>CM028129.1:1018290000-1028290000 GCA_016271365.2 Neoceratodus forsteri
GCTTTGTTCTATCGAGGCATGTAATTCTGCCTAAAACTGAAGTTTCAGCATTTTTTATTCTTTGATCGTGAGCCTACAAATTCTTTCATCACGAGATTCTTTGATCGCCATCTTTGATTGTGAGATAGGGACAAGATGGGCATATTTTATAATGCATTAAATAGGGTAATTTCACCAATCTTTAAAGGGGACAGGCATTAGTTATTCACATGTTTTGAGTGTTGTTTCAATAAGGAATCATCTTAATAAACATATTTCCACCCAGCTCCTGTGTCTTTTATTCATTTTTGTTAGTTTCTTGACTTATTTTTGAATGCTACTGTTTTTACAATACCTAAGGTTCTTAAACTGCAGGCTAGCGACTGAAAGGATGTGTAGAGTTGTTATACATGTTCCTTTATTCTGAGCTACCTACAATGTCTATTGAGATGCTGTTAAAAGCTGCACATACTTTCAAATGTCACTATTCAGTTAGAAATATGGTGTGTATCATGGCTTAGATAGTAATATATAGGTGTTCCTCTCGGCATACTGAAAATGAGTGCACTCCATTTTTTTCGGCATTCATATATATTGAATAGAGACATGATTTCAAAGTTGTGTGTTTCTGTGTTGTGCAAGTATTCTCTAATCTTAAAAAAATAACAATTTGTTTCTGATTGTTTTTTTGGTTTACATACTTCGTGCTTCCCTACAGTTGTCTGTTATTTGAAAAACCTTTGGTGTACTGAAGTTGGGATTCCATCAAAGCGATTTCAAAAAAGTATTACATGGAATCAGTGGAAGTGTTGGGCTACAATTCTCTTAACCAAATCCCGGGATGGGATGGGATCAATTTGTCCACATTGGGTTGTAAAAATATTTTTTTCTGATCTTAGCTTGCAGACATCTAATTCAGACAACAGACAGTCTACAAGCATCAGGGGAACTAGGGAGGGGCATAGAGTCAACGAGGCGGAAAAGAAAGATGAAATAATGAAAAAAAGGTGACAGAACACTGTTCCTTTAACAGAAGTGGGAAACAAATTGGTAAAGAATGGGGAAGGGTCACTGCTAAGGGGGACAATGTGGCTTTGTAACACTAAACAAAAATTGATCACGGCCAGCTGCAGCAAGCAACATGCAGAACGGACTCATTCTTCACTAGGGGAAATGAGGGAAGGGATGTGAAGGAGCAAAAGAAATTACTAAAAACTGAGGAGGGAGAGAAAAATCAAGGAGCAGTAAGAAGACAATCAAAAGGCAATATTACAGACATGGGGGGGTGGGCTAGATCTCATGGAAGGTTCAGAGTTTTGGCAAAGCTCCTTGGCACAAAGGAGTAGACAAAAGAAATTTACCACAGGAATGGAAAGTCAAGTTGCTGATGACAGCTGTCAAAGACAGCTGTAACAATAGACCAAAATTGACTAAAGGCAGCTGCATCAGATGGCTAGGAGCAGAAATCTCAGCAATAAAACAGACAAGAGATGGGGAGAGGAGGAAGTTCAAACTGCAAGAGAAAATGAGAACTAAGGGGAATGATTGTACAATGGGGGGGGGGGGAAGGCAAATAGTCTTAAATCAAACTCCAAAATGCCGATCCAGCACCTGATACAGTATACTGCTGACCACTCTCTCCATCTCTCTCACTTTCTTTGGGTGCTTTCAAGATCAACAGGGTACTCAGCAGAGGGGCGGTGACTGGTTTGTGGCAGACTGAAAGTGGTATCACTGAATACCTGACTACATGCTGCAAAGCCAGGGGAAGGGTGTGTGCAAGCAAGAGACAGGTAGTCATAAATCTAAATTTAAAAACCCGATCCAGCACCTGATACTGTACACTGCATGCCGCTGTCTGTTGCTACCTCTCTTCTGGCACTTACAAGACTGAAAGGGTAATCAGCAGAGGGGTGGCCTCTCTGGCTTTCATTCAAGAGTTAATATTGTTCACTCCTGTATCCCTATTCAGTGCATCCCAGCTTGAGCCTGGTGAGAGCATTTCTCGCTAGTAAAGAGTGGCAATTGTGGCTTTGATGTTTTCATTGTTTTATTCTGACCATGACAGCACTGAATTGCACCAATTAACAACAAAACAGGGTGGCAACACCTGCTTCAATAGAGGGAACATTTTCATAAAGCACATCAGGATTCCATTAAAGCATAATGGCCCTTAATGATCCTGTGGGTACGAGCATACGAACATACAAAATTTTCCAGCAGATAAAGGCCTAGAGGTCTATCAAGTCTGCTCGAATGTGAAGCTAGCACCCCTCATTCTGCAGCTGTCCCTTCCTTCCACCCTTCCCCTTCATTGACCCTACCCCTTGTCATGTCCCATCGCCTTTTGAAGCAGCCCACTGTTCTACTGGATACCACTTCTGCAGGTAACGCATTCCACCCAGCCACCACCCTCTCTGTAAAAAAGTGTCTCCTCATCTCCCTCCTGAACCTTCCTCCCTCCAGTCTCATATCATGGCCCTTGGTGTCCCTCCCCTCCCTTACTTTGAACAGCCCCTCTGTACCTGTCTTGTTTATTCCTTTCATGTACTTAAAGGTTTCAATCATGTCCCCCGTCCCAACTCTCCTCCAGTGAGTACATGTTCAACTCCCTCAGCCTCCTCTCGTATTATGATAAGTCCTCCAGCCCCTTGATCATCTTTGTCACCCTGCACTACACCCCCTCCAGTAACTTAATGTCCCTCTTCAGATACGGGTGCCAGTACTGCATGCAGTACTCCAGGTGCGGTCTAACTAATGACCTATACAGTGGCAGAATCACCTTTTCCCTCCTCGATGATATACTCCTTGCAATAAAACCCAGCATTTTGTTGGTCTTTGCAGCTGCCTTCCTACATTGTGCCGAGTTGTTCATTGACCCTGTAATGAGCACCCCCAGATCCTTCTCCTCCTCTGTCTGGGCTAGCTGCACTCCCCCCAGCTGGTAACTCCTCTTTGGGTTCTTCATCCCATAATGCAGCACCTTGCACTTTTTGGCATTAAACCCCAGTTGCCAGGTGTCTGACCAGGTTTCAAGCTTTGCCAGATCATCCTGCAACCCCTGCCATCCCGCTAGATCATCCACCGCCACTCCTACCTTGGTATCATCAGCAAACAGACTGATCTTGCTCTTGATGTCCCATGATATGTCTGCAATGAATATCCCAAACAACACTGGTCCCAACACCGAGCCCTGTGGAACACCGCTCGTCACCATCCTTGGGTGTGAGAGCTTCCCACCCACCACCACCACCCTCTGTTGCCTTCCTTGAAGCCAGTTCCCTACCCATCTCACCAGCTTTGCACCTGCCCCTGTGCCTAACTTACTTCCTAGCCTTTTATGCAGCACCGAGTCGAATGCCTTACTGAAGTCCAGATACAGGACATCCACTGCATGGCCCCTGTCCAGTTGCCTAGTTACCCAGTCATAGAACTCCACCAGGTTGGTGTGGCAGGATCTGCCCCATATGAAGCCATGATGTTTGCTGTCCTGTAGTCCTTTGGCCTCTAGGAGGGTCACCAGCCTCTCCTTCAGGATAGTCTCCATTAGCTTACACATGATGGATGTGAGGCTCACTGGTCTGTAATTTCCCAGTTCATCCTTGGGGCCACTCTTGTGGAGGGGCACCACATGATCCTTCCTCCAGTCCTGAGGTACACACCCCAAATGTAATGAGGCATTAAATAGGTCTGCCAAAGGTCCTGCAAGGACCTCTGCCAGCTTCTTAAGTACCCTGGGGTGGATGCCATCTGGGCCTGGCGCCTTATCCACCCTCAGTGCCTTCAAACCCTCCCGAACTCTGCCCTCCATGATTTCCCCTGCTGTCACCCCTTCCCCCCCATTTCTGCCATTTCTCCCCCCTTGGGTGTCACCTCCCTCTTCTCTTTAGTAAATACTGAGCAGAAGTACTCATTTAGTGCTTCTGCCTTATCGCACCCTGCTTCCACCCCACACCCCTCCTTCCTAATCCTTACTATGTGGTCCTTACAGCTACTTTTCTCCCTGATGTACCTAAAGTAGTCCTTGTCCCCCTTCTTAATGCTTCTTAATGGGTACATGTTAACTGCTATCTCAGCTACCACCCATCCACCACTCCTGGTTCCTGAGCCCCCACTTCATTTCCTGGTTCCAAGCCTGTCTGTGTATTGTGCTCCCTCATCCCAAACACTCCTTGTCCACCCACACCCACGCTCACACTCACTCCGGTTAAAAAAAACAAAAAAACAAGGCACTTTATTTCTGATCACTGCCTGTATTCTCTTCCCGGTACTAAATGCACTGATCTGGAACACAGCATTTGTTTTCATCATTGTTATCAGAGTAGTGGTCTGGGGCACAGCACACGTATCTCAGCTCCTTCTGATGCTGAACAGTGATATAAAGCACAGTAAAGGCACTGGTTTTATCATAATCAGACACAGTTTGTGCACTGCAGGATGGTAGAAGGCAGAAAACCACAGACTGCATCATTGATCACAATCCATGTCCAGAGCAGAAAGTAATTAATAACAGTGACACCTTTGGAAGTCCTGGGTTTGAGCCCCGTAACATCCACTAGAGTGGTATGTGGTCCAATCTCATTGAACATCAGGTGAAATATTGACAGATCAAAAATGTAATTACCAACTCGTGAATGCTAGCCCCTATTTTTTCTAAACAGCATAAATTAAAGTACTGTAGGTGAGAGACTGACTCACACAGCTCCGTAGACGGGAAGTACAAAACACCAAACATGGATCTGAAAAACTGCACACTGTTCATTTTTTTTTTTTTTTTTTTGAAGATTGTCTCAGAAATACCCACGGAAGTGGCACTCCAGGCTTAGAAATCACAGCAAAAAGAAAACACAATGCTGATTGCCAAATTGTTACAGGTACATACAGTAATTCAATGTCTTCAGCCCCACGAAAAATATAGTCACCCATGCTGTTTCGATGCACACTGCAAAATATGAAAATATAAAAGGTTAGGGGGATGGAATGGATGTACTGAAAGTAAGCGGGGATGTTTTTAAGAAATATGTAAAAAAAATAAAATAAAAAAAGTGTAAGTAACATTATTTTGTGTACAGTTTTTAGTAATTTAAACAGCAGTCGGGGAAAGGGTTATATTATATGTGAAAATATATTTGATAATGGCTGGCAATATGATGTTTTTTTCTTTTTTATTTCAATAAATGATACATTTACCACTATTATACTCTCACATATCTTTGAAAATTCTTAGTTTAAATTATTGTCTCTATAGTTTCCATTTGGACCTCAGACTGTAAAAAATACAACAAACTATCTCCATATTAATCACAATCAAACAAGGAGTGGGTTTTTTTCTCCAATTCTGGTAAGCTGGTCATGTCATGTAAACCCATTTGCAGTTGCATCAATATGAGCAACAAATGCTGTTGAAAACCACCATGGCTTCTGATAGGACATAGCTGGGGACTATCAGTGGCTTTGGGGAGGGTACATGATGAGAATATTGTTATGTAAGAATACCAAGTTCTGGTGAAATCACACTATTGGTTGTGGAAGCATTTTTATGTTACAACCCAAAATAATTGTACTGAATTATCAGTCAATTAAATCTGTTTTCCTAGACCATACCAAACCGTGATCCTCTCTGACCAGTACATGGAGGGTTTCAAGAGGGCCTTGGACAAAAACAAGGGATTGTTGGTCTTAGATGGGGGAGGACAAGTAGGGGGGATGGCAGACTCAATGGGCCAGGAGGATCCTTTTCTGCTGACACATGTCTATGAATCTCTGAGTTTGCATACTGCAGCATGATGGATAATGTTTGGACTTTTCTAATCGATTCAATACAGGATGCATATGAATGCAATGGACAGGGGACTCAGGCCTTGCATTATAACATGTATTTTACATCCATGAACTTGAGAGGAAGTGACTTTCTCTCTCAGATCGCTGCCGTGGCTTCCATACAGGAGGGATTATCATGCAGCAACTGGTTCTGGAAAACAAATAACAAAATGTGTCCCTCTCTACATACATACCCATTATAATGTGCACAGGTGTCCATGGATTCCTTCACGCTCTGGTTAAGAGATAGGGTGCCATCAAATGCATTGGAACAACATTGCTATTAAAACGCAGACAAAATTCTTTGATTGCAAGCCTGCGAATTCTTTGATCATGAGATTCTTTGATCACGAGATAGGGACAAGATGGCCAGATTTTATAATGCATTAGATAGGGCACTTTCACCAATCTTTAAGTTTAAATATCTCGGAAACAGTTTGGTCTTTTTACTTGATATTTGGAAGGTGTACTCAGCATGTCCTGCAGATGAAAATTACAGCATTTACATGTCAGAGAAAAATTGTTTTTCGGAGATATTGCGTGACACAATTTACGTGTTGCGGGCAGTGTTTTGCATTGTGCTGGTGGCTTGAAATCGATAGGGTACCTAGCCTTAGCGTCATGGATGTAGTTTTCAGTCATTGTGCTTGTTAAATGTTAATAGATGCGGAATTCTGCATCTCTGATGAATGAAAATCTCAAACTTTAACATCTTATATCTCGGACATGGTTTGGTCTTTTACATTGAAATTTGGAGGGTGTTGATGGTACACACACATTTAGAAGTTGGTTGAAGCACAGGTCCCAAAGGGCCTGCTCTCCTACCAACTTCCACAAGTTCTCAGTTCTGTATTCTTTCTCAAAAAGTAAGGAAATTCTATGCAAGACACTGTGTTAACGCATCATTTAGGGATAAAGCATAAAAAGTCAGGAAATGAGACATTTAGGCCTCACAGTCCCAATGACACACCCTGTCAGCTGTCAATCGTGGGATGATGGGCGGGTCTGGGGAGGAACCTAACGGTCTAATTTCCTGACTTTATGCTTTAATGCAGTTTTTGCATAGAATATATATATATATATATATATATATATACACACATATATAGATATATATTATATATATATATATATATATATATATTAAGGGCAAAAAACTCAGTTTAATGCATTAGTTAGGGTTGTTCCACACTGACAAAAGCAAGGAAATTTGATGTTAGGGTTGAAAGCCCCCTTGGCCCCACCTGCCCACCCCCAACCAGCATCGGGTGCGGATTACGATTGTCGGCCATAACTCTCACCCCATCGCATGTGTAAAGAAGCAGAGGTGTAGGAGAATGGGGTGAGAGTTAGGACCGACAACCTAATGTGCACCCTGATGCGGTTGAGGTGTGAACGAAACTAAGGGAGCTTCAACCCTAACACCAAATTTCCTCGCTTTTGTCAGTGTGGAACAACCCTAACTAATGCATTAAACAGAGTTTTTTGCCTTTAATTTCCCTACTTTTTGAGAATGATAATGAGAAATAGTGAATGTAATGCAGCGGCGGGAGCTCCCGCCACATTATGTCTTGTCACATAGTAACATTGTGCCCGCAAACGCAAATACTAAAGAGCATGGTGACACAAATTGAAACAGAAAGAGAAACAGTAGTGTGCACAGAAATGTTAAAAACTGCGAAAGCAAGCACAAATGAAAACACAAAGAGTAACGCACATGGTGGCGTAGACGTGAACGATAAGTGAAACGGGAATGGAACCACAAGCGAAAACGGTAATGGTAACAGTAATGTAAGCGCATAGGCTGGTTTTCCTCAAAAGCTGCATAAAGAAAGACCATGAGTACAAAGAATATATGCATAATAATGGCTCTCAGAGCAGAAAATGAGTACTTGGAATACTAAATTGCTTATATCTCAGGAACTGTACGATGTAGAAAAAAAATTTAAAAGTCATATGATTTATGACTTTCCTGGCTAGTTTTGTGCTGGGCCCTAAGCATTTTTATGATGAAAAGTCAGTATCTTGCACCGTTTCTGAGATATGGGCCCTGAAAGGCGTGGCGAACGCCGTAATGTTATCCTATGGGGAAAAAAGAGAAGTTCGGAGTACCATTACTTTGGCTCCCTGTAATATTTTTCCACCAAACCACAAAAAGGCACATTTGTGGGATGTTGACTGTGTTTCCTCCAAATTTCAGCCCAAAAGACCAAACTGTTATTTTGCAGCAGGGCGCCAAAGGGTTCCTGTAATGCGTGGGATACCATAATGTTATCCTATGGGAAAAAACGTCAACTTTGGAGTGCAGTAACTTTGCTGCCATGTAATATTTTTTCAACAAAATACTGAAAGGCACATCTGTGAGATGTCAGCTGCATTCCCTCCAAATTTCAAGCCAAAACACTAAACCGTTCTTTTGCAGCAGGGTACCAAACAATTGCTGTCATTTTCCCACAGCCTAGAAAAGTACTGTCGAAGTTTGCGAAAGCTTTCGCAAATTCATTCGACAGTGTCGCAAGTGCGACAGTACTTTGCAAAAGTACTTTTTCCAGAAATTTGAAAAACGTATTTCTGGTGTGTTACCCCAAAATAAAGACATGGCTAGCATCCTCAGGGTCCAACTAGATGAATACAAAAAGAATTAGGTTGCTAGAGGGTCCCAATTTTAAATGCCAAGCATTTTTCTGATTGCTAACTGAAAACAAAATGGCAGATTTGCGACAGTAAAAGGGCCATTTGCGACAGTCAAAACTGCATTTGTGACACTGTCAAACATTTTAACTTTTCCCATTGACTTATAATGCGAACTTGTTTTTTGAATAACTTTTGAACCGTTTAATATTTTTTTCACGAAATCTTCAAAAGGCAATGGGGACCCTATTTTGTTCCTGAAGATTTCAGGCAATTCGGCATAAACCATCGACCTGTATGCTCAACAGTAAAATTCCAGAAAAGCATAAATGTGCATGCAGATCATGCTTAATAACTTCGCAGCCGTATATGCCACCAGTACGAAACTTAACATATCCCAAGGCAAATTGGTCTTGATCGTATATTCCAAATTTCAGGAAAATCCATCAAACGGTTGCAAAGTTATTAAGGTGCAAAATTTTGGGTTCAACATGTAAATGGCTCCTCAGCTCTAACTATAGTGGCACTACCATGTCACTATATATATATATATATATATATATATATATATATATATATATATATATATATATTTTATTTTGTATATTTGTTTTTCAAAAATGGTCATTCTAGGGACTTGATGCATTGCTGAAACTACTTTTAAATAATGTTATAACTGCTACCAGTACTATTAACTGCTATTAGGGTCTTTGGTTTTACATTATAGGGGCGCAGAAGCACCCCATAGTTATGGTTCAGTAGGTTATTTAATGTTAAACCCCAGTTTTGGCACCTTAATTACTTTGGAGTCTTTTGACAAAATAGCACACAATTTGTCATGCAATGTAGACTGTCAGACTCTCAAGACGTGAAAAGTTTTGAGATGGTATCTTGTTTAGTTGTCAAGATACAGGGGCCTGGATATTCAAAGGATTTGCGCCTGGTGCAACCGAGTTGTGCCAGCGCAACCCCACACTACACCCCGGTTGGATATTCAAAAGGCTGCCAGGTGCAGCACAAATCCCGATGCGCTGGGGTGCAATGGTAATGTATGTGGTTCAAACACAGAGGACATACCCATGCATATGTGGCATATCTTGATATTCAGCCCGGGATGTGCAGCGCATATGCTGGCACAACCCTGCATTGCACCACATGGGGGGGCTCAAAGTTGAGCCCATGAAAAGGAGAAACAACTCCTGGCCACCCACAGGTGGGCTGCTGTATTGCAGAGTGCAACACAGCAGCCGCCCAGTCGTGGGTGGCCACACCCCCTACCCGGATCACCATTCACAAGCACCCATATGGGCCCTGGTAGTCTAGGGGTACCCCCCTCCCTCCCATAGCCCTGATCACTGGTGAAATGGAATAAATACAATCCCTGGTAGTCTAGTGGTACCCCCCTCTCTCCAGTAGCCATAATCACTGGTAAATGACATCTATACAATCCCTGGTAGTCCAGTGGTCCACCCTTGACCCTAGCCCTGATTGCCGGTATAATGAAACATTGCACTCCCTGCTAGGCTAGTGGCTATTTCGCCCCGACCGTAACCCCGATCGTGGGTAGCCCCAACAAATTGTACCCCCTGGCGGTCCAGTTGCACCCCCCACCTTCCCACCCACACAGGACCTCTTGCCCACCAAGCTCTCCCCCATCATTGGTGGGTGGCTGCACCCACCCCTGAAGCCGACTCCTGCAGCCATCCAAATCCTGAGTCCCGTCAGACAGACCGGCGGTCGCGAGGGCCTGGTGCAGATGCCCTCCCCTGAGCAGCTGAACTCCTGCAGCCATCCAAATCCTGAGTCCCAGTCAGACAGACCGACGTGCGTGAGGGACTGGTGCAGATGCCCTCCCCCACCCCCGAGAAGCCGAACTCCTGCAGGTACGAAACCGCGGACACAGCTGCGGCTCCAGAACGGTGGCGCAGTTCAAATCTGTGCTATGGCGCCTTTTTTCTCGTAGTGCTTTCCTGTCAGCATAGCAGTGGAGATAGTTTTTTGCTTTCAGCCAAATCTCCACCTTGTGCCTTAAAGTGCCCAGGAACTGCATATAAGTCTAATATAATATTTAGCCTTAAAGGAAATGTAGAACAGAGATTACTGCATGTATTGTGTCCAAATTAACTGAAAATCAGTCTAAAAGTAACTGTAGAAGTGTAACTGCTGCATGTACTGTGAGCAAAAAAAAAGAAAAGAACTTAACCTTAGGAGCAGCCATCTTAACCATCTGTTAATAGCCTTAACAATGCTCTCAGCCATGTCCCGATAGCAGGGTTGTGTTACAAGTCTCCACCCCATTCCTCTGTACTGTATATATAATTGTTACCTGCTTCCTCTCCACAGCCATCCAAATCCTGAGTCCCAGTCATGCGGACCGGCAGTTCGCGAGGGCCTGGTGCAGACACCCTCCCCAAGAAGCGAACTCCTGCAAATGCAAATCACAGACACAGCTGCAGCTCCAGATCAGTGGTGCAGTTCAAACCTATGTGCTGCCCCACCGACGCCGCGCATCGGCTCTCCACTGTCCCCACCACCACCCTTGGTCGACACTCAACTTTATAGATTGAGTTAGCCAATAGGGATACAGTGGTGTTTTAACCAATCAGCCCACTTCTCCACCTGCAGATTATATTCATTGACCACTAAAGGGATCCTGCCTGCCAACACTTATCTCTCTTCCTTTAGCCCATACACCAGTATGTCCCTTGTCGTGTTCTGTATACTCGCTTTACTCATCATGGTGCTGTCCCCCCCCCACTATCCCTGTAATGAATCTCTCCAGCTCTATTGTAGGCACACATATGCCAGAACCTCAGCCTCCTCGAGCAAATCCCCCCACTGCTCCTAGCCTTCCCATCTGTTTTCCGCTCACCACTAACGCACATTGCACGCAGGACCATCCCATCACCCCACCACACCCACCACTGATGTCCACCCTCCTGCTCCCTGCACACAGTAGAAGGTGGGCCCTCTCTGTCCTAGCCATACCTGCCCTCAACTCCCTACCCATCCCCTGCACTGCCCCCCCCAGATCCTTGCATCTGCCCAAGCACCTCTACCACAACTGCTGTAGTCCTCTTCTCTGCCTCTTCACCTTACTCCTCATGCTCTCTGGGAATGTCTACCTTAACCCTGGACCTGGACCCTCTACCCCCCCCATCGCCCCCTACTGGGCATGGCTTCTGCATTGCCTCTATGAATGTCTGCAGTTTCCCAAGGAAGACTGCTGCACTACAGTGTTGGATCTCCCAACACTCACCCAACATTCTTGCCATAGTGGAGACATGGCTCTCCCAATCAACTCCTGACTCTGCTGTCTCCCTCCCCGGCTTCACCCTTTTTAGAGAAGATAGTGTGGGTAAGCGTGGTGGTGGATGCACAGTCTACCTTCATGACTCCCTCCTGGGCCACGCACTACCTACCCCCAAGCTTGACCACGGTGCCCAAGCCATCACCCTAAAAATCACCATTGACCCAGGTCATGGCCCTCTTTACCTTACTACCACTTACATACCCCCATGGGCACAAAGTCTAGCGATCCACTCTCTCACTGACTATCTCTTTACCCTGCCACACAAAGCTGAACAGCTCATCCTAGGTGACCTCAACATCAACTGGCTTGGCTCCACTACAACACACATTAAGGACAACGTCACAGCCCTTGACCTATCTCAATTAGTCACTCGTCTCATCAGATTTAATCAATCAAGTGGATTCAGCTCCTTCCTTGATATAGTACTCTCCAACCACCCCCACAAATTCAAGTCTATTAATGTCCTAGCCAACTCCCTTAGTGACCACTCACCAATTATCTGTTTCTGGTCCTCCCCCACGCTCAATCCCATGTACAAAGCCATCCCCCATTACTGCTTTCACCCTGGTGGCCTTAATAAACTAAAGCAGTACCCAGTCCAGCTTGACTGGTCTCTGATCTCCCTCGCAACGGATATAGACACTGCTCTAGCCTTCCTCACCAGAGCCTTCTGCAAGGCCTGTGACATCTTTGCCCCTGTCACCAGCACCCACTCCAAGAGACCCAACGCTGCCTGGATAATCCTCCTCACTGATCCAGCAACTGAAGCAGCAGAATAACCTGTGGCATATTGTTGTTGAGTCTGGCAGGACAGCCGACAGGAAAGCATATAACGCTGCTCACAACCAATGCACCTGGGCCACAAGGCAAGCCGAGGCCAGATACTATCAAACCGTCTTGGCCTCATCTTAGGCTCTGCCCAAGCTTTCTGGGATAACGTTAAGGAGCTTAATGGGAAAACTTGCTCTTCCCCCCTTCTCAGATGGTTATTAACAGCGCAGTTAATACTGGCCTACCACGTGTTGCTGACAGCCTCAAAGCAATATTTTCTGACCTAAGTGCAGTCCTTCCTGCCCACTTCTTTGATCCTAGCCATGCATCCAACCACCCTGCTATTGCTCAACCCCCATTTCTCTTCTGGACCATATCTCCCTGAGACACCAAGACACTCCACCTAAAAGCCCTCACCTCCCGCAACTCTAGTTGTGACTTCCTTGATTCCAGGATTCTCTGCCTAACACTTGATGTCATGTTAGCCCTCCTTACTGACCTTCTTAACTGATCCCTATGCCTTGGCCAATTCCTGAACGCATGGAAATTGGCTGAAATTACTCCTATCCATAAAAAAGGAAACCGCACATTACCAAACAACTACAGACCTATCTCCATCCTCCCTCCACTCTCTAAAGCCCTGGAGAAAGTAGTATCCACCCAACTTGTGGATTATCTTACCAAGCACAACATACTATGCCCAGAGTAGCATGGCTTCTGCCCTGGTCACAGCACCACTACAGCCCTATTGGAGTTCTCCCACCAAATACACTCTGCACTTGATGCTGGGGAAATCACCGGGGCAGTGTACATTGACCTATCCAAGGCCTTTGACACTGTGTGTCACCCACTATTGCTTGACTCCCTCCGACAGCTGGGTGTCAATACTGGCCCTCTGGCCTGACTCTCCAGCTACCTCCGTGACAGATCCCAATGGGTCAAAATAAAGGATATTCTATCAACTGCCCTGCCTGTGTGCTCTGGAGTCCCTCAAGGCTCCATCCTGGGCCCCACATTGTTCAGTCTCTTTCTAAACACCCTCCCCAGCTCCTGCTCAGGCAAAATGCTTCTATAAGCTGATGACGCAGTCCTCGTTGCCTCACACCCCAACCCACTCACACTCCAGAGCTCCTTGCAACTCGCCTTCAGCCAAGCAAAAAAGTGGCTCCTCAACCATCGTCTGCTTCTGAACCTCAAGAAGACAAAATCTATGATTTTTGCACACCGCCAAAGTAACTCCAGAAATGCTCCCCTTCACATCATCCCCAGCACCCTACATCCCCTTGAACAGATATCAACACACAAATACCTGGGCATCACCTTCGACTCAGCTTTCTCCTTCCATGCCCATCTTAACTTTCTGTCCTCTGCCATGAATTCCCGGATTGGACTCCTCTACCACCACAAAGACTGCCTCCCTGAGTTTGCCCTATGGCTGGCTATCACCTCCTCCATCCTGTCTTTGGTTAATTATGGACTCCTTACCTATGCAGCTGCTGACCCCACTGCCCTCACCAAAGTCCAGACCTCTATCAACAAAGCCTGTAGGCTCCTGACTGGCACCCCTAGCAGAACCCACACATGCCACCTCTACTCCTCCTTGAACCTACTCACTTTTGAAGAATGCCTGCAATACCACACATGTATACTAGCAAAAAAGACTCTACTTGGGCTATCCTCCCCCCCCAGGAGTTGCCACATCCCTTAAACAGGCCTCCCATTTGGTTGCCACCCAAAACACAACAAAAGCCACCTTCCAGGTGCCAAGAGCCAGGACCTTGCTCACCCAAAAGTCTTTCCACTACAGAGCACCATCCTGGTATAACTCCTTCCCCACGCACATTACTAACATCTCCAAAATCGGACCCTTCAAAATCGCCCTACGCAAACACCTCACTGACACTCGGAGCTGTAAATGCCCATTATAGGGCCTTACTGAGAGTGCCATTTCTGACCCAATCTGCAAACATAGACCCCTCCCAGGCAACCATCACCTACTACTCCTAGTCTCTTATAGTATTATGTATGTACTAGTTTACTTAGAATAGCTTCTTGTAGCCTGTACACTATGCACTGTAACCTGCGTGCTCCACTGTGTCACTGAAATTGCTTAGTTTTTGTATGCTCTTCTGTATCTAACCTATATTGTTCACTGAAATGCCTTGCTTTGTATACTCTTTTGTATCTCACCTGTATTGTTCTCCACTGTCTTACTCCACCAACATATTGTCTACCCTCCCTGTGACGAGGTGCCTTTGTAAATGAGTGTTTGACTCAAAGGTTGTAAATCCAAATTATGAATAAATACCTCCTGGCTTCATGTCAACTGACAGATTACAGTATGGGTTGTAAACCCATTAGTCCACACTGTGGACCAAGGGGGTTGCAGGGCATACTGTACTAGACAGCCACAAATATGTGAATGAAGTCATTCACATATTTGTGGCTGTCTAGTACAATATTCCCCAGCAAACCCATTGGTCCACAGTGTGGACTAATGGGATTACAGCCCATACTAATCTGTCATTCGGCGAGCAGCCGGGTGGTATGGGTGGTTGCAGCTGCCTGCAAATGACAAGGGAGGGAGCTGTGTGGGCAAGGGGTCCCATGTGGGTGGGAGGGTGGGGTGCCACTGGACCACCAGTGGGTAAGCTTTGATGGGGCTACCGTGATCAGGGTTACAGGTGGGGTAAAGGGGCCACTAGACTACCAGGGAGTGCAGTGTTTCATTATACCAGTGATTGAGGCTAGAGGCAGGGGGGTACCACTAGACTACCAGGGATTGTATTTATGTAATGTAACCAGCGCTCGTGGCTACAGGGAGGGAGGAGGGTACCACTAGACTACCAGGGACTGTGTTTGACATACTATTCCCCGTGATTGCTGCTATGGGGTGGGGGGTGCCCCAGGACCCTTTCAGTCCACATTTCACTCTGTGCATCACCAGGCGCAATTCGAAGGGCTGCCCTGTGCAATGCATGCAAATGGAGCCATAATGACATGCTAATGGCCCCAGTTGCACCATGCATATATTATGGACTCATTTGCATGCTCTCTTCTGAATATTGTGGGGGCTGCACCCAGTGCAACTGCGTTTGTGCTGGTGCATCCCCATGCTCCCTATCTGTGGCTTGCACCAGCCAGTGCCACTGCGCCATGTGCAGTCCGTGCCATATTCAAAGGTGCTGCGCCATGGCACATCACCTTTGAATATCACCTGGTCCTGGCCCCGGTGCATCCCAACTGTGCTGCACCCACACTTGTGCCATTGCCTGGTGCAGTCTGAATATCCGGACCAGTGTGTCAAAACATTAAAAAAAAACTTTTTAGTTTCCCTATAATTAACAATGCATCTTTTTGCTCTTGCATACAGCATACAAGGTCTGAAATTGTTCATGTGATTTTTAGGGTTGAAGGAGCCTGTGCCAAGGATCAAGGATGTGCTTTTCAATGTTTCTGTTTAAAAATATTATACTGTTTCAGAGTTATAAGGAGTTTTTTTGATCATCAACAAATGTGAAGGTAAAAAAAAAGAGATTATGAGTGCTTATTTTGATGATTTACTTGTGAAGAGAAAAAAATACTTTGTGTTGGCCAGCATCTTGTTTTATTTTTTAACACAAAAAACATTGAAAATACATAAATATTATGCATATTCAAAAAACAAAAAACAAAACATGAACCTAGGTAAATGTGACCCATTTAGCTAGATGTTGGTGTTTGTTTTTTGAAAATTGACCTGATAATAATATTTCTGGGTACCTGAAAATCCAGGGAGTCCAGCTTAGCCAAGTTCTCAGTAAGAGAACAGTGAGACTTTCTCGAGTTCTGAAGTCACAGTTGGAGCTGTGCTTCTGCTTTCAATTGAAGCAGTGAGCCAGTGATACCCTGCTCTCTCTGTCTGTCTGTCTGTCTATCTATCTGTCTTTTTTCTACCTTTTTATCTGTCTGTCTGTCTTTCTGACTATCTGTCTCTCTCTCTCTCTCTGCCTCTGCCTCTCTATCTAAATACCTAGTGGACTGGGGTGCCCTCCACTGATACTATTTCCTTCTCCCCTCCAGGTCACCCTCCCCATCTTTTTCATGTTTAAAGGGGCAGGAATGGCTTTATATTGATTTTTGCAGTGGTTAAATGTTCTGATGATAAACAAAATCATTTTTCAACAGTGATGTGTGTCCTGTAATCTTTTATTAGGCTTTTTACATTTAAACTGTAATCCACAGTGTGAACCCACTTCACTTTTCTATGTCATGCCCAAGCACATCAGAAGGAAGGGGGTGACATTATCTGATGTGCCCATTTGTACATTGAGGGCATCATGCACAAACAGATGGAAAGTACCTACCAAAGGCACATACCCCGTCTGTGCAGCTCCACACCTGCGGACAGGAGCACACTGGCCAATATCCACAGTCGGTGGCCACCTCTCCATGGTCCTGCCCCAACAGCATGCAGGCACATGGGGGTGGATGGGTGCAGAGCCATGGACCTGGGCAGGCATCCAATTGGATGCCTGACCTGGGTCCCAGAGTGGATGCTTTGCACTGCGGTTGTGGGGGTGCGTGGGATGGCACAGATCACAAAATTGCATAAATACGGGCACTCACCTGAATGGCTGCCCCAACCACTCCCTTGCTGCCTGATGGGCTGGGTCAACATGGAGGGATGAATCCCAGTCCCCCCATGGAAGGCAGGTTACATTTGTGAGGGATAGCAATGGGTTATGGCAGGGTCCCCCCTGCCATAACTCATGCCTCCATTGCTTCGCACTATGCACCTTTGTGAATTATGTGTATTGCAGACACTCCTCTGACATGCCCCCAGACCACCCCTTGGTGAGTAGCCCCCCACGCAGCCAGGGAATCCGGTGCAAATCTGGTCATCATGCCAATTGTGAATGCCATGGATCCACCACTGTGTGGCATTGATGCATAGGTTTGCCTATGCACCACAGATAAGCAGCGTGTAGGCAATCTGCTTTGTTGTGCACAGGGACCTATATTTGTTGATGTTGGTTAAAATTAAAGCAGGGACAGGAGTGAATTATTTATATAATATTTCTAATGTCATTATATTATTATTTGGTTTGGTAGTTGAAAATTAGCAGGTTCTTTTATATTGACTGAATCTGGAAATTGAACCTTGCTTGTTGCGCTTTTGTCTCAGGCACAAATGGTAATTTCATATCCTTTTGTGCTTTTAGATGGATGGTACATGTGTTCTTTTTGTTTCCGATTGGAGCACATATTTTGCATCTTTAGTGCTGTAACATATCTGATTTTGATTATCTATGGTTAGACATTTTTTTGTGAAACCCTATGTTTTTAAATATGAAAAAATGACCTCCACATCTGATGCCAAAGACTAATAGAGATGGCACCTTCCCTGACCCCCACCCCAACACACACACTAACATATCGGTACTCACAAACACCTGTTCTTGCTTGGTGGTACATATTTTTCAGCACATTACATTGATATGTTGCTTTTGCTATAGTTTTGTATTGGCCTGCAATGTATCTATATCCTGCCTCTAGTGTGTATCTATTAGGGCAATTACTTCTTATCAGCATTGTGGCTCAGTCTATTTACTCCTTATGTACTGTTACATTCCAGAATTCTACCATGACCGTATGTTGTATTACATGTAATTTGTGCTGATTGTTTCACACTGTTTATTCATCAATGCTATGTAATCCTGGGTAGCCCCTGAAAAAGGGACCTTCGGGGGTTCAGTGGGCTCACCTGGTCACCAAAATTTAATAAATAAATAAATATAGAAAATGCTAATTCTGTGTCAGTGTAGGGTGCATGTACCTTTCAAACTAATGACCCATTAGGTTCAATATGCAACACATTTTTCCAGCTGCAGCTATAACAATGAGCCAATTGTAATTAATGTCAGACTTGTTTGGTTACACATCTGCAATATACTGACAAATACAGTATGGTTATTGTTGGAGGATGTTACATAATTCATTGAAGTTGCAAGGCAAATTACCGGAGCATGCACAGTTGTGGATCAACAAAATCACCTTGTAATAGAGAGCATGGTATCAGTGTCATTTCAGATTGCAGCTCTGCATAGAGGGCAAATGCAGGAACCACTACTGAGCGGAATGTTAGTGCATGCTCAGTGGGCAGACAAAGAG
Source organism: Neoceratodus forsteri (assembly GCA_016271365.2). Classification (NCBI taxonomy): domain Eukaryota; kingdom Metazoa; phylum Chordata; order Ceratodontiformes; family Ceratodontidae; genus Neoceratodus; species Neoceratodus forsteri. Next base: position 1,018,308,668 of record CM028129.1, read on the forward strand.
GCCACCACAAGGTAACATGCTGGCAAATGCATCATTTGCCACTGAGTAGCATATCACAGCCTACTTGGAAAACAATGAAAGGATACACCTCTAGTCTGCATGTCAGAGGATGCTTGGTTGGCAAACACATGAGCCACTACCGGGCAGCATGTATGTATGGTGGACTGATGAAGGAGCCAGTATAGTGCAACATGTCTTGTCCTGCTTACCAGTAAAATACATGAACTGATGCTGGTACGCATGACAAAGCCTGATCTGTGTGCAGACAAAGAAGTTGCCTCCATGCAGTATGTGACCATTGGCTGAGCAAGATAAATAACAGACTGTAACGGGAAAGCATACAAGAGCCTGATGGGTGGGCAAGCAAATAAACAACTGAAAGAGGAATAACAGAGCCCACTCCATGGAGATGTAGAAGCTGCTAACATGTTGTATGTCAGAGCCCGTTCAGTTGGTAAACATAGGAGCCAAGCTGGAGTCGTAATGCAAGCTGATTATTTCAAACTTACAAGAATGGTGTAACATATGCACGTACAGTACTTCCCCAGTCTATATGGGTGGGTGTCACATTATTTCATTGTCTTGTTGCAATGCCTGTGAGTGTGCAATGTGAAAACACTGACATTAAAGCAAATAAAGGCATCCCCCCTACTGACATTCAGCAACAAAACATCAATGGAAACAGTCCCGCATGATCTCATACTAACTGGATCCAATCTCTGGTCACTACTGTATGGTGATTGTATTACACCTCCTTCCCCCACCAAAAAATAAATACATCAAGATGTTCCTAAGCTACTCCAACTTATAGTATCACCATGACTTTAAATAAGCCCACGCAGTGCTTGACTGTGCTTTGCATTACATGCTATATAAGATCACAAATTACATCTGCAACATGCTCCTGTCATAATAACGAAAAGTCCTTAACATCTTCAGGCAAATGCACACACACATCTCACTGATTGATACAGTATATCAGAAATGCATGAACAATTCTTAAAAGCAAAGACAGAGACATAACCCCCCCCCCCCGGAACATTAATCTGTATGGAAAATATTTGGTTCCATTTTTTAAACAAGATAAATCAACATCTAGCAGGATGTATTTATTCTTAATAAAACCCTATCAATTTCTTCTTCAATTATTAAGCAGCTTGTCAGTAAAATGATCATAGGGCTAGAATAAAGAAAACAGTACAGTCCAATGTAAGACATGTTTATTTAAGGACCATAGGGGAGAGATTATGCACTAGGGCTCAGAAATTCAAACTGCGCCCCAAAGTACATAATAGCAGGGCAAAATTACTGCAAGTACAGTGTAGCCCATCACGCACACTACAATGATATTCAAACATTGTGTAGGGCTAGATGTGCTTGTGCCACACAACTGAATATTGCAGCAACTGCACCATGGCGCAACCAAGGATGCGCAGTGGCGCAGGTCTGGTGTGCAACAGCACAACCAGGGATGCACAGTGGAGCAGGGTAGTAGCACATCTGCACAACCAGGGATGCTCAGGGACAGGATGCAGGGTTCCCCCACACATGGAAGATATGGGCTGAGGTGCACACAGCAGAACAGACAGTGCACCCCACACCCCATGAACCGCCCAACCAGAGGAGAGCTGGAAGAACCACCGACCCAGGGAAACCAGCCACAATCCCACAGCTGGGGCATTGTGCCCCAGCACACCCCCTGGCAAGCTGTGACTGGCAAACAAGGAGGTCTGTCCACCCCGTGCTACACCATCCCACCAATGCAGAGCACACCCCGACAGCGTTCCACAGACACCCTGCCCAGGAGCAGTGCCCAACACTGCAGCACACTCCATGCATGCCACCACCCCCACTGTGACAATGCAACCCTGTGTACCATTGAGACATGCAAGGCAGCCCCACCGCGAGCACCCTGAAACGTGCGGCAGCAGACACCAGTGCAACAACTGCAGACACAGTGCTGCCTTGCATGGCCCCCCTGATGTACAGCTGAGAGACTGACCATGCATCGGCACATGAGGTACCACACATGCGACAGGGCATGCCCCAGACACCACCACCAGTGGTACAGCACCCTGCACACCCTCCCAAGGACACAATCCATCCCAGCACTGGCCTCAACAGCCAGCAAAGAAGCCCACAGTGGTGCATGGAAGCATGCGCCACACAGGATGCAACACAGTGCATGGACAAACACCAACGCATACCCAAGTGCACACGAACACAGGGGCACAGTAGTGGGCCAACAAACCCACTGGCATGTGGCCACAGCAGCTGTGTACCAACAGCTAGCACCCTTCCATGACACAGGTGTACCAGCCACCCTGCGCATGCACCATGAAGCCGTATGCCACCAGCATGCGGCTGGAGCACAAGTGACAGACAGTGGAGCACTTCCCCTGCAACAGACACAAGCAACAACATGGAGGGGGAACAAAAACAATGGAGGCCACAGTGCCACCAGAAGCAGATGTGCACCACACCGGTGACAGGAGGCAACCTGGCATTATGCCGGGTACAGTGGATGTCCAGCATGGACAGCCACAACTGACATGCCAGCAGATGGTGCATATCACAGACATGCAAGGGTGTCAGCTGCACAGCCCATGGATGGTCTGACAGCGGCGCCATGGACACAGAGCATGCACCTTGGATTACTGCACAGGCAATCAGTGCACAGAGAACAACACACAAACCACAGACAGTGACTGATTCCCCCACCCACACCATAGGCGGTTCCCCTCTGGACACACACACACGCCCATGCCTGCAACAACCCTGGTGCCATGCACACCATTGCAGCTGAGCACCTATAGCCCACAGCAAATCATAGACCACCACAGTTGTCAAAACAAAACAAATATATTATAAATATCCAATACACACAACTATATACATATATATACACAAGTGGGGGGGAATAGGGCCACAAACCAGGTGGTGCGGGTAAGGGGCAGGGGTGAATAACTGGGAGAGGGAAGAAGGGGTGTGAGGGAGGGTCCAGAGAGGTAAAAATCATCTGGGGGCATTGAGGGCCTAACGTCTGCCCCGCTCTTCGGTCCTGTGGCGTCAGTGTGACCTCCTCCTATGCACACCATGCCTCTCTAGCCGCTGTAGTATCTCAAGGGATGCCCTTGACAGCTGCAGCAACTCCTGCAATGCCCTCCCCATAGCGATCCAATGCTGACCACCTAGGACAAGTGAGCAGAGTCAATAGGTGTGAATGTCCATCCCCCTGCAGCCCACCCATTGTGCATGGCATACAGCCATGGGCCACGCCCCTGTGATGGTGTGCGACCACCCACAGTGATTGTGTCCACAAGACCTGCCCACCCAGGTGCACACAGCCATGTGGACCACTGCACACACCCACTGCCCAAGTCCAGCACAGCACCACTGTAGCTGTACAGTGACATAGCTATGCGGTGTGAAGGCAGTAGCACAGCCAAGTACCTAGTGCATGCATGGACCACCAGCAATGCAAACCCACACATGCAGTGCCACAGGACACTGCTGAGTATACCATGTGGCGTGCATGTCAGTGGCATCATTGGATGGTGACCATGCCCCGCCGCCGGCCCCGTAACACAGCATGCACAGAATATCCATGAAGAAAGGTACTCACCTGCATCTGAAATCCCAGGCATGCACTCGAGAGTCATGGCTGGCCTGCTGTCTTGTAGGGTGTCTAGCACCGGCCAGCATGTCTGTATGGTGGTAAGCTTTTTGTAGGCAGCTTGCTTATGGCTGTCAGTGCCACCTGTTGGTGGTTGGTGTCCCTCAGGTGAAGTGGTGGGCTATCTGGTCAAGTCTGGTGCATTGCCCTGCCTGGCACAATGCAGCATGGGCCTGTGGCTGTCTTGCATGGTCATCATGATGGTCTTCATCCCCCTCCACCTCCTCCAGGTCTGGAAGTGGTACCTGTTTGCTCAGTGCCAGGTTGTGCAGCATACAGCATGCAATGAAGATTTTGCAGAGCATCTCAGAGCTGTACTGCAGTGCTCCACTTGAATGTCCAGGCACCAGAAACATGCCTTAATGATGCCAAATGTTCATTTAATCACTGCCCTGGTGGAAGCATGGGCCTCATTATAACACACCTTGAACGCAGTGTGCTGGTGCTGTAGTGGCGTCATGACCCATGTTAGCTGTTGGTATCCACTGTCACCTGTGGGGTATAAGTTACACATCATGAATGTACAAGGCACATGTTACACACACCAACATGTTGCATCTGCTGGGTCAGGGATGCTCCTTTGCATGCCAGTAATTCCTACCAATGAGCCATCCACCTGTGATCTGCCCCCTCAAATGCCTCATGTAGGTCACACCTGCATAGGATGTAGGAATCATGACAGGAATCAGGGTACTGGGCTACCACATCCAGTATGCGGCACTGGCTATCACACACCACTTGCATTATCATGGAGAGGAAGCCCTTTCAATTGATGTACACATCCACCTCACCTTGTGGTGCCCTGATAGCCACGTGTGTACAGTCAATTGCTCCTAGCACACGGGGGAAATGTTAAACATCATAAAACACCTGCTCTACCACCTGCTGCTGCTGTGTGTCCCTCGGGAACACTATGTACCTGTCAATCCATTGCATCAGTGCATCCAGGACCTGCCTGAGGCACCTAGCGATTGCTGGCTGTGAGATACCCACAGTGTCACCTGTGGGGGGTTTGGAATATTCTGGTGGCAAGAAAACACAATGTTGCACTTACCTTCACCTCCACAGGTGCAGGATGCCACCTACAGATGGCACTCTGTAATTCTTCCTGCAGCTCATCACACAGCTCAACTATGGTGACCTTAGGCAGGTGGTAGCGTATGATGCATAGCTCCTCCATAAGACCCAGGTATGACTTCCTGGCTCTGTATAGACCTGGCACATGGTGTCTGGCTGATATGTGCTGTGCTGGTTGATGCCTATTCCCCTGGTTCCTGTCATCACACTGCGTGCGGTGCCTACTCCACCTCTCAGCCACTAGCATTATGCCCAATAAAGCTACCGGTGCTGCCATCATACTGTCACTCTCAACAGAAGTGTCTGCACACCGCTTGCTCAACAGTGACTCTGATGCATCTGTCTCACTGAACCCCTGTTATACTCTGCTGCAGTTACATCTGATCTCCCCTGGTGTAACTTGCAACTTTTGCAAATGGTGCATATTGGCCTTCTGTCGCATCTAGAATCCCAAAAAAGGGGATACTGCTGTTTTTTTCTGGTGCAAGTCGCATTATGCCAATACGCATCTCAGGGTTTGGCACAAGTGCGGCATAAGTCAACTTTGGCATGTGAGGTTTGCCACTTGATGCAAGCCACTTTAGAGAATCATGCATTTCACAACTTATGGCACAACTCACAATTTGTGCCGTTCTCTTTTGATGCAACTCTGATATGCCTGGCATATTCTTTTGAGAATAGAGCCCCATGAATCTAGAACGGTGGCAATCCCAAAATCTGCAGAATGTCAGAAATATAGGTATTGCAGTTCAAGACAGGGAGCATGTGTTTCATTAAGGCACAGTTTCCCATATCACCACCTGCTTCCAGCACCTGCTGTACATTCAACAGTGTCTGCCTCATCACCCGCAGAGACGTGGGATGGCCTGTCTGATACAGGCAGTATCTCTACTTACTGCCTGTGCTGCATTTTTGAATGGACTTAGAATTATGATCAAACCATCCATTAGTGGCTACTGGCCTGTTGATATTGACACTGATGCTGCACGTTTGCACAGTTGTAGCATGTGTGCAGCAGCAAATATTCAGAGGTGGCTTTGTATTACTCATACAAGCACTCAATCATGCACAGTGCCGAGTTGCATCTGGTGATGATTTCCAGCTTCATACAGAGTTGAGGCAGTTTGTTCTGGATCTTCAGGTGCCTAAGATGGTCATGGGCCTTTCTGGAACTGGCAAAGTGGGCACAGATGTGACAAGCCACATTCAGCATGGACTTGATATCAGGATATGCAATAAACATCTGCACAACGAGATTAAGCCAGTGTGATAGGCATGGCACCTACTTTCAGTGAATGGGGGTCAACCACTCATCAGTCTTAGTAAGCTGCAGTTCTAGCATTTTCTGTCTGTGAACTGGTTACACTCTGTTGCTTCTTTATTGCTTGTGTGGCATGCTGATGAATACCAAGAGTGTTTCTACTACCTCAGTTGAGCTTAATGCAGATTGTCCCATTGTTAGAGTTAAATACTACCCAGGTACCAGTGTCCAATTTGCTGAAATAATCAGAATGGAGCTAGCAGCTGTTTGGCCATTGTTACACGTATCCATATTGAGATGTATGCATGGCGATGCTGAATGCAGCAAGGCATGGATTATCACGTGTGACACCATCCCATAAAGTTCAGGAATGGCACATGTAGTGAAGTAGGGTCCTGAGGGAATCTGCTATTTGTGACAAGCACCCACTGTTAACCTATGTCCCACATTCTCCACAAAAGTGAATGGCAATAGATCAATTACCAGCATTTTAGCTGTTGGTGCATTCAGTTCATATGCATTAGGTGGTTATTTAGCATGATGTTCAAACATACTATACGGCATAGGCTGGACCTTTTTGAGTGCTGGACTATCAAACAGCTGGACTCAGCAGTGCGACAGTGCTGGTTGGGTAGTATTTCACTCTGGGGGATTCATGGGTGCTGCTTGAATAAAAGTATTCATTTTGGGTGTTTTCTGCATTGGGATTGCTGTGACTTGGTGCCTCTGGGCAGTAGGACTCAACCCACCACTGATTTCATCTCCATAACTAGGTAGTTCCACAGTCTTCTTAGCTCTGTAGTAGTCCTCCTCAGTCAACCATCCTTCCACCGGGACTTTTTCCATGCTGCTTCTGGATTCCTTGACAAGTGTAGATAATAAGGGAGAAGGATGCCTTACAATGGTATCCTTTTGTTACTGAGTCCAGCATAACAGGCACCTGGACTTTAGGTGTATGTGTGCTGGCAACCAGTGCCTAGGTGGCTGCCCTTTTTTTGCCTCAGCTAACTCACGCTTGACGCAGCTGAAAGATAAAATCAGGTGGACTCAGTATACAGATATCCCAAACTAGAGATTTTTTACCCCTTGATTTTACATGGTGGTTGGAGTGGGACAGTGGAGGGGTGAAAATGGATATTTTAGGAAACCTTATGCACTTTGATACTGGGTGACTCACACAGTGTGATGGGATGTACACTGATAACAGGAACAACTGCTTTAGTATTGGGGGGGCATTGGTAGTTGTATAAGATACTGCTGTATAAATCTCCACATCTACAGCAGCATTACCCATCCTCATTTTCTTTTCCAGTTCCTGTAGGGGGTCCAAATTATCATCCCCACTGCCAGTGATATCCTCTTCCTCCAGAGCTCTGTCCTTATCATCTTCACTTTCTCCATCCCCCCTCTCTCTCGCCCTCACTCTCGTCATCCTTGATTGGAGATACATTTTTCAATGTTGTCATTTCTGACTGTGCAATAGTCAGATCTTCCTCCTCATACGCCGACTCATGGTCAAGCTCCAAACTCCCATTTGGGAATAGAAAACTATCATCAAGATCAGGCTTAGCACTACCACCACCAGGAGTCACGGGGAGACCAACAACCTCCTCCTCCTTGACCTCTGTGACTGAGCCAGAGAGTTTGCTACCTCTTGAATTGTTCCTCTTGTCACCACCTGCCCAAGCCCCCACTAACATGGATGTTGCAGACGAAAGTTTGGCCAAACTAATGCCACCACAACTGCTGCAAATTGCTCCTTTACTTCAATTACTGGCCCCAAAGCCCATAGGTGATGCTGCTGCAAACGTAGTTTATTTATCAGCAACATACGTTTTCCCAAAATAACTTCCAGACTCCTTTATCACCTCCCTGGCACCTTTCCTTTTAATTGAGTATATTTTACCAGTCATTTTATATATTTCGATTTATAATATTGTGAGGAAAACATTTGAAGAAACCCTGCAATACAACTAAATACACATAGTAGACAACACCTCCCCGAGTGATTAGCAGTGTAATCTGAACCAAATGGTTTACTGAGCCAATAGTAGCTACAATAAAACCACCACAATTTTAATTTTTATTTCTTTTTTAGCATGATGGGAATTAAAAGGACACTGTCAAACCCCTTAGGCCTGGAATTGTACTTAGTTTAAAAAACACATTTTATGATTGCTTACGTTCTGATAAGATTGCTCATGTAGCTGGTTGTTTGATTCTGGTTCCTTTCGTTTCTTTTTAAAGCTGAAAAAAACAGACTACCCACCAACTGGTGTTACCACATGAAAACATATTTTTGTGCATTCCTTGATCAACAGCTGCTGCATTATTCCTGAACTTGGAAACACACCCCACACAGTATAGCCACTCATGATACAGTGGGAGGAGAGGAGACTATTGCATCATCAGCAGTTGCACTGTTTGGGGGGTATTCCAGTGTTCCGGATGTACACAGTAATAGTAGATGACAGATTTGGTGGAAAACAAAGTTGGGTAGAATTACACTATTGCCATGCATTTCAGTTCTACTTAGAAAGGAAGTAGAACTTCCTATCCACCCAGAGTTCTTTCCTTTGCTGACTTCTCAAAATTTGACCCAGATAAGTTCCTCTCTGATCTTCAATGTGTTGGCTGGTCTCCCCTTTTTACCACCACAGACATCAACCATGCCATTGACTATTTCAACACGTCTCTCCTAACCCTGCAGAACAGGCACATCCCGATCTCAACGAATAGAGTCAGAGGGAAAGTGACCAAGGGGCTGAAGAGATCTCTCTTGAAATTGCTTAAGTACCAGGACAAAATACGGTCTAAATGGAAATCCTCCTCTCTACAGTCCAACTTCAACGCGTTATTGTACCTTGTACAATACCTGTAAGAAGGAGGTTCGCTCCGCCAAGAGCAGCTACTATCACAAACTCCTTAAATCCTCCTCCTCCAACCCTAAGAGATACTGGACACAAATTAATGAGATCCTGGGGAATACCAAGGTGCAGACTCCCAATGATATGCTAATTAATAACACTCACTGCAATAATTCCCACACCATAGCCAATGCCTTCAACTCTCTCTCTTTACCAAGGTTCCTAATGTTTCTCCTCTCACATCTGGCAGCACACAACCTCCTCTTCCTGCTCCTCCTGATGCGCCTCCTGCTTTGATGCTCTCCCCCGTCATGCGTCTTGAGGTCCTAATGCTACTGAGGTCCATTCCCACCCATGGCAGTGCTGGGTGGGATGGGTTAGATCCCAGGATCCTAAGACTTGCTGCCCCTCTCCTAGCTACTCCACTATCTAGGCTTTTTAACCTATCCATTAGCACCTCAATTGTGCAGCTGGTGTGGAAATCTGCTAGGGCAATTCCAGTGTTTAAGAAAGGTGACCCCAAACTCCTGCCTAATTATCAGCCCATTTAACTTCTGCCTACGCTCAGCAAGATTTTTGAGAAACTAATCAATGGCCAGATATCTGCTCACTTACTCCAATTCTATCTTCTGACCCCCATACAGCAAGGATTCAGGGCTGGACATAGCACCACCACTGCCCTCACTCATTTTACTAGTGAGGTCAATTCCAACATGGACAAAGGCTTTCTCTTGGGTGCTGTGTTCATTGACCTCACCAAAGCTTTTGATTTGGTGAATCACCTACTGGTCTTCAATAAATTGTATACCCTTGGTGCCTCTGGATCCACCCTGTCCTGGATCTGCAGCTACCTTGACAACAGGCCGCAATCTGCTTCTTTTGGCAAGGTTCTCACATCTCCTGCCCCTATCTCCTGTGGTGTCCCCCAAGGCTCCATTCTAGGGCCCTTGATCTTCTCTATTTTTGTGAGTGATTTCCCCACCTCCAGCCCCCTCTGTCACTCCATCATGTATGCAGATGACCAGGTACTCTATGCAGCATCTAGTTCCATCGATGACCTCAATGCTCATCTGTCATCGGAGTTCATACATCTCCAATCCTGGTTTACCTCCAACCCTCTAATACTCAATTTACCTAAGACCCAGGCAATGCTCTTTGGGTCCTCTAGGAAAGTATATGTCATTTCACCGAAGCTTCGTGTACTAGGTTATGATGGGACTGCATTCTCTACCACTGACTCCTTTAAATACCTGGGGGTGACTCTTGATCCAGTGCTTGCCATCTCCTCTCACATAAATAATGTATCCAAATCTGTTAATCTCAAGATTAGCACCGCCTGTCATGTGCATCACTCCTTAACCCCTGCTGCCAGGATCTCTGTAGCTAGGGGGTGGTTATGCTCCCTAGGCTACAGTATGCACTCCCAGTCCTTTCCCAGGCCAATGTCGGTGTTCTGCAAAGGTGGAACACCACTTACAACAACATTTGCAGATTTGCCCTATCTGCCCCTTGCCTTACACACCACTGCTTGCTCTACTCCGCCTTGCACTGGCTGTCACCCAGTTCTCATCACTCCTACTCTCTGGGATGCTTCATTGACTCCTTGACTAGATATCCCTGACCTGACTCACTTGGGGCTATGCTTTGCCCCATGCATTACTCCCATTCGTTGAGGTCCTCTGATGCTCAGCTACTTTCTGTCCCGTACAGCTCAACCAAAATGGGGGAGCAAGCTTCCTCTCATTCCCTGCCTCCCCATTTAATGTGCTCCTTATCTCACTCCTCCTTTAAAACTGCATTTTGTTGCCACCTCTATTCACTTAATACTTGTGACTGTAACTAATCAAGCTTGACCTTCTCTTGCTTTCTCTTTTGCCTGGATTACTGTCTCTCAGTTACTCCATGTTCATCTCTGGGCTTGCCTATATTGGACTTTCTCATCCCTGCATGGATGGTTTTGAATTGTATGTATAATTTTTCAACTATTCCTTCGTGGATACCTGCTGGATGCTGTTGTGTTGTTGATTGTACTGCATCCTGTGTCTGTTTGTAAGGCTGTATTTTGTACTCTCCTGGGTCGTACCTGAAAATAGGCAGAGTTTTTTGCCTAATGTACTTACCCAGTCATCAAAAGCTAATAAATAAATAAACAACCAGAAACAAAGATGAATTTTAAAGAAGGTAAACAATCATAAAATGTGTTTTTTTCAACTAGAAATAACATGATGTAAAAAGAGTTGGCAGTGTCCCTTTAACAAGACACATATGACAGCGGTTATAAACAAGTTGGTGTAAGTGATAGAACACCATCACTTTAAGAAATAATTGAAATAACTACAACTAAAATAGCAATAGACTGACACAATTCTTCATGCAACCACAACAAATTGAAGTACAGAAAGACAATGAGAACTCACAGACCACAGACAAAAATTAACAAGAAAGACTGAGAAAAATGAATATGAGATCTTCTGTACACAGGCAATTGCTCACAGTACAAGAGGCTCAAAGGCACTGAACTTTCTGGGCTGTCTTGCTAATTCCCAGTTACCAATTTTCAAATAAATAAACAAACAAATAAATAATAAATAAACAAAAGCAGCTCCCCTCCTCTTACACATCAGTGCTTCACTAGGCAAAACAAAACTACTACTTTACATGTAAACTAAATAATCGGCAAAAACTGAAACAGACAACACTGATCTACCACCACAAGGCCCTCTAAATCTGTTTGTGAAGAGACTTGGTTTGAAATGACTTAGATTTTTTAATAGTTTTTAAGTTTTTGTTTTGCTCAGACAAGCAGGGACAGATTTTCTCACCAACTCTCTCTTCGGAAGATTACACTTAACACAGTTTCAACATAGCATACCTGTACTGTTCATTTCAGTACCATGTGCCTCCAATCTCATAATATGTCACTAACTTCACCTGTAGGTTCACTTCACTGATGAAATGATCAAATTCACAATTTGGAAAGTTATTCCTACTGTATACTGCAAATTCACACTTTGTAAAGCAGAGTAACTTCAAGAATTGCAGTGAATTCACAAATTAATTTTGCAAAGCAAGTTTTTCTGATTTTGCACACCACCAGTGGGTAGGAGAATGCTTTTGACAATGGCCAAGCAGGATTCTTTAACTAAGAAGTCTCTAAGTCTATATAATAGTTGACATTTTTGTTTTAATGATTTTGTGATATTACATACTGTATGTGTGTTCTGTATGACAAGGTGGAATGAATACATGTGTAGTCCATGATATGTGAAACTGACATTAATTTGTTCATCCTAGAATCCAAGTTTGGAGTAGGCCAGTATTCACGTTCATCATGCAGGTGTAGTGCTGAGCTCTCACAGAGGAATAATTAGTGCTCCATCTGACAGCCAACTATAGAGTGGAATATGCAATGGCTGTAAAGACAGCTATTCACCAACTTATCAAGAGGCAAGGCATCGCTATCTGCAGCAACCCCCACCACCACCATCATCTGGGTAGGCAACAGAGGAAACCACAGCTGAAAAGTGCAAAATCAAATATTTTGAACTTGTTGGTACTTTATTAACCCTTAGTCATAACACTAAATAAATTAGCAATATCAGGCAGTTGGAGGAAGGGAGGGATGGGCATATGCTGCTTGACATAACATGCAGCAGGGAATCAAAATGTGATGTACCTGGTACATACAGTATGTTACAAAGAAAATGAATGCATGTAGCAAGACAGTGGGTGAATGAATGAACCCCTTACTTGTTGCCATAACACTACATGGACAAGCTAAGTTTGTAACATCAGGCAACTGTGGGTAGAAGGGATAGGGCCCTATGATGATAGCTAAAACACCAACTAGGCAAGCAAAACAGTTACCAATAATAACATCTCCAATGGTGTGAGGGTTGGCCTTGACCTCATCATATCTCATGCTCATGCTGACTGTTAAGACAAGTACACTAAAGCAATGCATGCTGTAGGTTTCACAATTTTCACTGGTGCAAAAGTGTCTACCCCCAAAAAAAAAAAAAAATTATGTCAAGCTTAGGAAAGACACACAAACTATAATACACAAATAAATAGTTAAAAAATAAATGTTGTTATTTTATATGACAAAGGGATCAAAAAGAATAATACAGGTAAATTTCTCAGATTCAAATAGGCTAACGCATGTCTAAAATTATTGGCACCTATGCACAAAGGGGTGGGTAATATGTGCCTGAGACACATACCCCACCTGCACAGCTATGCAACTGTGGGAGATCTGAGGGTGGCCACCATGCAACTCCCTTACGTGCCCCCCCCAGTGTGAATGGTCGTGTGGGTGGTCATGGGTGGAACCGCAGACCCAGGCGGGCATCCATTCAAATGCCCATACCAAGTCCCTGAGTGGATCCCTTGCACCCCTGCAGAGGGCATGGGGGAGGAGTTGAGCTGCCTATAGCGGCATTGCTGAGGAACTAATGAGCAGGCCTCCTTACCACTGCCCCAGCCCTCCCCTGCAGCATAGTGGACTGGGGCAGCACAGAGGTCATATATGTCGTGCTGCAGCACCCAGTGGCTGGGGAAAATGGGGTCACATACCAGGTTATGCCTGGTCTCAGGAGATGTACCCATCACCCCCTGAGCCTGGCACTATGCGTCTTTGTGAGTGCCACATAGTGCAGGCACACCCCAGACATGCCCCCTTCACGGATGTCCCAAAGAGGCATTGGAGGTGGGCACATAAGTGCTTTGTACTGCACTTATGCACCCTTGGTGAATGCTGCCAGGGGTCAGTGGGACCCCCACTGTGAGGCATCCACCCATGCAGTTCCCTATGTGCCCCAGATCTGCAGTGCATAGGCAATGCAGTTTTTCATGCATAGGGCCCAATAAAGGTAAATCAGAGTTAGTTAGAATCTCTTTGAAATAAATAATAGTTGGAAACAGAAATAGATCAATCACAGCTGACCGGTCCATCCCTAGACTATATCAAATAGAATCTGTTGCATACACTTATGGTGAAGCAACAAAGACAGCTTGAAGAAATCAACAAATACTGTATATATATACACAGTCTCCCAGTCATACTCTCCTTCTCGTTTGTTGACTTCACATCAAGGCTTTTCTCAAACTCAGCTCAACAAATATCAATTTTAACTATTCATTCAATTATTTTTATGTCTAGCAAGTGACACCTACCACTACCCCTCCCCCAGCTCATGCCTGAAAATAGGCAGGATTTGTCTAGTGCACTTACCCGGTCAACAAAAACTAAATAAATAAAAATAAATAAATAAATATACATTCCAGCACTGACTCACTACTCCCATCAGTACCAATACAACTGCTACTCCAGATGAGACCTACAACAACCTTATTATTGTCATTGTCAGTCATGGGGAATAGAATATTATTTACTTAATATCATCTCATTGCTTTCTTCATGCTTTTTAATGCATAACTTTTTTTCAAGGAGAGGGGTATTATTTCATAATTTGAAAATCTGTGGGGTCAGACTCCAGAAAGAATATAGTGATTGGCTACAATGTAAACCAGAAACTACATTGAGATACATGCCTTAAAGCAGCAGTGCAACAAAACTGGGCAAAAATATAACCCTACCTTTGTTTTCATTGTAAACGATTCCAAGTTTCTTTCAGTTTTAATTTGGTGATTCATTTTCTAATTCCACCAACATTTGAGTATTTTATAAATGTTTTAAATGATTTTTTTCTCAAGAAAAAAAGAAGGCCACCACATTTTGCATAGACATAGCATTGTAGACCTGGCAAGGGTTAGGATCAAAAAAGTAAAATAGTCTTATGGTGCACAGCATAGGAGGTACCTAGACAAGTACATTTGACAGGTATACTAATAATTATCTTAATTGTAGCTGAAACAATTTTTTTGGGGGAAAAACATTTTCATTGTACTACTGCTTTAAGGTCAGCTTTGAATGGAAACTATGTATGTATCTCATACTGGGGCATGGCATGCATAGTGAGTTTTGTAGATTCTATTGCAACATCACAAACAGTAACACACAGTAAATGCATGCCAAAAGCACCAGAATCAAGTAAGCTACAGTATAGTAATAAATAATTATTATTGCTGACCTCAAGTCTTTTTTTACCTCTGCATTTGTAGCCTGTTTTACCCCATGACAACAAATGAGTTCAAGTACAAGTTCAAGTTCAAGTTTATTTGCAGGAAAACTCCATTGAGCATGCTCATTTGCAAGGAGGTCCTGGTAGGACAACTTGGTATAAAGTATACACAATATTACACTACAGTACAATACAGTACGATATCGTACGATTGTGATACATGAAGTTTGAACAGTGTTGAGACAGGTAAACAACGTACAGTAGATGGGGAGTTATGGCTAAATTATATACATTTCAGGAACTAAGCTAACTGACAGGAAAGGAGAAAAGGGGGAAACATGAAAGAAATCTACATTCAAGTGCTTTATGATACTATAACGTTTTTTGTGCTAGGAGGGCTACTAGGTGCTTTGGCAGTGGCAAATTTCCATCAGTGCTTTGTTGTCCAGGGTTTTAAATAATGTTTAAGGAGACTGGTTCAAGGAGTTCTAGTGTGGCTTGTAGCTTGTTCCAGGTGAATGGCTTACATGGCTAAAAGCAGCTTTACCATAAAGTGTGAAGAATTTTTTACTTTTAGTGGTATGAAAGCGTGTTTTCTAAGGGACGTAGGAACTACAGTATGATAAAGATGGAAAAGGGAAAAGATTTAGAAAAGAACTTTGTTCTTAAATGTTTTAAGAGCCCAGATGCTAATGTGTAGTGTCCTTCTTGTGGCCAGGGAAGCCTAGCCAATAGCTGCATAAAGGGCACAATGGTGGGTTCTGTAGGGTGCATTAGTTATAAAGTGGATTGCACAGTGAAACAAGATATTAAGCTTATGAAGGTCGGTTACTGTGCTACTATTATAAATGATATCCATGTAGTCAAGTAAGGGAAGAAAGGTGGCTTGAACCAGCCTTTTCCTAATATCTAAGGGAAAAAGGGATTTGTTTCTGTAAAAAAAAAAACAAGTCTTATTTTTAAATTCCTATTGAGGGATTTAGTGTGGTATGCGAAGGATAGTTTGCTATCTAACCATGCCCATAGGTATTTGAGTTGATCAACTGACTCTAGTGAGTCTTGTAATAAGGTTAGTATAGGTGCTGGTGTGGCCTGTCCATGTAGAGAAGTTGGAGATGTGGGGGGTAAAAAGTACATTATTTTAGTTTTTTTGGCATTTAATAATAGTTTTGATCTTAGCTGGTTTTGCTCCAACTGACTATAAAATCAGACTGTACTTCTGTAATGATGTCTGACAATGAGGGTTTGGATGCATAAAGGATGGTGTCATCCACAAAAAAGTGGAATCTGGAGTTATGGATGTTGTCACTAAGGGATTTGATATAAACTGTGAATAACAGGGGTCCAAGAATGGATCCATGGGGCACACCTCTGTTTATCAGTAGTGAAGAGGAAATGGTTCATTGGGTTTGATGCATTGAAGTTGGCCTATACGAAATCTAGTGAACCAGTTTAGTGAGAAGTTATTTGGACCAAGGTCTCTGAGTGTGGCTAACAGTGTGTTATGATCGACTGTGTCGAAGGCCTTGCTTAGGTCTAGGAAGATGGCTCCAGTAGAGTTTTTATTATCCAGGGCAGTGAATCAATCATTTGTCAGTTTGGCTAGAGCTGACCAAGTACTATGGTTTTGCTGGAAGCCAGAGTAGAGGGGGTTAAATAAATTTGATTTTTTCAAAGTGATCCTTCTACTGATTATTGACTAACTTTTCTAGGAGTTTCAACAGGACAGGCAAGATGGAAAATGGTCTGCAATTATTAAGGTCTAAGGGGTCTCCTGATTTAAACAAAGGTAATATAAAGGTTGTTTTCTGCAGGATGGGACTGTTCCAGATGGGATTGATAAATTGAAAATATATGCTATGGGGGCAGTTAGAAAGTTGTACCCTAGCCTTAGGAAGAAAGACTCGATACCATCTGTGCCTGCACTTTTTTCATATGTAATTTTATTAATAGGTCATCAACTTGCTTGAAAATCACTGGTGAGAAACAAAAGGAGTCCTGAGTCTGAGGGTCCAAGGGGACATCATTGGGTGGTGAGCAGTCAACAAGCCAAACAGTTGGTTGAAGAGGAGTTGAATGCTAAGCCTGCTGTCGTGAAGTGCTCATTTAGTTTTTTTAGAACGGTGCCCTGGTTGGAGATCGTGGTACAGTACCTTGTGTTATAATTTTGATGGGGATTGCAGGCAGAGTTCTCTGTCCTTCAACAGCTTTGATGGTTTGCCAGATCTTGGCTGAGTTACCCTTGGCACCCTCAAGGGTTTCCATGAAATAGGTTGATTTGGCTGCTCTAACCAGCTTGGTACAAGCATTTCTTGAGATTCTAAAGGCTAGCCAGTCTGCCGGAGCTTTAGACTGCCTTTCCTTGGCCCATAGTTTATCCCTTTGAGTGAGGGCTGCTTTAAAGACAGACATACACCAAGGATACGAGACCTTTTTCACCTTAAATTTAATGAATGGGGTATGCTTATTTTCTAGGTTTGTTAGGTTAATATCAACGATATTAACAGCCTCATCTAGTGAAGTGGCCATTTAGAAGTTTTGACAGTTTGTGTCTTGGAGGTCTGCTAGGCAACTTTCGGGTATGAATTTATGTAAACTTCACTTTGTGATGAACATAGAGTGGGATGATCATTTTTCTAGGCTTCTTGTACAGACGACAATGTTGAGATCACTAAGATCATTGCTGTATGCACAATTGTATGTGGTCTGTTAGTAAGTATTAAATCTAATATGGAGCTTTTAGTGCTATTTTTGGTGTTGAATCTTGTAGGGTCTGAGATGAACTTTGCGATACCCAGATCATCACACATGTCCTTTAGTGTATTTGCTCTAGGGGACAACCAGTCCATATTTAGGTCACCAAGAATGATGGATTCATTAGAGTTAGTTTCTATGATGTTTCTGAGGGTTGGCAGTAGTTCTACATAGAAACATAGAAACATAGAAGTTGACAGCAGATAAGGACCACACAGCCCATCCAGTCTGCCCATTTCTTTTTCTACCTCATGAATGTGCCATTGGCCTTTGCTCTGTCAATGACCTATCTATTCATGCTCATCTGTATTGCTCCTTTATGTCTATCTCAAGCCTGTTTGAAGCCCTGCATTGTATTCACCACTTCCTGAGGTAGGCCATTCCATGCACCCACCATCCTTTCTGTGAAAAAGAACTTCCTCAGATTACCCCTTAATCAGCCTCCCTCTAATCTCATGCTGTGTCCTCTTGTCCTGCTATTTTTATTATACTAAACATGTTCGACTATTCCACCTTGTTAATGGCAGTATAGCGTAGTGGTTTAAGGCTCTGAGCTGCAAACTTGGAGACCTGGGTTTGAATCCCACAGCCCCCACTTGCATACTGTGTGGCCCTGAGCAAGTCACTTAATGTCCTTGTGCTCCCAGGTCATACCTGGTAATAAACTTCTGCTTAGTGTGCCTTTCCTGGTTAAACAATTTCCCCTTTTCCCTTTCCCTAATGCTCTTAAGGTCTTTAAATGTTTTAATCATATCACCTCTCTCCCTCCTTTTCTCTAGGGTATACATATTGAGACCAGTTAATCTGTCGTCATATGTTTTCTGATGCAGTCCCTGCACCATTTTGGTTGCCCTTCTCTGGACTGCCTCAATTTGGTTAATGTCCTTGTGAAGGTGTGGCCTCCAGTACTGCATGCAGTACTCCAGATGGGGCCTAACTAGTGTCTTGTTAAGAGGGATTATTACCTCCCTTTTCCAACTTGTGATACCCCTGCTAATACGCTCCAACATCCCTCTAGCTTTACCTACTGCTTTAGTGGTCTGCTTGGATGATTTCAGGTCATTGATGATGATGACGCTTAAGTCTCTTTCTTCCCTTGTGACTGCCAGCAACTTCCCTCCAAGCCTATAGGTGGCTTCAGGGTTTCTCTTCCCTATGTGCATGATCTTGCACTTCTTTGTGTTAAGCCCCAGTTGCCACTCTTCTGACCATTTTTCTAGTTTATCCAGATCTCTTCTCATTCTGACCACTCCATCTGGATCATCTACTCTGTTACAGATCTTGGTGTCATCTGCAAACAGACAAACCTTACCCTGCAGTCCATGTGCAATGTCACTGATGAACATATTGAAGAGGACTGGCCCCAGGACTGATCCCTGAGGTACCCCACTTGTTGCTTACATCTCTTCTGACTGTATACCGTTTACCACCACTCTCTGTTTTCTGCTCGTCAACCAGTTTGCCATCCAGTTGACCAACGTCTGACCCATCCCGAGCCTACCTAGCTTATTTATCAATCTTCTATGTGGAACAGTATCGAAAGCTTTGCTGAAGTCAAGGTAGGCAACATCAACTGCTCCCCCTTGGTCCACCACTCTGGTTACCCAGTCAAAGAAATCTATGAGATTAGTTTGACAGGACCTACCTTTTGTAAACCCATGCTGTCTTGGATCCTGTGCTCCTATGGTTTCCAGGTGTTGCACTATCCGTTCCTTAACGAGTGTCTCAATAATCTTGACCACTACTGAGGTAAGACAGACTGGTCTGTAGTTCTCTGCCTCCTTCTTGCTACCACTCTTGTGGAGCAGGATCACATGAGCCATTCTTCAGTCTTCTAGGACCTCTCCTGTGCTCAGAGATTCACTAAACAGTTTTGATAATGGCTCTGCTAGTTTCCTCCTTAGCTTCTTTAGTACCCTGGGATATATGCCATCAGGTCCCATTGCCTTGTCCACCCTGAGCTTATTGAGCTCTTGTAGGATCTTTTCTTTTGTGAAGGGACTAGTGCACACCTCCCTCCCTCCCTCCTGTGTCCATGGTGCTGAGCCGTGGGCCCTGCCCTACCTTCTCTTCAGTAAATACTGAGCAGAAGTATCTATTTAGGATGGATGCTTTCACATGGTCCTCCTCCTCACATGCCCCCTTATGCCTTTTCATCTTAGCCATACCCCCTCTGGACTTTCTCTTTTTACTAATGTATCTATAGAAAGTCTTGTCACCTTCTTTTACTGTTCGTGCTAGTGTTTCCTTGGTTTGAGCCTTTGTCTGCCTTACTGCCTTCCCTGCCTCCCTTAGGGAAGTTTGGTAAGCCTCCCTATCTTCATCCTGCTGCGTTCCCTTATGTTTCCTGAAGAATAACCTTTTGACTCTGACCTTTTCTGCTACTGTATTTGAGAACCAAAGTGGTTTCCTTTTTCTTTTGCACTTCCTTTTCTCATTAACACAACGGGATGTTGCTTCAAGTGTTGCATCTTTAATGCTTGCCAACTTTGCCTGTACCCCCTCACCTGTATTTCTTTTTGCCAGGCCTAGCTTAACTCTGTTGGCTAGCTTAGCAAAGTCCTCTGAAGTCCCATAGTTTTGCCTTGGAATGGGATGATTTTTTTTCTAGTGGCCAAATTGAACCATACCATGTGATGATCACCGGCACCCAGGTGACCTTCTACCAGGAGATCTGTGATCCTTTCCCTATTAGTCAGTACTAGATCTAGTATAGCCCTGTCTCTTGTGGGTTGTTGTACCAGTTGTTTGAGGCCCTCCCCTGCAGGGAATTCACCCTGTGTCTAGTTCTGGCAGATGTCCCTGCTGGTATTGACAAATCTGTATCTGGCATGTTGAAGTCTCCCATTACCAGAACCTCACCTTTAGCTGTCATGTATATCTTCTAACAGTAACATGTCTATGTCCTCCCCCTGGTCTGGAGGCCTGTACACAACACCAGTTCGTATGGCTGTACCATTTCCTGTTTCCAGTTCTTCTGGCTCCTTAAGTGTATTCTGAATTTCTGTAGCTTTGATATTTTCATTGACATAAAAGGCCACTCCACCCCCTTTTTGTACCTCGGTCTCTTCTGAACAGTACATAGCCAGGTACTGAAGTCTCCCAAGTGTGGTTACTTTTAAACTATGTCTCGCTAATGGCTACTATGTTCAGTTTAGCCTCTATCATTATTGCCTGCAGGTCTGGGATCTTGTTTCCCAGACTGCGAGCATTTGTGTACATGATTTTTCATTGGAAAGATTTTGGTGTGTTAGTTGTTGAGCGAGGTCCAGCATTTTCACTGTGCATTGTATGGGAAGCCGGACCACTAGCTGGGGGGGAGGAGTGTTCTTCCCATTTGATGTATGGGATGCTGCACCCCTCTCCCCATTTGCTAGTTTAAATATTCTGCAAAGATGTCAAACTTCTGCCCCAATGCACTGACTCCCTCCTTAGTCAGATGCAGTCCATAAAATTTAAAGAACTTTCACTCCCAAAACTGTTGCCAGTTCCCTACAAATTTGTGTCCTTTTTCCTGGCACCAGCCCTCAAGCCACATGTTTAGCTCCCCTATATCCCCTTCTCTGATCTTTTGTCCATCTGTCCCCTTCCCCCTTTACACCTCACACTGGTGGTCTAGAACAGCCAGTGATGTTGATTGCTTCGGATGGGTGCATGGAGAGTCTTAAGGCCAGACATTCTAATTCTTTGGGTCTGGTAATAGCAAGGATTTCAGTGGGAATTAATTTGGAATGTACATAAATAATTACTGCCTTCCCCTTGACTGCCTCTCCAGTCTAAAGGTGTTATAGGATGGCAGCACAATTTGTTGGACCATAACGCTGCCCTTGAGCAAGGTTTCTATTACTACTAAAACATCAGTGTTTGTGTGTCTAACCCAAACTGTTACTAAATCTATTTTGTTCATGAGACTGCAGACATTGACCAGCATAATTTTTACTCCTGACACTGATGCAAAGTCTGTAGGGGACGTGATAGGAGAAGTGGGATCTGGGTTTATTTCTATGTTTCCTGAACACGAGAATAATAACGTTATGAGTTTTTTTAACCACTGCCGCATAATTATAAGCTCTTTCTTGGCAAAGGTATTGATAGGGGGCATTTTTTGAGAACACAAAATCACACATGCCCCCACAATGCAAAGCATCATGGGCTGTATATGCAAATCACCACAGAATATTATGCTGGTTCAACTTTAAGCAGAAATGCATGGTACTGAAAGGCCTCTCACACAGTTTGCAAAGAGTGCCAACAGAAGACATAGACATGTGTTTCATCCTACCAGGACTCATCCGTATGCCTCATCTGTTTGACACCCCAGTGGAATGAACCAGCTACCCTAAGATGGGAATTTGGGAATGTCGCTTGGGTACAGGGTATAGATGAAACTGGACTATCACAGAGCTAATTGATATGGCCCTGATTGTAGTTTTTTGGTGTAGCAGAAGGGTGTATGTGAGGGAAATAGATGCTGCATCCCAGCTGGGGTGGGGATTGGGGATATGACAGGTATTGGGTCATATCTGGGGGGTGTTGCATTTATCAGGGGTTTTGAGTACAACACCATGTTGTGATGCAGCATAAGCATAACTATTAATGGGACAAGCATGGTGATGGCCTGATGAATACCTTAAGGTAAGGACACTAAGCTGGGGCTTTGAGGTAGTTTTCAAGTGTTGTCAAGTAGAGACTGTGTGCCCAGTGCAGTAACGCTATCAGTTTAATTTGATTTCAAATATGAAATCATTATTTCATCACAGTACAAAATATTACACTGACAGACAAAAAGCATTAAATATGATGCTGAATAGTGATTGTACTGGCTAGTGCTCTTAGGAGCTTCTAAAGGAATGGGATCTCAGCTGAAGTGATTCTGATCAGTTCTTGAAGACTAAACAAACTTATGGACTCGAACTTTTAGTCAAACCAAAGGTGAAAATGACACATATGTCTCATCCATAGCAGACAGTATATACCAGCCACCACCTCTGGAACAGGGTATAGGGCTGGATGATATAGGGAGAGTGATGCCATAGGATACCAGGAATCATTTTTACAGTTGCCAAGAGGGTTTGTGTGCCACTGGACACCAGGGAGCTGATGACAGGGAATGAGGGGAATGGTGAGGTTGTATCATACCTCACAGAACCAGAACAAGAAGAGACAGAACAGCCCACAACCAACCAGGGCAGAAAAACCTGTGATGATAATGAGAATTCATGAGATGGCAAGAGTATCATAGGCAGGTTAAAGTGTGATGCATGTTGACTAGGGTCATAATCAATTTTTGTACCAATATTCCAGTTTAGTGCTCAGCACTATGGTGTTTCTGCCTCACAAACTGACTAGTTGGGGGGTAGCAAATGTGGTGACTCCTCCGGTGCGCCTCAGATCAAGGTGAGTTTTTTCCTTTACTCTGTGCTTACAGAAGGTAAAATGGTAATGTCTTGCACTGGGGGATGCTTGGAATCTGTTGATTCCATTCTGTTGGGCATTTGTCAGGTAATCAGGACATCCAGTTCTGACTGATTAATTCTGATACCTATGAAGACATTGGAATCAGAATCCGAAGTCAGAATTGGAAGTTTTGATTCCATATACGACTAGAAACAGAATTTAAAAACCTCCCTTTAAAATGCCCTTAGAGGGCCAGAAGAAATCCCTACCCCACCCTAATATCCATTTCCCATCCCCTTACCTCAAATTCAGTCAATACCTTCTCTCTTGGGTTCTTCATGTCAGGTGAAATCGCACAGTTGCAGGCTAGGGTTGGTCTTTTGCACTCAGAATGGAAGTGTGGACATGCACTGGGTGGACAAGGACAAACTGGACATTGTGGACATCTGCATCATTGAGACATCAACTGACCCCCTCAACTAAACAGGTTTCAGCATTCAGCAGGCACACAACAACAGCAACTTCCCTCCATGGATCCTGGCCCACAGCCCCTAGTGTAAATGTGGATGATGCCCCATTCAGTTCAATTTCTTGCAGTAAAAAATGTACACACCAAGTCTGATGGTACATCCCAGACCCCAACTTCCTCCTCTTGATTCAACCCAGCATCCTACCTCTCTCCCCAAGTGGTGGAAATCTGGCCAACAGAAAGAAAGCCTTGGGTTGCCACTATACTGTGTAAGCATCTGATAGTATCAATCCAGGGCTTGCTGTTTGTTAGCCACCACTCTGGGAGAGAGGAAGGTTAATAGGTAGGGTAAAGGTGAGAAAGTCAGGGCCCAGGGCAAACCTTCTGAGTCAGACTGAACAATTTTTTACTACCAAAAACTGAATTAGATGTGAAGCAGTCCTTAATCTGACTAGGCCCAGGAGTTGGGATCTATGAGGGAGGGGTGCTGTTGTGTGCCTGCTGAGTTCAAAAAGATTGCCTGATTCAGGGGTGGGGTCACTCGATGTCTCGATGATTCATATTTCCAAGATGTCCAGTGTGTTCTTGTCCAGTTTTCTATTCAGCCCACATTCGCACCAGCATTCAGACTATAGAAAACCAACTCCAGCCAGCAGCTGTGAGTCCTGACTTGACCTGACTGAACCAAGACAGAAAGTATTGACTGAGCTTCTAACACCTGCTGCCTTGGTCTGCTCCCTCTACTCCTCCTCTAGGGGCCTCCTTGTGATTCCAAGGATGAGGATAAAAACTGCCAGTGACAGAGCTTTCAGTGTTACCTGCCCCATTCTGTCGAATTCGCTGCCTCCAGCTATAAGAGAGGCCCCTGTATTCGAGGTATTTAAGGCCTGCATCAAGACCTTCCTGTTCAGTCAGGCATTCCCGGACACAATTTAGATATTGTTCCTGTGATTACACCCCAGCACTAGTTTTTAGTTCAGCCTCCCCTTTTGGGTCACCTGTTTTAATTTTGTGCTGCTGTCATTTATTTCATTGTTATGTGTGTTCTTATTGTGTGTATTTATTTATTGTATTATTTGTATTCCACTTGTATGGCACTCAGAGCCTCCGGGATTGGGTGCCTTAAAATAAAATTTGCATAGCCTTGCCTTGTGAGGCTCAATTGCAAGATGGACCTGGGTATAACAAGGTCACATACACAAAATGGAAAAATCATACAAAGGTGTATATATAAGCACACATGATCACAAAAGTACTAACAATGCATAAGGCACAAGGTGCAACAGATAATAAACATACATAAGGGAATATCGTGGGATAACCATATATAATTTTAATATCCATATATAGCTAAGTAGTGGGACAAAATCCAAGGGAGCCCATTTCTAGTATTGCATGAGGATACATACATCAGGGGACAGGGAAGGGAAGAATGGAGGGTGAAGGGTATCAACCAATTGGAACGAGGTTAAGGTCCTAGGGACCAGAACCACAAGCCAGGTTCAGGCAGCATTACTTTAGAAGGATGAAGGGATAGGCATAGATACCACACAGAGTAGGCAGACATTGCAGGATTAGGATCAAGGGAGACAATTACAAGACTCCTTAATAAGCTAAGAGTAAAGGGTCTTGAAAGTGGTAACACTGACAGGAGTACTCAGCTTCAGTGCTTTCTGAATATTGTTCCATAGGGAGAGCAACACAAAGTTTATAGCCACCCTACCAAAGTGTGATTTGACTTTGGGGATTGTCAAGGAGATGGTTGTAGAGCTCCTCAGGGCATACTTGCCTAGCTGGTTTACAGGGAGGCAGTCAACGATGTATTTGGGGAGCTTGTTGGAGATCTCTCTAAGAGTCCATACAGCAGCATTTCTGGTCCGTCTCTACTAGGGGGGAAGTCCAGCCCATGGCTGCATATAGTACACAGTGGTGCACAGTGGTGCACAGTGAAGGGAAACCCTGTAATAAATCTTAGGGCTCTGTGATATAGCATGTCCAGTTTTGAGAGGAGAGAGGCAGGACAATGACTGTACAAGAAGTCCGCGTAATCAGTCAAGGAGGGAAACGTTGTTTGAACCAAACGTAGTCTGGCATCTTTTGTTAGGTAATGGCTAATCCTAAAAACAAGGTCTAATTTTTGTTGTAGTCTTTTTAGTAAGTCCTCTGTGTTCTATAAATGAAAGCCTATGATCCAGCCAAACTCCTAGATATTTGACTTTTGAAACAAATTCAAATTTTTCTCCGTGGATTATAGAAATTTGCGTCACTAGTCCTACGTCAACTGGGTTAGCTGCATGAATCAGAGGAGAGAAGAGCATTGCTTTGGTTTTCTTAGCATTGAGCAAAAGCTTTTTGTTTAGGAGTTGTTTTTGTAGTAAGTTGAATTCAGCTTGTAGGTCATTACGTGCTTCTTCTGGGGTTGGGTGGCTCAAATAAAGTACAGTATCATCTGCAAACAAATGAATGTTGGCCCTGTTTATAGAGACATCAATGTTGTTGATGCATATAGCAAACAAAATAGGACCTAATATAGATCCCTGAGGAATGCCTCTTAGAAGTGGTTTGATGGTTGAGAATTCACCTTCGGCCTTTACTTGCTGGAGATGGTCTGAGAGGTAGTTGTTAAACCATTGCAAGGAAAGAGAGTCCAGATCTATTGCTTGCAAGGAAGAGAGTAGCAGACTATGATCAACAGTGTCAAAGGCTTAGCTTAAATCTAGAAATACAGCACAGATGTAATTTCTATTATCCAGTTCTGTTTGCTAATCATTTGTCACCTTTGCAAGAGCTGTAACAGTCCTATGTTTCGCTCTGAAGCCTGATGGGACAGGATTTAGGAGATCCGTATCTTCAAGGTATATCTTTAGCTGATTACTTACAATTTTTTCCAATAGTTTGGACAGGACAGGAAGAATGGAAATAGGCCTATAGTTGTTAGATCATCGGGATTTCCTGACTTAAACAGAGGGATGACATGTGCCATTTTCCAAATGGATGGTATAATCCCTTGGGATAAGGAAAGGTTAGATAAGTGAGTGATAGGTACAGCTGTCATGTGTAATGCCACTTTCAAAAAATAGGGATCTAGATAGTCTGCACCAGCACTTTTCTTTGTATCCAGCTTCAATAGCATATCTTCTACTTCTTTGAGACAGGTAGGATGCAGGGAGAATTTCAAGTGAACAACACAAGATTCCTCATCTTGGTCACCAAGCTGTAGTCACAGTAGGTTTGTAGGAGAGTTATCAAATGCTAGGCCTGTGGTCGCAAAGTGGTTATTAAAGGAATCCAGTATCTTCAACCTGTCACTGATAATATCAGTGTCCGAGGTGATCTTGTCTGGTAGAGAGTTTCCCGACATGTGGCCAGACAGATTCTTAAATGTTTTCCAGAATTTAGATGGATTCTTAGTGGCATCATCAAATTCAGTGCGATAATAGGTTGCTTTTGCATCTCTAATCAGTTTGGTGCATAGATTCCCAGCCCTTCTAAACTGGCACCAATCTGTATATGTCTGAGATTTCCGTGCTTCTTTCCAAAGCTTGCCCCTCTCTAGTAGTGCAGATTTAAGATCTGAAGTGAACCATGGGCAAGTTTTTTTTTAAATGCAGACTTTTTTAATGGGAGTATATTTGTTTAAGGCCCCTAAGATTATTTCATTGAAAATGTCATAAGCCGATTGCACAGTTTTTGCCAAATAGAAATCTTGCCAATGCAGGGAATTTTTGAGTTCATTGATGTAGGCAAATAAGTCAAAATTCCTTCCTAGATCTCTTGTCTGAGAATTTTGGGGAGGATGCCAGTTTATTGATTGACCTTACACAGGTGGTGAAGCAATGATCAATAATGTCACTGAAGAAGGTTCCAGCATGAGAGAAGAGGTGTGGTTTACTTACTAGGATGACATCCAGTAGTGAGCTTTTGCCAGGGTTCTTTTTGTTGACCTGTGTTGGTTTGTTGATAAGTTGCATTAGGCCATGTGTAACACAAAAGGAAGATAGGGGTGTTGAGGCATTAGATAGCCAATCAAGGTTAAGGTCCCCGAGGATAACTGATTCAAATATCCCTTGGCTCGGGACGGTATTGAGATGTGTTAGGAGCTGAAGTCCTGCTGAGGGTTGTCTATAGCACCCTGTTATACACAGTGACATATGGGGCGAGACAGCAATCTTAAGAGCTAGACATTCAAATTCTTTTGCAACTGAAGTAGAGTCAATACAAGATGATGAAAATTTATCTTTGACGTAAATGGCTACCCCACCTCCTCTAGAGTGCTTATCTGCTCTAAATAGTAGATAATTTGGAATATTAATCTTACTGTCAAGATTGGCAGGTTTGAGCCATGTTTCGGAGATCACTAAGACATCTGGTGTAGTGTGGCAGACACACGCCTGGATCGTGGATATCTTTTTTAGCAGGCTGCATAATTCACATGAAGGAATCTCATGCCTTTGAGGTTAACAAGGTCTGCAGACGAGGCAATGGTATGTGATGACCCAGGATTGAATTCTACATTACCTGAACATAATAATAAGAGGAATAGAATCTTTTTAGGGCAACAAATGTTAGACTAGAAGTTCTGGTATTTTTTCATCTACACTTTTTGGTAATTATGGGAGGCGGATCCCCTCTTGTGCTGCTCTTCTGTAGTAGAGTATCAAAGACAAGGATCCTGGCTGCAATATGCAGTGCAGGTTTAGCCTTAGGGAAGGTGGGTGCCATGCATTGCAGAGGTAAATTGGTTCTAGTTCCACCTGTGGAAGTACCGCAAGAATAGTGCTGGAGAGGAGGGAGGTTGTAGGAGCAAAGATATCCAAGGGGTGATTTGTTGATCGTGTGGTGAAATAATAGTGCATCATAGTCTCCATAAGCATTATCTTGTTAACTCTGTTCGATACTACATGGCACAAAAAGTAAGAGGGACCAGAGAAAAAGACCCCGAGTGCCCCACATGATGGATTCCAATGAAGGGTGCAGATACTAGTTTTAACAGAAGAAGGAAGCACCTCCAACTGAATCGGGGGGCATAGAAACTAACTTAAATAGAGGGGGGGATTACCCTCCGGTGGAAGTATGGACAAAAGTAAATTATTTACTAATATTATCTAAAGAGAGTGTTGTCTTTGGATGTAGGCAACAAAAGACCGAGCATTTAGGGAAGAATTCCAGTGCAGGGCAAGGCAATAGTGATGATCTGAGGTAGATATGCTCAGGATTTCTGCCTGCCCTGCTGCTCGCCTTCAGAGAATATAAGAAGAGGGGGGAGAAGAAAACACGCCAAAAGAGAGAAATGAGAAGTGATAGGAGAGTATACGAATCAGAGGAATCAGACCTATTGAGTCATAGGATGATGAAGCCTGAAGGGGCGTGATGACATAAGCGGTGTGGGAGGGGTGTATATAATAAAGATTAAGATGGGGAGGGTGGGTGGGTGTAAAGGTTGCTACTTTAGCCATACCTTGTAGCGCTGAGTGTCTGCCCTCATGGAGGCAGGCGTCGGCTGAAGGAGCAC
This sequence comes from Neoceratodus forsteri, assembly GCA_016271365.2. Lineage (NCBI taxonomy): Eukaryota > Metazoa > Chordata > Ceratodontiformes > Ceratodontidae > Neoceratodus > Neoceratodus forsteri. The sequence goes on from CM028129.1 coordinate 1,018,337,764, forward strand.
TGACTGCCCGCTGGCTGGAATCCCTCAGTGGGGAGCAGAGAGCCCTGGAAGGCAGCTTCTCAGCTGTGGAGGCAAGGGAGATGGTGGTTTAAATCCCAGCTGAACAAAGAGGTAGACAGCACAGGCAGAGGGTCCAATTAAGAAAAATAGGGAGCGATTTAACTTGGCACCCAGAGGTCTGGGTCCCAACAAAAGCAGAAAGGAAGGGCTGTTATTACTTGCTCCTTTCTGAGGATGTCAGAGATTAAACCTTTTCTTTTTTACCCTTTAGAATACATTGTTTACACAGTTCCCAGTAAAACAAGAGAAGCTTTTTACAGTCACATGACAGATGACATTTCTAACCTTCCACCCCATGCTCCCCCATGGTAACCCGTATGGCAACCTGCTTAACCCCTGCTCCTCCAGCTAGCGATAGCAAGCAACTTTTCCACCTGCCTGGTACTCTCCCAGCCCAGCACCAAACTAACACCATTATCTTCTCTCCTCCCTGACGGCATTGTTGTGTGCCAGACAGGAGGTGTAGTCAAACAAAGCTGAAAACATGAGTGAAATCCTTAAGTTTTGCCCACCTTTATTTATTTATTGTTTTGCTCCTCAGACCCTCTGGTCATCCACTCCTTCAGGCCAGCCAAGGCCTGTACCACCACTGCTGAGTCCCGAATGCCATCCACCACCCCTAATCACTGTGTCCCCAAGGAACCCAATGTAACCCTTTGTTGGGCAGGCCTTGACCCCTGTGGGAGGCTGCCTGGGGAGGAGAATCACCCAGAAGGGCTTCCAATGTATCCAGAGTATGGCAAGGGTCGGCACGGATAATCTTGTCTGGACTTCAGGCATGTGCAGGGACCAGCAGCCATCATCTGGTTGGCCAGGTGGGTGACTTTTTTCCTGTTTTCTTCAGGTGCATGACATGCCATGTGACATCAAGGTGCAAGCTGACATCCACCATGCTCCCTTCCGCAGCAAGGCCTGACATCTAGCCATGCCCCCAGCCCCTGCCAGCAAACACTGAGTCATGAACCCCTTCCCAGGAGAAGGTGAGTAGTTGTGCACTCAAGCCATCTCCCCTCGGCCAGCCCTACGACACCTGAGTCCGTTCCTGAACCCGGGTCATCAGCATCTCAGGTGGAAATCTAACCGCTGCACCAGTGGGTTGATCCAGCTTTATTTTAATTGTGATAGGCTGTGATGGTGTACATGTTGGACAGAAACTCTATAGGGAACAGTGAGCCAGCACTCAGGAATGGGAAGCAAAAGACAGTGTCTGCAGTGACCATCATTGGTAAGCAGCAACAACCTTTGAAAGGAGGAATGTGCTTTAACAGCAGAGCAGGAGATGGCTGCTACATGTAGAAAGAGACTGAATGCAGCACCTGGAGGAAGTCAGTTTGCATGGATAAGCTGCAGTGTAGCTGAGCTCTACATATTTCCCTAAAAGAACTTCAAAGTATAGGCTAGAGGATCTGCAGCTGCAACGGAGCCTGAGGAGCAAGGGAACTACTGTCAACTGCTACTATAACCAGGTGACACATCTGCAGTGTCACTGGGTTGCCAAGGAACTACACTGATCAAGCAGGTGTGCACAACTTAGATTAGGTTCATGCCAGATACTCCAAGAGAGAGGCTGACAGACAGAGCCACTGCTTATCAGATTTACATGAGGTGACAGAGAGCAACTGTCAGAGCCAATGCTGAGAGAGAGGTTCACCAAAATGCCTGAGCTGCAAGTACTGCAGGGGCTGAGAAGGTTAACTAAAGTTATAGTGGAGACCTGACTCAATCAGAGGAGCATATACTTATTGGCTGGGACCATCAGAACATAAACAGAGCCTTCATCTCACAACTAATTGTGGATAGTTTGTTAGTTTAGTTTTACCAACTTGAATTTCATCCTTAATTGCGTACTAGCTTTAATTTAGCCTGTGGATTACAAAGTAACATATATATAACAATTACAGTAGGTTCCCTTGGGTTTCATTTGTAATTCCTCACCAGCTGTCATGTGCAATGTGACTGTCTTTGAGCCAACAATGTTTCACTAGCTGGATACCTAGGAAAACACTGACAGCTCCCGTTACAGTAGCATTAAGGTTAATACTGTTACCAGTATGTATCAGGGTAGGAGACTACATAGCAGTCAGGCATGACATGTGTGAAGGGTAAGGGAGGGAACTCATTGTCTATAGCCAGCAGGGGTTACTGGCTGCTGCCTACTACTGCCTTATTATTTTGCAGTGCATTGCCTTAACCCTTTCCTTCCACAGATATTGTGTTCTTGTCCCAGTAAATCAGGTTGTGTTTTGTTCTGAATTATGAAGCCTTTGTCTTTGTACTATTTAGCATTTAAACAGTATTCTTGTTTATGAGGTATTGCACTGTGTTGACACTGGTTGGGGTAAACTATTGGTGTCACAGTGGAACAGTGGCATTTCCTGGGAGACAATAATAGCCATGTTACCTACACCACTTACATTCTGTGGGTGGAGACACAATGCTAATTATTATTCCACTTGGATAATGAACCCCCACAAATTTTAACAACTCAGACCACTAGATCATACTGAGACCACAGAGCAAGTGTAATACAGAGGTACAGTAGGTTGTGCAGCTGCAGGTATCCCAGGAAGGGCCACATAAGTATGTGTAGGAATTTGTACACCACATACAGTAGACTGAATGCTTATGCAATGTAGACTTAATGCCATTCATTTCTTTTTATCTGTCCCTGGAGGGAACTGTCATCTTTTGAGATACCACTGAGCTCAGTCACATGGCAAATGAACCCTCTTGAGGAGGCCTCCACACCTAGAGGTGCCACAGAAACAAGGCTTCCTCAGGCTAAAGTACCTCAGGGAGTAAAGTAATAATAATCCCCAAAAAGACAAAGCTGAAAGCATAAACAAACAATGATGGACCCACTACAAGCTTTCAAACAAGGAGAGAGGCAATGGAAAACTATTTATAGAGGTGTACTTTCTGGACAGAGACCACATTTAGGCCTCAGTTCATTACCAAAATTATTTTATGTTCTTTTGCACACAGAACAGAAAACCCCTTAGTGAAAAAAACCTCTGGGGATTCAAAGCTTAAGGTTGCCAACCCTCCAGGCTTGTAATCTATTATTTATTTAGGCTGTTTAGTTAATTAGTTAGTTAGTTAGCTTGTTAGTTCATTTTTGGTGCCTCAGAAAGGAGAGCTAGGAAATAATTCTTGTTTTCAACCATACCCAAGGTGAATGTGGATACAGATTATTTGGGTTAAGCTGCTGATGTTTTTTAGTAAATTGGTTGGGAAATGTGGCCATGTCACCAAAGCTATTCTTCTACTTTTTTTTCTGAGAAGTGCTTAACCAAAGGAACAGAACCAATATGAAGAGCTATTGACACCCACCTTGCAGTGGTGTTGATTGGAGGCTTCCCATTCAACTACTGCCCAGACTCTGACCCTCCTTAGTGTAATGTGTATTAGGATTTGATTAGCAGTTGATGGTGAGTGGACCTCTCAGATTGCTCATGTATGAGTGAAGGGTTTGCAGACCTTCATCTGCATAACTAAAGGAATCCCTAACTTGGAAAGTTCTGACCTAATGAGTTCATGGCTCCTGTAGTCCAGTTTCTGGATCCTGTGAGCCATAAAGGTTGTTAACTCTGGCATGCCATGGGTGTTGGAGGCAATGGTGAGCCAATTAAGGTCAGTGGTCCAGGCAAGCCACCTATGTTGCTGGCTGTGTCAAGCCACACAGGGTGCCACAGAGACTGGTATGGGTAGGTGTGGGTAAGCTGTGTTGAAACTTGTTTAAATTGATGTGTTTATTATTGACTGAAGGGTAAATGTGAGACCAGCCATAGTAGCCCACATTTAAGGGCCATATCAAAGAACTATGCTTTGTCCTGTAGTTTGGAGGGGGGCATGATAAATGTTTGGCCTGGGGCCTCAGCCAGTTAATAACTGGAAGGGGGACTGAGTCACATTTCTGAATGCAGGTTGGTTTTGGCTTGTTACTGTACATAAGGTTCACTCCTGCTAGTGTTGCATTAAGCAGAGTACACCTGCATTTGTCACAGGAGTGGAAGAGGCTTTTGTTTTGTTTTTTGAGATAACATATGTAGCAGTAAATTGCAGTGAAATGTGTTTGAATTGATATGTTTATTTTTGACTAAAGGGTAAAATTGAGACCTTCTATAGTAGCCCACATTTAAGGGTCACTTTTTACTTATATTTTATTAAGATTTTTAATAGTATATATATGTATAAAGAAAACAGTGATTACACCACAAAAAAAATCATTCAACCTACACTGTTAATATCTAAGGCAGAAGGCAGTGTAGCTTAGTTGTTAAGAGCACTGAGCTGCAAACCTGGAGAACTGGATTTGCATCCCATCAGCCCTCACTTGTATACTGTGTGATCCTGAGAAAGTCATTTAACATCCTTGTACTCACATATTTTTTTCTAAAACTTAATAACGTGTCCTTCTCAATCTTATAATGTGTGTCTCCTCCTCCGCCCCATTCTTAGAATCTTATATACTTACAATTCTGCATTTGTACTTTATAATTGTAACTATCATCTACTTTTTACACAGGTCTGTCTTGCAAACAGGATTGTAAAATCCTAATGACATGTATTATCCTGTATAAAAACAAAGTTTTACCCACCTACCACCCCGGTTGCACCTGGAAAGAAACTTCGGCTTAGTGTGCCTTTTCTGGTTAAATAAGTTCCCCTTCCCCTTTCTTTTAATACACAATAAGAATTAAGCCCAAAACGTCATTAGTGGAGAAGAAAAAAAAAAGCAATCTTCACTATCTATCAAGACAATATAACATGTTTTGGTAGTCAGGAATTCATTTAATATAAAAAAAACATTATTTAATCATACTGCATTTTATGCCCATCAAAGTTTTCCTACAGCTACATTACACTAAAATAAAACTGCCTTCCTTAGAAATGCAGACTAGTTTCCTTACATTATATCTCTTTTTTTTAATATTGTCTTACAATGTATTACTTTAATTCTATTTATTTTAATTTCTCATAATACAAGCATCTTTACTTCTAGTACCCACTAGTTATATTTAAAGAGAATAAATATTACATCTCTTTCTAAGAAAAAAAAGCAGAAGAGGAAAATGGAAATGTCAATCAAAATTGACTTTTGTTATTCTAGCATAATCATTTATTCCTCAGATACTGTAGGGAATACTTTTCCTTTTTCTTTATGTGAATCCTGGTCATATTGAGCTCTACTGAACACTGTTTGGTGGTCCACTTAAACTAAATGTGCTCCACACCTTTGTATTTAAATAATGAGCCCTGCAGGGGCTAGAATTTGAAATTCCACTCCTGCTGTACCTCCAAGATTTCCTTTCTGTAAGTAAGAAAATTGCATTGGCACTGCTGAGTCTTAAAGGCATAATCTGGGAAAAATAAAACTTTGTATGTTTTATAAATTATTGGTGCTTCCAGAAGTCATTATAATTTAGCAGTGTCAGTGGCTCAGTAGGTAGCACACTTGCCTCTGAGGCCAGGAGATCAGAGGGCTGTGGGTTCAGTTCCCACATCTGGCACTTGGGTTAATATCCCAGTGCAGCATGAGAGGGGTGCTGCACTTCTGAGGTGCTGTCTTTCAGATGAGATGTAAACCGAGGTCCCATCTGTCTGGATTGGTGGTAGTTCAGGTGGATGTTAAAGATCCCATGGCACGTATCGAAAAGAGTTGGGGAATTTCCCTGGTGTCCTGGCTGAATTCTCCTAATTCACTAAAAATACCACCAACAGCTGGTTCAAGGTCCATTGGCATTCATCTGTATCCCTCTCCCTCGAGTTGTGCCTGAAAATAAGCAAGATTTGTCTAGTGCACTTACCAGGTCAACAAAAAATAAATAATGGTTGTTTTGGTTTTTTTTTTTCTTCAGTGACAGCATTTCTAGGTCCAGCAGGGTGGGAGGCAGATTTGTAGCTGATTCTTGAGCTCTTTTTTATTGCCATTCTGTATACTTAAATTATTAAAGGTTGGTTGTAAACAGGCAAATCATAAACATTAACAAATACACCTTCATCAAATAATTTTTTATATTGTGTTACAATTTATTATTTTAATTATATTTATTTTAGTTTTGTTATTGCTGGAGCATCCTTAATTTAGTGTCCAGTAGTTATAGTTAAAGAAAATAAATATTACATTCATTTCTAAGACAAAAAAACAGAAGAGGAAAAAATAAACCATCAGTCAAAGTTTACTTACTTTATGCTAGCATATTCATTTCTTCCATGGATGCTGTAGGGAATTTCTTTCTTTTTCTTTATGTGAATCATAGAAACATACAAGTTGATGGCAGATAAGGGCCACAAGTCCACCATGTCTGCCCTGTTTTGTATCTAGTAAATCCCAGATTAGTCTAATGGATATTCCCTTAGTGTCCTCATGCTTCCTATATGCCTGTCCCATTCCTTCTTGAAGCCTGTAACCATTTCTGCCACCTCAGGCAGCAGACTGTTCTATCTATCCACCACCCCCTCCATGTAAAAGTACTTCCTCATGTTTCCTCTGAGCCACCCCCAGATTCATATTAAACTCTAATCAATGCTGAAAGTTGGTCTATTTAAAGAAAAATGTGTTCCACATCTTTGTATTTAATAAGGAACTTTGCAGGGGCTAGAAGTTGAAATTCTGCTCCCATCTCCAACAGTTCCTGTCTGTAAGTAAGAAATCAACACTGGCACTCCTGAATTGTAAAGGCATAATCTGGGAAAACCAAACATTTTTATGTTTTGTATATTAAAAGGTGCTTTCCAGAAAGGGGGTTGGTGTTTTTTTTTTTTTTTTATGAAGACTATTAGAAGGGTATATGTATTGGTGCTGAATGTGTGAGTGTGTGTGGGTGTGTGCCTGAGTTTGGATTAGCCAGCATTTTTGCTGGCTGGGACCTTTACGCTAGTTAATATGTGTCTGGGGGTTCCTAGGAGTCTGAGGCAGGCTAGAATAGTGTACGAGGTGTCTCACCTGTTCAACCTGCAGCCCTTTACTGACCTCCTGGTTTCTGACACCACAGCATGCTACTGTTGTGAGGTCAGAATTAGGAGGAACTGTGTTGGTTGGGTATGGCAGGGCACCTAGGACTCTTCGGAGGGGAGCAGGATTGAGGTTGTCAGGTGCAGAAGGTGCCCTGGGTATCAGTGGTCCTTGAGAGAAGCCAGATGTGTGTGGTTCCCATCCCCAGGGTTCCCACCAGACCAAGTAAGCAGGCAGAGAGAGGGGCTGCTCAACCCACCAGTCCCCTGAGGGCAGTGCTTTGCAATGCCAGATCAATCAGAAACAAGACTAATATTATCACGGACTTGGATTCGTCGGTTAATCTGGCTTGCATTATGGAGACCTGGTTAGGTGATGATGTTGGCCCAGTATTAGAGGCCACCATCCCTCCTCAGTATACCATAGCGCACTGCCCCAGAGTGGAATGCAAGGGCAGAGGAGTGGCCTTTTGTTTTAGATCTGAGCTGTGCTTCTCCATGCACCAGGTGAGAACACCAGGTTCCTTTGAATGTGTGACAGTCCATGGGGTTGGGAAGCACGTTGCAGGATTCTCCTGATTTACTGCCCCCCCGGGGGTGGGGGAGGATTCCTGCAGGAGATAGACAATTTCATCAGCGGCAAAACATTGGAATCCCCCAGATGTTTAGTTCTGGGAGATTTCAATGTTTGGGCTGATGATGAATCTTCAAGGCTAGGTTACAACCTCCTTCAGTCGATGTCATCACTGAGCCTGATACAGGAAATTTCTTCCATGACCTACCAGGGCAGCCACATATTGAACCTGGTCTTCTTGCTAGGGCTTGAGAGAAATAATCTCAAGATTGATAGGGTCATTTGGTCCAATCATCGCACTGTGGAGTTCCAGTTCATGGCATCCCCGAGAGCCCTCTCCCTGCAGAGACAGTTAGGTAATGCCCTTTGAGGGGTTTGACCCAGAAGGCATTTCTGGCTGTAGCCAATTTGTCTAGTGTGGGTAGTGCATGCATAGGGGGTACGGTTGAGGCAGTCATTGCCTATAATAAGGTGATCTCTGACAAACTCTACTCCCTCGCAGTGTACGACCCAAATCTTCTCACTTGAGATATCTGTGGTTTGACGGAGAGCTCAAGGTAATGAAGATTAGGGGTTGGAGGTTAGAATGCAGCTGGCATAAAACCAAGCTGGAGGCTAACAGACTAACACTGCGTACTGACTGTTGTGAGTACCAGGGAACAATCGACCATAAGAAGGCAGAATTCCTGTCCAGGGAGATTGCTGCTGGGAAGAATCGGTCAGCTATGCTGTTTTGGACTATGGACTGGCTGTTAAACTAGTCCTGTCTCCAGATGAAAACAGCTTTTTCAGATCCTTTATGTGATGAGTTTGCTCGATTCTTCTCAGACAGGGTGTCCTCTATCCACTACAGAATTCTATCAGTAAGCCACACTGTGGCCAACAGTGGTTGTCTTGGGCACCCAGACAATGCTCCACCTGTTTGGGGGGAGTTTAAACTGGTGGAGGTGGCTGAGGTCATTGAGGTTGTTTCCAAGCTGAAGCACACATATTGTGAACTGGGCCCAGTACCGACACATTTCTTGATGGAATGCATTAACTTCATTGGCCCAGTGCTTGCATTGATTGTCAGGTGCTCTTTGTCAGAAGGGGTTGACCCAGATGCCTTGAAGGAGGCGCTGGTGAGACCCCTTCTGAAGAAACCAACCTTTGACTCTGACAACAAGGTGAATTACTGTCCCATCTCCAACCTCCCATTTTAAGGGAAGGTTGTTGAGAAGGTTGTGCTGCAACAACCTGAGGAGCACCTCATGGCTTTTGATCTATATGATCCCCTTCAGTCTGGGTTTCATCGAGGCATAGCATGGAAACTGCACTGGTTTGGGTGCACAATGACCTCCTCAGGGTGAGAGATCGAGGAGAGGGTACAATTCTCATTCTCCTTGATCTCTCCTCAGCTTTTGACATTGTAGATGATTGTGTGTTGCTTGACTGCCTGAGGAAATTCTGTGGACTGGCTGGCACTGTTATCTGCTGATTTGAGTTCTGTATCACAAATAGGAGGCCACGGGTAGTGATGGTGAATTTATCCTCCTCCCCTAGTCTCCTGTCTTGTTGAGTCCCTCAGGGTTTGGTCTCATCACCAATGTTGTTTGCCATGTATATGCTACCCCTGGGTGAGATCATTAGAAAGTGCAGTCTGGGCTTTCATTGCTATGCTGATGATACCCAGCAGTACCTTTCCTTTGTCACTGAAACATCTGGCACAGTGGAAATGCTAAACAACTGCCTTGCTGAGATCAATGACTGGATGGCCTCCAGCTGGTTGCCACTTAGCCAAGATAAGATGGAGGTACTGGTGGTGGATTTGAACAGAAGACATGATAGGGTGGCTTCGAATACAGGGACAGATTTATTCCAGGGTTCTGTGCCACTGAAAACCTCCTCTAGGGTGCGTGATCTTGGTGTTATCCTTGACAGTGGCCTGACATTTGAAGCTCAGGAGTCATCCATTGTCTGGACCAGCATTTTTCACCTGAGAAATATTGCCAGGATCAAGACCTAGTTCTGCCCATGGACCTCCCCACCTTAGTTCATGCATTCATGATGTCCAGGCTTGATTACTGTAATGCGCTCTACCACAAGGTCTCTGGAAGCATCCTCTGCCAGCTGCAGCTGTTGCAGAACATGGCTGCCAGGCTGTTGACAAGACAATCGAAATACTGTCACATCACCCCGGTGCTGCGTGAACTGCACTGGCTATAGCTCAGGTGGAGGATCCTCTTTAGGTGGGCTTGCTCACCTTTAAGGCCCTACATGGACTGGGCCTTGGCTACCTGTTGGACCTTCCTACACCTGCTGCCTCAGTCTGTTCACTCCGATCCTCCTTAGAAACATAGAAATATAGACTTTGACGGCAGATAAGGACCACTTGGCCCACCTAGTCTGTCCATTTCCCTACCTACAGGATAGGCCGCAGATCCTAGTTAACCAACAGCCTATTTCTTCCTACCCCCCCCACAAGAACTGCCTTATGACTGTCCCATGCATTCTTGAATTCTCCCACAATTTTAGACCCTACAACCTCCTCAGAAAGGCTGTTCCATGCATCCACTATCCTCTATGTGAAAAAATGCTTCCTCACATTGCCCCAAACCCACCCCCCTTCTTTAAATTGTGTCCCCTTGTTCTTGCACGTCTCTTTTTCTGAAAGATGCTACGCTCTTGGACTTTGTTGATTCCACTGAGGTACTTAAAAGTTTCTATAATGTCCCCCTTCCCTTCTTTCCTCAAGGATAAACATATTAAGCTCCTTTAGTCGCTCCTCGTATGGCTTCTCTTGCAGACCCTGCACCATTTTAGTTGCCCTCCTCTGGACTGCCTCTATCCTGTCTATGTCCTTGTGGAGATGTGGTCTCCAGAACTGGACGTAGTACTCCAGATGGGGTCTCACCAACTGTCTGTACAGAGGGATAACAACTTCCTGTTTTCTGCTAGTGATGCCTCTCCCTATACATCCCAGTATCCCACCAGCCCTCCCTACTGCCTTCTCACATTGCTTGCTAACCTTAAGGTCATCTGATATGTTTACCCCCAGGTCCCTTTCCGTTTTTGCTGTTGTTGCTACCTCCCCCACATTGTGTAATCTTCCCCTGGGTTCTTGCTTCCCAGGTGCATTATTTTGCACTTCTTTGCATTGAATCCTAGCTGCCATACTTCTGACCATTCCTCCAACCTTGCCAAGTCCCTTCTCATCCCTTCCATGCCTCCTTGTGTATCAACCATGTTGCAGATCTTTGTGTCATCTGCAAAGAGGCATAATTTTCCTTCCAGTCCCTCTGTAATGTCACTTATAAAGACATTTAGTAACCCCTCTTTCTTCAGTGTGGACTCCATTTACAGTTACCTTCTGTGTCCTGTTGTCCAGCCAATGTTTTACCCAGGCTACCACCCTGGGACCCACTCCCAGGCTGGTTAATTTGACTATTAATCTTTTGTGTGGGACTGTGTCAAATGCCTTGCTAAAGTCTAGGTAGGCCATGTCCACAGCCCCTCCCTGGTCTACTACTTTGGTCACCCAGTCAAAGAAATCTATTAGATTCATCTGACATAACCTTCCCGCTGTGAACCCATGCTGCCTTGGATCCTGTGCCCCACTGGCCTCATGGTCAAGGCCACTGTTTTTCGGTTTTTACCGGAAAATCTGGTAAAATTCCGGAATTAGGGCTGCCTGAAAACCGGTAAAAATGAAGATTTCATGGAATCAGGCATTTTCTATCAGATCAGTAAATCTACAAAAAAGTGTGTTTTTATTTTAATTCCTTCCTGTACTATTCTCAGTTTGCTTTATTTAATGCTCTGTATATTAAGCCTTCTTTAATTCTGATTATTTATGCACATACTAAAAAATGATAACAGAATCCCGGTAAAATCCGGAAATTAGAGTAACAATCACCGGTGAAATTCCGGAATCTTAAGTCTTGAAAACGGAATTTAATTGTTTTAATCACCGTAAATCAGTGGCCTTGCTCATGGTACTCAACAATTCTTTCCTTCAGAAGCAACTCCATCACCTTCCCTACCACAGAAGTCAAACTGACAGGTCTGTAGTTTCCTGCCTCTGTCTTGGTCCCACTTTTGTGAAGGGGAATCACATCTGACTTCCTCCAGTCCTCGGGTACAGCACCATCCTCCCATGATTTATTAAAAAGAGTAGTCAATGGTTTCACTAGTTCCCCCCTTAATTCTTTTAGAATTCTGGGGTGAATTCCATCAGGCCCCATTGCTTTGTCCACCTTCAGTTTTAGGAGTTCTTGCAGAGCCCTTTCTTCTGTGAAAGGGTTGGGATCGATTCCCCTATCAAGAGTGCTTCTGTTAATTGGATTAGGCACCTTCCCCTCCTCTTTTGTGAATACTGAGCAGAAATAATCATTCAGTATCCCTGCTTTTTCACTGTCCCCCTCTGCTCACCCACCATTCATTCTATTCAGCCTCACTATCCCTCCCTTTGTCTTTATACGCTCTCTGATATACCTATAAAAGGTTTTAACCCCCTTCTTAACCGAGTTGTCTATCTTTTCCTCAGTTTGGGCCTTTGCTATTCTGACTTCCCTCCCTGCTTCCTTCTGCCTTAACTGGTACAGCTCTCTGCCTGCTCCTTGATTTCTTATACTTCCTGAATGCTATCTTTTCTCCTAACTTTCCCAGCCACCTCTTTTTGAGAACCATAGTGGCTTTTTCTTTCATTTCAATTTGTTTATTTGCCTCACACAAAGGCTTGTTGCCTCTGTGATGGCAGTTTTGATGATTCCCCATTGTTGCTCCACCCCTCCTTCTAGCCTGTTTGCTAGTGCTTTTCTGAGGCACTCTCCCATCTTGCCAAAGTCAGCTCTCCTGAAGTCCAGTACCTTCACTTTTGTATGGCTTGACTCTGTAGCTGAGTTTAACGTGAACCACACTGTTTGATGGTCACTTGTTCCCAGATGGCAACCCACTTCTAGATCTGAGATCCTCTCACTGCCCCCATTTGAGAGTACGAGGTCTAAGATTGCTCCCTCATGAGTGGGTTCTGAAACTAGCTGTCTGAGGCCTGCCACCTGTAGGGCATCGAGAATAGCCCTGCTCTTGGATGTGGCTGCAGCAAATGTGCTCCAGTTAACATCTGGCATATTCAGGTCTCCCATCAACAGTATCTCCCCTTTCTCTGTCATCCTAAGAATGCCTTCTATCATATCCTTGTCCATTCCCTCCCCTTGACATGAGGGTCTGTACACAACCCCTGTGTGGATTGTGGTGCCCTTTCCAGTCTCTAAGGTGACCCACAGTGCCTCCTCTCCTCCCTGTTTGCTCTTTTGTTCAGTTGCTTTTATCCCTTCCTTTACACAGAGAGCTACTCCTCCCCCTCTTCTCTCCTGCCTGTCTCTCCTGTAGGTTTTATATATATATATATATATGTTAACATCCCAGTCATGGTTCTCTGTGTACTGTGTTCCGTGACTGCTACGATATCCAGGCATCTCTCTTCCATCAAGGCCACCAACTCAGGGAGCTTGTTGCCCAGACTACGGGCATTGATACTCATTACCCTCCATTTCCTGATGGCCTTACTCTTTTTGCCCCATCCCTGTCCTTCTTGCCTTTGTCACTTTCCCCATTTACACCTGCACTTCTCCCTATCGCCACCTCTATGTTGGTGTTTACGTACTTACTACCATGGTTTTTTTGGGGAGAATTTCCCTGCTCCATTCCAGTGCCTCCCCCCTTGGCTAGTTTAAATGCTTGCCAATGAAGCATTTAAACCTATCACCTAGGATCCTGGTTCCCCTCCTGGACAGATGCAGCCCATCATGCCAGTATAGGCTTGCATCACTCCAGGTGGACCTCCAGTCCCAATGAAGCCAAATCCCTGAGCTCTGCACCAGTTTTTCAACCACTGATTGAATTCCATGGTGCAGAACACCCTAGCCTCTCCTACGCCGTAGATGGGCAGCACCTCCGAGAAGGTTACCGTGCATGCTACTTGTTTAAGGCCCCTCCCCAATTCCACAAACTCTTCCTGCACTGCTCTAATCCCTTTCTTAGCCAGGTCATTTGTCCCTAGGTGGACAATGACATCCAGCTCCCTCCCCTATGCAGCTGCTCTGGCAATCCTGAGGATTCGCTCCCTGTCCCTCCAAGCCATGGCACCAGGCAGGCACCTTACCTCCCTCTCCCCTTCCTCCCCCAGTTCTACCTTCCTAACAATGAAGTCCCCCACCAGGAGTTGTTTCCTTCCCCTGTGGGGTCCCATGCCACCCTCCTGTGGGTCTCCTTTGTGGAGGTTCCCAGCATCCTCCTTGGTCTCCACTGCAGGTGCCTCCATAGAGGAACCACACTTTGCCAGAATGGCATAGGGGTGTGGAGGTACAACTGGAGGGATGTGCCTCTGTTCCACCACCCTCACCCTCCCTGAGCCCACTGTGGTCCAACCACTCCTCTTTCTTGGCAACCTCTGAGGCAACAGCAGTGGCACTGGTGGTCCCTGGATGGAGGAAGAGGTCCCACAAATCCTGGCCAACTCAGCCCGGAGATGAGCAACCTCCTCCCTCAGCCAAGAGAGGTGCCTGCAGATGTGACAGCACTGCATCCTCCAGTACATCTCCCTGAAGACTGCTGCTCCACAGACACTGCACTGCACCACTCCCATCATATCTTATTTCTAGCCCCTTAACTGTTGTTTGGAATCCTTACTCTTTCCTCTGTTTTTTTTCTTTCTCTTCTCTCTCTGCTTACTTTCTGCCTCTGTGCCCTTTAAGCTCCTGATTGTCCTGTTCTGTGACAAGAATATCCTATATTTCTCAGTAGACCCCTTACTTGCTCAGAGGCAGGCCTCCAGCAGCTAGAGGTGGCCAGAGAGCTACTTTTGCCCTTCTAGGATGGTGGGTCTTTGGTGGCTCTGTGATCACTCACTTCCTGCTCCCAAACAGGAAGTTCCTGTTGTCAGTCAAATCCTAACAGAATATTTTCTAAGGCAGTCTTTAAATTTAGCTTCCTTCTAGCTAAGTCACTCCCCCTACTTACTAGATCTTTCTACAAGTAATTTAAACGGCACAGCTATCAAGCCCTTTCAATCACCTGAGATTTACACCTAGATAACTGTTCAGATAACCATTCAGTTCAGTTAACTCAGACAAGCACACTATTTTTTTTCTGTGTTGTTTGTTAGTTTGTTTTTTTTTTACCCTAAATTAAAGGTCCAAGTACAAGAGTGTTACTTCTTTAGTCCCAGAAGAGAAGTCCAGTGACACAGCACTCCTTCCTCCTGGTGTCTTCTGCCAAATTGAGGGGCCTCCTCACAATTCCCAGGATGAGATTGAAGACTGCCGGTGACAGAGCATTTAGTGTTGCCAGCCCTGTCCTGTGGAATTTGCTTCCACCAGCTGTTTGGGAGGCCCCTTCAGTTGAAGTTTTTAAGACCCACCTTAACACTTTTCTGTTCAGCCAGGCTTTCCCAGACACCCGGTTTTAAGATAAGTGGCCTGTGAATGTCTTAGTACCTATTTTAGTCCAGAGCCCTATTTGGGGGGTCTGTTTGTATACTATTGCTGGAATTTATTTATTGTTATATCTGTTTTACTATGATTATTTACTTAATGTGTTTGCTATGTTTAACTTGTACGGCACCCAGAGCCTCCGGGATTGGGCGCCATAAAAATTTAATTTGCCTTGCCTTGCCATTACAATGGTTGACTTTTTTCAGTGATGGTGTTTCCAAATCCAGCTGGGTGAGAGGCAAATTTGTAACTGATTCTTGAGCATTTTTTTTGTCATTCAGTATGCTTGAAATATAAAAGGTTTGCTGGCAACAGGCAAATCATGAACATTAATAAATATATCTTCATCTTATCATTTTTTAGATATTGTCTTACAATTTATTATTTAATTATATTTATTTTAAATTTTCATAGCTTGAGCATCTTTAATTCTAGTGTTCACTAGTTATATTTAAAGAAAATAAATATTACATCCCTTTCTAAAGAAAAGGAGGAAAACAAAATGGAAAACATCAATCAAAGTCCACTTTTTTATGCTAGCATAATAATTTCTTCCTCAGATCATTTCGTCAGAGGATTTATTGACTGCCTGCATATCAACATCTACTGCCTGCTTTCCCACATTTGCAAAGTTTGAGGCCCTAGTACTCACCAAAATTCTGAAAGTGACTGCTGTAATGGAATTCTGGCTGACTGGCAAGATCTTGGATAGTGAAATGGCACTCCACTCTTACACACTTCTTTGATGGGACCTTGTAGGTAAGCAGGGCTCAGGATGCCTTCTGTACATTAAGGAATACCTACAAGCCTCGCTGCTCACTACCACAGCATCTGACCAATCCTGTGAGTTCCTAGCAGCTAACATCAGACTCTGACATGTGAGCAAGAATCTAATTGTGGCAGCTTCCTACATTCTCCCTCACATGGCAGACTCTTGATTTGATTCCTTTCACATGTACATTAGTTGCCTCAATCAAAGCCATGAAAAGCTAATCCTGGGTGACTTTAGCATCAGCTAGCTCTCCCCTAACTTCAAGTAACACAGAATCAAATTGGCTGACCTCTACTTCAGCCAGGTAGTCAAATCCCCAACTCGTATCAACTACAAAAATAAATGGAAACACTTTATGACTGGATACTGGCATCCCATCCTAAAAGGCTTTCATGCATGGAGGTACTACCAGATCTTATTAGTGATAACTGTTTGATCTCTCTACTGTTCCTGATCTACAAGAAGGCAGAGACCCCCACTGAAATTCATCTAAACTTGCTGCCTAAAGGAAGAGTGACTCACTGAACAGCACACTGACTGGTATTACCTGTCCTGCATTCCGGACATCAATGTCTTCTCAGAGGCCCTCCAAACTACATGTGATCACTTTTCCTCGCTAAGGAAAAAAGAATCAAAGGATACACTAATCACTGTCTCACCTTGGAACTTCTCATACTCTTCAAAGAATGGGACAACCTGTGGATCCTATACAAAAATTCATGCTCCACCATACCCTACTGAAATACAAATAGCTGTGAAACTGGAGCGGATCTGCTATGTGAGAATCAAAAAGCAAATTCTGACAAAACAAAACTCTGTTAATCTGGTAACAATCCAAGGAGATTGTGGGAAACTATCATCAAATCCTAGGTCAGAAAAGCTGCTTCACCCCCAACATCCTAAATGTCAAGGGAGTGAAAACCACTGACCTACAAGCTATCACTGTGTCTTTTAATTTCTTCTTCATGAATGTAGGAAAAGACCTGTCTACTGGTACACCTTCAGCTGCCCCAGTTCCCCAAAGACTCCCAGTACCCTCCATCACTGGTAGATCCAAATTCAATTTTAAATACGTAAATACAGAAACAGTTAAAAATACCTGCTATGCACAGCCTCTAAAACAAGAATTAAACCCAATGCAATGGATATGAAGATACTTTAAATACCATAGAGATACTGGCCCTACCAATACAAAAACTACTCAACTTCTGCCTCCAATATGGGTCTCTCACCAACATCTGAGAACAAGCCAGGGTAGTCCCAGTCTTTAAATTCAGATACAGCACAATGGTCTCTGACTACAAGCCCTTCTCTATACTTTCACAGCTATCTAAGACCTTAGAAAAAAATTGCAAATGAAGCAATACTCACCACACTTTCAGTTAATGCTTAAGCATTGAACTGAAAATATGGTGAGTGTTGTTTCATTTGGAACTTACTGGAGTGCAGGTATATTTGGAGTTATGTACCTATTGGGCTGGCAGCCCTTACCTGCACCCATCCCAACCTGGGTAACTCACAATTTCTGTCTGTGGATTGACTTAGAGAAGATTGTCAGTGACCAACTGGTGATTTACATCTCGGATCACAATCTCCTAAACTGATGAACAACATGGGTTCAAAAATCAGCAAAGCATGAAGCATGACAACTGCCCTAATCGAGCTAACCCAAGATCTCCACACAGCCCTAGACAATGGTGGATATGTTGGTGCAGTTCTGGCTGACTGGCAAGATCTGCCATAGTGTACATCTCATTGACAGTGTGCTACTCATTGACAGCTCAGTGCACACTCACTGACAGCTCAGTCAGTGACCAGCCATGATGGAGGATGGAGGGCTGTGCTGGTTTCATCTCAGGGTCAGGATGGAAGGAGAGTAGAATGGTGGGGAAATACCTGCAGGATGGGGGGCGAGGGTCCACTTGACTCCTGGGAACAGCTGTACATTATCATACAGAGCACTGGAGAAAGGAAGGGGGTCCATTAGACACCAGGGAATGGTATTCTTTTAAATAAACATGGGATCAGATGGGGGGAGGTACTCCTGCCAACCAAGAAAATGTTTAGTTTTGTATTATGCATGGGTTGGATGGGGTGAGGAACCACTGGCCACCAGGGAACTGTTTATTGTACAGCTGACATGGGATTGGATGGAGGGAGTGACTACTGGCCAACAGGGAAATGTTTGTTTTTGTATTGGGCAAGGCATCAGGTGGAGGAGGGGATTACTGGACACCAGGGACTATTATGCTGAGGGTCAGCTGGGGGGGTGCTGCAGTACCTCTGACAACCAGTAGGGTTGTGTGGGATTATGCCAAGGTCTTGGCTGGCAGTATTTGCTACACACAATGGGACCATGTGAAAGGCCCTTACATGGAGCAAATGCTCTGTGTATCAGACTGCACCAATATTCAGGTCCCTTCCCCCTCATTTGCATTGCACCCCACCACACTGCCAAAGCGCAAACCCAATTTGAGCACCAAAACCAGGCTTCTTTGAATAACAGCTCAGCACAAAACAACATAGGGAAAAGAAACAGGCAAAGGCAACAAAAAAGAGTAAGGGAAAGAAAGATGAGTGAACTCCTTGATCCTATGAGTTGACACAGTTATGCATCTAGTTTGAAAAGAATGATTCAAGGGTAAAAGATATAGCAGAATAAAAGTTCTGTAGGCATGTAAATATTCAATTCAAATGGGAGAGGGACCCTGATGCTATCACAAACTCCCAGTTCATTTAGCATTCAATCCCTATGACTTCTCATCTCCACTGAGCCATATTGGTTGGTGGTTCTGGTTAACAATGTATACTTGTGGCTCAGGGAATCAGCATAAGTAGAAAGCTCTTGCAAGTTACAGAAGTCATTGACTCTGATGAGCCACCAACGTTAGTGGCACTGTTAAATCTGTTAAATTGAAAAAGGCGCTGCAGATCTCAATCGGTGTAATTATTACTAATATTCATAGATTTCATCTAAGAAAAAAATCACTTGAACCAAAAACAAAAAACATACTTAGCTATCAGCTCATTTTCAATAGTGTCCCAGTAGGGCACATTAAAACAGTAAATACCAACTGACAGTAAGTAATAAAACATGTGTGCAGTGCATACAAATAGTTATATTTAATCTATACACATACCAGGCAAAAATAATAGTGGTTAGTGTAGATGTATAGTTATAATTAACAACCATGGCAATTTGATGCATTGTGCAGTGCATCTTTGATCATCCTGTTTGTTATTTGTCAAATATTGGTGTATGACCAGAAAAAGGTCTCCTACACAGTTGAAGACATTTCCAACAACTGGGTCCTAGTAGGAAAAAAACTTATCTACACATTTTACACTGTACTTTTGAGCACATACACAAAGGAAACAAATGGCTAGCACCAGGACATGGCTGCAGTGTGCCAACCAGAATAATGCTGCAAAAAACAAGAATGGAGAGCACCCACAGCAAAGAATCCACACAACAACAGTAATTTAAAGCAGTATATTTCCATTTATTAAATACCGTGCAGAATAAAATCCTGAGACAGAACCAGCAGTGTGCACAGACAACCCATTGGAAGTGACTGAATGACATCATGGCAGCGCCTCTAACTGATGCTTTGCTTGGGTGCTCCCAAGTTTCTTCAGAGTAACTCCTCAAACCAAAAGTGCCCCTTATATATACAGTAGTATGAACATTATTAATAAAGTGCATAGAGAACTTAGTTTAAACCAAACACTATACATTAAACAAGAGCTCCATTTCCCAATCTCAGAAAACAAGTTTAAATGTGTGTTACACCAGAATGTGTGTTACACCAGAGAGCATTAAATGAAGTGCATGATTTGATTGCACACTAACGTGCGCACTTAACAGCTAAAATAAATAATTATCAGTACCATTACAGTAATACTGGTACTGTAACAACAGCATTATATTTCCTGTTGTTTAATCACACTTACTAAGTGGAGATTCATATTTTGCAAATTGCAGAAGAATATAAAAAACTGTCCCAGTAATAAACAAGTAGTGCTTTATCCAAATCTGTGCTACACCAAAAATACTGAGGTTCAAATGGTGCATGCTTGCTTGACAAAATTTGAGGACAAATAAAATCTTGGTTTTAATCCGGCACATAGACTTATAGAAACAATAGGAGATCATAGACACCCAGGGTACAAAACATCAAAACCCAGTTCACGCTATACATTAGCACATTGTAAAAATATGTAGGAAATTCGTATGCCATCAGAAATTCTTGATTAACAATGCTAATAGTAACATAACGTAACATAGTCATACGTATTACAAAAAAAGTGCATGTATTTAGAAACAAGGGAGAAAGAAGTTGAACAGAGGCTAAAATGGACAGACAGACAAATTAACAATCTCCCAATAATAGCATATACAATAGACATATTTTAAATCCTATCCAGCATATACCCTATAACTAAAACATAGATTGAACAGTACAGGAAAGCAGAAAAATCAATGTTGTCATTTAAATCCATCACCCTAATGTCCCTAATTCATAAATCCAATAACACTTCCTAAACTCAGTTAGTTTCTACAGAGCCCCCGGCCTAATATAGTTTTTCAATACCAAAAAATGAATATCGTGTTCTATTAGGATGACTTTCACATATTTCACAATGGCATAACTTTAATCCCCACATTGTAATGCTCTCAAATGTTCACACAACGTGTCTTAAACTGGAGCACAGTGTACCCAACATAACATGCATCACAACTACAGTTAAGGAGGTAAGCCACCCCACATGTATTGCAATTAATACAATCCTTAAGGGTGATCTTAGCACCAGTAACTGAGTGAACAAAGTCTTTGGTTTGTTTGTTATGATTGCAATAAGTACTGTACATCTGCCACATTTACAAGCACCAAAGGAGGGGGAATGCAGCCAATTACTTCTCCTATTATTAAGGAATGGAAGCAAACTAGGGACCACAATGTCACAAATTATGTTATGTTTACAAAATACTATTTGTGGCCCTTTACTATCTAATTCTCTCAGCTTAGGTTCAACATTCAACATGTGCCATTTCTAGGTTATAATTTCCCTCACTTTACCTGACTGTGAGGAGAAGGTAGTAACAAATGGACAAGTACTGCGAGTGTTACTACTAGCAACAACATTGGGTATCAAAGTATTAGCTCTATCCATACTATCCACCTCTTTGACTGCCTTCAAAATACATTGTTTGCTGTATCCATGATGTTTGAACCTGTGGATGTTCTCAGCCTTTTCCAATAAATGTTCATTCTTGTCAGTACGATTGTGTAGGGTGCAAACTAATTGCCCTTTTGGAATATTAAGGGTCACATATGGAGGGTGACAACCATGAAACAACAACAAACTGTTACAGTCAGTTGGTTTCTGAAACAAAGTCATGCAAACTTCACCATTTCAATTTTTATCTATCTTGAGATCCAAATATGTAATCTCATGGACACTAATGTTATACTTAAAATATTAAGCAATTACTGGTGCTGTCTGGCAAAGCAACAAAGCTCTCATACTGTTTCAAAGTGCCTTTCCACACGATCAGCACATCATCAATAAAACATCACCACAAATCCACACATAAACAGAATGGATTTGAGGCAGCATCATATAATACCTTGGATTCCCACTTACCAACAAACAGGTTGGCATAGCTATGGGCCACAGTGGTCCTCATCATCAGACCCTTGACTTGTCTAAAGTATTTATTCTGAAATATGAACATATTCTTCTCTAAGACTAAATTAGCTAGTTCTAATAAATATCAAGAGGGTAAAGAAATCTGAGAATATTCATCGCTCTGATCTAAAAATTCATGTAAGACCTCCAATCCTTCTGCATATGATGTTACTGCATAAGGAGATTCTATATCCAAGGTCACAAAAAATCACCCCTGTTTCATATCCAGAGTTTCAACAATGTTGACTCCATCACATATGAAGGCAGACTATTTCTGAATGGCTGTAATTGATAATCTAAAAAGCTAGTAAGTGGTCCAATCACCCATCCCTTACCAGAAATAATTGGTCTACAGGTGGATGTCTTAGATCTTTATGTATTTTAGAAATAGTGTAGATTTTTGGAATTCTTGGATGTGGTACAGCAAGTGCCCTATAGGTAACATTTGATAACTACCCCTTCAGGAACCCATCACTTAGACACTCATCAACCTGAGCCTTAAAAACTTACACCTGGTTGTCAGATAACTTCTCATGGAATTTACAATCTGTAAGATGATGTTTAATCTCAGCAATGTATTCAGCTGTGTTCATAACCACAATTTCACCACTTTTATCAGCAGGCTTAACAGTGATTTCAGTGTTACCAGCTAAATTATGTAATGCTTCCTTGTCTGACCTAGTACAGTTTTGTTACATGTCAGGTGGAAGGGGGATGTTTCTAAGGCCCTGTACTCATGAGGGAGCTTAAAATGGTTTAACTGTTTTAAACCATTTTAAGCTCCTGGAACATGGTTTTCATTCACACTGTAACACAGTTGTAACCATGTTACAACCATTTTATAAAATCATGCTAAAACCCTGCTAGAGAGGTAGTCTTTAGCATGGTTTTAGATAACACAGTTGCCTTAATCCATGTTAACAACAGAGTGTTCACAAACTGTGCTGTAACTAGAGATGCAACGAAATACAATTTTTCAAGAGCAATTGTGGCAAAATTGGCAATTTTGCCATGTGAAATGTTTAGCAAAATCACAGCAAAATTTAGCAATTTTGCCCGCTGGCCACTGCAAATGCTGGTGTCTATTGATCCCCCCCAGCCGATCACCGGACACAATTGAATTAAGCCCCCCCCCAGTTATCCTGGTATCTTCATTTCCCTTAATTAAAAAAAAATCACCCCCTCACTCCTTGGTGTCTAGTGATCCCTCCAAGCTGATCATCAGCCATAACTGAATTAAATAAACACACACCCCCAAAGTTACCCTGGCCCCCTCATTTGTTTTATTTAAAAACAAAATTCAACCATCACTCCCTGGTGTCTAGTGGACCCCAACCCCCAACCCTGTCATCATGAGCTAGCAGCACCCACCCCACTCCCCTCCCAGTACCCCGATCAGGCTACTGGCACAGCCCTCCACTCACCTCCATGGCCGGCAGTCTGACTGAGCATGACCGAGCGCTTGAATGAATGAGCGTATGCTTGTACAATTTCAGATTCTTATACCCATTAATACACAATTTCCTAACTGTTTATACACAGATGTAGCCTTTTGTTCAACATGGATTTCCCCTGAGTTATTGTAAAGTGCTAAAATGGGATTGATCTGGCCCTGAGTGTCAAAAATCATTTTGGCAAGACTAACTGTCATCACAACAGCACTTGCTCCTTCCCCACTGTTAGCGTCGGTCATGGCCATCCTGCTAACCCCAAACAAGGAACCGGGAGAAAAAAAAAGTGAACTCACGAAATAGTTCACTAAACATGCAGGTCAGGATTTGCATGTACAGAGAAACCAGTGAGACATTACCAGGTGAATACAGCACAACAAGACCAGTACAAGAACAACCCTGCTCTGTAAAGTGTGAATCCTTTCAGATCGACAGAGATATAATAGCAGTAGAAAATAACTGCTACCCCATTGCTATATGGAGGACTGGGGAAGGGATGAAGAGGCTGCAGGTCTGAGGCCTGGTCGAGCTGCTCCCATGGCAGTCTGGCTAAGGCACTAGACAGTGCAGTGGGGCTCACCAAGTAATCAGGGTTTGATTCCCTGTCTTCCGACATTTTATTTTTTTATCTTTCACTAAGAAACTAAGTTTCCCCCCCTCCTGAGTTGCAACATACCCCCGAGGTCCACACCCTCTTGAAGTTGATTATAATAATTCTGGGGGGAGGGTGTTGTGTGTGCAGCCTTCCATGAAACAAGAGAGCTGTTCTGTCACCCCTATTGTTTGAATGGGTGGATGGCATTACTGTGATAGTCGGTGTTTTGACTGACATTTTTTGTGCCTGTTAAGTTATGTGCTGCACTGTTAATGTGTGCAACATCATGACCCTGTGGCAGTGGGGCCACACTGGATTCTGCTAATCCACAGAGTGTGGGAAACTTTGTATTCTCATCAAGGGAAACCTGTGCTGCCAATCATAGAGCAACCACATACACAAACGAAACAAAGGGCTAGCACTAGAACATGGCTGAGGTGTTCCAATCAGAATAATACAGCAATAAAAAAAGAAATAAACAGCACCCACAATAATGGTAATTTAAAACAGTATCTTGCCATGTCTTAAATACAGTGCAGAATAAAATCCTGAGAGAGAACCAGCAGTGTGCAGAAACAACCTGCTGGAAGAGACTGACTGACATCATGGCAGAGCAGCTGACTGACATTTTGCTTAGGTGGTCACAAGCTTCTTCAGAGTGATCCCTCCAACCAAAAATACCCTTTATATACACAGTAGTATGCAAATTATCAATAAAGGGCATAAAGAACATGGTATAAACCAAACACTATCCATCAAAAAATAGCTTAATTTCCTGATCTCAGAAAACAAGTTTAAATGCACGTTACACCAGAGCATATGAAGCTAAGTGCTCGATTAGATTGCACACTAATGTGCACACTTAACAGCTAAAATAAATAATTATTAGTACCATTGGAGTAATACTGCTACCAGAATTATTTTTCCTGCTGTCCATTCACACTTATTATTCAGAGATTTGTACTTTGCAAATTGCAAAATAATTTAAAAATACATTAGAGTGATTAATCAGTAGTGCCTTGTCTCAATCTCTGGTACGCTGAAATACTGAGGCTCCAATAGTGCACAGTTGTTTGATGAAATTCGAGGACAAGTCAAAACTTGGTTTAAGCCAGGCACAAAAACTTATAGAAACAATAGGAGTTCATAGACACCCAGGGTAAAAATATTGAAACCCAGTCCACACCATACATTAACACATTATAATAATACATAAGAAATTCATGTGTAAATAACAATTCTTGATAAAGGCTGCTAACTGCAACATAACATAGTCAAACATATTACACAAAAAATATGCATATTTATATAGTAAACAAGAGAGAAAGACATTGCACAGAGGCTGAAGTGGCTAGACAAACCACCAAGCTATCGATAATAGCATATACAATAAACATATATAGTTATAGGGTATATGCTGGATAGGATTTAAGATGTGTTTATTGTATATACTGTTATTGGGAGCTTGGTGGTTTGTCTATCCATTTCAGCCTCTGTGCAACTTCTCTCTCCCTTGTTTGTAAATATGTGTACTTTTTCATATAATAAGTATGACTATGTTATGTTACAATTAGCAGCCTTTATCAAGAATTTATGTTGTCACATGAATATCTTATATATTTTTATAATGTGCTGAGGTATGGGGTGGACTGAGATTTTATGTTTTCACCCTGGTCATCTATGAACTCCTGTTGTTTTTATAAGTTTGTGTGCCTTTTTTAAACCAAGGTTTTACTTGTCCTCAAATTTTGTCAAACAAATATGCACCATTTGAACCTCAGCATTATTGGTGTAGTGGAGATTTAGATGAAGCATTACTTGTTTATCACTGTGATGAATTTTTAAATTCTTCTGCATTTTGCAAAGTACAAATCTCTGCTTAATAAGTGTGATTGGACAGCAAGAAAAATAATTCTGTTGGTAACAGTATTACTCAAATGGTACTGATGATTATTTATTTTAGCTGTTAAGTATGCACATTAGTATGCAGTCCAATCGAGCACTTTGTCTAATACACTCTGGCCGGTGTAACATGCATTTAAGTTTTTCTGAAATCAGGAAATGGAGCTCCTATTTGAAGCACAGTGCATGGTTTAAAACATGTTCTCTATGCACTTCATTGAGCCTTTGCATACTACTGTGTATATAAGGGGCACTTTTACTGCTAGTCTTTTCTCCAGAGGAGATAGAAGCCTCTATAATGAAGCTAAAAAACAACAAGGCCCCAGGACCTGATTGTATTCCACGTGCAGCATATAAAGAACATAAGGGATTTTGGATCCCTTTGCTCACAGTGTTTTTTAATTTATGTCTGAGACATAATTTCATCCCTACATCATGGACATATAACATCATACTGTAGTTCCAATCCATAAGAAGGGCTCATTTTATGAGCCAAAAATGTCCACCCTGTTAGTTTATTGGATATAAGTTATAAAATATTTTCTAGACTTTTACTGAATAGATTAAATGAGTGGATTGAATCTACCTCTCAAATCTCAATCTATCAGGCAGATTTTCGGGAGGATTTCTCCACAACCGACAATTTATTCTGTTTAGCACATGTAATTGAAAAATATGTATTCCTGATGAAATCTAAGTTGTATGCAGTTTTTATAGACTTTGAATCAGCCTGCAATTCTGTAAATAGGACAGAGCTATGGGAACTCCTATATCAGAAGGGTTTGGATTATGGTCTTAGACTAATCCAAAAACTTTACTCGGGTACATTTACACTCATTAGATATGACAATGAAGGCAGGCTATCTCAACCATTTGAGTCAAACTGTGGAGTCAAACAGGGGTGTCTTTTGGCCCCTGTTTTATTTAATCTGTATATTAGTGAACTTATTTGATTTCAAGACTCAGAAGTCTTTGATTCCCCTAAAATGAATAATATGTTAATAAATTCATTGACATACGCAGATGATCTGGTAATGTTTTCTTTAACCAGACCTGGGATAGAGGAGAAATTAAACACTTTGCATATGAAATGTAGGTGCCTTGAACTCCTAATAAATACATTTATATAAAAAAAAACAATGATCTTTAGGAATGGTAACCAGAATGTGAAAGGATATAGGTTCAGAATTGGGGTAGATAATATTGATATGGTAAAAGAATACTGCTATTTGGGTCTAAAACTAACTTCTACTTGTTCTTGGCCTGCCCATATTATTAATCAGGTAAATAAAGCAAAACTAGCTGAAAGAGCTTTGCTGAAGTTTAATTATGTTTATGGAGGAAATTCAGTTACACCAGCTCTTATAGCTGGTGAGGCAAAAATTCAACCCCTTCTGTTATTTGGATCCGAAGTCTGGGGATATATGAATAAGGTGGAGTTGGAGAAGCCTCTGTCATATTATTATAAAGCACTTTTTAAGGTACCTAGCTCTACCTCGAACATTTTGGTAAGGGCAGAGCTGGGGAAAGTTATGATTTATTGCTTTAAATACCTTACATTAATTACATATTGGATTAAAATAATAAATCCAGGGAAAAATATACTCCCAAAAATATGAATTCAAGGAAAAAAAACAATGGGCAGACAATGGGTTATCATCACTATGGCTTAATGCCCTTCAAAGTAAATTAGACTGGATAAAAATGGGTCATTTGTGGAATGATTATACTAGGGGGATTCTAATTCTTCCTTAATATAGAGGATTGGTAAAAAAAATTATATTATCTTGGGAAAAACCTAGATATGACACAAATTAGAAAACAAAAATGTACAAGATGGTATAAAAAGAACAAAACTGACCATGTTTTAGAACTGCACCTCTCTTTTCCTTTGATTCCATCATATAGAAAAGCCATTACCTGGACAAGGATGGGGCTAGTTAACTCAAAATATATATACTTTAATGGTGGCAGCGCTAATGATGATGTAACAGAGATAGAGAGACTTTGTCAGTGTAATAAGGGACATGAAGAAACTATGAAACATATGATATTGCTATGCTCTCTGTATAAAAAGGCCAGGGATCAATTATTGAAGAATCCCTTGGTGGTCTATGCAGAAACTAGCTATGACTTGATATTTATTTTGTTGCATCCTCAAGCTTTAGAAGATGCAATTATGATTGCAAAATTTGTTAACTCTATTCTTAAGAGTAAAAAAAGAAATTATAGGATGGCCAATCAGAAGAGATCGACATGACAAAATAAATAGTGCTGGATTAATGCTTTAGAAATCTCCAATGTTTTTAATGTTCATAGGAGATATGCTTTTTGCGATACTATGTTTTTTTACAATGTGTATGACTATTTTGTATATAACATTTTTTATGTATGACTTTATATATATGAATGTTGAAAATAATCTTGTTACTGTGGTATCTTGGTTGATCAAATAAAGAAAAACTGAACTGAGGGGCACTTTTGGTTTGAGGGGTCACTCTGAAGAAGCTTGGAAGCACTCAAGTGAAATGTCAGTCAGCAGTGGTGTGACATCATTCAGTCACCTCCAGCTGGTTGTTGCCACAAACTGCTGGTTCTCTCTCAGACTATTATTCTGCACAGTATTAATTATGCAGTAAGATACTGCTTTAATTGGGGAGACCACGTGATGCAGCTGGCTGGATGGTAGCTTCTTGAGATCGCTCCGGCCACCGGTCCACCTATTATGTTCTAAAACAGTTTTTAAAGCCAGAAACAACCCAGAAAACAAGTAGGGTGTCTGCTGAATTCCCCCTCTTACCTGAACACCGAAGGAGATTCGATGGGAGGTCCTTAGGGATGAAGAAATTGGCTTTAAAGCACACGCCGCCATCAACCCCTGAAAAAGCTCCTAAAAAGGCAAGGGCTATTGAAATGGCTACCACGGTAAGCCCTATCCACGGTGATCCTGAAACAAAGCCACTTACCCTGTCACGATTCCTAGAGGAATTTAAACCTTTTCGATCGGAGCTCCGATCGATATCAGAGGAAATCAAATCCATGGCACAAGCTCTTGAGGACGTGGCAACCTGTACCTCGGACAATGAAGCTAGACTACTATCAACAGAAAAAAAGCAGCAAAGAATGGAGATGGAGCTTACAGCCACACGGCACAGACTTAAAAGTTTGGAGAACAAAATAGAAGATTTGGAGGGTAGGAGCAGGCGTAACAATGCAGTGGTATTCGAGCTACCTGAAAAGGAAGAGGGTCCAGATGCTGTGGGTTTTGCACAAAAATTTGTAGAATCGATTGCTGGTCCCTCACCATTTGGGGACAAATATGTTATTGAGCATTCCCACAGAGCCCTCTGTCCACCCCCATCGCAGGGGTCCCCTCCTCGCACATTTATCTTCAGATTTCTTAACTACCAAGAGCGCCAGCACTTCATTATGAAAATTAAAGGCTTACAAGAAATTCGGTGGACTGAAGTGAAAGTTCAAGTAGCCCAAGACTTGCCTTTATCAGTGAGGCAAAGAAGAGCCTCCTTCCATCAAGTGGTAGTTAAGTTACTCGCTGCGGGCATTAAGTTTAGAATGGGGTACCCGGCAAGATTTCAAGTGTTTCTGAATGGCAGTTGGACCACTTTTGAGGATGCGGAGTCAGCGACTACTGAATTGAAGAAGGTGTTGCCAGATTTATTTCGTGATCATTGACATGTACAAAACAGGCAGGGTTTTAAGTCACTCTGTGAAAAATGAATATATCTCCTGAAAATTTAGTGGAATTAAGAGGATGTGCTGATGAAACTGTATCTTTTGGTTTGAACTCATTGTTTCAATAGTGCTTTAAGGTTTTGTGTGTCTCGCAGTGTATATCGAGCCTCTGATGTGGGGAGATAGTTCCCCATAAAGTTACATTGTAGCTCCTATGGCCAACGCCCTTGTCTGGTATGGAACAAAGGAAGGAGTGTGTTATGGAGCTTGTAAAGGGAGAGCCTTAGGTGCGATTTGCATCTCTGTCCACAAGAGGGAGCCAAAGACTGGAACATTAAGACTATCGTAAGCGCTGGAGCTCGCTGTACATAGCTGGCTCCAGAGAACTGTTTTGACTCAACTCTGATTTTCGGTTCTTTAGGTTTATAGGTGGTTCAAATGGCTGTAAGAGGTTTGGCTAAGACTATATAAAGGGGCAAATTAAAAGGGGCAAAGGAAGTGAATGTTTGATGTTAGCTATCGCTTAAGCTATATCTCGAATATGTGAAGGATGCCCTTAAAATTTCAGTGGGGCTTTACAACAAACTGTTTTGGGTTTTCTTTTTTTTTTTTTTTGTTAAAGGCGATGGCCAAAATCTGCCTACCAGTTAGTAGTAGGGGTTTAGACGGACTCCCAGTTTTACATAGGTACCAGAGTTTAAAATGCATGGATAGATGTAGTGACTGAGCAAGCGACCTAGACACGTCTTTACTTTTTTGCAAAAAAGGGTTTGAAAGGGATAGGACCGTTAGGAATAATAATTAAAAGGGATAAAAGATGGAACTGGAAAGAGTACACATCTAGTCTAAGCTGAACTCAGGTAGTATTCGTATGAAGTTAGTAAAGTTCTTGTTATGTTATTTTAATCATTGGGACAGAAGTAGGTTTCCTATAGGAATTACGGGTAACTGAGGTTTAGAGGTAGCTGATTTTATGTTAATATTTTCTTAATGAGAGGCACTGCGATATTAGGGTAATATTTTCCAAGTCGATATCTGTTTGGTAAGGATTTCTAGGACGTACTGTAAGTGGTAATTAAAGACATGGGGCAGTAAGGTGGTGAAGTGGTGGGGCAGGGCGGTTGCTGTTTAGTTAGCTGCTGGCTTGGGCTAGGATAGTAAGGGGTTGGGGTTCGAGGGTTATGGGTTTCATTTTAGTTGTGAGTAGCAGGGATACTTTAGGGGACATAGAAGGAAGGGGTTTGGGAGAGGGGGTTACTTAGTAACACGGTTAGATCAAGGCAAGGGAGTAGAGTTAGAAAGTGGACCGGAATGTTATTCCCATATGTCATAGATACAGCTCCGAAAGGGATAATTTGACGAGTTCACTAAGGTTTGCCTCTTGGAATGTGAAAGGACTGAGACACCAGCTAAAGCAATATACGGTCCTGAAGCATTTGGCATTATTATCTACTGAAATTGTGTTTGTTCAGGAATCTCATCTCTTAGATGTCGAGGCACTCCAGATGCAGAGACAACAAATTGGTCATGTTTTCTCCTCAGCAGGTACATCTCAAAGTTGTGGGGTCCTTATTTTGATTTCTAGAAAGATTCCTTTTACACTTTTTCAAGTACTTAATGATCCTCAAGGCAGATATGTATTTGTTCACTGTCGATTATATTCCATGGAACTGTTGTTGGGGAGTATATATGGGCCTAATTATGACTCTACTGAGTTTTTTATGCGACTGGTTAATGTTTTAGCTCCATTCTTATCGGTTCCCATGATTTTGGGAGGAGATATGAACATAGTATTTGATCTGAGGATGGATTGTACATCGGGGCAACATAGAAGGCTTTCACAAGCGCATTGGGCCTTCAGGGAATTGATCGATAGCATGGGGTTATGTGATATATGGCGAGTACTCCATCCTGGTGACAAGGGCTATACTTTCACCTCCCCGGTACATAAGACCTCGTCACGAATAGATTATATATTTATTTCCAAAACTTTATTAGCCGGAGTGTTTGAAGCATCTATACAACCTGGTCCACCCTCTGATCACTCAGTGGTGTGTTGCCAATTATCCATGGTACCCATGCAGGGTAGATCGTTAAGGTGGAAACTTAATAACCAGCTTCTGAAGGATAAAGCAATAAATAACACCATTAGTAAACATATTGATCAGTTTATGGAGTTTAACATGGGATCTATATCTAGAGCAGATCTATTATGGTGCACGTTTAAGGCATATATGAGGGGGGTGCTGATTAGTCTCTCCTCACAAAGGAAAAAGCAAAGAGAGCAGGAATCAACTGCTTTGCTTACACAAATAAGAGCTCTGGAGGCCCAGGTTGTAGTTTCCCCTATGGAGGAAATAAGGGCTAAATTGTGCAAATTAAATGATAAGTATTTGGAAATTCTAAGGGAAAAGGCAGAATTTGCTATACAGAAGGCGAAGACTTCGTATACAGACCAAGGAGAAAAGGCAGGCAGACTTTT
Source organism: Neoceratodus forsteri (assembly GCA_016271365.2). Classification (NCBI taxonomy): domain Eukaryota; kingdom Metazoa; phylum Chordata; order Ceratodontiformes; family Ceratodontidae; genus Neoceratodus; species Neoceratodus forsteri. The sequence continues at coordinate 1,018,369,416 of CM028129.1, forward strand.
GGCATTGCACCTTAAACAGCAGGAATCAGCCAGGTACATTTCCTCTATCATATCTAGCACTGATGGCACTCTGAAAACCTCACCGGCAGATATAGTCTCAGAATTTAAAACTTATTACTCTAATTTATATAGTTCGATGTTACAGCCCCCCACTATTCAGGAAGTGGAGCGCTATTTAGAGGAAGTTAAGTTACCAGGGCTGTCCACCCCACAACAACAATCATTAATAATGCCCATCTCGACAGAGGAGATACAAAGGACAATTGACAGCTTACCTTCGGATAAATCCCCAGGACCAGACGGGTTTTCCTCTAATTTTTATAAGCAATTCCAAAAACAGCTTATTCCCTTGCTACATTTACTCTTTCAACACATTTTACAGGAAAAAGAGGTAGATTCCACATTATTTGAAGCCCTCATAGTGGTATTGCCCAAAGCGGGCTTAATCCGGAATCAACTTCTAGTTATCGGCCTATTTCACTCTTAAATCAGGATATCAAAATTTTGACCAAATTAATAGCTATCCATCTCAACGGGGTTCTACCATCCCTCATTGGAATGGAGCAAGTTGGGTTCATGAAAGGAAGATCCTCTGTGGATCACCTTAGAGCATTAATGCATGTCTTGTCTGTGGCAAGAGACGCCCAGCACCTGTCAGTGCTGGTCTCCTTAGATGCCGAGAAAGCCTTCGACAGGGTGAACTGGAATTTCTTATTTGGTACATTGAAGGCTTATAATTTCCCTTCCGAATTTCAGCAATGGATAAGGGCTTTATATCATGGTCCTTCAGCTAAAATCACGGTGAATGGGGAGATGTCAGCTGTTTTCCCATTAGAATCTGGTACCAGGCAAGGGTGCCCACTATCTCCTTTACTTTTCAATCTGTATTTGGAACCTTTGGTTCATCGTTTAATGGGGTGTTCTCAGATTAAGGGCATAAAGGTTCTGGACCATCAAATCAAGGTAGCAGCATATGTGGATGATATATTATTACAATTGTCTGATCCGGAGAGTTCGATTCCGGCTATGCTCACGGTTATTAGAGAATATAGTCTTTTATCTAATTATAAGTTAAATATGGGCAAGACGGTTATTTTTCCCCTGAATCACAAGGTTCAGCGGAGCTCCGTAGAGGCCTTTGGCCTCTCCTGGGCACAGGATACTTTAAAATATCTGGGTATAATTATCTCCAGAAATACTGCCCTTATGCAGAAGCTTAACTTAGATTTGCTACTTTGAGTTGTTGAGGCGGACCTTGGAAGATGGTCTAAACTGCATATGTCTTTGTGGGGGAGGATTAATTTAATTAAAATGAATGTCTTTCCAAGGCTATTCTATCCGATGAATCTGCTTAATATCTGGCTACCTCTAGCATGGTTCCGAAGAGTTCAGAAGATGATCACAAAATTTATATGGGGGAATAAACATCCTAGATTGGCATATTATAAATTAGCAGCTCCTAAAGACAGGGGTGAGCTCGTCTTCCTCATTCTCCTTTTATTACTGGCTTGCATAGTTCTAAATACCTAAGATGGCTCACACGAGGGAAGAACTTCTTTCTTCTCATTCATTCCTCTCTGGCTTAAAATTGAATTTTCTCTTATGGCGGCTAATGGATTATCCCGACAGCTCTTTTTATATTAATTATAGCTCTTTACGGTACAGTTAAAAAGCACACCAATAGCAATCTCGGTCAGAGTGCATTCGCAGTTGTGCAACTTTCTTAAATATAATCATACACGGGACATAGATCAACCAATTGAGGGTAACCCCAACTTAAAGATAAACAATAAAACACTTACCACCAAATGGTTAACGGTTATCAGGGACCTACCCCTGGCTTCGTTGATCTCAGAGGACCATAGGTGGCTATTGTCTCTGGAAATAATATTGGTATTGAACTTGCCTGGTACATATATTTTTAAAATTTACCAATTAAGACACCTTATAGTAAAAATGTTTGGTATCTCACCTCCCAGTGTAAGTTCAAGAAGTTACAGGACTGAATTGGGGGCCTTGGTCGGAGCTCAAAAAATGGTATCACAAATCTATAAAATACTGTATAAATGGGCCTACCCAAATTATTTTGCCCCATCGGATTTTTGGACCTCCTTTTTTCCAACCCAAGAATTACACTGGGAGTCACTATGGAAGAACTGTCATAAATATGTATCGCAGGATAGATTACGTCTCACCCAATTTCACATTTTGCATAATTTATATTATACGCCACAAAAGTTATTTAAAATGGGACTCCTGTCTGACCCTTCTTGTAATAGATGTGATAAAGAAGAAGGATCTATCTTCCATGTCTTCTGGACTTGATCTAAAGCTACAGATTTATGGGATAAGATTCAACAGAAGACCGATCCTTTGCTAGGTCTGAAAGAGTTATTCACCCCCGAAATTTGTTTATTAGGGGATTATAGTACAATCAATCTCTCTGTTAGGCGCTATCACATGGCTCTTATCTCCATAACTACTAAGAAGATAATCTTGAGGCATTGGAAAGATAACGAAGATATCTCCTATAATGAATGGCTAAGGGAACTACTTGCCAATTTGAGAACAAGAAAACTATAGCCAGTCTCAATAACAAACTCAAGGGATAAAAAAGAAATAGAATCATTGCATACATTGTTCTCTCTTTAAGAAGTCCTATGTACATATCTATGAGTCGGTTGGTTATACTCTTTTATTCATAATGTAACAGGTTTCTCATGTTTGTCTTGCTATGCCGTGTTGCAGGGAGGGGGAGGGAGGGAGGAGGGTGTGCAGGTGGGTTTGAGGGAGGGAGAAGGGAAGGGGTTGGGGGGAGAAAGGGACCTGTACAGGATTGTCTTACGTATATGTCATGTACAAGGAGCCAATGGACCCTTTCTCATGTGAATGTTTGTTTGTCTGTTTGTTTTGTTGTTTTTGTTGTTTTTGGTGAAAAATTAATAAAATTATAAATGGGAAAAAAAAGATACTGCTTTAATTTTTTTTTAGTTGTTTAACCAGGAGTAGCACACTAAGCTGAAACCTTTTTTACAGGTGCAACCTGGGAGCACAGGGAAGCTAAGTGGCTTGCTCAGGGTCACACAGTACGCAAGTGGAAGCTGTTGGATTCAAACCCAGGTCTGGTCTGTTGGATGTCACCAGATTTGCAGCTCAGAGTCTTAAAACCACTGTGCTATACTGCCTCCTCTAAATTACCATTGTTATGTGGATTCTTTGCTGTGTATGCTTTTTGTTTCTTGTGTTTTGCTACTTTTGGACATTGAAACTCGATACTTGCTGTCATTTTATGGTTAGTCATATAATATGTTCATACTGTAAAGTTACTCAGGTAGTTTCTTTGAAACACATTTAAACAAAAAATGTTCATCTGTGATGTAACAAAATAAATTGAAGACTGGTACTGTATATAAAATGTAGTTGTGATTTGCCTGTCAGCTGATAAGATCAGTTGTACAAACATTTTATACTTGACATCAAATTAAAAAAATAGACCACTGCAGCATGTATGAAAATAATATCCCTCTTTTCAAATAGTGAGATAACTGTATAATTGACTGATGTGAGTCCCGTATCTTCAGTAAGACTATCCTTGTGCCTGTATTAAAAAAACATTTCTGAACACAGTTTGCTAATCAGTTTACATAAACAAACCCTTAGTTCATTTAAAGTCCCACCCCTATTGGTTAGTCATGACAGCAAACCTCATATGTTGACAACTCTGGTGAGCTGGGTTGGCAGGTGATTCCAATTATCCATATAAACATGGAATTCCAGCTAGCCAAAAAGGTCAGTACCTTGGAGCTCCAGCAATCTAGATACAGTAGGGAATCTGTATAAGTAGGCAGCTCAAGGCAGCCACACATGTTGATGGCTAAGGTTGCTTGGAAACTGTGAAATGGGCTCAGAATTATTGGATACAACCCATTTTTAGGAGTTAAGATTTTTTTGGATTTAGAGATAAAAAAATCCTAAAATTGTTATATCAGGATATGATCCAAATTCCAGTTCCAAAATCTGATTCCATTCCAATTTTGTTATCAGGCAGGAAACAAACATCTGTACTTACTCTTGCCTGTCTGTCATTACTGTTGTTGCAGTTCTCAGTACTTTTATTTATTTTTATTTTTATTTAACTTTGTTTACCAGGCAAGTACACTGGCAGTAGATGTCTTTTCAGGTGCGACCCGAGTGAAAATGCACAGATAAGATATACAGACATCATATTAAATAAGTAGGAGGTGAAAACAATATGTACAAAAAATTTTTTTACATGATTACAAGTCATTGTGTGCAGCAAGGAAGAGATAAAATATACAGGGCAATGTTCACATGAAATTTATTAAAGAAAGTGCAAAAGTGCAGGACAATAAGTTTGAAAACAGTAACATAATTAGGAGGGAATTGAAGATGGGGAACAGATTGTGTGAAGTAATAAAGGTGGACTGGAGAGGAAAAATGGAGTGGGGTAGTTAGTGGAAACATTGACATGCGACAGAGGGAGAGTAATGGGATTTCAGAAGATTTGCGAAAGTGGAGGTAGAGGTAGTTTTTTTTATGGGAGGAGGTATTGTGTTCCATATGGAGACAGCATAGTAGGAAAAGGACAGCTGACCTATGCTGGTCTGAAACAGTGGGATGACAATATTTTTGTGGGAGGAATATCAGGAGGTAGGAAGATTCATGAGAGGAATCTTCCTAGCTAGATAAGAAGGGTTGCCAGTATGCAACATTTTGTTGATAAGGGAGGCAAGAGCAAGATTTGCTCTGAGTTCAGGAGGTTGCCATTTGAGATTGTTTAGCACTATGCAATGGTGGGTATAGCAGCTACAACAAGAGGCAAATTTAGCTATGTCATAATAGAGAGTATTCTTTGTAGAGCAGATTTACTGGCAGCATTGATAACTGCCGAACTGTTTTCAAGCATGGGAAGAAGATTAGCCTGAGTAATTTTGACCTTGGTGTTAGGTGTCAAGAAGTGGTGGACTCTGTAAAGAGAGCCCAGTTTTTTGTGACCTGAGGCAATAGTGTGCTGTAAATGAGTTTCAAAAGAGAGGAAGGGGTCAAGTTGTACTCCAAGATACTTAAGGAAGAGGATATTTTCAAGGCGGGGGGTCTGTTTCCAGTGTTATCACTAAATAGAGAGGATAATTTGGAAAGTTTCTGCTTGGAGCCAAACAGCATGGACTGTGTTTTAGGTAGATACAGGACCATTCTTTTTTTTTGAGGGGGGGTGGAGCTAGGCCTGCAGCCTGGTGAATGAACTGCAGAGAGAGTTGTTGATGCAGGTACTGTTATCACTATGAGTGTAGAGGACTGCATTGTCAGTGTAATGAAGTGTTCATACTGGTCCACAGATAGTAAGGAGATCATTAATTAAGATTGAGAACAAGAGGGACTCTATAATGGAGGTTTTGGGGACTCCACTGGAGATGATATTTATGCCAGAAATGCTGTTTCCAATTTTGACAGCTTGCTGACAGTGGTGGAGAAAATCTTTAAACCATGCTAGGGAAGGGGTCCTGAAGTCAAATGCCTGGAGTTTTGAGATGAATAGATTATGATTAACAAGGTTGAAGGCTTTTGAAAAGTCAATGAACATGGCACCTGTGACATTACCTTATCCATAACCTGGTAAATCGCATTGGTGAAAGTAATAAGGGCAGTGCCTGTACTGTGATCTTTTTGGAAGTCATGCAGATGAGGTCATGTAGCTGCAGGTATTTGGTGAGCTGGTGGTGGACAATTTTCTGTTGTAGTTTGGCTAGGGCTGAGAGAATTGAAATTGAGCAGTAGTTTTCAACAGAGGAAGTTTTCCCTTTCTTGTGTAGGGGAACAACTGTGGATGTTTTCCAGAGGGATGGCATGGAACAGGAGGAGAAGTACAGACTGAAGTTTTGTGACATGGGGAGTGTGATTTGAGGAGGGCAAGTTTAAGAAATCTAGGGATAAACCAATGGGTCCAGCTGATTTGTCACTTTTGAGAGTGAGGAGTAGTTTATGCACTTTGTGAGTCATGACCCTTTTGATGTATAAAGGAGGCAGTCTGATGTTGGCTTGAGTCTTAACAGGGCCAGGAGTAGTGTGTCCACTAGATCTGTATTTGGACAGGTCGCTAAAAAAGTTATTGAAAAGGGTGGCAATTTTTAAGGGGTCAATGAAGATGGTATTGTTCTATTCAATGGAAAAAGTATGGGGGTGATACTGGTCATTAATTAATTAATTTATTTACATTTTGGTAGCTGGGTAGGCCCACTGAGACCATTACAGTCCCTTTTTCAGGGGCAACCTGGCATTAAGCAGTGAGTTAATTGACTGTCAGAACCTTTTTGGGTTATGCAGGTTTTGTGTTCGTTGGGATTTAAGATACGGATTTTTGGTGTTGTGAATTAGATGTTTGCACTTACTTCGAAGATATCCATAAGAGTTCCAGTCAGAGATGCAATTTGTAGCCTTATATTTAGCCCAAGATGCATCTCGTTTATTCATGAGGATGAATATGTCTTTTGGGAGCCATGGGAATTTTTTGGCTTTAACTCTGTGGGTATGCAGAGGGGCATGCTTATCAAGCACTGATGAGAAGGTGTGAAGACTTTTTTTCTTGTTGGGAGATTGAATAGAGAGTCAGTATTTTCCTATTTTAGTCATTTTTTGGAATTTTAAGCCTTCAACAAACATTTTTTCTACCTTTTCACTATGTTAGCCAACTAGTCCATACACTGTCTAATTATTCTAGTTTTTAGGGTTAGGTAAACTTAAGAGTAAATTTTTGTATGTGCTGATGTGCTGTGTTAATTTTGTGTGTGTGTGTATCTGTGTGTGTGTGTGTGTGTGTGTAGGCTCATTCTGAGATCTCTACTGCTATTTTTACTATTATTTTATAATAGTGTTGTAGCACAAAGTAGCTAAAATATATTTCATGTATATTTTCTATCCTAATGCACAGCAGCAGTCCACTCATTTCTATAATATTATACAATCAGAACTGTTTCTGAGATGTCTGGTGACAGCAGTCAAACCACTAAGCATTCATATGAAGAGGTTTGTCTGGGAATGTACCATGCAGCTTAGGGAGGTGATGGATTAATGCCTGTCCATAAGCTAGCATCAGAGGGTCGTATTACTACTAGCAGTAGTGTAATGATTGTGGGACATCTTGTGCCACTGGGAAATGCACTGTGAAAGTCAATGGCACAATCCAAGGTTCTGTGTAGGAAGGAGTATGGCAGTGACTGCTTACCATCATCCTATGAATCTGCCACTGATACACTAGTTTCTGAGGAGCAGGAAGACCACAATATATTGTGGAGAAGATAGTTAAACTGGCAGTTGTAACCTGCACTGGGCATGTCACCTTTGGCACTCACTCAGTACACAAGCATGTTGAATCTGTTAAGACATGTGCCATACCCAGTGTGATTACGCATGCCAAGCTGGAGTAATGTCAACCAGCAAGGCTGGAGGAACGTCAGCCCTCACATACCTGTTACTTTTGAGCTTAACTTCAAAGAAGTGCACTGTATGATCTAGCAGACTAAAGTAGAACAGTAAACTTCTGAACACAAACCAAACAGGTAAAATGACAGTTTAGTACAGCCTATAGTACCAACATATATAGCTCCAGCACATCATCTCTGGTGATTATTAGAATTAAGGGATACAAAACTGTGAGTTTTTCTTACATTATTCCTGTTCAGCATGCATCAATAAACTCAATATACAGTATGTTGATAATGTAGGCTGAGGTGGAGTGCCATTTTTACTGTTTGTTTTGCTTGACTGACAAACATGTGCACTGGGTGGAGCTGAAAGTTGCTTTTATTGGTTGTCAACTTCTGAACCCTAACCAGCGTCTGAAGATGGGAATGTTGATGATGTCCAACCCAAGGTTACCTTCGGTCAAGGGTAGTGAAAAAGAGTAAAATCATTTTAGACACAAGAAAAGGGGAATGAAATCTACTACTGCACCTCAGAAGTCATGTGGGAAGAAAACTGCCAAAGGGAGGTCAGTTGCTAAAAAGAAGAAAGATAGTGCTGCTGCAACTCTAGGGGTTGATGCTGTTAAGAGTTCTTCAGGGATCATGCACCAACAAAAGCTGCAAAATCCATAGACTTTGGTGTCTGGTCATATTTGTAAATATGAAAACAGATTTCTTATATGTGTGGTGCTTGGTCTGCTTGGTAAAGATATGTAGATAAGCAGAGAAGTAGAAGGTATCCAGTGGCTTTTTGGCACTTCATGTCTGTGCACCCACTTGCACACTGACCACCATCATGAATGAGATGCAATGACCAGGGACCAGAGTGAGGTAGACCTGGACAGCAAAGCAGGACTGGTCAACATTTCCTGCCAGTCCAGACACCATCAGTTCCAGCTTGGGGGCTGAACAAGGCATCATGCCACACACAGTTGTTCAGGTTATGCCTTGGTGGCAGTAGAACTTACAGAAATTTGATGAACATGGTGGGAAGTCAGCATTAGGGCATGCAAAGATGAAGAAGACTAGCATGGCAGTGGTTTAGTTGTTGGTGGAAAACATATTGCCCTTCTCCTTCACCTCCAGTCCAGCAAAATGGAGGTTGATGCATATGGTGGAGCCTCAGTACTATGTGCCCTGCAGGTAAAGGTGGGTGAAATTACCAAATTCCAAATTTGTGGAATTTTCATGAAATTCCATAAATTTTTATGAAATTGCACAAAATATTTGGGAATTTTCCAGATTCTTTAATTGGCCATACCTCGGTCCATGTCAATGTTAGGTGTCTACAAATTGGCAAGAGGTTTGTCTGGGAGAGGCCATAAAGGCCTACCATGTTTCTTCAAATTTGGATGAAGTGTGTGGAAGTAATTGGAGTTCAAAGTCTAGCACTTTCATATTCATGTGAACATTTCTGAAAACATTTCTATGCTTAGAACCAGGCCACCTTTGGAGGCATATAATTAAAAACATAGATACATGCTTTCTTGGAAGATTCATAGAAACTGCAAAATAGAGATTGTAAGGTTTAGCTCTGACCTGCCTCCCGACATGACTTCCAGGGGCTCACTTCTGAACCCAGGTTGTCAGCATGGCAGCTTGATGCTGGACCATGGTGGTTACCTCAAAACCTGATATTTAAGGTCAATGAACTTAGCAACATCAGTGATATTATGTTCTCTATCTTTAAACTTATAGAAGCTTAAAATTCATCATTTTATATAATTGTGAAATGTAATTTTAAAATGTATACACATTTAGAGATTTATACCTCAGTCACTTTTAAAGCTAGAGATCTGAAACATGGCAGACATATGTATGGGCATGGTTAATGTCACCATACCAAATTTGGTGCAAGACGTAGTTGTCAACTGTCATTTTTAAATTTCCAAAAGTTTGAAGGCTTATAACAGTCATTTTTAAATATAGAGATCACAAACATGGTATACTTCTGTATGGGCAATGTTCCAAAATGTGATGCAATGTGGACAACTACTTTTTAAATTATATGGAAATAACTAAAATCACAATTCTGGCAACATTTCTCCTCCTGGAAATTTTTACAGAACAGAAGTCAGCATTTCCACAGAATTCCACTGGCAGAAGAAAAAATTCACCCACCTCTACCTGCAGGCATTTCTTCACCAGGGTTGCTTTATCTGAGCCTTATCAGACTGTGTGTATCAAGACTCAAGCTATCCTGAAGAAATTTTCAATTCTGCATTTGCAAAATTGTCACCCAGAACCAGTACCAGAACCAGAATCAGTATCAGAACCAGAACCAGATGCTGATGCCAGGGTTTATATGGCACAACAATATGAGTACTCAGTTTATATTTATATTATAAAACAGATCTGGGGCATGTTGGCATTACACAACCTTTTTTTATTATTATACTTTCATACCCACTTAACTAAATAAGACTAAACTACATAAAAAAATGTGTTCTCGTATCAGAAAGATTCACTAGAAAAGCCATGACGAAATCATTCTCTTCCTTTCTCAACAAAAGCATTGAGCATGTAACTATTTTAATAAGCCATGCAGTCTTCTTCAAATACAAATTTCTGTTCTGAGAAACAGAACCAGCTATCCTAACCTAATTTCACAGAAATATTAATATTTCTATCACAGGTGGAGCATGAAATTTGGGGGCAAAATTCTGGGCTTAGTGGTGAAATCTGAGAAATTCTTGGCTGCAAATTTCACAAAATCACTCCATGAATTCCATGAAATCAGCAAATTAACTTGCGGAGTGAGTTTCGTGGACTTCAAACACTTCTACTCAGTATAGAGGAAAACAACATCAAGTTGTTGGCAGCAAGTCTGATGGGTTCAGATGTTGTGCAGTTCTTTGTACCACTAACTTTGAAAATAACACAGCTTGAATAAATTGTCAGTCAAGTAGGATGAGGTGATTGAAAACTAGCTAACAAGTAACTGGCTGGATCCTGTAGTTCTTGTGATGAGCAGTGCTGCCAACATAACTGATGCAGTGGATGATGGTGGATGCACCCATGTGCTGTTCCTCTCCCATTGCCTACACTTGAACAAGCATAAATGGCTGAGCAAAGAGGTGGAAGACCTTGTTAGCACATATCACCCAACACCTTCAAATGAGCAGGCCATCCTTCTCCAGTAACCCAGTATGTGGGACCAGTGTAGCACCTGACACTTTCCAATTAGCCCTCAGCCAACCCTCTCTAACAACCAGGTCTTCGAGACCAGCATAACACCACCAGAGTCTATTGAGCCAGCAGCCAATCTCTTCAACAAGCCAGTCACTGAGACCAGCTTAGTACACTACACATTCATTTTTTTTAAACTTTTTAGTTATCAGTGTTTCATAATTCAGAGAAACATTTTGAAATTATAAATAAAGTGTGAAGAATAGAGTATCTTAATTTAAGTTCAAGTTTTATTGCAGGATAGACTCCGTTGAACAAGCTCATTCACAAGGAGGTCCTGAGGCACATACACATACAGTTTGCAATTACATAGACAGAAGATATAAAATGTAGAACAACAAAGAAAAAAATATATAATACAAGAGGTATACACAATAGAAGTCCTTATGCTATATATGCAGTACATTCCAGCCTTAACCTTGCACTAAATTGTGCAACACATTTCAGCTTAATAAGTAGAGGGCCAGTTAGTACCTAGGAAGTTGACTTGGCGTTGGGGGCCTAGTAGCACCTACATATGTCTTTTAATTTAGAGATAGAAACATAGAAACATAGAATTTGACGACAGATAAGGACCGCTTGGCCCACCCAGTCTGCCCATTTCCCTACCTGATGGATAAGCTGCAGGTCCTAGTTAACCAGCAGCCTACTTCTTCCTACCCCCACCCCCTAGAATTGCCTTATGACTGTCCCATGCTGCTTGAATTCCACCACTGTTTTTGACTCCACAACCTCCTCTGGAAGCCGTTCCATACATCCACAACCCTCTCTGTGAAAAAATACTTCCTTAAATTACCTCTGAGCCGCCCCCTTCTATCTTCAAATTGTGCCCCTTGTTCTTGCACACCTCTTTTTTTGAAAGATGCTACCCTCTTGGACTTTGTTGATTCCCTTGAGGTACTTGAAAGTTTCTATCATGTCTCCCCTCTCCCTCCTTTCCTCGAGGCTATACATATTAAGCTCCTTAAGTCTCTCTTCATATGTCTTCTGGTGCAGACCCTGCACCATTTTAGTTGCCCTCCTCTGGACAGCTTCCATCCTGTCTATGTCTTTGTGGAATTGGGTCTCCAGAACTGCCATGTACTCAGATGGGGTCTCACTAGCTGTCTGTACAGAGGGATAATAACTTCCTGTTTTCTACTGGTGATGCCTCTTCCTATGCATCCCAGTATCCCCCAAGCCCTCCTTGCTGCCCTCTCATATTGCTTGCCCACCTTTAGGTCATCTGATATGACTACCGCCAGGTCCCTTTCCATTTTTGTTGTTGTTAGTAGCTCAGCCCCCATTGTGTACTCTTCCCCTGGGTTTTTGTTTCCCAGGTGCATTACCTTGCACTTCTTAGCATTGAATCTAAGCTGCCATACATTTGACCATTCCTCTAACCTTGCCAAGTCCCTTCTCATCCTTTCCACTCCACCTTGTGCATCAACTCTGTTGCAGATCTTTTGTCATCTGCAAAGAGACATACTTTTCCTTCAGTCCCTCTGCAATGTCGCTTACTTAAAGACATTGAAGAGGACGATCTAATAACACTGAACCTGTGGTACCCTACTAACCCCCCTTTTTTCAGAGTGGACTCCATTTACTATTAATCTCTGTGACCTATTCTCCAGCCAATTCTTTACCCAGGCTGTCATCTTGGGACCCACTCCCAGGCTGGCTAACTTGTATATTAATCTTTGTGTGGGACTGTGTCAAATGCCTTGCTAAAGTCTAGGTAGACCATGTCCACAGCCCCTCCTGATCAACTGCTTTGGTCACCCAGTCAAAGAAATCTATCAGATTTGTCTGGCATGACCTTCCGCTGTGAATCCATGCTGCTTGGGTCCTGTGCCCCTCTGGCCTCTAGATACTCGACAATTCTTTCCTTCGAAGTGATTCCATCATTTTCCCTACCACTGAGGTTAAACTAACAGGTTTGTAGTTTCCTGCTTCTGCCTTGCTCCCACTTTTGTGGAGGGAATCACATCTGCCCTCCTCAGTCCTCGGTACCACCCCATCCTCCCATGATTTGTTAAAGAGGGTAGTCAGTGGTGTCACTAGTTCTACCCTTAGTTCTTTTAGAATTCTGGGATGAATCCCATCAGGCCCCATTGCTTTGTCCACCTTCAGTTTTAAGAGTTCTTTCAGAACCCTTTCTTCTGTAAATGGGCTGGTATCAACTTCTGTATCCAGAGTGTTTCTACTGTTTGTTTAGGTACCTCCCCTCTTCCTTTGTAAATACTGAGCAAAATATTTGTTTAGTATCTCTGCCTTTCTCACAGTCACCCTCTGCCCACCCTCCCTCCCCTTTATTAAGCCTCACTATCCCTCCCTTGGTCTTCCTTCGCTCCCTGATGTACCTATAAAGGTTTTATCCCCTTCTTAACTGAGTTGGCATTATTTTCCTCGGTTTGGGCCTTTGCTGTTCTGACTGCCTTCCCAACTTCCTTTTGCTTTAACTGATACAGTTCTCTGTCCTGTTCCTTCTGTGATTCCTTATGCTTCCTGAATGCTTTCTTTTCTCTTGAACCTTCACTGCCACTTCCTTTGAGAACCATAGTGGTTTCTTACCTCGTTTCATTTTGTTTTTGCTTTACACAAGGCTTGTTACCTCTGTGATGGCAGTTTTATTATTCCCCATTGTTCTTCCACCCTCCTTCCTGCCCATTTGCTAGTGCATTCCTTAGGCACTCACCCATTTTGACAAAGTCAGCCCTCCTAAAATCCAGTACCTTTGTCTTTGTATGGCTTGACTCTATTGCTGTGTTTATTGTGAACCATACTGTTCGATGGTCACTAGTTCCCAGATGGCTACCCACTTCTACATCTGTGACCCTCTCTTCATCTCCATTTGAGAGAACCAGGTCTAAGATTGTTCCCTCTCGAGTGGGCTCAATACTAGTTGTCTAGGCATGCCCCTGTAGGGCATCTAGAATAACCCACTCTTAGAAGTGGCTGCTGCAACTGCACTCCAGTTAACATCTGGCATATTCAGATCACCCATCAGCAATATCCCCTTTTCTGCCATACTAAGTATACTTCTATCATTTCCTTGTCCATTTCCTCCCCTGAGAAGAGGTCTGTATATAACCCTGTGCGGATTGTGGTGCCATTGCCGGTCTCCAAATTTACCCACAGTGCTTCTTCTCCTCCCCTGTTTACCCTTTTGTTCTGTTGCTTTGATTCCTTCCCTTATGTAAAGCTACTCCTCCTCCTCTTTTACCCTCCTGTCCCTCCTGTAGATAGTGTATCCTGGTATGTTTGTCCAGTCATGGTTTTAATGTGTACCATGTTTCTGTGACTGCCACAATATCCAGATGTTCCTCCTCCATCAAGGCCACTAATTCAGGAAGCTTGTTACTCAGACTACGGGCATTGGTACTCATTGCTCTCCATTTTTGATGGCTTTACTTTCTGTTGCAGCATCCCCACTGACCTTTCTACCTCGGTCTTTTTCCCATTTAGTACCCTGTTTTGTAGGGAGGCTGGGATTTTCTGCTGCTTATCAGTGCCTCCCCTTGACTAGTTTAAAAGCTTGCCAATGAAGCATTTAAACCAATTGCTCAAAAGACTTGTTCCTTCCTGGACAGATGCAGACCATCCTGCCAGTATAGGCTGGTGTCCCTCCAGGTGGAACCCCAGTCCCAATGAAGCCAAACCCCTGTGCTCCACACCATTTTCAACCACTCATTAAACTGCATGGTGTAAAGTACCCTTGCCTCACTCATGCCATTTACAGGCAGCACCTCTGAGAAGGATACTGTGTGTGCTACTTGTCTTAGGCCTCTCCCCAGTTCTACAAAGTCCTTCTGCACTGCTCTAAGCTCATATTGAGCCAAGTCATTTTGTCCCTAGGTGGACAATGACATCCAGCTCAGACTCCTGTGCAGGTGTTCTCGTGATCCTGAGGATGCGCTTCCTGTCCCTACAAGCCATGGCACCAGGCAGGCACTTTACTTCAGTTTTCCCTGCTCCCCCAGTTCTATCCCCCTAATAATTGAGTCCCCCACCAGGAGCTTCTTCCTTTCCTTGTGGCATCCTCTGCCTCCTTCCTGTGGGCCTCCCTTGAGACAGGTGTCCTCAGCCTCCTTAATCTCCTCTGTGGGTGCATCCATAGGGGAGCTGTGCTCCCCCAGAATGGTGTATGGATTGTGGAGTGGAACAACTGACTGGGTGTGCCTTTGTTCCACCCTCCTCACCCTCCCTGAGCTCACTGTGGTCCAACTGCTGTGCTTTCTTTGCAACCTCTGAGGTAGTGGTGGTGGCTCTGGTGCTCCCTGGATGGGGGGGCATTCCCTTCCTACCATCCAGTCTGGCCTGGGGGAAGGTTTTCTTACTGCTGTCCAGTGTGGCCTGAAGATGGGCAACTTTGTCCCTCAGGGCAGAGAGTTGTCTGCAAATAGGACAGCATCTCAGCCTCCAGAAAGACTCCCGGAAGACTGCTGCTCCACAGCCATTACATTGCACTACTCCCCACATGACTATGTACTTTTTTTTGTGTGTGTGTGTGCTTGTGTGAGATAGCTAGTGTTTTGTAGGAGTTAATTGATGCGATGCTGGTTAGCTTCAGCATGGCTTATAGTTGGTTCCAAATGTTTGGGAGGGCATATGAGACAGCTCTTTGGCCAGCTGTGGTACATGTTCTGGGAACATCTAGTAGGATAAGGTCAGATTTCCTTAGGGAGTAGGCGCTATGCAAGATGTGTATGAGAGATGTTAAATAGACAGGCAGTTTGTGGAGTAGTAATTTGAGGGTCCAAATGCCAGCATGCAGGAGGCGTCTGGTGGCAAGAGAGGTCCACCCAACTGCTGCATAAAGATCACAGTGGTGGGTCCTATAAGCAGAGTTAGTAATGAAGCGAAGAGCACGGTGATAGAGTACGTCCAGTTTAGATAGGCTCAAGGCTGGGGAGGAGATAAAGATAATGTCTCCGTAGTCAAGCAAGGGAAGGAATGTTGCTTGGACAAGCCTTTTGCAGGTCGCAAGAGAAAAAAGGGTCCTATTTCTAAAGAAGAAACCCAAGCATGCGTTACGCCTCTTTGATAGATCCTCGATGTGGTCGTTGAAGGAAAGTTTGTTGTCTATCCACTTACCTAGATATTTAAATTTAAGTACGACTTCCAAGGGTTCACCTAGGGAGGTAACTATGAAGTTTTTAGGTGGGGTAGGTAGGGCACCAGACAAGGCAAGTCTCGAGAAAATCATTGTCTTGTTTTTTTTGGCATAATTACTCATGTTATGTAATTATGAAAAATAGATCAGGTCCTCATAAATTGAAGAGGATCCAAAATTTAAAAAGAAAATGTGTCTAATTTTTAGGTGCCAACAGCATAACTGTAAGTGCCTACAGTAATCATGTGTACTCTTTTTTTGCATTTGGTCAAGTTCAAATGTACATTCAGTGTGAGTGAATTGACCACATGATGTCTTTGATGATGTCAGTGAAAGGGCATTTAGGTCTTGGCATAGGGTTTTAGACCTACACAAGCCCAAGTTTGATCCCCCATGTGGATATTTTTTTCCTTTCTCACTACAATTTATGTAGTGTGAAAGAAAGTGTTCAATGCCACCACTGATGTTAGTGATATAGTTTTAGCAAAGTTTGAAGTTCTAGATCACTCATAACTTGAAAACTTCTAGCTGAAACTTTTAAGTTTGAATGTAACTTCGGAATCACTTCTTTCAATAGACAGACTGTTAATTACAAACATCCACAACAACAATGCAGAGGTGTCTGCCCTCACTGTTGGATGTTGTTTACTACAGCATACTTTATTTATTGATACAACATAGAGGTATCTGTGGGACCACCCACAGACTGTTACAGAGCAGAGAAAAGTAAAGGCTAACAGTCATCACATAAGGTGCTAAAACATTGTTCAAGCTGCATATTCAATATGGACTACGTATATAGTCAGTAGGTAAAAATTCATACTGGTAGTCAAGGGTGGGGGGGTATATGAGCAGGCCATCAGCCATTGTCAGAAGGAGATGGGCAAAAGGAGGGATTATTGGCAGTCACAGAGGTTGTAGGACTGGAGATGATCCCTGGGGTTGGATTTGAAGGTTCCAATCCGAGGTTCATTGGTGAGAGTGCTAGGTAGATTGTTCATCCAGTATGGGGCTTTGTAGCTGAAGAACCTTTGAAACTGGGAGGTGGAACAATGGGGAACTGATAGCAGCTGTTTGCGGGAGCTATGGGTAGATTTTTTCACTCTAGCCGGGAATATTATAGAAGTGAGACCAAGGGGAGAAAAGTCATTGGTGATGTTTTTGGCCATGAGGCAAGTGTGGAATTTGATCCTGTTGTCAAGGTTAAGCCATTTGGTTGAGCTATAGAGTGAGCAGGTGTGGGTGAGACAGTCACAACCAAGGATGAGTCTGCAGGCTTTGTTCAGGCAGAGACGGAGTTTGCTGAGGGATCAGGTGGTGGCAGCACTATATATGAGTATACCATTGTCCAGGAGAGAGAGAACCAAGGAAGAGATGGCTAGTCTGAGGGCCTCACAGACTAGGCAATGCTTGAAGTGATACAGTACGCCCAGCCAGACATTGAGGACAGTGGACAGGTGATGTATGTGTTGTTAGAAGTTAAAAGTGGGGTCAAGGGTAATGCCCAGATATTTGAAGAAGTCCATTTGTTCCAGAGGGGATAGATTGTTAGTGAGAACTTGGGGCAGAGCTCCTTGCTGGGGTTCTGCAGGTGTGAAAAGATCATGAGTTTACTTTTTTTGTAGTTTAGGGTAACGCGCTGTGTGGAGAACCATTTTTCTGCTCCACCGAAAGAGGATTGTAGGGATAGGTGAAGCTGGATGGGGTCAGAATTAGACAAGTACAGGACAGCATCATCTGCATAGAGTATTATGTTGTCTGAGAAGGATAATGGGAGCACGTTAAGGTAGAGGCTGAAGAGCAGGGGGCCAAGGATGGACCCCTGTGGAACTCCAGAGCAGACTGGGAGTCTGTTAGACTAGTCCCAATTTTGACCTGTTGCAACCAGTTAGACAAGTAGTCAATGAACCAGCCCAAGGCATCCCATGAGAAAGAGTGGTCAGTAAGAGGGTGTAGTTGACAGCATCAAATGCCTTGGAGAGGTCTACAAAGATAGCTCCAGTGACATGCCCTCTGTCTAATGCAGTGTGGATGTGAGTGGTGAACTCCAAGAGGGCTGTGGTGGTGCTATGGACTTTGCGGAAGCCATGCTGCTGTTTGCAGAGTAGGTTATACTTGTTTAGATGGTCAGTGAGTTGATCAGAGACATTATGCTGCAGGGCCTTAGATAGGGGGAGGATAGAGATGGGGCAGTAGTTGTCGGTGGAGGTGTGATCCCACCTTTTGAACATGGGGGTAATGGAGGCAGACTTCCAATGGGTAGGGAATTTCCCTAAGCAGAGTGAGCAGTTAAAGATGTGGGTGAGGGGTAGAGGACCTCTCTAAGTGTCAGCCAGAGAAGTCTCATGTCTAGGGAGTCACTGCTATAATGAGAGTTGCTATTTTCTATTATAGGTTGCTTAGTACAGCAGTAGAAATATAGGCTACCAAGCAGTAGAAAGTTGGGGGCTTGGTTTCAATCCCCAGAGTAGGACGTCTTCTTTCCCACTATAATTTATATAGTTTGAGAGAAATTGTTAGATGTTATTGCTGATACCGGGTAGAACGCCAGGTCCGGATGGTCTTACAGCAAAATTTTATCAGACTTATATCCATATCCTTCTGCCTATCCTTCAAGAATTCTATAACAACATAATGCAAGAGAGTGTCCTGCATCCCCCCCTTTATCAGGCATATATCACGTTAATCCCGAAACCAGATAAACCAAGGGACTCGCTGAGTAGCTACAGGCCTATAGCATTAATGAACCAGGACATTAAGATCTTACAAAAATTTTAGCTAATAGAATATGGCAGATAGCAGCGGGGGTAATAAGCCAGGAGCAAGTAGGCTTTATGCCGGGGAGGGGAGCACATGACGCCCTGAGGAAGCTACATCACATCTTGCATTATGCCTCAGATTCCCAAGTACCCTTGGCTTTGATATCTCTAGATGCTGAAAAGGCCTTTGATAGGGTCTCTCATGCATTTTTGTTTGCTGCAATGGAGAGGATGGGCTTTCCTCAAGGCCTTCTTAAGGGTATCAAAAATATGTATGCTGCTCCCTCGGCCAGGGTCCTATGTAATGGCTACATGTCACAGGAAATACAGTTGAAAAATGGGACCCAGCAAGGGTGTCCTCTCTCCCCGATATTATTTAATATCTACCTTGAACCCTTACTGAGGATAATCAATAATGATAGGTATGCAAGGGGGGTGGAGATAATGGGACGGGAGTTAAAGCTATCAGTTTTTGCAGATGATGTGCTCCTACACTTGTGGGACCCAGCAGGCAGTCTAGAGAGGGTTAGGGAGTTGATAGGGCACTTTGCTAGAGTCTCCAACTATACACTGAATTTGACTAAAACTCAAATTCTCCCCTTGACGCCTTATGTATATATAAGGCAGATTTTACTCACCTCTGAATCTATTGGATGTCCGATAAGATTAGATATCTGGGCATCTGGATTATGAGAAATCCTGAGATTGTAACAGATGTGAATATGGAAGAGACACTATCAGGTATTAAGGGGGATTTAATAAGATGGAACAAGCTGCTGTTGAATTTTATGGCTAGACTCGAGCTGATTAAGATGAACTTGCTGCCAAGATTGTTATACCCGGTGTACCTAGCCCCATACACTATCCCCAAGAAATGGTTCAGTAAGGTTAAAAAGCTAATCTCCTAACCACCTCAAGTATTTAGGTATTTACTTGACACGAGACAAAGAGATGACCAAGAAGCTCAACCTAGATGATCTGCTAGATCATATTCAAAAAGACCTCAACAGATGGGATAACCTTCCCCTTGCAATTGGGGGCTGAATCAACATAATCAAAATGAACGTCCTTCCACGGATTTTTAACCCTTTGAATCTCCTCAACATCTGGCTTCCTAAATCATATTTTCAGAAAATACATTCGATGGTCACCCATTTTATTTGGGGTGGTAAAAAACCTAGGAGATCCTTCAATAAACTATGTCTACCTAAAGACAAAGGCGGTCTCAGGATCCTAATTTTGGTCTATATTACTGGGCCAGTCAGTTAACCAAAATGGCTAGATGGATTGTACACCAGGCAGAGTTTGACATGCCCATATGGTTGAGATCTGGAGCTTAGACTGCTGAAGGAACATAATATTTCTCCTCAGCGTGTTTTCTATTACAGTTTCTCTCTTCCAGAGCCCTTCAGTAACTCAGCGATAGGGGTGTCAATTAAAGTCTTATCACAGATTTGGGACTTCCTTAAAATCCCTACACTAGGGATCAGGCCCAACCTTTAGTTCTCAACCCCAACATCAGATTAGGCGGGTCCACACTGCCAATGGCTTGGTTCCCGCATGCTCAGGATCTCAAGGTAGAAGACCTCTACTTTCAGGGATCTCTTGGCTCCTCCAGCGATATCCTAACGTATTTGGGTCTATCTTCCCAGTATATATTTAGGATTTACCAAATCCAACACCTATTAGGTAAAAATTTCGGCCTGTGAAAGATACCCTCACAGGTTGGGCCTTTCCTGGAGCAGCTTAAGAATTCTGTTACTAACTCCCACTGTATAGCCAGGCTATACAACTATTTACTAAAGTTTCCTGACCCCTTGAGTGGATCCAGAACATGGGTTTCGTGTTTCCCTGGGCTATCCCTCTCTTGGATTCATATTTGGAGTGATGTTTACAGATACCTTACTTTGGATAGGAACAGGTTAATTCAGTTCTACATTTTAAACAATATGTATTATACACCACAGAAGTTGGCCAAATTCAATAGTACAAAATCGGACAGATGTACCAGATGTGGCCTAGAAGTGGGTGATTTAATACATATATTCTGGTCGTCTTGATTAAAGTTGCCTTATTATGGCATGTAATTATAACAGTCTGGACCCAATTCTGGGCCTGGGTGAATTATTTACCCCAAAATTTGCATATTTGGGTTATATTCCAATATCGGTTGTATTGAAAGGAAATTTCATATAGCCATAATTTCAATGGCAGTTAAAAGACTAGGTGCTTAAACACTGGGTAGACCAAGTGGCTATCTCCTATAGTGATTGGTTGGTAGAAATTTCCTTATGTTTCAAGTTGGAAAGATTAATTGCGGATTTTAGGCGTTGCCATGCCTACGTTCCAGAAAAAGTGGGGCAAGTTATACGCATTGTACCTTCATTGATTTAGTAAACGATTGTCCCTGACGGATTTGGGAAGAGACAGTTCTATGTGATGTTTTTTTTTATGTCAAGTATGTCTCCATGGCATTAATGTATAGCCCTTTGGGCCTACCTGGAGATAAAGATGGCACCTTCCGGGGGTGGGGGAACAGTTCACTGCTTTGTACACTCAATGTATACAAGCAGATTGTTGTTCTGTTCTGCTTTACCAATTGTATCTTAAGTCTGGTTTAATTATGAGTTAAATCAATAAACTTTAAATTTCAAATAAAAGCTAATCTCAGACTTTTTATGGAATCTTAAGCCTCCTAGACAAAAATATAAAGACCTGTGCCTACCCCCCTCGTATGGAGGGGTTAAGCTGCCAGACCTCCATCTGTATTACGTTGAGGGGCAGCTGGGTCTTATGACCCATTGGAACAGAGGGGAACAAGGGAATGCTTATATCCCGGAGTGGTTGCAGCTGGAGACCCAAATGATGAAGGAGGCAGGCCTCTCCCTGGAGGCCCCACTGTATGCTGCCATAGCCAAATGTTTTAAACGAGAAAGGGAAAACCCAGTGGTGAAGGTGGCAGAAGCGTGATGGTCATATCTGACACGGGTCCAGAAAAAAGAACAAAGGAAGGCTCAAAAACAGCCTTTACTGGGTAACCCCAACCTGGTCATAGGGAACAGGGTGCTTAAAGGGAGGTGGGCTAGGTGGATCTCAGACCTGAAATTGGAAGACATAACCCAGGATTTAAAGGTGGTTCTTCTGGCACAATGCAATGGAATGCCTTATTTTCATAAGCTACAACTCATATGCATGTCGGAGGGAGTGCTAAGAAGGATAGGGGGTTTCACAGAATGTTCATTTAATAGAGAAGAACTGAGGGGGGTTGATCCAGGGGTTGATCCGAGGTCTAAGACTTTATCACAGATTTACAAAATACTTCTTGGCTTTTTTGGCCCGAAATCACCCGTAGCAGTGACTTATTGGGATAGAACGTTAGCACCGGGAATCATTGATCGGGCTAACATGTGGAACAACAGCAGGTATATTATAATACCCAAGTATAGGAGCCTACACTTTTTCATTGTCTCAAACCTATATTATACCCCTGTGAAACTGTGAGAGAGAGGTCTAAAACAGACAGACCTGTGTTTTAGGTGTGGTACGGAGAGAGGAGATTTGTTACATGTGTTGTGGAACTATAGCAAAATATCGCCCGTGTGGGGTGAGATAAGAAGGCGAATGGATCCAATGTTGGATTACTCGGAGTTTATAAAACCAGAGACATGTGTCCTAGGGGATTTGTCACAAGTAGCTGGAGCTACTCCTAAGTATCACGTATCCCTGATGGCGGCAGTAATTAAGTCTTATGTAGTCCAACATTGGAAGGATGGTCAGCTTTATGGATATAAACAATGGGTAAGAGACCTTATTGGAACTCTAGATGGAATTAAGAGATATTTATATGCAGAAGGGAGAAAAGTGCTATATATTAAAAGATGGGCAGTATTAGAGGCGATATACTCCCAGCAAGAAGTAGATGGTTGGACACAGGTCTGTCTGTTGGGCTGCGACTAGCTGGAGAAAGTTGGGTGAAATGTCTAAAGAGAGTTAGAATCCTTACATAAGGTTAGAGGGGCCAATGGAGGACTAAGTGGGGAACAGTTGAGACTTAGAAGATAATAATAGTTAGGGGTCTGCTAGACCAATTGAGGGAACAGGGACTCTCTCTCTCTCTCTCCCGGGGGATGCAGAGGGAACTCACCTCTACCTTGGCTACAATCAAGTAGGCAAAGAGGTGAAGGAATGCCTATGGGGCTACAGGGACTTTCAGGGAGTATGAGTAAAGAGGCGGGGAACCAGGCAGCCTGAAGACCCGAACTTTGATAAGGGATGAAGCAAAGATAGAGGGGATGGGGAGGGGCGATGTTTTCTCTGTGTATGTATATAGTTAAATGTATATAGCTCACACGGTCAGTTTGGGACTGTGTATCCCAGTATACCAGGTTTATGTTTGTATAGTTGTTTGTTGGTCTGTTAAACCAAAAAATGAATAAAGATTTGTTTAAAAAAAAAAAAGATGTTATTGCTAATACTAGTGATAGGTATTTAGCAAGATTTGACATTCTATATTGCTGATAACTTGAAAAGTTCCATCTCAGACTTTGAGGTTTAGGAAACACTACTGCAAATAGACGGATGGTTAATTATGAAAGTTCACTGCAACTGTTGGGGGGGGGTGGGGGGCTGCACTCAGTGCTGAATGTCCTTTGCCAGAATATGCATCATCTGTCTAGGAAGTTCAGTACAGTTGTAATGATACAGGCTACCAAGAAGTAGTTGGTAGCGGGTCTGGGTTCAACCCCTAGAGTGGATCTTTTTTTTTTCTTTTTACTACAATATTTATAGTATGAAAGAAATTGTTAGATGTCACTTCTGATCTGAATGATATATGTTCAGCTAGGTTTGACATTATGTATTGCTGGTACTTGAAAAGTTACAACTCAGACTTTGGGGTTTAAATGCAACTTGATAGACATTACTTTAAATAGACAGACTGTTCATTATAAAAAAAAATAACTGTAACTGTGTGTATGGGGAGGTCTTCACTCAGTGCTGGATGTCCTTTGTAAAAGCATACACTTCCTCTCTAGGATGCTTAGTACAGCAGTAGATCTACAGCCTACCAAGCAGTAGAGAGTACAGAGTCTAGGTCTGATCCCTAAGGTGAATTTTTTTCCTTTCTCACTACAATTGATTGATGCTGTGTCTCAAACCCATTCCCCTAGCCATTTGCCTTTTATTGCCAGGGGAACTTGTCAGCCTTCTTTTAGACACATAATTATTTTATGCAGGCCTTTTCTGGCACAATTAGTACCGCTGGTACTTTGATTTATAATTATGCAAAGAGATAAATAACTAATTAGGATAAGTGATGATGTCACACTCTGACTCAGTGGTGATTAATTAAACTGTGTACATACTGGAGGTTCCTAAAAAAAAACGCATGCACTAGGAGTCAAAAGATCAGTTGTTCACATTGATCTTTATTAAGGTGCAATGTGCAGGCGCTTTTTACTGTAGGTACAAAACATCACAAACATCAGCCTAAGAGACTAAAAAATGGCAATAATGGTAGTTCATACAGACGCCATCTGCTGTCCCTGAGTCAGCTCACATTTGTACCATGCATCCTCAGAGCTGCATAAACCAAGTGTAACAGTTCTTTTATAATCCTTTCAGTAACAGAGTTAGTAGTTATCATGGTAACAGCATGACGAGCATGCTGAAATTCTCTCACTTTGTGCACACTGGTGCAGAACAAAGGTGAAGGTGCAAAGCTGATTTAAAAGTCAACAGTACAGTAGGGGAAATCCACAGCACTATTTACTCATGTACAATGCTTAATTTAATACCATACTCAAACCCCAATCTGCTGACACATAAAAAAAATAAGTTTGATTTGTTATACACAGGCAAATAAAACTGGATAGAAAAAAGAAAGGAGCAATGGCCACAAAAACAGTAAAACAAAAGGAGGAGCAGGAAAAGAGAATGGAAACGGGAAAGGAAAAGAAAAAAAAATATTTGTTGCAGGAGGCATTTCAGCAGTCCATATAATTCTACTCTTCATAGTACCCCATATGAAAATCTGCAGCATTTAATTTGAGAAAATATTTGACTTCAAACTTGCCATTCAGTACAGGCCAGTAGTGGGCTCCTAACCCATCTGGTACTGTTACTGGCAATTCAATGTTTTTTTCATAATCATCACCCAATGGACATTTTTTTACCTGTTCTGTACCCTCTACCTGTCAGTTAGAAGACTAACTGCTAAAATAATAAATTAGATTTGTTTCATGTTTACAATGTTAGCCAGAGATAACACTTACAAGTAGTCATAAATAAAGTATTTATTATATTTATGCCAAGTATATGATAGTAAATCACAGATAAAAGGGTGACTTGCCAGTCTAAAGAAGTAAGTACACATTTTTTAGAAAAACAGAACTGGCTAAACAGTGTTATATATACTAAGATGAGGTTTAACTTACAGATATGCAGAACCTTATGTACTGGTTCTGCATTATAAACAGTGCTACACATATATTTTTTATTGGATGATTACTTAGGAGATAGAATACTAATAAGCATACGAAATAATGCTTTTGTTGCATAAACCTTAGACAAAGAGAATGCTGACTTTTTTAATCTACATGTGCTTAGATGAGAGACTAAACAAGGGATCTGTCTCTTGTCAGCAGAACATAGAGAATTGCTTACAAAGCTATATTACGCAAGGCATATGTGCCAGGAATGTAAAAACATATCATTATATTAGAATATAAGTACATACTAATCACTGATGATCCCTCAGAGACATCTTAGCAGTGATTAGGTCAATTATATATGGAATATATATGAAAGACAAACATAATCTAGATAAATGTAATATAATGAGGTATAAATGAACCATGCATAGTACATTAGCACATATTAGCAGCAAAGCACATTTCTAGCACCCATGCTTATGCTATGTGTGCTCAAATCTATAATATTAGTGCAAAATAGCAGTATCACAGTACAGTAGAACAGAGATAAAGTGTAAGGCATATGTGGGGTAATAGGGGCATAACCCAGGTACAACAGTCCCCTCATTGTTGTCCTAATTGCAAAAGTGGCAACACAACAAAAAGACAATGGTTAGGCATCATTTGTCTACAAGCCCAAGGCATGAGCCTAGTAGAGGAATTTTAACCAGTTACAATGGTGTTTTAGGGTTTTTCTTAAACAGCAAAATGTAATTATAAGCACTAATGTTAGTAGAAATTGGTGCTGCAGTATCCCCAAAGTAGGATTTTGCAAGCTTCTCTCAATTAGCACCCGGACCCTGCTGTTAGACCAGCCTGGAACTGGTCTAACCTGCTGTGGGCCACTCCAGGAGCTGTCACTGGGTAGGGGGTGATCCTAAGCCCTCCCTGGGGAGGCACCATCACAGTCCCCAACACCTGCCAGACCACTGCTGGAGCAACCACTGGTCTGTGGCAGGTATGAGCCCACAACTCCCCACCCACCCCTCACAGAGGTACTAGTGCATCTGGCCCACCACATGGACCTGCACTAATTGGTGGCAGCTGTGCATTTGCCCCATTTGGAGCAGTTGCCACTCCCTCCCCTATTACAACCCATCCCCCCTGTGAGCCAGGAAATGCCCAGGATAACCCACCAGCCACCAAGGCAATGGGTTGGTGAGTTGTCATCACTAGCTGCATCTGCTGCAAGCCTGTCCCAAGGCTTGTGGCATTCTCCTCCTGTGCACTGTTAGTTGGTGCAGCTCTTAGATTGCAGCAAACTCAGGGACTCTGGTGCTGGGTCCCCTCTTTTTTCCAAAATCTGGCACAGGGTCCTTGGCACACACCAAGTTTACCACATCTGGGGACATGGCACAAATTGTGCTAATCTACGAACTCTTTGAAATCAGGTCCCTTGTTTTTGTCAGTTGGTTTTCTATATTTATTTATTATTTATTTTATTTATCTAGTTTTTGTTGACTGGGTAAGTGCACTAGAAAAATTCTGCCTATTTTCAGGCACGACCCGGGGGAGAGGGATACAGATGAATGCCAACTGACCTTGAACCAGATTAAGCTGTTGATGGTATTTTTAGTGAATGGAAGGAAATTTGGTGAGGGCACTGGGGAAATTCCCCTACTCTGTCTATAGGGGGCTTGGCCATTTCTCTGGAATGGCCACTTGGAGTCCGGCATTGGATGGAGCAAACGTACTGGAGGTAGGGGAGTCGGTCTCCTTCTCTATCTCCCCTCTACTAGACACCGAGATGAATAATGGTTGTAAGGATCATTCAAATGTCGCTTCAGTTTCTTCTTCTAAAACCTGCACAGCTTTACAGTCCACAGCAGTTACGGGAGAACCTGGAGATGCTACCGCTAGACCCTGCCTTGCTTCTGCAGCAAAGGTTTGCCTTAGTTCTGTTTCTACACAAGATGGGATTATGTTACCAGCGGCTTCAGCTTCCAGTGGACCTGTCATTACAGAGCTGATGTCTACTGACAGGGCACAGCTGCGGGATGAAATTCGGGCTGTGGAGTCATTCGGTGGCTGCTTGCAGGTTTCTTCAGCATCTGATTCAACTGCATTTAAAGAGACTGGCAGTTCTATTTCACCTTGTAGCGAGGGCCTACAGTCTTGAGACTGCTCTCCTGTTGTGTCGGTAAAACTTTTTCTCCTGAAACCGAAGACTGGTCGTTTGCAAGTGCAGCAGATTGACTTAGGGTATAGACAGCACCTCCCTGCCCAGCTGTTTGAAGGCTCACCTTCCACTCAGACTACCGCTCTGGATTCAGGTACTGGCTCTTCTACTTGGCAATTACCTATAAACTTTTCTACTTCTACTGGCTTTGCTACTGTTTGACCTAGGTCTGGTGTGTTAAAGCAAGATTTGAAGTGTCATATGAAAAACTTAGCTTCTGATTTGACTCAGCCCTGTACTAATTTTGATGAGAACATGTCTGTTTCAGGCATTACGATTGCTGAAGCACTAAAAGGGGCTTGCTGGGAAAAATCTCCCATGGATGATACTTGGGCCTCTCCTACTCGGCCTAGTTCTGAGCCTCATGGAGATTTACTTGATATTTCTGACTCACTAGAGCTTCCCTCAGGGATTCAATTAATGCAGAATCCTGTCTGGCATGCATCTGAGTCTAAAAAGAAGGTCTTGGATTCCTCTGCTGGTAGTGGAGAATATAGTTCTGCTATGGGGATCTCTGCGGAAGAAGGCCCTCCACCTTCTACCATGACTAAAGAATCCTCTGATTTTTTACACTTTGATGTCTCTACTGTCCTTCCCACTGGGGTTGGAGATAGTATTGGACCAGACACTGAACTACCTGAGGTTGAGGGTCCTGTGTCTGAAGGGGTTTCACTGTGGCCTGATGAACACTCTTCTTCTGCAGATCATTCGCAGCCTAAAAAGGCCCATGAACAATCTAATGGACATCAGAGGAATAGAACATACGCTGGCCTCTTTCATACTCCTCCGGTGCAGGCCAAGTGGAGGAATGCTGTGAGACTGAGATATAGGGGTGGGCTCGAAGTGTTTCCTGATTGTCTGTATGTTGGGAAGGTTTTGATAAAAAACAGTTTACAGTTTTCCCCTTCTAAAATCTATGCTCTTATTCATACCTCTGGGGATAATTATTTTGATATCAGTTTTAAAACTTCTGCAGGCCTTGAAACATTTTGGCACAGGTATCAGGAGGTTAGACATACTCCTTTAGGGTCCTCTTTCTTTGCTATTCCCCTTACAAAACCTGCAATAAAATCTATTACAGTTTTGTTCAAAAATGAAGGGGTACAATTACTGATATCATTCAATGGTTGTCCTCTAAATGTACTGTGTTAGGCTTGCCTGATCCAATTATAGACTCTGAACATTTTTGGACAGGTGGATGGAAATTTCAAGTAAAATTGCCTTTGGTGAATGGTTCTATCCAGCATCTACCTAGTTGTTTTTACCTAGGTAGAGATAGAGGCTTTATTTTTTAACCCTGGACAACCTAAGTCCTGTTTTTGGTGCGTGGCTCAAACACATCTGAGTAATGCCCGTGACAGGCTTAAATGCTCCCTGTGTCTGGACTCTGGTCATGTTAGTCTTAATTGTCCATGTCCAATTTATTGCAATTTGTGTGAGGACTCTTACCACTCCTATTGAGAGTGTCCTTGGACCTCTCATAATAACCCAGAGATGCCACATGAGAGTCAGGATGAGACTGTCTCTAAGGCCCAACAAAATGCTCAGACCAGGCCTCAATTTAGGCCTATTGTATTAGAGCAGTCCTCTCCCTCCTTACTCATTCCCCTGTCTCACACTGCGAACTTACCTCCTACTTTTCCTCAGGCTGACCCGTTTGAGGCTCAGTCACCTACTGATCCTACCCCTGACGAGGACAGGGTGATACCTCCTCCAGTTCTCATGGGCATCACAGCCACTACATTACAGTCTGCTATGGATAGTGTTCCTAGCACCTCCACCCAATTGTGTGGCCCTAGAAATGTTATGCCCCCTCCTGAGTATTCTGACTGGGTTCAAATGGGTGCTCTTAGGCAAACAAGAAGTTCTACTTCTAAAGGAATCCCTTCTTCTCAAGGAACTCAGGTTTCTGATTTTCTTGCTAAAAATAAATTTGCAGTTTTGCACAAACGCAAACAGGCTACGGAGACTGAGGATGATTCTGATGCCTCCTCTATGGCCTCCTCTCAGCTAGAAATGTTGACTGATACTGATCAGCTTTCTGGTGATTCCAAAACTTTCAGGAAAAAGAGGTGTAAAATGAAATCACCGGGGAAAGGGAGAGGTAAAAAGAAGTCCTGATTTTTTCTAGTTTAAATGGGGGAGGTCTTGTCTTTCGGCAGTTTAAATGCCAATAGCCTGAAGAATCCTAAAAGGAGACTGGCTATTTTTTCTTTACTAACTTCCATTAAACTCCATATTATTTTTTTACAGGACACCAGGCTTCACTCTCTTAGAGAGCCTAGTCAGGCATCGTGTGACTGGAGAGGTGACTTGTCTTTTTGGTCTCTTTCAGAAGATGTATGTGCTGGAGTTGGCATCCTTTTTAATGGTTTAGATGTCCAAGTTATTAGACTTATTGGCCTGATTCAGGGTCGGGTGCTCATTTTGGATGTTATTATTCAAACTCAAGAGTGGAGATTAATTAATATTTATAATCCCCAGATTAAAACAAAAAGAATAACTACTCTTAAAGCGATTCAGCCTTTTCTTCATTCCTCTAAATCCAAAGTTTTTTGGGGGGACTTTAATTGTATTTTAGCTCTCTCTGATAAAATAGGGGTGACTCAGAAGTTATATACTGACTCTAATTTTCTTAATTCACTTCATACTACAGCAAATTTAATAGATGGGACACTGTTTGGTTCTTAACCTCCTGCACATACATTTTATCGTGGGAGACTGTCCACCAGGATTTTTTTTTTGTTTCTAAATGGCTACCAGGTATTCAGTATTCCGTTATTCCTTGTGAGCTATCTGACCATTGTTTGATCATTCTGTCTTTGGGATGTACTCTTAATAAACCTGACTCTCATAATTTTTGGAAAATGAATATTTCTGTTTTAGAAGAGGAACATGGTTGGCGTGAATTGTACTCAGTTCTACAGGAGAAAATATCTGTTTTTGAATTATTTGACAACCCTGCCTTTTGGTGGCAGGAAACCAAAATGGAGATTAGGACATTTTGTATGCGATTTTCTAAACCTGTTTCTTCTAGTCGTTATCTTAAATATTTTGAATAGTTGCCGCCAATTACAGAAATTACTTTCTTGGCAAACTGAATTTTGGCTGGATTGTTCTGTGCAGATTCAGCAATTGAAAGCAGAAATGTGTACCTACCAATATGATAGGACCACCTCCCTTTTTTTAGAACAAAAATATGGTAGGAAGGGTTCAGCTAAAGTTGTTAATCCTTTTGATAGTAGTAACCAGCAGGTTCATACTAAATATATGCCCTCATTAGTGTCTCATACTGGCTCCAGAATTTCTGATAATGCAGGAATTCTGAAGGTAGTTTCTCATCATATACATATTTTGTATGGCCAAGACTTCCAGCCAAATGATTGATCCAACTTTTTTGATTCTTTACATATTCTTCAGCTATCACTTGACTGGTCTGAAAATTTAGTTCGGTCTATCACTATTGCTGACATTGTTTTTGCTATCAGTCAATTAAAAAATATTGTTACCCCAGGTCCAGATGGAATTCCAAATGAATTTTATAAAAAAGCAAAATCATTGCTTTTACCCTATTTAACTGCAGTATTCAATGTTATTGTTCAAGAGATATTGCCAATACCTACGGCTTTTGCAAATAGCAACCTAATTTATTTATTTAAAGGTAAAGATAAAGAATAATTGGATAATTGGCGTAGCATTAGTCTCTTGAACTCCGATTGGAAAGTTTTGTGTAAAATTATTACTGTTATACTTTCTAATGTAGCTCAGAATTTGATTTTTCATACTCAAACATGTGCCGTCCCAAACAGATCTATGATTAATAACCTAAAATCGATAAAGGAGGTATTTGATGGGTTTGGTATGCAAGGATATATGCCAAGCTTAGATCAGTCGAAAGCTTTTAATCAGGTCCCTCATAATTATTTGTTCACAGTATTAGATAGATACGGGGGTTCCAAAGGAGTTTGTATTCTGGATTAAAAACTTGTACAATCATGCCTCCATAACTCCAGTAGTGAATGGTATGAAGGGCTCTCACATTCGAATCAGAAGAGGGGTATGCCAGGGTTGTCCCTTAAGCCCTCTTTTGTATGTTTTTTCCATAGACCCTCTCCTTTGGAGACTGAATACTGATTCTAATATCAGGCATATTTCTGACAGTTCTTCCCTAGCTTTTCCTAGTGCTATGGCCTATGCAGAAGCTATATGTATATTAGTAGCAGATCATGACTCAGGATTGCGTGCTATTGAAATTGTCCATTCTTTCTCTTTAATTTCTGGGTCTATTTTGAACACTCAAAAAAGTTTTAGCACAGCTGTAAAGATTCCCATATAGGCGGATCAGACTGAGATTAGTGGGGTAAACATTAGGTCTGAGCATATTCAAATTCTGGGTCTTTCTTTTGGTGATCCTTTGGCAGCGGAACATAATTGGATCACTCAACTTTCTATAGCTGAAGATAAAATTAAGAAATGGAAATCTTTTCCTATGTCCTGGAAAAAACACATTTACATGATAAAAACGTTTATTATTCCTATTTTTCTGTTGGTCAGTTATATTTTCCCACTCCTGCTTCATTTAGAAGCACGCCTGTATAACTTGTTTTTTCAGCTTTTATGGGGTAGTTGTTTGAACCCTGTTAAAAGATCAGTTACCTATTGGCATATAAAACAAGGGGGTCTAAATATGGTAAATCCAGTGTTTATTTTTCTTTGCCATATTTGTACATTCTAATGTTTACCCTGGCTTGGCTGGTCATCAGAAGGCTTGGGTACAGAGTTTTACCTCCGGAGCCCAATATTTTATAGATAAATGGAGAGCACCAACTTGGAAACCCTTCACTAAAATTCCACAAGGGACTTCTGGATATATTATTGAAGTGTTTAAAAAAATAAGACAATGGAATGTATCTAGTCATTTGCCAGGCTTACAAAACAGAAAACTCCTTTATTCATCTGTCTTAACTAATAATTTTTTGTCAGCCACCTGCTTTGATTTGCCTATTGATAGCCAATATTTAACAAAACAATTATTGGATAGTAGAATTCCAGTGAAAATGTGGGACACTTTATGGCTATGCTGTCATAATAAACTAAATGTTAAAGGGAACCAAGCTCATAAACAACTGGAAGAACGGTTTTGTATTAGAAACTCCTGTATTTGCCAAGTGGATACTGTGGCACATTTGTTTTTTGATTGCCTTTTTATTGCACCATTGTGGGCTCGGTTGACTGATGAATGGTCTTTACCTGTGTTGGCCACTATGACCTACACTGATCTGGTGAATGGGAAATTTGGGTCTGATTAGAAGATTTTTTATCCTGGTACTCTTAGAGTACTTTTTGCCATTTTCAAATGGTGTATTTGGCAAAATAGATGTCTTTTTGTACTCCAGCAAAAACAGACCTCATTGACTGGTTTAATAGGCCTTATTACTAAAGAAATTTCACATTTATATGCCTCTGAAAAATGGTCTTTACCCACAGCTTTGATTGCATATTGGTGGGGGGCACTTCCTTTAATTCTTTTTGAAGGGGTTACTTGAAATAGGATGCTGTAAAGATGTTGATTTACATTGTATTGCATTTAGGTTTTTTTTTCAGTGTTTGAATATTGTGCATTGTAATTTTCTTTTTGTCTGATTATTTTTCTTTGTTTCAGGTTCTACTGTATAAGTTTGCTGTATTGATTTGTTTTTTGAAGAATTTGCTTTTGTTATATTATTTTCAATAAAAAATTCCCCTACTCATCCAGCAGGGGAACCCCTTGGCCATCTGGCTCAGGATGGCCAGTCTGGACAAACCTTTGAAGGAGAGGGATGTGGAGACTGCAGGGGAGCAGGCCTCCTCTCCATGTACTGAACTACAAGAGGCTGTAGATATTGCAATGGCAGTGGCAAACTTGTTGAACTTTGATTCATCGCAACCACAACAGGAATTGGAAACCAGATAGGATGCAGATGAAGTTCCAGGTAAGGAGTTAGAGCCGCTAACTCTAAATAAGCAAAAAGGTTTTCTACAGAACAAGGACGCCATGTTAAAAGAAATAAAAAGGCTAGATGAGTCTTTAGCAGGATACACAGTTGAGGCAGAAGCTGTCAAAAAAGTTACGGACACTGTCAGTAAGGCAAAGAGTCAGCAGAGTGCTGATGTGGAGTATGTTCCTTCGCAACAGGCTAAAACAGGAGAACAGGGAGAAGTCCTCATAAATAAGCAAAATGCTCAATAGAATACCTTGGATAAGGCTTCCAGTAATAAAAAACATCTGAAACCTGGCTCTGTGAAAGGAATAAACAAGAAAGTTATATCCAAAGCTCAGGCTGGCAGTACAAATGGCAATGTGGCTATGTGCCAACAGCCTGCAACACGTGCTGGTACAGAAAAGAAAATGTAGCAAAAAAGACGCAGTGTGGGGTGCGGTCCTGAACTAACAGCTATGCAGGCCCCTCAAACTAGAATACAGGCACCCCAGCAAGAACAGGAATGCATTTTTCCTAGTGAGAGATCGAGGCCTGGATGGAGCAAATCTTTTTCAGAGAAATATCATTAGGTCCAGGAAAGAATCCGGGGACAAGTACTAATTTAAATTCATAGCAGTCCTTGGATAAAGATGTGATAGGAGGCCCAAGTTGGTCCTCTATCCGGGCATTAGAGAATGCTAGTTGGGAGCAAACTTTAGACGGACAATGGACTCCTGGCAAGTCAGACCCATCATATGCAGCTATGCTGTCTACATCTACTACAAATGTGGCCACCACAAACTTGGAAAATACGAGCTCCAACTAACCCCGGGGTAAGGTTATACCTGAGACTGTGATTAATACATCTTATGATGAGATTGTTGATCAAAACTTACAAAATGAGAATGAGGGCTGAGTGAAGTTAGGCATTTCTGAGCAATTGGTAGACAGTGAAGGGAGGGGTACTGAATCTATTCTAAAATTGTCTGATTTATTTCAAAACAGAGGTGAAATGGCTCCCCTCCAGAACACAGTTAGGTTGCTATATAAAGGAGGTTTGTTAGAGCCCCCAGACAGGGTATTCATTGCAAAGCAATTACTGAAGGGATCCTTAAAGTTTTTCGCATCTGAAATATTTGCCCTTATTCACCTGAGAAATCACATTTTTGATATCAGTTTTAAAAATGTATCAGGATTAGATAGATTCTGGGCTCAATGCAACAAATTTAAGAATAACCCCTTTATGGGTGCCCTTTCCCACTATCCCACTGTCAAAACCTGCTGCTAAAAACATAACTATTGTGTTCAAAGACAAAGGAGTGAATATCGAGGACATTCTTTATTGGCTGCACCAGAGATGCGAGATACTAAACAGGCCCAGCCCTACACTGGATAGTGAACAGATCTGGGATGGAGGGTGGAGGGTTAGGGTAAAATTAATCACTACAAACACAGGCCCCATCCACCTCCCAAGTACATTTTATCTAGGTAAAGATAGAGGCTCCATTTTTTACGCAGGTCAGCCTCGATCGTGTTTCAAATGTGGGGCTAGGACTCATTTAAATTCAACTTGCAACACAGTGAAATGTAGTCATTGTCTGGAATTTGGACATGCTTCAAGTAAATATTTACATTTATTTAGGTACCAAATAGCAGAGCTAAGTACAAGAACAGAGGCAGAGACATAAGGGCAGAATGTTACACCAGTACCTTAGGAGGGTAGGACACCAGAAACTACCAATGAGGCTGAAGCTTGCATACCAGGCCCAGATCCTGACCAGATCTTAAGTAATGAACCTCCACAGCTCTCTGATCCACAGGCTGCTCCTGAGAGTGTTAGCGGCTTTCCAATAGACATGCCCCCCTCCCCCAGCCAATGAAGGTTTTACAACAGTTGCACAAACTAAAAGATCTAGGTTGGACAAAGTAATGTCTAGAAAAATTGGAGGGTCACCCATATCTTGGAAAAAGGGAAATACATTTTTCAGTTTTGCTTTCAGAGGATGGGGAGTCAGAGGGGGAAGGGACTGACTCATCATCAATAATTTCTTACACAGACACTGAAGAAGGAGGGGGCTCAGATTCCATAGCCAAATAAATCAGGCAAAAGCAGAAGAGCCAGACACCATAACATACTAACCCATGAGACATTCTACTAATCTATATGAACAGTTTTCCATTACCTCCATTAATGTCAATAGCATAAAAGGGGATAGAAAATTGGCAGGAACAATGCTATTATTGCAAGAGGCTGCTAGTGACATTACTTGTATTCTGGACACTAGATTAAAAACAAGAGGAGAACTTTCACATGCCTCACAAACTTGGCCTCTAGGTCCCTATTTCTGGCCAACAGGTATGGAATTGTGTGATGGGGTAGGAATATTATTGGTTAATCCAAATCTCATAGTTTGAAGATTAGTAGATACATGTCCAGGGTGTGCATTATTGCTGGATATTTCGTATTTTAAGGATACATTCCATTTGATAGCAATATACGCCCAACAGACCAAAGCCCTTCGGACTACACTATTCAAAGATATACACCCATTTCTGCACATATCCTGCTTAGTTTTGCGGGCAGGAGACTTTAATTGTAGTTTGCATCAAAGAGACAGGGGGTTACAAACAGAAAAAAGTTTTTCTGATTCTATAGCATTACAACATACTATCTCAAACACAGCTTTGAAGGATTCCTGTAGAAGTTTACATGCATCAGGGGTTTTTACATACTTCAAAGGCAAACTGAAGATGTGGATAGATTTCATCTTTGTTTCAAAAATCTTAAAGGTACTATCCAGCAGAACTTATACATTTGAATTTTCAGATCATATGGCTGTATGTACACGGATTACCTGGCAGGTGCAAAAAAAAAAATAAATGGAGGTTAAATGAATCCTTGTTATCAGATTAGAAAAATCAGAAACTATGGCAGCAAAACTGGACAGCAAGATTGTCAGGTGTTGACTTTTATGATGATTTAATGGACTGCTGGGAGGACACAACAAAATCATGGCAGGAGTTATTTAAAAAAGGCAAATATAGAGGACAGTAAAAATTACTTGGATTATCTACACCTTGGACAGCAGTTGCAACATCTAATTTCATTAACAGAAACCTCAGCTCAGGATTACAGGTCCCGAATTGGTGAAAAACCAGGCCCATAGTTTATTTGGGGAGTGTTCTCAGAATAATCCTGTGAGTAAAATTCTGGAGGGTTTACAACTTCCACAAGTTGCATTAGATGACATTGACATTCTCACTAAAGAGATTACAGAAGAAGAAGTGTTATTTTCTATAGATAAATTAAAAAATGACTCAGCTCTGTGGTCAGATGGGATAGGTGCAGGATTATATAAACAATTTAAGGAGTATCTTGCCCCGGCTTTGTCAATTTTATTTAATTATATGCTAAATGAAAGTAGGCTTGCTTCCTCCATGAAAAAGGCAATTTTGGTGTTACTACACAAAAAAGGCCTAACTGTAGATATTAATAGTTGGAGACCATTAAGTCTTTTAAATATGGACATAAAAATGTTAGCTAAATTTATGTTAGGGAGACTTTCAGAAATAGCCTTGCATGTGATTAGTGATGCACAAACTTGTGCAGTGCAGAGTAGACAACAGTGTGATAATTTAATTTTACTTTGGGAGATGTTTTACGAAGGAGAAGCAAGGGAACTTTCTGGATGGATAGTAAGTATAGATTAAGAGAAGGCTTTCGATCGGTTATCGCATCAATTCTTATTTTCAGTGTTGAAAGCCTTTGGGGTACCAGAGAGATTTTTAGAATGGATTAAACTACTATACAGGGAAACAGCCATGATTCTAAATATGAATGGGTGGTATGGGGTAAAAATAGTGGTGCAGAGGGGGGTACATCAGGGTTGTTCACTAAGCCCCATATTATATGTTTTTTGTATGGACATATTTAGCAGATTATGAATTCAGGAACAAGGGATAGTCGGGTTAGGAATTCCAAACTATTCCCAAGAGGTTAAGATATTAACTTATGCGGATGATTTGGTGTTAACCTTGGATTCACAGACAGATGAAAATGCATTAAAAAAGGTTACTAGAATTTATTCTTCAGTATCAGGATCACAAATAAATGTAAATAAAAACAGAGGGGTCCTGTTAGGTCAGATTCCAGTACCAGTAGCAGGAGCCATAGGGGGGATACAGATCGCAAAAGAAGCCTTGAAAATATTAAGTGTTGTCTTTGGTCCCTAAAACTCTGACGTACTAAACTGGGAAGTAGGTATATCACAGGCAGAGATGGTAATTTTGGGATGGAGAAGTAAAGTTATTGGAAAAATTAAAAGGGTATGGTTAATTAAAACACTATTTATCCCCATATTCCTGTATATAAGTTATGTTTACCCCCTAAAAAGTAGTTTTTACCAGAATTTAGTGTATTTTTTCAAGGTCTATTGGGTTCCAGGTTAAACCTGGTGAAGAGAAATCTTACTAATAGATTTAAAGCAGCCGGGTGGGGGCAGTAGAGATGATTAATCCCATATCCTTCTTCTTTGGTATTTTCTGACTATAATTTTGGAAATGTTTCAGACCAGGAGAAGTTGTTTAGAAATCATGGTTGAATTATTGGAGTACCCCTAATCTTGTGCCATAGCAACAACAGAAGTCCAGATTGTTGGGAAGGAATGGATCTATCCCTAGTTATGGAATAGACAGTATAAAATGGGCCTTGAAATGGGGATTGTTGCCATCAAATATAACTATTTGGGATAGAAAGAAGATGTACCAGCACATTTTAGCAACAGAAAATAAGGATGTGGTAGAATTCCCGCTCTACCCTGAGCAGTGGAAAGGGCAAGTATTAAAACAATTGGTAACTCCCAGGATTCCCCCCTATATATGTGATTGTTTATGGTTGGGGAATTATGGGAGACTGAGAGACAAAGGAAACAACAGACACAAGCAGCTTTCTGAAAGATATTGTCCAAGGAAGGCTTGTTTTCAAATTATAGAAACTCAACAACATTTGTTCCTTGATTGTAAATATACACCAACATTGTGGGAGATATTGGCAAAAGAATGGGGAACAACAATTTTTATGCTTGAATTACTCTGAAATTGTATATGGTAATAACCCAGGTTTACTGGGGAAGTATCATGCAGATACCATATATGTATTTTTAGCAATAATTTGGTATCATTTATGGCAGGCAAGATGTTTATGGGTACTGCAACAAAAATGGATACACCAGACAGCAGTCTTTTTGAATACAAAAAAGGCTATACAGAAGTTGTTAAAGTTTGACTTATCTAGGTATTCATTAGAAAAGTAACACACTTATGGATAAATTGCAGAACTTGGTGTTGATGAATATGATTTAAGATATTTTGTGTAAAGGAATGGTTATGCTCACAATGTATGTGTAATTTTTTTTGTTAATAATTGTACAGTAATTAATGTATTGATTTGAACTGTTTTGTAATGTAGTCCAATTTTTCTAATCAAAATTCCCCTACTCTGACAGCAGGGGGAACCCTTGTCCATCATTCCCACATGGCAGACAGCCAGCCTGCAGGAGGAGGAAAGTTTGGGGTAAGGTCCATGGAGACCTCTGATTCAGTGAATGAAAGAACAATCAAGCTTGATATAAATGTATGACAAACTGATACCAGCACTAAAGAAGTTATGGAAGTAATACAGAAGCCTATGGACATTTCAAGTGACTCTAATATTACTCTACTGATCGTGTCTTTGGTATCCAGAATGACTGAGGAGGTCTCCACTCCTTGTGAACAGGTATCGACTGTTATTTCACAAGAAATATGCTATGAATTGCCCTGAAAACACATGAACAGTTCCTTGTTAAATTGCTACATGAAGAAGAATTGTTGGAAAATGCTAACACCTCAGATTCTCCTGCTGTGACAGACAGTCCATTTACAATCCCATCCCAATTTACACCAGTCGCTTTCTGCGAGGAGGATGCTGCCCCAGATGTTACAGATGCTCCCCCTGCTCAACATCCTCCTTTTAAAAAAGGCAGAGATGGAGAAAATGACCCAAATACTAGTGCTTGGTCTCCGGACGCCACCTTGAGAGTGGCAGGCTGGAAAAAAGACTTGAACTCTAAAACGTGGTCTTCACCGGGCTCGGTCAGCACAGCAACCATTATCCAGCAGGGAAATACTTCACAACAGGTGCCCGATGCTCAGGTTAACTAAAATACTGCACTTTTCCCAAAACAGACTTACAAACTGATAGCGCTACAGCAACTACTCAGGTTACTAAGGAACGATCCTTGCATATGGATACCACCACACAGGCTAAAACTGATGAGACCTCTGTCCTGGGATAAACAGAAGGTGCAGTACAAGATACTCAAAACATTGACGATGCACAACCTGGGTAAGTTCATATGTCAGATTTGTTTAGAAATATGAGTGAACCT
This sequence comes from Neoceratodus forsteri, assembly GCA_016271365.2. Lineage (NCBI taxonomy): Eukaryota > Metazoa > Chordata > Ceratodontiformes > Ceratodontidae > Neoceratodus > Neoceratodus forsteri. Next base: position 1,018,408,974 of record CM028129.1, read on the forward strand.
GCTCGTCGAAGGAACGCTGTCCACTTGAAATGTAATGGAGATCCTGCAACAGCTCCTGATAGGACTGTTTTGCATAAAATGCTAAAAGAGTTAATGGGTATTAGCCCATCTGAATTATTTGCTGTGATACTTGTAAAAGGTGAAGTTACTTATGATGTCAGCTTTAAAAACAGTTTCTCTTTGGAAAAAATTTGGGCAAAATATACCCAGGTGCAGAACACCACTTTATGGCAGTGATTTTTTTCTATCCCCCTGACCAAACCCACCATTAAGACAACCACCCTCCTATTTAGAAATTAGGGAGTGAGCATAGTAGATGTTCAGTACTGGCTGAGGCAAAGGTGTTCTATTTTGGAAGCTCCTACCCCAATACTTGATGAGGAGGTGGCATGGACAGGAAATTGAAAAGATGAAGTGCAGCTCAGGCAGGTAGACAATGGTATTTTACATCTCCCAGGCAGCTTCTACATAGGCAGGGACAGAGGCTTATGTTTCTATCCTGGGCAACCCAAGACATGCCACAAATGTGGGGCATGCACACACCTGAGCTCGGTATGCGATAAGCCAAAGTGTAACCTCTGCTTAGAGTATAGCCACGCTAGCTTGGGTTGCCCAAATCCTTTAAAGTGCAACCTATGTGATGAAGAGGGTCAGTCTTATAAATCCTGCCCATGGGCTGAGAAGAACAGGCTAGACATGGCCCAATAAGACACAGTACAGCTGATAGAAAAATGTCAGGTTCAGGCTCAGAAAAAAACAGACTGTTTTGGGAACACCTCCAAACCATGAGAGCAAACCCATTTCTCTCCCTTCTGAAGAAGGGAACTCCCACTTGACTACAGAGAAACTCCTTTGGTGAGTATTGCATCTTATGACCTCCCCCCTCTTCCCAATAGTCCCACAGACACAGAGATTAGCACCATGGTTATGCCCCCCCCCCCAGCTCAGACACAGTTCACTACAGTGGACACAAAACAAGAAAGAAGGGAAAAGAAAAGCTGATCAGACTCCACCAAAAAAAACACTATGTAGTGAACAGAAATAGGTACCAGGCTTTAGCTAAGAGGAGACAGTGGAGGGACACTGAGGACTAAAGAGAGGACTCCAACTCTACTTCAGTCTCCTCTAGAACAGATATGTCTTCAGATTCACAGTCAGAGTCAGTAAGAAAGAAAACCGAAAACTGAAATCAAAAAGTACCTTGATCATTTAATTATTTATGTGCTCATGAGGGGTAGTCGGAGTTTCTCCAGTAATCTTGAATGTCTCTAGTATTAGGTCATACAAAAAGCATCTGACTACCCTTCAGATTTTAAAGGATTCACCTAATGAAATTATTTTCATTCAGGACACCAGGATTAAAACTGTGCATGAGGTCACTCATGCGAAAAGGTTATGGACAGTAGGGTCTCCATATAGGCCTCAGGGCACAGAGGTGTGCAATGGAGTGGACATATTGTTTAAAAGATTCCATTACTCTATGCAGAGAATAGGGGATGTTTGCCCTAGAAGAGTTCTGATGCTGGATATTTGCATTGGGAATGAATCCTTTAGACTGGTGAATGTCTATGATCCTTAGAGTATAGCAGCATGTTCTGAACTTTTTGAATTAATCCAACCTTACTTACACACTAGGAGACATATTATTATGGGAGGTGATTTTAATTGTCCATTATCCCTGGCAGACAGAGGTGGGCATACTACAAAACTATTTGGAGACACAAACTGTTTAAAGAATAAAAATGCAATAGCAGGGTTAGTAGATGGTTATTCCTCAGTACATCATATGGGGCTAAAACCTTTTCAAAGGGTTTGTTAACAACCAGCATTTATTATTTATTTATTTCTAAATACATCCAGACTTTATAAGCACATGTTATACCATTTGAAACTTCAGATCATCAAGCTGTCTCATTATCATGTGTCATATATCAAACTAGTACTTCTTCCAAACAGCAGGGTTCCACATGGAAACTAATCAATTCTCTCCTTTCACAATCAGGGATAGAAGAGAAATTATCTGACCTATTATTGGCCAGATATTCTGTTCTTTTTTTTATCATAGAATATTTTATTGGTTTTAATAGACAGGGAACTCAGCATATACTAATACAATGCAACTATAATGATCAACCCAGTACTGATAATGGCAGGTACAAACATAGTCCGACAACATGAGAACATCTAATGCATAATGCAGTAATAGTGACTTGCACAGAAAGCTTACACTGACCTCGGCCAAACTAGCGGCTACAAAAGGGGACTTAAGCAGTTAGATATGGGTTAGATTTATACCGGGGAGTTGGCAGGTGGAGTAGGAGTTTTACAAACAGGAGACTGTAGGTAAGCCCCCCACTTAGACTGGTATCATTGCAGGCTACCACTCCGAATGTAGGACAACCATTCAAGAAGGGAAAGTCGAGTTAATGCTGCATGCCACGTCTTACAAGTGGGCAACACCGATTGGTGCCAGTGCATTAACAACAAGTGCTTGACCTCTAGAAGTGCTAGTGCCAGCCAGTCTCAATGGGGCTTGGATAATGCATCCAATAAGAAGGTATCACCCAGGAGCAGTTTAGGGTCTGACAAACTGACCATGGAGCTAAGCACCTTAGAAACATCTGAGGCAATCATCGTCTAGAAGGAGGCAAGCTGAGGACATGTCCAGAGTATATGCAGCAAGTGGGCATCTGATTGCTGACAGCACCAACAGTTGGAATGCCCTAACAGGCCATGAGAATGTAAGGCCGCTGGTGTGCGGTGCCAGAACATCAACACTTTAAGCTGAAGGAAATGACTCGTGTGTCCTTATATAATAAATGCATGTCCTTAAGATAGCGCATCCATTGGCTCTCAGAAATACTAATCCCAAGATCAGTTGACCATTTTAGCCTTCAGGGAGTCAAAGAGTCCAGCTGAGTATCCTTCCAAGTCGTGTAAAAATGGCCCATCAGGCCTTGAGAGGTGGAAGATTTATGTAAAGATTCTAACTACCTCCATTTGCTGTCATCCCTATAGTGATTTGCAAGACCATTGAGCACTCTATGTAATTGGAGGTACCTCCAAAAAATCCCTGTTGAGAGGCTGAATTTGGCCTTCAATTGTTCAAACGAAAGCAGAGACGTCGAGTCAGGCAGACAGAGGTCCTGCACTAATTGAATACCCTGGGCATGCCAGGAAGACCACTACAATGAGGCTCCATCAATCAATAGGGGGTCATTATGCCACAATGGGGCATACTGGAGGGGGGGACCAAGCCTGCCTGGGCATATGTGACATAGACATGAGTAGCCTCCAAGTCTGGCTAGTTTCAGCAATAGTCGGGGGGAGATTCTTACAGGTCTGAGGATCACAGCCAAGCAGATTGTGGAGAGCAGCAGCTTGTGCCAGATTCGTTTCTAGCTGCACCCACAGTGGGAGGCTGGAGGAGCTGGGAGTAAACCACTTGGTGGCATGAGAGGCTATGCAGGAATGGCAATAACCTTGAAACCACAGAACTCCCAGCCCGCCCCAGGACCAATGCGCTCTCGGTTTATGTTTGCTCCACCTTGTAGATCACCCATCCCATAGGTATTTAGAGGCCAGTCATTCCAGGGATGTAAAAAAGCTTGGGAGAAAGGGGTATCGGCAAGTTGTTAAACAGATACATGACCCTAGGCAAAAGGAGCACTCGGACTGCGGCCACCCTGCCAGGCAGGGAAAGTCATAACTTGTGCCATCTGTCGACGTCCGTTGTCAGCTGTGTAAGAAGGGGAGAAAAGTTGGCTGACTCAAGTTTGGACCATTTGGTGAGAATCTGGTGGCCCAGGTATGAAAAACCCTGAGCGGCCCAGGTCAATTCTGTTACTTGAAGGCAGTCTTTAGAACAGCCAGCATTCAAGGGAGTCAGGGTGGTCTTTCTTTGGTTGACCTGTAGGCCAGATAGAATAGCAAACCTCTGGAGGATTGAAAGCACCTCAGGTAGGGATTGGTGGGGTCAGGCTAGTGTAAGGAGCAGGTCATCAGCATATGCGGCCACCAGATAGGAGGACCCCACCTCCTCTATGCCGTGGATCTCTTTAAAGGCCATGAGGGCCCAGAGCAGGGGATCCAAGGCCACCAAAAATAAGAGAGGAGAAAGGGGGCACCCTTATCTGGTGCCTCTATGCAAAGGGAAGGAGGGCGAGATAGTACTGTTGGTTAGGATCTGGGCCATTGGAGAGCTATAAAGGGTGCAGACCCATTGCCGGAACTGAGGTCCAAAGCCATATAGTCATAATATCCCATGCAGGTAGTCCCACTCAACTGAGTCGAAAGCTTTAATGAAGTCTACTGTGAGGGCAGCCATAGGGAGGGCTGATTTGGATGCTAGCCATTTAAGATTGAGTAGCAACCTAGTATTGTCTACTTCGACCTTGCCCTGCATAAAGCCCACTTGGGTGGGGTGGATGATGGAGGGAAGCACTTCCATCATTCTAGTGGCCAGAACTTTCGCCAAGATTTTTGTATTCACTGACAACATAGAGATGGGACAGTAGTCGGCACAGTCCAATGGGTCATTGGATTTTTTGGGAAGCAAGGTAACTAAGGCCTCTCTCATAGTAGGAGGTAAAGTACCCCCCTCATGGGCATCCTGTAAAGCCAACAGGAGTGGCTGAAGAATATCAGTGCCTAACGCTTGGTAAAGTTCCACTGACATCCCATTGGGGCTGGGCACCTTCCCTTTCACCATTTGTGACAGCGCAAGATGCAGCTCATCAAAAGTGATAGGCGCGTCCAGATGTGCAGCCTGTACAGGAGTAAGCACAGGCTTATTTGAGGTATGACAAAAATCCTCAATCCCATGCTCTTACTGGTCAGATTTCAGGGTAGAACAAGACTGGTACAAGGTTTCATAAAACTGCATCATGGTGCAGTTGACCTCCACAGGGTCCGAGGCAGTGATACTGGCCCTAGTATGGAGTTCATGTATTTGAGAGGCAGCATGCTGCTTCAGAAGTCTGAAGGCCAGAAGCCTACCACTTTTTTCCCCTCCATCCCAAAAGGCATGCTTCAGTCTAAACAAGAATCATTCGGCCTTCTGATGTAAAATAACATTAATCTGATATTTCAGATGCACTATTTGGCGGGCAAGGGAACTATCCCTACTGACCCTGGGGGTTGCTTTAAACTGACTTTCTAAGCTGGCAAGGTCAGTTTCTAATTTGACTAAGGTTTATTTGTGGGCCTTGTTTCTTGAGACAGAGAAAGTGATAATTTGCCCATGTAGGACTGCTTTGAAAGCTTCCCGTGTCATGCCAGATGACACTCCACAGTTAGAGTTCAGGGAAAAATAGCCTTTGGCCATCTGTGATAACATCTGGTGAAAGTCAGGGTCCTTGAGAAGGAACAAGTGCCCAAGGGATGGTGGACTGATGGGGTATAGGTGGTCTGCATGGGGGTATGATCAGAGATCAATATACTCCCTATTTTGTTATCCGACACCCCTTGGGCTGCCGCCACATTGGCGAGCCAAAAGTCTATATGACTATGGGTGAGGTGTGCAGGGGAGTAATATGTATAATCGTGACCTGTGGGATGGTCCCTTCTCCACATATTTGACAAGCCCCACTCGTCCATCATGTCTTGGAGGGTCATCCTTGTCTTGGGGCAGGTATGAGGGGTGGGACTAGACTTATCAAGGAACACATCACTGACCAGATTATAGTCACCCCTGAACAAGATCGGGATAGGGGAGCCAACTGGGGATAGGGAGGAAAGGGCCTGGCTGATGGCTGGAAAGAAGTCATTATGATCTTCATTTGGAGCATAGATATTTCTAAGCAATAGCTGCCCCCCAGAAGAGGAAAGCTTGGCGACCACCAACCTCCCTTGTGTGTCCTTCCGAACATCTTCAACGCTCCATGAAGAAACTGGCATATGAGAATAGTGACCCCTTTAGTTTTAGTGGGCGCAGAACTGGCCAGAATGTCTCTAACCCAGGATTTCTTCAACCAGTGCACCGTCTGGGCCAGGAGATGGGTTTCCTGTAATAGCGTGACATATGTATAAAGAGACCTAAGGTGCTGGAGCACTTTCATGCATTTAATAGGGTGATTAAGCCCTTTAACAATCCACAACACAAAATGGTAACCCTAAGTAGCCATCATCACCACCCCCCAAGTCAAAGAAGGAAGAGTACTTACTCCAGTCAGAAGGGAAAGCAGAGGTGAGCTAGGGAAGAATTATGGAGAAGGGAGATACCTTACCAACATGCAAATGGCAAAACCATAGCCAAAAAGTAGGGAAATTGTAAGACTGTCAGGTCAACCAGAAATACTGCACATATACAGAAAGAGCCACAAGAAACAAATAAAAGTGTTAAGCAAGCAGAAAATAACAATAAGCAATTTTAAAGACATGGCAAGAAAAACTGCCCTAAATACAGGAACAGAGCAGATAACTATTTAACACTAGAATAATCCACTCAAGCGTAAACATGCTATGAGTTAGGAGGTCAAAGCGAAAGAGGGTAGGAAAGTTGCCCTTCAGCTATGCTATCTCCAATAGCCCAATACAGGGGGGGAAGTCACAATATCCAATAGGGTTGACTCATCCTCACCCAATGGAAACCCCTAGGTCAGGGACCCCGACTTTGGGAGAGGGAACAAGGGTGGGTGGGAGGAAGGGGAGGTAGGGGAAATATGGAAGGGAGTAAGGAGGGCATGCCCTCTTACCAGCATGAAGCTACGCTTGTCAGCCTCAATTGGAACACATCAACATAATGGCCCAACAACAGGCCAGAGGGTGCCAGTATTGGGACAGAAAAAAATTATACACCATACGCTGCAGTTATGAGGCTTAAGGGAATACCCTATAAGCTCTACTCCAGAACATCACATGGGGGAGGGAGTGAAGCAAATAGTAGCACAACTCCCGAGGCACCAATGAGGTCTAAAGTATTTTAATGCAAAGGTGAGTGTAAGTTGGCTGAGAGTATCTACCAGTAAATGGCCCCAGCTCAACTAAAATGGCAGTAGTGTTGGGGGGGTTGAGGTAAGGTGAAGCGTGGAAAAGCCCACTGAACCCCCTGGCAAACTCTGACAAATAATCCAGTGACATGAAATAGGAGCTGAAAGGTGTCACACAGAAAACAACTACTTAAGTGAGATTAGGTAGCCAGTCCTTCAACCTACCCGGGAAAGGCTCCGGGGGCTTCAGCAGATTCAGATGGGACCCTTGAGACAACAGCTACATAACTGATCAGTCCTGGTCTCACCAGAGATGCATTATCTGCTGCTTCAACAAGGGAGGAGTCAGGAAAGTCAGCCCAGTCCACTTGCTGCTCAGTATCCATCAACTGAGAGTCCAATAAATCAGTGTCCTCTGGGCCTGCAGTGGGGGGGGGTTCCTCCATGGAGATGTTAGCTGGAGGACCGTTCATATGTCTGTCAGGAGAAAGATGGGGTATGCTCCTTGTGCTGTGCCTTGATCTGGAGAAGAAGTCATCAGAGCACTGAGGGAGTGAAGGAGTACTTGGTAGGGAGTTCATTGTAGCAACAGCTGGAATTAGTGGAATATCGAGGTTTCGACCAGCAACCAATGGGGGGCTAATATGGAGCGGGACTGGACCAGCTGAATAAGCACCTTCCAGAACCATTTGCCTGGGAGAAAGTTTCCTACCTGAAGGTGATGCCCTACCAGGTTCCCAGAGCCTCCTGGGAGTTGTCTTGGGGATATGAAGGGCTGGCCAGAACTTAGCAACCCAACGCTCAATCTCAGCAGGATGATCAGCAACAAACTCTCTTCCCTCCTTGGCTACTAACAATCTGGTAAGAACCTTGAATTTAAAATGAAAGTTGTGCTGGCACAAAAATTTCTTGAGGGGCCCAAAAGACCTCTTTCTGGCTGCAGTCTCCTGTGCAAAGTCCCAGAAAAATGATATCTGTGCCCCCTGCCACCACACCTCACCCAAGACACTGGCAGCTAGGAGGATCCTTTCCTTAGTGGTGTACCTTAATAAATAAGCCACGACAGACCTAGGTGTTGCAGTGGGCCTGTCTGAATGGGCAGACACTCAGTGTGCTCACTCCATTTCTATGGGACCCCTCCAGCATTGCCCCAGCATACTGGCGAGGTTATCATTTAGAAAGCGCTCCATCAATTGTCCCTCTGCCCCTTCTGGTAGACCAATAATCTGCAGATTGTTGTTGCGCCCTCTGTTCTCTTGGTCTTCTGCCCTGTCCCACAGGGCTGCTCACCTTTCCTCATGATTCTGAATGCGGTTCCACATCTTGAGCTCAAGTTGTTCACAAGCCTCGATGTGCTGCTCTGAGACGTTCATTCTGTCCTGTAACTGCCTGACCTCAGTGACCATGCTCAACAAGGAAAGACTAATATCATTCACCCGAACCAGTAAGGCTTCCAGAATTTTTATTATGTATTGGAGGGATTCCCCTACCAAGGTCAGCTGCGCCGGGGATAAGTTTCCGGAAAGTGGCGGACTGGAGAGTCCCTGGGCTTCCATGTTACTCAGTGCAGGTTAGGAGAGGCAAAAGGTATAGGAGCAGGAAGCAGTAGTGAGGCAGATCTCGATAGGCAAGGTGCTGAGTGGAATCACACCACAAATTAGTCCAAGGCTGAAACAAGGCCTACATGGCCTATCATATCAGGACGCTCTGCAGATAATGACACTACGAATAGCCATAAATCACATCAGAATCCACTTACACAGCACGCCGCCCAGTAGAACAGCAATTACCCATGTATTAGCAAGTATTAGGGGGTCTCAGCTCCACAGGATCATGGCACCAGAGCTCGGATTGCCACTGGTGAAGAAAGAGCTCCACTATTAAGCAGCCATCATGTCGATGGCTAAACCATGCCCCCCCAGATATTCTGTTCTTGAAGCTTTTGACTCACCTACTGACTGGTGGATAGACACAAAAAAAGAGATGAAATCTTTTTTTATGAAAATAGTAGTACAAAATTCAAACTCCTTTTATTTACTGTACTTGAAACTTAGAGATAAATTAGCCTACACAATATCAAGGGCTTACGAATTTAAACTTGACTTAGGAAAATAAATTAAACAAATAAAGATGGAAATGTTTCATATTCAATAAAATAGAGCAGAAACTCTAAAACTAAAAGATCAATTTGGAACTCAAGGGTCAAAACCCTCTTTGAACATATATAAAAGTTGTCAGAAGAGGGTACAACACACAACACCAGACAGTTTCCTGGACCCTTGTACCCAGGTCCTTCATTCGGAACTTGATCAAATCCAAAACATAGCCCAAATATACCTTCAGGACTTATTTGGCACCCCTTCTGTTACTGTTAGAGATCCAAACTATTTAAAAGATCTAAATGTCCCTCCCATTGATCCAGGGATCCTTTCCTCACTGACCTCCCCTAATAATCCGGCAGAGATCTCTGCAGCATTGAGCAAACTGTGCAAGAACTCCACACCCAGATTGGATGGTTTTACTGTGGAGTTATATATCAAAATTTTCTGCATACTTCTGTTCAGTTTTGCCAATGTGTTTTCCTATATTCTTACTCATAAACAGTTCCCAGAAATCATGTCTTAAGCAGTAGTAATTTTACTATCTAAAAAAGGGGACAGGAGGGATCTGAAGAATTGATGGCTAATAAGCCTTCTTAAACATTATGTCACAGTCACAAGACTTTAGTTCAAATCACCTCATCCCGGCCTTAGACCAGGAGAAGGCCTTCGATCGAGTAGACCATAATTATCTTTTTCAAGTGTTACAGCATATAGCATTCCTAAATTATTTATAAGATGGATTTCTTTATTATCTGCTTCAGCATTTATTATTCCTTATATTAATGGCTCCCCAGGTATTCCTTTTTCAGGGAAAAAGGGAGTGCCACAAAGTTGCCCACTCAGTCCCTTGTTATACACCTTCCAGACAGATCCTTTGCTCAGGAAAATATCACAAGTCCCAGGTATCCCAAATATTATTATACCAGACAGAACCTTGGAACCCAAAATTAGTGCCTATTCTAATGATTTATGTGTCTGCACTTCTACAGATATGATGGATGATGCTTTCTCTCAAAATATTTTAGAATTTGAGCAGATTTCTGGCTCAAAACTATATTATGAAAAGAGTCAGCCTTTAGTTCTCCTGGTCTCATCAGATATAGAGATCCCAGAGTCTTTTGCAGGAATAAAGACATCATCTCAGCCCTTGAAAATTCTGGGTTTACACTTAGGGGGTCTGGATGATGCATCTTTAAACTGGCCCCAGGCAACACAAAAGGCAGAACAAACAGTGTTTACTTGGAAACATAAAACTACTCAAAGAAAAAGAGAATTTCTTTACTGTATACAGTAGTCATTCTTTTATTTCTCCACGTTGCTCATGTGTTTCCCCTACCCCTTACACTGGAAACTAGTGTAATGATTTTTTTCCATGGGTTTTGGGGTAGCAGACTTAACCCCATAAAAAGAATGCACACCTATCATGATTTTGGGGTAGGTGGGTGGGGTGCGTATGGTCCATCCAGTCCTATTTGTCTTCAGTATTTTCTTTTGCCAAAATTTCTTACCTTTACTATCAAATCCCATTCCAAATGGTTATACATACAGTCAATTTTTATTACAAAGATTTATACAGGCATGGTTAGACAACCCCTCTTCCCTTCCTCGAAATCCTAAACAGTTTTGGATCCCTTCAAATCTCTTTGCAGCATGCTTTAAAATAAAAATGTGGGAGATCACTCCCCAGATTCTGTTGAGTAATTCTAGGAAATCTTTTTATACTCTGATTTTAAATACAAAATTCTATGAAGTACCCCGGGTATTGGCACAATATGAGAATCATCTTCTCACTATCTTCACCTAGTTAACCAACAAAATAATTCCTCAGAAGGTTTGGGACATAGTATGGTTATCATGCCATGGTAGATTAAGGGTTAGAAGTATGCACAAACACTAGGTTTTAGAAGAAAGAATGTGCCCCAGGCCCACATGCCCATAGGAAATAGAATCACAAGAGCACTTTTCTTTATTATGCCCTTTTGCTCAGAAATTTGGGGATTTAGTTTATAAATCTTGATGAGAAAGACAGATCCCTAGCATCACTCAGAAAATGTTGGTGATAGGTTTATTTCCTCCATTCTTGGGGAAATATCACCCTAGTACACTTTGGTTATTTTTCTCGCTATGTAAATACTATTTGTGACAGGCTAGATGTGCCCTCATACTACAACAGCAAGAATATGGGATATCCGAGATATTGTTTCAAGTAGTTCAGAATCTGATGACAATTTATGAAACAGAACATGCTGCAAATACATTTCATACAAAGGAGTTATGGAAATATTTTGTTTAGTTCAAGAATTACATTTCTTCTTAATTTGTATTCTTTATATGTTTGCTGTATAACTTGGTTTTGTCGATTATGTAATTGATGTGATATTAACACTCTTCAAATGTTTACTTTCTTTTATTTATGGAATATGTCAATGTTATTTTGAAATATTTGAATCTGAATTTGTTTTTCATAAATTAAAAATATCCCCTACTCTGTGGTAGGGGATGCTGTGACTGGTGCTGCAATGGGCAGTCTTCCCGAGTCTGTGAAGGGGACGGACATCCAGAAGGCTGAGGACTGGGCCTCCTCCTCGGTCCCCCTTTCATCAGAGACCAAGATGGATGTAGAACACAGAATGGAGGAAACTTTCTTATTGGCGGTGGAGGAAATTGAACAGCAACAAGCTACGAATCTGGTAGAAGGAATGGAAGTGGATCTTCAAAATTCGGCTGCAGTGAGTATCCTGTCAGCAGATGACATCCACAAGTTAATGGTGGAAGAGGAGCATCAGTTCCTTGAAAAGAGGAATGATTTGGAGAAAGTACTGCAGCTGCAGGAAGAACAGATGGAGATGGATGAGAGGGACAGTCGGCGGAAGGAAAACATAGTGGCAATACCAAAAGAAGGCAGAGGAAGGCAACAAGGCCACAGATGGTGTACTTGTGGAACCAGAATATCAGGATAGCTGTCTGAGGATGCAGGTAACTAACTTAATGGTGGCAGATGAATCAGATGGGAGTTGGGGTAAAAGTATCTCAAAATTAAATAGTACTGTTATGGATTAAATGTTTTTGGAAGGAGCTGATGGACAGACAAGGGATGGTGCTATGCTGTGTGCAGGAACTCAGGGGAAACCCAGCATTTTGCAAAGAAAGCAGATTAATTTTAATATAGGCGTCTCTACAGGGGGAATAGGAAGAAAGCTGTCTGTTAAAGACGATACAGGGAGAGGTAAAAAAGGGTGTCAAATAGGTAAAGAAAGTGGACAAATGACATCAAACCCATTACTATGCGGATAGAGTGAGCAAGTGGCTGGGCCCTAGACAAAACCGGCTGGGTAGGTTGCAAAAGCCCTGAAGGCAGTTGGATGGGTCAAAAATTTGGAAGGTCCTGGATGGGATGCAAATCTTCCCATATCACTAGGTGGAAAAGGTGGTTTCTCTGTGATAGGGGATGTAGAAACCAGACTGGATCTAAACATCTCTGAGTCCCCTGTGTCCCAAATCACTCCTGGGCAGAAAAGCAGTGAAGAAGGAGTGGAAGTGACTATAGATACTATTCCAAATGTGGCCTTGAATAGTATAATAGAGCTTGAAGTGGACATCCCTTCAGATAAGGTGTCAGAGGATATGATACCCCCTTCCCCTCCCTTTCTGATAGAGGGGAGGATAATTCCTCCTGAGCAGGTAGAGAACCCCGCATGAGAAAATAGGGAGGAGATAGTAACACTCACTGAGGCAATTGAAATAAGACAACTCCTTCAGTGTGGAACATGAATGTAAGGGAAAGATTATTCCCTGACAACATGAGAAATACCACTGAAACTGCTACTAAATGGAATGCAGTATACCTCAAATATAGAGGTGATATGTCTGACATTCCTGATAGGCTCTTTGTTGGTAGAGCCTTGTTAAAAAAACAGCATGAAGTATTATGCATACAAAATACATACATTAGTATACATGCCAGGAGACACCATATATGGCATCAACTGTAAGCATCCTGCTGGACTTGAAAGATTCTGGAAGTAGTATCAGATGCTTAAAAACACTTTTTTGTGGAAACCGTTCTTGGCTATCCCCCTGACAAAAGCTATGTTCAAAAAAATAACAATACTCTTCAGAAATGAGGGAGTGAATGTAGCGGACATAATATACTGGTTAAAACAACACTGTGTAGTAAATTGGTATCCAGAACCCATTCTGGATGAGGAGCATCTATGGACAGGGAGCTGGAAATATAAAGTCACCCTAAAATAGGAAAATGGAGTAACAAAACATCTTCCTAATTGTTTTTTTGCTGGAAGAGGCAGATGGGTAATCTTTTACCCAGGACAGTCACATGTCTGCTATAAGTGTGGGGATGTGGGGCATCTAAGTAATGCTTGCAAAAAGCAAAAATGTGGTTTATATGGAGAAGTGGGCCATATAGGTGCACAATGTCAGCAACCCGTAAGATGTAATCTGTGTGAGGATCATGGGCACACTTTTTGTAACTGTGCTTTGGCTTCACATAACAGTCTGGATGAAGCTCTGCATGCAGAGCATGATGTTTATGTAGCAATGGCCCAAAAAGAAAAAAATGAGGATGCAAGAGCTGATGATGCAGATAAATCCATCAGATCCCAAGCCACAAAGTGTCTCAGCTCAGAAAAGAAACCCCTGAACAGGAGGTGGTAGAAGCACATCAGCCTGAATCCCCTCCTCCCCATCTATGGAAATGCAAACCAGGGCACAGGCCTGTGAGCCTGTACAGGTGGTTGAGGAACAGTCATCCATGGAGAGAGTGCAAGAACCCCCACCCCCGCAGATGAGGTCCTAAGGTCTTCAGTAGACAGAGCACCTATTTCGGGGGAAAGGGTACTATGGTTAACATGCCACCCCCAGAAATAATAAATGACCCCTCATTCAAGAGTGTAATGAGGTCTAAAGCTGCAAAAAAAACAAAACTTGTGGAACCTCAGACCTTGAACAAAGAATCTGAAAGTATACCCACACGAAACCCGTATGATGTATTAATGGAAATGGAGGAAGATGATATGGGGGAGAGTCTGGTGTTTCATCAGTTACCTCCTCACAACCTGAAAATATACTGGAATCAGTTTTGGGAGAGAAACTTAAACCAAAAAAAAAGAAACAAACAAAAGTGAAATGTATGATTTATGAGTTTCATGTGTATTTACAACCTTTTTCATGGATGGAGGAATTACCTTAATTACTGCAAATGTGAACAGTATTAAAGCTCAGGGAAAAAAATCACCTTTGCAAGTTTGATGTCAGGGAAAGGTCAGATATTTTTCTTGCAGTATCCTAGGATTCATATCTTACCAGAAATAGTGGCTGCACAAAGAGATTGGAGGCGGTGCCCCTCCTTGTGGTCAATATGAGAAGAACAATGCACGGGTTTAGGGATTGTTTGCAGGGATTAAGGTGACTGCATTGAAGGTATTAGATGTTTGTCTGGGTAGAACTTTTCTGATGGACGAAATCCTACATAATCTTTCCTATAGGCTCATAAATATCTATGCACTTAAATCAAAGGCTGAAATATCTTCCTTATTTAAAGCAATTGTTCCCTTCCTACACACTTTCAAACTGATTTTATTGGGGGAGGGATTTCAGCAGTGGGCTTAGTCAAAGGGACTGGGGGAGAAAAATGGAAAAAGTGTTTAGTGATATACACATCTTACATAATATTTTAGAACAAAATAGATTAAAGGATATATGTGATACAAAATAGATTAAAGGATATGTGTGATACACTGGATATATGTGATATACTTCTGAACATACAATTTTATAAGAGAAAGCTATCCACCAGGATCGATTTTTGGTTTATGTCAGAAAGAATTGTAGGAAGCTTAATCACAGTTATACCACTAGAAACTTCAGACCATATGGCAATACAATCCACAATAGTTCAACAACACAAAATTTCCATTGGATGCGGATACTGAAAAATGAACTTTGAAATATTACAGGAAGAAATACATGAGGAAAGCTTTCAAGAATTTCTAACAATCAGACAAGATATTATCTTTATGTATGATAGTCCCATTAAGTGGTGGGAAGATATAAAAAGAGATCTAAAAAAAAAAACCTGTTAATCTTGATTACCTGTAGGAGAGCAAAAAGTAAATATATACAATATTTAGGTTTAAGGGCTAAGTATTTGAAAATTATAATGCAGATGAGACTAGCAGGAAAAACTATAATGGACAAACTTGATGATATCAAAGAAAATATGTATCTTTATCAATAAGAGAAGGAGAAAATAGTAGCTAAGCAGCAGAAATTCATGACTAAGGGGACAAAAACACAGGTGAATCCTTATGATTTAGCTCTAAGGGGGCACAAAAAGTAATTATTTCAACTTTGAAGGATGAGACAGGGAAGGTAGTAGATGATAAAATGGGGATACAACACATAATAGAAAAACATTTGCAGGAAACATTTCAAAAAGGGAGGGGTATATAATTTGGGCCTCCTTTTTTCGCCATTTGGACATTCCAAACTTAATTGAGAAACAGAAACTAAAGTTGGTCGAGCATATTACTTTGGAAGAAATCAAAGGCACGATAGCTAAATTAACAACCCGCACCACTCCAGGGAGGGATGGAATCCCCAGTGATTTTTATAAGGAATATACTGTGACACTGGCTCCTTGGTTGCAAAAGGTCTTTGAAGCAATACAGAGAGAAGACAGGCTAGTCCCTAGTATGAGAGATGGGGTGATGATTTTTCTTTATAAAAAGTTAGATCCCCAGAATATTAAGAATTGGATACCATTAAGTTTATTATCCACAGATTATAAAATACTGACAAAAATTTTGAAAGGAAGACTAGCAAAGGTAGCAAAAAAAATAATACTTCCAGCACAAACATGTGCAATTCCAGAGCGGAATATTAATCAATATCTGTTATATATTAGAGAAGTAGTAGAACAAGGACTAGAGATGAACTTAAAATGATATATCCTCACTATGGACCAAGAAACTGCATTCGATGCTCTAAAACAAGAACATATATGGGTGGTTTTAAAATATTATGGTATTCCTGATCAGATGATTACCTTGCTGCAAACAATGTATACAGAATCACAGGTAACTCCACTTGTAAATGGGCACTTTAGAATCCCTGTGTATTTAAAAAATGGAGTTTGACAGGGATGTCCAATGAGTCCTTTGCTATATGTATTTGGATTGGCTCCAGTGTTAAGAATAATAGAGAAAACAGAGAATATTAGACCTGTTCGAAACAAGGAGGGGGTACCATTCCAAAACATTACAGCATATGCAGATGATTGTATACTTACAATTGCAGATTTGGAATCAGGTAGGAATGTGGTACAACTATTAGAAAGTCTGACTAACAGTACTGGAATAAAAGTTAATAAAGGGAAGAGTAAGATGTTAGGATTAGGAGCAGCCACGATGGAGGTAGACTTTCTGATCCCCATGACAAAAAGTAATATTAAAATGTTAGGTATTTACTATGGTATGAAAGAAGCAGAAAGTCTAAATTTGAATTTGGCCTATGAGGAAGCTCATCAGAAAGTGCATTCCTGGAAGCTGTGGAAAATGACTAGAAAAAAAGAGTTTTCCTAGTAAGGGCTTATATTTATTTATTTATTTAGCTTCTGTTGATCGGGTAGGTGCGTTAGGCAAAAACCTTGCCTATTTTCAAGCATGACCTGAGAGGGTACAGTACACAGTTGACAATTAGGTACAGTGAAATTAAAAAATAAAATGCAGTACAATACAGTATATGGTACAGATGATGGATATCCACACAGGAATGGTCAAGAGGAAAAAACAATAGAGCTTACATATAGTATTATCCATCCTTGCAGGCAATAACAAGAACAGCTGATGACATTAGATTACAGACATTCAACATTTCAGAAAATCAACAAAACTAGATATAAAGAAAGGAGCCAAGAAGGCTAGTTACATTCACAAGAATAAAGTGCTTTTAGGTGGGAGAAAAGTGCAGTTTTATATAGCTCCCATTTTTTTGTATGTTTCACATGTATGCCCACTGCCATATGGTATGCACACTAAAATAATGGGGCTTTGTTCCTCCTACTTTAGGGAAGTAGGTTGATCCCAGTTAAAAGAGCACACACCTATAGGGCCTGGAAGGCAGGAGGATTAAACATACAACAGCCTTTGGTGTTTCTATTTAGTAATTTTTTTTTATAGTAACAAGGCCGCTGGTGTTAGAGAAACAAGGAATGGGAAAGGAATGCATGCAATTATGGGGAAAAGATTTTCTTACAGCTTGGGAAAGGGAAAGGTAGCATGTTTCAGAAAAAAGACTTCTTTCTTATGTACAGACTACTTTAAAATACATAAGACAGTGGACAAGTGAGCTAAGTTGGTTTTTAAATAATGATAGGAAGACGTTTTATATGATGATAGTAGAAACATTTTATTTTGAAGAACCAGTTTTTAGGGTTCCACCTGAGATAAATTGTGACATGTTACTAGAAAGCATGACACAACCAAGAATATCATTGAAAATGCAGAATGTGATATGGTTATGTGGGCTCCCAAAGCTTAATGTAAAGGGGAAGCAAACACATAAAAAGCAGTAAGAAAGGGTATGTGGTGAGAAATAGTGTATTGGATAGATAGAAACCATGAGACATCTATTTTTTGATTGTTCATACGTGCAAAGCTTTTGGGTGGATTTAGCAGCACTATGGAATGAGGATCTCTCTGAGAATATCAATTATGAATTACTAGTATTAGGGCAATTGTCAACAATCCTGGAAATATGGAAACACGTACTATATATGTTATATTGGCATGTATGAAGTGATCTTTATGGCAGGTGAGATGTCAAAGATTTCTTCAGAATGAAGAAATATTAGTACGAGATGTTTTATTTAAAATTCAGGATGAACTAGATAAGATTTATCAATATGAAAAGAATATGATGGGGCAGGAGGTATGCAATCATTTGTGGAAATATATATAGTGTATGGGTTAAAATTTTGATTAGCATAAAGTAAGTTAAGGAGGAAACTGGTTATTCCAGGGAATAATCTGTAAATATGTAAATAATAGCAGTTTAAAGTATGAAGTATTATTTCCCATTTGAGGTTGATTTTGTAAGTCAAGTTATTTAGATATAAAGGAATTGGATTATGAATCTTAAATTGAAGAAATAAGGTGAAGGAAAATCAGGGTTTGTTTGTTTTAGGTAGTATGGTTTTTCCTTGAAATTTATTTTTCCTGTAGTGTGAATTAATTATTCTTAAAATATGTATGAAGTAATATATGAGTCCATTTTTATGTTGATTTTCTTTGACTTTTGTTTTTCAATGTTAATAAAAATTTCCCCTACTCTTTTCGAGAAGTGCCATGGGATCTTTAACATCCACCAGAACTACCACCACAACAGGCAGATGGGACCTCAGTTTAACATTTCATCCGAAAGATGGCCCCTCAGAAGTGCAGCACCCCTCTCATGCTGCACTACGGTGTCAGTATTGGGATTTAACCCAAGTGCCTGGTGAGGGGATAGAACCCACAGCCTTCTGATCTCACAGCCTCAGAGGCAAGTGTGCTACCTGCTGAGCCACTGAAACTGACATATAAATTAGTCTTTATTTCCTCATTGGTATGTCTTTTTATGATAATATCTAAAAACTCAATTTGATCTTGCCTGTAGTTTAACTTAAAGTGTAAGTGAGGGTAACTTGCTTACAAAAAGTTCTTGAAATCATGGAGCCCAATTCACAAAGCCCTTAGATTGATGCAATGTGCCTGCATCAAACATAAATGATGTAAAGGCACATTGTGCCAAAAGATACCCCAGGAGCTATTCAGAAAGGCAGCCTGCATCAAACGCAGGCTGCATGCACCAAAGGGGGCATGCGCCAGCCTTGTACCACAAAATGGGCTGCGGCATGGTGCTAGGGGGCTTGCAGCAGATGCAGGCTGCCATATCCCGTTTCAATGTTCACAAAACTCTCCAAGAGGGCAACATTCTAAGTATCCTTAGACCAGCCATGGCTGGTCTAATGGTACTTAGACGGGTCCTCTGGGAGGGTTTTGACATGTGCGGCAATATGCCACAGTCCCCCCTAGCACCAATCCCCCATTACATTCCATACATAATTCCTGGTAGTCTAGAGATCCCATCTCCCCAGCCCCTATCCCCCATTATGAAATTGATAAATATGTATAAAAATATATCTCCTAACCCTGGTAGTCTAGGGCCCCCCCAGCCCTGATCCCCCATTATGCAATATATAAATAAGTATAAAAACATATCTACTAACTCTGGTAATCTAGCTGCCCCCCAAGCCCTCATCCCCCTTTATAAGTGTTACTACAGTTCATAAATAATATTTATATGCCCAGGTGGTCTAGTGGACAGCCCCAGCCCTGATCCATCATTACATGATAGTCCCATATTCCTGGTGGTCTAGTGAACCCCCTCCACCTTTGCAGTGCCTACCACCCTGTTCCCCCCCCAACCTGTACCCGAGCTGGTGACTGGCACAGACCATAACTCACCACCATGTCTAGCCACTGACTGAGCTCTGAATGAGCATGTACTGTATTTGGTACATGCTCAGTGATTGTCAATCAGGGGATCAGGGCTTACGGAGGGTGCTGGACTACCAGGGTTAGCAAATAAGTTTTTAGACATATTTATATATTGCATAATGGGGGATTGAGGCTTGGGGTGTAATATCAGAACTGTGTTTATCCCTGTAGTTTGGGGAAGTGGTGATAATTGTCTGGCCTGGGGCCTTAGCTAGTTGGTAACTGACTTTCCACAGCCAAAAGTGTGCCAACGGGCAGGGAGTAGGTTATGCATAAAAGCAGCAACTGCCAACATGCCCCACACATTTGTGTCCAGCAAGTGAGCGGAACAACAAAGTAGTGGAACAGATGACTGGTATCATAGGCATCAGCAGACATCTACAGAAGGAAATAGAAAAGTGGGGAACACTGCCAGTCAACTAAGGCAAGGCACCTGTTCACTACTGTGTAACACTCATGACTGGGAAGGGCAGAAGCTGAAAGTTAGGTCAAAACTGGGAATAGTAGCAGTCTAGGGCAGGCATATAAAATGATTTAAACCAGACATGGAGGAACACAAATAGAAACAAACAAAAAAGAGGAAGACTAGAAACACCCTATCAGGAGCAAAGGTACAAAAGTATTTCCAGGTAACACAGGAAGAATAGAAGTTCAGAATGCTGGCAGTGGTACAGTGCAGTGGCTGTGGGGTAGCAGTTTTCAGAGAGGCCTTCTGGAGAATGCAGTGCTGCCTCATCTGCAAACACTTCTAAGAGTTGAGGGAAGAGGTCACTAGACTCCAGGCTGAGTTGGCTAGGATTTGGAAGACCTCTAACCCCCCCCACCCCAGGGACCACTAAGTCTTCCACCATTGCCTCAGAGAATAACAGAAAGGAGGAACAGCTGGACTATGGTGCACTCTGGAAGGGTGGGTGAGGTGCTGGGACAGATGCACATTCCTCAGCTGGTACCACTATGCAAATCCTGTGCTGCTCTGGTGGGGCAATGCTACAATAAGGACAAATCCAGGGTAATGACTAAGGAGGATGTGGGGGTCCTCCATAGTGGAGACACCCGGGGGGTGGTACAGGACCCCAGAGGAAGAGGATGCAATTTCTGGTAGTGGACTTGACTATGAGAGGATACATTTGGGAATGGTGGGAGAGGCAGTTTAAGTGCCTACCGGATGCCATAGCCTGGAGGGATGGGAAACAGATCCTGAGGATCGTTAGGGCAGCATGATGTGAGGGAGAGCTGGATACCATTGTCCACCTATGGACACATGATCTCACTAGGGATGAGTATGGGATAGTGCAGGGGTAGTTTAGGGAGCTGGGGAGGGGTCTAAGACAGTTAGATCACTCAGTGGATTTCACTGAGGTGCTACCTGTCTATGACAGGGACAGGAGAGGGAGCTCCGTGCCAGGAGCTTCAACTGAAGGCTAAAGAAATGGTGCAGAAATGAAGGGTTCAGCAACACTGAGGACTGGGGATCACCCTGGGAGGATAAAGACCTATACATGGGTGATGGCCTGTATACATCCAGGAAGGATCCACAGTCTTCAGCGGATGGTTTAAATGTTACTTCGATGAACATTTAAACTATCCAATGGGGGTGGCAGAAAGAATTTGGGAGTTAGAAACTGCCCCCCTCATAGGCTGAAGTAGAGAGTAAGGAGAAAATGAAGGGAGAGGAATCCCTCCGGGTGCAAATTAAAAAATAGAAGCAGGGTGGTAGAAATAAAAGGGGAAAGAGATGGATCATTAAAAAGAGGTGGGGGAAGGAAGGAGGGCAGAAAAGAAAAAGGGGGGTGCAACAAGCATAGAAGAAACAAAATATGGAAAGCAGATGGTCATGTGATGGCAGCTTGAAGAGAAGCAGCAACCTCCTACAGCTCCGCACCCCTGCCGCTTAAATTACCTATTTTGTTTTACTTTCATAGCAGATAGCGAACTACAAATATCACTTACAAACTCTAGAGGGTCTCTGGATCATTACACTTGCGAAGATCATGGAAGTTTATATGAAAAAAGCTCCTCCATGGCAATCTCCTCTGCCGACTCAGTAGAAAGACAAGGCCGCGAAGTGCCCCAAGCACCAGCCTGCTGGCTCGTCCAAAACTCCTACCACGGCAGTTGCACTGTCAGAGGAGCAATTTCTTGAGATCTTGCATCCGCTTCAGGAGAAAATTTCAGACATATTGGATTATCTCCAACAAATCAAGACTTCTGTGTAGTCGTTAACTATCCGAGTCGGTGACTCAGAAGTTAAATTGATCTCTATTGAGAGAAACCAGGGCAAAGCGGAACAAGACACTATACAGCTTGGCTGGAGAATCAAAAAGCTTGAAGAAAAACTGGAAGATTTAGAGGGAAGGAGCAGGAGGAATAACCTCCTTGTCATTGGAGTGCCGGAAAAGGAAGAATGAAATGCCTCTGTACTATTCGTACGTAAACTGTGCGAGAGAATTGCAGGACCATCCCCAAATCGCACCACTTATGTTATTGAAAGGGCACAACGGGCCCTCTGTCCCCCACTACCACCTAGCTCCCCACCTCCACCCCTCATATTCAAACTTTTAAACTTTTTGGACAAGCAGCACATACTTGCCAAAATTAAGGAGCTCCAAAAAGTCCTTTGGGAGGGGCACAAAATTCGGATTACACAAGACCTCCCTTAGTTGGTCCAAGCGAAAAGACGGTAGATGCATCCAATTGTTTTGAAGCTAATCGTCGCGGGTAAACCATTCCGCATGCGATACCCAGTGGTGCTTCAAATCAAGTCCGGGGATCAGTGGATCTCCTTTGAGTCACAGGAGCAAGCTGCACAAGAGCTTAAAGCCTTACTCCCAGATCTGTTTAAGTGAATAAATCTCAAATGGTGATAGGTAACCTTCTTCTGTCAAAATCTGGCTGTGCTGATATTTTGATTGACCTTACTGAGCTCAGTGAGGTGACGGCCGCTAATTACTAGGTCTGAATTGACCTTCATCTGTTTATTCCACTGTTTTGAGGGCTCACTGGACCGTAGTTATTAAGATGGCCCAGGTTATAGACGAAGTATACCCTAGTGCCTTAAGTCTTTCTCTGTGGGGCCTTGCTGGGGAGTCAGACATGACATTTGTCCCACTGCTTAGACTGTGCTTCTATTTGCCCGCATTTGCTCTGAGATAACATCTCATAAATGAGTGCACACGACAGAGACAATGGCACTAACATAGGGTCACAGGACTCCAGA
Organism: Neoceratodus forsteri; assembly: GCA_016271365.2. Classification (NCBI taxonomy): domain Eukaryota; kingdom Metazoa; phylum Chordata; order Ceratodontiformes; family Ceratodontidae; genus Neoceratodus; species Neoceratodus forsteri. The sequence goes on from CM028129.1 coordinate 1,018,431,781, forward strand.
GGATGCCAGACCACGATGGAATACAATGTTTGCCCAGATTTTGGTCAAAGCTGACTTTCGTACTAGGCCCTTTTTCAAAACTTTTAATTCTGGTTGACAAGGCCTATTATGTAACCAGCAACCACCTTGAAAATATTAAGAGACTCATACTGACATGAAACCCCCAGATCCTCTTTGTTGTCTATTTACAAGCTCCTTTTGTAAAGTCTGAGGGCTAATTTTTCTTTTTTTGATATATACAGGGTTGCTCCCTGTTGGTATTAAGCAATATAACAGGAGACCTTATGCTGGTTATTTTTGCTTTTGCCCAGTGACTTTAACTGGTTTAATATGATACTCAGTTCTGTTTTTATTTTGATTGCTTATATATATGCAACGCTATCCTTTTTGACATATACAGGGTTGTTCCCTGTTCATATTAAGCAATATAACAGGAGAACTTGTGCTGGTTATTTTTGCTTTTGCCCAGTGACTTTAGCTGGTTTAATAAGATACCAAGTTCTGTTTTTATTATGATTGTTTATATGTATGCAACGCTATCTGTGCAGCAGGGGATTTGTGGAAGCTGGGGGGGTTGTTTTGGGTGCTTCAAGTTAGCGCTAAGACATCACCCGCCCGTATAAGTTAAGTGGTACAGTTAATTTGAACTGGGGTTTCTGAGGTGAAAAGTAACTTGTTAGAGAGGGGACCTTTTCTTTTCTTTTAGGGGGAGGGTATTAGGGAGTACGTTTTACTTGAGTAAGTTTCCTTTATCTTTTTATGTAATAGTTTGAGGGAAGGGAGGGCCAAGTTTGCCAGCTGAGTTCACCTTTGAGGGAAGTGCCATGCTGAACAGGGCAATGATTCCCCTTCACTATTCTAAATTTCACTATCTCTCATCTAATGATCCACTATGAGTGGCCCCTACTGTATATTATTACAAGCTTTAATATCCAAGGTGCCCAGGATTGATGCAAGAGGCAAGTTATTCTTCAGCATCTCCAGTACTTAAAGGCAGGGATAGTATGTCTTCAGGAGACGCATCTCCAATGAGAGGATGTGCCTTTGTTGTGTTGGACCTGGATGGGACAATCATTTGGGTCAGGGATATCTACAAGTAGTGGGGGGGGGGGTAGCTGTACTGATAGATAAAAGAATTCCCTTTAAACTAGAAAAATAAATATGGGATCCCAATGGCAGGTATATCATCCTTCAGGGATTACTAGCATCCCAAAGAATCATTTTGGGAGCTATATATGGCCCGAACTGCGACTCCCCCCAGTTTTTCACCCATCTTTTGGGACTAATTGTCATCAATCCTCCACTGACTTTCCTAGGAGAGGACTGGAACATTGCTCCATCCCCACACCTAGATAGAGCTGACACCCAGAGACAAGGCTTATCTCCCGCACAAAGGGCCTTACATGACCTTATGAGGGGTGCAAATTTAATAGATATTTGGAGAGTTCTGAACCGTGAGGATCACCAATATACTCCCCCCCCCCAACATAAATCATTTTCTAGAATCAACTTCCTCCTACTGAGCTTGTTCACACTTCCAGGCATACCAAGCTCCAATATACATGCAAGGGTCATTTTGGACCACTCGCCTGTATCTCTCGCATATCTTCTGGGACCTGGAATTAAAAAGGACACCCTCTGGCACATGAACACACAATTGCTTCAAAAGCCAGATTTCTTGCAACAGATCAAATATTTTATGTCCAGTTTCCTAGAGATTAACCGGGGGTCAGTGAGTAAAATAGATGAGGTTTGGGCAGCCCTGAAATGTGCCTTTGGGGGGAATGTCTCCAACTGGCTGCTACAAAATTCCGACAGTCTAAACAGCGGATGGACTCTCTGCTTCGGTCAATTGGTCAGCTACAGCACGCAGTTAACTGTCAGTCCCCACAAGAAGACTGGGTTAAATTGCACAGTTTGCAAGCCCAATATGCTGACCTGATGTCTCAGAAAGCAGAGCTTTCACTGAAACATGCAAAGCTTAACTACCTTGATAGGGGAGAAAGGGCAGGGAAGCTTTTGGCTATTCACCTTAGGCAAGCCAAAGCCTCTCAATTTATCCTGGGTATTAAGTCGGATAAAGATAGTCCAGTGGTCACTGCCCATAGAGAAATCATGGCTGTTCTGGGATGTTATTACCAGAAGCTTTACTCTGAAGCTCAGGCCGACCGTCCTACTGATGTAGATATCACCCAGTAACTTAATTCAGTCAACCTCCCCAAATTACCGCCCCCCCCAGGCTACTCCTCTAAGTGGTCTTATTAATAATAGGGAAGTCATGAATGTGGTAGAACAACTCCCACTTGACAAATCCCCAGGGCCTGACGGTTTACCTAACAATTTATATAAGGTATGTCTATTGGAGCTAGCCCAATTATTAACAGAGGTATATAACTTCTGATTTGAGAATGTACTCTCAAAGTCAAATTTCCTTAATGCACTAATTACCCTCATCCTTAAGCAAGTCAAGGACCCTCAATACAATGAAAGTTACCGACCTATTTCATTGATCAACACTGATGTTAAAATACTGGCCAAAATTTTGGCCAATAGGCTAGGACCTCTCTTGACTAATCTTATTAGTAGAGAACAAATTGGATTTATGGCAGGAAGGTCAATGGGGGACCACATGCACAAACTATTGTATCTTCTCTCGGCGGCTAGGGATTCGCAACTCCCTGCAGTTCTCGTCTCCCTAGATGCCAAGAAATCTTTTGATAGGGTCTCATGGGACTTTCTTTTTGTAGCCATGGCCCACTTTAGTCTCCCTGAAGGATTCCTTAAGTGGGTTAGGCTATTATATTTCTCCCCTCAGCCCAAATATGGTGCAATGGTATACTTTCTGTCTCCTTTTCACTCTGTCGGGGTACCAGACAAGGTTGCCCCCATCCCCCCCCCTCTTTAATATTTACTTGGAGCCCCTGATCAGGAAATGAGTATCTTCCCCGAAGCTTCAAGGAATTAACATAGGAGATCAACGTTACACCATCTCAGCATATGCTGATGATTTACTGTTGCACCTAGAAGAGCCTCAGGTAAGCATCCCATCTCTTTTAGAGGAGATTGAAAATTTCTCTGTGGTTTCCCACTATAAACTTAATCTCTACAAAACCAAAGTTTTCCCCTTGAATAACAAAATTACCCAGGCCGAGCTGACACAGTTTGCTCTTTCATGGGAACCTAACTCCCTCGTCTATTTAGGAATGAAAGTTTCCAGAGACATTCCCACAATGATCAAAGCTAATCTCTCAGATCTGTTAAATATAAAAAAGGCTGACTTTGATAGATGGGGAGCTCTTCCCCTCTCACTTTGGGGAAGGATAAGCACTGTTAAAATGAATGTTCTACCTTGCCTCCTGTATCCTATGGGAATGTTTGAATTTTTCCTTCTTAAATAGTGGTTCTCCACACTTCAAAGTATGCTTAATGCATTTATTTGGAAGAGTAAAGGAGTCAGATGCTCCTACTTTAAACTTACTGCACTGAAACTGCAGGGTTGACTTGCTGCTCCCTCCTTTTTTACATACTATTGTACCCACCATGTCAGTCGGATTGCACACTGGACACAGGAGTCACAGGCCGATGGCCTACAGACCTATGCTCCCCTATGGTTGGGAATTGAGAAGTTCCTGGCTACTCAACACCATTGTACCCTCTCATCCTTAATATTTGCCACCGCAAGAGCAATTTCTAAACAGTTGTGGAACACCCCAATAGGGTGGTCTATCAGAGCCTTAAATCAGCTGCAAGTATATACTTCCTGGAAGTGGCACACATCACTAGCCCAACCAATTCGGGGCAGTCCCCATTTCAAAATTGGGCATATGCCCATCATTGCTTCCTACTGGTCTCCTCTAATAAGGAAGAATGTATCAGACTTATATTCTAGTGGTAAAATAAATTCCTTTCCCACGTTTCAGATTAGGTTTGGGGTACCGGCTAGAACCATCTTCAAATATTAACAATTTAAGGAAGTTGTTGCTGCCCACATGGGGATAGGACTGATGCCACCGCTACCCACTGATAGATTTACTATGATTCTGCAGTTGGCCAGGCAACAACATACAGTTTCCAAAGTTTATAAAGAGTTGCAATCACTAGATCACAATTTGTCCCAAGGGGTTTGCTATTACTGGTCCCAGGAATTATCCCTTGACAGTGAAGCATGCTTCTGGAGGAAACTATGGCAAAATACATATAAATTTGTCAAGCAGGATAGACTGCATCTAATCAAATTCAATATCATGCATAACTTATACTTCATTCCAGTGAAGCTCCACAAACTTGGTAGACTGCTCTCTCCTGACTGTTCACGCTGTGCGAACTTCCCTGGAACCTTATATCACATGCTATGGACTTGCCCGATGGTGCAGGCCTTCTGGCAAGCAATTAGGCAAACCATAAACCCCATTTTGGGCATTGACCCCCTATTTACTCCAGAAGCCTGCTTATTAAATTACTTTCCCCATGGTACTCTCAGAATTAGGAAAGCACACATGGGACTGATCTGTGCCACAGCTAAGCTGATAATTCTGAGGCACTGGAAGGAGAGTTCTTTCCTATCAGTCCTGGAATTGCACAAGGAGATATTACTTGCTCTCCAACTGGAGAAACATATCTTTTCAATGAGTAATAGGCTCGACACTTATCAGAACAGATGGGGACCGCTGGATGCCCTGCTTACTATATGGAAGGCCTAAGTATTTATTTTGAAAATATTTCTTCGTAGGTGTCATAATTTGATGGACCTGGATTCACACTTGGCTAGGGATGGGATAGGTAGGGTTTATGGGGTGAGGGGTGGAGGGCTGAGTGCAATGGGGGTGGGGGCACACCTTCATTACTCAATTTCTTCAGTTTTCCTACTTTAATATGGCAGTATTGTTAACCCTTTTAGACTACTCCATATTGTACTGCTGGGTGAACCTTCTGGTCGCCCAACTGTTACCCATGTCTCTGTGACCATCATGTTGAAATGCAACTTAAATAAAGCTTACTGAATTATAAAAAAAATCTAGAAGACAATATGTGGGAATGCTAGAAGTCTAGGAAATAAGATTCAGGACCTAGAGACCATCATGGCAGAGACTGACCTGGATATTGTGGCCATTACCAATAATAGTGCACTGAAAACCAGGACTGGGACATGGCCATATTAGGCTATACTCTGTTCAGGAAGAACTAGGTGGGAAGGAAAGGAGGAGATCTGTTGCTTTGTGTGAAGAAAACCATAAAAGTTATGGAGATACAAGGAATACAGGGGGAGGCAGAGGTACTGTGGGTCACCCTGGAGAGATCTACAGACCTCCAGCAGAGGGGGAGGAATTAAATAAGGTACAAGGGAAGCCATTGGTAAGATGGCAGAAAAGGGTGAGGTACTGCTGATGGGGAACTTCAACCTGCCAGATGTAGATTAGAGCCTCCCAACAGTAGCTTCAGCTAAAAGCAGGGCTGTCCTGGACAGCCTGCAGGGTGTGTTCCTCAGGCAACTAGTCAGTGAACACACTCATGTTGGGGAAATACTGGACCTGGTACTCACTAACATGGATAGCGTTGCAGGCATCAAGGTGCGAGACCACTTGGAGACCAGTGATCACAGTGCGGTGTGGTTCAATATAAGGATGGATGCAGAATCAGACCACACAAGGGCAAGGGTCCTGGACTTCAGGAGGGCAGATTTTATAAAAATGGGTGAATGCATCATGGATGACCTGTTGGGGGTGGTGGCCTGGGTAGGGTGGAGGAATAGTGGGTGAAGATAAAAGGGATCATAGTAAAGACAACAAACCTCTGCATCAAACAAGTGAGCAAAAGCAAGAGGAAAAAGAGACCACCATGGTTCTTGACAGAGGCGGCAAAAAGGTAAAGGCAAAAAGGGTAGCATTCAGAAGGTATAAGGAGATGCAGAGGGAGTAGAATAGTGTGGTATATCAAGGGAAACTGAGGGAAGCAGGGAAAGCAGTAAGGAGCACAAAGTCACAAGCTGAAGAGAGAATTGCCCAGAAGGTAATGAAAGGGGACAAGACATTTCTAGGTAAGTGAAAAGAGGAATACCAAGGGTGGGATTGTAAGGTTAAAAAGGGAAGAGGGGACTGTGCAGAGGCGAACCAGGAAAGGGTAGGCATCCTGAACAAATACTTTTGTTTAGTGTTCACAGAGGAAGGAGAAGGGGAGGGTTCACAAAGTAACAGAAGCTTTGGAGAAAGGTGGACACTAGTCCTTTTTTGGAAGTGGGAGTCTTGCAGGAACTTGCTAATCTGAAGGTGGACAAAGCAATGGGGACAGATGAAGTGCATCCAAGGGTATTGAGGAGCTAAGGGAATTACTGGCTGCACCTCTAACAGTTCAATTTAACAGCTCACTGGAAGTAGGAGTTGTTCCAGAGGACTGGTGTAGGGCAGATGTAGTCCCACTTCATAAAAGTGGTAGCAGGGAGGAGGCTGGCAATTATAGGCTTGTCAGCCTGACATTGATAGTGGGAAAGTTAATGGAATCACTGCTGAAGGAAAGGATTGTGGAATATCTTGAATCCAGTGGGTTAGAAGACCTGGGGTAGCATGGATTCACAGAGGGTGGTCATGTCAAATGAATCTGATAGATTTCTTTGACTGATTGACCAAGGAACTAGGTCAGGGTGGAGTGTTGGACATGGCCTACCTAAATTTCAGTAAGGTTTTCAACACTGTTTCACATAGGAGACTAGTAAGCAAGCTGTGTAGCTTAGGACTGGGTCCAAATGTGGTAAACAGGCTAAGAAATTGGCTATGGATATGTAACAGAGGGTGGTGGAAAATGGAGTTCACTCCATGGAAGGGAGGGTGACCAGTGGAATACCTCCGGGATCAGTGCTGTGACCAGTCTTCTTTAGTGTCTTTATAAGTCATCCATTCGCCCTACTCCAACCCTCTGATCTCTAATTTCTTTTCTTCTCAATTTTATCTCCTCTTTCTGCAACTGCTCCTGATTTTGCTTCTCTGCAACTCTGCTTTCCCTGTTTTCCCTCCCTCTGTCCCTCTTTATCTCTCCCCTAGCCATTCCTACTAGTCTCCTAGAGTTCCCTCCATCCTCTGTCCTCTCTTTCTCCTCCCTCCTGCTTTCCTTTCCTTTGTCCTCTCCTAATCCTTGCCCTCCCCATCCTCCACCTCCATATACCATGATCTCTATCCTCCCTTAAACATAGAAACATAGAAGGTGACAGCAGATAAAGACCGTGTGGCCAACCTAGTCTGCCCCTTTTCCTTACCTAATGCAATACCACAGACCCTAGTTGATCTGCTGCTTACCCTCTCTTCTCTATTGCGAGAGTACTCTTATGTCTATCCCATGCATTCATGAATTCCTCTACCATTTTTGCCCCACCACCTCCGCAGGGAGGCTGTCTCAAAAACCCACTACTGTTTCTATGAAAAAGTGTTTCCTCACATTGCCCATAAACCTACCTTCCTCTAGCCTCATACCATGCCCCCTTGTTCTTGTACACCATCTTTTCCAAAAGATGCTACCTTCCTATATACCTTGTTTATACCCTTGAGGTACTTGAATGTCTCAAACATATCCCCCCTCTCTCTCTCTCCTGTCCTCCAGGGAATACATATTGAGGTCCTCTATGACTTGGTGCAACCTTTGCACCATTTTTGTTGCCCACTATGGACTTCCTCTATTTTGTCTACGTCCTTCTGGAGATGCAGCTTCCAGAACTGGACACAGTACTCCAGATGAGGTCTCACTAGTGATCTGCAAAGTGGTATAATCACCTCCTGTTTTCTGCTGGTGATACCTCTCCCTAAGCACCCTAGCATCCCACTGGCTCTCCGCACAGTCTTCTCAAATTGTGTGGTTACCTTTAGGCCATCAGATATGATTGCCTCCAGGTCCTTTTCTTGATTGGTGTCCATCAGTACCTCTCCCCCCATCTTGTACTCCTCCCTTGAATTTCTGTGGCCCTATGGAATGAATACTAGGGGATACAAAACCCTTGTAAACAGTCAGCCCTTGCCAAAAAGCGTGCCTTCTTTCAGGGCAAACAAAGCAACAATCTTGGTGACCTCCATTGCTTCTGGGGTGAGGTTGGCTCATTACTTAGCCCATGCACTCATAACCCCATTATTCATATTGACACTCCCACTGGATGTCTGGCCAGCCTTATTGCTGTGGCCGAGGTCTTCAATAAAAAATTCACAGGCCTATCTGCCCACCTTAGCAAGCTGCCACCCCCTGTGACCACTGGTCTCTCAGATCATCCCCCCACCCATATCCCTCAAACTCCTCCCCCCCCTCTCTCTACTTCCAGACCATCACCCCAGGGACACTGCCAAACTGCTGAAGAGCCTGCCTAGCCGGGGCAGCCCAGGAAGTGATTGTCCTTTCCCTGCTATGCATAAACTTATATCACCTGCCATCTTAAAACCACTCACCTACCTCTTTAACCTGACCCTGACTACCTCCTCAGTGCCCAGCACTTGGAAAATATTAGGGTGGTCCTGATTTTTAAGACTGGTGACCTGCTATTCCAAGATAACTATCAGCCTATATCCTTGCTTCCCCACCTTAGTAAACTCCTAGAAAGGATTGTCCACTGACAACTGTCTGACCATATTGCCATACACAACCTACTGTCCAGACAGCAACATGGCTTCCGTAAACATCACTCCACCATATCTGCCCTTGCCCTGTTTACCAATCATATTCTTATGTAACCCCTAGGTGGCGCTATCCCAAGGGCTACTACCCATGCCTGCCTGACCAGATGCAGGTTGAGGGTCCTGGGTACTGAAAATGGGTGCCTCCACCCAGAGGACACGTTTAGTGGTAGCATAGCTGACCTGGGTACAGCCCTCTGAGACACTGTGACTCCCCTCTTTCCCCTCTAGTGGCCTAAACAATGTACAGAGCACACAGATACAATGACCCCCAAACAGTAGATATATCCCCACTCTGGTTGCACTTAACCACCAGGGCTGGTTCCACAAGTTCGGCCCTGGAGACCCCCTGTAAAATAAGTTAAAACACAGCCAGCAATAATAAAACAGTGCTATTTGTACAGAAGTGCACCACAGGCAGGTTAAGTGCAAAAAGATTCAGATCTGATTTATTCAGGGGGGAATGAACAAGGAAGGGGCAAAACCAGGTTGATTGGTTTAGATACTGATTCAATCAGGCTACAAGGCATGCACTTTAGAGTCCCTCAATACAGTCTCACACACGCTCTGGGTACCCAGTGGATGGTGCAGGCTAGCCTGCTGCATTGCCTGTGGTAGGCTGGCACTGTAGCTGGTCGGGGCCCTAATGATGGAAAGAAATAGTCATGCACAGTAACCCACAATTTTTTATCTGGAGGCAAGTGGCTCTGTTCATGATAATTAGATAAAACAAATCAGCTGACACACTTCGATTGAGCTGTTGTTGCAGGTACTTACCCTGGTGTTTACTCACGCTACCCAGTACAGGACACAGGATTGATGAAATGGAGACTTCAGGATGACAAGCTGGTATGCCAGGAGAAGCAGGGCCCACATGATTCACCGTGGTGTTGTTCCTGTTCATGATGTTGAGCAGGGTGGCTGATCCTCGTGCAGGTCTCTCATCAGTGGTCTTCTCTGAGGCACGAGCAGCTGGCTGGGCCAAGGTGGCAGGGCCCAGACCTGGTGAACAATTTGGCTGACAATCCGGTGGTGCTGGATACAGCTTCCAGCAAGTGTGACACAATCAGGCAGTGGGGAACCAAATTGCAACCCACTAACAGCATTTAGCACACTTGTAGTAAAAGAAAACAGTACTACAGTTCAGATGACAGCCCGGTTGCAATTACAGTGTCCCTGTGCAAAACCGTACATTCTGCTGTTGTTTCAGACGTCCTGACAGGCCGATCACGTGGAGCAACTCTTCGGTCCCCTTCAGGCAAATAGGCAGTCACAATTCGGTAGATCTGGTCCCAAACTAATTCGGACATAATCCGATTTAAACTGAACTGCAGGATTCCCTCACAAGGGACAAGTAGGCAGGCAGGCCAAACACAGTCTTCACACCAGTTTCCCACATGACTACGCAGGAGCAGCTGCTCGAATATCTCGAGCTGTTCACTCTCTCAACTCCAAACTCAGACTGACATCTGCTGCAGGCAGCACCGGGACTTCCTTCTCATCCAAAAAGGGTTCGGTTGGCTGAGTCATCTGTCTGTCAAAGCAAGGGCTCCCCCTCCAGGTCCATTTAGGCGTCAACATGTAAAAACTACAATTCCTACAGAAATTCACTCCCACAAGACCCTTGGGGACAGACTCCATTTTAAAGTCCCCAAAAGGTACTGATTGGTGCAATACAGAAATGTCCATGCTGCAAAAAAAGCAGGTTAGACAAACTATAATATTATTATTATTAGAGCAGCTAATCAGCAAACAATTACAAGTTCTAACAGAGCTCCCTCGGCACAATTAGTGATGGCAGAATAGAGCAATATTACTGCAGATGAGGTGGGATTCGAGCCTGGAAACACTCAGCCCCTACCCAGATTAATTATACACCACAAAATGATGCCTCCTAAGGAGACAGGCACAGAGGCTAGCTAGGCACTCACATGTGCAACACTTTTAAAATGCTAGGACACAGAACGCCAGCCTGGCAGTGGACATTAGGCAAGCCCAGGAAGATCTTTTAGGAACCCCCATTTGTAGGGGGGTTACACTTAGGAACATGGACCTTGAAAGGGCAACGGGTGCCGTCTTTGATGACCCGTGTAAAGCTTTTGACCTGGTCGACCACACTCTGTCACTCTCCTCCCTCCGCACCCTTGGCTGCCCTACTGAGACCATGCAGTGGTTCCAGAGTTACCTTTCAGACAGATCTCAGTATGTGTAGGACCTTCCACCTTCCCTGGCCTCCCAGTCACTACCGGTGTACCCCGGGGCTCCATCCTGGATCCACTCTTATTCTCCCTGTTTATAAACTCTCTCCCCTCTGACTGTCTCACTTGTGATACCCTATTTTTTGCAGATGATCTTGTCCTATTCACTAGTGACAAGGCTCTTGAGAATATATCCAGGTCTTTATCCAATAACTACTCCGTGGCACACACCTGGTTCCACTCACATCACCTAATTGTTAATACTAAAAAAAACTAAATCCATGCTATTTGGATCTAAATCCTTCCTATCTAAGGTCACCAAGGCTGGGTCCACCCTCTCAGTAGTCTCACTGGATGACACTGTACTTGAAAATGTACTAACTTTCAAATATCTGGGAGTTATCCTGGACCTGTCCCTCTCCTTTTCCGATCATATCTCCTCTGTTATCCACCGTATTAACCAGAAACTTGGTGCAGCTTATCGGATAAAGTCAATCCTGACCAGGGAAGCCCATTTAGCCATTGTCCAAGGCAACTTGCTACCCTTGACTGACTACTGCTCCCCTATTTACTCACACACATCCTTTGCCTTGCATGCGTGCCTCTGCTCCATGTACAGCAACATGTGTCGTTTCCTTCTCCTGGCACCATGTTGCACTCACCACTGCCACCTCTACCAGACTCTTGACTGGCTCCCAGTACACTGCAGATTTGATTACGGGCTTGGCTGCCTCCTGGAGAGTGCCATCAGTCATGGTGAAGCCTTCCTTTATATGTCTCTCCTCAAGACCAGAACTTCCTTGAGGTATCTGTGTGCATCCTCAGTCCCACCCATGGATATCCCGAAAGTCTCCTTGGCTATTAGTAGCAGAGCATTATCTGTAGCTGCTTCTAATCTGTGGAACAGAATCCCCATGCCCATCCACTCTTTTGACTCCCATGTCACTTTCAAGACAGATATCAAATCCTGGCTGCTTGATGAGGCCACATGCCATTGCTAGCTTGAATAACGCACCCCTCTTCCTTTCTGACTTTTCCCTCTTGTGCTGCTTTGGCCTCTCCTGACATCTTTCATTTCTTCGGACTCCTGTCTTAAATTCTTCACTGTCTGCTTCTTGGCTCTCCCACTTGGCTATTGCCTTGTATGTTGTTTTTTTTTTGTTTTACATCATGCATTAATTTGCACTGACCACTTATCCTTAGTAAATAATTGTATAATAAGTGTTGCTTATCAATGATGTACTGATTGTTTTTTCAGCCTCTCATTAATTTGACTTTCCTATGTCACTTTCTTTGTTTACCAATGATGTCTGTATGTCCACTTTGTTCACCTATGATGTCTGTATATCCACATGGCTTGTACTAATTGAATAACTTGTCACTACTTCTGTAACTGCCGCCTGTGTGGCCCAGGTTGTGCCTGAAAACGGTCCCCTGGATCAGTGCACTTACCCAGTTACCAAAGACTTAAATAAAATAAATGCATGATTTTGCACCTCTTTGCATTGAATCTTAGCTGCCAAACTCTTGTCCACTCCTCAAGCAGGTGTAGGTCCTTTCTTACTTTTTCCACCCCTCCCCCCAACTAGAGTGCTGACCTTGCTGCAGATCATAGTGTCATCTGCAAAGAGGCATATCTTCCCCTCCAGCCCCTCTGCAATGTCACTTACAAAGACATTAAAGAGGACTGGCCCCAGCACAGATCCATCTGGCACCCCACTGGTCACTCCCTCTCATCAGATTGAATGCCATTTACCACCACTCTCTCTGTCCTATCACTCAATCAGTTTCTAACCCAGTTTACGACCTTGTGGCCCACTCCCAGGCTGCCCAACTTATTTACCAACTGCCTATGTGGGAAGGTGTTGAACGCTTTGCTGAAATCTAGGCAGGACACATCTACCGTCCCTCCCTGATCTACTTCCCTTGTCACCCAGTCAAAAAAATCTATCAGATTTGTTTGACAAGACCTTCCCACTGTGAATCCATGCTGCCTCGGATAATGTGCTCTGCTGGATTTAAGAAATTTCACAATCCTTTCCTTTAGCAGTGACTCCATTAATTTCCCCACCACCGAGGTAAGGCCAACTGGCCTGTAGTTGCCAGCCTCCTCCCTGTTCTCACATTTGTGAAGAGGGACTATATTTCCCCTCCTCCAGCCCCCTGAAATCTCCCCTTTCTCTATTAATTTGTTGAATAGGGCTGTTAGTGGTGCTGCCAGCGCCTCTTTAAGTTATTTTAATGTTCTCGGATGTGTCCCATCTGGCCGCATAGCTTTGTTCCCTTTCAGATTCTCGAGTTCCTTTAGGACACTTTTTTCCATAAATGGACTGGTGTCCACATGTCTCCCACTGGTGTCCATATTGCCCAGTAGTGGTCCTTCTCCTTCTTCTGTGAATACCGAACAAAAATATTTGTTCAGGGTTGTTGCTTTTGTAGGCCCCCCTCTACACACTACCCTTCCTCCCTTTTTAACCTCACAATCCCACCCCGGTCTTCTTTCTTTCACTACTATTTCTGAAAAAGGTCTTTTCTGCTTTCTTAAATGCCCAGTCTATTTTTTCCTCCATTTGTGCCTGCATGCTTCTGACTGCTTTTCCGGCCTCCCTGTGCTTTTCCAGATATAGTTCCCAATCTTCCCCCTCTGTGTTTCCTTGTACCTTCTGAAAGTTAACCTTTTTTCTCTTACCTTCCCATCCATGTCCTTTGAGAACCATAGTGTTTTCTTCTTTCTCTTTGTTTTGCTTAGTTGCATAACATAAAGGCTTGTTGCCTCTTCTTCTGCTCTCTAACCCCTGCTTTTTCCCCTACAACCTCTCCTTTACCCTAAAACTCAAGTTCAACCTTACTGTGATACTCCCTCCTTCACTGTTTGCATTTGAGCTGCAACTCTAGTATGTCTTTTCCCTTTCTTATTGTTTCTCCCTTTTTCTCCCATGTTAACCTACTATGCTCAGCCTCCCCCCTTCCAAAGTTAATCCATTGCACATTTCTCTTTGTTATATAGTAGCCAGTTCTTGCTATATATGCTTCAATATATATTGTTATGGGTGGCTCACTGATAGTGATGGAAACTGTTACTTGTGAAGAATATCCAGCCTGTTAGTGCAGACTTTTACTATGTGCATACTTTGTAAATTATCTATTTATATGTTTGTCAATTGCGTAATTGATTACATTTAACCATTTGTGTAAGTGTGATGTATTTAACTTAAGAGCATTTGTTTCCCCTGTTTGTAAGTGTTATTGAATGATAATTTAGAATTTCCTAAATGTTTTTTTTATGTAACATTGTATGTATGGCAAGGGATCTCCTTGGAAATCAGCCCTGCTCAATGGAGTGATTTTATCCCTTCTCATGATTTTTATGAATATAAAATTACTACTACTATTACTACTTCTACTGCTACCAAGGGTGTGGGCAGGCATACTCACTGTACACATTTGTGTACAGTTTTGTTGAGTGCCTATCACAAACCATATGGCTTACTGTTAATATTATCACTCTCATCTGAAGTATTTGAGTTACAGTAGACCACTGAGGAGTGTCTCTGTTTAAACTTCTATTGTTTGGCAGACTGATATATGTATAACCTCTTTAATGATTAGAGCAATCATCTGACAACAATCTGATTTGTTTGGAAGGGGGTAGCATTTGGAGAGAATGTGTACATTTTTTAAATGGAGGGGAGTAGCTGTTGGAGATTGTGTGTACAAAACAGAAATTTCTGGCTACACCACTGACTGCTACTACTACTACTGCTACATATATGTCTAATACATTTCCTTGTACATTGTACTACTTGTGTAGTTCCTAACACATTGTTATATTGTAATAGTTGCACTTTGATGATGGCCTGAAGTTTGTTGCATGTTCATACCTGTTTGTTATTGTACTTTCATTATTGCCTTGTCCCACTTCCCCTCACCCCTCAGAATGCATCTGGAAATGAGCTGATACTCAGGTCGGTATGCTTTTCCAGGTGAAACATTTTGAAATAAATAAATAAATACACCACAGAGGAGCTGGAAGGGAGGTTTGCCTCTTTGTGGATGGCACTAAAATCTGTAATAGGGTTGAAACTCCAGGAGAGGAGTGAATAGGATAAGCAGAGACTTGAGAAAACTAGAGGAGTGGTTCAGGGTATGGCAGCTGGGTTTTAATGTACAAAAGTGCAAAATAATGCACTTAGGGCAAAGAAACCGAGGAGTGGAGTACAAAATGGGTATATTGGAGTTGATGACCACCAAGCAGGAAATATGTTTTGGGGTAATCATATCAGATGACCTAAAGGTGGCCAGGCAGTGCAACAAGACAGTAGGGAAGGCTAGTGGGATGCTAGAGTACATAGGGAGAGGTATCATCAGCAGAAAGAGGGAGGTAATGTTGCCTCTGTATAGATTGTTGGTAAGAGCCCTCCTTGAGTATCATGTCCAGTTCTGGAGATCACATCTATGGAAGGACATAGACAGAGTGGAAGTGGTCCAGAGGAAGGCAATTAAAATGGAGCAGATTGTGCATCAAAAGCCCTACAAGGAAAGATTAAAGGACCTCAGTATGTATACCCTGGAAGAGAGGTAGGGGGATATGATAGAGACCTTTAAGTACCTCGAGGGGGTAAATAAGGTACAGGAGGGAAGTATTTTTCAGAAGTAAAGGTGCTTAAGAAAACGGAGAAATGCTATGAAGCTGGGGTGGTGTACATTCAGCAGAGATATGAGAAAGCACTTCTTCACAGAAACAGTGGTGGATTCATGGAATAGCCTTCTAGCAGAGGTGGTGGGGAGAAACCTGTGGCGTGGATTCCTGGAATAGCCTTCCAGCAGAGGTGGTGGGGCAAAAACAGTGATGTGGTTCAAGAATGCATGGGATGTGTACAAGGGAATCATAGTAAAAAGAAAGGGCAGAGGGAGAAAGAGCTGTAGATAGGGCACCATGTGCTGAAATAGTGTAGGTAGGGAGAAATAGGCAGACTAGATGGGCCAAGCAGTCCTTATCAGATGACAAATTCTATGTTTCTATGTTTCTGTGCCCCCTCATGAGGGATGTTGATATAGAGCTCATCAACCTCCATGCTAGCCAACCACCAATGTTGTTAGACTCTAATGTTCACCACAAGTTTAACAACTTGTGCAATGTCTCTGATATAAGACCTTAAGTACATCACAGAGCCCCTTAAAATGTATCCACGCATCACTCATCCTAATAAACTATTTTATTGGAGAGATGCTTGGGTAGTAATAAACCCCAACCTAGAATAAGTCACTTTGGTAGCTCACTGTGAGAAACAGGAAGAAGAATATGGAGAGTAACACAATAGATGGCAATACAAATATGAGCACTACAGGCACAAAGCAACCATTTTATTTAAGTGTGATTATTTATATTGAAAATATACACTGAAATCCATTTTTAATAAACAGATGTGATGAGGTACTGATGGGCAAACAGTATTTATGCAGTTAGAAAGAATAGCAATTAAAGCCAGGAAGTTTTATTGGCAGAAGCTGAACCTATTGTGGAAGCATAGCTGGATGTCACCCAAGAACCCAGAGGGTTATGTATTTTAAAACTTTCACAAGGAGACAGAGAAAGAGTCCATTTTAAGGCTGAGTAGCAAGAAATATTGCACAAAGCTCCCATAGATCTTACTAGTTGCATATTGAAAGATGCAGCAAAAATTAAGGAGGAGGTTACTGAGGAACTTATGAAAAGAAAATAACTATTCAATCAAATTTGAAAAAGACCCAGATTATTTGTTCTTCCGAGATGAACTTAAAATGGTGCCTGGTATGATAATATGTGTAATAATGTGTAATCAATAAATACAAAAAAATCAATAACATTAAACATGGCAATTTCATTCATAATCAACATGATTATGAGGCTAACTGTATGTTTAACTGGAACAAAAAGTACATCTAACAGTACACACACCAAGACCAATCTTAAGAAATAGTACAGCTCAACACAGAGACAGAGACATGGATAAAAATGCACTTTAAATTGATAATATGCACTGCAAAATTCTTTTAGATGGGAGACGGGACATCCAGAGAGAACCCCCTGTTATCCTTTCTAACAATGTATGGTATAAGGGCCAGAAAGGTAGCTGAAATAGTTAAAAAGAATTTATGGTCTGTTCATAGTGTCCTTGCCCCCAGTACATCTTTGCAATAGCTCCCTTGGAATATCTTACAGAAGAGCCAGCAATACTTGACCATGTGATGCATAGCTACCAACTGGTTAAAGTACCAACCTGGCTTCCCAAATCCCCACATGGATGCTTTCATTTGGCAAGAAATGTGTCCCACTGTCATGAAAACTACTACTCATTCTGACCCCAGGGATGGTAAACAGATTGTAATAAATTACATTCTCACTTGTGACACCGAAGGTGTCATATATCTTCTTCTGTTCAAATGTGGTGATTACTATGCAGGCCGCACACACACACACACAAACCTAAATGAAAGAATAGGAGAGCATCTTAGAGCTGAAATGAAGGAAGATGTTACATACACCATGGGTTTGCATTTTGAAAATGTAAGAGAAAAAAACCAACATAATCTCAGGACAAAGGATAAGAACAGGTAAAAAAGAATCAGCATAATTGAGTTTATGAGAAAAAGTTTAATTACACAGAACTATACTGGATCCATAGGTTAGGAACCCTCCACTGGCCTGGACTGAATGACATGTTTGAGATCAAACCTTTTCTCAAATGAGAATGCTGCAGATTTTTATAGTGAGTACTACGAAGAGTTGAATTACTATATATGGACAACTGAAATGCCTCCTGGCAACAAATATTCTTTTCCCTTTCCTTTCCCCTTTTCATTCATTCTCCCTTTTGTGTTACTGTTTTTCTTTACCATTCCTCTTTTCTTCATTTTATCCAGCTTGATGTCCCTGGATATAAATGTTTTAATACATGTTAACAGTTCTTACTTATTTTTTATGCATCAAAAGGTGGTGGGTTATGCATATTATGAAACAGAACACTTTATATGGATAAATAGTGCTATAAATTACATCTCCTGTACTGTGAACTTTTAAGTCAGCATTGCACCTTCTCCTTAGTTCAGCACCAGTTTACACAGACTAAGCGAATATCAGCACAACAGCTATGCAGTTACCATGACAACCCCTGACTATTGGACTGAAGGGATTATAAAAGAACTGTTACTCTTGATTCATGCAGTTCTAAGGATGTGTAAGGCATGAAACATAAGCTGACTCAAGGACACCAGCGGGCACCTGCATGGACTGTCATTACTGATGTTTTGTACTTTACTAAGCTACTCTTATTATGTTCTGTACCTAACAAGCACCTGCACTTTTGCAACTTAATAAAGATTGCTGCAAATAACTTGTCTTTTGACTACTAGTGCATCAATTGTTCGGGAAGGGGAAGTGAGTGCTGATTTTCTTCTATCTTCTAGGTAAATTATGACTCTCTACTCAGTATATATATTGAAGCAGATCATGTACTGCCACAAGCTGTAGCTAGTTATCAATGTTTAAATTAAGTTTTACACAAACAAAAGAAGTTCCACTATTCTGGTTGTCTTAAAAGATAAATAATATTTCCAGTTATATTAGCAGCATTTTAATCTGCAGGTTAACTGATCATTGAAGCAATCAAAAGTTTATCATTTTCTTCCATATGAAACAATATAGAAAGATTTACTCAAGTAGATAACCAATACAAAAAAAATATTAACTCAAGCAGATAACTTCCACTTTAAATATTTTTCATAAATGTAGTTAGCTTTAAAAAAATTTAATCTGTTACATAGTTAAGCATGTAATTCATATTATCTCTGGAAATATAAGAATCAAAATTTAATTAATCTCAGCGTTATAAATAAATGCCTTTTTGCTTGATTCCAGTTACAGTATTTATGCATCACTGGTTTCTCATTGTTGTTCTAACTCTTTTCTTCAATAAGTATGTTAAACAGTCAGAAAAAGAACCAAGGAACCAAGAAAAGTTTAAATCTATCTTTTTTCAAAGTTCCATAATACAAGTAAGCATCACATCAAGACTGGAACCCAATTCATATTCATTTTCCAACACAATCTCCTTTAGAGAGTTGTCAACCCATTTACATTCTCAGGGTCTTTCAATTCTCTCATGTTTTCTTGCAAGTATGCATTCTTTAATTTGATCTGGATCATAAAATATAAATGACTTGCTCTTAAAATTTGCTAGACATTTTGCATAGAATAGGGCATATAATGAAAACCCTAATTGCTGTTGACCATCTCTACAAGCAAATCATCTTTTCTGTCTTTCTTGGGTAACTTTATATGAAGCAGGTACAGTAGATTCAGAAGTTGCATTCCCTGAAAGTTAATTATCTTTTTTTTTCCCCTTGATGCCTAATTTTTTTTTTTTTTTACCAATTGTTTAACCAGTTGAAACACACTAAGCTGAAAGCTTGTTTGCAGGTGCAACCTGGGAGCACAGGGAAGTTAAGCAACTTGCTCAGGGTCACACAGTATGCAAGTGGGGCTGTGGGATTCAAACACAGGTCTCCAGATTTGCAGCTCAGAGCCTTAAACCACTGTACTATACTGCCTCCCAAATCAAATTGTTATGTCCCAGTTAGTACTGAATGCAAATGCAGCAAGGATTGAGTTGCACTGTGTATACTGTTTTTTGCTGTAGCATAATCACATTTATTTCAGCATTTGTTTGATTTAGTTGTATAGTTGGATTTGATTTAGTATGTTTATATGTACTGTAGCTGTAGTCAGAATACTAAGGGCCTTGGTAACAAATGATAGATTCTCCACCAGCAGTTCCAGGTTTCACAAAAAATCTTCTTAATTATTTCACATGAAAATTCAAATGAGCTCTCAAACTGTGAAGGTGGGCCAATAAATCAGAAATTTTTGAGCATTAACATTTTCTCCAGATTTCATATCATCCATGAAGTCTGGGCTGTGTCTGTAATAGTTGATGCTGATATTGCATCCAAAATAAGCATTTTGGTTTGGACTCCTAACAGTTTGTTATCTGCTGCTTTTTGATTTAACTTCTCTGTCAATGTCAACATAAGTGCATTTTATGTCAGTTTCCATGGACACAGTTTGATCCAGGAATGAGTCTAATTTTATGACCATATTTTTTAGTACAATATTTTAAACAGATTTTGAAATGTAAAGTTAACTTCTGAAAGTTCTTAATTTTGACCTTTGGTAGAAGCTCAGAAACTGTCACTGTTTTTGGTGAAGGACTTGAAACTGAAGTGGTAGATATAGTCTGATTAGAAACAGTCTTTTTTGAGGATTTACCTTCCTCACCCATGCTAGGGCTCTCAGCATCTTTGCTATGACCATTCCTCCTTCAGGATTCACACTGTGTGAGTTAAAGATTTAGTGGACTCCTTGTTGATTCCTGCATAGCCATTGGGTTGAGACTAAACTGAGACTTTTCAGCTACAGAGGGATCAGCACCCCAGTCGCTACTGTTCAATGAGCTATAGCTTGTACATCTGGGCTGGTCAACAGAAAGCTTCCAAGATGCTTGTCCAGTAGACCCTGTTTGATAGAGGACTTCATGCATTTTTCAGAATCTTTTCAAAAGCTAAACTAGTTTTCATACTGGAAAAAGGCAAATTGAGCAAAATGGATTCAGAGCATTCTCTGTTCATGGCCACTCATGGTGGCCATCATGACTCCTCCCAGTGCCTTCAAGTCAACCAACCAATATCCAATCAAATATCCCTTACGAGTCTCAGAACAATGAGAACTCTAACCACAGTAAGGTCTTACAGGAACTGGACCCTATGCTTATGCACTACTGCAAGCTACTCCCCATGCAAAATTCAGGATGACTGGGAGATGCACTTCATTTGAATACATACGTGCAAGCAAGTACATGTTTTTGCATAGCACCTCATCCCAAAGGCTCTATGTTCTGCCACATATTCAGTTCAAATATATTCAACATTAAAAAAAATAATAATAAAGCAGATAAGTGAAAAGCATAGTGGCACCTCTTTCCTATATACAATAATTAAAAAATTTCAAATGAACCCTCAAAGCCAGGAAGATGAGAAGAGTCTTTTGAGCCCTTTTTAAAAAATCAACAGAGGAGCTCTGATGAAGTGGAATTCATAAAGCATTCCACAAGTGTGGAGGAGCCAAAGAAAAGGCCCAGTCTCTTGAAGATTTGAAATGTGCACATGGAACTACCAACAGATCCTCCCCTGCTGACAAGAGAATCCAAACTTAGTATAAGGCAGCAGGAGCTCTTTTACACAGATGGGATCCAACCCATGTAGGGTCTTGAAAACTATCAAGATAATCTTAACAGTGGCATGCTGTCTAATCAGTAGCCAGTGAAGTTCATGCAGCACAGATGTAATTGATCAAAATTGCTTGTATTAGATATCAGCTGAACTGCAGCATTCTTTACCAGCTAGAGATGATGCACTAAATCTCCAGAAAGCATGAAAGCATGCAGGTGGGATGTAGTAAAGGCATGAAATACAGTCATCAAAACCATAATGGATGACATTTTTATTTATTTATTTATTTTTACAAATCGGAATTACAATCCTTTGAGTCAAGGACTTGATTCCAAAGGCTCCTCATCAGACAAAGTACAGATTACATACAAACAGAACACCATATAGTTACAGAGGAATATAATAACTTAGCTTCATATGGTTACATAGGTACATGAGTAGGCAATTACAGAGGAATATAATAACACAGCTTCATACGGTTGCATAGGTACAGGAGCAGGCAATGTATAGAAAGGGTATTGCAGATTGCCATATAGAGTGACTGAGGTACAGTCCAGAGGGGAAACAATAGAGGGCAGACAGGTAGAGTACTTGGTAAAATAGTGAGATTTTTTCTGGGGGGGATATAGAGCAGTAGTGCTTAAATAGATGTTCTGTAGGGGGTGATGGTTAGCTGTCCAAGGGACATTGTCGGAGGGGGCTGTGGATAGCTGGAGAAAGAGTGGGGGGGCCTTGGTCTGTCAACAGTTGCAGCAGCGTGAGGCAAAGAGATGGTTTCTGAGTGCAATTTTGAATGGGCCTATTCTAGCTAGGCTGGTAATAGTAGCTGGAAGGGAGTTGTACCATAGTGGGGTCCTATAGTGGAAGGACCACTGTGTGAGTGAGGTCTTGACTCTGGGTACCATGAGGGTAGGTTTGCAGGTACTGCAGGTAGATACTACAGGGCAGGTGACACTGAGGGAGGAGACCACCCTTGGGGGGAAGAATCCCAGGAGGATTTTCTTCACCAACAGGCAGGATTGGTAGAGGAACCTCTCTTCGAAGTTGAGGATGTTGGCAAGCAAGTAGAGAGGCAGGTGTAGGTGCACCTGTCTGCACCTAACAGGAGCCTGCAGGCCTTGTTAATGGACAGTTGCACTTTGTTGAGGGCAGTTTTGTCAGTAGCAGCATAAATTGGGAGGCCATAGTCTACCAGGGACAGAACTGATGAGGTGACTGCAATACAAAGCACATCGAGGGGCAGGCAGTCCCTGTGGTGGTAGAGAAGGCTGATCCATATGTTTGTGGTGGAAGGTGAGTGCCAGGTCAAAGGTGACGCCCAGGTATTTGTACATAGTCACTTGTTCGAGGAGGACCTGGGTGTTGGGGAGGATCTGGAGGGGGGTATCTCTGGTCTTATTCTGATGGTGGGAAAAAAGCATAGATTTTGTTTTTTTCAGGTTGATGACCAATTTGTGGTCAATGAACCATTGCTCAGCCTTGGCGAAGGAGTGCTGAAGGATGTTCTGTAGGGTGGTGGGGTGGGGGTGCGAGGTAAGGAGGACAGCATCATCCGCATAGAGAAGGATTTCTCCCATGCAGATATTGGGGAGCATGTTTAAGTAGAGGCTAAAGATAAGTTGGCCTAATATGGAGCCTTGGGAGACTCCAGAGCAGACAGGCTGGGTGTTAGACAAGGTGCCATTGATTTTCACACATTGGGACCTGGAGGACAGGTAGTTGTCAAACCAGGAGAGGGGCCCTTGGGAGAGTCTGATATTTCACAGGGAGTTGAGCAGGAGGGGGTGGCAGACCATATCAAAGGCCTTGGAGAGGTTGATAAAGACAGCTCTGGCCAGGTTCCCTGTGTCCAGAGCTGTGTGCAGGAAGTTGGAGAACTCTAGCAGGGCTGTGGTGGCACTTTGTCCTGCGCAGAAGCTGTGTTACTCCCTGTACATGATATTGTGCTTGGTAAGGTAGTCAGATAGCTGGTCAGCCACAATTTTTTCCAGCACCTTGGAAAGAGGGGGGAAGATGGAAATTGGTCAGTAATTACAGGGGGTGGTGCAGTCCCCACCTTTGTAAATAGGGGTGATGATCACCATTTTCCAGGCAAGAGGGAACTGACCTTGGCAGAGGGAGCAATTAAGCAGGTGGGTGAGGGGGACGAGTACTGCATTCAATACTCACTGAAGTAGCCTAGTATCCAGGAGGTCACTGCTAGGACTGGTGCTGTTGAGGGCTTTGAGTAGGTACGGCCTGGCTTCTTGCGGGGTTATGGTCTGGTTGTAGTAGGGGGGGTGATGAAGATTTGGTGGTGGGGATGGAGGGACTGGGTTGAAGAAGTTGCTGGGTAAGACCGAGCTGAGATCGGGGAAGGTGATGTTGAGGCTGTCGGAGATGGTTTGGGGGTCTGTGGTAATGGAGCCATTGACAATGAGTTGGAATTGGGGGGATCGTGTCTTCCTGTTCAGTTCCTTTAAATTGCCCCAGAAGCTCCGGGCATTACCCCATGAGGATGCAAGGGTGGATTTGTAATGCTCAGCCTTAGCCTTGCGGATGGCCCAGGTGCACTTGTTGCACTCAGCATTATAAGCCTGCCTATCAGTCTGTTTACCAGATTCCACAGCCAAAGATTGTCCCTTAATTGCATTTGGTGGATGAGCACTGGGGTAACCCATGGGGGATTCCATTTCTTAGTTAAGGTCTTGGTGAGGGGTGCAGAAATGTCACAGGCCTTGTTGAAAGAACTAGTGAAATAGTCAAGCCCTAGGTCTATACTGGGGGCATGGGTAATGGGGGTCCAGTCCAATTGGGCTAGGTACAGCCTGAGTTTACAGAGGTTGCCAGGGCGTAGGTGCTGTCGGTAGACTGTCCTAGAGGCAGGTTTCTGAAATTGAGTGGACCATGTGAATAAGACTGGGGAGCGGTCTCTGAGTGCATTTGGGAGGAAGAGGAAGTCAGTGATCTTATGGGGTTGGTTAGTGAGGACAATGTCTAGGATGGTACCGGTGCCAGAGGTGGGGTTGTACCTAGTAGGGTGGGAGACAAGTTGTGTCATATCAAGGGCTGAGAAAGAATCTTTGATGTGTGAGTTCGAGCTAGCAAGCCAGTTAGAGTTCCCGTCCCCTAGGAGAATCTGCTCAAGCTTATGAGGTAGTTTGGTGAGGTAGTAGAAGAGCTAGTGTATGGCTGGGGTTTGGTTCTGAGGGGGGATATATTCCATGGTGAGGATCAGTGAGGCCCTTGCTGGGTCTGGGGTGATTTTTAGGGACAGGGCATGGGTGCCGTGGTCCAGTTTGGGTGCTGGGAGGGCATGACCTGACAGGGTGTCCTGCCACCACGTTTGCTGACTCAGTCTTCCCTGAAGACAGTGTAGCAAGGGAGGGAAATGAAGGAGTCAGGAGTTGTCTTTGAGAGACAGGTTTCAACTAGGGATAGGATATCGGGATTTTGCTGAGTGGTCCAGCACTGGAGGGCAACAGATTTCTTCAGAAGGCTGCAGACGTTCATTGAGGCAATGCGCAACCCTGATACAGGTGGCAGCCTGGACTGGCCAGTGGACAAGGGGCTGGGATTGGGGTGGATGTTACCCTCCAGTATGAGGAGTAGAGAGAGGATTCTAGCAAGAGTAAGATAGTGCTTTGTGCTAGTTTTGGTGCATGAGGAGGTTGACTTAGAAGAGGGTGTACAGGGAATGGGTAGGGTCCAGAGGGTGGGTATGGCAATGAGAGGGAGGACCAGGAGTGGTGGGGAAGGAATGAGGGAGGGGGATGTGTATTAGCAGGGTGGGGAGGGTGGGGAGTAGGTTCAGGGTGGGGTGGGCGTGGGTGGATGGGGTGGTAAGGTGCACGAGTGTGTCACTGTAGGAGGAGGGTGTCATTAGCAAGGGAGATGGCAGGTGCCAGTAGTAGTAGAGAGGTCAGCTTGTATGGGAGAGTAGAGGTACCCATGGCTATGTGGGCTGGGGCCTTGGGAGGAATGAGGTTGGACGAGAGTCTCCAATGGGTAGGTCAGCCTCAATGGTACAGTGGCAGGGCTGTGGATTTTGGCGTTGAGGGTACAAGGTTCAAATCCTTGGGGGGAGATGCTTTGGCACCAGGTCTGAAAGCCTGAGGGGCTATATGGGAGCAGAAGATCAGAGGGGGTGAAAGGCCGAGGGTAGGTGCACAACAGTGACTTCTAGTGGCCAAGAGAGGGGTCATACAGAGCATGGGGGGAGAAGGATGTGTGCAGGGCAGGTGCTGGTGGCTTGGTAGAGAAGGGCTGGGCTCATTGGAGAGGGCAGGGTAGGAAACAGAATGGGACAGGGGTAGTGGAGTGGGAGGGAGACTAGAGAGTCAGCAAGGGTAGGAAGGTCAGCAGGAGAAAAGAGCAGCTCAGCTTTGTAGGAAATATTAGGTGGTGAGTGCTCCCTCTAGAGGTCAGCGAGTATAAGCTGCAAATGGGAAAGTGGGGACTTAGGAAAACCAGAACAGGAAGTCATGTGACTAGGGTGGTCCTTAAATTGAGGGCCGGCTTTGGGTGGAAATGTGGTTGGGGCAGGTGGGGCAGTAGATGCATAGCATTGATGGGCTAACACCATTCACAGAGTTCAGCTGCAGGAGGAGAGTAGTTACCTTTAGGGCTCTGGTGGACCTCACTACCCCTACTGATGTTCAGGGATCAATTTGCAGCCCATTATGATTTGTAGCCATCTCGGTGGCTTGCAGGGTAGTACCACCCAATTATGGTGGGCTGAGGCTAATTCTTTTCATTGCTGATATCTGAAATCCTGGTTCGATAATCAACAGTTCTATTTTTCCAGAATTCAGACTCAGCTAGCTTGCAGTCATGATCTAATTATTTATGTAAGAAAATCATTGATTTATCATGGCTATAGGACTGCCTGATTTGGTGTGAAGGATAGGTACAGCTGGGTATCATGTTTATAACAGTGGAAACGTAAATTATACCATCTCACAATTTCTCCCAGTGATAGCATGTATACCGTGAATGATAAAGGAGACAAACCGGAACCTTGATGTACACTGCAGGAAACAGCCAAGGCCCTGGAAGAAAAAGCATCCAGTTTTATCCACTGACAAGTAGAAGGACTTGAACCAATGCAACTCTAAACTGCAGAGTCCTCCTACGGTGATCTGCCAACACCCTATGGTACTCAAATATGAAGAAAGATCAAGAAGAATAAGAAATACAAATTCTCATTGATCCATCACCAGAAAAGGGTCATTTAATACTTTTACCAAGTAGGTCACTTCTTTGCTGTGTTGAGATCTAAAGCCTGATTAGAATGACTTGAATGTATCACTTTGCATTAGATGAGTCTCCAGTTGTGATCCAACTCCCTTCTCAATCACCTTTCCTAACAATGGGATGTTTGAGAAAGGCCAATGGTTAAATAAAACCTCTGGATCCAATATTGGTTTCTTGAGCAAGGGCTTCACCGCAGTATTGTTCAGTTTTAAAGGAAATAGTCCCTCACTCAATGAGCAGCAGATGATTTCAAGACCCATGGGGGTTAGGGCCTCTCAAATGACCACTCACCAACAGTTATGCTGGCCCTGGATGTAGATTTATTTTATTTTTTTGTGTAACCAGGCAAGGCCCACCAGGCAAAAGTACCTGTTTTCAGGGACGACCCTGGAGCACTTGGGTGGTTAAGTGACTTGCTCGCAGTCACACAGTATGCAAGTGGAGGTTGTGGGACTCACACCCAGGTCTGCTAGATATACCAAGCTCATTCATAGCTTGTTACTCTAGGCTATATTGCCAGTCCACTTTACCATCTAGGCTATACTGCCATCATTTACAGTAGACAGGTCACAACCTGACTAGCATCTGGGATCCAGTGAATCAGAGTGCCACTGTCCAAACTGCTCTAGCCACTGCTAGGGTCTATGCACCCTCGGGAGGTTGCCCTTCTAATGGAGAACATTGCATCATGGAAGAAAGATACTAAATGTTCACACCTATCTGATGAAACTACTCCCCCAAACTGCAAACAGGCTAGATGCACTAACATAATGACAGTCTGGAAAAGATAAGTTGATCTATTCCTCTCTGCATCAATCAACTCTGACAGGAATGCTGTCTTCTTCTTGGAGTTTACCCTTTTAGACACCTCAAAATTGGTCCTGAGAGCTTATCTGTCCTCCATTTATTCTGTCCTCAACCATTAATGCTCCAATCTATGCCTCATGGGCTTCAGCCTTCTCAGCTCATGGTTATACTAAGGTGAGCTGTGATGGGAGAAAAATGGGCAAACATAGAATGGTGAAAGGTTGATGAATGCTAATGAAAGATCTTTGTTATAGCCATCGACAGCAGCCTCTGTATAGGCAGTCGAAATGCTCAAGGTGTTCAGCTCCTCCAGGAACCTCTTAGGTACAAGGTTTCATACAGGTAGGTTCTGGATCATCACCATAGAGGGGGAGTTACCAGGGGCCCCAACTGGAACTTCTTTGCGAAATCATCCTACCAAACTATTTGATCAACCTTAACATCAAAAATGTTCAGCCCCAGAGTGAAGACCAAGTTCAACGTGTAGCCCTGTTCATGGGTAGCAGAGGAAACATAGTTTCTATAAAGCCCAAGATCCCCTCTGTCAGTGTACCATTCCCAGATACTATACGTCTCTCTGGATTCACAAGTTTATGGATATTGGACAACATGTAGAATGTCCCCGGTCTTGATTTGTCAGGAATAAGATCAGTTATTCTGTCTTGGACATGCTTAGGAAATTATTTGATTATGTCCCATAGTTCCCTGATATATTGTGTAGTTGGGTCACTATCCAGTTCTCTGTAGTAGGTGTGATCTGTTAATTGTCTGTTAGCTTCATTGACATAATCCTCACAGTTTAAGATCACTACTGCAGAAACTTTATCAGCTTTTTTTATAACAATGTTATGGTTAGAATTCAGTGATTGTATTAACCATTTTAAAACCACTTGTCATAGAAAGGGACAGCTATATTCAGGACACTACACATGTCTTGCATAAACTGTCTATTTTTGGGGACTTACCACCTAATAACATATTAGCCATAATGAATGTAACTTCCCTGTATACTAATATTCCACATACTGAATGACATTTTGGGCTGTCTTAAATATCTACAAGAGAAAGGACAGCACCACGACATCCACCCAAAATTCATTGCACATCTTACTGAAATTATTCTGACCGGCAACAGCTTCAGTTTTAATGGCAAACATTATGTTCAAACTATAGGAACAGCAATGATCACCAGGATGGCTCCACAATACACCAACCTTTTAATGGCAAATTTGGAGTAGAATTTCCTGAAACAATATATGCACAAACTACTTGCTCATTTCTGTTATATTGATGATTTATTTATAGTTTGGACAGAAGGTACCTGCACATTTAAAGAATTTCATCAGGAGCTTAACAACCTCCACCCATCCATTAAACTTTTCCTGGAGTACTCTGACACTGGTGTGAATTTCGTGGACACCAGTTAGCATCAAAGATGGAACCTTGCAGACCTGTATTTACAGGAAACCAACAGACAAAAGGTACTTACAAAAATACAGCAATCACCCTAGGCAAGCTAAGAAATCTGTTATGTAGTCAAGTACTTTGACACCACCGTATCTGTTTGAGTGTGGAGGACAGAGACAAATACCTGGCCACACTGAAAAAAATATTTACTGGGCAGGGCATCCTCTAGAGAAACTGACAGAGTTGTTGAAAACATGCTACGCAGATACCAACAGAACAGCCAGTGTAGCCTAGAGGTTAGAGTAATGATCTGTGAGTGAGCTTGGTACAACCAGCAGACCTGAGTTTGATTCCCACAACCTACACTTACATAATTTATGACTCTGATCAAGTTACTTAACCTCCCCAGTTCTCCCAGGTCACCCCTGAAAACAGGCACTTGTGCCTAGTGGGCCTTACCCAGTTGCCAAAGACTAAAATCAATAAAATAAAATAATACAAAAAAAAAACACTACCACCAACTAGATACCCTTGGTTGCCACATACAACCCAGATCTGGAGCCGCTATGTAAAATTATTAAGGCACTCCAAGCAATATTTAGTGAGAATCAGACCTTGAAATGTATTTTCCAAGAACTACCTCTACTGTCTTTCAAATGCCTCTACGATGCCAGTTTGACAACAATTTGTTCGACCGGCATCACAATGACGGAATTAATGTAGACCTCAAGTTGCAGTTGACATAAATCTGTATGGGAACCTGGTCCTTGTTTCTACTGGGGGGCTCTGCCCCCCACTCCCCCATACTAAATATAATCAACTCCAAGTCATAGTTGATTCAGGGAGGTGGTGCAGGACTGGGAGACAGTGTGCCCGGATCTCTGGTGCACCATTACAGCGAACTGTCAATGTTGCCAGCATCAATGATGTTCTCTGTAATGATGTAACTGTCAGTGTGGTATACCCTTTCAAACAACCACCTAATATATCCAACCTGATTGTCAGGAGCAAACTTGTACCTGACCAAACAACATAACACTGGGTGGCATGAGACCCTGCAACAGTCCTAGATGTGAGACATGTAAGCACATCTCCACTTCAAAATTTAGCAACACATCCCAAAACAGACAATTCAAGTTATAGGGTACTTATATATGTGCATCTCAGAATGTTGTTTATTACATCCAATTCAAGAAATGTCCACATACAGGTTATGTGGGGGAGACCAGACAAGCTCTTTGGGCACATTTGAACTTACACAGATAAGATATTAAAATGAAAAAGATTCAAAAACTTGTGGTACAACATATCTCTGTCCGATCATTCCATCTCTGACCTCTCTGTCTTGATTCTCAAAGGACATTTCAAAAATACACTACAGAGGCGAGTATGAGAGGTTAAGCTTATTTTTATTTTGAATATGGTGGATGATGGCATAAATCAGGACACATGTGTCATGACCCATTACACCATTTGAAATGATCCAGGTTTTTTTTTCTTGTTGTTTCAGGTACAATACATGGATGGATATAGAGAATTGTTCAACCGGTCTATCCTATAGTGTATTTCTAAGTTTGTATTTATTGGTTGGTGGGGTTCTCATGGGTATTAATTTACACATGCAGATCTGTTATTTAGTAGTAGAACATTTTGTTTTCTATACAAGCACATATTGGTACACTGACTCCATTAGGGATACAGAGTCCTATTTACTATGTGGTCTTGTTTCAGTTTACAGTTTTAATGTTCACAAATAATATTGACAAATTAACACAGTGTTATAGATGGTACATGTTTAAACAGTACAAGTGTGAATATTCACTAATAATATTGACAAATGAACACATAGTTACTGACAGAAACATGTTTACCCAGTGCCAGCACTGAAAATGTTATTGCAGAATGTCTCTAATTCCATCAAGGGCTTGCACACAGACACAGCCATAGACATACACACACATGTGCACGTGTGCGTGCGCACACACACACACACACACACACACACACACACACACACACGCTGCTACATTTCTAAGGAGTTTTTTTTCTTATCCCTAAGTTGTGCATCACAGCTTATTACTATTAAACTGGGGCATTCATATGTAGAATGACAACATTATTTATCAACTTAGCTGTCACATGGATATGTTAAGTTCTTTTTTTTTACAAGTTCTGTTCTATGTGCTTGAGGTGATTTCTTGTATAACTGCCATTTTCTGATAAAGGACTCTGTTGTGTAGTCCAAAAGCTAAAGGTTTTTTTTCTGTAAAACTTTCTTGGTACAATAAAAGGTATCAAATCACCTATTTTGTGTATCTTATTGTACAAGGACAAATACACCATCAGATATTTGTTTTGGTTAAAATAAGTGTGGGTCCACCACCTGAGATGACTCCTGTCATGGGGGAAGCCAGAGGTGTTCCCTCTTAGTAATAATAACATATATATATATATATATATATATATATATATATATATATATATATATATATATATATATATATATATATATATATATATATATATATATATATATATATATATATATATATATAGCAGTATAGCGCAGTGGTTTAAGGCTCTGAGCTGCAAATCTGGTGACATCCAGGAGACGAGACCTGGGTTTGAATCCCACAGCTTCCACATGCATACTGTGTAACCCTGAGCAAGTCACTTAACTTCCCTGTGTTTTCCCAGGTCACTCCTGTAAAAATGTTTTCAGCTTAGTGTGCGTATAGGAACACCTTGAGGAAAAGGAAGGGCTGGAGGTGCAATGGGTTATCCTGGAGAAGATTACTAAGGTGGCCCCTGAAAAAAGGACCTCAGGTCTCAGTGGGTTTACCAAGTTACCAAAATCTAAATAAATAAATACGTGGGCAGTATACAGACCTTGAGTATGGGGAGAGGAGTTTGATAAGGCACTTGTGGAACACACCATAAGGATGGAAAGTAAGGGGGAGGTGCTGCTACTTGGGGACTTCCACCTGTGAGATGTGTATTGGAGCCTTCCAACTGCAGCTTCAGCAAGGAGCAGGCCATCCTTGACTCCCTACAAAGGGGCTTTTCTCAGGCAGCTAGTCAAGGAACCTACTAGAGAAGAAAGCACTGTTGAACCTGGTGCTTGCAACCTGAGACAGCATTACAAACTTCACAGCTGGCAGTCCCCTAATTACCAGTGATCACAGTACTAACATACTAACATAACATACTATTTGCCAGCAGATTAGGCCTTACGGTCTATCGAGTCTGCTCGAACCTAGATCCTTAGTTGGATGCCGAGACCCTCCCATCCCTTGATCTCCAGAAACCCCTATCATCCATCCCCACCCCCCCCGGGACAGGCCATCATCTGATACATCCACTTTCTGTCTCTGTCCCACTCTCTTGAAGCCCTCCACTGTGGATCTCTGAACCAGCTCACCAGGCAGTGCATTCCAAGGGTCCACCACCTCTCGGTGAAAACCTCCTCCTCTTTTCCCTCACCTTCCACCTTCCAACTTCAAACCATGCCCTCTGGTGATACCTCCCTGCTTGAGTCTAAAGATCCCCTCCATGTTTACCCTATTGATTCCCTTGAGGTACTTGAAGACCTCAATCATGTCCCCCTGTCTCTCCTCTCCTCCAATGAAAACAGGCAGAGCTCCTCAAGTCTGTCCTCATACGTCAAATCCCCTAGCCCTCGTATCATCTTTGTTGCCCTCCTCTGTACCCTCTCCAGGAGCTGTATGTCCCTCTTCAAGTGTGGTCTCCAGTACCGACACAGTACTCAAGGTGTGGTCTAACCAGTCCATTGTACAGCGGCAGAATCACTTCCTTGCTCCTAGAGGTGATCCCCCACGATGCATCCCAACATCCTGTTTGCCTTGCTAGCTGCTCTCCTGCACTGCTCAGAGTTATTCATACATGTATCCACCATGACCCCTAGGTCTTTTTCCCCTATTGAGGCCTCCAGCGCCTCCCCTCCCAGGGTGTACCTGTGTTTAGGGTTTCCCCGACCAAGATGCAACACCTTGCATTTGGTGATATTGAAATTTAATTTCCATGTGTGAGCCCAGCTTTCCAGGGTGTCCAGGTCCCCTTGCAGGGCCACCCTCCCCTCTTCTCCCTCAACTACTGCTCCCATCTTGGAGTGATCCACGAAGAGACTCATTTCACACCCTATACCCTCCCTGATGTCCGATATGTATGCATTAAACAGGATCGGACCCAGGACCGAGCCCTGTGGTACCCCTCTACCAACCTCTCTAGGGTTCGAGAGCTCCCCACAGACCACTACTCTCTGAGTGTGTCCAGCTAACCAGTTTTCAATCCATCTGACCATCAAAGGGCCTACTCCTAACCCCATCAGTTTCTCCACCAGACCATTGTGGGGGACAGAGTCAAATGCCTTGCTGAAGTCCAAAAATAATACATCCACAGGCTTACCCCTGTCCAGTTCTGATGTTACCCATTCATAGAACTCCACAAGGTTGGTTTGACATGATCTACCTGGCACAAACCCATGTTGCCGACTGTCCAGACCTCCCACCTCCTCCAAGTACACCCCCAACCGTTCCTTTAGTATACTCTCCATTAATTTTCCCACCACCGAGGTCAAACTGATGGGTCTATAGTTACCTGGTACTTCCCTCGACCCCCCTTTATGGATTGGTACCACATGTGCCCTCTCGCCAATCCCTAGTACCCTCCCTGTCTCAAGTGACCTGCTGAAAAGCTCCGCCAGGGTGCAGCCAGTGTCCGCCAATTCCCATAGTACTCTCGGATGAATGCCATCCGCCCAGGAGATTTGTTTTCTTTAGGGCCTTGAGGGCTAACCACACCCTTTTGGTGAGATAGTATCATCTGTCCCTCCCTTACTGGTCTTTTATCCTTATCCAGATGTGACACCCCTGGGGTACCTTTCCCTCCCTCTTGCTCCATTTATGTTGCTCCCCTGATCCACTCCCTTCCGCTTCTATCCCTTCATGCCTTGATTTGTAGATATCCCATCCCCTCCCTAGTGAACACAGAGGCAAAGTACTCGTTAAATACCTCTGCCTGGTCCTTGCCTCTTCCACCACCCTCCTTCTGATCTCAATCTGCTGAGATGGCCCTTAGTTTTCTCCGCTCCCCAATGTACGGAAGAACCCTTTTCCCTCCATGTATCCCTGTGCCAGCCGCTGCTCTTTACTGGACTTTGATCCCTCACCATACGGGTGACTTTTCTAGATGCAAGCTGGTACATTTCTTATCCCTATCCCTCTTGTTGTTTATATATTTTGTAGGCCTTCTTTTCTCTGACTGCTACCTGTACCTCACTGGACCACCAGCATGGTTTACGTGACCTTGCTCCCTACGTTTCAACTTAGCGCAGATCCTGACTGCCTCCAGAAGTCCCGCTTTATGACCTCCATCTCCTTTTCACACTTGTTGTTGAGGTAATCCCCTTCAAGTGATCCTGAGAATATTTCCCATGCCCATAAAGTCTGCCCCCTGAAGTCCACTGCCAGTGTCCTAGATTTCACCCCACCCCCCCATGCTTATTTGAAACCAGACAGTATTGTGGTCACTCCCAGTCAGGGGTCCTGTACAACCATGTCCCTTACCAGATCCCCATCTGCCAGAACCACATCCAGGACATGCCTCTCCCTTGTGGGCTCCATCACATGCTGTGTTAAGAACACATCCTGGAAGCCATCCAGCAGCCTCTGCTCCTTGGCCACCTTAGAGGACATGTTTCCCAGTTTGTACCTGGCATATTAAGGTCCCCATCAACACCACTCCTTCCCTTTTGGACCACACTGGGCAGCATGATGTTGTCCAGCAAACCATCCTCTAGAACATCACTCATCCGGGGGCCTATATGCTACTCCCAGCTTGACCTTATCTCCTGCTGGGGATCGTAAGGTGACCCATAAGGCCTCCACGTTCCCTCTGCCTCTTCTACCATAGCAATTTCTATATCATCTCTAATGAACATAGCCACTCCACCCCTCTGACCTCCTTTCTATCCTTCCTAAGCATAGTGTACCCCTGTACATTTAGGTCCCAGTCATGGTTTTGTTGTTACGTCTCGTGACCGCGCCACATCCACCCTCGAACAGCATGCCTGCCTGAACTCCGGCAACTTGTTTCCAAGCTCCTGGCATTTACTAACACCAACCCCCACCCCTTATCCCTGATCCTCTTTGTTGAACCCCACCCAGATTCCTTATACTTCCATCCTCCCCTGCTCCTCCTGAAACCTCCACCTCCAGTCTGTTTCCCCCCTCCCCCCTTGGGCTTGCGGCTACTCCCCTCATCTGGAGGGAGGCTTCTGGTCAGCCCCTCCCTCATCCCTTCCCCCTTACAAGTTTAAACTCCACCTTTCTTGTATGTAGTCAGCCATCCCCTGTTTAAGGACTTCCTTCCCTAATGGGGCAAGATGAAACCTGTCCTTGGCATATAGTCCCTTATCCTCCCAAACTCCATTCCAGTTCCCTAACACCCCAATCCATTCTCTTCGCCTCACTTCTGAGCCAGTCATTAACCTCTGTAAGCTTCTTTTTTCTCCACTGAGGCCTTTGGTACTGGCAATATCTCCGAAAGAAATGTTGCATCCATTATCCCGACAGACTCTGGCAAGTTCTTGGAACCTTGCTTGGATTTCCAAAATGCTATTTCCCTCTAGATCATTAGTTCCCAAATGCACCAGGAAATCCGGTTTCCCTCCACAATCCCTAACCATTTCATACACCATGAACTTTGCTCTGTGCACTGTCAGCCCAGAGATACTCACTACCTTCACCTGGCTATGGCATCCACCCACTGTCCCTCCCAATGGATACCCCTAATCATCGAGTCTCCCAGTAACAGAACCTTAACACATCATCCTTATGGTTACCTCCATTATGCCCCTCAGCCCCCCTTCCCCCCTTTATTCATGATCTCAATTTCATGGGAGTCTTCCTGCCTTATTAGAGACCCCCTTGTCACCCTCCCCTTTCTGCCTCCCTTGCTATTTTGCCCACTTAACTCAAACCCCCTCTGAATAGGTGTCCCCTTTAACCCTCTCTTATCTGAACCATTTATCCTGGCCCTGATGGTTTCCCCTTCCCCCACACCACCATCCTCCCCCCCCTTGTAATAGTACCCCTGCCTCCAGAGGCTCTCTGTGGGTCCCCTTTAGCTAGGGCCCCATCCTTGGTACTGATCTCCCTGCTGAAAGGGGGCTCCTCTCCCACCTCCTTGTCTCCCAGTTTCTCTCCAATCATGCTCTCCTCCCTCATGTCTGGAATATGTTGCATCTCCCCCATTTGCTTAACATATATGTTTCCCCTTCTCCCTCTGGGAATATGTCTGTCCTTTTCATAGCTGGTCTGTGATGCCCTATGGGTATCCGACTCCCTCCCCCCGGCCTCTGTATAAGTTTCCTCATTTCCACCAACCCCTTCCTCCCCCTCTAGGCTGCTTAGTAGCTCAAATTTATTGTGACACTCTATGTCAGCCTCCATCAAGTAACCCGAGTTTCCCCTGACTGCATCTCTAAACTGGCCCTCTTCTTCCTCTCTTGCACTGTTCACCTTAGGAGCTCCCTTCCCACAGTCTGCTGTTTTCAGTTCCTTTAACAGCCCCTTCAACTCTTCCCTCCAGTCTCTTTGTATTCAGAATGTTCACCCCGTCGCTTTCCCTTAGCATCAACTTCCCTATCTAAGGGTCCTCTGTCCCTAATATCCTCCCTCCTGCTTGCTGTAACATAACGTCCTGTAATTTCAGGCTTGCCCCAGCCTCCCTCAGCCCCACCCTTCTGCTGCCCATATCCACCCCTTATCCTTGGACACCCCAGCTCCACAGCTTACTCCTTAACCAATATACCTCACTCCTGATACAAGATAGCTGTCTACAGAGTGGGCAGCCCCCTCTCTCAGGCCCAATTTAGAATTATTGCCATCCCACAGCCTGTGCAGCCTACAACCCTTCGAAGATGCCTACCATGGTGGAATATGGCCACCCTGATTATCCCCTCTGTTTATAATAGCACACCCCTTTTCTCAGTCCCTTTCCCTGGGTACAGTTTCTCTCTATACTGACTGTAGTTATTTACAAACCAATTTCAACTCCACCAATAACGTTCCCAAGTCTCACAAACACATACAGTCCAGTGTGTGTTGGTCCTATAACAGTGTATGTAAGCAGACATCAGGTACCATATGATGTCACAGGCCCTCAGCTCCTGTTGCTTCAATTTCAGTCCCAAACAGAAATACTCAGCCCTTCAATCCCAACCCCAGTGGCTTTTCAGTATTTGAAGGCATACAAAACAGAGTGGGTGGGAGGGCTCTTCTAAACACCAGGCAAACAACACATTTAAATTTCCCTCTAAGTATCCCTGCCAAACAACTATCCCCAAGCCACCAAAGTTACAATGTAACAGTTCTAATTCAAGGTAATAATTTTTAACACATAAAACTAATTTCACTTACAAACTATTCAAATATTTCAGTTAAAACAGAATATAACTCCAGCCCTCTTTCCTACCTGCCTGCTGCTTAAGCTCCCAAGTGAACAGTACAGTGTGGTTTAACATTAAGGCCAGAGTAAAGGCCAACCATATGAGAACTAAGGTCCCAGATTTCAGGAGGGCAGATTTTAAAGAAATGGGAGATTACCTCAGAAACTGCCTTA
Source organism: Neoceratodus forsteri (assembly GCA_016271365.2). Taxonomy (NCBI): domain Eukaryota; kingdom Metazoa; phylum Chordata; order Ceratodontiformes; family Ceratodontidae; genus Neoceratodus; species Neoceratodus forsteri. Next base: position 1,018,468,976 of record CM028129.1, read on the forward strand.
TATGGGGGATTACCAGGGAGGGGTAGAAGCACAGCGGGGAAAACTAAGGGACAGCATATATAAAACAACCAAATCCTGCATGAGGGAAGTGAGTAAAAGTAGAAGGAAAAAGAGACAGTTGTGGTTCTCTAGGGAAGTGGCCAAGATGTTAAGAGAAGAAAAGATTCATTTAGGAGGAACTGTGTAAGGAAATGCAGAGGGAAGAAGGCAGTGAGGTATACAAAGCAAAACAAAGGGAAGCAGGAATGCAGTGAGGTGAGCAAAGTCTCAGATAGAGGAAAGTATAGCCAACGGGAATAATACTTTCTTCTGGTACCTACAGTAAGTGAGAAGAGGAAAGCAAGGGATAGTAAGGATAAGGAGGGCAGCAGGGAGAGACTGTACATAAATGGATCAAGAAAAAGCAGAAATCATGAACAGGTACTGCTGCTCAGTATTCACAGTGCAGGGAGAGGGGATGACAACCAGGGAGCAATAGGAACAAAGGGGTGGGGTGGACACAGTCCATTTTCAGAAGAACGATTCCTTAAGGAATTTGCAGGTCTTAAAGTTGGCCATTGTCAAAAGTGGATTTTACCATTTGAGCAATATCACCCAGATCCAGGCCCTGATACCTCCTGAGGACCTGACCATGTTGGTACTGTACATGATTTTGTTATGTCTAGGTTGGACTACTGTAACACCCTGTACCTAGGGCTATCTGAAGGCAACCTCTGTTGGCTGCAGCTGGTACAGAACACAGTGGCAAGATTATTGACAGGTGTACAAAAAGATGTGACCACATTATGCCTGTCCTCTGCGAACTTCACTGGCTGCCAGTCAGGTGGAGGATTATCTTTGAGGTCAGGCTTCTGGCCTATAAGTCCCTGCACAAAGGGGGAAAAGTTTATCTGCAAGATCTCCTTGTGTCCCATCACCCATCCTGGGCTCTCTGTTCTGCTGAGGGTTGCCTCCCAGGAGTTCCCAGGGTTGAGTTGCGGCATTCAATTGATCATGTGTATTCTGTTGCCGTGCCAACCCTGTAGAACTCATTGTCTAACTATCTTCAGGAGGCACCCTCGGTGGAAACATTTCAAAAAGATCTAAAGACTTTTCTGTTTAAACAGGTGTTTAATTTATAATATAGTATGAAGATGTTTCTTAAGTTTATAGCTAGATAGTATTAAATATTGTATTGTTGAGTTCCTCTCTTTGAATTTAATTGATTGATGTTTTCAGCTGTTAGCTTATGTGTGTGCATTGATTTTAATATGTAAATGTGAAGCACTCTGAGTTTATGGAATGGGTCGCTATACAAATAAAGTATTTATCTGTCTGCCTGTCTGTCTGTCTGTCTGTCTATCCGTCCGTCCATCCATCCATCCATCCATCCATCCATCCATCCGTCCGTCTGTCTGTCTATCTATCTATCTATCTATCTATCTATCTATCTATCTATCTATCTATCTATCTATCTATCTATCTATCTATCTTTCTGTCTATAGTGGACAAGGCAATGGGACCAAATGGGATACATCCAAGGGTACTAAAGGATCGCAGGGAGGTGCTAGCTATCACACTTATGGCCTTATTCAACAGCTTACTAGAACCAGTCACGGGTCCAGAGGTCTTGAGGAGAGCAGATGTGGTCCCTCTGCTTAACAGCAGCATCAGGGAGGAGGCTACTGACTATAGGCCTGTCAGTTTCACCTTCATGGTGGAGAAATTAATGGAAAGCTTGGTTAAGTTTAGTAGAGTATCTTGAATCCAATGGGCTACAGGTCTAAAGGCAGCATGGAATAAAGGGGTTGGGGGTCATGAAAGATGAATCTGATTGATTTCTTTGACTGGGTGACCAGGGAAATAGATTATGAAATGTCAAGAGGGTAGTGGATGTGGTCTATTCATAAGACCTTCAACATTGTACCACACAAGACACTGATAAAGAAATTCAGCAGCCTACAAGTGGGATCCAGAGTGGTGAATCTGGTAAGGAACTGGTCAACTGATACATAACAGAGGCTGGTAGATGGCATTCAATCTAATGATAGGAGAGTGGCCAGCGGGGTGCTGCAAGGCTCAGTACAGTGACCAGTCCTCTTTAATGTCTTCATAAGTGACATCGCAGAAGAACTGGAAGGGAAGGTATGTGTGTTTGCAAATGACTCCAAAATCTGTAGTAGGGTGGACACTCAGGAGTTGTGGAGAAAATGCACAAGGATCTTGAGAAACTCAAGGAGTCATCAACAGCATGTCAGTTGGGGTTCGATGCCAACAAATGTTAGTTTTTGCCCCTAGGGCATAAGGACCCAGAAGCTAAGTATAGTATGGATGGCACTGACACTCACTAAGCAGGAAAGGGATCTTGAGACTATCATACCTGGTGATCTCAAAGTGTGGGATCAATGTGACAAAGCAGTGGGAAAGGCCAGTGGGATGCTGGGATGCATAGGGAGTTGTATCACCAGCATGAGGATGGAGGTAGGGTTACCACTGTATTGCTTACTGGCGAGACCCCACCTGGAGGATTGTGTCCAGTACTGGAGGCTGCACCTCATAAAGGATATAGACATGTTAGAGGCAGTCCAGAGGCAGGCAACTAAAATGGTGCAGAGGTTGCATCAAAAGCCCTATGAAGAGAGACTGAGGTATTTCCACACGTACATCCTGGAAGAGAGGAGAGCAAGAAGGAACATGATAGAGACCTACAAGCACCTCATGGGAGTGAACAGGATGCAGGAAGGGAGTCCCTTTCAACTGAGAAAGAGCCAGGACCAGAGGGCATGCAGTGAGGCTAGAGGGAAGGAAGCTTAAGAGGAAGAACTCCTTCACTGAGTGATGGACACCTGGAACAGACTGTCTGCAGAAGTGCTGAAGGCAGACACAGTAGGGAGCTTTAAGCATGCATGGGATAGGCAGAGGGGAATATTAGTAACCTGAAAGAGAGGGGAGAGGGTTGCTGGAGACCAGATATGGTCATTGGAGACAGACTAGGCAGGGCAGATTGGGTGGGTCAAATAATCCTTTTCTATTGACAAATTCTGTGTTTCTATGTTTCTAAATTATTTCTACCGTAGCAGCTCTTTGTCCCCCTAATGTGATATTGGGCAAAAGAAACAGGGCACTCAGACATCAATTTTTGGATGAAACAAGAGCAAGTTTTAGTTACAGTATGTACAGACATTGATGTTAGAACTTTGATACAGTACTCTTGTATAACACAGGTACCCTCTCTCAAATTGGAAAATGCCCTCAGACCATTTGTCTAGGTGATATACTTTGTCTCACACAGGTACTAGAAATCATCACTCATGGTATGGGCACTCAGCTCTTGTGGCAGTGGTGACCCAGAAGTCCAAGGCAGCATTCAAATATAAGACACCGGGATGGTATCTCCAAATATACAGTACACTTCCTTTCCATTCTATGCATTTACAAGTAATGCATATTTATCACTATGTATACATGTATTGAATCTCTTTCAGGACTTGTGTGATCTATTGATAGCTATATAGCTAGATAGATAGCTAGCTAAATAGACAGATAGATAGACAGACACAGGGACAGGCAGATAGACAGACAGATAGACAGACAGACAGACAGACAGACAGACAGACAGACAGACAGACAGATAGATAGATAGATAGATAGATTAGATAGATAGATAGATAGATAGATAGATAGAAACTTTATTTGTATAGCGCCCCTTCCAGAGGCTCGGAGCACTTGATAGCATTTAAAATCAATTCATACAAAATATGGTACACAGCATCAGGACATAAAGCAGAGTTCAATATAAAATTCTATCTAAATAAAAACATTTTTAATCCTTTTTTGAAGGTTTCCACCCAGGGTGCCTCCCTTAGATTTCTTGGTAAGCAGTTCCACAGGGTTAGAGCAGCAACTGAGAATGAATGGTCCCTAGAATGCCGGAGTCTAGCTCTGTGAACGACAAGGAGGCAATCCTCAGAGGAATGGAGAGCCTGAAATGGGCAGTGAGGAACTAGGAGGTCTTGCAGGTAGGCTGGTCCCCCTTTGAGCATAGCCTGATAGGTCAGTAATCTGACCTTGAAGACATTCCTCTACCTTACTGGTAGCCAGTGCAGTTCATGGAGGACAGGTGTAATACAATTCACTCTCCAGACACCAGTCAAAAGTCTAGCAACTGTGTTCTGCCCTAGCTGCAGCTGATGGAGGTTGCCTCCAGATATCTCCAGGTAGAGGGCATTGCAATAGTCCAGTCTGGAGAGGGTCCCACAGCCCAGCACAGTACGCTACACTCGTCAGACCTGGGTGCCCAGCAGGTGGGTCTGGTCCGTGACCCACACAGGGACCAGCATCCGGATGCCGCTGCAGGCTCCCCCCCCCGCAGGCGACTGCAACAGCAGAGCACACCCATGGCACCACCTACAGGGCAGGCAGTCACCAATGGCCTCACAGCCTACAGAAGCTACAGACACCCCCCCCCACACACACACACATGCACACAGGGCAGTGTTGACCCATGGAATAGTGGACAAATGTTTATTACAACAACAGATACAAATGCACATCACAGTGCCTGACAACCCCCCTGACACCCCAAGTACAGTCCTCTGTCCTGTGCCACAGCACATCCAGACAGCCACGCCGTGTCCCGAGCAGTCCCCTACACAGCATGCTGCTACACGCGATCAGGTGCCATCACTGCTGGATGATGCCCCTCCTCATTGCTGCTGTTGCACTCCTCCACAGACATTGTCCACTCCACTGCTGCAGTACAAGGTGCATGATGGGTCCCCTGTAGTACTGTGGATAGAACAAGACAGTAAGTACCATGTGAATAGGGCTGGCCACCCACCCACCCTGCAATAACTGGACACACAGTGGTGCGGCCCCCTCTGGGGCTAAGGTGGACACACTGCTGGCCCAGACACACATGGCACAGTGCGTCCCACACAATGGGCCACCCCCCAACACCAACAGGTCAGCAACAGAGGTGCACAATGACATACAGACAAGCGCTATCTATCTGGGATGAAACAGTGAACCACCACAAGGACCTTTGCTCTGCACCACCCTGCACACCATTGTAGTGGAGTGTGCCACCCACCACAGTCCTCCGGAGTTACCTCGGCACCCTGCACATCCACCGCATGTGGTACTGGGCCTAGGCATCTCCACCATGACAGCCGGTCCAGCCTGCTGCACCTACCACCATAGCTCGATCCTCCTCCTCAGCATGCCTGTGGAGACCTGTATGGGGGAGGGAAGGGGGAGAGCAAAGCAGGATGCAAGTCAGCACACAGGCACGGCCCAAGGTAACTCCTCACCACTTGCTGCCATCAGGTACAAGACACCTGCATGACACACTTACCAGCGGATAAGCCTGAGCAGACCAGAGTGTCCCATATCCAACACTGTGAGAGAACCCATGCTCGGCAATGCACCAGAGGTCCAGTGGGTAATGCTTCAGGGTATCTGTGAGATGTGCAGAAACAAAGGCATGCCACTTATGCAGTGTGCCAGTGCTGGTCGTGCACGTGGCAGGCAGCACCACACATGCAACACACATGTGCATGGTCTAGCAGGTACCACATGCCCCCCCACATGGCTGGGCGATGCAACTGACCATGCACGCTGAGGGTGACACCACACAGGTCACCACGCAGCCATGTAACATCGTGCCGGGCATGTCAGCGGGTTGTAGGGCCCCATGGTACAAAGGCTGTCCATATGCCATGCATGGTTGTGCATGTGGCTGTGTGGGGCAAGGGCATGGGGAGGCCTGTGCAGCCGGAGAGTGTCCATGGACAGAACAAGTGGACCCATGGGGGCACAGTGCAATGTGGCCCTGGAGTGTAAGCATGGTGCAATGTACGTGCAGACTGCAGAAGTCACAAATGTCATGCATGCATGGTGCCTGCAGGTCCTGCTGATTGACCGTGTGTGACAGGGGGCATGGTGGTGGCCTGTGGACACCCCTGCACCATGATGCCTGTCGCCATGCACAGACATCGCCCTACATGGCCCCTGGACATTGGGCAGGTGATGCATAGTGGTGGATGATGGTGGTGGAGCCATGCACGTGCGACCGGCATGGGCGTCCATGGTCCATATGGCCTGTCTCAAGTACACCGTGGTAGCTGCATGAACACTGCTGCATGCTGCCATGCAGTGACACACATGCACCTGGAAGTGTGAACAGAGTGGCACATGCTATGTATACCAGGCCAGTGCTGTAACGGTAGGCTCGAGGGGTGGAGGCATGGCATCCCACGCCAGTCACACGGTGCATGTACAATCACAGATTCACAGGTGACAGCCTGTGCACTACATATGCTGAGTGATGCCAATATCAGGTGCTGTTCCTTGTACAGACTGATACCTGAATGAAGGTGGAATGTGCCCAAGACTGCTCTTGAACATATACCTGCTAAATGCGGGGCATGGGAGGGGTGGACAATGATGGCCATGGGAGCGTGTATTCCATCAACGCATGGATGAGCATCTGCTACATGACACACACTGCATTGAATGGTTCTGTGTGCCATGGCCAATGGTCGTACACCTGTGCGACCTAGTCCATGGCTGTATGGGACCTCAGACACGATGTTCCATGGCCATGTCGGTCGAGACCAAGGTTATGTGTGCACTGGCATATTACGTGTCGGCTCCTTCCAGCATGTTGCAGGTGAAGGTATCAGTGTTAGCCAGTCATCTGTGTCCAGGGCACTGACACAGGTCACTGATGCACTGTTACAGCAGTCACGGGACCACATACACCTCCCAATGACAGACGGGGAGGTCCGCACCATGGAGCAGGCATTCTATACAATGTACAGCATGCCAAATGTGATTGGTGCCATGGAGGGTACACACATCAGCATCTTGACACCCTCGGTCAAGGAGAAGGCCTACCTCAACTGCAAAGGCTTCCATAGCATCAGCTGCTAGGTTGTGTGTGATGCGGCGTACCTGTTCATCAATGTGTGTGCATGGTTTCCCGGGTCCTGCCATGACTCCTACATCCTGGATGCATTGGGGCTTGGTGCCTGGCTCCGTGTGGGTCATGTGGATGGGTGGCTGTTAGGTAGGTGTACTGTGCCCCTTTATGTCTGGCCCTTGCATGCCCATTCCATGTATAATCTCTCCACTTTCTCCACAGGTGACAGTGGATATCCATTGCACCCAAACCTGCTGACACACTACGTGGTGCCTGCAAATGCTGCAGAGGTGGCCTTCAACACAATGCACTGTTGGATGAGGGCCATTGTGGAGAGGAGCATCGGATTACTGAAGATGCAATTCAGATGCCTGGACCACATTGGGGAACAATGATGCTGAGTCTGCGGCGCACCTGCCATGTGTTCGTGGTCTGCGTGATACTGCACAACATGGCCGTGTGTCGAGGCCTACCGATGCCTGAATACAATCCACATGACATGACACCGGATCAGCCTGCTGATGAGCCGGTGCATGGCCAGGACTGAGCCACAGGTTGTGCAGCACATGCAGCAGTCGTCAATGGGACCTTCAGATGCTAGTCCCAGCACCTGTTACACCTTTGCACCCCATGAGGACATGCCTGATCATTGGCTGGTGTGGTGGCATTCAGGTTGGCAGCATAGTGTGTTGCTGCACTGTCCAGAGTGCGCCTGAAGAGGCACCGCTGAGGGTGCACGTCATCCTGTTGTGGCTGTGGTGCATGCTCGCAGTGCCAGGCAGCATGGCTGGCATTTCATGGCAGGGACCCAGGACTGCTGTGTTAAGCCCCTGTACCACAGCAAGGTAGCCAGCAGAACAGGGGTCTGCCCAGCTCCCCTGCATATGTGACCATACTGGGGGCGCAATGGTACTGTCGGCTCCCCTGACCCCCATATGCCTGTCTGCATGCATGCAATGGACTGCACCCTCCCTTACCCTGTGCCACTATGTGTCCGTCTACCATGCCACTGTGTGTGTGTGTGTCCGTGTGTGTGTGTGTGTGTGTGTGCCTGTGTGTGTGTCCATGTGTGTGCGTGCACACCCCATCAGGCGTCATATGTGACCATACTGGGGGCGCAATGGTACTGTCGGCTCACGATCATGGTGTCCCATAAGGGGATGCCTGTTCCTGGGGCTGTGGACTGTGTCTCCAGCCTGTGTGTGTGTGTGTGTGTGTGCCCCAGTGCCCTGCCACCATGGCCACAGCTCCATGGTGCATCTTGTGTGCAGTGGCCGATGCAGTGTACAACTCAGTGGTGCCGTCCGTATCCAGTACTTCGCTCTGTCCGTCACCTGACTTGCTGTCCCCCCCCAGACTGTATCCGTTGGGATCACACCAGTTGTCTCTGTGGTCTCGGTGGTGTCAGTGACTGTGCTGTGTGCCTCCTCATCCAGACCAGGATGCCCCCCTATGCCCATACTGCTGTCGTCCCGCATGCACCTCATGTCATCCGTGGCCCAACATTTGGCTCTCCTGTGCACTGGGATTGGGACCATGGTGGTGTTCCCCAGCCCGTGATGGTGTTCTCCATCCGCTCCTGCAACTCTTCTATCTGCACTATGTCACGTCCCATGGTGATGATTGTGCCAGTTGGCATCATGAGTGCCTCCATGTGCCACCATTGTGCTTTGAGGAGGTCCAACTCCAGCTGTTGAAGTTCACGGTGTTGTGGATTGACTATCACTAAGGACCTTGCTGCTCTGCTGCGCCCTGTCATTTGGGTGGATGTGCACTCATCACCGCTGTCAATGTCTGCACTGGGCATGATGTGCACCCCCACATCCTGGTCCACCTTTGCCCACCCATGTGCTCCCCATTTGTAGGTGGCCCATGGCTCTTGGGTGTCAGTCACCGGTCAGCTGCTCTGCTTTATACCCTGGGTCCCATCACCTCCGTTGTCACCATACGGCTCAGTAGGGGTCTCCACCTCCTTGCTGTTGGGTCCAGCGATGGTGTTGTCAGCTGGGTCCAGCAATGCAGGCTCTGCTGCCTGTCTTTGCCCCATGGGGGGTGTATGGGAGGCTGTGTTACCTGCACTGCTCATTGTACATGGCCTGCGTCCATGACTGTACCCAACTGAGGCTTACCTGCAGTGTTGTCCTCCATCGGCTGTCCACGCCTTGTGTCTGTGCTTTGTGGTGGATGCGCCTGTGGTTAGTGTGTCTGCTACCAAGCATTCTATTGGTGTGAGCTGTGTGTCTGCTGTGGGCGATCCACCACCCGTGCCCCGCTGTTTGCGCACTTCGGCAGCCAGTCATTTCATGGCTGTTCGCAGGTCACGCCACTTGTGCTTGATCGCCATTAGTGTCCTGGCATTCGGCCCTGTGGCATTCATGGCAGACTGCACACCCAGCCACAGGCGCGCCTTTGCCTCCGAGGGGGTGGCCAGGGTGAGTGCTCCATATAGCCTGGCATGGTTGGCACTGATTTCAATGACCATTGCAGCTACCTGTGCCCTGGTGAAGTCCAATGACTGGGATGGACCGGTTCCACTGCCGCGGGTGCCTCCATGTGCTGGGCCCACTGTATGCCTCTCATGCTCTCCCTCCATGTCACTGTGTGTGCCATGCTCCTCACCCTTCCTTGGTTCTGCCATCCATGCGTCACCTCCTACACATTCAGCATTCATGTTCGTGTATGTGCACAGGGCAGCATGGATGTTCTTTTATGGCTAGGTCAGGGGGCAGTGTCGCATAGATTGGCCCGTCCTTTGTTGTGTGCACATTCTGATCCACGCCTTCTGCAGTGCAGTCCACTGCCATTGAGTGGGCCGCATTTCTCTTCATGAATGCCGCATTTTCCAGTGGTCTTGTGCACCGCCCAGCTGTGTCCCATGTATCCGTCATATTTCCCCACCTTTCTTGTGCCTTCGTGCAAATTGCCCCTTGTGCTTAAACCTGCTCCTCCCACATTGAGACTGGCTGGATGTAATAGCCCGTCCACTGTGCAGAAGAGCTGAGCTGGTCTGTTCCTTGCTGCAGCACTCTCCCTTGAGAAAAACTCTTGCCTTGCTCCCTGATAGTCACCATAATGTACTTCAAGGCCAATTTATCCTCCATCAGTCCAGATCTCCTCCAGTGCTGCTTCAGCTTCCTACCCTTTATCTTTAAGTCCATGAGCTCCCCATTAAACTAAGGAGGCCTTGAGTCTAAGGCCTCACCGATGGCCCTACAATAGGCCACCACTGCCTCCTCCAGCCCGATCACACACTCAGCCTCCACACTCGATAGGTCCAGTACTGCCATAGTCCTGTAGAGGACAATCTCCTTATTGGGCAGCACCAGACCATCTCCACAGAGGATGGACCCTCAGGAGGGGCCCCACACTTGAACCTCATGGTGCTTTGATCTGACCAAATAATCGGATCAATCCTGAGGTCATCGACCCCAAGACCCAGAGTGAACACCAGGTCCAATGTGTGACCATGCAAGTGGGCTGCTGAGATGACAACTTGCGACAGGCCCAAAGCTTCCATACTCTGCAGGAAGTCATGTTCCAAATGACGAGAGTCCATCATACAGCCAGGCATTGAAATCCCCAGAATTAACCATCTTGGGGTTTCCAACACCAGACCAGTAAAGAAGTCTCTGCCAGGAGGCCAATAAATCAGAAGGATCCTGTTGCCTGCACCAGCACCCCCTCACATGACAACACTCTCAAATGACCCAGTAGAACCCACCAGTAGCACCACGAGGCCCAAGTGGGCTTTAAAACAAATGGCCACTCCCCTGCCTCGGCAATCCTTCTTTGGGGTGTGTATCACAGATTATCCGGCCAGCACTGCTGCCTCCAAAATGGGAGCAGCATTGTCATCCAGCCAGGTCTCCATGATGCAAGCCAGGTCTACCGAGGAAACCAAGTCCACTATTACTGCAGTCTTACCTAGAGTAAACTTAGAAATGGTAATCGATTCCTTAGTTCTAAATGTCAGAGAAAAAAAAATGCATGGAAACAATGGCACGTAGCACCTATTAACCATTCTCCCCAGTTATTGCTCTCATTCTTCTAGAAGGACAGCTCCTGGACACAGGCATTCCCCACACAGCTGATCAGGCAGGCAGATTAATAGGAGGAACACAACTCCCATGCTGGCAGGATAATTTTTAACCTGATCCCAGAGTAGTAGCCTAGGGAAGAGCTTTAATGCCTTCAACTCCTCCCAGTACTTTGCAGAGTCACTGTCCTTACAATGCTTCCTAGAACAGGAGTGGGGCACTCAGTGACACCATCTAGATAAACCGTTTGAAGTGGAACTTCTTCTAAGCCCCTCACAATTCCTTTTATATCTTTTACATTGTGCAGAGGCCAGGTCTGGTTAGGGTCTCATGCCATATCCCAGATTCAGAACCTATTTTGCCACCCCAATTGAGCCTGGAAAGTCCTTCCAACCAGCTGTAGCAACAGCTATATTGATGTTGAATTCCAAATCTCTCACATCTCAGTACTGCAGTCCCATCCTTGCCACTGGGCTCCTCTATTTATATTCATAAATTCAACAGGGTCTCTTGTTCATTGTTTTGCAGAAGTACAGGGTGTCCTGTCATTAACATTCTTCCAGAGATGGCTTTTTTTTTTATTCAGTTCTGTTTTTCCTGCAGGGCCCTCTGATTAGGACATCCTATCACCCCTTCCAGTACCACCTCCTGTCCCTTGGGACTCCTCTTAACTGATCTTTCTGCTACTCTATCAGTCACCTATGTCACACCTCTGTGATGCCCCCCTCCGCCTGCCCCTCTGAAGGTTTATTCATCACCAGCTCCTCTGTGGCACCAGCACAATTTATCCAGCCACCAATGGTGGAAGTGAATCCTGAAAGCACCCCCAGATGTTAGCACAGGAAGCCAGAAGCTGGACAGGGGCAGACATGATGTATTCTGGTTGGCTAGTGCCATCCCACCCCTTAGACTTTCTCCAGTTGAGAGTGTAATAGCATCATTGGGTGCCAGCAAGCCAGACACAATGACTCATGCACACACTCTCCTCTGCAGTGCTGCACATATAGAATGCATTCCCCAACAAGCACCAGCACCTGTGGTCATCCAGGTGGTGGTAAAGTCATAGGATGTGCAGTTCTCCCTCCTCAGAGCAGGAGAGCATTTGATGGTTGGGGTCAAGTCCCTTCCCTGACCAGCCTTCTGAAGGTCGTGGCTCTTTCCCAAACTCTGGTCATTGCTGTCATAAGTGGCAGTGCTACCAGTGTGCTGACAGAACTGTTAAGGCAGCAACAACTCAGGATGCAACATTAACCCCTTCCTTCCTGCAGGGGTTCCAATAAATGCAATAACATTTTTACCCCAGCTGCAGAATGCAAGTAGGTTGCATGCTTCCTTGAACAATGCATTGATTTCCCTGCCAAGCATTGCACAGTATCCCTGGAGAGAGAGAGAGAGGCACATGAAATAGATGGTTTCAAGAAAAATATGTTCCTGTGCCAAAGCCAGATTTTGATTACAATGGGCATCATAACACTCAGACACCATTTCTCAGCTTATGGGCAAAGTACCATTAGCAGTTCTGAGTGATATAGACTGTTGCTCATTAATTCAGTATTGCACATTCAGCTTCTCTGAAGTGAATAATTTCCAAACCAACTAAACACTTGAAGCCACAATTGGCATTCTGACTATAACTCTCCTGATTATGATGTTCAGTTCTGAAACAGAAATAAAGTTATTTGCATTTTGATAAGCTAGCTTCATCATTCATTAAGTAAGGACTAAATGTATTCATTGTTAATAGATGTGAGCAGGGTTTCCCCTAGAAATACAAGATTTTTTTATACACAGTTTCCTAAAACATATTGTAACCAGGACAGGAATTTCGCTTTCAGAAATAGTGTACTAGTTTCTCTGAGGCAAATGTAGAAGCCAAGAAAACAATCCAATGGTCTAACCAAACAGCAGCAAATATGATGGCCTCTGTGTATAAAGCTCCTTATTAATATTTCTGCTTCTCATAAGGGGATTTATATTCAGAATGTTAGCGCAGTGCCAACAGGCATAGTGCCATGCTAACCAGATGTAGTGCATCCAAACAGGGAGGGGGCCATATTTAAAAGTTCCCTCTGCACTACCCACAGGGGTTAGCATGATCTTGCTGATTATACCACAGCACCCATGCACATTAGGGGCCCTCTAGCATACAAGGCACAGTTGCATAGTCAGAGGGTTCTGGAAGCAGTAAAAGGCTAAAAAGGCAGTGCTGTTTGATGCTTTCTAAACTCTGCTTTTTTCAGTACACACAGTGGTGCATTGCCCCCACCCCCAGCAGCACTGGTGCTGGTGACTAGGGATGTTGAAGATTTTAACCATAAGAGAAGTTGGTGCAAATTCAGGGAATTTTACCCTTCGTTAAGCATTGCAAACTTTCCATTACCCTCTGGGCCATAGGCAACTCCTCCCTCCATGCTAATCAGATGTTATTACTATACATCACTCACATTTGACTCACAGCATGGACAAGCAAGGATGCACAACCAGTTCTCTTTTACAGGTATTTACTATGGAAACTGGGTTTTGAGAACTTTGGGGGGAGATGGGGGATTTGTTAGCAAGAGGGGGTGAAGGGTGGGGAATTTCTGATATGATTAAGAGGGACAGGGAGGGGAGAGGTGGGGAGACCTGTTTTTGTGGGTGGGAGAATGGGTTCAGAAATGCACAGCAGTAATTATTACAGTCAGTTTATTTTACACAAGACTTTGACATGTATGTCGAGAGGAGGGAGATGGGGGGCCTAGCAGAGAATGAGTGGGATGGTACTATTTTAAAACATGTGGTGTAGTAGGAAGAGGGTGGGTGATTATGGGTGACTATGGAGTCGAGGGTGGTTGGATTTCTTGCTTTTTGTGCACTGTAATGAAAACAGAAGTAGACAGCTCACATAGTTCTGTGCTAGTGAAGTGCTACTTCACTACACAGAAGTTACTCATAGTCGTACTTTGCCAGCAGTTTCAATGGCAGAGTTCAACTACGCTTAGTTTTTTTTTTTGTAGTGAAGTAGGCATTTCACTACTTGAAAAATTATAAGAAGCTGTACGTTACTCTTCATGGAGTGGGGAAACTTTGCAAAGTATTTGAGAAGTGAAGTTTCCCGACATTGCACGTCTTTACTGGTGACACCTACCCCATATCTCTGGATCCCCGATTAAAATAAGAAAAGAAATTTCTCTGGTATTGGTAGTCCAGTGGTATTCTACCCCCACTTGAGCCCTGTGTTAAATATGAAGAAGTTCTCTGTCGTACTCAGTCACATACCCCCTCCCACATGATACCTGTTATCACATTTGTAACACCCTGCCGAGTTCATCTACTCAGCACCCAGTCACCCCAACCCCTCTCATTCCCTGACTAAGCCACACATAGTCACACCTGGTCTTCTGGAAGATCTGCAGACAGTAACTGGTATAGACCCTCCACTCACTACCTCAGCTAGCCACCATCTGAGTAACAGAGATCAAGTGCATGCATGCAGTACCATTGAAATAGCTGCTGCCATTTAGAATAGGGCTGTCTGTAATGGTCAGCAGAGGATCTGTGCTTATCATCATCTGCAGATCTGCTGCTGGATTGGGCCTGAGTATGGATGGATGAGTCAGGGATAGACAGGGGGTAGAGGGTGCTGAATGTGTGGGGGTTACGAATTATATAATGGGGATCAGGTGTAAGGAGGGTATCACTGGATAACTAGTGAAGAACAACTTCATATTTTACTTGAGGATTGGGCAGGGGGGCATCAGTGGACTACCATGGAAAAATATCTTCTTAGACTATTTGATGATCAAAAAGGAGGGGGTACTCCTAGACTACTAGAGATATCCTTACATCATCTCTTGGATCAGGCAGGAGGGGAGAACTACAAGACTGCATTGGGCTGCTTTGATGGGGCTTGGGAGAAGGTGGGGGCAATGGCCATGGCTTTGCACAATGCCCCCACCCATTTGTGCACAGAGGCATCATGCAGAACTGATAATGGCCACATAATGACATTCAAATGGCCCTTAGTGCCATGCACGTCATACTGTATGTAGTACCTAGGATGCTGGCTACTGAATATAGTCTCAGGAAGCGAAGGCGTTATCTTATTTGGGATGTGTTATCCCCCTTTGTGTTTGGGTGCCTGTCATCAGCAGGGGGATGTTGATAGCACTGTGCATATGCACTTTGCATGATGTTGACACTCCCCATTATTCATACAGGCAGTGAGCACCTGATGGCAGTGTAATATATTTGGCATGCTATTTTTGTGCAACGGAAATGGCCATGGCTGAATATGTGGCCCATGGGGCTGTTGCAATTCGACTTTAAGTTTCAGTAAAGGTCACTATAAATACTGTTGATGATACAGTATATAACAACAACCAAGGTTGCTTGGCTCTAACAACCACTTTAATTAGGGAGATTGCATTTAGAAGGGTTAAGTAAATATATTCAACCTTTCTTGAAGTGTATACTGTACAGTACTATGTGGTGAATGTTTCAGATACTAATTTGGGAATATACAATAGAAACAGAGGTTTTGCAAGATGACATCATACCAGTGTTTTTCATCCCCTGCCTTATTTCATTTGCAACCATGCTACAGTATTTTAAAATTCAGCTCGGAATTGAGCCCTCCAGGTTGTTCACCTCATATGCAGTGATAGTCCTCTATAATAGATTCTTACCTAAACTAATTTACACATTATCTACACCATTACTTGTACAGGCTCTTTGGGAAGCCTGTTCCATAGGCTGAATATTCTTTGAGATAAAAATAATTTCCTGACATTCCCCTTGTCCTACACCTTAAAGATATAGTTCTACCCTGTATTCTTCTTTATCTCATGCACTAGTTGAAAAAATATCCCCATGTTCATTCAGTTTAGTTTCTTTAAAAACATTCCCTGCAGTAGTGTGAGCTTCTGACTTTGCCACAGTACTTCTAGGCTGCATAGGAATGAAACAGATGGAAATTTTGATAGATTCAGGTGCAGCTGTCAGCTTGATTAATTTGGATGAAAGACTCCTTACTACAGCTAATCAAAGTAAATTGGAAATTGTGAAAATGGTCAATGTGGAAATTACTGTGAGTGCATATGTAACTATACATCACATGGTAGTAGCTAATGGGTAAGCAATGCAGAGCATTTTTGAAGCCAGTTTTTCTTTAAATGCCTGTTAAAATAATAAAAAAATTATTATCTAGAGCCATTTACTCAGCCTTGGACACAATAGTGGCTACCCTCCCCCACTACCACTTCCAACAACCAGTGTAGATTCCAGGACCAGCAGGGCATCGCAACAGTAGTTCACTCACCTGGAAAAGATGATTGTGGGGGGAAGGGTAGTCCTCTGTGACACTCCAGTTCATACAGATAATGTATTTAGGGTCCACCTGATAGGCTGCTGTGCACATGTGACTTTCAAATTTGAAATCTGAGCTCCATCCCCATGCATACTGGTCACCATGTGCAGTTTTGACATCTTCCAATGCTTGTTCATGTGAAATAAAACTTGTTAGATAGAAAATGGTCTGTGACCCATAATCACTCATGATCTTGATTCATTTTAGCAGCTTTATTTCCCATGCCAGTTACAAACTATTATGAGCCCATGTGGCATGCTGGTGAATCATAATCTTGCATTCTGGTCCTCTCACTTGCTGTCTCCTCAGGCAGGATGTGGAGTGCTTCAGAAGACTACTCCTCACAATAACCTTTACCAGGAAAGTAGTTAGGGTGATAGTTAGGGTCTTTAGTGCAAGGTAGGGCAGGGGAGTGAGCTAGTTTAGGTATCGAGTTTTCTTGTTTTTTTAGGTAGGATTCTGAAATGCAGCTTACTTACCTCTCCCAGCCCTGCAGGATTCAATGTTGCCTAGGACCCGACTACTTTACTTGGTTTTTGTTCCCCAAATGCCCAAATGCTCAGTGCTAGCCACCATGCTGAATCCATGATCTGATCTCACTGTGCTTCATGGACTGAGGACTTAAGCCAAGGATCGAGAGTTTTTTAAACTCTCCCATTGTATGCCAGTTCCCTGCTTTCAGAATGGACAGTAGTGCTGGATCCTTGAATCTCTCTGAAGGTGCTTCGTAATTACGAGAGGGCCAACAGCATGTTGTGGATCCTGTTTGCCATCCAGATTGCATTCCTGGGTGAGCGTGGTGCTGAGGTTGCTTCAGCACATTGTCTCCCAGGGCATCAGCGGCATTTGTGCTATTCATGGGACTTTCGGTGCCTTGGCTGTCGGCCTATTTGTCCATGTGTCAGTGTGGCCTACATCAGGGAATAAAGACTCTGCGGACTCTTGCTGTGCCCCTTGGATTATCAGTTGGGCCTGTTTGTCCGTGTTTCCTGTGTGGCTTGCATTGGGGAATAAAGTCCTTGGAAACTCTTGTGTGCCCCTTGGATTATCAATTGGGGGGTCAGTCACCGGTTCTTTGTCTTCACTTCTCAGGACCCCAGATCTGGTAGGAGCAGTTTTGTGGATTTTCTGGGACTTATCCTGTGTAGCTGCCATTTCCTGGGACTGGTCCAGCCAGGTTATCTCTGCAGTGACTGGAGGTGGTGAGAGAGCCTTCAGCTGCTAAGCAGTGGGCTGTGATATTTATTTATTACCTGCTTGTGACTTAAATTTCGGCACTTTTTTGTTTTGCATTATTTATTTATCGCCCCCTGTGTCCGACCGGCCTCTCCTTCAGGCCTTCTGCTAAGGATTAACCCTGCTACTCCATTCTGAACCCACCCTGATGCCAGCTTTCCCCTGATCCCAAATCGCAGCCGACCAGGGTAGCCCGACATAACCCTTCGTCGTACGGGTCCCCTCCTTCTGGAGGGAAATTGCCTTCAGGCATTCTTGCTCTCAGCTCTGATACTGCTGGGATCAGGATTCCCCTGGCTCTTCAGGGGTTCCATGGAGGCAGGGGATCCAGGCGGCCGTCATCCAGTCGCTCGGACGCCATTTTTCCGCTTTTCTGGTTTTTCCCCTGTCGCGCCGCTCCTTGTAGTGCCCCTGGTCTCCACGAGGGGCCGCTGCAAGTGAGCATGGCCTAACCCACCCCAGGAGAGAGCAGTCCTTAGGATGCTCAATCCTCTCCATCCCCTACCAACTCCCAGCGACCCGAGTCCATTCCCGAACCGGGTTGCAGCGTGGTTTGAAGTGGCCGCTGGCGCCTCAGCTCTATGCCAATGGACAATTTCAGCACTTTATTTTTAGGTGTCCTGCTTTGTAGGACATACTGTCAAGCTGTGGCCAGTGTGCTCCTATTTCTCATGAACCCTATCCTGGACTTGCTACTGCTCTCCTTGTGGTTGGAGGGTGTGGGGGTGTTGGTAGGTTTGAGTTTTAAGTTCATATGTGTGAGTAGTGTGGATGGTGTTAGGTTGGTTTTGAATTATTGTGTGGCAGGGTGAGTGAATGTATTTTTAGTTAGTTGAAGTGTATGATTTGGGGTTAGTATAGTCAGACAGGATGTGCTTAGGGAAGACCAGGGGCCTGGGGTGTGCCAGGATCATGTATGGGACATCCCAGCTGCATGATCTGGGACCCTTTTCTAACCACCCAGTTACCACCACTGCAGCACGTCACTGTTGGGAGGCCAGAATTCAGAGGAACCACATTGATCGATTGTGGCGGGGCACCTTGTGCTTGTTGGTAGTGGCCAGGATAAGGGTAGTTAGGTGTAGAAGGCACCCTGGGGTCCATAAGGCCCAAGGGAAAGGCAAGACATGTTTGGTGCCCATTCGCAGGGTTCTCTCTCCAGAATGAGTGGTCAGGAAGCCAGAGGGGCTGCACTGTCCACCAATCCCCTGTATGTAATGCTTTACAATGAAAGATCGATGAGAAACAAGACTGCAATTATATTGATCTGGCCTGCATTATGGAGGCCTGGGTGGGCGACGATGCTGGTTCGGTTCTTGCTGCCACTGTCCCCCCCAGGCACTCTGTTGTGTTCTGCCCCCAAGTGGAATGCAGGGGCAGGGGATTTACCATCTGTTTTAGATCCAAGCTGGGATTCACAGTGCACCCAGTGGGAAGACCGGGCTCCTTTGATTGTGTGGATGTGCATGGGGGTCTGGGCACAGGCTGCATAATTCTCCTTATTTACAGCCCTCCTTGGGCGGAAGGAGAATTTCAGCAGGAGATAGCTAATTTTGTTGTCAGCAAAACATTGGAGTCCCCCAGATGGGGGACTTCAATGTTTGGGCCAATGATGAATCATCTAGACTTGGTCACAATTTCCTCCAGCTTATGTCATCATTGAGCCTGTCGCAGGAAGTTCCCTCCGTGACCCATCAGAGCAGTCAAATGTTGGACCTGGTCTTCTCCCTGTGGCTTGAGATTAATAATCTCAAGACTGATTGGGTCGCTTGGTCCGATCATTGCACGGTGGAGTTCACGTTCGGGGCACCCTCTGAGAGCCCTCCCCCTGCTGAGATGGTAAGCTACCACCCTTTGAGGGGTGTGAACCCCCAGGGTCTTCTGGCAGTGGCAGACCTATCTAGTGTGGGCATTGCATGTGAGGGGGGGTAAGTGCTCTGCAGTTGCCGCCTATAACAAAGTGATGTCTGAGGCACTCGACTCCCTTGCACTGGTCCATGTATGACCCAGATCTTCTCACTTGAGGTCTCCATGGTTTGATGGGGAGCTCAAGACAATGAAGATTTTGGGTCAGAGGTTGGAGTGCTGCTGGCGAAAGACTGGCTTGGAGGCAGACAAGCTGGCCCTGCATGCTCACTATGGTGAGTACTAGGGGGCAATCAACCATTATTAGGCAGAGTTCCTGTCAAGGGAGATTGCTGCTGGGAAGAATCGGCCAACTGTGCTCTTTCAGACTGTAGACTGGCTGCTAAATCCAGCCTGCCTGCAGCCAAAAAAAGCTTTTTCGAACACTTTATACAAAGAGTTTGCTCTGTTCTTCTCAGACAGAGTGTCCTCCATCAGGCATGAAACTCCACCAATAAGCCAATATTCAGCCAACAGTGATTGCTTCAGATGCCCGGAGAGCACTCCACCTAGTTGAGGTGAGTTTAGACCAGTGGAGGTGGCTGAGTTCATTGGGGTTGCTTCCAAGCTGAGACACACATACTGTGAACTGGACCCGGTGCCGACGCATTTCTTGATGGGATGTGTAGACTCCATTGGCCCAGTGTTTGCCTTGATTGTCTGGTGCTCCCTGTCTGAGGGGGTCTTTTCTGATGCCTTGAAGGAGGCATTTGTGAGACCCCTTGTGAAGAAGCCATCTTTGGACTCTGACGTCAAGGCAAATTGCCTTCCTATCTCCAACCTTCCATTCTTGAGTAAGGTTGTCGAGAAGATTGTGGTGCTTCAGCTTGAGGAGCACCTTGTGGCCTTTGATTTATATGAGCATCTCCAGTCTGGGTTTCATGTGAGGCATAGCACAGAAACTGCATTAGTTCAGGTGCAAGATGACCTTCTCAGGACAAGAGATTGAGGGGAAGGGACAATTCTCATTCTCCTCGATCTCTCCTCAGCTTTTGTCACGGTGGACCATTGTGTGTTGCTTGACCGCCTGAGGGAATTTTGTGGACTTACCGGCACAGTCATCTGCTGATTTGAGTCCTTTCTCACAAACAGAAGGCAAAGGGTAGTGATGGGGAATTTCTCCACCTCCCCTAGTTTCCTGTCTTGTGGAGTACCTCAGGGTTCAGTCTTGTCACCAGTGTTATTCGCCATGTACATGTTGCCTCTGGGAGGGCTCATTAGGAAATACGGCTTGGGTTTTCATTGCTAAGCTGATGATACCCAGCTGTATCTTTCATTTGCACCGGGGACATCCAACACAGTGACTGTGTTAACAGCTGCCTTGCTGAAATCAATGACTTGATGGTCTCTAGCTGGTTGCGACTGAACCCCGATATGACAGAGATACTGGTAGTAGAATCAAACAGAGGGTGGAGGCCTCGGGTGTAGAGACAGGACTCATTCTGGGTTCTGTGCCTTTGAAGGTCTCCTCCAGGTTGCATAACCTGAGTGTTATTCTGGATAGCAGCCCGACACTTGAGGCTCAGGTGTTGGCTGTGGTCCTTACTAGTTTTTACCATCTGAGGAATATCACCAGGATTAGGCCCCTGGGTCCACACCTGGACCTCCTTCCCTACCTTAGTACATGCCTTCATGACATTGAGGCTTGATTACTGTAATGCGCTCTACCTCAGAGTCTCAGGAGGTATCCTCCTCCGTCTTCAGCTAGTGCAGAACACAGCTGCCAGATTGTTGACGGGGCAGTCTAAGTATTGCTACGTCACCCTGGTGCTGTGTGAACTGCATTGGCTGCCAGTCAGGTGGAGGATCCTCTTTAAGGTGGACTTGCTCACCTTTAAGGCACTACATGGCCTGGGCCCTGGTTACCCGATGGACCTTCTTACACCTGCTACCTCAATCTGCTCCCCTTCATTCCTCCTCGAGAGGCCTATTTGAGATTCCCAGGATGAGGCTAAAACTGCTAGCAATAGAGCTTTTGGCGTCGCTGGCCCCATCCTGTGGAATTCACTTCCTCCATCTATAAGGGAGGCCCCCTTGGTGGAGGTACGCAAGGCACACCTCAAGGCCTTCTTGTCTGTGTAGGCTTTTCCTGACCCAGCTTTGTAAATATCACCCTGTTCTGACTTGCTACACTGCCTGTCCCCGATTTCTTTTTTTTCTTTTATTATTTTCTTTTGTTATTTATTACTGAAGTTTATTTAATTAATATTATAGCTTTTATGATAATTGTTATTTATTGTTGTTTGTTTCATGTTGGTTTTATGTATGGTGCCCAGAGCCTCCAGGATTGGGTGTCTTTTAAATAAAATTTGCCTTGCCTTGCCTAAGTAATCCTCTGAGGCACTCCAGTTCTTATAGATAGGGGACTGGATTCTCAAAACACTTTGAAGGTTCAAAAAATGTGCAAGTCGCCAAAAACTGTGCATTTGCAGAAAGAAAATGGATAATTGCGCTGCATGATGTCTACAAAACGTCCACAGTTGCAGGAAAACTACACCACGGATTGCAGAAAACACACAGCTATGGATGTTCTTGCACAAAAAAAAAGCCATTCAAAAGTATGGTATATCCCCTTAAAAGCTATTGTCAGTCACTGATTTTCCTCAGTTGCTGAAAAAAATATCGCACACATGCTGTACCACAGAGGCCGAGGTACAACTCCTCCTGAGTGACAGGCAGGGTACTAACAAGTGAGGAACAATTATAGTGGGTTTCATTCACCAAGCAACAGCAGACCTGTGGGTCTTATGGTTGTGTCAGATGTTAAACTATAAATAGCACAAATTACAAATGAAATGTAACAAACCACAACCACAGGACACAGTACCACCCATAAAGGAGCCTTATAGGCAGTAGAGGCAGAGGTGTGTGCTACTGAAGCAGGCAACATATACACTCCAGGGAGAGACACAACCAATGGTTAGAGAATGCCACTGTGGTGCACGGTCCTGCTGGTACTGATAGTGATGCTGTTGTCCCAGTTGTGGGACTGGCTGCTAGCCTCACCAGGAGTGCTGCTTCTGCTGCAGTTATGGAAAGACTGTCAAAGTCTCCTGCACCAATTAATATGGTTCACCTGTTGTTCTGGCTGCTGAGCCTTTTCCACAGCTGCAGATCTGCATGTGAGCATTTTACGTAGGTGCAGAATTCTATAACTCACCTGTTTTACGATTTTCCGCACCTGAGGAAATTTTAACTGAGAATATGCTGCACTTGCATTTCCACAGTTCTGCAAGCCATTTTTCTGCATGTGCAGAATTTGTGGCCATCTTTGTGTATCAAGCCCAAGGTCTTTAATAAGCAGTGCCCATTCACTCAGGGTGGGGGAGACAATCCATGCTCAGAGTCCAGAGAGACTGCCGCTTATAGTACCAAGTGGCCAAAGTTCATTTTATGGTTCTGTGCAATGTCTATTCTGTAATGTCTAGTGAATGTGTATATGGATGTTCAAGTGGTGGACGCACATATTTCTTCTTTTGTATCCATGTTTCTTTCTGCCCAAGATGTTGCCACTGCTCATGTTGAGTGCTCCTTGAAGTTCTTTGCTGTGGGCATGCCTGTTGGTTGGTAAGTCTCCAGTATTGCCTTTTTCAGTTAGGCAGCAATCATTAATTTGGATGCTGCCAAGCCCTTTCTGCAGCCTTGTGTAAACACAAAGAGTCTGTCTGACATTCAGAAGTATGCCATCTTATTGATGTAGGTCGCTGCTACTCTCTGCATGCCTAGAGTTTGCAAAACCGAGTCATCTTCATTGGTTAATGTCGGCATGGTCACCAGTAACTTGACTGTTTGTTCTTTGTGAAAATTTGAGGCCATTTTTGGTAGAAATTACAGAATTGTTCTTAGTAATATTCTGTCCTCATGGAACACAAGGAATGGTTCCCTGCATGACAGTTCTTGCAGTTTGCTGATTCTCCTAGCTGATCAGATTGCCACCAAGAAACAGTCTTCAAGCTCAATCACTTTAATTCCATGGATGGAAGTGTTTCAAACAGGGAAGTTGTCATAACCTTCAGCACCAGGTTAAGGTCCCATGGTGCAGTGATCTGTCTCTGTCTTGGCCGTGTGCTGTGGGCTGCCTTCATGAAGTGTAGGATGTTGGGGTGAGCTCCCAGCTGTATCTTCCCTATTTGCCCTCTGGCTGTTTCTATCACTACCAGCTGACTCCTAAGGGAAGATGGTGAGAGCCCTTTGTCGAGGCCCTCCTGAAGAAACAGCAGGATGACTAACTCATGGGATGTGGCACACGGGATCAAGAATCCCAATCGCCAGCCAGGGAATGACACAAGCCCCATGTGTTATCTGTTCAGTGCACCAAGGGCTTGTGGCATTCTGAAATGTTTGAGAATTGAGCTCAGTGTGTCTACCCACATAGACCTGTTGTCCTTGAACCTGTTTCACTGTTTGCGTACTTTTGTGCATCGCCATCAGATCTTTCTGTACTGGGCCCCATATTCTGTTGATCATCATGAATGCCGGCAGCTCTGGTGAATATCTACAGATGTAGCTGCCATTCCTCCGGGTGTATTTTTTGCCTGCTTAGTGAGTCCACTGTCGTGTTCAGTTTGCTCACCAGATGTACAGCTGTTATATGTGTGAGATGTTTCTGTGCCCATGTCATTAACTTAGTCATTTCTTTTTGCATTTCTGTGCTTTTTGTGCCACTTTGTTTTACTATGTATATCACCGTGACCCTGTTATCTGAATGTATTAGGATGTTCTTGCCCCTTATCATGATGCTGAAGTTGATCAGCACCCTTAAAACTGCTCTGATTTCATATCTGTTGATGAAAGTCTTGATTCCGTTAGAGACCATTTTCTCTGGGCCATATTTTGTCTTGTTGAGGCTCCCCATCCCTTCAGACTGGCATCTGTGTCTATCACTATGTCATGTTGTAAACGTAGTGGCATGCCCCTGTTTAGGTGCTGCCTGTTTGTCCACCATTCCCGTGAGTTCTGCATTTCTGTGCTGAGGCCCATCATGGCCAATATCTTGTAATTGACCTTCATCCCATTTTCTATGGCCAGCAGCATCAGTGGTCTCTCCTCATGTTCCATCTGGCCCACGACATGAGATCAATGCATGAGGTCACAGAGCCTAGCACCTGAGAAACTTGTTCAATCATGGGATTGGTTGATTTGCATAGAGTTTACACTTGGCTGATTATGCTATTCATCCTCTTGACCGATGATTTTACTTGATCTTCTCTGGTGTCTGTAAGAGTGCCCAGGTGCTCTATGACCTGACTCTGAACTAGACAGCTCACGATTCAGTTTATGATCCAGCCATGGTCCTCTAGGCATTGTAACACTGTTTGTGTTGCTTCCATTGACTGATGGGGTGATCTGGACTGAATGTGCTAGTCCTTCAGGTATTGTATCACTTGAATGCCCTGTTCCCTCTTCCTTGTGGCAAGGACTACAGAGACCTTTGTGAAGGCTTTTGGGGCTGAATCCAGCCTAAATGGTTGTGCTTTCTACTGATAATGTTGATCCATAATACAGAAGCAAAGGAGCGTGTGGTGTGGGGGTCTGATGGGAATGTGCAGATAAGCTTCCTTCATGTCAGTTGATGTCAGGTAGTCCCCCGGGTCTATGGCTCATATGGTTGAATGGACAATTTCCATCTTGAAAGGTTTGTACAGCACAAACTGGTTTGGGAATTTGAGGTCCAATACCAGGCAAAGATCTTCTGTTTTCTTTGGCACCATGAAGAATATGGAGTATATCTCCTTTCTTCTTTCTGCGTGTGGGACCTCCACAATGGATCTGTTGTGGAGCAGGTTCTGAATCATGGGCTGCACTTTTTTGGGCCATACCTTCCACTTCGCAACTGGTGGGCTCACTAGTCTGTTGAGCACTGGAATCTCTGTCAATTCTATTGTGTACCCCTTTAATACTCCTTCCAAGAATCACTTGCTTGTGTGGACTTCCTCCAAACTGGGGAACATTGTACAGTACAAGTTGTATTAAACTGTCCCACCAATGAGTTGGTTTAGAGTTGTTTTTTACAGTTGGCAGTTCATTGGCAACTCATATTGCATTGTGTTTCAGTGCTTAACAGCTCAAGAGCAATGTTTTTAAAATGTTTTTGCAACTCCATTTGTATGCATCTGCAGCCCCATCACAGTGAAATCCAAAACTGCATTTTAACTCTTAAGAAACAGTTTTGGTAGGGCTTTGTGCTGGATCTAGGAACACGTATGCAACTCAGCCTGAAATGCTAAAACAACTCATTAAAGGAACAGTTTAATACGACTTGTACTGTAGTAGGTGAACTCCTATTGGGGGGTGGGGAGGGCAGTTGGT
This sequence comes from Neoceratodus forsteri, assembly GCA_016271365.2. NCBI lineage: Eukaryota > Metazoa > Chordata > Ceratodontiformes > Ceratodontidae > Neoceratodus > Neoceratodus forsteri. The sequence continues at coordinate 1,018,494,714 of CM028129.1, forward strand.
TTTATGCTGTAGACATTGTTTGGACTGCTGCCTAGGTTTGAAGGTATTGTTGTGTCACCTGGTAGTTGTGTTCTGGCTGCAGGGTCTGTTGTTGCTATTGTAGTTGCCTGAATTGGCTTAAGAGCAAAAAATAGTAAAGTTGTGAGGATTATAACATTCTGCTCATGGAATGCACTCAGAATGACGATTCCAATTCCATAGAATTTCACCAAATATTAAATGTCAGTTATTGCTCTTTAATTTTAAAAATATACATTCCAATGACACCATGTTTGGAATGTAAGTGGTAGCTAAAATGGCTTACAAAAGCGTACCAAATATCAGGGTCATAGGTTGCAAGGGAGTAGAGTTATGAGTGGCCAAACATTTAATCAACATTTAATTTTCAGTTATTTTGATCTAATTTTAAAATTTCTTATCCAGATTTCTTCACATTGTCAGGATTTAGAAAAGCATCTAGCATGGGTATATGCAACATGTTTTAAGTCTCAAGCTTCAATGGGAGTTGAGTTACAGATAGCCAAAATTTTTAGCCAAAATTTAGATTTCTGTAATTTTAGTATAATGTTGATAGTATTCATTGAAATGTTATACTATTTGACAGGCATACGGGTTATCACTACTTTTGTATATGTACATAGTTTCAGATTTCTAGCTTCAAAAGGGATTGAGTTATAGCCTGCCAAACATGCTGCCAAAATTTAAATTTCAGTTATTCCCCAAAACAACATATCCAAATTTAACCAGAGTTGAAACATTAAAACTACTATACCACATTGTCATTTCTGAAAAAGATCATATTTGCAGCTTTAAATGGGCATGAATTACAAGAAATGTGCTGGCAGAAAAGGACCACATGGCCCATCTAGTCTGCCCTTACATCCTCCCCTGTTCCCTCCCACCAAACTTTTCATGCTTCCATCCACTTTCTCAACCCCTTATGTCTGTCCCATGCTCTCTTGAAGCCCTCCACCGTTTTGGCTCCAACTACCTCCTCTGGCAGTCTGTTCCAGGCTACCACCACTCTCTCCATGAAGAACTGCCCTCTGGAATTGCCTCTGTATCTCCTGCCTTCTAATTTGAGGCCATGTCCTCTCATGTTTGCTCCCTTCTTCATTTTGAACAAACTTCCTTCCTTCACCCTATTTATTCCCCTCAAGTACTTAAAAGTCTCAATCATGTCCCCCCCCCCTCTTCGTCCTAGTCTCAAGAGGGTACAGATTCAGCTCCCTCGATCTTCGCTCCTATGGTATATCCTGCATCCCTCGTACCATCTTGGTCGCTCTTCTCTGCACCCTCTCCATCACCTCAATATCCCTGTGCAAGTGCGGTCTCCAGAACTGCACACTATACTCCAGGTGTGGCCTTACCATGGTTCTGTACAATGGCATTAGCACTTCCATCCTTCTACTAGTAAAGCCCATTGCAATGCAAGCCAGCATACCATTCTCCTTACTCACCGCCTTGCTGCACTGATTCCCCACCTTAAGATTTCTTGATATCATAATCCCCAGGTGCTGTTCCTGTTCCTTTTCCTTGATTTCCTCCCCCCCAAGGAAGTAAGTTGCCCTCGTATTTTTCCTCCCCAGGTGGATTATTGTATACTTTCCTGCATTATATTTTAGTTGCCAGGTTTCTGACCACTTCTCCAGCTTCTCCAAGTCCTGCCTCATGGCCTCTACTCCACCTTGTGAATCCACCCTATTGCAGACCTTTGTATCTTCCATGAACAGGCACACCTGGTCCTCCAAACCCTCCACTAGGTCACTAATATAGACGTTAAAGAGTAGTGATCCCAGTACTGACCCCTGTGGCACCCCTCTGATCACTGCCTGTTCCCTGGAATGTGTCCCATTTACCACCACTGTTTGTTGCCTTCCCATCAACCAGTTTGCCACTGACCTAGTGATACTGTGGCCCACACTTAGGCAGTCCAGCTTGCTTATTCACCAGCCTTCTATGCAGAACGGTGTCGAAGGCCTTACCAAAATCCAGATAGGCCACGTTCACTGCTCCTCCCTGGTCCACTATCTGTGTCACCTAGTCAAAAAACTCTATTAGGTTAGTCTGGCAGGACCTACCCTTAGTGAAGCCATGCTGCCTTTCATCCTGCAGATCACTGGCCACCAGGAATTCTGCCAGTCTTATCTTTAGTAATGTTTCTATTACCTTCCCCGCCACTGAGATGAGACTAACAGGGTGGTAGTTTTTGACCTTGTCCTTTCTTCCCCCTTTATGTAGTGCAACCACCTCCACCCTCTTCCAGTCCTCTGGCACCATGCCTGTGTCCAAGGACAAGTTAAACAGTCTCACCAAATGTGGTGCCAGCAACCCCCTCAGCTCCATGAGTACCCTTGGGTATAGGCCGTCAGGCTCCATTGCCTGATTTACCCTAAGTCTACCCAGTTCTTCACTTACTCTATCAGCTGTGAACACTATAGAATCCATTTGCCTCTGGTTTTACCCCTTCCCTTCCCTTCCTGTACTGCTGTACTGGCCCGCTGCCCTCTCCCTCCTGCATGAAGATGGAATGGAAGTAGCTGTTTAATGCCTCCACTTTCTTCAAATCTCCCTCCAGCATAGCTCCAGCTTCCCTCCTTCATCTCCCAATTCCTTGCTGTGCCTTCCTTCTTTCTCCCATATACCTAAAAAAGGTTTTAGCCCCCTTCCTGGCCTGTCTTGCTATCCTCTCCTCCATGACCGTTTTAGCCCTCCTTATCTTTTGCCCTGCCTTCCTCCTTTTTTCCCTGTAGGCCTCCCCATTCTCAGTCTTTTCTGTTATCCTGTACTTCCTGAAGACTCTGGCTTTCTCCCTGACTACCTTTGCCACCTCTCTAGTAAACCTAAGAGTTCTCCTCTTCCTTCTGTTCTTCCTGACTCTCCTGATGCATGTGTCAGTGACTTTCAGCACCCCTCCTGTAAGAGGTATGGGAATTGATGGAGGCAAACACCAGGATCCAAAACTTGAAATAGCTGTATTCAGCACAAAAGAAATCAAAACAGCGGACTGAAAAATGGTCAAAGAAATAAAAAGAGGGTTTTAAATCAAACAAAGAATAAGTCCATCTAATACTTGACCACTAGAAGGTGCTAGGGTCAGAGATAGGGTCAGCTCCTTACTGAACCCTGTTGACCACTCACAGCTTGGATACAGTGGTCCTAAATCCACTGAGTTCTAATCTGCTTTCATGTTGCAAGGTTTCTTCTTTATATAGTGATGGAGTCAGGTGGTGAAGCATAACTTCCCCCCCTTTTTCCATACAAATCATCATTTTTTAGTAAATACAAAACATTATTACATTTGAAACATATTAGAATATTGGTTCCTTCATAAGTAATACTATTCTAGCAGTAGAATCACATTTTAAAGTGTTCTAAACAAAATAGTTCTGGTTTGGGTGGTTTCCTGCTGTTCTGACTCCTCCCACATGTCCTCAGTCCAATATAACAAGTTGCAAAGGGGCCAGCCTGCTCTATAGGAGACTGAGGCTTGAGAGGGCTAAGAAGCAGAAGGAACACACCTATTGAGCTACAGGGAGTTTCTGTGCACAGAAAATAAACAGGTAAAATTTTAACTAAATCAGACATTTAACCCTAGAAGGCATTGCAATGCATCTCTTGAGAATATTTGTACAAACTAAACCTTCTGTATAGGTCTGTCTCACAGTCTAACATTCATTTCTGCATCCTGAGGTTTATTTGAGCTGCAGCCAAAATCTAGCGCTGCAAACATAGCTAAACAAAACAAAACTCTGCTTGGTTTTATTCACAAAACCTAAGTCCAACCCAAAGGAAATAAAACTCTTAAAAACAGGAATGGTCTTCCTTTTATAGCTGTACTTTCTATGTATACACATTTGTACACATTTTTATTTAAGCACTTTATCCTTTAGTGTGTATTTCTCTCTTTGCTGTGATATCTGAGCCAAGCTGCAAGTGCTTTGAAACCTGCAAGAATTGCAGCTAGCAACTAGCTTTGCAGGGGAACCCTACCAAAGCAAAATCAGTGCATTACAATGTACACCCTTACAGCTTGCTAAAATAGGGTTTTCACCTTCAAATTTCATATTTTTTGCGAGTGAAACTTGCTCACTGTACTTCACACATTCGCGAGGGAATGTGCACACATTTGTAAAGCTGGCTGTGCACACAAACATGCCATAGCAGAAAGATACTGGTATGGGAAGGGGGAACAGGTAGCAGATTCCTGGAGACCTCAATAGAGCTAGATGACAGAGAGAACATACTACAGGTGGCCTGCCTGTAGATGGGGAAAAACAAAGGGAAAACAAAGAAGAAAGAGTTGTTGTTTTTTTTTTAAGTTCTGTTGCAACAGACTTGAGTCAGACAGAGGAAAGAAAGTACAGGACCTCCAGGGAATTACTACCCTTCCACACCTCTCTTAATGGCTGCCCATAATTCCTCTACCTCCTTTATGTCCCCCAAAATTGACATTTCTTCACCCTTCGCATCCTGCCAAAGTCTGCCTTTCTTCCTGAAGTCCATTATCCTGGTTCTCATCTTATTATTTTCCCTGCCCATTCTCACCTTGAACCTAACCACTCTGTGGTCACTTGCTCCTAATTTTTCTCCCACCACCACCTCCTCAACACTGTCTCCATTTGTGAGGACTACATCCAATAGGTTTTCACCCCTAGTGGGCTCATTGACCTGTTGTTGTAGAAATATGCCCTGTAGTGCCTCTAAGATGCTCTTGCTCCTAGTTGATACTGCTGTTTGGACCTCCCAATCGATGTCAGGGAGGTCTAGGTCCCCTAGCAGCAGTATTTCCCCTTTCTGTGCCATTCTTGTTATTGATTTTACAAAGTGTTCATCCTACTCTTCCCCCTGCTTAGGAGGTCTATAAACTACCACAACTCTCAAATGCTCCCCATTTTTCTTATCTAAGGTGACCCACATTATCTCCATTTCTCCTTCCTCTTCCTGCCCCTTTGTGGTCCCAATTTCTTCCTTAATGTATAATGCTATCCCTCCTCCCCTTTTCCCCACCCTGTCTTTCCTAAACAATCGATACCCTGGAATCACTGTCTCCCAGGCATGATGCTCATTCCACCAAGTCTCGCACACTGCTACTATGTCAAGACTCTCATCCACCATGGTGGCCTCAAGTTCCCCCAGTTTATTCCCCAGGTTCCTGGCATTTGCCACCAAACTTCACCATGGGGCCCTATCTTCCTTATCCGACCCCTCCCTGCTACTAATTGTTCCCATTATATCTGCCTTGTCCTTGAGGGGAAGCTGATCCTGGGAGGGAGGCTGACAGTCTCCCAGTTCTTCCTTATCCAACCCCTCCCTGCTTCTACCTGGTCTCTTCATGTCTGCCTTGTTCAGGGGGAGGCTGAAAGCCTCCAAGTACTTTAATCCATAAGGAGCCCTGTCTGTAACCCCTTCCCCCGGTTTAGTTTAAATTGATCTTGCTTACTATGAAGTCTTCCAGTTTATTCTTTAATATAGTTGCCCCTGCTGTAGTCAGGTGTAGTCTGTCAGGGGCATACAGACACTCCTCCTCCTCCTACTCCTACATAGATCCCCAATCACCTATCCAACCAAACCCCTTCTGCTTACACCATCCTTGCAGTCATCTATTGAATTCTGCTATTTTTCCTTCCTGGGTTTGCTTGCTCTTGCTACAGACAACACCTCAGAGAAGGAAATGGAAGGAAAAAACATTTTGCCACAAAACCTAGCAAGCTCCTTGAAGCTTGCCTGTACCTCTAACAGACTGTTTCCTTCCAAGTCATTGGTACCTAGTTGAAACACCAGATGCATTCTCTCATCTTCATGATTCCCCAAGAAGGAATATGGTGTCTCACCTCGAGAGTAGTTATTCCTGGCATACACTGTACCCTTACTGCATTGTTTCTTGCTCCCTTTCTCCCCCATATGATTTCTTTGATTATCAAGTCCCCTAAGAGTGCCACCTTCATGATCCCTTCTTCCTGAGTGTCCTGTTGGCATTCAATTTTACTGCCTAGGACTCGACTCCCCTTGGAGTCCTTGTTTCCAACATCCAACTTGTCCTGATTCCTACCTTCACCTAGCCTGGTTTCCCCATCCCCACCCCACGGTGCCTTTCCTTAGACCCCTCCTCCAATCCACCCTCTTTCATTCTGCTGCCTCTTTCTCATTCGCAGTGGGCCCACCTCCCCTGACTGTATTACTGTTGGAGCATTCACTAACCCCCATCAACTCCACCTCGGCTCTTATCCCATCTGCTCCTGATGAGCCCACTATTTCGGAATGGTCTGAGCTCTGTGTCCCCCTTGAGAGTATTTTCCTCCTCACCACTTGCTCTGATTGCATATCTCCCACTGCATGCACTTTACCTGGAGCATCACCCAGCTCCTTACTTCTGCTTACTCACTGCTGTATGCACCCATTTTCCTTGATGACCTTTGAAGACCCCATCACTAGCTCTTCTGGTTTCCCTGCCATTGTCTCCTTCCTGCTTCTTGTCGCTTGCCCCTGCTTTCCTTGTGCCCCCTTCTGGTGTGTTCCCAGATGATCTGTCCCCTTTTCAAACATCATCCCTGCACTGGAGAGCTCTTTCCCATTTCTCCCAACTGCCTTGCCTCCACTCCCTCCTCCGATGGCTCCTCACAGTCACTCTCCACTATAGTGTCCTCGACCAATATACCTAGGGGAGTAAATCTGTTTTTCAGTTCTACTCTCATGCTATTTTTTGCTATGCTTGTTTTGCCCTGATATTCAGGCACCTGCCTTATTTTTTCTGAGCTTTCATCTTCAACACCTCCTGATCACCTGCCGTCTCATTACCCCCTGTCTCGAGTGTCTCCGCCCCACCTCTAGATTTGCTACTATCATCTCCTATTGCTCTAGGACACTCTATTGGCCTCCTCCTGTCTTCTTTCTTCCAAACCCTTGTCCTCTCGAACCTTGCATCTGATCCTCTGGTGGATCCCCCCATTCCTCCCTCTCCTTCCCCATCTGGTAGTGTCTCTGCTTCTCAACCCCTCCTCCTCTTTGTTTCCCCCCTTTAATGCCCACCTTAGCCACCCCACTTCCTCCCACAGCTGTGTGAACTACATACACATCATGCATCCTCCCATCCTCCAAGCCCAGTTCAGAACCATAGCCGCTCTACATCTGCTGCACCCCACCACTCTGCCAAAGAATCCCCTCCTAAGGATGCCCTGCCAGCTGTGCTGCCCTTCCCTTGTTATGGCAGCCATGTTACAGGTTTGGGGTATGCAATTGCCCAATCTTTCCAGATGACACAATACCTAAACCTGCAGCACAATGCCTAACCAATACCTAATCCTTACAGTCCATTAACCGGCAGCACAGTACAGACCGAACCCACAGTACCAACCTACAGGTTAAATAATCACAATAGAATAGCCCCAAGACCATCACCCCACATTAATCCTTATATAGGTTAACTAAGCACAGCAAATACCTAATCCTAACAGACTAATTAATTAATTGGCAGCACAGTACAATACCAAGCCCCCCCATGGACTTTTAGTCCCAAGGTCTCCCCCTCAAAACAATCAATCCCACAGATCAATAAGTTTTGCATAAACCAACAGTCACCAAAGTGAAGAATGTTTGGTCCAGTTTGTCCAAGGAAATATGCAGTTATAGCTCCCTTTCACTGATTTCTGTAGGTCAGGTCAGAGTACAGGCGAATCCCATCTAGAAGTTCAAGCAGTTGTAGTAAATCCCAAGGTCCAAATTGATTCTTAATTCAAAATAAATTCATAATTACAGCTCACTTGCATAGGTCAGAGTATAGGTGACTACATCTAGTTGTTCAAGCAGTGCCAATAATTCCCAATGGGAAGAAGTTCCAGTAGCTGTAGGCCCCTTCTGGGTGGAACTGCCTTCCCATCCAGTTCCTTGGCCCCTCCCTGACTCTCCTGTATTTGCCAACTCCACTACCTGTTGTATGGCTCCTCCTACCTCTCGTATGTAATACAGGCTGGGGTTGAGGAGGGCGGGTGGGAGGTGGGAGGAAAAACCAGAAAAACCACACAGCTCTACAGCTCCCTCAGCCTGGCTGACTGGCTTTTAAAGCCAGGCCACATTGGCACCTCTCAACCCGATTGGCTGGCCGACTCCTTTGGCCACTGCTGCAGCCAATCAGGGGAGCCTTCAGTCCTCCCATGTCTCCGGTCAAGCAACTACCATCCGCCGACTGCAGTGGAACCCTCCTTCAGCCACCAATGTGACTGCCAGACCTTCCTCTTCTCACTGCTGATGCGGTCATTCTCTTATGCCCTGCTGCCAGCTTCAGCAAGACTTCCAGTGCTTCTCTGCTCTGTCACCAACTGTGGCCAAAAAAAAAAAAACAGCTCTACAGCTCCCTCAGCCTGGCTGACTGGCTTTTAAAGCCAGGTCGCATTGGTGCCTCTCAACCCAATTGGCTGGCTGGCTCCTTCAGTCACTGCTGCACCCAATCAGGGTTACCCTCTGTCCTCCCAGGTCTCCTGTCTAGCTGCTACCACCCAACAACTGCAGTGGACCCCCTCCTTCAGCCACCGATGTGACCTCCAGACCTTTCTCTTCTCGCCACTGATGCGGTTGTTCTCTTCTGCCCTGCTGCTGACTGTGGCAAGACTTTCACTGCTCCTCAACTCTTCCACCGACTGCGGCTGAAAAACCACACAGCTCTACAGCTCCCTTGGCCTGGCTGACTGACTTTCAAAGCTAGGCCATGTTGGTGCCTCTCAACCCAATTGGCTGGCTGACTCCTTCAGCCACTGCTGTAGCCAATCAGGGATACCCTCAGTCCTCCCAGGTCTCCAGTCTAGCTGCTACCACCCGCCGACTGCAGTGGACACCATACTTCAGCCATCGATGTGACTACTGGACCTTCCTGTTCTCACCGCTGATGCAGCCATTCTCTTCTGCCCTGATGCTGGCTGTGGCAAGACTTCCACAACTCCTCTGCTCTGCAGCCGACTGTGGCTGAAAAACCACACAGCTCTACAGCCACTTTCACAACTTTCACAACATTTTAAATTTAAATTTTGCAAAAATGTAAACTCAAATTTATAAACCCCAGAAACTTTAAAACTAAAGAATGCAATTCCATGAAATTTTGCAGGTTCTTAGACCTTACATAGAGACTGTGTGTGCCAATTTTATTAATTGCTTGCTGCCAGAAATTGCAAAATAACATCTGTACTTAAAGTCAAATCACATGAATCTTTGTGAAAATTGTAGAATTTCATGAAAAATTCCATAAAACTATAATTTGCTAATTTCACTCAGCCTTATCTGGGGGATTCTAATTAAAAGATAGGTGTATGAGAGGCAGGTAGTGCTGGGGGTCACCAGGTTCAGGAGTTAGATGTACAATTTCACCAAGAAATGGACAGCTAAGCTGGGTAGTACAACAGTGGTAGACCCTCAGGGTGGAGCCAAGAAGCACAGAGTGTCAACAATTCCAGTCAGAATACAGGATATTTAAGAATCACATCCAGTAAATTTATGTTCATGGGAGCCTGATTTACATGCAAGTCTGGGACTTAGCAGTACGCAAAAAGATGTACTGGGGGAAGACAATGTCTGGGTGGCAGGAAGGAAGAATTCTGGCTACTCCAATAGGGTAGGTCGATAGGAAAAGGAGCAGATGACTCACAGTTTAAGGGAGTTTGTCACTGTAAAGAACAAAGAGGATATCAGTGGGATCAGTAATTTTTCTGAGTCAATCTGGCTATGCCAAAATAGAAGGGGGGGGGATAATCACTCAGAGGGGAACAGCAGGACTGCAAAAAGCTCAGCCCAGCTCATCAAATGAAGTAGTGATAAGTGCATTGTTAATCACATTACACAAAAATAATTCTGAATGCTTCATCTATATGCTACCATAAATTTGTGAGAAAATGTTACCGATACTTTTTTATACTGCAAATTTAAAACTGCTAAACCAATTTATCCAGTTGTGTTAGGCACCAGGAAACACTGACTACAGATATGCATGTCAAATGTTAAGTCTATGCTTGCAAGAGCAGAGAAGTTACAAACATTCATATTTTTGAGAGTTTTCACCAAATTTTGTAAATATTTACATAGTAAAGTTTTGAACCCCTGTAGCTTAAAAATCTCTAATCCAATACTCTCCATATTTATATCATTCTATAAGCATTACAAAATGGTTATTTGAGCTAATTTACACATGTCTAGCTCCAAAGGTATCAGAGTTATATGCAGATGAGTTTTCTTCACAAAATGTCCCTCAAAAAATAAAATGACAGCTTTTGAGCACATATAATTTTGAGACAATGCATCATATTGTCATGAAATCTGGCACATTGGTAAAACACCTATCATCAAGGAATCTACCCAAATTTAAGATCTCTGACCCAATGGATGAGTGTGGTATATGCAGATAAAAATGTTCATAAACTTTTGCACAAAACATAAAATGACAGAATTTGAATACCTCTAATTTTCAAACTAGTGATCTGAATGTCAAGATACTTGGCAATTTATTGGCATTCCATCCAAAGAGTAGACATGCCAAATTGCAGAGCTGTAGCTTAAACTACGAATGAAGTATGACAAAATTACTAAATATTAAAAATTCCACAAAATTCTGATGAAATTCTGTGAAATTTCACAGAACTTCATGAAATTTCATTGAAATTCCACACATTCAGAAATTTTCCATTCTACACTAAAAGTTTCTGCTCCCATGACAAGACTGTTTCCTTTCCCTGAAGTGACTATTCTTGCCAAAGCACTGTCTTGTCAGCAAGTGGTTTCTGTGCTTTTGTGTCCCCTTTTAGATATTGATCTAGGCCCTTGCTGAACACATGAGTCCCTCTAAATGGCAGTTTGTTTAAGATCACCTTCGACTCATTGTCTGCATCCCACAGCTTGAGTCAGAGGGCCCCCCAGCCCTGTTTGCTAGAGCGATGGCCCTGACATTTACCCTTAATGATTCAATGGCCATGTTTGCCAAATATCCTGTGGACTGACTGGCCTGTTGTAGGAGGACAATCTCTGGTGAGTCAGGAGTGAAGGTCCATTGAACATCCTGCATCCAGATCAGCTATGCTCTGGTTGTGTAAATAGTCATTGTTGACATTCTGGCACTTAACACAGCCAGTTTGAAGCTTTTCTTAAGGATGTCCTCAATTTTCCTGTTGACTGGGTCTTTGTGATCAGATGCCCCATCAGACAGTAACAGCATCTTCCTGTTCAGTGTTGCAACCTGTGGATCCACTGCAGGTGAAATGCATTACAGTCTTAGTTTGTCTTCTTGCAGTGGATACATTCTGTCTCAGGAATGCCTCTCTGGTATTCCGGTAGGCTCTACTGCCTCCTACTCTTTGGCTATCACCTCATCTACAGCCTTGCATACTGTAAAAGTGTTGTCACTTTTATTTGTGGTTTGCCATGAGGCTATTAGCCTGGATTGTGAGTGTAGTGGTGCCACGTTGAACCCCACAGTGGTCTTAATCATGCGAACACTATCTGACACTTGTTCTGGGAAGCACATTTTAGCTATTAGCAATGGAGGTCCTGTGGCATCTCTGTCCCAGTACCTGACTGCATGCCAGACTCTTGGTCCAAATCTGGGGAGTCATTGTCCAGTGGTGGCATGGCTGAGGCTATTGGGTTTTGAGGGGGTCTTATGGGTTTGGGCTGTGGAACCATGTGACACAATCCTGCTATTTCTGTCAGTTTTTGGAGCATTGTAGCCATGAATTGCTGTTGTAATTGTATAATCTGCTGATTTTGGTAAATAAGCATGCTAGTGTCTGGGGCCTACTTCCTCAGTTCCTTTCTTGGTGGCTCAGTATCATCATTGGTACTATCACTGTCATAGGTATTGGTCTCCTGGAATAGGCAGCTTATGCCTTCTGAGGTAGAGGTGGGAAAGCTAGAGCAAGCTTGAGCCTGGCTCAAGCTTAGTGCCTTGCTTGGCTTGGCTCAACCTCTACATGCAATTAAGAGCCAAGATCAAGCCATGCCATTTATGGTCAAAGTAAGCATTTTTGTCAGTATGAGCAGTTAGTGAAGTGTCTGAAATGTTCAACCCCTATGTAAAGAACAGCCTACAATAGCCAGGGCTTGGCTTATCTTTTGGTTCATAGAGTCAAGCCAGACCTCTGGCTTGGCTCTGGCTTGGCTCGCGGTGTAAAATTCCTGATGTGCCCATCTCTACTCTGTGGAAAATTCCACTTCTGAGAGGTCTGTTGGGTCCTCTGAACAGGACACGCATAGTAGGGTGATATTGGATGAAGGGAGGGGAACACTGTAGATCCTGCACTTCTTGCCTCTGGGCATTTCACCTGAAAGTCTTGGATAAAAAGGGGTGCTTAGTGTGAGACATATGGTGGCAATCCTATTACATGCGTTTGTATACATATTTGTTTATTTTACCAGGAAAAGCTCCATTGAGCAATGCTCATTTACAAGGAGATCCAAGTTAGGACAGGTAATAATTCAAAACGGTGAGATGGCAGTACATATGATACGTTACACATAATACAGAGGTTACAGCTGGTTCATAAAACAAATCACCAGGTGTAATCCAATACAAAAACTAGCAACAATAGTAGTAGATAAATATTGGTTTTGCAGCAGGAAAAATACAACAAAAATGCAGTGGTTCTCAAATAATACAACACAGTTTAGATATTCTAGTGATTTAATAGCATATACAGCTGTCAACAAAAAATTGATCAAGGACTGCCTTGAAATAAAAGGGGCTGACTAGCAAATTTAGTTTACTGTAAGTGATTCTTGCAGGGCATTCCAGGCTGTGGGGGCAGCCCAGCTGAAGGCTATTTTACCATAGCTTGAGAGGTGCCTTGGGACATCAACCAGAATAGTACTGTGATTTCTTAGATTGTACAACCTTCTATATCACTGAAGAAGACTTGACATATATGGTGGCAATGGATTCTGCAAAGCTTTTAAGGACCAGGAATATAGATTCCTAAGCCTTCTGGTCTCAAGTGAGGTGCATCCCACTTCCGTGTAGAGAAGATAGTGATCAGTTTTGGCCTACAGAACAGTAATGAATTGGAGGGATCTATGGTAAATCACATCTAGTTTAGCTAGCTGAGAAACAACTGCACCTCTGTATTTGATATTACCATAGTCTAATAGGGAGAGAAAGGTTGCCTGGACTAGTTTTTTCTTTGCCTCTTGGCTAAAACAGAATTTATTTCAATAATAAAACCCAAGCCTTTGTCATAGCTTTTTACAGAGATTATTAATGTGTATAAGGAAAGGTAACTTGCTGTCAAGCCACATGTCCAAATACTTAAAGGAGTCTACCATTTCCAGCCTTTCACCTTTCAGGGTTGTGATCCCTAAAGTGGGAGGAAGGCAAGAAGGATTTAGGGCAGAATACCATGTGCTTAGTTTTCGTGTCATTTAGAAGGTGTTAGTAGCATGCAGTATGCATTCAACCAAGTTATGACAGCCCATATATTTTACATAGCTGTTTTCCCTTGCCAGTCTGCCACTCTACTGCCCTGTTGTCCTCAGACATAATGGCATGGTCTGCTTGTGAGGGGTGAACCAATTGTAGTGCTCCTTGGGTTCAAATTATGTAGCTAAGTATATAGTGCCTACGGCCCAGCTGGAGTAGACCTAGTGTTTGGACTACACACATGGCTGTTGTGTAGTTGGTGTGACTGGAACTACAAACCTGACCACCAGAAGTGACACAAAACATGTTCCTTCCTGGTAGCCTTGGTGTTCAGTTGGTGAGATGGCATCACAACCTGTCCTGTTATTGTTTGTGTCTGCAGCTGACCAGGAGATTGTACAGTTGTGCCTCTATAGCTGTGGATGCCCATGGCTTGCACTGCTAATTATTGTTGGGCCACAGAAGCATATCTGCTGAATGTACTACGGCATGGAGCTGTCGTGCACAAGACCAAATCTGACCAGTTTGAATTTTCTTGGCCCTTTTTCATGAGGTGGGGTCATAAGAAGGTTATGTTGAAAATTTGACATAAAAATATTAAAAAAACAACAAAGTTATGAGCCTACATTAAATTTTGCAAATGCAGGTGATCCACACATGCACACTGGCACAGACCATAATTCAGGCCATTAGCCGAAAGGGAGACCTGAGCAGCTTTGGCACCAGATCCAGCAACAAAAAAGCAATAAATCTTCTGGTCAGTGTGTGGTTGCCATATTACTCATACAGGTGGGTGGGGAATGGTCTGTTAAGTATTTAGATTGCTAAGGGTGCTGATAACATTTTTTCCCATTAGATTGCCTTGATTCACTGTTTCTGGAAATTCCTGATTTATGCCCCATAATGTTTAAGTTGCACCTACACCATACAGCCACTGGCAAGGGCTGCATGAATCAGTGCCAGGACAGCTCTCACTACTGGGTCCTGTTGATTAGAGGGACTTAGAATGCTATTTGGAGCAATGCACATAAAGTGACCACTGTGTGAAGGGGCCACAGTCATGCCTAGGCACAGATGAAGGAGTTTAGCTGGTGAGTGGTTATATTTAAAAGAGGTCCCCACTTGTGCAACAACTGTGGGTGAGAGATCCTGTGTAACACTAAGGTTTGGATGTTGATTTCACCTGCAAACTGCTGTAAATTCCTTGTAATAGCTAGCAGATACTTTCTTGGATAGATACCGATGCCTAACACAATGCTAACCCTCGCTGGACTGAATAGTTAGCCACAAGGTATAGAGAGAGAGATGCAGAAGAGGTTTTAAAAAGTCCATATTAGTAGAAAGTTAGCATAACCTATGTTAAAAGGGTCACAGGTCCAATGTGGATTGATTTCTCTTTCTTACCTTGTATTTTGCAGTATGGTTGAAGTTATTTAAAGGTTTTGTAGTAGCAGGAGCTGGTAGAGTGCTGCAGCCCATTCAGATGCATGATTGAAACTGGGCTTTGTGAGCAGCATGCAGAGGAGTGGTGCTCAGATTTCAAGCTTGAAGTCACATGTGCATGGGCAGCCTATCAGGTGAACCCTAAATATTTTATCTGTAAGAACTGAAGTGCTTCAGAGGATACTCCCCACAATCATGTGAGTAAACAGCCAAAATGTTTGATCCATTCCAGATATCTTTTGTCCTTACCCCCAAGCTTTAAACTCTATAGCTGCTGCAGCCACCTTTGTGGGGCCAGCGGGGACAGAACCAATGTTGAGGTTTCCTTCCCCTTCCCTTGCCGTTGCTTCCAGCAACCAATAAGGATGGCAGAACCATTAGAGCATCTAAATCACAATATTTCTTAGTACTCGATCAGTGTCTTACATGGGTGTCAGCTTGTACGCATGTCATGCTGCCTCACCTCCTCTAGCTCCTCTCCACTGGTTGACTACAGCAGATGGGAAGCTGGAACATAAATCTAGGTAAGTCCTTCTTGTACATGCACTTTTAGCTTGCTGCTTCTCAGCCAGTTTGGTTAAATTCTGTCACCAAAACCAGTGATCTTCTTCTGGTCCACTTGCCTAGCATTCACTGCTTATCTGCCTTAATTTACTATCATTTACTAGAACTGTTCAAATTAAGATTTTGTTAGTTTTTAAATATATTTTTTTTTCTTTGTTATGTTCACCATGCACATGTGCATGCAGCCAACATTTTGATATGGTAGTTGGGTGCTGAGAGGTGTGGCACTGTTGTCCAATGCAGAGCACTGTTTGATGGGTGTGACAGTGCCACACCAATCAATAGGCAGTCTAAATATGATAGAGTTTAGGCTTGCTAAGAAGAGACAGCACGAACTTGAAAAGAACCAGCCAACCCAATTATGGGTCAGTTCTTCCCTTTCATCTACACTGCCCAACAAACAAGCTGATTTGTCATCTGACAGCCTGGAATGGCTGGAATGTGAAACATGCAGGGGCTCATGGCAACTGTAACAGGAAACCATCCATCGATGTCTGTTACTGGTGCCACTGTCCAGTGACTAGTGGTGGGCAAAGTGGGCTCAATACGCTCCACAAAGTGTTTTGTGGAGTACAGGCAGATTCGGGGAGTGCGAAGCAGTGCGAAGCAGAGTACTACGCGTTATAATGAGGAACACGAAGTGCATTAGAAACAGCGACTTCGCATTACTCCACCTCCACTGGTCACTACTCTTTCAATTTTTAATGTGAAGAACATTGGTGGCAGTTCACTTCGCCTCACTTTGCCTTGTTTTTGAGCTCTGAAGGTGGATTTTGCAGTAATCCATGGGAGTTCAGGTCACATGGGCTCTATATTGATCTGCTTAGCCTCAGTTCGGGGTAGTATGAGTAGGAAGGAGTAGGAGACAGTGCTCTCTGATAGCTGTCTGTAGGAATATTTTAAAAGCTGTTCAAAAAGCATTTTTTCTTTTTTGGGGGGGATCCAACTGTAGTTCATCGAGTGTAGGCAACCCTCCTGTGCTCACATCATTGAGCGTTTTTTTTTTGTGTGTGTGGATTTTGAATGTTAATTTACAACATTGAGTGTGTGTAGTGAAAGACAGTGAAGTGTGCTGTGTGGGGAAGGGGTGTGTCTGTGTGTAGATAGATTTAAGTTGGAGAACTAGTGATTTCTTTGTGTTTTGGTTATGTTTTTGTTATATAACTGACTATGTTATTATACACATAGTAAAATTGTCAGTAATAGTACAAATTTTCTTGCTGTTTGTTGTGTGAATGTAGTGCAGCATTTCATAAGGCCAGGTTGTTTAAATTAGTGGCCCGATGGTGCTGAGGGTTGAGGTGCTGGACGCCACACCTCGTGCTACGCCGGCGACCCAGGTTCGGGAATAAGCCCAGTCAGCCGGGGGTCGGAAGGGAAGAGAGAGGATCGAGCATCCATAGGACTGCTCTCCTCTCTCGGGGAGGGATCCAAGGGTAGCCCAGTGTGGCAGCAGTCCCCGGAGGAGACCGGCAGCACTGCTACACACATAGGGCTTAGCGAAGGGGTAGACGTCAGGTGGCTGTCCTCCGGACACGGTTGAGAGCACCCATGTCTCAGGCTGGGACAGCATTGCACGTCCTGCATCAGAGAGGCGTAAACACCACAGGGAAAAACCCCTCTGGGCCAGACAGGTGATGGCCCGCCCCGAGCCATGCTGCCACACATCCAACACTGGAGCCCCTCCACCGCCCCTTCTATCTCCTGAGGCCCTATGTCCTCCGGGGGGGCTTGGGGAGGAACAGTAACGTCCTTGAGGATGGCGGGGCTCACATTGGGTGGTAGAGCAGCACTGGCCAGAGATGAGGCCCGAGAGAGTTCCGGCTCCAGAGGCGAGAAAAAGAGTTGTAAAAAAAAAAAAAAAAAAAAACGGTTGTTTAAACTACAAATTTACATTACATGGCAGTACACTGAACTTTTGCATTTGCGTTGCATTCTTCATTCAGCATTGTACACAAACTGTTCTGTGTTGTGTGTGCAGTGTTGCGTGCATCAAATAAAATACACCTTTTAAAATTTATGACAGTGACTAATGTAAGTGCAACTTAGCACAGCAGTGCACTGTGAACCTGCTATCCACTGCAGCTGCCTGATTTTGTACTGCGATTGTATTCTCTGTTCTTAGCTTTGCTGCTTGTAGTGCCGTAAAAACCAGCATTGTCTGTATTCAGTGCTCCCCCACCCCAGTGCCCCCCACCCCCACCAGACTGGGTTGTTTTTGTAACCCCATCAGCACCACTGGTTACTGAAGTTGTTTTAATTGCATGACAGTGTCACAACACAGTAGTCTCTTATCTGTTGCTGAAGCCACAGTTGTTTACTTTGCTTCACATCCAGCCAGCGTCCCTCCAGTCAAAAAGTGAACATATCAAAATCTGAATTTGGTAATAATATTTGTGGTTGATCCCCCCAAAATGCCTGCAAAGAGATGTGCAAGTAAAGCTGTTTCTGGCCATGGCAATATTGGCAGTAAGAGGGTCTGTGGGCATGGTAGTAGTACGCGGACGGAGAAGTGCATTGCTGATGTGAGGAAAGGTATTTCTCCTGCAATGTGTTTTACAGCCCAATCAGTATCTTCACTCATAGTTGGAGGAGATGATGTTTTCCCAGCCGGTGATGTTAACGTTACTGGTGTTAGTGGTGGTGGAGATAGTATTAGCATTGTTGCATCAAGTTCTAATTCTGACCAGTGTACTGTATCCAAACATATTGAGTGTGAAGCAGTGCAAGTGAGTGACAGCGTAGATGATGTCATACTTCACAGTAACATCCCATTAACTGAACCTGATTCTGATGATCATGTCAACGATAGCATACAATGTGATATTCCATCCACCGTGGCACATAACGTCACGCATTTTCCATGCAGTGATTCACAGTGTGGTAAAAAAAATATCAGGTGATGGTGGTGTAGATGCTGATGATGAATGTGATGATGCTGATGATGATGATGTAGCTGTTGTTGCAACATGCAGTCCACATGTTAGCATTCAAGCAGAAGATGTGGATGTGTGTGACAGTGACGTTGATGAATATGCTGATGATGTAATTGACCCCAGTTGGGAACTGGAGAAAAAGAAATTAAAAGTGGCTGTGTCTGAATCTGTTTGCAGGAATCCCTTCCCCGTAAAAACTTGTGATTTACTGGTTTTAGTTGATGATGATGATGATTACAACCCAGTAATCAATATGACAGGTAGTCGTGGTGGCCAGTTGCAGTCCAGGTGTGCAGTGCCAGAAACATCACGTGCCCCCACCCCACTTCAGTGTTTAAAATAACAGAGGACATGCAGTGGATGTCCTGTATCTGGACTTCAGTAAGGCATTCGACTCAGTGCCACATGGAAGGCTGGGAAGGAAGTTAGTAGGCACAGGGGCAGGTGCAATGCTGGTGAGATGGGTAGGAAACTGGCTGCAGGGAAGGCAACAGAGGGTGGTGGTGGGTGGGGAGCTCTCACACCCAAGGGCAGTGACAGCGGTGTCCCAGGGGCTCGTGTTGGGACCAGTGTTGTTTGGGATATTCATTGCAGACATATCATGGGACATCAAGAGCAAGATCAGTCTGTTTGCTGATGATACCAAGGTTGGCGCGGTGGTGGATGACCTAGGGGATGGCAGGGGTTGCAGGATGATCTGGCAAAGCTTGAAACCCTGGTCAGACACCTGACAACTGGGCTTTAATGCCAAAAGTGCAAGGTGATGCATTTTGGGATGAAGAACCCAAGGAGGACTTACCAGCTAGGGGAGTGCAGCTAGCCCAGACAGAGGAGGAGAAGGATCTGGGTGTGCTCATCACAGGGTCAATGAACAACTCGGCACAGTGTAGGAAGGCAGCTGCAAGGCCAACAAAATGCTGGGTTGTATTGCAGGGGTATATCCTCAAGGAGGAGGAGGTGATTCTGCCACTGTATAGGTCATTAGTTAGACCACACCTGGAGTACTGCGTGCAGTTCTGCGTCCGTATCTGAAGAGGGACATTAGTTACTGGAGGGAGTGCAGCGCAGGGCGACAAAGATGATCAAGGGTCTGGGGACTTATCATAGAGAGGAGGTTGAAGGAATTGAACATGTACTCACTGGAGGAGAGGAGAGACAGGGGGACATGATTGAAACCTTAAATACATGAAAGGAATAAACAAGACAGGTACAGAGGGCTGTTCAAAGTAAGGAGGAGGCCACCAGGGGCCATGATATGAGACTGGAGCAAGGAAGGTTCAGGAGGAGATGAGGAGACACTTTTTACAGAGGGGTGGTGGCTGGGTGGAATGCGTTACCTGCAGAAGTGGTAGGCAGTAGAACAGTGGACTGCTTCAAACGAGGATGGGACAGGACAAGGGGGAGGGTTAATGAAGGGGAAGGGTGGAAGGGAGGGGCAGCTGCAGAATAAGGGGTGCTAGCTGCACATTCGAGCAGACTTGATAGACCTCTAGGCCTTTATCTGCTGGCAAATTTCGTATGTTCATAACAGACTTAAATAAGCCACATCATCATGGACATGTTAAAAGCAGAGCATCACACTCCCTTGTTTGGGATTTTTTTGATCAAGATGCAAATGATGAATCAGTTGCAGTCTGCCAGGTTTGCCATGTGCGTGTGAGTCGAGGTAAAAAGGGGAGCCATCTTGGGACAGGAGGACAGCATACGCATCTTAAGAATAGGCACTTGGCTCTGTGGACCCAGCACAAGCTGGCAGCTAATACCAGACTGGGGCGTTCACCCGTATCACCAGCAACCATAGCCAGCATGTTATCCCCTTCCATGACTGTTAAGCCCAGTAGGAAATTAAACGTGTGCAGTAGTGCAGTAATAAGAGCAGATAATTACTACAGGCATGATAAGGTGGAGGACCATAATGACTTTGGAATGTTGTCCAGTGCTGGTGAGAGTAGCAGTTTTTGTGGTGTTAGTGGTGGTGGTGAATGCAGTATGTCTAGTGCAAGTGGTACATCAACCCCGGTTGGCAAATCTGGAAAAATAACATCATTTCAGGGTTTGACATCATCACCTGTGCAACTGTCTTCATCAAATGTCCACACTCCACCCCCTGCCAATGCCATTCATCACAGAGCACAACCATTTGTGACCAACAACACACCCCGTGTAAAACATTTAAATCAGCCCACGTTACAGAGTATTTTTGTGCATAAGCTGAAATAACCCCCCAATCATAGTGTCACGTGAACTTAATGCTGCTGTAGCGTAAATGCTGGCAATTGATCTTTTGCCCTTCTCCTTTGTGGAGAATTCTGGGTTCCAGCGGTTTTCTGCCCGTGCCTGTCCAAAATGGAAAGTCTCATCCAGGACATACTTTTCTACCCGTGCTGTTCCCGAGTTGTTCCGCACTGTCTCAGACTCAGTAAGACATGCCCTTTAACATTCTTCCTCTCCATTGATCCATCTAAGTATGGATATGTGGACAAGTGGCAAAACAGTGGGGAGTTCATATCTGTGTATAACTGCACACTGGGCGCAGGTGCCGGGGGTTGTTTGTGATGTTGGTAGTGTGAATAATCAGTGCAGTAAGGTGTATTGTCACGGTAGCAATCTTCCTGGAATTCGCCAGCATGCAAGAATTGCTATGCACAGTGTGACCTGTTCACACACTGGTGAGAACATGTTGGACATAGTACTGACTGAAATTGACAGATGGCTAAACCCTCTGTCCCTGAGAGCTGGGTTCATAGCAAGTGACAATGGGTCAACTGTTGTAAAATGCATCACGAATGGTGTTTTTTTTCATGTTCCATGCATGGCCCACTGTTTAAATCTGGTAGTTCAGGAGTTTCTGCAGCACCCTGACATAAAAGAAATTCTGACCATTGCACGACGTATCTGCTCTCACTTTTCAAGATCTGGAAAGGCCCGTGACCAACTGCAGCAATTGCAGATACAAAACAGCCTGCCTCTGCACCGCTTGAAGCTGGAAGTTGTCACCTGATGGAACTCCACATTATACATGGCAGAAAGGTTGTATGAACAATACAAAGCCATCTCAGAATATCTTGTTATGCACACTAGCCGTGACAGTTCTGGGGCCTCCATGTCTATGACGACTGAACAGTGGCGCCTAATGGACTCTGTAATAACAATTTTGTGGCCTTTTGAACATGACACACAGGCAGTGAGTGGTGAGTCTGCCTCCATTAGCCAATCAATTCCACTGCTGCGGGTGCTGAGACAGACATTGGTGAATGTAAAACATAGCCTTGGTGTTGCCAGAGACTGTGGTAGCAGTATGTTGCTGCAACACATGCTGACAGTATTCAACAAGAATCATCACATTGTGAGCATTCAGCATAGTGACAACTTTGCCATGGCAAAAATGCTGGACCTACGATACAAACATGGAATTGCATCAGTACTAGAGGAAGGGCCTGAACAGGTAAAAAATATCAGTGGTCAACTGGTGCACTTGGTTCATGGGCACAGAATTCACATGCCAAGGTGTGCAAACCTCAGCATCATAATCCAGCTGAAGGTGTAGCTGGAGGACCATCAAGCATATCATGCAAGGGTAAGGGGACTGTAGTTCCAGGTGGTCTGTCATCCAAAGTGGGTCAGGGTGGCATCAACCTGCTTTGGGAGGCTTTGTCCCAAGTAGGTATTTGTGAAATAAATGATTCCGGAGAACAGGCTGATGCATCAACAATTGAACTTAGTGTGGCACAGAGAATGGTTGAGTCATATTTGTCTGAAAGCAGGCATCTGACAATAAGTGAAGATCCTCTTTTGTACTGGAGTGGAAAGGTCAGTGAATGACCAGAACTGACTGCAGTGGCACTGAAGTACCTCACATGCCCACCCTCCAGTGTAAGTGTTGAGAGAGTATTCAGCTCAGCAGGTGCAATAGTCAGGGATCATCGGACAAACCTGTCTCCTGCAAATGTTAGTTTGCTAACATTCATTAAAGTGAATGAGAGGCACATACCAGCACAGACTGCAACCTCGGTATTCGTACCCTGGCCTAGTCATGTTGTGTCTTGCTGATGTGGAAATGGAGCATCCTGGTGGCACTGGCAGTGGCTGCCTGAAATGGCCCACCACTGACGTAGATGATGGCACAATGGAGAAAGAATTTCCCAGTGGTCAGACTTCAGACATCGATGACTGTGAGGGAAGTTTTCTTTATGAGGATGATGATGTGGTTAATGTTGGCAGGTTTTAACTGCAGCATTTAAAGGCGATGCCCCCCCCCGGACCACCACCACCACCACGGGACTGATGTTATGCAAGTCTGCCACCATGGGTCTGTCTGCCCCCACAGACACCACCACCACCACTGGGACTAATGTTATGCAAGTCTGCCACCATGGGTCTGTCTGTCCCCCACAGACACCACCACCACCACCACCGGGACTGATGTTATGCAAGTCTGCCACCATGAGTCTGTCTGCCCCCCACGGACCACCACCACCAGGATTGATGTTATGCAAGTCTGCCACCATGAGTCTTTCTGCACCCCATGGACAACCACCACCACCACCGGGACTGATGTTATGCAAGTCTGCCACCATGAGTCTGTCTGCCCCCCCATGGACCACCAGTCCACCAGTGCACCACCACCACCAACTTCCTAATATTTAAACCATAAAGTGAGTATGTGCACTCATGTTTGTTATGCAGCCTCACTTCCTTAAGTTGTATGTTTTGTTTTCTGTAGCGTTTCAGAGCTGCAGTGGCAAAACACATACAGTACACTTCTTTTGTTTCTTTATCAGGAGAACAGAAACAGGTTCCATCATTAATACTCATTGGGAAAGATGCTGTAGCTATACCGTACAGAGAGGAACTGAGGTAATGTCCATGTGAAATCCATTCTGATAAGTATGAAGATTTTACTTCATCCATTTCATTGCTTTGTAAAGACTGCTGCAACTATTGCACACAACAGGTTGTCTTAGTAGTTGACAAGATGTGTCTCTGAAATGTAACTTGACAATAGGGATTGTGATTTGAGAACCAGGGAGGGACACATAACAATGAAGTTGTAACTTGTAAAAAGTCATTCATTTCTTTTTTTAGGAAACTTCAAGATGCTTTATTGTTCTGTCAAAGTGACCTTATTCAAAAAAGTTCTTCAACATCAGGCACACCTCTCCCCCGAGCTTGGGCACACATGCAACACGTAGAAGTCGTTTCATTAGATGACAATGACCATCATAAAAACCAGACTCCAGAAGGATGCTGATGAAATCTGTGAAGAAGTAAAAAATAAGAAACCATTACAGACAAAACTGAAAATATGATTCCCCCCACCCCCCCCAAAAAAAAATACTTACCTTCATGTGCTTGAGAGTTATCCGTTTCATTTAAGTGCAAAAATTCTCATTGAGCACTGGAATGTACACCAACAGTTTATGAGTCATCTGTGTGATGCAGAACAATATCATGAGTACATGTCCATGTCAAGTTTAACCCCCTCATCATCACCTACAAAATGCACAACCATATATCTATATATATATATATATATATATATATATATATATCTACTCACCAAGGCTATTATTAGTGTACATCCAAAGGCACCTTTCAATCCAGTTGAGATGGTCACATTTCATTTGGTGGAATCATCTCACACAACACATTGGACCAGCAACACAGACCTCACAGTCATCATTTTATACTGGGGTATGTGCTGAAACAGTCTCTTTTAACTTCGTTACCACTTGTCAATTTTCTGCACACAAGGAGGACGCATTGTGGGCCTGCAGAAAAAATCTGGGGACTCTATGCCACCACTGTGCACATGACTGAGTACACCATTAATTCTGGGTGACTTTGTATGTGCTGAAACAGTCTCTTTTCAATTCATTACCACTTGTCAATTTTCTGCACACAAGGAGGACGCATTGTGGGCCTGCAGAAAAAATCTGGGGACTCTGTGCCACCGCTGTGCTCATGACTGAGTGCACCATTAATTCTGGGGAACTTTGTATGTGCTGAAACAGTCTCTTTTCACTTCGTTACCACTTGTCAATTTTCTGCACACAAGGAGGATGCATTGTGGGCCTGCAGAAAAAATATGGGGACTCTGTGCCACTTTTGTGTGTTCTGTGATTGTTGCTGTGAGCTCATAGTCATGATGTCATAGTGACATTTTTACAATTACAGCAGCATTGCAAGAATGTCCTCACAGTTCTGAACTGTACTTTTTTATGCTACTTTAAATTGCCACAGCAACCACTACTTATGACCGAGTCATCAGTGACTTAAATGATACGATTCTTCTCACAATTTATGTCTGCTTCTTTTACTCCTACTTTTTTTCATGTATGAAAACAAAATGAGCATGACTTCCAATATTGTTCCGACCAGCTTTGCATTTATTTGCAGCTGCTTTTCAATAACAATTGTTCCATGGTGTCATATAAAACACTGACTGATGCATAACTGTTAGTTAACAACAGAAGTGATACATGACAACCACTTGATGTGATGGAGAAAAGCAGAGGAAATCAATGGCAAAGACCTGGTCATACTCATTGTCAGCAGCACTAATTTAAAAGGAATGCTCCTTTCATTATTTCACTCATGAAAAAAGGTAGTACAGCACACTTAACTACTGCAAATTATCGTATCATTTCAGTCAGTCAGGATGTAAGTAAAGGAAGTTGTAACACAGCATTAAAAAATATAGGTCAGAGTCATCAACAGATTGTTGCACTGCTGCTTTATAGACAGTCACCACATTACATAGTTATGGTGATGCACATAAACTAATATGTGGGGGCATTACTACCACTGGAATATTTCTTGTTCCACAGAGTGCAATATATGTCTGTGAAAACCACCCATAATTTCATTACAGTGAGTCACATGACAGAGGAATTAACAATCTGAAAAGCAACCCACATTTGTGCCACACTTCCTCAGCAACGTTAAGACGTGATGGCAGGGGAGCAGGTGCATGCTCCACTATACTGAATTTCCAGCAGCTATCCCAAGCAATGTTTCCTAATGTTATAAGGTTCACTTTGTGGTGAAATGGGATGTTTCAATGTTTCTACTGGAAACGTGCACACATTTCACAACAAACTGACCATTTACATAAAGAAATATTCGCAAACCTGCACAATCGGATATTCACTGTAAGGAGCATGCACACGCGCTCTCCCTGCCATCACATCCTAATGTTGCTGAGAAGGGAGGCAGAATGGTGGCAGATTTTCAGAATGGGAATTCCTCCATCACGTGACTCACTGTAATGCATTTACACCTGGTTTTCAAAAAAATTTATTGCACTATGTGGTGCAAGAAAGATTCCCTTGGAAGGTAAAATGTGTATGATTTAATAATAACTAACAAAAAACACACAACAAAAGTACAACACAGTAGTGTGGTGGGGTCAGGGGTGTGGGGGGCAGAAAACAATACCCGGACTTACTATGGCCGTGGGATGCCGTGGTGGTCCAGCAGCAGGTGCAGCACCGAAAGTATTTGCTGCTGCTTTGCTTCCACTCTGGTAACCTGCTGCTCCAAAGCACTGAAACGCTTGTTGTTTTCCTCCAGTCCTGCCCACACCAGGAAGAGGTCAGACTGGCTAACAGGGACTGTGCCGGGGTCCACTGCAGTGGGTAATCCAGGTAATGGGGCTAGTGGTGGACAGGGTGGTGCTGGTGGCTGTGGTGGTGGTGGAGCACCTGATGTAGCCCTCCTCCTCCTCCTGCTGCGGCGGTGACTCCTGTGAGGCACATCTCCCACCCCAGCAGCACCCTCTTCCATTGCCATGGAAGGGCCAACAGGTGGACGCCTGGCCCCTTCCATAGCAGTCTGCCACTCTGCCCTGTGGTGATTCATCATGTGGGTGCACTGGCCACCAGTCCCGAAATGTGTCCCAGGGGGCCCACGGCGCATCAGCGCACCACACAGATGGCACTGCACCACTGTGCTGTCTCTCCCCACACTAGGGAGCTGCGGGGGGGACCAGACACAGTACGCACTTGTCGGGCATGAGTCCCACCACCACCCACAATTGCTGGGGCCACCTCCTGTGGCTGTGGAGCTGGTAGAGGGGGTGCTGCTGGAGCCCCAACAGCTTCTGCTAGTGGTGGTGGTGGAGGAGGGGGACAAGCAATAGCCACCGGTGGCATTGGTGCTGCTGCTGCTCCTGTTGCTTCCATGTGGGAAGCAACACTGGCCCAGAGTCTGGAGTGGTCCAACATAACACGACTGCCCTGCCCCCCCATGGGTCTGCACTTCTCCCCTCCTAATGCTCCCACATGCCAGCAACTCACCTTCTCCGACTCCAACATGACCATCCATCCTCCTGGGTCCACGGGACACACACACACACACACACACACACACACACTGACAGTGGACATACACACATGTACACACACACAGTCAGTCACACACACAAAACAAAAACAAAATTTATACAAAAAAAATTCACTAACCAAAAAAACACTAAGACAATACAAACACTAAATAAAATAGCTTATGGCAGTAACAAGGAACGACTCCCGAGAGCCAAATAAACTCCTCTCCTCTCAAAATGTTGCTTTCTCCCTGTACAAATGCAAAGGAGAAAGTGAAACTGCTTCTCTGACTCACTTCCTTCCTGCCTGGCTAAAGCATGTGACTTACAGTACAGCAGACCATGTGATGTGCCTATTTTCTTCTCACTTCACCTTACTTCGCGTTAAGGCATAATGAGAACGTGAAGTGGTAATGATAACGTGAAGTGAGCACTTTATCAATCAGTCAATCAATCAATCAAGTCTTTATTTAACCAGGCGTTCATCGTTGAGCAGAAGCTCATTTGCAAGATGGACCTGGGTGGAGCATGAATGATTGCATATACAGGTCAACACATGTATTTGCAAGGCAATACAGATAATACTGTTTACAGAGAGGGAAGAAAAAGCAGTTCATATGTACATAGAATTATACAGATACTGTACAGATTACAGGGTATTTACATACATAGAAGTGTCTATAGGAAGATAAAGCAGGTTATCTAAGGTTGCAGGAGGAAGTAACAGAAGGAAAAAATATACACCAGGTAGAGGTGAAGGTGGGGGAGGAGGAGGTAGTGGAAGAAAGGCTAGGAGGGCACGGTGCACAGACAGGAGTTGGTAAAACAGGATGTAGAGAAGGTGGATGGAGAAAAGGAGTATGTGTGAGCCCCGGGATTGAATGCTATAAAGTACGGGGCATGGTAGGATGTCACAACCCGGGGTAGTGAGCTCCTATCCGAGGTTGGGAAAGGAAGGATAAGGGGATGGACGGGCCTAGTGTTGATAAGACAGGGGGATAAAAGAGAGAGAACAATTAGGCTTGTGAGGAGCAAGCTGGGGTCCACTTCGCATTGTGCTTCATGGACGTGAAGTGGACACTTCGCATCCACCTCGGGGGCAGATTTATAATTCGCTGCATCTCTACCCTTAACTGTCCCCCGCACCTGATCCTCTCTGGCAGCACCTCCCACCCCAAACATAACACTGACACTGAAGGTGTCTAATCCCGCAGTGTTGTCACCTCATAAGCAAAACCCTGTTCAACTACCGCTCTACTTTCAATGTGCAGTCACATCCTGTAACTGTCCCGCCCACTCATTCCTCCCTCTCAGCACCCATCACCCCACCCCACCCACAAACATAACACTGACACTGGGTGTGTCCAATCTCCCAGTGTCATGACCTGATATAAAGAAAACCTTCCCTTGCATTATTTTTTATGCTGACACTGGGGGTGCCCAATCCCCCAGTGTCATGACCTGAAATAAAGAAGACCTTCCCTCATAGTTTTTTTTTTAGTAAGCCCTATGAAAAGAAAAACATCCATCAATGTCTGTTGCAGCCATTACTGTTCCCCAACCTGACCGTCCTATTCAGCACTCACCACCCCATACCCCCAAGCCCTTACTTACCCACTGGGGGTCCACCACCATAATCTTCTGTGTACTACAGACATGTCTTCACTCTTCTAAGCTGGATCATGAACTGAGGAAACAAGCATGCGGTTCAATGTATTTCAATGGGGTTTTGAACTTAGTTACATAACTTGGCAATTTTTGCATATTTTGCCCCAAATTTTCCACATGCCTTCTTTGGGACACCACCTCATGAACAATTGCACTGACATTAAGCAAATCTGTCCTAAAAGGTGATTTCATGGTCCCTGCATGAAGTCACTTTTCATCCAGGAGCTGAAACTTTTCTCTACCCTTGTTCATGAGACAGGGTCATAAGAAGATTAGGTTGAAAATTTGGTATAAAAAATATTAACCAACAACAAAGTTCTGAGCCTACATTGAATTTTGCAAATGCAGGCTGGTAACTTTGGTAATTTTCAATATTTTTTCCCCAAATTTACAACATAGCCATTTCCTTACTGCAGCTCATGATTGTGACAGCTGTCATTTTTCAAATTTTGGCAAAAATGTGTTTTTACATCCCAAAAGTTTATTTTGTGATCCCTGCATGAAATCACCTATCAGGCAAGAGTTTAGAATTTTCTTGGTCCTTGTTCATGAGGTGGGGTCATAAGAAGGTTATGTTGAAAATTTGGTGTAAAAATATTAAAAAAACAACAAAGTTATGAGCCTACATTAAATTTTGCAAATGCAGGCTCCTAGCTTTGGTCATTTTCACTATTTCCACACCAGATTGTAAACATACAGTAGCTGTTTCTTTTTCTTGAGGTGGGGTCATAAAAACACTATGTTGATAGTTTGGGGCAAAAATATTAAAGCATAAAGTTATGAGCCTGCATTGAAATCTACAAACACAGGCTCCTAACTTTGGTAATACATAACCCACACAGTGCACCACAACACATCTAGTACTCCATCACTTCTATAACAGTGGTGAACATCCAGCAATGACAAATGCTTGTTTTTAATAGTGCTGCTTTCAGAGTTTTGACTTGCTTTACTCAATGGTGCAAGTGGTAGTCAAGAAGTACAGGAACTCAGTCACTGGCATGAACTGCAAATGGAGATCCTCAATCTGAAGGTTAGGTGAGTCGACACTAGTAGATTCAGTTAGAGATATTAAAGTTTTTCTAGGAAAATAGCATTGTAGTACAAGACAAATTTTGTTCTGAAAATCCTGATTTCAGGTCATGGGCCCAGAAACTGTCATTATTTTGCTGGTTTAAGAATTTCCATTCCAATGTCAGTGGGAAGAAGTACAGGAATTCCATTTCTGCTGCAAAAATGGTACAGGAACTAAGTTCCTGTGCATTCTTGTTCATTTTATCACAGGCTTTACTGCAACTCTGATTTCTGCTTATAGTTTAGGTTAGATTTTGATTTGTCCTGTTGCTTCTTCTCTTTTGTCTTCCATTTCACTCCCCCTCCAAATTTCCCCTATAACCTTCTCCTCTTACCACCTCCATTTTCTTCCATCTCCCCTCCCCTCCCTCTACTATGACCATCCATGGAACTCAGCCGCATTCCTAGGGTTTGTTACTACCTATAATGAAACATTGGAACTTTGTGGGGAACTACAGGAGCTTGTGGGACAAGACACTCTCCAAAGGTTTGGCCTTCATCTGATAAGAGAGGGGACCAGTGTACTGGGGCAGAAGTTTGACATCTACATTAGACAGTAAAACTGACTGTGGGCAACAATGAGGCTAGGGAAACCATGGTAAAGGCAGTGAGGTAGGAGAACCTAGCTGGTGATCCCCTATACCGAGAGCCAATAGCAGTAAGGTGGGTAAAAATAAGGTTGAGGTTAAAAAATGAGTAGAGAAGAGGAAAAAGGGTGAAGGCTCCCAGGTCTGCAAGCAATATGAAAAATAAAAAGGTAAGGAAAATTAGGAGGAATGCAGCTGTAGGATCACAAAACAGCAACATAGGATCCAGAGCTAGTTGGAATGGGATCTGCCTTTATGGTAGGAGTCTGGATATTAAAATCAGTGAGCTCCAACTATGGAAGGGAGATGCTGAGGCAGATCTCATAAACATCACAGAAACTTGGGCCTCTGAGAATAATGACCGCGGACTTTTCAGTCACAGGTTACACAGTATTTAGACAGGATAGAGGGAATGGCATGAGCCGTGTAGAGCTATTTGTCAGGGAAGTCATAGAGGCTTTGGACGAGGGACACATCAGGGGAGGCAAAGGATAAACAGGATGACTATGGGTTCACCTTATGGCACCCTCAGACAAGAAAATAAGGGTGGAGGTGATCTACAGACCATAAGGACAAGGGGAAGAGAGAGATAGGGAGTTCAGGAAAGAGCTGGCAAGGGAACTGAAGAATGGGGAAGTGGTGGGTGATCTGAACCCACTGGATTTCGACTGGAACATTCCAGTGGCCAGGTACACCAGACATCAGGCCCTGTTTGATACATTGCAGGATTGCATGCTGGGGAAGCTGGTTAAGGAACCCACTGGACAAGTTGCCATTCTTGATTTGGTGCTCGCCAACTTGGAGATGGTGGGTGGAGTGAGGGTAGGGGAGCCACTGGTGTCAGCGACCATAACTCAATTTGGTTAAAGCTGGCCCTGAGGACCAGAATGCACCTTTCAAAAACTGAAGTCCTAGATGTCAGAAGACTTGAACCAGATGAGGGAGCTGGTCCATGACAAACTGACCAGGGTGGACAGCATTGGAGGTGTAGAAGAAAGATGGGGTCAATCAAGGGGACCATTCTCAAAGTAACAGAATCATGCACAATAACTGTTATAAAACAAAACAGGTACAAGAGACCAATATAGTTCTTAGAAAGGGTTAGGGAAGCAGTGAGGAAAAAGAAAAGAGTCTTCACCAGGTACAGGGAAAAGTAAGGTAAGGAGGAACAGACTACCAAATAAAAACAAACTCCGGACACAGCTGATATGGCTGTGGAGAGCTTTTCTACTCGTGCATGCTCAGTTTAAGTCAGAGCTGCCATGTTGCACACAGTGGCCATCACTTCCACAGTTGCAGAAAGGAAAAGTAGTGCACCAGGAAGGTGGTGTGTTTATGTGGCCAGTGGAGGGGAAGGGCTGCATAAACAGAATCATTGGAAACTATGCCGGAACACTGTGGCAGCACATCAGACAGTAGTCCGGTCACGTGCTTCCACAGTGCTCTTATACAAATCTGATAATGGCATAACATCTGTAGAGCTTGGCCCACACAGCCGTAAAAATCAGACTCAGGAGGAGACAATTAACAAATGAGAGATCCGATCTGGAACTTGCTCATCATCACAGTCACTTTCTCATTCTTTTCTAAGCAGTAATTTTTGGTAAATGTGCCTTAACTATATTGATCTCAGTGCTGATAGATTACTTCTGTTTTTCCCCTGATTGTAGTAGGCTGGGGTAGTAGCAGTCTTGAAGTGGTAGCTGCCGGTGGTGGCACTCTCTGAAAAAAGTGGTACCCATGCTCATCTGCAAATTTTAGAAATTACCCCTGTCCTTGTTTTTACTATAAGAAAACTGACCCCTTTAACACAAAAACAAGGAGTCAGTTATAACCTCTCTGAGCTGCAAATCTGGATACCTGGGTTTGAATCCCACAGCCCCCACTTGCATACTGTGTGATGTGAGCAAGTCACTTAACTTCCTTCTGCTCCCAGGTCGCACCTGTAAACAAGTTTTCAGCTTAATGTGTCTCTCCTGGCAAAACAAAGGTAAAACAAAAAAAAAACTCCACCCTCCCCCTTTCACTTCAAGTGAAAAGTGTGATTATGGGTTTGCATCAGATGCACAGTGGCAGCCACATAATACTGTTAAATAGTAATCAGCTGTACGTGAAAACTTGTTTTTTTTGGAATGTGTGCTTTCTTAATGTTGTCAATACTGCTCTACCCATTTTGTACTCTGCTCCTGGATTTCTGTGCCCCAAGTGCATTATTGTACATTTTTTTTAATTTGTAATTTCTGCTCCTCTGTGGAGCTGACAGGAGGCTCAGACCTTTCCCTTGGAGGGGTCTTCCTCAAGTCCTGTACATCCCTGCTCTACCGACCCCCCCCAATCCCCTCTGGGGTGTGGCCAGTGTGAGGAGTGCCAGTGTACTCCTCCCCCAAGAGCACAAATCCAGAATCAGGGATGGCATCACAGACGAACAACTGGGCCATCATTGGTCCTGTCAGCTCCCCACTTTTTCCTCCATTTTCTCCCCAACCCCACATCTGTGCAATGGGCGGGCTGCTACCCCACCTCTGTGGAGGAAGCCTGTTGCCCTGGATGTGGGCCCTCTCCATACATGGCTGTGCACCTGTGCCGACATCCAGCTACTGCTGGGTGTCAGTCTACAGCACACAGTGGTTATCTCCCTTCCCTGAGGAAGGAGAGCTGTCTAAGGACACTCACTCCTTCCTCTCCCAACTGACCCATGAACAACCCAAGTCCATTCCCAAACCTGGGTCTCTGGCATGTTGCAAGGTTTGGTGTCCAGCACCTCTGGGTTTATTATTTTACATTTTTAGTGTTGAAAGCTAGCTGCCATACCCTGATCACTGTTCAAGTCTTCTAAGATCTCTGCTCATATGTTTCCATCCTGCTGCAGATCTTGGAATAATCATGCAGAGTCAAACCTTCCCTTCCTGCTCCTTTGCAATTTTACTTATAAAGACATTAAAGAGGACTGGGCCAAGCACTGATCCCTGAGGTACCCTCCCCCATCACCCTCTCTTCCTTGGAGTGAACTCCATTTACTACCAGTCTCTGTCACCTATCCCCTAACCAATCAGTAATAAACCAATACATTGGTAGCATGGCATTGCAGTTTTAATCTTTACAATAAAGCATTTTGTATCCAGCTGAGGAGTGTGGTCTTTTGCCTGTTTGCTAATCAAACAACCACAGAGACTTATCAAAACCTGTTAAGCTGCCAACTACTAAAAACATGGGGCAGAATTCTCAAAGATCGTGAAATACCCGTAGCTGCGTGTAAACTGAGGCGCAAGTGAGTTGCCCCTTGCGGATCTGCAAGTTACCCGCAGTGTCGGGTATTCACAAAGGTGAACTCGGATCACGACCGACTCCACGATTTACGGCTGCTTGTGGGAGGTGTTGTCTGGGAGATCTCCGCAGCTGCTGCAAGATGCTACGGCTGGTGGGAGCAGCCATAACATCCTCCGCAACTGCTGGCTGAGAATCGCAGCCAGCACAGAAGCGAGTGATTTCAGCTCACAACTGTAGTTGCAGAGTGGGACTTCGGTCCTGAAAGTTTTGAGAATCCTGCCCATGTTCTCTATGTTTTATGTATAGCTATATCTATCTATCTATCTATCTATCTATCTATCTATCTATCTATCTATCTATCTATCTGTCTGTCTGTCTGTCTGTCTATACCTGTTTGCTGTTGTCTAGGATTCAGATAGCAAGTCACGTAAACAGAGTAATCCCTCTCATGCTAGTCAGAACAAATACTGTTACAAATGGAAAGAGATACTGCATGCTATCAGTATAATCTCTTTACAGTGCATGAATATAACAGACTGCAAGTAGAGGAGATAGTGCACGTTACTAGAAAATACATAGTTAGAGGACTTCACAATAACCTCAGGTTAGTATGTATTTGTTCAGTCTTATTTTTTTTTTAGAAAACAGGTGATGTTCTGTGAGTAAAGGGATAATGACTGTTAGCCTTAGTAGATTCCTAGGAAAGATGATACAGGCTAGCTCCAGCACGTCAGTTTGAGGTGATACTTTAAGCCAGGTGCTGTCTGTTAGAACTGTCGGATGCTACATGGCTAATTACTACTACATGTTCTAGTAAATCCATGTGCCTGATTTACTAAACAAGGCAGTTATTTTTGTGCACCTTGAATAGTTTCAAATATATTTAGATTTGTTTGGAATGTGTGCACATTTGCTCTCAGAGAAAAGCAGCTTGGAGTTCTTTCTCCAACATGCTAAACAGAAAGAACAGAGTATTTTATTTAACTGTCATAATGATTTGCAGTTATGGGAGGATACACTAAAAAATTACAAAAAAATGTGTTCCACGGTATCCCATTGTTCAAGCTAGAGCAAGATGGCTGTAGGCTCTGCCCACAGCCATAACTAGGGATGCAAAGAAGACGGCGAGGGAAGCAAAGGCAGACATGCAGGTGCATTTTGCAGAGGGGTCGAGGGTGGGAGAAAACAATTCTTCAGATACTGTGTATTAATGAAAAAAGGAAGCAGGGAAGGGTGTTGTTAGGCTACCGGGGGTGGGGAGAAGTAATAGTGGAAGAAAAACAATCAGCCTTAATGATTACTTCTACTCTGTATTCACAACAGAAGACAACAGATCCTTGCCTGAAGGTGGCATCAAGGCAGCTGTCAGCTTTCCTGCTGGTAGTACCCATTCAAGTACACACAGCATCCTATTAGCTTTACTAGAGGTCTTGTTACATTGTCTTGATTGCTTGGCTAGCCAGATGTTATACTTATCCTAAGTGAACTGGCTGAGAGCTGTGACCCACCTGCAGCTAAAGGAAGGATTGTGGACAGTTTCTAACTGGAAAGTGCAGACTGGTGTGCAGTGGTCTGTTGAATTTGGATCCCCCTGTGGTTTTCATCTGTGCTCCATCTTATCTAGGTCTAGCATCCACTACTAACTGGCACTGGACTTTGCTGGAGCTACTGCCTATGATTTCTGGGTTTTCAAACTCAGTGCAGGGAATGCAGGAGGACCCACACCATTTGGGAGCTCTCACCCAGAGCCAGGGAGGGAATCAGCTAACCCCTTCCAAGTGGGGCTCACCATCTCAGGAGTTCACCAGTGCTTGCTGAGGTGCTAGAGCACCTGTGATCTATTGTGGGGAGCTGGGCTGTGGAGCCACTCCTGTGTCTGGGCCTTATGGGGCTGGTGTGGTCCTGCCACAGAACTCTGGAATGGGCCAGAAGTGGCTGAAGGTGACAAGCAGCCAGATCTCCAATCAAGGGGACAAGCTGCAAGATCCCCGAGCAAGATCCCATCTGCCCATTGCTGCACAGAGCTCCACAATCCAGGACAGCTGGAGGCATTCATCCCAGGAGTGTTTGAGTTCTGCAAAACCATGAGTACCTAGGACCTGGTTCCCAGAAACCAAGCAAAGGAGTATTAAAGGGATTTAATTGCTTCCTCAAATCATTTTTTCTTTACCAGGGTCCCAACAGCTGGCCAACCCATGGCAATGGAAAGGCCCATACCTTGTCGGTACTCCTAAGGACTATCAGGTTAGATGCTGGTACCGGTGGGGGTGGGCCTCTGGGGGTGGACTTGGCCTACAGGCCCAAATGGGTATTGTTACTTGTTCTTACTAATCATTTTTCTATCCACAGCCATCCTTTGTCACGGTATCCTTTCCCTAGTCTTTAACCCCCCAATAAAGCTGTGGTTTACCATTTGAAATTGTGTGTGCAGGAATTCTCTGAGTCTGTCAAATCATTACTGTTCATGGTTATTGGTGTTACTGAACCGTTAGGTATCTAGTGTGTGGGGTGGTTGGTAGGGGAGGAGGGTAGGCGCAGCATCCCAGGGAGCTGTCCCAGCCAGTTACCTGATCCACTTCTAATTCTCTCTGGGTGGAGGCACCAAGCTATTTTTATTATCCTTGGGATAGAACCCCTGACCACCCCCGTAACAGGACCCAGGGTCCTTAGTCTGTTAGAGGGATAATAGGCAGGGGTAGTAGCCCACTGGCACATAGCACCTGGTCTACATCTTTTGAGGCACCACTTGGATCTCCTGTTCCCCAGCCATGCCTACTCTGGAGAACCTGAATGAAGGGACCCCCCTGGGGTTCCCAGCTCCTAGGTCTGTCCCTTCTGAGGCTGAGGTTTAGGCCTACGGAGGATGACAAAGTAAAATTGTGTGGAATAGAGTGGGGGTATAAGAATGGACCCCCCAAAATCCTTTTTGTTGCTGTGAATACCCCAGGAGATGGAGGAAGGGGAAACAGAACAACACCTCACCACAATAACCAAACTGGGTAAAGTGAAAGTGTGAGGAAGAATGATTGACTCTGGAAGAGGTACATTAACTGTACTAGTAGAGAGTAACAATGTGTTAGAGGCTGCCTGGATACCTGAGGCTTTGGTGGCAGAGGGGTGCCCGAGACTCTATCATAACTTCTTTTAGTGTAGTGTCCCTGGGGAAAGGGGGACAAGGGTCTGGGCCCCCACCATGACTCCCCAAGGTTGAGAAACACCAACCTGGATCTGTGCCCATAGTTTTTGATTCTTATCACAAGCTGAGAATGTTTTCAGGGGTTAAGCCGACCCCCAATAGCGAGGACGATTTGGAGGCATGGATGGATTGTGACACCCCACTTGTACAGGACTGGCAGTGTTCTGAAATTGAAAAATGGAAGCACCTGGTGGAGAGCCTTCATGGGCCTGCCCTTGAAGTAATTCATTCTTTGTGAGCCATGGACCCCAACGCCCCAGCCCAGGTATACCTGACTGCCCTCAAAAGTGCTTTTGGCAGCCCTGAATCTGGTGACATCCTTATGTGGAAATTTAAGACCACCCTCCAGTGGGAGGGGATCACTTGTCGGCCTTCTTAACCCAAGTAGAGAAGGCGTTACAGAACGTATTTAGAAAAGGGAGAGTGGCAGCGCAGGATCTGAACTGGGTGAGGTTATAACATGTGATAAAAGCCACTAGCCATTCTACCCTGTTGGTACTACAGCTCCGCTTAGCTGATAGGATGAGCAGACCCCCTCCATACTGGGTCCTAATGTGGGAGATTAGAGAAGGGGAGGAGGAACAAGGACAATGGGGAGGGCAGAGGTCATTGATGGTCAATACCCAGGTAGAGAAAGAGACGCCCTCTGGAGAAATGCATGAGTTAAGGACTTTGATAAAGGAATGTAAGGATGTAGTCACCTCGGCTATGGAGGTAGTGAATCCGGGGATAGTTGAATCCCAACAGGTGAGTGGGGTGGCCCACAGTGTAGCTTTTGCTTTGTTTGGCCCCGGGTTTGCCAAGCAGACACCCTCTCCTGAGGTTGGGGTAAAGGCACAGATGAGCGAGTTAGCTCACTTGGTGACTGAGTTAGAGAGGCTGGGAAGGCCTAATCGACCTCAGGGAAAGAATGAGGCCATTGTATGGGGTCCAGCAGTGATCAGTGCCCCTATGGGGGTCCCAGGAACCTACACCGTGGTGTCAGCTAGACCGCCTCAGAGGGAACCCTTTATATGCTATAGGTGTGGCAGTCAGGGCCATATACAAAAGGGGTGTAGAGTGCTGATAAACCGTGGCACTGGCAGAAAGAGGCCACATGGAAATACCAGTCAGAACCAGGGAAACTACAAAGGGGCCTGGTAAAGGAGTGCACAGGGTTCCCTGGCAGGTCCAGCTCATTGGCTCGTGGAAGAGCCTCTATAGCTAAAACCACCACACCCATTCCCATTGACATGAACTAGCTCATGGGTCCATCAACAGAAATCACAGTCACCATAAATGGGATCTCCACCTGAGCCTTCCTTGATAGCGGTTCGCAAGTCTCCATCATTTTCAAGTTATGGTATGACCAACACCTGTCCAATGTTGAGCTGCAACCACTTGATGGTTTACATGTGTGGGACTTAGTGAGAAATCATACCCCTATCTGGGACATGTGAAGATGTGGCTGGCATTCCCAACAAAAGTAACTGGCATAGGAGATGCAGTGCAGACCCTGGCTCTAATTTGTCCTGAATCTGGCCTACATGATAGAGTGCCTGTGCTAGTGGGCACGAATGCCCATATGTTCAGGTGATTAGCCCAGTTTGCCAAGTCTGAGAGGCCAAGAGAAAAGGCAAAGAGCTCTCTATTCACCCCTTGATTAAAGAAGCCTACAGGAAAAGAGATCAACCCCCTGATGAGCCTGTTGACTCAGTTGGCATTAGTGGTGGCAAGATGGGAAGGAGATTGTGCTTTGCCTAACGCGGAATGTAACATTGCCGGGATCATGAGGCTAAAAGATGTGACAAATGAGTAGCTGATGTTGGATGTCCAGGAGGAGCACGGATTACCCACGAGACTGTTGGTAAAACCCAGTGTTTTGCCTGCCAGAGCACATGTCCATGTTAGAAAGGTTACAGTACAAGTAAAGAATGCCACTGACCAGGAAGTGGTGGTGAGGAACGGATGGACTTTAGCAATAGTTTATTGTGCAGACACAGCAGTACAACTCACTGCCAAGAGAGGCGGTGCCCCCAGGGGATTCAGGACTGTTTGACTTAAGTGGTCCCCCAATCACAGAGGGATGGAAAGAGGGGATATCACTGGCAGCTGACGTCAGACTCACTACAAGTACTCCCCAACTAAATGCCCTCCTCAAAACGCATTTTGCTACCAACTGCACATGCTTTCCCCATCGCTGAATTCCCTGCTCAACTCTTATCATCTATTCTGGGCTCCTTTTCTAAATCAGTACCATATGCCACTGAGTCCTTCCTCTGATGCTGTAGATACGCACGCCTACCCATATAGTATGTAATCTAATCACACTATGTAATTGTTGGAATTTCTTCCATGCTACTACATCACTGCCTGTAATACTCTTCATTTTGTATAAACCACTATGCATCTCAGTTACTGCACCCATCCTACTGGGCCACTGCTTGTTATCTGCAAATTGTGTATGTACTGTTTTTGTATTATGTGCTGCACTCTTGTAACTCGCTACCCCAGGGTGCATCTGAAATCGAGCGGTACTCTGCTCAGTATGCCTTCCTGGTAAATCTCTTAAATAAATAAATAAATAATATGGGAGAAATGGTTTTATGTGATAACGGTGAATCTGAAACACCACTGATCGCAAAAACAGAATTGAAAAGAGCCTGTCGTCAAAAGGGCAATGGATATTGCAACAACCATCTTAAATAGTGACGGTCGCTACATTCAAAGTACAAAACTACCAAAATAAGTATTTTTATGGCTGGGCTATGCCCCCATGCCCCCAAAACTTAAAATTTATCAACTACAAGGGGGTGTGGACCAAGGAGAACGTTACTATTTTTAAAAATGAAAAAAAAAATGTCCCAAGGAACCAGACCCGAACCTGGGTCTGCTGGCATGGTAAGTGATGGCTTACACCACTACACTAAACAGCTAGCTTGGCAGGGCTTAGCCAAACAATATTCTATATCCTGTTGTAGTGAGTGTAGCTCCCTGCTATACTCTCTCTACAGGATATATCGATGTTTTTTACCACTCTGTCTCAGTGGAAGCGGTATTACTGAGTTGCTCATATTGAGCAGCTCAATAATATTCACTAATATAACATCAGTCAATCAATATTTTATTTGTATAAGTTACCCTTCCTGTGCTCAGGGTGCCTTTACAGTACAGAATAAAAACACACAATATTACAATTTAAAACAGATAAAAACAAATCAATGTATACATTAATAGATTCCTGAGAACGCCTGGTTAAATAAATGGGTCTTCAACAGCTTTTTAAAACCCTCTATGGTCTGGCTTTCTCATATCTGGTGAGGTAGAGAATTTCACAGGGTAGGTGCCATAGGGCAAAAGATCTTCCTCCTGATGTTTTTAGGGATACCCTGGGAATCTCTAGCAATCCTTTGCCAGAGGATCGGAGTGAATGGGTGGTGCACTAAGGACATAAGAGTTCTTTCAGGTAGTGGGGTCGCTGCTCATATTGGGCTTTATAGGTCAACAACGTGACCTTGAAGGTAATCCGCCACTGTATTGGCAGCCAGAGCAGTTCACGCAGCACAGGTGTTATATGACTGGACCTAGAAATTCCAGTCAACAGCCTGGCCATCGTATTCTGCACTTGCTGGAAGCAGCAGATATCTACCCCTGGGAGCCCTAGGTAGAAAGCATTGAAGTAATCAAAATGACTGGTGACAAAGGCGTGGACCAAGGTAGGAAAATCTTCAGGCGGGACCAGGTGCTTCACCTGTGTTATGTTCCTTAGATGGTAATAGGAAGATCTGACTACAGCCCAAACCTGCACCCTCGGGGTCAGGCCTTCATCAAATACCATGCCAAGGTTTCGCACCTGGCCTGAGGCAATGAGCGGGTCTCCCCAAGATTTAATCCTGAGGGGTTTCCCACCCATACTCCTGTCGTCCTATAACCAAGGTCCACCACCAATGCCTCTGTTTTTCCTGAGTTCAACCAAAGCCAGCTGGCACTCATCCAGTTCTGAATCTCTAGTAGGCAGTTATTAAACACCACAGCAGAATCTAATTCCTGTTCAGGCACAAAAGGTATGTACAGTTGAGAATCATCAGCATAAATATGAAAACTCAACCCGTACTGTCTTATAATGTCCCCTAATGGGAACATGCACACTGCGAATAACATGGGGGACAGCACCAAGCCCCAGGGTAGCCCATGAGGGGCTGAGGAATAAATCCTCGATACCACTTTCTGGGATCTACCCTCAAGGAAAGACTGAAACCAAATGAGGACTGCCCCTCTCAGTCCATGGAAGAACCACAGGCACTCGAGCAGCACCCCATGATCCACGCTGTCAAATGCTGCTGAGAGATCAAGGAGAACCAAGATACAATGGGTTCTCCAATCTCTTGGGAGAAACTGCCTGCCCGAACAAAGGTATTTTCCCTACATGGGTGGAATGTAGGGTGTGTGAGTGGAGAGTGGCATTACATACATCTCAACGACGAGAGGTCCTTTTGAGAGAGATCCAGGCGATTGGCTCCAGTTGACATTGATGATGTTCACTAGCACCTTCAGGAAATGCTGGCTGTGGGGATTATTCAAGAGTCAAGGATCCCCTATGAATCCCCAGTCATCATGGTGAGGAAGAAGAGTGGGACAATAAGAATGTGTGTGGACTACCACACATTGAACAAATGGACAGTGCCTGACCAGTATACAATGCCCCGAATACAAGATGCCCTGGATTGTCTGAATGGTAGCCAGTGGTTCTTGGTCCTGGATCTGTGAAGCAGCTATTACCAGATTCAGATGGCTCCCCAAGACTGAGAGAAAATGGCTTCATATGCCCATTAGGATTCTATGAATTCCTCTGAATGCCTCGAGGGAACTCGGGCGCCCCCGCCGCCTTCCAGCAACTGATAGAGAAAGCTGTGGATGATATGAATCTACTCAAGTGTTTGGTTCATTTGGATGACATTATTGTTTTTGGAAAGACCTTGGAGGAACATGAAGTCTGGCTGCTCAAAGTGTTGAATTGTCTGGAAGAATTTGTATTGAAACTGTCGATCGGTAAGTGTCAATTTTTCCAGGCTTCGGTTAAATACAGTATGTTGGGCACATAGTTTCTGCAAAGGGCATCCAGATTGATCCTAGCAAGATTGAAGACCTCACCACTTGTCCTGCTTGGTTTCTGTGGGTATTACTGGAGAATCGTGAAGGACTACACCAGGGTGGTCCGGCCCCTACTGGACCTGCTTCAAGGGTATCTGCCAACCAATAAAAGCAAACAGGCTGCCCCATCCAGGATGAGACCTAATCAGACCAGCTATTTTCAGCCATCTGAACCCTTTGACTCCCAGTGGGATGGAGAGTGTGATTGGGCCTTTGAAGAAATCATCTACTGACTGACATATGCTGTGGTGCTGGCTTATGCAGACCCCCAGAAACCTTATGTACTCCACACCGACACCAACTTCAGTGGTCTAGGTGCAGTACTATATTAAGAGTATCCAGAGGGCCTGCACCCCGTGGTCTTCTCCAGCAGAAGTTTGAACCGATTGGAATGCAGGTATGCAGTCCATAAACTAGAATTTTTGGCTTTGAATTGGGCTATTGTGGACCAGTTCCATGACTACCTGTATGGGGCTAAGATTACAGTGAAGACAGATAAGAGCCTACTTATGTATGTGCAGACCACCGCCA
This sequence comes from Neoceratodus forsteri, assembly GCA_016271365.2. Taxonomy (NCBI): domain Eukaryota; kingdom Metazoa; phylum Chordata; order Ceratodontiformes; family Ceratodontidae; genus Neoceratodus; species Neoceratodus forsteri. The sequence goes on from CM028129.1 coordinate 1,018,536,820, forward strand.
AACTGGATGCAGCAGGCCACAGGTGGCTATCAGCTTTGTTCACTTACGGTTATTACAAGAAATACTGGCCCAGCTTGAATGATGTGGATGCAAGTGCCCTATCCAGGCACCCTCCTGCTTACTGCACTGAACACTGTGCCTGGGAAAAGATAACAGAACAAGCAGTGAAGGCTCTGTGTAAAAAGCACAACAGTAAAAATATTCTCTCTGAAGAAGATTCCCCTTGTTTAGTGGAGTGCTTGGGGGCATCAGGAAGCTGTCTCCTAGTTGCCTACTACTGGATGTCTGCCTTAGACGTGAGATCCCTTCCTCAATTAACCATCCAGGATTTAAAAAGAGACCAGAGAGCCAGCGCTGTCACTGGGGAAATAATTAGTGTGCTTCAACAAAATGGGGATCAGACTCAAGTAGACACCATTTATTCCCCTGCCAGGCTCTTGTTACGAGAATGGTCCCAGCTGCATTTAAGGAAATGGTTGCTTTACCGAGAGATGCAGGACCGGAAGGGGGCACCACGTGAACAACGGGTGTTACCAGAGAAGCATACCAAGACTGCTGAGGGCCTTCATTATGATATGGGTCACCTGAGCATCGAGTGCACCCTGGACCTAGTAAAAAAGCAGATTCTACTGGCCAAGAATGGGAGCGTATGTAGAGACCTATTGTAAGAGTTGCAGGAGATGCCTACAGTGTTAAGCACTTCCCCAAAAGGCAGCCCCATTGGTAAACATCTGGATGAGTGGCCCCATGGAGCTGGTGTGTATCAACTTCCTTACGTTAGAACCTGACTCACGTAACATCTCAAACATCCTAGTAGTCATTGACCACTTTAACAGATATGCTCAGGCCTATCCTACGAAAGATCAAAAGGCTTCCACAGTGGCCAAGATCCTGGTGGAAAAATTCTTTGTGCATTATGGGGCCCCTCAAAGGATTCACTTGGACCAGGGTTGTGACTTCAAGAGCTGCCTCATTAAGAGCTTCTGTCACTGTGGGGCATCATAAAATCATGGACCACCCTGCACAATCCCCAAGGTGACTCACAACCTGAATGATTTAACCAGACTTTATTAGATATGTTGGCACCTTGGACCCACACGACAAACATACCTGGAGTTAGCAGGTGAGCACTCTGGTCCATGCTTACAACTGCACCCACAACAATGCTATGGGATTCTCTCCCTACCAGCTTATGTTTTGGAGGGAAGCCCATCTGCCAGTGCATCTATATTTTGGGGTGTCCACCGATGGTCATGGAGCAGGAAACTACTTGCACTACGTGAAGAAGCTGAAGCAGCAATTATTCAATGCCTATCACCTCACTATTGAGATGGCCACTAAGAGAAACCAGGCCAACAAAGAAAGATATGATAAAAAGGTGTGAGTCCAGGATCTTGAGGCAGTGGGTCAAGTTCTGCTGCGGAGTCTGGGCATACCAAGGAAGCACAAGATTGCAGACCAGTGGGGAAGTACCCCGTATATTGTGCTGGAGAAGTTGGAAGGACTCTCGATATACAAGATTCAGCCTGAGGGACAAACTCTAGGCCATAAAGTCATTAATCGAAACCATTTTCTGCCCATCGGCGACTGAATTACAGTTGAAGAGGATCATGAGGAAGATTCTCCTTCACCCCCCATCGCTCAAGCTGCTGCACACAGGAGATGAAGGAATGGAAATTATTTATTTTATTTATTAGAGTTTTGATAACCGGGTAAGTCTACTGAGACAATTTCAGTCCCTTTTTCAGGGGCGACCCAGAAGTGCAGTATGTATACTGTACAGTGCTTTAACATAGCAATGACAGTTACAATGGAAAAATGTATATACATGTTCAGTGATCCACAGGATTATGATACAGACAGATACAACCACAGGTATATGAGATAACAAGCAGGTAGGTTACACAGTAGTGCAACAAGTATATGACACATTCAAGACAGTGCACTACAATACATAATTGTTAGCTAATGATATCAGATATAAGAGGGCTAATACATAGCAGTTATGTTTAAAGGTGAGGCACTGGGAGCAAGGTAAGAAGCCAGGGTTAAGGGAAGAGCAAGGAAAAGAAACAGACAGAGTTGTTGGGGTTGAGGTTTAATATCACCGGTAGCAGGAACAAGCTGTAGAGACAGAGAGAAAAGAAAGCAAGTTGGACTGGAATTCAAGGAGGTTGGAGCATGACAGAATGGGGGGAGGAAGGGAGTTCCAGTCAGACACAGCTGCGTAGATGAATGATTTATGGGCCACAGCTAACTGCAGATTAGGCATTATGAGAAGGGGGGAGGGAGGGAGGCAGATCTCAGGGTTTGTTGAGGTTGTCTTAGATGAATAGGCTCACTGAGGCAAGGAGGAGAATGTTTGTGGACCAGCTTGTGCAGAAAACTCAGAGTGGCATACCTTAGTTTAGAGTCGTATGATAACCAACCCAGGGAAGACAGGACATCACAGTGGTTATGATGGGCGTTGACACCCAGGGCAAACCTACCCACCCTTGGGTAAGCCTGTTTAAGGAGCAATAAGGTAGTAGTGTTAGTTGTGAGCAGAAGCAGAGCACCATAACATAGAAGTTGGAGAAGAGAGGAAGATGCAGTCTTATTACAAGAGGCCGAGGTGAGGAAGGGGCAGATACAATAGAGAAGGCCTAGCTTTTGGTTCAGAGATTTGATTAGGATGGAGCAGGGCTGGTCTTAACCATTCTGGGTCCCTGTGTAGCCTCCTGCTGGGCCCCACCACTCCATTCCCCGTGCCCCCCCCACATCCAACATTTACACCTAACTAATCCTCTTGTCCTGTCTTAATAAATCAGTACCAGATCTACTAGTTTAACCAGCATCTTTTAATTAGTGCCATTGACTTGCATTGAATTATTTCACTTCACCATTGGAAATTAATCTAACTGAGCCTGGAGCAAGAACTTAGAAACATAGAAACATAGAACCTGTCGGCATATATGGGCCACAGAGCCCACCTAGTCTGCCTAATTTCCTACTTGGTTTGGCAATCCCTACCGTTATTTGGACTGCCCTTCCCCCACTCTGCTGTACAGCAGGGTGCCTTTATGCTTTTTCATTTATTTTTATTTAGTTTTTGTTAACCGGGTAGGTGCACTAGCCATGAAATGACTATTTTCAGGCACGACCCGGGAGAGCACAACAATCAAAGACAGGTACATAGCATGAGTACAATGAAATTACAGTAGCATAGGTCAAAACAAGTTAGTAGTAATGAATACATGCAGCCAGGACATTAACAGTCAATGAAATTCACATAGAGTTTTTAGTCATAGAAAACCTATACAGTCAAAGAAGAGATACCACAACATAGCAGCAAAGAAATATTGTTCAAATTAGTCACAACAATGAAGATTCAAATAGGCAGCAAAACAAGGCAGAGCAAATTCCTGACTGGTCAGGATGCATTATCATGACCTCTGAAACAAGACTCAGGTGTGGGGTGGGGGTTGGGGTAGATTAGCTCTCAAGGAGATACTAAGGGTAAAAAGTGCTATGTGGTAGGGAGGTTAAAGTTAGGCCAGGCAGCATCTGGCGGGTTAGTGGATTAGGGAGGATAAAAACAAGTGTAGACAGAGGTCAGCAAGGGATAGATGTAAGCACAGCTCCTTTTCGAAGCTGTCATGGGATCCAGATATTCGAAGTGCTTGGGGGAGAGAGTTTCAAAGCTTAGGAGCACAGTGATTGAAGGCAACAGAGCCTTTTGATGTTTTACATCTAGGTACATTCAGCAGGGATTTATCTACTGTTCACAGTGTATAGGAGGAGGTTTGAGGTACTAGCAACATTGCGAGTGCTGAAGGGGTCTGGTTTCTGAGTATAGAGTCAATCAGGGAACCAAGAGAGTATTGACGGTAAGCTGAAGGGGTTGACCAGCCCAGGTCCCTGTACAGTTGGCAGTGGTGCTTAAGCTGTGGTGATGAGGAGGCGAATCGACAGATAATAATTTAAGTGACATCCCACTTATGAAGGATGGTTTTGTGTGTGGCAGCAAAAGTCAGCATGCCATAGGTAAGGGCAGGGAGTAATATGCCTCTAGCAATGGCAAGTTTAGCAGAGGGAGTCAGCATGAAACTGGACTTGTAAGCAACCCCCAGTTTAGCTTTCACTGCCTTTCAGGCAGATTGTATATGCAGGCTGAAGTCCAGGGATTGGTCCAGAAGAATTCCCAGGTACTTAAAAGACGTAATACATTCTATTTGTGTGCCACTGCGGTCTTGCACCAATAAGGGAGTTTGACATGTCCTAAGTTTAGGGGCAGATCCAAGTAACATTGCTTGGGTTTTCTTAACATTAAGTACAAGATTACATGCAATAAGACAATTTTGGACATTTGTGAAATCTGAAGAAAGGGATGCATTTATGCTGGTGACCTTTTCAGAGCTTGAATAGAGTACAAGATTATCTGCATACAGAATAGATGAGCAAGAAAGTAAAACCTCATCTATGTTATTGATAAAAAGTGAGAAAAGAAGAGGTCCCAGAATAGAACCCTGGGGAACCCCAGTATTGATGGTAGCACCATCAGATAAAGAGAACTTGAATTTCACAATTTGAGTTCTATTTGATAGATAGCTTCCATACCAGGTGACAACTGGGGGTGAAAAGCGCAGATTGCAAAGAATGAAGAGGAGCAGTGGGTGATCAACAAGATCAAAGGCCTTTGTAAGGTCTATAAAAACTGCCCCTGTCAGCTGGCCAGAGTCCATACTGGTAAGCACATCGGTAGTGAATTTGAGAAGCACTGTAGAGGTACTGTGACCTTTACAGAAGCCATGTTGTGTGTCAGAGAGAAGGCTGTACTTTGTGAGGTAGTCAATGGTTTGATTTGGAGCAAGTTTTTTCAAAATTTTACTATTTTACAATAGGATGGCTATAGGCCTGTAGTTAGTAATCTCCTTGGTATCACCTTTTTTAAGGACCGACTTTACAGAAGCAATCTTCCAGAGGTCAGGAACTTGGCGATTTGAGAGAGACAAGGTGAAAATTCTAGCCAGAGGGGAGGCTATGTATGGTGCTGTCAGTTTCGGGAGCCGAGGCTCAAGTGTATCTGATTCAGAGCTAGTGCTGTCAGAGACAGTCCGTAATAGTTTTAAGACCTCAGTCCTTGAGATTGCCTTGAAGTAAAACGGAGGATTTTTAGACATTTGTTGGGAACAATAGCTGTGCTGATGTTGCAAGCAGAGAGGCTGCCTGGGGAGATGGGAAGGCAGAGGTATACTGAGACAGGTCTGAGAACATTTGATTGAAATAATTAGCAATGCTGTTGGAGTCATTGCAATGTACTTCATTTAATACCATGTCACTGGTGCTAGTTGACTGGGACGCACCAAAGGTTTTGACATGGGCCCAGAATTTCCTAGGATCCCTAGCAAAGCCTAGCAGCAATTTTTTACAATAGGCACTCTTAGCTGTTCTGACCTGTTTTTTACAGAAGTTATGTAGGGTTCTGTAGGTAGCATAGTCAGATTGTAGCCCCGAGGCATTGTACTTTTTCCAGCATTTATCCCTAGAGTGTAGATTTTTCAGCAAGTCTTTGTGTAGTCATCTCATTTGTTTACCCCTCACCCTCCGTGTTACCTTGGGGGCATGCTTTTTCTGGATGACCAGGAATTCATTAAGGAAGATACTTAGTGCAGACTCAACATTATGGAAAAGGTAAATACCAGACCAGTTTATCCTTTAGACAGCTTGCCAAAAAACCTCAATATCCAGGTTGGAGAAATTTGTAAAGGTGACATAGTGCAGTGAAGGGGATAGAGCAGCCTCAGTACTCCAGATGCAGAAGACAGGGGAATGATCAGTAAGCAAATCTGCCAAGATGCCTGCTTGGTGTACATGATCCAGATGGTTTACTAGTACCCAGTCAATAAGGGAAGAGGACTTTAGTGAAGGAGTAACTCTGGTAGTCTCTGTTAACAGCTGGTGGAGGTTATAATTTTGTACCAGAGAGAGAGCAGCGTGCTATGGGCAGTCCCTAGCCAATTTTGGTTAAGGACACCCAATATAATGACCTTATTATGTTTGGAGTGCAAAGTGGTCTGATCAAATAAGTCCTGCAGACCTACAGTGCCCCCATTTGGGGGATTGTAGGTGCAGACAATGTGGAGTTTCTTGGCTCCCAGGGTGAGAGTAGTATGAAGGGACTCACAGGCGGAGGTTGTTGAGAACAGGGTGTCCGTGATGTTTAGATGATCTTTATAGAGCATGGCAACCCCTCCGCCATGCTTTGAGGAGAGCCTATCCCTACAGATAAGGGATTAGTTAGTCAGGGAGCATGCAGAGTCAGGGATAGTTGGCTTTAGCCATGTTTCAGACAAACAGAGTACATCAGGCTTGTAGACATCTACCCAAGCCTCAAGATCACTGAAATTTTGGGACAGACTTTGATATTCATATGGCAATGACAAGCCCTTTGCTGGAAATTGCGAAGATGTCAGTTGGGGAGAAGAGGGCACTTTTGAATCCTTGTACTATTTTTGCTTCCACCACCTTCACTGGTAGGCTGTTCCACGGATCCACCACCCTCTCTGTGAAAAAATACTTCCTAGCATTCCCCCAAGCCTCCTTCCCTCCAGCCTCATGTTATATCTCCTTGTCCTTGTGCACTTTTGTCTCTGAAATATGCTGCTCTCCTGTACCCTGTTTATTACTCTAAGGTATTTGAAAGTCTCTATCATATCCACTCTCTCCCTTCTCTCCTCCAGTGAATAGCTGTTTAGTTCCTTGAGTCTTTCCTCATAAGGTTTGTGGTGCAGTGCATGTATCATTTTTGTTGCTCTTCTCTGGACTGCTTGCATTCTGTCTATGTCCATCCTAAGATGCAGTCTCCAGAACTGGGCCCAGTATTCCAGATGAGGCCTCACCAGTGATCTATACAGTGGCATCACCACTTCACTCCTCCTACTGGTTATGCCCCTTCCTATGCACCCCAGCATTCTGTTTGCCTAAACCACTGCTTATTCGCATTGTTTGGCTGACTTCAGGTCATTGGATATGATAACCCCCAGGTCTCTCTCCTGACTTGTGGTGGCTATAACCTGCTTCCCCATCCTGTGTTCCGCTCTTGGGTTTCTGTGTCCCAGGTGTATTATATTGCACTTCTTAGCGTTGAAACCCAACTGCCAAATCCCTGACCATTTCTCAAGTAGTCTTAGATCATTTCTCATTTTATCTAGCCCCTCCTGTGTGTCAACTGTGTTACAGGTCTTGGTGTCATCTGCGAACAAGCATACTTTCCCCTCCAGTCCCTCTGTAATGTCACTTATGAAGACATTGAATAGAATTGGACCCAGCACTGATCCCTGAGGAACCTTGCTGGTCACTTTCCCTCTTCCGATTTTATCCCATTTACTACCACCCTCTGAGTCCTGCCTTTTAGCCAGTTACCAACCCATCTTACCACTTTAGAGCCCACACCTAGATTCCCTAATTTGTTAAGCCACCTTCTATGAGGAACAGTGTCAAAGGCCTTACTGAAATCCAGGTAGGCTACATCCACCACCCCTCCCTGATCTACAACCCTTATCACCCAGTGAAAGAAATAGATTGGATTAGTCTGACAGGCACTACACTCAGTAAATCCATGCTGCCTAGAGTCTTTTGCACTGCTTGACTCTAGGAACTTTACTACCCTCTCCTTAAGCAGGGACTCCATCAGGTTCCCCATCACTGAGGTCAGGCTTACAGGTCTGTAATTGCCTGCCTCCTCCCTACTTCCAGTCTTGTGCAAGGGGACCACCTCTACTCTCCTCCAGTCCCCAGGTACCTCCCCCCGTATCTAGTGATTGGTTGAATAGGGTCGTCAGATGACCTGCTAGGACTTCCCTGAGTTCCTTCAACACTCTAGGGTGAATCCCGTCTGGCCCCATTGCCTTGTCTGTCTTTACTTTTCCTAGTTCCTTCAAGACTCTATCCACTGTAAATGGGCTGATGACCACTTTGCGCCCTGTACATCTTTCCTCGTGAGTCTTGGCCCCTCCCCTGCCTCTTCCTTGGTAAATACTGAGCAAAAATATATGTTCAGTACCTCAGATTTTTCAAGGTCATCCTACACCCACCCACCCTCTCCCTTCTTTAGCCTAACAATACCATTTCTGGGCTTCTTCCTCTCGCTAATATAACGGAAGAAGATCTTGTCCCCCTCCTTAATAGCCTGTGCTATTCCTTCCTCCATTCTTGCCTTAGCCCCCCTGACAGCTTTCCCAGCTTTTCTCTTCTTCTCCAGATATTTCAATCTGTCTTCTTCTTTCTGTGTCTCTTTGTATTTCCTAAATGCCTTACTTTTTTCTCGCACCTTCTCAGCTACTAATTTAGAGAACCACAGTGATTGCTCTTTCTTTTGCTGTTGCTAAGCAATCTGACACATTGACTTGTCACTCCTGCTATGGATCTCTTGATCCTAAGCCACTGTTCTTCTACCCTTCCCCCCATATCTTCTGCTGCCAGGGCCATTTTAAGCTGTTCCCCCATCTCCATGAAGTTTACCTTCCAGAAATCTAGGGTCTTAATCTTTTGAATGGCTTTCTTCTGCCAATGTGTTGACTGTAAACCACACAGTTCTGTGGTCACTGGTACCAAGGAGACTGCCCACCTCAACATCCATGATTCTGTCCCCATTTGTCAGTACTATGTCCAGTACAGCTCCCTCCCTGGGGGGCTGAACCACCAGCTGCCTTAGGTTTGCCCCATACATGGCAGACATGAGGTCTCTGCTCCTTGATGTACTTGCAGTCTTGGTATTCCAATCTGCATCTGGCATGTTGAAGTCACCCATTAGTAGTACTTCCCCTTTGGCTGCCATATTATGGATGGCTTCCACTAATACTAGATCTCTATCATCCCCCTGTGTGGGAGGCCTGTAGACTACTCCAGCATGAATGGTTGTTTTGTTCTCTGACTCCAGAGTGACCCACAATGGCTCTGCTTCTTCCCTGGATCCCTGAGCCACCTTAGCTTTAATCCCTTCCTTTACATACATAGCAACCCTCCTCCCCTCTTCCCCTCCCTATCCTTTCTAAAAAGTGTATACTCCGGTATGGCTGCATCCCAGTCATGGTTCCCTGTGTACCATGTCTCCATATTAGCCACAATGTCCAGGTGTGTGTTTGCCATCAGTACCATTAGGTTTGGGATTTTGTTTCCCAGACTGCGGGCATTTGTGTACATGACCTTCCACTCTGTGTACCCCCTTAATGTTCCTTGTTTACTGGTCTTTGCCCTGTGCTGCATTAGTGATGTACCTTCTGTTTTCTCCCCATTGTAACCATGGTAGTTTTACGGTTAGATATTGTGCTAGTTATTGGGTCCTCACTGCTTTCAGTTATGTCCTGTGGGTGGGGGGAGGCTATGATAATCCCCTTGACTGTCTATGCCTCCCCTCTTGGCAAGTTTAAAATGATCACTAAGGTTGCACTTAAACTTCTCACAGAAGATACCTTTGCCTCCTCTGGATAGATGCAGACCATCTGGAGAATGTAGTCCTTCATCCCTTCAGGTGAGGTTCCAGTCCCCAATGAAGCCATACCCCACCTCTCTGCACCATTTCTTCAACCATTTGTTGAATTCAATGATGCAGATGTCCCTTTCTTCCCCCTTGCCATAGACAGGAAGCACCTCTGAGAAGGTGATAGAGTGTGCTACTTGCCCAAGACTCCTCCCCAGCTCCCTGACCTCTTTCTGTACTCTTCCTACCTCTACCCCCCCTCTCTAGCCAGGTCATTAGTCCCCAGGTGAATAATGACATCCTGCTCCCCCCTCCTTGCGACCGCCCTTGCAGTCCTAAGGATTCGCTTGCCCTCCTTCTGAACTGTGCCTCCAGGTAGGCATATTACCTCCCTCTCACCATTGCTACCTGACCCCAGCTCAATCCCCCAGACAATGGAGTCCCCAACCAGGATTTGCTTCCCCCTCCTGTGTGTCCTCCTTGCAGCTGCCCTTGGGGTTCCTTCCTGGATGCACCCCTCAACCCCCATGGTGTTCACTTTCAGAGATGCTTCACTTAAGTAAGTATGGTACTACTATCATATTCATTTCTGTAAGGACAGGGACATCATCACTGGATACTCACACCTCCAATACGCTGATCTGCAAACAAGTTAAATAGCTTAACTTTTCTGGAGGTGTGAATGAGAGAAAATAGAGAGGATTATCATGGGATACCAGTAAGGTTACCACCTGTCAGTTTTTTTACCTGGTGATCAGGTTTTCAGGGTCCCCATCAGGAAATCCGATTCTGCTCTGTGCTGATCAGGTTTTTGAGCCATTTTGAGTGCTCACACACTTTTGAAACAGATTTTGTCATATCATCCTTTGAATATGAAAGCAGTCAACCTGGGAGGTGTAAAGTATGGCCATTAACGCCATTAGCACTTAGTTAACCTAATCTTTTCCACCGCAGCAAAGCTGCCCCGACCTTTTGTAACAGTAACAGAGCCAGTTATCTTCCACTTTCATTTGCTGGTAAACATTTTCATCTCTAACAAAATTTAGGCATTTTTAAACATTTTAAATTATTTTTTTTCCCTCAAGAAAAAAAATATGGGCCTCCAAGGTGCAGGTGTACAGTTTGCACCTAGCTAAGGCCAACCCTGGGATGGACACATGAGCATTAAGGGATAGCAAGGTATCCAAGGTGATGCCCAAGTATTTAAAGCTATGGACAAGTTCAAGGGCATCACCAGTGAGGGAAGTAATCCTGAGAGGGTAGGTTAGATGAGGAAGAGGGTGGATGGAAGAATAGCATACCTTTTGTTTTCTTGGTGTTAAGAACAAGATGATTTTGTATAAACCATCCTTTGAGAGCAGCTAAGTCAGATGCTAGCATACTGTTGATCCTCTTGACATCAGAAGAGGAATGATAGATGATTGCATCATCCACATAGAGGTGCATGGAAGCCCCTCCACAGTTATTTGGCAGATAATTAATAAATATGGAGAACAGCAGTGGGCCCAGTATAGAACCATGTGGAACACCATGAGTTATTGGTCTAAGGCCTGAAAGAGAACTAGCCCATTTGACCCTTTGTGAGCAGCAGGTGAGATAACTTTGGACCCATGCTAAGGCACCGGCATCAAGGCTGAGAACTTGTACCTGCTGAAGCAGGCGACCATGGTTGACCAGCTCAAATGTCTTTGTGAGGTGGATGAAGATGGAGCCAGTGACAAAGCCCTAGTCCATAGCCTGGAGCAGATCAGAAGTGACTTTGATTAAGGCAGTGAGGGTACTATGGTTCTTTCTGAATCCATGCTGGTAGCGGGATAGCAGGTTATGGTGTTCCAGGTAGTTCTGGAGGTGATTGTAAATGATACACTCCTGGATTTTTGACAATGGACAGAGGATTGAAATTGGTCTAAAATTTTCAGCAACAGTGTTAGGCCCACCCTTATGAATGGGCACCACCATGGCAACATTCCATTTGTCTGGGACAGTGCTTGATAGGAAGGACTGATTGAACAGATCACGAGCAGTGCGGGAGAGAGCAGGAGCTCTCAACTTGAGAAACTTAGGCTCAAGGGTGTCATGACCTGGTGTGCGATCACGTTTCAGCTTAGCAAGGAGCCGACAAACCTCATTAAGGGAAGCCAACTTCAGATGGAATGTAGGTCCAGCCCTAGTGTCACCAGGAGACAGTGTGGCTGAGATGGGTACAGATGAGTTGGTAAAGAGCGAAGTGCATTTGTGAAGATTGGTAAAAAATTAATTGAATCCAGCAATGATAGATGGAGGGTCTGTTAGAATGGTAGCCCATGACATGCGCGACTGTGATTGAGTGAATCACAAAACGGTGACTCAATCGTGGCACATGTTATAGGGGCTACCAATGAGCTAAGGCAACTGGATGGGGTGGCTTGCCGTACATAGTGACAGGATGTCGCTACACATACGCGCACGCGGGGGGGGGTGGGAACGAGCATGCTCAGCAATGGGCAGGAGGGATTTTGATGGGTGGTGCCGCAGTGGGCTGTCAAGCTGGCCCCGTGGTGTGGTGGGTGGGTTTGTGGCTTTGGTGGACAGGGTGCTGCGTTCGGGTCCAGGTGCAGGTAAGTTTTTGTTGCACCCAGCCCAATTTTTTTTTTTTTTAATGTTTTGCAACGCCCCGACATGCACCACCCTGGAGTTGAGAATCCTTAAGTAGGGTGGTGTGTCCCCCGCATAAAATGTCAAAAATGCAAGTCCCCAGTGCCGTTTTGCTGTGCGCCCAGGAGTCACAGTGCGAAAACTGATTTTCAGTGCTGTGACTTTGCCGTAACAGTGATCACCTTTTGGCAGTCACTGTTATGACATAGAACCATTAGGACAGAGCCCTGGGCAATGAGGGAGCTAGGGAGTTCAGCAGCATTCTCCTTGATAAGAGAATTAAACTGCTTCCAGAACTCCTTGGGATTACTGAGTTGCTCAGTTTGGATCATCTCATAGTGTAGGCATTTGGCTTTTTGGAGGGAGTTTTTAGTTATTTCTAAGTTGTCTGTAGACTTGCCAGTCAGAGGGTAGCCCACTACCTTTGCAAGTCCACCAGGCATGGTCACAAGAGGACATGAGCTTCCTAAGGTCCTTAGTGAGCCAAGGCACCTTGATACCCTTAGACCTGCACCTTTTAAGGGGAGCATGACTATCAACTATTCGGGTGAAGGTGGATATAAAGAAATCCAGGGCTGAGCTGATGTCAGGGAAAGTGTTAATTAGGCTCCAGTCAGCATCACTTATACAGATAAGAAAGCTATATAAGAAAGCCAAGAGATAGTGATGCCATGGGGGCTGGGCCTGCCCATGATGGCGGAGCCTCAGGTAAAGACAGTACAGATGATGAGGTTGAGGGAGAAGATGATAGTACCCCCGGAGTTTATACCCTACTCCAGAGCTAACCAGATTGTTTCAGGGATTGCCCTTGAATTTGGTGCACACAGTTGTACATAGGAAACATGGTGGAGATGGGGAGGCTGCTCCCACTAGGCCTGTCAGAAGGACCACTCTGCATCTACATAGTGGTCCAGCTGAGCCCTGTGAGTGGTACCGGAGCAGCTCCCCTGCAGATATGCCCTTTAGAGGATCCACTGCAGACTTGTATACTAGTCTGCCTGGGTCCTCAGAATGGCTGCAGGTTAACCCTTAGGATCAGACAAGGGAAGGGGAGGAAGCATCTTTTGGAGGGTCCACATCTGAACTGAATACTGGTCTGACTGTGCCCTATGGTAGGTCCCAGGTTAGTTCCCCTGGAGTGATAGGTGATGCTGGGGAGATGCTGGGATCCTTTGCCCCAATAGCTGAGGAAGAGAATGATCAGGGGGGAATCTACCTCTACTCAAGAGGTGGTTAGTGGTCCCAGAGTTCAGGAGACCCCCCCCCCCCCGAATGTCAGAGAGGACAATTTGTTTATTTATTGAAAAGTTCCACCAGAAAGGCACACTGAACAACAAGTTGCTCATCTCATGGTGCTTCCCGGGGGAAAGGGGAAAGGTAAGGGGAGACCATGTATACAGAGTACAATTACAAATGTGTAAAAATACAAAATTTGAAGAAAACTGAGTAGCTTACAGTTTACAGAAAGAAGGGAAAAGGGACAATCAATACATTCAGTACAGATATATACATTTATAAGTAGACTGAAACTAGATACATAATGTACAGTCAAATTAGCCATAATTGGAGCAATTGGCATAATTAGAACAGTAGTAAGTGCCAATTTGGAACACAATACGGCCTATCCTTAAAATGACTTATGATGCCCTTGGAGTTCCTACAGACTTAACCCTATTTGTGGTACACAAGGTAGTGTATATTACTCCTAGGTCCCTACACAAAGTGATTACATGCCCCGCTGATGATAAACCCCCTAGATCTGAGAGAAAGGTGACCAGGGGAAGAAGAGGGAGGAGAAAAGGGTACCTAGGAGGGCTGAGGAAAAAAGTGTACTTTGTGGGGTTTCAATATCCAATGGCTAATGGGTTGAACCTATGGGATCCACTTTTATGTGGTATGGGGCTCATAATGGAAAAGGAATTGGACTGAAATGTATATAATGTTTTGTTTGCCTGCTTTCTTGTTCTGGACACCTGGTTACAGCATAATAGATAGGATTCAGATGTATAGTTAGTAATGTTATTATGTGTTACTCTTAAACTTTAGTGTTTTGCCCTTAAGTTTGACGTGGAACCCAAACATTTAAGTGGGGAGTGTAACCCCTCTCTGGGAGCTTACCGAAATGACTAATCATTCCCCAGTTTCTTCCCAGTTGCCTCCATTTCTGGGAGCTTCCTCTGAGCCTCCTGGTGCCCTAAGAGAGTCTCCCGAGCATTACTGTCCTGGAATTCAGCCCTATTGGGCTGTAGAGCTAATCTGCAATCCATTGCCATTTGTTTTGCTCCTCGGAGCGGGCAGCGACCATGCATGCATGAAAAGCACATTGAAGTGCTGGCCGCCAGTTTTGCAGATGGTCCAGGAGGAATTTTCATGGTCCCTGCACCCTGGTCATCTTAATAGGGGCCAGTGACTTGAACATTGCAGTGGAGAAGCTGCTTGGGGGCTCGGAATGCAAGTCTGAGATCAGGGCATAAAGCAGGGCTCATGCATATTAGTGAGCCCTGCATGTACAGTAATGAGGAGCTGCCAGCCACCTGGGGGTATATGTTTCAGCAGCAGTGGCAGTGACAGCACAACTGCAGGGAATTGTTACACCAGTGTTGATTCATTAGCCAGGGCACAGAAGGGGCTGGCAAATTGTGGGGAACTGGTAAGGATAACACTTTAAGATTGGCTGCACCAGGGCTTAAAAGTTGGAAACTGTGTTGGACTACATAGAGCTGAATGGGATGGACATGTTTATGACACTATGACACCCAAACAGCAACCAATCACCTCTCTAGGTGCCAAAAACTGTGTGAAAGTCATAGGAGCCGGGTTTGTAAAATTTTTGGTGGGGCCCAGAGGTCATGGGTCAAGACCCGCCCCCTGGCCCAGGGTTCAAGGTCCCACCCCCTGCAGTGAACAAAGTCCAAAACAGAGCAGGATACAGCAGGTTTTGTTATCTGTAGGCTAGTAGAGGAGGCAACAGTCTTGAGAGAATCCCAACTCCCCCCCCCCAACACTCTAGGTCCCCCCACATCAAGTCATTCACACAATTTCTGAGCACAGTGCATCCCCTTCCTGGCTGCAGTATGTGTTTAGCACACATCAGGAAAGAAAGAGTGTGGCATATATGGAGTCAGTATGCATTTCACTGAATACCTATATTCACCATTATCACCAGGTAGGTAGGTTACAGAGAAAAAGTCAGAGACTCTCTCTATGCTCCCATGGCCAGCCATGTCCAAAGAAAATATATATATACATATATATATATATATATATATACAGTATATATATATATATATATATATATATATATATATATATATAGTACTGTATCTTTCCTGAACAGATACTTTATATATGCTTTTTTGGACATGGCCATAGACACATAGAAGACCATGGGTCAAAATTAAGTTTTGCAGCCAGTAGCCAAAATGGCTAGTGACTATGAAAATACACCAGACCAACAGACATTTCCAGTAGCACAGTTGGGTCCTAGAAATCCAAGAGCAATTATATACAATAAACCTGCTTTTTGGTAGCCATAGGCCCACATAACAAGAGTGATGAAGTAATAACCCTAGAAATAACTCAGCTGGCTGGCAGCTGTTGCTTTTTCATGCTTCCCTGTGCAGTTTAATGAGGAATGCAGCTGCCTATTTTTTTTTTTTGTTTTACTTTCTCATTATGCTATAATGGTCACTCTCCATAACTGGTCTTTTTGACCCCTCTCAGGTCACATTTGTGCTCCCATCTCATCACCACACCACTCTTCTCCCCAAGTAGCTTAACCCTCCCCCTTCAAAATCTCTGTTGATTAATGTTGACAAATGCTTTAGCAAAAAAAAAGAAACATTATACAGTTTTCAGCTCAACAGAAATATCACTGAACTGGGGCTTATTTCATCTCACTAGCACGTGTCCCACTGCGAACAAGTCTGTAATGATTGATTATAGCTTTAAATGGACTCCCAAACTTTTTGTCAATAATAATCTGAAACATGGGAAAGACTCTATTTCATCAGGGGATACACACTTCACATGTAAAATATAAGCCTGCTATCTTTAATTAGAATGTTGCAGTTTGTTTTCTGCTCCTTGAGCCTCACACCTTGAAAAAATAAACTTCATTCCTTATTGCTAATAAGTATTTTTTTTCTCCTGTGGTATTTTCTAAGAAATTGATAAATATATATTAATTACAGTAATAGTGGTAATTAGAGTTGTGTGAATACTTTTTGTGATTATTTTGCTGAATATTTAGTATTCGGAGTTTATGCTTCTAAATATTTGTGTTGGGCTACTTTTTCTCAATTTACTAAGAAAATAAAGTTGAGATTTCTCTACCTCTCTCTTTAGCTTCATATTTGCAAGAATAGATAGAAATTTTTCTTTCTTACTTTCTGATATAGTACTCTCAATTTCTTGACACCTTTACGTGTTGTACTTTTAAAAAGAAATATGCAGAAAATTCATGGGGTTATTGGCACAACTCTCACCCACCTTCATGGCTGGCTACTAAGTTTTCACTTTACTAGTACCCTGCACCTAAAGATGAATTTAAAAGGCAGTCTGGTTACAGCCTGCCCTCCTCCTCCTCAGTTGGTTAGCTTCTTGTGAATGAATTTCATTGTTAGCATTTATATAGTAGAATGAGCTGATGATCACGTGATCAGCTTGTCCTACTATATAAGCGCAAGGAAGTGATTGATTTCATTCACAAGAAGGCAGCCAGTCGAGGAGGAGGGCAGGCTGTGCTGGCTGCCTTTTTTTAAATTTTTCTTTAGCTGCAGGTGGAGGCAGGGGCTGCTGCTACTGGGGTGGGTGTGGTGTGTGTGAGTGTGGGGGGGGCACTGTATTGAAACTTGGCGGCTGGCAGTGGAGGCAGGTGGGGTTGTGCAGGTTGCCCATTGAATTTTCTGCATGTTTTCTTTTTCTTTTTTTCAATAAATTACAATTTGTGTGAAACGGTCGGGGGGGAGAGGGGATTTGGGTGCTATCTGATGGTGGGGGGGAAGGAGGGTTCTCTCTATTCTTGCTGGATCAGGGTTAGGGGAGAGTGTGTGGGTGGGCTTTTAGCTTTTTAGAAGTCTTTCCCGAATACCAGCCGAATAACGCACTATTCATTATTCGGAATCAGAATAACGAATAGCTCATTATTCATGGTATTCGGGAAATGATATTCATTACTCGCACAGCCCTAGTGGCAATAATTTGTTAGCTGAATATGAGATCAGGCAGATGCAAAACAGGGCTATGATTGCACTGGCAGGAAAGGTAAAGGAGACTCATATTTCAAAAACTAACTACTAGTACTACATAGAGAATAATGAATGACTAACTATCGGTAACAAGCCGGTTAGTTCATCGAGAGGTTTCTATGGTGACCGCTTGAACCTCAAGAGTGTAGCTCGAGAGGTTTGGTCACCATAGAAACCACAAGATGAACTTACTGGCTTGTTGCTGATAGTTATTCATTCATTGTTTTCTATAGTATAGGATGTTCAAAAAGTGGCGTCCTTAAGTAACTGAAGCTTGCTTTTGGATGTTTTTCTCTTCCACAGATGAGCTCTCAACCCTGCAGCTGCAGCCGAGTAGAGTGAAGATCATGCAACGCACATGTGCGATCACATTCTAAATTGTTATGCTGCACTAGCTACTTAGCTAGTGCAGCATAACAAACTAGCTGACGTAGCTAGTACAGCATAACAATGTTTTGAAAGTGATGGAACTGAGAGTATAACAGCTTTCCATCATACATTATATGACTTTGTTTTTGTATTTTCAGGACGGAAGAAACATGTTCCGGCTGTGTTGCTGCTTACCCCCATGACAGGGTCTTTAGCACAGGACCCGAGACCTAGCCTACTGGCTAGCTTACTAACTTGCTTGCTGAAGGCTTCAGCAAGACAGCAAGCAAATTAGAAAGCAAGTGAACAGGTTAGGTCTCTGTTCCCATTCTGAAGCTCCCCAGGCTGTTCCCCCCATGCAACAGACACTGCATAGCTGCCAGAGACAGAGTCCGCTCCCATGCCCATCAGAGTAGTCACACACTGATGCAGAGACAGACCACCAGGCCCACTTCTGTCTCCGGACTCAGTATCCCTCCTATCCATCCCCACGGAGGCAACATCAGCATCCCTCCCATCCATCGCCACAGAGACAACAGCATCCCTCCCATCCATCCCCACAGAGGCAACATCAGCATCCCTCCCATCTATCCCCACAGAGGCAACATCAGTATCCATCCCATTCATCCCCACAGAGGCCACCACACCTTATCACCTGGTTGATGCAGTGATTACCCCATTACAGGGTCTTTAGGATGGGAACAGAGACCTAGCCTACTGGCTAGCTTTCTAACTTGCTTGCTGAAGGCTTCAGCAAGACAGCAAGCAAATTAGAAAGCTAGTCAGTAAGCTAGGTATCTGTTCCTGTCCTAAAACTCCCTAGGCTGTTCCCCCCATGCATCAGACACTGCAGAGCTGCCAGAGACAGAGTCCACCCCCATGCCTATCAGAGTCATCATGCACTGATGCAGAGACAGACCACCAGGCCCACTTCAGTCTCTGGACTCAGCATCCCTCCCATCCATCCCCACAGAGGCAACATCAGCATCCCTCCCATCCATCCACACAATGACAACATCAGCATCCCTCCCATCCATCTCCACAGAGGCAACATCAGCATCCCTCATATTCTTCACATCCTTTTCATTCATCCCCACAGAGGCAGCATCAGCATCCTTCTCATGCATCCCCACAAAGGCCACCACACCTTATAACCTGGTTACTGCAGTGCTTACCCCCATGACAGGGCATTTAGTATGGAAATGGAGACCTAGCCTACTGGCTAGCTTTCTAACTTGCTCGTTGAAGGCTTCAGCAAGACAGCAAGCAAGTTAGCAAGCTAGTTAGTAGGTTAGGTCTCTCTTCCCATCATGAAGCTCCCCAGGCTGTTCCATTCTTATTTAGTTACTGCATGGGTAACATTTACCAAATTATAATCAAGAATCAAAATTCCCTAACAAAACACAGACTGGCATTTGTTAATTTTAAAATAAGTTTAAATGTGACATCCCTTCACCCAGCATGGGCTAAGCAGCCCAGAGTATACCACGATGAGCTGAAGTGCCTGAGGAGCAGGGTTTGTTTCCTAATCTGATTGCCTGGTGACACTCTGTGAATGTGTACCCCACAGATCAGTTCTGCTGCTGTTGCCTACCTTTTCTGGATGGCGCTCTCCTCCTCTGCTGCTCCTTGAGTTCACTTGCTTTGTGCTGCTGCTGGCTGCCTGGATCAAAGGACCCCAACTGGCCACTTGTAGGCCTGCCATCTGCCTAAACCTCCTAATCCCACCCAGCATGCTCGGGTTGCCCACTCACTCTACTCCCCTCTGCAGCGCTAGTCTGCTGCTCAACCTGCTGCTTGCATTTGTTGCTGCTTCCCACCGGTGACCACTTCCACAGCTGGCCTGGTTCCACTCCCCGGCCACCTGACCTTGGGTCCTCCCTCTCCCTACTCGCTGGCCCGACTCCTCAGACTCGACTGGTCCACTGCACTGCCTAGCTGCTGCTGGTGTGGTGTTCTGGATGACTGCCAACTCCCGATGCACCCCCAGTCTTTCTTTGGCTGTTCTCTCTGGCTCCTTTTTTCTGGCTGGACCATCCACCATGGCTTGTCAGCTTCTCTTCTTCTAGGCCAGCCCACTGCCACTCACTCTCTCCCACCACACAATGGAAACCATCACCTCCAAGTCCTCACACACACCTAAACACACAGAATCACCCTGATGCATGCACATATATCACGCCCAATACAAGCCCTCCCCCGGCCAATCACCGTGAGGCAAGTTAAAAAAAAAAGGGGGCCACTGAACCTCAGTGATTTTCTGTGGGGGGCAGCAAACCAAGGGGAAGGCAGCAAGGCAAAGGCACCAATTTTAAATAATGTCAGCTGGGCTGCCACCCATCAGCCCAATTAAACAGTGGAGGGAGGTGTGGTCATAGCAGAGGGTGCATGCACAGAAACCAGGGCAAACAATACCTTTAAAAAAGGCAGCATGTGACAAAATATTGCTTGGGCTCAGATCAGCTCAAAACATATTGCTGGGTTGAATGCCCCACAGGCCTATACAACCCGGCACCTATGGTCAAAGGGACTTCTGGGAAAAGGAAGGCACTAATTCAGGTGCCTAAATCATGCCCCAATAAGCCATCAGAAAATATTGATCACTATGGTTATGGACAATTGATTGGCTCAATCAGTCAATCAGAACCTTGGATTCTCAAGTGAAACTCAGTAAACTTTCTGGGATTTCTACAGTCTGTTCCCGGGCTCTGTATGAGTCAAAGGTCTCCTGTGAGAGTGGATCTGGACTGAAACGGCCTTTCCCAAGTCTCTAGTGGAAATTGCTGTGTTCAGGAAATGATCAACATGGGAAAGAGAGTGAGAGACTCAACCGATACCTCAATTCCCCAGGTACTGTGACTTGTTTGATTATATTGGAGAAGATAAGTGCTGCAGAAACTCTGCACTGGTGGACTGAATGGTGCTGAGAGGACTGGTCTGATTATTTGAGTGGGACAGTTGCTACTGAGGATTTGTTTCACCTGTGTGGAACTGTGACTGTGATTTTGAAGAGGCAAAGCATTTCTGGACTTCGGGGTGCTAGCCAGGAGTTATACTTTTCCTAAGTGAACTGGCTGAAGTGGCTGAGAGCTGTGACCCAGCTGCAGCTGAAGGAAAGATTGTGGACAGTTTCTAACTGGAAAGTGCAGACTGGTGTGTAGGGGTCTGTTGTGTTTGGATCCCTCTGTGTTTTGCATTTGTGCTTCTTCTGATCTAGGGCTAGCACCCACTGCTAACTGGCACTGAACTTTGTTGGAGCTACTCCCTTTGATTTCTGGGTTTTCAAACATAGTGCAGGGACTGCAGGGACTGCAGGAGGACCCACACCATTTGGTAGTTCTCACCCAGAGCCAAGGAGGGAATCAGCTAACCCCTTCCAAGTGGGACTCAACATCTCAGGAGGTCACTGGCGATTTCTGGGGTGCTAGGGCACCTGTGATCCATTGTGGTGAGCTGTGCTGTGGAGCCACTCCTGAGTCTGGGCCTTCTGGGGCTGGTGTGGTCCTGCCACAGTGCTCTGCAATGGGCCAAAAGTGGCTGAAGGTGACAAGTGGCCAGACCTCCAAATGAGGGGACAAGCTGCAAGATCCTCGAGCAAGATTCCATCTGCCCATTGCTGCACAGAGCTCGGTGATCCAGGACACCTGGAGGCATTCTTCCCAGGAGTGTTTGAGTTCTGCAAAACTGTGAGTACTCAGGACCTGGTTCCCAGAAACCGAGCAAGGGAGTGTAAAAGGGATTTAATTGCTTCCTCAAATCATTTTCTTCTTTACCAGCCTCAACAGCCGACCAACCCACTACAACAAACTGGCCTGCACCTTGTGGTTACACCTAAGGACTATCAGGTAAGATACTGGTACCAGTGGGGTTGGGCCTCCGGGGTGAACTCAGCCTATGGGCCCAAATGGTTATTGTTTGTTCTTACTAACCATTGTTTCTATCCACAGCCATCCTTTGTTCTGGTATCCTTTCCCTATTCCTTAACACCCCCCTCCCCATAAAGCTGTGGTTTACCATTTGAAATTGTGTATGCAAGAATTATCTGAGTCTGTCAAATCATTACTGTTCATGGTTATTGGTGTTCCTGAACTGTTGGGTATCCAGTGTGTGGAATGGTTGGTAGGGGGGGTGGGTAGGTGCAGCATCCCAGGGGGCTGTGCCAGGCAGTCACCTGTCCCACTTATAATTTTCTCTGTGTAGAGGCACTGTGCTGTTTTTATTATCTTTGGGATAGAATCCCAGAACACCTCTGTAACAGGACCCCAGCCCCTTAACCTGTTAGACTGCCAACAGGCATGGGTAGTAGCACACTGGCACACGGCGACTGGGCTACAAATACTTTATAGTTTCTAAAGGAAATAAACAAGGTGAGCTGCAGGGAACTATTTAGCAGGAGAACAGAGATAAGAACCTGAAGTCATGAGTTAAAACTTTTGGGGGGGAATGTTTAGGAGAGATATGAGAAAGTTCTCTTTTATGGAAGGGTGATGGAACTGTGGAAAAGTCTGCCAGCAGAGGTGGTATGTACCAAGAGCATAAATGGTTTCAAGCATTGAAGGGATAGAATAAAAGGTTTGGTGGTTGCTCAGATTGGTAGTAGTAGTAAGGAGGGGAGCAGGGGGTGGACTAGAAGGGATAAAACACTGTATGGCAAATAGGTCTTAGGGCAGAAAGGAAACTCCATGCAAACTATCGTAGATGGTCCTTTGGTCTTTTTCTGCCATCATTGTCTATATGTCCATGTTATTCTTTCCCCAGATAGTCCCCTAAACTCCATCATTTCCCACTGCCTTCATCAAGCCATAGCTCTCAATATGTCAGTGCTCCCCTGTCTCCTTTTTTCTTCTTCCTCCATCTTTTGTTCATTCTTTCCACACCCCATCCTCATCCTCCTCTCTTCCCCAACCCAACCCCCTCCCACCTCATATTCTTACTTCATCAGTAGAACCTGTTCTCAACTCCTGCTTTCAATATTGACTCCCTTTGGAGGTTTATCTCCTGTTATGCTTCTTCTTTCCTCACCTCCTCTGTGGGTTCTGTGGAGTAAACCCTGCCCCTCCCCCTCTCCTCTCCATATGGATCTTAGCATTATCTAATTTAGTGCCTGAAGCTTACTCCCTAAGTTGGATGAGCTTAGGCTGTAGACCCAGCAACACCAACCAAACTTTTTAATTCTATGTTAGTTCTGGCTCCCATCCAGGATCAGTGATAGAGGTGTCTCCATTGTTGACTATGTTATACAGAGGCATGACTGTGGCAAATAAGAGGTGGTCTGGGTATATATTTTTGTCTCAGCCTCAAATGTGACATTGTTATCGGTCTGCTATTCCATACACACATGAACTCCTCCTGTGTAAACTGTCTTTCCCTTTCCCCATTCTAGCATTAATTGTTGGTGTCTATATCTGTCCTGGTACCAGATCTGACTACCTTTGTAATATTTTATCTTCCCTTTCCTACTATGCTGAGCTCCTGATACTTGGGGATCTTAATTTGAATTGGCTCTGACCATACACAAAATCTTGCCCAACAATTTTAAGCCCTTACCCTCACAGCCTACTCACAAAAATCACAACTCCTCCCTTATAGACTGGGTTCCTTCTTCTCATCATCATCATATTATCACATCTGGCATCCTTCCAGACACATTAGAGATTACTGGATAATCTATTTTGACCCAATGTTCTGACAGCCATACCCACCCCCTCTTAAAAAAAGGGACATGACAAGTTGTCACCTCAGCGACCCACTTGCCTGGTCACACATTGGACCTGATGTTCTCTCTGGGTCTTGGGGTAAAGGATCTCAAGATTGATCCGGTCATATGGTTGGATCATAGCACCGCAGGGTTCATGTTTTGGGCCCCCCTGAGGGTCCATCCTCTGGAGATGGTTCGATACCTCTGTTCAAGGGGATTGTCCTCAACAGGACTGCAGGTGGTGCTGGACCTATCGAGTGTGGGGACTGCATGTGCAATCGGGCCCGGAGAAGGCTGTTGTGG
Organism: Neoceratodus forsteri; assembly: GCA_016271365.2. Lineage (NCBI taxonomy): Eukaryota > Metazoa > Chordata > Ceratodontiformes > Ceratodontidae > Neoceratodus > Neoceratodus forsteri. Next base: position 1,018,560,533 of record CM028129.1, read on the forward strand.
CCTATATTAGGGCTGTTGGTGCAGTCTTCGACTTGATCACACCTTTCCATGTCTGACCTTTATCTATTCACTGAAGGCCACCTTGGTTTGATGGGGAGCTAGGGAGTTAAAGATAAACGGTCAGAGGCTGGAGTAGTGCTGGAGGAGATCTGGACTGATGGAGGAAAAATTGGCCCTGAAGTCACATTATAGAGACTATCAGGGGGCAATCTCCCCAATGAAGGCAGTTTTTTTTTTTGTCAAGGGAGATTGCTGTGGTAAGGAACAGACCAGCTCAGTTCTTCTGTAAGGCAGATGGGCTATTACATCCAGCCTGTCTCTGTACTGGAGGAGCAGGCTAAAGCACAAGGTGCAAAGAGTTTGCTCTGTTCTTTGCCAACAAAGTGTTCTCTATTAGGACCAAGATCGTTTCCACTACTGCTCAAAGGGATTGTAGGGTTCGACCTGTGGCATGTCAGGGCATCCCTCTTGTGTGGGATGAGTTCGACCCAGTTGGAGTAGAGGAGGTGGTGGACATAGTCTTGAGGCTACAACCAACATTTTGTGATCTGGACCCAGGCCCAACCCAACTTTTGATTGGATGTGTGGACCTGATTGGATCTGTGATTGCTGGGATTGTCCAGAGTTCCCTTAAGAAAAGGGTCTTTCCTAGGGCACCAAAAGAGGCCTTAGTTAGACCCTAATTGAAAAAACCTTCTCTGGACCTGGAGTGCCTCAGCAATTACAGACCTTCTATTTTTAGGGAAGGTTCTAGAGAAGGTGGTGGCCATCCAGCAAAAGATGCAACTTGCCTCCTCTGCCACTTATGAGTGCTTCCAGTCTGGGTTTAGATCTGGGCATAGCATGAAGACTACCTTGGTGAAGGTGCTTGATGATCTCCTAATGGTGAGTCCTCATTGATCTGTCATCGGCATTTGACACCATGGACCATGAGGAGCTGTTGGACTGACTGCAGAACTGGTGTGGACTAACCGGAAATGTAATTAACTGGTTTAGTTATTTTCTCACAGATAGAGTGCAAAGAGTGATGATGAGGTTAGCCTCATGTAGCCCGTGCCTCTGTCCTGTGGAGTTCCACAAGGTTCGGTCCTATTGCCTTCGTTTTTCATGGTGTACATGCTGCCATTGGGAGACATTATCAGGCAGTACGGACTGAGTTTTCATTGTTACACTAATGATACCCATCTATATCTGTCCTGTGCACCTCGTAACCAGATGGCGGCTTTGGTTTTAACACCTGCCTGGAGGAGATTCAGAACTGGATGACTCAAAACTGGTTACAACTCAACCCAAGGCGGAGGTACTATTGGTGAACCCAGGTCATCAATGTGACAGAAGGAAATCTGGGGACCCTCCTGGGCTTGTTCTGGGGGTTGTTCCCCTGATTTCATCTGCACAAGTTAAGGATCTAGGTGTGATCCTTTATGATGTCCTGACACTTGATGCAAAGGTGTCAGCCATCATCAAAAGTGGCTTCTACCACTTGAGGAACATTGCCCGGATCTGAGCCTTGGTACCATCTGATGACCTGATCACCCTAGTGCATGGCTTTGTCATATCCAGTGTGGATTACTGCAGTTCTCTGTACCTGGGGCTATCTGGAGGCAATCTCTGCTGACTGTAGCTGGTGCAAAATGCAGTGGCTAGGCTGTTGACCAGCATTTTGAGGTTTAACCATGTCATGCCTGTCCTGTGTGGTCTACATTGGCTGCCAGTATGGTGGAGGATTGCTTTCAAGGTCAGATTACTGACCTATAAAGCCCTGAACGGGGAAGAGGGGCATCCGTCCTGCAAGACCTCCTGGTTTCTCATCGACTGTCTTGGGCTCTCCATTCCTCTGAGGGAATTGCCTCCTTCTAGTTTCCATGGCCAGGTTGCGGCATTCTGGGGACTGTGTGTTCTCAGCTGCAGCACCAACCTTGTGGAACTCTTTACCAAGACTTCTAAGGGAGGCACCCTCAGTGGAAACCTTTAAAAAAGGATTAAATATAAATCCTTTTAATCAGGCTTTTGATTTAAGTTAAGACTCTAATGCAGCGATTACTGTTTTATTAATTTTAAGCTGTTTTAATGTATGATAGATATAATTTATGTATCTCTGCAGTATGTTTTTTGAAATATGTTGTGTGTTATATATGGCCTGTTTTTTATATATTGTGCAGCGATCCAAGCCTCTGGGAAGGGGGCGCTACATTAATAAAGTTTCTATCAATCAATCTGTCTACCTATCTGTCTGTCTGTCTGATCTATCTATCTATCTATCTATCTATCTATCTATCTATCTATCTATCTATCTATCTATCTACATCTGGTGCAGGTCATTTATGTTGCTTAACATGACTGCCTGCTAGATAACATGTGGAATACTGACTGGTATTCATCTCTGTATTCCATGATGTACTTTAGACACAGACCTCATTTTCTCTCACACTAAACTCTCATCCATTTGACAGAAACCAGACCCTTCTGGAGATCACATGTCCAAAGCGCACATCTTCCCTTGCCCTCCACAGACTTAATTGCCTGCTTAAAACTCATGACTCTGCACAGAGCCAGAATAAGGTCTCTGGCTCCCCAGAGGACTTACAGCAGTTTAAACAGCTTTACACTACCAATACCAAGCCTATTGGAATCCAAATCCAACTTTTGATCAGCAGCCCAAAGAAAAACCTTAAAACTACTCTCTCAATTCAGGGAGATTACTCACTCCATTTTTGATCCCTTCTCCAGTCTACCACTCTGGTCCTCAAACAAAAGGACTATCTCTAACTCTTCTGAGGTCACCTTCACCTTAAAGCAGTACTTTGTCTCCTGAAGTGCTGTCACTTCATCCCTTCCCCTTGCACCACTTCCTCTCCCTACTCTCTCTGATATCTACCATCCCTCTTTATCATTCCTTCCCTCCCCTTCTCTGTTTCCTCCTTATTTGACATATTTTCAGCTACCACACTATCTGTTCTGTCTCTGTCCTCCTCCAAAGGTAGAATCCCTGATGGTTGCAACCCTAAACTCATTTACTTCTCCACCCCTGCTATTTCTGTCCTTGTATCTTCCCGTCTTAGTTGATCCTTCCATCTTATTAAAGTACCTGGAGCATGAAAGGGTGGCAAATTAATCTCCCTCCATAAAGGGGTGATGCCTCTCCAGGAAACTACCACCCAAGCTCCCTGCACCTTGCTGTGGCCAATGTACTGGAAAATATGTTCTTTCCCTATTTCTATGTCTTTCTTGACTTCTTCTCCTTATTCAGCCCCTGTCAGCCTGGTTTCTGGAAACATTCATCACTCTTTCATTATTCTTATGATTCAATGACTTTGTCATCGAGGGACTCAGAGACTACTCCATACAGCCATATTGGGGCTCGCAGGATAGCACAGAGGTTATAATAATGAGCTGTGGAAAAGCTTGGTACATCCAGCAGACCTGAGTTTGATACCCACAGCCTCCACTTGCATACTGTGTGACTCTGAACAAGTCAATTAACCACTCCAGTGCTCCCCAGTCACCCCTGAGAACAGGCACATGTCCTTATTGGGCCTTGTCTGCTTACCAAAGAATTAAAAAAAAAATCATCAACATTTTCATGATATGCAGCATTGTTTCCCATCCCCTTATACCTGACAAACTCATGGGGCAGGTCTATCTAAATATATACATTTTCCCTCCTGCCTTTCTATAAGTAATAATCTTGGCTTATTGTACATATCTATGGTTTCTTTTGAATTTTTCATTGTTCAATGTGATCCCTTACAGAAATAATTATATGAAATGTTTTCATGCTGCACACATAAAACTATATCTGTGATATGCATGCTGAAGCATGATTTAGATGTTAAATTGGAACCAATTGCATGTATGTGGCATGCGCGCAGTAAGCAAGCATGGAAAGCATGCTTTTCATGTTAAATTGGAACAGACTGCATGCGTGTGGCACGCTTGCAAAAGCAAGTGGTCACTGATAACTGCAAATATAAAAGTTAAGTGACTTGCTAGGATCACACCATATACAAGTGAGGGGTTGATGAGATTCAAACCCAGATTTCAGGTGTCCAAGTCTCCTGGTTTGCTGTTCAGTGCCTTTAACACTAAGCTACACTGCCTGCACACATATGACTTGCTTGTACTTCAGTACAAATCTGCGTACATCTGCATGCATGCAGCATGCTTATAGCCACTGTTATACTTTTTAGTTTCTTGTTCCCCCTCATTTCAGCTATACAGCTGAACTATATCACACATACCAATGGAAACACATGTGGTTCTTCCAACCCCCAATACACAGAGGGTCATATGTTCAGACTGCGCCAGACAGGGGCACAAGCCTGGGTGCAGTGCAACCTGGATGCACCAGGGCATGGACTGGGCGATACTCAACAGTGCTGCACCATGGCTCAGCACTGTTGAATTTGGCACTGGGGCCACCCACACTGCACAAGGCACAGTGGCACTGCACAAGTGCAAGTGGCAAGTGAGGAGCAGGGGGATGCGCCAGGGCAAGTGCGGGTGTGCTAGGCACATGAACCGTGATATTCAGCGCTGGGCATGCAAATGAGGCTATTATGCATGCAAGGTGCAAATGGGGCCATTTGCATGTCATTATGGCCCCATTAGCATGCAGATGCACAGATCCCTGGTGACTTGTGCCTGGTTCCCTGCCAGGCTGCAGCTGTCAGGGACCAGTGCCCCCTGCCTCTCAGCAGGCAATATGCTCCAACACCCTATCATGGGCATATAATAATTAAATCCCTGGTGGTCCAGTGGACCCTACCCCAGTGCCCATTTGTGGGCATAACATAATTAAAACCCTGGTGGTCCAGAGGACCTGCTCCCCTGCCCGATCGCGGGCATATTATGAAATTAAATTCCCTGGTGGTCCAGTGAAGCTGCTCCCCTGCCCAATCATGGGCAAATGAATAAACAAATTCCCTGGTGGTCTAGTGGACCTGATCCCCAGCCCAATCATGGGCTTTCAGTGTAATTACATTCCCTGATGGTCCAGCGATACCCCTATCCCCACCCACTCAGACTCGCCACTCTGCTCTCCCCCCCAGTCAGCGGTGGGTGGCAGCTCCCCACCAGCAAGACACCTGGTCACCCGCTGACTGACAGCATACAGTGCAGCTGTACACCTATTGGTCCACTGCGTGGGCCAATGGGCCTGCAGACTGTACTGTACTACACAGTTCTGAAATGTGAATGATCCAATCACAACCATTCAAAGCTGAACCATTCACATATCGGGACTGTGTAGTACAGTATGGTCTGCACACCCACTGGCCCACATAGTCATACATAGCCAACAACCAGAGGAGGTCATGCGCTAGTTAGCACATAAGTGGCAAGCTCTAGAATGTCTGGAATGTCTCTAAAAAGTAAAACTTATTTGTTGTGACTGAAGAGTGTATTGCAGATCAGGAAAAATTATAATGTATAAGATTAATTTGTCTATACCACATAGCAGTGCAACAGATTTGGGCTTAAACCCAACAAATTATTTTCCTGGCTGAAGTTCTGAACCCCCTCTAAAAAAAAAAAAATCTGTCTCGATTTCTCTGCCCAACTCCATTCCATTCAATACCCATCTCATATGAGTCGTGAAACTGTCCAAAGGCACAGAAACATGAAAAACACATCAATATTTCAGTCCTTCCTCTTTCCCCAATCACTCTGTAAAAACAATTATTTACTTTTACTTACCTGGCCATCTGGCCAGAACCTGTAGCTTGGCCTGTGTGCCACAAGCCCAGTTTTCAGTCCGCTCATCCTCCATCCTTCCTTCAGAAGCTGGATGCTAGAACTGGCAATTTCAGGTCCCCAACGTGGTCCTCAGCCAAGTCACCTCACCAACCAAATCCACCCAATCTGTGTTGCTTGCTTCTTGCTTGGCTGCTGCTGTGGCTTCTGCCACATTGCACTGATCAAGGCCTATGAAGGCCACCCACACCACTGTCACCACTGCTGCTAGGCTTAGCTTGCTGACATGGGGGGTGCTAGTTTTTTTGCAATGCGAGCCTAGTAGATTAAGTAGGTAAAGTAGTCTCAAGTTAGCTTCTAGCTCATCATCTGCTCCTTCAGCCAGCAGGGGAGATAGAGACTCATTAAGAGCAGACCAACAAAATATGTTGGCACAACACTGCTATTGAGAGCTCAGTGCTCACTGACTCCTCCAAACTGTAGTGTGCAGCCTGTCTGCTCTGTAGCGGGAAAGACAGTTCTGTACTCACATGACTCATGTGCTCTTGCTTCACTGGAGCTCCTCCACATCATGTTTGATGGTGAAGAGAGCGAACAACACAAGACAGACACAGCTAAGTCAGGAGTGCACCTGCAGCGTGAGTGCACATAGGCCACGGGGGCACCTACTGTGCAAAACATTAAATCCAAATTTAATACCATTATTGCCACTGCATAAGAACAACCTAGGCACAAATGGGGGGGTGGCAACTGCACCCCTCTGCCCTACCTAAATGGCACCCCTGCTTTATGGCAGAAATTCATTCTCAGGTAGTAATATCTGGAAAAGTAAATGCAATGGTTTCCACTGTGTTCTGAGGTACTGTATCTCCATGTTTCAGGATGTGTCCTGATCATCGTGAGGGTTCATGTCCCTCATTGTCCCTCATTTTGAGTGTCCATGTCCATCATTTTAGTAACAAAATGTAAGGTATGGTGCATGCTTCCAAGATCCTTCTCAGCACAAATAGTGCTGAGCATGGCCATAGTGTATATGCTCCATACAGAATGACAACGGAAAAGTAAGTGAGCTGAAACAGTCATGAAGAAACACATTTGTAGTACTAAATATGCATAAGGGGATTTGCATGGCCCAAAACAAAAAGATCAGGCTTCACAACACAGTGGCCCCTCTTCAAACATCTGGAATGTGGGGTGTTTGTTAACTATATCCTAGGTATTTAATGCATTAAGCAAGCAATACTTTACAAATTAATGGAAATGTAATGACAAAAATCAAAAGCTGTTGAACAACTTGCAAAAGGATCAGAATTAATGAGTTTACCTAATTTTATTGGGAAATCAATGAAAATGTATTTTAATGGCTCTTATTGCTGGCAGTGGTATGAGAAGTAGAAAGTGATATGTTTTTTTAGATGAGATTTGCACCAGCTTAGTTGCTGCACACACGGTAAGCGTGCAACATGTAAACCTAATGTGATTTCTAAGTGATGTTCACACAAGCTTAACTGCTCCACTCATGTCAAGTGTGCAACATGTGAACCTGATGTGATTTTTAGAAGATGTTCACACCAGCTTATCTGCTGCACACATGTCAAACTTGTAGCATGCAAACCTGATTTGCTTTTTAGATCTGGTTCGCTTAGATTCACTTTGTGTATGTGAACTGCATTCAAACATTGCACATTAAGCTTGTGGCATGCATTCTGCATGTACAGAGCACACCTATTTCTGAAAGGGATATTTTCTTTGTATAAATGGATAACTACTTGATCTCCCCATCGTGGTTTTTTTTTACAATTTTATACTAAATGTTTACTGTACCTGCCCACTACTGTAAACCCCTTCACCTGGTTTCACCTGTACAATGATCCCCAACTCAGTATTCTTATCCTATCCAGAAATTCAAATAAATAATTATCCCAAGTGGATAGTAATAATTGTAACTGTCTTGAACAACATTTAAACACAGCCTTCTTATATTGTTGTAATACAAGACAGACATCTGTTTGCTTTGCTTGCAAACTCCAAAATGTTTTCTAACAGTTGTAGAAACCCAGCAGGATGTTAAGTAATGCTATTATTCTCACCAATGATTAGTTCATACATTAAAAAAACATATATTTTTTCACTAATATTCTTTATTGGTATTGTACATTGCATCAGATGTAATATTTATATGTATACAGTAGTTTACTGGTTTCAAATCTATTTCCTGTCTGTTGTCCCTGCCAGAATCACTTGGTTCTGATGTGAATTAATCTTTATACCAGTGTTTTCCCCTTACTCTGCTTCATAAACTCCCTGTACACTATTTCAAAGTAATTGAACAAAATGATTACCTTTGCGGTTACACTTTGATTGCAAGTTTGTGACAACTGCTGCAAAGAGAAAAGATTCACTAGCAACAATCGATGCATGGCCATTCACTGTCACTACAGAAAAATAATTTGTATTACTCTCGGTGTTTTGCACTTTCTTGCTCATGAATTGTTGAATAAGAGAGCTTTTGCCATCATGATAGAGCTACATTTTCTTCAGAGAGGTCACAAAAGGCCACATAAAGATATGGTGATGTGATGTTTATATTACTTGACAAGTTGACATTAAAGCAAAAAAATAAAATTCCATGCTTTGCTAGAGTATAGCCAGCATTTTAACACCAAGCCCTGAATTTGAAAAGGACTGATGCTCATTCATGACAAATTGACTCAACAACAGATTTTACTCCACCATCGAAAAATGCTACTCTGGGGTTCTGTTACCTTAAAAATCAGTTTAATTAAGAACAGAAATTGCAGAATAGAACTGAATAGTTACTATCAGACTATTTTATTAAAAAGTACCTTTTAATATCAAAGTATTCCAACGCCACAGTCGTGCTCCTGTTCTTTGTCAGTCATTAACAATACAAGCACTCTATGTCAAAACTACAGTTTGAAAATAATTTCCATGGGTTGTTGACTTAAGGAGAGGGGACTCTAACTAGAATTTGTAAGTCAGCAGTAGTGATGCAGAAAAGAGAAGGTCAGTCTGTAAATACATAACACTAGTTTGGGAATACTGACGACATTAATAAAGGTAGCCACAAATAATGTTTCCTAGATGTTGCTCAAGCTGATGATACTTTTGAAGCTTTATCTGGTGGTAAATTCATTTGCTTTTAGATTTAGTCAGAGTCACAAGTAAGTGGAGGTAGGGCAGAAAGGAAAATGTGTTCCTCTTGGTATTCAGATTTTATTCATTTTTACCCTAAATTGGTTTCATGATTGAAGTTTCAGACAAAATGATTTTATTTGTGTTATTTTTCATTTTTATATCTGTATTGTTGCCTTAAGAATATTGCGCCCAATTTTTAAAGCCCCCTAGATTGTCACAAGGAGTGCTGCATTCCTGCTTGTGACAAACTCCATATGTGCCATGGACCCAGTGCCATAATTTAGTAGAACAGGGATCCTGGCACCAAAGTCCCCAGAGTCATTATAAGCTGTGCCTTGTGGCAAACAGATGGCACACTGGAGGGGAATGACAGAGGTTGCCGTTATCCCCTGTCCTGTTCCCAACTGGCCTACTGTGCTCTGTGGGTAAGGCTGCAGAACAAGAGAATGATGAGTTCCATCACTGTGTAGCATGATAAATGCCAGGAATGTGACAACTGTGTGGTAGTTGTACATACCAGATCTACCACCATTAGGACAGGCTCATCCATGCCCTCATGGACAGCCATACCACTCTCCCTTGTACCCCACCCCTCGCCCAAGGCACGATCACCACTCTCGATCTCAGCCACTCCATACCTCCGGGGGCTACCCAGTACTGGAGTGGCTGCACCTGCTAGCCACCGCAGACTGGAGTAGGGGGATGCAGACATCAGTATGCCATGCCAGGATAGTGCCCATCTCCCATGCAGCTGGGTGCAGGGTCTGTGCCTCTGTGGCACCCTGCATATCTGGACCAGTCAGGCATGTATCTCTTGTCACAAGGGGCATTTGACCAGCTCATGGCCGGTCTAACCACACCTAGGACTTGCAGCCATGGTGGGGCTTTCAAAATCCTGATTTTGGGGATGCTACAGCCCCACTGTGGTGCAAGCCCCCTTTTGACATGGTGCACTACCACCACGTTGGGTGCAGGGGTGGCAGAGGACTGGTTTTCTGCAAGGCTTCCCATTTCGAATGTAGCCTGCATTTGAAAATCAGGATTGCTGCAACTTTGGATCCAAGGTACCGATTGAACCAATTTCGTTTGACATAGGCACTTTGAGTCAATTGTAGGGCTTTGGAAATCAAGTCCATTATGTTTAGCCACAGAAGGCAAACATCAGGCAAAGAACCTAGGGACTTGGGAAAGTAGCTGTCCCCCAAAGAATCAGAGCATAAGCTAGCAGTGGGTGAGGGTCAAATCAACTACTACTAAACAAAATACTTGATCTAAAACATTCAATTAATGTATTATCAACAAAAAGCAGAATGTACACTATTCTGTCTAAAACAGGCATTCTGTGAGACAAGAAGACAACCCAGCAAACTAGTGACACACAAGCTGAACAATTTTCTCTTGAAGATCTAAAGTACAGTATCTGGTATTTGAAATGAATCAGGGGAAACCCTGTACCTCATTGTCAAAACTTTGAAAAAGTTTTATTTAAGAAGGATATGTCTGAAAGTCAGGTCTGAGTTTGACCTTCCCAAAGACCCCCTCTGCTGCTGCCAAAGGGACTGAAGCTGCATAGAGACCTGGAACCATGGCTCAGATGGCATGTGTTGCCCAGCCATGGAAAACTGGGTGGCATGAGGGGTGTGCATGGAGGCTATCATCTAGGCACCCAAAATGGGCTTTTATTTCCATTTTGCTCTCAGTTGTCCTTCCTTGAGGATGCATACAATTGTTGCTGCCATCAATGGCACATCCACCATGCCACAAGTGTGACATGATGCCAGAGCAATGTGTTGTCTTCCATCCCAGCCAGGGGGAGGATATCATCTGATTGAATGCTCAAAACCCTGCTTGCCTTCCTCCACTCCTTATATTCCAATCTCTGGACCTGATTCTATGTCTCCAGCATGCCAGAGGGGTTCCACACTATGGTTGAGGAAATGTAAAAATTGCAGCTTTGACTTAGATTTGGTTTGGACTCCTTTCTATGGTTCAACATTGACACTTTTTCAAATGACATTGTGGGCCCCTGGTAGAGATGAGAAGTTTTACTTTGCTGGTGGAGTTCCAGCAAAGTGGTACTGTATAATTCATTGGCAAATCGCTATGCGAAGTTTCCATATGCATCACCAACTTCTAACTTCACCATTTTTGTGAAGTTTACAACACAAAGTGGCACTTTTTCCACAACGACTTCACAAAGTGGCAACTTGGTGAGTGAATTTTGCATAGGAAAAAATGAATACTTCATGAAGCCGGCAGTTTACACTTTATAAATTGTGACAGCTTTGCAGATTATTTCACTAAGTGAATTTTCCCCATTTCCTCCATCTCTAGTCCTTGGTATGGAGGCATAGAAGACTAAAAGTAGGTGAAAGAATGCCTTATCTCCAGTCCAGACTCACTACAGTCAAGTCTAAACTCTTACACCCTCATCCGTTCAGTCAGTTACTTTTGTTTGGGACAAATCTGAAATTAACAGCTCAACCCATTCTCTTTCACAAGCTCCACATTGCTTTTATCAGTGGGGTGCTACTGATTATGGCATACACAAGTTAAAGCAAAAGACCCAGTGCACACCCTCCCACTCCCTAAAATTTGTAAGTCAATAAATTGTTGCAATATGCTTTCTGCCTCAAATGGCTACTCACTTATTACATCCCAATGGGAAGCAGGGGGTCTCAGTTTTTCACATCAGAGCTCCAGTGTGAAAGTAAGCTCAAACACCAGTCGGCAAGGTGCACCTCCTATCCACTGAGGCCCTATTCTAAAATGCAGCTGCCAAAATTGCTCCATTTTAAAATATGGAGTACTGCCTTATTGGCTCACTTTAAATAAGGTGCACTCCCTAGCCAATGGTCTAGTAATTGGTGGGGAACCAGCTAAAGGAGACAGCCACATATCTTCCAGACATAAACAAATCTGAAATAGACTTTTGTTTGGGAGCCTGCTCAGAACTGCAGTAAGAGGGGCACTGTCTGAGGGAACAGCCATGAATTATACTTAAGCTGCCAGGTTAGTTAATTAGGTATGCACCACCAGGGGCATTGTGTAGACAGGTACATAGATACATAGATACATAGATACATAGACAGTGTCGGCAGATAAGGGCCTATGACCCACCCAGTCTGCCCATTTGAGCTTGTAAGTTCAGTTTATGTTTTCCTAGAAGTCTGTTGCCCCTTACCCCGACCTCCAGAATTCCTTTATGTCTATCCCATGCATTCTTAAATCCCATGATTGTTTCAGCCCCCACCACTTCCTCTGGCAGGGTGTTCCACTTGTCCACCACCCATTCTGTGAAGAAATTCTTCCTTATGTTTTCTTTGAATCATCCTCCTTCCAACTTCAACCCATGTCCTCTAGTCCTGGAACATCTTTTTTGCTTAAAAATAGTGTATTCCTGCACCCTGTTCCTCTCTGTAAGATACTTGTATGTCTCTATCATATCCCCTCTCTCCCTCCTCTCCTCCAGGGAGTACATGTTCAGTTCCTTCAACCTGTCCTCATAGGACTTGTGATGCAATCTATGCACCATCTTTGCTGCCCTCCTCTGAACCTTCTCTACCCTGTCTATGTCCTTACATAGGTAAGGTCTCCAGAACTGTACACTGTACTCCAGGAGGGGCCTCACTAGTGTCTTGTATAGTGGAATTATGACCTCCCTTTTCCTGCTAGTGATGCCTCTGCCTATGCATCCCAGCATCCTATTTGCAGCTAGCTAGGTAGGCAGGGGGTAATTCCCTGGAATGGGTATCTTAGGGTTAGAGGGGTGGAGCTTAGGCTAATAAATTTGCAATAGGTAGGTGAGGATTTATTTCTGTCTTCTTGCTCTCCTGCCAGAACAGTTCCAGTGAGAACAGCAGGGGACTTTCAGCCTTTGAAGGGATCTAGGCAGCAGGAACCAGACCTTTTAAAACTGGAAAAGTTCAGTAAGTGCATTTTTGTTTAACTCTCAGGCTGGCCTGCATTTCAGTCTTAGCACACAAGCAATCTTTTGTGGTCAGGTGGTCTGCTGTTTTGTTGGCTGTATATTAAAAAGAAAAAAGTTTGGGGGATGTATTGCTGTGACTCAGTTGCTGGTCGAGGATTGTTAATTTCTGAGGCTGTTTCATAATTGGTTTGATAATTTCAACTTCAAGTAGACTTGGTAATAGTTTCCTATTGCACTTTTAGGTTTACAGATTATAGATTTAATTAGTGTTATTTGTGGTTGGCTGTTACAGGTTTTTCTGATTTGGACCAGTTCAGTTCCCCCCCCCCCTGCACTGCCTTTGTCTTTGTCCTCCCATGTGCTTCCACAATTCCATAGATTGGAGTCACATGAATTTACTCATTTTGGTTAGCAATTGTCAGTGGGAAGGATTCACAAAAGGGATGAGCCCAACACATCTGAGATGCAGCGGTGCATCCCTGGCTTACGCACTAGTGTGAGTCTAGAAGAGCACTGATGCACCACACACCACCCATAATGTTATGCAGTGCATCTAGAGGGGCTGTGGAGGGGGCGTGCCCATGCATATGGTGCACAGCCCCATTCACAGACCAACTTCGAGGTGCATTCCGGGAGCAAGTCTGGAGATGTGCCTCCAAAAGATAAGTCTACATCAAGTAGATGTAAGTGGGTGTCCCCCCCACAGGCAGGTTGCCATACTGCAGACAGCAGCACAGCAGCCTACCTACCTACCCTGGCAGTCCAGGTCCCCCCCACACCCATAGAACTGAACTTGACAGATATGTCCCTGTAATAAAGTTGTACCCCCTCCCTGCCCATATCACCAAACATGACTAATATACTCCTGTGATATCCCCGGTGGTGTAGTGGTACCCCCTCCCAGCCCCGACCAAATCGCATTGTGAAATGTACAGCCGTAAGAACCCTGGTGGTCCAGTGTCCCCCTCTCCCTGCCCTGAACCTGATCGTAGTGTAAAACATGTTAGAAAGATGCTCCCTGGTAGTCCAGTGGCCCCCCTCCCCTTTCCAAACCCCGTCCATACAAAATCCCTACATTGAAATACCCTGGTTGTCTAGTGGTGCCCCTTTCCCAACCCCAATTGTAACATAGAAATAAATCCCAATGTTCTCTGGTAGTCAAGTTGACCCCCCACCTCCCACCCACTCAGGCACCCCTCCCCCCTGTCCTTGCATGGGTAGAAGGCCAGCGGGCAGCTCAACCCACCTGCACACCTCCATGGCTGCCCACTGACTGTTCTGTCTGTGAATGACAACATAATGTACAACTTTAAGCACATTGGTAGACCTTGTCAACCAATGGGGCTTGTAGCATATACTGTACGCTGTCATTCACAACTTTTGATCGGGGCTGGGAGGGGGCACCACTAGACTACCAGGGTATTTTGATGTAGGAATATTGTATGGACGAGGTTTGGAGACACTAGTCTACCAGGGAGATGCAGAGTGCTGCATGCAACAGGGAGGTTGCAGGATGCCTGGCACATTCTGCTGGATGTGCCCCTGCCCCAGACATGCAAATGGGCCATAATGACATGCAAATGGACCCATTTTCACCTTGCATGCCTAATGGCTCTATCTGCATGTTAGTGGCTTTCAATGGTAGCTGGAGATGTGCTGCCCCATTGAGCCCAATCAGGGGGTTGCACTGGTGCATCCCAGGCTGGGTGCACCTGTAGTATTCACAGAGGGGATACACCAGGATCATCCCCCAGTGCATCTTCTGTGAATACCACAGTATGTGCTTGGCACATCTCATTTGCACTGGTGCATCTAAGATGCACTGAGCACAAGTGCTTTGTAAATTCTGCCCAGTGTTTTTATCTTATGGCCATGTGATTGCTTGCTGGAAATACAGGATCTGTAAATAAAAAAAAGGTGAACATGCATTTGGCTGGATGGCAAACCTGAAAATATAAGATCTGTAACTGACAACAATTTTGTGCAGGCCTTTTGGTTAGAGGCCTATCTGGAAACATAGGAGCTGTAACTGGCAACATATTGCACATGTTTGTGGTATTACAGAATTAAGTGGGAAATATAAGATCTGTAACTGGCTAAAGGTTGTTTTTCCTCTGTATAGAGAGAGAAACCTAAAAGCAGTGGGATTTGCAACTTGAATTTTTTTTTTTACTTTGGTTTAGTTCTCCACTTTTGCATGCTATTAAATAGAGGGCAAGCTATAGGACAAGCTCTAGGATTTAAAATGGTACACAAGGCTATTGGGGTAATTTTAGTGAATGCTTAAACATGTTTCAGGACTGGCTTGAATGGGAACTTGCCTTGTCTGGGGAGTGGCCACTTAAATTACAGGCTTTTTTCTGTTAAATGTGGCTGCTAGGCCTCAAGTCTTCTCCCTACTGGGTTTGCTTTTTTGTTTTTGAGGCAACATTGCACCATAGTGTTTGTTTGGGGGGAGAACAATATTTTTTTTTTTTAATTTTGCAAATTCATAAGAAACCTGTAATAGTATGCAGTGGGTTTAAATAGCATTTTCCCCATACAATTAGTTTTAAAATACATATCAAACAACTTCTGTGCATTTATTTTTCATGTTTCTTTGTTTCATGTCTAATAGCAGCTAGACCTCTGGTAAGTATTTCAGCTGAGTTAAAACTGTCTAATAAAGTTATCTGTCAAGAGGCATGCCAGAGGGCTCTGATGAGCGTTAACAGTCTCATTGGACAAAATGGGAGAGCTGAAAGCAGAAAGCATCCCTTTCATGTTTTGTAGAGGAGTCACTCCAGCTGTGCTAGACAGAACTTTGGTAAAATTAAAAACCAGACGTCTTTGTATATATAAAGCATAAAGTTCAGATCAGACCAGTTTTTTTTCTTTAATTTAATGAGGACCCAGCTCTTCAGACACAAAGCATGTTAACTCTATAATGCTAGAATGACATACTAGATGACATGGCAGCTGGAGGGTCTTAAGGTCTTACAGAGCCTAAAAGAGACAGTCAGGTTTGAAACTATGAACAAGCTACCATATAACGGTTCACGTCTGCCCTGATTACTAAAGTGTCTAGTGTGGTGAGTTATTTTACATTGCTAAAGAGAGAGATAGAGAAAGAGTTTTTTTTTCTGTGTGTAACCTACTGTTCAAACATTTTCTTTTCCATTTCTGTAGAATTACTGTTCCCCCTAGTTTTGCTGTAATATCCTATATCATCTGTGAAAATATCGGGAAGTATTAAAATACTGTACTTTGATATACCTCATGTTTCTGTGACAGAGTCCTTTCATGTGTAGCTAACTGATTTATAATTGACAAAACTGTGTTTCTGCCACTGACGAGAAGGCTACTGTTACCATATTCTGTTTCTAAAGTAGGAAGTTGTCAGCCATGACAGAGAGATGTGGGTTGGTTTCCCTTCAGCAAGGAGCAATGTACTGTGTAAGCAGTGTCTCTGGAGAGACTCATACCTAGAGTTAACCCTAGAGTGTCTATGCTGAGTGGTGGCAGATACTGACCACCACTGCAAACATCTAAAGGTTTTGAGAAAGTGCTAAGTGTGGAGCCTGGTGCTGCAGCCCTATAATACGGACATTAGGTAGCACAGCGGATTGCAGCACGGCAATGCAGATGAACTGTACAGACAATAACTACTCTCCTTTTTGTTTATAAGTAGGGGAGACACTAGGAGAAACTAATGTGACAGTCACCCAGACAGTAAACTGAGAGCACTGGGAGCCAGTTGGCTCACCTGAAAAACTGTCATTCAATTTGACTAAAATATATTTTCTTTCTCTAGGGGGGAGATGTAACAACTTTTTAAATTTCCCTTAACAACTGGAGCTCTGGTAAGTATTTTAGCTGAGTTAAAACTGTCTAATGAAGTTATCTGCCAAGAGGCATGCCAGAGAACTCAGGTGAGGGATTGCAATCTCTTTGGAATGACTTGGAGGGATGACAGCAGAAAGCATCCCTTTCATGTTTTGTTGAGGAGTCACTCCAGCTGTGCTAGACAGAGCTTGAGTCAAAACACAGATGTCTTTGTATATATAGTATAATGTTTGAAGTCCTGATCAATCAGTTTTTTATGAAAAACCAGCTCTCCAGACACAAAAAAATGTTTAATCTATTATGTCAGGATGACATACTGCATGACATGTCATGGGGGCCGGGAGGGCTGGACGGTCTTAAGATCTGGTGGAACCCGAAACAGACGGTCATGTTTGGGACTACAAACAAGCTACCAAATAAGGGTTCAAGTCTTATGTGATTCACCAAAGTATCTTGTGTGGTAAGCCATTCTACCTTGCTAGAGAGAGTTTTTTTTCTGAGTATAGCCTACTTTGCAAATATTTCTATTCTATTTCAGCATAATTAGTGTTTCCTATGGTCTTGCTGTAATATCTTGTATTATCTGCATGACTGTCAGGAAGTATTAAATTATTAAATTTTTAAATACTACATGTTTCTGTGACTGAGTCCTTTGAGGCAGCGCTAATTCATAATTGACAAAACTGGATTTCTGCCTCTGAAGAGAAGGCTACTATTACAATTATCTGTTTCTAAAGTAAGGAATCCTCAGCCATGACAGAAAGGGATGGGTCTGTTGACCTTGAGCAAATAGCACTGTACTATGTGAGTAATGTCTCTGAAAAGACACAGACCTAGAGATACCATGAAAGACTGTGTATGCTGAATGGTGGCAGCTACTGACTACCCTTGCAGGCAACTGAAGGGTTCGAGAAAGCTAGACAAAATGAAAGGCTGAATGTGGAAAAGACCAGTTTGCCACAACATATGTGAAAGAATGTTGGGTCTAAAGATGTAGAATGCATGAAAGGCAGGGAAGCAAACATCTGGTACTATACAGACAAAGAAATTACCTCTTCTGAATCAGCCCTCACATTTAGGTAGTCAGCATTTCATTATTTTCCAAAGCTTTCAATGATAATTTTTAACCACACTCTCAATTCAGCGAGATAAAATTAAATGCAGGTGAATTTCTTTGATAAAAGAATTTTAAAAGGAGGTATATATTATAATCATCATTACTTTACACTGGTTTAAAAGGTTCAGAATCCAACCTCTGGTGCTATGCTCTTTCATACTGGACTGCATATTGACTGCTAGTACTTTAAGTGGTTTGTTTCTCAAATCATTCTGGTGTTGTGGGAGGAGGCAGGTGACCAGTTTCACTTTTTACTATTCTGCTTAATATTTGGTTCTCAAGTATTATGGTAGGCACCTCCTTAGTGTTTTGGGTATGCGTAAGATTGACAGGTAAGCAAAATATGTACTCTAAGCTTGTTGATAAAGTCAGCTTCCACATAGCAATGATGGGCCCGCTGGGAGAACAACTCGACCATGCAAGCTTCTTCCCCCTTTCATGGTTAGCAACATAATAAATTTATGGTAGGAGATGGTCAGCCGCTCTTGATGAAAACATTTCTGTGCTAACCCAACAATTTTCCAGCCAGAGTATAAAGTCCCAAATTTCACCTAGTAACTACTCAGAAGGGTATTCTAGACACAGCAGTAACACTCATGGGGATGGAGAACTTGACCATGTGGCCATGGATCAGGACACACATAGGTAGGTTGGCATGGTTGTCTGGTTCCAGCAACACCTCTCCCATCTCCTCCTTTTTTGAGACAGATTCAGCATTGAGAACATGGGAGCCCCTTGTTTTCTGCAGGTCAGCGGGGTTATCAGGGGCACATTTGTTGCAGAACCAGGCTTAACTTCTGTGGTACTGCACTGGCTAGCAGGGGGTATGAATGGCATGTTTAATACAGCATCACTAATGGGCACTTTCCAAAAACTATACCCTGTGATGCAGTGAAGCAGAGATGAAGACCACAGATGGTGTTTTTGTTTTGTGTTGTGCTTCCATCTTTTCAACAGTTGGACCAAAGATGCCTGGAAGGGGACAGGCCAGTAGTGTGGACTTCGAGTAACAGCTTGTAGCCATCATGCAAGGAAAGGGAAAGTCTTGGTGGGATCTGTCCCAGAACCCAGATGGCCCCATCCCAGGGGGTCTTCTGAACCCAGAACCACAATCACTGTTGAGAACTCTGGCAGCTCCAGTTCCTGATGACTCAGCACAAGCTCCTTCTGTTACAAGACACAGGATCAGAAAGCCCAGACAAGCAACTTCAGAACCAGTAAGTCATCACCCAGGTAGTCCAGACTTGGAGAATAAGTCTAATGAGGAGTTGAGGGAGTTATTACAGCAGATATTTAGAACTCCCTTACCAGGCACACCAAAGCAGCTGTAGGGGCAGAAGAGGTGGCATCAGTTCCAACAGGCCCAGGAGGCAACCTACTATCTGAGCCAGTGGGTCTTACACCTCCAGAACTCACACCACTGGGAATGCCAGTCCCAGTATCCCTATCACTGGCACACCAACATCCAGGCTTGTCCATTACACTAGTTCCAGTGCTCCCACCAGTGGTTCCAGTGATTCCACTGCCACGGTCTCAGACCCTTGTCCTACCCATTCTGCCAGCCCCAACATTCCTGCAGTCAGCTGGTCTGCTGCCAGCAGTGATCCATCACCACAGCTCCCAGCTCTTCCCTTCCCAGCAAGTCCTTCCACTCTCAAGAAAAAGCTTAACAAGGTCCTGGCATATATATATATATATATATATATATATATATATATATATAAAATGGTGTGGTAAAATCATAAAAATCCCAGTGATACAATTGGTCAAAACACATCACATGACCGTGCATTATTTCCCAATGACCACACACCTTCCACTACGACCGCACGCCTGAACTACTTTCCACTCCTCAAAACCTCTTCACCAGCAGCAAGACCACTCCACACCCTGCAGCTAGACACCCACACTAACACACATGTGCAACTGACACCACACCCATAAATAAATATACCAGTAGTAGCACCACACTGTAGAAACAGATCTGTTCATCCTACCATTAATGTTTACTGAAAATTTAATTTAAAAATCAAATCCTGCCTGCCATGTTTACAGTGTCACACTGTACAACCACTTTTATTACTGTAACCACTGTGACCACTCTAACAGAAACCTAACTCTATATAAAAAACTATAACATACATTCCTTTGTATTCTTCTCTTCATTTATTTAAAAAAGATGCCTTTCCACTCACAATACCGCGATCCTGCAGTACTTTCACTTTCAATAGGGAAATGTAGCGGTTTTCCTAATATTAGCTCCATATGCGATGAGGAAGCAGCGAGGATAAATGGCGACTGGGTCATTTAAAGCGTGAGCGAGGCCAGCAACACTCGCTCTCGCTTCTGTCTACGTTTCTAAAATTACCGACTCACTCGATCTATCCTCGCTGCTTCCGCATCGCATATGGAACTAATATTACAGAAAACCGGCACAAAATAATAAAAGGCAGTCACTTTTTCTGATTTTTTAAACACACCACGTCTTACTTTGACCTAGTAACAGCTTCTCACTTTCTAAAATGAGCACCGCTCAGTCACGCTACATTTGGGCAATTAAAGTGACACTGCTTTACAGAAATACTTTTTTTCACACCAAAAATGACTACATAAAGTTAAAATCATTTACAAATACAGTTTTTCACACCAAAAAGTGTCACCTCTGCCAACATATCATTTAATTACTAACTACACAGAAGGACTACTCCCCAAAAAAATCTATAGCCATTTTATAAGATAGATATACCACTCTGAGGTGTGCGGTCGCGCTCTGATATACGCACGCCTTGTGCGGTTGACACTCGCCTATGGCCTGCGCGACAAATACTCATAACCTAAGGTGTGCGATATCAGAGCGTGACCGCACACTTCTGAGTGGTATATCTATTACATATATTTATATATATATATATATATATATATATATAAATAGCAACATATGAGCAGAAACAGACAGACTCCACAGAGGGTACACCTGTGGCCACTCTGCCCACAGCAAGATGCATTTCAACTGGCACACATGGGCTTTGTGAGCCTGGAAGTCTGTAAGTTCCATCTGCCAGAGAAGACTCGACAGCCAGTTGCTAACGGTGAGTACATGGTTGTATTCACATTGCCCAGTAAGCCCAGAGAACCAGAAGAGGAGAAAGAGAAGATGGAAGAAGATGCAGGGGTTAAAAAGAAGTGCAAAGTTACAATTCAGCGCACTTAGAAAATTGGTTGTCCAGCTTTGCAATATTTGCAGGGCTGCTGACACAGGTAAATCCAGCAAAAGCAGCGGGGCTGTGGACATACTACAGTTGCATTATGCCAATGCATGCCAGTAAGCCTGGTTGGGAATGAATAGAGGATGATGACGAGTTTCATAGGTGCAAACAGAATGAGCCAGGCAGGGTAAGGGACATGTTGGCCTTTATCTTGTTGTGGCCAATAGACCTGGGGGAGTACAACACTTGGACAGTGGATTCCTGGTTAGACGATCTGTATCACCAAATAAGGGGATGCAAGGTAGCACTGGGAGGAGGGTGGGGGGTGGGCATTGTTATATTAATGATCGAGGGACCTATAAGTCAGACTCATGTAAGTTCAAACATGAGTAATTAGTGTGTGGTCAACTGCACCTGTTCAGCCATTGGAAAAGGGGAACAAATTCCTTTCAGACCTTTCGAAAATAGCACATCAAGACTCCCAATGGTAATAGGCATGGAATGCATTAAGAGCGATGGCTGGCTAATTATCAAAATGCAGCAACCACTCACACCTTGTCAGAACACTTTAGAATTGGTTTTTGGATACTGTATAAGGGTTAGCACCAGGCTTATGAGGCAAAGAACCTGATGTGTTCCAGGGAACTACTGGACATGGTGCAGCTTAAGTTGAACAAATAGGTTTCAGCAGGAATGGTAAGCAGGTCCTTCACAGTGCCTCACCAGCTTCATCTGCAGGTTTCCCCCATTAGGCTGGTTCCAAAGGAGGCACCAAGTGAGTATCAGATGATAAATCAATTGACCCAGTCCACATGGTAGTGTCTTATGCACTGCTTGACAAGGCACTAGAGGTCGTCTGTGGGGGGCTCCTAGGAAAGGATGATATCGAGTCCACTCTTTGGCTGTTACTGGTCCATCCAAATAATAGGGACCTTCTGGGTATGACATTTGAGGGGCAATATTACGTAGCTAATTGTTTACCAATGAGGTGTGTGGTGAGCAAGGTTAGCACATTTCTTCATTCGTCTACCACATATAGTGGAGGTCAGTTGGAAGCAGTTCACTACTTGGAAAACATTTTTGTTTGAAGGGCAGGGAGGCATCAATAACTATAGCCAGCTAATAGAGGCTATGAGTATGTGGTGACTTGGGAGTGCCTCTGGCCCATGAGAAGATGAAAAGCCTGTGAACAGGACTATCCTTTTTAGGCATAGAGATCAACATGGTTGCCAGTGAATTCCAGTTGCCTCATGGGAAACTGGAGATTCTTAGGGCCTGAGTACTGTGGCCAGTTAAAAGAATCCTTTCAAGAGGTCTACAGTGACCTGGGAGTGCCTCTGGCCAACAAGAAGACAAAGGGGCCATACACAAGACAGCTTTTTTGGCATAGATATTGACATGGTTACCACAGAATTACAATTGCCCAAGATAAACTGGAAGAGCTTAGGGCCCTTCTTGAGGTGATGGTTAAGGCTTGCAAGATCATTTTATGTGAATTGTAGCAGGTGATTGGGCACCTTAATTTTGTTTGAAAGTTTATTCCCATGGGCAGGACGTTCATGGAATGGGTGACAAAGGTGGTATCTGGCTGCACCAAGCCTTATCACAGGATATGGGTGACAGAAGCCTTGAGAGAGGACATGTGTGTGTATGACTGGCATTTTTGAATTGTTTAAATGGTGGTGACCATTTGGCCAGAGCCAGCCACCACTCAGGAGCTAGAGTTGTTCAAAGACACATCTAGAGGCTTAGATTTTGAGGCTTAATTTAGAGAAGCACAATGCATGGGCTGGTGGATCCACATGGGAGGAACTGCTTACCCAGATCATGCCATCAGAATTTTTCCCCACAGTGCTGGCCCTAGTCATATGGGGGAGTAGCTGAGAGACAGGAAGGAGCTCTTCAGGACAGACAATACTGGTGCAAGTTTATATCATAAATGGTCAGCTAGGAAGCAAGAGTCCACTTAGGGCAATCTTACGTAGGTTTTCTTTTTTACTAAAGTGTCTGGTTCTCAATGTATTGTACAATTTAGAGCTATACGCATGCCAGGTTTTGTTAACAGTAATGCTGTTGCTTTTTCTTGATCACAGTGGAGAATAATCTGACAGCTGGCTCCAGAAGTGTAGATTTATCCCAAGAAGTTCTGGCCTGCTTCTGGGAATTGGTGAACCAGCAGCCTGCAAGTTACTTAGATCTTCTTTAATGCCCAGTGCATGGACAGTATACCAGAGTGGGGAGGAGAATTTCCTGACTGTACATCAGGCCCAGGGGTGGGGAAATTTCTAGCCCACAGGTGGGGGAATTTGTATCCCATCCCCAGTGGACCAGCTGTGCTCTTAAGTCCTCCACATCACCTAGCAGGGTTGTCATGGTTTTTACGTTCTAAAGAAAGGTGCACACAGGAGCTGTGGTGCATGAGCACAGAGCTTGCCAGCTCAAAATAAAAAAAAAGAAAAGAAGGCTTGGCACTTTGATTTAGTTTTTAAAGTAGTAAGTTGCAAGTTTAATAGCCATGTGCCTGACAACAAATCAAGTCCCCAGCACTTCAGCCCCAATCCGGGTTTTCCTCAGGGGACGTATCTAAACATGCAACTTGCTACTTTAAAAACTAAATTGTAGTGCAGAGCCTTCTTTTCTTTGTCATGGTTTTTCAAGGTTACAGGCCAGGCAGATACCAAATGGGCATTTCCACTCTGAAAAATGTTAGAGCGGTGGGCCTGCGGATTGCAAACCAGCAGGATGGCCGATGGCCTTATAGCCAGGCACAGCTGGCACAAGTTTGAGAAGAGCTTCCAAGGCTGTGCTTGTTACTTTCAGAGGTTCTTGGTAGCCTTTTGTGGGACCTTTAAAGTACTGGAGTTGACACACCCATATTTTGTGACCAGTTTGCCAGTGACCTTGGTGGACAATGATATGGTAGTGATGACAAATGCGGTTTGTGTCCAGTGTCATAGAAGCAAGACAGACAGGAGGACAGGGGGTGTTCATGCAGCCTGAGATCACCCTGGCAGTACAGTAGAACATCCAAGCATGACTTCTGTATTATGTGTCCTATCGGACTCCCAAGGGAGTGAAATTTTTTCCCCATGTGGACTGGTCTTCTTTGACTGTCTTTCAGTTTCAACATGTGTTAGGGAAGGTCATGAGAGGAGTGGAGGTGGGCTCAAAGGAGTTCGGTACCCACTCCTCCTGCATTGGGGCTGTCTCATATGCCAGTGTGGAAGGGTTTACGGACAGTCACATTCAGTCTGTTGGCCGCTGGAAGTTGTAGGCTTTTGAGAGATATGTGTGACCGCATTTGTTGTAACTCTTATTTTTTTTGTGCCAAGCAAGTGTGGATTTGTGGGCATTTGTATATTCACTGGGTGACCACTAGAGCAAGGTAGTTCCAGGAAATAGAGAACCTGTTTCTCAACCATTGCAAAC
This sequence comes from Neoceratodus forsteri, assembly GCA_016271365.2. Lineage (NCBI taxonomy): Eukaryota > Metazoa > Chordata > Ceratodontiformes > Ceratodontidae > Neoceratodus > Neoceratodus forsteri. Next base: position 1,018,584,894 of record CM028129.1, read on the forward strand.
CCAAGAACATAGGAAGGGAGGGCAGAGGATGAGATGGATTGTTCTTCTGCCATGAAACTTCTCTGAAGCTTGGCAGGCCAGCTATCCAATGGCCTGCTCAGAAGGCAATTATCTGGGAGATTAAAAAACACTAGAATTGCTGTAAATAATGAAAGAGAACTTGGCCTTGTTGAAGTACACTTGGCCCCGTGTGCACATTGCGTAGTCTCATATTATTCAGAGAAGGCATTGGTGACATGCTTAAGATCCCCACAACAATTGAAAGATCATACAAATTGATCAACATGGTGATAAAGCCTTTTATGGACACTATTGGGGGGGGTCTGTCTTGAGGCATAACATTATGATTAAAGTATCCCCAATATCCTGGGGGAGAGCAATGTAAGGCTGAAAGGGTAGAGCTTATGCTCATAAATTGGATATGTATAGATGAGGATTTTCCTCTAGCTTCTTAGTGTCTAGCCAGAACCCACCAAGCCCACCCTCATAAAAGCAGGGCATCTAACTGTGCTGGGTGACGGGGAGCTCACTGTCCGGTTAGAGGGAAATCACCTTAGGGTTCGAGAAGGAATTTTTCCAGTGTTGTCCCATGAGGTTTTCTGGTTTTCACCTTCTCTAGAAGGAATTAACATCAGGCAGTTAAGTAGCATTAGATTTAGGATGTCAGTCATGTACATGGTGGTACAGTAGTCTAGCAAAGTTTGTACATAGGGGGAACAGGGAACCACACATCTTTGCAGACTGATCACCCCTGGGGCTGGAAGGAGATGACTGCCCAGGCTGCTTGAATTCCCCATTAAAAGAAGAGTCAGAAGGATAGCCTCTTTGGGCATTGTCTGTGAGATACAGTGCCCTCTGAAGGAACAAGGGCACATTAGCACCCTTGCCAAGATCCATCCCTCATGCCCCAGAGGACAGTTCCCTCACCCTGGCTTGTATCCATTCAGTTGGCTCCCATGGGGGTAAAGGGATGGCCATTGTGATGATCATGAGAATGATTGGCTTGATTAATGATTTGCCATGAATGCCTTGCTGTGCACATCACCCTGACTTGGCTGCAACTGTTCATCTTATACTGTTTACTAAAACATGGCTGTGGTCATTTTTCTCCAAAAACATGTTGCCTGTCTCCATCTATTCAGGTGGAATGAAGGGTTAGTGACCTATGAAACAATAAAAAACATAGTCAGTTCCTGGCACAGTGATGTAAAGAAGTGTCAGGGAAGATAAAGGAAAAGAAGCAAGCATTCAAAAAGTACAAGGAAACACAGAGGGAGGAAGACAGAGAACTGTATCAGGCAAAGCGGAAGGAAATGGGGAAACCAGTCAGGAGCACAAAGGTGCAAACGGAAGAACAAATAGCACAATCAGTGAAAGAAGGAGACAAAAACCTTCTACAGGTACAATATATTAGGGAGAGGAAAAAGACCAATAGAGGGACTGTGAGGCAAAATAAAGGGGGGGGTGCGGAGGGGGACCTAGAAAAAGTTGAAATTCTGAATGAATACTTCTGCCCAGTGTTTACAAAAGAAGGGGAAGGAGAGAGACCACAATTAGACAGTAGAAACACACAGGGAGAAGAGTTGGACACCAGTCTATTCCCAGAGGACAGAGTCCTAAAGGAAGTCTAAAAAACTAAAAGTAGACAAGGCAATGGGTCCAGATGGGATGCATCCCAAAATACTGAATGAACTCAGAGAGGTAACAGAGGCATCACTGACAGCTCTTTTCAACAAATCAGTGGAGGAAGGAGTGGTGCCAAAGGACTGGATGAGAGCAAATGTGGTACCACTACACTAAATTGGGAGCAAGGTGGAAGCTGGGAATTACAGGCCAGTCAGTTTGACCTTGGTGGTGGGGAAAATAATGGAATTGATGCTTAAAGAAAGGATTGTAGCATATCTTGAGGCCAGCAGGGCACAAGACCCAAGGCAACAAGGATTCACAGCCAGTAGATCTTGTCAAACAAATCTGATAGATTTCTTTGACTACATAATCAGGGTGATTGATCGTGGGGGGGGGGGGAGTGTCCATGGACATAGCCTACCTAGATTTTAGCAAGGCATTCAATACCGTCCTACACACAGGAGGCTATTAAACAAAGAGGACAGTCTGGGAGTGGGTCCCAAGGTAGTGAATTGTGTCAGAAATTGGCTGAGCAGCAGGACACAGAGGGTTGTTGTTAATGGAATCCAATCCCAGGACAGGAGGGTGATCAGTGGGGTGCCACAAGGCTCAGTACTGGGGCTGGTCCTCTTCAATATCTTCTTTAGCGACATTGCAGAGGGGCTGGAGGAGAAGGTAAGCCTCTTTGCAGATGACACCAAGATCTGCAATAGAGTGGACACTCCGGATGGGGTGGAAAAAATTAGAAGAGACCTAGGCAAGTTGGAGGAGTAGTCAAGAGTGTGGCAGCTTAAATTTAATACAAAAAAGTGCAGTCATGCACCTGGGACACAGGAAATCTGGAGAAGAATACACGATGGGGGAGGAGATGCCAACAACAACAAAACTCGAAAGAGACCTGGGAGTAATTATAATGAATGACCTGAAAGTAGCCAAGCAATGTCAGAAGGCAGTGGGGAGAGCTGGAAGGATGCTGGAGTGCATAGGGAGAGGCATCACCAGTAGCAAACAAGAGGTCGTGATGCCACTGTACAGACAATTGGTGCAGTCACATCTGGAATTCTGTGTTCAGTTCTGGAGACCACATCTCCAGAAGGACACAGACAAAATGGAAGTGGTACAGAGAAGAGCAACAGAAATGGTGAAGAGAATGCACCAGAAAACATATGAGGAAAGGCTGAAAGACACCAATATGTATACCCTGGAGGAAAGGAGGGAGAAGGGGGGTATGATAGAGACAGTCAAGTACCTCAAGGGGATAAACAGGGTCCAGGAGGGAAGCATCTTTCAAAAAAAGAAAAGTGCAAGAGGAAAGGGGTCACAGTATGAGGCTGGAGGGGGGAGACTCAGGGGAAACCTGAGGAAGTATTTTGTTCATAGAAAGGCTGGTGGATGCATGGAACAGTCTCCCTGCAGAGGTCATAGGGGCAAAAACAATAGGTGAATACAAGAATGCATGGAATACATAGAAGGCAACCATAGTGATAGGAAAAAGAAGGTATACTGCAGATAATTTAGGATCTGGAACTTATGTAGGTAGGGAAATGGGCAGACTAGGTGGGCCAGGCAGTCCTTATCTGCTGTCAAATTCTGTGTTTCTATGTTTCTAGGAGCCAGATTTTTTCTTAAAAAAAATCTTGAGAGGGGAAAAAAGCAAAAGGTAACTGGGTGGGGAAAAGGGGTGGCCACAGCACAAGGCCTTGTAATCAAGGAAGGGCTAGAGTGTTATTTTCTGTTATTTGGCAGATGGTTGAAGTGACTCAAAGTGACCGAGAAGTTTATCTGGGCTGAATCAAAAGAAAATAGTGCAGAAATCTGGCTCATTCAGCAAATACAAATTCAGCATTGACTCATCCTTTTCACTTATTCCTTGGCACCATGGAGGAGGCTGGAACAATTATTATTATTTTTAATTTCACTTAATATTGTCAAGCACAAGAAAAGCATAATTTTCAGCAAAAATATTTTTTGAATATCATAAAGAGGGTGGACAAGAACGTAGACAAGTCTTTTTTCCCAGCATAAGTTCAAATTTCTGGGAAAATTACCAATATTTGTAACAGGAAATATTTTAGGCAGATAAATAAAAAAAACATAGCTAACATTACTATACTCATTGACCCCACTGGAGGCCTATCATCTCTGGGTTTAGGTCAGTTACTGAACTGCTGTCCATCTTCACTGATGATGCCATTAAAGGACTGGTGCCTAGACCTCCCACATATGTGGTAAACTCTGGGAATACATTACATACTCTTAGGGGACTCCACGTCAAGCAGGGTGACCTCCTTGTTACACTTGACATGGAGTCACTCTACACTTATATTCCCTATGAGGAAGATATAAGGGTCTTACAGTATTTTTTTTTCACAGCAGGAGGGTGGATGTTGTCCCTAACGCAGATCTGCTAGTGGCTATGTCACAACTGGCACTTGAAAGCAATGCCTTTGCTTTCATGGGACTTCATTTTATCCTAGTAAAAGGTACAGCAATGCGAGATTGTTTCACCCCTAATTTCACCAATCTTTACTTTGATCATTGGGAGGAAGGTACCACTTGGGCTGCCAGTTGTAACACCTATGCCAACAAGGTGGTTTTATGGCACTGTTATATAAATGATGTGCATATGGTGTGCCAGGCTACTGAGGAGGAGCTTGCTATGATTTTGGAATACCTTCATGGCACAAATTCAAATCTCAGGTTCATTGGCCTTTGTGACAAGTACAGTGTTCTGTTCCCGGACATAATGGTGAAGAAGGATTGTACAGGTAGACTTGAAACAGGCATTTACTGTATGCAACAGATAGAAACACTGCCTTGTTAGCCTGTTCATGCCACACTTGCCACACCATAAATAACATACCTCAGACTTTGTTCTGCAAGGCTTGGAGAAAATGTAGCACAAAAGGGGAGTTCCTTAAAGAGTCCAGTAAACTGCAGGACAGGTTTGCTGCCAGGGGCTAGTCTGCTGTTTCAGTAAATGCAGCAAAAGAAAAGTATGTTGATGCAGACAGAGATGAACTGTTAATTGTCAAGAAGAAAGACAAATCTGAAACTGAGGGAGTAAATTTCATCATTACGTACTCCATCAGGGTACATAAAATCAGGGAGAATATCCAGAAAAACTGGGGTGTTTTGTTGTCTGATGTCTGATTCAAATCACTGATGTATAAACCACCATAAACAGTATATAAGACAGAAATCTGAGGGATGAACTGGTTCATTCAGCTCAACAAGCCCCCAAGGTTGACACATGGTAGCCAACACCCCCCGAGGGTTGTAAGAGATGTAGATGTTAGTGCTGCAAGGTGAAGAATGAAAGCAGTAATTTTCTGAACCCAGCAGAAAACTAGCTTCTGAACATCTGAATTATTATAACATGATATAATATGTGTGTTGTATGTGGCTGAATGTGTTTTTCGTATGTTTTATGTGGGCAAGACCAAGAGAAAGTTCAAGGAACACATAGGGAGCCACAAGAGGGCCATTGTGAATAAAAATTTTCAATATGTTCTTGAAACACATATACATGCCACAGGTACACCAGAAGATCACAAACTGAAGTTCACTGGAAATGAGCATGTCAGATTAGGCTCCAGGGGAGATGATAGGGATCAGAAATTATTCAGGAGGGAGAATTTCTGGCTAGGTAAATTGGATGCCTGTAAGTGGCATGGGCTCCATGAGTATTTTGAATTGGCTCCCTTTCTGATGGAAGGTTAATAATGGTAAGGCGCGTGCCTGTAGTTCTGTGGGGGAAAAGCTCCTCCCCCATATCTTACTTAAGTGGTCAGGCTACCATCGCTCTGCTTAGAGCGAGTCACACTCGCGGTTCTCGCTGTCATGCTGCAGCGGGTCCATGGCTTCTGCTTGTCTGTCCTCTGCCTGTGTCTTCACCAACCCATCCTGCTGTTCATTTTTTCCTGTCCTTGCTTTCGTTTATTTTGTCCCCCCCCCATTCCTGCTGTGCCTTGTTGTTTGTTTCTACCTGTGCTCTTCTGGGGTTTCTGCTGCTGTGCTTGCAAGCTGCAGTGCCTCCTGCACTCCATCCCTGAGGCTGTTCATTTGGCTGCTGCCGTTCTGTGCTTCCCTGCTTCCTCTCTATTGTTTTCCTTCTGTTTGTCTTTCTGTTTGTTCACCTCAGCAGCCACTGCTCCTGCCACAGTGCAGTCTGTTCATCTACGAGGCCTCTAGCTCCCTGAGCTTCCTTGTTTTTCGTTGCCGTGCATTGACCTGGACATTACTGAGGCTACTATGCACTTCACTTCTTCCTGACTTCTTACTATGATGGAACCACCTGCTCTCCTGCCCACAGCTCCAGCTGCTCTCTTTGTCCACCTAGCAACTACAGTTCCTACAGCTCGGTACTCCATAATTCCTCGTATGGCCTCCTGCCCTTTTCAGTGCTGCATCCAGTCTCCTCTGCATACACTTCCTGCTTCGTCTTCTGCACCTCACTCCTTGGATCAATAGATGGCAGCAGCATCTGCATTTCTATGAATTTTCTGCCCTATTCTCTGCCTGAGGGACTTGGACTTAGACACTCCACCTGTGGGGCTCGGGCCTTGATGGACACCGACCTCAGACAGGGATTTCATCCTCTGCATGGGGAATTCTGGCTCAACCCTGTCACCCATGGTATTCTTGTCTACCACGCATGGAACCATTGTTGTCTATCTTTCAGCTATTGTCAGTACAATGCATGCAGTCTGCAAGCACCTTGGAGTGGTCCTGTACTACGGGTTTCTGTCTTCCCCTCCCTTTGCTGCTTATTACCTGGACCACACCTTTTCCGTCCAGTCGGAGCATTTCACGAGACATGATGCACGATGAAGGCTGCTTGTGGGGTACACTGTTTCAGCTGCTCCCTTGTATTTTGTTCTGCCTCCTGGATGGCTTATTCCTGCTGTGTGCTCTGCCTGCTGTCTGTTGGGCTGTACTCCATTGCTGGCACTTACCGGCCTGAGTCCTACCAGGACCTGCTTCACTTTCTCTCCTGCTCATCCCTCTTGGACATCTACTGGAATCATTGCTTCATTGCTGCTCTGTTTGCCGGTCCAACTAGCACTCTTAGCCTCATGCCTGCACCTTGCACCATGTGGCCCTCCATGGTGGCATTCTGTCCTGCCTAGCCTTTCTAGAGGTCTAGCTTGACTCATTCTCTTCCCTTCCTGCCTGGCCTGTGTGGGGCCAGGCCATTTCCATTGGCCGGGAGGGGACCTTGCCTGGCAAGCTTTCACTGCTCCTTTGCTGCCCTGCATAAGGGTTTTGCAGTTTTGCTAGCCTTCGTGGGGCCTAGCTGCCAATCTCTGCTTCTTCCTCCGGCTGACCTACATAGAGGTCCAGCCGCTCATCCTACCCCACATAGGGGGCTAGCTGGTTACTTTGCCTCCATCCTTTGGACTCCTGACATATACTCCAGCTGTGCGCTCTATCTTGGTGTTTAGCACCCTGCTCTGAGTCCTTCCTGCTGGCCATCATTCGAGCTTATTTACTGCATCCTTCATTCCTGCTTCCAGTGTCCCTGCAGCTTTGGTCTCTGCTGAGACATTCCTGTGGTTCCGTTCCTGGCTGGATGACAGTTTCTCCTGCCTTGTGCTTCCCCTGAGCACTGGATTTTGGCCCCGTGCAAGCGTCCCTCTCCTGCAGTTTTCTCCGACCCGGATCAGCTGTTCATTCCTCCCTGTCCTCACTGCTTGTTGGACCTCCTTCGGTGGACCATCTGCTTCAGTCATGTCTCCCTGCTATTTGCCTGCTCTCTGGATTTGGACTGTGTCTGGACCTTAATTCTTCTGCCTACCTTGTCCTGATGCCTCTGTGGTGTTCCCGTCTCCCTGGCCTGGACCTGGTCAGATCTGCTGCTTCCTTGCCTGCCTGTTTTGGATCGTTTTCCTCCTATTGGGCATTTCATTGGATCCCATCTGCCAGAAGCCTTCATTCCATGTCACTTACTCATCTCTGACTTTTCCATCAGGATTGGATGCACTGCCAGTGATGTCTCGCTTTCAGTCACACTACTCGAGTTCTGGATGCTGCAGCCCTCACCTTGCCTGTTCGCACCCACTTCCACTCGTCAAGGATATCCTTTCGCGTTCCACTGTGGACTTACATTTGGACTACATCTCAGGATATTCCCACTCGATTCCCTTGGATGCTCTTGCCATGCTGTTTCCATTCATTTGAATTTACTACCACTACCGTTTCCTGCCAGGACTCTAAGCCAAGCTCTATTCTATAGTGCCATACCTATCTCATGGCTTAGGCCTCAGACTTAACCTACTCCAGTGCCATGAGGCTTATTAAATCTGGTTGAGTTGCCAACTCATCTGACTCAGTTCTCATCACAGCATTCTTCTGCCATCTTTGATCATCCAGAACATGTTTCTACAGGACCATCTTACTGCTTTCATAAGTCTGCCTTTAGCCTCTCTACACCTGCCTCACCCAGCATCGGGGCATGATGGTTCAAATATTTCTACTCTACACCCACCTCACCCAGCATCGGGGCCTGGAAGTTCTACTGTTTCTACCCTACACCTGCCTCACCCAGCATTGGGGCCTGGAGGTTCAACTATTTTTACTCTACACCTACCTCGCCCAGCTCAGGACGTGGAGGTTCTGTTCCTTACCATACTTGCTTTGTCTGTTGGGTTGGAGGTTTTCTGGGCTTTCTGGCCTAATGTCCAATTACTGCTTCACCCACTCAGGACCAGGGGTTCATTTGCTCCACCTTGTCCAGCTTCACAACTTGCATCCAGCTTACTCACCTCTCCTTTAAGACTCTTTGCTTCCATATACTCGCATATCGGAACTTGGACCACCTCTTCATGATCGATTCTGCATTCAGTTGGATTCCACATAACCTTCTATCACTATTTTGCTCTGGACATCGACATCTCAGATGAGGAATTGCTCAGGATCTGCTACCAACCACTCGCTGGACATTCAACGTCAGTTCTGGATTCTGTTGCTCTTCCCGACCTTCTAGTCTTCCTTTATTGGGGTTTCAGACTAGCCGATAATATGTATATATTGCTCATTTAGGATTACCCTCCTTCAGTATACCCAGCAGGACAGACAGGTTAGTAGCCATGGGTTCTCAGAGGTTCCCCCCAAGAGGTTTTTTCCTCTCCTGCATGCTACTGGACACACTCTCCAGAGTTGGAGGAGATAATCATACCTGCAATCATTATTTCTTTTCTGGGGGGTCTCATCCTACTTGACTAAGCATCTTTCCAAAGGTGGGATACAGAGAAAGCCCAAAACATCAAGTCCTAACAAGTTGTTATTCATCAGTTCAAGGACCTAAGCACTATGCATATATAAACCAGTTCATATGTACTACAATCACTGACTTGCTCATATCTATGCTGAAGTATCTAAGCACTAATCATTTCATATAGCTCATATACCTTGCAGGCATTGTCTAACTTACTGGTCCAGCCTATGTATCCAAACATAACCTACATCATTCAGCTCTACTGCATGTCGCACAAGCACTGAGCTATGAACCACACAGAATGGTAAGGCACATGCCTGTAATTCTGTGGGGAAGAGCTCCTCCCCCACATCCTACTTAAGTGGTCAGGCCACCGCCACTCTGCTTAGAGAGAGTTGCACTCTCCCTCCATCCTCCCATTACACCTCCTCCTTCTCTGGTGCTCTTGTCCCAATGGGGCGGTCTCATCCTACTCAACTAAGCATCATTTCTAAGGTGGGACACAGAGAAAGGCCAAAACATCAAGTCCTAAAAAGTTGTTATTCATCAGTTCAAGCACCTAAGCACTACGCATATATAAACCAGTTCATATGTACTACAATCGCTGACTTGCTCATATCTATGCTGAAGTATCTAAGCATTAATCATTTCATATAACTCATATACCTTGCGGGCATTGTCCTACTTACTGGTCCAGCCTATGTATCCAAGCATAACCTGCATCATTCAGCTCTACTGTACATAGCACAAGCACTGAGCTATGAACCACACAGAATAATTACATATATCATTCTGTATCCCCAAAAATGGTTACCAAATTTTTTTTGCAACCCTGCCAGGGATGGTTTCAGTAATCCGTTAAGAATATATAGAGAGAGGGTTATGTTTAGTTGCCACATTTGTAAGTTGTTTGAAGCTTTAGTTAAAATCATGTCATATGTGTATATTGAATTCGATTAGACATTTATGTGTTTTTGTTTTCTTCTTCTTTTATTAGGACAGCATTTGTACCGCTGACAATCCTGCAGAGCTGCTGTTACACATGGACCATGAAGTCCAGTACTCCATGCGAAGAGCAATATGTCTTTTACCTAGTCTCTGGAGAAAGTGTGTATTATGCGCCAACTGCATTGCAGTATGTTTTTTTCTTTCCTTTCCCATTCTTCTGAATAATCATGAGTACTGTTACAAATAGAATTGCTACATATGGAACTCAATGATTTAAAAGGCTGCTTAGAAGAAGAAAAGAAAATTGTTTTTAACTTTTTTAACTATTTTTTGTAATTTTCATAGCATTTACAGCATGAATTTAAGATCTGTTATCCACCATTATGTGTTGCTGTCCTATTAAATGTACATTTTTGCACACTGCCTACTTGGTGTATATAAGGAAGGAGAATTACATGGGTTACCCACACTTGATAAAGCTTCATGAGAATGAAACTTTGAGGGTGTTTGCCACTGCCTTATTTACTGCAGTCTTGCACTTCTAGTGTGTCTTTGGAAAAGTAATAAAGAATATACAGCACTTTTCACATGAATAAAACTGTCTTCTGTCCAAGTGGTAAGTGTAGTGCAGTTCCATGCTTTGCGACTACACATACAGTATATCAGTAATTATAAATTCTAGAGATATCTTGTAAGAAAGTCAGGACATACCTATGACATTCTCAACAAAAATTTAAAATTCCCTTTGTTAGTCTTCCACTTCAAGGGAACAGTATATATTTTAATGAAAGTTCTTCAATGTGCATAGCAAAAGCTGCTTTAATGGCATATGTATCATGTATTACTTTCATAGATCATAGAAAATACACTTTTTTTTGTGCCTCAGGCTTATAAGTCTGTCACATGTAAGATGCACCCTAGGGATACTGTAGTTAGTGCTACTTTTAAAAAGAGACTAGTGGTTCTTTTTATGTCAGCCTGAAAAGATTCAATATTAGTAGTTTCTCCTCAGTATAAAACCTTTCATGCTCTAATGCTATTATTCATAGTTTTTGTACCTTGTACACTATGTTTTTATTACTCTATAGATGATTCAAAATCAATGTCTGGAATAGGGTTATTGAACGCAGAGCAGAACCAATAAACAATACAAATATTTTTTCTCATATCCAGATGACAACCCCACCCCAAATTCATACCTGGATTTAACTATCCATTGACTCCAACAGTGATGAGTACTCCTGGCTACAGTAGCCAGCTGGCAGGACTCACCTACAGCTAAGAGCACTGAGCATTGGTTTACCCAAGAAGAGACATAGGAAACTAAGAGAGTACTGAGGCAGCCAAGTAAGCTGACACATAAAACAAGGTGTCCCACTGGAGAGCGCAGTAAATATGTTTGGTGCCACACATGAGAAGAACCCTAAAAGAATTACTCACAAGAGGTGACCACTGCAGGCCTGGGATGAAGTGGCACACAGGCCACAAAGTTCCACGTCAAGAAAGGTGGCTGTAGAATCACAATAAAGAGACCTAAGTATAAAATCAGAAGGCAAGTCACTTGCATTTCTTTTATTTTCCCGATGAGCTTTCCTTTGCCTAGAATAAAGTTTATTACTTCCACGATGCACCCACCTTCCACTGGCTCAGTTAGTAAGAGCCTTAAAACTACTTCTGAGATTGTGTCTTCCATGTAGCATCTTAACATTGCTGAAAAGCCACAGGATGACTCAAACAAATCACTTAATTAGATCTAAGGTCCTTACTCGTGTTCTTTACAAATGTTAAATCATTGTGCCTCTCTGAATTCTCTTCATCTGTTACTCATGTAAGGCTTAAGAGAAAACTTCCAAATGGTTACTGAATGGATACACAGTAACTTCTGTAGTGGGTTTCCATCTTTGTAGAATTAAGGCAGAAAAAAAGCAATAACACAATGCAATGTGCTGTCAGTGAAATGAACATTCAAGTAGTCAGTCTCCATGGCAGCATTTTCAGATTTACAAAGGAAGGTTTTACAATCTGTTGAGATCACATTATATAAAAATGCAGGTACAATAATGACAAAACAGCCAGAATGCTGGCTACTGATCTTGCCTAGTGTAATATGAGATCAATTTATTTGAGATACTGCTTAGCTGACTAAAAAAAGATTGTTGTATACTAATTCTTTACTCCACAGATTTTCTGTTAATTTCTTACTCTTTCTATTTAAATACTGTTTTTATTTTCTTGGCAGAGTAAAATATGTTTTAAGTGCCCATTAGTTCTTCTAAAATGCCCAATGATTTATGAAGCTATGTTTTTTTTCTTTGAATGCATTGTTACACATATATATCTGTTAGCTATGAAATCAGTGCAATACTGCTTAAGTACTTAAAACTAAAGCTATTATAGTGACTACATTACAAATTACAATGACTATGTGTAAAATAAAAATTATGTAATCCTAAACAAACTGTGTACTAAACTACTGTCCAGGGGTTGGGGATTCAGGATTGTTGGCTACTTAACAGTTTTGCCTCTTTGGGCCAAGGCGAAAATCATTAGAAATGGGACATCTTATAAAGGTGCATTCAGGAGCTGGCACTGTACTAGCTTGGCTAAAAAATTGCAAACTATATGTTACATGTAATGGAGGATGGACTCTTTGGAGGATGAGAAGTCATTGAGTATGGAGGTGGGGCATAGGAGTAGCCCAGGTACAATCAAACAGGCTAGAAGGCAAGGGCAAGGCAAGGCAATTTTATTTCTAAGGCACCCAATCCCGGAGGGTCTGAGTGCCGAACACAATGAAATCAAAATACAAATACAGAGAGCATTTCTGCAGTAGCAAACTCTTTAAAACAATATTCTTAAAAGCTTAAATATAAAATATACAATATAAGATAGCTGAGGATAGAATAGGGGAGATAGCTTAATCACCAAAAGCCTAGCAGAATAGGTGGGCCTTAAGCCTCTGTTTAAAGACACCAATCGAGGAAGCCTCCCAGACTGCAGCTGGAAGCATGTTCCACAAGGTTGGCCCAGAGACACTAAATGTTTGGTCACCAGAGATCTTGAGCTGAACCCTGCAAACATCCAGGAGGCTTCTCGAAGTGGAGTGGAGGGAGCGGGCAGAAGTCACAGGTGACAGGAGCTCAGACAGGTAGCCTGGACCCAGCCCATATAGGGCGTTATAGGTGAGTAAACTCACCTTGAAAAGGACCCTCCACCTGATCAGCAGCCGGTGCAGAGCATGCAGGACCAGAGTCACATGGCACAACTGAAATAGTCCCACCAGTAACCGGGCTGCTGCACTCTGCACTAGCTGCAGCCTGCGGAAGGTCTCTCCTGTGACCCCGAAGTAATGAGAAGTCTTTTTTCACTTAAATTTCTTTTGTAATTTCCTGAACACAACAGATATGTATAGCAGTCATATTTATTGTTCAATTCTGAGTAAGGGTAGTCCATTATTCTATATGCTCAGCATTCTGGCTCAAGAACAGTGCACTACAAATTAAAAAAATAGTACCACTACCACAAGTACCAATTTGTCTAACAGACTGGAAAGATTATTAACTGGATTAATTCATCAGGATCAATCAGGATTTGTTATGGTAGGACAGATGAGTGAAAAACAGTACAAGGAGATCCCAGATCATATTGTAGCAAGTAATTCATGGCAAAATAAATACATTTATGGAACTGCATATAAAAAATTTCTGTGCTAGTTTTCCAGACATTAATTTTTAAAGTCAACAGAAAAAGACACTTTCTATAGACTTGCAAAAATGTACCAAATCATTTTTTACCAGGCCTCTGTTTATGGTAAAAGATTATAGTGTATTCCCAAACTTAAACTGAAATGAGATGAGAAAGTTTTGTCTCAAGTCCTCATTAATTTCTGCCCAATTAGCTGAACTGTTTACACAATAACTAAAGTGAAGAAATGAATGGCATCAAATGTGATGCAGAGCAAATCAATGTTCTTTAGGTGGCAATGACATCCCTTAATAGTAAAAGATACTAAGAGATGTCTGAATAATTCTTTAAATGGGAGATATGTTCTCCTAGCCTGTACCCTTCCCCATGTTACTTGTACATATTGAAATGAGCTATTCGCAGATTAGTTTGCTGTAAGGGGTTAAAACTTTTCAATCACTGTATTATGCATCAGGTGAGGTTTTAGATCATAAGGGAACTGTACAGTAGCATGAATTGGATGGGTGACATACTGTGTGGCGTGGACATTGAATCACTGCTATAACAAAAGCTGGGACTGAACATAACTTTTTCCTCTCTAAATATTTTGGGAATTTATGTGGCCAATAACCTGGAGTGGAACCTTCTAAATGCAGCTTCATCGAGAAGCAGGGCCATCCTTGGCTCCCTACAAAGGGCTTTTCTCAGGCAGCTAGTCAAGGAACCAAATAAAGATGAGACAGTACTAGATGGGGTGCTTCTAAACAGAGACAGTGTTGCAGACATCTTAGTGGGCAGTCTCTTGGGTACTGGTGATCAGCGTACAGTGTGGTTTAACATAAACAGAGGAAGAGAGGCAAGCCACAAGAGGATGAGGGTCTTGGACATTAGGATGGTAGATTTTAAAGTACTAGGAGACTGCTTCGGATACTGCCTTGAAGGGGTGGGGGACTGCTGGGGAGGGGTAGAGGCACAGTGGGGAAAAAAGGAGGGCATAATTTAAGCAACCAACCTCTGCATAAAGGAAATGAAAAAAAGCAGAAGGAAAAAGAGACTGTTATTGTTCAATGGGCTTACGCAATTAAGTATGTGGTTATGCTTGTGCGACTTTAACACACTGTGGCTGTTCACCTCTCTATCCATGGGATATACCACCCTGTAGGGGGATGAAGGCAAGGAACCCTTGAAGAGGGTTCCATCCCTAGAGGTGCCATGGGAATGATTGCCTTGGCTAAAGATAGCTTAGGAAGGAGCCCATGGAAGAGAGAGAGACGATATACTGGAGGAGGAGGGGAGGATGGTGAGGAAACTAGAAATGATCTGAGAAGCAACTGAGAGGAGCAGCCTTTTGAGGCCCAATCAGGGGCATGGTTAGTTACTCCTCCTTACTGAACCCCAGGCATAGCCTTTACAATTCAATGGGTTTACACAACTAGGTATGTGGTTACGCCTGTACGACTTGAAACACTGTGGCTGTTCGCCTCTCTATCCATGGGATTTATCGCCCTGTAGAGGTACAAAGGTGATGCCATAGGAATGATTCCCTTAGCTAAAGCTAGCTTAGGAAGGAGCCCAAAAAGAGTGCCTAAAAGAATGTTGAGCAGTGCAGAGAGGTGAGGAACACAATCAATAGGAAAACCAGGACATAGGTCGGCAGGTGGAGATGGACAGGAGCTGAGTAGCAATAGAATAGCAGGAGAAAAAAGAGAAATAGCTACCTGTGGGTCAGGTCAGAGGAGGTACGAGGGCATGACTTTCTAAGGAGAGGGGGAACAGCCATGGCCACTATCCACCTCCATCCAACAGCAGAACCTAACTACAGAACCTACAGAAGTACTAACTGTATCTAAATATTATGACCATTGGAACGAAGGAGAGGAGAAACTCCCCTTTAAGGAGGAAACCTCCGGGAATCCAAGGCTTAGTTTGCCTTCCCTCCAGACTGAAGGATGTTTTGGTTAGTGATGGCTCTGCTACTGAAATTTAGAGACCAGATTAAGGGAAATGGAAAAGATTCCAATTTGGAGGAAGCTCTCACTCTTTCCTTCTAGCAGGAATGATTTTGAGGGTTGCAAGCAACATCTCTGCAACTAGGCGCCCAACTAAGAATAGAGCCCTACAAATCTGCCCTCATGACAACACTTAATCACCACCCACAGCTGTAACTGCACATACTGTAGCTGTTTTTGGGCCCCCACCCCAAACTGTCTCATGCTCTGGCAGAACTTGTAGCTGCTCAAGTTTTAGCACGTCTGTTTGAAGTTACTACCTATTTAATTTATCACAGAATCAAAACTGCTGTCTCTGGTGTACTCAATGATTTTAGCTACTTCATTGTATAGGACTTGAATAGAGTCTCACACCCATGTGAATGTTATTCCTTGTATTTATGTACATACATGTAAAGTGTCCCATATGTTGATTTGTACTTTATGTAACTATGTCTGTTTTTATTTGTGCTATCTGTTTCCTGATGAGGAGCCTTTGTAAATGAGTCTCTGACTCAAAGGTTTGCAATTCTGATTTCTATAAATAAATAAAAGGAGAGAATCAACCACAGGGGCACTCAGCTGACCTACTTGAGCCTACAAAACAGACCAGGTGAGCCAGAGGTGATTGAAGGGGAAATAGCATAAAGGGTACCTCTGAACCCATTCTGGCAGCTAAAGGGGCCCTGCTGCTGAGAGTCCCACCCCTCACAGCTGAAGTCATAAATTCTACTTCTAGAGGTGTCGCTGGTATGTGTGATGACTGAAAGTCCACCCAGTGTGATGATATTCCCACTATAGGTCAGATGAGAAGGGTCCCACTTTGAGTTTCGCATGCTCTAGAGAAGGACTTCAAGGTTGTAGAACAAGACCATCAGCTACAGACTAGCCCTGAGCCACGGAGTAACGAACATGGAATGCAGGACTCTGAAGTGAAGAGAAGGTAGAGTTAAGGTAGCACGGGATCCTGTTGAGGGTTGTGCTTGGATAGTAAATTTGGACAAGTAGACCACCATAGAGGTCAGACTGAATGAAGGAGACCCTGACGTGGGTCCATAAAGCAGAATGCAAATTAGTAACCACAGTAGTGCATGCCGACCAGGTCCATTAAGAATCCAAATTCAGGAGTGGATTAAATTGCATGAGTGGGACAGATGGGAATGGCCAGGCAAAGCCTTCAGCTGATGGGGGAGGTAAGAGGAGGCTGTGAAGCCAGTATCAGAGAAAGTAAGGGTCGAGAATGAAGAAATTTGCTATGCTGATTGCTGTAATGCTAGGAAAGCTGGTATGCACCTGATTACTGGTGTAATGTGGTATGGTGAGGGTTGATGAAAACCAGATAAATGTGCCAATGTACATGTAGCATTGCAGAGGCAACTGAGTAAAACATAAACCTACATGCAGCTGCTGATGTAACATATAATTAAACCAGTAAGAGAAAATAAAGTAAATACCAGCAGCTGAAACAGGGTTAAAAATAATGAATTTATGCAGGTCCTGCATGTAGGACTAGGGCAACAGATGATATAGCATTTGATACATGCGGTGGTAGGGCAAAAAACCCAAAAATGGACCAAGGCAGACAGGGTGAGCAAAGAAAGGGATTTGCGAATATGAATGGAGATGAGTCCAGCAGAAAGTACCAGGATGACAGGAAAATCATGAGTGGAGAAATTCGTAAGGCAGACCCCAAAACAGGACACAGAGTGGAGGGTGACAAGAGAAAGCAGAAGTATGCCATGGAAGTGCAGGCAGCTGAAGCCGCACTGACAGATGAGGAAGGACCCAGGAGAGCAACAGCCAAAAGCACAGAAAGGAACCAGGATGGGAGAAGTTGAGATGAGGTATGGGTTGCAGGAGCGGCAGAAGGGAGACGGGGACATACAGTGGGAGGGAGTGAAAGACAGAGAGAGAGCTGTGGTGCAAGTGGCCCATCCAGGGAGCAAGAGGAACCACAGGCACTGGAGGCCATGAAAACTGGAAGATACAGATGCTGTGAGGAGTGATGGCTGAGCAACCAGATCAGAAGGAAGGAGTGGGAGTTGCGTGAAAGCTACGTCTCTGACTGGGATAAAGCAGGTGGCAGATGGAGATGGATTGGGATGGGGGGACAAATGGAAGTGGGAGATAGGACTGGACAGCTGTGGTGAGTGGCAGGGACAACAAAACAAGGGGGTGGAGGAAACAGAAGCAGAGAGATGGGAGGCATGAGGAGGGGATACGAGCAAACGGTTGCGAGCAACACTAAGAGAGAAAGCTGAGACAGAGAATTGTGGGTGCAGCCGGAAGTGGTACAATGAAATGGGGATGGCAGCAAGGACAAACAAGAGAAAGGAACAGGGAGTAGGGGCAGCTGACAGAGCCTCTGGCTGCAACGAGAAAAGATCTGAGGAGCAACTCAGAGGAGCGGCCTTTTAAGGCTCGATCAGGGGCATTGTTAGTTGCTCCTCCCCACTGAACCCCAGGCATAGCCTTTACAATTCTCTAAGGAAGTGGTAAAGATAGCATTCAGGAAGTATAAAGAAACACAGAGGGAGGAGGACAGGGAGGTAGAGCAAGTAAAGCTGAAGGAAGCAGGCAAGGCATTGAGGGGAGCAAAGGGTCAGACAGAGGAAAGGATTACAAAAGGGTTGATAAATGGGACAAGACTTTCTTCAGATACATAAGTAAGAAGAGGAAAGCAAGGGGACGGATTCTGTGGATTAGAAGGGTAGAATGGAGAGGCTGTACAGAAGAAGACCAAGAAAAAGCTGACATCCTAACAAGGTATTTCTGCTACATTTCACAGTGGGGATAGGGAGGTAATATGAAATCCTTGCTACATGCATGAAACTATCTCTGTGGCACGTATGCTACATGCATGTACCATATTTTGTGTAAAATTGGAACCAAGTACATGTACGTAGCATGCATGCAGCAAGTAAGTGCCCATTGTCTAAAACTACTTTGGTGGTACGCATCCTGAAGGTGTGTATTTTATGCTAAATTGGAACCAAGTGGATTGCATGTGGCATGCGTATGTCAAAGAAGTAGTCATTATCCAGATACATGCATTTAGAATGCATACCTGCATGCATATGATGTGCCTATAGCTCACAACAAATCTGAAGAAATATGACAGACTTATAGCTCAGTACTGTTATTTTTTATGCCACACCAGCTTCCCCCGCAACAGCCTGACATGATGCACACTGCCCTGGCTGCCAGTAACCACCATGGAGACCAGTTTCCATGGCACTGCCTATTAATTAACCCAGCTCATCCTGTTCTCCCAGATTGTCCTGCACAAGCAGCCCCTTCCCCCCGGCCACCTTGGTTCCCCTGGCCCTTCCCCAAGACCAACCCCACTCCCTCTGTTGCAGCCACAGACTGCCCCTGGCTGGCAAGGAAGATCTATGAGACATTTTACTGTACATCAGCAGGCCAGAATACCTTAAAACATTAAGGGGAAACAGACTAATTACAGATACTATTGCACGATTATGATTGGGCTATAGTCATCCATAATCATAAATTATTAACAAACGTTGCCACTATTTTCAACTTCACCATGATAGTATGGAATACACTGTGTACTTACCTGGTCTAAAGAAGAAGAAGCCATTGTGTGCATCCTAAACCTCATGCTTGCTACCTAGAGAGAAAATAAAATGTTTTCGGAAAACACAAAGGATATGGAGTAATGACTGAATAATTTTTACATTTGTTGAAATAAGCAATTATATATTTATCTGAGAGGTACTGTAAGTGTGGATTTCCAACCAGCACCCTTTTCCCAGCTACTGGCTTGATTTTCTGCCTCCTGAGTCATTTACCAAACTCAGGTCGCTAGCTTGACAGTGCAGCGTGCTGCTGCTGTGCTGCTTGGTAACCCTCATTTTTCAAGTTTTAGAGTCACTCAGAAGGTTATCGAGCTAATAAAGGTATTATCCATGCCAAATATCTTGCAAATGTCAGAAACCCAGAAGTGATGGCTGTCAATGGCCAAGCAACAGCATGCCGTGTTACTGTACAGGTGACCTAGGATCAGGAGAAACTCAGGTGCTGGCAGTCAGGGAGGGTTTATGGGACATTTCACAATCAAATCAATACCTGATGCTGTACTTGGGAGCTTACTCTTCCATCATAGGGAGGGTTGCTGCCTGGCTGCTTGCCGGCAATAAGTCACTGGATTACCATGGAGTGGATGGTGGGTGAGAGGTCATAGTGGTAAAATGTAAAAAAGTAGTAAAATGGTGAAAACTTATCAGAACACAGAGGGTTCCTAGTTGTGTGTGTGTGCGTGGGTGAGGGGGTGTTTTTTTGCCCTGAATTTCCCTTCTTTCTGGAGATAGAATAGGTTAAAGTGATAGAGTAGATAGCAGACAGGGAATGGATAGGGTTAATAGGGCAGACTAGGTGGGCCAAGAGGCCCTTATCTGCTAACATCTTCTATGTTTTATCTAGATGGTGGCTATTGACAGTCTCAGAACTCCATGCTCTGTGGACCCCCAGCACACACACTTCCCAAATAGGTCTGGCAGTATAGCCTAGAGGCTATACTGTGAATGAGCCTGGTACATTCTGAAGACCTGGGTTTGAAGGATTTATTTATTTATTTTTTATTTATTTATTTGAAGTATCGGGTTTACAACATTTGAGCCATTGACTCATTTACAAAGGTACCTCATCACATGGAGGGCACACATGCTGCGTGACTCTGAGCAACTCACTTAACCTCCACAGTATTTACGGATCACTCCTGCAAACAGGCCTTATACCCAGTGATCCTAAAATTGTTACAAAAGAATAAAACAAATATAAGAGTGGCAAGGAATGTATGGGTTTCTGATTGTGGTGTAGTTTGTTTCCTAGGGCAGAACTATCTTTTCAATGGCAACATGTTCGGAGGAGGCGGAGACTGACCACATGACGGTGGGGCACCAGCAGGAAGCCATCAAAATACAAAGCATCCTCACATACAAGCATTTTATCATGTGAGTGTCTTAGAGCAGGAGTGTAGCATCTGCAGACATGTCCACAGGAAGACCACAGTGGATTCTGGCCACTGGAGAGAATGGAGACTACAGGAAGCAGTTGAAAGACTGGGTGTGGGGGGGGTAGAACTCAGCAGTAAGAAAGGACAAACTATGTAAGGCAAGAAGCAGAGAGAAGAAGGCGCAACACTGAAGGAAATAAATACAGCTGAACCATGGTGTGTGTGTGTGTGTGAGTGTAAATCTATAAGCAAGTATGATTTGTGTGCATATATGTACGCAGTTATGTACATGAGGGTATGGGTGTATATATGTATGTGTGCAAGTATATATGTATATATATATTTGTGTATGTATATATATTCATGACAAAAAAATCCATTTAATGCATCAGTTAGGGTTGTTCCACAGTGACAAAAGTGATGAAATTCAGTGTTAGGGTTGAGAGCCCCCCCTTGCACCACCCCAGCCTGCCCTCCAACTGGCATCAGGGTGTGCATTGGGGTCGTTGCCCCTAACTCTCACCCCATCACAGTGTAAACAAGCTGAGGAATAGGAGAATGGGGTGAGAGTTAGGAACAGCACACCCAACGCATTACCCCAATGCTGGTTGGGGCGGCTGGGTGGTGTAAGGGGACTTTCAACCCTAAGGCTGAATTTCCTACTTTTGTTGCTGTGGAACAACCCTAACTGATGTATTAAATGGATTTTTTTGCCATGAATTTCCCTTCTTTTGAGAATGAGGACTGTAAATAGTGATTGTGTGACAAAGTAATGGTAACTGCTACACAAAAGTAAGTGCTAACGTTTGCGCACATGGTGATGCAAACGTAAATGGTAAAGCAAATGCTAATAGAAATGCAAGCGGAAATTGATGCCAAAGTGAACAGTGATGCAAACAGAGACATAAGTCAGTACGGAAATGCAACTGGTAAGGCGCATGGTCATGGTATTGCTATTGGAAATGGAAATGGTAACTGTAACAGCAACAATAATGCCAAAGCAAAGAGAAACAGAAATGCATATGCAAGTGCATACAGAAAAGCAAAGCGTAACGCGCACGGTGATGGTAACACAATTGGAAATGCATATGGTAACAGTAAGCGCAATGATCATGCCAAACGAAAGACAAACGGAGACGTAAACACAAATGGAAGGGTGGCCTCAAACACAAATGAAAATGAGCACAGTGATGCAAATGTAAATGCAAAGACAAACAGAAGTGGAAATGCAAATGGTAACAGTAACGCAAACGCAAGTGCAAACGAAAACACAAAGGGTAACGCACACGGTGGTGTACATGGGAACGGTAATGCAAACAGGTACAGAACAGCAAGCAGAAAAGGTAAGGGTAGCAGTAACAGTAACATAAGTTCACACCCTGATTTTCCCCAACAGCTGCATAGAGAAACACAGTGAGTAGAAAGAATGTATGCATAATAATGGCGCTCGGAGCAGAAAATGAGCAGTTGGAATACTAAATTGCTTATATCTCAGGAACCATACAATGTAGAAAACAAATTTAAATTTTGCATGAATTATGACTTTCCTGGCTAAGTATTTTTCTGACCAAATGTCAGTTTCGTGCACCGTTTCCAAGATACAGGCCCCAAAAGGCACAGAGGATGCTGTAATGTTATCCTATGGGAAAAAAACTTGAACTTTGGAGTGCCATAACTTTGCCGCCCTGTAATATTTTTTCACCAAACCACCAAAATGCACATCTGTAAAATGTTGGCTTTCCTCCCTCCAAATTCAGCCCAAAAGGCCAAACCATATTTGGCAGCAAGGTGGAAAAGAATTCCTGTCATGCGGCAGATGCCGTAATGTTAGTCTATGGGAAAAAGTGTCAAATTTGAAGTGCCATAACTGTGCAGCCATCCAATATTTTTTCACCTAACCACAAAAAGACACATCTGTGGGATATTGGTTCTCTTCCCTCCAAATTGCAGCCCAAAAGACCAAACTGTTCTGTTGCAGCAGGGTGGCAAACAATCCCTGTCATTTTGGCCATAGTGTTGAAAAGTAGTGTCGTGATTTGCGACACCTTTCACAAAAAAGTGCAACAGTGTCACAGATGTGACACTACTTTGCAACACTACTTTTCCCAGAAATTTGAAAAACTTATTTCTGGGGTGTTTAACCCCAAAATAAAGACATGGCTAGCATCCTCAGGGCGCGACTAGGTAAACACAAAAATAATTATGTCCCTAGATGATCCCAATTTTAAATGCCAAGCATTTTTGTGATCAGTAACTGAAAACAAAATGGCAGATTTGCAACACTACTAGGGTCATTTACGACACTAAAAAGTGCATTTGCGACACTGTCAAACTTTTTGTAAATTTTCCCATTGACTATAATGGGAAATTTGTTTTTTAAATAAATTTTGAACCGTTCAATATTTTTTCACGAAATCTCCAAAAGGCACATTGGGAACCCTGGCCACATATTCCCTGAAGTTTTAGGACTGGTCGCGCAAACTGTGTGACCTGTAGGCGTGAGCAAAGAATGCGCAAAAAAGGTAAATGTTCCCCGGAATGTTGCTTAATAACTCTGCAGCCGTACATCTGACCAGTATGAAAGATGTGAGATCCCAAGACCTATGGCTATGCCCCATGCCTGCCAATTTTCAGACAAAATCTGTTGAATGGTGGCAAAGTTATTAAGGTGCAAAGTTTCACCATTTAACCTTAAATGGGGCACTCAACCCTAACTATGGTAGCACTACTGTGTTACCATTATATCTATATCTATATCTATATCTATATCTATATCTATATCTATATCTATATCTATATCTATATTCATGACAATAAACTCTGTTTAATGCATCAGTTAGGGTTATTTCACAGCAACAAAAGAGAGGAAATTCAATGTTAGGGTTGAAAGCCCTTCCTTGGACCCCCCACCCCCCAAACCGTCATGACGGTGTGCATTGGAGTCATCGGCCCTAATACTCACCCCATTCCATGTGTAAACATGCTGAGGTGGTGAAGTATAGGAGAATGAGGTGAGAGTTAGGACTGACAACCCCAACGCATGCCCCGATGCCAGTTTGGGGGACCGGGGTGGGGGTGCAAGGGGGGGCTTTCAACCTTAACATCAAATTTCCTCATTTTTGTCACTGTGTAACAACCCTAACTGATGCATTAAACAGAGTTTTTGCCATGAATTGTCCTTCTTTGAGAATGAGGACTATAAATATTGAATGGAATGTGGTGTGGAGCATGGCCCTTGGGCCTCACTCCACTAGTAATTTTTTGTCACATAGTAAAGGTAAGTGCAATGCAAACACAAGCACAAATGGTTTCGCAGATGGTGACACAAATGTAAATGGTAACACAAATGGTAATAGAAACACAAGGGCAAAGTGATGCCAAAGTGAACAGTGACACAAACGGAGACCCAAATGCAAGCGCATATGGAAATGCAACTGGTAAAGTGCATGATCATGGTACTGCAATTGGAAATGCAAGTGGTAACGGTAACAGCAACAATAACATCAAAGGAAACAGAAATGGAAATGCAAAGGGAAGTGTGTAAGGAAACGCAAATCATAACACGCATGGTCATGGTACCACAATTGGAAATGCGAATGGTAATGGTAACAGCAACAATAATGCCAAAGGAAACAGAAACAAAAACACAAACACAAGCATGTACAGAAACGCAAACCGTAATGCACACGATCACAGTACCGCAATTGTAAATGCAAATGGTAACAGTAACAGCAACAATAATGCCAAAGGAAACAGAAACGGAAATGCAAATGCAAGCACATACAGAAACACAAACCGTAACATGCACGGTCATGGTAACACAATTGGAAATGCAAATGGTAACGGTAACAGCAACAATGACGCAAAACGAAAGACAAATGCACATGCAAACAGAAAGGTGGACGCAAACACAAATGGTAATGCACACGGTGACACAAATCAGACTGCATACACAAACAGTAGTGGAAACACAAATGGCAACAGTAATGCAAATGTAACCTCAAACAAAAACGCAAAGCGAAACACACACAGTGGTGTACACGGGAACACTAAAGCAACCGGGTATGGAAACACTAGTGGGAATGCTAACTGTAACAGTAATGGAAGCGCACACCCTGTTTTTGGTCAACAGCTGCATAGAGAAACACAGTGAATATTAAGAATGTATGCATAATAATGGGTCTCAGAGAAGAAAATGAACACTTGGAATACTAAATTGCTTATATCTCAGGCACCGTACGACGTAGAAAAAAAATAAAAATTTCATAAGATTCATGGCTTTCCTGGCTAGTTTTACACTTAGCCCTGTAGTTGGGGGCTAAGCATTTTTCTGACTAGAACTACATATTTCGAACCGTTTCCGAGATATGGGCCCCAAAAGGCATGGCAGACACCACAATGTTAGTCTATGGGAAAAAGTGTCAATTTCAGAGCAGCATAACTTTGTATCTGTGCAATATTTGGTCACCAAACTAACAAAAAGCACATCTGTGGGATATTAGCTGTCTTCCCTCCAAATTTCAACCCAAATGTCCAAACCAGTATTTTGTAGCAGGGTGGCAAAGAATTCCTGTTATTTTCCCCATACTGTCAAAGAGTAGTGTCGCAAATCACAACATTTTTGCAAAAAAAATCATGAAAGTGTCTCAGGTGCGACATTACTTTGCAACACTACTTTTCCCAAAAATTTCAAAAACATTTTTCTGAGGTGTTCAACCCCAAAATAAAGACATGCATAGCATCCTCAGGGCTCAACTAGGTAAACACAAAAAGAATTGTGTCCCTAGAGGATCCCAATTTTAAATGACAAGCATTTTTGTGATCAGTAACTGAAAAAAAAATGTCTGATTCACGACACTAAAGGGGTCATTTACGACACTAAAAACTGCATTTGCGACACTGTCAAACTTTTTGTTAACTTTTCCCATTGACTATAATGGGAAACTTGTTTTTTTAATAACTTTTAAACTGTTTAATATTTTTTTACGAAATCTTCAAAAGGCATATCCGGGACCCCAGCCGCATGTTCCCTGAAGTTTTTGGACCGGTCACCCAAACCAAGCAAAGAATGCACAAAAAAGTGTAAATGCACTACAGAATGTCACTTAATAGGTCTGCAACCGTATATCCGACCAGTACGAAGCTTGGCAGATCCCAAGACCTATGTTACTGCTCTGTGTCTATCAAATTTCAGGCAAATCTGTCAAACAGTGACAAAGTTATTAAGGTGCAAAATTTCACCATTTAACCTTAAAAGGGGTACTCAACCTAGCTATAGCTGCACTACCATGCTGTTATAATATATATATATATATATATATATATATATATATATATATATATGTGTATGTATGTGTTGTGTACATTATGGTAGCACGGTATTGCTACCATAGTTAGGGTTGAGGAGCCATTTACATGTTAAACCCAAAATGTTGCACCTTAATAACTTTGCAACTGTTCAATGGATTTGCCTGAAATTTGGAATACAGAATCAAGACCCATACGCCTTGGGATTTGCCAAGTTTTGTACCATTCAGATATACGGCTGCGGAGTTATTAATGCTTTTTTTGGAATTCTACGGTCGCGCCTACAGGTTGCATGGTTTGTGTGACTGGTCTGAAATCTTCAGGGAATGTGCAGTTGGGGTCCCCAATGTGTCTTTCAAAGATTTCATGAAAAAATATTAAACGGTTCAAAAGTTATTCAAAAAACAGGTTCCCATTATAAGTCAATGGGAAAAGTTAAAAAGTTCAACACTGTCGCAAATGCAGTTTTTACTTTCGCAAATGGCCCTTTTACTGTCGCAAATCCACCATTTTGTTTTCAGTTGGTGATCAGAAAAATGCTTGGCATTTAAATTTGGGACCCTCTAGCAACCTAATTATTTTTGTATTCACCTAGTCGGACCCTGAGGATGCTAGCCATGTCTTTATTTTGGGGTAAAACACCCCAGAAATATGTTTTTCAGATTTCTGGAAAAAGTACTTTCACAAAGTAGTGTCACACTCATGAAAGTGTCACAAATTTTTGCAAAAGCTTTCGCAAATTGCAACAGTACTTTTCTAGGCTGTGGGAAAATGACAGCAATTCTTTGGCACCACGCTGCAAAAGAACAGTTTGGAGTTTTGGGCTGAAATTTGGAGGTAATGCAGCCGACATGTGGCAGATGTGTCTTTCAGTGTTTCCTTGAAAAAATATTACATGGTGGCAAAGTTACGGTACTCCAAATCTGACACTTTTTCCATAGGATACCATTATGGCGTACGACGCATTGCAGCAATTGTTTGGCGCCCTGATGCAAAATAACAGTTTGGTCTTTTGGGCTGAAATTTGCAGGGAACACAGCCAACATCCCTCAGATGTGTCTTTCAGTGGTTTGGTGAAAAAATATTACAGGAAGGCAAAGTTATGGCACTCCGAACTTCTGTTTTTTTCCCCATAGGATAACATTACGGCATTCGCTGTGCCTTTCAGTGCCCCTATCTCGGAAATGGTGTGAGATACGGACTTTTCATCACAAAAAACTTAGCCTGCTAAGTTCAAAACTAGCCAGGAAAGTGATAATTCATATGACTTTTAAATTTTTTTTCTATGTCATACGGTTCCTGAGATATAAGCAACTTACTATTCTAAGTCCTCATTTTTCTGTTCTGAGAGTCATTATTTTGCATACATTCTTTATACTCACTGTCTTTCTCTATACAGCTTTTGGGGAAAGCCAGCCTGTGCGCTTACATTACTGTTACCATTACCATTTCCGCTTTCGGTTCTGTACCCGTTTCACTTACTTGCTCATGTTTACGCTTCTACCATGTAAGCACCCTTTGTGTTTTCATTTGCAGTTGCTTTTTGCATTGTTTTAAACATTTCTGTCTACAGTACTGTTTCTCTTTCTGTTTCGCTTTGCATCACCATGCGCATTACGATTTGCATTTGTGGGCACAATGTTACTATGTGACAAGGCATCACATGGCTCGTGCCTCGCACTCCCGCTGCTGCATTACATTCCCTATTTCTCGTTATCATTCTCAAAAAGAAGGGAAATTAGAGGTAAAAAACTCCATTTACTGCATCAGTTAGGGTTGTTCCCAGTGACAAAGGTGAGGAAATTCAATGTAGGTTTGAAACCCCTTTGCACCTCAGCCCACCCCCAACTGGAATCGGGTGGCGTTGATCATCGGTCCTAACTGTCACCCCCATTCTCCTATTCCTCAGCTTCTTTCCACATGTGATGGGGTGAGAGTTAGGGCCGACGACTCCAACGTGCACCCCAATTCCAGTTGGGGATGGACTGAAGGGGTGCAAAGGGGGTTTTATTCCTAACATTGAATATGTGTATATATGTACATGTGTATGTGTGTGTATATATATATATTATGGTAGCACGGTAGTTCTACCATAGTTAGGGTTGAGTAGCACTTTTAAGGTTAAAGGGTGAAACTTGGCACCTTAATAACTGCCACTGTTCAATGGATTTGCCTGACATTTGGTATACAGTTGCGGAGTTATTAAGTGACAACTGAATGCGCAATTATGCTTTTTTGTGCATTCTTTGCTCACGCCTACAGGTCACACGGTTTGTGCGACCAGTCCAAAAACATCAGGGAACATGCGACTAGGGTCCCTGATGTGCCTTTTGAAGATTTTGTGAAAAAATATTGAACGGTTCAAAATTTATTCAAAAAACAAGTTCCCATTATAAGTCAATGGGAAAAGTTAATAAAAAGTTCAACACTTTCGCAAATGCACTTTTTAGTCACAAATGGCCCTATTAGTGTCACAAATCAGCCATTTTTTTCAGTTACTGATCAGAAAAATGCTTGGCATTTAAAATTGGGACCCTCTAGGAACACAATTCTGTTTGTGTTCACCTAGTTGGACCCTCAGGATGCTAGCCATGTCTTTATTTTGGGATTAAACACCCCAGAAATATGTTTTTCAAATTTCTGGAAAAAGTAGTGTCACAAAGTAGTGTCACACTTGCAACACTTTTGCAAATGTTTGCGAAAGCTTTTGCAATTTGCAACACTACTTTTCCAGACTATGGCCAAAATGACAGCAGTTCTTTGCCACCCTGCTGCAAAAAAATGGTTTGGTCTTTTGGGCACAAATTTGGAGGGAAGGCAGCCAACATCTCACAGATGTGCCTTTTAGTGGTTTGGTGACAAAACATTGCACAGATGCCAAGTTACGGTACTCCAAAGTTTGCATTTTTTTCCATAGACTAACATGGTGGCTTATGCCATGCCTTTCGGGGCTCGTATCGCAAAAACGGTGCAAGATACAGAATTTTTGTCATGACAATGCATAGCCCTTCAGTGAAATCCTAGCCCAGAAACTCATGAATCATGTGAAATTAAAAAAAATTTTCTACGTCATATGGTTCCTGAAATATAAGCAATTTAGTATTCCAACTTGTCGTTTTCTGCTCCCAGGCCCATTATTATGCATACATTCTTTGTACACACTGTGTTTCTCTATGCAGCTGTTGGGCAAAAACAGGGTGTGTGCCTATGTTACTGTAATATTTAACATTTCCACTTACATTTCTGTACCCGTTTGCATTACCGTTCCCATGTACAGCTCTGTGTGTGTTACCCTTTGCATTCTCGTTTGCACTTGCATTGCTGTTACCATTTGTGTTTCCTCTACTGTTTCTGTTTATGTTTCTGTTTGCGTTTCCGGCACCCCTTTCATTTGCGTTTGCTTTTCTCTTTCAGTTTGGGTCTTTGCTGCTGTTACTGTTACCATTTGCATTTCCAATTGTGTTACTGTGCACGTGCGCATTACGGTTTGCATTTCCATATGCGCTTGCATTTGGTTTTGCATTTCTGTTTCCTTTGGCGTTATTGTTGCTGTTACCATTACCATTTGTGTTTACAACTGCGGTAACATGACCGTGCACGTTACGGTTTGCATTTCCATACGTGCTTCCGTTCGCATTCCATTTCTGTTTCCTTTGGTGTTATTGTTCATGTTAGCTTTACCATTTGTGTTTACAATTATGGTACAATGACCAAACACATTACGATTTGCGTTTCTGTGTGCGCTTATGTTTGCGATCCATTTCTGTTTCCTTTGGTGTTATTTATGCTGTTAAGGTTTCCATTTGTGTTTCCAATTGCAGTACCGTGCATGTCACGGTTTGCGTTTCCTTACACGGTTGCATCTCCTTTTGCGTCACTGTTCGCTTTGGCGTCACTTTGCGCTTGTGTTTCTATTAACATTTGCTTTGCCATTTATGTTTCTGTCACCATATGTGCAACTGTTAGTGGTTATGTTTCCCTTGCATTTACCGTTACTATGTCACAAAACATCATGTGGTGGGAGCCCGAGCCCCACGCTCCCACCACCACATTCCATACGCTATTTCTACTGCAGATTCTCAAAGAGGAAATAAGAGGCAAAAAATCAATTTAATGCATTAGTTAGGGTTGTTCCAGATGACAAGTGAGGATTCAAGGTTAGGGTTGAAAATCCCCTTGGCCTACTCCCCACTCCTGCCCCCAGCGGCATCGGGTGTGCGTTGGGGTCATCGGTCCTAACTCTCACCCTTTCCCTATAGTTCACCACCTCAGCTTCCTTACATGTGATGGGGTGAGAGTTAGGGCCAACAACCCCAACGCACACCCCGATGCTGGCTGGGGGGGCAGAGTGGGGTGGGAGCAAAGGAGGGTTCAACCCTAACATCAAATTTCCTCACTTTTGTCACTGTGGAACAACCCTAACTGATGCATTAAATGGAGTTTTTGGCCTCTGATATATATATATTATAATGGTGCGGTCGTGCCACTATAGTTAGGGTTCAGCGGTCACTTACATACTAAACTCAAACGTTTGCACATTAATAACTTTGCGCTCGTTCAATGGATTTGCCTGAAATTTGGTATGTGCAGTAGGGCATGGCAGATCTCTTGATCTGCCAAATTGCATTTTGGTCAAACTTACAGTCTTTGCATACAAAAGCACAGAAAAATGCAAAATTATCCATTTTTGGAGGCACCTTTTGGGATTCTAGATGTGGTTCTGCACAGCTGTTGTGTGGTGTGCCACTCTGAAAGATGGCTTGTTTGAAAGAGCTTTGGTAGCTGAATATGCCACTTTTCATTTGGTGAAAAAATATTAAGGCATTCAAAAGTTATGCCACTTTTAAGTTCCCATTATAAGTCAATGGGAAAATTTATATGTATGTTTTGTGCACAAAGAATGGGGTTCTGGCCTTCTCGTCCCGCCTGACAATCAAAGAATTTGCAGCCTCACGGTTCAAGAATCCTTTTCCCTAGGATTTTCAAAAATTCTTTGATCACAAGGTCCGCCATCTTGTTTTCAGTTTTCTGATTGGTAAAACACAAATATCTCAGCTCAGGGGTCACTTCTGAAGTAAAACTTGGATGGGTTTTACTCAGGGGTCCCCGATCTATCGAGCTATGCCTTCGGTTGTATCCAAATCTCTCAAAAAAAATAGAGTTTTGAACATTTAAAATACTGAATTGAGGCTCGCTAATGATCTTTGATCACGAGCCTGCAAATTCTTTGATCGCGAGATTCTTTGATTGTGATCGTGGATCACGAGGGAGGGACGAGATGGCCAGATTTTTAAATACATATTTTGTAGCCCAGGGGTGCCCTAGCCAGTTAACTAAGGGTGAGTTTTGGTCAAGGGGCTTCGTTCTGCCCAATCTGAGTAAAAAAACATAAGTTTTTTATATCCCTGGTAGTCTAGCACCCCCCCCCCAATCATGATAAGATGTATAATGATCATTGTATCCCTGGTCATCTAGTGGCCCTCCAATCTGTATTGAATAAATATTGTTTTTTTATCTCTGGTAGTCTAGTGGACCCCTCCAAATGTGTATTGCCTCTATATTTCTTATCTCCCTGGTGGTCTAGTGCTTCCCGATCTGTAGTATGTTATTATTCTTCATATTCTGAAGTCTAGTGGTTTTCATTATATTGAATCTATAAGAAGTTGGATTTTCTTTAAAATAGTGGTTTTCACGCTTATCTAGCATTCCAGGTTTCTTATTTTTCAGTTAGTACAGTTTGTTTTCATTTGAAATAGGCCACCGACTGTGTTTTGTGAGTGCTATAATGGAATGAGGTGCTGAGAAATAATTTTAGAGTACTCTTTCCATTAGCGCTCATAAAGCACACACGTCGGTGGCTGGCCATGGAGGTGAGAGGTGGGCTGTGCCAGTCGCCAGCTGGGGAAGGGTGGGGGTGCTGGGTGGTTGACACGGCTGGGTGGGGGGTGGGGCCACTAGACTACCAGGAAAGGGCAACTGCTTATGGATTTCATTATGATGCAGGGTCCACTAGACTACCAGGGATATCAAGAATAACAATTATATACAAATCGGTGGGGGCCACAAATATAGAGGCAAGACACATTTGGGAGGGGCACTAGACTACCAGGATAAAAAACAGTAATTATTCAATACAGATTGGGGGGGCCACTAGACAACCAGCGATACAATGATTGTTATATATCTTATCATGATGGGGGGGTGCTAGACTATCAGGGATATAAAAAACTTATATTTCTTTATTCAGATGGGGCAGAATGAAGCCCTCTGAGCAAAACACACCCTCAGGTAACTGTCTAGGGTACCCCTGGGCTTAAAAAATGAGTTTTAAAATCTGGGCATCTCGTCCCTTGCTCTTTGGTCGTGACCCTACAAATTTTTTGATCGTGAGCCTGCAAATTTTTTGATTGCGAGATTCTTTGAACGCGATCGTGCATCGCAAGGGAGGGACTAGATGGCCAGATTAAAAAATCAATTATCTCAGCCTAAGGGTGTGCTAGGAAGACAAATAAGGGTGGGTTTTACTCAGGAGTCTTTGTTCTGATGAACCATGGTGGTAGTTTGCTGCAATTCTGTTATTTTTTAAATTTGAAGACTTTTTATTCTTTGATCATGACCATGCAAATTCTTTGATCGCGAGCCTGCAAATTCTTTGATCGTAAGATTCTTTGATCACGATCGTGCATCATGAGCGAGGGACGAGATGGACCAATTTAAAAATCAATTTTCTCAGCCCAGGGGTGTCCTAGGAAGTCAAATGAGGGTGGATTTTACTCAGGGGGCTTTGATCTTTTGAACCATAGTCCTTCCATTTGTTTATTTATAAGGTTTTTAATTATTTGTTCATGAGCCTGCAAATTCTTTGATCGTAAGATTCTTTGATCACGATCGTGCATCATGAGCGAGGGACGAGATGGCCCAATTTAAAAATCAATTTTCTCAGCCCAGGGGTGTCCTAGGAAGTCAAATGAGGGTGGATTTTACTCAGAGGGCTTTGATCTTTTGAACCATAGTCCTTCCATTTGTTTATTTATAAGGTTTTTAATTTTTTGTTCATGAGCCTGCAAATTCTTTGATCGCGAGTCTGCAAATTCTTTGATCGTGAGGTCTTTGGTCTCCATCTTTGATCGAAAGGGCAGGACAAGATGGCCAGAGTTTTTATAATGGAATAGATAGGGAAATTTTATTAATCTTTAACATTGAATATCTCGGAAACAGTTTGGTCTTTTTGCTTGAGATTTGGAGAGAAGAAATGCAACATCTCACAGATGTGACTTTTGGTGGCTTGGTCAAAAAATATTACAGGGCAGAAAACTTATGGTACTATGAAGTTGATGCTTTTTCCCCATAGGATAACATTACAGTGTCATCTGCATTACAGGAATTCTTTGCTGCCCTGCTGCAAAATAATGGTTTGGCCTTTTGGGCTGAAATTTGGAGGGAAGGAAGCCAGCATCCTACAAATGTGCCTTTTCCTGGTTTGGTGAAAAAATATTACAGGGCGGCAAACTGACAGCACTCTGAAGTTGACGCTTTTTCCCATAGATAACATTATGGCGTCTGTCACGCCTTTCAGGGCCCGTATCTTGGAAACAGTGTGAGATACGGACTTTTCATCACAAAAATGCTTAGCCCCCTACTGGAGCCTAAGTATAAAACTAGCCAGGAAAGTCATAATTCATATGAAATTTAAATATTTTTTCTGCGTCATACGGTTCCTGAGGTATAAGCAATTTAGTATTCCTAGTCCTAATTTTGTGCTCCGAGGTCCATTATTATGCATACATTCTTTGTTTTCACTGTGTTTTTCAATGCACTTTTTGGGGAAAAGAAGGGTGTGCCCTTTCGTTACTGTGCCAGTTGGCATTTCCAGTTGCGCTTCCGTTACAGTTCGCGTCACCATTCCTGTCTACACCACCATGTGCGTTATGGTTTGCGTTTTTGTTTGCACTTGCATTTCTGTTTCTGTTTCATTTGGTGTTATTGTTGCTGTTACCATTACCATTTGTATTTGCAATTGTGGTACCGTGCCTGTGCGCGTTATG
Organism: Neoceratodus forsteri; assembly: GCA_016271365.2. Lineage (NCBI taxonomy): Eukaryota > Metazoa > Chordata > Ceratodontiformes > Ceratodontidae > Neoceratodus > Neoceratodus forsteri. The sequence continues at coordinate 1,018,618,689 of CM028129.1, forward strand.
GTTTGCATTTCCATACACGCTTGCGTTAGTGCTTGCGTTTCTGTTTCCTTTGACTTTATAGTTGCTGTTACTGTTACCATTTGTGTTTACAATTGCGGTACCATGACCATGCATGTAATGGTTTGCGTTTCTGTACGTGCTTGCGTTTGCGTTTGCATTTCTCTTTCCTTTGGCATTATTGTTGCTGTTAACATTACCATTTGCATTTACAATAGCAGTTCCATGACTGTGCACCTTACAGTTTGTGTTTTCTGATGCGCTTGCATTTACATAGATAGAAACATAGAAACATAAACTTTGACGGCAGTTAAGGACCGCTTGGCCAGCCTAGTCTGTCCAGTTTCCTACCTACAGGATAGGTCACAGATCCTAGTTAACCAACAGCCTATTTCTTCCTACCCCCCCCCACAAGAATTGCCTTATGTCTGTCCCATGCATTCTTGAATTCTCCCATAGTTTTAGACCCCACAACCTCCTCAGGAAGGCTGTTCCATGCACCACTACCCTCTCTGTGAAAAAAATACTTCCTCACATTGCCCAGGAACTGCTCCCCCATCTTTAAATTGTGTCCCCTTGTTCTTGCATGACCCTTTTTCTGAAAGATGCTACCCTCTTGGACTTTGTTGGTTCCACTGAGGTACTTAAAGGTTTCTATCATGTCCCCCCCTCCCTTCTTTCCTCAAGGGTATACATATTAAGCTCCTTTAGTCTCTCCTCATACGGCTTCTCTTGCAGACCCTGCACCATTTTAGTTGCCCTCCTCTGGACTGCCTCTATCCTGTCTATGTCCTTGTGGAGATGGATTCTCCAGAACTGGATGCAGTACTCCAGATGGGGTCTCACCAACTGTCTGTACAGAGGGATAACATTTCTGTTTACTTTGCCTATATTGTTGCTGTTACCGTTACCATTTGCATTGACAATTGCGGTACCATGACCATGCATGTAACAGTTTGTGTTTCAGTACTCACTAGTGTTAACATTTCCATTTCTGTTTCCTTTGGTGTTATTCTTGCTGTTACTGTTACCATTTGCATTTACAATTGCGGTACCATGTCCGTGTGCGTTAAGGTTTGTGTTTCCATATGCGCTTGCGCTTCCGTTTCCATTTCTGTCTCCTTTGGCATTATTGTTGCTGTCACTGTTAGCATTTGCATTTCCAATTGCAGTACCTTGAACATGCACATTACCAGTTGTGTTTTGTACGAAATTCCCTTTGTGTCTCCGTTTCCGTCACTGTTTCCTTTGCTGTCACTTTGCACTTGCATTACTATTTCTGTTTGTGTTACCATTTATGTTTGCAGCACCATGTGCATTGCCATTTGTGCTTGCATTTGCATTTCACTTACTGATACTATGTCACACAAAATCATGTGGTCAGGCCCGTGCTCCCACCAACTTGCGCAACTTTCTTCTTTTCTATTCTTTCTTAAAAAGTAAGGTAATTCTATGCAAAAAACTTAATTAATGTATCAGTTAGGGTTCTTCTACAATGATTAAAGTGAGAAAATTTGATTTTAGGCTTCCCACCCATTGCACTTCACCCCCAGCCTGCCCCCCACCAACAGGCATCGGGGTGTGAGTTGGGGTTTTTGATATTGAAAAACATGGGTTTAGGAAAGGTAGAAGCTGTTTAACTAACTTGCTGTGCTTCTATGAAGATATAAGCCAACAGTTGGATAACAGACTCCCATATGTTGTAGTCTATATAGATTTTAGCAAAGCCTTTTACTATCTCCCCCATTAGGCATTAATAAAAATATTACATCTTTTAAATGTAAACCTGAATTTAATTAAATGCATAGCTATTTGGCTGGAAAGCCATTCCCAAAAAGTAATGATTCATGGACAGCTTTCATGTAAGGGACTAGTCACTAGTGGGGTTCCACAGGGATCAGTGTTGGGCCCTACTTTATTTCAATATTTCATAGCTGACATAACAAAAGAAAATTGTTCCAATACCGTTAAATATGCCGACGATATAAAAACTATAGGGTCATGTGCAAATCCAGAGCAAATATCCACAATTCAAAAAGACCTGGACTTAGTGTCCAAATGGATTGTTACCTGGGGATGAAATTAAACTTTTCTAAGTGTAAGGTTATGCATTTTGGGGTAAATAACCCAAGGCATATTTATACACTGGACAACAAGCTATTGGAAAGTACATCTACTGAAAAGGATTTGGGTGTCCTGATGTCAGATAACGTCCTTCCAACCTCTCATATAAATGCGGTTATTTTAAAAGTCAATCATATTATTTGGTCTATCAAATGAAATATTGTAGCAAGGGACAAAAGAGTATTGATGCCACTTTTTAGAGCTTATGCTATTCTTCACTTGGATTATTCATCCCAATTATGGTGTCCATATTGGCAACAGGATATCTCAGTATTGGAAAGGGTACAGAGGAAGTACACCAAAATGGTCAGAGATCTAAGAGATAAACCATACCAGAGTAGACTAAACTCTTTACACTTAATGCCTTTATCAACAAGGCACATAAGGGGCGATCTCTTCCTTATGTACGATATCATAAATGATCCATACTTAATAATTAATTTGGGTTTTCACTTTAAACATGTATCTTACAACTTTAGGGGACATCCTTTACAGTTACAACTTAAGAAATGTAATTTTCTTCCGAGGAAATTATTTTTTTTCATTTTGGGTTGTTAAGTTATGGAATGCATTGCCTTTAGAAGTGATTACTAGTAATTCCAAACAGACTTATAAAACACACTTGGATAAATGTATCCTTTCTGGTTTGATTTCTAGTTATTATTAACATATAGGAGCAATTTATGGGCCTTTTGGCTATCTATCTCCTATTAAAACCTAGTATGAAACCTATTATGAAACCCTGGAGTGTCTTATTACGCTTATAAAATGTTCCTTTATTTTTAGAAGTAGTTTTTTTTTTATTTTTAAACACATTTTTAAATAAGTAAAAATGTAACTGAATCTGTGCTTTAACATAAAATAGTCCTTCTGCCTATTGATTCTAGATTAAAGTAGTGTTATACAGTGTGTGCCTCCCTGCCCACATAAGCGTCATATTCCCCTGCCAGCCACAACAATTCACAAATGCTGTTTTTCTCACTCTTAAGTATGACACATAGCCCCCTTATTTTATTTCATTCTCCTCACTCTGTAGACAAAACTAAAAGGAAGCCATAACAGAGGCTTCTCAGTTCACCAGTGCTGCAAGCATGAGCATGGTTCAGAACTGCCACACTCACTGACAACATCATGAACTGCTCACTCTGTTCTAAAAGATAAACAGTAGGGTAAGTAATTTGCCACCTTTTCTCTTTGTTTATATAGTATTATTGCTTACTTTCTTCATTCTGTTGTTTTTCCCTCTGTGTTTCCCCACATTCAAGAAATGGAATGTTTACCATTGATTACAAGGATTCAAAATTCTGTTCAGTTCTACTAGCAGAATGTTCCTCTACTAACATACTGTACACATAGACAAAAAAGGCATGTTTTAGAGCCAGAGACTCAATTATCTCACTTTTCAGGAAAAGCAGAAGAGATTTCCCTGATGAGCAGGTAAGGATAAAAGGGTGATTTTCACTGCTAGCAAACAAACAGTTGTAATGAAAACTATACACAATACGTAATGTTTCTAATTTGTTTATGTGTGTAAGGATAGTGTGACAATCTGGTAAACAATATTTAATTAATTTGTTTTATTTTATATTTAAGATCATTTTAATTTTAGGGTCCAGTTGAAGGTTTCTACAGTGTAATGGTAACAACCATGTTTGTGATGGAAGATCAGTTCTGCTTGTAGGGAGACTGATGGAAGATAGTTCTGGTTGTAGGAGGACTGATCTGCTCATTGTGTAATTTGATTTAGGACCAGGATGACTGTGCATATATAGAGAGTTATTATACGGTCAGCTGATCTGTCTTGGCCAATGGGCTTTATAGATTTTTTCTTGCCATTTTATAAATATATTTATAAGACGGTTAAACATAAAGAGTCTAAATCCAATGTTCTGATTGTATAAAACACATCACATGACCATGCGTATATCAGAGAGCGACTGCACACCTGCATTTTTATCCCCTTCCAAAACAATTTTTACATTTTATAATACAGATAAACCACTCTGAGGTGGGCAGTCACACTCTGATATACGCATGCCTTGGGTGGTTGACGCACTCGGCCTGCGGCCTCATGCCTAACAATGCACACTAAGGCATGTGTATATCAGAGCACGACCGCACACCTCAGAGTGGTTTATCTATTACATATATATGTATAAGTTTTCACTTGTTTATATATACTGGATTGCCATGATGTAAGATTCTCTATGCCTATGTCTTCAAAGTGTCTAAGTTTCCTTATATTATGAAAGTTCAGAACCCTACTCTGGTCATGTGTAACTCTGCCTTACTAGTATGCTATTATTTGTATGTAATTTGTCATGCCATTATGTTTTCTTCTGCTTATTCTTTATGTATTGACTTGTGATTCTTCATGACCCTTCCAGGCCCACCTGGTAAATGAGTTTTTTGTATCAGTGATGTTTCACCTGGTGAAATAAAGATTTGATTGATTGATTGATTGATGGTAGGTGTACGTGTTTAAGACCAGGAGGAAGTGTAAAATGCATAAACCAGGACAGAAAAAATATCGCTGAAATTATGGAGTCTTGGTAAAATCCTATCTAGGGTGCTGCCATGAAGGCATCAAAAAAAGTGGCTGTATATGCAGAGATGGCATATAGTAAAATCTGTTCTGTGACACTAGTAACAAGATCAGCATGCCAGAATGCGGGGGCATTGTGGTGGGATGTGGGAGGAGTGCAGGGGATGTGGGACAGTGGTGAATCAGAGGGTGCTCAGGGAGTTCAGCAACTGCCTGAATTACTGGAGGTTCCAGGCCATGAGGCCACAGCTGGAGGCAACAAGGGCTGAAATACATCACTTGATGGCTGCACCTGCCTGGTCTTGAAGAATGCTGCTGCCACGTGCACTACAAAGGCCAATTCAGGCCATAGCTGGTGGCTGGTCAGTGGTGGTGGGGAAGAAGGGAAAGGGGCATTGGTGAAGCCTATGGAATATGGGCTGTGTATTAGCAACAGCTATGCAATGCTGTGTACAAAAGAGAACCAGGTGATCCACTCAGGGGTGGATGGGACCAGTATGAACAACAGGCAGGCATTGTCAGAGGAAGACAGGCAAAAGACAGAGGAGGGCCCCAAAGAGAATATGAGGAAGGTCTGATAATTGGTTATTCTATAGTGAGGGGCACAGAAAGGAAAGTGGGTCCAACACCAGATGGACAAAAGGTGGTGTGGTGCCTTCAAGTTGTGACAGAGGACAGAGCATGTCCATGATGGCGAACATGAGAGAGGGGATGGGAAGTTGGATCTGATAGTGCATGTAGGTACAAAAATAATCTGAGTAGGAGAATTGAGAAGGTAAAGGCAGGTTTCCATGTGTTAAGAAAGGTAGCAATGGAGAGAACAGGAGCGGTAACCTTCTCAGACAATGGAAATATACAGAAATGGATACTGCATGGTAGTATAATGATCACAGGTCAGTGGTTGAACACTGAGCACTCTGCAGGGGCAGCATTAGGGTAGTGGTCTCCTTCAGTGGTTGATCGTGCAGCACTATGGTTGCAGGTATGGGGTCATACTTTAAAGAACAGGTATTCACTTAGTGTTGGTTTTAACATTTAATTTTGTTCATATATATTCTCAGTGAACATCTTCTACGTGTTGGTCTTTATTTTCATCGTGGCAGCCTTTCAATGTCTCACCATTCTACCAAGCATGCAGAAAGTCTGACCACCAGAAAAAAATCCTGACTGACGAGATGCACAGTAAAGACCAACTGTGTGTAACATCAATTACAGAAAGCAGACTCTGACTTGATGCACTGATCTTCTATGAGGATGTGTGGCTTATTTAACTGTATGCACTTGTACTGCCTGTACTTGGACATGCACATTCAAAATAATTCTTGAACCAAGTGATCAACTGTTTGCCAGAGTCAGCACTCTCCATTTCAAGTGAGTGAGAGTGTTATGAGTACAACAGCTGATCACTGACTGGAACCATGGTTTCAGAAGCTTTTGTGGCTGGAGTGGAGACAGAAGAGTGATCCTACAAGTTTAGCAGCTATTTAACTGACTACTTAGAAGCACTTTTGGTCCCTATTTATGTGACTGTCTAAAGTCTTTTCATATGTGAAGGTAGTGTGATAGAGTAGTGGTATTTCCTGGTGCAGACATCTAGCAAGAGACAGAGATCACAGACCATCAGTGTAAAAATATACATAGTGTATTATATAGAGAATAATGGATAGGTAAGTGTGTTATAGATTTTTTTTACGCTCCCAAGGTGTGTGATGACCCATAAAGACATAAAATTTAAGACTTTTTTATGGAACAAGGTTTTTGTGGACTGATGCTGTTATCAACTGTTGTTCTTATATGTATATTCTGATTTTATGATTCCTTTGTACAGCGCCTTGGTATTTGAAAGGCGCTAAATAAATAAAGTTTTATTATTTTTATTATTATTATAAACCTTGAAAGTGAAGCACACAGCACAGAGAGGATGCTTGTGCTTCATGCTCCAGCACTTGTGGAGTAAGTGCTGGATGTAGGGTTACACTGCGTGTTTTATAAATCTAAAAGGTATGCCACCTATGTCATGAGAGTGTAACCTTTCCAGAAGCTCCTATGAGCACTTGGGCCTGGCTTGTGGTTGCCCCCTTTTTTTCTTTGTTCCACACTTACCTATACTTTATTTTTTATAATTACTGGTGAAGGAAGTAAATGGCATCAGTTCTGTCATACTGCCAGAGACAAAGACTCTGTCTCTCACACACAAAGGCAGTTCTCCGGCCAGACTGTCTCACTCAGACACACACACACACACACACACACACACACACACACACACACACACACACTCACACACACACAGTCTGCCTGTCTGTTTCAGTATGGCATTGTTTTTTTTAGTTTAGTGTTTGTGGGGTTTTTTTCCAAATTACACTGCTCTCTGTAGTCAGATGTGATTCGTTCCCGATAGAGCCACTGTCTTGCCTCGCTCATCGGATACAAATGGCAGGATCAACTAGATATATTTTTTCACTCCTGATGGCGGAATCAACCAGGTAAAGAATGTAAAATACAAAAACAAATTGTACCATACAAAAAAACGAAGGATCAGTGTAAATCTTCGATTACTGGAAACCGGAGCCGCCATGTTTATTTACCAGTTTGGCCTACCTGCAGACAGAGTAACATCCAATAAGGTGGTGAGCTACAAAAGACTGATGCTAGAGCATACTGGTAGTGTGCGAAAGTTTGGACAAACTCCATAATAACCCAATTTCAAGTTATCACGGCATTTGACAGTACTTGTAATCCAGTTGATAAATAGGGTCACCAGTAATTATGTAGAGAATAATATATGGGGTTATAAGCTTGATGAGAATTTTATGCACAGCCAAGGTGTTTGATGCTACATAAACCCTGAGAGAGAGGCTTGAGGGGTTTATTTCCACATCCAATAGCAAGGGTGTGTGCAAGATTTGAGTTTTATACACAACCCCATGTTTTATTTTATTTAATTGCTGGGTATCATTTTCTTGCCACAGCAATTATGTAAAATAAGAAGATATCTCTGTGCAGCTGTGGTCCGACTGGGTCTCTGCAGGGTCTATGGTTGGATGTGGCTGGTGAAAAAAAAGTTTAGTTTACATTTTTTTCTCATTGTTTTTTAGAAAATTGGCACAGTTTCAGCATTTTTAGCCCAGCAATTTTTCTTTTTCTTTCATGGATTTTCCACCGAGTCTGAGTGCCGGTGTATTCTCCGGTGGTAAGCTATGGTGTCCAGCAATGAAGAAGAGAAGAGAGGTGGATGGCGCATGTGCAGGACAAGGGAAACCCAGCGTGGGTTTGCCATTATAAACACTCCTTTGTAACTGCAAATTTCAAACTAGGTTTTCCTTAGAGAGAAAAATACAGTTATTATACTAGAAATACTGTATATCTTCAATTAAATGCCATTGCTTTTATTACCATTTGCCATGTTTCAGCTGTGGCTTATATTCGAGGACAGCTTGGAATAGCAATTGACAGAACCGGTACCAGTAACTGACAATCAGCAGACATAGCCAGGGACACCATAGGGTGTTTACTTCAGTGCACCAAGTGGCAGAGAGAACAACTGCACAGTCATCTGCTGCAGGACATGGCCCGGAGCATGTGGTTACTGCCATCATTAGCTCTCATCCTCCAGTTAAACCTTCATGAGCAACACTGACAAATTTGGCACAGATCTGGTAAGAAAGTTGTTTGCTTGCTTATGTCTCCCTCTTTCACATAGTAGCTCTATAGATCCCCTTTGGTTGCCTGGCTGTAGTGAGTCCCATGTAGTGTGTGGGTTCTGCTGGGAGGAAGGTGTGACTATCCCTAGTGAGAGCAGCTCAGATTGGGGCTCCATGTGATCAGTCTGCTACTGCCTGCACCAACCAGGGCTCCTAATAATGGGTTTTGTTAAATACACAGATTCATTAACTACCTGCATTTGCATCGATGCTGCAGAACGTCTTGAAGAGTGAATGTGAGCTAGTGTATCAAATAAATAAAGGTAATCCCTGTTTTGAAACTAACTTGAATTGGACTTATGGTAGTAGTGGAGGACCATGTCCTAAGTATCGTATGTCACCCTACGTTAGCTGTGGCTAAAGATCGAGGGCGGCTTTTGTTATACAAGTTGAATATTGAGAGCGGCTTATGTTCAAAGGTGGCCTTTATTAGAGGGTGGGTTATATTCAAAGATACTGCATACGTTATACATGGACCCATGAATAAATCTCACAAAAGATGAGAAAAACTATGACCAACAGCTTCACTGTTATATTTTGCATCTGTGCCTTTCTAATTCCTTGAAGAGGTGTATCTATAAAAACGTATATAGCCAGTCAGACAGCCTACAGAAGCACACAAAATATTATTTGTTTCACACATCTGATTAGACAGTATTGGTGACAGAAACTTGTTGTTATAAAGTCTGCTCAATAATTTTGCATAATGTATCAGCCTGAAATTGGAACACAAACATCACCTACATTACACTGATATTTTGCGATCTCTAAGCGATATAGAGGGTCATAGATCTCCCAATTTTCTTCCTACAAAATTCCTGGCTGGAAGCTCTACTCACACAGACAAGCACAAGATCCTTAACTTATTTAATAACCACTTCACTACTGCAGGGCTGGCATTTGATACATCCCTAGCCAACAATATACGAAACTGGTTCTGTGGGCAGGACATGTCTGTCACCACTGCTTCTCCAACTGGGTTTAAGTCAGCATTCTCCTTCAGCCCAATATCCTTGAAACAAGTCGAGGATCTACTCCTTAAACTAGATACCCAGAAAAGTGCTGGAGTAGATCTCATAGACCCTTGCTTTTTAAAAGTAAGCTACCACGTTCTGGCTTCTCCCATTACTCATCTATTTAATCTGTCACTTACCCATGGCACCTTTTCAAACATTTGGAAAACCGCTCATGTCATCCCCCTTTTTAAGTCAGGTGACCCTTATAATTGCAGGCCTATTTCTCTGTTTCCAGCTCTCTCCAAGTTGCTAGAAAAGCTTGTAAATCTTCAGGTTAGGAACTACCTAGATTCCTGCAACCTACTCACTCCAGTACAATTGGGATTCAGCCCATACCACAGTACGATCTCAGCACTGGCCAAAGTATCCAAGCTGCTCAATACCTTGGACAACAAACTCTAAGTGGGTGCCTTGTTCTTGGATTTAAGCAAGTCCTTTGATACAGTGGACCATGACATACTCCTAGACATACTTCATAACCTTGTCTTCAGAGACATGGCCCTTAAATGGTTTAATAGCTTCCTGATTGGCAGCACTCAACAAGTGAAAGCAGAAGGAGATCTCTCTCCTCTAAAAACTCTACCTACAGGCGTACCACAGGGCTTCATATTGGGCCCTCTTCTGTTTGCCATATATATTAACAATATTCACATAAGAATAAAGTCTGCGAGTATACACCTATTCGCAGTCAACACCGTATCATACATTTCCAGGTCAACTCTCAAAAAAACTTGCCTTGACCTGCAACTGGAAGTTGACTGTCTCCTGAAAAACCTACTCCAATTAAAGCTACAGTACTTCTAAATGAGAAAAAAATTAAAGCAATGCTCTTTGCACCGTATTCCAAGACCTCTGTTGTCTCCAACCCGAATCCCCTACCCTAGATCTCCACCTTTCTTGGTGAACCTCTAGAATTTGTGTCCAAATTTAAATACTTGGGAGTCTGGATAGATAGCAAACTGTCATTTTCCGATCATATAGATGAACTAACAAAAAAACTGAAGCAGAGACTCGGCATGTTCTTTTGAATTAAGCACTTACTCACAGTGGAAGCAAAGGCTAGACTTGTCCAAACAATGTTTCTCTCCCTACTGGATTATGCAGACCTCCTATATGGACAAGGCTATAAGGTTCATTACAGGGGCTCCTCATTCCACTCATCATTGTGATTTATACAAACTAGTGCGTTGGACATTTCTTAACTACAAATGACAAAACAATGCAGCCCTCTGGACTCTCTGAGCCATCATTAAAATGCTTTCCTCATATATCTCTCATTGTCTCCCTCTATGTCCTCTTGGAATCTATGATTTGAGAAGTGTTTAATACATATCTCTTGTCATTCCTAAAGCCAGAACTTGCTTTTGTAAATCGTCCTTCAGTCACTCCTTACCATCTTTGTGGAGCAAGCTACAAAAAAACCCTTAGAATAACCATGCCGATCAGACTGTCCACCTTTAAGACCCTGTTTTCCAAAGTCTTTCCTGAATCTTGCAATTGCAAGACCTGATGCATTTTGTGCAGTGACTTGCTTCCTGTCTTGCCCTTGCCTTCCTCCTTCCTAACAAACCTACTGCCTGCCTCCTCTCTCCACCCACACTTACCACTCCTAGTTGCACTTTAACTCTTAAAATTTCTTTTTGCTTAGTCATGTTATGTTTTTGCTTAGTCATGTTTTTTTTTTAACTATTTGTATCCTCCATGGTGGACACTGCTAATCTCCACCACCCTACTGGACCCGGGGTCATTCAGGACTTATCAGAGCTATGCATGTCCCAGCAGACCTCCCAAGCTGGCCCGGAGGCATCATTGAGTGGTGTCCCCGATTTTTCCACTTTTCTCCCCTCTTATCTTCCCAGGACCCCAGAAGAGGCTCCACATGGGTGTGGAGGTACTCAGGTGTGCCATAGCTCCAGAGGACAGCCCCTTCTACCCTCCCACAGCCTTGTGCCCGAGCTCTCAGGTAGGCGGCACCACCATCCAGCCTCCACTAGATGGCAGCCAAGCACCGAGATGCCCACCAGATCCCTCCCAAGGTGGAGAGTCACCCATCAACAGCAACTCACAGTCCTCTACCTTCCCCCCACTGACCTCCGGCAACCTTAGCACATTCCCGAACCTGGGTCACCGGCGAGGTGTGAGGTGTGGCATCCAGCACCTCAGCCTTCTGCACCACCAGGCTGTTGCTTAGCCATGTTACGTTATCACATTGTAACATTGCCTTATGCTCTTACATGCTACATGGAATGATGCATTTTATCCCTTTAGACCCTCTCCTATTTCCCTACTGTTGTCATAGTTATTTTTCACAAGTGTAGATCCATCTTGTAAATGAGTTCTTCTCAATGATGTTCCACCTGGATAAATAAAGATCTGACTGATTGATTGATTGTGATCTCTGACTCTTGCTAAATGTTTATACTAGGAAATGGTGCTTCTCCCTTGTACTACCTTCACAAACTACAAGGCTTGAGACATTCATATAAATGGTGACTAAAATGCTTCTAAGTAGTCAGTTAAATAGCTGCTAATCTAAAAAAAATCACTCTGCTAGCTGGGAGTTATCCCTCTGCTGTCTCCACTCCAGCTGGCAAAACCTCTGAAACCTCAGTTCCAGTCAATGATCAGCTGTTGCTCTCATAACACTTTCTCTTGTGCTTGAAATAGAGCACTGACACTATCCTACAGCTGATTGCTTGGCTTGAATCCTAATTTGAATGCACATGTCCAAGTACTGTCAGCCTAAGTGTGTACAGTCACATAAGCCATGCAGGCACATTGAAGATCAGCGGGTGAAGTCAGAATCTGTTTTCTGTAATTAACCTCACATAGGCTGAGGCTTCCCTGTATTTTAGGGCAAGCAGGATTGTTTCTGGTGGTCAGACTTTTGCATTCTCAGCAGGATGGTGAGGCACAGAAAGGTTGCAGCAAAGAAAATATAGACCAACCCAGACAACAGTTTCAGTGAGAAACTCTATTATGCATGAAAAACATTAATTCTAGAACTAGCACTGTTAAGTGTCTACCTGATTTTTAAAGCGGCAGATGTGCAAATAAAAAATAAAACAGTAAGAAAATGAAAATGTAACACTTGCCTTTTGTACTGTATTTTCTTTTTTTTTTAAACTTTTTATTCGTTTTGTACAAAACAAGTACATAACAGATACAGAGAACAGCATACATCTTATGTGCTCACATGTAACTTAGCACAGGTGTGTTACCTAGAAACATACAAGCTGTCAGCAGAAAAGGACCTCCTATCCCACCTAGTCTGCTCTAAAGCCACTACCTACTGTGCTACTGTAGACCTTAATCAGGGCCGGATTTACACTGTCATGGGCCCTATGCACAGCACTGTTTAAGGGATCCACACTGCACAGCAGCGCTGCACTTCGGGTTGGTGCCACACCACGCAGCGATGACCACACTGCAAGTGAACATGCCTCTTCACACTGAGTTCCAATTGCCTGGACTGACCCTGAACCCAAACAGCCCAGATAAACATTTAAGATTCACATCTGTATAATGAAATTGATTATGTTCTTGACTTCATGGATCAATGGTGTTTATGAAATTTTTAATCTAAATATGTCATTCAACAAACCACACTATTCTGAATGTTAAATTTGAAACTAATAAGTTACAGTTATGCCTGTATTTGTCATAACTGTATCTTTTTGATTTCTGTTTGTTCTGCAGATGAAAGAGGAGTCCACAATAGTTCAGAATATGGTAGTCTGGCAGCAGGTGTTTCATCATGGTTTCTTCTTGAGTTATCAAGGAATGTTTATGGTCTCAAGGCAGAAAATCATTAGTTTACAGATGGACTCAATAGTAAAGAGACATCATTGACTCAGTGGGACAAAAATATAATTACACATCATGCACTTTAAGATAGAAGTGACAATGGAGCCGAGATAGTGTCAGATGTTATTTTAATGATATGATGTATAGTGCTACAGTGTCTGGGGTTAATATTTTTTTTGTTGATAAATGTGTCAGAGAAACAGTGATGATCATTTAGCTGATCTGACAGTGATGTGACAAATTGAACTCAATTATAGTTTTCTTTGTCATGTATGATGTATCACATTTATAGCATGATCAAGGCCACTGTACATACAGCATCACAGTTTTTAAGTTACAGAAACATATGTTGGTTTGGTTGCAGTTATTTTGTTGTAGTTCAGCAGGTATCGTTACAGTCATAATAGACTAGAACAACTTAATCATGACAGTGAAACCTGCTGTCTGGACTCCGACTGGTCCTGAAGTTAAGGACATGCATTGTGTCATGTCATTAACCTCCTCCTCCTATCCCAGATGTTTATCTAGATATAGAATACATGATGAGCTGCAGTGTTTAATAACACATTTATCTTTCCTCCTAATGCATAGTAGTGGGTGTGGCATGACCCATAATAACTGAAAGACTCCATAAACCTTAAGACAGGAGTCTTTGCAGAACAGTAGGAGCCAGGAATTGGATCTCCAACAAGACAGAAGAGTGAAGGGAATGTGCACATCCAGGGGACATTACAGTATACAGTTACAATTTGCGACAGAAGCCATTGGTAATGTGACATGTCAATTGGCAAATGACTGACTCCATAAAACTTAAGACAGGAGTGTTTGCAGTCAGAATATTCTTTAGTGATGAAGCTCCATAAACTTAAGCAAGGAGAATTAAGGAAATGCACATAACCAAGGGACATCATAAACTTAAGACAGAAGCCCTTGGTAAAGGGAAATGTCAATTGACAAATGACGACGTACTCCATAAAACTTAAGACAGGAGTATTTGAAGTCATAATATTCTTTGGTGACGGAGCTCCATAAACTTAAGCAAGGAAAGTTAAGGAAATGTTCACAACTATCATCTAGTTATTGAATACATGTTTCAGTGCTATGCATTATTCTGCACAATCATTGTAGAAGTGATTAAAGACACCCACCAAGATCTGCACCCGCCATTCCTGATATGGGTGTCTTACCACCATAGTACAGCCAATATTGTGAAGATGTCAAATAATTAAGCTTTATCTCTTGTCAAATGCAGAGAACTGGATCCCAACAGGTTGTGGATTCTCCAGAAATAGATGAAAATACTTGGGACCTTTTTTCTGCATTTTATGACAGATATAGCTCCACACCAAACAACAACCAAATCAGTCACAAGAAGAGAGTTAGGCTTTAAGCTACATTCTAGTGGCTCTTACAAGTGTAATTTACTTGCTTTTTTCCTGGCAAAAGTGTCAATGACATCATCAAGATTCAGCTTTCTAATAATGTCTGATTCGATGCTTAACAGGGTCAGCGAACTCAGTCTATCTCCAACATAGTTTGGCGCAGACAGTTCTTCACAAGTTTCAGTTTAGAAAATGATCTCTCATCTTTACAGTTTGTAATGGGCAAACTGAGGTAGATTTGGATGGCAGTTTCTGAATTTGGAAACACTCCGATTTCGTGAACCTGTTGTAACATTGCAACAGGATCAGATGTGTTAATGCATTTCAGGAATTCAATGTAATGAGCAACTTCATTTTCTATGTTGTCATCAAAATCTTGTGGATATGCATGCTTCTCTCATTGCAAGCAATTGTTCTGACAGCTTGTCAAGATGTTCCCCAAAAATCCAGCTGAATCTATCAGAAACAGTTTTGTACGCGAGTAATCTCTACGTTAACTGTGTGATTAAAGTATCAATCATAACACTGAACACATTAATCGGGAATTTGTCCTTCGCTTGCAATTCCTCATTCTCTTCAGCTGTACAGCTGCTGGGACCACTCTGCTCATCTAAAAACACTCTGCGTGTAATTCTCCTTTCCTGCTCTGTATGATAGTGAGCCGTTGAGGTGATAGATGTTGCTTTTTTGGCACTGCCCTTATATGCATCAAATTGATCTTGTTTCTTCAAAATGTAATCCTTTAAACTTTCCATAGACTGAATACCTTTTAAGACATCCAGACCACTCTTTTGTATGCTATGCTTGTTGCACTGAAACAATCTAGTAAATCATGCCACAGCTGACATAGGAGAACAGTCTCTAACTGAACCATTTGTGTAGCATATGCCTTTGCTTCATTACATGTGTCTGGATTTTGAGATGCATCGTTTGTAATCTCATTCAGTTATAGATATTCTCATAGCTCATTTTTAAAGCTTTTACTGTACCTGCCCTAGCAGACCAAAGTATGGTGAACATTGCCTTCAAGACTAGATAGTTATGAAGTGCTTCTTCTAGTTTTGACCATCTTGATGTGGAAGCTGAGAAAAATGTGTAAAGTTGTTGTACTAAGCCAAAGACGGATACAATTTGATGAGAGGAGGACACAGCATGCACACCTACTAAATCAAGGGAGTGTGCAGCATATGGTATATAGTCAGCTGAGGGGCACACTTCTTTTAATCCTAGCTTGCAATCCTTGATGTTTACCAGACATAGTCGAGGCATTATCATTTGTCTGCCCTCTACAATTCATTTGATCTGTGTCATTCTCCTTTAAAAAATTGGAGAACTATTTCAGCAATATGTTGGCCTGTGTGTGATTTTATAGGAATAAAGGTACTAAATCTCTCCTGTTGAGTTCCATCATATACAAATCTGAGGATCACTGTAAGATGGTCGATGAGGGACAAATCAGGTGTTGAGTCAACAATTATTGCGTAATATTTTGAATTCTGGATCATTTCTACAATTCTTTGCTGTACCACTACTCCCATCATAATAAGTTCTTCATAAATAGTTTTGAATAAGTATGAAGAACTCCTTGACCCTTACATGCATACCTAGCCATGTGTTCTGACAGAAATAGATTGAACTGTGCAAGTAATTCCATAATCCCTAGAAAATTACCGTTTGAAGGTGAACCTATTGTTTCGTCGGTTCCACAGAATGCAAGTCCCCTTTCACAAAGAAAGATTATGACAGCTGTCACGGACTTCAAAACATTACGCAAATAATTCTGTTTACTTTCTACATCCTGAATTAGAGTTTTGTCAATTCTCTCTGCCAATTGTTTTTCTACCAATGTAAGCTACAGCATTTTCTATATGAAGAGAACTTTGCTCATGTTCTGCAAGACGATTGACAGCATTACTCCAATAGGAATATCCAGATGTATAAGAATTAGTATGTTTACCAAATACTTTACCATACAGACAGATGATATATCCCCCTTTCGGAGACTATACTAGCCAAGACTGCTTCACTGACTTGCCATTAGGCATCTTACAATGAAATAAGTGTTCGGATGCACAACAAACTTTCTGGCATTGTGCCCTTCTAGACTTTTCAAAACTAGACGAGATGTTTTGTTCCATTTCACTAATATTTATGCTAGCAATGTGGTCACAGAATTATTTTGTTTTGGACTAATTGAATGGATCAGTGGAAAAGCTATTTGAAGGACAATTGTCTGTGTTCAGTAAGTTACTGTTTATATCAACACTTTCTATCTCATGTTGGTCATGGTCAAGGCCACTAACAGTACCATCCAATTACTGTGAGTTTGAAAAGTCACATTCATTGATACATTCAGTTTCACTACAGTGAGCCTGTATTGTGCTGTCTGCATTACCATCCACAAATTCTGTTTCACCAATTATTGTATCATTATTCACAGTGCCATCAGTAACTACATTGCTGTCATGGGTGATCCATTCAGTACTGATACTACAATTGTTTTCTCCTTGCACTACACTGTCTGCTATGCCTGTTGATCCTCAAAAAAAACTTTTTAACCATGGTATTTGTTTCATCAGGGATTCAGCCTTTTGTTGAGCTTCTGCCCTTTCCTTCCTTCCTCTTCTGTGCTCCACTCTTACACTTGGGCATGGTGGACATGTTACAAATACTATCTGAGTCATATACAGTATCTCAGATAAGGAGGTAAAGCATGGATGGCAGATGGTGGTGGTCAGTCTTCTGATCTGTCACACATGTGATGATGTAGGTCAAGTGTTGACTGACACATTTTTGCTAAACTGCCTGGAACGAGGTTTTGAATATCTTATGAATACAGACAATTGTTCTGTGACATACAGAATTTGCCATCAGCCACTGCCACACTCCAGTTAATTGTAAAATGATGTCATTGTCTCCACCTGATCCCTCTTCCCCAATATATAATAAAAGGTCATATGTAATAACACAAGACTACATGTTCCACTTTTCACTATTCAGCTAAAGCCACAAAGGGTAATGTACATGGTTGAGACTGCCAGCAATAAAACTGATCCATCAGACAGCAGCCAACTTCACCATCCTGATATAAGTTTTGGTGGCCACTGGGCAAGGACTCCATAAAACTTAAGAAAGCAGCCTTTTCAGAACCATCTGGGAGGATGGAACTCCTTAGGCCACTATAATTATGGAATTGTGCACAACCAAGGGACATCATAAACTTAAGACTGAAGCTCTTGATAATGTGACCTGTCCAGTTTCAAAGGACTCCATAAAACTTAAGACAGGAGCCTTTTCAGAACTGTCTGGGAGGATGGAACTCCTTAAGCTCACTATAATTATGGAATTGTTCACTCATTATATAATGCACACATAATGTATGTGGCAGATGGTAGTTCCTCTGGATTGGCATTTGGCATGATGTGGAAGTAATGAGGAAGGTACTGGTTGCCCAACACCTACACAGGTTTGGTAACATCGGCTGCCAATGACAGTGTTGATGTGAATGTCCCCAGTGGATCAGATGTATTGCAGAAAATCTTCCATGCGGAGTCACCCTTCACAGATGGCACAGATTCTTGGAGTGTGTCACCTGCTGAGCAAAATAACCCAAAAACAAAGACGACTGGACATTAAAGATACAGTACTCTGTACTCCAGAAGAAGATCGTAGATCATCTGATACAACAAAAATAGATACCTGCTATTGCCTGTAGTACCCTCCTGAAGAAGATCAGACCTAAACAGGCTAGCTGTAATACCATCCTGAAGAAGATCAGACATTATTAATAGTCATAGTGCCCTCCTGAAGAACATTGGACAATACAGATACCTGTATTACTCGAATAATTGATTTTTCTGTATTCCAACTTCCAAGTGTGAGGCATACCCCAAAGAAGCATTTTGATAACTACATTTGTGTTTACTTTCAGACAGTTGACAGTGTATGCTACTGAATACTTCATCTAGTTTAACTGCTTCGTTATGTGACATTCGCTGTAAGCTGAACACTCAAAATCCTCTGGGAAACAACTGAGTGACATAGTACATACTCGTATATATTTATAGTCTGAACCATGAAGTGAAGGTTAAAAAATGCAATCAACTGTCTGCAGACCAGGTCTGCTGCTCTTGTAGATAGAGATAAGATGACTGTACTAAACCTGATCTTGTAGGTATCGAGATAAGACTGTAATAAACCAGGTAAACACAGTACAGGACCAGGCCAGCAGACATTTTATTTTACAGCTTACATGAAGCAACATGTGTTTCAGGCTACTGTAACTCCCAGTTCTGCATCTGCATCCCTCCAGTGCTGGCACCTACATGAATGTCTCTGAAAATGTCACATAACAAGGCAGACAAAGTGGCTAGATAATGGACAACACTACATTTAAATACAAATGTTACTCATCATAAAAGCGCGAATTGGGATCAGTCTTACATTTGTGTGTGGCTATTGCAGTCAGTGCAGCAGCACTGAAAAAACAATACTGCTACAATGGTGTGCAAGTACCTGAACTTATGGTGGATCACATGAAACAATAGTTTCACCTTTATACATAATTTTCTAAGTTTGGTGTGTCAGGTGCACAGATCAGTTGACACCACAATTGTAACTTTCTAATCTGCCTAAATGCATTGATAATCGTCATGATGAGCCAATATGAACATTGTGCTGTTAAACTTGCAATGTGATAAAGTGCCTAGGCTACTACCACTGCCCAAACTGCACCATGTGTGATGATGTATGCTAATAAGGTAACAGCATATCAAACCTCATTTTCTGGATGTTGATACAGTGACATCACTGAAATGGGCATTACTTGGGTACCAAGAAAAAAACATTTTTATTGCATTAGGACTACATAAAGAATTTCATCCATATAAGATAGACCACAGTCTACAGCTGGAACTGATTGTTGAAAGTCATATGCTACACAAATGACTCATCCATCTTTGACTGTCTCATAAAGCAACACCTATCCCCTGAGAAAAAACACCTGGACTTTTTTTTTCTTGTTAAAAGTAAACTGGAAGTACACAATGCCTGGTAACAACTCTCTTCAATGCCTGATTTGATCTTTTTTGGCAGAATTCCAATGCCAATGCTGTTATTAGTGGGGATGTGGGCCTACTACCCTGAAGCAAATGTTCTACTGTTGCACAGTTAAGTATCTGGTGTAGTACAGTGCAGCACAGCAATCTGCAACACAGACGTCTGTGTTCAACAGAAGAATATTTGCTGTGGGTAATAGTAAGCCAAGCAGGCCCCCTCCACTAACAGTTCTCCCACTCTCTCACCAGTGCAGTTCCATGTGTGTACTAGTCAAGATGCCACCATGGCATGGTAAAATAGCCAAGAAAAAACTTCAAACAGCACAGACAAGTTTGCACAGTTGTTCACCAGTCAGCTGTCTGTCAAACTGGTGGACAGTCAAAATCCTTTCAAGAATCTGCTCTTTCTTTGCTTTAGTCATGTACATTACATACTGTATGTAATGTGAATGACTGGAACACTTGAAGAGCAGCTGCTATGGCTGGACTTTGTTGACTGACATCTCGTTGGTGGACATCTGTGTAAATATTGGCAAGTGTATTACTCACTACATTACTAAAAATTGCATTTGCTGTGATATCTACATGTACCTGGCTGACTGTCTGACTGGCTGGCTGACTGTTACAGGGTGGTGACAACAGTGATGTGCAGTTGCTGGTGTTCCTTCACTGGTGTCTGATGATGCAGATGCTGACTTCTTTATAGTAGAGTCCTTTGGCTGATCTCAATCCCAGTCTTCCTATGAAAGACAGAAGGAAACAATTAACTTCCTACATCTCAGCTCGCTAACTCTCAAACACAATTATTTAACTTAAAGTATTTCATAAATGTCATAAGAGTCTGATTTTATAGCCACCTCTCTGGCTACAATTGGCAGTCTTATATGGACTTGTAGCCTACCACACACCCAACCCAACCCCGCACCATGTCCTGATAAGCTCCATACTTAAAAACTTTATTGTACAATGCTATCCTCTACTTTGTCTAGTAACACTTGGCAACCCTTCATCTTGCATGCCCTGGTGCCCCCGACACACTAGTACAATACAATCAAACACCCATGGTACAGTGCAGATGTCACACACAATTCCCATTAATTATAGATCAGACTACTATGCAGTGTGGTGTTCCAGATCCCCCCCTTTCTCAAACCACCCACAGACAGACAAAATTGACATCTACCTCTATACCACAAGCACAACAAACCCTGTTCACAATACAGCCAAGCTGACACATCTCCATTGACACGCAAGTTAAATAAACACAGTTCAACCCTGATGGGCAGGTGCCAGGTATAGCAGAACAGTACTGTTTAAATTACAGCAAGGGCAGTCAATGTCACCAAGAGGATGCTCAACAGTGCAACTGAGCCCAGTAGCCACCCAATCCCAAAAACCTGTCAGTCATATGCACACATTGTTCTCACATTTTGCGTCCAAAATACATAAAATGGGAGACAGTATAGCGTAGTGGTTTAAGGCTCTGAGCTGCAAATCTGGAGACCTGAGTTTGAATCCCACAGCCCTCACTTGCATACTGTGTGACCCTGAGCAAGTCACTTAACTTCCCTGTGCTCCCAGGTTGCACCTATAAACAAGCTTTCAGCTTAGTGTGTCTCACCTGGTTAAACAATTGGGGGAAAAATGATTTATTCAAAATTCAGTTTAAAACAAATTGGTTTAAATTACAGAAATATTAATGTGAGTAAGTCACTTACACACGTCGTTGTTTATGAATGGTGGTCATCGTCTCTGGTCTTCTTGGACAGTGTATGGACACTCGTAACAGGCTTCTCTTGCTCAGTCTTGAAGAATAAACTGGAAACAATTTCAAAAACTTAACCCTCACAGATGTGACTACCTCAAAACATACCCACCCACAATGTGAATCTTACCCAAAGTATAAACACTGCCCCTGCCACCATGCCTTCCCAGGCTCCCACACACCCATACTACTGCACCACCTATACAACCAAGATGTACTTGTCATTTTACATTGTGATAATGCCACACATTCCCACTTGATAACTCCCACCCCTTTCAGTTTTTGGTAACCCGTAGTTGCATCAATTCAACCCTAACACCATCCTGCACCGCACAGTCCACTACGCACTTAGGGTGGTGTACTGTCAAGCCCCCCAACCGCCAATCAAACATGACTTGTGTACCTCCACCATCTCAACTACCACTGCCTCTGTTCTGTTCACAATGCAGACCCCACCTCACCACGGACAAGATGCACACAACCACCACCATTCTATTCGGATTGGATAGCCAGATACACAGAAGAGTCACTACTTTTTATGCCTAATGCAGACACTTACATTGCTGTATTGCTAATAATTCACTCAATGTGAGTCAAGTAGACCAACCAGTCCAGAAACCTATGCAGACACACACTTTGATCTCACATTTAGACATCAAAAATGCTTAGATTGTGAGTCATAAACTTATGGAGTTGCTCTGAGTAATGGGTCGGTGTCATGGTAATCCAATTGTCTGATCTTGGCCATCACCACTGACACCCGGTTGACCAGTGTAACCACTTTACAGAGTCAACACTTAAAAAATATCCTGGGAAAATATTTGTAAGAACTTAAAATGTATGGATAAACTTTGAACATACACACAAATATAAATAGTAACATACAATGCACCCTTCCAGACCCTTAGTCAGCCAGCCTCATATAATAGTAACAGCCCCCCAACCCCCAACACATCAACATCACTGGCAGCACATCCAATAGGTATTATTTAATCAGTAAGGCATGTGATCAGGCCAGGGCTTAGATTAACAGTCTGTAAGTCACCCCATGGGGCTCTAAAGTGCCATGAAGTGCTGGCTGAGCAAAATGCCATATTGCCACTAAGGAGTGATTAGATGACTGTTAATGTAACTGCCTGTGAATGCTTTGCCTTATTGCCATTATGAAAAAAAAACAGGAATGCATTACTCATATTATAAGCAGGGCCCCTACTTTTCTGCGGCACAGTAGGACCAAGTTCTGCGGCAAGACTACTATTTGCCACAGAACTTCTGCTGCTGTGGTTTGTAATTTCTGCGGAAGTTCTGTGGCACTAACAAACTACCACATCACAGTGTCCACTTGTCGTCCTGACTTCACTTTCATGGCAGTGGTTATAGCAATCATGATGGTGGAAAGCACAGTAACACTAGTTCAGAAAATAACAGACTTATAAAAATAATTTTATGCCTAAAAGAGCAAAACAAACGTCTCTCCGTTAAGGTCCTAGCCTGTTGCATAAATGACATATGTAGAGGGGATCTTATGTGATAAATAAGGTATTTCTATATGCATGCTATCTATCTCACTAATGAGGTTTCCACTGTCTATCACTTATATATTTGTATGTGCTTTCTACACCACTCATGAGGTTCCCACTGTGCATCACTTATATGTTTATATGCAATCTGTAACATACATACAAGTGTGTGTGTGTGTGTGTGGTGAGAGAGACAGAGATACCGTATGTGTGTGTGTGTGTGTGTGTGTGTGTGTGTGTGTGTGTATATATATATATATATATATATATTTTAATTTCCATGAACTTGCATCCTCATTCATACAGGTCCCATTGGAAATAGAATAGAGGAGTTATTGCAAAACTCATTTTTCATGTCAACCTGCTTACCCTGACACACTGCATAACACCATCAGGCCATGACATGCATGTGAACCGATTGTGAGATAGAGCTCTCGAGCCCATCACAATGTGTCCACCATGTGACAGAACACTGC
Organism: Neoceratodus forsteri; assembly: GCA_016271365.2. Taxonomy (NCBI): domain Eukaryota; kingdom Metazoa; phylum Chordata; order Ceratodontiformes; family Ceratodontidae; genus Neoceratodus; species Neoceratodus forsteri. Next base: position 1,018,642,082 of record CM028129.1, read on the forward strand.
ACCATACCTTCCCAGGCTCCGAGCAGTGATGTGTTCCACCAATCCTTGTGCTGCCCAGCCTGCTCCCAGAGCTAATCTCTGAACCTGAGTTGCCGGCATGGAAACACAGCATGCTACCCTCTGGCCCAACAGCTGTCCCTGCACACAATATTTCTCCATAACTTTTCAGTGATTCTATCAACCAGTGACAATATGTAATCAATAACCCTGGCAAAAATGCTTACAGTGCAATTATTTATTTAACAGGTCTATTTTTTTCAACAGGTCTATACATTATTATATTCCACTTTTCTGGGCATAATTACTTAATTTTTCTTAAAAATGACAGTTAAATTCATTTTACCAGTTATTCATTTCAAATGGCATCTCTATACCTTAAAGGCACAAATAGGTTTGTACAAAGTAAGGTATAGACTTAACAAGTCTGTGCTATTGACAAGGTTTTGTTTAAGTTGGTCCTAGCACAGTAATGTAAGAATTATATTAGGCTGTAGTGCAGGTTGAGCAAATATCACCATGCATGATGTGCTGTGCCACCATCTCTGGCAGTTGGAGCTGTGGTAGATAAGTGACTGTTCATTTCTGTTGCAGAATGCAGCCATTTTGTTAGTTCATGTATGATGGTATAGCAATGATAACATCACATTCTGAGCATATGGGGGGGGGTTTGGATATAAAAAGGGGGAAGGGAACCAGATTCTATGGATAAACAGAAATATTAATAAAAAATCACCAAAAAGAGTGAATTCTGTGGCACCGCAGAAGTTCTGCAGTAGATTGCAAGTTCTGCGCAAAACTCTACTGCCGCAGAATTCTAGGGGCCTTGATTATAAGTAAGTCAAAAACAAAAATGCTAAAAATATATTTTTCCCAACTTCTCATATGTTGAAGGAACACCGTCAACCTGTTTTTCATCATATTATTTCTAGTTAAAAAACCTACATTTTATGATTGCTTACCCTCTCTAAAATTCATTAATATTGCTGTTTGTTTTGTCCGTCTCCTTGTTTAGTAGAACTGAAATGCATGCTAATGTATATTTATGAAGAACTTTGCTTTGTTTGCAATCCTAGATCTGTTCCTACTGCATTCTTCCTGAACATTAGAAACACCCCCAAACAGTGCAGTCACTCACGAGGCAGTAGCCTTCTAAATGCCCACTGCATCATGAGAGGCTAGGCTGTGTTGTGGGTGTTCCCAAGTCCAAGAAAGATGCAGTTGGAGCTGATCAAGGAATGTAAACAAACCTGTGTTTCTGTGGTAACACCAGCATGTTGGGCAGTTTGTTTTTCACTTTTTTAAAGAAAAAAAGAGTCAGTATCAAACTACCAGCTACATCAGCAATCTTTACCGAGTGTTGGCAATCATAAAATGTGTTTTTAAACTAGGGACACTTTGAGACATAAGGAGGGTTGGCAGTGTTCCTTTGAGGGAGATTTCTAGCAAAATGCTTCCACCAGCAGTTTAAGAATGCTGGTTCACACTCAGAATGCAAAATGAAAGTCAGTCAACAGTGTTAAAGGATTGAACGCAAATTGCTGACAGACAATCCATGTTCAGTTCCATTTACAATGATCAGGCTGTAGACAACAGTGTAACAGGGATTAATGTAAGGGTGTAACAGCCAAATACATTGCAGAATTTTGGAGAACCTTTTCATAGTCATATCCAGATACCAGCTTCACTTGAATTGAAGTGAAGTCACATCAATTCACATACAGTGCTAATGACACAACAGCTACACCCATATGCGCCACAGGGTCACATCACAACTAAAATCAAACTATGCAATACAGGGCAGGCCAGAGGTCTTGCACACTGGTGCTGAGGGTTGAGGAGCTGTCTGGATGCCTTACCACATGCTACGCCATCACAGGCAACCCAGGGGGGTGGATCGTAGATTGTCAAGCTGCACTAGTGCAGCAGCTCTTCCTTCCCCTCCCCTCCTCTGTCCCCTCCAGGGGTGGGCGGCCACAGGCCCGCACAGCCAGGGTGGAGCCTTGAGGTCTGGCAGAATGAATTGGAACTATCTGGATGCGAACTCGGTGGTGGGGTACAAGGAGCCACCAGATCCAGATTCCTGGCACGCACACTTTCAATATAATGTAGTGAGTAAGTCAGCTGCAAGCTGCCCTCACCCAGCAACCCCCTCCCCCGGCTCATCTAAAAACCAGGACAGTAACTGGTTACTGTATACATCATTTGAATGGACTGTGCTGATCATCCGGCCAGCTATCACTAAGCCACTCCCCCCCACCACACCATGGACCACAAAACCACACCTCAGGCTCCCATCCCAGGCCAGCACCACCACACCAACACCACACATGACACACAGGCAAAACAAGTGTCCCAAAAGGCAAAGTAAACCATAAGCTATGCAACTGAAATGCATTTTTTTATGTGTGGTTATTGCATATTCTTCATCCTTCCCTTCCATCCCTCCACCCCCCGGGCAGCAGGCAGCCAGGCAGCAGTGCCACATGCACAACCCAGCCAGGTCTGCAGCAGCCAGCCCATGCCCATGCCCATTCCTGCCACAGTGCCACAGCACACCACCCAACCCTCTTGTGCCACAGCACAGTGGCTGAGGTGAGGAAATTAATGCATTAAGCAATACAAATGCATGATGAGTGATGATATAATATCCAGCAGAGACCATACTTAATTTTCAGGGACATCCCTGATTCATTGTGCCTAAAAATTTCCCACTGTCCCTCCCTCGTACAAATAATTACCAGTTACCAATTTTTAAGATGCATCACTCACTGTCCCTCATTTCAGGGTCTTTCTTTGTCCCTGATTTATAGCACATGAGACGGAAGTATCATATCATAATGGATTAATTTGCCAGTCAGTACAAAGTGCCATGCCCACACACTGCATGCACTGTGGCAGTGTCTGTAGTGTCCTCTCTCAGGTTCCAAACCCCCCAATCATTCACTGACGCTAGCTCAGCCCCGGCATGCCATTGGCTTCCAGCTTGCCATTTCGTGTGGTCCTATGCCCATTCCAACTGTCTCCAAGCAAAAAAATACAAACTCAGACATGTCAGTGACACACACTAGAAGAGAGAATCATATCAATTGATACTACTAGGCGGTGGCCTGACCTGCCCAGTGCCCTGCCCAGCCAGACCCGGACAAGACGCTGATGATTTTTCTTGAATCCTTCCAATTCCACCCTCCCCAGCTTGCGATGCTGCACGGCTCCATCAGATGTCCTGTCGGTATTGTATGTCCTCCAACTCACTTCCCTTGAGCCCGTGACCAGTTGACCTAAAGACAACAGTAAAAGTTGTCATTTGGCTTTGCAATTTGTAATCAAGCTCATCATTCATCAGACAAGAAAATTATTGGACAGACAACACATTGAAAGATGCCTCATGTCTCTATGATAGATCCAAATAAATAAAATGATTATATTAAGTTTTCTTATTTCATTTCCCATTCCCTCAGTAACACCACTTACTTTTTTACTTGATGTACTTGGTCTTGACTTGACCCGTTGTAGCTCTTCGCCTGTCTGACTGCTGGCCTGCTGTCTGGGCTTTCCTGGCTTTACTTGCCTAAAGTTGCAATTTGCAGAACTTGTTGCAGCCGCAGTGGACTAGCTCTCTGTCTCTTCCTGGCTAGCTCCTGCTCCACCAGTCCGACTCAAGCAGGTTGCTGCACCCACCATGCCATGGCTCATGCCTCGTGGTCCGTGGAGCTGCTCTGTCCTCTACTCCCCTCCTGCTCCACCCCACCACTGGACACAGAACACTCGACTCTTGAGTCATCTCGGTCTTGTCGTGCCTTAGCCGGTTGGGCTATAATATATAATGCAGTCTAGCTGCCTCTCACCTCGGGACAGGCCCTTGCCTGTTGCCTTGCCTGCAGTGCTGCCTTTTACTACTGATTTTTATCTCTCTCCTCTCTCCTCTCTTCTCTCTCTCATACTCTTCTGCTCTGATCGGAATGGCGTCACAGCTTATATCTGCTCAAGACTGATCCCACCACTGTGGACCATGCATGTGCCCCCTTTCAAACCAGTATGATCACTCATAGGTTGGGTGATATTGTCAGATAGTGGTAGTTACTATGGCAATATCACCTCCTCCTATGAGTGATCAGAACTGAAAAAGAGCACTGTCTGAGATGATTGGATTATCCAACTAGGACCAATCCAGGCATTTCCAGGTTCCAGCCAGCACCTGTTGCAGGGCATACAGTAAGTTGCAGGCAGGCTAGGCAGCTGACTTTCAGTCTCCATGCCTTTTTGTAGGCAGCAGCGCCACGAGCAGAGTCCAACCGATCCAACCCCCTAAACCCCCCCGGCACAATACTGACTTGTCATCACTCATCCACCACAAACACCATTAAAAAAAAAAAGTATTAAAGACAGCATTAGATTACAACTATAGCGGGACCCCCCCAAACATTGGGCCCGATACACATGCATACTTGCGGTAAATCCTGTCCTGACCCTAAATGATCTCCAGCCTTACTCCCTCCCCCGAGCCCCGTTATTAAGGTTCCCTTGTGTCTATCCCATACATTTTTGAAACCTGTTACCATTTGAGTACCCACCACCTCTACTGGGAGGCTGTTCCAGGAGTTCACCACTGTTTCTGTGAAGAAATATTTCATCACATCCCCTCTAAATCTCCCTCCTTCTAGCTTCATATCATGCCCCTTTGTCTTTGAGCATCTCTTTCTGTGTAATATGTCACTGTCCTGTATCTTATTGATACCCTTGAGGTATTTGAATGTTTATATCATGTCTCCTCTTTCTCTCCTTTCCTCCAGTGAGTACATATTTAATTCTCTCAATCTTTCATCATAGGGCTACTGATGCAGGCCATGAACCATTCTGGTTGCTCTTCTCTTTACTGCCTCCACCCGATCTACGTCCTTCCTGAGATGGGGCCTCTAGAACTGGACACAGTATTCCAGGTGTGGCCTCACCAATGATCTATACAGGGGTAACACTACTTCCCTTTTTCTGCTGATGCTACACCTCCCTATGCACCCCAGCATCATACTAGCCTTTTCCACTGCCTTATCACACTGCTTTGCTACCTTCATGTCACCAGATATGATGACTCCCAGATTCCTTTCATGTTTTATGGTTGTTATCACCTCCTTCCCTACCAGTTAATCCTTTTTCTTTACTACATTATGGGAGGGTCCCTAGATTAATGTATCAACAATTGGAATATAAATAGCAACTAATCACATCCAGTGCTATCCAAAATATCAGCTTGTTATTGTAGCAACATTAGATTACAATCTTTTAGATTATTAGAAATGTTACATTATTATTCAAGGAGTCCCATTATCCCTTCAGGAGCTCCTAGAATCTAACCTATACATATTTAATATCCATCAGCTAAAACTATTGGTAACCATTATTGTTAAACTTAATGCTATACCACTTTAAAAAATTATAAATTCTGTTTGTTAAGGTTTGTGTCCTTTCTTTTGTTGGTGTCCTCAACATCCTAATGACTGTACTTGTTGCACTACTGTGTAACTTATCTGCCTGTTATTTCATAAATCTGTGGTTGTATCTGTCTGTGTCATAATCCTGTGGATCATTGAATGCTGTATATCAATTTTTCCATTGCAACTATCATTGCTATGTTAAAGCATTGTACTGTGCTCATACTGCACTTCTGTGTTGCTCCTGAAAAAGGGACTGCAATTGTCTCAGTGGACTTACCCAGTTACCTTAACTCAAATAAATAAATAAATAAATTACTGCATCTGAAAATAAAAACTTAGAGGAAAACTTGTAAAGAATCAGGTGTTCAAAATAGGTGAACAAGGCATCTGAAAGAAGGAAGACATATTTGTGCAACAAATGAGTTAAAGATTACTGATCTAATTTTTTATCCCAAATGCTTCCTTCACAGTGCCATCTCTTCAATCTGAAAGGTAAGAACAGCGTACGCATTAGTCAAAAATGGAGCTGCTTAGATCCAAGGTGCAAAAGGGAACACTAAGCAGCAGAAAAGCTCTTTGCACTGAGCTGCTACGTGGAAGACTTGGGTTCTCCTATATCTTCCAACTCTGGCTAGCGAAAGCAGAGTACTGTTGTAAATGGTATACATCCCAGACTGCAAATGAGGGATTTATTGCACATCACAACAGGTGCAGAGCACAGAGCTGAAACCCCAGCACTTCACATCAAGTGTCGATGCAATTCTATCCCTGAAGTGCTCCACACTATCCCCATTAATCTCTGATACCCACAGCTAGCTCATCAAACCACCACCTCACAATAATACCAACACCAGTGCCTGAGGTATGACTTTAGTGTCTGTAAAGTATGATTTTGAGGAACATAGAGTTTGCCAAGTGTGGAGTGGTCCCACCAGCAGCATAAGGGAGTAGCATAATGACCTGCTGTATTAAGCAAGCAATGATACCTGACATGGTGGTATTGGGCAATACTTGATTGCCCAGGGGTGTAATGAGGCTCAATGGCACAGGCGGAGACCCTTTAGCCCCTGGAAGGTCCAGTACTGCGCAATACAGCCCATCCTGGAGGGTATTATTGAGCTTAGAAATTGGGCATCTTTGTAAATTTTATTTAAGTAATAAAATGAGGGAGTAAATAAGTTTCATAAATAGAAAGACTAGAAAAAAAGAACCTTTTTTATTGGCAAAGTAGTCCCTCTGTTTCTATGCTCTTCCATCTTCTGTTGCCCCCACCAAAGAGCCATTCTTTTCTTCTTACCCGCCCCACCACCACCTTCAGAAGAAGAGATGGAGTTTATTGAAAACATTCCCCCCCCCTGCATTCTCTGGGCATCATTTTTAGCTTAAAAAAAAAAAGAGTTCTCTGCCCTTCTTACAAGACATTTCTTTCCCTCCAGTCAGAAGATGTGGCTGTTAGGCGTGCAACCTTGCATGACCCTGCTTCATAAATCCAGCAAGTGGAGAGCTTCAATTATGGTGTGAGACGGCAGTATCAATTACGGTGTAAGATGGCAGTAATCTAAGTTATTATTATTTTTTGTTGTTTAAGTTTGCCAGCACTGTACTTACAATTTTACATTTTCGGTGATAATTACATTTGACAGGGGACAGCCTTTTTACCAATTTCTGTGATTTCTGTGTATTGCTTCCATGTCTTTGATGTATGAGCAGCATCCGGGATATGTACAACCAAAATGCAGTTGTGGTTCGAACACACGCAAGAAAATGTAAGTTGAATGTACTGTTTTTCAGCACTAGCCAGTATTTTATCTTATTTCTTTTTAATTTTTTTTTATTTACTACATCACACTGAAACAGAATTGAAGGGAGGCTTGGCCAGCTGCCAACATGCCCACTAACTGAGAAAAAAAAATGGCAGCTTTTTTAAACTTAAGATTCTATGGGCATCAGGATACCAGTTATGGGGTTACCACAGCTGGTACTTTTTTTAACATGGTTCTGTCTGGTTGGTAATGCACCCCCCCTGGCATGATTGGGAGCAAATCAGAATCCCTACATTTTTAGGCCTGTTTTCTAATGAGCAGTGCAAGCCATAGGCAACACCAGGACTGCCACATCACACCAGCAATACCAAGGAGTGGCATACATAAGACCTACACCTGACTGTTCTAGTGTGAATGTGAAAGGAATAACAGTAGCAGAACTAAAGTTGCAAGTAACTTGATATTTTTTGTTATGCTCAATCACATATTTTTCTGTCTTGCAAGGTATTATTTAAAGGAAAACTGTACTTTTCTGAAACTTCCACCCCCAAAACCTTAACCCCCCCCCGCCTGATTAGACTTTTCACAGTTGAAAAAAAAAATTTCTAAGCAATACTGTTTACTTTTGTAAGCTTTGCAATTAGGGAACATGGTGGGTGCTGATGGTGCCATCTCAGGTTACAATGCAGCTCCACACCACTCACTTGTATTGAAAAACATACAAGCGAGTGATGTGGAGCTGCACTGTAGCTTGAGATTGCATTGCACAGCACAGGCCATGTTTCCTGACATCCTCGAGCTTACAAAACAAAGTAAGCTGGGATGCTTAAATGTTTTTCATTACTTGTGAAACGCTTAATCATGTGGTAAGGCTTTGGTAAATGGGAAGGTTCAGAAAAATACAGTTTTCCTTTAAAAGTAAAAGAAAACACTTTACTTTAAATGGATCATGTATGGATTCCCCTAAAGGCTGTTGTGACACTGGTGTCTTTTAAATGGCCCAACCCCTGAACCAGCCTCCTCCAGCTGAACACTCACTCTGCAAATTCCACACCCACCCAACACCTGGACCAGCCTCTGACCCCCAGCCAACCACCCTCCTTGTAGCTGGACCATACAGCCCCATGACCAGCCTCCCCCACAGCCAACCACACTCCTTGCTGTTAGATCAGCCTCCCCTTCACAGCCAACCACCCTCCCTGTCACTTGACAACCCTTTCAGCCCCTGGACCAGCCAGCTGACCTCCCTCCCTGTACCTGGACCACCCTTTTAGCCCCTGGAAAAGCATCAAGGAGGGTGATGCAGTGACAGCGAGGATGGTGAGCTGAGGGGTACTGATGTTTACATAAAAGTAGGGGTTTTAGTTGGAAAAACAGGGTCTCCCATAGGAACACTACATCCTCTGAGAATTATCCAAACCAATCCAAATGGGACATCATAAAGGAAAGGCCAGCGGAGGCTATGGAGTCTTGCACTAGGAAGAAAAGCAAGAAGGGGAGGGCAAAGAAATCCAATTATCCAAATCCAAATCCAGACCCCCTCCCATTTGCATCTGGTAGCAAAACCTACCAAATTATTTTACAGTTTTTGTGGGATACACCAACTGAGCTGCAACATCTCATTTTCAGCATGGTTTTACTGTGACCCATATAAGCAGGAGGGTGAACTGGGGCACTGGGAGGTTTTATCTAAACCATGGCTTCACAATGGGTACTTGGTTCTAGCAGTATGCACTTATTGAGAGCTGAGTTGGTGGCCGTTCATGGTGGTGAGAGGAGGACTATGCCAGTCGCTGGCTCAGGGTTCAGGATGTGGGAGGGGGAGTGTTGTGGTGGGCACTACCTGCTGGGGTCCACTAGATTACCAGGGAGTGGTTTCATGAACCTGTTAATTTACAGAATTTTTGGGCCGGGGGCACTAGATTGCCAGGCAATTCGTTTTTTTAACTTGATCATTTACTGGCATTTCGTAGTGGGGGGGTTCACTAGACCACCAGGGACTATGTCATGCAGGATGTTGGGGGACATTGGGGATCGGGGGTGCTAGACTACCAGTGACTATGTCATGCAGGGTGTTGAGGGTGATTGGGGATTGAGGGGGGCTGCTAGACTACCAGGGATGTTACCTATTTTACACATAGTACCATTACTGGACTGTACATATGGTCCCATATACATGTACCAGGCCGAGTGCCAACAGTGCCACTGCTGCCCAGCTGTCCCCTCACCTCATGACATCTCCCATGCCCCTTCTGCATCCTGCCCCCTCCTGTCCAGCAGTTTCACACCTACCCTCCACCATCTTAGCCTCTCAAGTGTTGGTTCTTCCATGACTCAGGCACAGTCTTTACTGATTACACCTTCTGTTACCACTAAAGCACTGCATCAAAACAGTTCTTTGATTAACCTAAATGGCCAAAACCATCATATGAAATGTTATTTAAAAGCTTAATTTCATATTTTGTCGTACAGATGAAAGCTGAGTTTCCACCATTTACCATAATCGGCTTTGTCTCATTCTGCTTCTTGCACTGTAACATATTCAAGTCTTGTAGCATTCTCTTCAAAATGTGTTACTGACAGGGGGGGATTGATCCATCTGAGAATATGTACTGTATCATGCATATTTAAAGCTGAAAGTTTAAAGTTCAAACTGACAAGGTCATGTATAAATGTTTTAACTAGAGTTACTGAGCTAGCAAGCTGGGGACCGACAGGGTAAAGAAGGACTGGAAGCAAGCTAGTAGTGTCACATATGGTATCCAGCTATTGCTGTACAGACTGTGTGATAAGAAACTGAGGTTACTTTTAAGTTAAGGGTGAATAATGGAGGGAAGGAAAATGGGGCATTATGGGAGGATCACACTGTGGGGTGGAGAGGTTTGAATAAAGGTGGTTGGAGATGTCGGAATAGTGGATGGAATGGGGGAACCATGTAGTGAGGGTGGCAGGCACAGGGAGGATAGTGGGGTGCAATGCTTGTGGTACGGCTGTTTGGATGAATATACTATGGAAACCGGGGGATTGTCCAATTTGTTACAGGCTGAGCAGACTGGAAGAGGAGGTACAGGTGCTCTGGAGGGAGCTGGAGCGGGTGAGGGGAGGCTGGGGCAGGAGGGACCCTGGAGAGGAGGAGCTGGGAGAAGCAAAGGAGAAACAGCAGGATTAAATCCTGTGAGGATGTGGGGTGGGGATGAGGAGAGCAGAGGGGCAGTAAGTGGTGGGAAGGCTCAGGGCAAGAGGAAGGAGGAGATGGGCACCACTGTGGGGGTATCAACTAATAGGTTATCAGTGTTGGCGTCGGAGGTGGTAGTGAAGGTGTCAGAGATCGGGGGGAAGGGTAGAGAAGGCCCAGGAGTCAGGAGTCAGGCTGGGAAGAAAAGAAGTGCAGAAGGGAAGAGCAGGGTAGAGGCAGAGGGTGAGGCAGAAATGGGGGGAGAGATGTAGGAGCCACAAATGGTGCAGATAAAGACAATAACTAGCAGGGCAATGTGGACTCTGGAAATGTGGGCAGGGAAAACAGGAGGAAGGGGTATGGCACAAGAAGAAGTGGGGTACTAGTACTGGCAGATTCTATACTCAAAGGGGTCAGATGGGACGGAAGGGGAGAAAGGCACAGTCATGTCTGGGTGGAGGCTAATCTGGGGATGACTGTGGGAAGGGCAGGGCAGGCACTTCTCAAGTGGGCACTGAATGGGAGGTAGAAACCTTACATAGTGATGCACATGGGTACAAATGACTTGGCAGAGGAGATGGTAGAGGTGGTAAAGGGGAGGTCTGAGGATTTGGGTAGGCAGTGTGAGGAGGTGGGGGGGGTCAGTGGCGTTCTCCGAGGTACTCCTGGTACCATGTGCGAGTACTGTGAGGAAAAAAAGGATAGAGAAGTTCAATGAGTAGCTGAGAGATTGGTGCCATACCAGGGAGTATGGATTAGTGTCAGACTGGGGCAGGGCCTGGGGTAATAGTGACCAATATGCAAGGGACAGGTTACATTTGAGCAGGGAGGGGAAGGGAGTTCTAAAATGGGGAACAGAGGGGTATACATCAACAAAGGTGGATTTAAACTAGGAGAGGGGTTGGTGAGGGGACTGATGATTGGAAACGGGTCTGGAAAGGGGAACCTAGTGAGCTCACCCCCCAGTTATGGATAAAGACAGAGATGTAGAGACAGAGGGAGGGTAATGGGAGGAAGAATAGGGGTAGAGAAAGGAAGGGGACAGGCTGTAGTGTGATCTCACTGAATTTAAGAAGCCTAAGGAATAGAACAGCAGAGTTACAAGCTCTCTTGGTGGTGGTGGAGGGTGTGGACATTGCGGCCATCAAGGAAACATGGGCCACCCAGCACCAGGACTGGAATATGATGATCCCAGGATTCAGATTATTCAGAAAGGATAGGGCTAAGGTGATTGGGAGGGAGTGATGATCTATGTAAGGGAGGGGATAAAGTGTGTAAGGGAGGAAGGGGGAGGACATAAGCACTATGGATGCAGTTTCAAGATGCAAACAATAGGGCACTGAGGATGGGGGGGGTGTACAGGCCACCAGCGCAGCGGAGTGACTTGGATAGGGAATTAGCTGAACAAATAAGAAGGATCTGCAGGAAGGGGGAGCACAGTGGTTGTGGGGGACGTCAACCTACCAGGGGTGGAGTGGGGCACCCCCTCCACCATGAGTGCAAGGGAGGGGGGCCTGTTAGAAGCAATTCAAGACAGCTTCCTGAAACAGCTGATCCAGGGGCTGACTTGGTTAGAAAGGACTCTGGACCTTGTACTGGATAACAGAGAAGCTGTAAGGAATCTGGAAGTGAAGGAACCACTGGCTGGAAGCAACCACTATTCAGTGTGCTTCATACCCAACATGGGGAGGAAAACTGGGGGCATGGGTGCATCGGTGATTGTGCTGAGGGGGGCGGACTTTAATAAGATGGAGGAAATTTGGGGCAGGCACCTAGCAGGTATGCAACCACACATGGTTCACAGACCAGAAATGAGACATCATAAAGGAAGGGCCAGCGAAGACTACGGAGTCATGCACTAGGCAGAAAAGCAAGAAGGGAGGCAAAGAAACCCATTTGGCTGGCACAGGAGGTTATGGAAGGGGTGAGTGCCAAGAGGGCAGCATTTTGAAAGTACAGGAAATTGGGGAGGGGTGAAGACAAGGATACGTACATGGAGAAGTCCAGGGAGGTTACTAGACTGGTCAGGGCAGCCAGGGCATCTAGGGAGCTGAGACTGGTGCAGGGAATCAAAAGTGGAGAAAAAGACTTATTCTGCTACATTGCAGACAGAAGAATGAGCAAGGATCAGCTGGTGAAGATTAAGAAGGATGGAGGGTGGGTAGAGAAAGGGGCGGAGCAGGCAGAGGCACTGAATGAATACTTCTGCTCTATATTCACATAGGAGATGGGGGGGGAAGATACCCCAGGTGAGGGGGGGAGGAAATGACAGATGTAGGGATTACAGAGAACAGGGTACTATATGGGTTGAGGGCATTAAGGATGGACAAAGCACCTGGATCTAATGGCATTCACCCTAGGGTACTAAGGGAGTTGGCAGAGGTCCTGGTGGGGCCACTGGCCAACCTGTTCAATACCTCCCTGGACACATGGTGTGTACCACAGGACTGGAAAATGGCCCATGTGGTACCCATTCACAAAAGTGTCCCAAAGTACGAACCAGGAAACTATAGGCCAGTGAGCCTTACATCGATCATGGGAAAGCTCATGGAGACCATCCTAAAAGAGAGGCTAGTGAGCTTCTTGGAGACAAATGGTCTCCAGGATGGTCAACAGCACGGGTTTATAGCAAGCAGATCCTGCCAGACAAACCATGTAGAGTACTACATCTGGGTGACTTGGGAACTGGACAAGGGCCATGCAGTGGATGTCCTGTATTTAGACTTCAGCAAGGCCTTTGATTCAGTGCCAAATGGCAGGTTGGGGGGGGACTGGAACATTTGGGGCGGAACCAAAAATGGTGAAATGGATGACAAACTAGCTAAAGGGAAGGCAGCAAAGGGTGGTGGTAGTGGGGTATCTCTCATCACCAACAGCGGTGATGAGCAGGGTACCACAGGGATCAGTACTGGGACTGGTGCTGTTTGGGATATTTATTGCATATATGGGATCTGGAGCAAGATCAGTCTGTTTGCAGATGATACCAAGATGGGAGCCGTGGTTGATGATGCAGAGTGGTGGAAGGGATTGCAGGAGGACCTGACTAAGCTGCAGGAGTGGGCAGAAACATGGCAGTTGGGGTTCAATGCCAAAAAGTGCAAGGTTCTGCACTTAGGAGCCAGGAATCTTGGGAGGGATCATCACTTGAATGGGGTACAGTTGGGGCGCTCCACAGAGGAGAAGGACCTAGAAGTGATCATTAAGGGGAGTATGAACAACTCTTCTCAGTGCAGGAAGGTGGCAGCAAAAGCCAACAAAATGCTGGGGTGTATTGCAAAAGGGATCTCCTCCAGAAGGAGGCAGGTTATTCTGCCCCTGTATAGGTCATTGGTCAGGCCCCACCTGAAGTACTGCGTGCAGTACTGGCACCCATTCCTGAAGAAGGATATCAGATTGTTGGAGGGGTGCAGTGAAGAGCCACAAAGTTGATCCAGGGATTAGAGAGCAAGCCCTATGAGGACAGGCTGGGAGAGATGAATATGGATTCACTGGAGGAGAGAAGGGATGGGGGGAATATGATCGAGACCTTTAAGTATCTAAAGGGGATAAACAAGACCAACACATAAGGGATTTTCCAGATGAGAAAGGGGAGGGACATGAGAGGGCATGGACTGAGATTGGAGGAGGGAAGATTCAGGATGGAGATGAGGAGACAATTTTTCACTGAAAGAGTGGTGAACAAATGGAACACCGTACCAGATGAGATAGTGTCCTGTAACATGGTGTGCAGTTTCAAGAGGGATTGGGACAGGGTAAGGGATACTGGGAAGAGCTGGGCAAGAGGGACAGCCAGTTGAGGTGATAGCTGCACACTCAAGCAGACTCAGTAGACCATGAGGCCTGTTTCTGCTGGCAATTTCATATGTTTGTATGTTCGTATCAGTGATATGATCACTAGGTTTGTGGAAGTCATGCAGTGCATCACCCCATTCAATGATTTATGTACTATAAACTGCACTACCTGCTGCACTGGAATTAGCAGTTTTACCAAAGCTCAGTCCTCCTCAGGAATACGTGGAATATACACAGTGAGGATTCATACATCTACATGGTGCTAGCTAACCAGTACTCAGAGAACACAGTAAGAGTTGTTCTTGAGTCTCATTTTCAGTACGCCACATCAGCGAGCCACCAAATTACAGAGTGCAATAACACAAGAATGTGGTGCACTCCTAATTATGCGAGGCTTAGTATTAGACTGAATGTGTAGTAGCACACAAAGAGGAGTTTCTTTCACTTTTGTTGTGGTTTATTCACTCACTGTTGCACCACAGTCATCAGATACAGGACAGTTCATACATAATACAGTTTTTTAAAATCCAGAATCTAGCATACATCATGCAGTGTAAATTCAGTATAGGTCTCAGCATACACAGTAATTCATCAAGTAACTCTACATGTCCTTGTGTTTGGGGATGCAGTGCCTCTTTGTAAGGGGGCCAGCACCACAGCAAAAGTGAAAAAAACCCTCTTTGTTTGCTACTGTACATTCAGTATAATACTAGGCCCCACGCAGTGAGGAGTGCACCACACTCTTGAGTTATTGCTACTGGCTGATAAGGCACATTGAAGAAGATATGGTCTCCTCATAACCCAGTCTCACACTGTTGGGCCTGGCTTGTTATACTGTAGTGTTTAATATAAGTCCATATACCCCAGATCTGTCCAACTGCAAATTAAAGACTGTCAACAATTAAATTCTTTCAGCCTACACTATGCTTAGCTGCAGAAATTATCTTCCAGTGCAGGGATTATACCACCAGCAGTTTCACTGCCCACATGACTGATACTCACTTGAAGAATTACTTGACCACCACTGCATTGTTAGTCTAAATAATCACCTTGTGGCTGAAGGAACATTAGAAAATGGCAAAAATGAATTCACAATCCTGACTGGCTGATACAGCCTCCTAGCTGGGCATTTATTTTTTAATAGATGCCCAGCTAAAAGTAAATACCAGGCCAAGTGCCACCTCACCACATACTCTTCTACAGGATTGCTCAGCCTAGTTTGTCATTGGCTAACAGCACCCGGTGAAATTTCAAATCCCTGCCATGTTTTTTCTCTCGCTAAGTTAGCGAGAGCTACTGTTCTCTCTCCCCTCCCCTCAACTCAGTGAAAAAAAAAAAAAGAAAGCCCACAGTCTGGATATTTCTCAATTGGGAAGAGTGATAACACACCAATTCTACATAGCCATGTTCTTCTACAATGGCACCACTCTCCAGATCGCGCTCTTGAACTACCGAGCTGAACGAAAATGAAACCGGGCGTCAGTCCATTTGGTTTCATGCTAGAAATCCCCTTATCAAAACGGCACAAATACCACAATGTCCCCACACGTAAAGCTGCTGCTTCATATTAAAAACATAAATAATGTACCTCGGGAGTCAGGATTATCCCTTGTCATTGCAGATGCTGTCATCCATTAGAGTTACGCAAGGTCTGTTGCACGCTCAACAGACACTTCTTCCTACGGCTAATGAATAAAACTAAAAAAAAAACAGTCTTACTGGAAGCAGACAGACGATATCCACAGACTGCTAGGGTAAATGTTTTCTACACACTTCTTGCTGAGGTGTGTGTGTGTGTGGGGGGGGTCAATAGATTACAATAGCTCTGTGGGGAGGAGCAACAAAAGGTAGAACAGCCTTTAAACATATGCACTACTTTTTCAATTAAAACAAAAATGCTGCTACTTTTATTCAATTTTAAACTTATTTTCTCTCTTATTTTACAACTTAATTAAAATTGATCAAGATGGCCATTTTCTAAGCACAATAATACCCTCCAAGGTGGGCATTATTGGGAAATACCGGACCTTCCAGGGGCTATAAGGCCCTCCGCCTGTGGCCTCAGGCCTCATTATGCCCCTAGGCAGTCTGGTATTTCCCAATAATGCCCACCCTGTCGGGTATTATTGTTTACTTACTAAACAATTCAAAAGTCAGAGCTGGAATGGCATGGTCCTGTTAAAGAGCTCCTGGCACAGTTGAGAAACTTTGAAAAAAATTAACATTCAAGCATAGATGTAGCTTATATTTCGTATTTTATTCTGTGATTCTCACCCTTATTTCCTTAAACTAAGGGTATTTGCATAAATACAGTATCTCTGCCCTTTTAGCTCTTGCTGCCTGCCTACACCTGCCATCATAATTCTGTTTGTGACATCAAAATATGTTGCTGTGGAGATAACTATGATATCATAAACAGGGCATTATGATGCCATGTGTAAAGAACAAGACAGAGTACATATAGCCTAGGGGACAAGGATCTTATTTTCATGTAACTGCTTTCAGTAATAAAGAAATTGGGGAATTAATTACTAAACATATATGAAGTAATAAAGAAACTGAGATGGAGTTGAATATAAATCTTACTTTTTTCAAAGTTTTCCTAATGCTGTCAGGGGCTCTTTAAAGATAGAAAATATTAATAAACCAAAAATGCTGTTACTGAGTTGTGGGTATGGAACACTTGCTGGTTACATGGCCATAAAGAGAGCTCATGGTGATTAAGGGTTATTATGCATATATGAAACAGGCAGCAAGGTGACTGAAAAATGCTTTGAAACAGTTGTAGGTAGAGGGCTATTATAGTATGCAGAGTCACAGTATCACTGGTTCCAGCAGCAAGACATGTCTTCAATCCGAGACTGGATGTATGTTACAGGTCATGTTCAGGTGAGTCAGTATGTGTGGGGGTGTGTGGGGTGATGGGTGCAAAGTAGAGAGTCATGGGGGATGGGGTTGGGGAGTCAGAGTGCCAATGAACCATTTTCTTTTCTTTTGTTTTTTGTTTAGGTTAGAAAAAAAGATCAACAAGGGATGGTTTTCATTACAGTAGGGGGCTAGCAGCTGACACTGGCAATTGGGCACTCCAGGGTTGGGATGATCTTCAGCATCACTAGGGGTGGGTACCCTGGTGCAACCACCTACTCTTTTGGGGGGACAATCTGAAAAGAAAAGGGGGTTGAAATAAGCATTATTGAGGCAGAGTACGGAAGTTCACTATCATTTTATTATATTAAGAAGGGTGAGAAAGTGACCTGAAGTGGAGGGGGAAGCAAAGCTGTAACAGGGCTGGTCACCCCATTGCCCTTACTAGTTAAAAAAAAGCATGGGGGGTGAGCTGAAGGGGAGGGGGAGAAAAAAGTGGTACCAGGGGTGGGCATGCTGGTCTGCTAAAAAAAAGAAAAAAATGAATCGATAGATACATGCATACAAACATGCATACATACATAGACAGACAGAAAGATAGGATAGATAGATAGATAGATAGATAGATAGATAGATAGATAGATAGATAGATAGATAGATAGATAGATAGATAGATAGATAGATAGATCTACATTAATTGAATATCTATCTATCTATCTATCTATCTATTCATTTATCTATCTGTCTGTCTATCTATTTTTCTTTAGTTTTTTAGGAGACCAGTGAACCCACCCCTGGAGCCATTTCTTTCTCACTCCTCCTCTCATAGCTCACATGAAAAACAGATAGATAGGTAGATATATAGTTTTTTATGATTGCATGAAGATGTCTTTGCATTTATGGACAAGGGGATGAGTGTGAATCTCGAATTAGAGTCAGTCTTCAATTGGCCGACAGTCATGGAGTGGGGCCACTAGACACCAAGGAAATTACAGTATTTTTATTTTAAATTATGTAGATGGGGGACGGGGCTGAATCTCAGCAGAGAGGGGAATTCTTCCTATTGTGGGCTGGCAATCAGCCGTAGGGGGTGGGACCACTAGACACAAGGGACTTTGGGTCCTCAGGATGGGGGAAACACTTGTTTTTATTTTTTTATAGCATGCTGTTCCCTCCTGGCTCTCAAATGCAGAAATTCTCCTGTGGGTGGTGAAATTAGCATTTTGAGGGGAAAATTCCATATTTCACCAGGGAGATTTTGCATTTCACACCCATGAAATATTTTGCTGGGTGAAATTTTTTTAATTTTGCACACACTAGTGAGGGGACAGATCACTAACGGCCATTTTCTTATTTTCAGAGTAGAAAAAAACTCAAAGAAAAGTTTACTTTATTGTAGGGGGGGCCATAGACAATAATGGGGATTGGGCACCACACTGTCAGGATGATCTTCAGCAGCACCGGGGGTGGGCAGTCCAGTGCTGCCACAAATATAAAATTAAAGGAAGTAGGTTGGGTGATCAGTAGGGGAGGGTGGCAAGAGAAGCTGTACTGAGGGTGGGCACCCCATTCCACTTACTAGTTAAAAAAATCTGAGATGCTTCAATTAGATAGACAGACAGACAGACTTAGTGAGAGACACACAGAGAGACACATACACCGTGGGATAGGTGACTTACGTACTTATATATTCATTTATTTATTTATTTGATTTTGTTAACTGGGTAAGCCCACTGGAACTGAAGGTCCCTTTTTTAGGGGTGATCCTGGATTACTTACATATAAGGGGTAAGGTATTTACAACAAGTACAGGAGGAATACAAAGTAGGAGGTATACATCACAGAGCCAGGCAACGGTTGTCTTAATTACATTGATTTCAAGCATGTAGCAATATCAAACAAAATATAGAAAACACAGTATGATATAAGAACTTAGTGTAGACATAGGCTAGTAGAACAAATTAAATATGTGGTAAATGCTGTATACTGAATGATGGAGAGAACAAGTGCAAATCAAGTTTACGTTAGCTAGTGTTCAGCGGAGGCAGAAGCATAGACAACACTCAAGGAGATGTGTTTTTAGGCTCTTTTTAAAACTGGCTAAGGAACTGTCCATTTTCAAGTTCTCTGTGAGGGCATTCCAGAGGTTTGAGGCTGAGTTCACAAAGGATTTATTTGCTAGTGTAGTTCTTATTCTGGGAACCTTGAGCAGCTTTTTGCCAGAGGTGCAGAGAACCCTGGAGGAGTGCTTGGGGAGAAGGAGGCCATCCAGATTAGGGGAAGCAGGCCCATTAACCAGTTTGTACACCAGGTTTAGGAGAGGATACTGGAACCTGCTAGGTAGTAAGGGCCAGTTTCGGGAGGCCAGGATATCACAGTGATGCTTCGTAGTAGGGGACATTGTTGTGAAGTGCCAAATTTTGTTGTACAGCTGCTCTAGTCTGTTTGCTTCAGTTTTACCTAAGGACTGAAGGAGGGAGCAGCATATGTAAGTTTAGGAAGCAAGATACTGTTTACTATTGCTTGCTTGGAATCTGAGGTAAGGTGACTGTTTAGATGAAATAGCAGATGCAGTTTTTGATGGATAGTTCAAGTAGATTGGTTTACCGGTGCTTTAAATGTGAAGACTTGGTCTAGTATTACTCCAAGGTATTTGACTGTGTTCACAACTTCAGTCTTGTGTCCAGAGGAGGTTGGGATGGGGAGTAGGTGACTTCTAACAGAGCCAAGTTCTTTGGAGCCAAATAAGACAGCATTTGTCTTTTTGACATTTAATACTAGTTTATTCAACTGTATCCAGTATTCTAGGCTTAGAAAGTCCTGTTGCAGCTAAGTGCTTAGTGCCAGGGTGTCATGAGAGCTTGTATAGAGGACAGCATTATCTGCATCCAGTAGGAGTTGACTGCTGCCACAGCAATTGCCAAGAAAATTTATAAACAATGAAAATAAAAGTGGGCCTAATGTTGAGCCCTGGAGTACCCCTTCTGAGATTGGCAGTTGGGTGGATAAGTCACCTAACCATCTGATGACTTGGGTTCTATGTGAGAGATGGTGGGTTAACCAGGCTAGTGAGTGTGTGTAGAGGCCAAGTTTATTTAGTTTCTTGATGAGAAGTTTGTGACTATCCAAGTCAAAAGCTTTGGTTAAGTCTATGAAGATGGCCCCAGAGGGGTTACCATTTTCCAGCCTTTGTAGTGTGTCAGTAGTTAGTGAGCCTAATTAATGCAGTCTTTGTGCCATAGTTATGCCTAAAGCCTTGCTCTTATGTCTAAAGCCATACTGCTGTAATTGAAGACAGCAGTATGTCTCCAGCTGTGGCTTCATATTTCAAGAAAGTCCTGCTGTTCATATATTGAGAATGTGGGTGAATGCATCATGGGAATTGTTCAGGTGCGTGAGTGAGGGTGTGTGGGGGGTGGTAGGTGCTGATTGAGGGAGCTGAGGTGAGGATAGTGGGGTGCAGTGCATCAAATGACTTATGGACCATTTTATTTTTTCAGCTAAAAAATTATCAATGAGGGATTTTGTTTTTATTGAAAAGGGACAGAAACCAACACTGGGGATTGGGCACCTCAGTGTCAGGATGATCTTTGGCGGCACTATAATTGGGCACACTGGTGCCACCATGTGTAATAAATGAAGGGGGTGATAACCAGAAGGGGAAAGGGGCAAAAGAACCACTACTGCTTGTGGACACTAAGTTCTGCTTACTACTTAAAGAAAAACATTGAGGGACACACAACCTGGAAAGGAGGTGGGAGAAAAATGTGATACCAGGGGAGGGCACCCTGACCTGCTTAATAAAAATACAAAATTTAATTTATAGATAGCCAGATAGATGGATGGATAGATAGACAGACAGACAGACTAGATGGATAGATTGATAAACAGACACACAGACAGACAAATGATAGGTAGATAGATAGATAGATAGATAGATAGATAGATAGATAGATAGATAGATAAACACACAGCTCCTTTGAGAGATCTCACAAAAAACATGGTTCTTTCATATAACCTCATGACAGAACTGTGAAAAAGCTAAGTCCCACTATCTTCTTTCGTGAGCCAACCTTCTACTTTTGTGAGTCCTTTCATGACACACAAAAAAAGAACACCAGCTCATGAAAGAAGGTGATGGGACTTACTGTAGGTTTTTATCAGTTCTTTCATGAGCTGACCATCATCTTTTGTGAGTCACAAAAGAACTCATAAAAGAAGAATGTCGACTTACAAAAGAAGATGGTGGGACTTAGTTTTTTTCCTAATTCTTTCATGAACTGATCTTCATTTGTGAGTCACAAAAGAAGTCACAAGAGAAGAAGGTTGGCTCATGAAATAAGATGGTGGGACTTAGGGCTTTTTTTTGTAGTTCTTTCACGAGCTGGCCTTCTTCTCTGTGAGTTCTTTTGTGACTCACTAAAAAGGAAATGTCAGCTCAAGAATGAATGATGAAAAAAAAAGTCCCACCATCTTCTTTCATGAGTTAAGAGTTTTCTTTCATGACCCAAGAGTCTCCTTTCATGACACTCACGAAAAAATAATTTTGGCTCACAAAAGAAGAGTCAAGACCAGTCGCTAAGCCTTCCAGCAAGGATTTTAGGAATATTCCTAAATCACATTTTGGGGTCATTTTTAAAAAACAAACATTTAGCTAGATACATGTGTTTATTTCTCTGCAAGGCATCATTTTTATGGGTTTTTAATTTAAAAAAATAAAATAAAAAACAAGATGGTGCCATATGAAAAAAAGATTTTGCTCACAAAAGAAGAATTTTGGTTCACAGAAGAATATTTTTTCTTTCATGAGAAGAATACCAAGTCCAAATTCTTTTTTCATATCAAACATACTTGAAAGACCCTACTGGACATGCTCAGACCTGAAATTTCAAATCCTTGTAACTCGTAAATGGATTAATATTTTTCACCAAACCAGTGAACGGCACCATTGCAGGGCAAGCCCTTTCTACCTTGAAAATTTGACAACTAAATCTCAAATCATCTGGATGTAGGTGAGAGCAGAAAAGTAGAAAAAAATCCACCTTTTGCACTATCTAGATCCCGGAATCCAAACATCCAACTGGTACTAAGCTTGCCAAGTCAAGAAACCTTGCCACCCTTCCCCCCGACCACACATGCAAAATTTCATACAATTCCATTGAACGGAGATGAAGTTATTAAGGTGCAAAGTTAGGAGTTTAAACACCCTACTCAACCTTTACTACTGGGGTGCTATCTTGTCCCTGTAATACATTTATAAACATATACTGTAGATAACATATATTTACACAATATACATTAGTGGCTTTAATGCTATCTGTACTAGAGAACACCACCTAGCTAGATATATTATCTCTACAGAGGGCACATCACAAAATATATTTAGCTAGTTGGGTACATCACAGCAAGCATTTCATTCTGCCACCTGTGCCCTGCAATGTATGAAGCCACACACTCCAGCCAGCACAAGCTACCAGAATGGAAAGGGGAAATCTTCCACTTCTTAATAAAATGACACTAGCCTAAAATGCTAGTGTATAAACTGTACATGTGATGTCCATTCATGAGATATTCTATTTCTCTTCATTCATGGTCATTGACCTTTCATTCATTGTCAATGATGTCTTTTGAACTCACTGGTGGCTTTGCAACTTGTGAAAGTCAAGAGGCTACTGACCACTCAAGACAATAAATATTGTATCTTATGAGTGCCCTTACATACCTCCTATTTATATTGCAAAAATGTTTAGGTTGCCTGACATTGCTGACACCCTCACTGCTCAGTGCCAGCTAACTGCTGTGTGCCACCTGGCCCGAGGCGGACTTTGTCAGCCCAACTTTTGCAAGTCAAAAAAATTAAATAACTGAAAAAAGTTCACTTTACAGCAAGTGTTGCTATACTACTAAAGCTACAATAAGTGAATCAATCCCACTTTCATCTGGCTCCAAATACTGTAGATATATTACTACATTCAGGCAACACACTAAAAAACAGCTTGTCCCCTACTCAGACAAAGCACTGACTGTATAAAACTCAAGCCCCTATCAAAATATTATAAATGCTGAATTAAAACATGCAGTTTTTATCTTACATACAAGCTAGAGAGCTTTCACTTGACTAACCCCTTCCATTTTGATGACTAGAATTTTTCTTTAAGTGATTTCCTGACAAATCTGCACCTCTGGTTAAGGTTGTTTCTCTGTCCCAGTGATGACTGCTGCTTTAGGAACTACAAACATCGTTGATAAAATCTGACCCGAGAGTGCTTCCGGTAAGGTCAAAGTCACCCTTTACTATGGTGCTGCAAACTACAGAGTCCGAAAGTCCTCATAACCTTATTTCTGAATAATTATTAACCACAGCAGGGCTGCCCTTCATAGATTTTAACTGCTCTGATCCAAAAACCTGAAATATAGCTGTATCTGCAAAAGACAATGGTGTATCTGAGCAACTCTACAGAACAGTGCACATCACTTATTGGAGGTGAGCTTGAAGCCTTTACAATAAGCTCTAACCAGAGCTGATACAGCTGTGGAGAGCCTCTGAAGTCGGTGAAGGAGAGCTGCAGAGAGCCATCTCCAAGGTGGCAGTGGCAATGCAACTACGCACACATGACACTCGCACATGCATAGTTGCGATGAATGGCTTCTGCCATTCCCAAGATGGTGACACCGGTGGAACTGCACATGCATGTGAGCAATGCATGTGCAGTTTCTGTCCTGGAATGCAGAAGTAACAGACAAAATAGTACAGCTGTTTTGGCTGTTACTCCATAGTGATCGATCATGGCAGGGTGCTCCAAGCTCTGTTGGACTTTTGGAAGGATACTTCCAAAATACCAAAGGAAGTGTGATGCAATCGGCCATGTTAGGAGCAGAAAAAGCAAAACATCTGTAGGCTCTGCCCACAGCCGTAAAAAGGATAAACATAGAAAAAACATTCAAATGAATAATTTTAATGTAATTTGGTAGCCTGCAAAAAAGTGCAGCAGGTAGGGCATTGTCTGTGGGAATAGCCCTGAATAACACCTGAGCTGGCAGGTTAGCTAGGAAGGTAGACACCCACCAGGGGCAAGGGGTAAGAAGCAGGGACCCTGGTTTTCCATTTTTACCGGTAACACCGGTAACAATCACGGAATCCTGCTTGGTTTGCGGATTTTGAATTCTTGTACCGGTGCCTCACGGAAATTGCATGTCACTGCACAGAATCTCTAAGATTTCAGCATCTTTTTTAATTTGTTTTAATTTTATCTTTCTGTGTCCCCTTCTCACAACATCAGTCTCCACTTTTCAGAGATCCCAGACTGGGTATCTCTTAGCTTCACCCCAGGTAATGCTCATTAGCTCTGTGGTCCTGCCCCTATCCTGCCTGGATTGTGTCCCCAGGTGGGAAGGGAGGGGACCCCAGGTCACCCTCCACTCCTTAGTGTGTGTCAGGCAGCTCAGTGGGTCCCTCATGGAGCCTGGTTATGAAGTCTGCACCTGAGTCCCTTCTGCCAGTGGCCAAGTGGGGTGATTGTTCCTGGTTTTCTGGTCTCTGTCCCTGAGGGCACTGGCACTAGAGGAGATCCAAGGAGGTAGGTCACATAGAGACATGCCACTTCTCCAGATCCTGGCTAGGGTCCTCCCCTCCTGATCACTCTGCAGCACCATTGCACCACCACCCATGGTCACACAGGTGGTGGTAAAGCAGCAGGACCTGCAGGCCAAACTCCCCAGAGGAGGAGAGCAGTCCCCCAGGTGCTCGATCCTACCCCCTGGCCAGACCTCCAGCAACCCGAGTTCACTTCTGACCCTGGGTCGCTGGCATTGCAAACAATAGTGCTACCATGCGAGCGATTGACCCAGATTTCAGCATTTTAAAATGAATGCTGCTGTGCTTTGCATTCTTTCTGCTTTGCTGCATATAGAGTCAGTAAGGAAATCACCCACACTGCTTTGTTGTAATCAGCCATTCAGTTTAACCACCCATGCCTAGTGGTTAGAGTAACAAACAGTGAATGAACTGGGTACATCCAGCAGACTTGAGTTTGATTCCCACAACTTCCACTTGCATACTGTGTGACTCCAAGCAAGTCACTTAACCTCCCCAGTGCTTCTAGGTCACTCCTGAAAACAGACAGTTCTGCCTAGTGGCCTTACTTGCTTTACAAAGAATATAAAAAAAAATACCAATATATGTTTACTACATCATAGAATAGCAGTCAGGGTACCATGCAGTTTACCTGGGTGTAATAGTGGAGGTCAATAACGGGATTTAAGAATGGATGGGATTGACATAAAGGAATTCTGGAGGTCAGGGGAAAGGGGCAACAGACTTCTAGGAAAACATAAACTGATTTACAAGCTCAAATGGGCAGACTGGGTGGGCCACATGCCCTTATCTACCGACACTGTCTATGTATTTATGTTTTACTTGGCTGAAATGATTTTGTATAGGTAAAGATAAATGTTCAGATACATTTTATGTGTTTTATAAGTTTGTTTTTAGATTTTAGTCAGGTTTTTATTGTATTCTTTGCATATAAGCATCTAGGTTGTAGATTGCTAAATGCAGGATGACTATTACCAACTAGCTTATTCAAGTTTATAATCAGTAGGGCCATCCAAAATCCTCAGTTGTTTGAATGAAAACTAGTCTGAATGAAAGTATGTTCACAAAGAAGAAACTGCCTTACTACTTATGAAAAGACTTCACAGTTAGCACCCCATTTAGGTGAATGGGATAATTTGCACCTTTTCTCCCACCTGCTGTTTCAGTATCTGTGACAACAGAACATTTTCTGATAAACTGTTTCAACAAAAAGCAAATGTTAAGTATTTGAGTGTATTTATGTTTGGCCAGTGGATTTTGAAAGAACAGTCAATGATGTACGGAAGGTAAGACCCCAGGGGCTGTACGATGCTGGTGGGCAGAGTAGTGCTCAATTCACATCTGAACAAAGACATGAAAACTAGGAGACACCTTTTTCACGGACACTAAGTTAAAAAAAAAAGCATCCACATGTCTGGGAGATGCATGAATCCATTTGAAGGTCCTCCACTAATCACTTGTGAGTTTTTAAGGTGAAGACACTTTATTTCAAAGAAGCAAATTCAAGCAGTTTTTTTTTGCTCCTCCTACCCCCTGGCAATTCATTCCTTCAGGCCTGCCAAGGCCCCCTACCACCACTGCTGAGTCCTGACCACCATCCACTGCCTCTTACTGCTGTGCTACCAGGTAACCCAAAGTAACCCTTCATTGAGTGGGCCCCTATCCCGTGGGAGGCTACCAGGGAAGGAGAATTGTCCTAAAGAGCTTCCTGTGTATCCTGGGCATGGCAGGGGTCAGAACGGACACATGTCTGGGGCTTCCTGCTTAAAGGGACCAACAGCTGTCCTTTGGTTGGTCAGCGGGTGTTTTCCCATTTTCTTTGGAGAGTGACAAGCCACATGATGTCAAGACACAAGCCGACGTCTGTCATTCTCCCTCCTGCAGTGAGGGCTGACACATTGTCATGCCTCTGGCCTCTACCAGGGGCCAGCAAATGCTGAGCTGTGAACCCACCTTCCCTCATAGGAGAACGTGAGTGATCGTTGGACACTCAAGCCTTCACCCACCAGCTGGTCCTCCAACACCCAAGTCTGTTCCCTAACCCTGGTCAGCAGTGTCACAGGCAGAACTCCAATTCAGGCAGTTAAATTATAGATAGGAAAAAACAAAGGTAGTCCACCTTAGCGGTGATGGTTCAGATTAATTCACATCTGAATTCTAACAAGCAAAGAGACCAAGTCATTTGTAACTTGTGCATGTGGGATGTGGGTGTTGAAGAAAGGGGATCATAGTGCTGTCACTACTGCCATCACCCCAGAGGGATGTGGACTGCATTGTTACTACTGCCATCACACCAAAGGGGTGGGGGCTGTAATGCTTCTGCCATCACCACTGGTGGATGGGAAATTTATTTATTTATTGTAAAGATCAGTTTTACAACCTTTGAGTCAAAGACTCGTTTACAAAGGTACCTCATCAAGAAAGGTGGGGGAGATGACAAATAGAGTGGGGTTAGGACAGGGATGACAGACAGGTTAGATACATAAAATATACATTTGAGAGTGCAGACATGGTTGTACTGGAGCAAACTCGTAAGGTGCTAACATTGGTAAAACAACAGGAGATACATTATTCAATTAACAACATGTCACAACTAATATGTAGAGTTAAAAGGACGGACGCGAGGGGCTTGAAAAGGTTAGAAAGGACCGGCACAGGGCAGCTACAAACATTTACAGCATTGGTTGTCAATAATATGCTGGCAGAGGGCAATTTTGAAGCGGCCAATGCCTGGGATCTTGGAGATGGTTTCAGGAAGGGAGTTAAACCAGGACGGGGCTAGTGATGGAAAGATCTTGGCAACGGGAGGTCCTTGCTCTGGGAATGTTGAAGGTGGCTGCAGGGCATCGGGTTGGCAGGAATCTAGCAGCCCACTGCAAAGGTCCAGAGACCCCAGGAGGCAGAGACCTGACATGGATTTTTGGCCAGTAGGCAGGTTTGATATTTCAGTCTTTCCTCAAGAGTGAGTATTTTGTGGTGGAGTATAGCAGACAGGTGTGGGTTCTGCTGTGGCACGGTAAAGGAGCCTACAGGCTTTGTTGATGGAGGTCTGGACTTTGGATAAGGCAAGGCGTCAGCAGCTGCATAAGCGTAGTACTGCTGCCGTCCCACCTGAGGGATGGGGGCCATAGTGCTGATACTGCCATCACACCTGAGGAATGGTGAATGTAGTACTGCTGCCATCACTCCTAAGGATGGGCCACAGTGCTGCTGCTTCTGTCACACCTGAGGGAGGGAGGTCATAGTGCTTTTGCTGCTGCCATCACACCAGAGGGATAGAGGCCGTAGTGCTATGTTGGTGTTGCCATAGCACCTTAAGGATAGGGCCATAGTGCTGCTTCCATCACATCTTAGAGATGGGGGCTGTAGTGTTGCTGCTGCCATCACATCTTGTACCTAAAATAACTTTAAATTGGTACAAGGATGGAAGGATGTGCAATAGTGGAGGTCAAAATTGCTAAAATGCACATTAGCAGAGTTAAAAATTGTTAAATAAAGTACACAAAACCAAACACCGGTAAAACTAGATTTTGGCTTAGCAGACACCGGTGACAATACCGTTTTTTACAATGTGCAAAATGGAATATTCCCTTTCTCAATCCCGGTAAACCAGTGTCCCTGGTAAGAAGGTAGACAAGTAAAATTTGCTTGGGAGAGGGTGGATGGGCAGGGCTTAGACTTACATGTTGCAAGGAATAGAACAGGTCCCCACTGATGGTCTTTCAATTTTGACATGTGTTAGGGAAGGCTATGAGAAGATTGTGGATGGACTCGAAGGAGAGTAATACTCACTCCTTCCGTAGTGGGGCTACCTCATATGCCAGGGTGGAAGGGTTTATGGACAGTCAGACACAATCCCTGACCCACTGGAAGTTGTAGGCTTTTGAGAGAGATGTGAGACTGCATTTGTTGTAATTCTTGTTTTATTTGTTGCCAGGTGACAGTTCCTAGCCCAAGCAAGTGTGGATTTGTGGGCACTCTTTTATTCATTGGGTGGCCATCACAGCCATGGATCCTAGCTAAAGCTCAGTGATGTGGCCCACTCAGCATCCTGGTTGTGCACTTGGGAGGTAACAATCAGGGATCTGTAAAATCACTGAAACTGTTGTAAATAATAAAAGAGGACTTTTCTGTGTTGAAATGCACTTTATTTATTTTTATTTATTTGTTTATTCAATCTTGGATTACAATACCTTTGAGTGGGAGACTGCTCTTTTACAAAGGTTCCACATTGTAAAGGGTGGGTATACATACAATGTGGGTTTAGGAGTATCTAGCTAGGTGAGTAAACATAGACAAAAATACATTGTAAATAGGAAACAGAGATGGTTTTAACACTAGTGTAATTTAGGTAACAGTAGCAGCCTAGGTGGCATTGTCAGGTAAAAGACAGTAAGCAGCTATCCAGAAAGGAGAGTAGGGGGCACTGAGTGGGGGAGGCATGATGATTATTTAGGGGGAGGTGGGAAAGGAGAGTGCAGGGTATTGCAGGGCAAAAAAAGGGACAATTCAGGGTAGAAGGACAAAGTAGGAGTAGCGAGATGGTAATAACCTGAAAGGTGATCTTGGGTGCACATTGTGTGGTATCACATTGTTCAAAGAAGGTATTGTCAGAATTCAGGAGACCCCAGAGTGATTGAAAGATGATGCAGACTGAGCAATATGGTGATGTAGCAATTTATGGACATGGGAAGGGGCTGTTCTGAGGCACGATGACATTGTGAAAGAGGTTCTTAAGGTACACAGTATGGCCAGGATGGGGTACACCTGTCTACCTTAGAAAATAGTAGAAGTTTTAGATGACCTATAAAGTGCTTTGGTAGAAATAGTGGTACACATTGCTTTTGGGGGGATGAGCATGATTTGTGTTCCCTGTTCAAGGGACAGTCAGAGGGATAGCATCTTTGAGCTTTGTCTGTGGATGCAGTACCCTGCATGGCTTCACCAAGGGGATATCATGCCAGACCAACCTAATTGAGTTCTTTGATTGGGTGACTCAGGTGATCAACCAGGAAGGGGCAGTGGGCATGGCCTATCTGGACTTGAACAAGGCCTTTGACACCGTCCCTCATAGGATGTTGGTGAGCAAGATGGAAAGCATGGGGTTGGGAGGGAAAAAAGTAGGCTGGGTGGAGGGCCTGGCTAGTAGAGAGAACTCAGAGGGTAGTACTTAATGAGGTGCACTTCAAGATGGCAAGGGTGAGAAGTGGAGTGCCATGGGGGTCAGTTTTGGTCTGCTTCTCTTCAACATCTACATCAGTGATATTGAGGAGGGTTTGAGAGGGACGGTGTGCAATTGCGGAGGGTTTGAGAGGGAGGGTGTGCCTATTTGCCGATGATACAAAATTCTGCAATAGGGTGGACACACTGGAGGGAGTGGAAGACATGAGGGGGGACCTCAAGAAGCTCAAGGAGTGGGCCAGGAAATGGCAGAGAGGTTTAATGCCAAGAAGTGAGCTGTGATGCACCTAGGGAGGAAAAACACAAAAGCGGGGTATACATTGGGGGGGGGGGGGGGATCAAAGAATCAGAACAACGAAAGAGATCTGGGGATCATAGTCTCCTCAAACCTTAAGGTAGGTTTCCTATGTAGTAGGGTGGTGGGAAGGGCCAATGGAATGCTGGCATGCATAGGCAGGGGCATTACTAGCAGAAGGACAGAGGTTATAATGCCCCTCTGCAAAGCCATGGTGAGGCCGCAGTTAGAGTATGGGGTTCAGTTCTGGAGACCACACCTCCACAAGGATATAGATGCATTGGAGAGGGTTCAGAGAAGGGCAATAAAGATGGTACAGGGTATGCAGGGGAAGATATATGAGCAGAGGTGTAAGGAGCTGAATCTGGACTTGCTGGCAACAAGGAGGGAAAGGGGGAACATGACTGAAACCTTAAAATATGTAAAGGGTCTCAATAAAATAGGTGAAGGGGTTCGGCTGAGGAGGAAGGAGGGAGCCAGAACTATAGGGCATAGCCTCAGATTGCAAGGAAATAGGTTCAGGGGCAATGTGAAGGGGCACTTCTTCACAGAGAGGGTGGTGGAACCCTGGAACAGACTGCCAGATGGAGGAGTGGGGGCTGAGACGGTGAAGGAATTTAAGAAGGCATGGGTCAGCCATATATGACTGAGTACTGGGAGGAGGGTGGGGGCAGGTGGGGAGGAGGTATGTGAAAGGAGAAGGTTAGGCAGACTAGATAGGCCAGAAGGGTCCTTTTCTGCCATCAAATTTCTATGATTCTATGATTCAATGATGCGAGAGAGGTATAACGACACCTGGCCCTGAGCCATCCCTCATGCCCTGGAGGTCAGTTCCCTCGCAGTAGCTTGCAACTGTTTCCCAGGGGGTAAAGGAAAGGCCATCATGATGATGATAATGATGATGATGATGATGATGACTGGCTTAATAAATGACTACCATGACTACCACGCTGTTCACATTACACTGACTTGGCTGTAACTGTTTGAGCATAATGTTTAATAAAAATATGACGGTGGCCATTTTCTCCAAAATACATTGCCTGGCTTCATCCATTCATCCGTTCAGGTGGAAGGAATGGTTTGTGACCTATAAGACAATACAGTAGTACTTTTAAACCACATAGTAGCTAAGATGAACTCAGGAATAAATGGAGCTCGAATCCTTGCTACCCATACATAGTTACAATCAAGTGATACAAAGTGGTTGATGGAACCACTTTTCACCACTGTTCTGTCTTGCACCCCTTTGTGCCATACACAAGGGGATCACAAGCCTTACCCCAAGCCGTAGCAATAGGCATTGCACTGGCACAGGGGAAGGAGCCATGGCCAATGTACTAATGAAGCCTGTGCTATGAACAGATGCTTAGTAGCCCCAAACAACTGCTCACATGCCACAGTGCACTGACTCCTGTTGAACTTTGAGACGCAGTTCTACAGGGGTGATGCAGGTATGTGGTAGCCCCATGTTAACTCAAAAAGCAACGAAACAAAACATATGGAAGAATGGGGCTAAGAAAGTGGTTTCAGTGGACGCAACAGTTGGGATGTTTTAACATGACTAGTTGGGATAGCCACTGGATCATCAGATATAGCCAGCAAGGATCACAATCATTTGTATATCACCTGGCCAACAAATGAGGCATATGATATGGAATTAGAGGGTGGGGGATGACTGGGATGGAAGGACAACATACCACAGCTTCTGATCATGGCATTACACAATGTGATTGGCATAAGGTCATGCTCAGAATTCTGTGATGATCACAATGTGTATGTTTCCAGTTGGAAAGAAGTATGCTGCTGGTTAACTAGGATCTGCAGCTTATCCATTAGGTAGGATCAATGGGCATACTGGGTGGGCCAAGCGGTCTTTATCTGCCGTCAGATTCTATGTTTCTATGTTTCTATGAAAACACCATTTGTGACCACAAAAATCTAGTGACCATTATTTGCACTGTGAGTTAACTGCTGGTGGAAAGTTCTCCTCTGGATTCCATGTAAGGGCTTTTTGTATGGTAGTTTTTGTAGCTGGTGGAATGGGAAACCTCTGTGCATCCTTAACTGCAAAACCCCTGACTGCAACTATATGTTAGTCTCCAATACTTCTTATTTACTCCTAGCTCTAATCTAACCTTTTTAACCAAATATCTCCAGAACTAAAGTTCTTCTCTTGAGTGAACCCATGTTTTAAGTGTATTTGTACTACCTCCAGGTCCTAATTTATTTTAAATATTTCAATTTCCACTAGAGTTAGTTTTGGTGCTATACTCTATAATATAAATTCGCTGTTGATACATTTCCCCATGTCTGTCTTTATTATGATTCTGTTTTGTCATAGGAAGGCTATCCTTTTGCAATACATAAATACGATGTAATAAGATGAAACTTGGACATCTTCAATTTGCTGACTACATAGGCAGTGATAAAATACATTTCTGAAGGCTCTTGCTGTAGTTCAACATCTTTATGCTTGCGTTGACTGATGTTTTAGCCAATACTCTAAATCACCTTCTCCACCATCTGTAACATTCTTGCAACAGTCTGTTGCCTGTCCTCAAGCAATGATAATTTGTCCACATGATCTATGTTATCATTCATACCATTTTTCTTACAATGCCATGATACTTCTTTAAATACATGGCTGCCTGCCAAAATATCTCACTGCCTCCCAAGCAAAAAATAAATGATTTTGATGTCCTAAATAAATGTACTATAAAGTCCAAGAATTAAAGTGAAAGATTTTTTATAACACATTAATAAGTATGTTTGCAAAAAAATGCCTTGTCAACCTCTGGGTAGGACAACTATTGCCTTTAAAGTATAATTTATTATTATTTCTTATTACTGATGATTGCTGAATAAATTACATTCCAGAATGGATACCTGGACCCTAATACGGGTGTAATTGTGTGGTGCAAATGATCAGAATGACTACTTTTTGCCACTGTCCATGATTGCACCCAAATGTAAGCTGTTACTCATAATCTGCTTTTAGCATTTGGATCAGTTAATATATTAAATACATCTTTTTATTTTCTGTACAGCTTGAATGGGTGCGATGAAATTTTCAGCACTATCTAGGTTATCTTCATTTCTACTTGAGGCATTTATATTATTGCCAGTTACTATGGAAGTCACATGAAACCCCTATTTAAGGTACATTCTTACATATACAACATTGCATTTACTGTATTCAGAGACTAGTTACATTCCCTGATTATAGTATTCTGAGTACCTAAGTTTATTAGGCATCATGCCAATGCCAAGGACCAGTATCAGTCTAGAGGAGGGACTGCAGGGCAGAAACAGGTATGGTTAGCATGCAGGTACATAGGACCTGGGAGATTCAGTCAGCTGCAGGAGCTCTGGGACCATTACTCCTTCAAGGGACCCAGTACAGGAGTGGTGGCTGCACAGTCAGCAGGAGGATGCTGGCATTTACCTCAAAGCTAAATGTAGTCTGAGCAAAAATATGCCAACTGCAGAGTAAGTTTCAGTGAGGGCCTAGGATGTCTACTGCTACTCCTCATCCTCATGGCCCCCAAGGGACCAGAAGGAAAGTTGCAAAGTAGTGAGCAAGGAGGTGGGTCATTGGGAAGCACCAACTAGGGATTTTGTGAGCCCTGAAATTGTAACCTGTAACCACTTCACCCCACTCAGCGAGGTGGTGCATACTACTCTCCCACCATGGGGAGAGCACCCTGTTCTATCTAGATCCTTTGAGTATGCTATATCAGCAATGCCAAAATAGGGGAGAAAAATACGGGGAAGCTAGGAAAAAGAGTCCCAGTTATATGGAATTCCAAATTGAGAGATACTGAAGTTGTGTTCTGTGCCACTGATTGGAGGTGGGGGGTTAGCTGTCACCTAGTGGTGACCACCAAAAGGGTACTTCCCAGGTTAGAGTGTGGTTGAGGAGAGAGTGAGACCAGATATAATTGTGAACTTGAGGGCAAATGACCTGGCAGGGAATTCAACAGGGAAACTGAAGACCAGATTCATGCAGTTGGGAAACATAATGAGGAATGTGGCTGGTGCTGTGACCTTCTCAGAGGTCCACCCCCCAGTGAGTAGACAGGGGGGAAAAAGTGTGACTGGGTGAGCAGGCCCCTGTGATAGACACCTCTAAGTAATTAAAAATAGGGGAATGAACCCTTGCTTTCTGCCCTATCCCCCATTGCTCTGCATGGGATGCTGCACCGTTGCTTGTATCTGGCTTGCACTCCCCAGAGTCTTCCCCTTCCCCATTTCTCCTATCCCTTTTTTATGTTGGTGAGTTTCCACAGCCAACATCTTGTGGTAGTGCAGATTTAGAGGCACGGTCTCTGTTGGGTGAATGCAGGACATGCACCAGTAGGTGCGTCCCACATTCCCCAAACAGCCAGAAGCAGAGGCCAACACCCTGTCTAGCTAATGAGGCAAAGACATGAGAGAAAGGTCCGCTGCCATGAGGTAGAACTCCATGCAGTGTGACTTCTAACCATACTCATGTGCAGGCAACATGATGACAGTGACTGCTGCTGTTGCCTGTCAACGCCCCGTTTGTGTGTGCCGATGGGGTGCGAATCCCGTCAGCATCATGTAACCCTTCATTTTTGATTGCTAGGGGTGCCCAATCCCCTTGGCATCATCGCCCCTAACTGTTTTTCTTTGCTGACGGGGCCCAATCCCCATCATCATGTATCCCTCCTCCCTCCCTCCCCTTGAATTTTGCCGACAAGTGAGCCACTCCCTGTTAGCATAATGTGTTCCACCCCCAATTTTTTGCTTGCCAAGGGGGTGCCCAATCCCCTCAGCTTCTGCGGCCCTCACCTTTCCTTATTTGCCAATGGGGGTACCCAGTCCCCCATTGGTTAAAGCACCCACCCACATACACTCAGGTGGCATGCTGGGAGCCCAGCCCAGCGTGCCAAAGCACCTATTAAAATGAAAACGGTCCCCCAATATCTTTTATTTTTTTTTTTTACCTGTAAAGCAAAAATAGTCCCTCGTACTCTTCCAACCCCCCTACCGCACCACCCACTGCGCACCCTGCCTCCCCACACCCCCGAACCCCATTCTTACCTCCAGAGTCTGGAACAATGATCTTCGGTGGACCAGGAACATGTCTGCACTCTTCAAAGCCAACCGCGAACTGTGGAAATGCTGGTAAGCTGTATAATGGAATAAATAGGGGTTTTTCAACTTTAATACATATCTCGGGCATTTTTGGGAATTTTTACACCAAATTTTCAACATGGGATTTTTGGGACCCCTCCTCATGAATTCTGGCACTGTCATATCATTACTTGTCAGAAAGGTGATTTCACAGTCACTGCGGAATCACCTTTTGGGACTGATTAATGAGATGACAGTGCCCTGTTCAGTGGGCTCAAAAGCCTATGTTACAAATTAATTGAACATCAAAAAAATGGCTGTTTTGACATACATTGTGCAGCTGCTATGAGCTCATAACTTCATGAATCTGCAATATTTTCATGCCAGATTGTCAACATTGTCATTTTGCCACCTCCTTGTGAACAGTACAGCTGTCATTTTTCACATCCTGGCCAAAATGTGTTTCTGCACTTCCGGTGCTGATCACTGCGGTCACAGTGGAAATCAGTGTTCAGGCCAGATTATGAAAATGACAGTGACACTGTTCATGAGCAGAAGGTGCTAAAATGCCTATGTTGAAAATTTGGTGATGATACTCCATAAAATGACTGTGTTACGAGCATGCGTTGGCAGATTGCATGCATGCTCTTAACGTCATGCATTTGTAATATTTTCACCCTTGATTTTCACCATTGACATTTTTCCACACCTCTTGATGAACAATACAGCTGTAATTTCACATATCCTGCCCAAAATGTGTTTTCACACGTCTGGCCAGAATAGCACGGTTGCTGTGTGAAATCACTTTTTGGGACAGTTTGAGGAAATAACCATGACACTGTACATGAGCAGAGGTGCTAAAATGCCTATGTTGAAAGTTTGGTGCCGATCGTCCATAAAATGATTGTGTTACAAGCGTGTGTTGAGCATTTCCTACGCACCCTTGTTACTTTGCAAATTTGCAATATTTACATGTCACATTTTCAACATTGGCATTTTTTTACACCTCCTTATGAACTGTACAGCTGTCCTTTTTCACATGGTGCCCAAAATGTTTTCCTGCACTGCACTACCAAAGCCAATGCCAGTGCGACAACATTCGGCATTGACAAATGCTTGTTTCCCTTTTTATGCCCCCCCTCAAGCTCCCTGTTACACACACCTACCCAGTAGTGTTCTTCCAAGGACACCTGGATGGTATTCCTCTTTGGAACCTAGTGTGGTAGAACTTTATACTTCTACACCCCCAAAGCATGCCTCAGTGTACAGGAATTTGTCTCTCGACAGTTTCACAACTACTGATGCTCTACATGATTATACCGTGGAGCTTCTAATTTTCTTTTCTTATTGTTCATATTTCAGCTACAATATGTTCAATAAAATGAATTAACGACAAAAAAAAAATAAATGTAGGAATATAAGCATTATGCAATATTGCCACGACAAGGCCTTCCACATGTCATCAAAGACATATTTTGTGTTGTTAGCCACAGTCTGAAAAGTCTGAGCTGTAGCCTGACATAGGGCTGGCTTGACAAAACATGTTTTCTCCCTGTGGTGAGATGAAGAGAAGTTATGCTGTTTTTGCCCTGTCCCAATATTTAAGGTGGATGGCAGGAGAGAGAGCGAGAGAAAGAGAGAGAGGCAGAGACAGAGACAGAGAGAGAGAGAGAGAGAGAGAGAGAGAGAGAAGAGTGGGGCGGTGAGAGAGAGAGGGGGGTGAGTTAATTTTCTTTCTGTGTAGTTTACCTCCAAACAGACATAGAAGTCTGCCATAGCCATTTTTGCTTATTCAGCCTGTACAATGGCCCAAAATGAGGGGTATGGTCAGTCTCTGTTGTGCACAAAGACTAACCTGCAAGGTTAACATAGAAACATAGATAGTATGGGCAGATAAAGACCACTGATCCATCTAGTCTAGCCAATCCCTACCCCATTCCTTGATGCAAATCTAGTATTGGCCTGACCGTATCTACTTAAATAATTCCCTACGCCACTGGTCCCTTGCCCTCTTGTAGTCCTTTTCACTCCCCCCTCTCTAAACCACCAACTCCCTATATTTTTTCCATCCATGCTTGAATGTGTTCACCATCTGCTCTTTCACCAGCCCTGTGGCAGCTGCTTCCATTTGTCCACCATCCTCTCAGTGAAGAATTATTTCCTCATGACTCTTCAATATTGCCCCCTCCAGCTTTAGGTTGTGCCTTCTCATGATGTTTCAGTCTCTGAGCCTGAGCAACTACTACTATGTTGATACCTTTGAAATACTTGAAGGTTTCAATCATGTCCCAGTGCTCTCTTCCAGTCTTCAGGGAGTACATGTTGAGATTTTCTGACTTTTCCTAGTAGGATCTTCACTACAGGCCATGGATAAGTTTAGTCACTCCTCTCTGAGTAGCACCCAGATGGTGCCTGTACTTTTTCATATGTGAACTCCAAAATTGGGCACAGTAGGTGTGGCCTGGCTGTGATCAGTGCAGTGGCAAAATAACTTCCTTTCCTTTGCTGAGAAGGCTGTCCCTATGCATCTCGGCATCCTCTTTGCCTTGTTGTATGCCTTCTTGTAGTGTACAGAGTTCTTCAGGCTGTTGCTGACTTTGACTCCCTGTTCTTTCTCCTCCATTGTGTACACACGACACACTCCTACCATCTAATATTTACTCCTAGGGTTTTCTTCTTTCCAAGTGCATGACTTTACACTTTTTTTGTATTGAATTTTAACTGCCAGATTCTGAACCACTTATCCAACTTTGCAAGACTCTCCTTCATTTCTCAGATGCCTTCCTCATTGCTCCATCTGAGCATAATTTGCAGTCAGCAGTCACATCCTGTCCAATATGCTGTCCCTTATTTTGCATATGAACTTAATAAAAAGCACTGGGCCAAGGATTCACCCTTGTGGTATGCTGCTTATGCCACACCTCACTCCCAACCTAACCCCATTTATGACCACCCTCTAAATCCTGTTTTCAAGTCAGTTAATCATACACCTAACAATGTGTCACTCATTCCTACTGCACATCCCTCAGTGTCTTTGCTAAGCAGTTCTGGGGCACCGAGACAAAAGTTTTAATAAAGTCCAAGTAGAAGACATCCAGGTCCCTTCCTTTGAATAGTTCCTGTGAATCCTCTTTGAGGAATTTAATGAAGCTTGTCTGACAAGATCTTCCCCTTATGGAACCATCCTGCCTTGGTCTAAGAGCCCTGTCTCTCCAGAAATTCCATCAGCTGCTCCTCACTATAGAGTACAGTAGCTTTCCCAGAATCGATGTCAGACTTTCTGGCCAGTAGATTCCTGGGTTCCCCCAGCACTGTTCTTGTGCAGTGGAATGACATCTGCTATCCTCCAGTCACACAGGACCTCTGAATAAGGAAGATGACTGGTGTTACGACCTTCTCAGAGGTCCTCCCAGTGTGTAGACAAGAAGAAGTGAGTGTGACTGGGTGAGCAGGCTCCTGTGACAGTCACAGTCACAGACTTATTTAAGCTTGAGCTCTGCCAGTGCTTGAGGCAATTCCTTTAGCACCCTAGAATGTAGTCTTTCTGGACATGGTGACTTGTCTACTGTTAACTCCAATAACCCATTTTGCACTATTTCTTTTAAACCCAATAGCCCTTTTGTACTATTTCTTCTAAATTGTCCCCTTAGTTCATATTAGCTCCTCTTCAGCCTGCATGCTGCAGTCAGAAAAATAACACCTTTTTTCCTTTCTAACCGCCAAGTAGTAATATGAATTCAGGACTTTGCCAATCTGCTCATCCTCTTCAACCCAGAAGTCTTCCTTTTATTAGCATTTTTATTCTATTTTTACACTTTCTTGTCTCCCTTACATAGCTGAAAAATTCCTTCTTATTTGTGTTTAACTCCCCCCCTTCCTGAATTATAGACACCTTTGCCTTTCTTACTATCCTGCTGGTCTCTTTGGTGGAAATAAGATAACTTTCTCAACTGGCCTCCAGTAGGGATTTTTTGAATTTTTTTAATGCCACCTTCTTCAATGCAACCATCTCCCCATCTGTCTTGATAACCAAGTTTTTCTTTTTGTTCTTCCTGATCTGGTATTACATTTTGATATATAAAAATTGCTTGTGCTCCCAAATATGCCTTTAGAGAAATGTACAGTACAAAAGGTTTAAACAATTAATAAAACTCTCCTTGCTGCAAAGGAAATGCTGAATAAGTGTGAGCTGAACAATTTAATTACTTCTAGTGAAGTTAAGTAAAATTAAACATCAACAGCAAAGTTGATGCAAAATTCAAAGTCTCTTCCCTAAAAGATACCTGTTGGTAAGCTGGTGCTCTGCTTCTCGCCCCTCCATTCTTGCTGTAGCTGAGACTTGGCTGTGCTCCACCCTTCCTGATTCAGATATCAGTCTTTGAAACTATACAGTTTTTAGATCTGACAGGAACAGACATGGTGGTGGTGCTACATTATTTGTCCATACTTCCATTCCCTGCTCATTTGTCTGATCTGACACCATGGGAGGCTTGATTAATTCTGTGTTTACTTCTAGAAAACAGTCTGGAAAGGAAATTTTATCTGGCAGCCACAGCCTGTACCAAGGAGATTTAGCTAGCAGCCTGTATTCCCCCCCCCCAAA
This sequence comes from Neoceratodus forsteri, assembly GCA_016271365.2. Taxonomy (NCBI): domain Eukaryota; kingdom Metazoa; phylum Chordata; order Ceratodontiformes; family Ceratodontidae; genus Neoceratodus; species Neoceratodus forsteri. The sequence continues at coordinate 1,018,681,879 of CM028129.1, forward strand.
AAAATATGGTGACATTAATGCAAATTGGCCCTCCAGCAGAGGACTCAGACTGAAAACCTCCCTTGCCCCTCTTGGTTTGAATCAACTAGTTAAAGATTCAGCACATAATGGCTCAAACTGTAAGGTCTTTGCTATCGTAGATTTGTGAATATAATCTTTATTCAACATTTTCAAAGTCTGCAAAATCCATAAGAGAGAAGATTAAGCAGTACATACAATACAAGTTGCAATCAGAAGATATGAGCTTTGTATTATGATGGTCCTGGCCACAAGACAGTAATAGTAAGGTAGTCCTCCACCTCTTTAGGGACAGCATGGAGGGGAGGAAAGGGAAAATGATACTTGCTGCCTATACAGTCCCAGGGCTCCTCAGCTGTAAAAGGATAAGAGATAAGGACTCAAGATCAAGTTCTTCTTAACGGACAAAGTATGGGTCTTTGGTCAAAATGTGCAGGATCCACCCATTCCATCTCAAGGAATATAGGTCTGCCCTATTGTTTAATATGTGTGTGATCCTCTCCATTCTATATATCTGATTAACGATGGTCAATGCCACTGATTTTCAGTTTTTACTGGAAAACCAACTAAAATTCTGGATCTTGGACTGCCTGCACACTGGTAAAAACAAAGAATTTCATGGAATTTGGCATTTTAGACCAGATTAGTACACCTGCAGAACTTGTATTTTTCTTATAAATGCTTCATGTACTGTTTTCAATATGCTTCATTTTAATTCTCTGTATAGTAACCCTCCTTTTATTTAGATTATTTATATACATACTAAAAGAATGACAATAGAATTCTGATAAAACTGGAAAATAGACTAACAATCACCTGTGCAATTCCCAGAATTTCATGTCTTGAAAGCAGAATTTCATTATTTTAATCACTGTAAATCAGTGTCCTTGACTATGGTCCTCCAATTAGGTAAGGAAGGAACCTGGGGTATAAGCCAGGCCCTGGTGATAGTCTTCCTTACTGCTATGAGTAGGATACCCATAAGGGGTTCTATTCACTTATAAAACTAAATGTATTAACTCCAAAATCAATTTTGTTTATTCTTTATTTTAATGCCAGATGTCTCAATAATAAACTAGACAAATTAAAAATAAGAGTAGGTCAAGAGCAAACAGATATTATAGCTATCATTGAAACTTGGGGTGATGCAAAGGCATCATGGGACCCCATATTGCCTGGCTATGCATTGTATAAACTGAATAGAAGTTTATGTAAAGGTGGGGGGGGTGGCAATATTTATTAATAACAACCTCAAAATCATTGATATGTCTAATAAAATAAAACAGACTGACTTTACGACATAATCCATCTGGATCAAACTTCTGTTAGATAATTCAGAACATATCATGCTAGGTATTTGCTACCACCCACCCAATTCTGCATCCAAATATTCTGATGCTATTTTTAAATAAAATGAGATCACAACAAGCTAGGCAATATAATTTGCATGGGGGATTTCAATATCGGGGATGTCTCATGGAAAGATCTAACCGCATCTTCAAGCTATGGCAAAATCTTCTGGCCACTTGCCTACAGTATAGTTTAAATCAATGCGTACTTAGTCCTACTAGGGTTGAGATAATATTAGATCTAATGATTTACAGTGACCTATTAGAGATAAATAATGGGTCTGTTCAAACCTCAATTGGAAATAGTGACCATGATTGTATTCTGTTTTCATTAGTTACCAGTCATATCTATAGCTTTAGTACTTCTAAGATATATCTCTATGAAGTTGTAGACTTTGACTTAATAAATACAAAACTGGTTTCCATAAACTGGGGTGATATTTTCTCTACAAAAACAATAGAGGAAGCCTGGGAGTTTTTACACCAGACCATTATCTCATTGAGGGAAAAATATATTCCTTTCAGAATGAAAAACAGCAGTTGAAAACATAGCCCAAAATGGCTTGACAAGTCTATACACAGACTTATAAAACAAACAAACAAAAAAATGCTCAAATTATTTGAAATCCCGTACACTAGAAAACTGTACCTTGTATGATAAAATTAAAAACAAAAATGTAAAACAAAGATTAAGCTACCATAAAGCTAAATGGGAACATAATCTACCAAGGACTGCTAATAAAACAAACAGCAAGCAGTTCTATTCATATATAGTCTCACTAAAAAAAACTATATGCCAAATTGGTCCTCTGTTAATAAATAACAAACTGGTATAAGAACCCAATGAAATGGCCAATATTCTCAACATCAAATTTTGTGAAATTTTTGATCATTCTAAGTCTGCCAATTTGGGGTCACCCATAATGAGGATGAATTTATAAATCTTACTGATGAATCCATATACAAAAAAGTATTATCCCTTAAAGGTAAGATGTGCCCCAGCCCTGATGATATTGCAGGACATCTCCTATACTTACTTGCAGATGGCCTCACTCATCCACTAAAATTACTATTTGAAGGATGTCTCAATTGCAGTTTTGTGCCCCCAGCATGGAAATCAGCATATTTAATACTGATACACAGAAAGAGTCCCCAAAACAATTGGGAGAATTATAGGCCTATCAGCCTCACCTTGTCTATTTGTAAATTGTTGGAAAGCACAATTAAGGACACAATTAGCCAAGTTCTAGATACAATTGACCCTGAACAATGTGGGTTTAAAAAAGGGAGGGGTTGCCTTACCAACCTTATGTGCTTTTATGAAGATGTCAGTTCACAACTGGATAGTCGAATACCATATGATGTTATATTTATCGACTTTAGCAAGGCTTTCAATGTTATGCCTCACAAAGCCTTAGTTTCCAAACTACACAAAACAAGTACTAATAAAATATCATAAACTGGATTGAAAACTGGCTTAGCAACACATCACAGAGAGTATTAATAACAGGAAAACTGTCAGATGTGGGTATGGTTAGTAGGGGCTTCCCCCAGGGCTCTGTACTGGACCCCTGTTTATTTCAAGTGTTTATTTCTGACCTAACAACTGTCTATCACACACAATCAAATATGGTGATGATGTAAAAATAGCAGGCTCTTGTAGTACAATCAAACAAACCCAAAACATCCAAAATGATCTTAATAAAATATCACAATGGATAACAGAGTGGGGCTTGAAGATAAACAATAGCAAGTGTAAAGTTATGCACCTAGGTCATCAGAATCCCTTGACAGAACACTCCATTGGTGGTTGCAACCTAAGTACAACCACTGATGAAAGAGATCTGGTGGTATACATATCTAAAGATCTAGGACATTCAAAAGAGGTACATGAAGCTATTAAAAATGCCAACCATGCAATCTGATCCATAAAAAGAAACATCAGATCTAGGGATACAAATGTGATGATGCCACTTTATAGGGCTTATGCTAGTCCTCACATAGAATATGCCTCCCAACTTTGGTCACCCTGTAAGAAAACTAAAATAACACTACTGGAAAGGGTCCAGAGAAAGTATACAAAAGAAATATCTGGATTGTATAATGAGTCATATGAAAACAGATACCAGCCACTTAATTTAATGCCATTGGCAACTCATCACATTAGAGAGGATCTTATTTTTATGTTTGATCTCTTACAGGACCTTTATTTACTGTCTGAGTTGGGTTTTGAATTTAAAAACAACCCTCACAACACCAGAGGCCACCTGTTACAGCTCATTAGGAAATGGTTTAATTATGTAACTTGTAAAAAACTTCTTTACTCAAAGAATTATAAACCCTTGGCATACACTCCCAATTGAGGTAATTGTGAGCAGGACAAAAGCTGAATTTAAACATTGACTTGACATCCTCATTCTTTCAGGGTTCAATTTTTGCTACTATAATTAATTTCACAGGTGCTACTATGGGCTAAAAAAGCCTCCTAGCACCTTTTCCATCCTTAGTTGTATGATCTTTAGTAGTTTGAGTGAGGTACTGGTTTGCTGTACAGCTCCTCTAGCTCTTCCCAGAGTGACCAAAAGAAGGAGTGCAAGATTGGGCCCTCCCATATTATGTGTGTGTGATGAGCATTAGTGTTCCCACATTGCCTCCAGCAGGTGACATCCTAAGTTATATGATAATTGGAAGGCTTGCCTGTAGTTGGGTGGCCAAGCAGCCAGCCACTCCCACTTCCTGAGCTATATAAGCAGTTCCTTTAAGCCTCACTGTGAAGCATTTATTTTTTTGCAGCTGAAGGCTCTGTTGGTTTGTCCGCTGAGCTGTTTGGCCTTCCCTGGCTGGCTGGGGCCTGCCCGCCCTTGCTGCTCCTGCTTGTCTCTGCTGAGCTTCTGTGTTTATTTTACTGCTACTGGTTTGCATTTTGCCTTCGGCTGTGTGTGCTTGCTTCCTTTTTGGGGGGAGGGGGCTTTTCTAATCTCCTAGCATACTGCTACTTCAGCGCTCATACAGCTTGCTTTCAGTTACTCAAAACTCTCAAATTACTTGCACAACTGCAAACCTGATCTGTGTGTTTCAGCTCAACTATAGCTGGTCCATGTGGCCTATTCTATTACTTTCACCTGACTCAGATTTACTTGAACCTAGCTATACAGCTTACTCATGCTTGTTCTAATTACCTTACTGCTGCAGTCTCATTGCACTGCCTGTTGACAGTGCTTAAGAGCATTATGCCTCCTTTTATTTTGCAGTTACAACTCAGTGTACTCACTTGTTTTTAATACTGCTGCACAGGCCCACTTGCTTCCTGCTGCTGCTTTGTTTACTCCCATTGCTATTGTACCTTGTTTTACTCTGAGGTTAGCTGAAGCTCTTGCTGAGGCTATTAAATTAGCTTTTATATCTGCATGTGGTTCTTGGCCTTTCCATTGCTTCCTTGTTTGTCCTATGATGGGGACTGGGAGGTGCTTGGGGGGTCACGGCCTATGTGGCTAATTAATTCTGTTCTAAATACTGTCTTCTCTGCCTAAAATCCTCAGTTTGTCACCTTGATTTGGCTATTCATGTCTGGCTGGCTTGCCCCCAATTCAATGCTGTTTAATTGCTACACAGTATTTATGAAGGTCCACCTATCACTACTACTGCTTACTGACCTCTGTGCAGGTCCACACTTGCCTTCATAACCATTGCTTCTTGCTTATGCAACCCATTGCTTCATGCCTACTGCCATCCCCTTGGCTTCAGCCTCTGGGATTCTGCTGCACTCAATCTGCATTTGACCTTGCAGGTCTTAGTTCTCAATACTCATTATGATCTCAGCACGCCATGCTCATTCAGCTCACCAGCTTTCAGCTCAATCAATTTCTGGGGCATGCCAGCTATTCTATTATGGCACAGGTTCCTGCAGCCGATGGTCTCACTCTACATTTAGTCCGCATCTCGAGCATGTCCAACTTGGGGTGGGATCCTTCTCACCTGGCCCATAGCCAGGAATGTCATCACCTCGGGCTTGGCTTTAGCTGCCTGCTACATAACAGCAGCTCCTGGTGTAGAAATTAAGACTAGCGGTGAAGGGTGGTTACGACAATCTCCTTTGGCTCTAGTGTTCCACTGTAACAGTTAGCCATTGACTTTAGTGGTTTCCCTAGCAAGGCACTTTCACCGCATTCTCCCTATGACTGCATCTGGTTCACCTGGTTTGATTTAGGGTGGGTAGACCAGGTTAGTGCCTCAGCAGTTGTTGCTCTCCTCCTGCGCCTTGGATAGATGTATTGTTGCAGAGTTTTCTCGCAACCTTCCACGGCGTTCCACTAGAGGGTTTGAGTGAGTGCCTTCCTCCAAATTGGAATATTTTCCACCTCCTTTTAATTGGGTTTTCCAAATTGCAACTGCAGAGCTGTCACTAATTAAACTATCCCAAGCCTGGAGGGAAGGCACCCTAGGCCTTGGATCCCCAGAGATTTCCTCCTCATAGGGTTTTTTTTTCTCTCCTCTGTTGCCTCAGGTCATAACACTTAGTTAGCATAGTTGTTTCTCCTAATTTCTTAGGTAGGTTCCGCTGTTGGATGGAGGTGGAGGATGTCCTGCCATTCCCTCTCTCCTTAGGAGATCCCCTAATCTCAAAGCAGAATGTCAGTATCATGCTACGCAAACCTGGGCAGTCCTTACATTATCCAACTGAACATCTAATTGCATTATCAAACTGCCTATGCTTCTCTGCTTCTACGTTACAGTTACTGCTCCTATATCACAGTTACTGCTTGCTCATATGCTTCACGTTGCCTCTTTTTTGGGGATGATACTACATTTTATTGGGGGATTACTAAGGTACCTTTAGCCAAGGGAACCGTCCCATTGCACATCTAGGGGTGGAACCCTCTCCAACGGAATAGAGAGTGCGAATGGCCAAAACCAAACTAACACAGTTGCACAAGCATAACACTATACTAGCTGTGTAGGTCAGTGAATTGAAAGGCTTGCCTGTGGTTCAGTGGCCAAGCAGCCAGCCACTTCCACTTCCTGAGCTATATAAGCAGTTCCTGTAAGCCTCACTGTGAAGCATTTTTTCTTTGCCCCACCATCCTCCCCTCCTCCTCCAGAAGCAGCACTCTCTCCTTAGGGGGATCCCTAAAGTACTTTAGCCACGGGAACCATCCCATTGCACCTCTAGAAGTGGAACCCTCTCTGAGGGTTCCTTGCCTTTGTACCCCTACAAGGTGGTAATTCCTCTGGAATAGAGAGTGCGAACGGCTAAAACCAAACAAACACAGTTGCACAAGCACAACACTATATTGGCTGCGTAGGTCAGTGAATATGCTGTAATTGCCAGAGTACAGAAAAATCTTATCTGATATTTCTATTTGTATTCCCACCATGGGTAAGAACTAGTAATTTTAGAGGTGATTTGACAGGATCTGTGCCATTGGTCTAAGGTATTTTGCTGGTTTAGCTCTTCACACCATCTTTGTAACACATATTCTGTTGAATTACCACCATTATCTATCAGGGAGTAATTATAAAGGGAAATAAAAGGTCCAGTGTCTCCAGTCTGTATGACTGAAATGAGGGAGTTGATATTAGGGTGGATCTCAGGTTGCCAAACCCCTATGGGAAGGTTGTTTTAATAATGTCTGAGCTAAAGGTACAGTATCAATAAAAATCACACTGCCAGAGGCCAAATTCTCATTTAATGTCTATGAAGGACTTAACGGTAGTCCCACACATCAGCTGGTAAATGTATTGGATTGAGAGTTGTTCCTGCCTCCAGAAGATCAATTCAGTATGGGCTGTCTGGAAGCATTTTAGGAATGTTATCGAACAGATTAAACTAAGGAAGGGAACAAAATGCAACACTCCACTGTTGGCAAGCCATGCTGACAGCTGGTTTTGGAGCAATGGAGGTAGTCTTACTGGGTGCCCAGGTTGTATATCTAGATGATACATGGCTTTAATGAAGTTTAAATAAAGGAATAGCATAGCCGCCATTTCTTGCCATAGTGTTTTGTGCGTACCAAGGTAACGATATACTGTATGATGAAATGAAGATGGGAGGCCCAGTAGTAGAGTTTAAGATACTGTCATAGATTTGATTTTAGTTTCCCCTGAGCTTCCTGTTAGTTCTACTGGCTGTCAGGGAAATTTGATCAGTGATCATGCCCTCATGTTATTCACAGTGAATCTTTCTCCTCCTAAATTTACTTCTTACACCATTAAGTTTTGTTGTTTTAAGAACTTTAATTTGGAGGCTTTCACTCTGGTTTGCACAAGATCAATTGGGGGGACCAGTTTCCTTTCTCTAACTGATCAGCAGGATCCCGGGTGGTCTAGTGGTTAGGACTTAGTACTCTCACCACCGTGGCCCAGGTTTGATTCACAGCCAGGGAAGGTGCTATGCCTATTAGGGGAATAAACAGGGTATGGGTGGAAAGCATATTTCAGAGAAAACTCTGCACAAGAACAAGGGGGCATGATATGAGGCTGAAGGGTGGAAGGCTCAGGGGTAATGTTGAAAGGGTGGTGAAGCTGTGGAACAGTCTTCCAGCAGAAATGGTGGGGGTGAAAACAATATGGGGGTTCAAAATTGCATGGGATAGACATAAGAGTACCTGGAGATGTACAGGGCAGGAGAGCCACAGATCAAATAGGATCTGGGGCTGCTGCAGTGAGTAGGGAAATGGGCAGACTAGGTGGGCTGTATGGTCCTTATCTGCTGACAGATTCTATGCTTATATATTTAGTTCAATTTGCTTTGCAACCTATACAACCTTTTTTTCCAAGAAAAGAGTCAAATCCAAACACATTCCTTGGAAGACTCCTTTTATTGTTACCCAATTAAAGTCCCAAGATAAGTTACATCAAAAGGCCAAGAAACTAGATACTCCAGAAGAATAGCAGACTTTTTATAAATTTCATAGCTATTGCATATTATAAGGAATATAAATCCTCTTTCTTTAAGACAAATCTTGGTAATGTTAGAAACCATCCTAGGAAATTCTGGCACATGGTTGACTCTGCTTGGAAGGTACTCTCCTCGTCTTCCATTAAAAATGTATCCTATGATGGTTCTACTGTGTACTCTAAGGAAGGTATCTGTGGTATGTTTTATTCATTTTTTTCCGAGGCTCCTTCTTTACTGTTGAAAAAGGCTGGTTTATCTTCTACAGGACTGTCCTTTTATCTCCTTACAGGGTCCCCTTTCTCAAGACCTAGTTTTTATTTTGGCTCTGGCCTGGCCTAATTGCTGGGTCCGTGCACCCCTTGGGGGTAGCACAGAAAATTCCAATGCAGGGGACATTGCACCCCTCCCTGGTGCAAGCCCCCTTCCATCATGATACACCAGTGCAGTCATCGCAGGGATGGTTCAAGCCTGGTTGGTGCAGTCCCCTAGGTGGTACAGGCTGCATTTGAAAATTGGAACTGGTGGGGGGCGTGGCACAAGGAGCCTCTTCCTCCATTTCTCCTTGATTCAAGTCCCCCTGCCCCAGTTCTAACCTTTAATAATGTGGCACTCTATTTTTAAATATGAAACCCACCCCCACCCACTGTGACAAACTATCCTTTTCCTACCACATTCTACCATACAATAACCATACCCACCACACTGCAGCATGCACCTACCTCCAGCTCCCTATAGTCCCTGCACAGTTTTTATATAACTAATATAGTTTTATTACATTAATTCACAATCGAAGACTCTGAATTAATACAATGTGACTTAGTTAAAATAAAAACTTGTGCAGTGGAATGGCAAATGAAACTGAATATGAGTAAGTGCAAGGTCCTACACTTGGGAAAGGGAAATAACAGGTATAACTACACGATAAATTGCACATCACTGGTGGAAGTAAGAAATGAAAATGACTTGGTTATACTCATATTTTTTATTTATTTATTTATTTATTTATTTATTTATTTATTTAGTTTTTGTTTACCGGGTAAGTGCACTAGCCAACAGGTGACTATTTTCAGGCATGACCCGGGAGAGTACAAGACAAAAAACATACTGAGGGTGATAACATAAACAGTACAATTGTAAAGACAGTGGAGCAAAGCTATGAGGCTAGGATAACAATGTGGACACTAGTCAAAGTACAACGAATACAACATTGTTCTGAAATAGTTTATAGCAGGCAAAAAGCAAAAGCGGGTACTGGTGCAGGGACAGAGCTATTTGTTGGTCCTAGGCAGATATAGCATAAAGAAGCAGGGGGGGACGGAGTGGAGGAGGAGGCCTGAGGATCCGAAATGAGCAAGCTAGGACCACGCTGAGAGAACTGCTAATTAGCAGCTCAGAGCACAGAGATGGCTTACGGCTTAGGCAGCTCAGGGTACTACCGTGCAGCCGGGCTCATGGTACTGCTACCTGGGCGCTAAACATGGCAGGCAGCCTCTGAAAGCAGACATACCGGGGGCCCCTGAGACTATCCTGGTTAGTCCATGTAGCGGTAATTTATGGCTTTCGTGGTTGGAGGTAGGGACAAGCAGCCGGTCTCATGGTTCCATTGCCGGGCATGAGAGCGGCATTCTGTCAGGGCTAACCGGGCAAGGACTTATGGCATTACGGTAGTGACTCTGCAAATTTTACAGCTTTAGTGGCTGGAAGTAGAGACAAGCGGCCGGCCACATGGTCCCGATGACGGACATGGGAGCAGCGTGCTGTCAGGGTTTAGCGGTTTAATCGGCAAAACTTGCGGCTTTAGCGGCTGAAAGTAGGGATAAGTAACCGGGCTCATGGTTCCGCTCCTGGGCTTGAGAGCATCAAAATTGTCTGGGTTTGAAGGGGTTTTACTGCAGTCTTACGGCTTTGGTGGCCGAAAGTATGGATAAGTACCCGGGCTCATGGTTCCGTTGCCGGGCATGGGAGCTGCACGCTGTTGGGGTTCTGAGGGGTTTGCGGCAATCTAACGGCTTGGGTAGCTGAAAGTAGGGACAAGTCACCGGGGCTCATGGATCCGTTGATTGGCACGACAGCTGCGCGCTGTCAGGGTTTTGAGGGAATTATTGGCAATCTTACTGTTTTGGCGGCTGTAAAATAGGGAAGCGAAGCCTGGCTCATGGATTCGTAGCTGGACATGAGTGTGGTGAGCAATCCCAGTCAAAACCTGGGGGAGTAAATCGCTGGGAGGGCAGGAGAGAGGCTAAGACCCTAGTTGTACCAGTACCCAATTTACAAAATTCTGTCCTGCTGTCAAAAACCGTGAGGTCCAATACAAGTTAAAAACAACAATGTGAAAACAACAATGTGTAGAGCAAAAGGCATAGTTCAGACATTACACAGCATGAAATAAAGGCATAGCAGTAAGGGCTTATTTCATATAAGACGGTACTGGACGGATCAATAACACAGCTTGTATAGAGCAGTAGGCTACAGACCGAGCAGTTTTGATTAGGGGAACACAGGGAAATATAAGAGATCAGCAGATAGATAAGGTATGAAAACAGGCAGGGAAGAGAAAGCATTAGGAAGAGGGTGAGCCAGCATGAGGGGAGGGAGGCCAATAAGGCAGGGAATGGGGGGATAGTAGGACAGGCTTTCGTAGGTACTGTCAGGTAGGGTCGTAACAGGCACATTGGTCAGAGGTAGCTAGGTAGTTGAGTAGCTCTCGCTTGAAGAGGTAGTGCAACAAGGTATGCCTAAGATCCAGTGGCAGCATGTTCCACATCTGAGGGGCAGCATGCCCGAATGCACCAGTCCCTTTAGAGATGCAACAATGGGGGACTCTCAAAAGAGATATATTAGATAATCTCAGTTCACGAATAGAGGAAGCGGGATGAAGTAGCTCAGCTAGTGATGCATGTTTGTCTAATCTGATAATAGAGTCACATAGACAGCCAAGATAGTATAGCCTGGTGGCAGTGGGGGAGAGCCAGCCAAGGTCACTATACAGTTGACAATGATGTTTGAGCCGCGAGGCCTTTGAAGCATACCGGCATACGTTGTTGTAGGTGACATCCCATTTTTGCAAGGCTGTTTTATGTGCAATAGTCAGGATAGGAGCACAGTAGGTAAGGGTTGGTTAAAGGATCCCTCTGGCGATGGCCAGCTTGGCTGAAGGTGTAAGCATATAGCTGGTTCTGTAGGCAGCCCTCAGCTTACAGTTCACAGCTTTACAGGTTGCTTGACTGTGTAGGTTAAGGTCCAGAGATTGGTCAAGTAGGATACCAAGATAGCGAAATGTGGTGACAACCTCAAGAGAGGTCCCATTCAGGTCCAGTATTTTTAAAGGGGAGGTGCTGTATCTAAGTTTCTGGGCGGTGCCCAGTAGCATAGCTTTAGTTTTGCTTGAGTTCAGGATAAGTCGATGGGAGCTTGCCAGTTTTGTAAAATGTTGAAGGCAGCGGTCAGAGACACATTTAGGTGGTCAATATTATCCAAGCTGGCATAGATGACCAGGTCATCAGCGTACAGAAGAGAGGAGCAGGATGAAATATTGCTTGTAGGTTGTTTATGAATAGGAAAACAGAAGAGCCCAGTATTGAGCCTTGTGGTACACCAATATTGATTGTGGTGCTGTCAGAGATTGCAGAATTGAGTTTTACAGCTTGAGTCCTATCAGCTAAGTAGCTCCTGAACCAGTTAGTAACGGGAGATGAGAAGCCTATTGATTGAAGGGTGGACAGGAGCAGGGAGTGAACCACGAGGTCGAAAGCCTTGGTAAGATCAATGAAGACAGCTCCTGTTAGCCGACCCTCGTCCATGTTTGAGAGAGTATCTGAGGTGAGTTTGGCTAGTGCTGTTGTAGTGCTATGATTCTTCCTGAAGCCGTGCTGTGCTTCACAGAGCAGATTTGAAGATTCTAAGAATTTGAGGGTCTGGGTGGCTACAAGCTTTTCTAAGATTTTGCTGAGGACAGAGGGAATCACTATTGGTCTATAATTTGTGATTTCATTCTTGTTGCCCTTCTTGAATATAGGAGTAATTCTTGCAGTTTTCCAGATATCAGGGACAGTACCGTTGGAGAGGGACAGTGTGAAAATCTTGGCCAGTGGCTCAGAGGTGAGATGAGCAGCAGTTTTTAAAAGGAGGGGTTCCAGAGAGTCAGATCCAGGGCTGGTATTGTCAGATATGGTGCTTAGTAGATTTAAGACTTGAGCACCGGTTACAGCCTTGAAATAGAAAGACTTGGTTGTTTGAGCCCCGAGTTGCTAGGTTGGGAGGTCGGCTAGTTCACTAGCAGCAGAGGGCTGAGATGTGACTGGAGCCAGTGGCAGTGTAGAGGTGTAAAGTGAGAGGTCTGAGAACATGTTGTTGAAGGCATTAGCTATGGTGAGGGAGTCGTTGCAGTGGATACCACCGAGGATCATCTCTGAGGGAGTTACAGATTGTGGGGTACCAAGGAAGGTCTTTATATGGCCCCAAAATTTTCCGGGATCATGTGCTGAGCTAGATAGCAGGTTCTGGCAGTACTTACTTTTTGCAAGCCTTATCTGATTTTTGCAGGAGTTTCTGTGTTGTTTGTAAATTGAGTGGTCTCTGGGTAGACCAGTGCTTTTGAAGTGTTTCCATAGTTTATCCCTGAGTCTTAGCTGCCGGAGTAGATCTTTTTGGAGCCATCTTGTTTGTTTTCCCTTGACTCTTCTTTGCACTTTCGGTGCATGCCTATTCTGTACTTCCCTGAATCTAGTCAGGAACACATTTAGGGCATCTTCAACTTTTTATGCTTGGTGGATTTCAGACCAGTCAGTGTTGGATACGTCAAGGAGGAAGGCGTTTATATCCATATGTGCAAAGTTGGTAAATGTGACCAGGTGGAGCTGAGGAGAAGGTGGCGGACCAGAGCCGCCATTGACAAAAAATGGGAGAGTGGTTGGTTATTGCATCAGCCAGGACACCTGCCTTGGTCATATGTTCAGATCTGTTTGTGAGAATCCAGTCAATAAGTGTACCAGACAGAGAGGTTACCATCCTGGTGTTCTCTGTTATACGCTGGTGGAAGTTAAAGCCATGGACTAGTGATGCGAGAGTATTGTGAGAAGGGCCCAGCCAGTTGAGATTAACATCACCTAGTATGATGGCTTCATTCATGTTAATAGTTTGCAATGTAAGTTTGAGGAGTCCATGAAGACTGTCCACTCCTCCAGTGGGCGGGTTGTAGAGGCAAAGTATGTGCAGATTCTTAGTACCAAGGGACAATATCGCATGTAGTGACTCACAGCTCAGTTGTGGGTCTTGGGCAGGAGCTGTTTTAATGCTGAGGTGTGATTTGTGGCAGATAGCAATGCCCCCACCCCGTTTTGACCTGGGCCTGTCCTGCCATATAATAGAGTATCCAGGTATGTCACACAGGGCATCATGGATTCGTGGTTTTAGCCAGGTTTCCGTGAGGCACAGGATGTCAGGTTCAACTACTTTGATCCAAGCTTCTAGTTCAGCCAGATGGCTCTGCAAACTTCTAATATTCATATGTGCTAGTAGAAGACCTTTTTTAGACTTACCCTTTGAATTGTTGGGAATGCCGTTGCAGGGAGGGCCAGGGTTTAGTTCTACGTCACCAGCAAGCTGGAGCAAAAGAGAAGCTAGAAACTCAAGTTTTTTCCTGTATAGAATTTTGGTCGATTTTTGTTTCATCCTCAGTTTATAGCGGGTAGCAAGTACAAGATAAGTGCATCCTTTCTTAAGAAAAAAGTATTGCCAAGTGGGTTTGGGGTAGTAGTTGGCTGTGAGTAGGTTTGAAAAACTGAAATCATTGGTTGAGGGGGAGTATTGGTGCGTCTCATGTGGTAGTGACAGAGAGAATTTGTTTAGGCCCAGTAGGAAAAGAAGACAGATCAGGAGAATTAGTACCTCTAGTCTACCACTTGGGGGTGGTGAGCCCGCATGGAGGAGTAACATGACAGTGCTTTTGGGATAGGGGCTGAGTTTGCAGGGAAGCAAGGATTGAAGGAGAGGTTTTGTTGGGGCATCAGAGATCAAGTAGAGTTTGAGACTCAGAGCAGGAGAGGGGACCAAGAGAGAGGGATGAAGTGGGGGTGGGAGTTTTGGCAGAAAGGGGAAAAGCAACCAAAAGGCAGCTTCAAGAGAACTGAAGCAAATTTGTCCAGTGGTGAGTAGGTCAATCACCCCCAGTGGTGAGAGATATAAGGAACCAATGGGAAAGTGGACACTTAGTCATATGACCAACACAGTCCTATATAACTAAAGGTCGACCAGGGTGGGTGAGGTGGGGGCGGGTGGGAGCTGGCGCAAAGCACCGGCGGGACAAATGGTCTCAGGAGGAGCTGTATCACTTGCCGTAAGTGTCCGGGAAATGGCTCACCGCAAGCGGGGAGAGTGGACTGCTCACAGCGGTACACGGCGCTCACAGTCCCGGAGCACGGTAGGCAGTCCAAGAGTCAAGGATTATCAGTGAAAACAGCCGCTTTCAGTGAAAGGGTAGAATCCAGATAGTGCCACAAACCCTTTCTGGAGAGAGCCGGCAGCTGAAGCGGAAAAACGTACCTTTCGGCTTTACGCCTTTAGCGGCACAAGGTACCAGCAAGCGGCCGAGCTCCTGGTTCCCTTCCTGGGTGAGAGCGCGGCGGGCGGCCCCTGACAACAGGCTTCCCTGGAGAAGCGCAGTTTCAATCTTCGTCGGGTACCGCTGGACAAGCAGATTCCATGGAGGCTTCCTTGGCTTACAGCGGTGGGTCCACGGGTGCGAGAGGAGCAAATCCAAAGCCCCGATGGTCTTGGAAAGGACCTGAGGAGAACAGCAGGGAGAGGCAATTAAGTAGGCATAGGCGCAGTGGGAAAGGCTTAGCAGGACAAAGAGAAGGGCAGGAAGTGAGAAAAAAGGTGGAGAGAGGAAAATATTATCAGTTTACAGTTTCAAGGCAGCTACACTAAGGCTCTAGACTTTCAGTTATGGCATAGACAATTATGGCTTTGCAAACAAAGAAAAAGGGTGGGAAGTGAGGAGATTGGAGACAGAGGGAAATATTATCAGTTTTAAAGTTTCTAGGCAGCTATACTAAGGCTCTATACTTTCAGTATTAACAAATATTCAAATTTAAAAGCAAAACACACAAGACAAATGGTCACCGGAGGAGCTGTATCACTTGCTGTAAGTGTCCTGGAAATGGCTCACCGTGAGCGGGGAGAGTGGACTGCTCACAGCACCTAAGCTTCTCAAAACAAACCTCTGAAGCCTCATTAAAAACAAATAAAATTATATGGACAATAAAGGAGAACACTGTATCTAGAAACAGGGAGGCATTGGTACCCCTTTACAGAACTTACGTAAGACCACATCTCGAGTATGCTTCCCCAGTGCGGAATCCATACAAAAAGGGTGACAGGAATAACAGAAAAAATTCTAAGGAGATTTACTAAAATTATAAACGGTCATGAAAATATGAATTATGAAAACTGATTGGTATCTCTGGACTTGATATCACTGGAGGAAAGAAGAATCAGGGGAGATATCCTGCTTATGTATGATATCATGCTGGACCCATTTTTGATGAGTGAACTGAATATAGACTATAAACCAGAGAATATTGCTACAAGTGGGCACCCACTTCAAATTAGGGGTAGACAATTCAGGACAGAAAAAAGAAAATACTTCTTCTCATCAGGAGTAGTTAAAGCATGGAACTGCTAACCTCTCGAAATCATTATTAGTATAACCAAGTCCAAATTTTAGAAAAAAATGGATAATTATATCCTTCTAGGTGGTAAACTAAAGTATTTCTACACACATTGGTTTATGAAGTTAAATGGGCACCTGCCTTTACGCTCTTGACATTCCTAGTATGATTCCTAGTATGATATAAGGATAACCCTTCTTCCTACCCAGGCTACATCAATAAAACATAATAACCACCTCCCCCACTCTGTGCAATCTCCTCAAGTTATATAACTCTTAGCAAAAACCCCACCCTACCACTCTTTAGCATCCAAACTCCCTCCTCCTCCTCATCCTTCTGCCCGGAGTAATAAGGAGACATGAGGACCTGTAGAAAATGAAAACCATCCAGATCTGAAGAAAGAGAGAGAGTCAGTCTTCTGTCAGTGCCCTGCCACTCTATGAATGGATGATGATATCCTCACTTATTGTAACACATGCTGGCCACTTGTCAGTCAATCAGGTGCTACTATAGTTGAGGACACCACTGTTAATTCATTCTAAAACAAGACGCTTACTGAAGAGCACAGCACTCTCTCTCTCCAGCACTGGACATTGTTTTCTACAGGTCATCATGTATCCTTATGCAAGCAATAATACCCAACAGGGTGGGCGGTATTGGGCAATACCGGACTGGCCAGGGGCATAATGAGGCCCGACGCCACAGGGGGAGGGCCTTATAGCCACTGGCCAGTCCGGTATTACCCAATACCACCCACCCTGGAGGGTATTACTGCACTTAGAAAATGGACTACCTTTCAACATACAAAATACAAATAAAAGAATTGAAACATTTTTTAACACTTTTATTTATTTAGAACAACATTACAAGAACAGAAAAAATTGTCCCTTGTAGGATAAAGCAGAGAACAATGCTTACTTTTGTTTTACTTTATAATAGGTTAAAAAATACCTAACTCAATGGTTTTACTTTATAATAGCTTAAAAAATACTTAAATCAATGGTCAGTCTGCTATTTGTTATAGGTGATAACGTTTATGGGGCAATTGAAAGTGCAAGATGTTGGGTTAAAGAAATTCTGTGTTCCTGGGCCTATCTGACCTGATAGGCTGTTACTGGATTCAGTTTCCATGTTTTGATTATTGGCAGTCTGATTTCTGGGCTGTTCTACTGTGTCCTGTAGATTGTCTGTCGTCTTATCTTGCTCTTCTGTCATCTTTTGCTACTGCTTAGATGTGCTATTTTCTGTGAATATAAACAACAACAGAAAAAAAAAATTAGACCACTATTTACTGAGGGTGCTACAAATAAAAACATATTGCCTTACGTGTAGATGCCATGCTGTTACTACTTCCTAGGATAGAGCTCCAATGTTTACGATCTGTTGAGGAAGGTCTCCAATATGTAGACAAACTCATCTCAGATCTCTGGCCAGTCACTGATGTGATTTTGCGATTTGAAAGACCAGCATCAGAAAGGATCTGGACAACTGTAGCTCTGATACTATGGCGCATGTATTTGTATGACAGCGGAGCTTCATTGCTGATCTTGCTCATCAGGGAACCAAGGTAGTTTTTTCCCATGGGCTCACAAGTATACCAGTAAGCCTGGGTGTCTAAGAAATCCTGGGGGCACTTACAGGGGTGTACATAGAACGCTTTGGCATTTGGAGGAACTTTAGACACATATTTTAAGAAACATTTTACTGGGCAATGTTGGTTTCCCGGTTCTTCAAAAACAAAACCTCTCATGTTCTCTTTATTTATTTCAGTTGGATTTTTGTGGTTTTTTGTGTCTGCATTGTGACTTAGGGTTATATACTTTGTGCCACTGCCGTCTGTTTTTACTTCGAAGGAATCCATCTTTAGGCCTCGTAGTCCCTCATGCCCACCCCTTGCCATATGGAGTTGGACATCAAACCATACCCTTTTTACAAGTCCAGGTGCAGTATTGGGTGATACTGCAGCACTTGCTCTCATTTTCTGTAGGTCAGGTTATGAGATTGCAGGGTAGTGGCTGGATGTGTCCTTCTGTGCCTTGCTAAGCTTTTTGAGAAGAGATTGTAGCACATTGTTTGATGATTTAAACTGGGGGTCACTCAACATGTTTATGTTTCTAGCTACTTCAACACTATTTAGGTGACGGTTTATGCCAGCCCGTAGTGCACAATATCCAGCCACAGAGTATTCCTGACCCTGGGTAAACCTGACTTCTGCATAAAACCTTCACAGACTGCTATTCAGTTGCTCTAGTGGGTCATTATGCCAGTCTATGTTAATGTTACTCTGTGTTGCCCATTCCTCATATACTGCCACTGCCCAACTGGTGTTTTTTTTTGGTGTTTAATTCCACCCTGTCACTTTCTATTTTGTCTAGCTGGCTGTCACTTATGGAGACAAAACGATCGCTTACATTTTTTTCTAGCTTTTTTCGCTTTTTTGTGGGTCCACTGTACTGCTGGGAAACATTTTGTCAATTGTTGTCACTGATTCCATATCAAAATTTATTGCCAAATAATCAGACATTTTTTTCCTTCTTTTAAATTACTTTTTGTACCCTTGACAGTTTCTGTTTGAAATTTACACTGTTTATGTCTGCCAGCAGTACTTCTGATTGGGTAATACTGGTTGCTGGTGGCAACGGACAACTCTAGCTTGGGTTACGCTTCTGTGTATGACAGTACCAGTATTTTGTTCATTTTCCTTGCCGTAGGTGGACAGTCATCTGCGGTGTGGAAACTCAGGAAAATACCGGTGCTCGCATGGCCATTTATGACACTGGGGCAGCGGTGTCATGGACAGTGCGATAGTGCTAGGCATATTTGGATCAGCATTGCCATCCATTATTTCCGTTACGCTAGTATGATCGTTTGCCTACATGGACACTCTTTTGCTTTTTTTATTTTTAAAAGTAAGGAAACCAACTGCAGTTCTTCTGATCCCGGTCACTTTTCATTTTATGCGAGGAAGAAACAGCCGGAGATGCTACCTCTATGCTTGCAGCCAGGGGACAATGTTAACGTAAGGAGGCAGCAGCATATTTGACTGTTTACTGTTAAAATAGTGTGTGTAGTGCCAGGGAACAGGGTTCGTGAGGACATGCGGGGGGGGGGGACTCAGTAGATTTATTTGGACAGCTGGTTGCTTTGTTTGCGGGAGGGAGTGGCACAGAAAGCGTCCCATCAGATGGTTGCTCTCATCATAGCAACACCAGCTGGGTAAACTACGCTCTGTATGATTTTTTTATAGTACTTCATTACTCATTTACAGAAGAAAAAAAATCAAACAGTTGTTGCACACAGATTAGAAGCGAACAGAACCACGACGAACGTTGTAGGTCGTTTACAGTGTGACAGGCTGTATAAATATATTCAAGCGACTGTCTCGACTCCCAATTCCTGCCGCTCGTACAACCCAATTTCCGTTCATGTCTTCAGCTGTTCCTAACTGTCATTGAAAACCTTTAAAACACACAATGGAGAGACAGCAATAAGCAGAGTGAGAACACAGGCTTCTAGGTAGGCTTTAATATTTCAGGTTTGGCACTTGTGATCTGTGTAGTAGTGTGACCATGGTGGTTGGTGGACGAGGATGACATATATGTGGCTTTTGTTACTTTAAACATGGTTTGACAGGGTATATCTCTCACTAGACGAGGGAGAAAAAATGGCTGCTATTTACTTTTAAACGTTCTATCAATATAATTACATTATATGATTATCAGGGGGCCAGAGAATGGGACTCATTTTTTTGTGGGCTGTATTCACTGATACCCACCCAGCTAGGTAATGCTGTTAGCCAATCAGGGATTTGTATTTATCTAGTCCATTTTCTAACATTAAAGTGACAATACCTTCAATTGCTGTTTGGCAAATTTGCTCATATTAACTTCATGGAAGTGTAATAAGTAATGGCACTAGAATTCCACTTGTGGAATTGGACTTTCACAGCACTGAATCTATTTACCTGTGCTGAGCTGTTTGCAGTCCTGTAGCCCCTTTCTGAATAAATAGTTTGTTCCCCAACCATGCTTATGTTTCTGAGCTTGACCAAGTGGACTCAGCGGAATCACTTGTCAAGTTGTTTTCACAAGTATCCTCCCTTAAATGAAAGCCACTTACTCGATTTCTTGTCAAACCTATCCATTTGAAATAGCTGAAACTTCTCCTTATTGTTGTCCCACTCATTTTCTTCACCTACAGTTCAGGTCTCTCTGAGTTCATTTAAGTCTTCAACTTCCAAGTGCATTGGGCTTAGACCAGTCAATTTTATTGGATAAGATTTTCATATATGACCTGCTTACAAGTGAGAAGTGTCCCTGTATGCCTCCTTGCTCAAACTGGGGGGGGGGGGATTATTCTTTTGCTGCTTAGCACTGCCGTGTTTCCTTTGGTGAACCCATGCATCAAACTCCTGCCACTGGTGGCCCCTGCACTAGTTGCCTTCCCTGTCCTTTAGTTTATTTCCCCTTAACTTCCATTTCAAATGATGGCTGTTTCCCTCTCTTGACAGAACTGCAGTTCCTAATGTCTTGGCTATGGATTACATTCATTTGACCTGTACAGCAGGCAGGTAGAGCTGTGCAAAAGTTGTAAATTCCACTTTAGTAGAACTTCCACAAAATTCCACAACTTTTGCAAAAGTCTCTGAACTTCTACCATTGGCAACATCAGAAATCTTCTGAATGTTTAGTGGCACCCAAATAAATATTTCTCTGGTGTTCAGTCGTCTCCCCATTCCCAACTGCTGGTGTAGTAATAAAATAGCATTTCTTTGGTGTCTAGTGGACATCCTCATTCCCAAGCACTAGTATAGTAAGTATTTTTCCTTGGTGTCTACCAGACCCCCTTCCTATCCTCCAGTGTCTGTACTGTAAGTAATTTTCCCCTGGTATCTAGTGGACCTCCCCCTCCCTGTCCCTGAGCACCTGTATAGTCAGTCATTTTTCCCCGGTATCTAGCAGAACCCCCACCCGGCAGGTATTCCCCCGCCACCCCACTCCCCCTCCCCATCCATGAGCCAGTGACCTGCAGAGCCCTCCATTCTCCACTATGACCAGCTGCCGACTGAGTTATAGGGACAGTACACACACACTTAAAATGTAACTGTAAGAGATCGGAAACATATTATGAGGGGGTATATACTGTATGCTGACAGATTGTTTTGCTGAGAGAGGATATAATGATGAGTCCAATGCAAGGGCAGAAGGCAATGTAAATAGAATAGACATGGAGATCATTTTGAGATGGAAGAATGGCGCCAGACAGAGGGATGTCTCAGATAACATGGCAACTATCCCTTTGAGTTTTGTAACTACATTCACTCCAATAGGCAGGTAACATGAAACAGATTATAAATAACAACTGGTCCATTTCACAAACAAAGCCTAAGTTAAAATTGTACATAGAACAGACACCAAGGATGACATAAAAAAGGGCCTAGTTTATCAGATCATGTTACATACTATAGCTTTCATAATCCAAAAACAACACAAGTAAACAAACAAACCCTGTTAGGCACTTACAGAAGTGGCTTCTGCAAATGTGTTAATCACCTGAAATTGAGTACCACATCCCCTAACCTAAATAGAACACATCATTGAAACTAGACAGTTAATAATGGTAATACTTGTTGTGTTCTATAAATGGCTGTTTGCAAATATAATTCATTATATGTTGGTAGACTAGCAGAAAATGTAGAACTGAATCAGTGAGCACATCAGATCAATTGCAAAACAAGCCAAAAGGCACTTTTACACACAGGTTTCTGTAATGGAATGACTGTTACTGAAACAGTATACCGTTACATCCCCTGTGTGTAAAATGCATCTGTTCCATTCCCCTGGTGAACGTTTGCCTGAATTGCAATCTTTGTCTTCCTCGGTTCATCCCGATGTGTTCCATTTCATCTGGCTATGTAAAACAGTCATTTCGGCAGCAGTGCAAAAACAGTCATAGAGCATCACACTCCATGGGGGAGCCGAAACACAAAATATTGAAAATGGAGATGGGGGGGTTACCGGAATACCTTCAGTGTAAAGTGAACCACAAACAGAACAGAGTACAACAGTGGCACACAGGTAATGGTCATTCCGTTGTATTCCCCTGTGTGTAAAAGCACCTAAAGAAAATCCTCTGGCTGTACATGCTGTGAGAGAAGGACCTGCACATACATTTAAATGCATTGGGATTGAAAATGTGAGATTGGGACCCAGAGATGGCAAACTTAAAGGGACACTGTCAACCCCCTTAGGTCTCAAAGTATCCCTAGTTCAAAAAACTTATTTTATGATTGCCATAATTCTGTAAAGATTGTTGATGTAGCTGGTAGTTTGATTCTGACTCTTATTTTCTTTAAAAAGGTAAAAAAACAGACTGCCCAACATGCTGGTGTTATCACACCAAAACAGGTTTGCTTACATTCCTTGATCAACTCCAAATGCATCTCTCCTGGACTTAGGAACACCCAGAAAACAGTCTAGACCCTCATGATGCAGTGGGAGCTCAGGAGGCTACTGCCTTAAGAGTGACTGCATAGTTTGAGGATATTTCTGATGCTCAGGAAGTATGCAGTAAGAACAGAACCAGGATTGTAAACAAAAACAAGGCAGTTTATAAGTTTACATTGCCATGTATTTTCAGTTCTACTAAGCAAGTAGACAGACAAAACAAACAGCAACATCACTGAATTTTAAAGAGGGTAAGCAATCATAAAATGTGGGGTTTCAACTAGAAATAATATGATAAAAAACAGGTTGGCAGTGTCCCTTTAAGAACAAGCTTCTTAGGAGAGAACCCTGTTACCAGTTTAAATTACAGGCACATTAAAATTTATGCTTGAATGAAACATCCCTGATTGCTCCATTTTTGTAAAACTTCATTTTCTTGCATTGCTGTTTTTTTGTAAAAATTCATACGATTACATTGCAGTTATTGACTTAGATGTAGGACACAGAATACTGGTAGTTTTTACCAGTAGAATTAAGCTTCTAGATATAGTGCCTATTAGCAACCATAACACATATAGCAGTCTTTGTACTACCTACATGTACATCGGAGCCAGCCACAATTTTTCTCTGTTGTCTAGCAGACCTACCTACTTATCTTTGAGTGCCCATATAGTAAGTTATTTTTCCCTGATGCCTCGCAGATCCCCCACTCCAGCAGGTAGTGCCCCACCACCCCGCTCCCCTCTCTCCATCCTCAAGCTGGCAACTGGCACAGCCACTGACTGAGCTGTCAATGAGCATGTACTGTACAATCAGCTGTTACAGTAGGCACTCACTGACAGCTCATTTGGCAGCCAGCCATTGTGGAAAGTGGAGGCTGTACCAGTTGCTGGCTGTTGGATGGGGGAGCAGGGTGGATGGTGCAACCTGCTAGGGTGGGGGTCCACTAGTTACAGTGGAAAAATTACTTACTATATGAGTGCTTGGGGATTGGGGGGTGCTAGACACCAGGGAAAAATTACTTACTATACAGTCTCTCAGGGATAAGGAGGTAGGTCTGATAGACACCAGGGAATAATTGTGGCTAGCTCCACTGTATATGTAGACACAGAGATCGCTATATGTGCTATGGTTGTTAATGAGCACTATATTTTTGAAGCTTAATTCTACCATTGAAAACTATCACTATTCTCTATCCTACAGCTAAGTCAAAAACAGCAATGTAATCATATGAATTTTTGCAAAAAAACAACAATATAAATAAATGAAGTTTTGCAAAAATAGAGCAATCAGGGATGTTTCATTCAAGCCTAAGTTTTATTGTGCCTGTAATTTAGACTACTAATAGGCTTCTCTCCTAAGCAGTATGTTTTCAAGGTTGCCATCCCTGGGTCTCAATCTCACATTTTAAATCCCAACGAATTTAAGTGCATGTGTAGTTCCTTGTCTCACAGCATATACAGCCAGAGGATTCTCTTTGTCTTGTTTTGCAACTGATCTGATATGCTCACTGATTCAGTCCACAATTTTCAGCTAGTCTGCCCAACATAGAATGAATTACAAATGCAAACAGACATATATAGAACTGAACATGTATTACCATTAATACTAATTTCTAAGATGTGTTTTATTTAGGCTGGGAAATGTAGTCCCCACTTTCAGGTGATTAACAAAATTGCAGAAGTCACTTCTGTGAGTACCTAACGGGGTTTGTTTGTTTATTTGTGGTGTTTTGGGATTATGAAAGCTATATTATGTAATATGATCGGATAAACTATACCTCCCCTCTGTATGTCATCCTCGGTGTCTGTTCCATGCATGATTTTAACTTGGCTTTGGTTGCAAAATGGGCCAATTGTTATTTATAATCTGTTTCACCTGATGTACCTATTGAGTGAATGTAGTTACAAAACTCAATGGGACAGTTGCCATATTATCTGAAACATGCATCTGTCTGGCTCCATTCTTCTGTCTCAGAACAGTCTCCCTGTCTATTCTGTTATCCTGCCTTCTGCCCCCTGCATAACACTTATCATTATACCCTCTCTCAACAAAACAATCTCTCATCATATGGGCCCCCTCATAATATGCTTTCAATGTCTTACAGTTACATTTTAAGTATGTGAACTGTCTCTATAGCTCAGTCGGCAGTTGGATGTGGTGGAGAACAGAAGGCTGCACCAGTCACCGGCTTGGAGCGGGGATTGGGGTGGTGGGGCACTACCTGCCATGGTGCAGTGTCTGCTAGACACCAGAGAAAAATTGCTTACTATACAAGTACTCAGGGATGAGAGGTCTACTAGTCACTAGGGAAAAATTACCAGTACTTAGTATATGGGGGGGTGCTCATCAATAGGGAGGGTTGTCCACTAGACACCAGGGAAAAATTATCTACTATACAAGCAATCGGGGATAGGGAGGTGGGTCCACTAGCACTATTGAAAATTTACTATAGGAGAACTTGGGGATAGGGATGGGGGATCCATTAGACACCAGGGAAAAATTACTATATGGGTGCTTGGGGATATGGGAGGGGGGGGCGCTACACACCAGGGAGAGACAATTCAAATTCATACATTCATTCTGTAGTTCAGTGACTCACTGAGCTGTGGAATTAACATATGAACTGCCCACCATTCTAAACTGGAATTTCCAAGAAAGTTGCCAAAATGATTTCCAAACTTTTACGGAAGTGAAGGTCTGACTTTCTCAAAAATTCCACCAGAAGAACATTTTTCTTGCACAGCACTACAGGCAGCCAAATTTCCTTACTTGCACTAACATCATGGTCCTGCAATGTTCTTGTAATACTTCTGCAACAGTAGCAACCAGCCTCATGTTCTCTCATGACTAAACATATCTGGAGACTTCTGTCACAATGGCCTCAGTCACAACTAGTTGTAATGCTTGGTGTCACTGTTTTCAGATGCTAACAATAAATATTGTTCTCTGGAGGCAGCATTGCTGAGGAAGCTTATATGGTGGATATCTAATTGCTGAGTTTCCGCTTCAGCCTTCACAACCTAAAGCCATCCTGCTCGTCAAACGTTTTTGATGGATTCCATCACAGTGGTCAATTGCTTAATATGTATGGATGATCTAAATCTGGCAAGGAGCAAAATCTCACCTTTTCAGCTGAAATAAAAATGCTAAGGGACTAGGGATGATGGGATATCCATTTTCATAAATATATATCTCAGATTCCTCCCTCAAAATTAGGATTTAGAATTTTCATATATAGTTAATGAAAATCCTAAATCCTAATTATTAGTATTCCTAGGCCAGGGCATTTGCAGATCCTGGATTAAGCCCGCTAACTGTTTGCTCAAGTAGCAAATTAAAGCCTGGAGCATACCATGGCTATACTGGAATATACTTAGGTATTTTGTGAGCAGTAAAGGTATGTTTCAGTATAGTAGCCAGGCACTAACCAGATTATGTTTGCAATCCCCAGCCCTCTACTGGCCACAGGAAGTATGTGAAGAAGTCTGCCATAATCAATCATATCCTAATATGCAAATGACCCCATAGCACTAGTGAGGCACTATGGGGTGACTTGTATCCCATTAGGGTCACATTAATAGCCAGGGTGTGTTAGCAACCAGCCTACAGTGCCTGTCAGGACTGCCTGCAGTTGGTGTCTGATGGTTTACTGCCCCCTCATCTAATCATCCAGCCAATATTTAGTAACTATTTCACTGCTGTCGCGTGGTCCCACTGCCACCGAACACCCCACTGCTATTTAGTGATAATTATCCTGGTGTTCAGTGGTTTGTCAACCTTATGAACACCCCACTGATATTTAATAATAATTTGCATGGTGTCCAGTGGTTCCCCCCACTTCCCAAACACTGAGATGATGCATAATGATAATTTCCCTGGTGTTCAGTGGTCCCCCCTCCTCTGAACACCCTACCAATATTTAGTGATAATTTCCTTAGTGACCTGTGGGTAGGGTGCAGGGGCATAATTATATTTTAAAGGATCTTGGCTAAGCTTTTGACACTGTTCCACATAGAAGATTGATAAATAAGCTGGGTAGGCTCGGGGTGGGTCAGAAGTTGGTCAACTGGGTGGCAAACTGGTTGTCGGGCAGAAAACAGAGAGTGGTGGTAAGTGGTATACAGTCAGAAGAGGTGCAAGTCACAAGTGGGGTACCTCAGGGATCAGTTCTGGGGCCAGTCCTCTTCAACATCTTCATTAGTGACCTTGCAGATGGACTAGAGGGTAAGGCTTGTCTGTTTGCAGATGACACCAAGATCTGCAACAAGTAGATGATCCAGATGGGGTGGGCAGAATGAGAAGAGATCTGGATAAACTAGCAAAATGGTCAGAAGAGTGGCAACTGGGATTTAATGCAAAGTCAAAATCATGCACATAGGAAGAGAAACCCTGAAGCCACCTATAGGCTGGGAGGAGTTGCTAGCAGTCACAAAGGAAGAAAGAGACTTGGGCATCATCATCACTGATGACCTGAGATCTTCAAGCAGACCTCTAAAGCAGTAGGTAAGGCTGGGGGGTGTTAAGGTGTATTAGTAGGGGTATCACAAGTCGTAGAGGGAGGTAATAATCCCTCTTTACAAGACACTAGTTAGGCCTCATCTGGAGTATTGCATGCAGTATTGGAGGCCACACCTTCACAAGGACATTAACAAATTGAGGCAGTCAGAAGGAGCAGCCAAAATGGTGCAGGGACTGCATCAGAAGACATATGAGGACAGATTAACAGAGCTCAATATGTATACCCTTGAGCAAAGGAGGAGAAGGCGATATGATCGAGGCATTCAAACACCTTAAGGGCGATTAACAAGGTGAAAGAGTCTAACATGTTTAAATATAAGAAAAATAGCAGGACAAGAGGACACAGCATGAGATTAGAGGGCGATTAAGGGGAATGTGAGAAATTATTTTTCACAGAAAGGGTGGTGGATGCATGGAATGGCTTACCACAAGAAGTGGTGGCTATGAATACAGTGCAGGGCTTCAAACAGGCATGGGATAGGCATAAGGGAGCAATACAAATGACTATGAATAGATAGGCCACTGACAGAGCAAAGGCCGATGGCACATTTATAAGGTAGTAAAAGAAATGGGCAGACTGGATGGGCCTTTCGGATTGTATCTGCCGTCAACTTCTATGTTTCTATGTTTCTAAGCAAGGTGGTGAGGCATTTTCTTTTTCTAAGATAGTATTTCCTGAATAGGATACAAATCCTGCTACTATTCATTATTTGGCTCCGAATAATGAATAGTGCATAAGTCATGGTATTCTCAAAATACTATTCATTATTCACAAACTCTTAATTGAAAGTGCAGGCCTCATGGCTCTAATGGACATTAAAGCCAGCAAAACACTTCCCCTTGTTAAGGATGTAGGGGTTAAACACTGAGGGATGACACAGACATTAGCTATTTGTGTGTTTTTGTCTGCTAATAACTTATTTCTAACATACAGCATACTAGGTCTCTGACACAGTGGCAGTAGAGATGAACCTATCTGCCTATATGTCCATAAAAATTACAGGGAACCCTCACAACTGCCAGCTATCTCATGGAACCACAACAAGGTATGTTGGCTTGTCAGAAAGCCTTCTGTTTGTATTTACTGCATATCAGGAGTTCTGGGGGGTAGTTTCTGCATGTGGAGAAATGGCTAGGACCAGTTGGGGATCCATGTTTTATTTTATTCCAGCCATGATGTTAGTTAGTCTGGGAATTAGGAGCCATCTCCTATAGTACATAGTGCCTTAAATACCTAGGCATCGAGTAAGTTTAACATCCATTATATAATTTTCTGTCAATAGGCAGGGTTCTGTATGAGGCAGTGAATCCTTTGACAAAACTCCCTTTTTTCTCGCATCAAGGTCTGGGTGTTGTCAAAATTCTAAATTGAGCTATTGATGGGGCTTGGTTTAGTTTTTCCTATCATGGCAAGGAATTTGGTAGGCACTATACTCACCAGAGGAGAACCTTCACAAGGGACACATGAACAGCTGAGGAAGTTCCCTCATTTTATTTCTTTATTTATTTGAAGTCTTGGAAATTAAACTGTTGAGCTGGAAGCTCATTTACAAAGGTCCCATGTCAAGTCAAACAAAAGATACATAGAACATGTTCAAACAGAACAATGGAAAAACAGTATAAGTGCAGTTTTATAGGGTATAAATAAACAAACAGGTGGATACATTTTTAACAAACATATAATGAAGCAGCCACATTAGTGGGCTTTGTCTAGGGTTGTAGAAGGGGGTTAGTGAACAGAGAGTTGAGGATACAATAAGTGCAACACTGGGGGGGAGTATGATAATCATGTGAGGTAGGGACTGGGAGGAAAGAGGTTATGGAATTGATCAGGCAGGAGGGGGTGGAGGGAGAGGGGGCAGAGGAGAAAAAATTTGGAACATGGGGTAACATGTATGGGAAGGTGGGCATTAGCAGTCACAGCTGCTTAGAGAAGTAATGTGTTGGCCGAGTTTTCTCTTAAATGGCCCCAGCTTGGGATCATTGGTTATGTCAAGTTCATTAAGCCAGCATGGGGCATGATAGGCAAAGGACCTCTGTGCTTGTGATGTACAGAACAAAGGGACTTGCAAGGATTGTCTGGACATACTTCTCATCCAGTGGGGATTGAGAACAGTGTTTAGGAGGTTCCAAATAGCAGGTAGGGTTTGGCCAAGGCATGTCCCCCCCCCGAGGATGTGGAGGCAAATTCAGTAGTGTATTCTACCCTTTAGGGTAAGCCAGTTAGTTTGCACATAAAGGTCACAGGTGTGGGTTAGTCTGTGGGCAGCAAGAACCAGCCTGCAGGATTTATTTATGGTTAAACTAATTCATTTGAGGGCCGAGTCAATGACTGCCCCATACACCACCAGACCATAATCTATGATAGAAAGTACGGAACTTTCTGTGGCAAGTGTCAGTGCCTCCTGGATCAGGCTATGGTGGTGTCTCTACAGGAGGACAATTCTGGAATTGACAGCCTTCATGATTAGGTCAATGTGGCGGGCAAAGGATAGGGAGCTATCAAGGGTTACGTCTAGATATTTGAAGGATTATACTTGTTCAAGAGGTGTTTGCACGCTATTTAGGATTGTTGAATGGTAGTCCTTGTGTTTATTGTGGGGGTTTGCGAATACCATAACCTTGTTTTCTTATAATTCATCAGTAGCTTGTTTTTAGAGAACCAGACCTCCGCAGTGGAAAAGTCATTTTGATGGTGTGATTCTAGGTGGTGTAGATCATGGCTTTTGGAAACAGGCATTTGGCGATGCCAAATGTTGTCTTGCTGGCATTGGCATTGGTAGTGTAGGTGTTAGAAAGACGCATAATAGGAATGGCAGTGAAGTATAGAACCAATGTCAACCCCACCCCACCCTGCAGAAAGTGGCAGGCATTGGCGTGTGCCTTTGGGTTATTGGCCATAATGTTCTTGCCATTTCACCTAAACCTACCGTACAGACTGTGACAAGTGTTGCACTGTGCCTTGGGGTCATTGGGCTTTATGCTCACTCCATTTCATAAGGAAGTATGTTGAAATGGGTGCAGCATAGGAGAATGGGGTGAACTTTGGGGCCGAAGAGTCCAAGGCACACCTGGATGGCTGTCAGTGGCTGCAGAGTGGAGGTGAGGGTGCAATAGCATGAGCATTACAGCTGACAATCCAAAGGCATACCCTGATGCCTGTTAGTCTGTACAAGATGGGATGTTATGGTTAGAAACCCTAACGCCCTGGGCATTTATTGGCATTTGCACTCCAAATTTTCAACATGGCCTTTTTGTGACCCTACCTCATGAAAGCATGTGGGACCTCTGCTCATGAACAGTGTCACTGTGATTTTGTTAATGTGTCCTGAACATTGATTTCCCGCAGTGACCGTGCCATTCTGCACCACATAAAAATGTCAGCTGCACCATTCATAAGGAACTGTGAAGAGATGGCAATGCTGAAAATCTGGAGCAAAAATATTAAAAATTCTCGAAGTTGCGAGTGTGTATGAAAACTGTGCAACACATGCTCATAACAGTCTTTTCTTGGAATTATTTTACCAGATTTTAAACATAGGCATTTTGGGACCTCTGCTCATGAACATGTGGCAGTATGATTTTCTTAATCTGTCCCAAATGTTGATTTCCCACAGCGACTGCACCGTTGTGCACCAGATATTTTAGGCAGGATGTGAAAAATGACAGCTGTACTGTTCATAAGAAGGTGTGCAAAAATGCCACTGTTGAACATCTGGAGTGAAAATATTAAAACTTCTCGAACTTACGACTGTACATGGACACTGCACAGCACACTCTTGTAATATAGTCATTTTGTGGAATTTTTTCTCCAACTGTTTAACATAGGCATTTTGGGACCTCTGCTAATGAACAGTGTTACTGTGATTTTCTTACTCTGTCGGGAACATTGTTTTCCTACAGCGACTGCGTCACTGTGCACTGGATGTGCAAAAACACATTTAGGGCAGGATGTGGAAAATGACAGCTGTACTGTTCATAAGGGTGTGAAAAAATGCTGATGTTGAAAATCTGGAGTAAAAAATATTAGAAATTCTTGAAGTTACAAGCGTGAGTAGAAACTGTGTAATGCACGCTCATAACACAGTCATTTTTTGAAATTTTTCACCAAATTTTGAACATAGGGACTTTGGGACCTCTGTTCATGAACAGTGTTACTGTGATTTTCTTACTCTGTCCCGAACATTGTTTTCCTACAGCGACTGCGCCACTGTGCACCAGATGTGTGAAAACACATTTCAGGCAGGACATGGAAAATGACAGCTGTACTGTTCATAAGGAGGTGTGGTAAAATGGCAATATTGAAAATCTGGAGTAAAAATATTAAAAATTCTCAAAGTTACAAGCGTGCATGGAAACTGCGCAATGCACGCTCATAATACGATAATGTTCTGGAATTTTTTCACCAAATTTGAAACATAGGTTTTTTGGGAGCCCACCTCTTGAACAGTCATGTTGTCATTTCATTAATTGGTTTAGAAAGGTGATTCCGTGCAGTGACCTCGAAATAACCTTTTGGGACTGAATAACGAGATGACAGTGACTGAATTCATGAGGTGGGATCCCACGAATACCATATAGAAAAGTTGGTGTCAAAATTCACAGAAATGGCAAAAATATGCACCAAAGATGAAAAAAAACCATTTCTGCCATTATACAGCTTACCAGCATTTCTTCAGTTCGTAGTCGGCTTTAAAGAGTGCAGACGTGTTCCAGGTCCACCGAAGATCGTCATGCCAGGCTCCGGAGGTAAGTATTGGGTGAGGGGGGTGTGGTGAGGTGGGGTGCGCAGAAGGTGTCTGCGGGCTGGGGAGGGGACAGGACAGTGAGGGACCATTTCCTTTGTTTCAGGTAACAAAAATAAAAAAATTCACTGCAGACAATTTTCTTTTTTTTTTACAGGTTTGGCCACACTGGGATGGGTTACCAGTGTGGCACATCTCTTTGGGGGGGCATGTTAGCCACAATGGAGTGGGCTCCCAGTGTGGCACACAATCGAGGTGGGACAGAGGCAGGAAAATGAGGAGGGGATTAACATGCCAATAGGGAGACTGGGCACCCCTGTCAGCAAGCATATCTGTGTTCGGAGGCATGATGCTGAGGGGGATTGGGCACCTTCTCAGCAGACCACATCAGTAAAGGGGTCACATATGCCAACAGGGGGATTGGGCACCCCCCACATCAGCTTCCTAGGGACTGTGAGTGGTGGGCGTCGAGTTGCGAGCTGCCGCCTTCCACGTTTATTGAAATGTTACACCAGGCAAGGCACACCCTGCAATGAGGGGTCACTCACTCATTGCAGCGGCTAAAACATTTCAAGTTGGTGGCATGTTTTGCAACTGTTGTCATAGACAGCATGCAATCTAATTCATGCAACAGAGCCCAGCAGTAAAAAGCAGTGATGCCACTGGCCACAACACAACCGTGCCTCCAAAGTCTGCTCTTCCACTTCAAGCAACCCCAATATGTTGTCTGCTCTGTGAGCGCAAGACAACATAAAAATGACTGTTTTATCCACATAAAGTAGTATTTGTTGTTTGCAAACTGAGGGAAGATGATAAAGAAAAAGGCTGAATAAAAGGGGGCCTAGGACTGACTCTTGTGGGACCCCTGTGAGAACTAGATGACTGTTGGATAGTGTGTCATTTGTTTTTAACTGCTGGGTCCTGTTATTCCCTCATAAATGTTTGCACACAATTTCAGGAACCCTCTGAATGTTTGTACATTTGTGAGGGAGAAGACTACTATCGCAGGGGCACTCTCATGAATGTGTGCATTCTAGTGTAATCACACAGTTGTCCAAGCAAGGAGATAGACACTACAGCAGTGGGATAAGCTGAGGGCGGGGGGTCTTGAGTAATCTGAGGTTATCCAGATGAAGCCGTAGTGAAGGGGAGCATAAGTGGAAGGATAGAACGTAAATTAGTAGGAGACTGGCAAGATGAGACCTCTTATGGTCCATAATTTTGGGAAAATAAAATTCTGTGGGAGAAATTGCGAAGGTGCCACAATAGAGGAGCTGACAATCCCACTGAAACCCTTTATCTTCTCCTGTCACAAGCACCCCCCCCCCACCCATCCACACATATTATTGAAAGGCGGGTGCTTTTTGACCAGATATGAAAACATCTCTCCTGGCAACACTAAGAATTATCTCAGTGAAGGGGGACCAGTGAGGTGGACCCTTTACTATTCAATGTTCATTTCATCTCTAGGTTGCACCCCCACCCAAAAATCTCATAAATAAAAGGTGTTCATGGGGGTGGGACTGTGGAGCTGGGAAGGGGTGAACTCTAATGATTCTTAGTTGCCTGGGAAGGTCCTGGACTGACCATGTCAATGTCACTATCCCTCATAATACTATCCCTTCTGGGATGGAAATGGCAGGAGGTTACAGAAGTTGAAGCCACTCACAGAAGCAACAGGGGTTTTGGGACCCAACCATACCAAGGGACTAAAGAATGAGAAGTCATTCCGACTGTCATAAGTCACGAGCTTCCTCTCCCTTCTGTCATGTTATTGCACCTCATATTAATATACAGTATCCTTTATGGCTGATGCAAAAAGGGAAGTAAAGTTGGTAGATCTACTACCCACCTAGCTTTCAGGAAGGCTTTGTAGCAGGCCTTACCTGAAGTGTGAAGTTGGTGCCCTCACCCATAGAAGAAGCCAGAAGGGAGAAGGATGAATAAAGGGGTTAAAACTTTATGTTGATTGCTTATTGTGGACACCTTGAGCTGACATTGAGGGGGTGTGATCCCACCTGCCCTGAGATGCCATTGAAAGTAAGGGGTTTTGGACATGGTGAGATGAGGGCATTAGAGGCATCTGTGAAAGGCCCTGTGGACCAGAGAAAATACAGTGCCACCCCCACCTCTCCATGTTTCTGGATCCTCAGCATGTCATTGACTCAAATAACAGGCTGAATTGAAGGGGTATTGGATGAGATATCAGTGGGACTCGCAACAAGGAGAAATGAGGGATTCTGCTTTCATTAGTAAGGACTCAGAGGGTTGGATGGAGCTATAAATCAGGTGGGCTGGGAGATGGGGTGAATGTATATTGTTGGTATGTGTTGCACGGGGATCTCTGAGATTGACAATGTGTTAGGTACTATGGCTAGCGGAGTAGGTGACCAGGGAGTCATCCTTCAAAGGGGATACCCTTAGTACAGACCAAGTGGTCTTGGTAATTTTTTTCTATATGAGACAGTTTTATGGCAAATTAATTCCCTATCTTAAAGAGCTGGTGGAGCCAAAACAGTCTGACAAAAAAATACTACAAATTTTAAGTAGTAGTCAGTGGTAACTTTATTTCTGAAGTATTTTCCTTTTTTCTTTTGCTCATCAGAAAGTCTTCTATGTGATAATATTGTGCTGGATGTGTGAAACAGCTCTTAGCCCGGCAGCTGATATATCTAACTCTGCTGCCCCACACTACATCATCAGCATTATGATCTCACTGACAGTGACATCACAGGTGAATTACCTGGCAGTCACTCACTTGTTGTTCCAATGTAGCAGTGATGTCACAGTCAGTGAGGTCACAGTGCTGATGATGTAGTATGGGGCAGAAGAGCAAGATATATCAGCTGCCAGGCTAAGAGCTGTTCCATACAGCACACCTACTAACAACAGGTAAACAATCTTCTAATTAAACAAAGGGAAAAGAAAAAGTACCTCAGATATAAAAGGTAATGGCTGGCTGCTTTTAAAATCTAATATTAGTTTTAGGCAGTACACTAGCTCTCTAAGGGGTTCAGAAATATGCTGGATGCTTCTTACAAACTGGATCTGGAATGTTATCAAAATGCTGCTAAATTGAATAAATCAAGAATCTTTATCCTGTTTACAGAATTCCTCTTCATTCTGCCTGTTTACTTTTCAATGTGTCCTCTCTCTTCTACCTTCCATATTTTGACTGTCAGGTAACAGCAATCTGTTTTTTCTCTGCAGCAGGAACAGACAAAAAAGTGGGAGGAACGTGTTGCTGAGTTAAATTTTATTTTCTGGAACATACAATGGGCTAACCACCTGATAAAGAGGGAAAAAAAGTCTTATCTACCCTCAGAACTATGAAATGTGACATGATACTCCTGCAGGAGACCAACCTCCTTAAAAACAAGCATTTGTCAATGCCGAATGTTTGCTTGCTGGCACTGGCACTGGTAGTGTAGGAGTTAGAGAGCTGCATAATAGGAATGGCAGTGAAGTATTCAACTGAAGCCAACCCCACCACCACCCTGCAGAGACTGACAGGCATTGGGGTGTGCCTTTGGGTCATCAGGCATAACGGCCACGCCATTTCACCAAACCCTACCCTGCAGACACTGACAAGTGTCACGGTGTCCCTTGGGGTCTTTGGCCCTTATGCTCACCCCATTCCATCAGGAAATATGGTGAGATGGGTCCTGTATAGGAGAATGGGATGAACTTTTGGGGCCAAAGAGTCCAAGGCACACCTCGATGCTTCTCACTGGTTGCAGAGTGTGGAATGGTGTGAGCATTACAGGCGAGAATCCCAAGTCACACCCCTGATGCCTGTCAATCTCTACAGGGTGGGGCATTATGGTCGGAAACCCTAACGCCTCAGACGTTCGTTGGCATTTTCACACCAAATTTTCAACATGGTTTTTTTGTGAGCCCCACCTTATGAACAGTGGCAATATCAGTTTGTTAGCGGAAAGGTGATTTCTCACAGCGACTATGACATTTGGCACCACAGGTGTGAAAACACATGTAGAACAGGATGTGAAAAATGACAGCTGTACTGTTCATGGGGAGGTGCAAAAAATGGCAATGTTGAAAATCTGCAGTGAAAATATTTAAAAAACTGGTGAAGTCCGCAGTGTGCATAGAAAATGTCAGCAACACCCGTGTCTACAATTAGTTTGGGGATTTTTATAGCAGATTGTCAACACAGAGATTTCTGAACGTCCGCTCATGAGCAGTGTCACTGTGATTTTCTTAATCTGTCCCAAACAGTGATTTCCCACAGTGACCACGCATTTCTGCACTGGAAGGACGAAAACATATTTTGGCCGTGGTGTGAAAAATGACAGCTGTACTGTTTACAAGGAAGTGTGGAAAAATGCCATTGGTGAAAATCTGGACTGAAAAGATTAGAAATCCATGAACTTAGGAGGTTGCGTGGAAACTGCGCAATGGTCGCTCGTAACACAGTCATTTTATGGACTTTTTCACCAAATTTTTAACATAGCCATTATATACCTCTGCTCATGAACAGTGTCGCTGTGATTTTCTTAATCTGTCCAGAACATTGATTTTGCACACCGACTGCGTTATTCTGCGCTACATGTGCAGAAACACACTTTGGGTGAGATACGAGAAATGACAGTTATACTGCTCATAAGGAGGTGTGGTAAAATAGCAATGTTGAAAATCTGGAGTGAACATATTGAAAATTCGCGAACTTACAAGCGTGCATAGGAACAGCGCAACGCATGCTCGTAAAACAGTCATTTTTCGGAATTGTCTCACCAAATTTTCAACATAGGGTTTTTTGGGAGCCTACCTCATAAACTGTGACACTGTCATTTCATAAATTGGCCCCGAAAGGTGGTTCCATGCAGTGACTGCAAATCACCTTTCGGGCCCAGTTAACAAAATGACAGTGACAAAATTCATGAGGTGGGGTCCCAAAAACCCATGTTGTAAATATGGCGAAATAATTCCCCAAAATGCCCGAGATATGCACCAAAGTTGAAAAAACCCTATTTATTCCATTATAAAGCTTACCAGCATTTCCTCAGTTCACGGTCGGCTTTGAAGAGTGCAGACGTGTCCGCGGTCCACCGAAGATCGTTGCACCGCCCTCCTGAGGTAAGCATGGGGTGAGGTGTGGGTGTGGGGTGGCAGGATGCACAGAGGGTGGACACAGGTGGGGGAGTGGGGGCCAGGACAGTCAGCGAGGCAAGGCTTTTTCTTTCAGGTTTTTTTTTTTTGACGACGCAAGACATTTGCCACACTGGGGTGGGCTCCCATCGTGGCAGCTAGAAGGCTGTTTTGGGGGGCAGTGGAGTCGATCGGGATTGGGAAGCCCTGTAAACTGTTGCCACACTGGGGTGGGCTCCCAGCATGGCACCCGATAGTCTCTTGGGGGGCAGTGGAGCCGATGGGGATTGGGCACGATTCGGCCATACAGACTGCTGCCATGCTGGGGTGGGCTCCCAGTGTGGCAACTGGAACTCTGTTGGAGGGGGGAGCACAGCAGAGTCGATGGGGGATTGGGCACCCCCGTCGGCTACACAGTGTGTGCGTGGGAGGCTAAGCATGAGCACGCAATATGCGTGTGTGTGTGGGGGGGAGCGCGCATGAGCGCACGATATCTTATCGCTGCTCACTGAAGCGTAGCTCTCCCTTTGAACTGTACAGCACTGCATTTTCAACTGCTGTCATAGACAGCTGCAGCATTCATTGGGGAACTGTGGCCATGCCTGCAAACACATTGACTGCATTGGAAGACAGGGTGCCACACCTCCGAAAACTCAGATGATGGCACTATATTTCTTGCACATGCGTGCAAGCAAACATAATGTAGCAGCATAGCTACAGACAGAGTGGGTGGGGGAGGAAATTTCAAGCTGTTTCTTGGCTAAAAAATGGGGAGCGCGGTCTCAATTCTGCATAAAAGGCATAGTTCACCACGAGTTTTGGCCAAAGAAGCAGACAAGGAGGGCAGATAGAAAAAGGTCATGGTGAAAGGTCAGGTTCAAACTTGAGAGGTTGTCTTAGTTAAACTGTAAGCCCCAAACATTACCAATGCTTCTTTTTTCCTCACAGTAGCACAAACAATCTGGGATCTAGTAGCTTAGACCACTGCCATCATCATAGGTGGGTTATAATATGGTACAAGATTTATTGTTGGACAGGTACATGCAGGAGTGGGGAGAGCCAGCTCATAAAAATGCCAGGCAAGCAGTTGATCAGATGTCCATGGAGTAATCCCTTAAGGATATCTGGAGGCTTCTTCACCCACAACCAAGGACTATACATTTAGATCCCTGATGTATGTCACTCCGAGCTGATTGGACTATTTCTTAGTCAGTTCCAGAGCAGTACTTTAGGTCATGGATGTCAGAATTTACTCCATCACAGTGTCTGGTCATGTGCCTGTTTTGATCATGGTGGTGCTTTCCCAGACAGTAGACAAAACATTGAGATAGTGCATCAGTACCCTTCTGTTGCAGTCACCTGAATTTGTGAGCTGGTTAACACAGGAGATTAGATTATATTTTGAGTTAAACAAACTCCCGGAAATGCCTGAACAGATGTTTTGAGACACTTTTCAAGCTTATATGAGAGGAAGCATAATAAGCTCCTTTTCCCACCTAAACAAGTGTAGGAGGCAAGAAGTGGAGCAACAGCACTTATGAACAGCTGAAGGCAGTTTTATAACACCCAGGATCCCATTGCTCAACTTGAGAGGGATGTGCTACAAGTAAGATACAACGGAATACCTTATTACACCAGCAAACTGAAAGAGACCTCTTTTACACTAAGCAGCACTACTGGAAAGTGGGGAATATATGGCAAAATTATTGGCATACCACTTTATGAAAAAAGCCAATGAAGCCCACATGCTTCACCTTAAATACTCTAAAAGGGGGTTGACAGCAGACCCACTCCAAATAAGGCATGCCTTTAGAAAATTCTATGAGGGCTTATACGTAGCTCATTCCAAGATACAACCACATCTCATAAGACCATTCTTGGAGGGCCAAGGTCTACTGAAGATCATAGAATTTTACCAAACATTTGCATAATGGCTCATCATGCAACTCCTGATGATCTATCAGTAGGTGGAAGCTGGGAGTAAACTTCCCCCAACCATTTGAGAGATGACCATTACAGTCCTGCCTAAATCACACAAGGACAGCTCCCTATATGTGAGTTACAGGCTCATCGCTTTGCTGAATGGTATACCGTCAAATGGGTGACTGCAAATGAGTGACTCAAATGTGAGTGACTCTATTTGTGTGCCCGATGGTAGAGCGACTGGGGGTATATGGTGATGGTAGGGATAGCGAGTGTTAGAGGGATGTAATGGTGAAAGTGAACAATGGAGCTGTACTTTTGCTGGTAAAGTACAGCAATGAGGCCTGCAACCACTGAGCTGTCCACCTGTTGTGGTGGGTAGGTTATGGACTGCTGCAGCAATGGTCCCAGGTTTGGGCCTGCAAGTAGGTAAATTTTTATTCTGAACAGTGTTGGCTGTTAGGATTTTTATTTTTCCTCGCTGTGTTTCCTGGACTGATGGTGCCTCAGCCGCGGTACTCCCTCCTGTGTATTCTCCTTTTCCCCAGTGTCCACTCCCCCCTGGAGTTGATTATATTAATTTGGGGGTGTGGAGAGCATATCCCCCCTCATAAAATATTAATACGAATGTCCATCTGATCACCTTAATGACTTTCGATTATGTGGGTCAGGGACCGATTTTTATTTTGGCGAAATGTACCTGCTATTGTGTGAATCACCGTAGAAAAATTGCCCTTATGACATGGAACCTTGCTGAACATGAATGGCAAGGTCCTTGGTAAGCTAATAGCTAGCTGGCTAGAAAAAGCCTTACCCTTATTATTCATGCAGCACAATCACATTTTGTGGAGGTAGGCAGAGGGCAGACAACCTGAGGGTGTTAGTTCATGTCCTGCGTAGTGTGCAAGAGCAGAAGGCACTGGCAGCAGTTAGGCACCGATGCAAAAAAAGCCTTTGACTTGGAGCAGGGGGAATACTTCTGCAAGTATTCACTCAATTTGTAGTGGTGCCTAATTTTGTCAGATGAGTTAAAGGTCTATATGACTCCCTCACAGCAGCCAGTACTAACCAAACATATCTTATCATCCAGTTTCTCACTCCACCAAGGTACCAAGAATGGTGGTCCTCTGTCCCTACTACTGTTTGTAATGGCAATAGAACCTTTGACTGCTGCTCTCAGGAACCACACAGATGTCAAGTGCATAGCCTAGGAGGAGTCAACTGCAAAGCTCTCCTGTATGCAGATGACCTGCTGTTGACAATCTCAGCATGGATCACTCCTTTATGGCACCCCTGGAACTCTCCTCTGAGTTTGGGAACTCTTGGGCCTCTATGTAAACTGGGCATAAACACAAAGGATATGCCACCCACAGGTGGCAGACATACAGGGCCATAACCTGAAGTGGGTGCCAACAGGGTTTAGGTACATGGGGAAGCCTGTAACTGCCCAACCAGAGACCTGGTTTATGGCAAACATTCAACCACAGCTGAAATTAATTTTTGGAGAAATGGAGAGGTGCTAGAAACTGATTTTTCCTTACTGGGTAAGATAGCCACAATCAAAATGATGGCCCTTCCATATGTTAATTATTGCATGTTCAGCCTGTCCTCCCAATATCACAACAGTGGTATCAAAAGGTAGATAGCATATTCTCCAATTTTCTGTGGGCACAGCAAAAATAAAGGTTTGGTTGGAATATCCTAAGGGAACCGGTCAGGTGGGGGTGATGGAATCTGCCATGGCCTCTGACTTACCACATGGCTAATGGGTTAAAAATTGCCCTGCATTGACTGGCCACCTCTAAGCGTGCTGAGCCCTGGTGACTCCAGATGGAGAGTGCACTGGTAAAAGACAAGTCTTTCAATGCCTGTCTCCTGGAGGACAAGTTCAGGGACAAGGCCATACCACTCCCCTTCAGATATACAATAGAGTACCTCTGGTCTCTATGCAAGATGGTGGGCTAGAAACTCCCCAACCTGGAACTAGGAGGGGGTATGTGGGATAACCCCAGGCTGAAGATCGGGATGAGAAAGGTCAGTTGGGGATGTTGGCAGCAATGTGGGTTACGATCTTAAAACATGCAGCCTGCTCTCACTGAGAAACTTTAAAATTCTTTTGGCAGCTGCAGCAAGAATATTAGCTGCCAGCAGCAGACCATTACAGGTACGAACAGCTCAGGCATGTGATGAAACAATAAATAGGAGACACATATAAATATATGCTTTCAGACATGAATCTGATAACTGATAGATGAACAAGTCAAATTCCTAAGAGCAACGGTCTCATTTACAAACCAATCCAGCAGTTGTACATGCCAGACTGAAACTCTCACAGACAGAGGTTGAAGAATACCTACAAACTGAGATCCCAGGAGACACCTGGGAGAGGTGCCAGAGAATGGCATACCAGGGGGCATCAGATCTGAGATACCAACTAATACAAAAGATGCCTCTAGGGAGGTGGCATACTGTAGAACACTGCAGAAGCTCAGAAAAATGGGTATGCAAATCCCACACAAATGCTGGAGATGCCAGGAACTGGTGGGGGATATCAAAGCATGCTATTTGGGCATTCCCCTTTCTTACTTTATTCTGGACAAGGATCTGAAGAAAGACTATAACCATTTTAGGCAATGACATTCCACAGTTCCTCTTATTCTGGGTCCTAGTGGACCTTATCCCCTTAGCAGGAGTATTTTCCAAAGTTTAAGACTTTGTGCTATACAGTAGCCACAAAGGGCAAAATGTAACTACTTATGAGGCTGAGGCAGACAGGAGCTCCAACAATCAAGGAATGGGTAGTGGGGGTCTGCAGACAGACATCTTTTGTGTGAATACAGCATAATGGGACACAGTCAAGCCTTTTCGCATCATCTTATTTCCAGTTGAAAACCCACATTTTATGACTGCTTATAGTTTCTAAAACTTATTGAAGTTGTTGATTGTCTGATCCGCTTCCTTTTATGTTCACTTGTGCGCATGTGCAAGGAACGTATTGGGAGAGTAGCACACTTGGAGGTGTGCCTCTCCCACCCAATGCACTGCTCAGTTGAGCAGGCGTGGTGGTCCTGCACCAATGGGTACAGCAGCTCAGTATGACAGCGGTGGTCTTCGCTTCAAAGAAAAACACCGCTGCCATACTGAGTGCCGCCGCCTCGCTGCCACACCGCCACTCCCTCGCACACGTCCGCTCCCCCAAAGTCATGCCACACTGGGAGCCCACTCAGCGTGGGCAAACATTGTTTGCCGACGGGTGCCTAATCCTGCCGGCTCCACGACCGCCTAAAGAGCATTGCTGCCACGCTTGGGAACCCACCCCAGCGTGGCAAACTGTTTGTTAGGATTGGCCGACGGGTGCCCAATCCTGTCAGCTCCTCACCCCCATGTAGTTTGCCGACGGGTGCCCAATCCCCGCCGGCCCTCGGCCCCCACACATCTTCTGCCACGCTGGGAGCCCACCCCGCGTGGCAAATGTCCCCATAGTCTTTTTTTTTTTAACCTGTAAAACAAAAACTGTCCCGTGGCGCTGCCTCCCAGCCCCCACAACCCGCACCCACCCACTGCATACCCAGCCTCCCCACACCCCCCACACCCCATACTTACCTCTGGACTCGCGCGACTATCTTCGGTGGACCGGGAACACGTCTGCACTCTTCAAAGCTGACAGCAAACTGAGGAAATGCCGGTAAGCTCTATAATGGGCTAGGTAGCGGGGTTTCAACTTGATTGCATATCTCAGTCATTTTTTGGAATTTGTGCACCAAAATTTCAACATGGGATTTTTGGGACCCCTTCTCATGAATGATGTCACTGTCATGGTGTTATTCAGGCCCAAAGGGTGATATCGCAGGCAATGTGCGAAATCACCCTTCAGCCTTGGATAACACCATGACAGTGACATCATTCATGAGAAGGGGTCCCAAAAACCCCATGTTGAGAATTTGGTGCAAAAATTCCAAAAAATGACTGTTTTACGAGCGTGCGTTGTGCAGTTCCTATGCAGCCTCGTAAGTTTGTGAATTTTCAATATTTTCACTCCACATTTTCAACATTGCCATTTTATCACACCTTCTTATAAGTTGTACAGCTGTCATTTTTCACATCTCACCCAAAACGTGTTTCCACTCATGTAGCGCACAATGGCGCAGTCGGTGTGTGAAATCAATGTATGGAACACATTAAGAAAATCACAGTGACACTGTTCATGAGCACAGGTCTTAAAATAGCTATGTTGAAAATTTGGTGAAAAAATTCCTAAAAATGACTGTTTTAAGAGCATGCGTTGCGCAGTTCCTACGCACACTCATACGTTTGCGAATTTTCAATATTTGCACTCCAGATTTTCAACACTGCCATTTTACCATACCTCCTCATGAGCAGTACAGCTGTCATTTTTCACATCCTGCCCAAAATGTGTTTCTGCCCATGTAGCGTGCAATGGCACAGTCGGTGTGCGAACTGAATGTATTGGACACATTAAGAAAATCACAGTGACACTGATCATGAGCAGAGGTCTTAAAATGGCTGTGCTGAAAATTTGGTGAAAAAATTCCTAAAAATGACTGTTTTATGAGTCCATGTTGCGCAGTTCCTACGCACGCTCGTAAGTTTGCAAATTTTCAATATTTTCACTCCAGATTTTCAACATTGCCATTTTACCACACCTCCTTATGAGCACTGCAGCTGTCATTTTTCACATCTTGCCCAAAACTTATTTCCACCCATGTAGCGTGCAATGGCACAGTCGGTGTGCGAACTGAATGTATTGGACACATTAAGAAAATCACAGTGACACTGATCATGAGCAGAGGTCTTAAAATGGCTGTGCTGAAAATTTGGTGAAAAAATTCCTAAAAATGACTGTTTTATGAGTCTGCGTTGCGCAGTTCCTACGCACGCTCGTAAGTTTGCAAATTTTCAATATTTTCACTCCAGATTTTCAACATTGCCATTTTACCACACCTCCTTATGAGCAGTACAGCTGTCATTTTTCACATCCTGACCAAAATGTCTTTCCCCCCATGTAGTGCACAATGGAGCAGTCCGTGTGCGAAATCAATGTATGGGACACAGTAAGAAAATCAAAGTGACACTGTTCATTAGCACAGGTTTTAAAATGGCAATGTTGAAAATTTGGCGAAACAATTCCTAAAAATGACTGTTTTACGAGCGTGCATTGCACAGTTCCCACGCATGCTCATAGGTTTGTCAATTTTCAATATTTCCACTCCAGATTTTCAACATTGCCATTTTACCACACTTCCTTATGAGCAGTACAGCTGTCATTTTTCACATCCTGCCCAAAACGTGTTTCCGCCTATGTAGCGCACAATGGGGTTAAAAAACCGGTCATGCTGGCAATTTATTGTGCAAATACCAGCAATGGCACAGGGCATTAGGGTAAAGCACCATACATGCCAAACACCACTGCAAATACCTGCAAGCGAACGTTCGGCATTGACAAATGCTTGTTATGTTTGCTTGTACGCATATGCAAGAAACATAGTGCCATCATCCGAGATTTTGGAGGTGTGTTACCTCCTCCTCCAATTCAGTCAGTGTGTTGGCAGGTGCGGCCCCTGTAAGCCAATGCATGCTGGAGCTGTCTATGACAAGCTCCAAAATGCAGTGCATACAGTTGAAAGGGGGAGCTACGCTTGAGTAAGCAGCAATAAGATATCGCCTGCTCATGCGCAGCTCCCCCTACACACACACACAAGCACGCAGGCACGCACGCACGCTGTGTGCTGCTCCCCCCATGCACACACTCTATAGCTGACGGGGGTGCCCAAGCCCCCTTCAGCTGTGCTGCGCTCCCCCCCAAAGCCTTTCCCAATGCCACGCTGGGTGTCCACCCCCAGCGTGGCACTCAATATGTATAGCCGACCAGGGTGCTCAATCCCCGTCGGCTTCACTGTCCTCTCCCTCCCCATGCTATTGCCGGCCAGAGTGCCCAATCCCCATTGGCTTCACTCTCCCAGTACAGGTGCCATGCTGGAGCCCACCCCAGCATGGCAAGCGTCCCGTAGTCATTGAAAAAAAACCTGTAGAGAAAACGGTCCCACGTAGTCTCCTGGCCCCTCCCACAACCCCGGCACCCACCCATCGCACTTCAGCCTCCCCACACCCCTCACCCATACTTACCTCCGGAGCTAGGTGCGACGATCTTCGGTGGACCGGGAACATGTCTGCACTCTTCAAAGGTGACCGCGAACTGAGGAAATGCCAGTAAGCTGTATAATGGGCTAGATAGG
The DNA here is from genome assembly GCA_016271365.2 of Neoceratodus forsteri. NCBI lineage: Eukaryota > Metazoa > Chordata > Ceratodontiformes > Ceratodontidae > Neoceratodus > Neoceratodus forsteri. The sequence goes on from CM028129.1 coordinate 1,018,726,812, forward strand.
GGGGTTTCAACTTTATTGCATATCTCAGGCATTTTGGGAATTTTTGCACCAAATTTTCAACATGGGGTTTTTGGGACCCCTTCTCATGAATGATGTCACTGTCATGGCGTTATTTGGGCCCGAAGGGTGATTTCACAGTCATTGCGCAGTCACTGCGTGAAATCACCCTCTCGGAAAGGGTTCCACCCCTAGAGGTGCCCCAGGATGGTTCCCATGGCTAAAGGTACGTTAGGAAACCCCTTAAGGAGAGAGTGCTGCCACTGGAGGAGGAGGGGAGGATGGTGGGGCAAAGACAAAATGCTTCACAGTGAGGCTGAAGGGAACTGCTTATATAGTTCAGGAAGTGGGAGTGGCTGGATGCTTTGTCACCAAACTACAGGCAAAGCCTTTCAATTATGTTTTGTTCTTTTTGGGGTTTTTTCCCAATAGGGACACAGCGCTTTGCCTATTTTGTTGCCCTGAATATATCTAGTTTTCTTTAACTTTCTGATGTTACTGAGAACCTCCCTTTGTTATTTAACTATGTTTTTTTTAGTTTAAGATGATACTATTCTTTTACTGAAGCTGAGTCCTGGTTCATCTCTCATAAGTTGGTGCTTAATTGCAAAAAAACAAAGGTCATGCTCTTCCATGGTACCCTCAGCAAGAACAAAGCCAAACAACTGGTGATTAAAAACAGTGCGGGTGTTGTCCTTGATCAGACTCAATCTTTTAAATACCTAGGAGTTACTCTGGATAGTACGCTGCCCTACTTCAACCATGCTGAGAATGTTGCCAGGGCAGTTAACATTCACCTAGGCCTTCTACACAGGCATAAACACTGCCTTACTACTGAAACCCTCAGATTGGCTATCCAAAGTTCAATTATAGAAACACAGAAACATAGAAACATAGAATTTGATGGCAGATAAGGACTGCTTGGCCCACCCAGTCTGCCCATTTCCCTACCTAATGGGTAAGCTGCAGATCCTAGTTAACCAACAGCCTACTTCTTCCTACCCCAACCCCCTAGAATTGCCTTATGACTGTTCCATGCATGCTTGAATTCCACCACTGTTTTTGACTCCACAGCCTCCTCTGGAAGGCCATTTCACATCCACAACCCTCTCTGTAAAATATACTTCCTTATTACTCTGAGCCACCCCCATCTTCAAATTGTGCCCCTTGTTCTTGCACACCTCTTTTCTGAAAGATGCTACCCTCTTGGACTTTGTTGATTCCTTGAGATACTTGAAAGTTTCTATCATGTCCTCCCTCCTTTCCTCGAGCTTACATATTAGCTCTTTAAGTCTCTTCATATGTCTTCTGGTGCAGACCTGCATCATTTTAGTTGCCCTCCTCTGGACAGCCTGCATCTAGTCTATGTCTTTGTGAAGATTGGGTCTCCAGAACTGCACACAATTCTCCAGATGGGGTCTCATCAGCTGTCTGTACAGAGGGATAACAACTTCTTGTTTTCTACTGGTGATGCCTCTCCCTATGCATCGCAGTATCCCCCCAAGCCCTCCTTACTGCCCTCTCACATTGTTTGCCCACCTTTAGGTCATCTGATATGACTAAGCCCAGGTCCCTTTCCATTTTTGTTGTTGTTACTATCTCACCCCCCATTGTGTACTCTTCTGCTGGGTTTTTGTTTCCCAGGTGCATTACCTTGCACTTCTTAGCATTGAATCTAAGCTGCCATACATTTGACCATTCCTCCAGCCTTGCCAAGTCCCTTCTCATCCTTTGCACCCCACCTTGTGTATCAACTCTGTTGCAGATCTTTGTGTCATCTGCAAACAGACATACTTTTCCTTCCAGTCCCTCTGCAATGTCACTTATGAAGACATTGAAGAAGACCGGTCCTAGTACTGAACCCTGCGGTACCCGACTAGTAACTCCCCTTTCTTCAGAGTGGACTCCATTTACTACTACCCTTTGTGTCCTGTTCTCCAGCCAATTCTTTACTCAGGCTACCATCCTGGGATCCACTCCCAGGCTAGCTAACTTGTATATTAATCTTTTGTGTGGGACTGTGTCAAATGCCTTGCTAAAGTCTAAGTAGGCCATGTCCACGTCCCCTCCCTGATCTACTACTTTGGTCACCCAGTCAAAGAAATTGATTAGATTCATCTGACATGGCCTTCCCGCTGTAAATCCATGCTGCCTTGGGTCCTGTGCTCCTCTGGCCTGTAGGTACTCAACAGTGCTTTCCTTCAGAAGTGATTCCATAATTTTTCCTGTCACTGAGGTTAAACTAACAGGTCTGTAGTTGCCTGCTTCTGTCCTGCTCCCACTTTTGCGAAGTGGAATCACATCTGCCCTCCTCCAGTCCTCAGGTACCACCCCATCCTCCCATGATTTGTTAAAGAGGGTAGTCAGTGGTGTCACTAGTTCTACCCTTACTTCTTTTAGAATTCTGGGATGAATCCCATCTGGCCCCATTGCTTTGTTCACCTTCAGTTTTAAGAGTTCTTTCGGAACCCTTTCTTCTGTAAATGGGCTGGCATCAACTTCTGTATCCAGAGTGTTTCTATAGTTTGGTTTAGGTACCTCCCCCTCTTCGTTTGTGAATTCTGAGCAAAATATTTGTTTAGTATCTCTGCCTTTTCACAGTCACCCTCTGCCCACCTTTATTAAGCCTCACTATCCCTCCCTTGGTCTTCCTTCACTCCCTGGTGTACCTATAAAAGGTTTTATCCCCCTTCTCAATTGTGTTGGCTATCTTTTCCTCAGTTTGGGCCTTTGCTGTTCTGACTGCCTTCCCAGCTTCCTTTTGCTTTAACTGATACAATTCTCTGTCCTGCTCCTTCTGTGATTCCTTGTACTTCCTGAATGCTTTCTTTTTCTCCCTAACCTGCCCTGCTACCTCCTTTGAGAACCATAGTGGTTTCTTACATCATTTTGTTTTGTTTATTTGCTTCACACAAGGCTTGTTGCCTCTGTGATGGCAGTTTTGATTATTCCCCATTGTTCTTCCACCCCTCCTTCCTGCCCATTTGCTAGTGCATTCCTTAGGCATTCACCCATTTTGGCAAAGTCAGCCCTCCTGAAGTCCAGTACCTTTGCCTTTGTATGGCTTGACACTACTGCTATGTTTATTGTGAACCATACTGTTCGATGGTCACTAGTTCCCAGATGGTTATTCACTTCTAAATCTGTCATCCTCTCGCCATCTCCATTTGAGAGTACCAGGTCTAAGATTGCTCCCCCTCATGTGGGTTCCAGTACTAGTTGTCTAAGGCATGCCCTTGTAGGGCATCTAGAATGACCCAACTCACAGAAGTCTGTTCTATTATGTCTGTTATTGACTATGGTTTGGTCATTTATGGTTCTGCCACATACGCAACCCTACGTCAGCTCACCACAGCTCTGAATAAAGAATGCTGTCTACTAACTGGTGCAGCATATCATACTCACACTTGTGACCTTCACAAACAAGCAAACTGGCTTCGATTCCAGGCTTACATTAAATATCAAGCCTGCCTTCTGGCTTAGAAGGCAAATCTTGGTCTCCTACCACCAGTTTCCCTTCAGCTTTTCAGTCCCTTCTGGGGCACTCGGAGAACACAAAGTTCTGTAAGCCAAACTTTTACTGTCCCTCGCTGTTGAACCTCACTCCAACAGTGATCCATTGCAGTTAGAACTGCTAATATATTTAATTCCATTCCTCCAGAGATTGCAACGACTGCAACCTTGGGACCATTTAAGTGGAAGCTGCATCAATTCCTAGTTTCCAGAGAATCTTGTGACTGCTATAACTAATCTCTGCTGACAGTTAAATGCACTGGGACGTCCCTCTTTTACCATTTGCCCCTTTATAGCCCTATCCTGTTGCTGCACTATTCCACTCACAGCACTTCCTCCCTTACCCCTTTCCCATTCCTGCCCTCTTTTCATCCTACCTGATCCCCTTTCCTTAACCCCTCCACTCCCACTTCCACCCTCGCTCCTCTGTTTCCTCACCTTGTTCTCTCCCTCTACCCCTGTCCCTGTGGGTCTTTCTTGCTTAAGCTTTATTGTGGAAAATCACCTCCTTGCCCTTATTTTACTCCTTCCACCCCCCAATTCAACCCCTGTACTTCTCTCCTTGTAATCTCTTTCACTCCTCTTTAGACAAGGCTACTGGCTGCACTTGACACAATATTTATCTTGCCATATTGTTCTTTTGTTTATGTACTTACTTTCCTCATGTTGTACTACTTACTGAAACTATTGTAATTTGCCATTCTTGTGACTTGATGTGGAACTTCTGTAAAAGAGCCCTTGGCTTAAAGGTCTTTCCGATTTGTCAAATAAATAAAATAAATCAAAATAAATTTTGAATAGTTTTTTTACAACTAAAATATCCAGTTTGCATAGTCTGTTATTTATTCTAGTTTCCTCCACCTTTTCTATATTTATGTAAGCCTGGGGAGTTATTGTTATGCCCCTGAGAACCACCTTTAATGCATCCCATAGCCTCCAAACTGGGGTACCCCCATCAAAATAAAAAAAATCTCTAATCCCTTCCTCTGTCTTTATTTTAAAATGTTGGCCTTTTAACAAATCATTATTAAATCTCCATATCCTGGAGAAAATTCTGTTGGGAGTCTCCAACTTTAATATCTGTTTGGATTAGCACATGATCTGAGAGGACAATAGAGTTTATTTTGTCTTCCAAAATATGAATTGCAAGATATTTTTAGACAAAAATGTAATGAATTGCCTTCCATTTTGAATCTTACAATCCCACCCCTGGTCTTCCTCCTTTCATTTACACCCCCAAAAATGCCTTGTCCCCATTCATCACCGTCTGAGCTATTCTCTCTGTCATTTGCGCCTTGTGCTCCTTACTGCTGTCCCTGCTTCCCTCTGTTTCCACAAGACACCATCCTATCCTGTCTCTGTATTGTATACTGTATGTGCTGTTCTTATCTGAATAAAATATTCCATAAAGAAAAAGTGCAGGCCTAAGGAGATAAGGACATACAGTCCTCAAAACCCTCACACTCTCTAGGAGACTAACTTACAAAAATGGTGCAGTAACTGGAACAGAGAAATGAAGGCAGGAATTGCAAACACTGTTGCCAAAGTGGGCAATATGCAAACTATTTTAAATGACATTGGTGAGAATTTGGATGGTCATGCAGCACATTTAGATGAGGAAGAAATTTGCTTCAGTCACTGTAAGGACAGTCTGAACAAAATCTGTCAGGAACTGTCTGAAGCCCACTAAAAAAATAAAAGTTTTGACAACAAAGTGCACAATCATAAACACGGGGAGAAGCATTTAAATATTAGGGTGTTGAGCTTACCAGAGGAGGTTGGTGGTTAAGGCATGGTAGTCTACATGCATAAAAGAGTCACTTCAGTTTTTAGCTTGGGCATGGCTTATGGAGTTCTCAAGATGGAGAGATCCCACTGCACTACTGGGAAGAAAATGGGACCAGGGTGGAGAACTAGACACTTACTGGTGAAGAGTCCCCTAGCAAGGTTCTCCAAGCCTCTTGAAGTAAAGCCCTTATCAAAGTGAATGACTGTGGTCCACTGTTACCCTGACTACAGTTACTGCTTCAAATCAAATCAATATTTTATTTCTAAAGCGCTTTTCTGAAATCAAAGCGTGTATACAGTATTAAAACAACCAATAAACAGTTAAAACAAACAAAATTAAAAGGCAGCAGAAATAAGACTAAACATCCTCCCCAAATGCTAGGCCAAATAAATATGTTTTTAAAGAGGATTTAAACATCTCAGTGGACAGGCACTCTCTAATCTGATGAGGTAGAGAGTTCCACAGGGTCAGGGCTACAAAAGCAAAAGCCCTAGCACCTGAAGTCTGAAGACGGACCCTGGGAACCTCTAGCAATCCCTTGTCAGTGAAGTGGAGTGGAGAGGACAGAGGGGGCAGTAAGGCTGAAGGAGGTCTTGCAAGAAACCCAGTCCCTGTCCATGTAGGGTCTTATAGGTCAGCACCGCAACCTTGAAGGTGATCCTCGACTGCACCGGCAGCCAGTGCAATTTACGCAGCACAGGCATGACAAGGCAAGATCTTGACTGCCCCGTCAACAGCCTGGCTGCTACATTTTGCACCAGCTGCAGGTGACGGAGATCCACCCCCAGTAGCCCTAGGTATAGAGCATTGCAGTAGTTAAGACGAGAGGACACAAAGCCATGAACCAAGACAGGAAGGTCATCGGGCAGAACAAGGTGCTTTATCTGGGTGATGTTCCTCAGATGGAAAAACGAGAACTTGACAACTGCTGACACCTGTGCTTTAAGTGTCAGTTCGTTGTCAGGCACAACCCCCAGATTCCACACCCAATCAGAAGGTCTCAACTGGTCACCCCCCAGCAGCAGGCCAGACGGTTGACCAGGAGTCAACTTCTCTACCCGGTGACCTGGGTCCACCACCAACACCTCAGTCTTATCTAGATTTAGTTTCAACAAGTTAGCACTCATCCAATCTTGAATCTCAGTGAGGCCATTGTTAAATACCGAGACTGCACTACTCTGTTTGGGTTCAAAGGACACGTAGAGCTGAATATCATCTGCATAGAAGTGAAAACTCAGCCCACACTGCCTTATAATGTCTCCCAATGGCAGCATATATACCGTGGACAACATGGGGGACAGTACGGAACCCTGCAGAACCCCACAAGGCAGGACAAAGGGGGCTGAGGAAAAAATTCCTGACACCACCCTCTGAGATCTGCCTATGAAAAAAGAATGGAACCATCTGAGGATCATCCCCGACAGTCCACAGATGAGCTGCAGGCATTCCAACAGCACCCCATGATCCATGGTGTCAAATGCTGCAGAGAGATCAAGGAGGACCAAGATCGAACAACTCCTCCGATCCCTCGCTATTACTAATAGCCTATTAGGAGATTATTCATCACCCGAACTAATACTGTATCAGTACTGTGCCTCTTCCTTAAACCAGACTGGAGAGGATCATAGACTTCATGGGTGGTAAGAAAGTTCTCAAGCTGCAACACGACTACCTTCTCAATAACCTTACCCAAAAAGGTTAGGGTCTGTAGTTCTCAAGACAGTCTGGGTCGCTGCATGGTTTCTTTAAAAGAGGAGTCACCACCACCTCCTTCAATGGATCAGGGAACGCCCCTTGATCCAGTGAACACCAGACTATCTCAGCAAGGATCGGTCTGATAACATCTATACACCCCACAAGGAGGCACGTTGGACCAGGATCCAAACTACAGTAAGTAGTCGCAAGCCCTGAACAATCTTCATGATATCCATGATCGCTGGCCGGTCAAAATCTGTCCAGACAGACCAGGTGTCTGTGCCCGCGCATCAACCTCTGCTGTGCTCATTTGAATGAGTTGAACAGATCTCCGACCTGATGGATGACACCTTATCTGCAAAAAATCGAGCAAACTCCTCACACTTAACTTGTGAAAAAGCTAAAGTGCCAGGAATCTGGGGATGTAAAAAGCATCTGCACTTGAAGCAATTGCAGTTCACCATCTTCCATCCCACCTGCTGGGTTCTCTTGTTAAGAATCTACTCATCCACTGTGGTTGCAACTTTAGGTGTCCCAGTAGGATCCTCCCGCTCCTCCAAAACTGCATAGGAGTTATTTAGTTTCACCAGGTGGGGGATGTGCTTTTGATCCACCCACTTCACCCTTCTGGAGACCACTGTAGTCCACACACTTCTTTTGCTGGCCCTTTTTTGAGGTAGTGGGTGTAGACTTGGTGGCCCCTGGGTGGGGAGGAGAGCCCCGGCAACCTGGCCAACTTGGCCTGGAGGCTAGCAATCTCTGACCTCAGCCCAGAGAGGTGAGTGCAGATGGGGTGGCATCACAGTTCCCAGACTGTCCTTCTGAAGACTACTTCTCCACATCCATTTCACTGCATCACTCCCAACATGATCCCTAGCTGCTCTGCTCTGCTTCTGCCTGCCCAGGTTGCTGTTTGGGAACCTCCCCTCAGTACTGTAACCCTTTTCCTAGGGACTGTTTACCAGAAACCCTAAAAACTGTTTTTTTTTTGTTTTACTTTCATACAATAGCAATCTCAAGAAGATATCCTCCCAGATTATGCAGTGCTGCCTGGCTGCCTTCTGTTGTTCACCCCATACTGTTTTGTTTCTGATCAGAAAGTTGTCACACCTTCCTGTTTAAACCTATAAAGCTAGTTGAGCTTGGGGTAGGTGGAATGGGGTGGGTAGGGTAGGGCTATCCAACTAGTCCTGTGTTCTGAAAACAATCAGAGCAAACCAATTAGAACCACCTCAGGCTGTCTGCGTCCAATATACAAATCTACTGAACAGCAGGACTGAAATGAAATTAAAACCTCAGCTACTAGTGAATTCTTTGCTGTATCAAAATAGTTTGATAAAAAATGTCACCAAAATACTAGCAAGCTACAAACAAACATGAACGCTACAGATAAATCAGCAGTATTTCAACTCCTCTGAATTCAAACTAGCAATCTACAAATAGATAAGCAATATTGCAACCCTCTTTGGATTCAAAAAACCAAAAATTAGAGTAAAAGTACACTTCCCTTCAGAACTCAATCAAGATTGTGAATCCTCCCAGGCTCCCAGTTCAATAGTTTCAATGCATCCTTTTCTTTTTGATAGGTAGGCCATCTTTCTGTTTCCCACCAAATGACATTACAAGACCAAATATTTAAGTGTAACCAAGGTAGGTACTTTTTATTGAACAGTTTCATACAGGTCCATTTTAGTTTATTACCTGTGGTACAGAATGGCTTGGGAATATATATTTTAGATTGTATGTCCATATTAAACCACCACAACTATCATGTGAATAGTTATCCCAAAATAATCATGGAAAACCCTGTTTGGAATGAAATGCCCACTCCCACCATTTCTTTATTTGGTAAGCTTCACCATAAACCACCGGATTTGGACAACTGTAACCACCCACTTTCCTTAGAGTAGAAGGCTGATTTCAGGTAGAGATGCAGCAAATTTTTAATCCGCTGGCAAAGTGAACGTGAAGTGGCCACTTTGTGTTGGCGGAGTACAACGCGAAGTGGGCATTGTAAAGTGCTCACTTCGCATTATCATTATTACTTTGTGTTGCCATTATGCCTTAACGCAAAGTAAGGTGAAGTGACAAGTAAATAGGCAGCCCCCCACACACCACATGGCTCACATGCTTTAGCCAGGCAGGAAGGAAGTGAGTCAGAGAAGCAGTTTCACTTTTTCCTTTGCATTCGTAGAGGGAGAAGGCTTTGTGGAGAGCTCAGGAGAGCAGTATAGAGTCAGTGCTTTATTGCCTTTGTGTGAAGAAAACAACAGCTTTTTTTAAAAGCTGTATCTTTATTTAGTTTTTGTATTGTGTTTGTGATTTTTTTTGGGTAGTGAATTTTTTTACAAGTTTTGTTTTGTTTTGTGTTTGTGTGACTGTGTGTGTCAGTGTGTCTGTGTGTGTCTGGGATTTGTGTGGGAAGGATACGAACATACGAAATTTGCCAGCAGATAAAGGCCTAGAGATTTATCAAGTCTGCTCGAATGTGCAGCTAGCACCCCTTATTCTGCAGCTGCCCCTCCCTTCCACCCTTCCCCTTCATTAACCCTCCCCCTTGTCCTGTCCCATCCTCGTTTGAAGCAGTCCACTGTTCTACTGCATACCACTTCAACAGGTAATGCATTCCACCCAGCCACCACCCTCTCTGTAAAAAAGTGTCTCCTCATTTCCCTCCTGAACCTTCCTTGCTCCAGTCTCATATCATGGCCCCTGGTGGCCCTCCCTTCCCTTACTTTGAACAGCCCCTCTGAACCCGTCTTGTTTATTCCTTTCATGTATTTAAACGTTTCAATCATATCACCTCTGTCTCTCCTCTCCTCCAGCGAGTACATGTTCAACTCCTTCAACCTCCTCTCATATGATAAGTCCCCCAGCCCCTTGATCATCTTTGTTGCTCTGCACTGCACCCCCTCCAGTAACTTAATGTCCTCTTCAGATACGGACGCCAGTATGGCACGCAGTACTCCAGGTGTGGTCTCAACTAATGACCTATACAGTGGCAGAATCACCTCCTCCCTCCCTGAGGACATACCCCTTGCAATACAACCCAGCATTTTGTTGGCCTTTGCAGCTGCCTTCCTACATTGTGCCGAGTTGTTCATTGACCCTGTAATGTGCACACCCAGATCCTTCTCCTCCTCTGTCTGGGCTAGCTGCACTCCCCCTAGCTGGTAACTCCTCCTTGGGTTCTTCATCCCAAAATGCAGCACCTTGCACTTTTTGGCATTAAAGCCCAGTTACCAGGTGTCTGACCAGGTTTCAAGCTTTGCCAGATCATCCTGCAACCCCTGTCATCCCCCTAGGTCGTCCACCACCACGCCTACCTTGGTATCATCAGCAAACAGACTGATCTTGCTCTTGATGTACCATGATATGTCTGCAATAAATATCCCAAACAACACTGGTCTCAACACTGAGCCCTGTGGAACACGTCTCGTCACTGCCCTTGGGTGTGAGAGCTCTCCACCCACCACCACCCTCTGTTGCCTTCCCTGCAGCCAGTTTCCAACCCATCTCATCAGCTTTGCACCTGCCCCTGTGACTACTAACTTCCTTCCCAGCCTTCCATGTGGCACTGAGTCGAATGCCTTACTGAAGTCCAGATACAGGACATCCACTGCATGGCCCCTGTCCAGTTGCCTAGTTACCCAGTCATAGAACTCCACCAGGTTGGTTTGGCAGGATCTGCCATGTATGAAGCCATGCTGTCTGCTGTCCTGTAGTCCTTTGGCCTCTAGGAGGACCACCAGCCTCTCCTTCAGGATAGTCTCCATTAGCTTACCCACGGTGGTTGTGAGGCTCACTGGTCTGTAGTTTCCCGGTTCATCCTTTGGGCCACTCTTGTGGACGGGCACCACATGAGCCATCCTCCAGTCCTGAGGTACACACCCCGAATGTAGTGAGGCATTAAATAGGTCTGCCAAAGGTCCTGCAAGGACCTCTGCCAGCTCCTTCAGTACCCTGGGGTGGATGCCATCTGGGCCTGGCGCCTTGTCCACCCTCAGTGCCTTCAAACCCTCTCGAACTCTGCTCTCCATGATTTCCCATGTCGTCACTTCCCCTGCTTCTGCCATTTCTCCCACCTTGGGTGTCACCCCTCTTCTTTTAGTAAATACTGAGCAGAAGTACTCATTTAGTGCTTCCACCTTATTGCACCTGCTTCACCCAACCCTCCATCCTAATCCTTACTATGTGGTTCTTACAGCTCCTTTTCTCCCTGATTTACTTAAAGAAGTCCTTCTCCCCCTTCTTAATGCCTTGTGCCAGCCTGAGTTCTGTAGATGCTTTGGCTCCCCTTACTGCCCTTGTCACCTCCTTCGATTCTGTCAAGTACTCCTCCCTGTCTTCCCCCTTCCCTGTTTTCTTGTACTTCCTAAAGGCAGCTCTTTTCCTCCTTACCTTTTCCATGACCTTCTTGCTCAACCAGATTGGTTTCTTAGCCCTAGCCTTCTTGCTCTGGGCTTTGCAGCAGGTTTTGGTTGCCTCCACTGTCCACAGCTTTATGAGCTCCCACCTCTGGTTAGTGTCCATACTAGATTTAATTCTGGCCAGGTACCCTTTTACCACTTCCCCCATCTTCCCAAAGTCGGCCCTCCTGAAGTCCAGCACTATTGTGCCAGATTCCACTCCTTCCTTGCCCATATCCAATGTGAGCCATACTGAGCGGTGGTCACTCTCTGACAGCGGTTCCTCCATTGTAAGTTCTCTCACAAAGTCCCCATTTGCCAGCACAAGGTCAAGGGTATTTTCTAACCTGGTTGGTTCACTGACCATTTGCAGCAGGAAGCTGTCCTGAAAGGCATCCAGCAGTACCTGCTCCCTTCTGTTCCTGGTTGTTGGGGTGCTCCAGTCCACTCCTGGCATGTTGAAGTCCCCCACAATCACCACACTACCCTTCTCACAGGTCGTCCTGATCTGTCCCGCTAGTTCCCTGTCTAACTCCTCATGAATCCTGGAGAAGGCGAGTCGCTGGCCCATGGGCACCATCAGAGGAGGGGAGTGCGGACATGTGGGGGTGGTTGTGTGATGCTGGACTGCTCCCTACTCCTGGGTGTTGCTTCCCCCATGTGGAAGCAACAGCAGCAGCAGCAACAACACCAGTGCCACTGGTGGCTGCTGTGCATCCACCTTCTCTGCCACTACCACCACCACCGGTAACAGCTGTAGGGGCTCCAGTAGCACCCCCTCCACCACCTCCACAGCCACTGGAGGTGCCCCTGGAAAACATAGCTGGTGTGAGGACTGTGTCTGGTCCCCCCCAACAGCTAAACAGTATGGGAGTTTTTTAACTCTGTGGGGGGAGACAGCACAGTAGTGGTGTGTCATCTGTGTGGTGTGCTGGTGCGCCGTGGTCCCCGGGGTACACATTTGGGAACTGTTGGCTGGTGCAGTCACATGTTCAACCACCACAAGGCAGAGTGGCAGGCTGCCACGGAAGTGGCCAGGCATCCACCTGCTGGCCCTTCTGTGGCAGTGGCTGAGGGTGCTGCTGGGGTCAAAATTTTGCCTCACCACTGCAGCAGGAGGAGGGCCAGTACAGCAGCTGCACCACCACCACCACCACCACAGCCACCAGCACCATCCTCTCTACCACCACCACTACCTGGATTTCCACCTGCAGTGGACCCCACCACAGTCCCTGCAACAGAGTCTGACATCACCCTGGAGTGGGTGCCCTGGAGGAGAATAATCAGAGGGTCAGTGCTTTACAGCAGCAGGTCAACACAATACAAGAACAGCAGCAGCAAATAGTCACAATGCTGCACCTGCTGCTGGACCACCACGGCATCCCACGGCCACACCCCACTACTGTGTTGTACTGTTTTTGTGTGTTTTTTCTTTGTTGTTGTTTAATAATACACATTTTCCCTTCAAGGGGAATCTTTCTTTCTCCACATAGTGCAATAAATTTCTGTGAAAACCTCCCATAATTTCTTTACAGTGTGTCACGTGACAGAGGAATTCCCATTCTGAAAAGCCGCCCACATTCTGCCCCCATTCTCATCAATGTTAGGACATGACACCAGGGAGAGCATGGGTGCATGCCCCATTACAGAGAATGCCTGATTGCCCGGCAGCTTTCTGAATATTTCTTTATGTTATAATGGTCAGTTTATGGTGAAATGTGTGGGCATGTTTCCAGTAAGAAGAGCCCTGTTAGTGGAAACATTCCCACATTTCATCACAAAGTGAACATTATAACATAACAAAACATTGGGATAGCTGACGGATATTCACTATAGTGGAGCATGCACCTGTGCTCCCCCTGGCATCAAGTCCTAATGTTGCTGAGAAAGGGGGGCAGAATGTGGGCGGCTTTTCTGAACAGGAATTCTTCCATCACGTGACACACTGTAATGAAATTACGGGCAGTTTTCCCAGAAATATATTGCACTCTGTTGATCAAGAAATATTCCACTGGAAGTAAGGCCCCCACATATCAGGTTATGTGCATCACCATAACTATGTAACGTGGTGAATCTCTGTAAAGCAGCAGAGCAACAATCTGTTGAGAACTCTGACCTATATTTTTTAATGCTATGTTACAACTTCCTTTACTTACATCCTGACTAGAATGATACAACAATTTCCAGTGGTTGAGTCTGCTGTACTACCTTTTTTTATGTGTGATATAATGAAAGGGGCATACCTTTCAAATTGGTGCTGACCAGGTCTTTGTCAGTATTTTCCTCTGCTTTTCTCCATCACATCAGTTAGTTGTAATATATCACTTCTGTTGTAAATTAACAGTTATGCAGCAGGCAGTGTTTTATGACACCACAGAACAATATTTATTGAAAAGCAGCTGCAAATAAATACAAACCTGGTCAGAACAATATTGAAAGGCGTGCTCATTTTATTTTTCATACATGAAAAAAAGTAGTCAACTAAGTAAAGCAGACAGAAATTGTGAAAGAAGCGTATCATTCAAGTCACGACTCGGAGGTAACTAGTAGCTGTGGCAATATAAAGTAGCATAAAAAGTACTGTTCAAAATTGTCACAACATTCTTGCAATGCTGCTTTAATTGATAATGTCAGTATGACATCATGAGCTCACAACAATCACGCAACACACAAAATGCATCCCCAGAATTAATGGCGCACTCAGTCATGCGTGCAGTGGTGACACAGCATCCCCAGATTTTTTCTGCAGGCCCAAAATGCATCCTCCTTGTGTGCAGAAAATTGAAAAGTGGTAACACAGTGAAATGAGAGTGTTTCAGCACATACAAAGTCCCCCAGCATAAAATGATGACCGTGAGCATTCTGTTGCTGGTCCAATGTGTTCTGCGAGGTGATTCAAGCAAATGCAATGTGATCATCTCAACTGGATGGAAGGGTGGCCTTTGGCTGTAGACTAATAGTAGCATTGGTGAGTAGATATATATACATATATGTTTCTGCATTTTGTAGGTGATGAGGGGGATTGACATGGACATGTACTCATGGTATTGTTCTGTATCACAGGTCACAGGAACTGTTGGTGTGCACATTCCAGAGCTCACTGAGAATTTTTTGCATTAAAATTGGAAACAGATAACTTTCAAACACATGAAGGTAAGTATTTGTTTTGGGGGGGTGGGGGGAATCATATTTGCAGGTTTGTCTGTAATGGTTTCTTATTTTGTTACTTCTTCACAGATTTCATCTGCATCCTTCTGGAGTCCGGTTGTTAATGGTGGTCATGGTCATCTAATGAAATGACTTCTGCATGTTGCATGTGTGCCCAAGCCCAGGGGAGGAGGGGTGCCTGATGTTGAAGAACTTTTTTGGATAAGGTCACTTTGACAGAACAGCAAAGCACCTGGAAGTTTCCTAAAAAAAGAAATGAATGACTTCTTACAACTTAATTGTTATTTGTCCCTCCCTGGTTCTCAATCTCAAGTCAAGTTACATTTCAAACCCACATCTTGTCAACTAACACAACCTGTGTGCTATATTTGCTGCAGTCTTTCCAAAACAATGAAACTGATGAAATAAAATCTTCATACTTACCAGAATGGATTTCACATGGACATTCCATAGGTTCCTCTCTGTACAGTACAGCTGCAGTACCATTCCCACCGAGTTTTAGTGATGGTGAATTTTTGTTAACCTGTAAAAGAAACAAAATAAGTGTACCATATGTGTTTTACCATTGTGGCTCCGAAAAGCTACAGAAAACAAAACATACAACTAAAGGAAGTGAAACAGCATAACAAACATGAGTACACATACTCACTTTATGGTTTAAATATTAAGAAGCTTTGTGTCTGTGGCTGATGGATGTGGTGGTCCGGACAGACTGATGCTCAGTGGTGGCAGTGGCTAACATCAGTCCTGGTGGTGCTGGTCCGGGGGGTGGACAGACTCATGCTCAGTGGTGGCAGTGGCTAACATCAGTCCTGGTGGTGGTGATCCAGGATTCAGACAAACTCAAACTCAGTGGTGGCAATGGCTAACATCAGTCCCAGTGGTGGTGGTCTGGGGAGCGGACAGACTCATGCTCAGTGGTGGCAGTGGCTAACATCAGTCCCGGTGGTGGTGGTGGTCCGGGGGCAGACAGACTCATGCTCAGTGGTGGCAGTGGCTAACATCAGTCCCAGTGGTGGTGGTCTGGGGGTCAGAGAGACTCATGCTCAGTGGTGGCAGTGGCTAACATCAGTCCCGGTGGTGGTGGTGGTCCCGGGTGGCACACTGCCTTTTAACAACTTCAGTTAAAACCTGCCAACATTAACCACATCATCATCCTCATAAAGAAAGCTTCCCTCACAGTCATCTATGTCTGAAGTCTGGCCACTGGGAAATTCTTTCTCCATTGTGTCATCATCTACGTCAGTGGTGGGCTGTTTAAGGCAGCCACTGCCAGTGCCACCAGGATGGTTCATTTCCACATCACCAAAACCACCAAGACTAGGTCGGGTTACGAATACTGAGGTTGCAGTCTGTGCTGGTATGTGCCTCTCATTCATTTTAATGAATGTTAGCAAACTAACATTTGCAGGAGACAGGTTTGTCTGACGATCCCTGAATATTGCACTACGGGCTGAATACCCTCTCAGCACTTACACTGGAGGGTGGGCATGTGAGGTACTTCAGTGCCACTGCAGTCAGCTCTGGCAATTCACTGACCTTTCCACTCCAGTACAAAAAAGGATCTTCAGTTATTGTCAGATGCCTGTTTTCAGACAAATATGACTCAACCATTCTCTGACCACACTAAGTCCAGTTGTTGATGCATCATCCTGTTCTCCTGAATCATTTATTTCACAAACACCCACTTGGGACAAAGCCTCCCAAAGTGATTTGATGCCAGTCACTTTGGGTGTTTGACCATCTGGAACTGCTGTGCCCTTCCCCTTGCAGGATATGCTTGATAGTCCTACATGTACACCTTTAGCCGGATTATGCTGCTGAGGTTTGCTGACCTTGGCACATGACTTCTGTGCCCTATGAACCAAGCGCACCAGTTGACCACTGATATTTTTTACCTGTTCAGGCTCACCCTCCAGTACTGATGCAATTCCACATTTGTATCGTGGGTCCAGCATTGTTGCTATGGCAAAGTTGTCACTATGCTGAATGCTCACAACATGATGATTCTGGTCGAATATTGTCCACATGTGTTGCAGCAACAAATTGCTACCACCATCTCCGGCAACATCAAGGCCATGCTGTACATTCACCAATGTCTGCCTCAGCACCCGCAGCAGTGGAATTGATTGGCTAATGGAGTTAGACTCGCCACTCAGTGCCTGTGTGGCATGTTCAAAAGGCCACAAAATTGTTATTACGGAGTCCATGAGGCGCCACTGTTCAGTTGTCATAGACATGGAGGACCCGGAACTTTCATGACTAGTGTGCATCACAAGATATTCTGAGATGGCTTTGTATTGTTCATACAACCTCTCTGCCATGTATAAAGTGGAGTTTCATCAGGTGACAACTTCCAGCTTCAAGCGATGCTGAGGCAGGCTGTTTTGTATCTGCAACTGCCGTAGTTGGTCATGGGCCTTTCCAGATCTTGAAAAGTAAGAGCAGATATGTCATTCAATGGTCAGCATTTCCTTTACATCAGGGTGCTGCAGAAACTCCTGCACCACAAGATTTAAACAGTGAGCCATGCATGGAACATGAAAAAAAACACCATTCGTGATGCATTTCACCACATTTGACCCATTGTCACTTGCTATGAACCCTGCTCTCAGGGACAGAGGGTTTAGCCATTTGTCAATTTCAGTCAGTATCACGTTCAACATGTTCTCACCAGTTTGTGAACAGGTCACATTGTGCATAGCAATTGTTGCATTCTGTCGAATTCCTGGAAGATTGCTACCATGACAATCCACCTTACTGCACTGATTATTCACGGTACCAACATCACAAACAACCCCCGGCACCTGCGCCCAGTGTGCAGTTATACACAAATATGAACTCCCTGCTGGTTTGCCACTTGTCCACATATCCATACTTAAATGGATGAATGGAGAGAAGAAATGTTGAAGGGCATGTCTTACTGAGTCAGACACAGTGCGGAACAACTCGGGGACAGCACTGGTAGAAAAGTACGTCCTGGATGGGACTTTCCATTTTGCACAGGCACGTGCAGCAAACCACTGGAACCCAGAATTCTCCACAAAGGAGAAGGGCAAAAGATAAATTGCCAGCATTTTCGCTACAGCAGTATTAAGTTCACGTGACACTGTATGATTCAGGGGTACTTCAGCTTATGAGTAAAAACACTCTGTAACATGGGCTGACTTAAACATTTTACACGGGCTGTGATCACAAATGGTTGTGCTCTGTGATGAATGGCATTGGCAGGGGGTGAAGTGCGGACGTTTGATGAAGACAATTGCACAGGTGATGATAAACCCAGAAATGCAATTATTTTGCCAGATTTGTCAACCGGGGTTGATGTACCACTTGCACTAGACATACTGCATTTGCCATTACTACCACCACCACAAAAACTGCTACTCTCACCAGCACTGGACAACATTTCAAAGTCATTATGGTCCTCCACCTCATCATGCCTATAGTAATCCTCTGCTCATATTACCTCAGTACTGCACACGTTTAATTTACTACTGGACTTAACAGTCATGCTCGCTATGGTTGCCAGTGATGAGGGTGAATGACCCACTGTGGTATTAGCTGCCAGCTTGTGCTGGGTCCACAGTGCCAAGTGCCTATTCTTAAGATGTGTATGCTGTCCTCCAGTGCCCAGATGGCTCCCCTCTTTACCGCGACTCACATGCATGAGGAATGTACTAGCAAATGGCCAAAAAGGAGGGGTGGATGAACGATGGAGAAAAATCAAAACTGCTATCATAGAGGCAACAAGCCTTTTTGTGAAACAAATAAAGAAAACAGAGCAGAGTAAAAAATCACTGTGGTTCTCAAAAGAGGTGGCAGGGAAGGTTAAGGAGAAAAAGGCTGCATTCAAAAAGTATAAGGAATCACAGAAGGAGCATGACATGGAACTGTATCAATTAAGCAGAAAGAAGTGGGGAAGGCAGTCAGAATAGCAAAGGCCCAAACCGAGAAAAAAATAGCCAACTTAGTTAAGAAGGGGGATAAAACCTTCTATAGGTACATTAGGGAGCATAGAAAGGTTAAGGGAGGAATAATGAAGATTAATAAAGGAGAGGGGAGGTGGGCAGAGGGAGACAGTGAAAAGGCAGAGATACTGAATGAATACTTTTGCTCAGTATTCACAAAAGAAGATGAGGAGTAGTTATCTAAACCAGAAAATAGAAGCATTCTGGGTGGGGGGGGGTGACACCAGTCCATTTACAGAAGAAAGAGTCCTGAAAGAACTCCTAAAACGCAAGGTGGACAAAGCAATGGGGCCTGAAGGGATTCAACCCAGAATCCTAAAAGAACTAAGGGAGGACCTAGTGACACCACTGACCACACTTTTTAACAAATCATGGGAGGATGGGGTGGTACCTAAGGACTGGAGGAGGGCAGATGTTATTCTCCTTCACAAAAGTGGGAGCAAGGCAGAAGCAGGAAACTACAGACCTGTATGTTTACCTCACTGGTAGGGAAAATGATGGAATCACTTCTGAAAGAAAGAATTGTTGAGTACCTAGAGGCCAGTGGGGCACAGGACCCAAAGCAGCATGGATTTACAGCAAGAAGGTCATGTCAGATGAATCTAATTGATTTCTTTGACTGGGTGACCAAAGTAATAGACCAGGGAGGGGCTGTGGATATGGCCTACCTAGACTTTAGCAAGACATTTGACACAGTCCCACAAAGACTAATAATCAAGTTAGCCAACCTGGGAGTGGGTTCCAGGTGGTAGCCTGAGTAGCAAACTGGCTGCACAACAGGACACAGAAGGTAATGGTGAATGGAACACATTCCGAAGAAAGGGGGGTTACTAGTGGAGTACCTCAGGGCTCAGTACTGGGTCCAGTCCTCTTTAACATCTTTATAGGTGACATTGCAGAGGGTCTGGAAAGAAAGGTATGCCTCTTTGCAGATGACACAAAGATCTGTAACAGAGTTGATACTTAAGGGGGGTAGAAAAGATGAGAAGGGACTTGGCAAGGTTGGAGGAATGGTCAGACATATGGCAACTTAGATTCAATGCAAAGAAGTGCAAAGTAATGCACCTGGGAAACAAAAACCCAGGAGAAGAGTACACAATAGCAGGGGAGGTACTAACAACAACAAAAATGGAAAGGGACTTGGGGGTAGTCATATCAGATGACCTAAAGGTGGGTAAGCAATGTGAGAAGTGAGTAAGGAGAGCCAGCGGGATACTGGGATGCATAGGACGGGGCATCACAAGTAGAAAAAGGGAAGTGGTTATCCCTCTGTACAGACAGTTGGTGAGACCCCATCTGGAATACTGTGTGCAGTTTTGGATACCCCATCTACGCAAGGACATAGACAGGATGGAAGCAGTCCAGAGGAGGGCAACTAAAATGGTGCAGGGTCTGCATCAGAAACCATATGAAGAGAGACTGAGAGAGAGCTTAATATGTATACCCTTGATGAAAGGAGGGATGGGGGGACATGATAGAAACTTTTAAGTACCTCTAGGGAATCAACAAAGTCCAGGAGGGTAGCATCTTTCAGAAAAAGAGATGTGTAAGAACAAGGGGGCACAATTTAAAGATAGCGGGGGGACGGCTCAGGGGTAATGTGAGGAATTTTTTTTTCATGGAGAGAGTGGTGGATGCATGGAACTGCCTGCCTGGGGAGGTTGTTGGGTCTAAAACAGTGGGGGAATTCAGACATGCATGGGACAGACATAAGGCAATTGTAGTGGGGGGTTGCAGGAAGTAGGCTGTTGGTTAACTAGAATCTGGAGCTTATCAAATAGGAAGGGAAATGGGCAGACTGGGTGGGTCAAGTGGTCTTTATCTGCCATCAAAGTCTATGTTTCTATGTTTCTGTATGGGAAACCTGGCAGATCGCAACTGACTCATCATTTGCATCTTGAACAAAAAAATCCCAAACAAGGGATTGTGATGCTCTGCTTTTAACATGTCCATGATGTGGCTTATTTAAGTCCGTTATTTTAAGCACTGAAGTGGGGTGGGGGGCACGTGATGATTTGGACACTGCACACCTGGACTGCAACTGATCACCATGACTACCTATCATATTTATTACTGGGTCATTATCATCAACTAAAACAGGTCAATCACAAGTTTTTACAGGGGGAGATTCCTGCAAACAGACTCAGACACAGCCACTTTGAATTTCTTTTTCTCCGGTTTCCAACTGGGGTCAATTACATCATCATCATATTCATCAATTTCACACACATCCACATCTTCTGCTTGGATGCTAGCATGTGGACTGCATGTTGCAACAACAGCAACATCATCATCATCATCATCATCACATTCATCATCAGCATCTACACCACCATCACATGATATTTTTTCACCACACTGTGAATCACTGCATGAAAAAAGTGTGACATTAACTGCCATGGTGGACGGAATATCACATTGTATGCTATCTTTGACATGATTATCAGAATCCTCAGGTTCAGTTACTGGGATGTTGCTGGGAAGCATGACATCATCTACACTGCCACTCACTTGCACTGCTTCACACTCAATATTTTTGGATACGGTACACTGATCGGAATTCAAACTTGGTGCACCAATACTAATACTACCACCACTACTAACACCAGTAACACTAACACCACCAGCTGGGAAACCATCATCTCCTCCAACTATGAGTGAAGCTACTGATTTGGCTGTAAAAAACATTTCAGGAGAAATACATTTCCTCACATCAGCAATGCACTTCTGTGTCTGCATACTACCACGCCCACAGACCATCTTACAGCCAGCATTGCCATGGTGAGAAACAGCTTTGCTTGCACATCTCTTTGCAGGCATTTTGGGGGATCAACCACAATATTATAACCAAATATAGATTTTGATACGTTCACTCTCTGATTGGGGGGATGCTGATTGGGAAGCTAAAAAAACAACTGTAGCTTCAGTAACAGATAAGAGACCAGTCTGTCACGCAGTATAAACAACTTCAGTAACCAGTGGTCCTGATGAGGTCACAAAAATAATCCAATCTGGTAAAAAATTCCTTTTGCTGGGGGGGGGGGGAGCACTGACTGCAGATTTTTACGGCAGTACAAGCAGCAGGACAAAGAACAGATACCATGATCGCAGTACAAAATCAGGCAGCTGCAGTGGATAGCAGGTTCACACTGCTGCACCTGCAATTGCATTAGTCTGTGGCACAATAAAAGGTGCATTATTTGATGTCACGCAACACTGCACACACACACACACACACACACAACAGTTTGTCTACAATGCTGAATGAGTAATGCGTTGCAAATTCAAAAGTTCAGTAGTATGCCACATATTGTAATGTAAACAACCTGAAATTATGAACTGCTGCACCAGATCCACACAACACACAAACAGCAAGAAAATGTCAACAATTACTAACAATATTACTGTGTGTTCATTAACACAGTCAGTTATAACAAAAATATAACCAAAAAACAAAGAAATCACTATTTCTCCAACTTAAATCTATCTACATGACAGATACGTCCCTCCCCCAAAGCACACTTTCACTGTCTTTCGCTACACACACTCAATGTTGTATATTAACATTCAAAATCCACACAAAAACAATAATGCTCGATGATATGAGCACAGGAGGGTTTCCTACAATTGATGAACTAAAATTTGAGCCCAAAAAAAGAGCAAAAATGCTTTCTTAACAGCTTTTAGACGGTTTCAATCACAGACAGCTCTCAGAGCACACTGTTTCCTACTCCTTCCTACACATACTACCCTGAACTGAGACTATGCAGATTAATTTAGAGCCCATGTGACCTGAAATCCCATGAATCACTGCAAAATTCACCTTCGAAGCTCAAAAACAAGGCAAAGTGAGTCGAAGTACATTGCCCTCAATGCACTTCTTAAATTTGGTGGAGTAGTGGTCTGGGGAGGTGGAGTAACGTGAAGTCATTCTTTTCAGTGGACTTCACGTTACTCATTATAATGCAAAGTACCCACTTCACTGTGGAGCACCTGAACCGCCTCGTTCGCCGAATCACTTCACGTGGAGCTGATTGAGCCCACTACCACCACTAATTTAGGCAATCCTAGGCTTCCTCTGCTCCATAGAAATTTGAAAAATCCTTTAGTATCATTAAACCATGCTAATAATGAGCTTTTGATCACTGTCTGTATTGTAAAGATCAGGTGGGGTAAGGCCATCATCTTGATAGTTTAAATTCGGCCCCACAAAGATAAGGATAATTTTTGCCAGTTCTCCAATAAACATTCTAAATTTGTCACTAGCTGCATCATAGTTTAGTTTAATTATACTTGCCTGGTTATTAGTTATCTGCATACCCACGTATTAAAAACTATTATTTACCAAAACGTTATCAAGAATGGACTGATGCAAGGGTTAGTAATCCCCAGTAATGGCAGATTGATTTTGACTTGTTCAATGTATAGCCCAATAATGATGTGTAGATTTGTACCTCTTACAAAAATACTGGCATACCAACATTAATTTTTCTAATGAACAATAACAATTCATCTGCAAAGACATTGAGCTTTACCTGAATATTTCCCATTCTTATTCCCTCAGTGCCCTCTAATATGATATTGGAAACGTTCCAGATAGAGAATAAAGAGGGCTGGTAACAAAGGGCACAGTAAGGGCAGTCTAAATGAAATTTGTCAGGAACTGTCTGAAGCCCACTAAAAAAATGAAATTTTTAACAACAAAGTGCACAATCATGAACACAGGGAGAAGCATTTAAATATTAGGGTGTTGAGCTAACCAGAGGAGGTTGGTGGTTAAGACCTCGTGGTCTACATGCATAAAAGACTCGCTGCAGTTTTTGGCTTGGACATGGCTGATGGAGTTCTCAAGGTGGAGACACCCCACTACTCCACTGGGAAGAAAAATGGGGCCACGGCAGAGAACTAGACACTTACTGGTGAAGCTTCCCTAGTCCCCTAGCAAGGTTCTCCAATCCACTTGGAGTAAAGGCCTTATCAAAGTGAATGACTGCGGTTTAATGTTACCCTGACTAGTTACTGCTTGCAGCTAAAGTGCCTGGAATCTGTGGGTGTAAAAAAGCATCTTCACTTGAAGGAATCACAGTTCCCCATCTTTTTCCTCCTGCTTCCCAAATTGATGACCTAGATGATCCCCATATACCTTCAAAAACCCAGAGGCTATAGGATAAGGCCTTACTGGATAAGAAGGAGGTGGCAATCTTGGATAAAATCAGAGGAAGGGACACAGGACTCTTACACTGGAGCAGACATCCGAGTATAGTGTGGAAGAAAGCTCAGCAGATTGGATACTCCCACCAGCAGGGTCATGTCTCCAGATGAGCTGAATACATGTGCATCAGCGTTGGGGGGGGACCTCTGGAGTCCTCGGCCACTGTTGTCTGTTGTGAAGTTTGTCTATTGTTCACATTCTTTTTAGTACAAATGGCCCATCATTACACTTGTGTATATGACCCTCAGTGAAGAAATATTTCTTCACATCTCTCTTGAACTTCCCCCCACTCCAGCTTCATCGCATGCCCCTGGTCCTCCTGGTGCTGTTTCTCATTTGAAAGAGACTCACTTCCTGCACCCTGTTCCCCCATGTGAAGTACATGTAGGTCTTTACCATGTTACCTCTCACTCTCCTCTCTTCCAGGGCATATATGTTGAGATCCCTCAGTCTCTCCTCATAAGACTTCTCATGCAGCCCCTGCACCATTTCAATTTCCTCCTCAGGACTGCCTCCACCCTGGCTATGTCCTTTCTGAGGTGCAGTCTCGAAAACTGTATACAATACTCCAGTGGGGTCTCACTTGTGAGCAATACAGTGACAACACCTCCTCCCTCTTACTGACAAACACACCTCACCCTATGCACCACATCATCTCACTAGTCCTACCAACTACTTTGTCACATTTCCCTACCACTGTGAGGTCATCAGATACAATGACCCTGCAGTCCCTTTGCTGTTTCATGACTGTTAGTACCTTCCCATCCTATACTCAGTGCTGCATTCCCATGCCTTAGAAACACAATTTTGCACTTTTTGGCATTGTATCCCAACTGCCATGCTCTTGATGACTCCTTGTGTTTCCCAAGATCCCAGAACATTTTCTCTATCCCCTCCTGAGTGTCCACTTATTGCAGATTTTGGTTATCATCTGCAAAAAGGCATACCTTTCTTTCAGTTCCTCAGGAATGTCACTTGGACCGGTTCCAGTACTGAGCCATGTGGCACCCTGCTAGTCACTCTTCCACCATTAGAGTGAGCACTGTTTACCGCCATCCTTTGTGTCCTGTCCGTTAACCAGTTTATAACCCATTCTACCACTTTGGATCCCTCCTTAGGCTAGTCAGTTTCTTTTTCAGCCACCTGAGCAGCACAATGTAGAAAGCCTTGCAGACATCCTGACAGGCAACATCCATTGCTCTCTTCTGATTTATTTCCCTGTTCACACAGTCAAATAAATCTATCAGATTTGTTTGGCATGACCCCTCCACCATGAATCCATGCCATCTGTGGTCTTGCAGCCCATTGGATTTAGATACTTTACCAGTCTTTCCATTAATTTCCCCACCCCTGAAGTAAGACTGAACAGCCTATAGTTACTAGCCTCCTCCCTGCTGCCACTCTTATGTAAAGGGGCCATTTGAGCTTTGCACTATTTCTCTGGAACAACACCTGTTACCACTGAGTTTCTGAATAAGACTGCCACTACTGACAGCCTTATTCAACAGCTCACTATGGTGCAACTAGCACCTCCCTGAGTTCTTTTAGAACCCTTCAGTGTATTCCACCCAGTCCCATAAATGTATCCACCTTCACAGAGGTAAGTCCCTTCTCTGAAAATGGACTTGTGCCCCTCCACCCCTGTTCCTGCTGCTCCTAGTTATCTCTGTCTCCCCTCTCTCCACTGTGACAGCTGAGCAAAAGCACCTGTGTAGGATGTCCACAGTTTCATTTTGCAGCCAGTGAGTACGTTTGGTCTTTTTTGGCACAACTTGCCAAAGTTCATCTCAACCACCCTGGTGAGTGAACTTGATGTTGCCCACAGCCAGGATTTAAGGTTCTGATTGCTGGAGGTCAATTCATCAAAAAACAGTTTGCTCCAGGAGGTTTCAAGGATGAGGCCACACCCTACACTGACAGGTGAAACCATGGAGGAGCAGTTGACTTAACTTGAGGCCCTGCTGACATACTGAAAGCTAGGGGCCTATGTCAGTGGGGTCAGTCAGGGAAGAGTGGCAGTCCTGAATATGTATTGCTGAGACTAGGTTAAAAAAGCCTTTTTCCTGGCTCCTGACAGTAGTAGTGGTTTATTATTTATTTTGCGCCCAATACCAGAGGCTCTTCATGCTGCACAATATAAAATTAACACAAGGTAAAAGAATGATATAACCATATGATATATAGTTGAAACTAAAGTGCAAATTTTGGCATACAAATAAATTAAGACAACACAAGTGGGATTTAAATGATGTCAGATGCTTGACTGGAAAGGTAGATCTTTATGCCCCTCTTAAAAGCCTGCACTGAGTGAGTCTGCCTCGGGAGACCTTGGGATCAATTTCCACAGAGCTGGTCCAGCCACCTTAAAGGTGCAGTCTCCTGATGTCTTGAGCCTAGCCCTGAGAACTGCTAGGAGGCTCACCTCAGAGGAGCAGAGAGGGCAAGCTGGGCAGTAGGATAAAGGAGCTTGCTCAGATAACCTGGGCCTAGTCAACATAGGGCCTTATAGGTCAGCAAACTGACCTTGAAGGAGTTTCACCACTTCACCAGCAGCCAGAGCAGATCATGCAGGACCTAGGTCGCATAACAGGACCTGGGGAGACCTGTCAGTAATCTGGAAGCTGCATTCTGCACTAGCTGCAAGCATTGTAGGACCCCTCTACTAACCCCATGATACAAAGTGTTACAGTAGTAGAGTTTGGAAGTCACAAAAGGCATGTACCAGTGAGGGCAAGTCTGCAGGTGGGATAAAGGCTTTAATCCAGGAGGTGTTATGAAGATGGTATAAACATTCTGGACTACAGATGATGCCTGAGCCTCAAATGTCAGTCTTTCATTAAGAATGATATTCTTCAACTTGGTAGAGGTCACTAGACTGGAGGAACCAAACACCAGGCTGGAACCCTCCACTGTACCCCCCCCCTCCACACCCTGCTGTAGACCAGACTCAATCACCAGTACCTCTGTCTTGTCTGGGTTAAGTTGCAGCCAGTTAGAGGATATCCATTCCTGGGTCTCAGCCAGGCATACATTTAGTGCTTCAACTGTGCTAGGCATCCCTGGTGCAAATGACAGGTACAGCTGGGTATCCTCTGCACAGCAGTGAAAACCCAAGCAATGCCATCTGCTGTTATTACCCAGGGGCAGCATGTACACTGCGACAACACAGGTGAGAGGATCAAACTCTGGGCTATGCCACAGAGCAGGGGCTTTGAAAGTGAGGGAAAATTTCCCATCACCACTCTTTACATCCTTTCACTGAGGAAGGGCTCAAACCAGCTGATGACCCTACTGGCAAGTCCACTGTGCACCCTGAGCCAATCCAGCAACAACCAATGGTCCACAGTAACAAATGCTGACAAGAGATTGAGTAGAATGAGAACTGACCATTCCCCTCTATCACTGACCCTGAAGAAGTCATTACTTACCTTGAGCAATGCAATCTCCATACTATGCCTGGATGTAAAGCCAGACTGGAGTGATTCCTAGATGTTAAGGGTCATGATGTGGGCCTCAATTTGCAGAACCACTATCTTCTAAAAAATCCTTCCTAAAAAGGGAGGGTTAGAAAGAGGTCTATAAGTTGCCAAGCAATCTGGGTGCAGAAATGTTTTCTTCAGAAGGGACCTCACCAGTGCATCTTTCAATGCACTTGGAAAGGACCCCTCTGAACTGAAGCACTGGATTATCCCAGCAAACACTCATCCCAGGAATCCCATACAACTCACTAGGTGGCACGTCAGACCAGGGTCCAGTTTACAGAAAGTGGGCCACAGTTCAGAACTCTTCTCACAGGCCTCTTCCATTAAAACCAGCTGAAACTCGCCCCAGGCAGGAGAAGTGCTCTCTATGACAACCTGCTCCCCACTGCTAGGCCACACCAGTCCAATTGGGGTTATCCCGGACATGACCAAGGACACCCTGCTGGAGAAGAAGTGAGCAAAGTTTTCGCACTGGGCAGATGAAAATGTCTTTACTGGTTAGAGACAGGTAAGATGCAACAACCTTTCCACAGTCTGGAAAAGCTGAGCCAGTCTGTTAGACTGGGTTATATAACAGGAATATAGAGTAAGTAAGTAATTAAATGTTTATTTCTATAAGGTGACCTTCCCAAGCTCAGGGCGCCTTTACAAAATCCTACATACAATATTAAAACCACAATAATAAATAACATTATATCCAAAACAAAATTTAACATAACATATGTCACTGAAAATGCTTGATTAAAAAGGAAGGTCCTTAGAGCTTTTTTAAAGCCCTCCACAGTCGGGCTATTCCATATCTGGCAAGGTAGAGAATTCCACAGGGTAGGAGCCATAAAGGCAAATGTTCTTCCACCAGATGTTTTTAAGGTTACCAAGGGAATCACTAGCAATCCCTCGCCAGAGGATCGGAGGGAGCGGAAGGGATAGTAAGAAGTCAGGAGTTCTTCCAGGTAGAATAGTGCAATAACAAGCATTTGTCAATGCCGAATGTTGATTGTGTTGGTCTGTCGAGCTCGCACAGTGGGCCTCTGTCACTGGCTCAGTCTGTTTGTCCTGGTGCTGTAGGCTGCTCTTTTGTACTGGGCTGCTGTGTGCGTTGGCACCTTGTTCTGCCAAGGAAGAAATATGCAGCTGTCCCGACAGAGCTCCATTGAGGTGGCTCACTCCCCCTGTCTCACTCGCTCATTCTGTTTCTCCTGGTGCTGCAGGCTGCCCTTTTGTACTGGGCTCCTGCCTGTGTTGGTGGCTTTTTCTACCCATGAAGAAATCTACAGCTGTCCCGACAGAACTCCGTTGAGGTCGCTCACCCCTCCTGTCTCACTCACTCATTTTGGTTCTCCTGGCACTGCAGGCTGCCCTTTTGTACTGGGCTCCTGCCTTTGTTGGCGCCTTTTTCTGCCCACAAAGAAATCTGCAGCAGTCCCGACAAAGCTCAGTTTAGCTCGCTCACTCCCCTTCTCTCACATGCTCATTCTGTTCTGCTGGCACTGAAGGCTGCCCTTTTCTACTGGGCTCCTGCCTGCATTGCTGCCTTCTTATGCCCATAAAGAAATTTGCAGCAGTTACAATACAGCTCTGTTGAGCTCACTCACTCGCTCATTCTGGTTTTCCTGTCACTGCAGGCTGCCCTTTTGTAGTGGGCCCCTGCATGCATTGCTGCCTTTTATGCCCACAAACAAATCTGCAGCAGTCCCAACAAAGCCCGTTGAGCTCACTGACTCCCCCTCCCTCACTCGCTCATTCTGTGTCTCCCTGGTGCAGGTTGCCCCTTTATGCACGGGCTCCTGCCTGCATTGGTGGCTTTTTCTGGCCAGAAAGAAATCTGAAGCAGTCCCACACAGCTCCACAGAGCTCACTCACTCCCCCTCTGTCACTCTCGCATTCCGTTTCTGCCGGGACTGCAAACTGGCCTTTTGTACTGGGCTCCTGCCTGCTTTGCCACATTTTCTGCCCACAAAGAAATCTGCAGCAGTCACACTAGAGCTCTGTTGAGCTCGCTCACTACCGCTCTGTCACTCGCTCATTCTGTTTGTCTTGGCGCCGCAGACTGCACTTTTGTATGGGACTCCTTTCTGCGTTGGCACCTTTGTCCACAAAGAAATCTGCAGCTGTCCTGACAGAGCACTGTTGAGGTCGCTCAGTCTCCCTCTCTCATCGCTCATTCTGTTTGTCCTGGTGCTGCACGCTGCCCTTTTGTACGGGGTTCCTGCCTGCATTGGCCCCTTTTTCTGCCCACAAAGTATTCCCAGCAGTCCTGACAGAGCTCTGTTGAGCTCACTAAGTCCTCTTGTCTCACTCGCTCGTACTGTTTGTCCCACCGATGCAGGCTGCCCTTTTGTACTGGGCCCCTGCCTGTATTGATGCCTTTTTCTGCCCACAAAGAAATCTGCAGCAGTCCAGACAGCGCTTCAGTGAGTTCGCTCACTCCCCCTCCCTCACTCGCGCTCTCATTCTGTTTCTCCCAGTGCTGCAGGCTGCCCTTTTGTACTGGGCTCTTGTGTTGAGGCCTTTGTCTGCCCACAAACAAATCGGCAGCATTCCCGACAGAACTCAGTTGAGCTCGATCACTCCCCCCTCTCACTCGGTCGATCTTAATCTGTCCCAGACACTGATTTCCCAGAGTGACCGTGCTATTGTCTGGCAGGAGTGCAAAAACATATTTTAGCCAGGATGTGAAAAATGACAGCTGTAGTGTTCATAAGGAGTTGTGAAAAAATGCCACTGTTGAAAATGTGGCATGACAGTATTACAAATCTGCAAAATTACAAGGGTGCGTGGAAACAGTTCAACGCACGCTTTTAACACAGTTATGTTATGGCAGTCCCAACAAAGCTCCGTTGAGCTCGCTCACTCCCTTTCTCTCACTCATTCATTCTGTTGTGCCAGCACTGCAGGCTGCCCTTTTCTACTGGGCTTCTGCCTGCGTTGTTGAGTTTTTATGCCCACAAAGAAATTTGCAGCCGTTACAATACAGCTCTGTTGAGCTCACTCACTCACTCATTCTGGTTTTTCTGCCACTGCAGGCTGCTCTTCTGTACTGGGCCCCTGCATGCATTGCTGCCTTTTTATGCCCACAAACAAATCTGCAGCAGTCCCAACAAAGCCCCATTGAGCTCACTGACTCCCCTTCCCTCACTCGCTCGTTCTGTGTCTCCTGGCACTGCAGGCTGCCCTTTTGTACTGGGCTTCTGCCTGCATTTGTGGCTTTTTCTGGCCAGAAGGAAATCTGAAGCAGTCCCGACACAGCTCCACTGAGCTCACTCACTCCCCCTCTGTCACTCTCGCATTCCGTTTCTGCCAGGACTGCAAGCTGGCCTTTTGTACTGGGCTCCTGCCTGCTTTGCCGCATTTTCTGCCCACAAAGAAATCTGCAGCAGTCACACTAGAGCTCCGTTGAGCTCGCTCACTACCTCTCTGTCACTCGCTCATTCTGTTTGTCTTGGCGCCGCAGACTGCACTTTTTTATGGGGCTCCTTTATGCATTGGCACCTTTGTCCACAAAGAAATCTGCAGCTGTCTTGACAGAGCACCGTTGAAGTCGCTCAGTCTCCCTCTCTCATCGCTCATTCTGTTTGTCCTGGTGCTGCACGCTGCCCTTTTGTACAGGGCTCCTGCCTGCATTGGCACCTTTTTCTGCCCACAAAAGAAATCCCAGCCGTCCTGACAGAGCTCCGTTGAGCTCACTAAGTCCCCTTGTCTCACTCACTCATACTGTTTCTCCCACTGCTGCAGGCTGTCCTTTTGTACTGGACCCCTATGCCTGTATCGATGACTTTTTCTGCCCACAGAGAAATCCGCAGCAGTCCTGATAGCGTTTCGGTGAGTTTGCTCACTCCCCTCCCTCACTCGCTCTCTCGTTCTGTTTCTCCCAGTGCTGCAGGCTGCCCTTTTGTACTAGGCTCTTATGTTGAGGCCTTTGTCTGCCACAAACAAATCCTCAGCAGTCCCGACAGAGCTCAGTTGAGCTCGGTCACTCCCCACTGTCACTCAGTCGATCTTAATCTGTCCCAAATGCTGATTTCCCAGAGCGACCGTGCTATTGTCCGCAGGAGAGCAAAAACATATTTTAGCCAGGATGTGAAAAATGACAGCTGTAGTGTTCATAAGGAGTTGTGAAAAAATGCCACTGTTGAAAATGTGGCATGACAGTATTACAAATTTACGAAGTTACAAGGGTGCATGGAAACAGTTCAACGCATGCTTGTAACACAGTGATGTTATGAATTTTCGTCACCAAATTTTCAACATAGAGATTTTAGGACCTCTGCTCAGGAACAGTGCCACTGTAATTTTCTTAATCTGTCCCGAACATTGATTTCCCTCAGTTACCACGTTATTCTGCACTGGAACTGTGAAAACACATTTCGGTCAGGATGTGAAAAATGACAGCTGTACTGCTTATAAGAAGGTGAGAAAAAATGGCACTGTTGAAAATCTGGTATGACAATATTACAAATCTGTGAAGTCACAAGGGTGCGTGGAAATTGCGCAACGCACACTTGTAACACAGTCAATTGATGGGCTATCATCACCAAGTTTTCAACATAGGCATTTTAGGACCTCTGCTCATGAACAGTATCATTGTCATTTTCTTAATCTGTCCCGAAAAGTGATTTCTCACAGCGACCGCTCTATTCTGCGCTGGAAGTGCGAAAACACATTTCGGCCAGGATGGGAAAAATGACAGCTGTACTGTTCATAAGTAGGTCTGGGAAAATGGCAATGTTGAACATCTGGAGTGAAAATATTAGAAATTCACGAACTTACAAGCATGCGTGCCACCAGAGCAACGCACGCTTGTAACACAGTGATTTTATGGAGTATCGTTACCAGATTTTCAACATAGGCATTTTAGGACCTCTACTCATGAACAGTGTCACTGTCATTTTCTTAATCTGTCCTGAGCACTGACTTCCCACAGCGACCGTGCTATTCAGCTGTCCTGACAGAGCTCCGTTGAGGTCGCTCATTCTCTCTCTCTCATCGCTCATTCTGTTTGTCCTGGCGCTGCAAGCTGTCCTTTTGTATGAGGCTCCTGCCTGCTTTAGTGCCTTTTTCTGCCCACAAAGAAATCCCAGCAGTCCTGACAGAGCTCTGTTGAGCTCACCAAGTTCCCTTGTCTCACTCGCTCGTACTGTTTTTCCCACCACTGCAGGCTGGCCTTTTGTGCTGGGCCCCTGCCAGTATTGACACCTTTTTCTGCCCACAAAGAAATCCACAGCAGTCCTGACAGCGCTTCAGTGGGTTCAATCACTCCCCTTCCCTCACTCACTCTCTCATTCTGTTTCTCCCAGTGCTGCAGACTGCCCTTTTGTACTGGGCTCTTGTGTTGGGGCCTTTGTCTGCCACAAACAAATCCGCAGCAGTCCCGACAGAGCTCAGTTGAGCTCGGTCACGCCCCCCTCTCACTCGGTCGATCTTAATCTGTCCCAAACACTGATTTCCCAGAGTGACCGTACTATTGTCTGCAGGTGTGCAAAAATAAAATTGTAGCCAGGATGTGAAAAATGACAGCTGTAGTGTTCATAAGGAGTTGAAAAAATGCCACTGTTGAAAATGTGGCGTGACAGTATTACAAATTTGCGAAGTTACAAGGGTGTATGGAAACAGTTCAACACACGCTTGTAACACAGTCATGTTATGGAGTTTTGTCACCAAATTTTCAACATAGGGATTTCTGGACCTCTGCTAATGAACAGTGCCACTGTCATTTTCTTAATCTGTCTTGAACACTGATTTCCCACAGTGACCTTGTTATTCTGCACCGGAACTGTGAAAACACATTTCGGTCAGGATGTGAAAAATGACAGCTGTACTGCTTATAAGGAGGTGTGAAAAAATGGCACTGTTGAAAATCTGGTATGACAATATTACAAATCTGCGAAGTTACAAGGGTGCATGGAAAGTGCGCAACGCACACTTGTAACACAGTCAATTAATGGGCTATCATCACCAAGTTTTTAACATAGGCATTTTAGGACCTCTGCTCATGAACAGTATCATTGTCATTTTCTTAATCTGTCCCGAACAGTGATTTCTCACAGCGACAGCTCTATTCTGCAATGGAAGTGCGAAAACGCATTTCGGCCAGGATGGGAAAAATGACAGCTGTACTGTTCATAAGTAGGTCTGGAAAAATGGCAATGTTGAACATCTGGAGTGAAAACATTAGAAATTCATGAACTTACAAGCATGCGTGCCACCTGAGCAATGCACGCTTGTAACACAGTGATTTTATGGAGTATCGTTTACCAGATTTTCAACATAGGCATTTTAGGACCTCTACTCATGAACAGTGTCACTGTCATTTTCTTAATCTGTCCTGAGCACTGACTTCCCACAGCGACCGTGCTATTCAGCTGTCCTGACAGAGCTCCATTGAGGTCGCTCATTCTCTCTCTCTCATCGCTCATTCTGTTTGTCCTGGTGCTGCAAGCTGTCCTTTTGTATTGGGCTCCTGCCTGCATTAGTGCCTTTTTCTGCCCACAAAGAAATCCCAACAGTCCTGACAGAGCTCTGTTGAGCTCACTAAGTCCCCTTGTCTCTCTCGCTCGTACTGTTTCTCCCACCACTGCAGGCTGGCCTTTTGTGCTGGGCCCCCTGCCTGTATTGATGCCTTTTTCTGCCCACAAAGAAATCCACAGCAGTCCTGACAGCGCTTCAGTGGGTCCAATCACTCCCCCTCCCTCACTCGCTCTCTCATTCTGTTTCTCCCAGTGCTGCAGACTGCCCTTTTGTACTGGGCTCTTGTGTTGGGGCCTTTGTCTGCCACAAACAAATCCGCAGCAGTCCCGACAGAGCTCAGTTGAGCTCGGTCACGCCCCCCTCTCACTCGGTCGATCTTAATCTGTCCCAAACACTGATTTTCCAGAGTGACCGTGCTATTGTCTGCAGATGTGCAAAACTAAAATTGTAGCCAGGATGTGAAAAATGACAGCTGTAGTGTTCATAAGGAGTTGAAAAAATGCCACTGTTGAAAATGTGGCGTGACAGTATTGCAAATTTGCGAAGTTACAAGGGTGTATGGAAACAGTTCAACACACGCTTGTAACACAGTCATGTTATGGAGTTTTGTCACCAAATTTTCAACATAGGGATTTTTGGACCTCTGCTAATGAACAGTGCCACTGTCATTTTCTTAATCTGTCTCGAACACTGATTTCCCACAGTGACCATGTTATTCTGCACTGGAACTGTGAAAACACATTTCGGTCAGGATGTGAAAAATGACAGCTGTACTGCTTATAAGGAGGTGTGAAAAGTGGCACTGTTGAAAATCTGGTATGACAATATTACAAATCTGCTGAGTTACAAGGGTGCATGGAAAGTGCGCAATGCACACTTGTAACACAATTGATGGGCTATCATCACCAAATTTTCAACTTAGGTATTTTAGGACCTCTGCTCATGAACAGTACCATTGTCATTTCCTTAATCTGTCCTGAACAGTGATTTCCCACAGTGACCGCTCTATTCTGCGCCGGAAGTGC
Source organism: Neoceratodus forsteri (assembly GCA_016271365.2). Taxonomy (NCBI): domain Eukaryota; kingdom Metazoa; phylum Chordata; order Ceratodontiformes; family Ceratodontidae; genus Neoceratodus; species Neoceratodus forsteri. Next base: position 1,018,761,541 of record CM028129.1, read on the forward strand.
GGAAACACATTTTGGCCAGGATGGGAAAAATGACAGCTGTACTGTTCATAAGTAGGTCTGGGAAAATGGCAATGTTGAAAATCTGGAGTGAAAATATTAGAAATTCGCGAAGTTACGAGCGTGCATGCCAACTGCTCAACGCACACTTGTAACACTGTGATTTTATGGAGTATCGTTACCAAATTTTCAACATAGGCATTTTAGGACCTCTACTCATGAACAGTGTCACTGTAATTTTCTTAATCTGTCCTGAATACTGATTTCCCACAGTGACGGCGCTATTCTGCACCGGAAGTGCAAAAACACATTTCAGCCAGGATGTGAACAATGCTGTACTGCTCACAAGGAGGTGTGACAAAATGCCAATGTTGAAAATCTGGTGTGAAAATATTGTAAATTCACGAAGTTATGAGCGTACGTAGCAAGTGCACAATGCACACTTGTAAAACAGTCATTTTTTGAATTTTTTCCACCAAATTTGCAACATAGGCTTTTTGAGAGCCCACCTCATGAACACTGGCACTGTCATTTTGTTAATCGGCCCCGAAGGGTGATTCCACGCAGTGACCGTGAAACCACCTTTTGGGGCCGATTAACGCCATGACAGTTCAAGAATTCATGAGGAGGGGTCCCAAAAAACTCATGTTGAAAATTTGGTGAAAAAATTCCCAAAAATGCCTGAGATATGCACTAAAGTTGAAAAACCCTGTTTATTACATTATACAGCTTACCGGCATTTCCTCAGTTCGCAGTCGGCTTTGAAGAGTGCAGACATGTTCCCGGTCCAGCAAAGATCATTGCGCCAAGCTCGAGGTAAGTATGGGGTATGCGGGTGTGAGGAGGCAGGTGCGCACTGGGTGGGTGCAGGTTGTGGGGGGGAGCAGGAGACCTACGAGGACCTGCTTCCTTTTTCAGGTGCAAAACCTCAAAAGACTTTGCGGACCATTTTCATTTACTGGGGCATGTGGCATGCTGGGGTGGGCTCCCAGCATGCCACCAGAGTCTTGTTTTGGGGGCAGCTGTGGCTGACGGGATTAGGCACTCCTCGGCAAACAATAAAGGGCATGTGGCACACTGGGTGGGCCCCAGAGTGCCACCAGAGTTGTTTTGAGGGGCAGCTGTAGCCAGCGGGGATTGGGGCACCCATCGGAACAAACAAAAGGGGGTGGGGATTCCTTCTGCTGACAAGGATTGGGCACCCGTCGGCAGGCAATAAAACTGGGGGGAGTTACATTATGCTGATGGGGAGTGGGCTCCCCCATCGGCAAATAAACATGGGTACATATTGTTTGTGAATATGGTGGCAAGCTGCCGCCATGTTCACAAACAATATCACAGATCCTACATCCCGCCCTGCAATGACGGGTCGCTCCCTCATTGCAGCGGATGGCTGATGCTGCAATGACGAGGTGGCCCCTGATTGCAGCGGCTGATTTTTTAGAAAGTTATGGCATGCTGGCTGAACTAGTGTCAGCAGCAGCGTGCCACGGCATTGGGGGATGGGGGACAGGCCTTTGCAGGCTGTGGGGGCATTGGGCACAACAGTGCCACGCCTCCACAATCTGCTTCTGGAGAAAGCTGATGCAACATGTTTCTTGTGCATGTACGCAATCAACACAATAAAAAGAGATTCACAGATGTTCTTATCATGAAAAATTATTGCAGTTTCAGTGGCAAAAATGCTATAAATTGCATTTAAAGGTCAGTTGTGTCTGTTTTCTGAACTATGGTTTCTAAAAGTTTATCTCAATTTATTTCAAGTACTATATGCACTTGGCCAAGTAAATGGGCAAGAGGGGATTTGATGATCAGAGAGAATGTATGAGATTCCCTAAGGATTGCTTATTATATATGGTCATGTTGTTTTCCTTTTCTAGCTGGAAGTTGAAAAAAAAAACTAATGCATTCCATTAGTTTACCAAGGAGGGGAGGCTGTTGGGTGCAGTCTGAGTGGGGTGAGGGAGGAACATTTCAATTTCTAGTTCAAGGTGGGGTGGGCTGAGAAGTAGTTCCTAGTAGGATGGAGGATTGAAGGGTGGGGGAAGGGGTATGCAGGTTTTGTTGAGATGGTGGAGCCTGGGGAGGGTGGGGAGAATGAGATGTTTTCCTCAGATTTGTTGTTTGGGTTTTCTCTACTTTCATCTTGATGTTTAAAAATACATAATGTTCATAGAAACAGACAGAGTCAACAGCTCCTTTATTTTAAATAAATATGGTGTCCCTAGTTGAAGACCTGAGTTTCCTTTCTTGCAATGTAAATTACCTAAAGCATGTGGTCACAAGGAAAGAAGTTCTTTCATATGTTAAAGCAGTTAAAGATGATGGTATTACTTTAGGAAAAGCACCTAACTGCAGCAGAGGTTACCAAACCCCCAAAAAAGAAAATGCTGAGGAGGGAAGGCGTATACTAGCTATTTCAACTCTTCTGCACCTGGAGTAGTGGTATGGTTCTGGCCAAACCTGTCAGCAGGGCACAGTCAGGAATCCTCAGGGAAGGCACATTATCATCTAGTTGGAGGTGGAACCCACTAGGTACACATTTTCTTCCATATATGCTCCTAATGTGGATGATCCCTCTTATTTTCATCAGTTAGCACAATGTCTTATTGTTGCAGGGGATGCAAACTGTGTGAGAGATCCTATTTTGGACCAATCATCCTACCAAGGGTGGTCACTATCTAGAAGGACACAGGTGCCCTGCCATTTGACTAAGGAGTTAGGGGCTACAGATGCATGGTGTCCTCTCCACTCGACCGAAAGGAAATACTCTCAGTACTTATATGTGCATTAGTTGTATACACACACACACACACACACACACACACTGACCTGTTTTTGCGCCCTTGATTCCATCACAGACTATGCTAAGTATTGAGTTTTGACACCTGGTTATCGCTGACTGTGACCTTCCCCCCCATCCCGTTGCTGCATCTGAGGAATGCTAGAGGTATGCAGGTCTCCATGAAATGAAGGCTAGACCTGACTCTGCTGTTACTGTAGATCCCCTATGCTGCACAAACATATGGAGGATACTGTTAGAAAGTTTCTGCTAATCAACCCAGAGGAATCATCTGGTCCTCCTCTCCACTGGGAAACACTGAGGCCTTTACCAGTGGAGCATTTATCTTATATGCTGCACATCATAGGGTGTGAGATGGGAAAAAGGGGCAGGAGCTTCTATAGGTTGTTGTAGACAAGCAGAAAATCCACATAGAACAGGAAACACTCCAATTGTACAATTAACTGCTGAATCAAAGGTTTGAATTAAATGTCATGACCACATCTCAGAGAGACAGAGTGGCATATCATGATATCTAATGCCAGGAGTTACTATGAAGGAGATAAGGGTGATAAATATTTGGCAGGCAGGCATGTCTTGCTCTGATATCAGTCAGATATCTTATGACTACCAGTCTGCTGGGTAAGGCCAAGTGAAGGGGTTTTATACCTCCCCTTGTTCAGATGACACCCCCTATTTATAAAAAATACATTTTTAAATAAGATACAGTGATGATCTGACCAAATACACAAAAACCAAAAACTTTTTGTGGCAAGGTAACATTATTCACATAATATATGGATTAAGTACTGTATAAGCCAGTGTTTTTAAATCGAGATAAATATCAAATCATATAATAATGACCTGTTGCCCCTCCCATGTTGTGACATCATGCAGGATCTGATTTGTATGGCAGCTCTGCTGGAAAGGGCTGTAGACTCCTATAATAATCGTTGGAAACAGTGGGAACTGATAGGCCCCAAAACACTCCTGAATTCAGGTAAGGCTGAACTTTTACTTTAGTACACAATAACCTCTATTGATGTCTAAAAGTGGACTATTCTAAAGCCTAATAATCATTTTATAGTTTCTATGTGTATTATTACCAGGGAGTAACATAGAGGATACTTTTTTATCAAAGAAATGCTTTTATACTTCTCAGGTAGAACTCATATCTGTTTGGAGTTCTGAAAATCTTTTTATGATACAGCTTTGTCAAAAAGGTAGCAACAGGATACAAAAGTGTTTATGTTCTGTAAATTATTTTTATCAAAACAATAAAAATGGCTATTCTTGTATTAAACAAAGCAGTATTGTGTAAAGAGGATTTCATGTCCATATCCTTCAACAATGTTTTGAGTCAATTCCTTGACTTGTTTTCTGCTTTACAAAACTAACAGAAAGTGGAAAAATGCTCTGCATCAACATGCACTTTTTCTCACAAGCTTTTTTTAAATATGGAACACGCTTGTTTAAAACTTAGCAGCTACTGACTTTCTTATGGCTTTTATACAGGTTTTTCTTTACCAAAATACAGTTTTAAACAATACTGTTTAACACAAGTTCATTGAGGACTCTTTTCTTAGCACTAAAATAGTGTTCCCCAAATACGTTATATTCAAGGTAGTAATTACAGCATCTTGCTAGCTATTTTCTGTTTTACTGGTACACCTTCATATCCCTGGGAGGACTGGAAAATGAGACAAAAAAAAAGAAAAATAATGTGGTTAATAGATACAGTAGAGAAAGGGGGCATCCTCCAGGTGGCTGGCCTAGACGGAATAAGGTGAAATAATTAGGCTAGAAAAAGGATAGATATTACTTAGAAGTGCTGTTGCAACAGACTTAGAGCACAAAAGGAATCCTCCCAGGATCACTAGAGACCAACCCTGCCACATAACCCCTACTCAAAAGGGAAGCAGTACCTTAACAAAAGGGCTGGTTCACTACCAGGCGTTGGGACAGTAGAAGCTTCCACCCACCCCCATCAGAAGCTCCATCCCAGGGCACCTTTTTAAAATACAAGCTGTGCAAAACAAATGCTAATATAGCATTCACATTCAATATCACAATAAGCCCTGGGTGTAACTGTGTGACTTAATACCTGACAGATCAGTATCACTTTCTCAATTATGCAGGAACATCTATCCCTGTTCCATATCTGGACAGGAAGTCAACATTTTTGTGCTGGGAACCCACCCTATGTTGCACAACAACATTATAAGGCCAAGTACCAAAACATGATATGGGAGATGTTATCCTTCATCTGTTGTATCCAACAGAGAGGATTGTGGTCTGTAATCAATTTAAGTTAATTTCCCCACTGACAATATGTCAAGGATTCTATGGCCCATTTCATAGCCAAACCTTCCTTCTCCACAGCTATTTTCTTTCCCTCTCATGGAGTTTAGGACTAATAAAAATTATAGGATGTTCCTCCCCATCAATGGTCTGAGACAGTACTGCCACTATCCCACGTTCTAAGGCATCTGTGTGCACTTCAAAAGTGTTAGCAAAATCAGGGTTCCTCAGAACAGGTGAAGACCACAGAGCAGCCTTAATAGCCCTGAAGGCTTCATCACACTCTGGTAACCATTTGACTTTATTTAGGTTCCTTTTGTTTGTGAGGTCAGTTAAAAGACTGGCGAGCTCAGGCAAAAGGCCCAGTGATGAAGTGTCCCAGAGAGGACACAAAGTGATGGGATAGAGTGCTGCAGGCTCCACATTCCACTCCAGTACTGTCTCTTTTTTTATTTAATATTTCTGGGCTGAGTGCTACCCGTTTATGATCTTTGTTCCGTTTATTTCTTTGGGCATAGCACCTGGTCGTTCTGTGAGTGTGAACCTATTTGTGCTTTTGTGGGTAATTGATACAGTAGAGAAATGGTGGGGAAGGGGCATCCTCCAGGTGACTGGCCTGGAAGGAATAAGGTGAAATAATTAGGATAGAAGAAGGAAAGATATTACTTAGAGGTGCTGTTGCAGCAGACTTAGAGAATAAAAAGAAGCCTCCCAGGGTCGCTAGAGACCAACCCTGCCACAACTGCCAACTAAAACTGTTTGTGAAAACTACACCAAACTTGGTATGGTGACATTACCCATACCCATACATATGGGTACCAAGTTTCAGATCTCTCAGTTTAGTGGTGTTTAGTGGTATAATCCTCCAAACTTTCAGAGATTTTAAAATTACATTTTGCAGTTACATAATCTGATGAATTTTAGACCACTATAAGTTTAAAGCTAGAGAACAGAATATCACCAATGTTGTTAGGTTCATTGACCCTACTGTAAATATTAGGCTTTAAAGCAACCACCATGGTCCAGCATCAGAACATCATATTGCCATGTTGATGACCTGAGTTCGAAAGTGAGCCCCTGGAAGTCATGTCAGGAGGCAGGTCATAGTTAAACCTTACAAACTCTATTTAGCAGTTTCTATGAATCTTTCAAGAAAGTATGCATCTAAGTTTTCAATTATCTAGCTTCAAAGGTGGCTAAGTTGTAAGCATAGAAATATTTTCAGAAAGTTTCACATGCATATTAAAAATTGCTAGACTTTGATCCCCTATAACTTCCCGACCCTTCATCCAAATGTAATGATTAAAGTATCATTACAATTAAAGAATTTTGGAAAATCTAAAAAATGTTCAAAAAATTTCATGAAAATTCACATAATTTCTCCAAAATTCCAAAAATTCGGAATTTGCTAATTTCAACTACCTCTAATTCCACTACAAGACACCTGCCCAGCTCTCCTGATTCTGGTCCATCGGGACAATCACACAACCAATACATTTTGACACCACCATGTTTGTCTCCTAGTGGCATGGGGATCCCTGCAAGAAGACCTACATGGCACTTTATAAAAAAATGTTCTATGAGGCCTTGCCCTTGGGCCCTCCTTGAAAATGAAATTGAAAGAACCAAAAAGCAGCCATCCTTTTTTATCTGTATGATAAATGAATCATTGCAATAAAGTGATAGCAAAATGATTACAACAGCAAACACAATCCCCAAACAAGATCTATTGGTGAAACATTGGGGTTAATATGTCCTATTTCAATGGAAAAAATTACAACTTGATACTGGAAATCTTCTGTATTTTTTGGCTTTGTGCAAGTTGCAACTGCTGACTGAGTGACCTTTCTCTTTGCTACCAAACCTAATGAGATCTTCTTTATCATTATACCAAAATAAGGAGGATTTGCTATAACTGATTCTTTCTTCCAGAGTACAAACTGGCCTGGCCTAGTATAACTATTTTTTTTCACTTTTAGGAAAACAGAAAAACACTTTCCAGGCAGTTCTCCTGAGAAATTCTGAAAAGTATCAGACAAAAGTGTGACAAAATATCCTCTCTAGCTTTGGATTTAGAAAAGGAACAAAAACTGTCAAAATTTCCCCTTTGTGTCTAATGTTAAAAAATGGATGGGAGTACATTGCTATTTCACAGTAAATAATTGCAATTATAAGTCTAATTAATTATACATGGGTCTAGTTAGGCTCCTCATTGGTTACTGGATTGGTCATTAACATCTTAGAAATGTACAATCCAGGCCGGCTCCGTGGCGCTGAGCAATGGTAGTTCACTTGGCATGCTGGCAATCTAGGTTCCTGCCATGAACCCAGATGTCAGGAATGGAGACTGGTGGTGAGGGAGGGAGTTAAGAGCATCCTTCGGATACTTCCCTCCCAGGGTTTGGGGTGGAACCAGTTCACTTGCTAGGCAGCTCCAGGCAGTGGCTTATGGTAAGGTATTCTTGGTGGCATGAGCCTCGACATGCCACTGAATGCTCACCCCTAGGATGCCACTGTGGCTGGACCAATATGTGTGGGAGATGGGTTATCTGGGGAGAAAACAGAAAATCACCATTTGACCAAGTGGATGATGGTTGCTCAGATACACCTCATGCCAAGAATTCCTGAAGTAGCCTCCAACAGCTGATCCCCCATTGCATGCCCAGTATGGAATTGGGCCCTTTCTCCCCTCCTGTACGGCCAGGGAGGGGGAACCCCTGGTGAAGGGATACATCAGGTCGACTGGGGTGTGACATGGGGGATGGCGGATGCCACTGGGGGAAAATGGGGGTCCACTAGTGGCCTGAAGGAGTGGTCAGCTGAGAGCGTAGGAATGCACAAAAAAAAGAAATGACCATCTGTCTAGTAACTGATGCTATGCGGCACATATGGCTTGTGTCACTCTACTTAAAACCTTAAATAACAGGAAAAAAAGAACATTGTTATTGCGATTAGACTTTTAATTGCAATAACAACCTCAAAGTCACTAATTTCCTTGGATTTACAACTGGCTGGAGGCAGGTAACCCTCAGCTACGCCTCGGGTCACCCATCCCCCCAACCGGTCATTAATCCCTCGGAAATGACCAGCTTCTCAGTCATCATTACCTAAGTAAGAAAGGGATAACAAAATGATGACAACAGTAAAAACACTCCCCTAAACAATCTCTATTGACCAGGCTATGACCGGTTCCTTGCAGAGCAGTAACAGGCCTAGTAATACTATTTTTTTCCACTTTTAAGGATAAAAACACTTATACCAGTTCTCCTGAGAAACACTGAAAATTATCACATACATTGTGAAAATATTACCCTCTCTAGCTTGAGATTTAGAAAAGGATCAAAAATTGTCAAGATTTTTACTTTTTGTCTGATTTTAACAAGTGGATGGAAGTAGATTTTTCATTCACAGCTGCTCAGTCCTTTGCCTCTCTATCCTGTGGCTTCAGCAAGAGGTAGGTCACATGACCTGCCTTCAGTGAGCTTTCATAGTGGCCTCTTATAGGACAGGAAGTTTCAGAGGATCTTGAAGTTTCACACGCTGTTCTAGCAGTCAAATAACTAATAACAAAGCATGAGCAATGAATAATCGGTCACTGAGATATGAATACTCAGCCAATATTTGTAATAAGATATTTGAAACCCCTATTAGATAGGGAATGGCAACCATACTGTTGAAACACAAGTGATTACTCGGCAGTTTCAGGAGTTTTGTCAGACCGTATGAACATCAGAGGTCACTGCAGAGACAGAACATTTAGGGTTTTTCTCCGGTCCTCTCCTACCACCTCAGCATTAACAGCAGACTCATAGGGTTCATTTGAGGGTCACCTTACACTATGGGAAGTGGAGTCAGCTACTCAGGGACTAGTAGCATGAAATATCTTGGTCCTGATAGGCTCTCATTGTGAATTTTATAAAACGTTTTGCCTATTCTGGGTTTGCCTTTGAATAACGTGGTAAAGGAGAGCTTGGCCAGGGATAAACCTACCACTCAGTACAATTGACTATCATAACTGTGCTCCAAAAACCAGGGAAAGACCCCATCTCCCATGAATCATACTGTCCCATGTCTCTGTTTAATGCAGATTATAAAATCATAGAATCTTATTTGGAACCTGTACTCCCCTCTCTAGTACATAAGAATCAGTCCAGTTTTGTGGAAGAGTATCATTCTTAAAATAACATTACATCCACTCTCAGTGTTATGTGGAAGTGCAATAAAAGCAGGGGTGTAAACTCAGGTCCTCTCACCCTCAATGCAGAGAAGACCTTTGATAGAGTGCAAAGGAGATTTATAATGGCAATGCTGAAAAAGTTTAATTTGGGCCTCAGTTTTGATCCTGGATCATAAGCTATCTGCTTAGACCATTTTATTTATTTATTTATTTATTTATTTATTATTTTATTCTTTGGTAACCGGGTAAGGCCCACTGGGCACAAGTGTCTGTTTTCAGGGGTGACCTGGGAGCACTGGGTGGTTAAGTGACTTGCTCAGAGTCACACAGTATGCAAGTAGAGGTTGTGAGAGTCAAACTCAGGTCTGGTCTACTGGATGTACCAAGCTCATTCACACTTCATTCCTCTAACCTCTAGGCTATATTGCTAGACCATCTCTGGTGACCTCCTCTATTTGCACCTGAGATGCATATAGTCTAAGTGTAGCCCCCTGTCTCCCCTCCCCCCCCACCAGCTCACCTTATATCATCTTAGTTTACTTAGTTTTATTTGGTTGTCATCTGCTTAAATAATTGCATCCTGCACCCATGCAAATTAACTGTGTTTATTGACAATGTGCCTTAGTGCTCAATTTATTTTATTGATCTGTAATCTGTGTTTTATGTTGTGCTTGTAATCCTTTGTTATTGTTTGCTTCCATTGTTCCCAGGATTACACCTGGAAATGAGCCTTGGCTCAGTGTGTCTTTCTCAGTTTCCAATCTTTAAATAAATAATTTTAATTAATTAATAAACCTTATATCAAGTCCAAAAACCTCAGATAACGGATAACTTCTGCATGTCACTACACTTTTTCTTTTCCAGGTGAACACGTTAGAGATGCTCTTTGCCCCCCATTCTTTACATCTTAACAATCAAACCCCTGGCCTTAACCATCTGGAGCAACTCTGACACTATAGGTCTACAGGCGGGAGTAGGCAGCAACTGATGGAGACACTAATCAAAGAGGACCTAGTGAACTACCTAAGAGAGAGAATTGAGCTCCAGGAAAGTAAACAGCATAGGTTCATGGCTTTGAGGTCTTTTCAGAGGAACCTGATGGCAAGGCTAGTAAACAACATTGCTTCATAGCAGTGAGGTATTTTCAAACCTACCTTATGGTATTCTTTGACTGGGTAACTAAGGCAGTGGATAAGGGACAAGCAAAGGATTTACTCTGCTTCAGCCTTGGCAAAGCATTCAAGCTGGTGTCACATAGAAGGCTGATGAAGAAGTTAAAAGATTTAGGTGCAGTGAAGGACCTAGTTAGATGGGTGGATAGTTGTTTATGAGGGAAGCATAGGGTGGCAGTAAATGAAGTTAAGTTGGGGAAGGGGGAGGTCACAATTAGGGTGCCACAGCAGTCATTCCTGGGTCAAGTCCTTTTCAATATGCTCATCAGTGACATAGGAGAAGGGATACAGGGCAAGATGTGTCTCTTTGCAGGTGACATTAAGCTTTGTGGTAGAGTGAACAGCATGGAGGATATGAGAGAGTGCCAGAGGGACCTGCATAGGTCCTAGAAGTAGTCCAGTGTTTGAAAGTTGAAATTCAATGGCAAAAAGTACAAAGTCATACAAATAGGGAAGAAGAACCCCAAAATGGAATATTGAATTGGAGGGATTAAGCTGGGTACTGCTTCAGAGGAAAGAGACCTAGGAATCATGATAAGCAACTCCCTAAAACAAACTAGCCAATGTAACAATTCCTAAAGTAAGGCAATAGGATGTTGGGGTATATTGGGAGGGGTTTTGACAACAGGACAAAGGAGGTAATACTGCCTTTCTGTAGATCACTAGTGAGGCCCCATTCTGCATTATATGTCTTGTTTTGGAATCCCCAGCTAAGGAAAGACAGACAGGCTGGAGACAGGGAAGCATAGGGTTACCACAATGGTTCAGGACCAACAGGGCAAACTGTATGAGGACTGGCTTAGGACACTAAGCAAGTACTCAATGGAGACCAGAAGGGGGATGGGCAATATGATTAGGATGTTCAGGTTCCTGAAGGTTAAACTGTATGGAACTATTCAGCAGGAATAGTGATTGAAAATCACAGAAAAATAAATGGAAGCTGGTGGTTGGGGGTTCAGGAGGGACATGAGAACATTTTCTTTTACAGAGAGAGAGGTTGAGCCATGGAATAGCCTGCCAGCAGATGAGGTATGCAGCAAAACCATTAATAGTTTCCAGCACAGCTAGAATAAGTTAGACCTTAATAGCTATTTAGGGTGGTCATTATAAAGTAGAGGAAAGGTGTAGGGAAGCAAACAAAATCAGGTCTTGGGCTAAGATAGGATATAGTAAAACAGACTGGATATAGTGATAATCTTTTTCTGCCAACATTTTTTGTTTCTTTGTAAACTTATTTTTTGCTGATGTCATGCATTTCTGTTTCAGTTTGCTAAGGCATTCTCTGCCTTAACTAAACAGTTTCAACTATATGGCCCCATATCAGGTCACAAGATTAACTGGAGTAAAAGTAAGCTGATATTGCTGCAAGAGAGAAAAATAAACTAGATAAGTACCCCCATGTCAGACATCTTCCATATTACTCCCAATACTTGATATATTTAGGAGTTATTTTGCCAAACTGCCTGTTTAATTTGTGATCTGTAAATTTGTTGGCCCCTTTTAGGAAAACAGCATATTGTTTGTGTTTTCTTTTTAGGTTTGGGAATGGTTACTACAACTAAAGTGTGTACTTCACATGGTGTACCTGCTACAGATGCTGTCTATACAGATACCAAACTCTATTTTGAGAAATTGTGAGGTGCAATTAATTTCTTCTTGTGCGGTACATGAGGTATTTGAGTCAAGCAATCAGTATTGTCTTTGGCCCAGAGCAGAGGAGGTTTGGGTTTCCTAAACTTCCATCTTTATTACTATGCAGCAGTTATTGTTTCTGCATTTGAGACAGTCAGCAATGGTCTCCCCTCTTGTCAGGATACAGATGGAAGAAGAGATGCTAGGGCTTCAATTGGCTTGGCAGCTGCTAAGACCAGTGCTCCACACAATGTGCATTAAGTAGATTGATAATCCGTCCACTGACATTTTGGCCTGGACCTAGATTTGGACTCATAAATACTGTGTACTGTATATGCCATAGATTGGGGCTCTCCTCTGAGATTCTACTAGATAGACGGGGGGGGGTTCTTTTCCTCTTGACTCCCACATTAACAGGTTGGGAAAGCAGAGGTTTGGTAACTGTGACAAGATATTTGAGGGTGGTATGCTCCATTCTTTTTCATAATTAAAGCTCCAGTTTGATCTGGGGTGCATTCCTTTTTTCTTATCTTCACTTGAGGCAGTAAATCTTAGATCTATTACCTTATCCAGGCAGATCCCCACCTTGTCTCCCCTAGAAGAGCTTGTCTACACCTAGAGGCTGGGAGTGAAACTCCTTCGATTCTATAGGCTGCTATGCAAAGCATCCTCTGATGAGGCTACGTATATTCAAAGGCTTTGTCAGCAGACCTAGAGTTAAATATTATCTGTCAAGCCTAGGATCAGGTGGTGCAATTTATTTATGCCTGCTCAAAAAACAATCATTTAAAGCAGGTACAATTTACATTTTTTTATCAGAAGTATTTTACTCCAGTTTGGCTACATTGCTTCTCGGCAGAAAAGACCGACCGTTGTCTAAAATTCAAGGGCCAGGTGGACATTTTCTACACATGACCCTCACTTGCCCAAAGGTGACTTCAATTTAGTTGGATGTAGTAGACTTCATGCAAAAGGTAAGAGGGCTAGTACTAGATAGATCCCCATAGCACTTATTACATGGAATGGTTATGGACTCCTCTAAGATAACATTTAGAGCTGCAAATTCCCTGCTTTGGAGGCTGTCTCTGACAAATGGAAATAAAGCAATTGCACAGAGATGGATGAGAGATGGCCCACCCTCTATTACCCAATTGGCTGCCAACCTCACTTCTTCTATGACACTTAAATGAATTCATCATAATATGTGGGACAACAAAATGAAATTTGACAAAATATGGGGTTTCTTACAAAGGGCTACTGAGATGGGGTATTTACCTTATAAGATGTTGCTCAAAAAGTTATTTAAATATAAAATAGTCAGTAGATGGGATTTTAGGTTGATTGCAAACTGTTGCTAACAGAAACATAGAACTTTATGGCAGATAATAACCATTTGGCCCACCCAGTCAACTCATTTTCCCTACCTACTGTAACACTGCAGACCCTGCTTGATCTCTGGCTTTATCCCCCCTCCTTTCCCTGCCACTAAGGTTCCCTTATGCCTGTCCCATGCCTTCTTGAATCCCATTATTTTGCCCACTGTCTCTGCTGGGACGCTGTTTCAGGTGTCCAGCATCCTTTCTGTGAAGAAATGCTTCCTTACATCTCTGCTGAGTCTACCCCCCTCCAGCTTTACAGCAAAGCCCCTTGTTCTTGAACATCTTTTACTCTGAAAAAGGCTTTCTCCTTGAACATTATTAATGTTAAAGAAAATAAAAAAATATATTGCCCAAGTATAACTTTCCACAAGTACCTTATAGTGTACAGACCACTAAATTAACACAACAGGGCGTGTCAGCATGCAAAAGTCTTAGAAGGCAATACTTTCCACTTTATATAGTCATCCTTCAGTGTCTGATTTCTAGCATCTCATTCTGTGCAGCAAAGTCTTTTGGGGGTGTCTCTAGCTTTTTTCCAGCACTATTGGATCATTGTAAATGTACAATTTCCCAGCATATGCGATCTGCAGTTTAGCTGGTAGTTGTAATGCATGTGAAATTCCAAGAGTTTGAAGTCCTGACTGCATGGCATCAAAGGCTTTGCAGTGTTGCCTGGTTGAATAACTCATATCGGGAAAGCAAGAAATCAAGCTGCCATCCAGTAGAGATAAAGGTCCTTTCGATCTTGAAGCACCCAATATGATACCTTCGATATGTGGACCATGTGTTATCACCAAGAGTATTCAAGACTGGTTGAGGTCAATTGGACCAGACCTTGGAGTGATTCGGTAAGCTTTGTAGATGCAGACCTTCAAATCTATGTGCAGCAACTTAACTGGTTGATCATGACATTTGTTGGGTTGTCTTCCTTCATGCCATCTTGTATTCCCAATATATGGATGTTGGACATGCAGACACTGTTTTCTAATTGCTCTAGTCTGCTATGCATCATGTTATTTTGTTTGGTATGCCCAACACAGCAACTGATGATTTATTTGCAGTTTCTGTGGCAGACATAATTTCATGGCTGAAACTGCCCATTTGTGCTTCAGTCATGGAAAGTCAGCCATTAAAGGAGTTGACTTTTTTGTCTAATTCTCTGGTGACTTGTAATAAGGCCACATTGGTTGGCTCTTAAGTGTGTACTCCACTTCTCTCCCTCGAGCCATAGCTTCCTTTGGTTTTTGAGGCACTGACTTCCCAGTTGGTTGGTTGGTTGGGCACTTATTTTGGCTTCCCCATCTTACTTTCAGTTGAAAAATGTATAGTTTGATAGCTTTTTTGTTTTAGCTGTCTGAATCTTTGTCTGCAGGTTCAAAATCTTTGAATATAAATAAGGTAATTATGTGCAAAAAGGTGAATTATCAGGAGCTTCTCTTAATCGTGTCTTTTCCAGTGTAGCTGCAGACTCTGAATTTTTAGCAAGTCTTATAAACTCAATACATATATATATATATATATATATATATATATATAGACTATATATTGCAAAATACTTGGTTAATGCTCTAGTTAGGGTTAAAGCCACAAACGTAGGAAAATGTGGCATTAGGGTTTCCAAACCTAACACCCCACCAAACCCTGCACACACCAACAGGCATTGGGGGTGTGCCTTGGGGTCATCAGCCCTAACACTCACCCCATTCCATTAGTAAATCAGCTAAGATGGGTACAGTATAGGAGAATGGGGTGAGTGCTAGGACTGGCAAAGCCAAGGCACACCACTAATGCCTGCACTCCCACAGGGAAAGAGGGATATGATTACAATATCTCAGACATTATGGATGGATGGCACTATGCATTCCGACATGCGAATATATATACCATTATGGAGTGATTGGAGTGCAGTCCTTCTGCATACATGGTAGCGTAGAGCTCTCTGGGCCCTGCACCCCCACATGCAAATAGACAGAGGATTATGGAATGATGGGAGCATAGAGCCCAAAGGTCCCTGTGCTCCCACAGGGAAATAAAGAAACAATTATAATCACTCAAAAATGATGGATGATAGGAGGGCCCTGTGCTCCCACAAGTATATAAGACTACAATTATGCTTTCTCAAAAAGTAAGAAAATTCTATTCAAAAATGTTTTATTAGTGTACCATTAGGGTTTCAGCAGCAAAGCTGAAATGTGGTCTTGGGTTTGCAACCTAACTTACCCACCCTGCAGGCAGTAACGATTGTGGGGATGTGCCATGGAGTTATCGCCTAATGCTCATCCCATTCTCATACACTGTACCCATCTCAACTTACTTACACATGGAATGGGGTGAACATTAGGACTGACAACCCCACAGCACACCCCACGCCTGTTTCTGCCTGCAGGATGGAGGTGGGGTGTTAGGGTTAGGGTGGGGGTGAGGTGTTAAATTGGAAATCCAGGGTGTGGTGGGGTTTTAGGGTTGGAAAGATTTTTTGAAGAGAAAATATATACAGTACATAACATATCTATCTATCTATGTATATATACATATATGCATATATATACAGTATATATATACAGGCATGATTGCACCCCTATATTTAAGGCTAAGTAGGCACTTCAATGTTAAACTCAAAAGTTTGCACTTTAATAACTTTGCAACTGTTGAAAGGATTTGCACAAAATTTGGTATGCACCTTCCTGTGGGGTAGATATCTTGATATGGCAAGTTTTGTTCCAGTCTGCTATACAGTCTCCAAGTTACAGAGAGGTGAAAAAACATGTTTTTACCCTTTGACTTTGCTGGGATTTTCTTTGAAATTGCCTACAGCCCAGAAGGTTTGTTTTTTTGGTATGGCATTTTCAGGACAGAAAGGGACTACCCTACAGATGTGCCTTTTGCTAGTCTGGTGAAAGAACAATGAGCCATTTTTAAGTTATTGCAATTCAAAAATGTGAAAAATATTGTTTCTGAGCATGCTCAATAGGCACTTCAATATAGCTGTATGATACGAAACAGGAATCCTGCATTTTATGAGAAAATTCCTCTTTCATATGGCTGCCATCTTGTTTTCAGTGTTGCCTGAAAAATTCAGAATTGGAAACCTCACAAAATGATATTCAGGGGAGGAACCAACACATGTATCTTGCTTATTGGGATCTCAAAGGTGTATTCTGCATTTTACTGCTCGGAAAATGCCCTTAGAATGTGTTTTATTTAACATTTAAAGTCTTTATTTGTATCAGCATCATACGAAGTAGGATCTTAGTTTGTATGACAAGGTACAAAATAGGATCCTACTTCATGAGTCATACAAAGTAGGATCTTAGTTTGTATCTTGTCATACGAACTAAGATCCTACTTCGTATGATGCCGATACGAAACAAAAAATTTAAATGTAGATATCTCAGCTACTTTTTGGTATCTTCTCACCAAATTTTCAACATTGGCATTTTGGGACCCCACCTCATGAACACTGGCATTGTAATTTTGTTACTCTGTCCTGCAAGGTGATTCCGCGGTCACTGCTTGGAATCACTAATTAATGAAATGACAGTCCCAGTGTTCATGAGGAGATATCCCAAAAAGCCCATATTGAAAATTTGGTGCAAAAAAAAATTAAAAAAATGGCCATGTTACAAGCATGCATTGAGCAGTTTCTACGCACTGTAATCTAAACAGTCTTGGTGTAGGGTAAATAATAGTACAGATTCTTGTGTCTCAGAGTCTGACAAGAAACATTCGTAAACAAGCAAGGAGTACTAATAAAGTTTATTATACTACTTACACGAAGCATGTGACAAAGAAAATCACAGGGGAGATGGGTTTCTCACCACTAGCCTGAAGAATGTACATAATCTCCAGGATTGTAGATCTTAGGTTCTCTAAGGTCTTGTTTGCTCTCATCATGCTTCAGCTCTCTGCCAGAGAGTACTAATCTTCTACAGCCAAACTAGTAGTGTCCAGAGCAGCTACAATAGGTTTACAGACAACTATATACTACAGATAACAGCATAGCAACAGAGATGACCTCATAGTTACAGATATGAGAAACCATATGTATCGGTCCTAAGTCATTATCCATTGGAGAATGACTTAGGAGACAGAATTACTAATGAGTACCATATGAGACAGAATATGCTTCCATTAGCAGTATAGCTTAGACAAAAGAAATGCTGACTGGTTCTAACTACATGTAGCATTTCTTGCTTACATACAGTATAAAACATAGATACATAACAAAGACTTTATCTCTGTGTCAGCTTGCTTAGACAAAGAGAACTGATGACAGGACACTATTACACTTGGCATATTTGCCTGAGTGTAATACACACACTACATATAATTATATGAGAATATAAGAGTATACAATAATTACTAATGATCCCTCAGAGTCATCATATCAGTAATTAGGTAGATAATATATGGAATATCTATGAAAGACAAACATAATCTTGATACATGTATTATAGTGAGGTATAATGAATCACGTACTAGCAGCAAAGCACATTCCTGGCACTCATGCTTATATGATCAGTGCCCATAACTATATATTAGTGCAAAATAGCAGTATCACAGTATAACAGACCAGGAATACAGTGTGAGGTGTACAGTATGTGGGACGATAGGGGGCATAATCCAGGTGTAACAGCATGCTCATAACTTCGCTAATGTTTAATATTTTCACTCCAGATTTTCAGCATTGCCATTTCTTTACCCCCTCCTCATGAACACTACAGCTGTCATTTCTCACACCCTGCCTGAAATGTGTTTTCATACCTGTGGAGCAGAATGGCATGGTTGCTGTGCAAAATCAACTTTTGGAATAGATTAACAAAATCACAGTGCCAGTGTTTATGAAGATATTTCTCAAAAAGCCCATGCAGAAAATTTGGCTTAAAAATTCCAATAAATGGCCATGTTACGAGAGTGCATTGTATAGTTTCTATGTGTGCTCATAACTTCTCCAATTTTTCATATTTTCCCTCCTGATTTTCAACATTACCCTTTTCCACACTTGCTCATGAGCAGTATACAGCTGTCATTTTTCACATCCTGCTCAAAATATGATTTCATACCTGTGGCGCAGAGTGGCATGTTTGCTGTATGAACACAAGTTTTGGGACAGATTAACAAAATGACAGTGACATTGTTCATGAGGTGGGGTTCCCAAAAGGCCATGTTGAAAATTGTGTGAATAAAATCCTGAACATGCCTGAGTTATGTGTCAGTTGAACAGTGATGGTGCAAAGTTATTAAAGTGTAAAGAAGCTGTGGTGGTGCAGTATAGGAGAATGGGTTGAGAGTTAGACACAACCACATCAACACACACCCCAATGCCTGTTGGTGTGTGTGGAGGTTGGGGGTGGTGGTGAGGTGGTAGGGGTGTTAACCCTAATGTGAAATTTCCACACTTTTGTAGGTGTATAAACAATCCTAACTGATGCATTAACTGAGTTTTTGCAAGGAAATTCCTTTCTTTTTGAAAAAGTGTAATATAAATAGTAAATCATATGTGTTGGTGCCCTGCGCCCCCACTTACACATAAATATGGAGCCATACAGCAGCCCTATAAGGCAAGGAACCCTTGTAACACTAATTTGCCCACATCTTGGGAACCATAGCAGCTGGAAAAAAAATTAAAGTGTTGTAATCATGAGAGTGAGTAGTTTTCGCAACATAGTTGACTGAGTCCATATCTCACATCATTTCCAAGATATGGGCACCAAAAGCACTGTGACTGCTAATACTGAGGGCATAATAGTGGCCTACGCAGATGAAAATGAGCAACTGGAACACTAATTTGCAAATATCTCAGGAACCATACATACAAGGTAACAACCAAATTCAAGTTTCATGGTTTTCATGGCTTTCCAAACTACTTCTTTACTTAATCCCTTCTACAGGGTGACTAAGCATTTTTGTCACGAAAAGTCCATATCTCAAACCGTTTAAAGATATGGGCCCCAAAAGGCGTCATGGGTACCACAAAGTTATCCAATGGGAAAATTTCCAAACTTCAGAAAGCTGTAACTATGAGCCTGTTCAATGTTTCTGTACCAAACCACCAAAAGGCACATCTGTGGGACTAGGGTTTGCCACTCTGAAAATTCTAGGCCAATAGCACAATCCATGTTGCCACAATGAAATGACAAATAAAACAACCACCACAATGTTGTCCTATGGGAAAATGTTTGAATTTCAGAATGCTATAACTATAGGTTTGTTGAATGTTTTCATACCAAACCACTGAAAGGCACATTTGTGGCACTAGGGCTGCCACCCTGAAACTTTCAGGCCACTAGCACAATCCAGCTTGCCACCATCAAGTGACAAAGAAAACAACACATAGTAAAATGTGTTTGTGCAGTGTTGCAGCGATTAATGTTTTCATGATTCTCCAATCTATATAATGGGAATGTTATCATGCACAAAACAATGTTGCCACAGTTACGTTTTCAAATGAGTGTGATTGTGTGGCAACAAAAATGTTGCCAAGATCAAAAAATGGAAACATTTTAAAAAACATATTTCCAGACCAGCTGGTGAAAACCTAATGCCAGGGGTATGTTCCTTGGGGCCTGATTAGGTAAACACAATGGTTGGTGTTTACCAAAGTGCAGTATGTTTTGAATTACAGTGTTTTTTCTCTCTTGCTAACTGAAAACAAGATGGCAGCAGCACAACGACATTTTGGGGCAAGCTCAACAACAAAATCTGTTCACAAATGTTTTTGCAGTGCACATATACATTTTTCCATAGGCTATAATAGGACATGAAAAAAAGGAATAACTTTTGAATGGAGCAATATATTTTCACCAGACCTTCAAAAGGCACCAGTGCAACCCTGGACACCTGTAGATAACCCAATATGAACCCACTCAAATGCATTCTTCAGTCCATTATGCCTGGAGAAAGAATTCACAACATTGGGGACATTTCTCTTTTTGACTGTGCTATGGTTCTGCAACCATTCATTAGACTGAAACAAAAATGTCCAGATCCAGAGATCTATGGTACATACTTCTACATTCCAAATTTCAGGCAAATCAGGCAAATGGTTCAAAGGTTATTAAATTGCAAAATTTGAGGTTTAACATAGAAATGGCCATGCAACCCTAACTACAGTGGCATATATGTATGTATATATATATATATATATATATATATATATATATATATATATATATATATATATATATATATATATAGAAGGGTGCAGTTGGGCCGTTATAGTTAGGGTTGAGTAGGTAGTTTAATGTTAAACCCCAGATTTATCACTTTAATAACTTTACAACTTTTCCACAGATTTGCACAAAATTTGAAATACATGGTCTCAGATGATAGATCCCTTGAGTTGCCAAACTGCGTTTCAATTGGATTAGTGAGTTTCGCACAGCGAAGCATAAAAAAATGTGTTTTTCACTTTTTTGTCAAATGTCAGGGTCATTTTTTCAACATTTCGTTGCATGCACACCATCTGGAAGTTTGGCCTGAAATCTTCCGGGATAAAAGAGGATATCATAAGGAACAATCCAGTGCTGGCTTAGTGAAATAATATTAATCCATTTCAAAGTTATTACATTTTGAAATTTGGGGTTCTGAGCATGTTCAGTCTTTGGGATGAAAGCATAGTTTTGATCAAGGATTCCTGGTCATGAACAGCTTGTGAGCAGGGATTGCAAAAAGGGTTCTGGAAATCTGACAAAATCCCTTCTCATGAGGTAAATTCCTGTTTGTCTGCCACCATTTTGTTTTCTCCCTTAGGAATGGGAGAAAACAAAATGTTGTAACTTACCTTAGGGATGCCTTTTCAAAAAAACAAGGCATAGGTTTTGGTGAGAGGGATGTCCTTTACCTGCCCCTTCCTTTGTTTGTTTTTACTTAAAAAATGTCACTTTTAAACTTTAAAATCCCATTTCACAATCTCTTTTCACCAGTCGATCCATTTTCGCCAGATTGGCTGGTGAAGAGGGATTGCAAAAGGGGATTGTTAAAGTAATTGTGCAATTTTCCCTGGTGTCTAGTGGCCCCCCAGACTCCCTTAAAACATTCATTCCCTGGTGTCTAGTGCCCCCAACCCTCTGATCACCCACACCTTTTTTTTCCAACACCGGGATGCCCACCTTTGGTATCGAATAACCCCCACCTGCAGCCCATTATTTTTGAAATGTGCTGACATTGGGAGTCCAATCCCCATGTCAGCTTTTACTCCCTCAACCTCCCCAGTAGCTTTGGACACTGTGGAACACACCCCCAGTGTTAGAATATGTGTCTTTTTTAATGTACCTGAAAAAAGAAAACAGTCCCCCAACATCTTTTTTTGATGAAGAATCTTGCATCAAAGTTTTTGATGCAGAATCCTGCATCGAACTGTCTGTCTATGGCCTTTTCCTTTTCACTGGCATCGAGGTGCCTAATCCCTGTGTCGACATTTATCTCCCCCTCCACTACTGTGGCACCCCTCCACTATTTCTGACACTGGGATGTCCATTCCTAATGTCAGATGCCCCCCAAAAGCCTGTATATTTTCATTGCTGATGGAGTGCCCAATCTCCGTGTCAGTATTTTTTAGTAACCTCCCCCAGTACTCAGGGACGCTGGGGAGCCTACTCTCAGTGTCCAAAAATAGTGTTTTTTAAAAGCTGTCAAAAAAGAAAACAGTCCCCTAACATCTGTTTTTTTTTACTGAAAAGAAGAAAATGGTCCCTTATCATCTCCTGTCCCCCTCCGCATCCCTACCCTCCCTCTGTGCACCCACCTCCCCTTATTCCATACTTACCCTTTGAGGTCAGTGGCTGTGATCTTCTGTTGGCCTGGACATGTCTGCACTCTTCAAAGCCAAACTGAGAACAGAAGGAATCATGGTAAGCCGTATAATTGATGTCAATGGGGTTTTCAACTTATGTTGATATCTCAGCCATTTTTAGGAATTTTTACCCCAAATTTTCAACATGGGGTTTTTGGGACACAACCTCATGAACACTGGTGCTCCTATTTAGTTACTCAGTCCCAAAAGGTAATTTCACTTTCACCATGTAGAATCACCTTTTGGTACCGATTAACAAAATGACAGTGCCAGCGTTCTTAAGGGGAGAGTCCAAAAAGCCCATATTGAAAGTTTGGTACAAAAAATCCTAAAAATTACCATGTTAAGAGCATGTGTTGTGCAGTTTCCACACACAATTGTAACATCGCCACTTTTTAGTATTTGCACTCCAGAGTTTCAACATTACCATTTTTCACACCTCCTCATGAACAGTACAGCTGTTATTTTTCACATCCTGCCCAAAATGTGTTTTTGCACCTGTGACACAGAATGGCATGGTTGCTGTGCAAAATCAACTTTCTGGATGAAGTAATAAAATCACAGTGCCACTGTTCATGAGGTGGGGTCCCAAAAAGGCCATGTTGAAAATTTGGTACAAAAATACCCCAAAACTCCTGAGTTATGCGCAGTCATTGAAATTTCACTATGCACACTCGTAACTTTGGCAAATTTTAATATTTTCACTCCAAATATTCAACACTGCCAGTTTTTCACACCACCTCATGAACACATTTCATGCAGGATGTGAGAAATGACAGCTGTATTAGCTGTCATTTCTCACATCAAGCATGAAATGTGTTTACACAGCAGTGGTGCTGAATGTTGTAGTTGCTGCATGAAATCAGCTTTCAGGACTGAGCAATGAAATGACAGTGTCAGTATTTGTGAGGTGTGGTCTCAAAAATGCCATGTTGAAAATTTGTTGCAAAAATATCTAAAAATGCCTGAGTTATGTGCAGTCATTGGAATTTTTCTACGCACGCATATAACTTTGTCAGTTTATTATATTTTCACTCCAAATTTTCAACATTGCCATTTTTTCACACCACCTCCTGAACAGTACAGCCATCATTTTTCAGTTCCAGTGAAAAAAGTTTTTCTGCACTTGTTGCACAGAAAAGCATTACAGTTGCACAGAATTGCATTTCAACTGGGATCTGAAAATTTTCTGTACTGGGTACATACGATGATGTCTTAAGAAGGTTATGTTGAGCTTTTGGGGTGAAAATGATTTAAGATGGCACAGTTATGACTATTTCTTGCAATTGTGCTACACCTGCTCATAACTTAATTTGTGGAACCGAAGGGGCCAGAGACCCCTGTGTTTCCACAGCTAGATACATATGTGCATCTGTTGAGGGATGGGAGCATGGGGTCCAAATGACCCTGTGCTCCTACAGCAAAATAAAGATAATATTATACTATCTCAAAAAGTAAGGAAATAAATTGCAAAACAACTTTGTTAATGCATCCCTTATGGTTGAAGTGACAAAAATAGGGAAATGAGATGTTAGGGTTGAAATCCAAAGACCCCCCCACCGAACTCCAGCAGCCCACCCCACACTCACCCTTCACAGACCAACATGTGTTGGGGTGTGCCTTGGGGTTGTTGGCCCTAACTCTCACCTCATTCTCCTATACTGTACCATGTCAACTTTCTTACTCATGGAATGGGGTGAGAGTTAGGGCCAATGACTCCAAGGTACACCCTGATGTGTGTTGGTTTGTGGAGGGTAGTTGTGGGGTGGGCTGGTGGTGTTGGGTGGGAGAGGGTGTTAGGGGATCAACCCTAAGTTTTTGGCAAGATATATATATATATATATATATATATATATATATACACACACACACACACATATATTTATATGTGTGTATCTTATATATAATGTTTCTGAAGAATTGGTAGGCAGCATTGTACGGAAAGAATACTGCTCATTTGTATACCTCCACAGGCCATTTATTCTGTAAACTCTGTTAGTTGGCTTGTACAGTAAATTACACAAACACATCGAAGTGCAGCATGAAGGCCTTGACTATTCATGATGTGTCTTCACTCAAGATTCTGATTAACACTAGGGTACCTGACACTGGAAACCACCACTGTACTTTTAATATGAGTACTGTGAATGCTACCTTATTAGTGGTATACTGTGATATGGGGCAGTAGCAATTGGGTGCCTGCTGAAACAGCAATCCACTTTTGGCTAGTGCCCCAATGGTGGGGGTGTGGGGGTTGGTGACTGGGTGGACTGAGTCATAAAAAGGTGACAGGATGTCTCACAATTATGCATGTATGGGAGGGTGGGAGCAAGCCCACTTAATGTTGGGTGGGAGTGTTTGTAGGGGGTGGTGCTGCGGGTTTCCTACGAGCTGGCATCATGGTGTTGTGGGCTAGATGCTGGCTTGGGGTGGCGGGGATGTAGGGTTCAGGACCGGGCACTGGTAGTTTTTGTTGTGCCTGGCCCAAGACAGTGTTTTTTTTTTTTTTTGTAACGAGATGCACCCCCCAACATGCACTCCCCTGGAGTTGAGAATCCTAATTTGGGGGGGTGGGGGCACAACCCCCCACATAAAAGAAATAAAATAAGTTTTTTGCACTGCATTTCCTTGTTGCAGGATTCCACATTGTTGAAATTGAATTTCAGTGATGTGGGGTTGCAATAAGGGCGTTCAGCATGTCAAATTCACCCTTATCCCATAGAACCCTTATTGGTGCTCTACCCAGTTTTTCTTTCTTTCTTTCTTTCTTTCTTTCTTTCTTTCTTTCTTTCTTTCTTTCTTTCTTTCTTCCTTTCTTTCTTTCTTCCTTTCTTTCCTTCCTTCCTTCCTTCCTAAGCATATGGCTGGGCAACATTTATAGATATGGCTTCCACAAAGTTATTACAAAATTCCACAATTTTCACAAAATCTTTTTAAACCGGACTTTAATTACTGATGCTATGTTGAAATTTTTAGCTGCTTTCAACTTGTCATTAATAGATTAGAAAGCTGCACACACGTACTCATAGTTAGGGTCTATGAACCTACCAGAATTGGTGCTATAGTGTTCTATAGTTTAAAAGTTATAGCTGCTTAAAATTGTGCAGTTTGTTTATTTGCAAAATTAATTTAAACATATACTACTGGCTCCTTATAACTCAGGAACAGAGAAAGATGGCATAAAACATTCCAATTGTTGTGCAATTTAGAAAAGTAATTTTAAATTAAGACATTAATAACTGAAAACTAAGTTTGTGCAGAATATTGTGGCATTTTTCTGGAAATTTCATGACATTTCACTGAAGTGTAATCATAATTTCACCCACTATCTTCCAGTGGAAGTTAAATTTTACTCTGTTCTAATATTAAGCCTTCTATTATTAATTAATTCAATAAAAAAGCATTTAGTGCAAAATATTTCTCATGGCTGCCTTTTTTGTGATGACATCATGGCAGCTTAGTGTTATCACTTTCATGTATATCTCATTGACACTTCATTCAAAAGCATGATTTGACTGCTAAAATTTATGAATTTCACTGCAAAATTACTAAACAATCTACACAAACACCAAAAAGTACAGTTAACAGTTATTGTAAGCCACAGTCACAATAAGCAACTATTAACTTATCACTATCATGCAGTTAGTCAAAATGCTACTCATGCTTTGAGCCAAAGGGGTAATAAAAGTGGATGAACCATTTAATGTAGAAAATGATGGAATGCAGTTAGGTAGTAAAATGTATAATTCTGTTTTATTTAATCAATTTTACAATATCAATAAAGCACTGCAGGTGTTTGGTTAATGTTCAGTTAATCACCTCTTGGTGATATGTGATACTTGATGTGACTTTTGACATATTACAGCCCTAAGGGTTGATGAATAAAACATTAACAAAACCCCTGGCATGCCATCTTGCTTAATATTTCTTGGTGATAGACTGAGTTTTCTATATTTCATCATCAACTGGACTTTTTAAGCATTAAGGCATGATCTGGAGTTGGGTTACAGTCAATTAATCTAACCGGAGAGGCTCATTCAATACAAGTGGAAGCCCAGTTCCTTATGCCCCTAGAATTAGCTTAGCAAAGGTAACCCAACCCTGAATAGACTTAATGCTATTATTAAACTAAAATGTTTATTTTTAGAATGAAAGCTTTTATACTAACAATAAACTCTTAAGTGTTCTATTGTACAGGAAGGTTTTCAGCCATATTCCTAACCTTTTTAGAATGCTGTCAGACAATTATTTTCCAACCAGTATTTTATCATTTTCATTTCATGTGTTCAGTGCCATTAGTTGATATGCCTAAGTGGTGCTGAGGCTGTCATTTGATTTATAGACAGAGTGGTTTTTCGTAGTCTTTCACTGATTCTAACATAAACTAGAATGTGTTTGCTGCATTCCTTGAGTGAAATATTTTCATTCTGACAAGAAAGTGAACAAATAAGAAAAAAGATCAGTACCATGTACAATGGTCTTCAGTGCCATGTTCCTTTCTGTATAGTCATAACATTACCCCATTGCTACAATGTCCAGAGTAAGCACCAGACATAATGATTGGAAACACATATTATTTAAACAATTAAAAGTAGGTGTTCTGTCCATTTTTGCCAGTTTGTGTCCAAAGGTACTGATTAACATGACTAGACAAGAAGGAACATGACACTGAGCACCACTACAGCTGGGTGAAAAGGGATTACTATGGTACAGTATGCTGAAGAATCAGGTTTGCTCCAAGAGCCCAGGACATCAGCAGCACCTGCCAGCAGAGAGGGCAAAAGAGTGTCCAAGAGGATACTCTCCTCCCAGGGTTTAGGGTATTTTGTGTCTGTGCAAGCTAACAGTGCATCTTCTGAGGATGTCTAGCAGCACTTTCAATGCAATACCTGTGTTAGTGGATTTTAGTTTTGCAAGTGTTATTCACTTTTCTTGGGATGCCAAATACACTAGTACTGGGCAAAATGTTAATTTGGTCAAAGCTGCAACTCCACATCCCAAAGGTTTCAAAACATTTTCCCTATATTTATGTTTTGTTTGGTATATCTGCTTTTTAAAACCTCTCATTTAAATGTCAACATATTTGGCATATTTCATACCTATACCAAATGTGTGTGTGTGTGTGTGTGTGTGTGTGTGTGTGTGTGTGTGTGTGTGTGTGTGTGTGTGTGTGTGTATATATATATATATATATATATACATCACACACACTAAGTTTTAGATCTCTAGCTTTAAAGGGAACACAGTTATAAGAAGCCACATATTCTTACTTTTTTAATGAAATGTTGCAAATTGGTACAATGTGAAATTTTAAGCCCATGTAACTGTAAGGCTAGATTGTGCAAGGCTGCCAATATTGGCTGGTACAGAGATCCTACAGTACAATAACCAACATCTCATTCAGCTACTGGTAATTGTTTTTTCATTGATGATGCTGAACACCAGACTTGAACACAACATTGGCTTATGCCAATGATATTGTTTTGTTCTTGCAGACTACTGTGTATTGCTGAAGCAGTTATCTGTTTTGGAATACTTTTGTCGTGGTAGTAAATTATTTATTTATTTAAAGATTAGTAACAATGAAAGGCACACTGAGCCAAGACACTTTTCCACATGCAACCCTGGGGGAAGAGAAAGTGAAGTATATATCTTGAAATCCAAAATTATATATATTTTTTTTTTGTAAGGGAAATTCAAATTTTGCTTTGTGTATAGCAGATGAAAAACTGAATATAGTTAGGTCATACATTATCTTGACCTAGAGATTGATATGAAATTAATGTGGAAAAATCATATGGCAAAAACCACCATAGACTTCCATCAAACATTACAAGGTCTAAAAAATGTAATAATTTATATAGAGGAACCATGATTGCATCACTCAAATTGTGCCAAATGTAAAATGAAGAAGCATTGTTTTATAATAATAAAATAGATGAGTAAGAACATCCTTGAAGATACTGGTGAAACCTCTAACTATCTTCTAAAGAGCAATTTTAGTAGTTCCAAAATGTATTCCTGAAAAGGCAGTGGGAGTGGAGCTTGTTCAGGACAGTTCAGATTCCTTGTTCATAGAAACATAGAAATCTGTCAGCAGAAAAGAACCCAGTGACCCATCTAGTCTGCCCTTTCCCTCCCAGGTGCATCTGCCCTTCCCCTTTACTCCTTGCTTTTTTGCCCCACCCCATTACAGCTACCAGTCTCTCTTGTAGCAACTTGTTGTTTATCCTTACAATTCTTGTTTAGTCCCATGTAGTTATCCCATGCCCTCTTGAACTCCCCCACTGATTTTATGCCCACCACTAGGCATGTGCAAAAAAAAAATTCTGCCTGCGGAATATCCACGAAAGGTGGAATTTCACTTCCATGGAAGTTAGGAAAACATTTTACCTACTGCTGCAGAATTTCTGACTGAGAATGACTGAATGTGGGTTTTTGTATTTGTTATGCTGCTTTTTGTTATTTACTGTACTTGCAGAAAAAAGTCCCTCAGTCCAAATTGTCTGGTTTCTCCAGAGATGCGGAATAATTTGCATATTAATCTGTCTTTATGTGCTACCCCTCTCAATGCAGCATAAGTTTTATTCCTCATGTTAGAGAAAATCACTCATTTAATGTTAAGAAGCATAATTTTTTTCCCAGAATGCCATGGGTGAGGGCACATTTTCCACATGAAACGTATTTCCATTTATATGGTCCTGTGGTAAAATAATTCTGCATATCTTAAACAGCAGTCAATGTGACCCGTGAAATTTTCTTTGAAATTTTTTTTTTTAATCCACGTGTCGGCAGGTGGAAATCTGAAATTTGCTTTTAGTCTCAGAGTGAGATTGTAGTAGTGAGGAGTGAGAGATAGAGAGTGAGAGACAGAAATATAAGAGAGGAGTTTTGGGGAGTTGAACAGAGTCCAGAGAGCAGCTTATTATTACTTTCTGTTCAGTTATGCTTGGAGGGTCCTTTTTGTTTTGTTGTTTAAGAATAAGATGGCAGCAAGTGGCAGTGAGGAATTAACTTTGGGCAGCAGTAGCCAGGCCCAGGCCCAGGAGGAGACAAAGTAGCAGGAGCAGGAAGTTCAGAGTGGGGACCAGGGTGGGAAGCCACAGCAGCAGTTCCAGGAACAGCAGGCCTCCACCTCTGGTGATAACACCCAAAGCTCCCCTAGAAAAATGGCACCTCCATTCAGATTTAAGGAGGTTGCTATCCTGGTGAAGTAGGCCACCAGTAATGAAGGGAGTCTGTTTGGCCAAAATAGGCAACCTCTTAAAGAGAGGCAGAAAGTGTGGGTAGCCATTAAAGCCACATTGGATGCTGATGGAAAAGGACCTGTGCCAAGCACCATCAGTCAACTAAAACATAAGTGGGACAACCTACACTGAAGGGACACCGAGGTACTGGAGGCACTTGGTGGTGCAGTGACCATCTCCACCAGAAAGGGGAAGAGTCAGAAAAGGAGGATAGCAGAGAAGACCAACACCACCACTGCATCACCCACAGGGAAGAGGTTGCAGGGGGAGGACAGCGGCACTAGTGAGTATACTTTTTTCTTTATTTACTGTTTTTCAGCTCCCTTCTCTCTACTGTGGCAGCTACTCTTCTGTGATCCATCCCTAGGCTCATTGGCCCCTACTGTTGCTCCATGTAACTCCTGGAGGAGCTGCTGGACCTGCCCCTATCTTGCCTCATCCAACCCCCCCTGCGAGCAGCCCAGGTCATCCCCCTCCCAGCACATTGGAGTGTGTGACTATATAAGGTGGTCTAGTGGCCCCCCTTTCAGGGACCTGGTTGTGATATCTGAGACAGCTGGGTGTCATCAAGGCATAGGTCAGGAAGCATAGGAAAACCAGGAGCAGTTGTAGAATTTGCTAAAAAGATTTATTTACAATAGCAGTAACAAAACAATAAATAAACTAAACAGGACAGAGGCAGGAAACTACAGACCAGTTAGTTTGACCTCAGTGGTAGGGAAAACCATGGAATCACTTCTGAAGGAAAGAATTGTTGAGTACCTAGAGGTCAGTGGGGCACAGGACCCAAGGCAGCATGGATTCATGATGGGAAGGTCCTGTCAGATGAATCTAATAGATTTCTTTGACTGGGTGACCAAAGTAGTAGACCAGAGAGGGGCTGTGGACATGGCCTACCTAGATTTTAGCAAGGCATTTGATACAGTCCAACACAAAAGATTAATACACAAGTTAGCCAGCCTTGGAGTGGGTCCCAAGGTGGTATCCTGGATAAAAAATTGTCTAGACAACAGGAAGCAAAGGGTAGTAGTAAATGGAGTCCACAGTGAAGAAAGGAGGGTTACTAGCGGGGTACCGCAGGGTTCAGTACTGGGACCAGTCCTTTTTAATGTCTTTATAAGTGACATTGCAGAGGAACTAGAAGGAAAAGTATGCCTCTTTGCAGATGACACAAAGATCTGCAACAGGGTTGATACATAAGATGGACTGGAAAGGATGAGAAGGGACTTGGCAAGGTTGGAGGAATGGTCAAATGTATGGCAGCTCAGATTCAATGCAAAGAAGTGCAAGGTAATGCACATGGGAAACAAAAACCCAGGGGAAGCATACATAATGGGGGGTGAGATATTGACAACAGTAAAATGGAAAGAGACCTGGGGGTAATTATATCAGATGACCTAAAGGTGGGAAAGCAATGTGAGAAGGCAGTAAAGAAGGCTGGGGGATACTGGGGTGCATAGGAAGAGGTATCACCAGTAGAAAACAAGAAGTTGTTATCCCTCTGTACAGACAGTTGGTGAGACCCCATCTGAGTACTGTGTGCAGTTCTGGAGACCCCATCTCATAAAGACATAGAAAAAATGGAGGCTATCAGAGGAGGGTAACCAAAATGGTGCAGGGTCTGCACCAGAAGACATATGAAGAAAGACTAAAGGAGCTTAATATGTATACCCTTGAGGAAAGAAGGGAGAGAGGGGACATGATAGAAACTTTCAAGTACCTCAAGGAAATCAGCAAAGTCCAAGCGGGTAGCATCTTTCAGAAAAAAAGATGTGCAAGAACAAGGGGGCACAATTTGAAGATAGAGGGGGACGGCTCAGAGGTAATGTGAGGAAGTATTTTTTCACAGAGAGGGTTATTGATGCATGGAACAGCCTCCCTGAGGAGGTCGTGGAGTCAAGAACAGTGGGGGAATTCAAGAATGCATGGGACAGACATAAGGCAGTCCTAGTGAGGGGTAGGAGGAAGTAAGCTGTTGGTTAACTAGGATCTGCAGCTTATCTGTTAGGTAGGAAAATGGGCAGACTAGGTGGGCCAAGCGGCCCTTATATGCCATCAAATTCTATGTTTCTATGTTTCTATGTAACTTGTTTAGTATAACTATTTACAAACGCCAAATAAACTGAAACAGTTCATCTAAGTTTTTCTACAATCTGTGTCCATTCTTCTCTCTGAAGCAATTGCAGCTCAGCTCTCTTATAAGTCCTTCCAAGCCCCATTCTTAACAAGCATCCTGTTCTTGTAAGTATCAAGCAGGTGCAGCTACAACACAATGTCCCAGAAATGAGGCCCCTTTTCCACAGCTCTTCTGCAAAAGGCTTAGCAATTTGCACTCAAGTAACCTCTTGAGTTCCCAATAGCTTTTTGCAATCATCTCAAAATATAATTATATACATTTCAACAGTAACACTATATATTTTCTAAACAAAGGGATCCCAATATCAGTTACATTTCCACATAATGATTTGCATATATTTTTTTAAATCAGCAAATATGCAAAGGAGGAAAAACAGCAAGGGAGGACTGAGAGACAGTGAGAGACAAAGAACTGTGAGACAGTCGGGGTGATCAAATCCTAGGTCTCACAAAAAAATTTGGTTGCACAACCAGACAGACAACAGACGGGAAAGGAATAAATAGAACAGATCCCTGCATTCAAACTCTTTCCATAACAGCTGGGACAGGGTCCTATTCCACCCTGTCACATACAACCCCTTCCTTAAGAGGGAACCTGTTTTATCAAACAGGTTTCCAAAACTTTCTATTAATTCTCTGCTAACATTTCCTATTAATTTTCAGAAATTAAGCACATGTGCATTATCCATTTTTTCTATTACAGTACAGCAAATAGTAAAGTTCAAACCCATACATTTGTTTTTCAACCTTTAGAACTGTCAAGTCCTGATCCATATCTTGACAGAAAATCAGGATTGCTATTTTCTTTACCAGATTTGTATAACACCATGAATTTAAATGGCTGTAGTGCCAGGTACCACCTTGTGCTTCTGGAAGTTTTATCTTTTATTTGGTTAAGCCAACAGAAAGGATTGTGATCTGTTATAAGTAAAAAGTCAATTCCTGCCAAATAAAACTTAAGGGACTCCATGGCCCACTTTTCTGCTAAACATTCCTTTTCAATGCTGGAGTTCCTTTTCTCTCTGTCATGCAACTTCCTACTTATGTAAAGAATCGGATGTTCCTTCCCATCTATATTTTTACTCAGTACTGCACCTAGGCCTACCTCTGATGCATTTGTTTGTAACAAAAATGATTTATTGAAGTCTGGGCTTCTTAAAACAGGGACTGAACACAATGCAGCCTTTATGGCCTGAAAAGCTTCATCACACTCTGGGGTCCATTTCACATTATTTGGGTAACTTTTTTTGTGAGTTCAGTGAGGGGAGTAGCTAACGCAGCAAAGATGGGAACAAATCTCCTAAACTAACCAGCCAGCCCTAAAAATGACCTGACAAGTTTCTTTGTTTTAGGTACAGGGATGTTAGCTACAGCTTCTATTTAAGAAATTTCTGGCTTAACTTCTCTATTTCCCAACACATAAACAAATATCTGGTTTCCCACATGCCCAATGCACATTTGGTAGGATTAATAATTGGACCTGCATTTTTGATAGTTTGGATAACTGCTCGTAGGTGTTCCAGGTGACTTTTCCAGTCTGGACTGTACACCACAACATCATCCAGGTATGCAGCACAATTACCAGTGTGAGGAGATAAAATGACATCCATGTATCATTGGAATATAGCTGGTGCACCATGTAAATCAAATGTCTTGGTGGTGAACTGATAGAATCCTATAGGGGTGGCAAATGCAGTTTTGTCTCTGGATTCTTTAGATAAAGATATTTGCCAGTAACCCTTGGTGAGATCAGGGTACTGATATACTTTGCACTCCCTAGTTTGTCCACCAAATCATCTACTCTGGGCATAGGATAACTGTCAACTTCTGACACTTGATTAAGTTTCCTAAAATCAAGGCAGATTCTAACGCCCCCTTCCTTTTTGTTTACAGTTACCACTGGAGATGACTAAGCACTCCTCAATTCCTCTATGATACCCAGTTCTTTCATTTTTTGTATTTCCTTAACCATGTCAGCTCTTAACCGCTCTGGTAACCTGTATGTCTTTTGTCTAATAGGACGAGCATTCCTTGTCTCTATAACATGCTCAACCCCTTTTGTTCGGCCTGGTACTGTGGTAAAAGTACAGTTAAATGTCTTTAGCACATTATGAATGTCTGCAGTTTATTCTGAGATTAAGGAAACATTCACCTTTACAGCATCAGCTGTTACAGTTTGTTCCAGTCTCTCATAAGCTACATCAATATCTTCTTTATCAGTTTCTGGTAAAACTAGCAATGCAGCTTTTGGCATGTTTTCAATCCATTTCTTGAGGAGGTTAGCATGGCATATCTTAGTAGGATTTTTCCTGTCAGGGTTCTCAATCTCATAGTTAACAGCACCAATACATCTAAGCACTCTATAAGGCCCTTGCCACTTCATTAACAGTTTATTATCTGTTGTGGGTAACAGTAGCAACACCTTTTCACCTGGCTCAAAAACATTTTCTTTTATCCCATGGTCATAATATACCTTCTGCAGGTTTTGGGCCTCTTCCTGATTACTATGGGAAATTTCAATATATTTTTGCCAGCTTCTTTCTTAGGGCACACATATCAGATGTTATAGATGGTTTCTGACTGAGGTTATCTTCCCACATTTCTTTTATCACATCCGGTAGCCCTCTTGGCTGCCTACCATACAGCATTTCAAATGGTGAAAACCCTGTTGATGCCTGTGGCACTTCTCAGTAAGCAAAAAGTAGATAAGGCAAGTATTGGTCCCAATCTTTCCCTTTCCCTTTTACGAACCTTATTAACATGCATTTTAGGCTTTGGTTAAAATGCTCAACAAGACCGTCTGTCTGAGGGTGATAGGGGAAGGTTCTTATGGCATTGATACCTCATAGTCTGTACAGCTCTTTAAGTAATGCAGCACCAAAATTACTACCCTGATCAGTAATAATTTATTTAGGTATGTCCATTCTGCTGAAAATGTTTGCAAGCTCTGCTGCCACTTTTGAAGCTGTGACAGTATGCATTGGAACTGCTTCTGGGTATCGAGTAACATAGTCGCATACTACCAGAATAAATCTATTACCCTTTTTGCTTTTGTCGAAAGGACCAACCACATCAATTGCAATTCTTTCAAATGGCACATCTATCAAGGGTAGGGGCACCAGGGGCACCTTGTCTTTTCTAGTGACTGGGGCAACTTTCTGACACTCAGCACAGGAATTACAATAGGTAGCAACATCTTCATGAATTCCAGGCCAGTAAAATCTATACAATAATCTGGCAAGGGTGTGATCCCTCCCTGAGTGACCAGCCATAGGACTATCATGTACTATCTGTTACAACTCTGTTCTACTCTTCTGTGGTAGAACCAGTTGATCTGTCTGTTCCTGTGTCTGTGGTTTAACCCAAACTCTGTACAGTAACCCATTACATTTTTTAAACATTGGTCCACCCTGTTTTGGTTTCACCCCCAGCTGCTTGTGCATTGTTGCTCATCTGGATCTGTGTCAGAACCTCTGCCTTTGATAGCTTGCAAGGCATCCAGCCATCGGTGCTCCTGTCACTGCATCTCTTCTCTCCTCTGCTGCTCCTGTCACTGCATCTCTTCTCTCCTTTGTGCTTCTAAATGTTGAATCTCTTTTTCTTTCTGCTTCTCAGACTCTTTTTGCTGTACAGCCCGCCATTTGAAAAAGTCAATCAGGCTTTTAGGTTCTGTCACTGCCTGTTCATTTTCTATAACTTATGCTGGCTGTACAATCTCAGCTTGGACTTCTGTCTCTGCTAGTTTGACTGCCATTCTCCTGGTAACCACTCCTGAACTTACTGCTGCAGAATCCATACCTTTCTCTATGCTTCCCTGGTACTAGGTCCAGTACCCATGCACAAAACTCCTGGCTTATAGAGTATGCGCAGCATACATCCCACTTAGGCTGACACCATCTGTCATCAAGGCACAGGTCAGGAAGCATAGGAAAACCAGGAGTAGTTGTAGAATTCACCAAAAAGCTTTATTTACACTAGCAGTAACAAAAAAAATAAACATGTTCAGTATAACTATTTACAAAGGCCAACTAAACAGAAGAAGTCCAGCTGAGTTTTTCTTCAACCTCTGTGTTCATTCTTCTCTCTCAAGCAATTGCAGCTCAACTCTCTTATAAGCCCTTCCAGCCCTCATTCTTAACAAGCATCCTGCTCTTGTAAGTATCAAGCAGGTGCAGCTACAACACAATGTCCCAGAAATTAAGCCCCTTTTCCACAGCTCTTCTGCAAAAGACTTAGCAATTTGCACTCAAGTAACCTCTTGAGTTCCCAATAGCTTTTTGCAATCATCTCAAAATATAATTATATGCATTTCAACAGTAACACTATATATTTTCTAAACAAAGGGATCCCAATATCAGTTACATTTCCACATAATGATTTGCATATATTTTTATATCTGCAAATATGAAAGGGAGGAAAAACAGGCAGCTAGGGAGGGCTGAGAGACAGTGAGAGGCAAAGAACTGCAAGACTGTCAGGGTGATCAAATACTAGATCTCACAGGAAATTTGGTTGCGCAACCAGACAGACAAGAGACAGGAAAGGAATAAATAGAACAGATTCCTGCATTAAAACTCTTTCCATAACATCTTCTATTCCTAGTCCACCCTGTCACACTGGGTCCCATCAACCTACCAGCTGCCACAGATGTGTTTTTCCTTTGTTCTGACTCTGTCCACTGAGAAAACCAGCATGCAAGGGGAGCCAAGGAGGCAGGCACATCAACACGTGCCTCTGCTCCTGCTCCTGACAGATGTCCTCCCCTCCCAATCACTCTGTGGTCCTGCCATGCCACCACCTGTGGTTGCCTGACCCAGGTGGCAGTAAAGTGGAGTGGCCTGCAGCCAATCCTTCCCAGCGGATGACAGCAGCCCCTCAGGTGTTCAGCTCTTCTCCCCTGGCCACACCTCCCACAACCCAAACTTGCTCCTGACCTTGGGTCACTGGTGTTGCAAGTGGTAGTGCTACCACTGTGCTGCAGGCACCCTGACAACACTGAGTATTATGACTTTATTATGCAAATTTGTTGTCATGTTCTTTAAAAGTTATTGTTTTCATCTGTCACTGTTTGAATTACAATCGGTTTGTTTTACAGTGAGCCAAAGTGAGTCATAGAGGCACGACAGTGAAATACCATTTATTTTTCAATGTATAACTCTAGACACTGAATAGCAATGCTTTGTCCTTGAGGTTGAGCCACCGTGGCTTACTGCACAGCTATGTTTCATGTGCTGCTAGGCCCTGCCCCCATATAGTTCTAACAGTGATTGTCATGAACAAGTTAAAGATAAACTGTCTGTTGCCCCGATACACTGCTTGTAATGTGAGCCTATTTTTCATAATTACATTGAGATAAAATGTGAAGAACAGGAAACAGGCCTGTGTGTTGTTCCCATAGTCACCTGCGCACTGTGGTGTCATGCATGATGTATGCCCCTGGCCCTCAGCTGACTACAAACTCTCTTTGATGGTGTGTGTGTGTGTGTGTGTGTGTGTGTGTGTGTGTGATATCACAGATGCACTTTCTCTGTAGCTATGCCATCAAATTTCATTTATTTGCCACTGCCATTGCATCACCTCACACATATATCGTCAGGGACAGGAGCATGAACTGAGATGATGTTGCAGCTATTTCAGACCGCTTTTTCTAATTTATTGTTATGTTAACTTGTTGTGCAAGCATGATATTGTTAACTTAACACAGTTGTTACATTTGCATTCATGTGCATAGCAACTGTATGTATCCATTGTGGCTATATCTGACTTGCAGTGTGTCTTAACTACCATCTGCATCCTCATCCACATTGTACCATGGGAGGGGTGTTCATGTCAGTGTTCATGACTGCCCAGTGCCCACTGCTTCAGTCCATACATCCCTTCCAAGACATTCCCTGCAGCAGAGTGTGATGACTGCTGTGGCATTCAATGCATGTGTGAGCTGCACTGTGTGTATCCGGATTTGCAATCCTTACCTTGAACAGTCAAGTCACTCCATCATGGCCATTTCCAACAGTACTCCTTATATGAATATGTGATGATGTGAAGTTTCTTGGAAGGTAAGTGAACCCCTTAGTGTGATTCTTCCTCACCTCCCTTCATGTGATTATCTGTTGTATTCTTTGGTAATGTTGGCAGTTTGCTTTCCCCACAGGCTGGAATGTGTTTGAGTACTGAAGTGCTGCTTTACTGTTATGTGTTCCAACTTCCAACACTTATCTCAACTATTCCTCTTCATTTGCAACAGGTGCTGCTGGAAGGTCCGGAGATGATGCTGAGGTCACGTCGGTCAGTGCTGATGTAAGCAGCAGCAGTGTCGCTGGCATTGCAGAAGCTGGAAGAGAACCAAGCCTGAGCTCTGGAGAGCCCGTGTCTGGTAAGCTATGTATGTTGTTAATAAAAGAAGTTAAATCATGTGTTGAGGAACTCAACTGAATCAAAAGATTATCATGTGTTGTGTTTCATCACTGCAAATTGGTGGATCATGGCCTGCGGCTACTAGTCTATCATGACCATATTTATTCTAGAGGCACCAGTGTAAATTATAGCTTTCATCTATTGTGTTGTGAATTTGAAGTGCTCCTTGACCTAAGGAACAGCTTGCTGACTGACCCATAACACTTTCCTGGTGCTTATCAACCTACTGTTATTCCCCATGTGGCCCTGTGTAAGTAATGTAAAAAGTCATTTGAATACCGCAAAACATACCTGCATTGCAGTTCATGCAGTAGGATGAAGGGTGCTAGTGGCATGCAGTATTGTTGATCATGCTGATGGTAAGTGTGAGCACAGATCAACATTCATGTCACACTAGGTAGGGTAGGGGATTGGGTGTTCAGTTAGTCTATGCAATCCTTATAAGTCTACTTTACACTAGTCATAAAATAACAAATGTCAATTGTTGAAATCATGACATTCAGACTACTAGTTTATCTACATGGTCACTGGAACAGGGGCAGGGGTGGCATTAATTAAGCCCATGTCCAATCCAGTTCCACTGTAGTAAGTGGCATAGCCTCCCTTGACTGCCCCAATCAGTGTTTTAAAAACTTTAGGAATCATTACTTCTGAGTACTGTCCTTGTCCAGTCCACCTGACCTCCCTAAACTGCATTCTTGAGGTATGGTATGCACTGGTGTCAATATGTCATTTCCTCCCCATGGAACACAAGATGCCATCTCTAAATTTGGGAATATAAACAGTGAATGTACAGTGGCTGAGGTGGTGTAAGTGGCCTCATTATGCGCTGCCTGTAGAGTTATGGCACATTGGTCATGATGTGCCAAAATTAAGTTGAGGGGCCCCATGATAGGCCATCAGTTGGATATCTACAGGTACTCCGCATAACCTTCTGTCAGGGTGATAATGTTAGCATTGTTATCACTGGGCGAGGTCAGTCAAGATTTAAATCATGATAGCAAATACTTTGTGCACATCTATGTATTTCTACAGTACAGTAGACAAACAGGTAAGTTAGATAGGCAATGTGCAATGCTGCCACTGCAGTACTGTGACTAGCCTACAGTGTGAGCGCATATCAGAGATAGGAACAGTTTGCTGCTCAATGTAGGCAATGCAATTTGTAATCGAAATGGTCAATGGAGGCTGTGAAAGTATCAGTGAACCCCAGTCTGCTCTTGTAGGAATGACATATACATACAGAGAAACGTACAAGTTATAGATGTCATCACATATGGGCCTCGTGTGCCATGGTCAACCAGTCTGCAATATTTTTTGTCTCTTTCATACTACGGTGTCACTGTGTACCCTACCCTGTATCTTGCCTTGTTTCTTCCCTGCCCCTGTTTACTTCCAATATCCTGTACTGCCTACCCCATGCTTTCTTGAATCCTGAAACTGCTTCTCACACAACCAACTGCACTGGTAGAATGTTCAACCGCTACCTACTGTGTCAATGAAGAAGTGCCTCCTCACATTCCCTCTGAACCTCGCCCATTCTAATGGCATAGCATTATTAGGTCTCGTAGGTCTGTATATTTTCCTTTGAAATGTGCTGTCTCTTTGTGCCTGACTTTTACCCATGCGGTATCTGTGGTATGGTTCTTTGTATCATATCCCCTATGTGAGGCACAGTTATCATTGCTAGAACCATTACCATATAAACCCTGTACAAATTTCTTGTCCTTCAATGTCAGTCTGCTACTGTGAGGCAATGTTTCACAGAACCACTTATGATGAATAATTTGACCATCATCCACCATGTTTTGGTGTGTTTTTGTAACAGCACTGCTTAGGTACTATCCCCTCGAAGTGGCCCTTGACTGCCAGTAGTGCCTACTGGTCTCTCATTTTCATTTCACATGTCAAACGTATGACACAACTGCTGACTGTGACAAACACCACATCATCTTTCAGACTGAGTATAATGTTGTATACAGTACCCAGTAATTGGGTACTCTACAGGACAGATACATGCACTCTGTGCTGCATATGTTGCAGCATATATGGTTTGGTAGTGCTGTAACTTAGTAGCTGGTCAAGTGAGAATCAATCATACTATGCGCATCATGCATGGTATAATTCCCTTATTTTGTAACACTAAACATGTAGTCATCACATTATGGAGAGAATGGGTCATGCTCTTTTTTATGCTACATGTTGATTACTAAGTCATATTGCAATACCAGAACGGGCTAAACAGCATTGTGACATTTTCAAATTCAACTCTATAAGTGGACTTCAGTGTCTGCAAAAACACAATGTAGAGGACTCTGTGTGTTGGCTGTGGGGTGTGGGTGCCACTGCTTTACAATGGTTGTTACACCATCATCTATGACACACGGTGGAGGACGCACACATGACAAGAGGGTGCAGTATACCACAACACGTGGGTGGCGTTCTACCATTGCTTCACCTTAAACTTTCAGACTCATGGCCTTCACACTTCCCAGCCTCTCTACATATTGTGGAGTGGGGTGAGGTGCAACACGTACAACACTGAACAAGGAGAGTGCTTGAGTGAATATGGAGATCACTAACCATGGCATCTGCAGAAGGTCAGGGTACATTGATGTGACACTGACTACTGGAAAAAGTACCATACTACAAGTACTGAGGATGACATTGAACTGACAGTCATGCACACTTGCAAGGTGCATTCTGCTAAAACTGCATATCACTTTCTGTACTGCAGACAGTACTGACACAGTGCCATGGCCTGCACAGGAGGAGAAAGAAAAGGAGCAGTCCTCCCAGAAGAGAAAGACTAGCATACACACACACACACACACACACACACACACACACACACACACACACACACACACACACACACACACACACACAGAACAGTGTGCTCAAAATACAGAAGGAGCTCCAAAAGCTCACACACAGAGAAGACTGGCAGTAGCAGGGCCCCTCGCAGACAGCATGAACTGTGGCACTGGGTGAACAGCCATCTGTAGTGCCACAGATGCATGATGGGGCAGCCACCCTATCAGACACCCCACGTCCTGCTAGCCCCCATAGAAAAAGAAGGGGGAGGAAGGGGCGCTAAACAAGAAAATTGCCAGACTTGAGGCGAACCTCATAAGAATTGAGGACAACCAGGCACGGATGATGTGCCTATTCAG
Source organism: Neoceratodus forsteri (assembly GCA_016271365.2). Lineage (NCBI taxonomy): Eukaryota > Metazoa > Chordata > Ceratodontiformes > Ceratodontidae > Neoceratodus > Neoceratodus forsteri. The sequence goes on from CM028129.1 coordinate 1,018,802,748, forward strand.
GAGGATGGAAAACAGGATGATGTCACAGACCCTGCCATCCTTTGCCATTGCCAGCCGACACCATCTGTGAATGTTTTTTTCTTTCTTTTTTAGTGTTATTACAGAGACTGGAGAGTTTTGACTCCAAATTAAAGGGTGTAAATAGTTGTAGTTAGTCACTGTTGTGTGTTTGGTTTTCTTAACTTTTTTCATGAATATTTCATTTTACATAGTTTTTGGAAATGTGTTGTTGTTCTCCTCTCTGTTGTTGTATTCCTTCTGTTAAATACTTGTTGTTCTTTGATATTGATTTCATTGTTGTTTTTTATGTTTTTCATTTTCTTGACAACATAAATGTATAACTCTTTTGACATAACACTTCATTGTCATGAGTCAATTCACTGAGTTTCAAGGTTAAGTTATTTTTTTGTGGGGCCATGAGTGGGAGGAAGTGGGTGTCCTGAAAAGTGGCAAACTGCGAAACAGGTGAACACTCAACAGCTGAGGACAAGAACAATGTCCACAGAAATTTTTGTGTAATTTTTTTTTTTTTTGTTGGGGGAGGGGGGTGTCGGAGCAGCAGAAAACTGGGACACTTTAAAGTAATGCAGTGTTATAAATACAGAACTGCTGCTGATGTCAGTGTGAATTATCTACATAAATCTAGATGTAGTAATCCTTTGCTTCATCACCAACTTTTTTTGTAACAGCAGTTTATGACTCAGGCATTGTTGACTGACTCCAGGTGCAAGGCTCTTTATTATTCTGGTAATGTAATTGAATACACAAGGTGTTAGGATACCTCACAACACAATTTCTACACACAACACACACGTTCAGTGACTCTGTCACTTACTCAGGAGAACTCAAACCCCTCAGCTGTGTCTTCATCAGATGGTGTTGTCACACTCTCCTTATCCTCTGTCGAGTCCTGCTGCTCACTGCCTTCTTCAGCTGGATCCTGGATTGTTGCTGTTGTTGACACAATATACTGCTTGGGGAAGAAATGGGAGCTCATTTTGACAAATGTTAGATACTCAACATTCCGATCAGATAGGTGGCTTTGGCAATTAGTTGCCATAGCACCTGTGGTGCTGAAAACCCTATCAGAGCTTACACTGGCACAAGGGCATGTGAGATACTCCATGGCAATAGCTGTAAGTGCAGGCCAGATTTCCAGTTTGCTGTGCCAATAGTCCAGGGGCTCATCATCAGTGCTTATCTGCTGTGGGTCACCTGTATATGACTGCACCATATGGCATGCAGACAGCTGCAGTTCTGTGTCGCCCTCCAGAGGGTGGCAGATAGACACACCAATGTCCTTCTGCATGGACCAGAAGGGGTTTGTCGCACCTGTGCTACAACATGATGATAAAGGTGAGTGTGCAGACACTTTACTGGTGGTGAAGAAGGATACAGGGTGAGGGGCTGTTGTTGCTTGCAGTTTCTGTAAAGAGGCTGATTTTTCCACCTGTACCTCTGAATGTGTCATCCAGTTTTGGGCCATGCCATGCTGGATGCCCAAAAAGTGATCAAATTCAGCCTTCCCACCTGGAAGAAGAGCCCTTGTGCCATGCTTGTACCTGGAGTCAAGCAGGGTTGTCAGGATGTATGACCCTGGGATCATCATCACACAACTGCATGATGCGGCCGGCCAGCTCTACTCCAACAGAGTCTGCAGCCACTTCAGATTGCCACCTTACATTGACCAGTGCTTGGCGGAGTACACACAGCAATGGTATCACCTGGCTCAAACATGCATTTTCAGTGCTCACAACCTGTGTCACCTGTTGAAGTGGATGGAACACATGGATAACACTGTCCATCAAAAACCACTGGGATGAAGTCAGTGACATGACTTCCTGTGCTTCACAATTACTCATGTACATTATGTACTCATTGAGGGGCTAATTCTGTTCATATAGCCTCTCAAGCATATACAGTGTGGAATTCCATTGGGTTGGCACATCAAGCTTCAAGCGGTGCTGTGGTACATTATTGGCCTTCTGTAAAGCCTTAAGCTCTGCTCTAGTCAGTGCAGAGTGACTGAAATGGCTGCAGATTCTGTGGCTGGCAGCCAACATGGTACTTACTGCTTCATGATCCAGAAAAGACTTCACAATGAGATTCAACACAAGAGCAAAGCAGGCGACATGGCATAAGCAGCAACTGGAGATTGCTTGGATGACATTTTGGGCATTGTTACTGGCAATATACACAGCCTTGAATCCGTATAGCTTTAGCCAGTGTCTAATGGCCTCATTAATGCATGCAAGAATTCTGTCAGATGTGTGTGACCCATGCATACACTGCATACTCAATGTGGCATACTGTTGACCAACACTAATACTGCTGCCAGTAGTCAGGAGACAGATAGATGAGGGACAGGGATGCAAGGCAAATACCTCAGGAAATAGACCCAATGATGGGGGTGCTCATCCAAATGGCGGTGATGAGGTAAATGCTGGCTACTGCAGAGTGGACAGAGCATGAGACATCATGCAGGCTACGTCATTATACATTTTCTGGTAGAGCCTCAGTGCTGAAATAAGTTCGACTTGGCATTTTATATTAAGGTACAGCTTTCTCCATAAGTTCAATGAAACCTGGATTCTCAACAAATGAGAATGACAGAAGGTCTTTTGCCAGCATCTTGGCAACAGCCATGTTAAGCTCTTGTCACTGGGTGTTTGTGATGATACTTGGTGTGCTTTGTTAATGATGATTTAATATCTGGCTGCTTGAACCTAACAGTGTGCTGAACTTTGGGGGGTGTTTTGGCCTTGCCAGGTATGGTCTTGTGGCTTTAGCTGCCTTGTCCACAAACAGGGACATGGTTGAAAAAGCTCTCTATCCGTGCGCTGGTGGACAGATCACCTTGACTACCTCCACTTGTATCTGCATGTGTGAGGGTGGAACATAATAAGGGGTCAAATGTTTCCACTTCCTCATCATCAGGCTTTGCTGAACTATCAGAACTGGGCATGGATGCCAACTGCTTATGCTGTGTCCATTTAATGGGGTGCTTACTTTTCATATAATTGTGCACACCAGTCATCCCATAGTGTGAACCTAGCTTACCCCTGCTAATTTTGGAATGACAGATGTTGCACACAGCCACACTGTCATTAGATTCATCGATGACAAAGAAATCCAACACAAGTGAATGTCCACCGACACAATAGATTTTCATGGGTGGGGCAGATGGGGACAGTGGTGGGGGGGGTGATATTCTTTTCTTAGGGTGCTCCTCCTTCTTCTGCTGCTGATCCCTGTGTCCCATTTTTGCTGACCCTTTTCCCCTGGCAGGTTGCTACTTGTGGAGTGACGTTAAAGGGGGTGCTGGCACTTTACCACCTACAGCTGTGGTTGCTGATTGTGGAACGGGTGGCTGCCAAGTAGGGTCCAATACTGGGTCATCATCACCCTCATCCTCAACACCCTCATCACTAGTACCCTCACTGCTTACTGAAATTTCAGGCTGTGACAGTAAGGGCTGACTGTACCCCACCTCCTTTTCCTCAGTAGCCTTCTCTGCCACATGAACAGTGGCAGTAACCAGATGATCGCTCCGAGGAGGTTCTTGATCCTCAGACAACTTCTGAAGCTCTCTGTGTTGTTGCTCCTTCTCAGTCTCTACTCAACCCATAGTAACTGGTCCTGCACCACCCTTACTGTCATCGTCACTGATAATATGTTCCACTGGAACCAAATCCTCCTTAATCTCGGTCCCTAGCAGCTCTTGACTTAACTCCTGGGTGTCCTGTGACTGAGATTGTTCACTATGTTCCTGCTCCTCTTGAGACCCTAGGGACTCACACAGTAGAGTGGCAACATCCATGGCAGTCTTTTTACACTTTTTCGTACACTATGCAATAGCTGTGCTGGAAGCAGCAGCACTGCACTGTGTCCCAAAGACACTGGAAACCTTGGTTCCAACTGTGGCTGACATGGGGGCAGTATGTGGCATGGCTGCCATTGCACTACCACCAGAACTTGCAGTACCACAGACAATGTTGCTCCTACTACCACCCTCCCCAGCACCCTGTACACCTCATCCTGACCCCCTTGAGAGTGGGTGAGAACCACTAGCACTTTTTCCATGTCCTCCACATGTCTCCTTGTCTTTGACTGAAATATTGTACTGTCTCTGCTTCACTAAAGCCTTAAATACCAGCAAGTATTCAAAAACAACTCAGCAAAATTAAAGACTGGGTAAGCAGAACACACAAAGTACCACAAGTTACGTATGATATAATCACAAAGATCAACAAAAGTGCTGAAATATCTTTGCCCCAGTACTCCAAGTACAGATAATAGCAGTAAATTTCTTCTCCTGAGCAAAAAAAAAAAAATTGGCAGATTGTCAGTCACAAAGCCTTTTCTGTGGAGCAGAAAAGAGTTCTTCCCTCTTCAGTAGACTTTTCAGAAGTGAGGAGCTACACAGTGAGAAATGTGTGCTGTCATCTGATGCTTCCCTCTGCACCCCATGTGACTGTAGAGCTGCACAACATGTGATTAGAGCTACATGCAGTGTAATTTGACTTTTCTGTGGAATTTCTGTGGTGAAACATTGAATTTTGCTATACCGCAGAATTTAAAAGTACACGATTCTTTGGTTCTGTGGAATTCAAAGGAAAGAAATGTTGAATAACACAAGCAAAAGGAAAAAAATGAAGCAATTGAAAAAAAAGTTAATTGCTGACCCAACACTTAAGGTGCTCAACAGCTTGGATGGTTACAATCACTAAGTGTACTTAAAATTGACAATAGCATCTGTAGAAAAACAAATATAATAAATTGTTGGTGGGAAAAAAAATGCAGAATCACATTGAAAATGCGGATAATTAACTGAAACAGTGAAATACTTTACAAGACACTTTTTTCCGCACTTAATAACAAAATGTCTGCAATTCATAATGAAATACCACAGCACTAGGCTGAAATCCTCAATAATTTGATGAAACATAGAAACATAGACTGATGGCAGATAAGGACCACTTGGCCCACCCACTATGCCCATTTCCCTACGTACTGAATAAGCTGCAGATTCTAGTTAACCAACAGCCTACTTCCTGCAACCCCCCACTAAAATTGCCTTATGTCTGTCCCATGCATGTTTGAATTCCCCCACTGTTTTAGACCCAACGACCTCCCCAGGAAGGCAGTTCCATGAATCCACTACTCTCTCCGTGAAAAAAAATGTCCTCACAGTACCCCTGAGCCGTCCCCCCATTAACTTTAAATTGTGCCCCCTTGTTCTTACACATCTCTTTTTCTGAAAGATGCTACCTTCCTGGACTTTGTTGATTCCCTTGAGGTACCTGAAATTTTCTATCATGTCCCCCCTGTCCCTCCTTTCATCAAGGGTATACATATTAAGCTCTCTCAGTCTCTCTCTTCATATGGTTTCTGCTGCAGACCCTGCACCATTTTAGTTGTCCTCCTCTGGACTGCTTCCATCCTGTCTATGTCCCTACATAGATGAGGTCTGCACACAAACTGCACACAATACTCCAGATGGGGTCTCACCAACTGTCTGTATAGAGGGATAACCACTTCCCTTTTTCTACTTGTGATCCCCCTTCCTATGCATCCCAGTATCCCCCTAAATTTCCTTACCAACTTCTCACCTTGCTTACCCACCTTTAGGCCATCTGATATGACTACCCCCAGGTCCCTTTCCATTTTTGTTGTTGTTAGTACCTCCCCTGCTATTGTGTACTCTTCTCCTGGGTTTTTGTTTCCCAGCTGCATTACTTTGCACTTCTTTGCATTGAATCTAAGTTGCCATATATCTGACCATTCCTCCAACCTCACCAAGTCCCTTCTCATCTTTTCTACCCCCTCTTGTGTACCAACTCTGTTACAGATCTTTGTGTCATCTGCAAAGAGGCATACCTTTCCCTCCAGACCGTCAGCAATGTCACCTATAAAGATGTTAAAGAGGACTGGACCCCTTACTGAGGCCTGAGATACTCCACTAGTAACTCCCCTTTCTTCGGAATGTGTTCCATTCACTATTACCTTCTGTGTCCTGTTGTGCAGCCAGTTTGCTACCAAGGCTACCACCCTGGGACCCACTCCTATGCTGGCTAACTTGATTATTAATCTTTTGTGCAGGACTGTGTCAAATGCTTTGCTAAAGTCTAGGTAGGCCATATCCACAGCCCCTCCCTGGTCTATTACTTTGGTCACCCAGTCAGAGAAATCAATTAGATTCATCTGACATGACCTTCCAGCTGTAAATCCATGCTGCTTTGGGTCCTGTGCCCCGCTGGCCTCTAGGTACTCAACAATTCTTTCTTTCAGAAGTTATTCCATCATTTTCCCTACCACTGAGGTCAAACTTACAGGTCTGTAGTTTTCTGCTTCTGCCTTGCTCCCACTTTTGTGAAGGGGAATCACATCTGGCCTCCTCCAGTCCTCAGGTACCACACCATCCTGCCATGATTTGTTAAAAGCATGGTCAGTGGTTCACTAGATCCTCCCTTAGTTCTTTTTAGGATTCTGGGGTGAATCGTCCAGGCCCCATTGCTTTGTCCATCTTGAGTTTTAGGAGTTCTTTCAGGACTCTTTCTTCTGTGAACGGACTGGTGTCAACCCCCCTACCCAGAGTACTTCTATTGTCTGGTTTAGGTAACTCCTCCTTATCTTCTTTTGTGAATACTGAGCAAAAGTATTCATTCAGCATCTCTGCCTTTTCGCTGTCTCCCTCTGCTCACCTCCCCTCTCCTTTATTAATCTTCACTATCCTTCCCTTAACGTTTCTATGCTCCCTAATGTACCTGTAAAAGGTTTTATCCCTCTTCTTAACTGAATTGGCTATTTTTTCCTCGGTTTGGGCCTTTGCTATTCTGACTGCCTTCCCCACTTCTTTCTGCTTTAATTGATACAGTTCCTTGTCGTGCTCCTTCTGTGATTCCTTATACTTTTTGAATGCAGCCTTTTTCTCCTTAACCTTCCCTGCCACCTCTTTTGAGAACCATAGTGGTTATTTACTCCACTTTTTTCTTTATTTGTTTCACACAAAGACTTGTTGCCTCTATGATGGCAGTTTTGATTTTTCTCCATTGTTCTTCCACCCCTCCTTTTTGGCCATTTGCTAGTGCATTCTTCAGGTATTCACACATTTTGCCAAAGTCAGCCCTTCTAAAGTCCAGTATCCTTGTTTTTGTATGGCTTATCTCCATGATTGTTGCTCATTGTGAAGCAACACTGGGCAGTGGTCGCTCATTCCCAGATGTCCACTGACTTCTAAATTTATGATCGCCTCCATTTGAGAGTACCAGGTTTAGTATTGCTCCCTCCCAAGTGGGTTCCAACACTAGCTGTCTAAGGCCTGCCACCTGCAGGGCATCGAGAATGACCCTGCTCTTGGATGTGGCTGCAGTACATGTCATCCAGTTAACATCTGGCATATTCAGGTCCCCCATCAACAGTATCTTCCCTTTTTCAGCCATTTTGAGAATGTCCTCTATCATTTTCTTGTCCATTTCCTCCCCTTAAGATGGGGGTCTGTATACAACCCCTGTGCAGATTGTGATGCCATTCCCTGTCTCCAAGGTGACCCAGAGTGCCTCTTGTCCTTCTCCTTTACTTTTTAGTTCTGTAGCTTTGATCCCTTCCCTCATGTACAGAGCTACTCCACCACCTCTTTTACCTTCCCTTCCCTTTCCCTTCTGTAGATCGTGTATCCTGGTATGTTGACATCCCAGTCATGGTTCTCTGTGTACCATGTTTCCATGACTGCCACAATATCAAATTGTTCATCTTCCATCAGGGCTACTAGCTCAGGAAGCTTGTGTCCCAGACTAAGTGCATTGGTACTCATTGCCCTCCATTTAATGTTGGCTTTATCCTTTTTTCCCCCATCCCTGCTCTTATTGCCCTTGTCTATTTTTCCATTTACCCCTGTCCTGCCCTGTGTTGAGCTCTGTACCTCAGTGTTTACCTTACTACCTGCCATGTTTTGTGGAGGGAGGCTTGAAATTTCCTGCCTCTTATCAGCACCTGAAAGTTCAGAATTCTGCCATGGGTGGAAGATTGGAAAATTCCACGAAAATTTCAACATTTCGTGGAACTTCCGCAATGGTAGAAATCCACAATTTCACCCATGCCTACTCACCACCCATTCAGGCAGCCTATTCTAGGGACCCAGCATCCTCTCAGTGGAAGTAGTGCCTCCTCACATTTCCTTTGAATTTACCCCCTCCAGCTTTAAGCTGTGTCCCCTAGTTTTTGTTTTCTTCCTCAGCTTGAAAATGCTCCCTCCCCTTACCTTGTTGATTCCCTTCAGATACTTTAAAGTTTCGATCACATCTCCCCTTTCTCTCCTTGTTTCCAGTGTATACAGGTTAATCTCCTCCATCCTTACTTCATATGACTTCTTGTACAAGCCCTGCATTATTTTGGTCACCCTTCTCTGGACACTCTTCACCCTATCTATTTCTCCATGTAATGAGGTCTCCAGAACTGCATCCCGTTCTCTAGGTGTGGCCTAACCATTGACCTGTATAGTGGCATGATCACCTCTCTTCTCTTCTGAGGCAATTCTTGATCTGGTGCTCACAAATGGGGAGCACGTGCAGGAAATAATGGTCAGGAAGCCACTAGGCAGAAGTGACCATTGCACGGTGTGGTTCCATTTGGATATGGGCAGGGAAAGCATCCTGACTAAGACCAAAATCTTGGATTTCAGGAGGACGGACTTCAGGGAAATGGGTGCAGTGCTAAGGAGACATCTGTTGGGCATCAAAGCAGATATGGGGGTGAACCAAAAGTGGTCCATCATTAAGGAAGGAATACTGGTTGCCACAGATCAAAGTGTGTCAGGCTCAAGGAGAAGAACTCAAGGGCCTAAGCACCAAGCTGGTTCAGTTCTGGGGTTGCCAAGGCAGTAAGGCAAAAGAGGTTGGCCTATAGAAAATTCAGGAAGACCAAGAGAGAGGTGTATAGGGAAAATTACCTAAGGTTGACTAGTGAGGCAAATAAAGAAGTCTGGTGAGCAAAGGCACAGAAGAAGTTGCAAATTGCTGAAGGAATTAAGAAGGGGGGAGAAGGCTTTCTTTCACTATATAAGTGAGAAAAGGGCCAAGAAGAAAGGGATTGTTAGGCTTAAGAAAGGGGTGGAGTGAGTGGAGGATAATGGAGGAAAAGCAGAGACACTAAATGAATACTTCTGTTCTGTCTTCACCATGGAGAAGGATGGACCAGTGCCTTCAGGAGGGAAAAGAGGAGTGGGGGAAGGGAAACACAGACATATTGACAGAGTATGATAGAATGAGGGAGGGTCTGTTGGCATTGAAAGTGAACAAATCACCAGGCCCAGACAGAGTACATCCAGGGGTACTAAAGGAACTGGCTGAGAACCTGGCAGGGCCACTAGCAGACCTATTTAATAGTTCACTAGAGTCAGGCATGGTACTACAGGATGGAAGAACAGCATATGTAGTGCCCCTTCACAAAAGTGGTCCCAAGGATGATCCAGGGAATTACAGACCAGTCAGTCTGACCTCCATTGTGGGAAAGCTCATGGAGACCATACTAAAGGAAAGGTTGGTGGCATATCTAGAGGAGCATGGTCTCCAGGATGAGAGGCAGCATGGGTTCATGGGGGGAGATCATGTAAAACAAATCTGATTTACTTATTTGAATGTGACACTAAGACAGTAGACAGGGGCCAAGCGGCAGACATCCTCTATCTTGATTTCAGTAAGGCCTTTGACTCTATGCCCCACAAAAGGTTGACTAGGAAGTTGGTGGATCTTGGAGTTGGGGAGAAGATGGACAGATGGGTGGAAAACTGGCTGCTGGACATAATCCAGAGGGTGGTAGTTGGGGGAGAGTTATCTGGCACCAGAGGTGTAACCAGTGGGGTCTCACAGGGCTCCGTGCTGGGGCCAGTGTTCAATGTCTTCATCAAAGACATTGGGGATGGCATTAAAGGTGAAATGGTCCTATTCACAGATGGCACCAAGCTCTGTGGGAGAGTGGACACAGCTGAAGGGATACGGGACCTACAGGAAGATCTGGAAAAGCTGGGGAGGTGGACCAGGATCTGGCAGTTTGGCTTTAATGCCAAGAAATGCAAAGTTATGCATATTGGAGCCAAGAATCCCAGGACAGAGTATTACCTGGGTGGAGTCTGAGTAGCTGCATCAGAGGAGGAGAAGGACCTGGGAGTGATGATCACTTGTGACCTGAAGCACTTCATGCAGTGCAAGAAAGCAGCAGCAAATGCAGACAAGATGCTGGGATGCATATCTAGGGGGATCAGTATTAGGAGAGAGGAGGTTATACTATCCTTGTACAGGTCACTGGTAAGGCTGCATCTAGAGAATGGAGTTCAGTACTGGTGCCCACACCTCAAAAAGGGCATTAACCTGCTGGAGAAGGTACAGAGGAGGGCTACAAAGATGATAACTGGTCAGCAGGGCAAGGCATATGAGGAGAGGCTGAGGGCACCGAACATGTACCTCCTGGAAGACAGGAGAGAGAGAGAGGGGACATGATTGGGACATTCATAGGAAAGTCTCTTTAAGCTGAGTGGCAACCATATCACGAGGGGGCACAGTCTTAAGTTGGAGGATGAGAGGTTTAGGAGGGATGTCAGGAAGCACTTCTTCACAGAAAGGGTGGTGGACACATGGAATGCACTGCTGGAAGAGGTCATCTCGTTAAAGACAGTGAGCACCTTTAAGAAAGGCTGGGATATGCATAGGGAGAAGATAAGAATCATTGGTAGGGAGGATGGGAGGAGTGGGGAGTGAGGGAAGGGACATAAGCTCAAGCTGTGGACCCTGCAATACGAGCAGACTTGATAGACCAAATGGCCTTCTTCTGCTGGCTTGTTCGTATGTTCGTACATTTGTATGTACTTGCAATACCCCTTCTTATGCATGCCAGCATTCTATTTACCTTTCCAACCATCTTGTTGCACTGGTTTGCCACCTTTAGGTTATCCAATATGATGATCCTCAGACCCCTCTCCTGCTCTGTTGCCAAAATAACCTTCCAGTGAGTACATGGCCTTTGGATTTCTGTGCCCTATGTGCATTATTTTGCATTTCTTTGCATTTTAGCACACTTGCCATCTCTCTGACCACTCCTCCAGCTTTATCAGAGCTTCCTTCATTTTCTCCACCCCCGTACCCCGGTGTATTCACCCTATTGCAGATCTTCATGTCACCAGCAAATAGGCACACCTTCCCATTGAGACCCTCTACTTTATTCCCAATGTAAATGTTAAACAGTATCGGTCCCAGTACTGACCCTAGGGTACCCCACATGTCAATCTTTCCTCTCTGGAGTGAGCCCCATTTAGAACCACCCTTTGAACTCTGCCTTCAAGCAAGTTTTCCTTCCAGTTTGTTAATTTCCTCATTACCCCTAAACTGCCCAACTTGTTCACCAGCTTCCTGTGTAGACCGGTGTCAAAGGCCTTACTGAAGTCCAGATAGGCCATGTCCACTGCTCCTCCCTGATTGCATACCTCCATCATCCAGTCAAAGAATTTGACCAGGTTTGTCTGGCATGACTTTCCCTCTGAAAACCCATGCTGGCTGTCATCCTGCAGTCCACCCTCTGCCAGGTACCATACTAATCTTTCTTTCAGGAGTGCCTTCATCAGCTTACCTACCACTGAGGTAAGACTGACTGGACGACAGTTACTCAGTTCTTCCTTACCTCTGATCTTGTGCAAATGTATCACATCTGCCTTTTTCCAGTCACTTGGAATGTTCTGTGTCTAGAAATAGATTAACCAGCCTCATGAGTGGTGTCATCAGCTCCTCCCTGAGCACCCTGAGATACAGTGCATCTAGACCTATTGCTTTGTTCACCCTTAATTTACCAAATTCTTTCAATACTCTACTCTCCATGAAAGGACTGGTATCCACCTCTGTATCTTCCATTCCCTTTTCCCACAGCTCTGGTCCCTTTCCCTCTTTTTTGATCGTCAAACCTGAGCTGAAGTATTTGTTTAGCAAGGCTGCATTTTCTTTGTCCCTCTCAATCATAGCTCTCCCCTCCCCTTTTAGTCTCATTATACCCTACTTGTTATTTCTTCTCTCACTAATACATATATAAATAATTTTTTGTCCCCCGTGCTGGCCTCTCTCGCTATCTTCTCCTCTGTTTCTGCCTTTGCCTTCCTGTCTGCCCTGCCACCCTAAGCTTTTCCCTGTATACTCCCCTTTCCACTATTCCTTGTGTATTTTTGTATGCCCTGAATGCTTTCCTTTTCTCCCCTATTGCTCTAGCTGCCTCACTAGAGAACTAAAGTGGCCTCCTTGGTAATTTTTTCTTGCCCACCTTCCTAATGCACTGATCAGTGGCCCTCAAAATGACCTTTTTTATGGCCTCTCACATTTTTTTCCACGTCCCCCAGCTTTTCTTTGCTCCCCATTTCTCTCTTGAAAATATCCCTAATTTTATTAAAATCTGCCCTCCAGAAGTCCATTACCTATTCTATTACCTGGTCTATACCTATTCTATTCATAAGTTTTTGTATACTGGAGGAGAATAACCTCTCTACCTAAACAGAGACTTTCTCAATTACTATGTAAGGAAAAACATTTCCCAAATGATAGAACTTCTCCATCAACACTGTAAAAAGTGTCAGATAATGTCTTGGCCATTTACTAATTCAAAGTATCTTGTTAACTTGTCAATGTCTATATTGAGAGCAGATCAGTGCTATTGCTAAATCTCTTAACCATTTTATCTAAGGCAAACTGATACATTTTTACAATGGGAGAGAGAAAGTCAAAGATATGATGTTATTGTAAAATTCTAACTTTATTTGATGTCTAATTGAACATAAACTAATGCATGCCAGAGAATTATATTTTGATTTGTTAACTGACCCAAATCTTATGAAGATCTTTATAAACTAAATTTCATTTTCAAGAAAACATCTCTACTATATTAACAGCCAGAGTGAAAAAAGGCAAAAATACAAATTAACAAACTGTGTGGCTACTACCTCAACAGTGTCAAGAATAACCTCCATATGATTCTCCACTGACCTAGATATAATAATTATGGAGAAAAAAATGGATTGAAAAGTACATGGCCAACAGTTATCTGACTTTCAGCATGTTTTTTTTAATGATATATTTAAATGCTCAGTCCTTTTCTGATTAATTATTTTGCCAATGTCATAGGATCATAGGAGAGTACGAGCATGAGCCTGTTGGCCACTGGGACTGGACCATTTTAATCCAAAAAGGCATATTCCTATCACCCATAAATACATCCATGGATGCTTTAAAACAATCAATCATAGTACTGGTCACCACCTTGTTCGATAGTTTATTCAATATGGTAACCACTATCTGGTTAAACTATTGTCCCCTTATATTTGTGTTAAAGAACTTCCCTTTTAATTGATATATGATAGAATCTGCCACTCCTGGCTGTATTCATAGATAGGCCTATGGATTCCCACAGATCAGCATTGTTAATAGCTCTATACAACAGGCACAAGTCTCCTCTAAGTCTTCTGTACTTAAGACTATATAATCCAAGCTGTTTCAATCTATCACCATATTTCATGTTCTTTAACTGGCTAATATTCCTTGTTGCTCTCCTCTGGACTCTCTCAATTATTTTTATATCACTGATTTTATGAGGAGCCCAAAGCTGGACACAATATTCCAAGTGTTTTCACGACACAGATGAATACAAGGGGAGCACCACATTCATGCCCCTACTTTTGATGTTCCTATCAACACAGCCCAACATCCTATTTGCTTTACTCACTGTTGTTTACATTGTTCAGATGCAAATAGATTGTTAGTCACTAGTACCCCCATGTCCTTCTCTGTCTCTGATACTGGAATCTGTTGACCATATAGGTAATATATTGCCCTTGAATTGTTGCCTCTCATATGCATAATTTTGCACTTACTATATCTAGATTAAGGTTAAGTTTGTTTTCAGTTACCCAAGTCCCCACTTCATTTATTTCTGTCTGCAGCTGTTTAGTAGCTAGATCATCATTCACTATACTACCAGTTTTAACATCATCTGTGAACTTGGAAGTCCAGCAAATTGGGATATCTGCAATGGTGCCACAGAGATACTGTACTAAACAAGTGGGGCCCATCCCTGAACCCTGTGGTACCCCACTAGGTATTTTAGCCCATGAAGATATATGTCCTGCCACACACGCTCACTGCTGCCTCCCCTCCTGCCAAGCCTTGACCCATCTGACTATCTTAATATCTATCCAATGTCAGTTAGCCTTTCTATTAGCTGGTTGTGTGGTAAGGTATCAAAGGCATTTGAGAAGTTCAAATAGAGGAAATCAACTGGTAAGCCCACATCTAAGGCACTGCTTACCAAATCAAAAAAGTGCAGCAAGTAGGTCAAACATGAATGGCCTATCTGTAATCCATATTGATTGATGTCCACCTGTCCTATTTCTGCTATATGTGCACATATCAAGTCTTTTATCATACCTTTGATTATCTTACTTACAACTGATATTAAGCTAATTGGTCTAAAATTTCCACAATCTGTTTCTGAGCCCTTCTTATGAATAGGTGTTATTGAGGCCTCCTTCCAAGCCTGAACTACCTCTAACAAGAAATTATTAAGGGTATCAGTTAGGGGGTCCCACCAGGATATCAGCTAACTGCTTTAGGATGGCCGGATGCAGATTATTTGGACCAGGTGATTTGTGTATATTTAGGTTTTACAATCTTATAACCACATCACTCTTTGTGATAATAAATTTATTGTTGGGTAATCCTATAAATAGTTGTTCCCATTGTTCATGTGACACATCACTCTTAGGTGTATAGATACTGGTGAAGTGTTCAGTAAAGGTGGTCGCCATCTCCCTTTCCCCTCTCACAACTTGACCATTTACTACGAGAGGCTCAAATACTGAATGTCTGTTTCTTGTGCTATTTACATAGCTAAAAAAGTATTTTTATAATCCTTAACATTGGTTGATAAATGCAACTCATACTGTCTTTTTGCTTCCCTAACAGTGATTTTACAATGTTTGCATCTCCTTTTGTGTTCTGTATAATTGCTAGGTGAGGAATTTTTTTTTGTATTTATAGGTGAGGAATTTTTTTTTGTATTTATAGAAAACTTTTTGTTGAAGATTGATTGTTTTTTTATAGTTTTTCTAAACCGGGCAGGAATGTTACCATTTTTGTTATATTTAGTTTTGGCTGGGATATAATTTTTAGTATAGTAATCTAACACCTCCAGAAATCTTTGCTATTTGTTTTCTAGTGTTATGTCCTTAAACTCATCCTTCCATTTCCAACTTAAAATAAACTGCTTTATATTTGCATAATCAGCCTTATCATAACACCTAACCTTTATGTTATTATCCAGTGGGTCCCATTTATTACTAATAACAAACTGTACCATATTATGGTCGCTAGTCAAAAGTGGTTCTCTCACTCTGCAATTAATTGTGCTAACTCCCAAATTTGTCATTACAACATCTAAGATATTATCTCCTCACCTGGGTTCAAGAACTAGTTGCTGCATATTATTAAGAGTAGTATAGTCCAATAGTCTTTTTCTATAATGGATTGAAACTGAATTATTATTCCACTGAATGTCTGGGAGATTAAAGTCACCCATTACTATGGCAATTATCTTAGGCTGTATTTGTTCCAATTTATGGAAAAATAAACAATTTTCATCACTTGATAACCTGGTTGCTCTATACCCCACACAAATCTGTGTATTTTTACTTTTCTTTGAGTAGATGTTTACCAGACTTGGTCAACCTTATGATTTATTCCATTTACAATGGACCCTCCCTGGAATTCAGTACATTTAAACATAAACAGCCACACCTCCACCTCATTTGTCATTTTGGTTAACCTGGTAAATCCTATATCCTGGTATTGATAGTCTCCGGTTACTGTCATTCCACCATGTTTCTCTAACTCCACAGATATGAACCCCCTCTAATTTCAGTAGGTGTTCTAGTTCATCTGTCTTATCTGTTAGACTTCTGGCATTGGTTAGAAGTATTTTTAACATATCTTTAGTTATAGTAAAGAAAAATGTGGAATGATTTGTAATTAAATTAGTATTGTGTTCTCTTCTGCTGTGACCTACCTGGACTTCAGTTTTGTAGAAACTGCCCTAGGTTATATGTTATTTTGCTAGAATTAGAGGTATATTACTACCGTAAATATCATTTTCTGTCAAGATTTACAATAAGAGGCATGGGGCCATTTTACATCTGAAATGGTCTTCCTGTATCTATTTATCTATTTTATTGTAACATTATTAACTAATGCTCAACCATAATATGTTCACAAACTAGTATGTTGTGTACATTACGCATGTTGACATTTTATGCAGGTTTCTGCATTGCCTTTTACAGTAGATCCAAGGTTTTGGACCTAAAAGTATTCTTTCATTCTTTCAAGTGATACTACATGATGCTACATGTTCTGCATTGTTAATTAATTTCCCTTGACTACTTTTTACATCCTACTAACAGACATTTTTAAACATGCTACAAATGATTCTATGCATATAATGCTTATATTATCTTGCATATATTAGATACTAAATATTTTGGATAGATTGACTACCACAGATGCGCAAATGCTTTTCTGTTTATTCACTGCACAATATTTTTCTTTTATGTACCTGATTATAATGTGGAGTGTCATTTTAAACATTGTAATGACTTTGTCAGAGAAAAAAGATTTGAACTAAACTGAACACTGAACACAAATGGCCATATGATGGAAGGAGTCTGGAAGGCTACAAAGAGTACAGTTAAATGGCTTGGTAGGGATGCTAATCAGATGTCAGTAAGAATATTTTAGCCAATGTCAGCATACCAGCAGCATTAACAAGTCACTGGAGGCAACAGAACTAAGAAAACATAAGACATCACTAAAATATTATCATGGCTACATCTAATAACCATAAAGGTCAAAGGAAAATTGGAATAATTAATTATAATGGCCTTATACAAATTCTTGTCTAGGCCTCATCTTTAGTACAGTAGGCAGTTCTGGTCCCCATATATGAGGAAGAATATTCACAAGATTGAGAAAGGACAAATAACTGTAATCAAGATAGAAAACATGGACTATGTGGCCTGAATGACAGAACTAGGACTTATTGCTATAGAAAAATGAAGACTAAAGGGAGGCATGATTACTGTATATAATTATCTAAAACAAATAACACCATCTGACCAAATGCACATCTCAAGATGGATAGGGGCCAAAGGACAAGAGGACACTTACTGTTATTGACAGGAGAAGGAGTCAAGGGAAGCATCAGGAAAAATTACTTTATAGAATGAGTGGGGAACACTTAATCAACCAATATCCATCAATGGGATACCCATTGAGCTGGAGGTGGGAGGAACTCCATATCTTCTCTACCCTAATGGCACAAAGGAAATTCAGCAGCTGCATGGTGCACAACATGCATGCCTATGGGAACACTGTATGAGCCTAATACATGCACACAACAGCTGTGCAACATGCACACATGGTGCAAAGGGAAGTCTGAATGAGTTGCTAGTATAGCACCACCACCAAGGTAGCACTACATATATGCAGAGGGGTATGGCAGCACAACAACCTGAGCACCCCACACATATGTGCATGCATGATGTGAAGTATGTCACACCAGTGCTTACTGCCACATGCACTTCACTACTTCATGTGGAGGTCTGCAGTAAACTGCAGGCAAGCAGGGTGGGCATGCAGGGCAAGTCAAAACATCTCTTGTGTATACTCCCATAGGCACACAATCAGAGGGACCACCAGTATGGATGTCCTGTAGCAACATGGAGGTCTGAAACAGGTGGTATAACACAGTGAAACATTTCATAAAAAGGCACAGCACAACTGGCCCATCGGTGCAGCAGTTGGATTTCTGCTTGCAATGCCAGTGACTCAGGTTCGGGAATGGATCCGAGTCATCAGAGGGCCAGCCAAGAGAAGAAGGATGGAGCATCCCCTGGACTGCTCTCCTTCTCCGGAGGAAGGGTGGGGAGAATGTCTGGTGCTCAACAGACCTCAGGCGAAGGCCGGGAGTACTGCAAGTGACCAGCGTTTGAGAGATTCAGGGGGCGGAATGGACACTGGAAGTCATTGCACATCTCTGTCCCCAAGAAAACCTCACAAAAATCCTTCAGTCTGCCAGCCACCCTCCATGAAGCCCACCTTGGCTTCGATTAGCCTCCAGGCTGGCCCACTGACCTAATCCTGTCATTGTGGCACCATTGGGAAGTCAGTGCCACAAACTGCACCCTGGAGGGCAAGCCGGGGGTATCAGAGGGTCTCGGCTCAATGTGGAGGTGGATGCCAAGGTCCGTGATAGGGCTGAGTTACCAGGTGACCGGTAGCTCGGGGGCCAACAAGTATAATAAATAAATAATAATAAAAAAAATGCACAGCACAGCGATTCCGGTGGACAGCAAGGGACAATGGGGCAGCCCTTCCAGGGGCCAACAGTCCTGGATGGCATCATATACTTGCCAACTGGAATAATGACAAGACAGGTGTAGTATGAACATATCTAAATAAAAAAAACAGCAGAGGGGACTGACACCCCTGTAGCAAGTAAGCATGCCACTCATAAAAAAACACAAAATAATATAGCACCTGTCAGTGGAAATTCCCACTACTCTAGGACTGAATTGTGACAATTGTTCTGTCCTGTGCAGTCCATCCCCACCCTGTACTCAGTCATTGTAATGGAAGTCACTGCTTGAGCTCTTAGGTGTGGTGTCTGTGTAGCCACTCTCCTCCAGAACAACCTTCCTCAGCAGTCCATGATTCCCCTGAAATAACATGAACACAGAACAGTCATGAGTGGGCTGTACATGCAGGGCCACAACTGGACACAGCAGCACACAGTGGCCCTCTCCTCAGTGCCCCCCCTCCAGTACATACCTTAGGTGGATCCTCCAGGGCCCAGAGTGTCACCACAACATCCTTATAGAAGGCATCTCTGGAGCCCACCTTCCAGGATAGGAAGTAGGGTAGGTAGATGGGCCATGCACGTGTATATGCAGGGCCACAACTGGACACAGCCAGCACACAGTGGCCCATCCCCATGGTGGCTTCTGTATGCTGCAGGATGCTCCATATCAGGCATCCACAGATGTCCTGTGGAGACATAAAGTGGGGAACAACATCACTGCCACAGTGCACTACACACAGGGCCTGAGTACATTGGAGAATCACGACAAGAGGATACTACCTCAGCTGGCTCCATCACGTGCCACAACTCACCACCATCAGGTGTGTCATGATATGCTGTGGAAGAAATCCTCCACAGCTTCCTAGGGTACATCCCCAAATGCTCCACACTAGATGGAGAAAGTACAAAGAACAGGAATCAAGATAGAAAACATGGACTATATGGCCTGAATGACAGAACTAGGACTTATCACCATGGAAAAGTGAAGACTAAAGGGAGGCATGATTACTCTATTTCAAGTATCTGAAACAAATAACACCATCTGGCCAAGTCCATATATCAAGATATACAAGGACAAGAGTACACTTGGGGCTCATGTTTTTTATTGTCCCTTAGATCCGAGCAAGGTGCACTGCTCAACTGCTGCAGTAAACTCCAAGTGTATCAGGGTCACCCTGCACCCCTTTCTATAAAAATGGAGATCCCTGCACCAAAGTCCCAAGAGTTACCACAGCCACATTGTTGCATCAAACCTTTGGTACACTTGACGGGTTTAACGGATGGTCCTGTCAAGCTCCCCCAAGCCCAGCTCAGTCCTAGTGGAACTGCAAAAGGGGGGGATATGCCTGCAAGTCAGCGCGAGGTGCAGAGGGACCAGTAGAGGCTCCATAGGGGGTGACAGAGGAACAGCAGCAGTGGGAAGAGTCATAGGTGGCACCTGTTGGAGGTGCCATGCCCACACAGACAGAGCCGATAGACACTGGTACACGGGGGTCAGCATGGATGGACCCTGTACCTGATCCCAGGTGGCAACAGCCCTGGCACCTGCCCCAGAAGTACCATAGTGCCCTGCTGGGGGTGGCATTGGTTATAGGTTATATTATAGGCTGCAGTAAGTGCTCGTGAACATTCTCTGGGCACTGCAGCATTCCCCTGGTACACAGCCCACCGTGTGAAGGCAGGTTGATGCCTGACTACACTGTCAGGGATTATGTCACTTTTGGGGCAGGTGCCAGGACTATTGCCAATTGGGGTCCTGGACAGGATCCACCCTTGCTGACCCCAGTGTACCCAGGATGATTGGCTCTGTCCCTTTGGGCATGGCATCCCTGTTGGGTGCTGCCTCTGACTTCTCCCACTTCTGCCATTCCCCTGTCACCCCCTATGGCACCCTCACTGGTCCCCTTGCCCCCGGCCCTGACCTTGCAGCCCCTTCACTCACCTCCCTCTGAGGCAGTGATGCAGGGCCTTTAGACCAGCACATGGCTGCTCTAAACTCAACCCCCTCTTGTGACCATGGTGGGGCTTCTAAAATCCCAAATAAGGGGATGCTGCAGCTCTCTGATGATGCAAGTCCCCCTTGCAATCTAGTGCACTGGCAGTTCTGCTGCAAGCGTGGCACAAGGTGGCTTTGGTGCAAGGCATTCTGATTTTGATGCAGCCTGCATTCAAAAATCAGGATTGTAGCAAACTTTGGTGTAAGGTGCCACTTTTGTCAAATCCTTTTGGCACAGGCACCTTGTGCCTAAGTTTGGGCTTTAAAAATTGAGCCCTTAATGTTATTGAAGGGAGGAGGATTCAAGGGAAGCATCAGGAAAAACTACTTCATAGCATGAGTGGGGAACATGTAAACATGCAGTATCCAAATACTGTAATGACCATCAAGTTCACACATGAAAAGAACTTTGGAGAAAATGGGGGTGACGGTGCATTCCCAATTAGCTTGTGGTTGGAGAAACCCCATGGCTCGATTATCTTCTTTGCCCCTAATTAAGCCCTATGCACAAAGGAAATTCAGTGGCTGTGCAGCAAGAAAAATGCATGCGTAAGGGCATATGACCCTAAAATGCACACTCAGTGGCCATGTGGCATGCACGTATGGCACTCAGGGGTGCTCAAATGAGCTGCTTGTGTGGTACCATCATGGCAGCACTATACATGTGCAGAAGAGTGTGGCCACACAACAGCATGCTTGCCCCACATATACATGCATGCATGATGTGCAGTACATTGCCCCAGTGCATGCTGCTGAACACGCAGCACTACGCAATGCAGAGGTCTGACATAAACTGCAAGCATACAGGTTAGGATATAATGCCTCTTGTGTGCGGTCCCATGACACTTGACTGGATGGACCACCAGTGTGGATGTCCCGTAGCAACACGGAAGTCTGAAACTAGTGGTGTAACACAGTGAAATGTGCCATATAAACACACAGCATGGAGATACAGGTAGACAGGAAGGGACTGGCAGCAGCCTCTCATGGTACCAACAGTCCCAATGGTAGCATATTGTTATCATCTGGAATAATGATGAGACAGGTGTAGTATGAAAATATCTTTAATAAAAACACAGCAGAAGTGACTGACACCCCTGTAGCAGGTAAACATGCAATTCATATAAAATGCAGAACAATACAGCACCAGTCAATGGACAGGTTTGCCACTTGAGGACTGTATTATAACCATTGCACCATCCTGTGCAGCCTATCCCTGCCCCATGCCCTGTGTTCAGTCATCATCCTTGTCTTGGGAGTCAGTGCTGGAGCCCTTGGGTGTGGTATCTGTGTAGCCCCTCTGCACTAGCATAAGCCTCCTCAGTGGGCCAATACCCCTGAAATAACATGAACACAGAGGACAGTCATAAGTGGGCTGTACATGCAGGGCCACAATTGGACACAGGTGGCACACAGAGGCACACACCTTAGATGGCTCCTCCAGGGTCCAGAGCGCCACCACATCATTCTTATAGAATACATCTTTGGAGCCCAGACTTCATAATAGGAAGTAGGGTAGGTAGAGGGGCCACCTCCTCCATCTTGCACCATGATGGATGCAGCCCAGTCTGGCTGCTGTATGCTCTAGGATGATCCAACCCAGGCATCCAGAGAAGTCCTGGAGAGGAATAATGTGGGAACAACATGACTGCCACAGCACACCACACACAGGGCATGTCTGCACTGGATAACCATGACAGGTGGCTACGCACCTCAGCTGGCTCTATTATCTGCCACAACTCATCATGATTTGTTTTGTCCTGATGCTCTGTGGAGGACACCCTCCACAACTTCCTATGGTATACCCCCACACACCCCACACTAGCCACCAAGATGCTTCTACTAGCTGCTGCCACCATCATGTACAATCAGCACTACAGTGACCCTGTAATATTTGCATGCCACATCACCCTGTCAGCGTGCTGAGAATCCACCGCTTTAAAGGGGCTCTTTTCATCATGGGATGCCCGTACAGCATCCAAGACACAGCCTGAGTCAGGTGATTCATTGACATGTGTCTAAATACACATGAGGCAGCACCACAGAGGTACACAAGAAATGCTCAGTGCTACTTCTGAATGTCCTCCTGCTTGATGGCGAGAGGGATCACAAGTGGTTATTAAGGGCACCCCTGCAACCATGTGTATTCTGACCATGGCTAGATGCCAGTATCCTGTGGGATACACACTGCCTGCAGAGATTCCACTTGGACCAAGGCATTCACATGTGGCACTATGTACACAATGGTCGTGGGTGATATCCGTGGAGACAAATGTGCCGTGTGCACTGGCTTACTATGCCACAGGGTGTTTCCGGAGGGTGGCAGGGAATCTCACTGGTGTCAAGTGTCTTCTGTGTCCAGGGCACTGTACCAAATCATCGATGCTCTGCTACATGTGCATGAGCACACAGCATTCTCCACTTCAGAGGCCAACTCATGGTCCACAGAAGGTGCTTTCCATGCCATGCATGGCATGCCCAGTGTACTGGGAGCCATCATCTGTATGCATGTGGTGATCCTGGCACTATTTGTGAATGAGGGGGCATACTGGAATCACAGGGGTTTCACACCAAAAACTGCCAGATACTCTGTTTGATGTGGATAGCATCACTAATGTGCACAAAGTACCCAAGATCATGTCACAATTCCTATATCTTTGAGGGTTCCAGGCAGAATGTCCTCCTCAGTGCACAGGAGTTAAGGGATGGATGGCTGATAGGTCAGTATTCATATGCTGCACAGGTGCTACATTGGTGGATGCATTGCCACAGCAAATTACAAACACTGTAGTTTACCTACTGCATAGGTGACAGAGAATATCTGCTATGGCCATACCTGATGATCCCATTCCTGGAGGCACATGGCACAGTGGAAGAAGCATACAGTGAAACACACAGGAAGACGTGATCCATCATAGAAAGGATGATATGGCTGTTGAAGATGCGGTTCTTGTGCCTGGATCTGGCAGGTGGTACAATGATGCTTGCACCGGGGAGGGTATGCAGAGTGTTCTCAGCATGTGCCATGCTACACAACATTGCTGTGAGGTGTTGGCTACCCTTTTCACAGGACTTACAGGGTGATGTCCCCTTGGCTGATGGGGACGGGGCCTCCCAGGGGCATGGTACCGAGTCCCTGGTTGGATGGGCGGCACATCACAAACACATGCAGGTGTCATTCCACTATTTGGGAGGGTGGTAGTATGGCAAAGCACTGTGATGATGACCCACCTTGAGTGCCATTCTGCCCATGAGGGGGGTATCGGTGTCCATGTTCAGGGATATATGGAGGGTTAGATGTGCCTCACCTGGAGCACCACCCCAGAGGGAAGGGTGACCAATGGAGTGCCACAGGGATCAGTGCTGGGTCTGGTCCTCTTCAACATCTTTATCAGTGACATTATGAATAACATAGAATGGAGAATTTCCCTGTTTGCTGATGACACAAAACTCTGTAACAGATTGAACACACCAGAAGGAGTGGGTAGAATGAGGAGAGACCTGCAGAAGCTTGAGGAATGGTCAAGGGTGTGGCAGTTGAGATTTAATCCAAAAAAGTACAGACTAATGCATGTGAGCCACAAAACCCTGAAACACACATAAGCTGCGGGGGAGGGGGGATATAGCGTGCTTCAAGCAGGAAAGGGACCTGAGGTTATCTCTGATGACCTAAAGGTTGGGAGTCAGTGCGACAAGGCAGCGGGTAAAGCAAATAGGATGCTGGGATGCATAGGCAAGGGCATCACCAGCAGGAAAAGGGAGGTCATAATTCCACTGTACAAGACATTAGTGTGGCCACACCTGGAGCACAGTGTCCAGTTCTGGAGATCTTACCTATTTAAGGATATAGACAGGGTGGAGATAGTTCAGAGGAGGGCAACCAAAATGGGACAGGGTTTGCATCACAAGTCCTATAAAGAAAGGCTGAAGGACTTGAATATGTACTCCCTGGAGGAGAGGAGGGAAATGGGGGCTATGATAGAGACATACAAGTACTTAACGGGGAGGAACAAGGTGCAGGAAAACACTATTTTTCAGAGAAAGATATGTTCCAGGACTAGGGGTCATGGGGTGAAACTGGAGAGAGGGAGGTTCAGAGGTAACATGAGGAAATATTTCTTCATGGAAGGGGTGGTGGACAAGTGCAATGCCCTGCCAGAGGAGGTGGTGGGGGCTGAAATGTTTTCGGAATTCAAGAATGCATGAGATAGGCATCAGGGGATCCTAGCAGTTGAGAGAAAGGGACAACCCAGTTCAAGTTAAGCTTAAAGAGGCAAAATTACATGCACATTTTAGCAGACTAAGTGGGCCAAAGGCCCTTATCTGCCATCAGTAGTTATGTATATGCTGGGGCGGGTATATGAGGCTGTGTACTGTGGGGGTTTTGTGGCTGTGTACAGTGTTCTATGGTATGTGTACATTATGTACTTTGTTGGCACTCTGTGTTAGTGGCGAGGGTTGCTGGAATCACCATTCTCCTAGCCTGTTGCTGCCCTAGCCATCATGAAGAGCATGTTCTGAGATGACAGGTCTTTGCTGATCCTTTTTCCCCTCTGCAAGGCCACCTGTCTGGCTATGTGTCTGACTCCTGTTGTGGATGGCTGTCCTCCTGCTCCTCAGAAATACTGGGGCTGGCAGGTGTGGGGTGCATCAAGGCCTCTGGATGTGCCTCAGGGACACAGGGAGTGGTTGTGATAATCCCAGATACAATGTGATCCATAAGCCTATCAAGGAGGTTCCCAGTTTGGTCTATACCTCTGCACATCCCGCTCACCTCCAAGGTAAGCTCCTTCAGATCCTTGGTGTTCTCGCAATGTGCCTGGAACTGGCCATGTTCTGTATGCCTCATCTAGGGGTAGAAGGTCTGCTGTATAGCTGGGTGGGCTACCTCCATATCCAGCTGCACTGGAAGTTTGAGGGGCCCTCATCCCACTATCACAGGGGTGTTTGGTGTTACTCCTGGGCCCTTGTGAACTGCTAGCCACTGACAGTAGGCAGACAACCTGTGTCTCATGTCTGCCCAATGGTGGTGGCGGGCTCACCACATGTGGCTGTATAGTGGTGTGCTTGATGCCTTGAGGGCTGTCCTGTGCTGGCTGTCCTGGTGAGACTATGGCAGGGGATCCAAACAGGGGTAGTTGGGAGTGGCTGTCAGTGGGGGTGGTGTCCATCTCCTCCTTGTCCACTTGTGTTTCATCCACTGTCTCCATGCAGGTGTCCTCTGGCACATGGTCCTCATCCGCCATGCCCATTGATTCCTGTGTTGTACCTGTGGGTGAGAAAGGTGTTGAGTGTTACAGGCTGTGGCAAGGATGAGGGCTTATCAGTGTGTGCGCTGTGAGCCACCTAGGTACCACCTACCTGCCTTCCATGCATCTGTAAGCCACAATCATACCTCAGCCTGTCCTGCGTGCATGTTCAAGAGTAGTGCACACCTCATCCTACTTGCACAGTGTGTAGCTGTGCGTCACCACTAAAGTGCTTATGGGTGCAGTTCATGCACATTAATGCGTAGGCCCCAATATGAATGTATATTCATATGTATAAGCACTATCAGGGGTAAGATCTAAGACAAGCAACAATTTGCTGCTGATAGAGCAGAGTCTGAGAAAGAAGCAATAGAGAGAATAATAGAAGGTTTTACTGAGATGAGGTTAGTGGGGCAGTGGGATAGGAAAGTGAGATCATCATCATCATCATCACCATCATCATACTTTATAGGTCAACAAACTGAATTTGAAGGTGATCTGCCACCTAACAGGCAGTAAATGCAGAGAGTGCAACACAGGTGTAATATAACACAATCTCAAAAGTCTGGTCAACAACCTGGCTGCCACATTCTGCACTAGTTGCAGGCAGCAAAGACCAACCCATGATAGCCCCAGGTAAACGGCATTGCAGTAATCAAGACAGGAAGTCACAAATGCATGGACAAAGGATAGCAGATCACCCGGGGGTATCAGACGTTTGATCCTGTTGATGTTTTTTAGATGGTAATATGCACTTTGGACCACAGCTGACATCTGTAACATAAGTGTCAAGCCACAGTCTAAAACAACACCAAGGTTCTTCACTCTAACTGAGGAAATAAACTGTGAATCCCCAAGCATCAGCCTGGAGACTCAATCAGATTGCACTTCCACCCCCGAGTGACCAGATTCCACCACTAGTAGCTCAATTTTATCCGAATTCAAACTCAACCAGTTGGCTCTCATCCAGTCTTGGATCTCAGCAAGGTACTGATTGAACACCAACACCACCTCCTGCTGCTTGGGTGCAAAACACATGTATAGTTGAGTGTCGTCTGCATAGCAATGAAAACTCAGTCATATCACCTTAAAATGTCCACTAGTGGCAGCATATACTGTACACCACAAACAACATGGAGGGCAAAATGGAACCCTATAGAACCATACATGGCAGGGGCAGAGGTGCAGAGGAAAAAACCCTGGACACCACCCTCTGTGTCCTGCCAGTGAGGAATGGTTGAAACTAGTTGAGGACTGTACCTGCCAGTTAACAACAAACATACAGGTACTCCAATAGTACCCCATGTCCATGGTGTCAAATGCCACTGAGAGATCAAGGAAAATAAGAATGGAATGACTTCCTTGATCCCTCGCCACCGGAAGAACAAGTAGCACCCAAATAAGGGCAGTCTCAGTGTAACGCTTCTTCCTAAAACCTGACTGGAGAGGGTTGCAGATGTCATGAGTTGACAAATGGATCTCCAGTTGATGTTCTACCACGTTCGCAATAACCTTACCCACAAAGGGAAGGTTAGAGACAGGTCTGTAATTGGCCGGGCAGTATAGGTGCAGTGAAGTGTTCTTCAAGAGGGATCTTACCACCGCCTCCTTTAAGGGCTAAGGGAAGACCCCTGTCACTAAGGTGCATAAGACTTTTCTGGCCAGGACTGGGCCGATGACATCAACATTCCCTACTAGGAGGTGTGTTAGTCCCAGGTCCAAATTACAGTAGGTCAGCCTCATCTCCTGGATGACCTTCATGACATCCACGACAGCCAGCTGGGTGAAGCCGGACCAGACAGACTGAGTACCCGTGACCTCCAGCTCATCACTGCACACTCCTTTAGAGGACACTGACTGGATCTCCAACCTGTTGGAGGCAATCTCATCAGCAAAGAACAAACCAAACTCATCACACCTTGATTGTGAAAAAGCTCCCCTGGACTGAAGACAGGTGGAATTATACAGCCTGTCAATAGTGTGGAAGAGCTGAGCCAGTCTGTTAGTTGCTGCAGCAATCTCCTTGGACAGGAACTCTGCCTTCTTACAGGAGATTGCTGATTGATAATCCATACAAAGATACTTCAATATAAGCTTGTTCTGCCATATCTGGACCTCTGCCAGTGCTGCTACAACCTTCGACCCACGCCTCATCTTCATCTCCCTGAGCATCCCATCAAACCAAGGGGATCTCTGGTGTGAAGTAAGAGGTCGAAAACAGACAGGTTCAATAGAGTTGAGGGATTCAGTAACAGCCCTGTTATAGGCTAGAACCAACTCCTCCAGCTCCTTGCACCCACTCATCATATCTGATGGGTTCAGCACTTCTATCAGACCTTGTGGAATCAAACCCCTTAAAAAGCAGTACTGGACCATTTCTATAGGGAAAGGTCTATTGGGGGGCATCAAAAGGGAACCTCACAGTATGGTGGTTCTACCAAATGACCGATTCCACCATAAGGCCTGTGACCTCCATTCCCAGCAGGAAGATGAGGTTCAACGAGTGGCCGTGTAAATGGGTTGCAGGAGTAACAATCTGTTAGACCCAAAGAATACATCAGTTGGAGGAAGTCCTGACCAAACTGTGAGAGTTCATCATTGACTCAGACATTGAAGTCACCCAGAATAATCCATCTGGGCGACTCCAACACCCGTTCAATGAGATGTGATGAGATGAGATGAGATGAGATAAGATAAGATGAGATGAGATGAGATGAGATGAGATGAGATGGGCCATAAGATGATGAAGATTATGAAGGAGGACAGGAGGGAGAAAAACTTGAGGCGAGGGACAGGAAAGGATGTTAGAGTAATGGTTACTGACTTTGTGGATACAAGGGAAGCACATGATACTCAGGTATATACAAAAGAGGCAGGTGGTGGAGTCAAAAAGTGCATAAGTTCTTTGAAACTTACGGGCTTGAAGGGAAGGAGGAGGGGGAATAAAGACTGCTGGGTACCAGGAGTGTATCTAGCACACAGAAAAGCAGAAAGAGCTTAAAAGGAGAACAGAAAGGCTGTGATAACAAACAGCAGATACAATAAATGACAACTGCTATAAGGAAAGGCACAAAAGGAAATGAGGAGAGGCTGTGCGAGGTAATTAAGTCAAGAGTAAGGAAGCTGTCACCATGTCAGAAGCTCTGAGAGAGAGACAATAGAGATGAGAATAAGAAGTAGTACCAATCTGTGAATGTGGGTATGAGCAGAGAAAAATGATGCAGTGAGTGAAAAGAAGCAGGGAATACATAGGTAGACAGAGCACTAAGAAAAATACTGTGGGTAGTGAAAATACCCCTGGTTGTCCATGGGAGCCATGTTAGATGGGATGTCAGTGGTAAGGTGAACTCAGCAGCTTAGTTAAGGGAAAGGAAACAGTATCCACCATAGCACACCGTGGTGAACTAGAAAACTCTCAGATCCAGCCTCTAGGGTGCAGATATGAAGGAAAAACAATGGAGGGCAAAGGGGAAGAGAAATGGGACAGTAAGCAAACATAAATTCAATGTATGTTACCAAACTGAAAAAAAGAACAAAAAAAAACAGATGGAGCAGCATGCAGTGTACACATTTTAGCCCTAAAACTGACAGGAACATTAGAACCAGAACAAAATAAAGCAGTTTCTTGTTCTCAAACAGTGAAGAGGACACATTCCAGATTATTATGTAGGTAAGGTAGCACCTTGTTTACTTGCAGCATTGGTTACAAGGTGTACAAACAGGACAGGGACAGGCAGTCTTGGGTAGCACAGGGTGAAGCTGTTCATCAGTAGCAAGGAAGGGTGGCAAATAGCAGTTCAGGAAACAGACCAAAAGGTTCAACAGGTTTGCAGTTCCAGAAGCATGGACAATCCAGAGAAGCTCTGAAAAGCAAGGAGAGATGTTTAAAGAAAATTGTTCAACTCTGTTTTTGGTACCAGCAGATAATCTTAAATTGTCAGAGGTTGAACAGCAGGAGCAAGATTGCAGAAGGTGCAGGAAGACAAGAGTTGCAGTTAGCAGGGTAGGAATAGAGAGGCAAGGATCGTCTGATGAACTAAGACTAAAACAGGAACTGCAAAATTAGCAGCAATGGTAATCCATGAGAATTAGATAAAACAATCCAAGTGAATCCATAGCATGGATTGCAAGAGACAGGAGAATCCAGGAGGTATAGAAAATGACTGCAACTAAAGGACCCATGAAAATTCATATGGGCCAAGAGTAAGCTCCCTGAAAGTTGTTAATCACTGCCCAGAACAGAGATAGGGATCATTTTTCTTCCTTGCCATGTAGGTACATTCTTACAAAATAAGATAAGGGGTAGAGGAACAGTGGGTGAATCTAAAAGGAGCCTTAGAGGAGGTAACAAACATGTGCATTAGACAAATAAGCAAAAGCAAGAGGAAACAAAATCCACTGTGTTTCTCAAAGAAAGTGGCTGGGAAGGTAAGAGCAAAAAGGAGGTACAAGGAAACACAGAGAGTGGAGGACATAAAAGTGTATCTAGAAAAACAGAGGGAGGCAGGAAAGCAGTCAGGAGAGCAAAGACACAAATGGAGGAAAAAATTGCCCAGACAGTAACAAAAGGGGACAAGACATTCTTCAGGTATAGTATGTTAGTGAAAGAATAAAGACCAGGCGTGGGATTGTTAGGCTAAAAAGGTGAAAGAGAGAGAAGGGTGTGGAGGAGGACCTGGAGAAAGCAGCAATCCTGAACAAATATTTTTGTTCAGTATTCACAGAAGAAGGGGAAGGTGTGGGAACTCAATGAAGCAACAGGAGCATTGATGGAAGGGAGGTGGGCAGCAGTCCATTTACAGAGGAGAGAGTCCTAAAGGAACTCACAAAATTAAGAGTGGAAAAGGCAATGGGGCTGGACAGGATACATCCAAGAATATTAAAGGAGCATAGAGAGTACTCGCAGCACCACTGAGACCAGTTCAACAAATCGCTGGAAATGGGAGTGGTTCCGGAGGACAGGAGGAAGGCAGATATATTAGTACCTCTCCACAAAAGTGGGAGAAGGGAGGAGGCAGGCAATTACCAACCAGTCAGCCTGATCTTGGTGGTGGGGAAATTAATGGAATCACAGCTAAAGGAAAGGATTGTGGTATATCGTGAATCCCAGCAGATCACAGGATCCTAGGCAGTATGGATTC
The DNA here is from genome assembly GCA_016271365.2 of Neoceratodus forsteri. Taxonomy (NCBI): domain Eukaryota; kingdom Metazoa; phylum Chordata; order Ceratodontiformes; family Ceratodontidae; genus Neoceratodus; species Neoceratodus forsteri. The sequence goes on from CM028129.1 coordinate 1,018,833,563, forward strand.
ACAGCGGGAAGGTCATATCAAACAAATCTGATAGAATTCTTTGACTAGGTGACCAGGGAATTAGATCAGTGAGGGGCAGTGGATGTGGTCTACCTGGATTTCAGCAAGACCTTCAACATTGTTCCACATAGGATGTAAACAAACTGGGCAGCCTGGAAGTGCATCCCAAGGTAGTATATTTGGTCAGAAATTGGTTAAGGGATAGAACACTGAGGGTGGTGGTAAAAGGAGTCCATTCTGAGGAGAGGAGGGTGACCAATGGGATGTCATAAGGATCAGTTCTGGGGCCAGTTCTCTTTAATGTGTTCATAAGCAACATTGCAGAGGGTCTGGTGGGGAAAGTATGCCTCTTTGCAGATGACACTAAGATCTGCAGCAGGGTTGACACTCGGGGGGGGCTGGAAAAAATGAGGGGGACCTAAACAGGCTGGAGGAGTGGTCAAGAGTGTGGCAGCTAAGATTCAATGCAAACAAGTGTAAAATTATGCATTTGGGGCACAGAAACCTGGGGTAGGAGTACATGATGGGGGGGGTACTGATGACCAGAAAATAGGAAAGGGACCTGCGGGTAATCATATCTGATGACCTAAAGGTGGCTGAGCATTATGAAAAGGCTGTGGGAAGAGCCAGTGGGATGCTGGTGTGCATAGGGAGAGGTACAGTATCACAAGCAGAAAAAAGGAGGTGGTGACACCACTATACAAATCATTGGGGAGACCCCATCTTGAGTACTGTGCCCAGTTCTGGAGGCCATATCTGTGGAAGAATATAGACAGAGTAGAGGCAGTTCAGAGAAGGGCAACAAAAATGGTGCAGGGTCTGCACCAAAAGTCATATAAGGAAAGACTAGAGGACCTCAATATGTATACCCTGGAAGACAGGAGAGAGAGGAGGGATATGATAGAGACCTTCTAATACCTCAAGGGCATAAATAAGTTCAATACAGTACCATCTTTTAGAAAAAAAGATGATCAAAAACAATGGGTCATGATATGGGGCTGGATGGGGATAGACTCAGAGGTAAAGTGAGGAAGTATTTTTTTCACAGAAAGGGTGGTGCAAGCATGGAACAGCCTCTTAGTGGAGGTAACAGTAGGGGAATTCAAGAATGCATGGGATAGGCACAAGGGAACAAAACAAAAAGAAAGAGAGGGTAAGCTGGAGATCAAGTAGGATCTGTGGTATTGAAGAACGTAGGGGAAATGGGCAGACTAGGTGGGCCAAGCAGTCCTTATCTGCAATTAATTTCTATGCTTCTATGTAAGAAAACAGCTCACACAACACGTAAGGTGGTTAAAGAATTTTATTGCAAAGCCATAGGTAAGGAGTGCTGCATAGCTTTTGCCTCTATAAGGTACACCTCCCTACATGGCACCAGCATTGCAAAGAAACCCATTGATCGCCTTATTTCGTTTGTGCACCATTTTTATGTTGATTGCATGCAGCGCAAGAAACATATTGCGGCAGCTTTCTCATAAGCAGGCTGTGGAGGCACGGCACTGTTGTGGCCAATGCCCCCACAGCCTGCAAAGGCTTGTCCAGCATCCCCCAATCCCCTTGCACGCTGCTGCTGACACAAGATTGCAACCTTGGCACCAACTTGTGACAATTTCGCCGCCATAATCAGGGGCCATCTCGTCATTGCAGCGTCAGCCATCCGCTGCAATGAGGGAGCGAACCGTCATTGCAGGGCGGGATCTAGAAAGACTGATATTGTTTGTGAACATGGTGACGGCTTGCCGCGTGTTCTAAACAATATCTTCCACTGTGTTTATTTGTCGACAGGGCCCCAATCCCCATCGCTATTCTGTAACACCCCCCGCTTTTATTATTTCGCCGACGGGTGCCCAACTTCATCGGCATAATGATAACTCCCCCCTTGTGTGCTGATGGGGTGCTCAATCCCTCGGCTACTGCTGGCCCCATAAAGAAAGCTCTGGTGGCACCCTGGGAGCCCAACCCAGCATGCCACATGCCCTGTAAAGGGAAAACAGTCCTGTGACGCTTTTTTTTTTTCTCCTTCAAAAGGAAATGGTCCTCATAGTCTCCTGCCCCCACCGCAACCCGCACCCCCCACTGCACACCCTGCCTCCCCACATACCCTCACCCCATACTTACCCCAGAGCTCGGCACGATGATCTTCGGTGGATCGGGAACACGTCTGCACTCTTCAAAGCCAACCTCAAACTGAGAAAATGCCGGTAAGCTGTATAATGGAATAAATAGGGTTTTTTAAACTTTAGTGCATATTTCAGGCATTTTTGGGAATTTTTGCACCAAATTTTCAACATGGAGTTTTTGGGACCCCTCCTCATGAATTATTGAACTGTCATGGCATTAATCAGCCCCAAAAGGTGATTTTGCAGTCACTGCACGGACCCACCTTTCGGGGCCGATTAACGAAACAACAGTGCCAGTGTTAATGAGGTGGGCTCTCCAAAGGCCTATGTTGCAAATTTGGTGGAAAAAATCCCAAAAATAACTGTTTTACCAGTGTGCACTGAGCAGTTGCTATGCACGTTCATAACTTCGTGATTTTTCAATATTTTCACACCAGATTTTCAACATTGGCATTTTGTCACACCTCCTTGTGAACAGTATAGCTGTCATTGTTAACATCCTGGTGGAAATGTGTTTTCATACTTCTGGCGCAGAATAGCGCGGTTGATGTGGGAAATCAGTGTTTGGGACAGATTAAGAAAATGACAGTGATACTGTTCATGAGTAGAGGTCCTGAAATGGCTATATTGAACATTTGGTAATGATACTCCTTAAAATGATTGTGTTACTAGTGTGCATTGCGCAGTTTGCATTCACACTCGTAACTTCGCAAATTTATAATATTTTCACTCCAGATTTTCAACATTGTCAATTTCCCACACCTACTTATGAACAGTGCAGCTGTCATTTTTCCCATCCTGGCCGAAATGTGTTTTCACACTTCCAGCGCAGAATAGAGCGGTCGCTGTGGGATATCACTGTCCAGGACAAATTAAGAAAATGACAGTGATACTGTTCATGAGCTGAGGTCCTACAATGCCTGTGTTGAAAATTTGGTGATGATAGCCCATCAAATGACTGTGTTACAAGTGTGCATTGCACACTTTCAACACACCCTTGTAACTTCGCAGATTTGTAATATTGTCATGCCAGATTTTTAACAGTGGCATTTTTTCACACCTCCTTATGAGCAGTGCAGCTGTCATTTTTCACATCCTGACTGAAATGTGGTTTCATAGTTGTGGAACTGAATAACACGGTCGCTGTGGGAAATCAGTGTTTGGGACAGATTAAGAAAATGACAGTGGCGCTGTTCATGAGCAGAGGTCCTAAAAGCCCTATGTTGAAAATTTGGTGACGAAACTCCATAACATGACTGTGTTACAAGAGTGCATTGAACTGTTTCCACAGATCCTTGTATCGTCGCAAATTTGTAATATTTTCATGCCACATTTTCAAGAGTGGCAGTTTTTCACACCGCCTTATGAACAGTACAGTTGTGATTTTTCACATCCTGGCTAAAATATGTTTCTGTACTCCTGCCAGAGAATAGCATGGTTGATGTGGGAAAGCAGTGTTTGGGACAGATTAAGATCGAACAAGTAAGAGGGGGGAGTGACCAAGCTCAACTGAGCTCTGTCTGGACTGCAGCAGATTTGTTTATGGGCAGAAAAAGGCCCCAACACAAGAGCCCAGTGCAAAAGAGCAGCCTGCAGCACTGGGAGAAACAGAGCGAGAGAGCGAGTGAGGGAGGGGGAGTGAGCGAACTCACCGAAGCACTGTCAGGACTGCTGCAGATTTCTTTGTGGGCAGAAAAAGGTGTCAAAGCAGGCAGGGGCCCAGTAGAAAAGGCTGGCCTGCAGCGGTGGGAGAAACAGTACGAGTGAGTGAGACAGGGGGACTGAGTGAGCTGAATGGAGCTCTATCAGGACTGCTGCAGATTTCTTTGTGGGCAGAAAAAGGCGCCAATGCAGGCAGGAGCTCCATACAAAAGGGCCGCTTGCAGCGCCAGGACAAACAGAATAAGTGCATGACAGAGGGAGACTGAGCGACCTCAACAGAGCTCTGTCAGGACAGCTGCAGATTTCTTTGTGGACAGACAAAGGTGCCAACGCAGCCAGGGGCCCCGTACACAAGTGCAGCCTGCAGCGCCAAGAGAAACAGAACTGGTGAGTGACAGCGCGGTAGTGAGCGAGCTCAACGGAGCTGTATTGTGACTGTTGCGGATTTCTTTGTGGGCAGAAAATGCAGAAAATGCGGCAACGCAGGCAGGAGCCCAGTACAAAAGGCCATCTTGCAGTGCTGGCAGAAACAGAATGAGTGAGTGAGAGAGGGGGAGTGAGCAAGCTCAATGGAGCTGTGTTGGGACTGCTTCAGATTTCTTTCTGGCCAGAACAAGCTGCCAATACAGGCAGGAGCCCAGTACAAAAGGGCAGCCTGCAGCGGCAGGAGACACAGATGAGCGAGTGGAGGGGGAGTGAGCTCAATGGAGCTCTGTTGGGACTGCTGCAGATTTGTTTGTGGGCAGAAAAAGGCAGCAATGCATGCAGGGGCCCAGTACAAAGGGCAGCCTGCAGTGGCGAGAAAACCAGAATGAGCGAGTGAGAGAGGGGGAGTGAGTGAGCTCAATGGAGCTCTATTGTAACTGCTGCAAATTTCTTTGTGGGCAGACGAAGGCAGCAACGCAGGCAGGAGCCCAATAGAAAAGGGCAGCCTGCAGCTCTGGCAGAAACGGAATGAGCAAGTGAAAGAGGGTGAGTCAGCAGGTTCAACAGATCTGTGTCAGGACTGCTGCAGATTTCTTTGTGGGCAGAAAAGCCACCAACAGAGGCCCAGACCCAAGTACCAAGGGAGTAGCCTGTAGCGCCAAGAGAACCAGAATGAGCGAGTGAGAGAGGGGGAGTGAGCCACCTCAACGGAGCTCTGCCAGGACAGCTGCGGATTTCTTAGTGGGCAGAACAAGGTGCCAATGCAGGCAGGAGCCCAGTACAAAGGAGCAGACTGCAGCACCAGGAGACACAGACTGAGCAAGTGACAGAGGGGCAGTGAGTGAGCTCAACACACCAACGCAATCAACATTTGGCATTGACAAATGCTTTTTTTATTTTGTAAAACTGTGCTTCTGTTACAGTGGCACCTTTCTAGGGACTGCTGTGCACCTCATTTTTTGTTCTCTTGCACATAAACATGTTGCAGTACCAGAGTCAAACTGTCAGAAGTATTTTTTTTTTGTATCCTCATGAAACTGCCTAAGTTAGTTGCTAAACTAAAGGCCCATGATGCTTATATGTAACCTAAATTTGGCAGTAATAATTGAAAAATGTACATACCTGAATAATGTCCAGATGGTCATAAACAATGTGGAGGAAAGTGTAAGTTGATTTGTTATCCAAGATAAACAAAAGGTAAAGAAAAAAAAAGAGAGTAGACTGCAATGTGTTCCCAAACACAGATACTATGATCCCAGAACAATCATGTAAAGATGATTTAGTGTTGAATGTTTTTGCTTCTTGGACAAAGTACATGACAGCACATGACATACTGTGTGTGCATAGATTCAGAAGGTTATAGATCACATTATTTATTAGGAACATGTTTCTTATCTGTATTGTCCTACTACTGTATAGAGAAAAAACAGACACTGGGTTATGTAAGGTACATTCAAGGAGTCTGTTTGAGCTATAAGAGCAAGGACATTGAGAAAATATTGCAGATTAATTTATTTCTCCTCCGCTGTCTTTTCAGGGTGAAAGATTTCTTTGAGATCATGCTACCATGTTTATAATTAATTCTCTTTTAGAAGAATCTTATTTTATTCCATACAGTACTGTACCATTATGTGATTTTATAGTTCACAGTACTTTTAACACATTTTCTCATCCATTAGCCAAACAGTGTTCATTATATTCCCATTTCACCCTCGTATAACATCATTGAGGGAATACTGAAACTCTGTTTGGATGATTTGCCACAGGCAATTGGTTCATTCTGCAAATGACAATGTAATAACTTCATTTGTGATAATGGTCTCTACCTGGATAGTTTTGATCATAAAATATTGTTATTATCACACTGGAAGAATAATACTAGCTGAGTCTAATATGAAGAAGGTTTTGGTTTATAGAACTGTTCACACATATTTTTTCTTGGGGCAGGCAACTCATGGAAAGAAGCTGTCTGCCCAGAGACCTAACTGAGCCAGAAGAATAATTTTTTAATCCAAGTATTATTCATATTTTACCGTAGAAGAATTGCAATATCAATTCCACATTGAAAGCCAGCCGCCAAGTGCCTGTCGCAGCATTAACCGAACACAATGTTTTGATAACATGAAGTAGGGAAGGGGTCGCAGGGTTATAGATAGCATTATAATGCTACTGGGGGTAGCAGTGGCCTTAATGTGTAACTTTTCCTCATTACAGGCACTTAAACATGTTAAGGGGGTAGTATTACATGCACTACTCCTCCTTAACATGTATAAGTGCCTGCAATAAGTACAAGTTGCACTTAAAGGCTGCCGCTGTTCCTGACAGCATTCTAATGCTACCTATGGCTCTGCATCCCCTTTCCCACTTCAAGTCATCAAAACACAGTTTTCTGGGCATGACTGTGGCAGGCACTCGGTGGCTGGCTTTCAATCCAGAATTGAGATCACAGTTCTTCTCAGGTAAAAATGACAATAATGTGTGGATAAAAAAATATATTTTTCTGGCTCAGTTAGGTCCTGGTATGGGCGGCTTCTTGACATGAGTTGTCTGCTCCTAAGTTATCAACTGCTCTTTATAACATATTCAGCTTGAAATCATCTTTGTCAATCAGACGGAATTATATGGTAACAACAGCAAACAATTCCATTTTTAGAAATGGAGATCAAAGCCAAATACTTTTAAGTTCAATATACCCCACAACAGACATGATACTTGTGTCAACAACAATACTTTCTGCATGAGCTGGTCTGCCAGTGCAGCAGTAGTGCTACCACTTGTGACGCCAGTGATCCAGGTTTGGGTACAAGCCCGGGTCATTGGAGGGCCAGCTGGGGGGAGGTTGCTTGGGCATCTAAAGGACTGGTGAGCTCCTCCAGGGGAAGGGGGTTGCACCTACTTGGTGCTTGCCTGGACTCTGGCAGTGGCTGGAGGTACAGTGAGCCCAAGCCTGACTCAGTGTGGAAGAGGCCTGACAGATGCTGGTATAAGGCCTTGATGTCAGTGTGTGTCATGCCTCTGGGGGGGGGGTTTATATAAGAAAAATTCTCTGGCGCGACACCAACAAGAGGGCTGGATGTGGTACCTCACCCGCTGGCTCTGTGATCAGCCCAACGGGGACCTCAATGAAACATTGGAGGTATGTTCCGGTGGCTGAATGGGGGGGTCCCCACCATATCCCCACCTGGGGGGTCTAGCCAAGGCTCCATGGGGGGTCTTCAGGTGGGTCGCGCTATCAGGCAGAGAAGGTCATGTGACAGTGCCTGTGCAGAAGGGGGCATAAATAGTAATTGTAAAAAAATAAACAAAAAAAAACTACTTTCTGCATGACCATCATTACTGTAGTTATCTACAGCAAATGCGTATTGCAGTAGACCATAACACATTCAAACAGATACGGATGAAGGAAATTGGTGTAGGTATAGACACCATCATTGAATGTTCCTGTGAACTACATGAGCATGGCAAAACCTGCTAAAAACCTAATGAACTCTGGGTGGGATATTCAGACTGCACCAGGCAGGGGCACAAGCCTGGGTGCAGTGCATCTGGGCTGCACTAGGGCAGGGACCATGCGATATTCAACGGTGCTGCACCATGGCTCAGCACCATTGAATATGACACTGAGGGCTCATGCACTGTGCATGGTGCAGTAGCACTGCACCAGAGCAAGTGGCAGGAGGGGGTGCACCAGCGCTAGTGCAGTTGAGCTAGGCACATCAACCGCGATATTCAGCACTGGGCATGTAAATAAGGCCATTATGCATGCAAGGTGCAAATGTAGTCATTTGCATGTCATTATGGCCCCATTAACATGCGGTGCGCTGATCCCCGGTGACTTGCACCTGGCGCCCTGCCAGGCTTCAGCCATCAGGGACAGACGCACTGCTGCCCCTTGGTGGGCTCCGCTCCCATTCTCCTGATCATGGGCATATATTTTCAGTATCCCTGATGGTCCAGTGGACTGCTGTCCAATGCCTGATCATGGGCATAAGCACTACTTATCCCTAGTGGTCGAGTGGCCCCCCCAGTGCCCGATCAGGGGTAGAATCCCCATAGTCAAACCCTGGTGGTCCAGTGGTACCCCCTCCCCACCCATCCACTGAGACTCCTGCCACCCAGAACCCCCCCGTCAGCGGTGGGCAGCAGCACCCTGCTGTCAAGCCGGCCCAGCCGCCTGTCGACTGACAGCATATAGTAGGGCTGTACACCTATTGGTCCACTGCATGGATCAATGGGTGTGCAGACCATACTGCGCTATACAGTCCTAAGTTGTGAATGAACACTCATTCAGATTCCGGGACTGTGTAGTACAGTATGGTCTGCACGCCCATTGGCCTCCCACAGTGACCAAAGGCGACAGCCCTACTGTACACTGTCAGTCGGGCAGGCGGCCAGGTGGTTTTGCGTGGTGGCGTCCGCCCACTGCTGACAGTGGGGGCTGGGCAGGGGCCTCAGTGGGCGGGTGAGATGGGGTACCACTGAACACCAGGTTTTACTATGGAGATTCTGCCTGTGATTGGGTGCTGGGGGGGGTTCCACTGGACCACCAGGGTTAACCTACACCGAAGTTTGCAATCAGGCATTGGAAAGCAGTCCACTGGACCATCAGGGATAATTAGTGCTTATGCCCATGATCAGGCGATGGAACATGGTCCACTGGACCACCAGGGATGTTCATAACATATGCCCATGATTGGGCGATAGGGGAGCGATCCACTGGACCACCGGGGAGATACGTTACTTATGCCTTTGATATGGCTATGTGGCAGGGGGCACAACACTCCCTGGTCAGGGGGACTGGGACAATGTTGTGGGAGTTCGGGTGGCCACTCTTGGCAGGCGGCTTCTGTGTTGTGCCCTGCAATACGGCAGCCCACCTGTGGGTGTCCCCGACTTATGCCCTGTTAAACGGGCACAACTCTGTGCCCCCATGAGCAGCACAAGGTGGGGTTGTGCTTGGATATGTGCCACACATCCCGGGCTGAATATCACAATGTGCCAAATAGGCATGGGCACGCCCCCGCACTTGTGCCGCATACATTACTGCCAGTAATGGTGTGCCCCGGTGCATCGGAGCTTGCTCAACACAACCTTCCCCTTTGAATATCGCACCGGGGTGCATTGGTGGGTTGCGCCATGCACAACTCCTTTGGATATTCAACCCTGTATGTATTCTGGGTGTATGAAACTACTTGGTCAAATTACCTTTATTTTTGAAATTGATCCACCAAACTCACACCTTTGTAAGTGTACCCCAGTTACTGCAGAACTCTCATCTGTATGGAGTAGTTTGAATCTTGTATGCTGCATTCCATTCTGCTGCCAGTAACTAAAATAAGGGCTTAATTTTGAAGCAGATGTCCCGGGTGTGAAAATGGCTTAAAATGACTTAAACACTTCTATCCAAAAGAAGGTGAAGAACTAAGTCACTTTTCAGATAAACATTTCTTAAGCAGATCACAGGGACAAAATGATTGACAATGAAGATCCATAGGAGGGTGCAAAATTATAGCCACTCTTACAAGAGATACTAAGCAACCTTATAGTGTGTCTAAAATTTACTGTACATCTGTTATGTGCTTACATCTATGATCTTTTTGTTATGCATGTACCTGCCTTTCTGCTGAGGTTCAAGGGAGTGTCATCTTTTGTAGCTGGTTCAAAGCTGAAACATCATTGTGTCCTTGTCCATTAGCACAGTAACTGCATTGTTGCTTAGGATACTTTCAACCTGGCACCTACACTTTGAGTCCAGAACATCTGAAAGACTGGCAGAGGAAGAACTGAGCATTCCAGAATCCTGGAAGGTGGGCTTCTTATCTGTAGAAGAATAACAGTGCAGCACACAGTGATATTGGGGCCTAGTTAACCATAGGTGGCAGCTCAGCAGCGGCACTACTTGTGTGGGAGGGAAGCATTCAAGCATGGTGCACCTTGGTGTAGGAGCATTCCTTTATGCAGATGTTACAGATGTTACTTCTTAGTTATCAGTACTACATTGCGCCTGTGGGGGCTAAGAAAGGTTGAGAGGCTTGGGCTCATTAAACTCCTCACATGGGGGTCTGGATCTGAAAGGGAACAAAAGGAATAACGTGGTGCCTCATACTTCTCCAGGATGCATTACCAGCCCACCTTCTCAATAACATTCGGACACCACCCAGAGACCAACTAGTACCAGAACCTGTACTTTAAACTCTGACAAAAACACTTTTATACGAAAAAGGATATAATGCTAATGGTATGCTCACAAACCAAATTTTCAGAAACATAATGGGACTTTATCCTTCCAGAACAGAGGTCCTGTGAAGAAATAGGGGTTATGCAATAAATTATTTGAGCAATGAATTTTAACAGCAAATTCTGAACCAATACTTTTAATATTACAACAATCAATAGGATCTCAGGTGGCTAGGCTTCTCTGCAGAGATGGTATCTTGGGCCTCCCAGCACCTACACACACACACACACACACACACACACACACAAGGTCTCTGCAAGACCTACTCTGCAGATTTCACCCACAGCGACTGAGGCTAGCATGGGCCTCTCCCAGGCTTTCACCCTCCCCGTAGTCAAGCTTGCTGCTCACCTGCAACCTCCAGATCATCAAATCAGGTGCTCCCTTTGTTTTCAATTCTCTGCCAATTTCACCCACAGCAGCTCAGGGTAGCATTGGCCTCTCCCAGGACTTCACCCTCACCCCTCCGGTTGTCAAGCCTGCTGCCTGCCTGCAACCCCGGGACCACAGAACCAAGTGCTCCCTTTGTTCTCAGTCCACTGCAGACTTCACCAACCATGGCTGAGGGTAGCCTGGGCCTCTCCCAGGCCTTCATCCTCCACCTTCTCAGTTGTCAAGACTGCCGCCCACCCGCAACCCCAGGACTACTGAATCAGGTGATCCCTTTTTTCTCAATCCACTGCAGACTTCACAAAAACTAGGTGAGGGTAGCTTGGGTCACTTCCAGGCATTCACCCTCCCCCCCTTCCGGTTGTCAAGCCTGTTGCTCAACCACAACCCCGGGACCACTGAACGAGGTGCTCCCTTTGTTCAGAATCCACTGTAGACTGCAAGCACAGCAGCTGCGGGTAGCGTGAGCATCTCCCAGGTCTTCACCTTCCCCCACTCCAGGTCATCAAGCCTGCCGCCTGCAACCCTGGGACCACTGAATGAGGTACTCCCTTTGTTCAGAATCAGCTGCAGACTTTGCCCACAGCAGCTGAAGGTAGCATGGGCCTTTCCCAGGCCTTCACCCTCCCCCCTCCCAGTCATCAAGCCGCCCACAGGCCTGAAGCCCCGGGACCACAGAATAAGGAGCTGCCTTTGTTCTTAATCCACTGCAGACTTCACCCACAGCAGCTGAGGGTTGCTTGAGCCTCTCCCAGGCCTTCAGCCTCCCCCCCTCCCAGTTGTCAAACCTGCACCTTCCCACAACCTCGTGATGACTGAATCAGGTGTTCTCTTTGTTCTCAATCCACTGCAGACTTCACCCACAGTGGCTGAAGGTAGCATAGGCCTCTCCTAGGCCTTCACCCTCGCACCTCCCGGTCATCAAGCCTGCCGCCCACCCACAACCACAGGACCACCGAATTAGGTGCTCCCTTTGTTCTCAATCCACTACAGACTTTACCCACAGTGGCTGAGGGTAGCGTGGGCCTCTCCCAGACCTTCACCCTCCCCCCTCCAGGTCATCAATCCTGCCGCCTGGAAGCAACCCTGAGAACACTGAATCAGGTGCTCCCTTTTTTTCTCCTCTTCCAAGCCTTCTTCATCCCGGTTATCGAGCCAGCTGGCTACCCCATAACCCCGGGACCACCGAATCACATGCTCTCTTTGTTCTCAATCTACTGCAAGCTTCACCCACAGCAGCTGAGGGTAGCGTGGGCCTCTGCCAGGCCTTCATCCTCCCCCCTCCAGGTCGTCAACTTGCCACCTGCCCACAACCCCAGGACCACTGAATCAGGTGCTCCTTTTGTTCTCAATCCACTGCAGACTTTACCCACAGTGGCTGAGGGTAGCGTAGGCCTTTCCTAGGCCTTCACCCTCCCCCCTCCAGGTCGTCAATCCTGCCGCCTGCAAGCAACCCTGAGAACACTGAATCAGGTGCTCCCTTTTTTTCTCCATCTACTGCAGACTTCACCCATAGTGGCTGAGGGTAGCATTGGCCTCTCCACAGGCCTTTACCCTCCCCCCTCCTGGTCGTCAAGCCTGCTGCCTACCCACAACCACTGGACCACCGAATCATGTGCTTCCTTTGTTCTAAATCCACTGCAGACTTCACCCAAAGTGGCTGAGGGTAGCATGGACCACTTTCAGGCCTTCATCCTTCCCCTCCTGGTCATCAGGCCTGCCGCCCACCCGAAGCCCAGGACCATTGAATTAGGAGCTCCCTTTGTTCTCAATGCACTGTAGACTTCACCCTCAATGGCGGAGGGTAGCATGGACCTCTTCCATGCCTTCACCCCCCCCTTCCTGGTCATCAAGCCTGCCGCCCATCTGCAACCCAGGGACCACCAAATCAGGTGATCCCTTTATTCTCAGTCTGCTGCAGACATCACCCACAGCAGCTGACAGTAGCATAGGTCTCACTCAGGCCTTCACCCTGCCCTTTCCCGGTCATCATGCCTGCTCCAACCCTGGGTCATCTTAATCTACTGCAGACTTTACCCACAGTTGCTGAGGGTAGTGTGGGCCTCTCCTAGGCCTTCACCCTGCCCCCTCCTGGTTGTCAAGGTGCCAGCCACCCTCAACACCAGGACCACCGAATCAGGTTCTCCCTTTGTTCTTAATCCACTGCAGACTTTACCCATGGCAGCTGAGGGTCGCATGGGCTTCTTCTAGGTTTTAACCCTCCCTCCCTCCCGGTCATCAATTCTGCCGCCTACCCACAAACCTCGGAGAACTGAATCAGGAGCTCCCTTTTTTCTCCATCTGCTGCAGACTTCACCCATAGCAGCAGACGGTAGCGTGGGCCTTTTCCAGACCTTCATGCACCCTCTTCCTGGTCATCAAGCCTGCCGCTCACCATCAACCCCGGGACCACTAAATTAGATGCTTCCTTTAATCTCAATCCACTGTGCAGATTTCACCCAGAGTGGTTGAGGGTAGTGTGGGACTCTCCCAGGCCTTCACCCTCCCGGTCATCAAGCCTGATGCCCACACTCAACCCTGTTACCACCGAATCAGGTGCTGTCTCTGTTCTCAATCTACTGCAGACTTCACCAACCGCAGCTGAGGGTAGGGTGGGCCTCTCCCAGGTCTTCACCCTCCCCCTCCCCTCTCCCAGTCATCAATCCTTCCAACAGCCAGCAACCCCGGTACCACCAAATCAGGTGCTCCCTTTGTTCCTAATCCACTGTAGACTTCACCCACAGCAGCTGAGGGTCATATGGGCCTCTCCCAGGCCTTCACCCTCCCCCCTCCCAGTCATCAAGTATGCCACCCACTCACAACCCTGTGATGACTGACTCAGGTGCTCTCTTTGTTCTCAATCCACTGCAGACTTCACCCACTGTGGCTAGCGTGGGCCTCTCTTAGGTCTTCATTCTCCCTGTCGTCAAGCTTGCTGCCCGCCCGCAACCCTGGGACCACTGAATTAGATGTTCCCTTTGTTCTCAATCCACTTCAGACTTCACCCACAGCAGCTGAGGTTAGTGTGGGCCTCTCCCTTGTCTTCATCCTCCCGGTTGTCAAGCCTGCTGCCTGACTCATAACCCCAGGACCACTGAATCAGGTACTCCCTTTGTTCTCAATCTACTGCAGGCTTCACCCACAGCTGAGGGTAGAGTGGGACTCTCCCAGGCCTTCACTCTCCCCCCTCCTGGTTGTCAATCCTGCCGCCTGCCCACAACCCTGGGACCACTGAATCAGGTGCTCCCTTTCTTCTCAATCTATTGCAGACTTCACCCACAGCAGCTGAGGATAGTGTGGGCCTCTCCCACAAGAGTCAAGGGTGCTTGTCCCTTCTCCCTCAGGCATCCTGTCATAGTCCTCTGGGCTAACAATGCCTTCCTAGTCACCTCTGATGGGGATCCACATACCTCCACGGTGAGAATAGCCTGCTGCAACACTCCCCAAGCACTTGCTTTCAGGTATGCCCCAGACAGCGCTCAGGGAACTCAAGGCTGCATGGTTGCCTCTGTAAATTTTCAAAGGACAAGCACCTTTCTCTTGGGACAGCTCTCACTGGTCACCTGTGGTCCATGAGCTCCTTGTTTGGTTCTTCATCCTGCCCGGCATTTTCAATTCCTCCTGACTGGACTATGTCCTTACCACTGGCCAAATTAACCTTATTTTCCCACTAATCCTGTATTGCCTCTGATTTCTGGACTATTTTTTTTACTCAGTGCTGTGTCAGAATTTTGGCCTTTCCAGGGGGTCTTGTCTTTCACAAACTGCTGATTTTTCTCATGTGCCGTGCCCACTGCCAAATTTCTTCAGTTTAAAGTGCCTTTTCCATTTGCAGATTTTATCTTCTAGCCACTAGAGGGCCCAGTTATAAGTGCTCTCATCCAGTCCAATCCCTGTCTCATTTCACTTATTGTGTGGTCAGGCTATTCCTATTCATCAGTCTTTGCCTCCTCCCTCTTCTACTTCTGTCAAGGCCTATCTCTAGTTACCTATTTTTCACTAGGTTTGCACAACTTGCTAGTGGATGTCAGCTCCCTCTGGCAGTGGCCGCTTTTTTGCTGACACCTGTCCCAGTTTCACTGTCACGTGGTCCACCCCCACTATATAATCTACCCTGACCGGTAAGCATCCCCTATCTACCTACAGCATGCCCACCCCACTTTCCCCACTTCCCCTCCTTCTAATTCTCTTTTCCATCACCTCTAACACAACTCCACAAACTTCTCAATTTAAAAACCCTGCCCCTTCCCATCCCCCCATGATCTCCAAGTCCCCTCTTTCATTCTTGCTATTAACCCCTCTTCCCATCAAATACTCAGGACTCACTTCCCCCACATATCCCTTGCCACGTTATTCACAGCTTCTAGTCATCTCACTTTCCTTCATCTCCTGATTATCCACTCATCCAGCCCCCCTCGACCCCAAAAACATCACGAATACTCTGCCTGACAAAAATATCCTAAACTACACTTCCTTATACTCCCTCTTCTATTACTTGCCTCAGGAAATGTATATCCCAATCCTGGTCCCCTTCCCCTCCCCTGTTGCCAACCTCTTCCTCCCCTATATCCTCCCCAGCACCCCTTCCTTTCCACCTTATTCACACACCCCTGTTCCCTCTTTTGTATACCTCCTTACTCTCACTACTCACTCACCGTTGCTTGGCCTAGGCCCCTGGCAGGGTTCTCTGCATCCTGGAGGGTCCAGAACCTAGGCAAACACCTTCCTCACATCCTAATCCCACCCCATTCTTTTCTGAAAGGGCTGGGTCTCATCCCCACTTATCTCCCACCTCCCCCTCTCTTGGTTCTTCTGAAGCCTACTCCCTATCGCTGCCTACTTCCCTCCTGTCATGCTCTACCTCTGCTGCCTACAACCTGGTTCCCTCCTGTTGTGCTCTACCTCTGTCTTTTGCTGGCTGGGTCCACAGCATACTGGAGGGGCCAGGTCCCGGCAGATCCTTCTCTTCCCCCACTCTTTCCTTCCTAACATGCACAAACTCCCACTGCCTACAACCTGCTTCTGTCCTGTTCGTGCTTGACCTCCACCTGATGCAGGCAGGGTCCCCAGCATTCTGGAGGGGTAAGGTCCCTGGCAGACCCTTCACCTCTACCCCTTGCCTTCCCCTCATCCAAATCCCCCCCTTTCCACCCCCCTGCTTTCTGCCTATATGCCCCCCCACTCACTCATCCACCCTTCCTAGCCATAGTTATTGGCTAACCCCTAAACTCTAATGCACTTATAGTCAACCTTGCACTTTTGTTACACCTTGCAAATTTTGTTCTGTCTGTGTCTCTCCTAGCAATCTTGTCCTAGTTCAACCTCCTTGTAGTCTATCCAGCCATTTTCTATCTTCAAAGTTATGTCCCACAAAGTGTTTGCCAAAAATATATGTGCTTTCGTATCTATCTAGTTCAAGACTGTTAGCATTTTATCCATCTAATTCATACCTGTTAGCATTTCTCCTTTTCATTACTTCTGTATTGTCTGCTCACTTTATTGAATATAATCAAACTGTATATCGATATTGTGTACCAAATCTCTGTATACCATCCTCATGTTCCCCTACCCACCCCCAGGTCGCACCGGGAGACGAGCAACTTGTTGCTCAGCTTGCCTTCATGGTGAAACAATGCAATAAATAAATAAATAAAAAGCCTGCCACCCACCCGCAACCCCAGGACCATCGAATCAGATAGAGGGGCCTGATTGTTTCTCACTGGAGCCAGCCACGCGCCACTTGGAGCTGCTCAAAATGGCCGTGGATGCCTACTGTTGCCTGGTCAGCCATCTCTGAACACCTGGTGAGCACACAGTCTAGAGGCCAGAGTCTGCCCGAGGTGTTACTGACTTAATCTTGCATTGGTAAAGTTAATATTGGTGTCTGTATTGTGAATTGATTTTGTGTAATTAGTAACGCAAAGCCTGCATAATATCCCGAAATGCGAATGTGCACTGAAAGCAGGTTCTCAGTTAGAACATAGCCCCACATGTAAGTACAGTATGGTAATTGTGTAGCATCTAGCAGCTATAGTGATCATATGCAGTAGAAGCGTAGAACCAGGCAGCCTCTGTTTTAATGTGGACAGATTGAATGTTTCCCACAGCCAGTAGCCTAAACAGTTGTTCCTGTGTTATATGTATACTTAAATTCATTTATCACAGTCTGACCCAATGAATAACTGTCTACAGGAATGTATTAGGTATGATGTAATAGTTGTCCCTGCGTTGCATGCCTTTATTGTAATCAATTGATAGCAGTGTGCAATAAGAATCACTTTGATAGGAGTCAATGTATAATTGTGATTTTAGCAGATTTAATCTAGCAGAATTTCATGCAGATTGTACAGGTGCTAAGTGTATGGCAGAGCTGTTGCGCAAGGCACTAGGACTGCTCAAGGGATAAAACGTTAATTTAGGTGTCTAAATCTGAGCAGTCAAGTTAGACCCCTGGTGGATCCAGTGCCCCACAACCAAATTTTTGTTACTGATGCCCCAGGCTATGCAAAACACTTGACTGAGCTGTTCTGAAGGTTTCCTGGTTCCGTCAGCAGGGGCTTTGCATTGTGATAGTCTCCCAGTTGGACATCACAAGCACCGTATCTAATTACACTTGTCTCTTCCTTTTCAGGTGCTCCCTTTGTTCTCAGTCCACTGCAGGCTTCGCCCACAGCAGCTGAGGGTAGTGTGGGCCTCTCCCAGTCCTTTCCACTCCCCCCCCTCCTGGTTATCAAGCCTGCCACCTGCCCGCAACTCCAGGACCACTAAATCAAGTAGAGTGGCCTGATTGTTTCTCACCGGAGCCAGCTGCGTGTGTCACCAAGCTTCATGCGGTGCTGATAGGTGAATAATCCCCATCCACCCACCCCCATCCTGGGGGGTGCTCTCTTAAGTAACTGACCTAATTTGGCTTGGTCTAAGCTCCACTCAGTCTAGTGCTCACACCAGCTAAGGATAGACTTACTCCTTCTCAGTCAGTGTTGCCTCCTATTTTACCTGCAATCCTATAAGCTCCATCAAGAGTCCAATTCAACTTTCCTTCCAGAGCTCGATCTCTGTGTAATCAGCTTAGCTGGTGTGTTTTACAGAGCCCATTTCAATTTTCCCTCCAGAGCTCGATCTCTGTGTATCAGCTCAGCTGGGATGATTTTACATTTTGGTTCTGTCTCAGTTAATTCCATTTTTTCCCACCCACGTCTGTCAAGTCAAAGTCCCCTTACTCTGCTGACCCACTCCAAGACCCCATTTTCCCCTATCTCCACCACAAGGGCATTTTTCCTTTTCACTCCCTATTTTCTCCTCATGAGACTCTCTCCATCTCTCTCAACACTTATCATTCACCCTCTAACACTCTGTTTTCCTACACAGTCTGCCTCTCCTGACCTTCCCCCCTTCTCCAACCTGCCCCATTTTGTCATCTTCTTCTTCTTCAAACCTCTCCCTCCAACCTGTTCTAGTCTCTCGACTCTGCCTTGCCCCCTGCTACCCCATCCCTCTCCCCCTTTCTTCACTCTACCTCCCAGTCACCTGGTCCTCATCTCTTCCCCCTCTTTCGGCTACCCATTCTTCCTTGCTCCCATCCCCCTCTCCAAATCTCGATGCCCTTCTCCACAGTGTTTGCTTCTCTTCTCCCCCTTCCACCCACACTCCCCTAAACGGTCTAAATATCCACCTCAGTTCTTTCTCTCTTTGCCTACTCATCCTTCTCTCTGGAGACATTGAAATTAACACTGGTCTTCCTCCATCCCAAACTCCATCTGCACAGCCCAAGAGCTTACACATCTTTCATCTCAATGCTTGGAGCTTTCTTCCCAAAATGGATGACCTAAAGGTTTGGATCTTCCAACACTCCCCTGATGTCCTGTGCATGTCAGAGTCTTGGGTTTCAGCCAGGATCCCAGATGCTTCTGTCTCAATTCCTGACTATAACCTTTACCGCCAGGACCGCTTTAAATGTGGTGGGGGCATGGCTGTCTACACCAGACAATCCCTTCCATGCTCCATCTCCCTCCAAGATGCCCAGCCCTCCTCTCACGAGCTTCTAATTGTCCAACTCTCCCGCCCCTATACCCTCACTATCTACATAGCAGTACTTAACTACCCTCCCAAAGTACAACACAACTCTTTGGTCGATTGCATCTTTGCCATCTCCTCACACGCAAGTGGAGGCAAGCTCATCCTGCTTGGCGACTTAAATGTGGACTGGCTATCCCCTACCGCTGAACCCTCCATTCTCAAAATAGAATCATTAAACCTCTCACAGATGATCTCTGAGCCAACTCGCCTGAACCACAAATCCTTAAATAACAAACTGCTCGACTGGGTGCTCTCTTCCCACCCTCACTGCATTTCTGTCACTGGTGTACTCCCCGATGCCCATAGCGACCACTGCATCACATACTGCATGAGAAAAGCTATAACTCCCCCAGTCAGCCTCCAAATATATTTAGTATCATCCTTTCCGCATCCTGGACTCTAATTCCCTTCTCTAGGACTTAACGTATGCAGAGTGGTCTCCTATGTACTCTGTCCTTAAAGTTGATGCTGCTCTACAACTTTTCTCTGATACCATCACCTAAATCTGGAATACTCATGCACCCCTAAAAAAAAGTAAAAGTAAAATACTGCCATCTCCCATGGATTACCCCAGACCTCCTCTCCCCTCTCCCTCTCCCTCTGTAAATAATGAGACCAACTCTGGGCAAGATTTAAGGCCTCCCACCTACCCTCGGACTACCAGCTCTATAGGTCCCTTAAGAATGCCTGTACCCAGGCCCTCAGAAAAGCCAAATCCAGCTGTTTTAAGTCTCAGCTTCAGACCAGATCCGACTTCCCAGTTAATTTCTGGAAAGTCCTCCACAACCTCTTAAACCCTCCCATTGCTCAAGCCCCACAAATCCTAAAAATTGATGGAGTAACAGTTTCTGACTCTACCACTATCACAGAGACCTTCATCACATTTTTTACCACCTGTGCCCTCACTGACCAACCCCCCGGACTCTCCTACCCCTACAGGATCTGGTTTCACTTTCCCCCCTTATCTCCCCTGAAGAGGTTTACAAGGCTCTAATGGTGCTTAATCCTACCAAAGCCAGTCCGGACCATCTCCACCCCAAGATGTTCTGTATATCCACCCCAGCCATCACAGCTCCCCTGGCTCATCTCCTAAACCTCTCCCTCTCTACCAGCTCCATCCCATTACTTTGGAAACTGGCCAAAGTGCTGCACCTACATAAGGGTGGGAATCCCACCTCACCCAGCAATTATAGACCCTTATCTCTCTTACCAGTCCTCGCTGTGCTCCAGAAGTCTCTTATCTACTCAAGGCTTCTGGAACATGTAACTGTCACTAACAGTCTTTCTCTCTTCCAGCCTGACTTCTGGAAGCAGCACTCCACTATCTCCTCCCTGCTCCGGGTCACTGACACAATCCAATCTACAGTGGACAAAGGCCTTGTCACTGCAGCCATCTTTTTTAGACCTGGCAAAGGCCTTTGATTCTGTTTTTCACACCGTCCTCACCCAAAAACTTAATTCCTTTAGTCTCGCTCCCACTGCCACCAATTGGTTCAGCTCATACCTTCATGAAAGGCAGCAATCTGCGATGGTAGGAACTATTCTCTCCCCCCCACTCCCAATCCTAGCTGGTGTCCCCCAAGGCTCCATACTAGGCCCCCTCCTATTGTCTATATTCATAAATGACCTTCCCTCTGCCTGCTCCCCCTCCAAAATTTACTGTACGCAGACGACACCGTATTATACTTTTCCTGTCCTGCTGCTGCAGATGTTACAGCCCCCCCCGAAAGCAACTTTGACAAAGTGCAAAAATGGTTTCACCAGAACCAGCTGAAACTAATTCAGAAAAAAAAAACAGTTTCCATGTTCTCTGGTAAGAGGCAAAAATGGTCCAAAACTCAATGCCCCCCTACTTTCACCATCCTCAACAGCTCACCTCTACAATCAGTCAATTCTTTCAAATACCTAGGGGGTCTGGTTGGATAACAGCTTTGATTTGTCCACCCACATAGACTATATTTGCTCCAAGCTCTGCCCTAAACTTGGTTTCCTATACTGACACAAAGAATGTCTCCCATTGTCTACTCGCTGAGACTTAGTCAAAAAAACTATTCTTCCCATAATTGACTATGCTGACATTGTCTATGCCTCTGCTCCTGCAACCTCACTAGGTAGACTTGACACACTACTTAATTCATTCTGCCACCTTGCCATCTTGTCCCTTGCCTCTCACTCACCACTGTACCCTCTACTCCTCTCTGTCCCTCACACTGTAAATACCAGGCACCTCATCTTTGGAACCAACTCCCTTGGGACACCCATCATGCCACTACCTTCTCCATCCTTAAATTCCTTCTCCAAGCAGTACCTGCAGCTCCATGTACTTGCTCCCCCTATCCTTCCTCCCCCCTTCCCTAACCACTCCACATCCCCACCGACCCAATTTCCTAGGCTGCCAAGTGTCGCACCATCCCCCCAGGTCTGACATCTTCCTCCTGTCCTACTGCTACTCACA
This sequence comes from Neoceratodus forsteri, assembly GCA_016271365.2. Classification (NCBI taxonomy): domain Eukaryota; kingdom Metazoa; phylum Chordata; order Ceratodontiformes; family Ceratodontidae; genus Neoceratodus; species Neoceratodus forsteri. The sequence continues at coordinate 1,018,854,930 of CM028129.1, forward strand.
AATTTGACTTTGATAAGATAGCCAACAGAGTTAAGCTAGCCCTGGCAAAAAGAAATACAGGTGAGGGGGTACAGGCAAAGTGGGAAAACATTAAAGATGCAATACTTGAAGCCATATCCCATTGTGTTAGAGAGAAAAGGAAGTGCAAAAGAAGAAGGAAACCACTTTGGTCCTCAAAAACAGTAGCAGAAAAGGTCAGAGCCAAAAGGCTGGCCTTCAGGAAATATAAAGGAATGTAGCAGGATGAAGATAGGGAGGCATACCAAACTTTCCTAAGGGAAGCAGGGAAGGCAGTAAGGCAGGCAAAGGCCCAAACCGAGGAAGCACTTGCACGAACAGTAAAAGAAGGTGACAAGACTTTATAGAAATATTAGTGAAAGGAGAAAGTCCAGAGGGAGTATTGCTAAGATCAAAGTGGATAAGGGGGCATGTAAGGAGGAGGATCATGTAAAAGCATCTATCCTAAATAGATACTTCTGCTCAGTATTTACTAAAGAGAAGGTAGGGCAGGGCCCACAGCTCAGCATCATGGACACAGGGGGGAAGGAGGTGTGCACTAGTCCCTTCACAAAAGAAAGGGTCCTACAAGAGCTCAGTAAGCTCAGGGTGGACAAGGCAATGAGACCAGATGGCATACATCCCAGGGTACTAAAGGAGCTATGGGTGAAACTAGCAAAGCCATTATCAAAACTGTTTAGTGAGTCTCTGAGCACAGGAGAGGTCCCAGAAGACTGGAGAAGGGCTCATGTGATCCTGCTCCACAAGAGTGGTAGCAGAGAGGAGGCAGGGAACTACAGAGCAGTCAATCTCACCTCAGTAGTGGGCAAGATTATGGAGGCACCCCTTAAGGAAAGGATAGTGCAACACTTGGAATCCATAGGAGCACAGTATCTAAGACAGCATGGGTTTACAACAGGAAGGTCCTGTCAAACTGATCTCATAGATTTCTTTGATTGGGTAACCAGAGTGGTGGACCAAGGTGGAGCAGTTGACGTTGCCTACTTTGACTTCAGAAAAGCTTTCGATACTGTTCCACGTAGAAAATTGATTAATAAGCTGGGTAGGCTTGGGGTGGGTCAGAAGTTGGTCAACTGGGTGGCAAATTGGTTGATGGGCAAAAAACAGAGAGTGGTGGTAAATAGTATACAGTCAGAAGAGATGCAAGACACAAGTGGGGTACCCCAGGGATCAGTCCTGGGGCCAGTCCTCTTCAATATCTTCATCAGTGACATTGCAGATGGACTGGAGGGTAAGGTTTGTCTGTTTGCAGATGACACCAAGATCTGCAACAAAGTAGATGATCCAGATGGGGTGGACAGAATGAGGAGAGATCTGGATAAACTGGCAAAATGGTCAGAAAAGTGACAACTTGGATTTAATGCAAAGAAGTGCAAGATCATGCACATAGGGAAGAGAACCCCTGAAGCCACCTATAGGCTGGGAGGGGAGTTGCTGGCAGTCACAAGGGAAGAAAGATACTTGGGGCATCATCATCACAGATGCCCTGAAATCATCCAAGCAGACCACTAAAGCAATAGGTAAGGCTAGGGGATGTTGGAGTTTATTAGTAGGGGTATCACAAGTCATAAGAGGGTGATAATCATCCCTCTTTACAAGACACTGGTTAGGCCCCATCTGGAGTACTGCATGCAATACTGGAGGCCACACCTTCACAAGGACATTAACCAAATTGAGGCAGTCCAGAGAAGGGCAACCAAAATGGTGCAGGAACTGCATCAGAAAACATATGAGGACAGATTAATGGAGCTCAATATGTATACCCTAGAGCAAAGGAGGGAAAGAGGTGATAAGATTGAAACATTCAAACACCTTAAGGGCATTAACAAGGTGAAAGAGTAACATGTTTCAATATAAGAAAAATAGCAGGACAAGAGGACACAGCATGCGATTAGAGGGAAGCCGATTAAGAGGTAATGTGAGGAAGTTATTTTTCATTGAAAGGGTGGTGGATGCATGGACCGGCCTATCTCAGGAAGTGGTTGATATGAATACAGTGCAGGGCTTCAAACAGGCATGGGGCAGGCATAAGGGAGCAATTCAGATGAGTATGAATAGATAGGCCAGTGACAGAGCAAAGGCCGATGGCACATTCATAATGTAGAAAAAGAAATGGGCAGACTGAATAGGCCTTGCGGTCCCTATCTGCCATCAACTTCTATGTTTCTATGTTTCTATGTGAATGTATCCCTTATTTTGCCTGCCTCAGAGTTAATCCTCTTTACCCACTTTGCTCTGTACATAATTCTGTATGATCATGTATCTATCATGTAAATAATGTTGTATTCCTGTATAATCATGTTGCTATGTATATACAGTACTTGTATTTGTTTTGACTTCTGATTTCAAGTACTCAACTGTTTTTTATCTGTAATGTTCCATTTCTGTTTCTTACCACTGTATTTGTCTCTCCCTTGGGTCGCACCTGGAAACGAGCCTCGGCTCAGTATGCCTTTCCCTGTTATTCAACTTTTAATTAAATAAATAAATCCTGTTCGGTAGAACACCCTCTACCCATAGTAGCAGATCCCCATAGTTTTGATATTTTCAACACTTTTACTTTTTTAAACTGCAGTTCTACCATAACTACTGGGTACCCAGTGAAATATACACAGTTGCAGGCCTGATGTCTTAGTGCCCAGGATCTTGCATTGGTGCACTTAGATATGCAAGCTTGTGTTTACCCAACCAGACAGACCTTTTGGCTAGGATTTTTAGTAAAACAAACTGTAATCCCCAGGAAACCTAAACTTCGTAACAAATTGCAGCCCAAAATGGGAAACTAATGCACCAGTTTTTCTGGCTGATAGGCCTAGTACTCACATGTTCCAGATCAGGTCTAGAGCAGCAGTGGATGGTGCCGAGCAGGTGATGATGCAGCAGCAGACAGATGGTTGCTGCATTCCTATCCTGGGCCTGGCCACTTGCTTCATGTCTCTCTCTCTCTATCTCTCTCTTTTTCTACCAGTAGCATGGGGCAGTATGGCAAGTTGAGAAGGGCTAAGACCAAGGAGCTATCCTGCCTCATCCCAGTGGGCGTTCACTTGATTGCAGGTACAAGTGCCCAGAAACAATCTCCTGACCACATCTTCTCTTGGCACACCAGACCGCGTACCTCTGACAACAGCAAGTGCTGTGGGTGGCTTTAGCAGATTTGCTCTGATAAGTAACAACTCAAACAGGATGCACAGCACTCTGTTTGGATGAAACTCTCTAGCAAGCAGATGCAAACAAGATTCAGACTATCACCAGGATTTCTGGATCGGATGCCTTGCTAGGCCCTCAGCTGTCCTCCTCTGCACTTCTCTTCTTTCCAGCTACCTGGGAAGGACTGCCCTGAATTCCTCCTAGGCTGGATGAAGGTTTCAGCTCAGCACGCACACTCCCATTTCAGTTTCTGATTTGTTGACAGGCTTATCATTTACAATTCTGGCTCCCATAGTGGCTGAAAGAGGTTGAAAAGGGTGCCAAGCACTCTGCTGCTTTTCTCTCAGAATTTCTGAGTCTTTACAGGATCCCTTGCTTTCCAGTTGGCTGATCATTAAGGTCAGATGTAAGCAAGATGGTGATTTCCATTTGTTTACATCTAGGTTATAGTACTGCTGCTGTTTCACATATTTTTTTTTACTGCTTACTACTTTACTTTTATTTATTTATTTTTTTTGCTTACGACTTTTTCTCAGTCCTTGGTCGGCCCTTCTCCTCCTCCTTTCTTCCGGAAGCATCCATCCAGCCCAGATCTCTAATCTCGGGTTCTCACTTCTTACCCCCATGGCTTACTCCATGTGGCGGGGTGGTGGGGAGCCTCCAACTCGACCCACTAGGTCTGGATTCAGTACTGGGTGATGGCCTCTCAGAGATGGCACCAGTAGTGGATGGCCATTAGGCTGCTCGACCAAACTGCATTTTCTGTGTGGAGAGGAGTGTGCAATGCTGATAGTGGGTGTACCATGCACGCATCCACAGGCAGCACCTTTGTCAGCTGTTTCACCTCCATGCCCCTACTGTACAAGACCTGGCGTACCAACACCTAGCCTCCACTAGGTGTCAGACAAAATGCCAGTCTCTGTTCCCCACCCAGAGAAGAGCTGTGCTCTGGACGTTCAGTCCTCTCTCACCCCAGCTGGCCCATGATGACCTGCTTGCAAGGCACCACGAACACGGGTCGCCAGTGTAGCAGGAGATAAGGCATCCCTGCCTCAACCCTCCACACCACTGGGCAGCCACACTACTTTACTTTTAGAGGGACCAGCCATCCATCTCGGCCCTAGTTCATAAGCCATGATCCCTCTGGTCTCCTGTTTCTCCTTGCCAGCTGGCCTGAACACTCAGAGCAGCAGGAGCTGCTTCAACACACTGAGCCAATCAGTGCCCAATCTCTCCTTGAAGGAGAGGGGCCTGGTCACCTCGAGTGGTCCCGCATAAACGGTCCCAGCATGAGTGGCACAGTAGGACTGGGGTTCCTAGAGTGGAGTCACCAGAGGGGAGAAAAGGAGACTCTGCCTGACGTCCCCCCTTTTATGTTGTAAGTATTTATTGTACTCTTGCAGACCTGTTAATATGTTGCTCCTCTTATTAGATAGGTGCTGCATATACTTACTGTTCCCCACAAGCAAGGGCCTATTTTGTCCTTCACACTACTTTAAAGGTATTATGCATGCACTGTTTTTTTCTGCTAAGTTCACAAACTGTAATATGCTCGGTATTACTGCTAAGTCAGTTCTTACTGCCACCATATACTGCTGTTGTGTATATTGCTTGTGTCTATTGCCCAGTCCTACCTATCTAGCCTTGCCACATCTCCCAAGATTGTTATATAGGCTCTCACCCTTCCTGGATGTAGCCCGCATCCTACATAAATTGTTATTTTGGCTTCTACTCTATCTGGGTGTAGCCTGCTTCCCCGCGTAAATTGTCACTACCCTTTCAGGGTGCAGCCTGCATCCCCACAAAATTGCTCATTTAGGCTCCTACCCTATCTAGGTGTAGCCCTGATATACACAAAATTGCTACTCAGCCTACTAGGGTTGTCAGAACCCTCTGAAGTTCTGGGTTCTAGTTCTAGTCTAGAACTTTTGAAAAAGTTCTAGTGTTCTAATCTTTTTTAGAACTTTTTAGAACTCGAACCCTATTTTTTTATTGTGCTGCCAGTAACGAAGATAGTAATAAAATACATATAAAGGAAAAACTGTTCAAAATAAGGGGAGAGAAATTATCTTGTGTGACATTGATAGGAATACAACTAGGTTTATCTATAGTTTCTTCTGTTTGCTAAAGTCAGCAACTTAATACGTAACAGGCCCACCCACCCACCCATATGTTAAAATTTTTCCTGCTGCAGCTGCATCATAGTTCCTTAGTGAAAGAAAGAGGCACATTAGCCATTTATGTACTCAGCTATATATACTCATCGTCATGAATTAGGAGAAAAAATAACTGATATTACCTAATTTCAGCTATTTGCTGCTTTCTGTTTTAAATGAGTGAATCAAAAGTTGCTATGTTTAAAAGAAAGCTTTTATAACAAAGTCAAGCCAAGTACTACAGCAGCAACATGTGGAACTGTTACAAAACATATTATGTCATAACATATTCAGTCAAGACATTGGAATAAAAAAATATTTGCAGAAACCACAAGAAGGCTACTCAATCCTAAGTTGTGCCTGTGTGAAAGGCTGAGCACAAGAACAAAAGACACAGCACAACACTTCCAAAATATCTGTATTATGATTTTTAACTAGTGGCATCACAGTACAGAAGCATACATGTAGGATAAAATAGTTTAAACAGACAAAAGGTCCTTTTGTCTGTTTAAACTGTTTTGTCCTGCATGTATGTTTCTGTACTGTGATGCTATCAGTTAAAACGCATAATATCAGTATATTTTTGAAGTGTTGGTGCTGTGTCTTTTGTTCTTAATAAAAAATATGCTAGTCATTGTTGCTGGCAAATGCATGCAATTTTCTAAGGTAATGCATACATATACCAACATTTTATTGGCAAATTGAAGTAATACATACAAAAATTCTAAGATGATGCATTTTGCAGCTGATACTTCAATAAAATCTGTATTTCAGTCACATAAATAAAACAGTGGTTTCTCACCACATACTAAGGAACATTTCTAGCTGCAGCAGTTGGCATGTGATGTTTAAGGGACAGCATCTGTCAACCCCATTATGTATCAAATTATCACTACTTATAAAGCAAAAACACTATGATACGTCACATTCTGTGAAAACTGCTGATGCAGATTTTCTTTTATTTCTGATTCCTTTATTCTTTTTTTAAAGGGGACAGGACTAGGTGGCAGCAGTTTGCAATGTATTTAATAAGAATATATATTATGTGTACAGTAGGTTCGGTCTGTCATCATTTTTTTCCTCACCATCCCCAGCTGATCATGAATCTGTAAATGAAAGAACTAAAACAACACCACCTTTCACCCCATCACCCATTCCACTTTTCTTCCACCACCCTCATCTGTGCAGTAGCACCATGCCACCACTTACACCCATGTTAAAACCAACCCACAACCCTCACCCATGTACAAGCATCCATTTTTCGTTTATGGCTAACATTTCTGTAATTGAAAAATAATAAACAGCTACCAATTAGAACTCATTGTTTTGTCCTCTTTAAAATTGAAAAATAGACTGTCTCCTGTCCCAGCCCATGCTGATGCACACAAAGTCACAGAAGGTAAATCCAAAAATATATGTTTGCACTTTAACTATAAATAATATGATACAGAAAGGATTGACGTGACAGTGTCCCTTTTATGCCAAATTTGGGCCTGTTCCCACTGATGTTAAAATTGCCCTGTATATAAAACTTGTTGACTTTAGTTTAGACCCTAGCTACAAAACAGTTTGCCATGAAATGGTGAAAGTTTTGGGGGGTATATAGTCCAAGGTAGTAGATCGAGAAAGGAGAGAGACGACAACCAAAGTCATCACAGTCTGTAAAAGTTTCCTTTTTGGTGCAGAGAGAGACTCCGTCCCACACAGTATTTTTACCAGCCACCACCATCTGAGTTGTCATCATCACCATCAACATCCACAACATCAATCACTTCAGGATCAGTTTGTATACTCTTATAGGGATACGAAAATCTTGACTTATTAACTTTAATAAAAGTTAACGTGTGCACATTTTCTGGCAGCAACCTATTTCTGGTGTCTGTCACAATATTGCCAGCTGTACTAAACATGCGTTCTGAAGAGACACTTGTTACAGGACAACCAAGATATTTACAGGCTTCATCATACAGCTCTGTCCAAATTGACTTTTTTGATCTCCAGTATTCAAAAGGGCATGCATCAATAGGAATAGGCAGTTCTTGCAGGTAACTGTCTACCATGTTGGACAGAGACCGCTCAGAAGAGGAATCAGCAGAAGCAGCTGGTATGGCAGCAATTTGGGAAAGGTTTTGCCACAGATTTAGCTTGCTACTAAGGGCTGAAGAAGTGGCAGTTGTGGAACAACTACTGTTAATGTTTGGTGACTTTTCCAGTTCTGTATCCCTTTGTGAAGATGAACCTGCATGTTGTGGTGATGACAACCTGATGGTACTGTGCGTGTCTGTGTTTGACTGCTATGAGTGCTGCAGCTCATCTAGCAACATACATTTGTACTGCTCTATATCATCTGTTTTTGGAAGATGTATAGCCTTGAACCTGGGATCTAAGAGAGTTGCAAGTATGTAGTGTCTTGATTTCGTCATTGCAACTAATTTGTCATTGGTTTTGAAGCTCTCGCTCATTCTCTTTACAAGATTCCCATGATATAGGTGACATGTTGTCTGCGCTTCAGATCTGTCTTTTTCTATTTGTAGATTTAGAACACTAAGATGATGTGAAATGAGCATTATGAGTGGGATAACCTGACTCACAGATGCACCTTCAGAAGACATGTCCCTTGTAGCTGTCTCAAAAGGAGCTAGGATACAGCACACTGTCTTCATTAATTTCCACTGCAGCACAGACAGCATAATGCCATCTCCAATAATGTAACTGGAGCAGTACTCATGTACAGCTTGCTTTTGCTCCAAGAGGCGCTGCAGCATATAAAGCGTTGAGTTCCAATGAGTGGAAACATTTTGAATCAGCTTTTGCTGGGGCAGCTTGTGTTTTTTTTGCAGTTCGGACAATGTCTGTATAGCCTTGGTTGAATGTGAAAAGTGAGTCACAATTTTTTTGCAAACAGCAATCATACCATCCACTTGTGTTTCGTTGCTGAGAAATCCCGTGACAATTATGTAAGCAATGTGCAAAGCAAGAAGCATGCAGAAATCCTCCATCCTGTATTGCTTTTTAAGATGTTGGCTCCATTGTCACTTACTATGAAGCCACATTTTAGACCTTGAGAATAAACTCATTCGTCAAGGAGGTCATTTAGTTTCTGCAAGATGTTTGCAGCAGTATGACTTTGCCCAAACTTCTTTATATGCAGCAGCGCCATCTTTTGGGGTGTCTTTGTTTTTGAAGAAGCACAAGAAAATGTGACCCAATGAGCGGTAAGGGACATGTAATCTATGTTTTGAGTGCTGGTCCACATATCTGTTGTGACATGAATAACCCCACCCTCTGCAGTTTTAAGTGCAAGCATCACTGTCGCTTTTAAAGCCTGATAAATGTTTGGTATTTCAACATCGGAAAAGTACCTTCGATGAGGAACGTTGTAACGAGGCTCTGCTAATGTCATGAGCTCCCTAAAATCCTCATGATCTACCAAAGAGTATGGGAGAAGGGCTCCGGCTAACAGTTCACCAATTCGGTGATTAAGATGAAGGGTCTTTGGATGATTTCTAGTAAAGGTATTCTTCCTTTCAAATGCCTGAGACAGTGTTAGCTGTTTGCAACATGTCCCTGCTGGTTTATTATACACCGTGCTTCGATGGGCAGATGGACGCAGAGATGGTGGACTAGGACTTATACATTCAGTGCCATCACTGGATGTGCAACTGGTACTAATGGTGCTGGCATTGGTGGTAACAGTGATCCTAGGGCTGGCAGTGGTTCTGCCCGCATCAAGTTCAGACAATTCAGTATCCATTTCAGATTCCTGATCCTGACCCTTCACGCGCGGTCTGGAAGATGGAGGACATGGGTTTTGGTTTTGATGATCAAGCAAAACCAATGTTTTTTTCAGATGGCGCTTAAGAGCTGTAGTGCCAAGGCAGCACACAACTTTACCACGGCTTACACTCTGTTTACACAGGGAACAAATTGCTCTGCATGGATCAGTTTTACTGACTGAGAAATAATTCCACACCTCAGATGTGACAGATTTTGTTCGAGTGCTAGGAAGATAGCTAAAGACTGTTTGTGTCTTTTCACCTGTCCTAACAGAACCTGGGACATGCTCCTTGGTGCTAGAAGAGTGGACAGAAGACTCTGATGGATTTTCATTGCTGGCCAACACAGAAGTGGTGGATTCAATGGATATGTCCTTTTCATTGCCAACAGTGCTGGATGTATTTGCAAGTGCACTACCTGATTCATTGTCAGCAGACTTGCTCATTTCACTTTGTTGAGGAAGTAATGATTTGTCACGAGACACAGCAGTGTGGGACTGAGACAAAGAGCTACTGTCTGAGTCGAGAGGACTCACTGTCACTTGCATTATTGCTGCTAGTCACAGGGATCTTAACGGCATGAATGGCATACCTTATGGTGCCTCTCCGTGGGACCCCAGCAGCTGTACAGGTTTCTTTAAAGGTCCCCTTTACCACACTTCACTGTTGCTCTTTTGCTGTTTTTGAATTTTTATCGTGAAACATTTTGGTTATTTCTGTCAGCACCAGGATTACTACTCCCACCAACACCTGCTCCAACACCAGCACTAAATGCTTCATCTATGTTGGTGTCAGCCATAACAGACAGTAAGTACCAGTACTACCAGTCCAGTATACTGCAGTGAACACACCAACACCCAAACAATTCCTGTGTAACAAAGCAATGTGATCTGTAATCGCTGGCTACAACTCCAAAATTTTATTTTGGTTGTGTGACACCGTGATACGTGGACTGAAAGTAATGGGTGTTTACTCACCTGGTAAAGGTGATTGTGTTGGTTGGCATCCATGGCACTCCAGACATTACCTCATGGGTTACAGCCCACCTGATAGGCTAATGATGCACATGACCCAGATCAGATTTCAAGTATATCCAGGTCCCAGGAACCCCTGCTCTCCAGTTTGAATTTTCCATAGCTGAAAGGAAGAATGTTAGTACAAGAAACAATACACACAATAGAGACTAGCAAGGATGAGGTCTGCAATGACATGATAAAATAACAAGGCCAGAGGCCTGAGTTTATTCCCTATTATGTATACACTACCTCGAACCATGGTTCACTGATTTAGCAGCGGATTGAGGTCTGAAGGACTGGTAGGGACCTCCTGGTTCTTTTCTGGTGGGTCACCCGATCATTCCTGTGAGGGCCTTGAGTGCCATGGATGCCAACCAACACAATCACCTTTACCAGGTGAGTAAACACCCATTGTGATTGGTTGGCATCCCATGGCACTCCAGACATTACCTCATGGAGATAAGAAGCAGTTAAACCTCCGGGTGGGATTCGGATGAATCGGAGGGTCCAGGAGATGGAGCCACTGCTAGGGACATGGGAGGCAGGCTGGCCTGAAGTCCTGGAGTTGTTCCGCCTGTAGTGCCTAGAAGGTGTGTAGGGAGCTCCAGGTAGCCACCCCACAGATGTCTTTAGACGATACCGATGCTCGTTCCACCCAGGAGGTGGATACTGCCCTGGTGGAGTGAGCTCTGATCCCCTGCGGTGGGGTCCGCCACTTCAGCGTGTACACATGGAGGACGACCCGTCTGATCCACCCTGCGATGGTGGTCTTGGACGCTGCGAGCCCCTGTCGTTGACCTTTCGAGATGATGAAGAGTCTCTCCGTCTTACGGATGGATTGAGTCCTGGTCAGGTAGGTCGAGAGGACCGATCCCACATCCAGGGAGTCAGGAGTACCGCTCTCGGCCTGAGGGGCTGTGCGAGGCAGAGTGGGTAGGTCTATAGGTTGTTCTCTATGGAACTTCGTCGGAACCTTCGGTTGGAAGGCCGGTACTGTCCGGAGCCGTACCCCTTTGGGGGTGAAGATGGTGTAGGGCGGTGCGCAAGATAGGGCACCGAGTTCTCCTATTCTTCTGGCTGAGCAGATGGCCACAAGAAAGGCAGTCTTCAGGCCTACCCAGAAGAGGTCTGCTTCGGCGAGTGGTATGTACGGTGGCACTCTTAGGGGGTCCAATACCAGAGGTAGGTCCCACGGCGCGACGCTAGGTCTGGACCTGGGACGCATGAGGTCCACGGCCCTCAAGAAGTGGATGGCATCCGGGTGTGCCCCCGGTGGGTGCCCCTCGACGAGGCCTCTGGCCGCCCCGATGGCCGCCAGTTGCACCCTTAGAGAGGAGGGTGCCAGCCCCTTGTCCAACCCTTGTTGTAGGAACAGGAGGATAGTGGGGAGGTCGGCTTGTTCCGCTACCGATCCTCGAAGGTGGCACCACTGTGAGAAGACAGCCCATTGCCTCTCGTAGGTGGAAGTAGTGGAGGCTCGACGAGATCGGAGGAGCGTGCCTATGGCCAACTCATGGTACCCGGTAGCCGTTAGTCATTCCTCCTCAGGAGCCAGGCCATGAGCTTTAGCATTCGAGGGGATGGGTGTAGCACTGGTCCCTGCATCAGCATGTCTGGATGGGTCAGTGTCCGGAGGCTGGCTAGCGATATCTCTGTGATTGCCGCGAACCAAGATCTGCGAGGCCAGTACGGGGCCACCAGAATGATGGTGGTTCGAGATTTCCAGATTTTTCCCAAAACTTGTGGGATGAGGGGGAGCGGTGGGAACACGTATGCGTAGTCCCGTGACCATGCCTGAGACAGGGCGTCCGTGCCTTGGGAGTGCGTGTCCCTGAACAGGAAAAATACCGGTCCACCTGGGTGTTGTCCCTGGATGCCATTAGGTCCATGGACACCAGTACCCATGCCGCCTGGATTACCTGAAACAGGTCAGGTGCAGGCGCCATTCTCCGGGTGGATCTGCCGGCTGAGCCAATCCGCCTTACGCTCAGTTTTCCGCTAAATGTACTGCTCCCAGGTGTGATAGGTGCATTTGCGCCCAGTTCATCACCCTTGAGGTTTCCGTGACATGGCCCTGCTTCTGGTACCTCCTTGCTTTATGAGTGTATGCCACCGTCACTGATTGTCGGATTTGGTCAGAACCGACTGTCCCTGTATGATGTGGTGAAGGCCCTAGTGCATGGAACACTGCTCTCATTTCCAGAACGTTGATAAGAGTAGAGACTCTGCTGGGGACCAAGTACCCTGCGCTGACTCGTCCCTCAGACAGGCTCCCCAGCCGGAGAGGCTCAGCCTCGTCTCGATGGGGATTGGGGAGGGGCTTCCAGGGAACCCCTCGTCAGATTTCCCGAGTGACCCATCACCCAGGGAGGATCTCACTTCTGGATAACTGAACCACACAATGTAGGTTGTCTCTGCATGGTGCCCGGCCAGGATGTAATTTTGGAGGGACGATGTGCCACCTGGCCCAAGGGATCAGGTCGATGCAGGAGGCCATGCATCCCAGGAGTTTCGCCACTTCGCCACCGTGGCGGGAGCGTGTCCTTAATTGCCTGGCCAGCTTCCGGAGGCTGCGGATCCGTGCTGGTGCCGGTCTCGCCCAACCTTCCGCTGAGTTGATGATGGCCCCGAGATGCTTGATCTGTTGGGTCGGACGGAGCTGGCTCTTCTCTCTGTTCACCACCCAACCGTGATCTTTGAGTGCCCGTATGGCGAGTTCCGTATGAGCGCGTGCCTGATCCTCGGATCGGGCGCGTATGAGCCAGTCGTCCAGGTACGGTACTATGTCCAGTCCTTGTTCTCTGAGTCTGGCCACCAAGGTGATGGAAACCTTGGTGAAGACTCTGGGGGCTGAGGACAGCCTGAATGGGAGCACCCGGTATTGAAAGTGGTGTCCCAAGATGTGGAAGCGTAGGAACCTTCTGTGGCTCTTGATGATGGGGATGTGTAGGTAGGCGTCCTTTGGATCGATGGATGTTAGGAAGTCGCCTACCCTGATCCCCTGGAGGGTGGACCGGACGGTCTCCATTTTGAACCGTTGTGGGATCACGTATCGGTTCAGGCGTTTGAGGTCCAGGATGGGCCTCAGCTCCTGATTTCTTGGGCACCAGGAAGAAGATGGAGTACATGCCTTCCTGTTCCTGAACTGGGACAGGTTGTATGGCCCTGTTCTGGATCAGCTCTTCCAGGATTCCCTGTACCTGGTGAGGAGAGGCTCTTCTTCTGGAGATGGGGGATTGAAGGACGGGTCAACTCTATGGCGTATCCCCTGGAGACCACGTCTCAGACCCACCTGTCCGACGTGGTGGACGCCCAGTGATGGGCAAATAGAGCTAGCTGTTGGCCGACAGGGGGGTACGAGTTCTGGTGAGGGAGGCCCGGGGAGACCGAGTCACTGTTTTCCCTGAAACCTCTTCCACGGCCTCTGGACCTTTGCCCCGGGTCTGGAAGGAGGGAATTTGTAGTTGCTGAAGGTGGGAGTGCGGGGTAGGATGTGAGACCCTACTCCGAAGGAATGGTTCTGTGGGTAGGAGTCCCTGGGTTTGGTTCTTGGCCCCAGGATGAAACCTGCGTCTAGCGGCAGGCAGATGTGAGGGTCTAGAATGATTTCTTAGGAGGTCCCTACCTCTTCCCTCTGTTTTAGGTAGTTTTGGAGACCTTCCCAAATACATGACTTCTTAAGGGGTAAGTTCTGAAGTAGAGTCTTAGATTCTGAATCGGCATCCCAGAGCTTGAGCCATAGCGCCTGCGGGCCCGATGGTGATTGGGCGCCTGGCCTGGAGGCGTAAGGAGTCCACTGCCATGTCTGCCAGGTATTTGGCTGCGCCAGGTGCAGTCTAAAAGTTCAGCCTCCCTGGAATTTGGACTCGCCTGCTCCTGGAGTTCCTCCAGCCAGCGGATCTGGGCCTGAGAGGTATAGATCGCCGCCGTCATCGCCTTGGCCATGGTGCCCTCAATTTCAAAAGTCCTCTTTAACATATCTTCGATTCTTTTGTCGGTAGGGTCCTTGAGGGCTATGGTACCGCATGGTAGCACAGTTTTCTTACTCAAGGCCGCCACTTGGGGATCGATGGAGAGCGCCTTGCACCAGGCGTCTGACTTGTCACCCTGAACCGGGTACCTCTTGTGTAAGTTCCTTCGGTTTGGCATTCTGCCCGGGTCTGTGGATTGCCATTCTGTGTGGATCAGTTCTTCAATGGCCGGGAAGACTGGGAAGGTCTCTGAGGTGGTGGTCCTTAGCTGGATCATTGGATCTAGCTTCGATTCTGCCTTCTCCCCTTCCTGTTCCTCCATGGACAGGCCCATGGTGGCCTTGATGACCTTCATAAGACCGGGGATTGTCTCGAACGCACACAGTTTTGACGTCAGGGACGGAGTTGCCTGCTGATCGATGTCCTCCGTGTCTGACTCCAAGCCATGCTCCTCCTCCTCCTCCTCCTCCTCGTCAAATTCATCCTCTTTGTCTCCTTCTTCCGGGTTGCCATCCGGGGGAATGCTGGGAAGAGGGTCCTCTGTGGCTGGTGGTTCCTCTGGAGGGTCTCTCCGGCGAGGGGGCTCTGCGCTGGGTGGTGGAGGAGGGTGGCACTGCACGCGGTGCATTTCTTTGCCTTAACCATCTGAACAATAAAGAGAGAGGTCTGAGCGAAGAGTGGTGACTCCGGAGCTTTTTCCCCCTTATGCCCCAGAAGGTAAGCCCCGCAGGTGGGCGGGGTGAGGGAGGGGGTCGGGGTGGAAGGAGACGAGAGTGCTGTGATAAGGGCACTGTGAGGGCCCTTAGACAGACCTGGAATGGGCGGAGACTCCTCTCCCAAGAATCCTTACCTACCTATCCCTTCTCAGATGATTCCTACTCAGGGTGAGCCGGGCCCGCTGTGGAGGGGGGGCCAGGCCACCGAGTGGTGGGGATAGAATCACCGGAGCCTACCAGGGTCATGCAGGAGGTACCTGGCAAGAGCTCGAAGGGTGTCCTACTGGGGTCGCTGTGTGAGGGACCCGAGTTGGAGTAAGGATGACTCCTTTTTTTTTTTTTTGTGTCCAGAAGTGCAGAGTGGGCCTTGGTCCAACCCCTGATTTCCCTGGCCCGTTGGGTGGGGGTGGAACGGTGGGATCCAATAACTTAATCGCTGCATGAAGGCTGAGGGTCGGGAGGCCTGCAGGGGCCTGGGCCCTCTCAATTCTTCGTCTCTGCTTTTTTTTTTTCCTTATCTTATCCCCAGCTAGCCTGGTCTCTGGGGAGGGCCAATGTGCGCCCCTGATGAGAAAACGCGGCCTGTAGGAATGGGGAATCTCCCCCAAGGAAGAAGGGCGTCGCCCCGAGGCCTAGGATGGCGTCGCGGCGTGGCCGATGCTAAAGGAAATTTTCGTCCACTTGGGACGACCACGCCACAAGTGCAACCCCCCCCAGGAGAGGGGACAAGGAGAGAGCTGGAGAGAAGCCGCCGGGAACGCCTGAATGCCCCTGGGGCCGTCAGCCCTTTAAGTGGAAACTGAGGGATTCAACCCCGGTCTGGCCTACTGGAGTCGCCAGATTTGCAGCTCGGAGCCTTAGATCACTACTCTAACTGCCTCTCTGATGGCCGAGAAGGGAGAGAGAGGCAAGAGGCCGCACGCCCGCTGGGCCTAGGGACGCTGGCCGCCCTGCTGAGGGAGAGAGCTGGGCGGGCTGAGGAAGAGAGCTGCGCCCACCTGAGGAGCGGAGGTGTTAGCAGGCTAGGAGGCATCTGGGTGGATGGCCCAGATGAGAGGAATGGCCATGAGGGCCGGAGGCTGGAAGCCCCGGAGGGGAGGAGAGGGCCTCGGAAGGAGAAAGAACACCTAGGAGGGAGCCGGAGTCCCGGGAGGAGAGGCCACCTGGGAAGGAGCAGGCAAGGGCCTGGTAGAGGGAATTAACGGTTACAGGGTCGGTGCCCGAGAGCACCGAAGCAACAAGGGCCCGGAGGCCTAGCGCAGGGCCTCGAGGAGCTGGGAAGGGAGGGAGGTCCCGAGGAGAGAGAGAGAGGCCACAGGGAAGACCGCTGGAGTCGCGGGGCAGAGGCGACTCTGTGGAGGGTTTTTACAGGCGAGTGCCTGGTAGGAAAGGCCCAGGGCCGTGGTGGCTTACGGGCAGGCAGCGCGCTGCCTAGAAGGCCTGGAAGGGCAGGGCAGCGGCCCAGAGCGTGAGGAATTCGCTGAAAATGAACAAAGCCTCGCAGAGGTGCCACAATAGCCAGACTAATTTGATTATTGAGGAGGAAGGCTCCTGAGGCACAATTAAACAACAAAATGGCTTATTAGAGCTGGTATTTCTTTTAGGAGCCCAAAATGCTCCTCTCTTACATTATATCCATCCAACAATCCAAATAGATTACAATTAAATTACAATTAAATTACAATCACATACCGGAGGCTGTTTGAGAAAAACACATTTCCTACCTTAGAAGTTAAAGAGCAGACAGGGGTTCTCTGGATGCTTCTTGCCTATTCAGATGCACAAATTACAACTGGAGAGCAGGGGTTCCTGGGACCTGGATATACTTGAAATCTGATCTGGGTCATGTGCATCATTAGCCTATCAGGTGGGCTGTAACCCATGAGGTAATGTCTGGAGTGCCATGGGATGCCAACCAATCACAATTGAAGAATATGACAGTTTGCAACTAAAGGATCCCAGGTTCAAGGCTTACAGAATGATTGGGCTGCTGGGCATAGGCATACACATAGCAATCAAAGGGCACACAGCAGCAGGGTGATGGGCTGACCACAGGAGACGGAGTCACATACGCAACCCAGGGAATGAGAATTATATTTCTATGTTTCTGTCATGTAAGGTTAATGCCACCACACAACTGGCCACTGGGCTTCTCTCTGTAACACACACACTGGGTAGGGTACAGTGCAGTCAAGGGGCACACAGCAGCAGGGTGATGGGCTGACCACAGGAGACGGAGTCACATACACAAACCAGGGAATGAGAATTATATTTCTACGTTTCTGTCATGTAAGGTTAATGCCACCACACAACTGGCCACTGGGCTTCTCTCTGTAACACACACACTGGGTAGGGTACAGTGCAGTCAAAGGGCACACAGCAGCAGGGTGATGGGCTGACCACAGGAGATGGAGTCACATACGCAAACCAGGGAATGAGAATTATATTTCTACGTTTCTGTCATGTAAGGTTAATGCCACCACACAACTGGCCACTGGGCTTCTCTCTGTAACACACACACACTGGGTAGGGTACAGTGCAGTCAAAGGGCACACAGCAGCAGGGTGATGGGCTGACCACAGGAGACGGAGTCACATACGCAAACCAGGGAATGAGAATTATATTTCTACGTTTCTGTCATGTAAGGTTAATGCCACCACACAACTGGCCACTGGGCTTCTCTCTGTAACACACACTGGGTAGGGTACAGTGCAGTCAAAGGGCACACAGCAGCAGGGTGATGGGCTGACCACAGGAGACGGAGTCACATACGCAAACCAGGGAATGAGAATTATATTTCTACGTTTCTGTCATGTAAGGTTAATGCCACCACACAACTGGCCACTGGGCTTCTCTCTGTAACACACACTGGGTAGGGTACAGTACAGTGCAGTCAAGGGGCACACACTGGGCTTCTCTCTGTGACACACACACTAGGGTTACTTCAGAAAGATTTATTTGCCTTTTTTTGCCCCCCTACGTTTCTGTCATGTAAGGTTAATGCCACCACACAACTGGCCACTGGGCTTCTCTCTGTAACACACACTGGGTAGGGTACAGTACAGTGCAGTCAAGGGGCACACACTGGGCTTCTCTCTGTGACACACACACTAGGGTTCAGAAAGATTTATTTGCCTTTTTGTGCCCCCCTTGTATGCTTGTTGCTGGCAGCTGCTGAGTGTGCAGTGTGCTGCAGTTTCAAATAATCACATTTCACATTCCCAAAGGTTCTTATAATCTTCAGTCTTCTTATTTTTTTTTAGTCTCTCTCCTAGTCCTCCTCCAGTCCTCCTGATATTGGTCTCATCAATCCCTCCCTATTCCCCAGTCCCTTCCCCCAATCTTGATTAATCCCTCCCGATTCCCTCCTTCTGTCCTGAACTGGCCTCTAGTCCCACTCCCAGTCTCCCCCCTTTGCTTTTTTTTTTCTTGTTCTCGGTCTCACAGGAGAAGAAGTGGCCACGACTGGACAAGAGTAGCGGACGCGCTAACCGCTTTTGCTACAGTTTGCTGGTGCTGCCTGCTGCTGCTGCCTCTGTCTGCTATGATCCTCAGTCAAATGGCGCTCCTCCTCGTGGTGCATCTCTTTAAATACCCCCACAGATCCCGCTGCTCGCATTGCTTACTCAACCCCACGTCGTCTCGCGGTGATTCGAACCCTTTTGCTAACCGTTTAGTGTTCGAGTTCTAAGTTAGAACTCGAACACCAGGGTTCGAGGAGGGTTTGAATCTTTGCCGAACCTGTTCTGACAACCCTACAGCCTACCACCCTATGTTGGGGGACTCATCTAACATGTTGCTTCTTGTTGTCTTGCTACACCTGATGGCCAGGGACAGCTACCTACATGCCAGTCCTGCCCCCACCATGCAAATGCAGCTTCCCAAAGGACTGTGGATTGCCAGCTTAAACATACATAGCCTCCTCCTGAAGCTACATGCATTACAACCCCTCATGCAAGACCTCCAGATGGATGTTCTTACAGTCTCGGAGTCATGGCTGTCCTTCAAGATCCAACACTCTGTAGTGTCCATATTTTGTTACTCCATAGCTAGGCATCATTGCCCCAAGACAGGTGGAGGTGTTGCAATCTATCTCTCCTCTGTTATCTTATTTGTGTTTGCGCTATTAGTCTCTGCCCCTGCTGCCTATAAGCTACTCCTCCTCAAACTCTCCCTCCTCCACCTCACAATCTCCCTCCTCATTGCAGGAGTGTACTGCTGCCCTAGCATACCCCCGGCTTCAGTCACTGAACTCTTCTCCTCCATCTGCTCTCACTTCTCTGATGAGTTGCTGATACTTGGGGATTTTAACATTAATTGGCTCTCCACTATAAACTTAATTAGAATGTTAAATCCCTCCAGCTATCCCAACTAATTTCAGACCACACCTATCCTAATCTTAAATCCTTGAACCACACTCTTCTGGACTAGGTGCTCTCCTCTCACCCCAGCCACACTGTGGATGCAGGCATCCACCAGGATGCACTCAGTGACCATCAAATAATTTACTGTGTGTGTAAAATAAATTGCCCTAGAGTTCTTACTAAAACTGTCCTTATGCAGTCGTTCAGGCCAATAAACGTAACCACTCTCCATGCAGACCCGTCAGTCACTGGCTGGTCATACAGTCTCTTCAGCCACTGATGTCAGCTTGGCCCTCCATGGTTTTATTTGATAAGAGTGCACCCAAAACAGCACTGCCCGCAATGACAAGGGGGAAAGGGTAAACACCACAAGGGCAAATGTACAGAAGTGCCAAATGGTGGAAAGGGCAACTGCAAAAGGAGGTGGATGGAAGGGCACCGAGCACACCGTGCACCCCACAAGGCAGAGTGGGCAAAGCACACCGCGGCATGGGCTGCCTGTAAAGGGCACCACACAGAGAGAGAGAGAGTGGCCAGGCATGTGAGTGGCCAGCACTGCCAGGGATGGCCAAGGGCAGGGCATGGCCACAAGAAATGCACGGCAGTGGCAGCAGTGGGTGGCTGACACACAAGGACAGGGTGGCGCATGGCACATGGGCATGCACAGTGTGAAGGGAGGATGGGTGGCACACCAGAAGGCATAGCCCAGGGGCACTACAACAGCCTGTTGTGCAGAGGCCAGTGGTCAGCATGGGGGGAGCAACAAGGGCAGACAGCATGTGTCAGATGTTAGGAGGCCCTGGCATGCAAGCTGGGTCAAATGGGTGACTACAGGGGATGCGGTGGACACATGGGTGCCCCTAGAAGGGCACACCTACACTGGATAGTGTGGGAGGGTCATACACTGTGCACCGTGCTGCGCTGCACAGGGCCATGCAGCCCAGTGCTGGACATTGTCTACATGGACTGGTGCATGCTAGGGGCCACTATGCGGATGGTCACAAGCGGAACGTGAAATTGTGTGCCAGTCCACGCAGGTAGTCATAGTGGGTCCTGGTGCTGTATTCATCCACGATGGCACAGATCCTGGTCTCAAGATCCTGATACTGTCACTGGGGCTGTGATGCCTCTGCCCTTGACACCAGCATCTCAGATCTGATGGCGGTCAGACGCTTCTCCTCCCTCAGGCACTCGAGGAGGCAGCAGATGCTGGGGTAGCAGGCATCGACCCAGGTGTTAAAGGCCCTGTGCCTCCCCTCCACCACATTGTTGGTTCTTGCCAGGCCCTGGAGGGTAGCCTTGTGAATGGGGCATGTTGGTGCCCTGAGCGCCCTGTGGGGTGGCCGATCCAATTGTCCTCCACATAGTCCAGCATGGGCTTGAGGACATCCTCATTGGTGGTCACTTACTCCCACTCCCGCAGTTCTTCATATACTGCTGGTAAATCAGCAGGTGGCAGGAATGCCAGTGCTAGCAGCAGCCATACATGCAGTGCAAAGTTGGGGTCGGTGGTGTAACGTGCCAGGATGTCTGGTAGCTGCTGCACTTTGCGCCACAGGGCCTGGGAGAAGTAGAAGAAGCACCCCCTGACATGTGCTTCTGGGAATACGGTGGTGACCCTGCATCAACTTGCATGCTCAAAGTCCATCAGGACCATGGGCGGTGTTATGGCCGAGTTGTGCAGCTTCAGCTGGCCCAGCAGACAGACGTATGTCTGTGCCCGCCTGGTACATGTCAGGGCATAGATGGTAGGCAGGAGTGTTCCGGACTGTATGGCGTGTCTGGTGTATAACTAGTCAAACAAGGTTGGAAATACCCTGAAGGTGCCATCCATAAACCAGTCCACACTGCTGGCCAGCTGCGGCAGGCCATGGTCCGTGTTATAGACAACAATGTGGTCATGGTCCCTCCCACTATCATACAGTAGGAATTGCATGCCATCCAAGGCAAGAGTATACTCTGGGATGGTGAAGTTCTCCACGGATTGCAGGGTGGTGTCCAGTTACGAGCCACCTGCTGCACATGCTGCACTATCTGATGCAGCAGATGCACTGCCAGCAGGCGACCGGCCATGGCCGCATGGATGCCCGATGTGCTCACCACAACGACTTGTGAGGTGCTGTCCATAGTCTGCCGTGCCCTGTCCCAAAGTGTTCCCAGGATGCACCGCACGTCCAAATCTGCTGCATCAGGAGCATGGTTATGCTCCCTGATGGTGGCCACCACCATTGCATCCACTGTGTGCAGGTGGGCCATGCAGTGGTATCTCCTCACCTTGGCACACCTCCAATAAACCTTCTCAGGTCCCTTCTTATCTCTGCAGTACACAAAGCCATTATAGACAGCCATGGACTTGCCCTTCTGGCTTTACACATAATGCACTTCCATGTTTGTGAAGCTGTCACAATTGATGGAGCTGGTGCAGCTGGCAGTGTAATAGGCACTGTGTGCCCTGCCCAGTGTCCGCCATGCCACACCCCGTTCCTGCCTGTGGTACATATCTGATGGTGTTTGACCACGCCCCTTCCCCATGTCCTTGTTGTCTGTGGGCCACGCTCCCCGCTGTCCACCACTGTCATCCGTGCTGCTCCCTGTGCCTGTGAAGTTCCCTGTGGCCCTTGCATGCTGTGTGGTGTCCTTTGCAGTAGGTGTCTGTGTCTGCTTTGGGGCCCATGGGGGGGGTTGTATCACACTGCACCTGTCTGTGTGCTTGGTCCGCCCCTGTTGCTACAGGATGGTGCGGGCTCACACCATTGCCCCTCTGTCCATTTTCCCGACTGTTTATCCTGTTCTTGTGTGCCCCAGTGGTGGTGCTTCCACCTTTGCTGTCTCCCAGTAACTCGCCCTTTGCTTCCTGCTGCCACTACTAGCTGCTGCCTGCTGCGTGAGCCATCCTGTGCTCACTTTGTTGTTTTGGCTGTTTGTCAGTGACACCTCCTCTGTCTGCGGGCCTGCTGGGGCTCATGGTCCTGCTGCAGGTTTCACTTGGAGGCGCCCTAACCATGTTGCAGTGCGTTTCACTCTTTTACTGTGTGTCTGTGTTTGGGACTGCTCACCCTTTCTGTAGTGGTTCTTTGGGGCTCACCCCCTGAGAGTGCACTGTTCTGTTGGCACTCTTCCTGGCTGCTACCCCCTCCACTCCTTCCACAGCAAATTCATGGCTTTCTGGGACCACCATGCCCCTAAGAAAAATCAGGGTCCAAGGCTCTCAACTTCCCTGGATCACTGCTGTGCTTTTGGCCTACCTTTGAGCTCATGACCAAGCCTGATGGTCCTATGAGACCACTGGTTTCACTGCCACCATTTCAAATTATCAGGCCATTTGCATTGCTTGCACCTAGGTCACCAGGCTAGCAAAATCTGATTACTTCTCATCCACTCTCCAGTACAACTTTAATCAACCTTTCAAGTTCTGGAAAGTCATCCACTCCCTTTTATCCATCCTACCCAGTCTTCTCTACCCATCCTCAAGGCTGGCAACCCTCACATCACTGACCCAGCTGCCATTGCTGTTGCTTTCAACTCCTTTTTCACCATCTGCTCCCTACCTCTCCTCCTCCCATCCTTCCTCTTTCACACATCCTACCCACCCTTCCCCTCCTACCTTACAGTCCTTCTCCTTTTCTCCTACCACTCCCTCTGCCACTCTTAAGATCTTCTTTACTCTTAATACCCCCAAGGGTATGAGCCCAGATAGCACTGATCCAAACTTCTGTACCTCTCTGCACCAGCCAAAGCCTGCACTATCTCATTTCTCCTTAACCGTTTCTTCTCCTCTGACTCTGTCCCTGACATCTCGAAGCAGGCTTCTGTTATTCCCCTCCTAAAAGAGGGTGATTCCATTACTCCTGGAAACTTCTGTCCTATTTTCCTACTCCCCACACTTGTAAAGCTTCAGGAACATCTTATCCTTTCACAACTCTCCCCCTTCTTTGATGACACCTGCTTTTTCACTCCTTTCCAGTCTGGTTTCAGGAAGTCACACTCCACATCTACGTCCTCCCTCCTCTGGTTCACTGACTCCATCCTGCCAGTATGAACCAGGGCAAAATTACCTCCACCATCTTTGTTGACCTTGCCAAAGCCTTTGACACTGTGTCACACCCCCTTCTCCTGGATACGCTTAAGAAAGTAGGGCTCTCTGATGCCTCAATCAGCTGGTGCTACTCCTGCCTTGAGGGCGGGTCACAATCTGTCCATACTGGAGATGCTTTCCCTCATCCCCACTCTCAGTCTTCTCTGGTATCACCCAAGGGTCTGCCCTTGGGCCCTTACACTTTTTCTGTTTTACTAAATGACCTCCACTCATCCTGTTCCTCTGCATCAATCCATATGTACACAGATGCCATTGTGCTGTTTCCTTCTGGCTCTTCTGCTGCTGTCCTGACAGACAGACTCTATTAAGACATTGACAATGTGCAGCACTGGTTCTGTAAAAACCTTCTGTCCCTCAACTCCAGGAAAACAGTGTCTATGAACTTTGGTTCCAGACACAGGGTTGTCAGACTCTCCCCACCCTTCCACAACCTTGATGATACAACTCTTTCCGATGTTCACTCTTTTATGTACCAGTGAGTCTGGCTGGACCAGCAACTCCACTTCTCTGAGTACATTGATACCATCCATCACAAGCTTCACCCCAAACTGGGTGCACTGTATACTGTTGCAGCCATATATATGGACAGATATAGACAGATATTTTTCAATATGTCTACAGAGAATATCTCTGGTGGCCCACAGTGGTACTGCAGCCATGCAGGGCATATCTCTAGAGATATCAATATCAGAAAATTGTCAGGAAACATCTGGACATGTCTTTTGACTGCAACGGTAGAAACAATGCAAGCATCCATCTCCCCACCCGCAGGGAGCAAATTATAAAGATTATCCTTCCCATCTTTGACTGTGGCAACATTGTCTATAGCACTGCTCCCAAGTCCTCACTTGCCAGACTGGGGCCCTCTTCAACTACTTCTGTCACTTTGCCATGGACTGCTCCCTCCATACACACCACTGTTATTTCTACTCCTCCCTCTCCCTCCCTCTCTTTCTTCCCTCAAAGCCAGACACCTCATTCATTGTGCCACCTTCAACTCCAAATTTTGGTTTGGCTCACTTCTTCCCACCTTCTTTCACTCTCTTCCTTCCTCCTATCCCCCTCCGCAACACTGCTTCCATCTCCATCTCCCTCATAGGAAAACTGTCAAAGGTCAAGCTGCCTTCTTGTATAGCTTTCCTTAACTTTGGTCCTCCCTTTCCCAGTCCATATGCCAGCCTTGTCCTTCACCTCCCTCAAACCATATTATCAGGACATAGCCACCCCCTCCTGCAACTCTGTCTGAACCTTGCATTCCCTCCTCCCTTGTTGCTGACATCCCCCTTGTATTCCCTGCTCCTGTTTTGTTGACTTTCCACTTCCACTAGACCACCAGGGATATGGGAGGGTTAACTGTACTGTACTTCTGCCTGCAATCGGGCTGCAAGCAGTCCACTGGACCACCAGGGATATAGGACTATTATTTAACACAAATGCCCGCGATCGGGCTGTGAGCGGTCCACTGGACCACCAGGGATATAGGACTGTTATTTATCACAAATGCCCATGATCGGGCTGCGAGCAGTCCACTGGACCACCTGGGATATAGGACTGTTATTTATCACAAATGCCCGCAATCGGGCTGTGAGCGGTCCACTGGACCACCAGGGATATGGGAGGGTTAACTGTACTGTACTTCTTTCCACCTTGTGCCCCCCCAGCTGTGAGCAACTTCCTTCCACTTTCCCTAGGTTAACTGTGCTTTAATATATATTTTTGGATCTGTGTTCTCAAGTATACCTCTAGCCCTGCCTAGTTAGCCACACCTTGTAGCCTGAGTGGTATTATCCTACTACCATCTGCACTGCTCCCTGCACTGATCAGTACTTTTTTCTTTATGTGCATTTTATATCATAACTGTGAATGTACACTGATACATGTTTAATTTTTTTTTTCTTCTTTTTCTTATATTATTTCTACTCCTTGGTCCCCAGTTGGCTGCCATCCTCATCCACCCATCCAGCCCTGCACCCCGAGACCAGGCCACTGCCCCCTAACCCCACAGATTACCCCCCATGGTGGGGTGGTGAGGAGCCCCCCCCCCAGCTCGGCTTAACTCACCTTTTTATCACAGGATCCAGTGTGGGAGCACCATCTCGAGGTCGGGCTTTGCAGCGGGTGGACGGCCCATCCATGTTAGACTGGGACCTGCTTTTCTCCACTGTTTTTTGCCCTTGCATGAGGGGCATGCAACGGCACCCATGGAAGGAGCATGCACGCGTCTGCATGCACTCCTCCCTGGTGCCTGCCCAAACTCGCCCCCTTCTGTAGAGCAGCGGCACTATATCCTCCAACCTCCACTAGTAGACACCCTTGTGCCGACTACTGGGATCCCTTCCCTCCCCGGAGAGGGAGAGCAGTCCGCTGGACGCTCAGTCCCTTTCTTCCCCTGTCAACCCCTGGTGACTTGTGCTCGTTCCCCAATATGGGTCGCCAGCGTGTCGCAAGGTAAGGTGACCAGCGCCTCAGTCCTCAGTGCCACTGGGCCGGCCCGATACATGTTTAATTTTAATTTATTTATGCATTTTTACTGTATTTATTTCATTACTACTGCATCATACACAGTGTATTTTTACTGTTCATCTTGTACTGCACTCCCCTTCCCCCATCCCACCAGGATGCATCTGGAAACAAGCTGTCACAAACTCAATATGTCTTTCCTGGAGAAACTATTGAAATAAATAAATAAAATACAATAACCAGCCAAAGTTTGCAGTCTATTTTGCACTGAGAATGTTAGCGATTCCTCCAGTCAATTTTCAGGCTCCGATGCACCCGTTTCACCTGCAGGACACAAGTAAAACAGCAGGTTAAACTACACTCCTCTTCACCTGGCCTCCAGCACCAGTTCCAGCTGGAGGATGCAAGCAACACAGGTGGACCCACCACTAGCCTTCAGTGGCTCAAAAGGTAAGCATCACTTTTGGGTGTTTACACTTTCCCCTTTCTGAAAGATTGACATCCCCATCAATCCAATGTAGAAGTGGTGATTAAAGTCCAAAAATCCATATATACTCATACTGTATATACATTTAACTATACACCTGATACCTAACTAGCAATACATAGAGTGGTGCCAGTCAGGATGCAAAACAGTAATGCTGCAGTAAATCAGAAAATACTATGGTGCTGGCCCATTGGCACAGTGGTTGGATTTCCGCTTGCGATGCCTATGACCCCAGTTCAGGAACGGACCTGGGAGTCAGAGGGCTGGGAGAAGGATCGAGTATCCTAGGGACTGCTCTCCTTCTCTGTGGGGAGGGAAGGGAAGAGTGTCTGGAGCACCACAGACCCCTAGCAGAGGCTTGGGATACTGCCACGACTGGCACCAGTATGTTTGGGGCAGACATTGGATGTCATTGCACATCCCCACTCCTAAGGGATCAAACACTTGAAAAAGACAGCCCCCAGCATGATGACTCACCCGCTCTGCTGTTTTCTGCCTCTGACCCAGAGGGGGTCCCACTTCCATGGCCCCGACATGGGGGAAGTAAGCCAGGGCATTGCCCACAAGTGTCCATTGGGAGGGGAAGCTCCCCAGAGGCCCCACCCAGGGGGGCAAGCCTGGGCATGGGGAGGTGGGTGGAGGGTCCGAGCTTAAGGGGGAACTGGAACTAAACAAAAAATACAATGGTATACTGCAGGGAACAGTGTAATCCAAGGCAAGGCAAATTTATTTCGAAGGCGCACAATCCAGAGACTCTGGACGCTGTACACAATAAAAACAGAATACAAAATACAGAGAGAACATTTGTGCAGTAGCAGCATATTTACAATAACATTCTTAAAAGCATAAATATAAAATATGCAATAGTTGAGGATAGGGTAGGGGGAGATGGCTTAATCCTCAAAAGCCTGGCAGAAAAGGTGGGACTTAAGCCTCTACTTAAAAACACCAATCAAGGGGGCCTCCCGGACTGCTGCTAGAAGTGTGTTCCATAGGGTCGGCCCAGTGACACTAAAAGGTTGGTCACCAGAGGTCTTGATCCCGACCCTGGGAACATCCAGGAGGCCCCTCAAAGTGGAGCAGAGTGAGCAGGCAGAGATCGCAGGTGACAGGAGCTCAGACAGGTAGCCAGTAGCTCAGACAGGTAGTCAGGACCCAGCCTGTATAAGGCTTTATAAGTGAGCAAGCCCACCTTGAAAAGAACTCTCCACCTGACTGGCAGCCAGTGCAAAGCACACAGGAATGGGGTCACATGGCATGATCAAGATAGTTCCACCAGTAACTGGGCCACCGCGTTCTGCACCAGCTGCAGCCTGCGGAGGGTCTCTCCCATGATCCCAAAGTAAAAAGCATTACAGTTGTCAAATCTGGGGGTCACAAAGGCATGTACTAGGGTCGGCAGATTTTCGGGTGGAACGAGGGGCTTGATCCTGGTGATGTTCCCTAAGTGGCAGAAAGCACTCTTCACAACAGACTACACCGGATCTTCGATGGTCAGTCTGCTGTCCAAGATCACACCTAGATTTCACACCCTTGGGGAAGCAATCAATGGAGCAGACCCAAGAAAAAGACCAGTGTCCACTCCAGGTAGCAACCCATCAGGCCCACAACCCAGCTTGACCACCAGCACCTCTGTCTTGTCCAGGTTGAGTCCCAGCCAGCTGGAAGCCATCCAATCATTGATTTTAGCCAGACAAATGTTAAGTACATCCACTGCACCGGATATCCAGGGGGAAAATGACAGATACAGCTGGGTGTCACCTGCATAGCACTGAAACTCCACATTGTACTGTCAAATGATCTCACCCAGGGACAGCATATGCACTGCGAACAGTATAGGTGACAAAATCGAGCCCTGTGGGACTCCACAAGACAGAGGTACGGGAGAGGAGAAATTCCCAATCACTACTAGCTGCACCCTATCTGAGAGATAGGACTCAAACCATCTGATGGCAACCCCAGTGAGTCCACAAAATTCAGAGCTGATCGAGAAGCACAATGTGGTCCATGGTGTCAAAAAGCTGAAGAGAGATTGAGGAGCACAAGAACTGACCTGTCTCCTCTATCTCTAGCCCTGAGTAAGTCATTATGCGCTCTGACTAGTGCAGTTTCTGTGTTGTGTCTAGCCTGAAAACCCGACTGAAATGGCTCATAGATGTCAAAGGACTTAAGCCGATCCTCAAGCTGCTGTGCTACCAGTTTCTCAACAACCTTGCTCAAAAAAGGCAGGTTAGAGATAGGGCAAGGATTCGCTAGGATGTCTGGATCGAGGGAAGGTTTCTTTAGGAGGGGTCACACCTGCATCTCTTTCAGAGGAGCATGGAACATCCCCTCCGCCATCGAACACTTGGCAATCCCAGCAAACACTTGGCCAACAGCCTTGGCGCATCTCATCAAGAAATGTGCTGGGGCTGGGTCCAGTTCACAAGATGTATGTTTCAGCTCTAAGATCACCCAAATCACCTCAGACACATCCATTGGCCCAAACTCTTCCCAGGCAGGCAGAGTTCCTCTGCTCCCAACAGACCAGCAACTGTGATGCAGAAACCTTCCTGACTGAATCCCTGACCAGATAGCTGACACTCTGTCAGGTAAGAGCAGAGCAAACTCCTTGCACAAGGTGGATGAAAAGGCTTTTTTTGGCTGAAGACAGGACG
This sequence comes from Neoceratodus forsteri, assembly GCA_016271365.2. Classification (NCBI taxonomy): domain Eukaryota; kingdom Metazoa; phylum Chordata; order Ceratodontiformes; family Ceratodontidae; genus Neoceratodus; species Neoceratodus forsteri. The sequence goes on from CM028129.1 coordinate 1,018,883,794, forward strand.
GATTAAGAAGCCTGTCCACAGTCCGAAAAAGCTGAGCAGGTCTGTTCCTCCCTGTCGCAATCTCCCTGGACAGGAACTTTGCCTTCTTATGGGAGATTGCCTCCTGGTACTCATGCTAGTCAGTGTGCAGGACCAGTTTGTCAGCATCTAGCTGGGACTTCCACCAGCAATGCTTCATCTTCTGACCCCTTGATCTTCATCGCCATGAGATCTCCATCAAACCACAGGGCTCTCAAGTGAGAAGATCTGGATTGTATATGAACTGGTGCTATGGCATCCAGAGCTTCAGACACCACCTTATTATAGGTGGCCAATGCCACTCCGGAGCCAATTGCATGAGCCACCTTGATGCTAGATAGGTCAACTACCACCAAAAGTCCTTCTGGGTCTAGCCTCCTTAAAGGGCGCTAGCTAACCATCTCCACAGGGACAGAACTATCGGGGGCCCCAAATGTGAATTCCACAGTGCAGTGATCGGACCAAGAAACTGGATCAATCCTGAGGTTATCAACCCCAAGACCCAGCTAGAACACCATATCGAGTGTGTGACCATGCTGATGGGTCACAGAAACAACTGCTTGTTTCAGACCCAATGAAGACATTAACTGGAGGAGGTTGTAACTGAAACATGAGAATTCGTCATCAACCCAGGCGTTGAGTCCCCCAGGATTAAACACTTGGGGAACTCCAACACCTGGTCAATGATGAAGTCCACTACTTCCTGCAGGAATTCTACCCCAGGCCCAGGCGGGTGATAAATGAGGAGAACCCTGCAGCCTGTAGCTGGATCCCCACGACTGGTGGCACACTTAAAGACCAGGTCTTACCAATTGAATGCACTGTGAAGCCCAGACTGGCTCTAAAAATGCTGGCCACATCTCCACCCCTGCAATCCTGCCTTGAGAAGTGCACCACGGAGTACCCGGTGGGGACGGTGGATGCTAAAATTGGGCCAGCATCATCACCCAAGCAAGTATCTGTAATGCAAGTCAGGTCAACAGAGGAAATCAAGTCCAATAAAAATAGCGGTCTTGTTCCTGATCAACCTGGCATTGCAAAGCAGCACCCGGAGAGGATTAGGGGAGGTGGCTGGTCCTATAGTTATCTGCCCACTCGGTCCAGTGGAACCCCTGGGTACAGGAACCACTGGTAATTAAGCCCTTTTGTCATGGAGTATTTGTGACATGTCATTTACTGCAAGTAACTGCATTGCTTCATGGCTGGATCCACTGTATAAACCTTCCATATATAGAATGGGAACCCTTGAGACAATTGAATCCTATACTGATGAATTCACTGTTCACGGTCTATCAAGACAAATAAATGCATGCTATCTTAGCAAAGATGAGATAACCATATTATATGCTTAATATAGCATTTCATCTATAAGCATTACTAAACTTGATTTGGGGAAAAGAACCTATGGGTATATGTATATATTTATATTGAATAAATGATAGATAAGTGGGGTGTTTAGGGATATAATTCTATTGAGGGACCTGAATGAGGTCAATAAACCACAAGCTCGAAAGACGAGTGGCATTATGACCTCATTAGAACCCTGAGATAATGGAATTATATCACTATACACCACACTTATCTATTGTTTGTTTTATATAATACATAGGGATGGTAAATAATGAGTTTAGAGACAGAAGTGAAGAAAGTGACGTCAAACATGGTGTCATCAACGTTGGATGTGGTGACATCACTGGGATGCACTGGGTTTCAGGACTGGCTGTTCTGATCGGTGAGGTATACAGGGAAATAAACAATACTGGGCTTCTATGGGGACCATGTAATATATATATATATATATATTTCTATACATATTATAGGTGCACAGTCATGCCCCTATATTAGGGTTTAATGGTCAGTTCTATGTTAAACTCAAAATTTTGGACTTTAATAACTTCACAATCATTCGACCGATTCACATGCATGCACTATCAGGGACCAAATGTCTCTTCGATGTCACAAGTTTTGTTCCGGTCAGATTTGAGGGTGTGGAGATATGGAGTGTCAAAAAATGTGAAAATTACCATGTTTTGTCAAATTTTTTTGTCACACCCCTGCGTTGAAACAGTGTGGAATTGTAGTCTGAAATTTTCAGGGGTAAACAGGTCTTGGGTCACAGATGTGGCTTTAGAAGGATTGGTGAAAAAATATGAATCCTTTCAAAAGTTATTAAATTTTAAAGTTGCCCTTTATTTCCGATGGGACCAGTTAGATGTCCTGCTCGAAAAAGGATTCTTTATCACAAACGCAGGATCTTTTGCCTCAAATGCAGAATCCTTTTGCTTAGTGCCACCATTTTGTTTTCAGTTAGTGGTTGCACCTACTCATTTGAACAGGGCAGGAGGTAGAAGGGGAGACTCTGGAAACTAACTTTGGGTCAGCTAGGAAAAATGACAGAGGTGCTTAATTCTGGACAGGGAAACATTCAGAAAGGGATCCTGGAAGGATATAACCATGGGATGTCATTCTGTGGTGGTGCTGACAATCACTGAATGCTTGCAAATCTATTTGGAGAGCAGAAATAAATCATCCTTTCTCCCAAATATGATCAGTTTTAATTTTCAAGTTGGCTGCAATGCATTGCATTTAATATTTCATTAAACCAGTCAAAGGTTGCCAATACAATAAGTACCGCCATAGCTAGGCATGTGTCGCCTTTCATCGCCTTTCTATATTGTTGACCCTAATGAGAATCAGAGACAGTGGATTATCATGCTGTCCTGGAAGTGATCATGCTCATCACCTCAGGTTACACACATGAGCAGATAGAGAGTGTTATACTTACAAACTGAGTTATTGCTCCAGTCCCTAAGTAGGCTCTCAGATTTATTTTTTTGACAGAGGGACAGACAGGCAGATATATGTGAGTGTGCGCACCCTTGTGGAGCAGTAAAGTGCATTAGCTACTGTAGCTGCTCTATTCAGGCACCAGTCAGGCACTCGGCATGTGGGTAATGCAGCAGTAGGTGCTGCTTTGTGCCCGTAAAGGATTAAGTGTGAGTTTTTTTATGAGGAAAAGACAGTGTTGCTATACTGTAGAAAGTACTGTAGGTGTCCTGCCTGTAAAGGGTGAAGGTGCTGCATTGCAGCCTCAGTGCTGCCGGAATCAAACGCACAACAACGGTGACTCCCAGCCCCAGCAACAACTCTACAACCTTCTCTTCCAACAGCAACAGCCCTGGATTTATGTCCTCATACCAGCAGCAACAATATCAGTTGCAACACACCACAGTCAGTAACATGCAGGATAAGGCCACTCAGAACTCCTGTATTTTATTTCAATTCCAAGGGAATTTGCGTGTGAAAAATACTGTGTGCAGCTTCTTAGGATTGCTGTAGGCCTCACCATGTACAACACAGGTTAACATTCAGAAATATGTTGCTGTTGTTATCAATAGCCTTATATAATTATCTTGCTACAGAGTTCGAAATGATTTCTCTTAAGTAGCTTGGAACAAGAAGCTGTTATCTGTTAATATTTTCTTCCTGCTTGGGCCTCTCCAATGATATTCTCTTATCCCGTATTACTGTAAGGCACAGAAATTACAAGCAATCTGATTGGCTGTCATGGTTCTAAGAGGGTTACATTTACCCACGTTAACCTAGCATGTACAGCCTGATCACTGCTTACTGTTTTTCATAATTTTAGCCAAAAAAGTTCCAGTCAGTTGTTAGAGAATCAGGATTTTCATCAATAAAACAGCTATCGGTACGAGGTGTCAGACCTCAGCATAATGTGTCCTCTGAACTTTAAAATGCATAGAAATGTAATACATCTATTGTCATACCCACTGCAGTTAAGCTGAAAAATCAGTATGTTAAATAAAAGTGTAAAAAAATGTTCAGCAATGCAGCACGGCTTGTGATCTTGTCAGAGTGCATATCCATTAACTACCAACTTTGAAACTGACAGTTCGCAATGCAATGCCAGTAATGTAGCCCCAAATAACAGTAGTAAACAAAATAAAGTGCCACAAAAAATGATTACGATTTGCAACAAAAGTAGTTGCACAATTTACCAGTGAAAATTCTCAGCACGCCTCCTGCTGACAGGTAGGCATGGGGGGGGGATTGCATTGGGAAGACACTGAAAAGTGACCCTTTATCTAAGAAAAAAAATTATGCTGCACATAGTGCACAGCCAACAATTATTCCAAATGAGAACCATGTTTTGAAAGCAATCTCTATGAGCAAGTGCACCAGAAACACTCATACCAGTGAAGCAGTACTGCCCATGCTCAGGCTAGAAAGATCAATGACCCCCCCCCCCACCTGAAATTCCACTTAAATAATTATGAAATTGAAGGTGTGACTACATAGCATGAGTCAAAAAAACACAATTTGTCTAAGAAGGGTCATCACTGAGCTAGACAGTCATATCACCCATTTTGCAATTTATCGCAAAATATCATACACCAGCACATTACGGGCTTGTAGAATGTTGGTGACATGTCAGCATCGAAACCAGCAGCTCCCTGTAAGACTGGCGATCCATTAAAAAATGCCAAATGCTTTTAATAAAGGTATAACTGCACATCTTAAAGCACAAAAAATAAGACAGTTATTCTAAAATAGACCACCGGCCAGCTAGGCACTGCTATCACCTGTTCTGTAGCAGAACTTTGCTGTTATGTCAACATAGCAGCTAGAGACTCCCTGATGCATTCAAACTTGACAGGGTGGAAGGACTATTTTACCTTGAAGCAACATAGATTGTAAAATTAAACATTTAAAATAGCTTTCAACAAATTCTATACCCAATTATCTTGTAATAATAGCAATTAGGTATGACCAGAGGTTAGATTAACAGTCAATCACCCCCTTTGTGACAATATTGCACTCGGCTGCACCTCGTGGCACATTACACCACAAGGGGGTGATTAACAGACTGTTAATCTAACCTATGGTCATACCTTATTGCTTAAATATAACACATTTATTTTGTTTTTGTCACATTTGGTATATTGTAAATAACATAGTCTTGATGACTTGATGTACATAGAGGGCGGGATATTCAGACTGTGCCAGGCTGTGGCGCAAGCCTGGGTGCAGTGCAACTCGGATGCGCAGGGACGTAGACAGGGTGATATTCAACGGACCTGCGCCATGGCACAGCATCGTTGAATATCTCACCTTGGCCACCTACAGTGCGCATGGCGCAGTGGCACTGCGCCAGTGCAAGTGGCCAGAGTGGAGCAGGGGGATGCGTTAGCGCAAGTGCCATTGCAATAGGCGCAACTACCGCAATATTCAAAAGAGCACATGCAGATGGGGCCATAATGTATGCAGGGTGCAAATGGGGCCATTTGCATGTCATTATGGCCCAATTTGCATGCAGGTGCGCCGATCCCTGGCGACTTGCACCTGGTGCCCTGCCAGGCTGCAGCCATTGGGGACCAACGCCCCCTGCACAAGGGGCAAAGTGCCTCACTGCCTGATCGCGGACATCGGGAATGTAAATGATCATCCCATATCCCTGGTGGTCCAGTGGACCACTCGCAGCCCATTTCAGGACAGAAGTACAGTACAGTTAACCCTCCCATATCCCTGGTGGTCCAGTGGACCGCTCACAGCCCGATTGCGGGCATTTGTGATAAATAACAGTCCTATATCCCTGGTGGTCCAGTGGACCGCTCACAGCCCGATCGCGGGCATTTGTGTTAAATAATAGTCCTATATCCCTGGTGGTCCAGTGGACTGCTTGCAGCCCGATTGCAGGCAGAAGTACAGTACAGTTAACCCTCCCATATCCCTGGTGGTCCAGTGAACCGCTCACAACCCGATCACGGGCATTTGTGATAAATAACAGTCCTGTATCCCTGGTGGTCCAGTGGACTGTTCTCAGCCCAATCGCGGGCATCAGTAATAAATAATGACACTCCAATCCAACCCTGGTGGTCCAGGAACCCCTCCCCACCCACCCACTGAGCCCCATTGCCCCTCTCCCCGTCAGCGGTGGGTGGCAGCTCCCCACCGCTTGCCGCCCGCCCGCCTGGAGACTGACTCCATACGGTAGGGCTGTACCATAGGTCCACAGAATGAGCTGTACCTAAGGCAAAAGCTCCATACTCCATTACACAGTCCAGATATGTGGGAATGATCCATTCACTGCTGCGATCAGGCTGCCAGCGGTCCACTGGACCACCAGGGATATAGGATTGTTATTTATGACAAATGCCCGCGATCGGGCTGTAGTGGTCCACTGACCACCAGGGATATAGGACTATTATCTTTCTACATATGCCCATGATCGGGTATGGGGTGCCACCCAAGGTGCCACCTGAGTGGCCACCCACATGTGGCAGCTGCCGTGTTGCGCCCTGCACTACGGCAGCTCACCTGTGGGTGGCCAGCTGTTGCTCCTTTTTTTTTGTCCCATCTGTGTGCAGCACAAGTAGGGGTTGCACATGCATGGGCTCAGCACATCCCAGGCTGAATATCGGGATGTGAGGAGTATGCATGGGCACGCACCCCCTACATGCACCGCATACATTACTTGAGCGTTCCGGCGCATCGGGATTTGTGCCAGGCTCAATCCCCCTTTGAATATCACGCTGGGGTGCAACCCTTCTGAATATCTCGCCCACAATGTATTATGATTGGGTAATCAGTTTTATTTGTACAGAGGTGGCTTCCGGGATATCAACATCTTGAGTATTCTGTGCAGTTTCCAGGTCTCCTCGAAATACAGTGTGGTAAACATAAACACACTGATTCAGAGTCCATAACCCTTCTAATTTTATGCACTTACTGTACTAGGTAATCCTGTTTTTCTTAAGTGCCATAAATTGCTATGAATTCTTGACATACAGAATATGCAGTCCCAGGTTTTGTTAGATCACACATCTTTCCTTTAAAGTGGAAAGCTAGCTAGCTTTGCCAAGAGTACATTGTGGTTTAGTAGATGTTACATTTCATATGAAACATACAAAAATGTCAGTAGATAAAGGCCTCACAGTCTATTGCGTCTGCTCGGTTGTGCAGCTCACAGTTCAGACAACTGCTGCTGCTCCCTTGACTCCACCGACCCTCTATCCACATTGTTTCCCCAAACTGAATTCCCCACTCTTGTCACCCCCCCAACTTGTATTCTGCCTTTGACCCTATCCCACCCCCTTTTAAAACTCCCCACTGATTTCAGAGAGATTGCCTCCTCAGGTAGTGCGTTCCATGCTGCCACCACCCTCTCCATGAAGTAGTGCCTCCACATATCCCTCCTGAACCTACCCCCCTCCAGTTTCAGACTATGCCCTCTTGTGATCCTCCCCTCTTCAATCGAAAAATAACCTCATTTACATAGATACATAGACAGTGTCGGCAGATAAGGGCCTATGGCCCACCCAGTCTGCCCATTTGAGCTTGTAAGTTCAGTTTGTTTTCCTAGAAGTCTGTTGCCCCTTACCCCTGACCTCCAGAATTCCTTTATGTCTATCCCATGCATTCTTAAATCCCGTGATTGTTTCAGCCCCCACCACTTCCTCTGGCCGGGTGTTCCACTTGTCCACCACCCGTTCTGTGAAGAAATTCTTTCTCATGTTTCCTCTGAATCGTCCTCCCTCCAACTTCATCCCATGCCCTCTTGTCCTGGAACATCTTTTTCACTTAAAAATAGTGTTTTCCTGCACCCTGTTCCTCCCTGTAAGATACTTGTATGTCTCTATCATATCCCCTCTCTCCCTCCTCTCCTCCAGGGAGTACATGTTCAGTTCCTTCAACCTGTCTTCATAGGACTTGTGATGCAATCCATGCACCATCTTTGTTGCCCTCCTCTGAACCTTCTCTACCCTGTCTATGTCCTTACGTAGGTATGGTCTCCAGAACTGTACACTGTACTCCAGGTGGGGCCTCACTAGTGTCTTGTATAGTGGAATTATGACCTCCCTTTCCTGCTGGTGATGCCCCTGCCTATACATCCCAGCATCCTATTTACTTTACCTGCTGCCTTGTCACACTGTTTCTTACCTTGAGGTCATCAGAGATGACAACCCCAAGATCCCTTTCCTGCTTGGTGCATGCTATATCCTCACCCCCAACTGATATATATTGTGCCAGGTTTTGTGCCCCATATGCATTATCTTGCACTTCTTTGTATTGAATTTCTACTGCCAAACCCCTGACCATTCTTCAAGTTTCTGCAGGTCGCTTCATTCTGTCTACACCTCTGGTGTGTCTACTCTGTTACAGAGCTTTGTGTCATCAGCTAACAGTGAAATTCTGCCTTCTAGATCCTCAAGCAATGTCACTGATGAAGATGTTGAATAGGACCGTCCCAGCACTGATCCCTGTGGTACCCCACTGGTCACTCTTCCCTCTGTGGAGTGACAGCCATTTACCACCACCCTCTGTGTCCTGCCACCCAGCCAGTTACCTACCCACCACACTACTGTCCTGCCCACACCCATATTTGATCAAATACTTTGAAGTAATACTCGACCAAGGCTTCACGTACAAGGCCCAGGTGGACCAAACAACTCACGCTGTCCACCAGAAACTGGGTCTCCTATTTCTGCTAAGCAAATAACTCACCTCTGACTCTAGACATGCAACTGCAAAAAGTATCCTACTGCCTAAACTTACATATGCTGCCCCATCCTTCAGAGCATAGAAAAACTGAAGCTCATAGGCTGCAGCTGCTATGCTGCAAAATAGGATGTTTCACTGCAATGTCCCCTCCTAGGACACACCACTGCGATGTGTTGACCTCCTTAAACTGGCCCTCACTGCCTAGTAGGCTGCAGTACCCCCTACTAAATGTAGCATACAAACTAATCAATGGATAGGTTCCCCATTATTAGATCATCTCCCACAAGCCTTGAAGGCCTCCTCGTCCCCAAGCACTCCCGCAGAACACTCCCCAGTTCTGGGAAGACATTACTTGAGATACCCAGGACAAAGACTACAATTGGAAATAAATCCTTTGTGCATTCAGCCCCTAAATTCTGGGATACCCCACCAGACAACCAACACTCAGCTGGTTCCTTAGCCACTTTTCACAAGGATCTAAAAACACGCCTCTATGTGCCGCACCAATGTATCTGCTAGTTGTTGCATATAGTTCTAGCACTTGCTCCCTAACACTCTACTGTACTCAACTTCCCCAAATGTTTAGTCTAGCCCTACCCTATGAAGTTGCTCAGCCCTGCTTGTCTTCACTGTACGAATGAAACCTGCTGTAAATAACAACTGTTTATTGATTGTCGCTGTTATGAATTTACCTTTCAACTGTATTCTCCTTCTGTACCAGTTGTTATGATATCTGCTCTACTTACATGTAACTAATTCCATGCTGCCCCTGAAAAAGGGACCTCTGGTTCAAGTGGGCCTACCCTTTTGCCAAAATTAAATAAATAAGTAAACAAACAAACAAATAAATAGCATAGGCCCCAGAACTGAGCCCTGTGGGACCCCACTGATGACTGCTTGGGGTGTCGAGAGTTCCCCCCTACCACCACCCTGTGCTGTCTGTTCCTCAGCCAGTTCCCTATCCACCTGACCAGCGTCTCCCCTGCCCCCAGGTTCTTCAGCTACTAGTCAATCTCCCATGCGGCACCAAGTCAAAGGCCTTGCTGAAGTTTAGATACAGGACATCAGCTACCTGACTGCCATCCAGTGCCTTAGTCACCCAGTCAAAAACAACAACCAGGTTTGTTTGACAGGACCTCCCCAGGACGAACCTATGCTGCCTGTCATCCTGAAGACTGCTATCTTTCAAGAATGCCACCATCCTCTCTTTTATGATAGTCTCCATTAGTTTCCCAACTATGGACATGAGGTTGACTGACCTGTAATTACCTGGCTCATCCCAGGATCCACTCTTATGGATGGGCACCACATGTGTCGTTCTCCTGTCTAGAGGCACACATGCTGTCTGTAGGGAGGTATTGAACAAGTCATTCAGAGGTACTACCAGGACCTCTGCCAATTTCTTCAGGACTTCTGGATGTATCCCATCCTGTCATGGCACCTTGTCTGTCCATAAGAACTTATGGCCCTCCAACACTCTTTTCACAGGGATCTCTCCATCTGTTACCCTGTTGTTTCCCTGAGGGATGGGTCTGTCTCATTCCCTGGTAAATATTGAACAAAAGTACTCATTTAGTACCTCCACCTGTTCAGCACCCTTCTCTGCCTATCCTCCGTCCTTCTTGATCCTGATGTTCTGTTCTCTGCAGCTCCTCCTCTCTCTGACATACTTAAAGAAATAGTTTTCACCTTCTCTAATCCCCTGTGCAATCCTTAGCTCTTCTGAGGCCTTGGCTGCCCTTGCATCCCTGCTCACCTCCCTAGATTTCTTGTTGACCTCTTCCTTATCTGCCTCTCTGCACTTCCTCTTGTTGATTTTGAAAGTTGTACCTTTTTCTCACCCTCTCTTGCACCTCCTTTGTCCACCAGCTTGGCTTTCTGGACCTTGCCTTCTTACTACTGCTCCTTGCGCAGGAGTTTGTGGCCTCTGCCAGTCCCAACTTCAAGATGTCACATTTCTGGTTGGTATCCATATCTGAGCTGATGGTGGCTTTATGCCCCCCAAGTATGGCTGCTGTCTTGCCCAAGTCTGCCCTTTTGAAATCCATGATCCTGGTTTTGGTAAGTGTCCCTTCCCTTCCCAAATCAAGGAAGAACCATACTGTACAATGGTCACTCCCTGCCAGGGGATCCTCAAGCCTCACATCTTGTATCTGGTCACCATCTTATAATACAAGATCTAAAATGTTCCCCTCTCTGGTTGGCTCATTCACTTATTGTGACAGGAATGCATCCTGGAAGGCTTCTAATATGATTTGTTCCCTGGGGCTAGCAGAAGTCATGGTGCTCCAATCCATCTGTGGTAGATTGAAGTTACCAACCACCACTGCCTGCCCCTGCTACAGTGCTTCTGTAATGTAGCCACCAGCTCCCTGTCAATTTCCTCAGACTGGGATGGTGGTTAGTACACTATCCCCAGCCTAACCTTCCTGCTCTTTGCATTCTGTATGTTAACTAACAAGATCTCCGCCTTGCCCTCCTCCCCTTCTTCCATACTGCACACTATTCCATCCCTTATGAAAACAGCCACCCCCTTTCCATTTAATCTGTCCCTCCTATACAATCTATATCCAGGGATTACTAAATTCCAGTCCTGCTACTGGTTGGCCCATGTCTCCATGATGGCAGCTATGTCGACCTCCCCCTCTGCCATCAGTGCCTTCAGTTCTGGTAGCTTGTTCCCTAGGCTTGTTGCGTTTATGAAGACAATGTTTCAGCAAGACCCCAGCCCCCTTATCCTTCTCTTACCCCCTGCTTCCCCCCTTTTTGAATTTTGCACAATTCCCATATCACCAGCTTGGTGGGGGGAAGGCTTCCTGTACCTTGCGTCTCATACTGTTTCCAAAATATTAGCCCCCCCTTTCTTAGTTTAAATTATACGTGCTTACAGCAAACTCTTTCAGTTTCTGCTTCAGGATTCCTGATCCCTCTCTGCTTAGGTGAAGTCTATTCAGGGCTTACAAGTCCTTGTCTTCCCATATTGACCCCCAGTCCCCCACCAGTCCCAAACCTGCAGTTTTACACCAATCCCCCAACCATTCAATAAACTCCTTTATTCTTTGTTTTCTGACTGGATTTGCCTTCAATACAGACAGAACTTCAGATAAGGCAACTGGTTGCCCTTCCTTGCTGCATACCCTGGTCAGCTCTCTGAATCTTGCCTGAGCTTCCTGTGCACTATTTCCCTTCAGATCACTTGTACCAAGGTGCAACACTATGTGAGGCTTCCCTCCATGTTGCTTCACACATGTGGGAATAATGTGCCTTACTCTGTGTGCTGTCATACCTGGCATGCAATCCACCCACATAGAACTTCTCCTGTCCCCTTGCCTCCCCATCTGATACCTTTTAGTATGGAGTCCCCCAGTATGATGACTCTTCTGTCCCCTCCTTGCTGCCTTCCATTAACTCATCCCTCTTCCTGATTCTCATCCCACTCTTCCAGCCCCCCTTACCTTGCCATTGTCCCCAACTGTACCTGGTTCCTCCTGCCCTGTGCTCCCCTCTGGGATCCCATCATCTTTCTCCCTAGCAATGATTTTCTGCCCTTCCCCCTGCCTACTAGTTTCTACATTTCCCATTTCCCCCTTTCCAGTACCAGTCTCTAGAACATGTGTGTTCCCCAACCCCCATTCCCCCTGCCAGCTAGTTTCTATGTTTCTCATATTTGCCCCTTTTTTCCCCTTCCCAATCCCAGTCTCTGGAGTGTGTGTATTTTTCCCTGTCCCCCCCCCAGTTTCCCTGCCACCCTTGCGACTCTTGTCAAGTGGTGTGTCGACAGTGCCTACTGTTCTTCTGTGGGCATCTCTTTTTCTCCCACTCTTCCTGATCTCAACTATCTCTCTGATATCCTTCCCCTTGCCCCCATCCACTAGGCTATCCAGTGGTAAGTATCTGCTCCCATACAACATTTCTGTGTGTTGCTTGTTTCCTGATGTACAACCCTGTGAGCCAACCGTTGCTTAGCCAGTGCTTCTCTGCTCCCTTTTGCTCTAATCACTTCCCACTTCCCTGACTCCAATATCACCCGGTCCTGATCAACACAGTGCTTTACATTACTGGCAGTAACAGCTGAGGAAGTTGGTGGACTGATTAACCTTGTTTATTTCTGGGAAGTCAAGACTGTAAAATCTCGTTCTGTCATTCTTTTCAGCAGCTTCATTTAGTTGGATTCTAGCTTGTATGAACATGTAACAGTACGCTCTTGTGTAGAATGAATTGCCTACAAAGACCTTTTTTGCTTTTATCTTTTTTTTCTAATTAGAAATGTTAACTTGGTGTAGCTATTGATAGTCATTAACCATTTGTATGAATGTTATAAAATGGCAGTGAAAAATGAACCTGGTTGGCTGAGACCATCCATGCACTGATTTCACATTGATGCACAGTTACATTACATATCTCCTTTTTATAGCTGAAAAGCATACCTACTAAATAATGAACCATTTTATCAGCATGATAACCCACTCCAGGGTGTGCAGAATGCTAAACTGATGCAACTCCTAGGGGTATTAAGGCATTCAATATAAACTCCTCATGATGTCTAATTATCCCATGATGTGTGATCACCCTAAGTGTAGTATTGTGTGGAACTGAGAAATTTTGTTACACAAAATATTTTGCGAAATTTGCGCATTTCGTGAAATATTTCATGGGTTCAGAATGCAAAATTTCATCTGAAAATTGTGAAATTACATCCGAAAATTGCGAAATTTCACCTGAAAATGGCAAAATTTCTCTGCAAAATGCAAAATTTCATAATTTATGGGCAGCATTTGGCAATTTTTGTACAAAATTTTGCATTCTGCACTTGCATAATATTTCACAAAATGTCAGAATTTCGCAAAATATTTCACATGGCAAAATTGCTGATTTTGTGGCTATTTCGCTGGCAAAATTTTATTTCACAACATCTCTACCTAAGGGTGTGCATCGTTTATCATTACCACAAACCTTGCTGTGTGTTATTGTTTATTTATTGGAGGTAGTTAACACTGCTGCCAAGAAAACGAAATAGATGTCATAGTGAACCCAGAGTTCACATGTGTTCTACTTGAGTATCCTGCAGTTTAAGGATTTTATCATAAGTATTATCCATTTATAGTTTTCATTACTAAATTTGTTTCCAGTTTTAGTGGAGGTTACAAACATCTATTGTTTGTTACGAAATGAGTAGGGGAAATTCTGCCTTCAGATTGGTCACCTACCATACTTAATTGCATTACTATCAATGCGTAAAAAAAGTTGCACTGTGCCATCTGGAAATCTTACTTTCTAAATTGGCAGTCTGAAGTCTGTGCTCCACAAAAACAAAATGAAAATGGCAACCTTCCTAGCAGGTACCATTTGAGTTGTTCACAGATAATACTTTGAATCAATTTCTGGATATTACAGAAGAAACAACTGAAAACAATAATCATTTCTTCTGTATTTTTATCCCAAACCCATTTTAGCACAGTAAGGCACTCAAGATTGTTGGTAGTAGTGTTCTGAATATACTTTCATGGGCTGAAGACAATTGCTGTTAAATGGTGCACCTTACTACACACCTGGGCACTAGCATCAACAGCCCATTTTTGTCTTATTGCTTGCCTATGTGGAGGAGTGAAGCTTTCCAAGGATTTAGAATCAGACCATTCTGTACTATCTGCTAGTAAAATCCATCTGTGACTGCAACATAGTTTAACATCCCAGTTTGTGACAAACAGTCATTTTTAAATTTGTTTTTGTGTAGGGTTTAACAGCTGTGGCTTTTTACCAAATTGGTAAAAGTGCTTTAATGTCATCAGTTCTTGACTATGGAATACAAGACTCTATTGTTGTCCCTACTGCATTTGCAGTTAAAAATATATCAGGTATATGTTCTAAAATTGAATTGTGAATAAGTGGAACTGGCATTTTAAATGGAGCAATTGGCTACTGAGTTGGCTAAAATTGAAAGATGACCATTGTGGCACTGAGTGTGGTGGTTTCAATCCAAACTTGTAATGTACGGGTGCCCATAAAATGCAAAACCACACAGAAAATGGAACAAACTTACACCCTTGTTAGCAGCCTCATGAGAGGCCAATGAAAAAATCAGTATTTATTTATTTGAATTTTGTTGACCGGGTAAACTCACTGGGCCTTGGGAAGCCCTATTTCAGGGGCAACCTGGTGAAATCTGAACTACCCTCATGACTAATAGAGGTTGTACCTCCTTTGCAGGGTTAAGAAACACAGTGTGTGGAAGTTTACACTACAATGACTGTTGTGCTAAATGTGGCATGTGGCTAAATTCAGCTCCTAGTGCTGCCAGTCTGGCACCTTTCATTGACATTAAAATCCACTCTTAGTGGCCAGCCCGGTGGCGCTGAGGGTTGAGGTGCTGGATGCCACACCTCACACCACGCTGGAGACCCAGGTTCAGGAACGAGCCTGGGCTATCAGGGGTCGGTTGGGAAGAGAGAGGATCAAGCATCCAGAGGACAGCTCTCTTCTCTCTGGGATGGGATTCAGGCTTGCCTGGCACTGCAGTGGCCCCCAGTGACGACTGGAGGTACTGCACATGCCAAGAGCAACACGTAGCGGGACAAGAGCTGTGGCAGGCATCCTGACGCCATTGCACTTCCGAGCTCTCGGGGGCGCCAGGGGGGGATTGAGAACATAAACACCAAGAAAAAACACCCTGGTGCACCGAGGAGAAGACGAGGGCCTCAGGTACCTCCTTCACATCCCAACACTGAATGCCCTCACAGATGACCCATGGTCTACCCCTGGAAGGAGATGGACCCTCTAATTTCAGACAGACACCATCAGGTAGGAGAGGCGGGCCCTGCCTTGGGGGGTGATCTGGGGCTCTGAGAAATCTCCTGTCAGGGAGCAGAGTCTGTGGAAGAACATCACGGTGGGGAGTAGCAGGGGCTGAGTGTTGAGTAGGCACCTCTGAGAGATGCCTCAGTGCACCAGTGCCAGAAAAAGAAGCTTAAAAAAAATCCACTCTAAGATTAAAATATCACTGTGGGTGATTGCTGCTTGGTGTTTGTTTACATATGAAGTCCTGGAAAGTGTGAAAACCTTTGTGGTTTGTACTCCTTTTTTGTGTTTTTGTTATTTGTATTGAACATTTTTCCATTTGTATTTCCTGCTTTGTAGTTTGTGGAGTGTGACATGCAGCAGGTTTATACACTTAACAAAAGGGATTTTATGCCTCATTATCTAATTGGAATTATTTAATTACTGACCTTGGGAAAAGGTGAAATATCTCATTGGTTGTAGCAAGATGTCTAGAAGTTGCTTGCACAGATACCATCAGTCATTACTAGCTCCCCATGTAATACAGGATTATATACACTAAGCACCTAGGGTAGATAAGGCCCTTTGGGGGACATCAGCCAGGGTTATAGTGGTTATATTAAATTACAGTAACAATGGGTGGAAAGCAGTGGTTGGTGTTTTGAGCATGGGGTCTAAAGTACCAAACAACACTTCATAGCTCAGAAGGCACAGCTTAATCTATTAAAATCAAATCTTATCCCTCCCTCCTCCCACCTTTCGGATCTGCTGGCAACAGTGGTATTCAAAAATATGTAATTCACAGAGGTCTACAGCAATGCTGCACATTCATTTGTCTGACAGTATTTCCTTTAGACAAAATACTGCAGCTCACATGGGGGAAGGGTTGCTTTCTGGACAGCTAACAGCTTCCTGACAGGGACATACAAATTCATGAAGCCTGACCACACTTGACATATGCAGACTCCCAGGTATTCAGAGGAAACACTGTATATCCATCTCTCTCTCCTCAGTTTTCAGGGCAGTCACTTCCTGTTCCAGGCCACTTTACTGTCAGCTGTCCTGGTGCATTGTTGTTGGGGCTTGATAGCTGTGACTCTGGTTTGTAGGTATTCACTTCTCTTTCCATGCTCTGTGTGGATGCCGTGACCCATCTCTCCAAAAAGTGCAGCCTCTGTTGGTAGGGGGAGGGGGGGGGCATGCAAATCAAACTCTTGAGGACTTGTCCAGTTGCAGTTTATGGTCTAAAATGTGCTTGCTCGTGACATTTTCCAGCCTTCTGTACCAGGCACTCCAACACTCCTTCTTTCCTTGATTCTGCAGTTGGGTTCCAGGCAGGCATTTCCTGATAATTAGCCTAGGCAAGGCCTAGTCTTACACACTGGTAGTAAATACCATTGACAACATTTTGGGTGATAGTGTGACCTAGCGATAAAAAGCACCCCACCCTGAAGACTGAACCATTGTGGGCAGCAAGCTGCCTCGGGCCCAGGCTGGAGCTGTTTATCCCAGGACCTGCATGCCTCACCCTTGCAGTTCACGGTTTCAGCTGAGGCACATCCACACCACCACCTCTAAAGCTGGCACCTGTTCTCACCAAATTCATTCTATCCTTTCTCTGGAGGTCCATTTTTATAATCCTCATGGAAATCACTCTCAGCTTGTGACAGCACTAGGAATTAACCACTGACTGCATACCCTGCATTGGGCAGGGGGGCAGTCATATTAATGGTTCAGTTGTAAAAGGCCATCATGGAAAAATACAGCTCTTTAAAGCTAATATTGTGACATGCAACTATTTTTCCAGGGCTTTACTTAGATTTTACAGATTGTGGGATCAAAGAAACAACTCTGATGACATTTTTTGATATGTTGTTAAAAAGAACCTATTTTTGTATGTCAAAGTAAATGAAAGAGACTCCTTTGCATCCATGGGAGCTCCTCTATGGCACTTTCATAATTTTCCTTATTGCCCCCCAAGGTAGGGGAGGGAATAATAATTTGCTCCTGAAGGGCTAACCGCGTGATCCCTTCCACTTCCTTATCATCGGCTCTGGCCCCGTGCTTTGATGTTTTGGGACATCTGTTTAGGGAGAGTGTGGGGGCAGACTCCATTCAGGTCTATGAAGCATGATTTACAAACCTGTTTTCTGGCCATTTAACTGGACATTTGATGAAAGTGGTGAAATTAGGGTTCAGTAACCAGTTCTATGTTTAAACTCAAAACCTTGGACTTTAATAACTTCATAGTCATTCAACTGATTCACAAGACATTCTGTATGCATCTTCAGGGATCAATGATCTCTTGATGTTGCAATTTTTTTTCTGGTCAGATTTGTGGGTACAGAGATTTGGAATGTCAAAAATGTTAAAATGACCATGTTTTGTCAACTTCTTTGTCATGCCACTGTGCAAAAATAGTGTGGAACTGAAAGTTTCAGGGTAAACAGGTCTTGGGTCACAGATGTACCTTTAGACAGTGTTGGGTAATTTACTTTTCTATTAATTTCTATTACTTTTGGAAACTTGTTCCAGAAAGCTCTGCACAGTCGCTAGCAAGGATGGAGAAGTACTAGAAAAAGTAATGTACCTTACAGTTACAGTTACTTATTTCTTTTTATACAGTAGAATACGTAACTGTAAATGATTGCATTTATTTAAAAGTAACTAGTAACTAACCTATTACTCTCAAATAAATGTAATCTTTTACAGTTATTTCTTATTTTTGCATTGTTTTTGTATAAAAAGAAATAAGTAAGTGTAACTGTAAGGTGAATTACTTTTTCTAGTACTTCTCCATCCTTGCTAGTGACTGCACATAGCTTCCTGGAACAAGTTTCCAAAAGTAATGGAAAGTAATAGAAAAAGTAATTCAACCAACACTGCCTTTTGAAGGTTTGGTGAAAAAATATTAATCTGTTCAAAAGTTATTAAATTTTAAAGTTTCCCATTATTTCCTATGGGACCAGTTAGATGTCCCGCTCAAAAAAGGATTCTTTATCACAAACGTAGGATCTTTTGCCACAAATACAAAATTCTTTATTGTGTTACCGCCACTTTTTTTTTCAGCTAGCAGTGGCGCCTTCCCATATAAACAGGGCAGGAGGTAGAAGGGGAGGCTCCAAACACTAACTGTGGGTGGGCTGATTCTTTTTCTTTAAGGATTGGGCATTTGTATTTCTTTCAGAGATGGTGGGAGCTGCACAGGAGGAGAAACCAAGCCTGAGACACAGGAGCATCACGGGACTGTAAAGGAGGAATGATATCGGGATACCAGGAAAGAACTTCTGGCTGGGGAAAAGCTGGAGTGGGGACAACTGCTCTAACATTTACTGGGGATATTATTTTCTTTTTCAGTGTGCAGCACAACTAAGGAAAGGAGTACATCTGCTAGGGGATGTAAGTCAAGCTTGCATTTGCAGGTGATTGTTTTATGAATTGGAGAGCAGCTGCAGAGGTCAGCAGCCATTCAGGAGGGACAGACATAAAGGCAAAACATTTTAAATACTCAACTGGAACAATCTAAAACAGGGGCTGAAGGTTTCCCCAGCATAGCGCCTTCTCATTTGAACAGGGCAGAAAGTAGAAGGGAAAGCTCTGGACACTAACTGTGGGCTGATTCCTTTTCTTTGTTTCAGGACTCGTCATTTGCATTTCATTCAGAGATGGTGGGAGCCGCACAGGAGAAGAGATCAAGTTCAAGACACTGGAGTGGTTGGAGACCATAAAGGAGGAACAGTATCGGGCTACCACGAAACAGCTTCTGGTTGGGGAAACACTGGACTGGGGGCAACTGCACTAACTTTACTGGGGATTTTCTTTTCCTTTCTGTGTGCAGCATAAGTAAGGAAAGGGGCACATCTGTTAGAGGTTTTCAACCAAGCTTGCATTTGTGGGTGATTGTTTTTTGAGTCAGGGAGCAGCAGCAGAGGTCAACAGCCAGTCGGAAGGGACAGACATAAAGGCACCAAATTTTCAATACTCGGCTGGAACAATGTAAAACAGGGGCTGAAGATTTCCTCAGCAGAGCTCCTTCTCATTTGAATAGGGCGGGAGGTAGAAGGGGAGGCTCTGGACACTGACTGTTGACTGATTCCTTTTCTTTGTTTTAGGACTTGGCATTTGCATTTCTTTCAGAAACAGTTGGAGCTGCAGAGGAGGAGAGCCCAAGCCCGAGACACAGGAGCAGTGGGATACCGTAAAGAAGGAACAATATTGGGCTGCCACAAAACAGGGTGTACCGTGATATGAGCGAATATTATTGAGCATCTCAACATGACCAACTAAATAATACCAATTTAGAGCGACTGTGAAAAAAGACAGAGAAATAGTAATATAGTAGTGAGTGTAACACTGAGAGCTCTTGTAGCAGGTTACACATGTAGAACTGATGCCACCTCGCGGCAGATCTTGGATATTCTTTTCTTTAGCAGTACCGATGTGGGACCACCCACCCGGCATCAGCTCTGTCCCTGACGTCACCCAGTATAAAGGTAGTAGGCGGTCCCCACTTGTGCTCCAGTTCTTTCCCACTGCGTCAACTTGTTAGATCAGCTCTAGGCTCTCTATTGGTTCCTCAGCTAAGAATAGTTATTTCTTCCTTGTTTTTCTCCACAAAACTGTGACGTATGTCCTCTACTTTGACTGGGCACTGTAATAAGTGCTCTTGTAGAAAACAGATCCCTGCCAAGCCTGGCTATTCAGCCTGCCTATTTTTCCTGGGTCCAGACCATGACACCGGTGCCTGTACTCATTGAAAGGCCATCAACATCCACACCAGGATCCGCAGGCAAAAGTCTCTTCAAGCCTTTTTGGAGGAAAAATGTTTGGCCCAGATGCAGCAGAAGATGTCCTCTGGGCAGGAATTTTGTTCCCCTTCTCCACCCAGGAAACATTGGAAGTAGAAGCAGCATCACTGGGACTGGGACCGCTCACCCTCCAGGCCCAGGTAATTCAGCTCCAAGTCCGCTGGTAGAGCTGGTTCCTCTGGACATGAGGCCTGGCTTACTTCCCTGAAGCCTCCCTCCTCAGCCTCTCTTTCCAAGGGGTCCATCTTACAACCCATAAAGATCCGGGCACCAGACTTTGGAGCTGCAGTGACTCATAGGCCCTCGGACTCTGGCGCTACTGCTAAAAAGCCCTCTGATCCCGGCTCTTCGGCCCACAAGAGGCCATCCAACACCAGTTCTGCAGTGTCTAAGAGTAAATCATCCTCCCAATCAGCCTGGGTCGATCCCCGGGAGGCCAAACAGGCTTCGGGGCACTCGGCCTCCAGAGCTTCTTCCCTGCCACCCAAGTCTAAGCCCAACTGGTATCAGTCTGCTGACTCAGACAGATGCCACTCTGATAAGCCCTATAAGTCCTTAGACAAGCCGTCTAAGGCATCTTCTTGTTCCGACCATCCCCACCCATCTCCAGCCAAGGGATGCCCATCAGATGACACTTCAACTCTGATGCCGGACAAGCCTTCAGCTCCTCCTCTGGTGCCGGTTAAGACAACCATACCTCAGCCATTGTCGGTCCCTCCGACATCACCTGTCAGCATCCCTGATGTCTCTCCTCAAGACCATTTGCCAGTCCACCCAATGCCAGAACACGACAATGGTACTACTGAGACATTACTGACATCGCCTATTTCACTGACGCCAGACCTGACCGAAGCTGGTTGCCAGTTCTGACCATCCGACATCACCTCCACAGCCTGAGTCCCTCAAGTTGGGTATGTCTCAGGTAAAGGAGCTCTTTACTTATTGGTGGGAAACCGTTAAACAAGACCTGGTCTTCCCTCCTACTCCTACTCCTCAGCCTCCTGCAGTCCCTGAGCCAGATGCCTATGTTTCTCCTGTCCCATCTGGGAATGAGGGGGATAAGACTCCTGCTAGCCCCAGGAAACACAAATGTAAGAGGACAAGAACTCCTTCATCCTCCTACTCTCCTTTGCCCAGGAGGCCTAAGCACAAAAAGAGGAGACGACATTCTTCTTCTTCCTCTTCCTCCGATGCCTACAGGGAATGGGAACCTTTCCTTCCTGATTCTGACCCTGGCTTGCTTCCGGGCAACACAGAGGAACAGCCTAAATCTCCTCCCAATGACCCCAGCTTTATGGAGATCATGCGTCATATACAGAAGAATATGGGATGGGATACAGAGGCCCTGGACCCCAAACACTTGTATCTGGCAAAGTACCTATGCCAGAAGGACCCCAAGCCAGTGGTTACCCCCCCCATTAGTGGATACCTTCCAGAACGTCACTTTGACAACCTGGAGGCACCCACATGTTTTCTGTGCGGTGCCCAAAAAGGCCAATCGCTTGTACCGGGCTCCCCAAGGACCATTCTTACCTAGCCGAACCCCCCACAGCTGATTCAGTGGTTATTTTGGCTGCACATGATCATTTGCAGAGGCCAAAGCAGCTAAGTACCCAGCCATCTGACAGGGAGTCTAAGCAGCTGGATTCCTTAGGTTGCAGGGTATACTCGTCTGCCACTTGAAGCATACAGAGCATTAACTTTTTGAATCATATGCTCCAGTTTCAAAATGCCCTTTGGGACCAAGGGCTGGACATCCTGCAAGGTGTGCCCAACTGCCCCCAGAAGGCAGAGCTTGCAAAGCTTTTGCAAACAGGCTTGGATGTGGGTACCCACGTCTTCCGAGCAGCGTATGACTCTGCGGACACCTCGGCGAGGGCGGCTGCAATTGGAATTTGCCTCCGGCACCACTCCTGGCTCTGGGTCTCAGGTTTTGACCCATCGGTTCAAATGACACTTCTGGATGCCCCTTTCAGAGGCTCTGTGCTCTTCAGGGAAGGCACAGAGAAGGTTATTGTCAAACTGCAGGACTCCGGGAAGGCCATCCATTCCATGCAGTCCATGTACTGCCTTTTTTCATGGCAGAGGGGGGCATTAGCCTTAGCAGCCCTCTGCTCAGTCTCACACACAGCGGGGAGGCTTTGGTCAATGATGGAGATCCAAAGGTGCTGCCTCTACCCCCTCTAGACAGGCTAGACCTTCAGCCACCACCCTCCCTCCCCCTCCTTCAACCTGATTATTCAGGTGACACTCCTCTCCCAGACCTTTCGTTGGGAGAGCTGGTGGGAGGTAATTTTTCTCTTTACACCCAAGCTTGGAGAGAAGTAACCTCTGATCAATAGATCCTCAACCTCATGCAGTTCAGGCACTCCATCAAGTTCAAATCCCTACCGCCGGACAGACCACCGCCCCTGTCTTATTATCCGAGAGACCACAGGGCTCCTAGCAGACAGGAAATTCAGTCTCTCCTAGAAAAGGATGCCAAAGAATGCATTACAGAGGTAGAAGTAGACTTTGGTTTCTACTCCCACATCTTCCTGGTTCCCAAGAAGTCGGGGGACCTGAGGCCTATCCTGGATCTCAGCAACCTCAACCGCTGTATCTCCTATCGGAGATTCCGCATGGTGTCGCTCCCAAATCTCCTCCCCTTCTTGACGGTTGGGGACTGGCTGGTGTCTTTGGAGATTCAGGATACATATCTTCACATTCCCATATGCCAGAACCATCAGAGATTCCTGAGGTTCAGGTCTGTCAGTCAGTCCTACCTGTTCAAGGTCCTTCCTTTCGGCCTCTCCTCTGCCCTCATGGTCTTCACAATGTGCCTTACCGTCATTGCAGCAACTCTGCACAGAGACAGACACTTCCTGTTCCCCTATTTAGATGATTGTCTTCTTCTGGCCCCGTCCAGGCCATGTCTCTGGGAGACCATACTGGACACTCTCTCCCAGTGTCGATGTCTGGGGATCACAGTGAACCCAGAAAAATCTCAGCTCCTACCTTCTCAACATCTCCAATTCATAGGTGCTCTTTGGGATACTTCCCTAGGGAAGTCCTTCCTTCCTCCCGACAGAGAGGAGTGCCTCAGGGCTCTGGCAAACCAGATCTGTTCAGCATCTGTTGTACCCGCCAGATCCATTCTCAGGATTCTAAGTCACATGGCGGCTGCCATAGTTTCAGTCCCATTCACCAGGTTGCACATGCTTGTTATTCAGTGGATGCTTCGCATCCAGTGGGGCCAAACAAGGGACAACTTGGATTTGCCTATCAAGATCTCAGAGTCAATCCATAGGGAACTCCGCTGGTGGGGTCCCCTCAGAATCTCTGCAAGAGTCTCTCCTTCTAACCAGACACTCCTGCCCAGACTCTCACAACAGATGAGTCTGGGATGGGTTTGGGGACTCATCTGGGGACCCACAGGACTCAAGGGCTGTCGTTCCCTTTAGAGGAGAACCTGCATATCAGTGTGCTCGAGCTCAGAGCTGCCCTGTATGCTTTACAGGCTTTGGCTCCATTCATTCTGCCCAGTCACCTTTGTGTTCAGACAGACAACACTTCGGTGATGTTCTACATCAACAAACAAGAGGGCAAGCACTCTTATCCCCTCTGTCGGGAAGCTATGAGGGTGTGGGACTGAGTGATGGAGCATCACATCACTCATTCGACAATTCACATTCCGGGTTCCTGGAATGTGATTGCAGACACTCTCAGCCAGGCCAAGCCGCTCTCTCATGAGTGGTCCCTGCTACAGTTTGTGACAGACGCACTGTTCACCAGATGGGGAATGCCAGAGTTAGATCTCTTTGCGTCTCAATTCAACACAAAACTGCCCATTTTCTGCTCGCTTGGTCCCGAGCCCGGAGCTTTCTGGCAAGATGCATTGTCCCTATCCTTGAACAGGAGATTCCTTTATGCATTTCCTCCCTTCCCCCTCTTGCAGTGGGTACTCCTCAAAGCCCAGTTAGAAAGGGTGCTCATGATCCTGATAGCCCCTCTGTGGCCCCGACAGATTTGGTTTCCACTGCTCAGGCATCTGACAGTGGAGCTTCTGTGGCCCCTTCCACTTTCAGGTCAGTTACTCTCTCAGCAACAGGCAGCTCTGGTCCATCCCAATCTATACTCCCTCCATCTGCATGCTTGGCTCCTGTGGACCTAGCTAAGCTTAGATTTGAAGTATCTGACAATATAGTCCAAATTTTGGTTGAGAAGCGGAAGCCCGCTACCAGGGCCACTTATGCTATGAAATGGAAGTGCTTTTGTCTTTGGGCCATAGCCAGGAGATTGGACCTTCTGGTCTGTCTGGACAACTCTATCCTTCAATACCTGCTATCCCTGTCAGATTCAGGTCTCAGCTACTCCTCCATTAAAGTGCACCTGGCCACTGTTTCCACTTATCTTCACTGCCTCCAGGACAGGAGAGTGGCTCAATTGGAGGTAGTTAAAACCTTTCTCAAGGGGATCCTGCATCTCCGTCCACCTGTCTGGGACCCTGTTCCTCCCTGGGACTTATTGTTCATTCTGGAAAGACTTATGCTTCCCCCCTTTGAACCAGCCATGAGTTGTGAGCTTTGTTACCTCTCCTGGAAGATGTTGCTCTTGGTGGCAGTCACCTCTGCTAGATGCATTTCAGAGCTCCATGCCTTGATGTGTAGAGAGCCTTATCTTATTTTTCATAAGGATAGGGTGGATCTATACACCAATCCTAAATTCCTTCCCAAGGTTGTTTCGGGAACTTACTCTGAATCAGGCGGTTCAACTTCCGGTTTATTACCCAGAACATTCCAGTAGGGGTGAGGCACTGTTACATACTTTAAATGTGCATCACACTTTCCACTGTTACTTATCCAGAACCAAGGAGGTCAGGAAATCAGATCAGCTTTTTGTGTCCTTTGTGGACAGGTCCTTGGGGTGCCCTGTCACCAAACAAATGCTGTTGCGTTGGTTGGTTCATTGCATTTCCTTTTGTTATGAAAAAGGTGTGAAAACCCTTCTGGGCGTGATCAGGGTGCATTCCACAAGAGCAGTCGCTACTTCCTTTACGGTGCTCAAGAGAGTGTCGGCGGCTGACATTTGTGCTGCCGCCACTTGGGCATTCTGTTCACACTTTCATCAGACACTACAGTCTGGATGTTACTTCCAGGTGCTGAGAAGTTTTTGACCTGGCAGTTCTCCAGGGCCTTATTTCTTGAGAGGTCTCCCTCCCCTTGTGTGTCTGCCTCTCCTTCATTCTCCCATTGGTTGTCTTAAGGTCTTAAGTTATATACCATTTGGGAGTGTGTCTTCATGTTGACTTCCCCTTCCCAAGGGTTGTC
The DNA here is from genome assembly GCA_016271365.2 of Neoceratodus forsteri. Lineage (NCBI taxonomy): Eukaryota > Metazoa > Chordata > Ceratodontiformes > Ceratodontidae > Neoceratodus > Neoceratodus forsteri. The sequence goes on from CM028129.1 coordinate 1,018,909,226, forward strand.
TTAAGCTTCATACCACTTGGGTGTGTTTCTGTATGTTTACCCCTACCCCCTCCCAAGGGTTGTCTTTTGTTTTATACTGCTTGGGAATCAGTCCTACATGTGTTACCTCCTGCAAGAGCTTCCTCTAGAAGTAAGATAGTACAGTTACATAAGAACTTACCGTAACAGTAGATCTTTGAGATAAGCTCTTGCAGCAGGTATGATTTTCCTTCCCTCCTTCCCCCAGGAGTAAGCCTCTTTGCTCTGAACAAAACGCTTAGCCTTTTGTTGCGGGTCTTGTTTTGCCCAGAGTTCTGTGTGGACTTGTTTTTTCCACACATGAGGGTTTTGGCCTGTCATTGGCATACAAGAACTGGAGCACACGGGGACTGCCTACTACCTTTATACTGGGTGATGTCGGGGGTGGAGCCGATGCTGGGTGGGCGGTCCCACATTGGTACTGCTAAAGAAAAGAATTGTCGAGATCTGCCGCCAGGTGGCGTCAGTCCTACATGTGTTACCTGCAGCAAGAGCTTCTCTCGAAGATCTACTGTGACAGTAAGTTCTTACATAACTGTACTTTACACTTGCTATAGTCGCTATGCAAAGCATATATTAGGAGTAGTTTGGCCAGGCCCTGCCAAGCTAGCCATTTGGTGTAATGGCTTGAGTCACTGCCCCTGAAGTCTGTAGTACAGGGTTTGGGTCCTGGTGCAGGCAAATATTTTGCTTCATGGGGCTTTTATTTTTTTTTCTATGTCTGCTCCCTCTGGAGTTAGTAATCATCAATTTGGGAGTGTGGGGAGCACAGCCCCCCACATTAAAATGCTTGGTTTATTTGCCGTGTTTGTTGTAGTAAGCAACCATTGCGATTTGCGATGGTTGCTGCTATGTGGTTTTCCCTTTTGACTTCGGACACTTTAGCTGTCGCTTTATGTGATTGGCACAGTTAAAGACTCACCTTTATCACATAAAACCCAAAACGGCTTCTGGTTGGAGAAACGTTGGAGTGGGGACAACTGTTTTAACATTTAATGGGGATTTTCTTTCCTTTTTGAGTGTGCAGTACAAGTAAGGAGAGGGGTACATCTGTTAGAAGTTGTAAGCCAAGCTTACATTTTTGGGTGATTGTTTTGTGAGTCAGAGAGCAGCTGCTGAGGCTAAACCCATCCACCCAGGGTCGTCCATTCTTATAGAACACACTACCACAGGAATAAATGGCTTCCTGCTGCAAACAGGAAGGGCTACAATTACCTGGTCAGGCAGTACATGGACAGTAAATCTCAAGACTGGAACCCTAGAGTGTGAGGACTAATAAAACAAAAAACAACAAAAAATATTTATATGTGTACGGTGGCAGTCTGGGTGAGTGTGTATGTGGGGGGCTGGCTGTGTGTGTGCATATGTGTGTGTGTGTGTGTATGTGTGGGGTGGCCGCTTGGGTCTGTGTTTGTGTGGGGGCGAATGTGTGTGTGTATGTGTGTGTGTGTGTGTGTGTGTGTGCGTGCTTTAGAGGCCACAGTTACCTGAACAGTATGTATGCATGATTGCTGGTGTGAATGGACCTCTATCAGGCTGGCCACCTTGATGTGATACAGAGGCTTACCACAATGTTTCCTAAACATTGTAACTAAAAGCCAGCCAATGTCTGTGTGTGTTACAATAAAATAAAATGTTGTAAATCAAAATATATAAAATATTAATCTACTGGTCTGGGATTATTGTGTGCCCACATTTCAGAGCCAAGTAGTACTATGGCTTCTCAATGAAATTTTCCATTCAAGAGCTGCAGTAACTGATGACTGCTGTATAGTGTCAATAGTAGCAGAAATGGCAACAAGCAGATAAGCCTACAATTATATTTTGTCAAAAAGTAAGGAAATTCTGTATAAAAAACTTTGCTAATGCACTATTAGGGTCCAGCGACAAAAGTAAGGAAAGCAGTTTTAGGATTTCCAATCCTAAGACCCCACCACCACCCTGCATGCAGGAACAGGAGTGAGGGGTGTGCCTTGGGGTTGCAAACTCTAATACAACCCTATTCCATGAGTGGATAAGCTAAGATGGGTATAGTATAGGAGAATGAAGGTGTTGGTGCCACCCTTTCTGTCAGTCATCTGTCTCCCACCAGCCCTGTCCATTCATTCACCTATCCCCCCTGCAGCCTCCCGGTAGGTCTCTGTCCTGGACACTGTCCAACACAGTGGAAAGGCATTGGACCTCACACAGCTCCACTGGGGTGCTGATGTTACCCCTCTCATCACCCATCTGTCTCCCACCAGCCCTGCCTATGCCCTGCCTCCCCTACGAGGGTGCTAAGCATGCAAGTGCCCCCCCAATAGACTGCCATGACAGCAGACATCCGGGTGCCCTCACAAGACACTGGCATGGCAGAAAAAGCAATACAGACCCTTTATGGTGCTGGTGCCAGCTCTCCCATCACCCATTGGTCTCCCACTGGTCCTCCCTATGCACTGCCCCATCCCCCACAATCCCAGCAGCCTCCCAGTGCCCAGTGTACGGGGGATCCTCCAAAACCCTGGCATGGCAGTGGACTTTATACAGTTCCCTTAGCGTGCTGGTGCCACCTCTCCTGTCACTCATCTGTCTTGTCACAGTCCTTTCCATTCACTCTTCCATCCCCTTTGACCCCGGCTGCCTCATGGTAGATCTCTGTTCAAGGCATTGCCCCAACACAGAGTGATGGCAGCAGACCTTCTGGTGTCCCCCAAACACACTGGCATGGCAGAAAACCTAATATTGCCCCATTGGGGTGCTGGTGTTACCCCTCCCATCACCCATGTGTCTCCACTAGTGCTGCCTATGTACTGCCCCCCCCCCAGGGTGCCACAATCCTGGCAGCCTCCTGGTAGGTCTCTAGGGAGTATTTTAGGGTGTGGTTCTGCTGGCAGTGGCTCCCCTCGCCCATGGTGCCCAGGATGTAGATGTCCCCCAATACACTGGCATGGCAGTGAAACTCATGCAGTTGCAGTGGGGTGCTGGTGCCACCCCTCCCATCAACCATCTTTCTACCAGCAGCCCTCTCATTCACTGCCTGGTCACACTCTACCCTGGTAGGCTCCTGGTAGGGCTGTGTGTCTGTGCTCAGATGCTGCTCAAGTGGGTGCTGGTGCCACTCCTGCTGTCACCCATCTGTCTCCCATGAATCCTTCCAGTGCCATCTGCTTCCCATGGTGTCCAGTATGTGGACGACCCCCAACATACTGGCATGGCAGTGGACATCATACAGCTCAACTGGGGTGTTGGTGCCACCCTTCCTATCAGTCATCTGTCTCCCACCCCTCTGTCCATTCACTCACCCATCTCCCTGGCAGCATCCCATTAGGTCTTTGTTCTGGGTGCTGCCTAAGACAGTGGCTTGGCAGCAGACATCCTGGTGCCCCACAAACAGACTGTCATGGCAGTGGACCTCATACAGCTCCATTGTGGTGCTGGTTTTACCTCTTCCATCACTCATCTGCCTCCCACCAGCCCTGCCTATGCATTGCCCTCCCCCCACCAGGGTGCCCAGCATGTGGGTGCCCTCCAACACACCGCCATGACAGTGAACAGCCGGGTGCCCCCAACTCATTGGCATGGCAGAAGAAGTCATACAGCCCCTTTGTAGTGCTAGTGCCAGCTCTCCTGTCACCCATCTGTCTCCTACCAGCTCTCCCTATGCACGTCCCTGTCCCCCACAAAACCCTGACAGCCCCCAGTGCTCTGAATGTGGGTGACCCTTCAACACATTGGCATGGCAGTGGACCTCATACAACTCCAATGGGGTGCTGGTGCCACCCCTACTGTCACTCATCTGTATCGAAACAACCTTCTCCCTTCACATGCCCATCCCCCATGAACCCAGCAGCCTCATGGTAGGTTTCTGTCCTGGGCACTTCCCCAACACAGTGGGATGGCTGCAGACCTGGGGGCACCCCCCCAACACACTGGCATGGCAGTGAACCTCATAGCGTCCCATTGGGGTGCTGGTGTTACCCCTTCCATCACCCATGTGTCTCTCACCAGCCCTGCCTATGTACTGCCCCTCCCAGGGTACCATGACCCCAGCATCCTCCAAGTAGGTGTCTAGGGAGCACTTTAGAGTGCAGTGCTGGCAGTGCCCCCCCCCGCCCATGGTGCTCAGAATGCAGACATCCCCCCAAAACACTGGCATGGCAGCGGTCCTCATGTAGTTGCATTGGGGTGCTGGTGCTACCCATCCCATCACCCATCTGCCTACCATTAACCCTCTACATTCACTGCCTCATCCCACTTGACCCAGATAGCATCTCTATAGGTCTGTATGTCTGGGCACAGATGCTGATCGAGCGGATGCCACTCCTCCAGTCACCTACCTGTCTCCCATGAGTCCTCCCCATTCACTGCCCCATCCTCCAAGACCCCAGCAGGGAGGCCTTAGGGGTGCAGTGATCCCAGTGTCCCCCCATGGTGTGCAGCATGCAGGTGACCCCTGTACACACTGGCATGGCAGCAAAACTTAGAGCAACCCCCCAACACTCTGGCATGGCAGTGGACCTCATACAGCCCTACTGTGGTGCTGGTGTTACCTATTCTGTCACTCATTCATTTCCCATTAGCCCTCCCTTTACGCTGCCATCCATGGTGCCCAGAATGTGGGCACTTATCCAAGCCACTGCCATGGCAGTGGAAATCCTCCTCCCATCACCCATTAAACTCCCTCTGGCCCTTCCCAATGCACTGCCCTGGACTACTGTAGCAGCCTTCTGGTAGGTCTCTAGTGAGCCCATTGGAGTGTGGTGCCTGCAGTGCTCTGCCATGGTGTTCAGCATGCAGGTGACCCCTCAACACACTGGCATGGCAGTGGACTTCATACAGCCCTATTGTGGTGCTAGTCTTACCCCTCCCATCATCATCTGCTTCCTGCCAGCCATCCTTTTGTACTGCTGTACATGGTGCCCAGAATGCAGGTGCTCTCCCCAACACACTGCCATGGCAGTGGACATCCAGGCATCCCCTCAACACACTTGCATGGCAGCGGACCTCATACAGCTCCATATGGGTGCTGGTGCCACTCTTTCTGTCAGTCATCAGTCATCTGTCTCTCCAGCTTTCCCCATTCAATCCTCCATCCCCTCAGGATATCGGCAGCCTACTGGTAGGTGTCTGTCACGTGTGCTGTCCCAACACAGTGGCATGCCAGTGAACCTCCAGGCACCCCACTCCAGTACAATAGCATCGCAGTGGAACTCATACAGCCCTATTGGGGTGCTGGTGCAACTGCTCTCATCACCCTTGTGTGTTCCACAAGTCATCACTATGTACTGCCCCACCCATGGTGGACAGCATGCAGGTGCCTTCCCAAGACACTGCCATGGCAGCAGACTTGCTGGTGCCCCCAACACACTGGCATGGCAGCTCATCTTGATGTGTGCCCCAAGACAGTGGCATGCCAGCAGACCTCTGGGCACTCCCCAGAACACTGACATGGCAGAAGAACTCATACAGCCCTACTGGGTGCTGGTGAAACTGCTCTCATCATCCATGTGTCTCTCACCAGCCCTCCCTGTGCACTGCCCCACCCGTGGTACCCAGCATCCGAGCACCCTCCAGTGACACTACCATGGCAGTGGACTTGCAGGTGCTCCCAACACACTGGCATGGCAGTGGACCTGGGTGCCTGCCACAACACAGTGGCAGGTCAGTAGACCTCCAGTGCCCCTCAGCAAACTGGCATGGCAGCAGAACTCATACAGCCTCATTGGGGTGCTGGTGAAACCACTCCCATCACCCATGTGTCTTTAACCAGCCTTCCCTATACACTTCCCTAACCATGGTGCCCAGCATGTGGACACGTTGTCAAGGCACTGCCATGGCAGTGAACTCATTGGTGCCCCAACACACTGGCATGGCAGTGGACCTGAATGACTGCCCCAAAATAGTGGCATACCAGCGTACTTCAGGGCACCCCCTAAGCACACTGGCATGACTGTAGAACTCAGATAGCCCCATTAGGGTGCTGGTGCAACTATTCCCATCACCCATGTGTCTCCCACCAGCCCTCCCTATGTACTGCCCTATCTATAGTGCCCAGCATGAGAGTGCCTTCCAAAGACACTGTCATTGCAGTGGACTTGCAGGTACTCCCAACACACTAGCATGGCAGTGGACTAGGGTGCCTGCCCCAACACAGTGGCAGGCCAACAGACCTAAAGGCACCCCCCCAGTACACTGGAATGGCAGCAGAACTCATACAACCTTATTACGGTGCTGGTGCAACTGCTCCCATCACACATGTGTCTTTCACAGCCCTCCCTATGCACTGCCACACTCATGTGCCCAGCATGTGGGTTCCTTCCAAAGACACTGCCATGGCAGTGGACTTGCAGGTTCTCCCAACACACTGGCATGGCAGTGGACCAGGGTGCCTGCCCCAACACAGTGGCAGGCCAACAGACCCAAAGGCACACCCAGCACACTGACATGGCAGCAGAACTCATACAGCATCATTGGGGTGCTGGTGCAACTGCTCCCATCACCCATGTGTCTTCCACCAGCCATCCCTATGCACTGCCCCACCCATGTGTCCAGCATGCGGGTTCCTTCCAAAGACACTGCCATGGCAATGAACTTGCAGGTGCTCCCAACACACTAGCATGGCAGTGAACTTGCAGGTGCTCCCAATACACTGGCATGGCAGCAGACCAGAGAGTCTGCCCCAACACAATGGCAGGCCAGCAGACCTCTGGGCGGCTCCCAGCACACTGGCATGGCAGTGAAACTCATACAGCCTCATTGGGGTGCTGGTGCAACCACTCCCATCATCCAAGAGTCTTTCACCAACCCTCCCTATGCACTGCCCCACCCATGATGCCCAGCATGCGGGCACCATACTGCCATGGCAGTGGAGTTGTGGTTGCACCCAACACACTGGCATGGCAGCAGTCCCACATTTGAACTGTAATAATGTGTAAGTCCCTTTAGTTGATAAAGCTAGAACTAAACAAGTGACACACCAAGTTTCATTATAAAAACATTTTTCATAATTTTCTGAAGGAAAAATTAATGGAATCAAAAAATATTAAATAAAAGCACAAATATGGAATATTTAAATAAAAATGAAATTCCAATATGATTTTTGTATTGTTAATTAAATTGTACTATATTGAAATAAAATATTTTTTTAAATACGAAGTAGATAGAAGTTTGTTTTTAATTTATTTATTTTTTCCTTTTTAAATGAAAGTCTTTTTAAAATTACTGTCCTTTTTTGGGGGATGAGGGATGATGAGGTACTTGCCCTTTGACATCCTGATGTTTGGTGCCACTCACTTTTTGAGTGAGACCACAAGTGATGGCAGGTGTTCACTGGCAGTGTCCATGTTGGGGACATCGATCAGGTGTAATCACACTCCCTCCTCTTTTGGTGGTGATTGAGGCGGGGGCTGTGATGGAGAATCCTCTGGGTCCTGACGAGTTTTCCCTTAGAGAGGGCCTGATCTTCCCATTGCAGCAGTATGTGGTTTGTGTCATATACTGCCTCCTTTCTCCCATACAGTTCCTTGAGTACCCCACACAGCAGAAAGTGAGTGGTCTCTTGAGCTGCTATGCTGTCCTTGTGACTCTGACTGAGCTCTCCTATTTTATAAATGAGTACAGCATTACAACTGTGGAGGCCACAGAGGTCCTCATAAGACTGCCAATCAAATCTGTCATGATAGGTGAGCCCAGTAGTCTAGAGGACTCGTGTGTCTACCACCTTACCTTTTACCATGCTGGCATCCCAGGGTCAGGAGTGAACTCAGGTTGCCGGAGGTTGGCTGGGGGGAACATTCTGAGCATCCCGAGGACAGCTCTCCATTCTTCTCCAAGGTGGGGTGGGTTGTGGTTCCCAGTGACCAGTGATTCTCAGCAGTGGCTAGGGGTGCAACATGCTGGGGCCACATCGGGATAGGGATGAGGCGATGGCGGACGACTGTGTGTCGAAGGGGCAGGAGCATACCTGTCTTGCACTGGACATCATTGCACAGCCATGCCTCTGGGGGAAATGTCATGATCACACTCACGAAAAAGAAAACACCCCACACTTTGGGAAGATGATGACACACCACTGCCCCATGCCTACTGCCAGATCCTACCCACTGGAGTCCCCAATATCCTCTGACCCTCAGCCTGACTGCAGTATGACTAGATTGAAGGAGCACCATGCAGTAGAGCTGGCCCTGTCCTGGTGGTACAAGCCACGGAGCTGACTGCAGGTAAGGCGTGGGGAGGTTTGGAGCACCAGGGGAGACTAGAGGTGGGAGGATCTCAGGCCAGGCAGAAGACACTGATGAGACATCCAAGGGAGGTCCCTGAGTGTGGTGACTGGAGAGAAAAAGAGTATAAGAAAAAGTCTTTTGAGATGGTGCATGGTATTTAAAATTTCATTTTGGTTGTCCAGTACCATTGCTACAGACTTGGAGAGACTCTTGAAGCCCTTTGCCATGGTACTGCTGAAGTGCTGGAGGGCCCCCTCAGTGCCTGGATTGTTGCTGTTGATTCTACAATAGAAAAGTAAAGAAACAAAAATACATATGCTTTGAATGTTCTGCTAAGTGTTCTAGAAAAACTTAGGATTTGTTCTTGTACATGTTGCACTATGGACAGAATGAGTAGTATTAGGTTGTGATGGAACTTCTAAGCCTGGAAGTGAACAAGTTATAGTCTTTTGATGCTATGCTTCTTGTATCTGAAGGCACCATACTGTATGTACTGAAAAAACTGTTAGGATTTCTTGTTCTTGTATGCATTGCATTGTGGAGAGAATGAGTAGTATTACAGTTGTGATGGAGTTTCTAAGCCTTTGAAGTGAAGAAGTTATTGTCGTTTGCTGCTCTGCTTCTTGTATGTGAGGGCACCATCTGGTGATGTTTATGTTCACCATGTGTGTACGCAGTGAACATCTTGCTATGGCAGTTGGCTTTTGAGAGGTGTGACACTTTTTGTCCAATGCTGAGTAGTGTTTTAGGGGGTCGACAGTGCCACACCATTCATCAGCCAGGCTAATCATGACAGAGTTTTTGCTTGCTGGGCAGAGATATCATGGACTTGAAAAAGAAAAGCTGATGCAATCATGGGTTGGCTATTGCCTTTGACCTATGCCACCCAGCAACCAGAGCTGTTCTATAATGATCGGCCTGGAATTTCAAACATCCTGGGACTCATGCCAACTGTAACAGACAAAACTGTCCATCGAAGTCTGTTACTGGCACCACTGTAACTGTCCCCTGCACCCAACCCTCCTTCTCAGCATCCCCCCAATAGCATAACACTGACACTGGGGGTCCCCAATCCCCCCAGTGTCACCTTCTTCTAGGTTTTCTTTATGTATATATATATATATATATATATAAATAAATATAACCTGCAAAAAAAAAAACTTCAATCAATGTCTCCTGCTGGCTCCCTGTAACTGTTCCCCCACCCAATCCTCCTACCAATCACCCGCCATATCACCCCTTCCCACAAACACACAAATATAACACTGACACTGGGGGTGTCCAATCCCCCAGTGTTGACACCTGAAATAAAGAAAATATTACCTTAGTTTTTTTTAACATAAACCCTGTAAAACAGAAAACCATCCAGTGATGTGTGTTGTGCCGTTAGTCCCCCTATCTAACCCTCCACTCACCACTCACCTTACCACTCACCATGTGAGCATGATTTTCCTGTCAAGTTCAATGTTGTTGCAATTAATTAAATTGAGGGCTTGGAGTGGAGGGACACCTATCAATGGCTGGCCATCGATATTTGTTCACTATATACTAACACTAGACATTGTGATGGTTTAAAAGCATCTGAAGAATTTTTGTACCAGGATCAACAATTTGAAAAGACCCCAACACAGTTTATTATGGAACTACTTAAGTTTGTATTGGAACATAATTTCTTTATGTTTGATGGAACCACTATGGGTGCATCTCTTGCCCCATCATATGTAAATCTTTTTTTGTCCTGATGGGAGAAACATGTGATTTTGGGGAAACAAACCCCCACCTCAAGACATATAGTCAGGTGGTATCACTTTATTGATGATATCATCTGTGTCTGGGGTGGAGGTTCGGACACAATCATGGAATTTATGCAGTGGTTTAATATAAATGAAGTAAATATTAAATGAACCCATAAGAATGATCCAGTTCAAATAGATTTTTCCAATGTTACATTAGCCACTTTGGATAATGTAGTAGTAATCAAAAACATTAGGAAACCCATAGCAGGAAATACACTGCTTAAAACTGAAAGCTGTCATGCCAGATCTCTGATACAGAGCATATAATTTGGATAGTTCTTGCAGATTCACAGTACTTGTACTTTAGATAAAGATTTTGAAAAAGAAGCAGAGACATGGGGACAATTCTCAGATGCATGTCATACCTTGAAGGCATATGTGAGTTGCGACATGCGACTCTATGCCAGGGACCCTGTGCGCTATTCCAAGCCAGGCAGGGTCCCTGGCACTTATGTCCTGTGACTTGCGGCAGCCACAGGGTTGCGCCACAGAACTGGCAAAATGGATCTGGGTGTCGGAAGCCACCAACCTCAATGAACAGCCCCCCGAACCCCTCCAGCCAGGGAAAAAGACTGCGAGCCCCCATGGGCCATGGGGGGTGGCAGTGTGGCAGAGGTGCAAGGGTGGTGGTGGAGAAAATGGACCCAGGTGCCAGCGGGTGGCACCCCAGAATTGCGGAGGGGGGCATCTATGTGATGGGGAGTCCATTGGGCACATCTGTGTGCATGTTGCAGCACTGCGGGGGGGAGGCAGTGACCGATTGGCATGGATGGATGCCCTTTAGACCAGCTAACTGCTGATCTAACCCCACAGTGCCATAATGTGTCTCAGAATTGCATAAGTTGGTTACAGCAGCTGCCCTTTCAGAATAGGGTACAGTTTCTGCTGTAAACCCCCCTTCTTCTGTGCCATAGGGGCTGTGGCCAGTAGAAGGCCCCTTGGATGCATGCCACCCACACCATGCCACAGGCCGCCTTTCAGAATCACAAATGGTGCAACTCATGTCGCAAGATGGGACCTGTGCCAATGGGTTTGGTGCAAGTCACCTTGCGACATGCGTAGCCCATTTTAGAATCAGGCCAACTGTGTCAATGCTTTAAGGATCGGAGATACAGTGCACAAACTATTTTTCAGGCATTAGATAAAGTTAGGGGACAAAATAGAAAACCATTGTTGGAACCTAGAAACAAAAATGAGGATTTAAAATCTGACAACAGATTGTTTTTTATAACAGACTATAATTCTACATCTAGTGAAGTTGCAAACAGTATCAAAAATAGATGGCCAGTCATTCAGGCTGACAAAATAATGGGAACGGTCTTGGGTGAAACACCTTTAATTTCTTACCATATGGGAGCAAATTTAAAAGATATATTGACATCTAGCCATTATGTGAATCCACAAAACCAGAAAATTAATTTCAGCAAGAGCTGGCTTGTTTAGGTGCAGACGATGTAATGTTTGCTGTTATGCAGAAAACGGTAATGTATTTACCCATCCAGTCACAGGTGCAACTTTACATTTGCAGGAATAGATTGTCAGAGCCCATTTACTGTATATGCCACCTGGTGCTCCTGTAAAAAAAACTATATGTGGAAATAGAGATGTTGCAAAATTTTATTTCGCCAGCAAAATTGTGGCGAAATCAGCAATTTCTCTGTGCAAAATATTTCACAAAATTGTGTTGAAATTTCTCCCGCAATTTCTCCCATCAATTATCTTTCATGTTTTATTTTTAAATCTCCCTGGCGTCTAGTGGACCCACACTAGTCGATCACTGGCCAGAATTAAGTAAATTTTCCCTGGTGTCTAGTGCCTCTCTCCCGCACACACAAATATAACAGCAACACTGGGGTTGCCCAATCCCCCACAGTTAACACCTGAAATAAAGAAAACCCTCCCTCTGTGTTTTTTTTAACACTGTAAAAAAGAAAATCATCAAGCAATGTCTGCTGCATGTTAGTCCCCCCACCCGACCTCTTCCATTCAGCACCCACCAACACACACTCCCCAAGCTGTTACTTACTCACTATGCCTCCGATGCCATAATCCAATCTGGACCACAGACATGTCTTCATTCTTTAAAGTTGGACCATGATCTGAACAAATCAGGTGTGTTGTGCAATGTATTTCAATGGAGTTTTGAACTTAGTGGCATAACATAGTCATTTTTGAATATTTTAGTCCCACATTTTCAACATGCCTCGTTTTGGAACCCCACCTCATGAACAATTGCAGTGAAACTAGGCAAATCTGTCTCAAAAGGGAATTTAACTATCGCTGCACGAAATCACCTGTCAGGCAAGAGTTGAAAACTTTCTCTGCCCTTGTTCATGAGGTGGGGTCATATGAAGGTGATGTTGAAAATTTGGTGGAAGATATTAAAAAACAACAAAGTTAGGAACCTACCTTGTACAAGCATGTGCTCATTCCTTGAAGGGCTCAGTTGGGCTGCTGGCCATGGAGGTGGAGTGTAGGGCTGTGCCAGTGGCCTGATTGGGGTACTGGTGGGGACCTGGGTGGGCACTGTTTAACAGTGGTGACAGGGTGGGGGTTGGGGATCCACTAGACACCAGGGAGAGTGGAGGGAATTTTTTTTTAAAAGATTGTAAGGGGATGAGCATGGGCCATCGGGGGTCAGCAGGGGAGGAGTAGGATTGAGCCTCCGATGGACTGCACTCCTTCTCCAGGGAGGGGGGTTCCTGGTGGACAGCACTTGTTTGCCCCCTGGCAGAGGCTGGAGGATGGGGTGCAGTACCACAAGCTGGGGAAGAGTTGGGCCAGACACCTGGAGGAAGCGCATGCAGAAATGTGTGCGCTCCCCTCCACTGGTGACATTGCACGGTCCCAACTCCTGGGGAGAAAACAGGAGGAAAAGACACTGCCATGCAGGATGGCGGAGGGTGCCTCACAGGCTCCGCTCCCGGCTAGCCATGGCACTGGCCAACTATATCCGGACTTCAGTGGGGGAGCTGGGGACCCCACCGACCCTGCCGGGGGGGGGCAAGCCCTGGGGTCAGGTCAGCATCGGATGGTAGATGCCGGGGGACGGGGCTGGGTACGCCCTACTGAGAGATAGCCGCAGTGGGGGAAAAAAGATTATAGGGGTCATGGTGGCTGGGGAAATAACTTGGGGAGGGGTTCTTGAATTTGGCCAATGATCAGTGGGGGACCACTAGACATCAGGGAAATTTTACTTAATTCTGGTCAGTGATCAGCCCATGTGGGGGCACTAGACACCAGGGATATTCTGTAGGCCAGTGAGTGGTAGGGGGCCACTAGACACCAGAGATATTGTATGGTCAAGAAGCAGCTGGGGGTCCACTAGACACCAGGGAGTCTTAAAATTGGGCATACATTGTGAAATTTTGACCATGGGTGGTGAAATTTCACCCATGAGCAGAGAATTCTGCCAGTTTGTCGGCAAAATTTTGCTCACTTAATGAGCGAAATTCTGCATTTTGCCAGGCGAAATATTTCAGAAAATGTGTGAATTATGCGAAATATTTCGCTGGGCAAAATTTTTCAGTTTCGCACAACACTATGTGTGAAGAACATTCTTCCATTGAAAATGCGAATACAGGAACAAGTAAGGGACATTTTTAATCACAAATTTGATAATGCTCTGGGAGCACATTTCTTTGATGCACATGGGAGTAACCCAAGGGGTTTAAGATTTAGGGCTTTAGATACACTATCCCCTCTACCTAGAGGTGGGAAAAGGGAAAATTTTCTTAACAGATGTGAAACCAAATGGATATCAAAATTAGGAGTCCTAATACCTTTGGGACAGAATGATCAAATTGATTTTAAACCATACTTATAGAAATCAAATAAATCATAAACTATTTAGGGCTCCCATCAGAGAATAGCAAATATATTGCGATAACACTAAAGACAATATGTGAGGGTAACCTCTAGGTGGTGCTATCCCAAGGGCTACTACCCCTGCCTGCTTGGCTATTAACAGGTTACGGGGCCTAGGTTCAGTGACAGGTGCCTTCACCCAAAGGTCAGAGTTGGTGTTAGTCAGACTAACCAGGCCACAGTTCTCTGGGACACTGTGACCCCCCTCGTCTCTTACTAGTGGCCCACACAATACACAATATTTACCTTCACAATACCCCTGATTTGCTCTGTACATACACATGTATTTGGCACTTACCCCTAGGACTGGTTTCTCTCGCTAGGCTCTGGGGACCCCGTGTAAAATAAGGTGAGGCAATACAACAAGCAACAGTACAATACCCTGCACATAAACTGATACCACAGTCAATGTAAATTGCAGAAAAAAGTAGACCTGATTTATTCAGGGGCAGTAGCATGGGAGGGGCACAATCAGAGTACACTCTATCATTAATATATGGTGTAGGTATCTACAGTCCCCACTACAGTTACACTCTCTGGGTACCCAGTGGATGGAAAAGGGGCTGGCCAGGTCCGTTCCCTGGGGTAGGCTGGCGTTGCAGCTGGTTGGGACTCTGTGAAAGAAAGAAACAGCATACACCACACCCAAATTGTAATCCAGAGCCAGAGGGCTCAGTTCGTGCAAAGGAAAAGAAATGATAGTCAAGTGACACACTTTTGATTTAACTATATGTTGTAGGGATCTACCCTGTTTGTTACTCATGATACCCAAAGCTGAACACAGGATGGACGATGGTCGAGACTTTAGATGTTTTTTCTGGATTGCCAGAAGAAGCAGGGTAGTGAGAAAAGGCTCTCATGGCAGGGCCCGACGGCATTGGGTAGCAGTGGATTCACTCCGTTTCCAGCTGGGTACAACTTCCAGCCCACAGCACACAACTCAGCTTGGGGGAAAACCAGATTGCGACTCCACTCCAGTTCACAGCACATTTATATATAAAGAAAATTACTGTACCAGGTAGACAGCTCCTAGATCCCGATTGCAACGTCACTGCTAAAACCCGGGAGTGCAAAGGCGGCTAAAGTTCCTGACAGGCCGATTGCATTTAGCAAAATCTTCGGTCTTCTACAGGTTAAGCCTGGTCCCAATTCAGTAGCTTGCTTCACAGCACACAGATCATATTCAGTCCGAACCAGTTCTCACTCTAGGCAGAAAACCGCAAGCAGGCCGGAATTCAGGCCTTCCACGGTTCTTCTGCGCAAACTACTGCTCAACACGGCTACTCAAACTATGCGAGCGCCTTCTCTCTCAGCTTTCAACTCTATTCTGGCTTGCCAGCAGACAGCTTGTGGTATTTCCCCTTGGTCCAAAAGGTTAGATTGGTTGGTCTAGCTGTCAATCACAGTAAGAGCTCCCCCTTTTGGTGCAAAAGATGCCAACAGTCCAAAACTACAAATCCCAATGGATAATCCATACAGTCCCACTTTAGCAGGCTCCATTTTAGAGTCCTCACGTACTGATTGGTTCAATTCAGCAGTTTGGGACCAAAATGGTGGAGCTAAGCTGAACAGTCCTTGCTGCAAATAAGGCAGGTTAGCACAAACCACATTATTATTATTATTACCCTAAATGGTCACCAACAATTAGTTACATCTTTCAACAGGGCTCCCTCTGCACAAGTAGCAATGGCAGAAATGGAGCTAGTATTCAGCAGCCCGGCCGAGACTCAGGCATGGAAACACACAGTCCCCCCTTCTGATTAATTATGACTGCAACAGGCAGCCCTTAAAGGGACAGTACACAGAGGCCACATAGGCACTCACTGGCAACACTTTTCAGCGCTATACGCAGGACCCCCGCCTTGCAATGAGCATAGGGGCAAGCTCATGGAAGCCTTTTGGGAACCCCCATTTGTAGGGGGGTTACACCCTTCCTTGCCTGGAAAAACTTGGCATCCGTGTCGTCAATACCATTATAACAATTTCAAATGCAAATTACCTTACACATCTATACCACTAGTAGATAATGCCTATAACTTCTGAAACATTAGTCAACACATTAGACTTTTACATATACATTCTCTGTATTTCACAGTACACTACTTTTCCTAAATTACCTTACACACATGTTGCACAGATTACTCATACAAACACTGCAGTTTGGAATCAGGTTATCACTTACTACACATGGAACAATGAGAACGGGGGCCCTTTCCTATCAGCTACCCTAGGGCTAGATGGGGCAGGGGCACCATAGCTGGAGGGCTGAACAATCAGCCGGGAATTAGCACTTAAACTCAGTTTGGGCTGGGAACCCTGGGACACATAAACTTCCTTTCGGACCACATTGAGAGGCAAATCCACTGGCCTCCCAGGGGAGTCATAGCTGAGGCATACTATTGGTTTGACAGCTTGTCCAGTCTTCCTGGGAGGAACAGCTACAGTCTCAGTACCTTTCACCTCAATCTCTGCACTTTCCTCACTTGCAAGGGGGACCTCTGTCTGAGTGGAAAAATTCGGTCTTGGGGCACTGTCAGACCCATGCTCTGTAAATTCAGGTTCTACAGCACTTTGCTCCCTGAGAAGGCACTCTGGCACTGGAAAGGAATCATCAACACACAAAGTACTCTTCGGGTTCTGGCATGTCACCAGTCTGTCTCAGATCATCAGTCTCTTCATCAGGTAAATTACACAGTTCCACCATGCACAGCGACTCAACATCATCAGACCTGACACTTTGAACTTCACTCTCAGGGAGCATTGGCTCCAGGGACAAAGCTGGGGGGTTAGGAAGTCCAGAAGGCCCAGTTTCATCCCCACAATTGACCATGGGGTTACCCCAAAACAGCTGACTTAGTTCATAAGAGGGGTAATAAGCATAGTTGCACTCACTCTCATTAGAAGTGGACTGACAATCATTATCATTTTGGGTTTGCTGTGGAGAGAACCTCAAGTCAATGACCACTGGGGCAGGCTTATTCTATCTTTGTTTGGCAGCAGCCTGAGTCACTGGTCCAGGGGGAACAATCTCTGGGGGCTCAGCTTCAATCATGATTTGGCCAATGGGCAACAAATGGTTACGGTGCATGGTCTTGACATCTTTTGAATTGTTTTCAGGCCGCACTTTGTACACAGGTAAGTCATTCAATTTGCCTACTACTATGTGGGGAAGACGGTGCCACTGATCAGCGATTTTGTGTTTGCCATGCAATCCCAGATTTCGCAGCAATACATGGTCTCCAGCTTGGAGCTCGTGGACCTTTACTTTTCTATCATATCTTTCTTTATTAGCTAATTTTATCTTTGCAGCCATTGTCTGAGCTAGTTGGTATGCATGGTTCAATTGAGCTTTTAGTTTTTGCACATACTGTAGGTAATTCTCAGCTCTGACCCCATCAGGAGAGACCCCAAAACAAACATCCACTGGTAGCCGAGCCTCTCTCCCAAACATGAAGTGATAGGGAGAGAACCCGGTAGCATCATTTTTTGTACAATTATAGGTGAGTACCTAGGTGCTGGCTCCATTTGGGCTTGTCTTTCGGGTGGAGAATGCCTAGCCTGTCAAGCAGGGTGCAATTAAAGCATTCTGGCTGTGGGTCTCCCTGCAGGTGATAAGGGGTGGTTCTTGACTTCCGCACCCCCATAGAGAGAGCATTTCCTTGATTAAGTGACTCTCAAAGTCTCTGCCTTGATCAGAATGAATTATTTGGGGGGCCCCATAGTGAACAAAGAAATTCTCTATCTGCACCTTGGCCACGGTGAATGCCTTTTGGTCTTTGGTGGGGAATGCTTGGAAATACCTGGTAAAGTGATCAATGACCACCAACACATTACTGATGTTCCACTGATCAGGCTCCAAACTCAGAAAGTCGATGCAAACTAACTCCATGGGTGCACTGGTGGTGATGTTAACAAGGGGGGCAGCCCTCTGGGGCAAGGCCTTTCTCTGTAGGCAGCGACTACAAGCCCGTACATGATGCTTGACATCTGCCCCCCTCTTAGGCCAGTAGAATCGAGACCACACTAAGTCAAGGGTTCAGTCGATACCGAGGTGGCCCATGTGGTTGTGTAGGGACCTCAGCACCAAGTCTCTGAAAGCTGTGGGCAAGACCAATTGTTGCTTGTCTACCTGGCCCCCCTATCTACTGTGTCTCTGTACAGCAACTGATTAATTAGCTTCAATTTAGGGCCTTCTTTGTACAATAACGCAGTTCTCAAATCAGAGGAGCTCAACTTGGACACATATTTCCCTGTGTAGAGGGCTTCAAATGCTGATCGGATCATAGGGTCTCGGGATTGAGCCCGCTGAATGCTGTCATTATCAAACTGAGGCAGTGCACTAATATCTAGTGTGGAGAAGTGACAGTACACAGCTGGTATACAAGTGTCAGAGGGGCCCAAGCAATCTACCAAGCAGTCCACTGGGTCCGTGGACATCTGTTCATCTTTGTCAAACTTTTGGCACAGTGCTTGAATGTCAGGTTCGGACAGCCTGATCCTATCACCTCTGGAAGCGGGCCTCCGGGAGAGAGCATCAGCATCTATGTGGTTTAGGCCCTATCTGTATTCAACAGCATAATCATAGGTAGACAACGTAGAAAGCCACGGATGCCCGGTGGCATCCAATTTAGCTGAGGTCTGCACATAGGTCAATGGATTATTATCTGTCTTTACCAGTATCTTTGCTCCATACAAGTAGTCATGGAACTGGTCAACAATGGCCCACTTCAACGCCAAGAACTCCAATTTATGTACAGGATAGTTTTTTTCTGATGGGGTCAGACTCCTACTGGCAAAGGCCACTTGTCTCAGGCCATTCTCATGCTCCTGGTATAACACAGCTCCCAAACCTTGTAGGCTAGCATCGGTGTGCAACACATAGGATTTAGCAGGTTCAGTATAGGCGAGGATGGGAGCATGGGTGAGCTGATATATGATTTCATGGAAGGCAGCCTCGCAGTCGGGTGTCCATTGGGACCCAAAAAGTTCACCCGGGCAAAAGTACACTCTCTCTGTTTCAGTGGTGGCCATTCTCTTGTATTTTTTGTTCATGGGAAGGTAACCCTGAGTAAGATTCAGACGTGGGCGAATCACTCTTGAGTAGTCCTTTATGAACTGTCGGTAATAACCACAAAATCCTAGGAAACATTGTAATTCTTTTAGATTGTGGGGCTGGGGCCAGCTAGTCAAGGCCTCAACTTTGCTAGGATCAGTCTCTATCCCCTCGGTGGACACTATGTGCCCCACATACTTTACTGATGTCTGAAAAAACTGCCATTTGTCGATGGACAGCATAAGGCCAAAATCTTCCAGCCGGTCCAACACTTTAAAAAGTCAGCTCTCATGTTCCTCCAATGAACTTCCAAACACAATAATTTAATTTAAGTATACTAGGCACTCCAACAAGTTTATGTCCCCCACTGCACGTTCCATCAGTCACTGAAAAGTGGCTGGGGCATCCTCATAAACTCATAGAACCCAAGTGGACAGATGAAGGCTGTTTTTTCATGGTCTTCTGGGGCCATGGGGATCTGGTAGTACCCACTGCGAAGATCCAACACCGAGAACCACTTGCTTCCATTCAGACAGTCCAAAGCATCCTGAATACGGGGCATGGTATATTGATCGGGGATGGTCCACCTGTTAAGGGTCCTGTAGTCCACACACATTCTTACTGTCCCATTCTTTTTCCTCACCACCACAATAGGTGAAGCATAAGGGCTTCTGGATTCTTGTATCACACCAGCAGCAAGCATCTCCTGCAGGTGTCTTCTTACATCATCTATAGCTGCTGGTGCTAGGCACCAAGACCTCTCACGGAATGGCCGTTCATCATGCAGGCATATGTGATGCTTGGCTCCTTGGACACATCCCACATCCCATTCCTTCAGTGAAAACACCTTATCTCTCTGGGCGAGTCTCTGGTTGATTCTAGTCTTCCATTCAGCTGGCAACAGGGAGTGACCAAAATCAAACAAGTCGGGCATCACTCGGTCAGTCACTCCTGAGTGCTTGTTACTAGGTAACACTGCAGTGTCTGCGTAGTGTACGGTAGCTAGGGTGCAGTTTCTATTCACCCGAATTTCTCGATCTGACACATTGTGGACCTGGACCATTACCCATCAAGCATAGGCATGAGCATGAGCGGGTAAGATACTGGGCTTAACCAGCAACCCTTCTGGCAATTTTCTATCACCTGGTACGTCCAGCATGAGTATCTTATTCTTGACATCTTTCCGTAAGCAGATCTCCCCTTGTAGGGTACACTGAGTGTTGGGGGCCAGGATCATTGACTCAGGATCCTTCTTCCATACAACCCTGACTGGTTCATCTGAATCAGCCTCTTCGGCATTCTGCCATGACTCATATGCCCTCTTAATCAATGCAGGAATCCTCAGAGCCCTACCGGTTCATTGCCCCTGTTTCTCATAGCATGGTTGTGCCAACCTCCTGAACATATGAGCATTTGTCCCAGTTAGTAGAGGAACCCCATCATACAGTCCAGTAGGGGGACACACCAAAGCTAAGGTCTCCACTTGCTCTGCCAGTCCAGCCACTGAAGTAGGGAAAGACAACCAAATCCTGATATACCAAGAGTAGGAGTATGCCTTTTCACTCAACCCCAAACGTGCAGTCCTTCCAAAGGCTGTAAGAGTAGATCAGGTAAGTGCTTCCCATATCAATCTTGAAACATTATAGTTACTTGGGAGCCACTGTCAAGCACTGCCCTGGTAGACACTCCATTCGCTTTCATTGTGGTCTCCATGAAGGGACCCACCACCTCAGACCATTCAGGCGGCGCTGATGTTGGTGTCGATCTGGCATTGGCCTTGGTAGCATAACTTTTTCGAACAGCTCCCCCTGGTGGCCAGTTGTTGTACAGGTGAATCAGAGCTAATAGTCTGGCATGGACCCTCCTCAAATTTTCTGGCAAATGGCAGAAGAAGCAGGTGTGTCCATCAGCTCCACATTGATAACAAAAAGTAGGTTCTCTAGACTCTCAGGGGGTACACGGGCTATCACCCAGTTTGGGTACCACAGGGGGACTGGGTGGCTCATCTTTGGTTCATGATCTAAGTCCTTGATCCTCAGAACCTCCACCAGGGTGAACATTTGGTGTGGTTCACAGCAAGTCCCCCACTAGAGCTCTCAGCTCTCACACTTTTTCCAGTAGGTTACCCTCAGCCCAGGGTTCCAGAGAAACAACATGCACTCCCACTCCACTTTTAGTCTCTGGGTGTGCCTGATACAGGTCAGATTCTCTGACTACTTCAGTCAATTCTTTAATCAGCTCTCTCAGCTATTGTGCCTCATCTGTGTCACTCCTCTCTGGTGTCAGGCAGGTACCAACCACCCCAGCATGGGGCTCCCAGGCCTCTTCATCAGTCTCGATCTCATAAATTTCCTTCATAAGATGACAGTATTCAGGAGGATTAACCTTCCTGTCTTGTAACTTGAGTTTCAATATCATTACACTAGAATGGCTGGCTGACTTTAGGATATGGTCCAATCTGACCCGGTTCAGTTCCTTCCCAGGTACTCCCCCTTTCCTGTGGGCCCTCTGCAGAACCCTCTCAATCCTGGTAACAAATGCAGACAATTTTTCATTTTACACTGCTTAGCTGACTTGAACTTCCACAACAAATTGTCCCCCGACTCAGTACTGCCAAACACACCTTCCAGTGCAGAGAGATATTCAGCTGCTGTAGCCTCTGGGCTAGTTGCTCACAAGAAGCAGATGGCCTCCAGTGCAGGGCTCCTCAAACTCTCCATCAGCCTCTTTCTCTTTTCCCCCTCTGAACATTGCCATTCTTGTACTAAGGGAGTAGCATAGTCTATCCACGTTTCCAAGTCGTCCTCCCCCATGGGCACTGGAACTGTGCCTGAAAAAAGTTTGAGCTTTCGGTAAGAATCCAACTGTATCGAGGGAATTATGATGGGGAGGGGGCTACAGGAAAACTCTTGGGAGAATCTGGGGACATGGCTGGGGAGTCCAGGGGTGTGTGTCCCTTGGAAAGGTCTAGCACCTTTACGAGCTCTTGAGCAGTTCGTCCTTCAGACACTAATAATTTGAGCAACTTATTCTTAAACCCTTCCATGTGGGGGACCCACCCGGGGTAGCCAGATCACTGTGCAGGTGAATGACCCTCCACCACTTCTGGGTACCTTCCAGCAGGATAATAGGGGGTACCTTCTCTGGATCTATTGGGGAGCTACAGGAAAGTAACACTATCATAGTCTGCTCAAACAAATCTGCATCTCCCCCCTTCACTTCTACTTTTCCCAAGCCCTCAACATGTTCCACAGTGGCTACAATATCAGCATTAGTAGTCCCTAATGGGACATCCAGTAACAGGAGAGCCTGTCTGGGGTCTAACCCCTCAGCCACACTCCACTCCATCATTCGGTGCACTAACAGCTTATGGGGGGCAATTTTTAGCTTGGGCGTAGCAAGATCCTCCATTTTCTCCGCAAAACTAAACATATCAGGGTAACTTCCTCCATTGGCCACTAGAGGACGCTAATCCCAGCAGTGCCTCCAAGATGTAACCCCTAGGTGGCGCTAGCCCTAGGGCTACTACCCCTGCCTGCTTGGCTGTTAACAGGTTAAGGGGCCTAGGTTCAGTGAGAGGTGCATCCACCCAAAGGTCAGGGTTGCTGTTAGTCAGACTAACCAGGCCACAGCCCTCTGGGACACTGTGAACCCCCCTTATCTCTTACTAGTGGCCTACACAATACACAATATTTACCTTCATAATACCCCTGATATGCTCTGTACATACACATATATTTGGCACTTACTCCCAGGACTGGTTTCTCTTGCTAGGTTCTGGGGACCCGATGTAAAATAAGGTGAGACAATACAACAAGCAACAGTACAATACCCTGCACATAAACCGATACCACAGTCAATGAAAATTGCAGAAAAAAGTAGATCTGATTTATTCAGGGGGCAGTAACATGGGAAGGGCACAATCAGAATAATTGGTAGGTACACTCTATCATTAATATATGGTGCAGGTATCTACAGTCCCCACTACAGTTACACTCTCTGGGTACCCACTGGATGGAAAAGGGGCTGGCCAGGTCCATTGCCTAGGGTAGGCCAGCATTGCAGCTGGTTGGGGCCCTGTGAAAGAAAGAAACAACATACACCACACCCTAATTGTAATCTGGAGCCAGAGGGCTCAGTTCGTGCAAAGGAAAAGAAATGACAGACAATCAGGTGACGCACTTTTGATTTAACTGTATGTTGCAGGGAGCTACCCTGTTTGTTACTCACAATACCCAAAGCTGAACACAGGATGGATGATGGTCGAGATGTTAGATGTTTTTTCTGGATTGCCAGAAGAAGCAGGGTAGGGAGACAAGGCCCTCGTGGCAGGGCCCAACGACACTAGGTAGCAGCGGATTCAGTCCAATTCAAGCTGGGTACAACTTCCAGCCCTCAGCACACAACTCAGCTCAGGGGAAAACCAGATTGCAACCCCCCACCAGTTCACAGCACATTTATATGTAAAGAAAATTACTGTACCAGGCAGACAGCTCCTCAATCCCCATTGCAACGTCACTGCTAAAACCCAGGAGCGCAACGGCATCAAAAGTTCCTGACAGGCCGATCGCATTTAGCAAAATCTTCAGTCTTCTACAGGTTAAGCCTGGTCCCAATTCAGTAGCTTGCTTCACGGCACACAGATCGGATTCAGTCTGAACCAATTCTCTCTCTAGGCAGAAAATAGCAAGCAGGCCAGAATTCAGGCCTTCCGCAGTTCTCCCACATGAACTACTGCTCAACACGGCTGTTCGAACTATGCAAGCTCCTTCTCTCTCAGCTTCCAACTTGAATCTCCCTTGCCAGCAGACAGCTCGTGGTATTTCCCCTTGGTCCAAAAGGTTCAATTGGTTGATCTAGCTGTCAATCACAGTAAGAGCTCCCCCTTTTGGTGCAAAAGGCACCAACAATCAATCAATCAATCAATCACTTTATTTAACCAGGCATAAACACCATTGAGCAAGCTCATTTTAGAGGTGGTCTTGGACATTAATACAATACAGTACACTTCATAAGATTACAATTACAGTGGACAATGGTGCAAAAAAAAAAAAAAAGAAAAAACATTGTGAAGGTGCCGGTCAATATGGGCCTATACATACCGGTCAACATAATTAACATGCAAAGGTACATAATGATAAGCTTTACTGAAATGAGAAGAGACAACAATCCCATATAGTGTCTGCTAAGTAACAGCTCATACCTGAGTGATAAAAAATAAGGAGGTATTAAGGAATAGGGTAGAAACTGGGGTGAAAGAGTAGGCAGCCAAAAGGGAGGCCAGAATAGGTAAAAGGTAGAGAATAGGCAGGGCCATCTTGGATTAAGGGAACTAGGCTTGTAGGTCCTAGGTTTCTGTTGTTAGGAATGTGGGGTGGATGAGATACTTAGGCGTAGGATTTGAGAGTGGCACCCGGGGCTTAGGGGTCATCGGCATCTGAAACAGTTGCATGATTCCTTCAGATAATCTGTTAATAGAGCTTTGAATGTGAAAATGCTTGGAAGTGAGGATAATTTTAATGAAGCTTGCACAGTGTTCCAAAGTGAAGGAAGTGAGAAGTTGATTGCTGCTGAGCCAAGGGTAGTTTTCACTCTAGGAATCTGGAAGCAGATTAAGGAAAAGCGTCTCAGGCCATAAGAACCTTTAGCCCATTTGAAGATGGTCGAGATGTATGCAGGGAGGTTATCAGATAATGCTCTAAAAAAACAGAGGAGAGCATTCCTTTTTCTTCTAGTTGAGAGTGAGGTCCATCCCGAAACCTGGTATAGATGACAGTGATCTGTACTATGGGGTAGATTTAAGATAAATCTTAAAGCCCTGTGGTAAAGGGTGTCCAGTTTGTTTAGTATCATTGATGGGCAATGACTGTAAAGGAAGTCAGCGTAGTCCAGTATAGGTAGGAATGTAGTTTGTACTAGTCTCATTCTGGCTTCTAACATGAGTAGGTGTTTAATGCGATAGAATAAACCTAATCACTGTCCTAGTTTCTTCGAGGTTTCATTTATGTGGCACAGAAAGTTGAGCTTGTTATCCAGCCAGAGCCCTAGGTATTTAAAGGTATCAACTGCTTCAAGGGGTTCATCTAAGAGTGTTCGGATCTGTGTGATATGTGGACATCCGGAAGTAGACTTTGGTGAGACAATCATTGCTTTAGTCTTTTTGGCATTGAGGAGGAGCTTATGAGTGAGAAGATTGTATTGGAGGGTAACAAAGTCTTTCTGTAAGTACTCATGGACCAGATCCAAAGATGAATTTGTGGTATAGAGTACAGTATCATCTGCAAAAAAGTGCACATTTGCTGTGCCCAACTGCGAGTCCAGATTATTGATGTATATTGCAAAGAGGATAGGGCCCAGGATGGAGCCTTGTGGGACACCTCGTGACAAGGATTTTTGTGGGGACAGATCTCCTATGGCTTTGACTTGTTGTAACCTACTGGTTAGGTAGCTGGTGAACCATTTAATGGCAGAGCTATCAAGTCCGATGTTACTCAGTGCAGTAAGCATGATGGTATGATCCACAGTATCGAAAGCCTTACTTAGATCGAGGAAGAGGGCAAATACATGCTTCTTAGAGTCCAAGGCCATTTGCCAGTCTGTAGTTACTTTGGCAAGAGCTGATACTGTACTGTGTTTGGCTCTGAAGCCGACTGAGCCAGGTTTAGCAACTTTTGTGAATCCAAATGTTCTCTAATTTGGATGTTGACAATTTTTTCAAGTAATTTAGAGAGGACAGATAGTATAGAAATAGGCCGGTAATTGTTCAGATCACTCGGATCCCCAGTCTTGAATAATGGCAGGATGTGGGCAGTTTTCCACAAGACAGGTAGCTCACCTTGAATCAGAGAGGTTTCGAATAAGTGTGTAATGGGGGTGGTCAGATAGGTTTGGCCATGTTTTAGGAAGTAAGGTTCAATATTATCTGCACCCAACAGTCCAAAACTACTAATCCCAATGGATAATCCATACAGTCCCACTTTAGCAGGCTCCATTTTAGAGTCCTCACGTACTGATTGGTCCAATTCGGCAGTTCGGGACTAAAATGGTGGAGCTAAGCTGAACAGTCCTTGCTGCAAATAAGGCAGGTTAGCACAAACCACATTATTATTATTACCCTAAATGGTCACCAATAATTAATTACATCTTTCAACAGGGCTTCCTCTGCACAAGTAGCGATGGCAGAAACGGAGTGAGTATTCAGCAGTCCAGCTGGGACTCGGGAATGGAAACACACAGTCCCCCCTTCTGATTAATTATGACTACAACAGGCAGCCCTTAAAGGGACAGTACACGGTGACCACCCAGGCACTCACTGGCAACACTTTTCAGCGCTATACGCAGGACACCCGCCTGGCAACGAGCATTAAGGCAAGCTCATGGAAACCTTTTGGGAACCCCCATTTGTAGGGGGGTTACATGATCTTGTGTCCTCCCCATGTCTATGCTGTAAAATTTATAAGTCCTTTGTATTATTTGACTAAATAAATATTTATTTTATGTTGTATTTTTGATTTTTTGACTGCAGCTCAGCTGTCATTCTTGTTTAAAAAATAGACTTTTTTAAAGTTTGCACATACAGAAAACAATTTTAAAATCTAGTATTTGAAATAGTAGAATGTAAATTATGATCAAACTAATACATGCATTTTTGAAGCATATTTGCTATAACTCTGGGAAATATGTAGCTTAAAAGTTCATCAGAAAAGCCAAGGGGAATAAAATGTAAATGTCATCATAGCACAATTAGAAAGATGACCTTTTTAAATATTTGGTGACATCCAATGTGACAATTTAATAATGGTTCCCATTTGCCTGAATATGTAAGGGTATAGCTCTGGTTGAATACATGTTATAATTTCAATAAAAATATAGATTTTGCTTGTTTTGCCTCAGCCAAATTTGGTGTGTGCACAGTTTTTCTTTGCTTTACTCTGCTTTCACTTACCGCCTCCCTTCACTCTGGTATCAACTCTCCACAGACATTTGTCAACCTCCCTCGCTAACCTCCATTAATAGCTTCCACCGACTCCTCCCTGTTACCCAGTGCTTTTGCCTCTCCTCCTCCTCTGCCTCACCCTCACCTCCCCCCTAGTCTCCCAGCTTCCCCCTAATATCTTCCCTCTGACTCAAACTGTTTCATAATGCTGCCACTGAAGGTTATAAATTGACAAACGAATCATAAGGCAATTCCAGTTTGTTCAATACTTCTGTAATCACTCTTTTTTTCAATTGCCAGACTAATTATTATGTAATTCTAAAATGTCCAATACTGTATATGGTAATTGTATTTTATTATTAAAATTGCTCTGAGTTTTGTACTGCTCTGATTGTTGTATCCCATGTATGTATTGTCTCCCTGTCTCCCCTGAATCGCACCTAGAAATGAGCTTTGACTCAGTGTGCCTTTCTAGGTTACCAAATTCTTAAATAAATAAATACAAGAGATGGGGTCATAAGTAGGCTATGTTGAAAATTTGGGACACAACCATTAAAAATCAACAAAGTTAGGAGCCTACATTGCCATTTATGAATGCAGGCTCCTAACTTTGGTACTACATAAGCTACAAAGTGCACCACAAAGCATCTAGTACACCAGAACTTCTATAACAGTGGCGAACATCCAGCATTGATGTTGATTATTTCACCTGTGACAGTAAAGATTTCTGTGAAGGGACTATAGTACGTGTGATGATAAAGACTTCTGTGAAGGGAATGTTGCATGCTGAACACCTGTAATTTAGAAGACTATATTAGCAAATGACAAAAAGGTTATTGTCTCTTCTGCTGGTGTAGAAGAGAAGTAGTGATGCAGAGCCATATGTTATTGTTCAGTGGCAGTTGGTAAGGAGATTTTAAAGACATCTGTAATGTTTGCTTCAAATAAAAATTTCAGTCAAGTTGTGTCATACATTTCAGATCAAGTTTGTCCACATAAGTACAGTTCAAAAGAGTTATACATTTTACTATAAACTGTTACCATATTGATAGAATGCTACAAGGATTACAATTACTGTGTGCTCTGTTAGCAACTATGAATGCTGAAGTTTCTTAATCTTTCTACATTACCTGAATGACACAGTCACCACTGGTTTTCCATGCAATACTCAATGTTGCTTAGGTGCAGGCAATGCAGAGTGGAGGTTGCAGCAGTCTAAGATAGTGATAGCAATCACAAGCTTTGTACACAGAGGTATGCTACAAAGTTGAGCATGCAAGACGTGTTGTGAGGAGGGGTGGGGGAAGAGATTGATAGGTGTTGTACTATAGCACCAGCAGGACTGCTACAGCGATGTGTATGACACACAGAAGAACATAGATATTGCGTTGTAAAAACTTCAGCTGTGAAAAAATCTTCAGTGTTCAAATCAATACCTGTTTACCATAAGAAATTGTGAAATCAAAAGAAAACAGTGATACACAAAACATGAAATACTGTTAAACTGTAAAGCAGTACTGGAAGCATGCAAACTTTCCTATTGTCTATAGAAGTGTGGTGAATGCACTACTATGCTGGGCTGTATGAAATAATAGTACAGCTTTATTCTTTGCCACATGATGAATAGCTACTATACTCTGAAAATTGTACTGTACATTTGTGCACTACTCTTAAAATGCTTATGTGCTGCTTAGTAATCTCTAGCTGTGATGCATCTCTAACATTGCATTTGCACAGTACTGCCTGTTTAAGAACACAGATGATTTTCCTGTCTCAGCAGCAACCCTGTGTTGGCACCGTGGAGGTAGATCTATGGAAAGAGAACTAAAAGTATGTAGTTAGGGACATGTTCTGTATTTACAGCTGTTACATATTACTACAACTAAGATTGCAACTGCTAACTTTATGTAACACCTTGAGTGACTGTTATCTGACAACAATTATGTAATGGCAAGGAAAATCCTGCATGCTGATTGGCTGGCTGGCACCTTTTTCTCTACTGTAAAATCCAGCATTACCCCATGGGAAAAGGTGCCAGCCACCAGTCAGTCACATCAGGACCCTTGCCTGAAATCACTCTGGCCATGCCCAACTCAGCACTCGCAAAGACAGGGATGGATGCTAACATACGTGCAAACTGAACTTCACACTACTGGCCATTCCCGCTCTGTCACAAAAACTCCCAACCAACTCGTAACAGGAAAAAATACTTTTTATAACACTTCCTCAGCCTCCCTCACCTCTCAAAGAATATGTCCACATTCAGAAACAGTTCTGTTCCTTACCAGAATCGGATTTCTGCTACAAAATAAAAGAGTGTGAGTTCCACTTCCTATCATTACCTGAAGACCGGATGCCATGAGACTCCTACTGTACACCACACCTCACACCATCCCCATTCAACTAGAGAAACAGTTTTATGCTTTGAACAATATTAAACTCTGGAAAGTGTGCCTCAATTAAAAGCAATGGCTAGAAGGTTTTGGAAATCATGTTGAAAAAGCCCATCCATGATACCGACCATGCACATAGGTGCATGCGAAGTAGCACAGCTTGACTTTTCTGGCGTGATTTTCGTAACTTGTAACTCTCATTATGTTTGCTTGTGTGCCTCTGCAAGAAACATATTATGGCAGCTTGCTGTAGTAGCAAGTTGTGGAGGTGTGGCAGTGTTGTGGCAAATACCAGCAGTCCATTTTGGTGCTGGTCTCTGTGGCACCAATAGAGAAGCAGGCTGTCGATGACAACAGTTTTGTAGAGTGCCACCAACTTGAAAGAAACTCACCACTGCAGTCAGGGAGCACCCCATCATTAACAATCACTTGTTTTTGCCACTGGGGCAGTCTCTGATTGCAGCAGCGAATTACTGCTTGCCTTGTCTGGTGACCCATTTCAA
Source organism: Neoceratodus forsteri (assembly GCA_016271365.2). Classification (NCBI taxonomy): domain Eukaryota; kingdom Metazoa; phylum Chordata; order Ceratodontiformes; family Ceratodontidae; genus Neoceratodus; species Neoceratodus forsteri. The sequence continues at coordinate 1,018,938,993 of CM028129.1, forward strand.
TAAACATGGCAGCGGCTATCACCATGCACCTCTCAAAGTCTCCATGCAAGCCAATGGGGGTGCTCAATCCCCCTGTTGGCATGCCCCCTTCCCAGTTCAATTGCCAATGGGGTAGCCCAATCCCCGTTGGCAAAATGTTACCGCAATTCTTTTACATTTTTACATGGTGGTGGCTATCGCCATCTGCCTGCAACAGTCCCCATGGATACTGACGAGGGTGTCCAATCCCCCTGTCAGCATGCCCCTCCCAAGTTCATTTTGCAGATGGGGGAGCCCAATCCCCATCTGCATAATGCCCCCCCATGTGTTGTGTACTGATGAGAGTGCTCAATCCCCCTTGGCTCATGCATTCCCCCCAACACTCTGTATGTGCCGATGGGTTGCCCAATCCCGTCGATTACAGACCACCCGACAAACACTCAGTTGGCACTCGGGAGCCCCCAGTGTACCAAACCACTGTAAAAAACCTCCCTGTGTTGTTTTTTAATTACCTGTAAAAGAAAAACGTCCCTAGTTGTGTCCAGTGCCCCCTCTGCCAACCGCATCTACACTTCTGTGCACCCACCTCCCCACACCCCCTCACCCCATACTTACCTCTGGAGTCTGGTGCGATGATCTTCGGTGGACTGGGAACACATCTGCACTCTTCAAAGCCGACCGTGAACTGAAGAAATGCCGGTAAGCTGTAAAATGGCTTGAATGTTTTTTTTTTCAACTTATGTGGATATCTCAGCCATTTTTGTGAATTTTGATACCAAATTTTCAACATTGGGGTTTTGGGACCCCATCTCCTGAATTCAGTGACTGCCATCTGGTTTTTAGGTGCCAAAAGGTGATTTTGCGGTCACTGCGTGGAATCACCTTTCAGGACTGATTAACGAAATGACAGTGTCAATGTTCATGAGGTGGGCTCCCAAAAAGCCTGTGTTACAAATTTGGTGAAAAATTTCCAAACAATTATTGTGTCATGGGCTTGTGTTGTGCGGTTTCCATGCACACGCGTAACTTCACAAATCTGTAATATTTTCATTCCAGATTTTCAACATTGGCATTTTTTATTCCTCCTTATGAACAGTACAGCTATAATTTTTCATATCAAGGCCAAAATGTGTTTTTGCACTTCTTCCACAGAATAGCATGGTCCCTGTGGGAAATCAATGTTTGGGACAGATTAAGAAAATCACAGTGACACTGTTCATGAGTGGAGGTCCCAAAATACCTATGTTGAAAATTTGGTGACAAAAGACCATAAAATGACTGTGTTACGAGTGTACATTGTGCAGTTTTCACGCACACTCGTAACTTCAAGATTTTGTAATATTTTCACTCAAGATTTTCAACATTATCAATTTTGCACACCTCCTTATGAATAGAACAGCTGTCATTTTTCACATCCTGCCTGAAATGTGTTTTTGCACATCTGGTGCACAATGGCATGGTCACTGTGGGAAATCAATGTTTGGAACAGATTAAGAAAGTCATAGTGACAGTGTTCAAGAGCAGAGGTCACAGAATGCCTATGTTGAAAATTTGCTGAAATAATTCCACTAAATGACTGTGTTACTATCATGCATTGTGCAGTTTCCACGTACACTCGTACATTTGAGCATTTTTAATATTTTCACTCCAAATTTTCAGCACTGCCATCTCTTCACACCTCTCTATGAATGGTTCAGCTGTCATTTTTCACATCCTGCCCAAATTATGTTTTTGCACATCTGGTGCAGAATGGCGTGGTCACTGTGAGAAATCAACGTTCGGGACAGATTAACAAAATCACAGTGCCACTGTAAATGAGCAGAGGTCCCAAATGCTTTCATGAGGTGGGGATCACAAAAAGGCCATGTTGAAAATTTGTAGTACAAATACCAACAAATGCCTGAGGCATCAGAACTTCTAATGTCCAATGTTAATATTAGCAAGCAAACATTCGGCATTGACAAATGCTTGTTTTTAATTGAGACACACTTTCCCCAGTTCAGCATTCTTCAAATTATTACACTGTTAGCTTAGCTGAATGGGGATGGTGCCACATTTACATCAGCAGCTGCTCTTGCTCCACTACCACATCTCCCTGCTACCTATATTGTCTCTCTGCCTTCACCAACACCCTAGCCTACCTACAAATTAAGGCCTCTGAGTCCCTAGCAACAGGGAACTATTTTTTCTGTTAGACCTACACAACCAATTAAAAATACTAAAATGCAAATAAAATATGTTTTCTTTATTATTTTTCAACATAAATGAGGGAAACCATTGTATATTCACAATATGCCACTCCAGGGTGTGGGGTAATGCCAGGATTTACCCACTTCTGGTGTGGTTTACTCACTCAGCCTGCAGCTTCATGACCAAATCACACCAGGTGTGGGTAAATCCAGCATTATACCATGGACCTCACCCACTGACCAATCACATAGGCAGGCTGGCATCTTACCTCCGTTGATTATCTACCCATAATCACTGCAAAACGTACTAGCCAGCAGCATGTGTAAAAAAAAATCCGACCCCGAAATTACGAACATATGAAATTTGTCAGCAGATAAAGGCCTAGAGGTCTATCAAGTCTGCTCGAATGTGCAGCTAGCACCCCTTATTCTGCAGCTGCCCCTCTCTTCTACCCTTCCCCTTCATTGACCCTCCCCCTTGTACTATCCCATCCCCTTTTGAAGCAGTCCACTGTTCTACTGGATACACCACTGCGGCAGGTAACGCATTCCACCCAGCCACCACCCTCTCTGTAAAAAGTGTCTCCTCATCTCCCTCCTGAATCTTCCTCCTTCAGTCTCATATCATGGCCCTGGTGTCCCTCCCTCCCTCCTTACTTTGAACAGCCCTCTGTACCTGTCTTGTTTATTCCTTTCATGTACATAAAGGTTTCAGTCATGTCCCTCGTCCCTCCTCTCCTCCAGTGAGTACATGTTCAACTCCCTCTGCCTCCTCTCATATAATAAGTCCCCCAGCCCCTTGATCATCTTTGCCACCCTGCGCAGAACCCCCTCCAGTAACTTAATGTCCCTCTTCAGATATGGGTGCCAGTACTGCACGTAGTACTCCAGGTGCAGTCTAACTAATGACCTATACAGTGGCAGAATAACCTCCTCCTCCCTCCTCGAGGATATTCCCTTTGCAATACAACCCAGCATTTTGTTGGCCTTTGCAGCTGCCTTCCTACATTGTGCTGAGTTGTTCATTGACCCTGTAATGAGCACCCCAGATCCTTCTCCTCCTCTTTCTGGGCTAGCTGCACCCCCCCCCAGCTGGTAACTCCTCATAGAAACATAGAAACATAGACTTTGACAGCAGATAAGGACCGCTTGGCCCATCTAGTCTGCCCATTTCCCTACCTACAGGATAGGCCGTAGATCCTAGTTAATCAACAGCCTATTTCTTCCTACCTCCCACAAGAATTGCCTTATGTCTGTCCCATGCATTCTTGAATTCTCCCACAGTTTTAGACCCCACAACCTCCTCAGGAGGACTGTTCCATGCATCCACTACCCTTTCTGTGAAATAATACTTCCTCCACATTGCCCTAGACCGCCCCCTTCTATCTTTAAATTGTGTCCCCTTGTTCTTGCACGTCTCTTTTTCTGAATGATGCTACCCTCTTGGACTTTGTTGATTCCACTGAGATACTTAAAAGTTTCCATCATGTCCACCCTCTCCCTTCTTTCCTCAAGGGTATACATATTAAGCTCCTTTAGTCTCTCCTCATATGGCTTCTCTTGCAGACCCTGCACCATTTTAGTTGCCCTCCTCTGGACTGCCTCTATCCTGTCTATCTCCTTGCGGAGATGGGGTCTCCAGAACTGGATGCAGTACTCCAGATGGGGTCTCACCAACTGTCTGTACAGAGGGATAACAACTTCCTGTTTTCTGCTGTTGATGCTTTTCCCTATACATCCCAGTATACCCCCAGCCCTCCCTACTGCCTTCTCACATTGCTTGCTAACCTTAAGGTCATCTGATATGATTACCCCCAGGTCCCTTTCCTTTTTTGTTGTTGTTACTACCTCCCCATCCATTGTGTATTCTTCCCTGGGTTCTTGTTTCCAGTTGCATTATTTGCACTTCTTTGCATTGAATCCTAGCTGCCATACTTCTGACCATTTCTCCAACCTTGCCAAGTCCCTTTTCATCCTTTCCATGCCTCCTTGTGTATCAAACCTGTTGCAGATCTTTGTGTCATCTGCAAGGAGGCATACTTTCCTTCAGTCCCTCTGCAATGTCACTTATAAAGACATTAAAAGGACTGGACCCAATGCTGAACCCTGCAGTACCCACTAGTAACCCCTCTTTCTTCAGAGTGGACTCAATTTACAATTTCTGTGTCCTGTAGTCCAGCCAATGTTTTACCCAGGCTACCACCCTGGGACCCACTCCCAGGCTGGTTAATTTGACTACTAATCTTTTGTGTGGGACTATGTCAAATGCCTTGCTAAAGTCTAGGTAGGCCATGTCCACAGCCCATCCCTGATCTACTACTTTGGTCATCCAGTCAAAGAAATCTATTAGATTCGTCTGACCTTCCCTTCCCACTGTGAACCCATGCTGCCTTGGGTCCTGTGCCCCACTGGCCTCTAGGTACGCAACTATTCTTTCCTTCAGAAGTGACTCCATCACTTTTCCTACCACAGAGGTCAGACTGACAGGTCTGTAGTTTCCTGCCTCTGTCTTGGTCCCACTTTTGTGAAGGGAATCACATCCGCCTTCCTCCAGTCCTCGGGTACACACCATCCTCCCATGATTTATTAAAAGAGTAGCCAGTGGTTTCACTAGTTCCTCCTTAATTCTTTTAGAATTCTGTGGTGAATTCCATCAGGATCCATTGCTTTGTCCACCTTCAGTTTTAGGAGTTCTTTCAGAACCCTTTCTTCTGTGAAAGGACTGGGATCGACCCCCTATCAAGAGTGATTCTGTTAATTGGATTGGGCACTTCCCCTCCTCTTTTGTGAATACTGAGCAAAATATTCATTCAGTATCTCTGCTTTTCACTGTCCCCTGCCTACCCACCGTTCATTCTATTCAGCCTCACTATCCCTCCTTTGTCTTTCATTAATGATGTACCTATAAAGGTTTTATCCCCTTCTTAACCGAGTTGGCTATCTTTCCTCAGTTTGGGCCTTTGCTATTCTGACTTCCCTCCTGCTTCCTTCTGCATTAACTGTGCACAGCTCTCTGTCCTGCTCCTTCTGTGTTTCCTTATACTTCCGGAATGCTATCTTTTTCTTCCTAACTTTCCAGCCCTCTTTTGAGAACCATAGTGGCTTTTTCTATTTTGATTTGTTTATTTGCTTCACAAAGGCTTGTTGCCTCTGTGATGGCAGTTTGATGATTCCCATTGTTGCTCCCACCTTCTTCTAGCCTGTATGCTAGTGCTTTTCTGAGGCACTCTCCCATCTTGCCAAAGTCAGCCCTCCTAGAAGTCCAGTACCCTCACTTTTGTATGAGCTTGACTCTGTAGCTAGTTAAAGTGAACCACACTGTTTGATGGTCACTTGTTCCCCAGATGGCAACCCACTTCTAGATCTGAGATCCTCTCACTGCCCCCGTTTGAGAGTATGAGGTCTAAGATTGCTCCCTCATGAGTGGGTTCCGAAACTAGCTGTCTGAGGCCTGCCACCTGTAGGGTATCAAGAATGGCCCTGCTGTTGGATGTGGCTGCAGCAAATGTGCTCCAGTTAACATCTGGCATATTCAGGTCTCCCATCAACAGTATCTCCCCTTTCTCTGCCATCCTAAGAATGCCTTCTATCATATCCTTGTCCATTCCCTCCACCTGACATGGGGGTCTGTACACAACCCCTGTGCGGATTGGTGCCTTTCCAGTCTCCAAGATGACCCACAGTGCCTCCTCTCCTCCTGTTTACTCTTTTGTTCAGTTGCTTTTCCCTTCCTTTACATGAGAGCTACTCCTCCCCTCATCTCCCTGCCTGTCTCTCCTGTGGGTTATGTACCTGGTATGTTAACATCCCAGTCATGGTTCTCTGTGTACCATGTTTCTGTGACTTCCCTACGATGTTCAGGCATCCCTCTTCCATCAAGGCCACCAGCTCAGGGCTTGTTGCCCAGACTACAGGCATTGGTACTCATTACCCTCCATTTTCTGATGGCCTTATTCCCTTTTGCCCCATCCCTGTCCTTCTTGCCTTTGTCACTTTCTCCATTTACCCTTGCCCTTCTCCTATCGACACCTCTATGTTGGTGTTTGCCACACTTACTACCGTGATTTTTGGAGACTAGGATTTCCCTACTCACTTTCAGTGCCTCCCCCTTGGCTAGTTTAAATGCTTGCCAATGAAGCATTTAAACCTATCACCTAGGATCCTGGTTCCCTCCTGGACAGATGCAGCCCATCATGCCAGTATAGGTTTGCATCACTCCAGGTGCATCCCCAGTCCCCAATGAAGCCAAATCCCTGAGCTCTACACCAGTTTTTCAACCACTGATTGAATCCCATGGTGCGGAACACCCTAGCCTCTCCTATGCCATAGATGGGCAGCACCTCCGAGAAGGTTACCGTGCGTGCTTCTTGACTAAGGCCCCTCCCCAATTCCACAAACTCTTCCTGCACTTCTCTAATCCCTTTCTTAACCAGGTCATTTGTCCCTAGGTGGACAATGACATCCAGCTCCCTCCCTGTGCAGCTGCTCGGCAATCCTGAGGATTCGCTCCTGTCCCTCAAGCCATGGCGCCAGGCAGGCACTGCCCTCCTCTCCTTCCTCCCCCAGTTCTACCTTCCTAACAATGAGTCCCCACCAGGGTTGTTTCCTTCCCTGCAGGGTCCCCTGCCACCCTCCTGTGGGTCTCCTTTGTGGAGGTTCCCAGCATCCTCCTTGGTCTCCACTGTTGGTGCCTCCGTAGAGGAACCACACTTTGCCAGAATGGCATAGGAATTGTGGAGAGGTACAACTGGAGGGATGCACCTCTGTTCCACCACCCTCACCCTTCCAGAGCCCACTGTGGTCCAACTGCTCCTCTTTCTTGGCAACCTCTGAGGCAACGGCAGTGGCACTGGTGGTCTCTGGATGGAAGAAGAGGTCCCACAAATCCTGGCCAACTCAGCCTGGAGATGAACAACCTCCTCCCTCAGCCCAGAGAGGTGCCTGCAGATGGGACAACACTGCATCTTCCAGAATGCCTCCTGAAAGACTGCTGCTCCGCAGCCACTGCACTGCACCACTCCAATCATGTCTTATTTCTGGCCCCTTAACTGTTTGCAATCCTTACTCTTTCCTCTGTGAAAGAGTAAGGATTAGTCCTCCTTGGGTTCTTCATCCCAAAATGCAGCACCTTGCACTTTTTGGCATTAAACCCCAGTTGCCAGGTGTCTGACCAGGTATCAAGCTTTGCCAGATCATCTTGCAACCCCTGCCATCCCCCTAGATCATCCACCACCGCTCCTACCGTGGTATCATTAGTAAACAGACTGATATTGCTCTTGATGTCCAATGATATGTCTGCAATGAATATCCCAAACAACACTGGTCCCAACACCGAGCCCTGTGGAACACCGCTTGTCACTACCCTTGGGTGTGAGAGCTTCCCACCCACCACCACCCTCTGTTGCCTTCCCTGAAGCCAGTTCAAATTGCAGAACCCCAACCACCATCTTGTTTCCCCAATAAACGCTGATCCCAAAACAACGCCTCCATAAACAACTGGCTGCTCTATTCCCCATGAGTTCCTTCTCTTTCGACAAAACTGAACTTGATCAACTTTTCACAATAAACACTACATCAGAGCTAACTTGAAGTGCTCAGTAGTATTTTTTAAATCATTCACCAGTAAACAGTTTGGCACCACTGCACCCACCTCACTTGTCAGTGTTTTCAGCTCTGCTCCGTCCTCTTCTCAATCTTCGCTGCTGCCCCACTCACTCTTTCTCTCTGTCAGTGCTCCACACAACACATTTTTTTTAAACAACTTTTAAAAACAAATTCCCCTGAACACCACCGTTACTACATCATGCCTGCAAAATCATACCCGGAAGTAGAAACAAATCCCAGATGCCCTGCTGTACTCCACTGACAGCACCAACTAACACCGCTCTTTCCTTTTCTCATCCACTCATCCCTGTAAAGACATTTCCGAACCTAGCAGTAAAAGCAAAATAAAAAAAACAACAACTCTTCAACGTATCACATTTCAGTTCTTCACTGCACTCTATCTTCTCTGTCAGCATCACTTACTCTCATATTCTACCCAGCAACAAGGCACTACTTAATATACGGTGAAAGAATATATATATACAAATATATACAAAAAAATAGAAATAAGATTTTTTTTTTTTATATTTTCACAATTCACACCTGGTATAATTGCAATAAGCCACTCGGGGGTGTGAGTTATCGGGGGATTTATCACGTCTGGTGAGGATTTACCACTCCAGCTGTGGTAAATCCCCTGATAACCCACTCCCCTTCATGGCTTATTACTTAATAACCCCACACCCTGTTGTGGTATATTGCTTAATTGTACACCTGCAGTTGTTTCCATAGCTCATAATCTTGCAGTGATTTTCTGATAGAGTTAGTCTAGTACATGTGTCATTGTGTCCTGATGTGGGCAGAACCATCTGTACTGTAGAATCACATAACAGTTTGATGTAGTATGGCCTTTTTGTACAGCAGAACAAGTAATATTTTACCACCTAGAAGAACACAGCACTGCACCTACACAACTTTTCAATTATTGCCACTGATCAATCATGTGCTCATAACCTACAGTATAACACATTGGTATGGAATGGCTTCTAGGTAGAACAAGTAACATTTTAGTTCCTGGAAGAAAACAGCACTGCACATACACAATTTTATAAATGATTGCAATACATCTATTATCTGTACATAACCTTGCTGACGTTTTGTGAGACAGCTACTCTACTACATGATGTGTCATGTGGCCTGATATGGACAGGACCATCAGTACTCTACAGTCATATAACACATTGACATGGTATTACTTTTATGTAGAACGAGTAATAATTTAACTCCTGGAAGAAAATACTGCTGCACAGATATATGTCATGCTTTTCAAGATGGTGGTCAAGCTGGACTAGCCCCCATTTTTATGCTTCATCGTTTTATAATTTTTGCCTTTTTCTTTGAAACATAGAAACATAGACTTTGACGGCAGATAAGGACTGTTTGGCCACCTAGTCTGCCCATTTCCCTACCTACAGGATAGGCCACAGATCCTAGTTAACCAACAGCCTATTTTTTCCTACCCCCCACAAGAATTGCCTTATGTCTGTACCATGCATTCTTGAATTCTCCCAAAGTTTTAGACCCCACAACCTCCTCAGGAAGGCTGTCCAATGCATCCACTACCCTCTCTGTGAAATAATACTTCCTCACATTGCCCCGGCACCCCCCCCCCCATCTTTAAATTGTGTCCCATTGTTCTTGCACGTCTCTTTTTCTGAAAGATGCTACCCTCTTGGACTTTGTTGATTCCACCAAGGTACTTCAAAGTTTCTATCATGTCCCCCATCTCCCTCCTTTCCTCAAGGGTATACATATTAAGCTCCTTTAGTCTCTCCTCATATGGCTTCTCTTGCAGACCCTGCACCATTTTAGTTGCCCTCCTCTGGACTGCCTCTATCCTGTCTATGTCCTTGTGGAGATGGGGTCTCCAGAACTGGATGCAGTACTCCAAATGGGGTCTCACCAACTGTCTGTACAGAGGATAACAACTTCCTGTTTTCTGCTGGTGATGCCTCTCCTATGCATCCCAGTATACCCCAGCCCTCCCTACTGCCTTCTCACATTGCTTGCTAACCTTAAGGTCATCTGATATGATTACCCCAGGTCCCTTTCCTTTTTGTTGTTGTTACTACCTCCCCCATTGTGTAATCTTCCCTGGGTTCTTGTTTCCCAGGTGCATTATTGCACTTCTTTGCATTGAATCCTAGCTGCCATACTTCTGATCATTCCTCCAACCTTGCCAAGTCCCTTCTCATCCTTTCCACACCTCCTTGTGTATCAACCCTGTTGTAGATCTTTGTGTCATCTGCAAAGAGGCATACATTTCCTTCCAGTCCCTCTGCAATGTCACTTATAAAGACATAAAAAGGACTGGACCCAATACTGAACCCTGCAGTACCCTACTAGTAACCCCTCTTTCTTCAGAGTGGACTCCATTTACAATTACCTTCTGTGTCCTGTAGTCCAGCCAATGTTTTCAGGCTACCACCCTGGGACCCACTCCCAGGCTGGTTAATTTGACTATTAATCTTTGTGTGGGACTGTATCAAATGCTTTGCTAAAGTCTAGGTAGGCCATGTCCACAGCCCTCCGGGTCTACTACTTTGGTCACCAAGTCAAAGAAATCTATTAGATTCATCTGACATGACCTTCCAGCTGTGAACCCATGCTGCCTTGGGTCCTGTGCCCCACTGGCCTCAAGGTACTCAACAATTCTTTCCTTCAGAAGTGACTCCATCACTTTCCCTACCACAGAGATCAAACTGACAGGTCTGTAGTTTCCTGCCTCTTTCTTGGTCCCACTTTTGTGAAGGGGAATCACATCCACCTTCCTCCAGTCCTTGGGTACCACACCATCCTCCCATGATTTATTAAAAAGAGTAGTCAGTGGTTTCACTAGTTCACCCCTTAATTCTTTTAGAATTCTGGGGTGAATTCCATCAGGCCCCATTGCTTTGTCCACCTTCAGTTTTAGGAGTTCTTACAGAACCCTTTCTTCTGTGAAAGGGCTGTGATCAACCCCCCTATCAAGAGTGATTCTGTTAATTGGATTAGGCACTTCCCCCTCCTCCTTTGTGAATACTGAGCTGAAATATTCATTCGGTATCCCTGCTTTTTCACTGTCCCCCTCTGCCCACCCACCATTCATTCTATTCAGCCTCACTATCTCTCCCTTTGTCTTTCTATGCTCTCTGATGTACCTATAAAAGGTTTTATCTCCATTCTTAACCGAGTTGGCTATCTTTTCCTCAGTTTGGGCCTTTGCTATTCTGACTTCCCTCCCTGCTTCCTTCTGCCTTAACTGGTACAGCTCTCTGTCCTGCTCTTTCTGTGTTTCCTTATACTTCCTGAATGCTATCTTTTTCTCCCTGACTTTCCCAGCCACCTCTTTTGAGAACCATAGTCGCTTTTTCTTTCATTTTGATTTGTTTATTTGCTTCACACAAAGGCTTGTTGCCTCTGTGATGGCAGTTTTGATGATTCCCCATTGTTGCTCCACACCTCCTTCTAGCCTGTTTGCTAGTGCTTTTCTGAGGCACTCTCCCATCTTGCCAGAGTCAGCCCTCCTGAAGTCCAATACCCTCACTTTTGTATGGCTTGACTCTGTAGCTGAGTTTAACGTGAACCACACTGTTTGATGGTCACTTGTTCCCAGATGGCAACCCACTTCTTGATCTGAGATCCTCCCACTGCCCCCATTTGAGAGTATGAGGTCTAAGATTGCTCCCTCATGAGTGGGTTCCGAAACTAGCTGTCTGAGACCTGCCACCTGTAGGGCATCGAAAATGGCCCTGCTCTCGGATGTGGCTGTGGCAAATGGGCTCCAGTTAATATCTGGCATATTCAGGTCTCCCATCAACAGTATCTCCTCTTTCTCTGCCATCCTAAGAATGCCTTCTATCATATCCTTGTCCATTCCCTCCACCTGACATGGGTCCTGTACACAACCCCTGTGTGGATTGTGGTACCCTTTCCAGTCTCCAAGATGACCCACAGTGCCTCCTCGCCTCCCTGTTTACTCTTTTGTTCAGTTGCTTTTATCCCATCCTTTACATAGCGAGCTACTCCTCCCCCTCTTCTCCCCTGCCTGACTGTCCTATAGGTTATGTACCCTGGTATGTTAACATCCCAGTCATGGTTCTCTGTGTACCATGTTTCTGTGACTGCTACGATATCCAGGCATCCCTCTTCCATCAAGGCCACCAGCTCAGGGAGCTTGTTGCCCAGACTACGGGCATTGGTACTCATTACCCTCAATTTCCTGATGGCCTTACTCCTTTTTGCCCCATCCCTGTCCTTCTTGCCTTTGTCACTTTCCCCATTTACCCCTGCCCTTCTCTCTATTGCCACCTCTATGTTGGTGTTTACTGCACTTACTACCATGATTTTTTTGGGGGGGTCTAGGATTTCTCTTCTCCTTTCCAGTGCCTCCCCCCTTGGCTAATTTAATTTTCATTACGCTAATTCGAGCGTAGTTGTGTAATACATTTTGTTTTGTTTTGAATCCTCAAGTCATTTGGTTGTTGAAGTCTGTGGCTCTCGGCGGAGTTTCCTCTGTGCCTTTTGGGCAGTGAAGTGGAGAGGTGGAGAAGTGATGCCTGGTTGCTTGCCAGAACTCGATCATTTTCCCAGAGCCGTGGTGCCTTTTGTCGGCATCAGGACTGAGACTGGGAGCTGGCTGGTCTCTTTGGAATGGCTACTCTGTCAGTAAAGAGGAGCACTTTTGTCTGCCTGTTAAGAGTTGGAGGGCAGCTTTTTTCCCTAATGGGATTTGTGTGTTTTGATTGCTACCACCGACTCGAGACAAACTAATCTCTCGAACTGCTATTTCTGGAGTATCCTTTGGTGTGCTGCGTGTTTTAGTTCGTGGAAGCCTGGACTTTGGATTTTATCTTTTTTTATGCTTTTGTCCTATGAATTCTCATTATTTTGGACAAGTGGATTTATTCAACTCATGTTGGACAAAGAAGAGTTCAATTTGGCATCTCTTGTGGTGACCTAAAGAACTGTAAACTGGCTGAAAGGACTACCTGTGGTGTTTGGAAAACTGTGAGTGGGGGATTGATTTGCTGATCAGTGCCCCTTTTCTTTTTTGTGATTTTATATATTTTTGTAGTCCAGAAGAAGGGCTGGTATAGTGGTTTGGTTGTGGGTTTTGTTCCCCTCTCCCCATTGGTGCCTGGGTAATTTTGTTATCACCTGGGACCGAGCGGGAGCTGCTTTGCTCTCCCCTGGGGAGCTAGGAATCAGTGGGCGGCTCCTAATTTATCCCCCAGGTTGGTCCTTTTGGTGTGGCCTTGGGATATTTGAGGCTGCAGGTCCTTGGTGTATAGCTGGACCCGATAAGGCAGATTAGGGGGTGAAGTGGGGAGCCCCTGCTTTCCATTCATTTGGCCTGTATTTACTTCTAGAGATTTTTATTCTCTTCTCAGAATATCCACCCGAGACTGAATATTTTTGTATATTGGAAACATCTATTCTGCTCCATCGGATTTGACATTGGGTTTATCTTTCATTGGATTATTTGGACTGTTATGGCTCCTCTTACTGTTTGATGCCTTTTTTCCATGATTTTTTAATTGTTTTATAGTTCTCTGGTAGTGAGAGTACCAGTGTGCTTTGTTACTATTTTTTCCTCGGCTGTGGGAGGGCTGGGGAAAATTTGTGTTATTGTTATTGTTTGTTTTGAATATCCTGTGAGAGGGGGTTGTTTTATTATTTTTCCCCCTCCTTGACTGTGAGAGGGCTGTGGGAGAGGGAGTACTTTATATTTTGATGTGTTATTTTATCCTGTGAGAGGGGATTGTGTTATTTTATTTTTTAGTTTTATTTTCTTTCAGGGTTTGAAGGCTATCTTATAGTGGGAGGGTAGTCTATTTGATTTATTTGGTAAGGATTGATATTTAAGTTATTTATGTTTTGGGGGTTTTAATTCTGTTTACAGTATTGCCTTGTGATTTGGGAAATTTGAGTTTTGTGCTTTCCCATTGTTTTAATAGTGTTAATTGAAATGTGCCTGCTTGCCCCTCTTGTCCTGTGCTATTAGGCCTCTGCTCTCTGTGCCCTCCACCCTTTCTCCTCTCCCCCCGCCTGCTTTTACCATCAATGCTGTCAGGCGTTGGGAATTGCTCATGGGGGGAGTCGGGGGTGGGGGGGGTTGTGGACAGCAGAGTGAGTGGGGTACTCCCATAGGGGTGGTTAAGCCCAGAAGATGCCCTGGGGTGAAATGGTACCTGGAACATGGTGTTTCCATTCTGGTTCTCTTACCCAAGGGCACCTCCAATTTGGGAGGCAAGTAGTTGGGACAGCTTGCCAACCTCGTCCAACTCGGGCACTGTTATGCAATGCCAGATCTGTCTGCAACAAGACTGGTCTTATTGCAGACTTTGTTGCTAGGGCAGATCCGGTTTGCATTACCGAGACCTGGTTGGATGGGAATGCGGCCCCTTTTTTAGAGGCCACTGTTCCCACTGGGTACTCGGTTGTACATCGCCTGAGATTGGACCATGGGGAGGGGTTGTGGTCTGTTTCAAGACTGAATTGGGCCTAACTGGTGTACCAGTTGAGGAGGCCAGGTCATTTGAGTGTACCGTGGTAGCTGGTGTTGGGTGCAGGATTGCCGTCATCTATTGTCAACCAGGTGATGAGAAGCTATTCCTGCAGGAAATAGCAGACTTCATCACCGACATGGCTTTGGAGTCACCCAGACTGATGGTTCTGGGTGACTTCAATGCCTGAGTCAACAATGAATCCTCGCTTTTTGGCCAACATTTCCTCCAGGTGATGACATCTCTGGGCTTCACACAGGTTGTTTCCTCAGCTACACACAAGGGAGGTCACTCTCTTGACCTGGACTTCCTCCTGGAGATCGAGGCCTCTGATTTAGTGGTGGAACCAGTCAGTTGGTTTGATCATTACTCAGTTGGGTTCAATTTTGAGGTTCCCCTGGGTAGGTCGGCCCCTGTGGAGTTGGTCAGGTACCGCCCTTTGTGGGATGTGGTCCCTGAAGACCTGATGGTGGTTATTGACCTTTCATTGTTGGACAACTCTTGCACTGATCCTGAGCAGTTGGTAGTGGCCTATAATGGGGCCATACCTTCAGCCCTCAATCAGATTGCTCCTATCTGAGTTCATCCCCTTCTGCATCACCCTGGAGCCCTGTGGTTTGATGGGGCTCTGAGAGAGTTGAGGAAATTGGGGTGTAAGTTAGAGCATCATTGGAGGAAGACTGCTGCTGATGCCAACCACTATATTTTGCTAGAGCATTATAAACTCTACCAAACAGAAATTTCCCATAAGAAGGCAGAATTCCTGTCCAGAGAAATTTCTGTCACATGGAACTGACCAGCTCAACTCTTCAGAACTGTTGACAGGCTGTGCAACCCATCCTGTCGGCAGCTCCATCGAGTTTTTACACAAACTGATTGTGACGAGAGCGCTCGCTTCTTTGCGAATAAGGTCAACGACGTCCGGAGGGAGTGCCACCAACTTCACTCTAAGGGGGTTGCTGTTGATCGGTGCTCTGTCACAGAGCCCAGAGTTTCCTGGAGTACCTTTGACCTGCCGGATTTCGTAGACATTATGAGGACTGTCCAGGAGATGCATCCCACGTGCTGTAGTTTAGACCCAGGCCCTACTTCCCTGATTTTGGGTTATAGTGAGATTAATGGCCCGGTCTTAGCTCAGATTGTCCGGTGTTCTCTAGATATGGATGAGTTCCCTAGCTCCCTGATGGTGTGGGTGGTGATCCCCCTTCTGAATAAAAAAAATTCTTTAGACCCGGAGAACCTAGCAAACTACAGGCCTATCTCTAACCTCCCTTTTGTGGGGAAGGTTATTGAGAAAGTTGTGGCTGCTCAAATGGATAACCATTTAACCATCCATAATTTATATGAACCTCTCCAATCCAGTTTTCATAAGAGGCATAGTACTGAGACTGGTCTGGTTCTTGTGCTCAATGATCTCCTGATGGCGAGAGATCAGAGACACCGTTCTGTCTTGGTTCTCCTGGATCTATCATCAACTTTTGATACTGTGGATCATGGGGTTCTGCTCAAACTCCTGAGGTTCATCTGTGGGCTGTCGGGCACAGTTCTCAGATGATTTTTCATCTTACCTCACTGGGAGAACACAGAGAGTGGTCTCGGGTCTGTTTTCATTCGGGGCTTTCTCTCTGCCTTGCGGGGTACCTCAAGGTTCGGTGCTGTCCCCCATGTTATTCACAGTATATATGCTACCCCTCAGAGACATTGTAAGACGGTATGATCTGAAGTTTCATTGCTACGCTGATGATACCCAGCTCTACCTGTCTTTTGCGCCTGACCAGGTTGGTGCTATCTCGGTACTGAACAGCTGCCTCACAGAAAATCCAAGATTGGATGAATTCCAGTGGTCTAAAGTTGAACCCAGGAAAGACTGAGGTTTTGGTTGTGGATTTGGGTCATAGGGTAGAGGAATTGAGGACTGGGCTCCCTTCCGGTTTAGTCCTGGGGGAGGCCCAGATTCTCACCTCTGAACGGGTGCATAACCTGGAAGTGGTGCTTGATGATGGTCTGATTCTTTGACATCAGGTATCGGCAGTTGTCAAGCTGGTCTTTCTCCATCTTAGGAACATTGCCAGGATTAGGCACCTTGTTCCATCCAGTGACCTGCCTGTTTTGGTCCATGCCTTTGTGACATCGCGCCTTGATTACTGCAACTCCCTTTATCTAGGGCTTTCTGGGGTTGATATCCACTGCTTACAGCTAGTGTAGAACGCGGCAGCATGTTTGTTGGCTGGGGCATTTAGAACATCTCATATTACCCCAGTGCTGCATGCTCTGCACTGGCTGCCAATACAGTGGTGGATCACCTTTAAAGTAGGCCTGGAATTCTCTGCCCCATCAGCTCCAGGAGTGCAGGACAGTGGGGAGTTTTAAGCAGGCATTTAAGACTTTTTTTATGGGGGAAGGCATGTCCTGTTTTATCATAATTTTATATTATACATATTTGTATATGTGTTTTGTTTTTATGAATATTGTATAGCGCTTTGAAAT
The DNA here is from genome assembly GCA_016271365.2 of Neoceratodus forsteri. NCBI lineage: Eukaryota > Metazoa > Chordata > Ceratodontiformes > Ceratodontidae > Neoceratodus > Neoceratodus forsteri. Next base: position 1,018,955,740 of record CM028129.1, read on the forward strand.
ATTGAAAGGCACTTAATTAAATATGTTTTTTTTATTATAACTTTCTGAATGATTGTTGTAGAGCTATTATCTGCTGCTGTTATGTGTGTAATGAGACCATGTGATATGGAATGCAAGCACACAATGATATTGAACATGTCTGCCTGGTACTGTACCACAAGGTTGTTGTTGCAATGTCTTGTACTGCTATGTATCAGTATTGGTAGTGCTACTCATGGTGTTGCATGATACTGCATGCAGGGATGCACACAGCTCTATTATGTAGGCAGCTGCAATGGAATATCATAGGGTGGGGGAGAGGTAATGTTGGGCTATGGAATCCCCCAGCTGTGATGCTGTGGGCACCTAGCTGCATGGTAGGGCTGGGTATCTGTGTGAGTGGTATCCTGCCTCATCCTATACATAGGTAGCTACAAAGATAAATGATAGTGGTAGATAGTTTAACAACTACAGTACATTGAGTACCAGGCTGAGATGTCCAATATCATAGTGTGCTTGAATTCTAAATTGTGGGGTTTCACAGCCTTGTTGCAGTACTGACATGAGTACTGGAGAATCTCTGCTTCTGTGTCTGGATGCTGTATGTCTGTCCTGCTGTGCATAGTTAGGGTGTACTTTTACTGGAAGGGTGCACTAATGTTATGGCAGGCTTGTTGCTGCTGCAGGTTGTTTAGTGTCGTGCTCTGCATTGTGTACTTTTTTATATGCCAAGCAGTGTAAAAATGGATCTTATCATCCCCCTGCACTACTCATGCATGTGTTTGTATAGCTGGCAGGGGAGATCATGTGCACAACTACATCATGCACATTTATGAATGTTTGTGAGTGTACTGTTGTTCCCTGCTGTGTGGTACTGTGATGTAAGCGTGTGTATGTGTCTTTGTGTAGGCAACTTGAACATCAGTAGAAACTAAAACTAGCAGTGATGAAAATAAAGAGCACATAAGAAAAGGAGAAAAAAGCTGATTATTATAGAATAAAGGAATATTGCACAACAGGGTGTGTGTTGTACCAGGATAATGTCACGCCTCAGGTGGTTGTGCACAAGGATGCAGACCAAGTGCTTCACAAACACCCGAGACGTGACATTATCCCAGCATGACACACACCCTGGTGCATTATTCCTATTATACAATGGCTCATGAGTAAAAAAAAAAAGGAAAGGAAAAAGATAGAAAAGTACATTTTTTGCTGTTTTTATTTCTTTTTTTAAAGCGTAGGTTTACTTTCTGAAAAAGTAGTGCTGATTCACTGTTTTAGCCAGTAGGTGGAGCTGCTGTTACTGTGACTATGAAGTCCCTCACAATGCCCCCATAGTCTTACACTTGCAGTCATTTTGCTGTGTACTATGAGTCTGCACCCCCCACCCTTTTCTTCTGGTACAGTCATCGTGTTTTTTTACTGGGAGAAGGAAGAAAAGGAAAAAAAAAACTGTATGTCTCCCACATTTTATGTCTCCTTGTTTTGCTCTGTCTTTATCCCATTACCATTTGAAGTCCAAGATCCATCCTCCTAGATCTGAACATCGAAGCCTGTGAATCGCAGTGGTGACAGTTTGGGCTCTGTTTGTGGTTCTTCCAGTACAGTCAGTGCGTGTTTGTACCAGGTGAAGGCAGAAAAAGAAAACACTGTGTGATAAGTGAAGCACAGTGTGCTTTTGAGCACATGTGCTCAGTCTGTTTGGAGCAGTTACAAGCAATGGGGTTGACGATCAAGCAGGGGGAGCTGTAGTAACTGAAGCTGATCACAGTAATGGCTCCATTTTAACTTTCAGTTTTGTTTGAAGAAAATGTAAAAATCAGAAAAGCAATATGCTTGTATGTCAGGTTGGACACATTACTCTTATTTATGATGGATTGGGGATTGTTTTGTGACAGTGGGAGGAAAGGATTAATGTTTTGTTTTTTAAATGTTTAATACTGGCTTACTTCACAGTACTTATGTCAAGGGTTGGCAACTTGGACATGGCCTGTAGAGTGATTTGCATGAAATCTAATGTGGTCATGTGTGTTCTAGGACTAGATCTGTGATGTTGTGCTAGGTAAAAAATCATTGGTCCAGTGCCAGACTTACCAATCACAGTCCAGCATTCTTTCTTGCCATTGTATAGTTATATTTTAAGGAAGCGGTCTGCAGCAGTGCCAGTTACACCAGATGGACGAGGCTGGTGCTTTTTATTGGGTTGGTGTTGTGTCCTGGAGCCACCAACATGCAGAGGTGCCTCACTTTCAGGCAGAGAAGGGGCTTGGCTTGCTGGGTACCTCCCTTTGTGCCTTGATCGGTGGCACCGCTGGTGCCCTTTCTGACAGTTACTTGATCTGTATTACATGAGCAAAAGAAAAGCACATACTTTAGTATTACATTAATACATAGATATTGTATTCTTCCTAGGTAACTTCTGTCATACTAAATATTATACTGTATTGTACTTCAACAGGTATTCCTGATATTGAGTAATGTTAACATCTAGTAATGCATATAGTTACCCTGATGCATGAGGAGAAAAAAGTATTACCATTGTTTTCTATTATCTGACAGCTCAGTTATTTAGTGTTGTTATATCAGACACCTATACTTTAATCTTCTGTAGTACTAGGATTCATACTAGGATTGACAGACAGCCATGGAGCGATGAGGCTCTTAACTGTTCTCATTTATTAATAATAAGAAAAAGAAGGGTGAAACAACATATATGAGTCTAACCTGTTTTTAAAAGAGAACTTACTATTACTAATAATGACTTCTATTGGTAATAAATTCCAGGGCTTCACTACCCGCAATGTGTAAAAATATTTGCGTGCATTGTGTGTAAAACTTTTATACTGTAACTGTAGGGGATGACCTCTAAGATTATACTTATCTTCCTTAAATGTTAACCCTAAATTTACCATCAAATGAGGGTCTTTGATAATATCGTACATCATAAGGAGATCACCTCTTACTCTACGAGTTGATAGAGACATCAAATTTAAAGATTGAAGTCTAAGATCATATGAGACATCCTTCAATCCCTTAACAAGTTTAGTAAACCCTCTTTGTACTTTTTCAAGCTTAATAATATCTTGCTTTTTGTATGGGCAGCAGAACTGTGATAAAAAGTCCAAATGTGAATGAACATAAGCACGATAGAGTGGCAGTAGTACATCCTGATCTCTAGATTTGATGTTCCTTCTGATCGCCCAAATAACACCATTAACCTTTCTTATTATTGTATTAATCTGAAGGTCAGGGAGAAAGTTATCAGTTACAATGGCCCCCAAATCCTTTTCCAAGTCAGAAACTGTCAGTACCTGATTATCCAAGGTATATGGGTATTTGGGGTTATTATTTCCAAAATGCAAAATCTTACATTTAGTATGATTCGTTTCATTCCCCATTTCAAAATCCACACTGTAATTTTATCCAGATCATTCTGTATAATTGTAATTTGATCTACGTTGTTAATAGATAAACAAAAAGTCACATAAGTCAAACTTTACCAGTAATTCAAGAACATGTGTATCCTTTGCTTGATAGTTAGTCGACAGCTATATGTGTTACTGTGGTGGATACATGTTATATGAAATACGTATTATGCTCTGATTTTCCAAAAGATAGCAAAAAAAAGTTAGGTACACTACCTTTAGTATTATGATAATACAGAACTATCATGAGTTACCTATTCAAAAAACATGGTACTTAGACATAAAGCCTTCCTATTGAAAGTTTTTGTGCTGGTGGGTACTGACTCCACAGGTTCTTTTGCCTAGGAAGGCAATGAAACACATAATGCTGCTTACCATCCTACCCTTCATCTCCAGCCCTCCCAAAATGTGTCTATCTGATCTGCATCATGGAAAAGCTACTTTTCCACTTCATAAGGATATGAACTGCTACTAATGTAAGACATGATAGTACTGTACATTTTGTCTGCAAAATGTCTAATTAATAGTACTGTGTGTCATTCTGTAACTGTTACTTACCAGTAGGCTTGACAAGCACTATCTCCTCATCAGGAGCCATGAGATTCTCTTCTACCTTATCTGCTGGGACTGGTTCCAGCTGGACCCTCTGTGCTGCTGTGTTAGGGAAGCCTGAATTTTCTGTTAAAACAGAGAATATGTGAAGACATATAATGAGTTAAGGTTCTTTCAAGAAAATATGTGTTCATCTATGCAACAAATTTAAGACAGAAATTGGCTGTGACTGCAGCACTGCAACCTGCTCATATTATATACTGTAGGTGAATTTGTACACTGTTCTGCAGCACTGCAAGTCAGTGATGGGTTTCAGGTGAACTGCTAGAGTGTTGCTGACTGAGTGAGTTGTGATCCACTTTTCTACCTTTACAATGACTATGTATCTTGTTTGTGAAGATGACAAGTATTAATGCAGCACAGTAATGATACATTTTCATTTTCTTTTCCTATCTCTTTGACTATACAATGTTGTCATGAACAAACAGATAATTGCTTTATATCACCTTATACTTGTGACAATTATGAGAGGATAGATCACATGATTTTAATGAAGTAGTACTCTGTGTGACACATAATACTTTTCAGGACCCCAATGCACAGATATTGATTTCCATTTTATATGATAGGCAATACAATACAGGTTGTGTGGTTGTGGTTTGTTATAGACACATCTTGGGTGTTTGAACACACAGTAAGGTGTACGTGTATCAGAGCATCATTACATTCTGTGTAGAGCATTCTGCATTAGGTAATGGATTGTGCTGGACTGTAAAGTCAGCCATTATTTGGACTTGTATCTGGCTGTATGTATGGGTTGTGCATAAAGAAAGCAAATAGACATGAGAGAATGTGCAGGAATGGTAAGTGATAACATTCCCAATGTATATTGTAAGGTATGCCATGTATATAATTGACTTCAAGGAACTGTAGTGTGCAATAATTTATGCCAGCAGTGCATATGCTTCAGTTTCTTATCATAATTATGATTAAGTTGCAAGGATTAAAAGGGATGCACAGTGAGGTACAAGGCTACAGAATCTGTTCTGTACTTCATAGATGCTTGAAGGCACTCAGATGTGCCTTGTGCCTCATGATGGAGTTTGAAAATTATAATTTTATATTGCTGTGCACCCTCTTATTTGTTACCCATTACTTGTTACTCTATAGTTATTTACTACTTACTACAATGGCAACTGCCATAATACTGAATATGAAAATATTACTAACATGTGTACACTACAGATTGTGCCCTACTGTACATCATATTGGAATTACTCTGTTTATGTGCTTTTTGGATTCTTCCTAATACACACTTAATTTTTCACTTATTAATACAGTTATTTAAGCAATAAACCACAACAGGGTGTTGGTGATGCTGGTTTAACCCACGCCTGGCGTGGTTTGGTCACGAGGCCACAGGCCGAGTGAGTAAACCTCGTCAAGCGTGGGTAAAACCAGCATCACCAACACCCTGGAGTGGGTTATTGCAATTATACAATGTTCCCCTTGATTTTTTTATAACAAAAATGAAAAGAGAAATATAATTTTTTCCACTTATAATAATTTTTATAACATTTATCATTCCACCACAAAAAATAGTTCCCTATTAATCCTAATGCAACCATATATAGAGAAGTGCTGTTTTGTTTGGGTGATTTTTTTTTTTTTGGCATTAAAAAGAGGACTACAGTTGTGGGCTAATTATTATTTTTTTTTACAGAGACAGCATGGGAGATTTAAGTAACCGTCGGTGCTGAAAGCAGTAACAGGTGGCACCGGAGACTGTGTGCTTCGGGTTCAACTGTTCAGGAAGAGACAGTAACTGTATGAGGTCGAGAGAAATTTGTTTCCACTTCTTTTCGTTTTTAAATTTAAAGTTAAAGTATTTGGAAAGCGGCAGTAGGAGTTCAGGTAGAGAACAGACCACGAATGAAGTGGGAGAGGAGTGACAGACCGGGAGAATGGCGCTAGTAGGAGTGGAGTGAGAGACCGTGAAAGTGGTGATGAGAGACATACAAAGGAGACGCAGGTACAATGAAAATTACATTTGTGGTGTGGTGAAAAATTGTCCCCTAGCTGTTGTCTGCTGCTCGGATGCAGTAACGAAAGTATGCGGTGTTTGTGAGGGTTCGGAATAACAACGGCTGCATGTTTGAGTTGAGCTGGTTGGGTCGGGGTAAAAAAGTTCTCCGGGGTTCTGAGCGGCAATGGCTGCATGTTTGAATTGACTGAAATGTATTGGGCTGGGTGGGAGCGGCAAGCGGGTAAGTGTGGAGCAGCCATGAGATAAAAAAAAAAAAAAACATTATGTGCTGTTTGGCGGGCATTCAATATCGCGGTTTCTCACCCCTGACATTTGGTGTTGGATTGATTTTAGAAAGACGGCTGGCTGGCACTTGTTCCTGTTGGTGATGCTGAATTTTACAACAGGGTGATAGTGCCAGCTGACCAATAAGAGCAGGGTATTTTAGTTGCCATTGTATAATGTATTATATTACAAGAGGAGTAATATTCTAAGCAGAAATATTTTCTTTTTTTTGTTGTTGATACAATTGAATAGTTGTACTTACTTCCATGGTGTCTGCCACCAAACTCAGGCTTCCCTGCTTCAATCCAAATCTTATGGGCCTGCTTGAACCAGTCCCTGTACCTCACTCGGACACTGCCAGTCACCTTGATTTTGTAAAACTTTTGGTGCACCTTCTTTCACTTGCTGTGGCAGGCATATTTGTCTTTCTTGATGCCTTTCTCACTCTGGAAGTGACTGATTCTCTTCCACATTTTTTCCTGTGGAAGATTTATACCCAGCGTCATGATGTCAGGCCATCAATGCTTCTTGATGGCCTCGACCAGGGCAAGTATCTCCTCATCCTTCCAGTTCTTCTGGATGGTTTCTGTTGTGAAAGAAAAAGACAAAAAAAAATACTCCTTTAGTATGCGACAGTCTGGTCATCTATGAAGTACATCTGTTAAGTTTTGACTTTATCATGTTATTTTTTTTCCCTGGCTCTATATGTTTCCTGTCACTTAATTATGTAAAGTGTAATAGCTCCAATTACTGCAATGGTAACACAGTATAACACTGAAAGAACACCCATTATGAGCATGAGTGCGGTGCCCTTTCTCCCCTCTGTGGTACCACTGGTCTGTCCTCATCCCTCCACCCCAAAGGCACAAACAGTGTGAGCAGGTCATAGTCAGGGCCGTTTGTCACTGCCCTGCCCAAGGCTGAGTCATCACAGGTCTCAGTAAGGCAGTCCAACTGTTGTGTGACCTGATGTTCTAGTGCTGTGCCCAGTAATCAGTGTGGCCACCATCCCTGCAATCAGCAGTCAGCATCCCCATCCACTCTATACTTAACAATCAGGCTTACCAACCTCTGTGCACCCACCAATCAGAATACACGCCCTCCCTGCATCAAGTAAGCAGGGTCCCCTCCTCCCTGAGCCCAGTACTCAGGGTCTGTGCCATTCCTGCAGTAAGCATGAGGGTCCCAAAACTTCCTGCTCCTATCAGTGAAGTACATCACCCTCTCTTCAGGCAGTAGTAATGTTCCCCTCCTTCCTGCATTGAGCAATCAAGGTTCCACACTCCCTGCACCCACCAATCAGGGAGTGCAACCTTTGTGTACCCAGTAATCAAGGTCACGTGTCTCCCTGCAGTCATTAATCAGGGTTTGCACAGTTACTGCACCCAGATATCTGGGTATCATACCTACTTATACCCAGTAATCATGGTCCTCAACCACCCTGCATCGAACAATCAGGATCCACACCCTGATTCCACCCAGTAATCAGGCTTCCCACCCTCTCTGTACCTAAGAATCAGCCCCCACCACTGTGCACCCAGCAACAGTATAATTCTCCCCTCTCTGAAACCTCCAATCCCCGAGCTGTGCCACAGTCCATGCTAACAAAGGTGTCATAAAAAAAGATAGAAAATGTCAGGTATATCCTCCCTGCACCTAACAATCAGACTCTATATCATCCATGCACCCACTAATCAGGGGCTGCACCCTTTCTGCACCCAGGAATCAAGGTCCCCCCTGCTAGTGTATACCCTGCAACAGGGTCTTCACCCCCCCCGCAGTCATCAAGGCCCCAGCCCTGCCCAAAGCCTGTAGTAGCAGAGGCATCACCAAAAAATAGAAAAACAAGTGTAAAATGTCAGGTGTATGTTGTGCAAATGTATCACCCTTTTTTTAATTTAAATATATTTTATTAGTTTTCCAAGAAACAGGGAAAAACAAGAGAAATACAGAACACTGAAAAAAATGCAAAATCTGAGGGAACAGAACAGCCCAACAAAGAAATTAAAGCAAGGGTCAAACCAATACCCTAATCCCTCCCCCTTCACCCACTGCACTATTGGAACCATGGCAAGAGAGAAATACAATGCCAAGTGATCCACTCATAGCGTGACTAAAATTAAGATATAGAAAAAAGAAAGACAGACATACAATTCATAGGACTCAGTTCACTTACAGAGTCAATAACCAATCACATAATAGTCCTCATTTAGTGAAAAAGGATGCAGTTTTGTGTTGATTATTTACAATATGTAATTGTAAAGTAAGGGTGGTAAGGAGCTATTTATGCTATTTTGCCCAGGATGGCAAAAGATCATCCAGCCAATGATGTCGAATAACCATTTTGGCTGCAGTAGCTATGAGAGTAACGTAATATCGTTGATAGGAAAAAGAAATATCCTGAACTCTGCCTAGTAGACATATTTCAGGGCTAAACAAATTGGCTAGGTCAAAAGAGGGATCAAGACAGGTTTCACTAGATTCCCAAAAAGGCTCTGCTTTTTCACATTGCCACAAGATATGCAAAAGAAAGCTGTCAGCCTTATTGCATGAAACACTGATTATGCTCTAATTGCCCCATTCTACTTAGTTTAATAAGGGTAAAATATAGGTTGTGCAGGACATTAAACTGCATTTGCCAATATCTATCCTTTTTTTTATCTGTTTATAAAAATCTTTCCAAGCACAAACACTGTCTGAAGTATCCCATGTCAAAGAAAGAGAGATCTGCCAATAATGAACAATCCCAGTTGGTTTAGTGGGATCTAATGATTGGTATGTACTATACAATTTGCATACAGCATGCTGTCCTGTGGCCATCAAAATAAATACTTTGAATTGTGATATCAGTGAATCTGACCAGTGAGGGGGCCCAAAACAAGTAGTTAATGAGCCATGTAATTGCAGATATTTAAAGTAAAAGTGAGAAGTCAGATTATATTTATTCCGAAGGGATGGGAAATCTAATAGTTGATTATCAGAGAGAAGTTCACGGACCAAGATTTAAGGATTTAGTGGTATAAAAGAGGGCAGAATAGGCCACTATGCAATTTTAATAGTAGGATTATAAAATAAATGCTGTGATGTATGCTGCATAGGCTTGAATCTGAAATAATGACACATCTGTGTATGTGCCCACAAAGACCAATATATTGGAGTAGATTTTAATTTAGGGAAAAGTGATGTGGGAGAGATGTATAACAATACTTGAGGCAATATTTTCTGTAAGATACAATTCTCATTCTAAAGATAGCCAGAGTGGCACACAGTCACCTTGTATGGAGTCCCCCCACCTAAAATATTTCATGCCATATAGAAAAATAATATAAATAAAAATTAGGTAACCAGAGACTTCCTTGGGAAGTGGTAAATGTCAGCTTGGCATAAACCCTTCTAATGGCGTCACCCTTCCATAGAAACTTAGACAGCAAGAAATGAAGTTGTGTGAACCATTTGCACGGTAAAATGATGTTAAGCATTCCCAGAGGATATAATATATGGGAGAGTATATCCATTTTTATCATGCTGACTCTGCCCCATAAAGAAAGGGCAAATTCACCCATTAATTTAAGTCACATTTTATCACATTTAACAGGGGGTCCAAGCCGGCCTGGTGGCGTTGAGGGTTGAGGTGCTGGACGCCATGCCGGGGCCCTGGGTTCAGGAATGAGCCCGGACCACTGGGGGTCAGCAGGGGGGAAGAGATTGAGTGTCCAGAGGATTGCTCTCTCTTCCAGGGGAGGGTGGGGAGAAGTGACTGTTCCTGGAGTGGCCTCTGGTAGAAATTGAGGGCGCCCAGCGTGGCAATGTAGTGGACATAGGGGCGGGGTTGCGGCATGATGTTGCCTTGATATGCCGCACTCTGAGGGGGAAGCAAAAACAGTGTTAAAACCCCTCTGGCACCCGGTGAGATGACGGAGGCCCCAGTGGAGCGCCCACATCCCTACGCCAGCCCAGTGCACCCAGGTTTCTCCATGGGCTGACCTGGCAATAAAGGTAGGTCCTTCACACTTAGCTACAAAGAGCTGCCAAGGGAGGGTGGACCCAGCCCTGGAGGTGATCTGGGGGTCAGACTTGCTGATGTCATCCCGGGGAAGAACCAGGGGAATGTGGGGGTTCAGGGCGGGAGTAGAGGCACATCTGAGAGCGCAGTCCTGAAGGATGCCCTGGAGGTTCAGAGGAGATAAAGAAAGTTTAAAAAAAAACAGGGGGTCCAGAATAAGCTTTGACAATAGTGCAGGGTGCTGTGGAATCTGGATGCCTAGACAGGTTAGTGCCTGAGACTCCCATTGTAGGCCTAGCGATAAAATATGGGCCTTGTCCACGAACATATTTAAAGGCAATATTTGGGTTTTACTTAAATTTAATTTATAGGCCAAGACATAACCAAATGATTGAATTTCTTCTAATGCAGCCGGTAAGGACAGTTTCAGATCTAAAAGGTACAACAGTATGTTGTCTGCATATACAGATAACTTGTATTCCGATGCAGCCACCGTAATTCCATTTTAATTTCAACAACAAGGGTTCTAAAAATAAATTAAACAAAAAGGGGGAAGAGGACATCCCTTCCGAGTACCATTAGTAATTGAAAATGGGTGGGAGAGAATACCATTGCACCAGATGACTGTAGACGGATGACTATAAAGTACCTGATTCCACTTCACAAAGGATAAGGGGATATTGTAGGCTTGGAGACTCACAAATAAAAAAGGCCAAGAAACCCTGTCAAATGCTTTCTCAGAATCTAGGGAGACCAGGGCAGCAGCTTTCCTGGACCCCCCCAGATGCCACCAGCAAGTAGTGGAGCCTTCAAGTGTGGTCACCAGAGTGTCAGCCTTTCATAAAACCAACTTGCTCCTGACTGTTGAGCCATTCCCAGACTGCTTCCAGATGCAACGCTAATACCTTCACTAGTATTTTAAAATCAGTATTGATAAGTAATATCAACCTGTAATTTGCAGGAGAGGAACAATCCTTATCGGGTTTAAGTAAAAGAATGATACAAGCACGAGTAAGGGACCGATCAGAAAGTCCACGTTCAAACAAATAATTAAAAACTTTAACCAACAGTGGAATAAGATCTGGTGCAAATATTTGAAAAAAATTAGCAGGGCACCCATCAGGAAAGGGGCACAGTCTAAAGTAAGGGAGGAGATGGCTAGCCCTATTTCTTCAGCATGGATAGGCCCCACTAATAAGTCACAGTAGTAGCCACAGACATTGCCAGCTATTTCACAAAATTTCTAAAGAGTTTCTCTGCTGCCCCTATTGTGGAAATGCAGAAAGTAGGAGATTTCTCTAGAAATATCACAGAAATTTGAGGAAATAGCTGGCAGTGTCTATGGCTACTACTGTCACTTTGAGGTCGGGTTAGCCGAGGGAGTGCCACTCCCCATAGATATCGTGAGATGACATCTGGGTCAGTAGACACCTCCAGGAAAGCAGAGTAAATCTCTGCAAAATATTTCCTAAAAATATCAACTATATCTCTAGGCTGGGTGGTTAGCGTATCCGTACCTGATTTATATAAACCTGAGATCATTCTGGAAGCTTCCTGCTGACAAAGACATCCTGCCCTTTCCCCTTGTTCTAGATAATGACACTTAGTTCATAAGATGGCTAAATCCACCCTCTCATTTAGCAATGATAGATATTGACTACTGAGTGCATGAAGCTGCAAACATGACTGCTCTGGGCTATTGGACTATAGGATATTTTCAATAGCATGAATGTTCTGTAAGAGGTTGGTGAGCTGTTGTCTCTGGGCTTTGAACTTTATGGATGCCAGTCTACTGCACTCACCCAGGAAAGCTGATTTAGCCACACCCCAAATCATATCTAAAGGAACCCCAGAGCCCAAATTGGTAACAAAAAAATATTAATAAACTGATGCAGATTGCCCACCACAGCATTATCCCACAATAGTTGGATATTCATGCACCACAAAAAATCTTTCTGGACACTACCCCATATGCTATATGTTAGACTTACCAGGGAGTGATCAGAAAGGAATCTCTCCCAAATTTCACAATTGACCACTCCTGACACTTGTTTCTGAGATAATACAAATAAATCAATATTAGAGAAAGATCTGTGTGGGGAAGAGTAAAAAGTGTACTACTGATCAGCAGGGTGAAGCAGCCTCCAAGGGTCATCCAGACCAGTTCAGTCTAGCACATCCTGTAGGCCATGCTGCGCTGGAGGAAGCCCTTTCCTAACCAAGGTGGACCAATCCATGTCCCACTGTTACACAAGGTTCCAGTCACCCCCTATTATTAAAAGGAAATGAATATACAGTATTAGTAAGGTTACTAAATGTGTGAAAAACTGTGGGGATTCCAGGATAGGGCCATAAACAGATCCTAATAGCACCTTCCATGTCCCTAACTTGGCCTGAAGTAAACTATAATGGCCCTCTTCTCCTCCAATTTCTGAAAGTAATAAAAAAGGCAGACACCTGGCTATTAAAATACATACGCCTTTTCTCTTAGAACAGTTGCCAGACCCATATACATGTCCTACCCAAGCTCTATGGAAGAGGGAAACATCCTTTTTCTGGAGGTGGGACTCCTGTATAAAAATGATGTTGGTTTTAAGGTGCCTTAGATGCTTTAAAACCCAGTACCTTTTACTAGTATTCTGAGTGCCCTTCACATTCCAACTCATATATACATATGGTGTACACATAGGTGTGGATACATCTTAGATGCCTACAAGTGGACAAACCTAAAATATAAAGTGCCATGGTAAACATCCACAAAACCCTCCCAAAACATATAAGCCCTTATTTTCAATGTAGACCAACCTAGAAAAAAACAGAGCCCATTAAAGACAAGCCCCCCCAAAAAAAGAACAAAAAAAGAAAAGCAAATAAAAATGAAGAAACAAGCAACTTGTAAACCTCTACATAAAATACATTTCTCTCCACCAGGTCCTCTGGGACCCACACTCCTAACCCAATTGGCCTGTGACCCATCCCAGCCTGGATTCCTATTATGAGCCCAACCCCATCCCCCTTGAATGAATCCCTCCTCCACCCAAGATAAGGAGAAAAAAAAAATCTGATAGATAATAAATCTCCAAAACATAAGAGGGGAGGGAGAGAAATAATTGAAAAAGAAACAAAGGGTAACAAGAAGGAGCCAAGAATGAGCTGTGCCAGTTACTTAAACACTAACACAACTAGAGAGCTCATCTCACAAAGATCAGAGACACAAGATTCTATACCCCCCCTCCATAAAGCAACCCGTCCCAACAATTTGTTACCATAGTCTTTCTCCATTAAAATAAAATCCCCAGCACAGATTAAAAGGAAAAAAGAACTTGGCTCCCTATGAAAAGTCAATACTGCCATATTGAAGAAAGGTTTCCAAAAATGGCCTTTAACTGATGACACATTATTTAAAAAAATCAATAGTAGAGATAAAATGGAGCCTGTGATATGCATAAATATACTGACCGGGAATCAAAAATGTGTTCCCCCACTCAAAAGATTAAAATATTGCCATTTGCACTAGGATACAACTTGCAGCATCGATAACACAAATACAAGTGAGCAAGAAAACCCCCCAAAACCTGCAGACAGAACGATGCAAGAACATAAATAGCCAAAAAGGAAATAAAAAGGCAGGGGAGAAGAGATAACCAAATAAAAAGAAGATAAAAGAAAGAGCAGAAAATTTGCTAGCTCAACTACATTTTACACTGGTATAGTTTAGATGCTCATCTCAAAAGGAGAACTAGAATCAGATAACTCTATACCCTCCTTCCCCTCCCCATAAAACAAGTAACCTCTACTATTCATTAATATAATCTAACACCACAAAAATCACATCCTCAGTGCTGATTAAAAAGAGAAAAAAGTTTGCTCCTTCTGAAAAATCAATCACTCCATGTCTAAGACAAATGACCAGAAATGGCCACTAGATGGTGGCAAATGATTAAAAATCAATAAACGGAGCCGACCAGCAACTAAAACTGTGTTATACAATGACAAGAAAGAATCTTGGACTGTGACTGGTCAGTCTGGGGCTGGCACCATGGCATTATCCCAGCATAACACCACAGCTCTAGTGCTAGGCTGTTATTTCTTTTCTTTTTTCCTTCTCCTGTTAAGAAACAAAAATATTTTTCCACACTAATAAAAACATTCTTTAAAATTACTTTTTTATTCTATATATAACAACAAGCCATTGTATAATAGGAATAATGCACTCCAGGGTATGTGTCGTGCTGGGATAACACCAAGCCTGGGGCATTGGACGCACTCGGCCTGCGGCCTCATGCCCAACCCCTCCAGGCGTGGCGTTATCCCACCATGACACACACCCTGTCATGCATTATTCCTTTAATCCACCCTCTCAAATAGCAAGTAAAAGAATGCTGTATTCAAAAGATGACTTACGGCTTCTAGAATCTAAATATAAGTAATTCAACACCCCGCCCCCACCCCGTATAGAAGGAGGCAGAATAACGATCTGCCAACAAGAAGTAATGAGGCAAAGTAAACTTATCCATCCAGGATTCAGAACCAGACAAAACTAAATTTTAGAGAGTATTTTCCACAGCTAAGGTAAAATAATACAGGATTGTGCTGTGTGAAAAACTTGATATAACCCAACAACCATTATGGTTCCAGACCATGAATAAAAAGAAAGCTAGAGAAAATTATGCAGTAATAACACAAAAAGAACAAACTCTCTAATAATGAGTCCCACTATGGTCTGGAGTTTTTAAAATAAAATAATAAGCAGGATATATGGAGCTATCAGTCAAATTAAAGAAATCGTCCTCTGAATCATGATGTCCTTGTAAAGTTACCAAAACCAGCTAAAAGCAAAAATAGCAAGCAGTGAATATACATCTATCTTTCATGTGCCAGCTTTGAAGAGGTCAGGTAACAGTTTAGGTAGTTCATTCTGGGCTTAGTCAGAAGAATCAAAGGAATGTTGTTTGCTGTCCTTTAGAATTTGCAGATGAGCAGGATACAAAATCTTAAACTGGATCCCAGCAGCTACCAACTTATTAATGTAAGGCTGGTATGTGCTCCATTTCTTTTTTTTTTTTTAAACATATTTATTCGTTTTCAGTAAATCAAACAACAAACATACATACAATACACATACCCGGCCAAGCCAGGGACACAACCCAAAACTGGCTGTGTAAACTATGTACAACCCCTATATACAAGCACACTGGGGAGCCGCCCCACATTATAGCCAAATTCAGAATCAGTAGTATTTTAACATAGGATATTGTCTATTAATGAGAACACCATCCCTTCTTAACTCAATCCTCTCTTATATGTCCACTCGCAGGTGTGCTGCATCCTAGGGCCCCCATGGAGCCTGAGTCGTCCCGGACGACTTTCCAGTGTGTCCCCTGGAAAGAGAGAGAGAATCCCCATCCCCTTGAACCCCCGCAGACCACAACTAGTCCTCTGTTATCTTAATAATAGACCCAGAATGACCCAGATTTAGCCAACTGAAAAGCTTGGAGTCTAAACATCACACAAAATGTAGGGGAAAATACAAGAAGAAAAAGCATATTACACACGGCACAATATACTATAGACATTAGACACTCCAGCGTGTATCCCTTTGCTAATCATTATCGGACAGACAGATCTGGGTTCCAGTGCCTGTATGTTGCTGAGAATAGATCGCATCTAATGTTGCCCATCTTTTAGCGTATAGCTCCTGTCTCCCCTCAGAGAATAGGTGTCTCTTTATCTTAGCCAATACCCCCAACAATTCTCTCACCCATTGTTCATATGCAAAAACCTCGTCATCTTTCCAGTGCTTTACTATGAACGCATTGACTACTGACACCATTAAAGAGAGGTGAAATCTGGGTGTAGACCCCCTAATCTGAGAGAAGTCACCCAGAATGCATACTTCTGGGGTCATATAAGCAGAATAGTCTAACATTGGATCCATGCCCAGTTTAATCTCCCTCCATAGGGGAGAAATTTTGCTGCAACCCCACATGACATGCAACAGGTCACCCACTTCTATCCCGCACCTGAAACACAAATCTGTCTGTCTCAACCCTCTAGCATATAGCTTTACAGGGGTATAATATATGTTGTGAACCACAAAGATCTGCATGTTCCTATATTTGGGAGTCACATTATATTTAATGGCCTTCCAGATAATTTCCCACCTTAAATTAGGAGCCAACACCTTGTCCCAGTAAGGGATTAAAGTAGAAGTGTTTGGGCCCAGGGAATCCAAAAGAAGTTTATAAACTCGTGAGAGTGGGTTAGTTCTCCGAAAGGCTTCCTCTAAGCTCCTCCACGGGAGGAAGCTGTCTGAAAAATCCCCCAGCCCCTTCCGGGACCCTGCTATCATTTGTTTAAGCTGTAACCTTTGAAAAAAGGACAATCCCTCACATTGTGGTGGTAGAACTTTTTATCTCCCTGTTGCATATCATTCAAACTTTAACACCGCTTGAATAATTAGCCCACGATGTCCAAGCACCCGGCCCCCTATAACCAAGTTAGGATTACCCAGTATGGGCTGGTCTCTGGACCTCATTTGACAGCACCTTTGTATCGGAGTGAGAAAGGACCACCAGGCCTCCAGGGTTTTCCTAATTGGGTTCCCATACCCCTCCCTAAATAAACCTTTTTTAGGCCCAGCATATAGCATCGATTCAGGGGAACAACCGGAGCTCGTTAGCAACTGCCTCTCGATTTGCAGCCATGCAGGTAAATAATTTCCCCCTCCACCGCTTACCGCCCATTGAGCCATCAGGCCTAACTGGCCTGCCACATAATAAGCATGGAGATCAGGCAATCTAATGCCCCCCTCCTCATATGGCAAACGTAGGACCTTATGTTTAATCCTGGCTGGTTTGTTATTCCACAGAAATCCTAAAATCAGTCTTCTAATTAAACTGAACCACTTGACAGGGATGTTATATGGAGCTAAATATATCGGATATATCAACCTAGGTAAGACATTCATCTTGATAATGCCCAGGCGTGCCGTAAAGTTCAGAGGTAACTTATTCCACCTTGTGATGCTCCTTTAATCGCCGATATGATCCCCCAGATTGGCATCAACCCCGGACTCTTGGTTTGCTGTAATCAAAATTCCAAGATACTTCAATTTGTCAGTTTTCCACTGCACTCCCAAGGATGAGAAGTCTGCCTTAAACACATGTGCGGTCAAGGGTAGAATTTGTGTTTTGGTAAGATTTAGCTTGTAATTAGAGACCTTAGAGAAACGGTCTATTAAGTCTCTAACAGTCTCAAAGCTGGATACTGGGTCTCATAAATGAAGGAGTATATCATCCGCGAAGACTGAAAGTTTTAGCTCCATTCCCCCAATCCTGATCCCTTGGACTCTAACATCCCTATTGATAGATCTTAACAAGGGTTCTAAATAGATGTTGAACAATATTGGCGAAAGAGGACATCCTTGACGAGTCCCATTATTGAGTTGGAATTCCCTCGAGATATAACCATTACATAGAATTCTAGCTGTTGGAGCTGCATATAGATTCTTAATACCTCTAAGGAGACCCCCAGGGAACCCCATTTTCTCCATTGTAGCAAAGAGAAATGGATGTGAGACCCAGTCAAATGCTTTTTCAGCGTCTAGGGAAATCAGGGCCAGGGGTAGCTGAGAATCCGGGGCAAAGTTTATAATATGATGAATTTTCCTGAGAGCGTCTTTCGCCCCTTTCCCTGGCATAAAGCCTACTTGCTCCTGACTAATTAAACTCGGAGCGACAGTCAAGATCCTGTTTGCCAAGATTTTGGTGAGAATCTTGATATCTTGGTTTATTAATGCTATGGGCCTATAGTTACCTAATACGTCCCTGGGCTTATCTGGCTTAGGTATTAAAGTAACATACACCTGGTAGAGCGGTGAGTGGTGGATTCCTTCCCTCATTATAGTAAGGAAAAAATCATGAAGTATAGGGAGTATAGTCTGGATATGGGTTTGGTAAAATTTAGCCGTAAGACCATCAGGCCCTGGTGATTTACCTAGAGGAAGAGACCGCACCACATTGACAATCTCAGATGCTTTTATTGGGGCATCCAGTTCCTTAACTTGGGAAGAGTCCAAGATAGGTAGCTGGATTCCTTCTAAATAACTATTAACCTCTTTCTCCCCCACTAAATCACTCGCTTGATAAATTTTTGCAAAGAATGATGCAAATGCCTCAGCCATTTCTTGAGGATCTGTAACCAGCTTCCCTTCATGCTTAACTGATATAATTGTCCTACTTGCCTCCCATTCTTTAATTCTAGATGCTAGGAGGCGCCCTGGAACATCACCCTGCAAAAGGAACTTGGCATTAATCTTATTTAACCAGAACTCTGTCTTCCCATAAAGAATTTCCGACAGTTCCCTTCTCAAACTTTTAAGTTCCACGTCTATTTCCCCTGATGACCCTTCATACTGCGACAGAAAGTTTATCGCCCCGACCAAGAATTCCTCTTTGGCCCTTCTAAGTGACCTATCCCTTGCAGCTAAAGCCCTAGCTGCCTCCGCATAGAGGAACTTACATGTAGGCCAAGCTAGCCTTTTATCGCTCAGTGTGGGAAGCTGGGACCTAATGATTTCCTGCAAAGCCCCCTCTAGTTCATCCCTTCTCTTATCCTCTGTTAAAAGCCAATCGTGAAGCCTCCACCTATAAGGTCTAGGCAGCGTAGGTCTTGGTTCCCATTGTCAACTGGATGAGAGAGTGGTCTGAGAAGGGTCCTACCCTCAGTCAGCACTTCTCTGGTATCTGCAAGAGCCTCTCTATTTACACAAAAAATCAATTCTAGTATGACTTTTATGTGCTGCCGAGTAAAATGTCATGCTAGGGCCTCATTAGGAAGGATCTTAACTGAGTCAACTAAAGCTGCTGACTCAAAAACTTAGCCTAGGCAGACTGGGCCTTGGACTTGACCCGCTGTGTGGAGGTATCCTATCCTCCTTGTTATCAAAATATATATTCCAATCCCCAGCCAGGATGAGTGAAAGTGAGGGAAAGGTAGCAATATCCCCTTTTATCGAGGCGAAAAATTCGGGATCGGGGGGAGTTGGCCTGTATATGGATGCCACCGAGACTGCCTTACCATGCAGAGTGCCCATCAAATAAATCCCCCTACCATCCTGTCTGGTTAACACTTGGGTCACTTCAAATGGGCAAGATTTCTTAATTAAAATCGCAACCCCCCCCCGGAGGCCCTATCCCTACCCACTCCATATACCTGCCCCACCCATCGCTTCCTGAGACCATCTAACTCGTCAGTCAATAAATGCGTCTCTTGTAATGCTACAATGTGAACCCCCCGTTGCTCAATGTACCTCAGAATAATTAATCTCTTACGCCGACCCCTGAGTCCTTTTACATTCCAAGAAATTATTTTAAAGCATGCCATCAAAAACATCAAAGTTTTTCACTTGCATCCAGATATTGTGCCTCTCTAAGGTCTGCATTCCCATAGTTCCCAATCTTGGACTCTCTCTCTTTCCACCCCTGTTCCCCCCCCTTTAACCCCCGGTCCTTAGACCGACCAACCACCTGATGTTGAGTCATGGATGAACCCGTTCCCTTACCTCCCCTCAGTCCCAACCATTGGCATCAAACCTGAGAATCTGGCCCTTGAATCCCCCAAAGATATAATAGTAAAGGCCCCATCTTCTCTATAGTCCATCACCCCCTTATAATTCCCAAATACAAGAAGAGAAAGTAAACAACGAGGAAATTAAGGGAGACCCCCTCAAACCCTCCTTAGAAAAATATATCTCAAACTAATATTACTCCACTCTGGGATCTCTTGTACTCTGGAGTGGCACCCCTCCCCTGACTAATGCTGAAAAAGTCCCATTCCCTTAGACCACTTCCCTTATCCGTCCTTCCCCAAAGCTGGCAAATGCCCACTTTATAACTAGTAACGCCCATTAGCAAGTAAAACCTTAGCTAATTGACCCTTTTTATAATAAACAAAATCCCTTTTCACCCCCTTATAGCCACTTCCTCCAGTATTTCAGGGACTAGAAAGTATTCCTGAGTCTGGTAACTCAGATAATATAATTAACAATTCCCCTTCCCCCTTGATCATTAATTAATACCCTAAAGTCTTATAATTTGACTTTATGTGACCCACCGCAGGTCCAAAAACCCAACCCTTGCAAGCCCCTAGAATGTCCAGATTCAGGCCAGAAATAGTGGTACCACTGTCCTTAAATATATCAACCCCCTTGTCTTTCTTCCATCACAGACCTCAAAGGGGCTCTACCTCCTTTGCCCGCAAACAGTCATGTTGGGGGTTTAAATAAATCTGGAAGCTCAGCCCGTAGCCCCTACAGCGCATCCTTCACAATGAGAAACTTCTTCTCTCCAGTCTGGAGACGCACCATCAAAGTAGCAGGAAACTGAAGCCAAAACTTTATCCCTGCAAGATAGAGCTTCTTCTTGATATCAGCGTACTCCTTCTGCTTTTCTCTAATCGCTGGCGTTTGGTCTTGGAAAAACCATAATGAAGCACCATTCCATTGAAGAGGCTTTTTTGGTCTGGCAACCAGCAGCACATGGGATTTTTCCTTATAATTAAGGAATCGCATGATTATGACTCGGGGCCTCGCCCCCGGCGGTGGCATCTCCCGTAGTGCCCGATGGGCTCTTTCTAAATTATACCCCTCCCCAAAGGGTGTAGGGCCTAACAATTTTATTAAAAGCTCCTGCATAAAGGAGACACAGTCTGGGCCTTCAGCCCTCTCTGGAAGCCCCGCCAAAATCAAGTTGTTCCTGCAATTTCTTGATTCCTGGTCTTCCATCCTCTCCTCCAATTTCTTCAGCTTTTTCCGAATCGTCCCCACCTCCTGATCCAACACCGACACCTTCCTCTCTTGCGAGGAAATCCGGGCCTCAGCATCACCCATTCTTTGTGCCAAAGACTGTAGTGCCGGTTTAACCTCCGAGAAATCCAACACCAGCCCTTGCAGAAGTGCCTTAATTTCCCTGATGTCGTCTACATTTGTGCCCAATCCCCCTTCTTTCACAGCTTCCTCGCCCTGATCCAGTATAGTGGGCGACTGGGATTTGGGCCGTTTGGTTGCTGGAGCATGCCCCACCAGGGGTTCCCCAAAGTCGGCTTCCATCTTCCAGCAAGGGCGCTGTCTGAGCTTGCCGATGTGCTTCTATCAAGTGTAGACTCGCCGGTCTTAAAAGAATTCGCAGTCCTGTTTTGTCTGGCCAGGAGGGATACAAGTGACTTTCCCGGAGCACTTAACGGCCGAAATTAACACTTTTTGCCAGTCCTGGAGTGGAAAAACACTTTTATTTTGTGCTACGGGCCTCGGAGATGCTCAGGACATGTCCTACCCGGTCAGCTAATCACGTGACTCTGGTATGTGCTCCATTTCTGATGGGTTCCATATGGCAGGTCTTGGAAAATGAAGATCAAGAACCCTTCCCAAAACAAAGGTTTCTTACTCTGAGCAGCTTGCAAAATATAAAGTTTATCCAGATAATTGAGCACCCAAAAGATAATAGGATGAGGAGGGTCTCCTTCTGCTGGCATGGGTTGCAACGCCCTATGAGCCTGCTCGATGATGTATTGTGGGCCATTTGGTGATGGTCCAGCAACAAAGTCACAAAGTCTCTGAATATAAGCCAAGACTTCCGTCCCCTCTTTTCTTTCAGGGAGTCCCAAAATAACCAAATTGCTGCAGCGTGAATGGTCCTTTATCTTCTGTTCGAGCCTCCAATTTAGCGATTTTCTACCACAGATTAGTAACACTTTAGCTTGCCAGTCCTTAACTGAGCTTATCCATGCTTCAGAGTTTCTGACTCAACGAGTGCATTCCGAGATTGTCAGTCGAACAGCCTGCATGTCCTCAGTGAGCCGAATAATAGAATCATGGGTTAGAACCATTTCCTCTAGAAATAGAGCAACAGACAATGCTATAGAGTCTGTTTCAGCAGAAAGGCTTGGTCTGATATCGACTTTTGGGCATTTGGCAGCCTTATCTTTTTCGGGTGTTGAAGGAGGAGTATGACGCACCACTGCAGGATCGTCTGAAATCAACATTTTCTCATCCATGTTTGATATCTACCGATAACTGAGGAGCAGAGAAGAAAGTAAAATGTAGTTCTTCAGGCCAGAAGAGCAATATTTAAAACTTTAAACTGGAAATAGTGATTGGTGCGATGGAGAAGTGCTTAGGAGCAGATTGCTAGCTCTGGAGCATCACGTGATTTCTCACTGTCACTTGTATTTTTTGACAAAGGTATATATGGCTCAAAAAAGACTGGTGTGGGGTGGTATGATTGTACTGCTGATCAATGTGACTGCACATCACAACACCATTTGGATTTCATGTCAGAGATCCTTCAGGAAAACTGTATTGCAGCCTTCTTTTTTTTATATAGCTGTTCAGTCCCCATAATCTCCTCCCGTCAACTGGCGACGGGGCCATATATGCATTTTAATGATATTCTCCCCTGACCCCCCCCAGGCCCTGGCACATGGCTGTGAAAGCATGTGGTGGCATGCTTTGCACCCCGTGGCACCAGCTCAACCCCTTCCACCTCCCAAAACGTTACCACCCTCTCTCCACCTACACTACCCACCGGATCTCCACTCAGTGGGAGCAGAACTATGGAGGGGCACCAACCCATCCTCACCACCCTCAGGAGAGGAGACCTGCCAATTTGCATGCTCAATCCTGCTCTGCCTTCCCAAACCACACCTGCACCCTGACAACCTAAGGTTGTTCCTGAACCTGAGTTGCCAGCATAGCGCAAGGTAAGGTGCCCAGCATCTCAACCCTGTGTATCACCAGGCCGGCCTTTATTGCAACCTTCTGAGAGGTGCACACCATCTTTTAGATAAAGCCAATTTCTGTAATGCTTAATTTCAGGATGCAATGCAGTGTGCATACCCAGATTGCTAAGGAAGCCAGATATTTGCATGTTTACCTTTCTTCTTGATCTTTCAAGTTTAGGTGTGTGGTGCTGTTCTGTCCAAATCATATGCACTGTAATGTCTGATTACAGAACCTTTCAGGCAGGTAACATTGCTGTAAGTGCAGCCAAATCAGATTTAGCTGCTTCAATTATGTCTATATCCCTTTTGTAGCCTAAATAATTATCTCTGAGATGGATGTCAAGTATGTCTGGCCAAGGGTGATTGTTTAAAAGTTGGTGCATAGTTGGCATGAGCTGCTCCCACCTCATGCCACCCTTACCAAACCAGTAGACATCACTGTTATCCAGACCCAAATTATTGTCAAAATAACTACTCCTTTCAAACTGTGCAGCCCTATGGGCAGTTGAACTTCCCACAATCCAAACAGTAGTTCAGTAGCCTTCTGTCATGCTCAATACTTTCACACATAGTGCAAATGACAGCAATTTCTAAAATATATTTGTCCCTCTCAACAGCCTGTGCCAAGTGACTGTCTCACTTTCAGTATGTCAGTGTTAAGAGGCAGACTGCTGAGTCAGGTACCAACAACATTCAATGTTGCCAATGTCTGTTTACAAATCAAAAAAAAACAAACTTTTATTGTGGCTACTGAAACATGGAAACATAGAAGTTGCCAGAAGGGAAGGACATCTTGGCCCACATAGTCTGCCCAGTATTCTCTATCTACTATGCCACTGCAGACCCTGTTCAATCTCTGGTCTTCTCCCTGCTTGTCTTACTTCTAAGGTCCCCTTGTGTCTATT
Source organism: Neoceratodus forsteri (assembly GCA_016271365.2). Classification (NCBI taxonomy): domain Eukaryota; kingdom Metazoa; phylum Chordata; order Ceratodontiformes; family Ceratodontidae; genus Neoceratodus; species Neoceratodus forsteri. Next base: position 1,018,979,695 of record CM028129.1, read on the forward strand.
CCATGCATGCTTGAATCCTGTTATTATTTTAGAACCCACCACATCTGCTGGGTGGCTATTCCAGGCATCCACCACACTCTCCATGAACAAGTATTTTCTTACACCTCCTCTGAGCCCCCCCACCCGCTCCAGCTTCATAGCATGACCCCTTGTCCTGGAACATCTTTTTCTATAGAAAATGCTACCTTTTTGTACCTTATTTATACCTGTGAGGTATTTGAATGTTTCTATCATATCCCCCTTTCTCTCCTCTCCTTTCCTGTAGAGAGTACATGTTTAGTTATTTGAGTCTTTACTCATAGGGCTTTTGATGCAGGCCCTGCCCAATTTTGGTAGCCTTCCTTTGTACTGCCTCCACTCTATCTATGCCCTTCCAGAGGTGGGACCTCCAGAACTGGATACAGTACTTGAGATGGAGTCTTACCAGTGATCTATGCAGGGTTAATACTACCTCACTCTTACTGCTGGTGATTACCTTCCCTACTCACCCGAGCATCTTGCTATCTTCCTCACTGCCTTATCACACTGCCTGGCTACCTTCAGGTCTTCAGAAATGATTATCCCAAGGTCCCTTTCCAGCCTTGTTGTTACTAATACCTCCCCTCTAACTGGTATGTCACCCCAGGGTTCTTGTGCCCCAGTTGCATGATTTTGCACTTTTATGCATTGAAACCCAGCTGCCAATCCCTTGACCATTATTCCAGCTTTTTCAGATCATCCCTCATTCTTTCAACCCCCCAACTGTGTGTCCACTCTGTTGTAGATTTTTCTGTCATCTGCAAACAGGCATACTTTCCCATCCAGCTCTTCTGCAATGTCACTAATAATGACATTGAAGAGGACAGGGCCTAGTACTGACCCCTGTGGTACCCTGCTGGTCAACATACCTTCTCCAGAGTGGACCCCATTTACCACTACCATCATACTTCTATTGCTTAGCCAACTTCATACCCATTTTACTACTTTTGGACCAACTCCTAAGTTGCCAAGCTTGCTCACTAGTCTTCTATGTGGAACAGTGTTGAAGGCCTTACTGAAATCCAGATAGGTCACATCTACTGCTCCTCCATGATCCACTTCTCTGGTCACCCAGTCAAGGAACTCAATCAGGCTTGTCTGGCAAGACATTCCCCCTGTGAAAGTATGTTGTCTCAGATCCTGTAATCCACTGTTACAAGGTATTCCCCAATCCTTTCCTTCAGTAGTGATTCCAATACTTTACCCACTACTGAAGTCAGGCTGACAGGTCTTTAATTTTCTGTATCATCTCTATTTCAAATTTTGTGTAGTGAGACCACATTTGCCCGCCTTCAGTTCTGCAGAACCTCCCCTGTTTCTAGTGATAGGTTGAACAGAGCAGTCAGAAGTGCAGCCTGCACATCTTTGAGCTCCCTCAGTATCATAGGGTGCATCCCATCAGGTCCCATTGTTTTGTCCACTTTTAATTGTGCTAGTTCCTTGAGAACTCTCTCTTCTGTAAAAGGACTAGAATACACCCCTCTTTTTTCGATGTCCTTGTCCCTTATCTTTGGCCCATCACCTACTCCTTCCTCTATGAATACTGAGCAAAAGTAATTGTTCAATATGACTGCTTTTTCTGGTTCTCTTCCTCAGAAACCCCTCCTTCCCCTTTTAGCCTTGCTATTCCTTCTTTAGTCATTTTCTTCACACTTATATATCTAAAGAATGTTTTATCCCCTTTTTTTAATAACTGGGTAATATTCTCCTCCATTTGCACCTTTGCACTCCTAAATGCTCTTCCTGCCTCTCTTTGTTTCTCCTGGTAACTCTCCCTATCCTTCTCCTTCTGTGTCCTCTTGTACCTTCTAAATACTAGTTCTTTTGCCCTCACTTTCTCCGCTACTTCTCTAGAGAACCATAGCAGCCTATCTTTTCTTTTGCACTTGTTAACCTGCCTTAAACAGAAATATGCTGTCTTTTCTATGTCCCCCCTTTAGTTTTTTCCCCATTGTCCCTTGACCCCCCCTCCAGTTCCCTGTCCCTGCTAGGGTGTCCCTGAGGCATTCTCCCATTTTCTTAAAATTGGTCCTCCTAAAGTCCAGGACCCTCATCTTAGTGTGGCTTGATTCTGGCCCAGTTCTAACTGTATATTGAGCCAAACCGCATGCTGATCACTGGTCCTCAGGTGACCACACACTGTGACATCAGCAACACTGTCCCTGTTTGTCAGTACCAAGTCAAGTATTGCCTCCTACAAGTGGGTTTCTTAACTAGTTGCCTGAGGAAATGCCCTTGCAGGGATTCTAGGATGTCCCTACTTCTGACGGTTGCCACAGCTGGTAGGCTCCAATCCATGTCCAGTAGATTGAAATCTCCTACCAGCAACACCTCCCCGTTGTGTGCCATTCTTTGGATTGCTTCCATCATATCTTTATCCACCTATCATCCTTGTACTTGAGGTTTGTAAATCCCTCCTGTGTGAATGACAACCCCCTTCTGTGTCTCCAGGGTGACTCACAGTACCTCAGCTCCTCCATATTATCACTGTATTTCCATAGCTGTTATGTTGTCCCTGACATAAACAGCCACTCCTCCTCCCCCTTTTTTACCTACATTGTCTTTTCTGAACAGAGTACAACCTGTTATGGCTACATCCCAATCCTGGTTTTCATTGCACCAGGACTCAGTAATTGCTACTATGTCCAGGTCCACATCTGCCATGGTGGCTTCTTGGTCTGCAATCTTATTGCCTAGCCTTTGAACATTTGCACACATGACCCTCTAGATTGTCCTGTGATCCCTCCCTAATTTCCTATTTGCCCTTCCTTATTTCCTCAACTTTTTTTATTACCTGTCTTCCCTTTTACCTCTTGGATTCTTTTGTTATTTGGTTCTTTTTGGGATATCAGTCCCTCATGGTTCGCATTGCTGACCTTGTAAGCCTAAGTTCATTGTTACTGGTCGGTTATTTTTAAAACATACATTCATTGTGGACGGAAATTACAACTATCTGATATAGCAGTATATTTAATATAGCAATATTCAGCAAGTCTACTGGTGGCAAGATAGGTATCAGTACTTTTATACAGCTTGCCTTCCCTCCTTTTGAACTGGCATCCTAGGTGATAAGACAGTCATCTGCTTCTAATGTTAAAATGAATTTTTGGTGCAAAAAAAAAACATGCAATACTTTATTTGTAAAGATATGTGCCAGTACATTATAAAATCAGTTTCTGTAAACTGACTTTATTTCTGCTCCAGAACTTTTTCTTTCACAGTGACAGTTAATTAATTAAGTTCTGACATTGCACTTATCTGCTTCTAAGTTTAACATCATATTCTGTCGTAATAAAAACATGTAACACTGTATTTATAAACATATGGGGCAGTTGATTATGAAATCTGATTTTGAGAACTGCCAATGTTTCTGCTGCATGAGGATTTCTTTTATAGTAAAAATATAATTAATTAATTAATCCGTCTTCAGAAAGTTAACAGCTTCTAACTTTAAAATCGAGATCCTGAGATAAAAAAAACATGCACTACAGCATGTATAAATAGATGTGGCAGTAGATCACAAAATCTGATTTTGTTAAATGCATTTTTAGTGTTGCATAACCATTTGTTTGATAGTAATAAGTGAATTTATTAAGTACTTACAGAACTTTTAGGATCTGACAGCCATCTCAGTTGCTTGGGAATCCAATATGGCACACTTCCTGTAATGATCCATGTGAGAAGGACTTTTCATTGGCTGTTTCCAAGCATTTTCTGTTTTCGTTCAAACATTTTTTCATCTGCTGAGGTTTTTTTGTATGCTGCATACATAAAAGGAATCTCGGCATACAAAAGAAAACTGCATACTAAAAATGATTATTTTTCATATGGAAACCAATGTAATCAATTTATATTTAAATTTTTTGACATAATTGCTATTTTTGGGTGTTTTCATTTCCAATATTTCACATGCCCTACTTAAGACCCTACCTTATGATCACTGCTGCTGAACTTATTGAGTTGACCCAGCTCCATTAGCCAAACATGGACTGAAATGACTCAAATGACTGTTGGAAGGCGTTTTGGGAGTTCTTTGCCAAAAAATGTGTATTTGGTGATATTTTGTTTAAAATAAATAATTCTGTTCTACAAGAGCAGTCTTTATAATGCTGTGTTAAAAATCTCAGGCTGAAATACATGGAAATGTTACTATTATGAACATGTTTTTTTTCTAAGGACAGTACATCATTCATATGTTTTTAAGTATTTTTTTACAATCTTTATAGAATACAGTATTTGATAATGTTGGACATCATGAATATGTAATGTCTGCCTGCATATTTTCATTGTTTACATTTATGGTTCCACATCTAATGCATTGGTTAAGTGGATGCTTGTTGTTTCTATAAAATGCAGTTTACTCTGGCGTGTTTTGGACAGTTTTATATAGGTATTTATGAGATGTTTCTTGTGGTGCTGTCTCTACATATATGCAAAAATGCACAGAATGGGTCAAACAGAACCTGAATTGTGGTTAGCTGACATACTTTTGTATGTACCCATGTAAGTGTCAACAATGGCCATGTCAAAGAATTGCATGTTCCAAACTGTGTCATTGCTAAAATTATGGTGGTATTTTAATTTTTTATATCTCGATACCACATTTTTTTTAATTATCTCACTTACCAGGAGGGAGACATTAGTCCCCTTCATTCCTTTTCCTCCCACCTTGCAAAAGTATTGGGTACCATGTTTAGGACACAAGTGCATATTCACAGCAAAGTGTTGTGCATAGTTACATAATATTATATTAATGTTTTGGAATTCAAAGCTTTTTTTGCATTGCTGTTGAAACTGTCTGTGGATTGTGATCACACTGACACTGGAGTGCAGTTGTCTACTGATACAGTATAAGACATAGAAGCACAAAGTATGTGTCTGGTAAGGGTTGTATGGTCTGTATGGGGATACTGGTTAAAGGATAGCCCACCATTATCAGAGTGGACTGTTTCTGTGAGACAGGATGTGTGCAACAGGGGATGAATCAGGAAAAGTAATGCTGTTTAGTGGTAAATGTACCACTGGAGCCAGTACTGTAACATTTTTTTTATTCATTTTAAATTTCTGTTTCTTTTTTATTAGGTTACTAATGACTTTAAATGCAGGGCAATGACACATTTGATAAGCAGAATGATACCTTATAAGATGGTAGGTACTGTGGTATATGTAACCTTCTGCAGGATATAATGGCCTCTGCTTGTGTTGTTGCCTGTTTTTACATATGTGGGTGAACTGACATGTGGAAATATTGGCTTCCCTGTTGGGTTTTATTCTTTGCATTTGTGATAATAGTATGATTATATGTTTCAGTGAAAGTGTAATATTTTTCAATTTGTAATGTGTTTAAAAGGAAAAGTAGTATTGATACAGAAAGCTAAGAAAGCCGTGTTTACTTCTAGTGTACTGAATTATTTTATTCCATTTTTCTTAGATATTTCATTCTGAACCTGACTGGATCTTGCAGCAGCTGATTCCATGAAAAAATGCTGACTAAATACTGAAGATAGTCTCTTCACAGATGATAAAAGTATTTTAGAAGTTTATCATAAGAGTGTAAACATTGTACTCTCAAGTACTGTCCATCATGGCCATAATGCTCTATCTGTGTGTAGAAAGTAAAACAACAGAGACAGCATTGCTTGCATGCTTTGAAATGTCCTTCTTTGTAACTGACAAACACAGATGTATCTGTAAGTGTGAAAAAACATAAGCAGAAGCAGAAAAGAATATCAGTCACAAAAATGCCTCATCAAAAGAAGAGACTACCAAGTGTGTCTGTGGCCAGGAGCCATAATTGTAAGGTTAAATATTTCCAAATATTAGCTTCTAAAGCTAGAATTGAATGGATTATGTCTGCTATACTGAGATGACTTCTTGAGAAAATCAAGAGAAAAACTGAATTGATGAAGTAACATCTCACAGTAAAACAGATTGTGCATATGGCTGTCAGTGTGCAGTCATGCTTATAGACACGAATAATTTCTCTCATTGATGATTTCAAGAGAACTGTTTGTGCCATAAAAATGAAACTGCAAGAAGTAGAAATTCTGAACAGAGATAACTTGTGCTTTATATTTGATGGTTCTTGGCTACAAACAGCACACAGAGGCATATTTTGGGGAAGAAACCTACCATCCACACACTAAAGAACTAACACTGTGTGCTGAGGCATGTGGGAAAGCATGGAATGTTTTGCCACCAGTACAGCATAGTAATGAGCCTGACATATGTGAAGACAGTGATTTGTCAGTTGAGCATCAGATACCTCGGAATTTCAAAGGGACGTGTGATGAGCCGTGTAATATAAGACAGTCTTCCTTTAACGTGGTTAAGAATTGCAGTACTCTTTTCATTAACTCTAAGAAGACAGAGATACAAATTATTTGAGAAAACTGACCACTGTGAAATAAGACTACATAATGGTTCAATGGGCCGGTCTTTGGCTTGTTTGCACAGTGGAGCACATTACAGTGTTTTTCATCACATGCGTATGATTGCTGTTCACAATACAGCAATGCGCAAGTTTGCCTCAAAAATCTATCAAGTCAGGCATGTTGTTGTAAATTTATACTCAGCTGTGTGAAGGTGACATGGAAGGTGCACTTGCTTTTGTAAAGCAAGTCCAAGGTGTTAAAACACCTTCACATGAATTATCACACCAACCTACAGGTGAACTGTTTGTGTTACAGTAAATGAAACACAGTTGACTCAAAGGTTTGGAAATGAAATTGCAACATTTGAGTTGGTTACGAGAAAGAGATTTGAATGTGTCTATGTCTCTTGTAACTGACTTTTCTACAGAGATCAAACAGTGACAATGGATCTCTCAACATTGAGCCATTTCAATCTTATGTGGGGTCATTTGGTGGCTTACCTGCTCTTAAAGAGTGACTTTGATTTAGACACAGAGGTTCAGTTTTCTCTGTACTACGTTAGGAAGATCATAGCCAACATACTACCTCAAAGATCTATGTAAAACATCATGGAGGCTGAAATTACACCCCCTGAGATTGCCACACTTAATGTGTTTGAATGGATCCTCATTCAAACAATGAAGCCATTCCAGACAATTCTATGTTTAAATATGAAGATGAAGAACGTGCCACAGAACAAGCTGGTCAAATCACTCAGAGGTTCTTTTATGTACCTACCACTACCAATGCAAGATAATGTGGAGGCAATAGTGCATGACAACAGTCTCATCATTTTGGTCAGTGGTGTTCCAACAAAGTCCAAAACTATTTGGCAGCAAGCAGTTAATGTAGAGAAGGTGAAAATAATTCTAAGGTATCTGAAGACAAAAACAAAACATGAAGCACCCACTCTGAATGGTATATCAAAAATTATCACCACTGAGTATTGAAAGAATAATGCTGTTCACCATATTATGTAGAAAGCATTGTTTATTTTCACAGACTTTATGAACAACATAATATAAAACTTAAAAATCAGTGCAAAGTGCAATGTACATATGCATGGTATAAGGGAGGACAATTACAGCAGCAAAAATAACATAGCTAAATGTAGAGACAGAGCATGAAGGGGTGGCAGTTCCCATTGCTACAGCATAGCCCCAAAGGGGCCAAAAAAAACTTATATTTTGCTACATCTAGGAGGAGCTATTTTTGCTGCTATAATTGTCCTGCCTTATACCATGTACATGTATTTTGCACTTTGCTCTGGTTTTTAAGTTTTATATTATGTTGTTCATGAAGTCTGTGAAAATAAACAATGTTTTCTGCATAATATGGTGAACAGAATTATTCTTTCAATACTCAGTGCTGATATTTTTTGATATGCTGTTCAGAGTGGGTGCTTCATGTTTTATTTTTGTTTTAGTAGATCATATGTGAGCACCATTCTGTGTGAATGGCTCCTTGGAGCACCTATTTCTGGTAGTTTGTTAAGGTATCTGAAGAGCAGAAATTCTTTCTATGAAGATTTAAATATTGATCACCTTTCTGACATTGATACACAGTCTGGAATAGTACAAACCAGAAAGACAATGATTGAGAAAGTTTACATGAACACTAATGAAAATGTGTATGAACAATGCACAATTTATCCTCTCCATGGTCGGGATCCAGTGAGTGACAACATTGACTTGTACCAGATGAATCAGGTTGAAGGCAGTCTTGTTAGCATCTGGGAGAGCACATATGAAGTTTGTTGCTTTGCTGATTTGTTCTGGCATGGTACTGGAAAACATTTGGATGAATGTGAAGTATGTGTTCCTGGGGCTGAATACCAAGTGTCTAGAGTGTTACATCGTGATGGAAAGTTAATGCAGAATATTCAGTATTTTTTTTCACCAGCTGTGGGAGAGTGAGCTAAGCATACTCTAAGCATACTTTCTACATCAGTGGCACACACTCCACAGCTGACCACATCATTACATGGTATGGCAGCTGCAGAGTTCCTACAACAGTTAAAAGAGAAAGAAGAGACACTGCAGGTTAATCAGAGCTCCATCCTTTCAAGAATTCATGGTACTAAAGAATACTGGTACCGAAGATACTCTGAGGTAATGTGTATGCTGCAAGAGTATAGTGCAGCAACTTGGTTTCTAATTCTGAGCTGTGCTGAATACATCTGGGATGAGCTGGCAGACATATTGAAGTGGGAAAATCATGATGTAGATGATATTTCCTCTATGACTCTTGGAGAGATGTGCTCTCTAAACCCAGTGGCTGTCTCCTGTCACTTTCACCACAGTTTCCAAGCACTGTTAAGATTTGTTCTTTCATAAACCTCTTGGACTTGTACAGCAGTATTTCTGGAGAGTGGAGTTTAAAGCAATTGGAGCTCCTCATGTTCACATGTTGCTGTGGGTAGTGGATGCAATACACATTGGTGACAGTGATGACACAGAGGTTCTGAAGTTCATTATGCAGTACATTACTTGTCAGATTTCTGACAAGTATGACAGTCCAATGTTATGGCAGCTGGTTCAGAAATTCCAGCACCATCTTTGCTGCATGTACTATTGATGAACTGTGAAAAAGTCATAGAAAGTGGTGCACTTGGCTCTGTTTTGGATTTCTGAGATGTGTGTGTGTGTGTGTGTGTGTGGAACTGTTTTATTAATGAGTTATTATCTGCAATGCAGCATCATTTGAAAGCAAAATCTACAAAGAGGGTGCATTAACTGCTCAGAAAGGAAAATGAGGTGTTCATTAATGATAACAGTCCAGTTATCTTGATGATGTGGCAGGCAAATATAGATGTCCAATTCATTGTTGACAACTCACTGGCTCTGGTGCAGTACATCACACCCTACATTACCAAAAGTGAGCAAACTTGTTTACAGGAACTCTGGGAGGATTTGTCAAGTACCAGTAGATCCATTAGTTCACTGTTATGGTCTCTAGGCTGGAAAATGCTATCACACTGTGAATGTGGAACATATGAAGCTAGAGACCTTCTGGTTGGCACATGCTTGTATGGAAAATCTGAAGCAATTCACTACATCAATGTAAACTACAAGTAAAACTGGAGGCATTTGCTGAAGTCTCACAAACAGAAAGAAGAGCTTGCATCTCACAGGCCTTCTTTCACCAACATCTTGAGAAATAATTTGATTGACACCTATTTCCCTCAGTGACACAATGCCATGGAAGACATTTGTCTGTCTGACATTGTGTAATTGTATGACTACAATGCTGGTGTTCCATCTAATACAGCAAAGAACGTCTACCAAATGACAGGTTTGGGAAGGTGTTCTTGTTAAGAGATGGAAGCCTTGGTTGATTGACCATTGCAAGCTGGTACTCAAGACTGCTGAAAAAAGGGAGGGAGCTCTATTATTTTGCTCTAACTTTCCTCTTCAAACCATGGAGGGATGAAGCTTCATTAAAAGGTGATTGTGACACATATGAAGAGCAGTTCAACTTGACCTATGAGACCTTCAAGACTGAAAAGTCTGAGATGTACATTCAGTGATTAGAGTTAGAGAAGGAACAGCTAGAAGAGACTAGACAGCAACCTGAAGAAGACACTCCTGTCAATTCACAGGAAAACTATGATCCGGAAGTGGGGGGGTACTCTTGGAGCACCTTTTCCTATGAATGATCCTGCAGTATTGATGGCAGAGGTGGAAATTGCTATGGAGCATGGTTTATACTTTGGTGTTGGTGCATCAGTAATAAAGGAACAGTTAAACTCACAGCAGAATGTGGCCTATACTGCTGTCACATATGCTGTGAAACATGGTATACTTCATAGAAACAAGGAGTGCAACTATGAATTGCACAAACCACTATGCATGTTTGCTAGTGTATTTGCTGGGACAGGCAAGAGTTTCCTGATTGAAGTTATCACTGCAGAGATTAGAAAACACACTGGAACAACATTGTCTGTAGCTGTAACTGCTCCAACAGGATTTGCAGCATATAACATCGTTGGAATTACTCTACACTATCTTGTTATGCTGCCAGTAGATGGGAAAATAGGTGAAAGCTGTAAGTTGTCATTTGAGGTTGCTGTGAAGCTATGTACCATGCTTAAGAAAATTGATTAGATTAGCATGAACTCAAATATAATAACTGGTGATCCTTGTTATCAACCCATTTTCAAGTACTGTAAAAAGTCATAACAACCTGCAGATTGATCATATGAAATGTCGTATCAACCCACGGGTTGATACGACTTTTACAGCCTCGCGCCAAGAAGCCTGCAGCACTCACATTCCAGAGTAAACAGATTCAAAAGAATAGGTAACTTACAGATCCAAATGAGAGCATAATAATTTTAAAATGATCACAGCAGGTTTGCACTTAAAATGCGTCCCTTCCCCGATTCTGTAGCTTACCCGCCAGTTTAGATCTGTATTTGTGCAGCATTTATTTCAAGTATTTTAAGAGCACTCGTAAAAATCACCATGGAGACCCGTGGCAAAAATGCTTCTACTTCCTTACTGGTAGGCACGTCACTACGCTAGCACGTTATGTGATGTCAGCATGGGGGCGTGCCTACTAGTAAGGAAGAAGGAGCGTTTTGGCCTTGGGTCTCCTCATAGTGGAAATTATAAGAATTTTTTTTTAGTACCAGTTATTATATAACATAAAACATATGTGGGGTAGAAATGTAGTTTTTTTACACACCCTCGTTGTGTGATAATATTAAAACCTCTCGAGCTTCGCTCTTGAGGTTTACATATTATCACACAACTTGGGTGTGTAAAAAAACTCCATATCCACTCCCTACATATCCATTATTTTCTATGTAATGCTCACTTTTTTTCACCTTTGTCTCCATGGGATTCTTGGCAGAAATGATGATGTTGCTTTTGGAGGAAGGAATGTTGTGTTTTTTTGGTGACCTTCTTCAGCTGGCACTTCTCAATGGGAAAAAATGTGTTTTCTACACTGTCTGTTGAACAAGCAAAGAAAACAATTGACTGAATTGATGATGTAAACCTATGGGCAATGTTCATTTATGTAGAACTGTTTCAAAATATGAAACAGAGTCATGATCTTATGTACACAGCTTTATTTGCCAATGCTCACATTGAAAATTTGTAATTTTCTAATGCCTGTCTTCTGAAAACACACATCATCGGTAATACTGACACTGCTATTTCTGCTGTGCATGCTGATCTTCTGTAAATTGTACTCTGATACTACACTTATTGTGTGTTTGATGCCACTATTTTAGCAATGTGCTGACTTTACTCAAATTATGCTGCAAAGATAGATTGTAACCATGTCATCTCTTGATTCTGTTGATGGAGTTTGCTTAAATCAAAAGTTGGTATCCCAGATTACTGAGCATCTGAAAGAACTCATGTCTGGTGTGTCACACACAGCTGGCCTAGAAGCAGTTCTCACTCTATGTAAAAATGCATATGTCATGCTATGTTGGAACCTTGACGTGGATCGTGGATTTGTCAATGGTGTAATGGGCCACCACTAAAAACTACTGATACTGAAGCTATGAGACAGTGTTGACTGTGGGACAGCATTTTTTCTTTTGAATATAACAAATTGCAACTCTTTCTAACATTGGGGATGTTTTGTCTGTGGGAGAGAACAGTCTGTTTTTGGTTGCTGGGCAACAGACTGACTTGTAAGGAGGCAGGAAGTGGTGGGAAGTTGTAGTCCCTAGACTCAGAAAGGGGACTACACATTAGAAAAACAGAATTAAAACTACAATTGGGACACAGTAAATGCTGTGGGGAAGGAAACTCTTGAAATAAAAGCACCCCAGGAACAAAATGTAATTTGATTTTGGAGCGCTTATCTGGTCATGTGGTCACATGACCCCAGGACCTACTTCTGGGTCACCAACTACTAAAGGAGTGCCAAGAGCGAGTGGACCCAAGCTTGAGTGGGATGAACTTATGTTTGTTGCATGCAGAGACTTGCACATCAGCACATATCTTGCATGTCCTACATGGACGAGGGGGCAAGGGCAGGACATTATTTTACATAAACAAACTAGACTAGTAAGTTAGTAACAACCTATTCCATAACAAAGAACTTGGTTTTCTATAGGGTATATTTCTTTCTGGCATTGCACATTATCTACGGACATTGTAGATGGATAAAAATATAGAGAGATATGGAGACCTATAACCCATCAGATGACTTTTTAACAATCCTATGTAATGAAGGCACAGTTGTTAAATTCTGTAAATGCCTAATGTATACCACTTATATCACTGAGCCCAATCCTGAAAACTATATATGCCAAAAAATGCATTGAAATGGGGCAGTTATTGTGTGAGGAAAACACTCTGAAGGAACAGGTAAAGGGAAATACACTAAAAACTGTAGATGCAGCACAAAAAGAAAAGAGAAAAAGAGATGCACAAGAAGAAAAAGACCGAGGATTCCAGAATAGAAATAGAGCTTGAGGTAAGTAACAAAGAACAGACAGATTAAAACAGTCTGGACTGGACTGTAGTACCAAATATGTCAAAAAAAGGGGAAGCGAGCAATTGGAAATTACTTACCTTTAGCAAACAGATATACTCCTTCGACCCCCAGTGAAGATATGGGGGAAGGGGGGAAATAGCAACAAAAAGGTACTTGTCATTGGGGATTCTGTTCTGTGTAGAACTGATAGCATCATCTGAGGGACAGACAAAATAAAGAGAGAAGTTAACTGCTTACCAGGAGCAAGGATAAGGGATGCTAAAAATATACTGCCTAAGGTAATAGATCAACAATCAAACAAACAAACAGTTGTTGTATATGTAGGCATAAACCATGTGGGGTAAGATCATAAAAAGGATATTGTAGATGACATCAATGACCTAAGTCATCTCATAAAAAGTATGGGACAGAGGTCTGTGATTTCAGGAATTTTGTCAATACTGAAGGGTCATGCAGAAAAAAGCAATACAATACAATCCAACATATAAACATTTGGTTACAAAATACATGTACAACAGAAGGATTTACTTTTATAAACACCTGGAAGACATTCTAACAAAAGAATCACTTATACTCCAAAAACAGTTTAAATTTGAGTAGTTCTGGTACCAGGACACTAGCAACAATGATTAATAGTACAACCCCTGCAGAAAATGTAAACTGATCTCTTAGGGTGGAGGGGAAGAACAGGAGAAAAACAAGCTCACCATCCAAAGCCAATTCGAAAGAAAACCACTCAAAACTGAAACTATAGAGTGCTACCTAGTAAACGCTAGAAGTTTAAACAACAAAAAAGAGGAACTAGAGACATTATTAAAACCAAATGGTAAAGCTGAAATGGCTTTCATCTTTGAAACATGGTGGACAGGAGACGACAGCTGGAGTAAAGATATCCCAGGATATCACCTTTATCACTTAGATAGGGCAGAAAAGCGGAAGGGGAGTGGCAGCATATATATCAGATCTGATACTGTCCAAAAACATTCCTGATACAATAAAAAAGGAAGGCAGTAACACAGAGTCCTTATGGATCAAAATTGAAACTACAAGGGACAAAACTATTATAACTGGCCTTTGTTATAGACCACCCATAGTAGCAATGAAATATCAGAGGAAATAAACATTGAGCCTCAGAGGGCTTGTGAGGTGGGCTGTGTGGTGTTCATGGAAGAGTCGAACTTTGGTGATATCAACTGGGATAAAATGGAAGCTACTAACCGTCACAGTATTACATTTCTAAAAAAACCAAACAGCTAGGCTCAGACAGCATATAACCATTCCAACTAGAGGAGATAGCATTTTAGATATAGTTCTAAGTGCAAATTAAATAAATGTTACAAACTGTAAAATACATGCACCACTTGGGAATAGAGATCACAATAGTGTCTCTCTTTCTCTCACTCCAAGAATGTATCCTAATAAACAAAGGGTGCAGGGAAATTTATAAGTATAACTCTGTAAACCAAATCCAAATCCATGAAAATCTGAAAAAAATAAATTAAGAAGTAGAACTAAGAAACAAAACAACTAGCGAAATGTGGGATATAATTAAAATGCACATTTTCTCAATATGTGATAAATCAAAAAGATAAAAAAATACAATAGCAGAGTTATTAAACCCCAATGGCTGACAAAAAGACTAAAAGGTTATTAAAGAAAAAGTATCACCTCTATGATCTATCTGTCAAGAACAAAGTAGAAGGCAACTGGCAAAAATACAAAAACGGCCTAAAGAACAACAGAGCATGATAACAGTTTGCAGTCACTGATACCTTTACATGCCAGTCATTTTGTCTATCATGAACATAGAACATTTGCAAACAACATTCAGCAGGATGCCACAGAGTTTGTGATGGCAAAACTAAATACATTGAAACAGGAACACATGCCAGTATGATGGTATTTCGCAGTCAGTTATGTGTCCAAATATATTTGCCTGTCTTGTGGACATGTTGAAAGAGAAGTTACTGATGATAAGCTATGGATTTCTCTGTATGTTCCGCATGAAAGATCTGTCAAATTCAGACAGCTGTTTAGCCACGTAACATCTAACTGGGAGTGCCAAAGGTGTGGTAGAAGCTGTACATGTTCCCTGAGAGTCAGACATTCTTCCAACTACCTTGTCCTTGTCCTACAATACTTTAACTCACATGGAGTCAGAGTTATAACACCAGTCACAAACTTTATAGCAGGTAGAGTTGTGTATTGCAAGACATGTTTTGACACTGATGCCATCACTTTCCACCATGGAGTTTCTGTACATTCTGGCCATTATGTTAGTTGGCTGAGATACAGTGGTGGTGAGTTAAGTGTAATAATGCAATATACCCCTTTAAAGACAGACTACCAAAGAATCTCAAGGATGTCTATGTGCTTTTTCTGAAGAATTATATTTTGAACAAGCTCCAGAAGAGTAGTGGAAAAATATGACTCTCATGTGACTATGCTGCAACCAACTACAGGAATACAGATCTGTTGTTGTCATCACTTCTGCATTGTGTCTGTGTCCAAAACAAACAGCACACAATTCTCCTTTACTTGTCATGTTTGTATTTTCTATATGTTATGACAGGCACTACTGTGGGCCAGGCCCTTTCTACCCTGAAAAATGTAAGACCAGAATTCCAATCAGTCTGGGTGGTAGGGGCTGCTAATGATAATGACACATACAGCATAATATCATATTTACATATTTTATTTTGTTTCAGTGTTAAATACATGTATACAGCTGAATTGTAGTTTCTAACATTTTGTAAAGTCATACAAGAGTGTACAGTAGCACTAACAGTGAAAGCACATAATTGTGCATAGTAAAGTTCTATAGGCATCAAAAGTTGGAATGTGTGTTCATGTCCTTGGTAAACCAGATCATTAACACTTACATGTGACTAAAATGTGTCATAATAATTACTATGCATACAACTCAGCACCCTCATAGGAGGTCGCTCGAATTGTACATGGTGCAGTGAATCAGGAGAACACATAAGTCATGACATGTAGAAAATAAAATAAAAAAAACATTGCAAGTAATTTTCAATGTGTGTTGATGCCTGGACAAAACACTGCATAAACGCCTACAGTATGTGTGACACAATATGTCATAATAGATGATTATGCATACAGTTCTGCACCCCCATACAAGAACACTCAAACTGTACATAGTGCAGTGAATTAGGATGACACACCTGTCATAACATATAGAAAATACAAACATGACAAGTAAAGAAGAATTGTGTGCTGTTTGTTTTGGACACAGACACAATGCAGAAGTGATGACAACAACAGATCTGTATTCCTGTAGTTGGTTGCAGCATAGTCACATGAGAGTCATATTTTTCCACTACTCTTCTGGAGCTTGTTCGAAATATAATTCTTCAGAAAAAGCACATAGACATCCTTGAGATTCTTTGGTAGTCTGTCTTTAAAGGTGTATATTGCATTATTACACTTAACCCACCACCACTGTATCTCAGCCAACTAACATAATGGCCAGAATGTACAGAAACTCCATGGTGGAAAGTGATGGCATCAGTGTCAAAACATGTCTTGCAAAACACAACTCTACCTGCTATAAAGTTTGTGACTGGTGTTATAACTCTGACTCCATGTGAGTTAAAGTATTGTAGGACAAGGAGAAGGTAGTTGGAAGAATGTCTAACTCTCAGGGAACATGTACAGCTTCTACCACACCTTTGGCACTCCCAGTCAGATGTTACGTGGCTAAACAACTGTCTGAATTTGACAGATCTTTCATGCAGAACATACAGAGAAATCCACAGCTTATCATCAGTAACTTCTCTTTCAACATGTCCACAAGACAGGCAAATATATTTGGACACATAACTGACTGCGAAATACCATCATACTGGCATGTGTTCCTGTTTCAATGTATTTAGTTTTGCCATCACAAACTCTGTGGCATCCTGCTGAATGTTGTTTGCAAATGTTCTATGTTCATGATAAGCAAAATGACTGGCATGTAAAGGTATCAGTGACTGCAAACTGTTATCATGCTCTGTTGTTCTTTAGGCCGTTTTTGTATTTTTGCCAGTTGCCTTCTACTTTGTTGTTGACAGATAGATCATAGAGGTGATACTTTTTCTTTAATAACCTTTTAGTCTTTTTGTCAGCCATTGGGGTTTAATAACTCTGCCATTGTATTTCTTTATCTTTTGATTTGTGTGTATATATATATATATATATATATATATATATATATACACTGTATATATATATATATATATATATATATATATACATACATTGTCCCTAAATGTGAACTTTTGAGGGACTTATGGGATCATTAAGTGAAAATGAGTGAAAAAAACTAAGTAGAAAATAATTTTTCATTTGTAGGAATCCTTTTTTGTTTCAAACAAAAAGGAAATGAAAAAGCATCTCTTGAAACAAAAAACAATTGGCAAAAACAAAAGACTAAGTTAAAAATCTTTTTCTGTATGTAGGGACCCTTTTCTTGTTTAAATGAAAAAAGCATACAAAAAAGGTTCCCTTCAAATTAAAAAGTAATTCAAAATAATACTAAGTCCAAAATCTTTTTCTTGTTTGAAGAAATCCTTTTTCATATGGCCAATTTCCTTTTTTTGTTTGGCCATATGAAAAAAGTGTAAACAAGCCATGAAACATTATTTAACCCCCCCACACACATTTGGCAGTGATTTATACAGCATTTCAGTACAGAATCCATCTATCGGGGTCCCAACGAGCAAGAGAACATGTGTTGGTCTTTACAGAGGATGTAATTTTTTTTGGGGGGGTGAAAATATATTTTTGATGGTGACAAATGGAAATGAATTTTTTTGCAAATGAAAAAGGAGTGGCCCCAATGTGAAACAAAATCCTTTTTCATATGACCAGTTTCTTTTTTTGTTCCAAACATCTATCCTAAAGTGCTTACTGAGCATGCTCAGAACTAAACTTTTAAAAATTAATAACTTTGGAATGGATTAATATGTTTTCATCAAACCAGTGAAAGGCACTACTGTGGGCCAGGCCCTTTCTACCCTGAAAAATGTAAGACCAGAATTCCAATCAGTCTGGGTGGTAGGGGCTGCTAATGATAAAAAAAACAGCAAAATCCCATGAAAAATAATTTTCTTTGCTATCTGGATCTCAGAATCTGCACATCTGACCAGAACAAAACTTGGCATGTGGAGAGATCTGCCCCATGAGACCATGCATGCAGCATTTTTGTGTTATTGTAGCAGTACTGATTAAAACCATTTGCTGAAAATCGAGCAGACTCGGAGAGATTGTTAGGCCTATTCTGCTGGCATTTCAGTGTGTTAGTATGTTAGTATTTTGTGCAAATCCAGTGAACAGTTGGAAACTTGTTGAAGTGCCCAAACTGGGGTTTAACATTAAACACCCTACTAAACACTAACTATAGTGCTAGGACTATACCACTATAGTAGTGGTGTGGTCGTGGCCCTATAGTTAGGATTGAGTATGGTGTTTTATGCTAAACCCCAATTTTTACACTTTAATAGCTTTGCAACTGTTCAATGGATTTGCATGAAAGTCTGCATGTGCAGTCTTGTTGGCTAGATCTCTGGATGTTCCATGTTTCATTCCAGTTTGATGTGTGGATTCAGAGATCTGGATAGTGCAAAAAGTGAATTTTCAGCGGGGGGGGGGGTTGCTGGTTTTTGGTGACACCTGTAGTGCCCAGACAGTTTGAAATTTTGGCCTGAAATGTTAAGGGAAGACAGGGAAGATATGTATCTTGTTCATTGGGACCCCATTAGGTAGATTCTGCACTTGTCTGGTGGATAAATGACCCCCCAAATACATTTTTTTTTCATTTATGCATCCTTCATAAATGCTTGTAGGCTACATCCATAATGAAGTGAACGCTAGGGAAAGTTCAGGTGACAGCGAGAAGATTTTTTTTAAATCATGTTTCCATTTAGTATCCAACATTGTAGTACATGGTATTTTGTGCCCATTATGTGTTTATGTTAGTAAAATGAGCCTCATAACTCTTGTTTTTGATGTTTCTTAATCAGGAAGTTGACAATGAACACACACACACATTACTGCCAGCTATCTTGGTTGGCCGAAAGTAATGCGCATGCTCATTCCCAAAGTCTCAATTTAAAAACTTAAAAAAAATAAAATTTCCAACTCTCATTTTAGCACAATACAGCCTTAGATTATGTGACCATATAAGCTGCACCAGTATTAGGGGATTGGTACATTGTTGCTTAAAAAATTGGGTATTAATCAGCAAAGTGCAGGTTAACAACTGGCAGCAGAAGCTTATTATTGAATCTGCCCACGCTCTCCCAACCTGCTGCTCTAACTTCCAGTTCTCTTGTAATGTTGTGACTTTAGGTTAATACATTTTCAGGATGTTCCCAACACTGTCCCTGTATCACAGAAAGAACAGCTGGTTGTTTAGCATGGTTTAACACAGAGCCATAACTGAAAATCAATGCTGACAGTGAAAGCTTTACATTAAACAGTCATCCAGCACCCCTAAGCTTCTTTTCGGTGTACCACATTGCTTTGTCTTGGTGATAGATAACCACAGTTTCAGGAAATCCAAGGACTGGGACATAAGCACTATGCAATATCCTCCCCTTCCATGGCAAGGAACAACAACTGTAAAATTCATAAACTCATAATCTCACGAATTCTAATTTTATAACTCAGTATCTATTATGGCTTGTGAAACTACATGACTGTTTGTACCACTCTATAATTAGCTTTGCAAAAGGAGTGTTGTAAGTGTATTTTGGAAATGTGTTTTCCTGATGTCTAGTGGCACCCCCCATGCCACCCTCCAATCACCGCCCTCATATTTGTTATGTTTCCCTGGTGTCTAGTGGTACCCCCACCCTCCAGTTGCTGTCTGCATATGTGTTATGTTTCTATGGTGTCTAGTGGCACACCCTCTGATCAACATCTCCATGTGCCATTTGCCTGTAATAAACAAAATGGTCCCTTGATTTTGTTTTATTAAACCTGTAAGAAAAGAAAATGGTCCCTTGCTGATCTGACCTCCCCACCCTGACCTCCCACTGAGCACCACACACCACACCCCCCAACACACCCTCACTTACCTGAACAGATCCCAAGGTGAAGATCCATTCTCCAATGGAAGACATGTTTTGCTGCTGAAACCACCAATTGCAATATAAGAAACTAAGGTAAGCACAGTTCAATGTATTTAAAAGGGTTTTCAACTTTGTTGCATAACTTTATCATTTTTACATATTTTGACACCAAATTTTCTGCATGGCCTTTTTGATACCCCACCTCATGAACATCTGCAGTGGAATTATGCAAATCCAGCCAGAACGGTATTTTCGCAGTTGCTTGGCAAAATCACCTTTCTGGTGGAATTTAAACATTTTCACTGCTCTTGTTCTTGAGGTGGGGTCAAAAGAAAGCTATTTTGAGGCTTTGGGTCAAACTCTGTAAAAATGGCAGTTATGTGCATACACTAAAATTTTGCTACACTCACTCATAACTTTGGTAATTTTAAATATTTTCACCCAAATTTTCAACACAGCCAGTTTTTTACACTGACTTATGAATATGACAACTGTCATTTTTCACATCCTGGCCAAGATGCATTTTCACACCTGTGGCAGTCAGTGCTGTTTCCATGCCACTGAATGACATTTCAGCAAGGATTTGCAAATTATCAGTACAGGATTCAGGAGGTGGGGTAATAACAAAGCTATGTTGACAGTTTGGTTGCTGTTTTGGCAGAAATGAAAGCACAGGGCTCTGCAGGGCCTGTGTTTCCACAGCATCGTACTTGTATGTATCTATGGAGTGATGGGAGCACAGGGCCCAGAGTGCCCTGCAGTCACACAAGCAAGTGAGGATACCATTAGACTATCTCAAAGAGTAAGGATATTCTTTGCAAAAAACTTCATTACTGCAGTGACCCACAACCTAGTGTCATCTCCATCAAACTGCAGGACAGTCTCTCAACTCATGAGGCCTGGTTCTCCTCAAACTCCCTGAAGCTCAACAAAGAAAAAAACAAGCCGTACTGTTTGGTTCTAGACATCTGGGCTCTGACAGAAGTGAGTTGCTGCAGATCAGCACTATCCAAGGAAAAAGAGTTGAGGTCATGACCAGTTTCAAATACCTTGGGGTGCATCTTGACCAAGAGATGACCTACAGACCTCATATCGACTCCATAACCCGGTCCATCCACCAAAGGCTTGGCCTCCTCTACCATCTGGGGAACTTCTTATCCTGTGCTGCATGTCGAGCAATTGCCTGCTGCAATCTTCTCCCCTCCATCCTATATGAGGCTCCTCTAATGCAGTTCCTCCGTGAGATGGAACTCAATAAACTTACCATACTCTACAACCGAGTGGCTTGCTTCACCACAAACTCCTCTCCTAGGAGGCATCACTATGAGGCACTTAAGGACCTGAACTGGCCCACTCTTCGGCACAAACTAGCCTACCCCACTGCCTGCCTTGCCTTCAAATTCTCTACCCTTGGTCGCCCTCCCCACCTTAGTGGACTACTCCCCCCTAAAGTACAATGCCGAACTCTGCGATCCTCTGCAAATCACCCCCTAGACATCCCTCGGATACGCTCCAACCAAGGCAAATGCTCCTTCAAATATGCTGCCTCCCACCGATGGAACTCCCTACCAGCTAGCTTGATTGACTCACCCACCCTTAACCAGTTCAAGACTGGACTCAAACTATATCTCCTCAATCTCAGTCTCTGTGGCTGTAACCGATAGCTCCCTAGTCCAGGTCTCATTTCCATCACCCCGTCTTAAACCCCTCTTTGTCCCGGATGAATCTCCAAAACAAGGATGTCAGTTATTCTGTTGTTGTCTCAATTCCCTACTAATTGGTGTGTAACTTGACGTCATGTATTGCTTATAAGAGCCTGCATGTGAACTTGATGTTACCCCTGTAAACTGTTGCTAATGTATATTTGTGTACCTATTGTAACTACTGTAAATAATGTTATTATGTGTCTCTTTCTGTAACTAATTCATGGTCGCCCCTGAAAAAGGGACCTCTGGTCTCAGTGAGCTTACCCGGTTATCAAAATCTAAATAAATACATAAATAGTTAGGGTTAAACTGACAGAAGTAGGGAAATGTGGTGTTAGAGTTTCCAACTCTGACACCCCACCCCTACCCCACCCTCAAGGCAGCAACAGGAAAAACCATTACAGTTTTACCTCTCCTGCATCTTCACTAATCAGACATTGGGTGTGCCTTGGGGTTGCCAGCCCAAATGCTCACCCCATTCTCATATACTGTACACATCTCAGCTAATTTCATGAATGAATGGGGGAGTGTTAGGGCTGTCAATCCCATGGCACACCCCATGCCTGATTAGCGAAGATGCTGGAGAGGTGAAACTGTCCTGTTTTTTCCTGTTGCTGCCTGGAGGGTGGAGGTGGGGTGTTAGAGTTGGAAACCATAATGTCACATTGCCATACTGTGGTCAGTTTCACCCTAATTAGTGCATTAATGATTTTTTTGCAAAGAATAAATATATTTATATATAGAGAGAGAGAGAAAGAGAGAGAGAGAAGAAATGATGGCAAAGTGTTCTATATGAGGAAATAATACCATAGAGTGGTTTAACAAGCCATAAAGTCATGATCCTAAAGGATGAGTGGCATTTATGAACTTGTTAAACCCTGAGATTATATTATTTCTTCACAGAGGACTTTGCCATCTTTTATTTTATATACCTATGGTTTTTAGGTTTTGCTTTAAAAGAAAGTGTGCTGTTTTGTTTGTGTGGCTTGCTTAAGTTCGAGTGTGTTCGTAGTTCTCTAGTGTTCCCTCTAGTGTTTATTGGTAGTATTGTTCTGTATTGTAAGGCATTTGAAGTTCTGAATAGTTTCGTCCCTTTAAGGTTGCCATAGTGCAGTGGCTTTGCATGAAAGCAGGGCTGATTCAACTATTTTTTTCTTTAGTGCGATTGAAGACTACAAGATGGAAGGACGCAGATGAAATGTTGGATAAGATTTCCTGTAGGCCTGTTTCACACATTTAGGGAAATGCAGCACAGCATGTGAAATGTTTGGTGAGATTTTCTGTAGGCCTGTGTTGCACATTTAGGGGAATGCAGCACAGCATGTGAAATGTTTGGTAAGTTTTTCTGTAGGCCTGTTTTACACATTTAGGGAAATGCTGCACAGCATGTGAAATGTTTGGTGAGTTTTTCTGTTGGCCTGCTTTACTATTTTACACATTTAGGAAAATGCAGCACAGCATGTACTGATATTTTTATGGCTGTGGGTGGGGCCTACAGTCATCTTGCTATCTGTAGCTGGAAAATGGAGCATCATGGAACACATGTTTCAATGTATCCTTCCATGCCAACTGAAATAAAATACTCCCTTCTTTCTGTTAAGAATGTTGGAGACATAAATCCAAGCTGCTTATTAGATGCCATTAGGAAACTGAAACAGCTTGTTAAATATTTGTTAAATATTGGTTGCCTATTAAACTGGAAATTTGTTTACCCCCTTCGGAATGCAAAAACTTACACATTTAAATAATTAGCATTTAAAAAGCTTCTTGCTACCAGTTTCACTTGGGAATGTATTGTCTTTCAAGAAAGATTCATACCTCATAAATGTCATCCCTTTCCCAGCAAATCTATAATTTACACTGTTTTTTTAACCTCTAAAGACACTATCTGATAAGAACTGTCTCAGACATATGCCAGGCCTTCAGTGAACTACCCAGACTGAATATGTAGCAATCAGCAGACATTTTCTACTATGCTTTTTTGGGAAAAAAAATATATTGAGCTACAGTAAACACACACACACACACACACACACACACACACACACACACACACACACACACACACTGTACACACCATCCCCTTGGCACACAACATTCAAAATAAATACTGCATTCTAATATGTTATAAAACTATAAAAAAAACTGTTTATGTCAGTGAACACAGTGAATTTCAGTTTAGAATAGATTTCCTTTAAATATTTATTATCCTTTTATTTATTTTATTTTATTCTTTGGTAACTGGGTAAGGCCCACTAGGCACAGATGCCTGTTTTCAGGGGTCACCCGGGAGCACTGGGAGGTTAAGTGACTTGCTTACAGCCACACAGTATGCAAGTGGAGGTTGTGGGAATCAAACCCAGGTCTGTGTGCTGGATGTACCAAGCTCATTCACAGCTTGTTATTCTAACCTCTAGGCTATATTGTCAGCCTATATGTTGTATCCTGGACACAAACACATATATATATATATATATACACACACACACACACACTCTGTACACACCATCCTTATGGCCACAACATTCAAAATAAATACTGCATTCTAATATGTTATAAAACTATAAAGAAATTATGTTTGTTTATGTCAGTGAATACAGTGAAGTTCAGTTTAGAGTAGATTTCCTTTAAATATTTCTTATCCTATATTTTGTATCCAGGATAGCGCGCAGGGGAGATGCTACATTTTATTGTCACAAGGAACTTCATTTACACATCTTTACACTGTATTTACTCATGTTGTCCCAGATTAGATGCAATATTTTGTTTTCAGTGGGGTCATGATTTTACCATTTTGATAATGTATTTCTTCAGGGTAACCTAGTCTAGGGCCCCCATATTCAAAAGAGACGTGTGGCGCATCCCAGCAGAAAAGGAAGATGTGCCACACAAATGCAACAATGCACTGCAGTGTGATATTCAAATGTGTGTGGGATGCACCATCTGCAATGGAATGGGCAGGGGGCACACAAATAATATGCCATGCAAGTCGAGGGTGCATTCCCATGCATATGCCATGCTGTGGCATACTCAGTGGAAATTCACCCCTTGCAGTCCAGAGCAGCGTGACCCACAGTTAAACCATGAATAGCTGGCCTAACCCAGCGAGCCACCCACAGGCAGGCTGTGGAAGTGCACCCAGGTGCACAGCAGCCTGGCAGCTCTGGTGGACTAGAGGTACCCACTCCCATCCCTGATTGATCCAACTCCATCCTTGAAGAGCTCCATAGTGTAGGGTCCCCCAAACCCAATCACACCAAATGAAACCATGGTCCATATCCATAGCATAGAGGACCCCCACCCACTGCCTTGGTATGTAGACAACCCCGCTCCCCCATACTGTACTTGACCTGTTGCAGAGACTGGCACTGCCCTCCACACACTGCCACAGCCAGCCACTGACAGCACTGGACCTGGGCCAGGGACCTGCACTCTGGAATGACCCAAGTGACCCAAGTGGCTGTACCATGCATTGGGGCACTATGTAAGCTATGGATCCACCAGTGTATGCAGCCATGTGTATGTCCCTGGCAAACTGTAAGAAGGAATTGACATACCTCCAATGCATGCTTTGTTGACACTGTATCTTCCTGCTGTCATACACCACTGCAGGCCCACACTCTGCCCCATTCCCCTGTGTAATATGCCATCCTCTGGACTGCTGAGGTATCCTGGGTGCCATGGGGTGTGGTATTCTGCAATAACATTTGCAGTGTACGCTCCAGGCTATGAATAGTGAGTCCACATTTCCCCAATTGTACAAATGAATGGGAGGTCAGCTGTAACATGCCTGTTCTGGGACCTGTGAGTGGGTACAGCATCGGCTTCCACCCACCCTGAGCAGTGCAATAGCACTGGGATGATGGATCTGCATGTGAGCACCTGAGGTGTATGGCCACTGGTCATTATCACCTGCACACAGCTCATGCCTATGTATGACTCATTCCAGCATCATACTGCCAGTGCTCCGCTACCTGAAAATAAGATGACAGTTCTTATGTGAACTATCCAGGCTAAATATATAGCAATCATTCTAGGAAAATGCATTGTAAAAATGTGTAAAAGAAAGACCACATTTAAAATGCCTCTCAGCAGATCTGCATTGTGCAAATTCATTAGAAATAATGGTCAAAAGCATCCCAAAAGCTCTACACAACCATATCAGCTCTGACCAGAGTTTTTTTTTTTTTTGAGGGGGGGGACTGTTTTTGTAAGGGCTGTAGTTGGAGAGTCTGTTAGGGATGTAATGTGGGTGGTTAGTAGATTGTTGTTACATATGTTATTCAGGTGGTTGTTACACATGTTAATAGTTCTGTAATAACATATATATTTATGGTCCACACTCATAATAGTAATAAAGTGTTAATAGTGTGCAAATTCATATGTAATAGAGTGTTGTAATTACATAATGTTAGTTAATTACCATCATATATGGGGAAATATATGATTTTTTCCAGTTGGGCAAGGTAGCACCCCTATAGTTAGGGTTGAGATGTGGTTTCTATGTTGAACCTCAAATTTTACACTTTAATAACTTTGCAACCAATAAACAGATTTACACAAATTTTGCATGTGCTGTCTCATGGGGTAGATCTCTTGATGTGCCAAGTTTAGTGATGGTCAGATGTGTGGATTCTGAGATCCAGATAGTGCAAAAACCTCAAGAATCTCCCCTTTTTTGCAATTTTTTTGTCATTGCCTTGCACCCAGACAGTGTGGAATTTTGTTGTGAAATATATATGGTAGGACAAGATTGTGTCACATAAATGCCTTTCACTGGTTTGGTGAAAAAAAATATTTGTCTGTTCAAAGGTTATTCAATTTTAAAGTTCCCATTATTTTCAATGGGAATTTCACTTTCCAAGATAGCTTCCTGAACAAACAAACTCTAGCAAGAGCCACTACGACTGCAAAATAATTGGTTTGTGGGCAGTGAGAAATGTGTAAACTAGCAATTTTTTCAATAACCATCGAGCCACCTAAGTGCACTTTCTAATAAGAAGGGGAAAAAAGGCATGTTCTACTTTAACTATCACAGAAATTTTAAAATCTTGGGTTCAAATTTCCTAGTGGTATAATAGCAATAACACTCAGTTAGCTGGAGTATACTTGGATTAACCAGCTTCTGTTGTTGATTAAACACCTTGGCCTTTGGCCTCAGCAATTATTCACCCACATCATCTGGTTATTCCTTCATATACACCGGCTAACTGGATGTTATCACTTAAATAATCACACCCCCGCACCTCATGGGTTGGAGACATGAGGCTATATCCAATTGAACTTCAACAACAGGATGGGGAAGAAGTTCAGCAACTACTTAATATCCACAACCCCTGAAGTGTGTTATCACGTTTGTAAAATGGCACCATAATAATAATAATAATAATCATAGAAAAAAGCCACAAGACTAAATAAATCTTTAAATTAATAATACATAAGTCATCACTGGTAAATTTCTTTTTTTTTTAATCTTTGGTAGCCAGGTAAGACACACTAGGCACAAGTGTCTGTTTTCAGGGGTGACCTGGGAGCACTGGGGAGGTTAAGTGACTTGCTCAGAGTCACACAGTATGCAAGTGGAGGTTGTGGGAATCAGACTCCAGTCTGCTGGATGCACCAAGCTCATTCACAGCTTGTTATTCTAACCTGTAGGCTATACTGCCAGGCACAACCGTAAACAGGTTATCACACCAAAGAGCTGGGTTTGCCCTATCAAAGAGGTCAAATTGGCTTGCAAGTAGTTTTCTCACATTGGCCCCTATGCACTAATGTTCGTAAGTTATGTGCCAAAAGCACGTAACCCACTTGTGCAGCTCTGCACCTGCGGACAGGTGTGCACATGCTCCACCCCCCTGGTGCACAGTTCCCCACAGGGTAGCCATGGGTGGAGTCGCGGACCCAGCCTGGCATCCAATTGGATGCCTGGAATGTGTCCCGAGGTGGATCCCTTGCACTACAGTGCAGGTCAGGGTGTGTAAATGCCTACCACAGGCATTCAGACCCATGCTGCATGGCCCCATCATCCACTGAACCCCACACCAGCCTGTCAGCAAGATGAGCTCCTGGCACACAGATGGCCCCGGCAGTGTAACTCCACCACCATCCCACAGGCTTTCCCCAGCACAGCTGTGCCCAGACCCCACCATTACATTCCCCCCAAGACCCCAACCCTGTACCTGGTGCCCCTGAGCCCCACTGTTGGTCAGGTCCCCCTTCCACACACACAGATGCCCAGTCCCCCTGATAATGCACAAGCCCCCACCCACTCACCCAAAAGTACCCCATTCCTGTGGTTGTCAATATCCCCCCACCCTGCATAAACAGGTGATCTGTCAGCCTAGTCTGGTGCCCGACCCGATACCTCCATCCCCACTGGTGTTCAGTGGCACCTACAAAAAGCACTCCCCAGTCCCCATACTCACATGTGTGCTCCCCTGGATGAACAGCGGCACAGCCCTCCTCACACCTCCTCTGCTGCCAGCCATCCAAAAGATGCTGGGATTGTGCTGCCTATATATAGGCAGTGTGATTCAAGCATCATTTGGACCGCTGGCAGCTGAGGAGGTGTGATGAGGGCTGTGCCGCTGGTCATCCGGGGAGGCACACATGCAGGTACAGGGACTGGGGAGTGCTTCTGTTGGTGCTGGGGGGCGTCACTGAACTTCAATGGGGGCAGGGGTACCAGGTTGGGCACCAGACTAGGATGACAGGTCACCTGTGTGTGGGGGGGCATGGGGATGTTGACAACCTTGGGAATGGGGCACCTGTTGTTGAGTGGGTGGGGGAGGCCTGTGAATTATTGGGGGGATAGGGCATGGTGTGGTGGGGGCAGGGGCTATGGTGGCACATTACTGGGGTTGTGCCCAGCTGTGTCAGGGGCAGGGGTGTGCAGGTGCACTACCGGGGATGGGGCAGTACAGTGTGGTGGTGGAGGGTGGCTTGGGGTGGCTTGCCAGAACCTGGAGGACTGCCTCATGGCCGAGGATCAAAGCAGCCACATCACCCTATCAGCTACCCTGGCCCCCCTCATGCTGCCTAGTTGCCTGGGGTAGCACAGGAGGCTATAGCAAGGTCCAACCACAACTGGTGAGTGATGTCCATGGGGACAAGTAGTGGTTTATGGCAGGGTCCCCCCTGGCATGTCCTTCGCACCACTACCCCCCCATGGGTTACACTATGCGCTTTTCTGCATGGCACGCAGTGCTGACACACACACACCCGCCTGCTCCCAGTACATTGTTGTTTGTGTGACCAGGGGGAATTGAGCACATTTGCACTGTAAAATTACTTGCATACAGTCTTTACTGTACATCCTAATAAATCAAATGTTTCTAAAGTTCTAGCACATGCTATGTCTTATGTCTGTTTTTAGTACTTTTGAAATATATGTCAGCCATTCCTGTTGAGGTTGCACAGAGATTACTGTGGAGTTCAAGTCATTTAAATGAGTACATTAGAATTTTTTATCAGTGCATGCAGGATAAATATTACACATCCAACTCTGTTCTGTCAAATAAACAAGAACAGACAGTGTTCTGTTACACTGATGTAGTGATTAAAGATGACATATATGTGTGTTCCAAAACATATTACCTAACTGCTTTCCCAAGTTGATGAATAATAGAGTTATAAATTCACTATGAGGAAGAGCTCACTGGATGATTTGTGTCAAAATCTGTTTGTTCTTTCTAAGATGAATACCACACCAGATACCATACTAATTTACTTTATACAGCACCATTTATGAATATATCTTACAGTGCTGAACATGGATGAACACCTGGAAACCATGGGTTATATTACAAGTACTTGTTTTAGTGTTTATCAACCTGCAAACCTTAGGCCCAATTCTCAAAAGGTTATGCCCTGCATAACTCAACTTGCACCCCCAAAAATGGTGTAAATAGCAAGTTACGCCAGCAGTTACAACATGCGATATTCTGAAAAGCAGCCTGCGACATACCGCAGGCTGCTTGTGCCAAAGTGGTCATATACCACCAGTTACACCCTAAAACCCCTGCAACATGGTGCTAAGGGGTTTACGGCAGCAGGTACATCCTATACTGGAAAGGCAACAACCAAGTCCTCCAGTTTGCTATTCACAAACAACTTCTGGAGGACATCCGCCAAAGAACAGTTACACCAGCTTTTAGCTGGTGTAAGTGGACTTTACACCCTCTGGAGGTTGCGCAAATGTGTCCCTATCCATCCTCCAATACATGTAGCCCCCACCACAACCCCCAGTATGTGAAGCCCTGCAGGACTTGCCCATGTCGCCAACCCTCCCAAATGTTGCTGAAGCCCTGCAGGGCTTGTACATGCCCCCCTCCCAAGATCCCCGATATTGTAATACAGCTCCTCAGGGCTTTGTCAAGCCCCCAAACCCCCATATTGCAATATAGCCCATCCAGGCTTTGACATGCACTCCTGATCCCCGATATGTTCATACAGCCCCTCAGGGCTTTGTCATGCACCCCGTTCCCTCAATATCGTAACAAAGCCTTGAATCCCCACAATGTGTGAACAGCACCCACCCCAACCGATCCCCGATATGTAATGAAATAAAGCATAAGTCCCCCATTACCCTGGTAGTCTAGTGGCCCTCCACCCAGCAGTGACCGACCTCCCCGCTCCAACCCGACCCCTTTCAGGCCAGCGACAGGCAGAGCCCACCTCTCACTACGATGACCAGCTGCTGACTGCGTAATAATACTGTACTGTACATACAAGCTCAGTGAATGAGTTTCATTCACTGAGCATGTAGGTACAGTACAGTAGTATGCATTCATTCATGTGCAGTCAGCAGCTGGCCATAGTGGTGAGAGTTGGGCTGTGCCAGTCGCCAACCTGACAGGTGGTGGCAGGTGGTAGCAGGAAGGTCAGGCACTGCCGGGTGGGGGGCCACTAGACCACCAGGGTAATTGTGCTTTATTTCATTACATATTGGGGATCGGTCAGGAGTGGTTGCTGTTCACACATTGCGGAGATTCGGGGCTTTGTTATGATATTGAGTGAACAGGGGGCATGACAGGGCCCTGAGGGGCAGTATTAAATATGGGGGGGGGTTCGGGGGCATGACAAAGCTCTGAGGGACTGTATGGACTGGGATCAGGGCACTGGGGGGAATTGCACCCTTCACAACTGGGGTTGTGGCTTTTGGCAAACCCTCCAGATACGCCCTTTGTTTGGAATACCTGTGGGTTTGTCGCAAGTCACAGGATTTAGCCACCAGGACCCTGTCCCTTACAGAATCGGGTGCAGGGTCCTTGGTGCAACTGCACCCCTTGTATGTCTCAACTTGTGACATGCATAGGGGTGCTTCTAAAATTGGGTCCCTTGTCCATGAAACCCTGTAACAACTGGATTATGCTACTGTATATCAACCAGGAACCTGGTTATTATGGAGTGCCATAATAACTAAGTAACTGGTTCATATTGCTGAAAATCACTTTCACTCTCATTTCCATTTTTGCTATTGAAGTAAGTTTGCTGTGTCTCTCCAAGTAAGAAAATCACCCTAATTAATGGAAAAACACTATCACTTACAAATTATTCTGATGCGGAGACTAAATGACTCCCCCACCATGATTGAACCAGCGGGGCAGTTTATCTCTGCTCTCTAGCTGCTTACACTTCGGCAGCCACTTGTAAATCCTGTCAGACTGATTTGATTGTTCTAAAACATAAAAATGATAAAAATGAAAAGGAGCTGTAATTGCCACGTCAGTCCACCAACGAGACCAACATCAAGCTCATTTAGAAAAGCATACATGTTAAACAACTAAAACCTTGCAAGATTCTTTGTAAAGTCTAATTATTTACCTGCATATACAAGTAAAACAATGACCACTCTGGAGCACCAGACATGTCTTCATATAGTCACTGACTCCCACAGTGACATTCTGCACTAACGTACTCTCCCCCCTCCCCATACTTTTCAGCAGATGCTAGATTAAAGACAGGAAGTTACAACTTGTCCAGAAGTGAAATACTTTGAAGAAACAAATTGAAATGAGACTGTTTAAAATTTAGTACTGCAGCTGCATATAAAGCCAGCCCTCAGTACTTTTTTAGAGGGTTCTGGACATCTGCTGGTGGGACAGACAAGCCCAGTAAGATTTATAGTATTTCACCAAATGTATGTAACAGTATCAGACTGCTAGTGATCAGGGTACAGTACTATTTATGAAATGTTTGACTAACAATAACAATTTTATTGTGGGACACATTTTGATGTTCTGATCTTTCTTGACCGTAACTGGTTAAACAGATCAACATTTGTGGCTCTAGTTACAAAACAGGTGGTCTTATCTACTTTCTAAATAAATTGCATGAATATACACCAGTGCTCCCAGACTAATTTGGCATGCTTCCTGTAAATCCTGGGCAATTGTCCTGTGTTTTCCTGTAGATTACAATATTTCCTATGAAAGGCAAATTGCTCTTTTTTCCCAAATAACCAATGCAAGTCTATGGAACAATTTCCCTGTAAATGAGAGGAATCCCTGTAGATCAGGGGGCCCTCTATACTACTTCCCTTGTTCAAACCAAAGATAGATGTGCCCTTTAGTAAACTCAAAATGTTAAAAGCCGAAATGCTTATTACTGCAGTTCCATATTGAAAATATCCCTATTCCAACACAATTTGATGAGCACAGGAATGGAAACCATGTCCCTGCTTCAGGGTTTCCAGATCTACAGGGGTTCCTGCATTTTACAGGAAAATGGAGACAGTTACAGGGAAACTGCTCCCATAAAATTGCATTGGTTATAAGGGAAACAGGACAATTCTGCTTTCATAAGAAATGATGTAATCTACAGAAAAACACAGGAAAATTGCCATGGAATCACAAAAAAAATGTTAAATCAGTCCGAGAGCACTGCCTTCTGTGAAGGTTGGAAGTGTGCCCTAATAAATCAATGAATTTATAAGAAAATGCACAGAAACTTTTCTTTTATAGACACTGTAAATATACATGATGGTAATGCTGTGTGTTCCCATTGGTCTCAGTGCACAAAGGAAACTTGAGTAAAGAACATCTTTATTTTTCCCCCAAGATATGTGAATTTTAAAGTAACATTGATTTATACTTGGTGATCATAAACTTAATACAAACTGCATTATAGACACTGAAAATATACATAACGGTAATGCTGTGTGTTCCCATTGGACTCGGTGCACAAAGGAGACTGGAGAAAAGAACATGTTTATTTTTTCCTCAAGATATGTGAGTTTTAAAGTAACATTGATTTTTATGTTTGCTTGCACACATGTGCAAGAAACATAGTGGCACCATACGAGTTTTCGTAGGCATGCTTCCACCACTTCTAATGCCCTGTTCCCATTTGCAGACACAGCTGCACTGCACCAATGAATGTCCGAGCTGTCTATGACAGCCATTTAGATGCAGTGGTGTACAGTTGAAAGCAAAAAACCACTGCAATCAGCGGTTGTAAGTGTAGGCAATTTGCATACTTCTGTCGGCAGGTAATTTACATACTGCCATCGGCAGTATGCAAAGTGCCTACACTCAGTACTGCATCCTGAATGCAGCTGTCATAGACAGCCCCTTAAGTTACCCTCTCCCCAAACACTCAAGTAGCATGCTGGGAGCCCACCTCAGCATGCTAATGCACTCCCCCTGCCGCACACAGTATGGCTGAGAGGGGTGCCCAGTCCCACGTTGGCTCCGCGGCTCCCCCCACAGACTTCTAGGTGCCATGCTGGGAGCACACCCCAGCATGGAAAAAGTCAGAATGGTGATGGGTGCCCAATCTCCTGTCAGCTCCACTCAACACCCCCCCCAAAAAACATTTTCAGTTGCCACACTGGGAGCCCAACCCAGTGTGGCAAACATTCTAGAGCCGACGGGTGCCCAATCCCCGTCGGCTCCACTGACACCCCCAAGAAAAATCCAGCCGCCATGCTGGGAGTCCACCCAGCATGGCACAAGTCCCGTCATCTTCCTAAAAGAAAAACACCTAAAACAAAAAACAGTCCTCGTTGATTGTCCTGACTCCTTCCCCAACCCGCACCCCACCCTCTCTGCATCCACCTCCCCACACACACCCCTGACCCCATACTTACCTCTGGAGTATGGCACTACGATCTTCGGTGGATCTGGAACACGTCTGCACTCTTCAAAGCTGACCGTGAACTGAAGAAATGCTGGTAAACTGTATAATGGCATAAATATTTTTTTCTCAACTTTGGTGCATATCTCGGCCATCTGGGAAATTTTTTCACCAAATTTTCAACTTGGGGTTTTTGGGGCCCAACCTCATGAACTCAGTCACTGTCATTTTGTTATTCAGTCCCGAAAGGTGATTCTGTGGTCACTGCCGGAACCACCATTTGGGACCCAGTAATAAACAACAGTGTCACAATTCATGAGGTAGGCCCTCCAAAACCCTATGTTGAAAATTTAGTGAAAAAATTCCCCAAAATGACTGTTTTACGAGCGTGCATTGTGCAGTTCCTATGCACGCTCGTAACTTTTCAAAATTTTAATATTTTCACTCCAGATTTTCAACATTGCCATTTTACCGCACCTTCTTATGAGCAGTATAGCTGTCATTTTTCATATCTTGCCCAGAATGTGTTTTCATGCATGTAGCACCCAATGGCACAGTCGGTGTGCAAAATCAATGTTAGGGACAGATTAAAAAAATCACAGTGACACTGTTCATGAGCAGAGGTCTTAAAATGGCTATGTTGAAAATTTGGTGACAAAAGTCCTTAAAATGACTGCCTTATGAGCGTGCATTGCACAGTTTCCATGCACCTGCGTAAGTTCACAAATTTGTACTATTTTCAGTCCAGATTTTCAAGACTGCCATTTTTCCACACCTCCTTACGAACAGTACAGCTGTCATTTTTCACACCTTGGC
Organism: Neoceratodus forsteri; assembly: GCA_016271365.2. Classification (NCBI taxonomy): domain Eukaryota; kingdom Metazoa; phylum Chordata; order Ceratodontiformes; family Ceratodontidae; genus Neoceratodus; species Neoceratodus forsteri. The sequence continues at coordinate 1,019,014,270 of CM028129.1, forward strand.
CAAAATCTCTTTTCGCACTTCCGTAGCAGAAATGCGTGGTCGCTGTGGGAAATCAGTATTCGGGACAGATTAAGACAATCACAGTGACACTGTTCATGAGCGGAGGTCCCAAAATGCCTGCATTGACAATCTGCTGTAAAATATCCCCAAACTAATTACATTATGGGTGTGCATTGCACAGTTTCTATGCATGCTCGTGACTTCACTTTTTTATATTTTCACTCCAGATTTTCAACATTGCCATTTTTTACACCTCCCCATGAACAGTAGAGCTGTCATTTTTCACACCCTGTTTGAAATGTTTTTTGCACCTGTGGTGGCAAATGCCATAGTCACTGTGCAAAATCAGCTTTTGGCTAACAAACTGATATTGCTACTGTTCATGAGGTGGGGGTCACAAAAAACCCCGGTTGAAAATTTGCAGTGAAAATACCAATGAACACCTAGGGCGTTAGGGTTTCCAACCATAACGCCCCACCCCGTAGAGACTGACAGGCATCAGGGGTCTGACTTGGGATTGCTGCCTGTAATGCTCATGCCATTCCACCTACACCCTGCAGCCAGTGACAGGCATCAAGGTGTGCCTTGGACTCTTCAGACCCAAAGTTCACCCCATTCTCCTGTACTGCACCCATCTCACCATATTTCCTTATGGAATGGGGTAGGCATAAGGCCCAAAGACCCCAAAGCACACCGTGACACTTGTCAGAGTCTGCAGGGTAGGGTGTGGTGAAATGGCGTGGCCATTATGCCTGATGACCCAAAGGCACACCCCAATGCCTGTCAGTCTCTGCAGGGTGGTGGTGGGGTTGGCTTCAGTTCAATACTTCACTGCCATTCCTATTATACATCTCTCTAACTCCTACACTACCAATGCCAATGTCAGCAAGCAAACATTCAGCATTGACAAACGCTTGTTGACTTGGTGATCATAAACTGAATACACATTTCAACTGATCAAATCTCTGATGCATTTACAACCAACTCCTCTTTACGGAAGATGTGCGCAATTTTTTATTTGTTTGTATGTTTATTTATTTCTCTCCCCCAGTAAATCTTGTAGGCAGGTTTTGCTAAAATTCTATTAAGTAATTATCATGGCAGAACAACTATCTCGCTGAGCTTACAGTGTTCCAAATTGACAGTTCATTGTTCTAAAGCTGTAGGTTTGCATTCCTTCTGAAAAAAAAAAATGTTTCAAATGTGTAACTGTTCTAATGCTATAATCAAATAATTGCATTAAATCCCTGATGGTAGTATGTGGTGAAACTCATATTTATTTATATTGATATTAAAGAAGCACCCATACTGGAGCATAGATTTCTGATATTGTGTATAGCTAGAAATTAGTATTTTGCAGTTTGACCTGTTTTTCTCTTTACCACTTGGAGCAGTTTTTCTTGGACTAAGTTCTTTGTTACCATATGGGTTACTAAACAACTAAAGCACAGCCCAGCCTATATGCTATCACTTTGGAAAATGATGGCAAAGTGAGCATGTTAGAAATGGGAAGTCACTAAAGTATATTGTACAGGTTCTGAAATGCAGTTCTTCAGTAAAGCTGCAAAAATATATTATACTGTACAGTATATGTATTGTCATTTCATTCATTGCTATGAACCCAGAAGTGTTGCGATGTTCAGAATAAAGGCGAGCCCAGATGGCTTTAAAACATCCAGCTGCCTTGACAATTACCCCTGGCACTAAGTGAGCATCATAAAGGTGTGTGGGGGGAGGGGTGTAGACAGAAAGTGTATTACAGCTCCTGTTTCCTTTGAATGGTGGTGGGGGGGCTGATTATTAAAGAGACAGGCAAAAGCACTGGAATCCCTCACACTCACTCAGTTAATCAAATATGACACTTTGAGTCTTTATAAATATTTAATAATAACTTTGCTATTAATTTTGTTCCATCAACACCTTTTATCTTTTTAATGTGCTCTGTTTAACTTTTTTATCCTTGTGTAATTCCCCAGTCAAAGCATCTTACCTCTGTATTCTTTCTTTAACTTCTATAGCGTGAACGCTGACTGTAATTTACAAATAAAAAGTAATGGTGACCATTTTAGTGACCTTGGTTTCAAAAGGAAGGTAGAATAACTTGTACAGTGCCTCTATTGGATTGTGTTTATAGCTTGACCCAATCAAATATTGAGATTATTGAAATTTCCAGTTCAAACAGTGGATTTGTAAATTACAGTAATAAATAGAGCCAGTAAGTGAATGCAGCATATGGTGCTAGATGGGACAAATAGATGTGCTCTAATTTATGGAGGCTTTCTGATCACTAGTTCATGTTGTAAGCCATAAAAAGCAGTTAGCTTGCAAGTGAATGCAGCCTATATAAACTGAAAACTTCAAAGAGTCAGATTTTCCTAATTGAGCAAGAGAGAATGAAGATACGGCAGAACATGGCACTGTCTGTCATGTACAAGATGGCCACCAGAGTTCCATGCACATGTGCAGGTTGTCCCGCATGCACAGAAAACTCCAGCAGCCTTGTTGGACACAGTGGTCAGTGTCATGTTCCACTGGCAACTGGCAGACAAAATAGTGCAGTGGACACACAGTGATAGCCATCTACCTCCACTATTTAAAAGTCTGGCCTGTATCTGCTAAGCTCCTTTTTACTCTACTGTGCTAGCAAGACATCTGCAGGGTTACGCCCACTGCAACCATAAAAAGGACTTTGATCTCATAAAAAATGGTTCTTTTTACTGAAGGCCCAATCCTTTTTCATGAGGAAAAATTAATTTTTTGCAAGCCACCATCTTGTTTACTGTTTTTTCAAACTAAAAAAACTTCACAACTCTCCAAAATGAAATGTAGCACAAACACCAAAACATGCGTCTTACTCATCAGGACTCCCTTTTGTGAATTCTGTACTTTTTAACTCCTTAAATGACCCCAGGAACATTTTTTTAACATTATATTTCACCACTTGCTAACATCCTTTTTTTGTGAATACTTTTTCATTCTTGTGAAAATGGATTTTGGAAAAAAACAAACTCTGAAATCCTTTTCCCTGAGATAGGATCCTTTATTGTGAATATTAAAAAGGATTCACAAAAAAGGATCCTAGCTCTCGAAAAAGGATTAAAAAAATCAGCTAATTCCAAAATCCTTTATCACGACATGGGATCCTTTTTCATGAGAATGAGAAATAATTCATGATAAAGGATCCTTTCTCACAAAAAAGGATAAAAAACAACCAACTACAAAATCCTTTTTTGTGACAATACATCCTTTTTTGAGCTAGCAAAAAAAAATCTCGAAAAAGGATATGTTGCCATGCAAAAGGATTTGTTCTCATCCCCAAGTCACTTGCCTTGATTTTTACCTGGTGCCTAGTGGTACCCCCACCCTCCAATTGTGCCCTGTCCCCTAAAATAAATAAAACAATAAATAACTTACTAGCCTGGTGTCTAGTGACACCCCCTCCCTCTGATTTCCATATAGTGTTTATTCATTTATTTCATTGGTGTCCAGTGGTACCCCCCCACCCTCTGATGTTCATTCAGTGCACATAGAATTCATTGGTGTCCCATAGTACCCCTTACCCTCCAACGGCCCTCATATCCTGAAAAGACAAAAACAGTCCCTTGATGTCTTTACTTTATTTTTATAAACCTGTTAAAAAAAAGTCCACCACCAATTTCACCCACACCCCTACCCAACCTCCCACTGTGTACCCACCATCCCACACATCCCAAGACCCTCCCACACACCCTCACACACCTGAAGGGATCCAACTGTGAAGACACACTCTCCAATTGAAGACATGTCCTACTGCCAGAACCGGTGACTTCTGTATCACAAATAAGGTAGTTCCAGTTCAATGTATTTCAAGACAGTTACCTTACTAGGTTTACTAGGTTTATTTGGAAAAAAGAAGACCGAGGCCCATCTAGATTTTCCCCCACACTGTGTGGGCACAATTTACTCAAAGTGAGTCTCGGTTAACCAGTTGTCAAGTCCCTTTTTAAATACTTTGATATTGACAGAATCTATCAACTTCTGTGGCAGTTTGTTCCACAGTTGAGGTGCACTCACTGAGAAAAAATTATATCTAAGATTAGTTCTTGCCTTTGACACGATAAGTTGCTTGGTATGACATCTCGGAACAATTCGCCTGGTGTCAGGAATGAGCCCACATTTATTCATGAGATCTAAATTTTTATGTAACTTGTATGTTAAAAGTAGGTCCCCTCTAATTCTCTTACTATGTAAAGAATGTAAGACTGTAGCAGTAAGTCTTGATTGAGAAGGCCTATTTGCTAATCTTGGGACCATCCTAGTTGCATGTCTTTGCATTCTCTCAAGTCAATCAATATCTGACTTAAGGTGAGGGCTCCAAAAAGGGGACCCATAGTCAATAAATGGTCTAACACAAGTTCTATAAAGAGTAATTTAACATTGTTCGGTTTTAGTGAGAAAAGAGCGCTGAATTTGTCTAAGTAACCCATTTGTTAAGTTGGCCACTTTTATACAGTGATCAGTTAGCGTAAGTTTTAAATTAACTGATATACCCAGATCCCTTTCCAAGTCAGTGGATTTCAAAAGAGTATTATTAATGTAATATTTGTTTTCAGGGTTATGAGTCACGAAATGCAAAACCACACACTTTTCAGTGTTAAATTCCATCTTGTCATCAATGGCCCATTTTTCAACCTGCTGCAAATCTAATTTGAGTGAGTCAGAATCAAATTGATTATTTACAGGACCCCCAAACTTTGAATCATCTGCAAATTTAGATAGCCATTTCTTGGTGAAAATTTGCATATTGCTAATGTAAATGTTGAACAGAATTGGGCCCAACATCGAGCACTGTGGAACCCCACTAGTAACTGCACCTGGATCAGAAGAGCAGCCGTTTAAGACAACTCTCTGAGATCTATTGGTCAACCATGCACTTACCCAATTAACTAGTTGGTAAGAGAAGCCCAAGGATTCCATTTTTTTAATAAGGTTACCATGTGGGACTTTGTCAAAGGCCTTGCTATAGTCCAGTAAAATAATGTCCAGCTGGTGTTTATTGTCAAGGCCCTGGCTAATGTTATTATAAAAAGATAACAAGTTTGAAGTGCAAGAATGACTAGTTCTGAATCCATGCTGTGTGGTATCAGCAATGTTAAATTCTATATTTCTTTTTCAAGACATGATTTTATCATCTTTTCCATAATTTTACAAATAATAAACGTAAGACTAATGGGGCAATAATTCTGGACATTGGACTTACTACCTTTTTTGTGGATTGGGGTGACAGATGCTGTCAACCAATCAGCAGGGATTTCTACTTTATAAAGGGATTTATTAAAAATTATTTCTAATGGGACTGCTAATACCTCAGCAGTTTCAATAACGAATCTAGCACTGATTTGATCAGGTCCAGGGCTTGTGGTTTTCTTTAAGGATTTGAGAAGTGGGATAATATCTGAAACATTAATGCTATATAACTGAGTTGATTCCAAATGAGGCCCAGTACTTTTTATAGGGGGATGGGTGATACAGCACTTGCCAGTTCCAGCAGCAAGATGTGTATTCAATTGAAGAGTGTATCTTCACAATGGGAGCCCGTCAGTTTAGTGAGAGCATGTGAGAGGGTCTAGGGGGGTGCAGGTTGGTAGGTTCACAGTGGTCAGTCATGTGGGGGGTGTGATCAGCAGTGGACTTTTTTTAACAGGTTTATCAAAAAAAGGTAAAGACATTGAGGGAATATTTCTATTTTTTCAGGAAGAGAGGGCCGTGGGGGAGGGGGGTAACACTGGACATGAATGAATTCTATTTGCACTCTTACCAAAATCAGAGGGTGGGGGCTACTGCTGGACACCAATAAAATAAAATAAATAAACAATATATGGAAATTGGAGGGTTGGGGAAGTGCCACTAGACACCAGGGCTATTTATTTATTGAATGGGATCAAGGCACAATTGGAGGGTGGGGGGTAGTACTGGACGACAAATACAATATAAAAAGTACAGTATAGGAATCCAAGGGTGAGGGGTGCCACTATACACCAGGGCTACTAACTACAAATGTATGAGTACCGGGGCACAACTGGAAGGTGGGGGGGTACCACTAGACACCAGGGAGCAAAATAAATTAACAGGATCAGACATGGGAGGATGGGGGACCACTGGACACAAAGGAAAACATAAAAAATTATATATATGGAAATGGCAGGGTCAGGGTGCCACTAGACACCAGGGATACATATAAAACAATTATATACTGCAGTGATGGGAGCACAGAGCTCCACAGGAAAATAAGGGTACAATCACACTATCAGAAAAATTATGTATGGGTGGGAGAGCAGGGTTCATATGACCTTGCACTCCCCAAGCCAAATAAGGAATGATTATACTATCTCAAAAAGTAAGGAACTAAATAACAAAAAAACTTAATTAATGCACTAATTATGGTCAAGGCAACAAAAGTTTGGAAATGCGGCATTACGGTTTCAAACCCTAGCACTCCACTTCCCTCCCCAGCCAGCAGAGCAGGTGTGGGGTGTTCTTGGGGTTCTCAAGCCTCTAATGCTCACCCTATTCTCATACGGTGTCCACATCTAACCTTATTTATGGATGGAATGGGGTTTAGGCTTGAGAACTTCAAGGAACACCCCACACCTGCTGTGCTGGCTGGACAGGGGGCTGGAGTGCTAGGATTGGAAACTCCAATGCTACATTTCCCAACTTTTGTCACTTTGACCCAAACTAGTACATTAACAAAGTTTCTGCAAGAAATATATGTATAGCACCACTATAGTTAGGGTTGAGTAGGCACTTTAATGTTAAGCCCCAATTTCTGCACTTTAATATCTTTGCAACCATTTAACAGATGTGCATAAAAGTTTGCATGCACAGTCTCATGGGTAGATCTCTTTACGTTCCAAGTTTTGTTCTGGTCAGATATGTGGATTCTGAGAAGTGGATAGCAAAAAAACATTAAAAAAATACTGTTTTTTACTGTTTTTTTTGTCATCACACAGCGCCCAGCCAGTTTGGAATTTTGGTCTGAAATTTTCAGGGTAGAAAGGGCTTGGCTCAGAAAGATTTCCTTTGCTGGCTTGGTGAAAAGATTTGAATCTGTTTCAAAGGTTATTAAATTTTAAATTTCAGATTCTGAGCATGCTCAGTCAGCAGTTCAAAATAGCTGGATGAAGTGCTTGCATGGGCAATCCTTTTTTTGTGAGGGCAATAATCTTTTTTTGTTTGCTGAAATCTTTTCTTTTTTTTAATTGAAAAGGTACAAAAATTGCATCGTAGAGGGAGACCAACATATGTATGTTGATCATCGGGACCCCATTTGATGGATTTTTCAGTTAACTGTTGGAGAAAGGGCCCCCAAAGGTGGTTTTTGTTTGTTTGTTTTTAAATCCTTTTTTGTGACTCGCTTCTGGGTTTTTCATATTCTGCAATGCAAAAAATGATGGCTTAACAGTGTTTTGTTGCTTTTTTTCATCATTGCCTTGCTGCCACGTGGTTTGCAATTTTGGACTAAAAATTTCATGATATGAAGTGCTTGGCCCACAGATGTTTCCTTTGGTGATTTGGTGAAAAAATATTAATCTGTTCTAGAGTTATTTCATTTTCAAAAGTCACTTCTGGGGTTTTTCATATTCTATGATATGAAAAATAATGGCTTAAAGGAGACCTGCTGAAAATGCAGATGTAGACTGTTTAGAGAACATGACATGTGTTAGTATCAGTAAACGGTACCTGTTTTCAAACAAGTCTGTGCCTTTTTTATAAATTTAGATTTTGAAACATTCACCAGAGCATACAATCGTGAATGAATTAACAATTACAGCTATCTTGGCTTGCTGGTTTGTAAGCAGCTGCCAAAATCCGTTGAAAGATTTGTAAGAAATATAGATTTTTTTTCCTGTCGCTCTCTGTCAGTATTTCTTTTTCTTCCTTTTTTCTTTTTATGACTTGATATGGCAAGCACTGGAAACAAATTGTATATTGATATCAAGATCCGTAAGCATGATAACAAGTGCAGTCAGTGTACTGACAGTGATTTTAAACAGTCCCCCCCCAACATCGAGATGTTTTATGTGAGGTTTGCCACCACCACAATAACAGCAGCTCTCCTGGACAATGTTCAATGTAATCATGTCCCTGGTGGTTAGCAGTCCAGCCCTCAACACCCAGCCCCAATACACTGTAAAGTAAAATAAATCCCCATCTCTGCCTGACCAATACTACTTTGAAAAGAAAGTCAATTGAGAGAAATCAATCTATATCATATTGGAGTGCTCAAAGTAATTATGGCAATGCAGCTAGTGCCCTGTCCTCCAAAAGCCCCTGTTCTGCTGTTTAGTTAAATGCAATTACATCCCTGGTGGCTAGCAGTCCCACCCCCAAACCTGGTAAAATAATGCAAATACCTGATCCTGGTGGCTAGCAGTACCCCCTTACCTATTACCGATCCCTTGTATAGTACAACAAAGTCACTTCCGCGTTGTCCTGTGGTCCCCCTCCATGTCCCAGATCCCTTATAGTATATATTATAATTAAATTACTTCCCTGGTGTCCAGTGGTCCCACCCTCCATATCCTCAAACAATTACGTGCCTTTTTTTATTTAGATTTTGGAACATTCACCAGTCCATGTAATCATGAATGAATTAACAACTACTGCTATCTCGGCTGGCTGGTTTGTAAGCAGCTGCTGAAATCTATTGAAAGATTTGTGTGAAATACATTTTTTTCCTGTCCCTCAATAGGATTGATATCAGACTGAAGTGCACAAAGTAATTATGGCAATGCAGCTCGTGCCCCCCTCCCCCAACAGCCACTGTTCTGCTTTTTATGAACATACGAAAATACGAAAGAAGACAGCAGATACAGGCCAAAACAGTCTATCTCATCTGCTTGAAATTGCAGCATGGTTTATTCCACTTCTGCCACCCCACCACCCCTGCTCATTTTCCTCATCTGGGTTGTCCTCTCCCCTTGAGTCAAGCCACTACCTACATTATTTTGCCCTTGACTCCATCCCAACCACTTTGGAAGCCATCCACTGTCTCCTGAGAGACCAGCTCTCAGGGAGTACATTCCATGTTGCCACCACTTGCTCAGTGAAGTACTGCCTCCTCTTCTGCCTTCTGAAGCCCCCCCCAGTTTCATACTGTGCCCTCTTGTGACCCCCTCCCTTTTTAGCCAGAACATGCCCTTTGTACCAGTAGTATTTATGCTTGTAAGATATTTAAATGTCTCAATCATATCCCCACTGTACTGTCTGTCCTACAGGGTGTACATGTTAAGCTCACTCATCCTATTCTCGTAGGTCTTCTTCCTCATCCTATTAATCATTTTGGTTGTCCTTCTCCAGACCCCCTCTAGGAGTTTGATGTCCCTCTTCAAATAGGGATGCCAAAACTGCATGCAGTACTCCAAATGCAGTCTCACCAGTGGTCAGTACAGTGGCAGGATCACTTCCTCACTTCTTGAGGTAATTCTTCCTGGTATACACACCAACAACTTGTTTGCCTTTGCAGCCGCCTTTCTGCACTGAACTCTGTGATTCATGTTCCCTGTTACCATTACCCCAAGATCCTTTTCTTCCTCAGTGATCTTCAACCTTTTGCCACCAAAATGGTAGCTATACCTAGGGTTTTTTGACCATAGATGCATGACTTTGAACTTCCCCACATTAAATCCCAGCTGCCATGTTTTTGACCACGTTTCCAGTATGTCCAAATCTTTTTGAAGCACCTTCACCACCTCCCCCCATTCACTACTGTACCAATTTTGGTATCGTCCATGAACAGGCTATACTTGCTCTCAACCCCCTCTGCATATCAGAGATGAAGATGTCAAAGAGTACCAGCCCCAATACTGATCCTTGTGGTACCCCACTTACGACTGCACGTGGTGTCAAGAGTTTTCCTCCAATCACCACTCTCTGTTGCCTGTTCTTTATGCAGCTTGCTATCCATCCAGTCAACCTTTTCCCAGCTCTCAGGGACCCCAATCTGCCCACCAATCTTCCATGTGGTATCGAGTCAAAGACCTTGCTGAAGTCCAGGAATAGAACATCAGCTGCCTGGCCTCCATCCAGTGCCCTAGTGACCCAATCAAAGAAACCTATCAGGTTTGACTGGAAGGATCTCCCTTGGATGAACGTATGCTGCCGGTCATCCTGTGGACCATTCTCCTGCATGAATGTTACTAACCTCTCTTTTATGATGGTCTCCATCAGTTTAGACACAATGGATGTGAGGCGGACTGGCATGTAATTCCCCAGTTCATCTCTATGCCCACTCTTATGAATTGTCACAACATGAGCGATCCTCCAATCAATTGGAACACATCCTGGCCTAAGGGAAGTGTTGAAAACATCAGTCAGGAGTACTGCCAGTACCTCTGCAAGCTCTGTCTGTATTGATTTCTGTCCATCGAGTACCCCATTGGGCTGCCACAATCAGTTATCCCTTCCCCTACTCCCCCCCCATCCTTCCCTTTGTCTGTGGAGTTGATCCATCACTTTCCCTTGTAAAAACTGAACAGAAATACTCATTTAGTACATCAGCTTGTTCAGCATCCTTTTCTGTCCACCCTCCTCCATTCCTGATTCTAGTTATCTTCTGCCTTACATTTAATTTCTCCCTGATATACCTAAAACATTCTTTCTCACATTTTCTTATCCCCTATGTGAGCCTCAGTTTTTTCAATGCCTTGGCTGCTTTCACAATTCTGGTCACCTCCCTAGTTCTTTTCACAAGTTCCTTCCAACTTGCCTCCTTTGCAGTCCTTTTTTATGTCCTTAAGGCTGGTCTCTTCTCCTGTACTCTCTCCTGCACTACTTTTTTTACTGAAATGTAATCACATCCCTGGTGACTAGCAGTCCCCCCACCACAAACCCAGTAAAATAATGTAATCCTCTGTCCCTGGTGGCTAGCAGTACCACCTTATCCATTCTTGATCCCCTGTACACTACAATATTGCTATTTCCATGTTGTCCTGTGGTCCCCCCATATCCTGGATCCTTTGTATATTATAATTAAATTACTTCCTTGGTGTTCAGTGGTCCCACCTTCCATATCGCCAATCACCCCAACAGTCCTTGTCGTCTAGTGTCTCCCCACACTCCCTCACCCTAGCTGATATAAATTGTAATATACAAGCCATATTAGCTTTGAGCAATCCAATCTGATAACAATCCTTTTGATTTCACTCACTGGACTTTTTTTTATTTCCAAGTGTTATTGGTAAGGCAGGGACAGGGATTTATTTTACTTTACAATGTATTGGGGCTGGGGGCTGCAAAGCTAGCCACCAGGGACATGATTACATTAAACATTGTCCAGGAGAGACCTGCTGTTATTGGGGTGGTGGCAAACCTTACAGTAAAACTTCCCGATGTTGGCAAAAAACGTTTTTTTTTTTTTTCACTTTTGTGTTACCAGGAGAAACACACTAAGCTGAAAGCTTGTTTTCAGGTGCAACCTGGGAGCAAAAGAAAGTTAAGTGACTTGCTCAGGGTCAAACATTGTGCAAGTGGGGGCTGTGGGATTCAAACCCAGGTCTCCAGGTTTGCAGCTCAGAGCTTTAAACCACTACACTATACTGTCTCCTGTCAGTACACTGACTGCACTTGCAGTCAGGCTTACAGATGTTGATATCATTAATCGGATTTGTTTCCATGCTTTCCATATCAAATCAAATAAAGAAAAAAAGAAGAAGAAAGAAATACCAATAAAGTTGGACAGGAAAAATTTAGTCTTTCATACAAATCTTTCAATGGATTTTGACAGCTGCTTGCAAATCAGACAGCTCAGATAGCTGTAATTGTTGATTCATTTGCAATTATATTAACTCATGTTTTTTTTTCTATTGGTCATCACAATGATCTTCATTCTATGAACTTTTTATGAAGCATTCATCTGTAGCACACCTCATAGCTAAGTTTCTTGACAGGTAACAAAGAAAAAAAAATCACAGCATCAGTTTAAAATCAATGTCACGCTGCACCAGCTGCACTTGTGGATACAATTACAGTAACTCAAAAATTGTGGAAGGATGGGAAATATGAATATGGTTATACTATCTCAAAAAGTAAGGAAATTCATTGTAAAAAACTTCACTAATGCACTAGTTAGAGTTTAAATGACAAAAGTAGGGAAATGTGGTGTTAGGGTTTCCATCTCTCATACCCCACTCCCACCTTGCAGGCAGCAACAGGTGTGGGGTGTGCCATGGAGTAGTCAACCCTAACACTCGCTCTATTCTCATACACTGTACCCATCTCAGCTTATTTACTCATGGAATGGGTTTAGTTTTATATATGCTTTGCAAAAGAACTGTGTTAATATAACAGGTAGGGAACAGATTAAACCAGCAAAAGTAGGGAAATGTGATGTTAGGGTTTCAAACCCTAACATCCCTGAGGCAAATGAGGGGTGGAGTCTTCCTTAGGGTTGTCAACCCTAATGCTCACCCCCTTGCAGTAATAAAAAAACTGAGATGGGTTGGAGACAAGAGTGTTTGTTTCATAAGTGTACGTTTGTCAGTTTAGTCTGTACCCAAACTGTTCCATTAACACAGTTCTTTGCAAAGTCCATCCATACTTTTTGAGATAGTGTAATCGTATCCTTTCTTGCCAATAGGAAAGCCCTCTGGACCCTGTGTTGTTATTCCTCTATAGATCCATATATGCATGTTTCTCTGAAAGCACAGGGCCCACTTCCATTTGAAGGGCAGCAGCAACCAAACTGTCAGCATACCTGTCCTATTACCTTACCTCGTGAACCTGGTCCTGTAAATATTCAAATCCTGCTGAAACATCATTCCATGCCACTGCAACATCATTCTATGCCAAAGGTGCAAACACATAATTTGGGCAGGATTTGGAAAATGACAGCTGTCAAATTCATGAGGTGGTATAACAAAATTGCTATGCTTAAAATTTGGGGTCAAAATATTTTAAATTACCGAAGCTATGAATGAGCGTACAAAAATTTTAACAGATGCCCATAACTTTGCCATTTTTGTATATTTTCACTGCTTCTTATGACCCCATCTAATGAACAAGGGCAGTGAAAATTTTCAAATCCTGTCCTAAAGGTGATTTTGCCAATTGACAGCAAAATCACCTTTTGGGCCGGATTTGCATAATTCCACCAACATGCTTTATGAGGTTGAGTCCCAAAAAGGCTGTGTTGAAAATTTGAGCTCAAAATATGCAAAAAATTGCAAAGTTATACCTTGAAGTTGAAAACCCCTTTTAAATATATTGAATCACACTTACCTTACTTTCTCATATAGCAGTCAGTGTTTCCAGCAGCAAGACGTCTCCTTGATTAGAGTGAATCTTCACCCTGGGACTTGCCCAGGTAATTTAGTGTGTGTGTGGTGGTGGTCAGTGCTCAGTGGGAGGTTGGGGTGGGCGTGGTCGGATGGGTGAGGGGCCATTTTCTTTTATACAGGTAAAAAAATGACAATGAAAGACCATTTCCTTCTTTACAAGCAATACGGTGACTGGAGGTTGGGGGTGCCACTAGACACCAGGGAAAGAAAAATAATTAAATAGAGATGGCCATCAGAGGGTGGGGGTGCTTCTAAATACCAGGAAAATACAAAATGATTATGGGGAAGGAATCGGGGGGTGGCACTAAACACCAGGGAAATAATAAATGATTATGGGAACAGGACTGGAGGGTGTGGGGTGCCACTGGACACCAGGGAATAATAAATGATTACAATAATGGGATTGGAGGGTGGAGGGCACCACTAGACACCAGGGACAAAATATTTGATTTTTCCACTTAGGAAAAAGGATTGGCCCCAAACCAAAAAGGATTCTTTTTTGTATTATACAGCTGGGAAACGAGTCATGAAAAATGATTTAAAACTTAACAAAAAACACATCTGAGGGTCTTTTTTCCAACACTTAAGTGCAGAATCCACCTAACAGGGTCCTGATGAGCCAGTTAGATGTGTTGGTCTCTCTCCTGGATGTCATTTTAGTGGCTTTTGAATTTTTTTTTTTAAAGACCAAAATTTATTTATTTAAAAGTTTTACCATGAAGGCATACTGAGCAGAGATACTGCTCGATTCCACATGCGTCTTGGGGAAAGGGGAAGGGGAGAGTTCAAGGAGAGCACAAGGACAAGCATTGAATACTGAGGTCCAAAAATACAGTAAGAAAATACAGAATGCATACAAAAACAATATAGGAGTACAAGGTACAGTGCAAATAATACAGTGCAGCAGCTGCAATTGATGCAAGGCAGTTGGACAGTCTAAGCTAAGATATTCACATGCATCAGAGCACTGCTGGTCAATGCTTATTTCAGCACAATATGAGGGACTGGCCTCAGGGCAGACAGAATATTTAGTCACATGTACAGGCAGAGGAGAAATGGAAACAACATGGCGGCAAACTTCGTACAGCTATCTTGAAATGCTTACTAAGCATGTTCAGAACAGAAATTTAAAAATTAAATAAATGAAATAACTTTGAAACTGATTCATATTTTTTCACCAAACCAATAAAAGGCACATCTGTGGCCCAGCCCCTGTCTACCCTGACAGTTTCAGACAAAAAATCAAAACGGTCTGGGCTGTAGGCTAGTTCAAAGAAAAACTGCTTAGAAACAGCAAAACACACCCCAAAGAAACACATTTTACACTCTCCAGAACTCAGAATCTGCCCATCCAACTGGAATGAAACTTGATGTTTCCAGACATCTATCCTACGAGACCACACATCCAAATTGTCATGCAATTCCAGTGAACAGTTGCGAAGTTATTAAACTGTAAAATATGGGGTTTAACATTAAAGTGCCTACTCAACCCTAACTATAGGGGAGCAGCTGCACCCACTCTATAATATATATATATATATATATATATACACACACACACACCTTTATGCACAGTGCGCATGAGTAAATTTGGGGAGGCACCAGTGGCATCATAGAAAAGCTTCAGTATTGGCTTAACTGATATTAAGAACAACACAGTTGCAAAGTCATTCCTTCCTCTGCATTCAGCCCACATCCCCATCCTTCTTGTCCACCAAGATAGGGTCCTAAAATGGGATTACTTGTGCTACTTCCTCTGGTGCTCATAACTCCTCAACTGTAGGTTGAATGTCCTCTTCAATTTCTGATCTCGCATCCTCAGGCACAACTTATCAACTTCAGAGTTCACAGGACCATTATTTTAAAGGATGCTAACATAGCAGCAACAACCTTCAGAAGGTCTGGAACATCCTCTGTGGAAAAGTATTGGCCAGGTTCTATTTTAGCTTCGGACAAGTCCTCAGACACTACTGGTGGGACTGCAGGTTACTGTATGCCTGTGGAACCCTGTGGTTGAGAATGACTCCTAGGATGAGGTGTATTTGGTTTTCTTCACGTTACAGATCTGGTTTGGCATCTCTAGGGTGGTTCAGGCACCTCCTGATTTGTATTTGTCTCTGTCTGGCCAATTGGTAACAGATGATTTCTGTGAATCATTCTGGATCCTCCTGATTCTGCTTCAGGCTATATTTTTCTACATTGACATGTCACTGAATTGTTCCGCAACATAAGAGATATCTCCCTACTGATCGGCAATCTTGTGTTTTCCAGGCAAACTAAGATTCATCACCAAGATCCTCTCTCCAGGTAACAGTCCTTTCCCTTTCACTTTCTTATCATATCTCACTTTGTTAGCTTGGTTCCTCTTCCCAGAAGCTTTTGATGCTAGTTTATATGCACAGCCCAACTGATCTTTAAGCATTTTCACATACTGCAGATACATTTTAGGATGTCTCCATCAGCAGAAACTCCAAAACAAATGTCTACAGACAGTCTAGCTTCTTGTCCAAACATGTGGTAGTAGGGAGAATAGGAAGTGGCACCACTTTTTGTACAATTGTGTGTGTGCACAAGGGTGATTACTTGCTGGCTACATTTTTACTTTAGTTTAGGATCCAGAATACCAGGAATATTTAACAAAGTCACGTTAAAACATTTTGGGTTGCAGTTCACCTTGAGGGTGACATAGAGTTGTACTGTACCTGGCTTGTGAATTCCCCTCAGGTACAAGTATTCTTTCACTAGTTTACTTGCAAAGTCTCTGTCTTGATCTGAATGAATCCTCTGAAGCACACCATAGTTTACATGAATGTCTCCATCAGGACTTTAGCTACTGTTGACGCTTTTTGGTCTTTGGTCAGAAAGACCTGCACATATTGGGGCCTATGCACTAACATGCAGCCACCGATGTGTGGCATGCAATGGGAATGCATAAATGCATATATCGCAGAGATGTGCATGGCATGGCCATGTGGCATGTACGTAAAGTGCATAGAGGTGCATGAATGCAGGCTGTGAATAGCTGTGTGGCAGCAGCAGTATGGACATGCTGGGGGGCATGGCCCATAATGGCATGCACACACCTCATGCATGAAGCCCAGTATGTTGCCCAGGCATGTGGGACCAAGGGTGCAACCCTACTCCAGGTGGAGGGCTGCCATAAACAGCCTGCACACAGGTCCATCATGCTGGGAATGATGCTGGTCACGTCAGACAACAGGGGGGCAATGGGCATGGACAGGGTCATAATGGAACTCCACCATTGACAACCTGCAGTGCCACAGATAGCCACATATGGTACTGTATACTCAGACCAGACAGTGCGGGACACCATGAAAACAGTACCCAAACAGACACACCTGTGACCTGGATGGGACATGGAAACTGGCCTCCCCTCCCTGGACACAGATGGACATGCCACCCCAGACCCAGCATAGCCACATCATGCACACAACAGTCTCACAGTCCACCACCACCTGTCCTCCCACCTGCCCCATAACATTACCTGCCTCACCATCACCAAGACCTATGACCACTGTGGTCATGGATAGTGGCATGCACCCACTGACCAGAAGAATGAAACGGAGATCGGACACATGTCATAAATAAATGTTTAATAAAGTCACAGCCTCGTAGTACAAAACACAAACACCTGTCACCCGATGGGTCACATGCAGCTGTACATGCAGAACACTATTAACCACACAGAAAACAGGGTAGCACGATATAATAGCACTAGGGATTTGACACCTACAATAATGGCGACCCAATCTCCAACGCGTGTGTCGAGGGCTACCGTAGGATAGGGTGGCTGGATGGGGGGGTCGACGAATATAGTGACAGGATGTTGCTATACATACACTTGTGGGGGGGGAGCGAGCATGCACAACGAGGAGCGAGAGGGAATGAGAGGGGTGGTGCTGCAGTGGGTTCCCGAGCGGACCCTGTGGCATGGTGGGTGGGTTGGGGCATTGGTCAGCAGGGTACTGGGTTTGGGTTTGGGCGCTGGTGTGTTTTTGTTGCGCCCAGCACAAATCTTTTTTTTTTTATGTTTTCACCCCCCCGACATTCACCCCCCTGGAGTTGAGAATCCTTAAGTGGGGGGGTGCGGGGGGCACAGCCCCCACATAAAACATTAAAAACCTAAGTCTCTAGTGCCATTTTGCTGTGTGCCGGGGGTGTCAAAGTGCCGAAATAAATTTTCAGCACTCTTGACCTCTGGATAATGGCGATCACCTTTAGGCTTTTGCCGTTATCACATAGATCTGAAAACAGTGGTGGCAACATTGGTGGTCCAGTGGCACAGACAGCTGGTCAGTTGCTCTCCTCCTGGGAGTCTTCACTCAACCCCATGGGAGTTCTTACCATGTAGCTGCACTTGACAAGCACCAGGTGGTGCAGTGAACAATGGTAACCCTGGAAGGAGAGGAACACAGGGGACAGTCATGAGTAGGATGTACATACATTGTGGCCACTACACTCAATGGGCACACAGGCTCCTACCATTCTCCCCCCAATGCATGTATCTTGGATGACTTGGCAAGAGCCTAGTAACCCCCAACATTGTCTTTGTAGCATGCATCCTGCATGCCCACCCACCAAGACAGCCAGTAAGGAACATGCAGCTCCCACCATAACCATCATGCCACCACCTGTGCTTTTGCACTATTAGGCTGGTCCAGGTACTCAAGGATTATTCAGTATGGCCTCCCACAGTGGTCTCATGGAAAAACAACATATGGAACATGCTCAGTTACTCAGTAAAGAGCTTACATGGCATGCACAATCCCATGCCCCTCAGCTGTTGCATACTTATCTCTACTGGTTCTTTTGCCTCCCATAGTGATTGACCATACAGTGACTCTTGATAGTAGAGCCAGGGTGCCCACCACTGCTTACATGGGTACACACTCACCCTCCCAACAGACCCTGCTGTCACTGACATCTCCACCATCACAGTATATGTCAAGGTATGTCCAAGTGATGCCCATGCAGGGTACATCACTCTGCAGGTGTGTGTTGTACATGCCCCTTTAAAGTGTAGCAGGTAATAAGGGAAAAGCCACGATGAAGCTCTGTATGCCACAGAGGTGGGGGACAGCACAAATTGGTGTGAGCAACTGGACTCTGTGCTTCCAGAAAGGGCCACACTACAGGGATACAGAGAATGTGCCCAGGACTATTAATGAATCTTCTCCTGATTGATGGAGATAGGGAGCATGAGTGGGCACTGAAGTCAAAGCTGTGTCCTGTGTATTTCATCCAGTTAGATGCCAGCACCCTATGGGACACATACTGTGTCAATCACATTCATCTGGACCACGCCACAATCACAGGGCTGTGTAACATGATAAATCCCTATGTGGCCCTGACACAACAGTCACAGGCAATGTCCATGGAGACAAAGGCACTGTGTGCCCTGGCATACTATACCACAAGGTCATTCCAGAGGGTGGCAGGTGATGTCACAGGTATCAGCCTGTCTTCTATGTGCAGGGCACTGCACCAGGTTACTAACACCCTGGTCCTGCAGGTGAGGACCACCTTTCATTCCCTACAGTAGAGGCTGATAAACATGCCACCAATGAGGCATTTTATGCCATATATGGCATGCCTAATGTACTGGGCCATAGACTACATGAATGTGACATTCCAGGCCCTGACTATGGGATGCAGAGGGCTACCATAACCGCAAGGGATAACATAGTATAAACTGTCAAGTAGTGTTGGATGTATTGGGTATCATCAGTAATGTATGTGTCAAATACCCTGGATCTTGTCATGATGCCTACATCTTTGATAACTCATGGTCTGGTGCTCTACTGGGTGCACATGGTGCTAGGGATGGATGGCTGTTAGGTAGGTACAAGTGCTCCTCAAAGATGCCCTGATGTGCATGCAGAAACCTTGTGATATTCTAATGCTTTTGTTCTTTCATTCCACAGGTGACAGCAGATATCTGCTATGGCCATGCATAATGAAGCTCTTCTTGGAGGCTCAGGGTACAGAGAAGGAGGCATACAATGAGGCCTACAAGAAGACATGGTCAGTGGTTGAGTGGAGAATATGGCAGCTGGAGATAATGTTTGCTCCTGGGAAGGCTTGCATAGTGTTCATAGTATGTGCCATGCTGTGATTGTATAGTGTTCATAGCTTGTGCCATGCTGCACAACATGACTATGTGACATTGGCTACTTAAGCCACAGGACTACAGGGGTGTGTCCTACCAGGCGACAGGGGAAGAGGCACACGGGTGGGGGGGGGTTGAGTCACTGTCTGGCTGGGCAGTTTTCCACAGACTCTGCAGGGTTCATTCTGAAATAAGGGGTTAGTAGGACAATGTGGCATGGTGACGATGACATAGTGCACCCTGAGTGATTCGGGTGCTGTGGGATGAGTGCATCACTTTCTCCTTGCCTGCTGCTGTTCAAGCCATGTCAAGGAACACATGCCTATGTGATGTGCCTTGGCTCTCACCTTGCCACCACCACTGAAATGCCTGTTGGGGCTGTGTTGGGCTTAGGTTGACATTGACTGCCCTCTGTAACCTCTGAGACACAGGAGATGCTGGGATTGTGGTGCATTGGGGATACCTGGGTGGCCTCTGTGACTATAGCAGTGGTCATGTCTGTACCTGCCATTATGTATTCTGTCAGCCTCTCCAGCAGGTCCCTTGTCCTGTTTAACCCCCTGCACATCCACCTTACCTCCATTGTTAGCTCCTTTAGTGCCTCTGTGTACTGCCTCTGTGCCTGGAGAGGTGCTGATGCTCTAGCTGTCATACCTCAGAGTACCATGTGTACGGAATACCCCAGAAGGCTGCTCTCCCTATCCTGTGTGGTCATTGGCCTGACAGGCCTTCATCCCCACTGTTCAGATGTCTTTGTTTCCTCACATAACCCCTCCTCTCCATTGACCACCAATGCTGTGCGGGCCACCTCTGTCCTGTGTGTGGCTGGCAGTGCTGAGTCACCATTTAGTGTGCCCTACAGCATGTGGATTCTCAAGTGTGACATCTGTGGTATGCGGGACATACCACAGGAGGCTGCCTAGGGTAGGACTGATTCAGGGGCATCCACATGTGAGGTGGTTGGCTGTTAGATATCAGTGGGGGTGTCCATTTTCTCCTCGTCCACCTGGGTTTCCTCCACTCTATGTCAAGGCATGGTGTAGTCTCCAACAAATGCCCCTCTCTGGTGTGCACACAGGCACCGGTGCTGTACCTAGGGGTGACAGGAAAGAAGTTTGTTACATTCCATGCCACTGCTATGTATGTCTAGGGGTGTCCAGCAGTACACCTAGGGGGACACATACTTGCAACATCCTCCAGTGACAGGCTGTTTGTTCCAGTCTCCTGCCATGTAGCATCCTTGACAGAGTTTATATCTTCCTCATCAGGGGTGTGCCCAGTCTCTGGGTCTGTAGGGTATAACACAAGCTGATTAGCATGTCCGTGGTGTCTCACCCACCTGCATTGCCATGTATATCTGGCAGGATGTCTATGCCCTCATCTTCCCCATGCAGGGACACCTCAGCAAGGGTGTCTACCACCATCCTCTCAATGGATGACAGGATGTACCCCTGTGAGGGCAGTCTTCCACTCATGCAGGTCTGTTGGCATTTGACAGATGCCAGCTTCCACTTGACAGTGGATTGCATGTCACACCACTTATGTTTTGTGACAGCTAGTGTGTGTGCCTGTATCCCAGTGGCATTGATGGCTGTTTGTATTTCCAGCCATAACTTTGCCTTGGTCTTGGCTGACATCTTTAGTAACTCTGCCGCATACAGGATAGCATAGTGCTCCTGAATGTCATGGACCGTGGCAGACACCTATGCACCAGTGAAACTTGTGGACCGGGAATGGCCTCAGCTATGTGTCTATCCTGTTACACGTGTCACGGTGTGACCATGCTCCATCATATCAGGCACTGATGGTGGCCTGGGTGCCACGGGCATATCCAGTCCCCCCTCAGTTGGGGAATTTTCTGCATTCTCTGCCTTTACTTGTGGGTCAGGGTATATCCTTATATTGTGGTCAAGGGTTGTGGCTGGGTTCTGCAGGCTCACTCACTGCCTGGTCTATGTGGTCCTGTGTACCTCAGTTTGCCATGCCCATGCATCTGTGTGCCTTGCATGCTTTTTAGTGCATTGTTGTGTTTGGTTCCCATTCCCAGGGTTCCCACCAGACTGAGTGGGCAGGTATCTGTAGGACTGGCCACCTCCACAGGTCCCCTTCAGGTGGTGCTAGGCAATGCTAGGTTGATGGGAAACAAGACTGCTATTATTGTGGACTTGGTTTCCTCGGTCGACCAGGCTTGCATTATGGAGACTTGGTTGGGGGATGATGCAGGTCCAATTTTGGAGGCATCTATTCCACCCTGGTACTCTGAAGTGTACTGCCCAAGGAAGGTTCACAGGGGTGGAGGTTTGGCAGTCTGTTTTAGATCTGACTTGAACTTCTCTGTGCACCCAGTGGGATCTACTTCATCGTTTGAATGTGTGGCTGTGCTTGGGGGTCCAGGTGCAGGTTGCAGGATCCTCCTTGTTTATCACACTCTTGGGTGTGAGGGGGATTTCCTGCAGAAAGTCATGGACATCGTCACTGACAGGGTGTTGGAATCACCCAGATGGTTGGCTCTGGTGGACTTCAATGCCTGGATCAATGATGAACTCTTGGATATTAGGAAGGACTTGCTCCAGATGATGACATCGCTGGGCCTCGCACAAGCTGTTGCTTCTGCTACTCACTGTTATGGCCACACCTTGGACCTAGTATTCTCCTTGGGGCTTGAGAGCACCAATCTCAGGATTGATCCAATCTCTTGGTTGGATCACTGCATGGTTAAATTCTTGTTCGGGTGCCCCCGTTAGTCCCTCCCCTGTCGAGATGATCTGCTACCCTCTTTGAGGGGATTGTCCCCAGCAAGACTGTTGGCTGTAGCAGATTTTTCTGCTGTGAGTGTAGCATGTGCAATGGGGTTGAATGAGGCTGTGGCAGAATATAATAATGCTGTAACCAAGCTACTCAATGCCATTGCACCAATCCATATACAACCCAGGTATTCTCACTTGAGATCCCTGTGATTTGAAGGGGCTCTCAAGGAGATGAAGACCAGAGGTCAGAAGTTGGAGCATTGCCGGAGGAGGACTGGGGCCTTGGACAACAATCTGGCTATGAGAATTCACTACAGTGAATATCAAAGGGCAATCAACCATAAGAAGGCAGAGTTCCTGTCAAGGGAGATTGCTGCAGGAAGAACAGACCTAATCTGCTCTTTTGTACAGCAGACCAGCTACTTCATCCAGCCTGTCTGCTGCCTAAAAGAGTAGTTTCAATCACACAGTGTGAAGAGTTCACTCAGTTCTTTTCTGACAGGGTGTTCTCCATTAGGACTGGGATCTCTCCAATGGGGCAAGATCAGTTCTGCAGTATAGAGCCTGGTAGGTACAGAAGCACTCCATCTGTCTGGGATGAGTTTTGGCTGGTGGAGGTGGCTAAGGTCATCAAGATAATCTCGAAGTTGTGACTCAGTTTTTGTGAACTGGACTTGGGCCTGACACGTCTCCTAGTGGGATGTGCTGGATCTGTTGGTCCAGTTTTTCACTGAGATTGTCCAGTGCTAGCTCTAGGAGGTGCTTTTCCTTGATGTCTTGAAGGAGGCGTAGGTGAGGCCTCTACTGAAGAAACCATCACTCGACCCTGACATTTTAGCAAATTATCAGCCTATCTCCAATCTTCCATTCTTGGGGAAGGTAGTGGAGAAAGTGGTGGCTTTGCAGCTCAAGGATTACTTGATAGCCTTTGACATCTATGAGCCACTCCAGTCTGGATTTAGGAGACAGCATAGCATTGAAACAGCTTTGGCCAGAGTGCAAAATGTCCTCCTCAGGGTGCAAGACAGAAGAGAATGGTCAATTCTTTTTTCCTGGATCTTTCCTCCGTATCTGACACCATAGATCACATGGTGCTGCTAGATCACCTTAGAGAGCTTTGTGGACTCACCAGCAAAGTCACCAGCTAGTTTGAGTCCTTTCTAACAGGCAGGATGCAATGGATAGTGATGGGGAATTTCTCCTCATGCTCAAAACTCCTAGCCTGTGTAGTGCCTCAGGGTTTGATCTTGTTGCCCATGTTGTTTGCAGTGTACATGCTGCCCCAGGGTGACATCATTAGGTGTTACAGTCTGGGTTTTCACTGCTATGCAGATGATACCCAGCTGTATATATTCTTTGCCCCCGGGACATCTGATGCTGTGGAGGTGCTAATACATGCCTATCCGAGATACAGAACTTGATGTCCTCTAACTGGCTGAGGCTTAACCTGGATAAGATGAAAGTACTAATGACTGACCCTGGACATCGGCAGGATGTGGTTGCCACCGGAGCAGGAACAGGGTTGTTTCTGGGGGCCACCTCGCTGCTGGCGGACACTAAGGTGCAAAATCTGGGCATCATCCTTGATGATGGCTTGACACTTGAGACTCAGATGTCTGCCATCATCCAGAGTGGTTTTACCACTTAAGGAATGTCACCCGCATTAAACCTTTAATCCCTTCTGATGACCTGCCCTCACTGGTGCATACTTTTGTTGTATGCAGGCTCGATTACTGTAATGTTCTATACTTTGAGGTCAGTGGAGGTAACCTCCACTGACTGCAGCTAGTGCAGAATGCTGCAGCCAGGTTGCTGTCAGGCTTTTGAGGTCTGCTCATATAATCTCAGTTTTCTGTGAACTGCACAGGCTGTCTGTCAGGTGGAGGATTGCCTTCAAGGTGGGCTTGCTCACCAATAAGGCCCTATATGGCTCAGGTCCTGGCTATCTGACTGACCTCCTGACACCTGTCCACCCAGTGTGCTCACTACATTCCTCCATGGAAGGCCTCCTGATGAACCCCCGGGTGTGGCTAAAGATCTCAGAAAACCGTGCCTTTGTGGTGGTAGGACCAGTGTTATGGAATTCCCTACCATGGTCTCTAAGGAAGGCTCCTACATGGAGGTTTTTAAGCAGGGCCTTAAGGCACACCTATTTAAGCAGGCATTCAGTATCCACTGAATTTTAACCAAGGGTTTTAGAATCATTATTATTTGATGATTATTATTTATTATGTATTTTATTATTAACTAACCCAATTTTAAACTGCTGCAAATTGTCTGTAAACTGTTTCACGTTTATGTGAAGCAGTCAGAAACTCCAGGACTGGGCACCCAAGAAATAAATTCTGAGTTGACTTGACTTTTGAATATGTGTCCATGCCTGTGTGGCACATAGCTGCGCTCTGCCACTGTGGCACTTATGTGCACTGTTTATGCACATTAATGCAGATGCCACATTGTGAGAAATGGTCTGTTACAACTGGAACACTAGCTACATTTTCACTAGCTGCATTAAGACTGAGGAAATCAATATAAAGAAGTTCCACTGGAACACTGCTTGTGATATTAACAACTGGCACAGCACACATGGGTAATGTCTTTCTCTGAATGTAGCTGATATATTACTTATGATACTTTTCCATTTCTACTCTCTTCCTTGGCTAGTAGAATCTGTGGTGAATTAGATCTAGTGTGCAGTCTAGAGTCACATGTCCCATTTTATAATGCAGCACTCTCATGATGTGCATGTGGAATTTAGCAGCTAACAACAAATGGTGTTTCTTGTGCCATCAATACCTTGAAATTTTCAGTATACAAGTTCATCACATATTTTCAATTTCTGCCATTCTCTTAGTAACAAGGTAGTATTTCTATGCATGACTGGCACTGTATTTGTTCTGCTGGTTCTCCTCTCTGAAGCACAGGTACAATGTCTCTGAAGCATGGGTCTCAATGCTGTTCTCTCTGTAGGTCTTTCTGACTCAAGTGTGACAAGGACGATCTATCAAGAATTGTGAAACTATAATAGTCTGAAGGCAAACATTGAGCAGTGGTGCCACAATTGTCAACAAAGCAATTTGGATTTGCAGTCGATAGTTGCTCATAAGTGTTGTATGTGTTACATAAGGCTTGCACAGTGTCTTCAGGGACTCTAACTCAGTTCTCATTTTGAGTGTTATCATGTGGATGTCTCAATAGAGCATCATCATCAATGTGTTTCAGTCCAAAGTGATACTCTATACAGTAATCATATGTGAATAATGTTAAAAGCTAATGATGACCAGCAGCATCAACCTTGGCTGTGATTTTGACATAAGTTAATGGATTGCTTTCAGTTCTTAATGTGATGTGGGTGCCATACAGGTATTCTGAAATTGCTCCACAATTTCCCATTTCAATGCCAAAAAAATGTAACTTATGAACTGGATACTTACATTCAGATAGTGTCAGACTTCTACTTGCAAATCCATGAGTCTCAGTCACTCTGGATACGACTGATACTACACTGCTTCATGTCCTTGAAAACTTACATCCATATGCGCAGTTTGGGTCTGCATATGGTAACATGGGTGCACTCGTCAATTGTCTGACAATGTCTGCAAAACCTTTATCAGAGTTTACATCCCAGCTGTGGCCAACTGGTTCACTGATTTGGTAATAACTTCAGGGAGCAGGCTCATTTCTAAGTGCTGTGCATTTTTTGTTTGCTGGTGGATACCCTTATATCAGGTTTAATGGTGGTTGAATAATTCTGGTATGGTCTTTGATGAATCTCTTACAGTATTCACAGAACCACAAACATCTTTGCAATTCTTTCAATTGAGTTGGTTTTGGCCAAGAAGCTGAAGCTTGCACCTCATCTGGAACAGTACAAACTCCTTCTCAAGAAACAATATGTCCCAGATACTTTACTGAACTTTGGAAAAATTAGCAGTTGTCTACATATATTTTCAGTCCAACTCTTCCAGTCTATCCAGCACTTCGAATAAACAGGTCTCATGCTTTTCCAAGGTTTTTCCAAAGATGAAGACATCATCCAGGTAGAAAAGGCACTCAGATGCATATCATCCATAACTTGCTGCATGAGTCACTGAATAGTGGCTTGTGCTCCTGATATTGCTCAGGGCAATCTCAAGAATTCATGAAAGGCTAACAGACAGATGAAGGCTGTTTTCTCCCAATCTGACTTTGCCATTTGTATCTGTTGGAACCCGCTTCTCAGTTCCAGTACAGAAAACCACTGACTTCCATTCAAATAGTCCAGATCATCTTGGATCCTAGGTATTGTGTACTGATCACTGCAACTTTGTTCAGACTGAGATAGTCTACATACTGTACATACTCATTGTACCATTGTTTTTCCATAGCTCCACAATGGGTGAGGCATATAGGGTGCGTGAATCTTGAATGATACTGGCTACTGACATTTCTTTCAGATTTCTTCTGATGGTGTCAATGTCAGCAGACTCCAAGTATATGGATCTTTCTCTGAAAGGCCTCACCTCATGCAATTAGATCATGGGCTGTTCCCATTCACACATCTGTTGTCCCATTCACTCACAAAAGAGAAGAAGAATCAGCATTTACATATCACTTTTCATACACATTGTATCCCTCAGCACTTTACAAGCAATTCCAGACTGGTAGTGAAGTGACTTAACATGTAGTGGCAGCCGTTTCACACACCAACACCCATACACAGCCTTGGACAATTGCAGGAACCAGTTTTTATGGGAAGGGGAAAGTTGGCCAGGACACCGGGGAAAGTCTGCTACTCCATGTTGGAGAAACAGGAACAAGAGAACCAGATTTTATAGGAGGGTCACCAAATAATAACAAATTCACATGTGAAATGTTAAATAACCTGAGAGTTCCAATAAAAATGTGGGACACACAGTGGCTGATGGCTCATGGAAGAATAGTGGTACAGGGAAATCACAAACATAAAGCCATAGAAGAAAAAAACTGTTTATACCCAGGATGCAGTGAAGATGTGGAGACTCAAGAGCATTTTCTATTTAAATGTGTTTACGCTAGTCAATTATGGGTGTTTCTGGCTGATAAGTGAAGGATGCCATGGCTAGTGAATTTAAGTTATAAAAACTTAGTGTTAGGAATCTTCCCCACACTACTGAGTGAATTTAATAGCAGCACTATGTAGGTGTTTTTTTCATGCCTGAAATATTAACTGTGGCAGAGTCATTGCCAGTTGCTGCTGCAACAAAAAGAGATGACGTACAAGGGGTTCAGCATACAATGTGAACGGGCTATGAGAGAAGTGTATAAAAAAGAGTGTGGGGCTCATCCAAGAGAAAAAGTGATGATGTGGTGGAGAGGCTTTTCCTTCTTTAAAAAGTGTGCATAAAGTTAGAAAAGGTTGGGAAAGGATGGTTAAAAGGGTATATGTACTAATTTTACACTATGTAAGTATTGTGAGGCTATATGGTGGTTCTTGAATAAGGACTCTCCTAGTCTTGTAGTAGTAGTTGCCCTGATAAAGGTTTAATAACAAAATGTATATATTTTTTTTCTGGGATGATTTAATGGAAGCGGTTGGAAGTGGAGAGGTTGTGTGAGAACCTGGGTTTGGGGGTGGTAGAGGTGAAATTGCTGTAATTTGATTATTATGTAATTTAGGTGTATACTATTGTTGCTTTTATTTTGGGCTAAGTTATGTATTGGTTTCTTCACTGTGTATGTATTGTGATGATTTGTTGTGGTTCTTGAATAAAATCTCCCCAACTTCATGAGGTGGGGGCATTGTTTGCCAAGCCTTATGAAGGTGTCAGTCGAAGTAGAGAAGTTGGAGGAGCAACAGATCGGGTGTGGGTCCTCCGGCCCAGCCTTGGACATGAAGGAGGAGGAGGAGATGGTTTTGGCAGTGGAAACTGCCATGTCAGAGGACAGAGGTTTGTTGACAGGAGTGGAGTCTGATAATGAATTGTTACAAAAAAGAAAGCAGCCTCCAAGACAGCTTTCATCATGATGGAGGATGACATTGCATCCACAGAGGTGCAATTGCAAAGAGAACTAGACAAAAGGTGCACAGTGCTGTTCAATTTATTGGTGGAGGATAAGGCACTTTATTCAAAAAGAAAACTGGCTCACCGGCATGTCTCCAGGGTGGAGTAGTCATCATGTCCATCTGAGGTAGTTATCCAAAACTGAACCTTTGTGCCAGGCAGTTGAGGAGCATGACGCAGGCCATGGACGGCTCAGGAATTGATTAGTGCAGTGTTCAACACTGAAATTAGTGAGGTAAACACCAAGCTAGAGAAGCCAATACAGAGAAGGGCAGGGGTAAATGGAGAAAAATATAAAGGCAGTAAGGACAAGGATGGGGCAAAAAGGGATAAGGCCATCAAAAAATGGAGGGTAATGAGTACCAGTTCCGTAGTCTAGGTAACAAGCTCCCTGAGCTGGTGGCCTTGACGGAAGAGGGATGCCTGGATACCGGAAGAGAGATGCCTGGATATCGTGGCAGTCACAGAAACATGGTACACCGAGAACCATGACAGGAATGCCAACATACCAGGGTACACAATCTACAGGAGGGACAGGAAGGGTAAAAGAGGAGAAGTAGCTCTCGATGTAAGGGAAGGGATCAAATCAACAGAACTAAAGGGTAAACAGGAAGGACAGGAAGCACTGTGGGTCACCCTGGAGACTGGAAATGGCACCACAATCCACACAGGGGTTGTATACAGACCCCTGTCTCAAGGAGAGGAAATGGACAAAGAAATGATAGAAGGCATCCTTAGGATGGCCAAGAAAGGGGAGATATTGCTGATGGGGGACCTGAATATGCCAGATGTTAACTGGAGCACATTTGCTGCAGCCACATCGAAGAGCAGGGCCATTCTCAATGCCCTAAAAGGGGCATGCCTCATACAGCTAGTGTTGGAACCTACTCAGGAGGGAGCAATCTTACACCTGGTGCTCTCAAATGGGGACGGAGATAGGATCTCAGATCTAGAAGTGGGTAGCCATCTATGAACAACTGACCACCAAACAGTGTGGTTCACAATAAACTTAGCTGTAGAGTCAAGCCATACAAAAGTGAAGGTACTGGACTTCAGGAGGGTTGATTTTGTCAAAATGGGAGAGTGCCTCAGAAAAGCACTAGCAAAGAGGCAAGAAGGTGGGGTGGAGCAACAATGGGGAAACATCAAAACTGCCATCACAGAGGCAACAAGCCTTTGTGTGAAGCAAATAAACAAATCAAAACAAAAGAAAAAAACACTATGGTTCTCAAAAGAAGTGGCAGGGAAGGTTTGGGAGAAAGGATAACATTCTGGAAGTATAAGGAAACACAGAAGGAGCAGGACAGAGAACTGTACCAGTTAAAGCAGAAGGAAGCGGGGAAGGCAGTCAGAACAGCAAAGGCCCAAACTGAGGAAATGATAGCAACTCAGTTAAGAAGGGGATAAAACCTTTTATAGGTACATTAGGGAGCAAAGAAAGACAAAGGCAGGGATACCGAGGCTGAATAAAGAGGAGGGTGGTTGGGCAGAGAGGAACAGTGAAAAAGCATGGATACTGAACGAAAACTTCTGCTCAGTATTCACAAAGGAAGAGGAGGGGAAGGTACCTAATCCAGTCAATAGAAGCACTCTGGATAGGGGGGTTGATATCAGTCCTTTCACAGAAGAAAAGGTTCTGAAAGAACTCCTAAAACTGAAGGTGGATAAAGCAATGGGGCCTGATGGGATTCAACCCAGAATTTTAAAAGAACTAAGGGGAGAACTAGTAACACCACTGACTACCCATTTTAACAAATTGTGGGAGGATGGTGTGGTACCTGAGGACTGGAGGAGGACAGATGTGATTCCCCTTCACAAAAGTGGGAGCAAGACAGAGGCAGGAAACTACAGACCTGTCAGTTTGACCTCAGTGGTAGGGAAAATGATGGAATCACTTCTGAAGGAAAGAATTGTTGCGTACCTAGAGGCCAGTGGGGCACAGGACCCAAGTCAGCATGGATTCACAGCAGGAAGGTCATGTCAGACAAATCTAATCTATTTCTTTGACTGGGTGACCAAAGTAGTAGACCAGGGAGGGGCTATGGAAATGGCCTAACTAGACTTTAGCAAGGCATTCGACACAGTTCTGCACAAAAGATTAATAAACAAATTAGCCAGCCTGGGAGTGGGTTCCAGGGTGGTAGCATGGGTAAAACATTGGCTGGACAACAGGACACAGAGGGTAATAGTAAACGGAGTCCACAGTGAAGAAAGGGGGGGTTACTAGTGAGGTACCGCAGGGTTCAGTACTGGGTCCAGTCCTTTTGAATGTCTTTATATGTGACATTGCAGAGGGACTGGAAGGAAAAGTATGTCTCTTTGCAGTTGACACAAAGATCTGCAACAGGGTTTATACACAAGGTGGGGTGGAATGGATGAGAAGGGACTTGGCAAGGTTGGAGGAATGGTCAAAAGTATGGCAGCTTAGATTCAGTGCAAAGAAGTGCAAAGTAATGCACCTGGGAAACAAAAATCCAGGGGAAGAGTACACAATGTGGGGTGAGATACTGACAACAACAAAAATGGAAAGGGACCTGGGGGTAGTTATATCATATGACCTAAAGGTGGGCAAGCAATGTGAGAAGGCAGTAAGGAGAGCTGGGGTGATACTAGGATGCATAGGGAGAGGCATCACCAGTAGAAAACAAGAAGTTGTCATCCCTCTGTACAGACAGCTGGTGAGACCACATCTGGAGTACTGTGTGCAGTTCTGGATACCCAGTCTCTGCAAAGACATAGACAGGGTGGAGGCTGTCCAGAGGAGGGCAATCAAAATTGTGCAGGGTCTGCACCAGAAGACATATGAAGAAAGTCTAAAGGAGCTTAATATGTATAGCCTCAAGGAAAGGAGGGAGAGGGTGGACATGATAGAAACTTTCAAGTACCTCAAGGGAATCAACAAAGTCCAAGAAGGTAGCATCTTTCAGAAAAAGAGATGTGCAAGAACAAGGGGGCACAATTTGAAGATAGAGGGGGAAGGCTCAGAGGTAATGTGAAGAAGTATTTTTTCAAGGAGAGGGTTGTAGATGCATGGAACAGCCTTTCTGAGGAGGTTGTGGAGTCAAAAACAGTGGGGGAATTCAATAATGCATTGGATAGATATAAGGCAATTCTAGTGGTGGGTAGGAGGAAGTAGGTTGTTGGTTAACCAGGATCTGCAGCTTATCCATTAGGTAGGGAAATGGGCAGACTAGGTGGGCCAAACAGTGTTTATCTACCATCAAATTCTATATTTCTGTTTCTATGTTTCTATGAAATGGTTCCCCCTGCTCTGTAATCATCGCTGGGCAGGGCTCTGAAGAATGCAGGCTGGACTGAAATGAAAATGTGCACTTGAGTGCTTGATTCGGACTTGGGATTCCTGGAGTCTCAGCCGGAGGTAGGTATGACGGCAGCTGTGTGACTGGAAGGTGATTATGGTGGAGCGAGTGGCTCAGCGCAGTGCTGCATGAAGGAAGGAAACAGATCAGGATGGGTACAGGAGGATACTATGCATATGCGTGCCCTGGTGGGGCGGAGAGACTCCAGGACCTTCTGGTGCAGTGGAGGAATCCCTTCAGAGACAAAATGGATCACTAACCCATTTCGGTGGGGTTGGGGAGCAGGAGTCTGTTCTACACGGCTCCTCTACAGGGACCCAGAATTTTCAACCACAAAGGCCCGGAGCCTCCGGCTCCAGTGGGGAGCACAGTCATGGACCCAAAATGGCATATGCTGCTATTGTAGTGGGAAAGAGTGTTGGAGCATGTCCTAAGTTACCTCCTGGTAAACTACCTCCCCCACCCTCTGGAAATTCTAGACCATGCTATACAGATTTCTTCTCTACATCTAGCCCTGCACAGAGGAGAAATGCAGCTCAGATTAAATATGTTGGAGGCATGGAGGTTAAACCTGATAGGTACTTTGTGGGGAAAGTATTGCTTAAAGATTCCTTGCATTTCATGGCATCTGACGTGTGTGCTCTCATTAACATTTCTGGGGAGGACACCTTTGACTTAAGTTTTCACTCTCCATGTTCCCTGGAGTGTTTCTGGATCAAACATGGGCAGCTGAAGTTTTCTTCTCTTTGATCTCCTTTTATGTGTATCCCCCTGTCAAAACCAGCATTTCAACAGATTACAATCATGTTTTGCAATGAAGGAGTACACTTTAGTGACATTGTGTATTGGTTGCAAGAATGTTGTGAGATGCTTTTTGGACTGGGGTCTGGACTTTAAAGATAAACTACAGCAGGTGGAGGAGGGCCCTGTTCATTTGCTAAACAGTTTTTTCTTAGGACTGGACAGGGGTGTCTCTTACTATGGGGGGCAACCTAAGGCATACCACGAATGTGGGGATAAGACCCATTGGGCAAATGTATGTGATCTCTTACTTTGTAAGATCTGTAATGAAATTGGGCATAGTAGTTCTCAGTGTGCCAATATGGCTAGATGTAATCTATGTGATGAGTATGGACATGTTTTTCAGGGGCGCCCATGGGCGATGCACAACAGAACCCATGCAATGAACCCGGATGAGCTTATTAGGAAAGCTTAGATGAAGGCATCATCCTCAGAACCCCATCCTGCGGATGGAGCCACAAGGCACCTGCAGGCTATGGAGCCTCAAGAGGCACCAATCCTGGACACCTCACTTTGGTTTGTCAATCCAGTCTCATTTTCCCCCCTCCCTGGCTTTGCTGGACTCCATGAGTGAGGTTGTTGACCAACCAGAGTCCCCTTTTCAGATGGTGATAGTCCAGTTCCCATTCCAGAAGAGGTTCTGGTGGCTTCAGCTACAGTTACAGAGGAGTTGCCCACAACTGGGACAGGACTGGTGGAAGGATCTTCTTTGTCCTCACCTCCCTGGAAAGCACCCTTACCAAGAAGACATAGTCTTTGCACGCAGAAATCTGCTGCAGGAGAGGTTGATTTTGTTAATCCTTTTGAGCCTTTAACTAAAACTTGTAGTGGGGGGGGGGGGTCAGAGCTCGGTGATTTGGATTTAGATGCCTCTTCCTCTCAAACCCCTTTACCTGACCTTGATTCTCAGGGTATAGCAGATAAAAAGGGAAAAAAAAAAGAAAATGAAGAAGAAATGAAGGAGTACATTTTTTTTCTATACTGATGCCTTTTTTTAGCCACTATTAATGTACACAGTATTATGTCTGGAGGTAAACGTCAGGCTGTATTTACCTTTTGCATGATTTATGTCTTGATATTGTGTTTTACCAGAAACATGGTTTAACTTGCTTGCACATATGTTACAGGCCAGGAGGGAGTGGATTTTGGGCCCCTCCTATCGGTCTTTTGGGGAAGATATAGCAGATGGGGTGAGTATTTTGTTTTCTGGTTCTGGTTTTGGGTTTCAAAATCTGGTGGATTTATTACCAGGTAGGGTTTTACTTTTGGACAGTACTTGGAAAGGACAACCTTGCCACTTTATAAGGGTTTATGCTCCACAAACAAAGGATGAAAGGGTAGACATGTTGGGTGTAATACAGCCTTTTTTATCAACCTCTAGACAAGTTTACCTGGTTGGAGATTTTAATTGCAGTCTGGATATAGTATGTCACAGGGAAAAGGGAAAATAATTATTGTGACTCTATGGCCTTGAAGGCCTGTGTGTCAACAGCTGCATTATTTGGTTGCGGTCCTATCACTTATACAAATGTTAGCAGTCGTTTTACTTCTAAAATTGATTATATATTTTTGTCTCAAAATAGTCAGGTCAATAATGTTAACATAATTCTGGTAGATTCTTGGACCATGTGTGACTTGAGGGAGTATTTTCCACAGCAGGGGGGTGCTTGTACATGTATACATACAGTAGGTGGAAATGAAATACAGTACTGCCAGCTTAACTCAACCTGAAGTACAGCTCACAGTCTTCTATACTCTGATTACCAGTGTGTCTGTGCTGCAGTTGTATGATAACATTTTACTTTGGTGACTACAGACTAAGAGAGATGTGACTAAATGGTTCCAGAGATATGGTAAACATACTGTCAATGAACGGAAATTGTGGTATCTTGCTCTGTATGAGCAGTTATTTAAGCTCCTTACAGCCACTTATACAAATGGGGTGGATTTCTCTATACAGATTCAAAATGTTAAAAGAGAGATGAAATTCATTTAGAATGACAGGGCTTCTATCCTGCAGGCTGAACTTAGTTTTGGCACCCTGAAAAAAAAACTTTTCAGATCCTAGTATAGCCTGTAGGGAACAACTTAACAAGGCACACTTCTCTTCCTTACAGGATGAACAGGGAACCTTGCATTCTGATCCTATGGGGATTCAGGTGGTTGTTGCAGGTCAGCTGGGTCTTTTGACTCAATCTGTGCCCTTAGGGGTGGGCACAATGGATGATTATTTGAAGGACCTGATAGTACCTAGGTTAGCGTCCAACCAGTTATCGGGGTTAACTGCTAATATATCAGAGGCAGAAGTACTCATGGTCCTGAAAAAATTGAAATTAGGGTTGACCCCAGGGGAAGATGGACTGCTGAATGAGTTTTCTAAATTATTTCTGGATATCAGGGCAAAAATTTTGACTCAGGTATTTTTATTCCTAGTACAGTTGCCCGAATTTCCAGATGATTTTACAAGGGGGCTCATCATGTATCTGTATAAAATAAGGGATAAGACCTTGATTGACAAT
This sequence comes from Neoceratodus forsteri, assembly GCA_016271365.2. NCBI lineage: Eukaryota > Metazoa > Chordata > Ceratodontiformes > Ceratodontidae > Neoceratodus > Neoceratodus forsteri. The sequence goes on from CM028129.1 coordinate 1,019,049,129, forward strand.
TGGAGGCCAATCTGCCTGCTAAATTTGGACTTCAACATTTTGACCTTTCTTTTGCAGTCTCGGTTAAATCATGTTGCCCCTACTCTCATACACCCGGTACAGACATGTGCCTTACCAGGGAGACACATACAATCCTATTTGTGTCTCATATGGGATGTAGTGGTCTTTTGAGAGAAGAAGCAGCTGCAGGGCTATTTGTTATCCTTGGACCAGTGTAAGGCTTTTGACCAGGTAAATCGCGTCTTTATGTTAAAAGTGTTGAAAAAATATGGTTTGCCCCCCTCATTTTTACTTCGGATACAGTTATTATATAGTAATGCAGTTATTACTTCAGTTTTGGAGCCCAGAGGGAGCACACAATTTCAAATTGGGAAAGGTGTGTGGCAAGGCTGTCTACTCAGTCTACTCGTATATGTTTTTGTGTTAGATCCCCTCCTCTGGACGATTATGACCACCAAATTTTTAGGGTATTTCAGGGGGTATGAGGGGTGACAAAGTGCTGGTCTTAGCATATGCTCACGATATCTGCTGGTTTTCCTGTACCCCAGAGACTGTGGCCTGTCTGGTACATAAAATAGAGTTCCATGGCTGGGTGTTGGGTCCAGCTTAAATCTTAGGAAATGTAAAGGTTTATATTTAGGGCCTCATACTGGGCGTAATGAGGTGGTGGAAGGGATAGAGATTACTGAGAGTCCCATGAAAATTCTAGGGGTACTATATGGTGGACAGCATAGTGCAGTACAAAATTGGGAAACAGTACTGAAGGTGGGTGAACAAAAAGTGGAGAGATGGAAGGGTTGGTACTTGTCTAAACTGAAATGGGTGCACATTGTGAAACAATTTTTGTTACCTCTCTTTTTGTATATTAGTACTGTATTTCCCCCTCCGGCATCTCTGGAAACAAGGATTTATCAAGTTTTTTTTTCAAATGTTGTGGGAGAGTCGTTTGAACCCTATTAAGAGGAAAATTATGTACTCATTGAAAATGAGGGGAGGGGTTGGTGTGGTTAACCCCATCACTTTTTCACACAATTTTTGGGGTATATAATTTGAAACTGGTGTTACTGTTGTGGGCTAGTGTGTAACAGAAATGGCTACAGTATTCTTTTCAAGGTAGTTTGGATAAATGGACTAATGCCCCTCTTAGGGTAGGAGGGGTACATGGTCTAGTGAGTTTTTTGAAAATTACTTTTCAAAAACTCTTCAAAAAAATGAAACCGATGGTTTTGCAGAAATCTGGGAAGGAATTGTGTGAGCAGGCCTTACGGACTTTAGGTCCTGAGGAACCAACATTTAAACACTGTCTTAATGGGAATAACTCATTGGTGTATCGGCAATTGATCAATTTGCGAGTACCATGACATATGTGGGACTTACAATGACTGTGTGTCCATGGATGGATAAATGTCCATGACAATCATAAGCATAAAGTGTTGGAGGAGAGGAAATGTTTGTTTCCCGATTGTGAAGAGGAGGTTGAAACATAGGAACACTTTTCATTAACATGTTCCTATGCTCAAGTCTTGTAGCTATTTTTAGCCAGGCGTTGGAAAATGCCTTGGTAGAGTACGCCTACATATAGAGAATTGGTTTTTGGTTATTTTCTACAGCTGCTCAGTAAATATGGTGCCTGAACATTAACAGTCTTTTTCGCTGTTTTGAAATATTATCTGTGGTAAAGTAGATGTCAATTCTTATTTCAACTAAAGTTAATGTTGTGTGAGGTATTTGGGGACATTTGTGAACATGCTTCGCTTAATGTGTTTAACAGTGAAGTTAAACTGCATCCTAGAGCACTTGTGCCGGCGTGGTGGCTGGGTTTTTTATTTATTAAGAAATATGCTTAGTTTATGGGTGTTAGGATTTGGGTGACATGCTATCTTGGTAGTTTTTGGCCTTTTGTTTTTTGCTACTGAGTTAATGTATTGTACTGTTATGATGTTGTCTTGAATTCCTTTTTGCATGTTTGTTATGCATTTTTTCAATAACACCTCTTCTATTCTTGTGGTAGGGGAGGCTGTGTGTCTTGGATCCAAAGATGGTAGATCTGGTGACTGACGGAGTGACTGAGGGGCTCCAGGTAAGGGAAAGCTGGCCCCCTCTCCCCACTACCTTCACACATGGACTGAAGATGGAATTGTTTCTGATGACGGTATTTCTGAATGGAAAGTACTGCAAGGTCCCAGTCCTGGGGCTGAGTCTGCTGATGTTACCTTTACTGAGCTGCATTTACAAGCTGCTGATTTACAACTTCAGAATGCACTTAAGTCTAAGCAAAAATACCTTTTGCATCTGTTGGCCAAGGATGGTACATTGTACCTGAGGGAAAAGGAGAAATTGTTCACACTGCAGGGGAAGACTCTGCTCTTTCGACCTGGGCCAGTTCCAGATGGGAGGGATGCAGCATATGATAATCCCTGTGATGCTGCTTCATCAAAGGTGCTGCCGCCTGCTGTCATGGGAGCTGTACACACTGCCTCCCTTTCTTCTGCTTCTCATGAGGATATTTCTGTCTCTACCATGATGAGTACTCCTTTGGCTCTGCAGGCTGATGTTCTTTCTGGCTCTGGTGCTCCCTCGATGGCAGTTGCGGTTGATTTGAACCTCCATTCTGACAAGCTGGAACCCTCTAATGCCACAGGGCAGCTGACTCACTCTGCTGTTCCTGACAATCTGACATGTCACACTTCCAATACTAAGTTTTCTGCCTCCCTTGACACTGAAAATCGCTGCCAGGGGAAGTTACTCTTTGAGTGGATGGTCACTGATATATGCATTCTCAGACACTGGTTGGACTAGGGATGATATCGGGAGATGGCATTCACAGGTGCTGAGAACCAACAGTACCCGTTTTCTCCTCAGTTATGTCTCCTTTCATTTTTCCATCAGATGTGGTGCTTTTTTCTGCAGTACAGGATTTGGCTTCATTATCTTCCTCTTTGGCCTTGTCCTCTGATATGGTTGGTACGGTGTCACCCCCCAACTTCTGCGCTTCTTCTGTATTAGATGAGGGACAACAGATTTTTTTTCTCTCGTCTGGTTACTGATTTGCCTGCCATAAATGCTCAGGGGGAAGTGCTCCCTCCCTGTCGGAATGCTCCTGGAACATTGAGTAATAGTGCTGTTGGGCCACCTACTTTGGCAACTACCCCTTCCCCTGGATTTGCAGCACCTTCCAACGCCTTGGGATATTTCTGCCTATGCTGCAGGGTCTTCCTCTACTTCTTTATTTTGGGCTAATCAGGTGGAGCTTGCTGAATCTGCCCCCCCCTTCCCAAACACCCCACCAACCAAGACAGTGAACAATCTTCGGCTCAAAAATGGGCTCATTTTTGTACATATGATGTCTTTTCAAAGTCTCCTGCACCTGCTTGACAGAGAAATGTGGTGTGTTTGCTTTATAAAAGTGGATTGATACCTCCCAGACAGAGCATATGTTGGCAGGTTGTTACTTGAAGAATCATTACATGTCACTTCCAATGAGTTGTATGGTTTGTTGCATGCACCATCTTATGGTTACTTCAACCTTAGTTTCAAAACCCCTGTTTACTTGGATAGATTTGGGACTATGTATAACAAGCTGAAAGACACACCCCTTTGAATGCTCTTTCATGCTGTTCTGTTGATTAAACCGACTAGTCGCACACTGACTGTCATGTTGAAAAATGAAGGGGTTAATATACAGGACATTAGATACTGGTCGTCTCGAAGACGTGAAGTGTTTGGTGATCCAGATCCTATCTTGCATACAGAGCACTTTTGGGCAGGGCATTGGCACTTTAAGGTCAAGAACCAACACACTGCCTCTGGATTGCAGCAAATCCCTGGTGTCTCTTTCCTGGGCCATGACAGGACACAATGTTTTTACCCAGATCAACTTAAAACTTGCTTACCTTTTGGGTCGTATTCCCCATCTAATAACATTTGTGACAAAATACACTGTAGTTTACGTTTATCTCTGGGACATGCTAGTTCTCAATGTACAAACGACCTCTGTTGCAACTTATACAAAGAATTTGGGCATTCTTATCGACAATGCCAGTGGGCCATGCATAATAGAGAGGATGTGAACCCACATTATACAATGGCATGAAATCATCCTACAATTTGATTGGCCTGTCTGGGACTGGACCCGTGATGTTATCCCAGTACAACATCACGGCTCTAGTCCAACACAAGCGACCACATAAAATGTTAAAATTTAAAAGCAGAAGAAATCACTCCACGACGCGATTACTTCACTGTCGGCTCCCGCTCAGCACAGACCTTACTTGCTTCGCTCCAGCACCACCAACAATTTCATACATCTTTTGTCTTCTGCTCTCACGCTATCTCTAAAAAGCGAAATACCTGTATCAAAAAACAAACTCAGCCTTCTAAGTCCCGTAACTCCGAATGACGGACAACTTATCGCCGCAACATACGGATTTCTGTCTTCATGGCGCCTTTCGTGCTGCCAAACAAAAATAAAAGACTTTTGAAAGAAACCCAATAGATTTAGAAGAAAGCCATACTTTTACTTTGACTTTTTCTTCCACAGCAACAGCGGTGTGGCAGCGGTGCGACTGTCGCTTCTCACCCTAACGTCAGTGCCTCAGTCAACACAGCCTAACAACCGCCTTGCCATCTGCCTCTCCATTTAAAATTAAAAACAAAATATACAACTAGAAAAAAAAAAACATAAAGCATATTATAACCAATACTCTGTGACCCCTTGTCTCCTAACAAAAACAGCACTGTAAAGGGTAACCTTAGAGGCAAATACAATGGAGAGCATACACCTAGCACCATCTAGTGGCCAAACTGTGGACTTTTCTAAAACATATATCTCCACACATGAAAAATACAAAAAACCACAAAAAACATTTTTTCTATTTTATTATTTTGAAAACAACGAGCCATTGTATATGTAATAATGCACTCCAGGGTGTGTGTTGTGCTGGGATAACGTCACTTCTGGGGTGATTAGTGCTTTACTCGGCCTGTGGCCTCGTGCCTAATCACCCAGGCGTGGTATCCACACTAGCCACCTGTCATCGTATTGTTAAATATTCATGCTTGGAGAAAGCACACAGGAACCTACAGCAGAAGTAATAGAAGGAGATGTCTTCTGCCCTTGCACATCAGGATGACTCTGACATTGGTCACCTTCCTCTTCTGTGGGACATGTCCTCCACCATGGAGCCTTGTTTGGTTGACCCCCCCCCACCTCCCTGAAGACTCTGTAGTTGTCTCTGAGACTGATGCTGTCACCATGCTGCCAACCTCAGATGGTGATTCCAACCCAGATTCTATGGATATGCCCATTCTGGATAAGTCTGCAATGCCTCCACCCGACATGTCTGCTGTCAGCCAAAAACATTTGCTTCGCTCCTATAAGACTGGTTTACTGCCCCTTATGTTCTCCTCTGCATAACACTACCTACCCAAGTGGCCTGGCATGCCATCCTAGCCCGCTTATTGCTCTTAGAATGACTATCCCACACTGACCTGGGACGAATAGACCAGTACCTAGCTAAACAGGGAGCATACTTACACTCAGTCACTCCTATGCAAAATCCCTACTCCTCATGGTATCTCTCCTGCTTAAACCTCTGTAGTACAGACCTGTTAGTGGTTTCTCTAGTGGCTCCTTATCTTTTCTTTTCTTTACTGGCTTATTTCTCTTTTTTCTCCATATGTAAGCATAATTATTAATATTTCATGTTTTCTATATTAACACAAACTGGATTACCAAATATGGTAGTTTGTATTACCACTGTAACTCTGCCCCTTACGACTATTGCATCTCTGTACACCCTAATGATTGCTCAGTACTATGACTGACCTTCATGTGCTTGATGTTTCTGAGCTGCAGTATATCTGTAAACCTAATAAAACCATTCTATGACAAAAAAAAAAAGTTCTCTTCTGCAGGCAATCCTGTTCCTCTGGAGAACAAGTTTGAAGTCTTGACGGATGACCATATGGGGGCTTACTCTGTTATCCAGGCTACCATGGGTAATGAGGAGGATGTTCTACTTAACAAAACTAAATCAAAACAGAGTGAAAAACAGAAGATGGTTACCCGGAGTGTTTCTGTGAAACACATGGACTGCAATTAGTGTTGTGTTCAGTCCTCCCTCATTTTACACCTACTTATGGCCCCTATCCTACACCTAGCTACTACTAATACAAACAGAATAAAAAATGCAGCCAGGAGGGCATTTCTTTTTGCCCTGCTTAAAGAACTTGTCTTTGATGATGTCTTTCTTCAGGAAACAAGACTGACAACCTCCACAGACATTTTCAAAGCTTGAAGACGTTGGTGCTGGGGACCTTCTTTCTGATTGATTGGTACTGATACCTGTGATGGGGTGGAGATTTTATTTAAGGGATGCTCCTTTACTGTACAGTGTCTGGTGTATATAGATCCAGGCAGGGACTCTTCTGCTTGAAGTTCAGTATCAGGGGTCCCCTTTCTGGTTAATCAATCTTTATTCCCCTCAGATGAAGAAAGCTAGGGTTGATCTTTTTCAGACAATACAGCCAGTCTTACATACATCCAGACATGTTATTTTTAGGGGGGACTTTAACTGTGGTCTTTCCCAAGTTGATAGGGGTGCTAAGACCTTGAAATTGTTCTGTGATACCAATACCCTCACAAAATGAAAGCTACATCCCTAGTGGATGCTTACAGAACTCAATATCACACAGGTGGCTATATGTATATTAGAAGTACCTTGGCCACAAGGATAGATTTTTTATTTGTTTCTGCCCACCTACACCCAACACTTATGCAGGTTCTGCCTATAGAAGCATCAGATCACCAGTTTTTGGGGGGAACCTTCGGGGAGGCTTCTTCATTTTAGGCAAGTAAGGGTTATTGGGTAAGGGTTATCAACTTTCAGCGACCAGCAGTCTCCTCACTCCAGCCTGACCTGGGCCTGCAGCTCATGTTGCAACCTTTGGCCAGCCACCAGCACCCGCTGGCCCACTTGATTCTCCTGTCTAAGTGATCAGTGGACTCCTCACTCCAGCCTGACCTGGGCTTGCGGCTTGTGCTTCAACCTTCGGCTAGCCGCTGGCACCCGCTGACCCACCTGGCTCTCCTGCCTGAGTGACCAGTGGACTCCTCACTCCAGCCCAATCTGGGCTTGTGGCTCATGGTGCAACCTTCACCTGGCCACCAGCACTCACCAGCCCATCTGGCTCTCCTGCCTAAGCAACCAGCAGACTCCTCACTCCAGCCTGACCTGGGCTTGCGGCTCAGGCTGCAACCTTTGGCTGGCCACCAGTACCCGCCAGCCCACCTGGCTCTCCTGCCTAAGTGACCAGTGGACTCCTCACTCCAGCCCGACCTGGGCTTGCGGCTCATGCTGCAACCTTTGTCTGGCCACCAGCACCCGCTGGCCCGCCTGGCTCTCCTGCCTGAGGTACATTAATTATCCCGTGGCTGAGTGCTGCTTTCTGACTGGCCTTTCTCCAGCCTCCTCGCCTGCTATTGGGGAATCTCTGCTCATTGGGCGTACAGAATTGGCTCGCACATGCAGCTTCTTGGAAAATCTTCCAAGCTTAACAGAATAGGAATATTGATTCCCTGAATCTGCTTTTTGAACTGTGCTCTTTTAACTGTTTAATATCAGGCAGGATAATTTCTTGAACCTTAACTGTAACAGTTTACAACAGGATGCCACTGTTTTTCTAAGGGGGATTACTGCGTTGTTAAGCTGAACCTGCTTTTTAAATTTTGCCTTTTTTTTATGGTGTAACATACAGGCAGTTTGCATCAGGGGGAATATAGCGTTGTTAAGTTTTAGATTGCACTAGCTCTCTCAGCTGCCATTAGCCTAATTTCCAGACTGCTCTGAAATGTAATGCTTTAAACTGACTGTTCTCCATCTTCTACCTCCCTTACTCAGTCCCCCTCACCTACTCCCTTCATTCTGGGATCTTCCCTCTGAAATCTCTGTCTACCTCTCTCTGCTTCTCCTCTCCCCCATTTCCTCTCCTTGTGCAATTGCCTGCTCCAGTTTAACTCCTGATTTCCAACGCAGTTGCCGCCATTGTTGTCATCATCCCTCTCCCCTACTTTGAATTTTTTCCTTTCTACTGCCCTGCCCCCTCCCTGTTTTCACACTTACTCCTTCCCATTGTTGTAGTGCACCTAGTCCACCCACTGATATAAGGTAGGCATCCTTAGCAGCTCACAAATACCTGCTTCTAACTCCCCCTCTCCCTCTACTTTCAGTGACCAGTGAACTCCTCACTCCAGCCTGACCTGGGCTTGTGGCTCATTCTGCAACCTTTTACCACCCACCAGCATACTCTGGCCCACCTCATTCTCCTGCCTAAAGTACATTCATTCTCTTGTGGCTGAGCGCTGCTTCCTGGTTGGCCTTTCTCCAGCTTCTTTACCTGCTATTGGGGAACCTCTGCTCGTTGGGTGTACAGGATTGGTCCGGACATGCAGCTTCCTGGACAATCTCCCCAGCCACACAAACTAGAAATATTGATTTCCTGAACCTGCTTTTTCTCCCTCCCACCCTTCCCACCCGACCGCTATTAAATGCTCTTCCTCCCTGACTTCCTTTTGGCCACCTCCTCTTCCTTTTCCTGATTTGCTAACTGTAGTGCTCTAATCTCGTAATTGTGCCTAGCTGGAACTTGCCCTGCCTCTGCCCCCAGGGCTTCTAATTCCCCAAAATCACACAATTTTCTTCTTTCTTCCCCCTTGTTTCTCCTTTTCCTCCTCAACATACATCTAACTTTAGCCTTTAACCTTTTCTCATCCCTCCCCCAACAATGCCCTCCCTGTCTGACCTCCTGCCTCTCTGTATCACTATGCTTGTGTTCCCTGCCCACACTGGGCATCCTCACAGGGACCCTCACCTGCCTGTCCTCTATATTGAAGAATACTCTCACCTCAGCCCTTACTGCACAATTACCTCCATGCTATACTGCAACTTATCAGTCACACCTAAGCAGGACGGCCCTGCCTGGAAGGCATGTTCCCCACAACAGGACCCCCCACAGAGGCTTCCTCTACTTCTCCCCTCATAAGTGAATTTCATGCAGACAAGCCACAACCAGGGCTGCCCTAAAACTACTATGAAAAAGCTACTACAAATCATTTAAATCCTACATTGCCTGCCTAGCCCTGCTACTTCTCATCCTCTCTGGCAATATTCATCCCAATCCAGTCCTCCCCCATAAGCTAGGTGTGGGCATCCAAAAAGCAGGCACATTAACTTTTGCATCTCTCAATATCCGCAGCATTGTCACAAAGCTGGATAGCCTACAAGCATGGATAACTCTCCATCACCCTGATGTCTTGTCTGTAGTTGAAACCTGACTTTCCACCAAAATTCCTGATGCTGCTGTCAATCTCCCATATTATAGGGTCTTTCAGCATGATCAGATAGCTAAAAGTGGGGGAGCTTGTGCGATCTTTCTCAGGGACAACTTACATGGTTTAGCCCTGCAGTTATCCTGCCTAGGTCCACACATGCAGGCCCTTGGCATAAAAGTCCTCCTGAGTGCCCATAACAAAACACTCACCCTGCTATCAGTCTACATCCACCCGTAAAAACTCAGACCATGGCCTCCAAGCAGTTATTGACTACCTTGGAAACCTAAGCCACACCTCGGAAACCATTCTCCTAGGTGATTTTCATATAAATTGGCTTGCCCCAAAGCCAACCATTTTAAAGATGTAAGCCTAGCTGCCCATTTCACGCAGCTCATCGAAGCCTCCACTAGAACCAACTACAGGACAGATACCAGCACACTACTTGACTGGGTTCTCACTAACCACCCTGAGCATATCATCAATGCAACTGTCCTTCCAGATGATATCAGCGACCACTCCCTCATCTTGTTCCATTGGTCAAACAAGTACTCCAAACCTCCACCTAAAACCATCTTTAACTGGGTCCTAAGGCAGGGTCACACCAGCTGCCTAAGAACCAATCTTCTCAACACTGATTGGTCAGCTGTATATGGTGCCAGCAATGTTGATGGTGCACTTGACCAGTTCATCCACCTTTTTAACCTGGCCTGCGACAACCATGCACCCTTCAGAAAATGTAAATCAAAGGTTACTGCAACCCCTGGCTGGGCCATGACATAACTGAGCTCATGAAAAGCAGGGGCCACCTCTGGCATGTAGCCAGGGCCACAGGGAAGCTGTCAGACATCAATAACTATAAAATGGCCAGAAACAACTGCACCTGGAAGATTCAAGTAGCAAAACAACACTACTATAAAAAGGCCCTTGCTGCACACTGGAAGGATGGCAGAATGTTCTGGGCAAACCTAAAACAGTTCACTGGTCATGAGCCAAAATCTGCCCCCTTTATGCTCAACATCGATGGGACCCCTATCCTCAATCCCTTGTTCATAGCCAACACCCTCAATCTTGCTTTTTGTGCTCTCAGTGGAGTCCTCCCTGGCAGCTTTTTCTCCTCTCCTAGCCCTACTGCACCTCCTCAGCCTCCTGAACACCCCCCTTTTCATTTCAAGGCCATCTCCATAGGGGAAGCCAGGAAATACCTGTGTAAGGTTCTAGGCAAAGGGATATATAATGGTGATACCCTTGACCTAAAACTAGTTTCTCTCTTGTTAGAAGAAATCCTATCCTCACTTACATATGTCATCACTTATCTCCCGGGCTTGCAAAATTCCAACAAAGGTGGAAAGTCATGGTAGTAACTCCTGTGTTCTAGAATGGTAATTCGGCCTTGCCAGGTAATTATAGACCTATTTCCATCCTCCTATCCCTCTTGAAGGCCCTAGAATATATCATATCTGACCAGCTTGCTGATTATCTGGAAAAACACCAGCTGCTCTGTCCTCAGCAGCATGGATTTAGAACAGGGCACAGCACTACGACAGCCCTCCTGGAATTCATGGGCTCTATCCACAAAGCTTTCGATTGGGGGTATCTTGTTGGGGCAACCTTCATCAATTTGACAAAAGCCTTCGATACAGTAAACCATGCTCTACTAGCTAGCCAACTTACTGCCTCTGGCCTCTCCAAAGATACCACTGCATGGTTCTGTAGTTACCTTGAAGGTCGCTCCTAACAAGTGAGGATATATACTGTCCTCTCAGACAGCAAACCCGTTTGCTCAGGTGTCCCTCAAGGGTCAATACTGGGCCCACTTCTCTTCAGTTTGTTTCTGAATAGCCTCCCTCAAGCCTGTCAGAATCGCATCCTCCTTTATGTGGATGATGCAGTTGCATTCACAATGGCACTGAGCCATATACCCTGGAGCAACAACTGCAATGTGACTTCTCCAGTATACAGCAATGGTTCAATAACCACAAATTGGTTATGAACTATAAGAAGACAAAGACTATGCTGTTTTCCAGCCCTCAAAACAAACATTGAAAGTACCCTCTTGCCATCTGCAACAACCTGGGATCCTCTCTGGAACTTGTTAATCACTTTAAGTACCTTGGTGTTACAATTGACAGTACACTCTCCTATGCCCTCCACATTGACAACGCCACCAAAGCTGTCAACTCGCACATTGGACTTCTTTACAGACATCAACATAAACTAACTCCTGAAGCCCTACGCATTGCTGTCCTTAGCACTGTTGCCTCTCTCGGGGACTATAGGCTGGTCGTCTATGGATCTGCTACAGATACTGCGCTTCGGCACATAAAAACTGCACTCAACAGAGCGTGTCATCTCGTCTCTTGTGCACCCCGGCTGACACATACGTGTGACCTCTATGCCAAGGTTGATTGGCTTCTTCTCAGCAGCTGCTTAAAATACCATAGCTGCTTTTTAGCCAAAAAATTCCACCTTGGTCTAATGCCCTCTGGGGTTAGCCAACTACTCATTCCATGCATAAACCCCCACAGCACTCCATCCATAACTCTGAACACCACTTCTTCCAAGCCCCCAAATGCAGAACATTCCAAGGTCAAAGGTCTTCTGCCTACTGGGCACCACTTTGGCTTAACTCCCTGAGTGATAATGTGGCCAACCTGTCCACTTTGGGTGCCTTCAAAGGGAGCCTTAAGCAACAGGTGTTACTTGACTCATTCTGTGACTGTTTTCATTAACTCCCTTACAATGCTTTTCTTGACTACAACCTCCACTGTCTCCTCCCCCCCTCACTGTTTCCCCAACTTCTGGCCCACTTAAGTGCCATCCTACACTCCTGATCTGGTCCCACTGAGCATTTAATTAAGTGATTTCCTACTGCTGAGCACTTAATCTCCAAATGTCACTCTGCTTACTTCACTTCTTCTGAACCTGATCTGGACCTGATTAGACTGTAGTATCACACCCTCTCCTTGTTATATTATGTTTGCTGTGTTTTTGCCAATATGTCCTATTGTATATCCTATATAAGCAATGGGACCCTGTATAACTGTCTACTTAGTCTGATTTGTCTTGTCTGATTTGTACTGCACTTGACGTGGTATCATTGTAGCTAAGCAATGTAACTCTGTATAACTGCTTACCTTGTCTGACTTGCCTTGTCTCATTCGTATTGTACTTGACGTGAAAACTATGTAATGAGCTCCTAGCTGAAATGGTACTTCCGAGATTCAAATAAATAAAATAAAAATAAAATAAATTGGCATTTAAATCATTCCTTGTTGGATGATTTATTGACCCAGAGGAAGATACTGGATCTTGTACATGCTTGACAGTCACTAGCATTTTTGCTGATGACCTAGGTGCTTGGTGGGATGATACCAGGAAGAAATTAATAGACTTCTTCACCTGTATATCCTGATTTAGAAAAAAACAGGAACACATAAAATACTTCTCTTTATATTCACATTTGGCTAAAGTCCTCACCCTTATACATTCCAGGAATGGGGATTTTAGTACACAGGTTGCTAGTACAAAGGGCAGAATGCAAACACTTCAATATGACAGGGGCCGTTCTCTTTTATTAGAACATCATAATGGGACACAAGGCACTAAATGTATGGGGGTTCCATTTGAAAGCTGCAAAACTAGAGTACAACACACAGAAACATATCAAGAGTCTCAACACAAGAGGGGGACATTGTTATGGATAAAGAGCATATTATGTCCCGAGTGCACACACATTTTCTTGCCATGTTTGGATGTCCTAGCCTCTCCATTTCTCTAGACACTTTTTTGGTCTCAGTTAAGGTCCCTGAAATCCCTCACAAGGATTTATTAGACTTGACTAGACCCATTTCCCCTTTAGAGGTGCAGCAAGCCATTTTACAACTTCACTCTAATATAGCCTCTGGTCCAGATGGCCTCACAATGGAATTTTATCAAGGTTTCTGTGATCCCTTAGTGGACATTTTGACCATGATATTCAATTGGATATTACAGGAGGGCACAGTGACTGAAACATTTGCTGAGGCCATCCAAATCCTGCTATACAAGAAAGGACAGGACTTGGACTTGAATAATTGGAGACCTCTGAGCTGCCTTAACAATGACCTTAACATTTTAATGAATATCTTGAAGCAGAAGTGCATGAATGTGATTAAAATTTTGACCTGTACTTTTTTTATTCTATTTTAGATTGCCCCTTATCTACTCACTACTATGATACATTTCTTTCCACAATCTGAGTCTGCTTTAGTACTTTTTTACATCTGAAATAATAAAAAGGAGCGCTCCTTTTAATATGGCTTGGACCAGGTTTTCATCAGTATTCATAGCTGTTTTTGTACATAAATGATTTAAAATCACTTCTATTGTGACTAAAATGAACTAGCTTGCGGCAGGCATTGCTCTTTGACCTTATGGAACCATAGGTGTTCAAAAACAGTTGGGAACTGTGGTGAAAACCTGGTTTGAGCCATATTAAAATGAGTGCCACTTTTGTTATTTCAAATGTGAAAAAAAAAGCACTAAAGTAGACTCAAAACAGAGAATGAAGGATATTATACATGTCAAAAGATGAGGGTCCATCTAAAATAACATAAAAAAGTAGAGGTCTGAATTTTCACTGGATTCATGCATTGCCGCTTTAAATAGCAGCTTGGCATTGATTTCCAAATATGTTATTTCCCCGATTAAAACTTGTGCAGTACCGGGTAGACATATTGCTGACAATTTGATCCTACTCTTTGAGGTAGTAGGTACAGTAGGGACGACACTGAAATGGACTTGGGATTCTTACTGTCACTCGACCAGGTGAAGGCATTTGATAGGGCTTCCCATCATTTTTTGTTCACTGTCCTTGCACATTATGGCATCCCTGTTTTTGCTCTTGGCTCCATGCTCTATACATCTCTGCTACCATTCTCTGCTTATTAATTGACATTGTGGACACAGAATTCAGTTGACTCGAGGTATCCACCAAGGTTGCCCCCTCAGCCCCCTATGATACACCTTTGTATAGACACTATTGTTGCAAAATCCAGCAACATCTACAACTATGGGGCATTAATAATACTGCAGGAAACAGTGAAATTAAAATAGTGGAAAATGCAGACGATGTCACTCTCTTTGTTTGGGACATGCCCTCGGGATGTATCACAGTAGATATCTTTCAGTCTTTCATGCCAATGTCAGGAGCCAAACTTAACCTACATACCTGTGAAGGACTGAATATAGACTTCTCTGGCCATTTTGTGGGTAACATTGGAGGCATTCGAGTTACCTCCACATCACTCAAAATTTCAGGAATTACATTTGGTCATGAAGAGATGGTACTGTTTAACTGGGAGGCAAAGATGAATTCCTGTATTGCAAAAATACAATACTGGAAATCTTGGTGTCAAACTAAAAAAAAAGAGGGTAGCTGTTTTGAAAACCTTTATTTTATCATTCTTTCTGCATCTTAACATGTTTCCCATTCCCAAATCTCTGGAGCTGCAGTTTTATGGTCTTTTTTTCAACTGATGTGGGGTAACAGGCTTAATCCTATTAAAAGGAACATTTGTCCCTTCCCATTAATAAGGGGGGACTCAACATGATCAACCCCTTGGTATTTACATTTTGTCGCTTTCCTAAATGGAATTTTAAACAGTACCCTGCCACTTCGGTACAACTCTGCGAACCATGGGTAACACACTGGATCCCATTTAGCAGTGTTGGAAATGGCTTCCTTCCCTCTCTCCTTGGTTTAACAGGCATTGCCATCTGTCAGTACTGCTACTGATAAACAAATGATGGAGGGTGGAACACTCACAATTGTTAAATCCAGCCCCACACTTTCATTAAGCAACACTTATGACCAGTAATTTTACTGATGTTCCATCAAACCTTTTCATACCCACATCTGAAAACTGGACCATACATTCATTTTTATTAGATACCATCCCCCCCCCAAAAAAAAATGTGGGCTGTCCTTTGATTGAGCTGCCATAGGAGAATGAGCATTAAGGCTATTACTAAACATAAAAGCATGGCAGAAAGGTATTGTCCCAAGAGGACTGTGAACAGCATTTGGGAATAATGGCTGATTTTCTGTAGGAATGCCCCTATACTATGGCTTACCAGATGCTATTACTGACTTGATGGAGGGACCCTGGTTGGTCTGCCCTTATTTATAGGGAAATTATATTAGGATCTTCCCCCTCTAAACACAGAATGAGGACAGTACTTTAAGGCTTGTAATAGTTTCTAAACATTACTTATGGCACTCTTGCTGTGCCTTTTTGTTACAGCAGAATGATATACCCCCTGGAGCCTTACTGAGGCTCGTGGCATTGGAATCGGAAACCTTATATTGGGCTGTTAGCAGGAGGCTTCAGCCTATTGTTCTTGCTGCTCGATGGAAAAATGTTGCTGGCTTCTTACTGCAAAGTTTGTCTGCTTTTTGCACTCCCTCCTATTCTCCCCTCTTCCCCATTCTTTCTGTTGTCAATGTGTATATTGTCCAATTTTATTCTTCACTGGATTATTAACTTTTCATATTTCTATTTTTTTGTTCTTGTCTTGTGCTTTCATTTTATTGCACAGAGTTGTTATTTTGTTATGCTTTGCCATCTCGATAAAGATGTTGCAGCACTCCCTTTCTATTTGGACATCCATTGTTGATTACTTAAAACTGTCTTTCCTTTTTTTCCCCCTTTCATTGGGTTGCCATGAGTTGGAATCTTTATTTTCTTATTCTTAGTTTGTTTCCTGTACTTCATTTTGCTTTTGATCACATGGTGGTTGTTCCTGTACAGTATTATTTGTAAAGTTGTTATTTTCAATAACAACTTCCCCTACTCTTGTTAAAAGTGCCTTGGGTTCTTTAACTTCCACCTGGAAACCCATCAAGACAGCACCAAAGATGGGTAGAAGGGGGCCTCAGTTTAATGTCTGATCCAAAGGATGGCTTACACCAACAGTACAGTGCTTCCTGAGTACTGCACTCGGGTGGCAGCTTTTTTAGGTATGACCCCAGTCCTAGTATGGGACTAGAACCCACACCCTCCTGGCTCAGAGGTGAATATGATATAAACTGAGCCATACTGACACCTGAAAAGTCATCATGAAAGAAAATTGATCCTCTGGGCCAATTTCTTCTTCACATGATCATCCAAATCCTTAAGTACTGGAGGATCTTTAAAGTCAAACAAGTTCAGATCAGTTCAAGTCCCTTTGACTCCTGAGGTTGACTTGGGTTGAACTACAACATCAGTGATGTGTAGTTGTGCCAAGGTCCCATTCTGTGTTCTGCAATATGTTTTACCTGCAGAAGTATTCCCCAGTCTGAAGCAGGGGGGTTCACTGGCAATATGTTGGGTTTCACAAGCAATTCCTTGGGCAAAACATATTTTGATGGAGTGTCAGTCATGAGCAACTCCTTCTCATCATTCTTTCTCAATTGGACCATACCTTAAATGGCACAATGAGAGTTCAGTGGTAGGACCAATATTTTGCTGTCATGATGCCACACAGTACCAAAAGGATCATCATCTTGATTACTTTGCTTTTCTGCATGTCTGACATATGCTCAGCAGACCAGACCATGTAAATTCACACTTTTTCTAAGATTTTGTTTCTCTGTTTCTTCACATAATTATTTTAGATGCCCTGACAGATTTGCATGTGATGACTGGTGTGCCATTATACAGTTTGGCTTTGGGGAATGCCAGAGCACAGGTTTCAATACAACAATGAACTCCATTCACATTCTCAGGGAAAGTGATCCATACCCAAATAACTGCTACATATGGATAAGTTTCAGCACTTAGGCCCCACTCATCTAGTCCTTCAAGAGGCTCCAATGGTATGTTACTTGGAAACTTGCCATAGTGAACTTTGAATACAGTAGTGACTTGCAAATCACTATCAAGCAAGACTCAGGTAGGCTTCCCTTGAATTTTGACTTTCACTTCTCATATGAGGACCCAACAATTTCTCCCAATCAGTTACTTTTCTTGCAGTTTGATTTTGTTGAGGTATGGCCGCATTAATGTGGGAATGTTTTGCATTAAAAGCTCCAGTGCACTCCCCTGCCATGCCCAATTGGAGTTTCTCTGCTCCTCTTGTCTTTTGATTAGCAGCTTGTTCACCCTCTCAGATGTTCAGGACAGTGACAGTTTCTCCTCAAATGTCCTTATAGACCACGTCTGTAGCAGAAGATGTATTCTCACCACCTGAGCATCCATGGATAGTTGCTCGGGTAAAAATGTCTCTGATGACTCATGTCATCTAGTCATATGGCTCCCATTGAATAGGCCACTCCAGTGTCAGCAGCCCTCAGCTACTTATGCAGTCTCTCTTATTACCATCATCAGTTATGTTAACTTGTCAATATGCTTTAGTAGTTCTTCCTTGTTTGGCCCTCCACGTGTGGTCATAGGGGCAGTTCCAGTTGCATGTTTTGGGTAATGTCAGTCATCAAAGGCAATAGTCTTTATACCTGTTCTCATACCTCTCCAATAAGTTTGTCATAGGGTGGCAGCTTGTCCATGTCTGCTCTCATGTGAATGATAAATAACATTTGATCAGAACGCACAGCTCCTTTTAACACATTTGTAGCATAGGCACAATCTATTGTGTCTGGTGTCAATCATCCTTTCAAGCAGGATCTCTGCACCAATTTCTCTAGCACCACTAAAAAGTCAGATAGTTGCTCTCTCTAATGCTGCTTGGTCGATGATAACATGATATGGAGGGGTACATTTCTTTTTCCAAAAGGCCAAAGATCCATTCCAGAGTTGCTAAATAATTCTGAGTAATCACATTCAATTTGGTAGTGTCAGAACAATAGGCCAGAATACCAGTTTCTTATCATGGGCACTTACCTAAGCCTTCATCCCTGTGCCATAAAATATGCATAAAACCATAATAAACAATGTTAGACTGGTTCAAATCTTACTTTATAACCTACTGTATGAACATTCTAGATGAGTAAGAATAACTTTTCCACCACATCATTTTGTAGTATATAAGAAATAAATGTTATTTGTCCCTGTACAATGTAACTAATTACTAATAACTTTTGCATAGATAATAACACATTGTAAACACAGTGAAAGCAGCATAAACTCAAAACAACAAAGGTTTCAGAAAACAAATAAAACTAAACAAAAGCACACAGCTTGCAGTTTTGGCAACTTTTACAAACAATAAAAGTGTTTTTATATAAAGATTTCAAATAACTTTGTAGCATTAGTCTTTCAAAACTTTTCTTTTAATGTATTCAAATACCTTTCCTCATGCAGAATTGTTTATATATCATTATTTAGATTATAAGCTCTTACTATATGCCCAACATTAGTATTTAAGAAAGTATTTTTCCATGCAACCTCCCAGCTGAGCCCAATTAGAATATTATAAAAATTATTTACAATAATACTCAAGACATCCGGTTAGCTGTAGAATTTTGATTTTCTTCTTCAATTTCAGGATGTTGGTGAGAATTCTCTTTTTTCCCTTGGATGGCAACATTCTTTGTTGTGGCTGTATCTTGTTGCTGCTGTTTTTACTCTTGTCTCCACTTGAAAACTGGACTTTGGACTCATCTGTTGTCAACACAGCAATGCAAACTTTCTTATGGATATCAATAAGCAATCTCTGTACTTTTGTTCTAGTTTTGAAGGGCATTTCAAAACATTACTTAACATCAAAATGTTCAAAAACAGAGGTCTTCACTGCCTTAGGTTTGGAAGATTCTGCCATGCCCCTTCTAGGAACTGGCTTATATTACCTCTGGTTCAGAGTGACATCACTGTCTGACAAGGTCATTATTGCATAAGTACTGGTTGGTTCTTGCAATGGAGGTGGAATGACTAGCTTTTTCCTTCTGAGACTCCACCTACCACTGCTTTAACCATTGCAGAGCCGCAGACTGATATATCAGTCCAGAATTCCTGTACATTCTAATTCTGTTGGCAGCCAAAGGGTTAATTCAATTTTTAGCTCAAAGTTAATTTTCCTTATAACTTTTGAATGCAATAAGATGCAGTCTTCATGCATATATTATTGGGGTCAGCTCATGAAAATCTATCTTTTGAGGTGTATCCCATGAAAGTGAGACAAATATTTTCTGAGAAAAGTTAATAATGATTATAACTTCATGTCTCAGCAAAGTCTTCTGAAAACAAAGTAATACTTCCGTTATCTATATCTGCAGCTTCAGAAAAAGGTACAGTAGGTTTCTTCCAGAAAACATTTTAAAAAAGTTCTTAAAAGCATGGAAGTCCATTGTAGATAAATTGGTCCTTGTTCTTCCAAGAAAACCCATTGTTCAACCTGTCTGACTGGTTTACTCCAAAACTCCTTAAGACAGTTTATTTCTGTCCAGCACCAAATTGCACACACAAAAATTATATATTTGAACTTGTCATGATGCCAGCTATTCTTTAAGTCCAAATGTCAATGTGCAAGTCCTTTTGATGCAGGCTACCCTCAAAAATAACACACATTCTCTGTAAATTGCAAATTTCAAACTTGGCTAGTCAATAGGTTAAGTATAGTTTTTCCACTGCTTAAATTTCATGCCAGCAGGATGTTGCATTTTCCAATAACAAACAAAAGTTTCTTTCAATAGTAAAAATGAATTGAAGTTTTGTCTTCTCCCAGACTCCTGTGCCACCTGTCCTGCCCCCCATTCCCCCTGGTGCATGCCATGGCATTCCAGGGTGGGGGGCTCAAGGGGGATGTCGGTAGTGGGATGTGACTTGCAACATGTGGGGCTATTACATCATGCCTGTGGTGTTAGCCTCAACATGTTGCAACTTACATGGCGTATGTGCCAGGACCCTGCCCCTCTTGGCACTTGTTAGTTGACCGGTGCCCACATTTTGTTATCAAGTGGCCATTATAATATTTAAAAATGATTGGAAAGTCACTGCCCATTGAATATAATGGGGTGCACCCCCGCACTCCACCTAGCATCTTGTCATCACGTTAGTGAGCATGGGACTGGACGCGGACAGCACTTATAACCAGGAAGTCCTCAGGACCTGGTTTATTGAAGTTTACAAGTGAAATAGAGTTTTAACAATTGGATTGATTGTTGCCATCTTCATACTACCAGCATGCTGTGGAGGTAAGCCAACAACATGTGAGGTGCAGGGGCTGAGACTGGTAGGGATCTTTAAGGTCTTGTTTCCACTGTACCTTTGAGGGCAATGATAGCATCATCTATCATCACACTCTTTTCTCGGTTATCAGAATATTGTAAATTTTGTAAACTCCAGTTGGCTTGCTCAATCCAGTAATCAAAGTCATCCTCCCTGATGGGTGTTGGTTTCATGCCAGAAAATGGTTGAATACTTCTTTATTCTTTATATTTTCACACTGGCTATCCTACTTTTTCCATCAATTTTCCTACAGCAGCCAACAAATCAGTTGCTTATGAATTTTCCTGACCAGCTATGTTCAATAAATCTTTTAAATCCTGTCCCGTTACCTTCTTATTCTAGAAGTTTCTTAACTTCCCTCAGCTCCCTAGGGAAGGTGATCCAGTTGAGCTAGCTGCAATGCTCCCTTTGCAAGAATAGTGCCAAACCTCATCCTAACTGGGTATCAGCCTTGTAGGCAGTTCAATAACAGTGAGATCTGTTCCAGCTTCTACAAACTTTGGATCTTTTTTCAGGCAGTTGTACCACATGCTGTGCATAATTCTGCCAATGCTAATCACTTCACATTCCAACACATACAAAAATTCAGAGGTGTTCTATCCCTTGGGGATGTTACTGACCCACAATATATTCATGGGATACAAACCCTGTTGGAAACACCATTTTTAACTTGCAAATTTTCTAACGTGTTCAAAATGTCTCAACATTTTTGAAATTGTTCAGAATTTTTTAAATGTTTAAAAGTTTTCCAAAACTTTAAGCTGGCCCGGTGGCTCTGAGGGTTGAGGCACTGGATGCCACACCTCGCACCATGCTGGCAAACCAGGTTTGCAAACAGACTTGGGTTGCTCGGGGGTCAGTAGGGGTGAGGAAGGATTGAGCATCCATTGACAGCTGTCCTTCCTCACAGAGCAGGGACAGTGCTGTGCACTGTAGACTGACACACAGCAGCAGCAGCTGGGTGCTGGCACAGGTGCACCACAAAGAATGGGGTGGGACCCACATGCAGGGCATGAGGCTGCCTCCATGGAGGCAGAGCTGAGCTGTTTGGCCATTACACATTCATGGGCACCAGGGAAAACCACTTGAAAAATTAAGCTGGCAGGCTCCATGATGTCTTGGCTGCACCCGCACCAACCCCCCAAGAATCTTGAGGCTGGCTTTCCAGGGGAGGGGAGAAAGATGACGCTCCTTGCCCCCAGCCCTGTCACATGGAGGCAACCTGTGGGGGATCTACCAGGAAGGACTTGTGCAGGATGCTGGGGCTGGAGAGGTGAGCCCCTCTGAGGGAGGAGCCAGAGCCACCTGCCAACCCCACAGGATAAACTGCACATTAAAAAAAAATCCAAAACTTTCTGAAATATCTCTTGGAGTCATGTACACTCTTCTAGTGGTCCCAGTTGTGTCCTGTCTGGTAAACAGGAGATCCCAGCAGTGTCTCCAAAGATGTAATCAAGTCACCATGCAGATGTTACTTCTTGGTTACTACCCCTGCTTTTTGCCTGTGGGGGCCAAGCAAAGTTGGGGGTCAGGATTCATTGAAGTCCTCACATTTGAGTTTGGTCAGTAAGGGGAACAAGGGGAATAGCATGATGCCTCCACTCAGAGAAGGAAATTTTGGGCCAGGTCAAAAGTGAGATACTATCCTCTCAGATGTACTGTAGTACCAACCCACCTCCAGTTCCCATCCCAACATTTTTAGTCAGGAAAAAACACTTTTGTGCCAGTTTTGGTAGATCACTAATAATTTAAAAAAACTAACTACTGGACTTTATTTTTCTCAGACACAGTTTCTATGAAAAAATTAAAGTTGCACAATAAACAATTTGAACAAGAATTTTAGCAGCAAATGCAGAATAAATACATTTAATATTACAAGTGTGTCACTCTAAGCAATGCGATCTTAGATGTCCAGGCTTCTCTGCATCGAGGGTATGTTATACCTCCCAGCACCCACAAAAGACCAGGTCTTAGCAAGGCCTACTGTACTGTACTGTACATCACTCACTATCTGCAGTAGCAGATTCCCAGAGTTTTAATACTTTAACACTTTAACTTTTTTTCAAATTGCAATTCTATCTTAAACTACTGGGTGCCCAGATAAATTAGTCACAGTTGCAGGCCTAATGTCTGAGTGCCCAGGTTCTTGCATTGATGACCTTTAAAGATATGCACGTTTGCTTCTATCCCACTCAACAGACATTCTTGGCTAGCACTTTTAGTAAAACAAACTGTAATCCACAGGAAACTTGAACTTGGTAGCAAATTATAATCCAAAATAGCAAACTGTAACCCACCCATTTTTCTAGGTGGAAAGCCAGCAATGACTTATGTCAGATTAATTCAGGGGCAGCAGCAGATGGTGTTGAGCAGGTGATGGCCCAGTAGTAGGCAGATGGTTGATGCAGACCTAGGCTAGGAATAGTCATTTGATCCATGGCTCTTTCTCTGTCTTTCAACCTGCAGCACATGGCAGTATGGCATTTTCAGAAGGGCCAAGACCATGAGTTACTCCAGCTCATGCCACTGAATTCTCACTGTATCATGAGTACAAGTACCCAGAGGAAAGCTCCTAACCACCTCTTCCCTTAGCACAATAGACAGGGTAGAATGGCTAGTTCCTACCTATGATAACAGTTTCTGCAGATGGCTTCAGCACATTTGTTCCAACATGCAGCAACTCAAACTCTGGCAACTTTCCAGGTTGCACAGCACTCTCTCCCTCGCTCTCTCTCTCTCTCGGTTTGGACTGAAGTCCAGCAATCAGATGCAAAAAGGATTGAAACTATCACCGGGATCTTTGGCATTGAGAAAAACAACAAAAGAAGGTGCACTCATAAGGGCAAAGCAAATTAAAATCAGCTTGAAAGTGCAATTAATTCACTTTTTTTTTTTTTTACAAAGGTCCCTTGACCGAAGCACTTCGGAGTAGTCTGCAATGTTTCATATGTGCCCCGGCAATAAAATATGTATTCACAGTGGCACCACTAGTGGTACTGGTCGAGTGTAGATCATTTGGACTTTGCTTGTGATCTCTGGCAGTGAGGACTGGTTAGGTCCTCACCCTCTTCCTCAGCACTTTGTGCCTCTACAACTGACTGGGAAGAACTGCACTGAACTTCTCCTAGCTTGAGGGGAATGGTTCTGCACAGCACACTCCCAGCTCAGTCTCTGATTTGTAACAGACTTGTTACTCACAATTTTGGCTCCCATAGTGACTGAAAAAGGGTGCCAAGCACTCTACTACTGTTCTGTCACACTACCTGAGTCTTTACCAGGACCTCTTGCATTCTGATTGGCTGATCGCTAGAGTCAGAGGTCAACAAGCTGACAATGTCCATTTGCTTGCATTCTGATTACAGTGTGGAATCTGTTTCACACAGGTTGCTTTGCTACTCACAGCTAACTTTGACTTTTGAAATGCGTTAGTCAGCTGAGTTTGCAGTCCAGTTTGCAGTGATGATATCAGTGATTTCTCCAGTCCATTTGTCGTGACACATAACAAACAAAAGTACAGGTTAAACTTAACTCCTCTTCACCTGGCCTCCTGCATCTGTTCCTGCTAGAGGGTGTAGGCAGCCCAGGTGGATCCACCTTGAGCCTACAGTGGATCAGAAGGTAAACCCCATCTTTGTGGGTGATACTTGTTGGATATACAGCACTGTAAATACAGTAAATGCCCATAACTTGTTATCCTTGCTACCCCAGGTTATATCAAAGCCCTTTGTTTAGAATTCCGCAAAACAGGATAAAGGGGAAACATTCATCGCTAGGGCAGTAGCTTTGTCACTAAAGTATAGATACTATAATTTTACCAAATATTATGTGAACACCATAATTTTTGCCATTACCCATGACACTGTCACAAGTTCTAGCATTCTATATGAAAAACACTATTATGCTGGTATTTACCATGGCAAGCCTATGACTTTATGCCTCAGTTCTGTGCTGCACTTGGCCCCCTGTCAATCAAACTGCTTTTTGGCTTACCGGGGAGCTCAGACAACTCATGCCCTCAAGAGATAAAGCCTGGTGGAAATATAAACACAGTGAGCTACCTATTGAATGACAAGTCTACAGGCAGCTCAGGAATGAGTGTAAGAGCAATATTAATAAGGCCAAATACCTACATTACAGATCTCTCCAAACAGAACACCTTTGCAACCCTAAGGAATTCTGGAGGCAGGCGAATTCACTTATCAAGGGTAAGACCACAGTAGTCCATAGTTCCATCACTGTCCAGGATACCGTTCTTTCTGACCCCCCTTCCATCACCTCTGGCTTCAATTAATTTTTCACTAACCTTCATAGCTATACTTCACAATTTACCAATTCTTCACCCTTACTACGTGATCATTCCCCTGTAGTACATATTGGAACCTGTCCAGCCTTTCACCTGAAACTTGCCACCCTTAAAGAAGTTAGCTAGCTACTTGCTAACCTGAAAGATGATTCCCTTGAACCTAGATTTCTTAAGTTGGGAGCTGCCACCCTAGCTTGCCCAGTCTGTGACTTGTTCAACTGGTACTTTCTCATGAACACTGTCCTGGATTAATGGAAAGTTGCAGTGGTTGTTCCTGTACATAAGAGCATCCAGAATATCACAATCAAATTACAGGCCCATCTCAATCCTCTGCCCCTTGCCAAAATCCAGTACAGTATTCTCTATGACCACCTTCAGGTCTACCTCGACATCCATCATTTGCTTTCCCCATTCCAGCATGATTTCAGGA
This sequence comes from Neoceratodus forsteri, assembly GCA_016271365.2. NCBI lineage: Eukaryota > Metazoa > Chordata > Ceratodontiformes > Ceratodontidae > Neoceratodus > Neoceratodus forsteri. Next base: position 1,019,074,337 of record CM028129.1, read on the forward strand.
AAAATCATAGCACGCTTACTGCCTTAACCAAAGTCACATCCAATCTGTTCCATGCCATGGACCAGGGCTTTGCCACTAGGGCTATCTTTGTTGATCTGACTAAAGCATTTGACTTGGTCAACCATGGTCTCCTGCTCCATCAGCTACATCTCCTTGGTCTTCACACAAATGCCTTGCTTTTGGTCCAGAGTTACCTTTCTGACAGCTCTCAAAGTGTCAAGTGGGCAGGCTCTCTCTCTGACCTCTGGCATGTTTCCCATGGAGTACCTCAGGGCTCCATCCTGGGCCCTCTCCTATTCTCCTTCTTCATTAACAAATTACCTAACAACTATGAAGGGGCCTTTGAGCATCTCTATGTGGATGATGCCATTATCTACCGCTCCTCGTCTGACATTGGGTGGATCAACAACACGTTAGAGTGTGATTTTCGTGCTCTTGAGCACTGGTTCCTTGAACATCAACTAGTTCTGAACACAAAAAAATCTTAAAGTATGTTGTTTTCCCATCCCTCCCTTGTGATTCTCGCTCATAATGGTGATATCCTTGATTCTGTCCTATCCTTTAAATACCTGGGTGTCACCCTTGATACAGAACTTTCTCTCGAAACTCATGTCACCCTCCTTTCAAAATCTATTAACCAAAAGCTTGGCATGCTTTTCTGTATTAGTCCCTTCCTCACATCAGCCTCTCGTCTTAAGATTGCAGCTGCTTCGCTCCTTCCCCTCCTTACTTATTTTGTACCTCTATTGCTTGCACCCAACACAACAGTCCTAGCCCACCTTAAACAGGCCTATCACAGGGTGGGTAGATTCGCTTTGGGGGTCAAGGCCCGTTATCACCACTGTGATGTCCTTTCTTCCTTGAGTTGCTTAACCTATGAATTTAATTCCCATTTTGCCACCCTCTGCTTGATGCACAAACTGGTCCATAAATACACTCCCCCTACCTTAGTGAGCTAGTTCAGCTTCGGCAACCTCAGCGAGCCTGTAGGTCCACTTCACTGCCACTGCTTGTTTTGACCAAACCACAGCCAGCAGTGGCCCAAAGATCATTCACCTACTCTGCTGTACATGCCTGGAACTCCCTGCTTCACCCCTTACTGTCCTGTTTCTCCTTCCCCAAATTTAAATCCTCATTATCATCCCACCTCACTGCCTCCTCTCTTTGTGCCTGCTCCTGATGACTTTCCTCTGCTTCCCTAATTTGTACAGATATCTACCCTGCAGAACTAGACCATGGCTCTTCTAAACTATTTTTCATAAGTGACCCTTCCTTGAATGAATGCTATACTATCCTAATCCCTTGCCTTCACCTATGCTGCTGCTTGCTCTGCTCTGTTTTGTATGTTGTCTTTGTATCAGCCATTGTAAATGCAATGTTTTATACTGTGTTAGCTTATTCTGTTATTGTATAACATATGTGATGTTTTATATTTTGTTATCCAGTTGTCCTGGAATCTGGTGTAACCCAAGTCAATGTATCTTGTACTTTCTTTGCAAATTACACTGTATTTTGTACATACTACTCTTCTTGAGTCACTCCAGAAAAAGGGACTGTAATGGCTCATTGAGCTCACACGGTTACCAAAATTCAATAAATAAATAAATAAAACTGTGGAATTCTTGGGCTTATACAAGAACCCCATTCACCCAAGTGATAGTACAATGTTCTGATAACTGTCACTGGGTCAACGTAAAAAAATAAATAAAATATAATTAGCATTTAAATCTTTGCTAATGTGCTTTTATAATAGTATTTAAAATAGAGGTAGTTTACAACTCAATGGCTCATCAGAACTGGAGACCCAATTTCAAGAGCAGACTCAGGCAGTAGAGGGGCTTGAGTTTTGCTGCAGTATGGCAGTGCTTTCAAGCAGGGTGGAAGCAGCACTGGGTTCCACAACCACATCAAACTATACTTCACTGCAGAAGTGTGACTGTGTACACTGCCTGCCAGAGTACTGGCTTGTATCATGGGAGGGATAACTGAGACAATCTATGTAGGAAATGGTGACAATCTAACAGACATTGCAGTAAATTCAGGCTCCAATGCTGACCTCCATGCTTGCATGCCAAATTGTGCTCCATTAGTAGAGCTTGAAATGCCTACCACTGTCATGTGGGTAAGGTGCAGGGGACTTTGGAGTGGAGTTGGATGGTGACTGGGCTGAGTGGTTTCGTGCTTGAGGGGGACATACAGCAAAGAGGATAAATAAAACATGCAGAGATAGATTCAAATAGGGTGATGCAAAATGGATCCATGACTTTTCATGAATGATTACTATTTACATGACTACAGTCATTGTGACTAGTACAATACAATGATTTGCTCTAAAACTGACATAATGAAAAGGGCCTTGTGCTAAATTGCACTCAAAATAAGGACCTGGTGCGGCACTAGCTTAGACCTTTAAACATGGGATCCTAGAATAGTGGCACATTTCAGCACTGACAATGCCAGTAACAGAGGGGATGGTGGGGTATGATTAAAATTGCCATGGGTGGGGGGGTGGCATTGTCACAGGAACAACCAGGTAAGACATTGATTATAAAAAAGTATGCAGTGAAAAATGTTCAGATCATTGTGAATTGTATCATTTTGCCACTCCAATTCCTTCACATTGGTTTATGGGAAATGAGCATTAAGGTCTGCTCTATTGAGGCTTTTATGTGCGCAGTTATGCTTACAATTTCTTATAGATGTTTTTTAATATTAGCAAGTTGTCATATAATGGGTTATTTTGGTATTTATAAAGCATGATGAATAAGTGCACATACAGTAGAAGGGCCTATAAATGTATACCATTTTATATGCTTACATGATCCCAAGTGAAACATTACATTCTGCTTTTTAATAATTATGAATTAACTGGATTCCAGAAGGCATGGGAAAGCATTGTACCACTTTGTTGCCTTGCACTTAAATATTGAGATACCTACTGTTACTGATGCTTTGCGATAGATTTACAAATACAGTGAAAGCATATCAGATGTGACAGAATGCATCTCTACCATATTTATTAGGGCTTTCATGGCTATAGGCAAGGCATAGAATATAGTACAATAGCACTAAAGAGTCAGTAACCAAACATAGGCTCCTATAGTGTGCATATAGCACTAGTATGATAGAACTGAATGTTGACTGTCACTATAAAGAGGTTGTATAACCTGGTGCAAATGTATTTCCCTCTTGCACTCTAGGCACAGAGGTGCTGTTCCTGAAATATAGTCTTACCACAGTTACAGATCTGTTGGTGTGGAATTGCAGCAACACAGTTTTGACGACTCAAGTTGGTGGGCACAACAACTAAGTAAAACTTGATGGACAAAACAAACTGATGCATCAGTACCAGACATAAACAGCATTTTATGTCAAGTACCAGTTTGTACCAAAAAATAGATTTTGCTTTCATAGTTGGAAGCTTGCTGTAGTTTAGTAGTCAGCTGATCGACCACTCCCCCCCCGTCACTACTTAAATCAGCTGGAGCCACACCTCACGGCTGTAGCTAGTTTCTTTTCTGGTTCCTGTGGCTATGTAGGCTTGTCAGTTCCTGCCAGTCTCTCATGTTTGTTTTCTGGTTCTTACCTTGCCCTTCCATCTCACTCACTGCAGTCGTGGTTTGTTTCTGCTCTGTTAGGGTTATGCCAGCCCCTTCCCCCCCACTTGCTGTTTTACCTCATGCATTTTGGTGTTCTTTTTGTTTGTGCCCCCTGTTGTTCAGTAAGTATTTTGACTTTTGAATCTCTGGCTGTAGCAACTTGCTTCCTGCCTTTACTAGGGCAGTCACTCATGCTGCTTTCATGTCCTCATTAGACTCCTGCTTGCCTTCAGTTTAGTTTGTGATGTGCTGACTCATTTGTGCTATGTGTGTCCTTCAGTTGCATTTTGTTCCTGTGTTTGGTCGGTCTCCCTGGTGTTCATATGAAGCCACTTGCAAACTTTACTTCAGTTCAGCTCATTCATTAACCTCACATGACTCAGGCAGACAACTGTGGCTACTTGTACACAGTCATTTGTTTCAGTCATCCTTACTTAGTCTGTTTCAGTATTTGAACCACAGTCATGGTTTTAATGCAGCTTCCTGCTTGTGACTGAATGCCGCTATTATAACTGACTTTGATATGAATGCATATTTTCAGTATCCTGCCATTCAATTCTTTCTCTCAGTCATATCAGTCAGTCACTTCAGCAGTTCTCATTCAGTCCATTTCAGTTACATCTATTGTCCATCCACAGTCATCATTCAATCAGAGCATTTCTGCATCCATGTTTTATTTATTTATTTGAAAACGTTTCCCCAGGAAAAACAACATGAGCCGAAACCAGCTCATTTCCAGAAGTGTCTTGGGGAGGGGTTACAAGAGGAGGAATAGCAAGAAAAATCATTAACATACAAGTGCAATTACATAAATCTAATACATTCATCAGTGTACAAATGGTAATGTACATTCAGAACATCAGATTAAAGCAGTTAACATAATTAAATAGCAACCTAGTTGTAGCCAAGTAACAGTCAGCTGGAGGTTAAGGTTGGAGATGGAGCAGCCTTAATAGGTGATTGGAAGTAACTGAGGACTGGGTTCATAAGTGCAAGGAGGAGACCAGCCCACAAGAAAGAGGTTGAGACAGGGAATTGAGGGTATCAGCCAATGTGGAAGCTGGAGTGGAGCCATAGAGATGGGCAGATAGTGCAAGTAGGGGAGATGGGATGGGAAGGGAGAGAGGGGAGACAGAGAGAGAGAAAGAGAGAGAGAGAGAGAGAGAGAGTCAAGCTAGGGAGCTATACCCCCTCAGGATGCTGACAACTCTGCAGGGAGAAGGGGAGAGTGAGAGACAGACAGAAAAGAGTCAAGCTGGGAAGCTCATACCCCTTCAGGATGCCTAAAACCCTGGAAGGGGAAGGGGAGAGAGAGAGAAGGAGTCATCTGGGAGGCTATTCCCCTTCAGGATGCTGAGAACCCAGCTAGAGGGATAGGAACCTGGCAGAGAATAGAGGTGAGAGGAAAGGAGAAGATAGGGTAGGGCAGGAACAGGGGGCTAAGAACCCAAGACAAGGAGCTGGGGTGAGGGGATAAGGCTTCATGAAACAATTTCTACTGGTCATGTTCATAACTAGAAACAGGGTTCCTGTCTGACTTCTCTGTGCTGGTTGGGCAAGAGTACTATCTACAAAAACTGACTTCCTACTATTGCGTTTTCCATTTAGTAAATACCATGTTCAGGCATACAGGGAAAAAAAACCATATATTAAAGCAGCACTGCATGATAATGATGAAAAAGCTGTCCTATACTTTTTTATTCTAGTTTTGATCATCCCTTGTCGCTTGACTTTCATGATATTCTTTTACCCATTTTGAATCTGCTTTATCACTGAGCTTTACAGTTGAAATAATAAATTGAGTTTACCTTTTAATATGGCTCCTAACACATTTCTATCAGTATTCTCTGTTGTTTTTAAACACTCATTGTTTAAGATCAATTTATTTTGACTATAATAAACTAGTATAGAGCAGACACTGCTCCATGATCTTATGGGACAACAGATATGCAAAAGCAGCAGAGAATATTGATGTAAACCCAGCTCAAGCCATATTAAAAGGAACAGTCCATTTATTGTTCCATACTTCAGAAAAGAGCTAAAGCAGAAATAAAATGGAAAAGGAAGGTTATCACACAAGTCAGGAGATAAGGGGCAATCTAAAATAGAATTAAAAGTATACAATTGCAGCTAGATATTTTCAAATATTTTGCAATGTTTCTAAAGAGATTGTCTCTGTTGGCCCTAAAGTGGTACTGCAGGAAAGCAGGAATTTCTTTACATATATCATAGATATTTCAGGAACTATCTGACCATGACAATGGCAGCAACTGTAGATCAAAATGTTCACTACTGCTTTAAGCTTCCTGTAAGTAGAACTATGACTAGACAGCTAAAACTGCTTCACACAGCAAGGTAAGGGCTCAGCTCTGAACACTTTTTTATGGATGCTAGCGGAGCCTGCAGCTATCTTGCTGTCTGTAGCTGGGAAAATGGGATACCAAAGCACATTTAGTACTTTTCAGTGTATCCTTCCAAAACACACAAGTCACTACCCAAATGAATAAAATACTCCCTTCTCTCTGCTGGTAGTCTGGAACTCAAAATCTATCAAGTGCTTTTAACATACAAACTTATGAAATTTTCCAGCAGAAAAAGACCATTTGGTCTATCGAGTCTGCTCAATTATGCAGCTAGCAGCCCTAGCATCTCAGATAAGGATTCCATCCCCTTTACATATGTCTAGCAAACCTGAGAAACATTTGTCTAGCACAACAAAGTTAAGTTCTAAGGCACACACAAGAGGTACTTTGCTGTCTAAAGAAGTGTCAAATTCTTCTAACGTAAAAAACATCTGATCATTAAGATAAGCACTCCAAATTCCATGCTGCTTAAAGGAGAAGTCTCAAGTATGCAGTGCTGTGTACTAGCTTTCCTCACTTCTCCTATGTCAAATTCATTCACTCTGTTTGTATTTCCAGTTAGTAATTGTGGTTTGAGGAGCATTTGAAATGTAAAGAATACACTTTTTAAATGAAGTCATCTAGCTGTCCATTTTCCCAGCTGTTGAAAAGAGGATGTGTGTCATCTGTGCAAAGGAAGCCTTTGATCTTCTTCAACCCCAAAACATGTTACAGCTGTCTTATATTGAAAGCTGACCAGCACAAATAGTTTTTTTGTTCTTGTGAATGAAATAATGTTATATGTTTTATGTTCTATGCACAAATATAGGCTGCTAGTATTACTACACACTGTGTGAGTGGCATGACAGGACTGTCTTAAGCAGTTGCAACCTTAAAATAAAATACAGATAGTAAGCATTGAAAACTACATGCTTTCTTATGAGCTGCTGCTCTGGTGACACCAGGGAATTGAAGTGATTGTATTACAAGTGCCTCATTTGCATATAAATGGGGTCTGGCTTGAGACTTTACAAGGTTGTGTCAGAGCCTTATAATCAAGATAAGTGTTTCAGCAGAAAACCATGACTGATCTCATATTGACATACCTGTAGCAACTGATGTAATCTACAAAAAATATGACAGATTGAACAAAGCAATTCCCTGCATAGAAACATAGAATTTGACAGCAGATAAGGACCATGTGGCCCACCTAGTCTGCCCATTTCCCCACCTAATGGATAAGCTGCAGATCCTAGTTAACCAACAGCCAACTTCCTCATACCCCCCACTAGAACTGCCTTATGTCTGTCCCATGCATTCTTGAATTCCCTCACTGTTTTTGACTCCACAACCTCCTCAGGAAGGACTTTCCCTGTATCCACAACCCTCTCCATGAAAAAATACTTAATTACATTACCTCTGAGCTGTCCCCCCTCTATCTTCAAATTGTGCCCCCCTTATTCTTGCACATCTCTTTTTCTGAAAGATGCTACCCTCTTGGATTTTGTTAATTCCTTAAGGTACTTGAAAGTTTCTTTCATGTCCCCTCCCTCCTTCCTTTCCTCAAGGGTATACATATTAAGCTCCTTTAGTCTCTCTTTGTATGTCTTCTGGTGCAGACCTTGCATAATTTTAGTTGGCCTTCTCTGAACAGCCTCCATCCTGTCTATGTCTTTGCAGAGATGTGGTCTCCAGAACTGCATGCAGTACTCCAGATGGGGTCTCACCAACTGTGTGCACAGAGGGATAACAACTTCTTGTTTTATACTGGGGATGCCTCTCCCAACAATAATAATAATAACAATAATAATAATAATAATAAGAAGAAGAAGAATCTTTATTTGACTTAGCGCCTTTCAAAATTGCCAAGGCTCTTTCCAAAAAAAAAACTAAAAACAATAACGTAAAATGGCAGTATAAAAGATAATCTATAAAATCTGTTACTGAATATACTTAATTAGTGAATGCTTGACCCCATAAATACGTTTTGAGAGCCTATGCATCCTGGTATCCCACCAGCCCTTCTTACTGCCTTCTCACATTGCTTGCCTACCTTTAGGTCATCTGATATGACTACCCCAGGTCCCTTTCCATTTTTATTGTTGTTAGTATCTCACCACCCATTGTGTACCCTTCTCCTGGGGTTTTTGTTTCCCAGGTGCATTACTTTGCACTTCTTTGCATCGGACCTAAGCTGCCATGCATTTGCCCATTCCTCCAACCTTGGCAAGTCCCTTCTCATCCTTTCCACTGCACCATCTGTATCAATCCTGTTGCAAATACTTGTGTCATCTGCAAAGAGACATACTTTTCTTTCCAGTCCCTTGGCAATGTCACTTATAAAGACATTAAAGAGGACTGGCTCCAGTTTTGAAACCTGCGGTACTCCACTAGTAACACTCTTTCTTTAGAGTGGACTCCGTTTACTATTACCCTCTGCATCCTGTTGTCCAGCCAATTTTTTTACCTAGGCTACCACCTTGGGACCCACTCCAAGGCTAGCTAATTTGTATGGACTCACCTCAAACATTTCCTTTGTATCAGACTGCAGTTTTCCAAAATCAGATATAAACATATACACAACATAAAGGTGCTAAATTGACATATGTTTCTTTCTTATTTATAAAGTATTTTGCTAATCAATTAAACTTCATCATTAGTATTCATTAGAATATATGTCATTTCACTTTTAACATGTTTGGCCATTTTAAAAATGGACTTAACTAGTATTATCTAGCTCTATTATACAAGGACATTGCCATAAGATGTGCAATTTATCTTCCCTCTCCCCTTTCTGGCAGTCACAGACTTCATGTATTTTAGACAATTTATTATATCTTACTTTTAAAATATTACTTTCTAGTAATTTTAATCTTACTTTAATAAATACATTCCTGAGAGTCTTGTTAAATTATATATCTCAGTAGCCCCTGAATTCAAATACAGAATTATCTGCATACCACTTTGAAAATCTAGAGCCTCTTATTTTCAATAAGTCCTGCTCTATCCAATAATTATCAGTTTTATTTTGGATATAAGCCTTGTATTTACTACTTATTTTAATATTTTTGTGGTGTACTTTAAGTGCCGATAAATAATATTGGTCCAACTTATAATAAATCTCTTGAATCCAACTTTTTTTTTTTACCACAGTCATTTCCATTCCAATTTAGTTGTTCCTGAAAACATTTCTTTGTCAATTTTCCATCCTCCAATCTGGTTAATTAAAGCCAAAATGTGAATTTTCTTCCATCCATAAGGACATTGGTATTTATTATTCCAAGTTCAGCCCTAAGATATACCGAGGCAAATGAAATAGGTATTTTCAATTCTGAGGATATTGTTTTATAAATGGTACTCTTAAGGTCCTTTTACACACATGTTTTTAAAACAGAATCAGTGTTACCTGTGTGGAGCCATTGTACTCTGTTGCATTCTGGTTCCTTTCTACACCCTGCGAGTATTCCGGCAACACCTGCCTCCATTTGTTTCAGCTCCCCCAAAGTTTGCTGTGCTGTAATGGTTGTTTCTGCATTGCTACTAGAATGGCTGTTTTACATAGCCAGGTGAAATGGAACACAACGGTGCAAACCATGGAAAGCAGAGATTGCAGTTTGGATGAACGATCACCTAGGGAATGAAACAGATGCACTTCACACACAAGGGATGTAACAGAATACAGTTTCCATAAGAGTCATTCCGTTACAGAAACCTTTGTGTTAAAGCACCTATAAGGTACTTAGCATCTACAGTATCCCATATTTCAGCTGCATAAGTCATTTGTGCCCAGCATTTGACTTTAATTGCTTTTAACAAAGGCATTAAGGTGTATCCACCATAGGTGTAATTACATCTCCTTAAATCATTTGCTGTTTTTTCAATTTTTCCCCATATTGTTTCTTTATGTCATTTCCAATTACCATTGTTAGTGTAAGTTAAACCCAGATATGTATACTATTTAACACACTTTAATTTATGTTCTCCTTGTTTCCACTGATGATTTGTTTGATTAGACCCAAAAACCATGGTGTTTGTTTTGTAGTAATTAATTTTCAATTTCAAATACTTGGAATGTTTTGCTAAGGTAACAGGTTGTGTTTGTAATCCCCCCCAGTTTGGGATTTTAAAATTAAACCATCCACATATACTAATGTAGGTGTTTCCCTAGAGCCTATTTTAGGTGCATCTTGATCACTTAATTCAAGTTCTCTAATAAGTGAATCCATATATAAATTAAACAATGTTGCAGTGAGGATACTACCTTGTCTTACACCACAATTTATTTGAAATGGTTTAGTCATTTGGCCAGTGACACCAAATCTAACCTTAACCCATGTTTCATTATATAATTAGGCAACTATTTCCACCAAAGATGATTCAATTCCTCTATTACTCATTATTTCCCATGACAGTGGTCTATGCACTGTATCAGATGTGGCCTCTAAATCAATGAATGCCACATACAGTTTTTATTTCCTGATTTTAATGTATTTATGCAATAAATGAGTCAGAATAAAGCAGTTATCTATCATGGAAGCTGCCTGACAAAAGCCTGCTGGGGCTTCACTAACCCTCCTCCCCCCCCTCGTTATCTGTATTTGAATTATCATAGATATATACATAGACAGTGTCAGCAGATAAGGGCCTATGGCCCACCCAGTCTGCCCATTTAAGTCTGTAAGTTCAGTTTATGTTTTCCAAGAAGTCTGTTGCCCCTTATCAGATGATTAAGCAAGATGTGTGAGAACATTTTTAAACTCACATCCACTAAACTTATAGGACAATACATTGCTGGGTCCCCTATACTTCCCTTTTTGTGCATGGGAACAATATCAGCACCTTTCCAAAAAGATGCCAAATATTTTTCTTGAATACACTTATTAAAGCTGTTGGATAGAATAGTCTAATCATTGAGTCTCCAAAATGTAACAATCTGAGTTATTCTTACTATTCAGACAGCCCTTTTCCACAAGCTGCCAGAAACCGTTGTCATTTCTTTTTTCAGTTGTTAGTAACATTTGAGCCCATTTCCTTTTCTGAAACTCCCCTTTCTTCTCTAATAATAAGTTTTTATATTCCTTTTATATTTAATTTTGAAACTCTGGGATAGCTTTTTGTCTTTAACTAGTCTTACCTTTCTTATCTGTTTTCAATCTTTTGTGTGGGACTGTGTCAAATGCTTTGCTAAAGTCTAAGTAGGCCATGTCCACCTCCCCCCAGCCTACTACTTTGGTCACCCAGATAAATAAATCTAGCAGATTTGTTTGACACGACCTGCCCACTGTGAATCCATGCTGTCTTGGGTCCTGTGCTCCACTGGCCTCTAGGTACTCAACAGTTCTTTCCTTCAGAAGTGATTCCATCATTTTCCCTACTGCTGAGGTCAAACTAACAAGTCTGTAACTTCCTGCCTCTGCCTTGCTCCCACTTTTGTGAAGTGGAATCACATATGCCCTCTTCCAGTCCTCAGGTACCACTCTATCCTCCCATGATTTGTTAAAGAGGGTAGTCAGTGGTGTCAGTAGTTCTACCCTTAATTATTTTAGAATTAAGGGGTGAATCCTATCAGGCCCCATTGCTTTGTCCACCTTCAGTTTTAAGAGTTCTTTCAGAACCCTGTCTTCTGTGAATGGACTGGTATCTACCCCCCTATCCAGAGTGTTTCTATTGTTTGGTTTAGGTACCTCCCCCTCCTCTTCTTTTGTGAATACTGAGTAGAAGTATTCATTCAGTATCCCTGCTTTTTCACTGTCACCCTCTGCCACATTCCCTCCTCTTTATTAAGCCTCAGTAGCCCTCCCTTGGTCTTTTGTCACTCCCTAATGTACCTATAAAATGTTTTATCCCCATTTTTAACAGAGTTGGCTATCTTTTCCTCAGTTTGGGCCTTTGCTATTCTGACTGATTTCCTTGCCTCCTTCTGCTTTAATTGATGTAGTTCTCTGTCCTGCTCCTTCTGTGTTTCCTTACATTTCCTGAATGCTATCTTTTTCTCCTTAACCTTCCCTGCCACCTCTTTTGAGAACCATAGTGGCTTTTTCCTTCACTTGTTTTGTTGATTTACTTTGCACAAAGGCCTGTTGCCTCTGTGATGGCAGTTATAATGTTTCCCCATTGTTCTTCCACCTCTCCTTCTTGCCTGTTTGCAAGTGCTTTTCTGAGGCACTGTCCCATTTTCCCAAAGTCAGCCCTTCTAAAGTCCAACACCCTTCTTTTTGTATGGCTTGACTCTACAGCTATGTTTATTGTGAACCACACTGTTTGGTGGTCGCTTGCTCCCAGATGGCTACTCACTTGTAAATCTGAGATCCTCTCTCCATTCTCATTTGAAAGTACCAGGTCTAAAACTGTTCCCTCCTGAGTGGATTCCAACACTAGCTGTCTGGGCATGCCCCCTGTAGGGCATCAAGAATAATCCTGCTCTTGGATGTGGCTGCAGTAAAGGTGCTCCAGTTAACATCTGAAATATTCAGGTCCCCCATCAACAATATCTCTCCTTTTTCTGCCATTCTAAGGATTCCTTCTATCATTTCCTTGTTCATTGCCTCACCAGAGATGTTGGCTTGTAAACAACCCCTGTGCAGATTGTGGTGCCATTTCCTGTCTCCTGGGTGACCCACAGTGCATTCTATCCTCTGTTTACCCTTTAGTTCTGTTGCTTTGATTCCTTCCCTGAAGGGCATCCTCCTTTTCCCTGTATTTTCCATTTAAAACTGAGTCAAAACTGTAAATTTTCCCGTATGTGCAAATCAATACATTTATGCAACTGACTTCATTATGCCTGTCAGTAAAAAAATCACTATTTTATTTATTTATTTGCATCTCATATTAACACTTTTGAGCTACAAGCTCATTTACAAATGTTCCATGTCACAGAGTACAAAATACACACAGGGAGTTCTGCAATATTTCAAAATTGTTATAACAGATCAAACAATGTAAAGCAAATCAGATTAGCAATGCTGTATTAAGCTGTTACACTAGAAGTATGAGTAGGAGGTAAAGCATTAGAGTAAATTTGAGGGAAGGAGGGCAGAGGTAGAGGAGGCATGAACTGGGCTGAAGGTAGATGTGAGTGGGAGGATGAGAAGTAAGTAGTTAGCAGAGGATCAGTGATTAAGGAGCCACCCAGGGAGCCTTGTCAGAGTAGGGGTGAAAGGTGGGAGGGGGTCACAGATGTGGCATGGTGTGAGGTTGGTGTGAGAGGTGAGGCAAAGGGTGTAAGGGAGGCCTAAGGGAGGTGTGAAGATGTAGGGGGAAGGGCTGTGGTAGGTGGTGGGGGTAAGGTTGGAATAAGAGGTGAGCAAGGGGGGATAGTGTGAGGGTGGGAAATAGATGGGAGGATGGAAAGGAAGGTGACGGAGAAAGTGCTCATGCAGGAATGTAGCCTCTGGAAGGGTGGAGGATTGGTCACTTTGGGTGGGTTATTTATGTATGTATTTATTTAATCTTAGATTACAAAGTACTTTTGAGCACCAAACAGCTCATTTACAAAGGTTCCATGTCAGTGTGGGGGGGGGGTTACAAATAGACATAGGAGAAAGTAACAAATTGAGTTACTAATACACATTGCAATTGATACATCATAAAGGAGAGAAGGAGTTTAAAATTATCATGAAGAGGGGAGGGTAGAAAAGCTTTAAGACCAGGAAAAAAATTAGTAGCAGCCAGAGGCTTTGTCACAGTTGCAATTGGGGGAGGCAGGAAGTGGGGGTTAAGTAGGACAGGGCAGGGGAAGGGGGTGGCAGCCAGTTGTCTAGCCAGTACTAACATGTGGTGAAATCAGGAGGTGGGGATCACAGAAGATGGTGTAGGGAATGTGGATGGGGTACCTATGAGTTAGGAGGTACAATCACAGGAGCTTTCAGTTATGAGATGTTGTCTGAGCATATGCTTGAACTGGCCATGTTTAGATAGGTTAGTCAATTTACTGTGCAGGCCATTGAACCAAAATGGGTCTCTAAAAAGAAAGGCTCTCTGGCATTGGGTGGTCTGGCACCTTGGGACAAGAAGAAGTTTGGTTGCAGAGGTGCAAGTGTGTTGGGTCTTGAGAGATTTGTTCAATAGGCATCCTACGCTCAGTGGCAAGAGGCCAAGTAGCACCTTTTTAGTAAGAAGCCATGTTTGGTATTTGATCCTGCCACTTAGCTGTAGTCATCCAGACTAAGCATAGAGCTCACAAGTGTGGGTGAGATGAGCAGCACCCAAGATAAGTCTACAGACCTTGTTCAGAGTGACAGCTAGTCTTCTGAGAATTATTGTGTGAGGTACCTTAAGGGGGGAGAGGTGGAAGAGAGACGGGGTGGAGGGGTAAAAAAGGAGGTGAGGGGGATGGGGTGTGTGGCATGGGGAGGGATGGAGGTTGGAGACTAAGTACTGGTGTTGGATATTGCCAAGTGGGTGAATTTGCCATTAGAGGGGGTACATAGCCTAAAAGGGGGAATGGGAGCTAGGTGTTATAGTCACACATATTGGAGGCAGTCAGATGATCCTGAAGTTTAGATCTGAATTGACCAAGTCTTTGCACAGCTTGCAGGTCAGCACTGAGAGAGTTGATCCAATTAGGGGCTCTGAAGGCAAACAATGATTGCCACTGGGATGTTCTGTGGAAAGGGACTAGCAACATAATTTTGCATGTGTTCCTGGTATTCCTGGGTCAGAAGGATTGGCAGAGGAGGTTCTGAACACAAGGGGGAGTAAGGCCCTGGGTGGCCTTCTTACCTAGCAGGCATACCTGGTATTGGATTCTGTTTTGTAGATTAAGCCACCCCGAGCAAGTACTAGTCTGCAAGCTTTGTTGAGTGCAGCTTTTATCCTTTTTAGTATGGAGTTATTGGTGGCCCCATAGACTACTATCCCATAGTCAATGACCAACAAGATGGAGCTGGTTACTACAAGCTAGATAGCCCCATCACTTAGGCAGTACCTATGTCTGTATAATTTGACAGTCCTTGCATTAGCAGCCTTGGCATCCTGATCAATGTGTATAGTAAAAGAGCGGGCACTATCAAACATGACACAAGATATTTAAAACTGTTCGCCATCTCTAGAACCATATTCTGGTAGTTTCAGATTTTAAGACAGTATGATCTGTGCACGTTCTGTGCTGAGGCAAAAAACATTGTCTTTGTCTTTTTATAACTAAGTAGAAACCTAGATTTAATGAACCATGCTTCAATATCGGAAAAGTCATCCTGCATTAGTTTTTCAAGGGTAGCAGGGTTGGTGTGGCTTGAAAAGAGTACTGCATTGTTTATGTATAGTAGGACATTGCTGCAGCAGGCCTTAGGGAGGCTGTTAATAAACAAGCTGAACAGAACGGGACCCAAGATAGAGCCTTGGGGGACCCTTGTAGCAACACTGCACTGTTCAGATAGGACATTGGCTAGTGGCTAGATAGGATAGTGGCTCAGTAGGTAGCACACTCGCCTCTGAGGCTGGGAGATCAGAGGTCTGTGGGTTCAGTTCCCACATCTGGCACTTAGGTTAATATCCCAGTACTGACACTGTAGTGCAGCATGAGAGGGGTGCTGCACTTCTGAGGTGTCATCTTTCAGATGAGATGTTAAACCAAGGTCCCATCTGCCTGGATTGGTGGTAGTTCAGGTGGATGTTAAAGATCCCATGGCAATTATCAAAAAGAGTAAGGGTGTTTTTATTATAATAAGAATCAAAACAGAAACATAAACAAAAGAAATTAAGATCATCAATAATGCTTAAACATCTGACATGAAAAAAAACTGAAAGAAGAAACAGATACTGATCTAAACAGTCATATATATCTTATAAACCACAACAGTGTCTTAAATGCACAAGCCACTAATAGTACCTACTTATATTTAATAATTTGTGAGAATCCCCTCCACCACATCCTAACCAAATCTGATGTAAAGATTTGTAATTCTTTGGAGTATACTTTTTGTAATTCATTTGTTACATAAAGAAAAAATGCTTTCTCTGAAGTCTGTTTTTGGAACAACACCCATTGACACCTAATTTGCCATAAACAGAATCGTAAAACAGCCAATAATAACCATACTGTACCTTTTCTCATAGATGTGTAAATTGGGAGAGAGGTCTCCAATCATTAAAAATTGATAAGAGGGGTTCAATAACCATGGCAATGACCAACATTTAGCCAGATAGGCCCATAACTGAACCGTATTTGAACATTCTAAAAAGAAATGTTCCATGGTCTTTTCCTTATTTATACATTTAACATATGGGCAAGTCCTTTCCTCTTTTGCTTTATATTTTGCTGTCCCTCTAACATTCAATCTCCCGCACATTATTAACCATTGTATTTCCCACATACAAGGCAGCAATCTTGGATTATTCAATTGATCCAAAACTACCTGAGTCAATAAGGAGGGGCAATTCCTAAAGACTGGACTCGTAGGATATTGTGAATCCATTATTATCTTATATAGAGATTTAACCGAACTGTCACAAATTTGAGATTTTGTTAATTTCCACTTATACAATTCCCTGGCTATCGGAATAAAATAAATTGGCAGAGGAAAATGGTAGTTCATTTTTGGAGCATAGTGCGACCAAGATTTCAAATATTGGCCTATACCCGCTCTAAACCACTGCTCTTCATTCCTTGTTGAGGAATTTAAAGCGGATTTCAAGGAATTTATACAAAATAGTGAAAACCAAAAAACCACTGGATCTATCATTCCCACGCCCCCTTTTTTTTCTCCAAATATGTATAAACTCTTTTAATTGGGTTAAGCCTATTGCCCCATAAAAATTGAAAACAAAGACTATAAAGCTTAGTCTCGAACTGGGATGGTAAAGGAAAAATGACTGCAATATACTGAAGACAAGATAAAATAAACTGTTTCAAGATTTGCACTTTTTTAAGTTTATAAAATCTAAAACATTTCCAATTATTAACTTTCCGTTCCACCTTACCCAAAACTGATAACCAGTTTTCAGCCGGAAGGTTTTGAGGACCAAACAAAACTCCCAAAATTGTGATCGGTTCCGTCAATAGTGGAATAGTTGCATTATGAACCAACCCTATTGGACAGGACCCCATCAATAAGCCTTTTGATTTTTTATAATTTAGTTTGGTATTGGACAATTTAGCATATATATGGAATTCTTGAAAAAAAGAATCAATTTGATCCACATTCTGAAAAAATAAACACACATCATCAGCAAATGCTTATATTGTTAACCTTATGTTTGTACCTGGAATCAGGACGCCTTCCCATAAAGCTTTGAAACTAACAGCCCTAAGCAAAGGTACTAAAGTAAAAACGTATAGCAAAGGACTCAGAGGACAGCCCTGTCTCACCCCTGTGGAGATCTCAATAGGATGTCCTAACCTCCCCTTAATAACAGGGAATACCTTCATAGTTTTATACAGACCTTTAATCACCTCCACCATTTGTAATGGAATCCCAAAATAACTTAAAAGAAACCTATGATTTACCCTGTCAAATGCCTTTTCAAAGTCCAATGAAATTAAACCACCACCCTTACCCAATTCCGACAAGTATTCTATCACATCTCTAATGGTAGTCAAGATTGACTGAATTCTTCTATTTGGGAGTCCACAGTGCTGCATTGGTGAGATGACTATTGACGCCAAGCGTTTCAATCTATTGTTTAATAAGGTTGCAAAAATGTTATAATCGGAGTTTAACAAGGTAATTGACCTCCAATTTTCCAACTTCCCCTTATCCCCAGATTTAAAAAGATAGATTTGTAATCCGTGAGTAAAGGAACTCAGAATCAAGTGGCCTGCTAGAAAAAAATTAAATAGTAAAACTAAACCAGCACTCAAATCGGTCCGAAAAGCTTTATAAAATGGATTAGATAAACCCTCAAGACCTGGTGAAGTGTTATCTTTCAATTAACCAATAACTATCTCAATTTCATGGACAGAAAAGGGTATTATCATGTCAGCCAGCAAATTTTGTTCTAACCTTGGGGGTTGGGGGCAAATTGCAAATAATCCCACATTTCCTGAACCGACGGTGAGTCAGTGGATGTCAAAATTTTAAAATACTGATTAATAACAGAGCTAATACCCTGTACATCAGTCACCTTTCCCATCTTAGAATCCAAAAACTCCAAAGAAGTAGAATCTTTAAGTGTTTTGCACAAGACATAGGGGTCTCCTATAACAGACTTCCCTAAATGATTGTTTAAAAGTGCCTGTAGTGATTTAGCCCTATCATATTGTAACCATCTCATGTCTGATTTTACCACAATTATCTGAGAAGTTAAGTACTGATTCGTAGTATTCGCTGTTGAAAACAAATTTTGTAAATGGGATCTCAGTTTTAAGTAAGCACTAAACTGTGAGTTCCTTCAGTGAATTTCATAGGATTTAAACCACTGTGTACAATCAGCCTTAGTCTCTTCCCACCAGAGACCCAAATCAGAATATAAGAAACTCACTGATAATCTAGCTTCCAAGATTAATTTAATTGAGTTTTTCACTCTCTGATCCTGCAAGCAGGTGGAATTCAATTTCCATCTATTGGTCCTGGGGCTCTGCAAAGGTTGTTCACCTACTTCAACCTGCACAAGCTGATGATCGAAAAATTCAATGGGCAATATACAAAAATTATGCACTGGCAGAAATTTAGAGCATCGTAAATAATCAATAGTGGAGCCTTTCGACCCCTTGTAAAAGGCATAACCACACTGTGTTTTTGAAGCCTAATTGCAATTAAGTAAATCTGCTGTTGACAACATTGATACCAAAAAATTAGAGTAGCGGTAAATTTTCTTAGAAGTCATCCCTTTAGTAAACAGAGTGCAATTAAAATCTCCACCCCACAAAATGGGTAAGGTCATAACTAAATAGGGTTGAATTTCTTTGAAACAGTTTATTCTAGCAGTCGTTGTTTGAGGGTTGTAAAGATTTATCAATCGAAACTGAATGCCCAGCCATGCACCGTCCAAAATTAATACTCTCCCAGGGATCAAATCAATCAGTTTATATAAAGAAAATTTAAAACCACTAAAGAGAATCCCAATACCATCAGCTGTTTCTCTACTGAATGACCAGAATGATGGCCCCCATGGCCAGTCATTTTGAAAAGAGATGAGTTGTTCCTTAGAAAACATCCAAATCTCCTGAACAAAGCATAGAGAAATTTTTCTGTCATGAAGTAAATGAAAAAGCGCTTTGCGTTTAATCGAATTTAATAAACTATAAGTATTCAAGGATGCCCAAAGAAACCCCATTAGTCAAAAAAAAATCAAAAACAAGCACCACACCTCATTTTTTCCTGTGTTTTTTTATTCTTTTCTTTATACTCATTTAAGGGTTCACCCGGAACTGACTTTTGTGAGTCCGAGTCCCCTAGGTCCATCTCCGAATCACCCCAGGCTGGAAAAAGAGCTGCATAGGTATTATGTGTTTCCAACTCTAACTTCACTGGTGCTGCAACTGCCTTAAAGGTTCTACTAGACCTTCTGGGAGGCAAAGAAATAGGAGCTACTAGCCCATCATCCTTGTTTTCCTCTGAGTCTTTGTAACACACTGGTTGTAACAAACCTTTCTTCTGAATTTGTCCTACTTGTACCACAACTCCAGGCTTCTTTTTCATGGGGAGGGGGGGAACTACAACCTCTACTGGTGCTGAAGTTTTAGGTAATGAGAGTCTATCCACTCGTTTAGGAAGAGAAAGGGTGGGGGTTGTATCCTGTACCACAGCTTCTGCCTTAAGAGCAGTCTCCTGGGCTTGCTGTACCAGTAAGTCAACACTACCACTGGAGGCCTTATTCTTGACCGCACATGTACAATCTTTAAAGGCATGCCCATAGGTTTCACAGAGATCATATTTTGTGAGGTTAGTGCACTGCATTACACCATGTCCTAATTCTCCACAATTGTCGCATCTGGGGCGATCACAGGTACTGGATAAATGGGTTTTAGAACCACATTTATAACACACCTGAGGTTGGCCACTGTAAAAACAGACACCCCTATCCCTATCCAACAAAAAGGAGTTTGGGATATGTTCAATGCCCTTCTCCATCTGTCTCAATTTGACTTTAAATTTCCAACCCCCTGTCCAAAATTGTTCCGTATCCAATATAGGTTCTGGGTCACCCTGTGTTTCACAGTTAAGAGACAGCCAATGAGTAATATCTTCAATATGGACTCCTTCATTCTGAAACATGATTGTCACATGTTTAATTAAAGGGTTAGAAAGGGGAATAACCAAAAAAGGAGTCCACAATGGGAAAATTTCATCTGGGTATATCTTTCCCAGAATAATTCCAGCAAATATGCCGAACGAAAACTAATATCAAAATTGTCTTACCCCGAAATATTAATAAAGGCAAAAACATCCCTTGCAGAAAACCCCAGAGATCCTTTAATCAACAGTTTCCCAACATGATACCTGTCTGGTAAACCCCCTTTAAAGCTAATACATACTGTGTTGCGCCTTGGCGCAGCTTCCTTTTTAGCATTAGTAAAAAGAGAAGACATTAACGGTTTTTCCATAGAGGGAAGTGTACTAGTATCTAACAAGCTAGTTTTAGCAGCCTCTATGTTAGAAACCTTATCAGAGCCTCTCCCATCATCACCAACAGTAGTTTCAGGTTAAGAACCACACTTACATCCATTTCTACCCTTCCCCTCATCCCCTGAGGGTTACATACTGGGGAATTTTTTTAAAGTCAAAAACTGGGTACCAATCTTGCATAGGAGTCCAAACTCCTTTACCCGACTGCCCCATCCAGCAGCCCTTAACGCCCTTTGAGGAGACCAGGAATCATCATGAGTCAAAGGAACATCGGATGGCTGAAATCCTACCATCGGTAAAGGAGGATTAATTATCCCTTTAACATCACACTGTAACTTCGGGCACTGTTCATATTCCAAGTCCAACCATTGCCCCTTTCTATCTTGGAAACAAAAGTCAGTAACCCCCTCCTGCTCACCGGAGTCTGCTTGAAAATGAACCGTACTTTGAAAGTTCATAAAAATCCAGTCTTTATCTAAAGGTTTAAATACAAATCCTGAGTCTTTACTTAAGGAAACCTTTGTACTGGCAGTAGATCCCGAAACACTACTCACCCCAGGTTTCCCACCTTGCACCAACTCAGTGTCAATGGCTTTCTCTGTCATCTTCTCAGGCAACCCCCTTTGGTTGCCTCCATCCACATCAACTCCAGAATCAGGAACAGACCCCGCGGCTTCTGAAACATGAAACTGTAGCAAACTCAGGTCAGCTGTCTCTATGCCCTGAGACACTTCCGCATTCAACTGTGTTGTTGGGTCCTCTCTTGATGCAAAGACCTCCACTCTGGAAGAAACACCTACTGTGCCTGATACCGGCATTACAGGGACCTCTTCTGCCACTGCCTTCACTTGAGCACACTCTGAATCTGCAATGACCTTGCTTGATTTTGATCTCTCCAGGCTTTCCATCGTAGAACATGCCTCATGAAAAATCTCCTCGGCATTACCGTCAGTAAGCAATACATTCTGTGAGTTGTCAGTAAACTGATGATCCATTCCCTTATTCGCCTCCTCCACAACCACCTCCGCTGGGCTCACTAACGCAGTGGCCATCTTGCCTCCAGCCAGTCAGCCCTCTACTGACAAACAGTAGGGGAATTTCCCCGGTGACCTGGCCAAATTTCCCTCATTCACTAAAAACACCACCAATAGCTTAATCTGGTTCAAGGTCAGTTGGCATTCATCTGTATCCCCCCTCCTCCGGGTCATGCTTGAAAATAGACAAGATTTGTCTAGTGCACTTAACCAGTCAACAAAAACTAAATAAAAAATAAATATAATTGAGTAATTTCACCTGTTGAACACTTCCTGTTGGTTAGCTCTGGCACCAATTTACGGATTCTGAGGAGAGACCAATATTTGTCAGTTGGTTTAATAGTACACTAGGAGCTTGTGACTGACTGTGTTGAAGGCCTTGGTGAGGTCAATGTAGGTAGCCCCCAACAAGAGCCCACAGTCACCGGCCTCATGGATATACCAGTTAATTCCACAAGCACTACATTCATGCTATGAAGCTTGTGAAATCTGTGTTGTTCACGGCATTGAAGGTTATACTTGTCTAGATAGTCTACAAGCTGGTTGTAGACAATCCTCTCCAATGCCTTCGAGAGTGGTGGAAGGATTGAGATGGGCCAGTTATTGAAATGACAAGACCTATCCCTGTTTTTGGAAATAGGTGTGACCAGCACCGCTTTCCAAGACTGAGGAAACTTCCCAGTTATGATGGACAGGTTTGGGATCCTTGTTAACGGGACAAGCACCTCATTAAGGGTGTATGCTAAAAACTTGAGGTTTAAGGATCTGCTAGCTGTTTGTGACTTCCTTATTGCTTGCTGGAGGTATTTCCTGGCTTTGGTTTAAGAGATGATCTTAAGGTAGAAGGAGGAGAACAGGATTGTTGGATTGGTTATCTGTGCTAGTAGGGATGGTCCATGTTAGTGGAGTTAGAAAGTCCTGGGGGGGAGAGAACTCCACTCAGGTCTGTAAATGCCTTGCTGAAGTGGTTAGCAACTTCAGTTGGGTCTTGAGTAGTATTTCCATCAATGTTGAGCATAGTAGGTGGTGATTTGTTGGCTTTACCAGTTAGGGACTTTATGTTGTTCCAAGATTTACAGCTGTCTCCCCTGGAATTGTGATGCAGTGTTTTGAAGTAGAGGCTTTTTGCTTTGCAGATGGCCCTGGTGCATTCATTATGGGTGATTTTATATCTCTGAATGCCTATGGTGACTCACAACTTTTGGCTTTATGCCATAAGTTGTCCCTTACATTCATGAAATCAAACAATGTCAGGGAGATCCATGACTTGTTAGACACCTTGAGCTTTCTTTTCTTGTAGGGTGCAAATATGTCACAGAAAGAATATCCTTTCAAAGTCTTCCAGGGCAGAGTCAACATCCTCAGTGCTCTAGCTAGTTGAGCAGTTTAATTTTGAGAGGTGTGCTTTGAATGAGTGTAGTTGTCCTTTTTTTATGGCTGCAGTGGACCGAGCCTTACAGATGTTTTGCATGTACAAAAGGGCTCATGTCATGTTTTCTCTCTGTGGAACTGGCTGAAGGTGTAAATAGTCTCCTCCACCTTACCCTCCTCCAAGAAATGCACTCTGCTCTCAAATAAATACACTTTCATGTTAGTCAATGGTTGCAGGGTACTATTTTCTTTCTTAATTGGGAGGTACAAGAACTGGAATCTGAGTAGTGGGAGGGAGCATTAGTTTTTTTGATAAGATCCACCCCTACCTCCACTCAAGCAGCTCCTAAAGATCCACTTCAATCTTTTTTTTTTCATGTGGGAGGGGCAAGAGGTGGATCTATGATGGTGGATTAAGAAAGATCCACCCCACCTTCACCTGAGCAGCTCCTAAAGAACCAATATTCTGCTGCAATCAGTCTCATATAGCATATCAATTTATTTCAGATTACATTATATTATCTTCTCATATTTCCTACCATATTATATCAGACTATACCATATGATAAAAATGATTCCTCAAGGGCCTGTTTAGAAATGCAGTCATAGAGCGACATGTTGCCTGTTTAACTCCTATGACTTTTTGAAGGGGTTGTTGACCTCCTTAGCATCAGCAAAATGGGTAAAATACTCTGCACTACAACTGCTTTATTTTAAAATTATATATATGTATGTGTGTATATATATATATATATTTGGTAATCAGATCACTTGCTTATGGAAAGATCACTAGAAACAAAACTATTGTGACCAATGTGAGTCCTTTCTAGGCATCCTGGAATCCCAGAAAAAAAAACAACAACTATGCACATTATGATTACTCTATTGTGTTAGTAAAACATACCTGAACACTGTGTAATTCACAGAAATTAAATCTACAAACTACGAACATTATTATTATTAAACTTTAGTGTGAGTGAAGCATGTCTGAACACTAATGAGTAAACAGACTTGTACTTAATGGGGGGAGGGGTACCCTGTGACAAAAAAACAGTACCTGAAGGTTTAAAGTCAAGATACAACCGTAACAAAGGGTACTTAATAAACGAAAGTCCACACTAATGTTTACCAGATATTTTCTCCATGTAATAGTCACAGCAAACAGTCCATGCCCAACTGGGTCAGGGAAATGCTGTCCACAATTATCTTTCCCTGGCCCAGTGGGGCATGTAGTGTTTGCTTTGACCATTAAATGGAGACAATATATATTAAGCATTATTGTGGATCTTTATTTATTAAGTACCCTGAGCTAGGGTTGATCTGTGACTTTAAGCCTTTACATATCTGAACACTGGTTACATCAGAGAAAGGAAATCTAGACTGCAATTGGCAGTATGATCCAAATTAAACATACAAAAGACCATGTGTCATCATTCATAATTTTTTTAATAATAACCGGGACAACCTTTTTCCCATAGGGAAACCATGGCATAATTCGCCATTATAAAGGAGTGTCTATAAAGGCGAATATGTGCTCAGTTTCCCTAGTACTTCGCAGGCACCACAGCCTCTGAAGCTGTTTCTTCTAACTTCTGTCCGTGTCATCTTTTTCTCTCTGAACCACAGCACAAACTCTGTGGTAAGTGCTGGAAGGCAGACAGTAATAGAAACAAGGGAAATACCCTCAAAATGTTGGCTCCAACTAAAGTTTAATTTAAAAAAAAACTTCACAAAAGCGAGCAAGCAAGCGACCGATAGAGCACAAGCTCACACCAAAGCAGACCACCTTTCTTATTTTATATACTTGCTGTGGGGAAAAAAGGAAATCCCAGCAATTATATAAAATAAAATATGGGTCTCAGTGTGTAACATGAATTTACACACACCCTCAAGGTTTGATACTATGCATAAACCCCTCGAGCTTCACTCTCGGGGTTTATGTAGCATCAAACCCCTCGGATGTGTGTAAATTCATGTTACACACTGAGACCCATAATTAATCCTATATTTTGCATTTGTATGTATGATTATTCTTCCCTGATCACTATTGACTTGCATTGAATCAGGATACAAGTTTAGTTGTGTTGAGTGTACACCAGAATTCATGGCAATTCTTTGTCGACAGTCTGCAGATTAACACTGTTATTCAAACCAGCTCTCCATTTGAAAGCTGCAGGCAGTGATTCTAATTTGTCTACCATGAGATAAATTGAATAGTAAATCAATCCATTGTAACAGTAAAGTACAACATAATTCTTGCATATGAAATAGCAGCAGCGCTATAGCTAGGCAGAGAAACAGCAGCCCCTGGAAGAATCACACACATACACACACACTGTATAGGTAGAAACACCAGAAGCCAGTTGCAGTAAAAAAATGTCAGCATGATGCCATCTTGCAAACCAAGAGTATGAAAAGAAAAAGTAACTTAAATATTTTTCACTACAGTTAGGAAATATAGGGAGAGAACAACTGAAGTATTGGCTAGACTATAAAGACATTATTACTTAAAAGATAATGTTTTGCACAAATTAAAAATAAACTGTTGTAGTACAGATAGTCCCTGTTAGTAATGACCAGCATGGAAAGCAAAAGGAAATAATTATACCTGTATCACTTCAGTTAGGGAATATGGAGAGAGAACAACTGACATATTGGTTTGGCTAGAAAGGCATTGTTACTTAAAATGTCATTTTTTTGCAGAAATCAAAAAATGGGTGCAGCACAGATGTATTTGCAAAAATATCAATCCCTGTTTGTAATGATATATAGTGCCCTGTTCCAATATACATACATATACATAAACACACACACACACAGGCAGAAATACAGGACATAAGTTGCAGTAAACAAAATGTCGGCAAGTTGCTATATTGCAAACCAGGAGTATGAAAAGAAAAAGCAAACTAAGTCTTTTTCATTGCAATTAGGGAATATAGGGAGAGAACAACTGAGATATTGGTTGGATTATAAAGGCATTATTACTTAAAAGATAATGTTTTGCAGAAATCAAAAAACCAAAAAAACAACTGATGCAGTACAGACAGTCCCTCATGTATTTGCATGGGCCATGGCAAATAACAGTATAAAATACAAAAAAATATTGGAGTGTTGCATGTAACATCAACAAAGTGCTGCATGCCACATGCAGTAGGACATTTTCAGGTTACAAAACACAGAAATAAATTTAAAAAATAAATGTAAAAGGATAATGTTTTTTTCCATTATTACTAAAAATAAAAATTGTGTTTTGGATAACAAATACTGACAGACCCCCTCTATCATGTTGCTATATCTTTGGTATAGGCTGTGACCTGCAAACCTAGAGATCTGAGTTTAAATTTCATAGCCCTCACTTGCATACTATGTGACCCTAGGCAAGTCACTTAACATTTGTTTGCTACATGACATGTGTGTGGGTGGGGGGGATGACTTTTAAACACTGAAGTAACAGATTTTAAGTTAAATAATGTAGTAATATATGTCATACACCAACAAGGTGAAGAAAGTTCACAGGTAAAAGGAAAGTGGAAATTGTTTAACCAGAAAAGGCACAGTAAATTGAAGCTTTTCTCCAGGTGCAACCTGGGAGCACATATAGATTGAGTGACTTGTCCAGGGTCACACAGCGTGCAAGTGGGAGCTGTGGGATTCAAACTAAGGTCTCCAGGTTTGCAAATCAGTGTCTTAAACCACTGTGCTATATTGCCTCCTTGGGGCATGATGTAAAGAAGCTCCTTCCCCATACATCACAGTTCTCCTCAAGAACAGTATCATGTATTTCCATGTGCTGTGGCAAATGGCGGTATTAAAAGATAAAGAAATTGAATTAAACTGTTCTCAAGCTGCAAGTCCCAGGTTATGAAATACAGAAATGCATTTTAAAAAATCTAACAAGGATTATGTTTTCCTAAGCAGCGTTAAGCACCAGAGTTCCTGATAAAAACAGTATCATGACTTTCCAGAACTCTGCACATAAAGGTTTTAACACCAACATTTTATGAGTAGAGTACTTCTGAGGTGGAAAAAACTGTGCAAACTTCTTACCATGCTTGCAGTTTCAGAGGTTGTTTGTAGTGCAGTTCTGGTATTTGTCACAGTCTGTCCCATATCCTTATGTTTAAAAATAATAATATCTTCCTGTCACTTTGTGTATCATAGGTACAAATGCAGCAGTTGCTGGATTTTGCTCTGAAGCCTAATTACTAAACTTCCTTTCCGCTGGCTCAGGTTACCTCCCTGAAAGGCATCAAATGAGGCAGGACATTGCCTAGGGGCATGACCAGGACACCTAGATGGACAGATTTGGGGGAGTAGGGCAAGCAGTTGCCACCCACTATGAGCAGGCTGGTGTTCCCAGGGGGGAAGGGAACTTGCATCCAGGGAAAAGAAGGAGATACCTCATTATTTCTACCCTTCCTATGTGTCATTACAATATAGAAAAATGCTGTATTCAAATTATAAAAAGAGAAAGAACCAATCTGCTCTGCATTTTAAATGCAGTTGGCCAAAATTATAGCTATGAAAAAAAATATATTTTTCACTTTAGTTAGGCATCCAATGTCAAAATGAATACTTTTAGCATATTGCCATATATATTGGTTTTATTAGAAAGGCATTATTACTTACAAGATCATTTTTTTGGAAATCAAAAATTGATACATAACAGATTTAGCTGCAAAAGCATCAAGCACTGTTTGTAATGATATATAGTTCCCATTTCCAACACACATACACACACACACACTTATAAAATGGGTAGGAAAAATTATGTCTGCTGATTGGTTGAAACACATCACATGACCGTACATATATCAGATCACAACTGCACTCCTACACTATCATCCCTCTCCAAAACAATTTTGCCATAAGGTAGCAAATCCACTCTGATGTGTGTGGTCATGCTCTGATATTCGCATGCCTTGGGTGGTTGATGCACGCAGCTTATGGCCTTGTACACCTCAGAGTGATTTATTTTATATATATATATATATAAATATATATACTTCTGCTGGCTTCTTTGTATGTTCTTATTTATGTTCTGTGCTGACTTAATCCAGCAGAAATACAGGGCACTAGTTGCTATAAAAATAAAATTGGCGTGTTTCCAGCTTGCAAATTGCAAACTATATGTTGTTCCAAAAAAGAATTTCAGATTACAAAATACATGCAGATGTTTCAGATTCGTAAAAAGGAATGTCCCAAGTAAGGCAAAAACTAGATTTCATTATTAGTGTGAATATTTTCAGTGTTGGCAAGCTACCTATGTGAAATTAACTATGCATTGCATGCAACATGCATTCTGAAATTCATGAGTTACAAAATAGAGAAATAAATAAAAAACAAGAAATCTAACAAGAATTGTGTTTTCCAAGTAAACTTAATCAGCATAGTTCAGCACACAAACATCATATATTTACAATGGCCATGGCAAATGCCAGTATGAAAACCCAGAGATCTGAGTTTAAATTCCACAACCACCAGGTCCATTCTGTGTGACCCTGTGCAAGTCTTTTAACATTTGTTTGCTTCATGAGTGTGTGTGTGTGTGTGTGTGTGTGTGTGTGTGTATGTAGGGGTCAGGGCATGACTTGCAAACACTAAAGTAATAGATGTTAAATAAAGTGATATAAACTGCAGGAAAGCAGGATATTTTCTTCTGAAGAGTTAATGTTTCCTGTTGGTTTCTCCTCCGAAGTCATAAGGGCCTGCTTGTGACATCACAGTTACTCCCATGAGAACAGACCATGATGTTTCAACAGAGGATTATAAGGGGAGGTGGGGAGTTAGGTATGTAAGCAATAATACCCAACAGGGTGGGAGGTATTGGGCTATACCGAATCACCCAGGGGTGTAATGAGGCCTGACGCCACAGGTGGAGAGCCTTATAGCCCCTGGAAGGTCCAGTACAGCCCAATACCACCCATCCTGGAGGGTATTATTGCGCTTAGAAAATGAGTCATACATGACATTTTAATATAATATTTAAAATTAAATAAAAAAAATTAAATCATGAGTTTAAATAAATTAAAAGTCATTTTTCCTGTTACGTAGTCCCTCTAATGGTATAATTGCCAGTAGTGGGCACTGCTGTGTTTTGGAGTCATTTTTTAGTGAGACTTTGCTGTACTTGTTGTAGTCATGATTTCACCTTCCCTCTGAAATTGTTGGATCTCATTTGTCTCCACTTTTTTCTTTGAAGCCGTCCTTAGCTTTTCTAATGAAACAGAGTTGGGACTGTATGTGGTTGTCCTGTCGGTAGTTAGCGTGATTGAGAAGAAACACTGTATCCGTGTTGATCAGTTGAGAGGTATACCTGGAAGTATTCAGAGCAGCACACAATGGGGAAAAAACATATATACATATATATATATATATATATAATTAGGAACTGTCTCCAGTGCAATCTGCCTTTCTGCTTTCAACGTGGCAGCAGGCTATGTCGTTATCGTGATTTCTTAGGAAGCATGAGCACTCACTAGGACAGCATGCTCGAGATGTCGGAGCGGAGTAACTCAACTCTGATCTGTTAGCCTTGTGCACACTTTCTTGTCAAAATAATGATCGTGTGAGCACAGATTTCATTTTTGAGCAGTGTAAAGTGGGATATGAGTGGTGGAATTGTGACAGGTGATGCACACAGCTGGGCAATTGCTAATTTTAGAAACGCGTTGGCGATCTTTAGGCAGTGGGGGAATCTGAAGTGCACATACAGTACATTGTCAGCCGAACTAAGCTGAAACCCTGAAATGATTTGCAACAGCGAAAAAAACTTGAGATTTTTTTTTCAACTAAATACAAGTCCATAAATCAGTTTGTGATACTGGAGTTGTGGTGCTGGTGGGTGGGGTGATTTCACTCGCTAAAGGAAAAAACAAATGGTGGATATTTCAAACTGAAAATTCTATTAGGCTCACTAACTTTTGTAAAAAGGCAGGCTGGCACAAGGACTAGTTATTTACTGGTCTCTTTTGCCAGATACCCGCCCGGGTAATGGTTGTTCTTCACCAATCTGGAAGCAGGGTTTCTCCAACCCATTTTCTAAAGAGACAAATGAACTATGTGGTGTAAAGATCATGTATGCATACAAATGTGGCAGGAATAAAACATGTTGAGGTTAAATCTAAATAATATACATGGAATGGAAGTTGAAATTAACATAAATATTACAGTTTGTATTTCAAAGTTTTCTTTGAAGAGTACACAGTTATGTAATATTGAATCTCTGAATATAAGGATTAAAATTATGGTTTGTATCATTTGCCATCTGTTCCTCTTTTTTTGTCTCCACTTATCCCCCCCCACATTGTTCTCTACACATCAGCATTATTTACCAAAAGGCAGCATAATTTATCCACCATCTGCTATGTTGCACCCACAATGAGCACATGCATTTTATTTTGAGTACAGTAATGTAAGCTAGTTACAGTGGTACTCAATTCATGGAATATTTGCAGTGAAGGTGGGACTGAAGTGCAGCAAAACATCACAATGTGTCCATCTTAAGATAAAGAAAATACATCACGTAATACTAATGCAAAGTGAAGGGAGAAATAGCAGCACAATAAAAATGTAAAATTGCATGGGCAGGTATTTAGAGGTACTTAAATGATTGATTGTGATGGGCAGCTGTATGTGGTTGAGAAGTATTTTAAAATGTATTAATTAAGCATCTCAATATGAGGATTCAGATATCTTTATTATAGGCACAATGTCTGTGATAAACTGTGCAGAAAAATGATACAGTGTTTAGGTGTATCAATATGTGCATGTAACAAATCAGCAACACACATACCAGAAAGTATGTGTCGGGTGCAGTTTAGATACACTAGTGTGTAACAGCACTGCAGGGATAGACGTTTCAAAACTTTGAAAGCATTGGTGTTAGTAATGCATTTAGAAATACATTTTAAATGTCTTTACAGTTAAACATGCAGTTTCATGTGAGGGCACATTTTTGGGGGGGCTTCAAATTATTTTAATCATGGGCACAGTACTTGGTATACACATGCCTTTGAAGATAACGTATTTTTTCTTTCAAGTTTGAGAAGTATGTAATATATGAAGGTGTAGCAGTGTTGTAAATGGGACAAGGAAATTAATAATGGTTAAGTGTCTAGAATTGTTTTTATATAATCAAGTTTATAAGTGGCAAGTAGGTAGGGGATAGTGTTTTGAATGTGGCAGTAGCACAGATTTGTTAGGATAAATATAAGCTGTCTTGCAAATAAGAAAAATTTGTAAGGGATACATTTGCAACCAGTGATATTTATATACTGTTAAAATCAAGTCTGCTTTAAGGGCAGTTCAGCAGACAAATGGTAGTGGAAATGAACTGAATTGCTAAGTACAGCTCTCAGACTATTAGTCTTCTCCAAGAAGAACTTTACAATGAATTCAGAATCCTTTGATCTAAGAAGTGTGAAATGCAACTGACAGGTGGAAGATCTTAAGTAGTGGCAAAACATAAGGATTTCTTTCATGTATTGTTGGAAGAAATAGCTATGGTTCATTTTGTACTATCAGTAAAAGAAGAGAAGAAAACAAAACACCCTTAATGTCTGTCCTTCAGTGATTTTAGAAGCCATTCTGATCATAGATGACATTAAAAAAAAATCTTAACTGTATTTTGTTTTTATTTTATCAGGGACACTAGAAAGTAGGTTGTTTGAACACATCAGTGAGCACTGATGCCATTTGTCTATGTTGGGGAAGTATAGATGGAGCTGCCTTGCACATGTTAAAGGATACCAGCTGCAATTAACAACGAGAAGCAAATGATCAGATAGCTGGGTGTGTTTTTTTTCCTTCTTTCTTTTCACTGATATTATAAACTGAGCCAGGAAAAAAGTAAGACAACATATCAGAACTAACATTAAGAAATGTGATATTCCAAAGGTCTGTTGCATGCCCTATATGCTTTCATTTTCAGATGTCCATCAAGTCTAAAAAAATTATTTTTGGTATACAATGTGTCCCTTTTTCTGATTTCTTAAGTAGTTCGGTGGGTTTGAACAAGTTTTAGCTGGTTCTAAAAATTTAAAAATGAAGTGCATTCCTCCTGCCTGCCAGATAATAGGAGCACTACCAAAAAATGTGATTCATTTTGCCTTTTATTAAACTCAGATTCAGAAAGTCTTGTATATATTCTTGCAGTAAAGAGAGATTGTAGCTGAATAGGTCCTTGGAAATCAAGAGGCTGGATAGTTTAACATCTTCTATTGGACAAACATAAGTCTTGCAAATAGGTGGTATAGTGCATATACTTTGTGGGAGGGGCCACACCAGCCCCTTCATTAGGTGCAAAACCACTCTGAATAGACGAAGCTAAATTATTTTTCAGAATATTCCTTTCTCTTCCTATTACAGACCTGCTCTTTCAGACACTGAAGTTATTAAACTATTTAGTGACTTCTACATTCCAAGTAACAATACAGCTACAATTTCTCTTTGCTGCAAATTCACCATCTTAACAGGTAGCAACATAATGATGAAAGGAAGGTTTGAAACATTGTAACTTTAAAGGAGATAGGAAATGAATGAGATAATCAGTGGACATTTCTGACCTTTTTATGTTGTCTTGTGTGTGCACAAGCAACATTTTGTGACAGCAGGAAATTGTAGTAGGAGAGATGCAGTGTGTCAGTTTTGGCAAATGCAGGCCATGCTTTAGAAGGTGCATCCCTCATTATTCAACTAGCGAGCATGCTTGCCATGACATAAGTTTAATGCAGTGTCACCAACTTGAAACAAACTTGCTGCTGCAATCAGAGACAAGCTTGTCATGTAGCAGCACACCTCTCCTACATGCCTTTCTTGGAGAATCATTTGAATCAACATGGTGGTGGCAGAAGGAGATCAAAGCTTGTAATCTCTCCACCTCACTACCACACCAGTCCCTGCCTGAACTGTGGGAGGAGACACTTTCCTTTTCTGCCTCCTCCATATCACACTGTGTCCTGGCTGTAATGTTTCTCCCAGCTGTATAGAGCAGGCCACAGACTAAGCACTATGAAAGCTGAGAGTATTAAATTCCTGAAGGCACTTGTACTATAAGAATGATCCCAGTTGTACTGGTGGGCTCCCCTGCCTGGCGACATGCAGGTGCTCAATGACTCCCCAAACATCCTTTAATGTGGCACACTGGGAGCTCACCCCATTGTGCCAAACCCTGCTTTTGTGTTTCTGACACTGGGATGCTCACTCCCAGTGTCAGATACACCCCCCACACACATATCTTCCAACCTCAGGGTGTTCAATCCCCAGTCTGGCATTGATACCTCCAGTAGTGTGGCACACTGGGAGCCCACCCCTGTGTGTCAACATCCAGGTTTCCCTGTCAAAAAAAAAATGGACCCACAATGTCTTTTTTTTAATTTAACCTGAAAAACAAGAAAGCCCCTTGTTGTTGCCAGTGGCCCCCTCACCCAACCTGCACCCTCCCTCTGCACACCCCACTTTCCTACAGCCCCCTTCATCCATACTTACCTGCAGAAGTCAGGAGTAGTGATCTTCAGTGGACCAGGAACATGTCTGCACTCTTCAAATGTTGACCACAAACTGAGGAAATGACAGTAAGTCCTATAAGGGCAATCAAGGAGGGGTTCAATTTAGGTGCCTATATCAGCCATTTTGTGGAGTTTTAGTCCCAAATTTTCAACATGGGGTTCTTGGGACCCCACCTAGAAAACACAGTCACTGTAATTTCATTATTCACCTTTTAGGACTGGTTAATGAAACAACAGTGTCACTGTTCATAAGATGTGCTCCCAAAAAGTCTATGTTGTAAATTTGGTGAAAAAAGTCCAAACAATGACTGTTACGAGTGTGCATTGTGCAGTTTCCATGTGCACTTATAACTTTGGCAATTTTTAATATTTTCACTCAAGTTTTTCAATATTGCCATTTTTTCACATCTTCTTATGAACAGTACAGCTGTCATTTTTCACATCCTGCCCAAAGTGTGTTTTCACACATGGTGCACAATGGTGCAGTTGCTGTGGGAAATTAATGTTCAGTACAAAGTAACAAAATCACAGTGACACTCTTCATTAGTAAAGGTCCCAAAATGCCAAGTTGAAAATTTGCTTAAAAAAATCCCAAAATAATTGTGTTATGGGTGTGCAATGTTCAGTTTCTATGAATGTTTGTGACTTCATTGATTTTTCATATTTTGACACCAGATTTTCAACATTGCCATTTTTTATACTTCCTTATGAACACTACAGCTGACATTTTTCACATGCTGCCCAAAATGTGTTTTCTCACATGTGGTGCACAATGGCACAATCGCTGTGGGAAATCAATGTTCAGGACACATTAACAAAATCACAGTGACAATGTTCATGAGCGGAGATCCCAAAATGCCTATGTTGAAAATTTGGTTAACACAAACCCCAAAAATAATTGCATTATGGACATGTGTTGTGCAGTTCCTATGCATGCTCATGACTTCACCAATTTTTAATATTTTCACTCCAGATTTTTTAACATTGTCATTTTTTACACCTCCTCATAAACAGTACAGTTGTCATTTTTCCCATCCTTCCCAAAATGTTTTTCCCGCACCTGTGGCTCCAAATGGTGCTATCGCTGTGCAAAATCACCTTTCAGCTAATGAACTGATAGTGCTATTGTTCATGAGGTGGGGTCACAAAAAGGCCATGTTAAAAATTTGGAGTGCACGCCAGCCCGGTGGCGCTGAGGGCAGAGACACTGGTGCTTTACCTCACGTTACACCAGTGACCTGGGTTCAGGAGTGACCTCCAGGCTGTCAGGGTGCTGGCAGGGGAGGGTGGGAGCAGGATTGAGAGATGGCTCTCCTCTCCCGTGAAGGGGATCACCAGCCCGTAGTCCCACCATCACCAGATGGAGGTGCAGTGACAGGCTTAGGTGAAATTGATATGACTGGTAGGGTGGGAGATGTCCTGTAAGACATGCATATGCATGCCTCCACATGTACATATCACATTGGGGATGTGCGGGAGGAGGATTCAAAAAAGGGAAGAAAACCAATAAAGTACAAATACCAATAAACACCTGAGGCATTAGGGTTTCCAACCACAACACCCCACCCTGTAGAGACTGATAGGTGTCAGGGGTGTGGCTTGGGAAGGTTGGCTGTAATGCACACCAGTCCATGCCCACACCCACCTTGTAGCCAGTGACAGGCACTGAGGTGTGCCTTGGGCTCTTTAGCTCCAAAGTTCACCCCATTCTCCTATACAGAACCCATTTCAGAATATTTCCTTATGGAATGGGGTGAGCATAAGGCCTGAAGAGCCCAAGGCACGCTGCAACATTTGTCAGTGTCTGCAGGGTAGCATGAGGTGAAATAGCATGAGACTTATGGCCAATGACTCAATGCCTGTCAGTCTCTGCTGTGTGGGGGTGGGGTTGGCATGATTTGCGTACTTCACTGCCATTCCTATTATGCATCTCTCTGACTCCTGTACTACCAATGCCAATGCCAGCAAGACAACATTCAGCATTGACAAATGCTTGCTTTTATTTGAAGATGTGGCTTTAATCCCTTAAAGCCATTAGTACAGCCCTAGACTGCTGAAGTCAAATGAACCAAAACAGCAGAAACTGAGGAGCAACCTTTGTTAGAAACAAAATGCTTTCAGGATGGCAAAAAGCTAAAAAATGACAACCCTACCTTATGAATTCTGGGAATATCTTATCTGAGTAGGCTGCACTAGCTATCGTGTCTGACTAAGGAAAGAGACTGTAAGATGGAGTTCAATCACAGAAGTTTGATTTGAACATATGGACAAATTAATGTATGCCATAACCAAACAGGTTCTGTTAATAGAAGGAGTAAAATTCATATAAATACAACATCTTTCAACTTATAAATCCAAAGTGAGTGCACAAGTGCTCTACACACACACACACACACACACACACACACACACATAGAGGTTCCTGCAGTGTTATTAATTTTACACACTTGGCAGCGGACCAAAAAAAAGTTCTTAGTAGAGCTGCCAACCTCTGGCAGTTACAGGACTGCTGAGGCTGATCTTGCCATGTTGTGTTTTAGGCATGCTTTTTATGTTTGCTTGCACGCATGCGCAAGAAACATGTGGCAGCTTGCTGGAGTAGCAGTTTGTGGAGGTGCTATTGTGTTGTGGCCGATGCCCCCACTGCTTTGTGGGGCTTGTCTCTGTGGCAACAACAAATGAGTATGCTGTCTATGACAGCAGTGTAAAAGCATGCCACCAACTTGAAAGAATTTTGCTGCTTCAATGAGGGAGCACCCCCTCATTGCAGGGCATGCCTTGCCTGGTGTAACATTTCAATAAACATGGTGGCAGCTGTCACTGTTGCTGTCTGCCTCTAGTCCCCAGAAAGCTGACATTGGGGGTGCCCAATCACCCAGTTGGCATGCTCCTCCCCATTCATTTGCCAATGGGGGAGCCCAATCACCATCAGCATAATGGTCCCCCTGTCCAGTAATTTGTCTGCCAAGGGGGGAGCCCAATCCACCTTGGCATCATGCCCCCCCCAGACAAAGACCCTTTTATCTTTGCCAACGTGGTGCCCAGTCCTTGTTGGCTCCAGTCCCCCCCCACAACAAAACACCTAGGTGACATGCTGGGAGCTCACCCAGCATGCCAGATGTCCTAGTAAAGAACAAACCTTTCTGCAGCAGTTTTTTTTATTTTATTTAACCTGTAAACAAGAAATTGGTTCATCATTGTCTGCGGTGCCCTTCCCCCAATCTGCACCCACCCTTTGTGCACCCCACCCCCTCTCACCCCATACTTACCTCCTGAGCCTGGTGCAAGGATCTTCCATGGAGCAAAAACACATCTGCACTCTTCAAAGCAGATCACGAACTGAAGAAATGCCAATAAGCTATATAATAGCATACAGTAAATGGCTTTTTTTTCCAACTTAGGTGAATACCTCTGCCAGTTTTGTGACTTTTGGTGCCAGATTTTCAACATTGGGTTTTTGGGACCCCACCTCATGAATTCAGTCACTGTCATGTCATTACTTGGTCAAAAAAGGTGATTTTGTGGTTACTGCGTGGAATCACCTTTTGGGACTGATTAACAAAATGACAGTGTCACTGTTCATGAGGAGGGCTCGCAAAAAGCCTATGTTGCAAATTTGTTAAAAAAAATTCCAAAAAATGACTGTGTTACTAGCGTGCATTGCGCAGTTTCCATGCACGCTCGTAGCTTTGAGAATTTTTAATATTTTCCCTCCAGATTTCCAACATTGCTATTATTTCACACCTCCTTATGAACAGTACAGCTGTCATTTTTCACATCCTGCCCAGAATGTGTTTTTGCACATCTGGACACAATGGTGCAGTCGCTGTGGGAAATCAATGTTTGGAACAGATTAAGAAAATCACAGTGACACCGTTCATGAGTAGAGGTCCCAAAATGACTACTTTGAAAATCTGGTGACAAAAATCCACAAAATGACTATGTTACGAGCATGCATTGTTCAGTTTCCATGCACACTTGTAACTTCGAGAATTTTTTGTGTTTTCACTCCAGCTTTTCAACATTGCCATTTTTGCCCACCTCCTTATGAACAGTACAGCTGTCAGTTTTCACATCCTGCCCAAAATGTTGTTTTGCACATCGGGAGCACAATGGGTGCAATCGCTGTGTGAAGTCAATGTTCGGGTCAGATTAAAAAAATCACAGTGCCAGTGTTCATGAGCAGAGGTCCCAAAATGCCTATGTTGAAAATCTGGTGTAACAAATCCCCTAAATAATTGCATTGTAGGTGTGTGTTGCACAGTTTCTATGCAAGCTTGTGGCGTCACCAATTTTTTTATATTTTCACACCAGATTTTCAACATTACCATTTTTTTCACCTCCTCATGAACAGTACAGCTGTCATTTTTTACATCCTGTTCAAAATGTGTTTTTGCACCTGTGGCGCCAAATGGCAGAGTCGCTATGCAAAATCACCTTTCTGTTAATGAACTGATAGACTGATAGTGTCACTGTTCATGTGGTGGGGTCACAAAAAAGCCCATGTTGAAAACTTAGAGTGAAAATACCAAGAAATGCCCAGGACATTAGGGTTTCTGACCATAGCACCCTGCTCTGTAGGGACTGACAGGCAACAGAGGTGTGACTTGGGATTGTCAACAGTAATGCTCACACCATTCCACCCCCATCCCCACCCTGCAGCCAGTGACAGGTATTGAGGAGTGCCTTTGACTCTTCAGCCCCAAAGTTCACTCCATTCTCCTATACTGCACCCATTCCAGCATATTTCCTTATGAAATGGGGTGAGTGTAAAGCTTGAACACCCCAAGGCACACCTAGACACTTGTCTGTGTCTGCAGGGTAGGGTGAGGTGAAATGCTGAGAACATTATGGACGATGACACAAAGGCACACCCCAATGCCTGTCCATCTCTACAGGGTGGAGGTGGGGTTGGCATCAGTTAAAGTACTTCACTGCCATTCCTAGTCTGCCTGCCTGTCTGTCTGTCTCTTTATCTATCTATATATCTATGTAATTATCTTTCTATCAATTGCATGTATCACTATTTTTACCTATTTGTAAAACAAACCTGCATATCACATTTGCCTGCACTCTGAGCACATACTTATGAAACCGGTGCATATTCTTACTCCACTCCTGCATAGACCTCATACTTTCCTAAAATTCCCATTACCACAAGCATAACTACCTTAACCTTATCAACAGCTATCCCCTCTGAATGTTCCATTTTCTCTGCTAACTGTTCATCATTACACCTGACCGCATGACATCAACACATTGCTTAAATATAACTTACATCACCTCATGGACAAAAACCCTGTTTCTCTAAAAAAAAAAACCTGTGTAAATAATCCCAAGGCTGAACATATGCCAGCCATTACTTTTTCATGTACTGCCACCTTCTGTACCATCATAGGGATTTATATATGTTTCCCATGATGCTCTGCATTATTGGGGTATGTGCAATTGTTTTTTCTTTAAAATTTGGTTGTATGGCCAATATCCTCTGGGAAAACACATACCTCAGTGGCATTTGCTTTGGGGTCCTTTTGTAAACTTATATTGTTTACTATTCCTTCCATTAAAATGTACACCTCCATATATTTTGCTAATAATGTGTATGCCTTCCTTGGGAAAAGAAACTAAAACAAATCTTACTACTTACAAATCATTGTGCTGTTTCTCCATGCCTC
This sequence comes from Neoceratodus forsteri, assembly GCA_016271365.2. Taxonomy (NCBI): domain Eukaryota; kingdom Metazoa; phylum Chordata; order Ceratodontiformes; family Ceratodontidae; genus Neoceratodus; species Neoceratodus forsteri. Next base: position 1,019,113,373 of record CM028129.1, read on the forward strand.
CTTAACAATTCCTCAGAACTTCACTAACCTCATTATATACAGCCGTGGTGGATCTGACCAGAACTTATTTTAGAATGCAGGAGGTTGACTATTTTGGGTGGTATTTTTGAAGACTTGTTAATCTAGGTGCAGAGAATGGGGGAGTGGTTACTGATGACATCAGGGAAGTACCACAGTACTGGATATTCTGTTGAGTCTATTGGTTATAAACCAGTCTATAAGCATACTTGATCAAGTGCAGTCGTTCACATGGGTGGGGTTTTCGATAAGTTGGGACATGCTGAGAGCAGAGCGTGCATCTTAGTGGGGTGTTGCCTCAGAGTACAGCCAATGTATGTAGAAGTCCCAGAGTAGTAGAACTTCAGAGTTGAGTTTGTGCACAGACAGGTAGTCTAGTACTGATTTAAAGCCAGGTGCATTATCTTTGGGGGGTATGTAGACAGAGATTATGGTGAGGCATTTAGCCCAAGTACCTAGCTGAAATTTGATAGCGAGCATTTGCATCTTTCCATTGGTTGGGGGTGCAGCGCAAGTCCTTGAAGGGTGTCACTTTTGTATATCATACAACCCCCACCTCATTTGACCAATCTGTCCTGCCTATAAGTGGTATAACCCATCCAACAGGATATCCAGGTCAGGGACTCTGGGGGTTACCCAGGTTTCGACTACAGATAGTATGTCTGGTTGGTATTGGGCAACCCAGAACTGAAGGAAGTCAAATTTAGCTAGGAGACTGCAGATGTTAAAGGAGGATATTTTTAGCATCCCTTCCTGCAGTGACAGTGCTGGTGAAACTGCCCCTGGCCTGGGATGGGGTGAACGTTGCCAGATAAGAGCAGCAGCAGCCAGGCCATCCTAATGGCTTGTCATTTTAGATTTTTTGGAGCCTGAGAGTGGGAGCATGGAGTCTCTATGTTCTTCCCAGCTTTGTATATGGGTATAAATATGTTGATTTGGGCCAGGGGGGATGGTATTTAGAGTTTGGAGGGGGCGGGTGAGGCAACAGTGAGAAGAGCTTCACATTCAGTGGGAGTATCCAGGGGTCCCCTACGGTGCACGATTGGATGGTAGTGTTGACAGGATCATGCAGACAGGTGCCCTGGAGCAAGGAGGGTAGCAGCACCAATACCAAGAAAAAGGATACCTTCACTGAGAGGGGTGCCATGATGCTGTAATGTACCCTGCTTGAGGTGTAAGTCATGGCTGGCACAGGACCTGTTAGTGGAGATATAGTAGGTTTCAAAAGATGCTAAGAGATTGACTAGTACAGTGGTAATCCTGCTTGATAGGAGAAGGAAACGTTATAGTTATGGTCTAATTTCTTCCTGAGCAGATGTTTGGGAGGTGGAATTGCAGCAGGGGAAGCTAGTAGAGATAAGAGGTAAGGCTTGCTTACAAGTCCAGGACAGAAATAAGACCTGCAGGCAGTTCAGAGAAAGAGCTAGAAAGCTGACCCCATGTAATTTTAAATAAGTGGGGCAAAGGCCACTGTAAGGAGATGGGGGGGCCTAGTCATAGGTTTTGGCACAATGTGGGCTGTATGATCACTAATCCTTTAGCAGGATGTACTATCTTCTGAAGGGCAAGAAAGTATCAATTAAGAGAGCTGTGGAGCAACAGCAGAGAAGAAAGCTACAGGGATCGAGAACTGCATGTTAGGGAACCTGAAACAGTAGAAGCCTTGCAGTGATTGGTTGGGAGACAGAAGGTTCTCGGAGAGGGGAAGAGGAGACAATGAAGGGGGAGGGATCTTCAAAGGAGAAAGTGTATTTAAAAGAGTGTTGAGGCAGGAGTGGGTGGGCAGGAGAAAAATTACAAGTTCAAACAATCAGTAAATTAGTAACAATTAGCGGAAGAGAGGAGGTAGAGAAAAGAAGCGAAGCTCAGCGCTCACAGTGGCTAGATAAAATAGCCAATCAGAAGGCGAGCCATAGACATGCAGACCAATGGCAGAGGTGCCGCTGTTCAAACTGGCCAAGTGCTGAAATGGTGCATTCCTGGTCTGCTGGCAGGTGGGCAGGTGGAGGGTGGACAGCGATGAGTTGTGACATGGATCTGTCCTGGGCTGGAGCACCGGGTCAGGTGTGATTCTTCTGGAAAGGAAGGGGAGAGAACAAAAAGTTTAATTAATAGGGGTCAGGGAAATCGGTGGGCGTGTAGCAGAGACAGGGAGCAGGATGACAAAAGGTTGATGAGGCACCTGGCTAAGTGGTGGGAGGACCTGTGAAACCAGGGCTGGAGGGGTTAGAGGACTGAGAAAAGGGAGAAGGGAGGATCAGTGCAAGGAATCTAACAGGAGAGACGGAGAAGAGGTTTTGCAGGGGGGGATGAGAGACAGAAAGTTTAGCAGCAGACAAAGATTCACAAAAAGGGCTTTTAACACTTTGCAGCTTGACAAGGCAGTCTTTCCTAGACTAATAACAATTTAAAGCTAGCAGTCTAACTGCAGTAAAACATTTATGGAATAATAAAAAATTGCAAGTTCAAACAATCAGTAAATCAATAGCAATTAGCTGAAGAGAGGAGGTAGAGAAAAGAAGCACTCACAGTGGCTAGATAAAATAGCCAATCAGGAGGTGAGCCATTGGCAGGTGGACCAATGGCAGAGGCTCTGCTGTTCAAATGGGCCGAGCACTGAAACAGAGCATACCTGGTGTGCTGGCCAGAGGGCAGTTGAAGGGTGGATTATAACAAATGTTAAGGCTGTTTTATGTGTTCTTATTTATTTGAAATGGTACAACTCACCTGCAACATATCACAGAGACTCTGGAAAAATGTTGGAATCTCGCAAGTTTTGCTCTCAAGGTTCACATGTCCCCAGAACCTCTTGATGGTATTATAGCCCTGTTACAATGTACTGACACAGGATAGCCTGGCTGAGATGCAGTATCTCAGATTCAATAGGCTCATACTTTTATCCATTTTGGCAATGTACTGACATAGGATAGCTTTGCTGAGATGCTGCATCTCATTTTCAGGGGGGTCCCAATTTTACCCATTTTTACAATGCATTGATAGAGGTTAGCCTGGCTGAGGTTCAATATCTCATTTTCAGTGGGGTCTTACTTTTACCCATGTTTACGTCTGCATGCAGTGTACTGACACAGGATAGCTTTGCTGAGATATTGACGGCCGCCATGTGCAACATGGTGGCACTAACTTAAACTGCACATATGAGAGTATTGCATATACCTGGTCATGTCAGCACTGCCATGTTATGCATGGCTGACTCGGGGGCAAACTGCATATGAACGAGTATCACGCATGTGCAGTTCTGTAATCACTGCACTATCAATTACATCTGACTCCAGTGTGGTAGCAGCATTGCATATTCTTTCCAACACCCTTGCCACTCTCAAAAGCTCTCCACAGCCTTATCGGCTCTGACAAGAGTTTGTTTGGGAGGGGGGGGGTTCCTCAGCATTGAAGGAAAACAAACAATTAAGACTTCCATCAGTCTTACTGTCACTCAAGCTGTCTTCTCAGAATACATTAACCTTTCTTTCCTCCATTCTTGACCCAGCAATGGCTCCCCATCCAGTGCTACTACTACTTCTAATCTTTGGTTGCCACTCCTCCAGCCAGTGTCATCACTGTCCTGACCTCTGACTGGGCCCTTTCACCCAGTGCCACTACTCCTTTCTGCCTCTCTCTGCAGCCTCTCTGCCCAATGCTATTACCCATCCAGACCTCTGGCTATGGCCCCTCTATCCAGAGCTGCTACTTTTCCTAACCTCTGACTGTGACCCTTTTACCAGTGCTATCACCCATGCTGACCTCTGGCTGCGACTTCTCTGTCAAGTGCATACCTTTCAACTGTACCACATCATGAGGAACGTTCCTCATTTTCCTTCACAAAAGCATCCCTGTTCCATATTGTGAGGACTTGTTCCACATTCAAAGTCAACATTTTAAAGCAAATGTCCATAGTAAATGATGCAAAAAATATATTATTCAGTTAATGACAGACTTTCTGAACATAAATGCAACATGTTACCAGTGTTTTGATCTTCTTAGGTAAAGATTTGACTAAGTATTCCACATTTTGCCCATTTGTTCCACATTTTGACAGGCAATGTTCCACATTTGGGGGACAAAAGGTTGAGAGGTATGGTCCAGTGCCTTCACTGACCTGAACTGTAGCTGGGGCCCCTCCAACTAGTACTGTCACACATCCTGCCTTCTGGCTGAGGCTTCTCCATCAAGTGCTGTCACCCATTATGATCTCAGGTTATAGCCCCTCTATCCAGATCTGCTATTCTTCCTGACCTCTGGCTGTGACCTCTCTAGCCAATGCTGTCACTGCCCTTTTGACCTCTACCAATGGTCCTCCACCCAGTTATATCACTGAGCAAGGAAGCCATTCTGCTCCAAACAGTTCGGTGCTGTCCTCAGCATTTTACCTCAAGGCAGCTTCTCAGCATACCCCTTGTCCTACTCTAAGCAAAACAAGCAAGACTTTCTCCCTACCTCGGCTGCCTCCTACTGTACCTCCAATCTCATTGTCACAAAGTCCTCACTGGTACCACAGGTATGCCTACTTCTACTCCTGCTTCTGAACACTTCCTCTACTCCTGATCTCTAGTTTCAGTCCCTTCATCCAATGCTATCAAACATACTGACCTCTGGCAGTGGCCCCACAACCCGGTGGTGTTACCCATCCTGACTTCTGGATGCCCCCCAGTGCCATCACATTTTGGACCTCTGGCTATGGGTGGCCCCTCAACCCAGTGCCAGTACTTCTTTCAGCCTCTGGCTGCAGCCCCTCCACCCAGTGCTGCCATCCATCCTGACCTCTGGCTATGACCACTCCATACACCAATTCCCTACCATCTGCCTGTCCAGCACGCATGGTGCTTTATGCTAATGAAGCAGTCATCTCAGCACCTGGTAGAGAAATGTCTGCGACACCACTGAACTGCAGACCAATTTCCTAAGGCTGGAATCATGGTTTTCACAGCATAAACTATTACTCAACTACAAAAAACAATGTGTATGCTTCTTGCAGTGCCACATAACAACAAAAAGCATGGTCCCCTACAAATAATGAGCCATAAAGGTGAGTTACTGGAGCAGGTTGGCACTTTCAAATATCTAGGTGTACATTTAGATGACATGCTCACCTTCTCTACACATATTGAACAGATCGTTAAAACAGCCAATACCAAACTAAGTGTTCTGTGTTGGCACAGACACTCTATGTCTCTGGAAGCCCTGAAGCTGGTTACCTGCAGTTAGGCGATATCTACCTTAGATTATGGGCTTGTGATTTATGGTGCTGGTTTGGATACTGCTTTTAAGAGGATCCTTACTTTCCTTAACAAGGCTTGTTGCCTGGTCCTTGGGGCTGACTATCTGACTTATACTCGTGAGTTATACGCAGATACTGGGTGGCTCCCCCTTCATGAAATACCATGCTTGTCTACTGGGGAAAAAAAATCATTGCTAGGCCTCATGCTTGAGTCCACCTCAAGCCTATTTAAAAATACCCAACCAACTGTAAACACCAGAAGTGCGACCAAAGGGGTGATCCAAGTGTCCTTTAAGTGTACCACACTTGCACAGTGATCCCTATCTTATCGGGGTCTTAAATGGCTTAACATACTCCCTTCATACATCCTTGGTTGTAGGAAAATTAGGCAGTTTAAATCTGGGCTCTGCAACCTTCTGGCCCGGGTGATTGCCTGTAGTTGTATACTATAACCCTGTCACAAATGGGCCTAACCACAAACTCAGCATCCCCTGGTGTTTTGAACTACCTCCCCCCCCATTCCCCACTCTTACCTACCTCCTCTCGCCACTACTGGACAGAGCCACCCCAGCTGCTTCTACTGTTATACCCCCTAACATTGTAGCCTGGGTTCTGTCTCCGACCCCAAATTTGTACAAAAAGTAGATCCACACTGTTGAAATGTTGATGTTGCTATCCCTTGCACTTTCAGATTGCACTGTAATTGTAACCAATTTTACTGTTTATTGCCACAAACTATGAATTTTACGCTTCATGTTTCTTGTAATCTCATAAGTGTCTACCTATAAACATATGTTTGTTGTCTCTGTATGTTTGTTACCCTGACTTGGAACCTTTGTAAATGAGCCTATGGCTCAAAGGTATTTAATTCAAATCTAAAATTAATAAATAAATAACATACAGAGCCACTACTCTTCCTGACCTCTGGCTGTGGCCCTTCCACTCAGTGTCATCACCCATACTGACTGCTGGTTAAAGCCCCTTCACCTAGTGCCAAATGCATCCTCCTAATGTCTGGCTGTGGCCCTCCACCTACTGCCATCACCCATCCTATGCTCTGGCTGTGGTTCCTCCACCAAGTGCTGTCACCCATTCTAATCTCTAGTTATGGCCCCCCATCCAGAGCTTCTACTCTTCCTGATCTCTGGCTGTGATCCATTCACCCAGTGCTGTCACCATCCTGCTGTTCTTTGGCTATGGCCCCTCCACCCAATGAAGTCACCCAACAAGGAAACCATTCTGCTCTAAACAGTTGGTGCTCTCCTCAGCCTTTACTGCAAGACAGTTACTCAGCAAACCATTTTTTCTGCTCAAAGTGACAGCAGCAAGACTTTCTCCTTACATTGGCTGCTTCCTACTGTACTTCCACCCTCTTGGCCACAAAGTCCTAATCAGCACTACAGGTAAATCTGCTTCTACTATTGCTTCTGAACTATTCCTCTGCTCCTGACTTCTGCCTGTGGACACCTCACCCATTCCTATCATCCATGGCTCCGTGCATGAAAAAGGAGTACCAATGTGTGACATTGGAGTAAAATTTTTAAAGTAAAAAAATAGCAATGATTATTATCATTTTTTTATGCTGTGACTTACTTTATAAATATGTGGTATGCCGCAGGATAAATTCCATTTCAGATCCTGAGAAAAAGCCTCCTCAAAGTCTGACGTGTAACGGGGGACATGAAAGTTAGGGCTGCAAGTGTATTGGGGGACACGAAAGTGACTGCCAATGTAACTGGGGACATGATACATACAACAGCATGTAATAAGAGACAGAGAATACTTGTTCAATTTTCTAATTTTTTATCATTCAAGGTAAAACAAAGTCGAATGGGTAATACAACCAAACATGTAACCATATAAAAATAAAAATGTAATATTTACAACAACATTAGCACTTAAGTATTACAATAAAAAATAAATAATTCTACATAAAGCAATAGGCTACTCTACTACGACTACAAGGCTACTCAACTACAACTACAAGGCTGCACTATCCCTATACAAACACACTATTATGAATTTTTTAGCAAACTGGAACCGATATTTTTTTGGAGTTCAGCACTGTACACTGAAAATGGTAGTCCTTTTAATTCCATTTGTCCTGAAGTGTGCATAACTTCTCATTGATTGCACCGAGTTCACTATTGTTAATTTCAAAGATCCCACCTTCCTGCAAAAACTGAATTGGCCTATGAAAAAGTCATCTTCTTCGAACACGGTCACTGTCCTGACGCCATGGCCATGTAAAGACGTTTCCACGCTGTTTCATGAACTTCAGTGAGTACCACTGTCCCACAGGATCCACTGCAGTTAGTTGCCCCATAAAATATTCTTTTGAGTAGTACACGGCGTAATACTGATTGATCTGTATCATTTGTGGGTCTAGCAAAGTTCTCCACTTTTTAGGGACTGTGTGTTTCATGGGTAATGGAGCTAAAGCATCAGTGGTGATTGTAGTGCTTTCACTTCTGGTGGCATCCTCTTCAGCAACCTTTAACTCACTGTTATGTGCACCATTGTTGCTAGTGGATTCTTCAGGTATGGCCTCAGCAGGCACTACAGTCTCATTGCAGGCTGTTTGAGACTCCAACGCAGGATCAGCACTTGTGGCCAGCAAGTCATGGGTTGTGTTAACATGCGAGGCAGCAGCTTGGGAAGCTGTTGTGTGTGCAGGAGCAGAGGGACCAATGGGTTTGGTGTTGGCATCTGAATATAACATTCTGTATGATGCGGAAGAATTTAGTTTTTTAACCTTCCAGTCTTCAACATGATGTACATTTTAGCAAGGCCCATCTTCATGAGCACAGTGTGTGCAAAAACAAGTCAGGTTTCTTGTTAGCACCACACCTTCTGTTGCACACTTGACACTGTGAAGCTTTTGTGTTCCAGGTATCATTTTAACATTGTTTCGGGCTGGTCTTCTAATTTCATTTTCATCAACCCAGAAAAATGTATGTCTGAAACGTTTACTGCACCCTTCTGTGTCATGCTGTCTAGTCAATGTTGCATGGCAGAATTTATAGAGCTCTTTAGCTTTTCTAATTATGGCCCATCGTGACTGTACAGCTCTGCTTGCTACTGATTTTACAGCAGCACTTTCACTATCCGCTGGACCCTTTCCATGTCATGAGCCAAAAAACAGCCCTCTCGATGGGGAAGCCAAATTCCTTGGATTACATTGAAATGTCAAAGAAGGCCCATTTCAGTTTATACTAGGCACCACAGCCATCAGTGAAATGAACCTCTCTGCTGATTTTTAATTTGCAGACTCTTTGTAAATGTGAATTTGATAGCTCCACAAAGTGACGTACGGCATGGTGATCATGTTTTAAATCACTGGATATAAAAACTAATGACTCTGTTACTACTGAGTCACACTGCTCACAAGGGTAGTATGTTACTACTGGGTGAACTGTGGCTTGTTCATAATGCCAGTGGGCTGCCTGCACTTCGTCCTGCAATTTGCAGGCATAGTTCTCAGCAAAGTCAAGAACCAACACTACCCATCCCTGGGGTAGGCATTTTTTGATGCAAGCAAACTGGTGGTACTGCCATGCTGCCATATGCAAGTGCTGACCCAAAAACAAAAGCTCCTCTTTTATGACTTCCATCAGTGTCCACAATGTTGCTTTTTTATTTTTCAGCACTTTTCATGTCTGTTGTACCTGAATGCCATTGACAGTTCGCATGACTGTTATATTCTCCCACTGCTGGAATGTGACATTGTCTTGTCCATGTCCATTAATAAGGTCCTCTATGGCTTTGACAAAATGTTCTGTGCTGCGCTGTTCACATGTTTTTTCCACACAGTTCTGGCTGTAAAACCTTTGCAAAGGAGGGCAAGTACACATTGTTAGCTCTACTGCACATTGCACAATGAGGACTTTACATGATGTCAGCCGGTGAAGATCCGCCACACGGTTCAGTACCTTGAGTTTCAGTAAGCTATTCATGCAGTATTCACAGAGGCACTGGTCCAATTTTTGCTCTTTGGCCAGTTTAATGTGCTTAGGGCATAGGCTTCCAAATTTCCTCACTCCTACTGGTGTGTCTGGGTTCTGTTGGGTAAATTCATTGTATAGAGTATGGATGGGTCTGTCAAGATATGACCGACATGTGCCGGTTCTTTTTGAAAAAGCTTTCTTGTGAGGTAGAGGGGTTGCAGACTCTTCAAAAAAAATCTTCCCTTTTCTCTTTGTTGACTCAAGCAGTGCAGACTTGTGCCATTTGTTGGATTCTGTTCCACCAAGTGATACCTCCACGGGCCTCTTCCAGCTGATGCCCAGTGTTGCACTTGCGGTTCTGAGCAAATGGTATTTTTTTAGCACAAGAACTGTACTGATGAACTCTCTGTTCAGGAGCCTGTCCTGTTTTTTGGCCTTTTTTAGGTTTGATATCTTCTCCATAAAAGCAGACATCAGTTTTTCTTGCAGGTTGCATGGACTGTGGATAACATTTTGCCGCGCCAATGCGGTTTGTTTGGCAGGTGAACAAGATGACAGGATCTTCTTCATTACATAAGAAAATAAATTTGGTGATTTTGGAAGACCTTTTCTTGCTCTCTGCACAGCCTTTCTTACAGCACTGTCATATCTGTGGGCCTGTGGCATCACACACAGCTCTCTAGTTGGCGTGCCAATCGGTACAGCTGGTGGGGTGGCGGTGATGGTGGATGAGAGTTGTAAAAGCTTTTCATGCTCCTTTTTTCTGTGTATTTCCAGCATTTTTTTTCATTAATTCTTCAATGTTTCTGACTTGTCATTTGTGCACGTTGTCGACGTTTTTTCTCCCTCCATACTTGTCTTTGCACTTCAGATGTGTTCTCTTCAGACTTTCTTTCTCTGTTTCTTGAAGCACTACAGGTGTCAGCTTGCAATTTTTTCTGCTTCTGAGCCACTCTATATCTTTTCATTCTCTCTTTAGCCATCTGGTTATAATGTTCTCGCTTGTCATCATTCATGTTGCTGCGGTATGCACGTGAGCATGCTGCACATTTCTCCTTGTAGTTTTGATAATGTTCCAGAGATTTCTTTATGTTTGCTCAGTAACGCTTGTTCCTTTCTTTTGATGATTTAGGATTGACTGCAGAGCTTCAGTGAGCATGGCTGCAGCAGACACCAAGGGTCTACTTCTGGATTCCATGCCTTGTGAAAAAGTTAACTGTTGAAACACAAGTGCATTCAAAAAATCATGGGTCAACTTTCACAGTAAAATAATTTTGGTAGGTAAAACTAAAAGTCTACCATGCCACCAAACAAGACTGAAGTGACAGAAATGATGAAACACATCATTGACGTAAGTGTTGCCTCACAGCGGCGGCATGTAACACAGTAAGTGATCAGTCAGAATACATTGTCTAAATCATCCCCGCTTGTGGTGACAAAGTGGGCACCACAAGAGATTAGTCACAAATTAAAGATTTGATGCAACAAGAGATTGATCACAAAACATAGTTGAATATAAGAAAAAATGGCATCATAAAAGAGACACTGCACAAGAGATTCTTCAATGAAGTAAATGGAAGAGGTGATTCTTTACAAAACATTAATGAAAGAGGAGGTAATGCACACAAAACAAAGTTGATGGAAGGTGATTCTTTACAAAACGTTGAAGGAAGAGGAGGTAATGCACACAAACGAAGTTGACGGTAGGTGATTCTTTACAAAACGAAGTCAAAAGGAAGAGGTGATTATTCACGAAATGAAGTTGATGGAAGAGGTGATTCTTCGCAAAACGTTTATGGAAGTGGAGGTAATGCACACAAAACAAAGTCAAAGGAAGGTGAATCTTCATAAAACGAAGTCGACAGATGACGTGATTATTCACAAAACATCGATGGAAGAGGCGGTAATGCACACAAAACGAACTCGATGGGAGAGGTGCTTCTTCACAAAATGAAGTCAATGGAAGAGGTGACTATTCACAAAACACCGATGGAAGAGGAGGTAATGCACAAAAAGTTGCCAGAAGAGGATTCCCAAAAAAGTCGACTGAAGAAAAGAATCATAAAACACAATGGAGGCCCACTTCCACCCTCCGGCAAACAAAATGGAGGCATGCTTCCACCCACCTGCAAACAAAATGGAGGCCTGCTTCCACCTGCCTGCAAACAAAATGGAGGCCCGCTTCCACCCACCTGCAAACAAAATGGAGGCCCATATTAGTCGGCCTGCAAACAAGGAGACATAGGCACACACATCACAACATGGTACAAAACAGAAAGGACTTTGATTAGTAAATGGGCATTATTTTCCAGACAATTACAACAGATGTGTGGGCCAGTGTTTGGAAGCCTGCTGCGGTGTATAGGCCTCGATCGGACTATTTGGAAACCAAAAGGAGTCACCTTTGGTTTCCAAATAGTCTGATAGAGGCCTACACACCACAGCAGGCTTCCGAACACAGGCTCAGACCATGCGGTACATTAGCCCCCACCCCCAAAAAAAAAAAAACGCACAATGCAGCAGCCTCAGTCAAATTCCAATGCAACAAATTAGCATAAATCACATTTCAAACATTGCAGACAGAGGCCCCCACACTCAGAAAACAAAATCATCATGCCGCATGGTCCTGGCCAGTGTTTGAAAGCCTGCTGTGGTGCGTAGGCTTCGATCAGACTATTTGGAAACCAAAAGGAGTCACCTTTCGTTTCCAAACAGTCGAATCGAGGCCTACACACAACAGCAGGCTTCCAAACAATGGCTCAGACCATGCAGTATGTTAGCCACCCCCCCCAAAAAAAAGAAAGACAATACAGCATCCACAGTAAAATTCCAATGCAACAAATTGGTGTAAATCACATTTCAAACATTGCAGACAGAGACCCCACACCCAGAAAACAAAATCGTCATGCCGCATAGTCTGGGCCAGTGTTTGGAAGCCTTCTGTGATGTGTAGGTCTTGATTGGACCATTTGGAAACCAAAAGGAGTCACCTTTGGTTTCCAAATAGTCCAATCGAGGCCTACACACCACAGCAGGCTTCCAAACACAGGCTCAGACCATGTGGTATGTTTGCCCCCACCAAAAAAAAGAACAAAACACAATGCAGCATCCTCAGTCAAATTTCAATGCAACAAATTGGTGTAAATCACATTTCAAACATTGCAGACAGAGGCCCCCACACCCAGAAAACAACATCGCCATGCTGCATGGCCTGGGCAGTGTTTGGAAGCCAGCTGTAGTGTGTAGGCCTCGATCACACTATTTGGAAACGAAAAGGAGTCACCTTTGGTTTCCAAATAGTCTGAGCAAGGCCAACACACTACAGCATGCTTCCAAACACAGGCTCAGACCATGTGGAATGTTAGCTCCCCCCCAAAAATAAGAAACACAATGCAGCATCCTCAGCCAAATTTCAATGCAACAAATTAGGGTAAATCACATTTCAAACATTGCAGACAGAGGCCCCCATACCCAGAAAACAAAATTTTCATGCTGCATGGTCTGGGCCACTGTTTGGAAGCCTGCTGTGGTGCGTAGTCATTGATCGGACTATTTGGAAACCAAAAGGAGTCACCTTTGGTTTCCAAATAGCCGATCGAGGCCTACACACCACAGCAGGCTTCCAAACACAGGCTCAGACCATGCAGTGTGTTAGCCTCTCCCCCCCAAAAAAAACACAATGCAGCATCCTCAGTCAAATTCCAGTGTAACAAATTAGTGTAAATCACATTTCAAACATTGCAGACAGAGGCCCCCAAACCAAGAAATCAAAATTGTCATGCCGCAATGTCTGGGCCAGTGTTTGGAAGCTTGCTGTGGTGCATAGACTTCGATCGCACTATTTTGAAACCAAAAGGAGTCACCTTTGGTTTCCAAATAGTCCAATCAAGGCCTACACACCACAACAGGCTTCCAAACACAAGCTCAGACCACGCAGTATGTTAGCCACCCCCCCAAAAAAAAAGAAAGACAATACAGCATCCACAGAAAAATTCCAATGCAACAAATTGGTGTAAATCACATTTCAGACATTGCAGACAGAGACCCCAGAGCCAGAAAACAAAATCGTCATGCCGCATAGTCTGGGCCAGTGTTTGGAAGATTCTGTGATGTATATGCCTTGATTGGACCATTTGGAAACCAAAAGGAGTCACCTTTGGTTTCCAAATAGTCCAATCGAGGCCTACACTCCACAGCAGGCTTCCCAAAACAAGCTCAGACCATGCGGTATGTTAGCCCTCCCACCAAAAAAAACAAAACACAATGCAGCATCCTCAGTCAAATTTCAATGCAACAAAATAGGGTAAATCACATTTCAAACATTGCAGACAGAGGCCCCAGACCCAGAAAACAACATCGTCTATGCAAGATGAGCTGTGTTTGGAATGTTTGCTGTGGTGTGAGTTTCGATTGGACTATTTGGAAACCAATAGGAGTCACCTTTGGTTTCCAAATAGTCCGCGCGAGGCCAACACACCACAGCAAGCTTCCAAACACAGGCTCAGAACATGTGGAATGTTAGCTGCCCCCCCAAAAAAAAGAAACAAAATGCAGCATCCTCAGTCTAATTTCAATGCAACAAATTAGGATAAATCAGATTTCAAACATTGCAGACAGAAGCCCCCACACCCAGAAAACAAAATCGCCATGCCACATGGTCTGGGCCAGTTTTTGGAAGCCTTCTGTGGTGCGTAGGCCTCGATCGGACTATTTGGAAACTAAAAGGAGTCACCTTTGGTTTCCAAATAGTCTGATTGAAGCCTACACACCGCAGCAGGCTTCCAAACACAGGCTCAGACCATGCGGTATGTTAGCCACCCCCCCAAAAAAAAACACAATACAGCATCCTCAGTCAAATTCCAATGCAACAAATTAGTGTAAATCACATTTCAAACATTGCAGACAGAAGCCCCCACACCCAGAAAACAAAATTGCCATGCAGCATGGTCTGGGCCAGTGTTTGGAAGCCTTCTGTGGTGCGTAGGCCTCGATCGGACTAAATGGAAACCAAAAGGAGTCACCTTTGGTTTCCGAATAGTCTGATCGAGGCCAACACACCAGCACAGGCTTCCAAACAAAGGCCCAGACCATGCGGTATGTTAGCCCCCCCCCAAAAAAAACACAATGCAGCATTCTCAGTCTAATTCCAATGTAACAGCTTAGTGTAAAACACATTTCAAATGTTGCAGACAGAGGCCCCCACACCCAGAAAACAAAATCATGCCGCATGGTGTGGGCCACTCATTTCAAACGTTGCATGGTGTGGGCCAGTGTTTCTAAGCCTGCTGTGGTGCGTAGGCCTCGATTGGACTATTTGGAAACCAAAAGGAGTCACTTTTGGTTTCTGAATGGTTAGAGCGAGGCCTACACACCACAGAAGACTTCCAAACACAGACCATGTAGCACGTTACCCCCCCCCCAATGCAGCATTATGTGGGCCAGAGTTTGGAACCCTCGTTCCGACCATTCAGAACCCAAAAGTGACTCCTTTTGGTTTTCAAATAGTCCAATTGAGGTCTACACACCACAGCTTGCTTCCAAACACTGGCCTACACAATGCAGCATTCGCCCACCCAGACCAACAAAAAAAAAGCTGTTTTTTGATTCAACAACAAATTAGGCCTTGCTCATTCGGAAGGCCCAGACCAGGTTAATCCCCCCCCCAACCCCCAAGAATGCAGCATGTCTCTTTTAGACCCCTTGCAATCCAAAGAAACACCATTTCACCCTCTAAAAAGCACCATGCAGCATTTCATTAGGAACACAGCAAACCTGGTGTCCATTACCTAATAGAAAGTCAGTCAGTCCACACATAAATTCATTTCAGGTTACCTGTTTGGTAGATGCTGCATTCAGGTTCAGGTTGTGGGTCCCTAAAAGTAAATTTACTGCTTTCAGCATCCAATTCTAGTGGCAAAGTAAACTCCCACACCATGGACTCCAGTGCACACCAAACAGCAGACACTAAACATGCTCCCCAGGCAGACGCAACAGTCGATAGTAGCAAGCAATTTCAATAAAGTAATGTCCCCCACACCATGTCAAAACTACAATGTACTCTGAACTCCCCAAGCAGATGCAACCAAGAGCTGCAAGCAAAGGCCCTTACCTGCAGGATCAGATGGATCTGGTAGCGCCTCGTCACGTATCCGGTGGGACAGAAAGCATTCCTTCTCAACTCCTGATGCTGTTAAGGGGACTAACTCTTTGGGACATGGCAATTTAACCCACCCCCCCAAAAGCCAACCCACCATGGAGCAATGTCACCACTTCAGTACCCGTTCTCGCCCTCAAACAGAATCCCGCGACGTCTCATGAAGAACGTCCGGGAGCGAGACATGAAGAGGTCACAGGTGACCTCACAGGTGAGAGTGGGGCTCTAAAACCCGGAAGGAAGGTCAACAAAAGCACTGTTGCTCCAGTACATTGCAATGCTGGAGGACAGTGCTTAAAACTTAAAAAAAAAATATTTTAAACTCAGATTTTGATAAGACGTCTGAACGTAACTGCAAGGGACCAGAGCAGTTACGTTCAAGAGCCAAACTGCAGGGGGCTCTGATGTGGGGTGGGGGGGCAGACAAGTACCCTAAATGGCCAGAACATGAAAAAGCACTAACACAAGTGGTGCAAACAGTTTATGGGGTACATCAAAGTCTATCATTAAAATTAAATGACAAACTGCAGCCTTGGGTACAAATGTCACAAAACTGGCCATCTTACAGCAGGAGTTTCAACAGAAGACATTCAAATTTTTATAGAAAGGAGCATAGGATTTCATTAATTTTATCTATATTATCTTCCAATAAAGGCTTCTTACGGATGCAATAGTTAACACTGTCTTTAATTGTTTTCCCTGCCTTTGGTCTGTGTGGACTTTTGCAACCAGCATTGGCAACCCCATTTCATGCACTTAGCCCCATATTGACCTCTGGTTCTGGCCTCTGCAACCAGTGCTGCTTTTCCTCATGACATCTGGCTGTGGCCCCTTCAACCAGTGCTTTCACACATCCTAACTTCTGGCTGTGGCCCCTCCACCCAGTGCCATCATGCATCCTGACTTCTGGATGTAGACACTTCCCCCTGTGCCATCACTGTCCTGACCTCAGGCTGTGGATCCTCCCCTAGTATCACAACTGTTTTGAACACCGGCTGCAGTCTATCTGCTGGTATCATCTCTAGCCTCTTGACTGTAGCTATGGCTCTAATACAAAATGTTGTAATGTATACCTTCCATTGCATAAGAACAAGAATGGCAGCCTCTGCAGGCTTAAGATTTCACCAACAACTTACTCATTTACTGCACAGCTCCTGATAAGCCAGTCTCACTTGATACATCAACTGTGACAGTCCAGTATCTAGCAGTGCCTCTGTTGCCTCGCAAAGACATTCATTCCTTGCTCTTCCCTGCCTTTGGTTTGCTTCCTCATGACCTGCAAGTACGCTCAGCTCAGTCCAGCACCGTGTGGGATGATCTCCTGTAGCTGGCTCCTTGAAAGCCACAAACCGATTGGTGCTCAAGAACCAGAGGTGTAACATCACTTGGCTCAAACTTCAACTGTTGCTGTTATAGCACCAAATCCTTCTCCAAAGTCCAGTGCCAAAATCCTCTGAACCTCTTTAGTGCACCTCCCCCTGCTTGTAATCTAGTGACTGCTGCACCCCTGCAAATGCCTCATATAGTTCAGCATTCATCACTCCCAAAAGAACTATAATGCTCTGCTTCCACTTCTGTCCAGAACTCTAGCCAAGTCTTCATCCATGTCAACTGGTTCTAGCTGTCCTTCCTAAGCAAGACTTCACTAAATCCACTCTCAACAGTTGAGCACGCCCATCAACTACAATTGAGCAGTAGCAATCTGTCAGTCACCCTTGTCAACTCTGCCTAAAGGCAAAGTATACTTTGCCCCCATGGCATTATACTACTGACAATGCCCAGCACCAACAACTTCAGCCCTCTATCAGTTGTGCTTTCTTCACTCTCCATTCTGTGATGCCACTCATGCATCGCTTGTCAAAGACAAAGAACACTTTTGTTCTTTTGCTTCTTATAGGTCCATACAACTGACAACACTAAGCCCCAGCAATAGACTCCAGCCCTATAGCAGTCAGGCTTCCTCTGTTATCACCTTGTAACTCAGCATGCTTTTGCCTTCTATTGCTTTATACTGCTGGATACTGCTGGAATGGAATGTTAAGGTAGGTTTGAGATCTGAAGAGGAAGTAAAATTTAGGGTACCCCTTATGAGAACAGTGAAGGGCCAACATTGTTATGTATATGAAGGTCCAAAATTGTGGAATTCATTACCAGGTCATCTATTGCTTTATACTGCTGGATACTGCTGGAATGGAATGTTAAGGTAGGTTTGAGATCTGAAGAGGAAGTAAAATTTAGGGTACCCCTTATGAGAACAGTGAAGGGCCAACATTGTTATGTATATGAAGGTCCAAAATTGTGGAATTCATTACCAGGTCACCTGAGGTCAAGTATAAATAAAATATCTTGGAATGAAATAAAATCATGGCTTGTAAAGGAAGCAATGTCCTTAAAGATTTGTTGTACTTGAGATGTTTGCACATATGGTGTATTGTTGCAATTATTATTTGTTCTTTTTTTTCTTCTTTCCTTGGTCATATATGTACAGTGTCTTATGTATGTACAACGTGTGTATTTGTATGTATCTAAAATGAAACTGATGGTTTTGCACAGAAGGACCCCATTGTAAATTAGCTGATGCTAAATTGGGTTTTATCCTGTTTCTGATATCAGAAATAAACTTTTTACTACTACTACTACTACTACTACTGCTGGAAACACCTCCAACAGGACAGGGTAGCAGCCTTCCATCAGTCTGGCTGTTACTCACACTCTGGCCTCAGGAACATAGTATGCTTTCCAAAAGCAGGGTCATTCTCAAAGTCTTACAGGGGGCATGCCTCAGACAGCTAGTGTTGGAACCCACTCAGGAGGGAGCACTCTTAGGCCTGGTACTCTCAAATGGGACGGAGAGAGGATCTCAGATCTAGAAGTGGGTAGCCATCTGGGAACAAGTGACCACCGAACAGTGTGGTTCATGATAAACTCAGCTGCAGAGTCAAGCCATAAAAAACTGAGGGTACTGGACTTCAGGAGGGCTGACTTTGTCAAAATGGGAGAGTGCCTCAGAAAAGCACTAGCAAACAGGCAAGAATGAGGGGTGGAGCAACAATGGGGAAGCATCAAAACTGCCATCACAGAGTCAACAAGCCTTTGTGTGAAGCACACAAATAAATCAAAATGATAGAAAAAACCACTATGGTTCTCAAAAGAAGTGGCGGGGAAGGTTAGGGAGAAAAAAATAATATTTAGGAAGTATATGGAAACACAGAAGGAGCAGGACAGACAACTGTACCAGATAAGGCAGAAGGAAGCAGGGAAGGCAATCAGAATAGCAAAGGCCCAAACTGAGGAAAAATAGCCACCTCGGTTAAGAAGGGGGATAAAACCTTTTATAGGTACATTAGGGAGCGTAGAAAGACAAAGGGAGATAGTGAGGTTGAATAAAGGGGATGGTGGGTGGGCAGAAAGGGACAGTGAAAAAGCAGGGATATTGAATGAATACTTCTGCTCAGTATTCACAAAAGAAGGGGGGAGGTACTTAATAAAATCAAGAGAAGCACTCTGGATAGGGGGGTTGATCCCAGTCCTTTCACAGAAGAAAGGATTCTGAAAGAACTCCTAAAACTAAAGGTGGACAAAGCAGGGGCCTAATAGGATTCACCCCAGAATTCTAAAAGAATTAAGGGGAGAACTAGGGACACCACTGACTACCCTTTTTAACAAATCATGGGAGGATGGCATGGTACCTGAGGACTGGAGATGGGCAGATGTGATTCCCCTTCACAAAACTGGGAACAAGACCAAGGCAGGAAACTGCAGACCTGTCAGTTTAACCTCTGTGGTAGGGAAAATGATGGAATCACTTCTGAAGGAAAGAATTGTTGAGTACCTAGAGGCCAGTAGGGCACAGGACTAGGGATGCAACAAATTTAAATTCCACTGGTGAAGTGGCAGCAAAGTGGCCAAATTCACCTGGTGGAGCAATCTGCAAATTTTTTCCGCCTAACATGGAATTTAACCCAGGGAAAGTTTGTTTTCAGGAAGCACCCTCATTTTATGGTAAAATTCCACCTTCCATGGGTGATATTTCACCACGGAAGGTGGAATTTCACCACTGAAGGTGGAATTTCACCACGGAAGGTGAAATTTTTGCCGTTCTGCCTGGCGAAATTTTGCCCATCTGCCAGGCGAAATTTTGCATTTCGCTCTGTGAAATGGGTGGAATTTCGTGGATTACTCTGTGAAGCAAATTTCGCTCACTTCGCCCAACCCTACACAGGACCCAAGGCAGCATGGATTCATGGTCTACCTAGATTTTAGCAAGGCATTTGACACAGTCCCACACAAAAGATTAATAAACAAATTCGCCAGCCTTGGAGTGGGTCCCAGGGTGATAGCCTGGGTAAAACATTGTCTGGACAACAGGACACAGAAGGTACTAGTAAATGGAGTCCACTCTGAAGAAAGAGGGGTTACTAGTGGAGTACTGCAGGGTTTAGTACTGGGTCCGGTAATGTCCGGTAATGTATGTTTAATGTCTTTATAAGTGACATTGCAGAGAGACTGGAAGGAGAAGTATGCCTCTTTGCAGATGACACAAATATCTGCATTAGGGTTGATAAATAAGAAGGGATGGAAAGGATAAGAAGGACTTGTCATGGTTGGAGGAATGGTCATAAGTATGGCAGCTTGTATTCAATGCAAAGAAGTCAAAAGTAATGCACCTGAGAAATAAAAACCCAGGGGAAGAGTGCACAATGGTGGGGGGAGGTACTAACAGCAACAAAATGGAAAGAGACCTGGGAGTAATCATATCAGATGACCTTATAAGTGTTAAATGTAAGAAGGCAGTAGGGAGGGCTGGAGGGGGATAGGGGATGTATATGGAGCGGCATCACCAGTAGAAAACAGGAAGTTGTTATCCCTCTGTACAGTGGAGTATTGCATCCAGTTCTGTAGACCCCATCTCTACAAGGACATAGACAGGATGGAGGCAGTTCAGAGGAAGGCAACTAAAATGGTGCAGGGTCTGCAAGCGAATCCATATGAGAAGAGACTAAAGGAGCTAAATATGTATACCCTTGAGGAAAGGAGGGAGAGAGGGGACATGATAGAAACTTTTAAGTACCTCAGTGGAATCAACAAAGTCCAGTAGGGTAGCATCTTTCAGAAAAAAGAGATGTGCAAGAACAAGGGGACACAATTTGAAGATAGAGGGGAGATGGCTCGGGGGCAATGTGAGGAAGTATTTTTTTCACAGAGAGGGTGGTGAACACATAAAAACGCCTTCCAGAGGAGGTTGTGGGGTCTAAAACTGTGTTAGGATTCAAAAATGCATGGGACAGACATAAGGAAATTCTTGTGGGGGTAGGAAGAATTAGGCTGTTGGTCAGCTAGGATCTGCAGCTTATCCAGTAGGTTGGGAGATGGGCAGAATAGGTGGGCCAAGTGGTTCTTATCTGCCGTCAAAATCTATGTTTCTATATTTCAACCTCAATAGTTTTATACTGTAGGCACATTCCCACTGACAGCAACAGACACCAGTCCTTATATGTTCAGCCTCACCTATGCTCTACTCATCAAATACCAGTTTACTTTATCATCCTATGGCTTCGTACCATGGGAATTGCCCATCAATAATAGACAGCATCCCTCCTCCAGTCAGACATTTCTTGCTCTAACTTTCAAGACTCTGTACAATTTCACTTCCATCAGCTTCTGTTGGTTGGGTTGTCACTCACTGTCTGTCCCCAAGAGTGTAGTACTCTTTCATTTCCTATGACTTTGTACTGCAGGCAAACACCCAGTGACAAAACATGCATCAGTTCTCTAGCTGTAAAGACTCATCTTTGCTGGGCCCATCAAGAACAGTTTATGCTTTCAAATTCTGTGGCTTTGTACCAGGGCAATGCACACATCAGAAGTAGGCAACATCTTCCATTTTTCAGGCAGCCACCTGTGCTCCACTGTCAAGGGCTCAGTACAGTTTCACCTCTTATGGTTTTGTTTGACTGGCTACACCCACCTGCAGCAATAAGCAGCATGATCTGATAAAGCTTTCCCCTTTCTGGTTTCTTCCTGCTATTAACTAAGCCCCTCAAGAGATCTGCTTCCTTTGACTACCATAAACCATCAACCACAGTCTATGAATCACAAATCCTCGGCGTCAGCTGCATCAGCCTTCTACCTTCTCAGGGAACACCTTTTACTGCATCAGCTACAGAACAGGATTCCAGCAGAAGCTGCAGCCTGGTATTGCACTACTTCTTCTTTGACATACAGTTTTATCATTCATGACCTGGTGATCACCTCTGAGTTGCTGTGCTTGTCACCCTCAGCCGAATACATACAACTGGCAGACCTTATTAACACTTGATCTACCAGTAGTGCTTTATATGGAGTAATTAGCAGAAGACCAAGAACCTTACACCCTTCTGTCTTCACACAAGTTCTCACAAGCATTGTGATCTGAGTGCATCACACCTTTGTTCCAGCTCCCTGAGTTCTACTGAACCCTTGGTTCATTCTGCAGCTGCACCCCATCAGACCAGTTCAACTGCAACTAGAATGGGATCCAGTCCCAATAGCTTGGGCAGTACTTGATCTCCATCATGACTCAGGTGCTCGGTGGTATACTGCTGGAGGAGGGAATGCAGGGGTAGGGGAGTGGCCATCTGCTTTAGATCCAGCCTGAATTTCTCTGTGCATCCAGTGGGTTCTACCTCATCATTTGAAAGTGTGGTAGTGCATGGAGGTCCAGGAGCAGGTTTCAGGATTTTTCTCATTTATCATCCTTAATGTAGTTGAACAATGTTTTTTCAGCACAAGGGAGATGGTAGGGAGTAGAAAGAACACATGACCTACAACACAGAAAGTAAAGACAATCAGTGCTGTATGGACTACAACAGCCTGAGTAAAGGCATTTAGTGCAGTATGGATGATACAAAACAGGTGATGGTTCTTCAGGAAATTATGGAGCATAATTAAGAATAGCAGTGACAGTTTTCCTGTAGTGAGCGTCTCAGCAGAGATTTGAAAGCATGCAAGCCAACAATTTGTATGAGTTTTAAGGACTTTTGGAGGGTATTCCACACGATAAGGAGAGCATGGCTGAGTGACGAAACACTGTACCTAGTTCTTACCCTTAGGTATGTCAAACAATATAAATGAATATCTTCTGAGTTCATATACACCTGGTGTATGTTTGAGTAGATCTGAGATATAAGGAGGGAACTTATTAGTGATGGCTCTGAAAGTCATTAGGGAGGCATTCTTTAGCCTCCTGATGTGAAGCTAGGACCAGCTGAGTTGTGCATAGAGGGAACAGCGATGAGTTCTATAGATGGCATTTGTAATTAATTTTAGTGCTCTGAGATACAGTGTATCCAGTTTAGCCAGGGCAGCATTGGAACAGTGACTATAGAGATAGTCTGCATAATCCACAAGAGGAAGAAATGTGGTCTGGACCAGCCTTTTTTTTTGCTTCTTGAGTAAGCAAATACTTAATTCTGAAGAACAGACCTAGCCTTTGACTTAGATTTTTAGACAGTTCTTCAAGATATGTAGCAAATGAAAGCTGGTAATCTAGCCAAAATCCCAAGTGTTTGAATTTGTCCAATGCCTCAAGTGATTCTCCCAGGAGAGTCATGATCTGGTGCTTGGAGCCAGTGGAGTTTGCAATCACTGTATGGGCTTGGGGGTAGAGAAACATGACTTTGTTTTTTTTAGCATTAAGCAGCAATTTCGGGTGAAGGAGGTTATGTTGAAGCAGGGGGAAATTCCTGCTCCAGCTCTGAGCAGGCAAGCTCAAGGGTAGTCCTAGTGACATATAGTACTGTGTCATTGGCAAAGAGGTAGACGTTTGCTGTCCTGATATTAGAATCAATATTGTTGCTATAGGTTATAAATAGTAGAGGCCCAGAATAGATCCCTGTGGTAAACCTCTTGGCAGTTTTAAGTGGGGAGAGGCCACCTTGGGCTTTGACCTGTTGTTGCCTGCTGCTAAGTTAGCATGAGAACCATTGCATGGTGATGGCATCAAGGCCAATGTCATGTAATCTGTGTAATAATATATCATGGTCCACGTATTGAATGCCTTACTCAGGTCCAGGAAGACTGCGCTGACATGATTTTTAGTGTTGAGTGCAGTTTGCCAATTATTTGTTACCTTAGCCAAGGTGGATACCATGCTATGTTTTAAAGTGAAGCCAGACTGAAGTGGATTGAGAAAGTTGGTACTTTCCAGATGCTCCATCGCTGTATGCTATCTTTTCAAGTAATTTCATGAGGACGGGTAACTGTGATATAGGCCAAAAATTATTAAGGTCACATGGGTCAGCAGATTCATAGAGAGGGATTATGTGTGCTATTTTTCAAGAGAAGGTAAAACCCTTTGTGTGAGGGACAGACTGAATAGGTGGGGGATGGGTTCTGTCAGAAAGTGGTGACCTAGCTTTAGGAAAAAAGGGGTTCGAGCTGATCAGCTCCAGTGCTTTTTTTAGTATCCAAAGAGATTAAAAAGTCCTCGATCTGTTTCAATTCAATTAAATTTTTCTTTTACCTGGAAAATACACCTTTGAGCAAGCTCATTGACAAGGTGGTCCTGGGAGGACACTAATGTTATATGTATGGACAAGAACATAAACTCACAGTTGGAACAAACAATAACAAAGGTTCAAAAAGGAAAAAAAAGAAAAACAGAATGTCAGAGACAAAGTAATTTGCACAACATATGCCAACTCTAACTTACATGAAGGAAGCTCTAATTCTAGCTATGCAGTTAAATAAATGGGCAGCTAAATAATGTGCAAATAGGGTACAGGTACATAAGTGCTCAAAAGCCCAAGAAGGGTCAACCAGAGACCAAAAGATAAGGAGTATGGTAGGAATATAGGGAAGGGGACACATAGACAAGAGCCACAGAACCTAGAGCAGATGAGAATATAGGAGCATGTCTGAAGGGTACTGGGCTAAAGCTAAACTTAGTTGATTGCCGGGAATCCAGAGGGATGGGGGAGGGATGAGTCAGTAGCGAGGGGCTGGGTATGAAGCTTGCTTACTGCAGAGGTGTCAAAGGCTAATCCAGCAGTGTGCAAATGATTGTTTAGCTGTTCTAGGATATGGTGTTTGCTTGTAAAAATATTACTGCATGTGGCGATCTTGGATGGCAAGAACATAATTTTTTTGAGGAATCCAGTGCCATTTAAAAATATTCCACTTTTGCAGTCCTTATGAGTTTAATACATTGATTTCTGGCAGCCCTGAATGCAGCCCAATTGGCTGCTAATTTGGTTTTACGTGCCCTCTTCCACAGCACATCTCTGCTCTGCAATGCTGATTTTAATGCACTAGTAAACCAAGGGCTTGTCCTTTTCCTTGTTCTGATTTCCACTAGAGGGGCATGTTTATTGATCACCTTCAGGACAAGGTTCTGGAAGTGGTTGTAGGCCTCTGTGATTGTAGGTGCAAGGCAGAAGTCTTGCCATCTTATATGGCTTAACTCAGTCAGGAAGTCAGTGCAGTTGAATTTGCAGAGACTCCTTTTATGCACAAAGCTATAGGTGGATGTGAACTTAGGTACAGACCTCATGCATGCTATAGCCCTGTGGTCACTGATATCATTATGAAATACCCTGGTGTGTGATATTATGTGTGGTTTGTTTACCAGGATTAGATCAAGTAGGGTACTATGATCAGGGTTTTTACTGTTTGGGCAAGTAAACTCAGGAACAAGCTGAGTAAGGCCATGGGTGTCTCTCTCTCATCTCTTTTTCTTCACAGAGTGCAGCCATCTGTGGTCGTGAAGGCCAAAATCTACATGCCCTCCCCAAGCTGCTGATCTCCCCCATTGCAGCAGAGTGCAGTCATCCATGGTTGTGAAGGCTAAGATCTACATGCCCTCCCTGAGCTGCTGATCCCCCCCCACCGCAACAGAGTGCAGCCATCCATGGCTGTGAGGGCCAAGATCTACATGCCCTCCCTGAGCTGCTGATCCCCCACTGCAACAGAGTGCAGCCATCCATGGTTGTGAGGGCCAAGATCTACATGCCCTCCCTGAGCTGCTGATCTCCCCCCCACCGCAACAGAGTGCAGCCGTCCATGGTCACGAGGGCAAAGGTCTACATTCCCTCCCCGATCTGCAGATTCACCCCCCCACACCGCAACAGGTATGGCATTGAAGTTTCCCCATGGAGTCTGCCTGATGATTTGAATTTTGGTGCCAAACTCAGGATAGACATATTCTTAAACTAACTCTGAGCAAATGCAGACTTTAATTGATTCCTTCCCTCTGCTTGCCTTAATATCGACACAGAAATGGAGATAGTTTATTTGCATGCTTTGTCCTTGCCATTTTTAACTAATTTGGGACCTCCACAACTACTCCTTAACTCAATTGTTCCCATATAGTCGCCATATGGCATCGGAACCATCCATTGCTGGAATGGACCCAAAATGGCCACCAGGAGCAAATGAGTTAACTTGGGTACAGTGCTGATCAGAGCAAGTGCTTTGTAATTAATTTAATTATCTGTACACTGTACCAGGGCAGTTTTTTTATTTTATTTCTATCCACAGTGACTGTAATAGTGTGCTAAAATATATGCGTGGCACCTTAAGTATACATATTCAACCAGTGCCTTCCACCTCGAGTGTAGCTAATTTATATGCAGCTAGAGCTTCTGTTCACATGACTAGAGCACCTTTTTTAAACCGAAGTATTTGTATTTTATATGTCGAGCTCTGAACATGCTTCTTCTCTACTTCTTCTTCTATACCTCTACCAGTACTGTTTCCACCTTTCCCTCCTGTTCCACCCCTGCCTCACCCTATTCCCTACCTGTACCCGCTACCCCCTTATCTCTGCATTTAAACAGCTGTTGTAGGTAGTGGCCCCTTTCTTGTCTCTTTTTCTTCACAGAGTGCAGCCGTCCATGGTCACAAGAGCCAAGATCTACATGCCCTCCCCGAGCTGCTGATCCCCCCACAGCAACAGGTACAGCCATTGCAGCTTCCCTGTGGAGTCCACTTGATGTACCCTGCTGCCGCTTCGTGGAGGCTACCCCATCACCACCCTTGGCACTCGTCTTGTTTTATATGGTGTGTGGCACCACGTGACATCCTGTAATTTACAAACAGCCAACGTTTTCCTCTGCAGCTTATCACACACCACTGCTAGATGCTGCCCTTTCACAGATTTCTTTTTTACAGCATCAGCGATCATCTGTTCTCCAGTTACTTCCTCTGCCTCTTCCCACTTGTTACATTTCCCTGTGGCCACTAAGCCAGCTGCTCTCGTCACTCTGCCACTATTAGTAGTAGTGTCTCATGGGCTACTGCTTTCCTGCTACTTCCAGCCCTTTTTAAACACTGCTACCCCAATATGCTAAGTGGTGCACCTAACCTATCCCACCTCACTGCAATGTGCCTCATTACCATTATCCTCCTCCTTGCTGTCCTTGTTCCCTTGGCATCCCTGCCAACCTATCTCCTCCCTGCACCACAGCCTGCAACTCCTACCTCCCTTTTCTAACTCCCCACTCCCCTCCTTTCATAATCACCACTTTTCCACAGATCCCCCTGCTGTCTCTATACATCTGGCCACCTGATCCTTCCATACTTCCCCCCAGCTTCAGTGCTGGTGTCCTCACCCTTAAATTCCCTTCTGGAGCATCTCTGGCTCCTATGCCCCCCCTCACCACAAAGCCTTGTCATCCCTATCCAGGAATCTAGTAACACTCCTGCTACTGATGGCAGGGGATATTAAACCCAACCCTGGACCCTCCCACCCATATCCCCTCCATCTTACAAAGGGCCTAAAGATTGCACACCTAAACATCTGGAGCCTTCTCAACAAAATGTTGTTGCTGCAACTGATTATCCTATCCTTCAAGCCTAATGTACTGATTATAACTGAGACATGGTTAAAGCCTCATATACACGATGCTTGTATCTCCATCCCAGGCTACTCCATCACCCGCAATGACTGCCCTGAAAATAAAAAAGGTGGTGGTATTTCCATGCATTTCTCCTCAGCACTCCATCTCTTCCTTGTTCCTATACCCCCCCCACTGAATATTGAATCCTTGATGGTACAAATCTCCCTCCCACACACCATACCCATCTTCATAGCTGGCTCATACTGCTGCCTCAGCTCCTCCATGTCCTCTATCACAGACTTCCTGGCTACCCTACAATCACACGCAGCTGACAGAGAGCTCCATATCCTAGGGGACTTCAACGTAAATTGGCTCTCCACCTCCCACACTAAAACTCACAGTGATATTGCCTCTTTCAACCTAAACCAGCTGATTAGCAAACCCTCACAACTAAATACCAAAACTCAAAACCACACCCTAATAGATTGGGCTCTCACCCACACTGAATAATCTCTTCGGGTCTTCTACCTGACTCCTTAAGTGACCACCACCCAATCTATGTAGTCCAGAAAATCCATAGGCCCAAAACCCCTCCCCCTAAAACTCTGCTGGTCCAGTCCTACAAATCACTGGATCTCACTCCCCTCCTAAATGACTTGGCTAACACCAACTGGTCCTACACATCCCATGCCACATCAATCAACTCCACCTTGGACTATTTCAAATCCAAGTTCTTCTTGGTCTAGGATTCCTGTGCCCCTCTCAGATGCATCAACATGTGAAGCTCTCACCTGCCCTGGATTACTGTCGATCTCATGGACTGCCTTCAGGCAAGGGACCAAGCTTGGAAGTTTCACAAAGCTACCAGCTCAACCACGGCTTACAAGAACCATCGCTTTCTTCATAATGCCTGTACAAGAGCAATCCGGCAGGCTAAGGCAGACTATTTAAAATCCACCTTTCTTACAAACATAAGTCACCCCTCCAAATTCTTGAAGGTGGTGAAATCTCTCAAATCCACCCCCATCCCAGCCCCCGCCCTTGTCATTAAAGCTGATAGTAACACCTTAACAAACCCGCTTGCAGTGGCAACTGAATTTAATTAATTCTTTGCCTCATGTACTTCCACAATCTGGTCCTCTCTACCCCCAGCCCCCCATGGGCAAGCCCCCACAGCCCCTCCCCAAACTAGCCAAGCCCCACACTCCTCCTTCTCCTTTCGCCGCATTACCCTGGTGGAAGTCTTTAATGCCCTCCTTGCATTAAACACCTCCAAGGGCAAATGACCATCTGGGTTGGACTACAAAATGTTAATCTTGGCAGTCCCTGCCATAGCCACCCCCCCCTTATCTCACTCCTCAGCCTCTCTTTCTCTCTTCTTTCTCTCTTGCTACTATCCTGACAGAATGGAAACATGCCACTGTTATCCCCCTCCTGAAAGGTGGCTACCCCTCCTCCACTGGAAATTATAGACCTACCTCTCTACTCTCTAAACTTCAGGAATGCCCTGTTCTCTCCCAGCTCTCCTTCTTCCTTGACTCAACCTCCTTCTTCAGTCCTTACCGATCTGGGTTTTGGAAGTCCCACTCAACCACAACCTCCCTAATGAGGCTCACAGACTCCATTCTTATCAGCTTGGCCAATGGCCTCATCACCTCAGCCACATTCATCGACCTTGCAAAGCTTTCAACACTGTCTCCCACCCTCTCCTCCTATCCAAGATATCATTAGCAGGGCTCTCTAGTGAAGCCACCAGCTGGTTCCACTCATACCTTGTGAGGCAAGACTCAATCTGTCAGGGCTGGTGACTCTCTCCCCTTCTCCCTCCCCATTACCAATGGTGTACCTCAAGGCTCTGTCCTTGGCCCTCTGCTGTTTTCTATCTTCCTCATTGACTTGCCCACTGCCTGCCCACGCACATCCATCCACTTGTATGTGGACTACACTGTCCTGTATACATCAGGCCCCTCTACCTCTGATGTTGCAACCAGACTACAGCATGACTTTGAGACTGTCCAGCACTGGCTTCATGCAAATCAGCTCTTCCTGAATGATAAGAAAATAGTCTCCATGTCCTTTGGTACTAGGCAGAGACTCTCTTGGCTTCCCTCTCTTCCCACTTTCCATATCCTAGATGGGATGAAACTGGAGGGATGCATCTCCTTTAGATACCTTGGGGTCTTGCTCTACCAGCACCTAGACTTTTCTGTACATATTGAGGCCATCCACAAGAAACTGCACCCCAAACTGCGGGCTCTGTATCACAACTGTGGGTGCATCCCACTGCCAGCTCACTGTACAATAGTACAGAAACTGTTTCTCCCCATCTTCATCTATGGGGATATAGTCTACAGTGCTGCTCCCAAAACTTCCCTAATCAGACTGGATACCCTCTTCCACTCCTTCTGTCATTTTGCTCTTGACTGTCCTCACAGTACCCATCATTGTGCCCTCTACCGAGCCCTATCCCCAACCCTACAGTATAGGAGGCTGGCACATTGTGCTAGACTTACAGCAAGATTCTGGTCACAGTCCCTGCCCTCTTATCTCTCTTCCGCACTTGCCACCTCCCCCCACTCCCTCAGACACTATGACCCCCATGCATTGACAATCTCAAGCATTTCCACCTCTGCTGGACAGGCTGCCTTCTCTTATCATTTGCCTAAACTATGGAATTCTCTTCCCACTACCATCTGCCATGCCCCCTTTCCCCATTGCCTCAACACCCTCCTTAAAGTCCACTTCCGTTTCATTTGTTCCTACTCCTAATCAGCCTATTAACTGAATTAGGTTATGGCACTTGTCACAAGGGTAGGCTGGGCAGTCAAACCCCAGCTGTCACCTCAGCTATTACCTGTGCATTATTACCTGTGTATCTTCTGTACATATTCTACTGTATTAAATTACTGTGCATTTGTTACCTCTGTTTACCTATTCTCTGTATTGTAAAACTACCTGTTACATTCCTACTCTGGTAATTATTATGTAAATATTTCCACATTTGTATTTCCTATGTAAACATCTCCATTTTTGTAAACAAATGTACCTTATCCCATGTAACCCCCGACACATCCAAAACCGAGCAGGAGTCTGCTCAGTATGCTTTCCTGGTGAAACTTTTAAATAAATAAATAAATACATCTTTCATAGGTTTGGAGCTTGAGTAATTCCAGTCAAGGTTAAAGTCTCCCATAATGATCATTTCTACACTAGATGCAGCCAGCAATTTATGGAGATGGGGTAACAACTCGAATACCCCAGATGAAGGTCTATAACATCCTGTGGCAAGAATGGACTCATCAGGAGGCAAAAAGATCCTTAGACTGAGGATTTCAAACCCTTTTGGAACAGTAGCTGAATTAATAATAGATGTCATAAATTTATCTATGACATATATTGCAACCACCCTCCCCCCAGAAGGCCTATCAGTCCCATGGACAATATATGATACCATATTAATTTCAAGACCTGGAGCTGAATCTCTTAGCCAAGATTCTGAGATTACCAGGACATCAGGTTTGGTGTGACAGACTCACACCTCAAGTATATTGTGGTTTTTGAGCAGGCTATAGGCATTGACTTGTAAGAGTCTCAGGAGTTTTACATGTAGTAAATCAGATGGAGCTTCAATATGGATTGGGGGACCAGGATTTAATTCCACATTCCCAGAGCAGAGTAACAAAAAGAGGAGAAGTTTCTTGAGTCTGTAGATCAGTACTTCCAAGGTGTGATAGCTGTCCCCGGTTAAGCAGTAAGGGGGTATAAGGGGATTTGTAGGGAGCAGCACACTGATGAAAGAGGGAAAACACATAGATTGTCATGTGGACAGGGTAAATTATTGGTGCAGAATTGTGAGATAAGGACATAGAGAGCCAGACAGAAGCTAAACTTTCTGGTAAACTTTGTCAGTTGTACATTTAAACTGCACAAAAGTAGATATGGTGATTTTGTTATTAATGGGATAGTCCCAGGAGATAGTGGGGTCATCGGTAATATAAAGGTTGCCTAGCAACATAAGACAGTGTAGCAAGGTGCAATGCAAGTTATATGTCCCCATGGCTCTTGTTGTCCAATAGCCTGGTAGGTAATAGAACAGATGTGCAAGGAACAAAAGGGGGATTGTTAATTAACAAGGAAATTTGTATATACTGTACAGGATCAGACAGGTGGACCAACGGGTAAAATAAAATATTCAGAAGCGACAGGGGTTGATAGCTACCATTGTTGCATACTGTTGTAGAATAATATATTGAAAACACTCCTAGTCATATAGGAATAATCTGCCTCCACCGTAGAGATAAAAGAACCGTTAATGAGTAATAAAATGCAAGTTTGAAATTATACCCTTATTGGAGTATCACTATAAAGAGCATATGGCAAACTGGGGAGATAGTTCCCAGTGAGCTGTTCACATGTGCACCATGGCTGTTCTAAGGAATCACCACTGGGGGAGGTGCAACATATAATGGGCAAGATAGCTTGGTAGAATGAGCAACACCTTCAGTGGATATGTGCCAAAAATAATGGGTTTGAATCCTACACAATGCAACTGGGGGTCTAGGAGGCACTCCATAGTATGCCATAGACTATAAAGGAAAAGGTATCTACAGCTGGGTATTGGTGTAATGAGTGTACTACTTAATTGTTACTGAATGAGAAGAGCCCAACAGTGATGCCTAGAGAGTGAGCTGTAGAGACTGTAATAGGAAAACTAGAGAGATAGTGTGAGCAGACACGTGACACATCATGTGATTTACCTACCCTATAAATGAAATGCCCAACCAGGGCGAGAGGATGGAGGGGGTGAGTGGGGCAGCCACTGCTCAAGTGGCAGCGGGTAACAACCCAGAATACAAAGTACAATGGCAGATTTGCTGCCTGTTCCTTTCGTACCTGCCGTGTGGTTGCAGGTTCAATCAGACAGAAGATGGGGCAGAGGAGGGCATCTGTCCCCAGAGGAACTGCTGCAGAGTTCAGCCCTGGAACCTAATGGAGGAAACAAACACATGCCTGAGGTATGTGAACAAAGATCTGAGTCACAGGCAAAGGGGCAAGGTGGGAAGTATACTGTAAATGGAGGGGGGAGGGAGGGAGGAGACACACTATTGGAAAACAGAAGCAACACTGTAACACTTGATTCCAAACAGAGCTGAATTTCAACTAAACGGCATACAATGCCATCTTAAAGTAACGCTCCAAACCACCTTATAACATTAACAGCAGTAACTGAATTAAAGCACATTCCACAGTTCGGTTAAACCCCTAGTCAAACCCAAGGTACAAACTCTATGGATTTCAGTCAGTGCAGTCCCTCCCATATTAATTAATTTCTTTTAAAGGATCCATGATGCGAGGGTCGACAATAAAGTTATTAGGCCAGTATTTAAGAAGATGGATTTATGTAGACGCAACTGCGGTGTATGAAAGTCCATCCGAAAATATTTTGTTTCTTTCAGGGGGCTTTATCCCCCAACCCCCCCCCCTCCACGTGGGGAGCTCTGCCACCTGCATCCCATGTAATTTATATAATCAACTCTAAGTTGGAGTTGACTCGGGGAGGAGGGTGCAAGACCCTGAGAAAGCAGTGATGGGGTCCCGCAGTGACAGTACAGTGACCCATTGCAGTGTCGCTCTACTGTCATTTGCAGTACAGCTGTCACTGTTCGGTCAGCATACACCTTTTAACTACCCAGAACACAGAGTACAATGGCAGATGTGCTGCCTGTTCCTTCCATACCTGCCCTGTGGTTGCAGGTTCAATCAGGCAGAAGATGGGGCAGGGGAGGGTGTCTGCTCCCCCCCCGAGGAGCTGCTGCACTCTTCAGCTCTAGAACCTGCCATGTGGTTACAGATTCAATCTGGCAGAAAATTGTGCAGGAGGGCATCTGACCCCTGAGGAGCTGCAGCACTGTTCAGCCATGGAACCTGCTGTGTGGTTGCAGGTTCAATCGGACAGAAAATGGGGCAGGAGAGGGTGTCTGACTCCGAAGGAGCTGCTGCACTTTTCAGCCCTAGAACCTGCCATGTAGTTGCAGATTCAATCCGGCAGAAGATTTGGCAGGGGAGGGCATCTGACCCCTGAGGATCTGCTGCACTGTTCAGCCCTGGATCCTGCCATGTGGTTGCAGATTCAGTCAGGCAGAAGATGGGGTTGTGGAGGGCATCTGACCCCTGAGGAGCTGCTGCACTGTTTAGCCCTGGAACCTGCCATGCGGTTGCAGGTTCAATCGGGCAGAAGATGGTATGGGGGAGGGTGTCTGACCCCCAAGGAGCTGCTGCACTGTTCAGTTTGGAACCTGCTATGTGGTTGCAGACCTTAATTATTCTACAGACCAGTACTCCCACTCCCTCCTATCTCAGGTGCTGTCCATCTTGGGTATGCATGCATCCTTTGCTCAAGAATGACATGCAGTTAGCCATTGCACAGATGCAATAGCTGAGATACTGCTTGCAGTGCCCATGATCTAGGAGCAGGATGGATCCCAGAGAATCAGAGAGCTGACTGAAGGGTAGAGAATTGAGCATCCAATGGTCTACTTTCCCCTTTCTGGGTTGTGGATGTAGGCACTAATAGGTATAGGCAATGGTAATAGCCCAACTCCTGGCAGTGACCAGGAGTCAGTATGCCTAAAACCTCAGCCCTAGGGAGAATTGAGTTCCACGTCATAACAGTGAAAAAAAAATAGTGAGTACAAAATCAGTAAAAGAAATTTAGCACTGAGAAAAATAGCAACCAGCAGAATTCCAAACAGGAAAACAGCGAATAGAATGGGACCCAACAGAAAAACAAAAACAGTGCAAAGCTGGGCACAGCACTTGGGGAGCGGGAAAAATGTAATATTCTAACTCGGAGGGAGACACGTGTATGGGAGGTGTACAATGTTGGGACAGGGCAGATTTAATATTATAACTCTGAAGGAGACACAAGTAAGGGATGGAGACAAAGTTGGAAGGGGCAGACTTAATATTCTCACTCGGGGGGGGCTTACTAGGAGAGGGGACCCATTTCTACATACTAACATACTAAAATGCCAGCAGAATAGGCCTAATGGTCTTTCGTGTCTGCTCGTTTGGTCAGCCCCTACTATGGGAGCTGACTTTGCTGCCCCCCTCTCCCTCTCTGGCTTCTGCCTTCCCAGTCCCAGATATTCTCGCTCCACTGGTTTTTGCTTCCAGAACCTTTCCCCTGTATCTGTCCCACCCCCTCTTGAACCCCTCCACAGTTTCTGCCTCCACCAGCCCCCGGGCAGCACATTCCATGGCTCCACCACCCTTTCAGTGAAGTAGCACCTCCTTCTTTCTCCCCTGAATCTCCCCCCCCTCCAGCTTCCACCCATGTTCTCTAGTTGCCCCTCCCTTCCTTCGGAGCACCCTGACTGCTTCTCCTCTATTTACCCCCTTCATGTACCTGAAGACCTCTATCATGTCTCCCCGGTCCCTTCTCTCTTCCAATGTGTACATATTTAGCTCTTTGAGCCTCTTCTACATGAAGCCCAATGTAACATTAAAATAAAAATACAGCAACGTCAAGTATTAAACCCAGGTCTGCTGCACCTAGCAATGACACAAAGGCAGTGACTCTAACCTTTACGATATGCCGGCAGCATGGTTTATTTATTTTATTTATTTAGTTTTTGTTTACTGGATGGGTCCGCGAGCCATAAAGATGACTGTTTTCAGGCACGACCCAGGAGGTTACAGGGCAGACATTGCAGGTATAAAAAACAGTAGATTACATTGAGATACATAAACAAGGTGTTGTGAAACATTAAACAACAGTCAAAGCCACACAGGTAGTATACAGGATATTTTGAAAAACATTTAACAATAAGCTAAGCATTACAGGTAGTACACAGGATGGTCCTGGTAGGATCATAAGAGGTTTTTACAGTAACAGCATGATGAAAAACATACAGTAGAACAGTATTGCAGTAGTAGTCCTGAGAATACAATTTAGAAAGTACAACAAAAATAGATACAGTAAATAAAAATGTGGTCAAATACTGACACTTGCAGGGGGATAATGGGCAGGGAAATGTCAAGACTGTGAACAGTAGGGATAATAGCAGGTCAGGATAAGGAAAGGTAGGGTATAGGATAGAAGCTGCCAAAGAGAGAGAGGGATGGCTGCATGGGGTTAGTGTCAGGAGAGAGAGAGCTAGGATAGGCTATACCACAAGGGGAGTATTGTGGAGAAAAGATAAGCGCTTCGGGATACGTAGGATACCAAGAGGACTGAGGAGGTTTAAAACAGGAGCATTGGTTGGTGGAGCTGAGATGCTGATGGAGCATTTTTTTAAAAGCATTGTGTATAGGAGCTAACCAGACGTCCAGATAGAGTGAGTTCCATAATTGAGGTGCATGGTGGGCAAAGGCTCTAGAGCCTTTGGTGGTACTGCATTTGGGGATGCATAGTAGGGATTTGTCAGTCGTGCACAGGACGTAGGTGGAGGTCTGGTAGATGAGTAGCTTGGCCAGAGTTGTTGGGGCTGGGGTCTCATGATTATGTTGACAGTGGAGCCGAGGGAGTAAAACCTAGCATCATTGGGGGACAACAAGTTTAGATCCAAGTATAATAGACAATGGTGTTTTAGTCTGTGGGAGGCTGAGGTGAACCTGCAGATGTTGTTATAGGTGACATCCCATCTATGAATATTTGATTTTGGTAAAGGAGCATAAGTGGCCACTCCATAGGTCAGAGTAGGTAGGAGTATGCCCCGAGATATAGCCACTCTAGCAGTAGGGGTTAGCATATGGCTATTCAGGTATGACATGCCTAGCTTGGAATTGACTGATTTGCATGCGTTAATGATGTGGAGTTCAAAATTTAGAGATTGGTCAAGGGTGACCCCAAGGTATTTAAATGATGTTACAGGAGTTATGAGTGAGCCCTCTAAGCAGGAGACCCTGAACTTATCTTGGAATGTCTTGAGTTTAGGGAGGGTCCTTAAAAATCATGGACTGTGTTTTTGCCTCGTTTAGAACAAGTTTGTGGTCCTATAGCCAGGCATGTGTGCATTGGAAATTGGAGGTGAGACGTAGGTTGATATCGGACACATCTTTTACACTGGCATACTTATGCCTCACAGTGGCTAAGTTACATAGCTTAACAATAGCTAACAATATCACTGCCACCTTGCTAAACTACCCATGTGCTGTAAAGACAATGTAGCCCATATTGCATTTGCTGTTATTGACATGCTGTTTTTCACTTGCTGTTTTCCGCTCGCTATCTTGGCATGATACTGGGGATTGATGGACACAGTTGATGTCAGCACATTCAGACCAAAAAAAGTTTGTTCAGCCTGCTCAGGCAAGAAATGCTCAAACACTCAAAATTATATTCTTTTCTGTTGTTTATTTATGGTTTCCAAGTCCCAACATTTCGCATACTAATTATGCTGCTTCTGGGGAACTCTATATTAAATTAGAAAAATATATTAAAATAAAAATGTATGCAACATTTCTGGCTAAATAGCCTATTTTTATATTTACTATGAATAATTGATTCCACTGGCCTATATGCCTCAATATTGAATTAAACACAATTTTAATTTTGTAAGTATTCATATATTCATTTTTAAAGTTTGTATTATCACCAAACACCGGCCACCTTTACTTATAGTTGTGTTACTTAAAACACTACCTGCCTTGTATCATGGCCTTATAAGTGCCTTGGTTGCAATGTTACTTTCTTAAGATTTTATATCAGAATATACTGCAATTTAAAAAAAAAACAGAAACTGTTTTTAATAGATGTTCTTAGCAATCTTGATAAATTTCACAATGCAAAAAGATTTCATAAATCTCCTGTTTAGGAGCATTATTCTTATGAAAGGCATCCCTTGAATACAGTTTCTCCTTTTACCAAGGTTATCATCTGTTAATTAAATTTTAATATATGGATTGTGAAAATAATATCCCTGAAAAGCATACAAAAAAAATCTTGTAATACCATCGCTCCTGGAGCGATAATACTACTGTTCCGAAGTGATAATACTATCGTTCGGGTGCCGTAATAGTATCGTTCGGCACCGAGCGATAATATTATCAGAAAACAAGAGCATGTCCAAGTCTATCCCAACGTGTTAAACTGGCGTGCCTTCTGATTGGACCGTTTTCCTCTGTGGGCGGGCAGAAGGAGTCTGAAAATATGGCGGTTTGCTCACTCGCTTGGCGAGACAATCTTCCTTTAAGCAACCGGGTTTTTAGGTTGAAAACTATCGAGACAGCGGACTCTCTCTGGGGCTCCTCTGCTGCTTCATATCGCCACTTATCCCCAAAACACGGCCAAATGAAGCCCACAGCAGCCGCTCGTCCACACAGGACTGGGGACCCTGCCAGCACGCACATCCACCCGCTAACTCCAG
The DNA here is from genome assembly GCA_016271365.2 of Neoceratodus forsteri. NCBI lineage: Eukaryota > Metazoa > Chordata > Ceratodontiformes > Ceratodontidae > Neoceratodus > Neoceratodus forsteri. The sequence continues at coordinate 1,019,150,914 of CM028129.1, forward strand.
TACTGAAAGCGGGGTGAGTCAATTAGCCTCCTATCCATATATTAAAAAAAATAACAAATAGGTTCTGGCATTACAAGGTAGTAATTACATCTAAGTTTCTGGGGACACATGAAACCTCTCGAAGCCGCTCTCGAGGTTTTCTGTGTCCCCAGAACCTCTCGATGTAATTACTACCTTGTAATACACCAGAACCTATCTATTATTCTATTTATATACCATCATTGTATATGTTTTGCCAGCTTTTAAACTTATTACTAATCAATCACATGGTTGTCATGCTAGTCCTTGAAAAAGTGTGTATGTACCTTTAAATTTGACTTTAATCCGTTTTTCTAACTTACTGTTTTCGGAAAATCATTCTTTTTTATTTATACCTATAAGTATTAAGAAAGTGCATTTTAATTCTCTTTTTAGAAGCCAGTGTTGCACTTAAAATGTTGTGCATACATAAATTGTTTTCAATTCTACGTGGCGTCTGACGCAGTGTCTAAAGAGGCCTTTCTAGTCTTCAGTTCCTTCTCTTTAAATTTCTGCTCGTTATCAAGTTATTCAGTTTGTCAAGTCATATCCCTTCAAAACATTCTGCTCTTTTTAATATATGGATCGTGAATTTAATATGCTTCTAAAGCATACAAAAAATTTGTGGTAATACCATCACTCCCGAAGTGATAATACCACACTTCAAGAGTGATAATACTATCGTTCAGGCCCCGTAATAGTATTGTTCGGGACCTGAGCGATAGTATTATCACAGAAGATTAACAGCGCAGGTGCCAGTCTCTGTGCCCACATCTCCAAGCGTGCCCTACCATTGGCCCCTTTTCCTGTGTGACCAGCCAGAAAAAATTAAAACAACATGGCGGACAGTCTCTCGCTAAGTGAGACTGTTTCTCTCACGGATTATTGAAATTTTTTTTATTGTCCTGTACATTGCAGAAAGGGACAGATGGTCACAATCTTCCATTCCGGAACACAGAAAAGGTAGGATGTTTTGTAAAATAAACAAAAAAGTCGTGTCCAGCCAGTGCCTGTCTGTGTGACTGAGAGAGCGGGGGAGGGTGCACTGAAAGTCTATGGCGCTTGGCCAGCACGCAGAAAGTCCTTGCTGTAGAAACAAAATTTGCAACCATATATTAAAAAAAATAATAGATAGCTCACTGGGTATTACCGGTGAGACAAACCATCTCGAGGTTCTGGACACTGTAACCTCTCAAGCTTTGCTCTCGAGGTTCCTACTTGTCCAGAATCTCTGGATGGTATTACTCACCAGTAATACCCAGCAAGCTATCCATTATTCTCTTTATATTTGAGTTTACTATCCACGTGAGGCTGATGCAGTTATTAAAAAAGTCTTGCTAATCTTTAACTATTTTTCTTAAACTTTTTACAGAATATCAAACTTTGCACTTCATTATGCTGTTACCTTTCAAGCGTACTATTCCTTGTAATAAAGTCAGTTAAATGTGCTTCTCATCACTTAAGAGTCTAAACTCTTTCATTTTCAATGGTTTTATTCTTATTAGCATCTGGCGCATATACCAAATACTAAACTTTTTCTAGGTTTTTATTCTGTTTACAGGCATCATTTAAAGTGTTTAAGATGGCTTACTTGAATTTGCCTTGGTTACTCTTTATGCTCCAAACATTCTGCTATGGTCTCTTGAATTTGAATTTAGTCCCGCAGCACTGAGGGTGTCATGGCCCTCCCTCTTATGTCCACAGAGCAGTCACGTAACCACGAAATGTCGTAATCATGCTCAGCAAACGCTGAGCAGTTGCTAGGGCAACCATGGCTTGCTCCATGGATATGTATTCAGCTAGTGTGAGATGTTCTTCAGTTAGGATGGGGCAAAAAAAGTTATATTGTTAGATCATTTATGTTATTATACCTTCTTTTATTGAACAAATTACTATTGCTCCAGCACAACTACAGAATTGTGCCTCAGAGTGATATTCAACCAGTATGGCTGCGCAGAGCAAGTCTCATTGCACCATGACACAAATGTAAAGTATGCAGTGCAAGTGGAAGGGGTCATTCCCATGAATATGCAGTGCAATGTCATATTCAACCAGAAACCATGGTGCAAGTCAGGAGCAAAACACAGGATGTGCCAGGAGGACTTGAGCCTATAAAAACAGGCTCAAATGCAGACACAGCAAATGCGCAACCCAGAACAACAAGCCATGGATGCTGTACCATTTGTTATGTATCAAGTAATGAGGGGTGTGAGGAGGTGGGAGGAACAGCAACATGGCAAACAAAGGGCCCATCGGCAGTATGCCCAACACAGATGGTACCGTGCCCACCTCATGATTGAGGACTATAGTGATGTGGAGATTGTGGGCCAGTACCACTTGAACAGGGCAACTCTGAGGCAGCTCTGTGAGCTGTGCAGTAATGAGCTGCAGTCACCCACCAGACAGAGTCATGCCATATCTGTGGAGACCAAGGTGACAACAGTGATGTGCTTGCTCACCATGGGCACCTTCCAGAGACCAATGGGTGCCACCACAGGGATCACCCAGTTGGCCACATCCCACCTTCTCACACAGTTCCTCAATGCTTTGCTGCCACATGCTTCAAGTTCATACGATTCCCAAGCACACAGGCAATGTGTAGAACAAACATGCAGGACTTCCACAGGGTGGCACGCATGCCAGGCATGATAGGGACCATAGACTTCACCCACATGGCCATACACACACCACCTGGCCCTGAGGGAGTGGTCTACATAAACCACAAGGGTTATCAATCAATCAACTGCCAGGTGGTGTGCAATGCTATGGGACACATCATCAATGTCTGCACCACACACCCCAGGAGTGCACACAATGCCTACATCTGGCATAGTTCAATACTGTGCCAGAGATTCAAGCATGAGGACATCCCCACGGGGCACCTGTTAGGTGAGCAAGGCATGGGGATGGAGGCAGGTCAACATGGCTGGGGGAGGAAGGAAAGGACACAGGTGGGGTGGGGCTCAGGGGGCAGAGGGCAGCAGGAGCCAGGGGGTGGAACAAGCACAGCACAGAGATAACCATGTCATCTGCCCACACAGGTGACAATGCATACCTGCTCCAATCCTGGCTGCTCAGCCCCTACCGATGACCGTCCTCCCCCTCAGAGAAGAGGTACAATGAGGCACACAACACAATGTGAAATGTCATAGATCATGTCTTTGGCATGCTGAAGATGCAGTTCCATTGCCAAGACAGGTCAGGTGGTGCCTTACAATATAGCCCATTGAAAGCCTATGGCCTATTCCTGGCCTTTGCTGCACAACATGGCCATTGACTGTGGGATAGCTGTCCAGGTGGATGAGGGCAACAGCAGTGGGGAGGATGGTGAAGATGGGCTGGAGGGGGGTGTGCAGCTGCCCATAGATAGGCGGGATCCCATGCTGGCAGCAGACACCAGGAGGCACAGGGCCACCATCACACAAAAGCATTATGGAGAACAAAGGTAAATGGAATGACACGCATGCAGGGACTGCACATATTACCACCCCACACACAGGGCTTAACGGGCACACAGGGCTGCATGCAGGGACACAGGCTCATGCAGTATGCATGGTGGATGCAGTACCACACAGACACACACAGCACACAGCACAGGCACAGGCACAGGCACACACACACAGGCTGCAGGACAGGGCATGGATGTGACTCATGACACTGGTGCACAGGCACAGCTGGCATGGAGCTGCCCTCATCACACACACACACCACAAGGCCAGGCAGCCCAGCAAGCACACTCAGGGGGCATGTGCCACACCACACATGCAAACCACCACTTGCATGTGGCACCACCACCACCCCTGCATGCACTGGGCAGCAGCAGTAGACAGCAGCATAGGGCAGCACATACATCAGGGCAACCATGCGGTACCACAGCCACCATGGCCACATGGGTGGCCACGCCCAGGCCAATCTGCAGCCACAAGATATGCAACAGCCAATGGTGGAGTGTCCAATACATGCACATGGGGGTGGAGGCCTGAGAATGCAACTGGGCTCTCGCTGGGGTGTAGAGCTGAACAAATAGACCCACGCCAGGGGTGTCGGTGATGGCCATATCGGACGCCAGTGTCCTCCGTGCAGGGGTCATCAGATGTCAGAACCATGGAGTTGACGATGAACTGCAGAGAATCCTATGTGTATGGCCAGTCCCAGTGGCTGCCAGCAATACAAACCCAGCCACAATGGTACTGGTCATGCAGTCCAGTGATGCGGTCATGGCCTCCTGCAGCTGGCAGAGCTTATCGATAAGCTGCACACATCCACTCTCCTGACACTTGGAGAGCTGATACATCTCTGGCTGTAGTGCATGGACCTCTGTGGCAAGTAGCGCCTGGTTCTCCATGGATGCCCACAGCAGCTGGGTGTGCTCTGCCAGCCGGTCAGCATCCTGTGCATCCTGACCCTGACACTGACCAGCTGTGGGTGACGTGGCATGCTGCTCAGTACCCTGCTCAGGTGGACACTGCACAGGGGACTGCACAGGAGGTAATGTGCCAATGGGTGCACTGGCAGTAGCCTCTGTGGCACACTGCCCGGTGGTAACCACATCCTGACACCACCGTCCAACCATCTGCTGGTCAGTGCCCAGTGCAGTTGTGACTGCAACAGCACCCCCCATCACCAGGCACAATGGTAGCATGACACAACACTGAGCTGGTGTGGACAGGGGGTGTCTGCGCAGTTGCAGGTGCAGCACTGGGTCTTGACAGTGCCTGTGCCCATCCCTGGACCACGGCTGGCACCACATGCCCTGCACTGACCAGGAACAGACTTATGTCATCATCGGAGTCAGACATGCCACCAAACTGCATGCCTGCGCTCAGCACAGGCAGGCTGTCACCCAGCAGGAATTCTGACAATGAGTCATTCAAATCCAGCACCAGGGCATCCAACAGCCCCTCATTGTCACATTGCAGCCGGTCCCTGACATGGATGCCCATGGATGTCAATGGAACCTCCTTCTCCAGTCCCATGTCGGCATCCTGCTCCACCTCCTCCTGGACCAACTCCGTAGAGATGTGATGGTGCTGAAAAGGAGGAACACAGAGTCAGCATTGCTGTACCACCCATGTAGGAGGTGCCTGCAGCCAGGGGTGCATGCTGCTGTGGCTGCCATCCACCGGTGCACCATGCATGGCCGCATGCATCCCATGCACATGCCATGCAGCATGGCTGCAGGCCCACCTGCTTGGTACCGCCCATACCCGCCACCCAAGCATGTCGTGTGTTGACTCACTGTGCTGGGAGGGGCTGCCACCCATCTGAAATCCACCACCACCAGGAATGCCCTCTATGGCAGCACAGCTGATGGTGGCTGCCACCATCTCCTCTGTTGCCATCAGTGATGGATGGTCCTCCACCGGTCCTGTTGCAAGATGCCCTGATGGCTGCCATCTACTCCTTGATGCAGTGCCTGTCTGTGCCCACCTTCTTGCGGCATTCCTAGGCACTCCTCTGGTGTCTGCCATGGGCATTCACATGGGTGGCTACTGCATCCCACCCTGCAGACCGCTCCTGTGAAGTACCCGTGGCATCACTCAGCAGGTCCTCCCTGTCAAGGTAGGCTTTGAACAGGGCCCGCAGCTCTTCTTTTGTAAAATTGGGCCTGCACTTGTGGGCAGGCCCACGCTCCTCCTCTGCCTCTTGCTCAGACATTCTGCTGCCTGTGAACAATGACAGCACAGCTGGTCAGTGGCTGCATCACATTACAGTACTCTGTTGCAGTGTTCTTCCTAGCCTGTCAATCCCTAGCTTCCCCTTATCATACAAGCTGCAATACCGGTCCGTGCCTGTGAGGTGTCATGGCTCTTATAAGGTGCAATACATGGAAATGAGCCTGTGTGCAATGGTAATGATGTGCTAATGCTCCCCATTGTGCCACGCGTATGCTCTGTAGGTGATTTGCATACGGCAGTTGAATATCATGTTATTGCACCGTGCTCAATCATGTTGTGCCAGAGCAATCGTGTGATGCAAGTACCGTGCATGCGCGATGCATGAGCCTGCAGTGTGCATGTGCACACACCATTGCACAGGGCTATCATAAAACCATCTGCATCGTGCAATGTGTATCCGGTCTTGCATGCGGTTGCTGGACACCCCATCGCACATGCGTGCACATCATAGCACACACGCCTATTGCGCATATGCCCATGATACACTACGCCGCATGCTGCACATGCCAGGTACAAATGCATCACTGCATGGGGTCATGCCCTCCACCCTTGTGGTTGCAAACATGACCCCAGGCACCCACCAGGCCATGATGCTGTGTGCATGCAAAGTGCTGCGTGATGGACCCTATGATGCACACCAATCATGCATCCACATGTTGCGCGGCCCTGAACAATGGTATGCAATTGTGTAATGACTGCATGCCACAACACGTGCAGTCTGTGTAGGCCGTAACACCTCTCACAGATGCTGGGTTGATGATCATGGCACGCACCACTGCATCACATAAGGCACTAAACTGGAGTGAGGTAGCAATGTGCAACCTCATTGCACTAGTCCAGCCTTATAAGCCTCAGCTGTTTGGGCAGGTCCCCCTGCAGCAGCCACGCAGTGCTGTGTGGGACCATGTGGCTACCAACCTGGAGAGGTGCACAGGGGTGCAGTGCATGGCACAGCAGTGCAGGCACTGATGCAGTGATCTGCATTGCAGGGACCTCAATGGGCTGTGATGCCTGCAGGCCCGCATTCAGTATGGAGCTGTGCCACAGCCAGGTTAGTATTCACATGTTTCTTACTCGCACAGGGCATGACTGTCATTGGTGTATGGTTGCACAGTGTATGCTGCTGCTGGGGGGTCGGCACAGTCCTGGTGGTCACTGCATGTTCTGCATGGCTGCCATTCACACTGCAGCTGTGCATGTTGCAGTCATGCAGGCACCAGGGCCACGGGGCAGGCATTGTCCTGCCCTGCACCTTGCAAGCTGTGTGATGGTGGGGGACTGTCTGTGCATGCCTGTTCACTCATGTCCACCTCTCTTATTGCCTTCCACAGGGCCAAAGGATTGCAGGAGGGCCAGGGTGGTCACAGCGCAAGTCATTGGTAGGGGATCAGCAGCTGGGCCATCAAGAAGGTGGCGGCAAGGTAGGCATGTTCACATTACAGTACTGTGTATCTGTGGGTCTTTGCTGTCAGCAGGCTAGGTCACAGTTGCCACAGCCATGTGTGGACACTGCCATGGTGGCCATGCTGTCTGGTGGGTGTGCTGCTGTTGCACTGCATTTTCTTGCACTGTGCCAGTGCCCACTGTGCTGCCCTGGAGGGGTGCGTGCAACATCCACTGTGTGTGTGCCCGGAGGTGTCTACAGTCTACATTGTGTGCCTTGCCTATGAACCAATGCACCCACTGTATGACCCTGTGTGCCTGTCTGTACAAGTGCAGTGTTCTGTGTGGTTGGCTGGTGCAGCCCTCCATGCGTGGTACCTTTGTGGTCTGTCTGATGGTGTGTGCCTTTGCTGTACAGTGCACACTGTGGGTGGGCTGGGGATCAGTTTGGCATGTCACGCATTGCCTGTTCTGTCTCTTCTCCTAGGTGTTCCCTGGATACAGCCGAGGAGGAGGAATGGCCATGTGGTGTGTGCTTTGGGGAGCCTGTTGGTGCAGCAGCTATGCCTGGCAGGTCTGATGGTACTGCTCCTGAGGGACACAGCAGCCATTCGGAGGGAGGTGCACCAGCTGGTGGTAATAGGACATGACTGGCATTAACCCCATTTCCCTGTAGACAGCCCCTGTTTGTCATGACCTTCCCCTGTTGCCCTGCCCATCCCCCTATACCATTGTACAGCCCCCGGACCCTATCCCCTGCATCCCGTGACCCTTCCCTGTACCTGTTTTTGCACTGTGTATAGTTGCCATGTTCACCCACTGTTCTCTGTGTTGTATTAAAGCCTTTTTATTGCAACATCACTGAGTCTGTGTTTCCTTTGCAGCTGGTAGTGGAGCCATGCTGCAGGTGTCTGTTGTGCTGTGCTTGGCTATGTCCTTGGTGTCCTGCCACTGTTCCCTGGGACACTGTGCATGTGTTCACCGCACATGGGCCCAGTGTCCCTGTCCTGTGCATGGCCCTGTGTCATGTGTCTCATGGTGGCCTGTGTCTGCCCATGCACCTTGTGCCCTTAGCGGCCTGCCTTTCTGTTTGCCAGTAGTGCTTCTCAGCTCCAGTGTGGCCCGCTGTGTTGTGCCATTCCCCACTCAGGGTGGTGGGCTGTATGACTCTGGGTGGCCTTTGCCTCCCTCACCCTTGGACCACAGACCTCTGTGTTTGTGTGTTCTCCTGGCACCATGGCCATGACTCCATGCATCACTACCTCATAGGTATCTCATGTGTGGCTGTGCCGTTAACATGCCACTGGTGCTGTTCTCTTGGCCTGGTGCTTGTGCCACAGCTGGGGGACTGGGGTCCTGTGTATACCGTCCCATGGTGACTTTTGTTGTCCTCGGGTCTGTGTGCCACTGTACTGTGCTGTGCCATGCTGGTGGGGTACTGTGCCCCTATGCCCCGTGCTTCCTTTGCCTGTGTATCCCTGTAGTCTGTTGCCCTGCTCAGCCCACTGGGTTGTGTGTTATGGCCTGCTCCCACTCATTCATGGTTGCACCAACACATCTGTGGGTGCACTGCAGCACATCTTTGCTATATTCAGCCTGGTTGCACCAGCGTATTTCTGTGGTGCATCTTCTGAATATGGCATCTGATCCCACATGGCACATCTGCTTTGCACTGCACCGTGCTTGCGCAATCCTTGGGCATAAGTATGAATATCTGACCTTTGGTGTCAAAGCTACTTTTTCTTGGGCCTTACTTAATATGGTTTTACTGTATTTCTTTTCAACAAATCTTCTTTCTATTTCTCTTTTCTTTTTCTGCAATCTTGTACAGTGTGTTCCTACAATTTCTCTTAGCTCTAAGCAGCTGAGAATATGGTATGCTTTCCACCAACTTCTTTGGTGAAAGCTTTTTGCATGCAATGTAGTGTTCCTATCTGTTGACTTTCCAAACAGTTTTGTTTCTAATTTTTTGTTTGTATTCTATATTGTGATGTCCAAGAAATCTAATAGTTGTTCACTACTAGTGAATGAAAATATTAAATTAGGATCTCTTGTATTCACATATTCTTTAAAATGTTCTAGAGTATTCTCCAGTCCAAATTAAAAGAATATCATTGCTAGAATGTTTCCAATACTTTGCATATTTCACAAATGGAATTCCTATTGAAAAAATATGTATTGTCTCAATGGGTGCATATATGCATTGGCATAACTTGCTGTCATTGTACTCCCCATCGCTGTTCCTTTTATTTGGCCATAAAACTCTTCTTCAAATTGAAAAAAAATTGTTATAAAGCACTAATTCTGCTAAATCTTGCAGAATTTTTGTTTTGAGTTTTTTTTCTGGAGGTCATGTATCAAGTAGCTGTCCAATAGCTCTAGTCCTTTATCATGCGCAATTGATGTATAAAGGTCTTTAACGTCAATTGTGACTAAAATGCATTCATCCATTGATGTGTTCTCATTAATTTCTCCTATTAATTGCAGGACATGTGTGGTATCTTTGATATATGTACAGTAGGTATATTTTCAATAAGGGGTTGAAGATGGAAACTGACAAATTTGGAAAGGGGTTCAAGGACTGATCCAATGCTTGACACAACTGGCCTTCCAGGTGGATTTAACAGGTTTTTGTGTATTTTTGGCAAAGAATAGAAAAGTGATGTTCTTGGGAAACTTAAATCAATTATTTCTGCCTCCCATTGTCTTAACCAACCATTAGTTTCCAAGTGTAATATTTGTGTTTGTATTTTCCTTATTATCATTGGTAATGGGTCTGAGTCTAACTTGACATAATGTTCCTGTACTTCTAATAAATCATGACACATTTTCCTGTGGTCCTCCCTGTTCTGGATCACTATGGTTCCTCTCTTATCTGCTTGTTTTATTATAATTTTATTATCTTCCTCTACGTTTTTCGAGGCTGTTATTTCTTTTTTAGTTAAGCTAGGTTTTGTTTTTTGTTATCTATCTTGAATATCTCTCTGATTTGTTTTTCAGCCGTCTATATGTAGTTTTCAACTGCATGGTTAAGAGCTACTAGAGGCATATACACCGATTTTGTACCCATGGCTATTTTCAGATCTTTTTCTTTAACTGTTTGTCTCTTCCTGGTTGTGAACTGCATCATTTACCTTAAGTTTCCAAAAACACCTCTGCAAGCCAGCTTCTACTTGTGTGCACATGCACCCCCCCACACACACATTCATACACACACATACACACATATGCATGTTGCATGCTTATGATGTCATTGCACATCTGGAGCCATTAGGAGGAACAAAGCAACAAAACCCCCCTCTGACAGTGCAGAATGGTGTACTGGGGCCGTGGCCTCCTCTCCTGCCTAAATGATGCCAGACTAAGACTCAACCAGGGCTCTGTGTTGATCTCAGTCTCTCCCACTAGGGAGACCTACCAAGAAGGGTAAGTAACTGGCCTTCTGAGCAGCTTGTGGAATCCCGGGCAGAGTGGACTGGGCCTGGTGGGTAGATATGGGTTATATCCCCACCTGAGCAGGGGGAATAGAGTTGAAAAAAAAAAGAATGATCTGCAGTTAGCCAGAAATGGACCCCTCCCTTGCAAAAGACCCTAAGTAAATGTCAACCTGTATATTTGCCTGCTGTCATGCCTCAAGGGGCTTCAGAATCATAATGATTTGTGAAAAGATCACTCTGATGCCTTTCCCTTTAGGAATATCCCTAGTCTTTGAATTGCCTTCTCAAGTTCGCAGGATTTGTGCTCCCTATTGTATATCATTCATACCAATGTAGATAATGACAGTCTGATGTTCCTATGTCCGGCTGCACTGTCTTGCTCTGGATAACACTCATTCAACCTGTCCAATAGACCAGCAAATCACTCACCCACATTATCATCATGGTTAGACAATGCCTCTCCACCTCACCCAGTTCCCTGACTATGGAGTACCAAAGGATACTGCCTTCTTTCTACTCCACTCAACCTTTTTCTTCTTCGTCTGAGTCAGAGCAGGTGTACTCACAAGAGGAGATAGAATAATATAAGTTACAGCTGTGATTTAGGGTCCTTGTAATATAATTTAACAGTTTTAATGCCATTTGCTAGTTGTAAGAAAAAAACAAGCAAACATAAATTACTTTATTTTTATATTTTTTATATTGATACATACTAACTATAAATCAAGTATTTCTCAGAGCAGGTGTATGACTCGGCAAAACTCAAGAATATGTCTTCTGAAAAATTATCACAACATATCATGATTTTTTCCAAGCAAGAAATTTTCATGTCAAGCACCTTTGCCAAGTTACAACTTTTGGCTGCTTATCAATCAATGATTAAACAAGAGATTTGAAAGTTAATACACACATAATAATGTTCTGTGTCTATTTTTCTGAAAAAGTATGTGACATTGTCTAATCTTGTTTTAAATTTAAGGCCATAGACATTAATCAATTGCCTCAAATAATGTGATGCATCAGTCTATGGTGGCTGATCAAGGTGGTGGTAGGGTTTGTGCCAGTCGCTCCACTCACCTTGTATTACTTATGGGACTTTGAGTCATACTACTAGTTTTGGGACTTAGGTGGGAGACTGTCATTCCAGTACAAGCAAAGGAAAAAATGGCAACTGTGGGACATCCCATGGATTGATAGTTTGAGTAATTTTTATTATGCAATGGGATCAGGACTCAGAGAAGAAAAACATAGAAACATATACTTTGAAGGCAGATATGGACTGCTTGGCCATCCCTGTCTGACCATTTCCTCACCTATTGGATAAGCTGCATATCCTAGTTAACCAACAGCCTACTTTTTTCTAACCCCCACCAGAATTGCCTTATGTCTGTCCCATGCATTCTTGAATTCCCCCACTGTTTTTGACCCCATGATATCCCCAAAAAGGACGTTCCAAGTGTTCATCATCCTCTCCATGAAAAAATAATTCCGTATGTTGCCCCTGAGCCATCCCACCTCTATCTTCAAATTGGGCCCCCTTTTTCTTGCACATCTTATTTTCTGAAAGATGCTACCCTCTTGGACTTTGTTCAATTCCCTTGAGCTACTTGAAAGTTTCTATCATGTCCCCCCTCTCCCTCCTTTCCCCAAGGGTATACATATTAAGCTCCTTTAGTCTCTCTTTGTATGGCTTCTGGTGCAAACCTTGCACCATTTTAGTTGACTCCTCTGGACAGCCTCCATCCTGTCTATGTCCTTGCAGAGATGGGGTCTCCAGAATTGCACACAGTACTCCAGATGGGGTCTCACCAACTGTCTGTACAGAGGGATAACAACGTCACTGTTTTCTACTGGTGATGCCTCCCCCTATACATCCCAGTATCCCCCCAGCCCTTCTTACTGACTTCTCACATTGCTTGCTTACCTTTAGGTCATCTGATATGACCACCCCAGGTCCCTTTCCATTTTTGTTGTTGTTAGTACTTCTTCCCAACCCCATTGTGTACTCTTCCCCTGAGTTTTTGTTTCCCATGTGCATTAATTTGAACTTCTTTGCATTGAATTTGAGCTGCCATACTTTTGACCATTCCTCCAACTTTGCCAAGTCCCTTCTCATCCTTTTTACCCCCCTTGTGTATCAAACCTGTTGCAGATCTTTGTGTTGTGTGCAAAGAGGCATACTTTACCTTCCAGTCCCTTTGCAATGTCACTTATAAAGACATTAAAAAGGACTGGACCCAGTACTGAACCCTGCGGTACCCTGCTAGTAACCCCCTTTCTTCAGCGTGGACTCCATTTACTATTATCCTCTGTGTCTTGTTGTACAGTCACTTTTTAACCCAGACTACCACCCTGGGACCCACTCCCAGGCTGGCTAATTTGTTTATTAAACTTTTGTATGGGACTGTGTCAAATGCCTTGCTAAAATCTAGGTAGGCCATGTCCACAACCCCTCCCTGGTCTACTACTTTGGTCACCCAGTCAAATAAATCTATTAGATTCATCTAACATGACCTTCCCGCTGTGAATCCATGCTGCCTTGGGTCCTGTGCCTCGCTGGCCTCTAGGTACTCAACAATTCTTTCTTTCAGAAGTGATTCCATCATTTTCCTTACCACTGAGGTCAAACTAACAGGTCTGTAGTTTCCTGCCTCTGCTTTGCTCCCACTTTTGTGAAGGGGAATCACATCCATCCTCCTCCAGTCCTCAGGTATCACACCATCCTCCCATGAATTTGTTAAAAAGGGTAGTCAGTGGTGTCACTAGTTCTGCCCTTAATTCTTTTAGAATTCTGGGGTGAATCCCATCAGTTCCCATCACTTTGTCAACCTTCAGCTTCTGGAGTTCTTTCAGAACCCTTTCTTCTGTGAATGAACTGGTATCAACCCCCTTTCCAGAGTGCTTCTATTGATTGAATTAGGTACCTCCCTCCTCTTTCTTGTAAATACTGAGCAGAAGTATTCATTCAGTATTCTGCTTTTCACTGTTACCATCTGCCCACCCGCCTCCCCTTTAATAAGCCTCACTATCCTCCCTTGGTCTTTCTTAGTTCCCTAATGTATCTATAAAATGTTTTATCCCCCTTCTTAACCAAGTTGGTATCTTTTCCTTGTTTTGGGCCTTTGCTATTCTGATTGCCTTCCAGGCTTCCTTCTGCTTTAACTGGTACAGTTCTCTGTCCTGCTCCTACTGTGTTTCCTTCCTGAATGCTATCTTTTTCTCCCTAACCTTCCCCACCACCTCTTTTGAGAACCATAGTGGGTTTTTTCCTTCATTTTGATTTGTTTATTTGCTTCACACAAAGGCTTGTTGCCTCTGTGATGGTAGTTTTGATGTTTCCCCATTGTTTCTGCATCCCTCTTTCTTGCCCATTTGCTAGTGCTTTTCTGAGGAACTCTCCCATTTTGAAAAAGTCAGCCCTCCTAAAGTCCAGTACAATCATATTTGTATGACTTGACTCTAGAGCTGTGTTTATCATGAACCACACTGTTTGGTGGTCACTTGTTACCAGATGGCTACCCACTTCTAAATCTGAGATCCTCTCTCCGTCCCCACTTGGGAGTATCAGGTCTAAGATTGCTCCCTTCCGAGTGGGTTCCAACACTAGCTGTCTGAGGCATGCCCTCCGTAAGGCATCAAGAATGACCCTACTCTTGGATGTGGCTGCAGCAAAAGTGCTCCAGTTAACATCTGGCATATTCAGGTTCCTGTGAACAATATGTCCCCTTTTTATGTCATCCTAAGGATGCCTTCTATCATTTCCTTGTCCATTTCCTCCCCTGAGATGGGGGTTTGTATATAACTCCCATGCAGATTGTGGTGCATTTTCCTGTCTCCAGGGTGACCCACAGTTCCTCCTCTCCTCTCTGTTTACCCTTCAGTTCCATTGCTTTGATCCCTTCCTTATGTAGAGAGCTACTCCTCCTCCTCCTCTTCTACCCTCCCTGTCCCTTCTGTAGATTGTGTATCCTGGTATGGTGACATTCTGTGACTGACAAAATACCCAGGCTTCCCTCTTCCATCAAGGCCACTAGTTCAGGAAGCTTGTTAACCAGACTATGGGTGTTGGTACTCATTGCCATCCATTTTTTGATGGCTTTACCCCTTTTGGCTCCATCCCTGTCCCTACTGCCTTTGCCTTTTTCTCCATTTACCCCTGCCTTTCTGCCTATAGACTTTTCTGTTTTGGTGTTTAACTCGCTAACCACCCTGTTTTGTGGGAGGGGGCTGGGATTTTCCTGCTCCTTTTAATGCCTCCCCCCTTGGCTAGTTTAAATGCTTGCAAATAAAGCATTTAAACCCATCACCTAGGATCCTGGTTCCCCTCCTGGACAGATGCAGACTATTGTGCCAGTATGGACCTGCAACCCTCCAGGTGGACCCCCAGTCTGCAATGAAGTCAAAACCCTGAGCTCTGCACCAGTTTTTCAACCATTGATTGAATCCTATGGTGCGGAGCACCCTATCCTCACCCATGCCATAGACAGGCAGCACCTCTGAGAAGGTTACTGTACATGTTACTTGTTGAAGACCTCTCCCTAACTCCACAAACTTCCCCTACATATCTCTTATCCCATTCCCAGCCAGGTCACTTGTCCCTAGGTAGACAGTGATGTCCAATCTCCTCTCCCATGCAGCTGCTCCCATGATCCTGAGAATTCACTACCTGTCCCTCAAAGCCATGGTGCCAGGCAGGCACCTTACATCCCCTCTCCCCTTCCTCCCTCCCTCCCCCAGTTCTACCACCCTAGCAGTTAAGTCCCCCACCAGGAGTTGTTTCCTTTCCCTGTGGGGTCCCGTGCCACCCTCCTGTGGGTCTTCTTTATGGAAATTCCCAGCATACTCCTTGGTCTCCACTGTGGGTAACTCCATAGAGGAACCACACTCAGCCAGAATGGTGTATGAATTATGGAGAGGTACAACTGGGGAGATGCACCTCTGTTCCACCACCCTCACCCTCCCTGAACCCACTGTGGTCCAACCACTCCTCTTTCTTGGCAACCTCAGAGGCAGCGGTGGCAGCCCTGGTGGTCCCTGGGTGGGAGAGAAGGTTCCCTGAATCCTGGCCAACTCAGCCTTGAGACAAGCAACCTCCTCCGTCAGCCCAGAGAGGTGCCTGCAGATGGGACAACATGGCATCCTCCAGAATGTTGCTCCACAGCCACTGCACTACACCACTCCCATCATGCCTTATTTGTGGCCCCTCAACTGCTGTTTTCTATGCTTACTCTTTCCTCTCTCAGTTTTCTTTTTATTGTTTGTTTTTTCTCCCTACTTTCCTACTGCCTCTGTGTCATTACAGCTCCTGCCCTTCCTGTTCTGCAGCCAGATGTTTCTGTATTCCTCAGTAGTCTCCTTCTTTCTTGCTCAGATACAGACCTACAGCAGCTAACCCATTTTCCCCCTTCTCCTTCTCTCCCTGTCTTTCTCTCCTTCTGTAGTGACTTATAGCTTCTCTCTCCTCCTCTTGTATGTGCCTTTGTGGACCTAGTTGCTAGCAACACCTTTTGAAATTCTGCCTATATAGCATCTAGGCTATTACTTGTGCTGTGCAGTTTAACTGTTCCTGTGTCTTAAGTAGATGTGGCCTGGCCTTCCACTATAAAGGCAGAGCACCCGGGGGGAGATATTCCTTTGGTATTCCATCTACAAAAAACAATATGGAAAAAAAAATACTTTCTTCTGTAACCTACAGGGCAAAACTCAGTTGTAGTTTAAGGTGGCTGGTAGCTGCTCTCCCTCCCTCAGCTTCTGCAGCAAACAGAATCCACACTCAACTCCTGTTTGTAATCCACAGTCCCTCAAGCTTTGTTCAGCTCCTGCCCTTATCAGACACCTCTTTCACAGAGTTTCAGTAACAGCTCTAATCACAAATGATTGCAAATACTCTCCTAGCTAAATTACCTCCCTTGCAAATTAAAGTCACACTAAGTACAAACAACCCCAAAAACAGAAAAACAAAACACTGACTTCTACTTACTATTACAGGCCCCTGAATTAAGAATTCAATTCATTGTACTTAGTAAATCACCTGTTTGCTATAGGTAGCTGCCCTCCTCTCAGCTTCTGCAGAAGGTCCATTCAACCAAATTGTAAGATATATGGGGGAGGTGGCAGAATTGGTGCTAAGTGTGGAGAAAGGGTGATGCCTTGATTCATTTAATTGTGTTGGGGGTCCAGCCTACACTGCAACAGTGTCAAACTAAAGTGTTCTTTCAAGTGTTGTAGCTGAGTGGGGAAATGTTATGAAGTAGTCAGATGTGAAATGTGATTCTGATCCTTTTTCAGAAATTAAGATTCCTGGCTTTCAATTTTAAAAATCCAAACTCACAAATAAAGAGTCAGAATCCACATATGATTCTGTGGATTGTAATTTAAGCAACCCTAGTTTCTATCATGCTCCCCTTTTTCCTGTCCTTTGTTGAGTATATGTTAAGGATGTTTAATCTTCATTGCTTCCCCTGCATTATTGTGTTGCCCTCTGCTGAATAGTTTGTCCATGTTTTTATTATTTTTTCTATGAGGGTTCCAAAACTGCATACAGTACTCTCAGTGTATCCTACGCAATGACATGTATGTTGGCAATATTATTTATTGGTTTTGACTAATGAAACCCTGCCCGGCAAATCAAAGCAGCATATTAGCATTCCTCCCATATGCTGTCCTGCATGGAGAAGAGGATTTCAAAACTGCTGTTTGTTTCACCCTTACCAAATTTTAAACAAATACATGTGTCTAACATGCATCCTGCTTCATGGTGCTTTTTTCTATACCATGCAGGTGACAACTCTTGCCCATTTAAGGGACTCAATTTCCAAAAGCACCCATTTTTCACAAACCCCCGGGTGTGCCGAAGATATTGTGCAAAGGGCCTGTGGCAATCACCCAGCTGGCAATTGGAATTTTAAATCCTGTGCACCACCAGTTGCAGCAAGTTAGACCAATTTTTTCTGGTCTAGTTTGTGACAATGCTGATGACCCTATTTACAGTGCCTGTGCCAAAGAGTTGGTGCAAGCTGCCATAAATCAGGTAAAGTGCTCAGCTGTGCCAGATCTACCAAAGTCAGGCACAGCTGTGGCAAAAGTGATTGCTGCAGCTACTCCAAAGAATGGGTATGACACAGGGCTTAATGCAAGTCCTTTGTCACCCTTTGAAACTTGAGCCCAGAACATTATTCCTAATCCCATACCCGCAGCTACAGACTGCTGTACAGTCAAGATACAACAGTACTCAGAGATGGATGTGAGGCACTACTGAATGTGTTTTTGGCAATTATCAGAAGATGGGTCTGCACATGCTAATAATGTTGCTTTCAGGAATGTTCCAAGTCTCATTGTACCACAGAACTACATGGGTGCTTGGTACAGAGTGGGATGATTTGCAGGATACTGGTGATAGGCAGCTACTTACCTTATAAAGAAACCATTAGGTATAGGACCACGGTGTTGGGTGATGGGCTGTGCAGTGTGGAGGTGCTGGACCATACTACTGTGCTGTAGTATGAGAGTGCATATCAGTAGTGGGATGCAGATGTTTGGGTTTACAACAGAGTGATGCTTAATCTTTGTGGAGGGGGGTTTGTGGAGCCATGTGCTGTCTCCCATCTTGTGTTTTACCCTCTATTTACCAGGACTTGTTATCATGCCAGTGTCTTTGAATACCTCAGGTAGTTCAAATTCCTGTATGTGTTTTGCAGGTGTGTCCTCCACATTGTGAGGAGCTGTACAGGCACAGCAGCCATTGGGCCAGGTATCCCTAGGGACCTGGCAGGGAGTGGTTGCTGGCTCTATCAGACTATGTAAGGGATGCAAGACTATGTTTTAGCATAACAGATTGATATCCAAGCCTCCTTTCACAGCCTGCACTGTTTGCCATGTGCGCAACTCCAATATTTTTATAAACAGCTCCAAGCCCAGCGTTTGTGGCAATCAGCTGAATGTTGATGACACCCAGCAGGGTGGCCACAGCACTCTCCTCTGTGTGCATTGCACCAACCTCACTGCACAAGTGGTAAGCTTTTGTCGGCTAGCCTTGGCCTGATATAGTTTCTGCCGTTCCTTGATCCTCATCCAAGGTTACATCACCTACAGGACCTGACCCCTGTTACCAGTGGGTGCTGACATGGTCCCAGACAGCTCCTCAAAGGGATCTGTGCTTATGGTCTGTGTCTGTGTAACATGCATTGTATCCTGAAGTGTACTGGATGAGTGTACTGGGAGGCTTCTTCTCAGGGTACTGCTGCATGGGTAGACTGCTGAATGTGTACCCTGTGTAGTGTGTCAGTAGGTGTTCTCTGTTCCCCGTGTTCTTTTGACCAATATCAGCCTTCATGGCATTCTCATCTTTAATATGGATCTTTGGCAGATGTGGGCTGGGCATTGTTCCAATGCCACTGTCCTGAATGCATACAGTATACTGGGTTTTACTGATGATTTCTGTGTCATTGGTGACAGAGTCTCTGTGGGGGGGGGGGGGAGTGGAATCAGATATTACTATATGTGATTGCCTGCTGTGTAGTGCACACAGTACATTGTCATGTTATACAGTATGGTACTCCCCTTCCATCGGGTCTAGGCAATTTCCTCACCATCAAGTGGATTGCTAACTAAAGCTATAGTATCTACCACAATGTTCTCCACTGAATACAGGTGTTGCATATCCTTGTTGCTTGGCTTGTTGGTAGAGGGACAGCTTTTCCTTATCTATATTATGGAGATCACACCTTGTTGATGTTATAGCACTTACATTATGGGGATATTATTGGACTCATTGATTGTTGCCCAACAACAAAACCTACTATGAGCTCTGTGTTTAGCCATTTAAAACATACCAGTCTTGCTCTGACTGAATTTCATGCTTAAATACTTTAACAAAGATACAAACTTACAGAGCAACACAGCAGAGCTATGCTGCACTGTAAGTGTTTCTCTTTGTTAAAGTATTTATGCACGAAAGTCAGTCAGAGCAAGACTGCTTTGTTTTAAATGGTCAAAACCAGAGCCTGGTTTGTTAGTACCCTCAATGCCTCAGACACAAACAGGGTCCAGAAGTTGTGGTAGGCCTCCATGGCAATTACTATGGTCTGCTCCATGGTGAAGATAGATAAGCATGACCATCTTCATTCCTGCTGTCCAAGGCCACGCCATTAAACCTGCCCCTTGTTGCAGGTTTGACCATTAGTGCTAGGTGCACCAGTTCCTATTTAACTGGTGTTGGATTCATTGCCAGCTCCACATGTGCATGACCTACCCTACTATTCCCAGCTGAAATTTGCACTTTGCTCATTATTCACTGTTCTACTTTCTTATATGGTGGGGCAAGAGAAGCTAAGTTAGAATGTTAATCTGTCTGCATGTAAGACCCCTTCAGATCAACACCACTCTGCTCCAGATGATGCACCAGTTGGTCTTGCTCAGTGCGCCTGGATCTTGTGATTTGCATGGCTTTTCTGCAGCTCAGAGCTCTGATGACAGCATACACAGATTTTTTCACATATCATGATACCATCTGTGGATTACACACTTACTTCCCCTCCTCCACTTCACATTTTGAGGTCCACTCTATACTTTCCTGTACTATACATCTTCTAAACACTCCTATGGCAGCGAAATACAAGACCTTAATAGTAGCCACCAATATGAAATGCTACATACTGTACAGTGCAGAATGTTTATCAGGCCTTAGTTGCCTATAGCTGCTTCATAGCCTCCTCCAACATGTATTTACTTGCACAGATCTCTATCTCCTTATGACCAAGCATAAAACATTCTTGCTTGCAAAAGGATCTGCTGTTGAATTTTAGGTACATTTGTGTATTGGTTCTGTATGTTTTTTAATTCATTCAGTCATTTTTAGATTTGTTCACCAGGTAGAAGCACTGGACAGAGATCCTTTTTCAGGCCTTAACTGTGCCATACGGCATTATACCCAAAGTAAAAAACATAAATAAACACAAATGCAAAAAAAATACAAGACTTAAAGACAAGTGCACTTAGCTATATCCAACAAATACTGTAATTATGGAGATGACATTTAAACTGGAGATGGAGCCAGTCTTACAAATGGCATCAGGCAAATCATTCTAAACAAATGCTGCAGCTATAAAAAAAATGCTCTAGAACCCACTTTTGATATACACAATTTGTCATCCAAACAGACGCTATTTGTCAGACGCCATTTACCATTTAGATGCTTTACTGTTACAAGCTCCTCTAGAGATGAGGGGCTGGATTTTCGAAGGTCTGAGTGTGACACAAGGATCTTGCATCAAAGACGAATGATGCAGGGGTCATCTTGCAACACACATTGTGCCAAACCTGATTTTTGAAGGAAGCCTGTAACATAACTGGGGTCCCCTGCACAAGACCAGCTTGTACTATGCCTGTGGCACAGACTTCAGTGTGCCATGGTCGCAGGGGACTTGAGGTAGATGCAGGCTGCCATATTCCCTAATATTGCATTTTACTAACCTTTCCAGAAGACAAAGGTCTGCATTCAGTTAGATGAGCCACGGGCTGGTCTAACGCTACTTAGATGACCTCTGGAAGGGTCATGAACCATATGTCACTATATCCTGTGCCCCCCCAGCTTCGATCTGCCATAATGTAAATAATGTGAATACAGTCCCTGGTGATCTAGTGCCCCCCCATCCCCGATATGCCCCTACTATACAGTAGTGTCTGAAACTAGTCATTCCCGGTGAGCTAGTCCCCACCCCCATCTCTGTATGCCTGTAGTGCAAAATATCATAGCGTCCCACCCCCAGCCTGAAATGATTGAATATGGATATGCTGCAAACTGTTCCTGGTGGTCTAGTGGCCCCCTACCCTGGCAGGTAGTGCCCTCCACCCTGCTCCCCCTCCCATCCCAGATCCTGAGTGGGCTACCGGCACAGCCCTCGTCATATCACCATGGCCAGCGGCCAAATGAACTGTATGTGCTTAAGGAGGCTGGAAGTGGGGACCAGCTCCCAGGGTAATGATTAGTTTCAGACACTACTGTATATTAGGGTCATATCAGGGATGGGGGGCACTAGATCACCAGAGAATGACTGGTTTCTGACACTACTTTACTTTAGGGGCATATCGGGGATTGGATGGGGGACACGAGATCACCAGGGTAATAGACGTTGACAGATGGGTGGTGGTGGGGGCAGACTAACCACTACTGTTCTCCTCTGACCATGGGCACATCTGACACCCCACTGCCGCTCATGCTGTTGCAGCACACCTCATGGGTGTACCGTCTGTTCGGCACACTGCCACTGTTGCCACATGCAGCAGGACTTAGGCAACAGGACCCTGTCCCATGGAGAATTGGGCTCAGGGTCCCGGATGCAGCTGCACTAGGCTCAAGCTGTCATTGTGGAAACTTGCAACTGAGCTTTGAAAATCCTGCCCAAGGAGTTTGGGGAAAAAAACAGCTCCATAAATAGTACATACAAAAAAAATAATTTATTCATGGGCCAGCTCGCCAGAACAGCTGCAGGGAGTCCACTTGTGATGCTGATGACCTGGATTTGGGAATGGATCTGGGAGCCAGAGGGCAGGCCGGGGGGTGGAGAAGGATTTAGTGCCATCTGGCAACTCTCCTTCTCTGGGAGGAGGGGAGTGGATGAGCATTCAGTATCTTAGCAACCCCTGGCAGAGCCTAGGGAGCCATAAGTACTGAGGCCACACATTATGGGAGGTGGGATAAATGTTGGGTGTGCCTTTTAATATCATTGCACATCCCGCCTCTGAGGAACTTTAGCATTCACAAAAATCTGGCCCCATTGGTGATGCTCCTGCCTCCTCTGCCACTCCCCCTGCGTCTAAGGTCCACCGGGATTGTCCCGCTCCTGTGGCCCTATCTTGGAGGTTAAGCCAGAGCTCATGACTAATGTCCTGGGGAGGGGGTGCCCACTCTGCAACCCTACCCAGGGGGTAAGCCTGGGCAGGGGGATGGTGAGAGGAAGCGGGGGCTGAGGAGTCTCTGCCCAGAAGGGCAGAGGTGGTGGGGGTACTGGGCCAAAAATAAAACAAGTATATTATTCTGCAAATTGCAGATAATCAACCTAATTGTAAGTTTTAATTACAGTGCTGTGTACAGAATGGGGCCAGCAGAATAAAGCAACATGTTGCTGTACACCATTGAAAGAGATGAAGTTCTTTTGATCCTAAGTCACAAAATAAGTTTGAAACATACTCAAAATATGGTAATAAAGATCTAATATTAATTGATTTTCCTGTATTCAGTGGAAAATAATTCTGCAATTTGTAATCTGCACCAGTTTTCTGATTAATATTTTTATAACCATGTTAATACGCAGTGAAAATGACATAGAAGGATTGAGAAAAAATACCAAGATATTTAAACTAGGAGACTTGTTCCATTTCAAAACCATTTGAACCCATTAATGTAAGATGTAGACTAGCATTTAAATCAGACTTTGCTCCAAGTAGCATTTTTTTTTTATTTAAAGAGCAATTAAGAGTAAAAACTCTAGGGCCAAGATATTCAGACTGCACCAAGCAGCAGTGCGAGCCTGGGAGCAGCGCAACTGTGATACGCTGGGGCCAGGTCCAGGTGATATTTAATAGGGATGTGCCATGGCGCAGCACTGTTGAATATGGCGGGATCAGTGCACATACTGTGCATAGCACAGTGTCACTGCACCGGTGCAAACTACAGACAGGGAGCACGGGGATGCACTAGCTCAAGTGCAGTTGCGCTAGATGCATCACCTGCGATATTCAACAGGGGGCATGCAAATGAGGCCATAATATATGCAAGGTGCAAATGGGGTCATTTGCATGTCATTATGGCCCCATTTGCATGCCTTGTGCAGGGCAGTCCAGCAACTTGTACCTGGCACCCTGTACAGCATGGCATGTGCTATTGGGATCCAGGGGCATCCCCCACCCTGTAGCCGCCATTGCGCAGCATAAGTGTAAAAAGAAATCCCTGGTAGTCTAGTGGACCCCCCCCCTCCCAAGTCCCTATCATGATAATTTGCCCACATCATTCCCTGGTGATCCAGTGGCACCCCACCCCACCACCCACCCACACAGGACCCTTGCCCTCCCACTCCCCACCCGTCATCGTAGGCAACTGCATCCATCCACATACTGCTCTGCGCTTGCCGAATGACAGGTATAGTATGGGCTGTGAGCCCATTGGTCCCTTGTGTGGACCAATGGGCTTGCAGGGCATATTGTTCTAGACAGTCCCAAATATGTTAATGGATCATTCACATATTTAGGACTGTGTAGTACAGTATGTCCTTGGAAGCCCATTAGTCCACACTGGGGACCAATGGGCTTACAGCCCATACTGTACCTCGTCATTTGGTGGACGGCCAAGAGGAGTGGTATTTGATGCAGCTGCATGTCATGATGGGGGGAACGGGTGGCAAGGGTTCCTGTGTGGGTGGGTGGTATGAAGGGTGCCACTGAATCACCAGGGAATGATTTTTAGGCAAATTACTGCGAATGGGGACTTGGGAGGAAGGGGGGGGGTCCATTAGACTACTAGGGAATGTTGTAATACACATTTACCACAATCAGGGCAACGGGTGGAGGGGGTTTCCACTAGACCACCAGGGATGGGCATCTTTACATGTAACAGGGAATCAGGGACTCGTTGAGAGGGGGGACCACTAGACCACCAGGGAAGGTCATGTGTAAGCAATAAGACACGATGGGGTGTGTATTAGACAGTTCTAATGCACAGCTAGGGGGACGTAGTAAGGCACAAGGCCACAGGCCGAGTGTGTCCAGTCCCCTAGCCGTGCATTAGAACTGTCTAATGCACATCCCTGGAGTGGCTTATTGCACTTATAAAATGGGCCTGTGTATTCTAAATGGTGGTTCTAGTTTTAGCTGTGCATTAGACACATCTAATGCACGGCTAACAAGCAATCAGATTGCTTGAAATCCTTCGCCCTTTTTGTAAATTGCATTTATTGGGGACTTGGGGA
This sequence comes from Neoceratodus forsteri, assembly GCA_016271365.2. Lineage (NCBI taxonomy): Eukaryota > Metazoa > Chordata > Ceratodontiformes > Ceratodontidae > Neoceratodus > Neoceratodus forsteri. Next base: position 1,019,175,391 of record CM028129.1, read on the forward strand.
CTGGGGGGCCACTAGCCTACCAGGGATTTCATTTTAAACATCTACCTCATGATCACAGCTACGGGCGGGGGGTTCTGGGTGGGCAGGTGGCCACCCACAGCTGGGTTGCAGTGTTGCACCTTGCAAAACTACAGCTCACCTTTGGGTGGCTAGGAGTTGTTCCTTCTCTGCAAGGGCCTAACTTTGAGCCCCCCATGCATTGCAATGCATGGTTGCGCCAGCATATGCACCGCACATCCAGAGCTGAATTTTGGGATGTGCCTCATATGCATAGGCATGCCCCCCGCATCTGCGCTGCATCCCATTACATTGCATCCCGGCGCATCAGGAGTTGTGTTGCGCCCGGGCAGCCTTTTCAATATCCCACAGGGGTGCAATGCTGGGTTGCGCCGGTGCAACTCAGTTGCGCCAAGGACAACCCCTTTGAATATCTGGGCCTAGATGTACACCAATTATATTTTAAATTATCGTTTTCTAGTCACTATTTTTTTTTACCTTTCTTTGCTGTTGGTCTACTAATTATTGTAAATAATGCAGCAATCATTTCACCGAGTCTTTCAAACTGTATGTGATTGTCCCCTGCTAACAACACCGTTGCTGTTTTATGACATCACAGTCTGTTGTCATGGTGGGCTCTATGATGTTGTAAACAAAGGCACTTTGAGGTTAATAAGGGAGAGAGCAAATATTTTCAAATGTTTTCTATATAGACTTTTTGGATGGACTACCAAGAATTCTTATACATCTTGAAAAGGATTTTATCCCAATAATTACCTTACAGAGTTGATGATGCCTCTGGGAAACACTGAAAAACATAATATTTTGGCACAATTAAAGGGACACTGTCAACCTGTTTTGCACCATAGTATTTCTAGTTAAAAACCTACATTTTATGATTGCTTACCTTCTCTAAAGTTGATTGATGTTCTTGTTTGTTTTGTCTGTCTCCTTGTTTAGTAGAACTGAAATGTATGCTAATGTATATTTATAAACAACTTTGTTTTTTTTTACAATCCTGGATCTGTTCTTACTGAATACTTCCTGTGCATTATAAACACCCACAAACAGTGCAGTCACTCATGAGGCAGTTGCCTCCTAACCTCCCACTGCATCATGAGGGGCTAGACTGTGTTGTGGGTGTTCCTAAATTCAGGAAAGATGCAGTGGGTGTTGATAAAGGAATGCAAATAAAACGTTTTTTTTTTGTGTGGTAACACCAGTATGGTGGGCAGTCTGTTTTTCACTTTTTGAATGAAAAAAAGAATCAGAATCAAACTACTAGCTACATCAGCAATCTTTACAGAATATTTGCAATCATAAAATGTCTTTTTACGTTCGCTTGCGTGCATGCGCAAGAAACGTCTTGCAACAGTGTGCCTTTTGGAGGTGCGTGACCCTCCTCCCCAGTGCAGTGCTCAGAGTAGCATGCGCGACCCTAGGGGACCAATACATGCTGAGCTGTGTATGACAGCAGTTCGACTGTGTTGGTCTTCACTTCTAACAAAAGGTCCACTGCAATCAGTGGTGGTAGCATGTATGCATTAGCATACACATCAGCCGAACTGTTGTCATGCACAGCTTGGCTTCAAAGCCCTCCTACTTCCTCCCTCTGCTAATGTCTCCCCTCCCTGTTCTCCCTAGCCCCCACCTTGTGTGCCCAGGAGGGTGTCCAATCCCCCTCGGCTCATGCGCCCCTCAGCACCCTGTCTGGCTGATGGGGGTGCCCAATCCCCCATTGGCTGCAGCCTCCCCACCCCAAAAAAAACAAACAACCAGTTGGCATGCTGGGAGCCCACCCCAGCATGCTCATGCTCCCCTCCCCCCCCACACACACACACACACACTGTATGTCCAGTGGGGGGTGCCCAGTCCCCACTGGCTCCAGTCCCCCCAACAACACGTAGGTGGCACACTGGGAGCCCACCCCAGTGTGCCAGCAGCATCTGTTTTTTCTGTCCCTCACCCCTGCCAGCCAACCCGCGACCACTGTCTGTGCTCCCACATCCACACACACACACCCCTCACCTAGATGGCTTGCAGGGAGCACACCCCAGCAGACCAAAAGCCTATATTTTCTTTTTTTTTTTAATCCTGCAAAACAGGAAAACGGTCCCTCGGTGAGTCTGTGCCCCTTCGCCAACCATCGCCCACCCTCTGCGCACCCACCTCCCCACACCCCCTCACCCCATACTTACCTCTGGAGCCCAGCCCAACAATCTTCAGTGGACCGGGAACACGTCTGCTCTCTTCAAAGCTGACCATGAACTGAAGAAATGCCAGTAAGCTGTATAATGGCATAAATAGGGTTTTTTCCACTTTGGTGCATATCTCAGCCATTTTTGTGAATTTTGGCATCAAATTTTCAGCATGAGGTTATTGTGACCCCCTCTCACGAATTCAGTTACCGTCATGGCATTATTCTGTCCCAAAAGGTGATTTTGTAGTCACTGCATGGAATCACCTTTCAGGACCGATTAACAAAACAACAGTATTGGTGTTCATGAGGTGGGCTCTCAAAAAGCCTATGTTGCAAATTTGGTGGAAAAATTCCAAAAAATCACTGTTTCACAAGTGTGCATTGCACAGTTTTCAGGCACACTCATAAGTTCACAAATTTGTAATATTTTCACTCCATATTTTCAACATAGGCATATTTCCATACCTCCTTATGAATAGTGCAGCTGTCGTTTTTCACATACTGCCCAAATTGTGTTTTCTCGCTTCCGGTGCAAAATAGCACAGTTGCTGTTGGAAATCAGTGTTCATTACAAAGTAAGACAATCACAGGGATACTGTTCATGAGCAGAGGTCCTAAAATGCCTATGTTGAAAATATGGTGGCAAAAGTCCATAAAATGGCTGTTTCAGTGTACATTGCACAGTTTCTCGCCCCTCATAACTTATTAATTTCTTATATTTCCTCCAGATTTTTAACGTCTGTTTACATCTCCTTATGACCATAACAGCTGTCATTTTTCACATCCTGGCTGAAATGTGTTTTCGCACTTCCGGCTGACAACAGCGCAGCCACTGTGGGAAATCATGTTCAGTACTTAGTAAGAAAACCACAGTGACACTGTTCATGAGCAGACATCTTAAAATGCCTATGTTGAAAATTCAGTGCAAAATTCCAAAACATGACCTTTTTACTAGAGTGCCTTGTGCACTTTCCACTCACACTCGTAACTTCGCAACTTTGTTATATTTTCACTCCAGATTTTCAACATTTGCATTTTCTCACACCTCCTTATGAACAGTACAGCTGTCATTTTGCACATCCTGGCTGAAATGTGTTTTCACACTTCCAGCAGAGAATAGCTCAATTTCTGTGGGAAATCAGTGTTTGGTACACAGTAAGAAAATCATAGTGACAGTGTTCATGACCAGAGGTGACAAAATGCTTATGTTAAAAATTTGGTGAAATAATTCCACTGAATGACTGTGTTATGGGCACGGGTTACGCAGTTGCCATGCAGGCTCATACCCTTGAGCACACCCAGGGTATTAGGGTTCCTAAGACAGACGCTTAAGAGGCATGAGGGTGAAATGTTGATCCAATGCAAGAGGAGTTGCAGAGAGGTACTCTGCTGGGATATGGATGCTAAAGGGATATGGAGACAAAACGGGGGCTGCATAAATGCCAAACACCAATACAAATACCTACAAGTGAATGTCCGGCTTTGACAAATGCTTGTTTAAACTAGGGACACTGTGAAGCCTAAGGGGGTTGACAGTGTCCCTTTAACCTTGTATTTCACATATCCTCTATAGTTTTCTCTTACTCATTATTTGTAACAGAAGAAATATGCTCAAAGCAGGATATGTATTTTCTTACAGCTTCAGTGACATCACAGTCTGCTGCCATGTGATTAACTGTGATGTCACAGGCAGAGTATTATAACATCAGGTAGATAACCAACAATAGAAACTAATGCTCTCTGGAAAAAAAATGATTTTGTTTCATGCACATGACCTTAGTAATAAATAAGGTAGAGAAAAGTATTGAGCTAAAAAAGTGTGTTATGTCCTAATACTATGTTTTCTCAGTGTTCCCTGTCTGCTGTCTGAAGGGAATACTTGACATTATCAAATGACTTTCTTTAAAATGATACTCTAGAAATCCGGTTAGTCAGTAGGCTACATTAAATTTATTAATGAAGCATTATATAGAACAGAATCATTTATATGGTAATATGGAATCATCCAGGTTGTGTACATATAGAATAATGCATGGAAAAGTGCGTTTATGGGAATTTTATGCACCCCAGAGGTGTGTGATGCCCCATAAACCATGAAGGAGAAGCCTAAGGGGTTTATATGGGCATCACACACCGAGAGGGTGCATAAAATCCCAAAAGAACCACACTTATCCATGTTTTATTTTTCATATTTACTGGTTTTGGTGTTTTTTGGTTTAAATTGTCTTTTTTGTTACTTTGTGAGGGTAATTGTTAATGCCAACAAGCTTGTCTCATGCTGAGTGACCGATTGTGTAGAGCTTGTGAACGTCCAATGTGAGGACAGCTTATTCTGTGTTTTTTCTGGTGACCTGCTTTGCTGTTCTGCCCATGGTTTACGGAGCTCCATAAACCACATATGTGGTTTACGGAGCTCCATAAACCACATATATGGTTTATGGAGCTGTTGGGCACTCGCTGGCAGTGATTTATAACCACTAACCAGTAAATATAAGAAATTACAGTGATGGTGTCTCAGCCTTTGATACCACAATGTGCAATGAGGCTGGTGAGAATAAATCATTCATATCAATAGGAATCCTGTACAGTTGTTTAGAAAAAAATGCAATTTGGCAAAATTAAAATAAACAAATTCAGTTGTTTTAGACTATTTAAATATTGGATTTCACCAGACTTATACACTGTCAAAGCTGGTTAGATTTTGCTACCAACACAATCCCTTCTATGTACAAAAATAGATGCCTTCATAGGGTTCCCACTTTAATTTAAAAAAAAGGGATTATTTTTATGTGTTTGCTGAATTCATTCATTAAATCTAAAATTGTGATCTAGGTACTGTTGCACTATTAAAACTTTGTAAAAGCAAACACTTACGGAATGGTACAAATTTCCAAATAGATTACCTGTGTCTGAAATAAATCCCATTTAGTTACTGCTCCAATGCAGTGGAATAGACTGCCATCTCATATTAAAACTGCCCCATCAATGAGTCTATTTAAATCTCATCTTAAATCCTTACTGTTTTGGGAAGCCTTTGGACAATTTGATCTAATCAGTTTGATTGCTAGCTGCCTCTGCTGATGTTGATGTTATTTTCTGTTAACTGTTTTAGTCTCTGCTATTTTTGCTGGTTCTGTGTTTGATTGTAAGGTGCTCTGAGTGTTTTCCCCCCAAATGATCACCATCTAAAAACTAAGCCATCATCAACAATAAAGTGTCATCCTATTACTAGTATTGCTGTGATTTCAAGATTACAGCAGGTTTTTTCCTATAATACTACTACTATAGTCAATAAGGAAGCATTTTGAGCAAAATAAGCTGTATAATTTGCAGTTCAATATGCCTGATGATTTCTTTTCTAATGATTTCTTCGCTTTCTTATCACAATACAGTAGACATTTATGTTCATTTTCCTGGATTGATTTCTCACAGGCAACATGGCCTAACATCAGTTAACATAAATCATTCCTGAAAACCACAAGCAGCAAGCACCCTATGAGGATACATATAATTGCTACCTTATGTGATCCCTGAGGATTAGTCTTCAACGGAGCAGTCATGTGTGCTTTGGCCAATTGGCAAGCACTTGAAATTGCATTACAGGCTCATGAATGTGTGGCACGTTCTATACAAAACCAGCAAAAGAGGATCTGCTTGGAAAGGCAAACCAGATGGGATTTTAAATGCTAAATTTCATTTCATATCATTTAGCAGGTTAGTTTACCCCTCATTTACTTACCATCTGCCATTATTTCATCATTATAGCAACTGTGCTATGCAATATTTCTGACTTGTCATCCCCGTATGGATTTATGGTACATTTCTAATATGCCTGAGGATGCACACTTACTCAGTGCAGGATAATAACATTCAATACATAAAGAGAAAATAACAAACTTGAGCACTTGTATGTAATTAAATAAATGCATTTTATTCTGTAGTTTGTCGGCTATACATAAATTATAATTCTGCTGTACATTGAAAAATACAATTAATAACATTTATTTACAGGTAAAAAAGTCAGATGTTCAGCTATTATATTTATTTCTGTCTTAAAGGATAATATTCCTACTGCTAAACACCCCAGCAAGCTGTGGGGCAGCCCCAATTTGCACTTTGAGTGCATAAATACATTTGTCTTGTTTGCATTTATCATGTTGATCCTGCTGCCTTCACCCCCAACATTACAGTCTGGTGGCATACAAGCTTCCACTGTGACTGACATCAGACTTTGGTATCTGCCATGGGACAATCCATTAGAAAAAAATTGTTATCAGAGCTATTTATAGCTTGGTTTTGCAGGTTACTGTTCCCTGCTGCCCTCCTGAGACTAAGTACAGGTCACTTGTCCTGTACTTAGTCTCAGAAAGGCAGCAAGACTAGCATCTGGCAAAATCAAGCTATAAATAGCTATGATACCAGTGTAGTCTATTTGATTCTCCTGCAGCTGATCTTCAGTTGCAACAACAGCTCTTAGGGTTCTGGGAGCTTCCAGAGTGTCTGACTGGCTGTCTATAATGTCAGGGCAAGGAACAGTAGGATCATCAATTAAATGTAAAACCAAAAATGCACAAGTGCAGCAAGCAAAAGATGTATTTATGCACTCACACTACAAATTACTTATCACTTCTTGTCTGACTTGAGTTCAGTAAAACTTTCTCAAGAAAACAATTCAAAATTAATGCAATTCTTCCTTTCTTCAATAAACTCCTTGGGCCTGATTTTCAAAGGTGTTAGAATAATGCAAGGACCTGCATCAAAAGAGTTTGACGCAAGGGGTGGCTTGTGTCAAAAACTGTGGCAATCACAATTTGTAAATGCACACTGCGTCAAACACTGACACAGCTGCACTGGAGTCCCCTGCATCAAAAGATGCGTCAAACACCCATTGCTTCATGTCAAAAATATTGTTTGCATCAAAAAAAGCTGCCACATCCCCTTAAATAGAATTCTTGAGGGAGGTAATCCCACATTTGCATCAATGATCTGATGCACCTGTTTGACCAGGGGTGAGCTGGTCTACATGCATATAATTAGGGCTATGCAAGACAGTTGGAATGTGAGTCACTACTGAGGAGCTCAAGCAGCAGAACAAACACCAGAGGGGTGACAACTGAGAATGCCTGGGCTAGCAGCCTTACTAGCCATTAAGATAGCTATACAGAGGCAGAATCAGAGTGCCCAATGGCACCCCCCCCAGGGCACAGCATGATGCCTCAGCAGAGAGGGAGAGAAGAGGGTGGTGAAGGTACCCTGCAAGGGTATACGGAAGGTGTATATCATTCTGGGAGCTCTCAGAGAAGCAGTGCTTGGCATGATACCATCTTTCTTGCAATACCATACAGGAGCTATGTGAGGAGCTCGGGGGGTATCTATAGAGCTGAACTCGAAGGGGGCATCCAATTCCTGGCAAAGCAAAGGTGTCAGCAGTACTATGGTCCTGGCAATGAGAACCTTTCAGACCCTGACAGGTAACACTGTAGACATCTCTCAGTCTGCAGTGTCCAAATGCTTGAAGCAGTTCCTGGAGGCCTTGCTGCATAAGACCGATAAATGCATCTTCCTTCCACAGGAAGCACAGCAATAACATGCTGTAAAGCAGGGCTTCTATGGCATTGCACATATCCCCTGTATACTGGGTGCCTTGGACTGCACACACATGACAATATACACACAGACTGTGGATGCAGACATGAATGTTCACAGAAAAGGGTACCATTCTATAATCATCCAGGTCATGTGCAACAGCCAGTGCTGCATCCTCGACGTGGTTGTGCAGTTTTACAGCTCCTGTCAGGATGTGCACTTCCTGAGACAGAGTGGGCTGGCTGAGGTCTTTGCATGTGAGGATATCCTCAGAAGATGGATATTAGGTAAGTGCATACAGGGAGTGAAGGACAGGTCAAGGGGATTAGCACTGGCATCCCCCAGGGCTCTGTATTAGGGCCCCTCCTATTCTCCATCTTCTTAAATGACCTTCCCTCTCCTTCACTACACATATGTATGCCAATGATCAAGGCCCTAGTTTTTCCACTATTCCACGGCCATGGAGATTGATGCCAAATTTAATGTAAACTGTAGAAAATCTATGGAGTAAAACTGCAATATGTTATTCAGCAGTTTACATGAACTGCAGAATATTATTCTGAGTTTCTTTTGTTTTTTTAAAAAATTTAATATGCTTTATTAACAACAAAAAACAATACATGGCACCATCCAGATAATTACAAAGAAAGAAATGTACAGATTTGACCCCCCCCAATTATCCCCCTAACCCCCCAATCAGGAGATAACTATAAATGAGGACCATATGATTGCACATAATAAATTAGTGTACTATAACCACATATGAGAGTACATTGTGTGCCCCACAATAAACACTTAATAAATCATTACCGGAAGTCAGTTTATATCCCACATCTACCACTGTCTATGGAGGGGAATGCACAGGCAACAGAGTTTCTAACGTTCCCCATCTTTTAGTGTATAATGGCGAGTGGTTACATTTGCTGACTACTGTCTTCTCTACAAGCAGACCATATAATATTTCATTGTACCATTCCAGGTAAGCTATGATCTTCTGATCCAACCAATGCTTCAATACTAGTCACTTCACTGATATTGTTATTACTCAAATGAAATATCTCCTTTCTCTCACTACTACCTTAGATAGGTCACCTACCACACAGATTTCAGGAGTGAAACAGTCCTCTAGACCTAGTAAAGGATCGAGCCTAGCTTTAATCTGTGTCCACAAGGGAGCAACTTTAGGACATTCCCACAGAATATGGAGCAGGGATCCCTCTGCTAGGTTACATTGGGTGCATGTGGGTTGCTGGAGTTTCCACACTTTGTACAAGTGAGTTGGGGTGCAGTAAATGCTATGAAGAATATAAAATTGGGTGAGACGGAGCTTATCATTTGTTAAATAGCGATAAACATCCCCCTATGTTCAGGCCCAATTGTGTGATAAGTTGGGAAGTGAGGAAACCCAATAATGAAGGATTCCTGTTATCCGAGGAAACGTGGGAAAATAGTAAAGTAGTTAGCTGGGAAACAGAATGGGGTTGCCAGGAGAGAGTATGAAGGCTTGATATTAAGTCACTTTGGTCCACCGTCTAGGCATTGGTCCCCATCCACTTAATCAGCATATGCTGGAGCTGGTAGATCTTAAAAATTGGTGTGGTAGGAAGGTTAAGAGAAAACAACTCTGGACTATTAGGTAGTTTACCACCCACTAAAAGATCCAATACCACCTTGCCATTCAGTTTGGGATAACGGAGAGGAGATAACATCCTTCCTCCTAATTTAAAGTTTGGGTTGCCACATAATGGTTGTGATATATCTTTATGATTGCCATATCTCAGGGTTCTGTAAAACTGAACGTGGACTCGTAGAGAGGATAAGATATCTGTGTTGGTAATTTGTGGAGGTAAATTTTTAATATGCGTATAGAAAAGGCTACTTAGGGTAATGTACATTTCTGCTATTATCTGCCTTTCTATTTGAAGCCATATAGGTATGTACTCTGAAGAGTCCAGTTCCTCCGGAGGTCTAACTCATTTCACATACTTCAAGATATGACTAGCCAAATAGGAAAGGTAAAAATTGGATAGCCTCAGCCCTCCTAATTGCTTAGGTGCACTTAGTTTAATCTAGGCCCTTTGGGGTGATTTTCCTTTCCAGATAAATCTGGAGACAATAGCATGCAGATGTTGAAATCATTTTACTGGAAGGTGAAGATTTAATATATTAAGGGGCTAGAAGAGGCAGGGGAGTATATTCATTTTTACTATGCTAATACATGCCTGTAAAGAAAAGGGGAGTGTATTCCATATATGCAAGTCCTGTTTGATGGTATCTACTAACTTATCAAGGTTTAATGCCTTTGTAAGAGAATATTTTTGGAAGAGATTAATACCTAAATATTTGCACGTGGAGGCCCACATCATTCCAAATTGATCATAGTCAGCAGGAAAAAGTCTTAGGGTTTAGGGCCATTACAGTGGATTTGTCCAGATTATGTTTATAGTTAGAATATGTGCTATATTCAGAAATGATATGTAGAACTTCTGGTATAGAGGATGTAGGGTATGAAAGATGTAATAAAAGGTCATCCACGTAAGTGGAGATCTTAATATCTAGCATGCCAATGGGGATACCAGAAATTTTAGAAGAAGTTTTAAGCTTGTATATTAGGGGTTCTAAATAAAGATTAAAAAGCAAAGGGGATAAGGGGCACCATTGATGAGTTCCTGAAAACTAAGGGAAACCCGTTGACAGCACTCCATTACAGTAAACCTTAGCTGTAGGATTGGAGTATAGAGCATGGATCCACTGTGTAAAGCATGTGGGGAAGCCAAATTTCTCTAAGACAGAGAACAGGAAATCCCAAAGGACTCTATCAAAAGCCTTCTCAGCATCCAGGGAGACCAAGACCATAGGCTGATTGGCCTCCCTGGCTGTGGAGAAGATATGTGCCAGCTTTTTCAGGTGATCTGTCGAGGACCTTCCCTGTATAAAACCTACCTGTTCTGGACCAGTCAGTCCCTCCCATACTTGCAAAATCCTGACTGAAATAATTTTTGCTAAAATTTTCATATCCTGATCCATAAGAGAAATGGGATGACAGTTGGATACTTTATCCTTGAGTTTATTCAATTTAGGAAGTATTATAATTAGGGCCTCCATTAAGGAGAAGTCCAAGATACCTTTAGTGCAAAAATAGGAAAACAGCTGTTGGAGGATAGGGAGTAACTCTGACACCAGGGCTTTATGGAAGTTGGAAGGAAAGCCATCTGATCCAGGGGCTTGGTCAGAGGGAAGGGACTGAATGTCCAGTAAAATCTCTTGGGATAACATAGGTCAAACCAGAAAGGCCTGCTATTCTGGTGATAATACAGGAAGTGGGATAGAACTTAGGTATTCCTGAACCTTGTCTGGAGAGGAAAGGTGAATCTGGGGGCAATAGAGCTGGTTATAGAAAAGGTCAAATTCTTGAGCGGTTTCTTTGGGATTAGTTATGAGGGATCCATTAAATTGGGAGGAGATGGCTTGGACCACTCGGGAGGCTTGCTGTTGCTTAAGACGGAGAGCCAGAAGATGTCTGGCTCTATCTCCTTGGTCCACATACTTGGCCTAAGTTTTGAAAAGAGCGTATTCAGCTTTTACTCTCAGACATTCTGCATATCAGTGTCTCAGATTCATTAGGGCCAGCTGTTGAGCCTCCGAGGAATCCAATATGGGACTATTTTGTGTAATAAGGTGCTCAGAGAGAATTGTTGCTTCTTTTTCTTAATTGATACTATGCAAATAAATTCCCCTCTCAACGCACACTTCAAGGAGCACCAGACATTATCCACATTGGGAATTGAGTCCATGTTGTGCTCTAGGAAGCGCACTATGAGATTCTGGATTTGGGACATGATTAGTGGGTCTTTTAATAGCTGGGTATTTAATTTCCAGCTCTTGTCTGTTGTAAAGTTTGGACTAAAATCACACTCTAGCCACACTGGAGAATGGTCAGAAAGGACTCGGGGAGTAATTCCCATCTCCATAACTTCTGGCATACTACCTATACTAAGTAAAAAATAATCTAATCGAGAGTACAATTTGTGCGCAGGGGAGTAGAATGTGTATATATGATCTGAAGGGTGCAGAATCTTCCAGGGGTCACATAGCCCCCCCCCAAATCTATCAACTCATGCAATGCATGTTGGGTGGGAGAGAGGCCCCCGGAGCGACTCCATGATCTATCCAAGTCTGAGGTAAGGGTCATGTTCCAGTCTCCCTTGAGAATAATGGGAAGGTTAGTGAAAGTGGATAATAAGGTAATTAATTCAGAAAATAATTCTGTAGCAGGTGCATTTGGGTCGTATATACATCCTAGTAGAATCTCTGTATGATTTAGTAGTCCATGCAAAAGGAGATAGTGCCCCCCAGGGCCAACCACACTCTGTGTGAGTTGAAATCGAACCTCTTTAAAGAATAAAATGGCTACTCCCCTCTGATTGGTTGAATTCCCTGCCGTAAAGACTTGATCAACCCCTAACCTTTGAAAAAGCAAATTCTTGGAGGCTAGCAGATGGGTTTCCTGTAGGAAGGCAATGTGGCAATGTAGAAACTGAAGGTGTTTCAAAATTTGATACCTCATCCCCTTGGAACGAGCACCTTTAACATTCCATGTAATATAATGCATCACTTAATTCCCTGTGGCAAGATAAGTAGTACATGTAAAGTACCATGCTCAATATATAGTGCAAATAGATCCAGTATCTCCAGTCCCCCTTCCTCCCCATGACCCAGTCTGGTACGTGCCCCGCCCAATCCCATAATATCCTGATCCTCCTGTGTCGGAGGAGAGTTGAGCAATGACATCTTTGAGACATGGACACATACAGAATACTAGTTTCATTGTTGATATGTATGCCAGCACTGTTCTCCATGCCCAATCCCACCTAACCACAGATGTAAAGTTGTGATCTCCCATAACATATACAACAAAAATTTACTAAAATAGGACCCCCATCCCAACGACTGATCCGACCATCTCTTCTGGGCCATGATATCCAATAGCTTCCCAAACTTTACAGACTTCTCCCTCCGCCCCCCCACCCTACACCGACTGTAAGAATAATCATAAACATTCTACCAAAATATTGTTCTAAAAGCAAAATATTATGATTCAAGAAAAACTCTCTGCTCTCCCAAAAAACCATAATAGGATTATAGTGTGGAATATGATAAGAGAAAGATGTATGGAGCGATGAGAACCAACTTAATTATAATACAGATATGCCCCATAGTTGTCCTTCCTTTGCTGCTGATGTTGCTGGTATACCTGAGGGACACAACTCGAGGGTTCCCAACAAGCAATGGTCCAAAGCACCCAAATAGCTTGGATACTGCACCAAAACCCCTTTGGCATTAAGCCACAACTACAGTACAGAGGGAGTTGCCATCAAGAATGATCTCTTATGCACAGTTATATAGCAGGTTATTCCTCCCATAGACCACTAGATGGAGCGAGGGCAGTGTACAAAATTGCAGAGCGGTTGAGATTAGGCAGTACATAGGTGATTATCAGGTAGCCCACATAACCAAAAATCAGAATCCTGAACAACAAGAAACCCTGTTGTACAGTCACAGGTGAGGCTGTCTATACCTTAATAAGCATACACTTGTCATAGAAGTATTGATCCCGTACTGGTAAACAACTCTGAAAGTCCCACACTTGCTAATCACTTGAACAGATCAGGGTACAAAGATTTTAGCATAGTTGCCGCTTGATCTGCCGTGTCGCAATTATGACAGACATCACAATGCTAAACTTGAAAAATCGCAGGGTATTTCATGCAGAATTTGATACCTGCGGCAATCAGCTTGGCCACATTGGGGTGTAGTTCGGTTCTTTTTTGTCACACTGTTTTTGGTAGATCGTGAGCTATTCAGATTCTCTTTCCTTCCCACAGCAATTCTTGTGACTCCCGTTTTCCCCAAGATATGTTGCTTATCACGGAAGTTAAGGAGGTGAAATATCAGAGGTCAAGGAGGCACACCCTGTGGAGGAGTTGGGTGCAATGATCTATGAGCCTGTTCTACCACATATACTGGGCCATTAGGAGAAGGGCCTGCAATTTTAGTGCACAGCTTTTGAATGGAGGTAATAGCTGAGGCTCCTTCTTCCTTTTCTGGCAGCCTCATGATGACTAGGTAGTTTCTGTGTGATCTTCCTTCTAGATCCTCCATCTTAGTCTCCATAGACTTCAGCCATTGTCACAGTTGCGAGATTTCAGGCTCAGCCTTAGCCCTCCAATCATCCAATGAAGAAATATGGGCTTTGTTGTAACCCATTCACTGAGTGAGAGCAGCCAGGGAGGATGTAATCACCTGGATATCGGTTGCCAATGAGTCCAATGTGGCTTTCAGAGGGCTCAGGCCTTCCAAGAATTTTCCCTCCATAAGAGCAGCCTGCAGAGTTGGGTTGGTCAGCACCCCAGCAGGGAGAGCTTTGGAATGCTTGGTGGCTTTATCTGTGGTCGGTGTTGGAGGAGGTGTATGCTGAGGTAAGGTGTCCCACATTTTGACTTCCATTGTGGTGAGTTTTTTGCTTAAAGAAAGAGTCGCCTTACTTTTTGAAGGAGTATGTGCCAGTGTTGCTGCAGATTTTCCTCTTTTGGCAAAGAAAAAAGCAAGTTAGATGGGCATGGGAGCATGAGCTGTCTAAAAAGCATCCGATCAGGCAGCCATCACGTGCCTCTCCCATTATTCCACGGTTTATATAAACTGCGGAATATTATTCCTCGGTTTACGTGAACTGCGGAATAATATTCCTTGGTTTACATGAATTACAGAATATTATACCTCAGTTTTTACTGAACAGTCAGTATTTAGCTGGCCTGCCGGAATAGCAGTACCGCTCATGACACTGACGACCTGGGTTTGGGAATGACCTTGTGAAGCTGGAGGGCTTGTCGGGAGGAGGAAGATCGAGCATCCTATGGACTGTTCTCCTACTCCGGTGGAGTCGCCATTGTTTGGATAACTCCTTGTGGTAGCTTGGGGTATGATAACCGGGACTGACTATATATGTGAGGCATGTCAGACATTCTGCGTCCCACCCAGTGTCATTGCATGACATGCCTCTTGGGGATAAAACAGGAAAATGGAGGTTCCACTGCCACACGACAACGTCCACCCCAAAGTTGCAGACCCAACACCACTGACTAGGCTCCCGCACCCGCTCTACCATTCAGTCTCCATCAGGGGGGTAGGCTGGGGGTGTTCAGGAGTGATGTATGTCCTGGGATGCGTGGCGGGGCTGAGCATGTGTAGATCAGACCAATGGGGGCTGCTGGATGAGGCGATAAATCATAATAAATTTAAAAAAAACATGAAGAGTCAGTATAAATTGTGAGTAAAACAATTCTGCAGTTTACATTGACTCTTACCAAGGAAAATTATTCCAGGGATCATATAAACTGTGGTTATTCCATGGATCATATAAACCCCAGAAAACTATTACTCGTTTTATATTAAATTTCAGAGAATACTGTTTGGAATTCTGTGGAACTTAAAAATACAAATCTCAAAAGCATTTTGGAACAGCCCCTGACCATTAGGTTGTCTATTAAAGCTTTACTTTAAAAGTCCAAACAGGTAAATCCCCCCCCCCCACATCCAGCTCAGATCCACCACCCTCCCTACCCCATTCTGAGAACCTCCTTGAGTCACTTTAGTTGAAGTAAAAATATTTTTATCAGGTCTCATGCATCCTCATCCTTCTAATTTCACCACTGGGCCTGAAGTGCTTTGAGCACAGCTGCACAAAGCACTACTGGAATGAGAAACTGGCATGCTAGCCTACTGGTAAAACTAGAAGGATGAGAATTACTGTGCAGTGCTGTAGCTGCTAAAGATATTACCCACTCAGATTTGGTGGCCCTGGGGTTTCTCAGGCTGGGGTGGGTGGATGGGTTTGAGATGGATGGGGTGGATTTTTTACTTTCTATTACTAAAAACACAGGAGTAAATTGACAACTGTCTCTAGTTTGTAGGCCCCAGCCCAAAAACTAACATTTTTCCCTTACCTGGGTGGTGGTGGTGATGGGGGGGGGGGTGGTCGCTGTCTGCTACCGAAGACCCCAACTGCCACCATAGAATTTCTGCAGAAATAGGAAACTAATGCCGCAGAAGTTCTGCAGCAACAGGGGGACTTGCTGCAGAATTTAGACCCAAGTTGGCGCAGAAAAATCGGGGCCTTACTGATGATACAGTCCTGTATGCATCTAGTTCCTGTCTTGTTGAGGTTACAGCCAGCTTAAAGCAAGACTTCAATAAGGTTCAGCTCTGGTTTGCTAACCATCAACCTTTCCTCAGTGCCAAGAAGACTGTCTCCATGACCTTTGGCACAAGCTAGAGACTCTAAGCTTCCCTCCCTATCCACTTTCCACACCATTGATGGGACTTTACTTGAGGACACATCCTCCTTCAGGTACTTAAGTGTTTGGTTGGACCAGCACCTAAACTTCTCTGGACATATTAATGCCATCCAGAAAAAACTACACTCCAAGCTTGGTGTCCTGATCAGGAACTGTAGTTGCATCCCTCCTACTGCTAGGTGTGATCTTGTTCAGAAGATGATACTGCCCATTTTTGACTACTGTGACATAATCTATGGTGCTGCCCCTAAGTCCTCCCTGGCCAGACTGGACACCCTCTTCAATTCCTTCTGCTGCTTTGCCCTGGATGACCCCTCTCGCTCACGCCACTACAATCTTTATCATGCTCTATCCTTCCCCTCTCTTACAAATAGGCAAATTTCCCACTCTGCAACATTCACCTCCAAGCGCTGGTTGGGTGAGCTCCCTTTCTACCTCATCTCCTTCTTTATAACACCACCCATCCTCCCATTCCCTTAGATCAACTGACTCCAATACCCAGGTATTCCCCCACAGATCCACTCAAATTGGCCAATCCGGTTATTATCACCGCCTCTCAAAAATTTGGAATTCCCTACCCCCTCAAATCCGGCACTCATCTTCCATCTACTCCATCAGTTCTGCCTTCAATAATTACCTTGCACCTAACTGCTCCTGCCATGTCTCTCCCTAATTCCCCCCTCTAAGCCATGAACAAACCCTACCCTCTACGGCACCTTCATTTTACCCTATGCACCCCCATCCCTGAAATTTTTAGTTCTCCTCCCCTTCCCGCAAATAGATCCCCTTTACTGGCATCACTTGATCTCTCACAGAATGTAAGGGACCCCAAATGCTCTCCATGGGTCCCTTTCCAACCCCCCCCCAAGGGGATTGTATGTTTCATCTACTCCCTTCCCTCACCATCCCTCCTTTCTCCCTAGACTTACAATCCTCTTGCAGGGTTCTCAGCATCTTGAAGGGGTCCTACTATGTCTAGACTTGTCTTCTCTCCTTCCTCTGCCCCCTCTACCTGTCCCCCTAGCCTTTGCAGTCCCCTTGCAGGATTGTCAGCATCCTAAATGGGCCCTACTGCACCTCGGCATATCTCCTCTCCTTCCCCTCCCCATCTACCTTTCTCCCTGGCCATCGCAGTCCCCTTGCAGGGTTCTTATCATCCTGAAGGGGTCCAACTGATCCTAAGCATATCTCCCCTCTTCTATCTAGCCACTATCTTGACTTTCCATTACTACTAGCAGGGTCCAATGCATCCTGATGGACAATTGTTTAGGCCCCATCCCCTCAAAGGTGAGAATTCTGTTCCCCCTCAAGGGTTCAATTCTCACTCACTCACTCTCCTATCACTCTGTTAATCCCTATCTATTGACCTTCCCCAACCTCACTGCAGGGTACCCTACATCCTGAAGGGTCCGCTCTTGGGTTAGGTCCTATTCTCCTCCTAGCATTAAGTCACACCTCCTCGTTCTCTCTCCTCCCTCTTTAAATCCCTATAGCCTTATCCCCCTTTCTATCTAGCCCCACAGTCCCTTGCAGGGTTCCCTAAATCCCGAAGGGGTCTCTCTGGGACACTGCCTTGTCCCCTTCTCTCTGGTCCCCTCAGTCCCCTTGCAGGGTTCCTCACATCCTGAAGGGGTGTCCAGGGATGTGTCTCCCCCCCCCCACCTCACCCCCTCTCTCTCCTTTCCCCCCTTTCTTTTGCATAAGCACTTGTTTATTTATTAATTCAGCACTTATTATTGTCCACTCTTTCTACCTATTATGTGCAACACTGTTTGTAACACCTGCCTTACTACTGTATGTTAATGTTGATTTTGTAACTCAAATGTTTAATGTCTCATTCCTATTGTACCCCTTCCCTCCAGGTTGCACCGGGAGACAAGTGACTTGTTGCTCTGTGTGCCTTCCTTGTGAAACATTTCAATAAATAAATAAATAAGGGGAAGTGGAATAGCATGTGTGCAACCGCAATGTGTGCAGGTGGAACACCAACAGGGCACCCGGTTAGACATGGCACAGCTGATGTGGATGAAGTGATGCCCAATCTAGCATGTTGGACATGCGCCATCCCGGCCATTTGCAATGTCAGTGGAACTGTACATGGGTAATGTGTATGAGTGACGTGACCCATGAGTGGGAGGGAAGGAACCAGTGGTATGTGGGACCCACATGTAGGCTTGGGGGATAATAGGATGGACAGTAGTGTGACTAGGTGGTTAACTATGCCATTTTTTCTCCACAGGTGACAGTGGTTACCCCCAGCTGCCATAGCTGATGACCCCAGTGAGGCGCCCTAATACAGAGGCAGCGCTAAGATACAACCAGGTCCATGCCTCCACCAGGGCTGTCACTGAGCAAACCTTCAGTCTGCTAAAGATGAGATTCTGTTGCATAGACTGCTCAGGAGGAGCCCTGTAGTATACATCCCAGATGGCGTATAAGATATTTGTCACCTGCTGCATCCTTCATAATATTGCAGTGGCACATTATACCATACTGCCAGATATGGGGAGGACCCTGAACATGAGGAGCAGGATGAAGAGGAATGGACTGGGGACCTTGGAACAGGCCAGGTGACTGGAAGAGGGAGAACAGCTACAGTGGGTCATCATGACAGAATGGACCTAATCCAAATCCACATCGCATGACTACAGAAACAGAATACAGGACAACAGCCATTCCATGGATTGTGCACCAGCATGACACTAAGCCCACTATGTGTGCCCAGTTGGTGTACCAGACAAACATCCCACCATCATGGGTAGGCATCTGGGAGTGGTTGCGTGTCACATGACAGTGTGCCTACTGCCTGGTGGTTGCCACTGGTGAGGGATGGATCAGCACTTTTGTCTGGTTTGGGCTGACTGGGGACAATGGAGGCTGGTGGGGTATTGCCCAGGTGAGGCAATGAGAAGCAGGTGTGAGTGCACACACATACACACACAGGAAAGGCAGTCAGGAAAGCGACTGTGCAGGATGGAGAGAAAGGCAGGAGGGAAGTGTTGGCACATGTGGCACAGGAACATCAAAAGCTAATATCATGACAATAGGTGGAAAGGGTTACAAAAACCAAGGGCATGTGGGACAGTATTGGGTAGGTATGGCCAGGTGGGTTCGTGGTTCTCCATCCGAAGGCAGTAATTACCAAGGACAGCAGTAAATGAGGGCATGAATGCACCCTGGGAATTGAGGAAAAGGTGCATGCACTCCACCATGGATGGTGATGGTAGAACAATGGCATGTGTGTAGGCTGTGCCTAATGTGGTTGTCAGGTGAGGGAGAACTGCATGTTGGGTGTAGACTCCCAGTAATGACCACTGACAGTATGCTGAGGGTATGCAGACAGAAGATACACTGGCAGAACAGGAAGGGCAACATCTCAGGTGATGTTAAGTCTGTTGAAGGCATGGACAGGTGCCATAGATACGTATGTCATAGCAGAACTGGGCATTAAATGGTGAAGCAAGGAGCCCCTGCTGGAGGTTGCTGGTGGGACCCAGGTATGT
Source organism: Neoceratodus forsteri (assembly GCA_016271365.2). Lineage (NCBI taxonomy): Eukaryota > Metazoa > Chordata > Ceratodontiformes > Ceratodontidae > Neoceratodus > Neoceratodus forsteri. Next base: position 1,019,195,031 of record CM028129.1, read on the forward strand.
CATGCAGTATGCTGGGGAACTAGCACCATACTAGTGCATGTTTGACATCACCCAATATCACCCTATGCCTGTGGCCACATGTGTAAGGGCAGGTGGTAAAGCAGGGTCCTAGAAGGCATCTTGTGCTCCCCTGACATGAAGCTGAAAAATGTCTGAGGTTATGGGAAAGGGGGGTGGTGTAGGTGATAAAAACAGGGTGTGGTGCATGATGGGCACACAGGAGGAAGACTCTGTGGACTCTGGTATGTGAAGGACCAAGTGGGCTAGAGTGGAGATCCCACCTGATTCCCTGATGCAGAATGCACAACATCAGGAAGGTAGTCATCAACTTCTGCACAGGCATATCACTGTGGTGCAATATGCACCAATCTTGCATCGGAAACTGCCCCAATTTGCGTTGGTGTGTCAAAATGCCACAAATTGAGTAAGGCTTGCACGTTGAGTGTAGAATGTGGAAGTAAACAGGCTTGGCATGTGGCAACTCACAGCATGGAGAATGTGCATGTGGAGAAGGCCAAGGGGAGACTAACGGTGCACACTGCACGTCTACAAATGCCCTACTATAAATAGTTTCAGTTAAAAAATATCCATTAGCTGACATGGCTGCAGCATGGGGTAGGGCCCCTAATTTTACGGGGAAGGAGACAGCCCTCCTCATAAGACTTAGTAGGCCAGAGCGCTGCAGCCACCAGGAAGCAAGCGCCTTACCCAGGTTGAGTGGGAAAGGGTGTGGTGCATCATAGCCTGCAAGCTGTGCCAACTGTTAGGGATCAGGTGGACCACCAGACAGATTATTTATTTTATTTTACTTTTTTGGTTTATGGTAACTGGGTAAGTGCACTAGAAAACAGTGTGCCTATTTTCAGGTACGACCCAGGAGATTACAATTCACAAGCACAGATAACAATTCACAAAGCATACAGATTACAGTTGACAGGAACACATCAAAGCAACAGCAGCACAATTCAAACAAGTGGGAGTGGGTGTTATATAGGCTGATGTTTTATGAACAGTTATGCAGCAGCTATATTAGCTTATAAAAACTGGGTGTTGCACTATAGTATGTAGTACAGAAACAGACAATAGGGGAGGCCTAAAGAGCATCCATGTACTTCAGGATTGGTCATTATAGACAGTTTAGCATTGAGAGAGAGGAGGGGTCCAGTTTTGTAGGACAGCCTATACATAACAAGCACCAGAGCTAAAATAAATCTTATGCAATCACTAGAGCAGCAGTGGCAAATATACAGATAAGTGCATAAACTGGAGACTGCAGTACAGTCATGTCAGGAGATAGTGAGCTGGACAGAGTGCAGCTAAACTCATCAGAGTATTAAAATAGAGAAATATGTTGTGTAGGCAGCTGAGTAGATTTGGGAGTCGAGAGGTCACAGGGGTTGGAAGCATTTGCAGGTCATGGATTGGAAGAGGTGGGTTTTGAAGGCTGATTTAAAGGACATGGTGGAGGTAAAGTAGTGAACTGTTTGAGGAAGGGAGTTCCAGAGTCTAGGTGTTAAGGATGAGAAGGCCTATTCATCCATTTTGGTAACACACCTGGATGTGGCAAGCTGGGTGTGTTAAGTACATGCTAAATTACCTGTTCCTCTGGAACCCTACCTGTCTCAGGAAACTCCAGGAAACAGCAAGAGAGGTGGACATCACCATGAGTGGAGGACACAGGCATACACAAGGTAAGTGACTATTGTGGTAACACTTGTGCCTTGCAGTCCTCTTCCCCTCCTTCCAACAAAATAGTTCCTATACAGTGATACTCTGTTCCTGCTTATGTCTCCTGCTCAGACATTCCTGCAATCCAGGAGAGGGAGGAGCAGCCTCAGGGTCAGGCCCAGCAGAAATGAGGAGGAAGTTGGAGAAGGCAGAAGTCAAGGTAGGCAGAATGTGTGGTATATATCCATTATATCAGCAATATCACATGCGTAAGAGGAACAGTGACAAATCAGTACATGAATGTTGTCCCTGTACATCAGGTCTAGCATGCCAAGACATGCCCCTGCTGGGAACTGTGAGGGGGGCACCAGTGTGCTGTAGCTACTGTGCTGTGGACAGAAGTAGTTATGCTGCAGTGTATCACCAATACCCCCTCAACCCCCAAACAACATGGTGTTGATTAGAGGAACCACCAGCCATGGGCACTGGTTCTGGTGGGAACATGGGGCCATTACCAGATACACAGAGTCATCTTGTGCCCATATGATGAATGGCAAGTGACAAAGGGAACAGTCTGTAGAGTGTGCAATAACGTGGTCAACAGTGCTGCAGAGTACATGGCAGCAGAACAACATCAGCCAGGTTGTGTGCAGTACCATGTCACAATGTAGGCATCCTCAGAGTTTTGTTGCAGCATCCCTGGTTATAACAGGGAAATGTCTGAGGCCAGCAACTCATGGGCTGAGACATTCCCTCCCATGTGTTGTAGTGTACCACAACAGGGCCCATAATGGATGTATGGTATGGTGCCGGTGCCTGGACATGGCAGAGGAGGAGGATGGGACAACGTGCACTGGGTTGCTGTGTGGCAAGCAGTACTGCATGTTGCACCTGGCACATCCAACCCGCCTTGTGCAGGTGGAAGAGAGACCATAAACAATGGAAGGTGGGTGGGAAAGAGGCTCATCACACAGGCCGTCCTACATGAGGGGGGCATGAAGGACAGTTGCCCATGCATACATGACTGCCCTGTCATGTGCAGTACTCTCTGCATGCTCATAAAAATACTAAGGAACACCAACACATTGACGTAAGGGAATGTGCATACCATGCCTAATGGTAGTACACAGGTGATGGTAGTGGTGACCAACCATGAAACACAGTGGTGGTTATGGTGCCATGGGTGGTACACATTGCCTGTGCAGTTGCCAAAGCAGGACACAGCATGGCAAATGAGTGCATGGGTACAGGGCGTGCTGCACCCTATACAGTGATCCTGTCATGGCTGTCATCGTGGAGTCATATGTGGTGGCTGATGCTTCGCCATGAAACCTGGGTGTCAATATTGGTCCACCAAGAGCTCCTCCATCGAGGATATGCTGGAGTGAATTGTAGCGAAGGGGGTGAGTTGACATGTGTGCACTATCATGTGTATGCAGAATGCACAGGAACAACAAGGTGAGTCCATCGTACAGCAGGGCTGTGAGAGCTAAGGAGTGGGTCACTATGAGATCCATATATGGGGTGTGGAGTTACATAGGGGGCCAACTTCACTGCAGTAAATACTATCACTGAGATTCACTGGAGGGTCCAGAAGGGTGATAGATGGGAGCATGGTGGGCAGATACAGTGCATTTCCAGCAGCCTGTTGTGCAATACCCAGGTAATGTACTAGCCACCTGGCCTGCCCCCCCTCCCAGTGGCAGGCTCGGTTTGGTGACCGTTTGCTACAGTCCACCCATGCACAGAACCCAACATATCTTGTCCAGGAATAAAACTGAACTGACATGGCGACTGCTGTACATAGTGTGTGGTGTGTTACAGTATTTCACATAGCCTGTAGTCAATAGTATGTAGGGACACATGTCCACACACAGTTGGGAACCAATGCACCTCTTGAGAGGGACCGGGAAGGCACGTGTGTCTGCAGCACAGTCTTTGCCCATGGTATGGTGTAACCACACAATTGTGTGCCCACAAGGGAGTTTCATTGGGGCACCCACAGCAGGGTATGTCTGAGTGTATGCGCCGCTGACTGCCTCTATGTTGGGAGGAAGGGATGCTAACATAACCCCAGGTAACAGGATGCAAATGACACTTTGGTGCAATGCAAACCCAGGTGTGTCGCACCACAATACTACAGTGCAGCCACACCACTGCACCCACCCACATAACCCTCAACTGCAGTGTCACCAACATTGTACACGTGTGGGCCACAAATGTGAATGTGTGGAATGTTGACCCAGGGTGGGTGGTAAGGCCAATGGAATGGGCTGCCTTGTTGTACGAAATATGACATAGATGCAGAGATACGTGCATAACAGTGGTAACTCTGGCCCACAGACACCTGCACACACAGTTCTGCTAGTCAGTGGCAGTCACCATATGTCAAGATGTGGCTAGGCACATGGACTAACATGCATGGGCTTCACAGTACTGGAAGCCCATGGGACCCCGCATCTGCTTTTGGTTGGTTGAGGGCATGCGTTGGAAACCATGGGGACCTGCATCACATACTGTTATAAAACACACATGTGAGACATGCATGCCAGTCCCCTGTGCATATTTCTCCACCCCTTTTAACATTGTGCCTCCCAGTAGGGTTCATGTTATGCTCTCCTATCAGCATGGCAACCCTCTACATTATGACTTCCTCTGTGGTGGACACATGCAACTAGGGAGGTGCTGTATTGAGATGTATTTAACAGTATTGTCATCTGTCACATTGGTCAGGCCCTGTCATGCAGTGTTCCATGTAGGCAGTTCAGAAATGGTGATGTGACCATGGACATGACATCCCACTCACATCTGTTCCATATCCCCATACATCACTGTACTTCTTGTGTTCCCTCAACAGTGTCTACTAAGGCCAGTCCACCACATGTGTGCTGTCCATTTCTATGGTGGTGGCTGGTCCAGTAGTTACACTCCCCATGCAGGACATGCACTAGTAGGTGACACAGTCACATGGGTCCTACAGAGGTGTTGGACACATGGTGAATCCCAGGAGGGCGTATTGGCAGGGCATCTATGATCCTGTTGACATGTGCTCCACACCTGACATACCTGCCCATGCTGGTGGATACAGGCTATATATGTTAACAGGGTGGCTCGCTCCCTGGGTACATGCCATACATCTGGGCTCCCCATAAATCTGTGCATATGATTAGGTGTGGAACATTGATGCCTGCCTATGCACATGCACCCCATCATTGCCCACATACCATAGGATGCCGCAGTACCACTGACACACATCTCCACCCTCAAAGGCTGCGTTCAGACAGTCAACACTGCATCATTATGCTATACCTCTACATGCCATACAATGCATGTCAGGAGGCTCAGGCCATGCTGCGCACAATCACCCACCAGTCACGTGCTGTACATGTTGTGCCACATGCCATTGCATTGTGGGCCATGGCCACACTGGAGTTACAACACAGTGGAATACAGTTGCATGGTGTAAGGGCCCTCCTCATACCCTCCATGACCAGCATTTGCATATGCTTTTCACCCTGCCACTGACAAGCACTGTTCATTGTGATGCACATCTGCACTGCACTAATGGTCTGCATCTTCTTTCCCTGCAGGTAGTGTCTGGAGTGGTAGATGGAGACAGGCCAACCCATCACCACACCAGTGCATGCTAGAATGGGAGATGCAGTGCTTTAAAAGAAGGGAGGCATGGCTATACGTTGAATTGACCCACGGCAGATTACGAGCAGCCACAACAGCTACAGACCCTCAGGAGGCTAGGGAGGACAGCTTCTCTGAGCAGGGTGAAGAGGAGAGCCACACAGAGGACCCACAGGCCGCTGAGGAACAAGTCCTTCCCAAACAACCCACTCTCATGCTTCAGCAGATGAGGGCCAGTGACATAAGGGAACAGGCAGCTGCAGCACTGGCCCATGCTGAGGAGAAGGAGACACCAATGGTGAAGGAACGTGAGGTGGTGGTAGCAGAGGGAGATGGGGGGGCACCCGATGTTCCAGACCCATCCCTGCAAGGAGATCTACAGACAGATGTTCATGAACCTCCACAGGACTGACTCCACTGATTTACTGCTGTTGTGGTGAATTGACTGCAGGAACTGTCCTGTGAGTGGCATAAGATGCAGAATACCATAGAGAGAATGGTTAGGACCATTAGGGAGTTTTGCAAGTAAACTTACTTGTACATACTGTATATATGTTTCTGTACCTGTGCTGCATGTTCTGTTATTCATGTTTCAATTTGTTTTTTGATGGTTACTCCCCATGTTATGATCCCTGTTTTTAAATAGATCCTGTTGAGTGTTACTGATTTTTACTGTTTTTTTTTAGGATCCCTTTTGATATGCCTGTTGTAACTTTTGCACCCCCACTTCCTCTATGTTGAATAAATTCTCTTTACAGTTAGTTTATCTGTAGTCTGTGTGGATTATTTCAATGGGTAAATGTCCCATGTTGAGGGTGAGCATTGGACCTATCAGTTAGCTGGTCACAGGCACATCATGGTGTGCACTGCATGTTACCCCATGGCAGCTTCTAACACATGAGGGACATATGCTGTACAACATCTCTACATTTTTAATAGTAGCCCATCCTCCCCAGTAGCTCAGTTCCCAGGTGGCTTGCAGATCCATGGCCTCCATATGAGGCTAATGTAGTGTAAGTGACCTCCACAGGGCACCACAGATGGCTTTGTAGGTTACTACTTGGGCTATCTGTTACCACTCACAGTAACCACCATTGTGTACCCCCATACTATGTGGTAACGGCACATCCTGTGTTCATCCAGGTTACTGATGGAGCACCTCGATGTTGTGTAGCACAAAATGTCTCATGTGGGAGATCCCCACCTGCAGTACGTGTGATGAGTGCTACCATGGTGGAATGATGTGGGCATACCAGGACATCCACTGTTGTTCATCACGAAATCATGAATGGTATGTCCTTCTTACTGTAGGCCAATGACTCATGGCCACCCTATGGCATCAATGTCTACTTGTAGATGTGTCGCACACCATTCCTTTTTCTTTAATTACAATACTTTTTGCTGCTCCAGCTGTCGATATCTGCCCTGGTCATGGTGCCCCTGTACTTCCATCTCCTATCTTGCCTGCATTCTCCTGGGCACCTCTGGCTTATCCCCCAGGGGTGAGGTTGCAGCACCGTTCCTGTCTTTCCAGTCCCGTGAAACTGGTCCTGGTTGGGAGAGCTGGTTAGGAGGCTAATTGAAGCTTGGGGGCAGGGCTTCATGGAGACGGTCGGCCGCAGATTTTTCTCCCCCATAGACTGGAGTGGGGACATGAAATGACCACCAGTGTCCACGCTGCCCCAGGGTTCAGTAGGCATCGATGCTATGCTATGTACCCAGCCTCTGCCAGGTGTCACTCCTGCACTGAGCACACGCCACCCTCCTCCCTGGAGAAGGAGGGCAATCCTAGGGATGCTCAATCCTTCTCCCCCCAGCTGGACCTCTGAAGACCCGGATTCATTCTGGAACCTGGGTACCGGCGTCACAAGTGGAAATCCAACCGCTGAGCCAATGAGCCGGCTGTCGCACACCATTCCTTATATCTGGTGAATCACATCCTGTCCTGACCACCAGCTCCCCATCATGGTCACATTTACTGGGACTGGGTCTGTGCCTTGCCTAGCCACATGGATACCACCCATGTGGATGGCAGCTACAGTGCAGGACATGTTTGTGTGGCTGTGTGTAGCCTGCCAACAGTGTGGTTGGACTGTTTATGAGACATAATAATAGGAGGACTCACAACATCTTAGATATTGTCTCCTTTATTGGAACAATGGATATGATGTGATCAACATTTCCAAATGTAAGTGGTCATCTGTACACACCTGAAGGCCTGCCCCCACATCAAGCCCTACAACCCTCCCCCTTCACAAGCTATACATGGCATCCTCCACCACCCCTCACATGCCCCCCCCAACCATCCCCAGTCCCCCCGATGTATCACCCTGACATTCCTCAAATAAGTTTCTCCCCATGCAGGTAGTCCTACCATTCAAGCCACCAACACATGCCCCCATACCTCCCCAAACCCCCCTAAAGGTGTCACAGCCACCTGTCATGGCCACATCCACTGTCACCTTCCAGCTTTCTCTGCCTCCCACCTCTGCCTGCATGTCTGCCATCAATGGCCCTGGTGGTTACATTAGTCATGTGTTATCCACAGTCTATATGCCTGGGGTAGTGCTCCCTCTCTGAAGTACATGCAGACCTCCTAAGGACCTGCATGTCACCCTGCATAGTATTTCCAACAGGCCCTGTTCTGATCCCTGCACACCCTGGCCTCAGTCCCCTATGTCGGAGTGGCCCCTGTATTGACATCCCAGGGCCCAGTGCTGTGAGACTTTCATCCATCCTCATGGTTGTCACAACAATGGTGCTACTCACTGTGGTTTGGGTGGGCACATGCACATCACCCCTATCATTCCCTCCAGAGCACTCAGTCATCTGCTGTTGTGTCTCTGCAGGGGGTAATGGGGTGGTGCATGCTGGTGACAGCTGTGTACAGATGGCCCCATAGAATGCACAGCCCTGTCCACAGTGCTGCTCAGTATCCCATCATGTTGTGGGGATGTGGTGTGGGGAGCCTCCAAAATGTCCTGCCTGGCTGTTGGTACTGCCTGCACTTACCTCCCACTTGTACCCCCATTCTGGCTGGAGCCATCAGTGGTCACTCCAGGGGACCACACAGCATCCTGGGTCCCAGTCCTGCAGGGTACTCTTGTGCCCCTCACCATGACCACATGTGCCCATGATGGGACAGGTGTCTCAGGCTCGGTGGTTGCAGCTATTTAATGTTGCATTCTTTCACACTGTGAACTGTCTTGTTGTGGGGCATGTGTGTCTTTGCCTGGTCAGGTTCCCATGGTGTTCACAGTTGAGCGATCAGGCTTTTTCCTTCACTGGGCCACGGTGCAGGGGCATGCCCTGGCACTTCCATGCCATAGCCCAGCCCATATGGTCATAATGCCTCCCCAGCATCATCCAGTATGGCCATGTGTGTTTTCTCCTCTGCCACTGTGGCCAGCTTCTCCCCATGCATGAAGTCCATTACCTGCACTGGAGGCATGATGTTCCCCCCCAATGGGGCAAGTGTATTATCTGGGGCAGGTCCTGGGACAGTGCCCTGCTACATCCCATGCATGGTGGGGTTGATGAGATCTACATTGCTGGCAGTGTGGAAGGTGGCCTCACCCTGGGTGTCACGACACTGCCACCTTGTGCTTTGTGTGAAACCAGGCATTGTAGCTGACAGTAATTGCCTAAAGCTTTCCTGCAGGGATACTGCATGGTCAAGTGCGTGCGACATACTGTTTAGTATGGCCATTTGCTGCTCTGCAACCACTTGCATTCCCTGCAGGATTGCTGTCTGCTGCACCTCATGGGCAGCCACATGCTGCATGCCATGGATGATGGCATCCCTCACACCACTGATCTCACCCTCCAACTGCTGATGGTGTTGCCACGCAGCACTGTGATATCCCTCTATAGCCACCCTAATGGCATTGAGTTCTCTGCCTAATACAACTTCAGTGTCCAGCATATTTTGAAAAAGGCGGTCCACTTCATCTAGACCCTTGTCCATCTGGGGGGTGCCCAGTGCTTCTGCTGCCAGTGTTCCCTTCCCCTGCATAGACGTTGTTGAGGACAGCTCCTGTGCCACATTGTCCTCGATGGTATCCGCCTGACTGGTGTCACTGCCATCATGGTCCAGGTGTTGTGCCACTGATGGCTGTGCATGCTACATACCCCTCGCCTAGCCAATGTGACACATGTCAGTTGTGCAATGCATCACAATGTATTGCTCCTGGCCTTCCATGTGGCACAGTGGTCACTCACTGTCTCACACCAGTGACCCTTAATGACATGCATTCTGCTGCATGTTACCACCTGGGGCCACCAACCTTGAACTAGCACCCATGTGACACTTTATGGGACTGTGCCTGATGCACTGGGCCACATCCTTCTGCATTTCTATAAAAATAAATAAAATGTATTTTAAATTTAAAATTACATTTTAAATATATTTACATTTAAAATTATATTTATAAAATAAATATAAATAAATATAGTTGCTGGCGCATCATTTTGTACACTAGGTTGATTGTTAGTTCTGCTTTGTTGTTATGCCTGTATATTTAGTGTACATTGTTTTTTTGTCTGCTTCTATTATTTACTGTTAGTCTGGTATTATATTATTACTGTAATTACTACACACATCTGCTTTTTCTGTATGTTCTGTATTTTGCCTATCTCAGTGAACCATTCTGTAGTCTCTTGTTTTTCCTCTGGGTCGTCCCTGAAAAAGAGACTGTAATTGTCTCAGTGGACTTACATGGTTACCAAAACTCAGGTAAATAAATAAAAAAATTATCCTGGGGGGATATGTGGGGCCATGTGACATCATCCACCTGCAGAGACCCTACTATTATCTTTGTTACTGCCTCCCCCATTCTGACACACTAGGCCAGCACTAGCTACATCCTCCTGCCCCCCCAAACCACCAAACAGGCCACCTGCATGGCCCCTGACCATGTGTATGGGTCTCTGACCACAACTGGCACACACCCAAGCCCAGGACCCACCCCAAACATCCCCACCACCATTGTCCTTCACATTCTTTCCTCTCCACACCCACTGTCTAGCAGTGTATCTTTCTGCTGCTCATTGCACCTGGGGCATCTGGTGGCATATTTGTACCTTCTACTACACACACTTGTGGCCATCTGATAACCATAGGCCACTGGCTGCTGCTTACCATTCAGCGATGGTTCTGGCTGTCATTGCATTTCCAAACCCTCTTCCACATCCCTTCCTGTGTGCATCTGTGTCAGCACTGCTAGTCCACTACCCTCACACAGCTGTGTGACCCAGCGCCCATGTTCATCTCCATGGATACCTGGCCAGGTACTCACACACCACACCCACATCTGCACAACAGCACTCCACTGTGTGTTACACCCTCTGCCCTGTGTTCCTCCACCCTGCACATCTTTGAACATTGCATGTGTCCTGATATACAAGGCATCCTACAATGGCACCTGACAGTTCCTTGACAAACTGCTGGAATACTGTGCACTGGGTCCACAGCACCTGGGCAACACCATCTGGTTGTCACCACTGTCACTCAGCACAGCATCACTGCTGCAGCCTCTCCCCCCTTGGGCATGATGTACATGTCACCCTGACATACCATCCACTCATGCCTGTCACCACCCCACTACTTCACATGCCCTGGACCCAACAGCACCACTGCACACACCACTTCACACCAATATCACCATATAGATCCAACAGTCCATTACGGCCATTACATACTGTACTTGTGTGATTCCCTGCTTACCTACTGTGGTCCACAATCTGAAAGTGTCTAGATTACTGTTGCCCTCAATAGTCCTGATGTGGCTGGCCATACAGTCTTCTTGGATGCTTATTTGCATTACATCCCATGGTCCCTCTTCAGTTGGCATGGCACTCTGCCTATTCCTCACTATTTTTTCCTTGGAATGATGCTTTAGGTTGTGGTACCATTTTTGTGACTCCTGCACAGACCTCTTTATAGTGTCCACGGCACTGACATGGGTGACAACATCTTCCCAGGCCTGTTTCTATCTGTCTGTCATCTCTTTGTCACTGCCCCTGCAGAGAAGATGGTCTACCTATGCCTTCACCTCCTCTATGTAGACATCTGTCTCCTCCTGGGTGAAGTTTTTTTTTTTTCCTTGGCTGTTTGCTTCCCTGGGCCTCTGGCATCTTGGCTGGTCTCTACGCCTTATCCTGTCAATCTCTGTGCTGCATTGCAGGTTGTGCCATACATGCTCACTATGCTCCTATTTAGGATGCAGTTTGCAGATCACATCATATTGTATCAAATCCACTTGGATCGATGCAGTTCATGAACGTTATGGAATATGGCATACTGTGACTGACACAGCTTCATCTGATGCAGTTGCACACTTTGACGTACATTGCATCAATCTATTTCATCTTTGAAAATTGAGCCCCTTGTGTCTCTTCCATGTAGTACCACACCCTGAGTAAGGCTGCAATGTGATCAGCAGTAAGATTATTTATTTTGGTTAATAAAATAGTTTGCATAAAGAGAACACTTTACACATTCATTTATTTATTGTATGTGCTATAATGGTTTTGCATGAATGAAGATGAAACCATATAGTAAACAAATGTGCTTGTCAGTGAGCTGGATGACATTTGGTATGGACCCAGTGGTGCAAATAAAGCATATTGTTGTTTTTTTCTTCATCATCTCATTTCCATCTCAGCAGCTCTGCTGGCCTATTATAGCAAGCTCTGGTCAGAGCCGATATGGATGTGGAGCACTTTTGGATGCTTTTACCCATTATTTCTAATGACTTTGCCGATCTGCTGAAAGGTAGTTTCATTGTGGTCTTCCTTTTATACATTTTTACAATATATTTTCCTAGAATATGCCTGCTGATTGCTATATATTTAGCATGGATAGTTCACAGAAGAAATGTCATCTTTTTTTTCGGTTGGTGAAGCACTAGCAGCAGGATGCTGGAATGTGTCATACATAGGTACAAGATGTGTGCGGGCAATAACGTCCAGTGGCCATACACCTTAGGCACTTGCATGTGGATCCATCATCCCTGTGTCATTGCACTACTCAGTGTGGGTGAAAGATGATGCTGTACTCACTCACACAGGTCACGGAACAGGCATGTTACAGCCAACCTATTTGTTTATACAATTGGGGAAACACAAACACACTATCCATAGCCTGGAGCATACACTACAAATGCCATTGCAGAATACCACACCCCATAGCACCCAGGATACCTTAGCAATCTGGAGGGTGACATGTTACACAGGGGAACGGGGAAGAGTGTATGAAAGCAGGAAGATACAGCATCTACAGTACAAGACATGCATTGGAGGTATGTCAGTTCCCTCTTATGGTTTGTCAGGGACATACACACAGTTGCATACACTGGTGGGTCTGCAACTTGCGTAGTGCCCAAATGTATGGTATAGCCACTTGGGTCATTCTGGAGTGAAGGTCCCCAGCCTGGGTCCAGTGCAGTCGATGGCTGGCAATGGCAGGGCATGAAGGGCAGAGCCAGTCTCCACAAATGCTCGAATATGGGAGGAGCAGGGTTGTCTATGTACCAAGGCAGTGTGTGGGAGTCCTCTATGCTGTGGATATGGACCATGATTTCCTCTGTTGTGATTAGGTCTGGGGAGCCCTACACTATGGAGCTCTTCAGGGATGGAGTTGGATCTATCAGGGATTGGAGGGGGTACCTTTAGTCCACCAGGGCTGCCAGCCAGCTGTGCACCTGGGTGTACTTCTACAGCCCACCTGTGGGTGGCTGGCTGGCTTAGGTCAGCTATTCATGGCCTAGCTGAGGGCCGTGCTGCTCTGGGCTGTGAGGGATGAATTTCCCACTGAGTATGCCACAACATGGTATATGCAAGGGAACACACCCTCCACTTGCATGGCATACTATTTGTGTGCACGCTGGCCCATTCCCTTGTGGCAGGTGCATCCTGCACATTTGAATATTATGCTGTGGTGCACTGCTGGAGTTGCGCGGCACATATCACATTTCCACCAGAATGCACTATGCATCACCTTTGAATAGGGATGCCCTGGACTAGGCTACCCTGAAGAAATACATTATCAAAATGGAAAAATCATGACCCCACTAAAAACAAGATATTGCATCTAATCTGGGACAGCCTGAGTAAATACAGTGCAGAAATGTGCTAATGGAGATCCCTATGACAATGAGATGTAGCATCTCCCCTGCACTATTCAGGATACAAAATATAGGATAAGAAATATTTAAAGGAAATCTACTCTAAACTGAACTTCACTGTGGTCACTGACATAAACAAACAGTTTCTTTATTGTAACAGTCATCCAGGAGTCTGGTGTGCGTATTTTATGGGTGAGAAAGAATATGTGCCTCAGTTGAGTCTTGAACCCAGGCTGCCCGGAATACCATTCTGATTGCGCTAACTAGATGCACCAGTGAGACAACTGGAACCTGGGCCATCCCCGTGCACATTACTCTTTCTCAAATGCTCAACCCAATGGCAACACCAATATTTATTTGAAAAAATCATACAGGAATGTAGTGTACATATTTTATGGAACACATACAAACAGAGGTGAGAAAGAATAAATGCCTCAGCTGGGACTTGAAACAAGGCTGTCCAGAATACCATTCTGATTACGCTAATCAGCTGCAGGGTATGTCTAATCAGCTGTGCTACTGAGACAACTGGAACCTGGCCCATCCTTGAGCACATCAATCTTTCTCAAATGCACAACCCAATGGTAACACAAATATTTACTTGTAACAATCACACAGGAGTGTGGTGTGCATATTTTATGGAACACATAGAAACAGAGGTGAGAAAGAAAAAAGTGTCTCAGCTGGGATTTGAACCCAGGCCATCTGGCAGTATTGTGGCCATGAGGATGGTGTGTAGTGTGTGTGTGTGTAGTGTGTGTGTGTGTGTGTGTGTGTGTATGTACAAAATATGAGATAAGAAATATTTAAAGAAAATCTACACTAAAATGAACTTCACTGTGTTCACTGACATAAGCAGTTTTTTTTTTATAACATATTAGAATGCAAAATTGATTTTGAATTGTGGCCATGAGGATGGTGTGTATAGAGAGTGTGAGTGTGTGTGTGTGTGTGTGTGTGTGTGTGTGTGTGTTGCTGTAGCTCAATATATTTTTTTCCCAAAAAGATAGTAAAAAATGGCTTCTTATTGATACATATTTACTCTAAGCAGTTCACTGAAGACCTGGCATATGTCTGAGACTGCTCATCAGATAGTGTCTGTAGAGGTCAAAAAAAAACAGTGTAAATCATGGATTTGCTCAGGAAAGAGTGACATTTGTGAGGTATGAATCCTTCTTGAAAGACAATACATTCCCAAGTTAAATTATTATCAAGAAGCTGTTTAAATGGTTAGTATTTAAAAGTGCAAATCTCCAGTTTTGTAGGCAACCACTATTTAACACATATTTAACAAACTGTTTCAGTTTTCTAATGGCATCTGATAAACAGCCTGTAGTTATGTCTCCAACATTCTTAACAGAAAGAAGATAATATTTTATTTCAGTTGGCATGGAAGGATACATAGAAATGTCCAAAAGGTGTTCCATGAAACTCCATTTTCAAGCTACAGATAGCAAAATGGCCTCTAACCTGATGTGACCAAGACCTTAAATGATTCCCATCAGCGCATGACTTTAATTTGCAGCTAGTTATGTTGAAATTAAAATTGATATTTACAGGATGCAAAGAATAGATACCATACAATATCTTGGCAATTAATGAGCACTGAACCACTGCAGGGGCCATTAGGTAAGCATTTCTTTATTGAATAACAAATGGCCTGGATTATACATCTTGTATTGTGTTGAGAATGGTGGCATCTGAAATGAGATCATGTAAAGATAAAATGTTTTCCAGATTAGGTCACCACTTAAAATAAACCTCCCTTACTTCTAGTGACCTCAGTATTTATGGAAGTTGCTATTTCAAGGGCATATTACTAAGCAGCAGATCATCTTAACAAGTATAGATGAATAAGGAAGAAAACCAAAAGAGTTACAGAGCCATATTCAAAATGTGAAGTCAGAAATGTGAATACACCTGAACAGCTTAAACAGAAACATGGTTTTGCAGTGTTTTATAGCAAGGTAACATGGGCATAGGTACATTTTCTTCCCTTGGACAAACCACCACACATAGGCGCCTTGGAAGAAATATCTGCAGCAATATATTTATTAAACAAACTATAATGTAGATCTAGGTGACAGATTGGGAGTCTCACCAAGTCAAGTCAACTGTAGATCTCCATTAACCCTTCCACTGAGAAGGGCCTCACCTAGTGGGCTGAGGAATGAGTGTACCTTCCTGAGGACAATTCCTTCAAGAGCAGAGAGTCATGTGACAAGGTGATAAGCACCCACCCCATCTGATGGGACTGCATCTGCAGGCATACCTGAAGAGTTTGGTCTATGACCTGCCCATAACGGGTACCTGGTCACCTGGTTCCCCACCTCATATCGACTGGGCAGGGAGATGCAAAAATGGAAGAAGATTCATTCCTTTTGTGCATGGATGATAGGTCTTGTGAGACTCCCAAGCCACACCTGCTTAGAATGGCTGCAACAAACCGGAAAAATGTCTACTCTCTGTACTCTTCGCATGAGACAAAAAACCTGGAAAAACCTCATGGTGACAGTGAATGTGACAATACATTAATATCATTGTCCATCCATGTGACATGTTCTCCCTTAAAATAAATATTGAGCAGCTGGCACTGAAGGATAATTATCCTCATCAGATTGGCCCCTTTGCCTCCAGCTACCAGTTAATGGAATGGAATGGACAACCCCAGTGTTATCTGTGGTTTGGTGTTCAGGCCCCTGCTCCAACCTTTACCAAGCATCTCATTAATATTCTCCTTATAGGAATAACTCTGCAAGCAAAGTTCAGGTGCCTCATGAGCTGCTAGAGCTCCTTCAGGGTTATCTTCTTGGCTGTCCTGAGTTTTTTCAGAAGAGCCCTAAAGGCTTTTATGTTATCCAATGGTAAATAACAATTTGATACTTCCATGTCGATGTCTATTCTGAGGAAAGTCTTGATGGGCCGTGGCCCTTCTGATTTACCTGGGCCTAAGGGGACACCAAAATGCTGACATACTTTCTAGAATATATCCAACATGTGCCTGCACACCGGGCCCACAAACAGAAAGTCATCTAAGTAATGGACCCTCTGATAGACTGAGTCCTCCATTACCACTCAATGCAGGAATGTGCTAAAGCACTGAAACACTGTGCATACTACTGAGCACCCCATTGACATACAATTACCTGCCAAATATTGCCCCACAAACATTATTCTCAGTAAGTCATGGTCATCTGGGGTGTACCGGTACTAGTAAGAATGCAGACTGAATGTCTGCCTTGGCCTGAGAACCACAGGGCCTGCTGCTCACAGCTCCTCAACCACCCTGTCAAATGAAGCAATTTGTACAGTTCCAGGTGGTGATTGCACCAGCCTGAGTGCGCTCACCATCAGGGCATAAGGGAATTCACAGTGAATTCCCATTCTATGAGGTTGCACCCCCATTCCCCCACGCCTCCTCTAACTAAGATACAAATACCGGGGGTCATGCCTCAGGGAAGGGGTGGCAAACCCTGGAAATTGGTGCCCTAATACCTGGTGCACTCAGTCCGGTGCACAGAGTGCCAGCAGTAATTCTGTACAGCTGCGATACATGGATCAATAAATACATTTACTGAGACACCCTCAGGTCTAGGACAAGCACTGGATCATGCAGTTTTCACCCAACATCTTGGGGGGGGGCAACCCAGTAGGGGAGACCATCAGACCTTAAATAAGTGGGGAGAAATTGGTGCCCTATATTCTACACAATCGGATGTTTCTCTGGAATATCACTCAGAACACCTGTGTCTTGTATCTGGCAGACTTTAGGTTCTCCACCTCATAACCTCTGCAAGGTCCCTTGTACAGAAACCCAAATCCCTCCTTATATTCCTTCGAAATGAGATCCACCACCTCTGTGCAGTCGTTGTAGCAACTGAGCCATTGCTTAAGCTGCTCTACCTTCATCAGGATTGCTAGGTCTGGGTTGCATTCTCCAAAAGTTTGGGAGAGCCCATGTGTCAGCTTGTTCAGTTTGTACTGGGTGAAAGCATATTTCTGACTTCATGCCATATGCTCATGCCAAAACCTGAAGGATGGCTTGTCCCATGAAACTTTGTTGAGCCCAAAGCATATTTGGGACTTGTCTGCCTCCACCCATTGAAACTGAGAAACTTTAATCAGGAACCCACTATCTGTTTAACAAACACCACCACAGTGCATGGCATCTACCATCAGGGGCATATTTATCTCACCCCACTCTTTGGATGGGTCATGCTACATAAACCAGTGGAATTCTTCATCATATTCTAACTGGCTGGACTGCTCTTTTCTCCTCTAGACATACATGATTCTCTGCAAATAGTTCATTAGCCCAATACTCTTTTAGTGGTTGACCTTATATATTGTACTAACAAAGATCACAAAACCAGACAGCCAGTTATCAAGTGTCCTGTCTACTTTGACTTTTTGTAGCCATTATCCTCCCCTCACCTTTTTTGTCTCCTCTCTGTTCGGGGTCCTTGGCCCCATTCAAGAGAGAGAACATATCAACATACTTATGTCGCTGGATCTTCTGCCAGGTTTTATCAGAGAGGAGAGACCTCATCTGCTCCACTGTATTAATGCAGTGACTTGGGGCTGGGGGTACTGATACCTAAGGGTCCCCATCTGATTCTGCCACCTCCAAAGCCTGAGATATAGTCAGGGCTGACCCCTGCTACTGAGCCTGTACTGCTGCTGTTAACCCAACAACTACTTCTAGCATCTTATCCAGCTTCTGGTCCAAAGTGGATGGGCCTGTTGGCACAACTGAATACTGGTGGAGGGTGGCATCTCAGTTCATGCTGACCCTGTAAAGGGGCAACTGGAGGGACTGTTTAGGGAGAAGCCATGCTCTTAATGATCACCACCTCATCACTGCCCCCTTTTGAACAACCACATTGCTTGGTCCTGGTAATAGCAGTTATACTGGCTAAGTGAGTCCTGACCTGGATGACTACCAAAAATTCTCATTGCTATCTGCCTGAACCTTATTAGCGGGTTATCTACAATTAGGGTTTCCTTACTCACGTCCTCTTTATTGTCTTTGGTAGCTTAGCTGGGAATGCCTTCAGTTCCTTCCAAGGCTACTTCCTTTTCCTAGAAGTAGAACCCTCCTGCTGTGCTACTGACATACTGGTCATGCCTATTTCCAGCCAGGTCCAACCCTTCTTCTTGTACATGGCTCACGTCTGTTCTGCCAGAGGTACAGCTTTTCTCATTTTGTTGAATGCCTTCTTGATTGGCATTGTGACTGCTGAAAGCAGATATGGAAAGAGAGAAATGCAACTGTTGTGCACAAAACATGAAGAAACATATGGTAGTTAGTCATTATCCTTCAGCTACATCCATGCAGCCTATGGTAAGAGCTATAATCTAAGCCCTGTGGGAGAACATTGACATGGTGGTCCAGCTTGCCAATAATGCTCTCCCTGGGCCCCAATTGAGCAAAAATATAAATTATTTCTACTATGGAAACATTTGTAGATCTATATATATATATATGAAATATATATATATATATATATATATGTGTGTGTGTGTGTGTGTATATATATACACATACAATATACTGTATATATACAGTGAAGCCCACCATGATGAAGCCCAACTCTGCAGAATTCTGCAGTACAGTAACTGCATCAAACAATGTGAAAAACTTTGTTTATGCATCAGTTAGGGTTGTTAGTAAAGCAACAAAAGTAGGGAAATGTGGTGTCAGGATTTCCAACCCTAACACCCTACCTCCACTGTGCAGATACTGATAGGCATCAGGGGTGTGTGCCATGCGACTGTTAACCCTAACACTCACCCCATTCCATAACTAAATAAGCTGAGATGAGTACAATACAGGAGAACAGGGTGAGCGTTAGGTCTGCCGAACCCAAGGCTTACCCCCGACGTATGTCAGTGTCTGCAGGGTTGCTTTGCTAACAACCCTAACTGATGCATTAATGAAGTTTTTTGCAATGAATTTCCTTACTTTTTCAGGTGGTATAATCATATCCTTATTTGTCTGTGAAAGCACAGGGCTCTCCAGGCCCTGCGTTGCCATCCTGCCATAGATGGGAATATTTATGTAGCTGTGGAAGCACAGGGCCCACCGGGCCTTTCACTTCCATTTATAGGACAACAGCGACCAAATTATTAGCATAGCCATCTTTTTGTCCCACTTCATGTACCCCAGTACAGACAATCTTTGAATCAATGCCAAAACATAATTCCGTGTGCAACTGCAGTGCCATTTGGCACCACAGGTATGAAAATACATTTTGGGAAGGATTTGAAAAATGACAGCTGTGACACACATGAAGTCAGGTAATAAGATGGCTATGTTGAAATTCTGGGGTCAAAATATTTAAAATTTCTAAAGTTAGAAGTGGGCATAGTGAAATTGAAATGAATGGTCATTTCATTTTTTCATGTTTTGATCCCAAATTTTGAACATAATCTTCTTATGACTCCACCTCATAAACCCTATAGGTGAAAATGTTCAAATCCATGTCAAAATGCCATTGTATGCCACAGGTGCGAACTCACATTTCGGGTAGGATGTGAAAAATGTCAGCTGTACTATTCATGAGATGGTGTGAAAAAAAATGGCAATGTTGAAAATGTGTACTCAAAATAATGAAAATTACCGAAGTTATTGTGCGAATGTAGAAAAATTTCAACAAATGCTCATACAGTAACTCAGCCATTTTAAGGAATTTTTTCATCAAATTTTAGACACAGCCTTTTTGGGACCCCACCTCATGAACACTGGTGGTGAAATTTCATTATTCCATCCCCAAGAAGTGATACAAACATACAAACATATGAACATTACCAGCAGAAAAAGGGCATTTAGTCTATCGAATCTGCTCGATTTTGCAGCTAGCAGCCCTATTCTGCAGCTTCCCCTCCCCATGATTTCATGCAGTGACCAAGAAATCACCTTCTAGGACCAAATAATGAAATTACAGTGCCAGTGTTCATAAAGTGGGGTACCAAAAATCCCATGTTGAAAATTTGGTGAAAAGATTCCTAAAAATGGCAAAGTTATGAACATAAGTTCAAAATGCCATTGAAATACATTATACTGCAGTTATCTTGATTCTTCAGTTTGCAGTTTGGCTTTAAAAAGAGCAGATGTATCATGGTCCACAGAAGATGACAGCCTATGACCCCTGGAGGTAAGTATTTGGTAAGGGAGGGTGTGGGTGGTGGTGCTCAGTGTGAAGGTAGGGATTGGGGAGGGGGATGCCGGGCATGATGAGGGACCATTTTTTTCTCACAGGTAGAAGTGAATTAATATTTAGGGACACTGGGAATGGACTCCCCAGTGTCCCACACTACTGGGAGGGCATTGTAATACTGATGTGAAGATTGGGCCTATAGATGTCTATAAATATTAAGAAAATTGGCTATGAGGAGGGGACATCTGACACTGAGGGTGGGCATCCTGTTGTCAGAATATACTGTATAGCAGTTTATATTCACCCCCTTTATATTTAGCACTCCAAGCATACACCAACATATTCACTTCCTCTTATTTTCACTGGTGAAACACTAGTGCTGCTATATACAGTGATCTATCTAATATTCACTGTCTTTTTATTTTCACTCTAATATGGAACCAGCGAATATAGCGAAAATAAAATGACTGAATATTTCCTGTTATACAGTATACAAAATAAATAAACTATGGGAGTTAGAGCGTGGGCTGTGCCACTAGACACCAGGGAAAGATAAGGGAGGTGGGGGGTGCTACTAGACACCAGGGATGGAGGACAGTGATTAGCAGGTGCAGGGTGCCACTAGACACCAGGGAAACAATGACTTACAGCTAAAACTGCAGCCAGCAGCATGAGTTCCTGCAGAAGTCAAGAAAATCCCTCTGTTCTCATATAGAGAAGACATGAGAAGTGGTCCTCTCGCTAAGCTCGGCACCCGGGATTTCAGCTGCACAGAAAACATGTTTGTTGCCAAAATAAAAAGAAAGACAAATATTACAATGTAGCTAAATGGGTGCCACTTAGCTAGGTTCTGATGTTTGTTTTTAATCCATTCATTGTTATGTGTTTTTGTTCTTTTGTTTCTCTCACTAACTGAAAACAAGTATGGCAGAACTGCATTCTGCCAGGCCTTGTACCCCAGTAAAGGGATATCTATCCTATCATCTTTTTCTTTCTACTATAAATCTGTTGCCCAACAGTACTTCTGTACCCTATCCTTTTCCTTTTTCTAGCCCTGATGTAGGTTGGCCATCTACGTCAGTTTTTTTTTTCTTTCTCTCTATACCTTTTTCCTACTACCTTATTTTTCCTATTCAATTTATCCATCCCTGACCACCATTCCCATGTAGCACCACATTCAAATCCAGCATGCCAGCCAGCAACAAAATTATTAATTTGCTTGTATGGCATAAAATGCTTATGAATGAATGCAAGTGCATTTAGAACCGTTTAAAATGCATTTGGAACAATATAAAGTGCAAATATGCATTTACAATGTTCTTTGGTTAATAAATAATGACTGAACCAGACAGATCTCTGAAACATGTTCAGACATGAAACAGCATGTCCAGATATGTAAATATGAAGATAGCGGCCCCTAGTGGCCTATATCTATTACGAATTGTTGCATAACCATGCTGACCTGTGGGAGGAGTTTACTTACATAATGGACCCTTAAGTTTAAAATGGTAATAACACTGGCCAGAGAAATGGTTATTTGTATTAGTTTATATTGCTGGAAAGCTCTCTATAACCCAAGTTTAGAAACAACTATATATTTTTGTATAGGCCTAGTTGTGAGCCTCTAGAGAGACAAACTGTTTAATTGCCTTTTGTGGGTGGGCCAAAAATTAAGTGAGAGGGCTATATAACTCCCCCAAACCCATGCATAGGCAGATGAGCTGAAAAACTGGTCTCACTTGTATGAAGTAAGACAAGAGGAAGGACTTGTACCTGCATACGTACTGGTAGCAACACAGCAGGAAAAGCTGATCTGACTGTTTGAACTGTCTTTGAAAGCTGAAGGAAGATGAATCTACTTAAAGGGAACAGCATTGTGCTATTATTTTTATTTGTTCTGTAAATATTATTACGTTTATTTATTATTGTTATACTTTTGTATAAAATAAAACCACACCGAGGTGTGTTGTACCTGATATAGTGTCCAGTGTTACCATTACGCACAGTCCTTTAAAACAAGATGGTAGACACGGGAGCCCTCTACAACACTGTATGACCCTGTTTGAGAAAATACAGTAGCTCATGTGAAAATGAATCTATTTTCATGCAGCACATCTAACTTTTCCCATAGGAAATAATGGTAAACTAAAATTTAGTAACTATTGAACATATGAATATTTTTTCACCAAACCTTCAAAAGGCACACCTGGAAGGCAAATGCTTTCTACCTTGAAACTTTCAGACCGCAATCTAAAATAGTTTTAGAGATACAGGTGGACAAAGAAACAGCAAAAAACACATAAGTGTAGAGATTTTTGACACTCTGTCTCAGAAACTACACAGCAGATTTGTACTAAATGTGCCAAGTCAAGAGACCTACCCCAATAGAGTATTCATGCAAACCTTCATGCAAATCTGTTGAATTGTTGTAAAGTTATTAAGGTTCAACAATTTGGCTTTAACATAGAAGTGAGTACTCAGTCCTTACTACTGTATACTGGCGCTACCACTCCAGTATAATTATAGTGGCACAGTAGCACCACTATAGTTAGAGCTGAGCAGGGATTTCTTTGTTAAACCTCAAATTTTGTACCTTAATATTTTCACAACCATTCAGCAGAGTTACATGAATTTTTTGCATGTGTAGTCTTGGGGGGTAAATCTCTTGATATGTTAAGTGTCGTTCCAGTTGGATGTGCAGATTTCAAGATCTGGATAGCAAAATAATTTAACAAATCACTGTTTTTTTTTTGCTGTTTTTTGTCATTGTCTTGTGCCCAGACAGTTTGGAATTTTGGTCGGACATGTTCAGGGTAAAAAGGGATTGCCTACAGATGTGCCTTTTGTTCATTTGGTGAAAAAATATATGAATTCCTTCAAAACATTCTCACATTTTAAAATGTCAGTTTCTGAGCATGCTTAGTCCGGTCTTTTGGATAGATGTTTGGAATGAAAAAAGAATTTGATCCATATGGAAAAGGATCCTTTCTCATATAGGCCAATCCTTTTTTTGTGAGAAAAAAAATATTCATTTTTAGTTTGCCATCTTGTTATCCATTTTTTTTTTATTTCACAACCACCAGAAATGACATACTGCAGAGATACCAAAACATGTATCTTGTTCATCTGGACTCCATTTGGTGGATTATGTAGTTAAATGTTGAAAAATGACCCCAAAATGTGATTTAATTTTTATCATTTAAATTTTTTTTTTGTGACTCGCTTCTGCTTTTTTTGTATGACCTTTTTCATTCATATGAAAAAAGACCTTGTCATATGGAAAAAAGATTTTGGACTTCATTTTTTTCCCCAGGTTTTCTGTATGACCTTTTTCATTCAAATGGAAAAATGTGGAAAAGGATTTTGGACTCAGGTTTTTTTTTTTGCTGATTCTTTTTCATTTGAAGGGATCCTTTTTCATTTGATATTTTCTTTCACACAAAAAAGGATCCCATAATATGGAAAAGTATTTTGGACTTAGTTTTTTTTTGATAATTCTTTTTTCCTCTGAAGGGTTCATTTCTTGTCTGATAATATTCAAACTAAAAAGGATCCCTTCATACTGGATAGGATTTCGGACTTAGGTTTTTTTTTTTGCTAGTTCTTTTGTCATTTGAAGGGATCCTTTTTCATTTGATATTTTCTTTCATATGGGAAAGGATCCCTTGGTACTGAAAAGGATTTTGAACTTAGTTTTTGTTTTTTTACAGATTTTAATTGGGAAAAGTGCAAGTCTGTCAATATTTGGAGTAAAGGGACAATCTATACAACACATGAAAGGTCATGAGGAGTACCACAGGAATACAATTAATGCCACTTATTGCACCCCGTGGATAAAATGGGTGGTTGGTTTCAGTGGGCAGTGTTTGAAATCCATTTGCCATCCACATAGAAGTGTGTGTAAAAAAACAGTTTTAAAGCATATGTTATCAACTGTGTATTTCATCCATTTTTTTGATGGTCTGTAGTACTCAGCCTTAATGTAAAACAGGTTGTAGATGTTAATTAGCTCATTATCTCTCCTCAGAGACTTAATAGCCTGCTGCTTACCTCTAATTACCCACAGCTTCCATCTAGCACATAAATGCAACCCGTTGTTGGCCCTGAATCATCATTCCAGTTCATTTGTGAATTTGCTTATGGTGACAAAAGCAACTGGAGGAACAAAACACAAAGCTCTGTCTCTGGTAAAGAAGGTTGAGCTGCTAAATAAAACTGAACATCTGCCTTGCATGAGTCAACGTAACTTGGCTTAACATTTGCGTATGCCAAAATCAACAATAGCTGACTTAATGTGGAAGAAGGAGCAGCTAATGGCTGACTGGCATTGCAATGTCAATCTGAACAGAAAAAGGAAAAGAGAAGGGAAGGACAAAGAAGGGGAGGAAGCCCTTCTCCGTTGGTTCAAAAATGCTTGTGGGCATGACACCCTGATCTCTGGCCCTCTTCTCACCAATAAGGCTGAACAGTTGCCAGCATGCTTGGGGCACACAAACTTCACTGCATCTGATGGATGGTTGGGCCAGCGGAAAGCAAGAAATAACATTGGCTTTCGCTGGACTCATGGGGAGAAACTTAGCACGGATGTTGCCAGCGCTATGCAGTTTGTCACCAATATGCTGCCTGGATTGCTTGATGGCTACACCCCCCCATGACATTTACAATGCTGATGAAATTGGCCTTTTTTTCCACTGCATCAGTTATGGGACTTTAGCATTCAAATCTGAAAATCTACTTGGGCAGAAAAAGGTGAAGGGGTGTCTGATCCTTCTTGCCTGCTGCAATATGAATGGTAGCAACAAGCATGAGCTGCTAGTGGTTGGCAAATCCAATGTCCCTCATTGTTTTGAAGGGGTTCATCATCTCCCAGCCACTATAGATCCAATAAAACAGAATGGATGACAGGTGAAATATTTACAGAGTGTGTGAGAACGTGGGACAGGCAGCTAAGATGCAGAAAAATTTTCCTTTTCCTGGACAATTTCAGTGGGTACCCTTCCATCCCTGGTTTAAAAAAAAAAACATCAAGCTTGCATTCCTACCACCCAATATGACTTGTATTATACAGCCCCTAGTCCAGGGCATAATTTACTCCCTCAAGCAGCAATATGTACTCTGCATGCACCAGAAAATACTTGAGGCACTGGTCTTCATCACTGAGCTCACTGCTAGCCAATGTGTTAAAAACATTACACTTCTCAACACAGTCCATTTGCAAAATCAATCCTGGGACTGTGTCACTGCCACAACAATTCAGAATTACTTTCATAAAGCAGGTTTCTGGAAGGATGATCTTCCCACTGACATTTAATTTATTTATTTATTTATTTAGTTTTTGTTGACCAGGTAAGTGCACTAGACAAAGCCTGCCTATTTTCAGGCACGACCCAGGGGAGGGGACTACAAATGAATGCCAACTGACCTTGAACCAGATTAAGCTGTTGGTGGTATTTTTTAGTGAATGAGGGAAATTTGGCCAGGACACCGGGGAAATTCCCCTACTGGCTGCTGGTCGGTGGCTAGTTGCTGACGTCGGCGCCTAGCATGGCAGACGTTTTGGAGGTCGGGAAGGAGAAGGAGGTAGAGGAGTGCGAGAAGCAGAGTTCCATTGCTTCGGTTGTACCATGTCTTCTGGTGGCTGAGCATACCCTTCATTGCCATCGCACCTCCCAGCTACCCGATTTCGCTGCTCACCAGAATGTTACACTTACAACAGTGCTTTAATT
Source organism: Neoceratodus forsteri (assembly GCA_016271365.2). Taxonomy (NCBI): domain Eukaryota; kingdom Metazoa; phylum Chordata; order Ceratodontiformes; family Ceratodontidae; genus Neoceratodus; species Neoceratodus forsteri. The sequence continues at coordinate 1,019,221,347 of CM028129.1, forward strand.
CCGGAGCCCTTACCTGATATTGCTCGGTCTCATGATGAAGCTCTTGCTGTGGAAGACGCTCATACGCCGCTTATCCGAGTGCAGGAACTGAATGTTGGAGACGGTTTCCGGGAGGACTGTGGAGCATGCAGGACCGCTGCGACGTCCATCATTGGTGCAGCAGCAATTGGCTACCAGAGAGAGGAAGTCGCGATGAGGCCATGGACTGGTCTGAAGAGATGGCGCTCAAGAAGCAGGTTGGAAGAGGACTGATTCAGGAGATTGGGTTCCCGATTTAGACTGGACTCCACTTTCAGGTAGGAAAACTCCTGAAGCGGCACAGCATCTATCCCTCAGCCATCTACTTCAAGGGAGGGAAGAGGGTTTCAGAGCCTGAACTTTCCAGCATACCCCCTGTTGCTGTTTCTACTGTGTCTATGGGTCCTACTGCCCCCATTTTGAGCACACTTCCAAACCACCATTATCAGACTTATTTAAATCGAAATTGGAACAAGCCCTCATCAAAATGCTGTGCGCTCATGCGTTATAGGGGTTTGACTGAACACCCTGATAGATACTATGTATTTAACCAACTCTTGAAGTCTAAAATGGGGTTTTGTGCCAAAGACATCTATGCTTTGATTCATGTCTCGGGAGGATTCCTTTGATGTTAGTTTTCAGACACCTGCTCATATGGACAAATTCTGGGACAAATATGCTAATCAAAAATCATCCAGTATGGTTGCCTTTTTGCTATCCCTTTAACTCGTCCCTTACTTAGGTTTGTTACAATTATGTTCCGCAATGAAGGAGTGAATGTGAGTGATATCTATCGCTGGCTGCAATCCAAGTGTGAGGTGTTGGGGCCACCTGAAGCTCTTCTGGATGTGGAGGGTATTTGGACAGGGGGATGGAAGTTTAAAGTGAAGTTGTTGCAAGTTAATTCTGAGGTTGTACATCTGCCAAATAGTTTTTTTCTGGGTAAAGACAGAGGGGTGTGTTTTTATGCAGGGCAACCTAAGGCATGCTATAAATGTGGAGATAGAACTCACATTAGTAGTGTATGTGACATGATGAGATGTCCTTTATGTGGGGGTTTTGGGCATTCTGTTGACCGATGCATTAATATCTTTCAGTGTAATCTTTGTGACGAAAAGGGGCATGCCTTCCATCAGTGTCCATGGGCAAGGCATAACAACTCTGAAGGCCTAGACCAGGATGGTTTACTTCGTAAAGCCCAAGCTAAAGTGCAGGTTCCTGGTGATAGGGTCAACCCCCAAGAAAAGACCCTGTCCCCTCCCTCCTTTCCAGATATTGCTAACCCTGAGCAACCTATGATTAATATCCTCGGACACTGTGCTTCTGGTTTCTCCTCCATTGGGAGAATCAGACTCAGGTGTCAGTATACCACCCTTTTGAAATTGTTAAGAACAGGAGGTTTACCAGAGCCTCTTTAAAACAGTCCCAGGCCAGCCCGGTTGTGACTGACAATTTTTTCCCTTCAGGAAGACGTTAGGGACTCAGACCTGGAATCTGAGACCTCTCATCTCTGAAATTGTGACGGAGGATGAAGATAGTAAATCTACTGAACTTGCTAAAGATAAAAAAGGGAAAAAAGGAAAAAAAAGAAAAGTGAGTCAGAAGCATAGCTCTTGAGCAGTTTCCATGGCAGCTTTAAAGTTTGCTTCTTTCAATGTCTGTAGTCTTAAGACATTTCACAGACAGATATCCATCTTCACATATCTCACCTCTTTGCATTTGGATATCATATTTCTGCAAGAGACTAGGATCTCTTCTATCTCTGAGGAGCAAAGGTTGAAAAGACTATGGACCTGTGGCCCCTCTTTGGTCATATAGTACAGAAACTGCAGATGGTGTGGCCATATTGTTTGGTAACTCTTCTTTTAAAATTTGAAAATCATAGATTTGTTCCTGGAAGGGCTCTCATATTGGACTGTGTATGGGGTGATTATTTTTTCGCTTTCTTAATGTTTATGCTCCACAGACTAAATCAGGCGCATTGCCTTATTTTCGGACATTAAACCCTTTTTGTTTACAAAGAGACATTTAGTGTGGGAGGATTTTAACTGCTCTCTTGATATCCAGTTTCGTAAGGATCAAGGTAAAAAGTGTATTGTGATTCATACGCCTTATTTGAAGTGGTAACAACTGCTGGACTTCTAGATGTTTCCGTAGCTTATACCCGTGAGGTGGAAACACTTATCATAGACACACCTTTGCCACTAGAATTGACATGTTTTTATTTCACACTATCTTCACATTGTGTCCTGTGTTATTGCTCCAGTGGAATTCTCTGACCATCGTGTTTTGTTTTGTACTTTATCCCTATGATATCTTCCTCCCAGATTGTATTCCGGCATATCACGCTGGAGACTGAATACTTCCTTTCTTTCAGACCCGGTTTATTTTTCAAAATTGGATTTTTTCTTAGCTGCCAAATCCTCTACTTTAGTCCTCTTTGATTCCCCATATGAATGGTGGAAGCAATTTAAGATTGAGGTTAAACATTTATTTCAGTCCTGGGGTAAAATAAGGGTGCGGGATGATTATAGGAAATATTTATTTCTACGGAACCAATTATACAGGCTTATGTCCCTTCCCCCACAGGATTATGTTCGCTCTCTTTCTCAAATCAAAGTTATTAAGCAACAAATGAAAAACTACCAATACAAATCACCAATGGCTGATCCTTTCCATGCATGCAAAACTCACTTAAAAGATACTCTCATGACTGGTTTGTTTGATGCAACTGGTGACCTAATTACCTCTGATTTAGGTATGTTACAGACTGTGCAGGGCTACAGTCAGACTTATTTTTCATCCCCCAGGTATTACATCCAGATTCTCTTTCAAGTACGGTTTTTTCTTCCCTCCCAAAAATATCTCAGGATTTGGTCCGATCTTTACAATTACCTATTTCCTCTACTGAGGTACTTAAGTCATTAAACAATTAAAGCTTGGATCATCCCTGGTATGGATGGAATACCGAATGAATTTTATAAAAATGTATTGACTTTATGGGTTTTTCTGCCTATAGTGTATAATTGTTATCTATCCTCAGAGATCCCTTGTCCAGAATTTTCATTATCCTAATGACCTTTCTTTATAAAAAGGTGATAAGTTTTATTTTCTAATTGGAGACCGATTTGTCTGTTAAATAGTGACTATAAAATTTTAACTAAAATCCTGAATAATAGATTAGAGAGATTAGCCAGACTTTTGATTCACCCTGCACAAACCTGTGCAATTAAAAATAGGAAAATACAGCATAATCTTTTTTTACTTCGTGATCTTTTCGCTTCTCAGAAAAATTTTTTTTCCTCTGAAATTATTGTGGCTTTGGATCAATCCAAGGCTTCGATGCAGTAATATTCTTACTTATATTTTGTGCTTTCTTCCTATGGAATCCCTGATGTTTTTGTACGATGGATTTCATTGTTATACACTTCTGCTGTTTCAATTCCAGTAGTAAATGGGTTATTAGGAGAGAATATCAGGATTTCGAGGAGTTAGGCAGGGATGTCCCTTAAGCCCTTATTATACACTTTCGTTTTGGATCCAGTGATTAGAGCATTGTTAATGATACTTATTCTGGTATTGCCTTCCATGGGCCTTGAATTGTTAAGGTTATTGCTTGCAGATGATGTAACCCTTCTTTTAGATGACCCTACTCTTTGCAGAGAGCATTAGAAATTTTTCTTTTTTTGGCAGGATACCTGGTGCCTCTCTAAATTTTACGAAAAGTTTTGTGATGCAATTAGGACAGTTGGCTCTGACCTATCCCATTGTTTTCGCATTCCTCTTGTCACAGGGCCTCAGAAAATACTTGGTGTTTGGTTTGGGATGAACAACATGGAAATCTATAATTGGAACAAGCAGATAACTGTAGGTGAAACTAAAGTTAATCAGTGGAAACACTGGAAATTTGGAAAAAAAAAGGGTCTTGATCATTAAAAATTTGTTTTGCCCATTTTCTTTACTTAAGTCACCTCTTTCCACCTCCAGTTTTTCTCGAAACTAGGATTTATAGTGTGTTTTTTCAGATGTTGTGGGGCAATAGACTGAACCCGGTGAAGAGAGAGTTTACGTATCTTCGCTGCAGAGAAGGGGGATTACATATGATTAATCCTATAGTTTTTTTTCACTCTATCTTTCTTTTTTCTTCCTTTTCTTTCATCTGGCAGGTACCATCTCTTCCTTGGCAGTTCTGGATCAAATCCATTTGCATAAGTATTTTTTTAAATGGTCCATTCTCCCCCCTAAATTACTATTGTCGGATAATATACCACAATATGGCGTCTCTACTTTAAAGAAATTACATCAATGGAAGATTCCTTTACAGAAGCTACAGTCCTTACACCGGAAGTCCTTTTATGAATACATTGTATATGATGTTCAGAAAATATCACTGCTTTTTCCACTCTATTCTCCATCTAATATGCAATATGTGCTTCATAAATTATCTGATAATAGGATTTTGTTCAAAACTTGGGATATTATATGGATTTCTGCTCATGGTAGGTTAGGAGTCTGAGGAAATCTGAAATATAAACCTGTCACTGACAGATACTGTTTAAGACAAGCTTGTGTTGCTACTGAAGAGAGTCAATCTCATTTTTTTATCGACTGTCCTTATAGTCAGCAGTTTTGGGACTTCACAGCTAGTCGCTGGCATATGCTATGCCCTCACTTACGCTCTATTTTATTGTACTCTAGTGTTGGGTGTTTATCTGGTGATTGGGATAGATATCATAGAATATCGTTGAATGTTTTTTTTGCACTTTTACAATATTATTTATGGCAAGCCCGTTGTTCTTTTGTATTACAACAATCTCATACTGATTTTGCTGTTATTCTTTCTACTATTGTGAATGACTTACAAACTGTTCATTGTCAGGATTGTAAAAATATTCTACTCTTCTTATGTTTCTTATTTATGGAAAGGTTTTTCCTTTTTTTGATTTTTCTTGTTCTCTCTAAGATTTGTTCTGTATTATTTTATTTCCTTTTTTGGTTTAAATGTGATGTTTGTTTTTTTTGCCTAATAAAATTCCCCTACTCTTTTTGATAAGTGCCATGGGATCTTTAACATCCACCTGAACTACCACCAATCGAGGCAGATGGGACCTCAGTTTATCATCTCATCTGAAAGATGGCACCTCAGAAGTGCAGCACCCCAGAAGTGCAGCACCCCTCTCATGCTGCACTACAGTGTCAGTATTGGGATATTAACCCAAGTGCCACATGTGGGAACTGAACATATAGCCCTCTGATCTCCTGGCCTCAGAGGTGAGTGTGCTACTTACTGAGCCACTGACACTGCTATGCACTGACATGCCCAAAGGCACAGAGGAACATAAAATTGAACCTCTTCCGGGACTGACAACTGATGAATTTTTGCAGCTATGTTACCTAGGTGATGGTCAACAGGAACAAGAACAGCCCGTGGATGACATTGAGTTTGTTGTTTCATCCATGCACACTGCAGAACCAGAAGAGGAACCAGAAGTTGCAGAGGAAGAAGGAGACATGGAGGAAACAACCATTACCCACACCAATGTCCTTGCTACACTGCTCACTTTGAGGACAATGATGGAGCAAAACAAAAGTGTTGAGCCAAACTGGGATAATTTAACCACAATGGAGAAGATGTGACAGCCTTATTGCAAAGCCAACACTGTCCAGAAAAGAATAACTGCATTCTTCAGTGAAACAGCTGGGTCACAGCAGGAAACAGTACAATAATGTACTGTAACTTTAACTGAAATTTTTTTTCCCTTTCTGGACTGTTTTTTTAAATGTCATATTACTGAGCTTAATTTACTTAATTTTACTTAGTTTACTTGTTTGAACTACTACAATATGTTAAAAATAAAGTATTTTGCACTACAGTACCATTCATTGGTTTGTTTCGATATACAGGTATGTTATGACTGCCAGACAAAATTGAAATGATAATTTTGGATATTCCATCCTATCTGTATTGTGGGCAGATTGGAAGATGATACATGCACCCCCACTAAGCGGCTTTAACTGTAACATATATAGTGCTACCTAAACATTTAGGAACAGTGTAACAAATAATAAAAATAGCAGTTAGAGCTTGAGTGGCATCTGCCGGTCATGGTGCCCAGCCTATGGATGACTCTTCAATGGACTGGCGTGGCACTGGACTTCATACAATGCTATTGGGGTGCTGGTGCCATATGTTCTGTCAGCCATCTATCTAACATAAGCCCTCTGTGTTCACTTTCTTGTCCCCCCCCTTTGAGCCTGTCAGGTTTCTGTTAGGTCTCTGTCACGGGCACTGCTGCACAATGGTGGTGTGCCAGTGGACATTTGACTGCTGCCTGATGCACATGTATGGCAGTGCACCTCATAGAGGCATATGGCTAGCCTCTCTGTAGGTCTGCAGGGAGCACTTTATGATGTGGTATCTGCAGTGGCCCCCCTATCCCCCTTGTTGTGCAGCAAGTAGGGAGCACTGCATGGTCTGTTACCCAGAGTGGCCCCATCCCCATGGTGTTCAGCAACTGGCCAGCTCTTCAGCATGATGGTTTGGCAATGGACAACTGGGTGCCTCCTCAACACAGTGGCATGGAGTGGATATCGTGGCATGGCACTGGAAGTTTGGATGTCTGCATGGCACAGTGGTATGGCAGTAGATTGTGTACAGCTTCATTGTGGTTCTAATGTTACTCCTCAAGTGACCCAACTGTCTCATGCCTCCACTCCCTATACAGTGCACCCCCCTCCAAGGTGGCCATCATGTGGGTGATCTCTTTAAAACAGTATGATGGCAGTGGATATAGATGCAGTCTGTCAACATGCTGGCATTGCAGTGCACTGATATGGAGGGTGATGTAATAGAGCTCCATTTGGTGTGCTGCTGCCATGTCTTCTGTCACCCATCTGTCTCGTACAGGGCCTACCCATTCACTGCTCTGTTGCCCATGACCTAAGTATAAGTTCTTAGAGTTAATACAGCTACAAGTGAAAAAAATAACACACATACTGTAGTTTCATTATAGAAATATTTTTTATATGATTTTGAAAGAAAAACTCACAGTTCTTAAAACATAAAAATAAAACAAGACACATTAAATACAGAACTTAAATAATATTTAAATAGAAATAAAATAAAAATATTTAATATACATTGACCTACAGTAAATGAAAACTCTAGAAAATACACTTTTTTAAGTGAAAGTAACTTTTTTCCTTAAACTTAAATTGTTTTACTATGAAAGAAAGTTTTTTTTTAGTTGCCGACATTTTTTTTGTAAAGTTCCTGTCTTTTTTTGGGGTGGGGCAGATGAGGAGGTACCGGTCCTTGGATATTATGAAGTGGGTTGTTACTTCTTGGATGAGACCTGCAAGTGAAAGCAGGTGCTCCCTGGAAGTGTTTATGTTGGGTACAGTAATCAGGTAGCTCACAGCCCCCCCTCCTCTTCAGGTGACATTTCAGTAGGGGGCTGTGAAGGAGGCACATGTAGCTACTGACCATCCTCAGAGAGGGACTGGTCCCTTCGCTGCAGCAGGATGTAGCTGGTTTTCAGGATGGCTTCTATTGTCTCTTGCTGTTCCTCCATCAGTCCATGCAGGAGACCGTGAGTGGTCTCCTGAGCTGCAACCTGGTTTTTGTGGCTCTGTACGTGGTCTCTGATACTCCTAGTGAGCCCCAGATTGCTGCTGTGGAGACCACGGGGGCCTCATATGTATGCCACTCGAGACTGCCACAATGGTGAACAATCTGCAGAATTTCCTTCCATTGTTCCAACACCATCATGATAGACTCTGTAAGAGCTTGGAAGACCTCCATCATGGTTCTGGTAAACTGACAGAGGTCTTCCTGCAGTGCTTCGATTGCTGTTATTGATGCTACAATAGAAAAGAAAATACTTTAATGTACTTTGCATGTTGTGGTGCGTGCTGTAAATCCTGTTAGGAGCTGCTGTTCCTGTATGTGTTGCACTGTGTAGAGAATCAGTAGGATTGTGATGAAGGTTCAGACTGGAAAAGTAGAAGTTATTGGCTTTTGATGTTAAACTTCTCATAGTTGAAGGGAATGTGCTGTGTGTAGCAAAAAAAACTGTTAGTATTTGTTGTTCTTGTTTGTGTTGCACTGTGGAGATAATGAGTAGTATTAAGATTCTTGCACAGGTTCTAAACATGTAAACAAAGTAGTTGTATTGTGCAGCTCTACTTGTTGTATCTGAAGACAGTATGTGGTAACTTTCTGCCTGTGAGAATGGAGATTTCTGTAAAGGGCAATGTAGAATGTTATACATATGTAATTTAGAAGAATATATTACCAAACAATGAAAAATATATCGGCTGTTCCGCTGCAGGAAGAGAAGAGCTAATGCGAAAGCATGGTACAGTAATGTTCAGTATAAATTGGTAATGCATTATGTGCAGGTAAGTACAGTTCAATACAGCTACTGTATAAATTTTACTATAGAAAGAATATTGGTAGAATGGTGGAGTGGAGCACAATACTGTATGCTGTGTTAGGAGCTATGAACTTGAAAGTTTGGACATATTTCTTGATTTTGTGAAGGACTCCATCGCCGCTGATTTACTATGAAATAAATAATCCTGGTTAGGTGCAGGTCATGCACAGGTGAAGTTGAAACACTGTAACATAGTGGTAGCAGGCACGGGCTGTGGACACAGACGTATGGCTCAAAGTTAAGCATGCAAGCTATATTGTTGGGGGGGGGCAGACCTACTAGCTGTGGTAGTGTACCACCTGGAGTACTGCTACAGTGATGCATATGACACACAGAACAATAAAAATACCATTTTGTAGAGACATCAACCATGCAAAGAGTCTTCAGTTTTCAAATTAATACCTGTTTACCATAAGAAATAGTGAGATACAAACATAACAATGATGTAGTAGACATGAAATACTGTTATTATACTGTAACATGGAATTTGGGAGTATGCAGAATTTATTGTCTGTGGAAATGCAGCAAATGAAGCACTATAAAAGGGTGGTGTGAAATCATAGTACATCTTTATTGTTTGCTACATAATGAAGAGTTATTTTTCTCTGGAGATAATTTTTTATTTGTACTTATGTGTAGTACTTTTTGAATGATTGTATGCTACTTTGTATGCTTTAATAATGCACTCAAAAGGGCCATCTGATCAACAGCTTTTAGGATGGGAGGGTAAAGGTGGCCTGTGCAGATAATGTGGGGGTCTTTTGAGTATAAAAGGCTCGTGTGGCAGTCTCTGATTGGTAAACATCATCCTGACTGTCATCAGCCCCACCCCTGTCACCCTTCAAATAGGCAGTGTGTTCCATGTGCTGTGGTCATGAGCAGCATATGTAGAAACATAGAAACATAGAAACATAGAATTTGACAGCAGATAAGGACCGCTTGGCCCACCCAGTCTGCCCATTTCCCTACCTACTGGATAAGCTGCAGATCCTAGTTAACCAGCAGCCTACTTCTTCCTAACCCCACCCCCCAGAACTGCCTTATGACTATCCCATGCATGTTTGAATTCCACCACTGATTTTGACTCCACAACCTCCTCCGGAAGGCCGTTTCATGCATCCACAACCCCTCTGTGAAAAAATACTTCTTTAAATTACCTCTGAGCGGCCCCCCATCTTCAAATTGTGCCCTCTTGTTCTGCACACCTCTTTTTGAAAAATGCTACCCTCTTGGACTTTGTTGATTCCTTGAGGTACTGAAAGTTTCTATCATGTCCCCCTCTCCTCCTTTCCTCGAGGCTATACATATTAAGCTCCTTAAGTCTCTCTTCATATGTCTTCCAGTGCAGGCCCTGCACCATTTTAGTTGCCCTCCTCTGGACAGCTTCCATCCTGTCTATGTCTTTGTGGAGATTAGGTCTCCAGAACTGCACACAGTACTCCAGATGGGGTCTCACCAGCTGTCTGTACAGAGGGATAATAACTTCCTGTTTTCTACTGGTGATGCCTCTCCCTATGCATCCCAGTATCCCCCCAGCCCTCCTTGCTGCCCTCTCACGTTGCTTGCCCATCTTTAGGTCATCTGATATGACTACCCCCAGGTCCCTCTCCATTTTTGTTGTTGTTAGTATCTCACCCCCCATTATGTACTCTTCCCCTGGGTTTTTGTTTCCAAGTGCATTACCTTGCACTTCTTAGCATTGAATCTAAGCTGCCATACATTTGACCATTCCTCTAACCTTGCCAAGTCCGTTCTCATCCTTTCCACCCCACCCTGTGCATCAACTCTGTTGCAGATCTTAGTGTCATCTGCAAAGAGACATACTTTTCCTTCCAGTCCTTCTGCAATGTCGCTTATAAAGACATTGAAGAGGACCAGTCCTAATACTGAACCCTGTGGTACCCCACTAGTAACCCTCCTTTCTTCTGAGTGGACTCCATTTACTATTACTCTCTGTGTCCTATTCTCCAGCCAATTCTTTACCCAGGCTGTCATCTTGGGACCCACACCCAGGCTGGCTAACTTGTATATTAATCTTTTGTGTGGGACTGTGTCAAATGCCTTGCTAAAGTCTAGGTAGACCATGTCCACAGCCCCTCCCTGATCTACTACTTTGGTCACCCAGTCAAAGAAATCTATCAGATTCGTCTGGCATGACCTTCCTGCCAGTGAATCCATGCTGCCTAGGGTACTGTGCCCTCTGGCCTCTAGATACTCGACAATTCTTTCCTTTAGAAGTGATTCCATCATTTTCCTGTCACTGAGGTTAAACTAACAGGTCTATAGTTTCCTGCTTCTGCCTTGCTCCCACTTTTGTGAAGGGAATCACATCTGCCCTCCTCCAGTCCTCGGGTACCACCCCATCCTCCCATGATTTGTTAAAAAGGGTAGTCAGTGGTGTCACTAGTTCTACCCTTAGTTCTTTTAGAATTCTGGGATGAATCCCATCAGGCCCCATTGCTTTGTCCACCTTCAGTTTTAAGAGTTCTTTCAGAGCCCTTTCTTCTGTAAATGGGCCGGTATCAACTTCTGTATCCAGAGTGTTAATACTGTATGTTTTATGTACTCCTTCCTTTGTAAATACTGAGCAAAAATATTTGTTTAGTATCTCTGCCTTTTCACAGTCTCCTCTGCCCACCCTCCCACCCCTTTATTAAGCCTCACTATCCCTCTCTTGGTCTTCCTTCGCCCCTGATGTACCTATAAAGCTTTTATCCCCTTCTTAACTGAGTTGGCTATCTTTTCCTCGGTTTGGCCTTTGCTGTTCTGACTGCCTTCCCAGCTTCCTTTTGCTTTAACTGATACAGTTCTCTGTCCTGCTCCTTCTAGCATTCCTTGTACTTCCTGAATGCTTTTTTTCTCTGAACCTTCACTGCCACTTCCTTTGAGAACCATAGTGGTTTCTTACATCGTCTTGTTTTGTTTATTTGCTTCACACAAAGGCTCGTTACCTCTGTGATGGCAGTTTTTATTATTCCCCATTGTTCTTCCACCCCTCCTTCCTGCCCATTTGCTAGTGCATTCCTTAGGCACTCACCCATTTTGGCAAAGTCAGCCTCCTAAAGTCCAGTACTTTTGTCTTTGTATGGCTTGACTCTATTGCTGTGTTTATTGTGAACCATACTGTTCGATGGTCGCTAGTTCTCAGATGGCTACCCACTTCTACATCTGTAATCCTCTCTCCATCTCCATTTGAGAGAATCAAGTCTAATATTGCTCCCTCTCGAGTGGGCTCCAGTACTAGTTGTCTAAGGCATGCCCCCTGTAGGGCATCTAGAATAACTGCACTCTTCGAAGTGGCAGCTGCAACTGCACTCCAGTTAACATCCGGCATATTCAGATCACCCATCAGCAATATCTCCCCTTTTTCTGCCATTCTTAGTATACTTTCTATCATTTCCCTGTCCATTTCTTCCCCCTGAGAAGAGGGTCTGTATATAACCCCTGTGCGTATTGTGGTGCCATTGCCTGTCTCCAAGAAGAGGTTCCAGTAGGAGGACTTGTTTCAAAAAAGTCTACACTAATGAGATTCAGAATGTAGTGGCGTATGGCTCAGCATCCAGACCCTTTCCTCTCCTCCATCATCTGGCACTGAGACTCCCAGTTTGTCTACTCCACTAGTGTCCAAATAGGTGGCCAGTCAGGCCTTTACCACAAGCAACTGTGTCAGAGCAAAAATAAAAAGGCAAATACTGCCAAAGTGCTCTCCTTGGATGCAGGTATAGTATTGTAAATTCACTTTGGGTCTGTGGTATGTCAGATGGTCCTCTTTCACCTGATGTTCAGTTGTTCTCTCAAAGTTGTGGGTGTTACAAATAACATCTCTAGTGTTATAATAAAATGATGTACAGCACTTGCATTGATGGAGAGTAGTTTGCAATGTTTATCCCTCCATTTCTTCTCCAGCTCAGCTGAACAAGGCAGTAAGATGACCAGTCACCCACTTGGATAATGTCAAAGTTAGAGTAACAAGATGCTAAAGTGAAAACAGGAAGGTGGGGGTGGATTAAGAAGAAAACCCTGCAGTAACGCAGACCCTGAACTGTAAAAAGGGGGGTGAAGAACTGAACTCTGAAATAACAGAGCACACATCCCACCAGTTGTCACTCCTCCAAAGCTCATGTCACTTCCAAAGCAGACCTGACACATGGGAGTCTCTTACTTATGGTATTACAATTAATCATACTTTGGACAATTGAGAGTCTACTGTAATGTCTGTTTAAGAAGAATGATGACTTACCTTTCTCAGCAGAAATTGTGTGTTTGCACTGGGGAGGTAGATCTATGGAAAGAGAAATATATATATATATATGGTTAGTAAGATGTTTTGTATTTATGACTATGTGATATTACTGCAAATAAAGAAAACACAAATTGCACATACCTCAATAATGCAAAGCATCATGGGAAGCATGTGCAAATGCCCAGGAATTAATTTGTTCCAAATTAATTCCTCAACATTTGCATATGCTTCATGTTGATGCTTTCCATTATTGGGGTATGTGCGAGTTGTGTTTTCTTTTAAATTTGGCTATATGGCCAATATCCTGTGGGATAACTCATGCCCCAGTGCATTTGCTCTGGGGTTCTTTTGTAGTTTACTACAATTAAGATTCTAACTGCTAATTGTATGTATGATCTTCACTGAGTGTCTGTAGTGTGACAAGAATTGCATAGCTGCATTTGTTTCCATAGCATATAACATTGTAGACATATTCTGAAACAACCACTCTAGTGCATGATGAGTCATTGTAGCTTGACATGGGCAGGACCATATGTACTGTAGGATCATATAGCAGTTTGTCATAGTCTAGCTTGTAATCAGAACTAGTACTACTTTAATTTCTGGAAGACACCAGTACTGTACATACACAACTTTATAATTATAGTTACATATGTATCATCTATTCATAACATATCACACGTTGGCATGGAATGGCTTTCCTGTGGAAAAACTATCATTTTACCACCTGCAAGAAAACAGCACTGCAGATACAAAACCTTCTGAAACATTGTTATACATTTATTATCTGTGCCTAAGCTCACAGACTGTTTGTGGCACAGATAGTGTAGTACTTGATGTGTCATTGTGATCTTATATGTACAGCACCAGCTGTACTGTACTGTATAGTTGGATAACATATTGCCATGGTATGACTTTTATGTAGAAGATGTTTGATAGGGTGGGTTGGGGTGAGAGGCTATGTTGGAATATTGAATCATTCTGCTGTGATGCTGTGGCTATCTAAGTGCATGGTAGGGTTGGGGGTGTTTGTGAGTGGCAATTCACATCATCCTGTACACAGATAGCTACAAAGAGAGGTGACAGTGGTAGACAGTGTGATGACTATGTTGTACTATGGTACTATGCCGAGATGGCTAATATTTGATAGTGTGATGGCAGTCAAAGTAGTGAGGTTTCAGAGCTATGCTGTGGTAGTGATGTATCTCTGGAAAAGCTATGGTTCTGTGTCTGGATGTTGTGTGTGTGTGTGTGTGTGTGTGTGTGTGTGTGTGTGTGTGTGTGCTGCTGTGCTGAGCTACTGGGTATGTTTGTGGGGGATTGGGAGGGTATGTACTAAATGTATGGCAGGGTTGGTGTTGCTCTTTTAAGGTGGGTAGTATTCTGCTCTGCACTGTGTACATCTTTTTGATATTGAGTAGTGTGGAGATGGCTTATTGTTCTTCTGCAATACAAATGTGTCTGTGTGTACTCCTGCTAGGGGAGATAATGAGCACAAGTAGGCTATGCACGTTTACTGACTGTTGCTGGGTGTGCAGTCAACCCCTGTTGTGAGGTAGTGTAATGTGCTGAAGATAAAAAGCAAATATGAAATGAAGAACACACAGGCCAAGTATTATAAAATAATGTTTTAAGGAAGTATTTTTTCACTTACATCAGACTGTGAGAGACTTGCATCCTGCTGCAGCTCTGGATAGGATGGATGGACCAGGCTGGGGCTCCTCATTGGGCTGTTATTGTCTTTTGGAGCCACCAGCACATGGTGGTGCATCTGTTTGAGTCACATAGCGGGCTTGATGCTGTTCACTTCCTTCCTGTGTGACCTGCTGTATGGCACCAGTCATGACCTCTCTGAGGGTTGGTTGATCTGTAATAGAGGAGCACAAGAAAAAGATATAGTTTAGTATTATGTTAATATATACTGTAGATACTGTTTTGTTCCTAGATAAGCTGTGGCATATTGAATAATATACTATATTGCAGTTCACTAGCTGTTGCCTGCTATTGAATTATATTAAGAAGTAGTAATGCACATAGTTATTCTGCAACATGACAACAACAGTATTGATATTGTTTTCTAGTATATGATAGCTTTATTACTTAGTATTGGTAAATCAGATACCTATACTTTGATGGTCTATAATAGATAATCAGAAGTCATATAGTCAGACTTTGCCAGTATATTAAAAATATACATTTTGTTTTGCTGCTATTGAGGTGACACTTATATTCCTTATTGTAAAGGATTCGTATTACATGATGCATGTACTATGTTCTCATTATTTGAAATATAGCAAAAAAAATATACAGACAACCTTTACTTGTATGCTTATACATTAGTATTGCATCTTAGGAATTCAGGAACAATGGCACTTTGGTATAAGGGCTTCCTATAGAAATGTTTTTTGTTCTGGTAGGTAGTAAAGTACACTGCTTGTATTTGCTGGCTTGGTACTGAAATACACAATCCTGCTTATCGTCATACCCTTCATCTGCAATACAATCAAAAATGCCTATAGTGGACCTGGATCTAGAACAACGAACTTTCAGTCTTCTCATGCATGCAAAGTGCTACAAATGTAAGACATGATACTAGTGTACATGTTCATATACAAAATGGGCAATTAGTAGTTACATACTACAATGCACAAATCAGAAGATGAATGGAATGCACCTGGCAACAGTTCCTGGTGCCTGGGGACTCTATGCACAGTTGATTATTAGGTATGCTCCCACAGCACATCATGGTGGGTGGCTTGCCCATGGTAGGAACTGCATCCCAATGCAGGGAACTGTGGGGGTTGGCAGGAACTGCTAGCATGTTTTGGACCATGTTAGGTTGTGAGGCCACCGCATTGTACTGTAAAGGGCTGCCTGGAGACCTAACAGAGGGTATTGTGGCTCCGGGCAACAGTGTAGCGCATATAGAGGTCTGGTGGGATATAGAAGGGTGGGTGATATGAGAAGTATGGGTGTATCTGCATGCTGGGTAGAATGGGGGTGCCACTATTGGCATGCTGGACACCATGGTGGGTGGTGGGAGAATTCTGTTATCTTATCTACATCATAGACAAGATATTTCCAAAGATTTGAAATCTATGAATTGCTACCAATGTAACATATGATAGCACTATACATGTTTTTATTTTGTGTTACTCTATGATCATTGCTAAATAATGGTAGGCTCTATGGTCACCATCTCTTCATCAAGAGTCTGATCCGCCTCCATCTGATCAGCAGGAACTGGTATCAGCTGGGCCATTTTTGGTGCTTGCCAGAGAAGCCTGAATGTTCTGTGGAAAGAGAGAAGATTTAAAGACATATTATTAGGTAAGTCTTTTGGAATGAAATGCATTTTCACCTACACAGTAGGCTCGATTCACAAATTGACTCGGGGCTTGCAGAAGCCCTGCATCAAACTTTACGCTATGCTGGACACATTGGCGCACCTTATGCCCGATTGTAAAAGGTTGCATGCATTTGCAACACTACCCTTTTTACGGCAGCTTGTGCCAAATATTTGTTGCAAACCTCATAAAAATTTTAGCAAAGTTAGACCAGAAGTATCTGGTCTATCTGGGGATAAGTGGTACACAGGATTGAGAATCCCAATTGTGGGTCAGGGAATGCCACAAGCCCCATGCAACATGTGTTTGACGCAACTGGAGCTTGTGGCATTCAACATTTTTTGAGAATCGAGCCCAATATATTTAAGACATAAGAACAGATTTTATTACTACTCAGTATTACTCTGTGTTTTAAAGGCAGAAGGAGGTGCTAGACCCATTGGGAGTGCCTTCCCCACATGTGTGGGGGAGATTATCCATCCTTTTTGAAGAGGAACCTGTCTAGTCCATTTGTAAACTTTGTACATTCTTTTATGTCAACTATGTGCTGAGGAAGGGCATTCCACAGTTTACAAGCCCTTAATGTTATGTTTCATTCTAGTTCAATAACATGCAGATGCTTGAAGGCACTCAGATGTGCCTTGTGCCTCACTATGCAGTTTGAATATTACAACTTTACATTGTTGTACACCATGTCATTTGATAACTATTCTTGATACTCTATCATTATTTACTACTTACATTAATGGCAGCTGTCATATTACCGAATATGCAAACGTTACTAACAGTTATACAGCATAGATTGTGCTGTACTCTACATCAGAGAGAACTGAATATGTTTAGCTACCTTTTTTGCTTATTTTTAATACACATTTTTTTATTTATTAATAAACTTATTGTGTTATACGAGATCAGTAATATCCATAATAGAAACATTTTTTCTGTGTTTTTCCTGATACAATTGTACAGATGTACTTACTTCCATGGTGTCAGTCTCCAAATTCAGGCTTCCCTGCCTCTACTCACATCTCATGGGTCCACTCATACCACTTCCTGTCCTAGACTTGGGGTATACTGTCAGAACAATGAAACGCATACAGCAAAGACCATTACAGCAACAGAAATCAGCAGGTTGTTGTAATGGTCCCACTGTACACTGGCAGGGCTTCTGCCGGTGTTTTGCCCCTCCCCAAAACAGCTCTGACTCTGAGTTGATTATTTTAAGATAGGGGGTGAGGGGGCAGAGCCATCTCACCGGGGGTGTGAGGGGTTAAACATTAATTTTGTGATGGCACAATGCCGACTGTCGCCATTGTGCCTGTCGCTGTGCTGGATGTTGACAACTATGTTGTCACTGCGGCTTGATGGAACCCAGACTTGGACACTGCCTTGCTGCTTTATTTTTATAAAACTTTTGCTGCACTTGCTTCCACTTGGGCAGCAGGCATCTGAATCTTTTTGATGCCTTTCTCACCCAGGAAGTGAGAATTTTTTTCCTTGTTTTCTTTTGCTGGATGTTACTTCCCTACTTCATAATATCCATCCATCCATGTTCTTTCAGGGCCTGTACCAGGGTATGTACTTCCCTATATTTCTGTTTTTTTGGTATTTTAACTGTTGTGAAAGAAAAATATAACAAAATACATGTTTTGTATGTGACTGTAAGATTATTTATGAAGCAGAATTATTTATTTCTCACTTTATGATGTTTTCCTTTTTTTCATTGGCTCTGTATGTTTTGTATCACATATTTCAGTAAAGTAAAATATGTCAAATTACTGGAATAGTAACACAATATAACATTAAAGAAACACCCATTATTGTCGTTGAGTGTTGTGTCCTTTTCCTGTGATGTGGAGTGAGTGGTCTGTTGTTGTCTGTCTATGCCAAAGGCATGTTACACTGTAAACACAGCACTCCCATCCTGCAAAGTCTATGCTAGCAGAAGTGATTCCCCCCTCCAAAATGTCAGGTATATTCTCCATGCAAGCTGTAATCATTGTGGACATTGACTCTGCTCCCCACTAATCAGAGGCTACAGCTCCACAAACCCAGCAAGCACAGTCTCCCCCATCACTGAATACTCAATGACATCATTTCTCACCCCTGTGGCTGTGATGTTGCAGTGCTGCCCAAAGCAGAAACTAGTAGAGGTATCAGACAAAAAAACAACCCACGTATCATGGTCCCAAATTCTCCTTGCACTGTACACTGGTGGTCCAGATCTTCCTTCCACCTAGTAATTACAGTGCGTACCCTCTGTGCACCTAGAAATAAGCAACCTTCCCCACACCTGGCACTGTAAACACAGCAAGAGTGTCATTTTTCTGTTTTTGTCCTGCCATAGTCTATGGTAGCAGATGTGAAACAAACAACCAAAAGAATAGAAAATGTCAAGTATATTCTTTCTCAAGCTGTAATCAGCGTGCACATTGTCTCTGCTACCAGTAATCTAGGGATACACTTCTGTACACCCAGAAAGCATGATATCCCTTCAGTCATTGTACACCCAGCCACACAGTTCAATATGTAGCTGTGAAGTCACAGCGCTGCCCAGAGCACATACTAGCAGAGGTGTGACACACATCACACACACATACACACACACACACACACACACACACACACACACACACACACACACAAGTATCATGATCCTAAACCTGTCTTGCACTGTACAGTGGTGGTCCACACCCTCCTTCCACCTAGTAATTATGTTGACTACCCTCTGTGCACGTAGGAATAAGCCCTTCCCCCACACAACTTACACTGTAAATGCTGCAAAAGTATCATTTTTCACTTACTCTGTAGCTTCCACACTTCCCCATGTTGCCAAAGGCTATGCTACCAGAAGTGTCATTAAAAAAAAATTAGAAAATGTCTGACATATTTTCCCTGCAACCTGTAATCAGCATAAACATTGTCTCTGATACCACTAATCAGGGAAAACACCTCTGCACTCCCAAGAGGCATGGTCTCCTGCCCCTGTTACTGTACACTCAGTGCCCCCAAGCTGTGAAGTCATACCGATGATGAAAGCACATACTAGCAGAGGCGACACTCAAAAAAAAAAAAAAAAAAAACTATCATGGTCCCAACTGCCCCCCCCCATTGAATTGTACAGTGGTGGGCCACACCCTCCATGCACCTAGTAATTATGATGCTTACCCTCGGTGTATGTAGGAAAAGTCTTCATCCTACAACTGCCACTGTAAATACAGTAACATTGTCCTGTTTTCCTTTTCTCTACCTTCCATGCCCACCAGCTTGCTAAAGTCTATGCAACAGAAGTGTCACCCCAAAATAAATATAGAAAATGTGATGTGTGTTCTTCCTGCAAGCTATAATCTGTGTGCATGTTGTCTCTGCTACCACTAATTGGGGTAAACTGCCACATACCCATGAAGCATGATGTCCCCTCCATCAATGTACACGCTATGACATGGTTCTTCTCCCTTAGCTGTGATGTCATAGCACTTCCCAAAGCGCATACCAGCAAAGGCGTTACTCAAAAAAAGGAATAAAAAAAAACTGAAAAAATTAAAAATGTCAACTGTATGTTGTGCAGATGTATCTCTTCTATTTTTTGACAAAGATATATACAGGATAGCTCTGAAAAGAGCCATTGTAGTGTGGCATGATGGTACTGCTGACCAATGAACCACATATTATAGCACTCTTTGAATTCCATCTCGGAGGTCCCCCAGGAAAATTGTATTGCCATAGTTTGAGAGGTGCACATCTTTTAGATAAAGCCAATTTTTGTAATGCTTAATTTTGGGGTGATGAATAGTGTGCACACCTAGACTGTGAAGGAAGGCAGATGTTTGAATGTTGACCTTTCTTCATGATCTTTGATGTCTAGGTGCATGGTATTGGCTTCTCTTGATCATCTGCTCTGTAATGTCTGAATAAAGAACCTTACAGGCAGGAAGCATTTCAGTAAGAGCAGCCAAATCAAATTTAGCTGTTTCAGTTAAGTCTATACCCCTTTTTGTGAGCCAAATCATTACTTCCATGATGGATAAGAAGTATGTCTTGCTGAGCGTGACTAATAGTTGACGCATAGTTGGCATGAGCTGCTCCCACCTCATTCTACCCTTACCAAACCAGTACACTTCACAGTCTGGCAGTCACAAGTTCTTGCCAACATGACTCCTCCCTGTAAACTATAATGCCTTCCACACAACTGAACTTTCAACTATCCAAACAGTAATTCTGTAGCTGTCTGACATACTCAGTCCTCTCAGGACAGTGTAAATGACAGTAATATCAAAATGTGTGTGTGTCTCTCTCTCTCTCAGCAGCCTGTGCCAAGAGACTGTCTGAGTTTCAATATCTCAGTGTCAAGAGGCAGATATCTTAGTCAGGTAGCATACATTCTTAGCATTTAATCAGATGATTATTATTATGTGTACTATATACTTTGTTATTAGTCAATAATTATAAAACATAGATTCAGTTTGGAGGGAAATTAAATCTATCTAATAGGACATTATTTATAACGTGGCAATATTCAGCAATTCTATTTGTGGCAGGGTATCTATCAATACTGCCATACAGCTTCTCTTCCCTCATTTCTGAGCTATCATCCTAGCTGGTAAGACAGTTATCTGCTTCTAATTTTAAGATTTATTTTTGGTGCAAAAAAACACGCAATACAGTATTTATGAAGATACTGTATGTGCCAGTACATGACAAAATCAGGTTTTGTACACTGCCTTTCCTTGCTGTATAACTATTGGTTTGCTAGTAAAAATGTAATTAATTATTAAAGTGCTGACAAGATACTTATCGGTTTTTAACTTTAAGGGCCAGATATTCAAAACTTTGCCCCTGGGCTAAGTTAACACTGCCCGACGGGCAAACTTAGCCCGAAGCACAAAGCAAGCTATATTCAAAAGGAATAGATCGGGGCAAACAGCTTCTGAATATAGCATGGGAATGAGGCCATGCAAACTGGGCTGGGAGTGCAGGGCAAATATAGCCCTGGAATAAGACAGCACTGAATATAGTAACCAGTAAGTGCAAACCACAACAACAGCACAGTGCACAGCGATGTGAGGGCAGGTAGAGATGAACTATGTGGCCAGCGTGTGTTCCAGCAAATGCGTGGACCCTGTACAGCTGCAGGCAGCAGCAGATGTAAAAGAACAGTCATCAAAACTGTATAATATTCCCCAAACCATTAGCACTCTTTAGCATGCAGCTAAGCTGTTTGCCAGTGCAAACACATTTGCCTGGTGCTAAGATTTGCCATATTCAAAAGCGACATGCAAATGAGCCTACTTAGGTAGTCTCTGGGCAAATAACCACATTAGCGTCGCATTATTCCCTGATTTGCATGCAGTTTGCCCAGCGTTACTGCAGGGTCCCACAGCTCCACCTATAGGTCAGTCTGGAAGTACAGAAGTTGGCCAGGTCTGGCCGCAGCTCCACCTGTAGGTCAGTCTGACAGTGCATGATGGTTGCAGCAGGCTACATGTGTGCAGTACAGTATAGCATTGTGTGCCCCAGGGGACAACACAGCATAGGCACAGGCATTGGTGGTGTTGCATGCAACCATCACACTGTAGGCCATTCTACAGTGCACAGCAGACACTACAGTAGCAAGGGGGCTGGTAGTGTGAGGGACACAGCAATGCCTGTGGTATGTAGGCAGTGATGACAACTGCACTGTACACAGTGACAGGCCCAGCTGGCAGGTGATTACTGACAGTGCATAGCACTGTTTCACTGTTGTGTGCTCCACAGATACTGCACCTGTGGCATGGGATGCTCACAGTGACATATACATGGCTGGCTGTGTGTGCTATGGCATCTGTACAGTTGTGCCATATGTGGCTGGGGGGGCATGTAAGATCCGACAGGTACACGAGTGGTGGGGTATTCCCACTACTGTCTCATGTGCACTGCATGATGTGTCCCAGCCTTGTGGCCACACCAGGGCTGTGGTGAGGTCTGACCACCCGCACACCCTCCCCTCAATTGCCGCCATGCCCACAGTGCTGCATGTGTGTGCTGGCATCTCTTGGTCACCAAAGACATATGATCTGCAGGTATGTGCTGTATGGCCACACTACCATGATGTCCCCTGTGGGTCAGATCACCCCCTACTGTCTGTACTTGGCTGGGACAGGTGGCAGCTGTTGGCATCATGGTGGTGCCATCAGTGAGCAGCATGTGTCCTCCATGTCTGGCATTTTCTAAGTGTCATGATCATGTGTTAGGGTTGCACAAGCCATGCTAATCCTGCACTAACACCGCTCAAAGCATCAATTTTGTGCAAAGCTGTTTGTGCAGGGTTAAGATCAGCTTTTCCTGGGCTGTAATTTGTACCGCACTAAGGGTCACACTATGTCACGCTAAACACCTTAGTGCAGCATTAGTCACTGAATATCTCATAGCACCTGTATTCATGTTCGCTTTGTCCCTTGCATATGATTATGGTTTGCCCAGCTCAAATGCAGTTTTCGCCTACTATTTACCCTTTTGAATATGGCAGATCCACATTAATCCCGCGCTAATCCCATGCAAACGGTTTGTGTACTGTGCAAAGCTTTGAATGTCTGGCCCAGAGTCATATTCTGTGGTAAGAAGGATGCAGTACTGCATTGATAAACATATATGTCAATAGATTATGAAATCTGTTCTTGTGAGGTGTGTTTATTTGTACTGCATGACTATTTTATGTTAAAAACTTTAAAAAAATATGCAATCAGTAAGAAGAAAGTTAGCTGTGTCTAAGTTTAAAACAGTAATTTTTTGGAGCAAAAACATTAACTGCAGGGTGTACAAACATAATAGTCAATAGGTTATACAATCCAATTGTGTGCCATGCATGTTTATTCTTACAGAAAAATTATTTTTTTTAAATAAATTTATTCCTTAAGTACTTACATTACTGGTTAGTTTGTGCAGCCGGTTCACAGACAGTAAAATCCAATATGGTACACTTCTTCTGGTGATCCAATGTGAGAAGGGCTATCTATTGGATGTTTTGAAGCATTTCCTCTTTTTGATTCAAATCTGTTTTCATTTACCGAGAATTATTTTTCTTGTGCGAAATGCTAAAAAAGAATATTGATGTACGAAACAGAACTCTATTTCATATCAAAAGCAATGCATTTCAATGGGCATTCTTAATTCTATGACATAATAATCTGATTTTTGGTCCTTTTAAGTCCAAATTTTGAAGAGACCTTCCTTAGCACCCTACCTCATGGCCACTGCAATTGGAGCTGTGGCAATGACAGTTTTAATGGCTTTTTGGACTCATTTTCCAAGTTTTTTTTTAATTCTTTTCCATATTCATGATACAAAAGGGGATCTAGGAATACAGGAAAATAAATTGGATATAAAAGGATCCTTTTTCATATGGCAACCCATTCATCTCAATGGGGATATTTATTTATTTCATTTTTTTTTTTGCAATAGCTGTGCCATTTGTGGCTTTATTTATTTCTAATTTTTAACATAGGTTCTTTGATGTCCCACCACATAGCCAGTGCTGTTAACTTATACAAATTAGTCTTTGGAGTTGGTTTTGTAGTCATTTGTCTAAATTACATTTCTAAAAAAGTGTGACATTGTTGATGTAAAGCATTTGTAATGGTGTGTTAATAGTTTCAAGATTAAATATGAGATTTTACTATTAGTAGTATTGTTTTTTTTATGTACAAAAAAGGATGTAATACCTAATGTGATTTTGTTTTTTTCTGTCTTTTTTAATGTACAGTATGTTTATAATGGCCATAATAGTGGAAATTCTGAATTAACATGTCATTAGCTCTGAAGAGGGTGAACGTTTACTAACATACTAAAATGCCAGCAGAATAGGCCTAACGGTCTTTCATGTCTGCTCATTTGGTCAGCCCTCACCCTGGGAGCTGACCTTACTGCCCCCCTTCCCCCTCTCCCTCTCTGCTTCTCCCTTCCCAGTCCTGGATATTCTTGCTGCACTGGTTTTTGCTTCCAGAACCCTTCCCCTGTACCTGTCCCACCCCCTCTTGAACCCTTCCACCATCTATGCCTCCACCAGCCCCCTGGGCAGCACATTCCATGGCTTCACCACCATCTCAATGAAGTAGCACCTCCTCCTCCTCCTTTTTCCCCTGAATCTCCCCCTCCAGCTTCCACCCATGCCCTCTAGTTGCCCCCTTCCTTCAGAACACCCTGACTGCTCCTTCCCTATTTACCCCCTTCATGTACCTGAAGACCTCTATCATGTCCCCCCAGTCCCTTCTCTCTTCCAATCTGTATATATTTAGCTCTTCGAGCCTCTCCCCATAGGTCCTATCCCCCAAGCCCCAAATCATTTTGGTTGTCCTCCTCTGGACCCTCTCCAGAAGTTCAATGTCCTTCTTTAAATGTGGCCTCCAAAACTGCACGCAGTACTCGAGGTGCGGCCTCACCAAGCAGTTATACAGTGGGAGTTTACATCTATCAACATCTCATACTGTGCTGACAAAGCACATTGCTCATCCTTGTGCCATATAACTGTGTTCTATATAAGTGAACATTTTAGATCAACTGGAGTTTTGTAATAGTTTGTATGCTTGTATGTATGTTCTATAGTTGTGAGATAAGTCCTTCTAAAGCAATTTTGAGTTTAGAGGGACAGTGTTATGCAGTGCAAGAGTACTGTACAGATATCATGTATATGAAACTGGGATAAAAAAATACCTTCATGTATACATAAGTCCATAACTAGTCATGGTCGTTGCATACGTGACAATGTTATGAATTTAGTACATGACAGTCATGACTTGCAGGTGTCTTCAGCAGTGCTGTTTTGGCTAATAAATGTATATTTTCACTGTAGTAAGTTCTGTTTTGCCTTGTTTCATGGTTTCTGTTGGAAGTGGGCTGCAACTCCAAACCCAGACTACACAACCCTACTAAGACTACACAACCCTACTAAGGTTCCATAACTCGGATCAAGTAATCTCTACCTCAACCAGACAAAACCAACACACTAACAACCACTCAATCCTTGACTGGATCTTAACAAACCAACCTAATCTAGTCCTCCAAGCAGGGACCATGTCCGATGGGATTAGTAACCACACCCCTACCTATATAATTGTGAACAACAAGTTGGTTTGCTCCAGTCTAAAATACTGTCCTTCAGAAACTTCAGCACCCCAAACCATGACCTCGTAACCAGGCATGCACTGTCTTTAAAGTGGTCCTCCCTATTTTTGACAGATAACATCTCTGCTGTGGTAAATCTACTCACCCACACCTTCCGGAAACTTCAAGACAACTATTTTCCTATCAGATTCAGGAGGGTCAGGGGCAGCTGCACGTGCTGGATTACTAAAGAGCTGCTACTGCAAATGAAGCCCAGGGACTCTAGTTGGAAGACTTTCAAAGCATCCCTATCCCCCCATCTATGGAATGCCTATAGGCAACTATGTAATGCCTGTAGACAAATGGCAAAGTCTCTCAAAAAGAAATATTTTAGTGACCTTCAACAAAACACCCTGGGAAGTCCTCGTAAATTCTGGGCAACAATTGGGTCTATAATATACCCCAAGACAAACAAGCAAATAACCCAACTTATGTCCCCAGCAGGCATAATCAATGACCCTGTGGGCATTGCAGACCTTTTTAACACCATGTTCACCAACCTAACCCCATTCCTTAGCAAGCTTCCTCCTCACCCCCCTCCTTCCAAAACAGTAATGGTAGCCCCCTCACTCCTCTAAGCCATCGTGCCTCCACCCCCCTTTCTATTTCAGAGCAATTGGGACTACTACTATTAAAAGACTCCTGGAAACCATCCCCCACAGGAGCAGCCCTGGAAGTAATGGACTCTACCCTGCCTTCCTGAGAATCATCTCCCCAGCCCTGGTAAAGGCATTAACACACATCTTCAACTTTGCTCTATCCTCATCAACAAAGCCTGACACCTGGGAACACACCAAGGTGATACCCATTTTCAAGGAAGGAGACCCCCTAGGGTCAGAAAACTATAGACCCATTTCCCTGCTTCCTCATCTTAGCAAACTGCTAGAGATGATTGTCCATATCCAGTTATCAGAACACTTAAATAAGTACAACCTCCTAAGACCCCTCCAGCATGGTTTCCTTAAGCATCATAGCACCTCCTCCACCCTGGCAATTTTCTCAAACCACATCCTCACAAATATGGACATGGGCAAGGCCATGGGTGCAGACTTTGTCGATTTGTCAAAGGCGTTCAACCTAGTAGACCACAATCTCCTTCTCTCCACCCTTCAACAATTTGGCTGTGCCCCTGGACCCACAGACTGGTTCCATAGCTACAGCACAAACAGGTCCCAATTTGTGATCATAGGCAAAGCTGCCTCAGTCCCCCTCCCCACAAGCACTGAAGTTCCCCAGGGATCAATCTTTGACCCCCTTCTCTTCTCCATGTTCATCAATGCACTACCTGCTGATAGTCTAAACTGTAATGCAATTCTCTATGCAGAAGACCTAGTCCTGTACCACAGTGACAAGTCCTTGGAATCCATCTCAACTACACTCACAGGTAACTACAGGGCATCTGAAAGCTGGTTCACATCCAGAAAACTACTAGTAAATGAAAAAAGACAATGGCCATGTTCTTCGGATCAAAGCCCTACTTAAACAAGACCGTCAGATCCAACACTGCCCTCACCGTATGTACTCCTGCTGGCCCCCCATTCGAGCAGGTCACCTCTTTCACATACCTTGGGGTTACCCTCAACTCCTTCCTCATGTTTAATGATCATACAGCCCTGACCATTAAAATAATTAATCAGAAACTAGGTGCAGCCTATCACTCAATTCACCTGCTTTCCCCAGAAGCTCACCTCACCATCGTGCAAGGAAACCTTCTCCCTCTCCTAGACTACTACTTCTCCATCTACTACCCAACACCCACAAAGCAACACTCATGCCTATACACGGCATATAATGATCTGTCATTTTTGTCCTTAATGCCCCCCCATTAACCCATCGCTGCAAACTCTATCAGTCCTTAGGATGGCTCTCCCCTCAGGCACACCGGAACTATGTGGTGGGCTACCTTATGGACAATGCTCTCAGAAGTAACCAGCTATCCCCTTATGCTCTCCTACTCATACCTAGAGCAGCCACTAGATCCCTTAGGACCTCTTCTTTTCCAACCCTCGAAGTTCCTCATGCCTCTACAATGATGGGCAGCAAGGCTTTCTCAGTAACAGCCCCCTCCCTCTGGAGCAGTCTTCCCATGTCCATTCATGCATCCCCATCTCATGCCTTATTCAAAGCTAACCTTAAGACCTGGCTTCTGAAGGAGTCCTCCTGCAAATGCTTGCTGGGCAGAGCAGAATACCATGAGCCACCTTAAACTACCATAACTGCTGGCCACTGCCCCCTACACTCCGGTGCTCTATGAACATACATTGACTTGCTTGATGACTTGCACTGCCTACCTGCATGCTGCCACTACTCAGCCAGCCCCAGTAATCTGTCTGGGACAGGTGTCTCCACCTAGTCCACTTTGAAAGCAGTCTGACTGGCTTAAACTGCTACTTATGCTTAGTTTATGAAACTGTTTAGGCTACTTTGTGCATATACTTAAATTCTCCACTGCATTCTTGGCCTGTATTTCCTTGTCTTATGTTTTGTTATCTCTATGCCTGTAAACATTATAAAATGATGACTGTTCTTACTGTCCTAATGTTGTTGTGACCACCTTATACTACAATGTGAATTTGTATCTACTCCTTGAATTGTATATGCATCTTGGCCTGCATTCTTTTATCTATGTTATCTCAATGTCTGTAAACATCATGTAAATGATGATTGTTCTTGTGTACTAATTTTGTTGTAACCACTGTACGCTACAATGTGAATTTGCATCTACTCCTGTAATCGTATTTCTCTGTACTGCCACCTTGTGGCACAGTTCGTGACTGAATATGGTCCATTGGATCAGTGCACTTACCTGGTTACCAAAAACATACATACATACATACATAAATAAATAAAGTTACAGTGTAATAGTGTTGTAATTGTATTTTTTTCTTTTCTGTTTCTTTTCCAGATTTTAGAGAAGATTTGAACTTTGGTGAATTCTGAAAACAACAGAAACATGACTAGTACCAAATGGGCACAAAGTATAAAAAGAGAGTTTTTTTTGTAGCTGTGGTTTGCATTACAAGTATATTGGTGTAGAAGTAGGCAATACACATGAGGCAATCCATCATACATCTCGTTTCAAAGGAAAGTCAAAGGTGCAAAACAGAGTGGGGTGTGATAGCAAAGATAGGTGTGACGCACTCAAGAAAGTGCAGGTAACACAAACAGTAAAACAAGTCTAATGTCAAATGTGACGTGTTCTACAAGTCTCACAAGTTAAAACAAACAAAAAAAGTACAAATATCAATGTAGCTGGCATGCATCACAGAAGAGTGAAATATTTCAGAATGTTGTCTGCAAAAGCGAAAATTGGGCAAATGATATCAGCCATAGTAAGATGTACTGGTAAAAAAATAAAGAAAACAATTAACAAAATGAAACAACATCTGAAGATAAGGCAGTTCAACCATGATGGCTGTAATTGACAAATTTACAAAAAAGTTGAGAATGTTAAAGTCAAATTAGATGACTTTGAACAGCTAATCAGAGACAACTTCTGTTTAGTATTTGATGGATGTTGGCTACACAATCAGTATACTGAGGCATATTTTGTGGAAGAAACTTATCACCTACACAATAAGCAAGTGTTTTTTTCTGCAGATGAAGCAAGGAAAGTACAGAGTGATTTTCCAGTGCCCCAAGATGATAATGTGCATGAGATGAATGAAGAGAATGTCCCAGATTCTGAACAGAGAAAATCATGGTATCTCACATGAACATGTGATGAAGAGTGCAATGTCTTTTCATGAGGTAGAAACATTTTTAAAAGTGTTTCTCACTTAAAAATGTGTCAAATTGGCAAATATTGTTATGCAAAATATTTAGTGAAATTTGCCAGTATGCAGAATTTTTCCTGGAAGCGAAATTCAGAACTTCAGTGGTATAATGCAAAATTTCCCCCACAGAAGGTAAAATGTCATCCATAGAATGTGAAATTTTGCCTGCAAAAGATGAAATGTCACCTTCTGCAGGTGAAATTTCTCATTACGGAGGCAAAATTCTGAATTTCGCACCTGTCAAAATATTTTGTGTACTGGGCAAATTTTGCAAAATATTTCACATGGCAAGACTACTAATTTCACTGGAATTGCACTGGTGAAATATAATTTTGCAACATATCTATTCTCATCAGAAAATGAAGCGAAAAGTACAAACTGATTGAAAACATTTACAAGTGTGAGATTAGATCTCACCGTGATTTGATGGCCCTTTCTCTGGCATGTTTGCAAACTGGAGCTTGTGACAGCACATTTCAACACTTCCAAATGATTGCTGTACACATTTCAGGAATGAGAACATTTGTGGCAACTTTGTATTTTGTCTGAAGTGCTGTTAAGAACTTCACATGATCTGATTACTTATTATTTGAAGGAGACATGGAAGGTGCACTTCATTTTATTAAGCAACTCAAAGAATGCAAAGTGCCTTCTGAAGAACTCTTGGGACACAGTGTGGATCATATGTATCAATATGTGACTGTAAAAGAATCGCAGTTGACTAAGAAATTTGGTAATCAAATAGAGATGTTGCGAAATTTAATTTTGCTGGTGAAATTGCGGCAAAATCGCCAATTTCACCATGCAAAATGTTTCACGAAAATGCAGCAGAATTTTGCAATTTCACCTGCATTTTCACCCTCAGAGCTGTCCAACAACAATGGCAAAATTTTGCCTGCCAGTGGCGAAATTCCACCAAAAATGGTGAAATTTCGCCCGTGGGTGGCGAAATTCCACCAACTGTGGCAGAATTTTACCCACTGTGGCGAAACTTTGCATTTTGACCAGCAAAATATTTTGCATAATGTGCTAATTCCATGAAATATTTTGTCTGGTGAAATATTCCAATTTTGCACAACACTATAATTAAATTGTCATGTTTGAGTTGGCAAAGAGATGAAAATGTGATCATGAATATGTGTCACATAACCACCTATTCTACCATGAGCAAACAGTAAAGGTTAACCTGTGTAACATTGAAAGGTGGCACGAGATGTGGGGTCACTTAATTTCTCATCTCTTACTAAAGAGTGACTTTCAACCACAGGAAACAGTAGACATTTGCTCATACTATTCTGAAAGATAAAATCAAGCACTTTGCCTCCTAGGTCTGTTATGAGCAAAATAGAAGCAGATGTCACACCTCCTGTGACAACCAACTTGAATTTTTTCAAACGGATTCTAATACAGACAATGATGCCATTTCAAACAATACTGAGATTAAATATGAACATGAAAAACATATCACAAAAAGAGGTAATTAAATCACTGAAAGGATCTATTATGTACCTGCCACTCCCTTTCCAAAAAAATGTGCAGACAACAACTAGGGACTAGAGTATTATCATTGTTGGTGAATGGTGTTCTAACAAAATCCCAAACAATTTGGCAAGAAGTTGTCAATGTTGAAAAAGTTAAAACTGCACTATGCTATTTAAAGTGTAGAAATCCCTTCTATGAGGACATGAATGTGGATCACCTTGCTGCCTTTGACATTCAGTTTGGAGTAGTGGACAGCACAAAAGCAGTGATTGAGAAGGTTTCAATGATTACAAATGAGAATGTGTATGAACTGTACACAATCCATCCACTGCATGGCAAGGACGAAGCTCTTGACAATATTGACCTGTACCAGATGAAGCAGGTTGAAGGAACCCCTGTCAGTGTCTGGGAGAACACATTAGAAGCATTTTGTTTCCCTGATCTGTTCCCACATGCCACTGGTGGTTGGTTTGTTGGATGAATATGAGGTATATGTTCCTGGAGCTAAGTACTGAGCATCCAGAGTGTTGCATTTGGATGGAACGTTCTGACAAAACATTCAGTATTTATTTCACCTGCTGTATGAGAGTGAGCTAAGAATACTCTCTACATCCATTTCACATACTCTGTGGCTCACCACAAATTTGCATTGTATGACAGCTGAAGAATTGCTTCAAAAGTTGCAACAAAAGAATAATACACTTCAGGTTAATTTGAACTCCTTCATTTCCAGTATGTGTGGTATGAAAGAATATTGGTACCGAAGGCACTCTGAAGTTATATGAATGTTATGAGAGTATATTGTAGCCCCTTGTTTTGTTGCCCTGAGTTGTGAAGAATACAGCTGGGAAGAGTTGGTAGACTTTCTCAAGTGGGCAAATGCTGATGTAAATGGCGTATCATCTATAACTCTCAGAAACTAACTGAAGTAGCAACATCAATCATTGTGACAGCTCCTACTGGGCTCACAGCATACAAGATAGGTGGAGTAACACTACACTGCCTTTTTATGCTGCCTGTTGAACATGGAAAGACAAGTGACTACCACAAATTGCCATTTGAAGTCGCAAGTGAGCAATGGACCATGTTACACAAGACAGAGCTCTTGATTATTGATGAGATCAGCATGGTTTCCAACATTCTTTTTCCTTCATTCACCTATGTCTGCAGGAGAGTTTTGGCTTGGATTAACATGTTCCCTTTGGTGGAAAAAATATTTTCATTTTTGGAGACCTTTTACAGCTATCACCTGTGAATGGTCAACATGTCTTCATTACACTTTCTGTTGAGGAAGCTTAAAATACTATAGGGTGCATTGGTGGAATAGACCTGTCAGAGTTTTTCACCTATGTTGAACTGTTTAAGAATAGGAGAAGAGTGCTGATCTTCAGTATAAAGCTTTACTTGATGTGGCTTGCATTGGAAACTTGTCATCTTCCAATGTAGAACTGTGGAAGACCCATGTCATAGTTACAAGGGATGCTTCCATATATGGTGCATGTGATATATTTTCAAAGCTATGCACTGATGGCACACGCATTGTCTCTTTGATACCAAGACGTAATCAGTGTGCAGAATTTAACCAAATGTTGCTGGAGAGACAGCAGCAGCCAATTCTGTTGCTATCATTGCTTGATTAAATTGATGGTCTGCTTAAGTGCCAAGATGCTATCAAAGATGGCAGCCTCCCGCTAAGTCTCTAGGGAGTACTTTGGGATGTGGCACCTGCAGTGGCCCCCCCATGGTGCCCAGTATGTTGGTGTCCCCCAACACACGGCAGTGGACCTCATACACCTGGTGGACCATGATGACGAATATGTCTTGTGTTATCTTCAGAGAGTTGTATGTTGATTGTCTTACTTGATGATGGCTCTTTCTGCTTGCTTGGGTTGCCTTGTCCCTTCTGCTGCTTGTAGGAGGAGAATGGGGAGTTAGGATTGGAAACCCTTACACTGCATTTCCCTACTTTTCCCAACTTTTGTCGCTTTGATAGCAACCCTATATACTGAACCCTAATGCTCACCCCATTGTCCTATACTATACCTGTCTTATGTTACTCATGGAATGGGGTGAGCATTAGGGTTTAAAATACAAAAACACATCCATCATGCCTGTTCCTGCATGCACATGCGATGTTACCCTTGTCAGCCCTAAGGTTGAATTTCCCTATTTTTGATGTTGCAACCCTAATGGTGCATTAACACCATTTTTTTGCAATTAATTCCCCTTCTTTTTGAGAAAGTGTAATGTAAGTGGTATGTGGTTGTGGGAGGCAGGTCCCTCTGGGCCCTGCACTCCCTTCACACTACCATGAGCATGTAATGTTATCCATTTCTTAGAGTGCAGGGTGCTACAGGCCCTGCACTACCATATATCCATAAGTGTAGAGACATTGTAAGGAACCCTCTTGTTCCTGTGGGAGTGCAGGGCACTTTGGGCCCTGTGGTCCCAGCACTGTATAATGGCATGCACCCTCACTCCCATTTTAGCATAAAGCGCACACACTTACACTGAAGTATGGACACATACCATAGGCCTACAGACATGAAAAGGAACCCTTTTAACACAAATTTGACAATATCTCAGTAACCGTAGCAATTATTTAAAAAATTCCACTGCAGTTGTAGAGTAATCATGACTTGGAAACCTCCACACTTGCTTAGTCCTAACCAACGAGTAACAAAAAATATGTTGCTTCTCAAACTGTTTTTGAGATACAGGCTCAATGGGCACCACAGTGTTATCCTATGGAAAATTTCACTTCTTCAGAGTGCCATAACTGTGGAAGCAGTATAAATGTTTTCACCAAACCACCACAAAGCACATCAGTAGGGCAAGGGCTTGCCACCCTGCAAATTTCAGCTGAAAAGCCCTATCCATTCTTTTGCTAGGACGTGGAAAAGAAACTGGTTGTTTTGGGCTGTTTTACCACAAAATCTGCTGTAATTGCATGAAAGTCCCACTGGTTAAAGGGACACTGCCATTTTAATTTTATTCTGCTGTATTACTAAAACAGATGTATATAAAATGATGGCTTTTGGCATTATGTTTTTGACGAAGTACCTAATGAATTCTCTCATTTGAGTGTGATGGAGATATTTTATTAATTTATAGCATAGTCCACTCTTTCTCGGTGCCTAGTTGGTTTGTTTACATGACAGCGTGCTCAATGATGACATGTCACACATGAGTTGTTGAGTAGCACATGTTCATGAAACGTCAGTCATGAAT
Organism: Neoceratodus forsteri; assembly: GCA_016271365.2. Classification (NCBI taxonomy): domain Eukaryota; kingdom Metazoa; phylum Chordata; order Ceratodontiformes; family Ceratodontidae; genus Neoceratodus; species Neoceratodus forsteri. Next base: position 1,019,255,017 of record CM028129.1, read on the forward strand.
GCGCTTAATGTGATAAAAACTGTGAACAAGTTTTCCTAATCTTGCTTATGTTGTGTCAGGTAGTGTTGATTTAATAAAATGCATGTGTTTGAGTCTAAATCAATGTATTTTCATTGTTTTCATAGATAGATTCTGCCAACTTAGTTATAATGGTTTTTCTAAAGATTCAGTCTCTTGGTGAATCTCATGTGTACTTAGCTTCTCACCATGATGTGTACTCTGCCAGGCTCTGTATGTTTAAAAAAATATTCACCCTGTTATCAGATAGCAAATATTTAAATCCCAATTTTGGTTCTGTTTGCACTAGTTGTAATGTTTTTGATGCATGTGCCAACCCCCAACTCCACAGTCCAACCACACACACACACACACACACACACTCTCTCAGACACACGTTGCCCATCTAGCTGTTCATTGTGATACCTCTGTCATGGTAACGTTTTCTTTCAAAATTCCCCTGTAGTGATTTATCATATTTACTAATGTCTATAGTGTACTACAATATGATGGCTTTTACATGTTTATTTAGTGTGCACAGGTGTGTTGCCATAGATCCAGTATGAATGATACATTAGGAACTGAACTTTGACTCTGTTTCTGTTTATTTTACCATCTTCTGTACATGTTGATAAATTCCTTGATTTTCTTTTTATCTTTTCTTTAATTTCTAGTCTCCACAATTATGAATGTGGGACATATTTGCCAGGATGATCCATTGGGGTGACTTTGGTTTTGGGGGGTACTGGCTCAGGTGCAAGAGGTAATGGCTGCAATCAGGGCTTTAAGAAGGTGGAGGTTAAACTAAAGTATCAGGAAACATTCATTTTTAGCAAATTTAACAAAATCATGAGTTTTGCCCTATTTTGCTACTCTACATGCACATGGCAATTCATCCTTTAATTGCCTCCATGATTCCAAGTACCAATACCTCAAACCTTGCTCTTGGACCACACATTCCAGTAGTACTTATAACACTTCCCCACCACAAGACCCACCTCTGACCACGCAGACTTCTATCTCCTCCCCGCCTATTGTGGTAGGGGTACTAGCTCTTGCAACAACAGATCAGCTCTTCTATGGTGGCTACTTTCCAGTCCCTAAAAACATCAGATCTGCTAGATGGGAGATAAGCAGGAATTACAAGCTTATAATTAGCGCTTTTAGAAAAATCCTACTTATCCTCCTGCTATGTTCAGGCAATGAAGAACTCAACCCTGGCCCCCCAGAAGCTATTGCTTCACCAGCAGAACTAGCAAATTTAAAAGGAATAAGCTTCTTGCATATTAACGTATGTAGCCTCCTTAAAAAGATAACCTTAATACAAACCTGGGTAAATCATACCTCTCCTGACATACTTGTGATTTCCAAAACTTGGCTTAGACCCAGCACCACTGATAGAGAAGTAAACATCCCTAACTATGCCTTGTTCAGAGCTGATAGGCATGCCAGAGGAGGAGGGGTAGCTATCTACGTTAAAGACAAATTTTCTGCCTTCTGCTTATCCTCGGCATCTGTTGCCAACGAATTCGAATGCCTAATTCTCAAAGTGGAAATTACACAGACTACTGCACTCTGCATAGTAGGATGCTACAGACCACCGTCTGCTGGCCTACAGCTTGTGTCATATCTAAGTGACAAGTTGGGACAGGGGCTGCCAGAAACTATTATTTTAGGAGACCTCAACTTTGACTGGCTTTCTAACACAGCTGCCCCCCTTGCATCCTTCTGTGATGAACATGGGCTGACACAACTTATTACTGAACCAACACACCCAAACATGAAGAACCCCAGTAAAAGTACACTTTTGGATGTGCTAATGGTGAGAAAACCTCATCTTTTCTCCCACGCTGATGTCTTCTTCTCAGACGCCAGCGACCATTGTTTTATTGTGGGAGTAAGATCCACCAACAACCCAGCACCCATCAGCAAGTTCTCTATGAAGAGATCCAGGTGCAACTTGAATGAACATGCCTACCTTAATGAGCTTAAGTACTCCCCTCAGTGGCAAGATTCCTACCTGGCCAAAATGATTACGTCAGCTTACAGTATCTTCCACGACATTCTATCAAGGGCCCTTAATAAGTATGCTCCCCTGATTAAAGTTCGAACTAGGACCAAAACCTGTAAATGGCTCACCCCTCAGATCAAGTCCTTGCTTCTAGAAAGAGATAAGCTCTGGAAAAAAGCACGCAGACTGAACACTGCAGAGGACTGGAACCAGTTCAGGAGACACAAAATTTAGGTACCAAAACAATCAGAGAATCGAAGGCTACCTTCTTCAAATCCGAACTCAACTCTGCCACAAAGAGCCCAATCAAGCTCTGGGAACACAATCAATGATCTGCTAGGCCACTCCCCAGAAAATTCACTACCGACCAAAATTACCTCTGGCAACTCGACTATAACCGAAAAGATGGATATACTTGACGCATTCAATAACCACTTTGCTACTGCAGGCATGGCATTTGATAACTCCCCAGCAAACATACTTTGTTCCCAGACTGCCAGCCAACTGCCTGAAACTCCAATAGCTTCGCCGCCTTTCTCACTTCAACCTGCCTCACTGAAAGAGATAGAGGACTTCTTGCTTCAGTTGGATACCAGAAAAAAGTACTGGGGCCAACACCCTTGACCCTTACTTCCTAAAAATTGCCTACCACATACTAGCAATACCCGTCACCCACCTTTTTAACTTATCCCTGTCTCAGGGCACCTTACCACCTATATGGAAGACAGCACATGTCATACCACTGTTCAAATCAGGTGACCCTGGTGATCTCAATAACTACAGGCCAATTTCTCTCCTTCTGGTCCTGTCCAAGCTCCTAGAGAAAATTGTAAATGCACAGCTGAGGGCTCACCTTGAGTCTAGGGAACTATTAAACCCTATGCAGTCTGGATTCAGAGCTAAACATAGCACTATCTCAGCCCTCACCAAAGTTACTAATGACTGGCAGCGTAATCTTGAGAGCAAAAACTTTATTTCTACTGTTTTCCTTGATCTAAGCAAGGCTTTCGACATCGTCAACCATAGTCTGCTCCTCTCCTCCCTTCAAACCATAGGTGTGGACCCCTCCTCTCTGCACTGGTTTACTGACTATCTTACAGGGTGCCTTCAACAAGTTAAAGCTGAAGGAGGCCTGTCCCCCTTAAAAACTCTGCAAAGAGGGGTACCTCAAGGATCTATATAAGGGCCCTTACTTTTTGCAATCTACATTAATAACACTGACTACTGTATAAAATAAGCCAACATCCATCTGTTTGCAGATGATACAGTTCTCTACGTGAGTCACCCAACATCTGAAGCTGCCTGCAATGACCTACAGTCAGAATTCAACCTTTTGCAAAGCCAACTCCTCCAAAAAAAGCTACTCCTTAACGCCAAAAAAACTAAAGCGATGGTCCTCTCCCCTTTCATCCATACAGCTAACCCTGTGTCTAGTGGGACAGTTCCCCAAATTACCACAGTTCTAGGTGAAAAACTAGAATTTGTTACAAAATTCAAGTATCTGGGAGTTTGGATAGACCAAAGACTCTCCTTCATTGAACATATCGAGGACTTGCTAAAACGACTTGGGCAAAGGCTTGGCCTGTTTTTTAGAATCAACCAATTTCTCACCATATATGCCAAGAAACAACTGGTCCAATCCATGTTCCTATCATTTGTTGATTACGCTAATTTCCTGTACAGCCAATGCCCCAACTCTTAAATGGCTAAACTGGACACACTCTAACATCGAGCACTGAGGTTTATAAAGGGACTTCCCTTCGACATGCATCACTGCACCCTATGCAGCAGTGGGGTGGACATCACTAAAGTTCAGGCGCCACAGAAAAGCCGCTTTCTGGACCTATAGAGCCATCTCTAATAAGCAGCCTTACTATATCTCCTGCTGTCTTCCCCTTGGTATAATTGGTAAATGTGCATTAAGAAGTTACTCAGCTATTACACTTAAAGTACCCAAAGCAAAATCCCGCTTCGGCAGGGCAGCCATACGCTTCGTGCTACCTACCTTATGGAACGATCTACAAAAAACCCTCAAATTAAGCACTCTAATTGGTATAAATACCTTCAAGACAGTTTATTTCCATACAATCAGAGAAGTATGTAACTGCTTCACCTCAGACCCAGTACTGGTGTCTGCACTGGTCTATACCGCCTGAACCCAATTTTAAGTACTGACCTCCCCAGCTTGCTCCTCACAAAGCCTAATTGTTCTCTCTCTTATCCCCATGTCTTATCAACACTAGGCCCATCCATTCCCTTATCCTTTCTTTCCCAACCTCAGATAGGAGCTCACTACCCCGGGTTGTGACATTCTACCATGCCCCGTACTTTATAGCATTCAATCCCTGGGCTCACACATACTCCTTTTCTCCATCCACCTTTCTCTACATCCTGTTTTACCAACTCCTCTCTGTGCACCGTGCCCTCCTAGCCTTTCTCCCCCTACCTCCTTCCCTCCCCCCAACCTTCGCCTCCACCTGGTGTATATTTTTTCTTCCATTACTTCCGCCTGCAACCTTAGATAACCTGCTTTATCTTCCTATAGACACTTCTATGTATGTAAATACCCTGTAATCTGTACAATATCTGTATAATTTTATGTACATATGAACTTATTTTTCTTCCTCTCTGTAAACAGTATTATCTATATTGCCTTGTAAATACCTGTATCGACCTGTATATACAATTGTTCATGCTCCACCCAGGTCCATCTTGCAAATGAGCTTCTGCTCAATGATGAATGCCTGGTTAAATAAAGACTTGATTGATTGATTGACATGCATGCAAATACTGTATGTATTGATGTAACTTACTGTGTGTTCAGTTCTTGACATTCAATTTGTGTTTCTATGTTATTCTTGTAAGATGAAATGTAACTATGCCCATCCACCAAAGTCTGCAATAAACACATTGACTGGTGGGCAGCATTGGAGTATAATTTTCTTTAATTTGATACACACTATAAGCTCCCCATGCAAATTAGCTAAACTAAGAAAGACATATATAATTATATTTTTTTGATTCAGCAGTTCAGAAATGTCTACCACTTGCATAAACTTGTTTTTTGCACATCATCTTTGGAGTCAGGGAAGGTTGGGGTCCCATTAGATTTATAAGGAAACCTTCAGTTTACACAATGCCAAGATGATTAGATGAGGGAGGGGTCACTAGATTAAAATGATAACCTATACTTTGCACATCTGCATGTTTAATGGGAGAGGAAGAAGGTTTGGTAGATGACCTTGATGAAGAGCATCACAACATAATAGAGCATCAAGTATTTGGACAGTCAGGACAGGATGTAAGTATTCTTCCTTCAAAGACTGCTGGCTAAAAACATCTTCCATGCAGCAATAGGGTTTAAAGTAATCTCCAGTCTTAGACTCAGGGACACTGTGTATGGAAATACATACTGAAGTATCCTAGAGGGATCAACAGTATTTACTCAGTAATAAAACACTACAAATGTAGGTGGACAAATTGATAATGGAGAGTAGAGCATCTTATATTTGTCACAGTTATGTATTAGTATTTAAATTTTAAACAATTTTCAATGCCTGAAGATGTGTCATCCATATGAAATTTAATGTGATGCAAATCAATTATAACCAGTACAGAACTGCAGCAGATATAATATCAGTGGCTGAAAGGGGTAACGAAAAAAAGCATTAGAGGCAAGAAACAGTGTTGAAACCTTGTCACAGAAATGGGAATAAGGTATGAATGTCAACAGCAGCCTGACAGTAGTAATCTAATGATATGCTGAGTAAAGCAAAAGTTGTAAACACATCACAGGGGTTATATCTCCAATGCATTATGATTTGCTATTTGTTTAACACGTACAGTTAGTTCTCCAAATAGCATTCCTATACATAAGGTAAGCGACCGTTTACATTTCCTTCAATTACCTTCCACTCCCTACTTGTTGGCCCACAAGTTCTGCTGTGATGAAAGGCTTAGATAGGAAATCAGCACTGAGCTATACCAGTGTTGTAAAGCTGTGAAAAAGATTGAGGTCTAATGACTTTGTGACAATAAATAAAAAATATCTTAGTACTGAAATCAAAGTCAGTCATAATTCTTGCTTGTATAATAACAAGAGGAAGCACATGTACAATAAAGTGATGTTGTATCAGAGCTGTCAGCATGATGAAAAGCTGCAGGCTCACAAGAAACAGTAGGAACCTGTTGAGCATGCTGTACCAGTCTGTGTTATGATAAAGAACCGTGCGACAAAACAGCACATTTTAAAACTTAAACACAGACAGAGAATTAAAACTTTAAAAGGTGAAACATCACACATCTTCAAAACATGCAAATCTGAACTAGTTTCACTTATTATCTGCTGTTCCATTAATACAACTAGCCCAACTGATATACTCAGACAATGTTCCTTTAACATGGGGAACTTTCTTGTGAAATTGTGTGAAAGCCCTCAAAATTGTGCAAAAGTGCCTCATGTTAACCAATGGGAGTTTCGTGCAATTTCACAGTAATTTCATGAAAATTTTCATGATGCACATATATTTTTCCCAAAAGGATAAAATGGGAACTTAAAAGTTTAATAACTTTTGAATGGATTAATATTTTTTCACCAAACCCTCAAAAGGCATTTCCTTGCCCCAGTGCACAAATACCTTATACATTTTCAGACCAGATGGGAAAACTGTTCGGGCTGTGGAGACAGGCAAAATATTTCACAAGGTTGAGGATTTTTCACATTTTTTCATGCTCCACAGCTCTGCAACCACAAATCCAACTGGAATGAAAACTTTCCAGATCCAGAGATCTATAGAACCACACTGCACATGCAAAATTTCAGGCAAATCAGACAAACTGTTGCAAAGTTATTAAAGTGCAAAATTTGGGGTTTAACATAGATGTTGCTTCACAACCCTAATATACTCGTGCTGCAGGGCCACTATAATTATAGCTCCACAGTAGCATAGCTATAGTTAGGGTTGCCTGGCCACTTCTATGTTTAACTCAAAATTTTACACTTTAATAACTTTGAACCATATGACAGATTTGCCTGAAATTTCACATGTGTGGTATACTACCATATATCTCTGGATTTGGCAAGTTGCATTATGGTCAGATGTTCAGTTGCGGAGTGCCCAAAAATGTGTAAAAATTGACGTTTTTGGCCATTTATTTGTTTGGGGCTACAGACCAAATGATTTGTCTGTATGGTCTGAAATCAACAGGTAATATGCAGTTTGGGCCACTGATGTGCCTTTTGAAGATTTGGTGAAAAAATATTAATCCATTCAAAACGTATTCGAATTCAAAGTTTCCCATTATAGTCAAAGGGGAAAAAATAGCTGTGCCTTTCAAAAGCACCCAGTACTGTCATGACAGCACATTTACTGTCACAAATGCCCTCAGTAGTGTTGTGCCACCATCTTCTTCTTTCAGTTAGTGGCAGAGAAAAAAGGCTATAATTCAAAATGTTTCTGCCCCTTGGTAAACACTGACAGTTGTGTTTACCTAGTCGGGGCCTGAGGAACACAATGCTGCCATCAGAATTTCCAAATTTCAAATGGAAATATGATTTCAAGCATTGGACCCCCCCCCCTGTAGTGTTTCAAATCACAAAAGAACATTTGCGACACTTTTGCAAATTGAGACATTTTCACACCCTTTCTTTTGCAAATTTATGCGAGAGTCTTAATTTGTGACATTACTTGCCCAAAAACACCACTTCTTTGCCACCACGCTGCACCTAAATGGTCGGGACTTTTGGGCTGAAATTTGCTGGGTGGTAGGCCCGGGCCCGCAGATGTGTCTTTTGGTGGTTTGGTGAAAAAATGTATATTGGTTCCATAGTTACTGCATTCCAAAGTTGAGAAATTTCCCATAGGATAAGATTACAGATCACGCACTGCCTTTCAGTGACCGTATCTCAAAAACGATTCGAGTTACAGATTTTTTTTTCTTGGGTTGGCTTAGTCCACCTTTAGGTGGACAAAGCCAGTGTGAAGGATTCCAAGTCATGATTACAACTGCAGTGGAATTGTTTTCATAGTTGCTACAGTTTCTGAGATATTGCCAAATTAGGGTTAAAAGGGTTCCTTTCCATGATTATAGGGCTGTGGTCTTTCCATACTTATGTGCAAGAGGAAGTGCAGGGCCCAGAGGGTCCATGCTCCCACTTATGCATATCATTATGCAACAATGGGTTGTATAAGGGGAGTGCAGAGCCCTGAGGGCCCACACTTCCACAACCACATACCACTTACATTACTCTTTCTCAAAAAGAAGGGAAATTCATTGCAAAAAAATCCATTAATGCATCAGTTCAGGTTGATAGCACAGCAACAGAAGTTTGGAAATTTGATGTTAGGGTTACCACCTCAACCACCCCACCCCACCCTCCACACACCAACAGGCATCAGGGCATGCCATGAGATCATCATGCTTAACTCTCACCCCATTCTCCTATACTGTAGTGTGTCAGCTTGTATACACATGGAATGGGGTGACAGTTAGGCCTGATGCCCTCATGGCACACCATGATGCCTGTTGGTGTGTGGAGGGCATGGTGGTAGGAGTGGAATAGTAGGGGTGGTAACCCTAGCATTGAATTTCCAAACTTTTGTCACTGTGCTAGTAACTCTAACTGATGCATTAATGGAGATCTTCAATGGATATATATATATATATATATATATATATATATATATATATATTATTCTAAAAATTGTTAATGCATAAGTTAGAGGTTCTTACTACAGCAAGAAAGCAGAGAAATGTGGTGTTGGGGTTTCCCTAACACCACATTTCCCTGCTTTTCTTGCTGTAGTAACAATCCTAACTGATGCATTAATGAAGTGTTTTGCAATGGATTTCCTTACCTTTTGAGATAGATGCATAGCAAAATAGCAACAGATACTCATAACTTTGTCATTTCTTTCACATTGTGACCTCAGATTATCAATATAGTCTTCTTAGCACCCCATCTCATGACCCCATAGGTGTAAATTTCTTAATCTATGACAAAAACACCATTTTGTGCCACAGCTGTGGAAACACATTTTGGACAGGATGTGAGAAATGACAGCTATAGTATTCATGAGGTGCTGTGAAAAAATGGCTATGTTCAAACTTTGGAATGAAAATATAAAAAATTGGTAGTTACATGCATGTGTAGGAAAGTTTCAGTGATTGTGTGAAACTTGGGCATTCTTTGTTACTTTTGCTCCAAAATTTCAACATGGGCTTTTTGGGACCTACCTCATGAACAATGGCACTGTCATTTCATTACTCAATTCTGAAAGGTGATTTTGCATGGTGATCGCACTATTCTAGGCCACAGGTGCAAAAGCACATTTCGGACAGGATGTGAGAAATGGAGCTGTACTGTTCATGAGGTAGTGTGAAAACTTGTAGTGAAAATATAAATTGGCAAAGTTACACAGGTGCAAAGGAAAATTTCAATGACCATGCATAACTAGGGCATTTTTTGATATTTTTGCACCATATTTTTCACATATGCTTTTTGAGATCCCACCTCATGCACAATGGCACTGTCATTTGGTTACTCAGTCCCAAAAGGTGATTTCTTGCAGCCACAGTAAAATCAGCTTTCAGGACAGAGTAACAAAATGACTGTGCCAGTGTTAATAAGGTGGGACCCCAAAAAGTCCATGTTAAACATTTGGTGCCAAAATACCTAAAAATGGCTAAGATATTAACATATGTTCAAAACACCAATGACAGCCTCTATATGGCAATTAGCTTTATTCTTCAGTTTGCTGTTCGACTTTGAAGAGTGCAGACGTGTCCTGGTCCACAGAAGATTATGGCCACTGACCTCGGTTGGTAAGTGTAGGGCAAGGGGGTGGGGTAGTTGGTTGCTCAGTGGGAGGGTCAGGATGGGGAGGGGGTGGGGAGACAATGAGTGACCTTTTTTTTTACAGGAGTTTAAAAAAGACATTGGGAGACTGTTTTCTTTTTTCACAGAAACAGTAGAACCATTTCTCAGGGCACTGGGGTTGGGCTCCCCAGTGTCCCACACTACTGTGGGGGGTACGACATAACTGGGTACACTATGTACACTGGGAGTGGGCTCCCCAGAGTGACACACTGCTGTTGGAGGTGAGTGTAGTGCTGATATGGGGATTGGACACCCCGCTGTTGATAAGATCATTACATACATATTTCAGGACAATAGGAGTGGGTTCCCCAGTGTCCCACAGTGGGGGAAGTGGTGCTTCTATCTGGGACAGTGGGATTGGGCTTATCTGTGTGTCCTACAGTGCTGGTAATGGGGGGATAAGATATTGAAATAGCAAAAAGCACAAAAGACAGTAGCTCAATGGCACAAAACATTTAGCCTTCAAGAATAAGGTGCACTTACCAGAGTGTAAAACTCAGTAGAAAAGCACCGAGCTGGAAAACCAGCAAAAAGGTCAGCACTCCATTCAGTCATGTAGTCAGTTTAAATCTCAGTTCACAGTGTTGCAGAAAACAAAGCCTGGCAGATCACAAAAGGTTGATCAGAAAGTTGGTGGATCTCAGAGTTGGGGAAAAGATGGCCAGATGAGGGGAAAACTGGCTGATGGACAGAGCCTAGAGGGTGATTGTGAGGGGAGAATTATCTAACATCAGAGAGGTAACCAGTGGTATCCCTCAGGGCTCAGTGCTGGAGCCCATGTTGTTCAATGTCTTAATCAATGACATTGGGGATGGCAGTAAAGGCAAAATGTGCCTATTCATGGATGACACCAAGCTCTGTGGGAGGGTGAACACAGTTGAAGGGATACAGGACCTACAGGAAGATGTAGAAAAGCTGGGGAGGTGGTCCAGGATCTGACAGCTTGCCTTCAATGCCAAAAAATGCAAAGTTATGCATATTGGAGCCAAGAATCATAGAACTGAGTACTACCTGGCTGGAGTCGGAGCATCTGCATAACAGAAGAAGAGGAACCTGGGAGTTATGATCATTAGTGACCTGAAGAACTCCACACAGTGCAAGAAAGCAGCAGCAAAGGCATACAAGATGCTGGGATGCATATCTAGGGAGATCAGTAGTAGGAGAGAGGAGATTATACTGCCCTTGTACAGGTCACTGGTAAGGCCGCATCAAGAGTATATAGTTCAGCACTGGTGCCCCCATATCAAAAAGGACATTAACCTGCTGGTGAAGGTCCAGAGGAGGGCTACAAAGATGATAGCCAGTCAGCAGGGTAAGGCATACAAGGAGAGACTGAGGGCACCGAACATGTACACCCTGGAAGACAGGAGAGAGAGGGGACATGACTGGGACCATTGAAGTACTTGAAAGAGATAAATAAGGTTGATAAGGAGAGTCTCTTTAAGCTGAGTGGCAACCATAACACAAGTGGGCACAGTCTTAAGATGGAGGGTGGGAGGTTTAGGAGGGAGGCAAGGAAGCACTTCTTCACAGACTGGGTGGTGGACACTTGGAATGTACTGCTGGAAGAGGTCATCTCATTGAAGACAGTGGGCAGCTTTAACAGAGTCTGGGATAGGCATAGGGAGAAGGTAAAGATCATGGGTAGAGAGGATGGAAGGAGTGGGGAGGGGAGGGAGGGAGGCATAACATTAGCTCAAGCTGTGGACCCTGCAATATGAGCAGACTTGATAGACCAAATGGCCTTCTTCTACTGGTTTCTTCGTATGTTCATGTCACACCAGAGTGGAGATTATGTTTTTGAAAAAAGCTCTAGGGGGATTATGCAGCTTGGGGTGGGGCCCCGGGGGCTGTGGAACAGGTAGGGTTGGTTGACTGTTAGTTCCATTCCCATGCTGTGTTGGCTCTGTCCACCAAAAGGGATTCAGTACTGCAACATAACATCCTTGTTCAGTGCAGAATCCCTTTCCATAAGGCTCCTATGAAGTAGAATCCTAGTTCAAAGCAGAATCCTAATTTGAAGCAGAAACCTAGGTAGAAGCAGAATCCTATCTTGAAGCAGAGTCCTAGTTCAAAGCACAATCCTAGTTCAAAGCAGCATCCTATTTTGTGTGTGACCTCAATTTTTCCCCATAGGAAAGTGCAACCGTGATTTTGTTCATCCATTCCAAAAGATGATTTTGCACAGTGACTGTGCCATTCTGCACCAGAGGTGCAAAAATGTGTTCTGGGAAGCATGTACAAAATGACATCTGTACTATTCATAAGGAGGTGTGAAAAATGGCAATGTTGAAAATCTGAAATGAAAATATTAAAAACTGGTGAAGTTACTAGCATGCGTAGAAACAGTGCAATGCACACTCATAACGCAGTCATTTTGGGGAATTTTTTGACCAAATTTGCAAAACAGACTTTTCGGAACCCCACCTCATGAACCGTGGCACTGTCATTTCATGAATCAGTCCTGAAAGGTGATTTCATGCAGTGACCATGAAATCACCTTTTGGGACTGAGAAACAAAATCACAGTGCCAGTGTTCATGAGGTGGGGTTCCAGGAAGCCCATGTTGAAAATTTTGTGAAAAAAATCTTAAAATTGACTGAGATATCAACATAAGTTGAACCCCCCCCATTGACTCCCATTATATAGCTTACCTTGATTCCTTAGATTGCAGTTTGGCTTCGAAGAGTGCAGACATATCTCGGTCCAGAGAAGATCACCGATCCCGACCTCTGGAAGGTAAGTATGGGTGAGGGAAGTGTGGGGAGGAGGGTGCACAGAGGGAGGGTGGGGATGGGAGAAGAGGTAAGAGGGAGTGGGGAGATGATGATGGACCATTTTCTTTTTTTCAAGGTTTAAAAAAAAAAGACTGTGTGACGGTTTTCTACATTTTTTTTCAAATTCTTTTTCTTTGCCCCCCCAGGGAACTCTCTCCAGCATCTTCTTACTTCCAGCCTCTTATTCTCACCTGAGACCCCTTTCCTTCTCCCATGCTCTGCCTGTTCACATCCCTCGGATCTGAACCCCCCCCAAGGATAGCCACCATATCCATCCAGGCCACTCCATTTGAAGTATAGAGTGCCAGACTGAGTGAGTGGGTCCTGGAGAGGAGAGTGCCCAGTGTTGGCAATGTGGTCCGGGCCTGAGGTGCCTTCACCTGTCCCTGAGGGAGTTTTTTTTTTCACTTATGTCCCTCCCCCGAATGTGGGATGTGTACTGCCATCCAGCCTGCTACTTGAGCACTCCTGCACACATCCAGAAGACTACTGTCCAACGTTCCCCCTTTCCAACATGGTCCCTGTGTCTGTATTGCACCCAGTCTCCACTGGGTGCTGCTACCTGTGCAAGACAGTCCCCCCTTCCACCCAGGAGAGAAGAGCAGTCCAATAGATGCTCAATCCTGTCCTCCTCAGCTGACCCCCAGCATCCCAAGCTTGTTCCCCAACCTGGGTCGCCGGTGTGGTGCAAGGTGTGGTGTCCAGTGCCTCAGCCTTTAGTGCCACTGTGCTGGCCTGACAGTTTTCTACATTGACAGGAGAACTGTTTAAAAAATAAATAAGGGGACACTGGGGTGGGCTCTCAATGTGCCTGATGAGTCTGGGGGGCATACATGATGCCAACAGGGGGATTGGGCACCCCTATTGACAGTGAAAGTTGGCAGAGGGAGGGTGAGGTCATCTGATACCAGGAGTGGGCATCCCGGTCTCAGAAAGGGTTAAACTTTTTTATCTATATTAGCATACTGGGGTGGGCTCCCAGTGTGCCACAATACTAGGTGATTGGGGGGATACACATCAACATGAGAATTGAGCACCCCAATGTCAGTGGAGGGGGCACAGTCATTCAATGCAGGATCCTGCATTGAAATGATCACAAATTTCAATGCAGGATTCTGCATCAATGAAAAGATATCAGGGGACAGTTTTCTTTTCCAACAGGCTTTTATATAATGTTGAACACACAGGAGTGGGCTCCCAGTGTGCCAAATGTGTGTGTGTGTGTGTGTGTGTGTGTGTGTGTGTGTGTGTGTGTGCAGTGGATACATATCCACATAGGGATTGGGCACCCCGTGTCAGTGGGAACAACTGTGGGTCTTCTTTGACTCTGCAACTGGCAGCACGAGTTCCAGCTGCAACTGTAGAAGTCAAGAAAATACAGCTCTTTTCATACAGAGAACAGCTTACAAGCTGTTCTCTCTATAAGCTGGCACCTGACAAAATAAATTGTTTGGGTCCAGCTTAAAACCCCCAAAACACATTAGAATACAACTAAAGGGTTCCTCTTTAGCTGTTTTCTGATAGTTTTTTTTTGTGTTAAAAAGGTTCGGGAGTTCAACATTCTCGCTAAGCGGACAAAAAAGATGGCAGATGCAACACAGTTCAGTTGAGCATACCTCTGTGATCTGTGCACACAATACTAGGCTTCTGTGTGAAAAGGAGCTACTATTGGATGCACGGTACTCCTATTGTGTGCACCATACCAGCTTTTTTTTGTGAAAAGAAGCTAGTATTGTGTGCACAATACTGTATTGTGCAAACAATAGTATTTCTTGTGCTTGAAATATATATTTTCACCATAGGAAATAATGGGAAAATGTAAAATGTCATAACATTTGAATGGATTAATATTTCTTCACCAAACCTTCAAAAGGCACATATGTGACCCACAAGCTTTCCACCCTGATAATTTCAGCCCACAACATAAAGCCATTTTTGTGATCCAGTTGTAGAAAACAATGTGAAAAAATCCTGATTTTTCTGTTTTTTTCAACACTTTATATCTCAGAAAACAGTAAATGGCTTCCCACAAAATTTGGCAAATCAAAAGACATACCCATACAGATTATGCAAATTTCATGCACATCCATTGAATGGCTCCAAAGTTATTAAGATTCACTGTCTGGACTTTAACATAGAAGTGCCCTTTCACCCTAACTATACTGATGCAACCGCGCCAGTATAACATATACATATGTATGTATGTATATGTATATATATATATATATATATATTCATTGCAAAAAACTCTATTAATGCATCACTTAGGGTTGATAGCACAGTGACAAAAGTATGGAAATGTGATGTTAGGATTATACTCCTACCACCCCACATCCAACCCCTCTTACTCCACTCACCAACAGACGTCGGGGTGTGCCATGGGGTTGTCAGGCCTGTATCACAAATCATTTTTGAGATACGGTCGCAGAAAGTTGCCGTGGGTGCCTCAATGTTAGCCTTTGAGAAATTTATCAACTTTGGTGCACTGTAACTTTGTAAGCCTTTTAAATATTTTCACCAAACCATCAAAAGGTACATCTGTTGGGAGAGGGCGTGCCATCCTGCAAATTTCAGCTAAAATGCCCCAACCGTTTAGGTGCAGTGGTGTGGCAAAGAAATTGTATTTTTTTGTGCAGTGGAGTTGCAAATCGTGACAGTACAGATGTGACAGTGTCGTGATTTGAGAAAGTGTCGTAAATGTACTGTCATGATTTGCAAAAACTAAAAGGGACAACATTTTAAAAAAGGTATTTCTAGGGGCCCTAGAAAAAACTGATGGCATCACTGTGTTCCTCAGGCCACTTTTAGGCAAACACAACAGTCTGGGTTTCTCTAGGGGCACTAGAATTTGAACTACAGACATTTTTGTTCACCACTAACTAAAGCACGATGACAGCAGCACAACAGTAAATAGTGCATTTGTGACAGTAAAAAGTGGTTTTGCGACAGTTTCGAGAGGTACATATATTTTTCCTCATTGACATCAATGTTAAAACTTTAAAATTGAATAACTTTTGAACAGTTTAATATTTTTTCACCAAATCTTCAAAAGGCACAGCAATAACCAGACTGCATCTTCCCTGAAGATTTTAGACCAGACAGGCAAATTGTGTGGGCTGTAGCTTTGAGCAAACAAACACAAAAAACAATTTTTTAGCAGCTGCGCAACTGCTCATCCAACTGTAACACAACTTACTAGATCCAGAGATCTATGGTGCCCCACCGCACATGCAAAATGTCAGGCAACTCTGTCATATGGTGGCAAAGTTATAAAAGTGCAAAACTGAGGGTTTATCATAGAAGTGGCTGGGCAACCCTAACTATAATGGCACTGCTGTGCCAGTATAAGATAAATATATATATATATATATATATATATATATATATATATATATATATATATCATGGCAAAAACTCTGTTTAATGCTTCAGTTAGACTTGTTCCACAGTGACAAAAGTGAGGAAATGCTGTGTTAGGGTTGAAAACCCTAACTGTGCATTCCCCCCCACCACCACACACACACACACACATATACATGCAAGTAGGAGAAGGACCAAGGCAACACAACCAATCACACACAACCAGCAGCAGGTAACAGGAATAACATACAACTATGTAAACCATGAAACCACACATCCATGCTCCCATTGGGCTGTGGCATGGGGTTGTCACTGCTAACTCTCATCCTGGATATTGTCA
Organism: Neoceratodus forsteri; assembly: GCA_016271365.2. Taxonomy (NCBI): domain Eukaryota; kingdom Metazoa; phylum Chordata; order Ceratodontiformes; family Ceratodontidae; genus Neoceratodus; species Neoceratodus forsteri. The sequence goes on from CM028129.1 coordinate 1,019,271,381, forward strand.
GAGTGGCAGAATTCTGCACCTGTAAATGTTTTACACACAAAACCACTGCAAGGCACCTCTGAGCCACTAGGGTTACCTTTGCTATAAATTTAAAGGCAGTAGTACCATGCAGAATGCTATGCGCAAAACGTTAACTGCGTCACGCAGTATCTCCACAGCGAATTACTTTTTAAGACATGTTAACAGCATAATTAACATATCCAGGACATCCACTCAACACCCTCCAAATCTCATGTGAAAAGACCAAACTGTTCCAGAGATATTCAATTTGTATGTTTCTGTACATTTAAGAAGTTTTCCACCACAAAATGGTGGAAATTGGGGCAAAAATTCACTAAAATGGAGGACTGCGAAGTGACCAACCTCAAATGGCCATCACTGTGGAATGGAACAACATTTTTTACCAAACAAAAACTGCCATGTTCCTTGAACAAAGGTCTTTCTAATTGCCAACTGTCAGACCAATCAACCACACACTGGCTGTGCTATGTGTCACAGAAGACAGTGCAGAAAAATAGCTAAAACATAATATTTTGCACTGCACTATGCAAATGCAAAACACAAATGGTAATGGTAATGCAAATGGTGGTGGAAACAGTGAGGTAAAATAAAATAGTAACACTAACACAAATGCAAGTGCAAATGGTAATGCACATGGTGATGCAAACATAAATGATAGCGCAAACAGTAAGAGAAATGCAAATGTTAGTGAGCACAGAAATGGTAATACAAACAGTAATGCAAACGCTCATGGCAACTGAAACGCAAACATTAACAAAAACACTAATGCAAATGGTAATGGAAACGCAAACACAATTACGAAAATGCAAACGGTAACAGAAACACAAACAGAAATGCAAACAGTAATGGCAATGGTGATGCAGAAGGAAACTGTGACAAAATCGACAACGGAAACGCTACCAAAATGCAAACACTATGGCCAAATGAAACACAAACAGTGACGAGCACACAAACAGTAATGGTAATGCAACTGGAAAAGCAAATGGTTATGGTAACACCAGTGATGACGCCAAAGGGAACAGTAACACAAATGGAAATGCAAATGCAAGCACGTATGCAAATGCAAATCATAATGTGCAAGGTCACGGTAATGCAGTTGGAAATGCAAATGCTTATGGTAACACCAATGATGATGCCAAAGGAAGCACAAACACAAACGGAAGTGCGTATGCAAATGAAAATGGTAATGCACATGGTGACACAAAAGGAAATGCAAACAAAAACCGTAATGGAAATGCAAATGTTAACAGTTATGCAAATGCAAGCACAAATGCAAACGCAAAGGGTAGCGCACATGGTGACGTAAATGGGAATGCTAATGCAAATGATTACAGAAACTCAAGCAGAAACACTAACTGTAACAGTAATGGAAATGCACACACTTTTTTCCCCAAAGGGTGCATTCAGAAGCACAGTGAATGTGAAGAAATGTATGCATAATAATGGGCCTCGGAGCAGAAAATTAACACTTGGAATACTAAATTGCTTATATCTCAGGAATCGTACAACGTAGAAAAACCTAAAATCTCATATTATTTATGACTTTCCTGGCTAGTTTTGTACTTAGCCCCTTAGGGGGTGAAGTATTTTTCTGACAAAAAGTCTGTATCTTGAAGCGTTTTCGAGATATGGGCCCTGAAAGGCGCAGTGAACGCCGTAATGTTAGACTACGGGAAATATCAACTTTGGAGTGCCATAACATTGCAGCTCTCAATTTTTTTGTCACCAAACCACCAAAAGGCATATCTGTGGAATACTGGCTTTATTCCCTCCAAATTTCAGTCCAAAAGATCCAACCATTCTTTTGCAGCAGGGTGCCAAAGATTTCCTATTGTTTTGGGAATAGTGTCACAAAGTAGTGTCGTAATTTGCAACACTTTCACAAAAAAAATCATGAAAGTGTCGAATGTGCGACACTACTTTGCGACACTACTGTGTACAAAAATGTGAAAAACATATTTCTCGGGCGTTTAACCCTGTAAAAAAGACATGGCTAGCATCCTCAGGACTCGAATAAGTGAACACAACAATAATTGTGTCCCTAGAGGGTCCCAAATTTAAATGTCAAGCATTTCTATGACCACCAACTGAAAACAAGATGGCAGATTTGCAACACTACAGGGGTCATTTACGACATTAAAAACTGCATTTGCGACACTTTAAAACATTTTGTTAACTTTTCCCATTGACTATAATAGGAAACTTGTTTTTTGAACAATGTTTTTAACTGTTTAATATTTTTTCACAAAATCTTTGAAAAGCACAATGGGAACCCAGCTGCATGTTCCCTGAAGGTTTCAGACTGGTCACGTAGACTGTGCGACCTATAGGCACAAGCAAAGAATGCACAAAAATGCATAATTTGTGCGATTTTTGGTGCTCTGTAGCTCCACAACTGTATTTACTACCATTACAAAACTTGGCAGATCCAGAGACGTATGCTTCCAGACAGTGCATGCCAGATTTCAGGCAAATCCATCATACGGTGGCAAAGATATTAAGCTGCCATATTTCAGATCTAACCTTAAATGGGGTACTCAACACTAACTATAGTGGCACTACTATACCACTAAAATATATATATATATATATCTATAGATATATATAGATATATATATATATATATATATATATATATATAGATATACATATTAGTACGGTCGCACCCCTATAGTTACGGTTGTGTAGATACTTTAATGTTAAACCTCAAATTTTGTATGTTAATAACTTTGCAACTGTTCCACAGATTTGTACAAAATTTGGAATGTGCAGTCTGGTATGGTAGATCTCTTGATTTACTGAGTTGTGTTTCAGTCAAACATATGGTTTTTGCACAGCAAAATGCTAAAAAAATTCAATTTTCACCAGTTTTGACCCATTTTTTGCCTGTGGCACTGAAACCACGCCATGTGTTCTTTTGGTCTGAAACACAGAACATAGAAAGAGTTTGGGTCAAGCAACAATCCAGCATTGGTTTGGTAAAAAAATATTAATCCATTCCAAAGTTATTACATTTTTAATATTTGAGTTCTTGGCAAGCTCCTTTCAGTCAAAAATGTATATGTATTTTTTATGAAACATAAATGGCCTTACGATCAAAGATTTTGTCAGCTCGCAAAAGAAAATTCCTAGTTCATGAGAAAATTCTTTGTTTGTGAGCCGCCATCTTGTTTTTAGTTTTCCAGTCAAACAAAATGTCGTAACTTTCTCCACTGGTGACTTTTGGGGCAAATGAGGCATGGGTTTTATTCAGAGTGACCCCCTCTACAAAGCCATGCATTTGGTTTGCTTCATTTCTGTCAAAAAATAGGTTTTTAAAAATGAAAAATTCTTCTTTCATGACTCTCTAATGATCTTTGTTTGCGAGCCTGCAAAATCCTGTGTTGCAAGAAAATCCTAGTTTGCGAGCTTTGTTCGTGAGGGGAATACTAGATAGCCAGAATTTCACAACAAGATGGACCTGGGGATGATCAGATGGCCAAGACTGGCGTGACCAGATGTCCACTTGTGGACTAGGATTTTGTTAGGTCACGAAATAAGATTTATCTCGCTGCTGAAAAATTTGCTGTCTCATTGCTGAAATTTTTTTAAATGTGCAAAAACTTCAGCATTGCATAGCTCATTAATGGTTTGGTCTTTTTACTTGAAATGTTCAGGGTGTTGAGGGGATGCCCTAGTTGTGTAAATTATGGTGTTTAGGTGTTAGAGAACTAAGTGGTTGCATAGATATGGCATGATGAAGTTGACATTTTCCCCATAGGGTTAAATTGCATGTCTGTCATGCCTTTTGGTGCCGTTATCTCAAAAATGAAGGGAGATACAAAGTTTTCACTACTGGTGGCTTAGATCACCTTTTGGTGTCAGCGTGGCTCAGTTAGTAGCACATCTGCCTCTGGACCAGAAGGTTGTGTGTTCTCGTCCCACACTGGGATTGGACTTGTACCTAAAAATCTCTGGCATCCGAGTGCAGTATTGGGGGGGTGCTGTACTGCTGGGGTGTGCCGTCCTTCAGATGAGACATTAAACCGAGGTCCCTTCTGCCCATCCTGGTGTTGTCCTGGTGGGTGTCCAGGTGGAAGTAAAAGAACCCATGGCACTCTTTGCAAAGAGCAGGGAACATTCCCTGTGTCCTGGCCAACATTCCCCTTCCCATAAACCAGTTCATGCAATTATCCAGGCTGTGTGTGGGTGATGATGTGCGATATGGCTGCCACCACACATTCAGTCACTTCACTACCAGTCTAGCATTGCTTGTAAAGCGCTTTGGGATACTATGGATGAAAAGCACTATAGAAAATGCTGATTCTTCTTCTTCTTCTTCTATGCCACTGGAACAAGATTATAAACCATAGAGTAAGCCTTCAGTGGAATTTTTTTTGTACCTTTCATGATTAATGAGATATTGTCAAATTTGTGTTACAAGGGTTCCTTGCCATATAGGGTTGCTGCATAGCAATGCATAAGTGGGAATGCAGGCTCAGAGGGCCTGCAGTCCCACAGATGGATATTGTTATGCACTAATGGGCAACTTGATAGTTTTACTAGTTATATTACACTTTTATGCAGTCATGGGCAACTTGGTGGGACTGCGGGGCCCATAGGGCCCAGCGCTTCCACTAGTACATGTTTTTTACTAGTCATATTACACTTTTTCAAAAAGTAAGGAAATTCATGGCAACAAACTTCATTTAATTATATATTAGACTGGCATGGTAGTGCCAGTATAGTTAGGGTTGAGTAAGCGCTTTAATGTTAAACCTCAATTTCTAGAGCTTAATAAGTTTGCCACCATATGAAGGATGTGCCTGAAATTTTGCAAGTACGGTCTGGTACCATAGATTTCTGTATCTGGCAAGTTGTGTTATGGTTGGATGTATGGTCGTGGAGCTACAGAATGCCAAAATATGCAAAAAAAAAAGACATTTAGGACATTTCTTTGCTTGCGCCCACATCCTGCAAGATTTCTCTGTTCAGTCCAAAATCTTCAGGGAAACTGCAATCTGGGTCACTGTTACTTTTGTAAATGGCCCTTTTACTTTCATGCTGTGGCGATCTTGTTTTCAGTTAGTGAGAGAGAAAAATGCCTGACATTTAAATTTGGGACCCTCTAGGTAAACACTGACTGTTGGGTTTATCTAGTGAGGTCCTGAGGATGCCAGCCCTATCTTTTTGTTGGGATAAACCCCTCAGAAATGCCATTTTAAACATCAGAGAAAAAATACTTCAGCAAATCACAAAAGAAACTGCTGAAATACTTTTGCAAATGTGAAAGTTTCATGCTACTTTTTGTGAAACTTTTGTGATTTGTGAAAGTATTAGAAAAAAAACAGCAAATCTTTGCTATGGCTCTGCAACTAAACAGTTGGGTGTTTTGGGGCTGAAATTTGCAGAGAGTCAAGCTCTGATCCTGCAGATGTGCCTGTTTGTGGTTTGGAGCCAAAACGTTCAAGGGGCAACAAGTTACAGCATTCTGAAGTTGCAAAATTTCCCATAGGATAACATTGAGGTGTCTGTTATGCCTTTTGGTGCCTGTATCTCGAAAATGAAGTGAGATATAGAGTTTTTGCTACCTGCAGATAACCTGCAGAAACAAGCTTGGAAATCATAGATTACACCAGCAGTGGAATTATTTTCCTACTTACTACGTTTACAGAGATAGTGGCAAAAATATGATCCAAGGGTTCAAAAGGGGTGCCTGTTTAATGCTTTTCGGTGCCCGTATCTCATAAACTGTGTGAGATATGGGTTCAGTTGGCTGTTCTCGTGTAGCCATCTCACTATCATGATTACAATGACACTTGAACTTTTTTTATAGCTGTTACAGTTGCTGAAATATTGGCACATTACTTTTAGAATGATTCCTTGCCCTATGAGGCTGCTGTATGGCTCCATAGTTAAGTATAAATGGAAGCGCATGGCCCAGAGGGCCCGTGTTCCCACATACTCATATCATTATGCAAAAAATGGACAATGTGAAGGGAGTGCAGGGCCTGGAGGGCCCGTGCTCCCACTATCTTATACCACCCATTACACTTTCTTTCAAAAGAAGGAAATTCATTGCAAAAAAAATCTCCATTAATGCATCAGTTAGCTAATAGTACAGTGACAAAAGTTTGAAATGTGCTGTTAGGTTCAAACCCTAACTCCGCATCCCCCCACCCCCCACACACACACACATGCAAGACACATGCAAGATTGTAAGACACTACACCACTCCATCACATCTATAACCACAATAATCACAACACTGTACTTATTTCACATAACACTATATAATGAAAAAACAAATATAGTATCATCGACTCTATACTGCTAGCACAGTATGATGACACATTATTGCTGGCATATTGTTTTCATACAAAAACACTTAGTCTGTACACATTTTCAGAATATTGATTTTTATGTGTCACTATTCAACAATTGGGTTGCTGCAGATATCACTGCTACCACGTGAGCATGTGGTAGCAGGAAAGATAAAGATGACATACTACTTTTAAGATACTGTTCAGGTATGAAACTAGCACCATCAAGTGTTGTTATACTGCTACATTACCTGGAAATACTTATTAGCAGCATGTTATTGTTAGCTTTGGATGTTGCAGCTGTTGGTTTCACATTTTACTTGTGAACTATACTACAAATAATTACTTTTATTATTACTGCCAAGTGTTATTAGAACTGACTCGCTCTATCAGAAAAATAAATGCAAACATCCAATGACTGTTGGTAGGCTCATACTAACTCTCATTGCCAAGGAACTATCTGTGGACAACATACTGTGTGTTTCATCACTTCTTCACCATTGAAATATAGGCATCTGCTTACATCTTGTTATTGCTGTCTGTGACACAAAAATGCTTACTGTGGGGCATCACCCATGGTTGCCCAGCATGATGGCGGTTGAACTCTTACAGTTGGTGACCCATGGTGATGGATGTGCCTTGCAGTACATTTAGAGAGTTGTACATTACTTCTGTTACCTGATGCTGGTTGTCTCTGATTGGTTGTGTTGCCTTGGCCCTTCCCCTGCTTGCATATGTGTGTGTGTGTGTGTGTGGGAGGGATGCGGAGTTAGGGTTTTGAACCCTAACAGCACATCTCCAAACTTTTGTCATTATTTTGTTGCTTTTAACCCTAACTGATGCATTAATGGAGATTTTTGTGCCCCTATAGTTAGGGTTGAGTAAGCACTTTAATGTTAAACCTCAAATTTCGCACGTTAATAATTTCACAACCATTCAAAGGATTTGCATGAAATTTGGAATACACGGTCTTGTAGATCTCCTGATTTATCAAGTTGCATTTCAGTCGGTCATACAGTTTTTGCACAACAAAGTGCCCAAAACTGTACTTTTTGCCACTTTTGATGTGACGTAGACACCGTGTGGTCTATTGGTCTGAAACCTGAAACATAGAAAGAGGTTGGGTCAAGGAACAATCCAGCATTGGGGTTGGGTGAAAAAATATTACTCCATTCTAAAGTTATTTAATTTAGAAATTTTGAATTCTGAGCATGCTCAGTTCACAAAACAATGTATATGTATATTTTGCAAAAGAAGACTGGCCTCAGGGCTATCTGGTCATCCCCTAACAGTCAAAGATTTTGCATGAAAACAGCAAAAAATCTACCACTGCGAGAAATTTTTCAGCCACGAGAGCTGCCATCTTGTTTTCAATTTTCTGACTGAAAAAATGTTGTTGTTTTCTCCACAAGTGACTTTTGGGGCAAATGAGGCATGGGTTTTGCTCAGGAGGACCCCCACTATCAAGCCATTCTTTGGTTTGCTTTGGTTTTGTCAAAAATAGAGTTTTTAAAATTTAAAATTCTTCGTTCTTGACTCACTAATGTTTTTCCCTTGTGAGCCCACAAAATCTTAAGGCCGTGAGATGATTTTTGGCTGTGAGCTTCCTCTACAAGGGGATGACCAGATAGCCAGATTTTCACAACCAGATGTCCATGGGGAAGACCAGATAGCTCTAGGGATGACCAGATGAGCCAAACTGGGACAGCCAGATGTCCACTCACTGCCAAAGAATTTCTCACGGCCGAAACATTTTTAAAGGTGTAAAAACTTTAGAATTGCATATCTTAGTAATGGTTTGGTCTGTTTACTTGAAATTTGTAGGGTGTTGAGGGGATGACCTAGAGATGTGAATTATGCTGTTTATGTGTTGGGGAATTAAATGGCTGCAGAGATATGCAATGATGTAGTTAACTTTTCCCCTTAGGATTACATTGAGGTCTATGTCATGACTTTCGGCACTGTTATCTCAAAAACGAAGCGAGATACAAACATTTTGATAGTGGCAGCTGGAACAAGATTTTAAACTGTACAGTAGGCCTGCAGTGGAATTTTTTTTGTAGGTTGCAGGGTTCATGACATATTGTTACATTTGTGTACCAAGGATTCATTGCTGTATAGGGATGCTGTATAGCTATGTCAGATGTATATTGTTATGCAGTAATGGGCAACAGGCCATGCACTCCTACCACTACATGTTTTTATTAGTTATATTACACTGTTATACAGTACTGGGTAACTTGGTGGGAGCACAGGACCTGAAGGGCCCTGCGTGCCAGCCAATACCCCTTGGCAACCTGGTGGGAGGGCCCCGTTCTCTCAAAAATACATGTTTTTACTACTTATATTACACTTTTTCAAAAAGTAAGGAAATTTATGGCAAAAAACTTTATTTAATGCATCAGTTATGGTTAAAGCAACAAATGTCAAGAAATGACATGATAGGGTTGAACACCTAACCCCCCACACCCTGGGGTGTGCCATGGGGTGGTGCTGCCTAATTGTCACCACATTCTCCTTTACTGTAGCATGTCAACCTGCATACACATGGAATGGGGTTAGATTTGGGCCACACGACCCTGTGGTACACCCTGGCATCTGTCAGTATGTGGAGGAGGGATGTGGGGGGTTAGGTGCTCAACCCTATCATCTCATTTCCTGACTTTTGTCACTTAACCCTAACTGATGCATTAAACAAATGTTCTTTCCATAATATATATATATATATATATATATATATATATATATATATATATGTGTGTGTGTGTGTATATATATATATATATATATATATATATATATATACATATACAGTAAAGACCACCAGGATGAAGCCTAACTCTGTGGAATTCTGCAGTAGAGTTACTGCAGCAAGCAATGCAATTTCAATGGGAGTTAATATCTATATACAGAATATAGATAGGTGTTGGGGTGTGACTTGGAGTCATCGGCCCTAACTCTCACCCCTTTCCATATGTAAGGAAGACAAGATGGTACAGTATAGAAAAATGGAATGAGCGTTAGGGCCGATGACCCCAAGGCACACCCTGACACCTATTGGGGTGTGGACAATGGGGGTAAGGTGGGGTGGTAGTGTTGTGTGGGAGGGTGAGGTAGGGTGTTAGGGTTGTGAATTTCCAGACTTTTGTTGCTGTAATATGAACCCTAACTGATGCATTAATGGAGTATTTGCAATGAATTTCCTTACTTTTTGTGAAAGTATCACCATAGTCGTAGTTGCTTATGGGAGTGCAGGGCCCACATCTATCTATAAGTGTAGAGCCAGTGCAATTAACCTTCATCTCCCTCTTGAAGTGCAGTGCCTTTCAGGCCCTTCACTCCCATGCTCTGTGATTTTCCTTATTTTATTGAAAGAGCATGGGGTCCTTTGGTCCCTGCACACTCATCCCTCCATAGATGCATGAGCAAATTATCACCATAGACATCTGATTACCCCAGGACATGTACCTCGTACAGAACATTTTCAAATCCCCACCAAAACATAATTCTGTGCAACTGCGATACCATTCTGTGACAAAGGTGTGAAAACACATTTTGGCCACTGTTTGAAAAAACACCGCTGTGACATACATGAGGTGGGGTTATAAGAAGCCTATGTTGAAAATCTGGTGTCAAAATATTGAACATTTCAATAGTTACAAGAGGGCGTACCAAAATTGCAACAAATGGTCTTAGCTTTGGCATTTTTTCATATTTTGACCCCATATTTGCAACACAGTCTTCTTATTACCCCACCTCATAAACCCAATAGGAGGAAATGTTTAAATCTGTGGCAAAACACCATTCTGTGCCACAGATGAGAAAGCACATTTTGGGCAGGATGTGAAAAATGACAGCTGTACTGTTCATGATGTGGTTTGAAAAAATGGGAATGTTGAAAATTTGTAGTGAAAATATTAAACATTGCCTAAGTTACGTGCATGTGTAGAAAAATTTCGATGACTGCGCATAACTTGGCCACTTCTTATGTATTTTTTTTCAAATTTTCAACATGAGCTTTTGGGGACCCCAGCTCATGAACATTGGTAGTGTCATTTTGATACCCAGTCCTGAAAGGTGATTTTGCTCAGTGACCATGAAATCACCTTAGGGGCCCAATTAATGAACAACAGTGACAGTGTACAAAACTGGGGTCCCAAACAGGCCATGTTGAAAATTTGGTGAAAAAATAACACAAAATGGCTGTGATATCACCATAAGCTCAAAACACCATTAAAAGTCATTATACAGCACTTACCTTTATTCTCCAGTTTACGGTTTTGCTTTGAAGAGTGCATACATGTCCTGGTCCACAGAAGATGACAGGTGACAGCCTCAGGTGGCAAGTATGGGGCAAGGGGGTTGAGGGGTGGTGGGTGCTCAGTGGGAGGGTCAAGATGAGGGAATGGGATGGGGTAGATGATGTGGGACCATTTTCTTTTTTTCAGAATTAAAAAAAATGATGCAGAAGCACTGTTTTCTTTTTATATGGGTACACTTGAAACAATGGTTTGGGACACTGGGGGTAGGCTCCCCAGTGTCTCATGGTACTGAGGGAGTAGGACATAACTGGAATCACTGGAAGTGGGCTCCCCAGTGTCACACACTGATGGGGGGGTTGTAGAGCACAGGCTGGGATTGGGCACCCCGATGTTGGCAAAAACATTTTTTTCAAACAAATAATTCAGGACATTGGCAGTGGACTACCCAGTGTCCCATACTGGTGGAAGGGGGGCTTCTATCTGGGACACTGGGAGGGGGATTCCCAGTTTTCTACACTGGCATGGGGGCTTCTACCACTGACACAGGGACTGGGCAGCCCAATCTCAGCAAAACATTGTTTAAAATAAAACATGCCATGGCCCCCTTGGAGGCAGTAAACCAATAAACAATCCTTTCATTAGGTAAACACCAGCAGGTGTTTACCTAAACAGGGGCAGAGGAATGGGATTCTGTGGTTAGCTTGATCAAAAAATGGCCAGAAAAGGTTTTGGGTTCTTTTCAGGGTCTGACTTTTTTTTTTAAAGTAATTCATCAAATTGCAGCAGATGTAGCAAAATTTGCAAAAGCTTTCACAAAACAGTGCTGCAATTTGCAACATTACCAAAGTAGTTTCACAGAACTGTGCAGCAATTTGCAGCAGTTTCATAAGAGTAGTGTCACAAATTTGCAACATTACCAATGCCAGATTTAAATAAACATATTTCCTGATATAATTTTTAAAATCTAACTTCAGAATCGTGCTCCTTGGGTCCTGATTAGGTAAACACCAATGTGTAAACACCACTTTTGGTGTTTACCAATGGGCGGTATTTTTTGAATTACAGTGTTTTCTCCCATCACTAACTGAAAACAAGATGATGGCAGAATGGCACTATTTATCCATTTAGAAAGCAAAAAGTGCTTTCTCAAAAGCAAAACCTGCTTTCACATGGCACATCTAATTTTTCTCATAGGCTATAATGGGAAACTTAAAAGTTTAATAACTTTTGAACAGATTAATATTTTTTCAACAAACCTTCAAAAGGCACATTTGCGACCCAGACACCATATACCTTAACAATTTCAGATCAAACCTTAGTCATTTTACAGAAATGGTGGGACAAAGGATTTACACCTAAATGGTAATTTTCACATTTATTTCACACTCTGCATCTTTGCAACCACATATCTGACCAGAACGAAACTTGTCACATTAAGAGATCTATGGTACCTGACAGAGAATGAAAATTTTTGTGCATGTCAGTCATACTGTTGTATAGTTATTAAAGTGCAAAAGATTGAACTTAACATAGAAGCGACTGTTGAATCCTAACTATACTGGCACTACTGTGCCAGTATGTAATAGATAACCCACTTTTAGGTGTGTGGTTGTGCTCTGATATATGCTTAAGGTCGCAAGCTGAGTGCATCTACCACACAAGGCGTGCACATATCAGAGCATGACAGTACACCGTAGACTGGGTTATCTATCTTATAAAATGGCAAAATTGTTTTGGAGGGGCTAAAAGTGCAGGTGTGCAGTCGCGCTCTGATATACGCACAGTCACCTGAAGGTGTTTGTCCAATGCCACTAATGCCATTGATTTCTTTTTTCTTACCCATTATATATATATATATATATATATAGCAAAAAACTCTATTAATGCATCAGTTAGAGTTGATTCCACACCAACAAAAGTTTGGAAATTCGATGTTAGCATTACCAACCCTACCCTCCCCACCCTCCACAGACCAACAGGTGCAGGGGTCAGCCTGAACTGTCACCCCATTCCATGTGTAAACAAGCTGAGATGGCACAGTATAGGAGAATGGGGTGAGAGTTAGGTCAGATGACACCAAGGCACAGCCTAGTACCTTTTGGTCTGTGGTATGTGTGAGGATGTGGGAGGGTAGATTTGGTAACCCTAACAACAAATTTCCAAACTTTTGTTGGTGTGGAATTAACCCTAACTGACGCATTAATGGTTTTTTTTTGTAATGAGTTTCTCTTCTTTTTTATAAAGTGAGATGTTACTCATATGGTATCTATGGGTGGCCCCAAGTTCCCATTCAACCATAAGTGTAGAGGAATAGTGCAGGAGGACCCTGTACTCCTAGTTTTGCATAATGGAATGCATATTTGGGAGCATGGGCCCTGCAGTCCCACCCATCCATAAGTGTTGACACATAGCACAGGAGGGCCCTGTGCTCCCAGTATTGCGAGATGATGTCCATGTGTTGGAGCATGAGGCCCTCCAGGCCCCACGCTCTCTCCTACCTATAAGTATCAAATCATAGCACAGGAGGGCTCTGTGCTTTTAGTTTTGCATAATTGTATCCATAGGTGAGAGTGTGGACCCTCTGGGTCCTGCGCTCCCACCTACCCATAAGTGTAGAGGCATAGCGTAGGCGGGCCCAGTGCTCCCCCTTTAGCATAAATAGTAAGCATAGGTGGGAGCGCTGGCTTTCTGGGCCCTGTGTTCCCACCTACCCATGAGTACAGACACATAGCACAGGCCTAGAGGCATTCCAAGTAACCCTTGTAATTCTTATTTGGCAATAGCTCAGTAACCATAGGAACTGCAGAAAAAATTAGTTTGCAGTTGTACCCATGACCTAGCCACCTCCAAACATGCTTAGTATCCCAAAAGATGTACTAAGCTGCATTTAGTAAAAAAATCCTTATCTTGAAACCGTCTTGAGATATCTGCACCGAAAGGCACTGCTGCTGCCACAATGTTATCCTATGGGAAAATGCACAACTTTGGACAGCTGTAACTCTAGAAACAGTGAACATTTTTGCACCAAACCAGCATAAGACACATCTGTGTGGCAACGGCTTGCCACCCTGCAAATTGCAGCCCTAAAGTCCTAAACATTGTCTTGCTATGAAGTGGCAAAGAAACTGCTTTTGGGGCTGTTTACCTGTGGGACTTTCACAAACCTCTGCCGACTTTCACGAAAGTCACATTGGTTTACATGGGAGAGCTTTCACAGAAGTACTTCGGTACTTGGGCAAAAGACCCATCATTATACATGTGGGACATTCACAAAAGTACCCGTGGGAGTTTTGCAAAAGTCAGTGGAAGTTGCACGAAAGTTCCACAGCTAAAATGGCAGAAAATTTAAAATAACATTTCTGGGCATCCTGGTGAAAAACTAATGCCACAACCAAATGTCGGTGTTTATCTAGTGCCAGTAGTTTTTGAACTACAACTTTTTTCTGCCTCGCTATGGTGTGGGTAGAATGAGAAGAAATCTGGATAAACTGGCAAAATCATCAGAAGAGTGGCAACTGGGGTTTAACGCAAATAAGTGCAAGATCATGCACATAGGGAAGAGAAACCCTGAAGCCACCTATAGGTTGGGAGGGGAGTTGCTGGCAATCACAATGGAAGAAATAGACTTGGGCATAATCATCACTGATGACCTAAAATCATCCAAGCAGACCACTAAAGTAGTAGGTAAGGCTAGAGGGATGTTGGGGTGTATTAGTAGGGGTATCACAAATCATAAGAGGGAGGTAATAATCCCTCTTTACAAGACACTGATTAGGCCCCATTTGGAGTACTGCATGCAGTACTGGAGGCTGCACCTTCACAAGGACATTAACAACATGGAGGCAGTCCAGAGAAGGGCAACCAAAATGGTACATGGACTGCATCAGAAAACAAATGAGGACAGATTAATGGAGCTCAGTATGTATACCCTAGAGCAAAGGAGAGAGAGAGGTGATATGATCGAAACATTCAAACTCCTTAAGGGTATTAAGAAGGTGAAAGAGTCTAACATGTTTCAATATAAGAAAAATAGCAGGACAAGAGGACACAGCATGAGATTAGAGAGAGGCCAATTAATGGGTAACGTGAGGAAGTTTTTTTTTTTTCAAAATTGTTTTACCAGGTGAGACACACTAAGCTTAAAGCTTGTTTACAGACACAACCTGGGAGCACAGGAAAGTTAAGTGACTTACTCAGGGTCACACAGTATGCAAGTGGGGGCTGTGGGATTCAAACCCAAGTCTCCAGATTTTTGCAGCTCAGAGTCTTAAACCACTGCACTATACTGCCTCCCAGGAAGTTCTTTTTCACAGAAAGGGTGATGGATGCATGGAATGGCCTACCTCAGGAAGTGGTGGATATGAATACAGTGCAGGGATTCAAACAGGCATGGGATAGGCATAAGAGAGCAATACAGATGAGTATGAATAGATAGGCCATTGACAGAGTAAAGGCCTATGGCACATTCATAAGGTAGAAAAAAAATGTACAGACTGGATGGGCATTACAGCCCTTATTGGCCCTCAACTTCTATGTTTCTATGTGTTTTTTTTTTTTTTTTAATTGTTTAACCAGGAATATGTTTCTACGTTTTGCTAACTGAAAACAAGATGGCGGCAGCATGAAAGTACTAAACCTGTTTGCGAAAGTAAAAAGTGCTTTTGAGGGGAACATATATTTTTTCCCATAGGCTATAATGGGATATTTTAAACTTTAATAACTTTTGAATGGATTAATATTTTTTCACCAAACCTTTAGAAGGAACTTCCTTGACCCAGTCCCCATATACCCTGAAAATATCAGACCAGACAAACAAACCATTCAGGCTGTAGAGACGAGCAAAGCATTTGCCAAAATTGCTAAAAAAGTGTTGTTTTGCACTTTTTTTTTGGCATTCCACAACTCCACAACCACACATCTGACTGGAACAAACTTGCCAGTTCCAGAGATATATGGCAGAAGACAGTGCATGCAAAATTTCTGGAAATCAGCCAAACCATTACAAAGTTATTAAAGTGCAAAATTTTGGGCTTAACATAGAAGTAGTCATGCAACCCTAGCAATAGCTGCACGGTAGTGCAGCTATAATATATATATATATATGTATATAAATGGGGGATACTGATACATGATGGGCAGGAGTGGAATATGGAAAATATTCTCACTTCAGCAGAGTGAGCTTTGTATTCTAACGAGTGCCAAAGGCATGAGTGAGAATGGACAGCTCACTCTACAGGAGTGAGAATATTTTCCATATCCCATGATCTTCCCATCATTGTGCAATTTATACCACAGGGGTGAGAGCTTTAGGAAAATGTTTTCTGTTTCTGTGTGTTTCCTGCTCATTCTGTGTGTGCTGTCAGTGTGTCTGTGTGTGTTCTGAATGGACTGAGAGTCAAAAACACAGGTGAGTGTTTTGCAAAGCTAATTGAGTGAGTCAGAGGCTCAGTGAGAAAGACAAACTGCTGCAGGTAGCACTGAGAGATAAATTGCTTTATTAAAGAGTTTCATTTAGAATTCAGGTTGTTTTGAAGCTGAGATCAGCACAGTAATGGGATAGGAGTGTTAGAAACACAATGGAACACAGGTGAGAATGTTTTGCAAAGCTAATTGAGTAAGCTGTAGCTTTAGTGAGAAAGAGAAACTGTTTTCTGAAGCAGTTTCCTTTAGAATGCAAGTTGCAGCGCAGATATTCTCACTCTGGTGACATCAGCAGAGTGTGGATAAATGTCAATATCCTCACTCTGCTGATGTCATCAGGATTTATCCTCACTCCAGTGGAAAAACACAGGATAACAGGATATCCACTGAGAAAGCTCTCGCCCCCATGGTTTATATACAGGTGTATATATATGTGTGTGTGTGTATATATATATATATATATATATATATATATGTAGATAGATATGAACATATGACATTTCCAGCAGATACAGACCATTCAGGCTATCTAGTCTGCTCAAGCGTGCAGCACTTCAGTCCATTAGACTGCAGCTGTCCCCTCTGCCTCATATGCCATCTTCCCATCTCCTGCTCCCTCCCAGTTTGTACTCTCCCTTTGAATCTGTCCCACCACCTCTTGAAGCCCTCAACACTCTATAGCAAGAAGATTTCCTCTGGAAAAGCATTGCATCCTGCCACCACCCTTTCTGTGAAATAGTGCCTCCTCATTTCCCTCTTGAACCTGCCCCCTTCCAATTTCATAGAGTGTTCCCTGGTTTTCCTTCTGCCTTTCAGATTGAACGTACACCTGATGTCTACTCTGTTCAAATCATACAGGTACATGAGGGTCTCAATCATATTCCCTCTCTCCCATCTTTCCTCCAGGGTATACATATTGAGCACGCAGTCTCTCCTCATAAGATCTGTCCCCCAACCCCAGGATCATAATTGTTGCCGTGCACTGTACCCCCTTCAGTAGTTTGATGTCCCTTTTCAATTAGGGGCACCAGAACTGCATGCAATACTCTAGGTGCAGTCTCACCAGCAACCTATAAAGGGGCAAGATGACTTCCCATTCCTAGAAGTTACCACCTTGTTATACACCCTAGCATCCTGTTTGCCTTCACTGCTGTCTTCCTGCACTGAGCAGAGTGGTTCATCTCCCCAGTTACCAGCACTATCAGATCCTTCTCTTCCTTGGATTTTGTTAACAGGACACCCTTCAGGGGTGTGTGGCTTGGACACAATGGTAATGGCTGCTTAGGGCTTTTGCTCTGTCCCAGCATGGCACCTAATCACACCTAATCTAAAGCAATGCCGGACTGAACTACCTCCATTACAACTGGAAAACCCCTCCCTTCCTCTGCCACCTTTATCCTGATGTTTTTTTGCCAAGGGTGCCATGCTCCATATGTAACTTTGCTGAGTTACTACTTGAGGGTTGCGTAGCCGAGGTAGGCCACACAGGCCTGAGAACACAGGCCCCAGCTCAATTGCCAGTATGCCCACCACTAATTCTGTGCCTGAGTCACAACCTGATGGGCCGTGATCGCCATTAGCTATGAGCACCTCGAAGCAGACAGTAAGCTGCATATCTATCGCCGTCCTGAGCTATTGCTATTCTGGTGGGGGCGATGGATGCTTCCACGAACAGTGACCAAAGGCCCTGCTTGCAAGACACTCAGCCCCCTCCTGACCAGGCTCACCTGGGAGATGCTCTATCACACATAACACAGATGCCTGAAGCTCTTTTAACCAGAGTGGACAATATAGGGGCATCCTTGGTGGGGAATGTGGTGGATATATGCTGGTTGGAAGGTAAGCAAAACGTGTTGGAACAGAGAACTGAGGAGCTTGAGAGGCAGCACATTGTGTTGTTGCAGCATCTTAGGGAGCATGAGGCAAGGCTTACTAGGCTCTGGTACAGGGCTGAAGACCAGGAGAATAGGAGTAGAAGGAACAACTTCAGGATCCTGGGCATCCCGGAGGGATCTGGAGGCCCAAATATGGAATGTTTCCTTAATGATTGGCTGCCACAGCTGCTTAGAAAGAGGTGGAGGGAACCAATCAGTGTGGAAAGAGCCCATAGGTTGAATGGCAGATCAGATGGTTCGAAGGCCCCTAGAACCATAATAGCAGACCTACTGAGGTACTCAAGTGAAGGAGAAGCTGCTAGGGACATGGGAGAGCTTACATGGAGGGGCACCACCATTTCCTTCTATAGGGATTTCTCCCAAGAGGTAGCTGCTAGAAGGAGAGCTTTTGGTCCACTTAAAAGAACGTTGCAAGTAAACTCTTTCCAATATCGCTTTAAAAAACTTATAGCACTGCAGATCTCCAAAGATGGGAAGTATTTTCTTGCTGAATTCCCCAGGGAAGCTGAAACATGGATCAATAATCACTGGTCAGGCCTCGTGTCCCAGACTGCATCTTCCAGATGCCTCTGGGTCCCTGGGGATAGTAATGGTAAGGGAACAGAAAGGAAGGAGAGGCAGTTGCAGGGGGGAAATAAACATAACCGGACTGGTCCAGCTGCAAAAGTGCTCCTTATGTCTCATGCTCAAGACTACCAATACTCCAGAGACTCAGGAAATCGGCCAGATGACAGTCTACTAGCTGCCACCAAACAATCCCCCATCAAACCGGTGATAGCAGAGAAGCAAGAACAGTTAAAATATGTCACTTCCAATCAGTAACACCAGCGCTCCAGAAGCCCAGGCTGTTCAAATGCTGGAAACTCCTCAGTATCACCCCCAGCCAAGCTTCTATGAGCAGAAGCACTCTCAGTAGCCAAATTTGAAAGCCAAGAACTGTCAGTTTCTGAAAATAATGAACCTATGGATGACATTGCACCACTGGACTGGGCCACCACCGTGGAAGAAGATGAAGAAGAGCTGGCATCGGTGGCAGGCCTATTAAAAAAGGGGAATAAATATTTGCAGAGGCCCTCGACCCAGTAGAGCAGAAGGAAAGTGATCAGAAGTTCCTGGGGCTCCTGGCAGAAATGGGTGATGAGCAGGACAATTTAAACTTGGCTTGATTTTTATCTTTTCTGATTTACTGTAGTGCCTGATAAGAACGTTCTCCCTATACTGGGAATGTTTCTAGCTGATTTTGGGTGGCACACGGGGTGAAGGAGATCCACTGTTGCGCCTGTTCCCCTTATCCCTGATCTCTTAGAATATCTCCTCATGAATGGCCCCCCCCAGCAGGGCTGCATCTGCTGACTTGGATTACATACTAAATCAAGAGAAGGAGCTGTCCCCCCCTTCCCACTGTTTATGAGTCCTAGTTTCAATAATAACCTTGTTTCAGGTGAAGCTGAATAACATTCCCCTCGTCTCCTTCCTTCATATGCAGTTTACTGCACTTGTGGCTCACCTTGGGAATACCTATTTGAATGGGAGCCGATGGCACAAGACATTTAATTATTAAGTGGAGGGATAAGTACTTCTTATCCCCACCTCTTGCTTAGAGTGTCTGTGGGCGGCACATAGAGGTTCCCCCCCCTCCTTTTCTTACTCATGTTGGGAGAGTTTCCCTTCCCCCCCATTTCTCCCCTTCCAGTTGTTAATGGTTTTCTGCACTATCGGATTAAATGCCATTAGGACTACCCGGATCCTCTGGACCTGGTTTCATTTTTGTTCTAGGAGGCCGGGTTGGGAAAGGTCATCTTATGGTTGTTTGTGACCTTTCTCCACTTTTGGTGTCTGAAGCAGTGTGGCTTGGAGCACTCCAAGGCTCCCCTCATGTGTTCAAATCAGTATCATTAGAACTTTGATATTGTTCTGTATTCCATTTACTGTTATAGTTCTTTACATATGAGCACTGTTCTGTGCTGACTTCTCAATAACATGCTGTTTAATTTGTTTCCTTGTTTATCAGACTGGATTTTTCCTTCTTCGTGTCAACTGCTGCAGCTTCCCTTAGCTTGTTCTACTCACTGGCTCCTCCTTCTCACCTACAAGGCTCAACACTCTCCTATCTGGACTAATATTCAGGTGACCTCTCTCTCTCTACTACTAGATTATATCTCTTCTCATGGGTGAGTACTCCCTTTTCTGGTTGTTTCCTTCTGTGGACAAATATGGCTAGCAATCCCCCTGCATCTCATGGATGGAAGTGCGTTTCTTGGAATGTAAAGGGGCTTAGCCATCTGGCCAAATGCACAAAAGTGCTTCAATTTCTGAACTCTCTGGGTGCCGACATAGCCATTCTCCAAGAGATGCACTTAACCAATAGAACTGTACAATGGCTTAAGAAATTGTGGATAGGCTCTGTTATTGCTTGTTGTGCCTTATTACTGTGTACAGCATCGCCATAGCTGGTAGAAGATAAATGCACAGACTCTCAGGGAAGGTGGGTCACGGTCAGACTTTCATACCCAGGGGGCAGGGTGTTGCTAGACAACATATATGGCCATAATAATGACTCTGGAGAGATCTACTCTGCTATCAGCCAAGCCTTCAATGATCTCATGAATGGGTACTCAGATATCCCCATCTTGCTAGGAGGTGACCACAATTTGGTTCCCGATATCTTCTTCAATAAGTCTATCCCTACCCCACATACCCACCCCAAAGACCTGGCAGGCCTTATAGAACTTATGGCAGAGTGGAACCTCTGTGACCCCTGGAGAAGGGATAATCCACAAGGACGAGACTACTCTTTTTACTCAGTGGTCCACCACACCCATAGCAGGCTATATTCCTGGCTGGCCAACCACATAGCCTCACCTGGAATTCTGGAAGCCACTATCAGAAGTATTATAATTTCCGACCTTGCCCCCATGTCTATTCTGTTCTCCCCTCCAGGGCAAGGAGCTCCCTCCATGAGATGGAAGTGTAACCCCCTATTGCTGCAGGATAGAGACTTTCAGGCATTTATAACAGAAGAGACTCGCTCCTACTTCTCTATCAATACATCAGATGAGGTATCGGCCTCCACATTCTGGGAAACCTTTAAGGCAGTCATCAGGATGAGAATTATTTCCTACACAGCGGCCAAGAACAGGGCCCATGCAAAAACTATACAACAGCTTCAGGCCTAGCTCGCAACCTAGAGACAATTTTAGCTCTTAACTCAGCACTACCTTAACTCCCCATCTGCCCAATATTATAGGCCTAAAATACTAAATAAACACATTGCTAAGCAGAAAAACAGAATGGCAGCTTCTCCGCTCCAAACATAAAGGGTGGGAAGGTGGGGATAAAGGGGGTAAGCTACTAGCCTACCATTTATATAAGCAGCAAGCCTCATCCAGGATACTTGCACTTAAGAACAAAGAGGGCAAGGTGGTCTCGGCTCCTAAAGATATTAATGAAACAGTGCAGCTGTTTTATCAAGCCCTTTACCGGACCTATTCTAAGGTCTCTTCGGCTGAACTCTCCACACATATGCTAGAGTTCTGTAAAGGGGTTTCTCTCCCTAAACTTTCTCAAGCAGCCTGTAATGATCTGGAGTCCCCCATCACTGCCAACGAACTCCAGACCAGCCTCTCTAAAATAGAGAAGGGTAAGGCTCTGGGACCAGATGGGATGATGGTTGAGCTCTACCAACTACTCACAGCTGACATCACCATCCCTCTGCTGCGAGTCCTGCAAGAAGCCCAGAGCACAGTTTCACTCCCACCTACCGTGCAGGAAGCACTTATAACTTTAATTCCTAAAAATTCCTCTGATACGTTGGATTGCACCAACTTTCGGCCTATATCACTTCTATCAGTGGACATTAAAGTGTTGGACAAAGCTCTGGCTAACAGGCTGATGCAGGTTCTCCCCACCTTAATTCATCTCTCGCAGTCTGGTTTTTTGAAGGGCAAGTCTGGGGCAGACAATCTGCACCTAGTCCTCAGTCTAAAATGGCTGGCTCTCCACTCCTTAACTCCCATGGCAGCCTTAGCAATCGATTTCTCTAAGGCCTTCGATTCCGTAGAGTGGAACTATCTCCATAGTGTCCTCCACCTCTATGGATTCAGTGAGCATTTTCGCTCTTGAGTCTCCACCCTATATCATCTTCCAACAGCCAGAATTGTTACCAACCGGGACATCTCCTCTCCATTTCCTTTACAAAGGCGCAGCAGACAACGATGCTCCCTCTCGCCTCTCTTTTTCCTCATAGCCCTTGACCCCTTGATCAGGAAGTTTTTGCAGACTACCAGTATCACAGGGATCCCTGCCAACAGCAAGTCTTTCCTGGTTAATGCCTATGCTGATGACATGTTACTTACATTGTCTAATTCTGACCTCTCCTTACCTATAGTGTTGCCAGTATTATGAAAGTTCACCTCTCTCTCTGGCTTATTAATTGACCAAAATAAAACAATTCTCTCTCCGCTCAACTCAAGGTGCAATAGAAATTACTTGGAGGGCACTGACATTACCTGGGCCCCTCAGGGTTTCCCATACCTAGGAGTTTTTTTCTCCTCAGCATGGAATGATCTTGAAAAGGCCAACTTCTCTCCTCTGTTATCAGTCCTGACAGCTGAAGTTCAGTGTTGGCGCATGCTGTAGCTGTCCCTCAAGGGTAATGTAGAGGCAGTATGTATCTTCATACTTCCAAGAGTCTTCTACTTACTGAACAGTCTCCCAGTCCCCCTGTCCCACAAACCACTTTCCTCTCTGGACAAACTGGTCTCTCCTTTCTATGGGAAGGCAAAGCAGCTCTCTGGGGATGCACGAAATTGAGAGCCCACTGGTCCAAAGGTGGGCTTGAGCTCCCCTGGTTGGTAGGCTATCACTTGGCCCTTTGCATGGCACAAGCTACTGCTTGGTTTGTCCCGAGCCCAGCCCTCCCTCTGCAATGGGTCCTTTTGGAATCTGCCCTCATACCAGGGAACTCTCTTTTCTCACTGCTAACCAGCAGACAATTCCCAGGGAACCAGCTTACCCAAATCATGACTGAAACTTGTAAAGCATGGCATCGGGCTATGACCCTTACATAGCCTGCTCTCCTCTGATCCTATATGCTCCCCTCTGGAATAACAGGCTTATTATGGTGGATGGCAAACCTCTCTCCTGGCAACACTGGGTCACCAAAGGGATTTGCAATGTGGGAGATCTTCTCCTTCCAGATAATAAAACACTGATGTAATTTAAACAACTGCAGGATCGCTTTGATCTGAAAGCCCAAGACTTTAGGATATATCTCCAAATAAGGAGTGTGCTTCACCCCCTCCTGTCCAAATACACTAATGAGTGAGTGGAGCTGCCTGGCTACATTCCACAAACCCAAACAGGGTCAGGGACTTGTGGAGTTATTTACAAGACATTGAGAGACTCTTAGCAGGATACCACCTCCAACTGCTGTCTGGTGTGGGGCGGAGCTCAACACCCTTCCCTCAACAATAGTTCACTTGTCTAAGGGCAGTGCATATAGTGTAAGAAGATGCCAAGATCCAGCTGATACAGTTGAAAATTCTTCTTCGATGATATAGGACACCTGCCATGCTTTGAAAACTCAAAGTGCTGAACCATGACAGATGCTGGAGGTGTCAGGACTCCCCAGACAATCTCCTTCATATCCTCTGGACCTGCCCTGCCCTTCATAAATTCTGGTCTATGGTGTTGAAAGACTGCTCCAAGATTGTTGGCAAAAGGATTCTACACTCCATGACTCTCTGTTATTGGGGAATGCTTCAACACTAGACCCACTACCTGCATCACTCAAAGCATGAATCCTGGCTGCTAACCAGCAGACAATTCCCGGGGAACCAGCTTACCCGAATCATGACTGAAACTTGTAAAGCATGGCATCGGGCTATGACCCCTACATAGCCTGCTCTCCTCTGATCCTATATGCTCCCCTCTGGAATAACAGGCTTATTATGGTGGATGGCAAACCTCTCTCCTGGCAGCACTGGGTCACCAAAGGGATTTGCAATGTGGGAGATCTTCTCCTTCCAGATAATAAAACACTGATGTAATTTAAACAACTGCAGGATCGCTTTGATCTGAAAGCCCAAGACTTTAGGAGATATCTCCAAATAAGGAGTGTGCTTCATCCCCTCCTGTCCAAATACACTATTGAGTGAGTGGAGCTGCCTGGCTACATTCCACAAACCCAAACAGGGTCAGGGACTTGTGGGAGTTATTTACAAGACATTGAGAGACTCTTAGCCAGATACCACCTCCAACTGCTGTCTGGTGTGGGAGGCGGAGCTCCAACACCCCCTTCCCTCACAACAATAGTTCACTTGTCTAAGGGCAGTGCATATAGTATAAGAAGATGCCAAGATCCAGCTGATACAGTTGAAAATTCTTCTTCGATGATATAGGACACCTGCCATGCTTTGAAAACTCAAAGTGCTGAACCATGACAGATGCTGGAGGTGTCAGGACTCCCCAGACAATCTCCTTCATATCCTCTGGACCTGCCCTGCCCTTCATAAATTCTGGTCTATGGTGTTGAAAGACTGCTCCAAGATTGTTGGCAAAAGGATTCTACACTCCATGACTCTCTGTTATTGGGGAATGCTTCAACACTAGACCCACTACCTGCATCACTCAAAGCATGAATCCTGGCTGCGGTTATGGAAGCTAAGAGAGCTATTTTGATGAGATGGAAGCAACCATCCCCCCCATTGATCCTCTCTTGGCAGGAGGCATTGGCTAGGTTAGCCATCTTTGAGAGAATCACTGCAAAAGGGAAGGGTCATCTCTCTAGATACCACAAAAAAATGGGAGGCATGTCTACATTCACATATATGTGCTTGTCCCACCCTCACCTCCAGGCAACCCTCCAACACTGTGACCTCCCCTCACCCCTTTTTTCCTTCCCCCACCTTCACTACCACTTGCCAGAAATGGAGTCTTCATCTCACCTCTTTATAAATATTCTTTTACTTTGCCTGTTTTTCCTATATGTCCTCTCCTTTAATCTCTGCTGTAAGAACCAATGTGCCTACCAATAAGGACACAAGGGGAGCCCTGTTAGTTATAAAGCTGCTTTAAAGCAATATCATAAAGCTGCTCTAAAGCAGTATCATACTCTGATCTTGCTTAGAGCCTACATATTTCCTTTTGTCAGATACTTATAGTTGTAATCTGAATGTAAAATGAATAGATATTAACTATGTAATATACCAGTGGTTAATACTCACCAACATATGGATGTGATAATACAGCTACTTGGTAACTGACAGCTAATTGATAGCTCTTGTACTCATGGTTGAATATTTATGTATATTTGACACTCGCTGTTCTAACCATGGCTGTTTGTCTTCGAAAAAGATAAAACACAATAACATTTTACATGATAAAAAAAAAACAGGACACCCTCCAGCCAGTAATTGTGTCCAGGGTCCTTGCCTCCTAAATGCATCACTTTGCAGTTTTTGGCATTGAAACCAAGCAGCCAAGTGTGAGACCATTCCTCCAGTTTTGCCAAATCCTTCTGAAGTACTTTTGCTCCCTTTCACCATCTACCTTGGCTCACATTTTTGTGTCGTCTGCAAAAAGACTGATCATGCTCTTAATCCCTACTGCAATGTTGGCTACGAAAATGTTAAACAGAGCCAGTCTCAGCACACAGCCCTGTGGTACACCCTGTGGTATCTATCTATCTATCTATCTACATATATATGTATCTTCATTGCAAAAAATGTCATTAATGGATCAATTAGGGATGACAGCACAGCGACAAAAGTATGGACATGTGATGTTAGGGTTACCCCTTCCCACCCTCATTCTACACATCAACAGATGTCAGGGTGTGCCATGGGGTCATCGGGCCAAACTCTTACCCCACTCCATGTGTAAACAGGCTGATATGATATAGTATAAGAGAATGGAGTGAGAGTTAGGCCTGATGACCCCATGGCACACCCCAGTGTCTGTTGGTGTGTGGTGTGTGGTGTGTGGAGGGTTGGGTTGGGGGTAACCCTAACATCACATTTCCATAGTATTGTTGCTGTGCTATCAACTCTAACTGATACATTAATGAAGTCTTTTACAATTAATTTCCCTTCTTTTTGAGAAAGTGTAATGTAACTAGTAACTGGTATGTGGCTCCCCTCACACTGCCCATTTTTGTGTAATGGTGTGCATATGTGGGAGTGTGGGCCCACTGGGCCCTGTGTTCCCACTTACACATAAGTACAGAGCCATACAGCAGCTGTATAGTACTGAAAAGGAACCCTTGTAACATTAATTTGGCAATATCTCAGTAACCGTAGAAACTATGAAAACAATTCCACTGTAGTGGTACAGTAATCATGACTTAAAAACCTCAATGCAGGCTTAGTTCACCTAAGGCTGGACTAAGCTTTGGAGAATGAAAATTTTGTATCGCTCACCATTTTTGAGATATGGGCACCGAAAGGTGCCATGGGAGCCACAATTCTATGGGAAATTCCTTAACTTTGAAGTGTTGTAACTTTGTAAACCTTTTAAATCTTTTTACCAAACCATGAAAAGCACATCTGTGTTGCCTGGGTTTGCCACCCTGCAAATTTCAGCCAAAAAGCCCTAACTGATTAGGTGCATTGGTGTGGCAAATAAATACTATTTTTTGGTGCAGTAGTGTCACAAATTGCGACAGTACAGATGCAACAGTGTCATGATTTGTGAAAATGTCGTAAATGTATTGTCATAATTTGCAACACTACAGGGGACTTGATTTTAAAAAAGATATTTCTAGGAGTTCTAGAAAAAACTTATAGCACCACTGTGTTTCTCAGGCCACGTTTAGGTAAATACAGCTATCAGTGTTTACTTAGGGGCACTAGAATTTGAACTACAGACATTTTTCTTCACCACTAACTGACATAAAATGGTGGCATCATGATAGTAAAAGGTGGATTTGCAACAGTAAAATGTGGTATTGAGACACTTTCGAGAGGCATGTATATTTTTCCCCATTGACTTCAATGTTAAAACTTAGAAATTGAATAACTTTTGAATGGTTTAATATTTTTTCACCAAATCTTCAGAAGACACATTAGTGACTGGACTGCAACTTCAATGAGGATTTCAGACCAGGAATACAAATCATGTGGTCTGTAGCCCTGAGCAAAGAAACATGCAAAAACCCAAATTTTTGCATGTTTTGGGCACTCTGCAGCTCTGCAACCACTCATCTGACCATAATGCAACTTGCCATATCCAGAGATCTATGGACCACACTGTGCATGCAAAATTTCAGGCAAATCTGTCATATGGTGGCAATGTTATTAAAGTGCAAACATTTGGGTTTAGCATAGAGGTAGCCAGGCAGCCCTATCTATAGCTGCACTGCTGTGCAGCTATGATTCATTGCAAAAAAAATCCATTCATTAGAGGTGGGCGAAGTGGCCAAAATTCACTCTGTGAAGCAATTCATGGAGCAATGCTGAATCAGTGAAATAATCCACAACGTGAAACGGAGTACTTTGCGTCATAATGAGGAATGCAAAGTCCATTAATAACAATGACTTTGCATTACTCCGCCTTACCCCAAACACTTCTGCACCAATTTTAATGTGAAGTACATGGAAGTCAATGTATTTCACATCAGTTCACCTTGTTATTGAGCTCCAAGGTGAATTTTACAAAGATTCATGGGATTGCAGATTACATGGGCTCTAGATTGTTCTGCACAGCCTCAGTTCTGTGTAGTGTGTGTGTAGTGGTTGATGGAGACAGTCTCCTCTCAGAGCTCTGTGATTCAAATCCTCTAAAAGCTGTTAAAAATGTCTTTTGGGGCCTTTTAGTTTTGCTCAAAATTTAGTACAGGTACCTCGATTGTAGGAAACCATCCTGTGCTCATATCATCAAGTGTTCATTGTTTATGTGTGTATTTTGAACATTAATTTAGAACATTCAGTCTGTGTACTGACAGACACTTCCAGTGTGCTTGGAGCAGGAGCGTATCTGTGGTGGAGGTAGGTTAAAACTGGGAGAAAAAGGAAGTCTTTTTGTTTTGGTTATATTTTTCTTCTATAACTGTGACAATGTACACACAGTAATATTTTCAGTAATTCTTGACTTTTTTTTGCTGATTGTTGTGGTGTAGCAGTGCATAATTTCAGTTTGTTTAAAAGATTTGGTTATATTACTGAAGTTTTCAATTTGCTACGCATTACTTGTAGTATGTGTGCGATGCGTGCCATCAAATCAGACACATTTTATTGTTCCACAGAGTAATCGCAGCAGTGTGAACCTGCTATCCACTGCTCCTGCATGATTTTGTACTGCTTTGTGGTATCTCAGTTTTGGGCTGTTACTGCAGTGCACTGTACCCCCAACCGGCAAAAGGTATTCTTTTCCAGATTGGATTATGACTTGTGAGCACTGGTTAAGGTGTTGTTGTGACTTTGTGTCTGCATCTCTTCTTGATTGCGCAGTGCAATCTTAATCTGTCTGTCCTTTTGCATTTGTTTAGTGACCAATATCCATCTGCAAGCCACAGTTGTTTTGGTTTCACATCCACTGGCCCAGACTGAAAGTTCAGAAATCTAAAGTTGTTTAGAATTTGCTTGGTGATCCCCCAAAATGCCTGCAAAGAGACATGCAACCAAAGCTGTTTCTGCCCATGACACTGCTGCCAGTGGCAAGATTGTCCATGGACATGGTAGTACACAGACGTGCATAGCTGATGTCAGTAAAGGGATTTCTCCATCAATGTTTTTACAGCACAATCTGTAGCTTCTTTCATAGTTGGAGGAGATGATGTCCCAGCTGGTGTTAGTGCAGTTTCTGCTGGCATGAGTATTGTTGCCTCAAATTCCACTTCTGACCAGTTAACCATTCCAAAAAATATAGTTGAATCTAAAGCTGTGACTGACAGTGTAGATGATGTCATATTCCCCATTAACATCCCCATACTAGTTGAACATGATTCTGATCCTGTTAACGATAACTCACAATATCATATTTCTTCCAGCGCTGTTGAGGTCATTCCTTTGCCATCCAATGATTCAAAGTGTGGCACAAAAATATCAGATGATGATGATGATGATGATGCTATGGTTGGAGCATGTTCTCCACATGACAGCATTCAAGCTGAAAATGTGGATGTGGATGATGTTGATGAATATGGTAATGATATCAGTGAGCCCTGTTGGGAACCAGAGAAAAAGAAAGTCAAGGTGGCCGTGTCTGGGTCTGTTGGCATTAACCTCACCTCAAAAAAGTTGTGTTTTAGTGGTTCCTGTTGATGATAATGGTGATGCCCCAGTAATAATCATAGGTAGTCATGGTGGTCAGTTGGAGTCCAAATGTGTCCAGCCTGAAAAATCATGTAACACATCCCCCATTTCAGGGGTTTAATAACTGGAGTCCAATAAGCAGCATCAGGGACATGTTAAAAGTTGGGGATCACAATCCCTTGTTTGGGAATTGTTTGTCCAAGTTGCAAATTATGAGTCAGCTGCAATCTGTCAGCTTTGCCATGCAAGTGTGAGTTGAGGTAAAAAGGGAGTCATCTGGGCATGGGGGACCAGCATACACATCTTAAGAACAGGCACATGGCACTGTGGACTCAGCACCAGATGGTAGCTACTGCCATAGTGGGGTGTTTACCCTCATCATCAACCTTGCTGAGCATGTTATCCCCTTCCGTGAGTGTAAGACCTAGTAGGAATGCCTGCAGTAGCGATGAAATAACACCAAAGGATTACTACAGGCATGATGAGGGGGAAGATTATAATTTAGAAATCTTGTCAAGTGGTGGTCAGAGTAGCAGTGGTGGTGCAATGCAGTATGTCTAGTGCAAGTGGTACATCAACCCCTGTATGTAAAATGGGGAAAATAACTTTATTTGTGAACTTGTCACCTGTGCACCCCTCTTCGTCGCACATCCACACCCCACCCCTGGCCATTCACAGAGCAGAGCCATTTGTCACTCCGTGCAAAATATGTAAGTCAGCCCATGTTGGAGAGTGTTTTTGCCTGTAACATCCTGCCTGCCTGCCTGAAGCATATGACCTACACTGTGAAAGTCATATGATGTGTGGGGGCTGCCTGTGAATTCTCACTCTGCCTTAAAGTTGAATAATGTGGCGTGCACAATGCAAAGTCATAATTACAATATGAAGTGAGGATTTAAAATGGGCACTTCATGTAGCAGAACACTAACGTGAAGTGACCACTTTGTGTCCACTTCGTGGGTAGAATTTTATTTTGCTGCATCTCTACCATTAATGCATCAGTTAGGCTTTTTGTTAAACCATCAAAAGCTGGGAAATTCAACATTAGGGTTACCAACCCTACCACCGCCCCCACCGTCCACACACCACCAGGCATCAGGTTGTGCCATGGGGTCAACAGACCAAACTCTCACCCCATTCCATATGTATACAAGCTGACATGGTACAGTATAGGAGAGTGGAGCAAGAGTTTGGCCTGATGACCCCATGGCATACCCCGATGCCTGTTGGTGTGTAGACAGTGGGGGATTGGGGTGGTAGGGTTAGAAACCCTAACATCAAATTTCCCAGCATTTGCCAGTTTAATAAACCCCTAATTGTTGCATTAATGGAGTTTTTTGCAATTAATTTCCTTTCTTTTTTAGACAGTATAATAGTGTCCTTATTTTACTGTAGGAGTGCAGGGTCCTTCGCAAGTGAGTGGAATAAACACAATGAATGCACATAGCTTGGGTATTTTCACCAAATTGTCAACATGGGCTTTTGAGGACTTTCCCTTATGAACAGTGGCACTGTGATTTTGTTAATCCATCCTGAAAGTTAATTTCGCACAGCAACTGCACCATTCCGTGCCACAGGTGTGAAAACATGTTCTGAGCAGGATCTGCAAAATGACAGCTGCGCAGTTCATGAGGAGGTGTTAAAAAATGGCAATGTTAAAGAACTTGGGTGAAAATATTAAAAATTATTGAAATTATGAGTGTGCATAGAAACTATGCAACACATTCTCATAATGCAGTAATTTCTTTGGAATTTTTTCACCAAATTCACAACATGGACTTTTTAGGACCCCATCTCATGAACAGCGGCACTGTCATTTTGTTAATCAGTCCTGAAAGGTGATTCCATGCAGAGATCATGAAAACACCTTTCGGGACTGAGAAACAAGATAACAGTTGCATTGTTCATGAGGTGGGGTCCCCAAAACCCCATGTTGAAAATATGGGATCTAAATTCCCAACAAGCATTTGTCAATGCTGAATATTGCTTGCTTATATGTGCTGTTTAGGTATTTGGAAGTGAAAGTACCATGCCTAAAAACTGTTAGCGGGGGTTGGAAACTCATGCTGCCCGATCATAGCCCATTTTCCACTTTTCTCCCCTTTGCAGAATGCGGGTGAGCAATGACGCTTAGGCACAGCATGCCAACGTCCACCACACTCTGCTCCCTTTATTACACCACTCTAGTAGCACCCCCGGTCATCACCAGGGGCTGCTACAGAGCAGTGGGTCCCTGGATCCTGTCCCGGGGTAGGAGAGGAGTCCTCTGGACACTCAATCCTATCTCTCCCCTGCTGACCCCTGGTGGCCTGGGCTCTCATGCAAACCTGTGTCGCCAGTGTGGCATGAGGTGTGATGTCCAGCACCTCAACCCTCAGTGGCAGTGGGCCAGCAGTAATGCTGCCTTTAATACTCCCTTCCCCTTCCTGCTTCAGTGTACCCTGTTCCCCGCGTACAAGTCACTATTCCCCCCCAGGCCCTACCCCAGTTAGTCACTAACCCCTAATGTTTGGTGTGGCACCAATCCCTCAGCCACTCATTGAACTCCTCAATTCTACCCTTCCTCCCCATGCTTGCACAATGGTACTGGCAGTACCTCGAAGAATGCCACCGACTTCCCCACCCACTCACACTGCCTGCCCAACTACTCAAACCTCCCCCTCACTACTTCCACAGTGTCCCCCACCAAGTCGTTTGTAGGCACATGCAACAGTAAATGAGGTTTCTTCCTCCTCTTCGCTGCATACTTGAGCAGTGCCTGCCATGGCCCTCCTGCAGTCACCCTGGGGACAACTTCAACCCAAATACGGCTGTACCTTTCCCTTTCCTCGCCATCTCACCCATTTCAGTATAGAAACCCCCAGGATGAGTACCCCCATCCATTATCCCTTTCCCTTCTAATGCCCCTTCCACCACCCCAATATTCATTCTTCCCTGCCCTTATCCCCATCAGCTGCACCCTCTGTGACTTCTGTATCTGTACCCCCTACTTCCACCTCACCTCTTTTCTCTGCCTTATTCCTCCCGTTCCCCTTGAACCCCTTCCCAGCCTGACTACTTCCTACTAGGCTTCCCATTTCGAACTCTCCACCTCCTCAGCTTATTTTCAACCCTCTCTTATCCCCACTGTTGTCAATTTAGAGCCCCCATTCCCTTCTACCCCGATAGTGATGAGACTTCCATCCTTCCCCCTTCCCCTAGCCTTCTTTCCCCTAGGCCCCACCCCTCCTTCCTTACTAGCCTCTTCTACCCTTTCTTCCTCACTATCTCTTCTCCTGCCTGTTGCCATCCTGCTCATGCCCTGCATGTCGTCCCCCCTGCAGTATGTTCCTGCTCCCCCTCTCTCTCCCATAGCAGAGGTTCAAATATATTCCTAGTCAATACCCCTCCTACATCTCTTCCCCTATCAGTTCCCCCCTCCTACTGGTTCCCTCCCATGCCACCCCTGGTGCCTCACTACCCACAGCCATCTGCTGTCTCCCCTGGTACTCCTCATGGTCTCTTCCTCCCCCATCAGAAGGCCCACCCCCTCACCTCGGGCACCTCCTCCCTTCTCCTGTCTTTTCTGTTAGTGCCTCTGATACTGGAGTTGGTTTCACTCCCTAGTTGTTCTTCCTGCATCCCCCTTTGCCATCCCCTATTCCCCCCCAGGATGCCTACCATCCTCATCTGCCCTGTCACTTAGACTCCTCCCTAACCTCCACAGTTTCTCCCTCAAACTAGCCAGTCATCTACAGACCATACACCCCCCCATCCTCCAAGCCCAGTCCAGGATCATGGTGGACCCACACCCTATACAGACCACCACCCTTCCAAAGTTGCCCACCCTATTGATATGTGGCACCTGCCCTATTTTGGCCCCCATCTTATGTTACATGCTTTTACTCCCAGGTTCTGTATCCTACTGCAACTGTTAGTCACCTATTTACTCAAATTCCTGTTCTCCCCACTAGTCCCCCTGCTGCCCCCCTTGCCAACTGGGTTAATTCAGTCTCAAATCTCCTTCATTAGATACTGTATTACTGCAGCAATCCTAAAGCCTCCTTGTCTGTTTTTCACCCCCAGCTACCATACTTTTTGTTCTCAGCTCTCTCACAGTTTCTCTTAGCCCAGTTAGAAATCCTATTGCACTCCATATTACTCAGCTCAGTTAGAGAAATAAACAGAAGAAATAAGTATGTATTATTACAGCAATCATAACAGTATATCTCAGTACTTAGCTCAGTTAGAGAAATAAACAGAACTAAATCTGTATTATTACAGCAATCCAGAAAGTATCCAATCATTGCTTTGTCTCTACTCCAGAGACCCTGCTGTAATATAGGACCACAGAAGACCCTAGGTGGGATGGTGGGCAACTCTAAAGTCCCAGAAGAGCTCCATTGAGCTCGCTCACTCCCACTGTCACACTCGCTCATTCTATTTCTCCCGACGCTGCAGGCTGCCCTTTTGTACTGGGCTCCTGCTTGCATTGATGCCTTTTTCTGCCCACAAAGAAATCCGCAGCAGTCCTGACAGAGCTCTGTTGAGCTCACTCACTCCCCCTCTCTCACTCACTCATTTTGATTCTCCTGGAGCTGCATGCTGCAATTTTGTACTGGGCTCCTGCCTATATTGGTACCTTTCTCTGCCCCCAAAGAAATCTGCAGCAGTCCCCGTGCACGCTCCATGAGCTTGCTCGCTCCCTCTCTCGCTCATTCTGTGTTTCTCCCAGTGCTGCAGGCTGCCCTTTGTACTGGGCTCCTGCATGCATTGGTGCCTTTTTCTGCCCACAAAGAAGTTCACAGCAGTCCCAACAGAGCTCTGTTGAGCTCGCTCACTCCCCCTCTTTCACTCACTCACTCCTTCTATTTCTCCCAGCGCTGCTGGCTGCCCTTTTGTACTGGTCTCCTGCTTTGTTGGCGCCTTTTTCTGCCCACAAAGAAATCCACAGCAGTTCTGACAGAGCTCCATTAAGCTCACTCTTTCCCCCTCTCTCACTTGCTCATTCTGTTTCTCCCGGTGCTGCAGGCTGCCCTTTTGCACTGGGCTCCTGCCTATGTTGGTGCCTTTTTCTGCCCACAAAGAAATCTTCAGCAGTCCTAACAGAGCTCTGCTGAGCTCACTCACTCCCCCTCCCTGACTTACTCATTCCGTTTCTCCCAGTGCTGCAGGTTGCCCTTTGGTACTAAGTTCCAAAATAGCAAAATTACTGCACTCACACTCTTAGAGGAGCTCGCCACCAAGATAAATCACCTAATAATCTCCAAATCTCTCCAAAACAGTAGCACCCTTCCAAAGTAAAGATGGAGATGCAGACTGCAATAATCAACTGTTGCTGAATTTATTGTCACCAAATTGTGAGAGCCCCTAGCGCCTCAGCAGAGTGCCTTCAAGGGGGCATAATACAGAATCACAACAACGTTCCTTTAAATACAATTCAAATGTGACATCACACAATCTTTAACCAATCAAAATCAATCAAAGTGAATACATATTAACCAATGAGGGAAATGAAAGAATTTAAATGGGAAAGGAATGGGGAAGGGGGGAGAGAGGAGAGAATACCAAACCAAACCAAAACAAAAATTGGGGGGTTGAAAGAAAAAGACAGAAGAATCAGAGGTTGTGTTTATGAAAAGGGGGGGGGGAAGGCAGGGCAAAAAAAGATTATTCCTTAACTACCATTTCAGTCAGGGTTATAGTGAATATATACAAATATGGATTCAAATTACATTTAGTCATAATATGCCAATTAAAAGCTTATCTATGTATTTTTCAAGTGGTTCTCCTAGAGCACTATGGATACACCAAATTTATAAATAAAGATAATATTTTCAACAGGAGCTAATGACCATGCTAAACAATCTCTTTCTAAACTTATCTCAACCTTCTAAACATTTAATAACTTGTGTTTCACTTTAGAATGCATTTTTGAGATGAGATTTTGCACTTTATCCAAAATAGTACATAAAATCACTTATACTTTTAAATTGTTCTCACACAGGGATATCTTACAGTTGTGGAGGGAGAGATAGATACAGAAGAACTGTGGTAGACCCATCTAGGCCAGAAAGATTACAGGAGCGCCAACTGTACCGGAAGGAAGATTTTTCATACATATTGCGACCTGTAGAAATGGTAAAAAATACAATAATGGCCATTATCAAATAGGAATTAGCATTATATAGACTTAAGGACTAAACCTTTAGTAAATTAAAAATTTCAATATGCAAAAAAGCATTGGCTCCACACAACTTTTAGATTTACCACCTAAATTATCTATGTTCTTAAAAAAGGTTTAAGGTCCCACCTTTCATTAAGTCCAAAAGGAACCACTGTATAAGCCTTAAAAATCCAAGTGCTTTATTTTTGTAGCAATTTATTTGGCCTATCTCCTCCTCAAGGATTTGCATTCACATGTTCCAATCCCATAAATTTGAAATGTGACACATTATTGTTATGTGTATTAGTGAAATGTCTTCCTATGGGCGTGTCCATTCTCTGATTAATAATGGACCTTACGTGTTCCTGAATACATTCTTTTAGGGGTCTAATGGTTTTACCTATATAGTGTAGGTTACAAGTGCACCACAACATATATACCACAAACGATGTTTTGCAAGTGATGAATTCTCTGACCTCAATTTCAACATTATTAGGTAAAACCAAGCTATTGCACATATGCATATATTTGCATATGTTGCAATTACCACATCTGTGGTTTCCTGTTGGTTTTTGTGGTAACCATGTCACTTTTTGGGGCTTAGTCTGATAAAATTATCTATTAACCAACTTATCGTGAAGATTTGCTGTATGTCTGAATGTTATTCTTGGTTTATCAGGGAGAATGTTACTTAATTCAGGACCACTTTTTAGTATATCCCAGCTATTCCATACAATGTTTCCTACTGCTCCTGTAATTGCATTAAATTCAAGTGAGCATGTAACTGGACTTGTCTCATTTTGGTTATCTTTTGTTCTTTTAATTAAAAAATCTTTCTGTTTCTTACCCTAATTCTGGTTAGTGCTTTGTTTAACACTATCTTTTTATAACCTTTTTCCCTAAACCTTTGTAGCAGTTCTTCAGCTTGTTGCTCAAAGTCACTATCAGACGTACAGTTTCTCCTGATCCTGACTAATTGTCCATATGGTATGGAGTTCTTTAATTTTGCTGGATGTGCACTATCATTTCTCAATAATGAATTAGTGCAGCTCTCTTTCCTATACCCTTTAGTGTGAATGCATCCAGTGTCTTTGTCGCCCTCTAGTGTAATGTCTAAGAAATTCACAACGCTCTCATTTATAATGGCTGTAAATTTCAAATTTAGATCATTCTGATTGAGCCACTGAATGAATTCTTTTGCACTTTCTATGTCATCATTCCATATACAAAGGCAATCGTCAATGTATCTCTTCCATTGTACGATATTTTTTGTATAAGGATTGATGTTAGGGTCATAGAGTGTCTCTAATTCCCATAGAAAGAGATTGGCATACGAGGGGGCCATTGATGCCCCCATCGCAGTGCCACATGTCTGTAAATAGAATTCATTATTGAATTCAAAATAGCTGTGATACAGAATGAATTCTAATATATCTTTCAGAAATTGTACTGGTGCACCAGTATTTTTTTGATCTTTCAACAGGAAATGCTGTGCTGCTCTAATACCATCATTATGACTTATTGAAGTGTATAAGGCCTCTACAACTATACTGATCCATAGATTTTTTTCATTCCATACAAAATTACACATCTTATTTATGGTATCCCCAGTGTCCCTCAGATAAGATGGTAATTCTACAATACTATATTGTAAATATAGGTCCACAAATTGGCTTAAATGTTCTGTAATAGAACCAATGCTGGAAACAATAGGTCTCCCTGGTGGATTTATCATACGTTTACGAATTTCAGTACCGGGCTCCTGCCTGCTTTGGCACCTTTTTCTGCCCCCCAAAGAAATCTGCAGCAGTTCCAACAGAGCTCCACTGAGCTCGCTTGCTCACTCCCCCTCTCTCACTCACTCATTCTGTTTCTCCCAGTGCTGCAGGCAGCCCTTTTGCACTGGACCCCTGACAGAGCTCAGTTGAGCTTGTTCACTCCCCCCTCTCACTCGCTCAATCTTAATCTGTCCCAAACACTGATTTCCCACAGCGTCCACAATATTCTGTGTCGGAAGTGAAAAAACAAATTTCTGCCAGAATGTGAAACATGACAGCTGTACTGTTCATAAGGAGGTGTGAAAAAATGCCAGTGTTGAAAATCTGGCATGAAAATATTACAAATTCGCGAAGTTACGCGTGTGCGTGGAAACTGTGCAACGTATGCTCGTAAAACAGTCATATTTGGTTTTTTTTTCACCAAATTTGTAACATAGGCCTTTTGAGAGCCCACCTCATCAACAGTGGTACTGTTGTTTGGTTAATCAGTCCCAAAAGGTGATTCCACGCAATGACTGTGAAATCACCTTTCTGGACTAAATAATGCAATGACTGTGACTGAGTTCATGCTGAGGGGTCTCAAGAACTCCATGTTGAAAATTTGGTGCCAAAATTGCCCAAGATATGCACCAAAGTTGAAAAACCCTATTTTTGCCATCATATAGCTCACTGACATTTCTTCAGTTTGCGGTCGGCTTTGAAGAGTGCAGACGTGTTCCCAGTCCACTGAAGATCATTGCACTGGGGTCCGGATGTAAGTATGGGGTAAGGGGGGTTGTGGGGAGGTGGGGTGCTCAGAGGGTAGGTGTGGGATGGAGAAGGGGCCGCCAAACTCTATGAGGGACCTTTTTCTTATTTTACAGGTGTTGGGGGAAAAAAAAACATTACTTACTTACTTAGTATTACTTGGTATGGAAGAACAGAAGAAGGCCAGAGCCCATGGAGACTGTACCCCACACTATGTGGGACATTATTTTTCTATTATCCCTCAACCAAACATTTAATTTGTTTTTAAAGATAGTGGCACTAGTTGTCTCTACCAATTCTTGTGGCAAGGTGTTCCATACAATGGATGCTCTTGTTGGAAAAAAGTTTCCCTTTTTTCTGGTTTTATAAGTTTTTACTTCAAGCTGTTTATTATGCAGTCTCGGAACATGTTTCCTTTTGGAGAGTGTTAGACCACATTTTTCTATTAGATCTGGTGAATTTATTAAATTAAAAAACATAAGCATATCACCTCTTAATCTTCTAGTTTGAAGAGAGAAGAGACCAGTAGCTTTTAATCTGTTCTGATAATCCAAGTTTGTTAATCTTGGAATCATTCTAGTTACTCTCCTTTGAACCTGTTCAGGAATTGCTAGGTTTTTTTTTGGTTTGGATTCCAGAAAGGGGAGCCATAGTCTAGATATGGTCTAATGTATGCCCTATACAATGGAATAAGGCATTGTTCAGTGCGATTAACAAAAGTGCGTTTTATTTGCCTCAAAAGTCTATTGGTCATGCAAGCAGCTCTAACACAGTGATCATTTGATGTAAGTTTATTATTGACATATACCCCTAAATCTTTTTCACAATTTGATGAGTGAAGTGGTAGTCCGTTTATATAATATATTATTTTTGGATTATTTACAGTGAAATGCACTAATAAACATTTGTCTTGATTAAACTGCATATGATTTTCATTTGCCCAAAGTATTAATTTTTTCAAATCCTTCTTTAATGCAGAAATATTTTCTTGATTATTAACCTTGCCCCCCAATTTAGTATCATCTGCAAATTTAACCATGAAGTTATTTGGCCCTGTTTGTAAATCACTGATAAAGAGATTAAACAATGTTGGTCCCAAGACCAACCCTGTCGTACCTCCACTTGTCACACTACCTGAATCAGACAAGATATCATTAATTCTGACTCTCTGAGAATGATTTGTCAACCAGTTTAAAGTCCAGTTGACAATATCAGGTGACAAACCTAGATTGTGCATTTTAGTAATGAGTTTTTCATGTGAGACTTTATTGAAAGCTCTACTAAAGTCCAAAAGAATTACATCAGTAGGGATACTCACATCTAGTAGAGTACTTATATTATTGTAAAAAGAAATCATATTGGTGCTTCAGGAATACTTGGGAGTAAACCCATTCTGATTTGAATCATAAGTTCCTAATTTTTTACAATCTTGATATATTAGAGACTTCATTACTCATTCCATTAATTTACCAGCCACTGAGGTCAGGCTAATTGGATGTTAATTTTGTACAGAACCTCTATTGCCTTTTTTAAATATGGGAGTAACTATTGCTGAATGCCAATCATTTGGTACAATGCTTTCTTGTAAGGATTTGTTGAAGATAATTGACAAAGGTATTGAAATATTTATAGAGGTTTCGATCAGAAACCATGGATGAATACCGTCTGGGTCCAGACTAGTATTTTTTTTTAGTTTTTTGATAGCCTGTATAATGTCAGTTGGATAGAACCTATGATAATCTATGTGGTAAACTTTAAATGTACTAATAGGTGATTTTTGAGAGAAGACTGAACAAAAGTACTTATTAAAGAGATTCGAGGTTTCTATATCAGATAGAGAAGAGCCATTGGTTACAATGGGACCAATGGTCCTTGATACACCTTTTTTACTATTTATATAGGAGAAAAGAGATTTGTGACAGTCTTTTGTGTGAGCTAGTTTGAATTCTAGCTTATTTTTTACCAATGTAACAGAATTTTTTAAGTTTTTCACAGATAGTCTGTATTTATGTAATAGAGTAGTTTTAAATGGAACAGAACTATTGTTAAGTTTCCTAAAAAGTTTAATTTTTATTTTAATCTGATTTTTAATTGTCTTGTTGAAGCAAGGGGGAATTTTTCCCTTATTATTAAATGTTCTCTTAGATAGAATAAAGGTATTTTCCAAATAATGTACAATGTTTTTTTTAAAAAAAGTCCCAATCTTGTTGTGTTGTACAATTAAGATTAGATTCCCAGTTTATGCTTTGTAAGTATTCATTGATTTTAGAAAATGTTGCTTTATTATAGTTTTTTATACAGTGTAACTTCCTTTGTGTAGTTTTAAACTGTTGAATTTCAAAAAGAATAGATGAATGATCACTGGTCCCAAGTGGATCCCAAATTTGTAAATTGCTAATTTGTTGCTCTATGTTAGTAAATAATAGATCCAAAATATTAGGACCTCGAGTGGGTTCAGTAACAAGTTGTTGTAATCTAGTACTAACTACCACATCTATTAGTCCTTTATCGGCATAGGACTGTCCTGTGAATGAGTCCCAGTTAATATGAGGGAGGTTAAAGTCACCAAATATTACAGTATCTTGAGATTCTGAAAAATGTATAATTTCTTTAAACATATCACTTGTGTAATCTGAATTTGCAGATGGAGGTCGATAGATGTTACCGATAGTTATATAGGACTGCTCCTTCAATAAGATTTTAACCCATATACTTTCCAAAGGAAAGGGAGAACACACTTCAAAAGAAGGAATATCATTTTGTATGAACATACAAACTCCACCGCCTTGCTCATCTAATCTGTTTTTATGATATAACTTATAACATGGAATTTCTCTGGACCAAATTGAGGATGCATCCCACCAAGTTTCAGTTACTACCCCCACACCTATATTTAAAGTTTTACATTTGGCTTCGAGTTCTGCTAATTTGAGTTGGTTTAAAGATCTTGCATTCAAAGCTAGGAATTTACATTTAGTTGTAATAATATTTTGGTAAGTATTTAGAGACCTAGGAATAGACCCATTCTCCCCCGTTGTTTTTAGTTTAAACAATGATTTATGATTTTAGTGATACTTTTCCCCTTAAGTGTACTACCCCTACGACTGAGATGTAAACCGTCCCAAACAAATCAAGGACGAATGATCTGAAAATGATTCCCAGTGGGTAATACAGGGTATATCTTGCTTAAAATACCACATTCTCAGCCATTCATTTGGGGCTTTGATTTTCTGTGTCATGGCAGATGTTGCTTTCAGGACAGGTAGAATTTCAAATATACATACACAGCATCCCCTATCAAGTAACAGGTTACATAATGCCACATAATCCTCTTGTAACTGATTAAATGGGGTGTTGTTTATATCATTAACACCGGCATGTATGATAGTCAGTGGATTTTCCCCCGCATTTTGTAAAATTTTAGGCATCATGAAGGTAATGTCAGATACCCTGGCCCCACGGAAGCCAGAACAAGTATGTTGCTCTTGTCACTATTGCATACCACCCTTTCAATGTGCTTAATGATTGAATCTCCCAGGACTAACACTTGTTTTGAGACAGTAGGGGTATAAGAATCAGAAACAGGTGATTGTTTAACACACTCTGGAGTGATTAACTTAATAGGTATTGATTTGGTAGCTTGAGCCTTACTAGGACAAATATTCATGGGCATTAACTCCTGATTGAGAAGTGTTTTTAAACCATTATTATCAACAGAGGGTGATGCATAGGATAAATCATGTAGCACTTCATTATTTGATACAGTCAATTGCTCAAACCTATTACGAGTTTCGATAGGGGCACTATTGTGTATTTGACTGCCCCTCCTTTTTTTAAGAGGCTTTGTGACAATGGTCCAGTCATCATTATCATGAGAAGAGGGTGGATAATCATCGACCTTAAAAGAGGGGGCAGAGGCAACAGGTATACTAGTACTAGTCATTACAATTGTCTCTTCATCAGGAGGCATAGAAATGCTACCTAAATGTGAAGGAAATTGTTCATTAGAATGAAGTTGTTCGTCCATAAGATCAATGTAACTTTCCAATTCCCTAATATCAGTAGAAACTGGTTTAATATTAAGCAGAAATGCTATCTCTGCTTCAAGAGTAGTAATCAGATGGCAATTAGCACATACATACTCACTCCCATACTTTCCCTCACTATACATCAAACATTGCATACACTTACTAAGTTCTTTTTCCATTATTAACAGTGTATATTTACTAAGTAGAGGATATGAGAAAATGATCTTATCCAAGTTTGTTTAATGGCAGCAGTTTCAGTGTGCCCAGTGGACACAGCAGACATGCACAAACACGCATGTCTCTGCACACGTCTCCATGCACGGCCCCACACACGCTTGCCCTGCTTGCTAGAGGGGCAGGTTTTAAGCTGAAAAACCAGAAGTAAGTGTCCGTTCACTTCTGATTTCAGCACAAAGTAAAAATAACAATATTTACTTAAATTCAGCAAGATTCTGTGAGTTGAAGGTTTACAAGCCCTTAAGAGGGCAAGAGAACCACCAGGCAACAGTGCTTTTAACAGAGAGATGTTGTTTTGGAGTAGGAGGTATAGTAGCTTATTGCTAGTCCTCCAGGTTTCCACAATGCTCTGCTATTCACTGAAGTGTCAGGTACAAGCAAATGGTACCACACAGGGTTGACAAAAACCAATGTTTCTCTATGATCTTTCCCTTCCTACTGCCAAACAGGAAGTTCCTGTTGAAAGTCAAATCCAGTGGCTATAAAAGTTGAACTGGCTTAGGGTGGGTGTAGGGGTGGGATGGAGGGCAATTAGTAAGAAAAAAGGCTAGCAACAGGAAGTTGTAATTTGAGTCACCTGCCTTTATAGTGTCTAAGCCATACCCCCAATTAAGCTCTCTCTCCTCCTACTGGTTAAGCAAAGTAAATTAATATAGTACCCTTCACAGCACAGAACACACACTGACTTTCTTTCTTTTCTTTCTTTTTTAACCCTAAATAAGACCCCTT
The DNA here is from genome assembly GCA_016271365.2 of Neoceratodus forsteri. Lineage (NCBI taxonomy): Eukaryota > Metazoa > Chordata > Ceratodontiformes > Ceratodontidae > Neoceratodus > Neoceratodus forsteri. The sequence goes on from CM028129.1 coordinate 1,019,314,198, forward strand.
CTACTTCTAATAAAGTATCTGTCTGCTTAATCTCAACAGACCCTGACTCCTGCAGAGATATAAGTGTTAAATTAATAGGAAAATGTAGCTTCTTTTAGTTAGCTGCTTTCTGCTCTACAAGCAAGGCTAGCAACAGGACTGTTTTTTTCTGGGACTTTGGCATGCTGTGGTGGGCTCCCAGCATGCCACCTGAGTGTTTTTGGGGGGGCTGTAGCTGATGGGGTATTGTGCACCCCTATTGACACATACCAGTTGGGGGAGAATCAAGGGGGATTGGGCACCCCCTTCAGCAGATGACAAATTGGGGGGGTGAGACATTATGCCAATGAGGAGTGGGCTCCCCCATTGGCAAATTCTACTGGGAAGGGGACTGAAGCTGACAGGGATTGGGCACCCCATCAGCAAAGAAAGTGGGGGGCATGATGCCGAGGGGGACTGGGCACCCCTTCGGCATACAGTGAAAACTTGGGTGTGGGAACATTATGCCGGTGGGGACTGGGCTCCCCATCAGCAAACTGGATTGGCGGCATGCAAGGCACCACTGTGCAATGACAGGTCGCTCCCTCATTGCAGCTGAATGGCTGACACTGCAGTGATGAGGTGGCTCCTGATTGCAGTGACTAAAATGTTTCAAGGTGATGGCACACTGGCTGAACTAGTGTCAGCAGCAACATGCCATCCCATTGGGAAAAGTGGACCAAGCATCAAAAGTCAGTGTGGGTATTGGCCACAACAGTGCCGCACCTCCACAACCTGCTTCTCAGCAAGCTGCCGCAACATGTTTCTTGCGCATGTGTGCAAGCAACATAAAAATGACACAGATATCAACATAAGATTAACCCCTCATTGACTCCCATTATATAGCTTACCTTGCTTCCTCAGTTTGTAGTTCAGCTTTGAAGATTGCAGACATGTTCTGGTGCAGAGAAGATTGCTGATATCTACCTCTGGAGGGTAAGTATGGGTGAGGAGGATGCGGGGAGGTGGGTGCTCAGTTCATGGGTGGGGATGGGGAAGGGGGACTGGGGAGATGACAAGGGATGGTTTCCTTTTTTGCAGGGCTAATTAAAAGAAAAAAGGAATTTGGGGGACTGTTTTCTTATTTTACAGGAAGTAAAACATACAAAATATTTGGCACACTGGGGTGGGCTCCCAGTGTGCCACGCTAATGGAGGGGTACATGACCTTACTCAGAGACTGGGCACCCAGATGTCAGGGGAAACATTAATGGGCTTTGGGGGAAGGGCATCCCAGTGTTGGAAATAATTTATTACAATTAGGGCATACTAGGGTGGGCTCCCAGTGTGCCAGGCTAGTATGGGGGGGACACATGCCAGCATGAGGACTGGGCACCCCGATGCTGGAAAAAACTTTGCAGAGAGCAAGCTGCATCGATGCAGAATCCTGCATAGAAAATTTTGATGCAGGATTCTGCATCAAGGACATGTGGAAGGGGACAGTTTTCTTTTTTTACAGTTTATATTTTATGCCATGACAGAAAGGGGGTGCCACAACCTGATTTGGGGATTGGGCACCCTGATGTCAGAGGAAAAAGTAACAGGCTTGGGCAGTAAAAAAATGTAAGGAGCATGTTCCTCTGGCCCCCATTAGGTAAACACAATTGTTAGTGTTTAGCAAGTGGCTGTATTTAAAATATGTTAAAACTGTGAAAAGCCTCACTAAAAAAATAATCAAAATGGCAGAAAATTTAAACAGAAACCTGAACTGTGACCCATAAAGTGCGAATGGTAAATGCCTTTTTACCATTCGCACATTTACCATTCAAACAGTAGTTTGCAAATGGTAAATGACATTTACCATTCACAAATTACTGTTACAACAGTAAATGCAGTTTACAACGTGCACTGCCTATCTTGCATCTATCATAAAAAACATCATAATTCAAATATGGTTATAAATGTTTTCACCAACCATTCCAAAGGCACACCCTTGGCATATACCCCATCATTCCTGAAAGTATCAGAGGCAAGCTTAAATCCGTGTGTGCTGTACATGAGAGCAAAAAATCCCATGTTAACCTATGGAAAAAAAACTTCCTTTTTGCATTTTTTACCACTTTATATCTCCAAAACTGTAAAAGCTGCTGTCATGAAGCTTTCAACGTCTTGCAACACTGACAAAATGACAGTATATACCAATTTGTGTGTTATCTGGTTGAAAAATGGCAAAGTTATTAAGGTGCAAAAATGTAGACTTAACATTGAAAGGCTGTACCCACCCTAACTATAGCACCCATATAATATATATATATATATATATATGTATATATATGTATGTATGTGTGTGTATATATATATATATATATATATATATATATATATAATACAGGCATGGCAGCACTAGTATAGTTAGGGTTGAGCAAGCAGTTCCATGTTACACGTCAAATTTTGCACTATAATAACTTTGTCACCATATGACGGACTTGCTTGCAATTTGCATGAGTGGTCTGGTACCATAGATCTCTGGATCTGGCAAGTTGCTTTATGGTCAGATATATGGTTGTGGAGCTGTAGAACACCAAAAAATGCAAAAAAAAAAAAAAAAAGAACTGTGTGTGAGTTTCTTTGCTCTTATTCACAGCCTGCATGATTTGTCCATTTGGTCTGAAATTCTCATGGAAGATGCTGTCTGGGTCATTGATGTGCCTTTCGAAGATTTGGTGAAAAACATTAAACCTTTCAAATGTTATTCAAAAAATAGATTTCTCTTTATAGTCTAAGGGAAAAAAATATATGTGTCTCATGAAAGCTGCAGCCAGTACATTTTACTGTTGCAAATGGCCCTTTTACTTTTGTGCTACCACCATCTTGTTTTCAGGTAGTGAGAGAGAAAAGTCCCTGGCATTTTAATTTGGGACCCCCTAGGTAAACACTGACTGCTGTGTTTACCTTGTCAGGTCCTGAGGATAACTGCCCTATCTTTTTTGGGGGGAATCCCCCAGAAGTGCATTTTTCAAGCTCGACCCCTCTGTACTTTTGCAAATTGGAACAGTACAGATGTGACACTTTCACAAATCACGAAAGTGTTGTGCTTGTATTTTGTGAAAGTGTCACAATTTGCGAAAGTACTCTGCCAAAAATAAAATTCTTTGCCACTCCACTGCAACAAAATGGTTGGGGCTCTTGGGATGGAATTTGCAAGGTAGCAAGCCCTGGTCTCACAGGTGTGCCTTTTTGGTGGTTTGGTACCCAAACATTCGATGTTCCCAAAAGTTACAGCTCTCCAAAGTTGAGAAATTTCCTATAGGATAACATTGCAGTGCCCATGATGCCTTTCAGCTCCCATATCTCGAAAATGAAGTGAGATACAGATTTTTCGCTATCTGCAGCTTAGATCACCCTTAAGTGAACTAAGACACAAAACAAGTTTGGAAATCATAAATGACACCTGCAGTGGAATTTTTTCCCTACTTGCTATGGTTACAGAGATATTGGCAAAAATATGTTACAAGGGTTCCTTTGGAGTACTATGGCACTGCTGTATTGCTGTGTACTAATGCTTAAGTAGGAGTGCAGGGCCTGGAGGGCCCACGTTCTCACTTATGCATACCATTACACTAAAAATGAACAATGTGATGGGAGTGCAGGGCCCGGAGGGCCTGCGCCTCCACTACCACATACCATTTACCAGTTACAATACACTTTCTCAAAAAGAAGGGAAATTCATTGCAAGAAACTCCATTAATGGACCAGTTAGGGTTAACAACAGAGTGAGAAAAGTTTAGAAATGTGATGTTAGGGTTACACCCCTACCACCCCACCCTGACTCCCCCTTTTCCACACACTAACAGGAATCGGGGCATGCGTTGAGGAAGTTGGAACTAACTCTCACCCCATTCTCCTATAGTGCACCACATTAGCTTGTTTACACATGGAATGGGGCAAATGTTTGACCGATGACCCCAATGCACACCCCGATGCCTGTTTACTGTGTGGAGGATGGGGGTTGGGGTGGGAATGAGAGGGGTGTAACCTAAGATTATTTCAAACTTTGTCACTGTGCTTAACCTAACAGATGCATTAACAGAGATTTTTGCAATATATATATATATATATATATATATATATATATATATATATATATTGTAAAAAACTGCATTTAATGCATCAGTTAGGGTTAAAGTGACAAAAGTGAGGAAATGAAATGTTAGGGTTGAATGCCTAACCCCACCCCACAACCCACACACCCATCCTCCACAGACTGACAGATGCCAGGGTGTGTTATGGGCTCATCAGGCCCAACTCTCACACCATTCCATGTGTGAGTAGGTTTACATGCTACAGTAAAGGAGAATGGGGTGATAGCAATGCTATACAGCGGCCCATTATGGCAAGGAAATCTTGTAACACAAATTTGACAATATCTCATTAGCTGTGCAACCTATGAAAAAAGTCTACTGCAGGCTTACTCTATGTTTTAAAACCTTGTTCCAGTGGCACAGATCAATTAAAAGAAATCTGTGCCGCCAGTAGCAAAAACTCTGTATCTCACTTTATTTCCCAGATAAAGGCACCGAAAGGCATGACAGACACTGCAATGTAATCCTATGGGGGAAATATCAACTTTGTCATGACACATCTATGCAACCACTTAATTCCCCAATACCTAAACAACATAATTCACACCTATAGGGCATTCCCTCGACACCCTGTAAATTTCAAGTAAAAAGACCAAACCGTTAATGAGCTATGTAATTCTAAAGTTTTTAAACCTTTAAAAATGTTTCAGTCATGAGATAGCAAAATCCTCAGTCATGAGATAAATCCTAGTCAATGACCTAACAAATTCCTAGTCCATGAGCGGACATCTGGTTGCACCATTCTGTGCAGTCCGGTCATCCCCAGGGACATCTGGTCATCCCCAGGGACATTTGGTCATGACATTCTGGCTATCTGGTCATCCCCTCATGAACAAAGCTTGCAGACTAGGATCATCTCTCGGACCAGGATTTTGCAGACTTGCAAAAGAAGATCATTAGCAAGTCACAAAAGAAGAATTTTTAATTTTTAAAACCCTTTTTTTGACATAAATTAAGCAAAACAAAGGCATGGCTTTGTAGAAGGGGTCACCCTAAACAAAACCCATGCTTCATTTCACCCAAAAATCACCCATGGATAAAACTACAACATTTTGTTTGACTGAAAAAATAAAAACAAGATGGCGGCTCTCGAATGAAGAATTTTTCTGAAGGACTAGAATTTTTATTTCACGAGCTGACAAAATCTTTGACCATGAGACATTCATCTTTCACAAAATATACATATAAAGTTTTGAGTGAACTGAGCAAGCTCAGAACTCAAGAATTAAAAATATAATAACTTTGGAACAGATTAATATTTTTTTCCAAACCAATGCAGGATTGACCCAACCTCTTTCTATGTTCCAAGTTTCAGACCAAAAGACGACACGGTGTGTTTGCAGTACCATGGGCAAAAAAAACATCAAAACTGGCAAAAAGTGCATTTTTTGGCATTTCACTGTGCAGAAACCATATGTCCAACCAAAACATAACATGGTAAATCAAGAGATCTACCATACCAGAACCAAGCATTCCAAATTTCATGCAAATCCGTTGAATGGTTGCAAAGTTTCTAACATGCAAAATTTGAGGTTTAACATTAAAGTGCCTATGCAACCCTAACTATACGAACACGACTGCACCCCTATAATATGTGTATAGAAAGGCACGTCTGTTGGACCAGGGCTTGCCACCCTGCAACTTTCAGCCCAAAAGCCCCAACCATTTTGATGCTGTGGGGTGGCAAAGAATTGCCAGTTTTGGGTGATGTTCTATCGCAAATTGCTACAGTTTCATAAACTTTTGTGACAAAATGGACATGGCACTTTTGTGATTTGCAAAAGTGCCACATCCATTTCTGTCACAATTTGCAACACTAAAGGGGTCCAATCTCTAAAACGGCATTTCTTGGGGGAGGGTCCCCTCAAGAAAAGATAGTGCTGTGATCCTCAGGACCTGACTAGTTAACTCATTGTCTCCTAGCTGATGCCTGTAGTCATCAGTAAAACACACTGGTGTGTCCTGAGGACACCTGCAGAAGTCGGCTACTGACTCCCAGTGTGCCCTTGCAATGTCTGGAGAAGTCACTTATATATTTTAATATATAGTATAACAGAATATAATATATATTTGACTGCATAGCACCCTTGGAAAGATAATCTTATGCTGAACAACTTTGCCACTGATATTTTGTGTATATCATGTATACTTTAGGAGGTATTCACATTTGTTTATGGTATGGTGTGTATGACTTATGTTGCCTGTTTTAGTGAAAAAATTATTTTTGTTTTGCTGTTTCAACCAGCATAGAAAAAAACACAAAATTACATATAATTATTTGCATAACACTATTGGAAAGGTCATTTTGTGCTGAACAACTTTGCCACTGATATTTTGTTTATATCATGTATACTTTAGGAGTTATTCACATTTGTTTATGGTATGGTGTGTATGGCTTATGTTGCCTGTTTTAGTGAAAAAAAAATATTTTTTTTGCTGTTTCAACCAGCATAGAAAAAAAAACAAAATTACGTATAACTATTTGCATACCACCATTAGAAATGAAATTTTGTCCTGAATAACTTTGCCACTCATACTTTGTGTCTAGCACTTATGGTTCTTGTGCTATTAGGATTTGTTTGTGACATGCCCAGGATTTACTGTTAACAGTATACAGCGACAAGTAGTGCAACTTCAGAGAGCTCCTGTGGAGGCAATGAGTTAAACACAACTGTTAGTGTTTACCTAGGGGGTCCCAAATTTAAACAGCAGGCATTTTTCTCTTTCACTAACTGAAAACCAGGTGGCCACCGCATGACAGTAAGAGGGCCATTTGTAACAGTAAAATGTAATGATGACAGCTTTCGAGAGATACATACTGTATATTTTTTCCCATTGACTATAATGGGAAACCTCTTTTTTGAATAACATTTGAACGGTTTAATGTCTTTTTCACCAAATCTTCGAAAGGCACATCAGTGACCCAGACTGCATCTTCCCTAAAGATTTCAGACCAAACAGACAAATCGTGCAGGCTGTAGTCACGAGCAAAGAAATGTGCCAAAACCCCATTTTTGCACATTTTTGTGTACTCTGCAGCTCCACAACCAGTCATCCAACCGTAATGCAACTTGCCACATCCAGAGATCTATGGTACCCCACCACACATGCGAAATGTCAGGCACATCCATTGTACAGTGACAAAGTTATTAAAGTGCAAAATTCAGGGTTTAACATAAAAGTGGCCAGGCAACCCTAACTATATTGGCATGACAGCACCAGTATAATATATTTTAATATATGGATCTTTAATTTAGTACCCCACTAAAGCATATTAAAAAATGTTGGTAATATCATCACTCCTGAAGTGATAATAACACACTTCAATAGTATTAATACTATCATTCAGGTCCCATAATAGTATCGTTCAGGAACTGAATGATAGTATTATCACCGAAGCTCAAAAAGTACAAGCGCACAACTCTCAAAATCAGTAAATCTGGCAAACGTCAATCAAGCATTGACATTCACAGTGTGGCTCATCATTGGGCACTTTCTATCTGTGTGCAGCCAAAACAGTTTTAAAAACATGGCTGTGGTCTTTTGCATAGCGAGAGTGTAAAGCGTGCATGGTGCTTCTCAGTTTTTCCTTTTGTTTTTTTTTAATCTTACCACAATAAAGATTTATCTGGCTGATCCTGTACTCCCCCCAAGAAACCAAAAGGTAGGAGAAAAACAAAACTCTTTGCAATACTGTGGGTGTGTGCATTTAAGCGGCGAGGCGGGAGGGACAGAGAGGTACAGTGAGACTGTTAGAGAAAGTATGGCTGTTGGCTAGGACTCAAACAGTCCTTTACTGAAGAGCCGACCACCCACAATAAAACAATAGGGAGAAGAAAAATCTTGCAACAAGATATTTAAAAAAATAATGGATATCTCACAGGGTATTACCAGTGAGATATCATCTCGAGGTTCTGGACACTGGAACCTCCCGAGCTTCACTCTTGAGGTTCCTACATGTCCAGAACCTCTCGATGGTATTACTTATTGATAATACCCTGTGAAGTATCCATTATTCTCTTTATAGCTGCATGATAGTGCAGCTGTAGTTAGAGTTGGCTGGCCATGTCTATATTAAACTCTAAAGTTTTCACTTTAATAACTTTGCAACCATTTGCCTGATTTGCCAGAAATTTTGCATGCGTGGCATTATATATGCACTGTGAAAACTTTTGTGAAAACATTTTTTTGTGTGTGAAAACATTTCATTATAAGGTATAGATCTAGATCCTGTCAGTCTTGGAGAGGGGGGCAGAGGGACAGAAGGTCAGAGAAGGGCAGATAGCAGAGCTAAATATGTGGCTCAAGCATACCTCTCAACCTCCTACCTCATAAATCAGGGACAAGGCCTTAAAAAATCAGGGACAAAGGACCAAAATCAGGGACACATCTTCAAAATTGGTGATATCCTTTCAGGAAGCTGGGAGAATGAGGGTCATGGTGTAAAATTCATTTTCTAAGGAAGAACAAGTCTGTAAATTTAATGTTTGACATTATTTTGTGCTTACAACCATCACTGTTTGGTCATGGAACCACAATTTTTAGGAGGGACAGAGTAACTTAGTGTGAACAGCTTAATTGCGGCATTGTTTGCTAAAATAACTAGTGTACTGTCTCAGTTTGTGACACTACAATTCCAGATATGTCTGTTTCTTTGTCACTTCATAACTGAAAAATGGTTTGGGCTTTTGGGCTGAAATTTTCAGGGTACAAAGGACATGCCCAGCAATGTGCATTTAGCTGGTCTGGTGGAAAATATCACTGTGCAGCAAAGTTATAACACTTTGAAGTTTTGGAATTTCCCTTAGAGTAACATTGTGATGTTTGGTGTACTTTGCAGATGCTGTATCTCAAAAACACTTCAAGATACAGCCTCAGCACTATGGGTAGTTTAGTATACCTTTTGGGTGTACTAAGTTGATTTGCATGTTACCAGGCCCTGTTTCAAACTATTGGTAAATTGTAATGAATGGGGCACATATGAACTGTACAGTGGCATGCATTGTCAACATGGCAGCAGTACTGCTTTGCAGGGCACAGTGGTAAAACAAATAGAATAATAGATTGGTTACAGTGAATTACAATACTGTACTTCCATCAAGAGGTTCCGGGGACATAGATGACCTTGAGAGTGATGCTCAAGAGGTTTCTATGTCCCCAGAACTTCGAGATGGAATTTCAGCAGAGTATTTCACTGGAACCTTTTATTTTTTTTATTTTAGTCTTTGATAACTGGGTAAGGCCCACTAGGCACAAGTGTCTGTTTTCAGGGGTGACCTGGGAGCACTGAGTGGTTAATTGACTTGCTCAGAGTCACACAGTATGCAAGTGGAGGTTGTGAGAATCAAACTCAGGTCTGGTCTGCTGATGTATCAAGCTCGTTCACACCTCATTCCTCTAACCTCTAGTCTATACTGCCAGCCTCATTATTTTTTTTTATTTTTTGTAATATATGGATGAGAGAACCTGGTGAGGTCTTACTTGGTGAAGCTTTGTGCAGGCTGACATGTTCAACGAGGAATCGGGAAGCTGTGCATTTTTTTCTTGTAGAGCTGAACAGGGAAGTGCAGGAAACAGTTCCTTTTAACAGTAAGATTGAAAATGTAGTTACACTTCAGTGGAACTTGTAACCGTTACTCATTTTTCTTTAAAAAAAAAAGCAAAGTAGGGTATTGTTCAGTTACCGCGGAACCGGTTTTGAAATCCTTCTTGCTGACTCTTGGAAAAGCCGGCTCTTGGTCAGCTCGAAGCATCAGGCTGTGCTTGCACATTTGTTTTGGAGTGATAATACTATCGCTAAAATGAATGATGGTATTATTGGGAGTGAAGTGTGGTATTATTGAGAAGGTGGTGTGTATTACAAGTTTTTTTTGCATCGTTTTCAATGCTATTATTTTAACAATCCATATATTACAATACACTGCACTGATGGGAGTTCCACACACACATGAGGGTCAATTAAATATAGTAGGCATGGATGGGAGCACAGGTCCTGGAGGGCCTGTGCCCCCACTGCTCACTATGGACTGATGGTGGTGCAGGGCCTGGAGGGCCCTATAGTTCCACATGGAAATGAGGGACAAGTGCAATAGGCATGTATGAGAGCACAGGGCCCTACTTCTCACTATAGACTGATAGAAGCACAGGGCCCGGAGGTCCCTGTGCTTGCATTGGAAATGAGGGACAATTACAACAGGCATCTATGGAGGCACAGGGCCCATAGGGCCCTGTGCTCCTACCGTTCCCATAGCCAAATAAGGCTACAATTATGCTTTCTCAAAAAGTAAGGAAATTCAATGCAAAAACTGTGTTAATCCATCATTAGGGTTGAACTACCAAAAGTAGGGAAATATGATTCCCACCTCCACTGTACATGCAGTAACAGGCATGAGGGGTGTGTTTTGGGGTTGTGAACCCTAATGCTCATCACATTCTGCTATGCAGTATCCATCTTACCTTACTTACTTACTTTTGATGCTGCAACTCTAATGATTCATTAACAAAGTTCTTTGCAACTATATATATGTATATATGTATCATTGCAAAAAAACTCTCTTAATGCATCAGTTAGGGTTGATTCCACTCCAACAAAAGTCTGTAAATTCAATGTTAGGGTTACCAACTCTACCTCCCACCCCCCACCATCCACAGACCAACAGTCGCAGGGGTGCGCCTTGGGGTTGTTGGGCCTAACTTTCACCCCATTCTCAATAACCCCAAGGCACACCCTGTTGGTCTGTGAATGGTGAGGGGGGTACACATTTACAGACTTTTGTTGGTGTGGAATCAACCCTAACTGATGCATTAACAGAGATTTTTTGAATGAATTTCCCTTCTTTTTGGGAAAGTGGAATGTTACTCATATGGTATCCATAGGTGGGAGCACAGGCTCTCCCAGCCCTGCACTCCCACCCACCCATCAGTATAGAAGCATAGTACAGGTGGGCTCTGTGCTCCCAGTGATACAAGATAGTATCCATGGGTGAGAGCATGGGCCCAGATGGGTGGGAGCATGGGCCCTCTCAGCCCTGCATTCCCACCTATCCTTAGTACAGAAACATAGTGCAGGAGGGCCCTATGCTTTTAGTTTTGCATAATTGCAGGGTCAGACTGGCCCACCTGGATACCTGGAAATTTCCAGGTGGGCCCCCCTCAGTTGGGTAAGTAGTTACCTTCTGAACTCTGAAAACTTTTGCATTTATCTTCTTTTTCTAATTAAATGGGGTATCTGAAACACTGTTGATGAATGTAAGATGCAAACAGAGAGCTAGTGTATCAGATTGAAGTGGAAAATTGATATGAGTGTGCCAATCTGGTCCCTCCTCTACTGATTTTCCAGGTGGGCCCTTGTATCTTCTTTCCAGGTGGGCTTCTGTACCCCAGTCTGACCCTGCATAATCGTATACCAAGGTGGCAGCACAGGCCCGCTGGCTCCTACGTTACCACCCACCCATGAATGTGGAGGCATAGTGTAGGAGGACCCAGTGCTCCCAGTTTAACATAAATAGTATGCATAGGTGGGAGTGTGAGCCCTCTGTGCCCTGCACTCCCAGCTACCCATAAGTACATACACATAGCACAGTCCTAGAGACATTAAAAGCAACCCTTGTAATGCTTATTTAGCAATATCTCAGTAACCGTAGCAACTGCATACAGAATCATTTTGCAGTTGTAGTCACGACCTACCCATCTCCATTCATGCTTAGTGCACCCAGCTGCGCTTAGCGAAAAATCCTTATCTCTAACCTTTTTCGTGATATAGGCAACGAAAGTTGCCAAGGCTGCCACAGTGTTATCCTATGGGAAAATTTGCAAATATGGAGTGCTGTAACTCTGGAACCAGTGTAAATTATTTTCACCAAACCAGCCAAAGGCTCATCTGTGGTGCAAAGTCTTACCACCCTGTAAATTCAGTCCAAACCTCCAAACCATATAGTGGCAGTGAGATGGCAAAGACACTGTGGTCTTGGTGGATGCCACAATATTATCCTAAGGGAAAATTCACAACTTCAGAGTGCTTTAACTATGGGACTGGTGCAAATTTTTGAACCAAATCAGAAACAAAAAAACACATCTATGGGACAAGCCCTTTCTACACTGTAAATTTCGGCCCAAAATTCCAAACCACTTAGTTGCAGTAAAGTGGCAAAGAAATGTGGGTTTGGGGTGTTTTGGGGACCAGGACTGTAGCAAATTGCAACAGAGGTCGTGAAAGGATGTTGTGATTTGCCACATTATGCCACCACAGTGTCACCACAATCATGAAAGTACAGATGGGAAAAATATGAAAAACACATTTCTGGGGATTATTTTCAAAATCTGATGCCAGGATCATATTCCTAGGGCCCCGTTTAAGTAAACACAACAGTTGATGTTTACCAAGGGGCATGCTATTTTGAATGAAAACATTTTTTCTCCATCACTAACTGAAAACATGATGGTCACCGCAAGACAGTACTGAAGACATTTGCGACAGAAAAAGGTATTTTCAAGACAGTACAATTTGCTGTCATGCAGAATATATAATTTCCCCCACAGGATATAATGGGAAACTTTAAACTTTAATAACTTTTGAACAGATTAATATTTTTTTGCCAAACCTTCAAAAGACACTTCTCTGTCCCAATCCCCATATACCCTGAAAAATGTGGACCAGACGGACAAACCAATCGGACAACGGAGATGAGCAAAGAATTCACAAAAGTTGAGGATTTTCCACACTTTTTGATGCTGTGCAGCTCTGCAACCGTAAATCTGACCAGAATGAATCTTTCCAGATCCAGATATCAGTGGCACAACAACACACATGCCAAATATCAGGTGAATTGGCTGAAAAGTTGCAAAGTTATTAAAGTGCAAAATTTGGGGTTTAATAGAAGTGCCCATGCAACCATAATGCATCAGTTAGGGTTGATACTACAGTGACAAAAGTTTGTAAATTCGATGTTAGGATTCCCACCCCTATCACTCCACCCTCTCTCCACACATCAACTGGCATTGGGGTATGCCATTCAATGTGTAAACAAGCTGATATGGTACAATAGAGGAGAACAGGGTGAAAGTTAGGCCTTGACCCCATGGCACATCCCGACGCCTGTAGACGTGTGGGGGGGGTGTGGTAGGGGTTTGGATCCTAACATCGAATTTATGAACTTTTGTCACTGTACTATCAACCCTAACTGATGCATTAATGGATTTTTTGCAATGAATTTCTTCTTTTTGAGAAAGTGTAATGTAACTGGTAACTGGTATGTGGTTATGGGCCGGGCTCTGCACTTTCTTCATGCTGCCCATTTTTGTATGATTTTATGCATATGTGGGAGCATGGGTCCTCTGAGCCCTGCGCTCCCACTTACACATAAGTACGGAGACATACCACAGCCCTAGATTCATGAAAAGGAACCATTGTGACACTAATTTGGCAATATCTCAATAACCATAGCAACTATGAAAATAAATTCCACTGCAGTTGTAACATGACTTGGAAACATCTATGTATGCTTAATCCACCAAAAGGTGGACTAAGCTACCCAGAGCGAAACATCCATATCTGGAATAGTTTTCGAGATATGGGCACCGCAATGTTATCCTATGGGAAATTTCTCAACTTCAGAATGCTGTAAATATGGAACCAGTGTAAATTTTTTCACCAAACCAGAAAAGGCGCATCTGTGGGGAAATGGCTTACCACCCTGAAAATTTCACCAGCAAAGCCCTAACCGTTTAATAGCAGTGAGGTGACAAAGAATTTTTTTTTGTTCAGTAGTGTCTCAAATTGCGACACTTTCACAAAATTTGTGAAAGAATGGGTACGAAAGTGTTGCAAATTGTGAAAGTGTCACATCTTTTCTTTCACAATTTGCAACAGTACTGGGGGTCTGATGCTGGAAAACATATTTCAAGGCTGAATTTTGCAATTCTGATGCCAGCATTGTGTGCCTCAGGTCCCGAATAGATTAACACAACTGTGAGTGTTTACCTAGGGGCAGTCAAATTTGAACTACAGCAGATTTTCTCCTCTGCTAACTGAAAACAAGATGGTGGTGGTATGACACTACTGAAGGCATTTTCGACTGTAAAGTGTAGAGCTGGCAGCTTTCGAGAGGCACAGCTATCTTTTTCCCATTGACTATAATGTGAAACTTTAAATTTGAATAACTTTTGAATGGATGAATATTTTTCCACCAAATCTTCAAAAGGCACAGCGGTGACCCAGACTGTATATTCCCTGTCAGTTTCAGAGCAGACAGACCGACAAACTGTTTGGGCTGTAGCCCCGTGTAAAGAAATAGCCAAAAAGTGCATTTTTATATGTTTGTTGGTGCTCCACTGCTCCACAACTGCACATCTGACTGGAACGCAACTTACCAGATCCAGAGAATTATGGCACCTGATTTTGTCTGCAAAATTCAGGCAAATCAGTTGCAAAGTTATTAAAGTGCAACATTTTATTTATGTTATTTATTAGCTTTTGGTAACCGGGTAAGTGTGCTAGGCAACAATCCTGCCTATTTTCAGGCACAACTCGGTAGAGTACAATACAGAAGAGATAACAGTACAGTTCAAAACAACAATTTAGGTGCAGTCATTACAGACTGGGTAGAGATACCTCAGTGTGTAGGGCAAGCAGACAGTTATGCAGTCAACAATAAGGTAAAACAATAAGTAACAAATCAGAAGTAGAATTGGCATGAGGAGGAGCTCGCTCAATCAGTTATTTAGCCAAGCTTGGTGAAAAAGGAAAAAACATATAAGGATACAGCAAAGTAAGTAATACGTTAATACTAAATTGCATGGTGCCTTACGTGGTGGCTCCTGGTTATGAGCAGTAGCAGTTACCTAGGGCAAATAGGTGAGAGAACAGAGAACGTTTAAAAGAAAGGTGGGAGGTGGAGTTTTTAACCTGAGGGGGGAGTGAGTTCCAGAACCTAGGGGCGAAATAGGAGAAAGCCTGTTCACCAATTTTGGTGGCGCATGGCCGTATAGTGAGCTTTGGGATGGACAAGGACCTAAGTGAGAGAGAGTGGGAGGCTGGGGTAAGCATGTCACCCAGAGAGGCCGGATGGGGTGTTCTAGTAAGGGAGTCAACCAGACACCCAAGAATGTATGACTGGAAGTCTTTGGGAGACAACCAGTTTAGGCCAGAGTAGAGTAGGCAGTGATGAGTTATGCGAGGAGCGATCAAGCGAACATGCAGATATTATTATACGAAGTGTTCCACTTGCTGAGCATACTGGCATTGGCATGGTAGAGAACAGGGAGGGCATAAAGGAGTTGAGGTAGTAATACCCCTCTAGCTACTGATTTCCTCACTGTCGGGGTGAGTGAGCGGCACACTCGATAGGCCGCCCCAATTTTAGCATTGACAGATTGACAAACCTCATTGACATGTACCAAAAAATCCAGAGCTGGGTCAAGCATAACTCCGAGGTATTTGAAAGTAGAGGTATTAGTGACATTAGTCCCATCCCTGCAGTGGACAAGAAGTTTAGGGGACACAGAGGGCACTTTTTTAGAGGATCCAAAAAGCATGGCCTGAGTCTTACCTATATGTATTATTTGATGGTTAGCAGAGAGCCTGGATTGAAGGGATTGAAAGTCATGTGATAGGTTTAGGTTAATGTCAGCGATAGACTTGGATGAATAATAATGCACGAGATCATCAGCATACATGAGTAGGCTGCTGTGAAGAGAAGGACTGGAGATATCGTTTAGGAAGAGAGAACAGAGTAAAGGACCAAGTATGGAACCCTATGGAACACTGTGGGTGATGGCGATAGGGGAGGAGAGAACCTTACAGAAGGAGACAGCTTGAGATTGGTTATCCAGATTGCTATCAAACCAGAAGAGGGTAGAGTCTGAGGCACCTAGGCCATGAAGCCTAGTCAGTAGAAGTGGGTGATGGACCATATCGAATGCTTTCAAGAGATCAATAAACACAGCTTCTGTGAGCAAACCCTTATTCATGTTATCCTTGATATTGCTGGTGAGCTGGGTCAGAGCAGTGGTAGTGCTGTGCCTAGCCCTAAATCCATGCTGAGTATGGGATAGAAGATTAAACTTAAGAAGGTACTTGGAGACCTAATGATGGACTATTTTCTCAAGTAGCTTGCTGAGCGTGGGGAGAAGTGAGATGGGGCGGTAGTTGGACAGGAGTTTAGCGTCCCCTTTCTTAAAAACAGGTATAGTTCTAGCCATTCTTCAGACCAAGGGGATGGAGGCAGAGCAGATAGAGAGGTTATAAAGCCTAGTTACGGGTGCTGCAAGCTAAGCTGCAAACTGCCTAAGAATCCCTGGATGGATACCATCAGGGCCAGCGCTACCACTAGCCGGAACAGTTTTGAGTAGGTTTAGTACTTCAAAGTAGGTGACTGGAGCCAACTCCAGAGTAGGAGGAGAGGAGGAATGGGGAGATGAGTCAGGCCTAGCATTGGGGATTGAGGAGGGGATAGGTAGGGTGGAAAAGTAGGAGTTGAAGGCATTAGTAATGGTAAATGGGTGGTTACAGTGGGCATCATCTATATACATATCATTTGATGTCATAGGCTTATTATTCCCGAGAATCTTTTTGATGTGAGACCAATACTGCTTAGGGTTGGAGGCAGAAGAACCAAGGAGGTTCCTGAAATACGAACTTTTAGCAAGGTGAATCTCCTTTTTGCAGGTGAGCCATAAGGCTCTGTAGGCTTCAAAGTCAGTAAGTAGATGTGAGGTCTTCCAAGCTGACCATAGTTTATCCCTGAGTTTCAGAAGATGGAGCAGGGGACGCTTGAGCCATTTGGTGACTTTCCCTTTTACCCTTCTCGTGGTGACCGGGATGTGATTATTTTGTAGTGAGAGTAGGGAAGAGGTGAAATAGCCCACAGCAATGTTTATATCATCACTGATGTAGAGGGGAGACCAGTCAACCAGGTTAAGATCATGAACGAAGGCTTCCAAATTCTGGTTGGAGAGGTTGGAAAAGGTTTAGACTTTAGATGGGAAGGAGGGGAAGGAGGTATCCCATATACAGTAAACTGGGTAATGGTTGCTTATGGTATCAGGGCGAACACCAGCCAAGGGGAAAAACTCCTTCCTGTTTGTCAGGATCCAGTCAAGGAGAGTGGCGCAGGCTCCACCGTTTGAGATCCTAGTGGGTTATAGCTGAGAGAGATTTGCTTAGAAGTGGCCGAGCATCCCTAACTATAGTGCTAATAGATATAGAATAATGGATAGGGAAGTGTGCGTTATGAGAATTTAATTGTCGCTCGAGGTGTGGGGTGCTACATAAACCCTGAGGGCAAAGCCCGAGGGGTTTATTAAAGTATCCCACACTGAGGGCGACCATTAAATTCAAGTAGAACACTTAACTATCATTTATATTTTATAATTGCTAGTCAGCATTTTTTTTGTCACAGTCCATGTGATATTGCTGTGTCTCAGTCTCACACACACACACACACACACACACACACACACACACACACACACACAATCTCTGTCTACTTTTTTATCTATTTTTTTTTTTGCACAGCTGGTTTTGTATTTAATGTGGCATTTACTTTTTAGTTGTACACTCAGGGCAGGATTCAGAAAGCAGATGCACTGGGCGCAAATGAGAAGCACCAGAGAAATCTGAAAATGCACCAGACAGCTTGGTTGTCTCAGTGCAAGCCAGATGTGCTGCACCAGATAGGATGTGCCAGAAATGCAAAGAAATTATATATGTGGTAGAAAAAAAGGGGGCGTACACCTGCATACATGGCACAGAGCCATTCACAGTGCATAATGAATGCGCATTTATGGATAATCCACAGTGTAAGGCAAAAATGCACCATGGGGAGATAAGTATAAAAGAAGGAGACTTAAGTCCAAGCCCCCAGCTGGCCAACAGCAGCACAGCAGGAGCAAGCAGGAGGAATGAGGCAACTGAAAGGCAAAGATGAATGGAGCACCATTCCTGATGGTGGGCATGATAATGGGGATGAGGAGATAGGCTGAACAGCAATGTAGTGGTGGAAGGCACCGTAGGCAGCCAGCCCCATGGTGGTATCATGCCAGACTGGCATTTGAACAGCTCACCGACATGGAAAGAGTAGGCCGATACCGCCTGAACAGGGCCATTCTGAGGCAGCTATGTGAGCTGTGCCATGATGAAATGCAGGCACCCACTGGACAAGGTCATGCAATAGCTGTGGAGACCAAGATGATAATAGTAATGTGCTTGCTCACCATGGGAACCTTCCAGAGTCCAGCTGGGGACATCACAAGTATCACACAGGCATCCACCTCCCATCTCCTCACACAATTTCTCACCGCACTGCTACCACATGCTTCGGAGTAAATCCACTTCCCAAGCAAACAGGCAGAGTGGATAGAAGCCATTTAGCAGTTCCACAAGATGGCACACATGCCAGGTGTCATAGGGGCCATTGACTGCACCCATGTGGCAATCCATGCACCACCTGGTGAGGATGCAGTAACGTACATCATTCGCAAGTGGAACCATTCAGTAAACTGCCAGGTGGTGTGCAATGCCACAGGGCATATCAGCAATGTCTGCACCACACACCCTGGGAGCACACATGATGCCTTCATTTGGCACCAATCTGCCCTCTGCCACAGATTCGAGGCAGGGGACGTAACAAGCGGACACTTTGTAGGTGCGTGGGACAAGCTGAACTGCAGAACAACAGGACACCATGGCACAGGAGAAGAAAGGGAGGCAGGTGTGCACGTAACACTATGGAAAATGCACAGAAGGGGCAGAGGAAGTGGGACAGTGGAGGGGGGACAGCACTGCAGGCATGCACACAGTGATACAGTGTGGCACAAGAACAGTGCATGGAAGGAGGGGAGCAGTGTCATGGGGGACAGGTGTGGCAGGGCCTAGCGCACCACATGCAGACATGCGGACACAGCTGCCGGGCACACTGGGCCAGACAATAGGGGCTGGGGCTCATGTGGAAAGCAATGGCATCAGCAGCCAGGGGCAGACAGCAGCAGCAGGTCCAGACCCCATCAGGTGAGAGGGGGAGGTAGGAAGGCAGAGAAGGCCAGAACATGGTTAGTGGTGTACCCACACCACACACAGCAGAGCACCATGGTGGCAGGGGGGAGATCATGTTGCACTTGGGATCAGTGGACTATCAACCACCCTTGCTTCCCACAGGTGATGCAGCATACTAACTCAGACCCTGGCTACTCACCCCCTTCAAATGACCTGGAATAGAGGTGGAGGAGTTATACAATGAGGCACACACCACCACATGCACCATCAAGCGGGTCTTCGACATGCTGAAGATGATATTTCAGGTGCCTGGATAGGTCGGGTGGGGCCCTACAGTATAGCCCTGAGAAGGCCTGTGGCATATTCCTGGCCTGTTGTATACTACACAACATGGCCATGGACCGTGGAATAGCTGTCCAAGTCATGGTGGGTGACAGTTCCAGAGAGGAGGAGGAGGGTGGGGATGAGGACGCAGTGTCACAGGGTCAGTGGGCTGAACTGCCAATGGCACATCGTGACCCATGCCTGTCTGCGAAGGTCAGGCAGTACAGGGACACATTAGTGGAGGAGCACGTTGGTGACCACAGGTGAGTAACACAGGTTTGTATTGCAAGGCGGGAACAACATACCACACATACAGCACAACACAGCCACACACACATATCGCAGGCCACGCAGCAGTGGTGATGCTGCAATGGAAAGCAGACATGCCAGTGTCCATGCAGCACACACACACACATGCACGCTACAGTCAACACAGCCAACACAGCCATGTGCCACAATGTCAGTGCCAGGGATGACGTGAATCAGTGTACAGCTGCTGGCACACATGCACAGCAGACACAGGACCACACTCATCACGCCCATGCCACACAGCACAACAATGGCATACATGGACATGCAGGTGGCACTGCACAGGGGGCCCACAATGGCAACAAACTGGGGCAGGCACATGCTACCCAAACCAGCCCAGGCAGCGTTAGCCAGGTGAGTGGCACACATAGGTGGCAGGTGCAATGGCCATTGGATTGGAGACCTGGACGTCACAGGGAGGCACCACAGACACCATGGACATGTGGACGGCCTTGCCACATCACCACCAGCCACAGGGGGTGTTACCAATACCCCTGTAGGGATACTGTAGTGAGAATGCCAATGGGTGTTCATTGGGGTGGAGGACCCATGGGCCATGTTAGGTCCGGGGATGCTGGGCATGGTGAGGTGTGGTGACAGTGTCAGCAGCAATGAGTTCACCTGATGCTGCTGCCTGGGTGTACGAGAGGCACTCTTGAGTGTATGGCTAGAGGCCCGGTGGCCACGTCATGCACTGGATGCACATGCGGCCTCGGCAGCAGTTGCAATCCACTCCAGAGCTGTGTTCATGCCCACCCACAGTAGGCATGCCTCTGCCAACATCTGGGCATGCCATGTGACTACCAACTCATGCTCAATTGCCTGCAGCATCCAGAGGCACCTAAATTCTGCATGTAGAGATGCCTGCCCCTCCACAGTGTCCCGCAGGAGGTGGGCATAGCCCTCAATCTTGTCAGCAGGTGAAGGCTCCTGGTGATGGTGCTGATGGCTGGGTGATGTGCCAGCCTGCCGCAGAGCATCCATGGGTGATGGTTGCACCATTGCAGGCTGGGGCATGGGAGGGCATGGGCTTGCAAAACCCCATCACATCCAGAGATGGTGGAATCATGGTCCAACGCCGCCTGCGTGTGACCCACAGCACCCATCCAGGATGTGATGGCTGAGCCTGCTGCCACAGCAGGACCAGGTGCAGAGGGCACAGCACCCACCACCATGGGGCACTGTGTGATCACTGCAGATGTGCCATGGGCAGCAGGGCCACCAATGGGGTAAGGTGCCATGTGTGCAGGCACCTGTGTGTTGCATGCACCACTGTCAACCATATCCTCTGATATCTGTGTGGCATCTGGATCATCAGAAGCATCACTGTACACCCCCTGTGTGCCAGATGCCAGCAATAGCAGGGCATCAGCAATGTCCACCATGTCCACTGGGTCATCATCAGCCAAACCCAGGAAACCATCCAGCCATGTGGTGTGATGTCCGCCAGCAGTGGCACCACTAGCTGAAGGTTTGAGGGGCTCACCACCACTGGTGATGCAAATGGAGACACTGTTGTGTTGGACAGGCCAGGGATGGCACCAGCCCTCATCATGCCCGCAGCCTTGTGGGAAGGGCCTGCATCATCACCTGCTAAGGCATCCCATGCAGCCATTGACATGGCTGCACCCATGAGGTGTGATGGAACAGAAAAAGAAAGGAGAGAAACATGGTCACATTCAATGGAAACAATAGTGGTGGACATACAAGTACAGTGTGTCATAGTGGTGTGCCATGTTTGTGCATGACAGTCCCTGGCACAGACAGGAAATGCCTGTCCTGCCACTGCTGCCATGTACCAGCCATGAATGGGGATGCCCAGTGCCAGTACATGCTCACATGGCACCATGTGGGATGACAGTGCTAAGCCATGCCCATCCAACAGTTGGATGGTACCACTAGCCTGACGGGCAACACAACCACGCATGTGATCCCCTGGTCATGACCTGGCAGACACAACCATGCACAGCATGGGCCATGTATGGGCACTGACCACCCATGGTAATGCACACAGGCACACAGGCAGCCCAGAGCACACAGCGGGGATGACACAGCAACCATGGCACACACACATGGCCTGACACATGTCCAGGCATGTATACTCAAAGTGCTGCAATGGGCTTCCACCTGTCTGGAACCCCCATCCAGGGACACCCTGCACAGCTGCATGGGCAATGCTGGCCATGAGCAGCTCCTCATTTGGGGTGAGATGCACAACTGACTGCGGACCACCCCCTGTCCTGTTCAGTGAGGCCTCAATGTGCACCACCTTCTCCTTGGCCCTCTTCTTCCCATAGTTCAAGTGTTTTCTACACTCCTGGATGGTCTGGTTGTGCTTCCCCACCACATTTACTTGGTGTTCCACTGTCTCCCAAGCCTCATCCCGCAATGCACGGCTGCCACCCCTTCTAGTCAGGACATCCCTGTGCAGGTTGTATGCCTCTATGAGGGCCTCTCTCTTCATCGTTCATAAAGTTAGGCCACCTGTGACCAGTGGCACTGTCTCCTCCAGACATGATGGCTACTGTGGGTTAGAAGACACAGACATTAAACATGCATATGCAAAGCCCTGTGTGACCTGTACCACCATACAGTGTCCACAGTGTACTGGCACACTGCCTGCCTAACAATGACCTGCCATGAGAGCACATCTGGGATGGTATTACGGTCTGTCAGGGCAGTCTGTGCTGAGACCGCCCTGTCCAGGTGCAATGCCATAGACAGATGCACATCCCTGGACATGCCACAGGTGTTGCATGTCATGGTACACAGGCAGGTGGCCTGGACTACAACCACACTCTGCAACCATCAATGTATGTGAAGGCACAGCACCCTCCACCATGCCCCCCCCAGCCTTGCCAAGGGTGGGCTGTGGGACAGTGTGTGGCACACACCAGGATGTGGCTGATGTCCCTGCACATGTCTGGATGGTACCAGGCTGTAGATGTCCCATACTATCATTTGCAACAGCTACAATGGTAAAGGAAATGTAAACAGAACTTACCTTCAAGGCTGTCAAACCTCTCAGTCACCTATGCTCAGTGTGGGCTGAGTTGGGAGCATTTATGGCTCAGGGCATGCAAATGAGGTTTGGGGCAGGTATAATTATATGCTAAACAGGTGAGATGCCTCTGAATTCAGTAATGGGCTAAATTGGGAGCAATCTTTGTGAATTACATAATCGCCCTCAGCTTATCCCAACCAGCATGGCGCATCTGCTGCATTGAGCGCATATCTACAAGGCGTATTGTCCATGTATGTGTTTTATCCAGGGCACGTCTCTTTATCCAGTGTAAGTCCATGGGTGCATTGACCACGCATGTGCGGCATGTTCGGGACTACTAGGCGCATTAGCATGTCTGCACAATTGGCCCTGCAGTTGCATCACCAACATGTAGCTCGTGCATGATGCCCTATGATATCTGTATGTAGATGCAAGTCCATGTGCATGATGCCCACTGTGCCTCCTGATCCTAGCCATGCCTTGATCACACAAAGCCTGCCTTTGTGTGCCTGTGGGCTACTGCACATCATTCTTGCCCTGCTCGATGATGCGTGACACACACAACATGGCAGGCATGTACGTGGTGCGCATGCATGACCCTGCCATGATCCCTGACCCTGTTTACCCACCATGACATTGCACATTGCATATGCGCTCGTAGGCACCATTGACACAAACAGCACTTTAGTACACTGTGCGCTGTGACTTGCAAGTGGCCTAGTGGTGCATGTGGCACGATTAGGCCACTCAATAGCACAGGCCTCACAGAAATCACTGTCTGTATACATTGAACTTTGGACATGCCATGTGCCAGGAGAGCAGTACCCAGGGCCATGAACTGGTCCGAGGAAGTGCTACTCCACCTGGTGGCCTTAGTGATCCAGGTGGAGTGCCAGCTGTTCAGCCAGGAGGACCTGTAGGTGTCCTGGGCAGATGTATGGGGCAGGATTGCTGGCCAGCTGGTGTGCCACATTGGTGTTCCAAGAACAGGGGAGCAGTGCATGCACAGATATGGAGACCTGCAATGCCAGGACATGGTGCGGCTGGATCATTTGCAGAAGTGTGCATGCAGGGGTTCACTGCCCCAACCAGGTATGTCATGCTTGTACATTTGCAGGATGTGTGCATGGGGGTTATGACTGCTACAACACACAATAGTACACTCACAGGGGCACACACACTGAGGCATGGCTGTACTGGCACTGTGGTGTCGTGTACTGCATGTTACATGGGGTGGGCCTCTCAGCTGTGGTGCGTGGGTGGGGTGGGGCCACTGTGTCACGCATGGGGTGGGACTTCCAATTGTATTGCATGACTACAGCTGCACACCTGGGGGGGGCACAGGCCTGCGTGCTGTTCACTGCTGCGCACTGGCGGGCCATTCAACACTGGTGCACTGTTTGTTGACACCTTCACTGCATGCCCACGCCAGTGTTGGGGGTGGCTGTCCCACATCGCATCTCCTCATGTTGTTCTCTGCTTTTGTGTTTCCTGCAGGGCTGGAGGTCAGGCAGTCAACCATGAAGGCCATTGAGCTGTGGGAGCTGAGAGCCACTAGAGGTGCACAGGGTGGTGGCTGTACAATTGCAGATAAGTGAACCTTTCATGCATGCATTGTCTGTCAGGTGGAGTGGGTGTCTGCTCGGGTGGGTGTTGCTGACACACTGTGCCTGCCTGTGTGTCACTTGTTGTGTGGGTTCATTGCTGGTGTGGGTGCAGCATGTGGCTGTGCCATGGTGCACATGGTCCCTGTGTTGGCAACATCCATGTATGCTTGCTGTGCACACTATGGCCACTCAGTGGTGCCCTATTGGTGTCCTGGTGGGGACTACATGCTTGTGCAGGCCAGTGCTTATGCACGTTTCACATGTGGCTTGTCCCTATGCCCCCTGCACAGGTGTACATTTGGTGTGGCACCCGGTGCCTGCTTGCTGCATTCTGCATTGTGTCTGGTGGGATCTGGGCCATTTCCATAGTGGATGCCTCCAGCCTATGCACAGGGGGTTGGGGGTGGTGTTTGGTACATGCCACTTAGTATTTGTTCTCTGTGTTCCCACTCTAGGTCCCCGGGATATGCATGCTGGTGGTCGTGGCCATGGGGGACACTGGCAGGAGGCACCACAGGACCTTGGACCACAGGTGTGGCATGCCATCTGCAGTTCCTTGAGGCCACTGTTCCAGAGGCAGAGATAGCTGCTGAGGGCAGTATGTGACATCGTCCAGCTACTCATGGCATGAGGCTGGAGGCATGTGCACCATCACCTGGCATGCCCCTATGGACTTTGTTTACCTTGTTTAACCTCCCTTCATTGACTCATTGTCTTCCCCGTCCCCTATACCCACTCCCACTGCCACTTTCCTCCCCTGCTTTCCCAGTTTCTGGTGTTGTACATAGTCCCACACTCTCCAGCCCTTGTTTGCATTTTGCATGTACATAGTTGTTACTGTTGTTGTTATTTTTGTACTTTTATTAAATTGTTATTTTCTGACCCATTGTCTGTGGTCCTTCACTGCTTCATGTTCATGGGTTTAAGTGCTGTCTGCAGCTGTCTACTGTTCCCTTACAGCCATAATCCTGTTTGTACTTGTGTGTGTATGGGCAGCTACCTCCTGCCCTGGCCATGTCCTGCCCACCATGTTGTCTGTGGATTGTGGATGGGCCTACTGTCCTGATGTAGATGTCTATGTAAATGACTATTGCACAAACTGGGGAATATGGGTGTGGGCAGGACAGTAGTGCGGTGGGTAGGTAACTGGCTGGGCAGCAGGACACAGAGGGTGGTGGTAAATGGCTGTCACTCCACAGAGGGAAAAGTGACCAGTGGGGTACCACAGGATTTGTGCTGGGACCGGTACTATTCAATATCTTCATCAGTGACATTGCGAGGACCCAGAAGGCAGAATTTCACTGTTGCTGATGACACAAAGCTCTGTAACAGAGTAGACACACCAGAGGGTGTAGACAGAATGAGAAGGACCTGCAGAAACTTGAAGAATGGTCAGGGGTTTGGCAGTTGAAATTCAATGCAAGGAAGTGCAAGATAATGCATATGGGGCACAAAAACCCTGGCACAATATATCAGTTAGGGGGTGAGGATATATGCACCAAGCAGGAAAGGGATCTTGGAGTTATCATCTCTGATGACCTCAAGGCAGGAAACAATGTGACAAGGCAGCAGGTAAAGCAAATAGGATGCTGGGATGCACAGGCAGGGCATCACCAGCAGGAAAAGAGGTCATAATTCCACTATACAAGACACTAGTGAGGCCGCACCTGGAGTACACTGTGCAGTTCTGGAGACCTTACCTACGTAAGGACATAGGGTAGAGAAGGTTCAGAGGAGGGCAACAAAGATGGTGCATGGATTGCATCACAAGTCCTATGAGGACAGGTTGAAGGCACTGAACATGTACTCCCTGGAGGAGAGGACGGAGAGAGGGATATGATAGAGACATACAAGTATCTTACAGGGAGGAACAGGGTGCAGGAATGCACTATTTTTAAGCGAAAAAGATGTTCCAGGACTAGAGGCATGGGATGAAGTTGGAGGAGGACGATTCAGAGGAAATGTGAGGAAGAATTTCTTCAAAGAGCGAGTGGTGGACAAGTGGAACACCCTGTCAGAGGAAGTGGTGGGGGCTGAAACAATCACGGGATTTAAGAATGCATGGGATAGACATAAAGGAATTCTGGAGGTCAGGTGTAAGGGGCAACAGACTTCCTGGAAAACATAAACTGAACTTACAAACTTAAATGGGCAGACTGGGTGGGCCATAGGCCCTTATCTGCCGACACTGTCTATGTATCTATGTATGTATCTATGTATGCCCCCTGTCTGTGTGTGCTGCCTGTGGCATGCATCCGTTGCACTGCTGGAC
This sequence comes from Neoceratodus forsteri, assembly GCA_016271365.2. NCBI lineage: Eukaryota > Metazoa > Chordata > Ceratodontiformes > Ceratodontidae > Neoceratodus > Neoceratodus forsteri. The sequence goes on from CM028129.1 coordinate 1,019,340,802, forward strand.
TATTGGTCATTGGACCTGGGTGTGGTCTCCAGTGGTTGGGGGTTTGTCATGCCTGTGTAGTGCAGTGGTGTCACCGTGTGCCACCTGGCCTATGCACCAGTGTTGTCCTGTGCAGCTTTGTACACCCTCATGCCCTTGGGCACCTGTGGTGGTGGTCTTGTTCTTTGGACACCTCCATGCTGCATGGTGTCTCCCGCTGGTATGTGGCACCTTGCTGGTGACAGTGTGCTTGCCTGGTATGCCTGCCATGGTCCTGTGTGGGTTGTGTCATGTGGTTCTTGGTGTTGTTCTGCATGCACTGTCTCTGCATTTTGTCTGCTGTGGCCACTGTTGGGCCCTTGGCCACTCTGGCTTGCCCCTTTGGGTGTGTGTGCCTCTTTCCTTTGTCCCACTGCATTATCCCCTATTGCTCCCACATTCTCTGCTGGGTTGCTTCTTATTCACTGTTCTACTCCTCTGGGTGGTTTTCTGAATCACAGATGCACTGGGGCATCTCCCCTTGCTCCATGTGCATCATGCACAATTCACAGTGGGGTTGCACACAGCGCATCCCGTGGTGCATCCCTTTGTGAATCGCTTGGCTTTTGGTGGGCGCATCCTGCTTGCGCCAGTGGAACTCATTTGCACCCAGTGCATCTGCATTGTGAATCCTGCCCTTGCATTGTTGGACAATTTAGATCACATATGCAATCAGATTTATGTCAGGCACATCGGAGGTGTTCCCAGTTCTTGGTTCCCGCTGGTATTTGTTGTTCGCTGAAGATTCCAAACAGTAGGATCGACCAGATGGATTTTTTTGTTTATATATGTTGACCTGCATCTAACTTTTAGTTTAGAGGAACAAAACAATGAGGACTCTTTGTCTGGCAACTCCTCAGTACATGGGATAAAGAGCCGCCATGTTTCTGTAACCGTTTACCCCACCCAGTAGGAGAATAAACAGCTAATCAGGAAACAGCTGTTTTTTGAGTGACTTGGTGCATGCTTACTGTTATTCCCCCCTAGGCCCAGCCCATTGTTTTAATATGTATTTTCTTTGCTGACATCGTGGTGCAAATCCCCATCTCGGCAATGTATATTTCGGTAAACCACACTCCCGTCTCCAGTACTCACAGACACTGGTGAGCCCACTCCCAGTGTCTGGACTACTATTTTTTTAAACACCTGTTAAAAAAGAAAACTGTCCCCTCCCCAATGTCTTTTTTTTTTCTGTTCCTGGAAAGAAGAAAACAGCCCCTCGTCATCTCCATCCATCCATCCCGCTCCCCAGTTCTCACCATCCCTCCCTCTGTGCACCCCCCTCCCCACACCTCCTTGCCCCATACTTACCTCCGGAGGTCAGGCGCTATTTTCCCTTGTCCAAGACAGTCTGTACTCTTCAAAGCCGAACCACAAACTGAGGAATTAAGGTAAGCACTGTATAATGGCTATGGTGTTTTGAACTTTTGTTGATATCTTGGCCACTTTTCAAAATTTTTGTACCACATTTTCAACATGGGCTTTTGAGGATGCCACCTCATGACCACTGTCATTGTTATCTTGTTAACTGGACCCAAAAGGTGATTTCTCTGTCACTGGACAGAATCAGCTTTTGGTACTGATTAATGAAACGACAGTGCCAGTGTTCATGAGGTGGGTTCCATAAATGCCCATGTTGAAAATCTGGTGCAAAAATTCCAAAAACTGACTGCATTACAAGTGTATGTTGTGCAGTTTCTATGCACACTTGTAACTTCACCAATTTTTAATATTTTAGTCCAGATTTTCAACACTGCAATTTTGTCACACCTCCTCATGAACAGTACAACTGTCATTTTTCGCATCATACCTGAAATGTGTTTTCGCACCTGTGGCACAGAATGGCATGGTTGCTGTGCAAAATCAACTTTTGGGACAGGTTAACGAAATCACAGTGCCAGTGTTTATGAGGGGAGGTCCCCTAAAGCCCATGTTGAAAATTTGGTTAGAAAATTCCAAACAATTGCTGCATTATGAGCATGTGTTGTGCAGTTTCTATGCATGCTCGTAACTTTACCAATTTTTCATAGTTTCCCTCCAGATTTTCAACATTACCATTTTTCACACTTCCTCATGAGCAGTATACAGCTGTCATTTTTCACATCCTGCCCAAAACATGTTTTCACACCTGTGGAGCAGAATGGTGTGATTGCTGTGTGAATTCAACTTTCGGGACAGAGTAACAAAATGACAGCATCATTGTTCATGAGGTGAGGTCCCCAAAAGGCCATCTTGAGAACTGGGTAAAAATTCTTGAAAATGCCTGAGTTACATGCATCCCTTGAATTTATTCTATGCATGCACATAACTTTGTGGAATTGGAGCACAGGGTCAAAAGGACCCTGCACTCCCTCAGTAAAATAATGATACTACTATACTATATCAAAAAGAAAGGAAATTAATTGCAAAAAACTCAGTTAATGCATCAGTTAGGACTGATAGTACAGCAACAAAAGTCTAGAAATTTGGTGATAGGATTACTGACCCTACTACCCTACCACCATCCTCCACACACCAACAAGTGTCAGGGTGTGCCTTGGGGTCATTGGGCCAAACTTTCACCCCATTCTCCAGTACTGTACCATGTCAGCTTGGTTACACATAAATTGGGGTGAGAGTTAGGGCCGATGACCCCAAGGCACACCCCGATGCCTGTTAGTGTGTAAAGGGTGGGTGTGGGGGTAGGATGGTAGGGTCAATAACCCTAACACCAAATTTCCAGACTTTTGTCACTGTACTATAAACCCTAACTAATGCATCAGCAGAGTTTTTTGCAATGAAGATATATTATAGTACCACCTAGTTTAAATCCACCTTTGCTGATATATACCCTTCTGTCCTCTGCTTTAATACTCCCCTTCCCCTCCCTGCTCAAGTGTAGCCTGTCCCCTGTGTATAGATCGTTATTGCCCCAAGTTCTGCCCCAGCCACCCACTAACCCATACTTCTTGGACTGACACCATTTCCCAACCATGTATTGAACTGTCTAATCCTCTCTTTCCTCACCATACTCAAGCAGGGCACTGGATTCCCCCAGCTCCTCACACAACCTTTCCAGCTCCTCGAATGTCTACCTCACAACTTCCACCATCTCTCCCGCCAGGTCATTTGTACCCTCATGCACCACAAGATGTGATTTCCTCCTACCCCTCCTTGTGCACTTCAGAATTGATTGCATCGCCCTGCCCTCCATTAACTTAGGTATGGACTCTACTCATATATGACTATGCCTTTCTCCCTTACTGCTCCATCTTATCCCTTTTAGTATGGAATCCCTCAGTACTAGTATCTCCCCCTTATTATTACTCTTCCCTGCCCCCACCCTATTACCAAGGTACCTATCTCTAGAGGCCGCCACATTCATAGCTCTGCCCTTCCCTTCTACAGTTTCTTCTCCTCCTCCCCTGACCTGTCCCCCACCTCCCTTACTGTTCCTTCTCTATCCTCCACATCCCTTCCAACCACCCTGGACTTCCCTTCTGCCCTTCCTGTCCTTCTTACCAGCATTGCTCCTCTCCCCTTCCCCCATGCTCCTTTCGACTGTCCCTCCAGCTGTGTTCCCCCCTTCACCCATGTCTCCCTCCTCTGCTTGACTACCATTTCCTGTGCATTCCCCTCCCTGTCCCTCTCCTGCCCCTCCTGGAGATCCTTCCCTCCTCCTCTTCCTCCTCCTCCTCCACCAATGTTGCCAGCACCTTACCTGATAGAAACTTCCCCCTTCTCAATTGTTCTGCACACTCCTTCATGCTTGCCTCTGCATCTTCCTCTGTGTGCTTTTCAGCTCCCTTTTCCTGATCTTCACCCCCATTTAGCATCTCTAGCAGGGCATATCTATTCCTCTGTTCTAAGTCCACTGCCTGTATCCCTTTGGTCGATAGTCCTCCCCTTGCTCCCTCCCCCCTTGTCCTCTGAGCAGGCTTTGTACCTTTACATTGTATTTATTTTATTTATTTATTTATTTAGTTTTTGTTGACCAGGTACGTGCACTAGACAAATTCTGCCTATTTTCAGACATGACCCAGGGGAGGGGGATACAGAGGAATGGCTTGGCAGAAGACACCAAGAGAAAGGACTGCTGTGTGACTGAACTTCTCTGCTGGGACTACAGTAGAAGAACTTTTGTACTTGGACCTTTAATTTAGGGTAAAAAAAAACTAACATACAAAACAAAAAAAAAGTGTGTGTTTGTCTGGGTTAACTGAACTGAATGGATATCTGAACAGTTATTTAGGTGTAAATCTCAGGTGATTGAAGGGACTTAACTGTTGTGAGGTTTAAATTACTTGTAGAAAGATCTAGTAAGTAGGGGGAGTGGCTTAGCTAGAAGGAAGCTACATTTAAAGACTGCCTTAGAAAGATTCTGCTAATAGTTTGGCAGAAGACACCAGGCGAAAGGACTGCTGTGTGACTGAACTTCTCTGCTGGGACTATATTGACCTCCTTTCCCACCCAAAGCTAGTTCTATTTTTATAGGCACAGGATTTGACTGACAACAGGAACTTCCTGTTTGGGAGCAGGAAGTGAGTGATCACAGAACCACCAAAGACCCACCATCCTAGAAGGGCAAGAGTAGCTCTCTGGCCCCCTCTAGCTGCTGGTGGTCTGCCCCTGAGCAAGTAACTGGTCTACTGAGAAATATAGGATATTCATGTCTCAGAACAGGACAATCAGGAGCTTAAAGGGCACACTGGCAGAAAGTAAGGAGAGAGAGAAAAAAACAGAGGAAAGAGTAAGGATTGCAAACAGTTAAGGGGCCAGAAATAAGACATGATTGAGTGGTGTAGTGCAGTGGCGTGGAGCAGCAGTCTTCCGGGAGACGTTTCTCGAGGATGCGGTGTTGTCCCATCTGCAGGCACCTCTCTGGGCTGAGGGAGGAGGTTGCTCATCTACAGACTGAGTTGGCCAGGTTTTGTGGGGCCTCCTCTTCCATCCAGGGATCACCAGTGCCTCTGCCGTTGCCTCAGAGGTTGCCAAGAAAGAAGAGTGGTTGGACCACAGTGGGCTCAGGGAGGGTGAGGGTGGTGGAACAGAGGTGCATCCCTCCAGTTGTACATCTCCACAATTCCTATGCCATTCTGGCAAAGTGTGGTTCCTCCATGGAGGCACCCACAGTGGAGACCAAGGAGGATGCTGGGAACTCCACAAAGGAGACCACAGGAGGGTGGCAGGGGACCCTGCAGGAAGGAAACAACTCCTGGTGGAGACTCCATTATTAGGAAGGTAGAACTGGGGAGGAAGGAGAGGAGGTTAGGTGCCTGCCTGGCGCCATGGCTTGAGGGACAGGGAGCAAACTCAGGATTGCCAGAGCAGCTGCACAAGGGAGGGAGCTGGATGTCATTGTCCACCTAGGGACAAATGACCTGGCTAAGAGAGGGATTAAGAGAAGTGCAGGAAGAGTTTATGGAATTGGGAGGGGCCTTAGTCAAGTAGCATACTTGCGGTAACCTTCACGGAGGTGCTGCCCATCTATGGCATAGGAGAGGCTAGGGTGTTCTGCACCATGGATCAATTAGTGGTTGAAAACTGGTGTGGAGCTCAGGATTTGGCTTCATTGGGACTGGGGTTCCACCTGGAGTGATGCAAGCCTATATTGGCATGATGGGCTGCATCTATCAGGGAGGGGAACCAGGATCCTAGGTGATAGGTTTAAATGCTTAATTGGCAAGCTTTTAAACTAGCCAAGGGGGGAGGCACTGGAAAGGAGCAGGGAAATCCTAGCCCCCCAATTAATCACGGTAGTAAGTGTGGCAAACACGAACATAGAGGTGTCGATAGGAAGAAAGGCAGGGGTAAATGGAGAAAGTGACAAAGGCAAGAAGGACAGGGATGGGGCAAAAGGGAGTAAGGCCATCAGGAAGTGGAGGGTAATGAGTACCAATGCCCATAATCTGGGCAAAAAGCTCCCTGAGCAGGTGGCCTTGATGGAAGAGGGATGCCTGGATATCGTAGCAGTCACAGAAACATGGTACACAGAGAACCATGACTGGGATGTTAACATACCAGGGTACATAACCTACAGGAGAGATAGGCAGGGGAGAAGAGGGGGAGGAGTAGCTCTCTATGTAAAGGAAGGGATAAAAGCAACTGAACAAAAGAGTAAACAGGGAGGAGAGGAGGCACTGTGGGTCACTTTGGAGACTGGAAAGGGCACCACAATCTGCACAGGGGTTGTGTACAGACCCCCATGTCAGGAGGAGGGAATGGACAAGGATATGATAGAAGGCATTCTTAGAATGGCAGAGAAAGGGGAGATACTGTTGATGGGAGACCTGAATATGCCAGATGTTAACTGGATCACATTTGCTGCAGCCAAATCCGAGAGCAGGGCCATTCTTGATGCCCTACAGGTGGCAGGCATTAGACAGCTAGTTTCAGAACCCACTCGTGAGGGAGCAATCTTACACCTCATACTCTCAAATGGGGGCAGTGAGAGGATCTCTGATCTAGAAGTGGGTTGCCATCTGGGGACAAGTGACCATCAAACAGTGTGGTTCACATTAAACTCAGCTGCAGAGTCAAGCCATACAAAAGTGAGGGTACTGGACTTTAGGAGGGCTGACTTTGGCAAGATGGGAGAGTGCCTCAGAAAAGCAGTAGCAAACGGGCTAGAAGGAGGTGTGGAGCAACAATGGGGAATCATCAAAACTGCCATCACAGAGGCAACAAGCCTTTGTGTGAAGCAAATAAACAAATCAAAATGAAAGAAAAAGCCACTATGGTTCTCAAAAGAGGTGGCTGTGAAAGTCAGGAAGAAAAAGATAGCATTCCGGAAGTATAAGGAAACACAGAAGGAGCAGGACAGAGAGCTGTACCAGTTAAGGCAGAAGGAAGCAGGGAGGGAAGTCAGAATAGCAAAGGCCCAAACTGAGGAAAAGATCGCCAACTCAGTTAAGAAGGGGGATAAAACCTTTTATAGGTACATCAGCGAGCATAGAAAGACAAAGGGAGGGATAGTTAGGCTGAATAGAATGAATGGTGGGTGGGCAGAGGGGGACAGTGAAAAGGCAAGGATACTGAACGAATATTTCTGCCAGTATTCACAAAAGAGGAGGGGGAAGTGCCTAATCCAATTAACAGAAGCACTCTTGATAGGGGTCGATCCCAGTCCTTTCACAGAAGAAAGGGTTCTGCAAGAACTCCTAAAACTGAAGGTGGACAAAGCAATGGGTCCTGATGGAATTCACCCAGAATTCTAAAAGAATTAAGGAGGAACTAGTGAAACCACTGGCTACTCTTTTAATAAATTATGGGAGGATGGTGGTACCTGAGGACTGGAGGAAGGCGGATGTGATTCCCTTCACAAAAGTGGGACCAAGACAGAGGCAGGAAACTAAAGACCTGTCAGTCTGACCTCTGTGGTAGGGAAAGTGATGGAGTCACTTCTGAAGGAAAGAATAGTTGAGTACCTAGAGGCCAGTGGTGCACAGGACCCAAGGCAGCATGAGTTCACAGCGGGAAGGTCATGTCAGATGAATCTAATAGATTTCTTTGACTGGCTGACCAAAGTAGTAGACCAGGGAGGGGCTGTGGACATGGCCTACCTAGACTTTAGCAAGGCATTTGACACAGTCCCACACAAAAGATTAATAGTCAAATTAACCAGCCTGGGAGTGGGTCCCAGGGTGGTAGCCTGGGTAAAACATTGGCTGCACAACAGGACACAGAAGGTAATTTGTAAATGGAGTCCACTCTGAAGAAAGAGGGGTTACTAGTGGAGTACCTTAGGGTTCAGTATTGGGTCCAGTCCTTTTTAATGTCTTCATCAGTGACATTGCAGAGGGACTAGAAGGAAAAGTATGCCTTTTTGCAGATGACACAAAGATCTGCAACAGGGTTGATAAACAAGGAGGTGTGGAAAGGATGAAAAGGGACTTGGCAAGGTTGGAGGAATGGTCAGAAGTATGGCAGCTAGGATTCAATGCAAATAAGTGCAAAATAATGCACCTGGGAAACAAGAACCCAGGGGAAGAATACACAATGGGTGGAGAGGTAGTAACAACAACAAAAAAGGAAAGGGACCTGGGGGTAATCATATCAGATGACCTTAAGGTTAGCAATCAATGTAAGAAGGCAGTAGGGAGGGCTGGGGGTATACTGGGATGTATAGGGAGAGGCATCAGCAGCAGAAAACAGGAAGTTGTTATCCCTCTGTACAGACAGTTGGTGAGACCCCATCTGGAGTACTGTTTCCAGTTCTGGAGACCTCATCTCCGCAAGGACATAGACAGGATAGAGGTAGTCCAGAGGAGGTCAACTAAAATGGTGCAGGGTCTGCAAGAGAAGCCATATGGGGAGAGACTAAAGGAGCTTAATATGTATACCCTTGAGGAAAGAAGGGAGAGGGGGGACATGATAGAAACTTTTAAGTACCTCTGTGGAATCAACAAAGTCCAAGAGGGTAGCATCTTTCAGAAAAAGAGACTTACAAGAATAAGGGGACACAATTTAAAGATAGAAGGAGGGCAGTTCAGGGGCAATGTGAGGAAGTATTATTTCACAGAGAGGGTAGTGGATGCATGGAACAGCCTTCCTGAGAAGGTTGTAGGGTCTAAAACTGTGGGAGATTTCAAGAATGCATGGGACTGACATAAGGCAATTCTTGTGGGGGGTAGGAAGAAAGAGGCTGTTGGTTAACTAGGATCTGCAGCCTATCCTGTAGGTAGGGAAATGGGCAGACTAGATGTGCCTAGCGGTCCTTATCTGCCATCAAAGTCTATATTTCTATGCTTCTATGTTTCTATGAATGCCAACTGACCTTGAACCAGATTAAGCTATTAGTGGTATTTTTAGTGAATGGGGAGGAAATTTGGCCAGGGCACTGGGGAAATTCCCCTACTGGTCTGTAGAGGGTGCTGTGACTGGTGCTGAGATGGCCAGTCTCCCTGAGAAGCAGCAGAGCACGGATGTCTGCAGGGCTGAGAAGCAGGTCTCCTCCTTGGCCTTTCCTAATGCTGAGGCCAATATGGGTCTGGTCACAGGGCCAACAGAAACATCAGAGGCAGCCTTAAATGCTTGATCTGAAGAAAGTCAGCCGGACAATATGAATATGAGCTAGAAGGTCTGAAAGCGCGATCGGTATCTCCTGGGGTGGAGGATTTGTGTCACGTCATACAGGAGGAAGAGTGCTGTTTTTTGTGATGGAGAAATTAATTGGAAAAAGCTCTCCTGCTACACTGGAGAGAGCTAGAGCAAGGAGATCGGGGTGTGCAGGCAGGAGTATCGGGCCTGAACACACCAGAACTATGAGATGACTCTACAGTTGAAAGATGAATGGACGATCCCTGCAAGAGCTCTCTGAGCATCCAGGTACAGGGACCGGGTACTGTAAATGGCTTGGATGGGAGCGGGGAGGTGTTCAATGCAGAACATGGTAAGGACTACAGGCAGCCTAAAGGCCTCCCTTACAGCATGGCAGTCCAGCTGTCACGACACAACAAGAAGGTACAGCTGAAGATACTGGCCTTCTATACTGCATTAAAATTGTTGAAAAGGATTTAGAGGTTTGACTGTGTCACCTCCACACTCTCCCTGTACTAGGAGGTGCCAGTCTAGGAGCCCCCTCCCGGTGATTGAGGGGGAGATACAAGTGGGGACCACAGTCAGATACTGGAGGAGCCCAGGGTCCAACAACAAAATACTGGGCCAAGACAGAATGTCTGGGCAGCTAATGTTTGGGAACATTTGTTTCCTGACCACACTTATTCCACTCTAGAACCTGCTGCTAGGTGCAATGCAATTTGCCTAAAATTCAGGGGTGATATGAATGATGTCCCAGACCACATATTCATAGGGCATGCATTACTTAAAAATAGTATGAAATATTATGCCTACAAAATTTATGCCCTGATACATCTGCTGGATAATTTGATTTTTTTTTTTGCAATTCAACTTTATTAAGATTTTAAATATTCAACCACACAAGACTTACAAACTACATTATAATGTAGAACAGTATATCATAATTGTACAATACTACATAGTTAACAGCCTACACAATATAACAAAACAACTAAACAACCCAACTTACCCTTCCCCTGCCTCCCTCCACCCTACCCTCCCGGGTGACTTGATTTTTGATGCTGGTTTTAAACAGCCGGCAGGCTTGGAACACTTTTGAAAGCAATACCAGCAGCTCAAGTCTACAGTGTTATGGAGACCCTTTTTGGCAATACCTCTGACAAAACCCCTTTTTAAAAGGTTTACGATAATTTTTTGTAATGAAGGGGTCAACTTGGCAGATATTACTTACTGGATGAACCAACGTTGTGTGGTTAAGGGATACCTAGAACTAAGTTTGGATGAAGAGTACTTATGGACTGGGGGTTGGAGATCTCAGGTGACTTTGCACCAAGAAGCGGGGACACCTCTACATCTCCCAAACTGTTTCTTTTTTGGGCAAGACAGGGGAGTGATGTTCTATGCAGAGCAGCCTAGAGCTTGTTATAAATACCAGAAGGTGGGACATCTAAGTAATTTATGCGATAAAAAGAAGTGTGGATTGTTTGGAGATGTGGGACATATCAGCACTGATTGTGATCAACCTATGAGGTGCAACCTTTATGATGGTATGGGACATACTTTCCAGGATTGTGAATTGGCCTCCCACAATAGTATGGGCAAAATAAGGGTTAGACAAGATGTGTATGTGGCCACTGCTCAAAAAGAAGGAATGAGACTCCAGGACTTGGTAATGGGTGCTACTGGTTTAGACCCAAAACCTCAGAGATCAATAAAATCAAGGATAGTTCCTCATAGAGAGGTGCAGGTACCCCTTCCCCCTCCTGAGCTGACTGCCCCTATGCCTGTTTGGAACACTGCCATGCAGCCCATGGAACAGGCAGAGGTGGTATACTTTCTGGCCCAAAGGAAGGACTCTACTACTACTGATCAGGTCCAAGGGCCAGGTCCAGTAAGTGTCCCAGACTCAGTTGCTGACACTGGTGGGTCACACCCAGAAGTTGGAAAAGTATTTCAAGACATGCCCCCTCCAGAACAGTCCTCTGATGTTCCTTGTAAAAGAGTAACAAGGTCAAGAGATGTGCAGAAGACCTTGCTGCCTGATCCCCCTTCCAGCAATGAGGAAATTCTGTCAACTAAAAACTCATATGAAGCATTAATGGATATGGAAGGGGAGGAGGCTGGAGGGGAGTCTGATGTATCCTCAGTGACTTCCTCATTGCAAGAGACAATAGGGGGTGGGACTGTGAGTGAGAAACCCAAGCCGAAGAAACGGAAAAAAAGAAAATGATTGAATAACATACTGTACTTTTTCCCCATGTTAATAATTCAATGGATGTAGGCATCAGTCTCATCACAGAAAATGTTAACAGCACTAACTCTCAGGAGAAAGATGAATTACCTTTTCCAGTTTAATGGACGGGGCGGGAATGTATTTCTTTTACAGGATACTCAACTGCACACATTGGCTGAAATTTCTCAGGCACAGAGAGAATGGAGATGGGGTCCATCCCTTTGGTCTATAGGTGAATACACCTTTATGGGGTTGGGGATTTGTTTTAAGGATGTGCAAGTTACAGTCCTAAAAATAATTGACCTACACCCAGGGAGAAGCATTAGTTTGGATCTGTTGTTGAATAACATTGCCTACAGGAAAATTAACATGTATGCCCCACAATCAAAGACAGAATGAACAACTACCTTTTGGAAGATTGAGCCCTATTTATTTACCTCCAAACTTCTTTTGTGGGGTGGGGATTTTAATTGTGGCCTTACGGATAAAGAGTAGAGTAGAAAAACAGATAAGGTGTATTGTGACGCTAATGCCTTGCAGACAATACTGCAGAATAATATGCTGTGTGACATTTATGATAACGTACACTCACAACCAAGTCATACCTTTCATAAAGGTAAATTGTCAACCAGGATTGATTTTTGTTTCATTTCTGAAAGGTTGGCTGGACAGGTGGTGACACTGGTGGCCCTGATCATTTGGCACTTAAAATGATGATAGGGTCTCTTCAACAGCTTGCTGTTGGTAGGAACTATTGGAGAATGAATGTGACAACTTTGCAGGATGAGCAGTGTGAGGTGGAAATGGAAGCCTTGTTTCTGGCAAAAATGGATACTGGGTTTTTATATATGACAGTACCCTAGAGTGGTGGGAGGATAATAAAAGAGATATAAGAGAACTAACAAAAAAAAAGATCACGGAGAACTGCTCAACACAAATACACCCAATATCTAGGTCTGAGGATGAAATACATCCAGATATTATCAAATATGGGAAGGGTGGGAGCCACCCAGAGGACAAAGTTGGCTGATATAAAACAACAAATGATTACATACAAGAAGGAAACAGTGCATAATTTGGCAAAACAACAACAATTTGCCACCCAGGGGCCAAAGGAGCATGTTAATCCATATGATTTGGACCAGGTGGGACTTGAAGAGAGAACCATACTAGCTCTTATGGATCAAAAAGGGCAACTAGCTGACACACAATGCTCCATTCAACAAGTGGTACAGGAATATGTCAGACAGACTTTCCAGGAGGGAGAGATGGGATTCCTCCCCCCCTTTGGCACAGTTAGAGAATTTGAATCTTACACCAGAGCAGAAGTTAAAGAAACCAAGATGAAATTATCATCACATATTTCACCAGGGAAAGATGGGGTCCCAAATGATTTTTATAAGAAATATATTGAGGAAATAGCTCCTATGTGTCACATGGTATTCTTGGCAGCTCAACAGAAAAATAGATTGGGATTAATAAGATGGAAGGGGTCATTTTTTTCTCGCACAAAAAGGGGGCCCCCCAAAAATCTGAGAAATTGGAGACCTCTCACCCTCCTTAACACACATGATAAAATTCTGGGGAACATTTTAATGAATCACTTGGCCAAAGCTGCAGATTTTGTTATTTTGGCCACAGAACCAAGCGCAGTACCAAACAGAGACATCCAACAAAACCTGACCTTTATCAGGGAAATATTCGAGCAGAGTCGTAGTGGGGAAGTAAGTGGCTGTTTGCTGTCTTTGGACCAGGAAATGGCCTTTGATGCAGTTCAGCATGAATACCTATGGAGGGTCTCAGAACACTATCACATTCCCTTGAAAATGATTAAATGGATCAGACTTCTGTACACAGATGCTCAGATGACACCACTGGTGAATGGACACTTAGAGATCCCATTATATCTTAGAAATGGAGTTAGACAGGGATGTCCCCTAAGTCCACTGCTGTATGTGTTTAGTTTGGACCCAGTTCTGAAGCAGATTGAAAGTGTGGCAGAGATAAAGCCGATGATAAATCATCTGGGTACGACATATCCAAAGACTACAGATTATGCAGATGATTGTGTACTCACAGTAGCATACCAAGAGTCTGGGAAAAAGGTGTTGGACCTTTTTTGAATGGTTGGACCATATACTGGAATGAAAATCAAGCTACAGAAGAGTAGAATTTGTTTTTTTTTGGGAGGAGCACCAGATGCCCCTAATGTTCCACTTCTAACCTCAACAGAACCTATCAAACTGCTGGGAGTTTTGTTTGGAACACCGGAGTTGGAAGACAAAAATTGAGGTGTGGCATTTGATGCAGTCAATCAGAAGATACAGAAATGGCAACATTGGAAAATGGCGAGGAAAAAAAGATTGTTCTGCTAAAATCTTATATTTTGCCCATTTTTTACATGTTTCACATGTGTATCCTCTGATGTTTGCAATGCACATGAAAATTATGGGTTTATTTTTCACCTTGGTATGGGTAAGTCGATTGAATCCAGTTAAACGTGCCCATACATATCGAGAGTGGAAAGCGGGAGGTTTGGATATGATACATCCTTTGGTTTTCCTGTTTGGTAATTTTTTCTTTACAAACATAAAGTCCCTGATATTGGGTAAAACAGATACGGGTGTTGCAGTCATGCACATGTGGGAGGAAGCATTTCTCACAGCCTAGGGAAGGGGAAAATGACATTTGAAGGATAAGCAGCTGCCTTTTTATATTCAAACCATGTTGCAATATCTGCGAATGTGGAAAATTTATTTAAGTTGGTCATTAGTATTGGAAAAAGAGATTTTATGCAGAATTGGTTGAAAAATGTTATTATACAGAACCAGTTTTTCATATTGATGCTAATGTTGAGGAAGTGACAAGACTGGCCTGTATGACAGAGGCAAGGATTCCACTGAAAATGTAAGACACAGTTTGGCTGTGTGGGCATGGGAAACTAAACGTTAGAGATAATCATAAACATCAAGTAAGGGGAGAGAGGACATATTTAGTTGCCTCATGTTTGGGGATTGTGGAAACAATGCACCACTTATTTTTGATTGTACATTTATACAAGTTTTTTTTGGAAACTTTGGCTGAATATTGGAATGAACCTGTATTTGGTAAGATGGCTTATGTAATGTTGGTGTATGGGCAAATCCCACATAACTGGGGTAAATGGAAAAAAAGCACCATCTATGTCATTTTTGTAATAATTAAGTGGGCTATATGGCAGATTAGATACAAACAATGCTCTAAACAGGAAGTGGTAACACAACAGGATTTGATTTTTATGATACAAGATGAGCTGGATACATTTTATGCATATAAGAATAATACATTGGGATAGACGGTATGTACTCCACTATGGAGAGGTATAGATTGGGTGGGATGACATGCCAGGGAGGGGGTAGAGTGTACTCCAGGGTCTAGAGTTCTTGCTGGGTAACAGAAGTATACAAAGTCCTTTTTTCTCTCCCCTTTTTTTATATTCATGAAAGTATGCTGCAACCCAGACCTATTACGGATCTGTTAGGTATCAATGGTGAAGGACTTTTTCCGCTCTGTATCTAACACCTGTGTTTTCTAACTTACTTGTTTTTTTTGTATGGAATGGTGTTTTTCTCTTTATTTTTTTGTCTCTAGTACTTAGAAAGTACAAGAGTATTGTTTCATGTGGTCTGATTTTTTTTGTTTCTTGAAATATGTTTTTTTCTGTTTGTTTATTTAGTTTTTGTATTGCAATAACATTTCCCCTACTCTGCCTGCAGAGGGCCTTGCTGCTGTGAGCAAATGAATGACCAATTCCCCTTTACAGTGTATTGATGTCTCTGAGGCAGGGGAGTCAGCCTCCTTCCCTGTTCTGCCTTCTCAAGAGGTCACAAGCAAGGAAACAGAAAAAGTTAATTTTGAAACGAAACTCAAAGAAGATGGGGATATTTTTGTCTCCACAGAAGATTTGAACACAGCTGTGAACCCTGCAGAAAACAGGGAAATTATGGAAGGATATACAGACTTGCAAGAATACCTGTTAAGAGAAATTGTGGAAGAGGAAACAAGACACAAACTCGTAAAAGAACTGCTCCGATCAAAAATGCAACAGCTAGGACCTGAGTCCAAGTTTGACAATGGGTGCTGCTCTTCTGACAGGACTCTGAGCAGTCCTGATATTGCACCAACACCAAAGGATGCTGCTAGGCCTGATTCTCCTCTCTCCATTGCACCACAGGTAAACACTTCTCCGTATTCCTCTATTGTGTTAAATGTCACGACTGGCGGTGGAAGCACTTAGAGTAGTACAGTATGTGCTGAAAGCCAATGGAGATTGTTACTGGTGGGGAACAAATTGTAACCGATCTGGTCTCTCCCCAAACAAAAGGGGTAAAACTCGAAAAATCACAAAATACAACTGTGGCAGAAAGTGATAATTCTTGGACTCCTGTATCTCCAAGTTTGGAGATCAGTCAGAAAACTGTGCCTGTAGCAACCACAATCAGCGATCCTTCAGGGACAAAGTGCACTACTTCAAACAATAATATTATTTTTCAGACAAGCTTTCATAGTCAAAATGATGCAACCATATTTTCTTTCTCTGCAAGGGGATCCCCATTAAAATCAGCTTTCAGAGATGACATTAAACAAAAACACACTCCTCTGACCTTAGCTAAAAGAAATATGCCTGCTGGAAATATGGAAATGGAAGGATGTCCTCAGGCATTCCCCCAATCTAAAACTATACCGGTGGCTATTCAAGCTGCTTTTCTATTTATCCTATAACTGCAGACCCTTTTTCCCCAATGGTCACCAGAAAAAGCCCTATCAGAAGCAGTGTGAACCAAGATGCCTGGTGGCAGATGGCTTCCTGACCCAGGATGGGACCCCAGTGCAAATTATTCACAAGAGTGTCCTGAATGGCACCCTATAGCTCCTGAAATCAAGTAAACAACTTCAAATGGTATGAACATGACTATCTCTATGCCTAAAGAAACAGATCTAGTAAAAAAACTCAAGTTCACTGGGGAAACCACAGAAGCCTCCAGGGGTCAGGGTAGGAATGCTCCCCCCCAACCCATTGGAGATGACAGTTCTTCAGGAATTGTGCACCCAACAAAAGCTAGTAATTATGGTACTAAAAATGATCTGCAAAATGAAGCTTTACCTCAAAAACCTTTGCTATCTGAATTTTTTCAAAGAATCCATAAAGAAGCAGCTTCATGGAGAAACGCAGTCCAGATCAGATACAAAGGGGGTCTTAAGACAAGGCTGGACAGACATTTTGTAGGAAACACCCTATTAATAGACTCTCTTCACTTCTCACCTAGGGAAGTGTTTACCTTCATTAATACTGTATCTCTGGGGAAGATAATTACGATGTTAGTTTCAGGTCTTCCTATGCATTAGATCTTTTTTGGGAAAGATACAACCAGGTAAACATTTTTCCTCTGTGGTTCCCCTTTTTGGTAATACATCTCACTAAGCTTCTAATCAAATTCATCACCATTATGTTCAGAAATGAGGGAGTCCATGTGGATGATATTACATATTGGCTGCCCCAGAAATGTTAGATTCTCAGTGCCCTCGAAGCTACTCTGGAGTCAGAATCATTTGGATGGGAGGGTGGAAGTACAAAGTTCAGTTGAAAAAGTCAGAGTCTGGCATAGATCATGTATCTAACTCATTTATACTGGGAAGGGATAGGGTGGTTTGTTTTTATGCTGGGCAGCCCCGGGCATGCTACAGATGTGGGGCTAGGACACATTTGTCCAGTGTTTGCGACAGGCCCAGATGCAAAATTGTGGGGAAATAGGTCACATAGGTCATCAATGTGGTAACCACACTAAATGTGACCTTTGTGAGGAGACAGGTCATGTTTTTTTTCAGAATGTCCCTGGGCAGCTAAAAACAAGACTTCTTGCAATAATCCAGAATTACTGATACAACAAGGATAGGATGATGCAGAACCCATTAGACAGGACTCCCCGAATAAAGACCCCTTCCCTTCCCCCCTCCTTCTAGTATTTCACCTAGAGGGAAAACTTTGGATATTCTGGAAGAATCTCCTCCTAGGAAGAAAACTGAAGGAACTGAAACCTCCCAGGAGGAGATTCTCACTCTAGTTTGCTATCATGAGATGCAAGAAGGGCCCAATGGGGAACCCAAACCTTCCCCCTTAACTCATTTAGCCCCTGCCCCCCTCCCAAGAAGAAGAATCACTAGGAACTGTAAACCAACCCATTCCCCTTTTAAACCAACCAACAAATCTGTTATAGAATTAGACAAACCCTTTGCAATCCTAGCACCAACCTGGCGAGAAACTGAAATGGAAGTAGGAGAGGTAGAATCTCAAGATCAGGATGACATCTCAACTAGCAACAACACAGTGGGATACAAAGGAAAAAAGAAGAAAAAAAGGAAAATTAATTCTTGACAATAAACTGAACATTCACTGTTTCTTTGCCCATCGGGTTCTTGAATGTCCATAGTCTCCTTAAGCCAAGTAAAAGGCAAGCTGTCTTTTCTTACATACATGAGCAATGTTTAGATATTTGCCTTTTACAGGAAACATGGATCTACTCGTCAGACCTGGTTCGACTGATACAATCTGAATTGACCTGCGGATCATCATACTGGTCCTTTGGCCCAGACAAAGCAGATGGGATAGGAATTGTATTCCATTATTTTTTCTATTCTCTAGTAAAATTGATAGATCTCATTCCAGGGAGATTATTAGTTTTGGATGGGAAATGGAAGGAAGACTCAAACAGAATCACTGCATTATATAGACCAAAAACTAAGGAGGAAAGAGTAGGGCTCATATCAGCAATACAACCATTCCTGGTAACCAATACCAGTATAATTTTAGGTGGTGACTTTAACTGTGACTTACCAGCAAATAGTGGAATCCCAGCAACAACAAAAAAATCTACTGTGATTCAAATGCCTTACAAAAATGTATTCCGTTAGCAGACTTAACCCATTGCAGTCTTATGTTCAAGTCAGGCTACAAATTTACTTTTAAGTGTGGAAAATATACTTCCATCATAGACCATTTTTCATTTCTAAAGACCTCCTGGTACCAGTTTTTTTCCACCTTTCAGTGGAATTTTTTGGACCACTCTCTTCTAAAAATATATTTTTTTCAAAATTTAAGGGTAACAGATAAGATGCTAGTTGGAAATTAAATGCTAAAGTTCTTTCAGACCCCTCAGTAACAAGGGAAATATCAAAATTACTATGGGCTAGGAAATTAGTCATGTTTTTTGTACAAGAACATAGGGTTATGGTGGGAAGAAACAAAGTCAGACCTTAGGAAGTGGTTCCAGAATTATGGGGAAAAAATGGAGAATAGAAATGTTTTTAAATATCGCCAACTCAGAAACCAGTTGCAATACTTGTACACCCTGACATATTTGCATAAATTTGTCTACACTCAACAGATGGATGGCATAAAAAGAGAGATGCAGGAAGTTCAATACAATAGAGCTAAAACCATAAGGGCAGTGATACAGTATGGGACCCAGAAATCTCCAGTGGGAGACCCTTATGAAGCTTGTAAAAAAAAAAAAAGAAATGATACTACTTCCTTAAACTCCGTTCTTGACTCCAATGGGAATAATGTAGAAACAATTGAAGGTCTTCACCAGATTATTCAAAATCACATACATTCTCATAACATGGTTTCTCCTTCAGATTTATCCACAATTACAAATTATCCATAAAATATGCAGAAGCCCACCCTTCCAATAGGAATTCAGGACTTAACTCGGCCTATCAGTGTTGCTGAAATTGAATTAGTTATAAAATCACTTAAACTGGGAACTTCTCCAGGACCTGATGGACTCTCTTATGAGTTATATAAGGCCTTCCTACTGAATTTGCAAAGTATTTAGAAACTATATTTGTTTTTTTCCTACATTCTAGAGAAATCCCTCCCCTTCTCCATCCTTTACTGCAGGTTTTTTAATTTACTTATATAAAACGGGGGATAAACGTCAGATAGAAAATTGGAGGCCTATATCTCTGTTAACTCAGATTTTAAAATATTGTCTCAGGTTCTTAACAATAGATTGAGAAATGTAGCTGATACCCTTATCTTTCCTGCTCAGTACTGTGACATTCCCGATAGAAAGATTCAACGTGCCCTCATAATATTATTTAACACCACTCTTCAAGCCAAAACTGGATATACAGGCCTGGATATTCAAACTGCGCCCAAAATGTGCGCAACAGCAGGAGCAAGCACAAACCAATTGCGCATATGCGCAACAGGTGTGATATTCAAACATGGAGCAGAACAAATTGCGCAAGCAGCCAACGTCTGAATATCGCACTAACTGCGCCATAGCGCAACCAGGAAGGAGAAGCTGAGCAGAAATAAGTTGCGCTATAGCGCAACCAGGGCAGCCTAGCTGAGCAGTGCAGAGGTGCCATAGCTGCAAGCAGAGCCCCCCAGAGCAATGGGAACTGCACATCCAGGAGGCAGACTGGGGCTCACCGCCAGCCATGCCACACATGGGCACAGGAACACACTGCAGAACAAACACCACACCTGCACACCCCAAGCACAGCATCACTGGGGGTGTGACAGATGATCTACTGGCCCATAGGGACAAGCCAACAAAGCACAGCAGAGCCATGACACCCCAGCACAACCACTGGCAGGCTAAGAGTGCCACACACAGGGGGTTGACAACCACAGTGCACATCAGCCCCCCCCATACGCACAGCACACCCTGCACCATGACCCCAAGACACTACCATGTGCAGTGACTGGCACTGCAGGAAACCATGCATCCCCCAGCACACGCCAACCCTGCAGCACAGAAGCATACAAGCCAGACACACCCTGTGCACCCAGCAGTGGTGGCGCAGACGGCAAGACCAACAGAAAGTCACTGCCATGCTGGAGATACCTCCCCACGCACACACACGCACACACACACACACACACACACACACATATATACCCAGGACCATACCACCCCAGATGGCATGTACACCACTGCAACTGAGCACCCATAGCCAGCTGCAAATCAGAGACCAACACAGTATTCATATCAAAATATAAATGTATATTTAAATTTTCAAATAGTAAATAACCAAAACAATAAACAACAACTATTTACAAGGGGGGGGACAGGTACAAGGTAGGGGTGTTCAAGGGTAGGGATGAACAACTTGGAGAGGGAAGGCAGGGTGGTAGGGATGGGAGAAGTGGAAGGGTATTGTGTCCTAAGGCCCAGCCGGCTGGTCATCCGAGCCTGTTCCGCACTCCTGTGACGCCTCCTCCGCAGGCCATGGCACCTGATGGACTCAAGGATGGCCTGGTTTTCAAGGGACACCTGTGTCAGGCCCGAATGTCTCGCTGAACCTCTGGAGAACCCTCGAGGCCTAGGAAAATGGGAACACAGTCAATGGCTGTGACTGACCACAACCCTGAACACCACCCAACCTGCAAGCCATATAGCCCAATATCCCGCACCTGTGATGGCATGCACCCACACACAGTGAACATGCACATGGCCATCACAAACAGGCGGCACCAGCTATGTGTACCACTGTACACACACACTGCCCATGTCCATCACAGCACAAACAAGGCTGTCAAGTGACGTGGCAATGTGGTGCGATGCCAGTTACACAGCTATGTGCCCAGTGCATGCATGGACCACCAGTGACGCATGCACAGACGCATGTGATACTGACAGTGATGCATGTCACCCAGTCGTGCATACATACATAGCTACATGACAGTGTCGGCAGATAAGGGCTATGGCCCACCCAGTCTGGCCATTTGAGCTTGTCAGTTCACTTTGTTTTCCTATAAGTCTGTTGCACCTTACCCCTGACCTCCAGAATTCCTTTATGTCTATCCAGTGCTTTCTGAAATCCCGCGATTGTTTCAGCCCCCACCACTTCCTCTGGCAGGGTGTTCCACTTGTCCACCACCCGTTCTGTGAAGAAATTCTTTCTCATGTTTCCCCTGAATCATCCTCCCTCCAACTTCATCCCATGCCCTCTAGTCCTGGAACATCTTTTTCGCTTAAAAATACTGTTTTCCTGCACTCTGTTCCTCCCTGTAAGATACTTGCATGTCTCTATCATATCCCTCTCCCCTCCTCTCCAGGGAGTACATGTTCAGTTCCTTCAACCTGTCTTCATTGGACTTGTGATGCAATCCATGCACCATCTTAGTTGCCTCCTCTGAACCTTCTCTGCCCAGTCTATGTCCTTACATAGGTATGGTCTCCAGAACTGTACACTGTACTCCAGTGGTGGGGCCTCACTAGTGTCTTGTATAGTGGAATTATGACCTCCCTTCCTGCATGGTTGTGTTGTGCAGGGCTGGTGGTCTCCAGCATGCAATAGCATCCATGAAGTAATGATATCACACTGCTCAAGCAGCTGGGTCTGCCGCTGATGATGCTGCTGCTGCTGCTGGGGTGCAACACCCACCGGCACTGGGGCCCTGGCACGGCCCTCCTCAGCCCATGCCTGCATCCTCACATCCCGGCCTGTGGGAGACATATGTTGAAACAAACATCAGTGTGACTCCAAAGCAGACTGCCCCCTGCCCCAGTGAGAGTGCCTGCCCACACAGCCAGACTCATGCATCTCACACCTGCACACACTGACACAGCCAACCGTGGCAGAGCCATCACCTATGCACAGCCACCAAAACACACTCACGCCCCTACAGAGAATACAGGTGCATAGATGGTACACCCATCTGGCCTAGGCACCACGCCCCGCCTGGCATGTGACCGCAGCCGATCAAGACGATCCGGATCTCGGGCGGAGGTTTCCACCGCATTGCGCCGGGCACTGCTCAGTTGATCGGCACTGTCCAGTGACCCCCACCAGGTCAGTGGCCACTTGCTGCCACACCTGCATCCTGGCAATGGTGAGGGGCGCCACTATAAGTGCCCCATAGTGGGGCTCCACTAGGCTACCAAGTTGGCCAGTTCGACTGGGCTCCACTGAACTGCTCTTCTGTGAGCCATGGTACCAACTTTACAGCAGGCAATATGGTGCCCCACTGCGCCGTAACCCCACGTGGAGATGTTGCGCACTAGACCACCACAGGTTCCAATCTCGCTGTTCGAACAGTGCCGTCACTTCACATAGCTCTGTCACCAGACAGCGCAATAGGGCCATACACATGGCAGCCAAACAGGACCAGGGGGCAAAGGTCGGACACAAGGTCATGGGCACGACACAAGGCCACGCACAGCGCCATCTGACATATAATCGCATCCTGCACGACCGACCAGCTGCGCATCAGTGCCACAGTGGACTATTGCGCAGTAGTGCCACAGCCGATAGTGCCCAGTGCTAGTAGCGCCACTGGCAAAATGGTGTCATGGCCTGAATTGCCGATTGCGCACAGCATCAGCAGCATGGCAGACGCCTCGTGAGCTATCTGGGCATGCGCAATGGAGTGTACCACACAGTCACAGATCTGAGCCATTGGCTCAGCCGACTCAACCAGAATGCAAAGCGCAGATTCGCGATATTCAGCCGACACATGCAAATCATCTGATCAGCTATTCAAAGGCTGTGAGTGGCGCTGACGGTATGTCATTATAGTTGCTCCACCCTAATTTGCATGCATTGTGCTATAAATGTGCGAATGGGCTGCGCTGGCCAGATTCGGTTACTGCAGGTGAGAGGTGAGTTGCATGCTACGTGATGTTCTGGACAATGGTCTTGGAAAATGCCAGACTGCACAGTGACAGGTGTCCACTTGCCCCATACAGATCGCCATGACCGAGCAGAGCCAAGGTGAGGGTGAGGACGGTGGGCGAGGGAGGAGGCCCAACTTTACCCCAGCAGAGACAGAGGCCTCTTCCAGGCCTATCTGGATGAGGAGCCAGTACTGAGTGGATGGAGGGGCACCTCAGTCCTCGCGGGCGGCTGCATAGGAGGGGTAGCTTGGCAGTGAACCTGCACGGAAGCCACCAGCGCCCGCAGGCAGGAATGCAAAAGAAGATGGGGACAGACCACAGGAGGTTGAGGCGAGAAGGTGGCAGCCTTCGGCGTGCACGCGGCTGGCACTGGCGGGGCCTACCAGTGGTGTTGGAGCTGTCCCCAACTGAGGAGACACTGGTTGCATCAATGCAGCAGAGCGTTATTAAGGGGCATACCAGGAGGTGGATTCCAGACAGGTGGAAGCCCATCACTGCACGGTATGACATGGTGGTGGTGTTGGGGGGGTTGGGGGAAGGTTGTTCACATGCACTCACATGTACTCTTCTTTCTGTTACAGATCCTGTTCGTCTTCAGGAGATGGTGGTGGTGGGTCCAGGCAGTGATGATGACCTGCTGGACATGGAGGAGGGTCCATCCACCTCTATCACCAGCCAGCAGGCACTGCAGCAGCATGCACGCTGGGCCGCCAACTCTGGTGTCGGTGATTCGGGTGCAGGGGGTGCACAGCCTGTGTCTCAGCAGTCTGGCATGCAAGCATGCCAGCACGCTGTGACTATGGCTGTAACAAGTACCTGCACCATTGATGATGCAAGGACTGCAATGGGCAGTGATAGGTGTGTGTCCCATGACGGACACACAGCAGGCCAGCACGTGCCCCTGGGCCTTTCTGGTTCCAACCTGTGTACCAGCATGCTGGCACAGTCCCAGGCTGTGCCTGTCAGCACCAGTGGGGCAGCATCGGTGGCTGTGCAGGTGTCTGGCACTGTTGCTAGCACAGCAGTGGAACCAGTGACCCGGAGGCACAGCAGTTGGTGGGCAGCAGCAGCAGTCACCCACCAGGTCTGGGGTACAGTGTCAATCGGTGGCCATGTCCGCCGCCCCTTTGATCCGCCCATTCCTGGTCCATGGCAGCGCCCACCCTCAAGGAGTGTTGTGCATCAGGACCTTCCACACCCTGGGGGACAGGATGCCGTTGGGGCACAGTACCCATTGAACAAGCACACCCGCCTGCTGCAGGAATCAGTACAGCTGCAGAGGAGGGTTGCAATGTCTGTGGAGGCACTGTCTGTGGCTGTGGAGCAGCACAGCAGGGAGTGTGCTCTGGACCGTGCAGAGCTGGTGCGTATGCGGACAGATGTGACCGCCGCCATTGACAGGCTGACCCAGGCAGTGGTCTCTGTTGTGGATGCATTGGGCACACAGTCAGGTGCCCTGTACCACACCCCACACAGTTCACTCTCCACTCCCATTTCCCGGCGTCGTGGACACAGGCCTGTTGACGCCGGGTTCTTGGTGGCTATCCTGAGCACCTCTGGTGCAGGTTTGTTGGCATGCTGCAGACCCTGTGTGGGCAAGGTCGGCTCACGCAGTGGGACCCCTGGTGGTGCAACAGTGCCACCCCATGTGGCCCCTGCTCAGCCTGCCAGTGCTGTTGGGTCACGGGTGGGCCGCCCCACGCATCCACGGTGGCCGTGGGGACAGTGCACATGACTGAGCTGTCTCCCAGTGCGGGCCCTGTCTGGTGCTGCCATGTGTGCAATGTGTGTCATGGTGGCAGTGCACTGCTGGGTGCTCTGCTCACCACGCCGCTACATGGACCACCCGCACACCTCCCAACTGCTGTCCACAGGTGCTGTGCATGATGATGTCTGCATTGTACTGTGCACCAAGGTGCAAGGGTGCCCAGCATCTGACACACGTACTTGGACAGTACAGGTGGTGGGGGTGGTCGGTGGTGCTGTGTGTTAGCAATGTCGGTTCTGCTGTGCTGTGCATCTGCCCATGTACGCTTTGTGCCTGGTGTGTGTGTGTCCATATGAGTGCTCACCCTTCCCTGATGGTGTGTTTGTATGCCTGGACCCTTCCACTCCCCTGGCCATCATGCACCCTGGTGTGTTACCCTGTGTGCCTGTGGTTTGCGCATGGACAGTGTTGGTTGCACATGTCCCCTTGACTTACCTGTGTTGTGCATAGTGCTCCTCTGTGATGGTGTCCCGGTGCAGCTGGACCTGTCGGATCAGTCGGGGGTCCCGCCGTCCTGGGGGGGCTGCTCATCACCATCAACACCGGCGCCACTGGCGTCCCCATCGCTGTCCCTCTCTTCAACCTGTATGGCTATTCCATAGTCTTTGGCCATGTTGTGCAGGATGCAACAGGCCAGGAATATCCCACAGGCCTTTTGGGGCTGGTACTGTAGGGCACCGCCCGGAGGTGTCTAGGCATCGGAAGCGTGCCTTGAGCATCCCAAACACCCGCTCTATGATGTTGGTGTGGGAAACATGTGCCTCTATTATAGCTGCTGCTGCGATCGGGGTCATGGGGCGCCGTGCACGGTGTGAGCAGCCAGGGATGGAGTAGGTATCCGCTGTCACCTGTGTGGAGATAGTGGAGATCAGTCCTCATGTTCACGTCCATATTGCCTGTATCCCTGTGCACTACCATGGCACCTGTGGCATTCCCACTTTGCCCGAGTTTGCATTCCATACGTGTACTCACCCACTAGATGTTCTGTGGGGATGTCCCCACTCTCGAATCGATGGCACAGTGTGGACTGATACCATATGAAGGCATCATGTTCTCCGCCAGGGTGTGTGGCACAGACATTGATTATGCGCCCAGTGGCATCACACACCACCTGGCAGTTGACACTGGAGAATCCCTTTCTGTTCCTATATGCGAGCCCATCGGGGCCAGGTGGCATGTGAATGGCCATGTGGGTGCAGTCTATGGCCCCTAGCATGCCAGGCATACGTGCTACCTGTGGAACTCCTGCATGTTCGCTGTACGCTTGCTGCCGCAGTGCTGGGAAATGGATGTACCGCAGCACGTGGCAGCAGTGCGCTGAGGAATTGGGTGAGGATGCATGACGGGCCGACTGTGTGATGCCTGTGGTGTCCCCTGTCAGCCTCTGGAAGGTGCCCGTGGCGAGCAGGCACATGCAGGCTGTCACCTTGGTCTCCACCGACAGAGGGTGACTCCGTCGTGAGGGTGCCTGCATCACATCACTGCACAGCTCACAGAGCCGTCTCAGTATTGCCCTGTTCAGGTGGTACCGGCCCACGATCTCTACATCTGTGTACAGCTCAAAGCTGATGCGGGCACGGTACTGCCTGTTGGGTGCATACCGCCGACGGGCCCTTCCACGGCCACGTCCCCCTGCAGCATGCATTCTCACCCCCCTCATTACAGCTTCCATGTGGAAGCTGGCACTGTCCATCTCCTTGGCTTCTGACCCCCCCGGCTGGTGTTACTGTGTTACCTCCGCTGTCCTCACTGCTACTTCCACTGCACCGGTCACCCCCCGCTGGCCTCTATAGTCTACGGCCCATGCTTTCCTTGCCTGCCCTAGCCTGTCTGTTGTCTGTCTCTCTCTCTCTCTCTCTCTCTCTCTCCCCTTGGCAGCCTTGTAGCGTTCTTGCGCCGCTTCCTTGAGCCTTTTATTTGGCTCATTTCTCGCTCGCGCAATTTCCGGCTGTGCGCTATTGCGCATCGTGCGAGTCTTTTGAATATCGCGATGCGCTCTTTATGCATGGATCCACCGCCTTCGGTTGCGCATGCCTTCATTTTCATTGCGCTGTTGCTCAGCATGTTTTCGGTGGCGCAACTGCCTCCTTCTGAATATCGCAAAATGGAGCAATTTTGGACTTGTGCATGGACAACCCTGTTACGCATGGCGCAACCCTTTTGAATATCCGGGCCACAGTGTCCTTGGACCAGAGCAAAGCTTTCGATAGGGTCCACCACACTTTTTTATTACAGACCTTGAAATATTATGCAATTCTTGGGGGTTTCATTAAGTGGCTTCAAAAACTATATGTGTCAGCTACTATAATACCTATGATCAAAAGACACAGTATCCATTTCACCCCAGACTCACAACCCAGACTATCTATATTTTAGCAACTCTGTCATTTCTGATCTCACATTTCTATTTCCTCCTGACTGGTCCTGACTTTCACCTTCTTCACGAGCCAGTACCTAGATCTGTTTAAACAATGAAACTCTTCATGTTACTGTCTCTTCTTGTGCCCTCACTTACTTTGTTCCACCTATCCTTGCCTATTGTTCTTCTAGCCCCCTCGGTTATCCCACATTTCCTGCCCCACGACTACCTATACTCTAACCTTCTCCTGCTGCCCTCTCTTCATTATGACCCTACTCCACTTCTATTAAATAGGCCCTGGAACCTGATGGTTGCCCATGTACTAAAACACTGCTCCCTGAATACGCGCACCATATGTCTCTTCCTGCGACATAAACTCTGGTATCGCCTCCTACTGGTCCTGTTGCTCTCTGGAGATGTTCATTCTAACCCAGAACTGGTCAACAATATACATAGTCCTCTTTCTAATGCTAAGAGTCTTACTGTAGTGCACCACAACATCAGGAGCCTGCTACACAGTTTCGCTGAATTGGAATCCCTGGATCACCCTCTACAAACCAGATATCATCTGCCTTACTGAAAACTGGCTTAAATCTTCCATCCAGGACTCTCAGTGCTCATTTCCCTCATACAATCTCTTGAGATTTGACAGACCTGCTCCCAAAAGAGGGGGTGGCACAGCTGTCTATTTTAAAGATCTCCTCCATCTCTCCACAATCTGCTTGTCTCCCCTAATCTACTGCAAAGCGCTTCATGTCCTACTTACACTTGGCTCCAAAAAATGACATATTGTTGGTGCCTACAATGCCCCTTCTAGTGGTTTAAAAGGACTTGATGAGCTGCTTGATCAGACCTCTCTTCTTTCCAGGAGAAATGAGGTTCTTATACTTGGTGATCTTAATCTTAATTGGCTCAGCAACTCTCTACATACACTACAGTCTAAGATTCAAAGTTTCAACTTTCACCTGGTGGTCAGTGACCCTACTAGAACTGCTCTGCACTCCAACTCTAGTACTCTGTTGGACTGGATAATGACCAACCACGCGGAAAATATTATCTCCTCTGGCATACTAGCAGACGCCATCACTGATCACTCCCCCACCTTTTGTATATGGGGTAAAACTAGGCCCTTCCCATCTAAGCCTTGTTTTATTACTTTTTGTAACTATGAACACTTTGACCCTCAGTCCTTCCTACTGGACATTGTCACTATCGACTGGACCACCCTTTTTGACTCTGGTGACCCTCAGACTACTCTAAATCTATTCCTGACTTCCTGACTCACTTTCTGGCAATTCAGGACAAACATTGCCCTCTTGTTTCCCGTCGGGTTAAAAATAAACATATTCGGTGGCTTAAGTCCGACCTTCTTTCCAAACTGCAGTAGCGTGACAAATGTTGGCTCCACTACAAAAACACGGGGCTACCAGCTGACCTAAATTCCTACAGAGCACTCCAAAATTCCTGCAAGAAGGAAATCAATAGGGCCAAAAGGACCTGTTGTAAGGATCTATTAACTAAATTATATGGCAACTCCAAAATATTCTGGTCCCACATTAAGTGCTTCCTAGGATCAAATCCAGCCCCCACTCCAACTGATATGTCTCTCAATGGGGTCCACTGCAATAAACCCTCTAGTATCACAAACTTTTTCAATGATCAGTTTTCAGACCTTACCAATGATACCTCATCCTTCCCGGCTAAACCAAACTCAAATAACCAACCTGATGTCACTGGGACCAAATTTCTTTTCAAGTCTGTCACTCGCCTGGAAGTTCTAAGATTGCTAAACATCTCCAGTTTCACTGCCACTGGTTCTGACAGTCTTGAACCTAAACTCCTAAAGCCCGCTGCCCCCTACATAGCTGCACCTCTTGCAAAGATTTTTACCCTCTCCCTTTGTCACAGCTATGTTCCTGTCATCTGGAAGACTGCCAGGATTACCCCGTCTTCAAAAAGGGTGACCGCAAAAATCCCTCCAATTATAGGCCCATTGCCATATTGTCTGTTCTCAGCAAAATCCTTGAGAAGCTCGTAGCCACTGAAACCATTGACTTTATTCAGAAACATGACCTTCTCATGTCTGCACAGCATGGTTTCCGCAAGGGTCATAGCACCACCACTGCTTTACTCAAATTTACGTCTGATACCCTAGCGGCCATGGACTCAGGTCTCCTAGTGGGAGAAATCTTTATAGACATGACTAAAGCATTTGACCTTGTTGTTCATCCCATCCTTCTAACTGCTCTTAGATTACTAGGCTTCTCAATGAGTGTTGATGCATGGTTTGACAGTTACCTGTCGGATCACACTCAACTAGTTAGATTTAACTCCACCCTGTTGGATTATGCTACCATAAACATTGGTGTGCCACAAGGTTCTAGTCTCAGTCCCCTGCACTTCACCACTTTTATAAATGATATTACTTCAAACATTCACTAGACTGCCTCCCTGTTATACACTGATGACATTGTCCTGTACACCAGTGCAAACAAATTACTGAAATCAACCTACTTTCCCAAGACTTTCAACAAATTGAGCAGTGGCTGTTTAGCAATAAACTTGTCTTAAATGTATCCAAGACTCAAGCCATGCTATTTGGTTCTAATGCCAAAGTCAAACTCTCCCAATCCACTTTTAATGTCTCTACCATAAATGGCTCTTCTGTTGTGGTGGTACCCTCCTTTAAATATCTGGGCATCACATTTGATTCAGCTCTTACTTTTGATCTCCATATCCAGCAGACTTGCAAGCTGGCCAACATGAAACTTAGTATGGCCTACCACTCGGGCTACATGCTCACCCCCTCAGATAGGCTTTCCATAGCTCATGGCATACTCCTTTCATCACTCACTTATGGGGTGGCAGCGTATGCCTCAGTGTGTAAGACTAGCTTTTGGAAGTGGGATGTCGCATACAACAATATCTGTAGATATGGGTCCTCCTCACATCGGTTGAAACACCACTGCCTCCTCTATGCTGAACTAGGTTGGCTTTCTCCGGCAGCCTCCCGAGACTATGCATACTGCTCAATCATAGATAACATCATCTGAAATCAAACACCTAAGCCATTGGTGTAACTATCTCTAAACCAGACATCCAGCTATGATCTATGCTCAGCTGTAAATGCCCATGTTCTCATCCCTAGACATCACTCATCCAAAGGTGCTACCACCTTTCCCTGCCATGCCCCGCAACACTGGAACTCCCTCCCTCTAACTATATGTCTAGCATCATCCCATGCCTCTTTCAAAATATTGCTGTATGTCCATCTCACTGATTTCTGCTCTTGCTCCTGCTTCAACCCCCCCTTAGCTCAGTATCTCTCTCTAATTCTCTGACCCCCAACATCCTTAAAGAGCTCATCCTCAAGAGCAAAGCTCTGCACTGTCCTCCTATCTAATATTTTACCTAGTCAAACTATATCTTGTTGGGAGCTGCAATACTGAACATAGGATTTGCAAGAAAGTGAGTTGTGCTCACAACAGAGGAAGGGGAACCTTTCAATTGTCTTTGGTTTGTAGCAGATATACTGCAGGTGGAGGCTGCTTCTAACTGAAAGGTGAAATAAGGAATTTACAATTATCAGGAAAAGACAGTCTTGTTACAGTTCTTAAGATTTTCAGTGCAGGAAGATTTTAAACTCTGGCGAAACATTTGCCACAAATCCTGAAATAAGTGCAGGTACAGGTTGTGTATTTGACCCAGACAGTAAACTGTTTTCTGTGTTTATCTTTGTTTGCCTTAAAAGGCAATTCCAAACTTTCTCAGGAAGTGATTACATCACAGAGACTTAATCAGCCAATAGCTTGGGTAACAGACCTGAGAACAATAGTATTATAAGCAAGTGTTTATAGCAAGCTCATCAGAACAGCTAATATTTTTCCTAGTCAAACTATCTCTTGTTGGGAGCTGCAATACTGAAAATAGGATTTGTAAGAAAGCTAGTTGTGCTCACACAGAGGGAGGGAACCTTTCAATTGTCTTTGGTTTGTAGCAGATATACTGCAGGTGAGGCTGCTTCAACTGAAAGGTGAAATAAGAATTTACAATTATCAGGAAAAGACAGTCTTGTTACACTTCTTAAGCTTTTTAGTGCAGGAAGAGTTTAAAGTACAGCTGACTTATTTTGGGGCTGACTGCTTTCAGAGCACAAACCACCAGGCTGTTTTGGGGCTGGGGAGGTTTACCTGTGTCTGACTTGGATGTCTGGATTTTTCTCTGTTTGATTAGCAGGGAATTTTCTCTGTCAAATTGTTGTGTATAGTAGCTTGCAGACAGGAAGGCACTCATCGCAGCGGTTGGTCAGAGCTCTTAGCTGATTGCTTTGTGAGGGCACAGTTTAGGCCCAACCCTTCCCACTCCTCACCCCACCCACCCCTGGAAATAGTTTCTTTATACCTGGGGTTCTGACATCATTTCCTCAAGAGTGCAAGGTGCATATCAATGTCATATCCTCTCTAGCACATAGCACTGAAAATATACGCATACACATTGTATAATATATATATATTTCTATATAACAAACCAATCACACACACAAGCACACACACACAAAAAGTACATAATCATGTGGGGAGTAGTGCAATGTAATGGCTGTGGGGCAGCAGTCTTCCAGGAGTCTTTCTGGAGGCTGAGATGCTGCCCTATTTGCAGACAACTCTCTGCCCTGAGGGAGGAAGTTGCCCGTCTTCAGGGCACACTGGACAGCAGTAAGAGAACCTTCCCCCAAGCCAGACTGGATGGTAGGAAGGGAACCCTCCCCATCCAGGGAACACCAGAGCCATCACCACTACCTCAGAGGTTGCAAAGAAAGCACAGCAGTTGGATCACAGTGGGCTCAGGGAGGGTGAGGAGTGTGGAACAGAGGAACACCCAGTCAGTTGTTCCACTCCACAATCCATACACTATTCTGGGGGAGCACAGCTCCCCTATGGATGCACCCACGGAGGAGATTAAGGAGGCTGAGGACACCTGTCACAAGGAAGGCCCACAGGAAGGAGGCAGAGGATGCCACAAGGAAAGGAAGCAGCTCCTGGTGGGAGACTCAATTATTAGGGGGATAGAACTGGGGGGAGCTGGGAAAACTGAAGTAAGGTGCCTGCTTGGAGCCATGGCTTGGAGGGACAGGAAGCACATCCTCAGGATCACAGGAACAGCTGCACGGGAGTCTGAGCTGGATGTCATTGTCCACCTAGGGACAAATGACTTGGCTCAACATGAGATTAGAGCAGTGCAGAAGGACTTTGTAGAACTGGGAGGGGCCTAACAGGCACACACAGTATCCTTCTCAGAGGTGTTGCCTGTAAATGGCATGAGGAGGCGAGGGTACTTTGCACCATGCAGTTTAATGAGTGGTTGAAAAACTGGTGTGGAACACAGGGGTTTGGCTTCATTGGGGACTGGGGTTCCACCTGGAGGGACACCAGCCTATACTGGCAGGATGGTCTGCATCTGTCCAGGAAGGGAACAAGTCTTTTGAGCAATCAGTTTAAATGCTTAATTGGCAAGCTTTTAAACTAGTCAAGGGGGGAGGTACTGATAAGCAGCAGGAAAATCCCAGCCTCTCCTTACAAAACAGGGTACTAAATGGGAAAAAGACTGAGGTAGAAAGGTCAGTGGGGGATGCTGCAACAGACAGTAAAGCCATCAAAAAATGGAAAGCAATGAGTACCAATGCATGTAGTCTGAGTAACAAGCTTCCTGAATTAGTGGCCTCGATGGAGGAGGAACATATGGATATCGTGGCAGTCACAGAAACATGGTTCGCACAAAACCATGACTGGGACGTAAACATACCGGGATACACTATCTACAGGAAAGACAGAGAGGGTAAAAGAGGAGGAGTAGCTCTTTACATAAGGGAAGGAATCAAAGTAACAGAACAAAAGAGAAAACAGGGAGGAGAAGAAGCACTGTGGGTAAATTTGGAGACCGGCAATGGCACCACAATCCGCACAGGGGTTGTATACAGACCCCCTTCTCAGGGGGAGGAAATGGACAAGGAAATGATAGAAAGTATACTTAGTATGGCAAAAAAAGGGGAGATATTGCTGATGGGTGATCTGAATATGCCAGACGTTAACTGGAGTGCAGTTGCCGCAGCCACTTTGAAGAGTGGGGTTATTCTAGATGCCCTACAGGGGGCATGCCTTAGACAACTAGTATTGGAGCCCACTCGAGAGGGAGCAATCTTAGACCTGGTTCTCTCAAATGGAGATGAAGAAAGGATCACAGATATAGAAGTGGGTAGCCATCTGGGAACTAGCCACCATCGAACAGAATGGTTCACAATAAACACAGCAATAGAGTCAAGCCATACAACGACAAAGATACTAGACTTTAGGAAGGCTGACTTTGCCAAAATGGGTAAGTGCCTAAGGAATGCACTAGCAAATGGGCAGGAAGGAGGGGTGGAAGAACAATGGGGAATAATAAAAACTGCCATCACAGAGGCAACAAGCCTTTGTGTGAAACAAATAAACAAAACTAAACGATGTAAGAAACCACTATGGTTCTCAAAGGAAGGCAGTGAAGGTTCAAGAGAAAAGAAAGCTTTCAGGAAGTACAAGGAATCACAGAAGGAACAGGACAGAGAACTGTATCAGTTAAAGCAAAGGAAGCTGGAAGTCAGTCAGAACAGCAAAGGCCCAAACAGGAAAAAGATAGCCAACTCAGTTATGAAGGGGATAAACCTTATAGGTACATCAGGAGTGAAGGAAGACCAAGGGAGGGATAGTGAGGCTTAATAAAGGGGAGGGTGGAAGAGGGAGACTGTGAAAAGGCAGAGATATTTAACAAATATTTTTGCTCAGTATTTACAAAGGAAGGGGGGTACCTAGAACAAACAGTAGAAACACACTGGATATAGAAGTTGATTTAAAAACTTAGAGTCACTGCACCCGAGACACACCAGGTAATTTCTACCTTGATATTTTTTTTTTTTAAACACCCAACTTCTCCATTAGCTCCTTATATTGTTTTGCCACTAGAGGGAGCCTGATTAAGTTTGAGCAATTTGCTCCCAATACCTCACTTGTCACATTTTACTGCTCTCTAGTAGCTGTTTTCACTTGGTGATTTATATTAAAGGAGCCCTGCTGTCCTTTCCTCTCACCTCACTCCTTCTCTAGTCAAAATGTCCCCTCCTCCCTCCTAGCATTCGTCATGGGAATACTTTCCTTCCTATCCTCTTTGAGCTTTACTGCTTGAACACATCAACAGCTTCTGCCAATACTTATACTCAGTTTGACTTCTACTACTCCAACATGCTTGCTACTGCCACCACCACCTCTACCCCTCTGCTCTCATCAGCAAGTGTATTAGCCCAATAGTCAGATACCTTCACCTTCATCTGAAGCCGCCACCCTGCATCTCTATCAGGGCGTGCCTCATCACCCGCTCTGGTTACTAACCCTATCTCTTATACTATCCAGCGACATTGAGATCAACCCTGGTCCATCTCTCGTCCGTCATAACCTTGCCCCCCCCCGGCCACCACTCTCCCTAAAACCGATGGACTAACTTTCGCACACCTGAATGCTAGGAGCCTTATGGCCAACCTCCCTGACCTCCAGGCTTGGATCTATACTAACGTCCTGGACATCCTCGCCATCACAGAAACCTGGCTTAAGCCCACAGTGCTTGACTCTCAGTGCCACTTTCCTGGATACAACATGCTTCGTATCGACCATCCTGGCACTAAAAGGGGAGGTGGCCTTGCCCTCTACTTCAAAACTCACCTAAACATTACCCTTCTGCAGGACCCCCTCCTACCAAACTGTGAAATCCTACACTCCCTACTGCTTCTTGGGGGTGTAAAGAAACTCCATATTTTTTGTACTTATATCCCCCCAAAAAATGCTGCACAAGGCATCACTGAACTCCTAGGGTTTCTGCCTTCAGTTATAGGCAAGAATGACATTATCTGCCTTGGTGATTTTATCCTTGACTGGTACGAGAAAAACTCAGCTAACCTATCCTCCTTAGCTAGCAAGGTAAATCTATCCCAGCTCATACATGAACCCACAAGGGTCTCACATGGGGGCAACTGTGCCACCCTCCTTGACTGGATACTTACTAACAGGATGGAATATGTTGCCTCAGCCGGTGTGCTACCTGACACAATTAGTGACCACTATCCTATCTACTGTGTCTAGAACACTGTCATTCCTCCCCTCCCTGCTAAAACTGTAACCTTTCCTAATCTCTCCCGCCTAATTCATGAGGACTTCTTAACTGACCTTAACCAGGTTGACTGGTCCCCTCTCTACCAAACAGAGGACATTAACATAGCCACAGAATATTTCAACTCCGTCCTCCTCTCTCTTCAAAACCTTCACATCCCGGTCACCACACGTAGGATGGCAGGGAAAGTAACCACGTGGCTAACACGCCCCCTGCTTCAACTTCTCAAATCTAGGGACAAACTTTGGTCCAGATGGAAGATCTCCCACCTCCGTGCAGACTTTGAAGACTATCGTGCATTACGTAACAACTGCAAAAGACAAATTCGTATTGCCAAAAGCACCTACTATAGGAACCTACTAATAACACCCTCTACAAATCCGCGCAGGTACTGGTCCAAAATTAAGGATATTCTCGGCAACGACAAGCCACAGAATCCAGCTGACATGAACATTCAAGGTGTTCACTGCACCAACCATGACACCACTGCCAACGCCTTCAATGCCCTTTTTTCTTCTCCACCAGTTGCTACTCTAACTAGCCCTCAACCTGACTGTCCTTCTTCTCCTTCCTCACCCCTCCCACCCCGCCCTTTTGTTCTGGCTTCAACCACATACCTTGAAGTTCGCAAGCTACTTAACTCCCTTCCAGCACGCGGGGGTCAAGGTCCTGAGGGCATCCATCCTTGCATACTTAAGCAGTATGCACCTTGGCTGACCAGACCTATCACCTGGCTTTTTAACCTCTCGATTCATACGTCTACTGTCCCATCCACCTGGAAAACTGCCAGAACCATCCCTATACACAAAAAGGGCGATGTCAAACTCATGTCCAGCTACCGCCCTATATCTCTTCTGCCCACGCTCAGTAAGCTGCTTGAAAAAATAGTCCACCGCCAGCTTGCTGCTCACCTTGACATGTTTAATTTTCAAACCCCGTGCCAACATGGTTTCCGGCCCGGTCACAGTACCACCTCTGCACTTACACAACTTACAAATGACATCAGAAATAATATGGACCATGGCCTACTCACTGGGGCCGTCTTTATCGACCTGTCTAAAGCCTTCGACATGGTACACCATCCTCTCATGCTAAAGAAGTTCCAATCCATTGGAGCATCTGACCAAGCCCTCTCCTGGTTCCATAGCTATCTTGACAATCGGACTCAGGCGGTAGCATTTCACAAGGCCCTTTCCTCCCCCCTAAACATCTCCCATGGAGTTCCCAAGGGATCCAGTCTTGGACCTCTACTCTTCTCCCTCTTCCTAAATGATATTCCCACCATGTCCCGGCATAGCTGCACTCTTATGTACGCAGATGACCTTGTTCTCTACTCTGGGTCAAAATCGGTTGCTGCCATCAACTCCACTCTCACTAATGAATTCCAATTCCTGCAGATCTGGCTCCCTAGCAACCACCAAGTCCTGAACCTAGAAAAAAACTGTGCTATGCTATTCGGATCCTCTAAGAAACTGTCTGCCCCTGCGAACAGGCTCCGGGTTCAATGCCTTGATGGCTCCTCATCTTAAACACTGAGTCCTTCAAGTACCTTGGGGTCACTTTGATCCCACACTTGACCTGTCTCAACATGTCAATATGGTGTGCTGTGCCGTCAATGCTAAAATTGGCGAGAGCTTATTGCGTCGCCGCTCCCTCACTCCTTTAAGCTAGACTTTCTGTTGCAAGAGGTATTCTCTTACCCCAGCTCCAATATGCTCTGCCCCTCCTCTTTGCTGCAAACTCTGCTACACTCCACAAATGGGACACTGTCTACAACAACATCTGTAGATTCACCTTAACTGCCACACGTCTTACCCATCATTGTCTTCTTTACGCTGGCTTAAATTGGCTGTCACCTAAGGATATTCGAGCCTACTCCCTGGGCTGCTTTATTGACTCCCAGTCTAGACCTCCCTGCACTGTCTATCTTGCCAACCTCCTGACTTCTGCCTCACACACCCGTACCCTCAGGTCTTCCTCTGTCCCCATGCTGTCCACTAGACCTTGCATGACAAAAATGGGTGAACAGGCATTTGACCATTTTGCTCCCAAATTCTGGAACTCACTCCCCCTTATGGTGAAAATGTCATCCTCCCATCGAGAATTCAAAAACTCGCTGTTCACCCACCTCCTAGCCTCTGGCCAATGCAAATGCTCTTAATTTGCTTTGTCCCACTGCAGGCTGTCGGGTCTGACCCTGAGTACTACACTAATGTTCTTACATGCAATACGTTTGTCTAGGTGGCTATGAACCTTGATGTCTTTACTGTCCTCAGCTGTCTTATGGTTACCCTAATTGCTTTATTTTACATCCTTATTATGATCTATGCCTAAAATGTACCCTTATGTAACTGTTACTGTGCTACCCAATGTATATCTTGTTTTGCTCCTGTACACCTATATTATGTCTGTGCATTTCTGCATATTGTAACCAATGTCCTGTGCTCTCCCGGGTCGTGCCTGAAAATAGGCAGGTCTGTTGCCTAGCGCACTTACCCGGTTACCAAAAGCTAATAAATAAATAAATAAATACCAGCCCATTTACAGAAGAAAGGGTTCTGAAAGAACTCTTAAAACTGAAGGTGGACAAAGCAATGGGTCCTGATGGGATTCATCCCAGAATTCTAAAAGAACTAAGGGTAGAATTAGTGACACTACTGACTACCCTGTTTAACAGATCATGGGAGGATGGGGTGGTACCCGAGGACTGGAGGAGGGCAGATGTGATTCCCCTTCACAAAAGTGGGAGCAAGGCAGAAGCAGGAAACTACAGACCTGTTAGTTTAACCTCAGTGGTAGGGAAAATGATGGAATCACTTCTGAAGGAAAGAATTGTTGAGTATCTAGAGGCCAGAGGGGCACAGGACCCAAGGCAGCATGGATTCACAGCAGGAAGGTCATGCCAGACAAATCTGATAGATTTCTTTGACTGGGTGATCAAAGTAGTAGATCAGGAGGGCTGTGGACATGGCCTACCTAGACTTTAGAAAGGCATTTGACACAGTCCACACAAAGATTAATATACAAGTTAGCTAGCCTGGGAGTGGGTCCCAAGATGACAGCCTGGGTAAAAATTGGCTGGAAAATAGGACAAAGAAGTAATAGTAAATGAAGTCCACTCTGATGAAAGGGGGTTACTAGGGGGTACCGCGGGTTCAGTAGTAGGACCAGTCCTCTTCAATGTCTTTATAAGCGACATTGCAGAGGACTGGAAGAAAAATATGTCTCTTTGCAGATGACACAAAGATCTGCAACAGAGTTGATGCACAAGATGGGGTGGAAAGGATGAAAAGGGACTTGGCAAGGTTAGAGGAATGGTCAAATGTATGGCAGCTTAGATTCAATGCTAAGAAGTGCAAGGTAATGCACCTGGGAAACAAAAACCCAGGGGAAGAGTACACAATGAGGGGTGAGATACTAACAACAACAAAAATGGAAAGGGACCTGGGGTAGTCATATCAGATGACCTAAAGGTGGGCAAGCAATGTGAGATGGCAGCAATGAGGGCTGGGGGGATATTGGGATGCATAGGGAGAGGCATCACCAATAGAAAACAGGAAGTTATTATCCCTCTGTACAGACAGCTGGTCAGACCCCATCTGGAGTACTGTGTGCAGTTCTGGAGACCCAGTCTTCGCAAAGACATAGACAGGATGGAAGCTGTCCAGAGGAGGGCAACTAAAATGGTGCAGGGTCTGCACCGGAAGACATATGAAGAGAGACTAAAGGAGCTTAATATGCATAGCCTCGAGGAAAGGAGGGAGAGGGGGGACATGATAGAAACTTTCAAGTACCTCAAGGGAATCAACAAAGTCCAAGAGGGTAGCATCTTTAAAAAAGAGGTGTGCAAGAACAATGGGGCACAATTTGAAGATAGAGGGGGCAGCTCAGTGGTAATTGGAAGTATTTTTCACAGAGAGGGTTGTGGATGCATGGAACGGCCTTCCAGAGGAGGTCGTGGAGTCAAAAACAGTGGTGGAATTCAAGCATGTATGGGACAATCATAAGGCAATTCTAGGAGATGGGGGTAGGAAGAAGTAGGCTGCTGGTTAACTAGGATCTGCAACTTATCCAGTAGGCAGGGAAATGGGCAGATTGGGTGGGCCAAGCGGTCCTTATCTGCAGTCAAATTCTATGTTTCTATGTTTCTTCTGTCTCCTATTTTGCCATATTTTTATTACATCTAACCATTATCCCTTACCTTGCACAGTTTCCTACCCTATCCTATCCCTCTCCTTATATTGCCTCCCTATCCCCTCTAAATTCCTATTTGTACTGTATCCATCTTACACGACTATTAAAATTGCATTTTTTCTTTGTATAATCTCACCCTACTTGCTACCTTAATGTTGCCTAATGGATTTTTGTACTGTTGCTCTCCTATATTTCTATGTTATACAGTACTTTTGAATCAGTTGTACTTATTGTTTTCTCCTGCCTGCATTGTATTACTATTGTCTAAGTATTTACTGTTTATATGATTGTACTGTCTTTGTTCAAAAACGTTTTGTTTCTGTAAACTCACGGGTCATGCCTGAAAATAGTCATTGCCATAGCTAGTGCACCTTACCCGGTCAACAAAAACTAATAAATAAAACATATAATCCAAAATATTAAGGTAGTAACAGGAGTGAGGCAGGGTTGCCCCATAAGCCCCCTTCTGTTTTCCCTAGATCCATTAATGAGACAGGTAATGGACTCAACTGGCTGGATAGGACTAAAAGTATTTGAAATTGGGGACACAGTCAAAATTCAAGCCTATGCAGATGACATATGTCATTTTTTTCCGAACATGCACATATAGAGGGATCTCTGGAGACATTTGAAGCATATAACATAGTTTCAAAATCCAAAATAAATCATGGAAAAAGCAAAGGGATCTTTTTGTCAAGCTACTGTCCCCACCCCTCACTGCAGTTCAGGCATTCAGATCTCCTCTGATCCCATAAAAATTCTAGGGATTATGTTTGATCGTCAGAATCCCTCTCTACATAATTGGGATAGGGCTTTACAGATTGCGGAAGGCAAGGTGCAGAAATGGAAGAACTGGAAATTGTGCAAGATAAAAAGGGTACACATTGTAAAAAGGTTTATAATTCCTGGCTTATTATATACAGTCATGATTTTTCCTCTACCAACCTATTTAGAAACATGCATTTACAGTTGCTTTTTTACTATGTTATGGGGTAATAGGTTGAATCCTATAGAAAGATACTCGGGCCCGATTCTAGAACAGCTGGTGCAAGTTGCACCAAAGATGACTTGTGCCAAATGCCGATGCACCAGGGACCCTGTGCCCAGTTCTCTATTGGGCTGGGTCCCCATGGCTAGTCCTGCAATTTACACTGAATGCACACATGCATCAAAGGAAGGGTACATCTACACAGATTACCGCAAGCCTTCGGCAATGTGCAATACAAGTACACAAGTGCCCACTCCCCCAGCCCTATTCCCCTGATGTATGTATGTGTCCCAGCCCCACAGGGCTAATCATGCCCCCCCATGCCTGGATCACCAGCCCCTTGCAAATTGCAACTGATGTTAAAAAAGAGAATCCATAATCCATCAGCCCTGGTAGTCTAGTGGCCTCCCAGCCTCCTACCTGACAGTAGCAGACCACCCCGCTCCCTCCCCTGACCGTCACCCAGCCAGTAACTGGCACAGCCCACATCTCTCCACTGCAGCAGCCACCAACTGAGCTCCATCGGAGTGCGTACTACTGTATATAGTATGTGCTCAATGAAAGACAGCTTATTCATTAAGCATCTACTGTATCCAGTAATACATACTCAGATGGAGTTCAGTCGGTAGCTGGCCACGATGGTGAGAGGTGGGTTGTGCCAGTCACTGGTTGGGTGCGAGTCGGGGGAGGGAGCAGTGTAGTCTGGCACTGTCGGGTGTGCGGGTGGGGGGCCACTAGACTACCAGGGCTGACAGATTATGGATTCTTTTTTTTAACACCAGTTGTGATTTGTGGGGGGCTGACAATCGGTGCATGGGGGGCATGATTAGCACTACGAGGCTGGGACACATGTATATCTCAGGGGATCAGAGCTTGGGAGGGGGCATGAATAGCCCTGTGGGGATGATGTTATTGGCTCTGATGTATTGCATATGACACATATTAATGTGACTATTAATGCAATAGAAATTAAAATTGATAAAAAAAAACCTAGAAATAAATAAAACAAAACACATATATACATCGAGGGCTCGTGGCTGTGGGGGGTGTTTCTAGCCCTGTGGGGCTTTTTCCACTGCTAGGGGGATGCAATCCCTCATGGATGCACAGTATGCTTACACCAGCTATTAGCTGATGTAAATATACTTTGGCAGATGTTCTCTCGGGGTTGTTGGAGAATAGCAATATCTTGGACTTCGAGGCTGCCCTTCCAGAATTGGGCACAACTTCTGCTGTAAACCACCCAGCACCATGTTGCAGGAGGTTTATGGTGTAACTGGTGGTGTAAGTCCACTTTGGTTCAATCGGCCTGCAGCATGTCATAGGCTGCTTTGCTGAATGCTGAATGTCACAGCTCCTGGTGTAAACTGCTACTTGCACCATTTTTTTTGGTGCAAGTCAGTTTATGCCAGATGTACCCTTTCTAGAATTGGGCCCGCTTTACATACCATGCCCAAATCATAAGGCGGCCTTGGAATAATGTATCCTGTAACATTTTTTCACACACTTCTTATCTCTCAAACTGTAAAAATTGGACTCTCCTCCTCTGAGTCACCACATTATAAATGGATTCAGAATAATCTTTCCAGATATTTTCAAGGTTGGGATATCTTGTCACCAAAAGTTTCCTCCAGAATATTTATCCCAGAATATTTCAAACCAATCACCCAAAAATTATTTAAATGGGGTCTAACAAAACCTCAGGTATGCTCGTCGACTGGTCCCAAATTGTATAACTTAGTTTTAGCAGAAATATACCTGGAGGAACCAGAATCTAAAAATTGTCCTCCCCACCTTAAAGACAGGGTTCTTAAATCACTAAATAATGTCATAATTCCTCCTCATATGTTGGAAGTACTTTGGCTGTCTATGTATGGCAGATTGAATATCAGAGGGAATTGTAAGCATAAAGTTCAGGAGGAAAGGAATTGCCTGTATAATGCTTGCATAGCTAAAGAAGAGTCAATGGACCATTTTATTTTTCAATGTTCTTATGCAAAATCCCTGTGGCCTTTCCTTGGAAACAAATGGAAATTTCAGTGGCTAATTAGCAAAATTATGAATCCCTAATATTGTGTCACTATCCCCACTTATGCATTAAATATTTTGAAGGGACAATAGCTATTTTTTCTGTTATTTGAAATTTTGTCTGTGACAAGCAAGATGCCAATGGGTTTTATACCAAAAAATTATAACTTTCAACTTAACTTTCAACTTTTTAATTGGATGTCAGATTGAGATAATATTCTCTTTTGCAACTGCATCCAAACATTTAACATACAAAGACAAAATTTCAGACTTACATACAACATTTCAGTTTCTATATAAAATTACAATGATCAATTAGAGTATGAAGCATAAAGACATCATTTATCCATAGCAACTACAATGTTTATTGTACAGAGTCATCAAAGAAGATCTAAAATGTTTAAATGGCAATATTACAGTACTGTTTAGTTGTTTAGACAGTTGTTCCCATGTCTTGGGTACTAAACTTGATATAGTTTTGTCCCCAAATCTAGTCCTACATTGTGGTACATAAGAACATGTCCAAGTTGAGGACTTTATAGAGTAACGTTGTTGTGGCCTAATTTGTATTAAATTCAAGAGAAAACCTGGTAATGACTGCAATACAAACCTATAAACCAGTAGATTCCAATGAATATCCCTCCTGTCAAATAATGAAAAGAAACATGATTGTTGATACAAACACAGCAATGGGTTCCATATGGTAAATTTGTTGTAAATCTTAAAGCACTATTAAATAAAACATCCAATGAACTCAATAATGACTTGTTGGCATTTTTATAAACTACATCTCCATAATCCAATATTGTCAGGAACATGGAAGAAACAAATAACTTCCTAACCCTTAAATTAAAAAGAGATGTGTTCCTATAAAATAAACTCAAAAGTCTCTTCAATTTTTTAGACATGGATGTTATATGCAATTCAAAAGTCAAATTATCTAATGACACCCCTAAGTGTCTATAAGATTCTACACACTCTGAGATGGTTGCTGACAAAGATCTAATTTCTTTTTTAGATGTCTCTTTTGTATCTTTTCTCCTAAATAACATCCATTGTGTTTTTTGTTCATTCAAAAGTAGTCTTTATTCTATAAGCTCCCTTTGTATGTTGAAAAAATCCTGTTGCAAGACCATCATTACTATGTTTGTATCATCACTTTTTGTATACAGTATTATATCATCAACGTATAAGTTGTTTACAGGTATTAGGTGAACAATGATTTGGTAAATTATTTATATATAGTAAAAAAAGAAAGAGGCCAAGCACTGACCCCGGGACACCCCGTTTATCAAAGTGGTAGGTGCTGAACAAACACCCCCCACTCTGATGCACTGTAACCTCCCAATCAAATAAGCATAAAACCAACTCAACACTGAGATACCTAAAAAACAATCTTCTTTAAATGATTTACTAATACAACATGATGAACAGTGTTGAACACCTTTGACAGATCCAGGAATATAGATGGTACTTCCTGGTTTCTGTTGAAGGCATTCAGTATGTCATCAACCACTTTAAGTATTGTATACGTTGTATTATGCCCTTTCCTAAAACCTGATTGCAGATGGGTTACTACATTGTATTTAGTCAGATAGTTTATTAACTGTTGATGTACAAGTTTTTCAAATATTTTTGCACATACTGGCAAAATTGATATTGGTCTATAGGGGCCTGGATTTGTTGAATCGTCCCCTTTGAATATTGGAATAACAAAAGCTGTTTTTAAATCAATTGGCAATTCACAACTATCTGAAGAAAAATAAAAAATGTATGCCAAATGAGGTGCCAATAATTCAAATGCCAATTTCAAAAAAAGGGGAGATCTCATTGTATCCAGGACCATTTTTTGTATCTAATCTCTGTAAT
Organism: Neoceratodus forsteri; assembly: GCA_016271365.2. Classification (NCBI taxonomy): domain Eukaryota; kingdom Metazoa; phylum Chordata; order Ceratodontiformes; family Ceratodontidae; genus Neoceratodus; species Neoceratodus forsteri. The sequence continues at coordinate 1,019,385,136 of CM028129.1, forward strand.
TGCTTTCTATCATCATGTATTTCTATTGAATGAAAGGAGAACACAGGTCTATGTAACTTACAAGTAAAGTCAGTATCCAGAACTGGAGAGGGCAGCCCAGGATGTATTTTGTCAAATGTGTCTCCAACAGCAAAAAAAAAAAGGATTAAACATTTCTACTTTGTCAATATCTGTAATTGAAACTTTCCCTTCAACTATTAAACATGCTGGTATGGTTGATGGACCTTGTTTCCCCTTCTTTGAATCAATACCCTTCCATAGTGCTCTAGGATTACCTTCAGATGTTAAAAAATAATTATCATAATTATTTTTTGTTTTCCTAATCTGTTTCGTACATTCATTCCGAATAGCCCTAAAAGCTAACTTATCTTCTACTAATTTGTTCTTTCTGGCTGTATGCCATTGTCTTGACTTTCTCTTTATTAACTCTTTTAGTTCTTTTGTTATCCAGGGCACTTTTTCTCCTTACATTTTTTAACTTTAATGGAGCATGCTTATCAATAACACCCAGAAGGGAAGTTTTAAAGAAAAAACATGCTGATTGTACATCTGGACATATACAGTAAGTTCCAATGAATATCTACTACATCTCTTAAACAAGCTTGTACATTAAATGATGTAAATACTCTAGCATAAATGAATTGTGGTTGATGTTTCTCCAGAAAAGTATCTCTTATACATGATGTGTAGAAATCATTGCTCATGTCATTTTCATGAACTGCAGAAATGTATCTCTCAGGCCTGTTTGTAAAAATTAAATCCAATAGTGTATCCCTTTCACTATTTGACTTGTGTGGTCTAGTGGATGAATTAACTAACTGTTGTAAATTAAGAGCTGCAAACTGGTTTAAAATCTCAAGCTGGGGAATCAACATGTTCCAATTAAAATCACCAAGCAACACAGTTTCATTTTTTTTTTAAAAAGGAGCAATAAGTTCACACAAAGTCTGCAATGCTATAATTTTATCAGAGGGGAGCCTATAGCAAACTATAATATTAAAGTAAAGTCCAATTTTCCCCTGCACTTGTACAACTAATAAATCCAATTTTTCAGGGATTGATTTTGCAAGTTTAACTTGACCTTTATACGTATTGTTAAGATATATCATAACCCCACCCCTTTTTTTCATCTATCTTGTCTAAAAATGCTATCGTTTTCTAGTAAGACATCATTATTATCTATTTTGGATGTAAGCCAAGTCTCTGTTAATGCTAATACAGCTGGCTTTACTGTTTCCACTTGGGTTCTTATTACATCTAACTTAGATAACAAGCTTCTGATGTTTAAATGTAAAAGGCTCAAGTTTTTCTGTTCTACAAAGTCAGCCAGGGAATTTTAATTTCTCTGTTGGGGACCTGGGTTCACATGCACATATCCAGAGAGCAACAAACTTATCAATATCAATTTCCTCACCCACACAAACTTCCTATTTGGGTACAAAGTAACCCTTTGTGTTCTTTTTGTATGTCTTTGATGCATCTCAGGCATACACACATGTGAAACCCCTTGTTCCTTAGTAGATATAATTACAAAACTTTCAGTTAAATCTAAATTCTCTGAATATGCATTTGGTAAAAATAATACATTCCCAACACATAGCTGTTTACAACTAATGTTATCCCCTTTTTCTCCATTGTTTTTGTGCTGTCCCTCAATGCACAGCATAACAACTAGTGCAATTAACATTACCTCCTGCATATTAACAATATAAAGACCCAGCGTAAAAATACATGAAAAAAAACAGATGTAGACTACTAACTTCTTACTAGATGAAACCTAAATAAAATATAACAATTCAAACCCTTATTTGTGTTATACTTATAAAATCAAGATAGATACTTTCATGAAGAATTTCTCTTCCGAGTGGCACTCGCACCACCCACGCTTACACAGTATCAGCATGAACTTTAAATATTATCCTGCTCCTCCTTCTCCTTCTGCACTGTGAACTCTTGCTACTGCCCCCACACAGCTGACACAGCTTCAGCAACAAAGGGATTTAACTAGTTCCTTTGATATTTCAGTCACAAAGGAAGAACACTGGCACTCAATTTAGGCACACAGGTAGAAACATTAAATACAGCTTTTCCCCAGTTCTGATAACAGCAGATGGAATGCTGGCTTGCATACCTGTCTGATGCAGTAACAGTGCGAACTTTAAATATTGTCCTGTCCCTCCTTCTTGTGCAGCATGGACTCTGGCTACCACCCTCACTCAGCTGACACAGCTTCGGCAGCAAAGAGATTTAACTAGTCCCATTGATATTTCAGTCACAAAGGAAGAGCACTGGCACTCAATTTAGGCACACGGATGGAAACATTAAATACAGCATGTGAAACGTTAAGCATCCTGGTGTTCCGGCAATGAATTCAGCATATTTGAAAGATAAAGGCACAGAATTCATCAAATAAAGTATTTAGATTGTGGAAGGGATTTTAATCTTTATAAAATATAATGAAGTATAAACTGATTTTGTAAAATAACTCTGTTAATGCAGTTATTTGGGTGATGACACTGATTTGTAAATAACTTTATGACTGTAGATAACATTTTCCCTCATCCCCTCTCTTTTCCTTCTTCTTCCCCCTTATACCTATTGTAAAATATCTATGTCATTGTGTTTTTTTTGATTTTGTAAGATTGCATAGAATTGTAAACAACTTTCTTTATGTTGCTTTAATAAAATATTCCCCTACTCTTTTAGAGAAGTGCCACAGGATCTTTAACATCCACCTGAACTGCCACCAGAACAGGTAGATGGGACCTCAGTTTAACAGTTCATCAGAAAAACAGCACCTCAGGAGTGCAGCACCCCCCTCATGCTGCACTACAGTATCAGTATTGGGATTTGATCCAAGTGCCTGGTGTGGGGGTAGAACCCACAGCCTTCTGATCTCCCGGCCTAAGAGGCGAGAGTGCAACCTGCTGAGCCACTGACACTGCAAATGACCCACCATTCCCCCAGGATTCACTTGTGCCCATTGCTGCCCTTATCTGGGATTCCTGTATCTCCTCTGGTACTTTCCTCTACCCCCTCCCCTTGCATTCATGCTCCCCAACCTTCCTCCAATCTCCATCCCATCTTCACCTTCCTATGGCTGAGTTTGCTCCTTGTCCCCCACAGCTCCCCTTTTGACTATGCCTTGTCCTCTACAGTCCCCCCTCTAGCTGCTGTAGCTCCCTCAGTGGGACCCCTCATGGCATTCCATCAACTCTTCTCCCTTTCCCAGCTTAGTGCCCATCTCCGCCATCCCACCTCCTCCTTTAGCTGTGCATTCTGCCTACATACCATACATCCCCCCATTTTCCAGGCTATAGTCAGTATCATGGCTGACCCACAACCAATACACCCCTACCCTGACTCTCATGAGAGTCAATCAGCCCTGACCCTTTCTCCACCAAGACCTCTCAATTCCCAAACAAAGGTACAAGGATAAACAGCAGCTTCCTGTCTGAGTTTCACACTTTAGTGAATCTCACACACTAACAGCTCCAAGAAGTCAAACGGCACAGATTAAATATCACATCCAAGAATTTCACTAAGTAACAGTTGTAACAGTTATAACTAATTCAAATCCCCACCACCTTATTCCCTCACAGCACAAACAATTCCAATATCAAAACTAAGCAGACAAAAAGAAATAATCCAGCACTTCCCTGACAGCTCTCTTGCTTCTGCTGCTCCCCCAAGTGAAATTGTTAGCCAGGATGAAGCCTGTTATTTACCCCTACCCCTCTCACAAGGCAAAACTGCAACTTCCTGTCTGAGTTCCACACCTGAATGAATCTCACACACTAACAGCTCCAAAAATCCAAACAGCACAGATTAACTATCACAGCCCAAAATTTCACTCAGTAACAGTTGTAACCGATTCAGATCCCACCACCGCTTCCCCTCACAGCATGAACAATTCCAATATAAAAATTAAACAGAAAAAAAGAAATAACCCAGCACTTCCCTGACAGCTCTCTTGCTTCTGCTGCTCCTCCCCATTATAGTCAATGGGAACAAAATAGCTGTGCCTCTCAAAAGCTGCCAGCAGTACATTTTACTGTCACAAATGCCCTCAGTAGTGTCATGCTACCACCATCTTGTTTTCCATTAGCAGTGAAGAAAAACGGCTATAGTTCAAATTCGACTGCCCCTAGGTAAACACTGACATATGTAGTTACCTAGTTGGGGCCTGAAGAACACAATGCTGGCATCAGAACTGTAAAATCAGTCTGGAAATATGTTTTCCAGCATTGTACCCCCAGTACTGTCTCAAATTGTGAAAGAATGTACAGTATGCAACACTTTTGCAATTTGTGACACTTTTGCACCCGTTCTTTCACAAATTTTGTGAAAGTGTTGTAATTTGAGACACTACTGAACAAAAAAACACAATTTCTTTGTCACCTCAGTGCTACTAAATGGTTAGGGCTTATAGGCTGAAATTTGCAAGGTGGCAAGCTGTTGCCACACAGATGTGCCTTTTGCTGGTTTGGTGAAAAATAGTACACCAGTTCCATAGTTATGGCATTCTGAATTTGAGAAATGTCCCATAGGATAACACTGTGGTGCCCATATCTCAAAAATGATTTGAGATTCAGATGTTTCGCTCTGGGCAGCTTAGTCCACCTGATAGATGAAGCATTCATGGAGGTTCCCAAGTTATGATTACAACTGCAGTAGAATATTTTTCATAGTTGCTATGGTTACATAAATATTGCCAAATTAGTGTTACAAGGGTTCCTTTTCATGACACTAGGGCTGTGGTATGTCTCTGTACTTCTATGTAAGTGGGATCGCAGGACATAGAAACATTATGCAAAACTGGGCAGCATGAAGAGGGGCCCTATGCTCACACAACCACATACCAGTTACATTACACTTTCTCAAAAAGAAGGGAAATTCATTGCAAAAAACTCCATTAATGCATCTATTAGGGTTGATAGTACAGTGACAAAGTTTGGAAATTCAATGTTAGGTTTCCCACCCCTACCACCCCACCCCCCTCCACATACCAACAGGTCTTGTGGTTTGCCATGGGGTCATCAGGCCTAACTCTCACCCCATTCTCCTATACTGTATAAAGTCAGCTTGTTCACACATGGAATGGGGTGAGAGTTGGGCCTAATGACCCCATTGCACACCCTGACACCTGTTGGTGTGTGGAGGTGGGTGGGGTTGTAAGGGTGAGAACCCTAACATTGAATTTCTAAACGTTTGTCACTGTACTATCAACCCTAACTGATGCATTAATGGAGTTTTTTTGCAATGAATAACTCTCTCTCCCTCCATATATACTGTATGTGTATATATATATATATATATATATATATATATATATATATATATATATGGGATGGGTTGCCTAAGCACTTCTATGTTAAACCCAAATATTTGCGCCTTAATAACTTTGCCCCGGTTGTTCCAATTTATATGAAACTTTGAAAACTCAGTCTTTGTGCCACTATCTCTTGATCCTGTAAATGTCATGTAAATTTATTAAAGGGAGGCAAAGTTACAGAGCTGCAATAAAACAATCTCCTTTTTTGAAAATGTTAAGACTTTTTTTGCCACCCAATAACTTAAAAAGTAGGAGCTTTTGAAACCTGAAACACTCAAGTTTTATTGAGGTTGGTCCAAGATGTGTGCTGTTGTGGTTTTTAGGTCACTCAGTTAAGTAGGTTTTGAAATATTTAATAAAAATGTTCCATTTCTGAGCATGCACAGTGCAAACATCAACATTCTATTTATAACTGAATTTTTGTGAATGTATGACAGCTCTGTCTTATAGTGCAACCCCTGCTGCTTTCACCACTCATAGGTCAGGGAATAGGCTACTGTCATTGTAGCCCCATCAGCCTGACTGTGCCTCAATGTATCTCTTATCTGCACACCGGGGGCCCCAATCCCCAATGGCAGTGTAATCATTTTTTTGTTTGTTCTTTCTTTTTGCACAACTGTGTCATATAGTGCAACCACTGGCAAGCACACACCTACACTATATATTTATTTTTATTTATTTATTAGATCATCGGTTTACAGACCTTTGAGTCATAGACTCATTTACAAAGGCACCTCATCAAGAGAGCAATACATCACAGCAAACAAAACAGTACAGTACATAACACTTAGATTAAAAAAGCAACCAGCGTTACAGGCATTCACTGGTGGTACACACTTGGTAATAGGTAGACCACAGTAATCATAATATAGGTACACGAGTACCACGTCAGGTAGCAACCAGAGATATTTTATTACATTAGTCAGCAGATGTTGCCTGAGACCCCAGATATATACAGTAAAAGTAGATAGGGCAGACCCAGCCTAGGGGTAAAGGTAAGGGGCAGGTGGGGGATTATGTGCAGTTGCAGCAGTGAGTGCTTGTCAGATGGCTTCTGAGAGAGACCTCGAAAGGACCAAGCTTAATGGAGTCAGCTATGTTGGTTGGGAGGGAATTGAACCAGGAGGGAGCCCTATAGCAAAAGGATCTCTGGGCCACAGAGGTCCTTACCCTGGAGACAATAAGGGAGGCTTTGACAGTGCTGTGGGTGGAGATTGAGGGGGAGGCATGCTGCAGGGAGGTGTTGTATAGTGCAAGTATTATACGACACAGCTGTCTATAATAAACAACAACTGTGTCATATAGTACTTGCACTATACGACACATCTGTCATTCATTAAAGACCACTGTACCATGCAGTGTAGGTGAGTGCTTGCATTGGTTGGCACACTATGTCAGGAACAGGGCTACTGTCATTGTAGCCCCTCTAGCTAACAGTCAGTGAGCTGTTTTCTGCACATGGGAGGGCCCAACCTCTGGCAGTGGTTTATTTATTTATTTATTTTAAATTTGATGGTCCACTACCCTCCTTTGTAGCCATCTCCTTGTTATAGCCATTGCTGACATCGGGGTATTCAAGCCCCCTGTCAGCTTTAACACCCCCCTCCCCAGCAGTGTAGATTTGAGTCCATCATCAGTACTGTGTCCCTTCATCCTTTTTATAAAAAAAAAAAGTCCAGCAATGTCTTTTTTTATTTACCCAGAAAAAAAGAAGATGGTCCCTCATCATCCCTGACATCTTCCTATGTCCACCCTACCTTCCCACTGTGCACCCGCCACCCCACCACCCCTTGCCCTATACTTACCACCAGAGGTCAGACACTGTCATCTTCTATGGACCAGGACACATCTGCACTCTTCAAAGCTGAACCATGAACTGAGGAATACAGGTAAATGCCGTATAATGTATTTCAAAGGTGTGCTGAATTTATGTTGCTATCCTCACCATCTTGTGGAATTTTTCCACATCATTTTCATCATAGGCTTTCTGGAATGCCTCCTCATGAACACTGTCACTGTCATTTCATTAATCAGACCCGGAAGGTGATTTCTTAGTCACTGTGAGTAATCACCTTTGGGACAGATTAACAAAATGACAGTGCCAGTGTTCATGAGGTGGCATCCCAAAAAGCCTATATTGAAAATATGGTGAATAAATTCAAAAAAATGGCCATGTTACATGCATGTGTTGTGCAATTTCTACACAGGCACATAACTTTAGTAATTTACAATATTTTTACTCTAGATTTTCAATATGCTTTTTTTTCACACCACCTCATGAACAGAACAGCTTTAATTTCTCATATCCTGCCCAAAACATGTTTGTGCACCTGTGGCATGGAATGGTGCATTTGCTGCATAGAATCACCTTTCAGGACTGATTAACAAAATGACAGTGCCAGTGTTCATGAGGTGGGGTCCCAGAAAGCCCATGTTGTAAATTTGGTGAAAACATTCTTGAACATGCCCGCGTTGCAAGTGTGCATTGCGCAGTTTCTACACAGGCGCATAACTGATAATTTACAATATTTTGACTCCAAATTTTCAACATACCCATTTTTGTACACTACCTCATGAGCAGTACAGCTGGCATTTTTCACAACCTATCTGAAACATATTTTTGCACCTGTGGCACAGAAAGGCATTTCAGCACGGATTTGAAAATGTTCACCTATAAAGTTTATGAGGTGGAGTCATAAGAAGAATATTTTGAATGTTCTGGGTCAAAATATAAAAAAAATAAAAAACTTAGTATGTAACATTGATTGCAGGGATGTCTGTTGCACCTCTGGAGAGCATGCTGCCTTACTGTGCCAGTGTGCTGAGTTCACGTGTGAATTCAGTGAGCTCACTTACTGGTGCAAGGCAGATGTGTTAAGTGCTGCAGCATGTAGCACCAGTCATGGCCTAGGTAGGGGTGGAGCAGCACTGTGGCATAGACACCACATACTGTGATGGGTCACTGACCCTCACCCACAGGGTATCAAGAAGTGTACCATGGTTTGATTGCCCTATGCTCTGCATCATGACTGTCTCCAATACTGTATTTAATTCATTTTGCACAGGTCCCAAAGAGAACTGAGCTAATGAGAATACAATTCCAGGACTGTCTTCAATATTGTATTTATTTCATTTTGCACAGCTTCAAAAGGGAATACAGGTCCACTATCATAAAAATAAGGGAAATTAGTTGCAAAAACTATGTTAATGCAGAGATTAGAGTTGTAAAAAAAGCAAAGCGTACAAAGACGGGAAATGAAAATACATTCGGGATTTGGGTCTCCTGAGTATTGGTAGATCAGTGGAGGGGTCTTACTTGGAGTTGTCAACCCTAATGTCCACCACCCCCCACCATGGCACTACCCCACCCTTAATCAGATGAGGTCAAATGTCATGTCTTCATACAGGGCCTGTATGGCCCTGCATAAAGAAAGATCTGACAGACTATGTTGGCCATACTGTATCACTATGATGCATTTGGCTGGAGCTGCATCTTGTGCTCTGGACAGGAGGATATGGGCTGGAGGGTGGGCATTAGGGTTGACAACCCCAAGTAAGACCCCACCACTGATTTGCCAGTACTAAGGAGACCCCAATCTCTAATGTATTTTCATTTCCCATTGTTGTACTCTTTGCATTTTACAACCCTAATCTCTGCATTAACATAGTTTTTGCAAAATATATATAGATAGATATTTATGAAATGGGGAGGTCATAAATGGAGTGTGATAAACCTGTTTATCTGAGCAAATGTGTGGATAAATGAGTAAATGTGTGGATAAATGAAATTTTTCCACATAGTTGCTCATTTATCCACACAGTTACTCATTTATCCACACTAACCATACTCAAATATGAATAACTTTAAAATGAAAAATGATAGCATGGTACTGTGAGCATGAAAATTGTTCAGCACAAAATTATCTATAAAATGAGTGGTGTTTCATTTATAGATACCTTATAGATGTTTTATAATTAGCAAAAAAACAGAAGAAAATGTAATTTTTTGTTCACTTTTTTGACAAACAAATGTGAATAACTTAACAATTAAATATTATAGCATAGTAATGTGAGCACCAAAAATATTCAGTACAAAAATATCTAGAAAATGAGTGGTGTTTCATTTATAGATACTTTTTTCAGAATTAGCGAAAAACAGCAAAATATTCAATTGCTGTCCACTTTTTCATCAAACAGATGCAAATAACTTAAAACCAAAAAATGATAGTATGGTACTTTGAGTACAAAGGTTGTTCAGCATAAAAATATCTACAAAATCAGAGGTGTTTAATTTTTAGATTCCTTTTAGATTTTTTCTATAATCAGCAAAAAATGGCAGAAAATTCCATTTTTATTGACTTTTTTGACTAACAAATGCCCCCTACTAAAGCAAAAGCAAAAGAATTGCAGAAATGGAATATGCAATGGAAAACTCATGTAATAAGTGATTTATCTGCACTTGAGCAGTTTGACCTCTGACACCTCACTCGTGGCTTCGCCACTCGTGAGGTTACCGAGGTCAAACTGCTCTTTGCAGATAAATCATTTATTACACTTGTTTCCATTGCATATCCCATATATATATATATATAGATAGATATATAGATATCATGGGGCATGGTTGCACCCTATAGTTAGGGTTATAAAGCCACTTCTATGTTAAACTCAAACTTTTGCACGTTAATAACTTTGGACTCATTAAACAGATTTGCATGACATTTGGTATGCATGGTGGGGCATGGTAGTTCTCTTGATTTGCCAAATTTTGTTTCAGTCAGACTTACAGTGTTTGCACACCAAAACGCTGACAAATTCACTTTTTGCCAGTTAGGTGTGCAGTTCTTGGGGTTTTACCTATGGTGCTGTGTAGCTGTTGTCTGGCATGCTGCTCTGCAAGATGGTTGACCTGAAAAAGCTTTGGTGGCCAAACATGCCACTTTTTGTTTGGTGAAAAACTATTAATTCATTCAAAAGTTATTGCAGTTTTAAGCTCCCATTATAAGTCAATGGAAAAATTTATATGGTTGTTTTGCAAACAAAGAATGGGGTTTGGGCCATCTTGTCCTGCCTCTCAATCAAATAATTTGCTGCCTCACAGTCAAATAATCTTTGACTCTGAGAATTCTTTGATGGTGACCGCTGCCATCTTGTTTTTAAAATGCGGTTGGACAAAATTAAATATCTCAGCTCCTGGCTCACTCCTGAAGTAAAACTTGCATGGATTTTACTCAGGGGACTTTATTCTATCGACCCATGGTCGTGGTTCCTTCTACACTGGCCAAAAAATAGAGTTACAGCATTTTAAATTCTTTGATCGTGGCTCACTAATGGTCTGTGATCGCAAGTCTGCAAAGTCTTTGACTGTGAGATTCTTTGATCGCGATCTTTGATCGCTAAGATGCGACTAGATGGCCTGATGTAAAATGACTTAATTCATGTATTTGGAACTGTCTAGTACAGTATGACCTGCAAGCCCATTGGTCCACACTGGGGACCAATGGGCTTACAGACCAAACTGTACCTGTCATTCGAAGGTGGACAGGCAGTATGCAGGTCGGTCACAGTTGCCCACTGATAATGGGGGGGAGTAGTGTGTGCAAGGGTTCACTGTGGCTGGGAGAGGTGGGGTGCTACTGGATCACCATGGAAATCTGTGATGGTGTGTACTGCGATTGTGGTAATGGGCTGGGGGGTTTCACTAGATCACCAGGGATGGTCTTTTTTACATTTGTCAGGGGATTGGGTAGGAGGGGGACCACTAGACCACCAGGAATGGTCATTTACACATATCTCGGGGAATCATGTGGGGGGGACCACTAGACCACCAGGGGTTTGCAGGTGCTTGCTGATGGTGTTCTGGGTGGGGGGGTGGCCACCCACATCTGGTGTTGGCTGTGTTGCACCATGCAATACAGCAGCCTACCTGTGGGTGGCCAAGATTTGTTCATCTTTTGCGGGGCTCAACTTTGAGCCCGCCTATGTGGTGCACTGTAGGGTTGTGCCTGCATATGTACTGCACAGCCCAGGCTCAATATGGGGATGTGCCACATATGCATGGGCATGCCCCCTGCATCTGCACCACATACAATTACATTGCGCCCTGGTTCATCAGGATTTGCACTGTGCCTGGCAGCCCTTTCAATATCCCACTGGGGCACAATGTGGGGTTGCACCAGTGCAATTCTGTTGCACCAGGCACAACCCCTTTGAATATCTGGACCTAGATGTTTACAGACTTATATGTTTTATATGGTGAAGCAGTCTTTTCTCGTGATAAAGGAAACCTGTCTAGATATATATATTTCAGGACAGTGATATTTAAGTTGTAAATGAACAAGTATGATGTACTGTCTTAGAAAGAGCTGCTAAGAATAGAAATGGAGGCTGCTGAAGCACATTACAAGATAAAGGTCATCCTACATTTTAAACCACTTGTTGAAATAATAGGATGCTTAATTTAAAAGAAATCAGCTAAATAATATAAAAATGTTTGGTAAATACATATATTTTGTTTGCAGAAGCTGTTTAAAGACAGGATACATTTTCAAAATATGAACTGAGAATAATAATAATAATAAACTTTATTTTTATGGTGCCTTTCGAATACCAAGGCCCCTAAAAAATCTAAAATCAGAAATCAAACATCAGCAAACATAAATCATATAAAATCAACAGTATCATCATACCATCAATCAATCAGTCACCGAATGCTTGGTGCCATAAAAAAGTTTTCAGGGCTTGTTTAAATCCCTCCACAGTTATGCACTCCCATAACTGATGAGGTAGAGAATTCCAAAGGGTTGGGGCCACATGCATAAATGCTCTGGCCCCAGGAGATTTCAAACACACCTTTGGAATCTCTAGCAACCCTCATTGGCTGAGTGGAGTGATTGCCCAGGGCAGTAAGGGACCAGGAGCTCTTTCAGGTATTCTAGGCCCAGTCCATGTAAGGCTTCAAAAGTCAGACAACTGACTTTGAAGGTAATCTGCCACTGTACTGGCAGCCAATGCAGTCCACGTAGCACTGGCGAAATATGACACGACTGAGACAATCCCATCAAAAGCCGGGCCGCTGTATTCTGCACCAGCTGCAAGCAGTGGATTTCCACCCCGGGAAGTCCTAGGTAAAGGGAGTTGCAATAATCTAAGTGCAAGGACACAAAGGTGTGGACCAGAGTAGGAGGATCACTAGACGGAACCAGATGTTTAATCCTGGAGATATTCCTTAGATGGTAAAAGGAAGATCTGATGACAGCTGACAGCTGTGAATATTTTGTATTGAAGTATATCTGGGTGAGCGGGCCATTATTTCTAATCTTTGCTCAATAATCTAATCCAGGATAAATCTAAATCTAAATAAAATAAAAAATTTAAATTCATCCTAACATGTCTTTGATTCCATTGGTGAATGAAGTAGTCATGCAAAATGTTTCTTCTGAGATGTCACAGAAACTGAAGAGGAAGACGTCAACGGTACATGATTCAATACTTCAAGAGATGATAAGCAATCAGCTGTGGATACCAGATCACCTCCAGAAAAAAAAAAATTCTTCCATCTGCAATATGCTTATTTGGAACAGTAATGGAGTCAATTGCTATGCTAATTCCGTGATGCAGATGTCCCCACATTTGCCTGAATCTGTTGCCACAGTCAAACAGCAAAGGCAGTCCATAGACTAACAACCTGGATCAGCACCTTCAATTTCAAATTGTCATAATTTTGCAACAGTCAAAAACCACAATTCAGTTAAAGATTAAATAGCAGTGCATTTTATTTTGCCTGAAATATCAATCCATAAAACATGTAGACAATCAGCTGGCTGGTCTGAAAAGTCATATATTCGTGCAAATTCTGCAGGTGTAGCAGCATTTACAAGCCATCAAAATTTGAAATCACCTCGGTTCACCTAAGCAGCTTCACAACAAAACTTTTAACAGTGGCTAATTCCACCTTGCATTTTCCTGCAGTCTCAGCCATCCATGTCTGTGTACAACCATGCCCTTAATGATTCATTGTCATGCTGACATCTTCATCAGAAGTGGCATACTGTGTAACCAATCCCCCTTATAAGGCAGCATCCTAAAAGACTCATAACAGCATTAAAAAAGTGCAACATGCAAAAGTGCTAAAGTGCCACGAAGAAAGTGTCAAATAGAGATTGGCGAAATCCACAAATTTCACCCCATGAAATATTTTGTGAAATTTTCACATTTTGCAAAATATTTCACTGGAGCGAAATGTGCAAAGGTTGTATACTGCTACCACGCAATGATGCATTGTGCATGGTTGCGTAGTAGCGGTATACATGTTATTCAGTGGGTACCGCTCAACAACGCACTGCGTGTCATTGCATGCTAGCGGTATACAACCTTTGCATGATTACCATTGTACAAAATTCTGCATTTTGTGGATGGCATTTCGTACAGTGGTAATTACACAAAGGTTGTATACTGTTACTGCACAATGACGAGCGATGTGTGGTTGTGCAGTACCCATTGAATAACATGTGTACTGCTATCGTGCAACCATGCATCATTGTATGGATGTGGTATACAACCTTTGCACAATTACCACTGTATTTTGTAGCAGTGAAATATTTCATGAAATGCATGAATTTCACAAAGTATTTTGTGGCGTGACTTTCACGATTTTGCCGGAATGTCCCTGGCAAAAATAAATTTTGCTGCATCTCTAGTGCCAAACAGAAATGATGCAGACAGCAATCTCAGAATGTTAAAGTGCTACAGACAATATAAAATGCTAGACACATGCACAAATATATAACACAAAAAGTAGAGACAATATCCTAACCAAAGATCATGAAATGGAACTCACACAAGTATGCAACCTATAGCCATGACATCCATATTTTTATATAATTTCAAATAATAAATAACAAATAAGCAAACAATTCATAAATATGAGTGCAAAAGCAGTTCATTATTAAGTTTATGCAGTTGCACAGTCCCCAAAGTATAAATCCAATACACTTTACACTAAAGCAATTTTTGTACCAAATTGCCCCCTCTAGCACTCATGTCTACTTTTTAAGTTCTGGTGAATTTAACATCGCAGCAGAACCATGCTGTGCTTCTACCAAATGTTTTTGCCATTGCATATTTCATGCTTTTATTGCTAATGGCCGATCTGTGTTCTCCTATATGGAGTTTCAATTCTGATTCAGTCGAACCCACATATAGTAATCCTTAGGGGCATATTAGAATGCACAAAACCCCCTCTCTTACTGCAGTTTATGAACTGATTATTTTTTTTAAATCTTTTACCAGATCTTGGGTGTACAAATGTGTCTGTATCATATGTGCTGGAGCAAATATTACAATTGCCACACCTGTGGTTTCCAATTGTGTGGGGGGGCAGGCAACCATGTCTGTCTCTTGGGTATTGGAAGCATATTATGTACCACCATGTCCCTTATGTTGTGTCCCTCCAAAATGTCACCCGAGCTTGAACTGACAAGTTCTCTAACCTAGAATCCACATTTAATATTTCCCAATGTTTTTTACTGCATTCCCAGTTTTTGTAGCCAGAGGGTTATACAGCATCCCAACAGTAGATTGCTGCCCACTAGCCACATTTCTCTGCCGGTTGCCAAAAACAGTCTCCTTTCTAATTTTTTGTTGTGTTTTGCATAGTTATAGGCCACATAAATATGATTCTGTGAATATTGTCTTTTTTCAATTCTCTTTTTCATTAACAGACTTGAAATTTCAAAATCCCTTTCACTACTACAAGGGTGTTTGAGTCTCAAAAGCTGACCATTCAGAATATTTTTAATCAAGTGTTAGCAGTGGCAGCTTTCAACTCTGAATAGTGTATTCATTGATGCATATTTCCTGTATAGTTGTGTTTTCAGTTGATTTCCATGAATACACACTGAGAGAGCCAACAAATGTGCACTAGTTTTGTCTTTTTCAGCTGTAAACTTGAGATACATAATAGTTTCATTTATGTATTTTACAAACGTTTCTAAATTTACCATGTATCCATGAATATGTCATCAAAATATAATTTCTAAGTTACTATTCTATTTGCAACATATTTTTTTCAATATTGTAGATAAACTCAGTTTCCCAGTCTGCCACGTATAGAATGGCCAAATTTGTGGTAAAGGTGGTCCCCATGGAGATTCCTTTTATTTGTGCATAAATTTTTTGATTAAAGTTGAAATAGTTGGACTGTTGTACAAATCAAGCCATTTCCAAAAGATATTCTGTGGGTGGTAACATTTCAGGATCTCTTAATCTTAGTGCTTTTTCCAATGACAGCACCCCCCCGCGTGCCCCCCCCCAACGGGGCATGTTAGTACAGAGACTGTCAATGTCTACACAAAATACAGTAATATGTCCTGTTTCTCCACCAGAATTCCATTTAAGATTGTCTCTGTGTGGTATCTTTTACATGGGATGTAATCTAAGGCACTGATTTTGTAATAAATCAATCAACAAACTTGGATATAGTGGATGTATACTCTGTAATAGCCCCTGTATATGACACTATGGGGCATTCTGGGACCCAACATTTATTTTTGTGAAGTTTTGGTATGAGATAAAGTGCTGTTTTTTTTTGGATGTTACACTATTAAATATTTTGATTATCTTTCCATAATCCAATTGTTCAAAAATGCTGTTGATACCAATTTTTTTTTGCCCTTCTATTGATTTCTTCAGTAGACTCACCTTCCAGATGTACATACACATTTCTCTCTATAATTTCACATTGTGCTTCTTTTATGAAATTGTCCTTTTCACCAAACCACCACTGCCCCTCCTTTGTCTGCAGGGCAGATTACCATATCCCTCATATTTTCACATTCACTCAGGGCCAGTCTCTCATTTGTGTTATATTCTAGGATTTATTGTCCATATATGATTTCAAAACCTTGTCCACTTCTTTTTCAGCCAACTTAAAATAAGTTTGCAGAGTAGGATTAGTGGTATTTGAGCAAAAATTCAATTTGTGGTGAAAACCTGTTATTTCTCTTGCTCTCTCAGGTTCCTGAAAATGTTGCATATTACGTTCCTTATTATCTGCTGCATCTGTTGGGGTGAAGAATTCTTTTATTTGAAGCTGATGAAGTAAACAGAACAAGTCCACCTTAATATTAAATGGATCGGGGGTATTAGTTGGAACTAACTCGTGCCATCTGGAAAGAGTTGTATGCTGTTTGTCTTACTTGATGATGGCAGTCTGTGGTTGCTTGTGCTGTCTTGTCCCTTTAGTTGCTTGGGGAGGGGTGGAGTTAGGGTTGGAACCCCTAATAGTACAGTTCCCTGCTTTTGTTGCATTAAGTTGAACCCTAACCAGTGCAGTAATGCAGTTTTTTTAGTAAATACTAGATAGATAGATAGATAGATAGATAGACAGACAGACAGACAGACAGACAGACGGATGGACGGACAGACAGACAGACAGATAGATAGATAGATATATAGATAGATAGATATAGATATAAATTGCAAAATACTATGTTAATGCATTTCCCAGCTTCTTGCATTTAGCATTCTTCAGCCCATATTTCTACATTAACAGTTTTGTGCAAATAATTTCCCTTCTTTTTCTTATAGCGGAACCATAGCTTCATTTGCACAGGTCTCTTTGCAACTTGTGCAAAACGAAATAAATAGTGTATCGGAGATAGTCCTGGCCCAGCGCATGGCCTCGACACATGTCAACACCTTGTGAGGGAAGGCTCCCCAGACCACCAGAAGGTGTTGTCTGTGCACAAGAACACTGCTCCTTCCCTCCCCAGGTTGGTGCTGGTGCTGCACTCTGCAACACCTTCTCTCATAGCCTTGGCCCACTAAACTGACTCACAGAGCTCACATACAAGCTCAGGTCACTGGCACAGAAAGGCAGTGTGGTCCCCATTGGGCCAACGGATGTCTCTCTCAAACAATGTTATGTCATAATTCTTTTTGTGACATTTTGACCCTAAAATTTCAATTAAGTCTTATTATGACCCCTCCTTCTGAACATGACAGGTGTCATTTAATAACATTCTGTTCAAAAATGGAATTTTTCACCAGAAGTGCAAAATTACTTATTGGCTAGGACTTGAAAAACAACATTTGTCACATTCATGACATTGTGTAAAAAAATGGCTATGTAGAAAATGTGGGGCTGGATATTCAAAAGGGTTGTGCCATTCACAATAGGGTTGCGTCTGCGCAAGTCTGAAATGTGCCATTCTGCGATATTCAGCAGGAGGCAGTTGCACCCCTCCCAAGTCCTGCTGAGCAACAGCGCAATGCTAATGAAGACATGCTCAAACGGAGGGGGAGGAACATGCATAAACTGCACAGCCCGATATTCAGCCGGCTAAGCAGAGTTGTGCAGGCGCAACCCCCTACCTGCGCCTGCACAACTTTGAGCCCCCCAAAAAAGGATCGAGTCGAGGGCCACCCACTGGTGAGCTGCCACATTGCAGGGTGCAACACAGCAGCTGCCACCTGTGGATGGCCCTCCACATTCCTGTGCCCCCACAGCCCGATCGCGGGCATAATAGTAACCCCGTAGCCCAAGCACGGGCAGAACACCTCCCCACTATCCGATTGTGGGCATAACATAAATGAACCCCCTGACTGGCCCAATCATGGGCAGAATGGAGTTCACCCCGACTAGCCCGATCGCGGGCAGAACGAGTTCAACCCCCAAAGACCAATATTCCTGGTGGTCCAGTGGACGCGAAGCCCGATCGTGGGCATGGGGTAAAACCCACCCCAAAGTCCAATTTCCCTGGTGATCCAGTGCCCCCATCCCATGCCCACGGGCCCCCGCCCACTTCCCCCATCAGCTGGCGGGTGGCAGCACCCACCGCCTGCCACCCCACCACCTGCCGACTGACAGCTCGGTGGGGCTGCATACCCATTGGTTCAGGCAAGAGCTAATGGGTGTGCAGCCACATCCCATAAGGCAGTCCAGATGTGAATGAATTCATTCACATATCTGGACTGCCTTGCTCTGATATGAGCTGCGCACCGATGACTCTTGCTCATGAACAATGGCGTCCTTCCAGTCGTGAAAGCGGCAAGCCAGTGGGGTGCCACCTGCCAGCAACGAAGGAAAGTGAAATTAGTGAAGAACTCTGTGGTAGGTAAGTGAAACCACTGAACCACCAGAGAATGAACTTTGAAATGTGAGACTGACTCTTATGCCCACGGTAAAACTTCAGTCATCCCTGGACCTACGAAGATGGTCTTTGAGAGAGTTGAACTCCAATCTGCCAGCGATCAAACATAGTCGAGAAGTTCATTACGTTATGCCTGGGATCGAGACAGTGGGGGTTCTTATTATGCCCATGATCGGGCCAGTTTGGGGGGGATTTACATCATGCCCACGATCAGGCTGCAGAGGGCATCAGTCCCCGATGGCTGCTGCCTGGCAGGGCGCCAGGTGCAAGTCGTTGGGGATCGGTGCACCGGCATGCTAATGGCATGCAAATGGGGCTGTTATTAGACGCAACTGCCCCCCTTAGCGCCTTGCGTAAATGATGGCCCCATTTGCATGTCACCTTTTGAATATCGGAAATTTGTGCATTGCTCAATGGAACTTGCGCCACCACATCTGAATGCTCCACTCTGACCTATTGCGGTGGTGCAAGTTCCACTGCACCATGCACAGTGGCTGTGGCTGGGGGGCAATATTCAAAGGAGTTGCTCAATAGCGCAACTCCATTGAATATTGCCCCGGCCACACCCCTGCGCAACTTTTTTGAGCAGCTCAAGGGCTTGCGGCACAGAATGGCGCAGTTTGAATATCCAGCCCGTGGTGTTTAATTACTGAAAATTACCAAAATTCCGAGAGTGCATAGAAAAATGACAGAATACTTTCATAACATTGCTGTTTTTGAATATCTTGAAGTCAAATTCTCAACATAGTGTTCCATGACCCCACCTCATGAAACCAGTAGGTGAAAATGTTCAAATCAATGTTGAAACACCATTTTGCGCCAATGGTGCGAAAACTCGTTTTGGCCAGGATGTGAAAAATAACAGCTAGAGAACTGGCTATGTTGAAAATTTGGGGTGGAATACTGAAAATGACCAAAGTTAAGAGCAATCATAGAAAAATTTCAACATATGCTCATAACTTGGTCATTTTTTAATATATTTTTCTCAGATTTTCAACCTGGCCATTTTGGGACCCACCTCATAAATAATGGCAGTGAAATTCTGTATATCTATCCCCAAAATGTCATTTTGTGCAGTGACCCCAAAGTAAGAAACTAACTTTTTATTTCTATGGCGCCCAATCCCAGGGGCTCTGGGCACCTCACAAAGGAAATAATACAATGCAGGAGTACATAAAAATCATTATATAACAATTTAAATATCAATAAAATTCATAATAATAAACACTAAAATCAATAAATCAACTGCAGCCAATCAGCAAAGGCTTGTCTGAAAAGATGGGCTTTCAGACCCCTTTTCAAAGCCTTAGCTGAAGGGGCCTTCCTCAGTGGTCTGGGAAGTGAGTTTCAGAGGACCAGAATGACCACCTCAAATGCGTGCTCCCCAGCAGTTTTCAGAATGGCCCATGGAACCACAAGGAAGCACTTGGTGGAGGAGCGAAGGGAGCAGACTGGAATGGCAGAGAATAGGAGGTCACCCAGGTAGCCTGGGCCCGAGTCATATAGGGCCTTACAGGTGAGCAAGCCCACCTTGAAGATGACCCTCCATCTTTTTTTTCTATTTATATTTTCTAGGCCCTGTCTACCACCAGACATCCTCCTGGTCATGGACCCTAATGGCTGTGGATCCCCCATATTAGCCACTCTCCCAGGACCCCCTGGATTGCCCCCAGGGTGGGGTCATGGCACCCGGCCCTAAGGTGCCATGAATGATGGGATAGGGTGGGAGTCGGCCTGGGGGAGCTGAATGCAGCAGGGGGCGCTTCATAGAGGTGGCAGGTGGGCAGGTTTTTCCCCTGTTTGTGGAAGGTGGGAATGTGCAATGATGCCAGCATCCGTCCCACCCCCTGCATTACCTGTTGGTGCCATCTGCTGTGGGACCCCTGGCGGTGCACCAGTGACATCCCACACCTTCCCCCTGGAGAAGGAGAGCAGTCCATGGGACGCTCAATCCATCTCCCTCAGGTCAGCCCTCTGATGACCCATGTCCATTCCAATGCCAGAGTCAACAGCATCGCAAGCAGAAATCCAACTGCTGCATCGATGGACCAGCCCAAAGATGACCCTCCATCTAACAGGCAGCCAGTACAGACTACGCAGGACTGGGGACACATGACTGGACCTAGGCAGGCTTATCAGAAACCAGGCTGTTGTGTTCTGCACCAGCTACAGCTGATGGAGGTTCCATCCACTGACCCAGAAGTACAGAGCATTGCAGTAGTCCCACCTTGATGTGACAAAGGCATGTACCAGGGCTGGCAAGTCACCAGGCTGAATTAGGGATTTCATCCAGGTGACATTCCTTAAGTGGTAAAAAATGCTTTGGATGACAGATAACACCTGTGCATCAAGCGTCAGGGCATTGTCAAGGATGATTCCCAGGTTTCTCACCTTAGTGGATGCCATCAATTAAGTAGACCAAAGAGACAACCCAGTTACCACCCTGGAAGCATACAAATGATGCCTGTGACCTGGCTTAACCACCAGTACCTCCATGTTGTCCAGATTCAGTCTAAGCCAGTTAAAGGGCATCCAGTGTTGGATCTCAGACACACAGTTGTTTAGCTCTTCCATGGCACTATTTGTCTCAGATGCAAAAGACATATGCAGCTGTGTATCATCTTCATAATAGTGAAAACCCAGTCCACAAAGTCTAGTGAGCACTCCCAGGGGTAGCATATACACTGCAAACAACATCAGTGAGAAGATCAAGCCTTGGAGACCACGTGATGCAGAACACGGAGTAACAACTTCTCCAAAGCTTTCCAACCACCTGAGTTATATTTTGCTTCATTTACTGTGGATAAAGTGCTAGATTTCTTACTGTCAGGCCTAACAACTGAGCTTACCCTCTGGATCTCATTGTGGCAACCTACAAGCACTATGGACGTAGAGATGAAGAAAGCACAGCCAAGACATACCTCGCTGGTTACTCCTGAAAAGGCCCCTAAGAAACCACAGGCCTCTAGTTCCACTGCAGGACTGTCTACATTAACTTAAATGGCAGAACAAGAACCCCTTACTCTTAGCAGATTCCTTGAAGAGTTCAGACCTTTTAGGGACGATTAGTACAGTCTCACGAAAGACCCAAAATCACTTTCTCAAGTGGTAGAAGATGTCACACAAAGGGAACTGGACAATTCTGCCTGTCTTTGCTCTTTAGAGAAAAAAATTAAAAAAATTGATCTGGAGTTGGTGCAATATGGAAGAAAGTGTTGCAATTGGAGCTAAAGGTGGAAGACCTACAGGGCCACAGCCACAGGAATAATGCAGTTCTCTTAGGTCTCCCAGAGGGTGAAGAAGGGTCAAACACCATTACATTTGTGCAAAAGCTGGTAGAGAAGATTGTGGGCCCCTCTCCATTTGGGTCTGGATATATTATTGAATGGGCTCATAGAGCTCTCCACCCAAAACCGCAAACTGGGCCCCCCCCCAACATCATTTGATCTTTAGGTTTTTAAATTTCTTGGAGCTCCAGCATTTTCTGTTTAAAATTAAAGAGTTGCACAAAATGTGATGGGAAGGTACTAAAATCTGTATGGCACAAGACCTACCAGCCACTGTATGCCAGAAGAGATCCACTTTCCACCCCATTGTATCTAATATCATCGCAGCTGGGATAAAATTCAGGATGGTCTATCCTGCAAAACTGCAAGTCCTGGTTAATGGGTCTTGGCTCTCTTATGAAGATCCGGAATCTGTAGTGGAAGAACTTAAGGCTGCCCTTCCCTACCTTTTCCGTGGTCCCTGAGCTGGTGCTGAGATATGTGCTGCATTAATTACATTATGTGCAAATTGTGTGGACAGGCTTGGGATTATCCAACACTGGTTGGCCAATGTTTTTTCCCGGCTACTTTTGCCTTGCAACACTGTATGTGTTCACCTTTTGTAGCCTCCTTCACTGCCATCTTCTATAGACATTGCAGGGCACCACGGCTATTTTGTGTTTTTTTGACAGAACTGCCATAACCGGATGTGCCATGCGATCTCCAGGACATGTTGGTTGGCAAAGGCTGCTTTCCTAATAATGCCCCAGACTTGTATGGACATTGCTATTTTGTGTGATCATGCACAATACAGAGTGTCTGCTCTACAGGAATATTCCTATCTGCAATATTTTCACTTGCATCACTCCATTTGGCCATTAGAGGGGTTCCGTGGTACACAATTGCTGACTCCTGCTGGTTTATAAATACCCAACCTGAACATTTCTGCTTTATTTGATTGTTTGCATGGCAGTTCTTTCTTCAGTGTCAAATGCTCTTAATCGTAACCATTTCAACATGTTATTCGTGTTCTCAGATTTTGCCTGGATTTTTTCTGCATCTTTCCTGATTCATGAAGGTTGATCAGTTATGTTTCATTTTGCCTGCTATTATTCTGCCACTCACCCCTTGCTCACTGAAGTGATAAATGGATGGAAGATGGGGTACAGTTGTTTGTTTCCCCAGTGTTCAAGATATTTATATATAGACTCAGGTCACCATGCTACATAATGTCCAAAGTGTGGATTTATTTCCATTCAGGATTTCTGACTTATTGTTACTTGTCATGTAACTTAATAGAGTTTTATATTGCTCCCTGAGTTGAATGTTGGACACTTCAACAGCGGTTGGAAGGGGTCCTCCACTGGAACTTATTAAGCTCTCTGTTTAAAAGCAATCTTATGCCCAGGGCTATTGTTCTGCCTCAATAAGTTTAGGGAATACAGTATCATTTTAATTTATCACTAGATATATGGTCTTTTCTGATTCCCTTTACATGTTCTGGTCTTAATATAATATTTTATTTAATTCTATTTTTAGGCTTCCTGGTGCACTGGTTTTACGTCCTTGTATAATGGGAAATCTGTTACAAAATGTTCAGAAGGTCGTTATCGCTGAAGTATTATAACCTACTTTAATCTCTAAGTTTATTACTGTTGTATATAAATGTTAACAATAATATTTTCCACTACTTTTAATACATTAGAATGTTAATGTAGTAATTGAGTTTAGTTCTAGGGGTTACTTAGGGTGGCTGGAGGGTGGGTGAGTGGTGATGAAGCGCACTGCATAACAAAGATCATAATAAAAGGGGAAGGGGAGGACTGGACATAATGTAAAAGTTTGTTGAATAGTATTGGCATTTCTAGGTTTTGGGGATTTTTGGGGGGGCAATGGGATTTGGGAAGGGATTTGGGGAGAGGGGTAGAAGGGTAGTTATGGGGCAATCTTGCACAGGTACCACTAGTTCTCTGCTAGTTGAGGCAGGTGTCCTTTTTCCTTTCATGCAAGGGTCCCCGATCCCAAATATTGCAGTTGTATGGCCAGGGACCTAACATTCGCCTCATGGAATGTTAAAGGGGTAAGATATAAGCTAAAACAATATAAAATATTAAAACATTTGCAATTACTTAAAGTAGATGTCTTCTTTATACAAGAATCACACCTGATGATTCCAGAAGCAACAAAACTGATAAGAGAGCAAATCAGTCAAGTTTTTGCTGATGAAGGGACTATTCAGAGTTGTGGGGTAATGATCCTGCTAGCCTGATCAATTCATTTTTTCCCGTTGAATGTTATTCCTTATCCCCATGGTAGATTTTATTTGTTCATGGGAAACTGCACACCACCGACCTCTTGTTGGGTAGCATTTATGGCTCAAATAATGACTCTCCTGGATTCTTTTAACAGCTGGTTAACAAACTAACTCCCTTATTATCTATCCCGATGATTTTGGGTCACGATTTAAACTTAACTTTTGACCAGAATTTGGACTGTACAGGAAGCAAGTATAATGGTCTTTCGCCAGCGCAAAGAGCATTAAGGGATATGATGGACCAAGCTGGATTATACGATGTATGGTGAATCCTCCACCCATCTGATAAACAGTACACGTTTACTTCTCCGATCCATGGGATATTGTCTAGAATTGATTATATCATGCTTTCACATAGCCTGCTCCCCGGAGTGGTGGACTCATCTATACAGCCAGGTCCTCCTTCCGATCACTCTCTCATCATATGTCACCTCTCATTTTCCTCTGTCCCTAAAAGTGGTAGACATTGGAAGACCAATAACCAGCTCTTAAAGGACCCAGGAATAGTCCAACACCTTTCTGAACACATTCAGCAATTTATGTCTGCTAACCGTAACTCTACAAGTAAACCTGATATTGAGTGGTGTGCATTAAAGGTGTATTTCAGGGGTTTATTGATCAGAATAGCTTCTAAATGGAAAAAGAAGAGGGATGGCCAAATGCTAAACCTTCTTTCCTGAATTAGAAATATAGAATCTACTCTATCCCCCATAACCCCTGATTATATCAGACAAGAACTTTTACAGTTAAATGATTCTTATTTAGACCTTCTGAGAGAGAAGGCAGAATTTATGATTCTCAAAACCAATGCTTCATATACCGATCAAGGGGAGAAAGCTGGTCACCTTCTTGCTCTATGGCTCAAACAACAAGAATCTTCTAGGCTTATTGCAGCTATTAAGTCATCTGTGGACGGCTGTCTGAAAATTGCCCCAGCTGACATTTATGCTGAATTTCAGACTTATAATATGCAGTTATACAGTTCTATGTTAAATCCTCCCTACCTAGATAATCTGGATAGTTATCTTAATGACTCTCATCTGCTTCTCTCTCAGACTCCCAAGGGCTACTATTATGTGCACCTATTTCCCAAATAGAACTTTTTAGAATAATAAAAGAATTCCCCACAGAGAAGACCCCGGGGCCCGATGGCCTTTCTCCCAACTTTTATAAAGTTTTGCAAAGCAACTTGTCCCTTTGCTGCTACTCTTATATCAGCATATCCTGTCTGGGGTTGAAGTTGACAGGTCTCTATTTGAGGCTCTAATTGTTCTTCTCCCTAAACCCAGTAAACCCCTAGAACTTGTAACCAGTTATTGACCCATTTCCCTTCTCAATCAGAATATCAAAATACTAACCAAATTGCTAGCTGATCGCATAAATATGGTCCTTCCAGAGCTCATAGGACAGGAACAAGTGGGATTTATGAGGGGTAGATCTTCCATTGATCATTTGCGCACTCTAGCCCATGTCCTCTCGGCATCCAGGGATACGGACCTTCCAGCTGCTCTAGTTTCCCTGGATGCAGAGAAGGCATTTGACAGGGTCAACTGGAATTTTCTGTTCCATGCCTTGCATGCATTTGGTTTCCCTATGGAATTTCAGAACTGGGTTTGGGCACTTTATAGATCTCCATTGGCCTGAGTAATGTGTAATGGAGTCATTTCTGGCCTTTTCCCTTTAAATTCTGGTAAGAGACAGGGTTGCCCCCTGTCCCCTCTTCTTTTTAATTTATACCTGGAACCTCTTACTCGCCGGCTAGTTAATTGTCCCAGGATCCAAGGTATTAATATGCAAAGTTATGAGGTCAAAGTCTCAGCCTATGGTGATTATCTTCTATTCCAACTATGCCAGCTGGCTTTATCTAGCCCACCCATGTTGGAGATCATCGATGAGTATAGTACTCTTTCCAATTATAAATTGAATATTGATAAAACAGTCATATTTCCTCTCAACCACATAACATTAAGACAAGATGTCATGAATTTAGGCCTGTCATTGGGGAAAAGACTCTCTGAGATATTTAGGGATAGAGCTCTACAGAAGCCCAACTCTTCTCCTCCCAAAAAATTTAGATGCCTTATTGCTCACTCTTACCCAAGATCTTAAAAGATGGTCCCTTCTCCCCCTTTCTCTATGGGGTAAAATTAATCTGATAAAGATGAATGTTTTTCCCCATCTTTTTTATCCCTTTAATTTGTTAAGCTTGTGGCTGCTTTTGTCATGGTTTAAGAAGGTACATAGCCTTTTTATTGATTTCATTTGGGCCAATAAGAAACCATGTCTGGCTTTTCATAAATTGGCTGCCACTATACTTAGGGGAGGCCTCCATCTCCCACATGTAGGTCTTTATTATTGGGCCAATCATGCCAGTATATACCTTAGATGTTAATTCCAGATGAAGCTCAAAATATGTTTCCTTATACTTCAATTTGGCTTAAGTTAGAGCTAGCCCAAATAAAATATTATCACCTCTCCCCTTCTGTGCTTTTATATAAGAAGGCTAAATTCCTTTCCAAACAACTACATAACACTCCGATCACCACCTCTATAAAGGTACACTCTCAACTGTGTGCTTTTTTGAAATATGAACATTCCTGGGATTTGGTACAACCTTTAACTGGTAATCCAATTTCAAGATAGACAACAAAATGCTTTCTCCTTCTTGACTCCCATGATTTAAAGATTGTCCTCTTTCATACTCTACATATACAAGAGATGGCTGTTGGTTATCTTCCCCATAGATTATTGCCAAAGCAGGTATTCCAAACTCTAACATTTTTAAAACCTTCCAACTATGCCACCTGCTGGTGAAAACTTTGGGGGAAGTCTCTTTGCCCTTGTTAGACTCAAAATTTCAAACTGAGATGGTTCTCCTAGCTGGTCTCCCACATGCTGTGTCCAAGATGTTTAATTCCTTATATAACTGGCTGTACCCAGAACACTTTGGTCCATCCAATTATTGGTCTCCTATTTTCCCTGAGGAAAACATTAACTGGTCCGTTCTATGGCAGGGTTGCCACAGATTTATTTCTCAAGATAGGCTTCATCTCATTCAGTTTTATATATTACACAATTTATATTACACACCACAAAAATTGGCCAAATATGGTATTGCCCCTTCTTCCACCTGTTTGAGATGTTTGCAAGGTGAAGGTAACCAATTTCATGTTTTCTGATCCTGTCCCAAGATAGTCCCTCTGTGGTCCCTTATTAAACAAAAAGTAGACCTCCTTTTAGGTCTTAATGATTTGTTTTCCCAAAAAATCTGTGTACTGGGGGATTTTTCTGAGATCCCGGTTCTGGCTCATAAGTTTTATATGACTTTAATTTCTATGTCAGTCAAAAAGTTAGTCTTGAGACACTGGAAGGATTCCGAGGTGATTTCCTATACTGACTGGTTGTGGGAATTACTCGCTAATCTCAGAACTGAATGAATGATTGCAAGCCGTCGTTACAGCACTTCCAGGTTTAAAAAGTTCTGGGACCCCTTTCAAGTTCTGTATTCTCTACAGCCTTCTTAATAACGCTATTTTTAATAGATTTCTTATCAACTTTTTTTCTATATACTTTTATATGTTTACAGTGTGCAAGAGGGGGGGTGGGAGATGGGGATGGGGGGCAGATGATGGGGGAGGGCAAGTCTTTCCATTCTCAGGTACTGTCTTTATATTGTAATGAGTATGTTGCCTTGTCCTCTGTATTGTAAAACCTGTTAATAAACTTTAAATTGCCAAAAAAATTAAGATCAAGCCTTGAGGAACTTCACAAGGCAGGACTTTCGCAGGAGGAGAGATTCCCCAACACTACCTGTTGTGTCCTACCCAAGAGATAGGAGTCAAACCAGTTGATAACAGTACCAGCAAGTCCACAATATGCTCAAAGGGTATCTAGAAGCACAATGTGGCCCACAGTGTCAAAATTCTGAAGCGAGATCTAGGAGACTAAGAATAGACCAGTGTCCCTAATCCCTTGCCCTGAGGAGGTCATTCTGCACCTTGACCAGTGCTGTTTCAGTGCTATGCTTAGCCCTAAATTCAGACTGGAATGGCTCATAGATATCAAAGTCTGCAAGGTGTGTCTCGAGCTGCATAGCCACCACTTTCTCAGCAACCTTCCCCAGAAATGGGAATTTGGAGATTGGTCAATAATTTACTAAGACGTCTGGGTCGAGTGATGGTTTCTCCAGAAGGGCTTCACCAGTGCCTCCTTCAAGGCATCAGGAAAGAAACCTTCTGAGAGAGAGAACTCTTCTGAGAGTGAACACTGGACCATCTTGGTGAACACTGGACTAATGACCTTGGCACATCCCACTGGGAGATCAATCAGGCCAGGGTCCAGTTCACAGAAGGTGGGCCACAGCTTCAACATTACCTCAAAGACTTCAGCCACCCCCACTGGCTGAAACTCCCTCCAGACAATAGGAGTGTCTCTGTTTATGCAAGGTTATCACTGTGTGACTGATCTTGTCCTATGGGGGAGATACCAGACCGAATAGAGGACACTCTGTCTGAGAAGAACAGAGCAAACTCATCACATAATGCAACTGAAAATGCTTTTTCTGGCTATAGACAGGCAGAATGAAGTAACCTGTTCACAGTCTGAAAGAGCTAAGCTGGTCTGTTCTTCCCAGTGGCAATCTCTGTGAACAGAATCTCTGCCTTCTTACAGTCAATTGTCCTTTGACAGTTAGCATAGGGAACTTTCAAAGCCAGTTTGTCCTCATCGGACCCTGTTCTCCACTAGCAATGCTCCAACTTCTGACCCTTAGTCTTCATCTTCTTGAGAACCCCATCAGGCCATGGGCATCTCAAGCAAAAAGATCTGGGTCATATACTGATCAGTGTGATGACATCCAGAGCCTTGGTGACAGCCCAAGAATAGGCCATCACCACCTCACTTGTGCCAATCGTACATGCAGTACTCACACCAGAAAAGTCTACCACAACCAGAAGTCCCTCTTGGGACAACCTCCTTAAACAGAAATGGTGGACCATCTCAACAGGGGAGGGGTTATCAGTGGGGCCCCAAATGAGAACTCCACCTTGCAGTGATTGGACCAAATGACCTGATCAATCTTGAGGTCTGTGACATCAAGCCCCATTGAGAATATCAAGTTCAAATGGTCCTGAAAGAACTCCTAAAACTCAAGATGGACAAAGTAATGGAGCCTGATGGGATTCACCAAGAATTCTAAAAGAACTAAGGGGAGAACTAGTGACACCATTGACTACCCTTTTTAACAACTCATTGAAGGATGGTGTGTTACCTGAGAACTGGAGGAAGGCAGATGTTATTCCCCTCCACAAAAGTGGGAGCAAGGCAGAGGCAGGAAACTATAGACTTGTTAGTTTGACCTCAGTGGTAGGAAAAATTATGGAATCACTTCTGAAAGAAAGAATTGTTGAGTACCTAGAGGTAAGCAAGGCAAAGGACCAAAGGCAGCATGGATTCACAGTGGGGATATCATGTCAGACGAATCTAATAGATTTCATTGACTGGGTGATCAAAGTAGTAGACCAGGGAGGGGCTGAGGATGTGGCCTATCTATATTTTAGTAAGGCATTTGACACAGTCCCACACAAAAGATTGATAAACAAGTTAGCCAGCTTAGGAGTGAGTCCCAGGGTGGTAACCTAGGTAAAAAATTGGCTGGACAACAGGACACAGAAGGTAATAGTAAATGGAGTCCACTGCAAGGAAAGGGGGGGTTACTAACGGCTACCGCAGGGTTCAGTACTGGGACTGGTCCCCTTTAATGTCTTTATAGGTGACATTGTGGAGAGGCTGGAAGGAAAATTATGCTTCTTTGCAGATGACACAAAGATCTGTAATGGGATTGATACACAAAGGGGGTAGAAAGGATGAGAAGGGACTTGACAAGGTCGGAGGAATGGTCAAATGTATGGCAGCTTAGATTCAATGCAAAGGAGTAGAAAGTAATGTGCCTGGGAAACAAAATCCCAGGGGAAGAGTACACAATGGGGAGGGAGGTACTAACAACAACAGAAATTAAATGGGACCTGAGGGTAGTCATATCAGATGACCTAAAGGAAGGCAAGCAATGTCAGAAGGCAGCAAGGAGGGATGGGGGGATACTGGGATGCGAAGGGAGAGGCATCACCAGTAGAAAACAGGAAGTTGTTATCCCACTGTACAGACAGTTTGTGGGACCCCATCTGGAGTACTGCATGCAGTTCTGGAGACCCCATCTCCACAAGGACATAGACAGGATGGAGGCATTCCAGAGGAGGGCAACTAAAATGGTGCAGTATCTGCACCTGAAGCCATATGAAGAGAGACTAAAGGAGATTAATATATATAGCCTAGAGGAAAGGATGGAGAGGAGGGACATGATAAAAACATTCAGTTACCTCAAGTTAATCAACAAAGTCCAAGGGAGTAGCATCTTTCAGAAAAAGAGATGTACAAGAACAAGGAGGCACAATGTGAAGACTGAGGGAGGACAGCTCAGAGGCAACGTGAGGAAGTATTTTTTCACAGAGAGGGTGGTGGACACATGGAACAGCCTTCCAGAGGAGGTAGTAGGATCAAAAACAGTGGGGGAATTCAAGAATGCATTGGATAGACATAAGGCAAGGGGGTAGGAGGAAGTAGGCTATTGGGTAACTAGGAACTGCAGCTTATCCAAAAGGTAGGGAAATGGGCAGACTGGGTGGGCCAAGAGGTCCTTATCTAACATCAAAATGTATGTTTTTATGTAAGTTGTGGCCATGGTGGTGGGTAACAAAATCACCTTTCAGACTGGATTTACAACATTTTATCACCACTATTCATGCAGCAGGATCCCAAAAAGTCCATGCTGAAAATTTGGGAAAAAGACGAAAAAAAATTACCAAGTTATAAAGAATATTTAAAAGATATTGAAATACATTGTGCAATGCTTATGTGTTTTTCTCTGTTCTTTGTCTAGCACTGAAGAACAAAGATGTGTCTCTGGTTCTGAAAGTATTGTGGCATTGGACTCGGGCTGTGTAAGTATAGGGTAAGGGGGTAATGGGGTTGTGGGTGCTGAGTTAAGAGGTCGGGGTAGGGGATGGTAAAAGCAGCAGACAACGATGGACAATTTTCTTTATTTCAGGTTAAAAAAAACAAAGACAACATTTTTTGCTGCAATAGAGTTGGTAGCAGAGGTGAAGGATGCTTGTTTTATGTCAAGAGGTATTTCTGTGTGATCCAGGACAAGCTACCTTGTTGCTCTTCACCCTGCAAATCCTTGTCATTGACACTGACTCTGGGAGAAAAGAAGCTTTAATCACTAATGACCATATACATCCCCCACCTCACTCCACTAATCACAAAGAAGGACGAGATTTAATTCATGGCCACAGAAGACCAATCCCTACAATGCATGAGTTAATTATTTTGGGGATCTGAATTTAAACTGAATTGGGAAAAATGTTATGAAGTACAAAGATGACTTAATCAACCATAGACTTACTCAGATAATAGATGGTCCTACCAGGGTCCATTACAAAACAGGCTCTTCAGTGGCAATTGACTGGATTCCTGTCTCTGACACTTCTAAAATAATACAATCAGGTGTGTTATCTAATAGCATTAGTGACCACAGTACTGTTTACTGCTGTTGGAGTGCCAAATAGAAATAGGTTCCCCCAGTATACACCAGCTGTACAAATATGAAAAAATTGAATTTTGCTAAATTTTATAAGGCCTATCATCTATTGATTGGTCCTTTTTGTCCAAAACAACAAGCATGAATGTTGCATTGAAAGCATACTGCTCTTGTTCTAATTCTGTCAGTAACATTTTTGCACCTTTGAAAAAGTTAATTATTTGGGGAAACAAACAAGAGTGGGTCACTCCTGAGTTGCTTCAGTTCATGACAGATAAAGACAAAAAATGGAAGACATACAGAAAAACCTTGGAAGCGGCAACTCTCTTGGCCTACAAACAAGCATGTAATAAACATAAACCTATGATAAAAAAATTAAAACAGCAATTTTTTATTGTCAAACAAAGGCAGTTTGCTAAGAGAAATGTTGTGGCCACTTGGGATTTAATTAATAGATTATTAGCAAAAATGTCACTCATATCCCCCAAATGTTAAACACTTCTGTCAGGATACTTAATGAGCCTTTAGCCATAGACACTGAATATAATACCTTTTTTCTAAAACTTAACAAGTTATATTCCCAGTGATGAAGCAGATTCCCTTAAAGACCAAGACAGCAACACAATCATAGCCTTATCATTCACACACCCACAGTACTATCTCTAGGTACTTACTCCAGGGGAGGTTTTGAATTTCCTTTTGAAACTTCACCTCAGACTAGCAGCAGCAATAGATGGGGTGAAATTTTGGCTCAAGAGAATCCAGTTGGGTATCATCTGTTACCTCCTAAAAAAAATAGTTTAATTTGTCACTTTGTAAGGGTCAATTCCAGGAAACTGGGTAAGGTGCTGTTGTTGCCCCTCTTCTTAAAATGGGTGAAGCATTTAATGTTCAAAACTACCATTCCATTTCTTTATTGGCTCCATTATCTAAGGTATTAAAATGTATAGTCTTTGATCAGATGATTGATCACCTGTTAAAGTATGGGATTCTCATGCTGGCACAACATGGGTTCTGACCTGGACAAAGCACAGTGACAGCTTTTGGTGGGGTTCACACATGTGGTACATGATGCCCAGGACAAGGGTCCCATTGCAGCAGCTGTCTATTTGGACCTCACCAAAGCCTTCAACCTTATTAAAGGAAAGCAGTCATTACTGGAAGCTCCCCACCCCTCAAAGCTTTAGCCCCCAATTAGGCTTTTTGTAGAGGAAAAAAACATTTCAGGATTTTTACATACTGTGTTTTACTTTTTAAAAGTCCAGTATTCCAAAACATGGCAGATGCTGGACAGCACCATTTCATCTGAAAGTGAGGCACCTCACCACTCACCTCAATACAAATGTACTGAGGTGAGCTGTGCAGTGCTGTGTACACTTTCAGATGAAATGGTACCGCACAGCATCTGCCATGTTTTGGAATACTGGACTTTTCAAAAGTAATATACAGTAAGTTAAAATGCAGAAAATATTGTTTCACTACGAAAAGCCTAATCAGGGGTAAAGCTTTGGGGGGGTAGGGAGCTTCCAATAATGAATG
The DNA here is from genome assembly GCA_016271365.2 of Neoceratodus forsteri. Classification (NCBI taxonomy): domain Eukaryota; kingdom Metazoa; phylum Chordata; order Ceratodontiformes; family Ceratodontidae; genus Neoceratodus; species Neoceratodus forsteri. Next base: position 1,019,418,338 of record CM028129.1, read on the forward strand.
CTTTCCTTTAATCATTATTTGTTATTGATCACACTTCCCAAACTGGGCATGTCCACACACATTGCTGACTGGAGCCAGAACTACATTTTTGGTTGAACGCAACAGAATATTACCAGAAGTGGGGGTGTGGGTGGGAGAAAAAGCAGCATATGTAGAGAACTAAGGACCGTTTTGTAAGTTTGTATATGAATGCCAGTCAACAGATTTTCAAAGGACCCTTAGACTGAATCAAGGTGCATCAAATATCCACCTTGTGTCAAATCCAGATGTGCCAAATACTATGTGCTATATTTTGTAAGAAAAGCATTCTCTGTGGCAAAATCCCCCAAATGATGCAAAAAGTCTACTGCTTCAAAACAATGACACATGGTGCAAGAATGATACAAACTGCATCAAACAATAGGATGCATGGAGTGATAATGAAGCAAGCTGAGTTAAAAATATGATGCATGGTGCAAGAATGACGCAAGTGGAGTCAAAAATTATGGCAGAAGAAATGGACCTCTGGAAGCAATATTTTATATGCTACAGAACTTCAGAAAGCATTTTGATGTATACAACAAGCATTTGTTAATCCCGAATGTTGCTTGCTTCTATGTGCTGTTTAGGTATTTGGAAGTCATTGGAGTGCAAATATTGAAAATTCGCGAACTTACGAGCGTGCTTAGGAACCTCTTAATGCACACTCTGTAAATATGATCATTTAGGGTGTTTCCTCAAATTTCAACATAGCCATTTTAAGACCTCTGCTCATGAACAGTGTCACTGTGATTTTCTTAATGTGTCCCATACATTGAGTTTGCACACCGACTGCGCCATTGTGCGCTACATGGGCAGAAACACGTTTTGGGCAAGATGTGAAAAATGACAGCTGCACTGTTCATAAGGAGGTGTGATAAAATGGCAATGTTGAAAATCTGGAGTGAAAATATTGAAAATTCGCAAACTTACAAGCTTGCGTAGGAACTGGGCAATGCACTCTCGTAAAACAGTCATTTTTAGGAATGTTTTCACCAAATTTTCAACACAGCCATTTTAAGACCTCTGCTCATGATCAGTGTCACTGTGATTTTCTTAATGTGTCCCATACATTGAGTTCACACACCGACTGCGCCATTGTGCGCTACATGGGTGGAAACACGTTTTGGGCAAGGTGTGAATAATGACAGCTATACTGCTCATAAGGAGGTGTGGTAAAATGGCAATGTTGAAAATCTGGAGTGAAAATATTGAAAATTAGTAAACTTATGAGCGTGCTTAGGAACTGCGCAATGCACACTCGTAAAACAGTCATTTTAAGGAATTTTTTCACCAAATTTTCAACATAGGCTTTTTGAGAGCCCACCTTATGAACACTGGAAGTGTCATTTCGTTAATCAGTGCAGAAAGGTGATTTTCACAGTGACTGCGAAATCACCATTCAGGCCCGAGTAACGCCACGACAGTGCAAGAATTCATGAGGAGGGGTCCCAAAAACCCCATGTTGAAAATGTGGGGCCAAAATTCCCAAAAATGCCTGAGATATGCAACAAAGTTGAAAAAACCCTATCTATCCCATTATACAGCTTACCGGCTTTTCCTCAGTTCGCAGTCGGCTTTGAAGAGTGCAGACGGAGTTCCTAGTCCATTGATGATCGTCAAGGCCAAGCTCCGGAGGTGTTATGGGGTGAGGGGGGTGTGGAGAGGCAGGGTGTGCAGTGGGTGGGTGCAGGTTGTGGGAGGGAGGCAGGGAGACTACGAGGACCTTTTTTTGTCATGGGTGTTTTTTTTAAGAAGGCGATGCGGGATGTTTGCCACGCTGGGGTGGTCTCCCAGCGTGGCAGCAAAAACTGTTTGGGGGATGTGGAGCTGACAGGGGATTGGGCACCCCATCGGCCAGCAAGATTTGCATGCTGGGGTGGGCTCCCAGCGTGGCACAGGGAAAGCTTTTGGGGGCATGCAGCCTTGGAGCCGACGGGATTGGGCACCCCTCGGTCGTTATAATAGTTGTTGCCACACTGGGGTGGCTCCCAGCGTGGCACCTGGACAGCTGCTGGGGGACGTGGAGCCGATGGGGATTGGGCACCCCATCTGCCATACAGTGTATGCGTGGGGAGCTCATCAGCCACGCCAATGTCGTGCTTGCGCGATGTGTGTGTGTGGGCATCTGCCTCACTGAAGAGGAGCTCTCCCTTTCAGCTGTATGCCACTGCATTTTGGAGCTGTCATAGACAGCTGCAGCATTCATTGGGGAACTGGGGCCACGCCTGCAAACACACTGACTGCATTAGAAGAGGGGATGACACACCTCCGAAAACTCGGATGATGGCACTATGTTTCTTGCACATGCGTGCAAGCAACATAATGAAGGACTTTTGCAACAGATTATAGTACCATATTCAGGTCTGCTCTCCTGCTGTGGGCATCTTTATATGCTGTAATGTTCAGTTAGACCAGCTCTGGATGATCTAATAGCAGCATGCATCTTAGGCAAAAGGACAGAATCTACATTCTTTGAAAATCCCAAATAAGGGATTGTGCAGCATTTCTCTGCATCCCTTCAGACATGGTGCAGGCACTATTTCAATTCAAGCATGGAATAAGAAGGTCTAGAGCATTCAGAACTGTTTTTGACAGAAGCACCGTTACAAAATTGTGATTGATGCATATTTTGGTGAATCCTGTTCATTGTGTTATTTTTTCTTTAAATGAAACCACCTTGTGTCATTCTCTGGCCTTTGAAAATTCAGCCACAGTAGTTTATGTAAAATTGCATAAACACTGCTTGCATTTCTAAATCTATTATCTCATACATTGGTTAAGGAAAAATCAGTAGTGTGGCGGTGCAGAGCCCCCCTGCATCTTGAATAGTAACCTAAACAACAGCTGTTTATTTTAAGATTGGGGGCTCCTCCCCTACATCACCTTTGATTTGTTTTTGAGAAATGTATTCATTCTGCTTATATAACCTATTCATTCTGTTTATCTTATCTACCTCCATCAACATCTCCCTCAGTACCCTGCATTTATGATCTTGAGAGATGGTTGATGAAGCGTAGCATGGCATAGAGTGTTGTTTGATGCTAGAGATGTTAAGAAGTTTAAATTCACTGGTGAAGTTCTGGCAAAGTTGTTAAATTCACCTCCGCAGATCATTTCTCAAACTTTATTTATTTTATAGGAAATTTGCCATTTGTAACTTTGCCTTGAAACTTCATCTGTAACTTCTCCTTGGGGTACACAAAGGTGAAGTTGGGTTAAAATGACTTCCACCAACTACTCCTTTTGGATTTTTTTAAAGTGCAAAATAAAACTGTCCCTGGTGTCACATGGACCTCCCACCCATTGCCCCTTGGTATCTGGTAGTCCCGTCCCCCCGCATATGCCAGCCTGATGCTAAATAATGATCATTAATTGGTGTCTAGTGGTCCGGTCCCCCCTGCTGATTGCTGGCCCGATGTTAAATAAAAATCTATCCATGGTGTCTAGTGGTCTCCACCTCACTGATTACTAGCTCAATGTTAAATTATACTCATTTCTGGATGGGAAGTGGTCCCCCTACCATTTTTCAGCCCAGTGTTAAATAATGATCATGTCCTGGTGTCCAGTGGTCCCCCCCCATCCCACCGATCACTGACTTGAAGTTAAATAAAAATATTTCCTTGCTGTCTAGTGGTCCCCCCAACAGATCACTGGCCTGATGTTAAGTAATGCTCATCTCCTGATCTCTAGTGGTCCCCTGCCATTTGCCAGCCAATGTTAAATAAACATCTTTTCCTGGTACCTAGCAGTCCCTCCTGCCACCCACACCCATGCCTGATGTTAGATGTGGTATTCCCTGTCATCCAGTGGTCTCTTCTCCCACTCAATCAGCTGCCCAACACACAGACACCATTTCCCTGGTGTCCAGTGTATCCCCTCCCCCATCCCAATCCCCTGTAAATAAATAAAAGAAGAACTATTCCCTGCCGTCTAGTGGATCCCCTCCCTATCCCTGATCCCCTGTATAAAGATGTAATGTTCCCTGATGTCATGTGGACCCCCACCCCAGAAGGTATTGCCCCACCACCCTGATCCACCCATCCCAACCCAGCACCGGTGACTGGCATAGCCCTCCACTCTCCACCACAGTTGGCTGCCGAATGAGCTGTCAATGAGTACACAAGTACTGTGTATGCATTCACTGACAGCTCATTCTGTGGCCAGCTGTAGTAGAGAGCAGAGGGCAGTGCCAGTTGTCAGCTCTCAGTCAGGATGGGGGAGTGGGGTGGTGGGACAATACCTGCTAGGGTGAGGGGTAGGCGGTTTGCTAGACACTAGGGAACATTATGTCATTATACAGGGGATTGAGGATAGGAAGAAGTCCACTAGACACTGGGGAATTGGGATGGGGTGGGCATACACTGGATACCGGGTAATCAGTGACTGTGTGTCAGGCGGGTGATTGGATGGGGGAATGGGCTACTGGATACCCTGGAAATGTTCATTTTTAACTTCAGGACAGTGATCGGTGGTGGTGGATGACTAGCACCAGGGAATCTTTCATTTATAACTTCAGGATGGTGATTGGAGGGGGAAAGGACCACCAGACACCTGAAAATTGTTCATTAATAATTTTGGGATGGTGATCAGCAAGTGGGACCACTAGACAGCAGGGAATAAATGTTGAAATTCCTGCCTCTTTGCCAAACTCTTTTTTTTTTTTTTTTGCCTGGCTCCTTCCTCCAGGCATGGGAGGTTCTGGCCACCCACTCTGCTCACCGCCCCCTCCATCCCCAGGCTTAGCCCCCTAGGTGGGTGCCCCCTTCCCAATGTACTTGGTTATATGCCCCAGGCTTACTTCCCAGGGTGGTGCCACAGGAGCAGGACTCCTCAGTGGACTTTGGTCTGTAGAGGGACTGGTGTTGGAGACAAGTGTCATCATTAGCAGCCGGCAGTTTTCTTTTCTCTTGGGGCAGGGAGCTGCAATGATGCCAGCATCCACCCCACCTCCTACCATGTGGTACTGGCCACAACGGTACACATAGCCTCTGCCAGAGGTCCGCATTGCGCCGGATAATCTTCCATCTCCCCCAGAGAAGCAGAGCAGAGCAGTCCCTGGTACACTCGGTCCTTTTCCCCCCTGACCGGCCCTCCAATTCCCAAGTCTGTCCCCAAACCCAGGATGTTAGTGCCACAAGCGGATGCCTTGCCGCTGTGCCAGTGGGCTGGATACCTCTGTGCCAAACTTTGCTGGCAGAGTTGCCAACTTTACATTTCACAGAGTTAGCAGTTTTCCGTGACTTTGGACTGTGCATGGTGGATTAAATTTGTGAAATGAGATGAATTTGTAAATTAATCCACAGAGCAAAGTTTCACAACTTCACACATCATTGATGCATAGCACAGCATTACACATAGATCCTGTAAATGTCTTTAATGCTCCACTTACAGTGCAGAAGCTACCAAAAGTATTGCCAGGTAAAATCCCACCTTGTCCAATTACACACAATGTGACCCTGTGGAACATGCTGGAAGAAGGTTGTTAGAATGCAGAACTGCAAACCTGAAGAGCCAGGTATTATTAACACAGCCACCAGTTCCTCACTGGGTAACGCTTAGCATGTTGCTGGTAAGGGACTGGGTGTAGGGTGGGGGTAAGAATGAAGATCTATGAATCTAGAGGTAATTATATAGAATTATTCCACACTGTAGGGGTATACCAGAGAGAGGTTCACTAGCAACAGGGGGAGGGCCAGCAACTAGTTGGAACACAGTGTTTTGGATAGGGCTGCTGTTTGTTTTCTGTTGTCTGTATAAATTAAATTTGCTGAAAGGCTTCAAAACATGCTAAGGTCACACAGGTCTCTAAAAACAGAAGCATTATCTCCCCCCTCCACCAATTCCAGAATGGTTCTGATTGTTAAGAGTCTAACATTCTTTCAAATTAAAAATATCATATATATATATATATATGTGTGTGTGTGTGTATATATATATATATATGGGATATGCCACCTCCTAGTGAAAATATTACAGATATTTTTCATTCGAGTGCTGCTTGACATGATGAAATCAAGAGTGGTGAAGCCATGAGTGATTTCTCTATGTCAATCAGCATTACAATGAAAAATGTTGGCAATAATTTTACTTGGGGGGTGGCATGTTCTATGTATGCCATACGTCCCCTCATTGTTTTTTTATTTATTTGGGTGGGTGTTTATTTTGTTTTTGCTTTTGTTTAGTTATCAGGATGACCAAGCGTGCATTTCAGATGGCTGAGGGGTTCTGCCTCCTTTCTAACACATGTGATGCTTATGTGCATCATCGCACAGTTTCAATTAGTGGTCAGGTTCAGAGGAGGGAGCAGTTGTTTTTGTGTAAAAAGGCTAGGAAAGGAGCACTTGTTGCCAGCACACAGGCTAGAGGACTGCTGGTTGGAGACCAAAGGTGTGTTTGCTGGGTATAGGGAGGAAGGGAGGTTGGGAGGTAGAATATGGTTGGCTGTTGCTGTGGGAGGCAGGGGATCAGTAGTGGTGTAAGAAAAAAGGGGGTTTGTTTGCTCACAGTGAATTTTATTTACTTAGAATTGTATATTGTTTTGGGGAAGAAAGTGAAAGTGGTTGTTTGGGTGCCACGGGGAAATGAAACTGTGAGCAGGAGCCAGCATAAAAGCAAGCAGTTGCATTTCTGATTATGCTGCTCGCGCTGGCAGCTCCAGCCAATGAGGACCCAATAGAGATATTTTGACCTACAATGAAAATATCTTCTAATATTTTACTGTTGGTCCTAGCAAGTAAAAATAACACTGTTATTTGGTGAAAGTTATGCCCACAGGTATGTGATATATATATATATATATATGTATATATATATATATATATATATATATATATATATATATATATATATATATTTATTCTCCATAAGCTACACCCTAAGCTTGAAGGATTGTATAGGAATAAAGGGAATATTCTGCTTCCTGCCTGCCAAGAAATTGTGATAAAATTGATTCTCCCTATTTTTGACTATGGTGACTTAGTCTACAGTGGTGCCCCTAAATCTTCCCTTGCCAGACTAAACCCCCTTTTTCATTCTTTTTGTTGATTTGCTTTAGATTGTCCCCCTCATACTTACCACTGCTCTCTTTTCTCAACACTTTCTCTCCCCTGCCTTGCTGCTAGGTGCCTTTACCATTGTGCAACTTTTATGTCCATATTCTGAGTCAACTCCCTTCCCTCCAATCTTAAATCCTTTCTATCCTCTCCTCACCTTCTTTTTCCTTCTACTTTCTCCACAACACAAATTCCCCTTATCTTCTATTCCTTCTAGAAAATCTGCTGTTGGACAATCTGCTTTTTCTTACTGACTTCTTAAACTTTGGTCCTCTCTTCCCCCTTTCTATTCATTCTGCCTCTTCTTCTTCCTCCCTAAAGCATCTTATTAGTGACTTTTGTTCTCCTACCTGCAGCTGTCTATGACCCTCTTCTCTTCTTATTCCCTTTATCTATACATATAAAAGTGTGTTTTATTTTCTACTTGCACTTATTTACTAATTGGCCTCTAAATATTTATGTTTATGCTTCATGTATTATCATATTACTGTAATTGACTTCTTATTTTCATCAGTTTATTGTTTAGCTAACTCCTTCTACCCTTTCCCCCAAGATGAGTCTGGAAAAAAGCTGTTCTCAGCTCAGTGTGACTTTTCTGGTTAAACTTTAAACCCTTTTTCAGTTACATTGCACCAGCCTAAGGGGAAAAGAAAACTGACTCTAAAAAGAAATCTTTATTGTTTATTCCTTAACACAATATAAAATAAAAAAAACATTCCATAGTGAATACACTATTCCAACATAATTATAAACTTAGTTATGTTGTTTCATTCAGCCTGAAGGAACAGACAGAGAGGATTTATGGGATTCGGCTAACCTCTATAGATAATGTGTTACTTTATTATTCAACCTTTCAGTACCCCATTTTTCTTGAGATCTGAATTGTGTGTGTAGATAAGATACTAAAAGTATTTTTTTTCTGGAGTGGTAGAACAAGAAATGAGATTTTGAGTTGGAGCTGATACCAAGGGAGATGAGATTTTGAGTTGGAGATGGTACAAGACTCTTGTGGTGGGAATTAAAGATGACACCAGAGGTTGATGGTTGTTGAGGACAAGAGAGAAACAGCATTTCAAATAATGTACAATAAAGGTCCATGGGTCCTTTACAATCTTATTTAGCTCTTTATGAGCACTTTGAAGTTTTCTCAAGAGACAGAATGCTGCAGTTTTACTTTTAATACAGCCACAATCCAACTGATGCCCCATACAATGTCATAGCTGATCTGTTGTGCTCCAGGTTGTTCTGTCCTTTAACGTGAGGTATGTGCCTTTTTGTTGCTGACCTTGGTAGTACCTAGCATGCCTCTGTCATACCTACAACTATATAAACATAGAATTTGATGGCAGATAAGGACCACTTGACTCACCTAGTCTGCCCATTTTCCCTACCTGTTTCATATACCTCAGATCCTAAATGATCTGTGGCTTACCCTCTCTTTCATATTTCTAGAGTTCATTTATGTCTGCCCCATGCATTTTTTAATTCCCCTACTGTTTTTGATCCTACAACCTTTGTTGAGAGGCTGTCCTATGGATCCACCAACCTTTCCATGGAAAACTATTTTCTCATGTTACCCCTATGTCTACCTCCTCTATCTTCATATCATGGCCCTTTGTTCTTGAACATCTTTTTTTTGAAAGATGCTACACTCTTGCACCTTATTTACACCCTTGACGTATTTGAAAGTCTTTATCATATCACCCTTCTTTCCTCTCCCTCTCCTCCAGGGAATGCATATTGAGATCCTCCAGTCTCCCTTCAAATGATATTTGGTGCAGTCTCTGCACCATTTTTGTTGCTCTTCTCTGAACTGCTTCTGCTCTGTCTATGTCATTCCAGAGATGCAGCCTCCAGAACTGGACACAGTACTCTAGAAGAAGCCTCACCAGTGTTCTATACAGTGGCTTCACAACCACCTCTTTCCTTCTGCTGGAAACACCTCTCCTTATGCACCCCAGAATTTCATTGTTTCTCCTCACAGCCTTCTCTCATTCTTTGGTAACCTTTAGATCATCAGATATGATTATTCCCAGGTCCCTTCCTGTTTGGCGACCATCAGTACCTCCCTCTATCATATACTCCTCCCCCTTCATTTCTGTATCCCAAGCTATCTGAACTGGAAATACATAGAGGCTTTCTGCTAGTGTGTGTGTGTGTGTGTGATTTAAATCATTTTCACAATTTCTGTCTCCTTGTTACTGCTGTAATAACTTGAAAATGGGGACCTGCATGAAGAAAAGATATCATATCTGACCTTGTTTGCTCAGAAGACAGGGTGGGCATTTGGGGTGACAACCACAAGGAGGACTCCACCACTGATTTGCCAAGAGTGTAGAGACCCCAAACCAAAATGTTTTTCCTTTTGCTGCTTGGGGGAGGTGGAGTTAGGGATGGTAACACTAATGCCACATTTACCTACTTGTTTTGCATTTTGTTGAACCCTAACTGATGCCTTAACACAGTTTTTTTGCAAAGAAGATATACAGGTTTATGTAGATAGATAGAAAGAGAGATAGACAGATAGAAATAGTTAGGATAGATAAATAGATAGCTAGCTAGCTAGATAGATAGATAGATATGATATATCATGTCATATGAGCTGATATGATATGACAGTGTATGAGCAATCATACTCAACAAGGATGTTTTTCACTTGAAAGGTTTCCATGGTAACAGGAGACCTCAAGAGCAAACCTCGAGAGGTCTGATTACCACAGAAATCTCAAGAGTAAAAAACATCCATGTTGTGTATGATTGCTCATAAACTGTCTTTTTATAGTATATGTGAAACAGTAAATAAACAAGTTTGACCTTACCTTTTCCTTTTTTTATCACCACCGCTATTTTTCAAGTCTGCTTTCACTGCCACAGCTTTTGGAAGAGGAAGGGAGGTTTGTGTGACACGCATGCTCGAACGCATTCCAAGTTGTGATGCAGTAGCTATGTACTTAGTGCAGCACAGCATCTATGGTGATGTAGCTACTGCACCACAACAACTTTGTGCGAGGGATGGATTTCCATCCCCAGCCATGTTCCACCATGCATGATAGACAGATAGAGAGATAGCTAGATAGATAGACAGACAGACAGACAGACAGATAAACAGAAACACAGGCACACCAACAAAAATCCACATAATTTTTTATTATTCAGTTATTAATTTTCATGAATTTTTCATGAACTAAGGGGATAAATGATGAACATTAATGAACTCTGCTCATTAAAGTTCATCAGCAGCAAATCCATGAATTGTCATGAATGTTTGTGAACAAAACTGTTCAAGAATGCTCATGAACAGTCTGCCCAGTTGTTCTTGCCCACAGTATAAATACTCATGAACAAAGTAGGTCGTAGAGTCAAAAACAGTGGGGGAATTCAAGAATGCATGGGACAGACATAAGGCAATTCTAGTGGGGGGAGTAGGAGGAAATAGGCTGTTGATAACTAGGATCTGCAGCTTATCTGTTAGGTAGGGAAATGGGCAGACTAGGTGGGCCAAGCAGTCCTTATCTGCCATCAGATTATGTGTTTCTATGTTTCTATGTAATGTGGTTGCTGAACTTTGGCACACATTTATGGCATCAGTTAATGAATAATTCATGGTTGTTTAAGAACAGTACATGATCATTTCACTTGGGAATCATGCTTGACAGTAGGATACAGCATTCATAGACTCACTTGATTATAACTCATTTGATTAAAATTATGCTTCCTACATTACTGAATCACCAGGGATATTTGGGCCACAAAGCTAGTGAATATCCAGGACAAGTCTGTTTGTAAATTGGGGACTACTAGATGAGGGGACAACAAGTTGACCCCTAACTGGATCTTTCTTGATTTTCTCCTATTGCCCTTCATTTTCCTATCTTTTATTCTGTCACCTTTGTTTACTTTTTTCTTCATTCATTAGATTTAATGTTTGCTCCACTCAGCAGGAGTGCTCGTTTTGGGAGGGGGTGGGTCAGCAAGATGGCAGCAGCACCGCTTCGCTCCCTTGTTCCACTTAATGTGTTGTGGCATTATCTGTTTTTATTTTGTTTGTTTTACTCAACTTATTTTATTTTTAAATTGGTGAATGAAATGTATGTTCTTTTATCCACTGTTTTTGTTGTTTTCTGCCACAATATTCTGGAAGTTTGATTCCACTATCTGGAGTTAGGACGGTGCACCTGAAGTATTGAAATGTATCAGTAACGGCAGCTTGTCTTTGCCTTGTGAACTGTTGTTTTGAAATTAGCAGCTGGAGACACAATCATGCTTTTGGTGAACTATTGGAATCCTGGGCTAGTTTGGATGACTATCACATCCTAAAATGATATTCCCCCCGACTCAGAAAGAGGGGACAAGAGCAGGAAGAATGGCTGAAAGGGCTGGAATATAGAAAGCATTTAACATGCTGACATGATTATTTTATTTATAAAAAAGGTATTCTAATGTTGCCTACATGCTGGGGTTCCATTGCTGCAGTGATAGACAATATCGTATTTACTATGCTTAGAGGAAGCATTTTCTTTGTTTGTTTAAATTTCAGGTGCTGTTATTTACACAACTGGAAAAAAAAAGATGAAGCTCCCGAAAATTGCTGAAGGAGTGTTTAATATAGCAAAATGAACTGCCTCTCAGGAAGCGGAGATAAGAATCCAGAAAAACAGTATGGGTGCTGGTCACAGGTGATCCTTAGAGAATTCAAATTGTCCCCTTTCTTTGCTACCAACTAAATAAAATAAGGTATTATTTCAACCAGGAACAAATGGACCATGATTAAGACTCCTGACTTGGAGCCGACTCCTGGTTGCACACAGAGAAGAATGGGCATGAAACTCTTTTTTTTTTAGCCTAAAAAGTAATTAGTAGGACTCCTGATGAAGGAGTCAAGTGTTGTTTGGTGGCTGAAAAATTATGAGAAGTTAAACACTTCCTGAATGTATGGTCTTAAATCAACGCTTTCCGGAGTTTACTGGACCCACAGTTTGGTTCATTGGGAATTGATTTTTAGCCAGTTATCATGGGGCTCTCAATAGTTGCTTGAATTCTTTAATATTTTGATTTTATACTGTACCCTGATTTACTTGTAGATATATGTGACAAGCTGGTCTATGGTAGATGGAGAGGCAACACACTGGGTTTAAAGATCACAGAAGAAAATGTACTTTTATTACTACAAATGTAAGTTATTGCTCCAGAAAAGCATAATCAGGCAGTTCAACTTCTCCAGCCTGGTCAGGTAACATAAAAGTTAACACAAAACAGTTCATTCAGGCTGTCTTGACAAAAGGAATCTTTGAACTGCCTAAGTGGCCCAGCAGTTTTTCAATATACAGTTTCAAACAAAACATAAATGGTTTGTGGGCCAGCAGTTTTGAATGCACAGTCTCAAATCAAACACAAACCGTTTTCCCTTTTAGCCTTATTCATCGGCTGTTATTCGCAATACATTCCACTCACTGTTTTTGGCTCAGCTGGCTAGGCTGATCATTTACCTCAGGACTCTCTGCTCTAGAAATTATCTCTTTCTTAGCAGCAGGTTTCAACTTCTCCCCAAAGGCTCTCTCCAATAGTTAACCATTCTCCTTGACTTTCTGCTCTGGTTTCTGTCTTACATTCCACCCTCCATCTTGCAGGGTTCTCTGCCTAGGAGTATCTCCTCCCTGCAGCAGTGTCCAGCTTCTAACTGACTCCTTGCTGGATTCTCTCTGCCTTTTAGCAATCCCTCTAATTAGCAACACCTAGGGAGGCCCCCCTTGCTTGGTCATGTTGCATTCCCTGCATTTCCTCAGCCTCAAACAAGATGTTATCCTCTTGTTTCCAAGAGTAGTGTTTACACTGTTGTAATATATTATATTACATATTCTAGTTTTACTTATAAATATGTCCCCGTGTATTAGAAAACAAAAAGTTTTATGAACAGTACTATAACTCTTAAACTGAGGTGTTTAAAATAACATCCATAAGTGAAATTGATTTCTGCCTTTACTGCGGTGGATAACTTAACAGGTGGTCTGGCCCTCATTTCTGATTCTAGCATGGTGTACAAGATGAAATGACCTGAAGTGAGAGAACAAGTTGAGATCTATGGGCTCATATAAGAGGTCTAGATTGCAGTTAGTTGGGAATAAATACCTGGCAGTCAGATAGAGGAGCATGGAGCAGCATGTGCTGCAGGGTGCCCCATTCGGACCCCCTGGAGTGGTATGTTCTGACCTACAGCAAGAGACATATCTATTTGATTCCAGTGACATTAACTTGTCAATCTAATTGGGACACAGTAATAGTTGCAGTATGCCTGGTATTATTGGTATAATGCCAGATGCCTAGGACTTGGCCCTGCCTTTAGTGGTGTTGGTTGTTAATCCACTAAATTGAGGTGTTTTAAGATCATCTCACTAATGACTATCTAGGTGTCAATGTCATTGTCCCTCTTATAGTTAATATGACAAAGGGAAGGTAGCCTAATAGTACATTTAAAAGTGAGATTTCTCTGCCACCCCCCCCCCATTGGGATGGTGAATCTGGGACAAGATTCAGAGCTGCAGAGCTGATTTTTGGATTGACTTTAGAATGAAATGACCCAAAGTGAGAGTACTGATCCAGCCCAGTGGATTAATACTGGATGCACATGTTATAAGTCCAGACTGGAAAATGCTTTGGGGTCAGTTATAGGAGAATGGAGCAGCATGCACTGCAGGGTGCTCTTTGTAGACCACCTCAAGGTGACAATTTCTGACTAGCAGCTTGAGACTAAATCAGTTGGGTCCTTGTGGCAGTGGCCTGTCAAATCCAATTGGGACAAAGTCGTGTCTGCAGTAACCCTGTTCATTGGTTTAAGGCCTGTTATCTGGAACTTAGCCCTACATTATTGAGGGGCTAGGGGCTGCTACTCTGACTAAAATGTTTTGTGGTTGCCTTTGGTACTAATTTATTTTGATTCTTATTAGTCGATAGGACTGCAAGTATTAGTTTTAAGTTTTATACTGATTATTGGCCTACCATGGAGTGTTTCATGATATTGATGCTGTTAAAAGGCTTAACTGGGTTTGTAACATGTAACAACTACTTTATGATAAAAGGAGTATTTTAAAATGGGTAACTATTATGAATTATGAATGCATAGGTACAGTCATGAATCCTTGCTCCCATAAGAGACATCTGTACTGGTCTATTGCTATCCTTAATGATAATTTTTCAACTGTGTCAGTCTTTTTAACGTATATTAATTATTTTCATGTTGTAATAACCTTGGTGTTAACCCACCTTTGGTTGATCACTAAAGTCTGAATCTGAATCTGTTTGCTGCACTCAGATTTTTAGTTGTTCTCAGAGCATTCCTGTTTTTTCCCACCATTAATGAAAGTACTAACATTTTATTTGTATGTTAATATGTCCTCTGGAGCCATTCTTTGCTGCATAAGAGTGGTTTCACTCACATTCGGCTTGAGTGAGATCAACAAAGAGAAGCTGAGCTGTTCTGGCTCAAGCTGAAGGCAAGTAAAACCACTCTGATATAGCAAAAAGTGGCAACAGGGAACATATTAGGATATTATTTATCGAGCGTGATGAATGGCATAATTAAAAAGAAAAAACATTCCCTGGACATGCCCATTTCCAGGGCACTTGAGTGTGAGACAATCTTCACAAAATAAGAGTCTCAAGCACTGAGGAAAGGAGTGTTCCGATTGGTTGGGAGTGCTCCCTCAACCTATAATTGAGTTACAGTTCTGGCTTTGATGTTAATACAGTCTACTGTCACCACTATCAGATGAGCCTTTCTTTATTTATTTTGTTTCCTATTCCTTATTTTCTTGCTTTATAGAACTTTGAATCATTTTATATATTTTTATAACCTGACCACCTCTTCCAAGACTTGAATGCTACCATCAGAAACACCTGTGGTTCTTCCCATCCCCAATACTGCAATCCTGCAGCAAACAGTAAGTACAAAAAAAGGTTTTATACGCAGTAAAATTTGGGACCAGTCCCACTTTGGGTGTTGGGCTCTTGGTGCTGATTGTTCAAGCTTGATAATTAAAATGTTTTTTTTTCCTTCCTGTCACACATATACCTGAGAAGTCTGAAACTGACAATATCCTTCCATGTGTCTTGGGAGTAATGTGTGAGGGAGTTCTGCCAGCATGACTCACATCCAGGAGAGTCTTGCTGGCCAGTAAAACAACCAAATAAAAACACAGTTACTGCACACATTTTAGAGTAAACATAATCAGGGTCATGCAAAGATTCTGTAGTAGTAAACCTTATTTATGTAGTGCCCAATCCCAGGAGCTCTGACAGCTTAACAAAGGATAGGCAAAATAATTAATATAATAAAATATTCATTATAAACAGCCACAATGAACATAACAATAATCACAAATTAGTCAAATGTTTAAAATACTAATTCAAACTAGTCAGTAGGTGAATTTCTAGCAGGATCAATACATTTCAGAATATTTCAAAATACCATATGCCTGCTGAAAGGGGAAAGATTGAATACCTCTCTTGAACGCATACAATGGAGGGGCCTCTCTCGGGGTTCTGGGGAGCCTCTTCCAAAGGGTAGGACTGGCAGGTGAAAAGGCCCTATCACCAGAAGATTTCAACCTTACCCTTAGAGTGGCTAAGAGGCCCACCTCAGAGGAGCAGAGAGGGAAAGAGTTCCAGTGAGGAACCAGCAGGTCACATAGGAAGCCAGATCCCACACCATGCAGGGCTTTGTAGGTCAGTAAACTAACCATGAAGGTGATACGTCACTGCATGAGCAGCAAGTGCAGTTCCCGCATGACCGGGAATATATGACAAGAACTCAGAAGGCCTGTCAAGAACTGGGCTGGTGTATTAGGTACTAGGTGCAGATGCGCTGGACATCTCCCCTCATCCCATGGTATAGAGTGTTGCAGAAAACAAGTCTGGAGGTAAAGAATGCATGCACCATTGAGGGCAGATCTTCAGGAGGAATCAAAGTTCTAATCTGGACAATGTTTCTCAGATGATAAAAAACATTCCAGAAGGCATCCAACACCTGAAACTCAAGTGAGTCTTTCATCCACAAAGACCCTAGCTTCTTAATCTTAGCAGAGACCACTAACTTGGAGGAACCTGGCCATAAGCCAGTCTTCCTATCGGTGGTCCCCACACCTTCCTTCCGATCATGCTCAATCACCAGAACTTTGGTCTTGTCCAGACTGAGTCACAACCAGCTTAATGACATCCATTCCAGGATCTTGGTTACATGCGATGTGAGCGACTGAACAATAGTGACATTAACAGGAGCGAGTGCATATCAGCGAATACCAAAACACCGATGTGCACTACAGTGGGGATTATAAACATCGACGATCCTCAACATTCACTCTGGGGCCAATATGTACTGAAATTTTTATATGGGGGCTACACCTCCTGCAACCTCCATGCAGGGGGCTTTGCCCCATGAACCCCTCACTATTACTTTAATCAACTCAGGGGGGCCTGACACTGAGGTACAGGAGGAAATTTGGGAGTGGGCTATTCGAGGGGAGAATCAAGTAATCAGGGGGAGAACATTGATGGGGCAATCTGTGGACTGGGGGACCATGGTCAGGAGGGCAAGGAAGTATGGAGCACAAATTCAAGAGGTCAGGGAACATGAAAAAAAAAATTTAAGTGCCCAAACAACTCAAGAAAAGTTTTCCCACACACCTAGCTAAGTCCAAACCCTGGTCCTTCTGCACCAGAAGCAGTGATTCCTACCACAACACCAAATGGCCAGCTGGTAACTGCCTGGCAAATAAACCTCCTATATCCTCATCCTCAGTCACTGTGTTCTTCCCCTCGCTGTCCTTTCTAACTCGCTGTTAAGACCCCTCACTAGCCTTTCTCACTTACTGTTCTCACAGGTGCTCAAACTGAGTTGCCAAAATTAAGTGGCTCAGTTTGACTCACCCATATTATGGGATACCCTGCATTTTAGCCAGACATGAATATACTACTTCGATGGCACCTAACATGTCAGGTGCAAAAGACAGATACAGCTTGGTATCATCTGCATATCAGTGAAAACCGATCCTGTATCATCTAATGACCCCACCCAGGGGTAGCATATACACCAAAAAAAAAAATGGAGACAAGATTGATCCCTATGGCATTCCACAGAGTAGAGGCATTGGGAGCAAAGAGAAACTCCCCATCACCACCCTCTGTGTCCTATCTCCAAGGTAGGTACTGTAGGACACGAACCAGCAGATGACAGTGCTGATGAGTCCAAAGTCAGTCGAACAACAGCACATGGTCAGCGGTGTCAAAAGCTGAAGTGAGATCAAGAAGAACAAGAAATGACCATTCCCCTCAATCCCTAGCCCTGAGTAGATCATTCTGCACCCTGACCAATGCCTTCTCAGTATTATGCCTAGACCTAAAACCATGACTGGACTAGTTTATTGATTTCAAAGGCCATGAGTTGTTCCTCAAACTGCAGTGCAAACACTCTTTCTATAACCTTGACCAAAAAGGGGAGGTTAGAAATGGGTCTATAACTCACCAAACAGTACAGGTCCAGAGATTTGCTTTTTAAGAAGAGGTCTCACCACAGCCTCTTTTAATACCCAAGGGAAAGATTCTGAAAGGGAGCACTAGATCAGTCAGGCAAACACCAGACCCAGAAAACCCACACACCCAATTATTAGACAAGTCAGGCCTGGGTCCAGTTCATAATAGCTGGACCGCATCTCTGAACTCCCTTCCCCCACAAACCTTTCAAACCAAACTGGTCTAAACTCACTCGAGACTGGTGGATGGCATCCCTCCCTTGCCCACCTGATACTGCTGGATTGAGATGATCCACCTGAAGTCTTCCATGTGTTAATATTGCTGTAAATAATATTACGGTAAATAACATCACAGAACAAAATGAAGTGAGGAAATAATATTGCAGGACATACATGTGCAGACAGGGAGGAGGCTGCAGGATGACCAGACTGGCTGCTTATGAGGTAGGTGTCTACCTTGGGGCAGGGGCACCACAAACACGAGTAGTGCTGTCCGTGGTTAGGGTAGGCAGGCTGTCTGTTAGGCAGGTTTGGGGGCTGTGGGTGGGCCTGTGTTCCTGGAGCACACAGGGCTGTAAGGGGGTGTGCTCCAGAGGCACTTCCATCCAGGGGGCGTAGGTACCAGGATCTGTGGCTATGGTGTACCTTGTGGAGTCCCTACAGTGCCTGCCCCCTCCTTAGCTCCCAGGTGTCTGCCCACTGTTGGCCTTCAGCAGCTATTGGTGCAGCAGTGCAGTGGCATTGTGGCTGTTTTCCACTTGTCAGTGTGGCACTGCAGTCCCTCTTCATATGTCCCAGTGCCATGCTGACGGGGTGTCACACCATGTCTGCTTCCATTGCTGTCCCTCCATCTCTGATAGGGCTCCGTGGAGTTTGGCAGCACACTGTGGATTGGTAGCATGTGGTATTGTTGCCTGTGATGTTCTTTACTTGTGGTGTTATTGACCACAATTTGCTGCCTGCAATGTTTTGCCCCACTTTATTTTGTGGGCGATATTTACACACAGATCCAGCTGAAGAAATCCCCAACTGAATTGATGACACCCGGTCAGAAAAAAAAAAGAGCAAACCCTTTTCAGCAAGCTATTGAACTATCTCTTAAAGGTGGCAGACAGGCTAGATTTGAAAGTCTGTCCAGCACCTGGAAGAGCTGCACTGGTCGGTTCCTCCCTGCAGTGATCTCCCTTGATGGTAATACTGCTTTCCTACAGAAAATTGCCCTTTGATGCACTGCATAGTGAGTCCTCAAAGCCAGCCTGTCCTAGTCAGACCTGGATCTTCTCCAGCAATGTTCCAGCCTTTGACCCTTTACCTTAAGCTTCGTGAGCTACCCACCAAACCATGGGTCTCTCATCCTCCCAGTCAAGGGTTGTGTATAAACTTGTGCAACTGCAGCAAAGGCTGAGGTGATGGCCCAATTATAGGCTGCCACTGCCTCCTCTGATCCTATCACATACAGTAAGAAGCCCTCATGCTTGAGAGATCCACCACTGCCTGGTGTCCTTCTTGGGATACCCACTTTAAAGGGCAATAGTGAACCAACTCCATAAGGGATGGATGCTGGGGGGGGGAGCTGAAAGATAAGCTCACTGTACAATGATCCAATGAACTAACCAGATCAATCTTGAGGTTAGGTAAGACAAAGGCAAGGCAATGTAATTTTTATTTAAAAGATGCCCAATCCCGGAGGCTCTGGGCACCATACAAAATAAAATAGACAAAAAAATAAACACAAATAAATTCATAGACGAATATCATTTTTAGGATTAAAATCCATAAATAAAAAATAAGATTCATCACAGAAATAAAATAAAACGAGGGATGCTGGGAACTAGATCTAAACCAAAGCACTAAAAGCTAAGTCAGGAAAAGCTAAGTCGGGAAAAGCTTGGGCGAATAGAAGGGCCTTAAGGTGGACATTAAATACCTCCAAAGTCAGGGGCCCCCCAACCCCTAGGGGTAGCGAATTCCACAGGATGGGGGGCAGCGACACTAAAAGCCCTGTCACCAGCCATTTTTAACCTCATCCTGGGAACTCCAGGAGGCCCCCACAGGAGGAGCAGAGGGGACAGTTACTAACCTCAAGTCCCAGTGGAAACACTAGTTCCAAGGCATGACAACGCTGATGAGTTGTAGAGGTAATAACCTGTGCAAGACCACAAGAATCTGTTAACTGCAGGACATCCTGACCAAACTGTGACCCCTTATCACTGATCCAGGCATTGAAGTTGCTCAGAATTAACTATCTGGGTGATTCCAACACCAACCTGCTAATGAGGTATTCAGTTTCCTGAAGGAAAGCCATCCCATCCCCTGGAGGCTGATAAATGAGAATGATCATGCGCCCTGCTCCTGAACCCCCACACACAGCCACACATTCAAACAATGAAATTGTTCCCATTGGGTGTACAGTGAAACTCCACTCAGATCTAAAACAGATGACCACTCCCCCTCTCCACAGTCCCTCCATGGGCAGTGCACAGTGGGAATCCTAGCTGGGACAGCCGCCTCCAAAATAGGACTGGCATCATCCCACAGCCAGGCTCCATAATACAAGCCAGATTGACTGAAGAAGAAGACGTTGAATCAGCCATAACAGATGTCTTGTTCCTCATTGATCTTGCATTGCATTGCACCATCCACAGGGAATGAACAACAGCTGCTGACCTACCAGCTACCTGTCTGCTTGGTGTGGCAGGATCCCTGGATATGGGCACCAAACACATTGAGTCTCCCTCTAGTACCCATTTTACCACAGGGTGCCTCCTGGTCCTCACCAGACCAAATATTTAAATATTTATGTATTTATTTATTTGTTTGTTAATTGTTTATTTATTGAATTTTGTTTACCAGGTAGGCCCCACGGAAGAAAGAGTCCCTTTTTCAGGGGTGACCCAGAGTTAATTACATAGAATACAAATAATATAAATTATACCGAGTCAGAATATTCATGAATATATAAACAAAGTATACAAAGCCAGATACATGTAAGCTATGGATACAGTATTAAAGAGGGTACAGGAGATTAGTACACAGGCAAAAACAAATTATAGGTCAAGGCAATAACACAGTGTAGTACGTTCAAGACTGGTACCCCAGTGGTAAACTGTGGGTCAGAATACATAAAGTGAGGTACAATAAGTAGGCATAGCATCACCTTGTGCCCCCCACCACCATTAGCTCACCCCAAGCCCCACCACCTACCATCCACTTACTAGCAGTACCAACCCCCATACAGAACCCATACACTAAAACTGAAAGCAGGGCATCAAAAGGGGACAGTTTCAGCAGCTGGGATGGAGTGTAACTAAGCCGAGAGGCCCAATCTCCCTGGCACATGGTGTCTCACATGAACATTATTCACACTACCAATTAGTCAAAAGCCCCACACACAATATATCTACCAAAACCCTCCCAAATTAACACACTCACACCTACCACGCACACAAAATTTACAAAATAAATTTAAAATCACACTTTCAGCCATTCATCCCAGTACACTTCCCCAACCCCTACCTAACCCCCCCCCAGTTAATTAAAATATTACAATTTAACCATTTACAGAAGAATCCACAAATTAGCATGTAGTGCTAACAGTGTCCAGAATTCAAGTCCAACAGAGCATGGTAAGTTTTAATGCCCAATGTAGCAACAACAAAATTATTGAACTAACGGTCTCTGCTCTCACCGGAGATATACCAATGACCAATTTCAAGTATTTAGGGAGTTCTCTCACAACTGTCTCACTACACAGTACAGCCTAAGACAGCACCTAATAGGTTGAGCAAAAGATTTGGAACCACAAGGGTTCTCTCACCACTCCTGAGGTTCAGTTAATCAACCAAGACCCTAGGAGAACTTCATCTGAGGCTTTTTCCAAGGGCGCTGGGGAGGAGTCTTAGGCAGATAGCATGTTCAGTGGCCTTTTCCTATGTGCTGCCTGTCTAAGGGGGGAGGATTGAGTAATCCACACCAGGAGCTTTAATCAATGGATGAAGGAGTGCTGCAGAGAGGAGGTGAGTTGGCTTCATTGGGGACTGTGGTCTCACCTGGAGGGATAAAGATATATACAGGGAAGATGGCCTGTATCTATCCAGGAAGGGAACCACAGTCCTCAGTAAGCAGTTAAAATATTACAGCAGCGAGCACTGAAACTTGCAGAGGGGGGTGACGGAAGGAAGCCGGGAGACATAAACTGCCCCCCTCACAGAAGCTGAAGAAGTCAGTCGGGAATACCCTAAGGGAGGGAAATCCCATAGAATACCAAATAACAAGAAATTCAAAATGGTAGAAATGAAGAGGGATTAGAATGCAGGTAGAGGGGTTAAGGAGAGAAGGCTAAAGGGAATGTGGGGTTGACAAGCAGGATGGCAGCTGAATTTGGAAGGCTATGTGTGCAAATGTTTGAAGTCTGGGAAATAAAATCCTGGACCTAGTGTCCATTATGGCAGATGCTGACCTGGACATTGTTGCCATTACTGAGTCATCAATGAATTCCATAACTGGGACATAGCCATACCAGGCTATACTTTGTACAGGAAGAATAGGGTGGGTAAGAAAGGGGGAGGAGTTGTTCTTTATGTGATTAATAACATAAAAGTGATGGAGATTCAGTTAACACAGGGAGTGGTGGAGGTACTGTGGGTCACCCTAGACACAGAGAAGGGAGCCACTTTTAGGACTGGTGTGATCCACAGACCTCCAGCACAGATGGGGAAGATGGATAAGGTTCTGATGGAAGACATCCAAAACATGGCAAATAAGGGTGAGGTGCTACTGGTGGGGGAACTCAACCTTCCGGATGTAGACTGGAGCAGCCCACTTTCAGTATCAGCCAGGAGCAGGGACATCCTAGACTCCCTGCAGGGGGCATTCCTTAGCCAACCTGTGGGGAAGCCCACTCATGAGTGAACAATTCTGGACCTTGTACTCACTAACAAGGGCAGTGTTGCAGAAGTCACAGTTGGTGGCCAACTGGGGACCTGTGATCACTGCTCGGTGAGGTTTGATATAAGATCTGTGATAGTAGCGAATCAGACAAAGGCAAAGGTCGTGGACTTCAGTAGGAACAATTTTGTAAAGATGAAGGAATTCCTCAGGGGCATTCTGGTGGGGAGAAGACTTAGGTAGAGTGAAGGAACAGTAGCCAAAACTAAAAGTCGGGACAGTGAAGGCAACAAACCTCAGCGTCAAGCAAGCAAGCAAAAGCAAAAAGAAAAAGAGACTGATGTGATTCTCAAAGGAAGTGTCTATGAAGGTAAAGGCAAAAAAGTTAGCATTCAGGAGGTATAAAGAGACATAGAGTGAGGAAGATAGGAAGGAGAATCAAGAGAAACAGAGGGAGGTACAGAAACAGGCAGAAGTGCAAAAGCACAAATGGAGGAGAAAATAGCACAGGTAGTTAAAAATGGGAACAAGACATTTTTCAAGAATGTAAGTGAAAGGAGAAAGACCAAAGGAGGGATTGCAAGGCTGAGGAGGGTAGGGGTTGTCTGTGGAAGCAGACATTCTGAACAGATACTTTTGTTCAGCATTAACATAGGAAGGAGAAGGTGAGGGTCCACAGATAAGAACCAGGGGCATCACTGGTAGGGTAATGAATACTAGTCCATTTACAATGGAGAGAGAGTCCTGAAGGAACTCGCAAATCTGACTGTGGACAAGGCAAGGGGATGGGATACATTCAAGGTTATTGAAGGAGCTCAGAGAGGTGCTGGCTGCACCTCTGACAATCCTATTCAACCACTCACTGGAAACAGAGGTGGTCCCAGAGGACTGGAGAAGGGCAGATGTAGTTCCACTTCACAAAAGGGGTAGTAAAGAGGAAGCTGGAAATTACAGACCAGTCAGCCTGAACTTGGTGGTGGGGAAATTAATGGAATCGCTACTAAAGAAATAGACTGTGGAGTATCTTGAATCCAGTGGCTTGCAAGATCCAAAACAGCATGGATTCACAAGGGGTAGATCATCTCAGACAAATCTGATAGATTTTTTTGACTAGGTGACCTGGGAAGTAGATCAGGGTGGAGCAGTGGATGTAGCTTACCTAGATTTCAGTAAGGTCTTTGACACTGTTCCTCATAGGAGACTTGTAAATAAGTTGAGCAGCTTGGAGGTGAGTCCAAAGGTGGTAAACTGGGTAAAAAGTTGGTTGGGGGATAGGAGAAGGAGGGTCGTGGAAAATGGAGTTCACTCCGAGGAAGAGAGGGCAACCAGTGGGGCATCACAAGGATCAGTACTGGGTCTGTTCTACTTTAATGTCTTTATTAGCAACATTGCAGAGGGACTAGAAGGCAAGGAATGTCTTTTAGCAGATAACACTAAGATCTGTAATGGGGTAGACTCTAAAGGGGGTGGAAAAAAATGAAGAGAAATCTATGAAAACTTGAGGAGTGGTCAAGAATGTGGCAGCTCAATTTCAATGTGAAAAAGGTAAAATCATGCACAACTCCTTACATGAGTTGCATCAAGTATATTGGGCCACTCTTCCTGCTTTTTAAATCATTACTTTAACATTTGACATTGTCTTACAGTGCCATTCCTTTTAACAGAAAAAACAACATTGCGGACAGTTTATTAATCAGTATATCAGTACACCAGATTCATAGCGGGGGGACATACACACCAAAATCTCCATTCCCAACTTTGTGTCTCGTCTCCTCTCTCCTTCAACAATAAGGTGCTGCAAAAACAGAACCAGATTATCCACACATCTTATGGGACAGTCTATCCAAACTCCAAGATGATTTTGTCTTTTCCTCCAGTTCAACTCCCATTCACTTTCAACTCCCATTTACTTTCGACTCCCATTCTCTAGTTCCCCTCTCTTTATTCACTGGTCCTTCACATCTGTGTGAGAAACAAAAGATGCATTTCTAAGTGTAGTAAGTGATGTCCCAAATAGTTTAAATCCCCAACCCCCTAGGCAATGATGTCCTACCTGTATATGTTTTTTTATTCATCCAGAAGCACTGGTAGTGTTGTATGCTCCTCGGTCTTCTCCCTTCATGGACTTACTTCAGTCCAGAGTCCAACACTTGGCACTCTCAAAACACCAACAGGCTGCTGTCAATACTGTGGGCTACAACAATTGCACTGGCTTTGTCTAAAGCAGCAAAAAGTGCCTCAAGGATAAGCCTAATAACTTTTACCTAAAGCACCTGAGGACTCGGAGGACATGGAATGGAGCAGCTCTGCAGCGATCTTGCTGCTCCACCTCCCCCCCCAACCACTGGGGACAAAGTTAGCTAACTTCGCTCTGTGAATTATATTAATCTTTGAATTTAGCACAATTCAAGGAGTGCAGATTTTTCCACGAAGTGTGTAATTCCACCTATGAAGTGCGGAAATTCACTCACAAATGGAGGAGTTTCACCTTTCGCTTGCAAAATTCCACCGTTTATGGGAGAAATTCCACACTTCACAGGTGAAATTCTGCCATTCATTTGGAAAACTTTGTGATGTCGGGCAAAGATGAAGTTGCTGAGGATGGAGAAAACTTTGCAAAACTCTGTGAATGTAAATTTTGGCCACTCCATGGCAACTTCACTGGCAAATTAAAACTTTGCCCCATCTCTAGTCCAGAGACTTTTTCAGGAAGTAGTGTAATTGCATCTGAAAAACTGTGGTTGGTTCCCCTATAGCTTCTTGTAGTCTGACTTATTGTTTAGCTGGCTCTGGATTTCCTGGACATAGCACAATGTATCCAACACAACTAAAGCCCCCTCCATCAGAGGGCTTGACGGTAATTTCTGAATTGTTTTTATGACCTTGTATAGGTTGATATTTTTCATTTATTACATTCAGCTGTCTGTAGTTGGGTGGGAAGAAAGTAGGGCATCCACATCCTGGTTCACTAGTCATTTGAAGGTCATGATTGCAGGTGAAATATATTTAGATGGGTAGAATAGCCTCTAAACTGTAAATGTAAAGACTGCTGTGCTGGAGTTGTGTAAAGATTGGCTTTCCTTGGAAAACAAGCCAAGGGGCACATCTGGTTCATGTTTGGGTCAGGTGAAAAGTTCAAGGGGGGTTATCACATTGGTAGTTTCAATATCAGTGTCATGCACTGCTTTGAGTCTCATGAAACCCATTTTTTGCTGTGATGGTTTTTCTTCAAGTACCTCAGTGGTAGGGAAAATGATGGAATCACTTCTGAAAGAAAGAACTATTGAGTACCTAGAGGTCAGCGGGACTCAGGACCCAAGGCATCATGGATTCACAGCGGGAAAGTCATGTCAGACGAATCTAATAGATTTCTTTGAATAGGTGACCAAATTAGTAGACCAGGGAGGGGCTGTGGATATGGCCTACTTAGACTTTAGCAAGGCATTTGACACAGAACAGCACAAAAGATTAATAAACAAGTTAGTCGCCCTGGGAGCGGGTCCCAAGGTGGTAGGCTGGGTAACAAACTGGCTGGACAATAGGACACAGTTGGTAATAGTAAATGGAGCACACTCTGGAGAAAGGGGAGTTACTAGTGGGGTACCACAGGGTTCAGTATTGGGACCGGTAGTCTTTAATGTATTTATAGGTGACATTGCAGAGGGGCTGGAAGGAAAAGTGTGCCTCTCTGCAGATGACACAAACATCTGCAAAAGGGTTGATACACAAGGGGGGTGGAAAGTATGAGAATGGACTTGGCAAGGTTGGAGGAATGGTCAAGAGTATGACAGCTTAGTTTCAATGCAAAGACATGCAAAGTAATGCACCTGGGAAACAAAAACCAAGGGGAGGAGTACACAAAGAGGAGGGGAGGTACTAACAACAACAAAAATGGAAAGGGACCTGTGGGTATTCATATCAGATAACCTTAATGTAGGAAAGCAATGTGAGAAGGCAGTAAGGAGGGCTGGGGGGATACTGGGATGCACTGGGAGATGCATCACCAGTAGAAAGCAGGAAGTTGTTATCCCTCTGTACATACAGCTGGTGAGACCCCCATATAGAGTACTGTGTGCAGTTTTGGAGATCCCATCTCTGCAAGGACATAGACAGGATGGAGGCAGTCCAGAGGAGGACAACCAAAATGGTGCAGGGTCTGCACCAGAAGCCACACAGAGAGACTAAAAGAGTTTAATATGCATACCACTGATGAATGGAGGAATGGAGGGCATGATAGAAACTTTCAAGTACCTCAAGGGAATCAACAACGTCCAAGAGGGTAGCATGTTTCAGAAAAAAGGATGTGCAAGAACTAGGGGCACAATCTGAAGATAGAGGATGGATGGCTCAGGGGCAACATAAGGAAATATTTTTTCACGGAAAGGGTGATAGATGCATGGAACAGCCTTCCTGAGGAGGTTGTGGGGTCAAAAACTGCAGGGGAATTCAAGAATGCATGGGACCGACATAAGGCAATTATAGTGGGGGGTAGGAGGAAGTAGGCTGCTGGTTAACTAGGATCTGCAGCTTATCCATTAGGTAGGGAAATGGCCAGACTAGGTACATAGATACATAGATACATAGACAGTGTCGGCAGATAAGGGCCTATGGCCCACCCAGTCTGCCCATTTGAGCTTGTAAGTTCAGTTTGTTTTCCTAGAAGTCTGTTGCCCCTTACCCCTGACCTCCAGAATTCCTTTATGTCTATCCCACGCATTCTTAAATCCCGTGATTGTTTCAGCCCCACCACTTCCTCTGGCAGGGTGTTCCACTTGTCCACCACCCGTTCTGTGAAGAAATTCCTTCTCATGTTTCCTCTGAATCGTCTCCTCCTCCAACTTCATCCCATGCCATCTAGTCCTGGAACATCTTTTAGCTTAAAATAGTGTTTTCCTGCACCCTGTTCCTCCCTGTAAGATACTTGTATGTCTCTATCATATCCTCTCTCCCTCCTCTCCTCCAGGGAGTACATGTTCAGTTCCTTCAACCTGTCTTCATAGGACTTGTGATGCAATCCATGCACCATCTTTGTTGCCCTCCTCTGAACCTCTTCTCTACCCTGTCTATGTCCTTACGTGAGGTATGGTCTCCAGAACTGTACACTGTACTCCAGGTGGGGCCTCACTAGTGTCTTGTATAGCGGAATTATGACCTCCCTTTTCCTGCTGGTGATGCCCCTGCCTATACATCCCAGCATCCTATTTGCTTTACCTGCTGCCTTGTCACACTGTTTCCCTACCTTGAGGTCATCAGAAATGACAACCCCAAGATCCCTTTTCTGCTTGGTGCAGCTATATCCTCACCCCCCAACTGATATATTGTGCCAGGGTTTTTGTGCCCCATGCATTATCTTGCACTTTTGCATTGAATTTCAACTGCCAAATCCTGACCATTCTTCAAGTTTCTGCAGGTTGCTTCTCATTCTGTCTACACCCTCTGGTGTGTCTACTCTGTTACAGAGCTTTGTGTCATCAGCTGAACAGTGAAATTCTGCCTTCTAGGTCCCGAGCATGTCACTGATGAAGATGTTGAATAGGACCAGTCCCAGCACTGATCCCTGTGGTACCCCACTGGTCACTTTTCCCTCTGTGGAGTGACAGCCATTTACCACCACCCTCTGTGTCCTGCCACCCAGCCAGTTACCTACCCACCACACGACTGTCCTGCCCACACCCATATTCCCCAGTTTGTGTAATAGTCTTCTATGTGGCACAGTGTCAAAGGCCTTGCTGAAGTCCAGATAGGCCATGTCCTCCCCTGATCCACCTTCCTAGTCACCCAGTCAAAAAATTCAGCGAGGTTGGTCTGACATGACCTCCCCCTGGTGAAACCATGCTGCCTTGGGTCCTGTAGTCCATTGACAACCAGATGTTCCACCAATCTCTCCTTCAGTAGTGCTTCCATGATCTTCCCCACTACTGAGGTGAGGCTGACTGGTCTGTAGTTCCCTGCTTCCTCTTGTTCCCACTTTTGTATAAGGGACTACATCTGCTGTCCTCCAGTCTTGGGTACCTCCCCTGTTTCCAGTGATCGGCTAAACAGGATAGCCAGAGGTTCAGCCACCACCTCTCTTAGTTCTTTAAGGACCCTGGGGTGCACCCCATCCAGCCCCATTGCTTTATCAACTCTTATTACTTCCAATTCCTTTAGGACCGTTTCTCGTGTAAAGGGACTTGTGTCCATTTCTGCACCATTCTCACCCCTTGTACTCCCTTCAGACCCATTACCCTCCTCTTCCTCAGTAAAGACTGAGCAGAAATACCTGTTCAATATGTCAGCTTTACTGTTGTCATCCTCCACGCTGCCCCATCCTCCCTTCAGTCTCACTATCCCTCCTTTGTCTTTCTTTTTCACTTATGTACCTGTAAAGGTTTTGTCCCTCTACCCACTGATTTTGCAATGTGTTCTTCTGTCTGAGCTTTGGCTTCCCTTACTGACCTCCCTGCCTCCCTTGCTTCTCCTGGTATTTCTCCCTATCCCCTTCTGCCTGTGTCTTTTGTATTGCCTGAATGCAATCTTTTGGCTTTCACTTTCTTTGCTACCTCTTTGGAAAACCATAATGGTCTCCTCTTCCTTTTCCTCTTGCTAACCTGCTTAATGCATAATTCTGTTGTTCTTGTA
This sequence comes from Neoceratodus forsteri, assembly GCA_016271365.2. NCBI lineage: Eukaryota > Metazoa > Chordata > Ceratodontiformes > Ceratodontidae > Neoceratodus > Neoceratodus forsteri. Next base: position 1,019,447,439 of record CM028129.1, read on the forward strand.
ATCCCATTTTAAATACTGCCCACTGTTCCTCAACCCCTGATTCCTGTCCCATTCCCTTAATGCCTCTTTCATGTATCTCCCCATCTTCCCAAAGTCTGCCCTCCTAAAATCCAGGATACGTGTTTTGTGTGGTTTGGTTCTCTGCTCTTTCTGGATTTCAAACCACAATGACTGGTGGTCACTGTTTCCCAGGTGCTCCCCACTGTTTCCCCATCACACTGTCCCTGTTTGTGAGCACAAGGTCCAGTATTGCCTTCTGCCGAGTTGGTTCCATGACCAGTTGCTTGAGGAAGGCACCCTGAAGGGAGTCCAGTATAAATCTGCTCCTAGTTGATGCTGCTGCTGGGATGCTCCAGTCCACGACTGGAATATTGAAGTCTCCAACCAGTACTACCTCACCCTTGTCTGCCATCCTTTGGATGGCTAGCATCAGCTCCCTATCTGTTTCTTCCTCCTGGGCTGGTGGTCTATAGACCACACCTGTGCGGATGGCTGTCCCCATTTTCCTTCCAGCTTAACCCACAGTATCTCTCCCCCATTTTGTTCTTCCTGGATCTCTGTGGCCCTTATGTCATTGTTCACATACAGTGCCACTCCTCCTCCCTTCCTGCCTGCCCTGTCTCTTCTGAATATGTTGTAGCCAGGTATGGCCATCTCCCAGTCGTGGTTATCATTACACCAGGTTTCAGTGATGGCCACAATGTCCAGGTCTGACTGTACCATGACAGCCTCCAGATCTTCCATCTTGTTGTTAAGGCTCCTGGCATTTGCACACATGGCTTTCCATGATTTGACCTCCCTAGACTGTTTCACTGTTCTACTCCAGCCCCTTCCTTGGTTGTCATTTACCCCTGGTTCTCCTTGCTGTCTGCACTTCTGCTGAATTGCCCTTTTCTGCTTATCCACCTCTTGGGCACTAATCTCCATCTTTTGCACACTGCTTTGCAGAGATAGCCACTCCTCTGGTTCACTGGTTCCACTACTAGCTGTGGGGGGTGAGCAAGTAGGTACCCTCCTTGCTGGCCTGCCACCCCCCTTTGCTAGTTTAAATGCTTGTCAATGTAGCATTTAAACTTATCATTGAGTGCTTGGATTCCCCTCAGGATGGATGCAGGCCGTCAGGCTTGAGACAAACCTCCATCTCTCAGGTGGGTCCCTGATCACCAATGGATCCAAACCCTTCCTCACAGCACCAGTTCTTCAACCATGAGTTAAAGTTCCTGGTGCATGCACTCCATGCTCTCCCTTGCCTCTCACAGGTAGTATTTCTGAGAAAGTGACAGAAGTAGCTACTTGCTTGAGACCCCTCCCAGTTTCCTAAACTCTTCCTGAACTCCCTTTGGCTCCCCATTTGCCAGGTCATTAGTACCTAGGTGGATAATGACATCCAGCTCACCCTCCTTGCCTTGCCTTCCCAGTGATCCCCAGGATCTTCCTTCCATCCTTCCATGCCGTGGCACCTGGTAGGCACCTCACCTCTGTCCTCCCCTCCTGTGTTCCTAGCTGGATCCCTCTTATGATGGAGTCCCCCACCAGGATTCGCTTTCTCCTCCTCTGGGGTCCACTGCTTTCCCCGCTGAGGTCACCTCCTTGGCTAACCTCCACATCCTTTCCTTCCACTTCTCTGTAGGTAGGGCAAGTGGTCCTTATCTGCCATCTAAGTCTATGTTTCTCTGTTTCTATTATCCGTTTTTTCTAAATCTGCTTTAATGGTGAATTCATCAATGCTTCTTTCAGGCACGAAAGATAAGCCTTTTGATAGAAGACTGAGTTGGCTCTCAGTAAGTGTCTTTTTGACACTGTCATCCTCTTTAACTCCCTTCTGCTTCCTTTTAATGGTCTTGATAATACTACTCAATTAGACTTGGGGCATTTTTTGCAGCTCAATGCCTATTCTTTTCTTTTTACTGTTATGTTATGATTATGTAAATATGTTTAGTAAGTTTTGTGTATTTATCGAGTGCTCTATTGATGTAGGAAATTGTAGAACTACCATCACAGCTACCCATCTAAGTACATTTCACCTGCATTTATGACCTTCAAGTGGCTAGTGAACTAGAAAGTGGATGCCATACTTTCTGTACTTCCATGGCCTTGATTCCTTCATTCACATGCAGTACAGCCCTCCTCCCTTTCCTGTCTCTCCTAAACAGAGAATAGCCCAGTACAGCCATGGCCCAGTTATATCTGTCAGTGCACTGCAACTCTGTTATATCCACGAAATCCAGGCCAGCCTTCCCCATGATCTTAACAGACCATATACCACACCTCTTTGTAACTTATTCCTTACATAACCAAGCTTCAGGTCATGTCTTATTGATTTAGAAATTTCTCACTCACTCCTTGCTCTATGGATAAAGGGCCTACTTTATATGGGGACCTTATTGCTATTATAGATGCCCAGATGGGGTTTTAAATTAAAATAATGTTAAACTGTATTATTTAAATAAAAAAACAAAATAGTTGTAGAGCTGTATGTGCTGAGGGTTTCAACCCAAACTGGAAAGCATCTGGTCTGGGTTTTGCTAAGTCTTCAGCTGCAACCTACCCCACCCCTCCCCAGGACACTATAGATCCACATAGCCACTTGACAAACTCATTTTCTTTCAAACCAGTTTCCTTCAAGGAGGTCAAGCAACTTCTGTTAGGGTTAGATACCAAAAAGAGCACTGGTGCTGATGGTATGGAACGTTTTCCCCTTAAAACTGGTTTCAGACAACTCATGGCATCCATTACCCATCTCTTTAATGTATTGCTTGCTAGCAGTGACATTCTCCTTCTCTGCAAAAGAGCACATATTATACAGTACCTCTCTTCACATCTGGAGTTGCTTGTAACTTTAACAATTATAGGCCAATTTCCATCCTCCCTATTTTGGCTAAACCCATGGAAAAATTGGTAAGTGCCCAACTGGGTGTCTTCCTGAGGCATTCAGACACCATTACACACCTTCAATCTGGCTTCAGAACAAAACATAATACTATCTGTACCCTGGCTAAAGTGACTAATGATTAGCTAGTGGTCTCTGATAATGACCAAGTTAAAGGAGCTATTTTTCTTCATCTAACTAAGGCCTTTGACACTGTTGATCATAATATCCCAATACAAAAGGTGAACAAAATAGGAATTGGTGCAATTCCTCTACATCAGTTTTCTAACTACTAAACTGGATGGCTGCAATGAGTGAAAGCAGAATGTCATTCCTCTGCTTGCACTCCCCTCCTTAGCAGTTTCCTAGGGGAAAACATTGGTGAAGCAATTTTGCATTTTTATGCCGATGACACTGCACTGCAAATATCAAGACCTAACATTGGAGCTGCCTGCTCTGACCTTCAGACTGCCTTTGATAAACTACAGATCAAATGTTTTCAATCTAAATTGCTTCTAAATGCTAGTAAGGCCAAGGTTGTGTTCTTCACCTCAAGCAATGCTCCCGCACCCGGTGCCTCAGCCCCAGTTGTAACTACATTATTGGTAAATACTCTTGAGGTAGCTGACAGATACAAATACCTAGATGTCTGGTTGATAACAGATTGTCCTTCTACTGTATGCCCATATTGAGACCCTATGCAAAAAACTGTGGGCCAGACTTGGCTTCAATTACAGGAACAAGTGTTGCTTCCCTCTTGATGTTCAGAAACACTTGGTTCAAGTTGCTTTCCTACCTACCCTGGATTATGCAGACATAATTTAATGCCATTGTTCTGCTATGTGTTTATCAAAATTGTATGTGCTCTATCACAGGGCACTTAGATGCATTTCTGATTCAGCACCCAGGAATCAGCGCTGTGTATTGTATGCATGGTAACACTTTAAGTTTCCATAAATACACTGCAACTGCATTGCACTTGAAATGCAGTTACATGCAACAAAGTGTAACTACAGTGTAATTACCCATGTTGCATGTAATTAATGATTACCTTCACTACAGTTGCATTGACGATGACACTTGAAGTGTGACTATTTGTATCAGTTGGCTGGCACACTTTGCTTATTCATGCATACATACATAATGTCAGCAGATAAGGACCTACAAGGCCCAGCTAGTATGCCCAATTTTACACTGGCTACTGGGCTCCCCCTTCCCCCCCTAGATCTTACCTGTTCCTCCTTTCCCCCCAGGATTCCCATGTGCCTATCTCATGCATGCTTGAAACCCAATACCATTTCTGTCTCCACCACCTCTTCTGACAGGTCATTCCAAGCATCCACTACCCTCTCTATAAAAAAAGTATTTCTTTGTGTTACCCTTAAAAAGTCCACCCTCCAGTGTTATGAGGCAATACAATTAACATGTACACATAGGCTTACAAGGTGCTACAAAATAGAAAAATAGAAACATAGAATTAGTCATCAGATAAGGACCAATTGGCTGACATAGTCTGCCCATTTTCCCTGCCTGCTGCAATACCACAGATCCTACTTGATCTTCAACCCCCCTCCCTTTCCTTACCACTAAGGTTCCCTTATGTCTATTGCATTCCTTCTTGAATACCATTACAGTTTATGCCCCTACCGCCTCCTCTGGGAGGCTGTGCCAGGCATCCACTACACTTTTTTGTGAAGAAGTACTCCCACACATCTCCTCTGAGTCTACCCCCCCAAGCTTCACAGCATGACCCCTTGTTCTGGAGCATCTTTTTCTCTAAAAAAGACTTCCCTCCTGAACCTTGTTTATACACGAGGTATTTAAAATCTCAGTCATATCCCTCCTCCCCCTCCTTTCTTCCAGGGTGTACATATTGAGGTCCTTCAGCCTCTCTTCATAGGGCTTTTGATGCAGGCCCTGCACCATTTTAATTACCCTCCTCTGGACTGCCTGTACTCTGTCTATGTCCTTCCAGAAATGTGGTATCCAGAACTGGACACAGTACTGAAGGTGAGGTCTCAGCAGTGATCTATACAGCAGCAGCATCACCACCTCCCTCTTTCTGCTGGTGATACCCCTCTCTGTGCACCCTAGCATCCCACTGGCTCTCTCCACAGCCTTGTCACACTGTTTAGCCACCTTTAGGTCATCAGATATAATTACTCCCAGGTCTCTTTCCTGTTTGGTGGTCACAAGTACTACTTTCCCCATTTTGTACTCTGCCCCTGGGTTTCTGTACCCCAAGGGCATGATTTTGTACTTCTTAGTATTGAAACTTAGTTGCTACACTCTTGACCACTCCTCAAGCTTCCTTGGATCCCTGTTCATCTTTTGCAGCCCTCCTGGAGTGTTTAGCCTATTGCAGATCTCAGTGTCATCTGCAAAGAGGCATACCTTCCCTTCTAGCCCCTCTGCAATGTCACTAATCCCTGTGGTACCCCACTGGTCACCTTCCCTTCCTTGGAGTGGGCACGGTTTACCACTACCCTCTGCCACCTATTCCCCAACCAACTTCTTACTCAGTTCCCCCCCTTTGGTCCCATCCCTAGGCTGGCCATCTTGTTTATGAGTTTCCTATGTGGAAAGGAGTCAAAGTCCTTACTGATATCTAGGTAGGCCACTTCCATCGTTTCACCCTGATCTACTTCTCTGGCCACCCAGTCCAAGAAATCTATCAGATTTATTTGACATGACCTCCAGCCAGTGAATCCTCCATGCTGCCTTGGAACTTGCAAGCCACTGGATTCAAGATGTTCCACAATCCTTTCCTTCAGTAGTGATTCCATAAATTTCCCCATCACCAATGTCAGGCTGACTGGCCTGTAATTGCCAGCCTCCTCCCTGCTATCACTTTTATGAAGTGTGACTACATCCGCCATTCTCCAGTTCTCCGGTACCACTCCCGTCTCCAGTGAGTGGTTGAATAGGATTGTCAGAGGCACAGCCAGCAGCACTTTGAGCTCCCTCAATATCCTTAGATGTATCCCATCTAACCCCATTGCCTTGTCCACTTTCAGATTTGCAAGTGCCTTCAGGACTTTCTCCTCTGTAATATCAACATAGAAACATAGACTTTGGTGGCAGATAAGGACAGCTTGGCCCACTTTGTCCACCCATTTCCCTACCTATTAGATAAGCTGCAGATCCTAGTTAACCAACAGCCTACTTCTTTCTACCCCCCATCAGAATTGCTTTATGTCTGTCCTATGCATTCTTGCATTCCTCCACTTTTTTTGACCCCTCAACCTCCTCAGGAAGGCCGTTCCATTTGTCCACCAGCTTCTCTGTGAAAAAATACTTCCTCACCTTGCCCCTGAGCCATCCCCCCTCTATCTTCAAATTGTGTGCCCTTGTTCTTGCACATCTCTTTTTCTGAAAGATGCTACCATCTTGATCTTTGTTGATTCCCTTGATGTACTAGGGTCCACCTCCCTTCCTTCGATGCCCCTGAAACTTATTGGTGGTTCCTCTCCTTCCCTACCCTCTGTGAATGCTGAACAAAAGAATTTGCTCAGGATATCTGCTTTTTTATTGTCCCCTTCCACACACTCCTCCCTTCTCTCCTTAGCCTTACAATCCCTTCCTGGGTCTTTCTTTTTTCACTTCCATACCTGAAAAATAGAAACATAGAATTTGACAGCAGATAAGGACCACTTGGCCCACCCAGTCTGCCCATTTCCCTACCTAATGGATAAGCTGTAGATCCTAGTTAACCAGTAGCCTACTTCTTTCTACCCCCACCCCCTAGAATTGCCTTATGACTGTCCCATGCATGCTTGAATTCAACCACTGTTTTTGAATCCACAGCCTCCTCCGGAAGGCCGTTCCATGCATCCCCAACCCTCTCTGTGAAAAAATACTTCCTTACATTACCTCTGAGGCTGCACCCCCATCTTCAAATTGTGCCCCCTTGTTCTTGCACACCTCTTTTTTTGAAAGTTGCTACCCTCTTGGACTTTGTTGATTCCCTTGAGGTACTTGAAAGTTTCAATCATATCCTCTCCTCCTTTCTCGAGGCTATACATATTAAGCTCCTTTAGCCTCTCTTCATATGTCTTCCAGTGCAGACCCTGCACCATTTTAGTTGCCCTCCTCTGGACAGCTTCCATCTTGTCTATGTCCTTGCAGAAGACTGGGTCTCCAGAACTGCACGCAGTACTCCAGATGGGATCTCACCAGCTGTCTGTACAGATGGATAACAACTCCTGTTTTCTACTGGTGATGCCTCCCTATGCATCCCAGTATCCCCAGCTCTTCTTACTGCCCTCTCACATTGTTTGCTCCACCTTGTCATCTGATATGACTACCCCCAGGTCCCTTTCCATTTTTGTTGTTGTTAGTATTTCACCCCCATTGTGTACTCTTCCTGGGTTTTGTTTCCCAGGTGCATTACCTTGCACTTCTTAGCATTGAATCTAAGCTGCCATACATTTGACCATTCCTCTAACCTTGCCAAGTCCCTTCTCATCCTTTCCACCCCACCTTGTGCATCAACTCTTTTGCAGATCTTTGTGTCATCTGCAAAGAGACATACTTTTCCTTCCAGTCCCTCTGCCATGTCGCTTATAAAGACATTGAAGAGGACCGGACCTAATACTGAACCCTGCCTTACCCCACTAGTAACCCCCCTTCCTTAAGAGTGGACTCCATTTACTATTACCCTCTGTGTCCTTTTCTCCAGCCAATTCTTTACCCAGACTATCATCTTGGGACCAACTCCCAGGCTGGCTAGCTTGTATATTAATCTTTTGTGTGGGATTGTGTCAAATGCCTTGCTAAAGTCTAGGTAGGCCATGTCCACAGCTCCTCCCTGATCTACTACTTTGGTCACCCAGTCAAACAACTCTATTAGATTCATCTGGTATGACCTTCCCACTGTGAATCCATGCTGCCTTGGGTCCTGTGCCCCTCTGGCCTCTAGATACTCAACAATTCTTTCCTTCAGAAGTGATTCCATCATTTTCCCTATCACTGAAGTTAAACTGACAGGTCTGTAGATTCCTGCTTATGACCTGCTCCCACTTTTGTGAAGGGGAATCACATCTGCCCTTCTCCAGTCCTCGGGTACCACCCCATCCTCCCATGATTTGTTAAAGAGGGTAGTCAGTGGTGTCACTAGTTCTACCCTTAGTTCTTTTAGAATTATGGGATGAATCCCATCATGCCCCATTGCTTTGTCCACCTTCAGTTTTAAGAGTTCTTTCAGAACCCTTTCTTCTGTAAATGGGCTGGTATCAACTGTCCCCTCGTCCCCTTTTTCACTGCCTGGGCTATTTTCTCTTCTATTTGTGCCTTTGTGCTCCTGACTGCTTTCCCTGCCTCAATCTGCTTTCCCTGATACACCACTCTATCCTCCTTCTTCTGTGCCTCCTCATACCTCATGAATGCTAACTTTTTTTCCCCCTTACCTTCTCAGACACCTCTTTTGAGAACCATAGTGGACTCCTTTTCCTCTTGCTTTTGTTAACCTGCCTAACATAGAGGTTTGTTTCCTTCCCTATTCACACTTTTATTTTTGACCACTGTTCCTCCACTGCACCCAAGTCCCCCCCCCCTTCCGCCAGGGCATCCCTGAGGCATTCTCCTAATTTTGCAAAATCAGCCCTCCTGAAGTTCAAGACCCTTGCCCTTGTGTGGTTCACTTCTGCCACAGTTCTTATGTTGAACTACACTCTCTGGTGATCACTGGTTCCCAGGTGGCCATCCACCACGACGTCTGCAATACTGTCCCCATAGATGAGTACAAGGTCCAATTTTGCTCCCTCATGAGTGGGCTCCTTTACTAGTTGCCTGAGGAATGCCCCCTGAATAGAGTCTAGTCTGTCCCTGCTCCTAGCTGAAGCTGCAGCTGGAATGCTTCATTCTACATCTGGCAGATTGAAGTACCCCATCATCAGCACCTCCCCCTTATTAGCCATCTTTGCATGGATTCCACCAGAACCTTATCCATCTCCATCCCCTGTGCTGGAGGTCAGTAGGTCATGGCAGTGCGAATAGCAGCTTCCTTTTCAGTCTCTATGATGACCCATAGTACCTCCGCCTCTGCCTGTGTTCCCTGTAACTCTGTTGCTTTTATGCTATCCCTCACATACAGAGCTACTTCTCTCCCTTTCTTACCTACCCTGTCCTTCCTGAACAAAGTATATCCTGGTATCGCTATGTCCCAGTCATCATTCTCATTGCACCATGACTCAGTAATGGAGACAATTTCCAGGTCAATGTGTGCCATAAGGGCCACTAGGTCAGGGGATTTATTTCCCAGACTATGAGCATTTGCACACATGGCCTTTCAAATCCCACTGACACCCTGCTTTTCAATTCCCCCTTTTCCCTTTTGCTTTTTCTCCCTAACCCCTCTTCCCTGAGTCCCATCTCACTTCATTTCTACTGTTTTGTTTGTTATCAGGTACCCTTGGGAATTTTTCTCCCTCAGGGTTGTCCCTCCTGCCTACTTCTGCTTTCAGGGGGGAAGTTTATGTCTTCCTGCTCCATTCCACCACCACCCTCAGTTTGCTTAAATGCTCACCAAAGTAACATTTAAACCACTCTCCAAGGACTGTGATTCCCTTCCCAGATGGATGCAGGCCATCTCCCTTGTATAGACTTTTATCACTCCAGGTGGGACCCCAGTCCTCAGTGAAGCTGAATCCCTCCTTCCTGCACCATTCGTTCAACCATTTGTTGGAGCTCCTGGTATGGAGTACCCTATCCTCCCCCTGTCATAGACAGGCAGTAACTCAGAAAAGGTCACTGAGCAAGCTATCTGCTTATGCCCCCTCCCCAACTCCCTGAACTCCTTCTGCATAGTTCTAACCTCATCCCTAGCTAGGTCATTAGTCCCTTGGTGGATAGTGACATCCAGCTGTCCCTCCCTTCCTGCTGCCCTCGCAGTCCCCCAGATCCACGTCCCATTCCTCTCAGCTGTGGCGCCGGGTAGACACCTAACCACTCTCTCCCACTTCTTCCCCCAAAATCTGTCCTCATGATGGGGTCTTCCACTAGGAGTTGCTTCCTCCTCCTCTGGGGTCCTCTGCTACTCTCCAGAGGGGTCTCCACTCTGGAGGTTTCCCACATCCTCCCTGGCCACCACTATAGGTGCCACCATGGAACAGTCAAAGTCTGCCAGAGCAGCATTGGAATTGTGCAGTGGAACCATAGGGAGGGATGTGCCTCTGATCTGCCACCTTCACCCTTCCTGAGCCCACCACAGTCCAGCAGCACCTCCTCCTCCTTGGCACCCTTTGTGGCAGCCATGGTGGACTTGGCGGTCCCTGGCTGGGGGAGTAGGCCCCCAAATCCTGGCCAGCTCGGCCTGGAGTTTAGTGACCACCTCCCTCAGCCCAGAGAGGTGCACACAGATGGAGCAGCACAGCAGTCTCCAGAACGTCTGCCTGAAAACTGCCACCTCACAATCACTGCACTGCACCCCTCCAAGCGTGTCTATTATCTACCCTGCTTGTTTTTGATTACTTACAATACTTTAAACAATTATTTATCTCTACCTTAGTTAGGGAGTTGAACCTATTCTCAACTGTTTTGTTTACTTTAAAGTCCCCTTATTTTACCCCTACCCTATTTAGGTGTTTCTCCTTATTCCCACAATTTGATTTCTTTAAAACTCTTTTTTACCCTACCCTCTCATGGGTGTCTCACCTGTTTCCAAATGTTGCTTGGCCCTAACGCTGGTGTTGTGAGCTGTAAGAAGAGCTTAGCAGGACTCTTACCTCAGATGACAGGTGGAACTTCCTGGTTTCCTGCTTTCTAATGCTACATTAGGACACCTTTGTCACTCTTTTACTGTTCTTTGGCCTCACTTCTGATGTGCAGAGTGTCTGGTTGCTGGCTGCATCACCTCATTGGGTTGACTTTAGTGAGCAGACCCCAATATCCTTTTCTTGTGGGTACTTCGCACAGAGGGATGCAGTGTGGGGAGGCCACTTGGTGGACGTGCCCTGAAGTAAACCCCTTTCTGCTTCCTGGTTTCTCATAATTGGTCAGAGCACCATGGCATGTCTTTTACCCAGCAAGTGTGCTGACTGTCTTCCTTTCAGAAGCCTCTAATTAGCTCCTAACTCCACTTCTCACAGTTTCCCTGCTGTCTCTAGGTCAGCGATTACTCTCTCAGGGCATGCAGAAGATGCAGAAGCCCATTATCACCATGATTACTGCTCCTTTGTGAGTGGTTCTGCAGCTGGGCTTTCAAATAGCCTCTTCCTGTTTCCTGGTGTCCCATGATTGGTCCGAGTGCCCTAGGAGGTGTGGTTACTGTCCGGCTACTGTGCTGATTGGCTTCCTTTTAAAGCTTCTATTGAGTTCTTAGTTCCACTTTTCACAGTTCCCCTAGTGTCTCTAGGTCAGCGATCATTCTCTCAGAGCAGGCAGAGGATACAGAAGCCCATTCCTGCCATGATTACTGCTCCTTTGTGAGTGATTCTGCAGTTGGGCTTTTAAATAGCCCCTTCCTGCTTTATGGCCTTCCATGATTCGTCCAAGTGCCCTTAGAGATGCAGCTTCTGCCCGGCTAGTGAGTTGATTGGCTTCCCTTCTGAAGCCTCTGTGGAGCTTCTAGCTCCACTTTTCACATTTCCCCCAGTGTCTCTAGGTTGGCGATCACTCTGTCAGAGCAGGCAGAGGGCACAAAAGCCCATTCCCACTATGATTGCTGCTCAGTGATTACAATCATATGCTACAGAACTGAATTGTTCCATACAGCCCATAGCAATTACTCTGTAAGAAAAAACTAACAACATTCTTCTGGATACCCTGAGCTATGCCACGCACTATGTAAAATCAGCAATCAGCCATGCTGTTCCTACTGTGTGGGACTTGCAGCAATCCTCCTTGAAACTAAACTCCCTGGTCAGCCTTACAACTATTGAAGCCTTCATTGGAAGTCTATGCACTGGAACCTGCTCCTGTTGTTGAATTGTCCTATGCATATTTTGGTCTCTGTTATATGGTGTTGCTCACACTAAGAATATAGGCCAGCTGTTGCTCTTTTTATACATAATTTCCTTTAATTTGTATTTTTTTTATTATTTTACTATTTTGTAGTATTCTTACTTTTCCCTATGACTGCATTTTTGCATGCTAATTCTTTACATTCATGTGTTACTTTGTATCAATATCACCGTTTCCTGATTTCTGCATGCTGTCCTACCCAGGACCTCCTTGTAAATGAACTTTCTCAATGAAGCTTTTTAATGGTGAAATAAAAAAATACAAACACAAAATGATGACCTCCAGGTCCAGAATTGTATTTCCCAGACTCCTTGCACTGGTGCACATGGCTCTCTATGCCATACTCTGTTCCTTTCAAATGCCTTTACTGTAGGTAATCATGGTTGTTCATTGAATTTATGTTAGATGTGCATCCCCTCTTCTGAAACATTGTGCATGAGCAGTACTGTCACCCTGGGACTGTTTTGGTTTAGATGTTTAAATTAAAAGACATTCACTGAAAATGCCAACAGCTTTTGCTGGCACAACATGAGTTGGTTTGCAACTGTATCCCTCTTTTCCCTGTGATAGGACTGAAAATAGTAAACATTTCCTAGCCCCTTTTCACATCAAAAAAACAAAACAAAGTGAAATTATATTGCATTAACACAGGAGAGGAAACTTTAAGCTTGCCAGAAGCCACATGTATTTACACTTCTACTGTTGCTTTAAAACTGTACAAGTATTATTTGGCATTAAAGACAATTAGTTGAATGATTACCGTACTCCAGGGAATGCTTACATTACACCAAATATAGCTAGAGAAAGGTTAATGTAGGACTTGATCATCAACAAAAAAGGAGAAATGGAGCACATTTGAATTTCCATTACTGTGAAGAGCTTGTACACAGTCCTCAAGGATCAACCATTTGTGAGCCTTGCTCCATTGAGCTGGGGGTGGGAACCTAATTAGTCCATATGTGCAAGCCATTTTGAGATGGCAATGCATCAGCTGAAGACAGTGAGCACATGGGCTACAAAGGAGCACTTGCTAGATAAGGTTTATCCCCTATACCTCCACCACTGAACCAGAAGTGAAACTGATTTTTAAATAAAAAAAAAAAAAATACAATGTGGAATATTACGAATCAGAACAGAAATAAAGTAAAGTAAACCTGGCTGGGGATGATGGGGAGGGCTGCAATAACATCATTATTTTCATGTGGCCATTTCAGCCCTGCTTGGATTTATTAGACTGAAGTCGGTGAGTAATTGACTAAAACAGACAACACTAAACAGTGGACTTTATTTGCTTTAAACCTTTCACCTGTAGACTGCTCTGCTCATGCAAAATAATGTCTCATGATTGTGCTTAGTAATTAAAACAAGGGGGGACTAGTCCCCCCGCACCCCTTCATGGTACACATTTGTGGTATAGTATTAGTAGGGGTAGAGTTCCTCCTGTTATAAATGTCTGCTTTTACCACTGCTTAGGAACCTGACAAAGGCACTTTTCAGTATGAGGTGCGTGTGTGCTCCTAACTTGTGGTGACAAGTGCAGCTGCAGAGGTTAAAAGCTAGTTTTAAACAGTCAGACACTTAATGTTTGATCCACAAAGATGTCAGAGAAATGCTGGAAAGGTGTCTAAATGTATCACAGAGCTCTGTATCATGTAACAACTATGCCCATCTTCAGCTCCATAAAGACAGCGGGCATTGTTAACATGTGTGCATTGTTGTGTAGATTAATAAGGGGCTAGTGCCATGGAAAAGCATTCATGACCAGAGAATTCCCTGTGGCTCTACAATGTAATGGTGGAAAGGCATGTACTGTATGATCATGGAATGCCCCTTCACCCCAACATACAAGCGTGTGGAACGCCATGTATGCAGCAATACATAAATAAATGTGGATAGGCTCAGAATGGCCACAATACCAGATTCAGCATCTGAGGCCAGACCAGGTGGTGCTGAACCAATTTCAATCAATTTCTGGAACCTAAACAGTTTTTCAGAAATCCTCTGTACTGCAAGAGATCCAGCGTGCCTTGACCAGGCCACGGACCCCTGAATTTCTGGAACCTAAACAGTTTTTCAGAAATCCTCTGTACTGCAAGGTACTAGCCCTGACTTTTGGATTTGGTACCAGTGGAAGCTGATCTCCAAGTGGCCCACACTATCTCCTGCTGAACACATCTCTAACTACTGTATCTCCCTCTGTGTCTCTAGTTGAATTTATGTGCTAGGGTTTAATAATTTGTTTAATCCTTACAGTCACTTTAAGTTCTAAGTTGATATTAGAAGTGAATTTGTAGCTTTTTTTTTTTTTTTGTTGACTTTTCCATTAGCAGATTATATCCTCTCACCACTAAAGGGCAACATCTCTATCTCTTCTTCTATCTAGTACGTAAGCCATGTGGGTTCTCTCTGCCTTTCTCTCACCTTTCCTCCTCCTCCTTGCCCTGCCACCCCCTTCTCTCTCTCTGGTCCTAGCCACCCCCACCCCCGCCACCCTCTACTCTGGTTTCCACTGCTACTCCAAGGGAACTCTCCACTTCCACTCGAGACTTGTGCTTGGTGCACCGTTTGGATATTCCTGGTTACTTAACCCAACCACTACTCTCAACAAGTGTGGCCACCTCTCTACACTGTACCACCTTGCAGTCCATATGGGATACCGCCTGGCACCTTGCAACTTGTAATCCCGGAAACAACGATCAAAACTATCTCTCAAAGAGCTGCGACTCTGCTCCTTAAAACTCCTACTCCTCCTCCTTCTCATCTCAGGCAGTGTCCATCTCAATCCTGGCCCTAGAAGCTCAGGCCACACACAAATTCCAGGTGCCCTTATCCTTGCAACCATTAATATCTGCAGCCTACTACCAAAGCTGGATGCACTCCAAGCCTTCATATGCCAACACAACCCTGACATCCTTGCAGTGGTGGAAACTTGGCTGACACCTAGAGTTCCTGACTCAGCAGTAACAATACAGGGCTACAGTGTCCACAGGCTGGACCGGATATCCAAAAAAGGCAGTGGTTGCACAATCTATATCAAAGACTCCCTGTCTTGGCACCCTGTAGCAACTCCATCACTTTCTGCCTCGGCCCAGATTCTGCCAATAAAAATCATCCTAGGTCCCAACCATAAAGCCCTGACCATTGTCTCCATATACATCCCACCCAGGGACCCTAAACATGGATTCAACGATGTCCTAAACTTTATCAACTCTCATCCTCCTGAAGCTGAACTTATTCTACTAGGGGATTTCAACATAAATTGATTAGCATCGAGTGCCAGTGCCTATAAAGACTCCATCTCAGCTGCTAACCTCACGAAAATGGTAAACTCCCCTACTAGGATTAAATACAAGACTGGCACCAGTAACCTCTTGGATTGGGTCCTCACCACCACCTTGCATGGTTTCTGCATTTGACCATTCTCCCAGACTCTCTCAGTGACCACTCCCCAGTCATGTGTGCATGGTCTAACAAATTCCTTAAGCCCCCTCCCAAAATTATCGCTAGCAGAGTCCTTTCTCATGGAAAACTTCCACATCTCAAACAACACCTG
Organism: Neoceratodus forsteri; assembly: GCA_016271365.2. Lineage (NCBI taxonomy): Eukaryota > Metazoa > Chordata > Ceratodontiformes > Ceratodontidae > Neoceratodus > Neoceratodus forsteri. Next base: position 1,019,462,822 of record CM028129.1, read on the forward strand.
CTTCTACAAGACTGACTACCCATCTATGAAGCAACAGATGTTAACTTGGCTCTTGATCACTTCATCTCAATTTTCAACAAAGCCTGCAACCTCTTTGCCCCTGCTAAAAGACGCAAAACAAAATCTCTCTCGAACCCATGGGTCACCCGGCTCTCCTCCTCACAGCTGAAACCATGGATCACCTTTGGCAGTTGCCAGGCCACTGGCAAACAACTGGACATCCAAAATTACAAACAAGCACAAAATGCTCGCACAAAAGCCATACGGCTAATGAAATCCACCTATTACAAAGACGCTCTCACCAATACATGGGGAAATGGTCGTGATTTCTGGGACAATATCAAGGATGTCACAGGGAAGCAGCCAAAAACCTCTCTGGCCATGTTAATGGTTGATGGATCCTCAACCCTCGACCCCAAGGTGATCGCAAACATCTTTAGCATGCCTTTTTTAGACCTTAGTGCTGTTCTACCCCATGACTTTTTTGAAAACAGGGCCTACTCCCCAAATACCTCAGCCCCTCAGTCTAACCATCCCCTCTTCTACTTCAGGGAGGTAAGGCTGAATGAAGCTAGCCACTATATTACTGCAGCTATCTCTAAATCTAGATCTAGTAGCGACACCCTGGACCTTAAGCTTCTGTTGCACACCCTTGATGAGGTAATTCATCCATTAACAAAAATCCTAAACCTCTCTCTCAGCTGTGGAAAATTCCCAGACCTATGGAAAACAGCCACCGTGACACCCATCCATAAAAGTGGGGACAAGATGAATCACTCAAATTATCACCCTATCTCCATACTGCCCCCACTCTCTAAGGCACTTGAGCGCATTGTGGCTGATCAATTTACCACCACTTGATAAATACAATATACCTTGTCCACAACAACACGGCTTCCAGAAAGGTCACAGCACCACCACAGCCCTTCTTGAATTCACTGAGCTTTGCACAAATCCCTTGACAACAGCCTTCCTCACAGGGGCTGCTTTCACCCGACCTCTCCAAGGCCTTCAACAGTACACCAGACTACTAATACACCAACTACTGAATGCCGGGCTATCACCTGACTCTTCTCTCTAGTTTAAAAGCTACTTAGAAAACTGGTCACAGACAGTAAAAATTGTGGATGGTCTTTCTAAGACCCTGCATGTTCGCTCGGGTGTCCCACAAGGATTCATACTGGGCCCCCTCCTTTTTAGCCTGTTCATAAACTCTGTCCCTTACCACTGCTGTGAGCAGATCATACTATATGCTGATGATGCTGTTGTATTCTCCACGCACAAAGATCCTGCAACTCTTCAACACAACCTTCAACTTGGTTTCTGTTCTGTAGAGACATGGTTTCTTAATCATAAACTGGTCCTCAATGACAAGAAAACCAAATCTTTGCTCTTCTGCAGCTCTAATAACCTACACAAGCTATACCACTTGGCTATCTCCACCACCCAGGGGAACACTCTAGATCAGGTGGGGTCCTTCAAATTCTTAGGGTTACAGCTTGACCCTAATCTCTCCTATGGACTTCATGTAGATAATGTAGCTAGATCTGCTAATACACGGCTTGGTCTCCTCTACAAACACAGACCACACCTCATGCCAGAAGCTTTGAAGGTTGCAATCCTGAGCTCTGTGATCTCTGTAATAGACTATGGTCTCATTGTTTATGGCTCAGCCACAACCACAACCCTTAGACGCCTCTCAACTGCCTTAAATAAAGCATGTCGGCTCATCACTGGTGCTCACCGTCTTACCCACACATGTGACCTGTACACTCAGACCGGCTGGCTCCAACTATCAAACCACATAAAATTTCTCACCTGCTCCATGGTGAAAAAAATCTACCTTGGCCTTGCACCTTCTGGGGTCTCAACTCTGTTACAACACCGAATTAACAAATGGTGCCTTAGGAGATCCACGCTACAGCTACTGAAAGTCACCCACTGTCACACTTCACAGGGACAATGCTGTTTTGCTTATCAAGCGCCACTCTGCTTCAGTGGCCTCAGCCCAACCATCTCCTCTGCCCCTACAATTGGTATGTTTAAAACTAGGCTCCGGGACTATTTCACTACCAGCAGCTCCTGTGACTGCCCAACTTAACCTTGTTTCTCCACTTCCCTTTCTGCTCTAGTTATCCCCCCCCCCACTGGATTCTACCCTCACATCTTGGTATACCCAATGCTGCACTTTTCACCCTCTCCCCACCCTTCCTACATTCCTTCACCCCCTTCCTTCTCCCTATGTCTCTGGCACTTCTTATCTGTTGTCTATTTTCTCTGACAAATGCCGCTGGCTGCCTTGTTACAATGCTACCCTTGAATTGTATTACTCTGTACTCTGTTTGCAATATCCACATTGTTGTAATGTCTGTCTTGATGTTCCCCATAATTTGTATTTCTCTGATGTGGAAACTTTGTAAAAGAGCCAAGGCTCAAAGGTATTTGTAATCCTAGACTTGATCAATAACAAATACAAACCAGTGAACCCCAAACCAGTGGATAGACCCAGTGGCACAGGGGCAGGGTGCAAGCTGGAGCTATGGATTTGTAAAGGTGTGACAGTCATGGACACTGAATTTTACAGTGTGGGAAAGAGAACTCATTGCCATTGAGGACCATCGCCATTACTGGACCCTCTTTGGGTCTAGGGAACTGAGATGTATGCCACTCTTTGTGGGTGGGCATCATTCAGGATGCCATAAAAATTGCCAGAAATAACCCCTGCCCCATTGCTGCCATCAAACCAAATAGAGTGACCTTCATAGCATTGTTGGACACAACTCACCTTTAGGGGAAGAAACCTTGAGTTCAATCCAGAGCCGAACCGATGGGAGAAATTACTGTTGACATATTTAGTCACCATGCCATCAAATTTAAAGATGATATGCTGAATACAATAAATGATGTGTTACAACCTATACCATATTGTAAGATGAGCAGCGGTGGCCACAAATAGAGTCAATATGCTACTCTCCTTAGAGATGTTGCCCCCAACCCCCACTTAGAGAACATGGATGACATCCTGTCCCCACCACAGCCTTAGCCAGAGCCAGGACTGACTAGAGTACTCATGATTAGGCCAGACAGTGATTAACCATCAGTTTGAAAGGCATCCATGTGCCTCAGACCTTATGACGGACCCTTGCAGGTGCAAACTATGTTCCCCCTAACCAGATCAGTGTGTTGGTAGGCACAGGTATACCAAAAGCAGCAGCTATTCCCATCAAGAGACTCCAAGAAAGGACAGTAGTACTTGGATCATGTCCTACACTGTTGACACAACCCATGCAGGACATGACCTAGCATGTGGGTCAACACAGGGAATGAGAATACAACACCAAACCAAACCAGTGACATGACAAAGGAGACATCGGACTTGCCTATGGCAATTAGTCAAACTCCACCCCTTGCACCCATGCCACCAACAGACACACACCCAACAGCATGCAGAACACCAGCCTCATAGTGCATCCATGCAGCACTGTAGAAAGTACACCAAAAAAACATCATTACAAACAGACAGACGTGATCTTCTGGAGGGACAATAATGGCCTAAGCCAGTACCTACTAATAGCAAGAGGCAGGGCATGCAGGATATTGACTCTGATGTATGGATAAGTAACCAATGAAACATGACAGGGTGTGTGATAATGCTAAATTACCACATGTTCCAGGTGGGTTGTTAAGCACGAAGCACAGCCGAGTGCCTTCAATCACCTGGAAAGTGTGGGTATAAAATGGTTTTAGAAGCTAAAAAAGCAGAAAAAAAGACGGTAAAATTTGAACTGTATGGTAACTGAAATTAATGCACAGTCATGTAACCATTTTTGGTCAATCAGATTGCTTGTTTGATTCCATCCATTTTACAATAAAATATCAGTAGCTGAGAAAAGCAAAGGCTAGCTAACAAGAGCTAAACCCTGTGAGCAGCATAGTTGCTGCCCTGTGCAAGGAAATGACCAGTATGTTCACACAGCTAGATGTCATCAGCACACATCTGGGGCAGGTGCACTCTGAGACAGGAGATAGGTGCTGTCTGAGAAAAGTTTTAATGTGACTTCTACAGAATATCTGACATGCTTGAACATAGCCCTGCATAGCTGGCCAAGGCTCTTAGCCTTCGGCACATGCCAGTGAGACACTATTTAGGTATTAAAGCAGAGACATTATGCACTCAGTCTCGCTGGCATGAATCTACAATGCTGAAGCAGCAGAAATACTAAAAAAGAAATAAGCCCTTTCAAGCACATAAAGTGGCAAAATTCTGAACATTAATTTTAAATTCAGAAACCAAAACTGAGTGCAGCTCAGCTTGGGGAACCACTTTTTGTTAGGCAAAAACATTTAAAACATTTGGAAAGTCTGGGTCAATGCCTGGCTGGACTCAGTTTTGATTTTTGGCTTTAAAGAGTAGCTCTGCTATAATAAAAATGCTTAACACAATTAGATGTACAACAATTATTTTCTAACATTAGTGTTTTCTAGTTTTCTTTTACTTTATTGTATTCTTAATCTAATTAATATTTCAGGAAATGATGTACATATTTTTACTTATTTTTTTTAAAAAGGCATTTGACTGTTTTCAACTGACCTCACAATTGCAGTTTGTGACATAACAGTCTGTTGTCATAGTGAGCATCATGTTATCATAAACAAAGACCCGATGCTTTTTTTACAGACTTTTTGGATAGACTACTAAAATGTGTTGTGAAACCTGGGAAGGATGTCTGAAAATGAGAAAAAAATGGATTCTCTAGTAAATTTTTATAGATAAAACATTATGTTTATGAGAGTACACATAGAAGTGTGAGTTGCTCTTTAAAGTAAATTTCTACACTGTGACTGGTAACTTGCCTGCTGTATCTGTGGAGGGCATGCAAACACAGGGGGCAGGATATTCAAAGCAGTTGCGCATGGCGCAACTGGGTTGCACCTGCGCAACTGTGGAACTGCTCCATGGAGCGATATTCAGTGGGAGCCAGTGTGCAGTGCAAGTAGCAGTGCGCCAATGTGTAACCCTAATGAATGCATGCACAAGGGCAGGGTGCATGCCCATGAATATGCGGCACAGTGCGATATTCAACCCCTGACCCATGGCACAAGTGTGGAGCAATGGCCAGATGCGCCGAGCAGACTTGAGCCCATAAATACAGGGAGCAAGCAGGGAGACAGCACTTGCCCCAGAAGGGAGTGAGAGAGACAGACAGAGAGAGAGAGAAAGCCACCAGACCCTGGGGGGAGAACAGAAGGCAAAAGGGAGACAGAGCCTGTGCGGGACTGAGGAGTGGAACAGGTAGCCACAGGGGTGTGGGACAGAGGTGGCAGTGGAGTGCGAGCTAGGGGCAGGGAAAGCAAGAGGGAGCCAGGCAGAGTGAAAGGCACTGCCCCACGGTGGCAAGCAGACCACTGGAGCAGACCGCCCAGGGAGAGACAGGACAGCAGGGGCCATGGCCAGTGCAGCCTTCCAGATATAGGCCATAGTAAAGGGTGTGAGGAGGCAGGAGGAAGAGCAACATGGCTGTGGAAGTACCCATTGATGGTATGCCTGGAACAGGTGGTACAGTGCCTGCATCAGCTTTGAGAACCACTCCAATACAGAGATCGTTTGCTGGTATATCCTGAACTGGCTGATTCTGAGGCAGCTCTGTGTGCTGTGCAGTGAGGAGATGCAGGCACACACTAGATGGAGCCACACCCTGACAATGAAGACAAAGGTGACAGCCGTCATGTGCCTGCTCGCCATGGGCACCTTCCAGAGACCAACAGGGGATACCACAGGCATAACTCAGTCGGCCATGTCACACCTCCTCACACAATTCCTCAACGCCCTGCTGCCATATGCTATGGAATACATCCAGTTCCCCAGCACACAGGCAGAGCATACAGCAACCATGCAGGACTTCCACAGGGTAGCATGGATGCCTGGCCTGCTTGGGGCCATTGACTGCACCGTTGTGGGCATCTGTATGCCACCTGGCCCTGAAGGTGTAGCATACATGAACAAGAAGGGCTACCCCAGTGTCAACTGCCAGGTGGTGTTTGATGCCATGGGGTGCATAACCAATGTCTGTGCCACACACCATGGGAGTGCACATAATTACTTCATCTGGCACAACTCTGCACTGTGCCACAGGTTCAAGACTGGGGACATCCCCATGGGACACCTAGTGGGTGAGTATGGGATGGCCATGGGGAGCTGGGAACAGCAGGGCATGGGATGGGGTGGGCAGGATGGTGCACTGGTGGGGGTGCCAGGGATGGGCAAGGGGAACAGCAACAGAGGACACTAGGCTAACCATGTATCTCTCCACACTGGTAACAGTGGCTACCCATCAGGCCCTGGCTGCTCACCCCCTACCGGTGCCTGTCATCCCCAGCAGAGGAACGTTACAATGAGGCACACGCCAGCAAGCAGAACATCATTAAGAGTGTGTTTGGGATGCTGAAGGCATGATTCTGTTGCCTTGACAGGTCTGGCGGTACCCTACAGTACAGCCCCTAGAAAGCCTGTGGCCTATTTCTGGCCTGCTGCATACTGCACAACATGACCATTGAGTATGGGATAGCTGTCAAGGCTGAAGAGGGGGACAGCGGTGGGGACAATGACAGCAATGGGCTGGGGGAGGCAATGGGCTCCCCAGGCAGAGGGATCCCTGGCTCCAAAGGATGGCATGCCAGCACTGGGACACAATTGCACAGGAGCACTTTGGTACATGGAGGTAGGTGGAGCAACACCCATGCCAGACACAATGGCATGGCACACGGGCAGGGGCAGGCATGGCAATGGGCATGAGCACACAGGCATGGGGTGGGGGTGGGGGTGGCAGTGCCACACAGCCACACACAACAGCACACAGCACTGTGCAGCAACACACACACAAACACATGCCCAGTTGCCATCGCATGGCATGGATCAGGTGCAGGCCGCCAGTGCCAGGCGCAACCAGTGCTGTGCTGTTCTCATCACACACACACCACATGGGCCAGCGGCTGGGCAGGTGAGTACACAGGCAGCATGTGGCATGACACACAGTTGCCATGACTGTGGCATGCACCCACACACATTGCCCATGTGAACACAGGGCAGTGGCAGCAGACTGCAGACAGGGCAGTGTGCACATCAGGTCTGCCATGTGGAACCATGGCTGCCGTGGACATGAAGGAGGCCGCACCAGGGCTGGTCAACACCCACTGGCTGCTTAATGGCCACTGGGGTTGTATGCAACTGCCCCCCAGGGGTTGAACTGAGGGAACACAACTGGGTTTGTGCAGGGGTATGTAGACACCCAAACAGGCCTGCCCCAGGCATGCCTGGGATGCCGACAGCAGAGCCTGGCATAGACATGGAGGGAGTCGCTCGACGCCGTGTCCGTGGGGTGGACAGTGAACTCCACAGTGTCTGTGGCTGGCAGCCATGCCATGTGGCAGCCAGCAGTTCAAGGCCAACCGAGATAGCATTGGTAATGGGATCTAGGGTGCAGTCATGCCCTCCTGCAGGTGCTGTATAGCCTTCAGGACCTGGGTGGTGCCACTCTTATGCAGCTTGGCTGCCTGCACACCTCAGCGTGAAGTACATTCACCCCAGCTATGAGGAGCACCTGTTGCTCCATGTAGGCCCACAGCAATCGAGTGTGCTCTGACAACGGGTCGGCACCCAGGGGAGCATGGGTGTGCCGCCATCCTACCAGTGGTGTACGACCATGCAGCATGGCCCCCTGCTCAGGTGGACACTAATCAGCAGGGTCCCCATGGGGTAGGTCACTGTCTGGCACCCTGGCAGTGGACTCTGCATCCGGCCACCCAATGTCCCCAGCCATTTGCCGCTGTTGCCCCTCCTGCCTCTTTATGCTGGCCAGCACCTGAGCGGATGCACCACCACCACCACATGGCACCACTGTGGCTGTGCACATGGCAGCACCAGAGGTGGTGGTGGGCAGCTGTTCCACCACTGACAGGTCACTGGCTGCACTGCCAGCGATGGTAGTAGGTATGGGTGTCTCCCACACGACACCACCCATGCTGTCCAGGATGATGGTCATGTTATCATCAGTGTCAGACCCTGCCCTGATCTGTGTCTCCATGCAGATTATGCCATGGCTGGCATCCTGCTGGAACACAGCCAGGGCCTCATCTGACACCAAGCCCAGGACATCCGACTGGACAGCGGTGGTGTGCTGCAGCCATTTGAGCCCCCGGATGCTGTCCTCTAGGGCTGGGCCTGCCCCCACGACTGCCACTGGCACCCCTGCCACTGCATGCTGGCATGCTGGTGCTGTAAGAGAAAACAGATGTATTAGTACTGAAATACCAGCATCCCTCCTCAGGCATGGCATATGTACCATGCAGTGATGGGCTCCCTCCTGTCTGGAAGCCACCACCCGGCACACCCTCAATGTTGCTGCACTGCATGATGGCCACCACCAACTCCTCTTGTGCTATGAACTGTGGCACAGCAGCATGGCCCCCACCAGTGGCTGTTCTGGCTGCCCGTATGGCCGCCACCTTCTCTTTACTGCAGTGTTTATCAGTGCCCACCTTCTTTCTGCACTTCTGCACAGACAACTGGTGGCTGTCCTGCAGGTTTACAGCTGCTGCCACCTCAACCCAGGCTGCAGCCTGGCCTGTGGTGTGCCAGTGGAACCACTCAGCAGTTGCTCCCTGTCAAGGTAGGCCTCGAACAGGGCATTGGCTTGTGCCTTTGTAAAGTTGGGCCTGCTCTTGTGGTCAGGCCCATGCTTCTCAGTCTCCTCAAGCTCAGATATGGTGCTAACTGTGGACAAGGACATATATGTCACTGCCTGCAGCTGCCCACCCCATCCACCCTGCTGTGCTGGCTGTTCCCACAGCAGGTGCAACTCACCTCAGATGGTTGCAATACTGGTCCATGGCCTGTGCAGTTGTGCGGTACTTTTATAGCACATTGCATGTAAATGGATTGTGGCGCAACAGTAATGACATGCTAATTTCCCCAGTGCACCACACATTGGCTGTTGAGCTCATTAGCATGTGGTGGCTGAATATCGTGCACTTGCTCCTTGCACAATGGACTTGCTCCAGCGCATGTTGTGGCGCAATGCCATGACATGTGCAGTGCGCTGCCCACAGTATGCATGTGTTGTGGCCTGTGCTACTACCTATCTCACACTGTGCGCATGCAGAGTGCTATAGGGGCCATGGTGCACTATGCACCATGGCCTCTATTGTGCTGTGGTGCTATAGAGGCCATGGTGCTGCCTCTGACACACTGTGTGCAGGTTGACCTCTGACCTGACCCTATGCCCCTTGGGACTACACCACGACGTGCCAGGAGGACCACGCCCATGCTGCGCATCCACAACAATGCACAATTGGCATACACAGTGCATGCCTTCACGTGGCACGCATCCTGTGCATGTTGTGCACATGCGCTGCTGCCCACCATTTTGCATCAGCAACTTGTGTAGAGAGCATGGCATGGTGAGGGGTGCGACATGCTTGTAATTGGATGGACCTTGAGCTGGTCATCCTTGTGGCCCATGTGCAGCCACATGCACCTGGTCTGTTTGGCTAGGAGCCCCTGCAGCAGGCCAGAACTGAAATCTGGCAGGCCATCACTGCAGGCCTGGTTCGGGACACTGGGGTGCCTCTGACCAGTGTGCAATGCCACCACTGGTATGGGGACATGATGCGATGGAACCCTGAGAGGCTGAGGCTGCTGCAGGCACGTGTCCAGAGGGGGGCCGTGCCACAGCCAGGTAAGTTGTCACATGCTGCATGTGTGCCCAACTGCTATACTGTGGTGTTGGCTGGGCTGCCTGACATGCCCTGTGGGGGGGCACTGTTGGCATGTGCCATGTGGTGTTGCATTGCCGGCCGCTGGGTTGCTGCTCTACTGCCTTGTGGGTCATGTCAGGCTGGGGTGCACACTGTGCACAGGGGTGGGGGTGGTGGGCACATGCTGTGGTTGTACTCTGATGTGTGCCTATTTGTGTTCCATTCCTAGGGACTGAAGATTGGCACCATGCAGGAGCGGTGGGGTGCCTGGCGGGGTGTAGCAGGCCACTGAGGGACCATAGTCTGGTGGTGTGGGTCCAACCGGTGGAGGTGGAGCGGCAGTCGGACAGGTGTGAGCGGTGCTGCAGCGGGCAGGTAGGCACTGTTATCTTCCTCTACTCATTACTAGGTGGTCAGCGGAGGTGAGGGTGTGCCCATGGCCACCTGTGCCATGTGCAGTGTCAGCTGTGTGCTGCACACTGTGTGGTGTGCATGCCACTGCGGAGCAGCCATTGCACACATGTACCAGCTGTTGGTGGTATGCGTGTGCGCTCGGCTGCCACCGGTGCTGCTGTGGTGCTGCTGCATCTCTGTTGCACCTGTCTGTTACTGCGTGGTTGGGTGTCCACTGGTCAGTGGTGTCCACTGCTGTGCACTGTCATGGCATGCTGGGATGCTGGCAGGTGTTCACCCACCCACTGTGGGTGGCCAGGGTGCCACTCCAGGGTTGTGTGTTCCCACTGCCTGTTGCACACAGTGGGAAGGCATGGTTCTTAGGGACTTGCACTGATCACCTGTCCATTCCTTTGTCATAGGCAACTGGAGGAGGTCGCGGCTGATACTCTATTGCCGCCTATTATGACAGATTATATTAATCACCTTGATGACCATGGAGGTGACTCAACAAACCAGGCGGTTGGTGCTCCAGGACAGACAACAGTGGAGGAGTCAGGCAGTGGCAGGCCGTGGCCACCCATAGTTGGCACCACTGTTTCCCTTTTACCCCTGCCATCCCTTCCCCTTCCTTCCTCCATCCCACTGTACAGTCCCTGTCCCCTGTCCCCTTCCCTCACTCTCCTACACTTTCCTACCCCATTACATTGTAAATAGTTTTGTTTAATACAGATTTCATGCTTAACTGCCTGTGTCCATGTTTGCTTTGCAGCTGGCATGTGGAGCCATGCTGCAGTGACATGGTGGGTGTCTGTGCGGTGTGCCTGTGTCACTGTTCGGACTGTGCATGGTGGTGTCCTGCCCCTTGGTCAGTGGCTGTGCCTTGGGTGGCCATAAGCTGGCTGTCCAGGTTGTGTGGCATGTGTGTTGGGCGCTGTGTACCATGGTGTGGCTGGCCATGGTCTGGTCAGGTGGGGGCTTGACATCCAGCAGGGGGTTTCAGTGGCAGCTCTCCCTTAGCCATTGGTGCCACCTCTTCCCTGTGTCCAGTGTTCTGGTGCTGGGAGGGGGAGGTCTGACTGCCTGTCTGCACCCTGCTGGCAGTGGTCACCTTTGGCCCACCACTGTGCCTCCCTGCTACTGTCCCCAGCTGTGTTCCATTGCCTGTCCCACACTTTTCCTCTGCTGCTTTGCTCCCACCATTGCCTGAGGTCTGTCCTTATGTGACTTGGGACTTCTCCCTTCGCTCCCTGGCGCATCTCTGGTTGCACTATGGTGCATGTCAGGTTGCTCCCTGGCACACCTCTGGGTGTGCCATAGCACATCCCTGTGATATTCAGCCGTGTTGTGCAGGTGCATGTCACCGTACGCAACCTTTGAAAATTGTATTCACTGTGCCATGGCACATTTGAGTTGTGCTGTGCTGGACTTGCTTTTGGCGCATTTCTGAATACCTGGCCCAGGGTATACATGACATGGAGCTGCTTGATGGCACACAGGACATTGGCTCAGACCTGCCCCTGGAAAGAGTTCAGCCAAAACATGGTAGAGGGAGGCAAAGCACATGGCTCCATTGTTACCCACCTATGGAGTGGGCCTTAGTCTGCTGGGATATCCATAAGCACACTCCCATCTTAAGCAAATGCACACCACAGCAGATGGCAAGATTCCACTGCATAGTATAGGGGATACTGAATCCACCTTTATAAGGATCACTTTATTTTGGCCCTATGCAGTAAATCACAGCCATATCACTCACCTTACCACAATGAAAACAACACCTTACCCAACCCCCGCAAACTACAAGATGAAGTATTGACAACAACTCTGGATTTGTTTGCCTTTCAGTACCCTGTATCTTGTGACATGCCTGTCAGCCACTGAAGTGAGACATGGCACAGACATTTGGACACATAGGACTGGCCCATACCAGTCACATCTCTTGCAGTGCTTTACCATGTAGCAGAGTATGTGAATACTGTGAGCACATGGATATGCACATCCAGGACATGGCTCCATCATCCTCTGGTCTTAAGCCATGATGCCAGGTATGTGCAGGGCTCATCAATGGTGGCACAGTCAAAAAGTATTCACCCAATGCATTGTAACTTTTGAGCATGGCAGAATCAAGTCTAGGTCTTCAGGCATGCAAACACTGCCCTCAGCATCTCTCCTCACTCTTCATCTGTTGGTTCATCTTAAGTACTGTTGGATAATATTCATTAGGACCCTGGCACACTTGTACAGTCTGGATGCTACTTGCACTGTAGAGCACAGTTGTGCTGGGCTCTACTGATGTGCAATAAGGTCACAGTCAAATTGCACCGGCACGACTACTGCATGGAGGCCCTTTTTCTCAGCATGCTCCTGAGGCAAACCAGTTGCCATGCATCATGTAAGGGTGGGGCCCATAGTATACCATTGTGCTGTGCTATGTTTGTCATGCGCAGTTTCCCTACATTCACTCAGCTTGCATGAACCATCATTCCAATTGCCATGGCAAAAGCCAACAGACTTGACTCACATGAATGCATGTGCTGTACAAGGCCTACCATCTCTATACCTTTAACATAGAGGGTAATGGGAATAGAAACTGGGTGAGAAGCACATGTGAGTAGTAAAGCCCATCCGGGGGGGGGTGCTGTCTTTAGCACACCATAGGGTTTGTGACTCTGTGGCAGTCAGTGGGTAGGGACCAGGGTTCTCTCTATCAGCCAGTGCACAGTGAGACTATTTGTAGTCCTCTGTTCAAGTGATCCAAGTGTACAATATCAAATAAAAAAGAAATATAGAATTCATAATTCTAGCCACCCAAAACTGAGTTCCAGAATCTCTTTATTTTGGGGGGGGGGGGTTAAAAAGTAAAATACTGAAAGTAGGCTATGTATTCAAAGCTGATCATAAATAATTCTTAAATATTCTATATTTAGTTATGCACTTTTTGTGCTTCTGTTATTTTGTATAGTAGAGCATTGTCTGTCTTCTGAAAAGGCAGCCACCGAGCCAAAGGTGGCATGGACCAGTGAAGTTCCCAAATATGGCAATTTTCCTTTTCTCTTCTGCAATTCACTGAACATCCCATGCCATACTGATGTTGCAGATGTGGCCTTGTATCTTACTAAACTAATGAACCAGTTTGTGGAGTGATTCTGGGTCTCTGAAGTGCGGGCTGAGGAGGATAGTGGAGTGTTTCAGTAAATGCTTGTCTCATTTAGGGTTGGAGCATGCCTGGTCTCCTCTTCAGTTATCTCACCTGTGTAAGCACAGTTGTCAGTGAAAGTGGAACTAACATGTCAAGTGTAGGGGGCCTTAACAGAATGATAATGTAACTCATGGGAATGCCTTTTTGCTATTATAAAAGATGACTGCAAGAAAAAAGTGATGGAAGTGTACTTTTTTAATGTTTTCCTGACTGAGAGAGAGAGAGGGATTTCTAACAAAATAGTTCATCCACCAACTGTTTAATAATTCTTTTTTAGAATCAGAATGCATCTTTCCAGTCATTTAGCCATGATAGAGAATGGAATACTGACAGGAAAAATTCATGCACCAAGGTAATCAGGCTATATATGATAGTATAACAGAGATTAAAGCATTTTAACAAGTTTCATTACATGTTCCTCTATGAGGAATGTTTAAATGGTGGAAACGTTCCTAGTAGTGGTTGACAAGTTTGTTTTTTCGCCCTACTGATGCGTAAAAGGAAACTATTTTAGGCCTGTTGGACCATCCAGCCGATCCCTTCCTTTCATGGTTCTTGCCCTGAACCCACCCTGGCATATTGATGTGACATACAGTATGAATGGCGAGGTTTGAGACTATGTGCTCCATTATAGTCAATAGTGACAGTTTTTGATGCATATTTTCATGTGTTAGTTAGCAATTGTTAATTATCACTATTAACAATTGTTAATTGACACAAGAAAACCAGCATTACCAATAATGGACTGCATGGTCCTGGGACACATTTTCCGTACAGCACAAAATATGCCAGCACAGTTCCAAAGCAAGTACCAAGAAAGGAATGGATCAGTTGGATGTTATATCGAGGCAAAAATAGTATCCATTCCAAGATGAGCAGGGTGAAGAAAAAAAATAGTTACTGCTAGGTATGGTTTTGCCTCTGTAAGCTTCCCCAGATATGAGGTATTTACTATAAATCTAAAATCTTTTAAATTGTTTTACTCTCAGACTGTCAGAATGGTTACAGCAATTCAGAATATGGCCAAGCTAAGATCATTCATAATAATTAAGGCAACCATTTATTTATAATCTGTTAACGAGAGAGAGAAAAAGAGAGAGACAACGGGCTCAATTTTCAAAGCCCCTAGAGTGACACAAGGAGCTTGCATCAATTCGTGGCTTCTTGCATTACATTTTGTGTCATTCCTGATTTTCTATCAGTAGCTGCAACCAACCTGGGATCCAATGCACCGAAGTGTCCCTGCATCATTCATGCACCCAACATGGTTGTGTGCCTAGTCACAGTGGGGCTTGGAGCATGACAAGGCTGCAACATTCCCTTATTTGGAAGTTTGCAAGCCATACCATGGATGCAGCAAGGGGCATCACTTAGACTAGCCAGGTGGTGGTCGAAATGGCTTGTGCCAGTGGGATGTAGTCTTACAGGGAGCAGTAGGGGCTCACTAGGGGCATGGGAGGTGGCATTGGGGGTTTTGGTGGACAGAGTTGTGCATAAATGGGCATGTGTCAGCACCTATCATGGTGCTTATGCTGTATAAAGTTACTGTCAATCATATGCTGTGTATATTCACTAAAAATACCACCAACAGCTTAATCTGGTTCAAGGTCAGTTGGCATTCATCTGTATCCCCATACCCTGGGTCATGCCTGAAAATAGGCAGGATTTGTTTAGTGCACTTACCCGGGTCAACAAAAACTAATAAATAAATACATAAAGAACCCCCGATCCCCAATATCCTCCATGATATAGCCATACATTTGTCCCTGGTGGTCTAGTGGACTGTCTTATCCTTGATCCCCCCCATAACATAGTATATAAAATTCCCTGATGGCCTAATGGACCCCCATCCCTCTCTGCAATCTCCCCCCCCATATATAATAAAATAACTGTCACTGGTGGTCTAGTGCACGTTCATTGAGAGCTCAGTCTGTGGCCAGCCGTGGTGGTGAGAGGAGGGTTGTGCTGGTCACAAGCTCTGATTTGGGATGGGTGGGAGCAGGATGGTGGGACACTACCTGATGGGGTGGGAGGTGGGAGTCCACTAGACCATCAGGTATAATTATCTCATTATATATGGGAGTGATTGCAGAGAGGGAGGGGGGCATCCACTAGGCCACCAGGGAAGTGTATATACTAACTAATAGAGGAGATCATGCCCATTTATGCACAACTCTGTCCACCACAAACCCATTGCCACCTTATTTACCCCTTATGCCCCTGTTCCATTCCTGGCATGTGGTTTCTCTCCCTGCCTCACCATATCAGCCCCTCTAGTGTTGCTTTGGGTGAGGTGGGGTCCCTACATCAATGTCTGCAGATGTGCCAACTGCTTGGCACAGCTAATGACTTGCAGAAAACCTGGGGAGTTTGCATCAGGACCCTGTTTTTTATAAAATCGGGTGCAGGGTCCCTGATTCATTTGAAGTGAGCTGCACCCCTAGATAGCTGCAAATTGAGGTGATCTAAGGGCTATTTGAAAATGAAGCCCAATATGTTTTTTAAGTAAATACTGAACTGTCTCTCTCTCTCTCTCTCTCTCTCTATCTCGCTCTCTTTATGTATGTGTGTATATATATATATATATATATATATATATATATATATATATATATATATATATATATCTTTGCATATATATCTTTGCATATATATCTATATGTATATATCTATATATATATATATATATATATATATATATATATATATATATGTGTGTGTGTGTGTGTGTGTGTGTGTGTGTGATGGAGAGCAGCTGGGGCTTTCCAGCAGCCCTCCACCAAAAATCATGCGGCCTGCTTCTCAAAGCCCTTTAATTGACGTAAGGTGCCAGCATCAAACATATATGATGCAAGTGGCACCTTGTGTCAAAAAATGCACCCTGAGTAATTCTCAAAAGCATCATGTGTCAAACACAGGCTGCATGCTCCAATGGGGACTTGTGCTAGCCGTGCATCACAAAATGGGCTGTGACATGGCACTGAGGGGCTTGCAGCAGATGCAGGCTGTCATAGCCCCTAATTTGCTATCCTTAAAACTCTCCCAGAGGGCAAAGGTCTAAGTACCATTAGATCAGTCTAATGGTACTTAGGAAATCCTCTGGGAGGGTGTGCCAGAATGTGAGCCCCCCAGCCCTGATCCTTTCTGTATGTACCTTATAATATCCCTGTTAGTCTAGTGTCTCCCCTCAAGACCTAATCTCCCATATAATTATAGAAATATCCCTGGAAGTCTAGTGCCCCCCAAGCCCCAATCTCCCATTATAATTATATAGATATCCTCAGTGGTCTAGTGGACTGCCCCAGCCCAATCCCCCCTTAATATAATTTGTAATATCCCTGGTGGTCTAATGGACTGCCACAGCCCGATCCCTTGTTAATATAATTTTTTATGTCCCTAGTGGTCTAGTCGGCCACCCCAGCATGATCCCTTGTTAATATATTTTTAATATCCTGGTGGTTCAGGGATTTTCACCTCTGCAGCCTTCCACTCCACTTCCCAATCCTGTAACCCAGCTGGTGACTGGGCATAGCTCACCACTCAGACTCAGCATGTGAATGAGCATGTACTGTATACACTACATGCTCAGTGATTGACAGCTTCTTTCAGTCACTGAGGGCGTACTATATATAATACGTGCTTATTCAGAGCTCATTCGGCAGCTGGCTGTGGTAGTGAGTGGTGGATTGTGCCAGTCGCTAGCTGGATTTCAGGATGGGAGGAGTGGGGTGGTAGGGCACTGCAGGGTGTGGGGTCCACTAGGACACCAGGAATATTGGCACTGGGGCTGGGGCAGTCAACTAGACCAACAGGGATATTACAAATTATATTAATAGGGGATCAGGCTGAAGTGGTCCACTAGACAACCAGGGATACTGAAAATTATATTAATGGGGAATTGGGCTTGGGTGGTCCACTAGACCACCAAGGATATTGTTATAATTATAACAGGAGAACAGGGCACAGGGGGCGTGGGCCACTAGACCATCAATAATATTTGTATTATTATTATAAGGGGAGATTGGGGTTTGGGGGGGTGGTCCGCTAGACCACCAGGGACTGCTTGGGGACACTGCTGTATGGCCGCCCATGGCTTGCAGCAATCTGTCTAGGTGCACCCTATGTTTGATGCACCACTACGGTTGCCATAAGCCATGGGACTTTACTGCTGGGACCCTGCCTGATAGAGAATCAGGCAGAGGGTCTGTGGCATACGAGCGATTGGCACAAGCTGCCTTTGGTCTGGCTTGCACCAAGTTTTGAGAATTGGGCCCTTAGTGTCAGATGATGATAGAGCAGTGAGGTCTGTAAACAATTTATGATTTCATCTAAACCCTAATACTGGAAGACTGTTCCACTTATCCTACCTCCTTTTTGGTAAACTTCCTCCATCAGCCAGCAATTGTGACCCCTAGTAGTTCAACGTTATTATGAGAACTTCAGTGCAACCCTCCCTACTGGAGCCCTAAAGGTATAGGCATGCCTGAGTTATATCCCGCAGTTTCTAGTTCAAAAACTTCTAGAGTTTCCATAGTCCTCTTCATACCACAAATAAACTTCAGAATAACCTTCCTAGTTCCCTGCACCTCTCTTTCAGCCATCACAATGCAGGGAAAAACTGTTATCCCATACATTGATTGCATCTGCACTATGAAATGTTGATTTGATGAGGTCACTTGAGCACCTGAGGAAGATGGTTGCTCTGCTTTTCCCTTCCAAGTGGTCTCCATGAACATCCACTTTCATTCATTGAATAGATGGAAGAGGCAGAGACTCCACACTGCTGGTATCTTCTTCAACCAGAGTATGTCCACAGCCCCTCCAGTTTTGAGATGCCTACAGCTGCAATTAAGAGAAAAAAGGACAGTGTCATCTCTCTGCCCAGTCCCACTCTACAACTTGTCACTCTGTGAGACATAGAAATAGGCCCAGGCTGCAGACTGGATGAATTTGCAGGGCAGTTCAGCTGCTGTAAATCAATTGACATTCATTTGCCCTATATCATTTTACAAATGCTTTATTTACAAGACTCACATTGAATTGGACATGAATCTCTTTTTTGAATCTTTCCCTGGTGTTAATACTTTGCACATTTAATACTCTGTAATGTAATAGCTACCGGAGGTGGGTGGGACGAGACACCACCAGTCAATGTAAAGTGTTTTAATGTTTGATCTATTGACTATATGAGTAGATGTTGGTTATGTTCTTCACTGTTGTTTATTTATTATGTTAAGTGTATGTAAGTGTTGTCTAATTTATGTGGAACTTTGCACTTTATTGGACCTGGAACTTCATTGAAAATGAGCGCTGCTCAATGGAATGTCTCCAATATTCTTTGAATAGAAATGATTTACTACTTAGTTCAGCTGCTGCAAATCAATTGACACTCATTTTCCCTATATCCTTTTGCAAATGCTTTATTTACAAGACTCAGGGTTCCATCTTAGGGCCACTTCTTTTTGTCATCTATATTAATAGTATAGATGCTGATATCAATGAAGCAAACATTCATCTGTTTGCAGATGATACAGTGCTGCATATAAGCCGTACATCTCCTGCAGCTGCCTGCGAAGATTTGCAAAATGAATTTAATCTGCTACATGAGCTTATTAGCAAAAAACTTCTTCTAAATGCAAAGAAAACTAAAGCGATGCTACTCTCATCAGTCAATTGTACAGCATACCCCGCTACTATTGGTACGCTTCCCCCCATTACCACTCTACTAGAAGAGAACTTGGAATTTGTAGCAAAGTTCTAGTACTTGGGGGTCTGGCTTGACTATAAACTCTCCTTTGTAGACCACATAGAGGACCTGTTAAAAAAAACTGAGACAGAGACTTGGTCTCTTCTTCAGGATAAATCATTTACTGACCTTTGATACGAAGAGGCAACTAGTCCAGACTACGTTCCTCTCCTTAATTTACTACTCTGAATTTATCTATAGCCAGTACACTGCCTACTGTCTTGGCAAATTGGATATACTTTACCACAGAGCATTGAGATTTGTTACTGCCCTTCCCTTCTCCACCCATCACTGCTCCTTGTACGCAACTGTGGGATGGACCTCTCTTCGGCATAGGTGGCACAAAAATGCCACACTTTGGGCTTACAGAGCCATCACCAATAAACTCCCGCAATACATTGCTGACAACCTGCCCCTAAATTTGACAGGCAATTATACCTTGAGAAGCAACTCATTGATCTCCTTGAAAGTGCCAAGGGTCAGTACATGATTCGGGAGATAGTCCATAAGCTTCATGCTGCCCTCGCTCTGGAATGAGCTCCAGAAATCTTTAAAATTAAGAATCCCAGTTAGTCTTGCTGTGTTCAAGTCACTGTATACCAAAACTGTCTCTGTAGTATGCAACTGCTTCCACCACCCTTAGCTGATTGCTGACTGCCTCCTACCTACTGCCTAAATATATCCACTTCCCTATTCCAATTAATGTTGTCTCCCCCAAATTTTCTCCCTATCCTTGCTCTATGACCCAACATTTACCTTGCCCATCCATCATGCTAAGATAGGTCACCTCGGTGTCCCAGTATCGGAACTGTCCTTGTCCAACTTATACTTTTAAGTGTAATTACATTTGCTCCATTCTCCTCCTTTCTCCTTACCTACCCCATTCTTTGGCCGTCAATTATGTTATTCTGTATATGTGTAGGTATATGATTATGAACACGTATCCTAGGTATGAAATCTTTTTCCTAATGTGTACATATAACTTCACTAACTGTAATTAATTGCTTTGTCTTTGACCTTGTGTGTTGCAGGTCCACCTTGTAAATGAACTTGTTCAATGGTGTTTCGCCTGTATAAATAAAGATTTGATTGATTGCTTGATTGATTACTACCCGCTGAAATGGTCATTTCAGGATCTGTGTGAGTTTATTGCCTACTGGCACCCTTATATCCGACTTGGGAAAGTGACTGATGAGCCTCAGCCAGCTGGGACTGCTCTGAGTAAACTTTTCCTTGGTTCTGATCTGTTTGATACATCATCCTGCAACATATTACCCTTAGATGTTTATTTTTCATATGGGAACTGCAGGGTGGGTGTACTGATTATTTTCTTTTATCTGTTGATGTGGGTGTCTGGGAGGTGGGGATGAGGGAGGGGTCACAGTAAACAGCTCTACAATTTTGTTGTAAGCTTTCTTGGCCAGATTTACATGTGCCTGTGCATTGTTGTTTTTGTTACAACATGGCATATTTTGATAATCTTAAGGTGGTCAATTAGAACATGAATGGGTTAAATAACCCTAGTAAAAAATGTAAAGTACTGACCAGATTAAATAATATTGCCTGTGATATTGCATTAGTCCAAGAAAAGCACCTTTTATTCTCTGAAGCTGAGCATTTAAAATGTATATTAGAGGCAGCTGTATGCCACTGTTCCTCACTAACCAAGCAAAGATGTGTTGGAATATTGATTAATTAGGGCCTTCCCTTTGGCACTCATAAAGTCATTACTGACTAAATAGGGTGCTTCATTATTATAGCAGGGACATACCAAGGTATCCCTATTGTCCTAGGCTCTGCCTATGCATCCAATATATTGGATTGGACTTTTTATTAGGAACTCCTTCATAGTCTCACAGTGACCCATGCTGCTGTCATCTTGGGAGATTTCAACCTGGGCCCCTCTCCTGCCATAGATAGAACTTGGGCAGGTCCCAAAATGGAAGGCACCATAGCAGCTCAGTTTATGAAGGCCTTTCACACACATGGCCTCAGAGATGTCTGGAGAAGTCTTCACCCTGGTGAATGTGACTACACTTACTATTCCTGTGCACGGCACTTATAGCCACATAGACTTAATAATGGCATCACTAGAGCTGGTGAGTAGGACATGGGGGTATCTCTGGAGAATATCCTAATACCTAGTCATGCTCCCGTGTGATCTAGTCCCTGGTATGGGGGAGAGTGGCAGTACCCCAGAATAAGTGGAGAATGAATACATACTTCTTGTAATATTCTGACTTTTGAGAATGGATCCAGAAAGATATACAGATGTACCTGACAGAAAATAGCATGCTAGTCATCTCTGTTGCCACCAAATGGGAGGCATTTAAGGCAGTTCTCAGGGATGAACTTATTAGGTTCACCCATATTGGTGCAGCAGTCATTTTGTCGACATCAATATGGGTGCAAGCAATATGCCACCCAACATATCTGCAGCAGGCATTGTTGCTCCTGGGACAAAGAGCGCTAAAGCCCTGTCTCAGGAAATAGTCATGTTTTGCATGGGGCTTTGCCCACCACACCCCTCACAACTTAATATAACCTTCTCCAGGGTGGGCATGCCCTGGAGGGGGCAGAAGTTATGTGGGTGCAAAGGGTGGCAAGATCACCCCTGTCATCATCACCCTTATTGCGGTGCACTAATTGTGACAACAAAATTCAGTCACCATTCTAACAGTATCCTAACTTATTGTCTATTGTCTATAACTCCAAAATCAGGAAAGCTGGAGATAGTTTTCTCAGACAGCAGGAGGGGACAGTCAAACAGCGAGAGCAACAATTTACTCAATGTCTGGAGCAGGCTTCCTATCTCTTGCCCCAGATAGACACCCTTAGGGCTGCCATAGACACTCATCTCCAGTATCAGACAGAGTAAAGCCCCTTTAGGCTGAATCACTCTTTTTGGGAGGTGGGAGAACAGCTGAGCAGATTATAAGCTCAAAGACTGAGGGCAAAGTAGATGGACAAGTATATTTCTCTTAACTACACCTCCACAGATCAAATTGTCACCACCCCATCATAAATTTACATGGTTTCCTAGCTTATTTTAAGCCACTTCATGCCATGGAGGTGGATCCTGACAAGGCCCAATTGGACACCTTTTACCATGGCTTGATTTTATGGCAGGTGGACCCCACAAATAATGCCTGGCTCACATCTTCCTTTTCCATAGAATAGGTGACTTTGGCAATTAGATTCATTGCATCTGGAAAATCCCCATGTCTGGATGGCTTTCCCTGTGATTTTTATCAGCTTTTGCCTCCTAGCTGGCCCCACTATTGATGCAGGTATTCAATGAGGCATAAATTACAGGGAAACTCCCTCCTTCATTTGGTGAAGCACTTATTATACTTATCCCCCCCAAAAAAGACAAGGATAGTGTCCTATGTTTTAAGTTCTGCCCAATATTGTTGAGTAATGTGAATGTTCACCAAGCTTTATGACAAGGCCCTTGCAGAGATAGTAACTGAGATTATGGGCACTCTTATGTACTCGGACCAGGTGGGTTTTGTCCCAGGCCACATGAGGTCTGATACTATCCACCAGATCCTGGTCATATTTAGGAGATGCATGCAGCTCAGGAACCCACTGCCACCCTTTCACTTGATGCTGAAAGAGCATTTGACAGTATTGAGTGGGTTTGCTTATTGATGCCATGCACAATTTGGCTTTGCCCCACAATTTATAGTCAGTGTGTCTACTGTACAACTCCCTTACAGCAAACATTCTGAGGGACTCCACCATCTCCCCCACCTTCAGTTTGGGGCATGTGATATGCCAAGATTGCTCCCTCTCCCTATCTGTTCTTCTGGCCATTGAACCCCTGTCACAAAATCTTAGGGCATAAACTTTCTTCCTGGGGTGGCTGGGGGGGCACTAACAAAATGTCATAATTTGAAAATTATGTTACCTTGTTCTTCACTAATCCATCTTAATCTCTCCCAACCCTACATTCGATTATCCAGGAATGCTTTCAGATCTCGGGCTACAAGCTGAATGGGGCTAATGGGAAGTTTTAATTTGAACTGGGACTGTGAATAGGCTAGGGATGCTGAGGAACTCTTTCTGGAATAAGCAGTTGATAACTGAAGCAACCCGTTACAACAATAAGTTTGGCACGGGCTCCACAGTTGATTGGACTGTGCTCATTCACCTTTGCAACGTTGTAGCATCAGCGGTACTTCTGGATTCTGTTAGTGACCACTGTTTGACCTTTTGTAACTGGTCTGTAAAAAAATCCTAGAAGCCCTCCCCTGTATATTTATTCTAGAAATTTAAAATGCATTAATGTTGATGCCCTTAAGGTTGCACTTAGTTCAATTGTCTGGTCCTTTTTGTAAACATCTACTGATATTGGGGAGAGTTTGGAAAGACTTAGTCAATTATTTGGTGATGTTTCTGACAGAACTGCCACTAAGAAAAACAAAAAAGAGAATTATATCATACAAGAAAGAAGGGGTTATATCCAAGCTTTTGTCCCAATGAAAATCAGGGATAAAGCTTGGGAAAAAAATTAAGTTCAAGAGATCCCATAGCTTTACAAGAGTATAAATGTCTCTGTAATAGATATAAAATGGCGGTAAGAAGAGCAAAAGTAAATTTCCTTAAGTCTAAACAAACAGCTTAGAGATCTTGGAAATCCAAAGAAAACCTGTCATACACTTAATAAACTACTTAATAGGGACAGCGGTGGTACCATTTCTTTAAAAACGGAATCAAGGCTCCTTATTGATTCTACCGGTGTAGCCAAAATATTTAATGACTATTTTGGTAACTTAGAAAAACATCAGAATTAATAAGAGCTCTACAGGAGATAGGAAAACATGAGCTAATAGAAAAGAAAAATATCTGCCAAAATGTTATTTTTATTGTGTGACCCTGGAACAAGTCAAGGACTACATCCTAAAATATAACTTAGGACCCAAAACCAGCCCTGGTAATATTGGTTCTGATAGTTTGAAGATGGTTATTGATGTACTTGCACAACCACAACCCCTTGTTTCTATCTTTAATTTTTCATTGTGTTATCAGATATTTTCCCAGCCATTGAAACTGGCAACAATTAGACTCATTGATAGTGCTGGAAGCAAGGAGGCAGTTTCAAACTATTAACCTATTTCTCTTCTTGCTTCCCTTTCAAAAACCCTAGAAAGGATTGTTTTTGACCAGATTTTTCTTTATCTTTCTCAATATACTGTTTTAACAACTGCCCAAATGGCTTTTGGGAATCCCATAACACTGAGACAGCTTTGGTGAGGTTCACTA
The DNA here is from genome assembly GCA_016271365.2 of Neoceratodus forsteri. NCBI lineage: Eukaryota > Metazoa > Chordata > Ceratodontiformes > Ceratodontidae > Neoceratodus > Neoceratodus forsteri. Next base: position 1,019,487,184 of record CM028129.1, read on the forward strand.
GCTGTGTGCACAATGCCTTAGACTGGGGGCCCTGTGCCACTGCTGCTTTTTTTGGACCTCAACCAGGCTTTTAATTTGGTCATTCAATACCTTTTGTTAGACTTTCTTGCTGATGTCAGTTTTCCTGAAGATGTGCTTAATTGGTTTTCTGGTTATCTTAAACTTTTTTCCTTATTTCTTTAAGCTCCCTCAGTAGACCGGTCCCCATCAACTGGTCCCCCAGACTGATCACCCCAGCATCTGCTGGGACTCACCTCATGCAGCTTTTGGAGGTGTCCCACTGGCTGGGTGTGAAGCCTGTGGTGGTCCGGTGTCATCCTACCGGTCGGCTGTTTTTCTCTATCCCCCCCCAAATGCAACTGCAAGAGTGTGCAATGATGCCAATGGCTGAACTGTGCACAGTTCCGTAAGCAGCCCACCAGGTGTCTGTTCTGCCTCTGCCCCCTACATTTTTGGGAGTTGACGTGCCAGCCTCCAGCCACTGCTGGGGGGGCAGGCAAGTGCTGGTTGCCACTCCCACCCCTTCCCCAGGAGAGGAGAGTTGTCCTCCAGGTGCTCAATCCTCTCCTTCCTTTGCTGACCCCCGATGATCAGTTCACACTGCGAACATGGGTCACTGGCACAACAGGTAGTAAGGCATGATGTCTTAGCCCTCCACGCCACTGGGCCAGCTGGTTATCTTAAACTTTTGATCAACAGAACTCTGGTCTTGAGATATCTCTCTGATTGCCACCTTATACAATGTGGGGTGTCCCAGGGATCAATCTTCAGTCCCCTACTATTTTTGTTTTATTTTTAAGTTCTGTTACATCAACCTTTAAATTTTTGGAAATTATACTGTATACAGGCAATGTGGTTATATTTGGTTCAGGACCAGATCTAAGTGATGTTGCTTCTAAAGTTCAGAAGGATTTTGATCAATTCCAAATTTGTCTTAAATCAAGGGATTTATTTATTTATTTTATTTTATTTATTTGATATTTGGAAATAACCTTTAAGCCAAGGTGCTTTTACAAAAGTTCTATGTCATGTGAACAGAGTATAGACATTCAATCAAGACTGTTACAGAGCTTTAGGACATTTGAGACACTGTACAGCACAACAATCAGGAAAGGTTACAGAGTTTCTTAGACATTTAAAACACTATAAAGCACATGGACATCATCTTGAGCTGTTATACAGTAAGTACTGGTAAAGTACAGAGGCACAAGAGGTGAGGTTAGGTTAGGTTGGGCAGAGGGTCAGTAAGGACAGTAAGGAGGCAGTATAGAGCAGTGGTCTAAGGCTCTGAGCTGCAAATTTGGTGACATCCAGCAGACCTGACCTGGGTTTGAATCCCACAGCTTCCACTTGCATACTGTGTGATCCTGAGCAAGTCACTTAACCTCCTTGTGCTCCCAGGTCGCTCCTGTAAAAAAGCTTTCAGCTTAGTGTGCTATACCTGGTTAAACAACTAAATAAAAAAAAAAAAAGGACAGGATTTTGGTAGGAGGGGGACCTCTAGTAAAGTGAGCAAGGAGGCAGTGGCTGAGACAGGACAGGCAAAGTCCCATCCTAGAGTGGAGGGGGGGGAGGACAGGAGCAGCCCTTAGAGTGGCATGGTTGAGGCACATGTTGGAGGAGGGCTTCTGTCTTGTGCTGAGAATAGTTGCTGTTAGCAGAGCCAGGCCTGGTATCCAGAGTCTTGATTAGCCATTGAGGGAAGCAGGTTCACACAGAGCTGGAGGTCAGATAATACTTAAGGTCTGATTTGAAGCCACACAGGCTAGTGGAGTTCCGAATGGACCCCAGTCCTAAACCCAAAAAAGACCAAATTTATGAGTTTTGTGGATCCAAGGAAAGTAGCTCAGATTGATTTTTTCTTAATGGATTTGAATGGTGAAATCATTGAGAATGTCCAGAGTTTTAAATATCTTGGGGTGATCTTGGATTCTTCCACTTCATTTGAGACCCATATTCCACGTTACAAAAGTTATTTTTTCCAGAGACTGGGCCTATTGTTCAGAATTGATGACTCGCTAATTCCTGAATCCTGTAGGTTGCTAGACCACAGTCTGCTGTTTTTTGTACTGGACTATGGGTTCCCAATCTAGATGGGTACAACTGAATGAATACTGTACCATATGTAGTAAACTACCCTCTAATTACAACAAGGTTTGTAATTTCATGGTAAACCTTCCCAGAACAACCTACCACTGTAATTTGTACAAGATGGGGGGTTGTTTAGCACTTGAGAATAGGGTAAACCTGAGAATGGGTGTTCTATTGCATACATTTTGTTTGGAGTTTTTTCCCCCCAAACAGTTGTTTCTCTTTTTTCTATTGCTGTTAACTTCTTTGGTACTAGGTCTCAAAGTAAATTAAACATTAAAATTACCCAGTTAATGACCAGCAAACACCAAAAACTAGCTAGTCTGTGGAGTGGATTCTAAATGTTTACAACATTGAACCTAGGGTGGGAAGGGTTTCAGTAGAATTCTGAAATTGAGCATCATAAGAGGTGTACAAATATTGCAGATGGGGTCAAATGATTAAACTTGAATGCTAGGAAGGGTTGGTTAACTCTGTACATGGACTGCATACTGTAGGAATGTAGGATTGTCTGAACTGCACAGGACATAGAGAATCTAGGATTGTCTGAGCTACGCAGAACATAAGGAATATAAAATTGTCTGACCTGCTCAATGCATAGGGAAATTCATTTTGTCTGAATAAAAATCAATTGTACTGTACTTAATGAAGGTTAGAGTAGAAGAGGAAAATACAAAGTTGATTGAGGAGTTTAGTTGTCTGAAGATACAGGGGTATTTTCTCCTTATTTTAAGACTAAGGGGATCAAATGGACAGACAGCGAAGTTGGAGGGGTAGCCTGAAAAGGATTCAGGCAGGTCTTCAGTATGATCTCTGGGACACTATGGCATGGTGCAACTTTGGGAGGGTGGTAGGGTACAATGGCTATAGGACAGCCATGGTGTTGGACATAGCATGGAGGCTGGGGTGGGCTGCATGGTGTATGGACAGCTTACACACTTAAGAGAGGAGGTGGGGTGGTTGAGATGGGCAGTAAGCAGGGTGGGGGAGAGGGGAAGGGGAGAGGATTGGGGGAGGTTCAAAGCGGGCATCAGCTAGGCAAGGGGAGAAAGTGGGAATGTAGATGGGGTGGCAGGGGTATTAGGATAAGGTGTAGAAAAAGGCATGGGAAGAAGGGGAGAGGATTGGAGGGTGTCCAAAGTATGCACCAGTGGGGTGAGAGGTGAAAGGGGGAACGTAAGGTGGCTGCCGGTAACTTAGGAACAGGTGTAGAGGAAGAAGAGAGTGGTCAGGGTGAGTGGCAGGTTGTACGATCAAGATGGGCAAAGCAAGCACAAACAGGGAAGGGACAGAAACTAGGAGGGGTGCTTCAGAATGCAGGCTATGAAACAAGGGTGCAGTGCAGGAAAACAGATTTGCACCCCTGGGGCCACATGAGGAGGATGAGAGAATGGAGAGTGGCTGCAAGGAGACCATAGGGGATGAGGGAGGGGATAAGGTAATAGAATGTTCTGGAAGAAGGGGAAAGTTGGATGCACCTTTGGAAGGGAACCTAAAGAGAAGTAGCCAAAAGGAGCAAGAGGTGGGAGAGAAAACACTCCTAAGGGTGACACACAGCATGGAAGAGACCGAGAGGGGGCCTACAATAAGTTCAGGACAGGAGGGGATCAACAGTGGGGGGAATGAGGAGGGAAACCATTCATGGTGGGAATCAGGCAGTAGAAAGGTGGGACAAGCACGAAGTGGTGGGACAGAGCTTGGGGGGGGGAGGAGGTAGTCCAAGGGAGAGCAGAACTCGGGGGAAAGAGATGGACAAGGGGGGAAATGGGAAATGGGAGTTAAATAGGATGCCAGAAAAGGGGGGTAAGCAGGAAAACCAAAAGTACAAGCAAAAGGAAAATTGTAGCAGGGTCATGCTCATAGTGGACTCAATACTAAAGGGAATCAGGTGGGAGAGAAAGGGGCAGGGAAATTTATGTTGAATGCATGCCAGGAATGATGACACTAGAGGTGAGGCACAATATACCCTAATGGGGCAAACAGCAAGATGGGAGGACACACAGTGTTCTACCTGGGCACCAATGAGCTGGACAGGAATAATCTAAAGGAGGTACAGGCAAGGTTCACAGAGATTGCTAGGTTCTGTAGTAGTACGTGGTTCCATTCTTTTGCTTTTCCAGAGGTACTGCCTGCACCAAGAGCAAGCACATCAAGGAAGCAGAGGATTGAAGAATTCAATCAATGGCTGGCGGGATGGTGCAAGCAGATTGGTTTGGATTAGTGGGGCACTGGAGATCAACATGGAAGGATGAGAGCCTATTTGCCCTGGACAGACTGCACCTGAATGAGGAGGGATCAGCAGTACTAAAGAGTGTTAGAGAGTTTATAGAGATAACTTATAATTTTAACAGAATTCGGGGTTAAGTAAAGACCACTCAAGCAGACAGGAGAGATAGGAGACTACCAGCACCCCCCGGGATGGAAATAAAATGCTGGAAAAGGCAAGAACAAGGGAAGGTTAGAAGGGGAGGGCAGTGAAGGGGGGGATATGGTGGAAGGGATTATCAACCAATGCCAAGAGTTTGGGGAACAAAATAGTGGACTCAGAGGCCATCATTGTGGATGGAGGTCGGGACATAGTAGCGGTAAGTGAGACATGGTGGAGAGAGCATCATGCCTGGGATATGGTTATCCCAGGCTACAGACTGTTTAGGAGGGACAGGACTGGAAGGGGGGTGGCAGTATACATCTAAGACAACATTAGTGCAATGGAAGGACAGGAGGAGGAGGACGGGGAGACAGAGCTCATGTGGGTCACACTGGACAGACAGACTGGTGAATCACTGAGGCTAGGGGTGGCTTGCAGACCTCCTATGCAGGGGGAAGAAGGGGATAGACAGTTGATGCAGACAGATACATGGATGGCTCTCAAGGGAAGCTTCTGTTAGTGGGGGACCTAAACCTCCCCGATGTGGATTGGAAGATCACAGTTGCAGTATCAGCTAGGAGCAGGGCGAGCCTAGAGATGATACAGAGGGTATTCATGCAACAGCTGGTTAGGGAGCCCACTAGGGGTGGTAATCTGCTGGACGTGGTCCTCACAAATGGGGCAAGTTTGAATGGGGTGGTGGTGGATGACAGAGTGGGTACAAGTGATCACAGGGCTTTATGGTTCAGTGTAAAGATGGGGAGGGAGGCAAATCAGGCCAACATGAGGGTTATGGACTTCAGGAAGACAGACTTTGTCAGAATGAGGAGGATACTTAGGGAAGAAATGGCAGGGAAGGGGAATATAGGGAATGTGGAGTAGTTATAGGAAGCCATCAAATGGAGGGGTACTGAAAGCCACTGAAGTTTGCATTAAGAAGGTGAGGAAGAACAGGAGAAGGAGGAGACCCTCTGGTTTACAAGGGAGGTAGCAAGGCTGGTCAGGGAAAGGACACAAAGGAAGGAGGACAGAGAGGCATATAGGGAGAAGTGGAGGATAGCAGGGCCGCAGATAAGGAAGGTTAAAGTGGACCTTAAGGAGAAAATAGCTAGGCAGGCCAAGAGGAGTAATAAAACTTTTTTTAGGTATGTGGGGGGAAAAGTTGAGGCAGGGGATAGTACAGTTGCAGGGGAAGGGAGGAATACAGCTGGAGGGGCATTTTGAGAAAGCAGAAGTTTTGAATAGCTATTTCTGCTCAGTCTTCATGAGGGGGGGTAGAGGACCCAAGCTGAGTGGGAGGGGTAGGGTAGGCAGAAAGGTGGATACTAGCCAGTTCAGCATAGACAGGGTAAGGGAGGAAGTGGACAGGTTAAAGGTGGACAAGGCAATGGGGCCGGACAGCAGGCACCCGAGTGTACTCTGGGAACTGAGGGAAGAGCTGACAGCTCCACTGACAAGACCTTTTAACTTGTACCTGGATACAGGGTGTGTGCCAGAGGACTGGTGGAGGGCAGATGTGGTCCCACTGCACAAGGTGGGCAGTAAGGAGGTGGTGAAGAATTATCGCCTGGTCAGCCTCACCTCAGTGGTGGGTAAGGTGATGGAGGCACTAATAAAGGAAAGGAAAGGGTGGTGGACTACCTGTGGACAGCGGCCTGCAGGATGATAGGTAACATGAATTCATGAATGGGAGGACATGCCAGATGAACCTGACAGAGTTCTTCAATTGGGTGATGCAGGTGGTTGACCAGGAAGTGGCATTAGACGTAGCCTATCTGTACTTCAGCAAGGCATTCGACACCGTCCATCACATAAGGCTAGTAAATAGGCTGGAAAGCTTAGGGGTGGGATGGAAAATTACTAGGTAGGTAGAAAACTGCTTGGCAGGCAGAAGCCAAAGAATGGTGATTAATGGGATGCACTTCAAGGTGAAGGGGTGATGAGTGGGGTGTCGAGAGGTCAGTACTGGGGCCCCCTTTTTTTAATATCTACATCAGTGATATAGCGAACGGTCTGGAGGGAAGGGTATGCCTATTTGCAGATGATACAAAAATTTGCAATTGGGTTTACATCCCAGGGGGAGTGTAGGACATGAAGCAGGACCTGAAGATTCTGGAGGGGTGGTTGGAAACTTGGCAATTGAAATTCAATGCCAAAAAAGTGTGCTGTGAATCACTTGGGGTGTAAAACCCCACAAGCAGCTTACACTTTGGGGGTAATCAAAAAAATGGAGCAGGAGAGGGATCTGGGGTTTATTATATCAAGCAACCTTAACGTAGGTAGCCAATGCAGCAAAGCATTGGGGAAGTCAAATAGAATGTTGACATGCATTGGAAGAGTCATAACTAGCAGAAGGAGGGAGGTGATTATGCCTCTTTACAAGGCCATGGTGAGGCCGCACCTGGAGTATGGGGTCCAGTTCTGCAGACTGTATCTGTGCAAAGATATATATGGGGATGAATAAGGTTCAGAGGAAGGCAACCAAGATGGTGCATGGTATGCAGGTTAAAACATAACAGCAGAGGTGTAGAGAATTGGATTTGTACACATTTGAGACTAGAAGGGCGATGGGGGACATGATTGAAACTTTTAAGTATGTAAACAGGATCAATAAGGTGAAGAAGGGGAGCTTATTTAAAAGGAAAGAAGGAGCTAAAACTAGAGGGCATAGCCTAAAATTGGAAGGAGGAAGATATACTGTAAAGGCAATGTGAGGGGGCGATTCTTCATGGGAAGGATGGTGGAGGCCTGGAATAAACTACCAGAGGAGGTGATGGGGCTGAAACGGTCGAGGGATTCAAGAGGGCATGGGACAGAAAATGGGGTTGGAAAGTGGGAGAAAGGGGAGGCCCTGTAAAATAGGAGATAAGTAGTGGACGGGGGAAAGGGGCAGACTTGATGGGCTGGTGATGTCCTTTTCTGCCATCAGATTTCAGTGACTCTGCTTCTGTGATTCATTAGTCAAAAATCAATTATTTATAGGGCCCCTTCATTGTACAACACAATCCTTAGTGACATCACCATTTGCACAAGACTGGGAACTTTCAAGAAAAGATTGAACACATGGTTATATTCAAGTTTCAGCTATACTCATTATAGAATGTTGAATTTTTATGTCTCATGTTTGTATTATTTTATGTACTTGTCACATGTGAAAATGGGCAGTATCTGCCCATCTACTAACAAGTCTAAATAATAAATCAAATAAAAGTTCCAAGTTCTCCCCCTGAATTCCCAGTGTTTATTTGCCATGTTCCATGCACTCCCTTATCAGTGGGCCCCTGAAGGGGTGACATGCCTTGAAATACACCTTAAAAGCACAATCAAATAAACTGTTAAAGGAAATATGCAGGTCATACTGGACAAACTAGACTCTGATCTCATCAGGTGGCAGGGCGATTATGCTTTCCATATGTGGTAAAGTTTAATGCAGCAAAATTGAACTCCCTGCTCAAACTCCAACACATTCCTTCCAATTTGTTGGTCTGGCTGCTAGCCTCTCTTTTTCAGGACATGAAAACAAAGTTGATACACTTTATTTGGGGGGGTGCCTCCATGAATTGTTGACAGACATTCCAGCACCATAAGTCAAAGGGTGGGTTTGGTCTGTCCGATATAACAATTCTACACCAATGTGTGGTCATGTGCCATGCCATATTATGCTGTAGACCCGACCTTCTCTCCCCACCACCATCATCATCACCTCCACCACCACATGAACCTTGAGACCAGTTTGAGTAAAGTTTCAAATACACCAGCATTACTTTATCATAACTGTCTCCTCCCCAGATTGTCTTGTCCCTGCACCACTTATACCCAAACTGTGTGGTTGCAAATGTGTAAACTGTTTGGCTGGGTACCAGCCATCTCCAAAATTTATCCCCTCTGGTATAATCCCTCCTTGTTGTTTGGTGGATGTCCATCCTCTGGCCGAAATGGCAGCAGGCAGGCACAGAGACTGTGGGAGATTTATATCACCCAACCACAAAAGCTTTCCTTGCCCACTCTGAGTTACCTAAGGTAGGATGTGTTAAACCACTTCCCTTTTGGCATCACCTCCAAATTCATAACCTTCTGATAGTAAGACTGACTCCAATACTCTGTTTGTCCTTGTCCAACCCAATGGTTGCCTAGCTGTCTGCACTATCCTCCCACAGACAGATAACACACAAGTTACAATGACTGAAAATGTCCAGTACCTGGCCTATGGTTTCTTGTGGCCCCAGAGAACAGTGGGAAACCGAACTGAGTACACCTATCTCCCACCTGAATGGGATACTGTGTGGATCCAGGCACACCATACCAGCAGGGAACTTCAGGCCATGACTCTCAAATTTATGGTGCTGTTTAGGGTGTATAGAACACAGAGGCCCCCTACCATATGGAACATATGTTATACAGTGACTGTTGGTGGTGTAATTGCCACAGACCATGCTCACATATATTATGTGGGCATGCACAACCCTGGATGCATATTGGGACAAAGTGTGGACAGCTTGCTACAAATTTGTCTCACTTCACTGACCACAGGATCCTAAGTTACCATTTCTAGGTGTTCCTCCAGCAGACTCACTCCTAACTGCAGATCAACTTATATAAGTGAATAGTGCCTTCTCAGCAGCAAAACACCTCCTTCCTGCAAATTGTGAGATCCGGACCCCAACATCACCACACATGGAATAGAATAATATCTTTCTCCGAACAGCCAAATATGAAAGACAACACAGGATGCTCAAAATAAGATAGAAAAATATCAGCTTATCTGGGTGACATTGCCAATCTCATCCACTTCCAGTAAGACCCCTGCATAGGTGATACACCTGCACCAGACAATGATTGGATTTGAGGTCTCCCAGCTCACTTTATCTAAATCTACTGTGTGCCTAGTATGCAGAGTATACTAGTTTCAGTTTCTGATTAACTGATATGCCCCTTAGGTGCCCTTCCTACAGCCTGTTGGCTACATGTGATTCTGTTAACACCCTTTGCAAACTGTGTGAGAGGCCTTTCGGCACCATGCAATTCTGCTTAAAGTTGGACCAGCATAACATTCTGTGGTGATTTGCATATGCAGCCCATGATGCTTTGCATTGTGGGGCATGTGTGATTTTGTATTTTCTTGAAACTTGGCTTCCCAGCCAAATGCCCTTTGGGTAACCCTTGCCTCAGTGTTTGCGCACAGAGGTTCTTTGTCTTTTACATTTGATTTGTACTTAACACCTCATATTTGACTAGATAACATATTTACCAGTTTTCTTCTTGTCTCTTGCCCCATCCCACTCTAGTACCCCCATCGCTCCAAAGAGTGAATGCCCTGAGTTATGATAGTTGCACCCTAGAGCTTAACAGATTTACCACACTTTCTCTTGTGTTCTTAGACTCCTTCCCCCTACTGCTGTACCTTATTATTTGGTTGTACTAGGTATTACTCCTTGAAACTTCTGGTTTCAGGAGGCTTTTTTAATATCATAGTGTTTTAAGTTGTGCTACAATACTATCGACTATTATCAACCACATTACTTGAATGTAATTGTTGTATAAGCTTTACTGCCACCAGTATCTGATAAAACTTCATCACCAGACTGATGCACAGTTGATCAATCTTTCTTACTGTGATAATGGCACCTGATATTTTCTACCTTTCTGTTTGTTAAACACTGGAAAAAAACTCTCAATAAAAACTTTTTATGGCAATAAAGAAATGCTGATTTGATTGTGACATGCAGATGTGTTTATTCTGCTTACACTTGTCACTTGTTGCAAAACTGTATTAAGCCTATGTATTACAGCACACAGTAGGTGTGCCTCCCTGTGAGGTATTGTACCATGTTCATGTGCCTGTCTGGCATTGGCAATACCTGAAAAGAACGTTATGTCCAGTGTACTCACTCAGTTATCAAAGAAAAAAATAAATGGAAGATCCCACACTTTCTTCTGTGCTCCAGTGATTACTGTACAAATCGAGGTCCTTCAATTTCAACCTATAGGTCATATCCTGTATGCCATGAAACATTTTTGCCTTCAACCTCTGTATTATCTCTAACCTTTCTTGATCTGACATCAGTAAGCAGTCAGCAGATTCCCAGAAAGTACAGTATCATTACAAATGCATGTTGCTTGGTTACTTTCTGTAAATGTTACATGCATTTTTGTAAATCTGGTCTCTCCACCTGTTTATAAAAACCTGGGTTCAGTGAAGAGTCACTGATTATGTCAGCACTGAAACTCACAGACTACTTATCACTGTGAGCAACACTGTTTGACTTATGTCTCCCAGGGTTCAGTGAAGAGCTACTGATGATGTCGGCACCGGATCTTACAGCCTACTTATCATTGCCAGCAACACTATTTGAGTTATGTCTCCCAAGTTAAATAAAATTGCAGCTGCAGTAAGCATTCAGAAAAACAAAACAAAGAAAAAAAAACAACATAAAACTGACATTGGGTTTGAGAATACATTTAAGAACAGATGCATGCCATTGTATTTCACAATGGTGTGTGTGTGTGTGTGTGTGTGTGTGTGTGTGTATGTCTGTGTGTGTATTTCTGTGTATACTAGGTGTGTTATAAATTTTTACTTCTCCCATGAATTGCAGTGAATTGGATCACAGTGCACTATGCATAGCATCTGTGTAGTGCACAATACAAAATTAACCAAATGTTACTGTGTGAATCACTGCAATTCACACTTTTTGGTGAATTTCTGCTGCTAATTCCATAGTAAAAATTTCTACAACTGTGTACTGTGTGCATAATGTGGCAATTTATATAGTATAGTTTTTGTGCAATTGCACACATTTTACTTCATCAGTCGTGGCACAATATTCCACACTATGTGAGTTCCAGATTGTGTGTGTGTGTGTGTGTGTGTGTGTGTGTGTGTGTTGTGGGTGAAGTCAGTAAGTACATGGTTTTTGACAGCCATGGCTATGTGCAGTTGTAGGATGTGGTAGGGGCATAACTATGGAATAAGGCAGGTATGCAGTTTCAAAAATTGTCCAGACCACAATGTTAACATCTTCAAGATGTACTAAGGACACAGTTTCAAGTGCAACAGGGTACAGTTTCAAAAGACATGGGTACAAAACTTCACAATGCAGTAAGACAATTTCAGAATGTAGCAGGATGCACTCTTTTGGTATTTGACTAGGGTACTATTTTAGAGTGTAGAAGTTACATGCAATTTTGGAGTACAGTAGAGACATGCATTTAAATTCACAGGAGACACACAATTTCAGAACAGAGTGAGGATGACTGTTTCAGAACATAGTGATTTGCATATTCAGAAGGAAGCAGGGAAATGCAACTTTTGAAAGTGGCAGGGAAGCATGATTTTGAAAAATGGTGGGGACATACAATTTTCAAATGTGGCAGGGGAACAACAGTTTCAGAGTAGTGAGATGCCTGATTTCAAAATGTGTCAGGAATGTCCAGTTTCTTAAAATGTGGAAGGGATGGGTAACTTCCTATTGTGCTGGTGAGGTGCAATGTTGGAATGTTTAATGGGAATTAGGAGACACTCTCACTAGGGGGGCAACAATGTTAAACTTTGTTGGGAAATTTGCCAAGAAGTTGCAAAAATTCTACTTCTAGAAACTTTATGAAATTCCCTTTGTCAGCACCAAATTCAACTTTGCAACATTTTTCAGTTGAAGTGGCAATTTTTTCCTGCAAAGTTGCAACTTTGCAGGCGAAGTTTGGTCTCTTCACTGGAAAAAGTGTCACGCCTCAGTTGTAGAGTCAGTACTTTTGAACTTTGTGAAGTTTGTCAACTTGTCAAAGTTTTGTTGAAGCAAACTTTTCTCACCTGTGCACATCTCTAACTCTTATCCAGTTTTTCTTAAAAACAAACATTTTTATTAAAATGTATTTCTCTGGTAGAGATGTTATATGAATTTAAACTTCACCAGAAAAGTTGCCACAAGGGTGCTTAAATTCCCTTTTACAAAGCTTTGTAAAGTTTCCAGGGATCTTAGTAACTATGACTCTGCTAAAATTTTGAAGTTTTGACCTTGACGTGGCCATATTGTTCGAAAATGGTCATTTTGTGAGTGAACTGTTGTCAATTTGCCAAAAAAACTTTTCTGTTTCAAAACATTGTGAATTCAGCAAAATATGTCTTCTCAAATTGTGCAGTAAATGCCAGTCAGGGGTAATTTCTACTTATCCCTGTTCCTGGCCATACAACAGATCAACGTTTCCTGATGTCTCAGTCACTTAATCAAGACTGTTGTTCTAATGTGTAATCTTTATCTCACATATTACTTGTCATCCATGAATTATCTTACTGTTAATCACAGTTCTGATGATAATAAACTCTTTTCTGGTATTCCATTATTTAATCTCACAATATAATTTCCCTTAAGGTCACAGCCTTTAACAAAAATGTTTGTGAGTGGGGTCACACTTTTTTTTCTTCATTTTTCCTCCTGGTTCCCTGGCCCCCTTCAGTTTGGTTCAGGACTGAAAGAGCTGCACCTTTCCTTCAGCAAGGCAAACTGGCAAGTGACTGCATTCCTGACTCATTTCAGCACTGCTCTGAAAACAGCTAGCTGGCTAGCAGAGGGAGTATTAATGCCAAGGAGTTCATGCCTTCCTTCTTTCCCTGGCACCCAAGAGTCTTACCTCCATGAAGCCCCCAACTGGCTTCCAGTTGGACTCAGCCCAGATCATCAAGGCTTTTACATGAACCCTGGCCCCTAGGGGGCAGTGCAACATTCAGTTGACACTTGAGGCACTGAGACAGCCATTCACAGGACTTTTGTTAATTATGTGGCTGCTCCTGATTCCTAATACATACTGAATGCTGACATTTCTTCTGATCTCAGATTTACTTTAACTAAATGAATGCTAATATTACGATTTTGAATAATGTCATTGCTTTGCAGTTTATTTGTTCCTTCCAGTTGGTCAGGTTTTGCTTTGAGAAAGTAATCATTGCTAATCAGATAATAATTCAAATAAAAAATACCTCTGAAAGGCTTGATTTCATGAATTATTATCATTATATAAGCAAGACACTTGCATAGTTTTCTGTTTGCTTTATACCTTCATGTACTCAACATCAGCTTAGCAAGGATATACTGTATGCAGCATCTTGAGAAATCAGAACAGCTCTTCATAGCTCTACTGCACTTTGGTTGCTAGGTAACATCACTAGCTAACAAAAGGTTGATTTCAATGCCTGCTGGCAATGGCTAAATAATGAAGCTTTTCTTTCATCATTTTGTATGCACCTTGAATCAAATTGTCCATGCTTCAGAGTAGCAATCCAATCAAAAATTATTCTTATGAGAAATTTGACTGCAGTATCTACCTATGCAATGCACATTCATAACAGTAATTCATAATAGGCGCTAGTGAGGTACTTTAATTTTCCTCTCCATACTCCTAATCCTCTTATAACTGGGTTGCTGGGAGATTTAATTTGTGGTATTATGTTTGATGTTTAATCCTGTATATACAACAAAATGAGTGGAGACTAGCACAATACATTTCATTTTTGACATTTCAAGCCACTGAGAATGATATAGGCTTCAATGGCTTTGTGGAATTAATATCTAGGTTGGAATTCATTAACCCTGCATTAGTCCTAGGCATTTAAAAATAGGTGCTTTGACATATTTTCTCCATATTATAGTATTTTATTTAGTTTCTTTCATTATCTTTTTGTAACAGTTTCTTCTGTTTTTATTCTCGTTCTCAACAAGCCTGCACCTTGTCATCTGATCTACATGATGCCTTTAGCCAGCTTCTAGCCTTGAACTAATTCAACTCACTCACAGCTTCCATGGTTTGGGGCTTCAGATTGGGGACATCCCCTCTTCTGATCAGTCACTCATCTGGTGAAAGAATGGTGATGCAGGTGTCCCATGTTTGCCAGCACATTCTCTTATCTGACTACACAGAAGTGAATTTGTATTGTATAGGCTCGAGACATAGACTCTCATACTCTTACGGTATTAACTCTACTATACTCAGTCATACCTCCCAGTGGTGCCATGCCAGCCTCACCCAAGCCTCAAGTGCACACAGTGCATGTACCTGAACAAAGGACCTAGCTCCCTGGCCAATACGCAGGGATCATAGAAGCAGCATTGTGGCACATCCTCCCTATTTTTAGTTCTGCTGCAAGTGCTAAGATTTTCCAGTCAGGCCACCCAGACACTAACAATCAAAGTTCACTCCTTTACCCACTGCACCTACTTCATATAGGACAGCCCCAGCTTCAGAAAATTTACTTGCATTGCTATCATGTAGAAATCATTTCATCTATATGATCCGAGAGATTCTCATTAGCTTAGAGATAGAAATGTACAGTACAGTGATCATAGATATATTTTAATATATCAAACCTGTTATAATATTGCTTTAAAAACAGAGATTGTAGTCCAGCCTGCTACCACTTGCAACACCGATGACATGGATTTGGAAGAAAATCTGGCTGCCAGAAGGACGACTGGGAGGAGGATGAAGCATCTGTAGGACCACTCTCTTCCTCTGGGGGGGTGAGGGTGGGCAGAGCATAAAGTTTGCCTGGTTCCTGGTGGAAGCTGGGGGAAAGGCAGCCTGGGACAAGAAGGTCAAGTGGCATGGCAGACATTGGTGCACATTGTGCAGAACCATGTGGCGTGCACCATGACATCATTGTATGTTATATCTCACGGAGGCCAAAGGCCAGAGGAAAACTCTGGCAGCAGGATGATGATGAACGCCTGTAGGCCCCACATCTGGCCAGCTAGGCATGCTGACCCAAACTGGATCTGTGTCTGTTCTGCAGAAGGGCTTGGGGAACCATACAAACCAAATGGGGGGGGGGCAAGCCTTGAGGGAAGATGACTGGTGGCAGGTAAGTCCTGGCAGACATCGGGAGAGCAGGACTGGAGCACTCATGAGAAGGAGGGTTGGCTGGGAGGGGGAGAAAACAGCCCATAAATGGTAGGAAATGTTCTCATAAAGGTTTTACACTAGGCGTTAGAGTCTGTTAAATGTTCAACTCAGGCCGCACAAACCAGGATTTCTTTTGGAACCATAAATGTGGCCTTAGTTTTCTTAAAAGACATATATTGCTGCAAAATGTAAAGTTTTGTGTTATATTGAGGGTTTTTTTGATTAATGAACAGCAAAGGAAAACATTGGATTTAGTTTATTTAAAATGTAATACAATGCAAGGGAATACTTCTCACTTAAGGGGGTGAAAGGGGTTTGTGCTGTAAAATCAATTATTTATTTTTTTTTAAAGCAAAGGATATATATAATTACTTGAGTTGATATATTCCTAAAGTAGCCATGGCATTGAAGATTCTGGTCAGGTCTACATATTCTACAGGTAAAATGTCACAAGAATAGAAATATTTTTTTTTTTTAATTCTTAGCACCAGCACTAAAATAATTAAAAAATGCACCTAATTGGGCCCACCAACAATTCTGAAATATTACTCTTGATCTCCATTTCATAAATTGGATTTTCAGACAACTACAGTCATTCAGCATTATGAATGGGTGCTGGTATATAGATGTTTATTGGCAGTACATTCTTACCTCTCTGAAATGCCCCAAATGAGTACAAAATATTACCAGGGTGTAAGTCTAGTGACTTTTATTGCTGCATTACTTTTGTACTCAATTTATTATCCTTAAGGCTGCTTCCTCTACAAAAACATTTTTCATTTTTTCAGGGGATGCACTAACCTATGATTCTTCTAAACAAAGGCAATGTGGTGACTTTTCAGTGTTGCCTTCTCATGATATGTGTAGTCAATTTTACATAATTTATAAGCTGTGCGTCTATTATTTTTTAGACATGTTTCTGGTATTTCTCTGTGTTATTTATTTCTGTTTGTTTATTAATGGGGAAGTGCATTGAGTTCTAAAGAAGTGCGCTAAAATCATTACTACTATTACTACTAATGGACTAGTACTACTACATCAGAACATTTTAATATGTGTTAGCATTGCTATTGTAATCCAGTGGCAAAGAGGGCATCCACTGACCTTTTGGTATAGGAAATGCTCAGCAAGGTGAGATTTGTGTCCCATTTATTTCCAAAAGCAAGTTAGTGCCTTGTCTTTTTATTTTTATTTTGTTCTCATGTCTGTAACAATAATACACAACATGCATTGACATCATAGCTCTTACAGAGACATGGACCACTCTGGTAGCTGGGACCAGACCACACTAGGTTTGGTGAATGTTTACAGCAGGAGATACAGGGAGAATACTGGGGGTGGGGAGGCTATTTATGCAAAAGGAAGTGCAATGGTCCTTAAAAGGAGAAAGGGTTAAGCTACATTGTTGGCAATTTGCTGTTAATGGGGTGGGAAGTATACGGCTGGTATAGCACGCAGACCATCGAAGCAGGATGAAAAAAGAGAAGACAAATTGCATTAGGTGATGCAAAAAAAAATAACAAAAAAAACAGTGAACATAGTAGAGCACTCATTTTGGGAGACTCAGTTTTCCAAATATTGACCTCCAACATGCTATGACAAATAATCAAAACAGCCAGAAATTATTGGATATAATTCAAAATGTCTTACTCATGCAGTGGGTGCATGATCAGACGAGAGGTGAGGCTATACTTGAATTTATCATGAGTATTTAAGAAATTATTAGGGACTTTAAGACTGAGACAGCTGTAGGACTAAAGTGGCCTAAGTACCACTAATGTCCATGCTGTACTAGATAGAGAGCTCAAAACATCCAGTTCAGTTGTACACCAAACCCCACATACCCATATAACTAAAAGCATCATGGAAAGTATATGCAAGTCACCATGACTGGCTCCACTTTAAACATAAGTGCACGGTTATCCTTGATTTTTTTTAATAATACTGGTTTCTCTAGGGCCACATGTAATTAGTTTTGAACTTGTCTGTACAAACATCCGCTTACGGTTAGTTACCATGGTGCTTTTATTCTTAAAGGTAAATACCTGATGGAGTACCTCAAGGATCCATACTTGTAGCTTCATTATTTTTGAATTTTATCAATTCAGTTCCTCAGGTTCTCAAACATTCTCTCTCCATCTCATGTGTCGATGATATCATAATTTACACCAGTTCTACTAATGAAATGCATTCATTTATTTATTTTTGGTAACCAGGTAAGTACACTAGACGTGGGAGGTGCTTATTTTTATGTACCCAGACGAGTGCTACAATAAAAGAACATTGGTCATAATACAAAAGAGACAAGTATTAATTTAGCTTTAAATTCAGATTTTGCATATTTGAATTCTTGGTTGATCAAACGTCTTCCGCTCAATAACAAGAAGAGCAAGTACATGTTGTTTGGATCTCCAACCAAACTAGCAAAAAATGCTGCACATCTTGTTATTTCTCTCCTTCATGGTGTTCACTTAGAAGTTGAGACCTTTAAAAACCATGGGTGTCTTCCTGTATTCAAACCTTAGTTTCACTTTGCACAGCAACTGGATTTGTAAACAAGTTAATCAATAGCTGGGTGTCCTTTCTAGATTGAACAAATGTTTCTCACCTGTTTCTTGGCAAGTAATTAGCAAAGGCATCTTATGCCCTATACTCAATTACAGTTCTTTTGTCCTTACAAACCCATGTCAAACAGACCTAATCCATCTGAATGGTGTCTCAAACAGCATTTTGTTTAATGTATGTTTCAGAACAAACACATAATTATGCACTTTACCACAAACTTGGTTGTTACCTGATTTAAACAGAACATATTTTCTTTATTGCCTAGTGGCTAAGACCATAAGTTCCTGAGTGGCTAGGACCATAAGGCTAAACACTGACTCACCAATATTCACATTTGTCTATTAAAATGACTCTGTAAGTCCAAGATCCAATGAAAATGTTTTCTTTATATTTCACATGCCACTAGTAGCATGGGTCAGCGTTCATTTTCCTTTCAAGCTGCCAAATGTTGGAAAACATTGTGTTTAATTGTCTGCACTGCAAAGATGCATCACAGGCCTGATAGTCAAAAGTTTGTTAAGGCACTAACCAGTGTCTGCCAATGCAACCTGGGTTTTATGCAGGAACCCAATATTAAAAATTTTTGTTGTGTGGCAAACAGGGTTAGCACCTGGCAAACCAAAATGTGTTGGGTATACAGATGGAGGGTGGGGGTGGGACAGGACTATTCAGCAGATTTGTACTCCAGAAAAGAGTTTAGCATGATCCCTTTCTGTCATGCAAATACTGCTGGTCAAAACCTCCTCCTACTCCATGCAGCTTTAGTGGTTGATGGAGGTAATGCATCCAACTAGCTGGTTACCCACTGTGGAGTACATCTGCCCCATATGGTCCAGGGCACTCCCCCTGCAATCACCATCCCATCACGGAAAATTACTCTCCCTGGTGACTAGTGTGCTCCCACCCTCTGATCACCAGCCCATGTGATAAACAAAATCTCATTGGTGGCTAGTGGCCCCCCTTCAATCACTGGCCCATATAATAAAACAAACCCTCCCTGTTGCCTAGTGTTTATTTTATTTTTATTTTATTTAGCTTTTGTTGACTGGGTAAGTGCACTAGACAAATCCTGCCTATTTTCAGGCACGACCCGGGGGAGGGGGATACAGATGAATGCCAACTGACCTTGAACCAGATTAAGCTGTTGGTGGTATTTTTAGTGAATGAGGGAAATTTGGCCAGGACACCGGGAAATTCCCTACTCTTTCGATAAGTGCCATGGGATCTTTAACATCCACCTGAACTACCACCAATCCAGGCAGATGGGACCTCGGTTTAACGTCTCATCCGAAAGATAGCACCTCAGAAATGCAGCACCCCTCTCATGCTGCATTACAGTGTCAGTACTGGGATATTAACCCAAGTGCGAGATGTGGGAACTGAACCCACAGCCCTCTGATCTCCCGGCCTCAGAGGCGAGTGTGCTACCTACTGAGCCACTGACACTGAGCCACTTACCTTCTGCCTCCTGTCTGCCAGCCCATAACATAGTAATAAAGCTCCCTGGTGACTAGTGGACCCTTATGATCTTTGGTCAGTTACAGAAATAGAGTTCCTCAGGTGCCCAGTGTCCCAAACCCTCTGGTCCGGGTCCATTAAGGTTACTAGGTGCCCCTCAAATCCAGTGATCCCCCTATGACTGGGGGGGTTGGGACACTGGGCACCTGGTGATCTTTATTACTATGTTACAGGCTGGTGGTCAGTGGAAGGGGAACACTAGGCCCCTGGGAGGGTTTGTTTTAATGTAGGGGCCAGTGATCAGAGAAAGGGGGACCACTAGAAACCAGGAAGAAGATTTTCTTTATATGGACCGGTGATTGAGGGAAGAGGGGACCACTAGCACCAGGGAGTGGGTTTTATTTTATGGACCACTGAAACTTAGACTGTGATGGCAGATAAGGACTGCTTGACCCCCCTAGTCTGCTCATTTCCCTACCTACTGGATCAGCTACAGATCCTAGTTAACCAAAAGCCTACTTCTTCCTACCCCCACCAGAACTGCCTTATGTCTGTCCCATGCATTCTTGAATTCCCCCACTTTTTTTACCCCATGACCTCCTCAGGAAAGCTATTCCATGCATCCGCCACCCTCTCTGTGAAAAAATACTTCCTCACATTGCACCTGAGCCCCCCCCCCATCTTCAAATTGAGTCCCCTTGTTCTTTCACATCTCTTTTTCTGAAAGATGCTATCTTCTTGGACTTTGTTGATTCTTTTGAGATACTTGAAAGTTTCTATCATGCCCCCCTCCCCTCCTTTCCACAAGGGTATACATATTAAGCTCCTTTAGTCTCTGTTAGTATGGCTTCTGTTGCAGACCCTGCACCATTTTAGTTGCCCTCCTCTGGACTTCCTCCATCCTGTCTATGTCCTTGCAGAGATGGGGTCTCTAGAACTGCATGCAGTACTCCAGAAGGGGTCCCACCAACTGTCTGTACAGAGGGATAACAACTTCCTGTTCTCTGCTGGTGATGCCTCCCCCTATGCATCCAAGTATCCCAACAGCCATCCTTACTGCCTTCTCACATTGCTTGCTTACCTTTAGATCATCTGATATGACTAGTCCCAGGTCCCTTTCCATTTGTATTATTGTTAATACCCCCCCCCCCATTGTGTACTCTTTCCCTGGGTTTTTGTTTCCGAGGTGCATTACTTTGCACTTCTTTGCATTTAATCTAAGCTGCCATACTTTTGACCATTCCTCCAACCTTGCCATGTCCCTTCTCATTATTTCCAACCACCTTGTGTATCAACCCTGTTGCAGATCTTTGTGTTGTCTGCAAAAAAGCATACTTTTCCTTCCAGTCCCTCCACATTGTCACTTATAAAGACATTAAAAAGGACTGGAGCCAGTACTGAACCCTACGGTACCCTGCTAGTAACCCCTCCTATCTTTGGAGTGGACTCCATTTACTATTACCGTCTGTGTCCTGTTGTCCAGCCAATTTTTTACCCAGGCTACCACCCTGGGACCCTCTTCCAGGCTGGCTAATTTGTTTATTAACCTTTTTTGTGGGACTGTGTCAAATGTCTTGCTAAAGTCTAGGTAGGCCATGTCCACAGCCCCTCCCTGGTCTACTACTTTGATCACCCACTCAAAGAAATCTATTAGATTCATCTGACATGACCTTCCTGCTGTGAATCCATGCTGCCTTGGGTCCTGTGCCCCTCTGGTCTCTAGGTACTCAACAATTCTTTCTTTCAGAAGTGATTCCATCATTTTTCCTACCACTGAGGTCAAGCTAGCAGGTCTGTAGTTTCCTATCTCTGCTTTGCTCCCTCTTTTGTGAAGGGGAATCACATCCACCCTCCTCCAGTCCTTAGGTGCTGTACCACACCATTCTCCCATGATTTGTTAAAAAGGGTAGTCCGTGGTGTCTCTAGTTCTCCCCTTAGTTCTTTTAGAATTCTGGGGTGAAACCTGTCAGGCCCCATTGCTTTGTCCTCCTTCAGTTTTAGGAGTTCTTTCAGAACCCTTTCTTCTGTGAAAGAACTGGTATCGATCCCCTATCCAGAGTGCTTCTATTGATTGGATTAGGTACCTCCCCCTCCTCTTCTTTTGTGAATACTGAGCAGAAGTATTCATTCAGTATCCCTGCTTTTTCACTGTCCTTCTCTGCCCATCCACTCTCCCCTTTATTAAGCCTCACTATCCCTCCCTTGGTCCTTCTTCACTTCCTAATGTACCTATAAAAGGTTTTATCCCCCTTCTTAACCAAGTTGGTTATCTTTTCCTCGGTTTGGGCCTTTGCTATTCTGACTGCCTTCTTCGCTTCCTTCTGCTTTTACTGGTACAGTTCTCTGTCCTGCTCCTTCTGTATTTCCTTATACTTCCTGAATGCTATATTTTTCTCCCTAACCTTCCCCACCACCTCTTTTGAAAACCAAAGTGGCTTTTTCTTTTGCTTTGATTAGTTTATTTGCTTCACACAAAGGCTTGTTGCTTCTGTGATAGCAATTTTGATGTTTCCCCCATTCTTCCTCAACCGCTCCTCCTTGCCTGTTTGCTAATGCTTTCCTGAGGCACTCTCCCATCTTGCCAGAGTCAGCCCTCCTAAAGATCAGTACCCTCACATTTCTATGGTTTGGTTCTACAGCTGAGTTTATTGTGAACCACACTGTTTGGTGGTCACTTGTTCCCAGATGGCTACCCACTTCTAGATCTGAGATCCTCTGGCTGTCCCTGTTTGAGAGTACTAGGTCTAAGAATAGTCCCTCCAGAGTGGGTTCCAAAACTAGCTGTTTGAGGCATGCTCTCTGTAGGGCATCAAGACTGACCCTGCTCTTGGATGTGGCTGCAGCAAAGGTGCTCCAGTTAGCATCTGACATATTCAGGTCCCCCATCAGCAATATCTCCTCTTTTTCTGCCATCCTAAGGATGCCTTCTATCATTTCCTTGTTCATTTCCTCCTCCTGATATGGGGGTCTGTATACAACCCCCATGTGGATTGTGGTGCCATTTCCAGTCTCCAGGATTTACCATGGTGCCTCCTCTCCTCCTTGTTTACCCTTTTGTTCCATTGCTTTGTTCCCTTCTCTGATGTAGAGAGATACTCCTCCTCTTCCACCCTCCCTGTCCCTCCTGTAGATTGTGTACCCTGGTATGTTGACATCCCTGTCATGGTTCACTGTGTACCATGTTTCTGTTACTGCCATGATACCCAGGTGTCCCTCTTCCACCAAGGCCACCGGTTCAGGGAGCTTGTTACCTAGACTATGGGTGTTGGTACTCATTGTCCTCCATTTTTTTGATTGACTTTCCCCTTTTAGCCCCATCCCTGTCTTTACTGCCTTTGCCTTTTTCTCCATCTACTCCTGCCCTTCTCCCTGTTGACTTCTCTATCTTGGTGTGTACCTCACTAACTACCCTGATTATTTTTTGGGGAGGCTAGTATTTCACTGCTCCTTTTCAGTGCCTCCACCCTTGGCTAGTTTAAATGCTTGCCAATGAAGCATTCAAACCACTCACCTGAGATCCTGGTTCCCCTCATGGACAGATGAAGATCATCGCATCAGTATAGGCCTGTATCCCTTAAGGTGGACCTCCAGTCCCGAATGAAGCCAAAACATTGAGCTCTGCACCAGTTTTTCAACCATTGATTGAATCTCATGGTGTGGAGCACCCTAGCCTCTCCGATGCCTTAGACAGGCAGCACCTCTGAGAAGGTTACAGCGTATGCTACTTGTTTAAGGCCCCTCACCAACTCCATAAACTCCTTCTGCACTGCTCTGATCCCTTTCCCAGACAAATAAT
The DNA here is from genome assembly GCA_016271365.2 of Neoceratodus forsteri. Lineage (NCBI taxonomy): Eukaryota > Metazoa > Chordata > Ceratodontiformes > Ceratodontidae > Neoceratodus > Neoceratodus forsteri. Next base: position 1,019,510,352 of record CM028129.1, read on the forward strand.
TTGTCTTTAGGTGGACAGTGATGTCCAACTCCCTCTGCCATGCAGCTGCTCCCATGATCCTGAGGATTCATTTCCTGTCCCTCCAAGCCATGGCACCAGGCAGACATCTTACCTCCCTCTCCCCACTTCCCCCAGTTCTCTCCTCCTAACAATTCAGTACCCCACCAGGAGTTGTTTCCTTCCCATGTGGGAACCCATGCCACCCTCCTGTGGGTCTCCTTTGTGAAAGTTCCCAGAATCCTCCTTGTTCTCCACTGTGGGTGCCTCCAAGGGGAACCACACTCTGTCAGAAAGACATACGAATTGTGGAGAGGTACAACTGGAGGAATGCCCCTCAATTCCAGCACCCTCACCCTCCCTGAGCACACTGTGGTCCAACCGCTCTTCTTTCTTGGCAACCTCTGAGGCATCGGCGGTGGCCTTGGTGGTCCCTTGTGGTAGAGAAGGTCCCCCAAATCCTGGCCAACTCAGCCTAGAGGCGAGCAATCTCCTCCCTCAGTCCAGATTGGTGCCTGCAAATGGGATAACACCGCTCCACAGTCACTGCACTGCACCACTCCCATCATGTCTTTTTTCTGGCCCCATAACAGTTGTTTTGTATGCTCACTCTTTCCTCTCTCTGTGTATTTTGTTTTTCTCACTACTTTTCTACTGCTCCCATGCCTTCACAGCTCCTGCTCTTCCTGTTCTGGGACAGGAAATTCCTGTATTCCTCAGTAGTTTCCTCCTTCCTCACACATAATTAGACCTCTAGCAGCTAGAGGGGATGGAGAGCTACTCTTTTCCTTCTAGGATGGTGAGTCTTTTGTGCCTCTGTGATCATGCCCTTCCTGCTCCCAAACAGGAAGCTCCTGTTGTCAGTCAATTCCTGTGCCTATAAAAGGGCAATTAGCTAGTGGCGATGGGGAGGGAGGGATATATAGTCCCAGTAGAGTAGTAAAGTTCTAACAGCACCTACTTCCTCTTACTGTTCTCTGCAACAGCTATCTAGGGCAGTTTTAAATCCAAACACCTGGCTTCTTGATGCCTAAGCCACCCCCACCCAATTCACAGCTCTGTTCGTCACCTAGCTAACTGCACAAATAACAGTTCCCTTCACCCAACTCAGATGAACACATTAAATCTTGTTTTTCTTGTTTGTTTGTTTGTTTGTTTTTATTCTAAATTGATCAGAGTGGGGCCACTAGCGCCAGGGATTACCTTTAATTTATACTGGCTGGTGATCGGAGGCTGGGGGGACAACTGAGCACCATAGGTGTTTGTTTCTCACATAGGCTAGTGATTGGAGGGCAGAAGGGAACACTAGACACCAGGGAGGGCTTGTTTTATTGTACAGGCCAGTGGTCAGAGGGCAGGGGGTCTACTAGGCACCAGGTAGGTTTTAGGACATACAAGGGCTGGTGATTGGTGGGATTGGGTGACAACTAGCATCAGGGAGGATGTGGTTTTGAATACAAGCTTGTGATTGGAGGGTGGGGGGCCACTAGACACAGGAGACTTCAACACATGTCTGGGCCCTGGCAATGGGGGTGGCACCGCACTAATCTGCCATGCTACCCATGCAAAATACCCCATAATAGGCATGCACATAGAATCCTAGCATCTTGCATGCCCAATGGGCTCATTTGCATGGATTCCTTTGAAAATTGCAGATAGCGCTCCGGCACTTTGCACTTTGGTAGCACACTTCAGAATCCATGTTGGGGCAGTGCTACTTTACTTAATACTGCACTGATATGGCCCTGTATTTAGCCAGATAGTGCTGTGCACTATCTGACCTGATATAGCATCTTCAAGCTCCCGGCCAATTGCAAGACACCATGCAAAATTTTGCATTCTGCTTTTCACTTTTTTGAACATCGGGCTCCACATCATTAAACAGCAGTGATAAATGATTTTATTTACCAATTCATATTGTAAATGTTTTCAGCCTGCATGATCAAACGCTCTTATCTTATAGTATTTCCAGCATATTGCAAGATGTAACTTATTGTACCGTATTGCATATGCTGTATTTGTAATTGCAAATTGTGTTGCCAACTGTGGCTCTGAGCTGCATCTGAAAAACAGCCCTTGGCTCAGTGTGTGATCATGATAAACAAATAAACTGAAATTGATTGCCTCTCTCAGAAGTTGCAAATGTTAGGAATAGAAGACACAGACACAGTCACATGGTGTGTCCTTCTCATGGCTCATCAAAGTGTACACCATGATTCTGACAACCAGTCTGATACATTAAAACACAGGAGGCCTTGAAATTGCAAATGTGGAAGAATTCAGTTAAATGGGGACCCTAGCTTCAAGAAGCTGCATTACATTAATATAAAATAAAAATTCATTAGACATGTGCCTCAGGCCCATGGGAAATTCTGGGGATAGAAAATAAAAGGGGAAAAATTAGGGGTATGATAGTAAAAGCTATCCATCTGTGTGTTACGTATGTCAGGAATAAAAAAATGAAAGAACGCCATATGTTTCACAGGACAGGTCAAAGGGCAGTTAAAGATAAGCAGAAGACATTTAGGAAGTGTAAGAGAAAGCAGTCAGAAACTATCAGGACCTTCTACAAGAAGACAGTATTGGTCAGCAAAAAAAGGTCCAGAAGGGCAAATTAAGACATGGACCACATGATAGATGAGGGCATTAAAGCAAACAATAAGGGCACAGCACAGGTTGTGGATTCATTATTAATATATATAATATTCATAATGTTTTCTGTGTCCATGGACCAGGCAAGCAAGCAAGTTAAATGGAAATAATAAATTGTGATGGTTGGAAGAGCTATCTGGCTCACTTATAGTGAATATTTTATGTCTGGCATCTTATTCATGGTCATAAAATCACTAGTGGTGTTAAGTTATAAAAACAATAACTTTTCAGTCAGCACTTTAAGGGAAGTATTTGCATTTGTAGACTGCAAAGTAATACAACTTGTATGATGGGATGTTTGAACTTATATTATTGTATGTATATAGTTATGCATTAAATTATGTTAACTCCTTTGGTCCCATAACCACCATATGGCATTAGAACCATCCATTACTGAGCCCAACCCAAAATGGCCACTGGGAGAGAATGAGTTAACATGTTTTGCTATATTTAATTGTATAGTCCCAGTAAGTCACTGATTAGTGAGATTTGTTCATGAATGCAATTTTCTTCATTACTTTATTAATTGTCTTTGGACACTGGCACTTTAAAATGCATGAGTCTCTCCTATATTGTTAACTGCTGAGTAGGTGGCTTTAATTGTAGTTAGCCTGTGAGTATACATTACTGCAGCTGACATGTTACCACCACTTCCTGAGGAAGGAGGTGCTATGTAGCATGTTTGGAGTCCTGAGCACATTTTTTGTCTCAAAATAAGTGGCTATTGAGACAGTTTGTACACCCTTTTCTTTTGTAGCAAGGTTACCAGATCACTAGATCAAGATAAAATACATTAAAGCATACTGAGGGAGATGAGTAGGTTATTAGTATGACCCCGAGAAGAGCATTTGTAAACAAAATGTTCAGTTCTGGAGCTGTACCTGGGAACTAGAGAACAGCTAATGTGATACCTATTTTTAAAACTGAGGATATAAGCAACCAGAGAAACTATATGACTGTGAGTCAGACATCATCATTGGAAAATAAATGAAATCAATATCAAGTGGAAAAAAACTGCATTCCTAGATGACCAAATATTTACAGACTCAAACTTATAGATTCAAATCAACTTGAATTGGCAACCGGTTGGCAATGCCAAACTAAGATGCTTGACTTCAATAATGCAGTAACAGAATTGGAGGATAAAGGCCAGGCAGAAGACATTCTTTACTTTGATTTCAATAAAGCCTCTGACTGAATACAGCAACTGGGGATTGGGGCAAGGATTATAAAATGGATAGGTAGCTGGCTTACAAGTAGAACTCAAAGGGTTTCTTGAATGGCAACTCTTTATTAGTTGCTGATGAATGCCCTGTTTAGTCTTTTCACTGACAACACATAACTCTGTGATAAGGTGAACTCAGTAGAGAGAATGTAAAGCATGAAGAAGGATGTAGAAAGACTCAAGCATTGCTCAGACATCTGTCGACTAAAATTCACTGCCAAGAAAATCATAGCAATGCACTTATTCAAACAAAACCCGATGTAGACTACACAATTGATGGGGGTAAGGGTGGAAGCCGCAGAAGAAATAGGCATGTATACAATGTAATATAAATATTCCATAAAAAATCCTGAAACATAATAAAACAAATGTACAGTACAGCGAGGCAGGAAACTGTTTTCATCATCTTCATGTGACTACCTAAAAGCTGTATTTTAATTTTATATTTGACATGAAGATGGAGGCAGTACTCTGTATGTTGAACTGATGTAAAGTAGTTGGACAGACTGTGTGACATCAGACTGCTTATTCATCCATGCCAGTGTAGCAGACAAAGTACAAAGAGGCAGCACGCCTAGCCTAGCTGACCATGACTACACACAGACAAGATAATGGAAGTTAGCCCCCCTCCCCCACTGAGTGTACAAATCATCATTCACATACTGTAACCAGATAGGGCTGACAGTGGCCATAGAGCAAGGATACAATGAAACATAGACAGCAGTCCAAGGCCAGTCTGCACACAACAAAGGTGAAAGCCTCTTGCACTCTACCTGTATGCCAGGTGCTTGCAGTAGTATGTGGCATTTCACATCCCCTAGGCAGGCGTACCCAGCTACTGGCTGTTTGTGGTTCAACTTACCGTACACATGTACTAAGTTGATAAAAAGCCAATACGACTACTGAGAAATCTGCAATTGGTTTCAAGTGGCTAATGGCCTGTGGGATGGAGACCACAGAAGAGAAAGTTTAGCTCCAGACTAAGGACTGGACTGGATGAGCAAGCAAGCACCCCAGGGCACACATATACACTCAACGATGGGGACCATTATGTATGTCATTTTTATGGGCAAATTTGAAGATGAATACATCCAGTATATGAAATGAATAATTTGACTATTTTGATAAGAGTATAAAATAAAGCTATGCAGAATGAGAACTCTGCTAGCAGAATTTTTAATTTTAGAGTTAAATTTTTCTCTTTAACAATACAACAAAGAAATGATTTAACTTTACAGTAAACCAGGCAGGGGCGAACCTCATGGGTAGCTTTTTCTGCCAGTTCTCTGGGTGTGGGATTTCCAGATAGCCTGCAAGGAGTGCAGGGGTGAGCCACTCAGGTCAGTTGCCCCGCATTGGTGGGAGTTCATGGCCTGTCTGATATGCAGATATTTCCAGAATTTCATGTTTGGAAGTTTGTATGTGGTGGCCAAAGTTTTGAAAGTGTGCAGGGTTTGTGAGGAGGGGTCAAGCAAGTTTTCTGTGTTGAGCATACCTTTCTCAGTCTAGGTATGCCAGAATATGGACTTACCCACCACCATAATATGTTGATTGCCCCAAAGTGGCTCCCATTTGCCAAGATGGGTGTCAATGGATCCCTTGTGACAAAGCATTCTGGATCAAGATTTTCTAGCAAAAGTGAAGGTAGGAGGGAGTGCCACACCCTGAGTACCATTTGAGATCTTGTATCCACACCAGAAGAAGGCAGAATAAGTATGGCCTCCAAGCTGCACCCCAACAAAACTAAAGGTGAAATGGGCAGGAGTCACCATAGGTTTTCGGTGATAACCATGGCTTGATGATATGCCCATAGTCAAGGTATGCCTCGCCCACTTGCATAACAGGGATTTGTAGCTTGGCCTGGCTGACCTTGGCTTATTGTCCTTCCCTAACAAATGATTGGAAAAAGCTACTCCAGCTTCTGGAAGGTGGCCTCTGGGATACGTATGGGGAGATTTCTAAAACAAGTCATAACCTTGAGAAGGCCATCATTTTGTAAGTGGCAATCTTTTCCATGAATGTGAGATTGAGCTGCTTCCATCTGAGAAAATCCATGTCCATGTCTTTTATAAGGGGAGCTATATTGAGGTTCACTATACCTTTCAGGTCAGTGGAAAGGATCAAGCCTAGATATTTAAGTTGTGTAGGAGACCATTTCATGTTGCAATGCAGGACCAGCACCAACTAGCATTTGGCATTGAGAGGCATGGCTTCCATTTTGGACCAGTTCACCTTCAACCCAGGGATTTCACAAAATTCACTGAGGGTGTGCGAGGCATGGAAGTTTTCAGGTCAGAGATGGCTAAGAGCAGGACATCTGTCTATATCAGCATCATATGTACCTGTTTGCCTATTATGACACCTGTAATCTCAAGTGTGTGATGGATCTTTTGCAGGAGTGGCTCCATTGCCATGAGGTATAGCTTTGAGGAGAATGGGCATCCCTGCCTCATCCCTCTGTTGAGTGAAATGGATGGGGAGACTAGCCCATTCAAGAAGACTGCTGCTTGGGGGCAAGAGTGAAGTAGCTGAATCCAATTATTGAAGCATGGTTCAAACCCTCTTGTGGTCATAGTGTGATACTCCCACTCCACAAAGACTTTCTCTCTGTCTATATTGAGTAGGAGGGCCAGACTTTGCTGCTGAGACACAGCCCAAATCACACTGATGACTGCCCTCAGGTTGTCTGGGGCCATTCTACCCTTTATGAAGCCAGTCCAGTGGTGTTCTATAATACATGGAATGGTCTTCACTAGTCCATATGCTAGCACTTTTGTGAGGATTTTAACATCCACATTAAGCAAGAAGATTGGGCTATAATTAGCTGGGTGGTGGGGTTCATTGTCTGGCTTGGGGAGTAGTGTGATTAGTGCCTCAGACACTGATGTCAGGAGCTGTCCCATGCTGACCAATGCTGAATAGACAGTCATCAGCCTGTGGTTCAAAAGGGAAGGAATGGCTTGATAAAACACCATGGGGGGCCATCCTGGAGAGTTTTTGGCATGGGCGAGCATTGACTGATGCCAGTATTTCTTTCAGTGAGACTGGACTTTAGAGAGCAGTCTTCTTCAAGATGGTAAATGTTGGGAGGTGGTGTCTTGAAGGAAGTTCTGTAGGCTTGCAGTTGAGGGATCCCAATAGGACTGGTAAAGGACAGAATAAAGTCATTGAATGCCTTGTTTATATCCACCCTTTTGATGAAACTCATATTCAGGGATACATTAACACTGGGGAATGTGTTTTGCAACTTGCTGTGTCCTGGTTCTATAAGCTAGGAGTTGATCTGCTTTCTCTCCAGACTTCCAGTATCTGTGTGCAGTCATAGTACTGACTTTTTTGATGCAGTTTGTGTAAGCATGTTTATTTGGTATTTAAGCTTTGTAATTCCCAGGACAGCTGCGAATGGGAATCAGGAGATGATTTGTACTCTTTTTTTCTTACGCACAGCCTGCAATTGTGTAAGTTCAGAATGTCATTGTTTCTTAATGTAGGCTGAGTAGCTGATTATCCTGCCCTAAATAAAAGTCTTGAAGGCTTCCCACATAGTTGCTGCCAAAATGTCTGGGACATCGAGACTAATGTTGGTCTCAGTTTTGATAGCCAGCCATTCCTTAAAGGTTTTGTTCTGAAGTAGGAAAATGTTAAGGGGTCATCTACAAGAGGCTTCAGGGGCTGGTGAGAGGACCAGTACATGCCAACTCAGGCATGATAAGATGTGATGATGGGCCCTCTACACATATTTCATACAGGGGGTATAAGATCTTTCTGAACTAGAAAGAAGTCTATACTGCTCCTCGTGTTGTGCCTTGCAGAATGGTTTGAAAAGTCTTAATTCAAGGGCCGCAAGACTCTTCAAGGGTCTGTGAGATGACAGTCACATGATAAAAGGCATGTTGAGTCTTTTATGTAGGCAAGACAGTAAGGAGCTTTAAGGCTAGAGCGAGAGAACATGTGAGGACAATTTCACAACAAGATGATACTTATGCTACAGCCCAACATGTGAGGAGTCCCCTAGAACCAGATGCACACACTTTCAAGGTCATTGCAATAGACAAGGTATGTAGGAAACCTGGGGGGGGAGGGATTTTGAAAATCTCATGCTAATATGTGAACATTTTTGGATTATCACCTTAGGTGCCACCAAAAAAACAGGCTTGAATTTACATCTCGACATATGCCCTTATCTCAAACAGAAAAAGAAGAGATGAAAATTGACAGGGCCATGTGTCACTTGTTACGTGACAAATGTCAGTACAAGTTAGTCTGTGGATCTAAGGGTTATTAAAAACCATGTTTTTCACTGTTAGTTATTTCGTGGAATTGGTTGTATGGTGTTCCCCTTCACCCAAGTTCTCCCTTTATGCTTTAACTCATGATTCATTTAAAGTAATAATATTCTTTATAGTTATGTGAATATTTATTGAATTATGAAATATAACTTTTTAATAAGAAGAAATCACAATGTCAAATATTTAGACATGGAAATATTGTTATTCAGCAACAGATATCTAACTCTGAGTATGACCTTCTGACTTCCCACATAAAACTCTAACCTAACACCATAATGGCCTATTACGACTATCCAGGATATAGGATGTTACCTTCCTAATATATTGTGATAATAGGCGTAGTATGCAATAATGTATTTGGACCTAACTTGGTCCTTATTAAAATGTTTTGTCTTCTAATTTACTTTTTCTCTGTCTTTCCCCTACTTCTTCCCCCCTTTTCCTTTACTTATAATAGATTATTTTACTAGGAGGTAGAATGGCAGAAGGCTTACAAGCACATAATAGCCTTTCCTCACAGCAGTGGGTCCTCTACCAGAATTTGCTAATAACCATTTGTCTACAGATTTCTTGAATACATCGATTGAACAGCTATCCATAAAATCAGAGGGCAATCTATTCCACAGTCTATCAGTTCTGTTCATGAATGAAAAATGTCTTGCATTTTTTTGGGCCTTGCTCATCCTAATTTGTTTCCTGTGTCTTCTCAAGCCTATTGTTTTTTCCTGCGAGGTGATTCCTATCTCCCTCTGTAAGTTAGCATCATTTATAATCTTGTGCATAACCATTAGATCTCCTCTTGTTCTTCAGTGTTGCAGCGAGAACAGTCCTGTTTTAATCAAGCTATCCTTGTAACTATATTGACTTAGTGATCTTATCAATTTAGTAAAGTGTCTTTGTATCTTTTCTATTCTATCTATTTCTCCAACCATGTAAAGATTCCATAATTGTGAACCATAGTCCAAATGGGTGTTATATACATCTTGTAAAGTGGTAATAGACATGCCATAATTTTATTAACAAATCTCCTGCTTATATTTGTTACCATTGTTGTCTTTCCTTATAACTGTAGTTCTGTGATCCTTAAAACTCATAGAGTCGTCTATCCATATACCACAATCTTTTTCCAACTTAGTTATTATTATTTCTTTGCCTAATAACCCGCATTTCTGTTTTATATTGGCTTTTCCCACATGCATCACCCTATGCTTATTAACACTGAAAGGCATTCCATTATTTATGGACCATTTTTCAATATTTTCCAGGTCTTATTTCAAGATCTGCTGCTCTTATTTGGTGGTTACTGGTCCACCCAATTTAATGTAATCTGCAAATGTTATGATTTTGTTATTTATACCACAGTGCAGATCACTTATAAACAATGAAAGTAAAACAGGTCCCAACATGGACCCTTGTGGAACCCTGCTGTACACAATAATTGGTTCAGAACATTCCCCACATATCCTCACTCTTTGTGTCCTGCTGTTCAACCATTTACTAATCCAGTTGATTTAATATTTTCTCTTTCTCTATTTCCACTAATTTCTGCATCAAACCTATATGTGGAACTTTGTCGTACGCCTTCTGAAACTCCAAATAAATTATGTCCATAAGTGCGTTATTGTTCTTTTCCTTATTAATATGTTCATAAAAGCTAAGTAGATTTGTGATGTATCATTGATTTTTCTTAAAGCCATGTCATTTATTATCATTAAACCCCCAAATAGTCAGATTTTCTTCGATCTTACTCTTTAGTATTAATTCAGTGATTTTTTTTTTTGTTATTTGTTTTCTTACTTCTTTGCCTGGAGTTATTCTATTTCCATCTTTACTTTCCCTCCCTCACTTATTTTATTCTCTTCCTCCCTTCCCCATTTCTTCCTCATCTTTTTACTGGTTTGACTTTTGGATGTGAAGTTATAAATGTATTAGTGTTTTTAAAAGCAAAGGTTTCTGGGTCACTAACTTGTTCTAAGGAGTCACCTATATTTCAATAACGTCAATTGACTCATCATTTTTAAATACATTTATCTTTTAAGTTTTTAACCAATTATAGGGTATGATGTCACATGGTGTTAATATATCACATGGCTATTTTCTGGCCTACTGTATATAGAGGTTGCTGTCTTTGATGTTTTCAGCCTTTGAGAAAGGACTCTTGTCCAGAAACATGTTAGCAGATGCTTTCTGTGTCAGTCTACTGCTACTATGAATAAGTAGATTTGTAAGCACTACTATTGGTCTGACATCCCTGTTTGAATTTTGTGTGTGCTAGGAACTATTTTTTTCTTCACGATAAAAGCATGTAGCAAGGCCCAGGATTTTGTGGGTGTGAAGCAAGAGCAATATAGCTTGTCCAGCATAGGATACCATGCTTCACTAAAATCCCAATCTATGATCACTGTGTCACTAGGCATGCAGAGGGTAGCCAAGACCTGGGCCTTCAAGAAAAGGAGTTAGTGTCTTCATTCAGTGCCTAGATATTGCCCAGCAAAAGGATCTGGTCATCAATCTGCAGCTGAGTCAGAACCCAGCGACCATCTTGGTTTGTGAAAACAATAAACACTTGCTTGGGAAGTTTCTTATGAATGAGGATGTCCACTTCTCTGGCTTTTGCTGTATATAAACTATCCAATATCTAGCCCACCCATTCCCTCTGAAGTTACTGTGTCTCAGAAGGTAAAAGGTAGGTTTCCTATATAAAGGCAATGTTGCAATGTTCCCTTTTAAAATGGGCAAGGACCTGCTGGTCAGAATGGTAATTCTAGGACTTCAGGTGGAGCTGTGAGCAAGATGGCCACATAAGTCATCAGCTCCTCAACTCGGCACAAACCTTAAAAATGCTCGTTTCCAAACTGCACAAACCATAGCTTTTGTTATTTTCATTTACTTTTATTCAATGCTAATGAATTCTGTTGAAAACCTGATCAAAATACATCCTTTTCCTATTAGATTTGATGTTTGAATTTGGACCATTCTTCACGATGGCAACCATGCCAGCAGCTACCATGACCAACATTGACTCGGCGATGATCCAGCAGATTTTTGCCCAAGAATTATGGAAGGTAATGGGGCACACACAAATATAGATAATTTGCAAAATAACATAGAGCAAATGTCCATTAGGGTATCAGACAATGAGATCACCCTAAGGCACTTGGAGCAGAGAACCAATGACCAGGACAATTGACATCCTGGCCCTTAATGCAGAAATTGACCTCCTATGGGAAAAATTGGATGACATTGAGTACAGAGGCAGCTGCAACAATATTAAAATACTTGGGATTCCAGAGGGCACTAAAGGAAAACATGTATGTGACTTTGTGCAGCACTTGCTTATCTCATTCAGGCCTAGACGCCTGTAGGTGGCATCTGAAGAATAGCCACTTAATGACTTGCTGCAGATGTACTCATCTGATTTTCACCAGACCTGGAAATGTCTGAGGAAGTCAGCAGTTTTTACCTAAATATTAAACCGAATTGCTTACAATTGATTGCATAGCACCGTTAGAAAGGTAATTTTGTGCTGACCAGTTTTGCTACTGATACTTTGTGTCTATCATGTATACATTTTGAGTTATTTGCATTTGTTTAAGGTATGGTGTGCATGGCTGACATTTGTCTCTCAATCCTCACTTAAGCACCTTGAATAAATCAGAAAAAAAACACAGTTGTTTGGTATTTCAGCTAGTATAAAATAGAAACTGAATGGATTACAATTGATTGCATAGCACTGTTAGAAAGGTACTTTTGTGCTGAACAATTTTGCAGCTGATATGTTGTGTCTACCATGTATACTTTAGGAGTTATTCGCATTTGTTTAAGGTATGGCGTGCATGGCTGACATTTGTCTCTCAAGCCTCACCTAAGCACCTTGAAAAAATCTGAAAAAAAACAGTTGTTTGGTATTTTAGCTAGTAAAAAATAAAAACTTAATTGATTACAATTGATTGCATAGCACCACTGGGAAGGTAATGTTGTGCTGAACAGCTTTGTCATTCCTACTTTGTGTGTAGCACTTACGGTTCAAGAGGTATTCACATTTGTTGTAGCATGCTGATTATGGCTTGATTTTGCTTAGAAAGGCCCAGGATGCAGTGCTAAGAGTATTCAGGGTACGTGGTGGAAGTATCAAAGAGCTCTTGTGGTATGAATGAGTTATAGGGCTGTTGGGCATTCCTGGCATGTACCTGCAGACTCAGAGGGTGTGCTGGACCCTGGCTTTTCAACCTAAGCTGGGTGACAAACCCAGACCCATCCTGGCATTAGTTCTGCAATTCTCAGTCAAAGATAAGCTGATGAAGCTGGCATGGGATAAAGGTCCCCTGAAGTGGCATGGCCAAATGATCTTCTGTACCAGGACTTATCCACTTGAGTTAACTGGATGACAGCAGTCTTTACTCCTATGAGGCTGGCACTACAGAAGCTGGGAGTTAAGTACCATATGGCATACCCAGCTATATTCAAAATTGGCAAAAATGGGGCATCCCATGATTTCACCATCTTCACCAAATTAGCTGCCTTTGTTCACTGGTCGGGAAGGGGTGCATTCTACTATTCCCTTAACACATCAACAAATTAATCATTCCAAATCAAGGGGCACCCAGAATGAAACCTCAGAGTACTCTTCCATAGATAGAGTGACTTTTTCACCAGTTCCTTCAACCAGTACTGCCTCCCATGAAAAGTTGCAGTGTAAGCAGTTAAAGCAGAGGTGAGCTACATAGACTACCTTGGATAGCCTGCATTCCTCAAAACAGCAGCTGTAGTCGTGGGTCCCAAGCCTCACCTCAGAGCTCTAGCTCACCCAGTAAGTCCCCTCAAGAAGGTGTCTATTGCCACAACTTCAAGATAGGGCCATAGAGTGTCCTGTCTCACAATGACTAACAGCAGTTGCCTATTCCTTGGTTGACATAGTTCAGGTGCAGAACCCTTAGAGTTACCTGAGCACTCTGCTTCCCTGGCAACAACTGTCAAAGCAACCTGCAACTTGAGTTACTGTGCCTATAGGATTTTTCTCTTCTGCCTTGTCCTGATTAGCTATGTGAAGCTCAGTTGATCACCAATATCAGCTGCCCCCTTCACCTTCTCTTCATCTGACCATTACACCCAACCCAGGTCCCATATTGTGAGACACCATGACATTACAGCATGCAACAGTTGAGTGTATGTGCTTTAGTCACCTCCTCTACTTGCTATGTAGCTAGTCATCTACAACCGGTCTGATCAGACTCCTGCTCCACGAACTTTGCTTACAGCAGCTGCAAACACCAATCACCACTTAAGCATCTGATAGAACAAATTAACTGTTATGCTGTGAGGCAATTTTGTCTGCCCCTGACACCAACCCCTTGACAGGTGAGTCTGGCCTCTCCCAAATGCACCTTTTAATTTCTTTCTGAGTACAATGCAAAGTCCCTGAGTGGTGGGAAAGGGGTACAGGGTCTGGAACAAGTAAGATGGTATATTATAATTGGTAACCAGGCTCCCATAGGTGTACTGTTTATTTGTTGCCTCTTTATCATACTTCCTCAAGCCCTACCCCCCAGACCTCCTTTGCCTTATGGCCACCATTATGTTGGCAGTCACCTGCTCACCTCCAGCAGCAGATCCCCATCCTTGCTGGTAACCCCCCACCAACTCTCTTCTCATCTTTTCTTATCCTTTGGGATTCCCTAGTTTCTCCAGGGCTTGCAGCACCCACCACTGCACCATGCTTCAATGTGTCTCATGACTTAATCCACCCTTCCCATAGTCTGAAGCCTCAGCCATTAGTGCTCATGCTAGACAGGTTGTGAAATTCTCATGAAGCTGGCACTAGGCACTGGAATTTTACACTTGCCTATTCCTATTCATTGCCAAGGGTAAGGGCCCTCATGTGCCACTCAGTCAGTGGCTTCCCCTGTCTCACTCAACCCTATGACATACAGCTGTTCTCTTCTGACACTTTTCAGTATCGTACCTCTTTCTAACTTCTACTTCTCTTCTTCCCAACAGAGCTGCCTGTTGTGAGCCAACTAGCTGAACCCTGTGATAGCACTTGTGACCAATCTCAAGACCATAGCCCACCATGTCAGACAACCTGTCCTGCCAACTCCACGCCTTGTGTCTGTTGTGCTACTGCTCATGTTTGCATTCATTGGAGGACTGGGTATTAGGTTGCATGATGGTTCTGCATTTACAATAGCACTCTTCAAATGCAGATACTTCTCTTGTGGTCCTTTCCCATGCATGTGACACTCAGAGTTTCCTGGGTGATCTCTCAGGTGCTGAAGCCACACACTTATGATAAGGAAGAATAATTCAGAATAACCTATGTCACTTAAGGAGGTTGGCCACATTCTGTGTTTCCTGCAAACCTGGGATAGCCAGTGATGATGCCCCTCCATCCCCTTAGTCTGCAAGACCTAGCATAAACTGCAGGGAACACACAGCTCACAGTCTGAAGTGTGGCTGAAAGGTGCAAGGCATGTGCAATGGGTCTTCTATTGCCCTTCACTCCCTGCACCCCCCTTATCTACCCTCCTACACCACCTTCTACCCTCCACCCTACCCCTGGCCATAGATAAGAATGAGAGCACTCTCAGCTGCCTGTGACACTGAACCACTCCTGTAACCAGTTAGTCCTGAAAACCATTGTCCACTGGGGAAATTATTTTTCTTTTCTTTTTTTTTTCTTAGATCAGATTAGGGGAACCATTATCTATACTCCAACTGAGTAACTCAGATTGAGTTAATATCCAATGTTCAGTGCCCGTCATCATGTCAATCAAGGTTAAAACCTTATCCTATTAATCTACTCGATGGTTGTAGTTAATGCCCAGTAGAAAATAAACCATCTATATTATTCTTTTACAGAAAGGTTCTCCAAAAATGGTGTCCAGATATCTTCAAATTGTGAGAAATTAACATAAAAATTAGTGTAAATCCTTTCAAATGCTGCAGTGTTCATCATAAAGTTAAGCCACTATTTAAATGTGGGTACAATAAGGTTTTCCCATCTTTGTAATAGCAATGTTGTAGTTACCAACATTGCTGTGTCAATAAAAGAGGCCACAGTATAATTTAACATGTTTAAAATTGTCAGGGAAATTCAGTTCCCAAAATGTTATCAATTACAGTATATCATAAACTTTTTTTCTAAAAGTGTTCAAAAAGGGACAATCTACAAACATAATATTTGATGTTGCCAACAATAACTAAGCATCTAGGACAATGTTCTGGTATTGATGAACTAAATGCCACTAGGGGTTGTAATAGATTCTCTATACTAAGTTGAATTGGATCTGTTTAAATTTAATAGGTTTTGATTCAATATGCAGACATAAGATTGCTGTCAACCATTTGTCTGATTCAATCTCAGCACCCAACTCTATTTCCAAAGGTTTCTTCAAGCTCATAGGAGATACTTGTTGCTTTTCTTTGATAACCCCATATATTTTCCCAATAATGTTCTTGTGATTCTCAGTGTTTTTTCAAATTCTCCCAAAAGGGTTAATGGTATTTTACAATTTACATTCCAAAATATTTTTTAATATATTCCCTTACTTGTAAATAAGGCCAATATGCTATAATATTTAAACTGTAAGTTTTTTATTTCCTCAAATGTCATCATGTTTCCACTGTTAAATAAATCTCCTATACTCTAAATCATGTTAGACTGCCATAATTTCCAAACTGAGCTTGAATTTAATTTTTGCAAAAAAATGTTATTATAAATTGGCTTATACCTCAAAATCTTGGGTTTTGACCCAGTCTTTTATTCATATCAGTCCAAATTTTAGTGGAGCTTTTCAAAAACATTGAAACCTTACCATATCCATATTGCATGCTATTATACAGTGGCATAGTCACAGCAGTTTAAAATTCAGAAGGAGAGTTGAACTTAATTCAATATCCATCCATTGTACACTAGGCGCTAGATATTCAGACTGCGGCAGGCAGGGGCACAAGACTGGGCACAATGCAACTGGGTTGAGCCAGGGCATAGTCCAGGTGATATTCAATGGTGCTGTGCCATGGCTCAGCACCATTGAATATGGCACTGAGGGTGCATGCACTGCACCCAGTGCAGTGGCACTGCATCAGCGCATGTGGCAGCAGGGGAGCAGGGGGCTGCGCCAGCGCAAGTGCGGTTGCGCTAGGCTCAGCAAGAGTGATATTCATCTGTGAGTGTGCAAATTAGGCCATAATGCATGCAAGGCACAAATGGGGCCATTTGCATGTCATTATGGCCCCATTTACATGTGGTGCTCTGATCCCCAGTGACTTTCACCTAGCACCCTGCCAGTCTATAGCCATCGGGGACCGCTGCCCCATGGCTGGCTCTGCACCCAAATGCCCGTTCATGGGCATATGTCCATAGACACCCTGGTGGTCCAGTGGATCCTAATCCTTCACCCGATCATGGGCATCAATTAAATTAAGCCCTGGTGGTCCAGTGGACCACTATCCCCTGCAATCATGGGCTTGTATTAAAATGATCCCTGGTGGCCCAGTGGACTGCTATCCCCTGCCCGATCATGGGCATGTACAAAATGATCCCTGGTGGTTCAGTGGACCGCTATCCCTCCCTGGTAGTGGTCATGTACTAAAATGATCAGTGGTGGTCCACTGGACTGATCTCCCTCGCCTGCTCGGGCATCTGACAAACACCCTGGTGATCCAGGGTAACCCCCATCCCCACCCGCCCACTTAGTGTCCTGCCACCTACACCACCCGATCAGCAGCGGGTGGCAGCTCCCACACAGTGACCCAGCCACCCACCGACTGATAGCATACAGTAGGGCTGTACACCTATTGGTCCACTGTGTGGGCCAATGGTTGTGCATACCACACTGTACTACACAGTCCTGATTTGTGAATGAATGTTCATTCACAATTCAGGACTGTGTAGTACAGTATGGTCTGCATGGCCATTGGTAAATGCAGTGTACCAATAGGTATACAGCCCTACTGTATGCTGTCAGTCGGCGGGCAGCTGGGAGGCTTGCAGGCTGGGAGCTGCTACCCACCGCTGACTGAGGGGGGTGCAAGGTGGCTGGGAATGGCAGGTGGGGATGGGGGTACCACTGGACCATCAGGGTGTTTGTCAAATGCCAGCAAGTGGGCAAAGGAGATCAGTCCACTGGACCACCAGGGATCATTTTATTACATGCCCACAATCGAGCAGTGGATAGCAGTCTGCTGGACCACAACCGATTAACTTAAATCATGTCTGCTATTGGGCTGGGGGGCATGATGCCCCCTCAGCAGAGGGCTCATGGACTGTGTCCTGGACAGTCGGGTGACTACCCACAGCAGGTGGCTGCTGTGTTGCACCCAGCAATACAGCAGCCAGCCTGTAGGTATCCCCGACTTGTTCCAGGTTTTGACAGGCTCAATACTGTGGCTCTCTGTGCGGTGCAAAGTGGGTTTGTACCTGCATATGTGCCACACATCCCAGGCTGAATATTGTGATGTGCTGCACATGCATAGACACCCCCCGCACTTGAACTGCATACATTACTGGTGTGCCCCAGCGCATCAGGGGTTGACCAACGCAAACAGCCCTTTGAATATTGCAATCGGGTAGACGTGGGTTGAGCATGGCACAACCCTGTTACACCATGCGCAACCCCTTTGAATAATCCACCCTAGGAGTGCCATGATAAACATATGAAAAACATCTTCAACCTGTGCTGCCATATAGTACCACCTGAAGTTTAGAAGATTAATTCAACTAGATATTTTTTCTGATGCGTACATTTTCACTATTTTTAGCCTTTTTTGCCACAAAAAAAATCTTTATTTACCATTATAGATCTAAAGAAAAGGAATTAGGGATACTAACAGGAAGAGTTTCAAACAAAAACAACCATCTTGGAAGGGCATTAATTTTGATTATATTGGCCCTACCCATCAAAGATAAGGGCAAATAGGGCCAAGGATGTGTATCATTTATGTTTTTGTTAATGGTTCATAATTTGCTCTACACAAGTCATTGATTTTCATTGTTAATATACCTAAGTACCAAAATGATTCTTGCTAGTCTGCTTTTAAATTATAGTCAGATGATTTATCACTATTTAACATTACTTCTGTTTTATGCAGGTCAGGCTTATACCCAGCAACATTTGTACAGTTGTTAACCAATTCTAAGAGAGTTTTACATGACTCCTCAAAGTTGTCCAGATATATCAGTGTATCATCTGCATACAATGTTATGTTTTAATATTTTCCACCACCATTAATACCCCTTGTGTTGTCATAATATATTGTGCAAATGGTTCCATATATAACACAAAAATGGCTGGTGGCAGTAGGCAGCCCTGTCATGGGTACTAGGTCAAAACTGTGAGATAAAAATAGTGAGAGTTACAATAGCAATTATAATATATCAAAGATAAAGACAACAATAGAAAAAAATGAGAGTGGCCAAAACAGTGACAAACTAACTAAACCATGCCCTTCATACAAACTGTAAAACCCCATATGAGAGACACGCATAAACTTAAATACCCACTCTAATGAACATCAGTAACACCTGAGACCCACAGCAGACTGCTCAAAACTGCACAGGACAACAAACAAAATTCAATTACAAACACCTGCACAATGTTATTAACACCAGTTCATATAGATGTGTGACAAAGAAAGATTTCCACAGAATCCCCAGAACAATAACACCTGTTCCACACAAAAACCACACACTTTAGCTACAAACAGAACCTACACTCCAACATTTAGTGAGAGGCTTCACTTCCCCACAGCTCCCATGCAGGGGTTTTGCCCCACACCACCCTTAATAAATATAAGCATCCTCACGCCACACAAAATAGAATACCAGGGCAGACTCTACTTCATGAAACTCACTTTTGCTGTGTTGCATCACAGATGCAGAAGCACAAGTCAGATTTTCCAGCTCCAGTCACAGAGCCTAAAACACAGCAGCCACACCACAGAGCCAAAAGCACAGCAGCGAACAGAGTACCCACAGCATAGCACAAATAGTGCTCATTTACACATGCCTATAAAATGTTGCCATCTCCCATGAAAGTACCACAAGCACAGTAGGCCACAAACTACACACACAGTGCTCAAATACACAGTACTGTAGTTCCACACTCGATAATTTCACCTGAGCCCATCTTATCTCGCTGAAATTGCTGTGCTATTATTCCCTAGCTATTTTCACCTGATACCCCTGTCGTGTACATCCATGCAATTTGAAAGAGTCTGATAATATGGAATTAGCATAAACGTTTGGTTGAGGTAATGAGTAAATTGCTCTAATCCAGGCTAACATATTTGGATCTAGATAAGCCTTTAACAGGTGGATTCCCAAAATTCCAGTCCACACTGTTGAAGGATTTCTCTGCATCCAGAGCAACCAAGACAGCATCCAGACTTTCAGCCCATTCTATTATATTCAAGTTTTTTCCAACAGCATGATGTAGTCCTCCACCTTCTACAACTCCCATCTGATTGGAGGATACCAATATTGGAATTACTTTATTTAAATGCATCTCTAAAATATTTGTAAATATTTTATAATCACTGTTTAGTAAAGAAAATGTTACATATGTAACCTGTTGATCCCCTGGTTTATCAGGTTTTAGAATCAAAATTAAATATGCATCATCGAATGAAGGAAGCATATATCACATTAAATATTACAACTAAGTGAGGAACCAAGATTGCTTCATATCTTTTGTAGAATTAAATGATTATGCCATCCAGTCCTGGGCATGTGTTTGATGACAAATTTGTTATTGCATCACTTATCTTGCTTTGCATTATATCTTCTTTCTGAAATTGTTTCTGAACTTCTGTTATTTGTGTAAGATAAATAGTATCCAACAATTGACTTACAGTGGCATCCCCCAGGATGAAACCCAATTTTGCAGCATTTGTTTCAGGAAAATGTGACACTGCCAGGATGAAGTGAATGGCACACTTCCTACATGACAAAAGAGACTAATTGCCATTGAAATTACATTGCTTTATTAAGTAGGTCTGCTGCAGCATACTGCAGAGTGTTTTAAAATGGGTTTCATCCTGGGGACGTCACTGTATTTGTTCTTTGTGAAATACATTCTACTCATTATAAAATCTGATAGAATTCTTTAAAATCCCCACTATTTTTTTTTTTCTGGTCTGTATAAATAGCTCATCTCAACCTTGAATATTTGGTATTATTTTAATAGCTTCTTCACATTTAAGCTGCCATGCCAATAGTTTGTCTGGAGTTTTCCTAAATAATAGTATTCTGACTTGCATCTATTTAGGGCTGCTCTGAATCTAAGTTCTATTGATGAATTATATATTTTTTTAGTGGCCAATAACTTTTATAAATCAGTCTTGGATGAGGATTGGATATACATTTGGGGCTTGATTCTCAAAGCCCTGGAATGGATGCAAGGTGCCTGCACTAAACATAAATGGTGCAAGTGGCACCTTGCTTTGGAAGCTGGCCTCTGAGCTATTCACAAAGGCAGCATGTATTAACCACAGGCTGCCTGCGATAAAGGGGACTTGAACTGCCCTTGTGCCCAAAAATGGGCTGTTGCCTGGCAATAGGGCGCATGTGACAGATGCAAGCTGTCACATCCCCAAACCTTGTATTCTGAGAACTTTCCCAGGGTAGAAATTCAAGTACCCTTGGACCAGGCAAGGCTGGTCTAAGGATATAGAAAACTCACCTCTAGGAGACTTGAGCTGTTTGAGGCAATGTGCCACTGTTTCCCATTCCTGATGTTGCCCAATATAAAATTATCAATATAGCCCCCACCCCTAGTGGCCAAGTGGCCCCCACCCTGATCCTCAACGTTGCCCATGATAATGTAGTTATCTTAGCCCCCACTCCACATTCCTTGATGTTGCTCAATGTAATATATATAATATTATCCGCTGTCCCTGAGTGGACTAGTGCCCCACCCTCCCAATCCCGATGCCGCCCATTGTAATAATGTAACAGTATCCCCTATCCCTGGTGGACTAGTGGCCCCTCACCCCCGACCACTTCAGGTATTACCCACCCCCTCTCCCCCATCCTGATACAAAGCCAGTGCTCAGCATAGCTCTTCTCTTAACTCCACAACTGGGCACCAACTGAACTGTCAAGGAACACATACTTTATACTGTACATGCTCATTGACAGACTGTCATTCAGTGAGCGCGTACACTATACAGTACACACTCCTTGACAGTTCAGTTGGTGCCCAATTGTGGAGGAGAGAGTGGGATGTGCTGGGTTCCGGCTGTGTATTGGGATGGAGGGCTGGGGAGTGGGCAATACCTGCAGGGGTGTAGTCCACCAGGGATATGGATACTATTACATAGTACTACAACAGGCGACATTGGGATCGGGAGGGTGGGTACACTAGTCCATCGTGGATAGGTATACTGTTACATATTATTAATTGGGTGACATTTCAATCAGGGTGGGTGGGGCACTAGACTACTAGAGATGTAGGACTATAGTTCATTAATATGGGACTCAGGGAGACTGATATTACTGCGGTCAATCAGGGGATATGTGATGGGTGGACCACTTGCATTTTCTGTAAGGAGCCTGTGGTAGACCTTCCCCATACACCTGGTGTTTGCTGCAAGGGAGAGGTTGCCACAAGTGTGTTCACTTAAGCGCCAAGACCCCTCCTGTACCAGAATCTGGTGCAGGATCCCTGGCACAATAGCCTTTGGCACAAGCTGCTGTGTGATGCAGCATGTGCCACTCAAAGCCCTCTATGAGAATCGGGCACTTGTTCTTTTTTTAATTGGTCTTCTAAAAGCTTATATTGTTTGGTCTGCTTTTTTTAATCTCTATGAACCTTGAAGAAATTAATAATAACTCTTAGCATAGGTTTTCATGTTTCCCATACTACAAATGGTGAAAGTTCCTAACTGCCATTTTCATTAGAGTGATTTGTTAACTGCACTTTCAGAAAAATTTTTAAAATAGAGGTCCTCCAATAAAGCTTAATCAAGTCTCAACATTTTTTCTCTTTGTGCTGCCCCATTTCATATTTTTTTTCCAAATCATTTAATTTCATTTATTTTTAAATTGCAAGTAAGTACTCTAGTATTTACATTCCATTTTCAGGTACAACCTGAAGTCAAGTGAATGTTCAACATACAAATACTGTATACATATTTTAACAACAGAAAAATACAGAAATAACAGTAATACAATACCTACATATCTGTTCAGACTTTTAAGATGATTAAAAGCTGCCATGTTGAAGGTATTAATAGATTTAGATTGCTAGACATTGGAGGTAAAGTGTTCCAGGCATAAGCAGCATAGTAGACTGTGCTGCTTCTATGGTCAATAATAACTTCAAATCTTTGGGAAATATCTGAATTTATTATTGGACCATATTCAAAATCTTGAATGATTTCCGTTAAGTTTAATGAAACTGACATGATATCTATCCTGGAATAAACGTGATGAACCCTAGGAAAAAAGAATATATTTCTGTGTCATGATATTTATTCCTATATGGGTTAACTAGGCCAAAATCTTTAATATATTCAGTTATAATTTGTACTGTTTTTTCTTTGTAACCAAACATGTTGGAATGTCAACATGGTCACCACCACAACCTTGAAGCACTCTGCTAGCTGTCAGCAAGGAAGTAGCAATGCACTATCCCCCACCCGACCCTCTCTCTCAGCACCCACAACCCTCCCCATCCCCAGAAACATGGCAGTGACACTGGGGGTGCCCAATCCCAGTGACTCGATGGGAAATCCTCATTTTTTTGTTGTTTACAGTGACCGCCTCCCAACCATGCATGCTCGGTTATTTTTCTTCAGTTTTTTTAAATATATATTGTCATCCCCCACCTGACCCTCCTTCTCAGTGCCCTCCCCAGAAACATAAAAGTGACACTGGGATTGCCCAGTCCCCAATGTCCTGATGAAGAATCCTCAATGTTTGTTGTTGTTGTTTTTTTCAGTATCCCCACACTATCGCGAATGTGCAGTTATTTTGTCTTCTTTACTTTTTAGGTATATATTGATATCCCCCTACCCGACCCTCCCTCTCAGCACCCACCAACCCAAACCCCACACCCCCACAGAAACATAGCAGTGACACTGGGGGTGCCCAGTCCCACAGTGTCATGCTGAGGAATCCTCCGTGCGTTGTTTACATTTTTTTATGTAAAACCCTGTAAAAAGAAAACAACCCATCTATGTCTTTTGTGGACATAACGGCCCCCCGACCCTCCAAGTCTGCACCCCCCCAAGCCCTTACTTACCAATCAGGAGTCCAACACCGTAATCCTCTCTGGACTGCAGACTTGTTTTCACTCTTCAAAGCCGGACGATGAACTGAAGAAACAGGTATGAGCTTCAATGTATTTCAATGGGATTTTGAATTTAGTGGCATAATGTGAGCATTTTTGCATATTTGTTGCCCAAATTTTCAACATGCCTTCTATGGTACCCTACCTCATGAACAATTGAATTGTCATTAGGCAGATTTGTCTCAAAAGGTGATTTTGCTGTCCCTGCATGAAATCACCTTTTGGGCAGGAGCTTAACATTTTCTCTGCCCTTGTTTATGAGGTGGAATCATAAGAAGTCTATGTTGAACAGCTGGTGTAAAAATATAAAAAAACAGCAATGTTATGAGCCTACATTGAATTTTGCGAATGCAGTCCATGACTTTGGTAATATTTAATATTTCCCCCCAAAATTCACAACATAGCCATATCTTTACAGCATCTCATGAATGTGACAGCTGTCAGTTTTCAAATCCTGGCCAAAATGTTTTTTTTTTTTTTTTTTTTTATATCACGGAAGGTGATTTTGCGGTCCCTCTGTGAAATCACCTTTTGGGCAGGAGTTAAAAATTGTCTATGCCTTTGTTCATGAGGTGGAGTCATAAGAAGGTTATGTTGAAAATTTGGTGTGAAAATGTTAAAATACAGCAATGTTATGAGCCTACATTGAACTTTGCAAATGCAGGCTTGTAACTTAGGTAATTTTCAATATTTTCCCCAAATTCAAAACATAGCCGTGATTGCTTACAGCACCCCATGAGTGTAAAGCTGTAATTTTTCAAATCCTAGCCAAACTGTTTTTTCCATCCCAAAAGGTGATTTTGTGGTCCCTTCGCAAAATCACCTTTTGGGCATGAATTGGAAATTTTCTCTTCTTTTGTTCATAAAGCAGGGTAATAAGAAGCTATTTTGAAAATTTGGTGTAAAAATAATAAAAAAAAACAATAACATTATGAGCGTAGGTTGAATTTTGTGAACACAGGCTTGTAACTTTGGTAATTGTTGATATTTTTACACAAAATTTGTAACATAGCCATATCTTTACAGCACCTCATGAATGTGACAGCTGTCATTTTTCAAATCCTGGACAACATGTTTTTTTACATCTAAGAAGTGATTTTGCAGTCCATGTATGAAATCACCATTTGGCCAGGAGTTGAACATTTTCTCTGCCATTGTTCATGAAATTAGGTCGTAAGAAGGCTGTGTTCTCAATCTGGTGTAAAAATATTTAAAAACAAAAATGTTATCAGGTTATGTTGAATTTTGCAAATGTAGGCTCATAAGTTTGGTAATATTCAATATTTTTAATCCAAATTTTCAACATATCCACTTCATTACAGCACTTCATGAATGTGACAGCTGTCTTTTTTCAACTCCTGCCCAACATGTGTATTTGTGACCTGAAAGTAGATTTCACATTTCCTGCATGAAATCACCTTCCAGGCAGGATTTGAACATTTTCTCTGCCCTTCTTCATGAGGCAGGGTCATAACAAAGTTATGCTGAAAATTTAGTGTACAAATATTACAAAACAGCAAACTTGTGGAGCTTAGATTACATTTTGCTAACAAACGCTCATAACTTTGGTAATTTTCAATTATTTTTACACCAAATTCCTCGCATGAAGTGCTATAGGCTCAGGCCAGAGTTTGTTTTTGTTGTTGTTTGTTTGTTTTAAAACTGTCCAATGATCTATCAGTAGTTTGAAAGGTTAGATTATAATCTCTTGCTAATATATAAGGCACAGAGAACTGAGATAAAGGCAAAAAGGTTTGTAAAAAAAATAATGGAGAGTCTTCTTTTGGTGAATAAAGGCCCACTAATGTAAAATTTTGATTTTTAAATTGTAGTGTAAAATAACAAATCAGCCGTTTATATCAATGATAAAATTTCTGCACTGTAAATGTGAGTTTTTTTTTAATACAGTCACCCATCATGAGTGTAAATCATATATAACGCAGTACCTATTTGCTTTAAAGAAACTAGCACAATATTTGGCATCTTGTGCCATAGAGTGGGTTATTTGAAGTAGTAACACTTTATACATTTCTGATCACAGTGTTGTATCATGCTTCTCATTTTGACATGATCTTGCTGTCCCTTTGTGTTCCATGAGACAAAACCACAACCATATTGTTGATTTGGATTATTCATATGTAGAAAGGTGGTTTCCAGTGCAGGGCGATCAAGATTGTCAGGGGCATCCCTGCCTGGGATTGGGGGTGGGGAGAAAGAGAGGAAACAGGAGAGCCAGGAAAAGGAGTGACTGATATGCCAATCAGGAGGTTGGGTGCCAAGTGGTTGGCCAACAGGAAGAAGGTAGCACCAGGGGGTATACTGGTGGCTTGGGAAGGGTCTTGCCACTTGCTACTGATTTCTGAGATGCAGAGAACCAGGGCATTGATTTACAATGTTCAGTCAGGGCAAGGTAAGGTAAAGAGTTTGGGGGCACAAGGAAGGTAAGGGTTGAGGGTTCTTCCCTCCCGTAGGAAAAGTAAAAATAAAAAGAACAGAGAGAGAGTTTTAGGGCACAGGTGGCTCTTGTAGATCTGGCTGGGGAAAGGGAAGCAAGGAAGAAGGGTAAGGGACAGCTTGGGCAGGACAAGCCGACAAGTGAATCCCCCAGAAGGAGCAGGAAGCCAGACAGAAGGTGGGTTGATGGTTCCATCAGCCATACGGTTTAAGTGGGGCAGTGTGCTAAGCATGGCAGCTAGTGGGTGAAACCCCCGGTAAGAGCTGGAAGCCAGGCGGGAGGGTTTTTTCTTGACGGCAGAGGTTGTTGGAATCTAACACAGGTCTTTTGGAGGTTCCACTACAATGCACACAGTAGTGCCTAAACCCAGGTGATATTACTATTTTGGGGAGGTTGAAAGAGCATGGAGCTGGTCGGTGGGCCAGACTGGATGGTCTATGGATAACATGCAATGCCTGGGGCCAGGGGTGGGAGCTAGGCCATCGGGTGGCCCAACAGCTGATGTTTCTCTGCTCACTCCAGTGGCACATGCAGGTTTTCTTTATCAATCAGCCACATGGTTTAGCCACAGGATCCAGCACCTCCAGTGTGGTCTCAAGTGGGGGCAGTGCTCTGGACCCATGGGAGGATGTTTCTCAGCAGGGATTGAGGTCACTTGCAGCACAGTGATGGTGAAGATCTGCCATAGCCTGGGCACCTAGCGCCAGTGTGAGTGTGACCTCAGAGGGGTCATGTGCTGGACATGCTTCCAGGCCTTTGGGCTGTCGGGCGCTTGGGACAGCCTGGAGGGAGGGTTCTGGCTTCAGTTGGTGGGGGGACAGACCCACAGGTTCGAGTGGGGTCATGCACTGGACTTGCTTTGCAGGCCTTTGGGTGAGCAATTGGGATAGCCGGGGAGGTTCTGGCTCCAGTTGGTGGAGGGGACAGACCCACAGGTCCCTCAGGGGGCATAGGTGGCTGGGCCTTAGTGGCAAAGGGGTACTTTCTTTACTTTCCCTCGCCTGAATGGAGGGTGGTGGGGAGGTGAGGGTATACGGCCAGAGAACTCACATGTGGTGCCCGCCATTTCACAGAGTCATGAAGCGGATGGCCGCCATTTTACGAGTGGCCTCACAGACACGAAGTGACTAAAGCATATAGGTGGCAAGGTGGACCACACGGACATGGGGATATGGAATGGGAAGGAGCATGGGTTAATGTGGCTGAGACAGGAGACAGAGGTACTGACTGTGCCACAGGGAGCTTGGAAACAAAGAAAAAAAATAAAGAAAAAAGAATAAAGCTTGGAAGTGGTGGGCTGCCCACCTCAAGCTGGGTGCAGCACCTGGAAGGGCAGGCTCACTTTGGTAGGGGGGGAATTCCAGAGGGGACCCAATTTACCCCCAACAAACAAAAAAAAGACAAAAAGAGAGAAGGAGATAAAAATAACTCTGCTCTACCCAGGAATAAAAGGGCTACCATTGAGATTTTGCCAACAGCTACAGCTTGAAATGGCAGGAGCATTTCTTACTAAGGAAGGGGCACTGGCCATACAACATTTTCAGGGGAAGCACAGGTCATTGGATTGCTGGGGCAAGCAGCATGGATAAAAAATGGGGGGCAAGGAAGCTGGTGATGAAAGGAGCTTCATAAGCAAAAAAAAACAACTTTAAAAGTACCAAAGAGAAACGGTGACAGGTTGTACCCACATTATTTGGGGGATGCTCGAAGGGAAGGAATTCCTTGATAGGTGGCTGAGGGCAATAATAGGGAAAGTAGGGGGCATTTCTACAGGATGGTATAATACGTTGATTTTTGTGTTTGGCAATGGCAAATGGCACCCAAGAAGAGCACAGGCAAGAAGGAGACAGCTCTGGAGAAGCTGACCAAGCAGGCTGTGATGATGATGGAACAGGTACAGGCCATGCTGGACAGGGCTCACAAGGCAGAAGAAGATAACAGCAGGGCGAAGAAGTGGAAGGTGCCAGATGAGGATGGAGATAGGGGACAAGCTTGGAAGAAACCAAGGAAGGTGACAAGGGGAGAGACATCAGTGGAGGAGGGTAAGGACAAGGTTGATTTGATGATAGATGGGAGTTTGAAGGAGTATTTGGTGGGTTTGATAGAGGAAAGAGGGGAGAAGGGTTTGGAAGAGATGTAAAAAGTGCTCCCTGAACTAAAGGGAAGGGTCACAAGGACAGGACCAATATGGGGGCAAAGGACTGGGCTGATGGGTATGACACTAGGGATCATATTCCACAGGCAGTTAAGGAGAAGATTTGGAAGAGAGAAATGTAGATATGTTTATGCTGGTGGACAAAGAGGCCACAAAAAGTATGCAGAGAGAGAGTCAGGGAGATCGGAGATGGCAGTGGTGCTGGCATTAGTGGGCAAGGTCACAGAGGGACAAATGGTTCAAGGGAAAACATTTGATAATTGGCTTGCAGGTTTACGAACTTCAGTGCCATCCTGTTGCAGAAGCAGCCTGATCTGGCCATTCATTTACTAACATATTCTGCCACAATCAGGGATGCATACAAGGCAAAGGGGAGTTATGGGTGGCTCATCTCTGATGAAAAGTTCTGCCAGAGCATGGCAGAGTGGGGGGATGTGCACTTGGATATCACACACACGAATCTGTGGGTCCGCACCCTCACAGGGAACAATGTGGAACTGTCTGAAGGGGCAAGGGCCAATGGTGGAGTAGGGGTCAAGACATGCTGGGGTTTTAACAAAGCCACATGCAGTTGGGCGAGCTTCAAATTCTGGCAGGTCTGTTCAAAATGTTTCGGACCTCACCCAGTAGTGCGATGCAGGCACATGGGGGAGCAGCAGGGGGAGCAGCAATATGGAGGGCAGCCATTTCGCAGGAAAGGATGGGGTGCTAGGTGGGGCAAACCACAAGGGGGAAGAGGAAGGGGCTACATGGGAAGAGGGGCAGCCGGGACGGGGGAACAAATAAGGAGGGTGAGAAAGGGAGAAGGGTGTAGGGGCAGGGGGTTCCAAAGGGCACAAACGCCAATCAGGAGAGAGATTTTGTGGGAATGGATGGAGGGTTATCAGGATAGGGAAGCAAAGGAGCAACTAAGGGAAGGTTTCACAAAGGGGTTTAACCTACAGTTTACCAGACCACGGATAAGGATGATAGCCAAGAATTTGGGGTCCGCAAAGGGGAGAGAGGGTTTGGTAAGACAGAAAATAAAGAAAGAAATAGATGCAGTGAGGGTAGAGGGCCCCTTTGTAGAACCACTGTGGGCAGAACTGAGAGGTTCCCCATTGGGGATAGTTCCCAAGAAAAAGCCAGGGGAATATAAACTCATTCATCACTTATCATATCCAGAGGGAGAGTCAGTAAATAATGGTTTCTCAGAGAGGGATAAGGCAGTTTCTTACACCACACTGGATCAGGCAATTGACCTAAACAGGGCAGTGGATGGGGCTTGGTTAGCAAAGATGGACATTGAGTCTGCTTTTTGATTACTGACAGTGAGGGAAGAGGAATGGGATTTACTATTACTATACTATAATATGGGAGAGTTTTTATTTCGACAAAGCCATGCCTATGGGCTGTTCGGTGGCATGTGCAGCCTTTGAAACATTCAGCACTTGGCTCCAATGGGTTTTTGGTCACAGATGGAGGTATAAAAGGGTGGTACACTATTTGGATGATTTTTTACTAGTTAGGGAAGGGGAACCGGGGTCCGGGAAGATATTGGAACAGTTCCAGGAGATGTGCCAAATTTTGGGGGTGCCGCTCATAAAGGACAAAACAGAAGGTTCGGTGCGGAAGCTAGAGTTTTTAGGGATTGAGACAGAGGCAGAGATTGGGGTGTTCAGGCTACTGGTGATAAGGTGAAGAGGTTGAAAGGGTTTGTTGAGCTTAGTCATCAGCAGGAGGCGGGTTTGGCTATCGGTGATGCAGCAACTACTGGGCCACCTCAGTTTTGCTTGTAGAGCGGTGGCACCTGGGAGGGTGTTCACATGAAGGCTAGCAAGAGCCATGGGGCTGGAAAAGTTGTCCCACCAATGGGTGGACATCCAGATAGGGGTGAGGGAGGATCTGAAGGTATGGGAGCAGTTCCTGGAAGATTTTGGTGACATTTTGGCAAGAGTTGGGTGCACAACATGGAGCTACAGTTGTACACGGATGCAGCAGTAGCATACGGGATGGGGGCTTATTTCCAAAGAGAGTGAATATCGTAAGGTTGGCCAGACACATTGGATAAGCAGGGGCTGCTTAAAAATATAACTTTTTTGGAGATATTTCCTATCTGGGTGGCGGTCAAGGTCTGGGGAGAGAAGTTGCGCAATCAAAAAATTATTTTCTGGTGCAACAACATGGTGGTGGTAGAGATCTTAAACCAGCAAGGGGGGGGGAGTCACTGATAGAGTGAACAGGGTGATGCAGCAGATGGTGTTGGAGAGATTAGGATTGAACTTGTCTTTCAAAGCGAAGCACATTGTGGGGATCCAGAATGAGAAAGCTGACAGCCTCTCCTGTTTGCAGCTTTGCAGGTTCAGGGAGGTGGCCCCAGCCGAGGCGGCCAAGAAGACAATGGTCTCCCCCCTACTATGGGAGACTGGGTGGGGAGATCCAAAATGCTGTACCAGCCTGGGTTTGGGAACAGACCCAGGGCACTGGGAGTCAGCAGGGAGGAGAGGATCAAGCATCCGGAGGACTGCTCTCTCTTCTGGAGAGGGGGGAATGGGATGCATCACTCAGCAGCTGCTCCAGTGGAGACTGGGGGCACTGTACGTGCAGTGCAATGATGAGGGCACTCAGGAAACTGGAAAAAGGCTCTAGTGTTCACCAGATAATGGCTCCCCACTGCATAACACCACTGGAACAACAAGGAAGCCTTTTCCACCTCAGTGACACCCCTGGGTCCTAATAATGTGCTGGATCTGCCCCCGGTGCCTTTCCACTTGGAAGAGAGGGACCTGCCCAGTGAAGGGATATTCCAGGATACTCTGGGGGTTAGCTGCAATATGAGGATGGAGGGGCTTGAGAAGAGGATGGGCGGTAAGTCAGGGGGGCATTGGGAGCCTGAAGGAGTGGGGGACACCAGAGTGGGGAGGAGGGAAAATACATAAAGAAACAAAATACAGTACCGGGAGTCATGGTCCACCAACATGCTGTGGGCATATGATAGAGTGTGGGAGGTTTTTCAGGCTTTCAGACAGGAGATGGGTTGGGAGGTAGAAGGGAGGGTGTCCAGACATCAGGTTATCAGGTTCATGGTGCATAAATGGGTTGTAGGATTAGCGCACTCCACCATGGGGACATACTTGGCAGGTATAGGTGCAGTCTGTGAAGCAAGGGGATGAGGGGCACCGGCCAGGTTTCTGGCAGTTCACAAGATGCTGTCAGGATGGCAGAGGTTAAAAGGGAAAGCAAAGGATGGGAGGCATCCAATTTATGGCAGGCTGTTTCACAGTCTCCTGTGCAGCTTGGGCAGCATTTGCAAGTCAGCATATGAAGGGATGGTGTTTAAAGCCATATTTTTAGTCCAGCCCAGTGGCGCTGAGGGTTGAGGTGCTGAACACCACATCTCGCTCCACACTGGTGACCTGGGTTCGGGAATGAGCCTGGATCATCGGGAGTCAGCAGGGGAGGACTAGGATTGAGCATCCGATGACAGCTCTCCTAGTCCTGGGGAAAGGGTGGGAATCATGCCACGCTCTGGCGGTCCCTGGGGATGCCCAGAGGCACTGCAGCTGTGTGGTGCTCAGCAGTGGGGAAGCTTGGTGGACATCTGCAGGCCTATGCATGGATGTCATTGCACATCTGCACTCCCAATTGGGTGAAAAAGGAAAAAAAAAGGACTGGGCATGACTGTGCTGCTTGATGGCCACACCCTGCCTCACCGGGAGGACTGTCATGGAATAACATAGGGGTGGGGTTCTGCGCCAGGCTGACTGGCAGAGATGGAGAAGCCCTCCAGCTGGTAGGCCATGGCCATCCCTCATCATGGAAGTGAGTCTGCTGCTCTCCCTGTGGGCAGGGCCAGTGGCTGGATGCCCCCGCCAGTAGGTACTGCAGCGGGCACAAGAAATAAAGAGGAGTTAAAAAAAGAAGCCATATTTTTAGTCATGCAGCAGGGGACCTGCAGTGTCAGCAAGGTTGTGGTGAGCAAGCAGGGAGCAAGGCAAGGAGGGCTGCGGTCTGAGAATGTACTCTGGGACAAGGAATAAGCCACGTTACATCTGAGGAGATTGAAGACTCATCAAATGGGAGGGGTAATAAGGTTCCATTTACCGAATAGGGAAGAAGGGATAGGTAGCATATGCAGGGCTTTAGATGAGTTCAAGGAGATCAGACCTGCTGGGGGAGAGTTTTTCTTTGTGCACAGGAATGGTAACCAGGTATCGGCATATCAGGTGTCAGCAGTCATCAAAAGGGGTATAGCATTTGTAGGGGAAGACCCTGGCAGGTTTTCCTCTCACTCATTCTGCATAGGAGTGGCATCAGATGCAGCTGCATGGGGTGCCTCTGTTGAGGCCATCAAAGAGAGGGGGAGATGGAAACCAGATAGTTACAAGTCATATGTTCATGAATAGGTTTGTGACAGTACTCTGCTATTTTATTTCAGGTGAGGGGTACCAGAGGATGGTTTAGATCATAGGGCACTCTTTTATTTTTTGGGTGGAGAAGAGTGTCATTAACAGGCCAGGTGGCAGGGAGCTGCAGAGGGCTACTGATTCAGCCAGACTTTACTGGAAGGGCTTACAGGGGATGAGTTTGGGACAGCTGCTGCCACTTTTACATGAACTAAGGATCAGAGTACAAAAACTGGACCTATTAATTGTTCATTTTGGGGGGGGGTTAATGATCTAGTGGAAAAGACGGCGTGGGTGGATTTGTTAAGGGAGATGCAGAACAATATACGTATAATACACTCTTGGTGACCTGGGGTCAGCATTGCATGGTTGGAGATTATCCCCAGGAGGGTGTGGAGGCAAGCCAGAAATTTGATAACAGTGGAAAGGGCCAGGAAAAGAGTAAACAGGAGGATGGCGGCATTCGTCAAAACTTCAGGGGGGATATACGCCCATGGGATTATTGACAGGATGGGGTGCACTTGTCAGAGGTGGGCATGGCTTTGTTCACGAACAAACTAGATGAAGCAATTGAAGGCTAGGGGAGAGGTTTGTGGGGAAGCATGCCATACAACACAGACTTGGAGGTGTGATAGTGGAAGGAAGAAAGAAAAGGGGAGACATCAGAGGGGTATTAGTGGCAGGCCTGAGCTTGGTCTACATCTGGGCAGGTGGGGGTACCTTATGAGGAGAAGGCAACATGGTGGAGAAGAACAGAACAGGGCATCGGGTGGCAGCACCTGAGCCACAAGACGAACAGAGAAGGATGGAAGAAGGTCATATTAGGCACCAGGTGACCCACCCAGGCTCCAAGAAAAAGTGAGGATTGATTTTAAGTGTGGTATTATGTGTTTCTTCTGTTGAAAAGGAACAAGATGGATTTTAACCATTTAATAAATTTTGCCAATCGATCACCCAACACTTTGTGTATGAGTTTTTATTTCAGGTGGGGATGTCCTCTTGACAAAGGGGGTTGCCAGTTCAAGGTGACCCAGATTGTCAGGGGCATCCCTTCCTGGAATTGGGGGTGGAGAGAAAGATTGGGGAAAAGGAGAGCCAGGAAAAGGAGTGGCTGGTATGCCAATCAGGAGGTTGGGTGCCAGGTGGTTAGCCAACAGGAAGAAGGGAGTGGCCACTAGGGACTATAGTGGTGGCTTGGGCAGGATCTTGGCTCTTGCTGCTGGATTTCTGAGATGCCCACCCTTCCACCCTTGGACTAAGGGGGGTCTAGGAAGCATAAGAACAGTGATCTGGAAGTGAGTTGCCAGATGAGGGCAACAACGGATGGCTGCAGTTTCGGGTGTTACTGGGTTGCTAACAGAAAACAAAGGGTGGACATTAGAGTATGGGTTGCCAGCAGAAGGCAATGGAGGGAAGGAAAGAATAGGGAAGGGGAAGGAAGAAAGGAAAAGGAGGGAGACATCAGGTGGGTGGACACTAGCGGCAGGCCTGGTTGGATCTGCATCCCAGCAGGTGGGGGCATCTTCTGAGGAGAAGACAACATGATGGAGAAGAACAGAACAGTGCATCAGGTGTGACACCTAAGCCATAAGACAAACAGAGAAGGATGGAGGGAGGTGTATTAGGGCACAGGGTAACACATCCAGGCTTAAGAAGAAAGTGGGGATTGATTATTATGTGTGGTATTATGTGTTTCTTGTGTTGAGAAGGACCAAGTTGGATTTTAACCATTTAATTAATTTTGTCAATTGAGCACCCAACACTTGGTGTGTGAGTTTTCATTTCAGGTAGGGATGTCCATTGACAATACAAAGTTGAGTTAAATGGGCAGTGTTTATTAATTATATCCTTCAAGTATTCCCTAAGGAGCTGATACTTAAACTGTGATTTAAAAAAAAAATAAAATCCAAAACAGTACCCTTGATATTTAATCTATTCTGCCCTCTTTTTTGCAATGTCATGTGACTAGAAGATATATTAGACAGAAGGTGGACCAAAATCCAAAACATCTTAATATACTTACCCAAAACCATACCCCAACCCTGCCTATTCATGATATTTTCTTTTATTGAATGGGTTGGGTAAATCCTGTATTTTGGTTGGTTGCTAGCCATGCATTAGAAGTGTCTAATGCACAGCTAGCAACAAGTTCAGGTAACCACAGCTGTATTTTAAAAAAAATATGTATTAATAAGGCAACTTAGCCAAATAGAGCAATCCTTTTTGAAACATCACCATTTTTTTAGCCTCTAACCTTGAACCAGGAACTTGCCAAACCTGAGAACTTCATAGTCAGCAAAGCTCTCACTCTGGATTAGCAGTTTGTTTGTTTTTTAATTCACTTACCTCAACTGCTATTTCATTAGTAATTAAACACGCTCACATTTCAGAGACATCGCACCAGCAGCTTTCCTGCCACCTGTCCTCTTGATCAATCACAGCCTTAAACAGTAACTTGCTTCCTGGCTGCCAGTCCAACATGAGCACTGCATGCACCCCCTGCTTGCTATTCAGTCCATCATGGGAATGTAGTCAGTTTTAATGAAAAATGAAATATCTGCATCTCCTGCACTATCTTTAGTGCTCTGCTTTCAGGAGATTTCCTGGCTCCTGCCCCGGAGCTTCCCAATGACCAATTGCTTGCTGACTCATAGGCGAGCTCCCTTCACACTCATCAAATACCGTCCTCCTTGTTACCAACAGCTTTTCTACTTTAGTTTCACTGGAACTACCAGTTACAGTGTGACACTGCCAGTCTTAAATTAAATAAAAAAAACAAACTATAAGCTCTCTTACGTGCAGCCAGTACAGATACCTGATACAGACATGACTCTTATGCAGGCTCCCCTCATGGTCTTCAGATGCCATCCTCCCTCATACCAGCAACTTTTCTACTTTAGCTTCGCTTGAACTACCAGTTCAGGTGTGACACTGCCAGGCTCCAATTAAATTAAAATTAAAATTAATCAAATGAGAAACTCCTTCACTTGCATCCAGTACAGACACCGGGTATGGACATATAAAATCTAACAGCTTCTCTCAGCACTACAGCTGTTTAGCTTATCTCCTACTTACTTGCTTGATCTCTTGCTGTTATCACAGAATTAACCACTCTCCAAAAATTACTAACAACTTTGGAAAAAAAAGCAATAAAAAGTAAACAAACACTTCCCAGCACAATATAAACTAATGCATTACAAATATTATTTGAGTTTGTGTTGTAAATCTAGGGGAGCATAGTTACTTGCTATGGTGGCCATGAGTGTTCAAAATTCCTCAGCTAAAAAAAAAGTAAAGATCTTATTGTTTTACTATTTTAAACTGTGAATTAACATTTTTTAGGACCTGAAAAATACATAGCTCCATTTTATAAGTTCAATAGGACGCTCCAAGTTATGTGCCTATGGCCCCATGCTTTACTATGTGCCTGGTCATGCGTTAGAAGTGTCTAATGCACACCCTATCATGTCTTATTCCTTACGCACAATTCCAAATGACATGAAATAGATGCCATACTACATATAGCAAAATGAGTCAGATCCAAAAACAATAAAATCCAAACTCCACTAACTCCCTGAGCTGAATCATTCATTTCTACTTTACCTTCAACAAAGAGGCATGGGCACATATTGGCCACTGATAGAGTATCTGAAAGCCTCCAGACCTAACTACTGCTCAACACCTATAAAACAAGACATAACTTTAACCCTCTTTCCCCCTTATGTTTACTTTCATCCTATCCTGCTTCCTTCCGTTCTTCCCTCAGACCTTACACCTATCACTGCCATATGTTAATTCATTCCCTTTCCTTCCCAACTGGTGCCTTTGGCCATGATCTCTGTGAAGTGGGTGGTCTCTGCCACTGGAAACATCAATTAGATATCTCCTATAATGAATGGCTGCAGGAACTCTTGAATAATCTCCGTTTGGAAAAAAATGGTTGCTAGTTCCTATATGACATCAATGGGTATAACAAAAATGGGGTCAACTGCATGCTTTATACTTCCTCTGATTTCTCTTTTGAGTGGCACCGATAACAACATTTGATATCATCTACTTAATTTGTGGTATTTTATTTTTACATATATCTCTCTAGGTCCCTTTTTTATTTGTTATTATACTACTTCTCAATCATTGTTATATATATTGAGTTATATTAGATTACCTGCTGTAGTTTACATTTACACATTCTCAAATTCTTATGTTTGGATCATTGCTAGGGAGGGAGGAGGGCGGGATTATGGGACTGTGTTGTGTTTTATAGATGTGTAGTTGTTTGGTTGGCATAGTTTCAACTTTTACTAGTATTGTCACAATTATAATGGAGCTGTGTATTTATTTTATTTGTTGTATTGTAAAAAATATGAATAAAGTTTATTGAATTTCAAAAAAAAGTGACCTGACCACCATCACTTCTCCTAAACTGCCTATAATACATTTTGCCTTTTAATTCCCCTTGTCAGACTTTTGTCAATTTTCTTCAAACAAATTATCATGTGTTTCAGAGTTAGTTTGATTTCCAAAGGCAACAGGTGTAGAAGATGTTAAATCTATCTCTTGTGATGTAAGTATGGTCCCTGGATCTGCTATCAGAGAAACAGAACATGTAATGTTAATTTGACCTGTTGTCTCATTCATTTTCTTCAGTAGCTGATTATTGACTGATTTAATGTTATTATAAAGCCACAACCTTCTTTGCACAGTACAGCTTTTATCATGGACAGAGGTGGGCAAAGATAGAAAACTCCTTCACAGAAATCCACAAATTTTACTGAATTATAAAATTCTCCTGTAAGGTGAAGTTCTACCTCTCCTTAAAGGAAAATTCATGAATGGCAAAATTGTGAACTTTGCCTGAAAATCTAGGCTCTAAGGTGAAGTTTGCAAGCATCCTCATGATCAGAGGTCACATGGTGCTGCAATGAGCTATATTGCCATGTGTAGGCTGAACTCAATGCAGTGTGAGAAAAGAGAGTTGGTGTTAAGTGTGCTCTGTATCTTTGTGCCTAAAACATTTGGAAAGCATTTGAAAGAGGCATTTTTTACCTACAAATCACTCCATTAAGATTCTACACTTCCTTGTGCCTCTAGATCACCAATCATGTGTGGTATTTTGTGTGATTTAGTTAGTTTAAAGTTGTAATTTCATTTTCTGTACTGTGTAGTGAAGCAGTACTATTTGGGGAGGAGTTTAGCTACAGCATCTTCCAGAAAGAAAAAGGCAGGTTATGCAGTCTTTTCTGTCTTAGCAGTACTAGTGCTGTTGTAGTCAGTGTCTCATGGGAATTTTCTTCCTCTTTTCTTTGGTTTGTAATTTTGGCTCCACATCAACACATCGACATCCACTGCAGTCTGGTAAAATACCATGCAGTAAATCTGCCAAACCAACATATCATGCTGGCCAAAGAAAGTGATGGCAACCAGTGAGAGAACAACAGCAGTAATCACTCTCACAGCACATACATAATCACTGTAGTTTCGCAACAAGGAGCGGAGGTGGGAGATTCTGCACTCCAGCACCAAGGGGAATGCTACCTGAGGGGCAGAACATGGAAGGTGGTTGGAACCAGGAAGGATATGTGATATACTATCCCTACCAGGGGATGCACCTCAGAGGGCCCAACACAGTTCCCATATTGCAAACCCAGCTGCGGTAACCAAATCTGGGTCTGCTGGGTGTACCAATGCATTCCAGGATTAGCTCTATCCACCACACTGCCTGCACAGAGAACAACATGGAGTAGCAGACCTGAGACATCTGCACTGCAGTGCGACATGACATCTGCGTGGTTACTGCACCCCACACACGCGGTGACAAGCCTGCACTGCTATGTCCCATAGTGCTTCCAACCTTAGTGCCTTACAGTGCACCATATGATATGTGCTGCATTTGTACCCGTGGACTTGAAGAGGGTCCTATAATTTCAGTTCTGGAGAACAGTTAGATGTGTTTTACAGAATTGATTCTGTCACTGTACTTTGATTATATTGGTTTTCACTTTTGTTTATTGAGTGAAGTTAGTGTTTTTTTCGTGTACTCAGTAACATCTTTATAATTACTTCAGCTGTTGCTTCTTGCATGTTTTCCTTAGTCCCTGTAATCCTTCTTGTGTAATAGTTGTGTAACAAAAAAAGAAAAGATAAAAAAAACTGGTGGAAGTGTGGGTGCTGCTGGTGATTTATTTATTTAAAAAGCTGATAACCAGGAAAGACACACTGTGATAAGTGTGATTTGGGGAAGGGTAAAGGGAGAAACATAGTACAAGTACAATACAAAATACATAAATACAAGTCAAAAGTCAGCAAATTAAATACAAGGGAGTTTGTACACTCTGAGGAAATAGCTAAAGTCATGGACAATCAAAGTAAAGCACTATAGTATCCATGGGTAAAGTAAGCAATCAAAAAAGAATGTAGCAGTGACATATTCAGCTGTTGAGGAAATGGGTGCACAAGGAGCAGTTGTAGAGGTGGAAATGAAGCAAATAAACTGCAGCAAGTACAGGAACATTACTGCAGCAGGTAACAGTACATATTGATGCTAGTTCATAAGGAGCTTGAACTTCAACAGAGGTTGGTGCTGCTTCCACAGGGTGTGCCCACCACCCTACAATGACACTTACCTTATGCCCTCCATGAACAGCTACTGGCATGGATAGAACACCAACTGCACCCCCACATTTACTAATTCCCTCTGCTTTTCCTCCTACTTGGCCCAATTATTTGCCATGAGATGGTTCCTCTGGCCAACAATACCCATGTGGGTCATTTACTTGCC
Source organism: Neoceratodus forsteri (assembly GCA_016271365.2). Classification (NCBI taxonomy): domain Eukaryota; kingdom Metazoa; phylum Chordata; order Ceratodontiformes; family Ceratodontidae; genus Neoceratodus; species Neoceratodus forsteri. Next base: position 1,019,549,584 of record CM028129.1, read on the forward strand.
CCCAAGGACATTTTATTGCATAGGTTGCAAGTGACCACCCCAATCATAATGCTAACCCTAGTCCTAATGTCCCATAGATGACACTGCAACTTTAACATGCCAGAACATCACCAGTCATGGAGTTAAGGGATGCTATACATCTAAACAAGGGTCTCAATGTGAACTACAATAGTAACACACAATACTCTAACCAGAAGTCTAGCGTTCAACAGTTTGAGATGGAGTGCCAGTCAGGGAATGAGTTTCCAAACCAAACAAAGGTCCAGCACTCCCAAAGTCTACCAATAGAAGCCATTGTGCACTAAAATAGCAAATGAGAAGAGACATACTTCTGAAATTCAAGCTCTTGTGGTTTATTATTCCAACACACAATTGTGTACATTCAAAGACAGTGGGACACAGCTTCTAGATCTCCAACCACCTTATCTGGTACCCAGGTGCCTCGGCGCTTCACCCAGATCTTCATCGGGAGTGGATACCAGTCCGTAGACCCTCCTTTTATACCCAGACTATGACATCACTACTGAGCATCATAAAACTAGAAAATAGTATAGTATTTTTAAGAACAGATTCTTACCATACAAAAGTCTTTAAAATGAATTCAAAAATACAAACAGATTAACATGCCAGCAGAAACAAGCCATTATGGTCTATCAAGTCTGCTCGAGTGTGCAGCACACAGTATATTCTATATATACTATATACATATATATATATATATTCTTGCACCCATGGCATCAATTTTCATTGCTAATACCATAAAACCCATGAAAATAATTTAAAGTGAAGAGCATTCATTGTGAAACAAAACATTCTAGCTACCCTTATAAAGCACAATAGAACTGATCAGTTTCAAATAAGAGCATGTAAATGCAGAATTAATTATTTCCTCATAGCAAGAAGGTTTTCACAATTTAAAACATAAAGACTGATGTTAGAGTTACCTTGCAATCTTAGCTACCCCTCCTGGGTTAAAGAATTGAGTACTGAAGATTGTTCCAGTCAGAGAATTCCAGCTGTCACCCATATCCTAGAATTCTGGCTTCCCAGGAAATCAATTAGGAAGTAATCAAGATCCTCTATTTGGGCCTCTGTTGATGTAATATTCAGAGTATCCAGGGTAGATAAATTCATTGTGCCCAATTGTGCTGTTTTTTTTTGTTTTTGCAAAACATTCCTTAAGATGGATTTTCCTGAAGAATCATTCCTGATCCATGTTGATTTTTACTTGTTCTGTTTACAGCAAGGTACAAATGAAAGCCCTTTTGCTAACACTGATAGTTGGGTCTAAGTCAAATTTTGTTTAGTTAAGTTTATTACTGCCACTGCTTGTTTTTAGACTGATGATATTTTCTGCCCTTTCTTGTCCCTCTCCTTGTTTTCTTCTTGCATGATTTTCTACTGTAGTCAGAGTTGTTTTCTCCTTGACCCTGTTGGCGGTGGGCTGGTGAAAATGACATCCCACTTCTTGTTGCTGGTGCTTGCTCAGCAAAACAGGGTCAGGTTTTCAGATTCAAAATCCTGATGATTATTTCTGGCTCTATTCACCTTTTTATGTGACTTTTTTATGGGTCTGGAAAGTGATTTAGAGCACCCTCTAGAAATGGATGCAGAATGTTGTGTTCTATCGCTGTTATGTTTTACTTTTCCTCATATTTCTTGTGCTCCAACACTAGTATGAGCCAGATAGATTTCTCTGTCATGGCTGCTAAGCTCTGGAATTGCCTCCCCACCTCTACCCTCAACACAGACTCTACTCAGGGCACCTCTACCCTCCACATTGGCTCTACTCATGCCTTCAAATTGAACTTGTCAGCAGCCCTACTGGTAGCATCTGTATGCAGCTGTACCCTTAACCACCATGTCACCTGCAATTGTACTCTATAATTTTCTCTGCACCTCTCACTTCCCTCTCTTCTGGGAAATAACACTGCCCACCAGTTGCCTGCCTGTACCTGCTCAATCAGCTTCAGTGCCACTTAACCACCTTTCCCTTGTGGCTCTATATGTCATCCTATTGAACTGTGGTATCTAATCCATTGAATCCTTATACAATTTGCATGTTACATCCTATTACTTGTCACTCAATGTATCAATGCCTCTTGTATTTTTATGCATTTGTATTTCTTCATGCCTTCCTGTATTTTTACAGTGCCATCTCTATGGCCTGGGTCATGTTTGAAAACAGACCCTTGACCAGCGTTAACAAATAAATAAATAAGTAAATAAATGCAATATTAACTTGCACTTTTTCTTCTTCTTTTACAACCAGAGGTTTGGGAACACAGGATTTTTCCTGTTTTGGTCAATAGTTTACCCTGTCTCAAGCGGACTGCTCACAACACTGGTTTGGTGTCTTTGACTTCCTATTATTTAAATGCTTCAATTGCTTGAAATTAATTCTGCTATTATATGCTCTTATTTAAAAAAAATATTAATTCTATTGTGCTTTATAAGGGTAGTCAGAATGTTTGGTTTAACAATTAATATAATATAGGTCAACTTGAAATTGGTCTGGTGAATTCATGCACCTATCTGGGTCTCACCATGTCATCAAATGGCAGCTGAGACAAGCATACAAGGAATTTAGAAATCTAGTTAAGACAAGTTGCAGGAGCATTGCAAAAATGTAATAGACAATATGGGGGAAAACTCAGTAAGACCTTTGTTAGAAGCATTGAGAGCAAAATATATACCAATGACTTTGTACCTTTGTGAAATTTGGTATAATGATTCCCACACAGCTTTAGAAATTCCATTGAATAAATTATATAGTCAAGTACTGGGACTTGGTCCTTCATTACCTGCCCATCTGATCAGGACAGAAAAGGCATGGACAATCTTACTGTAGAAGCAAGTACTAGAAGAATATATTATTGGATCAAGCTTTCCAGATTACAAACAGGTAGACTTCCACTTCAATGTCCTCTTGAAAAAATAAATGGCAAAACATAGGGTGTAGAAAGTCTATCTGGCTTAATTCATTCAAGAAAAATCTTGATACATATGGCCTCCAAATGTTGGATAAATACACTAAATGGGCATTAAAATAAGCCCTAAATATAAAGGATATGTGAAAACTAAAATTGGAAACTTCCATTGCAGATTGGATATGGAAAACATAAGGAAGTTTAGAATAGCACCATGGCTAATTAAAAATGACATAAATCATTTATTCAGATTCTACCTTGATGAATTAACAGACCCATAAAAAGACATCTGTTTACAAGATGGAATACTTCAAAAGTAACATCATCCTAGCAAGATTTAATAAATTATTATATCCGGTAGCAGTACTCTGCACATGTTCTAATCCTGAACCAGAAAATTTGTTTCATGTAATCTTTAGCTGTATATGGTATGAGAATCCTAGAAGAAAGTATCTTATGCCCATATGGTCTAAGATTCTAAAGCAAAACAAGGATCTTCCTTTAAACCTAATGTTTCCAACAGAGGATACCTATAAGATTAATGAAGTAGCAGAATATTTATTAACTATAAACAAAATCTGTCTTAGAAAATTATTTCAATTGACTTGAATTAGGTACCTTGGTGGGGTGTTGGGATGTCAGTCGATCTGCAATCCATCAATTTATCAACTTAGTATATATGAAAAAGGACTTTAGTCTATTTGTAAGTTTAAAATATTATATAAATTCTCTATGATTAGTGATGTCTTTTGTGCAAATGTACTAAAACCCAGAACTTTCTTAGAATTAAAGATGTTTTTGCTCCCTAGGCTGTTTTACCCTAGTAATATGTTTAATCTCTGGCTTCCACTCTCATTGTTTTGATGTACCCATGGTATAATCTCTGATTTTATTTGGTCTAATAAAGCTCCAAGAAGGTCTTATAAAAAAGTGGCTGCCCCTAAACAGAACGGGGGCCTCACACTTTCACATTTTACTGTGTATAATTTTGCAAGCCCTATTAGTAAGTTTTTTAAATGGCTTTCCCCACCTCCTCAGGTTCAAAACAAGCTATATGTTCCTATTTGGCAGGAATTTGAGTTGGAACTGACTGGCAACTCTGGCCACTTGGCACCATCCATGTTCTTTATCCCCTTGAAGACACTTCCTGAGGGTTTGAGAGGTTCTCTCATAGGTACTTCACTATGTGTTTATTCACAGTTCTGCTCCTTATTAAGTACCCATTTACTAAGGCTATCTTGCAACCCATTTGCCATAATCTAATTTTAAGATTGGGGGTTGGGTCATAACTGAGGATTAGTTTCCCCAAATAGCTGCAGTAAAAGTGCACAACTTGCGTCGGCAAGGGGTTCTTATTCCTTCTAAGGATATTCAAGATTAATTTAATTTGGGTAATGCAGCAATTTATAATATATTTCAGTTGTGACACACCTTACTACAATGGTTTGGGCATGGTCACTGAGTGGTTGATCAGTCTGAGAGCCTGCATCCCATCAGAGATTTGATTCTGAAACCACATGTAGTTGTGACTTTTTACTCCTCCTGTCTAAACTATTTCTGGAACTTGATGGAATCACCCCCCTGGGATGCTTATTTCCCCCTTGGCCCTTCCCAGTGGCAAACAATTTGGAAGGACTTATATACACTGTATATATGTTTCTCAGGATAGGCTATGGATTATTCAGTTCAAAATTCTTAATAATTTATATTTTACACTTAGGAAACTTGCTAAAATGGGAAGGGTGCAGACACCTCTCTGCACTAGATGTGGACAGGATGAGGGTTCCCTCCTACATATCTTCTGGACTTGCCCTAAAGTAGCACCACTGTGGGTTTTAATGGAGGCTAAGGCGAATCCCCTCTTGGAGTTAGAGGGGTCAAATACACCAGAAATTTGCATACTTGGTGATTATAGTTCAATTGAGGAGAGGGAGAGAAAGTTTTACATGACCTTAACTTCTCTCTTGGTGAAGAAAGTCATTTTAAGGCACTGGTTAGATCAGGTCTCCATTTCATATAGGGAGTGTTTGCAGGAGCTTCTATTTAACCTCCATGTGGAATGCATGATTGCCAGTCTTCATCATAACTATACAATATTTGATAAGCGATGGGCCAATTACACACCCTGTACTCAATTTAGGATTGTTTGCCTCATCTTAGCAATGATATGACCTGGATTTTGTATAGATTGGTTTTGTTTACAGGATGGATTCCTTTGTATGTTTCAATGCCCTATTTCTTTTCTAGTCATTCCACTGGGCTGGGGAAAGAGGAGGAAGTTTATTACTTTTGGTTTGACTGTCTGTTCTCTTGCTCATTGTGTTCTGGCTTTTGTATTTTATCAATAAAGTTTATTAAATCAAAAAAGAATTAAGAAGTTGTATCTTTATATTATGTGTTTTATATGTGCATGTTACTTATTTTATGAATGTATATTTGATTATACATTTTGTAATGGCATTAGCTGAACAATTAACAAAACTGAACTGAACAATTAATGTTCTTCACTTTAAATTATTTTCATAGGCTTTTACAGTGTTAATGAAAAACTGATGTCACAGGAGCAATGCATATATTTTTTAAGTCATTTGTAAAAACCTCTGTATGATATGAACTTGTTCTTAAAAAAAACCTTCTATGCTATTTTCTAGTTTTATGATGTTCAGTTGTGATATAGTCTGGGTACAAAGGAGGTTTCCAGTCCAGGTAGCCCCCGATGAAGTTCTGATTGGGTGAAGCACCAGAGCACCAAGGTAATTGACAAGGTGGTCTAAGATCTAGAAGATGTGTCTCACTGTCTTTGGATGTACACTATTGTTTGACAGAATTAAAAAAACACACAAGCTTGACTTTTGGGAGTGTGTCTATTCTTATTTGTTATTTTAGTGCACACTGGCTTCTGTTGGTTGACTCTGGGAGTGCAAGAATTTTGTTTTGGTTTGGTTCTGTTTGGGTAACACATAATACCTCTGGAAAAATGCATGACGATGTAATACCCCAAATCACCTCTCAACTTGATCATGGTGTCAAATCCAGAATTTATGTCAAATAATCATCAAAATGCACAAATATGCACTCCTCTTGGACTACAATCATAACTGCTTTCAGACAAATTCAACAAAATTTGACCAAATTATGCCTGAAAACCCCAAAAGGAGTAGTTGGTGGAAGTTTTGTTAACCCAATTTCATTTTGAGTACCATAAGAAGGAAGTTACAGGCAAAATGGCAATGTAAAAGTTACCAATGGCGAATTTCCTATTAAACAGAGAAACTTTGCAAATGATTTGCAGAGGTGAATTTGATGACTTTACTTTAACTTCACCTGCAAATTAAAACTTTGCAACATCTCTAATCATGTATTCTGCTTTTTCTGGGCAGGTAACAATCTGAGTTCTACCATGTAATGTTACTTTTAGTATGGCTAGAGGCAGCATGGTACATTTTATGTTATTTTTCCAGAGCAAGTCTTTTACACTCTGGAAAGATTTTTGTCTTTCTCTGACTTCAGGGGGCAGATCAGGGAATACCTGTGTGGTCATATTGTGCTCATGTAGGCCCTTTTCAAGTCTACCCTTTCCTTAACAATTCTTCTTTATCTTGATATTTTAACAGTTTGACAAAAACACATCTTGGAAGATTTCCCTTGTAGTTAGAGCTTCTAAAGCCACAATGGACTCTGTCTAGAATCACTTTGTTGGGTAGTCTATTCCCAATGCTTCAGTTATTAGAGATTCAACATATGTGAGTTGGTTTCTACCCTCTGTACCATCTGGAACACCTTTCAGTTTTATATTACATCTACAACATCTAGCTTCCATCCTCTGTCTTTTCCTGTAGAGCTTTCAATTATTTTTTGTGTTCTTCCATGGATATTTAGAGTGATTTTTTCTCATCAGTTTTGCTCACTTGAACCTCTAATTTCCTTGTTTGTGTATTTAAGGATTCTAATTGTTTAGCAATCTCTGAGACTTGTTCAGATAAGCCACCAAATATATTTTCATTGCATCAAATCCACTTCTCATTTATTTGTTTCCTTTTTTTATTATGCCATAAAAAAGTATAACAAATAAAAAATGAAAAATAATCAGTCCGTTACATATATTGCATACAATAAGTTTTTCTCAAACAGTACATTGTTTACATTTAGCTTAATCAAGTCAAGTAATGTATATTATTATATACAATCTTCTGCAAGAGAATATGACTTTCTTAATATATTTAGCATAAATATAACTACAAAAAATGTTTTAAATAGTTGGATATTATTTTAATAACTGATGATCATCATTAATTAGGTATGTAAAAATATAAACTAAGGGAAGAACAAAACATTTTATGTATACTGTGCAGTTACATATCTAGTAATTGTAAATAATATTCAGTATACTTGCTATAGGGATGTGAAGGGGAAATGACTAAGTATAAAATGTGAATCAGATTTTCTCCAAAGTATTAGCAAATTGGGTACATATTAAATTAAATTTCTTTGTTTGTGTATGATTATGATAGTGAACCTTCTCTATCCAGTTAATAGCAGTCATGGAATTAATCCAAATAGCAAAGAGAGGAGGGTCACTATCATTCCATTTCAAGAGTATTAATTATACCAATATTTACCAAGGATCTGTTATAAAAGTTCATAATTTTTAATGGTCTGCCTTACCGGAGTAACATCCCAAATAGTACCTTGTTGAATGTCCTTCCCGTGGCACAGGACAAAAGCCTAGAATTGACTTCCACCAAAGATTTAAGGCTGGGAAAAGCATTAACATATGCTTTAAAGTCACGGTAGATGTCAAGCACCTGGGACAAGCGTTAGAGATTGCAAGGGTTCATTATATTCAAGTGATGAGGTGTATAGTATATTCAATGTAAAATATTGAATTGAATCTGAATAAATTTAAATTATTTTAAGCTCCAGCCCTTTAGGTTAATAATTTTCTTTCAAAGTAACAGTGGGATATTCTGACACAATTTTTCCTCCCATTTTAATTTTAGATCATTAGCTGTTAGCACCTTATAAATAGAGGAAATAATTCTATAAGGTTGTGTTGATGTTAATATGTGTTCAATTTGATCTAATTTAGTGTTTCTAAGGCCACCAAATTTTTCTTGAATATAATTCTAATTGCCAGTATCCATACAATTGAGTGTTAGGCAAATCATTTAAATTTTAAGGATTCAAAATACATAACTTGATTATTCCATAAAATTGAACAACTTCATATAGATCTTTACAGTGCCATTTCTTAAAAGTGGAATCATTAATTAAGGGAGGAAAAAAAGTTTTTATAATAAATTAGAGAGTGTTCAGTGCACTGTATAAGGGGAGAGGCTTTTCCCACTATATTGTACCAAATCTTAAGTGCAGTAACCATACAGAAAGGTACATTTTTAAGTTTATCACAAAATTTCCCAACATATAGATAGTATTTTATATTAGAACACAGGGAGCATGATGTTCCAATTGACCAGGAATGGTTGTTAATATTTTTATGAAACCATTTATACAATATTGCCATATTTGCAGCATAGTAATAAGTTTTAAAACAGGGTAGAGCTAAACCACCTTCTGATATTGGAAATATAATTTATTGCTTTTTAATCTATGCTTTTGGCTTTTCCACAAAAATGTTTTTATCAATATTGCCAGCCCTTTAAATAATTCATCTTTAATAATAATAGGTATATTCTGAATAAAAATAGGAATTTAGGAAGTGTATCCATTTTTATAGTGTTGACTCTTCCTATAAGGGTCAAGGGGAGGCTTTCCCACTTTTTAGTGCTAACTTAGTCTTTTCAATCAACAAAGCAAAATTAAGGGAATGCAGCTTTTTTTAACTTATTATCTATAGAGATCCCCAAATACAAAATTTCAGATACTACTTTTAATTTAAAATTAGGTGGAGATTTAAATGAATCTGAATGATTTTGGTTTCCATGATTTCTGTGTTATTCCAAATAAAAGGCTGCTCCATATTGAGTAATTATCTGCATAATTGAATTAAAAGAGTGATTTAAATTTTGTACATCAATTAAAGTGTCATCAACATATAAGCTGATTCAATGTTTTATATTATTTATGCTAGGATCACAAATATGTTGAGATTTTCTAATAGCAAAGCAAGAGGTTCAACAGACAAAGCAAATATAAGGGTAATGGGGCATCCTAGATGGGTGCCCATTGAATCTGAAACACTAAGACATATCTTGATTTGTCTTGATCCTGCCACCAGGTCTGAGTACAGCATCAATCCATCTCGTAAATTTAGGGCCAAATCAAAATTTCAGTAAGACTGTTTTTATATATGGCAGCCGACCTGGTTGAATGCCTTCTCTGCATCCAACAAAAGCATAGCTAGATCTGAGTCTTTAAAAAGTCCATAATATTTAATGTCCTCCTTGTGTTAGTGTAATGAACGTACTTTAATGAAACCATTCTGGTCCAGAATCACAAGGTGAGGAAGTACCCTTTCTAACCTAGTGGCCAGGACCTTAGCCAGGATTTTGGCATTTGAATGTATTAAGGAGATGGGTCTATAAGAACTATGTTGTGGGGATCTTTATTTTTAAGAAATATATGTATTCATGCCTCTTTAAATGAAGGTATTAGGGACTTTGTATTAACTATATATTCAAAGACCAGTTTCAGATATGGGGAAGGAAGTGTGGAAAATGCATTAAAGAAGTCAGTCATAAGGCCATCAGGCCCAAGGGCCTTGCCAGAAGGTAGAATTTTAATTGCCTCTGTTATTTCTTGTAAAATAATGTCTTGTTCTAAATTCTGGTTCTCTTCATGCTGTACCAAGGGGAGGGTAAGGTTGGAAAAAAATTGTTTATATACTCAGGGGTACATAAAATATCACATGTGTACAGTTCCTAATAGTATTGTAAAAAAGTATTGTTTATATCCAATGGGGTAGAAACAATCTGACCTGTTGGATTTTGTATTGCAGTTATTAGATTCCTTTGTTCTTGGACTTTAAGTTGCGAAGCCAGCAACTTGTCTGATTTATCCCCCAGAGCATAACAGTTACTTCTGGTATAAAGTAATTGTCTTTTGGATTAGTCAGCATAAAGGTTATTATATTGCTCTTTAAGACAGCTCAAATGTAAAAATGTGGTTGGATCGTTAGTCTCAATATGTAATTTTTCAGTGTTGGAAATCGGTGTTTCAAGCTCACTCAATTTCTGAGAACAGTTTTTATTTATTTTAATTATATACAAAGTAATTCAGCCTCTAAGATAGGCCTTGGATGACTCCCAAATGACATCTATATTGTGTCTTCTAATTTATTGTGACTGAAGAAAGATTCAATATCAGTTTTAATTTGTTATCATTTCTGTATTGACACTTAGAGAGGGCAAGTGTATATAGTTATAAACTAATGAAACTAGGTTGTGCCTCCCTTATAAAGTTAAATCAAATATCCAGCAGGGTTTTCTGACAAGTATTAATTTTAAGATAACACAGTTTATCATAACCAGCAGAGTTAATTAACTCATTTGGGGCACTTGCAAGTTGTGACCCAGAGGTAGAAACAGCAGTATCAGATGCATCAGAGCTTTGTGAGGATTGAAGAAAATCTTCTGCCTTTCTAGGATGCAAAAAAGTAATTGTCTTTCATTGCACAAAGATCCTAAGATAAGCAGGAGGTAACATAGAGTGCCGTATGTCTTTTCCTTTAAGCAGTTCTCTTGCACGGTTGAAGGCCTCGTGGTTCTGCATAGTGGAACCAAAAAATATAGATAGGCAGACACTTTTAAATGTTCATAATGCAAGCCCTTATTGATTCTTGCTGTGGGAAGTATGGCTTCATGATCTTGATAATAATGGGGTTTAACAAATACAGGTCTGGGATATTTCCTACCAGCATAAATTTCGTGCATCTTAGGGTTCCCCCCCTCTATGTGCTCTGCCCAAAACAACTTTTCCCTTTGGAGATCTTTGTTTTAATGCCACAGTCAGAAATTTCTCAAAATACTGAAGTGGATCCCCCTTTTCCTCACTATCCTCGGGGAGACCAATAATCTTGACATTGGCACTTCTAGAGCGGTGCTCCAAATCAGAGATTTTATGTTGAAGCTCTGCTAGGATAATGCTGTTCAATTTGTTTTTAACAAATGGGTTGATTTTGTCCTCCAACAAACTAATGCAATTTTCAGCTTCCACTGTCTTAAGAGATAAGGCTTCCATTGTTTGATTAATGTCATTAAATACTTTGGACATATCCATAAGTGCTATGGTAATTGTTATGAATCCATTCAATTTGAATTTCAGTTTGAAAAGTTCTAAAGTCATTAACAGTAAACGTCTCTCCCCCTTGACCATTAATAATTACTTAGGCATTTGCATTGCTCTCTGCCTGCTCATTAATAACTTTATTGTCAGCTTGAGGCAGGATTTCCACAGGCAATGGCTACCCTATGTTTGTTTCTGCCATATTCTTTTGCCCAAAGTCACCTCGAGCCCCTTGCATTTTCTCCATATTGTTGCTTATATTTATATTGAGAATGTTAGCTGAACTAGCCTCTGAAGTAGACTTATTCATGTTGCCCACAGTGAGGTGAGGAATAGAGGGGTTTTCATCCTCTTCATCTGCCATTGTATAATTAAGATCTTCAGATTCTAGGAAGTGTGTTGTTGAAATTGTGCGGGCAGCAAGGAGAAGGGGATCCTGGATTGGAGAGAGCAGTTTGCCCACAAATATGGAGGCTGGCAACAAGGAAGCATTTAATTTTTGTTGTTGCAATCAAATATGGCCATGGGAGGAGTTGGCATTACCAGGTTGCTCAAGAGGATCCACTGTAGAGAGGCCAGATACAGAGGGTGCCTTTTTCTTTCTCCATGGTTCCCTTGGCTCATGCTGCATTTGCAGCTCTCAGACAGTGTTCAGTGTAGTGTGCGTTCTGCAATTAGACTGGGACATACTCCACTAAGTAGTAGCAGATATCAGCACCGCACTAAAACAAGGTAAGTTTCTTTCATCAAGATGCGAATCAGTAGCTAAAATTTAACACTAACTTTCTCATTATGAATGTCGAGGCCAAGTAGCTCTGTGACCTGCAGACAGAATGCTCACAGCTCCATCTTCAGGGACACTGGTTTACGGGATTGAGAACGGGCATATTCCATTTTGCACATTGTAAAAATGGTATTGTCACTGGTGTCTGCTGAGCCAAAATCGGTTTTACCGGTATTTGGTTCTGTGTACTTTATTTAACAATTTTCAACTCTGCTAACATGAATTTTAGCAATTTTGACCTCCATTATTACATCCATCCATCCTTGTACCAATTTAAAAGTTAATTTAGGTACAAGATGTGATGGCAACAGTAACACTACAGCCCCCATCCCTAAGGTGTGATGGAAGCAGCACTAGGGCCCCATCCCTCAGGTGCAAAGGCAGCACCAACAGCACTATGGCTCCCATCCCTCTGGTGTGATGGCAGCAGTAACAGCACTGTGGCCCCCATCCCTTAGGTGTGATGGCAGCAGTACTACATTCCCCATCCACCAGTGGTGATGGCAGAAGCACTACAGCCCCCACCCCTTCGCTGTGATGGCAGTAGCAACAATGCAGTCCACATCCTTCTGGGGTGATGGCAGTAGTGACAGTACTATGATCCCCTTTCTTCAATACCCACACCCCACATGCACAAGTTACAAATGACTTGTTCTCTTTGCTTGTTAGAACTCAGATGTGAATTATTCTGAACCATCACTGCTAAGGTGGACTACCTTTGTTTTTTCCCCCATCTATAATTTAACTGCCTGAATTGGATTTATGCCTGTGACACCACTGACCAGGGTATGGGAACAGACTTGACTTGAGTGTTGGAGGGCCAGCTGGTGGGTGAAGGCTTGGTGTCCAATGGCCCTCACCTTCTCTGGGAGGGTGGGTGGGTTCATGGCTCAACATTTACTGGCCCTGGTGAAGGCCAGAGGCATGACAACACATTGGCCCTCACTGCGGGAGGGAGCATGACAGATGTCGGCTTGTGCCTTGACATCATGTCGGCTGTCACACTCCCAAGAAAATGGGAAAAACACCTGCTGGCCAACCGAAGGATGGCTGCTGGTTTCTCCATAAGCCAAAGGCCCCAGACATGTGTCCATTCTGACCCCTGCCATTCCCAGGATACACAGGAAGCTCATTGGGGCAACTCTCCTCCCCTGGTAGCCTCTCACAGGGGTAGAGCCCCACTCAATGAAGGGTTACTTTGGGTTACCTGGTAGCACAACATTAAGGGGCAGTGGATGGTGGTTGGGACTCAGCAGCGGTGCTAGGGAGCCTTGGCAGGCCTGAAGGAGTGGATGGCCAGGGGGTAGGAAGAGCAAAAAATAAATGCTTGAATTTGCTTCTTTGAAATGAAGTGTCTTCACCTAAAAAATCCACAAGTGGACCTTCAAATGGATTCATGCATTTTCCAGACATGTGGATGCTTTTTTTTTTTTTTACTTGGTGTCCATGAGAAGGGTGTCTCCCAGTTTTCATGTCTGAGCTCAGAAGTGAATTGAGCACCACTCTGACCACCAGCATCATACAGCCCTGGGGTCTTACCTTCTGTATGTCATTGAGACGTGCTTTCAAAACCCATTGGCCAAATATAAGTGCACTTAAAATGTAACATTTGTTTTTGTTGAAGCAGTCTATCAGAAAACTTTTGTTGTCACAAGCCCTGTCCGCACTATGCCTCTGTAGCGTTACAGAGTGCCCAAACCGTTACCATAAAGGTTTGCGTTTACACCTGTAGCGTTACAGAAGGTGTTCATAACGTTGTTGAAACCACATATGAGGTGGTTTCAACAGCAGTATAAAACAATCCTACCTTAGTCACGTTACGGCAGTAGTGTGGATGGGCGTAACGGCTCTGCAGGGCCCGGCACAGCGCAAACTGCATTGTGGATCGGGCGCCACCATTTTAACAGTTGCCTGGCTCCCAAAGTGTGGACCAGTGGTCCCAGTCCCATAACGGACACCACCGCGCTGTGGATGTCTGCGCTCCCCCGCCGTAATGGATTGCATCCGTTACTGGGCCAGAGAGGTGTAGTGTGGACAGGGCGACAGAGACTGAAACAGCAGGTGGGAGAAAAGGTGCAAATGATCCAATTCACCTAAATGGGGTGTTAACTGTGAAGTCTTTTCATAAGAAGTAAGGCAGTTTTTCCTTGTGAACATACTTCCATTCAGAATAGTTTTCATTCAAACAACTGAGGATTTTGGATGGCCCTGCTGATTATAATCTTGAATAAGCTAGTTGGTAACAGTGATCCTGCATTTAGCAATCTACAACCTAGATGCCCATATGCAAAGAATACAATAAAACCTGACTAAAATCTAAAAGCAAGCTTATAAAACACATACAATGTATCTGAACATTTATCTTCACCTATACAAAATCATTGCAACCCAGGTAAAACTCAGGTAAATTACATGGTACCCTGACTACTGTTCTATGATGTAGTAAACACATATAGGTATTTTTGTATATTCTTTGTAAATCAGGTAGGCCCACTAGGCAGAACTGCCCATTTTCAGGGATGACCTAGAAACACTCAGGGAGTCTAAGTGACTTGCTTGGAGTCACACAGTATGCAAGTGGAGGTTGTGGGAATCAAACCCAAGTCTGCTGGAAGTACCCAGTTCAATCACTGTTTGTTACTGTAACCACTAGTCTATATTGCCAGCCATAATAACAACCATATATAATGTTTTAATACATGATTTTAATAATAGTGCACAGTGCAAATTATGAACATGAAACACTTTACATTTTACTAAAACTTAACTATTTGCCACTCTATCTGCTTATTTTTTCTTACACCAAAGTTGGTGAATAGTTGACAGAGCACTGTAAATAGCTTTTAATCAGGCTTCATTATTCTACATCCAGAAACAGATAAAATTTGTGTATTCTGGATTTATTTAATATTGATTTTCTGTGGCTCACTAAATAGAATCTAGCACTGTATAAGGCAGATGTTTTTACATTTTGGAAGAGGCAACACATCTTATCCGTTTAGGATTCATGTTAGAAACAGGAAATTTTTCTTCATATTTAAAACATATTCAAGTGTCAGTGCATTCATTTAGTAGTTTATACTGACTAATATATGCTGTAGAAAACAGTAAAAGATTTATTGTGAAGCACTCTGGATCTATAGTAGAACTCCTGCAATTTCCCAGCAAGTTTTGCAAAAAAATCTCTGCAATTTCAGGTTTCTTTTCCTGCAATTTTCCAGTGACCCTGCTCATGTGTGCTGATACTTGTATTTTTTTTATCATGCAGTGTAATACAAATAGTAAATGACTCTTAGGCACATACTACATGAAAACTGTGGTTTTTCAGGAAGGAAAGCAGTCCTCAGGTGATGGAGATGTTGGAGGGAAACATGGGTGGTTAAACTGAATGGCTGGTTACAACAAAGCAGTGTGGGTGATTTCCTAACTGACTCTATACACAACAAAGCAGAAAGAATGCGAAGCACAGCAGCATTCATTTTAAGATGCTGAAATCTGGGTTGGCCTGCTGGTGCTGTGGTAGCACTACTTGCAATGCCAGCAACCCAGGGTCGGAAGCGAACTCGGGTTGCTGGAGGTCTGGCCAGGGGAGAAGGATCGAGCACCCGGGGGACTGCTCTCCTCCTCCTCTGAGCAGGGTGGGCTGCAGGTCCTGCTGCTTTACCACCACCTGTGTGACCATGGGTGGTTGTGCAGTGGTGCTGCAGAGTGATCAGGAGGGGAGGACGCTAGCCAGGATCTGGAGCAGTGGCACGTCTCTATGTGACCTACCTCCTTGGATCTCCTCTAGTGCTGGTGCCTCAGGGACAGAGACCAGAAAACTAGGAACAATCACCCAACATCAGCCACTGGTAGAAGGGACCCAGGTGCCCCAGACTTCATAACCAGGCTCCATGAGGGACCCACTGGGCTGCCTGACACACACTAAGGGAGTGTGGAGGGGGTGACCTGCGGTCCCCTCCCTTCCCACCTGGGGGGGTACAACCCAGGCAGGATAGGGGCAGGCCCACAGGAGCTCCTGAGCATTACCTGGGGTGAAGCTAGGGGATACCCAGCCTAAGAATCTCTGAAAAGTGGAGACTGATGCTGTGAGAAGGGGGGATAGAAAGAGAAAATAAAAAAAAAAATTAAAAAGATGCTGAAATCTTAAACATTCTGTGCAGTGACATGCAATTTCTGTGAGGCACCGGTACAAGAATTCAAAATCCGCAAACCAAGCAGGATTCCATGATTGTTACTGGTGTTACCAGTAAAAATGGAAAACCAGGGTCCCTGTCCATCTTAGATCACCATGCTCCTCCCTCTCTACCGCATGTGAACCTTCCACTTCTCATTTATTTTAACAAACATGTACCATGTTCTTCTGTATTTCCGTGATCTTCCTGCTCACTGTCACCTCCCTCTACAGAAGCCACCCCAGATTTATTTTCTTTCCTGAATTTATTTTTTGTTTGACTTTGATTTTTTTTAATATCATATTTAGCTTTATTTCCTTTTTAACCCATTATACTCCACATTGTTTTAATCTGAGTATTCTTCTAAGTCTGAGTCTGTGCTTTCTGTGGTTACAAGTTCAGACTTTGTGTGATTTTTAAGGTGGTAATTTGTAATTCTGTCTGGCTCTGTATGCTATCTTCCTTTTAATTTCTTGTGCAAAAAGTTAGACACTTTTGTTTCCTTAACCTCTTCTTGTTCAGTAGAGACTGGAGTCTCCATGACTATTTTATCAATTTGCTTGACTGCCTCCAAACAGATAACTCCTTAGTTTGGTGAACGTTCTTTAACATGACAGGTTTTATACACTTTTAACACAAAGTCATTGGGCTATACTTAAGTCTAAGCTTTTGTCTTTATACTACTGTATTAAGAAATGTGCTGCACATTGCAGAATATAATATTAGTTTAAAAAATTAGCACTTACTTGTGGGCTTAGATACCAGCAACTAGTTGCTAAATTAAGCAAAAAGGGGGGAGGAGAGTCAGAGAGGTATACTTCCAATACATCAACAAAAAAGGTTTAAACCACTTCCAATCACAAGTCAGATCCCTTTTACACACATCAGTTCTTCAGAGAGCAGCCATTATCATTTGTATAAACAAGCGGATGTTAGCTCAAAAGCAGTTTATGACAAAAGATTGTTCCACAGCAGTGCATACAAACAATCACATGATTTTCAAGTGGTCCACTTCCATAACTAGTAGCCTTCCTAAAACAACAAAAGCCATACCAAACAAGCACTATGAACAAGTCTGTATGCAATACACAAAGAGCTCTATACAGTGCACTCTACAAAATTCTCCTAAAAGTAATTTAGAGAAAAAGCAGCCAAAAAATGGAGGAAGACCTTGGAAGTGAGGAGCCATTTTACTAATGGCTACTAATCAAAACCCTTGCACTCTCATTAAACAACTTCCTTTCCCTTCTGCTTTTCCCTCAAAAACAAGGCTCAGACTATCTTTGATTGCATGATATTTCAGTCTTCTTTAGCAATTTTTTAATGTTCAGAGAGGTATGAGTCAAGCTGCACTTATCTGTTTTGAGTGGTGATTTTGTTGTCGGCATCCCATATAGCCAGGCCCCCTAATGCTCTGCAGCAGCATTTTCAGATTTCTGCAGCAGGGCTCCTAGGCTCTGCAACAGAATTTTCTGATTGTGATTGGTTGGCATCCATGGCACTCCAGACATTACCTCGTGGGTTTTAGCCCACCTGATAGACTAATGATGCACATGACCCCAGATCAAATTTTTAGTATATCCAGGTCCCAGAAACCCCTGCTCTCCAGTTTCGAATCGTGCATCTGATCAGGCAACAAGCACACCAGGAATCCCTGTCTGCTCCACTAAGGTAAGCCCTTGAATTCAAGGGTATGTTTGAATCAGGTTGTAATTAAATCATAATTAAGTTGTAATTAGGAAGAAAGAAACAATGTATCAAGAAGACCACGTATGAAAAGGCTTGGAATTCTACTAAACTTGTTAAGGATTACGAGACATAGGGCTATTCTAAGCCAGTTTCCCTGGCACGGAATTAGCCAGCTTATGTAGCTACACCTTTGTTTTGGCTGTTTTTGTGGTGATTTATAATGTTTGGGCCAGATATTCAAAAGGGTTGTGCCATGCTCAATAGAGTTGCGCCTGCGCAAGTCTGAACTTGCTCCATTCTGCGATATGCAGCAGGAGGCAGTTGCACCACTGAAAACAGGCTGAGCAACAGCGCAATGCAAATGAATGCATGCTGAACTGGAGGGGAGGAACCATGCATAAACTGCACAGCCTGATATTCAGCCGGGATGTGCAGAGTTGTGCAGACACAACCCCAACCTCGCCTGCACAACTCTGAGCCCAAAAAGGCTCAAGTGAGGGCCACCCACAGGTGGCGGCTGCATTGCAGGCGCAACTCAGCAGCTGCCACCTGTGGCTGGCCCCTAACCCACTCCAGTGCCCCCCTGCAGCCCGATCCACGGGCAAAACAGTGTAAAATCTACACCACCACCCCACTGGCCCGATCATGGGCATGTTTAATTCCCCCTCCCACCAGCCCGATGAGGGCAGCATATGTCTCCCCCAACATCCTTGGTGGTCCAGTGGACCGTAAATCCCGATAAGCGGGATGGAGTAAATAAAACACCCCAGACACATCCCTGGTGGTCCAGTGGACCGTAAATCCCGATCGCAGGATGGAGTAAAGAAAACACCCCAAAAAATCCCTGGTAGTCCAGTGGACTGTAAATCCTGATCGTGGGATGGAGTAAAGAAAACACCCGAACACATCCCTGGTGCCTAGTGTCCCCACCCACCCACCACGAAGCCTCACCGCCCCACTCCCCTCCGCGCTGGCGGGGCGGCAGCATCCCACCGCCTGCCACCCGCGCCGCCCACCGACTGACTGCTCGGTGGGCTGCTGCATGCCGTGGTGCAGAGCAAGAGCCAATGAGCGTGCAGCCCATACTGTACAACACAGTCAGTTTTGTGAATGAATGTATTCATTCACAAAACTGGATGTATATATCTGATGAGCTACATGCCCATTAGCTCTTGCTCTGTAGCGATAGCTGCAAACTGGAGTCGATCGGGCGGCTGAAGCGAGAGTGGGATGCTGCGGGGAGGCGGGGTGGTGAGGCTTCGTGGGTGGGTGGTGGAGGACTAGGCACCAGGGATGTGTTGGAGGTGTTTCTTTACCCCATCCCACGATCGGGATTACGGTCCACTGGACCACCAGGGATGTGTTTGGGGGTGTTTTATTTACTCCATCCCATGATCGGGATTTACGTCCACTGAACCACCAGGGATGTGTTAGGCGGAGACACATTGCTGCCCGCAATCAGGCTGGTGGGGGGGCATTAAACTATGCCCACGATCGGGCCAGTGGGGGGTGGTGGTGGGGATTTTACACTGTTTTGCCCATGATCGGGCTGCAGGGGGCATCGGTCCCTGAAGGCTGCTGCCTGGCAGGGTGCCAGGTGCAAGTCCTCGGGGATCGGTGCACCTGCATGCTAATGGCATGCAAATGGGGGCATAATCAGATGCAAATGGCCCCCTGCGCCTTGCATGAATTATGGCCCCATTTGTATGTCACCTTTGAAGAGTCGGATTTTGGCGTGATGGCGCAATGGTACTTATGCCACCGCAGTTGAATGCTCCACTCTGACCACTTGCTGTGGCGCAAGTTCCACTGCGCCATGCACAGTGGCTGTGGCTGGGGGGTGATATTCAAAGGAGTTGCTCAAGGGCGCAACTACTTTGAATATCACTCTGGCCACACCCCTGCACAACTATTTTGTGCAGTGCAAGGGCTTGCTCCACAAAATAGCGCAGTTTGAATATCTGGCCCTTTATGTATAGCGTTTAATTATAGTGTCCATCAGAGGGTAAGAGAATCTGGATATGCATATTGTATGGCCTTCTTGGCCTGGAGTAGAACCACGTGGCGCGGTACGCTATCCTGTTCCCCCAGCGCTACCCACCCTTCAGAGTCCCCCTTGCCTTTGGGGACTAGACGCATGGCGTTTTCCAGAGAAGGCAGCCCGTAGGACAGTTTACCACGTGGAGGCCCGGCGGGCCCCTGCCCGAGTCACGCAATCCGCGTGGTCGCCGGTTCCTCATCCCCTCCTCTCTCTCTCTGCCATGCGGCTCTGCCCCCAGAGGCTCAAAACATCTCCTCCTCCCCGCGCCGATGCGGCCCTAGGGGCTTTCCAGAGGCCTACTCAACCCACCGTGGGCGCGTTTCGCCTCTCGCCCTAGAGCGCTTCTGTTGCAGGCTTCTGATTGGGCCTACTTCGGCCCGTGATCGCACTCCCTTCCTGGCAGTCCTCGGGGACAGTTAACCTTCCACGGAGGGGGTAAGGCGTCCACCTCCTCCCCCCACTAGGTAGGCGCCCGTTTGAGGATGCCTCTCTTACTCCAGGCCTAGCTCGGGGGGGGGGAAGCATGGGGCTTTGGCCCCAGGTCCAGGAGCGAAGCTCGTGCATACAGGAACCACGCTCAGGGTGAGCTCACCTCTCTCCCCTCATCCCGCGCGGGTTAGCCTTCTACTGGGCCTCTGGCTCAACCTTTCTCCCAGGCCCCAACTGGAGGAGCATGGGGACCTGGAGCACTGCCCTCTTTTGCCTTCTTCCTCCCTCACAAGCCAGTGCAGCTAGGGAGGCAGTATAGTACTGTAGTTTAAGGCTCTTATCTGCAATCTGGAGATCTAGGTTTGAATCCACGGCCCCAACACAACAGGATGTACCGGGCTACCCCTCCACAGAGTCTGAGGGTGTGGTGCAAGGCTACTGGACAAAAAAAAATGAAAGAGGAACCTTCCCTCAGGGGTCTCCCCTTCACCGTTGGGTCCCTCCCACAGCAACCCTCTGGTGGGACCCCCATGATAATGACACAAGGCCCTCTGATCTCCTTCTCGGCCTTGATTGAACTGGGTCTCGGGTCCCTCCCACAGTGACCCAAGAAGGTAGGCCTTGTCTGCCCTAGATTTCCCCACCCAGTCACGCCATGGTTCCCTCCCATAGCGAGCCATGTGTGTCGGGCCCACCCATGGCTCCCAGGCCACTTTCTTCACCACAGTCCTCATTGCGGGGGTCCTCCCATAGCACCCCCACAACTCTCATAATGTGATGGTGGCATATTTTGCAGTCCTCGAGCGCCCCTATCTAGAAGATAGAGGGGGTAAGAGCATCGCCCCCTGGGCATCGTCTACAGCTCCAATCTAAAGCCTACCTTCTTTTCTCCCCAGATGGTGAAAGCAAAGAAATGCTCCTCGTGCAGCACCACCCTTCTTCCCCAAACTCCGGGACCCCTCTGCACAGCCTGTCTCCTCGACGACAACGACTCCTCCCTAGAACAAACTCCGCCCATGGGAGCCAGCAACCCGGGACCTAGCAACCCCACGTGGATGGACCCGGGCTCCTTCCTAATCCAAAATCAACAGGCCGTGGTAGCCATGATGGAAAGCCAGCAGAACTTTATGCTAAAAATAATGGAAAAGCTGGAATCCCTTACGCAGCACAGATCCAAACCGTTGAGTCTGGAACCTGACAAGGCGGGGGGGCAACCGGAGGAGCACTCGACCCATGAGGACACCCTTCCAAACGTCCCACAAGAAGACGCGCATGAGGACAAGGATAAAGAGGATACAGAGGACGAGGATGAAGCGGAATCAGACGAAGAGGATATGGAGCTCCCAGCTACACCTTCCCTGACTTCAAAATTATGTTCCTTTGACACGATCCCAGGGCTCATGAAGATCATCAAGGCCACCATGGGATTCTACATTGAGGAGAGTAAGCCCGAGTCAAAGCTCAACCCCATGATTCTGCTGAGGGCGTCGAACACAGAGACCTTCCCTGTATGTCCGACCATCGAGGACATCTTCAATAAAGAGTGGCAATCCTTGGAACCGGGCAGAATGATCAACAGAAAGAACCTGGACAGGATGTACCCAGTACAGGGGGAAAAATCTGATATCTGGTGCAAAGCACCCACCATTGACCCTCAGGTGGCGGCTCTTAGCAAAAAGACTGTACTACCATATGGCACAATCGCTCTCAAAGACCCTACGGACAAAAAGGTAGAAGACATGATGAGAAGAGCATTCGAGATTGAGGGCACTGCTTCAAAGGCAACCACCGCTACCATCTACACGGCACGGGCTCAAATTCGTTGGCTCAAGAGCTCCAGGAGCAAGCCACCCCCAAATCCAGGGAGGCAGAACTGTTAGAATGTACTTTAGATGCAGCTAAATACCTAGCCGACATGGCGGTAGACACCTTGCACCTTCACGCCAGGGTTACAGCCATCACCAACCGGGTTCGGAGACCACTGTGGCTAAAATTGTGGGATGCAGACAATGAATCAAAGACCCTGCTGCAAAACCTACCACTAGGGGGAAAGTATGTATTTGGGGAAGGCATGCAGGATTATCTGAAGCAAAAGGAGGAGGGCAGAGACCTTCTTAAAAATAAATCCAGGTATACCTATCTCCCCTCATCTAGATGGAGGTTCCGGGGGGGGGACAGACTGTACCAACCACACAGGGACACACCACAACAAGGCCACTCCTTTCGAGGCAGGGGCCACTCACACAGCTCCCATGGTCCATACTCTCAATCCTATCAGTCTTCCTCCTTCAGAGCCCGGGGTTAAAGAACCGGAGGATGAGGTAGAGGCTACAGGGGAAAGCAACAGTGACTACAATCCTATGACCAGGCAGGGCCAGGATCTCTAGCCACCAGTAGGACAAAAGCTGACCTTATTCACAGATCGCTGGCTTCATACAACCTCAGACAGATGGGTCCAGGAGGTGGTAACCAAGGGGTACTCCATCGAGCTATCCCAGTCCCATATTCCCCAAAGATTCGTATCCTCCCCCATAGCCAAAAAAAAGGTAACCCCCCATCAGGTTCAGCAAATCTTAGCGGATCTGATTCGGAACAAGGCCATCCAACCTGTACCGGCACCAGAACAGAACTTAGGAGTCTACTCCATATTCTTCCTGGTCCCCAAGAAATCAGGGGAGCTCCATCCCATCTTGGACCTAAAGCACCTCAACTGCCACGTGGTGTCCCACTGATTCAAAATGGAAACCATCCAATCAACCCTGCACTGTGTCCGAGTAGGCAATTACCTGACGTCCATAGACCTAAAGGACACATACCTTCATATTCCCATCATTCAAAGGCACAGACAGTTTCTTCAGTTTCACATTCTAGGCCATCACTTCCAGTACCAAGTCCTGCCGTTTGGCCTCTCCTACACCCCGAGTGTTCACCAAGGTCTCCATAACCCTGGTGGCCAAACTCAGGGAGCAGGGGCTAGACATAATACCGTACTTGGATGACTGGCTCATCCGGGCCCGGTCCAAGAATCAGGCTTGGCAACACACGGAAGCAGCCCTGCAGGCACTCGAAGACCACAGTTGGGTGGTAAATCGGGAAAAGAGTCACCTCACTCCCACACAGCAGATTGAGCACCTGGGAGCCCTGATCGACTCGGCACAGGGATGGGCAAAACCATCTCCCAGATACACAATTTGATGAGCCTGGCCCATCAAATGAAACCCGACACCAAACAACCATAGGAAGGATAGCCCAGTTGTTGGGCTGCATGGTGTCTTGCATAGACCTCATGCCCTGGGCCAGGTGGCACATCGTCCACTCCAAACATACATCCCTAACTCGGGAGGCTCGAGCGAGCACAACCTACAGGTCGTAGTACCACTACCACCAGCGGTAAGACTCTCCTTGACATGGTGGATGGTGGAGTCAAACCTGACCAAGGGAGTCCCTCTAGAGGCCTCATACACAACCGTAATAGAAACAGACGTGAGCCTATCTGGTTGGGGGGCTTGTCTGGGAGACGCGATGGTCCAGGGCCTATGGTCTCCAGCAGAATCAAAACTTTCCATCAACATCCTGGAAATGAGAGCCGTACTCCATGCCCTCAAGTCATTCAAGCACCTGGTTCACGGTCAATCGGTCTTAATCCGCTCCGACAACCGGGTCACTGTGGTGTACATAGCCAAACAGGGCAGAACCAGGAGCAGGGCCATGCTGAGGGAGGCTATGGCAGTCCTCATGTGGGCCCAATTCAATCTCAGACACCTGGGTGCAGTACACTTGGCAGGACGACTGAACGTCCCACGCAGATTGGCTCAGCAGGCAACAGGTGCACCCAGGAATGGCGGTTGCATCCGGATCTCTTCCAGATGATCCAAACGACATGGGGACCCATAACCATAGATCTCATGGCGACACGGACAACGCCAAGGTCAGGGACTACTATTCGCGGTTCAGGACGATCTCCCAGGGAACGACACTATCCCAATCATGGCGCCAGAAACATGCTTATGTCTTCCGCCTCTTCCCTGATTCCACAGGTACTAGTCAAGGTACGGGCATCACGCTGCACAGTCATCCTGGTGGGCCCCTACTGGCCATGCAGGACATGGTTCACCGCAATTTGAGAGATGTCCCTAGACAGTTTCAAGATACCATACCGAATAGACATGCTCTTGCAGGGTCCAGTAATACACCCGACCCTGCAGACTCTGAAGCTCATGGCCTGGCTCCTAAAAGGAGGAGACTAAGGGAGGCGGGCTACCATGACACTGTCATCAGCACCTTACTTCAGTCCAGATGGACCTCCACCAATTCCACCTATGGTAGACAATGGTCTATATTCTCTTGGTGGTGCCTAGAATGGGGCAAGTTAGCCGAGCAGACTGACATGGCTACCATTCTGCTGTTCCTCCAACAGAAGTGGACAAGGGACTAGCCCACTCTTCCCTCAGGGTGCAACTGTCAGTCATAGTCAGCCACCGACCCATCGGGGGTACAGCCCGAAGCCCACCCGATGCTTATGTTTCCTAAAGGTGGTAGAGATCCTCCGTCCAAGAACATGACCGACCATCGCACCTTGGGATCTCCCGCTAGTCCTTGATTCCCTCGGCTCAGCACCCTATGAACCTCTCCTCGAGGTGGATCTATTCTGGGTCGGCCTCAAGACATGCTTCTTGGTGGCAATCTGCTCAGCCAGAAGGATCTGAGAACTAGGGGCACTATCCTGCGCAGAACTTTACACAGTGTTCACCCCTCAGGGGTCCACCTGAGAACGGTACCTGCCTTCCAGCCAAAGGTGTCCACTGTCTTCCACAGGGAGCAACCCATCAAGTTGCCCACCTTTCCGGAGGGGCCCCAACAGGACACCAGGGAGGTCCCACATCACCTAGATGTTGGTTCCACCCTCTCCGTGTACCTAACCAGAACGCATCCCATATGCAAGACAGAAAGATTGTTCATCATCGCTAGGGGACAGAGGCAAGGCAGGGCCGCCTCCAAGACCACCATCGCGTGGTGGCTAAGGAGAACCATACAGAATGCCTACATAGAAAAACAGATGCCACCCCCCCAGGGGATCAAGGCTCATTCAACCAGAGCACTCGCCCCTTCCTAGGCGGAAAGGGCAAGTGTGTCCTCAGAGGACATATGTAGGGCAGCCACATGGAGCTCCCTCCACACATTTGCCAGGCATTACAGGCTCGAACAGTTACAGGCCGTACGGCCCACTTTTGCCTCTCAGGTCCTGGCAGCAGCATCCTCATCTCCTCACTCTTAGACCACTCTGCTCCCTCACTTGGGTACTACACTGCTACTTATCTACCCATGAGGTACTGTCTGGAGTGCCATGGATGCCAACCAATCACAATGGGTGTTTAGTCACCTGGTAAAGGTGATTGTGTTGGTTGGCATCCATGGCACTCAAACCCTTCAGAGTGCTCAGGTGACTGAGACTGAACAGAAGGTCTTCGACCTCAGAAGGCATACAAAGGGAAAATACATAAATGTTGACTCATTATGATAACGTACCAATCGGTCCGTTCGGGAATGAGAGTAGATTGTAAATATTAGGGTAAATAAAGGTTCGGCCTATGGGCCTCTGACGTTACGTCGTAGCCAGTGTCATCATTTTGTCTCTTCTCATTTGCCATTGCTTGGTTGCTTTCTACATTGTATCTTTTCCTCTCATACTGACTAACCTTGATTTCAGCTATGGAAGATTCGAACTGGAGAGCAGGGGTTTCTGGGACCTGGATATACTAGAAATTTGATCTGGGGTCATGTGCATCATTAGCCTATCAGGTGGGCTAAAACCCATGAGGTAATGTCTGGAGTGCCAACACAATCACCTTTACCAGGTGAGTAAACACCCATTTCTGCTGCATGATTCCTGTGGCAGAATGCAGTCCTGCCATTAACTAAAATATGATGTGCTGTCATTGATCGCATCACATACCAAGCATAGAGGAGGGGTCTCAGGGTAAACAAGATGGGCACAGGAGCCTGGCAGTATGGAAAAATTGTATATTTGACTGGAAATTCACCAAAAGCAATGCATTCTGCAGCATTATATGAATTATGTGGCATGAAGCAAATTCTGTGGAAAATTCCTCAAACACAGAATCGTAGAATTCCAGGGGCCTTGCTTATAGCATGCAGCAACCCAAACTCTAGGGTTTCATGGAGATGAAGTAGGCAGGAGACAAATGTAGGTTTTCATTTTTTATAGTAACTTGCTTTGTGTTGATAGCAGGTTAGATTTCTTCAAAAGGAAAATGGCAGTAAAAACATTTCAGTACAGAGAGCAGCAGTCAAGCCTCCTCTCATTTCATCAGTTTGTCACCTTGACTGCCACCTCTCTCCACAGGAGAATTATGATTCTATACTTGGCTGCTCACATGTAGCTAGCCTACTAATGGAAAGGTTTGGACTCTTCCATGCCCAAGGAGGCATCGACATGACTTCTTAGGCTTTTATGGTCATTTGCTTAGGGTCTGAGATCTCCTTCAAGGAGGTGCCCACCCATATGAAGCATCAATGACTATCAGTATCCAGACTTTGGTTCAGCTGTATGTTTCCAATCACAATGTTCATATTTATCCTTTTTTTCATGTTTGCATTTACTTGGTTTATCTTCCTGTTATATTCACATTTCTAATCTGTATGGTTACTTCTTGCTACTATGGAATGTATTGTTATTTAGACATTCTATAGGCAAATGTTGTTTCAAGTGTTAAGAACCATTATGGCTTGCAACCTTACATTTCTGGGTTTACTCACCTACCATGAGTTTTTTGCTCCACTGTTTTTTAAGTACCAGTACTCAGGATGTCATCATCCTCCCCTATACTCCCTCCACTGTGGTGAGTCCTCTCAACCCATCTATCAGGTGGCACTCCACTTCATGTGCACTACCATACCTTTTTGGGTACCAGCAGCCAGGGAAACTTTCTATTACTCTAGCTAATATCTGCCCACACTTTATTTGGGGATACACTTATGTACTACCTTAGTCATGAAGGCTTATACTTCTCCTTAGTCAAATTACTGTAACTACAGGGACAGTTTTAAAGTCTTCTCCTGGAATGCCCAGGGCATTCATTTGCCTATTATGTATGCTAGCAGAATTCTGTCAGAATGATAATTCCAGTTCCAGTGCTTTTTGAATTTTTATGGTAACTTCCGTGGAATTCAAAAGAATCATAGAATCGTGGAATCTTGATGGCAGAAAAGACCCTTAGGCCCATCCAGTATACCCTCTTCCACCCTTTATTTATTCCACCCTCCAGTAATCCTTTTCCTGCTCCTATACAGCCTCTTGTGTGTCCCAGTCAATCTTGAACTCAACATCTCCCATCATCATCAGCAGCTCTACTTTTTATACAAATTTTAAATTTTATTTTCGACATGCAATTTTACATTGAGGCACAGTATCCCACAGTTAACTGCTAAGAATCAATGCAATCTGCAGAATATTTTTACAATACTGTATGTTTTGTGACTTAATAGTCAGTTGCGTTATTTGTATTAGTATTTGTATTGTTCTTATATTTATATCATTGTATCTCTGTTACTGCACCCTGGATATCCCTGAAAGAGGGCACTTATGCTTAAGGAACCTACCTAGTTATCAAATGTATAAATTAATATGTAAATAAATTACTGCATGTGTCAGTTTCTAAGAGAAAACTGACCATAAAAACATTACACCAGTTGGAATATGGAGGTAGGCGTCTAAGGGGCGATTATAAAGCATGTGGATTTATTTCTAATGCAATTCACCCAGTTTCTACAATGGAATTAACATATAGTGGTCAATGAAATGTGGGGCCTGATTCAAGAAGGGTGATGTAGAGCTTGCACCAAGCCCTACATCATCTGCATTGTTTGGCTCAACTGTGTCAAAGCCCCTTTGCCTCTTGCAGCCCAGTTCATGAAGGGCTGGCGTAGTTATGACTGTTTCCACACTTTACAGCAGCTTGTGCCAAAGCTGTGGCACAAGACTCATACTATGGGCCC
This sequence comes from Neoceratodus forsteri, assembly GCA_016271365.2. Lineage (NCBI taxonomy): Eukaryota > Metazoa > Chordata > Ceratodontiformes > Ceratodontidae > Neoceratodus > Neoceratodus forsteri. The sequence continues at coordinate 1,019,577,892 of CM028129.1, forward strand.
CCCTGTGGCACAAGGTTACAGTAGACCAGGGGGAGCTGGTCTAACATGTTGCAGTCAGTACAAGGGACATGTGGCTGGGGTTTGTGGCAAGCATTTTTGCTAAATTGTACTTGTTGCAATGTTTGATGCAGGTCACTCCTTGCATCAAACCCTCTGCTGCAAGTCTCTTTGAGCAATCCAAACCTCATTTGTGATTCAGGCTTGTGGTCTGCAAAACAAAAATGGAATTGCTGCATTTGGGGACAAATCTGTGGAATTGCAATATGTTCATCTGAAGAATTCTGCCATTCCACTTACAATGGAATTAGCCAGAATTTTCCAAAATTATGTGGAATTCAAAAATATATATTACTGATAAGGAAAATGTCTGGGAACATAGAAACATAGAATTTGATGGCAGATAAGGACCGCTTGGCCCACCTAGTCTGCCCATTTCCCTACCTAATAGATAAGCTGCGGATCCTAGTTAACCAACAGCCTACTTCCTCCTACCCCCTACTAGAACTGCCTTATGTCTGTCCCATGCATTCTTGAATTCCCCCACTGTTTGTGACTCTACGACCTCCTGAGGAAGGCTGTTCCATGCATCCACAACCCTCTCTGTGAAGAAATACTTCCTCACATTACCTCTGAGCTGCCCCCCCCATCTTCAAACTGTGCTCCCTTGTTTTTGCACATCACTTTTTCTGAAAGATGCTACCCTCTTGGACTTTGCTGATTCTCTTGAGGTATTTGAAAGTTTCTATCATGTCACCCCTCTCCCTCCTTTCCTCGAGGCTATACATCTTTAGTTTCTTTAGTCTTTCTTCATATGTCTTCTGATGCAGACCCTGCATTATTTTGGTTGCCCTCCTCTGGACAGCCTCCACCCTGTCTATGTCTTTGCGGAGATAAGATCTCCAGAACTGTACACAGTACACCAGATGTGGTCTTACCAACTGTCTGTAGAGAGGGCCAACAACTTCCTGTTTTCTACTGGTGATGCCTCTCTCTATGCATCCTAGTATCCCCTAGCCCTCCTTACTGCCTTCTCAAATTGTTGGCCCACCTTTAGGTCATCTGATATGACAACCCCCAGGTCCCTTTCCATTTTTGTTGTTGTCAGTATCTCACCCTCCATTGTGTATTCTTCCCCTGGGTTTTTGTTTCCCAGGTGCATTACTTTGCAGTTCTTTGCATTGAATCTAAGCTGCCAAATCCTCCAGCCTTGCCAAGTCCCTTTTCATCCTTTCCACCCCACCTTGTGTAACAACCCTGTTGCAGATCTTTGTGTCATCTGCAAAGAGACATACTTTCCCTTCCAGTCCCTCTGCAATGTCACTTATAAAGACATTCAAAAGGACCGGCCCCAGTATTGAACCCTGCTGTACTCCACTAGTAACCCTCCTTTATTCACTGTGGACTCCATTTACTATTAACCGCTATGTCCTGTTGTCCAACCAGTGTTTTGCCCAGGCTACCACCCTGGGACCCACTCCCATGCTGGCTAATTTGTTTATTAATCTTTTGTGCGGGACTGTGTCAAATGCCTTGCTAAAGTCTAGGTAGGCCATGTCCACAGCCCCTCCCTGGTCTACTGCTTTGGTCACCCAGTCAAAGAAATCAATTAGATTTGTCTGACATGACCTTCCTGCTGTGAATCCATTCTGCCTGGGGTCCTGTGCCCCACTGGCCTCTAGGTACTCAACAATTCTTTCCTTCAGAAGTGATTCCATCATTTTCCTACCACTGAGGTCAAACTGACAGGTCTGTAGTTTCCTGCCTCTGTCTTGCTCCCATTTTTGTGAAGGGGAATCACATCCACCCTCCTTCAGTCCTCAGGTACCACACCATCCTCCTATGATTTATTAAAAAGGGTAGTCTGTGGTGTTACTAGTTCTTCCCTTAGTTCTTTTAGAATTCTGGGGTGAATCCCATCAGGCCCCATTGCTTTATCCACCTTCAGTTTTAAGAGTTCTTTCAGAACCCTTTCTTCTGTGAAAGGACTAATATCAACCCCCCTATCCAGACTGCTTCTATTGACCAAATTAAGTATTCCCCCCTGCTTTTCCATTGTGAATACTGAGCAGAAGTATTCGTTCAGTATCCCTGCTTTTTCAATGTCGCTCTCTGCCCAACCACCTTCCTCTTTGTTCAGCCTCAGTATCCTGCCTTAGTCTTTCTTTGCTCCCTAATGTACCTGTAAAAGGTTTTATCCCCCTTCTTAACCGAGTTGGCTATCTTTTCCTTGGTTTGGGCCTTTGCTATTCTGACTGCCTTACCCACTTCCTTCTGCTTTACTCTTCTTTGGGAGTAGGTTCATTTCCATATCCAATATTTCTTTAGACTATTTTTTGTGGCACCCCAACAAGATTTTATTTTTTCACATTCCCACAATAAATGCTATACAGTAGATTAACCACTTTGCTACATCCATTTCAGAATTTATTAGTTGCTGATTTATTGATTCTTGCTAAAATGTTTGGAGTAATGCATGCCCTGTACAGTACTTTTCTTTGAATACATTTTTTGCAGATAAATATTTTTTTAAATGTTTTAGCCCATGTGACAGGCTTGGACCTCCTTCCATCTCCAGTGCCAACCCCCATGCCCACTTGTTGATGCTTCACTAACAACCTGTCCAGGACCCATAGCTTACCCACCTCACACTGCTGTGCTGCTCCATTTGATTCCCCAAAGATGAGAACACCTTCAGCCTTTGGCATTTCTTTCCATAGTGGAGGTGAAGGCTAGGGGTACTTTCTGAATGGCAATGGTAGGAACCCAACACTGAATGTGGTGGGAAGACAGGAACTTCATCTGCTCAATCCTGCACCGTGTTTGACTCTAATCCTGCCTTCCCCAGAGTGTACTGCAACCTTAAGTGTGGCAAGCCTGACTCACCTGACTGATGGCAGCACTCCCTCCAGCATTCCCTCCTGAGTGCTTTCCCTGCACCACTACCTATGATCACTCAGGTGGTCATACAGGGTATACCTCCCCGACAGCAACACCACTACAGCTAACAACGTTGATGCAGACAGAACTGACAGTTCACTGTAATGGTGTGCCAGAGACCCGGCTGCATTGTCTCCCAGTCTTGCACCCCCTCCCCAAATCAACTCCAACTCAGAGTTGATTATATTAGTATGGGGAGGGTTGGAGGTGACGCCTTCCAATAGAAACAAGGACCAGGGTCCCATATAGATTTGTGTCAACCGCAACTTGCAGTGTGATGCCGGCCGACAAAATTGTTTTTGAACTGGCATTGTAGAGCCATGGTAGAGCAGGGTGCAGGTACTCTGACAGCCCTCACTCATTTCCAAATCTGAGTCACTGGCATTGCAAGTGATAATGCTACCACTGTGCCAGTGGGACAGCTGTTGATACATAAATTGTGTTAGTTTTGCATCTTAAATGTTTCCAAAACATGTGAATATGTGATATTTTGACTTCCATAGCCAATTTCAAGTTATGTTTTATGTTTATATCACCTTCTACCTGAGCTAATATTTTATAGTTTCTTGAAAGGAGTTTCCTTTTAGCTTTATTTCATGCCAAATATTCTTCCCTTAAGATTCCAGTGCAATCCAGTTTTGGGTTGATCCCAACTGATGTGTAAAACTCTTTGAATTTATTATAATAGTAATATATGAAAGGACATTTTTTCCAATCTTATTTTTCATTAGTTCATTAAATTATGGGTAAGAGATAAACTGGGTATTACACTTTAAGTCAGCACATTTCTTAACTCCTGATATAAGTACCTGTTTTTATTCTGTATCTACAGTTGAGACATACTTTTTTATTGGCTGTAAAATTGGTGTGAATCCAAGGAACTTTTAAATAGCGTTTTGTACTATTTATTCATTTAATAGTGTTTCAATATGAGAAACTGGATCATAGATTTTTTTTTTTTGCCATTTAGGAATGAATAGCAAGCTGTCCAAACCATGCCATCATTTTTTCTTCTGATAATACACTGTTAAATGTCTCATATTCCAAAGTCTGACAAAATGACAATTTCAATATTAGACTGAGAACCTGACTTGGGAAACAAACAGGTCTTAGCAACCTAGCCCTCCCTTGGTCACTAGGAATAATTAAACAGCAGCAGGTTATTCTAGGCTTACCTCATCTTCATAAAAAAAAGAAGGGGAAGAAGAAATAGCTTTTAAGCATGAGAACCAGGATTCATCTGGACCACCAAATGTTGTTTGCATTACATAAAGAAAATGTTGCAAAGCCGCACTCCCTGCAGGACCCTACACATAATGATATGCATAGTGATAGCATAGTTGAAGCAAGAGCAGATCAATCTTTTTTTTTGTCTCTTATCACTATACATGCTCCATTGTCTTCTTTCCAGCAGGCAAATACATACCTCACTATATGTATTACAGACCCTGTAATGATGCTGATCCAAAGAGACTGTTAAAACTTTTATTACTGTATCAGCCCAATTCATTGTTACCTATGTGTGTGTCATATCATTTGAGTGTACTGTTGTTCATGTGTTCTGATATGAAATTTATTAATCAGAAGAATTAAATCATATTCTCATTTTGGTTATTTGTCAAACTCATGCTCAAGTATTTTATTTTCCATTCTGAGTATTTTAGTAGTGGTTTCTGCACTGTTCTCTGGCCTGGACTAGATTCTTATTAGGCTTTATTTATTATGATTAGAGATGGGTGAACTAGCCAGAATGTGCATTATGAAGTAATTTGCAAAATTTACAATATTCACAAGTACAAATTCACAGACTCTGTACTTTGTGAAGTGACTGCTCCTATGCAAACTGATCAAAATTCACCTGCAAAAAGGCCACTTTGCAGATAGAAATGGCTACCTCATGGCAAAATGTTGCACATGTTGGTGAAGTTATAGTTACTGAGGTCAGTCGAAACTTTTCGAAGCTTCACAGAGCCAAATTTAAGCCACTTCTCTGCAACTTTGATGGCATCATTACAGGGACACTGGTTTACCGTGACTGAGAAAGGGCAAATTCTGTTTTGCACTTTGTAAAAACTGATATTGCCACCGGTGTCTGCCAAGCCAAAATCCATTTTTACTGGTGTTTTGTTTATTGCACTATATTTAATAATTTTTAACTGTGCAAGCATGCATTTTAGCAATTTTGGCCTCCGCTATTGTACATCCATCCATCCTTGTACCAATTAAAAGTTATTTTAGGTACAAGTGTGATGTCAGTAGCAGCACTATGGCCCCATCCCTCAGGTTCAATAGTAGCAATGGCAATGCAGACCCTATCCCTCAGGTGTGAGAAGGCAGCAACAACAGCACTATGGCCCCCCTCCCACCTGTGCAACAGAAGCAGCAGCACTGCATCCCCCCATCTCACAGGTGTAATGGCAGCAGTTCTACATTCCCCACCCCTCAAATGTGACAGCAGGCAGTGCAGCACTGCAGACCCCACCCCTCAGCTGTTATGGCAGGTGGGGCAGCACTGAAGCCCCCACCCCTCAAGTGTTATGGCCGGTGGTGCAGTACTGAAGCCCCCACCCCTCAAGTGAGATGGCAGGTATTGCAGCACTGCAGACCCCACCCCTCAGTTGTGACAGCAGCATCTGTATCACTTCAGCCCTCACCCCTTAAGTGTGATGGCAGCAGCTGCAGCACTGCAGCCCCCACCCCTCTGGTGTAACATAAGCGCATGCAGCACTGCAGCCCCCCTCAAGTGTGATGGCAGATGGTGTAGCACTGAAGCCCCACCCCTCAGGTGTGACAGCAGCAGAGGCATCATGACAGTACTTGTGCAATGCCATGTTCCAAAGATTGCCTGTCAGAGCTCAGACATGAATTAAGCTGAACCACCAGATGCCAAGCTGGACTCTATCAGTTCAGTCCCTAACATTTAAGCCTGAATTGGTTTATTTGGAAACAAAGTGCATCCAATTAAAAAATCTACAAGTGATTAATGAGAATGCTAATGGAGAGATACACAATCTTGCAAAATATAAACCAATTAGAATAGCACCCACAATAAATTGGCCACTTTCTGACTTGGTCTTCATGAAAATGGAGCCTCTTAGTTTTCATGTAGGAGCTCAAACTCATGAAAGAGTTCTACGACAGAGGAGAAGCCATGACCACTGTACAGAATGGGGCTTCATCTCTCCTATCCTCCTGCAGTCAACATAAATACATTAATCTTTGTATTAATACATTAATCTTTGTGCCTGATCACTAGTACAAACTGGTACATCTTCCAGTGTACCCAGCATTTTATGGCTCTATTGAACATGATGATTGATGCAGTCTTGCTCATAGCACTGCAAGATGATGACGCAGCCTAGCCCCTTTCTCAATACAATAGGCAGGGCAATAGTGCCCTAGGCACACTCATGGGATTAATAAAATGCATTGGATATATAAGCTTCACTCTCCATGCGTAAGGGCATTATTCGGAAGTGGCAGCATGTAACAACATTAAAAATCAAAATGCAGGGCACACCACAGAATTTACCAGTTTGAGTGTCAGGTACAAAGATTATTTATATAATCTAGTGCCTGCAGGTGGGACCAGAGGTGAAACCCCATCTGTGCAGCAGTCATGGCTTCACCTCTACTGGTAGTTCTCCTTTAAAAACCTCATTGTCATGGTTGGCCTGGTGGCGTGGAGGGTTGAGGTGTTGGATGCCACACCTCCCGCACACCTGGTTTGGGAACTACTCAGGTCAGCATGGGAGGGAGGATCGAGCATCTGGAGACTGCTCTCCCTCCTGAGATGTGTTCTCTGTAGTTCCCCAACCCAATCCAAGCAAACATGGACTGCACTGGTACCAAGGCAGTCCTACCACACCACCTAAGAGAACAGACACCACAGGAAGTTTGTGGGAATGACACCTCCAGATAACCACACACAGCCATGCAGGACCCACCCTGAAAGGTAAGTATTTGGTTGGTGTTTTTATTAGCATCACCGGCTATGACAGTGGGTGGTGGGCCTGGTTGTGGTAGCCCAGGTTGCCGTGAATACCCCCACCACCAACTACTTCAAAATTGTCTCATCCAACAGTTTTGAAGGGCACAGATGAAACATGGACATGGCTTACTTGATGTGGTTTAATAAAGTTTTTGTGTGAGGTGTGTGTCTCTATTCTTCTACACACAGACACAAACACAGACCACCAAAAATGACTCTTTAAAAAAAACATATTTATCTTCAGGGTAGAGACAGGGTGAAGCAGGTCCAAGAGGTATAAAACAGTAAATGAAGTAATGCATTTTACAATTAAGACACATGCCCTGCAAGCCACCCCAAGACCACCAAACAATGTACCTTCCCCCTGCCCCAGGAGGGACTGGCTGGGTCACAGGCCAGGGTGCTAAATGAGGAGTACAGACCACAGAACATCTTGTCAAACCACACAATAATGTGAAATAAACCACATAAACATACACATTAAGATTTTTGTAAATAGTTTCCACTGTAGAATTTCATGCCTCCTCAACAGTCATTAATTTTGACACAGAAACATTGCAGTCCCTTGTACTAGGGGGTAAGCATGGCATGGACCCAACTGACTGGCACATGTGGGAAAAAATGGTTCTATGCCACTCTGCCCATCCACCCCTCCCTCTCTTCGCCAGAAGCCAGAACCATTTTTCCAGCATGTGTGCCAGTCCACACAGCCCCATCCCTCTGCTGACCATCAACAACCAAACACCAGAGCATGGCACAGACCCTGCTGTCTGCATACATGCTGGGAAAAATGGCTCTGTGCCACTCTACCCATTTTACCTCCCTCCTCCATGACCAAAGGCCAGAACCATTTTTTTTCAGCACATGGATCAGTCTGCCAAGCTGTCCCTTTGTCGACCATCAATAACAAGCCTGCTCATGCCACCCCACCATCTTCCCTTCCCTAGCCTTTTCAAATTGCAGTTGGGCTATCCCCCAAAAACACTTACTTAGATTACAAGAGGCCCTCATAAAGGCAGTTGTCTTGTGGCAGTAAATGGAAAGGAAAGGCAGGTCAGCACAGTAGCACAAAGCTGGCAGGGAAGAATGCAGCAAGCAACAGTGAATTTAAACCCTCCACACCAGCACAGCCACTCTCCCACCCCAATGGACCTGAACACCACTCTACCCACACCTATGGACCTGCACAACACCTCCCTCACCCTACAGACCTGCATGGTCACTTGTCCACCCCAACATACCAGCCAGACCACTCATCCCACCCTGACGTACCAGCCAGACCACTGGTCACACCCAGATGGAGCTGCATGACCACTCATTCCACCCTGATGGAATTCCACACCACCACCACTCCCCATAGTCTCACTGTGATGGATCAGACCCCCCACCCCCAGAGACACTGCTGGCAAAGCCCACCCCAACACAGACATCAACCACCACCAGCTGATGTCCAGAGAACTCAAACATGGACAAGACCCCCCAGGTCAGAGTCAGCAAACACCCAGAAACATGGACAGAATGCCCCCCCTGAGACATGGCCAGAATTCCTCCAGACATGGTCAGAATTCCCCTCCCAAGACACAGCCAGAATCCCCCAAAGACATGGCCAGAATCCCCCCAGACACGGACAGAAGCCCCTCTTCGAGACACAACACACCCTCCCCAGACACAGCCAACACCAAACATGGACATCAACCCCCCCAAAACAAATGGACAGGAACTACCCTCTGCTCACAGCTAGCTAAGGGCACACAGTGGGCACTCACTGGGGGCAGCAGAAGGAACACACACAGGGGGCAGCAGAAGGAACACACACTGGGAGCAGCAGAAAGGGGGCACAAACTAGAGAAGACCACACACTGGTGGAGCAAACATCCAGTAGAAGGGATTTTACCCACACTGTGGCAGCAAGCAATTTTCTTTTCTCTTCACACATATAAGCAATTAAGTGGCAGTCCCACAGCACTGACATCAGCATGCTTCCCTAGCTGGATCATCGCATCGTATACTAATATTTAGTATGGTGGCCCTACCTCAGTAGGTGCAGCCGACCAAAAAATGGACATGGATCAAGAGCTGCAGAACAAGGTCTCGCCTGCACCATCACCACCACAGACTCCGGGAAAGGGCAACTAGGTCAATATATGGCCTGGTGAGGGACAAATGCTAACTAAACCAACAAGAGGTTCAGAGTCACTTCTGGGAATGGGTGCACACTCACTCCACAATGACTCAGGGCCAGACTAAAGGAGCAGAAAGCAGTGGAAAACAGCATAGAGGCTAATTATGTAAACAGGAGCCAGCCTTGAACTATGGTATCGAGTTCAAGGCAAGCACTCCAATCCCTTCCACTTCCTGGTTTGGAGACACCCCCCCACACACTCTTATACTTATACATCACAGTGTGCTAGCATGAGGTCATGCTCCAAAGGCACCCACCCACCCACACTAGCACATTGGGATGTAACAGCATGGGAAAGCATGGGGCGTGTCTCCAAACTGTGTGGAAGTGATCAGGCTCTGCTCCTTAAGCAAACATACCATCCCTTCCCTCCCAAAATGGCACCATATAAAAATGTTTTTTTTTTTTTTTATTTTAACAACGGCGAACTCTGAGTCGGGTAAGGATCCTTCGTGGCCGTGAGCACCAGTGCTATGAAAGGTGCTCTTTGCATCTTTTTTTCTATAGCATTTTGTACCTTCCAACTGTCCCTAATCTTGCACAGAAACTTCTGTATCTTCAGTGCTCAGCAGTCCTTGTACTAGAGGTGTGTGAGTAGTGAATAATTTTAATTCCCGAATACCAAAAATTTTGGGCTTCCAAAATATTTGTTCCAGCAAAGAATACTTGTCTTTATTTGTATTCAGCAAGGGGTATTCACTATTCAGGAAGTATAAGTCTTCCCATTATGTAAATGGCCAGGTGCAGGGCTAGTCTGTTGGCCATCTTCCCTCCCGAGTCCAAACTTTTGCCCACCCACTTACTCCTTCCCTGTATTCTGACTCCAGGTAAAAAAAAAAAAATGATAGCTGGCCCTTGGCACCTTGCCAGAAACCAGCAGCACCTTTAATGACATTCCTCTCCTTAGCCCAAGTATCCGACTAATTCAAATTAAAGAAATCTGCAGTACCATCCTGTGAACCACCATGTCCAATCATTGATCAGGAGGTGGACTACTGCCAAATAGCCAGTCCCCCCACTCCCACACACACACACACACACACACACCTGCTATGCTATCCAGCGTGTTCCACTTGCTAAGCATCTGATCACTAAAGGGAGTGCACGTGAGCTGGCACAAGCAATCATGAGGGAGGATTGTCAGTAGTGATGCTAGGTAGTCTTACTGGTCAGACTGCCTGGTGTCACTACTGATAATACTGTCCAGGCCACACTCATCATCAATCACACCAGCCCCACTCACACCACCTTCTTAGTGATGAGCTGTTTAGCCAGTGGAGCAGGCTGAGGAGCTTAGCAGAAGGAGGGCTGACTAGATATCTGGCACTAGCCCACTCACTAATCAAAGACTTGGCTCAGAGGACCCAGAATGTAGTAGCAGATTTTTTCAAATTGAAGTAGTCGAGCACCTGGGATAAGGGGAAGTCACTAAAGATGTTATTGGCTCCTGGCAAGGTGCCAGGAGCTGGCTATCACTTTTCTACCTTTAGTGGGACCTCAGGGGATGGGTAGGTGAGCCTTTTCTACCACCCCTCCATATTTTTTTTTAATTCAAACTTTATTAATAAATTTCCCACAGTACAGGGGACAGAGATAGTGACACATTCACAACATGATAGCAGTACAGGGCATATTCTGCCCCCTCACCCACCTGTCCCCCTCTCCTCCCCCCTGGGTACAGCAGTAAAATAACATAATACAATGATACAATAAACCATAGTTGAACTAAGACAAGCAATTGCCAACATCTCCTTTATCCATACCAATAATAATTAGAGTGTGTAAGGGATCCCAGATTCGCTTATAACTCCGTTGCCTGTTATAAAGACTCACAATAGCTTTCTCAGTACGAAGATTGGCAAGGACTTCATGAACCCATTCTTAATATGATGGGCTGATGTCATCCTTCCAATGTTTAAGTATGACTTTTTTAACAGATAATGTTATCATAGATATGTGAAATCTCCGGGTAATAGTCTCTATAGGGAACAAGTCCCCTAACAGGCAAATTTCAGGGGTAAAGCAATCCTGTAAACCCAGTAAAGGATCCAGTTTGGCTTTAATTGAGTTCCATAATGGAATTATCTTGGGACATTGCCAGAATATATGAAGAAGTGTCCCTTCTTCTTGGGAACATCTGGAACACAAACCTGACTCGAGAAGACCCCATCTCACCAGTTTTACAGGAGTATAATACAGGTCATGTAAAATGTGATATTGCATAAGTCGTAGTCTGTCTTGTGACACATACTTGTGACAATACTGCCATAATGCAGGCCAGTCGAAGGCATGATGGGGAAAGAGAGAGGTCCAATGATTGGTAGGACCATAGGAGCCACCATACCACCAATGAAAAAGGGCTTGGTACACTTTCGAGATTACCTTGGAGGGACCTAGCAAGGAAGAAAGCTTGGATATTAAGGAAAATGCTGGAGGGTGGGGAGGAGCATTACCCAACGTGGTAATGAGGAGGTGCCTTCATTGGAGGACCTTGAAGTGACAGGCTGCTGGGATGTTAAATTTCCGGATTAGGTTAGTTACAGAGAGCCAAGCTCCCTCTCCATCAAGAAAAGTAGATACAGTCCCTTCCCCCAGTTGGGGCAACCACTTAGGGGAGATCCTCTGTTTGTTTATTATAAAAGACGGTGAGTTCCATATGGATTGAGACAGGTCTAAGTGTGGTTTATAACACAAAAAGGAACAAAGTTGAGCGTGCATTCTTAAAGAAGTCATAAGGGTTGGACATTTATGGATCTCTTGAAGAGAGGAAAGCTTAACACAGAACAGGGTCAAGGGATCCATATTCATAGCCTGAATAAAATCTAATTCGATGTTAAGCCAGACCGGCCTCGAACTATCGGGCCCTGGGTGCACCCACTTTAGGTATTTTGATACATGGCTAGCCCAGTAATATATTGCCAGGTGAGGAATACGTAACCCCCCATCAAAGTTTTGAGCTGCCAGTTTATGGTATGCTAATCGGGGTGCTTATTGGACCAAATGAAGTTAGCAAAGAGCCTATGTATTTTCTGAAACCAGGATAGTGGCATAAATGAGTTAAGGTGCGATAAAGGGTAAAAAAGTCGGGGAAATACATTAATTTTAATTATATTGATATGGCCCCATAACGAAATAGGGAGCTTCGACCATCTATCAAGGTCCTGGATAATCACCTGGGAAAGGGGTCCCAAGTTCCTTTGAACCATAAGGAAGGATTACGGTAAGTCTAATGCCCAAATATTTGAGAAAACCAGGTGACCAGGACAACCCAAAAGGGATAACATTGTGTTTAAACACTTTGTGGTTGAGGGGGAAAATGGATGATTTATTGGAATTTAGTTTGTAATTCGAAAAGGAACTAAACTTCGCAATCGCAGCTAACATGGCAGGGATAGACGTAACAGGATGGGACAAATGAAGAAGAAGATCATCGGCATATGCCGTAACCTTTACTACATTATTACGTATCGGTATGCCTTGTATTTCCAGATTGTCTAAAATGTTTTGAATAAGAGGTTATAAGTATAGATTGAATAATAGGGGGGAAGAGGACAACCCTGCCTTGTTCCCGGGTGTAAAAGGAAGGGCTTTGAAAATGCCCCATTTTCTGAAATCCCAGCAAAGGGAGCCTGATATAGGGCTCAAATGCAATCTATAAATGTGGAGGGGAAAGCAAATGCCTTGAGAGTATGAAATAGAAAATTCCAGTTCACATGATCAAATGCCTTCTCGGAGTCCAGGGATACCAGAACGGCTGGAAAGGTAGCATCCCTGGACTCCGAGAAGACATGTGAAAGGGTGCGTAGGTGGTCTGACGATGAGCGCCCCCTCATAAATCCGACCTGTGACATACCAATCAAGTCCGGAAGAACCAGGGTAATCCTATCAGCCAGTATCTTTGAAAGGATTTTAATATCCTGGTTCAAAAAGGATATGGGCCTAGAACTTTGTACCACCTCGGGGTCTTTGTCAGATTTAGGGGGGAGAATAATCAAGGCTTCAGACACATGGGGATCAACAGCTACCCCAGAAAGAATATGGAGGAACAGCCAATGAAGTACCGGCACTAACTGTTACAGCAAAATTTTATAAAATAAAGAGGAAAAACCGTCCGGCCCCAGGACTCTATCCGAAGGCAAAGCCTTAATTACCTCAGTTATTTCCTTCAAAGATACAGGAGAGGACAGAAATCTCCTCTGCGAATCAGACAGAAGAAGGAGATGAGACTCCAGGAGTATGCCTCCAGTGCCTCCAACAGGGGCTGTCCATATCCTGTATAGTTGTTGTAGTACAGTGCAAACTCCTGCACAATCTCTGAGAGGGATGATCTCAAGGTCCGCCTGTTTAAGCCCTCACAGGTGGGATGAATCTAGCTGATTTCTGCTGCTTTATCCTTAAAGCTAACAAGCGCCCCGCTTTTTCTCTCTGATCGGTGTAACGAGCTTTAGTGCAGATGATGGCCAGCTCTGTTTTTTCCCTTAGCAAGTCCAAGTACCTATCTTTAGCTACAAGAAGTTTCTGCCTGCTTTCTTCTGGAGTACTAGGAGATAAGTTAACCTCTAGGGACCGAATCTGAGACAATAACGATGACAACACGGCCTCCTGGGTTTTTTTCCGCTTAGTTGCTAAACTGATCAGAACCCCCCTCATGTAGGCCTTGAAAGTGCCCCATATAATATCCGGCGCCATGCTCTCTATTGAGTTAACTGAAAAGAAAAAATCTATCTGTTCTTTTACCTGGTTGGAAAATTTAGCATCTTTCAATAGTTGCTCATTTTACTTCCACCGAGTCTCTTTTTTAGCGATAGCAAGAAAAGCCAAGCAGCATATCACAAGGTAATGATCGGATATAGGGCCTGGCTGAATTGAAGCAGATGTAAGAGAGATTGGGATATTAATAAGTAATCTATGCGAGAATGTGACTTATGCACTGGTGAAACAAAAGTGTACTCCCTACTATTGGGGTGCAACACCCGCCATACATCGCATAACCCACATTGGTCTAGTAAGTCTCTAAACGCTCTCTGCCCAGGGGAAAGTCCCTTTAATGCTGAACCTGTCCTGTCAATAATAGGGTCCAACACTAAATTGAAATCCCCTCCCATTACTATCGTTATAGGAAGCGAGGGTAGTATGAGAGTGATAAGCTTCATAAAGAAGCTAGGGTTATCTATATTGGGCCCATAAATGCTACAAAGTAAAAGTGGCATGGAACAAAGAGTTCCTTGAACCATAATATATCTGCCACCGATCCCTAAAGACCTGTGTGGAGATAAAGGGGACACTTCTGTTGACAACTAACATAACCCCACAACTGTTAGTGGACCCCTGGGCAGCAAAAACTTGCCCCACCTGTTGCCTCCTGAGTTGTAGGGCCTTGGAGTCTAATAGGTGGGATTCTTGTAAAAACTTGACCTGGGATCGCAACAGGTTCAGATGCTTCAAAACCTGATATTGTTTGGGTTTCTTCCTTATCCCTTTCACATTCCAAGTTGAAAAAGTAATATTGCTAGCCATCAAGTCTATTAATAAGAAAGCACATATGTAATAACCAGAGATTAATACAATGGGCATCAAAGATCCATAACCCCCTGATAACTGCTGTACCACCCTCCCAGCCCGAACTCATCTTAACCCATAAAAAACACCTAACTCCCCTAAACCCCCCTCTATCCTCCATGATCCCCGCACTACCCCCCCTTTCTCCTGTCCAGCACAACGTTCTGCAACTACCTTTAATCCCTCATCTCCCCTCCAACCCTTTTAAAATAACAGAACTCCATATATCACCAAATTACCATACGTCAATTTATGGGGAGAACACAGCTTATGATGTACAATAAGAAAAAAGAGGGGGGATAAAACCACAGCTAAACCCAGCTGGAACCCATTCCTTGCCCCACTAAATAGCGCGAGGTACAGGAGGATAATAAACAATAAAAATCAGTCTTCCCCCAATAACTAAAACACTGCTCCCCTCTAGTGGACGAACTGAGGAAGTACCATAAAGTTAAACTCAAGGTAAACAGTCAGACAAAATAACTTCTCCTTCAATGTCCAACTGTAATAGTCCAAACATGAACAGCACACTTGTTTGGAAACCAAGGTCCTACGTTAACTGTGGTAACGATTTCGTCACTCTGAATACAAGGAGAACGAAAGTCCAAACAAAATATCAACAGAAGAGGAGGGAGTCATCAGCCAGGTAGGGCTCCAAACAAAATCACTGATCCATCTCGGTTGTAGCAGGGAGCCCAACTAAAAATCAGTTCCATAATATAACCTCCTTCACTGGAGTGTAGAATTAAACTCACACAGCATATTGGAGACGCAGCCCCGCTGATCCGTTTAATCCTTGCACCGTCAGGTTATCCTTTTTCTCATCAGGAACTCAGCTCCAGGTGCACCCCATCAGGTGCCTCAAAACAGGTCTGGAAGAGCTGATTTAAGCCTTTCTTTGGCCGCTTCAGCATCTTTAAAGATACCCAGGATCCCGCGACCATTACTTGTAACTGAAGGGGTAAATCATAGAAGCGAATACCGCAGCAATGATCCTGGAGACAAGAGGGTGAAAAGCTTGCCTGCGCTGCCAGATAGTTAAGGGCAAATCCTGGGTCACCGAAACCTTTTCCCCTCCACTGGAATCTTGTATCTCTGGACCTTAGCCAAGAAAATGCCTTTCAACGTAATTTAGGAACCGCATAATCAGTGGTCTAGGGGAGATTCCGGTCGAGGCATGGGACGAGGGCTCTATGCGCCCTCCTCAATAATATAATTAGAGCCATAGGAGAAGGGCCCGCCACCTTACACACCAGCTTCTGAGCAAACAGGACTGCATCAGGACCCTCTTCTTGTTATGGAATTGTTTTTTTTTTACAATCTGTTTATTCTCCCAGGTGCAGAGCATCTCTCAGAGGTGCACTCTTGACCCTACTACCTCTACTCCCCACCTGTGACCCTCCTCCTCTAGCTCTCCCACAAGGACTTCCAGCCCCGATCACCCCCAGATAGGGCCTCCTTACCTCCCCGATGGCTATCTGCAGATTAGAGGGTCTGTCCAGTGGATAGCACCAGAAGCCATCAGGAGGAAGATCCAGCACTGAGGATGTGGGCGTGGGTCACTTTTGCCCTTGTTGCATCCCTAACACCTGGGAAGGGGTTCTGCATTGTTTCCACCTCCAGAGCTCAGACGTGCAATGACGTCCATGGCACAAGCATGGTGATGTCCTCTGTAGCTCTGCCCCACGTCGTGGCTACCGCATATGCCACTGACTTCCATCAAGGGCCACTAAGGAATGGAGCAAACCATGGATCCCTCCCCAGGAAGGGAGAGCAATCCTCTGGATGCTCGAACCCTTCCCTCCCCTGCCGACCCCCGATGACCTGAGCTGTGACGTCCAGTGCCTCAAACCACAGTGCCACTGGGCCACCCCTCCATAACATTTTGCATGAGTACATTTGATTTGTGCTTGATACTGCTGTACTTTTGTCCTTCAGATCATGCATTAATAATTTCAAAATATGCAAACTTTTAATAAAATGTATATTTAACTTGTCCCCTCCTCCCATTTTGTTTAGACTTCCCTCCCAAATATTGCAACCTTTACTAAAAATATATTAAACTTGAGCCTGGTTGGCATTTAACCCACCAGGAAGTAAAGTCTGAGACTCTGTCATTATGCAGTATCCACATGGTGTCCATGGTGACAGAGTGCCCCTCCATATTAGTTTAGAAATATGAAACTATGCTAGAACCCATGTCATACTTTTTTCTGCATTGTTCTTTCAGAGTAGTAGTAATGTTATCAAGCCAACTTATTGGAAATGGGGATGGGTAAATGGGGGGATATCCTCCCGAGTGAGATACCTTAGCCTACTGGAATGGGAGTGAAGGAGGAAAAGAACCCCCCAATGAATGGGGGTAAATCCCACCAAATGAGATACCTTAGCCTACTGGAATGGGAGCGCAGGAGGAAAAGCCCTCGCACCAATATGCTAGAACCTAATACCAAGTGGCTAGCCATGTACAGTGCAGCAGGAGTTTCAGATGTTACTTCCAGGTAGGGTAAACTGCAACCACTGACTACCCCCAGTCTGTCCCTAATTTGCAAGCTTCACCAGCATATTTACTGTAACTAATTATATGTTTAGCAGTGCAATTTGCAAACTGCATTTCTAGACTTCATTGGAGAAAACTGAAAAGAAAATATTTTTATTCACAAAGAATTGATTAAATAGATTGCCCTGATAAATGTATTGTACGTACTTGTGTGCTGGTGCTGGAGTATGGTGTGGTCACTGGTGCTGGCTGAACCTTACTGGAGTGAGTCACAGTGCATTTAACTCCCCGTCACTCCAGTTACCAGATCCAGTTCCCAACTGATGGATGTGGTCATGTAGCAGTGGTGCCACGTTCACCCATGGTCAACCACTCCCCACCCCACCAGCACAGCTCCTCTTACCCACTGCACCAGCACAGCCCCTCCCACCCAACCAGCACAACCCTCCCCCATGCCAATACACCCTACGGCCACTCTCCCATGCCAACCCACCCACATGGCCACTCCCCAAATCAACCCACCACACAACCACTCTCCCCATGCCAACCCACCTGCACAGCCACTCTCAAATGCCAACCCACCTGCATGGCCACTCCAAATGCCAACACACCAGCACTGCCACTCTTCCCACCCCCAGCATGGTCACACTCCCCATTCCACCACATCAATCGACCACCTCCATGCCACCCCACCTGCAGCCACTCTCCATAGTCACCCCACCTGCAAGTCCATGCTCCCCACCCCCAGCATGGACACACTCCCCCACACAACACGTCCACTCTCCCATACCAACTCACCTGCTGGCCATGCTCCTCCCCACGCTGTCGCAGATCCCACCCTCCAGCATGGTCACCTCCCCACCCACCACCAGCATGGCCACTGTCCCCACCACCCCATCTGCAGCCACTCTCTCCGTGCCACCCCACCTACTGCAGCCCTCCCCATGCCACCCCACCTGCATGACCACTCTCCCACACCAACCCACCTGCATGGCCACTCTCCCCACACCAACCCACCAGCATGGCCACAGTCCCACCCCCAGCATGGTCATGCTCCCCACCCACCCCACCAGCATAGCCACTCCCAACACCAACCCACCAGCGGGCCCCTCCACACCCCACCCCACTGGCATGGCCACTCCCTATCCCCCAGCACAGTCATGCTCCTGCCACCCCACCACACCAGCACAGCCAATCTCCCCATGCCAACTCACATGGCCACGCTCCCATGCCAACCACCAGCATTGCCACTCTTCCCACATCAACCACCAGCATGAACTCTCACAACCCCAAAAATAAGGGCACAGTTCAGACTACAAACAAGGACTTACTCAGATAGGAAACCTATCTGTTGCTTTAGCTTCTCAGAAGGAACTAGAAGGAAAGGATCAGATTTGTTACAGTACAGTAGTTTCTTGTTGTTTTACGTTTTCTTGTGGATTTTACTTGGTAGAAGGTTATTTATTTTCTTTCTACTACTTCTAAGGGCTAGCAGGTATTGTTTTGGGGCTGTTGGAATTTTGAAAACTGTTTTGGTGGCTATAAGTGGGCTCATTTGATTGATGTTTCACTGTTTAACAGGCTGCATTTGTAGAGGCCTCTTTCTTCTGATTTAAAACCTATTTGGTGTGATTTAACTGGGCTGTTTCTTTGAATCAGAGACCTATATCTTCTAATTTCAAGCCTATTTTGATGTGTTGTTGGTGAAGCTGTCTGAATTGGAGACCTGTTTCTTTTGGTAGCAAACCTATTTTGGGGGCTTTGAGTAGAATTGTGATTTATTTTGCTGGCTTCACTAGCTGCAAAGGTTAGTGCATAGTGGGGAAGGGTGCTAATGGTCTGACCAGGGCCTAAGCTACCTGATTGTTTCTGGAAGACTTGGGTTGGTCCCACCCTCCCAACCCCTCACCCCACCAGCCACTGGTCCGTGATTTCCTTTATACCAGGGGTTCTGACATCACTTCCTCAAATGGGCAAAGGATATGCACCTGTCATAGCAGAAGCAGACATCCAGGAAAGGAACAGTAGCGAATGAAGAGGTGACTGCTATCTCAGTGGAAGGGAAGTAACTGTAAATCTAGGAGCTTTCATTGTTACTTCTTTGCATTGCTATTGCATTGTGGAAAGGAGGAGCAGGAGTTTGAGGAAGGTTGTGCAATAGCTACTTAAAGTCTCTTTTTGAGTTTGGATAGGAAGGTTAGGAATATAAAAAGCAGTTGATCAATCTATCTAAACATGTACAACAAAGGGGTAAGGGAAATTAAGAAAGAGAATGTTTTGCACTGATAAAGGGGAGAGGGAGACTTGGGGAGTGTTTAGTATCCTGCATCTCGAAGGTGAAGGGTCACTGGTGGGAAATGACAGCAATGGGTAGGGTGGTAGGTTGCAACAACTATGTTGCACCAATCTTTCTAAAAATTGCCTGGAGTGTGGGAGGATGTTTAGTGTGCAACCACACAGAGAAACTCAGAAAGGAGATTGAGGGTCTGTAGGAAGAACTAAGACAGGCAAGGGAGACTGGGGGTGGGTTTAGTCCAATACTGGAGTGAGGAAGATTGGGAGATGAGGGAAGGTGATTTAAGCCAACAGTGGTGAGGAGAGGGTCAAAAGAAGGGAAGCAGGGACAAGGGAGCCCAGGCCAGGAAGAACAATTGCCTGGGAAACCAGGTCAGGAGACAAAAAACAAATGGAAGGAGGAGATAGGGACTTGTGAGGGGGAGGTGAAGAAGTGGCAAAAAAAGGAGAGAACAGGTTACTATGAAGAGAGAGGGAGTGGGCATTTGTGAAGGGTCTTCAGAAAATAGTTTTGCACTGCTAGAGAGGAAGAAGGTGGAGGAGGAAATGATGAAATTAGAGGTAATTGATAAATGCCTGGACCAAACCAGAGCGGGGGAAGTTCTGCTGGGAGAATTACAACAGGGGCAAAAGGGGGAAATAATGTGCAGGAGGAAGAAGAGGAGCTGGAAATGAGAGAGGGAGAGGAATGGAAGCAAGCAGGGAGTAAGAGTGGTGGAATCTTAGTGCTGGGGGACTCAATACTAAGAGGAGACAGGTGGGGTAGCAAGGGGGAGAGGCATAGTCGCATTTGGTGGAGGCCATGCCAGGAATGACAGCGGAAAGGGTGGGACAATCTGTTCTGAAATATGCTAGAAGGGGTAGGGACAAGCCTCATTAAATTATACATCTTGGGACAAATGACCTGTCTGACAAGACAGTATATATAGTCCAGAGGAGGTTTGAGGAACTAGGACAATTATGTGAGGGGGCAGGAAGATCAGTAACTTTTTCAGAGATACTTCCAGTGCCCAAGGCAAGCACAACAAGAAAGCTGAGACTAGAGGAATTTAATGGATGGCTAATAACCTGGTGTTGTGCTAAAGGGTATGGGTTGTTGGGGGGGTGGGGAGGGACCTGGGAGGACAGTAGTCTGTATGCCAAGGACAGACTACACTTGAGTGAGGAGGAAAGAAGTGTTGAAACAGAGGATAGAGGAGTACATAGAGTAGGAATTTAAACTAGGAGTGGGGGTGGCAATTGGGCAAGAGACATGCAGAGACCACAGGTTGGGAAACCATATGAGCTAACCCCCCATAACAGTGACAAAGGACAAATGGCAAGTACTATTGGTGATGCTAGTAGAGGAGGGCAGGATGGGTGGGGGGAAGGGTGGAAGGTGGTTACCCTTAATGCTAGGAGCCTTGGGAAGAAAACTGCAGAGTTATAGGTACTCATGGCAGAGGGAGAGGTGGACATTGCAGCCATCACAGAAACATGGGCCACCCAATACAATGACTGGGATCTTTCTGTACCAGGGTACAGGGTATTTTGTAGGGATAGGGTGATTGGGAAAGGAGGGTGTGGCACTATGTGAAGGAAGGACAGAAATGTGTAAGGGAGGAGGAGGAGGGTGAATGAGTCAATTTGGATGCAAATCCAGGATTCCAAGAATGGATTCTCAGAATGGAGTGGTGTACATGCCACTATCTCAGATGGAGGAGTTAGACAGGGAACTAGTGGGACAGATCAGGGGGACCTGCGAGAAGGGTAGTGTGGTGATTGTGGGGGACTTCAACATGCCAGGAGTGGACTGGAGTACCCCAACAACCAGGAACAGAAGTGAGCAGGTACTGCTGGATTCCTTCCAGGACAACTTCCTGCTGCAAATGGTCAGTGAACCAACCAGGTTAGGGAATACCCTTGACCTTGTGCTGGCAAATGGGGACTTTGTGAGAGAACTTACAGTGGAGGAACCGCAAGTCAGGGA
Source organism: Neoceratodus forsteri (assembly GCA_016271365.2). Lineage (NCBI taxonomy): Eukaryota > Metazoa > Chordata > Ceratodontiformes > Ceratodontidae > Neoceratodus > Neoceratodus forsteri. The sequence continues at coordinate 1,019,599,325 of CM028129.1, forward strand.
GTGACCACCACTCAGTATCTCTCACATTGGATATGGGCAAGGAAGGAGCGGAATCTGGCACAAGAGTGCTGGACTTCAGGAAGGCTGACTTTGGGAGGATGGAGAAAGTGGTAAAAAGGTACCTGGCCAGTATTCAATCTAGTATGGACACTAACCAGAGGTGGGAGCTCATAAAGCTGGGGATAGTGGAGGCAACCAAAATCTGCTGCAAGGCCCAGAGCAAGAAGGCTAGGGCTAAGAAACCAAACTGGTTGAGCAAGGAGGTCATGGAAAAGGTAAGGAGGAAAAGAGCTGCCTTTAGGAATTACAAGAAAACAGGAAGAGGGGAGGACAGGGAGGAGTACTTGACGAAATCGAAGGAGGTGACAAGGGCAGTAAGGGGAGCCAAGGCATCTACGGAACTCAGGCAGGCACAAGGCATTAAGAAGGGAGAAGGACTTTTAGGTACATCAGAGAAAAGGAGCTGTAAGGAACACATAGTAAGGATTAGGAAGGAGGGGGTGGGTGAAAGCAGGATGCGATAAGGCAGAAGCACTAAATGAGTACTTCTGCTCAGTATTTACTAAAGAGAAGAGGGGTGACACAAGGGAGAAATGGCAGAAACATGGGGAGGGTGACAGATGGGAAATCATGGAGGCAGAGTTCGGGAGGGTTTGAAGGCACTGAGGGTAGATAAGGTGCCAGGCCCAGGTGGCATCCACCCCAGGGTACTGAAGGAGTTGGCAGAGGACCCTTCAGGACCTTTGGTAGACCTATTTAATGCCTCACTATATTCGGGGTGTGTACCTCAGGACTGGAGGATGGCTTATGTGGTGTCCCTCCACAAGAGTGGCCCAAAGGATGAACCGGGAAACTACAGACCAGTGAGCCTCACATCCATCATGGGTAAGATAATGGAGACTATCCTGAAGGAAAGGCTGGTGGCCCTCCTAGAGGCCAAAGGACTACATGGCAGCAGACAGCATGGCTTCATATGGGGCAGATCCTGCCAAATCAATCTGGTGGAGTTCTATGACTGGGTAACTAGGCGACTGGATGGGGCCATGCAGTGGATGTCCTGTATCTGGACTTCAGTAAGGCATTCGACTCAGTGCCGCATGGAAGGCTGGGAAGTAAGTTAGTAGGCACAGGGGCAGGTGCAAAGCTGGTGAGATGGGTAGGGAACTGGCTTCAGGGAAGGCAACAGAGGGTGTTGGTGGGTGGGGAGCTCTCACACCCAAGGGTAGTGATGAGCGGTGTTCCACAGGGCTTGGTGTTGGGACCAGTGTTGTTTGGGATATTCTTTGCAGACATATCATTGGACATCAAGAGCAAGATCAGTCTGTTTGCTGATGATACTAAGGTAGGGACAGTGGTGGATGACCTAGGGGGATGGCAGGGGTTGCGGGATGATCTGGCAAAGCTTGAAACCTGGTCAGACACCTGGCAACTGGGGTTTAATGCCAAAAGTGCAAGGTGCTGCATTTTGGGATGAAGAACCAAGGAGGAGTTACCAGCTGGGGGAGTGCAGCTAGCCCAGACAGAGGAGGAGAAGGATCTGGGTGTGCTCATTACAGGGTCAATGAACAACTCAGCACAATGTAGGAAGGCAGCTGCAAAGGCCAACAAAATGCTGGGTTGTATTCAAAGGGTATATCTCGAGGAGGAGGAGGTGATTCTGCCACTGTATAGGTCGTGGTTAGACCACACCTGGAGTACTGCGTGCAGTACTAGCACCCGTATCTGAGGGACATTAAGTTACTGGAGGGGGTGCAGCACAGGTCGACAAAGATGATCAAGGGGCTGGGGGAGCTTATCATGCGAGAGGAGGCTGAGGGAGTTGAACATATACTCACTGGAGGAGAGGAGGGACAGGGGGGACATAATTGAAACCTTTAAGTACATGAAAGGAATAAACAAGACAGGTACGGAGGGGCTGTTCAAAGTAAGGGAGGGACACCAGGAGCCATGATATGAGACTGGAGGGAGGAAGGTTCAGGAGGGAGATGAGGAGACACTTTTTTACAGAGAGGGTGGTGGCTGGGTGAAATATGTTACCTGCAGAAGTGGCATCCAGTAGAACAGTGGACTGCTTCAAAAGGGGATGGAACAGGACCAGTGGGAAGGTCAATGAAGGGGAAGGGTGGAAGGGAGGGGCAGCTGCAGAATAAGGGGTGCTAGCTGCACATTCAATCAGACTTGATAGACCTCTAGGCCTTTATCTGCTGGCAAATTTCATATGTTCGCAAAAAACAAAACACCCAAGAGCAGATCACTCAGAGATCCAGCGTTCAGTCCACCACCAAGCTTCAGAACTATATGGAGCAGTAAGGACACACATTTGGGCAGCTTAAATGCAAACACTCCACAATGGACTTTGGTCTTTCACTAAGGGCACACATTGTGTTACATCAAACTTAATCATATCAGACAAGCAAAAAAAAAAAGAAAAGAAAAATAGCTGAGAGCATGCAGATAAATTGTTTAGTCAGCCTGAGTCTGTCTCCCGGTCTCCACCCTCCCTACGGAGCTCGAACTGCAGTATTAACCAAGGCACACTTTCAGCACATCAGAGTTTACATATTGGGGAACTAAGACAAAAAAGGGAGCAGATAAAGTGTTTACTGTATTCAGTCTTGGATTTGCAGTTGAAGTTCTGCACCCCTGAGCTTCTGGATTATTTAAGAACACACACATTTGAGCACATCAGACACCTCCACAATGTTGTACAATGTACTTTCTTTAAAAAAACTGTACACATAAGCAGCTTGGGACTGTATGGAGCAGTTCAGAAAATATATCAAAACATTTATATTTCTTGGTCATAGAGCAGATTGAACATTCAGGCCTCGGTCATACCTGCCAGCTTTTTCTTTACAGATCGATGTGGCAACGAAAAACACAGCAGATTAGGGTGTTTATTCAGTCAGAGGAGAGGGTGTACAAGCAATCACTCATACAGAATGCACATTCTTTAAAAATTACTGTAACTCTTCTAGCAGTTTAAACTCTTCCTTCCTAATACTAACAGCAGCAACATACCATTTCAACACAAAAGCAGACTCACTTTTGTTTTTGTTTCTTTAATGAATGTGTGGTGATCACTGTCCGGGTTTCAGTGGGTCCTTCTGAGCAACAGGTCAGCAACATTTCAAATTTTGAGCAGGAACAAGTCAGGAGCAAGAATGAGTCAGCAACAATTCAAGCAACTGCGGGAAGCAACAATGCAAAAAGAACTCCAACCACTACCACACAATTTATAGCGTAGTGTTCTCGAGCTCCTGAGAACAAAAGCAGTCTCCATTTGGCACCATTTTCCTTTGACCAATCAGAATTCTACTTTCCGTCCACATCACCCCATATACGGTAAACCAGTGTCCCTGATTAAAATTCACTGCATCTCTAGTTATGATTTAATGTATAACCTGAGAATCTTGAAAATCTTCCATTTACCAGAGGAATTTTATTATTGTTTTCTGAATATTTTTAAAATGGTTGAAAGTATTGTCTGCATTGATGCTACACTTAACATCCTCCATCTTCAATCTGTGTTGTTCTAGTTCCTATACAAGTTGTAAAAATGGTGTCAATTAAAGGATAACTAAGGGGTGGGATAAGGGGCAGCCCTGCCTTACTCCATTGTACCTACTTAGAAAATGTGTTAAATAGCTGTTAACTGTAAATCTTGCCTTAGTTTTGGTCTAAAGAATTCCTATCATTTCATTGAGGGTTAAGGAAAACCCTAAACACATTCCTAGTGCATTCTTGGCTACACCTCCAGACTTGAAAAAGGTCCCAAAATGTTGGAGTGGATTGGATTAAAAAAATGCTTATTTATAAATTTATAAGTTAAAAAGCCCAGGAGCACCCATACAGTGTATCAACGTTTCACATCAAGTGTGGGAATGTGTTTGGTGAGTTGTTGTTTTTTGGCTCCCTCCCAAGGCACACTGAGACACCTTTTTGATCTTTCAGAAGGACCCTGGTACTGTAGACATGGAAATATGTAATTTCTGTTTGTAAAATCAAATGCCTTAGTAGCATCCAAGGCTAATACATAATAATGCTCCAGACATTTTTAATGCATTCAAATAAAGTTTGAAGTTTCCATGTGGCCAGCAGGATTGTTTTTCCCTGAAAAATGCATATTGATCATGGTGGGTGGCATCTGGAATACTCTTTAACAGTCTTGTAACTGTACATTTTGCTAGGATTTTACAATCCAGATTCATTAATGAGACTGGTCTATAGCCTTCTGGGTTACAAGAGTCCTTCCCCTATTTTTGGATTCAAACTACTCTAGCTGCATCTAAAGAGGGAGGTAAATTCCCAGTGTCATCCACCAATATTTTCTAGCATGAGCTTGATCCACGGAGACAACTCCTCTATGAACACAATGTAAAACTTAACTGTGTCTCTGTCTATAATGGGGGTCTTGTGTTTAGGGAATTTCAATAATGTATCTCTTATTATATTTTTCCAGGGAAAAGGTGTTTCCATGGCATTTTAACTTGCTCACTTTACCATCTACTAAGTATTGTTCCATTTCATGCTGGAAGTAAATTATGTAGAGGGTAGCATCTTTCAGAAAAAGAGATGTGCAAGAACAAGGAGACACAATTTAAAGATGGGGGCAGTTCAGGGGCAATGTGAGGAAGTATTTTTTCAGACAAAGAGTAGTGGATGCATGGAACAGCCTTCCTGAGGAGGTTGTGGGGTCTAAAACTGTGGGAGAATTCAAGAATGCATGGGACAGACATAAGGCAATTCTTTTGGGGGGTAGGAAGAAATAGGCTGTTGGTTAACTAGGATCTGCGGCCTATCCTGTAGGTAGGGAAATGGGCAGACTAGATGGGCCAAGCGGTCCTTATCTGCTGTCAAAGTCTATGTTCCTATGTTTCTATGTTCTTCTGATATATATATAGATATATATATATATATATAGATATAGATAGATAATATTTCATTGCTTGCAAAAACTTTGTTAATGCATCAGTTAGGGTTGAAGTGACAAAAGTAGGAAATGAGGCATCAGGGTTAACACCTTAACACCCCCCCATGCCTACTCCACCTCACCCATCTCAAACCAACAGGTGATGGAGGTATGTGCCTCGGGGTTGTCAGCCCTAACTCTCACCCCATTCCATGTGTAACAAAGCTCACAAGATACAGTATAGGAGAATGGGGTGAGAGTTAGGGCCGACAACCCCAAGGCACACCCCGTCACCTGTTGGTCTGTGTTGGGTGGGGTAGTAAGGCATTGGGGGTGTTAGGATATCAACCCTAATGCCTCATTTCTCTACTTTGTCACTTCAACCATAACTGATGCATTAACAAAGTTTTTTGCAATTAATTTCCTCATTTTTTTAGAAAGTGTAATGTAACTGGCATATGTTGGTGGGAGCACAGGCCCTCTGGGCCCTGTGCTCCCTTCAATCTGCCCATTTTTGCATAATGATATGTGTCTGTGGGAGGACAGGCCCACTGAGCCTTGCAATCCCACTTAGACATAACTACAGAGCCATACAGCAGCCCTATAGGGCTGAAAAGGAACCCTTGTAACACTAATTTGCCAATATCTCAGTAACCATAGCAGCTATGGAAAAAATTCCATGCAGTTGTAATCATGACTTTGAAACCTCCACATGTGCTTAGTTCACCCAAAGGTGAACTAAGTTGCTTGAAGTGAAAAATCCATATCTCAAATCATTTCCAAGATAAGGGTACTGAAAGGTGCTGTGGGAGCCACAATGTTATCCTATGGAAAATATCTCAACTTCGTAAGGCATGTCTATGGAACCAATGAAAATGTTTGCACCTAAACAGCATAGTTCACATCTTTGGGACACTCCCTTTATACCCTGCAAATTTAAAGCCAAAAGACCAAGGGCAGGATCCTCAAAGAACAGCAAAAATTCACCAGCTGTGGGAGAAAGGCTTGTAGCACTGCAGAAATGTAGTTGCATGATATTCTTAAAGAAAATCCACAGCTAAGGGAAATCGGCAAAAGTCCCACAGCTGTGGAATTGCAGCAGTTGCAGGAATCCTGCAAGTGCTGCAGAGATGCAGCTGTGGAAATGGCTTAGAGGCACAGCAATAGTAAATCTATGTAGCTGAAGCAGCAGACTTTAACATTGCTGCCATAATATGAAGCTGACAGCACACACACACAAAGAGACCTGCAACCAGTCCCTCAACTGGGACCACTGCCTTTTACAGGTACCAGATACCATGGTACCACAGTGGCTGACTGTCACTGCTGGTTGTCCCTCCCTGGGGTGTTCCTGTGGCCTGTGGGGTAGCACTTGCTGCAGACTGGCCAGGCTCTACTGTCTGTGGAGCTCCATCATGAGGCTGCACTGGGTCTGGTTGTTGTTGCCTGTTGCCATATCATGGCAATGTGTGCATTTGTTACTGTACCAACAGCTACTGCTATACTATCTAGGATGCTATTACCTGTGCCTCACCTCCACTTTAATTGATTCCAATTGTTGAGGCACTACTGCAGTTTGCTGAGGGAGAGTTACACCTCATTCCACTGTATATAAAATTTTTTCTCACACCTGGAAAAAAACTGGCTGAGAATAGCTTTTCAGGGTCTGTGCCTTACTTATCTCACACCTTTTTTTTCCCTCAAGGACTTACACAGCTAACTTTTTCCACAGTCCGTAGTGTTTTTTTCCACAGCTATGGAGGTTTTTGTGAATAACACTTAGAGCAATCTCCCCTTTTTTCCGTAGCTGAGGCAGTTTTGGGGACTTAGGGAAGGTTTTGCACCTTCTGAAAGCTTTGTAAATCTATCCCCAAATTGCTTATTTGCAGTGCCCTTGGAAAGTTCTAAAATTCATAGTTCATGAGGTGTCAAAATGCCCATTCATGAAACTTCATTGTTCATCTGATTTTTGCCATCTGGTCTGGAAATCATGACAAAGGATCAGCTCGCAAAAGGTGATTTTGACAGCTCGAAAGAGGATTTAAAAACAATCCCTTTCACAAACTGTCAAAACTCCTTCGTGAGCTGATCCTTTGCAAGGTGACTGTGACGGAGCTGAATAGGACCCTGTCCCAGTCGTTATGGAGAGTTTGAATGCAGGGATCTGTTCTGCTCTTTCCTTTTCTGTCTCTTATCTGTCTGTGCAATCACCCTTTCTTGTGAGACCTAGGATTTGTTCACCCTGACAGCCTCGTAGTTCTTTATCTCTCACTGTCTCTCAGTCTTCCCTTGCTGTTTCTGTCTGTTCCTCCCATGCATATCTGCTGTTATAACAATATATGTAAATCATTATGTGGAAATGTAACTGATACTGGGATCCCTTTGTTTAGAAATTATATAGTGTTACTGTTGAAATGTATATCATTATAGTTTGACATGATTGCAAAAAGCTATTGGGAACTCATGGGGTTAACCTGAGATCCATTTTTAAGCTCTGTTTTCAAAATCTGTGGAGAAGGGGCCTCAGTTCTGGGACATTGTGTGCTTGCTGCACCTGCATGAAATTGGCAAGAACATTTTAGAAAAAAACAGGATGCTTGTGAAGGAGGGGGATGGAAAGACTTATAAAAGAGAGAGCTGCAGCATTTAAAGAGGCACAGAGACACCCAAAGATTGAAGGAAAACTCAGATGGATCTTCTCTGTTTATTCTGCCTTTGTAAATACTTATACTGAACAAGCTTATTTTTTATGTTACTGCTATAACTAATAAACACTTTTTTGTGAATCTACAACTGCTCCTGGTTTTTCCTATGCTTTCTGACTTGTACCTCAACACAGATGGTGTCAGGGATTACGTCGTGCATACTCTAAACCAGTAGTTTTGTGCATGGGTACTGGACCAGTACCAGGAAGCAGCAAGTCCAGGAGTGGTTACCAGGAGAATGGCAGCCAAACTAGCAGAGACAGAATTCCAAGCTGAGATTGTACAGCCAGCAAAAGTTATGGAACAGGGACGGGCAGTGACAGAACCTGAAAGCCTGATGGACTTTTTCAAATGGTGGTCTATACAACAAAAAGAGATGGAAAAGCAGAGAGAGAAAAAGATATTCAACATTTAGAAGCACAGAGGAGAGAAGAGATGCAGTGATAGGAGCAGCAGAGGCAAGAAGAGATGCAGCAACAGGAGCAGTGATAGCTGTATCCCTTGCAAGCTATCAAAGACAGAGGATCTGGCACAGATCCAGATGAGCAACAAAACACAAACAACTTAAAAGCCATTAAACTTACAAAGTGTTGTCCCTTGGATGATATTGTGGCATACCTGATAACTTTTGAAAGAGTTGTCACAGCTGCCAATCGCCAAAAGCAGTAATGGACAATCAGACTGGTACCTTACCTAACAGGAAAGCCCTGCTTGCCTACAGCAATATGGAAACTGCACATTCAGAAAACTATGACCTGGTGAAAAAAGAAATCCTGAAAAGGTATGACATCTCAGGAAAGACCCACAGGCAGAGATTTTGATCTCTGAAATACAACTCAGTCGATAATTCCTGAGAAGCCTTCACCTGACTCAGAGAACTCCTGATAAAATGGTTCCAAATGGAGGGCAAAACAGTCCGACAGATCATCAACACACTTGCAATGGAGTAATTCATCAAAATCCTGCCTACAGATGTGCAGATGTGGGTAAAAGAACACCAACCAGAAAGTGGGGAAAAGGCTGTTTCTTTGGCTGAGGACTACCAAATGGCCAGACAGATGCCACAGCAGTGAGGTAACAGTCAAGTAAGACACTCTTTTTCTCATTTAAACTCTAAGTCTGATAAGAACTCTGGTAGGGGTAACACATTTGTGCCCAAAGACATTATTTTCTATAACTGTAATAAGCCAGGTCATATTGCAAGAAATTGCCATAAGAAGAGTGACACTGGAGCAGATTTGTCATTAGCAAATTGGGGCAAGTAGTTAACAGATGTGAAGGTGGGGGATAAGACTGTAAAGGGCCTCACTGATGCGGGAAGCAGACAGGCCATAGTGCATGTTGAGGTGCTGGGAAAACACTGTGCAAAAGGACCAGGTACTGGTGTCATCGGCATTCAGGGGATGCTCAATACTATCCCACCACCCAAGTGACTCTGACTCTAAATGGGTTGTCGCACCAAATGAAAGTGGGGGTAGTACCCAAGTTAACTGTACCTGTGATTATTGGAAATGGCTTTCCAGGATTTACTGAGTTAATTAAAGAGGGAGTAAATCCTGATGTTTCAGCAACTGTGGTGATGAGTTCAGGCAAATAAAATTTCTTATGGTGGGGACTCTTTTCCTTTCACCAGTTTTGATTCGGGTTTGTTTGAACACAGCTCCAAGATCTGGAAATCCAGGAAAGAAAGACAATGCCTGAAGAAACTGTGGCAACAAATGACTGATGGACATAAGGGGTTAACATATGAAAATGCTGAAATTAAGCTGATAACTGATTGTGATTTTCTTTTAGAGCAAGATAATGATATTTCTCTCCAGGGTTATTTTAAGCAGCTGGGGGTGAAACTAAAACAGGGTGAACGTATGTTTAAAAAATGTAATGGGTGACTGTGCAGAATATGGGTTAAACCTCAGACACAGGACTAGATAGAACAACTGGTTATACCACAAAAGTATAGATCTGAGTTGTTACAGATAGTACATAATAGTCCTATAGCTGGTCACTCAGGGAGGGATCGCACCCTTGCCAGATTGCTGTATAGCTTTTACTGGCCAAATATTCATGAAGATGTTGCTACCTATTGCAATTGCTGTGCTGAGTGTCAGAAAGTAGCCCCAGTCACTAGAAAAGACAAGGTGCCTCTGGTGCCCCATAGATGTGCCTTTTGAGTGAATTGCAAAGGATGTGGTTGGTCCTTTTCACAAAAGTAAAAAGGTTAATAGATTTATCCTGGTAGTATGCAACTATGTTATTCGATACCCAGAAGTAGTTCCAATGCGTACTGTCACAGCTTCAAAAGTGGCAGAAGAGCTTGCAAAAATTTTCAGCAGAGTGGACATACCTAAAGAAATTATTACTGATCAGGGTAGTAATTTTGGTGCTGCATTACTTAAGGAACTGTACAGACTATTAGGTATCACTGCCATACAAACCTCCCCCATCACCCTGAGATAGACAGACTTGTTGAACATTTTAACCAAACCCCAAAATGTTTGTTAAAAAGGTTTGTAAAAGGGGAAGGGAAAGATTGGGACCAATACTTGCCTTACCTACGTTTTGCTTACAGAGAACTGCCAAAGGAATCAACAGGGTTTTCATCATTTGAAATGCTGTATGGTAAGCAGCCAAGAGGGCCACTGGATATGATAAAAGAAGTGTGGGAAGATAACCCCACTCAGAAACAATCTATAACATCTTATATGTGTGACCTAAGAAAGAAGCTGCAAAATATATTGAAATTGCCAATAGTAATCGGGAAGAGGCACAAAACCAGCAGACGGTATATTCTGACCATGGGGATAAAATAAAACATCTTTGAGCAAGGTGGAAAGGTCTTGCTACTGTTACCCACAACAGAAAATAAACTGTTAATGAAGTGGCAAGGGCCTTATAGAGTGTTTAGATGTACTGGCACCGTTAACTATGAGTTTGAGACCCTTGACTGGAAAAATCCTTCTAAGATATACCATGCTAACCTTCTCAAGAAATGGGCTGAAAAAATTCCAAAAGCTGCTTTGCTAGTTTTTCCAGAAACTGAAAAAGAAGATACTGATGTAGCTTATGATAGACTGGAACAAACTGACTGCTGATGCTGTAAATGGGAATGTTTCCTTAACCTCAGAATAAACTGCAGAAATGCACAATGTGCTAAGGACATTTAACAGTACTTTTACCACAGTACCAGGCCGAGCAAAAGAGGTCAAGCACGTAATAGTGCCAAGGAATGCTCACCCTATTAGGCAAAAGACATACAGGTTACCAGAATGGATAAGAGCTGAAGTGGTTAAGGAAATACAAAAAATGAAAGAATTTGTTATCATAGAAGAGCTGAGGAGTGCTTGATCATCTCCAATGGTAATTGTAAACCAAAAAGAAGAGGGTGTTAGAATCTGCCTTGATTTTAGGATACGTCATCAAGTGTCAGAATTTGACAATTATCCTGTGAATAGATGATTTGGTGGACAGATTGGGGAGTGCAAAGTATATCAGTACCCTTGATCTCACCAAGGGTTACTGGCAAATCCCTTTAGCTAAATAATCCAGAGACAAAACTACATTTTCCACTCCTGTTGGATTCTATCAGGTCACCACCATGCCATTTGGTTTACTGTACATGGTGCAACAGCTGCATTCCAGTGGTACATAGATGTAATTTTATCACCTCACACTGGTTACTGTGCTACGTACCTGGATGATATCATGGTGTACAGTCCAGACTGGAAAAGTCACATGAAACACCTTCAAGCAGTTATACAAGCAATCAAAAATCTGGGTCTGACTATTAATCCTACTAAATGTGCATTGGGCATGCAAAAACAGATATTTTGGCTATGTATGGAAATGGAGAAGTTAAGCCAGAAATTTCTAAAACTGAAGCTGTAGCTAACAGTCCTGTTCCTAAAACAAAGAAACATGTTGGATCAATTTTAGAGCTGGCTGGTCATTATTAAAGATTTGTTCCCAACTTTGCTGAGTTAGCTACGTCCCTCACTGAACTCATGAAATAACAGTACCCAAATAATATGAAATGGACCCCAGAGTGTGATGAAGCTTTACAAGTCATTAAAGCTGCATTATGTTCAGCTCCTGTTTTAAGAAGTCCAGACTTTGAGAAACCATTTGTGTTACAAACAGATGCATCAGAAGTAGGCCTAGATGCAGTCCTGAGTCAAAATATAGATGGGACAAAACATCCTATTCTGTACATAAGTAGTAAGTTGCATGACAGAGAGAAAAGGTACTCCACCATTGAAAAGGAATGTTTAGCAGCAAAGTGGGCCATGGGGTCCCTTAAGTTTTATTTACCAGGAACTGACTTTGTACTTATAACAGATCACAATCCTCTCTGTTGGATTAACCAAATGAAAGATAACAATTCCAAAATCACAAGGTGGTACCTCTCACTACAGCCTTTTAAATTCAAAGTGATATACAAATCTGGTAAAGAGAATAGTAATGCTGATTTTCTGTCAAGAGATGGATCAGGAATTGAGGGTTCTAAAGGTTGAAAAACAAATGTATGAGTTTACACTTTACTGTTTGCTATACTGTTATAGAACAAAGGATACTGCACATGTGCTTAATTTCTGAAAGTTAGAAGCTAATGCTAGTACAGAATTAATAGAATGTTTTGGAAACCTGTTTGATAAAACAGGTTCCCTCTTAAGGAGGGAGGTTTATGTAACAGAGTTGAATAGGACCCTGTGGCAGTTGTTATGGAGAGTTTGCATGCTGGGATCTGTTCTGTTCTTTCCTTTCCTGTCTCTTGTCTGTCTGGTTGCACAACCACATTTTCTCGTGAGACCTAGGATCGGATCACCCCGACAGTCTTGCAATTCTTTGCCTCTCACTGTCTCTCAATCTTTCCTTGCTGTTTCTGTCTTTTCTTCTCTTGCATATCTGCTGGTATAAAAATATATGCAAATCATTATGAGGAAATGTAATTGATACTGGGAACCCTTTGTTTAGAAATCATATAGTGTTACTGTTGAAATGTATATAATTATATTTTGAGATGCTTGCAGAAAGCTATTGGGAACTCAAGGGGTTAACCTGAGAGCAGTTTTTAAGCTCTGTTTTCAGAAGCTGTGGAGAAGGGGCCTCAGTTCATGTACATTGTGTTCTTACTGCACCTGCATGAAATTGACAAGAACAATTTAGAAAAAAACAGGATGTTTGTTAAAGAGGGGGTTGCAAAAACTTACAAGAGAGAAAGAGCTGCAATGTTTAAAGAGACACAGAGACACCCAGAGACTGAAGGAAAACATAAATGGATATTCTCTGTTTATTCTGCCTTTCAAATCAAATCAAATCAAATCAATATTTACTTCTATAGTGCCTTTTAAAACCAAGGCACTGTACAGATTATAAATACAATAAAATACAATAAAACAGACAATATAAAAATATTTAAAATCAAAGCATTATAATCCAAGTCAATTAGTCCGGAAGGCCAGTGAAAACAAATATGTTTTTAACATTGTTTTAAAACTACTGATGGTCAGGCATTCTCTTAACCGACTAGGTAGAGAATTCCACAGGGTTGGTGCTGCAAATGAAAAAGCATGAGCGCCAGATGTTTTTAGACAAACCCTGGGAATCGCCAGCATTCCCTCATTGGTGGTTCAGAGTGGACGACTGGGGGAGTAGGGAGTCAGGAGATCTTTAAGGTAGTCAGGTCTGCCACTGAAATGGCAGCTAGTGCACTTTGTACAGGACAGGTATAATATGACTGGACTTAGAGGTACCAGTCAACAATCTGGCCACAACATTCTGCACCAGATGCAAGTGGCGGATATCAACCCCTGATAGCCCTAGGTAGAAAGCATTGCAGTAGCCAAGAAAGGTAGTAATGAAGGCGTGGACCAATGTTGGAAGGTCACCTGGGGAATCATGTGTTTTTTTATGCTACTGCTAGTACTAATAAACTCTTTTTGCAAATTTTACAACTACTCCTGGCTTTTCCTGTGCTTCCTGATCTGTGCCTCAACGACAGTGACAAAATCCCTGTTTGCGAGCCATTCCTTGTTCATGAGATGGGCAATCTGATTGGGAAATCATGATCAAGGATTTTTTCAGCTCACGAAAGGGGATTTTGACAGCTCATGAAAAGGATTTTGATAGCTCATAAAAGGGGATTAAAAAACAACCCCCCTTTTGCGAGCTGTCAAAATCCCCTTTCACAATCTGATCCCCTTTTGCGAGGTGACAAAATCCCTGTTCATGAGCCAATCCTTGTTAGTGAGATACAGCTATCTGGTCCAGAAATTGCGATCAAGGATTTTGTCACCTTGCAAAAGGGGATCAGCTCGCGAAAGGGGATTTTGTTACCTCATAAACAAGGATCGGAAGTGAGTGACGAACCAGGATTTTTTAAATTTAAAATGGCCATTTTTTTCACAAAAATGAAGCAAATCAAAGCCATGGGTTTGTATAGGGCATCACCCTGAACAAAACTCATGCTTCAGTTACAAGACAACACATCCATGGGGCAAATTATAACATTTTGTTTGTGGGGAAAAATGAAAACAAGATGGCAAATCCCCATTTGCGAGGTGACAAAATCCTTGATAGTGAGACCAATCCTCTTTTGCAAAACATACATATAAATCTGAACTGAGCATGCTCAGACTCGAAAATTCAAAATTAAATAGTACAACAGTGTCCATGTGTCACAGTGGGAGTGCAGCACATATGTATGTAGCTGTGGAAACACAGGGGTCTTTGGCTCCTGCTCTTCCACACATTAAGTTACAAGCAGACATAGCGAAATTGCAACAGGTTGTTATAACTATGCCATTTTAAATAATTGTCACCGCAACTGTTCAACATAACCTTCTTATCACCTCACCACATGTACCCAGTACAGAAAACTTTCAAATCTCTGTCGAAATGTAATTCCATGCAACTGTAATGCTGTTTTTGCACCACAGTTTTGCAAAAACATTTTTGGCAGGATTTGAAAAATGACAGCTATACTATTCATGAGGTGGTGTGTAAAAATGATAATGTTAAAAATCTGGTTTGAAAATATGAAAAATTGTCAAAGTTACAAGCGTACGTAGACTGCACAACTCACATATGTGACGCAGTCATTTTCGCAAATTTTTTCATCAAATTTTTTACATTGGCTTTTTGGGACCTCCTCTCATGAATAGTGCATCTGTGATTTTGTTAATCAGTCCCAAAAGTTGATTTCGCACAGCAACCATGCCATTCTGTGAGACAGGTGTGAAAGCACATTTGTGGCAGGATGTGCAGAATGACAGCTGTACTGTTCATAAGGAGATGTGAAGAAATGGCAATGCTGAAAATCTGAAGTGAAAATATAAAAAATTTGGGAAGTTATGAGCATGCATAGAAACTGCACAATGCACACTTATAAGCCATCATTTTGTGGACTTTTTTCACCAAATTTGCAACATAGGCTTTTTGGGACAGCACCTCATGAACAGTGACACTGTTGTTCTGTAAATCGATCCTGAAAGGTGATTCCGTGCAGCAACCGTGAAATCACCTTTTGGGATGAAGCAACAAAATAACAGTGCCATTTTTCATGAGATGGGGTCCCAAGATCCATGTTGAAAATTTAGTCAAAATTCTAATTTGGCCAAGATATCAACATAAATTGAAACCCACCATTGACTCCAATTATATAGCTTATCTTCAATTATTCAGTTTGTGGTTGGGCTTTGAAGAGTGCAGATCTGTTCCTGGTCAAAAGAAGATGACAGCGCTGACCTCCGGAGTTAAGTATAGGGTAAGGGGGGTGTGCAGAGGTGGCTGTGCAGAGGAAGGGTGGGAATGGGGAGGGGGGACTGGGGAGAGGAAGAGGGACCATTTTCTTTATTACAGATTTGTTAAAAAAAAGACATTGGGATGGTTTTCTTTATTCACAGGTTAAAAAAATTAATATGGGCACACTGGGGTGGGCTTCCAGTGTGCCACATAAGTTGAAGGGCATCATGATGCCAACAAGGGGATTGGGCACCCCGTCTAAAATAAAAGTGGGCTGGGGGTAACCGACACTGGAAGTCGGCATCCCGGTGTCAGAAAGTTTTCCAAAAAAAAGAAACTATATCTCAGCACACTGGGGTGGGCTTCCAGTGTGACACAATACTGGGAAGGGGATACACACCGACACAGGGATTGGGCACCCCAATGTCGGTGTGAAACATAGGAATTTGGGGAGGGGCAGACTAGTTCTTTGCAGGATCCTGCCTCGAAATGATCACAAATTTCAATGCAGGATTCTGAATCAAAGAAAGACATCAGGGGATGGTTTTCTTTTCTTCACGAGCTTTTAAATAATGTAGGGCACACTGGGGTGAGCTCACAGTGTGCCAAATAAGTGCATGAGTCTGCGGGGGATACATACTGACATGGGGATTGGGCACCCCATGTAGGTGTGAACAAATCGGATCTTCCTTGACTCTGCAGTTGGCAACACAAGTTCCAGTTGCAGCTGCAGAAGTCAAGAAAATACTGCTCTTCTCATTCAGAGAATGGCCTACAAGCCATTCTCTCTATAGGCTGACACCCAACTTGTTTGGCTGAAAACAAAAACAAACATCGGAATACACTTCTTTAGCTGTGTTCTGATTTTTTTTTTTTTAAAACATTCAATACTTCAACATCTTTGCTAAGTGGCAAACAAGATGGAGGACGCAACACAAGTTCAATCAATCGAACCTCTGTGAACTGTGAGCACAATATCAGCCTTCTTTGTGAAAAGAAGCGGTATTGTGCACACAGCTATATACTATTGCACAATACCAGTGCTACTTTGCAAAAGAAGCAGGTATTTTGTAACTTAGTACTGTATTGTGTGAAAAATAGTATTTTTCGTACTGACATATAAATTTACCATAGGAAATAATGGGAACATTTAAAATATCATAACTTTTGAACAGATTAATATTTTTCCCCAAACCTTCAAAAGGCACATCTGTGACCCAAAGGCTTTCTACCCTAAAAATTTCACACTACAACATAATGCCATTTCTGAGATCCAGTTGTACAAAGAAATGTAAAACAAACCTGGATTTTTCTGTTTTTTTCAACATTTTATATCTCAGAAATCACCAAACTGATTACCACAACATTTGGCAGTACAACAGAACTACCTCTAAAGATTATGCATGCCAAATTTCATGCAAATCCTTTGAACAGCTCCAAAGTTATAAGCATCAATGTTTGGACATTAACATAGAAGTGCAGTTTCACCCTAACTATACTGGTACGCCTATATATATAGTATTATATATAATATATATATATAGTATATATATATATATATATATATATATATATATATATATATATATATATATATATATTGTATATATATATATATATATATATATATATATGCAAAAAATCTGTTTAATGCATTAGTTAGGGTTGTTCCACAGTGACAAAAGCGAGGAAATTTGGTGTTAGGGTTGAAAGCCACCCTTGGACCCCTGCTCACCCCAACGGCATCAGGATGCGTGTTGAGTCATTAGCCTAACTCTCACCCCATCACATGTGTGAAGAAGCAGAGGTATAGGAGAATGGGATGAGAGTTAGGACCGACCCAGCAACTGCACCCGATGCCAGTTGCGGGTGGCTGGGGCCAAGGGGCTTTCTTAACCCTAACACCAAATTTCTCACTGTTGTCACAGTGGAACAACCCTAGCTAATGCATTAAACAGAGTTTAGCCTCTAATTTCCATTCTTTTTGAGAATGATGAGAAATAGTGAATGTAATGCAGCAACGGGAGTGCGGGGCCCAAAGGGCCCCATGCTCCCACCATGTGATGTCTTGTGACATAGTAACAGGAACAGCAGCACAAACAGAAGTTTGAACAGTGGCACACATGGTAACGCAAATGTAAATAGTAAAGGAAATGTTAATAGAAATGCAAGAACAAAGTGACACCGAAGAGGACAGTGACGCAAATGGACATTGAAGCATGTATGAAAACACAACTGGCAACACGAACAGTGATGGCAGTGGTATTTAAAATGGAAATAAGTGTCACAGCAAAAAGAACGCAAAGGAACAGAAACGGAAAAGTTTAACACAAGTTTATTACAAACACAAACCGTGAGCGCACACAGGCATGGTACAGCAATTGTAAATGCAAATGGTAAAGTTAACATGAAGAATAATGCCAAAGGAAAGAGAAATGGAAACAGGAACAGAAGCACATACAAGCATAAACTTGAAATGCTACGGGCATAGTGCCGCAATTGTAAATGCAAATGGTAAAAGGTAACAACAACAATAACAGCAAAGAAACAGAAGTGCAAAGGAAATGCAAGTATATGGAAACGCAAACCGAATAAAGAAGGCACAGTAACGCAATTGTAAAATGCAAATGGTAACAGTAACAGCAAGGAAAATGCAAAACGAAAGAGAAATTGAAACGCAAACAAAATGGCTGCCAGAAACACAAATGGCAATGCGCAGGGTGATGCAAACAAAAACACAAACAGAAACAGTAGTAGAAACTCAGACGGTAACAGTAACCAAAACGCAAGCGCGAATGACAGTGCAAAGGGTAACGCACATGTTGGTGTACATGGGAACAGTAACGCAAACGGGAACATAAATGCAAGTGGAAATAGTAACTGTAACAGTAATGGAAGCACATACCCTGTTTTTGCCAAACAGGTGCATACAAAAACACAGTGTGTACAAGGAATGTATGCATTGTAATGGGGATCAAAGCTTAAATCAAGCATTGGAAGTACTTGTACAGTGTCAGTGGCTCAGTAGGTAGCACACTCGCCTCTGAGGCCGGGAGATCAGAGGGCTGTGGGTTCAGTTCCCACATCTGGCACTTGGGTTAATATCCCAGTACTGACACTGTAATGCAGCATGAGAGGGGTGCTGCATTTCTGAGGTGCCGTCTTTCGGATGAGACGTTGAACCGAGGTCCCATCTGCCTGGATTGGTGGTAGTTCGGGTGGATGTTAAAGATCCCATGGCACTTATCGAAAAGAGTAGGGGAATTTCCCCGGTGTCCTGGCCAAATTTCCCTCATTCACTAAAAATACCACCAACAGCTTAATCTGGTTCAAAGTCAGTTGGAATTCATCTGTATCCCCCTCCCCCTGGGTCGTGCCTGAAAATAGGCAGGATTTGTCTAGTGCACTTACCCGGTCAACAAAAGCTAAATAAAATAAAATAAATAAAATAAACTTCATTGCTAATATCTCAGCAACCGCATGACGTGGAAAAAAAAATTAAATTTCACAAAAATCTTGATTCTCCTGGTTAGGTGTTTGCTTTTACATAGCCCGTTGGGCTATGCAGCTCTCAACAAAAAATCTGTATATTGCATCGTTTTCGAGATACGAGCACCGAAAGGCGCGGCGCATGCCACCATGTTAGTCTATGGGAAAAATGCCAACTTCGGAGTACTGTAACTTTGCAGCAATGCAATATTTTTTCACCAAACCATCAAAAGTCACATCTGTGAGATGTTGGCTGCCTTTCTGCTCAATTTCAGCCCAAAAGACCAAACTGTTTGTTTGCAGAAGGATGGCAAAAAATTCCAGTCATTTTGGCCATAGCCTGAAAAGTAGTGCCGCAATTTGCAACACTTTTCACAAAAATTTACGAAAGTGTCGTGCTTTTCACACTAATTTGCAACACTACTGTTTCCAGAAATTTGAAAAACATATTTCTGGGGTGTTTAACCCCAAAATAAGGACATGGCTAGCATCTTTAGGGTCCGATTAGGTGAACACAAAAATAATTGTGTCCCTAGATGGTCCCAAATTTAAATGCCAAGCATTTTTCTTATCACCAACTGAAAACAAAATGGCAGATTTGCAACACTACTAGGGCCGTTTGTGACACTAAAAAGTGCATTTGTGAAAGTGTTGAATATTTTAACTTTTCCCATTGACTTATAATGGGAACTTGTTTTTTGAATAACTTTTGAACCGTTCAATATTTTTTCACGAAATCTTCAAAAGGCACATCAGGGACCCTGGCTGCACATTCTTTGAAGTTTTCAGACCAATCGCACAAACCGTGTGACCTGTAGTTGAGAGCAAAAAAATCACAAAAAAGCGTAATAGCACAATTGGTTATCACTTAATAACTCCACAGCTGTATATTCGACCAGTACAAAACTTGGCAGATCCCAAGATCTACCATGCTTAATTGTGCATACCAGATTTCAGACAAATCCATTGAATGGTGGCAAAGTTATTAAGGTGCAAAATTTGACCCTTTAACCTTAAAAGTGCTACTCAACCCTAACTTTGGTAGCACTACCGTGCTACCATAATATATATATATATATATATATATATATATATATATATATATATATATATATAAAATAGTGGCGTGGTCACACCACTGTAGTTAGGGTTGAGCAGCCAGTTACATACTGAAGTCAAAAATTTGGACGTTAATAACTTTGGACCCATTCAATGGATTTGCCTGAAATTTGGTACACATGTTGGGACACACTAGATCTCTTGACTTGCCAAATTGTGTTTCGGTCAGGGTACCGGTCTTCATGTACAAAAGTGCTGAAAAATGCAAAATTATCCATTTTGGAGGCATCTTTTGGCATTCTAAATGTGGTCCTGTACGGCCGTCGTGTGGTGTGCCACTCTGCAAGATGGCTTGTTTGAAAGAGCTTTAGTGGCCAAACATGGTGCTTTTTGTTTGGTAAAAAAATATTAAGGTATTCAAAAGTTATGGCAGTTTTAAGTTCCCGTTGTAAGTCAATGGGAAAATTTATATGTATATCTTGCGATCAAAGAATGGGGGTTCGGGCCATCTCGTCAAGCCTGGTGGTCAAAGAATTTGCAGCCTCGCGGTTCAAGAATCTTTGATCCCAAGGAATTTCAAAAATTATTCGACCGTGAGGTCTGCCATCTTGTTTTCAATTTTTCAATCACACAAAAACAAATATCTTGGCTCAGGGCTCACTTCTGAAGTAAAACTTTGATGGGTTTTACTCAGGGGACCCTGATCTATCGAGCCATGGCTTTGGTTCCATCAAAATTGGTCTAAAAATAGAGTTGTAAGCTTTTGAATTCTTTGTTCGTGGCTTGCTAACGTTCTTTGATATCAAGCCTGCAAATTCTTTAATCGTGAGAAACTTTGATCACGATCGTGCATCAAGAGCGAAGGACGAGACGGACAGATTGTAAAATGTGTTTCTGTAGCCCAAGGGTGCCCTATATTAACTAAAATAAGGGTGGATTTTGGTCAGGGGGCTTCCCTCTTCTATATCTGAATAAAATAGTGTACTTTTTATTATCCCTGGTAGTCTAGCGGCCCCTCCCATCATAGCAATGTATATAATGATGTATCTTATCCCTGGTAGTCTAGTGGCCCCCCAAATGAGTATCCTATTAGTATCTTTGCTTATTATCTGTGGTAGTCTAGTGGCCCCCCATGTGTGTTTATGCATATTTTTTTTTATAATTATATCCCTGGTAGTCTAGTGCTCCCCACCCATGATCTGTAGTTCTTAATAATTAATATTCCTATCCCGGTAGTCTAGTGGTTCCCCTCCCATCATAATTAAATTGATTTCTATTTAGCAATACCTGGTAGTCTAGTGGCCCCCCATCCCCCACCCATCCATGACAGCCCACCCAGCACCCCCACCCTTCCCAAGCCAGCGACTGGCACAGCCCACCTCTCACCTCCATGGCCAGCTGCCGACCGTGTGTATTACCAGCAGCAATTGAAAGAGGCACTAGAAAATAATTTCCGAATGCCTCTTTCAATTGCCACTGGTAAAACACACAGTCAGCGGGTGAATGCAGGGCAAGCATCAGTAACTGTGTTACTCATTCCCCAATAAGTCAGCATGCAGGTGCCACACCAGGAATACATAATGTGGTGAGCACATCTAAGGAAAGGTCCACTGCAATGAGAGAAAAGCTTGATATATGCAGTGGCACCTCCCAACGTGCCTTCCCTGGTGAAACATTAGAGTAAACATGGCGGCACACTGCCTGCCACAATGCCAACTCGGGTGCCCAATTCCCTGTCAGCATGCCTGACACAGTTTATATGTTATTGAGGCCACTCCCCTGTCGGCATAATGCACCCCATTTGTCATGTGCTGAGGGGTGCTCAATACCCATCGGCTAGAGCCCCAAACACTCAGGTGGCACACTGGGAGCCCACCCAGCATGCTAAAGGCTCTGTAAAAAAAAAAATCCTGCAATTTTTAAACCTGTAAAAGAAGCAAACAGTCCTAATCTGTCCAGCTCCTGCCCCAACTTGCACTCCACCCTCTGTGCACCCTGCCTCCAAACACCCCCCACCCCATACTTACCTCCAGAGTCTGGTGTGATGATCTTGGTGGACGAGACACATCAGCACTTTCAAAGCTGACTGCGATCTGAAGAAATGCCGGTCAGCTGCATAATGGCATAAATAGGTTTTTTTCAATTTTGGTGCATATCTCGGGCATTTTTTTGAATTTTTGCACCAAATATTCAACATAGGGTTATTGGGGCCCCTCCTCATAATTTCAGTCACTGTCATGGCATTATTCAGTCCCAAAAGGTGATTTCATGGTCACTGTGCGGAAACACCTTTCGGGACCGAGTAATGAAGCAACAGTGCCACTGTTCATGAGGGGGGCTTTAAAAAAGCCTATGTTGCAAATTTCGTGCTTTGCGCTGTTTCCATGCATGCTTGTAACTTCATGAATTTGTAATATTTTCACTCCAGATTTTCAAAGTTGCCATTTTCCACACCTGAATAGTATAGCTGTCATTTTACATATCCTGGCCGAATTGTGTTTTGCACATTCGATGAATGACTTGTGATCGCTGTGCAAAATCCATTTTGGGACAGTTTGAGAAAATGAAGGTGACACTGTTCATGAGCAGAGGTCCTAAAATGCCTATGTTGAAAATTTGGTGACAAAAGTCCATAAAATGACTGTGTTACATGTGTGCATTGTGCAGTTTCCACGCATCCTTGTAACTTCTCAAATTTGCAATATTTTCAGGCCAGATTTTCAACATTGGCATTTTTTCACACTTCCTTATGAACAGTACAGCTGTCATTTTTCACAGCCTCCCCAAAATGTGTTTCCGCACATGTGGCGCACAATGGCATGGTTTTGCTGTAGGAAATCAACTTTTGGGACAGATTAACAAAATCACAGCACCACTGTTCAAGAGGGGAGGTCCCAAAATGCCTATGTTGAAAATGTCACTAAAAAAATCCCAAAAATAATTGGGTTACTGATGTGTGTTGTGCAGTTTCTATGCATGCTCATGACTTTGCCAATTTTTCATATTTGCGCTACAGATTTTCAGCGTTGCCATTTTTTTACACCTCCTCATGAATAATACAGTTCTCATTTTCCACATCCTGCCCAAAATGTGTTTTCATCCCTGTGTCACCAAATGGCATAGCCGCTGTGCAAAACCACCTTTCAGCTAACAAACTGATTGTGCCGCTCTTCATGAGGTGGGGTCACAAAAAGCCTTATGTTGAAAATGTGAGTGAAAATACCAACAAATGCCTACAACATTAGAGTTTCCAACTGTAACACCCACCCTGTAGAGACTGCCATGTATCAGGGGTGTGACTTGAGATCACTGGCTGTAATGATCATGCCATTCCACCCCCACCATGCAGCCAGTGACAGGCATCGAGGTGTGCCTTGTAGTGTTCAGCCCTAAAGTCCACCCCATTCTCCTATACTGCAACTGTCTCAGTGTATTTCCTTATGGAATGGGGTAAGTATAAGGCCCAAAGACCCCAAAGCACACCACGATACTTGTCAGTGTCTACAGGGTAGGGTGAGGTAAAATGGCATGAGTGTTAAAGCTAACGCCCCAAAGGCACACCCCAGTGCCTGTCAGTCTCTGCAGGGTGGGGGTGGAGTTGGTGTCAGTTCCATACTTCACTGCCATTCCTATTATGCATCTCTAACTCCTGCACTACCAATGCCAATGCCAGCAAGACAATATTCGGCATTGACAAATGCTTGTTAACCTTGTGTTGGTTCATTCCTGCAGGTATATTATGAAATCAATAACTACCAGTTTATCCAATTATTTTACTCTAGTATAAATTTTATTTTTTCTTATTTTAGAATTTTTTTTTTCAACCTCAAAGAGAAATAATAACCCTCTCAATGTTACTTTACAGGCTTAAACCCCTCAAAGTCACTTTAAGTCACATCTTATTAATTGGTATCTGCCATTAAAGTCAAAAACAACATTTTCTGATGGCTTCATAGATTATTTTCACTATCACCTCATAATTAAGACTGTCATTATTTAAAAGAACATATAGAGGTCACTTTTTAATTTCCATATTCCATAGTAAATTCCCCCACAACTACAGCCTGATTTGAAATTACAATGTGGGGTATTTTTGCCATTTTAGGTCTGTTGGTCATATCTATTTGTGGTCAGTTATTTTGCACACCTATTTTTTTATCAAAGTGGGTACGTTTTTTGTTAGTTGAATGTCTAGATCTCCACATATCTTCCTAATCATGAAACTGTAAAAATCTGAACAACAATTTTGCCACTCTTTGATTATTCATACTAATATTTATGGATTTGTCCATTTCAGGTGTTATTAGAATACCCTAATCGCTTGCCAAAATTATATTTTGGGCTTTTAAATATATCAATGCTTCTGCAAAATTTTAATAAAAAATACTTTATTGGATATAAGGATCATATATAGAACCCACTGCATATTCCAAACATTTAAGTTTTCCTAAGATGATACATCCTTGATCATCGAGTTTCTTGAATATTTCAAACCCTATGTTTTTCTAATGAGTTTGCTACTCTGAAGTTTTGCTTTGTTCCTGATGAGTAAAACACATGTGTAGTACTTTCTTTTATATTTTATAATGTTGTCCCTCTCCAGGTAGATCTGTAAACATATTTTCCAAGATATTCCAATTTCCTGATTAGGGCTAATTCATTTTGTTCCGAAGCAAATTATTGCCTGGAACAAACCATATATAACAAATCACAGCTATATTTCATGTTTCAATATACTAACCAGGTAAATCCTTGCTTCCTACTGGCCAAAGGAGGAATGTGCCCAATAGAAGACTAGGGGCCATGATTCTAGAAGGTGGCACAAGTCACCTAAATGCATCTTGTGCCACCTGCAACTGTGACATTGACCCTACACCCTATTCTAGAAGGGACAGGGTCTCCCACAGCAAAGTCTTGTGACTTGTGACATGTGCAGCCAAGATGCACTTGAACAGAGAGCTTACCTGGCCGAGCTGTCTCATAACCCACAGCTGCAGGTGCATAAGTGCAACCCCTGCCCAGCAAACCACAATAGCCACTCTGCAGGCTGCCCACACCCCTGCCCCTGAAGCTCCTGGAGGTACTGCAGGCAGGGCCACACCAACTGCCCCTGACTCCTGTGTAATTAATCTCTACAGGGCTGCCCACACCTCCAGTGCCCCGAATCCCCTGTTGTAAAATGTCCCACAGGGCAGCACTGTCAGCCCCCCACCAGTGCCCCAATCCTTAAGTCACTGGCTGCAAATGTGGCATATACCATGGGATTCCAGATGAATGTTCAACTTTACCAGTGTCACATAGCTCAGATCATTGTACTGCACAAAAGGACCTTCATCTCATGCTTCGGGATCTCAGGTCTAGGAGAAGAAATGTGTGTACCACACACAGCAACAGTCCAATTGTAGCACAAGCACAGGATCTACATGGCAAACAGCAGGCAGACAAATACCTTGACAAGCCTTGGTAGCCTAGTGGCCCCCACCCAGCCGTACTAGCCCACCCAGCACCCCCCACCTGTCCCCAGTTGCCGACTGGCACAGCCCACCTCTCTCCTCCATGGCCAGAGCAAGGATACATGGACAGAACAAGGATCAACATTAACAGAGCAAGGAGAAACTTTAAGGCTTCTTTGGCTAATCAGAGTTACTGTTGTGTTACTATTTTGTTTTGTGCTTACAGGTTGTTCTTGTAAGTATCATTACCATTATTTGTACAGTTTACTGCTTTATTTTTCTCTGATTTAAATTGTGTTTTTGCAGGGTATATTTTCTTTTAAATTGTTGTGTAGTTTGTCTTGCTGAAAGGAAGAAAAACACTCACCAGGGTGGTGGGTCAGAGCTATAGCTGATTGTTTCTGGATGGCATAGGCTTGGTCGCACCCACCCTGTTCCTTACCACACCCACCCCAAGCACATCATTTCCTTTATAGCAGAGGTTCTGACATCACTCCCCCAAAAAGACAAAGGACATACACCTGTCATAGCCTTAACAGCCCAGAATGCTGCATGGGGTAGACGCACGCACACGCTCACACACACTAACAAAAATCCTAAACAGGCAGGGAGAGAGACATGTAGGGAGTGGTGCAATGCACTGGCTGTGGGGTGGCAGTCTTTCAGGAGATGTTCTGGAGGCTGCAATGCTGCCCTATTTGCAGGCATCTCTCTGGTCTGAGGGAGGAGGTTGTCTGTCTCCAGATCGGCCTGGCGGGGATTTGGAAAACCTCCTCCCCCACCCAGGGACCACCAGGACCACTACCGCTGCCTTAGAGGTTGCCAAGAAAGAGGAGAGGTTGGACCATGGAGGGCTCAGGGAGGGTGAGGGTGGTGGATCAGAGGTGCATCCCTCCAGTTGTACATCTCCACAATTCATATGCCATTCTGGTAAAGCATGATTCCTCTATTGAGGCACTCACAGTGGAGACAAAGGAGGATGCTGGGAACCTCCACAAAGGAGACCCTGAAGAGGGTGGCATGAGACCCCATAGGGGAAGGAAACAACTCCTGGTGGAGTACTCAATCATTAGGAGTGTAGAACTGGGGAGATGGGAGAGGGAGGTATGGTGCTGGCCCAGCACCATGGCTGGGAAGGACAGGAAAATAACCCTCAGGATCACAGGATCAGCAGCATGGGAGAGGGAGCTGGACATCATTGTCCACCTAAGGATAAATGACCCGGCTGGGAATGGGATCAGAGCAGTGCAGGATGAGTTTGTAGAGTTGGGTGGGGCCTTAGATAAGTAGCATGTGTAGTAAGCTTCTCAGAGGTGCTGCCTGTTTATGGCATGGGTGAGGCTAGGGTACTCTGCACCATGGGATTCAATGAATGGTTGAAAAACTGATGCAGATCTCAGGGTTTTGGCTTCATTGGGGACTGGGGTCCACCTGGAGGAATACAGGCCTATACTGGCATAATGGTTTTCATCTGTCAGGAAGGGGAACCAGCATCCTAAGTGATAGGTTTAAATGCATTGGTAAGCATTTAAATTAGCCAAGGGTGGAGGCACTAAAAGAAGATGGAAATCCCAGCCCCCTAAAAAAAAAAAACAGGGTAGTTAGTGAGTAAACACTGAGGTAGAGAAGTTGATTGGGAACAGGACAGGGATCAATGAAGAAAAATATAAAGACAGTAAGGACAGGAATGGGGGAAAAGGGGTAAGGCTATCAAAAAATGGAGGGCAATGAGTACCAGTGCACATAGTCTGGGTAACAAGCTCCCTGAACTAGTGTCCTTTACAGAAGATGAACACCTGGCTATCGTGGCAGTCACAGAAACATGGTACTCAGAGAACCATGATTGGGTTGTCAACATACCAGGGTAGACAACCTACAGGAGGGACAGGAAGTAAAAGAGGAGGAGGAGCTCTTTATGTAAGGAATGGATCAAAGCAACGGAACTACAGTAAAGGGTAAACAGGGATGAGATGAGGCACTGTGGGTCACCCTGGAGACAGGAAAAGGCACCACAATCTGTACAGGGGTTGTTTACAAACCCTTGTCTCGGGGAAGGGAATGGAAAAGGAAATGATAGCTGGCATCCTTAGAATGGCAGAAAAGGGGGAGATATTGTTGATGGGGGACCTGAATATGCCAGATATTAACTGGAACATTTTTGCTGCAGCCACGTCCAAGAGCAGGGTAATTCTCGATACCCTACAGGAGGCATACCTCAGACAGCTAGTGTTGGAATCCACTCGGGAGGGAGCAGTCTTATACCTGATACTCTCAGACAGAGATGGAGAGAGGATCTCAGATTTAGAAGTGGGTAGCCATCTGGGAACAAGTGACCACCACACAGTGTGGTTCACAATAAACACAGCCACAGAGGCAAATTACACAAAGGTGAGGATATTGAACTTTAGGAGGGCTGACTTTGGAAAAATGGGGCGTGTCTCAGAAAAGCACTAGCAAATAGGCAAGAAGGTGGGGTGGAGGAACAATGGGAAAAATCAAAACTGCCATCACAGAGGCAACAAGCCTTTGTGTGAAGCAAATAAAACAAAATGAAGGAAGAAAACACTATGGTTCTCAAAAGAGGTGGCGGGGAAGGTTAGGGAGAAAAATATAGCATTCAGTAAGTACAGCAGAAGCCACTGAATTGAGATGCTGATGATAGGGATGTCTGCTTTATTCAGATGTGTCACCAGGTACCAGTTAATTCGCTATGTTATCCTATGGGGCTTGCAGCTGTTTAAATGGGATGCCCCAGCCACCTAAATGAGATGATTTCTTGCCAGTCCTCTTCTCGCTATGCCCGATAATCCCTTTTCACACCTTATTATATATGAAAAGGGATTAGTGGCTCCTGCTCCTTGCTTCCAACTTATCACCCCTTATCACCTCTTCACTATGCTATGATTTTTTTTTTGTATGTCTGAGTGGGTGGTGAGAGCCACAATCACTTTTCTGAAGCTTATAGGGGCAGGGAAGAGAGAGAGAGAGCATTTTTAAATTCCCAAGAGTTCCAGAGAGAGAGAGAGAGAGAGACAGAGAAAGAGAAAGTATGGTGGCATCAGTCCGATTTGAGTGCTGTTCCTCTGCATGCTTGCTCTTGCTCTCACTCTGCACCATTAGCTATCTTCCTCCAGCACTTTGCAGGTTGTCCATCCATCCCAGCATGCTGCCTGTGCACTAGTTAATGCTTAAAGAACAGGGAACTTCCTGTGGGTGAGTAGCAAGCCATCAGTCAGGACTTTACATTCCCCTTCCACGGCTGATTCGGCTGATTGCGTGGAGTTCCTCAGTATGATCTCACTCTCTTTCTCTCTCTCACACTGTCTTTAAATTAAGCCACAACCATGTCGCAACAGAGTGAGAGAAATGAAATGAGGATCCTGACCTAAAGCCAGTGAAGAGATGAGCCGCAACCATATAGCTGATGTTTCTAGAGGCCGGGGAACAGAGAGACAGCATTTTTAAATGCCCAAGAGTTCCAGTGGAGAGAGAGAGAACTACAGAACTACAGAATGTATATATTTTGTAGTTAAAAAGTTATTAAGGTGAATTTCTGTTTCTGTTTCTGTTTTTGCACTGCTTTTTGTTATGGAATGAGAGCCAAAAGCAAAGAAACAGGAAAGCCGAAAGCTGCAGTTTCACTTGTACTGTTCTGCCCTCTGCAGCCTCCATGTGCTCTCTCTCTCTCTCTCTCTCTCTCTCTCTCTCTCTCTCTCCACACATAGAAAGATCACTCTCAATCACAGTTTTCTAAGCAGCCAGGCTATTCACTCAGATTACAAAAAAATTGTCAAAGAAGAGGCACTTCTTTTAAACAGGACAGCCACTTAACTGGGACAAAAAGCCTGCCACCGGGGCATCCCAAGTAAGTGGCTTCTGCTGTATAAGGAAACTCAGAAGGAGCAGGACATAGAACTGTACCAGTTAAAGCAGAAGGAAGCGGGGAAGGCAGTCAGAATAGCAAAGGTCCAAACCAAGGAAAAAATAGCCAACTCAGTTAAGAAGGGGGATAAAACCTTTAATAGGTACACTATGGAGCCAAGAAAGAACAGGGGAGGGAGAGTGAGGCTTAATAAAGGGGAAGGTGATGGAGAAAGGGTGACAGTGACAAAGCAGAGATACTGAATAAATACTTCTGCTCAGTATTCATAAAAGAAGAGGAGGGGAAGGTACCTAAATCAAATAACAGAAGCACACTAGATAGGGGGTCAATACCAGTCCATTCACAAAAGAATGGGGTCAATTAAGCCACACGAGGACAAGAGTATTAGATTTCAGGAGGGCAAATTTCACTGAAATGGGTAGATGTATACAACCAGTCCTGGGGTAGGGAGGGAGGGGTAATAGAGGGGGTGGAAAAATAATGGGATAAACTGAAAGGAGCCGTAGTGGAGATAACAAACCAATGTCTTAGGATAGTGGCCAAAGGGAAAAGAAGAAGGAAACCACTATGGTTCTCCAAAGAGGTGGGGGACAAAGTCAGGGCTAAAAGGCTAGTTTTAGGAAAAATAAGGGAAGCCAAAGGACGAGGGAGGTGTACCTTAAATGTCTAAATGAAGCAGTGAAGGCTGTTAGGAGGGTGAAGGCACAGACAGAAGAGGGTTTAGCATGGTCAGTAAACAAAGGGGATAAGGCATTTTATAGATACATCAGTGAAAGAAGAAAAAACAAGAGGGGATTGTAAGGCTGAAAGGGGAGAAGGGAGAGTGTAAGGAGGGGGATCTGGACAAGGCAGAAATACTGAACAAATACCTCTACTCAGTATTCACTAAGGAGGGGGACAGTCAAGGATCACATTTGGGTTGCAGAGGCAATGGGGGGGGTGGGGAAGTGGACACCAGTCCATTCACAGTGGAGAGAGTTCTGGAAGAACTTACAAAGCTGAAGGTCGATAAGGCCATGGGGCCAGACGGCATCCACCTGAGGATATTAAAGGAGCTGCAAAGGGAACTAGCAGCACCTCTGGTGGCCCAGTTCACTGAGTCACTCAACATGGGTGTCATTCCAGAGGACTGGAAGAGAGCACATGTAGTTCCACCACACAAAAGCAGCAGTAGGGAGGAGGCGGGGAACTCGAGGTCAGTCAGCCTCACTTCAGTGGTGGGAAAGATCATGGAGACACTGCTGAAAGAAAGGATTGTGGCACATTTGGGAATCCAGAGGTGCTTAAGATCTGAGACAACATGGATTCACTGTAGGAAGGTCAAGTCAAATGAATCTAATCAATGTTTTTGATTGTGTGACTAGGTAAATAAACAAGAGAGGGGCAGTAGATGTTGCCTACCTAGATTTTAGCAAAGTCTTCCAACACAGCCCCACATAGAAGGCTGATAAACAAGATGGGTAGTCTGAGCATGGGAGGCAAGGTGGTGAACTGGGTTGGGAACTGGTTAACAGACAGAAGACAGAGGGTGGAGGTAAATGGGTACAATCTTGGGAGGTGGTGACCAGTGGGTTACCACAGGGATCAGAACTAAGAACAGTCCTGTTCAATGTCTTCATTAGTGACATTGCAGAGGGCTGGAAGAAATGTTCTTCCTCTTTACAGATGACAGCAAGGTCTTCAATGGTGTGGATACTCCAGAAGGAGTGCAGAAAATGAAGAGGGACTTGGAGAAGCTTGAAAGATGGTCGGAGATATGGCAACTGAGAGGTTCAATGCAAAGAAGTGCAAAATAATGCACCTCGGAGAGGGAACCCTGGGGAGAGCTACAGGATGGGGGGAGACGCTGACTGTCACCACAGAGGAAAGGGACCTAGGGGTTATCATCTCTGATGACCTTAAGGTATCAAAGCAGTGCACAAAGGCAGCAGGGAGGGCCAGTGGCATGCTGGGCTGCATAGACAGGGGTATCACCTGCAGGAGGTGGGAGGTGGTGATGCCATTGTATAAAACATTGGAAAGGCCTCACCTGGAGTACTGCATGCAGATCTGGAGGCCACACCTGCACAAGGACATAGATAAGGTGGAGACTATTCAATGAAGGGCAACACAGATGGTGCAGGGCTTGCACCACAAAACATACGAGTACATACTAAGGGACCTCAATATGTATTTACTGGAGGAGAGGAGACAGTGGGGGGACATGATTGAAACTTTCAAGTACCTCAAGGTCATAAACAAGGTGCTGGTAGGGGACCTTTTCCAATGTAGAAAAAGTACTAGAACAAGGAGGCACAATATGAAATTGGAAGGGGATAGATTAAGAGGTAATGTGAGGAAGTTTTTCTATGCAGAAAGGGTAGTCGATGCTTGGAATAGTCTTCCACAGTAGGTGGTGAAGGCAAGCACAGTGGAGGGTTTAAGCATGCCTGGGACAAGCACAAAGGAAGCTTGAGAGTGAGAGTGATGAAAAGCTATTTATTTATTTATTTTGATGACCGGGTAGGTGCACTAGACACAAGAGTGACTATTTTCAGGCACCACCCGGGAGGTCAACAACACAGAGAGATAGAAATACATATGATACAGTGTCAAGAAATATGCAACTACATCACAGTCAGAGGCGAGACAAATTTAAGACAATATTTGTACTAAGACACGTAGAAGTGTAATTAAACAAATAGAAGGTAAGTGTCCATGTGTAATCAGTAATAGTAATATTAACATTTAAAACTGCAGAAAAAAAAATGCCACAAGGTAACATTACATCCGTCAGAAACTAAAAACAGCTAATTGGAAGGAGGCAGGGAAAGAGGTAAATGCTGAGATACAGCCTAGCAAGAGAGAGGCACGAAGGAGAGGGATGGGAAAGAGGGGAGGATAGAAATAATAGGGAGACTGAGGGGAGGAGAGAAATTACCGGGGAGGCTGAAGAGCAGGGTGCCAGCTCACACTACAGAAGGGAAGGAAACAGTAGGCGACTGGGGCAAATGGAGCTACGATCTAGAGTGGGTTGAAGCAGGTGCAACGATCATGTGTGGTAAAGAGGGTGCGGTGCCTTTTCTTAAAAGTAGCATGATTAGGGGTCAGGCATACGTCTAGGGGCAGCGAGTTCCAATAATAGGGACCTACATGCGAGAAACCTGATTTCCCTTTGGTAGTTCTACATAGGGTCAGTGATCACATGCAATATATTGGGCCTACAGGCAGACTGGATGGGCCTAGCGGTCCTTATCTGCTGACAGTTTCTATGTTTGCATGTTTCTAAAGGCTTCAGAAAGAACTCCTTAAACTGAAGGTGAACAAAAGCAATGGGGCCTGATAGGATTCACACCAAAATTCTAAAAGAACTAAGGGGAGAACTAGTGGTACCACTGACTACCCTTTTTAACAAATCATGCGAGGATGGTGTGGTACCTGAGGACTGAAGAATGGCAGATGTGATTCCTCTTCACAAAAGTGGGAGCAAAGCAGAGTCAGGAAACTAAAGACCAGTTAGATTGACCTCAGTGGTGGGGAAAATTTCATTTTATTTTATTTAAACATTTGTTGACTGGGATAGGCACACTGAGCCAAGGCTTATTTCCAGTGTGACCAGGGGGGGGGGATATAGGAGTACATTCAGTGAAAACAAGACTGAATATTTTCAAAATATTTACAAATAGTTACAGTATTACACGTTTGTAGTATGAAATATAAATAGTTACAATATTTACAGTTAGTGATTTGAACATAAACAGAACCAGCAGAAGTTTCCACATTTCATGTCAATGGAGCGAAGAGCAGTACCAGCCAAGGAAGCGATGGGGAGGAGATGGGACCTTCTAAGTTTCTGCACTATGCCATATAACATGGATACAATTTGGAGTTATAAGCTTTAACAAAGAAAGGCAATACTGGCACATTTAGATTGCATGAGATGAGAACAGAGGATGAGAATAAAGCAGAATGTAGTTGTGATCAGTGCGAAGGCAGTCTGGAGCAGAGAGTGGTGACAGAATCACAGGAGGCAGGACAGTCACCTGGGACAGAGGCAAGAGGAGGTGGTAGTAGGCGTAGTTGTTCCTTGCAGTTGAAATAAGAAAAGTATTGTCTAATGGAGTAGGTTAGTTTATTCCACAAGAGGAGGCGAGTAGAAGACAGCTTTTCCAGAACGAGGATGGTCGAGGTATACTGAAAGATCCTTTGTTTCTGTGTCTTAGTACGTAAGAGTGTTGGAGGCCAGCGAGACTATTCACCAGGTAGGAGGTAGCAGTTCAAACCAGAATTTAGATATCGGATTGGTGAGTGGATGTAATGCCTGTGGGCGCGGGGGCAATTCAAAGGAGGGAGTACAGACTGCAGTGATGTGTTCTAAGGGTGAGTTAGTAGTGAAGTGGAAAAAAATTCAGGAGGATGTCAAGCTTTGATAGAGTGTTACCTAAAGGCAGGGTAGTAGACCACATCCACATAATCGAAAATGGCGGGTATCATTTAATTCGATTTGATGTCTGGCAGGTAGTGGAAGGAGTCTCTGTGCTGGTATAACACACCATGTTTGGGGCATAATTTTAAGATGGTTGCATCTATGTAGGGTGAAAGATAAGAGGGTCTAGCCAAACACCCAAGTACTTATGTTTGCTAACCTGCTCAAAGACAGTACCAGCCAAAGGCGATGGGGGAGGAAGAGGGGACCTTCTAAGTTTCTGCACTATGCCATACAACATGGATACAGTTTTGGAGTTATTAAGTTTTAGTTGGTTTTGTAATAACTACTTTTGAATGTTGTTAAAATCACATTGAAGGGTAGTTTGAACTTCATGTGTTGATGTGCCTGAGGCAAAAAGGATAGTATCATCCGCATACATATGTATGCTGGATTTTGTGCAGGTGGAGGGGAGGTCGTTTATGAAGAGTGAGAAGAGGATGGGGCCAAAGACGGATCCTTGTGGAACACTGGCTAGGATGGGTGGGGGAAACACGTCTGCGATTTTGACAGATTGTGACCTGTTAGAGAGTAGGAGCTGAACCACTACCGCAGTGGTGGGAGCAAGAGCCTGCTGTTTCTAGCTTTAGAAGGAGGAGGGGATGGGAAACAAAATCAAAAAACCTTGGTCAGGTCGATGAAGACTGCGGTGGTAAGGAGGTCTTGGTCAAAGACAGTGTGGATGTGGTTTGTGACCTGTAGGAGAGAAGAGACAGTGGAGTGTTGTTTCCTGAAACCAGACTGGTGGGGAGATAGGAGGTTGTTTGTGGTGAGATAATCTGCCAGTCTTGAGTGTGCCAAGGATTCATGAAGCTTTGCAAGAGCAGGGATGAGGGATGGGGATGAGGAGATGGGCCTATAAATTTCTGGGTGTAGAGGCGTTCCCTCCTTTGTGAAGAGGAATGACTAAGGCCGATTTCCAGGCCTGAGGGATCGTACCCGTGGAAAAGGAGAGTTTCAGTAGATGGGTAAGAGGGTTTCTTATTGAGGGAGCAGAGATCTGCAGGTGTTTGGGGTGAATCCCATCTGGGCTGAATTTGGTGGTATTTAGTGAGTGGAAGGCAGTGAGGACTTCTTTTCAGAAACTGGTAAGAATTCGAAGTTGTTGTGACATGGAGGTGGAGATGAGGCGGTGGGTTTAGGTGGGGGTTATGAGGTATGGTGCAAGTAGTGAAAAATTTGTTGAGGGTGTCAACAATGCTAACAGGATCTGCTATGGGTTGACCATGCTGCTTGAAAGCTGGGGAACTGGGTTGTGATGGAGGTGTCAGGAGTGAGTGTATCACATTCCAGAATTTGGAGGGGTGGGTGTGTGACAACTGCAATTTGAAGAAATCTGCTTTTGCTTATCTCATGGGCTTTGTGCATGCATTGCAGAGGGTGTTGTAGGTCTGCCTACTTTTGGGAATAGGAAGGGATTTGAAAGCAGACCAGGCTTTGCCACTGGCCTTGAATATGGTGACGATGGGAGCCGTGATCCATTTGTGGTTTTGTTTTTTCACCCTGAGCTTTTTCAGGGGGCTGTGGGTATCCCAGATGTTTGTGGAAGGTATGCAAGAAGCTGGAAAGGCAGCATCAATTTGAGGACAGAGTACACCTGGCGCCAGTCAGCATGACTTAGACTGGTTAGCAGGGATTCAGTGTCCAATGAGTTTAGGAAGCAGGTGTTGATGTATTTTTGGGCAGATTTGGGCAGGCTGGATTTTCTGATGCAGTAGGTAATGTAGTGATCACTTAGTGCATTTGCAAGGATGCCAGGCAAACTTACCCTGTGAGGATGTGAAGTGAGGATCCAGTCAATTAAAGAGTGGTTTTGGGAGTGAGAATTGAAGTGAGTGGGTTCATGTTGCAGCTGGGTCAGGTTGAAGGACTCTGTTCTGGAAATGTGTGCTTCAGAGGAGGTGGCGAGCCAGTCAAGATTGAAATCGCCTACTAGAACCAGTTCCCCTTTTGAGGTTAGGTTGGGAGGGTAGTTAGGGTGGTTACCAGAGATTCATGTGCAAGACAGGGTGAGGCATAAAGCACCCCAATGAATAAAAGGGAGAGAGGCAGGCAGGAGCAAATTGTACCAGAGACGACGTCATGGGAGTCAGTGTGATTCTTCAAATGTGACCAAGCATGACAGCAGTTGTTTTGAATAAATGGCTACACCTCCACCTCATTTGCCACAGTCTTGTCTGAGTACAGTATAGTTAGGGAGATTTAGAGAGGTCTGGAACCTTGCAGAGAGCCAAGTTTTGGTGAGGCAAGGATATTCAGAGAGTGGTCAGTTATCCAGTAGGATAATTGGTCAGTTTAGGCAGGAGGCTTCTGTTATTAATGTGGGCAATGGAGGCCTTTGTGGGAGCTTAGTGGCTGTGGACCAGCCTGGTGGCCTGCGTTAGGTTTGATATCTCCAGCTAGGAGCAGGATGAGGAGGAGGAGAAAGGAGTACACAGCCATAAATTTGTATCTCCTGGTGTACAGGATGGTAGATGGGGCAGATCTGACAGCCCTGATAAGTGACTCGGCTGCAAGCATCTGTGCAGGCAGTATGCTTGGACTGACAAGGGGTGAGGTGAACAGACAAGTTACCATGTGTCGTCTTGGGACAGGATCAGAGGAGCTTGTATAATAGGCGTGCAGTTCCTGGGGGTTCAGAGTTATTGATAGGATGGGGGGTCTGGAGGGCCGGTGTGAAGAGATAAGAGGCAAGGATCAGGTATAGGAATGTTTGAGTAGAGCCATTTTGAGATGCTGTGGAAATATTGTCTAGGGGTCCATCCAGGTTTTGGAGATAAGAGATGGGCAGCAGATAACTTAGTATGCTTTAGGAGAAAATCAGTTAGGTAAAACTGGTCTGAGGGCAGTAAGTATGGCAGGAGGGGGTAGATACAACTCCAACAGGGTTAGACGGATGTCTAGCAAAAGAGGAAATTGCTCATGAGTGGACTGGGGGGTAGGGAAAAGGTGCATTAGCAGAAAGTTTGAGGGCCTGTATAGAATCAGTACAAGACCATCCCAGTGCTGCTTTAAAGAGAGGTCTGTAGATGTGGACAAAGAGGGGATGGGGGAGAGAAGGAAGACGGGCTAGGGGAAAAGGGAAGAACAAATTCTTCAGAACCCTCATCCCTGCCTAAAGTGGAATGACCATTGCACTTCTCCCTGTCCTGCGTCCAACAGCTCCTTTCAGGTAGCCATTCTGGACTATTGGGCTTCTCAGCTGTCTCTGCCAGGGAGTGGGACATCTCCTGAGCTACCGCTGCAGATTACTCCCCCATCCAGACTCGAGACTTCCTACTCATGGCAAATTCCTGCCAGGACACTAGTGGCTGCAACACTAGGCCAGTATAACACCAGGAGTGGGTACAGGCCTACCCATCAACACCGCCTCTATTGCCCCAAAAATAGTGATTACAAATTGCAGTTCACTGCCTTAAAAGAATCCTGCTTCTTTTACTATTGTGCTCAGGGAATGCCTAACTCAGCCCAGGACCATTAGACACCTTTGCTTCCGATTAGACCTGGCAGCTATCAAGGAATGTCTTTATGCATCTTAATGCCTGTAGTTTGCTGAAAAAGTTCACTCTGATCCAGGCTACGCTGAGCCACACCCTACCTGACAAAGTCCTAGTGATCACTGAGACCTGGCTTACGCCAGTACCCCAGATAACGAAATCAATATCCCAAATTATTTACTCTTCTGAGTGGATAGGCAATCAAGAGGAGATGGGGTGGCAATTTATGTAAGGGACAAATACTCAGCCACATGCATAGATGCATCATCCTCCCCCAAAGAATTCGAGTGCTTGACCCTAATGATAACTTTCTCCTTCAGTGCACTCCGTGTAATAGGCTGCTACAGGCCCCTTCTGCCGGGCCTCATCTCCTGTCTCACCTCAGTTCCGTACTGGGGCTCAGTTCCTTGGAAACCATTATTCTTGGCGACCTGAACTATAATTGGCTATCAAGTGCATCAGCTCCCTTGAAATCCTTTTGTGACACTCTAGGGCTGGTGCAACTCATTGGCGAGAATACTCGCCCAAATAAAAAGAACCTTAACAACAGCTCCCTCTTATATGTAATTTTGGGTAACAAGCCACATCTGTTCTCTCACGTCGGAACATTTTTCTCAGACATTAGCAATCATTGTATAATCACCACCATTAGATCCATGCACAACCCACAGTTTGTGGCAAAGTTCTCTATTAAGAGGTGCAAAAGCATAACCCGATTTGTTTGCATATGTCCACGACTTGAAACATTCACCACGATGGCAGGAATTCTTCCTAGCCAAAAAGGTTAACAAGGCATATACCATTTTTTACGATATTTTAAGTGAGGCTTTAAATAAGCATGCACCCTTGGTTAAGGTGCAGGTCAGGAGCAGCACCTGCCATTGGTTCTCGCCTGAGCTCAAAGCTTCCCTGTTAGAAAGAGATACTTTATGGAAAAAAGCCCAAAGAAGCAAGAATGACTCGGATTGGTGTCATTTTAAGAGAGCACATAACAAGTGCACCAAGTTGGTCAGAGAAGCAAAGGCCACCTATTATCGTTCGGAGCTAGCCTCTGCCTCAAGAAATCCTTCAAAGTACTGGAAAACATTAAAAGACGTGTCTCAACACACACCTGGTAATTTCATTCCAGCAAAAATTAAGTCTGGTGGCAGCGTTATCTCTAACTGATCAGAGATATTGGAAGCCCTCAATAACCATTTTGCAACGGCAGGGCTAGCATTTGATACTTCCCCTGCCAATGACCTCTGCACAGCTCAAGGCCCACTGCACAAAGTCCCCCCTACTGAGGAGGCCTTCTCCCTCCTGCCTGTCTCTCTAAAAAGGGTGGAAGACCTACTGCGCAACTGGACACCAGGAAGGGAGCAGGCTCTGACTTCATAGAGCCATACTATCTGAAATGTGCCTACCATGTGCTTGCAGTGCCAATCACCCACCTATTCAACATGTCACTCTCCCAGGGTAGCCTCCCCCCTCAATGGAAAGTAGCCCATGTCATCCCTCTATTAAAATCAGGTGACCTCTGCGATCTAAATAATTACAGACCGAACTCCCTCCTCCCCATCCTGTCTAAATTATTAGAAAAATAGTGTGTGGCCAGCTAGGGGTATACTTAGAATCCAAAAGCCTATTAAACCTGGCTCAGTCTGGATTCAAAGCAAATCACAGCACCATAACAGCCCTAGCTAAGGTGACCAATGATTGGCTCCTAGACCTTGACAAGAAGAATCATGTCTGTGCCATTTTCTTGGATCTTAGTAAGGCACTCGACACAGTCGATCACAGCCTGCTTCTTTCCTCCCTAAGCACCTTAGGTCTGGACCATAAATCTATGTGCTGGTTTGCAGACTGCCTCGGAGAATGGAAGCAGCAGGTTAAAGCTGAAGGTGATCTTTTTCCATTAAAACCTATGCTGAGGGATGTGCCCCAGGACTCTATCCTTGGTCCCCTCCTCTTTGCAGTCTACATTAACAACATCAATGACCCCCATCAAAAAAGCCAACATCCTCTTATTCGTGGATGACACTGTACTGTACTTGAGTCGGCCCACACCGGAAGCAGCCTGTGAAGACCTCCATGCTGAATTTTACCTTCTACAATACCAGCTCATAAACAAAAATGTTTGCTCAATGTGAAAAAGACAAAAGCCATGCTCTTCTCCACCTCCTTGCATGCGGCAATTCCTGCTGGGGGGGGGGGCTACTCCACAAATTGCCACTGTTCTTGGAGAAATACTAGAGTATGTAGTTAAATTCAAATATCTAGGAGTTTGGCTAGATCATAAACTTTCCTTCACCAACCATCTTGAAGAACTACAGATGAAGCTAAGGCAAAGATTAGGATTATTCTACAGAATTAACCACCTGCTCACAAAGGAGGCCAAGATTCAACTGGTTCAAGCTACCTTCTTATCTTCAATAGATTATGTGGACCTGCTTTACAGTCACTGCACTGCCTCTGCACTGGCTAAGTTGGACATCCTCTACCACAGAGCTATCAGGTTCATTACTGGCCTTCCACTTTCCACACACCACTGCTCTCAGTACTCATCGTTAGACTGGACTTCCCTTCACTATAGGAGGAATAGAAATGCCGCCCTATTGGCCTTCAGAGCGGTGACCAACAAGCTCCCCTCATATGTCTTAGATTGTATTCCCTGGAGTGTGTTAGGCACCTACGCTCTAAGGAGCTATTCCCTAATTGCCCTCCAAGTTCCAAGGGTCAACACTCATTTCAACAAAGCTGCTCTAAGCTTCTCTTTACCCACATTGTGGAATGGTTTACAAAGGAACTTGAAGCTGAGCTGCCCTGTTAGCCTGAATATCTTCAAGACGCTGTACGATCGCTACATGAAAGCACCTTGCAAATATTTTCTTCACCGCTAGCCCACTAATTCCACAACTCCTCCTTTCCATCCTGACGCTCGCCATGTTTCTACCCCTGGCTCTCACTATTTCCCTATTAACTCTTCCTGCTGCACCCACCCTTCCCTGTCTGCTCCAGCCTGGCTAAAGTCCCACCCCATCCATAGTAGTGTCCCAATTATCTACCCTTCTCTGTCCTTATCATAATAAACAAGCACATGACAGCCATTGTCACTTTCTGTGTTTTAGCCCTTTTCCCCCAGTCATTGATAATATATCCTCCTCTTCTTTACCTCTCTAACCTGCCACCCCATACATGGCCTCTTTCCCTATATGTGTAGTTGCTGGCTGCCTCACACCAAAAGATCTCTGCTTATAACCCCTGATGTCTATGGTTGATTGTACATCTGCTGACATCTTCAATTGTAAAATAATGCTGTTTTTATTTATTTCAACCTTGTACTGTACTGTATACACTGTATATACTTTTTCTTCCTTGTATA
The DNA here is from genome assembly GCA_016271365.2 of Neoceratodus forsteri. NCBI lineage: Eukaryota > Metazoa > Chordata > Ceratodontiformes > Ceratodontidae > Neoceratodus > Neoceratodus forsteri. The sequence goes on from CM028129.1 coordinate 1,019,639,892, forward strand.
TTATTGCTTTTGTATGCCTGCTTCTGTACTGTACTTTGATGTATTCATGACCAGGTCCACCTTGCAAATGAGCCTTGCTCAATGGTGCCCACCTGGATAAATAAAGATTTTGATTGACTGATTGATTGATCGAAACACATATTTAATAGCGGTCAGGCCCTGGGATGGTGGGAAGGACAAAATATCCTCTCTAGAAAAAGCAACTTTAAGCTTAAGGCAGTTGAAACACTTGAAAAAAATGCACCAAGAGGAGGGATTCGACTGGCAGCCAATCAGGAGTCAGGGTTAGGTAATGGCAGCCATTTGGGTTTTAGCGGTTTGAGAGCCGAGCTTCCTGGAGGCAAGCGGTCATACCTTTCTCTGGGTGGGCGGCAGGAGTTCCAGTGCGGCCGATGAGGATGAGAACCAGGACCACTTCAGCGGAGTGCCCCATCAAGGGCTGAGGATTCCCTGAAGGGAAAGAAGAGAGAAGAGGGTTAAGGTATTAGGCCATTAACTGTGGCTTGAGAAGTAATCAGGGGTAGGTCAGGGGACAAACAAAAGATTGTAGGAGTAAGTGAGAAGTGGTTGGGAAGAGGCTGGCAGATGGGGTTCTAGAGAGATGGGGACTGTGGGCCATAGGAAGTGGCGCCAGGCTCCCAGTGAGAACAAAGGGAGAAAAGGATTATAGCAGGTTTGGGGAAGGGGAGATTAGGGCTGTGGAAGTCAAAAAAAACACAGGGAGAGACAGCAGCTTTAGCAGATTTGGGAGGGGGACTAGGGCTGGAGTAGCCGAAGGCACAGTGAGGTATCAGGGAGAGGAAAATCTGAAAATAGTAGAGCAAGGTGTGCCTGACCTAAAGAGCAGAATTTAGCACTTTAGGTAGGGATATTTGCAACACACCAAAAGTTAGCACAGTCTAGCACAATTCATTAACAGAAGAGTCATAAAGCAGTTTAAAAAACAAAATATCCTCTCTACAAAAGCAGAAAAGTAGTTTTAAGCTTAAGGCAGTTGAAGCACTTGAAAAAGGTGCCAAGACGAGGATTTGACTGGCAGCTAACCAGGAGTCAGGGTTAGGTCATGCAGCCAGTCGAGTTTTAGCAGCTCAAAGCCCAGGCTTCCTGGAGACAAGCAGTCGTACCTTTCTCAGGGCAGGTGGGCAGGAGTTCCAGAGTGGCGGCCAGAATGAGAGCGGGGCCACTTTAGCTGAGTGCCTGATTGTGGACTGAGGATTTCCTGGAGAGAGAGAGAAGAGAGGAAGAGGTTAAAGTATTAGGCCATGAACTGTGGTTTGAGGAGTAATCTGGGGCAGGTCAGGGGACTAACAAAAGATTGTAGGAGTGAGCAAGAGAAGTGAGAGGGGAAGTGACTGGCAGACAGGGGTTCGAGAGGGGGGGATGAGTGGCCATAAGGAAGTGACGCCAGGCACCCAGGGAGAACAAAGGGAGGAAAAGGATTATAGCACATTTGAGGAAAGGGAAGATTAGGACTGAGGAAGCCAAAAAGAAACACAGGGAGAGAGAGCAGCTTTAACAGATTTGGAGGAGGAGGAGGAGACTAGGGCTGGAGTACCTGAAGGCACAGTGAGGTAGCAGGGAAGGGAGATTTGAAGAGAGTAGAGCAAGGTGTGCCTGATCCACACAGCAGAATTTAGCAAGATCTTAATGCTTTAGGTAGGGATAATTACAACACACCAAAGTTAGCACAGTCAAGCACAATTCATTAACAGAACAGCCATAAAGCAGTTTAAAAAAACAAAATATCATCTCTACAAAATGCAAAAAAGGCAGTTTTAAGCTTAAGGCAGTTGAAGCACTTGAAAAAGGGTGCCGAAATGAGGGATTTGACTGGCAGCCAATCAGGAGTCAGGGTCAGGTCATGGCAGCCAATTGGGTTTTAGCAGCTTGAGAGCCAGGCTTCCCAGAGGCAAGCGGTCGTACCTTTCTCTGGGCAGATGGGCAGGAGTTCCGGGGCGGCGAGCAAGGATGAGAGCTAGGGCCACTTTGGCAGAGTGCCTGATCAAGGGCTGAGGATTCCCTTTATCTTGGTGGACAGGCAGGAGTCCCAGTGGGCCAGTGAGAATAAGAGGCGGGGCCACTTCGGAGGAGTGCCCAATCAAGGTCAGAGGATTCCCTTTCTCTGGGCGGTTGGGCAGGAAATGATGGAATCACTTCTGAAAGAAAGAATTGTTGAGTATCTAGAGTCCAGCGGGGCACAGGACCCAAGGCAGCATGAATTCACAGTGGGAAGGTCATGGTAGATGAATCTAATAGATTTCTTAGACTGGGTTGCCAAAGTAGTCGACCAGGGAGGGGCTGTGGATGTGGCCTACCTAGACTTTAGCAAGGCATTTCACACAGTCCCACACAAAAGATTAATAAACAAGTTAGGCAGCCTGGGAGTGGGTCCTAGGGTAGTAACCTGGGTAAAAAATTGGCTGGACCACAGGATGCCAAGGGTAATAGTAAACGGAGTCCACTCCAAAGAAAGAGTGGTTACTATGGGGGCACCGCAGGGTTCAGTATCATGACCAGTCCCTTTAATGTCTTTATAGGTGACATTGTGGAGGGACTGAAAGGAAAAGTAGGCCCTTTGCAGATGACACAAAGATCAGCAACAGGGTTGATACACAAGGTGGGGGGGTGGAAAGGATGAGAAGGGATTTGGCAAGGTTGGAGGAATGATCAGAAGTATGGCAGCTTAGATTTAATGCAAAGAAGTGCAAAGTTAGCACTTGGGAAACAAAATCCCAAGGGAAGAATACACAATGGGGGGAGGTATTAACGACAACAAAAATGAAAAGAGACCTGGGGGTAGTCATATCAGATGACCTAAAGGTAGGCAAGTAATGTGAGAAGGCATTAAGGAGGGCTGGGGGGGGATGGGATGCATTGGGAGAGGCATCACCAGTATAAAACAGGATGTTGTTATCCCTCTGTACAGACAGTTGGTGAGACCCCATCTGGAGTACTGCATGCAGTTCTGGAGACCCCATCTCTGCAAGTACATAGACAGGATGGAGGCAGTCTAGAGGAGGGCAACTAGAATTGTGCAGTGTCTGCACCAGAAGTCATATGAAGAGAGACTAAAAGAGCTTAATATGCATACCCTCGAGGAAAGGAGGGAGAGGGGGGACATGATAGAAACTTTCAAGTACCTCAAGGGAATCAACAAAGTCCAAGAGGGTAGCATCTTTCAGAAAAAGAGATGTGCAAGAACAAGGGGGGCACAATTTTAAGATAGAGGGGGATGACCAGGGTCAACAAGAGGAAGTATTTTTTCATGGAGAGGGTTGTGGACGCATGGAACAGCCTTCCTGAGAAGGTTGTGGGGTGAAAAACAGTGGGGGACTTTAAGAATGCATGGGACAGACATAAGACAATTCTAGTGGAAGGTAGGAGGAAGCAGGCTGTTGGTAAAACTAGGATCTGCAGGTTTTTCAATAGGTAGTGAAATGAGCAGACTAGGTGGGCCAAGCAGTCCTCATCTGCCATCAAAGTCTATGTCTATGTTTCTAGGGTGCTATAACAATTACAATCACATTCAGGCTATTAGGGCTCAATAATGGCAATTACTCCTTTGGAGCAATATGCTATATCTGTACTTTAAGATGCAAATAAACCCATAGCATTAGCAGAGGTGCTGTGGTCATTTGCATTTCATTATGGCCTCGCTACAGGTCAGTAGCAAACATAATTTGTGACCCCCCAGCACTGGTACTTGGGGTCTAGCTCCCTGCCTGTAAACATCACCCAAAACAGATTGCATTTCCCGGTGTTCAGTGGTTTCCACCCCCAAACACCTCATGGCTATTTGTTCATAAATGCCTTAGTACTCCTGCCCCTGAACACCCCACCAGTATTTTTCACAAATGCTCTGGTAGCTAGTGTACCCTCCTGCATGTTCAAATCCACCAACCCTGTTGCCTGATCAGTCCAATCACTACCATTACCCCCTCTGGCCCTTCACCTACAGTATCTGAACCCCCAAAAGCAACCATCACAGACTCTTTACTCACCTCTGTGGGCTACCGCCAACAGACAATCCACAATTGCACTCAATTTAGCAACACCTGAACAGTAGCCAGCTCAGCTTTGAACTGTAAGTCAAAAGCCAGCCACGGATGTAAGTCAAGGGTTTGTGCTGGTCACCATCAGGGAGGCTGCAGATACTGTAAGTGAGGGCCTAGGGAGTTGTTGTAGTGGTGGGACTGAGTGGATTGGGTGAGGGGATTTGAACATCTGGGGGGTCCAGTAGCCACCAGGAAATTTGTTAGGTGACACCAGTGGGTACTACTAATCACCAGGACATTTGTGACAAAATCAACTGGGTGTTCAAGGGAAGAGGCACCACTAGTCACTAGGGCATCTGGGACAAAAGCCATGGGGTGTTTGGGTGAGAGGCATCCTGGAGACCAGGGGAAATTATGTTATTTATGGGTGGGTGTTCAGGGTGGTGGGTGGTGGTTTGGGATGCAGTTGTTAAGACCCAGTTTGGGAGACAGTAAACAGCACAGAACTGATAGCTACTTACCTGCACTCCATACCTGACAGCATGTTTGTGTGCCAATATGCAAGACACTATCAGCTGCTTTGCATAGGTGTGTGAGCATATTCCAGGGTCAGTCGCAAATGGGTTAATGACTCACTAACCATGCCATATAATATGGCATTGTGTGGTCCTTCTCTACTTTTGGGCTGCAAATTGGTGTTAGTGAGTCACAAACTCTGTGAGTGCAGTAACATTTCACATATCCAGACCATTATGTCTAGTTTCAGTTTATTTAAATAACTCATAATTCAGGCTCTTTTAACTGGAGAATTTATCATCTTTTCTGTTGAATATGGCACATAGTATATTATAATTGAGTTTGTTGTTATTACATTTTGTTGAGTTGGGGCCTACTGTACCTTAGAAAATCACTAACTCCTACCATATGATTCCATGTCTTCCATACATCTCTTATTTTCTTCATATTATAATAATCCACTGTCTTTTGAAAATATGTCTCATGTTCTTTAAACTGTAACTTAAATATAACTTGAATATAGAATAATTCTTTCTTCCGTCTCAAATTGTCCTCATGCTTTTCATGAATATTCCAATCAAAATACAACTCACGTGGAGTTCTGCTCTTTTCCCAGATCATTATGCTTCCTTCAACCTCCATTGGCAACATCATACATTTTGATTAAGGTATCCTTGTAATGTATTCCTAACACTTTCCATCTGCAGCTATAGTAGCATGTATCTATTCTTATGTACCATCCATAATTCCTATTTTGTTCCACTGTAGTTACATCTTTACACTTTATTCATCTGCATTTGCTCCGAAATAGTTAAGAGATTTTAGTTATTTATGCAAAATATTAGGAGGCAGTTCAACAAGTCTATAACTGTGTACTCTGGCATACTGTTAACAAGTCTATTTGCCATCTACTATAACTTTCATTCTTGCAGGGTAAATCATGGATGCCCTTAGTTATTGTTCAACAATGTGTTCCACATGATTTTTTTTTATTTTATTTTTATATTTGCAAAACCAGATGAGCAATACTGCCGCTTTCACAGGTGACAAGTCATATCTAAAATACAATACAAAATATTGAATACAAAAGTACAGAGCAAACAACGCAATCCGCGATAAAGTGCATGTGTGTTCAGTACATGAATATTACAACATATCTCATTTTCTAGAGAAAAGCCAGTGTTTTAGACTCTCTTGAAACACTGAATAGAGTTACTTTCAACAATTTCAGTTGGTATCTTATTAAAAAGGTTGTGGCTCTAAATAATAAAGATCTTTGCCCAAAGTCTTCTTAAATAGAGGTATCTTAAACTTGAATTTAGACTGGGATCTAGTGAATAAAGTATTCAAAGCCCTGGGAAACATTGATGAAACGGATATGGGAAGAAGTCCCGATTTAATTTTATATAAGAAAGTGCCCATTTTATGGCACACCCAATCTTCAAAAGATAGTGCATAAGACTGTTCGTACAAATCAGAACAGTGAGATCGAAAAGGCAAATTAAGCCAAAATCTCAGGGCCGAATAGTATGTTACTTGGAGACAATTTAAAGCACTGCTACAAGAAGAAGTGTAAATTAAAATACCATAGTCCAACACCGAAAACAGAAAACTATGAACCAAAAGTTTTCTGGATTCAAGAGTTGAAAATGGCTTAATCCGATACAAGGTACCCAAACCTTAGATGCAAAATGTTCCTAAGACTTTGAATATGCGGTTCAAAAGTAAACTGAGTATCTAAAATAATTCCTAACTATTTGAAAACTAAAACAAATTCAGTTATATTACCCCCTTTATCAATAATTGGTGGAAAACTAAGAGTCTCTTTCTTGTTATGGGAAAAAAACATTACCTTTGTTTTTTTTGGAATTAAGTACCAAATGATTTTGAAGTAACCAGTCCTGAAGAAGCCCAAAGTCAGTCTGAAGACAAGAGAGGGCAATCTCAGGTCTGGGACTAGAGCAGAAAATAACTGCATCATCCGTATAAAGAATCATCTCAGTTTGAGTACAAATCCTAGTGGCAGAATTCATAAAAATGAAAAAAATAGTGGCCCCAGGATTGAACCCTGGGTACACCACAGACTGAAGGTAGTATCTGGGAAGTGGTTGAGCCAATGAATGTTCTAAGAAATCTATTGCATAAATAACTTTGGTACCAACTGACCACTCACCAGAAAATGAAGTCCACGGAGAAGACACCAGGAAGAAGATCAAATTCAACCAGGTCAAAGGCCCTGGTGAGGTCCACAAACAGTGCTGCACATGAATATCCACAAGATCAGATGTCTTCCATTCACTGACCAAATCTGAGTAAAATTGCAGAAGACTGAAACTGATGCTTCTAGTAGCTTAAGCATTTATTTATTGTCTTCTGTCATGAGGTTTTTCTTTGTTGTCAGAATGGAAACATTTTGTGCTGAGTGGTCTGGGTGGGGGGAATCCTTGTCAAGCTTTGATTTGATTGAAGTGACCTATGAACTTGATCTACTGCCATGTGGATGTTGTCTAAGTTAATGCACAACTATGCCACAATTATTTTATTTATTGTTTCTCTCAGGATGCTATAGTTATCCCAGCTCACTTGAACACCTAGAATTCTCACATTTTATTCTTTGTGCATGCGCTTTTAAGTCTGTAAGTTTCTCTATGAAGAGTTTATTGGTTACTTCCAGGTTTTTGAGTCTGAGCAAAGATGAGTGTTCATCCTGTAGTTCTGACAGTCTTTGACCTGTTCAATTTCTATTTTTATCTCTCCATTTTCTATCATTAATTTTGTTATTGTTAAGTGAAAAGTCTCAGCTTTTTTGTCTATTTCCTCAGATTTCACCATTTTTTTATCCATTTCTGCCATTTATTGTAGTATTAGTTTTGCCTAGTAGGAGGTATCTTCATCCATTTTACATTTCACGGATGAGTCTTTCCCCTTATTGCTTTTCTTGCTTCAATTCTGTGATTTCCTTATTACTACCATTATCTTCCCTCCTTTGATTATTTGATAAAATTGTCTGAGTCATTGCACCAACAGATGAGACACAATATTCACTCTCAGGATTCTTAGAGTCTGCCATTTCAGACTGGATTTCAGGGATTATTTCACTCTTTCCCCCTTCCAGAATCTTTCTTATTAGGGTGGCTATTTTCTTTATGTTGTATTGTCATAGTTTCATCTACATGAGATAAGTTGTCTTATTTAAAGGTAGTTTTTTTAGTGTTAGTTGCAATAGCCTTAATACTATTTTGCATAGAATTAGAATTTTTTGGAACCATTTGGTATCATAGTCACCAATTGTTCAGCTGTTACATTCAATCTAATGAAGGATTGAAGAGATTTTTATAATGCTCATATTTGTAATACTGTTGGGATATGTGTTTACAATGTTTGTCTTAAAAACCTCTGTGAGTTTTGTCTCTGTTTCTTTACACTGTAACACTCCAGCTGCAATAACTTTCTCTAAGCTATTTGGACACATACACTGGGACAGCTCGGTTAATTTTTCCCCATTGACAATATACTCTTCTCACTCCCTCCTGCTGGCTTATAAATTATATTGTCTGAATTCAGAGTAGCTGGAGTTACTGAATATAATAGTACAATAGCAGTTAATCTGGATTTAGATTCCAAATCCACTGGATCAATCCTTCTACCAAGATTTGGGCATCATGCCTCCATCCACGCGCTGACTGGTCCATGCCTCCAAATAGCATGAACTTGCTGCTGCTGCTTTTTGGTTGCTTGATTCCCACATTTTGCTCCCTTTCATCTATTGAGCTGGACTGGTGATGTACTGCTGATCCATTTCTTTCAACCACCTCTTAAGTTGCCAATACTAGGCAATCAGCCATACTGTACTTGCCAGACCACAAGGGGAATACTCTGGCCCACCATCCTGGTGCAGACTGCTTTCAGGTACGATGATCTTTGGGGAGTCAAACTTGAACTTCGAAGTTTTTAATTTAAAAGATATTTGAGTTTGCCATCTTGTAGGCATAGCAGGAATAGCAGTCTCATGTTTTCCAGAGGCCCTTAGTTGTAGAGACTTTCTGTATCTTAACAGTTTCTTTTTTAGGAGTCATTATACAAAACATCTGTAATCATTTTGTTCTTTGCTGAAATGTCTCAAGGGTATAAGTTTTTTAGTGCAGAAAATCTGTTGTCTAACATGAGAACAATACTCACATCAGGGTCTTTTGGAGAGCTGTTTCCTCAGGTATGTGTCAAATTTCTTCCATAGAGTGTATTACCCAACATCAAAGACCACTCTCAGACAGTGTTTGTTAAAGAGGAACAATTAGCACCCAGGGCCCCCACACTCAAGTGTGGGGTTGGGTCATAATGTGCACTTTGTGTGCAAAATCATTTTGGTTTTCTTACTGTTTACTGAAGTATAGTAGATTTATCAGACTAATTCTGTTTATTTCTAAGCTGACATCTTCTTACTACACATCCTAGAATCTGCTGGTTGACATCAAGCAGTCGGCAGCAGTGGAGATTCAAAACCTGCAATGCATGTTAGAGTTTATTTAAGCTCTGATCCTTTGTTTGCTGGTCCCATGTCCTCCCTGGGCTAGGAACTGCCACAGAGGACTGATTTTAGCCTCTGAAAAAAAAAGAGATCCAGAAAACATCTGATCATATATTTTAAAATCTCTAAATGCACAGCAGGCTACTAATTTCCACTGCTGTGTACTACTCTGATGTCAGCTGCAGGGAGACTTTCTATTTGTAGCAACAGAAGTTGTCAGCGTAGAACTAAGCAAACTTAGTCTGATATGATTTTCCTTGCTACAGCAAGTGAACAAGAATGCTTTTGCACATAAAGTGCACATTGGGACCATCTCCATGCTTGAGTATGGGGCATTTTGTGCTGACTTTTCCCCTTTAAGAGACATTTGAGCTGTGACCATCTGTGCCCTCTCACTAATTTGCTATACTAGGTCAAGAGTGCTCTAGTCTAGTGGCTTCCAATAAATTTCTAAAGCATCTGATTTGGTAGAGTGGAGAACTTCCTTCACAATACTGCAGGTTAGAGTAGGCCACCAAAACCCCCAAAGGCAAAGGCAAAAAGGAGCCCCTGACAAATCATCATGACTTCAGCAGTGAAGTGGTGAGATTATTACCACTACTCTCAGCCTTTGTTAGTCTGCATAGTATATTACTCAGCTGTTTAGCATTTATCTTTGGATTTTGCAAGTTCTTTGGTACTTTACCAGCTTCTCCTACATTGTAGCATTTCCTGTACTTTATCCTTGAAAATGGCTTGAATTCATAGAGTAAATAATGTATTGATTCCTGGTCAGCTGATCCTTGATTCCTATGAATTTATTACTAACTGGTAGCATTTACCCCAGTGAGACCTTTGGAGATTCATCCAACTTGACAGTGCTGCTTACCATTTTACCAGAGGATATGAAATTCAGGAGGCAGGGAAAATAATGATGCTACAGAACTGGATTAAAAGGCTGGGAGAAGCAGGACACATTTATACAAATATCAGGAAATCTCTTCTCCTACAAAAAAACAAACCTCAATGGGACTGGGAGGCAGAAATTGGAATGATCCATTCCAGAACAGGGTTGCAAGCTTGTTGGTGAAAAGCTTGCACTTACTCAGTGTTCAGAGGCAACTGAATTCAAATTAATTCAAAACATTGCCTTATGCATATGGTACAGAACCCCTCAAGCTCTACACTTCTTAGAAACTATAGACAATGACATATGTTGGAGGTGTAGAACAAATGGGAGGGGAAGGGGCTCACTGATGCACATCTTATCATCATGACTGCTCATGCTTGTCAGACACAACAACATAAATTACCTTACCCACACCATTACTGGAAACTGCCTAATTCCAATGGAGGCTGTCATAGAGGTGTAGGTCAGGAAGCATGGCAAACCAGAAGTTATAAAATTCACAAGTAGCATTTTATTATTATCAATTAAGAATAAAATAAAGAAACATGTAAGTGTACAGGATAGCTCTTCATACAAGCATTATAAAACAAGAAAGTTCTGCATCTGAGAGTCTCCCTATTTAAATCTTAATCTTTCCATACAGCTCGCTAAACAAAACATTGCTCTCTTTTTGTAAGATGTCTTTTTCTATCAGTTTTAATTCTGCATCCTGCTGCTGTAAGTTGCATCTCCTTTTTCTCACAAAAGTACCAGAACTTTGTCAGTTTGTTTCCCGAGGTGAGCTTGAGCATCACATCTAGACTTTAACAGGTGCAACAAAACAGAACATTCTGTCCCAGACCTGGTCTCCTAGTCATAGTTCAGCAATCACACTGGTGGAGATCAAAGTGTATCTCAAGGTCAATGTCCTGTATTACAGATTGTTATTTAAGAAACCCAAAAAGCTTTCTGCAATCATTTCAACAATATAAATATGCACATTTGCAAAACAAGGGATCCTAGTTTTCACATAAAGATTCGTATATGTGTTTGTAACCACAGAGAAGCAAGGGGAGAAAGAAGGAAGAGAAACAGCAACGTGAAGGAAGGGAGATAATAGGGGAGAAATTGTGGGACCATCGGAGTGGGCAATTCCTAGGTTCCACAAGAACATTTGATTGTGCAGTTAGACTGGCAACATATAGAATAGAGAGGACAACATCCAGTAGATCCATGTTTTTAACTCCTCTCCATAAGAAATGGGCGGGTCTTACCCAACCTTGTCACACACATACACTCTCTCATTTAAAGGGGAACCTGTTTTTTTTTTCTTAAAAAAAAGGTTTCCAAAACCTTTTATTTCTTTTTTAACATGACCTAATAACATTTATAGTTCTTTGCATATGTGGTATACCTTTTTTCATTACACCATTTATAGCCAACATTTCAGCCAAGCACACATTTTTTTAAACCTTCTGAATTCTTAATTCCTGAACTGCATCTTTTTTATATACTTTATTTTTGTTCAGAGAGATATTTTCATTTTCATTTCCAAGATAAATTAATCATAACAATACTTCTCAAAATATTAAACTAAATAAATTCTGAAACATGAATGTTCATATTTTCGAGGGGTCAAACAACATAAACCTAAGTTAATTTTTATAGGAGTTCTATTCCATCAGTTTGAATAGTTTTAACAGTTGTTAGCTCCAAGCTTTTACACCCTAATCAAAACATTTATTTAGACCCTTAAACCAAAACAAAACTCACAATCCCTAAAACAAATGACAAAAAGTAAATTTTTTAAAGTCCAGAAAAAAAAAGAAAGTTAACTTAGAGGAAAAGTAACCCATTCTTTGGGAACATTTATGTAGTCGCTGGCATACACAGCATAAGGTTTTGTCTGCCTCTTCTTCCAAATCTGTACCAATGTCCATTGGTAGTGCTACATTTTTATCGTAAAATTCTTTAGACTTTTGCCTGGAAGGTAATCCTTAATTTTGCTGGGCCATGCAAGACAGGTGATATTCCGGCCTCTGTAAACTCTGAATTTATGTTCAGGAATCTTTTTCTCCGATGCCGGGTAATCACTGAGAAATCAGGGTAGAAAAGCAACTTGGTTCCTTTGTACATAATTCCTTTCTTCTGTCTAGCAAAGTTAAGAACTTTGTTCCTCTCAGAATTGTCAGGAATGTACAAATCACATATTGGACAGCTGTATTAGTTCCTTGTTGCTCTACCTTAGGTTGCAGTTGGAAAACCGAGTCTAAAGCCAGAGGCTGTTCAAATGACAACACACTGTTTAGTAGATTTTCAGTGTAGACCTTCAGGTCCAAAGAAGCAATGTTGACTGAGAGGCCAATAATATGTAAGTTTTTCAAGAGCAGCGTATTTTCTATTTTTTCTATCTTAGTCATTGCAGCTAATTGTTCATGTAAAACAGCATTCAGTGCACTCTCTTTGATCAAGACTTGAACAGAGAGTTTTTCTGTAACTTTTTCTGCAGCTTCCATCCACTCTTTCACTGTAGAGATTTCTTTCTTCAATTTGCTGACAGCAGTTTGAAATGCTCCCTATGGTAAAGTTCACCTTATTTAAAGATGTTCACATATCTTGCTGAAATTTGAGAATTGTATCTGTGTAGATTGCAGTGAGGGCACTGAGGGCTGTTTTGGTTTCAAGCCCTGGTCTGCATGCCCAATTACCAGGGAAGCCATTCCTCCTCCTGAACAGAAAGCTTCAACAACCACCCATGTCAGAGTTGCTTTCCCTTGTTGGGGGTAAGAAATTTCTCAATTGAGGCTACTTAGCCTTCGGCAGCTTCTTTAGCGATTTTAGCTCTCGTAGATGAAGCCATTCATTCAAATTCAGCTCCATATGCAATTCAAACAGTAGAGCTCAACAACTAGCATGCAGCCATCAAAATCTCCCAGAATTCCCTCACTGAACCATATCTTGACAAAACAATCAGGATTAATATTATCTTTTCTGGATTTGTGCATCACTTTGAATTTCAATGGCTGTAGTGACAGGTACTACCTTGTAACTCTGGGATTTTTGTTCTTCATTTGATTAAGCCAACAGAGATGATTGTGATCCATTATAATCCCAAATTCAGCTTCAGGAAATAAAACTCAAGGAACTCCATTGCCCATTTCACAACAGGGCATTCTTTTTCAATAGTAGAGTATATTTTATCTCTGTCATGCAGTTTCCTACTGGTGATATAGACTTGCCCTTGGAGAGGGTTTCCAGTTGACTCATTGATGTCACACTGCTGCTAACCTTGAGTTGAGGAGGACCTCAGAGAAGCCGGTTCAGCTGGGCTGCTAAAAGCTAGATACATGATTAAGAAAAGGTATGCCATCATTATCTATGTATTAGCATTTCCAAGAGAAATAAATTGATGTGTGGAGTCATACAGTTCCAAGTCCTCTCTTTCTTTGTTTTATTACAGAATCAGAAGACCTGGAGAATGAAAGAACCCAAAAGGTAGCCAAAGGGAACTAAAGAAATCTGAAGGAAACTGAGAAAGGCTGCTGAAATGCTGAGACCTGAACCTGAGGTTGTACTGGTGCGGTGTGTTGCACATTAGCGGAGGCAGCAGAAAGGAGAGCAGGAGCTCGAAAGCCTATAGAAGACCAGATTCCAGGTGATAAAGAAAATGGAAAGACGGAGAACAGAGCAAGGTTGCGGGCTGCTAGCATGGAGCTCTAAAGCTTCTTGAAAAAACTCACATGCTATCCATGATGTACTGAATCAGCGAACAAACCAAAAACCCAAATTGCTAAAATAATGACTGGCCATGTAAATTGTGCAGCAGCTCAGTCAAACTCAGAACACTGTTCACCAAACACCTAACATTTGTGCAGTTATTCCACTTTTTTCCCCATTTGAACATTGTTTGCAGACCCAACAACTTGAAAGAAGCCAGCTGAAACAGAAGTCTGGAAATCATGCATGCAGTATCAAACATCTGAAGAAGGGAAGAAAGGAGACTGATAACACACAAAAAACTTTTACTCTGTTGGCAATATGTGTTTCAGGAGCCTAAGTGAGTGCCAAGGTGCTTAAGCACTCAAAGTTATTTAAGTTATAATACCAGAAACAAGGTTCACTCTGTTTTTCTTTTTTGGGGGAGTTTCAGAATATATGTAGATATATATATAATAACATTCTCTGTATAGCTTTTACAATGGCAGTGACAATTATTTATAGTAATTGCATATGCAGTTAAGCACATAGGTTATGCACATAGGTTGTTGCATTTTTTCTCATATTTCTAGATATTTTAGCTCTCTTACAGATGCATTTCTGTGTCCATGTCTAAGACAGCACTTTAGAGTGTTTTTAGAGTGTTTTAAAGTATTTGTATAAATTTATTCAATATTTTAACCCCGCGCTATTGCACATCGCATATTGTTTTTGCTCATTATCTTCACATTTTGTACATTATCTTCAAACAGCCTGGAAGTAGCCATGAAACATCACATTTTTAGGCCACAGTTAGGCAGTATACTATATTCCCCATCCCAGTTTTTTGCCCATATTAAACCCGTATCATGCCCGACATACTAATCCGGATCTTATTTGAAAAAAATAGACCATAGCAGGCCACAGAGGTGGTAACTACCATACTAGATAACAGCAGGCCACATTAGGCCACAATAGGCTGCAATAGGCCATATTAAGCCTGTATATAGAAAAACTTAGAAGGCCTTGTTTAGCCCTCTCAGGCTATTATAGACCATACCTGGTTAATATTTTGGTCAATCGACTCCACTTAATGGGGACATGGTTAATAGGGATGAATAGTTAATGGTGACACTTCCCAAGTAACTGATTTTTCTCTAATTGAGTCCCATTATATTGCATTCAAATATTAGGGACACCTGACCTGCTTAATTGGGACATTTTGGCCTCAAAGTCACTAGTTTCTGGTTATTCCTTTCATTGTGATCATCCTCCGCCACTCTTCAACACTGTTTAAAGAAAGATGGCTTTTATTGTGGCACTGATGAGCCAACAACAGCACAAACTGCTAACCAATCAGTGGCTGATCTGCTGTACAATGTCCAGCCATCTCCTTTCATGACTGCTGAGGATTTTTTAACACTAGTTGACATCAACATTGATGTCAAAACTGAGGAAGAGACAAGTGAAGGAGAGATCTGCGATGCCATTAAATGATTAAGGCTAGACATGACTAATCGCAATAGAGAGCAGCCTTTCAAGTAAGATCTGCTTTAATGCAAAGCAGAGCTCAATTACTGATTTCTCTTTCTCCCAGTGACATGAACTGCTGCACAAATGATTATGTGCTTACGGCTTTATTCTTTAATGTATTCACACTTTTCTGCACTAGCAAAGCTAAAACATTAAAAAACATAATTCTTGAATAAGTGCTATATAAAATATAGGTCTCCTGATAAAGGAGATGATCACTTAATAGGGACAAATTCTGATCCACGGAGGTGTCCCTATTAAGAGGCTTCATCTGTATAGCCTGGGCCTCAGTCACTTGGAAAATAAGAAAGATGGGGTAGTTGGTGATACTTGTAGATATGAACTCTAAGTCTGAACTGTAAACCATTTGATTCCTTTTAAGGACCCTCTGGGAGTTTTAACATAGCCCATTAGTGAAATTTAGTTATTGCACCTTATTTTTGTTTGTACTATAGCAAGCTATTTTATAATGTTGTTTTTCTGAATATCCCAATTATTTTGATTTATACTGATTGAACTCTGCACTGGAGTACAGTTTGAAGTGATTAAGAGTGAATCATTGTGACTAATTGTGATATTTTACATTTCAAAAGACTTAAATATCCTGCAAGTGCTACTGAAAACAAATTGTTGCACTGTAAAAAATATGCCAGTTAACACAAGAAGTTATTCTGTAGCAGAAAGCAAGAATAAGAAGGATCCAGTAGGTCTAATTGGTCTAGTAGATCAACTGGATCAGTTGCCCTAACACAAATTACAAAATGAGGGAGAAAAGACAAAAGGGATTAAAGGCAAGAAAGGAAGTATTCAGATGATAACCTTGGATTGCTGCTTTTATCCCTAAAACAAAATGTGACATGAACAAACCACAAGAGGGGTTTATAGAACAAGATAGTTTTATAAAGTTTGAAACATTTACCCCAAATTTAGAAATAAAGAAAGCCCAAAACATAGGACTAGAGAACGGAATTTATAGTGAACAGAAAAATAGTATAACTTGAGAAAACAATTCAAGGTCCCAGAAAACTAAGGAGACGAATCAAGACAAAAATGACTTAGAGTATGATACCCAAAATACTAGACTACCACAACAAATACATGAGGTAAGAAACCACCTATTACAAAAAAATGCAAGGACTAAAAATAATAGACAGTAAACAGAGAGGAGAAAATAAGGAAAATATAGCCAATAAAGAACTATATCAATCTTGCAACAATGGAGATAATAATGAAGGGGAAGATACAATATTTATGAACCACAAAGAAACCTTCATCCCTGACACTGAACTGATAATGAAAGACTTAGCTATCTGTCTAAAAGACCCCTATATGGCTAACATTCTAATGTTTGAGCAGTTAGTAAAAATAGTACAGGATTTGAATTACAAAAAATGGAATTACAATAGAAAACAAAAAAGCCATACAGGGCTTACAAATCAATAATCATCAGGTAGAAAACAGGGAAATAAATATATATGAAGGGGAAGACGATATGAGGGTCAACAGCAAGAATAAATCTAGATATGAAATCCAGAGCCAAGACCTAACACTGAAACTAATAATGCTACCTACGCCAAAGGCAAGGGGCGATAGTATATGTGAGGAATTGAAACAAGGAAACAAAACATTATAGCTAAAAGGAGAGGAGAGAGAAAAACAAAGGAGAAAAGCAACCCAAAAAGTGGGGCTACATAGAAACATAGACTTTGATGGCAGATAAGGACAGCTTGGCCCACTTAGTCTGCCCATTTCCCTACTTAGAGGATAAACTGCAGACCATATTTAACCAACAGTCTATTTCTTCCTACCCCCCACAAAAATTGCCATATGTCTGTCCCATGCATTCTTGAATTCTCCCACAGTTTTAGACCCCACAACCTCCTCAGGAAGGCTGTTCCATGTGTCCACCACCCTCTCTGTGAAAAAATCTTTGCTCACATTGCCCCTGAGCCGTCCCCCCTCTATCTTCAAATTGTTTTCCCTTGTTCTTGCACATCTCTTTTTCAGAAAGATGCTACCCTCTTGAACTTTGTTGATTCCACTGAGGTACTTAAATGTTTCTATCATGTTCCCCCTCTCCCTCCTTTCCTCAAGGGTATGCATATTAAGCTCCTTTAGCCTCTCCTCATATGGCTTCTCTTGCAGACCCTGCAACCTTTTAGTTGCCCTCCTCTGAACTGCCTCCATCCTGTCTCTGTCCTTGCTGAGATGGGGTCTCCAGAACTGGATGCAGTACTCCAGATGGGGTCTCACCAACTGTCTGTACAGGGGGATAACAACTTCCTGTTTTCTGCTGGTGATACCTCTCCCTATACATCCCAGTATCCCCCAACCCTCCCTACCACCTTCTCACATTGCTTGCCAATCTTAAGGTCATCTGATATGATTACCTCCAGGTCTCTTTCCATTTTTGTTGTTGTTACTACCTCCCTCCCATTGTGTAATCTTCCCTTGGGTTTTTGTTTCCCAGATGCATTACTTTGCACTTCTTTGCATTGAGTACAAGCTGCCATTCTTCTAACCATTCCTCCAACCTTGCCAAGTCCCTTCTCATCCTTTCCACACCTCCTTGTGTATCAACCATGTTGCAGATCTTTGTGTCATCTACAAAGAGGTATACTTTTCCTTCCAGTCCCTCTACAATGTCACTTATAAAGACATTAAAAAGGACTGGACCCAGTACTGAACCCTGTGGTACCCCACTAGTAACCTCTCTTTCTCCAGAGTGGACTCCATTTACAATCAATTTCTGTGTCCTGTTGTTCAGCCAATGTTTTACCCAGGCTACCACCCTGGGACCCACTCCCAGGCTGGTTAATTTGACTACTAATCTTTTGTGTGGGACTGTGTCAAATGCCTTGCTAAAGTCTAGGTAGGCCATGTCCACAGCCCCTCCCTGGTCTACTACTTTGGTCACCCAGTCAAAGAAATCAATTAGATTCATCTGACATGACCTTCCTGCTGTGAACCGATGCTGCCTTGGGTCCTGTGCCCCACTGGCCTCTAGGTACTCAACAATTCTTTCCTTCAGAAGTGATTCCATCACTTTCCCTACCACAGAGGTCAAACTGACAGGTCTGTAGTTTTCTGTTTCTGTCTTGGTCCCACTTTTGTGAAGGGGAATCACATCTGCCTTCTTCCATTCCTCAGGTACCACTCCATCCTCCCATGATTTGTTAAAAAGGTTAGTCAGTGGTGTCACTAGTTCTCTGCTTAATTCTTTTAGAATTCTGGGGTGAATTCCATATGTCCCCATTGCTTTGTCCACCTTTAGTTTTAGGAGTTCTTTCAGAACCCTTTCTTCTGTGAAAGAACTGGGATTGACCCCCCTCTCCAGAGTGCTTCAGTTAATTGGATTAGGCACCTCCCCCACTTCCTCTTTTGTGAATACTGAACAGAAGTATCCATTCAGTATCCCTGCTTTTTCACTGTCACCCTTTGCCCACCCACCATCCATTCTATTCAGCATCACTATCCTTCCCTTTGTCTTTCTACGCTCCCTGATATACCTATAAAAGGTTTTATCCCCCTTCTTAACTGAGTTAGCTATCTTTTCCTCAATTTGTGCCTTTGCTATTCTGACTACCCTCCCTGCTTTCTCCTGCCTTAACTGGTACAGTTCTCTGTCCTGCTCCTTCTGTGTTTCCTTATACTCAGGGTTCGACCTTAACATTGTTTTACTAGCCCTAAACCTAGTGAAAATTGGCCAGGGCTAGTGCAGCAGCTAACCCTCTACTTGTCCGTCTTGACTAGTGCAGGTTTTTCATGGCTGTTAATGAAGTTGAAAAAGTCTCTGCTTAAGCAGGCTGTAGTCCTTTTGAAAATCTCCCTCAGTGTTCCAGGTGGCCTGGTGTAATTAGCAGCTCATTAACAGCTGAAATTATCTGGCAGTTCAAGAGGGGGATCCAACAAAGGACTCAATGTGAGTCATTATCCCTCAAATGTTAGGACATTCAACTAATGTGCATGCTGTGATCAAAGGTAGAGTGGTTAAGTCATTAGCTTCCAGTGAACTTGATGAACTTGTCTTTGATTTGTCCCACAATATTAAGACCAGTGTGCCTCATTTCACAACCTTTTGAGTGTCTGTATCCAATACTGCAGTGACAGAATGCTATGATGTATACACGGTATGCCCAATGAGGTGGTCTGTCCATTCTATACTTTCTCTGTACGCCACTGCAGACTAGACTCTGAAATGGCCATCCATAGACCCATAGCTGCCATTATTGACTGGTGTAGGGATCCACAGCTCCTCTTAAAGGATCACACTAGTCAATGCCATCCATGCAGCACTGCCCTTATACCACCAGCATGTCATTTAATTCTAAAAACAATGCTTTGCAGCATGTATGGTACAAAGCAAAACCTTAGTAAAATACATAATTTGAAAGATTAAACTAGGTATTTGTGGTGTGCATAGATCATCCTATATAGAAAGAGAGGTAATACAGCATCATGTCTATATACTGCTCCCCCTTTGACTGATGAAAGGACTCTGTTATGAAAAATCTGTTGTTGTTAGGGCAGAGCATGTTAAATCAATACTTTTGTGCCTGGTATATATAAACAGATATGTCAAAGTTTCTTGCATCCCAAGCCTCCTGTGTTTAACTGTCTCCAAAGAAATCCAAGAACTGCTCCTGGCCCACTTCGCAGTGTAAGAAAACTTCCAGAAGTGCAGGTCTGGTTAATCACAGGATGGAGGATGAGAGTGTCTTTCTCTGCTTGACTCTGTTCATTGCCCTGCAGGTCAGGATGGGACTGTGGTGTGGTGCATGATGATGATGGTTATTGTGTGTGCAGAGCTAGAACTGCTTGATTGAACATTTGTTATTATGGTATTCTCTGGTTTGGTGGGGAGGGAGGGGGAGAGGAAAGTGGAAGCAAGGGGCACATGGTAAAACAGTGGGGGTACACACTGCATGTGATTGTATTGCAGTCTTTTTTTTTTTTGTAGGGGCAGGAAGCAATGTAGGAGCAGGATAAATATGCAATAATCAGTATTTCTTGGCTTGCATTTTTTCTGTATAGCCAATCAAATTTTAACATTATTACTGTGGGCTAGTGCAAATATCTGTGGGCTAGTGCAATTTTTAATCAACTTGTCTGGCTGGCTAGTGCAAAAAAAAGTTAAGGTTGACCCCTGCTTATACTTCCTTAATGCTATCTTTTTTCTCCCTAACCTTCACCGCCACCTCTTTTGAGAACCATAGTGGCTTTTTCTTTCATTTTGGTTTGTTTATTTGCTTCACACAAAGGCTTGTTTCCTCTGTGATGGCAGTTTTGATATTTCCCCATTGTTGCTCCACCCCTCCTTCTAGCCTGTTTGCTAGTGCTTTTCTAAGACACTCTCCCATCTTGCCAAAGTCAGCCCTCCTGAAGTCCAGAACCCTCACTTTTGTGTGGCTTGACTCTGTAGCTGAGTTTATCATGAGCCACACTGTTTGGTGGTCACTTGTTCCCAAATGGCTACCCACATCTAGATCTGAGATCTTTTCACTGTACAGAAACCAACTAAAAGGGTGCAAAGGGAGAGATGGACAAAGAAAAATACAGAAAATAAATTTAAATGCAAAAAAGGAATAAGATTCAATGGATCAGGATAGTACCCAAGAACAGACACCAACTAGAGAGCCACCAGAATTATCTGCTGGGAAAAGCAAAGAGAAGAAAACAGACAATAGAAAAAAGAGAGTAAAGAGAGATCCCAGCAACCAAGGTCCTTGTGACAGAGAACAAGTTATAATCAAACAAAAGAAACAAGACCAAAAAGAAAGAGAGAAAATAAAAAACCAACAGTGAGAGTAGTAAAAACAAAAAAGAACCAGGAGAGAGTGGCAAAAAAGATTCAAGGGAAGTGCAGAGGTTATTAGAGAAATACTTCATTCTGGAAAATAGATTTTTGAATTTTATGGGAAAAATGAAGAACTCAGACTATGTTTTATTGCTTGCTGATGTTGAATTGCTGCCTAATGAGAATGAGGAAACATTGGATGAAAATATTAAAAGCCTGGTTTTACCTATTTTGGGAAATAACCAGGCATTGACATATAACTTAAGTAAATTAAGACAAATAGAGGATAAAGAATGGGGCTCTGATAATATCGTACAAACATACTAACATATGAAATTGCCAGCAGAAAAAGGCCCAAGGGTCTATTAAGTCTGCTCGATTGAGCAGCTTTTAGTTTCATGTTACTACAGCTGCCCCAGCCCCACCAAACCCCCCCCATCCTCTTTCCTGGTCTCAACCCCTTTGTGTTCTTGTTTGTACTAATCCTGCCCTTGACTCTATCCCAACCCCACTTAAAGTTATCTACTGTCCTCAGTATGATTAAATCCTCCAGTAGTGCATTCCATCTCACCACCACTCTCTCTGTAAAGTAATGCCTCCTCATCTCCCTCCTGAACCTTCCCCTTCCAACTTCAGACTATGCCCCCAGTGACTTTTCCCCCCTTTAAGTGGAACAATCCTCCCGGTCTGACTTTGTTTAACTAACATATAAAAAATAAATATTTTATCCTAAGAACTATAGAATTTAATAAGGTAAAACTTCAACAAGCAAGCATTCATTGTGAGAGCATTTCAACTCTTGGACAATTGTTCACAGAATATTATAAAAAAGTGAATAAAACAATAAACATAGATAGTTCTAACAGATCACTGTCCATCTATGGGCTGGATCACTTCACTAATGAAACAAATGAAAATCTGAGAATAAAAATGAGAACACTAATGGAACCAATTTTGAGAATAACAGGACTAAGAAACAACATTAAAGGAGCTATAAGATGGGAAGATAAGGGTCAGATAACTAAATGGATAGATAATGAACAGGTTTATAAACAGACAGTGCAAAATATCTGTGAGGTAGACCATTTGGGGTATATACGTGTGAAGATAATGGATAGGCCACAGAGGAACACAGAATGAAAACCTGAATGGGTGAAGATGCTTGAAAACGTAAATAGATTCACATTATTGAATGCCTCTGTGGAAGCCTGACCAGACAAAAAAAAAAACAGCTAGGCAGGTAAAAGAGAAAATGGAATGTCAATTCCCCAAGGTTTTGTCATGGAACATATCTGGCGTTAAAAATAAACTAGCAGACAAGGAGATTATTAAATATCTTAACAATTTTAACTTAATTTGTATACATGAAACATGGAAAAAAAGGAGCCCACATTGAATGACTATAAATCATGTTATAAAAGTGATACAAGAAATATGAAATGTGGCTGAAACATAGGGGAATTAGTAATTTTTAGTAGATTGAGTAAGAACTATACATCCTCAGAAATCAATATAAAAAATGATAACATTCTGGGGATAAGGGTTGAGAACCAGGATAAGGAAACAATATTGTTGATAAACATAACATTTTAAGATCTAGAATCACTGATCATCTAGAAAATATAATTGATAGCGAAATAACCAATAACCTACTAGCTAGAATAATTGTTCTAGGAGATTTTAATGCACGAGTGGGTAATTTACCAACTATTACAAAAGATAACTCAGAGGTTATAACAATTTGCAACAATGAGAGTTTCAGAGATATCAGATGTTCCAAAGACAATAAGTGCAACAAAATGGGAAGAAGGACATGCAATATTTTTAGAACAAGGATTTTTTTATTAGTCAATGGAAAATCTATCTCAGATTGTAAGGGTGGTTATACTTTTATGACATAACAGGTGCCTCAATAATAGATATGATTTGGATTAATATAAATATGGTGAGAGATTTCATTAACATGAAAATAGTGGATAGAGGGGAAAGTGAATCATTTTTCCATTGGAATTGCAAGTAAAAATGGGACAGAACCAAAACAACATTCAGTTACTGTAAATCAAGTAGAGCCAGAATCAAATATCACACAAACAAGAAGAGGGGTCTGCTGGGAAGAAATAAACCATAGAAATTTCCGAACAACAATGGAAGTAATAGGAATCATATTTGAAATGATTAAGTTCATAGAATCAGAATAAGAAGAATGTATAACTAATTACAGAAAGTTAGTCCAACAATTACATAACCTGGTACACAAAGAAATAAATATCTACACAAAAAAAACATGGGGCACCTTGGTTTGGAGAGGAATGTGTTGTGGCCTAAAGAAAATTGAATTTACAGTCAAGAAGGACAAATAAATATCCAAATATTGAAAACAGAAAAGAACTCAACAGACTCAGAGAAGAATTTAACAAATTAGTTAAGACTCAGAAGGAAAAATATAGACAGGACCCGTGGAAAAAGCTAGAGAATACAGCATGTAAACAAGATAATAGAAAATGATGGATACTTGTAGCAAAACACCTAGGAGATAGTAGAGGAGAAGTTGAAGCATGTATAGAGCCTCCAAAGTGGATCCAGCATTTTAAAACCATTTTTATGACACAGATCATATAAATAACCAAGAACAAATAATTAACAAATGGTCACCACTAAGGAACAGAATAGATGAATCTGAAATTTAAAAGACACAAGGTGCTAGGCCCAGATGGCATACCAGTTGATGGCATCATTAACCATTTAGACATATGGATACCAGTTCTAGACAGGTTATTCAATTGCACTATAGAAACAGGTAAAATACCAAAATCATGGGTAAGTACAATCATAGTCCCTATTTTTCTAAAAAAGGAGAAAGACAGGACCAAGCCTGCTATAGACCTATACATTTATTGGACAATACACAGCAATTTTTTACAAGAATTCTAACTAACAGAATAATGGATTGGATAAATGTAAACAATTTAATAGATGAAGCACATGCTGGAATTATGGAAAAACACTCAACAATAGACCAGTGCTATGTATTAAGCCAATTAATTCATAAATATTCAGTAATCAAAATACAAAACTTATTTTGTACATATATAGATTTAAAAATGGTGTTTGAGAGTATCAATAGAAATCTGCTCGGGTTGTGCCTAGAAGACCTAGGAATGGAAATAGCAATGTTAAACCTATTAAACACTTTATATAAAGAAAACTTGATTAAAATCAGATACAACAGTAATAGTGAATACACTGAAGAATTCAATGGGAACAGAGAAGTAAGCCAGGGTTGTGTGCTGTCACCAATTTTATTCAAACTATTCATAAACAGAATTTTGACCAAATTATATAGACCAGAATATCATACGCCTAAAATTGGTGAAAACCACAGTACATATCTAGATTTTGAGGATGATGTGGTGTTACTCTCAACAAGACATTTGGGGTCCAAAAGACTACTCAAAGCATTTTTCCAAGAATGCAAAAAGGCACAATTGAAAGTTAATAATGAAAAGACCAAAACTATGGTATTTTGAAATAAAGGTAAGAAAAAGTATAATATGAGAATTGTCAACTACACACTAGAACAGGTGAGTGGTTTCAAATATCTGGGTATTAACATGAATGAAAACACCTCTTGGAATAATCATGTAAAGGAGATAGAAACAAAAAAAAAATATTTCTGGCCATTTTAAGTTTTGTTATAAATCCAGAGGCAGTTCAATAAAAGGATCAATAAAAGTAATAAACACCAAGATTAGGTCCCAAATTTTATATGGAGCAGAAATCGAAGGGTTAAAAATATACAACAAAATAGAAAAGCCCATTAATATATTTTAAAGAAAATTAATGGGTCTACCACCTGGGGCACCAGCATCACTAATTAGAGCAGAACTGGGACAGGTTTTCATTGGGTGCCTAATACAAGAAAGAATAATAAGTATATAAGATGCAAGAGCATCAACTACCATGACAGTGCTTAGACAAGGCTATCGCTTACCATGATAGGAAGTTAACCTTTTGAATAATATAAGTAATAGAAAAGTGGATTAAGCCTTATGGGCTCATGCAAAATAGTGTAGATATATACATAAAACCACTAGAAGAAATCAATAGTGACACAAAAAACCAAAAAACAAATAAGGGGCATCTTATTAGACATTAAGGGACATCTTATTAGAGGCAGTGGTTTAAGGCTCTGAGCTGCAAAACTGGAGACCTGGGTTTGAATCCCAGAGCCCTCACTTGCATACTGTGTGACCCTGAGCAAGTCACTTAACTTCCCTGTGCTCCCAGGTCACACCTGTAAACAAGCGTTCAGCTTAGTGTGCTACTCCTGGTTAAACAATTTGAAAAAAAAACAATTTAAACAGAAGGATATGGAAAGATGCTCAGAGTATACAATTAGTAGGTGACTAGCTTTGAATAAGCAGGTTTTAGCCAAGAAAAGTACTTACTAAAAATGTAAAACCCATATATAGGAATAAATATATAAAATAAAGGTTTGAGTACCACAAAAGCAAGAGATTAGAACATATCATTAATAAAACATCTGATGATTCCAATGGAAATTGTAAGTGTAACTTAGACACAGATAATACAGTACATCTATTAATCCTATGTCCTCTCTATGAAAAGCAGAGAAATAAAATACTGGGGCACACTCTGGGACAAACAGAAGGTAACATCCATGTGATGACAGCTAATCTCTTGAATTCAGAGTCAACAAAAACTCTGGAAAACGTGATATCCTTTCTCAAGGTCATGGACACACAAAGACTATAAATAAAAGAAAAAACAAAATAAAGCATGACGAGATGTAGATGATGAATTTAGATACAAAATAATGATAAATACATAACAAGAGTAAAACTAGAATAAGATATCTAACTATCTAGAAAGGTAGGAAGTCCAGGAAACTATTAAGTGCAATATGTAGAATATAATGTATTATGTACTGTATATATATGATTTTAATACACTAAAGGATTTTTTTAACTATGTATTATTTTAAGACATAGCATTGTTTTAATTGTGACAATACAACTTGTTAGACAAAAACCTTTTTTTGACTTTCTGACTACTGGTGATATACAGAATGGAATGTTCCTTCCCATTTATATTCTGACTAAGGACTGTACCTAGGCCCATTGCTGATGCATCTCTCTGTAACAGAAATTATTCTTCAGAGTCTGCACTTCTTAAAACAGTGGTGGATCATAATGCAGCATTGATATCCCAAAAAGCCTCATCATACTCTGGGGACCAGTTCACATTATTCGGGTACTATTTTTTCGTGAGTTCAGTGAGGGGAGTAGCTAACTGGACAAAGCTGGGAACAAATCTCTGGTAG
Organism: Neoceratodus forsteri; assembly: GCA_016271365.2. Taxonomy (NCBI): domain Eukaryota; kingdom Metazoa; phylum Chordata; order Ceratodontiformes; family Ceratodontidae; genus Neoceratodus; species Neoceratodus forsteri. The sequence goes on from CM028129.1 coordinate 1,019,666,166, forward strand.
TAACCAGTGAGATCTAAAAATTATCTAAAATATTTCTTTGTTTTAGGGACAGTACTGTTAACTACAGCTTCTATGTTGGAAATTTCTGGCTTTACTTCTCCATTTCCCAAAATAAACCCCAACATCTGGTTTCCTGCATGCCTAATGGACACTGAATAGGATTAATGGTCAGACCTACATTTTTGATAGATTGGATAACTGCTAAGAAGTGTTGCAGGTTGCTTTTCCAGTCTGGACTGTACACCATGACATCATTCAGGTAAGCAGCAAAATAACCAGTTTGAGGTGCTAGAATTAAATTCACATAGCACTGGAATGTAGTGGTTGCACCATGTTAAACAAATGGAATGGTGGTGAACTAATACAACTGGATTTGAGTGGAAATTGCAGTTTTGTATTTGGATTCCATAGCTAGGGGAATTTGCCAGTAACCCTTAATAAGACTGAGGGTACTAATGTACTTGGCACTTCCCAATCTGTCCACCAAATCATCTATCATAGGTGTAAAATAGCTGTCAAATATGGACAGCTGATTAAGTTTCCTAAAATCAAGGCAGATTCTTACACCCCCCCCTTCATTTTTATTTACAGTCCCCATTGGTGATGACCAAGCACTTTTCAATTCTGCAGTGATACTCAACTCTTTAATTTTTTGTATTTTCTTAACCATGTCTGCTCTTAACCGCTCTGGTAATCTGTATGTTTGTTTGTCTGACAGGGTGAGAATTCTCTGTCACTATTATGTGTTTGACCCTTTTTGCTGGGCCTGGCACAGTGGTTAAAGTACTTTCATTTATTCATTACAAATCGGGTTTACAACCTTTGAGTCAGAGACTCATTTACAAAGGCACCTCGTCGTAGGGAGGGCAGACATCAAGACGGTTATTACAGTGCAGATTAAAACAGAGGATAACATTCCAGGTGCGGTAAAAGGAACATTTAACATAGATACACTTAGGTTACATAATGTAGTAGTTTGTATGTTACTTAGGTTGCATAATGTTACAAAATTGTGAGTTACAATCATAGATATAGTAGGTCCTCAGAGAATAGTTAAATGTTTTTACCAAGTTATGAATTTCTGTAGTGTTCTATGGATAAGGAAACATTCCCCTTTACAGCATCAGACGTTATAGTTTGTTCCAGTCTGTTATAAGCTATTACAGTATATTCTTTAGTAGTTTCTCATAATACTATCAAAACAACCTTTGGTATGTTTTTTTCAGTCCATATCTTCAGGAGGTTAGCATGTGTGCCAATGCTAGAAGTCTGGGAAATAAGATACCAGACCTGAAGGCCACCATGGCTGAAGCAGGCCTAGATATTGTGGCCATCACCAAAACAAGGTGCACAAATAACCATGACTGGGAAATGGTCATACCTGGCTACACAATGTTTAGAAGGACAGGTTAGGAAGGAAAGGTGTTGGAGTCATGCTTTATGCTAAGGAAAATATCAAAGTGATGGAGGTACAAGGAGGATGGAGGGTCGAGATGTTGTGGGTCAACCTCAAGTCTGGAAATGGAGCCACCATTCTCATGAGGAGTGGTATACAGACCTCTGATGCAGGGGGAGGACATAGACAAAGAGATTTTGACTGACAAAGGCAAAATGACTGAGATGGGGGAGGTGGTGCTGGTGGGGGACTTTAATCTGTCTGATACATAGTGGAGCCTACCTGTTGTAGCATTAGCTAGGAGCAGAGGCACCATGGACTCCCTGCAGGGGCATTTCTCAGGCAGCTGGTCAGTGAACCCAATTGGGATGGGGCAATACTGAACCTTGTACTTACAAATGGGGACAGTGTGGCAGATGTCAGAGTTGGGAGTCATTTGGGGGCCAGTGACCATCTCACAGTATGGTTTAATATAAGAACAACAAAGGAATCCAGCTAAACAAGGGCAAATGTCCTAGATTTCAGAAGGGCTGACTTTACAAAGATGGGGAAATGCATGCAAGAAGACTTGTTGGTGGGAGTTATCAAGGGCGGTGGAGAGAAAATGGGCCAGAATAAAAGAGAGGATAGTAAAAGCTACAAACGTGTACATTAGGCACATAAGCAAAAGCAAAAGGAAGAGGAGGCCATTATGGTTCTTGAAGGAAGTGACAGAAAAGGTAAGGGCAACAACAGTGGCATTCAGAAGGTATAATGAGACCCAGAGAAAGAAGGACAGAGAAATGAATCTGGGGAAATGAAGGGAGGCAGGCAAGGCAGTAAGGAGTGCAAAGCAAGTTGAGGAAAGAATAGCAATGACAGTATCAAAGGGGACAAGACATTTTTCAGGTTTATCAGCAAGAAAATGAAGTCCAAGGGAGGATTGCATAGTTAATAAAGGAGTCAGGATCTATACTGAGGAGGACCAAGAAAGGCAATTATCATAAACAAATATTTCTGCTCAGTATTCAGAACCAAGGGGAAGGGAGGGACCACAAGTAAGCAACACATGATGGAGGGGATGGACACCAGTCCCTTTTCTAAAGAGAGGATGAGGAAAGCACTCACTGATATGAGGGTTGAAAAGCCATGGGGCTAGACAGGGTGCATCCATGAGTGTTAAAAGAAGTCAGGGAGGTGTTAGCTACATCTCTGACAGACTTGTTTAACAGTTCACTGAAGACTGGCATGTTCTCAGAGGACAGGAGAAGGGCAGACATAGTCCCACTTCACAAACATGGTAGCAAGGAGGAGGCAGGAAATTATAGGCCTGTGGGCCTGAGATCTGTAGTAGTGAAATTGATGGAAGCACTTCTAAAGGAAAGAATTGTAAAACAGCTGGAACTGATGGACTGCAGGACCTGAGGCAATAAGGCTTTAAGGATGGGAGGACATGCCTAAGAAATCAGACAGATTTTTTGGACTGGGTAACCAGTGTGTTGGATTGGGGGGGAGGTGGTAGAAGTGGCCTACTTTGACTTCAATAAGGGCTTTGACACCATTGCACATAGGAGGCTGATAAACAAGCTGGGTAGCATGGGGGTGGGCAATAAGGTGGTAACCTGGGTAAGAAACTGGTTAGGGGAGAGGAGGCAGAGGGTGGTGGTAAATGGAGTTTGCTCCAAGGAGGGGAGAGTGACCAATGGTATACCGCAATGGTCAGCCTGGGGCCAGTCCTCTTAAATGTCTTCATTAGTGACATAGCAGAGGAACAAGTAGGAAGGGCTGTCAATTTACGGATGACACCAAGACCTGCAACAGGGTGGATAGTTGTTTTTGGAGTAGAGATACCCCTGGACCCCAACATAAATGTTGTTTCCACTTACAGTGCAAAAATTGATGCTACAAAATTGCCTGCTTAAACCAAATTTAGCCTATATCCCCAGCTGACACTTCACTGGCATAGTAGCTACAAGTACTTTTCCATAGCTACTGTTGTTGTTTATCACTATTTCCCTGTGCAGTAACTGATAAGTATCCATACCTGTAAGTCTTGCTTGTATGATTGTGTAACCAACATGCTCCTGTCAGAATACCCATCCTTATTTATGTTATTGTCCATGGTTGCCCCTACTGATCGATGTATCATCTGAATGTTTGTACCTCCTGTTTTCAATATCTATTGCTTGTAAATTGTTTGTGTCATTGAGGCCTTTAGTTCCTACCTTCGTTAAACTGTTTTTGTTCCAGGCCCACCTTGTAAATGAGTTTTTCTCTCATTGGTGTTTCACCTGGTTAAATAAAGATTTTGATTGATTGACAATCCAAATATGTTGCAGATTGTGAACAAACACTGCCACCTGGTGGGATTGGACCTTGGACTCCTGATCTAATTAAAACAAGACCAAGATTTGTACACAAAAGAGGTAAAAACATTAAAGACTGGGGGTACATTCTGTCCAACCCAAGCCCGAGAAACCCAAGGTGTGGTTACCTGTGAGGAATGACGGTTGATATAGATGTGGAAACTGCAAGTACTGCCCCACCATTAACAATAGTGCAAAGCTTTTCTCACAAAAAAACTGGGTTGCAATGTAAGGTGAGGGGCTTTATCACCTGTGCAGCTGAGGGGGTTACATACTTAGCTACCTATACCTGTGGGTGCTTTTATATTGGCAAAACTAAATTCCAGTTTAAAGTCTGAATAGGCGAACACATGAGGGTAATTGACAATCAGGATCTTAGTTATGCTTTGGCTGTACACATGAATGAAATACATGGCAGAAGTACTCATCAAATCTCTTTTATGAGCATTGAGAAACCTATAAAATACATGAGAGGGGGTGATCATGACAATGTTCTCTGCAAAAGAGAACAGTACTGGATTTTCTCTATGGGGGCCATTCATCCACCTGGTCTAAATGATAAGTTGGAACTGAGACCTTACCTAGAATTGTTTTATTTATTTATTTAATTTATTTATTTCTAGGAAGTACCTTTGAGCCAAAGGCTTTTTTTACAGAGGTTCCACGTCGTAGTAATACATGAGCATAACATCATTTACAACGGTTACAAGTTCATAAACAGATACAAGGAGGTTCCATGCCTTAGAAACATGAGTACATCAGGTTACAGTGGTTACATAATTACAATAACAGGGATTACATAAGTAAAATATACAGCTACATAGTTTATAGCAGGCTAGGTTGACAAGAAGTTTAAGTGAACAACTTGATCTGCAGGATACAGAGCAAATCAGGTACGGAACAGGATGATATAGTCTGTAAAATATGTCTGTAAAATATGATATAGTCTGTAAATTAACTAATACTATATGCAAGAAGGTGAGAACTTGATGAGCAGCAGTTCTTTTGTATTAAGTAGTAAAGAGTGTAGTCATAGAGGAGGGCTAGACTCACTGGGGGGGAAGTGCTGAGGTAAGGACCTGGAGCCTACTGGGGAGTGTAAGTTAGCATGAAGAGAAGAGAAGAGAAGAGAAGAGAAGAGAAGAGAAGGCAAGAGAGCAGGTTAGAATGAGGGTAGCAGGAAAGAGGAGGGAAGAGCGTGTGGGGGGGGGTTCAGGTCTCACAGTCACAGTTACTGTTTGTGGCAAGGGCCACTCGGAGTTTATCTTTAAAGGGGCCTATTTTGTCTTCTTTCATGAGGCCTAGATCAAGCACATTAGGCCAAAGTGGTGCCCGGTATTCGTAGGACCATTGGCCTTGTGTGGTTCTGCGGAAAGGGATGCAGAGGGCCGAGTTGTTTGAATCCCTAGTGCATCTGATGGAATTAGGTCAGCTAGAAAGACTTTGCAGGCCTGGGGTGGTAAGTCCTAGCATAGACTGCTTGGTGAGCAGGTATACTTGATACTGGAGGTGGCTGTCAAGGTTGAGCCAGTTTGTTTGAGTGTACAACTCGCAGGTGTGAGACAGGGTACACCTAGGACTAAACAACATGCTTTGTTTAGTGTTGTTTTGATACGTTTCAAAGTGGTTTGGAAGGCAGCCCCATATACTGCTAGACCATAGTCTATCACTGAGAGGACTGAGCTATTTACAGCAGTTTTTAGTGCCTCAGAAGTCAGGCCTTTTTGGTGTCTGTACAGAAATCCTAGTTTTGCATTTGATGATTTTGCAACAGCATCTATGTGTTGGTTAAATGAGAGGGTGCGGTCCAGTGTCAATCCTAGGTATTTAAATGTTTGAACCATCTCCAGCGAAGTGTTCTGATTGTTAAAAATGCAAAGTTGGTGGGAGCGGTGTTTGTCATGTGATGATGCAAATAACATGGTCTTGTTTTTTTTTTATAATTGAGGAGCAGTTTTGATTGAAGGAACCAGTGCTCAGCCACAGTGAAATTAGCCTGCATTTGCTTTTCCAGTATGTAGGGGTCATTATTACATCAATATAGGACCTCATCATCTGCATATAGTAGTAGCTGGTCATTTACCGATTGAGGGAGGTTGTTTAAGAACAGGCTGAACAGTAGAGGGCCAAGGATAGAGCTGTGAGGAACCCTTGTGTTAACACTAAGGTTGTCAGAGAAGGTGTGCAGGATTTTCACTTTTTGGACCCTCCCAGAGAGGTAGCCTCTGAACCATGCTACTGTTGCAGGGGAGAGGCTGGTATTGGAGAGCTGATCCAGGAGCAGATTGTGATTGACGGTGTCGAAGGCCTTGGTGAGATCAATATATGTTGCCCCCACCGAGAGCTATCTGTCTAGCTCATTAAGGATAAAACTGGTAAACTCCACTACAACGGTTGTGGTACGTGTTGTTTTCAAAATCCATGTTTTTGCTGACATTGTTAATGATGCTTGTCTAGATATTCTATCAGTTGGTCGGTTACAATTTGCTCCAGGGCCTTGGAGATAGATATTGGATGGTAATTTGTAGAGATGGCCCTGTCACCACTTTTGTAAACAGGGATAACAACCACCACCTTCCAGGTCCATGGGAATTCACCTGATACCAAGGAGAGATTTAAAATTTTGGTGAGGGGTTTGAGAGTTATGTCCAGGGTAAGCCTAGCTAGTTTTAGGTTAAGTTGGTCAGAGCTAGTTCTGAAGTGCCTAGTGCTTTGGGGTGTATTTTTGCTTCTATAAAGGTGATAGCTCTGAAGTAGAAAGGCGGATGGGAGTTTGATTGGGTCCCCAGGTTTCATTCGGTGCAAGTATCTGATTGGTGCTGAAGGAAGCTAGGGGGCAACACTCCACTGAGGTCAGTAAAAGCTTTGTTGCAGACATTTGCTATGTGACTGCGATCCTACATAGATTGGCCCTCAATGGTCAGGAAGGTGGGGGAGTTTATTAGGTTAACCGGTTAGGGACTTGATGTTTCTCAGAATCATCTACTGTCACTCCATTAGTTTGTTGCTCATTTTAAAGTGAGTTTTTGGCCTTGTGAATAGCCCAGGTGCATTTATTCCATGCAGCTCTGTAGTTCTGGTAGTCCATCTGGGTACCGGAGTTCCTTGCTTTGTACCACAAGTCATTTCTATTTTTTATGAGGGCTAGTAGCTGTGGAGTGATCCAGGGGCCATCATAGTCGCAGAACCTTCTTTTGGTGTAGGGGCCGTAGACATTGCGCACTTCATTGAATTTGCTTATGAAGCATTCTAGGGCAGTGTTGACATCTGTTTTGTGGTCAATAGAGCTCCAATCTTGGAGGCTGAGGTGTGCTCTTATAGCTCCCAACTTGCCTTTCTTTAGAGGTCTAGCAGTAATAGTCTTGGTTGGCGCCTTTGGGGCCTTATTTGACCATTTACAGATTACTGGGGCATGGTCACTGAGGGAGTCAGGGAGAACCGTGATAGAGGATGTTCTTTCTGGCCAATTTGTGACCACCCAGTTGATTATTGACCCCGTGCCTGTTCTGCTGTTATACGAGTGGGAGACTCTACCAATTGCACAAGGTTGAGAGCGACTAATGAGTCCTTGTAGTGTACAGCTTCAGTGGAAGACTTCTCCAACCATTATCAGCTCTGTGTTTGGTCCCCCTTCAGAGAGGTAGTTGATGACAGAATTGAAACTGTTTGCTTGTTCCTCTGGAGGGATATACTGTAGTCAGAGACTATTGTTAGGGTTTTCCCGGTATTGCCAAGTATTACTTTTATGGCTATCAGTTGAGCCCCACATTTGGTGTCACATGGGTTAAGCATTTGACCGTGAATGTGGTCTTTAACACATATAATACAACCACCTCCTCTTTTACCGAGTCTGTCTAGTCTGAATGCAGCATATCCAGTGAGTTGTATAGCAGAGTCTGGCACCCTAAGTGATAGCCAGGTCTCTGCTATTGCAAGAATGTCAGTTTGGTGCTGCTGGACACAAACTTGGAGGGTGTCCATTTTTGCTAGCAGGCTGCAGATATTTATTGATGCTATTATTAGACTATTCTGTTTCTTATGAACTGTTGCAGTGTATGTCATCTGGCCTGGGTTAGGATGAATATTTCCTGAGATCAGTAAAAGCAGCCATGTGATCCTTCTAGCTTGCCATTTTAGATATGTTAGGACCTGCGATTGTGTGATGCGACGTGATTTTTTTGGCATGGTACATGGGTAGGTTAGGGGTACATCACTACCAGGTGGAGGGAGGGGATAGCCTGCCTGTCCACTGCTCATATAGACCCATGTAGTGGGGGGCATGATGTGGCATGTTACTGACAGCTGCATACAGTGGCAGCCATCGACACCTCCAGTTATTTCCAGAAATTTTCGTGAGATATCTAGAGAAAAATACCTCGAGAAATGTGGGCTGTAGTAGCACTAGTCATCCAATAGATGGTACACATGTAGAATTTAGCACCATGAGCAGACTTAGACCTGGCTGAGCTATGATCCAGGAAGTCAATGCAGCAGTAACAAACACAGGATGTGGTGGATTGATGTCTTAAATGCAGTAGGTATATGTACTATGTAAGGGCCTGTGATTTAGTTTATTTTATGTGCTTTTTAATTTAGTTTTATTAGTGAGTTTATTTTTTTTTTAAAGTGCTGTTGCACATGGTTGCTGGGGCTGTCGCTATGGACACGCTACATGGGGGGCACGTTAGGGCCGGGGCATTGCAGGTCATTGGTGGAGTTGCGACAAGCTTCAAATTTTCAGCAGAAGATGACGGACCTGCTTAGTGAGAGTAGACTCTCTTTCTGGCCTACTATAGTAGGTGAAAAAGATTTTATGAAGTCCCAGTAAGGCTGAGTTTTAAAACCAGTAGCGAGCGCGTGGGTGCAGTTTTGTGGGTTGTCCATAGCTTAGGAGTAAAATTAAAGAGCAAATCATGTTTTTGTTGTTGCTGCAAGATGAATTATGGGAGATGAAAAAATCCAGAAAGTGAAAATATTTTTTTCGAGAGCAGGTGGGAATCTGGACGACAGTATGGGCATGGCTGAAAGAAGCAAAGTGGAGGATCATAAACTACTGGACAGAGACACTGGTGCTGTGATTGAACTGATAGATTTGTGCGATTGCACAAAGAAAAAGTATGAAAGACGGCTTGAAAAAGAACAAAGGGAATACACTATCTCCAAAATATTTTATTTTTAACTGGGCTTAACTGAATTTATTCAAGGAGAGCACATATTTAAGAGACAGCACAGGAAACAGTATTTGCCGTGAGGAGTAGGGCGGAGAGGGGGCTACAGCTGATTAGCAGGTTGGGAATGTGCAGCTTGTTGTTGTGTAGTAGAGAAGACTGATGCCAGATGTAAAAAGAAGCCATAAATAGTAGTGGCAGCAGCGGAGGATGACTCGAATGTATTTATTTTGCACATCAAGCATATGAGTTTTTATATATCTTATGCAACAGGTTTGCTCCTCAAAACTGTCAGATTGTTAATCAATTTGTTTGATTAGCAATTTGGCTATTCAGTATTCCTAAACTAATTTTGCCTTGTGGTGCATCTTTGTGTCTTATCTAGGGCAGGCTTTTATCAAGATGACACTGCCATTTTGTTCCTAAAGAGCAGTTTTCGGCTGAGGTAGAGCAGGCGCAGAGAAACAAATCTGTGCTCCCTCCCAGGAGTGTGTGCAGGGCAGTAATTACTTTGGGTGCCACCACAGGGAGGAGAGGGTCCAAGTGGCATCTAGGGGGTCGCGTGGATTATCAGGCGGAGGCCTGGGTTCGATCTGGGGGGCTTGTGGAGGACAAATGGCAGGAATCGCTTGGAACATGGAGGGGCTGCAATCCATTACTCTGAGCAAAATTCTTTGGAAATGTGCAATGCTGGTGATTACAGTAGGTTTCCATGGGGGAACGCTAGTGTCATTTACCATGTGTTTGGCTGTGAATGTTGGATGGTACTATGGCACAGCAACTAAGGTGTTTCTGGGGCTAAATTGGGGTGAAAGCTCCTTTGTTTGTGAGATGTTGTGTGGATTTTTCTAGGAGGGATGTAGCCGGAGAAAAGGCTGCTTGAGGCAGAACACAGCCATCAGTGAGTTCCACCGGTTTTGGGGAGTGATTGTTTTTGGAGGGGTGTCTTTCATGCAGCCACTGCACAGTTCCGATACAAGGGGGGGCAGTCTATTGGTCTGCTTGCTAACCATGCTGTTTGTGAACTTGTGAGGCCATGTATAAGTACAGTGTCCTAGCTCAAAAACAAACACACACTCAAGTTGCCTCAGATACAGTATATACTGTAGCTGGTAAGAGTCCCCTACTTTGTTCTTTGTCTGGAAATGGTAATCTATTTATATTTTATTACAGAACAATCAACAATCATTGTAGTGTAGACCCGGGACCTCTCTTAAGATCCCAGATGATGTAACCCTACTTATACGCTTCACCAAATGTTTAAATCTTCTATCCATGTTTTAATTTTTACTACCGTGTCATATATTTTAAGTTTCTACTGTTGTCTAATTTATAATCTGCAGCCAATGTTTAAGCTTGTGATCCTTAGTGTATGTTTCTTATTGACGTGGAGCCTTTGCAAAGGAGTCTATGACTCAAAGGATTGTAATTCTATCTTTCAATAAATAAAAAATAAATAAAATAAAAATAAATCCTTTTATGGCACTTACATGACCCTTTATAATTGCTATTGCACTCTAATGTTTTTATTTGCTTGTATTTCATTTATACATTTTTTACCCTATTGTAATGGTTCATCAGCTGAACAGTAAAGAACTATTACTACCACTACTCTGTAGGGTAAGGTTTGAGTTACCACCTTCGCTGAAGAGATGTATTCAAGCACTGACTCAAAGGTGAGTTGAATTTTCATGAGGTATTAAGGGAAAATATTTATTTTTTAAGCTACAGGATATACAGTAGGATACACAATACAGCATGCATGGTTGAAGCAGCTTAATCAGGCCCACTCTGTGGCTTCATCCTGATTAAGTGGCTGCCCCTAGTAACAGAAGTCAGAGTTTTCTCTCCCTAGGTAGTTGAAGTTTGGAGTCAGAGGCAGATCAGAATCACAGGGGTCCATACTCAAGATTGTCCAGTGTGCAAACTTGACTGTGACCTGATTACCAGGTTTGCATCAGGGTACAGTATTCAAATGGGGCTGTAGCAGGCACTAACACAGCACCCTTGCAAAACGGTAATGTATGTGGTGGGCAAAGGTGGGGCAGGGACATTCATATGTGCTTACCACTATATTCAGCAGCTGCGCAGCAAAAGGTGACTTGCACAGGTCGCCTTGTGCTGAGCAGATACTGCCATGTGGGAGCCTGTCTTAATTCGGCAGCCCTAGTGGCCAGCAGCAGTACTGCTGCTTGTCCCTGGTTCCGGCATCTCGATCATTTGTCTTAAGTAATCCCTGGTGGTAGTGGTTCTCCCCTCTCCCCCCAAAAAAACCCTTCCAGAATCCCAGGCTGTGCACTTTACATCCCTGGTATCTAATTGACTGCCCCTCCTTCCCCGTCGACAGTCCATCTGTCATCAGAAAAGTCCTTGGTTCCGGACCATCAGCACAGCAGTAGCACTACCGCTTGTGATGCCGGTGGACCCAGGTGCAGACCTGGGGGGGTGGAGCATCCATTGGATTGCTCTCCGGGGAGGGAGAGCTGTCATGCCTGTAGTGATACTACCACCTGGGTGACCACAAGTGGAGGTGCAGCCCACGGATGCCGTGGGTGGCTAAGGACATCGACCGAGTTTCGGGAGTGGCATCATGTCATGATGTGCCCCTTTGGAACTCCAAGAGTGTCATCTTTCCCAGGTCCAGGAGAAACAAGAAAGTACTCCCACAGCTGAACCTGGAGTCTGCCTGCGGCACGTAGCCTCCCTACAACGGGCGATCCCTGGAGAAGGCATCTGATGCAAATTAGACTGGTGAGGGGAGTAGTAAAGGGGATCCTGCTCACCCTCTCCCCACAAGGGGGAAGACCAAGGCAGCATGGAGGTAGCCAAAAGGCAGGTGGTCCAGGTGCAGCCAAGCACAGATGCTTAGGAGAGCCTAAGGGAGGGAAAGGCTGTGGATGCAGATGGGTAAATAGTAAATATGAAAAAAAGTCCTTGGTGTCCAGTGACCCAACTGCCCCGACCATTCCATCAGACTACCCTGCACCTCCCCCCACAAGGCCTGCCCACCCAGTCTCCAGAGACAGCAAAAACAACACACACACACACACACATATTTGCCTGAGACGGTGACTGGCACATCTCACCACCATGACAGGCTACTGTCTGAGCTGTCAATGAGCTTGTACTGTACAGTATGCATGCATTGACAGCTCAGATGGTGGCCGTCTGTGGTGGTGAGTGGAGTGCTGTGCTATTCACCACCATCTCCACGATTGGGTAGGGGGTTTGGGGTTAGTACTATGGCTTACTTCAGAAAAATTCCAGGATGCTGGGGGTGCCATTAGCACTAAGGCTTACTACAGAAAAATGTTTCTGCTGGAAGAGGAGTGGGGGTTACCACTAGCATCAGGGATCCAATTGTGCCTGGAGAGGTGGGTTTGGGGTGTGGCAACTGCAAGTGCCCATGCAAATAAGCCCATAATTGGCATGCATGCCAGTGTGCTGATTTGCATGGTGTTGGCTGAATATCGCGCCAGCCCAAACCATGCTTTCCGCTCATGGGTGTGCAAAACTCTGTGGGCTGCATACATCCAGGGCTATATCCATATTGTGCAATTGGTCATTGCACTGCCCTGACATCAAATTCAGTCAGATAGTGCTGGTGTACTATCTAACTGAATATAGTGCCCATGAGTTTAGGCACAGGGCATACCTTTGCAGCGTCCTTTGAATATTGGTCCCACAGTATTGTCAGCTGAAGACTGTTGGAGCTGTGAGGAGGTAAAATGCAGTATTTGTGCCCCAGGTCAGCATTCAGTGCTAGCCAAACCTGAAAAGGAGAGTCTGTGTGTGTGTGTGTGTCAGCAACTTAAAGTCACCAGCAATATGAAGAAGGAAAGGGGGGGGAGATGAACAGAATGTTCTGTTCATCTTTGGAAAGTATCAACACCAGCAGATCATGGGGATGTGGGGGGTTGGACCTTGGGTAGGTGAGTACAGATTAAATGAGGCCTGAAAGGAAAAAGCATGGAATTTAAAGATCTCATTCCATAAACTGTTGTCAGACCAGATTTTATGTTTTACATGTCTGTAATAATTTTATTTCATTATTTTAGAAGGCCTCCCATTACTAGCTTCTGTTTGTGTAAATGCAGCCAGTACTCGGCAGCAAGGTATCTAATCAATAGGCGCTGGTGCTAACAACCAATGTAAGCATTTAATTAAATCACAGCACCAAAGCAGCATTTTTATGCTTATTTTGCACTCCCCAGCCGTCTGTGCAGATCAGAGCAGGGGAGCACACCACATGTCAGTTCAAGGGCATTGGGGGTTCTAGCTGTTGTGGGGTGGTGGGGAATTGCAGTTCCATTGGCGGCAAGGGTGGTCCATTTCAAGGAAGCGTAGTCAATTGAAGGATGAGGTGCTTGGGTGGGGGGTTCTGGCTATTAGTAGGAAGGGTGGTCTGGGTGGAATCCATCTCCTGGAAAGATGCTCATCTGGGTGCTAGAAGGTTGGTCTGGTGCAGTGAGGGTGATGAGGAAAGGGGGTGCTGACTATGGGTGGGAAGGGTGGTCTGGGTGGAATCCATCTCCTGGAAAGGTGGTAATCTTGGTTCTTGAAGGTTGGTCTGGCTCCAGTGATGGTGGGTAATAAAGGATTCCAGCTACAGGGAAATTTTATCAGAGGTTGGTCTGGAGGCAGGCAGGGTGGTCAGTCTGCAGGGATGGTGTTACAGCTGCAGTGAGATTGGTAGCTGGGTTGTCTCTGGTCTGAGGGCAGGGGTCCAGCACCTGGAAGTGTACTGAGCTGGGGGGGGGCTGTTCCGTGAGTAGAAAGGGTGGTCTTGGGGTTTGGGACCAACTACAGGGAGGGTGGCCGACTGTTTGGAATGCAAGTTGGGGGAAGCTGAGGAGTGGTCCAGGGAGTGTGCTTAGCTTGGTGGAGGCTGGTTCATGGGCTGTCACTGGAGCACCTGAACATGGGGCCTACACCTCCCCGGCTTGTAGCATTACCATGCAGTAGTGCCTCCTGTTGTCTGTTGTTCAGCTTGCTGGCCCAGTAGCACAACACTGAGCCGTTGAGAGCTCTAGTCAGAATTTTTTTTATGTATTCATTTATTTATTTGTTAAAGGAAAGCACAAGGATTTTAGCTTTTGTCACCACTTTATCTGGGCCTTGTTAGTGGAATGATGCTTTTGAATGTATATTAAAAGCTGGGGTATCACCATTTATAAAATTGCATGCAAAAATAGCCCCATAGAGTCTCCCTCATTATGCATCACAGAAAGTTTGAGCATGTGGGCGTTGCTCGAATACCAGGAAGGGGGTGGTGCTGGTACACCAGGAAGTGGTAGTGACTGGGTGGCTATCTCTCTGGCAAAATTTATGATCCCTTCCTTTCCGACAGGGATACTAGTATACATCTTGTCACAGAGCTGCAGGGAGACTATGCAGACTGCATTGACGGGCTGCCCACAGATGTCCCGGGGGACTGAGGCAGCTGCATCAGCAGTGGGAGTGAGGAGCTGTTCTTTACCAGCTGCAGTCATCCAGAGTGGCCCGAACTGATTGGAGAAGCATCAGGGTGCTCAGCCAATCAAAGGCCAGGGCGCCAACTTTTGAAACTTGTGGCTGGGCATAAAAGGATCACGCCCAGCTGCCTCTGGATCTTGTCGCAGATCTGCAGGAGGATTACACAGACTGTATCAACGGGCTGTCCATGGAGGTCCCGGGGGATTGAGGCAGCCACATCAGCAGCAGGAGTTAGGAGCTGTTCTTTACCAGCTGCAGGCATCCAGAGTCAGGAACGGCCACATCAGTAGCTGGGACTGATTGGGGAAGCATCAGGGTGCTCAGCCAATCAAAGGCCAGGGCACCAACATTTGAAACACGAGGCTGGGTATATAAGGACCGGGCCCAGCCGCCTCTGAACCTTGTAGCAGAGCTGATATTTTAAACTAAAACTTGTTCCTGACTTCCGGTTCTGCCACGGATCAGGCAAGTGGCTGAAAACTTAGCTCTCCAGCAAATCCACTGGAAATACCTCATTAAAATCAGCATTTAAAGGACTTCGGGATTTAAAAGAAGCCAAATGTCGAGTGGTTCATCACTTAAAGATAAGGGAGCTCGATCCCGTGCTCAGCAAACAAAGGGAGTCAAAGATCTCACAGGTCCTCAAAATGCCACCCCGAACAACGTGGTAAGCCTACTACAGATGGCGGATCAAGCTACAGCTTATGATACAGATGATGAGATGGATAAACTCACACAAAGAAGATTTGACGTCCTCCTCAAAGAAATCAGGGAGATGCAGGCTAAAAAATAAGGCAGAATTCCTACAGCTAAACCAGAATCTGCAACAAGTGGAGGGCTGGGTACAAGAGTTGGAAGATCGTATCTCACAGGCCGAAGATAACGTTCTTCATATAGGCCAAACAATGTGCCCTGTGCCATCAAGTCACAGAACTGGAAAATAAATGTATCGACCTTGAAAGTCGCTCCAGGCGTGACAATTTAAGGCTGTATGGGTTGAAAGAGGGGCCTGAGATGGGCCCAATGACTGACTTTATAACGGATCTGTTGAGGGATGTATTAGAGCTGACAGCTACTTATGAGATGAAAATTGAACGCTCACATAGAGTGCTATTGCCCAGGCCAAAGGAAGATTCAGCACGCCCAAGATCAGTAATAATAAAATTCAGTAACTACCGAACGAAGGAGGACATCCTCCGCTAAGCATGGCAGAAAAAAGAAGTCAAGTACCTGGACTCGAGACTATTCTTCGATCAAGACTACCCTAACTTGATCCAAAGACAACGCTTGGAGTACAGTCCAATATTAAAACTCCTGAAAGACAAGCATATTAAATTTCAAACCCCTTACCCGGCCCGCTTACAAGTTCACTGGAAAGAAGGTCCTGGGGTCTACAAATTGATGGAGGAAGTGAGAGCAGCCCTTTCAAAATATGGCTTGGATCCCCCTGTACCTTTAAGACCTCCATTACAGAAACGGAAAGAGTCAATGGGGCTCTGGGAAAAAGCATCATCTAGAAGGAGGAGACAAGCAACCAGCAGATTCTCCACGCGTTCAGCATCCCTGCGTTTAGACCTAATGAAAAGGCTTCCAGGAAACAGACAGCGACGAGAGTGGGGAAGATGAACACTGATGGGGGGTTTGTCTTATACCTATCTTCGTTTTTTCTAGCCACTAAGTTACACTTGTTCAATATCCTAGATTAATGGAGTTTACCACGAAGTAAAGAAGGGTGATCCCCTCCTGTTTCTATAAAACTAAATGAGAGTACTCACATACAACTGGATAACAAACATTTTTTGGCAATATTTACTCTAACTGTAATAACTGAGGTTTGGTTCTTCTTACGTCCCCCCCCCCATAGCTATTTAATCGATGTTCTAAGAACCCACAATTTATAACTCGGAGATCTCCCTCCACATGTGCTATCAATCTGAGAAGTAGCTCTTAATTATACCAGCAGTGCTCTAAAGGGTTGCATGCGTGGGGGAGGGGAAGGGGCGGGGTGTTGGAATGGAGAGGGATAGGGAAAACAAACAGAGAAAGATAAAAACATTTAAACAAACTGTTTTGCCATTTAATGGGAACAGTACTTGATATGTGTGAGTAGATGGGATTTAGTACTTAAATGGAGGTTACTGCCCTATGTGGGCTTCTGATTTTGAGGGATCAGGGTAATAAACTCGTGGTTGGGGGAGGTAGAGGTGCATCCTTACCTCACCCACAAAAACAATTGCAAGCAATTAGGAAAGTGGGTTAGCTAGGGAAGTGGTAGAGCCCAGCAAATTCCAATGCCCACTGGACTGTTGGTACATTGCAGTTTGAGCCCTCATCACTTAGGTGTGGACTCAGGAAAGGGGTTCCTTCAAAGAGGGGCAGAACGTATGCCCTTTCCATCACTTTCTGAATTTTTGGGAAGGGCAAAAAGGCCTCGCTTGGCTAGGTCTTCTTCCTTCGAACCTTCAAGTTAAAAAAATGTTTTCTTTTTTCTAGTTCTACTATTTTGTGGTTAGGTATACAATGTTTTACCTGGATAGTTTAGTTTTAACCGGCTTAGATAGAAAAGTTACAAATATGTTATTCATATTCGAGTTGTGTTTTCTAAGAGATGCTGCCTGTCATTCTGTTGGTCCCTCATTGCCTCAGGGGTCACTCTCCATTCTGCCTGGGGATATTCATGTAAGGAGAATTCAAGGAAGGAAACTTAGCATATATAATAATGGCTGAGACAAATACCAGCATTATTTCCCTTAATGTTAATGGGCTAATGAACCCAGTCAAATGCAGTAAGATCATCAGTTATATCAGGAAGTCCAGAGCAGATTTTTGTATGCTCCAGGAGACACACCTCTCCCCATCTGAGCACGATAAATTAAACAAATTTAGTTTCTCCAAGGTGGTGGCCTCCTCATTTCAAAAAGGTCACCATGAGGGGATCAGTAGTGCTGGTGAGGGGAGGTGTGGCCTTTGAGACCAAAGATTCTATGCTAGATGCCGAGGGTTGCCTGGCAGCCTTGAAGGGTGTCTATGATGGTCAAATGATTACTATAGCCTCAATCTACAGTCCCCCGGGTTCAGCCTATAATATTTACAGGAAGATATTCATGAAACTGACAGAGTGGACGGAAGGAACTTTAATTATGGGGGGAGATTTAAACCTTGCTTTAAATGATTACCTGGACACCTCATCTGGGACTCCTGGGTCGGACAGAAGAGTGGCTTCTAAGGTTAGCAAACTTTTGTTGGAGTTGGGATACTTAGATGCATGGGGGGAATTCCATGGACAGAGAAGAGATAATACTTTTTTTTCTGCAGCTCAGAAATCGTATACCAGGACAGACTATATCTTACTAGTGAAAGAAAGTATTGTTCAGTTGAAGAAAATAGATATAGGAGAAATTTACCTGTCTGATCATGCACCCTTACTCATGCAGCTACAGCTGGAACAGAGCAAGAAAAGGATGCTTTGGCATCTTAACCAATCCATATTAGAGAAATCAGAGGATAAAGAAATAGTAATGGAATGGATTAAGGACATTTTGCTGCACAATGATACCCCTGAAGTTGCCCCCTGTAGCCTGTGGGATACAATAAAAGCTGTCCTTAGGGGGAACTTAATTTCAAAGGCAGTACAACAAAAGAGAGAGAGAGAGAAGCCCAAAAGATAGCCCTCCAATCCCAAATATGGGAACTGGATCGCTCACTAAAAGAGAAATATGATTCCAGAAAAGAAAAAGAGGTGCAGGCAGTTAGGAGATCTCTTAACTCTATTCTGGAATATAAAGTTGAGCAAAATATGTTATACCTTAGACAGAAGTATTATGAGGGAGGTTCTCGTGCATCCAGATTATTGGCCAACAGATTAAGGCAAAAAAGGGCCAAGGCCATTATAACCCAAATTAAACATCCCACCACAGGCCTATATAAGTCAGATATAGTGGAAACAGCAGAAGCCTTCACTCATTTCTACCAAGAATTATATAGTGTGGGCTCTACACCAGAGGAAGGAAAGATAACCACATTTTTAGAAGAACTGCAGCTGCCACAGATTGGAAGGAAGGAAACAAACCTGCTGGTCATGCCAATAACAGAGAGTGAAATCCTAGCCGAAATAGCTAGAACTAAAATGGGAAAATGTCTCAGAATGGATGGCTATCCTGCGGAGTTCTTTATGCTTTTCAGATGTCAAATTGCTCCAATTCTGGGAAAGGTATTTAATTCAATATTAATGGGGAGGATGAAATCCCACAGTCATGGAAATATGCGGTTGTGGCAGTCTTGCCAAAGCCTGCCAGGGACCCTAGACTTTGCGCCTCCTACAGGCCGATATCTATATTAAACACAGACTATAAAATCCTGGCTGGCATTATGACCAGGAGTTTTGAAAGTATTATTCCCCAGATTGTGCATGTTGACCAGACTGGATTTGTCATGGGACACCAAGCGCAGGACAGTATACATCGGGCTGTGGATGTCTTAGATTACATAAATAGGACAAAGAAAGTAGCCATGGTCATGAGCTTAGATGCCGAAAAGGCATTTGACAAAGTGTTATGGCCTTTCTTATGGGCATCCCTGGTGGGCTTTGGTTTCCCCGAAGCCTTTTGCAAACTGATCTCTAAGCTTTATGTCACTCCAAAAGCCTGTGTACGAGTTAACAGGCACCTTGGGGCATTGTTTGCTCTGGAAAGAGGCACGAGGCAGGGGTGCCCCCTCTCTCCCCTGTTATTTGCCATCTTTATGGAACCCCTTGCACAGGCAATTCGCCAGAACCCAAATATAAAGGGGTGGAGATAGGGGATATGGGGCACAAAATAGGGTTATATGCAGATGATGTTTTGCTTTTTATGAGTAATCCAGAGACTTCCTTCCCTGAGGTAATTAATCAAATACAGAAATTATCTGAGATTTCTGGATACACTTTGAATACAGCTAAGACGGAAGTTTTGACATGTTTTTTTCAGGTCTCCTCTGTTATTAGAAATAGGTTCCCAATGAGGTGGGGGATGAAAAAATTAAAATATTTAGGGATTCATCTAGGTGAAAACCCATCAACTCTTTTAAGGGACAATTATCCTAATTTGGTAAGTGACATAACACAGGACTACAAGAGATGGTCTCTTCTGCCTCTGTCCCTGTATACACAGGTTCAATCCACAAAAATGAATATACTCCCACGTTTTTTATACCACTTCCTAGGAGTACCCTGTATAGTTCCACATCGAATGCTAGAAGCCTGGCAGAGACAACTGTTATCATTCATCTGGGGGGGCAGGACACCCAAGGAACTCTAGAAACATTTTATACTTGCCTAAGGAGAAAGGGGGACTGGCAGTCCCATACTTACCAGGGTACTGGATTGCCCCACAGATGAAAATGGTGTTAATGTCGCTACATCCAAATTATGTTTCCCACTGGAAAACTATAGAAGTAGAGCAGGCAAATTATCCTCCCTTACAGGCAATTATTTTTAATAGACAGCTGCAGGCCTTGTCAGATGGCCAGGGGATGGTGGGAATAGATGCTGCTTTAGAGGGGTGGAAGCGGGGAACCAGCAAAGAGGGCACAGTAAGACATATGTGGAGATACAAGTCGTGGGCCTGGTATGAGCATTTTATTCCAGCAACACTAGATCCTTGGTTTAAGACCTATTCACAAAGAGGATTCCACTCCCCATGGCAGGTTTTAAAAGGGGAGACACCAATTTCATTTGAAGCAGCACAGACACTATTTGATTTGAACCCAAGTGATAGACTTAAATATTATCAGGTGAGAAAGTGGGTTTATGCTGAAATAAATAAGTTGGCAGTGGTTGGGGCCCCAGATTGGCCTCCCCCTCCATTCGAAAAAATATGGACCTCGGCAACTGGGCAAGGCGTTGACACAACATTATATTCTAACTTTCTTATAGATCAAGGATATAATTCCAGGAGGATTAAAATTAAATGGGAAGAAGATCTAGGGGAAAAACTAGATGTAATTAAGTGGGAAAGAACCTGGAAGGCGGTGTAGGATACCACTTACTCACCTATCTGGCACGAATTCAAGTGGAAAACTAGAATGAGATATTTCTTGGTTCCTAGGGTCCAGGCTAAACTCACTCCTGGAGGCAGTTCTGCATGCTGGAGAGAATGCAGAGAGGCCTCAGCCGGCCAGGCACACATCTTTTTGCAGTGCCCTGGCTTAAGAGACTTCTGGGGAGACCTTATAAAACATCTAAAAACAATTTTTACAGAGATCACAGAGGTAGGTCCTGAACATTTGGTGCTGGGGTTGGACCCCGAGACCCTAAGGGGACAGGAAGCTAAGTACCTGTGGTGCATTCTATGTGTAGCAGCACTCAAAGCTCTCACCAGACACTGGCTGCAGAGGGATAGCCCAACTATAAAAGAATGGGTAAGCGTAGTCACATCAATCAGATTTTCTCGTGAAGCCTAGGACTTGATCACCTCGACAGTCTCACAATTCTTTGCCTCTCACTGTCTCTTTTTCTCCCTTGCATATCTGCTGATATAAAAATATATGCAAATCATTGTGTGGAAATGTAACTGATATTGGGATCCCTTTGTTTAGAAATTATATAGTGTTAATTTTTGAAATGTATATAATTATAGTTTGAGATGATTTCAAAAAGCTATTGGAAACTCAAGAGGTTACCTGAGTGCAATTTTTAAGCCTTTTGCTGAAGAGCTGTGAAAAAGGGGCCTCAGCTCAGGGACACTGTGTTCCTGCCAGCACGTGCCTGAAACATACAAGAACACTTTGGAAGAAACAGGATGCTTGTTAAGAAGGGGGGGTTGGAAGGACTTATAAGAGAGCTGAGCTGCAATTGCACGTTAGAGGGACACAGAGATTGAAGGGAAAACTCAGATGGACTTTTTCTGTTTATTTGGCCTTTATAAATAGTTATACTGAACAATTTTTTTTATGTTACTGCTAGTACAAATAAATACTTTTGTTGCGAATTTTACAACTGCTCCTGGTTTTTCCTGTGCTTCAAACAACATGAAGTCTTGCTGTATTCAGGCATAATGCAGTTTGCCCCAGTGCTTGGGCTGCCCCGGAGAGGGAGGAGTTTGCTCTGTGCCGGGGCATGGAATGTTGAGTTCGAGCTCTGTTTTCGGGCCTCTGTCTGTGGTGCTTCCCAGTGTAACTGTCAGATTCTTTACTCCTAACAGTGAAGTCGCTCCAGAGATTTCCTCTGCTCGGTTCGGTAAAAAAAAAATAATTCAGTTTAAACCACATATTTTTGTTATTTTCGGATTTCCAGCCTCTGTCTACGGTACAGGTAGTATGTAGATAGGTAGTGACTGTGTTTTATTTTGCTAAAAAGAGTGGAAATTGTCTTTCTTTGGTTCCTTTCCAGTCAGTCCGGTTTGGAACCGACTTTGTAAAATGTTTCTCTCTTTCTGGGATTAGTGTGGTGTTCCGGTACTGATCGGTTTCAAAAGAATCGGACTTTTGCTGGTTATTTAAAAAAAAGCCCGTGACACGGTTTGTAACCAATGGGTTGCTTTATTACCTGGCTTGAAAGCTTCTATAGGGTAATTTGTTAGGTTGGCCATGTCTGAGAAACCCAAGAAGAAAACCGGTCCCACTGGGCTTCAACACTGTACTGAGTGTGGGGAGGCCTTTGCTAAGGCCGACCCCCACCTCATCTGTATTTATTGTCTGGGGTTTGACCATCTCAAGTCAGACTGCCAAATCTGTAAGAACTTTCCTAAAACCACCCTAGATAAAAGACTGAGTAGGCTGAAGGAAAGGGAGGCCGAGAAGTCCGCAGATCCAGATGGCCAGCCTGGTTCGGTTGCGGCTGAACCTGAGGAGGTGCCTACTGACCTAGGCAATACCTCCTCAGGCAAAAGGAGAGCCGACCCCAAGGGGTCGGTTCCATCAAAGAAAAAGCGCAAGTCTGCCAGTTCGGATCCTGTATCCCACTCTCCAACTGTGGACAAAATAACCAAAGCGATTAGTATTGTCCAATCGCTTAGACCGGTTCCATCTGAACCGCTACTGCCAGTTCGGCGCTCAGTTCAGTCGGATCTGTCTCCTCCAGATTATGACCCAGATGCTTATTATGGGGAGTGGAAGGGAGATGAAGACTGTCCCGGTGATGATGATGAAGGGGGTCTGGATGTGCCCATTGAACCGGACATCTCCCAGACAGGCCCTCAGGTGTCTCTCCTCCCAGGCTCTCTGAGTCCCCTTCACACTTTCTGTTCTACAGAAAGGTGGCACAAACCCTGCAGCTTCCCTTGGTTGAAGCAGCAGAGGAGGATGAAGAGCCTGATTTTGTGGAAATGATGGACATCCCAGAGTCCAAAAAGCTGTCTATCACTCTTCATAAATCTTTGGGGAAAGAGACACACAACATTTCACAAACCCCTAATTCAGTATCTCCTGTGTATAAGAGAATGGACAGGAGGTATTCGTTATCAGGCTCAGCTGAGGTTCCTTTATAGTCATTGCAGCCATGTTGGGGTACTGCAGGCTGCAGCCTGTGACAGGGCTAACATTCCTTTGGCTTCACACACCCCAGATAAGGACTCCAGGAAAGTGGATGCCATGGCCAAAAAACAGTATTTGGCATCCTCTTTGGGACTCAGGCAGGCTACTTATATGGGCTACACAGCCAGGTACCAGAAATCCAGATGGGACACGGTTCTGGAACTGGCTAAACAGGCCTTTCCTCAGCTAGCCAAGGAGGTGGAGGTGGTAATTGCTGATGGAATTGAGGCATCCAAAATGCAATTTCGTGCTGCTGTGGACTCCAATGATGTGGCATCTAGAGTCATGGCTACATCTGTGTCTCTCAGAAGACATGCTTGGCTCAGATGTACTAGCCTTTCACAGGATACCCAGACTAAGGCCATGGATTTTCCTGTAGTATGTAACTCTCTGTTTGGGGAGCAGATAGAGGCTTACATGAAGAAAATGGATGAATATATGACCACGTACAGGAGTGCACAGGCCAAGGAAAGGTAGGCCACTCCGCACAAGCAGCAGTCTAGGGGCAGGGGCAGGCTCTTTCAAAGGCCTTTTTACCAAGCCCAGGCCTCCTCTCCCTTCCCACAGAATGGGTTCTTCAGAGGGAGGGGTAGGAGGAAGATGAGCAGGGCTGCTCCCTCTTCCTCTCAATCTAAGGCTCCTGTCAAGCAGACACTCTGATGTGTCAGCCCGGGTCGACTCCCCATTTCCAGTAGGAAGCAGGCTGGCTCACTGCTTCCAGGCCTGGAAGTCTGTGACCTCAGACAAGTGGGTCCTGGAAGTAGTAAGCCAGGGACTGGCCCTCAACTTCAAAAAAATTCCAAAAAGAAGGGCCAAGTCTTTTCCACCTGCATCAGTCTCAGAAACCCTTGCCCTAGAGGCAAAGGTTTCCTCTCTTCTAGCTCTCAGAGCTATAGAGAAGGTTTCTACTCAGCACAAGGGAAAAAGGACTGTATTCCAGGTACTTCCTTACCCCCCAAAGAAAACAGGGGAGTGGCGACCTATCCTAGACCTAAGGTATCTGAAGAAACACATTTCAAAGCCCAAATTCAAAATGGCAACTCTGGGAATAATCCTTCCCTCTCTAAGGCCAGGGGATTGGCTAGCATCTCTGGACCTCAAGGATGCCTACTTCCATATTCCTATCAGGTGCTCCCACAGAAAATACCTCAGGTTCGAGTTGCCTTCAGGCCATTACCAATTCAGAGCCATGCCATTCGGTCTAACATCAGCTCCAAGGGTGTTCACAAAGTGTCTTGCAGTAATGATGGCTTACTTCAGAAGACAGGGTATCACCATCGTTCCATATCTGGATGACTGGCTATTAGTGGGTCAGTCTCATTTACAGGTCAAGTCAGCTATTCAGACTACCCAGGACCTACTCAGCTCCTTGGGTTTTCTTCTCAATCTTCCAAAGTCTGTACTCAAACCAGTTCAACTTCTCACCTTTAAAGGCATAGAGTTGGACACTACAAGCAAAAGCCTTCCTTCCCCTGGCAAGGGTAAAGGCCCTAGTGGATCTCGCTTCCTCCTTTCGACCTGAGGTCCAGCAAGACAGTTCCTCAAGCACTTGGGCCACATGGCAGCTTCCACGGCAGTGGTGCAGGGAGCACGGTTCCAGATGAGGGACATTCAGTTTCATCTGAGGTCTTTTTGGTCTCAAAAGAAGGATTCACTTACCAAACTGATTCCAGTGACTCAGACTCTGGTCCAAGCTCTCCAGTGGTGGCTGGACCAGGACAACCTCAGACAAGGGGTTCCATTTCTCCCTCAAGTCCCATCAGTAGTTTTAACTATGGATGCTTCTTTCCTAGGGTGAGGAGCCCACCTGAGAGCCCTGACAGCTCAAGGGCTCTGGTCTCCACAGGAGTGTCTCCTTCATAACAAGTTACATATACAAGTTAGCCAGCCTGGGAGTGGGTCCCAAGATGACAGCCTGGGTAAAAAATTGGCTGGAGAATAGGACACAGAGAGTAATAGTAAATGGAGTCCACTCAGAAGAAAGGAGGGTTACTAGTGGGGTAAAGCAGGGTTCAGTATTAGGACCAGTCCTCTTCAATGTCTTTATAAGTGACATTGCGGAAGGACTGGAAGGAAAAGTATGTTTCTTTGCAGATGACACTAAGATCTGCAACAGAGTTGATGCACAGGGTGGGGTGGAAAGGATGAGAAGGGACTTGGCAAGGTTAGAGGAATGGTCAAATGTATGGCAACTTAGATTCAATGTTAAGAAGTGCAAGGTGATGCACCTGGGAAACAAAAACCCAGGGGAAGAGTACACAATGGGGGGTGAGATACTAACAACAACAAAAATGGAAAGGGACCTGGGGGTAGTCATATCAGATGACCTAAAGGTGGGCAAGCAATGTGAGAGGGCAGCAAGGAGGGCTGGGGGTTACTGGGATGCATAGGGAGAGGCATCACCAGTAGAAAACAGGAAGTTATTATCCCTCTGTACAGACAGCTGGTGAGACCCCATCTGGAGTACTGTGTGCAGTTCTGGAGACCCAATCTCCGCAAAGACATAGACAGGATGGAAGCTGTCCAGAGGAGGGCAACTAAAATGGTGCAGGGTCTGCACCAGAAGACATATGAAGAGAGACTTAAGGAGCTTAATATGTATAGCCTCGAGGAAAGGAGGGAGAGGGGACATGATAGAAACTTTCAAGTACCTCAAGGGAATCAACAAAGTCCAAGAGGGTAGCATCTTTCAAAAAAAGAGGTGTGCAAGAACAAGAGGGCACAATTTGAAGATGGGGGGCTCAAAGGTAATTTAAGGAAGTATTTTTCACAGAGAGGGTTGTGGATGCATGGAACGGCCTTCCAGAGGAGGTTGTGGAGTCAAAATCAGTGGTGGAATTCAAGCATGCATGGGACAGTCATAAGGCAATTCTTGGGGGCGGGGGTAAGAAGAAGTAGGCTGCTGGTTAACTAGGATCTGCAGCTTATCCAGTAGGTAGGGAAATGGGCAGACTGGGTGGGCCAAGCAGTCCTTATCTGCCATCAAATTCTATGTTTCTTTGTTTAATACAGGAGATGGAGAGGATCACCTTTGCAATCCAGAACAGGCAAGCCCAGTTTCTTAACAGATGGACTCGATGGGAGGTATCCGTTGTGACCCTATTAGGAAGGGAGAAATGTCAGTCTTTCCTCTATGTGGTTTGTTCTTGGTAATTCTCATAGGAAACTAGAGGGGTGAGGAGTGGAAAAACATTGGAAAGTATGATGAACTGATATAAGTTATCCCGGAAGGGGGAGATGGATGGGCAGTAGACGGCAGCTCTTTTAAGTTATTGGTTTTTAAAGGCTTTGTATTTATAATTTAATATGTTAGTGTTTGAAAATGTCTTAAATGTTTTTAAGTTATGCCAAGTTTAATAATGATTTGATAAATTTGGAAATGAAGTTGCAATATTGTAAAGAGAGCAATAGAAAAATTGAAATCACAGGGTGGTTGTTGAGCAAGGCTTTATGAGAATCTGTATCCATTCTATTTCATATACAAATGTATGGAATGCCTGGCCATTCTCTGTGTTTAAAAATAAAGTTTAAAAAAAAAAAAAACTTGTTCCCTCCACAGCCACCCCAGCCCCTACCTCTATTAAATGCACAGAGGAGGACAGGCCAGGTGAGAGGTAGGGTGCTGATTGGCTGGGTGGTATACAGGGGTTACACAGATCTGGGAAGGGGAGATACTGGGGGGGGGGCCCTAGCTCCAGCTGTGTCTATGTTTATTCATGGAACTGTGAGGGGCTGAAACTCTGTTTCTTTTTGTTTGGTGCTGTTAGGGGCTGTAGCTCTGCTCAAGTTTATTGCAGGAAAACTCCATTGAGCAAGCTCATTCACAAGGAGGTCCTGTCCTGCTCACTCATTTTACCTTGCTTAGTAGATTGGTTCTAGGTCTGTGTTTTAACTGTTAGAACTGTAAGGGGCTGAAACTCTTTTCATTCATTTCGACTGGAGCTATTAGGGGGGCAGAAACACTGTCAAATCATTTTTACCTTGTTGAGTAGCTTGGTTCTCAGGCTGTGTTTTAAGTTTCACTGGCTTTATACCACCCCAGTATGCCTACCTGGAGACTGGTGTGGGGGGGGGTGTATATCAGGGGGAGGAGACCTGGTCAAGGGGGGAGTGTCCAAACATGTATGAAGAGGGTCCCGGTAGGTGTCCTCCAGCCAACAGGGCAGGCATCTTTGGCAAGGTTGCAGCGTGCACTGGCTGTGGGGTAGTGATGGCATTTAATCGGGCCTGGAGGGAGGGAGATTGTCCACTCTGTAGGCAGTTATTGCAGATCAGGGGAGAGGTTAACTGGCTAAGGATGCAGCTGGAGATGTTGGGGGGTGCGATGAACATGTCTGGGAGGGGCTGTGGGGGGGCAGGTGGGCAGTGATGGAGCGAGACCTGGACACATTTCATCAAACAGGAGGGGTGAACTTATGGAGAATGGACCTGAAGCAAGGGGTGTATCTGCCAGGGCGGAAACCAGTAGAGAAAACAGTCCTAAGCATAAGAGGGGGGAGGGTGACAGGAGGGGTAGGGCTGACAGGGGGCAGCCTAAAGTGGTGGACAGTGGGAAATTGGGTCCAAAACAGGAGGTTGGCATTGAGTGTTACTATAAATTTGAGTCATTACTCAACTCAGGAGGGGAAGAAGTGGTGAGGGATATTGAGGGGGAAAAGAATGAGGCCAGAGGGAGTGTTTGGGGAAATCGGACAGGGTGGGGACTGGTAAAGGAAATTCAAACAAGCCAGCTAGCAGGGGAAGAGGCAAACTAATTGTAAAGCAGGGGGCGGTGGGAAACAGAGAGCAAGTGTGGGGGTTGGGGGCACGCCCGGTGAGAAAGGGGGAGAAATAGTCAAAGGAGGGTCGACCCTTGAGGGGGGAGGACTGTATCAGAGAAGGGTCTCTAGGTACAGGGGACCTGCATGGGGGCACCTAGGAGGAAATAAGATTGTGGAGGAGGCTGGAGAGAGGGATGGTGATATGAGCGGGGTGTTGGGGGGGACTAGGGTTGCATTAGCTGGAGGGGTGGGAGGTCAGAGTGATAGGCGCAGTTGAGGTAGGGAGTGGGGAGGAGGCTAAATAGGGGGGAACTGGGGAACTCAGTCATAAAAAGTGTGGCAAGAAAGGGAGGGCAACAATGATTTCCCTCATAGGGAGTCTGGACGACAACCAGAGGAAAGTGGACCGGGGTTATGGGGTTGAATCAGGAGCACAAAAGGAGGTAAACAAAAGGCTGAGAGGGACACTAAAGTACTCTTGCTGGGGGACTCCATGATTAGGCGTATACATTGGGAGGGGCAGGGGAGGGGAAATCCAGTCGAGTTAAGGTAGTGGGTATTTCTGGTCTGATGATGCATAGGGCAAAGTTCCTGTGTATGAGCCGGCAAAGGACTGTGGAGGATCACCATACTCCCTGGTGCATCTGGGAACAAATGATATCCAAGGGAATAGTGTACTGGAAATCCAGACTAGGTTCCGAGAACTGGTCAGAGACTGTCAGGACAATGGATGCACAGTTTCCTTCTCAGAAATATTGCCAGTGCCAAGGGCCACTGGGGAGAACAAACAGAAGATCAGGGAGGTCAATGACTGGCTCAGGCAGTGGGGAGAAGAGAGGGGGATTGGGATGTTGGGGGACTGGGGGACTGGGTTGGAGTTTGGGATGACAAGGGACTGTACTTCCAGGATAGGCTTCACCTAAATCTGGAAGGGAAGGAAGTTCTAAAATGGGATGAGGGATTTCATTCAGGCTAGATGGGGTTTAAACTTGTAAAGGGGGAGAGGGAACAGAGGAGCTGATCCGACCATACATTTCATGGGTAGGCCTTGCCTTAAGACTCTAGGAGTGAGGTCGGATGATTACCTAGGGGAGGAAGGTACCTTAGGGGAGGACAGAGGGCAGATGTATAAAAGGTCCAGTGTGGGCATGGTAAAAGGTGGTAGGGACAAGGGTTAGGGGTGGTGTTTACAAATGCCAGGAGCCTGGGGAACAAGATGCCAGACTTCCAGGCCATGCTGGTCGAGGAAGGGGTGGATGTAGCAGGGATCACTGAGACTCAGGCCACCCCTGGCCACAACTGGGATATTAATCTGAGTGGGTACACTGTACTTATGAAGGATAGAAAGGTGGGCAGAGGGGGAGGAGTAGCTGTGTTCATTAGGGATAACATTGCGATTCTTAGGGCTGAGGACGCAGAGGGCAACATGGAGGCCTTATGGGTTACCTTACGAACCCCCGCTGGAGGAAAGATCAAGATGGTGGTGGTATATAGGCCCCCAGGGCTGGCGGAAGATGTGGAGGGTTCTATGCTGGCTAACATAAAGGGCCAGTGTGGGCTGGAAGGGGAAGGAGTGGTGTTGATGGGGGACCTTAATATGCCAGCTACTGATTGGGGAACTATGATGTCCATGGTGACCAAGGAACAGAGGCTGCTGGATGGCTTCCAGGACGTGTTCCTCACTCAGCAGGTGTTGGAGCCAATGAGGGAGGGCTGTGTCCTAGATGTGGTTCTTGTGGACAGGAATCTTGTGTGAGATCTGGTGGTGGAGGATAACCTGGCCGGGAGTGACATGGTCTGGTTTTGGATTAATTTGGGAGGAGGGGATGGTTCCAAGACAACGAGAGTGGATTTTAGGGAGGCAGATTTTAGGGACATGGGAGAAATTCTCAAGGGGCATTTGAGGGAGATAAAACCAAGAACGGATGTAGATGGTAGGTGGGAAATCATAAGATGGTGGCTAAAGGAGGCCACCAGGTCCTGTGCAAGAGTGAAGAGCAAGGGGACTAGGTCTCGTAAACTGTGCTTGTGGTCAAAGGAGGTCCAGGAATCGATAAGGGAGAGGAGGGCTGCCTACAGTAGGTACAAAAAAAGGAAAGGGGGGATGGATAGGAGAACTACCATCTTGCAACCAGGCAAGTCACCAAGATGGTGAGGGGAGCAAAGGCCAGGAAAGAGCAGAGGCTCACACAGGGGATATGGGGTTGGGAAAAGGGGTTCTTTAGGTATATTGGGGAGTGGAGGAAGGTCCAGGGCCAGCTCAACAGATTGAGGACAAACGAGGGGTCGGTGGAAGGTGCTAGGGAACAGGCGGAGGTACTGAATGAGTACTTTGCCTCAGTGTTCACTAGGGAGGAGGCTGGGAGACTTACAAAACAGGAGCTGCAGGACTTAGAAGGGGCAGCAGGCATGACTGCTGAGGCACCTGCTGATGAACAAGTTGTAGGGAGGGATAACTCTGGGGTAGGGCATCAGGATGGATCTGATGAAAGAGGGGGAGGGACTGATGTTGCTATCCCCAACAGTTTGGTGTAAGAAGCCGTTAAGTCCCTTAAAAAGGACAAATCTCCAGGGCCGGATGCCATTCATCCCAGAGTTCAGTGGGAATTGGCAGATGTTCTAGCTGTAGCTCTAGTAGATCTCTTTAACATGTAGCTAGAGATGGGGAGGGTGCCCAGGGAGTGGAGGCTGGCACATGTTGTGCCCATCCATAAAGGGGGATCGAGAGAAGTGCCGGGAAACTATAGATCTGTCGGTTTGACGTCAGTGGTGGGGAAGGTGATGGAGAACATACTTAAGGAAAGACTGGGAGGTTCTTGGAGGAGATGGAATACCTGGATAGTCGGCAGCATGGGTTTGTGCCAGGTAGATCATGTCAAACTAACCTTCTGGAGTTCTATGAGTGGGTGACATCAGCACTAAACAAGGGGAGACCAGTGGATGTACTGTTCCTGGACTTCAGCAAGGTGTTTGACATGGTCCTTCACAATGGCCTACTGGAGAAGCTGAGGGGGATGGGGTAGGCCCACTGATGGTCAGATGGATCAGGAATTGGCTTGCTGGGTGCATTCAGAAGGTAGTGGTCAGCGAGGAGGTGTCATCTCCTAGAGAGGTCATTAGTGGAGTCCCACAGGGGTCAGTTCTGGGGCCACTCCTGTTTAATACCTACATCTTTGATATCAGGGAAGCTATCATGTGCAAAATGATTTTCTTTGTGGACGACTCTAAGCTGGGTGCAATGGTAGAGAGGGAGAAGGGGAGGTTGGCCCTGTAAGGGGACCTGGATACTCTGGATAGGTAGTCCTATGGCTGGAAATTGAAATTTAACTCCTCCAAATGCAAGGTGCTACATCTTGGGCAGGGCAACCCCAAACATATGTACACCCTGGGGGGGGGGGTGAGTTGCAGGCCACGACAGGGGAATAGACCTGGGAATCCTGGTGGATGTCAACATGAATAATTTAGAGCACTGCAGGAGGGCTGTGGTCAAGGCAAACAGGATGCTTGGCTGCATTGCAAGGGGGGATTACCTCAAGGAGCAGAGAAGTGATTCTGCCACTGTACAACTGGTTAGACCACACCTTGGGTACTGTGTGCAGTACTGGAGGCCACAGTTTAGGAGGGACATCCAACTCCTGGAAAGGGTTCAGAGGAGAGCCAAAATGATCCGAGGCCTGGGGGATATGACGTATGAGGAGAGACTAGAGGAGCACAGCCTGTTCTCGCCAGAGGAGAGGAGGGACCAGGGGATATGACTGAGGTCATCAAGTATCTCAGGGGATACAATAGGGTAAACCAAGATGGGATCTTTAGGCTGAAAGAGGGTGGAATCACCAGAGGACACAGTTGGAAGCTCCAGGGTAGAAGGATTAGGGGGGAAAGGAGCAGGAAATATTTCACTGAGAGAGTGGTGAAACTGTGGAATGCTCTGCCCAGGGAGCTGATACTGGCTCCTACAGTGAAGGGGTTCAAGAGAGGGTGGGACAGGTATAGACAAGAGATGAAACAGAGGTTGGCTTGTCTGGGGGGCTGGGATTGAGGGAGGAAGAAATAGGAAAAAGAGACAGGGTGATGGCTACGGTACCCACTCAGGGTTCTGAAGCACAAGCAGACTCGATAGACCATGAGGTTTACTCTGCTGGTGTCAAGTATGTTAGTATTATAAAAACTGGATAAAAAACCTCCAGCAGGGACCAGGTAATGAAATTAATATTTGAAACGTATAACTGTGTCACAAACCAGAGTCTTTGTATTTTCCTTTGAGTTGGTGGTAGTTCTTACCTCAGGAGTTCTTTAGCATCAGTAACCTTAGCAGTTAGCTAGCTAGGTGCAACTGCACTGGAGATGTGCCTTTAAGAGAATTTAAATGAGCTTAGGCAATAGCCAATCAGAAAACAGTAATGGTAGTGAGCTGAGTAATAGCTTCTGAAGGCTTCAGAATTTTTTCTCCTCTGGACTGAACAACATTGCCCCTGAGGTGTCTCTCAACTTTCCTTGTTGTCAGTCTCCTAGTGCTTAACTGGGTAAAGTTTTCCTCATATTTCTTTCCTAATAGTGTGCTGAGTGAAAGTTTTACACATTCATTAGTGCCGCGCTAATTTTTTAATTTTGGTGCAATCGTGCTATTTTGATTTTATTTTTACAGCGATTATTCATTTTAGATGTTAAATTTATCGTGGGTGTTTAATTTTGAAGGTTCCTCTCATTTCTAACCAAATTCTTGCAGGAACTGTCGAATTAGGGACAGTTGCCTTTTTTTTTTTACCTCAGACCCTTCTCGGGTTTTATCGCGAGGCACTCCATTGGAGTTCAGATCTTAACAATGCCTGGGGGTATCTCTCAGGATTGGCATATTAAGAGAACCCTATTACATATATTTATACATAAGTAACTGGATGTAAGTTATCAACTGTCGCAGGACTCTCTGTAAGGTTCCAGTAGCCACCTGTGGCAGTTGATAAGTATTGCTGGGTTTCCTATTAAGACTGGCACTGGTATAGATTCCAGTTCTACAACCACAGGAAAAAAAAGGCACAAGCAACGGACAGAGATAATTAACTGGGGCAGGACTGGCCAGTAGTGTTTTCATAGAAAACTGCGCTCAGAGGCGCTGCTGAGCATCCGATTAGGAAGCTGTATACATCTCAAGCTCCTAGGCAAAATTCAGAAAAATAATTTTTAAAGCTATTATTTGTTTTACTATCTTGTCTTGCCTGATAGATGATTGGAAATCTTGCGCTCTTCACTACGGGCAAAAGCAGAGGTGTGGGTGCCCCAGCTGCTGATTTTTATGCACTTTGAGGATAGCAAAGAGAAACGTGGCCTGCGCAACAAGAAAAAGCCGCAGACTCCTCAGGGTCATGGTCGGGGAGGCCTTGCTATCTACAATTCAGGCAACGCTGCATCAGTTAGTGAAAACTGTCTAAGACCTAGACCGCACATTTGATGCCCTAACACCCCAAGTCTCAGCGTTGGAAATACACATGGATTCCTGTGAGCAGACAGTTTTGAGGTCAGAGGCTTCTGTATTAAAGATGGTGGATGCTACAACTAAATTAAAGAGAACAGCCTCCTAACACAATGTCTAGAGACATTGGAAAATCAGGCCAGAGAGAGAAACGTATGAATCATGGGGCTGCCTGAACTAGCTGAGGAGGAAGATGGTATTATGTTTGCTAGCACATTTCTGCCTACTATTCTGGGATTTACTGAAGCTGATACCCCAATGTCCCTTGAAAAGGCCTATCATGTCACACCTTGGTGGGCCATGGCTGGTGCTTCCTCCCCTGTACTTTCATGATTGTTTGCACTGGAGTTGTCAATCGGGACAGGGTGCTTTGGATGGCTCGCAGGAAAGGAACATTAAAATATGGAGTGGAGACTGTGCAGTTGTTTTCCAACATCTCCTACAGCATCCGTCAGTTCTGTAGAACTTTTGAGGAGGTGCGGGGTCGATTCTGCCAGTCTCTCATACAGCATCAACTGTTGCTTCCCGCCAAACAGCGACTAGTGTGGAACAGCCAGCAGTATCTTTTCTCTGACCCAATGGATGCTGAGAAATTTTTCCTATGGATTGAGGAAGATTTGGAGAGAGCCGAACAGGAAGATTAACCAGAGAATGCATAATAAGAAAGAATAATCTCTGATCTGTTGGAGAGATCACTAACTTGGGAGATGGCTCTTTCTATGTACTTTGTGCTATAACTCCTACTGGAATGATAGGCATATAGTGTCCTGGTGTGTTGAGCAAAGGAGTCAGCTGGGTTGGAACTTCAGCTGAATAGACTTCTGATGGGACTCTTAGTGCATTTACCTTTTTATGGTTATGGGCCCAGGGTGGTAAGAGACTTGGGATCCATATCTGATTTATATTGTTTTTCTGTCCTGATGGGGAATACCTGACTCTTGCAGCAAGTGCGGTCCTCTACTCAAAGCATATAAACCATGTAATCGACTCATTTCCTGTATTATTTCTTGATTTTCTTGGATATGATTAGGTCATGGATGGGGTCCTTGCTTTCACTTTGATGTTAAACTATGGACAGGTTGCACAGCACACAGTTTTTATGTTGGCTTGCCGTGCTTGCACACAAGTCAACATCTTGCAGTAGTGCAGCTTTGGAGGCGCGGCGGCTGTTGGGCGAATGCAGGGCACGCATCAGTAGATGCATCCCTCATTCCCCAATCAGCCTGCATGCTGGCAGCCATACAATGTATGCTAATGTGGCAAGCACATCTAAGGAAAGGTCTGCTACAATCTGAGCAAAGCTGGTCAGACGCAGTGGACCCTTCCTGCATGCTCGCCACATTAGCAGCATGGCAGGCGGCTGCCCAACGGCCGACTTCGGGGGTACCCAATCCCCCAGCTGGCTTACTGTGGTTGCACACATTTGCCGATGGGGGAGCCCACTCCCCATCCGCATACAGCAGACCCCCATTTCCTATATACCGAGGTGGGTGCCCCGCTTTCATTGTGTTCTGATGGGGGGGCCCACTTGGCCGTGGCATAAATCAGCCCTTCTGTATTTCTTATATGCCGAGGGGGCAGCCCAATCCCCTCAGCTCTTGCCTCCCCCGGCTGTCATTGCAGGGACGGGGCCCAATCCCCATCAGCATAAATTGACCCCCATTGTCTGCCGGCGAGGGTTCCTAATCCCCTGTTGGCTGCAGCAACCCCCAAAACAGTTAGATGGCACACTGGGAGCCCACCCCAGCATGCCAAGTCCCTGAAAAAAAACTGTCCCGCCATGTTATTTTTTCCTCCCTGTAACATAAAATGGTCACTGTAGTCTCCTGCCCCCCACCGCACTCCACCCACTGCGCACCCTGCCTCCCACCCCCTCCCCATACTTTCACTCTGGAGTCCAGCGAACGATCTTCGTGGACCAGAAACACATGTGCACTCTTCAAAGCGCATCATAACTGAGGAAATGCCAGTAAGCTGTATAATGGAATGAATAGGGTTTTTTCAACTTTGCTGTGATATTCGGCATTTGTTGGAATTTTGGCACCAATATTAACGTGGGGCTTTTTAGCCCCTCCTCATGAATTCTATCACTGCCATGGCATTAATTGGTTTTGAAAGGTGATTTCGCAGTCACTGCCAAATCACCTTTTGGGACCCATTAACGAAATGACAGTGCCAGTGTTCATGAGGTGGCCTCTCAAAAAGCCTATGTTCTCAATTTGGTGGAAAAAATCCAACAAATGCCTGTTTTTCGAGTGTGCATTGCGCAGTTGCTACGTAGGCTCGTAGCTTCCCGCATTCACAATATTTTAATGCCAGATTTTCAGCATTGCCATTTTTGTACACCTCCTTGTGAACAGTACAGCTGTTGTTTTCCACATCCTGCCCGAAATGTGTTTCCGCACTTCTGGCGCACAATAGCGCAGTCGCTGTGGGAAATCAGTGTTTGGCCAGATTATGAAAATGACAGTGACACTGTTGATGAGCAGAGGTTCTAAAATGCATATGTTGAAAATTTGGTGATGATACTCCATAAATTGACTGTGTTACGAGTGTGCGTTGGCAGATTGCACGCACGCTTGTACTGTTGTGCAATTGTGATATTTTCACTCTGGATTTTCACCATTGCCATTTTTCTACACCTCTTGATGAACAGTGCAGCCATCATTTCACATATCCTGCCCAAAATGTGTTTTCGCACTTCCTGCGCAGAATAGTGTGGTCGGTGTGCAAAATCACTTCTTGGGACACTTTGAGGAATTAACAGTGACACTGTACATGAGCAGAGGTGCTAAAATGCCTATGTTGAAAATGTGGTGCCGAATGTCCATAAAATGGCAGTGTTGCAAGCATGTGTTGCATATTTCCCACGCACCCTTGTAACTTCGCAAATTTGCTATATTTATATGCCACATTTTCAACACTGGCATTTTTTTATACCTCCTTATGAACTGTACAGCTGTCATTTTTCACATCCTGCCCAAAATGTTTTCCAGCATTGCACTACCAAACACCCAAAGGGACACCCCAGTGCCTGTCAGTCTCTGCAGGGTGGGGTTGGGTTGGCATCAGTTCAATACTTCACTGCCATGCCTATCATGCATCTCTCTAACTCCTGCACTACCAATGCCAATGCCAGCAAGACAACATTTGGCTTTGACAAATGCTTGTTTACATTTACGATATATATGTCTGGACTTTCTGCGCAACCTTTAATATTAATGTGTTGGGTATAGATCTGTGTTAGTCCACCGAAGACTGTTTAAATGGACTTATGGGCTTTATTTTTACTATGACATGATACAGTTTATGCCATTTGACTTAATATCAGATTGCATATTTTGTTACTACTATCTTTAGCTCTAGATCTGGTTAAGAATCTGGCCACAGGAGCTTGGGTTTGTTTATTTTACTTCACATGATGAACTGTGGGAATCTCTTGACAAAAATGTCAGTTTGGTAAAAAGGACAACGATTTGAGCGTTTTACTGATTCCCCTTAATCTTCCTTGGCTGCATGCATTTTGGGGGCAATTTGGCTACGTATCACTTATGGAATGCTTCCCTATGATGTAACTCAATGGTGGGTGTCACATCAACTATCCTTTGTAACAAAATATGTTATTTGCTAATTGTTATACTGTTACCCCACTGTGGACAGTGTTTGTAAGTTTTGCTTGCAAAACCTGGTAATAAAAAATACAAAACAAAAAGAAAGAAAAAAGAAACCTGCACTCAGTTCATAAGGTCCAGGACTGGTGTGCTTTGCATGAATTGGCAAACTTAGCAGACAAACCTTTGATTACTATGGCTGAGGGCATAGCAAAGGCTTCCGACTAGGGGCCATACAAAAGTAATAAAAAGGTAAGGAGGTGCTGAGGAATCCTCCAGATCCCATCCAAAAATACAGTTTCCAAATCTGAAATTCTTCACAAATTAAAAAATAATAGAAATGATGAAGGAAGGAAGCTTTATAAAGCCACTGATGAACTGGCTAAATAGTAAGTCTGTCTAGACATAAATGCTCCCGTTGCTCCTGGGAAGGCCAGTAGCGAGACAACAGGCAGTTTAAAGCATACAGAAAAAACGCAATACTTGTAAAGTCTGTGCTGTATTCCATCTGTGCAAAATATGGAAAAAGCATGGCAATGGTTTCAGACTCTACAAAATATGGGTCTGTTCCTTACCGGGACTGGCAAACACTCTTCTACAGTTCTCTTTCCCATAAACTGTGAGGGTGATACAAGTGATGGTAAATAATTTTATTATGCCCCTGCATGCAGGGGCTGCTATCACTGTTCCACGGTTCTTGCCCCTGAGACTGTGAGGGTGGTACAGATGATACAAGAATTTTTATGATGTGGAGGGTCTAGAATCCTGTATATCCAAGGAGGTTCTCCCTCTATGCCTTTGTTTATACAAAACATATTGGACACCCTGGACCTCCCTTCTCAGGAGTCCTTCCAAGGTGAGGATAAGGATAAGAAAAGATTATAGGGAAATGAAAGGTTCCACCTCCTAAAAGCCCTGTCTATAATGAAAAAATATAAATAAAAATACCACAAAACTGCTTCAAACCCCCACTTCTGTGGCAGAGGTTTATTTAATTTTTTTATTTATTTATTTCAGTTTAGGATTAATACCTTTGAGTCCCAGGACTTGTTTTCAAAGGTTCCAAGTCATTATTGTACAAACATTACAAATATAACAGTGTTTACAGAAAACAAAACAGTTACACAGGCATTCAAATATCAAGAAATTACATACATCCAATGATAGGTTGAAGAGGATAGGGTCAAAAAGGGTTCAGCCTTGTAGTGCACTAGTTTGTAGGTCAATCTAGGCGGAAGGGGTAGGGGGTCAGCCAGGGATGGTGTCGTCATTGAAGAAGTGGTTTGTCAACCAGTGGGCCTCATTTGGGGGAGAGGGTTGAGGAGATAAAGGGAGGGAAGGGGGGGTTGGGTGGCTGAAATCCTGCCGCATTAGTGCAAGTGGTCTAAAGTTTACAAGTGGTCTAAAAGTTAATAAATAAATACATAAATATATCAGTTGTTTAACAATACTGAGTGCCTGTCTGTACATCCCAGCCATGTGAGAACAGTGCATCAGACTGCTTGACATCCCGTTCATCCATGGACCATCATACTTGACCCCCTCAGCTTCTTTTCCCTCATGACTTGCAATGTGCCAGCTAGTCCGGTATCTACTGTGATCTAGTTTGACTGCCTTTGGGACTTCCTTGCTGCAGGCCATCCTTCCAGTAGATGTATGAGTTTATTTTCTCCGTCAAATGGGCAAACTTTATCCTTCTTTGCTCCAGCACATTCTGTCCCTTCACTAGTTGGTTGAAGCCTTCGTCAGACGTAGGACTTATGTACCTCAACCAAGTTACTGTTAGTACTTCGCATTGCTCTGTGGCTCTCCATGGATTATTTTCT
Source organism: Neoceratodus forsteri (assembly GCA_016271365.2). Lineage (NCBI taxonomy): Eukaryota > Metazoa > Chordata > Ceratodontiformes > Ceratodontidae > Neoceratodus > Neoceratodus forsteri. The sequence goes on from CM028129.1 coordinate 1,019,704,722, forward strand.
AGTGACTGCTACAGCCTTCCCGCATTCTGCTGCCATTCTCTGAGGAGCAGGCCGGGTCTTGTTTCTTTTCTGAACAGTATGTCATCTGGCTTCACTCAACTTGGCACCTTGCTGGACCAGTCCTTCTGCCCATCTGGATTCACTCAGGACTTTTCTTCCAGCTTCAGATAGCGACCTTTCTATCTCCGCCTTGCAGGCTCGGGGCTTCATCCTGTTTGCTGTAGCTGTTTTGGGGCATCCTACCACATTCCTTGCCAGTATTCCTACCCAGGCGACTACTACCCTCATTTATTCATCACACACTCTTACTCTGGCCACTCTGACAGCTTCCACCCACTACTCTCCCATCCACTACTTGATGGGTCACTCATTTATTTCACCTTAGGAAACTACTTCTAGCACACATCCCTTGGATAACATGCCTCAAGGAAGTCAGTACTTGGGTTGCTGGAGATAGTAGATTCCCACGGCATGGTGGTGAACCAGGAGAAAAGCTCTCTCAAACCATCTCAAACCTTGGAGCACCTAGGAGCAGTCTTCTGCACACAAGACAAAGGAGGGTTTTCCTGCTATTATCTCTGATGGAGACTCTCTCGAACGAAGTTCAGTGGCTCAGCCATCAGCTTCAACCCGCAGCATGCTGTGCATCTTGGGTCTCATTGTGGCAGCAGTAGATCTGGTCCACTGGACTCATTTTCATATGCCAGCTCTGCAGATGGGATTACTGATGGCCTGGAATCTGACTTGGAAGATTATCAAACCAGAATCTGCTTTTCCCCTTAGCTACATCACTCCCTGAGTTGGTGAAGGAGTGTGGAAAATCTGAGCATAGGGGTTCCACTGGAACCTTTCCAGAATTGCTTTTAAGAACAGATGCCAGTTTGCTCAGTTGAGGAGCAGTCCTGGATCAACTACCCATTCAGGGGATTTGGTCAGTCCAGGCATAACATTTCTACATAAATGTTCTGGAAATAAGGGTGGTATGCCTAATGCTTCTTCATTTTCAAAACTGGCTGCAGGTAAACATAGACTTTGATTAGGCCCAAGTCTGTTGAATTGATCAGTCCACCAGGTAGGCCACGTTCCAGATCAGAGACCCAAAATCTGTTTGGTAGCTGACAGAGACCGAGAGGGCCAGCAACAAGAGTTTAGGCTGGTTGACTGAAGGCTAGACCAGTTCCATCACATTCTCTACCATTTTTTTATTTGTAATGTTATTATTAAATTGGAGAGACAGATATAGAAGGGTGGGAGGGACGGTGGAGACAAATTTACAAAACAACATTATGAATTAGTTTCAAGTCTAAATGCTTTCCCAGCACACACACAGCATGAAAAAAAAAATAATCTTGTCCGTGTCCGAGGCCTTATACAACACATATACACTATAGAGTTAATTCGGCAGGTAGGCAAGCGGGGCCTGCTGCTGCACCTCAATAACGACAAGAAGCAAATGAAGTGGTGCTGCTGCTACTCCTCCACCACCTTCAGCCTCCTCCCGATCATCATGGCCGCAACCGCTGCCCCTCTGCTGCTGCCGACAGCTGCCTCTTTTAAATCCCGACAAACCAGAACGCACTGGAGTCATGCTCAGTCACAGGAGAGAGAGATCAGTGGGAGGAGGGAGAGGAGGACGACACACTGCAATTGGGGGGACTCTACGTGAGTCATGAGTCATGATCAGAAACCAAGCAATAAAACTCTAAAATTCTGCAGTGGTATGTCTCCGTCTCTCTCTTTTCCACTCCCCTGGACTAGCTCTGTCTCCCTCTCTCCCCACCCCGGCTTGCTCCTGACACCCTATCTCCTCCTTCCCAAACTCATTCCACAGCAGAGGGGGCTCTCGGACTCACACATCAAGGGAGCATGACTGCTGCTGACTTAATAGTCACTTAATACTGAAAATAAAAAAGAGCAGGGAGGGCAAAAGAGGAAAAAATATTTTGGGGACTCTGGAGCAGTGGCTGGGTCCTGACTATGGCAATCTGATTCTTTGTCTCATTCACAGAAACAAAATGGCGGCTGTTTCTTCACTCCACCAGTGGTGGGGATGCAGCCCTCATAGTGTTGTACATAAACAATCAAAGAGGTACAAAGAGCAGGGATATTCTAAGAGAAGCCTTTGATCTCCTCAGGTGGGCAGAGGAAAATCCTTGCTCTCTGTCAGCAGTCCACCAAGCAATAGAGTTGAACATTCTAGCAGGCTGACTAAATTAAGAAAATGTTCACTTGGGAGAGTGGAGGTTGAACCTGGCAGTGTTCGACCTCCTGTGCAAGAGGTTCGTCTGGCCTCAGACTGATCTGTTTGCCTCCAGTTGCAGAGCACAGACTCAATGGTTTTTCAGCCATCACTGGTGTCCACAAGTGATGACTGTGGATGCTGTGTCCCAGGAGAGGGCCTTCAAAAGAGCATACGTCTTCCTTCCACTGCCTCTTCTTCCCAGGTCACACAAAAGATGAGACAGTCAAGAGGAAGTTGACTCCCTTGGGGGGGTGGAAGACATAAGAAGGGACCTGAGATTACTGGAGGAGTGGGTGGAGACCTGGCAGCTAAGGTTCAACATCAAGAAGTGTGCTGTTATGCACCTGGGACACAGGAACCAAAGGGCTGAGTATATACTGGGAGGGGAGTCAAGGTGTCAGAGGATGAGAGGGATCTGGGAGTAACAGCCTACAGCAACCTTAAGGAAGGGAGGCAATGCTCGAGGGCAGTGGGGGAGGGCGTATGGGATACTGGCAAGTATCAATAGAGGATCACCAGCAGGTGTAGGGAGGTCCTGGTGCCACTGTATCAAGCCCTGGTGAGGCCACACCTCGAGTACATGGTCCAGTTTTGTAGGCCATGCCAGCACAAAGGTATAGTCTTGATCGAAAGGGTCCAGCATAGGGTGACCATGATGGTGCAGGGGATGAAGGGCAAGCCATATGAACAGAAGTGCAATGAGTTGAAGCTATATAACATGGAGACCAGGAGTGGGAGGGTGGACATGATTGAGTCTTTTAAATACACCAAAAGGATGAAAAAGGGAGGCCCAGGGAAATTCTTCCACAGGAAGGAAGGAAACCTAACAAGGGGACATGGACTGAGACTCCAGGGGGCGCACTTCAAGAGGAGGGTTGACACTAGTCCATTCGCAGAAGAAAGGGTACTGAAAGAACTCCTTAAACTCAAGGTTGACAAAGCAGTGGGGCCTGACGGGATTCACCCCAGAATTCTAAAAGTACTAAGGGGTGAACTAGTGACACCACTGATTACCCTTTTTAACAAATCATGGGAGGATGGGATGGTACCTGGACTGAAGAAGGGCAGATGTATATCCACTTCAGAAAAGTGGGAGCAAGGCAGAGGCAGGAAATGACAGACCTGTTAGTTTGACCTCAGCGGTAGGGAAAATGATGGAATCACTTCTCAGAGACAGAATTGTTGAGTACCTAGAGGCCAGTGGGGTACAGGACCCAATGCAGCATGGATTCACAGCAGAAAGGTCATGTCAGACAAATCTAATCAATTTCTTTGACTGGGTGACCAAACTAGTAGTCCAGGGAGGGGCTGTGGATATGGTCTAACTAGACTTTAGCAAGGCATTTTACACAGTCCCACACAAAAGATTAATAAACAAGTTGGCCAGCCTGGGAGTGGGTCCCAGGGTGGTAGCCTGAGTAACAAATTGGCTGCACAACCGGATGCTGAGGGTAATAGTAAATGGAACTCACTCCAAAGAAAGGGGGGTTACTAGGTTACCCCAGGATTCAGTACTGGGACCAGTCCTCTTTTAATGTCTTTATAGGAGACATTGCAGAGGGTCTGGAAGGAAATAAGTATGCCTCTGAAGATGACACAAAGATCTGCAACAGAGTTGATAGAAAAGGGGGAGTGGAAAGGATGAGAAGGGACTTGGCAAGGTTGGAGGAATGGTTAAAAGTATGGCAGATTAGATTCAATGCAAAGTAATGCACCTGAGAAACAAAAACATAGGCGAAGAGTACACAATGGGGGGGGTATGAACAACAATAAATGGAAAGGGACCTGGGGGTAGTCATATAAGATGACCTAAACATAGGCAAGCAATGTGAGAAGGCAGTTAGGAGAGCTGAGGGAATACTGAGATGTATAGGGAAAGGCATCACCAGTAGAAAGCAGAAAGTTGTTATCTCTCTGTATAGACAGCTGGTGAGAGCCCATCTGGAGTACTGCATGCAGTTTTGGAGGCCCCATCTCCGTAAGGACATATACAGGATGGAGGCAGCCCAGAGGACGGCATCAAAAATGGTGCAGGGTCTGCATCAGAAGCCATATGAAGGGAGACTAAGAAAGCTTAATATGTATACCCTTGAGGAAAGGAGGGAGGGGAGGAGACATGATAGTACCTCAAGGGAATCAACAAAGTCCAAGAAGGTAGCATCTTTCAGAAAAAGAGATGTGCAAGAACAAGGGGGTACAATTTAAAATTAGAGGGGGGATGGCTCAGGGGCAACATGAAATATTTTTTCATGGAGAGAGTGGTGGACACATGGAATCACCTTCCTGAGGAGGTTGTGGGGTCAAAAGCAGTGGGGAGGAATTCAAGAATGCATGGGACAGTCATAAGGCAATTATTGTAGGGGGGGTTAGGAGGAAGTAGGCTGTTGGTACACTAGAAGCTGCATCTTACCCATAAGTAGAGAAATGGGCAGACTGGGTGGGCCAAGCAATCCTTATCTGTGGTCAAAGTCTATGTTTCTAATGTGAGAGGTCAATTTTTCACAGAAAGGGTGGAGAACTTGAATGGGCTTCTGGAGGAAGTGGTGAATTCAGAGAATGTAAAGGGATTTAAGTTCGCCTGGGACAGCCACATGGAGCTAAGGGGGGGTCTCAAGATATAATAGGGTGGACTCGGGGGGGGCAAGGGGCATACTAGATGGGCTTTGAGGTACTTTTCTGCCATCACCTTCTGTGGTACTCCAGATGAGGTCTCACCAATGACCTGTATAGTGGCATTATGATTTCCCTTTTTTCTGCTGGTGACACCTCTCTCTATGAATCCCAGCATCCCACTGGCTCTCCCCACTGCATTGGCACATTGTTTGGTCACCTTTAGGTTGTCAGATATGATGATCCCCAGATCTCTCTCCTGTTTTGTGGTCACCAATATCTTTCCCCTTAATTGTGTAGTCCTCCCCTGGGTTACTGCACTCCAAGTTCATGATTTTGCAATTCTTCGCACTGAATCCTGTAGTAGTTGCTACACTCTTGACCACTGTTCTATTTTGGCCATGTCATTCATCATGCTCTCCACCCCTCCTGGACAATCCACTCTATTGCAGATCTTTGTGTCCTCTGCAAAAAGGCACACCTTCCCCTCCAGCTCTTCTGCAATGTCGCTGATGTAGGCATTAAACAACACTGGTCCAAGAACTGAACCCTGTGGCACACCCTCCCTACTTCAGATTTAGACCAATTTACCACCATCCTCTGTCCTACCCTTCAGCCAGTTTCCAATCCAGTTCACCACTTTCTTTCCCAGTCTGCCCAGCTTGTTTATAATGCTCCTATTTGGAATGGTGTTGAACGCCTCACTGAAGTTAAGGTAGGCCACATCCACCGCTTCCCCCAATCCACTTCCTTAGTGACCCAGTCAAATAAATCAAATTAGTTTGACATGACTTTCCTGACATGAATCTGTGTAGCTTAGATCTTGTGCACCACTTGATTCTAAGGGTGCTACTATCCTTTCCTTTCCTTTACCCATGACTGAGGACAAACAGGTCTATAGTTTCCAGCCTCCTCCCTACTCCCACTTTTGTGGAGAGGGACCACATCAGCCCTTCTCCAATCCCACAGAACCTGCCCTGTTTCCAGTGACTTGTTGAAAAGGGCCGCCAGTGGTGCTGCCAGTATCTCTCCCAATTCCACTAATATGCTAGGGTGAATCCCCATCTGGTCACATTGCCTTGTCTACCCTCAGTTTTTAAGTTCTTCCAGGACTCTCTCCTCTTTGTAAGGTCTACTGTCCATCTCCCCTCCCTTCCTCATTCCTAGCTGTGGTCCTTCTACTTCCTCTTGCTCTGTGTAAACTGAAAATAAATATTTTTTCAGGACTGATGCTTTTTCCTGGCCCCCCTCCACTCCTCCTTGGTGGATCACTGCAAGACACCACCTAGTGGTTTATTCATGCATCTATGTAGGCAAACCTGTGTACAGCTGATGCAGCTGTACATTCAATCATGATGTTTTTTTTCAACTGTACAGGCAGAGATAAACTGCACATACACTACCAAGAGGTCTGTCTACATTCTTGAAGTGTGGTACAACCGTTGCCTCAAAAATGTCACCAGTAAGCCTCATCGTTCCCACACTGTAAATGCCACAATTATGAGGAACTGTCACACTGATTGCCACTGTATTGTTCTAATACAATCAATATATACTGTATACTGTTCTGTCTGTGCTCACTCTTGTTGCTCCACTTTGGTGCTTGTTCTGTAGCTTCTCGCACCTTGTTAAATATTTAAATGGTATGGCAAAGGTATGGTTTGATTGATTCCAACCTTCACACTAGAAATCACATTTAGGTCTGTAATGGAAAATAGTAGTTTACCACAGAAAAACATGCTCATAATGTTGCAGGCAGTCAAATAGTGTCAAACTATATTTGCATTCTTGTCTTTTAATGTCTTAATATTGTAATTTTTTCTAGGCTATATGTGGACAAAGTGAGGAAATCGCTTGTCCTGTGCATTGGCAATTTTGATCCCATAACCCATGAGCTGGGTGTGAAAATATTAGTTGTGGCCACAAACATACTACGAATCTATGTTATGAATCATGAAGAAGCATTACATTCCTTGGCGAACCATGCACATTTAGGCATCAAACCCATTCTTCAAATGCAATACTTAGTGTATGAAAGTATGAAAATAAAAGCAGTATTTCAGTTAGTAAGCAACTGTACTGGTGTGTGTGGGAGTGGGTGAGTGTTAAAACAGTGGGGGCTTAATCACAAAACATATTATTTATTTATTTGTTTTTGTTTACCTGGTAAGCAAACTAGACAACCAAGTGCCTATTTTCAGGTGTGACCCGGGAGGATTACAAGGTACATACAATCAGCAGCAACAGGAAGAGTCAAAGTAACATACAAGAACTTTAGGCATAACACAGAATGATGGGTAGCTAACAGGAAAGTGGACTTCAGAATTAATGTTTAGATATCAACATACGATTCATAATAGATTAGATTAGGTAGATAACAGCATAATACAGAATAGTACAGACATTTTCAACAGGGCAGTCAATATAAGGTAGGCCATTATCCTTGGGGGGGGGGGCTAGGTAGTTAACAGGAGAGGTACATAAGTGCAGGAGAGAGACCTGGAGAAGAATAGGGATAGATTAGGCAAGGCACCACTCTGGGACATGTGGGTAGGGAGTCCCAGAGCAAAATTGACACTATTTTTATATCAAGCTGGTAGAAGTGCACTTTTAACGCTGGAGCCATGCTCCTTTTAGTAATACACAGGGGAAAAATATGAGCCTCAGCAGGTGGACTAAGAGGCACAGAGACAGGTGGAGGCAGATTTCAGAGAGCCCCACAGGGAGGCTTTAAAGCAGGGATGGGAGGAGGAGGAGGAGGAGCGGATTAAGGCAGGAAGGGAGTTCCACACTCTCGGCGCATATGCGGTGAAAGCCCGATTGCCGGCAAGGGTGTGGGTTTTTGGCACCAGGCGGTCCTGCATCTCCCTTGATCTTAAGTGGTAGGTTGGGGTTCCATGTTTGGGGGGTAGAGTGAGGGCAGAGGGGGTAGCTGTTCTGACGATGTTGTTGAAGAAGTTGCTGAAGACAAATGTGTGGTGTTTTTCTGGGGTGAGCCACTCCAGGCGTGTATAGAGATCACAGCGGTGCATGAGGCGAGGGGCTGAGAGTGCAAAGTGGCAGATATTGTTATAAGCTGAGTCCCATTTTGTGAGACCAGATTTAAGGATAAGGGCCAAAGGATACAAGCCCATAACAGAGCATTGGTAGGAGGACCCCCCCCTGGCTAAGGCCAGTCATGTAGCCGGGGTGAGGCAGCTTTTTGCTCGATAAGCAAGTCCGTGCTTGCCATTTGTTGCCTTACAAATGTTCCGAATATGCAGGGTAAGATCCAGTAGTAGGTCAAGGGTGATGACCAGGTACTTGATTGAATCAACTGTCTGCAGGAGGGAGCCATCTACCCCATGGATCTGTAGTGAAGCAGGACAGGATTTTATTTTGCCCAAGGAGCCAAAGAGCATGGCTTGGGTCTTTTTTAGATTGATGGTAAGCTTATGGTCCTTTAACCAGGTTTCAATAAGCATGAAGTCTGAGTTAAGCCAGATGTTTATGGTAGCGATGCCAGGGGAGTGGGCCAGGATGACGAGGTCATCGGCGTAAAGTGTTGTATGCACATGGGCAGTGATGGAGGGCAGTTCATTAATGGAAAGGGAGAACAAAATGGGTCCAAGGATGGACCCTTGGGGGACCCCGCAGTTAACTGAAGAGGGGTTAGAGAGGGTACAATTAAAGTTAGTGTATTGCTGCCTGCTAGAGAGGTAGTTTGAGAACCAGGCAAGGGCAGGGGCGGAGAACCCAAGGGACTGAAGAGTGGAGATGAGGAGGGGGTGGTCAACCCAATCAATGCCTTTGAGAGATCCACAAAGATGGCTCCGGTAAGGTTGCCTTGATCAGCAGCTGTCCTGATCTCAGAGGTTACCATGGCAAGAGCTGTAGACGTGCTGTGCCCTTTTCTGAAGCTGTGTTGTGTGGGGGAGAGAAGGTTGTAAATCTGAAGGTAGTGTCAGAGCTGAGAGGCAACTACCTTTTCCAGGAGCTTGCATATTACAGGCAGAATAGCATTGGGTCAGTAGTTCTGGATATCTTTGAGGTTGCCTGGTTTGAAGACAGGGACAACCTTGGCCACTTTCCATATGTCATGGATGATCCCTGAGATAAGAGAGGCGTTGAAGATATGCATGACAGGCCTTGCCAGGAGGGGTGCCCCCAGCATGAGCAGTTTAGGTTCAAGTCTGTCGTGCCCTGCCCCACTATGGGGGGACAGACCAGCAAGGAGCTTCTGGGTCTCCTTTACCGAGACCCGTTTTAGGTAGAAGGGAGATTGGGGGGTGTGTCCACTTAGGGAGGGACCAGGGGACATAGGGGCAGGGGGCTGGGAAAGGGGAGCAGACAGGTCGGAGAACAGGGAGTTAAAGGAGTTAGCAATAGTGAGGGGGCTATTGCAACTGACCCCGCCGATGAGCATATCGGTGACCTGAACTCTAGAAGACCCTCCAAACATGTTTTTAATGTTTTGTCAGAAACTCCTTGGATTACTGGCAGAGGATAGCAGGGCTGATTTGCAGAACTTGCTCTTGGCTGAGTGGATGGATCTTTTACACATGTTTCTGAGCTGCAGATATTCTAAGAGGTCATTATTGTTATGGGAGGCCTTGTATCTCTCCCAGCATTTGTCCCTGTGCTTCATGAGGGAGAATAGGCTGCCATGAAGCCATTTAGTGACAGCGCCCCTTACCCTCCTCCTAGTGAGATGAGCATGTGTGTTTTGCAAGGGGACAAACCCCGCTATGAAATGGTCCAGAGCTCAGGCAGGGTCATTTGTTGCTATGACCTGTGACCAGTCAGTTTCCTGTAGGTCTGCAAGGTAGTCATTTAGGTTAAATTTTGAATAGTCCCTCAACTGCATCACTTTACGGGGGATTTTGGGTGAGGAGATGCCCAAAATGCAGTAGGTAAAACAGTGATCTGAGATGACATCAGGGAGAATACCTGAGGATACTATTCTGTCTAATCTATTGTTCAGAACCCAGTCAATAAGGGATCCTTTATCCCCCCCCCCGGGAAGAACTTGTGGGTTCCATTATGAGTTGGCTGAGGGTTAGGCCCGAGAGTAGGGTCTTTTATTGCTTGGAGCTGGGCCCCATCCAATTAAGATTAATTTCATCCGGACTAGTACCTCATTTGAGCCAGCTCTGTCCCTAATGCCGTCAAGAAATGAAGAGAGTCCTAGCACACCACCATTTGGAGGGTTGTAGGCACATACCAGATGCAGTTTTTTAGTGTGACCAAGCAGGAGAATATCTAGAAGTGCATTGGTCCAGCAGTAGGAAAGTAATAACTGGCAATAAGATGTGCTGTGTGGTTACTGGCCAGTTAGGTAGGTGCAGCCACCACATCAACACCTATTGCTGATTGGATTTCTGCAACATCACATACTGCACTGATTGCCAGTTCATCATGTGCTCCCTTCACTAGAAGGTACTTCTAGGTCTCCATCACCCTTTATGTGAAGAGCTGCTTCCTCACATCTCAGATAGGGAGCTGATGCTAGCCATCCAAAGGATGGTAGGCAAGGGTGAGGTGCTGCTGGTTGGAGACCTCAATATTCCCAACTTGGACTGCGGTCTCCCAGCAGCAGCATCAACCAGGAGCAGATTTATCCTGGACTCCCGTCAAGGTGCCTTCTTCAAGCAACTGGTCATGGTACCAACTCAGCAGAAGGCAATACTGGACCTTGTGCTAACAAACGGGGACAGTGTGATGGGGGTAACAGTGGGGGAGCACCTGGGAAACGGTGATCACTGGTCAATGTGGTTTGAAATCACCGAAGGAGCAGAACCAAATCACACAAAAACACATATCGGGCAGATTTTGGGAAAATGGGGAGATGCTTGAAAGAGGCATTAATGGGAATGGGAAGGGAATCTGGCTGAGGAATGGTGAGCAATATTTAAAATGGATTACAACAGCAACTGAATTACACATTAAGCAGGTTAGCAAGAAGAAAAGGAAGAGGTGGCCATTATCATTTTCTAAGGAGGTAGCAGAGAAAGTGAAAGCCAAAAAGATCTCATTGAGGCAATACAAAGAGACACAGGCAGAAGGAGATAGGTAAAAGCAAAGAGAGGCAGGGGGATCAGTAACAGAAGCCAAAGCTCAGGCAGAAAGGTGCTTGACAAAATCAGTGGGTAGAGGGGACAAAACCTTTTATAGGTACATAAATTAAAAAAAGGGCAAAGGGAGGGATAGTAAGACTGAAGGGGGAGAATGGGGCCATGTGGTGGATGACAGCAGTTAAGCTGACATACTGAACCAATATTTCTGCTCGGTCTTTACTGAGGAAGAGGAGGGTAATGGGCCTGAAGGAAGTACAAGGGGTGGGAGTACAAGGGGTGGGACTGGCACAGATGTGGACACAAGTCCCTTTACACAGGAAAGGGTCCTAAAAGACCTGGATGGAATAAGTCGATAAAGCAATGTGGCCAGAGGGGGGTGCACCCCCGGGTCCTAAAGGAACTAAGAGAGGTGGTGGCTGAACCTCTGGCAATCCTGTTTAGCTGATCACTGGAAATGAGAGGTACCCAATGAGGGGAGGACAGCTGATAGTCCCCTTAAACAAAAGTGGAAACAAAGGAAAAAGCAGGGAACTACAGACCAGTCAGCCTGACCTCGGTAGTGGGGAAGATCATGGAAGCACTACTGAAGGAGATTGGTGAACATCTGGTTGCCAATGGACTACAGGACCCAAGGCAGCATGGTTTCACAGGGGGGAGGTCATGCCAAATAAACTTCATTGAATTTTTCGACTGGGTGACAAGGGATGTAGATCAGGGAGAGGGCAGTGGAGGTGGCTTGGATCAGGGAATGGCACTGGATGTGGCCTATCTGGACTTCAGCAAGGCCTTTGACACTGCCATATAGAAGGCTATAAAGCAAACTGGGGAATATGGGAGTGGAAAGTACAGTAGTGCAGTGGGTAGATAATTGGCTGGATGGCAGGACACAGAAGGTGGTGCTAAATTGCAGTCATTCCACAGAGGGAAGAGTGACCAGTGGGGTACCACAGGGATCAGTGCTGGGACCAGTCCTATTCAACATCTTCATCAGTGGCATTATGCAGGAACTAGAAGGCAGAATTTTTCTGTTTGCTGATGACATGAAGCTCTGTAACAGAGTGGACATGCCAGAGGGTGTAGACAAAATGAGGAGGGACCTGCAGAAGCTTGAAGAATGGTCAATGGTTTGGCAGTTGAAATTCAATGCAAAAAAGTGCATATGGGGCACAAAACCCTGGAACAACATATCGGGGTGAGGATATAGCATGCACCAAGAAGGAAAGGGACCTTGGAGTTATCATCTCTGATGACCTTAAAGTAAGGAAACAATGTGACAAGGCAGCAGGTAAAACAAATAGGATGCTGGGATGCATAGGCAAGGGCATTACCAACAGGAAAAGGGAGGTCATAATTCCACTATACAAGACACTAGTGAGGCCTCACCTGAAATACAGTGTACAGTTCTGGAGACCTTCTCTACATAAGGACATAGACAGGGTAGAGAAGGTTCAGAGGAGGGCAGCAAAGATAGTACAAGGATTGCATCACAAGTCCTATGAGGACAGGCTGAAATACTTGAATATGTACTCCCTGGAGGGGAGAAGGGAGGGGATATGATGGAGACATACAAGTACCTTACAGGGTGAAGGAATACATTTATTTTCTAGCAAAAAAGATGTTCCAGGACTAGAAGGCATAAGGTGAAGTTGGAGGGAGGGCAGTGCAGAGGAAACGTGAGGAAGAATTTCTTCACAGAAAGGGTGGTGGACAAGTAGAACACCCTGCCAGAGGAAGTGGTGGGGGCTGAAGCAATCACGGGATTTAAGAGAGCATGGGATAGACATAGTGGAATTCTGGAGGTCGGGTAAAAGGCAACAGACTTCTAGAAAAACACTAAGGGGACTTACAAGCTTAAATGGGCAGACTGGAAGGGCCATAAGCCCTTATCTGCTGACAGTATCTATGTATTATTCCTGAACTGACACCCTTCCAGCTTCATAGCATCAACACCGTTCTAGAGCACCCTTTTCTCTGTAAAAATAACGTTCTCCTGTAACTTATAAAGCCACATAAGGTATTTGTATTTTTCTATGATATCCCCCTATCATCTTCCAGGGTGTACATATTTAGCTGCTTTAGACATGGCCAGGCAAAGTTAATTTATATAGCCTCAAATCCACAGAGGTCTAAGCGCATAACATGTTTAGAAAAAAATGAATAACAATTCCATTAACATGACAGTGAATTAAGACAAAATGCGACACAATTAAGTTCATATTCACAATGACTTCAATTAACTAGGTTTGACAAAGATCTGGAAAAGTAAACAATACTGAATTCATATTTCGGTTCCGTATTCACCAAAGAAGGGGAGGTCCAGGGACCACAGCTGGACATCAGATACAAAGGGGGAAGCAAGGTGAACACTAGTCTATTTATAATACAGGGAGTCCTACAGGAACTCCATAAACTGAAGGTTGACAAGGCAATGGGACAAGATGGCATACATCCCAGGATATTCAAGGAACTATGGAAGGAGCTAGAAATACCACACTGGCAGCCATGTTCAGAGAGTCACTCAACACAGTAGTGGTTCCAGGGGACTGGAAGTGGGCACATGTAGTTCCTCTTCACATTGTAAGAGGAAAGGTGAGGATTTTTTTTTTCATGGAACGGGTGGTGGATGCATGAAATAGCCTGCCCCAGGAAGTGGTGGGGGGCAAGCATAGTGGGGGGGGGATTTATACATGCATGCGACTGGCATAAGGGAACCATAGAAGTGATAAGGACTGGCTAAAGTCAATGACCAAGTTGGGTCAGTGGCCACCAATAAAGGTAGGTTATATGGGCACACTAGATGGGCCTAGTGGTCTTGATCAGCTGTCAATTTCTATGAGGATTCAATGTCCTTGACTGAGCTTGACCTACAAATGTCAATGGAAGCAAATTCAACAACAATGGAGGAGCCACTCTAAAAGCTCTGTGGCATGGAAATGTTAACCAGGATGGAGGGATGATTACAGGAACAGCATCAGTGAAGTGGCAATGGTTGACTGGTTGTTAGGGTAGGTAACAGTAGCTCTTTCACATCCTGTTTCAAACCAGGTATGTCATGGTATGTTACCAGACAAATCTTGAAGGTGATGCAGAACCAAAAAGGCAGACAGTGCTGGCCACACAAAACCCACGTGATGGGGCCATTGTATGCAGTATCTGCTGTCATCCAGGCCACATTGTTCTTCAACAGCAGCAGTCATTTCAGCAAACTTCAACAAAACCATAAGTGAAGAGCTTTACAAGAGTACAATGTAGCTGTGATTCTTATTTATTGAAATGTTTCACCAAGAAGGCACACTGAGCAACAAGTTGCTCATCTCCCGGTGCAACCTGGGGGGAAGGGGTGCAACTGGAATGAGACATTATGCATTCAAGTTACAGGATCAACATTAACATACGGTTGTAAGGCAGGTGTTACAACTGTGTTGCTCATAACATGTTGAAAGATGGGACAATAATAAGTTCTGGGTTAGTAAGTAAACAAGTGCTTACTTGAAAGAAAAGGGGAAAAGGGGAGGGAGGGGTGAGGTGGGTGAGGGGGAAGAGTCATGCCCCTGGAGACCCCATCAGGATGCAAAGAACCCTGCAAGGGGACTTGGGGGAACAGAGAGTAGGGGAAAAATCAGTGTTCCAGAGACACCCCTTTAAGATGGTGGGGGAAAAAAGTAAATGAGAGATACAAGCCCCTTAGTAATGGGGAGCAATTAGGGGGATGTAGAGATGGTGTGGGTGTGCTGCTCAGGGTAAAATGAAGGTGAGGGAATTCCACATTTTTGGGAGGTGGTGAGAGTAACTGGATTGGCCAATTTGGGTGGATCTGCGGGGGACAACCAGAGTACGGGAGTCTGTTGATCTAAGGGAATGGGGGGGTGTTATAATGGAGAGAGTGAGGTAGGAAGGGAGCTCACCCAACCAGTGCTTGGAGGTGAATTTAGCACATTGGGAGAGCACCTGTTTGTAAGAGAGGGGAAGGATAGGGCATGATAGAGATCGCAGTGATGGGTACAAGGGGGGCATCCATGGCAAAGTGGCAGAAGGAACTGAAGAGGGTGTCCAGTATGGCCAGGGAGGACTTAGTGGCAACACCATAGACCATGTCACAGTAGTCAAAAATGGGTAGTATCATCTTCTGAACAAGTTCATGCCTAGCCGTAGGAGGGATGCAAATCCAGTTCCTGAACAGGGCACCAAGCTTGGGGGCACAGTTTTTTATGGATGACATCAATATGTCCAGAGAAGTTTAGGTGTTGGTCCAACCAAACACCTAAGTACCTGAAGGAGGATGTGTCCTCAAGTAAAGGCCCCTAAGGGTGTGAAACATGGGTAGGGAGGGAAGCCTAGAGAGTCTCTGCCTTGTGCCAAAGGTCATGGAGACAGTATTTTTAGCTTTGAGGAAAAGTTTATGGCTAGCAAACCAGAGCCAAACTTGTCGAAGTCTTGCTGTAAGCTGGTTGTAACCTTAACAGGACAGGAGCCAGATGCATACAGTACTGTATCATCTGCATACATATGTATAGCAGAAGATGGGGAGCAAACAGTGGGAAGGTCATTTAAAAAGATGGAGAATAGGAGGGTCCCTGGAGGACTCCAGTACTAATTGGGAGGGGTGGGGAAGTGGTGTCAAGATCCTAACTGATTGAGTTCTACCAATAAGGTAGGCCTTGAACCAGTTTGTGGCAGAGGGAGATAGGCCAACTGCTGGTAGTGAGTTGAGGAGAAGGGAGTGAGAGATGGTGTCAAAGACCTTGGCCAGGTCAACAAAAATGGCAGAGGTAATTTGCCTATTGTCCATCCTGGTTAGGATGGAGTCTGTGAGCCATAGGAGAGAGGTGGTGTTTGAGTGTTTTTTCCTGAAACCAGACTGGGAAGGGGTGAAAAAGGAGGTGTCAGATAGAAAAGAGGTGTGTTGGGAGAGGACAATGTGTTCTTGAAGCATGGCAAGGGTAAGGAGGAGAGAAATGGGGCGATAGTTGCCAGGGGATGATGGATGCTTGCCACTAGGTCCTCTTGGGCTAAGTACAGCTTAATCCAGGTGGTGTACTGCTGGTGATGAAATCTGGACCAAGCAATAGAGGATAGGTGGGGCACAAGCATCATTGACACACTTCACCAAGAGACAGGAAGAGGGTCATCCAAGCCTGTGACACAACAGCACTCCCAACATGAGTTGAGGCACCCTTCCCACAGACACTAGGTACGCACAGGTAATAACCCTCTTTGCCCATGCAACAGCCCTTTTGGAATGTTGAGATGAAGCAGCTAAAACCCCTGAAGTGGATGCAGTACTCCGGGTGTGGTGTTAATAGTTATAGAAACATAGAAACATAGAAGTTGACGGCAGATAAGGACCGCAAGGCCCATCCAGTCTGCCCATTTCTTTTTCTACCTTATAAATGTGCCATCAGCCTTTGCTCTGTCAGTGGCCTATCTATTCATAGTCATTTGTATTGCTCCCTTATGCCTATCCCATGCCTGTTTGAAGCCCTGCACTGTATTCATAGCCACCACTTCTTGTGGTAAGCCATTCCATGCATCCACCACCCTTTCTGTGAAAAAGAATTTCCTCACATTCCCCCTTAATCGGCCTCCCTCTAATCTCATGCTGTGTCCTCTTGTCCTGCTATTTTTCTTATATTTAAACATGTTAGACTCCTTCACCTTGTTTATGCCCTTACGGTGTTTGAATGCCTCGATCATATCACCTCTCTCCCTCCCTCCTTTGCTCAAGGGTATACATATTGAGCTCCATTAATCTGTCCTCATATGTCTTCTGATGCAGTCCCTGCACCATTTTGGTTGCCCTTCTCTGGACTGCCTCAATTTGGTTAATGTCCTTGTGAAGGTGTGGCCTCCAATACTGCACGCAGTACTCCAGATGGGGCCTAATCAGTGTCTTGTACAGAGGGATTATTACCTCCCTCTTATGACTTGTGATACCCCTACTAATACACCCTAACACCCCCCTAGCCTTACCTACTGCTTTAGAGGTCTGCTTGGATGATTTTAGGTCATCAGTGATGATGATGCCCAAGTCTCTTTCTTTCTTTGTGACTGCTAGCAACTCCCATCCCAGCCTATAGGTGGCTTCAGGGTTCTCTTCCCTATGTGCATGATTTTGCACTTCTTTGCATTAAATCCCAGTTGCCACTCTTCTGACCATTCTGCTAGTTTATCCAGATCTCTTCTCATTCTGCCCACCCCATCTGGATCATCTGCTCTGTTGCAGATCTTGGTGTCATCTGCAAACAGACAAGCCTTACCCTCTAGTCCATCTGCAAGGTCACTAATGAAGATGTTGAAGAGGACTGGCCCCAGGACTGATCCCTGAGGTACCCCACTTGTGACTTGCATCTCTTCTGACTGTATACCATTTACCACCACTCTCTGTTTTCTGCCTGTCAACCAGTTTGCCACCCAGTTGACCAACTTCTGACCCACCCCGAGCCTACCCAGCTTATTTATCAATCTTCTATGTGGAACAGTGTCAAAAGCTTTGCTGAAGTCAAGGTGGAGACATCAACTGCTCCCCCTTGGTCCACCACTCTGGTTACCCAGTCAAAGAAATCTATGAGATTGGTTTGACAGGACCTTCCTTTGTAAACCCATGCTGTCTTGGATCCTGTGCCCCTATGGTTCCAGGTGTTGCACTATCCTTTTCTTAAGGAGTGCCTCCATAATCTTGCCCACTACTGAGGTAAGACTGACGCGGTCTGTAGTTCCCCTCCCTCCCTGCTACCACTCTTGTGGAGGCGGGATCACATGATCCCTTCTCCAGTCTTCTGGGACCTCTCCTGTGCTCAGAGACTCACTAAACAATTCTGCTAATGGCTCTGCTAGTTCCTCCTTTAGCTCCTTAAGTACCCTGGAATGTATGCCATCAGGTCCCATTGCCTTATCCACCCTGAGCTTAGCAAGCTCTTGTAGGACCCTTTCTTTTGTGAAGGGAGTAGTGCTCACCTCCCTCCCCCCCTGTGTCCATGATGCTGAGCTGTGGGCCCTGCCCTACCTTCTCTTCAGTAAATACTGAGCAAAAGTATCTATTTAGGATAGATGCCTTTACAGGGTCCTCCTCCTCACATGCTCCCTTTTCTCCTCCTCACATGCTCCCTTTTATCCATTTCAGGAGGCAAAACCACCTCCCTTTTTTTGCTGGTGATACCCACTCCTATGCACCGCAATATCCCAATAGCCCTATTGACTGCTGTGACACTTTGCCTGGCAACATTTAGGTCTTGTGATGCGATTACACCTTAGTATGTTTCATGACTGGTCTTTGTATGACTTAAACTGCATTTTAACCCAATTTGCCCCCAGTTTCTACAGCAGATGTGCATTATTTTGCGCTGTTTTGCATTAAATCACAGCTACCAAACCATTAACCACTCCTACTTTTGTTCAGATCCCTGCCCATTCATCCTTCCCCCCCATGACCAGCCTGTTGCACATCCTCATGCCTTCCTCAAAGAGGCAGACTGTCCCATCCAGCCCCTCTGGTATGTCACTAATAAAGGCATTACATAGGAACATCGAACACTGAGGTGCTCCTCTGTTCACCCTAGCATGCTTGGAGACTACTGTATTTACCCACACCTTCTTTCTTCTATACACTATTTAGTTTCCTAGCCATGTTACCACTTTGTTACTGATCCCCACAATCATTAGCTTGCTAGGTGGAATGTTGTTGACAGAATTAGTAAAATCCTGGTAGTTTGCATGCAGTGCTCCACCCTGATCTGCATCCTTCATTATTCATGCAAGGAAATGTAATGCATTGTTTTGTCATGGCATTCCCACTATGATTCCATAGGAAGACATGCACTGTAATCCATTGGATTACATATGTTACACTATGCTTCCTTTGACTAGTGTTTACAGTACCTTACCTACATTGTCTGGCTGACATGAATATAGTTGCCCACCTCCTCATTGCTACTACTAAAGAGAAGTGGTATTACCTCTGCCCTTTTCCTGTCTTCTTGAACTACTCCAATGTGCAGCAGACTGTTAAGTTATTGTGTCATAGGTGCAGACAGTACCTCTGTGAGTTTACCCTGTGCTCTTGGATGCACCCCATCAACTCAAATACCTTTACCTTCAGATTAGATTATGATTTCAGAACAATCTCTTCTAAAAAAGGAGGAGTGCTCACTTTCCTTGCATACAAGTTCTTGATGCTACTCAACGTGCCTTTCCCTGGGTGCAGCCTCAGACAGGAACAGAGACATCCTGGAAGCCCTGAAGGGGGTGTGACTAAGATAGCTAGTGACAGAGCCTACATAAGAGGGAGCAACTCTGGATCTGGTACTCACAAATGGGGACAGAATGACAGATGTAAAAATGGGGAGCCATCTGTGATCAAGCGATCACAGTATAGTGTGGTTTAATGTGAAAACCGCATAAGAGTCAAACCACACGAACAAAAGGGTCCAGGATTTCAGGTGAGCCGACTTTGCAAAGATGGTGGAATATCTTAGGAAATCGGGGTCAGGGAAGGAGAAAAGGAGAGAGGAATAATGGGAGACTCTAAAAAGAGCCATAGTGGAAGCAGCACAATATTGCAGTAGGAAAGTAAGCAAAACAAAGAGAAAGAAAAATCACTATCATTCTCAAAGAAAGTGGCCAAAAAGGTAAGGGCGAAAAGGGTAGCATTTAGGAAGTACACAGAAACACAGAGGGAAAAAGAAAGGGAACTATATCTGGAAAAGCAGAGGGAGGTGGGAAAGCAGTCAGGAGCACAGAACAAAAACAGCCCAAGTAATAAAAAAGGGGACAAGAACTTTTTCAGGTATGTTAATGAACGAAAAAAAGAATGAGGGTGGGATTGTGAGACTAAAAAGGGAAGGAGGGAAGTGTGTAGAGGTGGACCAAGAAAAAGCAGAAGTCATGAACAAGTATTGTTCAGTATTCACAAAAGGGGGAGACAAAAGTTAGGCACCATTGGGAGGGAGGTGGACACCTGTCCATTTAAGGAGGAGAGAGTCTTATAGGAACTCGCTAATCTGAAAGCGGATGAGGCCATGGGGCCAGGCAGAATACATCACAGAGTCACTCAGGGAGGTGCTGGCACCACCACCGACAGCTCTGCTCAACAGTTTGATGGAACATGTGAGGTACCAAAGGATTGGAGGAGGGCAAATGTAGTTCCTTTTTACAAAAGTGTTCGCAAGGAGGAGGTGGGTAATTACAGGACAGTCACCCTGACCTCGGTGGTGGGGAAACTAATGGAAGCAGTACTAAACATGCGAACATACAAAGAAGCCAGCAGACAAAAGTCATTTGGTCTGTCTAGTCTGCTCTTATTGCAGGGTCCACAGCTTGAACTACTGTCTCTGCCACCCGTCCCCACTCCTGCCATCCTCCCTAGCCATAATCCTTACCTTCCCCATGCCTATCGCAGCCTCTCTTGAGGCTGCCCACTGTCTTCAATGAGATCACCTCTTCTGGCTGTGCATTCCAAGTGTCCACAACCCTCTCTGTGAAGAAGTGCTTCCTGACCTCCCAGCCTTCAGCTTAAGACTGTGCCCCATGTTTACTGTCTTAGTGACACAGTCAAAGTAGTCAACCAGAAAGGATTGTGACATATCTTGAATACAGTGGAGCACAGCATCTGAGGCACATGGATTCACTGCGGGACGATGTCAAACAAATCAGATAGGTTTCTTTGAATGGGTGACTAGAGAGCTGTATCAGGGAGGGCCAGTGAATGTGGCCTACCTGGATATCAGCAAGGTATTCAACACTGTCCCACATGGGAGGCTAGTAAACAAGCTGGGCAGCCTGTGAGTGGGTCCCAAGATTGTCAACTGGGTCATGAATTTGCTGAGTGATAGGACACAGATGATGGTGGTGAACAGAGTTCAATCCAAAAAGAGGGGGGTGACCAGTGGGGTCCCGCAGGGATCAGTGCTTGGACCAGTCCCTTTTAATGTCTTTGTAAGCAGAATTGAAGAGGGTCTGGAAAGGAACTTATGCGTCCATGCAAATGACACGAAGATCTGCAACAGGGTTGAAACTCCAGGATGGGTAGAGCAAAGGAGAAGGGACTGAAGCAAGCTTGAGGAGTGGTTGAGGGAGTTGCAGCCATGATTCAAAGCAGAGGAGTGCAAGATCATGCACTTGGGGCACAGAAATGCAAGGGAAGAGTACATGATGGGGGGGGTAGGTACTGATGGCAACCAAAAACAGGAAAGGAACCTGGGAGCAATCATATCTGATGATCTAAAGGGTGCCACACAATGTGAGAAAGCTGTGAGGAGATCCAGTGGAATGCTGGAATGCATATAGAAACACAGAAATTGTCAGCAGATAAGGAGCTCCAGGCCCACCGAGTCTGCCTAAGTGTCCTATCTCCATGTTATCCAAGGACTCTAGGTGATCTAGGTAATCCCCCCCCCACACTGCTTCTCCAGAATTCCCTTATACTTATCCCAAGTAACCTAGAATCCCATCACTGTTTTGGCCTCACCACTCCCTCAGGGAGTGCAGTCCACCTATCCACTACCCTTCCTGTGAAGTAGTGTTAACTAATGTTTCCCTTGAATCTTCCCCTTCTAGCTTCATGTCATGACCCTGTGTCTTTGAGAACCTCTTATTTTGGAATATACTGCTATATGGGACCTTGTTTATACACTTTTGATACTTTAAGGTCTCTGTCATGTCCCCCCTTTCCCTCCTTTGCTCCAGGAGATACAGTGGCGTGAAAAAGTATTTGCCCCCTTCCTGATTTTCTCTATTATTGCATATTTGTCACACTGGATGTTTTCAGGTCTTTAGACAAAATATAATATTAGATAAAGGGAACCTGAGTGAACAAATAACACTTTTTTTTTTTTTACTTATTTCATTTATTTAATGAAAAAAGTTAACCAACACCAACTGGCACTGTGTGAAAAGTAATTGCCCCCTAATTAAATCAACCCAATTAAAGGGATAATTAGAGTCAGCTGATTGAACACAGCCAGGCTTGATTACAGCCAGCCCTGCTCAATATAAACCTCACTTATTTTGACCCTTACCATCAGAGTCACGTTGCCAGCACAAAGATTCAACAAGCACATTATGCCATGATCAAAGGAAGTTCCTGAAAAGATCAGAAAAAAATTTGTCTGGAAAGGATTACAAAGCTATTTCTGAGGCTCTGGGACTCCATCGAACCACAGTGAGGGCCATAATCTCCAAATGGAGAACACTTGGAACAGTAGTGAATCTTCCCAGGAGTGGGCGGCCTGCCAAAATTACTCCAAGGGTGCAGCGTAAAATCATCCAGGAAGTCTCAAAGGATCCTAAAACAACATCCAAAGAACTGCAGGCTTCTCTTGCCTCAGCTAAGGTCAGTGTTCATGACTCCACAATCAGAAAAAGACTGGGCAAAAATGGGCTTCATGTGAGAGTAGCAAGGCGGAAACCACTGCTAACCAAGAACATAAACGCTCGTCTCTCATTTGCCAAGAAGCACCTGGATGATCCACAAGCCTTTTGGGAAAATGTTCTATGGACAGATAAGTCCAAAGTGGAACTTTTGGACGACATGGATCCCATAAGTCTCGTCAGAAAGCAAACACAGCATTCCACAGTAAGAACACCATACCAACAGTCAAACATGGTGGTGGTAGTGTGATGGTGTGGGGATGCTTTGCTGCCTAAGGACCTGGATGACTTGCCATAATTAAAGGAACCATGAATTCTGCTGTGTACCAGAAAATTCTTAAGGAGAATGTCTGGTCATCCTTCCATCAGCTGAAGCTGAAGCGTAGTTGGGTCATGCAGCAAGACAATGATCCAAAACACAAAAGTAAGTCCACATCAGAATGGCTAAAAAGAAGTAAAATTAAAGTTTTGGAGTGGCCTAGTCAAAGTCCAGACTTAAACCCAATAGAGATGCTGTGGCAGGACCTGAAACGAGCAGTTCATGCTCGAAAACCTACCAAATGTTACTGAATTAAAGCAGTTCTGCGAGGAAGAGTGGGTTAAAATTCCTGCACAGCGATGTGAAAGACTGATATTGAATTATAGGAAGTGTTTGGTTGCAGTCATTGCAGCTAAATGTGGCATAACCAGTTATTAAGTGTAAGGGGGCAATTACTTTTTCACACAGTGCCAGTTGGTGTTGGTTAACTTTTTTCATTAAATAAGTGAAATTAAAAAAAAAAAAGTGTTATTTGTTCACTCAGGTTCCCTTTATCTAATATTACATTTTCTCTAAAGACCTGAAAACATCCAGTGTGACAAATATGCAATAATAGAGAAAATCAGGAAGGGGGAAAATACTTTTTCACGCCACTGTACATGTTGAGGTGTTTCAGCCTCTCTTCCTATGTCAAATGGCTGAGTCCTCACACCTGTTTTGTTGCCTTCCTCTAGACCCTCTCCACTCTATCCACATCCCTCCTGAGGTACGGTTTCCAGAACTGGACACCGTATTCAGGGTGTGGCCTTACCAACTGTTTGCACAAAGGCATCACCGCCTCCCTCCTTCTGCTCACAATACACCTGCCTATGCATCCCAGGATTCTACTGGCCCTCACTACTGCAATCTTGTATTGCTTAGCCACCTTGAGATCATGAAATATGATTATACTATGGTCCTTCTCCTGCACTGTTGCTTCCAGTACCTGACCACCTATCCTGTACTCTGCTTTTAGATTTTTATTTATTTATTTTATTCAAAGTCTAGGAATTACAACCCTTTGAGTCAGGGACTCATTTACAAAGGCTCTACAACATACAGAGGATGAAGACAAATACAGAGAATAATGAAGACACATACAGAGACTAAAATACAGAGGCACAATGCAAAACAAATACACAGAGCAACACCAGAGATGTGTATAGTACAATCATACAATAGAATCAAGTACGTATTCAGGAGATGAACTTGTCATTACAGGGAACGAGGAGTTATCTGCAGTCACAGTTGGAGCTGGACATAATGTAGTCACATAGCTCAATTTTAAAAGGCTCCAGTCTGGGGATTGATAAGTTAGGTCCAGGGATTGAATTCATCCAGAGTGGAGCCCTATAGCGAAAAGACCTTTAGCCAGCACTGGTCTTGACAAAAGGGATGTGAAAGGCACTAGTGTCATAGTGTCTTGTGGTCCGTCTCAGCAAACTCTGTTAGAGAAGCAAGAGACAGCCAGGGGGGATAGAGCCAATCCGATTTTTTTGGCCAGTAGGCAGGTCTGATAGAATAGACACCCCTGAAAGTTAAGCCATAACTAACATTGGTAGAGGTCACAGGTGTGTGTGAGCCTTTCGCTACCTGTGGTCAGCCAGCAGGCCTTATTCAGGGTGTGTTTGATAGTGGACAGGGCAGTGTCCAAGGCGATGCCATAGATGACTATGCCATAGTCTACCAGGGAAAGGATGGAGCTAGAGATAACTAGTTGGAGGGCATTAGGAGGGAGACAGGGTCTGAGTTTATACAGAAGGCCATTTCTGATGTTAATTGCAGAGCATGTCGATGCTATATGTTCACAGAAGGTAAGCGCTGAGTCGAGGGTGACCTCTAGATATTTAAAGCTGGAAACTGGTTCTGGAGTGGTACCCTGGGAATTTTGTATAGAAAGGATGGTCAATTTGTGTTTATGTTGAGGGTGGGTGAATAGCTATTTTTTTTTTTTTATAGTTGAGGACAAGCTTGTGGGAGGCAAACCACAATTCAATTCCTGCAAAGGAGTCCTGTAAGGATATTTGGAGCTGGGTAGAATGTGAGTGCCTACTAATGATCACTGCATCATCTGCATAAAGTAGGAGACATCCAGTGGAGGCCATAGGGAGGGAGTTTAAGTACAATGAGAAGAGGAGAGGGCCAAGGATGGATCCTTGAGGGATGCCTGATCAGACAGGAAGGTTCATGGATAGAGTGTTATTGATCTTCACTTGTTGGGTACGGCTGTGGAGATAGTTGGAGAACCAGCCAGCCACCTCTTGGGATACACCAACAGAGAGGAGGGAGTTTATGAGCATAAGGTAATTAACTGTGTCAAAATCCTTGAAGAGATCGATATAGACAGATCCGGCCAAGGCTCCCTGGTCTAGGGCATCAAGGATAAAGGAGGTAAACTCTAGCAGGGCGTTGGTTGTGCTGTGCTCTTTCCTGAAACCATGCTGTTGCTGGCACAGTAGGTGATGCGAGTCCAAGTATTCAGTAATTGGAAGTCTCTGCCTAAGGTTATATGGAGGAAGAGCTCCTCCCTCACAACCTACTTAAGCAGCAGAGCCCTGCCATGCTGCTTAGAGCGAGACACACTTGCTCCTGTGCCGTCACTGGTACATGGTTGCTCCCTTTGCTTGCTTGTGCCCCTCCCTCCTCCTACGTTCTGTCCATTTGTTTTATTTCCTGGGTTTTCATCTCCCTTCCCCCTCTCTGTTTGTTTTCTGTCCTTATTGTTTTCTTTCTTCTTTTGGGAGGGGTGTCTAGCTCAATTCTGCCTGCTGCCTGTTATTTCTCTTACTTGCATCTATTCCCTCGTGTGCCCAGCACTTGCTTTGCTGTCTCTCTCCTCCTCGAGTAGCCCCAGCTCCATGCCCAGTCTGTCGTCACTTCCTCTCTTATTTTGTCATCATGGCTGGAAGCTCTCTTTCTGGTTCTCCACCATACTTGAGTCCATTAGCCTGCCGCTGCACCGGCTATCTCATTTCCTGCTCCTCAAAAGTGGATCATCTGCCACCTAACCCTCAGCTGTTCTTCCTACTCTATTCGTTTGCCGGATTGGATTGTCCACCCACTGCCAGGAAAGCACTATGAATTTACTCTGTACTTCTACAGCTGCCTGCCATTCACTATGCTGCCTCTGCTCACCTCACAATTGTAATTCATGCTGCACAGCTTATACGCTCCCGTGGGCACATCCTTACACAGCTTGTAAGCTATCACCTACTGCTTCTCTACGACGCCCATGACATTTATTAATTTAAAGCCATCCGCGGGCCCTACTTAGCAGCATGTGCATTTGGATTTGATATTTGGACTTCCATTATTCGGACCTATGATAGTCCGAGTACTCTAGTGCTCCTCTACTTGTCCAGACATATACAGCTTAATATTGCCACTCCATAAATCCCGCTGATAAGACTTCCATGATGTGGACTCAGCACACTGCTACCTTCCCAGGCCCTACAGGTCTTAGGTTACAATTACTTAATACCCTCAGTGTATGCTATACACTTACCCTTCATTAAGCTACCATACATCCTGGTGGCTTTTGTTCACTTCTCTCGCCATAGACCAAATTTATTGAACAGAATTATTCAGTGCTCAGGGAGACTACGTAACTGGCTGTCCATGGGTGCTCATCTTCCTGCCGCCCTGCAGGCACTCTTCCAGCAGCCATAAGATGTCTCTTTTGCAGGTAGATGTACAGAGGGACCACTGAGGCAATATGCAGCAGAATAAAGTATTTATTAAATAAAGTGAACTGTAAATGGCAAAATAAAAAATAAGCAAGACAACAAAAGAAGGCTAGAGATTACTAGCTTTAAGGATGTTTGTAACATCACATCCCCATCTAATGCTTGGCTCCCATCAGATGTTCTGTCTTCATCAATGTTCCATCCTATCTGACTACTTAGCCTAGATGTGCCACTTAAATATCATGTAGGAGTGTCATGTGCTTACTTAACTCCACTCCTATCCTTTATTTCATACATTAATTCTTTATTTAGATTGTAATTATTTTATTTAAAACAACCATGTCTCTTTAAGACACTTTAATAACCTGACAGTTCTAAAATGATTTACAGTCTTCTTAAGAGCATTTACACAGTTGTCTTTCTTCAGAAGGCACCTCCCCTTTCAATAGCAGCATAAAAGGGATTAGACAGAGGCTGGCCGGCTCTTAGGGAAATGCTGCATTGAATGGAGACGGTACGCAGAGCCTTGAAAAGCTGATTATCACAGAGGGATCCCTCGTTTTTTTAAAGTACCAGAACAGCCCTGAAAGAGCTCTGTATCAGCTTCGGGAGGTAAGCAGAAGGAAAACAAGGCATTTATTTAATAAATATCCATCTCGGGGCTGGGTTTCAGTAGAAACTACCTTCACGACTCAGTGGAGGATCGAGCGGGTATTGCCGAACCGGCGCTCGCGTTCGCACAGTCGTGCACAACTCTTAAACACTATTAAAGGGAAAATAAAACCCAATGGAATCATCTAGGGGCTCATGTCAAACTACAGAACAAGGGAATTCTCGACATAGTACTTTCATTCAAAGCGTTTTCATGCAGGGTAAAAATATACCCGAAACGGCACAACAAGCAAAATGAGGCTTGTGTACAAAACTCAGGAAAATAGAGCCCTGAATAACTTTTATGGAGGGCTACTTAAACAGCACAATAAAGAACCTTCAAACAGGAGCTTAATTGAAGAAGGGGAAAACAAATAAAATCCCACTGAGCATAAACAGCTCCGAACAGTGAACTTCTCATAGTTTGAAAAGGGGAACAAGAGTATAAAAACTCCAAATATATAAACAAATGAACGCAGGACGTTGTATCGATTAAAAATAGCATTCCAAAACATTCTCTTTTGATTATTATTTCAACTCTCTCTCTACATAGGAATAGTAGTGATTCTAGAATGACTCAGGAGACAACACAAAAAAAAAATGATAGACAAGTAACAGTAATAAGAAATAAAAACAAAGTGGGTAGCCAGCCCAACAAACAAGACATTTAATACGGAACATATAACAGAGGTACAGTTGAAAAAGCACATCCAGAATCCACCATCTTCCTAGCATGAGAGAACAAAAATAATAATGGGGGGGGGGGTTACACTTTCACATTCCTCCCCACCCAAAACCAAACTAACAATTTTGGTTTAGAAACAACTCTTTAGTGTGTACCTGTCACCAGATCTCTCACCAGGAGAGATGGAGCCATAGCCCACACTCGCCTAGGGCTTCACCTCAGGGTCCCTTATTAATAAAAAAAAAAAAAAAATCATGAAGGGCCTATCCCTTCATAGGCTAATACAATCATTACCCTGAGGTCTGATGACAAGTACTTACATTTTCCATTCCGTATCTGGACATGAAGTCAGCATTACCATGTGCTGTACCTCACCAGTGTTTTATAGTAAACCTATACGGCTGCAGAAAAAGATACCATTGCATAATGCAAGGGTTCTTATCTTTCATTACAAGTAACCAGCACAGTGGATTGTGGTCAGACCACAGTTCAAATTCTACATCCCATAAGTAAAATCGGAGAGCATCTAGGGCCCATTTAATGGCCAGATATTCTTTTTCTATAACTGAAGAATGTGTTTCTCTTTCATGCATTTTTCTGCTTATATAAATGATAGGATGCTCTTCTCTGTATATAATCTGAGTCAGCACAGCCCCTATTCCATAATTGGATGCATCAGTTTGAAGGATAAAAGGCTGCAAAAAATCAGGAGTCCTTAAAACCGAAGAAGAGCATTGCTTAGCTTTGATAGTCTGAAATGCATCCTCACACTCATCCATCCATTTGACCTTTTCTGGATTTCTTTTCTTTGTCAAATCAGTTAACGGTCCAGCTAAAGTGAAAACATTGGGTATGAATCTTCAGTAGTAGCCAGAAAGTCCTAGAAAAGAACGTACATCTTTTTTTGTAAGGGGTCTAGGGCTGCTTGCTACTGTGGCTACCTTATTGATTTCTGGTTTTATACTTCCATTACCTATCTGGAATCCAAGATATTTTGTCTCCTGCATTACTATTGCACACTTCTTGGGATTTATAGTTAGTCTGGCTTCAGTTATTGTAGTCAATACATCCGACAGATGTTTTATATGTTCTTCCCAGGAAGTACTGAATATAATAACATCGACTATGTAGGCAGCAATGTTAGCTGTGTGAGGGGCTAATAAGGTGTCCATTACCCTTTGAAACTTGGCAGGGGCTCCATGTAGACCAAATGGCATAACTGTAAAATGAAATAGACCTATCGGAGTACTAAACACAGTTTTTTCCTTAACTACTGGTCTAAAGGTATCTGCCAGTAGCCTTCTGTTAGATCTAAGGTACTACTGTACCTGGCACTACCTAAATGGTCAAGGATATCATCTATGCATGGCATCAGATAGCTGTCAAATTGCAATACTGCATTTAGCTTTCTAAAGTCTAGACATATATGTATGCTTCCTTCCTTTTTCCCTACTACTACCATGGGAAAACACCATTCACTATATGATGGTTCGATGATTCCCATTTCATGCATTTTTTTTATTTCCTGAATTACATCTTTTCTCACCCATTCAGGAAGTCTATAAGGTTTTTGTCTCAGAGGTTGTGTGTCTGATACCCTTATATGATGGTTCACAGTCTTTATCTTTCTAGGTGTACCTGTAAAAGTATCTTTAAATTTGATTATAATGTTTTCTAAATCATTTCTCTGGACCTCGGTTAAACTGTGGTTAATCTGCAAGTCAGTAATCTTTCCGATGGTCTCTAAATATTAGTAAGCTATCTCCAGTTCATTATTAGATTCAGGGAGTATGTAACCTGATAAAGAAGTTGGTCTTTGTACCCAAGCCTTTAACAAACTAGCATGATAAATGCTTTTTGTTTTCTTTTTGCCTGGCATTTCAGTCTCATAGGTTACAGGACCAGTCCTTTGGGTAACCACATAAGGCCCTTGCCACTTCATAAGTAGTTTTTGATCAGAAGATGGTAGTAACAATAATACCTTATCTCCTTCGCTAAATTCCTTATGCCCAGTCCCTTTGTCATAGTACTCTTTCTGCTTTACTTGTTGTTGTAAGTTGGTATTATGGGCTTTCTGTATATAAGTCATCAAGCGCTGCCGTAGTTGCTGCCAGTATTGTAGGGGTAAAAATTATTTTAGTCTGTTTATTGCCTTCCCACTCCTCTATAATGACATCAAGTGGTCCCCTCAGGTTCTGTCCATATAATAATTCCAAAGGGGAGAAACCTGTAGATGCTTGTGGAACCCCTCTATATGCAAACATAAGATAAGGTAAGTATATGTCCCATTTCTTACCTTCATCCACTACAAAATTCTTTGGCATCTGCTTCATTGTTTGGTTAAAGCACTCTACTACTAGCCCATCTGTTTGGGGATGGTAGAGTGTAGTAAAGAGTGCTTCAATACTCAATGCCTGATACAATCGTTTCAGCAGTGCTGAACAGAAATTTGTGCCCCTGTCTGTTAGAATTTCCCTGGGCATACCTACTCGACTAAAGATTTTTATCAGTTCCTCAGCTATTTTAGGGGCTGCAATGGTCCTCAAAGGTATAGCTTCTGGGTATTTTGTAGCGTAATCCACCACTACTAAAATAAACCTATTCCCTTTTGTACTTTTTGGCAGAGGGCCAACAAAGTCCATTGTTACTCTTTCAAATGGAGTGGATACCAATGGCAATGGTAACAGGGGTACTTTATCATAATGGCCAATTTTGGTCACCTTTCGGCATTCCTCACAACTCTTACAGTACTCTGGTACTTGTTCATGAATGACAGGCCAGAAAAAGCGA
Organism: Neoceratodus forsteri; assembly: GCA_016271365.2. Lineage (NCBI taxonomy): Eukaryota > Metazoa > Chordata > Ceratodontiformes > Ceratodontidae > Neoceratodus > Neoceratodus forsteri. The sequence continues at coordinate 1,019,735,104 of CM028129.1, forward strand.
TGTAGACGGTGACTCAGAGTTTGATACCTACCCAAATGTCCAGCCATAGGAATATCATGGGCTATGCTCAGTAACTGTGTTCTATATATCTGTGGCACCATTAATAGCTCTACTGTCTCCCCTGTTTTAGCATTGGTACATACCCTATACAATAGTTCATTTCAAAGTTCAAAGACATGATCTGCTGGCTCATTGACCTTTCCAACCTGTAAAAAAAATGGTGTTAGTGATTTATCATTTTTCTGTGCTTCTTTAAATTCAGAACTATTAAGGGTATACATTTGATCAGAAATGGAATCATTTTTAACATCCAGTACAACATTTGTCTTGTTTTTACAAGTCCATAGTTTCTTCTCTTTTCTCTTCTGGCTTTTTCATTTTCTATCTTTACCGCCAGTTTCATAAAGATCTTCTTTAAAAGGAAATGTCTGTCCTAAAATCTCTTCTTGTTTCGCATGTGCTCTAGTAGTAACAGCCCTGAAGTTGGACATTAATAAAGTCACAAAATTGGTAAAGTCATGACCAATAACTATTGGAACAGGAAGGTGAGGAACCACACCAACTTTATTCTTCTGGGTGTTTCCCTCTATCTCTACTACAGTTTCTTTCAGTGGATATTGGTGTACATCTCTGTGCATCCATGTGACCGCAGTATTTGGGCCTTTTAAGTTTGAATGAGTATCAAGCAGGGAAGCATGGATCAAAGTCTTTTTATTTCCAGAATCTATAAGAAACCGAAGAGGTACTAAATAATGTCCCCAGTTGGCTAAGGCTAAGTGGGCATCATCAACTTTCCTTTTGGGGCAGAACCTAGGTATGTGTACTCTCCCACTGTAGTTATGACAAACAATGGCTGTATTATACCCCTTTCCAGGTTTAACGTTCTACTTGACTCCAGGGGTATTACTATGTTGTGAATGCGGTGTAAATGAAGGTTGTCTTACCGTAGGTGGATGTGTGATGGAACTTCCTAAAGGTCAGTGTCTATGAGGAATTGCTGTTATATAGTCCTCTGCCAACCTAATGGCCACCTCTGCTGATTTGGGCTGGTGTTCTTTTACCCACAGTTGGATGTCCTGAGGCAAAATTTGTATAAATTGCTCTAAGATAATAATCTCCAGTATCTGTATGACTGTCCGTGTAGTGGGTTGTAACCATTTGTTACACAAATCGTTCAACTGGGTGTAGGCATCTTGAGGATTATCAGTAATATGAAATTTGAAATATCGAAAACGTCTGTATGTCTTGGTACTAATACCATACCTCTTCAAAATAGCCTGTCTTACATGATCATAATCATTAGCATGTATACTGTCTACATGGCTATATGCAAGCTGAGCTTTATCAGTTAAGTATGGGGCCAACCGAATCACCCATTGATCTCTTGGCCAGGCACTAGCAGTTACCACCCTCTCAACAGTCAATAAAAATGCTTCTCTATCATCAGATACAGAAAGTCTCACTAGTTTAATGTCTTTTTGTACATTCATACATGAGGGAGGTGTACTGGTACCTATGGATTGGATTGCTCGCAGTGTAACTGCCCATCCAGCCTGATTTTCTTCCCAGCGGACTTGGTTTTCTCTCCTCTCTTTTTCCCTCTCCCTGTCCAGTTCCATCTGTTGAATACAGAGCCGGTGGAGTAAGTCCTGTGGGTCTTCAGGTGTCTCCTCCACATCAAGTTCAGCTGCCCAGGTTCCTTCCACTGGTTTCTTGTCCTCCATCGGTAGATTATCCATAATGGTTTCTTGTCTTGCCATTTTCCTCTGTACCACAAGGTCCAGTCCTGTCACCAATGGCAACTGCAACTTTTTTACAATGGACCTCGTAGCCAGACAGGACACAGCTGCTGCCTTCTCTTGCATCTGGGGCCCATTTAGAATTTGAGCTCAAAGTCAGTAAAAGTATCCCACTCTCACACCCTCTGTCGCATCTGTTGCAGGTAGATGTACAGATGGATCACTGAGGCAATATACAGCAGAATAAAGTATTTATTTAAATAAAGCGAACTGTAAATGGCAAAATAAAAAATAAGCAAGACGACAAAAGAAGGCTAGAGATTACTAGCTTTAAGGATGTTTACAACTTCACTTCCCCATCTAATGCTTGGCTCTCATCAGATGTTCTGTCTTCATTAATGCTCCATCCTATCTGACTACTTAGCCTAGATGTGGCACTTAAATATTATGTAGGAGTGTCATGTGCTTTTTTAACTCCACCCCTATCCTTTATTTCATACATTAATTCTTTACTTAGATAGTAATTATTTTATTTAAAACAACCATGTCTCTTTAAGACACTTCAATAACCTAATGACAGTTCCAAATATGATTTACAGTCTTTTTAAGAACATTTACACAGTTTTCTAGCTTCAGACAGCACCTCCCCTTTCAATAGCAGCATAAAAGGGATTAGACAGAGGCCAGCCGGCTCTAAGGGAAATGCTGCATTGAACGGAGACGGTACCCAGATCCTTGACAACCTGATTATCACAGAGGGATCCCTCATTTTTTTAATGTCCCAGAACAGCCCTGAAAGAGCTCCGTATCAGCTTCGGGAGGTAAGCAGAAGGAAAACAAGGCATTTATTCAATAAATATCTATCTCAGGGCTGGGTTTCAGAAGAAACTACCTTCACGACTCTGCGCAGGATCGAGTGGGTATTGCTGTACCAACGCTCACGTTTGCACAGTCGTGCAACACTCTTAAACACTATTAAATGGAAAACAAAACCCAATTCAGTCTTCTAGGGGCTCTTGTCAAACTACAGAACCAGGGAATTCTCAACATAGTGCTTTCATTCATAACGTTTTCATGCAAGGAAAAAATATACCCGAAACGGCACAACAAGCAAAACGTGGCTGGTGTACAAAACTCAGGAAAATAGAGCCCTGAATAACTTTTATGGAGGGCTACTTAAACAGCACAATAAAGAACCTTCAAACAGGACTTTAATTAAAGAAGGACAAAACAAATAAAATCCCTCTGAGCTAAACAGCTCCAAACAGTGAACTTCTCACAGTTTGAAAAGGGGAACAAGAGCATAAAAACTCCAAATATATAAGCAAATGAAAGCAGGATGTTGTATCGATTAAAAATAGCATTCCAAAACATCCTCTTTTGATTTTTATTTCAACTCTCTCTCTACATAGGAATAGTAGTGATTCTAGAATGGCTCTACAGACAACACAAAAAAAATTAAAAAAGATAGACAAGTAACAATAATAAGAAATAAAAACAAAGTGGGTAGCCAGCCCAACAAACAAGACATTTAAGACGGAACATATAACAGAGGTACAGTTGAAAAAGCACATCCAGAATCCACCATCTTCCAAGCATGAGCAAACAAAATTAATAATAGGAGGGGGGTTACACTTTCACATTCCTCCCCACCCAAAACCAAACTAACAGCTTTGGTTTAGAAACAAATCTTTAATGTGTACCTGTCATCAGGATTTGTAACCAGGAGAGATGGAGCCATAGCACACATTCACCTAGGGCTCCACCTCAGGGTCCCTTATTAATACCAAGAAAAATAAAAAAAAATCATGAAGGGCCTATCCCTTCATAGGCTAATACGATCATTACCCTGAGGTCTGATGACAAGTACTTACATTTTCCATTCCGTATCTGGACATGAAGTCAGCATTACCATGTGCTGTACCTCTCCAGTGTTTTATAGTAATCCTATACTGCTGCTGAGAAAGATACCATCACAGAATGCAAGGGTTCTTATCTTTCTTTACATGTAACCAGCACAGTGGACTGTGGTCAGTCCACAGTTCAAATTCTACGTCCCATAAGTAAAATCGGAGAGCATCTAGGGCCCATTTAATAGCCAGATTTTCTTTTTCTATAACTGAATAATGTGTTTCTCTTTCATGCATTTTTCTGCTTATATAAATGATAGGATGCTCTTCTCCATCTATAATCTGAGTCAGCACAGCCCCTATTCCATAATAGGATACATCAGTTTGAAGGATAAAAGACTGCAAAAAATCAGGAGTCCTTAAAACCGGAGAAGAGCATAGCTTAGCTTTGATAGTCTGAAATGCATCCTCACACTCATCCATCCATTTGACCTTTTCTGGATTTCTTTTCTTTGTCAAATCAGTTAACGGTCCAGCTAAAGTGGAAACATTGGGTATGAATCTTCAGTAGTAGCCAGCAAGTCCTAGAAAAGAACGTACATCTTTTTTTGTAAGGGGTCTAGGGCTACTTGCTACTGCCACTACCTTATTGATTTCTGGTTTTATACTTCCATTACCTATCTGGAATCCAAGATATTTTGTCTCCTGCATTGCTATTGCACACTTCTTGGGATTTATGGTTAGTCTGGCTTCAGTTATTGTAGTCAATACATCCGACAGATGTTTTATATGTTCTTCCCAGGAAGTACTGAATATAATAACATCGTCTATGTACGTAGCACTGTAAGCAGTGTGAGGGGCTAATAAGGTGTCCATTACCCTTTGAAATGGGGCAGGGGCTCCATGTAGACTAAATGGCATTACTGTAAAATGAAATTGACCTATCAGAGTACTAAACGCAGTTTTTCCTTATCTACCTGGCCTAAAGGAATCTACCAGTAGCCTTTTGTTAGATCTAAGGTACTAATGTACCTGGCACTACCTAAACGGTCAAGGATATTGTCGATGCGTGGTATCAGATAGCTGTCAAATTGCAATACTGCATTTAGCTTCCTAAAGTCTAGACATATACGTATGCCTCCTTCCTTTTTCCCCACTACTACCATGGGAAAACACCATTCACTATGTGATGGATTGATGATTCCCATTTCCTGCATTTTTTTTATTTCCTGAATTACATCTTTTCTCACCCATTCAGGAAGTCTATAAGGTTTTTGTCTCAGAGGTTGTGTGTCTGATACCCTTATATGATGGTTCACATTCTTTATCTTTCCTGGTGTACCTGTAAAAGTATCTTTAAATTTGATTATAATGTTTTCTAAATCATTTCTCTGGACCTCGGTTAAACTATGGTTAATCTGCAAGTCGGTAATCTTTCCAATGGTCTCTAAATATTAGTAAGCTATCTCTAGTTCGTTATTAGATTGGGGGAGTATGTAACCTGAAAAAAAAGTTGGTCTTTCTACCGAAGCCTTTAACAAATTAGCATGATAAATGCTTTTTGTTTTCTTTTTGCCTTTCATTTCAGTCTCATAGGTTACAGGACCACTCCTTTGCAACCACATAAGGCCCTTGCCACTTCATAAGTAGTTTTTGATCAGAAGATGGTAGTAACAATAATACCTTATCTCCTTCGCTAAATTCCTTATGCCCAGTCCCTTTGTCATAGTACTCTTTCTGCTTTACTTGTTGTTGTAAGTTGGTACTATGGAATTTCTGTATATAAGTCATCAAGCGCTGCCGTAGTTTCTGCCAGTATTGTAGGGGTAAAATTATTTTAGTATGTTTATTGTCTTCCCACTCCTCTTTAATGTCATCAAATGGTCCCCTCGGGTTCTGTCCATATAATTATTCAAAAGGGGGCAAACCTGTAGATGCTTGTGGAACTCCTCTATATGCAAACATAAGGTAAGGTAAGAAGATGTCCCATTTCCTACCTTCATCCACTACAAATTTATTTGGCATCTATTTCATTATTTGGTTAAAGCGCTCTACTAGCCCATCTGTTTGGAGATGGTAGGGTGTAGTAAGGAGTGCTTCAATATCCAATAGCTGATACAATTGTTTCAGCAGTGCTGAGCAGAAATTTGTACCCCTGTCTGTTTGGATTTCCTTGGGTATACCTACTCGACTAAAAATTTTTGTCATTTCCTCAGCTATTTTAGGGGCTGTAATGGTCCTCTAAGGTATGGCTTCTGGGTATTTTGTAGCATAATCCACCACTACTAAAATAAACTTATTCCCTTTTGTACTTTTTGGCAGAGGACCAACAAAGTCCATTGTTACTCTTTCAAATGGAGTGGATACCAATGGCAATGGTAACAGGGGTACTATATCTTTACAGCCAATTTTGGTCACCTTTTGGCATTCCTCACAACTCTTACAGTATTTTGTTACTTGTTCATGAATGATGGGCCAGAAAAAGCGATGTAGAAGGCGACTCAGAGTTTAATCCCTACCCAAATGTCCAGCCATAGGAATATCATGTGCTATGCTCAGTAGCTGTGTTCTATATATCTGTGGCACCATTAATTGCTCTACTGTCTCCCCTGTTTTAGAATTGGTACATACCCTGTACAATAGTTCATTTCTAAGTTCAAAGACATGACCTTTTGGCTCATTGACCTTTCCAACCTGTAAAAAAAATGGTGTTAGTGATTTATCATTTTTCTGTTCTTCTTTAAATTCAGAACTATTAAGGGTATACATTTGATCAGAAATGGAATCATTTTTAACATCCAGTACAACATTTGTCTTGTTTTTACAAGTCCATAGTTTCTTCTATTTTCTCTTCTGGCTTTTTGGTATTCTATCTTTACCGCCAGTTTCATAAAGATCTTCTTTAAAAGGAAATGTCTGTTCTAAAATCTCTTCTTGTTTGACATGCACTCTAGTAGTAACAGCACTGAGGTTGGACATTACAAAAGTCTCAAAATTGGTAAAGTCAGGACCAATAACTATTGGAACAGGAAGGTGAGGAACCTCACCCACTTTCATCTTCTGGGAGTTTCTCTGTACCTCTACTACAGTTTCTTTCAGTGGATATCGGTGTACATCTCCGTGTATACATGTGACCCCAGTATTTGGGCCTTTTAAGTTTGAATGAGTATCAAGCAGGGAAGCATGGATCAAAGTCTTTTTATTTCCAGAATCAATAAGAACCCAAAGTGGTACTAAATAATGTCCCCAGTTGGCTAAGGCTAAGAGGGCATCATCAACTTTCCGTTTGGGGCAGAACCTTGCTATGTGTCCTCTTCCACTGTAGTTATGACAAACAATGGCTGTATTATACCCCTTTCAAGGTTTAACATTCTGCTTGACTCCAGGGGTATTACTATGTTGTGAATGGGGTGTAAATGAAGGTTGTCTTACCATAGGTGGATGTGTGATGGAACTTCCTAATGGTCGGTGTCTATGAGGAATTGCTGTTATATAGTCCTCTGCCAACCTAATGGCCACGTCTGCTGATTTGGGCTGGTGTTCTTTTACCCACAGTTGGATGTCCTGAGGCAAAATTTGTATAAATTGCTCAAAGATAATAATCTCCAGTATCTGTGTGACTGTCCATGTAGTGGGTAGTAACCATTTGTTACACAAATCCTTCAACTGGGTGTAGGCATCTTGAGGATTATCAGTACTATGAAATTTGAAATATTGAAAATGTTGTCTCTGTGTCTCAGTACTAATATCATACCTCTTCAAAATAGCCTATTTTAGATGATCATAATCATTAGCATGTATAATGTCTACATGGCTATATGCAAGCTGAGCTTTATCAGTTAAGTATGGGGCCAACTGAATCACCTATTGATCTCTTGGCCAGGCACTAGTGCTTACCACACTCTCAAAAGTCAATAAAAATGCTTCTCTATCATCGGATACAGAAAGTTTCACCAGTTTAATGTCTTTTTGTACATTCATAGGTGAGGGAGGTCCACTGGTACCTATGGATTGGATTGCTTGCAGTGTATCTGCCCATCCGGCCTGTTTTTCTTCCCAGCAGGCTTGGTTTTCTCTCCTCTCACTTTCCCTCTCTCTGTCCAGTTCCATCTGTTGAATACAGAGATGGAGGAGTAAGTCCTGTGGGTCTTTAGGTATTTCCTCCACATCAAGTTTGGCTTCCCGGGCTCCATCCACTGGTTTCTTGTCCTCCATTTGTAGACTATCCATAATGGTTTCTTGTCTTGCCATTTTCCTCTGTACCACAGGGTCCAGTCCTGTCAGCAACGGCAACTGCAACTTCTTTACAATGGACCTCATAGCCAGACTGGTCACAGCTGCTGCCTCCTCTTGCATCTGGGACCCATTCAAAATTTGAGCACAAAGTCAATAAAAGTATCCCACTCTCACACCATCTGTCGCATCTGTTGCAATTAGATGTACAGATGGACCACTGAGGCAATGTGCAGCAGAATAAAGTATTTATTTAAATAAAGCAAACTGTAAATGGCAAAATAAAAAATAAGCAAGACAACAAAAGAAGGCTAGAGATTACTAGCTTTAAGGATGTTTACAACATCACATCCCATGTAATGCTTGGCTCTTATCAGATGTTCTGTCTTCATCAATGCTCCATCCTATCTGACTACTTAGCCTAGATATGCCACTTAAATATCATGTAGGAGTGTCAAGTGCTTACGTAACTCCACCCCATCCTTTATTTCATACATTAATTCTTTATTTAGATTGTAATTATTTTATTTAAAACAACCATGTCTCTTTAAGACACTTCAATAACCTAATGACAGTTCTAAAAAATAATTTACAGTCTTCTTAAGAGCATTTAAACAGTTGTCTAGCTTCAGAAGGCACCTCCCCTTTCAACAGCAGCATAAAAGGGATTAGACAGAGGCCAGCCGGCTCTAAGGGAAATGCTGCATTGAACGGAGACGGTACCCAGATCCTTGACAACCTGATTATCACAGAGGGATCCCTCATTTTTTTAATGTCCCAGAACAGCCCTGAAAGAGCTCCGTATCAGCTTCGGGAGGTAAGCAGAAGGAAAACAAGGCATTTATTCAATAAATATCTATCTCAGGGCTGGGTTTCAGAAGAAACTACCTTCACGACTCCGCGCAGGATCGAGCGGGTATTGCCGTACCGGCGCTCGCATTTCGCACAGTCATGCACAACTCTTAAACGCTACTAAAGGGAAAACAAAACCCAATTCAGTCTTCTAGGGGCTCTTGTCAAACTACAGAACCAGAGAATTCTTGACATAGTGCTTTCATTCATAGTGTTTTCATGCAGGGAAAAAATATACCCGAAACGGCACAACAAGCAAAATGAGGCTTGTGTACAAAACTCAGGAGAATAGAGCCCTGAATAACTTTTATGGAGGGCTACTTAAACAGCACAATAAAGAACCTTCAAACAGGAGCTTAATTAAAGAAGGACAAAACAAATAAAATCCCACTGAGCATAAACAGCTCCAAACAGTGAACTTCTCATAGTTTGAAAAGGGGAACAAGAGTATAAAAACTCCAAATATATAAACAAATGAATGTAGGATGTTGTATCGATTAAAAATAGCATTCCAAAACATCCTCTTTTGATTATTATTTCAACTCTCTCTCTACATAGGAATAGTAGTGATTCTAGAATGACTCAGGAGACAACACAAAAAAAAAAAAATGATAGACAAGTAACAATAATAAGAAATAAAAATGAAGTGGGTTGCCAGCCCAACAAACAAGACATTTAAGATGGAACATATAACAGAGGTACAGTTGAAAAAGCACATCCAGAATCCACCATCTTCCTAGCATGAGATAACAAAAATAATAGTAGGAGGGGGGTTACACTTTCACATTCCTCCCCACCCAAAACCAAACTAACAGCTTTGGTTTAGAAACAACTCTTTAGTGTGTACCTGTCACCAGATCTCTTACCAGGAGAGATGGAGCCATAGCCCACACTCGCCTAGGGCTCCACCTCAGGGTCCCTTATTACTACTAAGAAAATTAAAAAAAATCATGAAGGGCCTAGCCCTTCATAGGCTGATACAATCATTACCATGAGGTCTGATGACAAGTACTTACATTTTCCATTCCGTATCTGGACATGAAGTCAGCATTACCATGTGTTGTACCTCTCCGGTGTTTTATAGTAAACCTATATGGCTGCAGAGAAAGATACCATTGCATAATGCAAGGGTTCTTATCTTTCATTATGTGTAACCAGCACAGTGGATTGTGGTGAGTCCACAGTTCAAATTCTATGTCCCATAAGTAAAATCGGAGAGCATCTAGGGCCCATTTAATGGCCAGACATTCTTTTTCTGTAACTGAATAATGTGTTTCTCTTTCATGCATTTTTCTGCTTATATAAATGATAGGATGCTCTTCTCCATCTATAATCTGAGTCAGCACAGCCCCTATTCCATAATTGGGTACATCAGTTTGAAGGATAAAAGACTGCAAAAAATCAGGAGTCCTTAAAACCGGAGAAGAGCATAGCTTAGCTTTGATAGTCTGAAATGCATCCTCACACTCATCCATCCATTTGACCTTTTCTGGATTTCTTTTCTTTATCAAATCAGTTAATGGTCCAGATAAAGTGAAATATTGGGTATGAATCTTTGTTAGTAGCAAGCAAGTCCTAGAAAAGAACGTACATTTTTTTTTGTAAGGGGTCTAGGGTTGCTTGCTACTGCCTCTACCTTATTGATTTCCAGTTTTATACTTCCATTACCTATCTGGAATCCAAGATATTTTGTCTCCTGCATTGCTATTGTACACTTCTTGGGATTTATGGTTAGTCTGGCTTCAGTTATTGTAGTCAATACATCCGACAGATGTTTTATATGTTCTTCCCAGGAAGTACTGAATATAATACCATTGTCTAGGTAGGTAGTACTGTAAGCAGTGTGAGGGGCTAATAAAGTGTCCATTACCCTTTGAAATGTGGCAGGGGCTCCATGTAGACCAAATGGCATAACTGTAAAATGAAATAGACCTATCGGAGTACTAAACGCAGTTTTTTCCTTATCTACCGGGTCTAAAGGTATCTGTCAGTAGCCTTTTGTTAGATCTAAGGTACTAATTTACCTGGCACTACCTAAATGGTCAAGGATATCATTGATCCATGTCATCAGATAGCTGTCAAATTGCAATACTGCTTTTGGCTTTCTAAAGTCTAGACATATACGTATGCCTCCTTCCTTTTTCCCCACTACTACCATTTGAAAACCCCATTCACTATGTGATGGTTTGATGATTCCCATTTCCAGCATTTATTTTATTTCCTGAATTACATCTTTTCTCACCCGTTCAGGAAGTCTATAAGGTTTTTGTCTCAGAGGTTGTGTGTCTGAATCCTTTGTATGATGGTTCATATTCTTTATCTTTCCTGGTGTACCTGTAAAAGTATCTTTAAATTTGATTATAATGTTTTCTAAATAATTTCTCTGGACCTCGGTTAAACTATGGTTAATCTGCAAGTCGGTAATCTTTCTGATGGTCTCTAAGTGTTCGTAAGCTATCTCTAGTTCATTAGATTCGGGGGGTATGTAACCTGATAAAGAAGTTGGTCTTTCTACCCAAGCCTTTAACAAATTAGCATGATAAATGCATGTTGTTTTCTTTTTGCCTGGCATTTCAGTCTCATAGGTTACAGGACCAGGCCTTTGGGTACCCACATAAGGCCTTTGCAGCTTCACAAGTAATTTTTGATCAGAAGATGGTAGTAACAATAATACCTTATCTCCTTCGCTAAATTCCTTATGCCCAGTCCCTTTGTCATAGTACTCTTTCTGCTTTACTTGTTGTTGTAAGTTGGTACTATGGGCTTTCTGTATATAAGTCATCAAGTGCTGCCGTAGTTGCTGCCAGTATTGTAGGAGTAAAATTATTTTAGTCTGTTTATTGTCTTCCAACTCCTCTTTAATGACATCATGTGGTCCCCTCGGGTTCTGTCCATATAATAATTCAAAAGGGGAGAAACCTGTAGATGCTTGTGGAACTTCTCTATATGCAAACATAAGGTAAGGTAAGTAGATGTCCCATTTCCTGCCTTCATCCATTACAAATTTATTTGGCATCTGCTTCATTGTTTGGTTAAAGCTCTCTACTAGCCCATCTGTTTGGGGATGGTAGGGTGTAGTAAAGAGTGCTTCAATATCCAATAGCTGATACAATCATTTCAGAAGTGCTGAATAGCAATTTGTACCCCTGTCTGTTAGGATTTCCCTGGGTTTACCTACTCGACTAAAAATTTTTATCAGGTCCTCAGCTAATTTAGGGGCTGTAATGGTCCTTAAAGGTATGGCTTCTGGGTATTTTGTAGCGTAATCCACCACTACTAAAATAAACCTATTCCCTTTTGTATTTTTTGGCAGAGGACCAACAATGCCCATTGTTACTCTTTCAGATGGAGTGGATACCAATGGCAATGGTAACAGGGGTACTTTATCTTTACGGCCAATTTTGGTCACCTTTTGGCATTCCTCGCAACTCTTACAATACTCTGTTACTTGTTCTTGAATGACAGGTCAGAAAAAGCAATGTAGAAGGTGACACAGAGTTCGATCCCTACCCAAATGTCCAGCCATAGGAATATCATGGGCTATGCTCAGTAGCTGTGTTCCATATATCTGTGGCACCATTAACTGCTATACTGTCTCCCCTCTTTTAGCATTGGTACATACCCTATACAATAGTTCATTTCTAAGTTCAAAGACATGACCTTTTGGCTCATTGACCTTTCCAACCTGTAAAAAAAATGGTGTTAATGATTTATCATTTTTCTGTGCTTCTTTAAATTCAGAACTATTAAGGGTATACATTTGATCAGAAATTGAATCATTTTTAACATCCAGTACAACATTTGTCTTGTTTTTACAAGTCCACAGTTTCTTCTCTTTTCTCTTCTGGCTTTCTGGTTTTCTATCTTTACCGCCAGTTTCATAAAGACCTTCTTTAAAAGGAAATGTCTGTCCTAAAATCTCTTCTTGTTTGGCATGTGCTCTAGTAGTAACAGCACTGAGGTTGGAGATTAATAAAGTCTCAAAATTGGTAAAGTCATGACCAATAACTATTGGAACAGGAAGTTTTTTTTATTATTTAACATACTTTATTGATTATAACACATAATACAGTATAACCATACAGATTTTAAAGAATAGACAGTATGTCACATAAGCTAACAGAAAGATAAGTAAACCAGAAAATCCAACGTTCAAAGAAATATAAGAACCAAAGCAATTAATCTAACACAACCCCCAACCCACCCACCCCACACACCCTGCATTGTGGTGTACACAATTACCGTCCTGTTAAGGCCATATTGAATTAAAAAAGAAAAGAAACCAGAGTAAGTAATCCACTGCATAGAACAGGATGTAAAAAAGAGAAGAAGAAGTAACACAAAAGAAAGGAAGTGGCCCAGTGGTAATCATGGAGGGCTTTCAGGAAAAGGGAGAGACGTGAAAAGACAAAGGGAGAGAAAATAGCCTGGTTGAGAGGCTTGTGAACCATCCAATGTACCTTATCAATTCAAATAAAGGGCATATAATTTCCCCCATTTACTATTAAAGGAGGATTGGTGGTGATTCACATTTGTTATTAATTGCTCAACCCAAAGTGCAAAAGACATTTCATGCAACCATTCTGTATAGGAAATAGGGACTTGATCCATCCAGTGTCTGAGCAAGAACTTTTTAACTGCCATTGAAATTAGGGCCATATGGAATCTTTTCTCCCACAGCTAGATTTCGGAGTAATCACCAAAAACACAAATCACAGGGGAGAAAAGGCCCTGTAGACCCAACAATGGGTCCAGAGTTGATTCTATTTGCTTCCATAAGGGAGATACTTTGTCACATGACCATAATATATGTAGAAGCGAGCCTTCTTCTTTATTACATCTGGAGCATGTGTTGGCAGATATGTGCTTCATCTGCGCCAGTTTAATGGGAGTATAATAGAGGTTATGTATAATACAATATTGTGTAAACCTGTACCGGTCTTGAGTGTGATATATATATATAAATCCCTCCATATTCGTTGCCAGTTTATGTCTTTGTCCGGGAAGAACCTTTTCCAGATCTTAGAACTGGCAGCTGATGGATATTGCAGAAAAGTATAAAGCAGGCCGTATAATTTAGCTATACTGTGTGGTTTATTAGTGGAAACAGAGATTTGCTGAAAAAAATCAGCAATTTGAGAAGTTTTGGTTTTACACCCAAATGTTTCAATTACAAGATGCTTAAGCTGAAGAATTTTAAAGACTGCCAATGACGGCCAGCCAAACTTAAGTAAAATCTCTTCCATAGTTAGAAAACATTCCTGCGAATAGAAATCTGCAACAGTATGGACAGGGGAAATTGGTAACCAACTTCCGGTTATAGGAACGCTTCCAATTTTGAGGTTTGGATTGGCACAAATAGGTTGGGAAAAATCTAAAGTTGGAGACACCTTGAAGTGACTAAATAGCTGAGAAAGAACTCTTGATGAAATACCAGTCAGGAGAGACTGTAAAGCTTTGGGTATATTTTTCCTTAATGTATAAAAAAGAGATGCTGGAGCTAATTTATGAGACACAAACATGTCTGATTCAATTTGCAACCATAGTGGGACATAATTGTGATGAGTAAGGAGTTCAGGGAGAGACAACCATTTCCCACACTTGTACAAATGAGAGGCCCAATAGTAAAATAAAAAGTTGGGAAGGCGAAGCCCTCCTAGTTCCTTAGTCTGGGACAGTTTAAAATAAGATCTTCTGGTTGCCTTGTCTCGCCATATGAATGAGTTGACACCAGAATGAATACGTTGAAAGAAGGACAACGGTAACCATGTATCTAGCATGTTTAAAGGGTAAAATAGTCTGGGTAGGACATTCATCTTGATGGTATTAATTCTGCCCCATAGCGATAGTGGAAGGTTTTTCCACCTTATTAAATCTTGCTGAATGTTGTGCCATAAATCCTCAAAATTAAGCTTCCACGACAAAGCTAGATTCGAGGTAATATAGATCCCTAAATATTTGATGGAATGTGGAGTCCACATCATACCAAATTGACGGAAAGCCAAACTATATGTTAAATGATTAAGGGGAAAGATTTCGGTTTTACCAATGTTGAGTTTGTAATTCGAAAATTTCCCAAAATTATCAATAATAACCAAAGCCTCTTTTAGGGAGGAGACCGGATTCGAAAGGTGAAGGAGTATATCATCGGCATAGACCGAGAGCAAGGGGACACTATTACCTACTGGTATACCGACAATTAAAGGAGAGGATTTCAAACACTTGATAAGAGGCTCAAAATACAAGTTAAATAGGAAGGGGGAGAGTGAGCACCCTTGCCGTGTGCCTGAAAAAAGGGGGAAAGCCTCGGATAATACTCCATTACAATGTATTCTAGCCCTGGGAGAGAGGT
Source organism: Neoceratodus forsteri (assembly GCA_016271365.2). Lineage (NCBI taxonomy): Eukaryota > Metazoa > Chordata > Ceratodontiformes > Ceratodontidae > Neoceratodus > Neoceratodus forsteri. The sequence continues at coordinate 1,019,750,130 of CM028129.1, forward strand.
ATAAAGCTTGAATCCATCTAATGAAATCATTAGGAAAACCCATTACCTGTAGTGTGGTCCACAAGAAGTTCCAATTGACCCTATCAAATGCCTTTCTGTGTCTAAAGAAATTAATGCCATTGGAACAGGGGAGAATTTCACTGATTGGATAATGTATGAAAGTTTATGAAGATGATCTGCTGGAGTTCTACCGGTCACAAAACCTATTTTTTCGGGACTGAGAAGGACGGTCCAGACTTGTTCAATCCTATTAGTAAGTATCTTGACAAGAATTTTAATGTCACAATTTAACAAGGAAATTGGACAATAACTCGCTGGGGAGTGCGGTGGTTTATCAGGTTTAAGAAGGAGAATGATTGAAGCCTCTAATAAGGTTGGGTCTTGGGTTTGTCCTGAGAACATGTGCTGGTATAAACGCAACAAACTGGGTGCAAGATATTTAGCAAAGATTTTATAAAAATTTGACAGTAGGCCATCAGGACCTGGGGCCTTATCCGGTGCCAAATTACTTATAGCAGACAATATTCCTTGGAGAGAAATGGGAGCGATTAGAAGGGATTGCTGCGCAGGAGAGAGAGTTGGTAACAAAGAAGTAGACAAGTACTCTAGCACCTCACTTTGAGACGGGGAAGGGAACGTTTATTGTATAGGGAAGAGTAAAATTGTTTAAAAACTGAGGCGATGTCTTTAGAATGGGTTTTAACGGCCCCATCAGGCGCTTCAATAGAGGCAATTAGCCTAGAGGCTTCCAATTTCCTCAGCTGCAAAGCTAAGAGATGACTCGCCCTTTCCCCCTGCTCAATATATTTTGCCCGGGCTCTTAGTATGGCAAATTCCGCTTTTTCTTGTAATAACAGGGAGTATTAATTCCTTAAATGTGGCAATGTTTTCAGTGTGTCCGGCGAGGGAGGAGAGGGGAGGGAGTGTTCAAGTGACCTAATTTGAGCCAGAAGCGACGTAGCGGTAGCCTCTTTTTTCCGTTTACAAGTGGAGGCGAGCCTAATAAACTCCCCTCTCAATTAACATTTTAATGTGCACCACTCGTGATCTGCTCTTGTAACAGATCCATGGTTATGACTAAGAAATATCTGAATCAAATCAGAAATTCTGGTGGTAACATAATCTTCCTTCAAAAGTTGCATATTTAGACACCATAACGGGTCTCTTTGAAAATTGTGATCTAACACGATGGTCACCCAGGCTGCTGCATGGTCCGATATAACAATTGGTTCTATGGTAGAATCATCTAGGCCCTGCATAAGTGAGTGGCTAAGTAAGATATAGTCCATCCGGGACCATGAGGTATGTACTATGGATTGGAAGGTGAAAAGGCGGGTCGTAAGGTTCTGTAGTCTCCAAGGGTCGCACAGCCCAGTGGAGTCTAAAAAGTCAGAGAATGCCTTCTGAGCAATGGAGGGAGGCTTAAGTGGGTAATTGGATCGATCTAAGTCCTGGGTGGGGTGTAAGTTCCAGTCCCCACCAAGTATTAGTGGTAGAGATGCAAATGTTTGCAGTTTACCTAACAAATCCAGGAAGAAATCAGGGTTCCCTCCTTCTGGTCCATATACGCTCCCCAGGACTACTTCAATGTGATCTAAGAGGCCATGGACTAATACGTATCTCCCAAATGGGTCAGTGATGGTTGCTTTAGCCTGAAAAGCAACTGAGTGGTGAATTAGAATGGCAGCTCCCCCACTTGCTGTCGATATGCTGGAGGCATAAACTTGCCCAACCTCCTGTCTGCGCAAGCTAATATCTTCCCAAGGGAGGAGGTGGGTTTCTTGGATGAAAGAGATGTTAGCCTGTAAAAAAGATAAGTGTTTAAGAATTTGCACTTTTTTGTTAGGTTCACGAGCCCCTCTTACATTCCATGTTATAAATTTTTTAATACCACTGGCCATTCATTTTCCAATACCTCCTGTACAGGCCCATTATTAAATAGAAAGAGTACACCACAAATCCCTCCCTATGAACATAAACCCTCAATAAGGTAATTCTGGTGCTCCACCTACTCCAATGAACACATAACAGCTGCCTAAACCAATAAACATGTGGCATAGAATGAGAACTCCACATGATATTATGGATAGCAAACTGTAGAACACCTTGATTCTCAACTACCCCCCCCCACTGTATCCTGCCCACTTAGAAATATTTACAACAGACACTCTACCCAAGGTCCAGTAACATGAACTAACCATAGTACTCTTACTAGGTAGAGGTCCCCCTTGCACCCTAGGAAGTTCGCCCTCAGTAGTCCCATCTAGTTATAATCTGGAGACAGTAACCAATCTAAAAGTATTGGGATTCTTACCAACCAAAATATCCAGCGCTACAATCCACCCTAAGAGCCACAGTATAATCCCCAAAGTGGCGATAATTATGCCAGTACTCAGGAGGGAAACTAGGGTACACCCCCCCATACACCAGTATGTGTGGTTGGCCATATCTAACCCAATGCAATCCCCTCCTCCCCCTCCCCCCGGAGCCCACCCTCAACCATCAGCCTCAGAAACAGCAAACAAAAAAGGGGGGGAAGTGCCACCTTTCCATTGGGAGTAGTGAGATCTAACTACATAAGTAGCCTAGGAGAGCACCAAGTAATGGGAGAGGAAAAAGAATGAAGAAAAGAAGAAGAGAAAAGAAAAATAAGTAAACTTAAGGGGAATGGGTGTGAATACAGCATAAGTATAGAATAGGGAGCACTGAGACCCATAGAAGTAAAGGAACTTCAACAAAAAAAGGGAACCAGAGGTACATAACTAAAAAAGAGCAGCAGAAGACAGACTAGGAGGCATGAGCCCTGCCTAACCAGCAGACATCGACTGGGGACAAGACATAGAAGAGTAGGAAGATAAAAAAGGCAAAACCGAAGGACAGGGAGTGACCGAAACAATAGCAGGGAAGCAAACAAATAAGAGGTGGATTAGCATCAGTGGAGTTAGTGTGTTAGACAGACCCACAAGGAGCAGATTGTTTACCAGGGGAAACAGAAACAGCGATGGGCTGACGCCACGTTGGAAAAGAGAAAAACAGATCCCTTGGAAACTAATACTGTACAAAAAGAGTCCCCTTGGAAAGCAGCATGATGGTGCGCAGATCTTCACATTTATCCAGGTCGCAGTCGATACTCGCCGGGCTCCAGTCCTGTCATTGCTTCACCGGGGATAGTCTCACATCCTGTAGGCACCACACCAAACCGAGCAAAACTAAAGTAAGCAGCATGGACCTAAAAGGAGAAGAAAAAAAAAATTAAATCAAAATAAAAAACAAAAAGGGATATTAATGCAGCCAGAGCCCCACGCGTATATTTGTGCAGGTTTTTTCATGGGGCTTTGAATAATGAGGGCATCTTCTTTGCCAGATCAGCCTGAGCTTGGGTGACAGAATCGTACGATTGCCACACGCCATCTGTTAAGACCTGGAGGCGCGCAGGATAAGCCATCTGGAATTTAATGCTGCCCGCAATCAATTTACTGACCACGTGATGGAATGTGGCTCTTCGCTGGCGGGTTTCAAAGGGCAAGTCCTGGTTAATGCACAGCCGTTTCTCTTCCCAATGGATGGCATGCAGTTCCCTGACTTTCGAGAGAATATGCTGCTTTTCAAGATAATTGAGCAGCCGGATGATCATTGGTCTAGGTGGGGCTGAATCATCTGGTTTTGGACATAGAGACTTGTGTGCCCGTTCGATTAGGTAGGCAGGATTATGTGGTGAGGGCCCTACGATCTTGGTGAGGAGCTTCTGCACAAATGCAATAGCAGAGGAACCCTCAGCCCCTTCTGGTAAGCCAAAAAATAAGATGTTATTCCTTCTGCTACGACCCTCTAGGTCCTCCATTTTCAGCTGCAGTTTTGTAATTTGTTGCCTTAATTTTGTCAATTCAGGGTCTGCTTTGTCATGCCAAACTTCCAGAGAGTGGGTGCGCGCTTCATTGTCGGTTGCCTGGGTTTTAAGTTCAGCCATCTCGCTACGAAGATTTTTGAGGTCAGCCACGATGTCCTGTAATGTCTCTTTAAACAGCTGTAATTCCTGTAGAAAATGCTCCTCGGATAGCGGCATCAGAGCAGAGAGGGCACTTAGCTGTTTGGCCGATGATAATTGTTGTTGGGACTTTGCTTTCTTGGCCTGTTTATCAGGCGAGACCGGTGGTGTATGCCTAGGCAGGGCCGCCTTCATTTCGGTCTCCATTCCGGCTTGTTGATCTTTCCAGAGAACGCTGAGATCCCCCCAGGTGACTTCTGCTGAGATAAAACTATAGTATCAGGTAGGCAGACTCTGTGAAATTAGCCTGAATACTGTCAATTATAAAAGATTGTAAAGAGGGGAGCGGGAGCTCCAGGGAGCAGCAGCTAGCAAGCCAGACACATCACGTGATCTCTGGAACAGGAAGGTGAGGAACTACACCCACTTTCATCTTCTGGGCATTTCCCTCTACCTCTACTACAGTTTCTTTCAGTGGATATCAGTGTAAATCTCCGTGTATACATGTGACCCCAGTATTTGGGCCTTTTAAGTTTGAATGTGTATCAAGCAGGGAAGCATGGATCAAAGTTTGTTTATTTCCAGAATCTATAAGTCCAGTTACAACCTTCTTTCCAACCCGAAGTGGTACTAAATAATGTCCCCAGTTGGCTAAGGCTAAGTGGGCATCATCAACTTTCCTTTTGGGGCAGAACCTTGCTATGTGTCCTCTCCTACTGTGGTTATGCCAAACAATGTCTGTATTGTACCTCTTTCCAGGTTAAACTTTCTGCTTGGCTCCAGGGGTATTACTATGTTGTGAATGCGGTCTAAATGAAGGTTGCCTTACCGTAGGTGGATGTGTGATGGAACTTCCTAATGGTCGGTGTCTATGAGGCCTTGCTGTTATATAATCTTCTCCCCAACCTAATGGCCACCTCTGCTGATTTGGGCCGGTGTTCTTTTACCCACAGTTGGATGTCCTGAGGCAAAATTTGTATAAATTGCTAGATAATAATCTCCAGTATCTGTGTGACTGTCCGTGTAGAGGATTGTAACCATTTGTTACACAAATCCTTCAACTGGGTGTAGGTATCTTGAGGATTATCAGTACTATAAAATTTGAAATATCGAAAACGTTGTCTGTATGTCTCGGTACTAATAACATACCTCTTCAAAATAGCCTGTTTTACATGATCATAATCATTAGCATGTATAATGTCTACATGGCTACATGCAAGCTGTGCTTTATCAGTTAAGTATGGGGCCAACCGAATCACCCATTGATCTCTTGGTCAGGTACTAGTGGTTGCTACCCTCTCAAAAGTCAATAAAAATGCTTCTCTATCATCGGATATAGAAAGTTTCACCAGTTTAATGTCTTTTTGTAAATTCATAGGTGAGGAAGGTCTACAGGTACCTATGGATTGAATTGCTCGCAGTGTATCTGCCCATCTGGCCCGATTTTCTTCCAAGCGGGCTTGGATTTCTCTTCTCTCTCTTTACCTCTCCCTGTCCAGTTCCATCTGTTGAGTACAGAGACAGCTGGAGTAAGTCCTGGGGGTCTTCAGATGGCTACTCCACATCAAGTTCGGCTGCCTGGAGGAGGGAGAGAGGGGATATGATAGAGACTTACAGGTATCTTACAGGGAGGAACAGGGTGCAGGAAAACACTATTTTTAAGCGAAAAAGATGTTTCAGGACTAGAGGGCATGGGATGAAGTTGGAGGGAGGACGATTCAGAGGAAACATGAGAAAGAATTTCTTCACAGAACGGGTGGTGGACAAGTGGAACACCCTGCCAGAGGAAGTGGTGGGGCTGAAACAATCACAGGATTTAAGAATGCATGGATAGACATAAAGGAATTCTAGAGGGTAGGGGTAAGGGGAAACAGACTTCTAGGAAAACAAACTGAACTTACAAGCTCAAATGGGCAGACTAGGTGGGCCATAGGCCCTTATCAGCCAACACTGTCTATGTATCTATGTATCTATGACCTCGTAGCCAGACCAGTCACAGCTGCTGCCTCCTCTTGCATCAGGGGCCCATTCATAATTTGTGCATTAAGTCAATAAAAGCATCCCACTCTCACACCATCTGTCGCATCTGTTGCAGGTAGATGTACAGATGGACCACCTAGGCAATATGCTGCAGAATAAAGTATTTATTTAAATAAAGTAAACTGTAAATGGCAAAATAAAAAATAAGCAAGACAACAAAAGAAAGCTAGAAAGTACTAGCTTTAAGGATGTTTACAACATCACTTCCCCATCTAATGCTTGGCTCTCATCAGATGTTCTGTCTTCATCAATGCTCCATCCTATCTGACTACTTAGCCTAGATGTGCCACTTAAATATCATGTAGGAGTGTCATGTGCTTACTTAACTCCACCCCTATCCTTTATTTCATACATTAATTCTTTATTTAGATTGTAATTATTTTATTTAAAACAACCATGTCTCTTTAAGACACTTTAATAACCTAATGACAGTTCCAAAAATGATTTACAGTCTTTTCAAGAGCATTTACACAGTTGTCTAGCTTCAGAAGGCATGTCCCCTTTCAATAGCAGCATAAAAGGGATTAGACAGAGGCCGGCCAGCTCTTAGGGAAATGCTGCATTGAATGGAGATGGTACCCTGAGCCTTGACAAGCTGATTATCACAGAGGGATCGATCATTTTTTAAACATCCGAGAACAGCCCTGAAAGAGCTCTGTTTCAGCTTCAGGAGGTAAGCAGAGGGGAAAACAAGGCGTTTATTTAATAAATATCCTTCTCAGTGCTGGATTTCAGTAGAAACTACATTCACGACTGTGCGCAGGATCGAGCGGGTATTGCCGTACCGGTGCTCGTCTTTGCACAGTCATGCACAACTCTTAAACGCTATTAAAGGGAAAACAAAACCCAGTTCAACCTTCTATGGGCTCTTGTCAAAGTACAGAACAATGGAATTCTCGACATAGTGCTTTCATTCATAGCATTTTCATGCAGGGTAAAAATATACCTGAAACGGCACAACAAGCAAAATGAGGCTTCTGTTCAAAACTCAGGAAAATAAAGCCCTGAATAACTTTTACAGAGGTCTATTTAAATGACACAATAAAGAACCTTCAAAAGGTGCTGAATTAAAGAAGGACAACACAAATAAAATCCCTTTCAGCATAAACAGCTCCAAACAATGAACTTCTCATAGTTTGAAAAGGGGAACAAGAGTATAAAAACTCCAAATATGTAAACAAATGTTCGCAGGACGTTGTACCAATTAAAAATAGCATTCCAAAATGTCCTCTTTTGATTATTATTTCAATTCTCTCTCTTCATAGGAATAGTAGTGATTCTAGAATGACTCAGGAGACAACACATCCAGCAGATGTTTTATATGTTCTTCCCAGGAAGCACTGAATATAATAACATTGTCTAGGTAGGCAGCACTGTAAGCAGTGTGAGGGGCTAATAAGGTGTACATTACCCTTTGAAACGTGGCAGGGGCTCCATGTAGACCAAATGGCATAACTGTAAAATGAAATTGACCTATCGGAGTACTAAATGCAGTTTTTCCTTATCTCCGGATCTAAAGGTATCTGCCAGTAGCCTTCTGTTAGATCTAAGGTACTAATGTACCTGACACTACCTAACAGGTCAAGGATATCATTGATGCATGGCATCAGATAGCTGTCAAATTGCAATACTGCATTTAGCTTTCTAAAGTCTAGACATATACGTATGCCTTCTTCCTTTTTTCCCACTACTACCATGGGAAAACACCATTCACTATGTGATGGTTTGATGATTCCTATTTCCTGCATTTTTTTTATTTCCTGAATTACATCTTTTCACACCCATTAAAGAAGTCTATAAGGTTTTTGTCTCAGAGGTTGTGTGTCTGATACCCTTATATGATGGTTCACATTCTTTATCTTTCCTGGTATACCTGTAAAAGAATCTTTAAATTTGATTATGATGTTTTCTAAATCATTTCTCTGGACCACAGTTAAACTATGGCTAATCTGCAAGACGGTCATCTTTCCGACGGTCTCTAAATGTTAGTAAGCTATCTCTAGTTCGTTATTAGATTTTGGGAGTATGTAACCTGATAAAGAAGTTGGTCTTTCTACCCAAGCCTTTAACAAATTAACATGATAAATGCATTTCATTTTCTTTCTGCCTGGCATTTCAATCTCATAGGTTACAGGACCAGTCCTTTGGGTAACCACAAAAGGCCCTTGCTACTTCATAAGTAGTTTTTGATCAGAAGATGGTAGTAAAATAATTCCTTATCTCCTTCACTAAATTCTTATGCCCAGTCCTTTGTCATAGTACTCTTTCTGCTTTACTTGTTGTTGTAAGTTGATACTATGGGCTTTCTGTATATAAGTCATCAAGCGCTGCCGTAGTTGCTTCCAGTATTGTAGGGGTAAAATTATTTTAGTCTATTTATTGTCTTCCCACTCCTCTTTAATGACATCAAGTGGTCCCCTCAGGTTCTGTCCATATAATAATTAAAAAGGGGAGAAACCTGTAGGTGCTTGTGGAACTTCTCTATATGCAAACAGAAGGTAAAGTAAGTAGATGTCCCATTTCCTACCTTCATCCACTACAAATTTCTTTAGCATCTGCTTCATTGTTTGGTTAAAGAGCTCTACTAGTGCATCTGTTTGGGGATGGTAGGGTGTAGTAAAAAGTGCTTCAATACCCAATGCCTGATACAATTGATTCAGCAGTGCTGAACAGAAATTTGTACCCCTGTCTGTTAGGATTTCCCTGGGCATACCTACTCGACTAAAGATTTTTATCATTTCCTAAGCTATTTTAGGGGCTGTAATGGTCCTCAGAGGTATAGCTTTGAGTATTTTATAGCGTAATCCACCACTACTAAAATAAACCTATTCCTTTTATACTTTATGGCAGAGGACCAACAATGTCCATTGTTACTCTTTCCAATGGAGTGGATACCAATGGCAATGGTAACAGCGGTACTTTATCTTTACGGCCAATTTTGGTCACCTTTGGCATTCATCACAACTCTTACAGTATTTTGTTACTTGTTCATGAATGACAGGCCAGAAAGCGATTTAGAAGGGGACTCAGAGTTCAAACCCTACCCAAATGTCCAGCCATAGGAATATCATGGGCTATGCTTAGTCGCTGTGTTCTATACATCTGTGGCACCATTAATTGCTCTACTGTCTCCCCTGTTTTAGCATTGGTACATACCCTATACAATAGTTCATTTCTAAGTTCAAAGACATGACCTTTTGGCTCATTGACCTTTTCAACCTGTTAAAAAAATGGTGTTAGTGATTTATCATTTGCCTGTGCTTCTTTAAATTCAGATCTATTAAGCGTATACATTTGATCAGAAATGGAATCATTTTTAACATCCAGTACAACATTTGTCTTGTTTTTACAAGTCCATAGTTTCTTCTCTTTTTTCTTCTGGCTTTTTGGTTTTCCTTCTTACCCAGTTTCATAAAGATCTTCTTTAAAAGGAAATGTCTGTCCTAAAATCTCTTCTTGTTTGGCTTGTGCTCTAGTAGTAACAGCACTGAGGTTGGACATTAATAAAGTCTCAAAATTGGTAAAGTCATAACCAATAACTATTGGAACAGGAAGGTGAGGAACCACACCCACTTTCATCTTCTGGGCATTTCCCTCTTCCTCTACTACAGTTTCTTTCAGTGGATATCGGTTTACATCTCCGTGTATACATGTGACTCCAGTATTTGGACATTTTAAATTTGAATGAGTATCAACCAGGGAATCATGGATCAAAGTCTGTTTATTTCCAGAATCTATAAGTCCAGTTACAACCTTCTTTCCAACCTGAAGTGGTACTAAATAATGTCCCAGTTGGCTAAGGCTAAGGGCATCATCAACTTTCTTTTGGGGAGAACGTTGCTATGTGTCCTCTCCCACTCTAGTTATGACAAACAATGTCTGTATTTTACCCTTTCCAGGTTTAACATTCTGCTTGGCTGCATCGGTATTACTATGTTGTGAATGGGGTGTAAATGAAAGTTGTCTTACCATTGGTGGATGTGATGGAACTTCCTAATGGTCGGTGTCTTTGAGGCCTTGCTGTTATATAGTCCTCTGCCAACCTAATGGTCACCTCTGCTTTTTCGAGCCAGTGTTCTTTTACCCACAGTTGGATGTCCCGAGGCAACATTTTTATAAATTGCTCTAAGATAATAATCTCCAGTATCTGTGTGACTGTCCGTGTAGAGGGTTGTAACCATTTGTTACACAAATCCTTCAACTGGGTGTAGGCCATCTTGAGGATTATCAGTACTATGAAATTTGAAATATTGAAAACGTTGTCTGTATGTCTCAGTACTAATATCGTACCTTTTCAAAATAGCCTGTTTTACATGATCATAATCATTAGCATGTATAATGTCTACATGGCTATATGCAAGCGGAGCTTTGTCAGTTAAGTATGGGGCCAACCGAATCACCCATTGATCTCTTGGCAAGGCACTAGCGGTTGCCACCGTCTCAAAAGTCAATAAAAATGTTCTCTATCATCAGTTACAGAAAGATTCACCAGTTTAATGTCTTTTTCTACATTCTTAGGTGAGGGAGATCTACTGGTACCTATGGATTGGATTGATCGCAGTGTATCTGCCCATCTGGCCTGATTTTCTTCCCAGCAGGCTTGGTTTTCTCTCCTCTCTCTTTTCCTCTCCCTGTCCAGTTCCATCTGTTGAATACAGAGCCAGCGGAGTAAGTCCTGGGGGTCTTCAGGTGGCTCTTCACATCAAGTTCGGCTGCTCGGGCTCCTTCCACTGGTTTCTTGTCCTCCATCGGTAGATTATCCATAATGGTTTCTTGTCTTGCCGCTTTCCTCTGTACCACAGGGTTCAGTCCTGTCAGCAATGGCAATTGCAACTTTTTACAATGGAGGAGGGAGAGGGATATGATAGAGACATACAAGTATCTTACAGGGAGGAACAGGGTGCAGGAAAACACTATTTTTAAGCGAAAAGATGTTTCAGGACTACAGGGCATGGATGAAGTTGGAGGAGGACGATTCAGAGGAAACATGAGAAACAATTTCTTCACAGAACGGGTGGTGGACAAGTGGAACACCCTGCCAGAGGAAGTGGTGGGGGCTGAAACAATCACAGGATTTAAGAATGCATGGGATAGACATAAAGGAATTCTAGAGGGTAGGGGTAAGGGGAAACAGACTTCTAGGAAAATAAACTGAACTTACAAGCTCAAATGGGCAGACTAGGTGGGCCATAGGCCCTTATCTGCCAACACTGTCTATGTATCTATGTATCTATGACCTCGTAGCCAGACCAGTCACAGCTGCTGCCTCCTCTTGCATCAGGGGCCCATTCATAATTTGTGCATTAAGTCAATAAAAGCATCCCACTCTCACACCATCTGTCGCATCTGTTGCAGGTAGATGTACAGATGGACCACCTAGGCAATATGCTGCAGAATAAAGTATTTATTTAAATAAAGTAAACTGTAAATGGCAAAATAAAAAATAAGCAAGACAACAAAAGAAAGCTAGAAAGTACTAGCTTTAAGGATGTTTACAACATCACTTCCCTATCGAATGCTTGGCTCTCATCAGATGTTCTGTCTTCATCAATGCTCCATCCTATCTGACTACTTAGCCTAGATGTGCCACTTAAATATCATGTAGGAGTGTCATGTGCTTACTTAACTCCACCCCTATCCTTTATTTCATACATTAATTCTTTATTTAGATTGTAATTATTTTATTTAAAACAACCATGTCTCTTTAAGACACTTTAATAACCTAAAGACAGTTCCAAAAATGATTTACAGTCTTTTTAAGAGCATTTACACAGTTGTCTAGCTTCAGAAGGCATGTCCCCTTTCAATAGCAGCATAAAAGGGATTAGACAGAGGCCGGCCAGCTCTTAGGGAAATGCTGCATTGAATGGAGATGGAACCCTGAGCCTTGACAAGCCGATTATCACAGAGGGATCGATCATTTTTTAAACATCCGAGAACAGCCCTGAAAGAGCTCTGTTTCAGCTTCAGGAGGTAAGCAGAGGGGAAAACAAGGCGTTTATTTAATAAATATCCTTCTCAGTGCTGGATTATAGTAGAAACTACATTCACGACTGTGAGCAGGATCGAGCGGGTACTGTCGTACCGGTGCTGGTCTTCGCACAGTCGTGCACAACTCTTAAACGCTATTAAAGGGAAAACAAAACCCAGTTCAATCTTCTATGGGCTCTTGTCAAAGTACAGAACCATGGAATTCTAGACATAGTGCTTTCATTCATAGCATTTTCAAGCAGGGTAAAAATATACCCGAAACGGCACAACAAGCAAAATGAGGCTTCTGTTTAAAACTCAGGAAAATAAAGCCCTGAGTAACTTTTACAGAGGTCTAATAAAATAACACAATAAAGAACCTTCAAAAGGTGCTGAATTAAAGAAGGACAACACAAATAAAATCCCTTTCAGCATAAACAGCTCCAAACAATGAACTTCTCATACTTTGAAAAGGGGAACAAGAGTATAAAAACTCCAAATATGTAAACAAATGTTCGCAGGACGTTGTACCAATTAAAAATAGCATTCCAAAATGTCCTCTTTAGATTATTATTTCAACTGTCTCTCTTCATAGGAATAGTAGTGATTCTAGAATGACTCAGGAGACAACACATCCAGCAGATGTTTTATATGTTCTTCCCAGGAAGTACTGAATATAATAACATTGTCTAGGTAGGCAGCACTGTAAGCAGTGTGAGGGGCTAATAAGGTGTACATTACCCTTTGAAACGTGGCAGGGGCTCCATGTAGACCAAATGGCATAACTGTAAAATGAAATTGACCTATCGGAGTACTAAATGCAGTTTTTTCCTTATCTCCCGGATCTAAAGGTATCTGCCAGTAGCCTTCTGTTAGATCTAAGGTACTAATGTACCTGACACTACCTAACAGGTCAAGGATATCATTGATGCATGGCATCAGATAGCTGTCAAATTGCAATACTGCATTTAGCTTTCTAAAGTCCAGACATATACGTATGCCTTCTTCCTTTTTCCCCACTACTACCATGGGAAAACACCATTCACTATGTGATGGTTTGATGATTCCTATTTCCTGCATTTTTTTTATTTCCTGAATTACATCTTTTCACACCCATTAAAGAAGTCTATAAGGTTTTTGTCTCAGAGGTTGTGTGTCTGATACCCTTATATGATGGTTCACATTCTTTATCTTTCCTGGTATACCTGTAAAAGAATCTTTAAATTTGATTATGATGTTTTCTAAATCATTTCTCTGGACCACAGTTAAACTATGGCTAATCTGCAAGATGGTCATCTTTCCGACGGTCTCTAAATGTTAGTAAGCTATCTCTAGTTCGTTATTGGATTTTGGGAGTATGTAACCTGATAAAGAAGTTGGTCTTTCTACCCAAGCTTTTAACAAATTAACATGATAAATGCATTTCGTTTTCTTTCTGCCTGGCATTTCAATCTCATAGGTTACAGGACCAGTCCTTTGGGTAACCACAAAAGGCCCTTGCTACTTCATAAGTAGTTTTTGATCAGAAGATGGTAGTAAAATAATTCCTTATCTCCTTCACTAAATTCCTTATGCCCAGTCCCTTTGTCATAGTACTCTTTCTGCTTTACTTGTTGTTGTAAGTTGATACTATGGGCTTTCTGTATATAAGTCATCAAGCGCTGCCGTAGTTGCTTCCAGTATTGTAGGGGTACAATTATTTTAGTCTATTTATTGTCTTCCCACTCCTCTTTAATGACATCAAGTGGTCCCTCAGGTTCTGTCCATATAATAATTAAAAAGGGGAGAAACCTGTAGATGCTTGTGGAACTTCTCTATATGCAAACAGAAGGTAAGGTAAGTAGATGTCCCATTTCCTACCTTCATCCACTACAAATTTCTTTAGCATCTGCTTCATTGTTTGGTTAAAGAGCTCTACTAGCCCATCTGTTTGGGGATGGTAGGGTGTAGTAAAAAGTGCTTCAATACCCAATGCCTGATACAATTGATTCAGCAGTGCTGAACAGAAATTTGTACCCCTGTCTGTTAGGATTTCCCTGGGCATACCTACTCGACTAAAGATTTTTATCATTTCCTAAGCTATTTTAGGGGCTGTAATGGTCCTCAGAGGTATAGCTTCTGAGTATTTTATAGCGTAATCCACCACTACTAAAATAAACCTATTCCCTTTTATACTTTATGGCAGAGGACCAACAATGTCCATTGTTACTCTTTCCAATGGAGTGGATACCAATGGCAATGGTAACAGCGGTACTTTATCTTTACGGCCAATTTTGGTCACCTTTTGGCATTCATCACAACTCTTACAGTATTTTGTTACTTGTTCATGAATGACAGGCCAGAAAAAGCGATTTAGAAGGGGACTCAGAGTTCAAACCCTACCCAAATGTCCAGCCATAGGAATATCATGGGCTATGCTTAGTCGCTGTGTTCTATACATCTGTGGCACCATTAATTGCTCTACTGTCTCCCCTGTTTTAGCATTGGTACATACCCTATACAATAGTTCATTTCTAAGTTCAAAGACATGACCTTTTGGCTCATTGACCTTTTCAACCTGTTAAAAAAATGGTGTTAGTGATTTATCATTTGCCTGTGCTTCTTTAAATTCAGATCTATTAAGCGTATACATTTGATTAGAAATGGAATCATTTTTAACATCCAGTACAACATTTGTCTTGTTTTTACAAGTCCATAGTTTCTTCTCTTTTTTCTTCTGGCTTTTTGGTTTTCCATCTTTACCGCCAGTTTCATAAAGATCTTCTTTAAAAGGAAATGTCTGTCCTAAAATCTCTTCTTGTTTGGCATGTGCTCTAGTAGTAACAGCACTGAGGCTGGACATTAATAAAGTCTCAAAATTGGTAAAGTCATAACCAATAACTATTGGAACAGGAAGGTGAGGAACCAAACCCACTTTCATCTTCTGGGCATTTCCCTCTTCCTCTACTACAGTTTCTTTCAGTGGATATCGGTTTACATCTCCGTGTATACATGTGACTCCAGTATTTGGACATTTTAAATTTGAATGAGTATCAACCAGGGAATCATGGATCAAAGTCTGTTTATTTCCAGAATCTATAAGTCCAGTTACAACCTTCTTTCCAACCTGAAGTGGTACTAAATAATGTCCCCAGTTGGCTAAGGCTAAGTGGGCATCATCAACTTTCTTTCTGTGGGAGAACGTTGCTATGTGTCCTCTCCCACTCTAGTTATGACAAACAATGTCTGTATTTAACCCCTTTCCAGGTTTAACATTCTGTTTGGCTGCATCGGTATTACTATGTTGTGAATGGGGTGTAAATGAAAGTTGTCTTACCATTGGTGGATGTGTGATGGAACTTCCTAATGGTCGGTGTCTTTGAGGCCTTGCTGTTATATAGTCCTCTGCCAACCTAATGGTCACCTCTGCTTTTTCGAGCCAGTGTTCTTTTACCCACAGTTGGATGTCCCGAGGCAACATTTTTATAAATTGCTCTAAGATAATAATCTCCAGTATCTGTGTGACTGTCCGTGTAGAGGGTTGTAACCATTTGTTACACAAATCCTTCAACTGGGTGTAGGCCATCTTGAGGATTATCAGTACTATGAAATTTGAAATATTGAAAACGTTGTCTGTATGTCTCAGTACTAATATCGTACCTTTTCAAAATAGCCTGTTTTACATGATCATAATCATTAGCATGTATAATGTCTACATGGCTATATGCAAGCGGAGCTTTGTCAGTTAAGTATGGGACAACCGAATCACCCATTGATCTCTTGGCAAGGCACTAGCGGTTGCCACCGCCTCAAAAGTCAATAAAATGTTCTCTATCATCAGTTACAGAAAGATTCACCAGTTTAATGTCTTTTGTACATTCTTAGGTGAGGGAGATCTACTGGTACCTATGGATTGGATTGATCGCAGTGTATCTGCCCATCTGGCCTGATTTTCTTCCCAGCAGGCTTGGTTTTCTCTCCTCTCTCTTTTCCTCTCCCTGTCCAGTTCCATCTGTCGAATACAGAGCCCGTGGAGTAAGTCCTGGGGGTCTTCAGGTGGCTCTTCACATCAAGTTCGGCTGCTCGGACTCCTTCCACTGGTTTCTTGTCCTCCATCGGTAGATTATCCATAATGGTTTCTTGTCTTGCTGTTTTCCTCTGTACCACAGGGTTCAGTCCTGTCAGCAATGGCAATTGCAACTTCTTTACAATGGAGGAGGGAGAGAGGGGATATGATAGAGACATACAAGTATCTTACAGGGAGGAACATGGTGCGGGAAAACACTATTTTTAAGCGAAAAAGATGTTTCAGGACTAGAGGGCATGGGATGAAGTTGGAGGGAGGACGATTCAGAGGAAACATGAGAAAGAATTTCTTCACAGAACGGGTGGTGGACAAGTGGAACACCCTGCCAGAGGAAGTGGTGGGGGCTGAAACAGTCACAGGATTTAAGAATGCATGGGATAGACATAAAGGAATTCTAGAGGGTAGGGGTAAGGGGAAACAGACTTCTAGGAAAACAAACTGAACTTACAAGCTCAAATGGGCAGACTAGGTGGGCCATAGGCCCTTATCTGCCAACACTGTCTATGTATCTATGTATCTATGACCTCGTAGCAAGACCAGTCACAGCTGCTGCCTCCTCTTGCATCAGGGACACATTCATAATTTGTGCATTAAGTCAATGAAAGCATCCCACTCTCACACCATCTGTCACATCTGTTGCAGGTAGATGTACAGATGGACCACCTAGGCAATATGCTGCAGAATAAAGTATTTATTTAAATAAAGTAAACTGTAAATGGCAAAATAAAAATAAGCAAGACAACAAAAGAAAACTAGAAAGTACTAGCTTTAAGGATGTTTACAACATCACTTCCCATCTAATGCTTGGCTCTCATCAGATGTTCTGTCTTCATCAATGCTCCATCCTATCTGACTACTTAGCCTAGATGTGCCACTTAAATATCATGTAGGAGTGTCATGTGCTTACTTAACTCCACCCCTATCCTTTATTTCATACATTAATTCTTTATTTAGATTGTAATTATTTTATTTAAAAACAACCATGTCTCTTTAAGACACTTTAATAACCTAATGACAGTTCCAAAATGATTTACAGTCTTTTCAAGAGCATTTACACAGTTGTCTAGCTTCAGAAGGCATGTCCCTCTTCAATAGCAGCATAAAAGGGATTAGACAGAGGCCGGCCAGCTCTTAGGGAAATGCTGCATTGAATGGAGATGGTACTCTGAGCCTTGACAAGCTGATTATCACAGAGGGATCGATCATTTTTTAAACATCCGAGAACAGCCCTGAAAGAGCTCTGTTTCAGCTTCAGGAGGTAAGCAGAGGGGAAAACAAGGCGTTTATTTAATAAATATCCTTCTCAGTGCTGGATTTCAGTAGAAACTACATTCACGACTGTGCGCAGGATCGAGCGGGTATTGCCGTACCGGTGCTCGTCTTCGCACAGTCGTGCACAACTCTTAAACGCTATTAAAGGGAAAACAAAACCCAGTTCAATCTTCTAGGGGCTCTTGTCAAAGTACAGAACCATGGAATTCTCGACATAGTGCTTTCATTCATAGCATTTTCAAGCAGGGTAAAAATATACCTGAAACGGCACAACAAGCAAAATGAGGCTTCTGTTCAAAACTCAGGAAAATAAAGCCCTGAATAACTTTTACAGAGGTCTATTTAAATAACACAATAAAGAACCTTCAAAAGGTGCTGAATTAAAGAAGGACAACACAAATAAAATCCCTTTCAGCATAAACAGCTCCAAACAATGAACTTCTCATAGTTTGAAAAGGGAACAAGAGAAACTCCAAATATGTAAACAAATGTTCGAGGACGTTGTACCAATTAAAAATAGCATTCCAAAATGTCCTCTTTTGATTATTATTTCAACTCTCTCTCTTCATAGGAATAGTAGTGATTCTAGAATGACTCAGGAGACAACACATCCAGCAGATGTTTTATATGTTCTTCCCAGGAAGTACTGAATATAATAACATTGTCTAGGTAGGCAGCACTGTAAGCAGTGTAAGGGGCTAATAAGGTGTACATTACCCTTTGAAATGTGGCAGGGGCTCCATGTAGACCAAATGGCATAACTGTAAAATGAAATTGACCTATCGGAGTACTAAATGCAGTTTTTTCCTTATCTCCCGGATCTAAAGGTATCTGCCAGTAGCCTTCTGTTAGATCTAAGGTACTAATGTACCTGACACTACCTAACTGGTCAAGGATATCATTGATGCATGGCATCAGATAGCTGTCAAATTGCAATACTGCATTTAGCTTTCTAAAGTCTAGACATATACGTATGCCTTCTTCCTTTTTCCCCACTACTACCATGGGAAAACACCATTCACTATGTGATGGTTTGATGATTCCTATTTCCTGCATTTTTTTTATTTCCTGAATTACATGTTTTCTCACCCATTAAGGAAGTCTATAAGGTTTTTGTCTCAGAGGTTGTGTGTCTGATACCCTTATATGATGGTTCACATTCTTTATCTTTCCTGGTATACCTGTAAAAGAATCTTTAAATTTGATTATGATGTTTTCTAAATCATTTCTCTGGACCACAGTTAAACTATGGCTAATCTGCAAGACAGTCATCTTTCCGATGGTCTCTAAATGTTAGTAAGCTATCTCTAGTTCGTTATTAGATTGGGGGAGTATGTAACCTGATAAAGAAGTTGGTCTTTCTACCCAAGCCTTTAACAAATTAACATGATAAATGCATTTCGTTTTCTTTCTGCCTGGCATTTCAATCTCATAGGTTACAGGACCAGTCCTTTGGGTAACCACAAAAGGCCCTTGCTACTTCATAAGTAGTTTTTGATCAGAAGATGGTAGTAATAATAATTCCTTATCTCCTTCACTAAATTCCTTATGCCCAGTCCCTTTGTCATAGTACTCTTTCTGCTTTACTTGTTGTTGTAAGTTGGTACTATGGGCTTTCTGTATATAAGTCATCAAGCGCTGCCGTAGTTGCTTCCAGTATTGTAGGGGTAAAATTATTTTAGTCTATTTATTGTCTTCCCACTCCTCTTTAATGACATCAAGTGGTCCCCTCAGGTTCTGTCCATATAATAATTAAAAAGGGGAGAAACCTGTAGATGCTTGTGGAACTTCTCTATATGCAAACAGAAGGTAAGGTAAGTAGATGTCCCATTTCCTACCTTCATCCACTACAAATTTCTTTAGCATCTGCTTCATTGTTTGGTTAAAGAGCTCTACTAGCCCATCTGTTTGGGGATGGTAGGGTGTAGTAAAAAGTGCTTCAATACCCAATGCCTGATACAATCGATTCAGCAGTGCTGAACAGAAATTTGTACCCCTGTCTGTTAGGATTTCCTTGGGCATACCTACTCGACTAAAGATTTTTATCATTTCCTAAGCTATTTTAGGGGCTGTAATGGTCCTCAAAGGTATGGCTTCTTGGTATTTTGCCACGTAATCCACCACTACTAAAATAAACCTATTCCCTTTTGTACTTTTTGGCAGAGGACCAACAAAGTCCATTGTTACTCTTTCAAATGGAGTGGATACCATTGGCAATGGTAACAGGGGTACTTTATCTTCACAGCCAATTTTGGTCACCTTTTGACATTCCTCACAACTCTTACAGTACTCTGTTACTTGTTCTTGAATGACGGGCCAGAAAAACTGATGTAGAAGGCAACTCAGAGTTCGATCCCTACCCAAATGTCCAGCCATAGGAATATCATGGGCTATGCTCAGTAGCTGTGTTCTATATGTCTGTGGCACCATTAATTGCTCTACTGTCTCCCCTGGTTTAGCATTGGTACATACACTATACAATAGTTCATTTCTAAGTTCAAAGACATGACCTTTTGGCTCATTGAACTTTCCAACCTGTAAAAAAAATGGTGTTAGTGATTTATCATTTGTCTGTGCTTCTTTAAATTCAGAACTATTAAGGGTATGCATTTGATCAGAAATGGAATCATTTTTAACATCCAGTACAACAATAGTCTTGTTTTTACAAGTCCATAGTTTCTTCTCTTTTCTCTTCTGGCTTTTTCATTTTCTATCTTTACCACCAGTTTCATAAAGATCTTCTTTAAAAGGAAATGTCTGTCCTAAAATCTCTTCTTGTTTGGCATGTGCTCTAGTAGTAACAACACTGAGGTTGGACATTAATAAAGTCTCAAAATTGGTAAAGTCATGACCAATAACTATTGGAAAAGAAGGTGAGGAACCACACCCACTTTCATCTTCTGGGCATTTCCCTCTACCTCTACTATAGTTTCTTTCAGTGGATATTGGTGTACATCTCTGTGTATACATGTGACCCCTGTATTTGGGCCTTTTAAGTTTGAATGAGTATCTAGCAGGGAAGCATAGATCAATGTCTGTTTACTTCCAGAATCTATAAGTACAGTTACAACCTTCTTTCTAACCCGAACTGGTACTAAATAATGTCCCCAATTGGCTAAGGCTAAGTGGGCGTCATCAAATTTCCTTTTGGGGCAGAACCTTGCTATGTGTCCTCTCCCACTCTACTTATGACAAACAATGTCTGTATTATACCCCTTTCCAGGTTTAACGTTCTGCTTGGCTGCAGTGGTATTACTGTGTTGTGAATGGGGTATAAATGAAGGTTGTCTTACCATAGGTGGATGTGTGATGGAATTTCCTAATGGTCGGTGTCTATGAGGGCTTGCTTTTTTTTCATATTTAGTAAGCTTTATTGAGTTTACCAACCAATAAAAAACACTATATAAAGACATATAACATGACATAATACACCATGACAGTAACTTATACAATGATGTTAGATAAAGCTTATGATGTTTCAGAACATCCTATCACAAAAAAAAGAAAAAAACAAAATACAATATACAAGAAAACTATCCCTCCCACCTATCCTCACCCTCCCCCACCCTCCCTATCCCTTGCCATCAGGAGAGGAGAAAAGAAAAGGGAGAAAAGAAAAAAAGAAGAAGAGAGAAGAAAAAAGGAGAAAAAGGGAGGAAGAAAGGAAAAGGAGACAAAAGCCATGAGAAGGTAGCAGGATACCAGTGGTAGAAATCCCCTACTGCTGAATTTTTCTTCTCCTTTTTTTTTTCCTTTTTTCCTTTCCTTCCCCATATATATCAAGATAAGTTCTCCACATCAATATGAGGAGTGTTTTAGACATAGCAAGGTATGCAGTGGGGTCCAGATCCTCTGATATTTTTTACCATTTCTAGCATAGCTTGCCATGGTATATTCTGCTTACAGAGCAAAAAGGATTTCTTGGTGCCATTCCGCATATGTGGGAATATGTTGATCTAACCAGTGACGCAATATCACCTTCTTAGCACATAAGGAGATTAACATAATATGTTTCCTTTGAATACCAGTAAGGATATTACTTGAATCTCCCAAAATGCAGATTTCTGGTTGGAAAGCATTTTGGATACCTAGCAATGGGCTCAGTCTAGAACTAATACTCTCCCATAAAGGTGAAACCTTGTCACACTCCCATAAGATGTGGAATAATGTTCCCCGCTGTTTCTCACATCTAGTACACAGGTCCGTCTGGAGCTTACCCATTTTGCAAAGTTTTACAGGGGTGTAATACAAATCTTGTATAATCTGAAATTGCAGTAATCTATAACGGTCTCATCGAACATCCTTATACAATCTTTTCCAGATTTGTGACCACTGCCGGGGACCTTCAGTGGTTGGGGGGAGGGAATAGTCCCATACATAATGGGTAGTGCCATCTAGCTCTACAGCTATTTTCTGCAATTCTTTGTAATAAAATGAAATTAGATGAGAATTAGGCTTTGTATGCAACGTACTAAGTATGGGTCCCAACAAATAATGGTCCCACAATCCACTACCGAAATGCTTTAGGAGGACCTGGGAAATTTGAAGATACTTAAAACAAAAGGATACAGGCACTTTGTATTTAGCCTTAATCTCAGGAAAAGTTAATATCCTATGATTTTCCATTAAATCTATGACCCTTTTCCCTACACCCTCTGCCCAAAACCCATGAGTAATGATCTTCCCCCCAATTTTAAAATTTGGGTTGCCCAGGATATACTGTGAGGTATCTTTCTCCATGGTAACCTTTACAGTATAATTCAACTGTTTGTGAGCGTGAAGGGTTCTCATAATAGGGGTGCCTTTAAGCTGTCCTGGGACCTTAGTAAGTGGGAGGTATGGCAAGGTCCTTATGTCGGCTCCAACAGAGGAACAGAACGATTTCTCTATCTGCAGCCACAATGGGACATAGGTCTCCGAACTAGGAGTTGGAACTGAGGTCAACCATTGTGAGACAACTAGACAATTAATGGTGAGGTAATAGTGATATATATTAGGAATTTGTAGGCCCCCTAGCTCTTTTGGCCTCTGTAATTTAGATAGCGCCCAACGTGGAGATTTATGCTTCCAAATGAACTTAGTTATAATACCATTTATATGAGTAAACCAAGTCTTGGGTAAATATTGGTGACATAATTGAAGGGGATATAACAGCCGGGGTAAAATATTCATTTTAATAATGTTGATTCGCCCCCAAAGGGATATAGAAAGCATTGCCCATCGATTCAGATCAGTTTTAATGCGGGCTACTAACTGATCTAAATTATATTGCTTAATTTTAGAGTTGGACAGTGATAGATATATGCCCAAATATTTCAATTTATCTTTAACCCAGGTAAGTCCAAGGTGTTGAACGTCAGATTTTAAAGTCCAGTTATTTAAAGGCATAACCTCAGTCTTGGACAAATTTAACTTATAATTGGATAACTGGCCAAAGTCTTGGATAATATCCAATGCAGCTGGAATAGATTTCGATGGATATGTAATGTGGAGCAAAATGTCATCAGCATATACTGATATTTTATATTGGATATGGTTAATAGTAATACCCGGTACCAAAGCAGAAGTGTTCAACTTCCTGATAAGAGGCTCTAAAAACAAGTTAAACAAATAAGGAGAAAGCAGGCAACCTTGGCGGGTGCCCTGGTATAATGTAAAGGGAGAAGAAAGCACACCATTACAAAGGATGCGGGCTGATGGAGAGGAATAAAGAACTTTAATCCATCTTATAAACTGTGCCGGGATGTGATATTTTGGAAGTAAATGAAATAAATAGTCCCATGACACCCGGTCGAAGGCCTTCTCTGCATCCAGAGACATCAAGACTGATGGTATGTCGGAGTCTCTGGACGCAGAGATAAGATGGAAAATTTTCCTTGTATGGTCTGCTTAGAGACGTCCAGCCACGAACCCTACTTGCTCGGGGCTGAGTAAAGTTTGCCACACTTGGGCTAAATGATTAGATAGGATTTTTGCTAAAATCTTCAAGTCAACGTTTATAAGTGATATTGGGCGGTAGCTTGACACCATTGTGGGGTCCTTGTCTGGCTTTAGTATAACCACTATGATAGCAGATGTGAAATTGTGATCTGAAAGGCCGTTTTCATAGACATAATTATAAAAATTTAGGAGTTTAGGACTTATTTGGGTTTTAAATGCTTTATAAAAGTTATGTATAGCCATCAGGGCCAGGCGCCTTATCTGCCGACAAGGCGTCAATGGCCTGATGGACCTCGTTTAAAGTTAGAGGGGCTTGTAAAATCGAGCATTGAGTCTGAGAGAGTTGTGGGAGTGTTATATCTCGGAGAAAATACTCCAATGAGGTATGATTTAGGGCCATAGGGGAGCTTGAGTAGAGCTCCTGATAATAGTCCTTAAAGGAGGAGACAATATCCCTGGGGGAAGTGCGTAGAGTACCGGAGGCATCCCGAACAGCTATTATAAACCTATCAGCCATCTGGGCCTTAAGTCTCATAGCTAGTAATTTTCCAGCCTCATCACCTTGGTCGAAGTATGTAATTTTAGAACGCAAAAGGAGGTGCTCAACCTTATCACTGAGGAGAATGTTATAACGGAAGCGAAGACTTTCTAACTTTTCTGAGTCCTCAGATTTAGGATGGGGCGTGAGACCTCACTCTAGTGCTCTAATTTGTTGTAATAATAAAGAAGATTCAAGAGAGGTTTTCTTTTTTCTTATTGAGGCAATACGAATGACCTCTCCTCTTAAGGAGCATTTCAGAGCTCCCCATAATATATCCAGTCTTGTCATGGAAGGGGAATTAAACTCATAAAAGTTATCTATAAAATTACCAAGCTGCCCCTTTAACTGATCCGATTTTAGAAGTTGGGAATTAAACCTCCAGATTTTGTCGTGGATCATTGGTTAGGTAATTCCATTGTAGTAGAGTTGGATGATGGTCTGAGATCACCTTTGCTAAATATTCACACTCTTGGACCCTGTTAAGTGCTCAGTCCCCAACAAAAAAGTAATCAATTCTGAGAACGATTATGTGGTAGAGAGGAATGAGAAACTTAAGGAGGGATGGAGAGCCTCCATGGGTCTACAAGACAAAGCTAGTCCATCAATTCTCAACGCCAATTGCGGGGGGTAGGGGGGGCTCTAGAGTTAGATCTATCAACCAGGTTATTAAAGACTAAGTTCCAATCCCCTCCAATAAGCATGGGGGAATTGGACCAAGGGGATAGCTTATTCAATAAATTTATAAAGAATTGAGGTTCATCTCCCACTGGTCCATAGATTGACCCCATAATCAACTCTGTTTGGAATACAATCACCTTAACTAGTATGTATCTACCATAAGGGTCAATAACCAAGTTTAACAATTTAAAGGGTATCCGGCATGCAACCAATACCACTACGCCTCTTTTACGAGTATCAAGTCCCACCCCCAAAACAGTACCTACCCAGGAACGTTTAAATTTACCAATCTGCGCTGTAGGTAGGTGTGTTTCTTGAAGGAAAGCTACATCTATATTAATCTTAGAAAGGTGTAGGAGAATTTTAGATCTTTTAGTGGGAGACTGAGCACCTTTAACATTCCATGAGCAAAACCTTAAAGACATAGCCGTAAATAAATAAAGGAGTGCCCTGGTTGTCCTCCAGATTTGACCTTCACATATCTACCAATATCACTGATTCCACAGGTCCCAATATCCTGGCTTTGTGGTGGATAAAATTTTCCTTTCTTCTCCTTCCCCTCCCTTAATACAAATTCCCAGTTCCCGATGGCAACCCCTCCCCCTATCCAACTGTCTCCTCTGATTGTCCTTCCTAATATTGTAAAAATTGCCCTAACATGTACAAACATTGAAGGGGTGCAACATATTGTAAATAAACAATAGGAGACATTAAACCTACTCCTTAATACCCTACGCTCTATCCTTAATACCATAGTAAAGTAACTAATATATTTATAGATCCATATAACCATTTGGGTCTTAACAGTATATTCCCCCCAGAACATGATACATACAATCCCAAAGCTCCAGGGTATGCACCACACTATGGTATCCCCCTCCCACATACTCCAGAACATGATGCACTGAATGGATTGCAGCGAACCCCTGACCTTGCTTCCCGCCTCAGCCTACCCTAGAAACTATATATCGATTAACCATCTACATTATGTTGATTTCTTCAGATTGTCTGTCGGATCACTGGTAAAAAAAAAAAAAAAAGGGGGGGAAGAAGAAGGGAGTAGTTCTTAAAACAGACATTGCAGTATTTAGAGGCATGTAAACAAAAGCACAAACTGTCTGCCCATCCAATCCCAGCCTGATGTTCGGTAGGGCTGGCATCTTTCTTATGTATTAAATCCAATGGATGATATCATCTCGCAGATTCTCCATAAGGAGATGGTAAGAGGCGGTCAAGAATGCATCATGGGTCTAAGAACCGCAGAGAGTACGAGAGATGGACACAAGATGGGAGAAGAAAAAAAAAAGGGGGGGGAGAACTTGCCCCACCATGTACTCTCCAATCTTAAATCCGACTTGTGAAATATTCAGGATGAAGCAAGGCATCTGTATTTAAGCAGGCAAGAGGCTGCTGAAATGTACTTTTGAAAATAAAGAATGTGTCCTCATAGCATAAGGCATCGGCTTGATACTCTCTTGTGAACAGTTAGAATAAGTAAACTTCTCTAAATGGTAGGAACCTGACCTTACGAGGAAAACGAACTGAAGCCAATAAAAGTACAACAGCAACGAGGAGCTCCTCCAGTATCCTCAGTGGAGGGTAAAAAGATCAGGGAACAAGGCTTTTACTGCTGTGTTGGCCTGTTGCGCAGTCTCATAAGAAATCCATTTGCCTTCTTGCAGTACAGATAACCGTGCTGGATATTGCATTTTAAATTTGATCCCTGCAGCTATTAATCTGGAGACCAGGGGGTGGTATTCCGATCTCTTCTGTCTCACTGTAGCCGGCAGATCTTGGGCAAACCTAAGTGGGTGTTCTTCCCATGAAACTTTTTCCAGGCTCCTAACTTGCCCTAGGATGTATGACTTATCTAGGAAGTTTAAAAACTTGATAATCATTGGCCTTGGTGGTTTATCAGCAGGAGGCTTGGGGCGTAATGAGCGATGCGCCCTTTCTATGATATAAGTTGTGTTGTTAGGTGAAGGGCCAACAATTTTTGTGAAAAACCTTTGGAGGAATAAAATGGGTGTAGAGCTTTACGCCTCTTCCGGGAGGCCAAAAATCACTAAGTTATTCCTCCAACTGCAGCCTTCTAAATCCTCCAATTTTATTTCAATTTTATGTAGACGTTGTCTAATGGTAGTCATTATTGGTTCCATCCTATCCTTCCAGCTTTCAAGTGAAGTAGTGCGAGTGGCTACATCCGAAATTGCACGATTCATTTCAGCCAGTTCACCCCTGGTTGCTTTTAATTCCCCAGTGATTTCTTGCAAGGCTTCCTTAAAAGACTGCATTTCATCCATAAATTTCTGCTCTGAAAGGGGTGCCTGTGCAGGCGCAGTAGAAATTGGGAACCACAGGTTTAGGAGAAGCCCCCGATGTGTCTTTCGAGAGTTTAGATCCTTTTTCGGGGGTTTGCGGGGGCGTGTGTCTAGGCAATGCCTGGCGCATGTCCGCATCCATTTTTCAACAGGCCCCAGTATGAGAGCACTTACAAAGTGTACTTTTTCCGGAGATCGCGGCTAAACAAAGCTCTCCCGTTGCTCCAGGTATAATCCGGTTCTCTATCTGCAGCTACGAAGTCGGACAGATAAACTAAACGCGATTTATCAAAGCTGAAGACGGGGAGCTCGGTCTCGGTACTGCTTTTCCTACAGAAGCATCACGTGACCTCCCTATGAGGGCTTGCTGTTATATAGTCCTCTGTGAACCTAATGGCCACCTCTGCTGATTCGGTCCGGTGTTCTTTTACCCAAAGTTGTACGTCCTGAAGCAAAATTTTTATAAATTGCTCTAAGATAATAATCTCCAATATCTGAGTGACTGTCCGTGTAGTGGGTTGTAACCATTTGTTACACAAATCCTTCAACTGGGTGTAGGCATCTTCAGGATTATCAGTACTATGAAATTTGAAAGATCAAAAACGTTGTCTGTGTGTCTCGGTACTAATATATCTCTTCAAAATAGTCTGTTTTACATGATCATAATCATTAACATATATAATGTCTTCATGGCTATATGCAAGCAGAGCTTTATCAGTTAAGTATGGGGCCAACCGAATCACCAATTGATCTCTTGGCCAGGCACAAGTGGTTGCCACCCTCTCAAAAGTTAATAAAAATGCTTCTATATCATTGGATACAGAAAGTTTCTCCAGTTTAATGTCTTTTTTGTACATTCATAGGAGAGGGAGGTCTACAGGTACCTATGGATTGGATTGCTCACAGTGTATCTGCCCATCTGGCCTGATTTTCTTCCCAGCGGGCTTGGTTTTATTTCCTCTCTCTTTCCCTCTCCCTGTTCAGTTCCATCTGTCAAATGCAGAGCCAGTGGAGTAAGTCCTGGGGATCTTCAGGTGGCTCCTCCATATCAGGTTCGGCTGCCCGGGCTCCTTCCACTTGTTTCTTGTCCTCCATTGGTAGATTATCCATCATGGTTTCTTGTCTTGCCATTTTCCTCCGTACCACAGGGTCCAGTCCTGTCAGCAATGGCAACTGCAACTTCTTTACAATGGACCTCGTAGCCAGACCGGTCACAGCTACTGCCTCCTCTTGCATCTGGGGCCCATTCAGAATTTAAGTGCAAAGTCAATAAAAGTATCCTACTCTCACATCATCTGTCGCATCTGTCACAGGTAGATGTACTGATGGACCACTGAGGCAATATGCAGCAGAATAAAGTATTTACTTAAATAAAGTGAACTGTAAACAGCAAAATAAAAAATAAGCAAGACAACAAAAGAAGGATAGAAATTACTAGCTTTAAGGATGTTTACAACATCACTTCCCCATCTAATGCTTGGCTCTCATCAGATGTTCTGTCTTCATCAACACTCCATCCTATCTGACTACTTAGCCTAGATGTGCCACTTAAATATCATGTAGGAGTGTCATGTGCTTACTTAACTCCACCCCATCCTTTATTTCATACCTTAATTCTTTATTTAGATTGTAATTATTTTATTTGAAAAACCATGTCTCTTTAAGACACTTCAATAACCTAATGACAGTTCCAAAAATGATTTATAGTCTTTTTAAGAGCATTTACACAGTTGTCTAGCTTCAGAAGGCACCTTCCCTTTCAATAGCAGCATAAAAGGGGTTAGACAGAGGCCGGCTGGCTCTTAGGGAAATGCTGCATTGAATGGAGATGGTACCCAGAGCCTTGACAAGCTGATTATCACAGAGGGATCCCTCATTTTTTAAAAGTCCTAGAACAGGCCTGAAAGAGCTCCATTTCAGCTTCGGGAGGTAAGCAGAAGGAAAACAAGGTGTTTATTTAATAAATATCCTTCTCGGGGTTGGGTTTCAGTAGAAACTACCTTCACGACTGTGCGCAGGATCGAGTGGGTATTGCTGTACCAACGCTCACGTTTGCACAGTCGTGCAACACTCTTAAACACTATTAAATGGAAAATAAAGCCCAATTCAGTCTTCTAGGGGCTCTTGTCAAACTACAGAACCAGGGAATTCTCGATATAGTGCTTTCATTCATAGCATTTTCACGCTGGGTAGAAATATACCCGAAACGGCACAACAAGCAAAACGAGGTTTGTGTACAAAACGCAGGAAAATAGAGCCCTGAATAAATTTTACGGAGGGCTATTTAAACAACACAATAAAAAACCTTCAAACATGAGCTAAGTTAAAGAAGGACAAAACAAATAAAATCCCACTGAGCATAAACAGCTCCAAACAGTGAACTTCTCATAGTTTGAAAAGGGGAACAAGAGTATAAAAACTCCAAATATATAAACAAATGAATGCAGGACATTGTACCAATTAAAAATAGCATTCCAAAACATCCTCTTTTGATTATTATTTCAACTCTCTCTACATAGGAATAGTAGTGATTCTAGAATGACTCAGGAGACAACACACAAAAAAAAAAAAACGATAGACAAGTAACAATAATAAGAAATAAAAACAAAGTGGGTGGCCAGCCCAACAAACAAGACATTTCAGATGGAACATATAAAAGAGGTACAGTTGAAAAAGCACATCCAGAATTCTCCATCTTCCTAGCATGAGAGAACAAAAAATAATAGTGGGGGGGTTACACTTTCACAGTCCCTATCTAGTGAACATTGCAGGCCGATGGCCGATGAGTTCCTAGTTCAGTCCTGCACTGGTCATGTGCAGGGCTCACCTAGCAACCTGCCTTGTTCCTTACCTGCCATGTCACTCACTCATTGAGTTTCATTACATATGGATACATCGCCACAGATTCTCATCTTCAGGCATGCTACCAGAGTTTGGATACTGCAGCCTCCTTGCCTGATCACTGATTTTACTTGTCAAGGATACCCTCTTACTTATATGGACTCCATCTGGATTACAATTCCGGACAGTGCCAATCATTTTCCTTGATCCAATTTGCTATGCTGCTTCTCTTCATATGCTAACAGGAGATGTCTAGTTACCTATGTACTTCCATTCCCTCAATAGCCTTCAAGGTACTATATACAATCTACTCAATTTATTCCTTGGCTACTACTTCCGCATTCCATGCACCTTTGTCTACCACTACTACTATTATCGACCTACATGTAGGTCCCCTCGCCTACAACTTGTTACATGCTGCTCGCACTAATAATCACATTTCTGCCTCCAGCTCCTCCCTGGCCATCTGGAATTCTGCCAACTATGTATTTTTTTTAATTCAATAAACTTTAATTATTTTAATATTAGTACAAGTTGGTACAGACATGATAAGAATTAGAATTAGAAACATAGCAGATCTCCCCTTTAACATTGTACATAGTTACCAGGAGTATAACATTGAAATAAAATGAAGTGAGGTACATGTCCGAGGAAGACAATCCCAGCCCCTTCCCCTTATCCCCTGTCCCTCCCCTACGTAGTTTCTACCTCCTCTCACCTCCCATATCAAGTGTGTATATAATTAACTTCAATATTATAGAGGAATTGAATTACCAATAGGAAAAGAAGGGAAAAAAACATATATCACAGACCCTTATGGTTTCCGTGCAGTAAGCAAAGCATCTAGGGTGCCCCATCTAGAGTGGTATAAATGAGGATGGTTACTCATATGTAAAATATGTTTCTCTAACTGGAGAGCTATAAGCACTTCTTTATACCATTCCAAAACCGACAGTCCTGCTCTGTCTTTCCAGTGCCTGATAATAATAAGTTTGGCTATGGCAGGGATCAAAGCTAGGTGTGCCTTCTTAACACCTGGGGTACCCTTCATGAAATGGTATAATAAACACATTTCTGGAGTGAACAGGGAGTCAAGCCCGAGCAGCAGATCTAGTAGTTGTTTAATTGATTGCCACAAGATTTGAACCACTGAACATGCCCATAGCATGTGATATAAAGAACCAGGGGTTTGATTACATCGAATGCAGTTAGATGAGGGATGATGGCCCAATTTGTATAATTTCACTGGCATATAATAAAGATTGTACATGATATTAAACTGTATCAATCGCAATCTGTCCTGTGTAACAAATGTATCAATATTTTTCCATGTATTTTTCCAAGTATCTGCTTCCATTGAGAGGGATAATTCTTCGGTCCAATAATAGCAGGTCTCCCGAGGTAAGTTGGTGTCAAAAGATTGCACATCTTTGTAGACCTTGTATACTGCATGGGGTTCCTTAGCTGAGTGTAAGAGCTTGTTTAATATCTCAGTATGTGGGCAGCTTATACCCTCCCATCCCAGATAGTCATTATGGCCTCTTTAACCTGTTTATATTTAAAAAAGGTTGTGATAAGCATCTCAAAACATGAGCGGAAAACAGAGAAGGAGATCAGTTTACCATCTTCAGATAGATCAGAACCATTCTTATCAATCAAAAGAGGCCAGAATGTGGGTGAGATGGGTTTATGATTAATTTTAAAGTGGGGATTGGCAACTATAGGTTGCTCAAGGGATGTGTGCCAATTACATGAGAGGTAGACTTGTAATTGATGGAGGGCTCTGACCGACCATCCGATGGGAGTATTCTTCAGCATTTTGGGGAGTCTCTTAGGACTGATGTAAATCAGAGAAAAAAAGAGTACCTTGATGTTGAGATATTAAGAATCTTTCTACATCAAGCCATAGGGGTGTGTAAGCCTGAAGCTCTATCTCCCACTCTGCCTTTGACCAGTAGACTATTTTGCTGAGGTGGTGGGCACAGTAATAGGTAAAGAAGGAGGGCAGTGCTAATCTACCCTGCAACTTCGGCTCTGAGAGCTTAGTATAGGAGCGTCTAATGCTTTTACCTCTCCACAAGAAGGTATTTAACATGGCTTGTAGCTGGGTGAACCATTTTCTGGGAAGGAAACACCCAAACATCCCTAAAGGGTATAATACCCTAGGTATAACATTCATTTTTACAATGTTTCTTCTTCTCCATAGTGTAAGAGGCAGACCACCCCATCTATTGAGATCTGTCTTAATGGTTTTAATCAGATCTGTAAGATTAAGCTTAATCATGGTGGGAATATCTCTGGCAACCTGAATTCTGAGATAAGTGAGGGTATGAGGTTCCCACTCCAAATTGATGTTATTTATCACCAATCGGGAGGTTTTGTTATTCAACGGAAAGACATTAGTTTTAGATATATTAAGCTTATAGTGGGATACAGCTGAAAAGAATTCAATCTCCCCCAAAAGAGCAGGGATTCCTAATACAGGATCCTCTAGGTGTATCCAGCATGCCTTGACCAGGCCATGGACCCCTAAATTTCTGGAACCTAAACAGTTTTTCAGAAGTCCTCTATACTGCAAGGGATCCAGTGTGCCTTAACCAGGCCACGGATCCCTCAATTTGTGGAACCTAAACAGTTATTCAGAAATCATCTATACTGCAAGGGATCCAACATGCCTTGACCAGGCCACGGACCCCTCAATTTCTGGAACCTAAACAGTTTTTCAGAAATCCTCTATACTGCAAGGTACTAGCCCTGACTTTTGGATTTGGTACCAGTGGAAGCTGATTTCCAAGTGGCCCACACTATCTCCTGCTGAACATATCTCTAACTACTGTATCTCCCTCTGTCTCTAGTTGAATTTATGTGCCAGGGTTTAATCATTTGTTTAATCCTTACAGTCATTTTAAGTTCTGAGTTGATATTAGAAGTGAATTTTGAGCTTTTTTTTTTTAACTGTTGACTTTTCCATTAGCAGATTATATGCTCTCACCACTAGAGGTCTA
This sequence comes from Neoceratodus forsteri, assembly GCA_016271365.2. Taxonomy (NCBI): domain Eukaryota; kingdom Metazoa; phylum Chordata; order Ceratodontiformes; family Ceratodontidae; genus Neoceratodus; species Neoceratodus forsteri. Next base: position 1,019,782,789 of record CM028129.1, read on the forward strand.
TATCTCTGGTAGCAGCTCCTATCCTATCTGGCACACCACACACTGTGTTATTTTGTCATCACAATGCTCCCTCCTCAGTGGGCTCTCCTTTTCCTCTCTCTCTCCCTCCCTTTTTAAAAACTAGATAAGCCTACCATCCACTCTCACCTCTAACCACTTGTGCTTCTAGCTCCAGTCTACCTACAGGGGTTAAACGCAGATGCTCTCCCACCATCTGTAAACACACCTCTCGAACAGCAGCTGAATGGCTGGACCTGTCTTCACAGCCTTGCTTTGCTCTCCAGGTGCTGTGCCCATTGACTTTGCATTAGTTTTGCTGCAAATTTAGCCCGCCCCCTACCTTACTTAAATAGACCTCTAACCGCGCCCTCCCTCTTACATACCCTGCCTCCCACTGCCTATTGGCCAACACTTTTAGCTTCCTCTGCTCTGGCTATGCCTCCCAGACCCCTTCTTTCATCCCACATAGTGCTTACTGATTGAGGTGCTCTCTTTTTCAATCTCTCTCTCTTTCTATCTGCTTCCTGCTAGCCAAGTTACTCCCTCCTGTTCAACTCACTTACGCACCCCTACTGTGCTAGTACGCAAGCCACGTGGGTTCAGTTTGACTTTCTCTTGCCTCTCTTCCTCCTCCTTGCCCTGCCTCCCCTTCTCTCTCTCCCTGGTCCTAGCCACCCCCACCCTGCCCCCGCCACCCTCTACTCTGGTTTCCACTGCTACTCCAAGGGAACTCTCCACTTCCACTCAAGACTTGTGTTTGGTGCACCGTTTGGATATTCTTGGTTACTTACAGTATGCCAGCCACTACTCTCAATAAGTGTGGCCACCTCTCTACACTGTACCACCTTGCAGTCCATATGGGATACTGCCTGGAACCTTGCAACCTCTACTCCCAGAAACAATGATCAAAACTATCTCTCAAAGAGCTGCGACGCTGCTCCTTAAAACTTCTACTCCTCCTCCTTCTTCTCATCTCAGGCAGCGTCCATCCCAATCCTGGCCCTAGAAGCTCTGGCCACACACAAACTCCAGGTGCCCTTATGCTTGCAACCATTAATATCTGCAGCCTACTACCAAAGCAGGATGCACTCCAAGCCTTCATATGCCAACACAACCCTGACATCCTGGCAGTGGTGGAAACTTGGCTGACACCTAAAGTTCCTGACTCAGCAGTAACAATACAGGGCTACAATGTCCACTGGCTGGACCGCGTATCCAAAAAAGGCAGTGGTTGCACAATCTATATCAAAGACTCCCTGTCATGGCACCCTGTAGCAACTCCATCACTTTCTGCCTCAGCCCAGATTCTGCAAACAAAAATTGTCCTAGGTCCCAACCACAAAGCCCTGACTATTGTCTCTGTATACATCCCACCCAGGGACACTAAACATGGCTTTAATGATGTACTAAACTTTATCAACTCTCATCCTCCTGAAGCTGAACTTATTCTACTAGGGGATTTCAACATAAACTGGTAAGCATCGAGCGCCAGTGCCTATAAAGACTCCATCTCAGCTGTTAACCTCATGCAAATGGTAAACTCCCCTACTAGGATTAACTACAAGACTGGCACCAGTACCCTCCTGGATTGGGTCCTCACCACTCACCACACAAGGATTTCTCATACGACCGTTCTCCCAGACTCTCTCAATGACCACTCCCCAGTCATGTGTGCATGGTCTAACAAATTCCTTAAGCTCCCTCCCACAGTTATCACTAGCAGAATCCTTCCTCGTGGAAAACTTCCACATCTCAAACAATACCTGCTTCTACAAGACTGGCTACCCATCTATGAAGCAACAGATGTTAACTTGGTTCTTGATCACTTCATCTCAATTTTCAACAAAGCCTGCGACCTCTTTGCCCCTGCTAAAAGGCACAGAACAAAATCTCTGTCTAACCCATGGCTCACCGTGGCTCTTCTCTCACAGCTGAAACTAAGGGACCACCTCTGGGCAGTTGCCAGGGCCACTGGCAAACAACTGGACATCCAAAATTACAAACAAGCATGAAATGCCTGCACTAAAACCATCCGGGTAACGAAATCCACCTATTACAAAGACGCTCTCACCAATACATGGGGAAATGGTCATGCTTTCTGGGACAATATCAAGGATGTCACAGGGAAGCAGCCAAAATCATCTCCGGCCATGTTAATAGTTGATGGATCCCAGACTTATGGAAAACAGCCACTGTAACACCTGTCCATAAAAGTGGGGATAAGACGAATCACTCAAATTATTGCCCTATCTCCATACTGCCCCCACTCTCTAAGGCACTTGAGTGCATTGTGGCTGATTAACTTACCGACCACTTGGATAAATACAATATACCTTGTCCACAACAACATGGTTTCTGGAAAGGTCACAGCACCACCACAGCCGTTCTTGAGTTCACTGGAGCTTTGCACAAATCCCTTGACAATGGCCTTCTCACAGGGGCCATTTTCATCGACCTCTCCAAGGCCTTCGATACAGTACACCATGGACTACTAATTGACCAACTACTGAATGCCGGGCTATCAGCTGACTCTTCTCTCTGGTTTAAAAGCTACTTAGAAAACCAGTCGCAGAGAGTAAAAATTGCTGACACTCTTTCTGACACCCTGCTCGGGTGTCCCACAGGGATCCATACTGGGCCCCCTACTTTTTAGCCATTTCTTAAACTCCTTCCCTTACCACTGCTCTGAGCAGATCATACTATATGCCAATGATGCTGTTGTGTACTCCACTCACAAAGATCCTGCAACTTTTCAACACACCCTTCAACTTGGTTTCAGTTCTGTAGAGACATGGTTTCTTTATCATAAACTGGTCCTCAATGACAAGAAAACCAAATCTATGCTCTTCTGCAGCTCTCATAACCCACACAAGCTACACCACTTGACTATCTCCACCACCCAGGGGAACACTCTAGATCAGGTGGGGTCCTTCAAATACTTAGGGATACAGCTTGACCCTAATCTCTCCTGTGGACCTCACGTAGATAATGTAGCTAGAGTTGCTAATACACGGCTTGGTCTCCTCTACAAACACAGACACCTCATACCAGAAGCTTTGAAGGTTGCAGTCCTGAGCTCTGTGATCTCTGTAATAGACTATGGTCTCATCATTTATGGCTTGGCCACAACCACAATCCTTAGACGCCTCTCAACTGCCTTAAATAAGGCATGTCGGCTCATCACAGGTGTTCACCATCTCACCCACACATGTGACCTGTACACCCAGACTGGCTGGCTCCAACTATCAAACCGCATAAAGTTTCTCACCTGCTCCATGGTGAAAAATATCTACCTTGGCCTTGCACCTTCTGGGGTCTCAACTCTGTTACAACACCGAACCAACAAATGGTGCCTTCGGAGATCCAAGCTACAACTACTGAAAGTCCCCCACTGTCACACTTCACAGGGACAACGCTCTTTTGCTTATCGAGTGTCACTCTGGTTCAATGGCCTCAGCTCCAACATCTCCTCTGCCCCAACAATTGGTATGTTTAAAACTAGGCTCCAGGACTATCTCACTACTAACAGCTCCTGTGACTGCCCAACTTAACCTTGTTTCTCCACTTCCCTGCCTGCTCTAGTGGCCCCCCTCCCCTCCTCACTGGATTCTACCCTCACATCTTGGTACCCCAATGCTGCACTTTTCATCCTCTCCCCACCCTACCTACATTCCTTCCCCCATCCCCTCTTCCCTCTCCCTATGACTCTGGCACTTCTGATCTCTTGTCTGTTTTCTCTGAAAAATGCCACTGGCTGCATTGCTTACAATGCTACCCTTGAATTGTAATAATCTGTAATCTGTTTGCAATGTCCACATTGCTGTAATATCTGTCTTGATGTTCCCCATAATTTGTATTTCTCTGACGTGGAACCTTTGTAAAAGAGCCTTGGCTCAAAGGTATTTGTAATTCTAGACTTAATAAAGTAAAATAAGAAAAATAAAAAAATATCAGTAGATCATCCGCATAAGCAGACAGGGTGTAATGTCATTCTCCAATTTTAATGCCTTGTATTCATGGGGAGGAAACTAAATTCTGGATCAGAGATTCCAGATAAAGATTAAACAAAAGTTGGGATAAAGGGCAACCTTGTATGGTCCATCTCTGAAGTTGGAAGGGGTCAGACAAGATCCCATTACACCAGACTTGAGCCAACGGGCAAACATATAATAATCTGATCCATTTAACAAATTCTGAAGGGAGGCCATAATGTGCTAAAGCTGCAAACAGGCAATCCCAGGAAACCATAGCAAAAGCTTTCTCGGCATCCAAGGACACCAACACCGCAGATGAGTCAGAGTCCCTGGATACCGAGAGAACATACATAACTTTCTGCAAATGATCAACTGATGAATACCAGCCATTAAACCAATTTGTTCATGACCAATAAGGGTAGCTAACATGGGACTTAACCTATTGACCAGAATTTTGGCTAGAATCTTTATATCCGTGTTGACCAATGAAATGGGTCGATGACTTCCAGGGTAAAGGGGGGTCTTTGCCTGGCTTGGGTATAACAGTAATCAACGCTTTCAGTAAGCTGTCCTCTGACATACCCTCCGAGTACCAAAAATTATATACCTCTGTTAAAAAAGGAGCAATTTCTGATATACATGTTTTATATAAGTTATTAGAAAGACCATCTGGTCCGGGAGATTTATCTGACATTAGTTGCTCGATTGCTTGATTGACTTCTTGTATAGTGACCAAACCACCAAGGAACGTGGCACTCTGGGGAGATACTTCGGGGAGCACCATGGAGGTAAGGTAATTAGTAATAGCTTGAATTGTGGGATGATCAGTTTCGTCCACTGAGTAAAGCCTCTGATAGTATGTCTGCAGCTCCCTTACAATATCTCTAGGTGATGTAATAATTTGGCTATCAGATTTAATACTAGAAATGAAGTGGATGGCCTCAGCATGTGTAAGCCGAACTGCCAATAGTTCCCTGCCTTTTCCCCTACATCCAGATATTTAATTTTAGTGCACTTCAAGGATAGTTCCACCCTCTGATATATCAGGGGTAAATATTGGGCCTATGCCGGGTAACCCAATCGATATCCGGGGATCTACTATTAATGGTAGTCTCTAGCTTGCCAATGGCAAAAAGCAGAGTGTCCTGTTGGGCTCTATGCTGTTGGGATTTAGTGTCAGCCAGCCGTAGGCATTCTCCTCTGAAGGCACACTTTATAGCAGCCCAAACCATATCCATTCTTGTGACAGATCCCCTGTTATTAGATATAAAATTAGAGATGAAGTCCTTACTCTGTTGTAAGGTATCAGGCTTCTGGAGCAGTTGATTATTCAACTTCCTGATGAAGTGTCTTCTAACTCCCGGCCCCAGAAAAACAAAAGTGAGACAGGTGATTGATCTGATATAACTCTCTCATGTATGTATGACTGAGCTTATGACACTTGGGAGCAAAAGGGAACTCAGCAAAATAAAATCTATTCAGGAAAGAGATTTAAGCTGAGGTGAGAAAAAAGTGTATTGACGTTCCTTAGGGTGCAATATCCTCCATGCATCCAGAATGTCCGCACCTCTCATCAGATCATTTAATGCCCTTTGTGAGGGAGAAAACCCCTGCCTCCGAGAGTCAGGTCTATCTATGTGAGTGTATGGAACCACATTCCAGTCTCCCCCTAATATATTTAAGACCGGTGCGTTAGTAACCACTAAACTCAGTAGCTGTGTGAAAAACACAGGGTATTCACAATTTGAGCCATATATAGCACCTAGTATGATAGGCTGAGCTTCAATACTTCCATATAATTGGATGTATTTCCCATTGGGGTCATATATTTCTTTCCCGGTTTTAAAGGGAACTTTCTTATTTATTAAAATTGCCACTCCCCCACTGTTGTTAGATCTCCCTGCACCAAAAACTTGTCCCACCCATGCCTTGGAAAATAGGTGGATGTCTTCCCACTTCAGGTGAGTCTCCTGGAGACATGCTATCCCTGTTTGCAAATGCTGTAAATGTCTAAGGACAATCTGCCTTTTGCACTTGTCCTGGGCACCTTTAATATTCCAACTAATCAGTTTATACGGGTGAATCTATGCCATTCTGTCTGTAGGGTTCCTGATTGGTCCCCAAGCTATAATAATAATAATAATAATAACTTTATTTTTAAAGCGTCTTTCAGAATATCAAGGTGCTGAACATGTCAAAAACCACTATGTCCTAAACAAAACTCTCTAGTAGTAAATAGATTGAACACACTTGATATCTTCCCCCCACACATCATAACACAGTTATAACTGAAAAAAATATATATATCCCTTTTATTTCTACCACAATGTCCCCAAAATAAGAAAAGCCCCTTTCCCCTCACCCCCAGTTCCAATGAACTGTAGCACCTAATAGACATTCACTATTTTCTCCATCTTGATCCGCTGCGTCTTGCAGAAGCATAAACATATGGCTTCTAATGATCAAACAAAAGTCTGTACTAACAGAGACCCAGACATCCAATCAAGGTTGCATACCTTGTTGCCGAGGCAGTCCAAATTCTGGCACTGATTGTAGCATCTCTTTCCAAACAAAAGATAGGCATTAGGAGCGATCTCCTCATTGTTTCAAGCCACTTCTAAGGGGCCCCCCGGCTATGTACTTCGGAAGAAAGCCCCAAAAGACTGCATTGCGAGCGATTTCTCTATCTAAGGAGACAATCTACTCTGTTGCAACAATCTAGCGATGACTACAGCTCTGTAAAACTCGGTCAATCACATTGTTTGAATAGGTCTGGGAATAGTCCTTTAAGCTCTTTCAACGCTTGTTCCTGGGTTTCAAAAGGTATCCAATGATCCTCGTATTTGACATGGAGCACTGCGGGGTATCGCATCCTAAAAGGTTTTCCTGCTGCAATCAATTTTGATACAATCGGGTGCATCTCCTGCCTCTTCACTCTTACCGATTGTGGAAGATTCTGTGAAATCCTTAGTCGATGCTCTTCCCACAAAACTTCGTGCAGATCCTTGACTTTTGCCAAAATGTATTGATTATCTAAGAAATTCAATAATCGGCATATCAAGGGTCTAGGCGGAGAGTTAGGAGGTGGATGCAGATGGAGAGCTCAATGTGCCCGTTCGACTACGTAGGTGGATCCATTTGGGGAAGGTCCTGATATTTTTTCGCACACCTTCTGTGTAAAGAGTATGGGATTCGTGCCTTCCTCTTTCTCAGGCACACCAATAATTAAGAGGTTATTACTCCTGCTTCTCCACTATAGGTCCTCCAGCTTATCTTCCAGTTTTTTGAGTCTCCTCCCAAACTGTGTGACCGTAAGTTCATTTTTATCTTGCTTTTTTTCAAGCGATATAATTTTGGCTTCCAAATCTCCTACTTGTGTTGAAAGTACTTGGACGGAAGACTTGGTCTGTTGCATATCATCGGCAATTTCTGCTATTTTATCCTGCATCAGCCACATTATTTCTAAAAATGTCTCTTCCAAGAGAGCAACTGCAGGAGAGGAAGTTTTACTCGCACTCACAGGCTGATGTCTGGGCTGCTTTGCGGCCTTCTCTTTTTCCGGGGTTGATGGAGGGGAGTGCCTTGGCGGCGGTTTCTTCATATAGACATCCACCCTGAGATACCTTCGTAGCTTCCTAGGAGTCTCAAGCAATCGGCCAATGTAGGTAAAGCACACTGTTTATGAGGGTATTTGAAGTAAAACACTGTATTAGTTAGCAGAGGCGCGGAGCTGTGGAGAGTTGCTGCTGCTTTTCACCATGCCATCACGTGACCCCATGCCAACTATTTATATTCAAACTGCATGGTCCTCATGCTCTACCGCTTCAGATCAGCTTATCAGTGCTCATTTAGCTTCTTTTACTCCACCTGCCTCACCGTGTTGCAGCTTGGAGGTTCGACTATTCATACACTTGCCTGCCTCGCCCAGCATCAGGCCTGGAGGTTCATAACTTCTGTCAGCCTGCCACGCCCAGTCTGGCCATGGAGGTTCGTATACCTCTACCTCGTACCTGCTTCACCTTCAGGGCCTGGAGGTTCAACTATTCGTACACTATGCCTGCCTGCCTGCATCGGGCCTGGAGGTTCATACTTCTCTCACCCTGCCACGCCCAGTCTGGGTCTGGAGGTTCATATACTTCTGTCTCACACCGCCTTCCTACCCTAGCTTGGCATCAACTCCAAGACCATATTCTCCTAATAAATCTCAGTCATTCGTTCAAGCTCCTCCTCCTCGGAATGAATTCCTCATCTGTTAGAACTGCTCGATAGGTGCAGCTCGACCTATCCGATTGTATATGCTCGTCGGGGATTTGTCCATTTCTCATAGAAGTCTTGCTTTGGATATATTGTATACCCTCAGACTTCATCCCATGCTATTTCCAGCTGATTTATGTGGGTTCCGCTGCACCTGCTAGCCTTATGAGCTTGACTGCCATCTTCTACTACCTATTATTACTCATCAGCTGACCTACAAGGGGACATTCTGCACATACTAGCCTGCGAGGGCTAGCTATCACTCGACTTACTTACCAGCAGACCTATGAGGGTCTGGCTGCACTTACAAACTTACCTGGAGCTAGCCACCATTCTACTTACCTCACCAGCTGACTTCGGGGGTCCTGATGTGCATCCTAGTGATGGAACTAGCTGCCATGTTCTACTACTTATCAACTGACCAACCCGGTCAATATTACTTGCTACTTACTACCTCATCTCCTAACCTACGCAGTCCAGCCACATCCTCACTCATTGGGCTCACACTGTTATACCTTGGATGCTTCCTAACCTCGCACTATTGCTTCAGATTTACTACCCTCAAATCCTGCCAGGATTTCAGCTCTGCTCTACTGCCGTATGCCTTCTATATCATGACTTAAGCATAAATTCTACTCCAATCATCCTATTACCTGAACTGGGTTCATAAGTCCTCAGCTTCAACTCAAGTCATTCTACCAGGCCATGAAATTCTTAAGCCTTCTAGCAGCAGAAGCCTGCAGGTTGGACTTCTTCTATTTCATCCCTGCCCGCCAGCGTCAGAGCCTGGATATAAATATATATATATGTACTCTATATTCATCTATTTATCAAGTGCTAGCCTGAGGAGCTCCTCATTTGGCCCTATCCTGAATCTGTTAGAGGTGTTCCAATAATGCTTATCTCAGTGCAATCTACCTGGATGCTTCACTTGTTCATACAGCTACCTGCAGTGCTCATGCAACACTTGGAAGCCTGTTCCTGACTTTTCCTTCCTACTACGAACTGTTCTGCTACTTAGATTAGCCATTAAATTAATTAGGATTATGCTCCCTTAGTATGCACAGAAGGATGGGCAGGTTAGCAGCCATGGGTCCTCAGAGGTTTCCCCTAAGGGGGGTTTTCATCTCCTGCGTGCTGCTAGCCATACTCTCTGGAGTTGGAGAAGATAATCGTGGAATATCATATTTTTTGGGGGGTGTCACATCCGAATCTACCAACCATCCTTCCTACGGTGTGATACAGAGCAAAGCCAAACCATCAATTCATAATGAATACCTCATCTGTTCCAGTATCTAGCACTACCTTACTTCAGCTCATCATGTACTATAATCACTGACTTACTCATGTCCATGCCTAAGTACCTAAGCACTATTCATCCAAACAACTATACCTTGAAAGCATTCTACTTACTGGCCTGGTCGCTGTATCCAAACTCAAACCTACATTATGTAGATGCAGTATGTAACATAAGTACTGAGCTCTGAACCACATATAATTGGAGGGCTCTGCCTAAGGTTATATGGGGGAAGAGCTCCCCTCCACAACCTACTTAAGCAGCAGAGCCCTGCCACTCTGCTTAGAGTGAGACTCACTCGCCCTCCATCCTCCCCTTACACGTCCTCCTTCTCCCTCCGGGGGGGGGTATCATATCCTAATCTACTAACCATCCTTCCTATGGTGGGATACAGAGCAAAGCCAAACCATCAATTTATAATGAATACCTCATCGGTTATAGTATCTAGCACTATCTTTCTTCAGCTCATCATGTACTATAATCACTGACTTACTCATGTCCATGCCTAAGTACCTAAGCACTATTCATCCATACGACTATACCTTGGAAGAATTCTACTTAATGGCCTGGCCTCTGTATCCAAACTCAAACTTACATTATGTAGATGTAGTATGTAACACAAGCACTGAGCTCTGAACAACATACAAGTTGATCTGCAACACTTTTTACCAAAGCTTTTGAAAGGGGAGGAAGGATGGAAATGAGCCTATAGTTACTACTAGAGGTACGGTCACCATTTTTATGTACTGGAGTAATAACCGCCCTTTTCCACAGTGAAGGGAACTCACCTAGGCACAGAGACATATTGAGTATTTTAGTTAGGGGAGTTAGTACTGCATCAAGCATTAAGGAGAGTAGATTTGCATCAAGGGAGTCACCACTCTGTCTAGTTTTACTGAGGAACATGGAGAGATAGGTGTGTGCAACACTGGGAGAGATCATCTGAAAGTGAAAAGGTGGAGCACAAGGAGGGGTGGGAACTGACCAGTAGATGCAGAGAAGAAGTCAGGGGGAGGATAGAACTGAGGTCAGAGAAAGATGCATTAAAGGCATTGGCTATCTTGCTAGGGTCTTGGGTGGGAGCCCCATCAATAATCAGCATGGAGGGAGGAGATTTCTACTGCCTAAGTGCATAACTTTGCACTTTTTGGCATTAAAGCTCAGCTGCCACACTTTGAGAGGTATCTTCAGCAGAAGAAAGGAGGTGGTGATGCCACTGTAGAGAACATTGGTCAGACCTCATCTAGAGTACTGTGTCCAGTTCTGGAGATCACATCTATAGAAGGACATAGAGTAATAGCGGTTCAGAGAAGGTTGATACAAATGGTGCAAGGGCTACACCAAAAGTCATATGAGGGGGAAAATGGAGAATCTCAATATGTATTCACTGGAAGAGAGAGAGAAAGTGGATATGATAGAAATTGTCAAATATCTCAAGGGTGTGAACAAGATACAAGAGGGTAGCATCTTTCACAAACAAAGATGTGCAAGAACAAAGGGCCATGATACAAAAATAGAGGGGGATAAATTTAAGGGTAACGCTCCACACATCTTTACTCCACGCATGCGCAGGATTATGACACAAGTTTTAAAAAGTAACTTGCGAGCCACACAGGGCTCGGTTTTAATTCTAAAGTATGGGGAGCCGTTCGTGATTTAGTAGTCTATATGGGCAGCATGTTACTAAAGCAGGCTTGGCATAAATTGCCACTTCATGACTGTGCTCGGTCCTGGCACGCGTCCTCAATGGGTGTTATGCTTCTGGTGTTGGTGGATTTATGGAGGCTGGAGGGAAAGATGAATTTTGCTAAATATTCATAAAACAGGTATCTTTGGTGAACTTCTACATCTATGGGGTTATTCTGCATCGCAAATTACTTACTGTAGGTGCATGCCAAATGGCACACTGCACAGATCTTAACAAAAATGAGGTGTTAAAGCTGACAGTGCCCTTTTAAGTTAAAAGTTAGCAGCAATGTCTAAGGGAACTTGCAGGAGCAACTTCACAGTTCTATTAAGCACCATAAATTGTAAGCAGTAGTATCAAATAACAAAGTAGCTTCCTAGCTCATTAACAGCAAAGTAGATTATCAAAAACACCTTTCCAATTCATTAGGAGATTGTTTACTTGTGAACAGCATTTGCAAAAAAAAAACAGTCCCAAAGCCTGGTTGCCAATGCATAAGAATGTACAAAATTTGCCAGCAGATAAAGGCCTAGAGGTGTATCAAGTCTGCTCAAATGTGCAGCTAGCACCCCTTATTCTGCAGCTGCCCCCCCACCCTTCCCTCCATTGACCCTCCCTTGCCCTGTCCCAGCCCCTTTTGAAGCAGTCCACTGTTCTACTGGATACCACTTCTGCTGGTAACGCATTCCATTCAGCTGCCACCCTCTCTGCAAAAAAGTGTCTCCTCATGAACCTTCCCCCCTCCAGTCTCATATCATGGCCCCGGGTGTCCCTCCCCTCCTTTACTTTGAACAGCCCCTCTGTACCTGTCTTGTTTATTCCTCTCATGTACTTAAAGGTTTCAGTCATGTCCCCCCTGTCCCTTCTCTCCTCCAGTGAGTACATGTTCAGCTCCCTCAGCCTCCTCTCATATGGTAAGTCTCCCAGCCCCTTGGTCATCTTTGTCACCCTGTGCTGCACCCCCCCTCCAGTAACTTAACGTCCCTATTCAAATACGGGCACCAGTACTGCATGCAGTACTCCAGATGCGGTCTAACTAATGACTTCTACAGTGGCAGATTCACCTCCCCCCTCCTCAAGGAGATACCCCTTGCAATGCAACCCAGCATTTTGTTAGCCTTTGCAGCTGCCTTACTACATTGTGCCCAGTTGTTCACTTACACTGTAATGAGTACCCCCAGATCCTTCTCCTCCTCTGTCTTGGCTAGCTGCACTGCCCCCTCAGCTGGTAACTCCTCCTTGGGTTCTTCACCCCCAAATGTAGCACCTTGCACTTTTTGACATTAAACCCCAGTTGCCAGGTGTCTGACTAGGTTTCCTGCTTTTCCAGATCATCCTGCAACCCCTGCCATTCCCCTTGGTCATCTTCCACTGCTCCCATCTTGATGTCATCAGCAAACAGACTGATCTTGCTCTTGATGTCCAATGATATGTCTGCAATGAATGCCCCAAACAACACTGGTCCCAACACCTAGCCCTGTGGAACGCCACTTGTCACTGCCCTTGGAGATAAGAGTTCCCCACCCACCACAGCCCTCTCTTGCCTTCCCTGAAGCCAGTTCCCTACCCATCTCACCAGCTTTGCACCTGCCCCTGTGCCTTCCAACTTACTTCCCAGCCCTCCATGTAGCACTGAGTCAAATGCCTTACTGAAGTCCAGATACAGGACATCCACTGCATGGCCCCTGTCCAATTGCCTAGTTACCTAGTCATAGAACTCCACCTGGTTGGTTTGGCAGGATCTGCCATGTATGAAGCCATGCTGTCTGCTGTCCTGTAGTCCTTTGGCTTCCAGGAGGGCCACCAGCCTCTCCTTCAGGATAGTCTCCATCAGCTTACCCACAATGGATGTGAGGCTCACTGGTCTGTAGTTCCTTGATTCATCCTTGGGGCTACTCTTGTGGAGGGGCACCACATGAGCCATCCTCCAATCCTGAAATACACAACCTGAGTGTAGTGAGGCATTACATAGGTCTGCCAAAGGTCCCACAAGGACCTCTGCCAGCTCCTTCAGTACCCTGGGGTGGATGCCATCTGGGCCTGGTGCTTTGTCCACCCTCAGTGCCCTCAAACCCTCCAGAACTCTGCCCTCCATGATTTCCTCATCTGTCGCCCCCCCATTTCTGCTGTTCCTCCCCCACTGGGTATCACCCCCCTCTTCTCCTTAGTAAATACCAAGCAGATGTAATCATTTAGTGCTTCTGCCTATCGCCCCACTTCCACCCAACCTCCCACTTTCCTAATCCTTACTATGTGGTCCTTACAGTTACTTTTCTCCCTGATGTACCTAAAGAAGTCCTTCTTACCCTTCTTAATGCTTTGTGCCAGCCTGAGCTCCATAGATGCCTTGGCTCCCCTTACTGCCTGTGTCACCTCCTTCGATTCCTTCTGGTACTCCTTCCTGTCCTCCCCATCCCTGTTTTCTTGTACCTCCTAAAGGCAGTTCTTTTCCTCCTTACCTTTTCCATGACCTCCTTGCTCACTCAGCTGGGTTTCTTAACCCTAGCCTTCTTGCTCTGGGTCTTGCTGAAGCTTCTGGTTGCCTTCGCTATCCCCAGCTTTATGAGCTCTCACCTCTGGTTAGTGCCCATACTAGGTTGAATTCTGGCCAGGTACCCTTTTACCACTTCCCCCATGCTCCCAAAGTTGGTCCTCCTGAAGTCCAGCACCCTTGTGCTAGATTCCACTCCTTTCTTGCCCATATCCAATGTGAGTCATACTGAGTGGTGTTCACTTCCTGACAGTGATTCTTTAACCATAAGTTCCCTCACAAACTCCCTATTTGCCAGCACAAGGTCAAGGGTATTCCCTAACCTGGTTGGTTCACTGACCATTTGCATCAGGATGCTGTCCAGAAAGGCATCCAGCAGTACCTGCTCCCTTCTGTTGCTGGTTGTTGGAGTACTCCAGTCCACTCCTGGCATGTTGAAGTCCCCCACAATCACCACACTACCCCTCTCGCAGGTCCTTCTGATCTCTCCCGCTAGTTCTCTGTCTAACTCCTTTGTCTGAGAGGATGGCCTGTACATCACTCCCATTCTGAGAGTTCTATTCTTGGAATCCTGGATTTGCATCCAAAGTGACTCCTTGCTACCATCCTCCCCTTCCTCCCTTACACAATTCAGTCCTTGACTCACATACAGTGCCACCCCCCTCCTTACCTCAGTTCAGAATTATAAGCAGTGTTTACTCTTTATGTAGCAGAATAACAGATTATTGTGACATCAATGGGCAAGTTTCTTGGTCTGTAAGATGTAAAAGGCATTGTTCCCCAGTGGCGGAGCTAGAGGGGGCTGGGGGGCAGTCACCTCTCCTGGCTGCCCCAGTGTGAGTAGTGGTGCCCCATCACCATCTTTATTCAATGTTTAGTGTCCATTGTGGAGCCCATGATTGGCTGAATGGCCCCCCCTGGCTCCCAAATGCTCCCAAACCTGGCTTCGCCACTGCTGTTTCCCCAGATGCAAGCTCGATGTTAGCAACTTTTATGGTCTCCTCTGAGGAGAGGCTACATTACTATGTGAGAGAAAAAACAAGTAGGGGTAAATTATTATGTTTGCTATTCTGTTATGTGTCTTTTTATGTTTGCTTGCTCGCATGCACAAGAAACATGTGGCAGCTTAGGAGAAGCAGGTTTTGGAGGTGCGGCACTATTGCGGCCAATGCCACCACTGTATTTTTGAGCTTGGCCCTCTTTACCCATGGCAGTGGCATGCTACTGCTAACACTAGTTCAGCAAGCATGCCACGAACTTGAAATGAATTAGCCGCTGCAATGAGGGAGCGGCCCCGTCATTGCAGGGCGTGCCTTGCCTGGTGTAACATTTCAATAAACAAGTAAGTTGCGGTCGACATAGATCCTGATGGACTCCTGGTCCATTTTTCTATCAGGTGGCTTCACTCCTGAACCCATTTGGGGGGCTCTGCCCCTGCACCCCCAATTCTAATTCTAATTAACTATGAGTTAGATTGGATTCGGGGAGTGGGTGCAGGACCGGTACAGAGTGTGCCCCTGTCTCTGGCACACCAATACAGTGAACTGTCGATGCAGTGTCGATTTTTGTCAGCAGCGATATAGGTCACTGTATTGGTGTCACTGTCAGGGGAGCAAACCTAAAAAGGATCACACAACACACATAAAGATAAAATAAAATATAATGTTATAGTGTTCAATATTTGAATATTTTCACAGTTGCATAGAAGTTTACAAAATGCAAAGAAATATGCAAAAACAAACTATTCTGTTTTCCCTGTAGACTGGGTCCAAGACATCCACCATGTCATCTTGTCAACACAATCATGACTACTGTGAGAGAGACTGGCCCAGCTTGCTCACATCCTTGACCTAACAGAAATGTTACTTGCTATGAGTGTGTCTACAGCTAAATGTGGCAGAGTATTCTCCATTCAGAATCTTATAAAAACAAAAATAAGAACAGGTTTGTCTGATGACAAACTCTAGTCATTTCTGTATATAGCAGTTGAAGGTCCTGCATTAGATAGCTTTGATCTGTATCAAGCTATCAACCACTGGCTACTATCTGATCCTGGCACACGCCATGTTCATGGTCATGGTCATGCTAGTTCAACTACTAGTTCTGCTGATGCTGATTCACATGAAAATGTCCCTGAGGCTGTCACTAGTGTTGATGATGATGATGATGACAGTGAATCTGATGCTCCAGCTGGAGCAAGCCCAGGCTTCTTACTTTAACTTTTCCTGATGCTGATGCTGTACTGTCTGCTACATGATGTTCTCTCTGACTGTGCTGCTGACGCCATGCGTTAATTCTGTCACAATCCTCTCCATCCTGACAAACAAACAAAAAAAAAATTCATGTTGTCTATTACAACACTAAATAACTGATACTACAATAAATCTGCTTTGGTTTTCTATATTTGTATACTTTCCACTAAAAATATGACATTTTATACATGGACTACCACGTCAAGCACCGAGACAACTACTTTTTGACAAGCCATTTGTCCGTGGACAAGTACCTAATTTTAAAATTTGTCAACCCTGACCATCAATTTAGTTTTTTCGCTATTTAATACCAGACCAGAGTCTGACAGCCATGTACAATAGGCCTGTAAAGTCATGTTGGTGATTAGTTTCCAATATATTTAGATTCTTCCCATTTGCCACCATGTTGGTGACATCTGCATAGAGCTTAATATCAGAGAATTTTGCCACTTTTGCTAATCAGTTTATGTAGAGGAAGAACAGTGTGGTTCTCAAAATTTTATTTATTTATTTATTAAATTTTGGTGACTGGGTAGGCCCACTGAGCCCCGAAAGTCCCTTTTTCAGGGGTGACCTGGGATAACAATACAAGTTATAAGAATGGACAAGGACATAAGGAACATTTGAGGCATTGTGAGTTACATTATCAGGTGGTTACAGTAAAGAAAAATCATGGATACAGGCATGGTTACAGGCATGGTAAAAGAAAAGCAGTGGATACAGGCATGGCTTACAGGCACGGTAAAAGAAAAGCAGTGGATGCAGGCATGGGTACAGGCATGGTTATCATCGTGACATGTAAGCAATTGGTAGTACTTTGCATATAGTTTATTCAGGGGTTACACGTGGCCTGTGGCGAGCAGTCTGTATAAGGCAGTAGTAGGAAGGTTAAGCTAGGAGACAGGAGTTAGAGAGGAGGGGAGTACCTTAGGAGCTTTAAGTGCCATGACAGTGGCATGTGCTTGAGGTCAGCAGATGGGACTTAAGCCTGGTGCGGAAGTTCATGAGTGAGGAGGAGGCCTGGACCTGGGGAGGGAGCTTGTTCCATTGGCAGGCTGCTTGGGAGGAAAAGGATCTTCCGCCAGCATTTGTCCTTACCCTAGGGACTTCTAAAAGTGTTCTATCTGAGGTCCTTAGGTTCCTTGGGTTGTGTTTGAGGGTTATGGTCCCGGCAATGCTTGGCTGAGTGTGGGGTTTGAGAAGCTTGTAGTCCTAGACAAGCAAGGGGTGTTGGAGGCAGGCAACCAATGTGGGCCAACAAAGATTGGCCAAAGTGTCACAGTGGTGACGTCTCAGGTGGTCTAAGGTTGCGAAATGAGCTATTTTATTATATAGCGTTTGCATCCTGGTAATCTCTTGTTTAGTCATGCCCTGTATAATAGTGGCCGCAAAGGTCAGGTTGGGTAGAAGTACGCTGGTAGCTATGGAGAGCCTGGCTTCAGGGATGAGATGGTCCCTGAGTCGGTACAGGGTGCCAAGTTTCCGATGTAGGGTCCTGGTGACCTGGTCCACGTGTTCCTTGTATGTGATATTATGATCCAACTTGAGGCCTAAGTATTTAAGGGAGAGGACTACATTAATGGATTTACCAGAGAGTGAGGTTAAGGAGAGGGATGAGGACCTGTCAAATCCCAGGGATCTTGGCCCAAATAACATTGCCTTGGTCTTGTCAGCATTTAGTACCATTCTGTTCTTACATAGCCAAGTCTCTAGTGAAGTGAGATCCTTTTGGAGTAGAGGGTCTAGGGCAACCACGTCACACAGGGGTCAGAAGATGACAGTATCGTCAGCGTACTGCACAACCGAGCTCTACCTGCAGTGGGTACGCAGGTCATTGGTAAACAAGGAAAACAGGAGGGGGCCTAGAATTGAGCCCTGAGGTACACCCTGGTTTAGGGGTAGTGGGTGAGACATGGTCCCTTTCCATGAGACCATCTGTGCCCTGCCTGATAAGTAGCTCCCAAACCACTTCAGGGCATGATTGTCTAGGCCTATATTTTGCAGCTTCTGTAGCAGCAAGTTGTGGTCGACGAGGTCTAACGCCTTGGATAAGTCTATAAAGACTGCACCAGTGGGTATCCCTTTGTCCATTGCCCTGAGAACTTCATCCGTGAAGTTAATGAGGGCAGTGTCAGTACCATGGTTTGTTCTAAATCCATGTTGGGAGGGGGAAAGGAGCTGATGAGCTTCCAGGTAGTCCCTGAGTTGATTGTAGATGACTCTTTCTTGCACCTTAGCAAGTGAGCAGAGGAGGAAGATGGGCCTGTAGTTGTTGAGTTTTTCCCTGAGCCCCTCCTTTGTAAATAGGGACAACATTGGCATGTTTCCATGGGTCAGGGACTGCTCCTTCCCTCAGTGATCGATTGAGGAGCATGGTTATAGGCCAGGCTAAGGAGGTAGCTCCTGCCTTGAGTAGCCGAGGGTTGATACCATCGGGTCCCCCTGACCTTTTTGGTTTCAGGTTCCTTAGGAGGTTTAGTACTTCAGTGCGTTTAGCCAGTCTCAGGTGAAATGGGGGTCTTTCCATGTGAGATGGTTCATCTGAGGTAGGGGGAAGAGTCTGGGGAGACAGGCAGGTCTTGTAGGCCTCGAGGTCTGAGAAGTGCCTGTTAAGGGCAGCCGATATTTGAGAAGGGTCAGTTGTTAGCTGACCATTAATCTCCATGGGACAGGACTCAGGCTTTTTGCTGCCCTTGATCAGGTCATTGATATGATTCCAGAATTGCTTGGGGTTGCCCAGGCTGGTTTTCTGGAGGTGTGTTAAGTAATCTCTCTTAGCGAGTTTTATGGCAGTCTTGGCTTTGTTCCTCAGGGCTTTGTATTCAGCGAGATCTGCCAGGAGGGAGGAGAACCTAAACTTTTTCCAGGTTTTTTCCTGAGTATCCATTAGGGCTTCGAGGGAGGGAGAGATCCACTTGTAGCAGCTGCCTTTAGCCCTCATTCTCTTCATTGGAGCAAGGAGGTTGGCCACTGTGGTTAGTTCATCCTGGAAGTATTGCACAGCCTCAGTAAGAGTAGGGAGAAGATTTATGAGGTTTCAGTCCAGACTACCAAGGTAGTGATTGTATTGTAGTTCAGAGAACTTGGAGAAGTCACGGGCAGAGAGAATTCTAGGTTGGACCTTGGGTGGTTTGTTTTTCCATATAGAGAAGACTGGGGAATGGTCTCTCAGGGAGTCTGCCATTCTGCCCACACTCTGTATATTAGTGGGGTTAGACACCAGAGCCCAATCAAGGGTGGTGTGGTTCCCAGTTTTGTAATTAAGTCTGGTCGGTTCAGAGATGACCTGCGTCAGATCTGCTTCATGGGTAAGTGACTTCGAGGCATGACCAGGGTCCTGGGCCCAGTTAATGTTGAAGTCACCCAGGATTAGTTGCTCCATTGTTAAATGGAGCCCTGTGGGACACCTCGCTGAACCATGGCATTACCTGACAGGAATCCATCAAGGACTTGCTGTGCATGTCCCTTTAAATAGGAACTGAACCATCTGAAGACCTCCTTTGATAATCCTATCTCTTGTTGAACATCAAAATGTGGTCAACTGTGTTGAAGGCCTTGAACACTGAACACCCACTGACATACTGCCCCCTAATTGGGATGCTATTAGTTCTACCAGGTCCATGAGTGTGGTGTCTTTGGGGGGGTGACCTTTTCAAAAACCTAACTGGACACAGAAAGCAAGGAGTGCCATTCCAAATGGTTCCCCAACTGACGCTGCACCAGCTGTTCAAAGACCTTGGACACAACAGACAACAGTGCAATGGGTCTATAATTAGTAGGTTCAGATGTGGAGCCACCCTTGTGTACTAGAATTATTTTTGCTTTTTTCCAGAAATTAGGGAAGGATCCCTCCATCAAACACCAATTAAATAACCTTGTCGAGGCTGGGTCAATGATATCCAGTGAATCTTTCAACTATGCCCAAAACGTGCTATGCTATACTTGCAGAGAGACTCCCTCTCGCTTACTGCCAGGTGCCAAATCTTAACTAAAGTGATTATCCCATTTTTGATGTGATCTACTGCTCTGCACTGTAACCACCCTATCTAAGCTTGATACCGTTCTAAACTCTTTCTGCCGCTTTGCTACCAACCCCCCCCAGAACTCACCATTGCGATTTATACTCCTCTCTTGGACTAACCTTGTTGTCCCACAGACACTTTATCCACTCCCTCAACCTTATATCTAAATTTTGGTTCAACATGCTACCTCCCTACGTCTCGGATAGCCGCTCCATGGCCTCCCACACCCCTTATGTACTGAGACACAGAAACAAAAGATCCTTCAACATACCTTGTCCCTCCTCCACATCTGGTAAGGCTGCTTTCTCCTACCGGCTCCCCAGTCTGTGAAACAATCCAGCCCCCTCCATCAGGGACTCCTCCTCATACCTCACTTGTAAAAAACAACTACGCCTCCTGCCACCTCCCACCTGTCTCTGTCCCAGGTGACACAATTCTCCACTCCACAAACTCTGAAGACTACTGTTTTTCTCCTAAGCACTTACTCCTCTATGGTCACTAACAGTGCACTGACTACTGTATATCTTGTCTCACTTTGTCTCATCACCTGAATTTAGTTTCGTGTTCGGTCACAATTCTATTGTTCATGCATAGTTGCTGTACCAGTTGTTTTTGTCCATTTAACCTGCATTATTGCTGTATCCACGGTTATGATATACTGCTGTAACTATTGTATGTTTTATAACTATAATTACTGCATCCCCTCCCCCCCCCAGTTACACCTGGAATTGAGCATCGGCTCAGTGTACCTTTCCAGGTTACAAAATGTTTAAATAAATAAATAAAATGCCAAAGGACTTTCATTATTTTAACCTTCAAATCTTTTCTTTTACCTGTTTACAGGTAATATATGTAAATCTGAATGTAGGTATATGTTGTGGTAGTCTATGTACTTCAGAAGAACTTATTTTTGTAATATTCACTAGTACTAGTACCAGTAAAGATACCACAAAGAAGTACAAAAATCACACAGCTGCAGTGGATAGTTCACATTGCTGAAATTATTATGTGGCATAATAAAAGGTGTCTGATTTGATGACATGCATCACACACATACTCACACACACTCATCAAGTAATGCATAGCAAATTGAAAACTTCAGTAATATAACCACATATTTTAAACAGACTAAAAGTATGCACTGCAGCAGTAACAGTTACTAGTACTAGTACCACTAAAGATACCACAAAGAAGTACAAAAATCACACAGCTGCAGTGGATAGCAGCTTCACATTGCTGAAATTATTATGTTGCACAATAAAAGGTGTCTGATTTGATGACACGCATCACACACATGCTCACACACAAAGTAATGCATACAAATTGAAAACTTCAGTAATATAACCACATATTTTAAAGAAACTAAAATTATGCAAAGCTGCACCACAACAATCAGCAAAAAAAAAAGGCAAGAAATATTGAAAATATTACTGTGTGTACATTAACACAGTTATACAAGAAAAATATCACCAAAATAGAAAGCACTGTCTTTTTCTCCAAGTTAATCTACCTACACCACAGACACACCCTTCCCCCAAAGCACACTTCCACTGTCTCTCAGTACACAGACTGAATGTTGTACATTAACATTCAAAATCCATACACAAACAATAAATCCATGATAAGAGCACAGGAGGGTTTCTATAATTGATGAACTAAAGTTTCAGCAAAAAGTCTCAAAAAGGCTTTTTTAACAGCTTTTTGAAGGTTTGAATTGCAGAGAACTCTCAGAGCAGATTGTCTCCTACAGCTTCCTACACACACTACCCCAAACTGAGGCTGTGCAGAACAATCTAGAGCCCATGTGACCTGAAATCCCATGAAACTCTGCAAAATTCACTTTTGGAGCTTAAAAACAAGGCGAGGTAAGGTGAAGTACATTGTTTTCAATGTACTTTGCCTTAAGAACTGGTGGAGTAGTGGTTTGGTAGGTGGAGTAACGCAAAGTCATTGTTTTCAATGGTCTTCGCATTACTCATTAATAACCCGAAGTACTCTGCTTCACATTGCAGAGCACTCCTCGAATTCACCTTCACTCCGCGAATCACTCCATGGAGAGAATTGGGCCACTTCGCCCATCACTAATCTCTAAGTCTGGGAGAGACACAAAATATTCATTTCAAATATTTGCAGATGAACTTGGGGATTGATGTTCTTCATTTCTAACCATCTGAATTGGAGGCCTCTGATTCACTGGACTTTCAAAGGACTCTATCAGAATCGAGTATTGTCTTGACTCAGAAGCCTCACTGGTTTTAATGCAGTAATAGTTTTATTTAGTTTTATTAATATTTATTTTTAAAGCATTTCTCACTAATTTGTATCACTCCCAGTCCATTGGATCTAGTGTTTTTCCAACCTTTTTCCATAATCTGCTTTTTGCATGAATTTGTTTCTTTAGCCCTGTTTACAGTGCCAGCTTTGCAGTGCATCAACCCATGTGCACAGGTTGATGCCCTGCAAAGTTGGCAGTGTAAATACTGTCAGGAGTGCTGTATGTGTCTGTCAGATAATTTTTTTGATCTGACTCAGTTGTAGGATCAGTAGCACATTAAATGGCAATGTGAGCGATTTGCTGCACTCGCTCTGCTACAAAGGCTGTTTTCAAAATCAGCCTCCAGTGAATTCACTGCCCCTCCTCAGAGTGACCTGCAGTGCTGTGAGGGTGGGCTGTGTAAACGGGATGGTAGACAGCTCATCGGGAAGGGAGTAGCGTACATGCCACATCACTGCCGCCGTTTAAACATGGCTTTTAGTTTTTCAGTAATCGAAGGTACATGGCTCTTTCTTTGAGTTTGATTTCTAAAAGAAGCCGATTCACTACACACCTCTTTGAACCAGTTTGTAAACTCTTGAACAGCCAGGTCCAGTGAGGGCATCAGAAACAATCTGTCCCATCTTACAGAGGCTAATTTAAGTAGGAAGAATTCTTTATTAAAATGTTTAAACATACTTCTTCTTACTTTTAGGGGCATTGTTTTGCGTAATTACCACTTGCCATCTAGTACCTCAAAATCACAGCTTAAAGAGCTGTGATCACCTAAAATGGGTTGGTTAATTGTAATCTGCAATGATTTTATTTTGGCAGTTATAAAAATTAAGTACAGAATGTTTTCTGGGCTTGTCAAATGTGTTTTCCATGCTGGTTTAGTAATTACTTGAGTAACCTCTAATGGCTTAAAAATTTGTTCCAAAGATCTGCCTCTCTGATTTCCCCAGAGGGCATCAATCAATCAATCAATCAAAATCTTTATTTATCCAGGTGGGCACCATTGAGCAAGGCTCATTTGCAAGATGGACCTGGTCATGAATACATCAAAGTACAGTACAGAAGCAGGTATACAAAAAGCAATCATATACAAGGAAGAAAAAGTATATACAGTGTATACAGCACAGTACAAGGTTGAAATAAATAAAAATTAAAAAAAAGCATTATTTTACAATTGAAGAAGTCAGCAGATGTACAATCAACCATAGGCATACAGGGCTTATAAGCAGAGATCTTTTGAATGAGGCAGCCGGCAACTACATATATAGGGGAAAGAGACCATGTATGGGGTGGCAGGTTAAAGAGCTAAAGAAGAGGAGGGATATATTACCGATGACTGTGGGAAAAATTGGGCTAAAACCACAGAAAGTGACAATGGCTGTCGTGTACTTGTTAATTATGATAATGACAAAGGAGGAGTAGATAATTGGGATACTACTATGGAAGGGGTGGGACTTTAGCCAGGTTGGAGTGGACAGGGAAGGGTGGGTGCAGCAGGAAGAGTTAATAGGGAAAGAGTGAGAGCCAGGGGTAGAAGCATGGTGAGTGTCAGGATGGAAAGGGGGAGTTGCAGAATTAGTGGGCTAGCAGTGAGGAAAACATTTGCAAGGTGCTTTCATGTATCGATTGTAGAGCACCTTGAAGATATTCAGGCTAACAGGGCAGCTCTGCTTCAAGTTCCTTTGTAAACCGTTCCACAATGTGGGTAAAGAGAAGTTTAGAGCAGTTTGCCGAAATGAGTTTTGACCCTTGGAACTTGGAGGGCAATTAGGGAATAGTTCCTTAGAGCGTAGGTGCCTAACACAATCCAGGCAATACAATCTGAGACATATGAGGGGAGCATATTGGTCACTGCTCTGAAGGCCCATAGGGTGGTGTTTCTATTCCTTCTATAGTGAAGAGAAGTCCAGTCTAACGATGAGTACAGGGAGTAGTGGTGTGTGGAAAGTGGAAGGCCAGTAATGAACCTGATAGCTCTGTGGTAGAGGGTGTCCAACTTAGCCAGTGCAGAGGCAGTGCAGTGGCTGTAGAGCAGGTCTGCATAATTTATTAAAGATAGGAAGGTAGCTTGAACCAGTTGAATCTTGGCCTCCTTTGTGAGCAGGTGGTTAATTCTGTAGAATAGTCCAAATCTTTGCCTTAGTTTCTTCTGTAGTTCTTCGAGATGGTCAGTGAAGAAAAGTTTGTGATCTAGCCAAACTCCTAGATATTTGAATTTAGTTACATACTCTGGTGTTTCTCCAAGAACAGTGGTAATTTGTGGGATAGCCCCCCCCCCAGCAGGAACTGCCGCATGCAAGGAGGGGGAGAAGAGCATGGCATTTGTCTTTTTCGCATTGAGCAAAAGCTTTTTGTTTATGAGCTGGTATTGTAGAAGGTTAAATTCAGCTTGGAGGTCTTCACAGGCTGCTTCCGGCATGGGATGACTCAAGTACAGTACAGTGTCGTCTGCTAATAAGTGGATGTTGGCTTTTAATGTTGGCATTAAAGTCACCAGTCATTATTAAGTCTAGTCACAGCGTTTTGTCTTGTATAGTCTGGGAGAGGTTTTCAAAATCACATATTTTAGTTCTAGGGAGTGCGTAAACTACCCGTATTACACATTTAGCTTTAGGATAAAATGAAGGTGATGGAAATTAGGAAGGCAGACATCAACAGGATGAAGAATATAGTATGGGAGCACCTGGCAAAGCTCAGACCAGAGGTGGATGTGGACCAGAAATGGACCATCATTAGGAGGGGAATAACGGAGGCCACCAACATCTGTACAAGGATTTGTAAGAAGAATTCCAGAAACAAGAATCTTAGCTGTATAACAGGAAGGTAACTGAAAAGGTAAGGGAAAAGACGACAGCCTTCTTGAAGTAGAAAAGTACCATGAAGAAGGAAGACAGGGAGGGATACGCTGTGAAATTGAGAGGCAAGCAGAGAGGTTAGGGCAGCCAAGGCAGAGAAAGAACTGAGATTGGCCCAGGGGATTAAGGAAGGGGAGATGGACTTTTTCCAATACATCAAGGAGGGAAGAAGAAGCTGGCCCGGTGGCATTGAGGGTTGAGGCACTGGACACCATACCTCGTGCCACGCCAGCGACCTGGATTTGGGAACAAGCCCAGGCCAGCAGGAGGAGACAGAGAGGATCAAACATCCATAGACAGCTCTCCTCTCTCTGGGGTGGGATCCAGGGCCTGCTCGACAGCAGCGACCTCCGTTGGAAGCCGGAGGTACTGCACATGTCAGGGCTGTAAGTAGAGGGATTGAACTGTGGCAGACATCAAGGGGATGTCACTGCACGTCTGAGCTCTGGGAGGATGAGGCTGGAGGAGAAAACAAGGAAAAACCCCTACCACTGTGGAGATGATGGCAACCTCCAGTAGCCTGGGCCCACATGCCCAATGTCAGCTGCAATACTCGACTTTCCCCCTGGGTACCCCAGGCCTCTCCAAGGAAGCGGGACAGCTGGCATCCTGATCCTGATGAAGTGGTCAGGTAGCGCGGTTGAGGCGGGCAGTATGGAGCTACAGCGCTGAGCGAGGATGCTACAGAGATGTCCCAGCAGGTGGGTGAATAAATAGAATGTAAAAAAAAAAAAAGAGAGAAGAAGCACCAGGGATGAGATAGTTAGGATAAAGAGGGAGGGAAGATGGACAGAAAAAGAGGAGAAGCAAGCGGAAGCACTAAACAAGTGTTTTTGCTCAGTCTTCATCAAGAAAGCAGATGGGCCTGTGCCACAGGGGGAGATTGGGGATCCTTGAGAAGGGAGGAGAGTGAGTGGGAGATTGGGGTGAACTTGGTTTTAAGAGGGCTCAGGGAGCTTACAGTGGACATGGCACCAGGCCCATATGGGGTAAACTCAAGGGTACCAAAAGAACTGGCATGGGGTATTGGCAGCACCACTGACAGACCTATTTAACACCTCCCTGGAGATGGGATGTGTGCCACAGGACTGGAGGGCAACTCACGTGGTACTCCTCCATGTGAGTGGCAAGGTTGAGCCAGGTAACTACAGGCCAGTCAGCCTAACCTCCATAGTAGGCAAGTTAATGGAGACAATGCTAAAAGAAAGGCTGGTGGCCTTCCTTGAAGACAATGGTCTCCAGGATGACAGGCAGCATGGGTTTGTCAGGGGGAGACCTGTCAGACCTACATGATTGACTTCTTCAACTTGGAGGCAAAGTCTCTGAACAAGGGGTGGGGGGTTCGTACTGTGCCTTGACTTCAGAAAGGCATTCGTCTCAGTGCCTCATGGATGGCAGACTAATCAGCAAACTGGGAGACGTGGGTTTAGGGGAGAAGATGCTGTGGTAGGTCAGGAGCTGGCTAAGCAGAAGGAACTAGAGGGTGGTGGTAAGGAGGGAACTGTCCAAGCCTAGACCTGTAACCAGTGGGGTACCACAGGGCTCAATACTCAGTCTTGTGCTGTTCAACAAATTTATTGGTGACATTGCTGAAAGGGTTAGTGGCAAGATCTGCCTTTTTGAGGATGATAATAAACTCTGAGGGAGGGTGGACATGGAGAAGGGGAGACAGGCACTAATGGAGGACCTGGCTAAACTGGAGAAATGGTCAGGCATCTGGCAGTTGGACTTTAATGCTATGAAATGTAAAGTAATGCACATGGGAGCCAAAAACCCATAGGCCAGTTACTGGCTGGGGAAATACAGGTGACAGTATCAGAGGATGAAAAGGACCTGGGAGTAATGGTCAGGGGTGGTATGAAATACACACCACAGTGCCATAAGGCAGCAATAAGGCAAACAAAATTCTGGGATGCATTGCCAGTGGAATCACCTCTAGGAGGCGAGGAAGTTGTTCTGCTACTGTACATGTCATTGGTGAAACCACAACTGGAGTGCTGTGTTCAGTTCTGGTGCCCTTACCTGAAGAAGGATATTAGACTACTGGAGGGGTCCCATGGAGGGCAACCAAAATCATTAAAGGTATGGGGGACAGAACATCTGAAGAGAGGCTGAGGGATCTGACCATGTACTCCCTGGAGGACAGAAGAGGGTGGGGGGCATGATTAAAACCTACAAGTACTTTAAGGGCATAAACAGTGTTGGTACAGAGTGCATCTTCAACTTAAGAAATGAGGGTGCAACTAGGGGGCATAGCCTGAAATTGGTGTGGGGGTAGATTCAAGAAGGAAATGAGGCACTTTTTCACTGAAAGGGCGGTGAAGGGGTGGAATGATTTGCCATAGGTGGTGGCAGCGAAGACATTGGCCAGTTTCAAGGGTGGATAGGATAGGATGAAGAATAGGAATAGGACCTAAGGGGACACTACTGGGAAGGGGATAAAAGATGGAATGGGGATGGTGGGGGCTGGGGGGGCAGCTCCAGGGGATTTAACTCAGATGCACACTCGAGCAGACTAGATAGAACATTACAGCCTGTTTCTGCTTGCAGTATTGTATGTTTATATGTTCATTTCACACTGTTCTAAAATGCTCCTTGACCAGCAGAGTGTTAATCACAAACACTCACTGAATTTACCAAAAGGCCAGTTCAGATAAAACAACACAATGTGAACTGGTATTTAAAAAGAACTTCTACAAAAATGCATTTTTTCTGATTCAAGTCTGTTTTCCTTTGAGATATTACCCCCCCCCCAGAAAAAAAGAAATACTGTGTAATGCAGAACTTGCAGAAGGGATTCCATTGCACATGAGCTTGCATCAGTGGTTACATTCCATAACGTAAACTGAGCTGAACTCATCTGTGACTATAGATAGTAGATAGTGATAGTCTCCTTCACCCATCTGTTCAACAAAAGACAGGATGCTGCTTATTAAAAGTAAAGTCTCATCTCCCCTCCCCAGATGTGCAAAACGAAAGGGCAAACGGAGAGTAAATGAACTAAGAAGAGGCTGACAGTGGGGGTGGGGGGAGGCTAGGGGCAGATCTGACTATGTTTTACCTAGCCCACAGTGCTGATACTGTACCTCAGTCATGTTTGTTTATTAGCTTTTGTTGACCAGGTAAACACACTAGACAAACCCTGTCCACCCCTTACATCCACCGCAAGCTATAGTACCTGTTACTTCTAACCCTGATGTTAGCCGGGGATATTGAGAAAAACCCAGGGCCTTCAAGTAACTTATCACGCAAGGATGTAGACTGGTACGATACAAAGAGCCTCTGCATTGCCCACCTGAATATCAGGAGCCTGCTTCACAACATGGCTGAACTCGAGGTGTGGGTTGTACAACATAACCCAGATATCCTCTGCATATCCAAAACTTGGTTAAAACCCTTCACCCCTGATCCACTCTGCTCTCTACTAAACTACAAGCTCATCCGTCAAGATAGGCCTTCATCAAAGCAGGGAGGTGGGGTTGCCATCTTCTATAAACCTCACTTGTTAATATCCCATAATGCCCAGCCTACCCTATCTTACTGCAAAGCGATCTATGTGACCTTACAGCTTGGCTCAAAGAAACTTCACTTGGTCTGCACCTATAACCCTCCGGCTGGTGGTAGATCTGGGCTTGAAGAACTGCTATCCCAAGTGGATAAGACCATTGGCCGAAATGAAGTCCTCATACTGGGGGACCTGAACATGAACTGGACTAGTAAATCCAACCAGTCCTCTCATACCATGGTCCAAGGCCGAAACCTCAACCAACTAATCACTGACCCTACCAGAATCATGCCCCCCCCCTCAGGCTAGTACTCTTATCGACTGGGTCCTCACAAAATGCCTGGATAGTATAGCATGTGCAGGGATCCTAGCTGACTCAATAAGTGATCACTCCCTAGTCTACTGTATCTGGCGTGCTACCAGCAAACCATCTCCACCTCCAAAACTTATCACCTTCCGAAACCTGGCAAACTTTAACCAAGAAAACTTTATACAAGATCTCTCTCTGACTGACTGGCCTCCCATCTACACTTCAGCTAATGCCCAGTTGGTGTTAGACCATTTCCTGGCCCGGTTTCGAGTGCTCCAAGACACTCATGCTCCCTGTGTCACTCGTCGGATCCATGGATCTGAGACGAAGTGGCTCACAAAAGAACTACTCACACAGATTAGGGCCAGGGGCAAAATGTGGCATCGCTTCAAAACCACTGGGCTCCTGGCCGATTATAACAACTACCAAACCCAGAGAAATACATGTAGAAGGCAAATTTGATTAGCCAAAAGCTCTTTCTGTAAAGATCTGCTAACTAAAGCAGCGGGGGACTCTAAGAAATTCTGGGCAAAATTAAAAACTCTCCTTGGAGCTAATCAAGCAGCCCATACAAGTGACATGCTGATAAATGGCATACATTGCAATAATCCAGTTACTATAGCAAACTCATTTAACCACCATTTCTCTGACCTTACCAACTACCAAGCCTCTTTCCCCATTGCACACTCTACTTCCCCCCACGGTGATGAACAACCTCTACTCACGCATCCTCCTTTCAGGTTCCGGAGTATTACAAGTACAGAAGTGCTGAAACTGCTCCTCTCAGCTCCGGAGAGTACCAGCTCAGGGTCTGACAGTCTGGAACCTAGGCTTCTAAAAATCGCTGCCCAGCTCATAGCCTCTCCCCTAACTAAAATCTTCAACCTATCTCTATGTCATGGTTCAGTCCCCAATATCTGGAAAATAGCTGAGGTCACACCCATTCCTAAAAAGGGTGATCCTAAATTAATCATGAACTACCGTCCTATAGCATTGCTCTCTCTGCTTAGCAAAATTCTGGAAAAACTAGTGGCCACCCAAACCCTAGACTATCTGCAGAAGTATAACCTTCTATCTAGCTCTCAGCATGGGTTCCGAAAGGGACAAAGCACTTGCACTGCCCTCCTCAAACTCACAAATGACATCTTTGCTTCTATGTACTCTGGCCTCCTGACAGGGGCTATCTTCATTGACTTAACGAAGGCATTTGACCTGGTTAACCATACCCTTCTTCTTGCCAAACTGCGCTCCCTCGGTTTCTCTACTGATGTAGTGGCCTGGTTCAAAAGCTATCTGTCCGAAAGGAAGCAGGCTGTAGTTTTCAACTCAGCTATATCTGACTTTTCATCAATTCATGTTGGAGTGCCCCAGGGCTCCATACTTGGCCCATTGCTTTTCTCAATCGTCATAAACGACATCCTGTTGCTTGTTCCCACCTGTTCATCTTTGCTTTATGCAG
Organism: Neoceratodus forsteri; assembly: GCA_016271365.2. Taxonomy (NCBI): domain Eukaryota; kingdom Metazoa; phylum Chordata; order Ceratodontiformes; family Ceratodontidae; genus Neoceratodus; species Neoceratodus forsteri. Next base: position 1,019,813,164 of record CM028129.1, read on the forward strand.
ATGACCTAGTCATCTATCACAGTGCAAGGAATATCGTCGACCTAAACCAACCTCTTGGCTCGGACTTCTCAACTATTCAGTCTTGGCTAACAGAGAACAAACTTGTTCTTAATATTAGAAAGACACACTCTATGCTCTTTGGTTCACCTGCCAGACTTAAAATAAACCAAGATGCCCTCAAAATCGCTTGTGCATACTGCTCTTCACTGGTAAGCACTAGATCCATCAAATATTTGGGCATTACTCTGGATGAATCTCTTGATTTTGACCTATACATAACTAACACCAGTAAATCTGTCAACGCCAAATTATGAGGTGCCTACCGCACTAGCTATGCCCTTACCCCATCGGTTAGACTAGCTGTGGCTCAAGGTTTTCTGTTCCCAGCCTTGGCATATGGATCAGTCACGTACCTATCTGCCTCTAAATCCTCCCTCCACAAATGGGACACCACCTATAACAATATCTGTCGTTATGCCTCTGCATCCCCACGTTACAAACACCATTGCCAACTCTATTCTGACTTAAACTGGCCTAGACCCTCTGCCCATCAACTCCAGTCCTTTGGCTCACTTATTGATAACATTGTCAGATCTGGCATCCCAGCATCACTTGCCTGTCTGCTCCACTCACAACCTCTCTCCTATGGTCTCCGATCTGCTGACCTAGCCCCTTTCCACATTCCCAGATGTAAAACTAACATGGGTACACGTGCTTTCACATACATGGCCCCAAAATACTGGAACTAGATACCTCCAGTTGTTCATGGAGCACCTACCCATGCTAGTTTTAAAACACTTCACCGGGACCATCTGCGTACAACTAGCCCATGCACCTGCTTTCATCCACCATAGACCACTTCCTTTTCCCTACCCTCTCTCTTCAGTAGATAACCTACCTCTTGTACACCACTTCCCCACCTCTCTAAACAACCTTCTCACATGTCTTCTTCTCTCATCCTTCACCTGTTTTCCCCTCTCCCCTCCACTCTCTCTTCTTCTCCCTCTCTCATTCATCCACAGATTTTGGCACTTATTGTATTTTGCTGTGTGTAAAACCTTTTTTGCAATGCCTGTTTCACATTCTGTTTTGACTCTAGTTGTGATTTGACCTAAATGTTATTCCTGGTTTGCTTCATACTGTAATTTTGTCTCAACCGTTCAAGTGTGATTATTCTTTGAGTCAAGTGTTTTATTTTGTTAGTTGAATGTTGATTTTTCCTCCCTCACTGTGTTACCTATCTGATGTGCTGCGTCACATGTATGCTCATTTGTATTTCAAACTGTCTCTCTCCCGGGTCGTGCCTGAAAATAGGCATTTCTATGCCTAGTGCACTCACCCTGTTATCAAAAACAAATAAATAAATAAATTGCATATTTTCAGGTATGACCCAGGAGAGTACAATGAGGGACAAGTCCATACAGGAAACAATAAGATACAATTCATACATTGCACAGGATCAAGTAGAGCCAGGTGATATAAAACAAGCAGTCAAGAATTACACACAATTGGGTAGGAAAGAACATACTTAGACTAAGCTAAAGATAAGAACAGTGCATCAGACAAAAAAGAATCGCCGCCAGAGGCATAGGGTGAATAAATTTCAGTGCAGTAACAAACCCACCAAAACAGTGCATCAGACAGAACTCCGCCTAGAGCAGAGAGAAGTAACATTACAAAACAAAGCAGCATCTTAAGCAAGCAAGATCCACCCTCAGGGCCCACGCAATGTCCGCCGTAACTGCAGGTACTGAATCAGTATACCACTATTAACCATATCTAGCAGCAGGTTACTTTACAGAAAAAAAAACAGACTGCAGAACAGCTATTTGTTTCAGAAACCCAAGAGCATGAAAAACATTTTCAAAAATATTTCAGACATTGAAGCAGTAGATAGAACTTAGTAACAAAAAAAAACCTAACACAATACAGTGCAACTTGAAATCTGCAATTGCAAATGGTTAAATATAATGAACAAATAAAACTAACACTGTAAACTTTTAAACATACTGATTTATCCAGAAACATTCATTGAGGTATAACAAATGGCCCATTCTGGTTGCTGGTAATACTAAATACATTGAGAAATGGAACTGAAAAAGAATTAAAAAACAGGGTGTTATCCTATACTCGGCTGTCAACTTTTTTTTGTCAATCTTATGTATTTCACCACAGTAAACTACCTGGTCACACTTCAATGTAAATATATGTCATTTGTTTTACTTTACTGTAACATTGCTGCTCTATTATTGACCCTAGACTGTTTGATTTTTTACCAGGAGAGACACACTAAGCTGAAAGTTTGTTTACAGGTGTGATCTGGGCATATAAGGAAGTTAAATGACTTGTTCAGGGTCGCACAATATGCAAGTGGGGGACTGTAGGATTCAAACCCAGATTTCCAGGTTTGCAGATCAGAGCCTTAAACCACTGCACTATACTGCCTTCCTTTGAAAATAGACTCTGCTGAAAGGATCTTATGTGAAATAAATAAATAAATACATACATACATCAATCAATAAATAAATAAATAAAATGCTATCTGACTCATTCATTGCTAATCTGCCAATTGTTTCCAGCCATTCTTTGAATGCCAGTGTTATGTGGCTTTTCCACTTAGAATGATTTTTTTTTTAAAACACAAAGCTGCAATCAAAAGCCAAAGCTGTTGTGATCTGGCAAATGAGAATGAAGTTGAACAGTCACCAAGTATTAGTAATTTGGGGTCAAAAATAATCTGACTTTATGAAATATTCCTCCAAAAATTAATAATTAAATTAAAAAAATTAGAAATTTGTGGACAAGATCATTATGGCCCTGTGCACGTGTGGACGTAGGTTATGCACCATAGTCGAGTAGCCCACCCACGTAAGTCTGCACCTGTGGACAGGTGCGTACCCAGGGGTATTTATTTATTTCTTTATTTTTATTAATTTAGGAAATTGGAATTACAACCCTTTGAGTAATAGACTCATTTCAAAATGCAGAATGGATGCACACCTGTTCACTGCCCTGCCCCCCCCAGCATGCAGGACTCTGCAGAGTAGCTGGGGGCAGCATCTCTGATCTGGATGCCCATACCAGGTCCCACAGTGGGTCACTTACATCACGGGGCATGCATTGGCAGCACGGCCTATGGATGTCTGACCGCCAGTGTTTGTGGTGGTGAGATGAGGGTTGTGTCACTGGCTGGTCCTAGGGCACCACCATACAGGGCTGGAGTTTGGGGCAGTGGGGGGAAGTTGCCAGTGCCACAGGTGTGGGGGCAGGGCATGGTCCACCACAGGAACTGCGGGACACAGGGCTCGGGGCTGACATGCGTTGGTGTGGGGGGGTGCTCAGACCCGTGATTGGGAGTACACACTGATGGGTCAGGGGGAGCTTGTTAGTATCATGCTCAGGGATGACGTGTGAGGGGTTGCCTCCAGCCATATGGGGAGGGGACTGCTGTGTGTGCACAAGGTGCATTCTGGACAGCTATCCTGTCATGGGGAGGGGGTAATCATGGTTCTCTGGCAGCAGTGACACCATGCAGAGGCATGGTGTGCAACAGCCAAGACTGGAAATGGATCATGGGAAGGCAAAGGTGAACGTCTGTGGGAGGAGTGCGGGAGCACGTTCATACAACGGATGTAATTACATGACCATGCCTCTGGGGGTTAACAAGTTTAATCAGGAAACTCCTGACACACCAGGAGGAAGATGTTCTAGCCCCCACCACTTTGATTTGAAGTTGATTCCATGCATCTACCACCATTCAGAAAAATAAATATTTCCTCACATCACACCTGAACCCTCCACCCCCCCCCAGTTTCATTGCATGCATTCTAGAAATGGAGATCATCCTTGTTTAGAAGAGGCCTTGTAGGTCTCAATCATGTCCCCTCTTGCTCTTCTCTCCTCATAGAAACATAGAAGTTGCTGGCAGATAAGGACCTCCAGGCCCACCCAGTCTGCCCTACTTTCCCTACCTGTGGTGACCCACAGACTCTACTTACTCTCCAGTACACCCATCTGTGTCTATTTCATGCATTCTTGAATCTTGTAACCATTTCAGCCAACAACACCTCTACTGGGAGGTTGTACCAGGTATTCACCACTCTCTTCATGAAGAAGTACTTTCTCTCATTTTCCTTAAGCCTCCCCCTTCTATTTTTATAGTGTGACCCCTTGCCCTCAAGCTTCGTTTTCTTTGGAATATGCTTCCTTCTTGTAACTTGTTTTTTTTTTTTACCTGAGAGGTATTTGAACATTTCTATCATATTCCCCCTTTCCTTCCTGGGAGTACATATTTAATTCCTTAAGCTCATCCCCATAGGGCTTTTGATGTAGGCCCTGCACCATTTTGGTTACCCTTTATTGTACCACTTCCACCCTATCTATGTCCTTGCAGAGATGGGGCCTCCGAAACTGTACACAACACCCAAGATATTGTCTTATACGAACATGCCAATTTGCCAGCAGAAATAGGCCACTTGTTCTTAAAGGATGTCTGCTTGTCTTTGAGGTCTATTCACAACCATTTTGGAGAACAAAGGGACGATACTAACAAAGGGTTTTTTACATCCTACATATGCCCCAGGTCAGTGTTCATCACCTTCAGGAATTTAACACATTCTGGGTCTTTGATCTACAGTAACAACAGTTTTCTGGTCCTCATTAGTTCACCATTTCCTGGGGATTTGATTACTTTGTATCATCTGACTCCAGTTACCTTGGACAAGTTTACTAAACTACATATCCCTGAACATAACTATCTGCATGGTTTAATATTACCACATCAAGAATGCAACCTAACCTGTTCCTGCTGCACCTGCTCCTTCTGACCCTACTGACATCCCACACTACCAATATATTTAAATGCCCACTGCAACCAACCTCTGATTGCCTGGTTGATAGCTTCTTGCACAGAAGTGGAATGGTTACCGGTAGTCTCAGCTGCAACAACACTCATCTCTTCTCCCAAATACTAGGATACACAAACATGCTACTGTGCCCACGGTCGACCCTACCATCAAACTATTTCTTCCTGCTCATACTGTCAGGAGTCAGGTCACTACAGACAACAACTAAGAATAAGTATAATGGAAAAAGTACACATAGCGGTCACTGTCGATATCTTAAGGAACTCCTAAAAAGACTAATACTGCTACTCCTGCTAATATTGGGCAACATTCACCCCAACCATGGACCACCCCTAGCTACCCCCAGGGAGCAACGTAGAACAGGAACTGTCTCTCTAGCTAGCATTAACATCTCCAGCCTTACCAAAAAATTAGATGCCCTTACTGCCTGGACAGTACAACATAGCCCAGATGTACTATCTGTAGTTGAAACTTGCTTGTCTCCAATCATCCCTGACACTGCTGTGGCAATACCTGGGTATACTATCTTTTGGCAGGATCAACTATCCAAAAAAGGGGGCGGCTGTACCTTTTGTCTTCAAAATTCTATGACAGGGCATGCCCTGACCCTACCCATTAATGGAGATGAGCTTCAGCTCCTTGCTATTAAAGTCATTCTTGGGGTCCATAACAAAGCTCTGACAATAGCCTCTGTATATATTCCACCCAAACTTACAACAATAAGCCTGAACCCATTCCTTACCTGCATCAGTAGTCTAAAGCTTAACTCAGAAGTTATATTGCTAGGGGATTTTAATGTCAACTGGCATGCCCCCAGTCCAAGCAACTACAAGGATGCCTTGGCAGCTGCACATTTTACACAGCTAGTTACCTCACCCACTAGGATCAACTATAGAACAGGGACCAGCATCTTACTGGACTGGATTCTCTCAAATCACCCTGACCATATTAGCCACACTACAATTCTCCCCGATGCCATTAGTGGACATTCCCCAGTCCAGTACATATGGTCAAATAAATTCAATAAACCCCCTGCAAAAACTATCAACAGATGGATGCTAATCAAGGGACACCTTGCACCACTTAAGGCACTCCTGTGACAACAAGACTGATCCCCAATTGACAACGCTCTGGATGTTGATGCTGCACTTCAATATTTCATCTCAAAGTTCAATGCAGTGTGTGATATCCATGCCCCCTTTAAGAAAAACAAAATTAAAGGCCTTCACAACCCTTGGATAACAGGCAAACTCCTAGACCAACTAAAAGCTCAGGACCTGCTATAAGCCTGTGCTACAGCCTCTGGCAACCAAGCAGACTATCAGGCATACAGGGCCACCAGGACTGCCTGTACCGGAGCTATCCACACTGAAAAAGCCAGCTACTACAGGAGCACCTTATCAAACTCATGGTCGGATGGAAGGAAATTCTGGCAAAGTCTCTCTGAAGTGATAGGGAAAAGGTCCAAAGCAACTCCTAATATGTTAAAGGTTGAAGGCAGCAGCACCCTGGACCCCACCACAATTGCCAGTACTTTCAATCTGGCATTCACTGATCTCAGCCATGTGCTTCCCTCTGACTTCTTTGACACCAACCAAACCACGGCCTCCCAGTATCAACAGGCTCAGGATACAAATCATCCACATTTCTATTTCAAGGCAGTTACCGAAAGGGATGCCAAAAAATACCTCCTCAAGGTGCTGGTAAAATCCAGATCAAGTGGGGACACACTTGACTTGAAGCTCATCACCCTCACCCTTAATGATGTCCTGCACCCTCTTACCAAGATTATTAACCGGTCCCTCATGCTCTCCCAGTTCCTGCTCAAGTGGAAGTCTGCCCTCGTGACCCCAATACACAAGTCTGGGGATAGGACATTACGCTGTCACTACAGGCCCATCTCCATCCTACCCCCTTTATCCAAAGCTCTTGAAAGAATCATCACAGACCAATTGGTGGAGTACTTGGAGAAATACAACTTGCAATGCCTCAGCAACATGGCTTTCGCAAAGGACATAGCACCACCTCTGCCCTCCTTGAATTTACAGGCCACATTCATCTAGCACTAGACCAAGGACAACTTGCTGGTGCCACCTTTATAGACCTCTTGAAGGCCTTTGATACAGTCAGCCATCCATTACTACTGGAACAACTTGGCAACTTAGGGCTTTCTCATGACACTTTACAATGGTTCAACAGTTATCACTCCAACCGGTCACAACAGGTTAAGATTGGTGACTCCCTCTCTTCCAAACTACCTGTCCGGGCTGGTGTTCCCCAAGGGTCAATATTGGGACTCCTTCTTTTCAGCATCTTCCTGAACAATCTCCCTTCTGCCTGTGATGAAAACATTATTCTGTATGCTGATGACGCAGTGATTTTCTCTAAGAATGCTGACCCCTCCCTCTTGGAGAAACAACTGCAGGAAAGTTTCAATCAAGATGAGGCCTGGTTCATCTCACAGAAACTAGTGGCAAATTACAAGAAAACAAAGACTATGCTGTTCCATGGCACACATAACAAACATAAACACCAACAGCTGGTAATCAAAAACCGCTCGGGTGTGACCATGGACCAGATGCAGACTTTCAAATACCTTGGTATAACCCTGGACCCTACTCTGTCCTTCGCCAGCCATGTCGATTCAGTAGCAAAATCTGTCAATATCTGTATAGACCTTCTCTGTAAACATAGACACTGCCTGACACCGGATGCCCTTAAGCTAGCAATACACAGCTCTATTGTCTCCATCATTGATTATGGGCTTGTTATCTATGGAGCAGCCACAGCTACAGCACTATGGCGAATTCTTACAGCGCTGAATAGGGCCTGCAGACTGCTTACTGGTGCTGCCCACCACACGCATACCTGTGACCTATACGAACTGTCAAACTGGCTACAACTTCAGGGAAGGATTACTTTCCAAACCTGCCTACTAGCAAAAAAGTCATTGATGGGACTCATGCCCCCTGGGGTTCAGTCTCTCTTAAGCCCAGCCAACCACCCCCATTATACAAGAAGCTCAGACAACTATTCTCTGACTGTTCCCCACTGTCGCACTGCCCAAGGCCAGTGGTCTTTTGTAGGTAGAGCCCCTAAGATGTTTAACTCCCTGGGCAGCGAACTCACCAACTTAGGCACCCTCTGCTCGTTCAAACACAAGTTACATCAAATGCTTGTGTCCAGAGCCACCTGTGACTGTTTCTCCTAACCTCCCAGGTAGTCACTTCTGTTCTTCGCACCTCTCTACTATCACCACCTCTGCCTGCCTCCACCTTCCCCATATCTATCCCTGCCTCTCTCCCTAGCCCAAGTCCACCACCTTCCTCTCTTACCCTCCTTCAACTCCCTTCCTCTCTCCCTTTTCTAATCTGCTCACCCCACCCAATGTTGCACTTGTTCCCCGATCCTTGCCTCCCACCCACCTCTCCTTCTACCTCCCTCTCAGTTACCCCTCTACACCCACTCTCTCTTCCACTTTCTTATGCTATATGGCAAAATTGGCAGTAACTCAGTTTTTTCCACTCTACCTTTCCCTTTGACAATGCCCTTCTGGCAGCTTTAATTCCTGTAAATATTATTTGTTTGTTGCTCATCATTCTTAAATGTATGCCTGATTATGTTGTTCTAACTGTTATTTATATCACCTGTAACTTTAGACCATGTATACCCTGTACTGAATTTTGTATTCAAACTGCTTGCCTGCTAATCTCACATAAACTGTACTTCTATTCTTTGTATACTGGCGTGGAACCTTTGTAAAAGAGCCATTGTCTCAAAGGTATTTATCCAAAATTCTAATAAATAAATAAAACCTACTCAGTCTGTCTAGTCTGCTCGAGTGTGCAGCATGCTGTTTTTTAGACTGCAGTCCCACCCCTTCCCCTTGCACCCCCTTTCAACTTAGAGCCCCATGACTTCTTAAGTTACTCCTCCATCTTCCCCCCTGTGCTGATCCTCCCTTTGACCCTATCCCACCCTCTCTTGAAGCTGCCCACTGTCTGCAATGCTACCACTTCTTCTAGCAGTGCATTCCAGCCAGCCACCACCCTCACTGTGAAAATGTGCCTCCTCATCTCTGTCCCTTGAACCTTCCTCCCTCTAATTTCAGACTATGACCACTGGCATCCCGCCCTCCTTTTTAACTTAAACAAGCCTCTTGAGTTAACTTTGTTTATGCCCTTTAGGTACTTTGGGTGTCAGCGTGGCTCAGTTGGTAGCATATCCGCCTCTAGACCAGAAGGTCGTGGGTTCTCGTCCCACACCGGGATTGAACTTGTACCTAAAAATTGCTGGCATCTGAGTGCAGTATTGGGGGGTACTTTACTGCTGGGGTGTGCCGTCCTTCGGATGAGATGTTAATCCGAGGTCCCTTCTGCCCATCCTGGTGTTGCCCTGGTGGGTATCCAGGTGGAAGTACCCAGGGCACTCTTCGCAAAGAGCAGGGAGCATTTCTGGTGTGCTGGCCAACATTCCCCCTTCCCACAAACAGGTTCATGCAATTATCCAGGCTGTGTGTGACTGATGATGTGCAATATGGCTGCTGCCACCACACATTCAGTCACTTCACTACCAGTCTAGCATTGCTTGTAAAGTGCTTTGGGATACTGTGCATGAAAAGTGCTATATACTGTAAATGCTGATTCTTCTTCTTCTACTACTTAAAAGTCTCAATTATATCTCCTCTTGCTCTCCCTTCCAGCTTCTTGGGCGTACATGTTGAGTTCCCTCAAGCTCTCATATGCCCTGTCGCCATTCACAGGATCATTTCTGTCCCCCTGTGCTGGACTCCCTCCAATAGCCTGATGTATTTTTTCAAATAAGAGCACTAAAACTGCACACAGTACTCCATGTGTGGCCTCACAAGGGACCTGCCGAGGGGCAAAATAACTTCTTCCCTCCTAGAGGTGTTTCCCCTGGCTATGCATCCCAGCATTCTATTAGCCTTAGCAGCCACCTTCCTGCACTGTGCCAATTGTTTCATGTCCACTGTCACCAGCACTTCCAGATCTTTCTACTGTGCCGAACTGGCTAACTGCTCTGCTCCAACCAGTAGCTGTACCTTGGGTTTTGTGCCCCAAGTGCAAAACCTTGCATTTTTTGGCATTGAATCCCAGCTGCCATGTGCATCTTGGCTTCAATGCCAAGAAATGTAAAGTTATGCATATTAGAACCAAGAATCCCAAAACAGAGTACTACCTGGGTGGAGTCCTAGTACCTGCATCTGAGGAAGAGAAAGACCTGGGAGTGATGATGATCAACAGTGACTTGAAGCACTCCATGCAGTGCAAGAAATAAAGCAGCAAGGGCAAACAAGATGCTGGGAAGCATAGCTAGGAGGATCAGTAGTAGGAGAGAGGAGGTTATACTAACTTTGTACAGGTCTCTAGTAAGGCCACATCTAGAGTATGGAGTTCAGTACTGGTGCCCACACCTCACTAAAGACATTTACCTGTTGGAGAAGGTGCAGAGGAGGGCTACAAATATGATAGTTGGTCAGCATGTTAAGGCATACAAGGAGAGGTTGGGGGCACTGAACATGTACTCCCTGGAGGAGAGACAGAGGGAACATAATTGGGTTCTTCAAGTACTTGAAAGGGATAAATAAGGTGGATAAAAAGGGTCTCTTTAAGCTGAGTGGCAATGATAATACAAGGGGGCACAGTCTTAAGTTGGAGGGTGGCCCTGACCTCCCGGCTTCCCTTATGTCCATCCCATGCAGTCTTAATTCCTGTGATTGTTTTAGCCCCCACAACTTCCTCTGGTAGGGTGTTCCACTTGTCTACTACCCTTTCTGTGAAAAAAATTCTTCCTTATGTTTCCTCTGAATCACCCTCCCAGCAACTTCATCCCATGGCCTCTAGTCCTGGAACATCTATTTCACTGGAAAATAGTGTATTCCTGTACCCTGTTCCTCGCTGTAAGATACTTGTATGTCTCTATCATATCCCCTCTCTCCCTCCCTCCTCTCCTCCAGGGAGTGCATATTCAGGTCCTTCAGCCTGTCATTATAGGACTTGTGATACAGTTCCTGTACCATCTTTGTTGCCCTCCTCTGAACCTTCTCTGCCCCATCTACATCCTTACATAGGTAAGGTCTCCAAACCTGTGCACTGTACTCCAGGTGGGGATTCATAAGTATATTGTATAGTGAAATTATGACCTTCCTTTTCCTGCTGGTGATGCCCCTGCCAATGCATCCCAGCATCCTGTTTGCTTTGCTTGCTGCACTGTCGCACTGTTTCTCTACCTTGAAGTCATCAAAGATGATAAACCCAAGGTCCCTTTCCTGCTTGGTGCATGCTGTATCCTCACCTCCCCAATTGATATTTTGTTCAAATGTTTGTGTGCCCCATATGCACTAGTTTGCACTTCTTTACATTGAATTTCAACTGCTAAACTCTTGACCCTCGACCAAGGAGGTGCTTACAGTTGGAGATTTCAATCTACTGGATGTGAAGTGGAACCTACTACCTGTGGCAAGGACAACAGCCATCCTGGACTCCCAACAGAGAGCTTTTATCTGGCAGCTTATAAAATGAACCACAGTATGGTGGTGGGGGGGGCCTATACTGGACTTGATACTTACAAACAGGGCCATCGCTGCAAGTGTCACAGTGGATAGTCCCCTGTGCATCAGTGATAAATGTTTAGTGTGGGTCAGCGCAAGGAAAGGGGTTAAGGAGAGCCATATGAAGATAAGGGAACTATATTTCATGACTGCAGATTACAAAGAAATGGTAAAGAAAATGCTTTGAGGGGTGGGATAGCTGAGGAGCGATTGGAAGCACAGTGGAAGGGGATAAGGCAGGGCATCTTTAAGGCAACAAGCTTCTACTTGAAAGAAGTAAAAAAAAAGGTCCAGAGCTAGTCTAACGGTACTTAGACATGTGTTCTCCAGGAGGGTTTTGATATTTGTGGCAATGTGCCATGACTCAGAGGTGTTGGTGGCTGAAATGGTTACAAGATTCAAGAATGCATGAGATAGACACGGATGAGTGTACTGGAGAGTAAATAGAGTCTGTGGGTCACTCAGGTAGGGAAAGTAGGGCAGACTGGGTGGGTCCGGAGGTCCTTATCTGCCAGCAGTTACAGAAAAATAAACAACATCCCTGGTGGTCTAGCTTCCCCCCAGCCCCAATCACCATTTCTTAAAAAAATGCCAACATCCCGGGTTGTCTAATGGAACCACCTCCCCCAAGTCCCGATCCCTGTTTCTGACAAAATATCAATATCTCTGGTGGTCTAGTGGCCCCCACCCCAGCAGGAAGTGCCACACCACCATGCCCCCCCAGTCCCATTGCAGTGCGTGTGCATGGCACAGCCTTCTGCTCTCCACCATGGCTGGGTGCTGACTGAGCTGTCAATGACCATTCTGTATACAGTATGCATGAGTGGAGGGCTGTGCCAGGTGATGACTCTGGGATAGGACAAGGGGAGCAGGCTGCTGGGGGCACTGCCGATGAGATGGATGGGTGTCCACTTAGCTTGCACAGACATTTGTAAATCATGCCTCTGGAATTAAGGCAGACCCCCTTTCAACTAGATAAGGATCCTCTTTTTCTGTTCTGTGATCCTAGAGCTGCATCCCAACAATTCCCATTCTCCTTGTCTTCTTAGTTTTCCTGTTGCTTGCAGTTTGCATACTCTAAAAGCCTTACCCCATTTGCCTCTTGGTTTGCATCTGAGGTTACTCGGGGAACTGGTAGTGCAACTTGCTGATCGTCTGGTAGATCTATTTAAAAGCAGTACATTGTATAAAAAGTGGTGAGAAGTGATGTGAGAGGGGTGAATTTCCAGAGTCTGTAATCACTTTTTCATTTGAAACACTAGAAAGGATGTAATAATTGACATTCTGGCCAGGGGCAGAGGGTTGAGGTGCTTTACAAACCCCTGTCTGACACAGAAATCACAATAACTAAAACGAATGTAAAGATAATGATGTTGGGGGGGGTGTTGAAAATGATGATGTTGGAAGATAGCATTTGAACTTCTCGTTGTTGCCGAAATCATGCGCATGCACTTCAGAGGCACAAACAGAGATCCTGCGCATGCGCAAGAGCGTGCCTCTGAAGTGCAAGTGCAAGATTTCGACAACAATGAGAAATTCAAAATTGTGCACTGTACAGTACTCGGATTTTCCATGGAGAGACCAGCAACATTTTATTTCAACATGAGGAGCAGGCTTATTATTCTAACTCTGTTTCCTTCTGAAAAAATCCCTGTCCAGGACAACGCTCATGCCAGAGGCACGTTTTCGACCTCATTGTGCTTCCGGGACATGAGTGAGTTTTTGTTGGCCCAAGTGTCTGAATATTTTTGCACAAATCTCACAAAACAGCCAAAAGGCTATAAGTTTGTACATGTAGGGGCATTGTGAGGTGCATCTAGGACAGATGTGTGCCAAAAGGCACAGTGCTCACTTTACTCATAAAACGAAGGGGAAAAGCTGACAGGGCCCCTTTAATTGTGCAAAATGGTTTTCACAAGCTTTGGTTCTACAGTACAGTATATGAAAAATGGCAATAGTGCTCTTGTTGGCATCAGCAGGAGGGCTGAGAGCTGTGACTGCATGGCTAGTGTGCCAGGGAATAATACAGCAGTACTGTATGACAAACAGTGTTGTTGCTCATAGGGCTACTGATGCCTCAAAGAAAACTTTAAAGAACATAATAATTAAGTAAAATTCTGCTTGCATTCCTTTTATAATTTACATATTTCTCTTCATAATTTATTACTAAAGAAATGAGTATGAATATATTATTTTTGTCCCTTATAGTTCATTTTGAGCTCATCTGGCTCTATAGCTTACTCCCTACAGTTTTTTAATTATTTATTTATTGGAATGTTTCACCAGGAAGGCGCCCTGAGCAACAAGTTGCTCATCTACCAGTGCAACCTGGGGGTAGGGGAACATGAGAATAGTATACAGAGATTTGGTACACATTATAGATATACAATTTGATTACATTCAATAATACAGTACTTCAAATCATAATCCTCTGTGGTGACATCACAATTTGTTGCCATGCTATGCAATTCATGTACTAAAGCTACTAGACTGGCTAAGTCTGATTATTTCAACTCATTCCTGACTAACATTAACTCTCCATCTAAATTCTGGAGGGTAATTCATGCTCCATTCTCTCCCCCTCTCCCCCTCCCCCTCCAGTTCTCAAAATAAATAAATAACTCCCTAGTTTCTGACTGCGGCTCCGTGGCCAATGAATTTAATGCCTACTACACCTTGTGCACCTCGTCTCTTCTAAATTCCCTCTCTCCCTTGCTACCTACTAACTTCAGCCCTTCACCTCAGACAGCGCCTACCCTTCCCCCTTTTTCCTTTTCTACTCTCTCCTCTGATGAAGCTCTTAGTGCCCTCCTATCCCTTAACCCCTCAAAAGGCTCCTCACCAGATGAGCTTGATCCTAAACTTCTCTACCTTTCTTCCCCTGCAATTGCTTATCCTATCTCCCTAATCCTTAACCTCACCTTTATTTCTGCCAAATACCCTGATCCTGAAACACACTGTAGTCCTTCCGCTCCCCAATGGTGGTGACACATCCACTCTTGGCAACTATGGCCCCATTTCCCTCCTTCCTACCCTTGCCAAACTTCAAGAACATTTAGTTCTTTCTCAACTATCACCCTTCCTCTCCAATTCCTCCTTCTTCACCCCCTTCCACTCTGGTTTTCAGATATACCACTGAACAACCACTTCCCTCCTCAGGCTTACTGACTCCATCCTTTCAGGGATGGATGATGGCCTGATCATCTCGGCCATCTTTGTTGACCTAGCCAAAGCTTTCAACACTGTTTACCATCCCATGCTTCTTGATTCCCTCTCCTCAGCTGGCCTTGATCCGTCAACAGCCAACTGGTTTAAATCCTACCTCATTGGCAGGACTCAATCTGTGAGAATCCTTGATTCCATCTCCCCTCCACTCCCCATTGACACTGGTGTCCTTCAGGGCTCAGTGCTTGATCCCCTACTCTTCTCCATTTTCCTTAATGATCTTCCCACAGCCTGCTCATCCTCGTCTATCCACATGTACACTGACAATACTGTTTTATACAGTTCAGACAAAAATCCTGCTTCTGTGGAAACCAGCTTACAGCATGACGTCAACCAAGTTCAGCTCTGGTTTACTTCTCACCAGCTTTTTCTGAACGCCAAGAAGACAGTCTCAATGATCTTTGGCACCAGGCAGAGACTCTAGGCTTCCGGCCCTATGCAACTTCCACACCCTTGATGGGATCATCCTGGAGAATACCCCCTCATTTAAATATCTGGGGATTTGGCTGGACCAGCACCTCAACTTTTCTGTGCATATCGATGCTATCCTGAAGAAACTGCACCCCAAGCTTGGTGCTCTGCACAGGAATCATAGTTGCATCCTGCTGACTGCGAGGTGCGAAATTGTCCAGAAGATGATACTCCCCATCTTTGACTACTGTGTCGTACTCTATGGTGCTGCTCCCAAATCTTCCCTGACCAAGTTGGACACTATCTTTTACTCATTCTGCCACTTTGCTCTCGGCTCCCCTTCCCGCTCCCACCACTGTGAACTCTATCACTCTCTAACCTTCCTTCCACTATCTCACAGACACATCTTACACTGTGTCAAACTAACCTCCAAATTTTGGTTCAGAGTGCTCCCCTCCTATCTCTCATCCTCTCTCTCCACTCCACCTCCTCCCACCCACTCTCTCAGATCTAATGATGCCCACACCTTAACGGTCCCTCTCTGTTCCACCCTCATCAGTCAGACTGGTTTTTCCCATCGCTTCCCTAAAATCTGGAATTCCTTACCCCCGAAATATGACACTCCTCCTCCAACTACTCCCTTACCTCTGCCCTACACAATTACCGCTCGCTCAGCTGTTCCTGCTTTAACCCTCCTTAATACCTATCCCCAGTTTCTGACTTCCTACCCTGACCCCCCCCAATCAGGGTTCTCAACATCCTGAAGGGGGAATCAGGAAATAGCTACTCCCTTCTCCTCATATTCAGGTCTTGCCTCTCCCCTTCTCTTCTCCACCTGCCCTTCTGGGTCACCCATGTACACAACCTACCCCATCCTTTTTACTCCAACAGCACTTGCGTACTGCCTTGAGCCTGCTCCTGGTACATTCATGCACTATAAATGGTTCTGTCACATTATTACTGTTTTGTACATTTATATGTTCTTTTGTATGATTTTGGACATGTACTGTAATTTACACAATGTTCCACTACCGTTTATTTTACAATACTTTGTGTTTCAACTGTTGCATAATCTTACAATGTTGTATTGTTTGTACTACCCACATACTATTGTAACTGATCATCCTTCACAACCTTATGTAACCCCTTCCCCCCAGGTCACACCGTGAGATGAGCAACTCATTGTTCAGTGTGCCCTCCTGCTGAAACATTTCAATAAATAAATAACTGTGATGTCACAAGCAGTGCTCTATGACTTTAGGTAGGGAGAAAGAAGCAGGAATAGATGATGTCTTCAGGAGTAAAGATCCAGTTTTCATGCAAATGACCTCACTACTAAATGAAGGAGAAAAGGAATACAGAACTAATGGAAAATACAAGTAGAACAGTGCCTAGCTAATATGTTTTGTTAAAGTTCACCTGAATGTGTCACAAGCTCTTTAACATACTGGATAGCATGTGGCAATACTGGCATGACACCTATAATTAATTTCCACCTTTAATTTACCTCCTTTAGTGAACACCCTTTCAACATCAATGCACAGCTCTGTCACTACATATTTTACATAGAAGCTGTTGGCAGAAAAGAACCTTCTGGACAATGACAATGCTACAGTACATCCAATAATAAAATGCAAGCTCATCTCTGAATGCATTCCTCCAGAAATATCACATTCTTGTTGCTTGACCACTCCTTTTTTTTTACAAAGCAAACAGGACCTGACAACATAAATGAAGAACATTAAAAAGAATATATTAATAATTACTTTTGGGAGATAAAAATATAGCTTTTAACTGAAGTAAACTCATCACTTAATGCTGTAACACTGTGTGCAACACTTACAATTTCCCCCCTAAAATGATAACATTAACATCTGCTTGAATGAACAGTACAGAAGTACTGTCAGCACCTGCCAGTGGAGGTACTGCAGCAAATGGCTAAATTAGCTTCACACTGTGGCAGAACAGCAACATTACATCTAGTAAGATTTTAAGAGCTAAAAATGTAGCGACAAACTGGTCAGAAATTTTGGGAAATATCTGGAAATAGCTGGCAGTGTCTCTGGCTGCCACTATATTTGTGGTTTTAGTGTTATCCAGGTGGCAAACACTTTAATTTCCTTTTCCTCCCCCCAAATAAATTCACATCCCCTGTGACAGCATTGGATAAGTTAGGTAAATGTTTATTAAATTGCTTAACAATAATTAATTGTACTTGGATATATTCATGTAAATAACATTTTAATCATTATTTATTAATGTTACAATATGTTATAGTATAGATTGTATTATTTCTGTACATCTCCTGTTTCCTCTGTCTTTGCATTTTAACCTTTGTAACTGTTATAATACACATTACTCAGTTTGTTAGTTCTTATTGTGTTCTTTTCTTCTTTTTTAGCCCCAGATGTACCCCTATGTTTGGCTGCCAGACTTTATTGGAGCTCGCCATACATGGACAGGATCTATTTAAGTACTTTGGGATACCCATGTACTTTCAAAAAATCCTTCCTCTCCAATGGGACATCTTAAGCTTCCTGTATAGTGCCCTACAAAGTTATGCTTTGGTGCTCCAGGACTCTTGCTTAAATATCTTTTCTACAATGTAAGCTGTGCTTATGTTTTCATATTTAGATTTATTTTTATAGTTGGGTAGAGGCATTTATTTATGGTCTTTTGCACTTTGTATTTTATTGTTGTATTTAGATTAATTCTGTCACCCCATTTGATCTACTTCATTCTTTGTAATATACCTTTAAGGGCACAGAATTTAAGAGCATTACCATGACAACCTTTTACAAAATGCAATTGTGCATGAAACACATCAGGCAACATACAAGCTACTGTGTGTGTGTGTGGATGAGGGGCAAGGAATATTGTAGCATTCTGAATCCATTTGCTGCCTTTTAACTTTCGTACATACTGTGTGGATTTCTAATAAAAGAAGCATCGGTTTGGACTTACAAAGTATGCTGTCTTCTTTGGCTATATTATTTAAATGACCACTAACAGGACATTTTGGTTGTGACTAACTTATGCCAACAGTCAGTGGCATTGCAGGTGCAGGTTACCAGTTTCTTTCACATTGCAATTGGGTGGATACTCTGGATGGGGTGCAAAGGGTGGAAAGATACTTAAAATGACTAGATAAGTGCTCAAAAGTGTGGTAGCTAAAGTTTAATGCAAAAAAAATGCAAGATAATGCATTTGGGTCAAAGAAACGTTTGGGTGCAGTACAAAATAGGAGGAGGGATACTAGCAGCGACCAAGCAGGAAAGAGACCGGGGTTTTCCATATCTGATGACCTGAGGGTGGCGAGATAATGTGACAAAGTATTCAGGAGAGGCAGTGGGATGCTGGGATGTATAGGTATGGGTATTACCAGCAGGTAGAGGGAAGTGGTCTTGCCACTATATAGGTCTTTAGTGAGACCCCATCTGGAATATTGTGTCCAGATTTTGAGGCCACATCTCAGGAAGGACATAGACAGGATAGAGACCATCCAAAGGAGGGATACCAAGATGGTGCAGAGTCTACATCAAATGTCCTGTGAGGAGAGGCTAAAGGAATTAAACATGTACACCCTGGAGGAGAGAAGGAAGTGGGATCATATGATTGAGACCTTTAAATCCCTCATGGGGGTGAATAAAGTACAAGTGAGCTTCTATGTTTCCAAGTTTCTATGCTATATATTGGTAGGAATTTTTCTATCTGGGATCTCAGTCTCCTAGTTAAATGTACCAGTACATCCAGCAACTGTATAAGGCTCTTGTCACTTCATAAACAGTTTGTTTTCTGTAGTGGGTAACAGTAACAAGACCTTTTGACCTGACTCAAAATCTTTTTCTTGTACCCCACAGTCATAATACACCTTCTGTTTTTTTTCTGCCTTCCCGTGGCTTCCCACAGCCCCACTCATTCAAGCTGTTATGCTGATCCCATCTGTCCAGCCAGGTGGCTCCAGCTCTGCCACATATCCTCCATCTGGCCTGCTCAGGTCTGACCTGTCATGCATGCCGCATGTCTCTAACTGGTCCCCGGTGAAGGATGATCATGGGACATCAGTTGCTGTGCTGTGCTTTGTAGCCAGGGTCTGCTTAGGAAAGCCTACCAGAGGCCTTCATCCGGGGCTGCAGTCAGCCATTTTTCCATTTTCTGGGGCCCCACCCACCTCCCTGCTATGTGACCATAGCAACGCTCCAGGGGTGGAGCTGTTTGGTATGTGGTCACCTAGGTCAGAAAAACCTCCACAGTGCCATCACCAGGAGCTGCCACCAAGGTGGTGCACAGGGATCCATCCACCCTGGGAGGGAAGCGTTCAAAGGACACTCTGAATTTCCTACCTACTGGACTCCACTTCTGGCATCAGGGACTGGGGCACAATCTCATGTCACCAGCATGCCAGAGTGATGCCCCATTGCTCGATGCCAGGGAGCCAGCCTTCTGTTGTTTTCGGGCCTCTTCCTGATTACGGTTGGCAATTTCAACATATTTTGCCATGTTGTTTTTTGCCAAAAAGGATCATTACAGTTGCCCTAAGCATTTCTTACCAATATGAACCGGGAGTCAGTGCTAAGCATTCCCTATACCTTGAGGATTCTCCATGTCTCTTGGGGTCTTTGAGGTAGAAGATGTGATGTCTCACATTATATACCTATGATACTTACTATGGTTACTGTAAGATAGAAACATTTCTAGTTACAGAGATGAGCCCTATTGGCTAAATTAGAGGTGGCTCAACAGTCCAAGATAACATTATACAATTTTGTAGTTGTCATCACTTTGTGAAACAAAAGAGTACAGTTCTTACATAAATCAGTGTAGTAGTACAAATCACCAAAAGGTGGCAATGCTGACTTATATATCATAATCATTACAAGGACACAGGTGTCCTAACATCTTATAAGCAAGAAACACATATGTGTATTAGAAAGCAAAGTGCATAACAATAATATGCATACGTATCCTGACATCTACTCTTGTATGGTAGGTGCCCTTAGCCCTATATGTTAGTATAACATATACCTTAGTGTTAACTGTCTACGGTGTACCTCAGGGGGTACCAATAAGGGTGCAGGGGCCTCGTGTAACATTCCCCCTTATTGCCTCTCAGGGCAAATCAGACAAATCAGGAAATGGACAGAGAGCAGGTGTTATTTACAGACCCAACGTGTGAGCCTTGTAAAGGAACTCTAGCTGCTCACAGTGTTGACGCAGTGTGTGCCATAGGCAGCAAAGCATGATAATCAAATAAAAAGATCAAAAATGCTTGTATAATAACAAAACCTTTAAAGGTAAACTCTAACCAAGTGTTAGTCAATGCATCATTCATATCACCATCATTAATAATTGCAAGAATAGTTTCATTAGCTTTAGTCATATTATTGCTGATGTGGATGAGGTGGGTGTCTTTTCTCTCTAAAGGTAATTTTAATGTAAGTGTAAGCAGATCAATATGTACATTGAAGTATGGTAAATACTCAGAAAGGGTGAGCAGATAATCAGGGTTACCATCAGTAATATCAGCGTCCATAAGGGGGACAGGGGTGATAATGGTATGTCCAATAACAGACTTCTGATGCGGGACAAAGCAGAAATTCAGGGCATTAATAGCACATGTCTTGGGTTCCATAAATATAACTTCTATAGTTTGTCACAATGCAATACTCACCATCAGAATTATATTGCATTTTAACAGTAGGCAATCTCCACTTTTGCAACTGTTCCGGGCAGGTGTAGCTGGTCTTGGAAATTCGTGTTGACAGGCAATGAACCGCCTCTTGATAAAACTGGAAAAGTTTGTCTGCTGACAATGTTGGGTCCTAAGAGTCTATGCCATTCGTGCTGATGTCATAATCCATGGAAAAGGACCAATCAATACTGTCAGGAGAATAATCACATACAGGTTTAATAACATCAAATACATCACATCGACACAAGTAAATGTACCCCATCTTAGTGCAGCAGCCTGTGTGTGGGGTGACCCAGATGTCCAGGAAAGGATGGAAGACCAGTAGAGGAGGCAAGTCCAGGCGTTCTCTGTAGATGACATCATCAAGGTGCCGGATTGAGTGAACAGATGCAAGCTTGTCAAACAAAGCTGTAGTGGGATCAAAATGTGGTAAAGAGACAGTAAAAGAAACAAACATTGTGTCTTTGATAGAACATTTCTTAGAAGTGAGAAATGGACCTGTAGTAGGATGTCCGGTCACGAAACCCACATTCCTAGCTGTGGAAAGAGGAATAGTTAAAGATTGCTGCATACACATAGCAATACAGCTAGGGGTTTTACATCGTGGACAATACCATTTAGGAATACCTCTATCATGTATTACATCAGGGATCCTTCCAAATTCTATATCACAGAAGAGATTGTTGATGGTAATGATAATATACGAACCATAGGCTGAACATAGAATTTCTCTAGCAATGTATTGTTTATCTGCTTCTTTGTTGTTCTGTGCAATGAGTGCATTAATCTAATCTTTAGAGTCTGTAAATGCCTTATCAAAGTCATGCATGTTATAAACAGTGTATCTTTCTTCCTGACTAAGGCCATCCACAGCATGCAATAATGGGGGTAACATATCATTTACCAAACCAGTTTGGAACTTAGCTGAATGAGATTTGATAGCAGCAATGTCTGCCTTATTCCAAATAGACAAAGCTGTATCAAAAAGACCTGTGACAGTTCCAGTGGCACCGGTGACATCAGAACTGTCAACTTCATGTGTATTACATTTATGACTTTGATCATCAGGATCGGGTCTTCTCCTGAAGTTGCCTCTATGCTTGGTGGTGTGTACTCCGGCAATAGGGTCTTGAGTATGAATCTGAAAAGCTGCTAAACTATCAAGCAATAAAGTACTGTAAAATGCTGAAGTGTTAGTAGTATGACACATACCAAATTCCTTCATATTCCAGTAAGTCAAATTGAACAAAACAGGTATATGCATAAATTGTAAGTTGTTAATAAGTGTACCAGGTAGTGCAGTGGGTGTGAGACCACTACAAGGACCAGGGGTGCACTTTGGACATTCCAAAAACTTTTTCTCAGTAGGGGATAACACAGAGAGATACATGGCAGCAGAGGCCATGTTGTGTACAGCACAAAATTTCCTGGCAAAGTCCTTAGACAAAGAATTACAATACGAGGGATCAATTAAGGCAGTTATATTGTATAAACCAGAATGTCTAAGAGCAGTTTGGAGCAAGGACAGAGAACCATTAAGGGATAATTTAGCATTGGACCATCAATGGAAATTTCCTTTGGAGAGCTTGGCCACAGGGAGAATTTGTCCTTGCGATGTGGTTTGCCACTCAATTTGTAGGGTAGATTTGTCAGGAGCAACAGCTGAGGCAGTGAGGTAGGCATCAGAACCTTCCTGAACAGTAATCAAACTGTCAGGTATATTGCTGGAAACTCCCTTTGGGACAGACGTTGGAGGATCAAGGTGAGGAAGCAGGTGCTTTACCGTGCCTTGGATGCAGGGGATAATTCCTGAGAAGAGGAGAAAATGGAACAAGATAGCCATCGTGTCAGTGTATCTGAAAAGGAAAATCAAACATTAGTAGGTTAGTACTATTCTGTTTAATGGGATGAGGAAAGGTAATTATACTCCTTTATTCAGTTTCAACTGATTTGCTTGTAACCATTTGTTAGTCAGTTTATTGTTGTGCAAGAGTCAAACCTGATAGACTGCTGGACTGATCTTGTTGACAATGGGATAGGGTCCTTCCCACTTATTGGAGAAGGAGTAGGTGGGATGTGCAAATCTGAGGACAATTACCTGATCTCCAACTTGCCAATCCACTTCTTGTGCATGTTTGTCAAACTGTATTCTGGACTGTTGCTGGGCCTTGCCCATGCAATTGGCAGCATACAAGTGTGTGTGTTTGAGGTCTTGTCTGAGTTTTTCCACATACTTGATCTGCAGACATGCGGTCTGCTGTGGGGGTGTGCAGGTCAAACAACAGGTGTTCAGGTAATCTCATCTGTCTTCCAGTCATAACCTCAAAGGGTGTCAACTGGGTAGTGGCTGAGGGCATATGCCTAATTGCTATAAGGAGTAATGGCAACAGGGAATCCCAGGTCTTGGGATTGTCCTCAATGAATCTGGAAGTCATTTGCTTAATCCATCAGTTGGCTCTTTCTACTTGACCTGAAGATTGTGGATGGTATGTTATGTGGAACTTCTGTTGAACTCCCAGGAGTTCAAGTGATTCTTTCATCAACGCACCTGTAAAAATGGTTCCTTTGTCAGAGTCTACCTTGAGAGGTAGGCCCCACCTTGAGAAAATCTGTTCCATCAGGATTTTGGCAGTGGTTTTAGCAGTGTATGTTTTAGTAGGGAAAGCTTCAACCCACTTTGAGAAAAGGTCAGTTACCACAAAAGCATACTTGATGTTTCTGCTAGTATTGGTCAAGGGACCAATAAAATCAATCTGAAGGGCATGCCAAGGGCCAGAATGTCTTTGTGGTAGGAGTTTGGCATTTTGTTTGTTGGGAATGGGTTTATTTTGTGCACAAACAAGGCAGTTGTCTATGAACTGTTTAACATCTTTGGTGACACCAGGCCACCAAGCAGTGGTCTTACACCTCTGGTGGGTATTTTCCACTCCCTGGTGCCCACCAGTAGGGGTGTTGTGCACTTGGTGCAAGAATTCAGACTTGAGGTGTCTAGGGACAACCCACAACTTGGTGGTGGTGTCATCTGGTTGGTACCAGATGAGCTTGTCATCTGGAGACAAACGTAATTTACCTGTATGCCTCCTGTAGGAGTTATGGGTAGGTAAGTATTTTTTGGTGCTTTTGTCAAGGAATCTGAACACTTCTTTGAGTTCAGAGTCAGTATGCTGAGCTGCTGAGAGGTCTAAGGGGGAAAAGGGTTCAGGTTTCTTTCTAATTGCTGCCATGTGTACAGCCGCTCTGGCTTCTGGATGGTCCATCCTCCAGATGTCCCCCCCCTCAGGCTCATTCCTTGGCAAGGGTGTCTGCTGTGTCATTGAAGGCATGATAAGGGTCATGTATGGAGTGAGCTTTAACTTTGCACACATAGAGTTTGTGTGCAAACCTTTTTACCAGTGAATGTTTGTACATTACCAGTTCTTTGTGCTTTACAGAACTGCCATCAGACGAGAGGAAGGAGTTCTTCTGCCAGAAAGGGAGAAATTCTGTAAGAGAACAACAAACCCAGTTATAGTCTGTGAAGATGATGTTATACTCAGTCCCATGCTGGATGAAATCGAGGGCACAGGCCACACTGCCATCTTGGCATACTGTGATGATGTCACACTGCAGTGCTTAGAGATTTTAACAGTATTACCATAAGGGTAAATCACCAAGATACCCATCCCTGCAATTTGTTCTTCCTGATAGTAGAAACCTGAACCATCTGTGAAAATATGACACAATGAGGTGTTGTCAAGTATTTATGGCATGGCAGGAAAGAAAGGACCTGGATCTGGAAGATCAGGTGGTTGCAGTGTACAGTCATGGGGTTCTCCTTGGAAAAGGAGTCCATGTGCCAGCTTGGATGGAATTTTGGTTAGGTGTACCTGTATGTCTCTATCCTGGAGAAGAAGTGACCAGTGTGTCAGTCTAGTGTTAGAGACTGACCCATCCTTCACTCTGTCTGATAACAGAAAGGTAGTTGGGGTGTGGTTGGTGTTAATAATCAGTGGAGAGTACCCAATGATATACAGAAAGTGCTTGACAGCCCAGTAGGTGGCCAGAAGTTTCCTTTCACAAAAACTGTACTTCTGTTCTACTGTTGTCAAGAACTGTGATGCATATGCAATGGGTCTCAGAGTGCCACGAACCTTCTGGGCCAGCACTGCTGACATAGCTATGTCAGAGGTGGAACACTCCAGATGGAATGGCAATGCTGGGTTGGAGTTGACCAGAGCTGGAGCCGAGGCCAAGGCCTGTTTCAGTGGTGTCACAGCCTGGGTGTGAATGGGACCCCAAGTCCAGGGAATGTCCTTTTTCAGTAACTCATACAGAGGAGCAGCATTCTGAGCAAAATCACAAATAAAATCTCTGGACTAGTTACCATACCTAGAAACCTCCTAAGAGTGGCCACACTGGTGGGCAATGGCAAGTCTTGTAATCCTTGTGTCTTCTTCCATGTAGGGTTTTGGCCTTGATCAGTGATTCTCAGGCTCAGAAAGAGTACCTCTTTCTGACACAGTTGTGCTTTTGCTGGGTTACATTTGAGGCCTACTTTCTGGATGAGAGTCAGTAGTTCATCCAAGAGATCCAAGTGTTGCTCCAGTGTGGCAGTTGCCAACAGCAGGTCATCCACATATTGCAAGAGACACTGGGGGGGGTAGAGAAACCCTCAATTGCATCCATCATATGCAGATGGAAAATGGAAGGGCTGTTATGGAATCCCTGTGGTAAGCAGGTCCACGTGTATTGTCTACCTTCAAAGGTGAAGGCAAACTTATATTGACTCTTAACGACCAATGGCAGTGACAGAAACTATTGGAGATGTCCAGGGCATGGAACCATTTTTGGTCAGGGGTCAGAAGTCATAGCATGTCAGGTGCTGAGGCCACACTTGGGGGTGACCTGGGGGCGACCTGGTTCAGTCTCCTGTAGTCAATCGTACATCTCCAGGCACCTGTGGATTTTTTCATAGGCCACACGGGGGAGTGGCAGTAGAGACACATGTTCTGATTACATCTTAGTTGAGGAGAGATTTTATTGTTTCCCTAAGAGGAGGCAAGGCCTCAGGTGGGAAAGGATATTCCCTTTGCCTCTCGTGTGCTGGGCCTGGCACTTCGATGACAGTGTGCATTCTGCCACAGTCATGCTTGTTCATAGGAAATGCCTCCAAGTGTCTTTGTAGAATGGGGAGTACCTTTGGGAAAACTCATGGTTCTTGAACAAATCTATGACGTCATACTCTTTATTGTTAGCAGTTATTGTTGCCACTACATGTGAATCAGGGATCAAAATGATATGATACTGGCCCTGAATCTGAATCAGGAGCATGTTGGCTAGTTCCACCACACAGCCGTGTGGTGCAAGGAAGTCAGTTCCAATGATAATAGGATGATTGTGCAACACCATTAGTTGGAAGGTGTGAGAGGCCTTCAGGTGTTCTAACTCTACAGGCAAAGGTAGAGAACGGTATGCAGGCAACCTAGTACCATCTACTCCTGACATGTTGGGTCTCCATCCGGTGGACCAAGGAGATGTATCTGGGTGGTCATCATGTAATAAAGACACAACCGCACCTGTATCCAGTAATACTGTAAGTAGGCAGCCCCCGACCTCAGCCTCAGTGCAGGGCCTTCCGTTTGTTTCCAAGACCAGCTTGTTTACAATCCAGACTAGGGCCTGTAATTGTCAATCTGTATTAGAGGAAGCATGGGGAGGTTGGGTCTGACTCCTGTGAACCACTTCACCATGCTTCACTGATGCTATATAAGGAGGTGCTTCTGCATTTAGGCCTGTTTGGGCCTGAGGGCCTGTACTTCCAGTATCACCATGGCCTGTTGGGGCCTGGGTTCCCAGTTATATGGCTGCAAGGGCCTGAGCGGGAACAGCATCTGCTACAGAGCACACTTGTCCCAGGAGCTCTCTGAACTTTTGATTTTCTTCGGCTATCTCCCTGTATGAAGGGCCTGGTCTTTGTTGTTGTTTACCCTTGTGATTCTTATGGGTGTTTCTTATTCTTATGATAATTCTGGTTCCCACCCCATTGTTGTTGTTGTTGCTGCTGCTGCTGTTGTGGTTGTTGTTGGGCCTATTGGGGTGCTGGTTATCTGAACCAGAGCCCAGATCACAGATGTAGAGTTGGTAAACCCTTTTGGTTTTCTGAAGGATGTCAGCAAACTGTTCAGAGGTGGGATAAGTGTTTGGCTCTACCTTTTCTCTCACTGCAGGGATCATGTTCCTAAGGAACAAGGTTTTATACTCGATAAGATCTACATCTGCAGCTTCTTGTGTGAGTTGTTTTCCTGCTCGGTAGGCCATCCAGAGTCTCTGGCGGTAAGTCACTGGACTTTCCTTTGCATTCGGTTTTACAGGGTATGCAAGCATCACTCCTACTACACCTAGAGTGTGCGCAGAATTGAGTTCAGCTGCAACTTCATCAAAGGTGGCATTGCCGGCCTGGCAGATGGCAATGGGGAGTTTGGCCCACAGTCCAGGATTGATAGTCTGGTGTAGGATCTGGACCTGGTAGTCTGCAGCAAGACTAAGCATTTCACATTTGGCGTGCACCTTTTCCAAGTGACATCTGAGGTTGCCAGATGGGCTCATCCGACTGATACTGTCAGCTATTTGCTGAACAGAGTAGGCCATTTGTAGGGGATTATTGGGATGACCAGGTGGAGGTAGGTTACATCAGATGCCGTCCAAAGCTGCCTAGGCTGCGGACTCTGCTATGGAGCAGACTATGCCCTCCTGAGTACCAGTTTTGTGAATAAGCTGTCTAATTTGGCCTTTTAAAACTCGTTTATTCCTCCCTGGAATGGGCACACTATTTACCGCATTATCAATCATTGTCTCTATCTCCTGCCTGTCTTCCACATTAATAACAGCCACTGGTGGTACCATTGAGACTAGGTCTGGGCCTGATCCCCCCCCCATCATGGGGGTTGCCATGTTGGCATTGCCCATGATACGCATCATGATGTCGACGACATATGACATGGTGTGGGAGTAACGTGGATCCACCATAATGTCGATGGTGGAGCAGGGTCTCTAGGCCATAGTAGGGGTCTGACTGGGCACTGTATTGAGAGATGTCATCATCTGGGAGCTCCCCTTCAGATGACACAGTTAAGGCAGAGGCTACACCTCCCATCGCCTTAACATGTCCAGCCAGAACCTCTCGCTGATGGTGCAGTTTCACCATCTTAGATTCACATTCTGCATGACTCACATTTGCAACATTCACAGCAACCTCATCTTGCATTTGTTTCTGGAACAGTCTGTATGCGGCGCTCAATTTGCGATTGTCCCCTAGTAGCCACTTCTAAGTCATTACGTACCTGGTTTATCTCATCCTGTAGCTCTCCCAACTCCCCACTCAACTGTTCATTTGTTCTACTTAACAAATCATTCATATTCAAAGCCCGTCCCTTGTCCTGTCTCCAACTTTCACACTCCTGCTTCAACATACAAATTTCCTCCTCTTCTGCCTGGGCAGAATGATGCAAAAGTGAATCCTTTTCATTTAGCAGAGTTTGAAGTTCAGACTCCAAATTGCTGCAGTCTCACACATTCTGTTTCTTGCAAACCCATCTCTTGCTTAAGAGATGAGATTTGCAGTTCAAGGGTTTGAAACCTCACTTTGGAGGCTTCCAAAGCAGCATAGAGAGCCATGACCAACAGCTCTTTAGCTTGGCACTTATTGGCTGTTTGTCTCGTCTCAGTGTACTGGGTTGAAATCCCCAGTATAGGGTTTTAGTAGTGACTTGTGTCCCATGCAAAGTCAGCCCAGCCTCCATGGGAGGTAAGGAAGTTTGAGACATCGAGTCTCAGTTCTGCACAGATATTTGATATGGTGGCCATTGTGTGAGAGGGAATGAAAAATCAAACTGTGAAAAAAGTGCTGTGCTGTGTATCAATCGACTGCAGGAACACTTCATACACAACCAGGCTACTGTGCTACTTGTAAGCTTGCAATTCAAAACTGCTGTGGAGCAGGTTGAGTCGGCATTGCCCACACCCAGAAAGCAGCCAGACTTTGCAAGTAACGATGAAGTGGTCTTAAAATGGGAAAGGTGATGCGGGAATGCACACCTACAGTCCCTATTGGGAAGGAAAAAGTTGAAAGCAACAAGCGAAACTTTGCAAACACTAAATATTGCCTGCACACGGTGGTCAATTGTCAGGAGGTCTAAACCTCACTCTCAGATTCTTGGCAATATTGGGAATGCAAGGAATCACAGACATGTTGCAAAAGAGTAATAAACTTGTTTATTACTGCCAATAAGGATAATTACACTTGTCCTAATAGTTCTTACCATACGAACAGGGAGCCAATGCTAAGCGTTCCCTATACCTCGAGGATTCTCCGTGTCTCTTGGGTCTCCGAGGTAGAAGACATAATGTCTCACATTATATACCTATGATAATTACTATGGTTACTGTAAGATAGAAACATTTCCAGTTACAGAGATGAGCCCTATTGGCTAAATTAGAGGTGGCTCCACGGTCCAAGATAACATTATATAATTTTGTAGTAGTCATCACTTTGTGAAACAAAAGAGTACAGTTCTTACATAAATTAGTATAGTAGTACAAATCACCAAAAGGTGGTAATGCTGACTTACATATCATAATCATTACAAGGACACAGGTGTCCTAACATCTTATAAGCAAGAAATACATATGTGTATTAGAAAGCGAAGTGTATAACAATAATATGCATACATATCCTGACATCTACTCTTATATGGAAGATGCCCTCAGCACTATATGTTAGTATAACATATACCTAAGTGCTAGCTGTCTATGGTGTACCTCTGGGGGTACCAATAAGGGTGCAGGGGCCTCAAGTAACAGTAGCAACATCCTCATGAATCAAAGGCCAGTGAAATCTGTATAACTATGTGGCAAGGATTCGGCCCCTCCCCTAGTGAACAGCCATAGGACTAACCTGTGCTATCTGTAACAATTCAGTTCTATACTTCTTTGGTATGACCAAGTCTTCTATCTGTTCCTGCATCTGAGGATTCTCCCAAACTCTGTACAGTACCCCATTACATGTTTTAAACATTGGTTCACCCAAGTTTTTGTTTCACCCCAACTGCTTAAAATAACCTTGGAGAGAAACATTACTGGTTTGCTCAGAAACAAAATCACGATCAGTTCCCCATTTACTTTCAGCATTTTCATATATCAATCCCTTATATCCACCAGTCTTTTGCTGCCAAGTTTTTTTCAGGTGTCTTCTTTCTTTCCTGGACTTTCAAATCTTGGAGCTGGGCTCCAATAAGTCTTATGCATAGGAACCAAAAGGAAAATAGTCCTCAACATGTGAGATTATTTTGCTTGTGCTCTTCTTATCAGTGCTGGTGAAACAGCAGGGCTTGCTCCCTCTGTGATTAATTTAATAAATCCTGGAAAGTCATTTTCAATAATCACAGGTACAGGTAACATTAGTATTACCCCCACTTTCAGTTGGTGTTATGCCCCACTACTGTTCAAGATTCTTGGGTGGTGGGATAGTATAGAGTGTCTGTATGGATGCAGATGACCCCATTACCTGCTCGTTTTGCACAGTCTTTTCCCAGAACTTCAGCCTGCACCAGCGTCTGTCTGCTTCCTGAATCTATAAGACAGTATGCATTGGAATTGCATCTGGGTATAGAGTAGCATAGTCACATACTACCAAAATGAATTACACTGGAATTGCCTCAGGGTATTGAGTAGCATAGTCACATATTACCAAAATGAATTGATTATCCTTTTTAATTTTGACAAAGTGGGTCTCTCGAACATCTCATATTACCCCTGTTCTGCACAGTCTGCACTGGCTGCCAATTCAGTGGCGGCTCACCTTTAAAGTTGGTTTACTGACTTGTAAAGCCCTACATGGACTTGGCCCTGACTACTTGAAAGAGCTTCTGGTTCCCTATCGCCCAGAGTGACAGCTCCGTTCAGTTGACGTGGGGTTGCTAGAGATCCCAAGGGTGTCTTTGAAGTCTTCTGGGGCCTGTGATTTTATGTACTTTGCCCCTACCCTCTGGAATTCTCTACCCCATTGGCTTTGGGAGTGCATGACAGTGGGAGGCTTTAAACAAGTATTATAAACTTTTTTATAGTGCCAGGCTTTTAGTGTTATTTAGTGAATTGAATCCTGTTTGAGTATTGTTTTGCTGTATACTGTATTTATTGTGTCTACTATTCTTATTTTCATCTTTTGTAAAGTGCCTTGATATTTGAAAGGTGCTTTTGAGAAATAAAGTTATTATTATTATTATTTTATGTCCCTTATTAGTCTTATCTTCCACCTTGACACCTGTGAAATACTTGCCCCAATTTGTGAAGGATACATTTACTCCAGTGTTACCCTCCCTATTTTTAATGGCAGTTTCTTACAATATGGCATGGGTTATAACAGTTATAGCAAATAAAGCCTTTGGGTGCAGATTTGTTACCCCATCAGAATTTGTATCTGATCTGGAGTTAAATCAGGAAAGATAGTGTCTTACCATTCCTTGACTGTTACTTCACTACTGCAATGTCTGTCTGTCTAGCCGATAGTCCTCAGTGAAATAAATTGCCTTTCCCCCCTTTCTGGTTAGTGTTTTTGTACCCAAAGCTGCATGTCTATAGAGAGGATGTTGATTAACTGCTCCATTGTTTATATGATGATGATCTGTGGGACTGTTTTGCCCTGTTTTTGGAGTCATTTAGTGAGGAGTTCTCTGAGATGGATGAAGGCTTCCAGAGGATTATCAACAGAGTGGTACTTCAGAGACCAGAATCTCTGCCTGTAGGTCTCTTCTGAGATGTCATATCTTTTAAGGATTTCTCTTTCTACATGGTTATAGGTTTCTGACTGTGCAGTGTCCATGTTGCAGTAGGCAAGTTGGGCTTCACCTGTCAGATACAGTACCAGCCTGATTGCCCATTGCTGTCTTGGCCATTGATAGGATCCGGCTACCCTTTCAAAAGTTGTCAGGTATGCTTTGACATCATTGGAGGGACATAGCTTTCTAAGTTTAATGTCTTTTAAGTTGTTTGTGTTTTCTTGATTTCCTGGACTTGTACCAGATCCTCCAGCTTTAATAGCTTGCAAGACATCCAGCCATTATTGCTTGTGTCACTGCATCTCCTCTCTTTTCTGTTTCTCAGTCTCTTTTTGTTGTATAGCCCATCATTTTAAGAAGGCAGGCATGCTTTCAGGTTCTGTTCTTGCCTGTTCTTCTTCTTCTTTCATCCCTGTGCTGGCTGGACAGACTCAGTTTGGACTTTTGTAACTGGTTCTAGTTTGGCTGACATTCTTTTGGTAATCACTCATGGGCTTGCTGTTGCAGACCAAGGGATCACATTTTTACATAAACATTCATAGACTGATCGATAGACAGATAAATAGATAGGTAAGTAGGTAGATAGATAGATAGATAGCTAGATAGATAGATAGATAGATAGATAGATAGATAGATAGATAGATAGATAGATAGATAGATAGATAGAATGAATGAATAACCACAGAAAAGCAAGGGAGAAAGAATGACTAGAAATAGCAAGTGAAGAAGGGGGATAATGGGGGGGTTATGGCACCATCAGACTCACCAATTTCTAGCTGCCACAAAAAAAATAATTATGCAGACAGGCAAAGACAGAATAGGAAAGGACAAAATAGATCCTTCCATTTAACTCTTTTTACATAACAAATGGGACAGGGTCTAACCCACTCCTTTAACAGAGACCAAGATTTTTTTTCCTTTATAGATGGAAAATTACTGAAGTCCCCTCCATGGTAGAATGGATAATGTGGTTGTTCAAGTAGCCATACTAAAGGTTTAGTCACTTTGTCAGCAAAAACAGGAGATTCACCACCAAACATGGGAAGATATTTCAGTTCATCCCTTTGTATCCTACCTAACATACACTGAATCCTTTGTTTCAGCAGCAGAGAAATACTGACCAATTTTATAAGTCTAATTAATTATTCATGGGCATAGCGAGGCTCCTGATTGGCTACTGGATAAGTCATTAACATCTTAGATATGAGCGATCCAGGTGCCAGCTGATGCTGTGCAGCATACTTGGCTCACACCACTCTGCGTAAAACCTTAAGTTAAAAACAAATGAAAAAGAGAAAATTGTTAGTGATTAGACTTATACTTGCAATAACAACCTCAACATTGCTCATTTCCTTTGGTTAATGAGCAGCTCGAGGCAGGTGGCCCTCAGCTTTGCCTTGGACCACTCATTCCCCAGCTGGTCATTGATCCCTTGGAAATGACTGGCTTCTCTGTTGTTATTGCTTAAACAATTTGCTCACTACTCCTTTCTATTATGTTTCCACCTAATTTGTAAAACAATATGTTACTGATTTCTACATCTATTCATGTTTTCATGGAGAAACAGCATTGTCCATTGAAAACTATGACTGTCCTTGTCAACGTTGATCTTTTTCCATGATAACTTGATCCACAGTTTGGCAATCATTCAAAGACAAGCTGTCCTGTGGGTTAAGAACATGCACACATATCTGGAGAACCACATAACTAAAATAAAAATATACATGAGATTACTTTTCTTTTTAGTTTGGACAATTAAAAAAAGGATAAACTGATAAAGAAAAAGGTTAAATTATTTCAGGTAGTAGCCATGATTGTCCATGATCTGACTGTGAATTGCAGGAACAGTTCTTTATAATGAATTTCATGACTTGAGTTTTTATATATCAGCCAAATATATTGTTTTTGTGCCCTGTGTAAGATCATATCATGGCTGGTATCCTGTTTAAAATATAAACATTGTATTTATCACAGTAGTATTTCTAACTTTCAAACTACTTGTGGTATACATTGTTAAAATGTGTAGCATATTACCATGGCAGTTTAGCCTCATTTTAAGATGAGTTCACTTATGATCTTTACCGGGGTCTAGGTAGTTTGAAGCAGTGTTAACAGTATCAACCCCCAAGTGAGAAGATCAGATTGAAAGCTACAACTCTCTTTCAAACTACTGGGAAGAGGGCCATACAGGACCTGGTCTTGTTCAGCTTCTGCACAGGTCCTGGATATAAAGGAGGAAGTGCCACTTGGATGAAGCAATCACCATGGGAGGCTTTAAACAAGTATTATAAACTTTTTTTATAGTGCCAGGCTTTTAGTGTTATTTAGTGAATTGAATCCTGTTTGAGTATTGTTTTGCTGTATACTGTACTTATTGTGTCTACTATTCTTATTTTCATCTTTTGTAAAGTGCCTTGATATTTGAAAGGTGCTTTTGAGAAATAAAGTTATTATTATTATTATTATATGTCCCTTATTAGTCTTATCTTCCACCTTGACACCTGAGAAATACTTGCCCCAATTTGTGAAGGATACATTTACTCCAGTGTTACCCTCCCTATTTTTAATGGCAGTTTCTTACAATATGGCATGGGTTATAACAGTTATAGCAAATAAAGCCTTTGGGTGCAGATTTGTTACCCCATCAGAATTTGTATCTGATCTGGAGTTAAATCAGGAAAGATAGTATCTTACCATTCCTTGACTGTTACTTCACTACTGCAATGTCTGTCTGTCTATCCGATAGTCCTCAGTGAAATAAATTGCCTTTCCCCCCCTTTCTGGTTAGTGTTTTTGTACCCAAAGCTGCATGTCTATAGAGAGGATGTTGATTAACTGCTCCATTGTTTATATGATGATGATCTGTGGACTGTTTGCCCTGTTTTTGGAGTCATTTAGTGAGGAGTTCTCTGAGATGGATGAAGGCTTCAGAGGATCATCAACAGAGTGGTACTTCAGAGACCAGAATCTCTGCCTGTAGGTCTCTTCTGAGATGTCATATCTTTTAAGGATTTCTCTTTCTACATGGTTATAGGTTTCTGACTGTGCAGTGTCCATGTTGCAGTAGGCAAGTTGGGCTTCACCTGTCAGATACAGTATGGTTCCACCTGGACATAGGCAGAGGGATGGTCCAGAACAAGACGAAGGTTTTGGATTTCAGGAAGGTTGACTTTAATAAGATGGGAGAAATTCTGGTAGGGCATCTTACTGGGATCATTAAGGAGATGAAGGTGGAACAGAAATGGGCCACTGGGCAATAATAAAGGTGGAAGTGATGGAAGCCATGAGTGAGTGTGCCAAAATCAAAAGCAAGAAATTCCAGGCTAAAAAGCCTACCTGGTTATGAAAGGAGGTGGCCAATGCAGTAAAGAAAAGGAAGGCAGCCTTCCAGAAGTACAAACGCAATCAGAATAAGGAGAACAAGGAAGCCTATAGTGATAAATCATGGGTGGCATCCACTGCAGTTAGAGAAGCAAAGGTTATGGGAAGTATGGCTGGTACAAGGGAGTAAAATCAGTGAATAGACCTTCTGTAAACATATAAGTGAGTAGTGGGATATTAAAGATGAAATTGTCATTTAAAAAAAAGGAAGGGGGATTGAGCAGAAAGAAGTGAAGAGAAAGTGGAGGTGTGTAACAATTACTTCTGCTACATTTTCAGTAGACAGACGGATGGACCAGTGTCACAAGGGAACGGGGGTGGGGGCAGGGAGAGGGGGAGTTACTGATAGTGTAATAGAGGTGGGCAGGGTGCTAATGGATCTAAAGGCCCTGAAGGTGGACAGCACCCCAGGACCAGACAGAGTGTACCCAAGGGTCTGAAGGGAACTGGCAGTGGTGCTGTTGAGCATGCTGGCAGACCTGTTTAACACCTGTGGAGTATGCCCCAGAACTGAAGAACTGCACATGTGATGCATCTTCACAAAAGTGATCCAAAGGATGAACCAGGGAATTACAGGCCAGTCAGCCTGACCTCAGTGGTGTGGAAAGTCTATCCTAATGGAAAGACTAGTGTGCTTTCTTGAGGAAAATAGACTGCAAGATAAGAAGTAGTATGGGTTTGTGTCAAGGAGATCCTGCCAGAGTAATCTGATTAACTTTTTCAACTACGTGACCAAGACAGTGGACAGGGGCCAAGCAGTTGATGTCCTGTATCTGGACTTCACCAAGGCCTTTGACTCTGTATCTCATAGGAGATTGGTCAGGAAGCTGGAGAATCTGTGGGTTGGGTCCAAAATCACTAGATGGGTCAAAAATTGGTTACATGACAGAAGTGAGAAGATGATAATTGAGGGGAATTCTCAGAAGCTAGGCAGGTGATCATTGGGGTCCCATAGGGCTCAGTGCTCCATCCAGTGTTGTTTAGCATCTCCATCAGTGGCTTGGTGGATAGGATCAAGGGTAAAATCTGCCTGTTCACAGACAACACAAAGCTCTGTGGTAGGGTAGACATGGAAGAGGGGAAACAGTAACTAAGGGAAGACCTGGCTAGCTTAGAGAAATGATCTGGAATTTTGCAACTGTGGTTCAATGTTAGAAAGTGCAACATTATACACAAAGGAGACAGGAACTCAGAGACCAAATACCAGCTTAGTGATGTGCAGGTCACCAAGTCTGATGAAGAAAAGGATGTGGGGGTTACCATCAAGAGTGACCTGAAGCATTAAGCACACTGCAAGAGAGATTCAACAAAATCAACTCAGATGCTGGACTGCATAGCCAAGGGAATTACCAGCAGGAAGGCAGAGATAATACTATCACTGTGCAGGTCATTGGTAAGACTGCATCTAGAGTACATTGTGCAGTGTTGGTGCCCTTATCTTAAGAAGGATGTCAGCTTACTGGAGACAGTCTGGAGAAGGGTGATTAAGGTGATCCAGGGCCTGCAGGGCAAAGCCTACAAAGAGAGACTCAAGGGGCTCAACATGTACTCTTTTTTGGACAGAACAGAGAGGGGGATATGATTGAGACCTTCAAATACATTAAAGGTACTGTATTAACAGGGGGAATACTGATAGTCTCTTCAGCCTTAATGGGAATATGTCCACTAAAGGTATAGCCTAAAGCTGTTAGGAAGAAGATTTAGAAGAGATGAGGTGCCCAAATAGAATGAGTTGCCAGAGGAGGTGTTCCCTGAAAATGGTGGATAGCTTCAAGAGAGGATGTGACAGAATGAGGGCAAAGTTGCTGGGGAAAGGGGACATAGGTCAGGGGGATGGGAGCAGGTCCCACTGTAGACACAGAGGGGACCTGCGCAATTCCGCAAACAAGTCAGGCCATAAGGCCTTTATCTGCTGGCAACTTTGTGTATTCATAACTTTTTATGTTCTTGATTTATTTTATTTCTATTTGGCCTCTTTAGTTCATGCCATGTCTTGTTACATTACTTGTCTATGAATATGAATATATGAACACATGAAGAAGTCAGCAGAAGAAGGTCATTTGGTCTATCTGGTCTGCTCATATTGCAGGGTCCAGAGCTTGAGCTACTGTCCCTGCCCCCCCCACTCCTCCCATCCTCACTACCCATGATCCTTACCTTCCCCATGCCTATCCCAGCCTCTCTTGAAACTGTCCACATTCTTCAACAAGACATGTCCACCACCCTCCCTGTGAAGAACTGCTTCCTTACCTCCTTCCTAAACCTCTCCCCTCCAGCTTGAGACTGTGCCCCCTCATGTTATGGTTGCCACTCAGCTTAAAGAGACTCTCTTTATCCACCTTATTTATCCTTGTGAAGTACTTGAAGGTCCCAATCACGTCCCCTCTCTCTCTCTCTCTCTCTCTCTCCTTTCCTCTGTGAGTACATGTTCAGTGCTCTAAACCTCTCCTCATATGCCTTACCCTGCTGACCAGCTATCATCTTTGTAGCCCTCCTCTGGACCGTCTCCAGCAGGTTAATGTCCTTTTTGAGGAGTGGGCACCAGTACTGAACCCCATACTCTAGATGTGGCTCACCAGTGACCTGTACAAGGGTAGTATAACCTCCTCTCTCCTACTACTGATCCTCCTAGCTATGCATCCCAGCATTTTGTTTGCCCTTGCTGCTGCTTTCTTGCACTGCGTAGAGTACTTCAGGTCACTAGTGATCATCACTCTCAGGTCCTTCTCCACCTCTGATGCAGATACCGGGACTCCATCCAGGTAGTACTCCATCTTGGAATCAATATCCCAGTATACTATGCAGTATACTTAAGCAATAATGCACAGCACTGTGTGGTATATCATGAGATATCATCACGTCTTGAGTGGTTGTGCATGAGGCTGCAGGCTGAGTGCATCCAACCACCCAAGAAGTGACAATATCCCATGATATACTACACCTTGGAGTGACCTATTGCTATTATGAACTGAGTTTCAAGTTTTTTAAATAAAAAAATAAAAGAAACAGGTTTTAAAATGTTTTATGAATGCGTTTTTGGGTGGTGTAGGAGTACATTTTGAAAAAATAGTTCTCAGACAGTAGAGAGCAAGGAGGCTGGTGGCACCGGCACTTTTCTGAAGCGGTGATGATGTAGCCCAATATCATCATGGCTTCAAAGAGCTCTTGGCCAATCAGATTCCTCTATCTACAATCCTCAGTTCATAATATAGTATATAGAGTACAGTATATTTTCATTTCAAAGTAAAAATCAGTTCCTTAAAATAGATACACAATGGCAGTATATTCCTAAAATCTATGGATTACCAGTAGGCCATGTTTATTGTTTTAGTTTAGCTTGTCTGTTGTTCATGGTCAAAGTTGCCATATAATTCTTCAAGCATCTACATTAATTATGGCCTTTCCTAAAATGTTTTTTTTTTAATCATCTGAATACATCAAGATCAACCATGGTCAACAACGGTGCATCCATTTACTGCCCTCCTAGTTGACCAACTCACTGCCATAGGCCTTGCCCCAGAGGCGACTGCATGGCTCCACAGTTACCTACACCCTCAATCACAACAAGTCAGGATTGGTGCTGTCCTCTCCGACACCAAGCCTGTCTGTGCAGGCATTCCTCAGGGGTCAATACTGGGACCCCTCCTTTTTAGCCTGTTTTTGAATTGCCTCCCCCAAGCCAGTCAGAGCCGCATCCTCCTCTAAGCAGATGACGTGGTTATCTTCTCTAATGGCTCAGACCCCACTGCCCTCAAACATCAACTACAGTGTGATTTCATCAGTGTAGAGATGTGGTTCAAAAATCATAAATTGATAATGAATTACAAAAAAAGCAAAAACCATGCTGTTCACCAACCCTCAGAACAAACACAAAAACTACCCGCTGACAATATGCAATAGTAATGGTGTTCATCTTGAATGTGTTCATCACTTCAAATACCTTGGTGTTACTATTGACAGCTTGATCTCCTATGCTCTCCACATTGACAACACAGCTAAAGCAATCAACAAATGCATAGGGCTACTTTATCATCACACGCAAAGCCTGACCCCCAAAAGCTCTCAGCATAGCAGTTCACAGTTCTGTGGGTTCTCTCATGGACTATGGACTGCCAATATATGGTTCTGCCACAGAAACTGCCCTTCAGTGCATAAAAACTGCTCTTAACAAAGCCTGCAGGCTCACCTCAGGTGTGACCTGACTAACTCACACCTGCAATCTCCACGCTAAGGCACACTGGCTAACACTCGATGGTCACTTAAAATATCAATCCTGCCTCTTGTCCCAAAAGATCTGCCTCGGTCAGCTAATGCTGGGGGTCCAAAATCTCCTGGTTCCCATCATAAATCTGTGACACACTTGAAAATCTGAACAGCAGTTCTTTCTAACCCTGAAATGTGGTACAACTCAAAGTCAAAGGTCATTTGCCTACTGGTCCCCGTTGCGGTTCAACTCCTCCCAGGAGAGCATTGTTCGCCTACCCACACTGTGGTCCTTCAAAAGGAAGATAAAGAACCTTATAATATGTGAATCTCAATGCACCTGCCTCGCTAGCTCAAATTAAGGCATTACCTCCATCTTCTCTCCAGCTGAACTGATCCTTCTCTCTCTGTCTCTCTCTCCCTTATGCACTCTGCACTTGGGGCACCCCCCCCCTTTTTTTCTCTGCTCTTAGTTTGTGCTAACACCTTGACAACTAACAGGCTCCCTGTTGGGCACAGTAATTTGTCTGTTCCTGTTTGCATTTCATACTGTGTTTAGCAAATAATCCAGTATTGGTTATTGTTGTATCCTGCAATACTTTGTTTAATTACCACTTGTACCTAAATGTTTTATTCCAATCCTGTTATTGCCTTATTACTTGTAATCCTTTGTATAATCTCACCAGTTTGTCTGAAATGTCCAGACATGGAACCTATGTAAAGAGCTCTGAGCTCAAATGGTTTATCCGAGAACTTAAATAAATAAATAAATCCATGTTTGACCATGGTTGGGCCATGCTCATAAGAGTATGGGATAGCAACCACATTTGCATAATTTATTCTACATCAGAATGTAGAGTTTGATGCATCAACAATATAAATAATCAAAAGAATACTTGTTTTATACAGGTAAAATCAGGTTTGCACAAGGACATACATTATTGTAACCTAGAGAACAATTACTGTGTGACCTTACCAAATCATAAAAAAAGCATTCATTTTACTTTGGTATAAATATCTTTCAATCTCAATCTTTATTTATTTGTTTAAGGCGCCTTTCTAAAACCAAGGCGCCTGTACAACACTAGATAAAACGATTTCAATAAAATACAATACTAAACAAACAGGTACAAATACAACAAACACCAATATTAAAAATCATTGTATGCTTTCCTAAAAAGGTGAGTCTTCAAAGATTCTTTAAAACTACGGACAGTAGGGCTTTCCCACACCTGACGAGGTAGAGAATTCCACAGGGTTGGGGCCATAAAACTAAAAGATCTAGCTCCTGAGGTTTTTAAATGAACCCTGGGAATCTCTAGCAATCCCTCGTCAGTGGATCGGAGAGAGCGGGGGGGGACAATAGGGATGAAGGAGATCTTTCAGGTAAACCGGTCCCTGATCATGTAGGGCCCTATAGCAGTTAGGCCCTTCTTTTAATTATGAATGGGGGTGGATCCATGACGCCACATCGACAATTTCTTGTCTACGCAACATTTCTTCGACACCACTACATCGACTGTAATTGCAGTCGGGATGGTGCCACCGAGTCAGAACTTTTTGTTTTGCAGGTAATGCACCCCCGTACCACCATGCAGGGGGCTGTGCCCCCTGCACCCACCTATTTAAGATTCTCAACTCCAAGACAGAGCTGAGTCGGGGATGGGGTGCAGAACCTTGGGGAAGGGTGCCAGAGTCCCAGGCAGACTTTACAGTGATGTGGCGATGTTGTTGGTATTGACCATGTCACTGTAAAGTTGTCACTGTAGCAATGGTATACCAATGGGTATACCAATGGGCCACTTCATTTGAAAGAGAAGCAACAGTAGCAATGGGTAAATTCTACAAAAAATGCATTTCACAGGTCTGTGTGGACAAAGTGTATTCATAACAGAGTGTTAGCCAGCCCAGTGGCACTGAGGGTTGAGGCACTGGATGCCACACCTCATACCACACCAGCGACCTGGGTTTGGGAGTGGACTCGGGTCGATGGGGGTTGGCCGGGAGGGAGAAGGATTGAGTGCCCAATGGCTGCTCTCCTTCTCCGGGAAGGGGGGGATCATGCTCTCCACTGCGATACCACCATCTGTTGGAGGAAACTCAGGGTAGTCCATGCAGCTGAGAGATGCTCTGATGCAAGGGTAGATGCTGGCAGTTGACCGGCTTCGATGTGCGTCTCTACGCACGCCAGCAGCCTTGCTCCTCATTGCACGCCAACGTTGGGGATATACATAACACGGAGGAAAAATCGTCACTCTTGCCACCTATATGATGTCCTCCAGAGTCAGTCTCGCCACCCTCTGACCAAACAGGGCAGACCCCGCTATGCAGCTCACCTCAGGGTAAGAAGAGGAAGGTAAGGGGGGATCTCTTCTTGCCCCTCCTGGGGGGCAATCTGGACCATCATGGACCCTGATGGTGAGTGTGGCATTCTAGGGGCAGACTCTGAGGGTTGGTAGGTTTGGGAGGGTGTCACTTCTTGGAGGCCTGAATGAGTGGAGTTTGGGGGACAAGTAGGCACTGAAAAAATAATAAATAAAAAAAATAACAGAGTGTTAAAGTTGTTAGCACAATACCTGAGCTATGCAGACATTTGTTTTATAATGCAGGAAATGCCTTAAAATAACTTCCATGGAAAACATGGATGACCATTGTCAACATGAATAATTATTAGACTACTGTATATTGACTAAGATTATCCATGGCCTGTCTCTGGGTCATTTACCATCAGTTGTCATTGGTTAAAATCACAGACAACCCATGAATGACCTTGGTTGCTGACCTTGTATCACTGTGGTCTAAATTATCCGTGATCATAAAAGTGGGGTAGTAATAATGACATAGAAACATAGAAACATAGACTTTGATGGAAGATAAGGACCACTTGGCCCACCCAGTCTGCCCATTTTCCTACCTACTGGATAAGCTGCAGATTCTAGTTAACCAACAGCCTACTTCTTCCTACCCTCACCCCCTAGAATTGCCTTATGACTGTCCCATGGATGTTTGAATTCCCCCACTGTTTTAGATCCAACGACCTCCCCAGGAAGGTGGTTCCATGCATCCACCACTCTCTCCGTGAAAAAATAATCCCTCACATTACCCCTGAGCCATCCCCCCCATCTTTAAATTGTGCCCCCTTGTTCTTACACATCTCTTTTCTTAAAGATGCTACCCTCCTGGACTTTGTTGATTCCCTTGAGGTACTTGAAAGTTTCTATCATGTCCCCCTGTCCCTCCTTTCATCAAGGGTATACATATTAAGCTCTCTCAGTCTCTCTTCATATGGTTTCTGATGCAGACCCTGCACCATTTTAGTTTCCCTGCTCTGGACTGCTTCCATCCTGTCTATGTCCTTGAGTAGATGAGGTCTCCAAAACTGCACATAGTACTCCAAATGGGGTCTCACCAACTGTCTGTATAGAGGGAAAACCACTTCCCTTTTTCTACTTGTGATGCCCCTTCCTATGCATCCCAGTATCCCCCTGGTTCTCCTTACCGACTTCTCACATTGCTTACCCACCATTAGGTCATCTGATATGACTACCCCCAGGTCCCTTTCCATTTTTGTTGTTGTTAGTACCTCCCCTGCTATTGTGTACTCTTCTCCTGGGTTTTTGTTTCCCAGGTGTATTACTTTGCACTTCTTTGCATTGAATCTA
The DNA here is from genome assembly GCA_016271365.2 of Neoceratodus forsteri. Lineage (NCBI taxonomy): Eukaryota > Metazoa > Chordata > Ceratodontiformes > Ceratodontidae > Neoceratodus > Neoceratodus forsteri. The sequence goes on from CM028129.1 coordinate 1,019,855,985, forward strand.
AGTTGCCATATGTCTGACCATTCCTCCAGCTTTGCCAAGTTCCTTCTCATCTTTTCTACCCCCTCTTGTGTAGCAACTCTGTTACAGATCTTTGTGTCATCTGCAAAGAGGCATACCTTTCCTTCCAGACCCTCTGCAATGTCACCTATAAATGTTACTCACCTGTAACAGGAGTACTAGGAGTGGTATATGTTGTTCATCCAGACCCATTGGCAGGTTCCATGCCCCTCCAAATCCCACCAAAAGGTCCCCAAACTGGCCCTCCCACCCACCCAGGCAGCAAAACTCTCGGCTCCACCCCATGATGCCAGATCTAGCCCACTGGAAGCCAGGTTGTGCGTCGAAGCCGGGGAGGTTGGGTAGGTTGTGTGGATGAACAACATATACCACTCCTAGAACTCCTGTTACAGGTGAGTAACCTGTATTTTGAGGGATGTGGATATGTTGTTCAATCCACACTTATTGGCAGACTCCTAGCAGTTCTCCAGGAGAAGGGAGGCAAGGCACGCACCCCCTACTTAGGGAATAAGGACTGGAGAACTGAGGTCCCAAAACCAGCATCCCGGCATGCCTCAAGGTCGATGTGGTAGTGGGTAATGAAGGTGTGTGCTGACTTCCAGGTAGCAGCCCTGCAAATTTCCTGGATAGAGACATCCCTGGAAGCAGCCACCGAAGCAGCGGTATAGTGGATAGAAGGAGCTCTTATCCCTCTGGGAGGCTCCATGCCCACCAACCTATAGCAGAGATCTATGCAGGAGGTGACCCACCTGCCTATCGTCCACTTGGCTGCAGGTCTGCCAGGTGTGGCTTCAGTGTAGGTAACAAACAGCTGGTGAACCTTTCCCCGAACTTCAGCCATCCACTCCTTATAATAAGAGAGCGCTCTTCTAGGGTTCAAAGTATGGAGCCTATATTCAGCCTCCTAGGTGTGATTGGGGTAGAACACCAGCAGAGTCAACATCTGGTTAAGGTGAAACTCCGACACCACCTTCGGAAGGAATTTTGGGTGGGGGCACAGAACAACCTTGTCCCTGTGGAAAACCAGATAAGGAGACTCGATGGGAAGCACCTAGAGCTCTCCCATCCTTCTGGCTGATGTGATAGCCACCAAGAAGGTAGTCTTCCATGACAGGTGAGAGATGTCACACCTGTGCATTGGTTCAAATGGCTTTCCCATGAGCTTAGCCAATACCAGCAGTAGATCCCACGGAGGTGGAGGTTCTCGCACCGGAGGGGATATGTGATCAAAGCCTTTGAAAAAGTGCCTGACCACCTGCTCCTGTGCCACTGAATGCTTTCCAGCCCCATGCAGAGATGGCTGCCAGTTGCACTTTAAGGGTCGTCGACCAAAGCCCTAGCTGAGAAAGGAATCATAGGTAGTCCAGAATGCTGGCCAAGGAACAGGAGGAAGGGTCCAACCCTTTATCCTGACACCAAATGGAGAATCGGTGTCCATTTGAAGGCATATCAATTTCTGGTCGACTCCTTGCAGGATGCCTCAACAGTGTTGAGGACCTCATCAGAAAGACCCAGGGCCTGGAACTCTAGCTGCTCAGGAACCAGGCTGTCAGGTGCAGGTATTGAATGTCCAGGTGGAATACCTTCCCCTGGTTGACTGAGATCAGGTCCGGGTCGGCTGGAAGCCATCTCGGGAGCCTGGACATAACCTATATCAATTATGTATCAGAATGTAAATAAAAATGTTTTTTTTTAATTTCTAATATTTTAATTTTTGAAGCATTGTGATATATAATTTAACTACAAATGCCTTCTTTGTTCATGTACTGTGTAAGTACTATAACATTAAAAAAAGTGTTTAAAGTAATCTAAAATGCAAGATTTATGTTCCCCTTAGAGTTTTTCATAACACCTATATTTTTTCTGTTGCTTAGTGACATTTTCTATGTTGACTGTGTGAAGGGCTGTATGATGTTTGACATGGAAGGTCTATTTTTTAATGTTTTTATTTAATTTCATGCAATACATGGTAACATACAGACTTACTGGCTGGTTACAAGGTGCCAGATTATTGAGGAAACTTTATATAGTTCAGTTGCAAGGTAGCAGGTAAAGATCTTGGGTAGCCAGTGACATGGGCATCGGCGATTGAGCACTTGCAATAATGGCGACTCAATCCCATTGCATGTCATGGGGGCTACTGATGAGGTAGAGCAACCCGATGGGGTGGGTCGGCACATATAGTGATGGGATGTCACTACACAAATGGGCATGGGGGAGCAAGCATGCTCAGTGAGGGGAAGGAGGGGTTTTGAGGGGTGGTGCCATGGTGGGCTGCTGAGCTGGTCCAGTGGAGTGATGGGTGGGTTCATGGCTTAGGTGGGTAGGGTGTTTGGTTGGGATCCAAGCGCTATTGCATTTTTATTGTGCCCAGCCTGAATTTTATTTTTAAATGTTTTGCACCCCACTGGAGTTGAGAATCCTTAAGTAGGGGTTGTGGGGGGCAAAGCCCCCTGTGTGGGGTCTACGTGAAACTTTCAAATGCAAGTCCCCAGCTCCATTTTGCTGTATGCTGGGGAGTCAGAGTGCAGAAATTGATTTTCGGTGATCTGACTTCACCATAACATCAATCGCCTTTTGGCAGTCACTGTTATGACATGGAACCAAGATCTTGGATATTGAATAAGTGGCAAGGATAAAGACAGCTACCACCAAAAAGGGAAGACTAGGATATGTAAACAATAGAATAATATAAAGAATAAAATATTCAACCTGTCTATACTCTGAGCAATCAGAGCACAAGGTAAATTTGTAAATACCAGAACTGATAGGAGAATGAAAAGACCAGCAGTAGTGGGAGGACTGTGTTTATTACAGTTACAAACTTCATATAAAGGAGGAAATGTGAAAGGAAAAGTGTGACTCACACTGGGACTTGAACCCAGGCCCCTGACATACCATGCCAGTGCTCTTACCTCTAAGCTATGGGAGCCTTAGTGATTAGCAGCAACTTAGGCATATTTCAGAAACACCAAACAACTTGCAGTGGCTTGATTGTACTAAGAAAAGTTGTTTGGTGTTTCTGACATATGCCTAAGTTACTGGTTACGCAACACTTAGAAAGGAATGTGTGTGCCTCAAGGGAAGCCCAAAATCCTGATAATCACTGACCATTGCTTGGGTTCACCATTGCTTGGGTTAGAGCACTGGCACAGTATGCCAGGGGCCTGGGTTCAAGTTCCAGTGGGAGTTACATTTTTCTTTTCACATTTCCTCCTTGATTTAAAATTGCCTAGCAGTGATTTGACTCCAGTGAGAAAAGCATCATACAAGAAATGTAACAATTATTTTTTTTATATGGTTCCTCCAAGGAGTACTAGGACTCAAACATGGTAGGGGGTAAATGAGAGGTTTGCTCTACCACCTCCAGTGTTGGGCAAGGAAAATGTTTCAGGAAAGGGGACCACAGATTTGGGTATCTGGGCAGGAAGTGGTTAGCCAGGTGGGATAGCCTCTCATACTTGTTCAGTTTAGATACAGCTTCCAGCCACTCATGGAAAGATGGAGGGGAGTCTGAGCACCACTGAAACTGCCAACTCTCCCCACCCCCTGCAACCTAAATCATGAAGGTATTCACCTTTTACTTAAGACATAGCTGAATTAGTTAGGGATGGCTCATGGACCAGTTCTTCCTGTGCCAGAGAGCGGGTATGGAGAAGAGTTGTCTTTGTGATTGATAAGGTAAAGATTAACTGTTGGGGATGGGAGCTGTTGGGATTTGTTCCATTGTGTGTGGGTTATTTCCCCTGGTAGTAAGGGGTGAGACCTGGGTACCTTCATATGAGCAGCCTAGAGTGGGAAGATAATCGGGCATGTGTGGGGAGTTAACTAGTCCAATAAACTGACTATGGGAGAATGCAGTCAAGGATCTTATTATTTTAGCCAGGACAGCTACTGAGATGAGGATTACTGTTCTCTGTCCCAGTTCCTGTTTCAATGTGAGTTCATGCTTGACCAGTGAACCATTCCCTCGCTCCTGTCATGTCAACCAGTGTTTATCCCATGGTGTAGCCACTACACGTCTACCCAAAGAATGTCATGAAAAGCCCAGTTGTGCCAGCTAGACAAGTCTCAGTAGAAGGTGCAGCCCTGGGGAAGGGTGGAGTGTTAGATTTAGCCATATGTGTCAGCAGCATAAAAAGTCCCAGAGCAAGATAGCAGGGAAGGAACATAAGCAACAAATTCAATGAGGAATTCGATTTTGGGTGATCATGGGACAGTTTTCCGGATCCAGGAAGACTGCCATCTCACATTTTTGGCATCGGAGTAGGCATGAGCAAGAAAAGTAGGAGGAGGTGTCAGGTCTCCAGTGGTGGTCCATATTTGAGCTTTGGGTGAATGAGTTGGTATCGCATAATAGCTACTGATCAAATAAATGACAATTCTGTTGGGGGAGTAGCCAGCCATGGCCAACAACCAGTGTATTCAGCTGTTCAGGTGCAGATAATTAGAGGATGAGGAACTGATGGGCTTCACTGGACCTTATAATAGTACCCAGTAGGATTAATCGGATAAAATACTGTAATTAATTTACCTAAGTATGCACAGGTAGGTGTCTACACTAAGGCTCATGTGCAGTTGCATAGCTGCTTCCATTCTGAGGCAGTCATCTTATTAATTACTAAAATGACACAGCTTTAATGAAACTTTGCTGCCTACTGATAGAATGCATTTTTTTTATCAGGGGGAGAAGACCCTCGAACCCCCCCTGTGGGGGGTTCTGCCCTACTCCCCCATTTTTAGGATTATCAACTCCAGTTGGAGTTGGTTCAGGGTGGGGGACCAGGTGAAAGTGTGCCCCTGTCTCGGGTACACCAACAGAGTGATCTGTCAGCAAAGTGTCATTTTTGCCAACAGGGTTGTAGTTCACAGTGCTAGTGTCGCCATGCATGGGGCATACCGTACATATTACAATGTTCTATTCATGTATACCAAAACTTGCCATATTACAATCTCTGTTATTACCACAAGGAGGTGGTAGCAGAATTTTCTGACCATGAAACATTTCAAGAGCATAGCATAATGCTACTTAATACAATGCATTATATTAGGAAGGGAATGTGTTTTCTAGTGTTTTAAAGTCATTTTGCAGTTTTTTATTAATGTAAATGTGATAACAAGAAATAAAACTACATTTGCAATGAATAAAAAGAAATAACATGATATTCCAGAAAAATAAAAATAAAATGTATAAAAAATAAAAAGAATTTCATCGGTCACTAGACATTAGTATAGAAGAAACAGTTCAGTCTTTTCCTGTTTCAGTGAGTCTTTGTTGGTGCAGGGTTAGGAGGTTTCTTTGGCATTGTCATTGGGTTCTGCTTTAAGATGGGGTCCACTTCCTGCACAGTGTCAGCCCAGGTCAGACCATGAGGCTGTTGCAACTGAGTGGCATAGTCCAAACCTGGCTTCAGAGGGTTATTAACTGGGTCGGTACCAGGAACAGCAGCCAGAGTCTCTCTAAGATGAGAAAGATGAGGGACACTGTGAGGAAATTTATAGAAACATAGAAACATAGGAGTTGATGGCAGATAAGGACAGCAAGGCCCATCCAGTCTAGTGAAAAGTCTTGTGGGCCACTTACAATTGCCTGTGGGCCTGTTCCTTGCCTTGCAGACCACCCTTGCTGTTCTGTGATTTGCACATCTGCTATTGCTGAGATTGGGGCAGTACTATTAGATATAGCTGAGGAGTAAGGAGAAGTGTCCATATCTTGCTGTATGTCCCCCATCCCCTCATGATTTAAGTTTTTATTGAGTGTGGTCAGTGGAAGGATTGGCAGTCTGCAGGACCTGGCAAAAAATGCTGCTTCTGAGGTTTAAGTAAACTCATGGTAGATACTGTTTCTCTCAATCCTGAAAACCACAGGGTAGTTCATTTTGTGTTTAACCCAGGCTTGCTGCAACAGGTGACAGAGGGGGTAAGGACTGTTCTTTTTCTTTTAACTGAGGCAGAAAAGTCCAATAAATTCAGTTCCTGTGCCCATGCCATATTAAATTGATGACAGGAAATGAGTAACATAATTCAAATCTCCTGAAGGTTACTGTCCTTTTTCGAATAAAGTTTATGTGTTTCTTTCAGTAACTTTATAGTAAGTGTATGTTTTAATTTTTTTAAGTAGCCAACAAGCTGGAAACTGCAATATGGCTGTTACTTGAGCTGCCCATTTTTTACTTTCCGGTTTTCATACAGAGAGTGGGAGCATGACAGCTACATGTTGATGTTCCCGTTTGTGCATTAGGTGCCACCATCAGCCAGTCTCGTGCATAATGTGGCACATTCTCCTGATGCTGTCAAAACTTACAGCAACCAGGAAGTAAAGCAGCTCAATGTTGAATGCAAAGTTTTCTTTTTGTTTTTTTGCCTTATTAGTTTTCTTCATGAATTATTTTAATAATGGCAAAAATTACTGACATATGTATGAGACATAAGTAAATTTGTAACAGCTATGTAATGGGATGGTCAATCGCTTTTTATTTGAATTTAGGTAGGTTTCAAACTGTTTTACATGCTTGTTTATAGACTGTTTGCATAGCTCTGTATTTCTGGAAGTTTTTTTTTTAATATTATCAAAACTCCGCATCCCCCCAATTGATGTACACAGAATCCGTGTATGCAGTCACTCACTTGCTGTTAGTTGATTTCTTTACATGGATTTCTTTGCATGTGTGGTTTGGGGCAAGGTGTCATTAGTAAAGACTATAGCTCAGGCTGTTTCGAATAATTTTCTTAAGAGCAGCTTGACAAGTTAGTTTTATGGGGGGGTGGGGTCACCAGTGTATCGTAGGTTTGTTTACAGAAATGGAAAAAAAATTGTGAATGAATCTCTTTTTTCTCCCATTGTATTTCCCATCATGTGTTGTCCACATTTACATGCAAATTAACAAAAAACAAAGTGTACCATTCATGTATGTCTGCAGTTTGGCTGCCTCATAGCACAACAACATAGAGTCTGAACAGTAGAAACTGTCATAGAGATGAAGTATGCTGTTCATTGCTGCAAACCTGATGCACATCATGAGACTATGCAGAAGCATTTTCAACTCTCTGTAGGGTGAAGTGAATGGACGTGGCTGCATGACTCTTGCCAGTATAAACTGCACAGACCATTAGTTGTTCAGTGACATGACGGAAAACATTATGGGTGACAGGATATGTATGCAATTAGCAGTATGTCTTTTCACTTGTATTTCTTATTTTTCAGACCCAGTAGCCTCCACCTGCTCTCCCCTTCTGTCTGTGTCACAGTTGCTATTTGTATATGTCTGTCATCATAACCCCCCCCCATTTCCTTCTGACAAGGCTGAAAAGTTTTAAGTTTCAAACTGCGAGTAGTACAGAAACCTAAATCCCTGTAAAACAATTTAAACAAATGAAAGCAAACTGGTGGGGAAGGGGCGTGACCAATAACACTAAACGCCATTGTTTTCTTCAAAGCATCAGTGCACCAAAGCGATCCCAGTGTTTCATGTTATGGCTAGGAATCTTGTACTTCTCAGTGACATTTTGATATATTAGTAAGCTGCACTGGGGAGTACACACAATTGTGAAGTCTGCAGTTAGGCAGGCATCATTTAATAAACTAGATCATAGATTAGCTAGGCAGAGTGTTTAGATTTAGGACCTTTGTGATTTTGTTGGTGGGGGTCACTCAGAATAGGAATGAGAGTTGCCGTTCTTCACCATATTATCCTTTTTATCAGTTGTGCTATTTGTACTGTACAGTGTGAAATATGATGCATATTATACTTCAAATACTTTTTTTTTTAGGAATGGCAACTCTCATTCCTGTTCAAAGTGATTCCACTCTCGAAACAGTGGACTTTGGATTGTATCAGAAAATCACAAAGGACCTAAATCTAAACACTCTGCTTTGCAAATCCATGATTTAGTTTATAAAAAGATGCTTGTCTACCTGCAGACTTCACAATTGTGTGTACTCCCCAGTGCATATTAACAATATAGCAAAATGTCATCGAGAAGTAGAAGATGCCTAGCTGTAACACAAAATGTTGGGATCGCTTTGCTGCACTGATTCTTTGAAGAAAAATATGGTGTTTAGTGTTATTGGTCACTCCCCCTCCCCACCAGTTTGTTTTCATTTGATTACACAGTTTTGCAAAGATTTACATTTTTGTACTACTTTCAGTTTGCAACTTAAAACATTTTTAAACTTGTCAGAAGGAAATGGGGGGGGGGTGATGACAGACATTTCCAAGTTACAACTGTGACACAGACAGAAGGGAAAAGCTGGTGGAGGTTGCTAGGTCTGAAAAACAAGAAATGCAAGTGAAAAGACATAAATCACATACACATCCTGTCACCCATAATGTTTACTGGAATGATAGTGTGTCAGATGGATAATGCATCCACAGTTATCAGCTTTGAGGCAACACTCTTTGATGCTTCATAGCCACCATGCAACAACTATTTATTTATTTATTTATTTATTTATTTATTTATTTTCACTTTGGTAACCAGGTAAGTGAACTGGAACCAAGTATTTTTTTCAGTCACAATCCGGGTGCAATTGCACAGACATTTGAGGACATACAAACAAATGTTAGGGTGCTTCTTGCAGAAAATGAAACATACACAACTCGATTGAAAATGTCATACTTGATTACATACTTGTGGCACATAGAAAGCACAGCTGTTAAGTGCAGATACTACTTAAAGTGCTGATGCATAGGAGTATGAACAAGAGGTATTTACACAAAGCAGTCAGAGACACTGAGTGAAAATTAAAATGATTTCAGATTGCTTGAGAAAGCAGAGACAGTTGGTGATTCTTTAATGGGGAGGAACTGCATTCCATAGTGAAGAGGTGCAGTAGCTGAAGGAGCAACTCACAACAGTTGCAAGACTCACACGTCAGTTAGTGCATCATACCCTCAACCCTCCATCAGAGAAGTGAAGGGTCCCATGCTAACTTCAGGCAGCCAAGAAAGAGCAAAGAAAGAAAAAAAAAACAGTGCTGCACAATGTACAGTACCAGGCAGGCATGCATGCACAGAAAGTAAACTGTCGAGGCACCCCCTAGAAAACAAGAGCCCTATGCACTGGCATATTTTCCATTAGTATAAAGCCAGCCCTGAGAATGGTTCAGAAAGTGTGTGCTGGGATTTTCCTTCATTCCTTCCTTCATTCCCGATAATCAGACTATAATAAACCTTATTTACTGTAATATATTTACTGGTTAGTGGTTATAAACCACTGCCAGCGAGTGCCCAACAGCTCCATAAACCACATGTGTGGTTTACAGAACTTCAGAAACCACAGGTACACAAAACCCAAAAGAAAGCTGCCAGACAAGCTGTCCTCATGCCGCACATCCGGTAGCGCTATCTTTTTTTTTTACACAATTGGTGAGAGGCACAAGCTTCTCGACGGCTCCACAGTACCTCACAAAAACATTTTTTTAACTTAAATCAAAAAGCGGTACCATACTGGTAGGACCAGTAAATATAACAAATAAAACATGATACATGTGTTTAAATGGAGATTTTATGCACATCCTCGGTGTATGTTGCTCATATAAACCCCTTGGGCTTTGCCCTCGGGATTTATGGGGCATCACACACCTTGGGTGTGTATAAAATCGCCATAAACCACACTTACCCATGCATTATTCTATGTATTTCACATACAGCTACAACCTCTTCCTTGGCCAGTTATCCATGTTATAAGCATGCTCATGGTAGTTTGTCCACATTTAAGACATGCCCACAATAGTGAATCCACACTTCAGACATTCCCAGGATAATTTATTCACATCTAGTCCACAGAGCAAAGAACAAAGGCACCTTCTTTTTCTGTAGTTACAATTTTTATTATGTTTTTCTCATGAGCGGTACAAAGATATTATCTATTGTTATATTATGACAGTTGATAGGAATGACATATTTCATAGGCTGCAGATTTTACAATGTTGAGGCAATTATTTCTGCTTTGATAATCTTGATAAGTTACCTCTCTAATCCACTAGGTGGCATCCTCCTCCTCCCTTAGTCTGCAAGAGTCTCCTTGCAAAAGCTTGTTATGTATTCCCTAAGGTAGAAGAAGAAGAAGAAGAAGAAGAAGAAGAAAAGAGGAATCAGCATTTATATAGTGCTTTTCATACACAGTGTATCCCAAAGCACTTTACTAGCAATGCTAGACTGGTAGTGAAGTGACTGAATGTGTAGTGGTGGCCATATCACATATCATCACCCACACACAGCCTGGATGATTGCATGAATCAATTTATGGGAAGGGGGATGTTGGCCAGGACACTGGAATGTCCCCTACTCTTTGTGAAAAGTGCCCTGGGTTCTTTTACTTCCACCTCGACACCCACCAGGACAACACCAGGATGGGTAGAAGAGACCTTGGTTTAAAGTCTCATCTGAAGGACGGCATACCCCAGCAGTACAGCACCCCTCTAATACTGCACTCAGATGCCAGCGATTTTTTTAGGTGCAAGACCAATCCCAGTGTGGAACGAGAACCCACGACTTTCTGGTCCAGAGCAGATGTGCTACCAGCTGAGCTATATCTGCTTCTATGCTCCATAATCCAAAGGAGCCATTTACCCCAAAATTCATTAAATTTCCTCACCCTAACTTTAATTCTTGCTGTAAGTTTCTCCATGAGATACATCTCTGTACCACATCTTCCCATTCTGTCTGGGTAGGAATTTCTTTTCGTGACCACCTACAAGAGATGGCTTTCTTTGCCACTAACAATAGGATAGCTAATATTTTTCTGGTGTGGGTATTCCGGACATGTTCTGGGAAGTGTAATAAGATGGCACAATCTGGGGATAGTGTCCCTAGTTCTGGGAACAGTTCCTCTAAAGTCCTTTGTATCAACTGCCAGAATGATTCAAGTAGACTACAACTCCAAAAGATATGGGTGTATGTGGCAATCATCTCCCCACAGGCCCTCCAGCACTTAGTCCCATGCAGAGCATCAAATTTCCCTGTAATTTGTGCAGTGTAAAAGTATCTAGCTATGCACTTCCAGCCATATTCTTTCCAACTGTGCGATGTCAAAATCTCATGTTGTATCAAATATACCCCCTTCCAGTCTTCGTCTGTTAACTGAATCCTCATTTCATCTTCCCATCTGCCCTGCACCTTTTGAAATGCCTGTGTAGGGATCACTTGAGTGATTTATATATCTGAGAAATGATATGTTCGGGGTAGTGTTTTCTAATGTGGTAACTATAATCTGGACTATTGAGTTTGTGTCTTGGATATTCCAGATACTGCTGAATGTCTCTATACAAAAATGTTGAAGATGTAGATATCTGAAATAATCTTGTTGCCTTAACTAATATTTTTGTTTAAGGGATTGGAATGTGCTTATAATTCCATTTTCATTCATCTGGTAATAATGTATAAGCCTGAACCCATGCCACCTTTTGAAGGTATGGTCCAATCTAGCTGGGGTAAATCTGGGGTCCTCCGCTGGACTATACAGTGACTTTGCTGTCTGCTTAATCATTGGATTATGTAACGTTTTGTTCCAAGTGTCTACAATATGGCCTGTATATGAAGAATCCCAGTCTTGTTTATACATTTGTTTAGTTGTAGTTTTGCCAAATAATGCTGCCCCAATTTATTCTCCCTGCTCTCCCATTTCAAGCTCCTTCCAGTGCTGGGATGCTTTCTGGTCCAGCCATTGTAATGCTTGAGACAACTGTGCAGCTTGACAGTATTTCTCTTGATTTGGGAGTGCCAGGCCTCCCCTGTCCTTCAGGAGTTGTAAGGATAAAAAAGCCTTTCTTGGTTACTTTCCTTGCCACATGAAACTAGATATTAGTTTATCCATTTTTTTAAACTCTGACTAACTTGGTGTTATTGGTATGTTTTGACAAAAATATACTGTAATAATCTGGGAAGGATATTCATCTGTATTACCTCTATTCTTTGTGCTAATGATAGGGGCAGGTGGGTCCATCTCTGTAAATCCTCTTTAATCCTCGTGTTCAATGGTTGGTAGTTAACTACATAAAATAACGTTAGATCTTGAGGTATATTAATTCCCAAATATTTTAATTTGTTACCATTCCACCGAAGAGAAAAGTGACTTGAGATTTGAGGGCTGGGATCATATCTAAATTTTAGAGCCTCTGTTTTATTTTTATTTAATTTGTATCCTAATAAGAACTCAATCTTTTCTAGTAAGGACAGCATTCTAGGGAGGTAGGACTCTGGTTGGGTCATATAAATGAGTAAGTCATCTGCATAAAATGCAATTGTATGTTCTGCACCACTATGTATAAAACCAGATATTGTAGGATTTTCTCTAATTGTCTGTGCTAAAGGTTCTGCATAGATAGCAAAAAGAAGGGGAGATGGGGACAACCCTGCCGGATGCCTCTCTGTAGGGGAAACCACTGGGAGTATGTGCCATTTACTTTGACCATTGCCTGTGGGGATGTGTATAAATGTTATATTATATTCTGGAATGAACTAGGGAAGCTAAAAGCTTCCAGGGTTTAATTTAAAAATGTCCAAGATACTCTATCAAATGCTTTCTGGGTGTCCATACTGAGTAATAATAATGGGGATTCTGTTTTTTGGGCTTTTTCCAAGAAATATAATGTTCATTTAATGTTATCTGAGGTTTGCCTTTTAGATATGAAGCCTGCTGAATCTTTATTTATGATGTGTGTTAGGAGTTCCTCAAGCCTCTTAGCTGATCAAGGGCACCTTCAACTGTTGTTACCACTAAGTTTTTAAACTTCAGGTTTTGCAGGCCCATCAGTACAGCACTAGAGCAACCACTTGTGATGCCAGTGACCTAAGTTCAGGCATGAGCTCATGTCATCAGGGGCTTGCCGGGGTTGTGTGGAGGAGGAATGAGCATCCCATTGGATGCTCTCTTCTTCCAGGGAGGGAGGCAGTCAGCTCCACTGCAGTACTGCTACCTGGGTGACCACAGGTTGCAGTGCAGTTGTGAGCAGCTCATGACTGGGAGGACACCGATTTGTGCTGCACTGCACATGCATGCCTGTGCTCTCATACCACCAATATCCTACGGGGTGGAAGAACAGTGAAAATACCCTGACTTGCAGGATGATGCTGACCACCCACAGGCTCTGCACTTAGCTACTCAGGCTCCTCCTCCACACACCGGATCCATTCTGTGGAGGAGCTTGGGATCCTTCTGTCATCCCCTCCAGAGGGAGTTAAGCTCTAGGAGAACAAAGGTGGTAAAGATAGGTTTTGGGAGATGCAAGGGTAATGGGGCAGGGTGGCTGAGCAGAAGTGGGATGACCAGAGAAGCAAGGGAAAAAACATTAGTAGCTGTGAAAAAAAATATTAGATTTCAAAATACCCAGTCATATTATAGTAATGATATTCAAATCAAAACAAATCACTAACAATCTTCACTGTCTATTTACCACCCAAAGACCAGTCTACCAACTTTAACAAGCTCGCTATTTACCTTAATATCATCAACCATGGCAAGGAATTTCTTATCATTAATTTGTTGTCCAAAGATGCATCACCCTTTAAAGATGTCCTGGCCAGTCTCTGTCTCAAGCAAGTGGATAGTGAACCAACCAGACATAACTACCATACTGGGTCCTACACCCTGATTGACTGGGTACTAACAAATCAACAGGAAAGAATACATGAGGTCACAGTACACCCAGACTCACTAAGTGATCACTGGCCTATTACCTGTATGTGGTCCAATAAAACACTAAAATCTCCCCCTCTTTTTCAACTACTTGCAGAATGCTAAAAAAGAGCAGCAGAATTCTTTCAGAACCCATCTCCAGCAGTTCAACTGGACCCACCTTGATATCTTGTGTGATGTCGACCAGGCTCTGGAGTTCTTCATTAACACATTTAATGCAGCCTGTGACATATTTGCCCCAGTAAAAAAGCAGAAATTAAAAAAACATAACAATGGATGGCTCACCCAATCCCTCCTTGAATACATGAGAAAGCAGGACCACCTATGGCACAGAGCCAAGATGACTGGTAAATCTGCAGACTGGCAGAAATACAGGGCAGCCAGAAATGCCTGTGCCCACAAGATCAGGGTCACAAAAGTGCAGCACTATAAAGACAGCCTAAACAAAACTGGGGGGGGGGATGGGAAAGACTTCTGGAATAACCTTAAAAATGTCATGGGTAATGTTAACAAGTCCTCTTCCCTCAATGCTGATGGTCAACAGGGATACTATACAGGATCCAAAAATTATTGCCTGACACCTTCAATTTAGCATTTATTGACCTTAGCTCAGTACTCCCACTGGATTATTTAAATTTCAACACAGCTGTAAGAATGACAAACAGACCACTCATGTGCCACCTGACCCTGCAACCCCTTCCCCCGATTCTATTTCAAGGAAATCTCTGCATCTGAAGCAAAAAAGTACTTCCAGAGAATCCTAGGTAAATCTCGGCACAGCAATGACAACCTCGATCTCAAAATGATAAAGTACACATTAGCAGAAGTAGTATATCTGATCACAAAAAGTTTTAACCTCTCCCTCCGACTAGCACAATTCCCCACAAAATGGAAATCTGCCGTAGTCACCCCAGTTCATAAAAGTTGTGACCATGCAATTCACTCAAACTACCAACCAATCTCCATCTTACTCCTTCTATCAAAGGGCCTGGAATGGATAGTCTCCGACCAGCTGGTTGACTACCTGAATAAATACAGTATCTAATGCCCACAGTAGTATGGCTTTCAAAAATCCCACAGCACCACTGCTGTACTCTTGAAATTTAAAGAATATATCATTGAGGCACTGGCAAATGGGAACCTTGTGGGGTCAATATTTATTGACCTCACAAATGCATTTAATATGGTTAACCATAGTGTCCTCCTAAAAAGGCTATTTGCCCTTGGTCTATCCACAGAGTCATTATGGTTCCAGAGCTCTCTAGCCCAGAGAACCCAGCAGGTAAAAATACAAAACATACTGCCAAATGACAGGAACGTATCATTAGGGGTACCCCAGGGATCAGTCCTTGGACCACTACTGTTTAGTCTCTTTCTCAGCACCCTCCCTGAGTCCTGCTTGGCCAAGCTTCTCCTCTAAGCTGATGATGAATTCATCTTTGTAAGTAGCCCCCAACTAGACATTCTGACAAATAAATTACAAGAGTTTTGCTTGGGTTGAGGAGTGGTTCACCAAACTAAACTCCTAAACTATAAAAAAAAAAACATGCTGTTCTATACCCACCAGAGCAAGAAAAGAATCTAGCAGTCTCACTATCAAAAACAGCAGACTTGAGCCATTTATTTTTTTTATTTCGTTTTTGTTGACCGGGTAAGTGTACTGGACAAATTCTACCTATTTTCAGGCACAACCCTGGGGAGGAGGGATACAGATGAATGCCAAATGACTTTGAACCAGATTAAGCTGTTGGTGGTATTTTTTTTAGTGAATGGGGGGAAATTTGACCAGGACACTGGGGAAATTCCCCTACTCTGACAGAGGGGAATACTCTGTCCAAGATGGTGGACCCTCCTCTGCCTGCTGTAGAGGTGGCTGGAGAGACAGGAGACTTGGTCTCGACTCCTGTCTCTGGCTGTTTGGAGACCTCATTGGAAAATGCAATGTCTGTGCATGACTTTACTGCTTCTGCTGTTCTCCTTCAGGACGCACCTATTTCTCAGGCTGCATCTCTTTTGGACCTATCTCTACTGGATTGCCCTGTTTCCCTGGATGTACCTCCGCAGTTGAACAGTCTCCCTACCACTGCAGGTGCTTGACTGAGGGAGGGATATTGAACAGTGTCTAGCAGACGCAGAACATTGTTGTTCTTTACCTATCCGTGCTTTGAAAACTGACTCGCTCTCTGTTTGTCCCACTACTGCCCATGATGCCTGTTCTGATGCCTGTTCTTCTGCTAGTGGAAAGGGGACCTATTTGCTTTACCTCCGGTGGCCTTGCCTAACTCAGTACTTGCACCGCCTATGCCTTTGGGGGATCACCCTTCCCTGTTGCTGCCAACTGACGCCTGCATTGCCGAACGTTCTGATATTTCGACATCCCCCTTGAGGAACCAATCCCTCCCACCTTTGCCTTCACATCAAGTTGTTCTCCCTGAGGAGCCTACCTGGTCGGTGGATGAAACATTACGGGTGCTGGCTGGATTCGGGAACCCGACTGGGACAATGGGTTTCTGGTCCGTCCCTATTCGTCCCCCGTCCTGAGGACTTCCTGGAACCGCCACAGAATCTGTCTGTTGCTTGCAGCTCCTGACCTGCTTGAGCTCCGGATGGAGCTGGCTCTCACCCAGAACCCTGTACTGGCCCTCCCGCAAGGATCTGAGTCGTGATATTTCTCCTCCTCCTCGTGCAGTTCAGTGGGGACTGTTCAGGATTTTGCTGTTCTGGTAAGCTACCCTGAACAGGTAAGGAATACTCATTCCTTTTCCTCCTTGTTTCACTCTCCAGTCTTAGCAGCTAAGAGGCATAATGCTGTCCGCTTGATCTATAGGTGGACTACCTGACTTCCTCCTAATTTAGCGCCCTTCCTGGCTCAGGACACTGTTGAAAGACTCTCTAAATTCTTTGCTCAGAGATTTATGCCCTTATTCATGTCTCCAGGGAATCCACGCTTGATGTCAGCTTTCAGATGTCTCGGGTTAGAACGTTTGGACCAGATAAAATGCATTGAAATTCATTGCTTTATGGACTTCTTTCAGGCCATTCCTCTCAAACCTACTTTTAAGACTATTACGTGATGTTCCAGAATGAGGGGTTGATGTGTCAGATATTGTATATTGGCTGGGGCAACGTTGTACGGTACAGGGCCAAGCTGAGGCTATCCTGGACACTGAAAATATCTGGACTGGAGGATGGAAGTTTAAAATTCTGTTACACACCAATGACCGTGGCCCAATCCACTTGCCTAACTCTTTTTTTTTAGGTCGTGACAGAGGGGTGCTGTTTTACCCGGGACAGTCTAAGGCTTGTTATAGGTGTGGAAACCCCTCGCACCTAAGTAATGTCTGTGATACAGTGAGATGCAACAATTGTGGGGTACTGGGACATGTGGGAATTCGATGCCAGAATGTTAGCAAGTGTAATCTTTGTGAGGAGGTAGGGCATATGTTCCAATCTTGTCCCTGGTCTGCCCATGCCAAGGAAAATCATGATGGCGGAGTGGATCAATGCTTTGTGATAACGCATGCACAAAAGGCGCGACTGCGTACCACTGCTGCTGCTCCCCCTACGGCTGTGGTAGATCCTGCCCTGCCTGATCCTGTACCTGTGACCCCCAGGTTACTACCCCCTCGGCAGTTGTAGAGGCGGGACCCCGGTTTGCTGTAGAAGCCCCTCTTTTGCCACTTGCCATACCGATGGACTTGTGCTCGGATCACACCCCTGACCCGAGTGTCATGCCACCTCCCAGTGAGCCTGCTACTGTTGCACGACGACGGTCACTGAGGACTGGTCCTCGTGCTCCCTTACCTTCTATACTGACTGTAGCATCCCCACCAATTGCCCTGTCTAATACCTATGAGATTCTTCAGCTGACTTCGGAAGATGCAGGCGGTGAGTCTGACTCTTCTTCTATTGCATCCTCGCTCCCTGATGGCTCTACTGACTCAGAACTCCAACTAGGCTCTGGGCTCTGGGCTCTTGCAGAAACGTAAGGCTAAGGTTAGACTTAAAGGTAAGAATGTAGTTGGGAAAAGAAAGTCTTGAGGTTAGCCCACATAGTATACCTGGTACTATGCGCTCTTTGTTTGCCACACTGTTAATGTTAATAGTGTGAAACGAGTGGAGAAACGTAGATTAGTGTTTTCCTTTCTCCGTTTATTACCATTATTTTTTTTTTTCTTGCAGGATACCAGACTCCACTCAGTGCAGGAAGTTAGACTAGCAAAGCAGGACTGACTTTTGGGCCCTTCATTTTGGTCCATAGGCCAGGATCCATGTTCAGGCCTGGGCATATTGGTCTCTGTTCCAGGATTCCGTTTATTGAAATTGTTTGATTTGGTTCCTGGTAGGGCCCTTGTTTTGGATTTTGTAATAGGTAACTGCCCGTACCGTGCTATTAACATTTATGCCCCCCAAGTTAAATCTGCTCACATAGCCTTGCTTTCTTTGATTCGCCCCTACTTGCATTCTTCTTTCCAAGTAGTATTTTCAGGTGATTTTAATTGTGGTCTTAGTTTACTTGATAAGAGTTCGTTTGCCACCACTAAAAAGATCTTTTGTGACTCACGTGAATTGGATAACCTGATTCGGACCGCACGTTTGACTGATGCTTAGCTTTCTTTCACAAATTTACATACTCCCACTTTTCAAAAAGGTAAGCTGGTGACGCATATTGATTTTGTTTTTTTATCCCACACATTACCTATTAGTTCAGCTCAGGTACGGGCAGTTGTCTTTTCTGATCATAAAGTACTATCAATCGGTGGAGGCCCAATGGCCCCCTTTAGTAAAGGGCCAGGATTTTGGAAGTTTAACACTTCTTTATTGCAGGATGTGATGTTCCAGGGATTTCTCTTGTCTTTTATTTCTGCTCGTAAATCTGTGTTTATTCTTTATGATGACCCCATCCGTTGGTGGATGGACACGAAACACGCTTTAATTGTTTATTTGAAAACTTATAGTCGACAGAAGTGTAGGACAGATTATTTGGATTATTTACAGAGATGGACACACCCACAGTCATTGCTTTCTATAGCACATGTGACGGGACAGGATTTGTCCCCCCAAATCCATTCCGTCCGGAAAGACATGTTGGGCTTTCTGTCCAGACAATCACAACAATTGTACCATCAACACAAGTTCCATATGTCAGGACCTCGGGTCATGGTGTGTCCTTTTGAGTCAAATTCAAGACAAGTTTCTCAGAGAACAGTGTTGTGTCTTGCTAATTCTGACAGAACACTTCGCACTACATGCTCTGATATTCAGCAGATTGTGACAGACCACAAGACCACGCTATTTTGCCCTCTTTCTGCGTGTCAGGAAGACCCAGCACTTCTGTACCAAGATTTGGATATTCCACTCCCTTCAGCACAGAGTGTAACTATAGCCTGTGCGGCTTTGTCAGAGACAGAGCTGTCTTCAGCAATTTCTTCTTTGCCTTTGCATAAAACTCTGGGTCCGGACGGTCTCCCGGCCACTTTGTATAAAGTATTACATGACCATTTCATCACAGAACTGACTGCTGTATTTAATGCCCTGCTCAAAAGCGAGACTGTACCTCTGGACTTTACCAATGGTACTTTAATATATGTCTACAAACAAAAGGGTGATATTCACCTTTTGGAGAACTGGCGCCCTCTCTGTATGCTCAATACAGATTTTAAGTTATTGATGAAAATTATTGCAAAACGATTGTCTGGGATTGCGGAATCTGTCCTGCACCCGGCCCAGTCCTGTTCCATACCTACCAGATGGATATCGGATCATCTGATTCTCCTTCGGGAACTGTTTTCCCATGGATCTGCAGGGAAGTCCTCTGGTATTATTGTTTCGGTAGATCAGAAGGCAGCATTTGACTCGGTAAACCATGATTTTTTGTGGAACGCATTACGTTTCTTAAATATACCAGATACCATGATCCAATGGCTACAAAAGTTCTACAGAATGGCCACGGTGGTTCCGGTTGTGAATGGTTGGGTTGGACCTCTGATTCCTGTTAAACGAGGTGTCCGCCAGGGCTGCCCAGCAAGCCCTCTATTATATGTTCTATTCTTAGATGTTCTGCTTCGCCGACTGAATGCTCACCCTCACATACGTGCCATTTCTTGTTCTGAGATGTTGGCACAATATAAAGCCATTGCATATGCTG
This sequence comes from Neoceratodus forsteri, assembly GCA_016271365.2. Taxonomy (NCBI): domain Eukaryota; kingdom Metazoa; phylum Chordata; order Ceratodontiformes; family Ceratodontidae; genus Neoceratodus; species Neoceratodus forsteri. The sequence goes on from CM028129.1 coordinate 1,019,875,789, forward strand.
ATGATATGTGCCTCCTATTGGCTGATCTGGCCTCAGTGGAGACTTCACTATGGGAATTTTCATTGTTTGGAACTTTTCCGGGAGCCTGTCTGAACTTTGAAAAAAGCATGGGTATCTGGTTGGAATCCATAGTGGCCCTGATGCAATGTATTGGCCCTCTACATTTGGTAGAAGGGCCTATTCGTATTTTAGGTGTCCATTTCGGAACCTGTGACCCTGATGTCTATAATTGGGAACTGAAACTACAACAGGGGAAACTGAAAGTTGCCTCCTGGAATATCTTGGCAGAAGACACCAGGAGAAAGGACTGCTGTGTGACTGGACTTCTCTGCTGGGACTAAAGTAGAAGAACTTTTGTACTTGGACCTTTAATTTAGGGTAAAAAACTAACATACAAAACAAAAAAAAAAGTGTGTGTGTGTCTGTCTGGGTTAACTGAACTGAATGGGTATCTGAACAGTTATAGGTGTAAATATCAGGTGATTGAAAGGACTTAACTGCTGTGAGGTTTAAATTACTGGTAGAAAGATCTAGTAAGTAGGGGAGTGGCTTAGCTAGAAGGAAGCTACATTTAAAGACTACCTTAGAAAGATTCTGCTAATATCTTGGCAGAAGACACCAGGAGAAAGGACTGCTGTGTGACTGGACTCTCTGCTGGGACTATATTGCCCTCCTTCACTCCCCTCCACCCCCTCACCCAAAGCTAGTTCTATTTTTATAGACACAGGATTTGACTGACAACAGGAACTTCCTGTTTGGGAGCAGGAAGTGAGTAATCACAGAACCACCAAAGACCCACCATCCTAGAAGGGCAGGAGTAGCCCTCCGGCCCCCTCTGGTCTGGAGGTCTGCCTCTGAGCAAGTAAGTGGTCCATACCTCTCAACTGTCCCTGATTTTCAGGGATGTCCCTGATTTTGCCTCAGAAATGTCTTCTGTCCCTCCTAAATTTGGTATTTCTGTCACTGAAGAGTAGGGATTTGAATCACAAAATAATGCCAGCCATTGGTGTTATAGGCTAGTTCTCATTAAGAAAATGCTGTTCACACTAAGAAGCATGTTATACATAGCTTGTGGAGATAATATTACAATTTTTTCAAATGTGTCCCTGATTTTGGTCATTTGTCCCTGATCATTTTAAGCCTTGTCCCTGATTTGTGATGAGGGAAGTTGAGAGGTATGAAGTGGTCCACTGAGAAATATAGGATATTCTTGTCTCAGAACAGGACAATCAGGAGCTTAAAGGGCACACAGGCAGAAAGTAAGGAGAGAGAGAGAGAAAAAAAAACAGAGGAAAGAGTAAGGATTGAAAACAGTTAAGGGGCCAGAAATAAGACATGATTGGAGTGGTGCAGTGCAGTGGCTGTGGAGCAGCAGTCTTCCGGGAGACGTTCTGGAGGATGCGGTGTTGTCCCATCTGTAGACACCTCTCTGGGCTGAGGGAGGAGGTTGTCATCTCCAGGCTGAGTTGACCAGGATTTGTGGGACCTCCTCCATACAGGGACCACCAGTGCCACTGCCGTTGCCTCAGAGGTTGCCAAGAAAGAGGAGCGGTTGGACAACAGTGGGCTCAGGGAGGGTGAGGGTGGTGGAACAGAGGCGCAACCCTCCAGTTGTACCTCTCCACAATTCCTATGCCATTCTGGCAAAGTGTGGTTCCTCTATGGAGGCACCCGCAGTGGAGACCAAGGAGGATGCTGGGAACCTCCACAAAGGAGACCCACAGGAGGGTGGCAGGGGACCCTGCAGGGGAAGGAAACAACTCCTGGTGGGGGACTCCATTGTTAGGAAGGTAGAACTGGGGGAGGAAGGGGAGAGAGAGGTAAGGTGCCTGCCTGGCGCCATGGCTTGGAGGGACAGAGAGCGAATCCTCAGGATTGCCGGAGCAGCTGCACAGGGGAGGGAGCTGGATGTCATTGTCCACCTAGGGACAAATGACCTGGCTAAGAAAGGGATTAGAGAAGTGCAGGAAGAGTTTGTGGAACTGGGAAGGGGCCTTAGTCAAGTAGCACGCAGAGTAACCTTCTCGGAGGTGCTGCCCATCTATGGCATAGGAGAGGCTAGGGTGTTCCACACCATGGGATTCAATCAGTGGTTGAAAAACTGGGTGTGAGTCTAGGGATTTGGCTTCATTAGACTGGAGAATCCACCTGAGTGATGCAAGCCTCTATACTGGCATGATGGGCTGCATCTGTCCGGGAACCAGGATCCTAGGTGATAGGTTTAAATGCTTCATTGGCAAGCTTTTAAACTAGCCAAGGGGAGGCACTGGAAAGGAGCAGGGAAATCCTAGCCCCCAAATAATCATGGTAGTAAGTGCGGCAAACACCAACATAGAGGTGTCAATAGGGAGAAGGGCAGGGGTAAATGGAGAAAGTGACAAAGGCAAGAAGGACAGGGATGGGGCAAAAGGGAGTAAGGCCATCAGAAAATGGAGGGTAATGAGTACCAATGCCGGTAGTCTGGGCAACAAGCTCCCTGAGCTGGTGGCCTTGATGGAAGAGGGATGCCTGGATATTGTAGCAGTCACAGAAACATGGATCACAGAGAACCATGACTGGGATGTTAACATACCAGGGTACATAACCTACAGGAGAGACAGGCAGGGGAGAAGAGGGGGAGGAGTAGCTCTCTATGTAAAGGAAGGGATACAAGCAACTGAACAAAAGAGTAAACAGGGAGGAGAGGAGGCAATGTGGGTCACCTTGGAGACTGGAAAGGGCACCAAAATATGCACAGGGGTTGTGTACAGACCCCCATGTCAGGGGGAGGGAATGGACAAGGATATGATAGAAGGCATTCTTAGATGGCAGAGAAAGGGGAGATACTATTGATGGGAGACCTGAATATGCCAGATGTTAACTGGAGCACATTTGCTGCAGCCACATCCAAGAGCAGGGCCATTCTGATGCCCTACAGGTGGCAGGCATTAGACAGCTAGTTTCAGAACCCACTCATGAGGGAGCAATCTTAGACCTTGTCACTCAAACGGGGCAGTGAGAGGATCTCAGATCTAGAAGTGGGTTGCCATCTGGGGACAAGTGACCATCAAACAGTGTGGTTCACGTTAAACTCAGCTACAGAGTCAAGCCATACAAAAGTGAGGGTACTGGACTTTAGGAGAGCTGACTTTGGCAAGATGGGAGAGTGCCTCAGAAAAGCACTAGCAAACAGGCTAGAAGGAGGTGGAGCAACAATGGGGAATCATCAAAACTGCCATCACAGAGGCAACAAGCCTTTGTGTGAAGCAAATAAACAACTAAAGCAAAAGAAAAAGCCACTATGGTTCTCAAAAGAGGTGGCTGTGAAAGTCAGGAAGAAAAGATAGCATTCCAGAAGTATAAGGAAACACAGAAGGAGCAGGACAGAGAACTGTACCAGTTAAGGCAGAAGGAAACAGGGAGGGAAGTCAGAATAGCAAAGGCCCAAACTGAGGAAAAGATGGCCAACTCAGTTAAGAAGGAGGATAAAACCTTTTATAGGTACATCAGCGAGCATAGAAAGACAAAGGGAGGGATAGTGAGGCTGAATAGAATGAACAGTGGGTGGGCAGAGGGGGACAGTGAAAAAGCAGGGATACTGAATGAATATTTCTGCTCAGTATTCACAAAAGAGGAGGTGAAGTGCCTAAACCAATTAACAGAAGCACTCTTGATAGGGGGGGTCGATCCCAGTCCATTCACAGAAGAAAGGGTTCTGCAAGAACTCCTAAAACTGAAGGTGGACAAAGCAATGGGTCCTGATGGAATTCACCCCAGAATTCTAATAGAATTAAGGGAGGAACTAGTGAAACCACTGGCTACTCTTTTTAATAAATCATGGGAGGATGGTGTGGTACCTGAGGACTGGAGGAAGGCGGACGTGATTCCCCTTCACAAAAGTGGGACCAAGACAGAGGCAGGAAACTACAGACCTGTCAGTCTGACCTCTGTGGTAGGGAAAGTGATGGAGTCACTTCTGAAGGAAAGAACAGTTGAGTACCTAGAGGCCAGTGGAGCACAGGACCCAAGGCAGCATGGATTCACAGCGGAAGGTCATGTCAGACAAATCTAATAGATTTTTTGACTGGGTGACCAAAGTAGTAGACTAGGAGGGGCTGTGGACATGGCCTACCTAGACTTTAGCAAGGCATTTGACACAGTCCCACACAAAAGATTAATAGTCAATTAACCAGCCTGGGGTGTGTCCTAGGGTGGTAGCCTGGGTAAAACATTGGTTTCACAACAGGACACAGAAGGTAATTGTAAATGGAGTCCACTGAAGATAGAGAGGTTACTAGTGGGGTACCGTAGGTTCACCATTGTCTCAGTCCTTTTAATTTCTTCATCAGTGACATTGCAGAGGGACTGAAGAAAAGTATGCCTTTTTGCAGATGACACAAAGATCTGCAACAGGGTTGATACACAAGGAGGAGTGGAAAGGATGAAAAGGGGCTTGGCAAGGTTGGAGGAATGGTCAGAAGTATGGCAGCAAGATTCAATGCAAAGACGTGGCAATAATGCACCTGGGAAACAAGAACCCAGGGAAGAATACACAATGGGTGGGGAGGTAGTAACAACAACAAAAAGGAAAGGGACCTGGGGGTAATCATATCAGATGACCTTAAGGTTAGCAAGCAATGGAGAAGGCAGTAGGGAGGGCTGGGGGTATACTGGGATGTATAGGAGAGGCATCAGCAGCAGAAAACAGGAAGTTGTTATCCTCTGTACAGACAGTTGGTGAGACCCCATCTGGAGTACTGTGTCCAGTTCTGGAGACCCCATCTCCACAAGGACATAGACAGGATAGAGGTAGTCCAGAGGAGGGCAACTAAAATGGTTCAGGGTCTGCAAGAGAAGCCGTTGAGGAGAGACTAAAGGAACTTAATATGTATACCCTGAGGAAAGAAGGAGGAGGGGACATGATAGAAACTTTTAGCACCTCAGTGGAATCAACAAAGTCCAAGAGGGTAGCATCTTTCAGAAAAGAGACTTGCAAGAACAAGGGGACACAATTTAAAGATAGAAGGAGGCGGTTCAGGGGCAATGTGAGGAAGTATTATTTCACAGAGAGGTAGTGGATGCATGGAACAGCCTTCCTGAGGAGGTTGTGGGGTCTAAAACTGTGGGAGAATTCAAGAATGCATGGGACGGACATAAGGCAATTCTTGTGGTGGGTAGGAAGAAATAGGCTGTTGGTTAACTAGGATCTATGGCCTATCCTGTAGGTAGGGAAATGGGCAGACTAGATGGGCCAAGCGGTCCTTATCTGCCGTCAAAGTCTATGTTTCTATGTTAAAAGAGTATACTTGATTAAGACTTTTTTATTGCCTCTCTTTCTTTATTTGAGTTACGTATTCCCTTTCCCGAAATGTCTGGAAACTGCAGTTTTCAGTTTGTTCTTTCAGGCATTATGGGGTAGCAGGCTGAACCGATCAAACGTAATGTTACTTATTTACCCATTACAGAGGGTGGTGTAGGTATGATTAATCCCTTGTTATTTTATTCTAAAATTTTCTTCTGTAGTACACCGCCGCCTGATTAATACCAGAAGGGCTGGGAAATGTGGTTCTACGACTCTTGTGGGGTTTGGTTCCACCAGTGGGAACACAACTCCTATGTGATGCTTTGCCTTCCATGCGGCACGCCTTTGTATGTGAAACACATGTTTTTATCGCCTAAAACAATGGCTAGTGACGCCTCAGTTGCTCATTGCTCACTCACATAAACTCTTTATAAACTGCTTCTGCCTCTGTGTGTAAGACTCAACTCCTTTTGTTAAATGTCCGGTTCAACATCTTTCCTCCTTCTATTTTTGTTACGTGTGTAAGGATTTCATGCATATGTGGGATTTACATTGGTTGTCATGCCATGAACGGATTAATGTTAAAAGCCAACCACAAACATAAGCAGCTTCAGGACAGGTTATGTTCTAGACCATTGTGTAATGCAGTACAAGAAACATTATCTCATTTATTTTTGAATGTACGCTTATTCAACACTGGTGGGCCTTTTGGCGACAAGTGGGCCTCCTATACTTCAGACTGTTTCTTTTCAAACGTTAATGTATGGAGTTTTTTCTCCTTGTTGGTCTTCATGGCATACGGACACTCTAAATCTTATTCTAGTAGTGATCAAGTGGAATATTTGGATGGCTAGATGTCACTTTACCCTACAGCAAAAGGACTGCACTTTTTTGGAACTTGAACGGAAGGTTGTGAAGGACTTGAAAGCCATATATGAGTATGAACAAACGTTGCACTCAGCTTCAAGTTTGCTTGCCTTATGGACTGCCCTTCCCTGGATTACTGATTCGGACTCGGCCGTGACTTGATGGGTCCTACTTGAAGCCTTTTGTTATGTCTTCCTTTTCAGGTGTGGCTTTTTTTGTATGGTATTTTGCTTTTGTGTTAGTTTTCTTTTCTGTATATGTTGTTATGCGTTTTGTTCAATTGTATATTACACAATTTCTTGTTTCAATAAAACTTTCCCCTACTCTTGTCGGTAGGGGACCCTGATGTAGTGTGGAGTGTCAGTCTATGGCGGAGGCTGGAAGGGAGAGGTCGATGGAGGAGGCATCTGAGGAGTTGGTGAGCATGGATGCATTAGTGGAGGCAACGGGGAATGCTGAAGCGGCGGCTGGGGAGCACCCGAGGGGTGACCAGCATATCACCCATGAGAGCATTTCTATTTCTGAACCAGAAGCTGTGCTTAGCCTAGCACAGAAGAAGCAGTGTCTGGAGGAAGAATTGGATAAAGTAAATCAGCAACTGGATAATGCACTTTCACAGCGTGATGAGGATTGTAAAAGGAAATGATCGGCAGCTTCCCTGATGTCGGATACCTCTTTGGGTCCTACGAAGGTCTTGGCATCTGCAGAGAGTGCAATTCCACTTCCTGGTCGGGAAGAAAGGCCTCCACAACATGACTGGAGTGAGGAAGATGATGTAGGATGGTCGCCGGAGAAAGCACTTTCCTCAGCAGGATGGACGTCCCCTTCCCATGGAGTTAGGCAGCCAGACCTGGCGAATTAACCAGTCATAGCAGCAGATCCATTTGTTTCTTCAACTGATATGGTTTCTGGAGGGTCATTAGCTCCTTCAGGTACTGTTATTTCTGAGGACTTGAATATGCAGCAGGGGGATGGGCTAGAGCTTGGGCCTCCACAACCTAAACAGAGGGATGTCCCTCCTGAAGATACAGCTTCTTCTGCTGCAGCCCCCACCTATGCAAGTCATTTCCATAAAACTATTGACTTGACAAAATGTAGAAATGCTGTTTGTTTATGTTATATGGGACATAGGTATTCAGCCCTGGATCGATTTCATGTGGGCAAAACTCTACTTAAACAGTCTCTGGGTTTCTCCCCATCGGAGGTGTATGCCCTGATTCATGCACCAGGAGAATGTACATTTGATATTAGTTTTCAGACTCCAGCTTTGCTGGAAAAGTTTTGGTGCAGGTTTTCTAATTTTAAGACAAACCCACTGTGGGTAGATTTTATTGTAATACCCTTGACTAAGCAACCTTTTAGGGTTATTACTATTCTTTTCCGTAATGAAGGGGTAAATATCACTGATGTGGTATATTGGTTGAAAAAGCGATGTACTATTCAGGGGAATCCGTCCCCTATAATTGATGATGAAGGGTTCTGGACTGGGGGTTGGAAGTTTAAAATTAAATTACATCAGTCTGATCAGGATGTCATTCATTTACCTAACTGTTTTTTTTATAGGTCGTGACAAAGGTTTTTTGTTCTACCCTGGACAACCTAGGATGTGTTTCAAATGTGGGTCTACCAGGCACATTAGTAGAACTTGTAAGGTGTTGAAATGTACCTATTCTGGGGAGCTAGGTCATGTCAGTGCACATTGTTTTCAGGAACCTAGGTGCACTCTTTGTGATGAGACAGGTCATGTGTTTACTGATTGTCCTTGGGTGGCTAGAAACACGCAGAATGCAGACTTTGGTGTTCAAGATTATTATATTAAAGAAGCTATTACCCCCACGGTCTTTTCTGGGCCTAAAACCCTAGTGGCAGACATGCAGAGCAGGTACATGAGAACTGACCAACCCCTCAGGCTCCACTCTACTAGATACCATTCCTGTGGTTATTCCAGCACAGTCTGTTCCACAAGTGGGTATGGGATTTCCTCCCCTCCCATTGGAGCCTTCGCCCAGTTCCCAAGATTTTTTGGTAGAGCGACATAAAAGAGGAAAAGGTCCTTGACCCAAGGTCTCTAAAAAGGTGACAGAACCCTTGGAGGACAGAGATAAGTACAGTATGAGGTTCTGCAGGATGGCCTCTCTGATCAGGAAGCAGAGAATCCTGCAGTTGAGGGAAGTCAACATCAGGGTGGGGATATGCTGGATTTAGGTGGGCTGATTGCAGGTACTCCAGGGCCTAAAGTTAGTGGTAGGGTTACCAGAGCCTCAAGTAAAGTGAAGTGAGGACAGGTTTTTGTTTCTATGGCTTCTTCTCGCTATCATTTATGAATTGTATCTTTGAATGTGAATAGCATACAGTCTGAATTTAAGAGATTGGCAACATATGGGCTTTTTCTGAAATCAGATCTGGATTGTTTATTCTTTCAGGATGTTCGTTTACCTTCCCCAAGTCTTATGGAAGCAGTCTCAGTAGGCTGGATATGGGGTGCCAGTTATTGGTCTCAGGGGTCTGAGCAGTGTTCTGGGGTAGGGATTTTTTTTTTCTAAGGTTAAAATAGTTTGTCATTTAGAAATTGTGGAGGGTCGGGCTTTATTGTTAGATATTATGTGGAAGGGGTAACCTATGCATCTCCTGAATATATATGCTCCCCAATTAAAATTTGACAGGGTAAGATTTTTTCGTACCATACAACCTTTTTTATTTACAAGTATGCTGGTGATTTTTTGGGGGGATTTTAATTGCTCCATCCCCCAACTTGGAAGTGATTTGTTGGGAAAAAACAATATTGTGATGTCTCTTGTTTATTAAAGGTTATTTATGATGTAGGGTTAATTGAAGTGTTCGGTTTTGGTTGTACCAAGGCTCCGCATACTTATGCTTGTGATCCTCGTACATCCAGAATTGATTTTTTTTTTTTTGGCCTGTCTTTGTATTCAAGAGGTTGTAGTTATCGATGTGGCAACATCAGACCATCGAATGTTGGTTCTGTCTCTAGGTAATTTACCTGAACAAAGATGTGGCCCAGGGTTCTGGAAACTAAATATTTCTTTATTAGATGTACCTATTGTTCAGGAGGGTTTTCAAAATGTCATGGTAACAAGGAAATCTGTTTTTTTCCTCTATGAAGATAAGAATCAATGGTGGGAAGACTCCAAACGGTATTTTCATTCTTATTTTCAGTCTGTAGGAAGGCTTAATGGATCCTTTAAATGGAATACTTTATGGACTTTAAGGGCTCAACTGAAAGTTTTAGTTGCTCAACAGTATGAGGGGGTGTAAGTGATCTTGTAGCCAATAAGACCCTAAAAAATAAAATAACAGTGCTACAAAAAGACATGATGAAGGGGGCTGGTAAACAACAATGCTATCAGGTATTTGGAAAAAAACACGGCACCATTCCTTTTGACATTCTGGCGCAGGTCTGGGACCAGAGGATTATGGAAGCCCTACAGTTAATAAATGGTACTGTGGTAACAGAAAACTCTGCAAAATTGACCAAAATTAGTCTGTATTTTACTGAAGTTTTTACAAGTGAGAACCTGCCATATGATAAAATGTATCATTGGTTGCAGGAATGTACTCTCCCTAGTATTTCGGAAGAGTTTGGACATAATTTAATTAAGCCTATTTCAGTGCTAGAACTTAGGTTATTTGGTCCCTTTCTAAAGCGATGTCTCCAGGCTCTGATGGACTACCACATGCCATCTATTAAGCAATTTGGGAAATGTTAGGGGAAGAACTTGTGCAGTTTTGAATAATACCCTAATTACAGGGTGCTTACCAACTAGTATGTATGAAGGGGTGTTAGTTCTTTTATTTAAGGATGGGAATAACGAAGAATTAAAGAATTGGCATCCTATTACTCTCTTAAATACTGATAGTAAAATTCTGATGAAGGTGATGAGGAATAGATTGGTGGGTGCACTAGATGTAGTAATCCACCCTTCACAGTTTAGTGGGGTTCCCTCATGGAAGATACAGGACACCTTAATCCTTATTAGGGAGATCTTCTATAAAGGTAATACTCAAGAATTATTGGGGCATTTGGTAAGTTTAGACCAATCTAAGGCCTTTGATAGGGTCGAATACACCTATGTGTGGGCAGTTCTTTCCAGTTATGGGTTTCCTGAGCAGTTTATTTTTTGGTTAAAAACTTGTTATAAAAATATTTGTTTATTACCTAGCATGAATGGGCGGATGGGAGGTAAGATCCCAGTTGTTAGAAGGGTGTGGCAGGACTGTCCTCTGAGTCCTCTTTTCTACTTGTTGTCTTTGGAGCCCTTGTTATATAGAAAACAGAAATGTGATGATATTATGGGTCTTTCTGTTAGTAGTGAGGACCTGCAGATAAAAACAGTAGCGTATGCGGATGACCTTTGTTTAATATTAGCAGATAAAACCTCAGCATTATTGGCCCAGGGGGAATTGAGACTTTTTTCAGAAGTGACTGGTTCTATTGTTAACTACAAGAAATGAAATTTTTTATCACTAGGTTGTCAGGGTTCAGTTTGGTCCTCGATATGGTAATTCCCAGTAGTAACCACTTATATTAAAATTTTGGGCATAGTTTTTGGAGATCCTGATCCCCAGTTTTATAATTGGGATGAAAAACTTTGTGCTGCGCAGGCTTTGGTAACAAAGTGGAACACCTGGTGTATGTCTAAACGTAAAAGGATTTATATGATTAAATCTCATTTGTTACCAATGTTTTTATTTTTATCAGCAGTATTTCCTATTCCAAAAGCCCTGGAGACATCTGTATATAGTGTTTTTTTTCAGTGTCTATGGGGGAGCTGATTAAATCCTATTAAGAGAGGTATTACATATTTACCTATAACCTGGGGCTGAATGGTCAATCCAGTAGTTTTCTTTCATTTTACTTTTCTCTTTCATAATGTTGTTCTGCTTGTTCATAATAAATTAGGATTGTGGAGTCCATGGGTAATGGATGAGTTTGGACCCTTGCTGAGACTATGGGCTTCTTTAGATTATCTATCTAAACAAGTTAAAATCTCCTTTTTGTCAAAGTATTGGAAGGATGTGGTGGGTAAAATCAAATTGTGGGAACTGCCTTATTGTTACCTAATTATTGGTTCTAGGAAAACTGTGTATGAATGGTTGTTAATAAACTGGTTTTATGAGTACCCATGGTTTGTGATACTTCCCCCGACAGGAAAAAGAACCTGACATGTTTCTTTCATTGCCCTCGAATCCCAGCTTTTATGTGGGATTTTGTCTGGCTCTGTGCACACCAAAAATTGGGGGTAAAAGGGAACATGAAGCATAAGGGCATACTAGAACGAACCTGTCCTAGAGTCTCTACTTGTTATGGAGTAATTGAAACTATGCAGCATTTATTTATAGACTGTCCTTATGCTGTCGAATTTTGGTCCTATTTCCATAAGTATTGGGCCTCCGGTCCTTTCCAGGTTGTTGACCCAGATATTTGGGTCAGAAGTATTCTACCAGGTGCATGGGTTAAATTTGACTCTGGGACAATACTATTATTTATTGGATATGTCAAATTTCAATTATGGCAGGCTCGCTGTGCATTGACTCTAAGACAGCAGATACTTCCTAGTGCCCAAGTTTTTCTTACAGTTCGGAGGACGATTTTTAGATGGTGGGATTTTGAACACAATACAGCCTCACCTGACCTTTATAAATTATGTTGGAGACATATGTCTTGGTTGGACACGGGCTGATTCTGGCACTTAAAAAAAAATGATGCGTTTCCTGTTTGGGGGGGTATGGCATATACTATGATTCAGTTTTGCTTAGATTTTTACTTATGAGGTTGGGACATTGGAGGTTTGTCCTTATGTGGTTTCTGAGGTTATACTTAACTATTCTTCCTACTATTATAGTAGGAGAGAAGGGGGAGGGTTTCTCGGGAAAAAACAAAAAGGGATTTCTGGTTTCTACAGCTTTATGGAACCGGTTAATAATTTGTATATTTGGGGTTACTCATGATTAGTATTTTCTTTTGTGTGAATTAACACTATTGTGTATTTATTGTTTTTTTTGACAGTGTGAAAAGGGGGGGGTTCCCTCCTCTTTTTGGTAGGGAAAGGGAGGGGGTTTTGTTTCCTTATTCAGTTAGAGGTTTCTGGTATATTGTACTGCTTGAGTGTGGGTATTTTCTTCCTTTTATTTTGCTTTTGTATGATGTAATAAAATGTTGCTTGTTTTTCTTTTGAGTTTTGAATTAAAATCTCCCCTAATCCTTTGGGGTGGTGGGATTGTAGTGTAATTTCTATTTGTTTATGTTTATTACTGTATGCTGAAATACTATTTTCTGGTCTTTGTTTTCTTTCATTTTTGTATGATATAATACTTTCCTGTTTATTTTTGTCTGAAATTGTGCATAAAAAATTTCCCAAACTCTTATAGTGGGAGGGTGGGTTTATACTGTTTCTCTTATGTTTAGGGTATTTGTATGAATTAATACTTATTTATGTTTTTATTTTTTCTTTATTATGATTATGTATGATCTAATATTAATTTGTACAACTTTGTTATGATTTGGTCAGTTTTCAATAAAAAATTCCCCTACTCTGTCTGTAGGGGGCTTGGTTGTTCTCTGTAATGGCCACTCAGAGTCTGGTACTGGATGGAGCAGACGTGCTGGAGGTGGGGGAGTTGGTCTCCTTCTCTACCTCAATTTTGCAAGAGACCGTTATGGCAGAAGGAAATTATGCGGCTGAATTGCCTTCAGTTTCTTCTCCCTTAAGTTCTAGTGCGAGTGTGGACTGTTCTACTATTTCTTTATTACTAAAGAAATGTTCGGGAGTTTCTCCCACTACTGTGGTGCTTACTGGTACAACGCCTGCCTGTGTCAGTGTTCAAGCCTCCATTTTACTGCCTTCAGCTCCTTCTGTCAGTGCGGGACAGTCAGCTTTTGACATGAATCAGCTGCGAGATGACGCAGCACCATCAAAGTTTTTTGGTGGCCTTTTGCAAGGCTTTGCAGCTCTGCTACCAGATGTCTCTATGGGGACTGGCAGTTCTATCTCCGTTCCTGGTGAGTGCCTAGAGTCCCGAGATGGTCACTCATTGCTACCTGCTAGTTCCTCAGATATTTGTGCTACGTCTATGGATTTATTGTCTGCTGTGGAACTGCTCCCTAAACTTCTTCTATCTACAGAGAAGGCAGCTCTGCAGCTCTGACCACACCTAGATCAGTTTGCTGTTCCTCATCTACCTTCAACTGAGGATTCTGTTACAGGTACTGATTTTCCTTCTAGGCCTAACTTCTTTTTTGTGCAATAGATGGTGAAAGATATGCCTCTTAACTCCCAGTGTTTCCCTGTTATTCCCACACCTTCATGTGTCTCTCTTGCCTCTGCCCCTGCGGCGGGGCTCTGCTCTCTGAATTATGATGCAAATATCTCTGTTACTGGTGTTACTATTGCTGATGCCTTGGCTGGAGCTGGTTGGGAGAAATCTTTTGTTACTAAGACCTGGTCCTCACCAAAACAAGCTTATAAGGAGTCTCATGTCAACTTAATCGTTATGTCTGATCCTTTAGAAATCCCACCAGAGCTTCATTTAACCCAAAACCCTGTCTGGCCTAAGGTCGTCCTTCAAGTTGAAACTGCTGGTCTACAAGGCAGGGAGGGGGAGAATGTTTTCCTGCCATGTAATGATTTGGAAAAGGGAGGCCTACCTCCTGCAGCAATGGATAATGACACTCGGGGTTTACCTCCTGTTGTTAACCCTATCGTGCTACAGGCCAAGATAGTGAACAGTGTCAAACTGGGAGCCAAAAAAGACATGGGGAGCAAACACAGGCTGGGAATAATACACATAGGGAAAATCCCCCTGGGCAACCTGGGAATTATCGGGGGGGCAGAACCTATGCTGGTTTGTTCCATACCCCTCCTGAACAAGCCAAATGGAGAAATGCAGTGCGATTAAGATATAGGGGTGGACTTGATATATTTCCTGACCGGATTTATGTTGGAAAGACTTTGGTTAAGGACAGTTTACAATTTCTACCATCTGAAATTTATGCCCTCATCCAAATTTCTGGAGATAATAATTTTGATTTAAGTTTTAAAACATCTGTGGGACTGGAAACTTTTTGGCATCGATATCAGCAAGGCAAGCATACTCCTCTGTGGGCACCTTTTTCTGCTATTCCACTAACAAAGCCTGTAATTAAAACTGTTATTGTTTTGTTCAAAAATGAAGGTGTTGCAGTCATTGACATTATAAGATGGTTATCCTCCAAATGTACTGTTCTGGGTTTGCCAGAACCAATTATTGATTCAGAACAATTATGGACTGGTGGATGGAGGCTACAAGTTAGACTCCCCCAAGTTAATGGGACTATTCATCACTTGCCTAATTGTTTCTACTTGGGTAGGGATAGGGGTTTTATTTTCTATCCTGGTCAACCCAAATCATGTTTTCGATGTGGAGCACAGACACATTTAAGCAATGTTTGTGATAAACTTAAATGATCTCTATGCTTTGGCTCTGGGCATACCAGTATTAATTGCCCTCAGCCTATTTTTTGTAATTTATGCGAGGATCCATCCCATTCCTACTGCGATTGCCCGTGGGCCTTCCATAATAACCCTGGGACACCACAAGAGGATCAGGATGACACAGTCTCCAAGACCCAACAGAATGCACAGGCCAGGCATCAGTTCTGCCTCTTCCTGTATTGCAGGCTGTTCAGTCTTCTAGTTTCATCTCCTCTGAGTCCTCAGCTCCTGTCCCTGCCCCTGAGATTTCTGATTCAGAACCCCTCAGATCCCAGTCTGCTTTGGACATTCCTCATGAGGGGACAACTTTATCTCTTCCTGTTGATTTGTTGGCCCCAATGGTGCCTGTTGTTCCTGACCCAGAGCCTAGCACTTCTATCCTGCCCACTCAATTTGGTCATAAAAAGGTAATGCCTCCACCTGATGACTCAGACTAGGTAGTACAGATAGGTACTCGGAGACAAACCCGAAGTAGGTCTACTAAGGGTGTTAAAACTACCCAAGTTCATTTGGAACCTGATTTCTTTTCCAGGAATAAATTTGCACCTCTGCACGAATGGAAACAGGTCACTGAGATGGAGGAAGATTCTGTTGCTTCATCTGTGGCTTCCTCTCAGCATGACCTATTTACTGACGCTGGTCAATTGTCTAGTGATTCTAGGACTTCTAGAAAAAAAAGATGTAAAATGAAGTCTCCTGGAAAGGGTAAAAAGAAGTCTTGACCCTTTTTTTAAATGTTTGACGGGCTGTCTTTTGGTACTCTGAATACTAATAGCTTAAAGAATTCCAAAAGACATCTCACCATTTTTTTTATATTAGCAGCTTCTAACGTTCACGTTATTTTTTTACAGGATACCAGACTTCACTGCCTTAGAGAGACTAGTCAGGCTACCTAAGACTGGAGGGGAGGTCTGTCTTATTGGTCCCTTTCAGAAGATGCATGTGCTGGAGTGGCTATTCTTTTTAATAATTTAGAAGTTCGGATTCTTAGACTTATAGATTTAATTCAGGGTCAGGTCTTTATATTAGATGCTGTTGTACAGGCTCAAGAATGGTGCTTTATTAATGTTTATATTCAGCAGGTTAAAACCCAGCGTATAGCCACCCTAAAAGCTATACAACCCTTTCTTTTTTCCTCTAAATTTATAGTTTTTGGGGGGGATTTTAATTGTATTCTTACACTTTCAGACAAAACTGACCTGACTCCAAAATTGTATAACGATTTTAATTTCTTAAACTCACTTTATAGAATGGCAAATTTAATTGATGGACTTCATTTGGATCTCAATCTCCTAAGCATACATTTCATCGTGGGAGATTTTCCACTAGAATTGACTATTTTTTATCTCAAAATGACTGCCTGGTCTATCACACACTGCAATTCCCTGTGAAGCTTCTGACCATAGTTTGATTGTTTTGTCTGTTGGGCGCCCCCTTAATAAGCCAGAATCATTTCATTCTCGAAAAATGAACATTACAGTTCTAGGTAATGATTCTGGTTGGCAAGAATTATGCATGGTTCTGCAGGACAAGTTGTCTGTATATGATTTGTTTGATAATCCCACCTTTTGGTGGCATGAAACGAAACTTGAAATTCGACACTTTTGTCAAAGATTGGCAAAATCTTGTTCTAGAACACAATATTTGACTTACTTGGATAAAAGAAGACACTTACAAAAGCTGCTTTCCTGGCAGACAGAATTTAATTTAGACTATTTCTCACAGATTCACCAGTTGAAAAAGGATATGTATGCTTGTCAGTACAACAGATCCACTTCGCTATTTTTAGAACAAAAATATGGGCATAAGGGGTCGTCCAAAGTCATTAATCCTTTTGATAGTTGCAATCAGCAAGTACATACAAAATAAATGCCTTCTCTGGCTACACATGACGGTATTAGAATTGCGGATAACCATGGAATTCTACGACTAGTCTTCACCCATACAAAGAACTTATATGGTCAGGAGTTTCATCCATGTGACTGGGGAAATTTTTTTAAACATTTAGACTTCCCACAATTATCTATTGATGATGCTAAGGATTTGATACAACCAATTTCAGTAGATGAGGTCAGCACCGTTATTGGTCAGTTAAGAAATAATGTGACACCATGGCCAGATGGTGACCCTAATGAATTTTATGAAAAGGCCCAAACTGTACTGTTACCTTACTTAACGGCAGTTTTTAATATTATTCAAGGGGTATTACCAATTCCAGTTTCTTTTGCTGACAGTAACCTAATTATTTATACAAAAATAGAGATACAGAAAACTTGGATAATTGGTGACCTATTAGTCTTATGAACTCTGACTGGAAGATATTAAGTAAAGTTATAAACAACAGATTGTCTAAAGTAGCCCAGTCCTTAATTTTTTATACTCAAACATGTGCAATTCCAGGTAGATCTATGTTAAACAATCTCAAACTTATACAGGAGGTTTTTGACGGACATAGTACAGGTGGGTATGTTCTTACCCTGGATCAGTCGAAAGCTCTTGATCGGGTTCCCCATGCCTAGCTTTTTGCAGTATTACAGCAGTATGGCATACCACATGAATTTATCTCATGGATCAAAATCCTTTATAAGTATGCCACAATGTCTCCTGTAGTTAGTGGCATCAAAGGATCTCACATTTACATTAAAAGGGGGGTATGACAGGGTTGTCCCCTCAGTCCCCTCTTACATGTTTTCTTCATTGACCCTCTTCTCAGAAGATTAAATTGTGAAGTCACTATTAGACATGTAAAAGATACTGCTGCAGCAGAATTCTCCAGTGCGATGGCATATGCAGATGATCTTTACCTGTTGGTTGCAGATCATGAGTCTGGGGTACAGGTCCTTAATATTGTACAATCCTTCTCTTTAATCTCAGGATCGATTTTGAACACTCACAAGAATATAGGAACATTTGTGAATCAACATTTCCATTTTGGACAGGAGGAGATTGCTGGCATTCATATTCACCCCCACAATTTTCAAGTTCTTGGCCTTTACTTTGGTGGCTCACAGGCTGCAGAAAGAAATTGGTTGGAATGCCTTTCCATTGCTGAGGGTAAGGTGAATAAATGAAAATCATATCCTATGTCACGGCAAAAGAGGGTTCATATCTTTAAGACTTTTATTATCCCTATTTTTTTACTAGTCTGTTACATCTTTCCACTTCTCCTCAGATTAGAAGCCCTTATGTATAATTTAGGCTTTCAGCACTTGTGGGCAGTCATCTAAATTCAGTTAGGAGATCTGTTACTTATTGGCCAATTAAAATGGGGGGTTTAAATAAGTTAAATCCTGTTTTGTTTTTCTTTTCATTATTTATTCATTCTAACATTTATCCTAGTTTAGCTGGCCATGTGGATGCTTGGATTCCAAGTTTCTCTTCCAGAACCAAGTATTTTTCAGATAAATGGAGAGTGACACAATGGAAATCCTTTGCCAGTATCCCCCCTGGGACTTCTGGGTATCTCATTGAATTTTATAAAAAAATAAAACAATGGAAGGTATCATCACATTTATCATTTTTGCAAAATTGGACATTTCTTTATTCATCAGGGCTTGCACAGAATTTCTTAACAGAACCCTGCTTTAAATGTCCATTAGGTGTGGAGGAACATCATTTCACAAAACAATTGCTAGACAGTAGAATCCAACGGAAGATGTGGGATACCTTATGGTTGTGTTGTCACGACAGACTGAATGTCAAAGGGAATCATGCTCACAAAAGCTTAGAGGAAAGATTCTGCATTAGAGACTCCTGTATTTGTCAAGTGGAAACCATGTATCATTTATTATTCGACTGCCCTTATATTGCTTCCTTATGGCCTCAGTTAGCTCAAAAATGGTCTTTACCTGTGTTAGCTACTATGTCCTATACTGAGTTAGTACATGGGAAGTATGGTGTTGAATGGGAGATATTTTATCCAGGTACCCTTAGAGTTATCTGTGCCATTTTCAAATGGTGAATTTGGCAAAACAGATGCCTTTTTTGTCTCCAACAAAAACAAATATTGTTAGCTGGTTTGATAGAACAGATAAATAAAGAAGTATCTTTGTTACATGTTACTGAAAAATGATCATTGTCTCCATCTTTAATAGCATTTTGGTGGAGAGCCCTTCTCATAATTTTTTTTTGAAGGTGTTACTTGAGGGATTTTATGTTCATGCATGATGCCTGATACACCTCTTTAATGATTTGATGTGTTTCTTTTTTTTCTGATATCTTTCGATGGGTAAGGGGGAGTTGATTTTATTGTATTATATTATGCCTTTTCAGTTTCTGTTTATTATGGATTGTATGACTTATCACTGTTTTTCTTTATTATTTTGTTCTAATAAAAATTTCCCCTACTGTGCTGTAGGGGGCCTTGTGGGTTGGAGAAATGGCCACTCGGAGTGAGTCTCCAGAAAGGATGGATGTTGTGGAGGTAGGGGAGCCAGTCTCCTCTCCTATCTTCTGTGTGCAAGAGACCCACAGTATTTCTGTGACTTTGCGTGAGAAAATTGAAACCGATGGAGAATTCAGTGATATTTTTTTGTCTATGGAGGACTTGGACACAGATGCTCATCTCCTCATTGCCGCAGAGGATAGATCAGTGGTGGACAAAGTGCTTTCACAGCTGCAGCAAGAGGAAGATCGGCATTTAAAAGCTCAAGACGAGCTGAATGCACAGCTTGCTAAATTCAACTTTTCTACTTCAGACCTTCAAGCTATTGTCCCGCCTGTCAGACTTACAACTGATGCAGTCACTTCAAAGGCCCCGCCTGGGCCGGGTGAGTCACCCTGTCAGAATGCTTCCATTGCCGCTGTTACTGTTTCCTCCTCTGTTGCACATGCTGGCAATCTGAACACTGAAGGAAGTGTGTGCCGAGAGCCTGAACTATTACCTAAGTGTACATCTGTAAATGATGATCTTGGCACTGAAAGTGCCTCCTGGGCTAGCAATTTAAATGTGTTCAGAGCCCGGAGTTCTTCAGATTGATACTTCTCTTGATGCACATTTACTGTCTGAACCACCTGCTGTATTACAGCCAGGGATGGGAGTCTCTGCACCATGGAAACAAGGATCAGAGGTCCAAGGTGTGGACCATATGATGAGGGCAATTGGTTTTGTATTTAAGCAACCCATGGGCTTAGCTCCTTGCTTAAAGAACAGGTGGTTCATTACCAAATTAAAATGGACTCTCAGGAGGGGGTCACTACTTTTTTCATTTTCTGCCAAGAATGCTCCAGTGAAAATGGGGAAGTCTAATGATTTCAAGGAGAAACATGCTGCAATAACTTTGGCTAATAGAAATATTGGGGCTGATATTGACAAGTGACAAATCCTCCATGCAGATGGAGACTCACAGGGTGTAGCAGTACAGGCAGCAGCTAACTACACTTTCCCTATTCTACCTAATGATACATGGTCCCCTCAAAAAACCTTACAAAATACAGACTGGCAGCAGACTCCTTGCTGGGAATTGGTTACCTAATCCTGATTGGGACCCCACATTGAACTTTTCACAGGCTTCCTCTGAGTGGAGGCCACATCTTTCAGATCACAGTGTCCCAGGAACTTTAGGGCCCAAGCTCCCTATCATTAACAATATCGAGGGGAGGAGTAGGAAAAGCTGCACAAGAACTGCCTTTATCTCTAAAAGAAGTAGGCCAGCAACAGGTGATCCCGCCTCAACAGCCTGGACAAATTATTAATGTTACTGAAACTTTGACTATCCCTAAAGAGGCATTGACGGATGAACATCCACCACAAAAGCCTCTTCTCTTTGAGCTATTTTCTAAATCAAAAAAAGAGACAGCTTCTAGGCTTCATGCAGTTCACATCCATTATAAAGGGGGGCTGGTGGATAGGCCTGATAGGCAGTTTGTGGGGAAAAACCTGTTGAAAGATTCTTTACCTTTTTCTCCAAGAGAAGTATATGCCTTTATCAATATATCAGGGGAGGACAACTATGATGTTAGTTTTAGAACCACTTATGATTTGGAATTGTTTTAGGAGCATTATTCACAGGTAAAGTTTTCCCCCACATGGACCCCCTTTTTGGTAATCCCTTTAACCAAACCTCTTTTAAAATACATTATGATAATGTTTTGAAATGAGGGGGTCCATGTGGAAGACATCACGTATTGGTTGTCCCAAAGGTGCGATGTCTTAAGTGAACCACAAGCCATATTGGATTCGAAAATGTTTTGGACAGGGGGATGGAAGTACAAAGTTAAGTTACGGCAAACTGATGCTGGTATGGAGCGTATCCTTAATTCTTTTATGCTTGGTAGGGATTGGGGGTGTGCTTTTATGCTGGACAACCCAGAGCCTGTTATAAATGTGGTTCCATGACCTACTTATCCAGCACATATGATAAGGCATGCTGTGATAACTGTGGAGAGTTAAGCCATATCACCATGCAGTGTGCCAACCATACCAGATGTGATCTGTATGAGGAAAATATCAATGTCTTTGGAGAATGTCCTTAGGCTGTGGAAAATAAAACCTCTTGTGTCAGTCCCAAGCTTTTGATCCAACAAGCCCAGGACACTGCTTCAGCTTCTTTACCCCAGCCTAAGCCTCCTATTTCTGTTTCAACATCACCTCAATCCCCTCCCCCCCTCTCCCAAAATGAAAGAAACTATTGTTATTTCTGATGACCCAGTTTCATCTTAAGGAAGATCCTGTGCCTAGTGATTTGGTGGATCCAGTATCACTGGCCACTGTTTGTTACACTGACCCTGATACTGCAGAAGGAGGTCCCACTAACCCCATTGTTTTACCTCCTTTACCTAGGAGGCAGTCTAGTAGGAATTTGAAACCTAAGTCACTCCCTCCCCCAGTGTCCTTTGAATCTGAAAATACTTATACAGCTTTATTTACAAATGAAGGTGATTCCGAGAAGGAGCATGGGGACTCTGATTATCAAACCATGGGATCAGATCAACCCCTTAAGGGAGTAGAGCAAGGGGACTATAAAGGGAAAAAAAAGAAAAAAACAAAAGAAGAATGCATAGTCTCTTAATAATTTCTTTTATGATGATTTCATTGGTTATTGGATCTTTAAATACCCATAGTTTGTTAAATAGTGTGAAACAGCAGGCTGTCTTTACTCATGTACATGAAAGTAAATTTATTTATTTTTTCCTTCAGGAAACCTGGATGTGCACTAGGGAACAGGTGATGGCTTTTAAAAGAGAATGTCTGTGGGGATCTTCATATTGGTTCTTTGACCCTGATTGTGCTGATGGGGTGGGAATGCTGTTTGTGTCCTATGATTTCTCTTTAACTAAACTGGTGGATCTTATTCCTGGCAGGGTTATCCTCATAGATGGCATTTGGAAATCCATAGCTTGCCGCTTTATTACTACATATTGTCCACAGCTGAAAGCAGATAGAGTTTCACTTTTACAAACCATCCAGCCATATTTAGTCTCTTCCTATAACATTTTTTTGGAGGGGATTTTAATTGTGATATTCAGTGGGTGCAAAACCCAATGGGAAAAGGAAAAAATCTATTGTGATACTAACATGTTAACAAAGGTTATAAATACTGCTAGCCTATTTGACTGCAGTGTATATAACACAGGGCCACAATTTACATACATCCAGAATAGGTTTAAAACCACAATAGATCACATGTTCATTTCCCCTAATTTGCCTAAAGGGACTTTGAATATTGTCCCTATAGAATTTTCAGACCACTTGATGTTGGTCTTGAGACAGACAGCTATTTCTGGGGGCCCAAAAATCAAAAATAGATGGAAATTGAACACTTCTGTGTTGACAGATCCCAGTGTTAGAATGCATATTCTGTCCCTTCTAAGAGCTAGACTATCTGTTCAATTTTTATATTCCGATATCGGGGAATGGTGGACAGATACTAAGACAGATCTGAAGGCCTGGTTTATTAGGTATGGAAAAAAACTGGGAATGATAAGTTCTTGAAATACTTATCCCAACGTAGGCAACTACAACATCTATATTCAATAACTTTTTTTCTAAATGGGATTAAACTGGCCGAATTTCTCAATTGAAGCAGGACATGTAAGCTTATCAATATGACAGAGCAAAATCAATCCAGACAATGCTCTAAGGAGAAATACAAAAAACACCGGTAGGAGACCCCTTTGAAGCATGCAAGAAACTGCACAATAACAAGACTATAGAATATCTGATTAATTCAGAGGGGGAAAGGATAGAGACTGTTAATGGAATACAATATATTATACAAACACATTATCAAACTTTGATACCTTCAGATCCTCCTACAGATCAAAGTATTCAGGATTATTTACAGGACATACATGTCCCGGATTTTCCTGCTGTGGCACTTCATTTGCAAAATAAAATTACAGTTGCTGAAATAGAGGGCGCAATCAAAGCCTTACAGACTGGAACTTCACCAGGTTTGGATGGCCTTCCTAATCAGTTTTATAAGGTCTTTGTTACTGAACTATCAATCTGTCTAGAGCAAGTGTACCAATTTTTCTTCCAATCTGACAAAATTGCCCCTTCATTTACTGATGGTTTACTAATTTACCTATTTAAATCAGGGGACAAGTCTAAAATACAGAACTGGAGACCAGTGGTGGGTGAAGTAGGCTCAATCCAGCCATGAAGTGATTCATGGAGCAAAGACGGATTCACGGAGTGCTCCGCAATGTGAAGCAGAGTAATTCACATTATAATGGGTAACCCGAAGTCCATTGAAAACACTGACTTCGCATTATTCTGCCTTCCCAGACCACCACTCCACCAAAATCTTAAGCGAATTTCATTGGGATCAATTCACTTCACCTTGTTTTTGAGCTCTGAATGTGAATTTTGCAGTGATTCATGGGATTTCAGGTCACATGGGCTCTATATTGATCTGCACAGCCTCAGTTTGGGGTAATGTGTGTAGGAAGCAGTAGGAGACAATGTGTTCTGAGAGCTGTCCATGACTTGAAACCTTCTAAAAGCTGTTAAAAAGCATTTTTGCTTTTTTGGGGGGGCTCCACCTTTAGTTCATCGATTGCAGGAAACCCTCCTGTGCTCATATCATCGAGCGTTTTTGTTTTTGTGTGGATTTTGAATGTTAATGTACAACATTGAGTGTGTGTAGTGAAAGACAGTGAAAGTGTGCTTTAGGGAAGGGGCATATCTGTGGTGTAGGTAGATTTAAGTTGGAGAAATAGTGATTTCTTTTTTTGGTTATATGTTTGTTATATAACTGACTATGTTAATGTACACACAGTAATATTGTCAGTAATTGTTTACATTTTCTTGCTGATTGTGTGTTGTGTGGATCTGGTGCAGCAGTTCATAATTTCTGGTTGTTTACATTACAATACATGTCATATTACTGAATATTTCAATTTGGTACGTATTACTCACTCACCATTGTAGAGAAACTGTTCTTTGTGTGTGTGAGTGGTGTTGCTTGAAATCAAATAATACACCTTTTATTGTGCCACAGACTAGTGTAATTGCAGGGCAGGTGCAGCAGTGTGAACCTGCTAGCCACTGCAGCTGCCTGATTTTGTACTGCGATCGTGGTATCTGTTCTTTGTTTTGCTGCTTGTATTGCCGTAAAAATCTGCAGTCAGTGCTCCCCCCACCCACACCGGCAAAAGGAATTTTTTACCAGATTGGATTGTTTTTGTGACCTCATCAGCACCACTGGTTACTGAAGTTGTTTTCATTGTATGACAGTCTCTATCAGTTGATGAAGCTACAGTTGTTGTTTTTTTTGGCTTCACATCCAGCATCCCCCCAATCAGAGAGTGAACGTATCAAAATCTTAATTTGGTTATACTATTGTTGTTGATCCCTCAAAATGCCTGCAAATAGACGTGCAAGCAAAGCTGGTTCTCGCCATGACAATGCTGGCAGTAACATAGTCTGTGGGCATGGTAATACACAGACGCAGAACTGCATTGCTGATGTGAGGAAAGGTATTTCTCCTGCAATGTTTTTTAAAGCCCTATCAGTAGCTTCACTCATAGTTGCAGGAGATGATGTTTTCCCTGCCGGTGGTGTTAGTGTTACTGGTGTTAGTGGTGGTGGTAGAATCATGACTGGTGTGTCAAGTTCGAATTCTGACCAATGTACCGTATCCAAAAATATTGAGTGTGAAGCAGTGCAAGTGAGTGGCAGCGTAGATGATGTCATACTTCCCAGTAACTGAACCTGATGATTCTGATAATCATGTCAACGATAGCATACAATGAGATATTTCATCCACTGTGGTGGTTAATGTCATGCATTTTCCATGCAGTGATTCACAGTGTGGTGAAAAAATATCAGGTGATGGTGGTGTAGATGATGATGATGAATGTGATGATGATGTTTCTGTTGTTGCAAAATGCAGTCCACATGCTAGCATCCAAGCAGAATATGTGGATGTGTGTGACATTGATGAATATGATGATGATGTAATTGACCCCAGTTGGGAACTGGAGAAAAAGAAATTCAAAGTGGCTGTGTCTGAGTCTGTTTGCAGGAACCCCCCCCCCATAAAAACTTGTGATTTACCGGTTTTAGTGGAAGATGATGACCCAGTAATAATGATAGGTAGTCGTGGTGGTCAGTTGCAGTCCAGATGTGCAGTGCCTGAAACATCATGTGCCCCATCACTTCAGTGCTTAAAATAATGGACTTAAATAAGCAACATCATGGACATGTTAAAAGCAGAGCATCACAATCCCTTGTTTGGGATTTTGTTGTTCAAGATGCAAATGATGAATCAGTGGCAATATGCCAGGTTTGCCATGTGCGTGTGAGTCGAGGTAAAAAGGGGAGCCATCTGGACACAGGAAGACAGCATACACATCTTAAGAATAGAGACATGGCACTGTGGACCCAGCACAAGCTGGCAGCTAATACCACATTGGGACGTTCACCCTCATCACCAGCAACCATAGTGAGCATGTTACCCCCTTCCATGACTGTTAAGTCCAGTAGTAAATTAAACATGTGCAGTAGTGAGGTAATAAGAGCAGAGTATTACC
Source organism: Neoceratodus forsteri (assembly GCA_016271365.2). NCBI lineage: Eukaryota > Metazoa > Chordata > Ceratodontiformes > Ceratodontidae > Neoceratodus > Neoceratodus forsteri. The sequence continues at coordinate 1,019,901,409 of CM028129.1, forward strand.
ACAGACATGATGAGGTGGAGGAGCATAATGACTTTGAAATGTTGTCCAGTGCTGGTGAGAGTAGCAGTTTTGGTGGTGGTGGTGGTGGTGGTGGTGGTGAATGCAGTATGTCTAGTACAAGTGGTACATCAACCCTTGGTTGGCAAATCTGGCAAAATAACTGCATTTCTGAGTTTGTCAACATCACCTGTGCAACCGTCTTCATTAAACATCCACACTCCACCCCCTGCCAATGCCATTCATCACAGAGTACAACCATTTGTGATCACTCCCCATGTAAAATGTTTAAGTCAGCCCACGTTACAGAGTGTTTTTGTGCATAAGCTGAAGTACCCTTCCAATCATACAGTGCCACTTGAACTTAATGTTGCTGTCGCTGAAATGCTGCAATTGATATTTTGCCCTTCTTCTTTGTGGAGAATTCTGGGTTCCGGCAGTTTGCTGCACATGTATGTCCAAAATGGAAAGTCCCATCCAGGACATACTTTTCTACCCATGCTGTCCCCGAGTTGTTCCACACTGTGTCCGACTTAGTAAGACATGCCCTTCAACATTCCTCCTCTACATTCATCCATTTAAGTATGGATATGTGGACAAGTGGCAAAACAGTGGGGAGTTCATATTTGTGTATAACTGCACACTGGACGCAGGTGCTGAGGGTTGTTTGTGATGTTGGTAGTGTCAATAACCAGTGTAGTAAGGTGGATTGTCACAGTTGCAATCTTCCAGGAATTCGACAGCATGCAACGATTGCTATGTGCAACATAACCTGTTTGCACACTGGTGAGAACATGTTGGATGTGGTACTGACTGAAATTGACAAATGGCTAAACCTCCTGTCCCGAGAGCTGGGTTCATAGCAAGTGACAATGGGTCAAATGTGGTGAAATGCATCACGAATGGTGGTTTATTTTGTGTTCCATACATGGACCATTGTTTAAATCTTGTGGTGCAGGAGTTTCTGCAGCACCCTGATGTAAAGGAAATGCTGACAGTTGCACAACATATCTACTCTTACCTTTCACAATCTGGAAAGGCCCGTGACCAACTGTGGAAGTTGCACATACAAAACAGCCTGCTTCAGCACCACTTGAAGCTGGAAGTTGTCACCTGATGCAACTCCACTTTATACATGGCAGAGAGGTTGTATGAACAATACAAAGCCATTTCAGAATATCTTGTGATGCACAGTAGCTGTGACAGTTCCGGGGCCTCCATGTCTATGACGACTGAACAGTGGCACCTCATGGACTCTGTAATAACAATTTTGCAGCCTTTTAAACATGCCACACAGGCAGTGAGTGGCGAGTCTGCCTCTATTAGCTGATCAATTCCATTGCTGTGGGTGCTGAGGCAGACATTGATGAATGTACAGCATGGTCTTGATGTTGCCAGAGATGGTGGTAGCAGTGTGTTGCTGCAACACATGCTGACAGTATTCAGCATAGTGACAACTTTGCCATAGCAATAATGCTGGACCCACAATACAAACATGGCATTGCATCAGTACTGAAGGGAGGGCCTGAGCAGGTAAAAAATATCAGTAGTCAACTGGTGCACTTGGTTCATGGGGCACAGAAGACATGGGCCAAGGTTACTGTAGCAAACCTCAGCAGCATAATCCGGCTGAAGGTGTACCTGTAGGACTATCAAGCATATCCTGCAAGGGGAAGGGGACAGCAGTTCCAGGTGGTCTGTCATCCAAAGTGGCTGGCATCAACCTGCTTTGGGAGGCTTTGTTCCAAGTGGGTATTTGTAAAATAAATGATTCGAGAGAACAGGATGATGCATCAACAACTGGACTTAGTGCAGCTCAGAGAATGGTTGAGTCATATTTGTCTGAAAATAGGAATCTGACAATAACTGAAGATCCTCTTTTGTACTGGAGTGGAAAGGTCAGTGATGGCCAGAGCTGACTGCAGTGGCACTGAAGTACCTCACATGCCCACCCTCCAGTGTAAGTGGTGTAAGTGTTGAGAGGGTATTCAGCTCAGCAAGTGAAATAGTCATGGATCATCAGACAAACATGTCTCCTGCAAATGTTAGTTTGCTAACATTCATAAAAATGAATGAGCGGCACATACCAGCACAGACTGCAACCTCAGTATTCGTACCCCGGCCTAGTCATGGTGGTTTTGCTGATGAGGAAATGGACCATCCTGGTGGCACTGGCAGTGGCTGCCTGAAATGGCCCACCACTGATGTAGATGATGACACAATGGAGAAAGAATTTCCCAGTGGTCAGACTTCAGATATAGATGACTGTGAGGGAAGCTTTCTTTATGAGGATGATGATGTGGTTAATGTTTGCAAGTTTTAACTGAAGTTGTTAAAAGGCAGTGTGCCACCCCCCAGACCACCACCACCACTGGGACAGATGTTAGCCACTGCCACCACTGAGCATTAGTCTGTCTGCCCCTCCCAGACCACCACCACCAGGACTGATGTTAGCCACTGCTGCCACTGAGCATGGGTCTGTCTGCCCCCCAGACCACCACCACCACCACCAGGACTGATGTTAGCCACTGCCACCACTGAGCATGAGTCTGTGCCCCTGAAGACCACCACAACCAGGACTGATGTTAGCCGCTGCCACCACTGAGCATGAATCTGTCTGCCCCCAGACCACCACCACCACCACCGAGACTGATGTTAGCCATTGCCACCACTGAGCATGAGTCTGTCCTCCCCCAGACCACCCCCACCAGGACTGATGTTAGCCACTGCCACCACTGAGCATAAGTCTGTCTGGACCACCACATCCATCAGCCACAGACACAAAGCTTCTTAATATTTAAACCATAAAGTGAGTATGTGTACTCATGTTTGTTATGCTGTTTCACTTCCTTTAGTTGTATGCTTTGTTTTCTGTAGCTTTTCAGAGCTGCAATGGTCAAACACAAGCAGTACACCTATTTTGTTTTTTTTTTCAGGTTAGCAAAAAAGGTCTCCATCGCTAAAACTCAGTGGGAATGGTACTGCAGCTGTACTGCACAGAGGAACCTATGGAATATCCATGTGAAATCCTTTCTGGTAAGTATGAAGATTTTATTTCATCCATTTCATTGTTTTGGAAAGACTGCAGCAAATGCGACTGACTATGATTCAAAAACTAAGTGACACGTGTTCATCAACAAAACTATTTCTGTAAGATATCATGCACTGTATTCTGAACTTGCAGCTGTGCAGCTCCAACCATGACAGTGTTGAAAAAGATGCACACAGGTTGTGTTACTTGACAAGATGTGGGTTTGAAATGTAACTTGACTTGAGACTGAGAACCGGGGAGGGACAAATTACAATTAAGTTGTAAGAAGTCATTCATTTCTGTTTTCAGGAACCTTCCAGATGCTTTGTTGTTCTGTCAAAGTGGCCTTATCCAAAAAAGTTCTTCAACATCAGGCACCCCCCCTCCCCCAGGCTTGGGCACACATGCAACACCCAGAAGTCATTTCATTAGATGACCATGACCATCATTAATAACCAGACTCCAGAAGGATGCAGATGAAATCAGATGAAGTAACAAAATAAGAAACCATTACAGACAAACCTGCAAATATGATTCCCCTCACTCCCCAAAAAATACTTACCTTTATGTGCTTGAGAGTGATCCATTTCCAATTTCAATGCAAAAAATTCTCATTGAGCACTGGAATGTGCACACCAACAGTTTCTGTGACCTGTGATACAGAACAATACCATGAGTACATGTCCATGTCAACTCCCCTCCTCACCTACAAAATACACGAACATATATCTATATACTGTATATCAACTCAACAAGGCTACTATTAGCATACAGACAAAGGGCACCCTTCCATCCAGTTGAGATGATCACATTGCATTTGCTCGAATCGCCTCGCAGAACACATTGGACCAGCAACAGTATGCTCATGGTCATAATTTTATTCTGGGGGATTTTGAAAGTGCTGAAATTTTCCCATTTCACTGTTACCAATTGTCAATTTTCTGGACACAAGGTGGATGCATTTTGGGCATGCAGAAAAAATCTGGGGACTCTGTGCCACCACTGCATGAATGACTGAGAGCACCACAAATTCTGGGGAACTTTGTATGTGCTGAAACACTCTCATTTCACTGTGTTACCACTTGTCAATTTTCTGCACACAAAGAGGATGCATTTTGGGCATGCAGAAAAAAACTGTGGACTCTGCGCCACCTCTGCGAGCATGACTGAGAGGCCATTAATTCTGGGGGACTTTTAATATCCAGCAGTTATCCCAATGTTTTGTTATGTTATAAGGTCCACTTTGTGGTGAAATGTCGGAATGTTTCCACTGACATGTTTTCACCACAAACTGACCATTATAACATAAAGAAACATTCAGAAAGCTGCGGGACAATCGGACATTCACTATAATGGAGCACGCACCAGCGCTCTTCCTGGCATCATGTCCTAACGTTGCTGAGAAAGGGGGGCAGAATGTGGGCAGCTTTTCTGAATGGGCATTCCTCCATCACATGACACACTGTAATGAAATTACGGGTGGTTTTCACAGAAATGTATTGCACTGTGGCTGGGAGATATTTGCAGTCAGCTGTGACTAGACCTGTTACTTAGCCTTTGTGAAATAGGTGTCTGAAAGAAAGGAAAGCACTTCCTGGGGTGGAGGGTATGAGTTGTAGGTGATTGTTTCTGGATGGCATAAGTTTAGGGAGAGGCAAAACCAGTAGAAAACAAGAAGTTGTTGGCCCTCTGTACAGACAGTTGGCAAGACTACATCTGGAGTACTGTGTACAGTTCTGGAGACCCCATCTCCGCAAAGACATAGACAGGGTGGAGGCTGTCCAGAGGAGGGCAGCCAAAATGATGCAGGGTCTACATCTGAAAACATTTGAAGAAAAGCTAAAGGAACTAAAGATGTATAGCCTCGAGGGAAGGAGGAAGGGGGGACATGATAGAAACCTTCAAATACCTCAAGGGAATCAACAAAGTCCAACAGGGTAGCATCTTTCAGAAAAAGAGATGTGCAAAAACAAGGGGTCACAATATGAAGATAGAGGGGGGATGGCTCAGAGGTAATGTGAGGAAGTATTTCTTCACAGGAAGGGTTGTGGATACATGGAACAGCCATCCTGAGGAGGTTGTAGAGTCAAAAACAGTGGGGGAATTCAAAAATGCATGGGACAGACATAAGGCAATTCTAGTGGGGTTAGGAGGAAGTAGGCTGCTGGTTAACTAGGATCTGCAGCTTATCCATTAGGTAGAGAAATGGGCAGACAAGGTGGGCCAAGCAGTCCTTATCTGCCATCAAATTCTATGTTTCTATGTTTCTATTCTATGTTTCTGTGTGGAGCAAGAAAGATTTGCCTGCAAGTAAGGTGCCCATATAGCGGGTGCAATGCTGTAACTTGCTGAATCTCTTTCATGTCTATTTCACAAGCAAAATAGTTATAGAACCCCAGTAATGTTTACTTTGTGTCAGGACTCATGAATCAGATTTTAAGTGTTTCATAAACAGAATGAAGACTGAGGAATGCGAGTGTGTTGTGCTAAACTGCATGTGTGCTGTCACTGTTCTTTCCTCTGTGTGCATACATTGTACAGCTTCATGTAAGCATATATATGGTAAGACTTGTTGCATAATCAAGAATAAAGATTACAAAGAATACCTGATGTATATTTTATTGGTGCTATCAGTGCCAGCGGACTAAGTGATATGATTTTTTTTCAGAGGTATCGGGTCACTGTGCACCTTAATCACTCACAGTGCACACATGATTTTGTGGAGATCATAGCACAAAAAACACATGCTGTCCTAAAAGTTATGTGTGCAGTATGGTATATAATGGGACTAAGGTGCACTCTGGCCAGACACCTCTGAAAAAGTATCATATCACTTAGTCCACTGATGATGATGGTGACAATAAAATATACTGTATTCTGCTCACTATACTTTATAGCATAAACACTGCCTGCAACAAGTCAGCAACAGCAATATATGTTTGCAACATGCTGCACAATGTCTGATGTCACACACACACACACACACACACACAAAACCACACTGACTGCACACATGCAATTTTACACATCATACTTGCACTGCTCAAAACAGCTTGTCCACAATCACTCCAAAACAAAAAGTAAACATTACTGAGGCAATGCAACTACAGAAGGGAAAATGTGTATTATTAAACAGCAACCAAAAAAAAACACACAAAGACAGTACAGCACAGTAGTGGGGTGGGGGGGCAGAAAATAATCCCTTAATGTGGCCATGGGATGCAGTGGTGGTCCAGCAGCAGGTGCAGCATTGTGAGTATTTGCATCTGCTGTTGTTGGATTGTATTGACCTGCTGCTGCACAGCACCTACCCTCTTATTATTCTCCTCCAGGGCTGCCCACACCAGGACAATGTCGGCCTCTATTGCAGGGACTGTGGTGGGGTCCACTGCAGGTGAAAACCCAGGTAGTGGTAGTGGTGGAGAGGGTTGTGCTGGTAGCTGTGGTGGCGGTCGTGGTGGAGGAGCAGCTGCTGCACTGGTCCTCCTCCTGCTGCAGCGGTGAGGCACAACTTCAACCCCAGCAGCACCCTTGGCCACTACCACAGAAGGACCAGCAGGTGGACACCTGGCCCCTTCCGTGGCAGCCTACCACTCCTCCTTGTGGTGGTTCTACATGTGGGTGCACTGGCCACCAGTCCCCAAATGTGTCCCTCAGGGGCCATGGCACACATGACTGTGCTCTCCCCTCCCACAGAGTTAAAAAACTCCCACACTGGGGAGCTGCGGGGGGACCAGATACAGTCCTAGCACCACCTACATTTTCCTGGGGCACCTCCTGTGGCTGTGGAGGTAGTGAAGGGTGCACTGCTGGAGCCTCTACAGCTGCTGGTGGTGGTGGTGGTAGTGGTGGCATAGGTGGATGCACAGCAGCCACCCGTGGCACTGGTGCTGCTGCTGCTGTTGCTTCCACGTGGGAAGGGAAGCAACACCCAAGAGTTGAGAACAGTACAGCAACACACGACCGCCCCCACATGTGCACACTCCCCGCCTCTGCCCACGCCCACGGGCCAGTGACTCTCCTTCTCCAGGGTCCATCCTTCCCACACAACTTCCCAACCCTAACTATAAACAAGTCCAATCACAGTCAACGCCTAGCCTTCACCCAGCGGCCGCACTCACTCTCACACTCCCAGACACACACACTGACATACACACACAAAACAAAACTTATAAAAAAAAATCACTACCAAAAAAGCAATCACAAACACAATACAAAAACTAAATAAAAATATAGCTTTTAAAAAGGCTGTTGTTTTAAGGCACAAAGGCAATAAAACACTTTCTGACAGTGACACAAAACTGCTCTCCTCTCCACAAAGCCTTCTCCCTCTACAACTGCAAAGGAGAAAATGAAACTGCTTCTCTAACTCACTCCCTTCCTGCCTGGCTAAATCATGTGACTTACAGTACTGTAAGCCATGTGATGTGTGGGGGCTGCTTATTTACTTGTCACTTTGCCTTACTTTGCATTAAGGCATAATGGCAATGCAAAGTAATAATGAGAACATGAAGTGGCCACTTTACGTTCACTTCACCAGTGGGTTAAAAATTCACTGCATCTTTACTGGAGACCCATTATTTTATTAAACACTGATTATAAAATACTTACACATACTATGGACAATAGATTAAAGCATTATGCTAATCTGATAATCTCCCCACAACAATTCTGTGGCTTTCCAAATAAGAAAATTCAAGATGCACTTATAATTATTAGGGATATAGTCAAAAACTTAACACTGTCCGGTTTAGTAGGCTGTATACTCTCAGTTGACCAGGATAAGCCATTCGACTGGGTTCTTCACTCCTTTTTGTTTGCCACTCTCAGGGCAAATAAGGTACCTTTAGTAGTTATTAAGCAAATGCAATTGCTTTATTCAACAGTCTATGTCCAGGCCCTTATAAAAGGGCACATAACAGATGGATTTTTAATTTCCCCTGGTGTTCGACGGGGTGCCCCTTCAGCACCCTTTTATTGTCTTTTCTTTGGATCCTTTTTTGAAACATTTGATTAATAGACCCAAATGGGTTGGTTTGCTGGGTTTGGGAAGCCAGCAACCTTTATTAATGCAAGCATAAGCAGATGACATTTGTGGGTTTTTTTCAGATTATAACCAAATACCTTTTTTTTACAAGCATTAAAGCTGAATGCATATTTATCCAACTCCACATTAAATTTTTCAAAAAGTAAGGGATTATTAGTGAGTATAGGGAATCCAACCCTTTGTCAGGTACAGGGAATAACTCTCACTACAGCTCCTATTAAAATATTAGGTATTCTTTTTGGGTCACAGAACCTCCCCCAAGAGAATTGGGAGACTTCTTTGAATGTAATAGACTGTAAGGTAAAGAAGTGGAAGCACTGGAGATTATCAAAACTAAAATGAATACAGATGATAAAGCAATTCCTTATACCCCAGTTACAGCATGTAGCTAACAATTTTCCACCTCCAGTAAATCTCAAAACAAAGATTTATGAGATTTTTTTTCAGATGTTGTGGGACAATAAACTAAACCCCATTAAATGATGCTACACTTATTTAGGTAAACATGAGGGTGGGTTAGGAATGATAGAACTGATAGTGTTCTTGCATTCATTGTTTCTGTTTCATACTGTAAAATATGGTTTATCCCCCATGACTACTGTTGCTCATGGTTTAGTGAAAGTTACATTGGGATGATATTTAGCTGCTTGGCATAATATAGCTCCCAAATTACATCCTCATTTGCATATTCCAGATTATTTTTGGCAAGCAGCCCAAAAACTCTTTAAATGGAACATTACTAAATTATCAATTTTACAAGGTACAGTACTCGGAAACATTTTTATCAAGACGTTTTAGCCCAGACGTTTCCTACTGAGCCTTGCTTTAAAAATTGTCCTTCTAGTTCTACTTCTTTAGTTTTAACACAACATACAAATAGTAATGTCCCTCAACAGATGTGGGAAATTTTATGGCTCATGGTATATGGGAGATTAAATGTAAGAGGTAATGCAAAACACATGGCGCTGGCAGAAAGGAATTTTCCATATCCACAATGTATTGATAAAAAGGAATCTATGTATCATTTTTTATTTCTTTGTTCCTATTCAAGGCAATTTTGGTCCTTTTTAGGAACTAGATGGACTATGGCATGGCTACAGTGTATAACTTATGATGTTTCAGTAATAGGGAATTATCCCTATGTGAACTCTCAGCTGCATCAAGACACTTTTATGATTTGTATTTGCTGTTTGAGGTTTTATTTATGGCAGGCCAGGTGCCAATGGGTGATTCACCAAAAGAAAATGCCTTATAATGTATTTAATCATTTAGTTTCTCAAGCAATGAAGGCAGTGTATAATAATGATTTACTTTCATACCCTGGAGATAAGGTGTTTAAATGGTGGAAGGGATTTCAATTCTTTATTAAATATAAATAAGAGGACATTAATATGACAAGGAATCTCTTTTCGTTTGGTTTGCCTTTCAAAAAAAAAGAACAGAGTGCTTTCTTTATTAGACAGCAGTTCATGATTGTGATAGTACAATATTAATTTAAAGTTTGGATTTATGCAGTTAGCCCAGTTAGGATGTTTCTGAGTTTAAATTATTTGCAGTGTTGTACTGCATTGCTATTATTCTTTTTTTTCGACTATGGATTTTGTGTACTTCCCCCCTTTTTTTCCATCCCCGTTTTCGGGCAAATGTGACATTGTGTAACTCTGTATGCAATATGTGATTTATCAATAAAAACTCCCCTACTTTTTTCAGGAAGTGCCATGGGATCTTTAACATCCCACTGAACTACCACCAGAACAGGCAGATGGGACCTCGGTTTAATGTCTCATCTGAAAGGCGGCACCTCAGGAGTGCAGCACCCCCCCCCATGCTGCACTACAATGTCATAATTTAGGATACTAATCCAAGTGCCTGGTGTGGGGATAGAACCCACAGCTTTCTAATCTCCCGGCCTCAGATGCAAGTGTGCTACCTGCTGAGCCAGTGACACTTGACCCCATTGCAACAAGTTAGCACCTTTAAATATCTGGGCATCACTATCAATAATTCCCTCTCCAACACTCAGCACATTGACCAAATTGTAAAAACAAACAACACCAGATTAGGCCTGCTCTATAGGCACCACTCCTATCTGGCCAATTAGGCACTCACACTTGCAGTAAATAGCTTTATTCTATATATTGTCAACTATGGCCTTGTCATGTGTAGTGCAGCCTCGAACACTGCATGCAAACGAGTAAACACAGCACTAAACAAGTCCTGCAGGCTAGTGCTAAGCACAGATGCAATCATACATACCTGTGATCTCTGCTCCCAAACTACAGTAAATGGCTCAACCTACAAGAGAGAATTCAATACCAGGTGTGACTCCTTGGAAAAAAACACTACTAGGACTGACCCTGTATTCCATCCAGAGAATACTCAAACTGACACAATTCCCATTGGACTGGAGGCAGGGCAAGAAAGACACTGCACATCCCCTTTCAATGCACTGCTCTGGCCCAAAGAACTTTCTCCTACAAGGACCCACTTTTGGCTCAACCAACTCCCTTCTAGCATCCTAAGTAACTCCAACCTCGGGCCGTTCAAAAGAGAACTCAAATGGCATCTATTTGACCAGGTGAATTGTGGCTTGCATGGATTAACCTTCCCACCCCAACTTGTTTCCCCTCCTCCCTCCCTCACCCTCTTCCAAGAACATGGAGTATCACCTAACCCATTCCATGCCCTATCCATGCCCCACTTATTGCCCCTCTCATGGTCCCACTCCTCTATTCACTTCTACTTATCACATTTCAACTCCCTCCCTCTACCTCCTTATACTTAAACAGTATCCTGATGAACATTTGTGATTATTTGATTTCTTGCTCACCTCGCCCCTCCTCCCCTCCCTTCCATCTATTTTCTCCTACTTCTCACCGACCCTTCCACCCCTCACAGTCCCCCCATTATCTATCCTTATCCTACCCCTGTCACATTCCTTATCCACCAGCAGTTTCCATTCCCTACACACAATCTACACCCTTCCAACACCCACCTCCATCCCTTCCCTGCACCCTTTCAACCCTTCCACGCTTTCTCACCTCTCCTCCCCTGTACTCCTCCCTACACTTGTTCCCTTCCCCCCTCACCTGCTTCCCTTCCTGTCTCCCCTAGCCCTACTATTCACTCCAAATGCCTCCCTGTCCAGCATCTAAATCTTCTTGGCATAACCAACTCTCTTGTGGTACCCAACCCCCCCCCATGCTAACCCTTACTCCCCCATCCACTTATCCACACACCCTTCCCTGCTTTATTACCTCTCGCCCATCTCCTGCAGCTTTTTCCCCTCTATATCACCTCTTCCATACTGCTCCTTCCCCTCCCTAATGAACATTTATCCCTTTCCAGACCATTATTAACTTAATAACTTGCATTGCAGCACTTTATTGTTACTACCAAATTGACTGTTTTGTATAAAATCTCATTGCCACATGATATGATTATGTTATTGTTATTCTGCTTTCCTGTTATTCCTTGCAAATCATGTCCCCCAAATCACTGTACTACCCACTGAATTTATACTGAAAGTACTTTGTAATCAATTCCCACATGTGACTGTACCATCCACTGTATTTAATGTACCTGTTGTTTGCTCTCACTCTGAAGTGGAACCTTTGTAAAAGAGTTTGTAATTCAAAGGTTGTAAACTGAGACAATAATTAATAAATAAATAACAAATTCAGTTAGTAGTATACTAGTACTAAGCAGCACATTTTTCTGCTCAATGACAATATCTTTTAATTTCTTACCCATCCAAAACAGCACAATGTCCCCTTTAGGATACTGTAATTCTGTTTTACATGATTTACTAGTGTTTTTGGCAGTGATTTCCAAAGTCTGATAACCCTGCTGGTAAATTAACATATGTTTGAAGAACAATATTCAGTTAGCTCAGTATACAAAATAATAACCTGCTGATTTGAGTGATTGAATGCAAGGGTCAAACTTAATACACTTTAAATTTCTTTATCTCTTAGCTGTCATAGAGGGGCACCTGTCTTGAAGAATACTGAAGTGACTTGAGGGTTAAGTGCTTAATCACAACCTGAGAAACTGGCATCTGATGGGGGGACTTGCAGATGTCTTAAAGAAGACAGGAGACTAAAAGAGGCAGTGAGCTGTCCACCCTGCCTTAGGACAGCTGGGAGGAAGGAGATACCAGAGAAGTTAGCCTAAAGAGAAAAGTTAATTTATTTCATTTATTACATAAAGGGGCAGTAATGGATTATTCAGAAATATGGGATTTTGAGGTAGTGTTTTGATGCTGTTTTTTAAATTTTTGTATCTCTTAGAACTGAGTGAGGGAAACCTACTATAGCTGGGATCATATTGCAGTCTTTGAGGGTGGAGTGTTTAAATACAACCTGTGAAAGACATATTTTACTGAGGGGAGGAGCATGCAACAGGCTTAGAGGAAACAGGATATTTAAGCCCCACACCTGCAAACATCCTTAAATGTGTTGTCCCAGAGCAGGAGTGCAGTGTCTGAAGAGAGGTATCTGTTGAGCATCCAAATAAAGACAACATGACCTAAGAGGATTCTGATAGAGATTGAAGGGGCCTAATACTGCAAGTTGTAATTGGTAATACAGGTTGTGCACAGAATCCTAAAAATAAGCTATCTGTGGTAACCTAAAGCAGTAAGCTGTAATTGAAAAGAAAAACAAAAGTGTATATAGTCTGTGTGCTGTAAAAAACATATTACTTAGGACTTATTACTCACTGTCTTCTGTATGACAAGATGAATATTTTACCACCTGCACAACATATTGATTATATAGTAGCAGTTTTTGCATTCTCAACTTATCGCAGCTCCTTACCTCAGAATCTTTTTAAGCAATGTATCAAGCACAACAACGCTTAAACTGGATTCTCTTTTTAATATATGGATCAGTGTCAGTGGCTCAGTAGGTAACACACTTGCCTCTGAGGTCGGAAGATCAGAAGGCTGTGGGTTCAGTTCCCACATCTGGCACTTGGGTTAATATCCCAATACTGACACTGTAGCACAGCATAAGGGGGATGCTGCATTTCTGAGGTGCCATCTTTCAGATCAGACGCTAAACTGAGGTCCCATCTGCCTGGATTGGTGGTAGTTCAGGTGGATAATAAGGATCCTATGGCATTATCAAAACAGAGTATGGGTGTTTTTATTGAAAACTCAAAAACTAGGACAAAGTGACTCAAAACAAATTACAGAAGTACAACAGAAATACAATGACTACCAGAAAACTAAACACAGGAAAACAAACCAATAAAACAAATGGAAAGGGAAATTATACATAAACAAAAAAATTTAAGGTGGATGAGACCACCAATTTTCACAATTCTCCCATAAATGGACATGTTGCGCCCTAGGAATGTGTGAAAAATCATAGTCATATAAAGCATGCACACTCTTTTGAACAAAACAGAGAACTTGCAATTGTGTTCATAATTATTGATGTAAAACAAAGTTACACTGAGACAACCAAATATAGCATAATAAGGTCCCCAATATCACACAGAGTGTGCTGGGATGGTAAGTTAGCCAAACACCTCAATAAACACCTAAAACCAGCACCTCCTAAGTCATGGTGCCATAAGCTGGCTTAGCAGTATTTTAGCAAGCAGGACCCAAAAATAAGTCACACAAGGACAGTCCAAAAATAAATATGACTGCGTCTCCAAAATACCATTAAAAGTGTCCCGAGGGCAAAATCTTTCAGTTACTGCTTTATTTTTATGGGAGTTCCAGACACCTAGGTGTCCGTGACAAGACAAACAAATAGTGTCCCACATGAACTGTGGGTATACAAGGTTCGGTCAATAATTTTAGAGTGCAACTTGCACCATCAGCAGAGCCAAAAGGAAAAATCAAAGGTTCCCAAAATTTCTTAACTAAGAGGAGGTTATAAAACTCTTTTTTGGAAAAAAAAAGCACTTCTTCTCTCATAGCATGCCATTGTTTGAGTTTTTAAAAAATTTTAATCATATAAGGAGGCATCAGCTCTTTTTCTCAAATAGTATGGAAGTGATACTTCCCATCTTCCCAAAGCAAAAATAAAGGACATAAAACAGATGAAAGATATAAATGCCAGGTCTTGGTATGGGGTTGAAAAAGGGGTTTTATATTATAAAAAAGAAAATTAGTATTAAAAAAGGCCACAGGGTTGATCATACCAAGACCACCTTTATCAACCTGTAAATAAATAAAGTTCTGCTTTACAGGATTCAATCTACTACCCCACAGGGCTTGAAAAAAAAGACTATAAAGTTTGGATTCAAAATCTAGTGGAACAGGGAAGACAATACTAATGTATAGAAAAAGAGGCAGTAACAAAGATTTAATCAAAAGCACCCATTTTCATTTGGAGAGTTGCATCTGTTTCCATTTATTGACAAGGGCTAAACCTTCATGCAATTTCAAATCCCAATTCCACCTATCAACTTCAGGAGTACCAAAGGTGACCACCAAAATTCTAATACCATTTTGTACAACAGGAATTCCAGCAATGAAATCCAAAGCAAGGTCACCAATGCCTAATTATAAAGCTCTACATTTTGCGATATTAATCTTTGCATTTGAAACTCTGGAATAATCTGAAAGAAGTCATTGTAACTTAATTGCTGAACACTGAATGGGCAAAAATAAACATATATCATCAGCATAAGGCAAAATTTTAATAGGAAGGTGATGATATAAAGGAGAAATTCAAGGGATATCCAGTGTATTTAATATTTTTTTAAATAAAACATCCAAACCAAAAATATATAGTATAGAGCTAAGGGGGCAACCCTGTCTAACCCCTTGTGTGGAAGAAATGATTTTACCCAGATACCTGTTAATCAATAGTCCAAAAGAAACATTTTGGTAAATCAGCTGAATCCATGAAAAAACTTATCAGGAATACCATAATGCTTCAAGGCTTGATACAAAAAAGTGTGTGACATACGGTCAAAAGCCTTTTCTTGATCTAAGGAAAGCAGAAAGCCAGGTCTATGTTTAGTTTTACATAATTCAATGAGATCTCTGATTTGAATTAAATTATTTGCAATGCCTCTGGTGGGAATCGAACAGGTTTGGACACTGCAGATCAGTTTGGGTGTTATCAAATTAAGACGTTTAGTCAGGATTCTAATCAAAATTTTTTTATCAGAATTTCGGAGAGAAATAGGTCTCCAATTATTCAAGTTCGTTTTATCTCCCTTTTGTATAACAAAATCATGTAGGCCAGAAGCCAGTCCCCCGAAATACAGTTATTTGTTAAGATATCATTAAACAATTCAGTAAGTATCCCAGATAGTAAGGGTTGAAAGGTTTTATAACATTCAGAACTGGGTCCATCAGGACCAGGAACTTTATTCAGTGGAAGAGCTTGAATAGCTGCTTCAACTTCGGATTTAGAAATAGGTTTAGTCAGCAAAACAAAAAAAACATCAGCATCAGATAAAGTTTTAGGAGGTAAATCAGAAAAAAAAAACACTCAAAGGAAGTATGTGGGACAGCTGTAAAAAAGGATTCAAAATGAGATTCAACAAATTGTAAAATAAGCTGACTTTGATCCAACAAAACCCCATCATCAGTACGTAAACTGTCAATTATTTTAGTGTTAGTGAATTCCTGATTATATTTAAAAATATCCACAGAAACTTTTTGTAATCGTGTTCCAAAACGTTGTTCAGTAATCACGGCCTTAGCCCTGTCATACAAAAATGCTTTCATTTCAGTTTTAAGGCAGTTGATTTGTGGGAGAAAGGATATTTTCGAAGAAGTTTGTAAAGAAATAAGTTTATAAAGTTGTGTTCTAAGATTTAAATAATGCAAATAAGTGTCCGTCACCTTGCATTTACCATTATACCTAAAAAAGGAGCACAAGTCCAGTTTAGTGGCAGACCACCAGTCTAATATAGTATCATAAAAGACAGCTACAGAAAGCCTAGCATGCAGGAGAGCATAGATACATAGATACATAGATACATAGACAGTGTCGGCAGATAAGGGCCTATGGCCCACCCAGTCTGCCCATTTGAGCTTGTAAGTTCAGTTTGTTTTCCTAGAAGTCTGTTGCCCCTTACCCCTGACCTCCAGAATTCCTTTATGTCTATCCCATGCATTCTTAAATCCCGTGATTGTTTCAGCCCCCGCCACTTCCTCTGGCAGGGTGTTCCACTTGTCCATCACCCGTTCTGTGAAGAAATTCTTTCTCATGTTTCCTCTGAATCGTCCTCCCTCCAACTTCATCCCATGCCCTCTAGTCCTGGAACATCTTTTTCGCTTAAAAATAGTGTTTTCCTGCATCCTGTTCCTCCCTGTAAGATACTTGTATGTCTCTATCATATCCCCTCTCTCCCTCCTCTCCTCCAGGGAGTACATGTTCAGTTCCTTCAACCTGTCTTCATAGGACTTGTGATGCAATCCATGCACCATCTTTGTTGCCCTCCTCTGAACCTTCTCTACCCTGTCTATGTCCTTATGTAGGTATGGTCTCCAGAACTGTACACTGTACTCAGGTGGGGCCTCACTAGTGTCTTGTATAGCAGAATTATGACCTCCCTTTTCCTGCTGGTGATGCCCCTGCCTATACATCCCAGCATCCTATTTGCTTTACCTGCTGCCTTGTCACACTGTTTCCCTACCTTGAGGTCATCAGAGATGATAACCCCAAGATCCCTTTCCTGCTTGGTGCATGCTATATCCTCACCCCCCAACTGATATATTGTGCCAGGGTTTTTGTGCCCCATATGCATTATCTTGCACTTCTTTGCATTGAATTTCAAACAGTCTTGAGGAAATTTTGGGATCAGTAAGGAGAGAAGTGTTTAATTTCCAGTACCCCCTACCAAGACGTTTAGTAAGGCCAAGATTCAAAATCTCATGTAGTTCAGTATGGTCAGACAAGGCATTAACTTGCATCCAGGCATCCTGAATCCACCCTCTACTAGAGGATAGAATGTAATCAATATGGGTGGAAAGTGCATTTCTAAAGTAAGTGGGTCCACCTGAAGAGTGGATCTGTCTATAGGAATCCTGTAAATTAGCCATCTGAAGAATAAGTTGAAGAGCATTAGTGTCACAATACAATTTGTGCATGGCCCCAGTTTTATCCTGTAGATCTAGTGGACAAATAAAATGCCCACCCAAGAGTACAAATATCCCCATATGTAAATATGGTTGTAATAGTTTAAAAAAAAGATCCTATCACTCTTAGTCTGGGGTGCATAAAGAGTACCTATTCTCATAGCAATATTGTCATTTAAGACATCTAACAAAATCAGTCTACCAAGAACAATATCCATAATTCTAGTAACAGTAACAGCCAAAGTTTTAAATAAAATGCCCACACCAGAGCAAGCCTCCTTCCCCAGGGATCAAAAGGAGCCCTCCCCCCAGGCCAAGCCTTTTTTGAATACAATATATCCTGGACAGAACAGAGTCTGGTATCCTGTAAAAAAAGAAAATGAGCAGTAAGGAACTGGAGGAAAGAAAAAAGAGTATGTCGTCTCTTAAGATTTCTAATACTGTTAACATTCAAAGATGCAACATGAAGCTGGAAAGAGGACAGAAGCAAAAGTCAAATCAAGAGCATTTCTTTCTAGTCCTTTTGTAAGTCTTCTGTGTTTCCATCTGGTCAGGCACCCCTTCACCGTCCGAATTATCATTCACAGAAGATGCTCTAGAGGAT
This sequence comes from Neoceratodus forsteri, assembly GCA_016271365.2. Lineage (NCBI taxonomy): Eukaryota > Metazoa > Chordata > Ceratodontiformes > Ceratodontidae > Neoceratodus > Neoceratodus forsteri. Next base: position 1,019,919,149 of record CM028129.1, read on the forward strand.
AAATCTGATTCATCCCCATCATCCTCAATACTAGTTTGTAAGGCAGCATATCTATTTCTAGTCAAGATAGAGTCACGGCAAGAAATCTTGGACTTGGGTTGGTGTTTCTCCTGTTTTCTTTTCCCACCTACCAAGATAAAGTCATCCTGCGGGAGCGGTGGGGGAGGCATGTCAGGGGGAGGGATAGAGGAGGAGTGCCCCTCAGACTGTGTGGTAGAAAGAGCAATAGGAGATGTAGGCATCTGAGCTGGAGTCTGTGCCTGAGCAGGGGTGGCCTGTTCATCAGGGACCTCAGAGGTGTGCACTGTAGTAGAAAGTAAGGACTGAGCTTTTTATTTCTGTTTTTGAGCCTCTAGGATCATCTCAACCTGATCATAGTAGGACCTTTTACTATGACAAGCCCATGGGCACATCCTGTAAGAGTGACCTTGCTCCTCACATAAGTTGCAATGAAATGGGTTCGAACAAAAATTATGAGAATGGCCCACTTCCAGACAAAAATCACAAACCTGAATGTCACAGGCTTTACTCAAATGAGAAAGTGAACCACACCTGTGACAAGTTTTAGGTTGTCTGGGGTAAAAGCAAAAACCCCTGTCCCTGCCAGTATAGAAGCTACTAGGAAGGCATTGAATGCCAGCATCTGAAGTTTTCAATTTTGCTTTGATGTGCCAACCACCCATCCAAATATTCTCCGAGTCCATAATGGGCTGAGGTCAGTCAATAGCCTCCACATGGCATTTAATCCAATGTAAAATATCAGAAATATTAACCCCTTCATTTTTAAATAGGATGTTAAGGGTTTTCCACATAGGTTTGGTCAAAGGGATAACAATGAATGGAGTTCAGACAGGAGAATGTTTCACTGTGTGATACTTGAGCCAAAATCTGTCCAACAAGAAAGAAGAATGAAAACTGATGTCAAATTATGTATCTCCTGAGGTGTGGATTAAAGCAAAGACCTCAGTGGAAGTGAATTGCATTGTTTCCTTCAGCAAATGTTGAGCCACATAAGCTCTATTGGGAGGGTCCTCCAAGCCCCCACAATATTTCAAATGGACTGCATTCTTCCATTTGGCAGGCTCACCCAAATTAGAAAAAAGATCAGACAATTTGAAGGTGTTAGGCTTCGACAGTGGGACGGTCGGATTCACAGCCTGCAGTAGCTCCAGATGCATATGTGAGTCCATAATACCAACCCAGGAGGTGGAGAAAGTGTCACGTTTAGGTGGTAACACAATAGAAGGACCAAGCAAAGCTAAAGGAACATCTGGCACAGAGTGTACAGCAACAGTACTTGAATTAATGGAATGATCAGTGATACTTACAGGGACACTGTGTTCAGCTTGGCAGAGAACGGTAGGAGCAACCAGAGGTAGAGGGTGCTGCTCAGTACTGAAAGTTGGAAATAGAAGGTTTGTAGTGTTAGGCGTGGCTGCCGTCTGACAATCAGAATGTGGAACCATGGCAACCAGGCCTTCAAATGGGTGGGAAGAACAGTCAGCAGAACAAACCAGATGAGACAAAGGCAAATCAGTAGTGGCTAGGTGACCCGATGCATGAATGTCCTGAGCAGTTGGGACAGCAGGAGAAATCCAGGCAGTATTGTCAGTATTACAAATCTAGCCAGCGTGTTGCAAGGCAGTCAGAGGGGACTAGGTCTGAGCTGCAAGAGGGGAAACTCACTGAGGTTCTGGAGATAAGCACAGCTGTGAACGCTGGGGAAGGGTTTCTGATGAAACTGGTGGAATATTGCCCACAGTGCTTTCCAGGTGAGAGAGCGCTTTTTCCTTAACTTCCAAAAGACATAAAAACTTGTCCCTGCATTGTTTAACTTCCAAAATTTTCACTGCTGAATCTTGGGCAGCACAACTGGAAACATTCTGAGATGGTCAACCACAACATTGTGTGGAACCAGTGGTACAGCTTATTGGTTAGGTAGGGTCAGATTCTCCATCTCAGTAGAAGGAGGAGGATTAGAAAAGGACTGGGAAACCTCCAAGTACATATTTTCATGTAGAATATCTTGAAACAACTGTTTCCCCAAAAGGAATGAAGGATTAGATTTCAGAGGAGCAAGTCCAGGGTTCAAAACATCCAATACTGCAGCCACACCAGCCATGCTCCCTGGCCAGCCATCTTGCCAACCAGAAGTCGAACAAAGCTCCCCCTACTGCAAGAGTAGGGACATTTTTTTATTAAATCATAACAAAATATATACAGTACAGATCAGTATTATGTCATACAAAGTCATTAAGAGAAAAAAATCAAACATAAATAAGTATTGATTCATACAAAAACCCCAAACATAAAGAAAACATTATAAACAATATAACCAACTTAAATTCCCCCCTCCCCACCATAAGAGCAGGGGAATTTTTTTTGAGCTTCAAAAATCAAACCAATACAAACAGTGTAAACTTCACCCAAATGGAAGATACAAAACATAAAAAGAAAATAAAATAAGTATTAAAGTCATACATTATCTAAAAATAATGTAATAATAATCCTAAAACATGTCCTAATACATAAAGAGAAAACCCCCCTCCCCCACTAAAAGAGTAGATTTTGTTCCCCGAAAACTATTCATAAAGAATCAAAATATGCCCATTTCTCCAAACATTCTCTTTTGTTCCCCTTTAACTATTCATCAGGCTTCCATTTTTTATTTCCTGTATTATAATGAAATAAAGATCCAAGACAGCAATGTCTTGTTGCTGCAAAACTAAATGGCATCTGCAAATCCATATCCAATATAAAAAATGGGCAAACAAGACCCTAACCGTACCTACATTCAGCTGATTATTTCGAGTAGAAAGGATGCCAAAAAACAATAATGTAGAGGCTGGAGGTATAGGTAACATACCTTTCCACCTATTTTTTACAATATCCCAAAACTGGACAATATATGGACAAGAATAATATAAATGGTCTATAGTTTCTATCACTTCTGTACAACACACTGTAGAACAATACCTCTCTTGTAAAGTTTTATGCTTCTGATTTCCTTTAACATTTATTCTCTGATGAACCCCAAACCACACTGTATCGCACAATTGTTCAGGGATCCGAGGATCCATAATATATTCTGATATTGACACCTGTTAAAAGCATGAAAAGCTCAAAAAAGTATATTCCTGAAAATGAGCTCCCAAAAGCTCCTTGCACAAAAGCTTCCTAGAGAAGGTTTGTACCATAGTATATTTTACTTCCCATTTAATAATCCAATCAAAAAAACCCTCCCACCTTTTTACTAAATGAGGACTCCTTTTATTTTTATGAAAAAATGTACCCTTCTCCCATTCTAACAAATTCCTTGAAGTAAAGAAACCCCCCATATACTCCATAACTGAGTAGTATCTCTTATCAGGGTTAATAAATTTGTGTATAAGAATACTGTGAAAAAGAATAGAATAGGGTTCAACATAGTCACCCCTCCGTCTTTAACTTCTTTAAATAATATATTCCATTTAACAGGGTTTAAACGACTACCCCAAAAACAAGTAAAAAAACATCTAGAGAATGAAACCTCAAATTTTTTAGGTAGTAGAAAAATAGCACTAATATATAGAAATATTGGGGTTAAAAAGACCTAATCAGGAATACCCTTTTCTTTTTCCCAACTTTCCATCTATTCCATCTGCTCACAATCTCATTTCCCACAGATAATAATTGAGACCAATTATATTCCGCCATTCCACTACCTCCAAAATAGACTCCTAAAATTTTGCATGGATTCGTAGCTACCGTACAACCTCCAAGTACCCTTGGAGTATCCTGAAACCCCTTCAAATCAATGCGTTTTGTTTTTCCGATATTCAAAGTAGCCCCTGAAGCTTTCCATACAACCTGCATAAGATCTAAAGCAATAATCAGGGACTGATGGTCCTGAATCAATAAACACAAATCATCTGCATATGCCAATACTTTACAAGCAGAAGAATATCCCCCAGTCAAACCTAAAATTCTAGGAGATTGCTGAAGAAGTTTCATAATTGGATCAATCATAAATACATAAAGGAGGGGGCTTAAGGGACAACCCTGATGCACCCCTCTCAGCACCTGAATTTTAGGACCCATAATACCATTATCATAAGGAACTACAAAAGCTAACCCGTAGCAAACTTCCAACCAACCTACAAATTCTTTTGGAATCCCATACACAAGCAAACAATCCCATAAAAAAGAATGATATACCCTATCAAATGCTTTGGCTTGATCTAAACTGACCAAGAATCCAGAATTCTTCCCCTCATCATTCCCTCCATCCCCTTCTACAACCTCCCTAAGTAACAACAAAGCATCAGTAATTTTCCTTCCTGGTATTGAACAAAATTGTGTTGGACTAATCAGATCTTCCATAACCATTGCTAATCTATTCCCTAGTAATTTGGAAAAAACCTTAAAATCAATATTTAATAAAGTAATAGGAGGCCAATTAACCAAGTCCGTAGGATCCCCGGATTTAAACAAAAAAAAAAAACAACAGACCCTCATACATATTGTGAGGTAAATAACATTCTTCTTGAAAAAATCTATACACAGTCAACATTTCTGTTGGAATAATCTCCCATAACAATATATAAATATTTCATTCAGCAAACCATCAGAACCAGGTGAAATCCCCCTGTGGAGACTCTTAATTACCCTATCCATTTCTAAGTTAGAAAAAGGGGACATCAAAATCTCTCGAAATTCCTTAGCAAGTTGTGGTAATGCTGCTGCCGGTAAAATTTGAGGAGTATATTGAGAAAATTCCACTGGGGAACTAAACATTTCTTTTACATATTAAGTAATTAACCCCATAATAGAACCATTATATGATACTAATGTTCCTTGTGGTGTTTTTAGACTTTTAATCAATTTCTTCTCTCTATGTTTTTGACAACTAACAAAGGGATTTATACTTTCACTTTTCCCCTGAGTACAAAAAGTTTATGCTTTCTGAAGGGATCATAATCGATCATATTGGTATGATCTCATATTTAGTTTAACTGAAGCAATCTCCTCTCTGAGATCCACCCATTCCTCACACTGCCTTGATAGCAACACACCTAATTCATGTCTAAATACTAAATAATCGTTATATTTTGACGCTGCTTGAAATTTCCCATGAATCTTAAAAAATCCTACTATAAGAATTTTTAAATCTTCCCACCATAAACCTATATTATCATATAGGAAAATCGTAGATACTTTGTCCCTTATCAATTCTTTAAAAGCAGACACAGTTACAGGATTCTATAATAAAGACACATTCAATCTCCAAAACCCTAGACCGGTTTCCCTTACTGAGGAAATAACAATATTTACCCCTATCAACATATGGTCTGAAGTTTCTATAGGTAAAGTAGAAATATTAGAGACCTCCAACATTTGTTTCATAAATAAGAAGTCTATGCGGGAGGAAAGGTTACCTTTAAAAAAGGTGGCCTTGCCAGATCTTATACCCCTCCCTTGAAAATCTTTCAATCCAGCCTGAAATATCAGGTTTTCCAAAAAGGTCTTATCACAATATTGCTTCTCTTTTAAATTATGAGATTGAAAATTTATATTAAAATCACCCCCCCAAAAAAATCTGTCTACTAGTAAACAAATAAGGCTGAATTTTTGTTAGCAATTCAATTCTCAAAGCGTTTGTTTGTGGACCATAAACTGTAATTAATCTACAAAAAAAGAATTAATAATTACATCTAACAATAATGATCTACCAGGATCAATATCTACTAAACACAATACCTTAACATTAGAAGAATGAAAACAAAAAACCACCCCACAACAAGCTTCTATTCCTATTGACCAAAAAGAAGAACCCCACCACCATTCTCCGGTTGCTTGCAAAATTTCAGCTAATGTATGAAGTCTAGTATCTTGCAACATGAATACATCAAAATCTAAGTTTTGTAAAATGCAAAAAGTAGTTTTCCATTTATAACCTGATTTAATACTGTTGTCATTTAAACATGCCACCCATAAACTGATAGCTTCAGGGAGGTTTATTTATATTTTTTTGCTTGACCTTGTAACCCTTTTTTGTAACACTATCTCTTGTGAGTTCTGAACCTCAGTATCTAGAGTTAATAATAACCCTGAAACTTGGCTCGAGATCTGAGAACCTTCCACCATAGGGTCCTCCCTATCTACCTGCTCCCCCATGAAGTGAAAGCAGAAAATCTATTGGAAAGGGGTAAAGGTGATAAAGGTATAGAATGCCCGGAGTCTGAAATGTCCGCTTTCAACAAACTTGAGGGGGGGACCACTAGATTCCCAGGGTACACTACTTCCATTTGCTCCTGAGAGGATACAATTAACTGAACAGGAACACGCCAAGGTGAACCTTGGAGGGTTACAAAAGAGGTTTCTACTGCTTATATACAATAACTCTCTTTATCTTTATTCTTAACCTGAGGGAAGGGGGAACAACTGTACCCTGTCTACCCATGTGAAACCTTTCCCTACTTCTTCCTGAGGAGGAGACATTACTTCTACCCCTTCCTCTATGCCGGAGCGGAGGAGGATGTACCATTTCATGCTCTGTCCCATGCCTATAAGGCCTCTGAGCTTGAGATAGAAAAATCTCATGGTCTGATATCTCTTCTGAATTGTGGGCCGCCCATGGACACTCCTGAAACATAGAAACATAGAATTTGATGGCAGATAAGGACCACTTGGCCCACCCAGTCTGCCCATTTCCCTACCTAAAGGATAAGCTGCAGATCCTAGTTAACCAGCAGCCTACTTCTTTCTACCCCAACCCCTTAGAATTGCCTTATGGCTGTCCCATGCATGCTTGAATTCAACCACTGTTTTTGACTCCACAACCTCCTCCAGAGGGCTATTCCATGCATCCACAACCCTCTCTGTGAAAAAAATACTTCCTTACATTACCTCTGAGCCACCCCCATCTTCAAATTGTGCCCCCTTGTTCTTGCACACCTCTTTCTTTGAAAGATGCTACCCTCTTGGACTTTGTTGATTCCCTTCAGGTACTTCAAAGTTTCTATCATGCCCCCTCTTCCTCGAGGCTATACATATTAAGCTCCTTTAGTCTCTCTTCATATGTCTTCTGGTGCAGACCCTGCACCATTTTAATTGCCCTCCTCTGGACAGCTTCCATCCTATCTATGTCCTTCGGAGATTGGGTCTCCAGAACTGCACACAGTACTCCAGATGGGGTCTCACCAGCTGTCTGTACAGAGGGATAACAACTTCCTGTTTTCTACTGGTGATGCCTCTCCCTATGCATCCCAGTATCCCCCAGACCTCCTTACTGCCCTCTGACATTGCTTGCCCACCTTTAAGTCATCTGATATGACTACCCCAGGTCCCTTTCCATTTTTGTTGTTGTTAGTTTCTCACCCCCCACTGTGTACTCTTTCCCAGGGTTTTTGTTTCCCAGGTGCATTACCTTGCACTTCTTAGCATTGAATCTAAAACTATGGTCTTCATCCCCACAGAGATTACAGATTGGGGGGGCTGTACATTGAGCTGCTGAGTGTCCCAATACACCACAATGAAAACACTTAATGCTATCACAGTCATTATTCAAATGAGTCAAAGTCCCACGTCGACAACAACTTTTAGGCTGGCCTGCATAGAACAATATTACCCTGTCCCTCCCCCCCAAAAAAGAACTTGGCAAGTGCTGAATCCCCATATCTGTTTGTTTTAATTGAACCAGAAAGTTCAATCCTCCATTCCAAAATCCATTCCCATCCATGATTGGCCTAGGATTTTCAAATATTGTGCAACCTTTTTCTAACCAAAATGTGATATTGTTTATATCTACCCTCTCATTCCTAAATAACACTGTTAAAGTTTTAATAGTGGGTTTAGTTATAGGGATTGCTAGAAATTCTTTCCATTCTTCTAAATCTTTCTGTTCATAATATAATTTCCAGAATTTGTCCAAAAGAACCATTGATCAGAAACTGACATCATAGTCTATCCCCAGGCGCATGTATGAAAGCATATACATCAATAGGAGTAAACCCCATCAGAGCTTTAATAAGAGTTTTCCCCCACCCAAAGTCTATCAGGATGAATCGGAGCCTTCCCTATATATCAAATCTGAACTAGAAATCTCCTTTTTGCAGCCTCTTCAGGCTTACAAAAAAGCCCAGCATATGATGTAGGTCTCCCCCGATCTTGCACAGAGGGAAACACCTCTCTAGAAGAACTGATATCTTTTTCCCGCCTAGACTTTTGCTGCAAACCTTCCCCCTTCTCTCCTACCTTTTCCATAACAGTAACCGGGAAGTCCTCTTGAAAGTTCTCTTGCTGAGAACAAAAGTTTTGAACATCAGGGTCCTGATAATCCAATCAATGAAGAAAGAACCATGTCTGAAGTAGCAGAAAAACATAGAGCCTCCTTTTCAGAACGTGCAGTTGCAGCAGAAGCAATTGGGGACTTCAGCTTTTGACCGTCTATACTGACCAGTTCTATGCCAGATTTCCCCAGAGAACCTGGAATCGGTACCAGAGGATCTGAAACCCAAATGATTCCCTTGATATAGCCATCCCACTCTCTGCAACGCATCCTCCGGAGACCAGTCTTCTGAATCAACCGGTAAAACATTTCCATCTGTCAGAACATTGTAATTTATCCCCACACTTCCCTCTGGGGTAGAAACAGCATTTATTGGAAGACATTTGCTAGTACCTGATATGGGACTAGCTACCGACCTTTTCCATTTTTTCCTTTCTTCCTGCAATCTAGATCTGCTAAAATTGTATTCCTGCTCTGCAGTAGAAATCAGAGCCAATAACTTAGTTTTCTTTACCTCCAGCTCCTTCTGTAGTTTAATTTCCTCAGTATTCAGGTCACCAACAGCATCAGGCATAAAGGGTAGAACCACAAGATTCTCCGGTATAACTCCTGGTAAGGGATTCATATCTACTAGAGACCTCTCTTCAGACTGGATATGCGATTCCTCTGGAGCTCCAAAAACCTGACCTTCCCCATCCATGGTCTGGGACATACTGAGCTTCACCAAACTCTCCTGCAACACTTCAGTGCCCTCTGCAGCAAGAGTAGGGGAATTTCCCTGGTATCCTGGCCACATTTCTCCCATTCACTAAAATTACCACCAACAGCTTAATCTGGTTCAAGTTCAGTTGCTTACCATCTGTTTCCCCCCTCCCCCGGTTGCCCTGAAAAAGGGACTTCTAGGCCCAGTGGGATTACCGGTTCAACAAAATTCAATAAATAAATATGTAATTTAATATGCTACTAAAACATACAAAAAAAAAAACCCTCGATAATATTATCACTCCCAGAGTGATAATAGCACACTTCAGGAGTGATGATACTATAGTTCGGGTATCATAATAGTATAGTTCAGACCCGAATGATAGCATTATCACTTAAACTCCACAGTGTAACCACAAGTCTGCCACCCCACATTATTTAAAGCATGCCTTCTGATTTGCCACTTTTCCTTTGTGGGCAAGCAGAAGAAGTTTAAAAACATGGTGGCTCTCCCTCTCGCTTAGCAAGAGAAATGTCTATTCACGGAAACGAGCAGTATTTTCCTTTTTTTTAAAACAATTTGACTACAATATCTGGTCAATCCTCTGTTCACTCTTCTTACCACTGAACTGAAGTCGCTACTCAAGGTAAGGGTGAGAGCGAGAGATTCCTCAGTGCACAACAGTACACTCTTCCTGTCTCCTCTCCAGCAAGCTGTCAGGCTAGACATCGGGAGCCCATACCAAGTGTTTAAGTAAAGTCATTGGACACCAGTTTTTGATCCAAGAAAATCAGATCCATATATTAATAAAAATATCAGATAGGTTTGTGTGTCCATTACCAGGGAGTAAAGGCATCTCAAGGTTCTGGATATATTGGAACTTCTCGAGCTTCGCTCTCGAGATACAAGTGTCCAGAACCTCTTGTAGCTATTACTCCCTTGTAATAGACACACAACTATTGGTTATTCTCTTTTTTACCCATCTTACCAAAATTAGTCATTATCAGTCTTTCACATGGTATGCCCCAACACATTTAAACAGCCTGTTATCCATAACCAAAACTGCAAAAAAGGTAAAGCATTTTAAGCATCTGCTGACTGATTATTATCATAAGAATAGTTCATGAACTTGCTATGTTTGATATACTGCTGATATGTTTTTAACATATATATTGTCTGCTGAATGTTATGTCTGAATTTGTATTGTATTTATTGTCAGGCATGACTGAAAAAGAGCTGCTCCCAGTCACCTCCTGGTAAAAAGGAAAAAGAAGAATAAAGTCATATTCTCTAAGTATTTAAGGGTTGAACAAACAGACAATGATACAAACATATGAACATACGAAGAAGCCAGCAGAAGAAGGCCATTTGGTCTATCAAGTCTGCTCATGCTGCACGGTCCACAGCTTGAGCTACTGTCCCTGCTTCCTCTCCCCACTCCTCCCATCCTCCCTACCCACGACCCTTACCATCCCCCATACCTGTCCCAGTCTCTCTTAAAGCTACTCACTGTCTTCAATGAGATTACCTCTTCTGCCAGCACATTCCAAGTGTCCACCACCCTCTCAGTGCTTCCTGACCTTCCTCCTAAACCTCCCACCCTCCAGCTTAAGACTGTGCCCCCTCATGTTATGGTTGCCACCCAGCTTAAAGAGGATCTCCTTATCAACCTTAATCCCTTTTAAGTACTTGAAGGTCCCAATCATGTCCCTGCTCTCTCTTCTGTCTTCTGGGGAGTACATGTTTAGTGCTCTCAACCTCTCCTCTTATGCCTTACCTTGCTGACCAGCTATCATCTTTGTTGCCCTTCTCTGGACATTCTCCAGCAGGTCAATGTCCTTTTTGAGGTGCGGGCACCAGTACTGAACTCCATACTCTAGATGCGGCCTTACCAGTGACCTGTACAAGGGCAGTATAACCTCATCTCTCCTACTACTGATCCCCCTAGATATGCATCCCAGCATCTTGTTTGTCTTTGCTGCTGCTTTCTTGCACTGTGTGGAGTGCTTCAGGTCACTAGTGATCATCACTCCCAGGTCCTTCTCCTCCTCCTCTGATGCAGATACGTGGACTCCATCCAGGTAGCACTCTGTCCTGGGATTCTTGGTTCCAGTATGCATAACTTTGCATTTCTTGGCATTGAAGCCAAGCAGCCAGATCCTGGACCACCTTCCTAGCTTTTCCAGATCTTCCTGTAGGTCCTGTATCCCTTCAGCTGTGCCCACACTCCCACAGAGATTGGTATCATCCACGAATAGGCACATTTTGCCCTTAATGCCATCTCCAATGTCATTAATGAAGACATTGAACAACACCAGCCCCAGCACCAAGCCCTGTGGGACTCCACTGTGTGTGATGTGTGTGGGGAAATTTTGGGGGAATGAGGACAGAGTGGAGGGAGTATGGGACAGTGTTAATCCAGAAGGTCTCTAGAAATTTAACTGCTGTCTCAACTGCAGGAGGTTCCATGCCATGAGCATGGAGCTGAAAGTTGCAAGGCACAAAATATGCTGTTTGAGAGATGCAGCCACTGGGCCTTGTAGGGCATCATTGCCAGAGCCACTTTCAATAAAAACACAAGCCAGACAAAGTGGATTGACAGCAGAGCAGGAAAGAAGAAAGAAGGGAGAAGGGAAAGCCATGTCAATGGGACTGGAGATGTGCACAAGCAACAGGTTTATCATACTGCAACAGGAGATATCAGAGTCTACCCTCATGAGAAAAGAGGGAACTGTCATGCTTAACAGGCAGGTACTACTGCAAAGCATGGCAAGGAGAGGGCTGAGCACTAAAGGGGATTCAACTGTGAAGGGCACCAAAAGGGAATTGTGTCTCATGCCTAATTGTAAAGAGGTGGTCTGTTGCTTTCCAGGGGTGATAGCAGACAGACATATTGCAAGGTTGATGCAACTAATGGGAAAGGGAGAGGGAAGGCAAGATCAAATTGTCCATGTAGACATTACTGATCACCGCATGTGGAGCATGGAACAGGTAAAGTCAGACATCCTTGTTCTGGAGAAGGTAGCAAAGGAGAGCTCAGTGGCAGTAATCTTCTCTGTATTGCAACTGTGGTCATGCCTGAATGAAAGGAAACAGTTTTATGCATTACAATTTAATGTATGGCTAAACGGACAGTGCAAGAGAAGGGATTTCAGTTCTTCATGGACTGAAAATAGACCTGCATGGATTGGAAGTTGTTCAAGAGGGGAAACTTGCATCCCAACAAGGTTGGCAGGAGGGTGCTGGGAGAAATCTGGGCTTAACACATAGCTAGGTAATCTAGTCAGATGGGAGTTAGTGTGAAAATGCACACAACTAATGACATGAACCTAGGCATACTTGCTGGCCTCCCACACCCATGCAACAAAAGGAAAATCATACACACAGTAAGGCAAAAGGGGGTATGGCCAGTTTCTGGAGAATAATGTGCACCAAAGCCAGGACTCTTGGCAACAAAAAGCCAGAACTGCAGGTGCTGGTTGCTGTAGAAACCTTGACCTGCTGACTTTCACCAAGATGTGAATAACCCCAATCCATGAATGGTACATGTCCATGACATGATACAGTACTTGCTAATCAGGAAGGACAGAAAAATGGGAAGAGGAGGTGGAGTAGTGCTGTGTATGAAGGATTGGATAGCAGCGGCTTAAATAGGCAACCTAATGGAATTAGAAAAACTAGAAACCATATGGATACTAGCAGCAGCAGGAAATGGAAACAAATGAGGACTGGGGTGGTCTGTAGACTGTCAGGCCTGGATCAGAAGAGGGTAGTGAACTGGGTGAATTGCTATGAAAGGCAATCAATTTAGGGGAGATGGTAGTAGTAGGGGACTTTAATATTCCAGATGTGAACAGGCAAGATGCAATCATGGCAGGTTCCTGGTAGCTGCATGTTAAGAGGTATTCCTAGTACAACTGTTCCAGTGCCTGACAAAAGACTAGACATTGCTGGATCTGGTGCTCACCAACAGTGAGATAATCTAACATGTGGTAGTTCAGGAACTGCAATGGTGCAGTAACCACAAGATAGTGAGGTTGGAAGCCCAAATAGGAACCACAAATGTGAACATTTTGTAATGGTATGAGCTTTCTGGAAGGCAGATTTTAACAAGATTGGACTGTTGGGGGGGGGGCACAACAAGAATAAGACAGTTACAATGGAAAGAATTTAAAAAAGAAATGCTAGAGACGGCAAAATATTCTGTTTGGTGCCATGTGATATCAGCAAGGTCAGAATAGTGACTACAAATCGTCGACTGCAACAAGAGCAATTTGTACTACAGTGGATCCAAAAACAATGACGATCCACACCATTAAACAGGCAGTAAAAATTAACTACCCAAAGTCTAATTATAATCAGCTCGGGGGGGGGGTCTGCCATTGGGCTACAGGGAATGATTTGAGAGAGGGCTATTCGGGGGGAGCACTCTGCAGATGGGGGAGTGTGCAGCAGAAAATCAGATGACTAGGAACAGAAAAAAAAAGACTAAGTATACGAACACAACAAAATATAAAATACCACATCCCTAGCAATCTTCAAACAAACAACCTTATGCACCGAAGGCATCCATCACAACCGCCATACCAAACGGCCAGCTGGAGACCACCTGGCCAAACTACTTCCTATATTTCCTTTCACTACTGCTCCCTCCAACATTTGCCCTGTCTTTTTATCACTGTTCTTATTCCCTTAACTTCACTAAAACCATGTTGCTCTATTCTTTCAGGCTCGCTATTCTCACAGGTAGTCAAACTGAGTTGCTCAAATTAAGTCGCTCAATTTGACTCACCCGTATTACAGGTTACCCTCTATTTGAAGGATATCCAAGGGCAAAATAGTTTAAGGCCAATGCAGCTCATGGCAGAAGGAAAGAAGGCATAAAGATCAAAGAAGAAGACATTCATGACATATAAAAGATGCCAAAAAGGGGGGCATAAGGAACAGTACCCTGTGCCAGCAAAAGAAACTAGTATGGTAGTCAGGGAGGCCAAGGCAGAGACAGAACTCTGTCTAGTAAGGGGGGACGTAAAGAAAGTGGAAATGGCATTCCTCAGGTAGATCTTGGAAAAGCAAAAGTTCAAAGGGGAAACAGTGATGCACAAGAGAGAGGAATGATGGGAGGCAGGGGACAAAGGTAATGCAGAGACACAGAATACATACTTTTGTTCAGTACTTACTAGGAAGATGGATGGGCTGCTGCTAGAATGTAAGGTGAGGTGTGAAAGAGAGGTAGTTGCGTGTACTAGCAGCATGTACAAAATAATGGAGGAAAGGTTGTTCAAAAAGCTAAAATGACTGAAAGGAAGTAAATCTGTGGGATCCAATGGCTTGCACCTTAAGTTGCTCAAGGAGGCTGCTGAAGTCATAGCAGTGCTACTAACAGACATATTCAACTGCTTATAGGCCACAGGAGTAGGTTTTAAGGACTGGAGGACAGTGGATGTGGTCCTTCTGCACCCGAACATAAGGAAGGATGATCATGGGAGTTATAGAGCAATCAGCCTAAAGTCTATAGTGGTAAAGGTAATAGAGTCCATACTGAAGATGAACTACTAGACTCCCTGGGGGAAATGAGCTACAGGACAAAAGTCAGCATGAATTCACAAGGGGGGTGGTTGCTAGATTAATCTATTTGACTTCTTTGACTGCGTGACCAGGGTGGCCAATAAAAGACTGGCAGCTGATACAGTGTGCCTATATTTCAGCAAGGCCTTTGACTAAGTCCCCCACAGGAGTTTCATCAAGAAGCTAAGAGACTTTGTTGTGGAAATATGGAGGCTTTAGTAGAAAACTGGCTGAGGGGAAGGATGGAAAATGTAGTAATAAATGGGGAGTTCTCAGAAGTAATGGAGTTTACAAGCAGAGTACCTCAGAGATTGATGCTGAGTCCTGTCATTTTCCAAGTGTTTGTTTACAGCATAGTAATAGTCATTAAGGGCAAGGTTTGCCTCTTTGCAGAAGACATGAAGATCTATGCAAGGTCTGACATGTAAGAAGGGATAAGGATGCTCAGGAAGGATCTGGGAAGGCCACTCAAATATCTGGTAGCTGTCTTTTGATGCCAAAAGTGTAAGATGATGCACATTGGAAAAAGGATCCAGCAAGTGCAGTACAAAATGGAGGGAGGGATGGTGCTGTAAAGAACCACTGAGGGAAATTACCCAGGAGTCACAATACAGAGACTAAAATGAGTGGCACACTAGAACAGAGCTGTGTGGAAGGCAATGAAGGTTGTTTGGCTGTATAGAGATAAACACCAGAAGTCAGGAGGTTTTCCTCCCACTGAACAGGTCATGGGTGTCTGGAGTACTATGCAAGGTAGTTGAGTCCATAACTCAGGAAAGACTATGACAAAGTTAGCTAGTTAGTTAATAAGTTAAATTTCATATATCAAGTACCCTATCCATGAGGATCTGGGTGCTGTACAAGCAGGCAAGAGTTAGAGTAAATAGCAGATAATAAATACAAAACATAAGTCAGTGACAATGACACACAGACAACAACATTTAGATAAAAACCTACAGTATTAAAAGTAAAACAAGTCAGTAGACAACTATTTCTAAGGCTATAAACAGTTTGCAAATGCTTCTCTGAATAGATGTACCCTCAGATCACGCTTAAACACATCTACCGATGGAGCCTCCCTTAAAAATCTTGGGAGCAAATTCCACAGCACAGTGCCCATCACCTCAAATGATCGCTCTCCAGAGGTCTTCAGACAGGCCCTGGGAACCATTAGGAGGCCCTCGGTAGAGAAGCAAATTAAGCACACAGGGCAGACAGGAGTAAGGAGATCACTCAGGTAGCCAGGATCCAATCTGTATATGGCCTTGTAAGTGAGCAAGCCCACACTGGAGATGATTCTCCACCTAACCAGCAGTCAATGCAGGTCACACAGAACTGAGGTCACATGGCAAGACTAGTTGTGGATAAACTACCTTGGGCATGTTTTAAATGTGGATACATTACCAAGGGTGTGTCTTAAAACTGAAAAAATATTGTTCACATGTCTAAAATGTGGATAATTTACCAGTGAAGTGGTTGTTGTAGATTGTGGGGCATTCAGTCTTGGTTTTCATCTGTTCTGATTGACTAACAATAGAGTTGTCAAATAATTCTCTTATCCAAGTTATTACATCTGTAGCCTATGCATAAAGTAGTACAGTATCAAACTATTTTCATGACAGAGATACTTAGAGGGTCCACCCTGCCTGTCTCTCCTTACATGGCAGTAACTATACCCAGTTTGAGTAGAGAACCATATCCAAGCCTAACAATCAGAATGTAACCTCCACTTATACTGGGTAGCCATCATTTGCATTATCCCTCAGAAATCTGTCTACTGTGGTTCTCATTTGAAAACCTAGACATTGATAAGCTTCTGCAACTTTCCTGTGTATGCTATTACACACTTTAACCATCCTCTAGGGTAATGTATGTTTGCTCCTTATTATGCCAACCTGAGTTTTACTGCATGCCCTGTTGTTCTACTTGCTTATATTTGCCAGACATCTGTGTAATCTCCACCCTATCTATCCAGTTAGTATTTGGGAAACTCAGATATGTCCCATCTCATAATATTCTTTCGTATGTTAAATATTTTGAGTATCACCAATTGTTCTTCATAGCTTTTTCCTCTTGGGTCACTAATCAACTTGGTGGCCATATGAAAAAAAAACATCTTAGTAAGTAAGTAAGTAGCACTTTATTTCTGATGCACCCTATCCCTGAGGCTCAGGGTGCTTTACAATATACAAAAATACAAATAAAATTACAGTGAACCCACAATTCAATGCCAAAGCAATGACAATGAGATAAAATAGAATCATCCACAACTGTAAGACAGTTCCAAAAAGCTTCCTTAAAGAGATGTACTTTTTGGTCCCGCTTAAATGCCTACAGCAAGAAGGCCACCGACCTAAGAAGTAAATTCCACAAAACCTGTGCAGCCACCACAAATGTGTGGTCACCAGATGTTTTTAACTGAGACCTGGGAATCTCTAGGAGGCCTTCCTCTGAGGAGCAGAATGAGTGCTGAGGGAGGTATGGAGTCAGGAGATCAGTCAGGTAACTTGGGCCCAGACTGTATAGGGCTTTATAGGTGAGAAGACCCACCTTGAAGGAGATTCTCCAGCTCATTGGCAGACAGTGCAGATCATGCTGATCACATGACAAAATCTTGGAAGGCCAGTCAGTGACCTGGAGGTTGCATTCTGCACTAGCTACAGGTGATACAGAACTCCTCCACTAACCCCAAGATAAAAAGCATTGCATTAGTCAAGTCTAGATGTCACAAATGCATGCACCAGTGAGGGCAGGTCTTCCAGTGCAATAAGTGCTTTAATTCAGGTAACATTCCTCAAGTGACAAAAACCACTCTGAATGTCAGACGGCACCTGAGCCTTGAATGCCAATCCATCATCAAACATAATGCCCAGGATTTTTACCCTTATAGTAGCCATCAGCAGTGTCAAGTCCAACATCAAGGTGGGGTTAACAGCAGCTGTATCCATATCCCACTGGTGATCAGGCTTAATCACTAGTACACCCATTTTGTTCAGGTTGAACCTTAGCCCACTGGAGGACATCCACTCTTGCATCTTGACCAGGGACACATTTAGTACCTCCATGGTGCCACCAGTACTGGGTGTAAAAGATATGTATAGCTGGGTGTCATCAGAATAGCAGTGGAAACCCTTGCTGTAATTTTGAATGATCTAATCTAGAGGCAGCAAGTGCAAGTATGACAGGACTCAAACCAGTTGACAACAGTACTGGTGAGCCCACAGAGCCCCCTAAGGTGATTGAGTGACACACCATGGTCTACAGTGTCAAAAACTGAAGAGAGGCTGAGGAGAATGAGAATTGACTGCTCTCCTCTATCTCTTGCCCTGAGGAGGTCAGTGTGCACCAGCACTAGTACCGTTTCAGTACTGTACCTTTGATCTAGATCACTTTAATGTTCTTTTTGTACTGAAGAGACCAGACCTGGACACAATACTCCCGGTGTGTTCAAACCAAAGACTTGCACTGCTGGAGGAACGCCTTGACTGACCTGTTCCATTCCATCTTAATAATGTTTCCTAACTCTGTGTTTCCTTTCTAGATTGCAGCAGTACGCTGCCTGCCTGGCTTCAGCAAATGGTCCATATTTTAACCATAATTTGTTTTTCCTGGCTGGGCTGTTTACTGTTGCACAACATAAAGTGTATTTGTAACACATAATCTTTGTCCATAGTATCCAGTCCTACTGGTCATTAAAGCTAAGCCCCTGTATCTCAGTCCAGAACCTTAATATGTGGTCCCTGTCTGTGACTGTTTTGCCCCACACATCCTCCCTTTTTAATGATGGTTGCCCACTCATGATTACATATACTGCATTTATGTTGCCCATTAGTATTATTGTGCTCAAATAAGTACATTTGAAGTTCCCTTAAGGTGATATTCCTTTTTCCTGTAGTTGTATCATAATTTTGTCTGCCCTACTTCAACCTTTCAAGTTTGTTTACCTTCCTTTGTCAGTATAGTGGCCAGAAATAGGCAAGGTACTGGAAGTGCAATGACACATGTCTGGCGCAGTGGCAAATGGACTTTTTCTGTCTTGATCTTTTTGTAATGTTCTTTCTAGTGCTATCCAGGACCATGATGGCTGTTCATGGCACTTCTGTGCATTGTTTTGCTTTGCAGTATTTAGGTCATGTAGGACTATAACTCCTTGGTCCCTTTAACTATGCCATAATGATGTGGATTACTTTAAACTATTGCCTGTGGTCTTGTTATGCACAAGATGTAATATTATGCATTTCTTGAGTTTATAATCTATTTATCCAACAATACAGTTAGTCAGTTTACTGGTTAAGTCACCACTGGCAACACGACCTTTGTAGTAGCATAATGCCTACCTCTATGCTCACACTCTCTTTTTCCACCTCCAAGTTTAGAATTCTGAACTTAAAAGTGCAACATGTTAAAAGTTCAAGTTTTAGTCTTTTTAGTCAAATCTGAGCAATCCAATAAAATCTGTATGTCTTCAGTAGTAAAAAGTGGAGGGAAAGTTAAGTTTACTAGAGGGACATGGAGCCTGACACTTGTATAACATCAATCAATCAATCAATCAACTTTATTTAACCAGGTATAAACACCATTGAGCAAGCTCATTTTCAAAGTGGTCCTGGATACATACAATGCATATCACTTAGCAAAATAAAGCAAATGTTAATTTTACTTTCAAAACATTTGGCAGTACAGCTTTAGAAATATATATGTAAATGCAAGAAATATATAGTATTAAACTACTTATTGTCGTCATTCCCTTGCCCGAGGGGAAACTTTGTTCGTTTAAGAAAATTGTGAATACAAATGCTACACTTCTTCATTGGAGCCACATACTTCCTCCTCCAGTAAAATCTGATACATTTTTGTGACTACGACTGTAAAGGATCCGGTAAGCAATAGTTTACTGAAGCCCATATTCGAAACTACAAAATATAGTCAGCTGTACAGTATATTGGCTCCTAAAACTATCTTAAAACAAAAGGGGGCTTTACTCTAACCATTAACACAGCTTTATATAATGTATCTGATTCAACATGGGTTTTAAATATTGCGCTAATGTACCAAAAATACCCAGTTTTGAATACAAAGATTTGAAGCCGTGAAGTGTTTGTTGGCCGTATGGAAAATTACAATCAAGGGCGTGTTGCTGCTGGAGTCCGTTCTAAAGTTTTCCACATTTTTGTGGGAATCGGTTTCCTCAAATGGCTTCCACTTAGACTTCAACATACTGTGGTATGACATTCGACGCAATAATAGTTATTTTTACCCAAGTCATAGCGTTTTTAAGCAAGGGCTTTTCAGTGGAGAGTCAGGAAGTTAAGACGATTATAAACACGGTTTTGAATTTATCTCTCACCTCCAGACTATGTTTATTGATTGGTTTTCTTATCTCAGCAAACCAGGCACCATGCCTAGATTGAGCGAGGTGCACTTCAATGCCAGCTTCTCCAAACTCCTTCTTGACTGAGCTAGAAAAAAAAAATCATTTCCCACACAAACACAGGTTCAGCACGAGCATTTCAGTAGTTCCAAATTAGCTGACAGTAAAGGCATTGGAGCTGGTTCCATACTATCAAAATAAAAGGGCGGGTGCAGAGAGAGATAGAGAAAGAATTCCAACGTTCAAGAAAGCAAAGAAGCGTATGCCTTAAGTTTAATTTGGTGAAATAGGAACCGGAAACACTCACGTGCTGGATTCTTGTAAAAGAAAAAAAGGGGGAAAAAAAAACAAAACACAAGTATTGTTAGTAGGCAGCACGAATTACTTGATAAAGCACATATTTAAACATGGGAAAACAGAAAAAACACGCTAGGTGATTTGAATGATACTGAGTAGGCTACTAATGTATCGTTTTGCAGTCTTTACATTCTTGAATTAAAGCGTGCTTTTATAATCCCCTGCAGCATGGCAAAGGAGACCCTGTATGAACGATGCAGCGTCTGAGCCACTTGACTAAACGCAATTAAATGAATGATGCCCTTGACTTTCACTAGTGATAAAAAACACAGAACCCGACCCACTTCAGGGCATGCTGGACTCAAGTGATATCAATCACCTGATTTATCTTTATGGTTTATTAGACGTTGATTAGTTTAATGATAAAAGGGAATTCTGAAACGGATATCTGCGAAAGGTTCACATTTTTTCTTTACATTTGCA
This sequence comes from Neoceratodus forsteri, assembly GCA_016271365.2. Classification (NCBI taxonomy): domain Eukaryota; kingdom Metazoa; phylum Chordata; order Ceratodontiformes; family Ceratodontidae; genus Neoceratodus; species Neoceratodus forsteri. The sequence goes on from CM028129.1 coordinate 1,019,939,840, forward strand.
ATGTAGGGTACGTTTATTTCATTTCCCACAAGAAATTCCACAGGTTGCTTTGCCACTGGTTGCATACGAATATCTGCACTGAAATATTTCATAAAACAAGGTAACATTAGGGAATCTTTGATTAAAACACAGTTGATTAATATTCCCTGTACTACCCCCAACGACTTGTGTGACTTCTTGTTTCAGAAATTGTCCACTGTCAAACTTGACTTCTTTCAAACAGACATGGCTATCCAAACGTACAACTGCATTACATAAAACATCAGATGACAACGACCCGGGTCAATTGCTGTAGAAATCATAAATAGCCGAAACAAATAAACCAAATAAAGCCATAAAAGAAAATGCTTCAGTCCAAAACCCACTGCGATCTCAGTGGTGATTACTGTAGCACATGGGGGGGCTGACTTTCAGATGACATTGTCGCAATGTAGACGAGAGTGATAGGATCGGTGTTACACGCTGCGTTACTGGTTGATGGTATTACAGCGTGGCACTTGGAGAAATAGCTGCTTGCAGTGCAAGGATTCTTTAAGCAGCATTCTGCTGTGGACAGCTCTACTTGGATTGATGCAAATGACCAATTTTTTTCACGTTATAACACACAGTAGATGTCTTTCTTGGATGATGTTTTGAAGCATCTTTCCTTCTCAAACAGAACTACAAGGAGTTTCTGACTTCTTCAGGAACGAATCGTCTTGCTCTTCCTCCTACACAATGCTTGCAGCCTATGTGTTTATACTGTGAGTAATTATGTTTACCTTGAACTCTCATTAGTTAAGGTACCGATAATGTTGCAGCTATAGGTGACTGAGGTAATTGCTTCGAGGCAGCTTTATACATTGATTTAATTTCACTGTGACACACAAACTATTAAAACTACTGCCTATGTTAAGAAGGTTATTTTAGCTTCTTCTGTAGTACTATAACGTTACACGGAATACATGGATCTGCACCTTTCAAATAAAGAAAACAATTCCGTTATGACGAGCATACCAAGGCAGAATTATATGGCTCACAGTTGCCTAGATAAAAAAACCCATTCCGGCAATCCTTCCATTTGATATTTCACAGAAGCTGACAGCGGATATTTTTATACACATGGGGGAAAGGCAGTGCAGCGCGCAGAGCGCAAGGCTTTAGGCATCTTTTAGATTTATGACTCTAACTGAATTATTTGTGCCTAATATGATCGCTGTTACTTTTGTGACTTTGTCACAGTCATTTATGGGTAAGTCAGCAGCAGCGTACAGTAGGCTTATTTGTTTCAGAACCATTATACATGTTCAATACAAGGCGCTTTTCAGTGTGATCATTACAGAAATCATAGAAAAATAGGTAATTCTGAAATGGGCATTTTTACAAATTTGTTCTTACTGTAATTGCAATTTTGTTTGCAAAACTGCTATTTTATAATCAGTGTGTGTGCACAAGTAGGAACATATAGGATTCGGAGTAACCAGCCTTTGCACTGCAGTTGAGACTCCCACTGAGTTCTTGTTGAGTTGGACAAATAACATTTGTATGTTACCATTTGAAAATTACTGATGTGCAAGGAAAATAAATTACTCGATAGGCTGAATTCGGAACATACTAGAGAAAGGAAGTGTTTTTTTGTTTTTTTTTAATGAAAACGGTATACTATATGCATACATGTCCTCCTGGGACTCTCGTAAAGAAGAGGATGCGCCTAAGTCTATTCCTGTGTAATCATTAAAAAACACATTTTGAATTGCGGAACTGGTAAGCACCATTTCTCAAACTTTACAATGTTTTTAAGGTAACACACAGGAACTTGTTTGCTTACAAACAGCCATGTTTAAAACTATTGTAAAGAACACACACGAAAAAGTGCATGCAGAGCATAGACTTGTAAGAAATGGCCTGCACTAAAATGTCTTTCCATTTTTTATTTTCTGAAGAAACTGTGTCTGTAATTATAACAACTCATAACTAAACCCTTCCTGACAGCTAAATAGCTTTGCCGATTTTATTTTTTGCGAAGGAAGAGTACTCACAACAGGGATTGAAAACAGACTGAAAAGTCCATAAAAGAGTCTGAAGTAAGATACTACTGTATTGGCATGAAGTAGCTTTAAACATTCGTTTTATTCTGGTCTTTTTTTTATTTCTTTCTTGTTACGGATTGATTCATTACGATTACAAAACCAATGCCAGCTCGAGGTTTTTTTTTTTTGTGGGGGGGGGGGGAGTAATTCAAATTAGCAGTTTTGTAACGATCTATGGAAAGCAAGGTGTTATAGGAATATGCAGATATTCGATTCTGAAAAGTGAATGACCCCCAACTTAGAGTAGCAAACTGCAACCATTTAGTCATGCGCGCGACCTCTCGTGTAAGGTTTGTCTTTGACTGACATTTCTACTTTCTATTTTCTCAGAGTTCAACTATTTGAAGGTTGTTGCCTAGATCCACACCAGGTCCATCGTTTTTAGAAAATTGTTCAGTTCTGAGTTGGGGATCCAAGATCCGCGAAGCTGCTGTCCACGTGGACTGGTGCGGAAATCCTCCGTCCGCTTGCCAAGCACTCTGTAGTTAAATCCAGAGACATGGCGACGAATGGAACCAAATTATCAGATGGGCAGATCTCCACTGAACTTAGCGATATACCAACTACAAACGATAAGCCAAAAACTCTGGTAGTAAAGGTTCGGAAAAATAAAAGGGAAATTCCTGACAGAGAAACATGGAAGGGGAGATTCGACTTCCTTCTCTCCTGCGTTGGGTATGCCATTGGTCTAGGGAATGTGTGGAGGGTTTCCATACTTATGTGGAAAAAATGGTGGAGGTAAGGATTTTGTAAGGGTAAGAGAATAACAACACCTACGGGAATTAATGTAGATAACACTGCATATGGGTGGTGATTATTGAGGACCTCCGTATACTATTGACATTAACTACACATAAGCTATGTACACACAGAAGCTATCTTGGAAAACAGTAGCTCTCTGAAGTTAAATGATGGTAAATTTCTGTCGACCGAGGATAATAGGAGTTATTCATGGCCACTAATTTACAGATTGTATTAGAAAAGGTAAAAGGGGAAGATCTGACTGTCTGCCTCTGATAAAAAACATAGATTTTCATGGAATTTGGAATTTGTTTCCAAAACCGCGAGTCTGCAAAGTTTATGTTTTTCTCTACATTATTTATTTTACAGTTTTTATTTTGCTTTACATAATTTGCTGCAGATTTAGAGTTCTTTCAATCTGCATATTTATAGTCGAGATCAAAGACTGGCTTTAACATCCTGATTAAATCCAGAAATTAGACAAGCAATTACATGTACACCCCAAAATGTCAATTCTAGAAAAATGAATTTCATTATTTTATTCACCATAACTCAGTGCCCTTCTTGATATCTGGATAGGGTTACCACCTTTTAAGAAACCCAAAGTGGGACATGTCTTACTGAAACACGATTTTTCACAGGGCAGTGTGTATCCTCGACTAGTTCAACATACTTGTTTTCTCTAAATAATGAGAATTAAGAATAAGTGTTGTAGTTTTTTAGTTGTTTCTAGTGTTTCTGATCATTTCAAGGTATTGTATTTAAGATATAGTTTTTTTGCAACATTTATAGGAAAGTCAGAAATATTTCCTTCTACTATAATCTCAGAACATGTTGCATTTTTCATGTTTTTTTTTTTTTTTTTTTTGCAGGACACAGCTGCCTGAATCAGGACTGTCCTGCGAAAACGGGGACAGGTGGTAACCCTATCTAGATAGGTTAATTATATGATCCAGGTGCAGTAGCGTAAAGAAAGCAACATACTGTTTCTTTTGTCTAAGAAAGTCAAACGATTTTTCCATTTTCAAAATCACGTTTACATATTGTGTAGCACTTTTATTTTCAAATATGGAGACTACAGGGATCAATGTAGTTATGTGTGTGAATAGTGACTACAAATGTTGCGGTAAATGGTATGAACTAATTCTAACTTTCTGTTTGTTGTCAAATCTTTAGGAGCATTTTTGATTCCGTATTTTCTAACTCTAATTTTTGCTGGCATCCCTCTGTTTCTGTTGGAATGTGCTCTTGGGCAATATACGTCTATTGGAGGCCTTGGAGTCTGGAAATTGGCCCCAATGTTTAAAGGTACATTTTGAAAATGTTTCCTCTCCTTTATAGTTTATCATAAAAAGTTAGACTAGTATATGACTATAGTAACAAACGTTTAAAATTAGTGCCGATCGCTGTATTGGAGCCTGCAGTTGTCTAAAATGAAGTGAGCATAGAAATAGTAAAAATACTCTAAATAATAAAATCATTCACAAAAGGAAGACCGTGACTGCGCTTCCTGGAACCATATTGAAGGTATACATGGTTGACAAAAAGAAAATAAGTGAATGCTTAGTATTTAAGAAATGTATTTCCTTCCTTCACCTTAACTCTGTTAGGTCGACCAGAAGCTAATTACTATTTTTCATCACTTGTTATAATACTTAAACAAAAGATTTGAAATCTTGCTTGTAAATTAATACCAACGATCTGGAATCTTGCTTGTAAATTAATACAATCTGTTTAAATCACCTGTAGGAGTGGGGCTAGCTGCTGCGATGCTATCTTTCTGGCTGAATATATACTACATTGTCATTATAGCATGGGCTATTTACTACCTGTACAACTCCTTTGGAACTGTAAGTAGGTTCTCTGGACATTTTAAATATTATGTATTTGTAGTTCATGTATTTCATGTATTTCTGAAAAGGTTGTTACGCACACTCAGAACCTGAATTCAAATAATTGCGATGCTGGTACATTAACTAAGTTTACAAGAGCGACCCCAGGAACGTATTGAAACAAATTTACATACTGTATCTTGATAATTAGAAAGAAACCATTTCCCATTTTCTGCATTCGAATTTTGAGTCGTTTCCTTTTCGTACAGGAACTGCCTTGGAAATCTTGTGGCAACTTATGGAACACGGACCGATGCTTTTCAAATTACAGCATCCAAAATACCACAAATATGACAAGTGCAGTTGTGGAATTCTGGGAGTAAGAATAATATATTTTGCATGTAGATATTTCATCTCGAGTGGCATCTGATAGCATTCTGAGGTAATAGTTGCTCTGTGTTTTCTTGTTTATAGACGCAACATGCACCAAATGACCGATGGACTAGAAAAACCGGGGCAAATTCGATGGCCGTTGGCTATTACGCTAGCAATTGCTTGGGTGTTGGTGTATTTTTGCATTTGGAAAGGTGTTGGCTGGACTGGAAAGGTATGGAAAATCTATTTTTAGAGAAACAAAAGGAGTGTGGGGGGTTATATTAGGCCGTTTGGTCAATACCATAGAACAGTTAACACTGCAACAGGGCTGTATCGATGGTGAAAATATAGTGGCATCAAGATTTTGTTTCAAGGAAATTAATCAACATTAATAAACTCCCCCATCCCTATAAACCCCTGTAAACAGCTGCTCTCACCCCCCCAGAAACAAGTGACCCTTCTTTATTCATATCACATTCATAAAGCATGATGCAGCAGGTGTTGAGACTCTTTACTATTCTAATGCAGCTGTTATAGGTATTAGCTGGGCACAGTCATCACTATACCAATTTATGCAGTAGCAGCTATAGTTTCATAATGTCATTAGATTCTTGAAGTGTTTAGTACCATATTTTTGTCCATTCTGACATTTTTAATGTGTTTATAATTAGACTCATAATTATGCTATGTGTCTACTATAATATGTTTTGCTATTCCTGCATTTTAATACACTTCACTTAGTGTGGGTCCTCAATGAGGAAGACAACCCTAGAGCTAATATTTCTGTTTAGGTGTAAAAGCTGTAATCGCAATGTAGATGCAGTATGTCAAGTTGGTGACAGCAGATGTTTATGACTATTGACAGGAGTGTATTGCCCAACCTGGTAAGGGCGAGCCAGGCACAGGAATGGGAACCTTTCAGCATTTCAAAAATTCTTAATTTGCATTGGGAACTGAATCATATGATGCAGGAAATTTGTATTCTTAGGCTTCCATTTGTTACACCAACTAAAATAGTTATGTCGTTTTTAAATATTAAAGCAGCAGTACCAGTTAATCATTTAAATAACTTGGTTGGCAGTTAGGACAAACCAAAACATTAATATTTCTGATTTTTGTTTTGCTTTATTTCATTCCTGAGGCAAGTTAAAGGATTTTGAAGTTCTTGAAAGTTACTGGTCTTTTCCCATGTCAACAGTCATGGATATAAATACATCTGGGTACTGCTATGCTGCTGGCCACCAGAAACATGCTGGCAACACCCTGACATATGTGCATTATAAATATAGTGGATGCAGTTAGTATGTGCTCTCTGGCGAGAAGATTTCTGAATGTTGCTGGGGCTGTCATTTTTATTGGACAGCCATGCACATTACAGAAGTTGTAATTAAACACACAGTCTTAAAAATAGCTGATAAAATTTAAAATACCCCAGTGAAGAAATCTAAGATTATCAGGAATACATTACTGCTAAAAAAGGTAGGTTGACATTTTTGCTGGATAACTAATACTGTTGCTTTAAGTACTTTTGGTTTAAATTGAAAACAGACTTATTCTTTTTAGTACAGGACATCATCTGCCATAATAACATAGAATCAATGCCTTTGGTTGAAAATGTGTTTAGAAACATAGAACATAGAATTTGACGGCAGATAAGAACCTCTTGGCCCACCCAGTCTGCCCATTTCCCTACCTGATGGATATCCTGCAGATTCTAGTTAATCAACAGCTTACTTCCTCCTGCCCCCCACTAGAATTGCCTTATGCCTGTCCCATGCATTCCTGAATTCTCCCACTGTTCCTGACTCCACAACCTCCTCAGGAAGGCTGTTCCATGCATCCACAACTCTCTCTGTGAAAAAAAAATACTTTCTAACATTACCTCTGAGCCATCCCCCCTCTGTCTTCAAATTGTGCCCCTTTTTCTTGCACATCTCTTGTTCTGAAAGATACTACCCTCTTGTACCTTGTTAATTCCCTTGAGATACTTGAAAGTTTCTATCATGTCCCCCCTCTCCCTCCTTTCTTCAAGGGTATACATATTAAGCTGCTTTAGTCTCTCCTCATATGTCTTCTGGTGCAGACCTTGTACCATTTTGGTTGCCCTCCTCTGAACAGCCTCCACTCTGTCTATGTCTTTATGGAGATGGGGTCTCCAGAATTGCATGCAGTACTCCAGATGGGGTCTCACTAACTGTCTGTAGAGAGGGATAACAACTTCCTGTTTTCTACTGTTGATGCCTCTCCCTATGCATCCCAGTATCACCCAGCCCTCCTTATTGCCTTCTCACATTGATTGCCCACCTTTAGGTCATCTGATATAATTACTCAAAGATCCCTTTCGATTTTTGTTGTTGTTATTAACTCACCCCCCATTGTGTACTCTTTCCCTGGGTTTTTGTTTCCCAGATGCACTACCTTGCACTTCTTTGCATTGAATCTGAGCTGCCACGTATTTGACCATTCCTCCAACCTTGCCAAGTCCCTTTTCATTCTTTCCACCCCTCCTTGTGTATCAACCCTGTTGCAAATCTTCGTGTCATCTGCAAAGAGGCATACATTTCCTTCCAGGTGCTCTCCAAATTCACTTATAAAGATATTAAAGAGGACCGGTCCCAGTACCAAACCCTGTGGTACCCCACTAGTTACCCTCCTTTCTTCACTGTGGACTCCGTTTACTATTACCTTTTGCGTCCTGTTGTCCAGCCAGTTTTTTATCCAGGCTACCACCTTGAAACCCACTCCAAGGCTGGCTAACTTGTATATTAATCTTTTGTGTGAGACTGTGTCGAATGCCTTGCTAAAATCTAGGTAGGCCATATCCACAGCCCCTCCCTGGTCTACTACTTTGGTCACCCAGTCAAAGAAATCTATTAGGTTTATCTGACATGACCTTCCTGCTGTGAAACCATGCTGCCTTGGGTTCTGTGCCCCACTGGCCTCTAGGTACTTAACAATTCTTTCCTTCAGAAGTGATTCCATCATTTTCCCTAACACTGAAGTAAAAGTAACTGGTCTGTAGTTTTCTGCCTCTGCCCTGCTCCCACATTTGTGAAGTGGAATCACATTTACCCTCCACCAGTCCTCAGGTACCACTCCATCCTCACATGATTTGTTAAAGAGAGTAGTCAGTGGTGTTACTAGTTCTACTCTTAGTTCTTTTAGTATTCTTGGGTGAATCCCATCAGACCCCATTGCTTTGTCCACACTCAGTTTCAAGAGTTCTTTCAAAACCCTTTCTTCTGTGAATGGACTGGTATTGACCCCCCTATTCAGAGTTTCTCCCCTTTTTGGTTTAGGCACCTCCCCCTCCTCATCTGTTGTGAATACTGAGCAGAAATATTCATTCAGTATCCCTGTTTTCACTGTCACCCTCTGCCCACATTCCCTCTCCTTTATTAAGTCTCTATATCCCTCCCTTGGTCTTTCTTCACTCCCTAATGTACCTATAAAAAGTTTTATCCCCCTTCTTAACAGAGTTGGCTATCTTTTCCTCAGTTTGTGCCTTTGTTATTCTGACTGTCTTCCCTGCCTCCTTCTGCTTTAACAGATAAAGTTCTCTGTCCTGCTCCTTCTGTGTTTCCTTATATTTCCTGAATGCTATCCTTTTCTCCTTAACCATCCCTGCCACCTCTTTTGAGAACCATAGTGTTTTTTCCTTTGTTTTGTTTTATTGATTTGCTTCACACAAAGGCTTGTTGCCTCTGTGATAGCTGTTTTGATTATTCCCCATTGTTTCCCCACCCCTCCTTCTTGCCCATTTGCTTTTGCTTTTCTAAGGCACTCTCTCATTTTCCCAAAGTCAGCCTTCCTAAAGTCCAATACTCTTGTTTTTTTTATGGCTTGACTCTATGGCTGTGTTTATTGTGAACCACACTGTTTGGTGGTCGCTTGTTCCCAGATGGCTACCCACTTCTGAATCTGAGATCCTTTCTCCTTCCCCATTTGAGAGTATCAGGTCTAAGATTGCTCCCTCCCGAGTGGGTTCCAGCACTAGCTGTCTGAGGCATGCCTTAACATCTGGCATATTCAGGTCCCCCATCAACAATATCTCCCCTTTTTCTGCCATTTTAAGGATGCCTTCTATCATTTCCTTGTCCATTTCCTCCCCCTGAGATGGGGGTCTGTACACAACCCTCATGCGGATTGTGGTGCCATTTCCTGTCTCCAGGGTAACCCATAGTGACTCATCAACTTCCTGTTTACTCTTTAGTTCTGTTGCTTTAATCCCTTCCCTTATATAGAAAGCTACTTCTCCTCCTCTTTTACCCACCCTGTCCCTCCTGTAGACTGTGTATCCTTGTATGTTGACTTCCCACTCATGGTTCTCTGTGTACCATGTTTCAGTGACTGCCACAATATCCAGGCATCCCTCTTCCATTAAGGCCACTAGTTCATGGAGATTGTTGCACAGACTACAGGCATTGGTACTCATCACCTTCCATTTATTTTTTATAGCCTTACCCCTTTTAGCCCCATCCCTGTCCTTAACACCTTTTTCTGCATTTATCCCTGTCCTGCTTCCTACTGACTTCTCCGCCTTGGTGTTTACCTCTCTATCTACTGTGCTTTGTGGGGGGAGGCTGTGATTTCCCTGCTCCTTTCAGTGCTCCCCCTTTGGCTAGTTTAAATGCTTACTAATGAAGCATTTAAACTTGTCACCTAGGATCCTGGATCCCCCCTGGATAGATGCAGACCATCACGCCAGTATAAGACTGCATCCCTCCAGGTGGCTCCCCATGCCCCAATGAAGCCAAAGCCCTCAGCTCCATGCCAGTTTTTCAACTATTCATTGAATCCCATGGTGTGGAATACCCTAGCATCATCCTTGCCATGGACAGGCAGCACCTCCGAGAAGGTTACCGTACATGCTACTTGTCTAAGGCCCCTCCCCAACTCCACAAACTCCTCTTGCACTGCTCTGATCCCATTTACAGCCAGGTCATTTGTCCCTAGGTGGACAATGACATCCAGCTCCCTCCCTTGTGCAGCTGCTCCCGCGATCTGGAGGATTCGCTTCCTGTCCCTCCAAGCCATGGCACCAGGCAGGCACCCACATCCCTATCCCTCTCCCCCATGTCTGCCTCCCCCACGATTGAGTCCCCCACCAGGAGTTGTTTCCTTCCCCTGTGGGGTCTTGTGCCACCCTCCTGTGAGTCTCCTTTGTGGAGGTTCCCAGCATCCTCCTTGGTCTCCACTGCAGGTGCCTCCATAGAGGAACCACTCTTTGCCAGAACAGCATATAAATTGTGGAGAGCTACAACTGGAGGGATGCACCTCTGTTCCACCACCCTCTCCCTCCCTGAGCCCACCTTGGTCCAACCACTTCTCTTTCTTGGCAACCTCTGAGGTAATGGTGGTGGCCCTGGTGGTCCCTGGGTGGGGGAAGAGGTTTCACGAATCCTAGCCAGATCAGCCTGGAGATGGGCAACCTCCTCCTTCAGACTAGAGACGTGCCTGCAAACAGGGCAGCATCGCAGCCTCCAGAATTTCTCCTGGAACACTGCTGCTCCACATTCATTGCACTGCACCACTCCCATCTTGACTTATTGTGTGTCCCCTCTCCTGTTGCTTTGTATGCTTATTGTCTCCTCCCTCTATGTATTTTTACACTTACTTTCCTACTGCCCTATGTGCCCTTACAACTCTCACCCCCTTCCTGTTCTGGGACAGGAACTTCCTGTAGTCTTCAGTAGTCTCCTTCCTCCGTGCTTGGATTCAGACCTCCAGCAGCCGGGGGATAAAGAGTTGTGTTTTTTTTTTAGGTTCCTCCAAGGTTTCCGAAACTAATGTGTCTCAGTGATCCTTCCCTTCTTACTGCCAAGAAAGGAATTTCCTGTTGTCAGTCAAATTCAGTGGCTATAAAACTAGAACTGGCTTTGGGTGGGAAGGAGGGAAACTAGTAAAAAATCTATAGTTCTGGACTTCTGTTTCTTGCTCTGCAACCAGTTCTCTTCTGCTAGAAACAGCTGGAAGCTGTAATTGGAGACAGCTGCTTTTGTACACCTAAGCTGCTAAGCCACACCCCCAATTAGATTCACTCTCTGCTCTCAGTAAATTAAGGTGATACTGCCCCTTCCTCAGTAAAAAACACTTTTTTTACTTAAATGGAACGCCCTTCATCTAATAAAGTATCTGTTTGCTTAATTCAAACATGTACTACTTCTGCTGAGACAGAAGTGATTAATTAGTAAAAAATCTGTAGTTCTGGACTTCTGTTTCTTGCTCTGCAACCAGTTCTCTTCTGCTAGAAACAGCAGGAAGCTGTAATGGAGACAGCTGCTTTTGTACACCTAAGCTGCTAAGCCACACCCCCAATTAAATTCACTCTCTGCTCTCAGTAAATTAAGGTGATACTGCCCCCTTCCTCAGAAAAAAACACTTTTTTTTTTACTTAAACGAGACCCCCTTCTTCTAATAAAGTATCTATTTGCTTAATCCAAACAGGTAGTACTTCTGCTGAGATAGAAGTGATTAATTAGTAAAAAATCTGTAGTTATGGACTTCTGTTTCTTGCTCTGCAACCAGTTCTCTTCTGCTAGAAACAGCTGGAAGCTGTTTGTTTACTCTCCCTGGAAAGAGAAAACATATTTTAACATTTATTAACTTTGAGATCAGTTTCTGTGTTTTAGTAAAGTTCTAGAGAACAATTTAATGAATCCCATGCTAGAGCTGTTTGAAGTTTCTAAACTTTGTCTCTGCTAAACATTGTGAAATGTGGAAAATCCTCATGAAATTTCCACATTTTATGAAGTGGAGACAATGCAGACCTGCCCCCATATCCCATCTCAGTACAATCAGCCCCCCCATACCCACCTCTTTACTCTAGCTCCATACTATGACACAATGCTTCTATGCTCACATCTTACCTGTTGTTGGAGGGGGAGTCTATCATGCACTTTTGGTCTGGATTTAAAGCAGCAGTGCTACCTATCCAGGAAGTCATCAGTTTCCATTTTCTGTATATCTGCAGAAAATACGACACCTGCCTGTCTACTTATCTTTTACTGCTGCTGTCAACATGGCAGGAGGCAAAAAATGTAAACAAAAACAAAGGACAACTAAGCAGATTATGAAGTGATAGTACAATGCCAACAGGAAAGAGTACCAGGGACATGCTCAACAGAGAACAGGGAATAAACTGTCGAAAAAGCACAATTTTCTTTGTACATAGTACTGCTGATTTAAGGTTCAGTTCCATAATACTGCTTACAAAAGATCCCCAATTTTTGTGAGAATGAACAGTGATGTGTGCCCCCACCCCCTGGCATCCCATACGCCCACATGCTCATTAATCTTGTGGCAGCACCAGTGATCTGTGCATAGATGAAGCAAATACTGTATCAATCCTTTTTGTGACAGAGCTTTTCTGACATCAGATTTTGAGGTAAGACTAAGGCGTTCTTTGGGATTAGTTGCCCTAAAGCAAAGTCCAACCCACTCTAAATAGTTTGGAAAGCTGCACGTCTAATGGGCAGTAACAGCATTCACTTTTTCTGAGTAAAGTCTCATTACTCTCTTACCTTTCCCAATATTAAAGAGAATACTTCATTAGTTAGAAATGGATGGTGTAAACATTAATTACTGATTTGTTTCATACTGAAACATTGTAAAATAGCATATGCAGTAATTAATGGTTTAAAGGGACACTTGGTCTACTATGCCCCTTCCCCAACCCAGTCATAAACAGGAACAAAAAATGTAAGCAGTGCCAGTAGTAACATTAACTTATACTAATAGTATTACAATTACAAAAGAGAGGGGAAAAAACCCATCCTCATCAAGGGTGTGTTCCCTCCCATCAAGGCATTCTGATGACATCAGAATCTGAAAAAATAATGCTGGGCAGGTCATGTAATGACATCAGAACTCAAATGGGGGGCAGGGCATTGTCGCTAGTTTGGTTCCTATTTGCTATTTTTATGTTTTTGTTTCCAAAGTAAACTATCCCACCTCCAGCTACTTAGAAATCACCCAGCTGCTGCTCAAATAAATATGCAAAATCCCACCAAACCCTCTTAGGTATGGCACTCCCTACAACACACAAACTACAATGTAATTTCTGTTAAAATGTAAAAATGACACCCCCATCCATCTGCAGTAATAGCAGTTTGTTAGCTTAAAGACAGTGGATTGGCTGGATAAGGATGAGACAGGTGTCCAGGTGTGTGTGTGTGTGTGCATGTGTGTATATGTGTGTGTGTGTGTGTGTGTGTGTGTGTGTGTGTGTGTTTATGCTATTTTCAGAAAAACAGCAGAACAGGTTATGTTGAGATTGTTGAGGTGTGTCAGGGTTGGCTCAACACATTTTTTTGATCAACACCTGGCAGTGTTTAAAGCAAATGGCTTCAAGGTGGTTATTTTTTCATCTTGTGCTGGGGTGGCCATAATTCTAGTTTCTGTTATGCCATTGATGTGACCTAAGAATAATGGTACAAAAACCAACATGATCCATTGATAGTGCAGACTTTCTGAAAGTACTAAAATCTATATACAACAGCCTTTATAAACATATTAAATGACATGTATCTGTTCTAAGCCAATCAGAATACAGAAAAATGGTAGGATATTATCCCACAAAGTATTACAATCACATTTTAGATATGCCCACAGTGGGTAATCCACATTCTGGTGATGTACTCAGTAGGTTATCTACATTCTGGCGATGTCCACAGTAGGTTATCCACATTTCAGACACACCCACAGTAGGTTATCCATTTAGTCCACAGATGGAAAAGGGGAACAAAGCCATGTTCTTCTTCAAGTGTTTCCTGGGAGCCAGTATAGTGCAGTTTTTAAGAGCTCTGAGCTGCAAACCTTGAGAACTGGGTTTGAATTCCATACTGTGTGACTACGAAGAAATCACTTGAAAAGTACACCACCACTTTTAAAATCCTGGGTTCAAAATTGCTAGTTATATAATAGTAATAACATTCAATTAGCCAGAGTATACTCGGCATGACCAGCTCCAGTAGTTGATTAAATGCCTTGGCCTTTAGTCTCAGCATTTAATCATCCACTTAATCTGGTATTTCTTCATATACTCTGGATGACTGAATGTTATCACTTAATTATAAACAATTGCTCGGGTAAATTAAATACATATATTTTAGATCTAAAAGCAGTAATGTGCAAATAGGTCCACATATTCAGATGAGATGGCATCGTATCTCCAGATTTGTGTGGGTCTTTGGGGATGAGGTCATATTCAAAGGCCACCGATGCATCCCACACACCCCCACTTCACCACTGCACACAATACTGTGATGTGCCTATGCAAATGATGGGACACTCATGCATATGCCACACATTACAATATTGACCCCCTCGCCAAGAATAACTATGGTTGGCTGTGCTGGTGCATAGTTAGATTTTCGAAATCCTGCTTTAACTTTGCATGCAATAGGTTGGTGCCCCATGCATTGTCTAGAGTCAGGTACACAGTCCCCCTCCCCAGCCCTCATCTCTGTGAAAAAACACACTACCCAATCCCCCTTTTCCATAGTGTAGTGGCCCCCCAGCCCCAATTTCTATTAACAAAAAACACTACCCAATCCCCTTTTCTATAGTGTAGTGACCTCCCTCCCCAGCCCCAATCACCATTCATAGAAGGTGATGGCAGAAAAGGACATCCTGGCCCATGAAGTCTGCCCCTTACCCCCATAGCATAACCTATCATATCTTGAGGCACCCCACCTTCACTTTAGCCCCATGTGTCTGTCTCAAGCAGTCTTGAATCCCTCTACAGTCTCTTGAATTCACTGTCTCCTCCAGAAGCCCATTCCAGTTCTCCACCACCCTCTCCATAAAAAAATGACCTCTCACATTGCTCTTGAAGTGGCCCCCTGGAATCTCAGACCATGTCCCCTTGTTAAGTGTCCTTTCTTCCTGGGGAATAACCTCCCTGGACCTCCCTTTTTCATCCCTTTGATATATTTAATGGTCTCGATCATGTCCCCCCTCTCCCACCTGGTCTCCATTGTATATAGCCCCAACTTCTTGCATCTCTGTTCATATGGTTTGCCATTCATTCCCTGCTCAATCTTGGTCACCTTTTGCTGAACCCTTTTGATTGAGTCTATATGCTTGTACAGGAAAGGCCTCCAAACTGGACACCATACTAGAGGTGTGGACTCACCAGGGCTTGATACAGGGGCAGCAGGCCCTCCCTATGCCTGCTGGTGATCCCCAGCCGATACTTGCCAGCATTCCATACACCCTCCCCACTGCCCTTGAGCATTGCATCCCTATCTTGAGGTTGCTGGAGACTGTTACTCCCAGATTCCTCTTGTCCTGTGTCACCATGACTCTTTCCTGTCCCAGCATGTACTCGGCCCTTTGGTTCCTGTGTACCAGGTGCATAACATCACCCTTCTTGATGTTGAATTGTAGCTGCCAGGTCACCACCCACTCCTCCAGTACTCTCAGATCCCTTCTCATGTCCTCCACCCCCCAAGGGGAGTCAACTCTGTTACAGATATTTGTGTCATCTGCAGGGAGGGCCACCCTCCCTTTCAGTCCATCTGCACTGTCTTGTGCATAGATATTGAACAGGAGTGGTCCAAGCACTGATCCCTGGAGAACTCCACTCCTCACCTGCATGATCCCTGAGTACACCCTGTTTACTACCTCATTTGATGCCTATCTGCCAAACAGTTTTCTTCCCATCTTGTTATTTTGACCCCTACCCCTAAGCTATCCAATTTGTTTACCAACCTCCTATGGGGTACGGTGTCGAAGGCCTTACTGAAATCCAGATAGGCCATGTCCACTGCACCCTCCTGGTCCACTATCTTGACTTGCCCCTAGTGAACCACACTATCTGTCATCCAGCAGTCCATTCACCACCATATACTTGATTACCCTTTCACCGATGAGTGTCTCCATGACCTTCCCCACCACAGCAGTTAGGCTGATGGAGTAGTCATTTTCCCTCAGCTCCCTGCTTCCCCCCTTGTGGCTCAGCACCACCGTCACCTTTTTCTAGTCCTCCAGCACTCTAAGTCCATGGACATGTTGAACAGCCTCGCCAGTAGGGCAGCCAGCTCCTCCTTAGTTACCATATCACCCTTGGATGCAGACCATCCATCACCATGGCTTTGTCCACCTTCACCCTAGCTAATTCCTCCCTAACCCTCTTCATTGTGAAGGGATCTGATACCATCCCTGCACCCTCCCTCTCCTTTCCAACTCTGGCCCTCTACCCCCCATCTCCATAAATACAGAGCAGGAATACCTGTTCAGGTCTTCTGCCTTCTCCTCATCCTCCTAAAGTGCTCCCCTCTTCTCCCCTCAAGCTTTCAATCCCCTGACCAGCATTCCTCCCCTCTCCCACATATCTAAAAAATGTATTTTTCCCTCTCCTGGCCTGTTTCACTATCCTTTCCTCCATGTCTGCATTGTAAACAAATAATCCCTGATCCCCTTTTCCATAAGATAGGGACCCCTTTCACTGGCCCCGATCACCATAGTAAAAAAATAATCTCTGTTCCCCTTTTCCATAGTGTAGGGACCCTCATCCTTATCTCCAATCACTGTAAGAAATGATAAAAAAAAATTCCCATTTCCACACTGTAATGTCCTCCCACCCCGCCACCCCGGCAGACAGTAACTCACCACCTCGCACCCCCCCCCCTGACACATGCTGGTGACTGGCACAGCTCTCCTCACCCTAAAATGGCCAGCTGCTGACTGATCACTACCTGAGTGCATACAGTAAATAGTACATGCTCATTGGTTGTCAAGACAACTAATGAGTGCATACTATTTTCTGTATATGGTTGGGTACTGATTATTTGGCAGCTGACCATGGCAGGGTGAAAAGGGCTGTGTGAGTCACTGGCACAGGTCAGGATGGAAGGGTACAGGGTGGTGTGTTACTACCTACCAGTGTGGGGGTTGGGGGGACACTACACTATGGAAACAGGGATAGGTTTGTTTTTTTTTACAGTCACCAGGGCCAGGGAGGGGGGCCCATACACTGTGGAAAAGGGGATTGTGGATTTTTTACAACAGTGATCAGGGCAGGGGAGGGATGTCCCAACACTATGGAAAAGGGAATGGGGATTTTTTACATCAGTGATCAGGGCTGGGGGTCCCTATACTATAGAAAAGGGGATCAGGGATTATTATTTTACAATGGCGATCGGATCAGGGAGAGGTAGCTACACTATAGAAAAGTGGATCAGGTAGTGTTTTTTTACAGAGATTGGGGCTGGGGATGGGGGGGGCTGGCCCACTGCATTCCACTGGGCACATCCCTGCAAATGAGAACATAATGGGCATGCAAATGGCCCCTGTGCACCGTGCATGCCCAATGGGCTCATTTGCATGTTTGGGCTGAATAGTGCCCATCGGAGCTGCGGCACATACTGATATGCCCCATGCATTCCTCTATGTGTGATCCTCAGCCCTGTACCCTGGATGCTCTGTGCCATACATGGCGGCCCCTTGCTGTGCGCCACACATCCAAGGTACGATATTCAAACAGATTGCACAGTCTGTTTCAATAGCACATTCTGTTTGAATATTGTGCCAGAGCCAGCTGACCCAACTTATTTGCATTGTGCGAAGTTACGAGCATGCATCCGGCTGCTTCTGAATATGGGGCCTGTAGATCACAAATTTTTCAACCCATATTGTGAATGTCCTTTTTGTTTGAAGGTGTCCACAAGCAATAATGTTAATTTCATATTTATTTTATTAATCAAAGTTTATTTTGGGAGGATTGTTACTTTTATTTTACCGCATTGTAATCTTGTTCTCTTGCCCCGATCCTGATCATCAGAGCAGCCATGCCACTATTTGCTTGCCTTCCAGTCAAAAGAAAGAGTAACCCTTCCTCTGGATTGCTTAGAGAGAAAGCACACACTGTAATTGTCTCTCCAGAAGACAACAATGCCATTTCTGTGTTGCTTACCTTCCAGCCAAAAGAAAGAGTAACCCTTTCTCTGGATTGCCTAGAGAAAAAGCACATACAGTAATTGCCTTTCCAGAAGACATCAATGCCATTTCTGCATTGCCTACTAGGGTTAATCACAAATCATCCTTCTTCCCTGAGAGTTAAGTGCCTCATGTGCATGATGCACTCAGCCCCCATGATGCTTCATTGGTGGATTTTGAGGCTTACAAACATACATATGAACATGCCAGCAAATAAAGGCATAACAGTTTACCCTGTTTGCTCAATTGTGCAAGTCCCCTCTGTATCTACAGTGGGACATGCCCCTCTCCCAAATCCTCACTGATCCCCATAAGTACCCCCCTGCAACATTCCACTTCATTCTGTCCCATACTGTTTTGAAGCTATCTGCTGTTTTCAGAAGATCATCTTCTCTGGCAACCTGTTCCACTTGGACACCACTCTCTTGATGAAAAATTGCCCTCTCATCTGTCTCTTGAATCTTCCCACTACCAGCATTAGACTATGTACACTGGTGGACTTCTTCACCCTAAGACTGAAGAGGCCCTCTGTATTCACCCTATTAATAACTTTAAGGTACTTGAAGGTCTCAGTCATAGCCCCATCTCCCTTTTCTCCTCTCCTCTCTTCTCCTCAAGGGAGACCATCATCTCCTTTTAGGTGTTGTCTTCCTGCTGGCCCTGGATCATATTGGTCACACTTCTCTGGATTGTCTCCAGCAAGTTGATATCCTTCATAAGATAAGGGCACAAACACTGTGCACTGTACAATAGTTGCATTCTTGCCAGTGACCTGTAGAGCAGTAGTATGACCTCTGTCCTTCTGCAGGTAGTCTTCATGGCTATGCAGCCCAGCATCAGATTTGCTTTGCTGCTAGTCTCCTGCAGTGTGCAGAGTGCTTCAGGTCACTTTTCTTCCTCAGTCCTTGTGACCTGAACACCACCCAGACAGTTTTTGTTCTCTTGGTTCCTTGCCCCTAAGTGCATAACTGTGCACTTTTTAGTAATGAACCTCAGATGCCATATGCAAGATCACTTCTTTAACCAAGCCAGGTCCTTATTTAGTTCCTGTCTCCCTACACTGTGTCCACTCTTCCACACAGCTTTGTGTCATCTACAAACAAGCAAAATTTTACTCTAGATCCCATCCTCTTACACAGGAACCTAGATCTCACAGGTGGTAACATAACAGGAAACCACAACATTGGACCCGACAGGACTTACAATTGAAAACACAGCAGCAACTCTGTTGTTTTTCTTTTTTTTTAGTCATGTAGCTGTTTGCTCCAGACTATTGCCTGCCCCTTCAATCAGGCCCTTATGCCAGGAACTTCTAAGCCCCATCTTCTTCTCCCTCTAGTGGAGATCAACATTGTCAGAAGCTAGTGGGGAGCAACATGGTATAGGGCTTGAAAGTAACAGCAGCCATCATCCAGGCTACCTAGGAGACATATTTTCTTTCTGGTTTTCTCACAGGGATATCTTAAGCCCTCTCACTGCCCTACACTGGGTGGTGCCCCATCAGGACTTGCATACACACAATGATTTCCCTTAAGATGAAGCAAGTTACCAAACCTGACACAGTGGTGAATGCAGCGGCGGAACTACAGAGCCATCTCTCCCAAGCTGGGATCATTTCATGTGGCTGCATCACACAAGCCCCCTTTTCCACCCAACCCAGCTTCTATGTTCATTCACAAACTTGGTTCACTGGCATGGGAGCATGGCATGTCTCCCACTTTGCCATTGGGTGGCCAATACTTCACTATGTAAAGGAATATTCAATTCTTAGTTGCCACACTGTGCTGCCACTTGGAAGACTTGAATCTGAGTGCAGTCCTAAAATCCCAAGCTTAAATTGCTCAACATTCTTGCAAACCTGCTGACTAAACAAGGAGTAGTAGTGGTTTCAGCTATGAAGGCAGCAACACATCTGCTATCCCAGCTGGGGAAGAGGGTAGCAAAAGCAGCTCCCAATACTGAGAAGTGAGAAGGATGCTCCCCCCAAAAAAGGTGAAACACAAAAATCACATATCCCCACTTTCTTCAAATTCATGAACACCCACTACCATCCACTTCCCAATCTCATGTCAGAAATATCTAGTTAATCCCATCCCTGGTTGATCCTGCCCCAATCCAAATGTATTAATAGCCTCGATTACCAGCCCCTGTGGCACTTTATGACACCACCTCCCCATGCATTATAATTTTTGGTTGATTTTATTAACCCACCCTCAGAAAATGTCATATGTCATGGATTCTGTTGGAACTGGTGATCCTTTTTTATACTTGCACTCTTCAGTTCCTGGTAGCACCTGGTACATCACTTATCCCCATTCATTTTATGTAGTTATCTAATTGATCCTCCTGACTTCACTATCCCCCAAACAATCAATATCTGGTTAATCTTGCCAGAAAAGTTTTATGATTTGAATATTCCACCTCCCCATGTCATAACAAATGGTAAAAAAGACTCCACTGCTGGCCTGCTGGTTCAGTGGTAGCATTACCGCTGGTGATGCAGGTTGCCCAGGTTTGGAAGTGAGCAAAGGCCATAGGTGCTGGCTGGGGGAAAGAATGATCGAGCATCCCAGAGGATGGTCTCCCACTGGGGGAGGTGGGGTCACTGCCTCTGCTGCATTGTTGCCTACTAGTTGACCATGGGTGGTGGCACAATGGAGGTAAGCAGGTTAGGGGTCTGGATGATGGCCAGCTCATGCACCACATGCTGTTGCATGTAATGTGCATCTGAGCTCAAGAGTGCCATCTTTCAGAGAGGTAGAAATGAGAATAAGAAAGGAAGTCCTGGAACCCACAAGCAAAGGGATTCTGTTACATCTGGACCCTTTCAGCATTTATCATGCTAAGCCACCTAATGAACCTGTGAGTATTCAAGGGGGTTCCCCTGCCACTCCCAAACCCAGCATAAGGGGTAAACTGCAGCACCATGGAAGGGCAAAACATGGATTGGCCTTGAGGGCAAGCTGGTAGGATGCATTGGGATCCCTTTGAGAGTTGGGGATCAGAATTCCAAGGGGGTATAAAAATTATGAGTTAAAAAGACTCCACTTTCATCTCCAGTGAACAAGCTTGTCACTATCCCAAACTGCAGCACCAGATACATCACTAAGTAATAAATATTGGATGTTGTATTGCCTGGTGTATTCTTCCAAATAGCACTTTTGCTGGATTAGATTGCAGAGGCTTGTTCAATGTTCTCTGGAAGGTCAACAGGTAAAAACATTGTTTTGAAACACTGGTGAGACATTTCTGGTTCCTTCAAGTGATTATTGAGTAGTCTGTATGAGATTTTTGCTGCATATGTAGCGGTCAGCTCTGGCAGTATGTAGTGGGGTATTGGCAAACTGCTATGCAAAATGTGGGTATTAAGTGCTAGAGGAGTTTTGGAGAAGGGGTACACTCAAAGATTAAACCAAAGCTGGCAGTATCAATCATAATCATTAAACACAAAAGGGAGGAGTCACTATGATTGATTGGATGATTTTATTGGATGAGTAGGTATGCAGCTTTTTATTAAGTGCTGCTCCTAGGCTCAGAGCATTGTATATTGTGAAAACAATAATACCAGCATGACAAGAATTATCAAACATGTCTTTCATTGCAAACAAACTTCATTAATGCACTACTTAGTGTTAAAATAACAAAAGTAAGGAAATGTGGCATTAGGGATTCCAACCCTAATATCCCACCCCCACCCTATAGGCAACAACAGGCATGGTGTGTGCCTTGGGGTTGTCAGCTCTAATGCTCACCCCATTCCATGAGCAAATAAGCTGAGATGGGTACAGTATATGAGAATGGGGTGATCGTTAGGGTTTTCAACCCTAAGGCACATCAGTTGCCTGTTGTTGACTGCAGGGTGGGGCCAGGGTGTTATGGTTCAAAACCCTAATGCTACATTTCCCAACTTTTGTCACTGAAATATTAACTAGTGCATTAAAAAGTCTTTTGCAATGAATTTCCTTAATTTCTGAGATAGTATAATCATATACATATTTGGCTGTGGGAGTGCAGGGCCCTCTGAGCACTGTGCTCCCTTCCCTCCATAACTGTATCATTATTTTGGGTGGAGTGCAGGGCCCTCCAGGCCCTGTGCTCCAATCAATCAATCAATCAATTCTTTATTTATATAGTGCCTTTCAAAATCAAGGTGCTGTACACAACATAAGCCACAAGATTAAAACAAAAAGCAATATAAATTATTTAAAATCATTCTAGAAAAGTCAATTGAAATAAATACATTTTTAACATAGTTTTACAATTACTGACAGTCAGTCATTCTCTTAACTGATCCCAAACCCATCCATCCATAACTTTTGAGATAGTTTAAGCTTTTCCTTATTTACCTGTGGGAGCGCTGGCGCATCCTGGCCTTGTGCTCCCAACCCTCCATAGATGTATATATGTATGTTGCTGTGGATCACAGAGCCAGAGGGACCTGATCTTCTTTTTTGCAGGACAATGACAACTGAATTGTTAGTACAGACTTCTTATTACCTCACCTCATGTAGGCAGTACTGAAACTTTCCATATTCTCAGCAAAACATAATTCCAGGTCACCACAATGTCATTCCATGCCACAAGTGTGAAACTAAATTGTCTGTAGGATTTGAAAAATGACAGCTGCCACATTCATGAGGTGGTACAAAAAATGGCTATGTTGAAAATATGAGGTCAAAAAGATTTAAAATTACCAAAGTTACTAGTGAGCGTAGCAGAATTTCAATGGGTGCACATAACTTTGCTATTTTTACATATTGTGAAAACAAATTTTCAACTTACCCTTCTTATGAACCCACCTCATGAACAAGGACAGTGAAAAGTTTCAAATCCCAACCAAATGGTGATTTTGTTAACTGACCATGAAATCACCTTTTAGGTCAGATTTGCATAATTCCACACTGTTCATGAGGTGGGGTCTCAAAAAGGCCATGCTGAAAATTTGGTGCAAAAATATGCAAAAATGGCAAAATTATGTATCAAAGTTGAAAAGCCCATTGAAATACTGTACAGTGAAACTCACAGACCTTACTTTGTCATATAGCAGTTGATGGTTCCAACAGCAAAACTTTTCTTCAATCAGAGAGTGGAACTTCATCCTGGGACCTGTTCAGGTGAATGAATGGGGTATGAGTGGTGGGTGCTCAGTGGGAAGTCAGGGTGGGGGGTGGGATCAGTGAGGGACCATTTCTGTTTTACAGATTTTTTTTTTAAAAAAGACATCAATGGGACCATTTCCTTTCTTAAAGATAGGACGATGATGGGAGTGTGGGGGGTGCAACTAGACACCAAAGAAATATAATTTAAATTCAGAGACTGCAATTGCAAGGTGTGGGTGCCACTAGACACCATGGAAATATAATTTAGGTGGGTGGGGGGTGCCTCTAGACACCAGAGAAAAAATAAATAATTACAGGGACAGCAATCCCTTTTCCAACACTTAAGGGCATAATCCGCTTTGTGAGGTCCTAATGACCAACATGAATCTGTGGGTCTCACTACAACACACCAGTCTTGTGAGTTTTTTATGTATTCTTTTTTAAAGCAGAGACAAAATGCGGTATATGAAAAAAGATTGTAGCCAGATTGCCCCATACGGTCATTTCATATGGTTATTTTAAAGTGCTTAATGAGCATACTCAAAACCAGAATTCTTAAAACTTAATAACTTTGGGCTGGATTATTATTTTTTCATCAAACCAAAGACACATCTATGGGCCAAGTCCTCTTTACCCTGAACATTTCAGACCAGAATTCCAAACCATGAGAGGGCAAGGTGATGACAAAAAAACAACAAGAAGCATAATATTTTCTTATCAACTAATATGAAAAATGGTGGAAGGGAATCACAAAAAAAGATTACAAAAAAGAAAATTTATATTTGTCCATCACTTTTTCACCACTTAATGGCGGAATACACCTTAAGGGGTCCCAATGACCAACAAACATCTGTTGTTCTGAGTCTACTGCTCCATTTTTGTGAGTTTTCATGTTTATTTGAAAAAAATGTAGACAGAATAGCGGCATAGGAAAAAAGTATTCTAACCTCATGAAAAAGGATTCCCCTTATTTGTCATTTCCTATATCTATTTTGAAGTGCTTACTAAGCATTCTCAGAACCCATTTTTTTTAAATATAATAACTCTGGAACAAATTACATTTTTTTTACCAAACCAGCAAAAGGCACATCTGTGGACCAAACCCTTTCTACCCTGAAAATTTCAGATTAAAATTACAAATCATCTGCATGCAAGATGATGCCATAAAAAAATCAAAAAGCACTGATTTGTTTATATTTTTTCACTAGCCACATTTCAGAATTTGAACATCCGATCAGAACAAAACTTGGTTAATCAAGAGACCTACCCATCACACCACACTTGCAAAATTTTGGGAAAATTGGTTGAATGGTTGTCATTAAAGTGCAAAATTGAGGGGATTAACATTAAAGTGCCTATCCAACCCTAACTTCAGTGGTGCTACCACACCACTGTAATATATATATATATATATATATTATATTATAAAAACTTTGTTAGGGTTAGGGTTAAAGTGACATAAGTAGGGAAATGTGGCATTTGGGTTTCCAACACTATCACCTCGACCATACCCCGCAGGCAGGGACAGGAACAAACATTACAGTTTCACCTCTCTTGCCTCACTGCAAATCAGGTGTGAGCTGTGCTTTGGGGTTGTCACCCTAATGTTCAGTCTGTTCTTATATACTGTATCCATCTCAACATATTTACTGATGAAATGGGGTGAGTGTTAGGGTTAACAACCACAAAGCACACTCCATGTCTGATTTGAGAAGAGGAAGACAGAGAGGAGTGACCCGTGAATGGTTTTTCCTGTTGCTGCCTGCATGGTGGGGGTGGGGTGTTAGGGTTGGTAACCCTAATGCCCCATTTCCCTGCTTTAACCCTATATAGTGCATTAATATTAATTAAATTATTTTGTAATTTAATATATATATATATGTGTATATAGAGTTGCACTAGTTAGGGTTAACATGACACAATTAGGGAAATGAGGCATTGGGGTTTCCAACCTTAACACCCAACCCCCTTTCTTCAGGCAACAAAATGTGTGAGGCGTGCCTTGGGGTTGTCATCCCTAACACTCACCACATTCCTATATTCTGTACCCATCTCACCTTATTTACTTATGGAATGGGTTGAGCATTTGGATTGACAGCCCCAAGGTACCTCCCACAACTTTTGCTGCCTGTTGGGTAGGGGTGGGGCATAGTGATGTGGGAAGTGACCAAAATTCGCTACACAAAGTGATTCACGGAGTAACATGGACTCCATGAAGTGCTCCACAATGCGAAATGGAGTACGTCACATCTTAATGAGGAAAACAAAGTCCATTGAAACCAATGACTTTGTGTTATTCCTGCTTCCCCAAACCACTTCTCCACCAATTTTAAGGCAAAGTGCATTAAAATCAATGTACTTTGCATCACTTCAGCTTGTTATTGAGCTCCAAGGCGTATTTTGCAGTGCTTCATGGAATTGCAGGTCACATGGGCTCTAGATTGTTCTGCACAGCCTCAGTTCTGTGTAGTGTGTGTGTGTGTGTGTGTGTGTGTAGTGGGAGATGGAGACAGTTTCTTCTCAGAGATCTGCAATTCAAATCCTCTAAAAGCTGTTAAAAAAGCCTTTTTGAGCCATTTTTTTGTTCAAAATTTAGTACATCGATCGTAGGAAACCCTCCTGTGCTCATATCATCAAGTGTTTATTGTTTGTGTGTAGATTTTGAATGTTAATTTAGAACAGTCAGTCTGTGTACTGTGAAGTGTGCTTTGGGGGAGTGGCGTGTCTGTGGTGTAGGTAGATTAACTGGGAGAAAAAGGCAGTCTTACTGTTTTGGTTATATTTTTCTTGTATTACTGTGTTAATGTACACACAGTAATATTTTCAGTAATTATTGAAATTTTTTTGCCGATTGTTGTGGTGCAGCAGTGTATAATTTCAGTTTATTTAAACATTTGGTTATATTACTAAAGGTTTTCAATTTGCTATGCATTACTTGTAGTGTGTGTGTGTGTGAGTGTGTGTGCGATGTGTGCCATAAAATCAGACACTTTTTATTGTGCCACAGAGTAATTGCAGCTGTGTGAATCTGCTATCCACTGCACCTGCATGAATTGTTTATACTGCTTTGTGGTATCTTTACTGGTAGTGGACTGTCACTGCCGTGCACTACCCTCCTAACCGGCAAAAGGTGTTCTTTTCCCAGATGTGGATTTGTGACTTGTGAGCACTGGTTAAGTGTTGTGCCTCTGCATCTGCATCTCTTTAGTGTGCAGCACAATCTTAATCTGTCTGTGCATTTGCAGTACACCATTAATTTTGGGAGACTTTGCATTTCTTGTTATGCTCTCATTTCACTTCGTCAGCACTGGGGATTTTTCTGGACACAAGATAATAGCATTTTGGGGATGCACATTAATTCTGGTGACTGTGTGTGACCACTGCATGCACGACTGAGGGCGCTATTAATTCTGGGAGACTTTGCATTTCCTGTGCACTCATTTCACTTCATCAGCACTAAGGGAGTGTTCTGGACACAACACAGTAGCATTTTGCACATTAATTCTGGTGACTGTGTGTGTGAGAGGCTGCCAATATTTTTCTCACTTCACCTTACTTCACGTTAAGGTGGAATGACAAAGTGAAGTAATAATTACAAAGCAAAGTAAGCCTTTTGTATTGGCCACTCCACACAGAGGAGTGTCAACGCGAAGTGCCCACTTTGCATTCACTTCACTGGTGGAATTTAAATTCGCTGCATCTCTAGTGGGGTGTTAGGGTTGGAAACCTTAAATCCCCATTTCACTACTTTTATCACTTTAACCATAATCGTGCATTAATGAAGATTTTTTGTAATGAATTTCCTTATATTTTGAGCTAGTATAATTGCCTTATGTAAGATACTAGTACATGTTTCTGAAGTTTGAAAAGTCCCTGCTTCCTTGACATGTCCACCATGAAAAAAGTTTAAATCTCTTGGTGTGGATTTGGATCTGTGCCCTGTTGTTTACCATTACAAAAGAGTTATGAAGGAGTGCAAGCACATACCCTAACACCTCCACAGTATAAACTTAAGGGGAGAGCATTTATGAAAGGGTTTGGGCTGAGACCGTATTTATTGACGTGAATCATTAAGAACAAAACTAGCAATCAAAAGCAATTAAAAAAATATCTCAGAAACTTAAAAACACTGTTGCTGAATCTAAGGATCTCAGTAACACATTGTCAATAAAAAAACTATAATGCATGACATGTTTTCTGATTAACAAATACTGTTTATTTATCCTATTTGTGTTTACACTCTCTGTAATCCTTCTCCAATCTTCCTGCATTTCTACGTTTTGAATCTCCCCATGCTTAAAAACCATCATACAGTAAATAAGATGTGAAATGTGCTATATAAATCCTTTCTCCTTTCCTATTCCTTTCCTTCCTTTCCTTAATGAGAACCATTAATGCTTGCTAGAAAAAAGTGTTTCCAAGTTATGACAAAATAATATTTTTAAAATTAATGTGATCATTTAACTGCTGTGTTCACATTAATGCAATACATTGTTTAAAAATATGCAAATAGAATGGAAATGTTTCTCCAGAAACTCTCATCTTTGTTTGTGTTGCACAAACAAAATCTTCAATGACCCTGATCCTGCTGAAAATGTGCACTTCTCTGACTCTGTTTGCTGACATGGCAAAATATGTTACAAATAAATAACTAGACTTATTGGCAATGCTGCAATTCATGTGTTGAGCTTTTATGATTTCAGTATCTGGCTCTGTTGAACAACCACTTGTAATATGTGATATACAGCATTTATTACCAAGCAGCAGGCCCGTTTGATGAGAAATAAGGCTCATTTGGATTGTACTCTAATGAGATTTATAGAGCATGTATGCCTCACTGTTTATCGTGTGTACATTCACTTAACTTTTCAAATATGGTCAGTAACTCATGCATCCAGTTACTTCATGCTGGACTTGCTCTGCATTGATGCCTCAGATCCAAGAAACTACTTTGAAAAGGTCTGGAGGATAAGAATGCATCTCAAACCTGAGATAACTAGAAGAACACTGGTACAGTATGTAGAATACAGCAGATTAAGAAGCTGTCAGTAGTCTGCTGTGGCTCAAGTGACACCCTATGGGCATTTAAATATGGAACTGCAATAACATTTTTAGATCTTTAGTACTTACTGTACATCAGAGTTAAAAATTGTTCTCCCAATTATCCAACCTGATGGTGGGTGCCCAGGTACAGCACTGGTAGTAGGTAGCACTAACAGAGAGGCTGCATGCTGTAAGTGTCTTCTCCTTGTGCATATAGCAGTACACTCAATAAGCACAAGCTAATGCTTATTTTAAAACTCTTGGTTCTCCTCCTGCATAGAGGCAAGTTCAATTAAAAATTTTATTTGATATTTTTGGGAGGGATTAGCATAATTTTGTATTATGCTAAAAGACTTATATTCTCTCTAATTTCTACCTCATCATTATTAAAAATTTATGTAACAGCAATGGGTTACTCAGTCTGTGCCTATTCATTTTAAATTAGATTTTCAAGGAGACAAACACAATTCATTCATCTGCCTCCTCAGCAGCTGCTTCCCAGTTTCACTGAAAAAAATACTTCTTAATTATGTCCAGCTGAGGCCAACCTAATGGTGAGGATGGTTAAGGCACTGGACACCACACCTCATGCCACGCTGGCAACCCAAGCTCGGGAGCAAGCTCAGGTTGCCAGGAGATGACAGAGGAAGAAGAGGATGAAGTGTCTGATGGACACCTCTCCTTTCCCAGGAATGGAGGGAATGTTGTTCCACTCCTTGGCTGCACCTGGTGGAGGTCAGATGGCAGCATTAGAGTTAGGGAGGTAAGAACATGGTGATGTGGTGTGTGCATGCCTCCATACATGCACACTAACAGCCACAGAAGGGAAAAGAATTAAAACAGAAAATGGAGAGGCACTGGTAGGAAGCATGAAGCCTGGTCACACTCCTGATCCATGGCTCAAACTCCCAGTAAGCTGGATCATGTGCCAGGGGGAGGATGGCCTTCCCCTCCCTGGCCCTGCCATGGGGGGAATCTGTGGGGGATTGTTCAGAATCTGGGCTGGGGCTAAGTAGACACATGTAGAGTCAGGATGGATGTGTGCTTTCTCACAAGAGATCCAGATCCCACCCACCAGCGGCCCAGGAGGAAAACAGAAGATGAAAAACAAAATTATGTCCAGCTGTTTCCTGGCTTTTATGTGGTCTGAATAAATTAAAGTTTTCCTTACATAATTAATCCTGAGTCTGGTGGGAAATTTCAAAGTATGAGAGATGCTAAGTGTTTGTATGTCAGCTCTGACTCAAAACTCTTCCTTCACTGTCATGTAGAGAAGGTGAGGTCAGGGAAGAACTGAATCTGTGAGCCACATGCCAGGTGAATTTGGCCCTTTTGCTTTGCCACCTATAGGACAGTATCTTTAAAATTATGGCCTGTGTTATCATAAGGATGGTTCCATTTTGCATTTGCAGGTTTTCAGTGAGGAGTGATCCTGTATGCTTGTATCAAATGAGCTGCTGCTTGTTTCCCCAGAGATGTGTCCACTAAGTCTTTAACAAAGAAGGGCTGGTCTGCACCCTCAAATACTTCAGATCCCACAAACAGTCTAACATTACTCATCCTGGCACTGTTCTCCAGGTGTTCTATTTAGAGCCACATAAGTGTGTTCTCCATTATCATCTCAGATACTGTTGTTACTGATTTTTGAGTTGACTCTGTTGTGTTTCTTTGCTTCTGATAAGACCAAGGTCAGTGTAATGCCAATTAGGGAGAATTTACTATTCAGAGATTCCATATTTCAGTCAGGATCTCTGATGGCATTGAGAAGTGCTATATTACAGGGTTCTCCACTTGCAGCAGCCTCGTGGCTCAGACTACTCCCCTGTGCTATATCATGTGGCATAGTCTGCTTTATTCTTCCTGTCTCTTGTGGTACCATTTTCCTAGGGTTCCCATTATATACCATGCTGAAAAAGATATTGAAATACAACAACTAAATTTGTCTGTAATTCAAATGGGTTTGCCACCCTAGGCATAGTGCATCCATCCCAGAGACATGTCATACCTGGAACATAAAGAAATCCTTTGAAGTAGTGGTGCTTCTAAGTGTAACTATCAGAATGGTATATATAAGAAGTGTTTGAATCTGCAGGGGAGTTAATTATCTGAATTGTCATGCATTTCATGCAGGCTTAATTAGTTTATTCGGGGTTCATCATTTTGGAGTGAATTTCATTTGCATACAACAAGATAATTTGGGCAGTTATTCCAGTTATGTGAAACACATTAGGATCCTGCACAAAGGAGTGGTAGGTTGGATTTTACCCTCATCAAAAAGGATCTTTTTTTCATGACTCATGATACAAAAAATGGATCTTTTTTCACATCACAAACCATGAAAAAAGATTTACAATGTTAAGAAAACAACAACATTGCAAGGCCATTTTCACTTAAGTGCAGAATTCAGCTAGTGAGGTCCTGATAAACATGGTACATGTGTTGGACACTCTCCAGAATGTAACTTTAGTGGGTTTTTAAAGTTTTATTTGTAGGGGAAAATGTAAAATGAGATGGTGGCACACAAAAAAAGGATTTACCCCTCAAGACAAAGGATGACATCAATATGAAAAAAGAATTCCTTTTCCATTTCATACAGCTATTTTTAAGTGCTTACTGAGTATGTTCAGAACAAATTATTCAAAATTCCTAAATTAAATAATTTTGGAATGGATTAATATTTTTTTCATCAAACAAGCAAAAGGCACATCTGTGGTCCAGTCCCCTTCTACCCTGAAAATTTCAGACCTAAATTTCCAACGATCTGGGGACTAGCTAAGTTGACAGAAACCCCAACAAAACCAAAGGAAAAACAAATCCTGAAAAATTCACTTTTTGCACTATCTGTATCTTGGAATCTGCACATCTGACCAGAATAAACACTTGGCACATCAGAGGATCTACCCCATGAGACTGTGCATGGAAAATGTCAGGCAAATCTGTTGAACAGTTGCAAAGTTATTAAATTGCAAAAAGTATGGTTTAAAATTGAATTGCTGGTAAAACCCTAACTATTAGGGCACTAAATCACCCCTATAATATCTATCTATCATAGTGACATAGTAGCACCACTTTAGTTAGGGTTGAGCAGGAATTTCTATGTTAAACCTCAGACATTTTACTTTAATAACTTTGCAACCTTCCAACAGATTTGCATGAAAATTTGTATGGGCAGTCTTGTGTCATAGGTGTCTTGAGGTACCAAGTTTAGTTTTGGTCAGATTTGCAGATTCCACACTGCAAATAGTGCTAAAACATCTTTGGGTATTGGCAGATATATTTAATGCTAAAATAGTCAATATTTTAAACTTATGGGTGTGGGATTCTTTATTAAAAATAGTGGATGAGGAGTCATATGGAAGTGTGAAACTTGATCATTGGATTATGTTGCTATTAAATACTTGGAGTTTAGTAAACAAAAAGGAGGAATTTTAGGTTATAGTAAAAAGGAAAATATTAAACTATGCACAGTAACTAACACATGGTGGAAAAAGGAAGATAGGGGAACAAATATCGATGGTATCAATTATTTAGATGTGACAGAGAGAGTAGACGGGGTGGGGGTGTAGCATTATATGTCCAGAATGATGATGTTGCATATGAATTAAAAACTGCAAATGACTCTGAATTTGAACAATTGCTGATAAAGATTGTACCATCTTGGGGGAAGCAAATACTATTAAGTGTTTATTACAGACCACCATCGTTAAATAGCGAAAAAACCCTTGAACTAATCCAGCACATTAGGGAACTTAATATGTCAAAAAATGTTCTACTACTTGGTGATTTCAATTTTAATGGAATAAATTGGAATATCTGGTCCCCCTCTTCTCCCTGTAAAGTTGTATTTTTGGAGGCTATTGACTCTCTGGCATTGCATAATTATGTACAGGAAGGTACAAGGAGTAATAGCAGCTTGGACCTTGTTATGAGCAATATGAAGGACCAAATATTCAATTGCAGAGTCAGAGAACCTTTATGTGTGAGTGACCATACTATGGTTAAGTTAAAAATTGCAACAAAGGGTACAGTCCAGCCAGGGACTACTGTGATAAAAAATTACAATAAAGTAAATTTTGTTAAATTAAGACAGTTGGTAGGAAATTGGGAGTGGAGGTCAAAGTTTAATGGTTGTACAGTTAGTGACATGTGGAGTGAGTTTAAATAATTTTTTCATTACTTAATCAAAACTAAAATTCCCACTAAGAAAAAACATAATTTAAAAGGGAAGATTCCAGCTTGGTATAACAATAAAATTCATAGATTAATCAGGAAGAAAAACAGAGCCTACAAACAGTTTAAAAGGGATGGCACTAGGGTATATAAACTAAAATATAAAACCAAACTAAGAGAAGTTAAAAGAGAAATAGAGCTAAGAAAAACTTTGAAATCAATTTAGTAACTAAAGATATAGATAACCAGAAAGCCTTCTATGGTTATATTGCTTCTTTAAAACAAAATAATAATAATGTGGGACCCCTACTGGTGGGGGGAAATAATGTAATTAACCAAAAGGAAATGGCTGTGGAATTTAATAAATATTTCAATGGTGTGTATTCAAGTGAGCCAATTCCTGATCCCATATTAATAAAAGAATCAGATAGCCCATTAATAATTTCAATGGAAGCAGTGAAGGATAAACTGATAAATTTGAAAGGCATTACATCCCCGGGGTCTGATGAACTACATCCCAGACTCCTTAAAGAACTTGCTTCAGTCATCAGTGGACCAATACAGGCCATTTTCCAGTCCTTTATAGATCAAGGATAGGTACCGGAGGACTGGAGGATGACTAATGTGATTCCAATCCACAAGAAGGGGCCAAAATCAGACTGTTCCAATTATCATCCCATCAGTTTAACCAGTATAATAAGTAAGATATTGGAGTCTATTATAAAGGATTATATTGATAGACATGTAAGGGAAATGGGTTATGTGGATATAAAACAGCTTGGATTCACTAAGGGGAGGTCATGCATGACCAATTTGTTATCTTTTTTTGAGACAGTGAGTGCAGCCTTGCACAGTAATCTATCAGTGGATGTTTTATACATCAACTTTGAAGAAGCATTTGATACTGTATCTCACAGGGAATTGTTGAGAAATCTGGAGAAATTGGGAGTGGGCTTCTATGCTGTTAGGTGGATTGCTGGATGATTGTTTGACAGGAAGCAGTGGGTCTGTATAAAGGGAGAGAGGTCAGATTGGACCATGATGCCCAGTGGAGTCCCACAGGGTTCTGTCCTGGGCCCAGTTCTGTTTAATGTATTGGTTTCATCTATAAACTGTGATGTTAACATATGGCTTGTTAAATTTGCTGATGATATGAAACTTGGAGCAGTTGTTATGAATAACTTAGATGCTGAGCAATTACAGAATAATATTGATTTAATATGCACAATAGCCGTGGGAAAATAAATAAAATTAAATATAGGAAGGTGTAAAATTATGCATCTGAGAAGGAATAACCCTAAATTTAAGTATACTATGGATGGAGTTCAGTTATTAGAAATGGATGTAGAAAAGGACTTGGGAGTATGGATAAATAAAGATTTGTAGTTTAATCACCACTGTAATGTAACAGCCAAAAAAGCATATGGTATCATGGCCTCAATATTGAGAAATATAAAGAGCTGAGAAAGAGGCGTGATTATACTGCTTTATAGGTCCCTTGTCAGACCCCATCTGGAGTATGCTGGCTGTGTATGGAGACCCAGATTGAGGTGGGACATGCAACGGTTGGAGGGGGTTCAGAGACGCATAACAAAGAGGGTGAGTGGTCTGGGGGGATTGTCCTATGAGGATAGGCTGACAGATCTTGGTTTGTATTCCTTGCAGTATAGGAGATACCATGGAAATATGTATCTGATTTATAGGGCATGTAGAACTCCTGAAATGTTGGAATGTCTGGGACTAAAAGCAAGATCTAGCTTAATTCTGAATCGGGGTCATCAGTACCTACTAAAGGGAGAGAAGTACAACAAGAACCAGAGAGGGGCTTGGTTTTCACAGCACACAGTGGAATGCTTTGCCTAGTCAGGTAGTTTCCAGTGAAACCATGAATGAGTTTAAGTCAGCTCTGGATAAATATAGAAATACAGTAATTACCTTTATGATGAGAGTTTATAAATGGTGCAGGATGATAATGGCCTAACGGCTAAAGTACTCAATATTTTGCTATGATTCCTATGATTAGAAATTGCTGTATTTTGTGCTTTTTTTGTCATCTCACTGCACCCAGATAGTTTGGAATTTTGGTCCAAATTTTTTAGGGTTGAAAGTGTTTGCCACACAGAAGTGCCTTTCACTGGTTTGGTGAACAAAATATTAATCTGTTCCAAAGTTATATAATTTTAAAGTTTTGAGTTCTGAGCACGCTCATTTCAGTCTTTTGGCTAGCTTCCTGGCATGACAACATAATTTCTTTATAGTGTATGGTGGAATCCTGTTATGCATGGAATTCCATGCCTGGAATAAGCTTGATGTGCTGCAGTAATAACATCATTATGCTGTTGTGCTGCAATAGTGATGTCACTACTGCAGCACAACAACTTATACATTTTACAACACAGCTGGTTTCTTCTTTCTAGTTGTGCATTAAGCTTTTTTTTTAAAACTTGAACATACAGAAAATGCTGCAGCACATTAGCTCAGTATTTGAGCCCACCACCAACCCTCAAGTGCTTCCCCCTACCCACAGTTCACTGAAAGGAAGCTCAGTGTCTGAAATAGGCATGGATGCCATACACTATAAAATATAATGTATGGGCATACATATATAGAAAGCCCTGTATCTTCATCTTGAATTTTCTGTGGCAACCATGGAATGTATCAATCTTCACTCTGCAGGTTCCTGGTTTCTGTAAAAACCTCCTGATGCAGGCATAGCCTTGTTGTGTATAGCTGTCCAGACATTATCCTCTGTTTTGTGAGGGGACACTACTTTTTTTGTGAGAAAAAAATAATTTTTTGTGAGATGCCATCTTTGCACTTTAATATCTTTGCAACTGTTTGAATGGATTTGCACAAATTGTTGCATGCACTGTCTCAGATGGTAGATCTCTTGATCTGCCAAGTTTCCTTCCATCCGCTTATGCAGATTCTGAGATATTGATAGTGAAATAAGTTAAACAAAATCACCAGTTTTGTGTTTTTTGGCATCATCTGGTGCCCAGATGGTTTGGAATTTGGTCTGAAATTTTCAGGGTAGAAAGGGCTTGGCCCACAAATTACTGTAAATACAGTAGATATACAGTGTATATATTTATTACTAGCTTTGCCCCCATTTAATGGAATTACAATATATTTTGCATGCAACTTCTGTGGGACAAGGTGTTTTGATTTGCCAAGTTTTGTTCCAGTCAGACGTAAGGATTCCAATATCCAGAGAGTGCATTTTTAGGAAAAATAAATTTTTTTCCTCTTTTGTTGTCATCACCTATAGCCCAGATGGTATGGAATTTTGGTCTGAAATTTTCAGGATAGAAAGGGTATGCTACCAAATGGTGCCTTCCATTGGTTTGGTAAAAAAAATATGAATCCATTGCCAAGTTATAAGGATTTGAAATTTTAGTTTTGAGCATGTTCAGTAGGGTCTTTTGAATAGACGTTTGATACCCTACTGAGCATGCTCAGAACAAACTGCATAAGCGGATGGAAGGAAACTTTTCTTGTTATCTTGAGGTATGAAAAAATATCTTTTTTTCTTGAGGGAAATATTTTTCTTTTTGCTGGCATCTGTTCCCTGGTGATTAGTGGCACCCCACCCTCTGATTATTGATTTCCCTGGTATCTAGTAGTGCCCCCCCACCCTGTCACCCTTGACCTCCATAATATGTTTTTTTATGGTCCCTGGTGTCCAGTGGCAACCCAACACTCTGATCACCATCCCCATAATATTTGATTTTCTCACTGCTGTCCTGTGGTATCCTCCACTCTCTGATCCCCTGCTTTAAAAAATAAAACTGCTCTCACCAGTCTGACACCCTCAACCCTGACCTCCAACTGAGCAACCACCACCCTTCACCCCTCCCACACACCTCACACACCCTCACTCACCTGAAGAACTCAGTGTCTGAAGATCCACTCTCTGATCGAAGATACATCTTTCTGTTGGAACCATCAACTGCAATATGAGAAACCAAAGTAAATGCAGTTCAACATATTTCAATGGGGTTTTCAACTTTGATTCATAACTTGGGCAGTTTGCATATTTTGACAACAAACTTTCAAAATGGCCTTTTTGGAACCCCTCCTCTTGAGCAATGTCAGTGGAATTCTGCAAATCTGGTGACAAAGGCAATTTAGTGGTCACTTGGTGATATCACCTTTCAGGCAGGATTTGAAAAATTTCACAATAAGAAGGCTATGTTGAAAAGGTGGGTACAACAGTTTAAAAATGGCAAAGTTATGAGCATGCATTGAAATGTTGCTATGCTTGCTAGTAACTCTGACAATTTTCAATATTTTGACACCAAAGTTTCAACATATACATATTTTTCACCACATCATGAATGTTTTAGCTGTCATTTTTCAAATCCTGACAAAACTACCTTTTCACACCTGTGGTGTGGAAAGACATGGTGACATGGAATTACATTTTGGTGGGCATTTGGAAATTTTCAGTATCAGATTCATGAGGTGCGATAATAATAATAATAATAATAATAAAATTTATTTAGTTAAGCGCCTTTCAAATTTTCAAGGCGCTATACATAAAGCATCAAATCATCAACATATCAATACATACAATAAAACAATACAGCAAATATAATATATTAAAAATAACCAATTACGGTATAACAGGGAATGCTCTATCCCATAAAAATGACTTTAAGGCCCTTTTAAAACTTTCCACCATTGTACTCTCTCGGAGCTGATGGGGCAGAGAATTCCAGAGGGAAGGAGCTGTGAAACCAAAGGCATGGGTTCCAGAGGACTTCAAATTTACCCTCAGAATCTCCAGCAACCCCTCGTCAGCCGAGCAAAGCTGTCTCAGAGGGGTGTAGGGCACCAGAAGCTCTTTCAAGTAGTCAGGACCAAACCCATGTAGGGCTTTGTAGGTCAAAAGACCCACTT
This sequence comes from Neoceratodus forsteri, assembly GCA_016271365.2. Lineage (NCBI taxonomy): Eukaryota > Metazoa > Chordata > Ceratodontiformes > Ceratodontidae > Neoceratodus > Neoceratodus forsteri. The sequence continues at coordinate 1,019,977,016 of CM028129.1, forward strand.
TAAAGGTGATCCACCACTGTATTGGCAGCCAGTGCAGAGTGCGCAGTACTGGGGTAATATGAGACCTTCTTGATACCCCAGTCAACAAATGTGCTGCTGCATTCTGCACTGCTGCAAGTGGTGGATATCAACCCCAGCAAGCCCTAGGTACAGGGAGTTACAGTAATCAAGATGAGATGTCACAAAGGCGTGGACCAAAACCAGCAAGTCGCCAGGTGGAACCAGGTGCCTAATCCTGGTGATATTTCTAAGATGAAAAAATGCAGTCCTGACAACTGCAGACACCTGATAACAAAGGGTCATACCAGTGTCAAGCTCCACACCCAGGTTACGCACCCGTTCAGAGGTAGGGATCTGGTCCACCCCTAGAATTAATCCAGAGGGGGACCCTGCTCCTGAACCCTCAACCCTGTGACCGGGGTCCACCACCATAACCTCAGTCTTTTCTGGATTCAACTTCAAACCACTGGTATTCATCCAGTCTTGGATATCTGTGAGGCAGTTATTCAACACTGAGATAGCACTAACCTGGTCAGGTGCAAAAGACAGGTAGAGCTGGGTATCATCAGCATAGCAGTGAAACCTCAGCTCATACCGTCTTACAATGTCTCCGAGGGTAGCATGTATACTGTGAATAACATGGGGGAAAGCACCAAACCCTGAGGTACCCCACAAGGCAGAGAGAAGGCCCTGGATGAATGTAAACCAGAGACCACTCTCTGTGTTCTCCCTTGGAGGTAAGATGAAAACCATCTGAGGACCACCCTTGAAAGTCCACAAATGGACCTCAGACATTTGAGCAAAACCCCATGATCCACAGTATCGAAAGCTGATGACAGATCAAGGAGAACCAGAATAGAACGTTGTCTCCGATCTCTCGCCATCAGGAGATCATTGAGCACCCAAACCAGAGCAGTCTTGGTGCTATGCCTCTTGTGAAAACCAGACTGGAGATGTTTGTATAAACTATGGATGGTCAAATGGTTATCCAATTGAGCCACCACAACTTTTTTAATAACCTTCCCCACAAAAGGGAGGTTAGAGATCAGGCGGTAGTTTGCTAGGTCATTTGGGTCAAAGAAAGCTTTCTTCAGAAGGGGAGTCACCACCCCTTCCTTCAGAGAGCTAGGGAAAACTTCCATCTCCAAAGAGCACCAAATAATCCGAGCAAGGACCGGGCCAATAGACTCACTACATCCCATAATCAGGGAAGTAGGACCCGGATCCAAACTACAGCATGTTGGGCACATCTCACGGACAATCCTCATAGTGTCTACGAAATCCGGTAGATTAAAGGAACTCCAGGAAACTCTGGGCTCTGCGACAAAACACTGATCAACTACAACAACCTTAGAGTGCGGTCGAGGACACTGCCTCAGAATGTCTTCCACCTTATTCGCAAAGAATCAAGCGATCTCCTCACAATCATTCTACGTAAAAACTCAACGGATCTGCTGACAGACTGGGTTGCACAATCTGTCGACAGTTCTGAAGAGCTGAGCCGGTTGATTCCGAGTGACAGAGATTTCCCTGAACAGGAATTCTGCCTTCTTACGGGAAATTTCTGTTTGGTAGAGCTTATAATGCTCTAGCAAAATAAGATGGTTGGCCTCAGAGGCAGTCTTCCTCCACCGATGCTCCAACCTACACCCCAACCTCCGCAACCCTCTCAACGCCCCATCAAACCAAGGGGCAACGGGATGGCGTGGAATAATAAGTAGTCTATGGTGTCAATTTGGTTGCAGTTTTGCTAAAATTGGATGTGTAGGGCCACGAGGGCCCTGTTCTTCTACCTCAACATACAGTGGTAGTTATCTAAAAGTTGTCTAGCTTGAGGGACCTCAAGGTACCACTGAGGCACTCAAGTTACAATTTGCATTGACTGTAATGTGATTTTGCCTCAGTATACACAGGTATACTTCAGTACTGATCAACTTTTTTATGACTACTATTTTACATATATGATTCTATGGAGGGATGGGATTGCAGGGCCTACAGGGTGCCACACTTCCACAGGCAAATAAGGATATAATTACACTATCTCAAAAAGTATCAATGAATGGGAGCACAGGGCCCAGAGGACACTGTGCTCCCACAGTCAAATAATTATGTGATTATACTTTCTCAAAAAGTACGGAAATTCATTGAAAAAACATAGCTAATTCACCAGTTAGGGATAAAGTTAAAAAGTAGGGAAATGTGGCATTAGGGTTTCGAACCCTAACACTCCACCCCTACCCTACAGGCAGCAGCAGGTGTGGGGTGTGTCTTGGGGTTGTCAACCCTAATGCTCACCCCATTCTCTTATACTGTGCCTATTTCAGCTTATTTACTCATGGAATGGGGTTAGTGATAGGGCTGACAACCCCAAGGCACACCCCATGCCTGTTGCTGCCAGTTCTGGGTGGTCAGGTTGCTGACAGCAGGGTTCCAAAATCACAGCACTGGTGAGAGGGTGAAAACAGCAAGGGTGCACTCACAATCAGAGCGCCAGTGTAACAGGGTGCCCAATGCTCAGGAGTACAATGTGGCACCAGCAATAAGGGGGCTGAGGAATCAACTAACAGCTTGCAGAGGGTTTGCAGGTATGTTAACAGCACAGTATGCAGAACAGTATGACAGCTGTCATTAGGTATGGGAGATTGTTACCACCTTCAACTTTGAGATACCTAAGGGGCCTGCACTGTCATTTTAAGTTCTGGGTGGTCAGGGCTACATGCCCTGCTGCCCCCTGCTGGTGTCCTTCATATGGGTGCTGCCACTCCCTGTTGGGTGTTATGTTGCCCCTGCCCACCACCACCATGGTCAGCTGCTCTTCCCAGGGGGCACCTTGCTTGATGGCCCATCGGCCGTGTGTGGCTCCCGGCCATGGTGTGGTCAGCTCTACTGTTGGTGGCCATCAGTGTTGAGTGCAGCATCACTGTGGCACTAGGCTTGTGGGACAGTGGTTATGCTATGTGGTCTTGTATATGGTGCCCTGGTCCCATGTGCATTGTGTCTGTGGGGGCCTTGTCTCTGGTGCATTGCACTCAGTGGTGCTCCTTGGAGTTACTGCACCTCCTGTTTCCCCATAGGCATTCAGGGGCATGGGTCTGTGGGTGTGCAGTGTGTGGCACTGCCGGGCTGCGCCATGTTGGTTGGTGCTCCCAGTCCCCTGCAGCTTTGTGGTCTGGTGCTGTACCTGCAAACACCTTCTTGATGGCTCTCTACTTGCCTGTACCCTGCTGCTGGTGCCCTGACCACCCAGAACTGTTGCTGCTGGTAGGGAAGGGGTGGGGTGTTAGGGTTGGAAACTGAAATGCCACATTCCTTTTGTCACTTTAACCCTAACTGGTGGATTAACAAAGTTTTTTGCAATGATATATGTAGATAGATAGATAGATAGATAGATAGATAGATAGATAGATAGATACCAATAAATATACCTGTCATACTGTAACTTCAACCAAGTGTCAATATAGAAAATCATGACGGCAACTAGATAAGATGATGGGGGATATCTTGATTAAAAAAGTGGCTGCATATTTTTGATTCAAACAAGGAGACTGAGTTTGTTTAGTTGCTCTCCTTGGGAAGAGCATTCCAGGTTACTGGGTCTGCGACGGCAAGGTTCATTTTCTAGCTCATTTTAAACAGGATGTGGTCACATTCTGTATAGCAGTCTTTGGTCCAAGGAGCAAGTGGCTCTCCTAGGGTAGTAGAAGAAAAGATTCTCACAAACACTGAAGGATAAACACAATAAGGTATTAAAATTTAGAGGAGAATTGTATTAAACATGCACATTATTATTCCTGAAGAGGCTGCCTTTAAATGCTGGTTCCAATTTACTTATTACTCCATCTTTGCTGGCATCTTAGATTACTCAGTAGGTGTTTTTATGTAGACATTCATGGCAACTGCAATTTTTTTTTTACTTACTTTCTTTCTTGCTGGCTTCCTGGTTGGCACAACTCATCACGGCCTCCTCCTTCATGGATCCAGCCACCATCTGGTCAGTCCCCCGGCTTCCTCTTCTAAGTGGCAATTGCCTCTTCCCCCATGGATTACCCTCTGTGGTGGGGTGGCGGGGAATCCACCTCTCTCTTGCCAGGACTGGATCTAGTTCAGCAATGCCATTCTGAAGCTGGGGTGCCCTTAAGATGGCCATCAAGCCACTGCAACCAGAACAACATTTTCCTCCCTAGATTTTGACCCCTGTGGAACTTGGTGTGCAATGATGCCAATGACATGTTCGCGCATGCTCCCATGCACGCCACCTCAGGCTTCTGTTGAGCTCCATCCCTGCAATTATGGCACCATGTCACTGACCTTCAGCCTCCATTAGGGGTCAGGCGCACAGTGATTGAGGCTTCCCTCCACCCCAAATATGGAGAGCAGTCCATCAGATGCTTGATCCATCTTTCCCCGTTGACCCACAATAACTCCAGCTCACTCCCAAACATGGGTCTTCGGCATGGCACAATGTGTGGCATCCAGAACCTCAACCCTCTGTGCCACCTGGCCGGCACATGGCAACTGCAATTTTAAAGCAGTATGATGTAGTTAAAGTCTTTCTCAACCACTGAGTCCTATGTTAGAGCATGGATGCAATAAGCCAGCAAAGTAAAGACTAAGCAAGAACATAAACTACAGTGCTGTCCACCAGCATAACATGTTCCTATCACAGTTTCTGTTAGTGAAATCTTGAAGAATACTATGGGACCTCAACATAATAAAATGGTTATTACTCCAATTTGTCACAAAGAAAACTGACATCTTTATTACAAAGTGCTTCATCATGGTGTGTAGTACTGTACCACATATAATTCAAAATTGTCACTATCACTAATGTGTCTATAAGAAACCACCACTAAGTTTGTTAAAGAGCCCGTAAAGTCAGATGAATAACAAAGCATGAGGCAATGTTTGAATAACAATGCTTCTACATTAAAGATAGGCTTTGAGTTTCACTGCAGGTTTCCTTTAAAAAAGAACACTGAAGTTGATTGTCGGCCTAACTATCAGTATTTCAGATTATGCAGTTCTGCTTAATGTGTTATAACCTTTAAGGAGATCTCTGAAATATTGTTGCCATGTTCTGTACGAGCTGGAGGTGTTGGACCTGGCCACAAGGGCCATTATAGTGCACAATGTGGTAATAAAGTGATTAAGCAAACAAATTCCTATATGAATGTCATTTGCACTCCAGATTATAAAAGGGACAACAATGTCTGGCTATGTTTTTTTTGATGATAAATGGTGCTCATGGTTAGATCTGACATGAGTCTCCAGTGATAATTTATCAAGAGTTAATCCTAGTCTGTAAAGTGTCACTCAGCATCAGATTGAACCACATCAAAAACAAAGAGATTAAGGATGCTTTTCAATGAAGATATCTGTTGAGCTGACCCCATTAATAATGGTTAAAATGTGCTCAAATTAAGTACCAATTAGTAGGATACCTTACACATCATGACTGCAAAGCACAGAGTTGCCTGTGTAGCTGCAAAGGACAAATACTGATGGGTATCATTTGTCCATACTAAGGTTCATACCAAGACACCAAGGAGTGAGGAGGAAAGAATGCCTATATATCTCCTATACTAATAATAATTATACTTCAAATTACCCCCAGATAAAAGGAAACCATCTAATTTTCTCTTGAATTCCTCCTTTGATTTATTTATTTAGTTTTTGTTTACCGGGTAAGCATACTAGCCATAGCAATAACTATTTTCAGGCATGACCTAGGAGGGTACAGTACAACAATATAGGGAAGACATTCTAATACAAGTACAAAAAATCATTGACAATAGCATAACAGGGAAGACATTCCAATACAAGTATAAAAAAATCATTGACCATAGTATACAAGCAGGTTGCAAAAAAGTAACTAAAAAACAAGGAGTTAGCAATAACAGTGTAGGAAAAGATAAAACAGGAGTTGTATAATATCTAAAATTATACCACAATTTGCTTTGAAGAAGAAGAAGAAAAAGAAACATGGCAGATTGAATGTTTTAGTGCAATTAAGGGATTGAATAGTTAACTTAGGGGAGGGATCATAGTAAGTGATAGTAATAAAAGATACGGGAAGGGGATGAGAGAGAAGTAAGGTGGGAGGAGGGGCAGATAGGTAGAGGAGAAGTGCACTGTGTATAAAGGGGCAGATCAGTAAAAGTCAAGAGAGATGAGGCTGGGATGGAAAGTGCTATGGAGGTTTGAAAGAGGAGCACTTGTGGGAAGTATAAAGATAATTATGCAACCCTTTTTTAAAAGAAGCATGAGATGGTGATTGGCGCAAATCTAGTGGAAGGGAGTTCCAGTATTAGGGGGCATGGCAGGCAAAAGCACTAGCTCCTTTTTTGGTGCTGTATCTGGGGATGAAAACAGGGGCCTGGTCAGCAGACTGCAATCCATACCAAGGTGTCAGGTTCTGGAAAAGGCCTGCCAGGGATTTAAGTATTTGTAGATGAACCATATTGTCAATGATGGAGCCATAAGTATGTAGTCTTAGTTCAGTAGGAGGAAGCCATCCCAGGTCAGAAATAGGAGACAGTGGTGTTTCAGCCGGTGTGAGGAGGATGCATAGTGATAGATGTTGTTGTATGTGACATCCCATTTCTGAAGGATTGATTTGCATGCAGAGGCATATGTTGCTGCACCACAGGTAAGTGATGGTAGGAATATGCCATGGGCAATGGCAAGCCTTGCTGAGGGAGTGAGCACATACTAATAATAACTTCAATAGGTAAACTATTCCATGGATGTATTACTCTATAGGTAAAACAGTAGTTTCTCAAGTTTATGTTAAAAGGCCTGCCAGAAACCTGAAGTGGATGGCCTCTGCTTTCATATTTGTTCCTATGTATTCGATGCCCAACTTACACATGAGACAGAAGTCTATCATGATGTCATACATCAATACGTCTCCCCATAGCCAACTCAACTCAAGTAGCATCAATTTCAAGGATTGCATTCTTTCCTTATAAGTATTGTTTCTAGATTGGTGATGTTTTTAGTGAATTTACGCTGGACCCTTCCAAGTGATTGGATATCAGCTTTTTTTATACGGGCACCAGACATGTGAAGCGTGCTCTAGATGTGGTCTGATAAATGCCATGAACACGGGCATTAGAACATCCACATTTCTGAATTTAATATTACAATAAATAGACCAGAAAACTCTATTTGCTTTACTTATGGCAGTGAAACCCACTATTGTACTTTCTAATGAGCTTTCTCAGTGACAGTAAAAGACATAGGGGAAAGGACATATCCTTGGAGTATGCTACAGTATATAGTCATCAACCATGACTTGACTGTTCATTTTGTTAACTGATGGTTCCCAATCTGAAAGGAAGGCTGACACCATACAAATACAGTTACTGAAAGCTCTACATTCTACCAGTTTTTTGACAAACAGTGGATAGTTCACTGGAAACACTAAAGAGAGATCAAAGAGGGTCACAACTTAAATATCCTCTAATCCCTTGCTAGAAAGAAGTCATTGCACATCTTCACTATAGCTGTCTCCATGTGTTGATGCCACCAGGACCCAGACTGAAATTGCTTAAATGAGTTGTCTCATTCCAGATGCATATCCACTACCACCTTCATGACAACCTTATCCAGAAGCAATGCATTGGAGGCTATAAAATAAACAAATTTACTGGGATCTAATGAATGTTTTTTATGTAAGTGCCTAACCACTGTCTTTTTTAAGGCAGCCAGAAATAATCCCTCACCAAAAAGACCACTTAAAAGGCTTGTTAAGGCCGGAGTCAGAAACCCAGCCCAACCTTTATGAGCTGGGTAAGAACTGGATCAAAACTTGAGGTGGTGCTTTGCATCTCCACAAGTGTCTAATAATAATCTTGTATATCTGCTAGGTGGAACTCATTACAGAGCATCATACTTTTTTCTTTACTCACCCAATACCCCTGCAACTCAAAGTGTGAGAAAAAAGAGTTGGTGTGATCTTGGGTGCCATTATCTAGTCCATGAAGAACAGATTTGTCTGTTTACCCATCTGCAAAGAGACAATATTTTTTAAAAAAGGTATGCTGGATGTAAAAGCCAGTCAACAATATGGGGAACATGGCTGGGCTACTCTTCTTAACAGCTATATTGCCAAAGAGATCATGTGACTGTTCACTAATCTTAAAGCTTCCTGGTGGCTTTAACAGTGGGCTAACAGACCAAGTTTATTAGCATCTGCCTATGCATCAGTTACCTGCCTTATGAAATATGTCAATGCATGTTCAACATAAAAGTGCTTCCCTAAAACATGGAGCAGTCTGACGGGAAGTAAGATGGCATAAATGAACTAGTGTCACAAAGTTCATCAACATTGCCAAAGCTGAATTAGTGACTCAAACAATGAAAATTGACCCCTTACAGGATATCAACACAGAACTCATGGTACCCAAAATACATAGTAAAGTGTCCAGATTAAGGCTTCATTCTGGATCACCCTCATAGTTGAATTAGTACAATTGGGTCCTTGAACATAAACTTCACTGTGTAGTGATCTGACTAAGTGACAGAATACAATTAAAGTTTTTCCAACTGTAATCCAATGGAAACACAAGGTTCACTGCATGATCTCTCACTCTCTTGCTCTATCGGTTTTTCTCATACATTGTCATAGGAACCTCCTTTTTAATCCCAAGGAATCTGAGACATTGAATACTTTTATGGCAAAATTATTAGAGAGGCATACAACCATGCATTTAACTATAGGAGGACAAATCATTTTGAGGATTCTAGAATGATGGAAGATAGCCTCTCTGAAGAATGACACAGAAAATATGATTTGTCTTAGAAAATGACAGGCTTACAGCAAAAAATGGTCTAACGTGAAAGGACTACCAACTTAAAGAAGCCTGGCTATCTGATGAGGAAACTGTAAAGTCTTGTTCAGATTTTAGAAAAGAAGGTAAATACTTTCCATATGCTTTAGACACATGTGGTGTATTATGGAAAAGCTTGCAACAACTAAGCCAAAACCAGCCCCATATCTTAATCCAACTAGATTCCTATGACCACCACCATTTCTGTACCAGAATCAGAGATACTTTTTCTGATGATGCTAGATTTAATTGCAACTGACCTGAGATGGCAAAACAATGCACCTGGTTGCTGTCTCCCATCTGAACAGTGTCTGTGTATGGCAAGAAGACAAGAGTGATCCCTGCATCAGGCATGCATCCAAGTCTAATACATCTGGGCACACCTACTCATAAACCTTGTGGAGCCATAATTTAGTCTGGATCCTCAAGGGTCTGAATGTCAGAGACTGATAATGCTACTACATCCTACAGTAATTTAGAGATTTGGCATTTGACACCAAAATGGGAATAACCTTTTCAGCTGCTGAAGGGTATGGTAGAACACCTGCCTACCCCAGCCCATATTACAGTACTTGAAAAGTCAAGGATCCTCACTACAGACCCTAAAGCTTTCCAAAAATATACTCTAAACACAAACATGAAATCCCCAACTCACCCCACAGTCAGGTGCATTGTACATTATGATCACGGCACTCAAACAGACAATTATAACCAATTCACTCTATATGTAAAATATTCACAGACTGAACTAATCATCTCTACTGACTGATGAGTCCAGTGGGTGAAGCTCATTACCATAGAGAACAATGTTGCAATAACATTTCTGTGGCCAAGTGACAATTGACCCGGGCCAAATACTGCCCAAAGGCTGATCTAAAGAGTTTAAAGTCTTCTCAAAAACAGCTGAAATAAAACATAAATCATCTTCTTGGGATGAAAAAAGGAAGGGGGAGTCTGCAGTGATTCTGAGATATGTAGCTGCTCAAGTTCTCAGCTTCTCAAAAGTAACAAACAGGGATTAGAAGCTAAGGGGGTCTCTGTATGAGTCACAGAGGCACAGTAATGGGAAGAATGACTGGTCTCCCATAACACTAGAGATCATGGAGAGACAGGTGGGGTAATTGCATGCCAAAGTTGTTGGAGGGAAGATGCTATCTAAAACTCATCACAAAAATTATGTTGAAACATCAGTTCGGATTGATTATTAATGCCACAGATGGAAAGAAATGTGGCGTTAGAGGACAAGAGTTCCATGAGCCTTGGCTAATCTGAGGCATTTTATTTCTTGGGGTTTGAATGATCATATAGCACAGCAGTTACACTGGCACAGTATTTCCAAGCACATTAAACACTCACACACCAAAGTTTGTAGAGTGGGTCCTGAAGTTAGTGAAATGCCAAAGCTGTGAAGCATGATCATTCAAACTTTGAATAACACCATGCCACAACTTAGCCAAGGCTCAATGAATTTCTTTTACTCTAACATTGCATTTCCTTCCTTTTTTGGAGTTAAGATTAACCTACAACTGATTAAAATAAAGATTATTAATAATGGATTTTTTTTTTTACTTTTTGAAAAGGAAATATAATGAACAATATGCATTACCTTCTATTAAGAATGCTAGACTTTGGCTGGCATTATCAATACTTTTCTTGGTAAGCAGTTCCTAACCACCATACTACTCCTTACCCTTGCAATATCCCAGTGCCAAGCAGCATAGTGGCATTCCCTCCTTCTCTCCACCCCTGCATGAAACAGTACCTGGTTTCCAGTGGTACCCTGTCTCTCACACCACCCCCATACCAAGCAGTCCCTGGTGCCCAGTTGAACTCCTCCTTTCTCACCCTGCCCTGGCTAATAAATAGCTACCATCAAGTGACATTGCCCCCCCTTCCCACACCTTGTCCCTGTCAAAGCATCTCTAGCATCCAGTGCCTCTCCTCCCACACATTACATAATTTCAAGTATTCTTGACATCCAGTGACACATCTCACAATCCCTCCCCATTCCAAGCATCCTTGGCATCCAGTGGTTGCCCACATTCTTCCCCATTTCACATATCTTTGTTGTCCAATGGAAATCCCTTTAAAATCCTGTCTCATTTCAGTATCCCTAGGTTCCAGCAATACCACCCTTCCTTACCGATCACCAAAATGCCCAGTCTCTGGCATGCTGTTGTACTCAACACCCTCACCAGTGCTACCCCCAGAATGTGGCTGACTTAAACCCTCCACTCATATCCTTGTCTATCTGTCATTTAAATAAATCACATCTTGCAATTTGTGAACTGCATACTCACATCATGTATTTCATAAATGCTGATAAGTATTGCAACCAGGATACTATTTCATAAAGGGTAATAAATATCGTGACCAGGATGTATGAAATACTTCCTGCATGCAGTTTTATTTTTATCACACTTGCTATTTATTCAGATAGTATCCAGCCAGGGTGATGAGTGTGGGCTTGATTTGACCACCATCTATGGTTGGGGTTCTTCATAGCACTGGGGAAGGACTCCTGCTGCCAACCAATTTAGGGTGGTCAGGGCAGACAAGTATGCTACCAGTGATGGCCTGAATGTGAGTACATTTTACTTTGTTGTGTTAATTACTATGTCTTACACCAGAGTTTGGCTCCTGGTTCAATGTCAGGGGTAGCACCGCCATAACACCATGGTGGGTTCTTGGTTGATGCAGATTTTTAGCAGTATGGCCAACACCAGGGTTTGGCTCCCAGTATTATGTTTGGTGGGAGCACTAGCATGCCACCAGGGTGACATCCTTGTGCATGTACATTTCTTTTTTAACAACATGTTTGACATCATGGTTGAGGCCCTATCACTGGTGTTGTGTGGGACTGCACCAATGTGCTACCAGGGTGGGTTCTCAGTGGCTGAATTTATTTAAAATCACTAACTGGATAGAAAAAATCTAGAAAAATCATTGGCTGAGGACCATGGAACCCATGTCACTTATGCCAGCACAGCTCAAGGAGGAAATTAACCATGATCTCCTTACACACAGAGACAGTCACAACATTGCTGCACTGTCTTTTTGGCAGAAAATGCCCCCAAGCAAACATGACTATCATTGTATTAGTTAACTTACTATTTAACTTTTTTAAAAAGCAGCAACATGTTTATACTCCTTTCCACCCAAACAGTACAACACAAATGCCATCACCTCAGTTTGAAGTGTTTGAGTCCACGTTTTATTTAATAATCTCATTTTCTCACAGTTTCCAGCCTGCTGCACCTTTTCATTTCTGATATACTGACTGACAACCACGACTGATTTCTGCTCACCCTAGTAACTTCCATGGATTGCAGCTCCATATAGGTTCCAGTGATCATGGTTAAGCCCCAGTGGGGCTCACGACTTTACGGGTACCTGTGAATGTTCTTTAAAGGCCAAATAAGGGATCAGTAAATCGACTATGACCCTCACCATTCTCAAAATGTTGCTGTTGAATGCAGCATGAGTTTTTCAGTCAGACTCATGAACAACATTGTAAATCAAAAGAAGTGTGCGCTGAAACAAGATGTGCTCATTAAATCCCATATCAATGTTCAAAATTAAAAGAGCACCATCCACCGTCATATCAGTAATATTTTATTTGCTTCCAAAAAATGTTTAAAGCAATATTGAGTAATTAGACCAGAAGGTCAACTAAGGTCAATGTATGCACTTATGAGCGTAAATTGACCTTAGTTGACCTTCTGGTCTAATTACTCTATATTACAGTGTGATATATGTTATGTTATTTCTATAGATGCTTTTTGCACTTAAGAGTTTATATGTTTCATTTATAGATGCTTTTGCACTTATGAGCATACTTTGACCTTAGTTGACCTTCTGGTCTAAGATGATTGGGGTTTAGAAAAATGTTTTCTCCCTTTTTTCTCCCTGCTTCTTCCATTTATAGAGGAAAAATTATATAATGAGCAGACTGTTATCTATCCAGATTTCTAATATATATTTTTGATATGCAGGCATTGTCATGAGTATGAAGTATAATCTACTGCTTTGATGTACAGTATTGTATGTGTTTTGTATTTTGGTGGAAATGGGTACACTAATAATATAAAATGATATTCAGCTGTGAGCATATTTTTAAATTCTAATTACCCTCCATCAGACCGGCCTCCCTGAGGAACCACGCACATGCGAAACTGGTCGGGGCCACAGGAGGAGTGTTCTACACTTACATGTTTGGGAATGAGCTTGCTTTCAAAATTTTTTGGAAGCAAATAAAATATTACTGATATGACAGTGGACAGTGCTCTTATTAGTTTGAACATTTATGAACAACATTGCCATGTTCACTGTATAGCTGTAGCTAATGATAACTCAAGCTTACAAAAATGTCACTAAATGTGGTTGTTAGCATAAGGACCCAGTGGGGTAAAAACATTACCATACACATTGCTTCCATGCAGTCCTGCCAAAAGACAACTCCTATGTACTTCATTAAAGCTACTGCCTGCCCACATTTTTACAGCTGTGGGGCAGAGCTCTGCAGATGTCTTGCTATCGATGTAAAAAAGCAGCTTACTGGATTCCTGACTGAACAACACAATGTTGGAGTTGCAGCACACCACTCCACAAGTTGTAGCACTCCACTCAGTAGATCATTGTGTTTACTTCTTCTCCCCCTCTACCTTCTACCACTGAACTACTTTTTCTGTCTTGTAAGCTGACCATCACTTCCACGACAGCCCACCATGCCAAGATGGCCGCAGTGTGCTCCGTGTGCATGCTCGAGTATTGCGGCCATGATGCACATGTGTGAATGAGCAGGTCATGCCCACAATGGCCGCCTTGTGCTCTATGTACATGAATGAGTATTGTGGTCATGATGTGCCTGCAGAACTATCACACACAGCTGCTACTACATCTTATTTATTCTGTCAGTGGCTCCCATGGATCTCAGATGCCACCAGCATGATCTTTCCAGGCCAAATGGACAACAAACGCAATTAGAAGCCATAGTGGCTCTGACAAGAGTTTGTTCTTAGGTGCTCTTACTTTTTTTAAATCCCTAGCAGCTTACTGGTGCCATCTATTGATCAACAACACCATAAAAAATGGTGCATATGACTACTTTTTATGTTTGCTTGTGCATGAGCAAGAAACATTATGTGACAGCTTAAGAGAGAAGGGGATGTGGAGGCGCTGCACTGTTACAGTCAAGGGAGGCACTGAATTTGGGGGCTTGGCACTGGTGGACCAATGGAGGCACAGTGTGCCGATGACACTGGTCTTCCAAAAGTGCACCAAGTTGTAACATTTTTGCTGCTGCAATCAGGGGCTGCCTCATCATTGCAGCATCAGTCATTCTGCTGCAATGAGGGAGTGACCTGTCATTGCAGGGTGGGACGTTAGCTAGCCTAATACTGTTTGTGAACATGGTGGGTGGCTTGCCGCTGCATTCACAAACAGTATTAGGCAGCCAGCCCCCTTGCCGAGGGGGTGCCCAATCCCCCTCAACAGCGCATGCCCCCAAACAGTCTTTGTTTGCTAGCAGGGGCCCCAATACCCACTGGCTGCAGTGACCGACGTATTTTGTCGACGAGGGAGCCCACTCTGTTAGGACGATGTAACCCCCCCACCTGTTTTCCTTGTCTGCCGATGGGGTGCCCAATCCACACTGGCATAAGTTCCCCCTCTTTTGCTGTGTGCCGATGGGGGTGTCCAATCCCCGTTGGCATAATGGCTCCCACTTTAGTTGAGTGCCGCCGGGGGTGCCCAATCCCTGTCAGCATGATGTCACTCCCCCTTTTTGCTGTGTGCCAACGGGGGTGCCCAATCCCCCATTGGCTACAGTTGGTCCCCCCAACAAAAAACTCCCTTGGCATGCTGGGAGCCCACCCCAGGGTGCCAAATGCCCCTGTGAAGTTAAAAACCATCCCGCGCTGCCTTTTGTTTTTTCCTTTAAAGAAAAAATGGTCCCTCGCGGTCTCCCAGACCCCCCTCCCACAACACGCGCCCACCTACTGTGCACCCTGCCTCCTCACAACCCCCTCACCCCATACTTACCTCCGGAGCTCAGCGTGACGATCTTCAGTGGACTGGGAACACGTTTGCACTCTTCAAAGCCGACCACAGACTGAGGAAATGCCGGTAAGCTGTATAATGGAGTAAATAGGGTTTTTTCAACTTTGCTGCATATCTCAGGCAGTTTTGGGAATTTTGGCACCAAATTTTCAACATGGGGGTTTTGGGACACCTCCTCATGAATTCTGTCACTGTCATGGCGTTAATCGGGCCTGAAGGGTGATTTTGCCATCACTGCACGAAATCACCTTTCAGGGCTGATTGATGAAATGACAGTGCCAATGTTCATAAGGTGGGCTCTCAAAGAGCCTATGTTGCAAATTTGGTGAAAAAATTCCTAAAAATGACTGTTTTATGAGCGTGCATTGCGCAGTCCCTACACACGCTTGTAAGTTCGCAAATTTGTAACATTTGCACTCCAGATTTTCAACATTGCCATTTTATTACACCTCCTTATGCACAGTACAGCTGTCATTTTTCACATCTCACCCAAAATATGTTTCCACGCATGTAGTGCACAATGACGCAGTCAGTGTGCGAATTCAATATTTGGGACAGATTAAGAAAATCACAGTGACACTGTTCATGAACAGAGGTCTTAAAATGGCTATGTTGAAAATTTGGTGGAAAAATTCCTAAAAATGACTGTGTTACGCTCGTGTGTTGTGCAGTTCCTACGCATACTCGTAAGTTTGCAAATTTTTAATATTTGCACTCCAGATTTTCAACAATGCCATTTTACCATACCTCCTTAGGAGCAGTACAGCTGTCATTTTTCACATCTCACCCAAAATGTGTTTCCTCGCATGTAGCGCACAATGGCGCAGTCAGTGTAGGAAATCAATGTTTGGGACAGATTAAGAAAAGCACAGTGACACTGTTCATTAGCAGAGGTCCTAAAATGCCTATGTTGAAAATTTGGTGAGAAAATTCCATAAAATGACTGTGTTACGAGCGTGCGTTGCGCAGTTTCCACACAAGCTCGTACCTTCACACATTTGCAATACTTTCACTCCAGATTGTCAACACTGCCATTTGTCTGCACCTCCTTATGAACAGTACAGCTGTCATTTTTTACATCCCAGCCAAAATGTGATTCTGCACTTCCGTCGCAGAATAGCGCTATCGCTGGGAGAAATCCATGTTTGGGACACATTACTAAAATTACACTGACACTGTTCAGTAGCAGAGGTCCTAAAATGCCTATGTTGAAAATTTGGTGAGAAAAGTCCATAAAATGACTGTGTTACGAGCGTGCATTGCGCAGGTTTCACGCACGCTCATGCCTTCGCACATTAGCAATATTTACACTCCACATTGTCAACACTGCCATTTGTCCGCACCTCCTTATGAACGGTACAGCTGCCATTTTTCACATCCCAGCCCAAATGTGTTTTTGCACTTCGGGCACAGAATAGCGTGGTCATTGTGGGAAATCCATGTTCAGGACACATTAGCAAAATCATATTGACACTGTTCATTAGCAGAGGTCCTAAAATGGCTATGTTGAAAATTTGGTGACAAAAGTCCATAAAATGACTGTGTTATGAGCGTGTGTTGTACACTTTCCATGCACGCTCGTAGCTTCACACATTTGCAATATATTCACGCCATATTTTCAACATTGCCATTTTTCCACACCTCCTTATGAACAGTACAGCCGTCATTTTTCATATCCTGGCCAAAATGTGTTTTCGCACTTCCAAGGCAGAATAGCACGGTCGCTGTGGGAAATCACTGTTTGGGACACATTACAAAAATGACAGTGACACTGTTTATTAGCAGAGGTGCTAAAATGCCTATGTTGAAAATTTGGTGATGAAAGTCCATAAAATGACTGTGTCATGAGCATACATTGTGCAGTTTCCATGCTCGCTTGAACTTTGCACATTTGTAATATTTTCTCACCATATTTTCAACATTGCCATTTTTCCACACCTCCTTATGAACAGTACAGCTGTCATTTTTCATATCCTGGCCAAAATGTGTTTTTGCACTTCCAAGGCAGAATAGCACGGTCGCTGTGGGAAATCACTGTTCGGGACACATTACAAAAATGACAGTGACACTGTTTATTAACAGAGGTACTAAAATGCCTATGTTGAAAATTTGGTGATAAAAGTCCATAAAATGACTGTATTATGAGCGGCGTTGTGCAGTTTCCATGCATGCTTAGAGCTTTGCACATTTGTAATATTTTCTTTCCAGATTTTCAACATTGCCATTTTTCCGCATCTCCTTATGAACAGTGCAGCTGTCATTTTCACATCCCGGTCGAAATGTGCTTTTGCTGTTCCGGCGCAGAATACCATGGTTGCTGTGGGAAGACAGTGTTCAGGACACAAACAAAATCACAGTGACACTGTTCATGAGCACAGGTCGTACAATGCCTATGTTGAAAATCTGGTGACGAAACTCCATAAAATGACTTTGTTATGTGCATGCATTGCACGGTTTCCATGTATGCCTGGAACTGTGAGCATTTTTAATATTCCCACTACACATTTTCAATATTGCCATCTCTTCATACCTCCCTATGTATGGTACAGTTGTCATTCTTCACATCCTGCCCGATCTGTCTTTTCATACATGTGGCACAGAATGGCACTGTCACTGTTCGAAGTCAGTTTTCGGGACACATTGACAAAATCACACTGCCACTATTCATGACAAGAGGTCCCAAATGCTTTCATGAGGTGGGGTCACAAAAAGGCCATGTTCAAAATTTGTACTACAAATACCAACAAACGCCAGAGGCGTTATGGTTTTTAACCATAACATACTACCCTGTAAAGACAGACAGGCAGGCATCGGGGTGTGCCTTTGAATTGCCACCTGTACTGTTCATGCCATCATACCCCCACCTCCTCCCACTGACAGGCATCAAGCTGTACCTTGGACTCTTCAGCCCAAGACTTCACCCCATTTTCCTATGCTGCACCCATTTCACCATATGTCCTTTTGGAATGGGGTGACTGTAAAGCCAAACACCCTAACGCACAGCTCAACATGTATCAGTGTCTGCAGAATTGGGTGAGGTGACACGGCTTGACCGTCATGGGTGACGGCCCAAACACTTACCCCAAATCCTGTCCATCTCTACAGGATGGAGGTGGACTTCATGTGAACTTCAGTACTTCACTGCCATTCCTATTCTGTATCTGTCTAACTCCTGCATTTCTAATGCTCATACCAGCAAGCAAAGATTCGGCATTGACAAATGCTTGTTTTACATTTTGTCTTTCAATGTTAACAAAAATATGTTTTTTACTAAGAAAAACTGTTTCTTTACTAA
This sequence comes from Neoceratodus forsteri, assembly GCA_016271365.2. NCBI lineage: Eukaryota > Metazoa > Chordata > Ceratodontiformes > Ceratodontidae > Neoceratodus > Neoceratodus forsteri. The sequence goes on from CM028129.1 coordinate 1,019,995,205, forward strand.
TACTTATAGAATCATTTTATAATCACAATAAAGCATTCTAGGGTATGTATTGTGTGGGATAGTGGCACCTCTTGGGCAGTGGAAACACTCTATCTTCAACTTCATATTTTAACAAACCTGAAGTGGGACACTATTCCAGCACAATGCATGGTCTGTCACTCCTTGTTGCTTAAGCATGTCTGACAGTGGGACTGGGCTCCCAGTGCTGGAATCAGTGGGGGGAGTAATAGAATGCCACTGCCCACTAGGTGGACTCCTGGTGGCCAAATAATTTATCTATGTGTCTGACACTGGGATTGTCCTCTGGAGTTGGACTCAGTTTAAAATGTTTGGTTTTTCTGCAGATGAAATAACAAGAAAAACATCTGCAAAAACTGTGTTTGACTTCCTTGTTTCCATATGTACTGTGTAACTGTTTTACACTGGTGTAAGACCTGTGACCATTGATTAATGGCTGGTGCAAAGAATTGGCCTTATATGACTTAGAGCTGGTGTTTTGTTCTGTGTATGTATAAATACTATATATGTATTTTAATTTATAACTTCTTTATTTTAAAGTTATTCCATTTTCAAAACACCAAAAGTAGCACCCTTGTGATAGGATATTATCAATCTGTAAGTTTCAAATCTCAGCCATTTGTTAGTTATTGATGAGCCAAAACAATCATTTTCACATATTGATGAACACTTTTGCCACCCCATAGCATGAAAACAGCAGACCCAGAGCTTGATTCTTAAACCACAGCACACGCCGCACAAATGGTAGCTTGAACCTACTGCCAGTGTGCCAGGGACCCAGTGCCTGATTCACTACAAGGTAGGGCCCTGGCAGCAAAGTGCCTCAGATTGTGGCAAATGTTGCTATGCACCAAAGGCAAGGCACACGGAACAGGTTTGCAGCAAGCTGTGGGGTGGTCAGCATCTGTCTGGAGGAATGGATACAATATAGTACTGAAAGGCTCCAGTGTTCAAATATGGTACTTGTAAAGTTTGTTTTATCTCCTGCTGGATTAGGCCATATAAGAATTGACACACATTGGAAAGTGAGAATTGATAAAGTCCTGGATACTAAAACCAAGTTTAGCAATCTGTCAATGCAGACAGACATGTAATAATCCACAACTAATCATATGGAGTATTCATTGCAGATGGACTGTAGGGTAAGGTTTCACTTTTTGCAGATGACACCAAGATCTGCAACAGAGTAAATGATCCAGAAGGGGTGGGCAGAATGAGAAGAGATCTGGGAAAAACTGGTAAAAAGGTCTGAAAAGTGGCAACTGGGGTTTAATGCAAAGAAGTGCAAGATCATGCACACAGCAAAGAGAAAAGCTGAAGCTACCTATAGGTTGGAAGGGGAGTTGCTGGCAATCACAAGGGAAGAAAGAGACTTGGGCATCATCATCACAGATGACCTGAAATCATCCAAACAGACCACTTAAGCAGTAGGTAAGGCTAGAGGGATGTTGAGGTGTTTTAGTAGGGGTATCACAAGTCATAAGAGGGAGGTAATAATCCCTCTTTACAAGACACTGGTTAGGCCCCATCTGGAGTAGAGATGCAGTGAATTTAAATTCCACCGGTGAAGTGAACATGAAGTGGGCACTTCGCATTGCCACTCTGCTATGCGGAGAGGGCAATGCAAAGTGCTCACTCCTCCTTGTCATTACCACTTCACGTTAAGGCAGAATGGCAATGTGAAGTAAGGCAAAGTCATTGTTTTTAATAGACTTCGCGTTCCTTATTATGATTCTAAGTGATCCACTTGCTGTTTCAGATTTGGCAGCCCCACCCCACACATTACATGGCTTACAGTACTGTAAGTCACATGCTCTTTAGCTAGGCGGGAAGAAAGTGAGTCATACAGGCAGACACTTTTACTTTCTCCTGTGCAGACGGAGAGAGAGTAGTGTGTTTTGTGACTGCTGATACTTTGAGATCAGAGTGAGGAGGAGATTTAAACTTTGATTTAGACCCAACAGCTTTTTTAAAAGCTAAATTTTGTTGTCTTTTCTGTACACTTTTTTATTTAATTTATTCTTTCTGTAAATTTTATTTTCCTTACCTTTATAAGTAGTTAGTTGTTTGCCTGTGTCTGTGTGACTATGTGTGTGTGTTGTGTGACAGTGTGAGTAGTGATTGCTCAGACTGAGAGAGCTCAGTAGAAGAGATGGACCAGGGTGAGGGAATGTCTGGGGCAGGGGCAGCTCTGGGAGAGCGTGGTAGTGGTAAGCGTCATACCACGCGCATGTGTGGAGGGCATGGGCACCCATTCCTGTTGGACTGCTCAAAACTTGTGAATGCCCCCCCAATGCAGGATCAGCACCACCTCCAATCCTGACTCTGAGGCAGTTGAACCACCACCAAGCCCAGCACCAAGTCCTCTGTAGCAGGATGTGCCTATTCCCCTGGGCCCAGGTGTGGATCCCATCTCTGTTTAGCACTGTGACCAGATGGCTGCCAGTTCATCTGGCCATTCCCTGCCTGTGCCTGGTCCTCCCCACACCTCCGTTGTTTGGCAATTTTTTGACTGTGTTGGGGGGACAGCAGTGTGGTCAAGTGCCACCTATGTGAGGTGGAGGTGCACCGTGGCCCCTGGGGGTCTCACCTGAGGACTGGGGACCAGCACACCCATATGCTCAATCACCAGTGGTTGGAGTGGCAGGCTACCACAGAGCAGACCATGCCTACACCTGCTGGCCATTCTGTGGCAGAGGGTGCAGCTGTGCATTATGGCATCCCTAAGAAGAGGAGGGCCACAGCAGCACCTGCTATTCCACCAGCACTCCCACCCCCATCACCACCACCACTTCAACCTGTAGAACATGTGGACCCCAGAGAATTGTGTGTAACACAGGCTGACTTGGCAGTTCTCTGGAGTGCTGTTGAGGAAAACAACGAGAGGGTGAGTGCTGTGGAGCAGCTGCTGGATCACATAGAGGGACATCAGTTGCAAATTATGTCCATGCTGGAACTGCTGCTGGAGTACCATGGGATCCCACATTAGTTTTTTTTTCCTCACACCATGTGCCCCCCCACCTTCCTTGCTGTATTATAAAATGTATTGCTCCACCATCCCCGTCCTTGTATATAATTATGCCTATTTTTTGTTGTCTTCCATATGCGTGACACTTTGTATTCTGATCAGTGCAAGTATACTGTGCTAAACTGCATGTGTGCAGTCAGTCTTCTTTCTAGTCTGTGTACAGTATGTACTGAAGACACTGTCCAACTCCCTGACTTAAAAACAAATAGTAATGAGTACAATGGTGGGGTGGTGAAGCATGGAGAGATACTACAAAACAGACTTACAATACACCCAAGTAACTATTAAAAAAATTAATGTTGTGATTCATGATGTGATTGTAAATCATGATTTGTGACTGCATTTGTGACCGTGATGATGAAAGGTGAATGCCTACGGCTGTACTTCCCCAGGCCCCAATGAGGTATGGCACAAAACTCCCCGACTTAAAAACAAACATTAATGAGTACAATGGTGGGGTGGTGAAGCCTGGAGAGATACTACAAAACAGGCTTACAATACATCCAAGTAACTATTAAAAAAAAATTAATGTTGTGATTCGTAGTGTGAATAATCATGAATCATGATTTATGACTGGATTTGTGACTGTGATGATGAAGAACGTGATTTGTATCACAAGTGACTCGTGATGATGGTCCTGACTTAAAAATGCATATTAATGAGTACAATGTTAATGCAGAATTAAGCACCACACCTGTCCAGTACTCTGAAGGGAAGCCAAACAAACAACTGTGACTTAAGTTACAGATGGAGATTGGGTCCCAAAGAGATGCAAATGCACAGACAGATTAAGATTGCTCTGTGCACTGAAGAGATGCAGACACAAAGGCATAACACCTAACCAGTGCTCACCATCAGAAATTCAAATCTAGAAAAGAATACCTTTGCCGGTTGGGGCAGTCCACGGCGGGGGGGGGCAGTGTACTGCACTGCTGCAGTAACAGTCACTAGTACTAGTACCAGTAAAGATACCACAAAGAAGTACAAAAATCACACAGCTGCAGTTGATAGCAGCTTCACATTGCTGAAATTATTGTGTGGCACAATAAAAGTGTCTGATTTGATGACACGCATCACACACATACTCACACACATTAAGTAATGCATAGCAAATTGAAAACTTCAGTAATATAACCACATATTTTAAACAAACTAAAATGATGCACTGTGGCAGTAACAGTCACTAGTACCACTACCAGTAAAGATACCACAAAGAAGTACAAAAATCACACAGCTGCAGTGGATAGCAGCTTCACATTGCTGAAATTATTATGTGGCACAATAAAAGGTGTCTGATTTGATGGCATGCGTCACACACATACTCACACGCACACTAAGTGATGCACAGAAAATTGAAAACTTCAGTAATATAACCACATATTTTAAACAAACTAAAATTATGCACTGCTGCATCACAACAATCAGCAAAAAAATTACAAGAATTATTGAAAATATTACTGTGTGTACATTAACAGAGTTATACAAGAAAATATCATCAAAACAGAAAGCCCTGTCTTTTTCTTCAAGTTAATCTACCTACACCACAGATACGCCCCTCCCCAAAGCACACTTCCACTGTCTCTCAGTATACAGACTTAACGTTGTACATTAACATTCAAAATCCATACACAAACAATAAACACTCGATGATATGAGCACAGGAGGGTTTCCTATAATCGATGAACTAAAGTTTCAGCAAAACAAATGACCCAGAAAGGCTTTTTTAACAGGTTTTTTGAAGGTTTGAATCGCAGAGAGCTCTCAGTGCAGATTGTCTCCTACAACTTCCTACACACACTACACCAAACTGAGGCTGTGCAGAACAATCAGAATCACTGCAAAATTCACCTTTAGAGCTTAAAAACAAGGCGAAGAGAGGTGAAGTGGAAGGCGGAGTAACGCAAAGTCATTGTTTTCAGTGGACTTCGCATTACCCATGATAACGTGAAGTACTCTGCTTCGCATTGCGGAGCACTCCGTGAATTCGCCTTCACTCCACAAATCACTTCATGGAGCGAATTGGGGCCACTTCACCCATCACTAATCTGGAGTACTGCATGCAGTACTGGAGTCTGCACCAGCTCAAGGACATTAACACAATGGAGGCAGTCCAGAGAAGGGCAACCAAAATGGTGCAGAGACTGCATCAGAAAACATATGAGGACAGATTAATGGAGCTCAATGTGTATACCCTAGAGCAAAGGAGGGAGAGAGAGGTGATATGATTGAAACATACAAATATCTTAAGGGCATTAACAAGATGAAAGAGTCTAACATGTTTCAATATAAGAAAAACAGCAGGACAAGAGGACACAGAATGAGTTTAGAGGGAGGCTGACTAACGGGTAAAGTGAGGAAGTTCTTTTTCACAGAAAAGGTGGTGGATGCATAGAATGGCCTACCTCAGGAAGTGGTGGATATGAATACAGTGCATAGCTTCAAACAGGCATGGGATAGGCATAAGGGAGAAATACAGATGAGTATGAATAAATAGGCCACTGACAGAGTAAAGACCTGTGGCACATTCATAAGGTAGAAAAAATGGTCAGACTGGATGGGCCTTGCAGTCCATATCTGCCATCAACTTCTGTGTTTCTATGTTTCATATAGAAATATATCTAGACTATTTATGTGTGTGTGTAATATTGCTTGTGTTGTGTGTGACTTTGTAATGGCTTTATTGCAGGTTAATAATGTAATACTGTATATACTGCTGCTTTTCCATTTGCTTTTTTGTTATTCCGATTAGATACAAGGCACATCTCAACACACACAAACTATAGGGTGTCATGGGGGCATGAGTGACTATGGGCAGGTGGCTGCACATGTTCCCTCCTGTCAGAGAAGTCTTTGTGGGTGGCACAAGGACCATTAGACCAGCTATGGCTGGTCTAGCAGTACTTGGAAGTGTGCTCTCCGAGCGGGGGGGGGGTTGAGAATCATTTAGGGGATATGGTGGCTTGTGGCTGCCTCAAGTGCCCTAGTGCCCTGGCACACCCATCATTGTGGCACAGACCTGGTACAGGGCCTGCCTGGCACACTTGGTCCCAGTGTGGCACAGATGGCCAATGAGAATTCTTCTAAAGCTGCAAGGCTTGATGCAAGGTGCCCCTTGTGCCACTGCTGTGTGATGCAGGCACCTTGCATTAGAGTCCAGCTTTTGAGAATCTAGCCCCCAGATTTCATCAGGCTTGGAAAGTCTTGAAATCCATTCACAAAGAAAATGCTTTTGAAGCATAATTGGTTGGGTTACAAAAAAAGATGACCCAGATGCAAGTTATAATCTTGGACTGCACCTGCATCATGAAAAATGTGCAAAAACATTTGAATGCAATTTTAAAATATGTTGGTGCATTTGCAACTATTTATCTGCTTTACTTAAACAAAGTGATGAATGTGTCACTTTTTTATGATTGCATGGCTAAAAGTTATACCACTTTTGATGTGGTATAATATTTTGTTGTAAGATACTACGATTGTGGTAAAATGTTTTTACAGGTGTTGAATGTCCCTTTAAAAATAAAGCATCATGTTTCTATGTTACAACTCTGTGAAGTCATATGGGACAAAAGATTAGAGTTTTGTATGGGAATGGGTTGTCGTGATATATAAATGGCCTCATTAAATACAATAAAAACTGAGTCCACCCACAGTCCCAGTTTGCATCTTTGCAGGTAATGGTAACCCATTAGAATGGTGACTGAACTTGAGCAACTCGAATATGAGTGACTCAAGTTCAACACTCGTTATGTGAGCTACTCGGAAATGGTAGCGCAGGTGAACAACGAGGCGAATAGAAGAACAGGAGGGGGAATGGAACAGGATGGAAAGTATGAGGGCGGTAGTGCATCAAGAGGCCTCCAAGCTGGCCATGTGGTTTAGAGGTGAGGATGGCTGGCTATAGTGGGGAGGGTGCAGGGTTTGGGGCTGGGGAGGTGCACAGTATTTTATGTTTTGCAGAGGGAGTATCTTTTTTTTTTACAAGTTTCTCCAACTTCCTGACATGCGCCCCTTCCTGGAGCTGAGAACATTTAGTAAGGGGGTGCAGGGGCAAAGCCCCTCTCCCCAGATAAAAAAAACAGTTGTTTACACCTGCATGTCTTTGCTGGGAGTGTACATCACCGTTCTGGTTTTTCGGTGATGAACAATCACTATAGCAGAGATTGTTATTTGGTGATTGCCAGTATGACATGGAACCTCGGGTGATATATTGGAGCAAGTGTCCTGTCCTCTCCAACAAAGTTATAGAAGGAACATTCTAACCTACATTACTATCTGTAAAAGAAAAAGGATGAGGATGGTGATAAATGTTATTACATTTAATTGGTAAAATATTAAAGACATTTATATATAAAAATATTACAGTTATTATGTAAGAGTATAGATGCATAACAACTGCAGTGAAAAAATACAAGTGGTTGTCCAATTAAGGAACGTAGAAGCTTTTTCCAGTTGCAAGACATTTTTTCAAAGCAAAAGAAAAACTAAGACTACACAGCTCACCACAAAATAATCATTTTCACACAAGTGCAGCATTCTCCCTGTTATTCCATATATCCTATATGACCACTATAAATATAACATTCTTTTGCCATAGCAGCAGCAAGCTTTGTTCTGCCATAGCATAATTTCTATCAGTAGTGATACATCACTCAGAAATGTTATTCTATCAGTATGCACCACCTTGTTGAGATCTAAAACTTTAGCACCTTCCTGTTATGTAAATATCAGTCTGATCAGAAGAAGTGAGGTAGAGAGTTATGGGCATTGAGTGCAATATAATTGTATCAGTGCACTGAGGCTCACTCCCAGTAGACAAAATTATATTTTCTTACACATAAATATTCTAGTAGGTTGGATTTATAATACAGTTGGGGACAGTAAACTAAAGACATACTAGAAACAAAAATTTGTCTAGGGAGAATTATTCACAATAGATGATATATCATTTTTTGTAAACCATGTCTTGATGAGAATATTTTTTGTGTCTTTGAGGGTAGGTCTGGTAATGAAAATATGGTCTTTGTGTCTCTTCCAGCCATATCATTTCTGCTTTGTGACCTCTGAATTACAGGTTGTGAATACAATAACCATAATGATTCTGAATGTTTGTTGTATTCATTTTTACAGGTTGTTTACTTCTCCGCCACCTACCCTTATATTATGCTAATGATCTTATTTTTCCGTGGAGTGACACTGCCTGGTGCTAAAGAAGGCATTTTATTCTACATAACACCTAACTTTGCCAAGCTTTCAGATTCAGAGGTAATGGCTTGATCCATTAAATGTCTACCCAATAGAATGTATGATGTGTGTATTATTAGCCTGAGGTAGATGAGTTAAGTATAATTGTTTTTTTTTCCAATTTGTTCTTTTCAGGTATGGCTAGATGCTGCTACACAGATCTTTTTTTCTTATGGTTTGGGTCTAGGTTCTCTAATTGCTCTTGGAAGTTACAACACATTCCACAATAATGTTTACAGGTATTATCCAGTGTTATTTTCCATACTTTATTAGAGAATGTAAGGTGGTTTAATTTAGTTTGGAACTTATTACATTGTTCTTGGCCAATCAGCAATGTTAATTTTCAAACATTCTAGACACTCTTGTAAACATGAAAGTGTATCTTGCACAAATAGTTATAAAACTCTAAAGTTCTACAGTACGTTAAGATGTCTGGGTCTATTTCACACACAGGTTTTTCTTAGTGTAAAGTTAAACCTTTTGATTTTAAATTCAAGTTCCATTGAAAACACACACACACACTCGCTCACACAGAAATCTTCAACATGATGTATAATATATTTATATATACAGTTACTGTGTCACTTATGTTATGGATTTCTTCTCACACCCTTTGTGTGCCAGAACTGCTCAGTTTCACTTTGCCATTCTCTCACCCAAAAAACTCAAGAATACAGACTAATAACCACAAGAGACATAGTTACTGGACATATAAACATAAAAAAGAGAACTAAGTTATATTTTGCGGTCTCTATGCTGGGACATAACAAACATATTTAATTTCAGTCACAACTCTTTTCAAAATCATCATGTAATAATATGTATCACCTTAGGATGTGCAGTTCTAAAATGTTGAAATGACAATTCATATTATAGCAGCAGTGCATTTTATGGTTCCAAGTTAGTATCTTTACTCATTTATTATAATTTTGGATTGCCCCTTTTCTATTGTCTTATAAAATGCCATTTCCCCAACATGTCTTCAGTTTGTTTCAGCATTTTCTTTAATGATGTGATGTAATTAGAAGTGCTATTTATTTGTATTTTTTGGTAGAATGAAAGGCACACTAAGCTGTAATAGTTTGTTTTCTAGTGTGCCTGGGTGGGTGGGTTAAATGGGCCTGTTTTATTGATGGGGAATTTAGGCTAAGACAACTGGAAATATCCCAAACTCTTATGGAATAAAAGCCATTGGATCTTGCACTTCCATCTGGATAGTGATCAGATATATGCACAAGGGACCATGGAATAAGTATTGCTATTCCAGGTTTTCATCAGTATTATTAGTTGCTTTGAACACACATTGTTATAAATCAATTTCTTGTGACTACCTGTACCTTACAGATGGTATATCTCTCATCTTATGGTGGATGGGTATTCAAAAATAAAACATTGAGGATTCAGATGAAAGCATTTTGATAACCATATTTACTGAAGTGTGTTTTACTAATCTCAAATAAAAAATGTTAATGGAGACTCAAAATATGAAGAAATGGCATGTTTCTGCACAAGAATAGAGAAAAGGCAATCTATACTATAACAAAAAGGGAGTCATAAAACACTGCACCAAAACACGTGGTGCTGCTTTCCAAAGCAAGATTTGTATATCTACAGGGTACTCTGTGACATTAAGGTTAGCATTTCTTGCAGCATGCAGATTTCTTTAAAAAGAGTATGTATCGAAGTGGACAAAACTGCTAAATAAGTGAATACTGTGTACTGGATAGATATTCCAAGGTGATAGTGTTGAAGCTTCACTGCTTAACAAATGATAAAATTGAGAATTTAAGAATGCATTTTATTGCAATAGTTCTCTTTATTAACTGTTCTGTTTGATCTGAAAGAAACATTTTACATGTACAGCTGCAACAAAAGACATGGACAGATGTTTATTGAAATTTCTCAAGAAATTCCCTGGCTGCCTGCAGTGACACAATAGGGCCCCAGAGATAATCTATTTAGATGTAATGCAAAATATCTGTGCTTATCTGACCATGTATTTTACTGCAAATGTATGCCAGTATGTGTTCAGGGATTTATATTTCTGTCTTAACATTTTGTAGGCTGTGTGTTGTAGGATGATGAATAGTAACTTACTATCTGATAAATGACCAGGCTTTCAAAATATGCAACGCAAATGAATTATATAATATGAAGTAGAAGCATCCCACCTGATGTAAAAGGGTGATACATTTTCTATGCACATATCCCTGGATTACTGAAAGGTAGGGATACTGTTGGTGAAATGTAACTTCTGCTGATGGAATTCAGGAAAAAATGATGATTCTATTTATGCAAAATGTTGCAAAATGTTTCTTAAAAATGTGAAATGTTGCCAAAATTTAAATTTTAGTTGTTTGCATCTCATTTTACAACTACTTGTCCAGATTATAGCACATTTGGAAAGTCTGAAGTTCTCTAAATATCCAAATATTCAAAAATGTTTAAAAGAAATTTAACAAGAATGTAAGCTGTAAATGTTAAGCCACTGTAACAGTAAAACTAGAGAATGCAAAGCCACCAATATTGGTAGGTTCATAGACCATAAAAAAAAGGCTGTGTGTGTCAACATTCTAATCTGTTGCTTAGAAATGACCACGTTATAAGCAGCAAACATTATAAAAAATACTTGTAATTAAAGTGAATTTCAGCGGATTTTTTTTGAAAATTATGGAATTTTATAATAACTTTGTAGAAATTATATACATACATTTTTTTTCCAGCCAAAAACATGGTTTGATGTGGAGGAGTGATAACATGGCTGGGTAGAGATGTAATTAGGTAGCATTCATAGGGGCTCCATAGTAAAGTCGCAATGATGCTTGGTTTCATGTCATAACAGTGATCGCAAAACAGCGATTGCTGTTACAATGAGTGTACATTGCCGAAAAGCAAATTGGAAATTCACACTTCTGGGCAACAAGACATCTGCCAACTTAAAATAGTATTTATGTGGGGGACTGTGCCCCCTGCACCTACCCTCATTGGGGGCTTTGATCCTGGCCCCCCTGACTAAATATAACCAACTCCAGAGGGGAGCATGTCGGGGACGGGAAGACAGCCTGACAAAAAAAAATGGCAACAGTAACATTTTCTCCAGTCCCCTGTCCCCAGCCCCAAAACAAGTACCTGCTGCACCAAAGCTTTCCACCCTCACCACCACACCACATGGCTAGCTCAGTGGCAGCACTGCACACTACCCCACACAAACCCTCTTCCCTTTCCCTCCAATTCTCTTTCCTAACCATCCCCTTCCAGTTGCCCTCCCTCACTGATCCCTACTGTCACTTTCATATTCTGTCACTACCCTTACATGGTAGCCAAAAAGGGTAACACTGTAAAGAGTTGCTGTTTTTACAGTTGCTCATTTACAGTTGCTATGATCACTGGATATCGTGATGCTCAGCATCAGTACCATCATGTACAGTAAATTAATATGTTGAGTAAAAAAAATCAGAAATAGTCATGGACATCACTTTATATTTTCTTGCTTTCTTGCAACTCGGCAGCTAACCACTAAAGCTCATATACTGAATGGCTTGTGGAGGCACACACACACACACACAGCATTTTTTCTGTACAATGATACCTGTTGACTCCTCTAACAATCATGCAGGTGCTGAGCAACACACTAACAGGAGCGTTAGAGGGGTATTGCATGTCCATGATGCTTGTGCAATGCATCATAGTAATTCAATCATAAGGAAACCAGGATACAAACCAGTGTTGCATGGTGAGTTGGTTCCAAAAAGGGCTTGGTCCAGGACATGTTTCAGAGATGGTAAGAGTCACAGTGGACAACAACCAACACTTGATATTCTAGCATCAGCTTGGAGTCCAAAATAGCCCCCAGATTCCTTACCCATCTACAGCTTTGAGATCAACACCATCCAAAGATGGTAGGATGGTGCTATAACTTGATACTGATGATCACTGACCCAGATCTACCCGTAGCACCTCTGTCTTAGATGGGTTAAATCTAAGCCAGCTGGCTACTATCCAGTCCTGAATTTCCCAAAGGCACTCATTTCCAACACAACCACCCTAGCATTCAGAGCACAAGACACATACAATTGGTTGTCATTGACATAGCAATGAAAACCCACACTACAACATCTAACGATATCCCCAAGCAACATTATGTACACAATGAATAACATGGGAGCCAAAATGGACCCCTGAGGTACACCATGATGATCATATCAGATGACTGGATGAACCTTGACATTGTTTATATTAAGACTAAATGAGAAAACCTGGTCCAAGGCATGGCCATGTTGGTAAGCACCACTGGTAACAGTCTGTATGAAGCCCATGGGTGACATCACCCGGAAGAACTGATTTCCAAAAAGAGATGCTTCATTGTTAACCCAGGCATTAAAGTCACACAAAATAAGAAGTTGCAGGTGAGTCCAACAAGGTTGGCCATGAAACTGTCAAGTTCCTGCAACAATTCATACCAATATCCTGGAGGACAGTATATGAGATCTTACACCTTGTACCCAGCCCACCTTTCACTGCCATGCATTAAAATGAGTTGGTCTCCCATGGTGGTATGCCATCATACCCAATGCAGATCAAAATCAGATGGCTACCACACCACCACAACACTCACACCTAGGACAATGCACCATGAAATAAACCAGCAGAACAGACACCTCAAGCATAAGGCCCAAGTCTTCCTCCAGCCAGGTCTCCTTGATGCACACCAGATCTGCTAAGAAATCTATGATGAAAACCACCATCACAACTGTTTCATTCTTTAGTGATCTGGTGTTACAAAGAAATGTCCTAGGAGGAGGGGCTAAGTTGGATGGTCCATTAGCTACCTGCTGACCAACTTAGTAGCCCAGGGAATTGGGATCAGGCATGGGGAACCCCACACCTGGTAAGACCTTCTCTTGGGGTGCCTCCTCAAAAATAGGGAAGAGGGCCTTCAAAACAAAAATGTCCACTTCCACACTTTTTTCTTATTTCTTATATATTATTTATTAGCCATTTGTGCCTAAATGTTTCACCATTTTATTTATGGTTTCTTCAGGGGGTAGCTTTTAATCCATCACCTTAAATATAGAATAAAGGATGGGGAAGTGTGTGATATGAGAATTTTATGCACACCTGAGGTGTGGGATGCAACATAAACCCCAATGGTGAAGCCCAAGGGGTTTATCAAAGCATCCTACACCGAGAGTGTGCATTAAATTCTCATATGCATACTTCCTCATCTTTTATTTTATATAATTTGCTGGTGAGCAATTTTTTTTCCAGTCTGAGTGCTGTGACCCACAGACACACAGACACACACATATACTCTCTCTCTCTTGCTGTCTCTCTCCCCCTCCCTCCTATTCAACCCCCCCACACACACACACACTTACCACCTTTAGTCTACTTTTGGAGGGTATACTGCAGCAGCCCACACACAGCAGCCCTAAATGCAGCAGGTAGTTTCAGCTTCCACGGCTCCCATTTCAGATTCCACAACTGCAGCATTCCCCACCTAGCCTCTGTCCTTCTCCATTTTGTCCCTTAGCTGACAACAGCACAGCAGCCTCCAGCTCCCGTAGGTCCCACAAATTATTTTTTTAAGTGTAAGTTGGCATTGGGATCATGCTCACACTTACCTCTTGGTGTGGGCAAGCAGCAAGGGACCACTCCCACTGTCAGTGTGTGGCTCGTGAAGCTGGGAAACTGGAGGATTAACCAGATACTTTTTTTTTATGTTAATGGTAGGATAAATGGTAGGATCAACCAGATAGCTAAAAAAAAGATTAAGGGAAGGTCAGGGTTTTATTGTGGTGGCTCCTCCGTAATAAAGACATGGAACCACAGTGTTTCTTGAAATTCTTTAGCCCGCCTACACAGAGAATGGGTGCCAGTGAGGGAGTGCTCACTTTTGACAGACAGAGCATGTGAATGCCATAATAACTGACTGGTTATTATGGTAAATATCAACCAGTGGTGTCCATTCAAAAAATTCCTCACCAGTAATTATATTAAAATAATGTAGAAAATAATATTTAGTTCCTGCAAGCTGTTTACATTTTTTGTTAAATATAGCTAAAACTACCTCTCCACACTCTGCAAAACATTTTTTTATCTCTATTTAAATGTTTTTGTTTCTTTTGTTTGTGAATTGTAATAAATTAACACATGTAGTCATTGGCTATTACTATAATAAGTCATTAATTGAACACTCTCCACAGTCTCACTTACTGTGCCTCTGCCAATATCCAGTATTGATTTTGGCTCTCCACTATATTTTATGCCTTTTCTCTCTGCAACCCAGCTCAGTCATCTCCAACATATATAACAGTGCTGTGGAGTAATTTTAGTTGCCAAATAGTTTCTTATTACTCATTTTGTGTTTACAGTTTCATTTATTTTCCTTTCTGAAAGTTCATTAAGTTCATTTTTTAGTTTATTCAATGTTTGTTACCATTTAATAAATTCTAGTGCTGTAGCACATAAGTGTTTCTTTCTACTTATACAGTTTAAATATTTGCCATAGTATCATAGTAATGTGTCAGCAGAAAAGGACTATCCTGGTCCATCTAGTCTTCCCATGTCCCACCCTCCCCTACTTGTCGCCACTTCCCAGGGATATTATCCTCTGCCAGCTAGACAACCCCTTGTGTCTGTCCCACACCCTCTTGAATTCTTCCACTGTTTCTGCACATATCACCTCATTGGGTAATCTTTTCGAGGGTTCTACCACCCTCTAAGTGAAATAACATCACCTTGCATTGCTCTTCCCCTTCCAGTCTTAAATTATGACCCCTTGTTTTAACTCAAATTTTAATTTCGAATAAGCTAACTTCATTGACTTTATTTATTCCCTGCATATACTCAAAAGTCTCTATTATGACACCTATATCTAGTCTAACCTCCAGTGGGTATAGATTTAGTTCTCTCCATCTAGTCTCATATGGCTTCTCTTGCATACCTTGCACCATCTTTGCTGCCCTTCTCTGAACCCTCTCCAACCCATCTATATCCTTTCTTAAATGAGGCCTCTAGAACTGTACCCCATACTCCAGGTGTGGTCTGACTATGGTCTTATAGAAAGGCATCAACACCACCCTCTTCCTACTTTTTATACCCCTTCCTATGTATGCCATCATTCTATTAGCTTTACCTACTGCCTTACTACATTGGTCTCCTACCTTTAGGTTATTTGAGATTATAATCTGAGGTCCCTTTCCTGTTCTGCTTGCTTTATCAGTCCCCCCCCCCCCCCCCCAGTGAGTATGCAGTATCTTACTCCATTATTCAAGATGCTTCTTCCTATTGCACTGTCAAGGAGTGAATGTAGTTCTCAAAGCCCTGAGACTGATGTGCCCAAGAATGAGCTGTGACATGGTACTAGGGGACATATGGCAGATACAAGCTGCCACATTCCCAAATGTAGGATTCATAGAACTCTCCCAAATGGAGAAATTTTAAGTACCCTTAGACCAGCCAGGACTGCTGTATGACACATCACATACAATCCCACCCAATAATTAAAATACATAAACCACTTATTACAAATGAGACAATCCTGCACTTCACACAACTTCCGCAGAAGTAAAATGACATAAGTCACTTACAAACACACAACTATTCAAACCAAATTACCACTACAAACAACTTATTAAACTAAGTACTCACACACCCAACCCAAGTGACTTAAATATTAAATGAAACAGGCTGTATAATCAGTAGAGAGGTTCTACAAACATAGCAAAATTATGACATTGCATTCTTGAGTTGTACAGTTAAAAAGACTTAAAATTGTGCAGATTACTTTCTTGTGAAATTTAATTCAGTCAGAACTGAATATTTGTGCTTTAACTCTGTCTACTTTAAAACTAGAGACCTGAAACTTGGTACATTTCTCCATTAAATGGGAGAACTGAGCATCCTAATTGTGGTGCTATGTAGACTAGTACCTAAAAGCTATATGAAAAATAACCGAAATGTACATTTTGGCAAAGCTGTGTGAACCTTTGTGAAAGTAGAAACATAATTGTGCCTGAATTTCAGTAGCAGATGCTAAAGTTCACCAAGCCCAAGTTGTGACCAAAAATACACTTTGAAAAAAATGTCATGAAATTTGCAGAATTCTGAGACAGCCTTAGTTGCTAATTTCACCCAGCCCTAGTAAAGGCCTTAGTTATTGCAGCTCTGTTTGATTTTTCAACTTCAAAGTTTTAAGTACTAGTGCACCTAATGATTAAAATATGGGGTATTAAAGTAGAAAACTATGTTTAATACTTATTAAGGGATGTTAATTGAAGAAATAACCATATCTGAACCTAGTTTGCAAATACTGTATATTTCTCACTAAATAATAACATAACAAAGTTGTTTGTGATTGCTTTTTAAGGTTGTCAAACTATAAACAAATCACTTTATGTTTTTTCTGCTAAACACATGCAACTCAAATGCAGCTTTCATTAATTTATTTTTCAACTGAACAGTAATGCATTGCATCGCTGTAAAAGACCAACTCAGTAAGTTATCATTCTGGATCCCATAGCAACTATACAACTCTTGTGCAACTGATTGAGTAATGTCACTTCAACTGTCCTTGTCAGAGTCTATACTTTATTGTGCAAACAGACAGTGAGCCTGAGCAAAGTGTGCTTCCATTGGTTTTGTGAACTTAATTCATGATAAGCAGACATGAATATGGTGTCATGTCAGTTCATCTGGTCATTTCATTCTACAGCAACTTGCCCTGGGCTATGAGTTCTGGTATCAATTAGCTCCCATGTCAATTTGTTCCTGGACAATTCAGTCCCACTACATATCATACTGTATTCTATGAACAATTACAGTATGGACTCCACTTCTACAACCCTCAAGCAGATTGCCTCATCTGGTGGCAAATTGTATCCACCTGAAGTTTATTTTATAATATTTCTGCTGGGGATGAATTGACATGGTAGCCGATTGATGCCAAGATCTAATAGTCCAAGATAAGTTGTGGAGTGAAATGACCAGAACAAATTGTCATGTAGCCCATGCACACTCATTATATCACTTTATAAATAAAAATGTTTCAAAAAGTGACGAAATTCACTTCACTGGGGAAGTTTTCACTGACTTTTACAAACTTAAAAATAGAGTTTCCTATGAGAAGGTTTACTTTAGCAATGTTGCTGACAAATACATTGATATAGTCCAGTGAAGTCACCTTCCTAAAAGTTACAGAAAACGTTGCTGCTGTTCCTGCTTATGAACAAATTAACTACTCTTTTTTTGGCAGTATAAAATAAAACTAACCTAACCAGAGTATGTAGCATATCAGGTGAGGGTTAAGAATGATTAGAGATGTGCTCACCAGGGTATGCCTGGAAATCATGTTGTGTTACAATGCCAGCCTGTGATAAATGCATAATATCCAAATGCAGTATATTACAATATATCAAAGGAAGTCTTAATTCATTTCATTTGGGTTTCTGTGAAATTTCCTGATATTGATTGATTGAGTGATTTGAAATTTGGTATCTGGGACAGGCACACATAGTCAAAGCTTGTTTCAGGTATGACCCTGGGAAGGGGGAACATGAAAATATAAAGACAGTGAACATCACATGAAAATACAAAGAAAGCAAACAACTGAATAGTTGCAACAATGACAAGATAAATGCAACCATGAAAACTGTAACCAGATAATGTACATAGTGCTTTTAGTCATTGGTTACCCTTGTGTGTCAGTATACCACAGGCATACCCCACTCTGCCATAATATCTCTCATTTATTAGCAAAACACTGATATTTACTGTAGTACCATGTATACATATTATTGCAAATACTCAGTTCTTGTACTGATCAACATTAGTTGCATGATGCTGAAATGAGGAAAATGTATTGCATACCCATAAGACAGACCAAAGACAGGATAGTCAGAAAACTAACAAACAAACTGCAAGCACATGGTAAAGAACTGTAAAAAAATATGATAACGAGGGAGGAATGAAACAAGACTTGAAACTAGCCAAAACTGCCTCCAAAAAATTAGAACAGTTTTATAACAATCATTAACGAATAAATCAACATGTATAAGACCATCAAACATAACAGGAGAAACCATAAATTCCCATAATGGTATGACAGAAATATGTAATAACTATTTTACACCTAATTATGCCCAGAATGATTGCCACCTATCTAGATTATTGAAAGCAAACTCTAGTGACCCAAATAGTACAACCTGGATAAGGAGGGAACATGTTCAGGAAAAAATAGAAAACAACAAAAACAATTTAGCCCCTGGACCAAACTCTATCACCAGCAATATGTTAAAAATAATAGCTAGTAACATTTTAAAACTTTTACAAATATTCTTTTTTTTTTTCAGGTTTTTTTTTTTTGAAATTCAAAATGTTATTGTTTTAACACACCAACAGACATGTAATACAGATGCCAAGGCAGACGAAGACAAATCCTTAACAATATTCAGAGACATGACAGGATCATGTATCAAGTTACCCAAACCCACCCTTACCACCCCTGGAAGGTGCCACCTCAAATTCCAGGTTAACCCTGAAGAGAAACTATCTATTGCCATGGATCAGTATGCAATAGGATACAGTTAGCCACATAAAAACAAACCATAATGATCTAGTCAGAGGAGTCCAAGTAGAGAGTTCAATGAAGGTACATAGCATATAACTTGCCCCATTTTTTATGAAAAGTAGGCATAGCATTTCTGGAACTAGCTATTAGTCTTTCCATCTTAAAACATAAGGAGATTTCCTCAAGCCAATCATTATAGGAGATGGCCACTTGGTCTAGCCAGTGTCGAAGGACTAACCTTTTGACTGCCATTGAAATTATGGCCATTTGGAATTTCCGTTCTTTAACACTAATGCTCGAGTACAGACCAATAACACAAATTTCAGCTATGAATAGTTCCTCCAGACCCAAGATCGGATCCAAACTATTACGAATTGCATGCCATAATGGGGCAACTTTAACGCAAGACCAAAATATGTGCAGCAGGTTCCCCACTCCCATACCACACCTTATACAGTTATCAGATTTTAATCTGTCAAATTTAGCTAGCTTTGCTGGTGTGTAATACGTGTTATTTAAAATGTAAAACTGTATAAGCCTGTTCCTGTCCAGAGTAAGATATTTGTACACATCTCGCAAAACTTGACTCCAAGAAATAGGAGAGTCAGGTACGAGAGGAGCCCATACATTGGAGCCTGCTAATGATTCGGGGAATTTTGTAAGCAAGAGATAATTATATAGCCGAGCTATGCTGTGGGGTTTTGTGACACAGATCCTGACTTGTTCCAGGAAAGGCCTAATTTGAGAGGGTGTTCTCACCAACCCGAAATTCTTGCCTACAAAGTGTCTCAATTGGTAAATCTTGAAAATGTTTTTGGGAGAAATATTCAGGTTTGCTAACAGATCTCTAGAGGAACCAAGGGAACCCTGAGAGTAGAGATCCTCCACCGAGCAATCCTGAATTTGTGGGAGCCAGTTTAAGGACAGCATGTGTCCCCCAATTTTAATATTAGGGTTAAGAACGAGTGGCTTGGCCAAATCCTTAGTATACGAGATTTTAAAGAAGTTCCAGCACTGAGTGAGAATTTTAACGGAAAGCCCTATGGCTGAGTTGCAAATATCCTCCAGTAGGGAGGAGTAACTGTAGTAAAAAAATATGGTGAGGATGTATATTGTGTTTCCCCAATAGTTTGAGCTCTAGCTCCAACCAAATGGGTGTATGGTATTCATTCAGAGGACAAATCCACCGACCAAGCTTAGCTAAGTGACTGGCCCAATAGTAAAACCCAAAATTAGGTAAAAGAAGACCTCCTTTATCTTTAGGCAAGCTGAGCTTGAGGAAAGCTCTTCTAGGTTGTTTACCGCCCCAAATAAACTTGGACACCATTGAATGTATTTTCTGAAAGTAAGATCTAGGAAGCCAGATGTTGAGAAGGTTCAGGGGGTAGAAGATACATGGAAGTACATTCATTTTGATGATACTGACACGCCCCCCTATAGTAAGGGGAAGGTTGTCCCACCTATTAAGATCTTTTTGGATTCTGTCCAACAGGTCCTCCAGATTAAGCTCTTTAATTGTCTCCTCATCCTGGGCCAAATATATGCCCAGATATTTAAGGGAGTTCGAGGCCCATTTCATACCAAATTGAGATACATTTGCCTGAAGCAAGAGCGAATTAAGTGGAAATATCACCGATTTGGATAAGTTCAACCTGTAGTTAGATGCTTTACCAAATTGGTTAACAATTTGCAAAACCTCCGGTAAAGAAGACTCAGGGTTTGAGAGATGTAAAAGGATGACATCTGCAAAAACGGATAGGGTCAAAGTCTGTTGAGCAATGACACATCCTGAAATCTTGGGTGAGGTTTTAATATGAAGTAAAAGGGGTTCCAGATATAAATTAAATAGGTAAGGGGACAAGGGACATCCCTGGACAGTACCAGAATACAGGAGGAAGCGAGATGAAAACACACCATTACAATAAACCCTAGCAGAAGGCGAGCTGTACACCGCCTTTATCCAATGAATAAAACTCCCTGGGAAGCCCATTTTACCGAGGGTAGCCCACAGGAACTCCCAGCTGACCCGATCAAAGGCCTTCTCTGCGTCTAAAGCAACTAAAGCCATAGGGGACTGGGACTCCTGAGCAATTCAAAAAATATGGGTAAGTGTGCGCATATGATCCGTGGCTGACCTCCCCTGGACAAATCCCACTTGTTCGTGACTCAGCAGGGCTTGCCAGACCTGTTTGATTCTCAGGGAAAGAATTTTAGTTAAGATTTTAATATCTTAATTGAGTAATGAAATTGGCCTATAGCTAGCTGGGTCCAACTTGGGCTTGTCTGATTTTGGAATTAAAATTATTGCAGCCTCCAGCAATGAGGGATCTAACGAATCAGAAGAGAGAATATAGTTAAATAATTTAAGAAGGGCAGGGGAGATCTCTTTGCAGAAGATTTTGTAGAAATTTGGAGGAAGGCCGTCAGGTCCAGGGGATTTGTCCAAGGGTAAATCTTTAATGACTTCTTCAACCTCACTTAAAGTGATAGGAGAGGAAAGTAGTTCACAATGGTGTGCTTGCAGTCTTGGGAGAGACACGCCCTCCAAAAAAGATTCCGCGTCTGAACGAGATGGCGAAGAAGCCCCATTACCATACAAATCTTTATAAAAGGCTTCAAAAATTTTGGCTATGTCCCGTGGGGCAGTTTTAATTGAGCCATCAGACACTTTTAAGGCAGGGATCAATCTGGAGTTTTCCAACTCCCTTAATCTGAGGGCAAGTAGTTTCCCGGGTTTCTCCCCCTGATCTAGGTAACGCGTTTTAGTTTTTAAAATAACATACTCTGTTTTTTCCTTAATCAGGTCTTCATACTCATTTCTGAGTCTACATAGATTCTCCAAGTCTATTTGAGAGTTAGAGAGAGAGAGGGCATCTTCGGCCTTTTTGATCTGATTGGACAAAGAGGTAATTTTCGCTTCCCTCAGCCTCTTCCTCCTAGAAGCTACTTTTATAAATTCGCCTCTAAGAAAACATTTTAGCGAGCACCACATTAAGTCTTCTTTGGGAACTGAACCCTGATTGATTTCAAGAAAGGACGAGATCAAAGACTTGAAATGAGAAGTAGTGTGCTCGTCCTTCCGAAGCAGTGTATTGAGCTTCCAAGAGGTGTCCCTTTGGCCCGGAGGGCTGGGGGATAGCTTAACCCATGCCATTGAGTGATCCGAAATAACAATCGGCTCTATACCGGTAAGGGAGATATTAGCCAGAAGAGCAGTGCTCGCTAAAATATAATCCAATCTTGACCAGGATTTATGTATTTGAGAGTAATATGTGTAGCTACGACTAGAAGGGTTCAGTACTCTCCAAGGGTCACATAGACCTAATAGGTTACAGAAGTCGTTGAGAGCAATTTGGGCAGGTGTGGGGGATTTTATGGGTCTATAAGTTTTATCTAGGTCCTGAGAGGGAGCGATGTTCCAATCCCAATATAAATGTAGTTGGCAAAAATTCGCTTAACTTGGTTGTTAGCTGCATAAGGAAATTAGGGTCCCCACCAACTGGGCTATATATAGCCCCCAGAACTACATTCATGCTATTGAGTAAACCTTTAACTAATACAAATCTGCCCTCTGGATCTGTAGTGCATTTCTCCGGTACGAATGATACATTTCGTCTTATCATGACAGCCACTCCTCTACTAACTGTTGTCCCTTCAGAAACAAAGACCTGAGAAAACCCCTGACAACGTAACATCTTAACTTCCGAGACTAAGATGTGAGTTTCTTGCAGGAATAAGATGTCAATACCAACGAGAGAGCAATTTAATAAAATTTGCCTTTTTTTAGTTACCTCTCTAATACCTCTGACATTCCAGGTAGCAGTTTTAATATGGACTAAAGCCATTTAACAGTGAAAAGGAAAAGCAGTTTGAGTAAGTAATGATCCACGGCATTACACTCCGACCCCTTGAGTAGTGGCACCTTCCCCCCATCCCCCACCCCCCTCCCTGAAAAAACATGTCATAACAGAAGAGAATGCCAAACTGTAAGTTTGAAGTTGCATAACCAATATCTGTACCCAGAGTTAAAACCAATTCGGGGTATCCAACAGGAAAGATAAAGTCATCAAACCAACCCTCCAACCCCTTAAGCTTGCCCCCCTGACCCTCCCATGATCTCCCTGAACTATTTACAATGGGTCCCCATGATACCAAAAAACTGAATACCACCCAACTAAGACACATTAGCAGGAACCCCCCCCAAAGTTACCCTAGTCCAGACCGAACCCCTTTGGAACCGACGTCTATTCCATACATAGAAGACCCCCCTGAATTTCGCATGCAACAATGGGAAGCCATAACAACCATCCTACATGAGTTGGACCTGGGTACCAAAATCTCCCTAATAAGGCCGCAAGACAGATCCCCCGGAGCTTATCCCTCTCCCCGAGCCCCCCCATCACCCTTGACCTAGATTAGCCGTGGAGTTTCTTGCCCAGTTATCCCCAATAGATGTTTACGTTATACCAAATATCTAATTTCGCCATGTATAGAGAATTGCCTGTAATAGGCCTTACCTCCTGATCTCACCCCAAATCACCAAAAAAAAAGGGAAGGAAGCTGAGAGGTAGCCATGGTGTAATTTTGCCCCCACAGCGAAGTCCTGGCCCTTGGGGATTGGATCCAATGCACTCCAGCGACTTCCCTACGGTGGCTTAAGGAAGGCCTCCTAAGTAAAGGAAGTCCCCGGCGGAAAGCGTGCCGACGAACCAAAACAGTCCGACCCCAAAAAGGGAACACCGGAAACCGCCTCCCCAACTCCTGGTTCCTCTTCACCTAACTAGGGGCATGAGCTCAAGGCTCAAGGATCCTAGCCAGGCCTTATAGGCCGTGAAGCCTACAACCTCCCCTCCCACATCAACGATACCCCAGCACATCAACCAAAGGATCCTACAGGTAGGAAATCGACAAGGAGAAAGAGACATCCTATTCAAAAAGATTCCAATTCGACAAAACTAAGGGGAAGGGAGCAAACCATTATCAGGATATAGTTCAAAGTAGAAAAGTCAGTCCCCTTTGAAAAGGTTAGGGAGTTTTATGGTGAGAGCAGCCAATGCTTGATCCCGGTTTTCATAAGGGTGCCAAACACCATCTAGGGAGACCATCAGTCTGGCTGGGTAGTTCATCCTGAATTTAATCCCAGCGGCGATGAGTTTCTTCACGATGGGATGGAAAGCTGTTCTCCTTTGGCGGGTTTCGTACGGGAGGTCTTGTGTAATACAGATCTTGCTCTTATCCCAATAGATTGCCTCCAGCTCTCTCGCTTTCGATACCACATGTTGTTTCTTGATAAAGCTGAGAAATTTAATTATGATCGGTCGGGGGGGCACCAGGCTGAGGGTTGGGCTTTAAAGAATGGTGGGCCCTCTCAATGTGGTATTGCTGCTTGAGAGGAGAGGGACCGATGATCTTGTTAAGTAGCTGCTGCACAAATTGGATAGTATCTCCACCCTCCTCAGAGTTGGGTAGGCCAAGAATCAGAATGTTGTTCCTCCTACTTCTGCCCTCTAAATCTTCTGTTTTCAGCTGTAATTTTTGGATTTATTGCCGAAGTTTCGTTATTTCTGGGTCAATTCTGCCCTTCCAGCTCTCTAGTGAAGACGATCTTGCCTCCATATCGCCTACCCTATGCGAAAGAGCTCCAAAGTCGCTCCTGATCATCTTCACCTAGCTGGAGATCTCCTGAAGGGTTTCGCGAAAGGGCAGGAGCACCTGGAGAAAGCGATCCTCAGTCAGTAGGTTACTCTGGTTACTGGGAGGTATTTGCTTCGATGCCTGCCCCGAATTCAGGTTTCTGGCTTTTTTAGCGCTTTTTTCTGGTGTCGTGGGCGGAGTGTGTTTAACTCCAGCCTGCTTCATCTCGGAATCCATCTCCTCCCCAACCACGTTAAAATTCTCCCAATAGCTGTATCTCTGATCCGGGAGTATCTCAGACAAACGAGGTAGCAGCAAGGCTTATGTCTTCTTATAAGGAGTGCAGTAAATTGGGCAAAAGGAGCAATTTGTTAGGGTGATGGTTGGGAGCCCAAGAAAAGGCAGCTACCAGACGCTCTGCATCACGTGACTCCTCCCTTTTACAAATATTCTATAAAAACCCTATACTGGAGGGCTAGATCCCAATGGACTGGAGACTGGCACATGTGACTCTGAAATATAAGGGTGAGTCAAAGGCTGAAGCTTCAATCTACAGGTCAATTAGCCTCACTTTGGTGCCAGGTGAACTCCTGGAATAATTTACAAAGGGTGAGCTCTCAAAACACAGATTAAACACAGATGGATTAGGCCCTTAACAGCATGGTTCCACAGTGGAAAATCCTGTGTAGCAAATTAATTAATTTTCTACAAAGCATAAGCAGAAAACTAGAAAGAGGGAATTCAGTTAATGTCCTTTATTAGGATTTTAGAAAAGCATTCAGCCCAGTTACACACAATTTGGTAATTCAGAAAATGAAAAAAAATATAGGGTAGATTTGTCTCTTACTAACTGGATTATAGCATAGTTGAGAGAAAGAACCCAGAAAGTTAAAATAAGTGGAATATTTTCTACAGAAGGAAAGGTTACTAGTGTGGTCACGCAGGGCTTGGTCCTGGTGCTGGTCTTGTTTAATATTTTTATTTCATACCTAGATAATTTTACCAACTGGTGCAGAAAATATGCTGATAACACCAAATTGGGGGGGGGTCTGTGCTACAAAAGAGCAAGTAGATACTATACAGTGAGATCTAAACTATATAAACCATTGGGCAAAAACTTGGGGTATGAGTTTTAATACAGGAAAATATGCTGTGCTGCATCTGGGAAACAGATATAAGAGGTGTCCACATGAAATGGATGGTAATCTACTAAAACAGTGGACTGTGAAAAAGAGATTGAAATCATAGTGGACAGTAAACTAGACTAAGAAACTTAATGTAGAGAAGTGATAGCCAAAACGAACAGAGTGTAGTGGAAAATTAAAAGGGCTTTTAAAATTAGAGACAAAAAGAATGATCTGTCCACTGTATATTCATATATTTGCCCATTTATGAATTATGGGTCACACTTGGGGATACCCAATAAGAAAAAAAATGTTAATTCCCTGGAGAGAGTGCAACAAAGGATGACAAAGTCCATTCAATGACAAATGGACATGCCATATCAGGACAGGCTGCAATATTTACACCTACATTGATTAGGAAACCACTACATCAGGGAGATTTACTGTTTATGTTTGAAGTTACAAATAGTCTGGAATTAACAGTAGATTTGGACCTTGATGTTAAACAAAACACTCAAATTATAGGACAAGGGGGCACCCTTCACAGCTCTAAAATAAGCATGTTAGGAGCAAAAAAAAAGCTACTTTTGTACGCAAAGGTTTATTGGCAATTGGAATGGCCTCCTATTTGAAGTGGTTGTTAGTAAAAATAAAGATATTTTTAAGACAAGATTAGATTCCCATATAAAAATGCAATTATAATAGTTTACCACTAAAAATAGTGGAGGAGTGGTTAATATACAGTATGTCAATAGGCATTTATCTTCTACAGCCAGCTGCAGTATGAACCACAGTATGCGACTACAGGTGTAGCACAGAAAAAGTTAAGTAGGCAGAGTGGAATCTGACAGGATGCAAAGCAATATTGTAGCATTCCATACCACATTTACTGCAGGAAATACAGTAAAGACATTTCAGTGGCATTTAGTCCCTTTTGTCATGCAGTAAGAATGGACACTGAATTGCATCCTGGCGGACTGCACTATAATCGGTGGAAATAAATCTATAAACTGTATTAGGAAATATAGATTAGTTGTAAAAAACAGAAAATGTTTATGGAAAGATACACCTACATACAACTGCAAGCAGCCAGTGACAAGTTGCAGTGTATTCCGATATATCACAATATTTCACAATATATCACTAGAAATTCCATTAATTTTCAATAGAATTTACAGTGATATATTAGGATATATTGAAGTATATCAAGATATACTGCAACTTGTCACTAGCTACAACTTTAGAATGCAGGACAAAAAATATGTGTGCCTCTGAACTGAATATCATACAATATAGTGGTATTGTATTGGCATCAATTACAAACAGGTGAAATAAAGCAGAAAATAAAATACTAAATATAAATTAAGAAACTGAAGATACTGTACCACAGATAATGTCATTATTTATCAAATGGCTTGGCTTATAATGAATTTAGCCTTTCCTTTTAAATACAAGGCCCTCCAAGAGGAAATGCTCTATATATGGTTGGTGGCTAGCACAGCCAGGTGCATCCTCTATATTGTTCTGCTTGTACCTGAACATCTAAGGGGGAAGAAAAAGTAAAAAAGAGTTTTACTTTGGAAATGTATAAGTATCATTGAGGAAAAGAGTGTGTTATATTTACAAAGGAAGAGGGGGAGGTCCCTAAAACAAACAGTAGAAACACTCTGGATACAGAAGTTGATACCAGCCCATTTACAGAAGAAAGGGTTCTGAAAGAACTCTTAAACTGAAGGTGGACAAAGCAATGGGGCCTGATGGGATTCATCCCAGAATTCTAAACGAACTAAGCGTAGAATTAGTGACACCACTGACTACCCTGTTTAACAAATCGTGGGAGGATGGGGTGGTACCCGAGGACTGGAGGAGGGCAGATGTGATTCCCTTTCACAAAAGTGGGAGCAAGGCAGAAGCAGGAAACTACAGACCTGTTAGTTTAACCTCAGTGGTAGGGAAAATGATGGAATCACTTCTGAAGGAAAGAATTGTTGAGTATCTAGAGGCCAGAGGGGCACAGGACCCAAGGCAGCATGGATTCACAGCAGGAAGGTCATGCCAGACAAATCTGATAGATTTCTTTGACTGGGTGACCAAAGTAGTAGATCAGGGAGGGCTGTGGACATGGCCTACCTAACTTTAGAAAGGCATTTGACACAGTCCCACACAAAGATTAATATACAAGTTAGCTAGCCTGGGAGTGGATCCCAAGATGACAGCCTGGGTAAAAAATTGGCTGGAGAATAGGACACAGAGAGTAATGGTAAATGGAGTCCACTCTGAAGAAAGGGGGTTTACTAATGGGGTACTGCAGGGTTCAGTATTAGGACCGGTCCTCTTCAATGTCTTTATAAGTGACATTGCAGAGGGACTGGAAGGAAAAGTATGTCTCTTTGCAGATGACACAAAGATCTGCAACAGAGTTGATGCACAAGGTGGGGTGGAAAGGATGAAAAGGGACTTGGCATGGTTAGAGGAATGGTCAAATCTATGGCAGCTTAGATTCAATGCTAAGAAGTGCGAGGTAATGCACCTGGGAAACAAAAACCCAGGGGAAGAGTACACAATGGGGGGTGAGATACTAACAACAACAAAAATGGAAAGGGACCTTGGGGTAGTCATATCAGATGACCTAAAGGTGGGCAAGAAATGTGAGAGGGCAGCAAGGAGGGCTGGGGGGATACTGGGATGCATAGGGAGAAGCATCACCAGTAGAAAACAGGAAGTTATTATCCCTCTGTACAGACAGCTGGTCAGACCCCATCTGGAGTACTGCGTGCAGTTCTGGAGACCCAGTCTTCGCAAAGACATAGACAGGATGGAAGTTGTCCAGAGGAGGGCAACTAAAATGGTGCAGGGTCTGCACCAGAAGACATATGAAGAGAGACTTAAGGAGCTTAATATGTATAGCCTTGTGGAAAGGAGGGAGACGGGGGACATGATAGAAATTTTCAAGTACCTCAAGGGAATCAACAAAGTCCAAGAGGGTAGCATCTTTCAAAAAAGAGGTGTGCAAGAACAAGGGGGCACAATTTGAAGATAGAGGGGGGGCAGCTCAGAGGTAATTTAAGGAAGTATTTTTCACAGAGAGGGTTGTGGATGCATGGAGCTGGCCTTCCGGAGGGGGTCGTGGAGTCAAAAACAGTGGTGAAATTCAAGCATGCATGGGACAGTCATAAGGCAATTCTTGGGGTTGGGGGTAGGAAGAAGTAGGCTGCTGGTTAACTAGGGTCTGCAGCTTATCCAGTAGGCAGGGAAATGGGCAGACTGGGTGGGCCAAGCAGTCCTTATCTGCCATCAAATTCTATGTTTCTATGTTTCTATGTTTACAGACAGGATAAAATAGATATACCTAGACAGTGGGAAGGTCCCAGTGGATGGGGCAGGCAGGCTTCATCTGGAGATGCAGGGGTGGGCTGGATGTTTGGTAGGGACACAGGGAGGGAGGGAGGTAGGGAGGATGATAGGCTGCAACAGCTGTGGGGTGGCTATCTTATTACGGATTGCATGGAGTGTGTGGGGGTGATTGGTGTGCAAACAACTTGAGCAGCTTAGGGATGAGATTAGTTGCTTAAAGACAGAGCTGAGAAAGAGAGACTGGCACAGAATGGTGGACCATCTGAGACCTAGGGCACATAGTAGTGCCTCAGAGGGTGGTAGACATCTCAGGATCAGGTGGGAGAAAGGGAGTGGGTTATATGGGTCAAAATTTCCACCTCCTCAGGACCGTATAGGTACAGAACCAGGGGAGTGGAGGAGGATAGGGAATAGGGACAGTAATTGCCTAAGAACAGGTACAATAGCAAATGGAAGTCTCATAACAGTTTGCCAGGATAAGCTCGGGACAGGATAGAGATGCCAAACAACAGGTTGTTGGTACTGGTTACACTGGAGGGGAAGGAAGGGAAGGAGCTTTTTGATGTAGCAGGAGAAAAGGGGGGTACTGGCAGCCCAGAGTACAGCAGTATGGCAGATGAAGGGGCAGAGCATTGATGGGTAATGGTAGAAGGGTGAGGGCTAGGGGAGTGGGCAGGGGGACTGTAGCAAAGAAGGGGGAGGGAGAGGGGGAGCAAAGTTGTAGTGGTGATGGAAGAGATGGTGCTGATGCAGGGAGTGCTTTAGGGAGAGATGATGATGGGTCACTTAGGGGACATAGAGGGGTGGGAGACAGGATGGGGGTGGGGCAGGGGAGAAGGCTAGTAGGACAGGAGGCATCAGGGATATGCAAGATGGGGTAAATGTTCAGAACTGGTGCTAGGATAATGAGAAGTGTCTGGAGTTGAAACATAATAAAGGGGGTGGAGTCTTAGTTCTGGGAGACTCAATACTAAAAGGGGGTGAGATGGGGAAGTAAGGGTGAATAGCATAGTCACATTTTGGTGGAGTGCATGCCAGGAATGACAGCAGGAAGGGTGTTGCAGTTTATTCTTAAGTATGCAGGAAGGGAAAGGAAGAAACCTCATATCATGGTGCATCTGGGCATGAATGACTCAGAGGGAAACACAATCAAGGAGGTACAGAAGAGATTCATTTAGCTGGCAAAGCTGTGTGAGGAGGCAAGGAGTTTGCTGGCTTTCACAGAAGTTCTCCCAGTACATAGAGCAAGTGCTGCAAGGAAACTGAGAATAGAGGAGTTTAATACATGGCTAGGGGCCTGATGTCAGACCAAAGGGTATGGGCTGGTGGTGGATGGGACAGAACTTGGTATAGCGACAACCTCTATTCCCCGGAGAGGTTACACTTGAGCAGGATGGTCTCTGGGGTCTTAAAACAGAGGCTGGGTGAATACAAAGCAACCAGAGTGGAGTTAAGCTAGGTTTGGGCGGAGGCAAATGTGTGGAAATCAAACAAGGTCTATGGAGTGGGGAGCCTAATAGGATTTCCTCCTATACCAGTAGGAAAGGAACAGGGGAGTGTTCGTACAGTGTCGATAATAATTGTGTTCAAAAGGAGAAGGATAGGAAGGGCACCTACTGGAGGGTAGTTTCCTTGAATGTACAGAGCCTGGGAAACAAAGCAGCTAAGCTGCAGGCTCTGATGGCAGAAGGAGAGGTAGACATAGCTGCCATCACTGAAACATGGACCACCCAATACCAGGACTGGGACCTGGTGATTCTGGGGTATAGGCTATACTGAAGGGATAGGGAAAAAGGGAAAAGGAATGGGGTAGCTATTTATGTGAGGGAGGGGATAAGGTGTACCAGGGGGAAAGGGGAGGAGGGAAAAGAAGAGGTATTATGGATACAATTCCAGGACTTGAGGAACAGAAGGCTTAGGATGTGGGTGTATAGGCAACATCTCAGGCAGAAGACTTGGACAGGGAACTAACAGAGCAGATAAGGAGAGTCAGTGGGAAGGGTAACACTGTGATTGTGGGTGACTTCAAGCTGCCAGAGATAGATTGGATCACCTCAGCCACCTTGAGCATCAAGGAGCAGGTCCTCCTTGGGGCTTTCCAGGACAGCTTCCTGGTACAGATGGTAAATGAGCCAAACAGGTTAGGTAACATTCTGGACATGATGCTGACTAATGGGGAGTTTGTCAGTGTGCGGGGTGTGGAGGATATGCTGGCAGGGAGTGACCACCACATAGTGTGGTTCTCACTTAACATGGGCAAGGAGGCTCCAGGAACAGGGACCAGGCTGTTAGACTTCAGGCAAGCTGACTGTGGCAGGATGAGGGACATAGTGGGTGGGCACCTAGCCAGAATTCACCCACACATGGATGCTAACTAGAAATGGGAAATTATCAGGCTAGGGCATGCAGAGGCCACTAACTATTTGTACAATGATACAAAGCAAAAGGGTAGATCCAAGAAACCAAGTTGGTTAAGCAGGGAGGTGTTGGAAAAGTTGACAGTGAAAAGGGCAGCCTTCAGAAGATTCAAGAGATCCAGTCAAGGGGAGGATAGGGATGAGTACCTGATGAAATCAAGAGAGGTGACCAGAGCAGTCAGGGCAGCCACGGCTTTGAGAGAGAGCTTAGGCTGGCACAGGGTATCAAGGAAGGACAAAAGGATTTCTTCATGTACATAAGGGACAGAAGGAGCTTCATGGATCAAATTGTAATGATCAGGAAGGATGGGGGGTGGGCAGAGAAGGAGGCAGACCAGGTAGAAGTGCTCAATGAATACTTCTGTTCAGTGTTTACTAGGGAAAATGATAGATCACTGCCACAGGGGATAGGAAGGGTAGTCACAGGGGCGGTGGGGACAACAGAAGGGAAACTCCCAGTGGGCAGGATACTGGAAGGCCCAGACCCCTGCAAGTATATAAGGCACCTAGCCTAGAAGGCATACACCCCCAGGAACTGAAGGAGTTGGCAGAGGTTCTGGCAGATCCATCAGCAGACTTGCTCAGTACCTCTCTGTGAATGGGGTGCATACCCCAGGACTGGAGGATGGCTCATGTGGTGCCCCCCAAGGATGAACCAGGCATCTACAGACCAGTCAGCCTTACATCCATTGTGGGCAAGCTAATGGAGATGATCCTTAAGGAGAGGTTAGTAACCTTTCTAGAAGGTAATTGCCTCCAAGACAGAAGGTAATATGGGTTTGCCTCTTGCAGATCCTGTCAGACCAGCCTGGTTGACTATTATTACTGGGTGATTAAAGCACTTGACAAGGGCCTGGCTTGTCCTGGATCTGGATTTCAGCAAGGCTTTTGATTCAGTGCCACATGGGAAGCTGATTAGCAAGTTGGGATACAAAGCTGGTGAACTGGGTCAAGAACTGGCTGCAAGGAAGGCAGCACAGGGTTGGTGTGGAAGGGGAACTCTCATCTTTGAGGGCAGTAACTAGTGGAGTACTGCAGGGCTTGGTGCTGGGCCCGGTGTTGTTTGACTTTTTCATTGCCGATATCTTGCATTGCATTTAGAACAAGATTAGTCTTTTTGTAGATAAAACAAAGATCGGTGTGGTGGTGAATGACACAGAAGGGTGGCAGGGGCTACAGGATGATCTAGCTAAACTTGAGTACTGGTTCAGACACATGGCAGCTGGGGTTCTACACAAAGAAGTGCAAAGCCATGCACTTGAGAGCAAGGAACCCAAGAAGGTATTATCAGTTGGGGGCATACAGATAGCCAATATAGAGAAACAGAAAGATCACAGGGCGATAATAATAGGGCAAATTAACTACTCAGTACAGTGCAGGATAGCAGCAGCTAAAGCCAATAGGATGCTGAAGTGTATTGCTAGAGGAATCACCTCCAGGGTAGAGATGCAGCGAATTTAATTTCCGCCAGCAAAGTGGTGGTGAAGTGGCCAATTTCATAGCGTGGAGTAATTCGTGAAGTGTTCCACATTAGGTGGAATTTTGCCTAATGCAGGCAAGATTTCATCGTCTGTAGCAAAATATCACCTTCCATGGGTGAAATTGCACCTCGGAAGGCAAAAGTTCACCTCAGAAGGCAGAAGTTCATAGCGGAAGGCAGAATTTCACCACAGAAGGTGAAATTTTGCTGTTCTGCCAGGTGCAATTTTGCATTTTGCTCCAAAAAACAGGTGGAATTTCATGGATTACTCCATGAAGCGAATTTTGCTCACTTCACCCACCACTACTCCAGGAGAGGGTAGGTTATCCTGCCACTGTGCAGGTCATTGGTGAGGCTGCACCTGGAGTACTGCATGCAGTTCTGGCACCCATACTTAAGGAAATATGTTAAATTGCTGGAGGGTTCCAGAACAGAGCAACAAGAATGATCCTGGGATTGGAAGACAAACTGTACGAGGAGAGGCTGAGGGAGCTTAACATGTATACCCTGGAGGAGTGGAGGGATAGGGTGGATACGATAGAGACCTTTAAATATATGAAGGGTATAAACAAGATTGGTACAGAGGGAATTTTTAAGTTAAAGGAAGAGAGGTACACTAGGGGGCAAGGTCTGAGATTAGAGTGTGGAAGATTCAAGAGAGAAATGAGGAGGCACTATATCACTATTTTGGTGAT
Organism: Neoceratodus forsteri; assembly: GCA_016271365.2. NCBI lineage: Eukaryota > Metazoa > Chordata > Ceratodontiformes > Ceratodontidae > Neoceratodus > Neoceratodus forsteri. The sequence goes on from CM028129.1 coordinate 1,020,028,769, forward strand.
GACCAAGTGGAACGTGCTTCCCAATGAGATGGTATTCTGTAAGTCAGTGGGCAGTTTTTAAAGGGGATGGGACAAAGTGAGGGGGAGGGTTACTGGCACGCGAGTAGGGGAGGGAAGGGCATCTGCAGAGTAATGGACTGCTAGCTGCACTTGCAGACTTGATAGACCATATTGCCTGTATCTGCTGACAGATTTGTATGTTCATACGTTCGTATGCTCAAGTGCATAGTCTAACATTTATAAATTATGTCAGAGATTTGCATTTGCTTGAGAAAATGTATTGTACATAATGTGTATGTTCTATATTTCTGCTAGAGACTCTCTCATCGTTTGTTGCATAAATTCCTCTACAAGTATGTTTGCTGGATTTGTCATCTTCTCTATTGTTGGTTTCATGTCACATGTTACAAAGAAGCCAATTGCCGATGTCGCTGCTTCAGGTAGATACTTCTATGTTTCTTCAAATATGGTTCAACTTTTAATCAGGATAAAGATGAATTTATCTAATATGTATAATACTGCATAGAATATAATTTCCATACTACTTCTTTCTGATTATGTATAACATGGTAAATTACTTACAGGCTTATATTAACACAGTAGCAGGCTGCTAAAAAAATATTTTGAAACTCAGAAAAAAATGTTTTTAATTATTTACATTTATAGGATTTGTGAAACTTATGCCACGGTCTGAAATTTTAACCTGCACCAAGGCTAATTCTATTTTATTTGATGTAATATATTATACAGTAATTAGACTTATTCATATCATTAAGTCACTGATTCTTATCTAAACCCCTAGATGTGTAAGTGATTATTTGTTCAGAAAGTCTTACACTGGGAGAAAATGGTTTAATGTTATCAATGAGTTATCATCAAGCTGAGTCATGTCTGCTCAAATTGCTGACATTTTACTGTTTATATAATGCAATACATTTAAGTAGGAGGAAATAAACATTTACTTGTGAAATTCAGACCCTCAAGTCTGCATTTACTCTATGATGTAAGTGTACCAGACAAAAGAGGTACAGGGAAAATTATTTATTTCAAGAATTTGCATGCCTTTTAAGACTGTTCTAAAGTTAAATAAAATGAAAGCAATGCTCTTTATACCAATTTTGTAATACAACAGTGAAACAGTAACAATTTTTCTGCATTAATCTATAATGTTTAACTCAATGTGTTTTACATGACATACCTCCACAACGTACACCCTGTCAGGTCTTATTGCTTAAATACTGGATGGGCAGCTGTGCCCAAGCCAGTCTGTTCTGCCACAGAGGGGTTTTAATTCCCACTGACCTGAAGAGTGAAGCTCGAGAGCTCTGTGGGAGTAAGAGACCCGAGGTGGCAGAGCACACTGGCTCATCCTGTATTTTACAGTGTATAGTATTACAGTATGTGAAATGTGCAACTAGTGGTTCTTTCGCTTTTAGTACAAAACTGACTTGTTCAGTCTCCAGAGGTTTCAGAATGCTGTTCTACCACAGAAGGGTCACATTGCATTCCATAACCTCTGAACTGATGCACAACAGCATTTTGAAAGGGATGGAATTCTATACAGAACAAAGCTCTACTATGCACAATAGTGAAATAGAAATGTATATATTTTTGAATACAGATCTATAATTGCAATTAACCAAGGGTTAAGAGATTAAGTAAGGGAGGTGTAGAAAGTGCTCCAGATATAACAGAACTCCATACATAAAATAAGTCTTTTTGTATCATTTATTAATATATTTATTTGGATTTTGTTAACCAGGTAGGTATTTCTGGGGACTGTGAAGTGCTCTTCTCTAGGATTACAATGTGGAGGAGGGCACACTGCCCCATCTGTAGGAACTTTATGGTGCTCCATGCCCAGCTGCTAACAGCAAGAGATGAGATATCTCAGCTGTGGCATTGGCTTAGCTGGGGTCTACCCCCACACCCACTCCTTCAGAGACCCACTGACCCAGGGGACTAGAAGCTGGTGAGGAAGGGCAGGGGAAAGGGTGGCAGAAGCAGCCACAAGGGGTTCACTCAGTCTGACACCATTCAGACAGCAAATCACTTTGCACCCCTGGAGGAGGCCAGGTACTTGATCGGGGTGATCTGTAAGTCCATTGAGGGAAATGGGTAGGATGACTTGGTGGCATCCATGGGGGTGAGCAGGAAGAAGTTAGCAAGGAGAGTCTTAGTAATTGGGGGCTCAATGATTAGGGGAGTAGAGAGGGTGATGGGCATGCAAATGAAATGGTCAGATGCCTTCCTGGTACCTCAGCCATCAGGGATATAGATAGGATAGGGAGGATCGTAGAGAAGGGGGAAGGGGACCTGAGGGTGCTGGTACACTTGGGTACCAATGATCTGGCAAACCTGCTTGTAGAGGCAATGAAATAAAACTTTAAGAGGCCAGGGGACAAATTGAAGGCACACTCGGCCTCACTGGAATTTTGCGAGGGCCTCCCTGTGTGGAATAAGAGGAATGGGTATGACAGAGTAAGGATGGAAGAGACTGATGAGTTTAATGTGTGGTTGAAGGGATGGTGTCAGGAGGAGGGGTACCACTTTGTGGGTGACTGGGGGAGCTTCTGGGATAGGAGGCTCTTCAAGCATGGTATGCACCCCCTGACAGCGACACCATTACAGCGAACAATGTCAACAGTTCACTGTAATGGTGCGCCCGAGACCCCGTCACTCTGTCTCCTGGTCCTACATCCCCTTCCTGAATCATCTCTGACTAGGAGTTGATTATATTTAGTATGGAGGTGCGGGGGGCAGATCCCCCTGCATGGAGGGTTCATGGGCAAAGCCCCCCTATAGAAAAATGGACCAGGTTTCCATATGGATTTATCTCAACCACAAGTTGTGGTCAACATAGATCTATCATTGTGATGCCGGTGGATGAAAAATTTGTCAAACCGGTATCATAGAGCTTTCAAGCATGATGGCCTTCACCCATTGAGATGGAGGACCAGTGCTCTGGGGTAGAAGTTTGACATTTACATTGGACAGTTAAACTGACTGCTGAGGAGATGGAGGCTAGGGAACCAATGAAAACTGAAAACAGAACTGAACAGGGGACAAGTAGCAGCAAGGTGGGTAACGGCAAGGTTGAAGTTCAAATAAGATTGGGGAAAGGCCAGTGAAGGAGGGCTGACAAAGCATACATTCAGTGTGAAAAAAAAAATTAAGGAGTCTAGGGAAGACTAAGGGAGAAGGAATAGGAAAAAGCAAGGGGGGATCAGAAGAAGATAGAAAAGGGTCTGCCATAATGTCAGGATTCTGGGAAATAAAATTAGTGAGCTCCAGGCAATGGTGGTAGACACTGATATGGATCTAGTAGCCATCACAGAAACTTGTGCCACAGAGAATAATGACTTGGACCTGACAGTCTGAGGCTACACCATATTTGGAATGGTTAAAGGACAAGGTAAAGGTGGAGGCATAGACCTATATATCAGAGAGGCCATAGATGCAGTGTAGGATAGAAACATCAAGGGAGGTAATAGGGAAAGAGAATCTCTGTGGATTCAGCAATGGCATCCTCAGGCAAGAAACTATGAATGTGGGTGATCTATAGACCTCCAGGATAGGGGGAAGAGAATGATAAGGTGATAAGGGCAGAACTAGAAAGGGGGTGGCAATGAGGGAAGTGGTGGTGGTAGATCTAAGCCTGCCGCATGTTTATTAGGTCATTCTAGAGGCCAAGAGCTCTAGATGCCAGGCCCTAATAGATAACTTGCAGAACTGTCTGCTGATGCAGAAAGTTAAGGAACCCATTAGGCCAGCTGCCATTCTTGATGTGGTTCTCACCAACTTGGAAGTGGTAGGAGGAGTGAGTATAGGGTAGACACTGTGGTACAGCAGCCAGAACTGTATGGTTCAATCTTATCCATTGGACAAGTAAGCCCTCTTCAAAGGCTGAAGTCCTAGATTTCAAAAGGGCAGACTTCAACTTGATGGGGGAGCTGGTCAGAGTGGACAGCATTAGGGATTTGGAGTAAAAATGTGGGGCAATCAAGGGAGCCATTCTCCAGGCAAAAAAGTAATCCATGAGAATGGTAATCAAAGGAAAAAAGTACAAGGTACCAATATGGATCACCAGGGAAGTTAGGGAAGCAATGAGAGCCAAAAAGGAGGCATTCACCAGGTACAAGGAAAAACAAGGGAAGGTAAAATTGGAAGAGTACCTAATGAGAACAGAGAAAACTAAAAGGGTGGTCAGAGACGCAAAGGCAGACACAGAGCTGCATATTGTGGAGGTGGTCAAGGATGGGGAAAACAGTTCATTTGATATATTGGGAAAAAAAGAAGAAAGGAGGAGAAATTGTTAGGCTAACAGAGGGAGGCAGGGTAATTCAGGAGGACTGGCAGAAACCAGTCATTCTTAAAAATGATTTTGCTCTCTATTTGCAAGGGAAGACAAAGGGCATCTGCCAGATAGTGGCATTAAGGCAGCAGTAAGGGAGATCCTGGAGATGAAGAAACAAATATTTACCAATGAATGGATTTGTAAAGAGCTAGCAGCCCTAAAAATAGATAAGGCCCTGGTGCCAGATGGGATGCATCCATGGATGCTCAAGGAACTGGCAGTGGAACTAACTGAACCCCTGGTCAGACTATTCAGTAGCTCAACTCAGATGGGGTAGTTCCAGAAGAATGGAGGGTAGCAGATGAGTCGCACTCAGTGGGGGGGAGGAAGAGACAAGTAGCAACCTGGTAACTACAGGTCTGTCACTCTTACCTCTACTGTGGGCAAACTAGTGGAGACACTAGTTAAAGAGGACCTCATAAACTATCTGGAGAGCAGTAGACTCCAAAATGGTGAACAGCATGGGTTCATGGCAGGAAGATCTCATCAGACCAACCTGACAGAATGATTTGACTGGGTAATGAGGGTAGTGGATAATGGCAATGATGTGGATTTCCTCTATTTTGATTTCAGCAAGTATTTTGACTCAGTGCCTCCCAGAAGGTTGCTGAAGAAGCTAGAGGATCTGGGTGCTATGAAAGACACAGATGGGTGAGAGACTGGTTTGAAGGGAGACAGCAGAAGGTTGTGGTTAGCAGATTCAAATCAGAAAAGAATGAGATCACCAGTGGAGTGCCACAAGGATTGGTCCTAGGTCCCGTCCTATTCAGTATGTTCATCAGTGACATGGGTGAAGGAATCCAGGGCAAGATGTGTCTCTTTGCAGATGATACTAAGCTCTGTGGAAGGGTGGACTTTGAGGAGGGGTTCAGGAGATGCAGTGAGACTAGCGAAAGATAGAGAGGTGCTCAAAGAATTGGCAGTTGAAATTTGGTGCCAAAAAGTGCAAGGTGATGCATATAGGGAATAAGAACCTGAGGACAGAGTAATGGAGTTTGGGGGGGGTAAAGTGTTGTGTGACCTCTGAGAAAAGCGACCTGGGATCATCATCAGTGATTCCCTAAAACAATCCAAACCAGTGAAATAAGGCTTACAGTAGGAAAAACAGAATGTTGGGGGTGTATAGGAAGGGATACTGCAAATTTAGAAATCACCCCTCGAGTCTGTATTTGATGTATGATGTAAGAGTACCGGACAAAAGAGGTACAGGGAAAAGTATTTCTTTTCAAGAACTTGCATTCCTTTCAAGACTGTTCTAGAGTAAAAAAAATGAAAGCAATACCCTTTATGCCAGTTTTGGAATACAGAATTAGAACAGTAATGATTTTTCTGCATTGATAATCTACAATGTTTAACTTAATGTGCTCTACTTAAAATACATATTATTATTAAGGTCCTGGCCTGGCATTTTTGGCTTATCCTGAAGCTGTGACACAATTGCCAGTATCACCGTTGTGGTCCATATTGTTCTTCTCCATGTTGCTTATGCTTGGGATTGACAGCCAGGTAATGTTTACTATTATCTTAATATAATTTGAGATGAATTTAAGTTCTTGCTTTTGTTTCATATTAACTACACTATTCTTGAAAACCCCAAGGCTTGCACAAGGTGAGTTATGTCATGTTTCAGAGCTATAAGAGCCTTAAGCATTTGTAAAATGTTATCTGTGGAGCTAAAATATTTTTTTCTAACTTAATCCTATTGCGGTGACAATTTTAAAGCAATATTAAGCAATGGGATGTTCAGACTTCTAAAAGCGCTATTGCAGGAAATATAATTTTATTTTTGTCACTGGTGCTGTGAAGCAGAGAAGGTAATAGAAGGTTAGGATAATAAGAGGAAGATAAAAAAGAAAGCAGACATAATGACTTCTTTAATTGGATGATTATGAAGGTGGTGTGCAAGGGGCAGGTGGTGGATATACTATACCTTGATTCCAGTAAAGCCTCCAACACCGTCCTTCATAACTGGCTGTTTAAGAAGCTAGGGGACTAGAGGGTGGAGGAGTTAATCACAATGTGGGTGAAAAATCAAGCTAGTGATATAAACCAGAGGATAGTATAAAAGGGGCAAATACTCAGTGGTTGATGAAGATGCCAGTGTAGTGCTGCAGGAATCAATCTTGGGACCAGTCATTTTCAACATATTTACTTGTGAAATTCAAGTGGGGATACAAAGAAAGATGGGTCTCTTCACAGACAATATAAAGATCTGCAGAACAGTAGACATGAGGGATAAAATGTATGGAGGATGAACTTTAAAGTCTGGAAAAGTTGTCAAGGATTTGGCAGTTGAAATTTAAGGCCAGGAAGTGCAAAATAATGCATATAAGGGCAAGACGTTCAAGAACTGTATACAGAATGGAGTTGTTGCTGTGGAAAGTATGACACAGGAAAGGGGACATATGGCTAATAATATTGGACACTTTGAAGAAAAAAGCACAGTACAAAAGAGCATTGTGGAAGACAAATAGGATGCTCAGATGTATAGGAATGGGGATTAGCAGCCAAAGGAGTGAAGTGATTCTGCCACAGCACAGGTCCCTTGTTCCTTCTCACTTAGAGTATTATGCGCAGTTATGAACCTGCATTGAAGAAATTGACAGGCTAGACATGTTGCATTGGAGGGTAAACATAATTATCAGGAGCTAACAGGATAAGACTTAAATGGAGAAGTTATCTCATCTTAATATTTTCATGCTGGAGACAAGAAATGGTGGTGGTGGTGGGGGGGGGGCATGATAGAGATATACAATTATCTCCATGGGATTAGCAGAGCAGACAGTGAAGAGTTGTTTTTGCTGCGTGGGAACACCAGCACCAGGGGCAAACTGAATGAAACAGGTGGGTGTGGAGATTTAACAGGGATGGCAAAAAAACATTTCTTCATGGAAAGGGTTTGGCTAGGATGGAACAGGCTACTAAGGGAGGAAGGATATGTAAAATCAGTGTGGTAATTCAAACATTGGTGGGATAAGTAAATGGAGCTGGTGAAAACAGGAACAAAAGGAAAGACAGGAATTGAGGTATGATGGGGCATTAGGGCCCTCACAAGTCAAGATAAGATAAGTATGGGTGGACATACTCTTCTGATGTCTATGCTTCTATGGTATGGTTACTTTCAATCAAGGGGAGAGTGCCATCTGCAGAGCTATCAAAACCTCTTTCTGCAGTTGCTAGTATTCATTGGAGGTCTCCCATCCCAGAACTGACCAGATGTGACCCTACCTAAGCTTCTAAGATCTTATGGGATAAAGCTCAAAGGTAGAACAAATGCAGGCTGCACCCTTCATTCAGCTATGAAGGCCATTAAGCAACTGCCTTCACAGTTACAGTGATAGTCATTAAACTGTCTGATATTGTAGTAATGGGTACATGAATGCTTGGTGGCCAACACCCTCCCTCCTTGAATGTGGGCTGCCAGGTCTCTGTTCCATGTCCAACTTCCAGATGACCCCAAGTATCCTCTGCTTGTAGCCCTTTGATGTTCACTACTCTATACATCACATCTGCATATTCAAAGATCAGAAAAATGATTGCCTTAAATATAATACAAAGCATGTGACTTTACAGAATTCCAAACTTCTTCCACATGGTTTTCATTAGATTGTCTATTTAGGGGTTGTATGCAGGGTGTCAATCTTACCGTATCTTGAGATACTCCAATCCAAGGACCACCTCTATAGAGTCATCTTTCTTAAGCTTCATATAGATATTTAGATAAATGTTTTTCCAAGTTGTGAAAACAATTGTTTTTTTCTTTCTCGTGTTGCATATTGACTTGTCAAATATCAAGGTCTGACCCTGGTCAAAGATACTCTGCAGAGAATGATTGATTTCAGCAATTACATTAGAAATATCTGAGATCACAGTATTGACTGCATTTAGATTTATGGGAATCTCTGTAGACAGAAGAAAGGTAATATGGAAAAATAGAGAATAGTAGTCCTTGACATAGAGCCCTGTTGCCCTACTGTAGATATTTGGCCAATAACAAAGGTTTTGCCATATAAGATCACTGCCTGTCATTGGTCAAGAAGGTTGTTTCTCATCCAGTTGAGTATGTCTTTTCATGGTGTTGTGTTGCAATCTTCTTTATTGTTAAAAAGAAATTGATTGTGTCAAATGCTTTTGTCAGGTCAATAAAAACTACTCCCAGAAGTTGTCCTGAATCCAAAGTGTTTATAAAATCACCTATTACTTTCAGAAGAGGTGCTGTAGAGTATTGTACATGATGCATGATTGTTCACTTGCCAGGAAAATGTTAGACAATAAGATGAAATGTATTGATAGTCAAGCTTCTTGAAAATTTAGTTCAGTACAGATAACACTAATATGAGAGTTATTGTAATTTGTTTTAGGGTTTTTGAGAGCTGATCTGTTAATAGGGATACATTGTAGATAGTCAGAAGTGCAAAAGCCAGCTAGGAGGTTGACAGTTTCAGGAATTTTTTTTTTTATAATTCACTTTATTTTATAATCATATACAATACATATACCATACACAATGAGAAGGGCTGGTACAACCGGGATATCCAAGGTAAGCATTGAGTGTCAATACATCATTACATGACCAACCCATTGTTGCAATACAGAAAAGGAACTTATTTACACAAATATTCTAAACCCAACCCCTCAACCATAACAGCACTCACACGCCATTAATGAGGAAAATCCTACCGATGATTTATACAGGGACGCAACTCATGGGTGAACTTGGAACCCCAAACTGCCAAGACTGCATCTAAGGGACCCCACAACAGGTAGAAACCCTCTACCTTATTGTGCATCTTGGCAATATGAAACTCCACCTGTAATGCTAATGTGATTTCTTTATACCATTCACTAATAGAAGGTGCCGGGCTATCTGTCCAGTGCCTCAGAATAACAGCCTTTACGGCTGCTGAGATTAGGGCAATGTATTTTTTCTGTTGCCTGGACATATCTTTATTGAAAACATTTAATAAACAAGTTTCAGGTGAGAAGAGACCATTTACCCCCAAAGCTTGTGGCAAAGATGTACGGATTACCTTCCAGAAAGGTTGAATCATAACATATTCCCACATTATATGGTACACATCACTACCTTCCACTCCACATCCAGTACATGCAGAGTGAGTTGATTTGCCCATTCTGTATAGTTTCAAAGGGGAGTAGTACATGTTGTGTACAATATAGTATTGTTGTAACCTATATTTGTCTTGTCTAAGATTTCTATATGTATTTAACCATATATTTCTCCAGACTTCCCCGTTCTCTGCTATTCCTAACCTACCTGTCCAGTAGTAACCTACCCACTTGTAAACTATCATAAAGTTGTTGGAAAAGTTTATATACACCCGAAATAGAGTGCGGTTGATTAGCTATCTTAATCAGGTCGGTTAACTCAATACCGCTACCTATATTCGGTGTACCATTTTTACTCAAATGGGCTCTTATAGATTCAGAGACTTGTCTAAATTTAAAGTATTGGCCTCTTATTTCTGGGAACTTGTCTTCAGCCTGTTGATAGGACAGCAACTTACCCTGCAGAGCCAAGTCTCCTAGTTTAAGGCCTTCTAATATTCCCCAAAATCTGAGCGAGGGTGGAACCTGTTGTATCAAAAAATGAGGGCTTTGTACCATTCCTTGCTCTAACGAGAATTGCCAGTTCACTCGTAAAAGTTTTTGAACCTGTTGCAAAGCCTTTACGGACCAACCAATAGGAGTATTTTTTAGCTTCCTAGGCAAGAGCTTGAAGGTGGTGTACACTATCGTGCATAACTCTAATTTATGCATGTTAATTAGGTCTCTTTCAATACTAAGCCAGGGCGGCATATACCGGCGTATAGAATCATTTGCATTTGGTGCTGCCCAATATACTATCTTACTTAAGTGCGAAGCCAGATAGTATTTATAGAAAGATGGTAAAGAGAGACCTCCTCTTTCTCTTGGGCCTGTGAGCTCTGATATGCTCTCCTAATCTTTTCCTTTCCACAAGTAAGAACTAATCATCTTTCTTAAACCTTCAAACCAGGCCTTGGGGAGGAAGCATCCTAGCATATTCAGTGGGTAAATGACCCTCAGTAATATATTCATTTTTATGGTTTCTATCCTGGCCCATAACGAAAGGGGCAACAAATTCCATCTACCTAGGTCCTGCTTTACAGTTTTTAGGAGATTATCGCAGTTTTCTTTAACCGTAGATCTTATTCCCTTCGTGATCTTAACCCCTAAGTATGTTAACCTTTTAGATTCCCAGGCCAGATCATATTCCTTCGCAATGTTGGGATGACATCTGTTATTCAACGGGAAGAGCTTAGTCTTAGATGGATTAATTTTGTAGTTAGAAACCTCAGAGAAACTAACGATTTCTCTTAATATCTCTGGTATACCAGTGTCGGGTTCTTCTAGGTGTAACAAGAGATCATCGGCATATGCCGATATCAGGTATCGCCTGCTCCCTAGTTCTATCCCTTTAATCACATGTGATGTCTGTAATCTACGGATCAGGGGCTCAAGATACAGGTTGAACAGGAGTGGTGAGAGTGGGCACCCTTGCCTGGTACCACAATTTAAGAGGAATGGGAATGATAGCATGCCATTACACCACACACGAGCTGTGGGTGCACTATATAGAATGCGGACCCATGTTAAGAACTCTGTGGGTAGCCCAAACCTATCTAATACTGCAAAAAGAAAGTCCCACGACACACGGTCAAATGCCTTTTCGGCGTCTAACACCATTAAGGCTGTAGGATGGCACGTTCCCTGTGCATGAATGGTCAGGTGCTGGACCTTCCGTAAATGGTCACTCGATAACCTTCCGCTCATGAAACCCACCTGTTCTATACTAACCATGCTATCCATGAACGGGCTCAATCTATTTGCTAATATTTTAGCTAAGATCTTGACATCAACATTTAGTAATGAAATTGGCGATAACTGCCCATCAACATGGGGTCTCGATCAGGTTTAGGAATAAGGGTAATGGCGCCTCTAGAAAGGCATCCCAACATGCCTTGTTCAAACCAGAAGTTATACACCCTAGTTATAATTGGGGAAATTATATCTATGTAAGCTTTGAAAAAGTTAGTGGTTAGGCCAGTCTGGTCCAGGGATTGTCACCCGCTAACCGCGAAACCATGTCCTTACTCGATCTCTTGGATCTGCGCTCCCAGATGTCTAACCTCCACGTGTGGTACCTTAGTTAGGGGAACCGAACTTAGGACCTTATTAATTCCTGTAATCGAGGACTTATTACCCGCTTCAATTGAGTAGATACGTTGAAAATAATCTCTAAAGGCCACTACAATATCCCTCGGGTCCTTTATCACACCATCCCCATCTTCCTTCCTTAACGCCGGCACGGCTCGATTTGAATCCATTTGCTGCAGTCTAAGTGCCAATAGTTTGCCTGCTCTCTCCCCTGGTTCTAAGTACTTAATTTTCGTTCTATGTAATGCTAACTCCGCTTTCTGCATCATCACTGCTGCATATTTAGCCTGCAACCTGTGAAATTCAGCCCACTCAGTTTCACCAGAATGCATTGTTATATTATTCTCTAACCTTTTTATAGCACTAGTGATGTCTTCCAACTGTGACTTAGATTTCCTGGCCCTGTTAGTGGATATACGAATGCATTCACCCCTAAGTCCGCATTTTAATGCAGCCCATACCGTATCTATGTTTGAAACTGAACCCAGGTTACTGTCCCAGAATTGTATCAAAAATGTATTTATTTGGTCCCGAGTATATGATATTTGCAATAACTGGTTATTAAACCTCCATCTAAAATCTCTGATCATTCTATTCATGGGTATCCATCTAACAGATACTGGGGAATGATCGGAAATGACTCTAGCTTCAATTCCAGCTTCCAGAACTGATGGAGGTATGCTTGAGCTTATCAGAAAATAGTCAATCCTGGAAAACATCCTATGTGGGTTAGAGAAAAAAGTATATTGCCTCATGTTCCCATTCATAAGCCTCCAGATATCAATCAGGCCTAAATTGTCCATTACTTCCCTTAACGCACGTTGTGCTGGAGAGAAACCAACACGTCTATTATCAGACCGATCCAGCTCTAGCTGGGTGGTTATATTCCAATCTCCCCCAATTAACAAGACATAGGACGTAAGTCCATTCAAGACTTCAAGTAGATGCATGAAAAATTGTGGAGAGTCTAGATTGGGACCATATATCACCAATCACAACCTTAACTGAGGCTAGCATACCAACAAGGAAAATGTACCTACCTCAAGTATCCCATATCTCCTTTTCTAAGTGAAAGGTAGTTTTCCTATGAAATAATATAGCCACTCCACCTTTATTATGATATAAACTGGCTCCATACACTTGGCCAACCCACTGCTTAAGAAACAACTGAGTTTCGTCTCTTGAGAGGTGTGTCTCCTGCAAGCATACAATCTCAGCTTTAAGGGTAAGCAAGTGTTTCAGTATAATCTGCCTCTTACACCTGTCTCTTGTGCCCTTAACGTTCCAGCTAAGCAAATTGTAGACACCTGCCATACTCTCAAAACCTTAGTATGAGATCCAGCGTTATACCTTCTCTCATCAAGAGATAGTCCCTTGGGTATCTTCCCCTTGATATATTATTTAGGCGTGTGAGTGCTGCTACTTTCCACCCCTCTCCCACCCTCCCATAATTACAATAAACCCCCAGTCCCAAGGACTGCACTACCATCTCACACTGTCTTGTGACGGTCATACCAACCCAGGCATCTGCCTGCTCCCTCTCCCCCCTACACATCCTTTATTTCTCTTAAATAGAACACTGATGGAGTATTAAGAGAAGCAAATAAACACGGGTGGAGGGAGGTCCCAAAGGAAAGAAAAAATAAAAAATTTGATTAGTTAGGTTAGTCAAACCCCAGATATAATCTCATCCTAGGGTTATCCCCCGTTGGTCACCTTTAAGGAAACCCACATATATATTCTAATAGATATCCCCCCCTAGTGGGGAAGTCCATTACCACTACCACTCTCCAACCAATTCTTTCCATATTCAAATCAAATAATTTCACCACAAATACTCTATATTAAATGCATCATTGCAACATCACTAGTATACTAAGAGCACTATCAATAATGTGATAATTGAACCGTTAATTTCAAAGCCACTGTAGAATGGCACACCAGTCCAAAAGGTCTCCTTATCGTCAGGTTGCCAGTGGCTATGGCAGTGTAAGCTATCTAACATTCTGATCTGTATATTTAAGGAAGCCCACTTGCTGAAACACATATACTGTCCTCTAACTTAAAGTGAGGTATAACGCTCATCTGATTTGTCCACCAAAAGAGGAAAAGAAAGAAATCTTCGTAATGGGTCATTTCTTCATGTAGAGAACTCAATGATAAACAAAATGGACCATTATCACCGAGTAGCCAAAGTCCTGAGTAAAAAAAAAGAGTAAAAAAGAAGGGGGTGGGAGACAAACAATATGTCTAAAGCCACTTCATGCCAAATTCTGCCTTCAAATGATGTCCACCATCTGATAATAATGCCCGACTGGCAAATAACGAAAAAGGACCAAGAGGAGACCGCTCCTCCTATGTTCTTCCTTTAAATCTAATATATTTTCCAATAGCTGCTCCAATGATTGACCACTGCCATCTCATTCAATTATTTAAAGAGATCTGGCAAAGCTCTTTAATTTCTTCACGAGCTACTTCCACGGAGTCAAAAGTCTGCCATTGATCCTTAAGCTTCACCAACAGCTGAGCTGGGTATCGCAGCCTGAATGGTATCCCCGTGGCAACCAGCTTTGAGACAATGGGATGCAGGCTCTGCCTTTTCAGCCGAACAGAGTAAGGGAGGTCGTGAGAGATCCGGATTTTCCTGCCTTCTCAACAGACATCCTGCAGTGCTTTCACCTTACTCAAGATGTGTTGCTTATCTTGAAAGCACAGTAGTTTGCAGATTATCAGGCGTGAAGGGGCTTCAGGTGCAGGTAATGGGCGAAGCGATCTGTGCGAAACTCTCTCGATAGTGTAACTTCCACTCGGAGACTGACCCGCTACCTTCTCAAAGAGCTTTTGCACAAACAAGATCGTATTTAAGCCCTCCTCTTTTTCAGGAATATTTAAAATTACGATGTTATTTCTTCTACTCCTGCCCTCAAGATCTTCAAGTTTCTCTTCGATCTTCTTAATTTTCTTGTTGAGAGCAGCTCTCTCTGTATCTTGTTTCTCAGCTTTAGACTCCAGAGATTTAATTTTGACTTCATTATCTCCAACCCTTATCTCAAGAGATTCCATCGCCGTTCTAAACAGTTGTATCTCTGCATGGATCTCGTCCACCAACGACTGCATGGGGCAAATATTTCTAGAAATCTTTCTTCCGTCAGCGCAGCTGGCCCCGAGCTGGATTTGTCAGGCCCCTGACGTGGGCGCTTTGCTGCCTGGTCTTTTCCTGGCGATGGGGGCGACGTATGTTTCGTCGCTTTATTTTTAATGAAAGCCTCCATACTCGCAGAAAGTAAGAGCTCCAGAAGTTGCACGGAACTTTCCCCCACCAGTCTTTCTCAAAAAAGTTTAAAATGCTCTGTTAATTTAGCGTAATGTGCAGGTTAGGACGAGAGGTAGCAGGCAAGGCTGTTCTTCCTAGGCCGCCATCACGTGATCTCCCCCAGTTTCAGGAATTTGTGGTCACTGCTTTCCTTTAGGAGGTCATCATTATTCAGTAGCATTTGAAGAGCTTCACATGGGTTAACTGTGGATAGAGATGTTCCGAAATAAAATTTCGCTGGTGAAATTGCCTCAGAATTGGCAATTTTACAACATGAAACATTTTACTAAATTCTGCTATTTCATTACATTTTTCACTGGGTGCAAAATTGCAAAATTTCACCCTTAAAATGTGTGATTTGGCCACAAAATGCACAATTTCACCAGATTTCACCTGATTTTTGCCATTTTGCAGCAGAATTTCACATTTGCCTGCGGAATTTCACATTTTGTACCCATGAAATATTTTGCAAAATGTGCAAATTTCACAAAATATTTCACAGAGTGAAATTTTCTAATTTTGCACATCTCTAACTGTGTAGTATGTGGACAGTTAGGCTTTTTGCAGGCATCAGCATATGGTCTTTGAGGTATCTAGTAAGGCTGGTGTTTTTGTTTCTTGCAATACTATTATGAAATCTAGACAAATGAAGTGGGACTTAAGTCCAGGTTGCAATAACATTCATTAAATGCATTTACTACAAATGCTGTTGAGGATGGAGTAACAGTGGATGGAGACAGAGGGCTATGGTACTCAGTTGGGGTGCTGAAGCATGGGCAGACTTGATAGACCAATAGACCTACTCTGCTGGCATCTAGTATGTTAGTCTGTTAGAATATTTGTATGTACTCTACATCACTGACCTCTAATTCTGAGAAAAAAACACAAGGAAATGGGTTCCTCAGCATAACAGAACTCAACAAAAAGAAGAGAACTCACCACCACGAATACAACAGACATGGTGCTTCAGGGTCAAACTTTTTTTAATTATAGGTGCTAAAGTACAAAACTTAAAATAGGCCTCTGGAGAAAGTGATCCACCTAATATGTTTTAGACAAAGGTGCTGCTTTATAAAAGGCATGAATGCATGTGCTATGATGCCTTACAGTAAGTACACTAGCAGTTAAAAGACCAATGCACATTAGCTATAGTAAACTGGCAAGAGCCCAAGACAACACAAAATGCCTGCTAAAGTGCAGGTGCAAGGTGTGGATACAAAACCTTATTGCACATAATATGTTAGACACAGAATACTGATTAAAAACTCTGAATACCCAAACATTTTAAGACACATTGAAATTTTTACAGTTGGGTATTATATATCATATTTTTGTGTTTAAAACTCTCACTTGTTATGGAAGTCAGTTGTGGAGTACATTTAGGATTAGTGTGTCCTGGTCTTTGGCCTCATTTTTGAATACTAACATACTAAAATGCCAGCAGAATAGGCCTAATGGTCTTTCGCGTCTGCTCGTTTGGTCAGTCCCCACCCTGGAAGCTGACCTTGCTGCCCCCTCGCCTTCTCTGGCTTCTCCCTTCCCAGTTCCGGATATTCTTGCTGCATTGGATTTTGCTTCCAGATCTCTTCCCCTGTACCTGTACCACCCCCTCTTGAACCCCTCTACCATCTCTGCTCCACCAGCCCCCTAGGCAGCACATTCCATGGCTTCACCACCCTCTCAGTGAAGTAGCACCTCCTCCTTTCTCCCTGAATCTTCCCCCCTCCAGCTTCCACCCATGCCCTCTAGTGGCCCCCTCCTCCTTCCTTCAAAGCACCCCAACTGCTCCTCCCCTATTTACCCCCTTCATGTACCTGAAGACCTCTATCATGTTCCCCCAGTCCCTTCTCTCTTCCAATGTGTACATATTTAGCTCTTTGAGCCTCTCCTCATAGATCCTGTACCCCAAGTCCCAAATCATTTTGGTTGCCCTCCTCTGGACCCTCTCCAGGAGTTTAATGTCCCTCTTTAAGTGTGGCCTCCAAAACTGCACGCAGTACTTGAGGTGTGGCCTCACCAAGCAGTTATACAGAGGGAGTATCACTTCCCTCCTTCTGGAGGTGATCCCCCTAGCGATGCATCCCAGCATCCTGTTGGCCTTGGCTGCTGCCCTCCTACAAGTCTCTGAGTTGTTCATCTTGATATCCACCACAACCCCCAGGTCCCTCTCAGCCATTGAGACTTGTAGCATCCCCCCCCCCCAATGGACATGAATGGACATGAAAAAAAGAAGTTTAAAAGTGAAGCACCATGTCAGTTTAATTTATGGTGGTGAGTGCTCCAGTTCTGTTTGTGTTGCTAACATCACTGGCCTACATTAAAAAGAGGGGAAATGTGACATAACAGTAAAAATGCTTTTGAATGTTTATGAATGCAAAGTGTTGTGTACATAAGGTTTGATTAGTTGCTGTAACAATTGATGTTGCTTAAACTTTGACACTGTATTTAAGGAAAGGAAAATATTCCCACACCTACTAATCCTATTGTTAGAGTAACATCAAAGATTTAAGTAACTCACTCTGAATGTTCTAAACAAATATTACCTTTGGTTCTAAGAGGTGCTTGGCTGAGATATATAACTGCAGTGTACTGTGAAATCCCAATGAGGAGGAAACACATTCTATACTTTGTCATTCCCAGTCTATACTGGAGCAGATGTACAGTTAGCCTATTGAAACAGTCATCAGCCTGTTTAAAAGATTATGCTTGTTCTGGCAAAGGCCTGTCAGCCTGAATTGCACAGTTATATGAATACCAGTGATGCACTGCTCTGGGAATTAGATTTGAGAGTATGTGTGTGGTTTGGAGAGATGCACAAAAAACAGTTTGGATATTTCTTCTTTCCAAGCATTGTTTTACAGATCCCATATACCTCTTTCCCGGCAAACTGCCATTCTGGCATGCCCACTCTGTTTGTTCTAAATTCATTTATTTCAACATTCAGATAACACCTTTGAGCACAAGTGCTCATTTGCAAAGGTTCCACATCTGAGACAAGAAGATGATATACAAAATCAGTAATCTCTTGTACATTGCAGTTAGTAATACAATAACTTTAGCTCATGAGGTCCATAGTTAGTAGAACAAACCAGCAGTACAAGTACAGCATTGTTAGCAGATGGACATTACCTTCGGGTTTTGATATGGTGCCTGCTTCAGATTATGACTGCAGTACACTGAGGAGTCCCAAATAGGATAAAACAAATGTCTGTACTTTGTGATTCTCAGTCTATACAGGATCAGACATACAAGCCTGTTTGAAAAGTTGATGTCTGTTCTAGTCAAGCCCTGTCAACCTGACTTTTACAAGGATATGTCTACTCATGATGCCTGTCTCTTGGAATGATGCTTTAGAATATGTGTATGGTTTGGATATTTCTTCTTTCCCAGCACCCTTTCACAGATCACATACAATATTTTCCCTGCAAAGTGCTTCTCTGGTATACACATTTCAAGTGTACTGAATGGAAATTACCTAGGAACACAACAGAATAACCAAGATTCAGGATAACGTTTGCCATTACTTCGCAGTTTCCATATTTTGTATATTAATGATGCAGCCTTAACTGTTACCTTAACACATTTTATGAAATTGATGTTTATTATTTTTTAAATGATGATCTATAACAGATGCACTCTAATTTGAAGCCAGCACTGTTATGGCTTTTGTGTAGTGCTCTCCTAGTGTATAGTATCCCATCCATTTTCATTCCTTACAATCATGATATCTTGTTGTTAGTGTTGTTATAATTAATATTTTAAAGGGTACAGTGGATACATCACAACATAATACTGAACCAGTCAGAGAGCTACTTTCACAATGATAACACCACAATAGCTCAGTTCAATGCTGAAGCCATCAGTTGAATTTAAATATAAATATGACTAGTGCTCCATGTAGAAAGACCTCTGTGGCAGTCAGGGGATATACTGTAGAATTTCCTGACAGAAAATCTTGTAAATAACTCACGCTACTACATGAGAAGTGGGAAGTGTGTTATTTGTTGTGGGACAAGCTTGTCATTTGTGGAGGATCAGTTTAACTTAGGACTGTAAAGGGGTAGTGTAAGACATTAGTAGTGTTTAGGATCTGAGATAAAGTATTTTTATTTAGGTGTAGAAAGGGGTCTAATTTATTTTAAGGGGCCAGTTGATTCATTTTTTTTATTTACGGTTCCAAGGAGTTTAAGGTAAACTGGTTTAAGTGGATATAAAGTAACCTGGGATTACGTTACAGCCGAAATGGGTTAAGACTTAGCATAAGCTTCATGTGCTATAAAATACCAGTAGCATCAAGTCATCCCAAAGCTTGAGAGACCATAGAGTGTGGAGCCCATGGAGCAGGGGAATGGCATCTGCAGGTCTACAGGACACTTTGCTTGTTTCATCATTTGTTCTGAAGTAGAAAACATCTGGTTCACCCAGTGGGGGTACTCTGCTGTAATTGAGTTATGTGTAATATATCCATATAGTGGCTGTTGTTTAATTCTTTAAACTGAGTTGTATTAAGACAGGTTCCTGAGTAACTGTGAAAATATACAGTAGGTAACCCTATTTAACCAGCACTTTGTAAAGATCTAAATCCAGGGAGCATTTGAGAGTAACATGTGTCAGCAGGCTAGTTCAGTACTATTGTAAGATCCAGCTAAAATCTATTTGGAGTAGAGTGTGGTAGGGTTTTGCACACAGGATTATAGCTAGTATTTGGGCTAACCTATCATATCCCTTTCTGAGGTACAGCAGCAATTAGTTCTATCTGAATGACTGCCCCAAGAAGAAGTCCTACCCCCTTCAATATGTAAATTAGTGACATTAGGAAAGGTATGCAGGACAAAGCTCTGCAGCAGGTTAGACTATGAGGAGGGGTGATGGAGTTGCAGAGGGATCTAGAACGTCTGGAGAAATAATTAAAAGTATAGTAGTTGAAATTTAATGACACATTGCTCAAGGTAATCCACATAGGGAAGAGGAAACCCTGGATGGAGTACTTGGTGGGAGGGGTTAGGTAGGCCATTACAAGTGAGAAATGGGATCTGGGAGTCATTTTAAGAAACTCAAACCAGTCAATGTAACAAGGTCAACAGTAAGGTAACTGTGCTGTGTGGAATTCTTAAATTCTGGTTGAACGGAATTCCACAGTATATTAAAAATTCTGCCAAAATTCAGTCAAATTCTGACGGAAATGTAATGGCAGAATTCCACACCATAAAATATTTGTGGAATGATTTTCTGTGGAAAAATCACTGTTCCGCAGAATATTATTCTGCGGATCTCAATATTTTCAGAAGAAATTGTTGCAGAATAATTTTCTGTGGAAAAAATGTATGTTCCTCGGAATATTATTCCATGGATCACAATAGGTGGAATTCTTCAGGTGAACAAATGAAAGTCCAGTGGAAATTCCACTGGCAGAATGGTCATTCTGCACTAATTCCACTGGCAGAATTCTACGTTCCACAGAGCACTATAAGGTAACCATAATGTCAGGTGCATTGGGAGGTGTTTTGACAGTAGGATGAATGAGGTGATTTTGCCCCTAGCTACTGTAGGTCACTAGTGAGGACCCATCTGGAATACTGTACCCAGTTCTGGAGTTCACACCTGAGGAAAGACAAAGATAGACTAGAGTCAAGCAGTGAAGGGTCACCAAGATGATTCAGGGCCATTAAGGCAGATTCTTTGAGGAACAGCTAGATGCCCTGAACATGTACTCATTGGGGTCCAGAAGACAGAGGAGCAAAATAATAGATACCTACAAGCTTGTAAGTGGAATACATAGACAAAACAGTGAGGGCCTATTCAAGATAAATAGGTGACAGTAACAAGGGATCATGAATGGAAGTTGGCAGGAGGAAAGTTCAGGAGGGATGAGAGAATGTTCTACTTCAGAATGAGCATGGATGAGCTCTAGAACAGTCTACTAGTAAAGGTGGTAGGGCAGGGACTATAAATGAATTCACAGAGAGGGGTGGGGTTAGAAAATTCATCAGGACAGTAAGTCAGGGGTGAGGTAAGATTTCCTTTCCAGGCAGTTTGAATGGGCCATTGTTCTTTTTCTGCACAACATTAAGTAGTGAAATCATTGAAGAGGGATTTCAGTGATAGAAAAGAGGGAGCATTGTGAATAGCAATGGGGATGGTGTTCCAAAGTTTTGTGAAGTGGAAAGAAAAAGCAGCTTTATCAGTAATGGATTTTATGGCAGGAGTATGAGAGAACCAGATGGTGATCGTTAATGATTTGACTCCATTAACAACCACCATCTGTTGCCTCCCCCACTCCCACTGACTGAATACTAAAACTGACAGGGGTGAAGGTCTGGTTAAGTGTTTATCACAGCAAACTTGCAAATAGGACCAGCTAATGAACAGATGAAGGACAGCAACTGGGTTTATAAGAGTCATCCTCTTAAATGCACTTTTGATAATGGTAGCAGATGGATACCTTGACAAAATAGCAGTAACAGAAATGGTGGCATCACACAACAATGACTGGTACCTCACTGTCCCATACTACACATTGTTCAGAAGTGACATGATAAATGGGAGAGTAGGGGTTGCTCTGTACATTAGGGAAGGTATCCGAGTGATGGTGGATAAAAAGACAGGGTGCGGGAGCCATTGTACAGTCTCTATGGGTGGAGTATATAGGGAATAGGAAGGGTTGTTCAATTAGAAGTGATCTACAGGCCCTCTAATTAGACAGAAAAGGTGGACAGGGCTCTAGAAAAAGAGATCAGGAAGGCAGTAGCAGGAGGCAAAGTTTTTCTGTTAGAAAACTTGAACATACCAGGCTGTCTGAAGCTTGCCAGTGACATAAAGCACCAGAAATTAAGCATTGGTAAACACCTTCCAGAAATGCTTTCTGGCTTAAGTAGTGGAAAAACAGAATAAGGACAAGATACTTCTCAACCTAGTTATAATCAATTGAGGCAGCATCAGGGGTTAACAATGGATGAGGCACAAGGATCTAGAATCCACAACACATTGTGGTTCATCATAGACCTAAAATCACAGAGGCAGGTCAAATGCATTATGGCACTGAACTTTATGAGGGATGACTTCATGAAGAAGAGGAGGATCTAAAAGAAAAGCTTATGGGGGTATAAACAGCTTGATGGGGCAGAGAGCTAGAGGGAGTGTATGACTAACAGGGATCCCTGCTGAAATTAAAGATTGCCTCAAACTAATGGGAAAGAGGAAGCGGCATAAGAGGTCTATGATGTTTTCCAGGGAGATTAGGGTAGCAGAAGGGGGAAAATGTGTACTTTAAAGTCTTCAAGGATGAAAAGACAGAGACAAGCAATAAGCTCTACCATGTCAAGGTAAAGGAAGCTAGTAAGGCAAAGAGGAGGGCCAAGGTAGAGGAAGATATACAGTATCAGCCTTATTCCCTCACTACCTGATTCCTGGGAATTCTATGTAAGTCAATTTATCATCTGCAACAAACATACACTAACCAGAACTTTCATGGCCACTGGACACCATCACATCTGGATCTCTAAGAAGATAACTGATTTTTCCTCTTAAAAGGTTTTTTCGCATGGCCTCAATTTAAAAAGGCCAAATCCCTAAGTGACAGTCAATATTATGGAAAACCTCAGAATCCAAGTAAATCATTAGTAGCTATAGCACCAATTGACTACTACCACAACTACTTAGATGAAAACAAGCATCATTCCAGAAAATTCTGGTGAGAGGCTAAAAACCTATTTAAAACCATTCTTTTTTTTTTAAAGTCTATTTCCCTCCGACTGCGGCTCGTGAGAACTCTCTCAGGCATCCTATCCTTATTCCTGCTCACCTGTGGATCTCTCAGTCTATGCCTCCCTTCCCCACAGCCAGCACCCCCGGTTTCTCCTGCCCGGGGGGGGGTAGCCCATCACCCCTCTTGAGCTCACTTGTAAGTTAGACTCCGGCTGCAGGTGGGGCCCTTGTGGAGGAACTGGAAGGCCAGCTGAGGAGAACCTGGTGGAGGGCATGGGGGATAGGTGCCATCACCTATCTCACTGAGCCAGTGTTTTCCCTGTTCTGTGCTCGTAGGACCCCCCCCATGTGGATATGCCCCGACACTCTGAAGCACAGCAACCCTGCTTGTGTCGGCCATGCTGTTCTCATGCTGCCTGGCTTGCTGCAATGATTCCTGGTCTCCACCGAGGGTCGCTGGCATGCCAGGACATTCCATCCCCTACTCCCGGGGAGGAGAGCACCACAAGGGCACTCCTTTCTCAACCCACACCTGCTGACCCACTGGCACCCGAGCTCACTTCCGAACCCTGGTTGCCAGCGTAGCGCGAGGTGTGACGTCTAGCGCCTCAGCCCTCAGCACCACCAGGCCTGCCCTTAAAACCATTCTTCAAAAGAAAATTAATCAAAATGGAACCTCTTGTGAAGATCTTGCCATCTTTGTTCCAGACATTGTGAATGACTTTAGTACCCAGTTCACTAACTTCTGCATTAGTCAAGTCAAGTTTATTGTTGATCGGTTACAAACCATTATAATATTTAAAAAGTTAGGTATAGACTTCAAAGTTCTTACACAATACATTACTCAAACAAGTGAACACACAGTAAAATACACTGTAGAAATACGAACAATAAAATAAATACATATCTCCAAGCAACATACTAAATATCAGCTTGCAGCTGAAAACTGGACAAATAACATTTCATAAGATCCTTTTAAAATGCAATTGAATGTCATAGGGGATATAAATAAATCCATCTTTATGTACTTCAGATAAAAATGAAGATATAGTAGCAATACATATTCAGTTGTGCAGTTTATGCACATCTTTAAACTATAACAAACTAAACTCATTCCTATGTCAAAGGCAATATAGTGTTTATAATTTCCTTGTTAATCACCATAGAGGTCATGTTCAGCAAACGGGGAAAATCCAGAAGATGTCGTCACATCAAATCTCTGGCAAGAGGTCTCTATAAATCCCACTGATTGTTTCCAAAAACACAAATAAGCTCCTAGGAATCTCCTGAGGCAAACACAATACGGTCACTTTATGACCTAATATGACTCTACCTACTCTACATCCTAGATTCTGCCTTTGAAAAAGGGTCCAGTTTAGGACCAGAAATGCATTAAGCTCCTTTTAAATGGAATAAAATCTTTTTTATTTATTTCTGTGTGCAGTGTAATATCAATCAGTCAATCAATCAATCACTTTATTTAACCAGGCATAAACACCATTGAGCAAGCTCATTTTCAAGGTGGTCCTGGGCATTAATACAATACAGTACACTTCATAAGATTACAATTACGGTGGACAGCAGTGCAAAAAAAAAAAAACATTGTGAAGGTGCCTGTCAATATGGGCCCATACATACCGGTCAACATATTTAATATGCAAAGGTACATAATAATAAGCTTTACTGGAATGAGAAGAGACAACAATCCCATATAGTCTCTGCTAAGTAAGAGCTCATACCTAAATGATAAAAAATAAGGAGGTAGTAAGGAATAGGGTAGAAATTGGGGTGAAAGAGTAGGCAGCCAAGAGGGAGGCCAGAATAGGTAAAAGGCAGAGAATAGGCAGGGCCATCTCGGATTAAGAGAACTAGGCTTATAGGTCCTAGGTTTCTGTTGTTATGAATGTGGAGTGGATGAGATACTTAGGCATAGGATTTGAGAGTGGCACCCGGGGCTTAAGGATCATCGGCATCTGAAACAGTTGCATGATTCCTTCAGATAATCCATTAATAGAGCTTTGAATGTGAAAATGCTTGGAAGTGAGGATAATTTTAATGAGTCTTGCATAGTGTTCCAAAGTGATGGAGGTGAGAAGTTGATTGTTGCTGAGCCAAGGGTAATTTTCCCTCTAGGAATCTGGAAGCAGATTATGGAGAAGTGTCTTGGGCCATAGGAACCTTTAGCCCGTTTGAAGACGTTTGAGATGTATGCAGGGAGGTTATCAGATAATGCTCTAAAAAACCAGAGGAGAGCATTCCTTTTTCTTCTAGTTGAGAGTGAGGTCCATCCCAAAACCTGGTATAGATGACAGTGATGTGTACCACTGGGTAGATTTAGGATAAATCTTAAAGCCCGGTAGTAAAGGGTGTCCAGTTTGTTTAGCATCGTTGATGCGCAATGACTGTAAAGGAAGTCAGCGTAGTCCAGTATAGGTAGGAATGTATTTGTGTACTATTCTCATTCTGGCTTCTAACGTAAGTAGGAGTTTAATGCAATAGAATAAACCTAATTGCTGTCTTAGTTTCTTCAAGGTTTCATTTAAATGGCACAGAAAGTTGAGCTTGTTATCCAGCAAAAACCTTAGGTATTTAAAGGTATCAGCTACTTCAAGGGGTTCATCTAAGAGTGCTCTGATCTGTGTGATATGTGGACATCTGGAAGTAGACTTTGGTGAGAGAATCATTGATTTAGTCTTTTTGGCATTGAGGAGGAGCTTATGAGTGAGAAGGTTTCATTGGAGGGTGACAAAGTCTTTCTGTAAGTACTCATGGGCCAAATCTAAGGATGTATTTGTGGTATAGAGTACAGTATCATCTGCGAATAAGTGCACATTTGCTGTGCCCAGCTGCGAGTCCAGATTATTGATGGATTCTGCAAAGAGGATAGGGCCCAGGATGGAGCCTTGTGGGACTCTTCGTAACAAGGACTTTTGTGGGGACAGATCTCCTATGGCTTTGACTTGTTGTAACCTATTGGTTAGGTAGCTGGTCAACCATTTAATGGCAGAACTGTCAAGCCCGATGTTACTCAGTGCAGTAAGCATGATGGTATGATACACAGTATCGAAGGCCTTACTTAGATCAAGGAAGAGGGCAAATACATGCTTCTTAGCATCCAAGGCCATTTGCTAGTCTGTAGTTACTTTGGCAAGAGCAGATACTGTACTGTATTTGGCTCTGAAGCCGGACTGAGCCGAGTTTAGCAACTTTTGTGAATCCAAATGTTCTCTAAGTTGGATGTTGACAATTTTTTCAAGTAATTTAGAGAGGACGGATAGTATAGAAATAGGCAAGTAATTGTTCAGATCACTCGGATCCCCAGTCTTGAATAATAGTAGGATGTGGGTAGTTTTCCATGAGACAGGTAGCTCACCTTGAATCAGAGAGGTGCTGATTAAGTGTGTAATGGGGGTGGCCAGATAGGTATGGCCAAGTCTTAGGAAGTAGGGTTTAATATTATCTGCACCCACACTCTTTTTTGTATCCAGAGAAAGGAGGAGGTCTTCCACTTGCTTGAACGTAATTGTGAGGAAACTGAAGGGGGTGGGATGCGGTTGGTTATGGTTGTGGTTATCAGTGAAGCCAACAGTGTAGTCTCTTGCCGGGCTAAGTTTTTCTGATAGGTGAGGTGTCAAAGGCAAGCCCTGCAGTGGCAAAGTGATCATTAAACTTCTCTAGTATATCAGCATATAGGTGGTAGAGTGCCCAAGCTTTCCTGTGTTGTACCACTCTACATCCCGCTGATAGCCACTGAGTTATTAAACTTATGGAACTCGGATACTGGCCAAATGAAGGATGGTAATAAGTTCTGTCCCAACATACATAACTGTGACCTAAAGATCATTTCTTTAACCCCTAAACACCACACTAAGGAAATGTGATGGAATAGACAATATTATCCAGGAGATACTTCTCCCAAATTTCAATCAAAAAACTGGGACCCCCATCAACAAGACTTGCTACGCTTATAAAAGAAAGCCATCATTTCCAATTAACATGACCGTAAACAACTACTCAAATGATTAAATAAATTAAATCTTGTTAAGCAGGCTAATTAACCAAACTCCTAATAGAATAAAATCTTAGTAGGCAAAGTTTCTCTGATACCAGATGCAAGAGAATATAAATAACAGCATATGATTATAGCTACACTTTGACATTGTATGATGTGGCACACTAAAAAAAAATAAAAATAGGAACTGACCATATTTAAAACATAACTAAATTATGCAAAACTGCACAAAAAGATTTACATTTTACCCAGACCTTGTTTGAAGACAGGGAAAACTTACCAGCCTGTTTAAAAATGCAGGCTAGCATAAATGTCTTTTTATAATTCCATTGTTCCTGTCCTGACAATCCAAAAGTATAAATATTTAAATAATTAAAATATTAGACATACTAAGTGTTCAATCAGATAAGTATAAAACTCCATTTATATACAGGAGTCCATTAAATTTATAATCAAAAAAGGCTCCATTCATAATCAGGAGATCATGAGCTTATCATGAGCTTATCATGAGCAAATTGCCTGGCTTGTACACTCCCTACGCTCTGCATAACCCCCTTCTATTTTTCTTTTTCCCTCCTAATCCCTCCTCACCCTCCCCTCTCCTTCCCTCCCTACTCAGCTACCCACACTTCTCAAACTCAAGCACTACTACTGCTCACTTCTTCCCCCACCCTCATCACCCCCCACACTCCTCTCCTACTCCTTCTGTCAACTTGATGCAACTCGCCTCAACTCCTGTCATGCTATCACCACTCATGCATTGCTATTGGCACTTACTTAAACATGTATTATCCGGTAGTTGTTCCATGTTATGTATACCCTGTCCTTCATGCTCTTATCTCTGTACTGCTTCACCTATTGTTTAAATGCACTATAGATCACCTGCATTGCTCCATCTATTGTAAACAATGTGCTCATGTTATCCCTCCCAGCTATTGTACATCATCTGTATTGCACAATTCATTATTTTCATTTTGTCTGTACATGATCTGCCTCCTCTGTAACCCTTCTCCACAGGTCGCACCGTGAGACGAACATCTTTTTGCTCAGTGTGCCTTTCCTGGTGAAACAATTTAAATAAATAAATAAATAAATTATTAACAGTGTTATTGGCTCCGTGTGAACAGCAGGCCATCAAACTTCAACAAGAGCCTTTGAAACTTTTCCAAGCAAGTTTTTTTTACTGAATGCCAGTCTTAGTTCATATAAAATTCAGAAACCCTTTACTAATAATTCATTTTTATGTTTGCTTGTGTGCATGCGTAGGAAACATTATGTGACAGGTTAGAAGGTGTGGCCATGTGGTGGCCAATGCCACCACTGCATTCTTATGCTTGGCCTTCATTTCTCAATGTGGTGGCATGCTGCTGTTGACACTAGTTCAGCAAGTGTGCCACCAACTTGAAAGGAATTAGCCACTGCAATGAGGGAGTGACCCATCATTACAGGGCGGTGTCTTGCCTGGTGTGACATTTCAAAAAAACATGGCAGCGGCTGTCGCCGTCCACTGCTCACAGTCCCCATAAAAGCTGATGGGGTGCCCAATCCCCCTGTTGGCATGCCCCCCTCCCCAGTTCATTTGCTAACGGGGGAGTCCAATCCCCATTAGCATAATTTCCCCCCATGCACAGTTATTTATGCCAAGGGGTGCCTCCAATCCCTCGGCATCATATGCCCCCCCAACAGACACACTTCAGGCTCCCTCCTCAAACAACACAGGTGGCAAACCTGTGAACAAAAAACCTTCTCACAATTTTTTTTTACCTTGTGAAAGAAAAAAACAGTCCCTCGTTGTCTCCGGTGCCCCCATCCCCAATCTGCACCCACCCTCTGTACACCCAACCCACCCACCTCTCCCACCTCATACTTACCTTCGGAGCCTGGTGCAATAATCTTCGGTGGACCAGAAACACGTCTGCACTCTTCAAAGCCGACTGCAAACTGAAGAAGTGCTGGTAAGCTGTATAATGGCATAAATGGGGGGTTTCAACTTAGGTGGATATCTTGGCCATTCTTGTGACTTTTGGCTCCAAATTTCAACATGGGGTTCTTGGGACCCCACCTCATGAATTCAGTTACTGTCATTTTGTTATTCGGTCCGAAAGGTGATTTTGTGGTCACTGCATGGAATCACCTTCCAGGACCAATTAATGAAACAACAATGTCACTGCTTATGAGGTGGGCTCCCAAAAAGCCTATGCTGCAAATTTGGTAAAAAAATTCCCCAAAATCACTGTTACACATGTGCGTTGTGCAGTTTCCATGCAGGGTCATAACTTCAAATATTTTTAATATTCTCGCTCCAGATTTTCAGCATTGCCATTTTTTCACAACTCCTTATGAACAGTATAGCTGTCATTTTTCACATCCTACCTGAAATGTGTTTTCACACATCTGGCACACAGTGGTGCGGCCACTGTGGGAAATCAATGTTTGGGACAGATTAACAAAATCACAATGCCACTGTTTATGAGCAGAGGTCCCAAAATGCCTATGTTGAAAATTTGAACAAATTTCATAAAATAACTGTGTTATGAGTGTGCATTGCGCATTTTCCACACACTCTCATAACTTCGCAAATTTTTAATATTTCACTCCAGATTTTCAACATTGGCATTTTTTCACACCTCCTTATGAACAGTACAGCTGTCATTTGTCACATTCTGGCCAAAATGTGTTTTCGCACATCCTGCGTACAATGGCGCTGTCACTGTGGGAAATCAATGTTTGGGACAAACTAACAAAATCACAGTGATGGTGTTCATGAGCATAGGTCCCAAAATGCCTATGTTGAAAATTTGGTGACAAAAGTCCACAAAATGACTATTATGAGTGTGCATTGCGCAGTTTCCATGCACATTTGTAACTTCAAGAATTTGTAATATTTTCACTCCAGATCTGCAACATTGCCATTTTTGCACACCTCCTTCTGAACAGTACAGCTGTCATTTTTCACATCCTGCCTGAACCGTGGTTTCACACATCTGGCACAGAATGGTGTGGTTGATGTGGGAAATTAACGTTCAGACAGATTAACAAAATCACAGTGCCACTGTTCATGAGCAAAGGCCCCAAATGCTTTCATGGGGGGTCACAAAAAGGCCATGTTGAAAATTTGTAGTGCAAATACCAAAAAATGCCCTTGGCATTAGGGATTTCTAACCATAACGTCCCACCTGTACAGACTGACAGGTGTCAGGGGTGTACATTTGGATTGCCGGCTGTAATGCTCATGCCATTCCACCTCCATCCTGCAGCCAGTGACAGGCACTGAGGTGTGTCTTGGACTGTTCGGCCACAGAGTTCACTCCATTCTCCTATACTGCACCTATTTCAGCTTATGTTCTTATGGAATGGGATGATTGTAAAGCTGAACACCCCAAAGCACACCTTAACACTTGTCGGTATCTGCAGGATAGGGTGAGGTGAATTGGCATGAGCATTATGGGCGATGACCCAAAGGCATACCCAAATGCATGTCCATCTCTGCAGGGTTGAGGTAGGGTTGGTGTGAAGTTCAATACTTCACTGCCATTCCTATTCTGCATCTGTCTAACTCCTGCACTTCCATTGCTAATACCAGCAAGCAAACATTGGGCATTGACAAATGCTTGTTAACATTGAGGGATACATCTCCACAATCGGGAGTCCTCCATCAATTCTTGGAAAACATTCAGTATACTGCAGACCTGCAATGGGAGAAGAAGATCGCTCTCAGAGTGTAGTAAATAGCATCAATCAAATCAAATTGAATCCAGACTCCCCTTAGCAAGTTTTGAGTACCTGTTCAGGTGTAAAAACTCTCCAATAACCTTTCAAAATGCATAAAACTGCAAAAGCTCAGCAGAACTTACTTATCATCTCCAGAAAACTCCTGTGTAATCACTAGCTGCAAGTTTGTTTTAGCTCCACACATGTGTAGCGCAGCAACACTCCCAGCCAGAGTTTCCCAGAATAGCCATGGAGTATAGCCGCAAATTGTTAAACTACACCACAACTTTAGCTGAGCATTAACCTTTTAGAATTTTAAAAGTTGTAAAAAGCACACCCACCATAGCTCCATAGCCAGAAGTCTTGCTTCAGAGACTAACCATTTTCTAGCAGATAGAAGCCCATTTTACCAAGTAATATCCTACAAAAGGAATTATTTGTCTATTTAGGCTGATATTTGTAGCTATTTAGTGGTGCAGAGTTACAAAGAAAACAGACATTTTTAAGTAGAGATTCGGGGGCTTTATCTGTGCTCTAGAGTCCATCCTTCCAAGCTGGGGCATTAAAGGTACCCGAGACTCTCAGTGTCCACTTCAATAAAGTTAGACACCTCAGAACTTTAGCTCAAAAAAACAGAGAAACAACATTTTGGGGGGAATTTTCCCTGGAAGCAGACTCCATGGGTTGCTGCAATATCATCATTATTAATCCCATAATGAGAGTCACCACAGTAAAAGTAGAGCAATATCTAAAGCAAAAAAAAATCATAACTAGCCTTTAACTGGCAGTAAAACAATGTCCTTACTGGAGGGGCCACCATTTACGGGTTTCATACAAATTTGACTCCTCTCTTTTATCTTTATCTTACTCTCCTGAAATAAGGGTCTTTGTAAATTAAAATAGAAGACAGACCGTATTTCTCATGTGCAACTTTATCTTTTGGTATCCTAGAGCTCACTGAACTCCCGCGCCAGGTTTCCACAAGCTCCTACGGTCTCCCATATCAAAATCTCTAACTTGCTGCTGCACTTTTATCCTGGCTCGTGAGCTCCTCCAGATTCAAACTGCTTACAATCCAAACAGAAGTTTAACCACCTGTAAAGAAAACACAAGAAGAAATGCTCTCTAAGCACAGTAAAAATGGGGGATAGGTTCAGACTTCAGTTTCTGACCCCCCCCCAGGCAAAGCTGGCATACCTGTTAGAAATTAAAAAAATGCATAGCAGCACAAGTGCAGGCAATCCTATATCAAGCTGATCCTTGGTGCCCATAATAAAACACTTACAGTGATCTCAGTTTGCATTCCACCAAAGCATACCGCAACTGGGTTCACATCTCTAATGAATAGCTTAAGCAACCTGTGCCTGCACTCTGAAATGCTAATGCTAGGTGATTTTAATATTAACTGGCTCTCCTCTGCAGCTCACTGCCCACAAGGATGCACTGCCTACCATCCACTTCTCACAGCTTATTGAGACCCCTACAAGACTACATTTTCGAGCAGGGTCTGATACCTTGCTAGACTAGGTGCTGTCTAACCGTCCAGAGCATATAACAGACTCAACCGTTCTCCCCAACTGCCTTAATGACCACTCCCCTGTCACCTGCCACTGGTCCATAAGAATTGCAAACCCCTGCTAGAACCATTACCAATTGGGTTCTAATACAAGGCCACCTGAAGCAGCTGAAAGTTGACCTTAGGCAACAAGATTGGTCTGATATTCACAATGCCAGCAATGTTGACACTGAGCTTGACCAATTCATTAGTAGGTTCAATGCAGTCTGTGACAAACATGCATCTCTTACAGCACAAAAAGTAAAGGGTACCAGCAATCCATGGATTACCTCTGCCCTTACTGAACTCTTAACATCTAGGGATCACCTCTGGCACAAGGCACAGGCCTTTGGTACCCAATCCAACCTCCAAAACTACAAAACAGCAAAAAAATTAGTTCACCAGAGTGGTCCAGACTGCAAAAAGGCAATATTATAAAGACACCCTATCTAAAACCTGGAATAACAGCAGGTCATTCTGCAAAAACATTCATGACATCACAGGGAAAGACCCTAAGTCAATATCCAACATGATAAACATAGAAGGAACCCCATCAATGGACCCAAACATCGCCGACACATTCAACAAGGCGTTCTCAGATCTGAGCAGTGTCCTTCCACCAGACTTTTTCAACCCTACCACCACTAGTGACAACTTGTTGAACCAGGATCCTCACCATGACCACCCTCCATTCTATTTAAAATCCACCTCTGACTGTGAAGTGAGACGCTATCTTAAGAAAGTGCTAGGGAAATCCAGATACAGTGGGGATTCCCCTGATCTCAAATTTATCATCCTTGCACTTGAAGAAATCTTAATGCCTCTTACTAAAATAATCAACCTTTCACTTAACCTCTCACAATTCTCATAGAGACAGAAATGCGTTATGGTCACCCTAGTACATAAGAGTGGGGCTCGGGCACAGCATGGAAACTATCGCCGTATTTCAATTATCCCACAGCTTTCAAAAGCACTGGAGCACATCATGGCTGACCAGCTGGAGGAGTACCTGGAAACCTACCAACTGCAATGTGGCAAATAGCATGAGTTTAGGCGGGGGCATAGTGCCATCACTGCCCTATTGGAATTTACTAGTTTTATCCATATCTCACTGGAACAAAGGCTCTTGGTTGGGGCAACAGCCATAGACCTAACCAAGACCTTTGATACTGTTAACCATACACTACATATTGATCAACTTACCAGAATTGGCCTCTCCTCAGACACCACCAAGTGGTTCTTCAGCTATTTAACCAATTGCTCCCAACAAGTAAAAATCAGAGACGTCATCTCTGCTAGTAAAACAGTATGATCTGGAGTCCCTCAAGGATCCATCCTGTGACTGCTATTATTTAGCATATTTCTGAATACACAAACAAAATCCTGTCATGGCAACATCCTACTATATGCAGATGATTCTGTAATATATACTAGTAACCCACATCCAAAACACCTTCAGGACCTGCTATAGCAAGGCCTTGCATCTGCTGAAAAATGGTTCACTGACCAAAAGCTAAAACTGAACTACAAAAAAATGAAGATCATGCTGTTCTCCAGCATCCACAGCAAACATAAGTCCTTCCTCCTCATCATCAATAACAATGTGGGATCACCCCTGGAACAAGTACATTTTAAATATCTGAGTATAACCATAAACTCCACACTGTCCTACACCCAGCATATAGATTCAGCCATGAAAACAATTAACAGGTGAATGGGCATGCTTTACAGGCATAGATGCAACCTGACCCCTGAAGCACTGAACCTAGCCATGCATAGTTCTGTTATCCCACTTGCTGACTATGGCATTGTCATCTATGGATCTGCCTCAGACGCAACCCTCTGGAGTATCAAAATAGCTTTAAATAAAGCCTGCCACCTTCTAACTGGGGCAGAACGCCGAACCCACACATGTGACCTATATACCCAGGCCAACTGGCTCTAATTCAACAATAGACTCAGATATCAAACATGCCTGCTTGCCAAAAAAGTCAACCTAGATATGACACCTCCTGGTGTTCAATCCCTTCTAGTGCCATCATTAAATCCTCGCGCTACCAGAAGTTCCGGCAGTCAAATGTTCAGAACTCCTAGATGCTGTACCTCACTTGGGCAGTGTGCTTTCACCTATAGAAACCAGCTCTGGATAAATGCCCTGCAATCAGACATTCAACAATTCCAATTCAACAAGGTTGGGCTCCTTTAAGCACTTACTTTGGCAGCATTTAGTCACCAAGGCTATCTGTGACTACTACCACTAGGCACTACCAAATTCTACCTCACCTGCTCCTTATGGGTATCCCCCCAACCCTCACCTACTCTAATTACTACCCTCATTTGCACTTAATTTGCAGTGCCCTCCTGCCCTCACCTATCCTCTCCCTCTGTACTCCCCCATTCCCCCACCCCTCTACCACCCCACCCCTCCTCCCTCACTTCTCCTCCTCCCTCTAGTCCCTTATGGCCTTCTGCCTATTTCACTCTGTATTTAGTAACCTAGTAACAATTAGACTCAGGCATACATTGTACAATGCCTCTGCTGTATGCAAGATGTACCTCTGATCACTGTTAGTGTCATTTTCACTTTATTTTATCTATAGTAATCTTCCGAATCTTTGTCTCCCTTCTTTTTACACATAAATGTATTTAGGCCTGGTGACACTTGCAGTGTAACTATTGTAAATGTTAACCTGATTATGTTATCATTCTGACATGGAACCTATGTAAAGAGCATCTGCTCAAAGGTCTTGAATCCAAGAAGTTAATAAATAAATAAATAAACAAATAAGTAAATACAAAATCTCCATGCACAGCATGGAGAGCCAAGTTCACAGGCTTCACACAGACTTCTCTATCTCTCTTTAATGTTCACCATAAGGCACTCTCTTGACATTCAGTTTTGTCCATTTTCATTGAAAATACTGCTCATTTACATTTAAGCAGTTACATAGCTCATTATTACAAGCCCAATAGAAAAATAATGCAAGTTTCATTCATGAAAACTGAAAAAGTGGAGTTTAAAAGCTTAAAATCTTTAAACATAACTCCTATTCGGCATGGTATGGTGTGGTGTGGTGTGGAGTGGAGTAGCAGCGTGGCCATCTTGCTCCTCCAACACCCTCTCCCCCCAAGCAGGCATCAATCCTGCAGTTCTGTTGCTATATTGATACTTGTACCAACTTCTGCATTACTGCAAAGCTCAAAAACTCCTTGGTGCTATCCATGGTTGATCTCTCATCAAGCAGCCCAGAGAATGATCTGCCAAGTTTGAAGTTCTGACAAATCTCTACATCACAGGCCCTCAGTACTAGAATTCTCATACCAAACAAGAGTGCTGGTGCTGACTCCATTGAACTAATACTTCCCTTTGTGACACATCATATATGTGCATCAGTTGCCATGCTGTTAAGCTTCTCTTTCACCTCTGATGAAATGTCTACTATCTGAAAATGTGATAGTGTTGTGCCTCTGCAAAAAAGGAGGAGCAAACAAGGATCTATATCAATGCAGACCCACTTCAGTCCTTCCAAGCAGTTCCAGATTTCTCAAAAAGTATGTTTACTCCCAGATGACTAATCTTCTCAGTTTGAATAATCTGCTCTCTCCACTGCAATTTGGTTTCAGGAAGGGGGCATTGCACCATATCCATCTTGCTGAATGTCAACAATGATCTTCAACTCCTAATGGATAATGGTCTCCTCACTGTTGCTATCTTCATCAATCTCTTCAAGGCCTTCAGATTGGTGGATCTTGCAATACTCTGGCTAAAGCTCAAGACCCTAGGCCACAGCAAATCAGCCATCAAATGATTTAAACTGTATCTCAATAGCTGGCCCAGCTAGTTTACTTACAAGGTGTTAGTTCAGACCATGTCATCTTAAATCTTTGGGTTCCTCAAGACTCCATGTTTCAGGTTAATTCAGTACTCCAATCTGATTTCAGCACAGTCTCCTGCTTGAATAACCAACTGATCCTTAATGCAGTCAAAACTAAGTCTATGGTGTTTAGATCCTAGAACTTGCCAAGGCATTCAGCTGATCCACTTACATTCATTACATCTAACTGCAACACTAATGAGGAAGTCAGCATATTGAGATATCTAGTAATCTGGCATGATGCATTGCTTACATACAGTAGGCACATCAATTACATTTTTAAAACTGTAGGGTTCCAGTTCAAATTTCTGTAATGGTCTAAGCACTTTTCTCAGTGCTGATGCAAGGAAACAAATGGTCTTGCCCACCATGCTTCCACCCACTGACTATGGGGACATCACATGCCACTGTACAAATAAAACCACTCTGCTGACCCTGGATCATTTGTACATCAGGTTGTGCAGGTTCATCCTTTACTGTTGATGGTTTACCAGTTATTATAAAATGGCAAGAAAAAATCTAGAAATCTCATTGGCCAAGAGACATCAGCTGACTGTACATTAAATTTCTATATACACACAGTCATCCTGGTCCTAAACCACAAGACAAAATGAGCAAATTAGTCCTCCTGCAACCAGAACTATCTTCCACCAGTCCCTCTGCAACCAGAAGTGATCTTCAATTACAAACATGGCTGCTACCTTTACACTGTAAAAACCTTCAACTGCGCCCTAAAAATAAAATTACCTTAAATAAAAAAATAAAAGCAAATTAATTAAACATTGTTTCCCTGATCATCACACTCTCTTTACACACATAAACAAATTAGAAACATTAAGCATTGTTTATAATTTTCATTACAACTGTTTATTTACTAACATTGAAAAATCCCCCTTCTGTTATCTGCTCATCATGGAAATCTCTTCTGCTTGCCCTGACAGTGAAATAATTGAGTCACTGGCTGTAAAACAGGCCTTTGTTGTCTGTGTGTACAGTATGTTAGGACAGTAACATTCTACCAGTGGAACTCAGCAGAATTTTGCATCCTTGTATTCCATGGTAAACATTCCATGATAAACATTCTATGTCTTGAATGAGGGGAAACAGAAAAAATACAGGATGAAGAAAATAGACAATACAGTAAATACTTTATAAACAAAGAGAAAAGGGGGGAAAACACAATTACATAGGTAGAGGCAGACCCAAACTGCTCAAATAATATATTGCTGTCCCTCCAACTTACTAGTTTAGCATTTTTCAGTGAGCTGCTATTCAATTTTACTACTCCTCTACCCAAGTCTGGGGACTATTTTTCACCATATTCACATAACATAACATACTATTATTACATCTTTAATAATGCGTCCAGAGTTTTATTTAATTGTTATAGAAATAGTTGTTATCCATTTTGTAAGAGTGATAAGACACTTTGGGCGTGAGTTGTTAATTGATAAGAGCACTACCCAGCTGCTGTAGTCACTTGGCATGCCTAACAACGCACCTGAAGGCATGCTGTTATCAATCAACAACCTTCACTCTGCCGTGTTTTATTGCTTTCTTATCTGCTGTATGACCAGTTTAACAGGGCATGCTCCTCAATTGGGCATTATCTCTTAACCCTCCTCACACAGCCAGAAAGTGCCTACTCACACCATCCAACTGTAGCACTTAACTTCTCAATTCCCAGGATGAGGTATGAAGTTTGTATAAAGGCTTCTGCATTTGCAGTACCATCCAAATTGAACAATCTCCCTCTCCAGCTGAGAAATGCTTCTAGATTACAAGAGTTCAAGTCCAGTCTTTCCAGGAACATCCAGACTTCCTACATTTGTTTTTGGTCTAGTATACCCCATTTGTTTTGGTCCAATATCCCACTCTCTCTAGCCATGATCATGTTGCATAACAATGTTCCTACTCTTTATTTGCAGCAGTCTTCACTTGGCACTTACCTTTGCAATTTGTTTTTTGCATTGAATATTTTAGTTTGTATATAACTATTCCTGCTGAAGTCTATTAACCTAGTGACTGTTGCTCTCCTCTCTGGGACCCTCTTGAAATTAAGATATTGCATCTAGTGTATTTATCTGAGTTTGAGTAATTTCAAATGACTAAATAACTGAAATAAAATAAAACAATATAAAATTAAAATCTAAAGATTGCACAAGGGTTGAGGGAAAATGACAATGCCTCCTTTAAGTCAGTTGAGAAAAGAAGAAAAGACATGGAAGGAATAAAGATATTAAAAAGGGTGATAAATAAATTGAGGGTGATGGGTAGAAAGCCAATATTCTGAATGAATACTTCTGTAAGGTCTTCACAGTTGAGGAAAGATGTCACTGCCAGAGTGCAGCATCCAGGCAGGCTGAATAGGTGTATCACAGAGGAAAGGGTGCTGAAAGGGCTAAAGGGTTTTGCAGATGGATAAGTCCTCAGGATTGGATGGTTTGCATCCATTGGTACCCAGGAAGCTGGAGAAGGCTTTAGAAGTACCCCTGGCAGACCTATGGCAGAGTCCCCAGGGACTGGAAGGTAGAAGATGTAGTACCTCTGCCCAAGAGTTGGGATGGGGGACTCAAGGAATTATATACTGGTTAACTTGACATCCATTGTTAGAAAGCCACTTGAGACCACAATTAATCCTTGCTCTGCCATGAACTGATATCAGTCAAAAATTCCTATATGTTCTAATTCTGTAGGCAGACTAAGGGTTAAAGATCAGCTTGTTGATTCCCTGTTGTTCCATGAACTCTCAGACAGCAAGAAATGTGGTTTCATGAAAGTGTGGCCCTGCCATAATACATTGTGGATTTCTTCAACACGATGTTGCAAGCATTAAATAAAGGTCAAATGTTGGTCATCCTTTACCTGGACTTTAACAAGGTCTTTGCCTAGTAAAGCAATTGACAGACTTAGATATTGTGGAGAATGTCACTAAAGGGTAGGACATTGGCTAGTGGGGAACACCAAATGGTGGTACTAAATGACACATACTCAGAGGTTTGGGTGTTTATGTGTGAAGTTCCACAGGGGTCAGTTTTTTGGGACTGTGCACATCAATGTCTTGTGACATTAGAGAAGGGAAGCAGGGCAAGATCTGTATATTTGTGGCTGACACAATGATTTGTGCCAGACTGGATAGTGAAGAGGGTTAGACGGAACTGAAAAAAGACCTGGGAAAATTGGAAAGGTGTTCCAAGGTTTACCAACTAACATTCAATGCCAAAAAGTGAGATGGTATAAACTTGAGGAGGAAGAATCCAATGAAATGTTAGATGGAGGGGGTACAACTGGAGCATGAGAAGTATTTGAGGATTATTAATAGTGAGAGCCTCAGGACTTCAGTCCAATATAACAAGGCATGTGGGAAAGCTAGCAGGGATCTGGGGTGACAAGGTATGGCCTTCTCATGCAGAGGGAAGCAGGTGATCCTTCCTCTGTACAGGTCTTCGGCGAGGCCACACCTGGAGTACTGTGTGCAGTGGTGGAACCTATCATAAAAAGTTACAAGGACCATGAGGTTATGAACCAAAGGAGAGTGACTAAAGTGAGTTATGGCTAGAAGAGGAGTACATATGAGAAAAGACTGGTTAACCTTAAAATGTACTCACTGGAGGCCATAAGAGAGAGAGGGGGGAGACATGACTCAAACCTTGAAGTTCCTGAAGTGAATAAAGAGAGTCAACAGACAGCAATGGGTTAAAGTTGGGAAGGTTCTATCACAAGGGAGCACAACTATATGTGTGCAGAGGGAAAATTTAGGGACAGTCATGATGAAATATTTATTCACTGAGAAGCAGGAGAAAAGTGAAACCAACTGCATTTGGAGCTGATCAGTGTTAACATGGTGGCAAACTTTAATAGGGGTGAGATTGACACATGGGATGGTAAGGTTGATGAGGAAGAGGTTGGAGCAAATTAAGGAGGGAAGTTAGTTTAAGTGGAACTATGGCATGATTGAACTGATAGAGGCCTAGCCAGTGTTAGACTGGTGAGGACTTTATTTATTTTGTTTATTTAGGTAGGAACTGGGCAGATTGGTTGGACGATGACTCTTTTTTGACTGTAAACAGACAACATCTAAATTTCTATAAACAGCTAAACCTTAACACAGACCACAACTTGTAAAGTTATCAATCAATTAATCAATCAAAATCAATCAATCAAAACTTTATTTATATAGCGCCTTTCAAATATCTATGCGCTGTACATTTTAAAACACAAATATGATAACCAGAATAAAACAACCATAGAAATTAATTAAGAACAATCTGGGAAGGCTAATGAAAATAACTATGTTTTTAGCATTGTTTTAAAACTGCTGACTGTCAGGCATTCTCTTAACTGGTGAAGTAGAGAATTACACAGGGTTGGTGCTGCAAATGAAAAAGGACAGGCACCAGAGGTTCTCAGATGAACCCTGGGAATCTCTAGCAGGCTCTAGCAATCAAAAGTGCAATAGTCTGACTCAATATGCAGTTTAACATTGATTGTAAAAGGGAGCATGACTTCCATGACTCAAGGTTTTCCCATTTATAAGTTATGGTCATGCTCCCTTAAACTTGAATCAGGCAAATTCATATCCTTTGTACAGTACATACATGTAATGTTAGTAACATAAGGCCCATTATCTTCAATAACTAAAAAAAATAATATTCATATTTATGCAGATGATACAACGATACAACAATATAACCTGAAGCTAAGTCACATCATGTTCTCAACACTATCCTACAG
The DNA here is from genome assembly GCA_016271365.2 of Neoceratodus forsteri. NCBI lineage: Eukaryota > Metazoa > Chordata > Ceratodontiformes > Ceratodontidae > Neoceratodus > Neoceratodus forsteri. Next base: position 1,020,069,227 of record CM028129.1, read on the forward strand.
TTAAACTTTGACAAGGTTCAAAATAGGACAACTGCAAGTGTGCTGCTACTTATAGTCTCTGAAACAAAGGCAATCTTAACCATGGGGAAAGCATATTTTTTAAACATGCTAATTATTTCTATACTGCCTTTTCCTGATTCAGAAAACATCACATTGTTCAAGGACCTTGGGTTCTGGCTGGACTCAAGGTCATCCATCAATTAGAACATTTCAAGAATAGCCAGAAGCTCATATCATAAACGTGGCTTATTATATCACAATCAAAGCTGTCTAGATCTCAGTACTAGGAAAATAATTTTGCTTCAAAAACTATTAACCTCATTAGAATATGGGAGCAAAGTGTACATGGCCATTAACTCCATCACTCTGCATAAATTCATGGTTCTCATCAATAACATGTACAGATTTGCACTTGGCTGCAATAAGCATATCAATCACTGTCTGCTATGTTAACAGTTGGGTATACTTGCCCCAGAAAAGAAACAGAAATTCAAATGGGCCTCCCTCGATTCCAAATGTGTCCATATCATATATTTGGCAATCTCCTGCTAATACAGACAGTCCAAGCTTACCAACTGATGATCCAAATTAAAAATGTTCATTGTGCACCCATGGTACATAAAACAACTGAAGAAAATGCATTCACATTTGTAGCTCCCATTTCAGAGAACACACTCTGAGTCAGCAAACAATTCAAGAAACCTGTAGAAATTTAAGTGTGATATATTTTCTCATATATCCAGACCTTGCTCCTGATAATATTATTTTGCAATGCTGGGTATGTCACAATGCATACTGAATCAATCAGAGTGCAGTATTCACAATGCAAATGACATCACAATAGCCATGTGCAACACTAAAGCCAGCAGCTGAAATCAAACTAGAAAAAAGAAGATACTGACAGTCATTAAGCAGGAATGGAACATTGTGGTTATCATAATTGATGACCTCAAAGTGACAAAGCTGAGTGGCAAAGCAGTGGGTAGGGCTAGTGGTATGCTAGGGTACATAGGAAGTGGTATCTCCCGGAGGAGGAAGGAAGTAACATTGCCACTGTATCACTCATTGGTGAAACTATGAATTATTGTATCCTGTTTTGTAGGCTGCACCTCAGAAGGGAAATAAATAGGGTGGAGGCAGTCCAGAGGAAGGCAACTAAAATGGTACAGGGGTTGCCCCAAAAGCCTTACAAGGAGAGACTACGGGATCTCAACATGTACAAACTGAAAGAAAGGAGAGGGTGTATAATAGAGACCCACAAGTACTTTCTATAGTTGAACAGGGTGCAAGAGAGAAGTCTCTGAAAATGGGCACCAGGACCAGGAGGCATGCAATGAAACTGGAGCAAGGGAGATTAGGAGGGATGTGAGAAAGTACTGCTTCACTGAAAGGGTGGTAGATGCCTGGAACAGACTGCCAGTGGAAGTGGTGGAGGTGTAAAATAGTAGGGGACTTCAAGCATGTGTGGGATAGACATAGGGAAATGTTCATAAATAGGTCTACAAGAGGGAGGCCTACCAGGGACCAGTTAGGATCTGCAGAGATGGACAAGGCAAGGAACATCTGGGCAGACTGGGTGAACCAAGTGGTCCTTTTCTACTGACAAATTTTATGTTTATGCTCATTATGTTTTTCATGTCTACCTGCATGAAAGGGAATAAAAAGAATACTGGAGATAGTTCATGCTGTGCATCACTGACCTCCTAGCAAATGAAAAGCAACCTCCTAGCATGTGAAAGGCAACCTCCTAGCAAGTGAAAGACAACAGTGTCTTAATACTTGTAGTTACACTATTAAACCTCATCATCCTAGCATAGATGAAATTAAGAAGCTCTAAGCTAGTTCCTGAGGAGTCTGGGATGGGGGTGTGGGGGCTTGAGGGAACATCCAGTTGTACCTGCAAAATAAGAATACTGTAGCAACCGGATTGCAAAGGATCTGCCACTCTTTATCAACTAACTAGGACAAACCAGGTAGTGTAAACATAAAGCACTATATAACTGATACACGTGGTCAGTGTCCTTCCATACCTCGCTTGGTGTCCTGTCACAGCCTAGTCATTGTTCCTTTAGACCTGTAGTCATAAATGAGAAAATGAGTTAGTATGAGTAATAAAAATACCAAGCAGTTGGAATGTTTGAGAAGGGCTCATAAGAGGTTCCTTTTTTTGTTTATAGTGAGTTTGGTGGGAGGGGAGATGCCAGTACCCTGCCAGCAGCTCAGGTCTGGGAACAGACTTGGCTCGGTAGGGGAGGAGATCTTGGGACAGGTGGATAGGATTCAGTGCCCCTGGAACTGCTCTCTTCTCCTGGGTTGAGGGGGTTTGCTCTACTCATCAACTGCTACCAGCCCAAGATGAGGAAACTAGCTGTTTCACACCCTGCAAGACCAACAGGGTACCAGACTTCCAAACTAGGTGATATTCTAAGGGGGTTGGATTACCCTCCACCTCCTTGCTATGCCATGAGGGAATCCATGGGGGGTTAAAAAAGGTACAAGGAAGTTCCTGGGATGGTGGATGAAGGGGATGGGTGGCTGGCAGCAGTAGGGGTCCTGATAATTGTGTGGGTCCTGCAGAGACTGGACTTTCATTCTGCCAGCTACTGTTTTCCACATTTTTCATGCCAACCCACTTCTTCTGACACAGTGCATGGCCTTATTAAACCTCAACATGCACATCAACTTCTTGAGAGAAGAAACTCCTCAGCTCAACACAAGGTTTTGCTGGTGTTGCAGAATATTACACCATCCCCTTCCAGGCTGAAAACAGTGGTGCATAAACAGCACCAGCCACTATCTTCATGCTGCCCAGCTGGGTCCACAAGCTCACCACCCGATCAAGAGCACAGAAACACAACATGCTACCTGCAGGGCCAATGGCCTGTCCAGAACATTGCTTTTAGAGAATTTCACTTCAAATGTTCAACACAGACCTTTTATTACCCCCAACATGACAGGTGTCATTTATAAAATACTGGCTAAAACTGTTTTGCGATGATGGCATAGATCCCTTATTTCTTCAGTTAGGATATTACACCCTTACCGCTCCAGTTGTCCACCTGTTCAATATGTCCATTACTAATGGTATAGTCCCCACGCCTTTGAAAACAGCCCATATATTGCCCCTGTTTAACTCTGGTGACCCATGTGACCTTAACAACTATAGGCATATTTCCATACTACCTGTGTTTTCAAAACTTTTGGAGAAATTAGTTAACACTCAGCTAAGGGACTACCTTGAATCCTCAAAATTAATTAACCTATTGCAATCTGGTTTTAGGCAAAACCACAGCATGGTTTTGGCCTTGGCTAAGGTGACTAATGACTGGCATATTGCACTAGACACTAGACAATAAACAGTCTACCAGAGCAGTCTTCCTTGATTTAAGCAAAGCTTTCAACATGGTAGACTGCAGCCTTCTCCTAACCAAACTTAAAACACATGGCCTAAATAATTTATCCGTTAACTGGTTCTACAGCTATCTATCAGGAAGACTCAAATGCATCAAAGCTGATGGGCTCCTGTCCTCACCGTTACTGCTTACAAGAGTCCCCCAGGGTTCCATTCTAGGCCCCTTACTATTTCCATATATATAACCTCTCTATGTGACAGCATCCACAAAGCCAAATTGTACTTTTCTGTAGATGACACTGTCCTTTACATCTCAAAACCCTCTCTGTCAGAGGTTAGTGTCAAACTTCAATCCAACTTTAATCATCTTAAGCACAACATACTAAACTGTTGTTAAATGCAAAAAAAACACCCAATGTTCTTCTTTCCCCACACTCTTCAACTAGGTTGCTCAAACATAACACTCCTCCACCTATTATAACTTTGTTAGGCAACACACTTGAAGCGGTAGACAAATTCAAATATTTAGGACTTCTGCTTGACAATAACCTTTCCTTTACAGCTCACATTGAATCCGTAACAAATAAATTAAAAAGCAGATTAGTTTTCTTTTATAGGAATAAATCTCATCCCCAGTGACATAAGGAAAAGGCTTGTTCAAGCCACCTTCCTCCCCCTTACCGATTACGTGGATATAATATATAACAGCTGCACAGCTTCTTACCTCCACAAGTTGGACTTGCTGTTCCATCATGCTATTTGGTTTATTGCAAGAACCCCATCTAAAACTCACCATTGTGACCTATACATGGCAGGGGGTTGGACATCCCTAACCACCAGAAAGATGATCCACACCTGCACCTGAGCCTATAAATTGTTGCTAAATAAACTTTCTTGTTATATATCGATCTTATTTCACCATTCCCATAGCTGCTATTCCCTTATAAAAACATCCTTTATTTCATTAGACATGCAAAAATTCAGCAAACACTTTGGCAAAGCTGCCATTAGTTATGCTATCCCTTTCACTTGGAACAAATTGCAATCCTACCGTAAACACTCAACCTTAGTCTCACTCAACTTTTTCAAATCATTAATTGGCAAATCTTTAAGGAGGTCTGTTACTCTCATACGTCTTCTATAGCAACATCACCCAACAACTAGCACTTTTGTCCCTCCCTCCCCCCACCAACCAACTATAACCCTAGCTTTTTATGTCTGGCAACAAGCTGGGTTTAATCTGCAATGTATCTGCTGTTCTTGTTAATATATCCTGTATCTTGATTTTTTTTGTATTGTCCTATGCAGGACCTCCTTGTAAATGAATGTGCTCAATGAGGTTTTCCTGATGAAATAAACTTCAACTTGACCAAGTGTGAAAACACATTTAGGCAGGATTTGAAAAAAGACACCCGTCACACTCATGAGGTGGGTAAAGAAGGGCTAAGTTGAACATTTGGGGCGCAAATATTGAAAACTAGCAAAGCTATGAGCAAAGACTGAAAATGTCAATGTTCATTCACAACTTTGATATTTTTTGAGATTTCCTCCTCAAATTGTAGTCTTTTTATAACTCCTTCATGAACAAGGTAGATGAAATTTATTAAATCTGGCCAGGAAGGTGATTTTGTGGAGTAACTGTGATAACACTTGTTGGGACAGATTATTAAAAATGTCACCCCTCTTGTTTTTGAGGCAGGTCTAAAAAAAAGTCTATGCTTAAAATCTGGTGAAAGAATATTTTAAAATGACCAAATTATGAGTAAAAGTTCAAAACACATTAAGAAGCTATTCACTGTACTTACCTTGATTCAGTCAGTTGACACTGAAGCAGCAGGATGGTGTTGTTACAGAGGGTGGACTATGAGTAGTAGACAGTTTAAGTGAGTGAGGAGTGTGAAAGGATAGGGTGGTGGGTGCTGAGTGCTGGTTCTGGGTGCGGGATGGTGGGAGTTTGAGGTGACATATTTCTCCAGTGGACTATTTTCTTTTTTACAGGTGATTACAAAAAATAAACAAAACTTTTAGGGACAGTTTTCCTTTCTTCAGGTGACTGACACTGGGAACTGGGTACCCCAGTGTTGGCAGGCTCTTTTTCGGTACAAGGGATGACACCCAGATGTCACAAGGTATTGGTGAGGGGGTGTTTGGAGAAGATTGGGAATCTGGGGGGGATCATCTATAGCATTACTGTGTGTGAGAATCCTGGTCTCACTTACTATTCAGAGGGCAAACATTTTACCTGGTATGAGGGTTGGGAACCGCAGTGTCTGAAAATGTATCATATTGTACATATGGCGACAGGACTGGAAATTCACAGTCATTCAAAAATACCTTGGTGAGGTAAAAGACCTACTAGAAAGCATGGTGAATGCACATTAGCTGGGCTCCCTAAAGCATCTGCATAAAAATGGCATAAAAGACTAAAACCAGGCTTTCTGGAATGGAAAAAAAAATGGAATTACCAGCACAAGTCTATATATGGCTATGCAGAAATCAACAAAAAAACAGGCACCTTTACAATTTGAAGGTCCTGGGAGACCAGCTCTGGCCCTGATGGAGGGCTGCACCAGATCTCAATAGATGGCATTGGACACGGAACCAGGAAAGGGCTCTCAAGATTCCAGTATTGCAGCCCTGCCAGCTATTATCACTAACTTACAAAATTAAGTAAAAGTTAGTATTGAAAATATAATTGCTGAAATCATCCATATTCAGGCAGTGGTCACAGGATTGGCAGAGACCATCACTGCCGACACCACAAGGACCAATGAATCAGAAGTGCGCATAAATGAACTCGAAGACGATGTGTCCAACCTCACCAGGGAACGAACTATACTGAAACGGCAATTGGAGAAATTAATAGCCCAATCTGAAGATCAGGAAAACAGGGCATACAGATCAAATATTAGAATAATAGGATTGCCAAGAGTGATGAAGGAGAAAAAGTGTGGCAAAGCAGTTCAGTGATGGCTTGCGGAGAAGTTAGAACTTGAGGCCAATGCAGCTAACTTTGAAATTCAACGTGCCCACTGCACCGGACTCAGACCAAAACCGGGGACAAACCACCACACTACCTGATCAAGTACCTGTAATTCCCTGAAAATGAAATAGTGCTCCAGGCATCCCGATCGCAAGGTCTCATAGCAGTTGAAGGAGGATGGGTGTCCATATTTCAGGACTACAGTAAAGATCTCAAGCTGCAACAGCAAACGTTTTTCAGCATCAAAGCAAACCTGCAGTAACGTGGCTGGGAATTTACTGTATTATATCCAGCCAAATTGAGAATTACTAAACCTGGCTGTCCTCCTTGCATCCTCAACAAACCCTAGGATGCTGCACATTATGTCAACAGGGAAGAAGCAATGGGGGATGGGAGATCCCAGCCCTGCTCATCGGCTCCAGCCCGATGAGAGATATTCCTCTTTTTCTATGTTTGGATTACTGTGCCCAAGCAACTAGATAGCACCATTCAAATGCAGGACAGTAGGAATAAGCAAAAAAAAAAAAGGAGTCACTGTCAGCAGAGACATATTCTGTGGCTAGCTACTTTTCTATCCACTAACTGTCAGTATGTGGTGGGTGGGTTGAGGTAAGACTACAGTACTTTTTATTCAGCCGGTTTAAATACTCAAGGGTGCCTTTAAAAATAAGTGATAGCTCATTGGTGGACTGTGGGATGAAATGTGAGAAAGGGAGAAGTGATTATAGAGATGCTGTTAAAATTTGAACGATATGCTCAGGGCTTCCATGTCAGCAAACATTGTCTTGGAACTTAATTGAAATATGGCCATTGGAGGGGAAATCTATCTGTCTTATCTGGCCAGTGACTTTGTGGGTAGTCCTGATCTGCAGTTCTGGTGCTAATTTACAAGTTGACACTACACTGTCATTGACAGAGTCTTCACAGCCAATCAGCGTGAAACAGTGGGCCCGCTCACCACCAGCCTTGCGCCTGCATGCATGTGCGAAATACGTTCCTATGGCAACTTGCTTCTTGGCTCTCTGTCAATTTGCAATGTGCATCAGCCTCAGCCTCAAGCAAGAACATAAACACCCCCAGAGTTTGAACCTGGAGACAAGAAGATAAACATCAGCATTGAGCATGGAGCAGCACAGAAACACCTGAGAAGCCTGTCAGCACAATTTTGGAATAATATGACTGGAGCATATAAAAACTGCATGAGGTATATTTAAGCCGTTGATCCAATGGGCAGTACCACCAGTCTTCAGATCACAAATATAATATAGCTTATATTAAGTCTGCCCTCAAGCATAAGCTCCCCCAAAAAAAAAATGTATTTCTGCCTGTCAGTTGCACACCAATGTCAAATGCGGAGTCCCATAAAGCAAGAAATGTACAAATCTAGGTTGCAGGCTTTGACTGCTGCCACAGGTCACTTCCCCAACCATGGCTGGGTCCATGGGCAACAATGGTGAAGGAGCTGAGGGAGGAAGCATCTAAAACTTTCTTCATGGTCTTAACAACTAGCAGTTCCAACACCCTAGTCAGCACAATACATCTAGAAATATGACTCTTGAATCTTCCTTCCAATATACTGCAGGAATTGATTGAGTGCTGTGCAACCAGAGACTGTATCTACTCCAATGTTTGTGCAGCTGCACATAGGAATATCAGTGCCAAGGGGATCACCAAATAGATGGTACTTCAGTTTCCCAAGCTCAGTGAGATAGTGCACTGTAGGGGGAAAATAACTGTTATGAGCATCTTGGAATTTACTCCCTGAAAGTGTTGCTCTGAAGACAAATGTTTCATGTACCGTAATATCCCTAGCCACATATATACTGAGAAGCAGAAGATATGAATATATGAGAAAAGCCAGCATAAGAAGGTCAAATTGGTCTATTACATTTGCTTGATAAATGATGTAGGGTTCATAGCATATGCCAATGACCCTGCCCCCGTGTCATTCATGCCCTCTCTTCTTCCCTTACTCGCACCCATGGGTTCCCTATGCATTTGTCCCAGACCCTGTTAAAGGCCTCCACCATCGTTACTGAAACCACCTGCTCTGGCAGCACATTTCATGCAGCCACCACCTTCTCTATATAAAAATGCTTCCTAACATCCCTCCTTAACCTCACCAAATCAACTTTAAGCTATGCACCCTTGTGGTTCTCTTATCATTCATTTTATGAAGACTTTCTCTTTCCACTCTGCTAATCCCCTTCAAGCATTTGAAGGTCTCTATCATATCATCACTCTCTGTCCTCTCTTCCAAGGAGTACATCCTAAGGGATCCCAACCTCTCCTTGTAGTATCTAGTCTGTTGACTCTTGATCATCTTGGTTGGTGTCCTTTGGACCACCTCCAGAATGCTTATGTCTTTCTTAAGGTATGGATGCCAATACCTTACCCCATATTCTAAATGTGATCTTACCATTGACCTGTACAATGTCAAAATTACCTCACTCTGGCTATTACTGAATCCGCTGGCTATACACACCCAGCATCCTGTTAGCCTTTGCTGCTGCCTTTTTGCATTGTGTGATGTGTTTTAGATCTCTAGTAATCACCACTCCCAGATCTTTTTCTTCCTTTGAAACCACTAACCCCCTAGGAAATACTTCATCCTAGGATTCCTGGCCCCTATGTGCATCACTTTGCATTTTTTGGTATTGAAGCCAAGTTGCCAGATTCCTGACCATCTCTCACATTTACCACGGTCCTCCCTCATGTCCTGTATCCCTTCCTTTGTGTCCACCCTCCCACAGAGTTTGATATTATTCACAAAAAGGCACATATCATCTTTAATGCCTTCCCCAATATCATTTATGAAGACATTGAATAACACTGGCCTCAGCACCGATGCAGGACAGACCCCGCTGGTGGCCTTCTTGGAGCTAGAGAACTCTCCCCCCCCCCACCAATGTTCTCTGAGTTCTGCCTCTCAACCTGTTATCCTCTCACCATACAATTTTTCCCCAACCCCTAGATCCATTGGTTTCCTAACCAGCCTCTTGTGCAGTACAGAATCAAAGGCCTTACTGATGTCCAGATATATGATGTCCATTGCCTGGCTTCTGTCCAACACCCTTTGACCTATTCAAAGAATTAGATAATGTTCATTTGACACAATCTGCCATCCAGAAACCCATGCTGCATCTCATCTTGTAGATGATTCTCCTCAATGTATCTCACCAGCCTTTCATTAAGTATGGTCTCCATGAGTTTACATACTATGGAGGTCAGGCTGATTGGACTATAGTTCCTTGGGTTATCCTTGGGTCCGCTGTTGTGGAAGGGCACCACATGTGCCATTCACCAGTCCAGCGACACCACGCCTGACTCCATGGATCTATTGACGAGAAAAGAGAGTAGCTCCACCAGTTCCTCTGCTAGCTCTTTCAGCATGTTATGTTGTATACTGTCTGGTCCCGGTGATTTGTCCACCTTCAGTGCAAGCAGCTCCTCCCTCACTCTTCCAGTCTCTATTATCACTTTGCCCCCCACTGTCCTCTCCCTCCCTTCCTCTCCCCCCATGTGGCAGTGGTCTGACCTTTTCCCTTGTAATGAAAAAGCAAAAGTATTCATTTAATACATCCTCTTTGCTCACTTATTAGTCTACCCATCCATCTCCCTTCCTTATCCTACCTATACCATCATTTTTGTTCCTCTTTTCATTTATGCAGCAAAAGAAGGCCTTCCCCCCTTACTACCCCTTCAGCTGTTTGGAGCTCTTTCAGTGCCTTAGCATGCTGTACTTCCCTTCTTGCCACTCTAGCCAGCCTCAGGTATTCTTCATCATCTTTTTCCATTGCAGTTCTCCTGAATTTTCTATAGCCCACCCTCTTTTCCCTCACTGCTCTGGCCACCTCATTATTAAACCATATCAGTGATCTGGCCCTCAATTTCTTCCCTCTAAGCTTGATACAATCCAGTGTAGCTGTTGGAGCAGAACACACAGAAAACTGCACTCCAGGGCAGTAATTCGAAGCGAAACAGCACTTACTGCAGATATTTATCTTGCCATTCAATTTTTATTTGGAGGAGCCACAGTAAACCCACAACCTCAGGTCAAGAGGTCACAGTAAGTGCTGTTTACTTTGAATTACCACCTTAGAGTGCAGTTTTCTGTGTGTTCAGCTGACATGCTGTCTTTTGGACTGCACCCTTCCCACTATCCCATTAGCAAGGAATTTTGTGTGTGTGATGTTAGAATTGCCTCACTGATGATGGCCCATGTTTGGTCCATCTCCATATCCTCTTCTATGCACACTTGGTGTGCCCTTAGCACCTCTCCCGTCTTCTTAAAATTTGCCCTTCTCAAATCTGGCATTTTAGTCTTGGTGGGGATGTTATCCCTGCCCATGTCCAAACTGAACCACACTGTACTGTGGTCACTTCCACACAGAGGTTTCTTGACTTCTAGCTTTTGTATGTGCTCTCCACTGGTGACCACCAGGTCAAGGATCACCCCATCCCTGGTGGGTTCAGTAACACCCTGGGTTATGAATCCTCCCAGTATCCATTTAGTATCTCTTGACTTCTGGTGCAGGATGTGGCTGGCATAGCCCAGCCTACTTTAGGCAAGTTAAAGTCCCCCACCACTACCACCTCCCCTTTTCCTACTGCTATCAGCAACTGTGAACACAGCTCTCTGTCCTTTTCTTCATACTGGGTAGGCTGTCTGTAGACCACCCCCATCCTGATCTTCCTCCCTTAGTTAGTCTGTAGTTGTAGCCATAGTGTTTCTACCTTCTACTATTTATTCTCGTCCCTCTTGCATGTTATTACCTCCCTGATGTATGCTGCCACCCCTTATCTATCTCTCTGTCCCTTCTGTAGAGCTTGTATCCTGAGATCAAGAGATCCCAGTCACGGTGTGCTGTAGCCCAAGTCTTGGTAACTGCTGCTACATCTACCTTCCTCTCCTCTAAGAGGCTTGCATTTCTGCCATCTTATTGTCAAAAACAAGCGAGGAACAGATGAGCTCAATGGCAATGGTGAGCCCAGTGTGCTCTGCAGAGGGCTCCCAATCTCCAAACAAGTCCAATTGTCAAGCAAGGCAAGGCACTCACCAGTCTTCTGACAAAAAAAATAAAGGAGTCAGTTGTGATTTCAAAAATGTCTCCTCTTTAATTGCAGGTATTTTCAAGACGCTGGTGTGGAAACATCACCACACCAAAACCCCTATTGTTGAGACTGTGGCCATTAAGTGACAACACCCTCCTCTTCGACTCTACCACCTTGCCTCTTTCATGTATTAGCTTTGTCCTGCCCATCCCTCTTATTCTCCACTTCTTCTCCTATCCTTAGTTGCCCCTCTCCCCCTTCCCCCTCCCACCTGATTGCAACTGCCTTTGTAGGGCCATCTCAAAGTGTTTGGGTTCTCTGGCCCTTTTCTCACCCCTTAGCAGCTTAAACCTACTGTAGATCTTTCCTATGTATTTCCTAAGTGCGTCCCTTAGTAATTGCACTCTTTCCCAATTTGTGTGCAGTCTATCTAGGCAATATAACCCCTTGTCTGACCATGTATCCACCCATTCCCCAGTATGATTGTGCCTTTCCACCTTACACCACTTCTCTCACCAATCATTAAAACCTGCGATTCTCTTTTTCTTGCTGTGCTGACCTGGGGATAGGAATTACCTCCAAAAAGGCCAGCGAGCTCACAGATTCCTTGTATGATCTTGCTAACTCTCTGACTCTGTTTTGCAAAACCTCCACCTCCTCCCCTGCCAGAACATTGGTTCCCAGGTGGATGATCAAGTTTGGCTTTCCTCTCATCTCCCTTACAGCTTCCTTGTCCTGTCCTCCCCACCTCCATTCCCAGCATACAAGCTGTCATCCTTCTATTCCTTAGGTACCCCTTTCTCCCCCAGTATATACCTTTTAAAATTGAATCAGTATATACCTTTTATAATTGCTATGTACTTGCTTATGTAATTTGATCCCTGCTTTTCTGTATTTTTTGTCCTTTGTGTAATGTTTTTGTCCACCACTGACTTGGAACCTTTGAAAATGAGTCCTTGTCTCAAAGGTATTAATCCTAAACTGAAATAAATAAAAATAGATATGAAAATAAAATCTCCAATGATAACCCCCCTTCTGTCACTCGCAGGTCTGTTCTCTGACTCACCATCACCTCTTTGTAAGCTAACTTGCCCCTTCTTAACCTCTCCCTGTCTTTTTTGGAAGCCTTCCTGTCTGTACCAGCACCGTCCCATCTTCCTGCTTCTCCACTCCTCTTTGATACCCTCCCTCCCTTGTTAACCTTGCTTGCTACCACTGTACCTTCTCTATTTCCTCCTGTAACTCTGCCTTACCCCCTCTTCCTCCACTCTCCTCTGGCTTCCATTCCCTCTTTGCCTCCCTGAGCTACTCCCCTCTCCCCCCCACTTGCCTCCAACATTCGTCCTTGTGCTTCCTTGATCCTTCCCCCTAGTATTCCCCCATTCCCCTACATCGGCCAGTAGTGCATATCTATCTGATGTAGGCATCTCAACCTGTGAACCTTCCTACATTCCCACACTCCTCTCCCTCCTTCCCCATTGTGTAGATCCTCTTACCCCCTGCCCCTGCTCTTTATCCTCTCCACTTCTTCACCTTGGTTCCACAGGATCCTTGGATAAGTTATATCCTAAGACCCTGTGGTATCCTCTCAGCTTCTGTCCTATGTTTGCTATAATATGCCCCAAAGTAGCCCATATATGACCTTTCAGACACTTTTCATCCTCTGTACACCCCTTTCATTCTAGCTCTCATCTAAGCCAAAGTATCTCTCCCTTTATCTGCTCCAGGCTCCAGCACACAGGGCAGCCCCTCTTCTCCATACCATCCCCATGAAGACTGCAGCCCCACATCTATTACAGCTCACAATCCTGCCCTCACCAACCTGACTACTTTGTCTCTGGCATCTCTCCACCTCCCCCTTCCCATCTGTTCTACTGCCTGTAACAACTCCTAGCCTCCACATCCACCCTAGGTAGCCTATCTCAGCCCAGCTGCATTGTATGTCACTGTTGTCTCAATTAGTATTTCAAAATCTAGAGTGACCCTGGATAAAGTATAGCTGCTTTCCCCTGTTTTACCTTGTTGAATTTTTACTTGCTAACTCCCTACAGTTCTGATTATATTTAGCAGGGACTTCCCCAACTAGGCTCTATTATTCACTTTCCTTGTTAGAGCATAATACTTTTGTCAGACCCAATTATTGTATCCTACATGGTGCTTATATCTGCCTGTTGCACACTTACCTCAGTTTCCATGTGCAGTGTGGGCTGCGGTGCTCCCTGTGGACATCCAGCCAATGCCCCCAGATGCCACTTAGTTACAGATACCACACTCCTGCTTTGTGGCACTCACACTTTGGGGTCACTCATGAGAGGGGTCTCTTGGACCCCTGGTTAAGGTATAGAGGAAGCAGGTGCCCTACTAGCTCTCTTCAGTCACATGGCCCTGCTCCCCTCCCAATGGTGGCTTCTCCTGTGCACTCCTGCCCTCAGCCCTCCCTCTGCCTTTCAACAAGTAAAGCCCAACACACAGAAAACAAAAGGACACTTAACTGCGATCCCACTGTTTCACTGCCACCTGCTGGCATTCCTCTACACTCTGAGTAGCATTGTTGTTGCCAAATTTATACAGCTGTGAAATGTTAATCGTTACTGTGTTTAGTTTACTTTTATAGCTGACTATAACAGCCCAGATCAATGATCATTGACCAGACACCTCCACTCCTTCCATGGGAGGAGGCTTCTTGGGCTTGAAATGAATTGCCATTAATCCAAATTAATGTTGATATTAAATGGTGGCTTGTCGCTTGCCCATATGTTCTTGCAAACCACCATTATAACTAGAGAGAATGCTTCATACAACAACTGCATCGAGGGAGGGATAAACATAGAAACATAGAAACATAGACCTTGATGGCAGATAAGGACCCCTTGGCCCACCTAGTCTGCCCATTTCCCTACCTAGAGGATAAGCTTCAGATCCTATTTAACCAACAGCCTATTTCTTCCTACCCCCCACAAAAATTGCCTTATTTCTGTCCCATGCATTCTTGAATTCTCCCACAGTTTCAGACCCCACAACCTCCTCAGGAAGGCTGTTCCATGAGTCCACCACCCTCTCTGTGAGAAAATACTTCTCACAGAGAAGGGATGTTGATTTCAGTCTTTCATGTTTGTTTTTTACTATGTTATAGCATTCTATCCAATACATCAGGGTCATTCCCAACATTACAGATGGGGAACAAGAGGGTCAGAGGATGTGGGGAGAGGGATTATGAATTGTTGGTTATTGTTGATGTTTTTCTGGGTATGTTTTGACTTACATTATTGTCAAAATCAGCTTCTGCTCACTCTCTTTATCTTACTGGCATATACTCATCACTCTGGGGCCCACTGTACCATAATACAAGCCACTGATAATGGATAATACACTTACCATCTGTAAATGGTTTAAAGACACATACCAAAAGGAATGAACTCTGACCAGAGCCGATAGGGCTGCAGTCGAAGAATTTGGGCTAGAAATATTGAAATTATAATAGTTTTACACCAAGTTTTCAACATAGCATTGTTAAGATCCTGCCTCATTATGAAGGTAGAGAAAATGTTCAACTCCTGGCCTAAGGGTAATTTTAAGTAGGGGCTGTGAAATCAACTCTGAGGAAGCAAAAACACGTTTTGGGCCACAGCTGAAAAATGACAGCTGTCACATTCATGAGGTGCTGTAAAGAAATGACCGTGTTGTGGCTGTCGTTTTCTCACAGAAAGTGGTCTGCACTGCTATGCCAACTGCTGCTCTAAGAAAGTTTTGGGGCAAGTCAAGAACCTGCATGCGATGTTCTGTGTTTACAAGAAACACACATGACAGCAAAGGAAGTGGAGCATTTTCCCAAAAATTGGGGGGTATGGTATAGCTCTTACTCCACCTGTAAAGCCTGAGGAGCAGCTATATGGCTCCACATACCGATAGGACAGTGACACCCCCACAGCAAAACCCGTGCAGTGAAACCCCAATGGTGATGGACACTGTGGTGACGGGGATTCCACTGCGATGGACTGTGCAGTGATGGGGGGTAGGCACATAACTGCACTATCTGTGCAATGTGGAGTTAGTAATCTAAAGTGCAGGCACAGCACCCCACATGGGGGGGTGCATCCCCTATATTGCTGCCACTGTGTTGCCAGTCAATTACAAGATGCATCGGTGTTGGGGATGTTGGCATGCACATAGCACTGTGGGGAATGTTGGCGCAGCATAGTAAAACCATATGGCTTGAACGAAAGTTCCCGGGATCAGTTACCCAAGTGTGTTTGGACAAGGCTGGAGGCGATATGTTCTGATGAAATTTCAGCTTAATTTTGGACAAACAATGGTGGTAGGCTCTATTTATGGGCACAGCATTGACTCCCTGGACTTCTTCAATAGACTTGCAAAGGAAATGGCCAGCTTTCAATGACCTTGGATATTCTGTGGGGTTTTAACTGTGTATTAGATAACATACTGGATCGCATTTCAAAGACTGGGGGACCTATTTCTAGGAGTGCAAATGCCAGGCTAGTCTTAATGAAAGATGATAGACTTATTGACTCATGGAGGTATCTGACTCCCACAGAGAGAGATTATACTCATTACTCTCACTCTGCAAGGTCTTATGCCTGCTTGGATCTTACTTGTGTCTCCAAAACCATTCTCCCCTCAACTGAAACAGTCACACATGACACCATGGCAACTACAGACTACTCGCCTGTACAAATAACCTTCACCAGGATAGGGCTTCTTGCAAATAATAGGGTATGGTGACTTGACCCCACCTTGTTAAACAAACTCTGAACAGAGTCGATAAAGCTGCAGCTGAGGAATTTGGGATATAAATATTGAAAACTGGTACAGTATTTTAATACTTTTACACCAAATTGTATGACCTTAAGGGGCAGAGAAAATGTTCAACACCTGGCCTAAAGGTGATTGTGTGTAGGGACTGTGAAATTAACTTTCAGAATACAGAAACACATTTGGGGCAGGAGTTGAAAAATTACAGCTGTCACATTCATGAGGTGCTGTAAAGAAATATCTATGTTGAAAATTTTGGGTAAAAATATTGAATATTACCAAAGTTATGAGCCTGCATTTGCAAAATTCAACATTGCCTCATCACTTTTTTTTCTTTTTCATATTTTTATACCAAATTTAAAACATAGCCTTCTTATGACCCCACCTCATGAATAAGGTCAGAGAAAATTTTCAACTGCTGTCCAAAAGGTGATCCTACAGAGACCACAAAATCACCATTTGGGGTGTAAAAAAACAGTTTGGCTAGGATTTGAAAAGTGATAACTGTCACAATCATGAGGTGCTGTAAAGACATGGCTACGTTGTAAATTTCGGTTAAAAATATTGAAAATTACTAAAGTTATGAGTCTGCATTTGCAAAAGTCAACGTAGACTCATACCTCTTTAGTTTTTTTAGTGTTTTTATACCAGATTTCCAACATAGCCTTCTTATTACCCAACCTCATGAACAAGGGCAGAGAACATTTTCAACTCCTGCCCAAAAGGTGATTTCATGCAGGGCCATGGAATCATCTTTCAGGATGTAAAAAAACATTTTGGCCAGGATTTGAAAAATGACATGTGTCACATTTATGAGGTGTTGTAAAGATATGACAATTTTGTAAATTTGGGGAATATATGTCGAACATTTGCAAAGTTATGAGCCGGCATTCACAAAATTCAATGTAGGCTTATAACTTCAATGTTTTTTAATAGTTTTACAAAAAAAATTTCAGCATAGTCTACTCATGAATAAGGGATGAGAAAATGTTCATCTCCTACCCGAAAGGTGATTTTGCCCAGGGACCACAAAATCACCTTTCAGGATGTAAAAAAAAAAAACAACAAAAACATGTTGGCCAGGATTTAAAAAATGACATCTGTCACACTCATGAGGTGCTGTAAAGATATGGATATGTTGTGAATTTGGGGGGAAAATACTGAAAATTAGAATAGTTACAAGCCTGCATTCACCAAATTCAATGTAGGCTCATAACTTTGTTGTTTTCCAAAATTGTTACACCAATTTTAGCACATAATTTGGGTGAACAAAAAAGAGCAAAAGCAATCTGAGTGATGGCATTTCAGTGACTACAAGTATGGTGTCTGTACATATGGGCGATTGCAGAAACAGTGACAATTGCTTCCCCCCCCCCGAGGTGCTATGACCTCGGAGTTGGTTATTCTAGTAAAGAGGGTGTGGGTGCAAAGCCCCCCACAGAAAAGCATTTTTCAAATTGTCATCATTTCGGTGATTGCCCATATGTATGGGCACCATACTTGCAGTCACTAAAAATGCCATCGCTCAAATTTTTCACTCTTTTAACTTCACCCAAATCACACGGAACTCAAATTTTCAACATAACCTTCTTTTTTTCTTGTCCAGCTCCCCCACTCCCCGAAGGGAGCTCAGACCCCTTTCCGCTCACTTCCCCCAATGTCCAGGCTTACCCCCCTGGGCAGATCCACTGGGTGGGCACCCCCTCCCTACTGTCCATGGTACTTTGCCCTGGCTTACCACCCAGGGTGTGGCCACATGAAAGGGACCCTACCCAGTGGACACTGTTGGCAGTGGGGGCAGCGGTGGAGCACGGTTTCATGATCGAGGCTGGGATTTTGTGTGTGGCTGTACCTGGGGGCAGTGACATGCAATGACAGCCTGTGTCTGCCCTGCCATGAACAAATAATGGTGCCAGCACAAGGGATCCCCCCAGCCTCCACCAGGGGTCTGTGATGTGCTGGACAAGCTACCCTCCCATGGAGAAAGAGAGCAGTCCCAAGGATGCTCAATCTTTCTTCCTGGCTGGCCCTCTGATGTCCTGAGTCCATTTCCAAACCCAGGTGACACTGGGGGTGCCCAATCCCCCAGTGCCTGAACTTTCAGGATGCAGAAACACTTTTTGGGCAGTTGAAAAATGTCAGCTGTCACATTCATGAGGTGCAGCAAAGAAATGGCTATATTGAAAATTTGGAATAAAAACATTGAATTTTATGTTATGAGGCTGCATTTGCAAAATTCAACATAGCCTCACAACTTTGTTTTTTTAATTGTTTTTACTCCAAATTTAAAACATAGCCTTCTTATGACCCCACCTCATGAATAAGGTCAGAGAAAATTTTCAACTGCTGTCCAAAAGGTGATCCTACAGAGACCACAAAATCACCATTTGGGGTGTAAAAACAGTTTGGCTAGGATTTGAAAAGTGATAACTGTCACAATCATGAGGTGCTGTAAAGACATAGCTACGTTGTAAATTTCGGTTAAAAATATTGAAAATTACTAAAGTTATGAGTCTGCATTTGCAAAAGTCAACGTAGACTCATACCTCTTTAGTTTTTTTAGTGTTTTTATACCAGATTTCCAACATAGCCTTCTTATTACCCAACCTCATGAACAAGGGCAGAGAACATTTTCAACTCCTGCCCAAAAGGTGATTTCATGCAGGGGCCATGGAATCATCTTTCAGGATGTAAAAAAAAAAACATTTTGGCCAGGATTTGAAAAATGACATGTGTCACATTTATGAGGTGTTGTAAAGATATGACAATTTTGTAAATTTGGGGAATATATGTCGAACATTTGCAAAGTTATGAGCCGGCATTCACAAAATTCAATGTAGGCTTATAACTTCAATGTTTTTTAATAGTTTTACAAAAACAATTTCAGCATAGTCTACTCATGAATAAGGGAAGAGAAAATGTTCATCTCCTATCCGAAAGGTGATTTTGCCCAGGGACCACAAAATCACCTTTCAGGATGTAAAAAAAAAAACAACAAAAACATGTTGGCCAGAATTTAAAAAATGACATCTGTCACACTCATGAGGTGCTATAAAGATATGGATATGTTGTGAATTTGGGGGGAAAATACTGAAAATTAGAATAGTTACAAGCCTGCGTTCACCAAATTCAATGTAGACTCATAACTTTGTTGTTTTCCAAAATTTTTACACCAAATTTTAGCACATAATTTGGGTGAAGAAAAAAGCGCAAAAGCAATTTGAGTGATGGCATTTCAGTGACTACAAGTATGGTGTCTGTACATATGGGTGATTGCAGAAACAGTGAAAATTGCTTCCCCCCCGAGGTGCTATGACCTCGGAGTTGGTTATTCTAGTAAAGAGGGTGTGGGGGTGAAGCCCCCCACAGAAAAGCATTTGTCAAATTGTCATCATTTCGGTGATTGCCCATATGTATGGGCACCATACTTGCAGTCACTAAAAATGCCATCGCTC
The DNA here is from genome assembly GCA_016271365.2 of Neoceratodus forsteri. Classification (NCBI taxonomy): domain Eukaryota; kingdom Metazoa; phylum Chordata; order Ceratodontiformes; family Ceratodontidae; genus Neoceratodus; species Neoceratodus forsteri. The sequence goes on from CM028129.1 coordinate 1,020,088,842, forward strand.
AAATTTTTCACTCTTTTAACTTCACCCAAAGCACACGGAACTCAAATTTTCAACATAACCTTCTTTTTTTCTTGTCCAGCTCCCCCACTCCCGGAAGGGAGCTCAGACCCCTTTCTGCTCACTTCCCCCAATGTCCAGGCTTACCCCCCTGGGCAGAGCCACTGGGTGGGCACCCCTCTCTACTGTCCATGGTACTTTGCCCTGGCTTACCACCCAGGGTGTGGCCACATGAAAAGGACCCTACCCATTGGACACTGTTGGCAGTGGGGGCAGTGGTGGAGCACGGCTTCATGATTGAGGCTGGGATTTTATGTGTGGCTGTACCTGGGGGCAGTGACATGCAATGACAGCCTGTGTCTGCCCCACCATGAACAAATAATGGTGCCAGCACAAGGGATCCCCCCAGCCTCCACCAGGGGTCTGTGATGTGCTGGACAAGCTACCCCCCTCCCCATGGAGAAAGAGAGCAGTCCCAAGGATGCTCAATCTTTCTTCCCCTGGCTGGCCCTCTGATGTCCTGAGTCCATTTCCAAACCCAGGTGACACTGGGGGTGCCCAATCCCCCAGTGCCTGAACTTTCAGGATGCAGAAACACTTTTTGGGCAGTTGAAAAATGTCAGCTGTCACATTCATGAGGTGCAGCAAAGAAATGGCTATATTGAAAATTTGGAATAAAAATATTGAATTTTATGTTATGAGGCTGCATTTGCAAAATTCAACATAGCCTCACAACTTTGTTTTTTTAATTGTTTTTACTCCAAATTTAAAACATAGCCTTCTTATGATCTCTCCTCATAAATAAGGTCAGGGAAAATTTCACCTGCTTTCTGAAAGGTGATGTTATGCAGGGCCCATGAAATCACCTTTCGGGATGTAAAAAAACAATTTGGCCATAATTTTAAAAATGGTAGCTGTTGCATTTATGAGGTGCTGCAAAGATATAGCATGTTGTAAATTTGAGTTAAAGAAATTGAACATTACAAAAGTTAAGAGCCTGTGTTCACAAAATTCAATGTTGGCTCATAACTTTATTGTTTTTTTTAAAAAACATATTTTTACACCAACATTTTCAACATAGCCTTCTTATGACCCCGCCATATGAACAAGACTAGAGAAAATTTTAAACTCCTGCCCAAAAGGTGATTTCATGCAGAGATTGCAAAATCACCTTTCAGAATGCAAAAAAAAAAAAAAAGTTGGCCAGGATATGAAAAAAATGAAAGATATTATATTCATGAGGTGATGTTAAGATATGGTGATGTTGTAAATTTGAGGTAAAAATATTGAAAATTATCAAAGTTATGAGTCTTTGTTTGAAAAATTCAGCGTAGGCTCATAACTTTATTATATTAGTCAATGATTTTTACAATGGGGACACCCTTACAGAAATAATTATATGAAATGTTTTCATGTTGCACACATAAAACTATCCAAGTGATATGCATGCTGCAAGTATGATTTAAATGTTAAATTGGAACTGATTGCATGCATATGGCATGTGTGCAGCAAGCAAGTGTAGAAATCATGATTTTTATGTTAAATTGGGAAAGACTGCAGGCATATGGCATGCATGCAAAAAGCAAGTGGTCACTGATAACTACACACGTAAAAGTTAAGTGACTTGTTCAGGATCACACCATACACAAGTGGGGGTTGATGAGATTCAAATACAGGTCTTCATGCCTCCAAGTCTCCTGGCTTGCAGTTCAGTGCTTTTAACCACTAAGCATGCTTGTAGCCACTGTTATGCTTTTTAGTTTTCTTTTTCTTCTCTTACTCTTCTGAGTTTTACCATTGAACTGTAGCACACATACAATGAAAACACATCTGTTTTTTCCCACACCCAATACACAAACTTACCCACAAAATCACTTAATTACTTCTGTCTGGCCTGTACTTCTACTATTTTCTCTCCATAGTTTTGAATGCTTCAATGCAAACAAACTTTAAGGTGCAAACACAAAAGTAGCAATAACATGACACACACCCACATGGCCAGTCCTCCCCATGCACACACACTGTAGCGGGTACGGCCATGCTGCTACACAAAACTCACCAAGTATAGATATAAGTAAAAGGTCTCTTATTTGAGTACTAGGGAGCCAGAGACAGGAGTCTTTAAGAGATGATGTCCATAGGTCAGAGTGCTGGGGTCTACCCCCCTTTATATTAAGAGAGTTATTTGTTGTTACTATTTTATATATTATGATGGTGAGTTAGAAAATAATGAAGGCCACTGTTATGTTAACAAGGCCCTTGTTAGTTGAGCGGTGGATGGCCTTCATTAATCTCCAACTCTCCATCAATATTATATAAAATAATAATAAAAAAATACCTGCATTCATTTCAACGGTGCACACCCCTGCAGTCTCCTTTGCACTTTGTCAGCCTGAGTGTGGGGATGTGGAGGTCAGCTTCACTTGGGAGGAGCATAAGCCTGAATGTAGTGGGGCTCCAGTAGTCTGTGCATACCATACCACTCAACTGTCCATGAATGCAAGGGACAGCTCTGGAATATCTGTAACATTTCTAAAAGGTACAACTTATTTGTTTTGACTGAAAAGTAATATGCAAATCAGGAAAAATTCAAATATATGATTCATCTGTATATACCCCAGAGAAGTGGATCAGATTTGGACTTAATCCCACCCAGTTACTAACCAATTTTTTTCCTGGCTGAAGTTCTGCCCTTCCCCTCCAAAAAAAGAACTTTGTCCTGATTTTTCTCCCCTACTCCATTCCATTCAATACCCATCTCCAATGGGATTTTCATGTTTGCAGATGACACCAAGATCTGCAACAGAGTAGATGATCCAAATGGGGAGGGCAGTATGAGAAGAGATCTGGAAAAACTGGCAAAATGGTCAGAAGAGTGGCAACTGGGGTTTAACGCAAAGACGTGCAAGATCTTGCACATAGGGAAGAGAAATTCTGAAGCCACCTATAGGTTGGGAGGGGAGTTGCTGGCAATCACAAAGGAAGAAAGGGCCTTGGGTATCATCATCACAGATGACTCGAAATCATCCAAACAGACCACTAAAATAGTAGGTAAGGCTAGAGGGATGTTAGGGTGTGTTAGTAGGGGTATCACAAGTCATAAGAGGAAGGTAATAATACCTCTTTACAAGACACTGGTTAGGCCCCATCTGGAGTACTGCGTGCAGTACTGGAGTCTGCAGTTGCACAAGGAGATTAGCAAAATGGAGGCAGTCCAGAGAAGGGCAACCAAAATGGTGCAGGGACTGCTTCAGGAAACAGATGAGGACAGATTAATGGAGCTCAATATGTGTACCCTAGAGCAAAGGAGGGAGAGAGGTGATATGATCAAAACATTCAAACATTTTAAGGGCATTAACAAGGAGAAAGAGTCTAACATGCTTCAATATAAGAAAAGTAGCAGGACAAGAGAACACAGCATGAGATTAGGGGGAGGCTGATTAAGGGGTAATGTGAGGAAGTTATTTTTCACAGAAAGGGTGGTGAATGCATGGAATGGCCTATCACAGGAAGTGGTGGATATGAATACAGTGCAGGGCTTCAAACAGGCATGGGACAGGCATACTGGAGCAATACAGATAAGTACGATTAAATAGGCCATTGATAGAGTAAAGGCCTATGGCACATTCATAAGGTAGAAAAAATGGGCAGACTGGATGGGCCTTGTGGTCCTTATCTGCAGTCAACTTCTGTGTTTCTATGTCATGAAACCAGCCAAAGGTGAAGAAACATGAAAAACACATCAATATTTCAGTCCTTCCACCTTCCCCAATCCCACTGTAATAAAAATGATTTACTTTTATTTACCCGGCCATGTGGCCAGAACCTGCAGCCTGGCACAATGTGCCACTAGCCCAGTTTTCAGTCTGCTCCCCCTCTCTTCTTCTGCCAGAAGCTGGATGCTAGAACTAACCATCACAGGTCCTCATCATGGTCCGCGACCAAGTCACCTCACCATCAAAACCCACCCAACCTGGGTTGCTTGCTTCTTACTTGGTTGCTGCTGTGACTGCTACCACATTGCACTGATCAAGGCTTATGAAGGCCACCCACACCACTGTCACCACTACTGTTATACCAAGCTTGCTGCTGTGAGGGTCTGTGCTGTTTGTTTTTTTTTTGCATGGTGAGCCTAGTAGAGTAAGTAGGTAGCCTAGTCTTGAGTTAGCTTCTAGCTCACTCTCCACCCCTTCAGCCACCAGAGGAGATGGAGACTCACTAAGAGTAGACCAACAAAAATATGCTGCCATAACACTGATATTGAAAGTTCAGTGCTCACCAACTCCTGCAAGCTGTAGTGCGCAATCTGTCTACTCTGTGGCAGGAAGGACAGTGTTGCACTTGCATTACTTATGTGCTCTTTCTTGGCTGGAGCACATCTACATCACATGTGATTGTGCTGTTGCTAACAGGTGGAGAGAGTGGACAACACAATGCAGACACAGTCAAGTCTGGAAAGTACCTGCAGTGTGAGCACACACAGGCCAGGTGGGCACTTATTGTGCAAAAGATCAAATCCAAATTTAATGCCATTATTGCCACACCATAGGAACTACCTAGGCACAAATATGGAGGGAGGGCAGCTGCCTCTACCCAACTTAAATGGCACTGCTGCATAATGGTAGAAATTTATTCTCAGGTACTAATGCAATGGTTTCCACTGTGTTATGAGGTACTGTATCTCCAGGTTTCATGATGTATCCTGATCATCATGTGGGTTAGTGTCCCTCATTTTGATTGTCCATGTTCCTCATTTCAGTGACAAAATGTGAGGTATGGTGCATGCTTCCAAGACCCTACTCAGCACAAAGAGTGCGTAGTATGGGAATAGAGTATATGCTTAATACAGAATGAACAAGCATTTGCCAATGCTGAATGTTGTCTTGCTGGCATTGTTATTGGTAATGCAGGAGTTAGAGAGATGCATAATAGGAATGGCAGTGAAGTATTGAACTTAGGCCAACCCCACCCCCACCCTGCAGAGACTGACTAGCATTGGGGTGTGCCTTTGGGTCATCAGCCATAATGATCACACCATTTCAGCTCATTGTGTGCCTTGGGGTCTTTGGGCCTTATGCTCACCCCATTCCATAAGGAAATTTGCTGGGATGGGTGCAGTATAGAAGAATGGGATGAACTTTGGGGTCAAAGAATCCAAAGCACACCTCGATGCCTGTCACTGGCTGCAGGGTGGGGTTGGGGTGGAATGGCGTGAGCATTACAGCCAACAATTTCAAATCACACCCCTGATGCATGTCAGTCTCTACAGGGTGGGACATGATGGTTGGAAACCCTAATGCCCTGGTAATTTTTTGGTATTTTCACTGCAAATTTACAACATGGGATTTTTGTGACCCCACCTCATGAACCGTGGCACTATCATTTCATTAGCCGAAAGGTGAGTTTCCACAGCAACTGTGCCATTTGGTGCCACAGGTGTGAAAACAAATTTTGGGCAGGATGTCAAAAATAACAGCTGTACTGTTCATGAGGAGGTGTAAAAAAATGGTAATGTTGAAAATCTGGAGTGAAAATATGAAATACTGGTGAAGTCATGTGCATGCATAGAAACTGCGCAACGCACACCTGTAATGCAATTATTTTGTGGATTTTTTTTAACCAAATTTTCAACATAGGCATTTTGGAATCTGCTCATGAACAGTGGCATTGTGATTTTGTTAATCTGTTCTGAACGTTGATTTCCCTCAGCGACCGCGCTATTGTGTGCCAGATGTGTGAAAACACATTTCAGGTAGGATGTAAAATATGACAGCTATACTGTTCATAAGGAGGTGTGAAAAAACGGCATTGTTGAAAATCTGGAGTGAAAATATTACAAACTGTTGAAGTTACGAGTGTGCATGGAAACTGCACAATACACGCTCATAACAGACATTTTTTGGAATTTTTTCACCAAATTTGCAATATAGGCTTTTTGGGAGCATATCTCATGAACAGTGGCACTGTCATTTCGTTAATCGGCCCTGAAAGGTGATTCCACGCAGTGATCTTGAAATGACCTTTCAGGATCAAATAACAAAATGACAGTGACTGTGTTCATGAGGTGGAGCCCCAATAACCTCATGTTGAAAATTTTGGACCAAAACTCCCAAAAATGGCTGAGATATCAACCTAAATTGAAACCCCCCAATTCAATGCCATTATAGGAGTTACCGTCATTTCTTCAGATTGCGGTTGGCATTTGAAGAGTGATGACATGTTCCCGGTCCAGTGAAGATTGCTGCTTCTGACCTCCAGAGGTAAGTATGGGTAAGGGAGATACAGGGAGGTGGGGTACACAGAGGGAGGGTGCGGGTTGGAGGAGGTGGGCAGGCGGCAATGATGAGGGACTGTTTTCTTGTTTTTTCAGGTTTAAAAAAAAGATGTGGGATTGTTTTATTTTTTACAGGGAAACTATAGATTTTGGCACACTTGGGTGGGCTCCCAGTATGCCAGAGTACTGGGGGGATCAAGGGGGGATCAATGACAAACTGGGTATTGGGCACACTGAGATCAGAGGATATGTGAGGGGGGCACATCCGACACCGGGAGTGGGCATCCCGGTGTCAGAAACACCACAGCAGATTTTGGCACACTGGGGTGGGCTCCCAGTGTGCCATATTAAGGATGAGGGGGTGATACAGGCAGACACAGGGATTAAGCACCCCCATGTTAGCAGGCAGGGGAGGGGGTCCACCAGTGCGATCAATCGCACTTAGAGTAAAAGTGCATTTGAGCACTGAATACTCCCAGCCTGTACAAAGCTTAGGCTGTGGCCTGCTCCACATGGGTAAGAGAAACTTTCGAGCTGGAGACAGTGGGATGTGGAGAAGGCAGGCAAGAAAAGTGCCTCCTCCTACCTTTCGGTCATGGACCAGTGGGGAGGCAAGGTGGAGATGTCACAACACAAACAGCTATTTGCTCTCCTGCTACTGACATGTTTACTGAAATGTTTCACAAGGAAAAGCACGTATGGCAGGCGTATCATCTGTGCTGCTGCATGACGAGCTTGTCACTGATTGCAGCGGCACATTTCTTTCAAGTTGGTGGCACTTTACATAATACTTGTGTCAGTGCTAGCATGCTGGCAAATTGGGGAATGAGGGACCACCTACTAAAGCATGCCCTGCATTCACCAACACTGACACACCTCTGCATTTCTCATGCTACCACAAGATGTTGCTTGTGCAAGCGCAAGACAACATAAAAAGGGAAAGTAAGTGAGATGAAACCGTCATTGAGAAACACATTTGTAGCACTAAATATGCATAAGGGATTTGTATGGTCCAAAACAAAATGATAGGCTTCACAACAGAGAGGCTCCTTTCATACATCTGGAATGGGGGATATTGACTGGCTATATCCTAGGCATTTAATACAGTAAACAAACATTTTTTACAAATTAATGGTGATTTAATGACAAAAATCAAAAGCCATTAAATAACTTGCAAAAGAATCAGAATTAATGAGTTTACCTAATTTTTATGGGAATCCAAATAAAAATGTATTTTAATGACTCTAATTGCTAGCAGTAGTATAAGAAATAGAAACAGATGTGTTTTTTTATGAGAATTGTACCAGCTTAGCTGCTGCACACATGGCAAGCATGCAGCATGTGAACCTGATGTAATATTTAGAAGATGTTGACACTAGCTTACCTGCTGCACACATGTCAAGCTTGTAGCATGCAAACTTGATTTGCTTTGTAGACCTGGTTCGCTTAGGATCACTTTGTGTATGCAAACTGCATGCAAATATTGCACAATTAAGTATGTGGCATGCATTCTGCATGTATATAGCATACCTATATTTCTCTAAGGGTAGACAGTTATTTGAAACACACACATCAGAAGCAGCTGTGCTTGAGACACTCGAGCACAGTGCTATAGTGTCACAGAACTTTTTTCTTTCATTCCTGGTTGTTGCTTTCAAATAACAAAAACTTTCAGAATAGTGAGCTAAATAAAAAATGGTAAAACTACATGGAGAACCTGACCTTGTTCATTGTTATAAACTCTACTGCCTCTGACCTTGGTCAAAAGTGAAAGCGGTGGTGCAGACATTTATGAACTGAAGAGATTGACGCTCAGTGAGGACGTGTTTTAAGCACATACATAAAACAATAAACCACATTTTAGTCTGCTTACTAAAACAAGTAATGGTACTGCAGTTCAGTCTGTGGGGTTTTGGGGTCTGTTGCTTGCAGTGGTCAAGCTCAGAAGGTACCTTGCAGATGTGCTGGGACCAAACACAGGGCTAAAAGCTGTGAGGAAAAAATTGATGGACAGATATTATATAAAATTAAAAAATGGGGTAGTCCGGGGGTCAGCTGGGGAGAAAAGGCTTGAGGGTCCGATGACAGCTCACCTTGTCATGGGGGAGGGTGGGTTCTTTCACTGGCAAGTGGTGACTACTAGTGGAGGCTAGAGGCACAACAGCTGCTGGAGTCACTGGGACACCTTGACGCTGGGGCACGCAGTCTGGAGGAAAAATGGAAAATGCCCCTCTGGAGTCAGGTAGACAGAGTGCCGAGCTGGGTCCCGATATGCTGCCACCTGCCTGCCTTGAGCGATGGACCTGACAAGATTCCAAGGTTCGGGGGTGGTCCTACCCTGACACCAGGAGGGGGGTAAACCACACCATGATGGAGGACCTCATTCTGTCAGATAAGGCAGAGGTAGGGACAAGCTTCATTGGCATCTCCCGAAGAGGTGACTCCGAGTTGAGGGGGAGTATAAATAATAATTCGGAAATAAACAGGGTAGTTTACATTACTTGAATTTTATACACACCCTTGATGTGTGATGTGTGAATAATTTATGTAGCATCACACACCTGATGTGTATATAAAATTTTTATAATGCACACTGCCCTATGTATTATTCTACACATGTTTAATATTTTTACATCAAATGTTCAACATAGCCTTCTTATGACCCCACCTCATGAACAAGGGCAGAGAAAATGTTCAGCTCCTTTGACCAGAATCTGAAAAATGACAGCTGTCACACTCCTGAGTTGTTGTGAAGATATGGCTATGTTGTGAATTTGAGGGAAAAATATTGAAAATTACCAATGTTACGAGCCTGCGCTCGCAAAATTCAATGTAGGCTCATAACTTTGTTGTTTGTTCATATTTTTACAACAAATTGTCAGCATAGCCTTCTTATGACCCCACCTCATGAACAAGGGCAGAAAAAATGTTCAGCTCCTGGCTGAAAGGTGATTTTGTACAGGACCAGCAAAATCACCTTTTGGGACAGATCTTCCTAATGACAGTACAATTGTTCATGAGGTAGGGTTCCAAAGAAGGCATGTTGAAAATCTGGGCCAAAAATATGAAAACATGCCCAAATTATGCTACTAAGTTCAAAATCTCATTAAAATACATTAAACCACATCCTTGTTTCTTCAGTTAGCAGTCTGGCTTTGAAAGGAGAACATGCATCTGTGGTACAAAGAGGATTATGGTGTTGGACTCCAAATGGGTATGTAAATGCTTGGGGGTACATGTTGTGGGTGCTGAGTGGGTGGGTTGGGTTAGCATGGCCACAAAAGACACTGATGGATGTTTTTCTTTTTGTAGGGTTTAAAAAAAACTCATGGAGGATTCCAGTGGGACACTGAGGGACTGGGCACCCTCGGTGTCACTCTTATGGTTCCTGAGGTGTGTGGGGTGGTGGGTGCTCAGAGGGAGGGTCAGGTGGGGGGATATCAATACATCTATATGGGATATATATTCTATATAAATATATATATATATATCTATTAGAGGAAAAAGACTCCATTTAATGCATCAGTTAGGGTTGTTCCACAATGACAAAAGTGAGGAAATTTAGTGTTAGGGTTGAAACCCCCCTTGGACCCCTCCAGCCCACCCCGCAACCGGCATCGGGGTGCGCATTGGGGTCATCGGCCCTAACTCTCACCCCATCACATGTGTAAAGAAGCTGAGGAAAAGGAGAATGGGGTGAGAGTTAGGACTGATGACCCAAATGTGCACCCTGATGCTGGTTGGGGGGGTGGGCTGAAGGGGTCCAAGGTGGGTTTCAACCCTAACACCAAATTTCCTCGCTTTTATCACTGTGGAACAACCCTAACTGATGCATTAAACAGAGTTTTTTGTCTCTAATTTCCCTTCTTTTTGAGAATGATGACGAGAAATAGTGAAAGTAATGCAGTGGTGGGAGTGTGGGGCCCTTTGTGCCCCACACTTCTGCCACGTGATGTCTTGTGACATAGTAACAGGAACAGCAACACAAACAGAAGCGCCAACAGTGGCACACATGGTAACACAAACGTAAATGATAAAGGAAATGTTAATAGAAACGCAAGCACAAAGTGATGCAGAAGTGAACAGTGATGCAAACAGACATTGAAGCATGTACAAAAATGCAACTGGTAACACGAACAGTGATGGCAGTGGTATTTTAAATGGAAATGTTAAGTGTCACATCAAAAAGAACGTGAAAGGGAACAGAAACGGAAACACAAATGCAAGCATACACGTAAATGCAAACCGTAACGTGCACAGGCATGGTACTGCAATAGTAAATGCAAATGGTAACGTTAACATGAAGAATAATGCTAAAGGAAACAGAAACAGAAACGGGAACAGAAGCGCATACGGAAACACAAACCAAAACGTACACGGGCAGAGTACCGCAATTGTAAATGCAAATGGTAACAGTAAAAGCAACAATAACAGCAAAGGAAACAGAAACATAAAAGGAAATACAAGCGCATATGGAAATGCAAACCATAATGTGCACGGGCACAGTAACGCAATTGCAAATGCAAATGGTAACAGTAACAGCAAGGAATACACAAAACGAAAGAGAAATGGAAATGCAAATGAAAGGGATGCCAGAAACACAAATGGCAATGCGCATGGTGATGCAAACAGAAACAGTAGTGGAAACGCAAATGGTAACAGTAATGAAAACGCAAGCACAAATGAGAACACAAAGGGGAATGCACACGGTGGCATACACGGGAATGGTAATGCAAACGGGGACATAAATGCAAGTGGAAACAGTAACTGTAACAGTAACAGAAGCGCATACCCTGTTTTTACCAAACAGGTGCATAGAGAAACACAAAAAATGTATGCATTGTAATGGGCATCGAAGCTTAAAAAGAGCATTAGAAGTACTTAATTGCTAATATCTCAGCAACCGCATGATGTAGAAAAACAATTTTAACTTCACAAAAATCTTGATTATTCTGGCTAGGTGTTTGCTATTGCATTGCCCATTGGGCTATGCAACTCGCAACAAAAAAATCTGTATCTCACATTGTTTTCAAGATACGAGCCCTGAAAGGCATGGCGTACGCCACAACGCTAGTCTATGGGAAAAAAACACCAACTTTGGAGTACTGTAACTTTGCAGCCATGCAATATTTTTTCACCAAACTATGAAAAAGCACATCCGTAAGATGTTGGCTGCGTTCCCTCCAAATTTCAGCTCAAAAGACAAAACCGTTCTTTTTAAGTAGGGTGGCAAACAAGTGCTGTCATTTTGGCCATAGTCTGAAAAAGTAGTGTTGTGATTTGCGAAAGCTATCGCAAGCATTTGTGAAAGTGTCATGAGTGCGACACTACTTTGTGACACTACTTTTTCCATAAATTTGAAAAATGTATTTCTAGGGTGTTTCACCCCAAAATAAAGATATGGCTAGCATCCTCAGGGTCTGACTAGGTGAACACAAAAAGAATTGTATTGCTAGATGGTCCCAAATTTAAATGGCAAGCATTTTCTGATCACCAATTGAAAACAAATTGGCAGATTTGTGAAAGTAAAAGGGCGATTTGCAAAAGTAAAAACTGCTTTTGTGACACTTTCGAACATTTTGTCAACTTTTCCCATTGACTTATAATGGAAACTTGTTTTTTGAATAACTTTTGAACCATTTAATATTTTTTCACATTTTTTTGAAAGACACATAGGGGGCCCTGGCCACACATTCCCTGAAGTTTTCGGACCGGTCGCGCAAACCGTGAAACCTGTAGGCGCAAGCAAAGAATTCACCAGAAAGCATAAATGTGCGCACAGATCATGCTTAATAACTCCACAGCCATATATCCAACCAGTACAAAAGTTGGCATATCCAAAAATGTATGGTCCTTGATCAGGCATTCAGAATTTGAGGTAAATCTGTTGAACAGTGGCAAAGTTCTTAAGGTGCAAAGTTTGACCCTTTAACCTTAAAAGGGCTCCTCAACCCTAAGTATGGTAGTGCTACTGTGCTACCATAATATATATGAAGTAACTGTGAATGCATGGTAGTGGGAGGTTGCTTTAAACAAAAAAAATATGGGGGCATCCTATTTATGACACTAGGGGATTGGGCACCCCCCAGTGTCACTCTTATGTTTGCAGGGGGTGTGGCGTGGTGGGGGCTGAGAACAAGGCTCATGAGGGGATAACTCTAATTTTAAAGAACAAAAGAAATGGGTAATTGCAGAACACAGCACACTCTGCTTTGTGCAAGATGGCCACTACAGTCTACTGCACAGTGCAGTAGAGTACAGTGGTCATCTTGCACATGGTGGAGAGTGTGACATGTTCTGCCATGAACACCATTTCTTTTTTCTTTAAAATTAGAGTTATCCACCCCACCTGACCCTCCCTCTCAGCATCCAGCACCCCACACACCCTCACAAACATAAGAGTAACACTGGGGGTGCCCAATCCCCCAGTGTCATGATAAGGATGACTCCAGATGTTTTTTGTAGTAAAAAATAATGCAGTGCGAGCTGAGTGCTCCACGGACATGGAGGTGACTGTGGGGCATGTTGTTTGTTCACAAAGTGTGCATGGAATGTGGAGTTCTTTTTTGAAAGCAATAGGTCTGTAGGGTTCCGCCCACTGCAGCCCTAAAAAGGAAGACTTTCAGCAATTTTTAAAGAATGAGATAGCAGCATATTTGGAAAATAATCCTGTAGGACAAATCACTTCAGCAATTAGATGGGATGCTCTCATTGTGGTACTTTAGGGTGCTAATTTGCAGCCCACAAAAAAAATGCCTAACTGACCAAAAACTAACAGCTCTTGAAAAGCAAAAAAGTATTGGACCATTCAAAGACTAAAGTGGGACTATAACACTGCACATAGTGTGAAAAGTGAGAGAGTACTGCTGTTCACTAAGGTGGACAATTAGTGTACTTTGAGGGTAATGCTGTGGGGAAGTGGCTGCCCTGGCAGCTACAAAGTCGGGAAGGAGCAAAAAGTATATCTAAAATCAGGAGCGCGCTGATGGGAAATTGATCCATACAGATACAGAAATAGGAGACTTTCAATGCCTTCTATGAAACACTGTACACTACTAAGGCCACACAAACAGACACACACAAATAGGGAGTTTATAAATAAAGCATCATTACCTACCATAGATGCAACAAATAAGGCACGGATGGAAGCCCCTATATAATGGGATGAAATACAAAAAGCTATCTCACATCTGAAAGGTTTGAAGGCTTCAGGCCCTGACGGGTTCCCTATGGATATTTTCAAAATTGTCCAACAAGATTTACAGCTCCCCCAACAGCTAAGATTGAAGAAACCTTAATTGTGGGAGCACTACCCCCTCCTTGCTGTCTGCCACTATTGCTGTCCTCCATAAACAAGGCAAGGAGCCCCATCAAAATTCATTACTAACAGCTGATTACAAAATCATGGCCCATGTCCCAGCCAGTAGACCAGAAAAGGTCCTGCTTGGCATAATTCATAAGGATCATAGGTTCATAGATTCATAGATAATTTCAGGTCCATAAGCTTCAAGAGCCATGTAAGGACCCGCCATTAACTTAGTGGGTATAACTTCATTTATCTGCTCCCATATACTTATCTAATAGGTTCTTAAAACTAGACAAACTTGTTGCTTCCACCACCTGTCTAGGGAGACCGTTCCATATATCTGTCACTCTCTGATTGAACCACTTCCCCTCTTCGACTCGTTCTGTACTTCTCACCTCTTAGCTGTTTATCATGGACCCTTATACTGGACCTCACATTTTCCTTCCAATTTAATCCTGCTGCTTTATATAGCATACTATCGCCCATTGTTCTATACACATAACACAGATCTCCCCTTATCCTTCTATAGGCCATTGAATATAGTCTCAAACTTTCCAGTCTGGAAGCATATTCTAAGCCTGCCACTTCCTTAATCTTTCTTGTAAAACCCCTCTGCACCTGTTCTACCTTTTTTACTCCTCCTGTGATGCTCTCTACTGAGCAAAAAGGAGCCTCATACTCCAGCACTGGTCTCACCAGGGATCTGTACAGGGGCACCAAAACATTTTCATTCCTACTTCTTATGTTTCATAATAAGTTTCCAATTATCCTATTTGCTTTGTTTATAGCAACTCTGTTGTGTTTATCAAAATCTAATTTGTCAGTAACTATTACCCCCAGATCTTTTTCACTATCTGTAGCTTTAATGATTTGAGAATTTAACTTATACTGTGATCTACTATTGTTCTGCCCTAAGTGCATAACCTTGCATTTTGTAATATTAAATTCCAGTTCGTTTTTTTTGTGCCCAATTCCCCAGATGAGTCAGTTGTTCTTGAAAAATAGCTACAGCATCCTTGTTGTTTACTATTGCACCAATTTTTGCATCGTCTGCATATTTGCAGATCCATACTCCTTCCGATACCTGCATACTGGAAATTAGGATGATCAGTCTGATTCTTTAAAAGGCAGGCAGGGGAAGTGTAATGTTAGATGAACACTAAATGTGGTCAGAAGAATCCAAGTTGTCAAGCAGGTGTGGCATAGTAATGTGCAACTATTTGCAATGGGGTGACCATCTATTGTTCAAACAGTCTAAACATGGTCAGCCTTGTTGCGGCAGAGTTCTGGGCCTGATGGAGAGATATGACACACAGCTGAAGATACAGCAGGAGCAAAGTTTATTACCAGTCACACAGAAAACAGAGTATACCTGCTGGGAGCCAAGAAGAGATCCTCAGACACCATGATATCCCTCTGTTCTGGATTCAGACTCAGCAAAATCATATTTTGCATACATTCATATACTCATAGATAAGAAAAGTGTGCTATTAGGTAATGACACTTATTTGTAACTAACAGAAATCTAATTGGTAGAAAGTTAGTACAGAGTACAGTGAGCTTCCCTGTCTCACTATCTCTCTCTGCATGTACTCATAGATAAGAGTAAAAATGCTTAGTATTGCAGAATAATAACAGCTGTGTAGAAAGGAAAATAACTATAAACTGAGCCTAAAGGCCTGCATATGTAAATACCTTGGTAATGATAATACTGTTGGTCAGGGCCAGAGGTTACCAGCACACAGCCCTGTGTTACAATCATATGTTCTCATATTATTAGTATAACATTAGTGTCACACTGTATTCTATCTCACTACAGAAATAAATCATAACATCATAATAAATCACATGTAAGTGTGTCTATACCACATGCTGCACTAAGTATTAGGTTGTGGAGGTGGTCCAGGTCTACAGCCTTCTGAGCCTTTACCAGTTGAAAAAAACTAAGAATGTGTCTGAGACTAACAATGTATGTGAGGCAGACTCCAGTGAATATCAGAGCACACAACACATTTTGAGTAAGATGTTGACTGAACTGTCCACAAATGGCTGAAGCAGTAAGTTTGTCCAATGCACAGCATTTAAAAGAAGGAGCCACCAAAGCCAAGCCTCAACTATAACTAACACATTTACTGTTTAACACAAAGAGGGAACAGAGAGTCTTCAACTAAAAGTGTGGTAATGTATTCCTTCACTTACATTATCTAATTCAGCACCTGCAAATCATACAAGAATACATTGAACTGATATAAAGGGTTTTCTCCATATATAATGCCAAACTGCCTTGATAATGGAAGAAACAAAGAAGAAAGAAATTAAATGTAATAGTACTCTTTGTAAGTTACCAGCTAATACCAATTAACACCCAAAAACAGTTACTTTGGCTGTTTGGCCATTTTGTCCTGGTCTCCATTTTCAAGTTGATGACAAGTAAGGTGATCTTTGTGCTTACTGCTTCCATCTCACTTTGCTCTGCTTGCTTTTTGGCCTTAGTCTATACTACAATTGCATCTAAAATGATTCTGAAGTGATTCTAAATCCCTACTACCAATTCTAAGATGATTTTAATTAGTAATTTGATTCAACAGAATTATTAAAGTAAAGAAGAACAATAACTATTAGAGGTACTTCAATTCAGAAGTCAGCAAAGGGGGGCAAGGAGAATTAGTTCATTTTGATTTGAAGGACTGTGGGAATTTGGGCAACTATAAAAAACTGAGCAAACTCTTAAACACTTCTGACAAAAAAGACAAAAACAATGGTCAAGTGATACAAGAAAGAGAATAAAATTCCTGGCATTCCTAATAAAAAAATCTTAGCAAGAACAAGGGCCCAAGTCAGTTATATGAGGCTCTAGCCTCACTTAATCTCCCAAGTTTCACGATATGTGGCCCAAAATGGCTCCCAGAAATATTCCTGAAAATTAAAATCAAAAAGTCAAAAACTAAGCACCTTGAAGAGGATAAAAAGCTGGAAAAAGAAGGCCCTGATAAAAATAAGAAACATTAATTTGGTCAAGATGTGGGTAAAGGGGGAGCTGCAACTGGTAATGCAACTTCAGTCTCTGAAAATAATGGCACATGCTCAAAACATAATGCAAATAAAAGTTTGCCACATCAGCCAAAAAAAATAAAAAATAAAAACAAATTTACTGCTGAACTCTAAACAAAATATTTCCCCAAACAAAATAGAGATTCACAAGAAATTAAATACGGGGAAGAAACACCACCAAAACTGGCTGTGCAAACCCTTGCTAACTTATCCACACTACTGGAGAACAAGATTGTACTGTAAATCCGATTATACAATAAATAAATAAAATAAAACATGGATAAATTAACAACAATGAAAAAAATGAAAATTGTGATAACTTTTAAGCTGTGGTTCACACACTTGAATTTATGATGGATGAAGAATCTAACAAGATCACTGAGTGGGGCAAGCAGAATGGAGGTGACTAGTTATAGAGCCCAGATTGGGTAGGAGGTCTAGCAGAGGGAGAATGGAAGAAGAACTAAGGCAGGCTCCCTGGGTCCCTCCTGCCCAGTGGGGCAGAGGTCTAGAGGATGGGGTTGGACACTAGTAAGAGGAACAGGGAGGGCAAGAAAGGAAGGTAGATCAGTGGGGGCACCTGCAAAGGTGCCGCTGTGGAATAGATTCCTCCCACTGACTAGAGATGGCATAGAAAAGATCGATGTGAGGGAAAGGGGGCACCAGCTGTAAGAAGAGGATATGAGTACTAGGAGAGATGACCACAGAGGGGAGGGTATGGGGGCAAGTAGGAATAGGAGTAATAGTAGCAGGACATGGAAGGGGTGGGGGCAGGCAGGGAGAGGTCCAAGTGGAGGAGGACAGGTTGGGAGAACGGGAGGGGAAATTTGGGTCATGCAGGTAGTCAGCATGGGGATAAGGCAGGAGGAAAGTAGGGTCAGGGGAAACCCAGGACAATTGTAGGGGGCGGTCAGCCAAGGAAGTACAAGTGGTAAAAATGGGAGGACAGGACTCAGGTGATAGGTGGGGAAGTGAAGGTTGTGATCTTGGGAAATTCCATAGTTTTTTTTTTTGTTAATCTCTTTCTACTCCATTCAGGCAGGCACCCCATCCCATTTCCCCAATCTCCACTGGCACTAAACAGTTATCTTCCACCAGGATTTGCCCCCCTGGCAGTGTTTGGCAGATGGAATGCTCACCCCTGCTGCACACAGGATCCGGTTCAGGCTTGATTATTCCATCCAAGTTGTTGATTTCCAAGTGAATGATGACCCATCGTCATCCAACTCATCATCATCATCCAACCGCTGGCATTGTTTTCACTTTTTTCTTCTCCCAAAGAGCGGGGTATGCCAGGATGACTATGGCAGTCCTGCTCACTCTCCCTCATATGTGGCATGCCAGGTGTCTGCCCCACCTCTGCCCCTCATTCTTACAGCATTGGTGTGCCAGCCCCCAGCCTCTGCTAGGGGCCAGGCTATCACCAATTACTGTTCACCAACCTCCCCAGAAGAAGAGGGCTGTCCATGAGATGCTCAGTCCTCCTCCCAGCTGACCCCTGCCAACCCACTCAAACCATGAATACGGGTCACCAGCATGGCAGGAGGTGAGGCAGAGATGCCTCAGCCTGTCTCACTTTCATCCTATTTCCTTCAGCATAACTGCACCTGGTTGTATTTCATCACTACCTTTCATTTTGCCATGATTGTCTTTGCTTGTCATTTTGTTGGAAAATTTTAATAATATCTGAAAAAAAAAGATGCCTCAGTCCTCCACGCCACTGGGCTGGCTGGACTCCATAGTTAATGAAGTGAGATGGTGTGACATGGGAGCTACGTTAAAGTGCAGAAGGGTGCCAGAGATGACCACAGGGAGGGTGGGACCAAGGATTGCTGACATCACGATGAAAAAGGAGGGCAGCCATACATCATCATTCACTTGGAAATCAACAATTTGGCTGGCAGTCAGGTAGGGGTAGTTTTAGAGAGGTTCAGGGAAGTGGGGAGCTCTGCAATAAGGTTGGGTGGTCAGCAGCATTCCTGAAGATGCTACCAGTACCAAGGGCCAGCACTGCAAGAAAGGATCAAGGAGCTTAATGTCTGGCTCCAGAGGTAGTATAGCGAGTAGGGATATGAGCTAACTGTTCTCTGGTGGGCGTGTGGGAGAACAAGGACATTTATGCATCTGATATGCTAGATCTTAACAAAGAGGGTGTGAGGGAGCTGAAGTCTAGATTCAAAAAGCATAAAAGCATGGACCTGAATTTAAACTGATAAGAAGGCAGTAGGGGTCATAATACCATTGGTAGCATGGTGGAGGAGGCTGACTGGTCACCCGCAATCACAGCAAAAGAAAGAGGGGTCACACAAGGGACAGAATAATAAGGGCAAGTGGGTGGGACTAGGATGGGGCATAGCAGGGAGTCCAGGGTTGGAGAAGGGACTTGAGTCATGGTGGATGATTGTGTTTTGAATGCAAGGAGCCTGGGGAACAAAATGGCTCAGCTGCATTCACTGAAATCAGAAGGAGAGGTGGACAAGACTGCCATCACAGAGACATGAGCCACATGAACCATGACTGTGACCTCTCTGTGTCTGGGACTACACTGCATAGAAGGGATGGGGTTGGTAGTGGGGGAGTAGCTTTGTACATAAAGAAGGGATAACCTACACTAGAGAAGGAGGAGGAGATAGATGACAGAACAAAGGTGATGTGGATACAGGTACAATCAATGAATTGTAAAAGGCTTAGGACAGGAGTGGTATGCAAGCCACTAAATCAGGATGAGGAATTAGACATGGATCTGGAAGTCAAAATTGTGGTGATTGCCAGCATGGAGTAGGAGGATGTGATTATCCCTGATGATTCCTGCTACCACCTGTAGCAGGACTCAGTTGCTGCTGGATGAATTAAAGAGTGAGTTCCTAACACAATGTGTTTTTGAGCCCGCAAGGGCAAGAGTCATACTGGGCCTGGTTCTAGCTAATGGTGCACATGTCTGGGAGGTAAAGGGGGAGGCACTGCTAGCAGGAAGTAACCATCACACTGTGTGGTTTCACCTAGACATGTTCAGGGAGAAGACTGTGACAAAAACTAGGGTGCCAGACTTCAGTAGGATGTGGGAAATCCTGGAATGGCACCTTGCTGGGTTCAGGAAGGTATGGGTGGTAGACCAGAAATGAGCTATTATCAAGGAGGGGCTGTTGGAAGCCACTAATGTGTGTGCCAGATAAAGAGCAAAACCTCTAGAGCCAAGAAGACCATCTTGTCTGATAGGGAGGTAGCTCAGGTGGCAAGGAGTAGAAAGACAGCCTTCAGAAAGTAAAAACACATCCAGGGGGATGAGGACAGGGAGTAGTACTGTGGTAAGGTAAAGGAGGTGGGCAGTGCAGTAAGAGTGGCCCAGGTCAGGAGAGAACTGTAACTGACAGAGGGTGTGGCAATAGGGGAGAAGATCTTCTTCTAGTACTCAGGGAGAAGTGGGATATTAAAGATAGGATAGTCAGGATGAAAAGTGAGGGGGAGGGCATAGATACAGATACATAGAATTTGACAGTTTTATGTGATGAGGGTGAGTCCCTTATTGCACCACACATTAGAGCAAGGAAAGAATCACCCGCTACAAAAGGGCAACTTCCTGTTAGACAGACTGCTGCAGACAGCGACGGTCCTCTAAAAATATGCACTAGTTCTTTTTTTACGTGGTGGCCAAGCCCCCCGCACCCCCCAAAATAAGGATTCTGAACTCCAGGGAGAGTGGACTTACAAAATATAGAACCCCCACCTGGAAGCATAAAAATATTGCCTGCACTAGGATCTGAACCTGGCACCACAGGCTCCAGGAGCAGTGGCTCAAGCCACTACACCACACGGCCAGCTCAGTGTGGCTTGGCCAAATAATTCCCTTTTTCCTCTGTCTTGTGAGTCTAGCACATATCCCTCAGTGCTACACTCGCTATAGGTATCCAGAGCTCTTTTTCCCCACTCGCTCTACATGGGAGCGGTATTATTGAGTCGCTCATATTGAGCCGCTCAATAATACTCACCCATATAGGCTGCTATCGAATTGGATGGTAACTAAGGCCCACCTGGCCTACCCAGTCTGCGCATTTCCCTTACTGCATACACTCCAGATCCTAATTGATCTTCAGCTTACCTTCTCTTTTGTACTACTAGGGTTGCCTTCTGCCTATCCCATGCATTCTTGAACTCACCAATTGTTTTGGCCCCGACGACCTCCAGAGGGAGGCTGTTCCATGCATCCACCACCCTTTCTATGAAAAAATACTTCCTCACATTACCTCTGAGTCTTCCCCCCCTCCAGACTCATATTGTGCCCCCTTGTGTTTGCACATCACTTTTATTAGAAATATGCTGCCCATTAGTGGAGGGTAGTGAGGAGAATGCAGAGGTAATTTACAAACACTTCTCTTAAGTTTTCATGAAGGATAAGGATGGCCCAGTCCCCGAGGGGAAGAATGGGGGAGGAAATAGGGTAGGAGGACTCACAGATGGGAAGCTTGAAACTGACAGGGTGAAGAAAGGCTAAAAGGCCCTGAAGGTTGACAAGTCCCTGGAACTGTATGGCACACACCTAAAGGTGTTGAGGGAGTTAGCAGATATGCTGGTGGGTCCCCTGGTGGAACCATTTAACAACTCTCTGGAGACAGGAGAAGCTGCCCTGGAATGGAGAACAGCATATGTAGTGCTGCTACACAAGAGTGGGCCAAGGGATGACTCTGGTAACAATCAGCCAGTCAGTCTGACCTTGATAGTGGTGAACCTCATGGAAACTCTACTGAAAAATTACTAGTACATTTTCTGGATGAAAATGGACTTCATAATTACAGACAGCAAGGGTTCATTTAAGGCAGTCCTTTAATATCAACCTGATTGATTTCTTTGACTGGGTAATCAGGACAGTGGACAGGGGTCAAGCAGTGGACATGCTGTATCTAGATTTCAGTAAGGCCTTAGACTCTGTCCCCCACAAGAGATTAATTACGAAGCTGGAGGATCTGGGGTTGGGGAAAAACTGGCTATGTGGATTAAAAACTGGTTGCAAGATAAAACTCAGAAAGTAGTGGTTAGGGAAGTTCTCAGAAGTTAGACCAATCACTAGTGGGGTTCCAGAGGGCTTAGTGCTCTGGCCAGTATTATTTAACATCTTCATCAGGGGCACTGCAGATGGGATTAAATGTAAGATATGACTGTCTGTAGATGACACAAAGCTCTATGAGAGAGTGAACAAAGAGAAGGGAAGACAAGACATTAGAGACAATGTGTTTAAACTGGAGAGGTAATCAGGTATTTGGCAACTGGGATTCAATCCCAGGAAGTCTAAGGTCATGCACTTCAGGGCGAAGAACCTTGATGCCTAATACTGGGTGTGAGGTGTGCACTTGCCAAGTATGAAGAGAAGAAGGACTTAGGTGTGATCATTACTAGTGACTTGATGCACTCAGCACACCACAAGACAGCAGCAGCCAAAGCAAATTGTATGCTGTGCTGTATAGTCAAGGATTTTACCAGTAGGAAAGCAGAGGTCTTTCTGTCACTGTACACATCACTGTTTCAGCTGCATGACTACAGAGTGCAGAATTAGTGCCCTTACCTAAAGAAGGACATCAACCTACTGGAGATGTCAGCCTACTTGAGATGGTCAAGAGAAGATTGACCAAGACGATCCAGGGACAACAAGGCAAACTTTTATATCATTATACCTTTAACAAGGCAAACAGTTATACAAACATAAGCACTGTCTGACAACCGACATCCTAAATCTTGCCATTCAGAGCTCTGTTACCTCAATAATCAACTATGGGCTCATGATCTATGGATCAGCCACTGACACTGCCCTCCATCGCATAGCATTAGCCCTTAACAAGGCCTGTCAGCTTCTCACCTCATCTGATCACCTCTCTCACACCTGTAACATCTGCAAGCAGGTGAACTGGCTCCAACTCTTTGCTAGACTAAGGTACCAGACTTGCATTCTAGCCAAAAAGACCTCCTTGGCTCTCATGCCACATGGGATCCAGAACATGCTCACCATATACTGTGTACCATGTATAACCAGAAGGATGGACAGTCAGTTATTTTCCATACCTCGATGCCAAACCACCCAAGGACAACGGTCCTTCAATGTCAGGGTTGCAAACTAGTTCTACTTCCTTCCTTTGGATATCACCAACACTCCCAAACTTGGCATCTTTAAGTGCAAACTTCACCAACATCTAGTGGCTAGTGCATCCTATGACTGATTCTCATAACCAGTTCCTGGTCAGACTCCCTCTCTTGCTTCTCCTCTCTCTCTGTCACACCCTTCCCTCCCTCCTCTTCCTCCTCTCTAACTTTCTCCCCTCTACCACACCCCCCTTTTCATAATCTTCCCTCTGCCCCTCCATTGCTTATTGACAATGACCTCTGTGCTGCTTCCCCATCACCATTACCTATTCCTTTCCTCCCCTACTTAAGCAACTGGCTAGCCTGTTGCTCTCCACACAGGTTAACCTCTGGCTTCTTTCTTACCACCCACTTTTCCAAGGCCATGTGTTTTTTTTTTTGCAGTTTAGAGTACTGCTTGATTAATAGCTTTCATAATCAAACTAACATAGAAGTTGATGGCAGATAAGGACCACAAGGCCCATCCAGTCTGCCCATTTCCTTTTCTACTTTATGAATGTGCCATTGGCCTTTGCTCTGTCAATGGCCTATCTATTCATACTCATCTGTATCGCTCCCTTATGCCTATGCCATGCCTGTTTGAAGCCCTGCACTGTATTCATATCCACCACTTCCTGAGGTAGGCTGTTCCATGCATTCACCACCCTTTCTGTGAAAAAGAACTTCTTCACATTACCTCTTAATCGACCTCCCTCTAATCTCATGCTGTGTCCTTTTGTCCTGCTATTTTTCTTATATTGAAACATGTTAGACTCTTTCACCTTGTTAATGCCCTTAAGGTGTTTGAATGTTTCAATCATATCACCTCTCACCCTCCTTTGCTCTAGGGTATACATATTGAGCTCAGTTAATCTGTCCTCATGTTTTCTGATGCAGTCCCTGTACCATTTTGGTTGCCCTTCTCTGGACTGTTTCAGTCTGGTTAATATCCTTGTGAAGGTGTGGCCTCCAGTACTGCATGCAGTACTCCAGATGGGGCCAATCTGTGTCTTGTAAAGAGGTATTATTACCTCCCTCTTCTGACTTGTGATACCCTTACTAATACACCCCAACATCCCACTAGCCTTACCTACTGCTTTAGTGGTCTGCTTGGATGATTTCAGGTCATCGGTGATGATGACGCCCAAGTCTCTTTCTTCCCTTGTGACTGCCAGCAACTCCCTTCCCAGCCTATAGATGGCTTCAGGGTTTCTCTTCCCTATGTGCATGATCTTGCATTTCTTTGCATTAAATCCCAGTTGCCACTCTTCTGACCATTTTGCTAGTTTATCCAGATCTCTTCTCATTCTGCCCACCCCATCTGGATCATCTACTCTGTTGCAGATCTTGGTGTCATCTGCAAACAGACAAACCTTACCCTCCAGTCCATCTGCAATGTCACTGAAGAAGATATTGAAGAGGACTGGCCCCAGGACTAATCCCTGAGGTACCCCACTTGTGACTTGCATCTCTTCTGACTGTATACCATTTACCACCACTCTCTGTTTTCTGCCCGTCAACCAGTTTGCCACCCAGTTGACCAATGTCTGGCCCACCCCTAGCCTTCCCAGCTTATTAAATAATCTTCTATGTGGAACAGTATTGAAAGCTTTGCTGAAGTCAAGGTAGGTGACATCAACTGCTCCCCCTTGGTCCACCACTCTGGTTACCCAGTCAAAGAAATCTATGAGATTAGTTTGACACGACCTTTCTTTTGTAAACCCATGCTATCTTGGATCCTGTGCTCCTATGGATTCCAGGTGTTGCACTTTCCTTTCCTTAAGAAGTGTCTCCATAATCTTGCCCACTACTGATTTAAGACTGACTGGTCTGTAGTTCCCTGCCTCCTCCCTGCTACCACTCTTTGGAGCGGGATCACATGAGTCCTTCTCCAGTCTTCTGGGACCTCTTCTGTGCTCAAAGACTCACTAAACAGTTCTGATAATGACTCTGCTAGTTCCACCCTTAGCTCCTTTAGTACCCTGGGATGTATGCCATCAGGTCCCATTCCCCTTGTCCTCCCTGAGCTTATTGAACTCTTGTAGGACCCTTTCTTTTGTGAAGGGGCTAGTGCACACCTCCCTCCCCTCTTTGTCCATGGAGCTGAGCTGTGGGCCCTGCCCTACCTTCTCTTCAGTAAATACTGAGCAGAAGTATCTATTTAGGATAGATGCTTTTACATGGCCCAGCTCCTCATGTGGCCCCTTATCCCCATTGTTCTTAGCAATACCTCCTCTGGCCTTTCTCATTTCACTAATGTATCTATAGAAAGTCTTGTCACCTTCTTTTACTGTTCATGCTAGTGTTTTCTCAGTTTGAGCCTTTGCCTGCCTTACTACCTTCCCTGCTTCCATTAGGGAAGTTTGGTATGACTCCCTATCTTCATCCTGCTGTGTTCCCTTATATTTCCTGAAGGCCAGCCTTTTAGCTCTGACCTTTTCTGCTACTGTGTTTGAGAACCAAAGTGGTTTCCTTCTTCTTTTGCACTTCCTTTTCTCACTAACACAGTGGGATGTTGCTTCAAGTATTGCATCTTTAATGCTTGCCCACTTTGCCTGTACCTCCTCACCTGTATTTCTTTTTGCCAGGGCTAGCTTAACTCTGTTGGCCATCTTATCAAAGTCAGCTCCTCTGAAGTCCCATATTTTTGCCTTAGAATGGGTTGATTTTGTTCTAGTGGCCAAATTGAACCATACCATGTGGTGGTCACTGGCACCCAGGTGACCTTCTACCTGGAGATATGTGATCCTTTCCTTGTTAGTCAGTACTAGATCTAGGATAGCCCTGTCTCTTGTGGGTTGTTGTACCAGTTGTTTGAGGTCAATGGCTGCTCCTTTTGTTTCTTCCTATTTAGTTTAATACATATTTTCTTGTAACACATATCTTGTTAACTGTGTTTACTATTGTTCCTCTTACTTCCTTGTAACATATATTTTTTTTGTTAACTGTTTGTTTACTTGTCAGTGTACCATGATGTGGAACCTTTGTAAATGAGATACTAGCTCAAAGGTGTACTTCAAAATCAAAATCACAATAAATAAATACATAAAATAAAACCATATGAAAAGAGACTCGGAGATCTCAACATGTACTCTCTGGAGGGTAGAAGAGAAAGGGGTGACATGACTGAAACCTTTAAATACAGTCAGTACCTTAAAGGTTTAAACAATGTAAGCTCCAAGGATGTCTTCAACCTTAGTGGGAACAGAACCACTAGGGGCACTGCCTCAAGCTGGTGAGGGGAACGATTCAAGAGGTAAATGAGGAGACATTTTTTCAGTGACATGGTGGTGGCAAAATGGAAAGAGTTGCCAGAGAAAGATGTCTCCCTGAAGACTGTGGACAGCTTCATGAGATGTTGGTACACAGTAAAAGGGAAACCGGCATGGAGGGGGACAGCAGGGCAGGGAGACATCAAAGGAAAGGGAGGAATGGATAAGGGGGGCAGATCCCTCAGTAGAGACTCTGAGGTCTACAAACCCAAGCAGGCAACAGAGATCACAAGGTATTTTTCGGCTAGAACAATTGTATGTTTGTATGTACCCTATTAGGAAGTAGGCACTCTAAACTAGAAGATAACAGGGACCCTGTAACTAAAGAAGTTTAGAGACTCAAAATTAAAAAAAAAAAAATACAGTGATTACAGCAAAACAAGAAGTCCAGAAAGGTAGAGCAAGAAGAAAAACCCTGATGATATTTGGGACACTAACTACAGTAAATGGGGACATGTTGAGGCTCTATAAAACAGTGGGCTCGATTAACAATGGCCAGCCCAAGCTACGTCAATCACCAGTGCAGCAGGGACCCTGTGCCAGATTCACAGTATACAGTAGCTCATTGAAAACTTAGTCAGCACCCAGAAATGGTGGTGAGCAGAGGGCTGTGCTGGTCGCTGACTTTGGGACTGGATGGGGGAGCAGGCTGGCAGGGAATTGCCTGCTGGGTTGGGGGGGTCCACTAGACCACCAGGGAAAGATATTTCTCTATTTACAGTGAGATCGGGGATAGGGAGGGGGTCCACTAGACCACCTGGGATAGAAATTTCTTTATTTATTGGGAGATGGGGATAGGGAGAGGGATCCTGTTAGACCACAAGGGAAAGATATTTCTTTATTTATGGGGAGATCGGGGATAGGAAGAGGGTCCACTAGACCACCAGGGATAGACATTTCTTTATTTACAGGTAGATTGTGGATATGAAAGGGGATCCACTAGACCACCTGGGAAAGATATGACTTTATTTAGGGGAAATCACTGATAGGAAGGGGGTTCCACTAGACCACCAGGGAATTACTATAAATATGTATTGGGGACATTGGGGATGGAGGGACTGTGGCATATTGTTGCAAATGTCAGAACCCTCCCAGGTGGAGGTGGCTGGTTTAAGGGTACATAGAATGTTGCCCTTGGGGTGGTTGTGAATACCAAATTGGGGGATATGGCAGCCTGCATCTGCCGCAAGCCCCCTAGCCACTTGTGTCAGATAAGTTTGATGTAGGCACCTTTCAGTATTCTAGGGGCTCTGTGAATTGGGTCCATCAAGTCAAACCCATTTAGAAAGGGGGAGATTGGGGGCATTGGGGATGGAAGAGATTGTGGCACATTGCTGCAAATGTCAAAACACTCCCAGAGGACATGTCTAACTACACTTAGACCAGCCATGGCTGATCCAAGGGTACTTAAAATATTACCTCTTGGGGGGTGGTTAGTGAATACCAAATTGAGGGATATGGCAGCCTGCATCTGCCACAAGCCCCCTAGCACTATGCAGCAGCCCACTTTGTGGCACAAGGCTGTAGCAAGCCCTCTTTGGTGCATGCAACCTAAGTTTGATGCAGGCTGCTTTTCTGCATTGCCCTTGGGGCATCTTGGGGCTCTTGGGGCATCTTTTGGCACAAGGTGCATGTTTGATGCAGGCACCTTGCATCATTCTAGGGGTTTTGTGAATTGAGTTCATTATGTCAAACCCATTTAGAAAACTATTAAACATTATGCTTAATTTTCAAAGAACTCTTAGATTCCCACAATTAGTGACAATTTAGGGTTGTGGTGAACTCTGGTGCATCAAAGACCCTGCACTCAATTCTGTAAAATCAGGGGTCCCTGCACAGAAATCCCAGAAATTGCTGCTGCTGCAGATGGTGCCACTGTGAGAGTAATTGCCACAGAGACCAGACCTCCTCCCATCTAGTGCAGCAGTAGAAGGGCTGGGGGGTTGGGGGGAGTGGTAAGTCTGCTGAACAGGAGGGGGCGGGGGGATATAGGGGCATGGGAGGTGCCAAAGTTCAAAAGAGTGTGAAGGTGGTATGAAATTTGTCTTGAATCCCTTTTAAATGGAGGTGTCCCACATTGATCCTTCCAGGTTCCCTTATTATGTTTTATCTATGTAATTAAATTAGTAGACAAAGTAAAATATTCAGAAGTTCACATACTAGAAACAATAAAATATTCAGAAGTTCAGTTGCACACAGATGGCACTTTTTTACCATCAGGAAAATCACTTCAGGAAGTTGAAAATAAACGTCAGTTAGATACTTTAACAGTGCAAATTTATGTTGAGATATTAAAATGAATAATGAACTGCAAGAAACCCCAGTCAGTAACCTTCCACCCCTCCCCATAAAAATGCAAATAAAAGAGAACAGGAGTTAAAGTTAGAAATAAAGACAAAATAAAGGCATTTGGTAACCCATACTGATGAGTACAAATATCTAGAAGTATTATATAAGTAAGCATTTCAATGTTAATAGTCACGTAACAAATCTGTCTGAGAAAAAAAAGTGCCCATATACAAGTAGGTGCACTGAGACATGTTATATTTGCTATGCTCAAACAAACTGGATTAAAAGCATTCAACCAGTTAATTTTGCCAGGTATTGATATGGATGCTTGATATACAGCCATGCTAATAAGGAAAGTTACATAAACTAGACATGTTGTCAAGATTTGTATAACTTTGTAACTATGTTATCCACAACTACAGTACACAATGTACAGTATAAAGAAATGGATTGGGATCCTCTAACTATTGGGTGAAACAAAAAAGGTTGATTAAAATATGCAATATTCTGCTACTGTAATAGGTCCCACCTCAGATCTGCTGTATTATTCTCTTGATGTAGTGTATAATTAATAGGTACAGTACCTTGTATTGCTCTTAAAAGACTTGCTAGACCATACAGAAATACATTAAAAAGGAAACACCATCTCTCTGGGTGCCTTCTCACTCCCTCACCTGCCCAGCAGCTGTCTCCCTGACTCTCCCTATGCAACCTCCCATGCCCCTACTGCTCCTGGCTACCCCATGTCAGAACCCGTCCCCCTTCACCACAGTGTTTGGCACTGGAACACCTCCCTTAAGCCACGTCCTGGCTTGTCTAAATGGAACCTCTTGTGATATCCACGTTAGGGCTAGCAAAATTACAAAAAAGGGGATGTTGCAGCCCTGCCGTGTTGCAAGCTGCCTTGTGACCTGGCACACACCAAATTGGGTCACAAGGCTGAGATTGTGCCATTTTGGTGAAATGGCTCCCTTTTTGATGCAAAAATGCGTTCCAAAATTGGGAATGCCGCATCTTTTGATGTAAGGTGCCACTTACGTCATTTACTTTTGATGCAGGCACTTTGCATAATTCCCCATGCTTTGAAAATCGAGCCCATTGAGTCTAATGCACCAGAAATAGACAGAGCACACTGGATTAGGACTCCCCAAAAAATCCAATATAAAGCTACTACAAAACTGAGACAAGCAGAGAATTAAAGAGATTATTTCATTAAATAAAAATGTACTTTTCCAGAGTAAGAAATACATATTAGACAAGATTTTTCACAAGAATTCTAGAAACTCAGGAAGCAGCCCTCACACAGTCAGCTGGTATTCTGGTCTAGAAAGATCAAATCTCTCATAATCCTTCCAGAAAGACTTCAAGATTTTCTGAATGGGCAGATATTGATATATAAGAACAATGAAGATTCTACAAAATGCCTGACACTTTATTTCCCTGGTCTTGTTCTAAAAGTGCTTTGACCAATGCTACATTGTCCGATGTTTATCAGTCATTGTCTCATATACTTTATATGGATGATGGACTGGGGGAGGTCTGTCTGAAAAATGATGATGTTGTCTTTGATAATTTATCATTTTTGTTCTTTCCTTTTGCGGGTGTGCAATAGCCTTTACTCATGTTGGTGAGACAAGTAATGGGGATTCAGATTCCAGAATATGTCCTTAGCATCAAATTGGGGGAGGATGGGTGGTTCTCAAGATGGTTATGGGGTAGAAGTTTAAATTGGGGAAAAGGAAAAAAAAAGAGATGCTTATAGCGTGGCTTACCATAACAAAAAAAAAAAACAGTATCGAATAGGAGACTATAAAAAAAAAGATACAGATAACAATATAAGATGGAAACTTTTATAAAATTTATGTCAATGGAATAAACAGTCCTATGAATAGTTGGAGACCTGGGTTTGAATCCCCCAGACCCCACTTGCATACTATGTAACCCTGAGCAAGTCAATTAACTTCCTGGTGCTCCAAGGTCACACCTGTAAACAAGCTTTAGAAACCCAGTAATGCTCAGCATATTTTTAACTTTATGCAGTAAGCCTGTAAGGTTGGACTTCCTGGAGAGATGGAACACATACAAATGACGGAACACTTTGCACGTGAGCATCTTTCAAACACTGCCTCTACTAACTGCCTGTGTTCTAACCTCTTCAGATTTTTCTCTCTGCCTGAAAAGTCTGGTCACTTGGAGTCCCGTTTGCCCACTTTCTCCTGTGTGAAGAAAACATCAGATACTGTATAAGTATACCTTTTTTGTTTTTGTTTACTGCCTCTACTATTCGTCTAGATAATCTTATTTACGTTAAATTGTTGTTTTCTCAGTTCCTCTCGGTTCTGTATAACTGTGGAGGAACCGGGTTAGTTCTGTATTAAAATCGGGGTTCTCTGACTAAAGAACCACCTATATTTTCTTTAATTTTATTGTACTAGATTGTAGAAAATCTTAAACCGATAAATCTCAGTTACTGAACCGCTATCTTGGTTCTGTTTCAAATAAACGGTCCAGTTCCATCGGTTCGCCTTCGGTTCCTGAACCGATAAAAAAAAGAAAAAAACATTTTTTTTTTCTTAGCGGCTGCTACATTTTGAATATGTCGGAAAAACCCAAAAAGAAAACCGGTGAGCCTGGTTTCAAAAACTGTACCTAATGTGGAGAGGTCATTGCAAAGGCAGACAAACACATACTTTGTGTGGTTTGTCTGGGTTTTGACCACTTAAATGAGGAATGTGAAGTATGTAAGACATTCCCTGAGAAAACTGTTGAGAAATGCCTTGAAAGGCTAAGGAAGAAATTTCCCAGGGGTCCCTCTGGCTCTGACCAGTCGATACCCCAGACATTGTGACTGAACCCACACTTTCTTCAGTTTCTGCCCCTGAGACGGGCACAAAAGGAACTAAAAGAGCAACTGAACTGGCTGACTCCCCGGTTCCTGCAAAAAAAGGAAAGCAATTAATACACACAGAACCCTCGTCTGTCAAACTGGAGACTTCTGTGACTATTCTGCCTGTACCTACAGCACAAGAGATTGCTCAGGCTTTTAAAATCATTCCGTCATTACAGGCAATAGTCCCTCCTCAACAGCCTCCTGCCTCCCCCGAGTCCCCAGGTTGGCAGCAATGTGCATTCTCTTACCCCAGAAAGTGGGGAAACATATGATGATGATGATTATGATGAGGAGGAGAGACCAATAGAACCAGAAGTGTCCCCAGAACAGGACTTTGGTTCTCCCCCAAGGGTGTCTGAGGATTTTTCTTCTCATTTTACCTTATTTATTTATTTAGACAGCAGTTTGGAAAACCTTTGAGCCATAGGCTCATTTACAAACGTACCTTGTCACAGTAAGACAAATGAAAATACACAGTATAACAGTATAACACAGTATAACAGTAACTTAAGACATAGATACAAACAAGCTGGTACAGGTAGGATTGATGCAAACAATACCAGAGTTATGTTGTCCTTAGCAGCTTAGTAGTAAGCTTTGTCATTAGTATTGAGTACGGCTTTGACTAGTGGCAATTACAGCTTCAGGTGTTAACAAGGTGGTTCCGTAAGGACGTTTTTGAAGCATGATATAGTTGGAGCTTCGGAGATGGAGGGGGGCAGTGTGTTGAACCAGGAGGGGGCCCTAAAGCTGAAGGCTCTTTGGCCGTGAGAGGTCCTAGCTCTAGGGATAACAAGAGAGGTTTTCCCAGAGGTCCGAGTATGAACTAGTGGGACAGAGCGGCGGATGGTGGTGGTCAATCCAGGCGGGGATAGCCCAAGGAGGGTCTTTTTTGTAAGGGTACAGGTCAGATATTTGAGGCGCTGGTCAAGATCAAGTACCAGTGCTTTAGCATACAGTAGACAGGTGTGTGTGTTAGCCTAGGTGCCCCAGTAATTAACCTGCAGGCCTTATTCAGAGTAAAGCGAATTTTATGGATGGTCTGATCAGCAGCACCATACACCGGCAGTCCATAGTCCACTAGGGCAGGATAGAGGAGGTGACTGCGAGTCAAAGAGCCTCTGGGGGGAGGCAGTGTTTATACCGATGTAAGATGCCCAATCAGATATTAGTGGCAGTGGCTAGGGCAGCGATGTGTCCATGGAAGGAGAGGGAGGGGTCAAAATGGATCCCTAAGTATTTATAGGAGCAAACTTGTTTGAGTGGGAAAGAGGACCCAGAGGAATGAGGAATTTGAAGTTGCAGGACTTGTTTTGAGGATGAGTGAAGAACATGGTTTTGGTTTTTTTAAGATTTATCACCAATCTATGTTCCTTGAACCAGCCCTCGGCTTCAGCGAGGACTTCTGCGCAGTCCTGGAGGGCAATAGGTTACGACTTGAGGCAAAGATGACTGCATCATCAGCGATAATAGAATGCGTTCCCCGAGCAAGAGCGTGAAAGGGTGTTAAGGTAAAGGGAGAATAGTAAGGGGCCCAGAATGGAGTCCTGGGGAACCCCAGAAAAGATGGGACAGATGTCTGAGTAGGTCCCATTAATTTTTACACGCTGTGAATAGTCAGACAGATAACTGGTGCACCAGGAGATAGGCCCAGCAGCAAAACCAGAGAGACTAAGGGCATCAAGAAGGAGGGGGTGGGAGATAGTGTCGAAAGCTTTAGAGAGGTCAATGAAGACCGCACCAGCCAGAGAACCAGTGTCTAAGGAGGAGGGGAGAAAGTTGGAGAACTCTAGGAGGGCTGTGTTGGTACTGTGGCCCACTCGGAAGCCATGCTGCTCAGGACATAGGACATTGTAGGTGGAGAGGTAGTCAGAGATTTGAGAGGCTACCAGTTTTTCCAAGACCTTGGAGAGAGGAGAGAGAATGGAGATTGGCCGATGGTTTCCAGCCACAGTCCTATCACCACCTTTAAAGATAGGGGTGACAGTGGTGACTTTCCAGGCAGTTGGAACCTTCCCCAGGCAAAGAGAGTGGTTGATGAGGCATGTGATCAGGGTAAGGACTGTGTCTAAGACCAGCCGTAGGATACATGGATCCAAGGTGTCACTGTCCATACTATTACTCTTGAGGGCAGTGACAAGGTGCAGCCTAAGTTCTTGGGCAGAAACACGGTGGAGGAGAAAATAAGGGCGAGAAAGATTTACGGCAGGCACTGGGGAAGGAGGGTCAAAAAAATTTGTAGGGAGGATAGGGCTAAGGTCAGTGAATGAGGTGTTAGGTGGTTGGCTATGAGGGCTGGGTCTAAAGAGATCATGCCATTAATGTTGATCTGGTGGGTGGGGGGGGTGCACTCCATTTAACTGTTTAATGTTATCCCAGAAGGTTCTGGGGTTCCCCATGAGGCTGTGGAGTGAGGACCGATAGCGCCCAGACTTGGCCTTTCTGATGGCCCGAGTGCACTTGTTTCGGTGGCATATAACTGCCTGTCACTGGGCTGGCCAGTCTCAATGGCACGGTGCCATAGGTTGTCCCTATGTTTGAGTTGGTGGATCAAAGCTGCGGTTACCCAGGGGGCATTCTGCCTTTTAGAACGGCGGGTCGACATTGGGGCAAAGATATCACAGGCATTATTAAAAGTTTGGGTAAAGAAGGAGAGAGCTGTGTCAATGTCAGGAGTTGCCTGTATAGGAGACCAGTCAATCTGGGACAGAAGTTCCTTAAGTTTTGTCGGTCCACCAGGTATTAGACGCCGCCGGCATGTGGACTGTGCTATGGGTTTGGGGACTGAGGATGACCAGTGGAATAGAATGGGAGAGTGATCGCTGAGAGAGTCTGGGAGGACTTGTACATTGGGGATCTGATTAGGGCGGTTGGTGAATACCACATCAAGCAGGGTACTGGAGCCTCTCTTGGGGTTAGTCCTGGTAGGTTGGGTAACTAGTTGTGTTAGGTCTATTGCAGAAAAGGAGTCATGGGTAGAGGAGGAGGAGGGGCTGAGCCAGTTGACATTGAAGTCACCCACCAGAATTTGATCAGCAGAAGGAGATAGTGAGGAAAGGTATTCTGTAAGAGAGGCAATGGCCTGCGTTTGGTCCCTGGGGGGCACGTATGCAGTAGTCAGATAAAGGGGTCCCTTTAGAGGGTCAGGGGTTAGTTTCAGCGTAAGCGCCTGGGCCCTGGAGTCAAGGATTGGAGTAGGCAGGGCTAGTACGGGGAGAGATTCCTTGACATAAATAGCGCAGCCGCCGCCCCATCTCCCAACATGGTCGGACCGGAAGAGGGTGAAACCAGGAAGGGAGACCAGGGAGTCAGGGGAGGATTTCGACAGCCAAGTCTCAACCAGACCGATGACATCAAGGTTAATTGATGTGACCAGGCATTGTAGTGAGTCAAACTTTTTTAGGAGGCTACAGATATTCATGGAGACCATGCATAGGCCTGTGGTGCTAGTCGGGGAGCTCCTGGGAACCGGGCCAGGGTTTGGATGAATGTTCCTTGAAAGGAGTAGTAGCATGACTAACACCCTGGCTGGGAGATGGTGAGAGGTTTTCCTATGATTGACATGAGAGGGGGGAGGGGGATGTTAAGGGAGCAGGGGGTGGGCAGGGTGGTACAGGAAGGGAAGACACCCAGATGTGCCTGAGGTGAGGAGGAAGCTAGGGGGAGGGCAGGGAGGACCGAGACACACAGAGGTCCCAAGGGCAAGAGAGCAGGTTCAGGAGCAAGGGGAGGGAGGGGTGCCAGGGCACAGTGTGGAGTAGCAGATGGGTAAGTGGGCAAGTGCATTGCTAGTGGGGATAGGCACAGGCAGAGCGTGAGGCAGGGCCAATACATTATGGCAAGCAAGATCCAAGGGAAGGAGTACTGTACAGGTAGGAGTAGGAAGTAGCGAGGGAGCATAGGTCCCTCTAGTGGCCAGCAGGTATAACCTGCAAATGGGAAAGTGGGGAGATAGGTTCTGGGCAACAGGACGTGATGTCACTGGATGTGATGTCACGGGGGTGGATCCTAAATTGACTGCCGCCCCTGGGTGGGTGGGTGGGGCAGACAGCACTGAGCGCGATCAGACTGGCTAGCACCCCTGCAGGCACCTAGATGAAGAGAAGAGGCTCTCTTTACCTCGAAAGTAATCAGGCTGGAAATTCGGCTTCCTCAGCTCCTCAGGTGAGCTGCTTGTGTTGCTTGTGTTGCTTGTTTGTCCTGAGTGCCTGCCGCGGTTGGCAGTGAGCTTGGGGGGGGGCTGCCTATGTAGTGGACAAAACAAAGCCTCTCATTACTATGCAGTGGGAGAAAATGTTGTGACTTACACAAAGGGGCTCCACTCTGAGCAAACAGGGCTATTCCAAAATGAGGTCGCACTAGGACCCAGCTATCCTAATACCTTCAGTTACAAGCACAATTAGATCCAAAACCACAATATTAAACAAGTCTGCTCCATATTAGCTGCTTAGTATATCTGGCTTTAAGGTATAATCAGAAATTAGATCCAAAACCACAATATTAAACAAGTCTGCTCTATATTAGCTGCTTAGTATATCTGGCTTTAAGGTATAATCAGAAATTAGATCCAATACCACAATATTAAACAAGCCTGCTCTATATTAGCTGCTTAGTATGTCTGGCTTTAAGGTATAATCAGCAAGGCAACTCTAGGGCACCCAGTGAATCCCTAGCTTTACACTTCAGCATTAGTAGCACAAAGAAAAGCAAATAACAAGCCCACCCAGCTGTGAACAGGGAACAGTTCATAAAATATAAGTGTTCAGCAGGTAGCACCCCCCTGCAGGCATCCAGATGAAGAGAAGAGGATCTCTTTACCTCGAAAGTAATCAGGCTGGAAATTCGGCTTCCTCAACTCCTCAGGTGAGCTGCTTGTGTTGCTTGTGTTGCTTGTTTGTCCCGAGTGCCTGCCATGGTTGGCAGTGAGCTTGGGGGGGGCTGCCTCGAAAGTAATCAGGCTGGAAATTCAGCTTCCTCAGCTCCTCAGGTGAGCTGCTTGTGTTGCTTGTTTGTCCTGAGTGCCTGCCGCGGTTGGCAGTGAGCTTGGGGGGGGCTGCCTCGAAGTAATCAGGCTGTAATTTGGCTTCCTCAGCCCTCAGGTGAGCTGCTTGTGTTGCTTGTGTTGCTTGTTTGTCCCGGTGCCTGCCGCGGTTGGCAGTGAGCTTGGGGGCTGCCTCGAAAGTAATCAGGCTGGAAATTCGGCTTCCTCAGCTCCTCAGGTGAGCTGCTTGTGTTGCTTGTTTGTCCCGAGTGCCTGCCACGGTTGGCAGTGAGCTTGGGGGCTGCCTCAAAAGTAATCAGGCTGGAAATTCGGCTTCCTCAGCTCCTCAGGTGAGCTGCTTGTGTTGCTTGTGTTGCTTGTTTGTCCCGAGTGCCTGCCGCAGTTGGCAGCGAGCTTGGGGGGGGGCTGCCTCAAAAGTAATCAGGCTGGAAATTCGGCTTCCTCAGCTCCTCAGGTGAGCTGCTTGTGTTGCTTGTGTTGCTTGTTTGTCCCGAGTGCCTCTTAGTAAGATGGATGACAGATGCCCTTGACATCACCACTGAGCAAATTGAAGATGAGGAGGAGGTGGGGTACTTAGAAATGATGGGGTTAACACCCACAAAGGCTCTTCTCCTCCCTGTCTATAAATTCTCTAAAAAGGATGCACTAAAGATTTTACATGCACCAAATTCCACCCCTCCTATAGACAGGAGGATGGAAAAGAAGTACCAGCTGGAAAGAGAGGGAACTGATTTTCTCTTTTCCCACCCTGACCACCAGGGGATCATACAGCAGGCTGCCTATGACAAGGCTAGGATCCCTCTGTTCTCACACCCTCCAGACAAGGACTCTAGAAAGATTGAAAGTATGGCCAAGAAAGGGTACCTGTCAGCCTCTTTGGCTATGTGTCAGGCTACCTTCCAGGCATATGCTGCCCAGTATCAAAAATCTCTGTTTCAGTCAGTCCTGGCCATGTCCCGAAAGCTCCTTCACCCTTGTCAAATGACCTGGCTGAAACTGCCAGGTCTGGGTTGGAGGCAGCTAAGTACCAGTTCCAAATGGCTGCTGACACTAATGATACTGCAGCCAGATTGATGGCAAACACAGTGGCATAGAGGTTTGCTTTGCTTAGGGCCACAAACCTTACTCAGTATACACAACTAAAGGCCCTGAACTTCTCCTAGAAGGAAATTTTCTCTTTGGGGAGTCAATCGTAGCATATATGAAGACGGTAGATGAGTATAAAGCCACTTACATAAGCAACTCTGCCAAAGTGAGAGCTTCTACATCCACCAGGCCTTATGGAATGGGAATCTGGAGCAGGTCCTTTTACACCAGGCCCTTCTTCCAACCTGTGGCATTACCCCAGTACCAGCAGTACCCACAGCAGGGTTACTCTAGGGGCAGGGGCAGAATGGGCTCAAGGCGAAGGTCTCATACCCAGCCTCAGCCACAAACTAAACAGACCCCCTGAACAACAAGCCACTTTCTCCCCACCTGTTGGGGGCAGACTCTCCCACTTTTTCCAAAATTGGCTGAAAATCACCACAGACAAGTGGGTGTTAGGGGTGGTGGGACAGGGTCTGTCTCTGGGATTCAAGTCCTTTCCTTCTCAAAAATCCAAAGTATTCAGCTCTCCCTCCCTAGCAGAAAAAGTGCTCTTGGAGGCAGAGGTTCAGAACTTACTGCAATTAAAAGCAGTGGAACCAGTCCCAAATTCTCAAAGGGGAAAGGGCTTCTACTCCAGATACTTCCTGACCACAAAGAAAAGTGGGGAGTGGTTACCTATACTGGATTTAAGACCTTTGAACAAGTTCTTAAGAAAACCAAAGTTCAAGAGGGTAACTTTGGCTCTGATCCTGCCAACACTTCAGAAATCAGACTGGTTGGCATCATTGGACTTGAAAGACACCTATTTTCACATCCCCATCAAAGAGTCTTACAGAAAATACCTCAGATTTAGACTCCCTTCAGGTCACTACCAGTTTTCAACCCTACATTTTGACCTTTCTTCGGCCCCAAGGGTATTCACAAAGTGCCTGGCAGCTGTAGTGGCACATCTTTGCAGACAGGGAATAGCTGTTTTCCCTTACCTGGACAACTGATTGGTCATGGAAAAATCTCCTCTGCAGGTGCAGCAAGATCTGAAGGTCACACAGGACCTCCTGGAGTCCCTCAGATTTCTAATCAATCACAAAAAGTCACTCTTCACTCCTATGCAAGTGCTGCACTTCATAGGAGCAGAAATCAATACCCTACAGGCCAGGGCATACCTGCCCCTGGAAAGGGTAAAAAACGTTCAGATAACAGCAAACTCTTTCAAGCTCCACAATTCAAAAACTCAAGACAGTTTCTTCAGCTATTAGGCCACATGGC
Source organism: Neoceratodus forsteri (assembly GCA_016271365.2). Classification (NCBI taxonomy): domain Eukaryota; kingdom Metazoa; phylum Chordata; order Ceratodontiformes; family Ceratodontidae; genus Neoceratodus; species Neoceratodus forsteri. The sequence continues at coordinate 1,020,127,383 of CM028129.1, forward strand.
TGCATCCACAGGCACAGTCCTAGGTGCAAGGTTTCACATGAGGCACACTCAGTTCTATCTCAGGTCCCACTGGTGCCAAAGAAACAATTCTTTCTCAAAGCTCATCCGAGTAACAAGGTCACTGCTGCAGGCTCTCTTGTGGTGGAAGGAGGAATCTAACTCAAGGCAAGGAGTTCCCTTTCAAAAAGAGAATCCTTCAGTGATCCTCACAACAGATGCATCCCTCTTGGGCTGGGGCACCCATATAGGGGATCACACAACTCAGGGCACTTGGTCAGCCTCAGAGTCTCTTCAGCACATAAATCTGGAACTCAGAGCAGTGCTGCTGGCTCTAAAAACCTTTGCTCACCTAGTCAAGGACAAGGTAGTGCAGGTCAGAACAGACAATACCACCACAATGTATTACATAAACAAGCAGGGAGGCACAAGGTCAGGCCCCCTCTGCTCAGATGCCATAAGGATTTGGACTCTGGCCTATTCATTAGAAGTGTCTCTGAAAGCAATTCACTTGCCAGGGAAGGACAATACCCTGGCAGATGTCTTGAGTCAAATAAACCAGGCCCATCACGAGTGGACCCTAAACAGGCAGGTGGTACAAATTATTTTCAGAAGGTGGGGTACTCGAGAGGTGGATTTGTTCGCAGCCCACCAGAACCACCACCTGCCACAGTATTGTTGCAGACCTCCAGATCAGGGAACTTTTCCTCTGGATGCCTTCAGTCTGGACTGGTTAGGGAGGTTCCTCTATGCTTTTCCTCCTTTCCCTCTCATTTACAGAGTACTGATCAAGCTCAGATCCCATACAGCATCTCTGATCTTGAGAGCTCCAGACTGGCCGAGGCAGCCATGGTACTCTCTTCTGCTCTTAATGTCTGTTTCAAATCCAATACATCTTCCTCAGAGGCACAGTCTATTGACCTCCAATCAGAGAACCTTATTGTACCCAAACCTCAAGTCTCTCAATCTCAAGGCTTGGCTCTTGAAGACTTAGAATACGCTGATTTAAAACTTTCTGAACCTGTCTTAAGTATTCTAAGAGGTTACAGAAAACCCTCAACTACAAAGAATTATTCTTTCAAATGGAAGAGATTTTCTATCTGGTGTTCGGGTAAGACTCTGGTTCCAGCCAAAGCTGGCTTTTCAGAGGTATTGGAGTATCTCACTCACTTATACTCCATGGGTCTACAATCCAGTTCTTTGAGCGTCCACCTTGGAGCAGTGTCTGCTTACCTCTCTGCTGGGAAAAAGATGACACTGGTCTCTAACATTATTTTCAAAAGGTTATTTAAGGGTCTGGATCATCTGCATCCCCCTCATAGGCCACCAGTTCCAGTTTGGGATCTGAATGTGTGTACAGCTAAGCTGATGGCTGCCCCCTTCGAGCCCATGGCCACAGCTCACCTTAAATATGTCACTTGGAAAACAGTTTTCCTAGTGGCAATGACTTCTGCAAGAAGAATCAGTGAGCTTCAAGCTCTCTGTATTGATCAGGACTATATCTCCTTTCATAGGGATAAAGTAGTCCTCAGAACAAACAGGAAATTTCTCCCCAAGGTAGTTTCCGATTTTCATTTAAATCAATCTATCACCCTACCTGTCTTTTTCACTAAGCACTCCACTTCTGGTGAAAGGAGACTGCACAGTTTAGATGTGAAGAGGGCCCTTAGTTATTATATGACAGTCACTAAGGACTTTAGACAGGATAGAAAGCAATTGTTTCTGATCTATGGGGATGTGGGAAAAGGTAATCCAGCCTCAAAAATATCTATTTCTCATTGGATAGTCCAGTGTATCCAATTCTGTTACACTAGTGCTGGCAGAGATCCCCCACCAGGATTAAGGGCTCATTCAACAAGAGGGACAGCTGCTACTCTAGTAGCAGCCAGGGACATCCAATTAGTGGATATATGTAAAGCAGCTACCTGGAAAACAGTACACACCTTTACAAAGCACTACAACCTGGATATTTTATCCAGAAGTGATGCTAGGTTTGGCACAGCAGTTCTGCAAAATCTGTTTCCAAAATAAAGCTCTGTGTCCACCTCCAGGGATACTGCTTGGTAGTCCACATAAAGTTAAGAATATACTGAGCATTACTGGGGTTAGAAGAAAAAATGACTTACCATAGTAATTGTGTTTCTTCCCAGCGATGCTCAGATATTCTTAACTTCCTTCCCTAATTCCCATTCCAGAACTTCAGCCTCTGCACTCTGCATGCTGGTGCCACTTATCACTTTTCACCCTTGGGGGAACATTATCCTCTGCACCTGTATAAGTAGGTGAACAGAGCTCATTGTGCTTATTTTTGGTAAATTTTCTGGCATGTTGTTATTACTTATTTAAACTTTTTTTCCTCCAGTTGGAGGATTATTTTTAGTAAAACCCAGATTATTGGGTAACCCCAATTTTAATGATAAGAATTTCTTAGTATTATTACATTATCCTGAGCCATCTTTTCATGCTCCTTTATAAAATCTGAAGAGGTTAGAACACAGGCAGTTAGTAGAGGCAGTGTTTGAAAGATGCTCTCGTGCAAAGTGTTCCATCATTTGCATGTGTTCCATCTCTCCGGGCAGTCCAACCCTACAGGCTTACTGCATAAAGTTAAGAATATCTGAGCATCACTGGAAAGAAACTCAATTACTATGGTAAGTAATTTTTTCTTCAACTTAGTGTGTCTCTCCTTGTTAAAAAAAAATATGCAGAGTTTAAGGACAATAAGAGAAAACATAATTGAAGTCACCATGCTCCAAAAAACTTATCTGAATAAAAATGAGTCTTAAAAACTGAAAGAAAGGTGATGAGAAGGAAGCATATTTCTCCCATCCTTTCAAAGGCAATAGTAGATGAGTCTGCTAATTGGGCAAAATTTCAGGGATAAGATACTCGACTTGTTTGCCGATAATGATGGGAGAATAATCCTTTTAAGCTGAAAATAGATAACTTGTGCAATAGGTCCTCATAAGAGGCAAGAAAGGGAAGGAATCAGATTCATTTCAGTGCAGTAACTGCTCTTTGCTGCTTTTATTGCTTATTTTAGACCTTTTTCTTGATTTCTTTTGATAGCAGATTGATTTTTTGACTTCTTATAATGGACTAACAGAATTGTTTTGGGGCTATTGAAAATCTGAAACTTTTTTTGGTGTGATTTAAGTGATTCTGATATTTCTTTGAATTAGAAACCTATTTCTTCTCATTTCAAACCTATTTTGGTGTGTTTTTAGTGGGGCTGTAATTTCTTGGCTGTTTTACTTGCTGTTGAAAATTTGAAAACTATTTTGGTGTGATTTAATTGGGGCTATTATTTTCTTGCCATTTTTTACTTGCTGTTGAACATTTGAAACCTATTTTGGTGTGATTTAAGTGGTGCTGTTATTTCCTTGTTGTGTTTACTTACTGTTGAAAATATGAAACCTATGTTGGTGTGATTTAAGTGGTGCTGTTATTTCCTTGCTGTTTTTGCTTGCTTATTATTGATTTCACGCTGGCTACTGTTCTGCTTATCTTTTTTTTTTTTTTACTCCAGTAACATTATAGTACAGGAACTGATGTTTGTCTAGCCCTGTAACTTGGGGAAGGGGGTGCTAATTGTTTGGCTTTGTGCCTCAGCTATGTGAGGGGCACAGTCAGATTTGTGGTAGCAGGTTGCTTTTTGGCTTCTCATAAGAGACAAGAAAGGGAAGGAATCAGATTCATTTCAGTGCGGTAACTGCTCATTGCTGCCATTATTGCTTATTTTACACCTTTTTCTTGATTTCTCTTGGTAGCAGGTTGATTTTTTGACTTCTTATGAGGGACAAACAGGGAATTGTTTTGGGGCTGTTGAAAATTTGAAACCTTTATTTTGATGTGATTTAAGTGAGACATTTCTTTGAATTAGAAACCTATTTCTTCACATTTCAAACCTATCTTGGTGTGCTTTTAGTGGGGCTGTTATTTCTTGGCTGTTTTACTTGCTGTTGAAAATGTGAAACCTATTTTGGTGTGATTTAAGTGGGGGCTGGTATTTCCTTGCAGTTTTTACTTGCTGTTGAAAATTTGAAACCAACATTGGTGTAATTTAAATGGGGCTGTTATTTCCTTGCTGCAAAGTTTTGCCCACCTCCCACCCCTGCCCCACTGTTATTTAAATGCCCTGTTAAATCTGATTGACAGGAGTCAAGTACAGGGAATAGCAGGGGCAGTGGAGTAGGTAGAGGATAAGGGGGAGTTATCCAACCCTCAGCACAACAAGTTGCAGTAACATAGAGGTGCAGTCGACTTGGGGGCTACCATATCATAAATTACAACAAAAAAACTGACATCAAGTAAATAAGTAAGTGAGTAAGAATTATTTGTAAGAGGTGCCCTTCCAAAGCTTGGGGTGCCTTAACAACATTAATAAACCAGATAAAAAAATACATAATCTCCATCATGCATTAAAACAGCAATAATACCCATCCTGTTTTACAGTAATTTACTGAGTCCCTTCGAAGGCCTGTTGAAAAACGTATGCCTTCAAAGATTTTTTTGAAACCTTCCATGGTCCAGCTATCTCGTATCCAGCATGGTAGAGAATTCCACAGAGTAGGAGTCATAAAGGCAAATAATCTTCCTCCTGATATTTTTAGGGATACCCTGGGAATCTCTAGCAATCCCTCTCTGGAGGATCAGAGTGAGTGGGTGGGGCAGTAGGAAGGCAGGAGTTCTTCTAGGTAGAGGGGTTTCTGGTCATCTAGGGCCTTATAGGTCAGCAATGTGACCTTGATGGTGATCCACCATTGTATTGGCACTCAGTGCAGTTCATACAGCACAGGTGTTATGTGACTGGATCTAGGGGTTCCAGTTAACAAACTGGCCATCGCGTTCTGGACTAGCTGCAAATGATGGATGTCCACCCCGGTAGCCCTAGGCAAAGGGTGTTGCAGTAATCAAAATGTCTGGTGACAAAGGCATGGACCAAGGTAGGAAGATCTTCAGGCCGGAACAGGTGCTTCACCCTGGCTATATTCCTAAGGTGAGAATAGGAAGATGTGACCACGGTCGAAACCTGTGCCCTCAGGGTCAGGCCTTCATCAAATATCATGCCAAGGTTACGCACCTGGCCCAAAGCATTAAAGTGAGACTCCTCTAAGATGCAAACCCGAGGGTTGTCCCACCCATGCCTCAGTCATCCTATGATCAGGGTCCACTACCAGTACCTCCATTTTTCCCAAGTTCAACCTCAGCCAACTTGCACTCATCCAGTTCTGTATCTCTGACAGGCAGTTGTTAAACATTGAGACAGAATCTAATTCCTGTTTGGGAACAAAAGACGTACAGCTGAGAGTCATCTGCATAGCAGTGAAAACTCAGTCTGCACTATCTTATAACATCCCCCAATGGTAGCATATACACTGCAAACAACATGGAGGACAGCACTGAGCCCTGCAGTACCCCTCAGGGCAGCCAGTGAGAGGCTGAGGAATGAATTCCTGACACCACTCTCTGAAATCTGCCCTCAAGGAAAGATCGAAACCAATTGAGGACTGCCCCCTTAGTTCACAGAAAAACCGCAGGTGCTCAAGCAGCACCCCATGGTCCATAGTGTCAAATGCCACTGAAAGATCCAGGAGAACCAAGATGGAATGGGCTCTCTGCTCTCTCACCATTAGAAGATCATTTAGCACCCATACCAGGCCAGTCTCGGTGCTTTGCCTCTTCCTGAAGCCAGACTGGAGAGGGTCATGGATATTGTGGATTGTTAAATGATCTTCCAGTTGCAGCGCAACCTCCTTCTCAATGACTTTCCCTATAAAGGGTAAGTTTGAGACAAGTCTGTAGTTGACTGGGCAGTCAGGGTCAAGGGAGAGCTTTTTTAGAAGGGGCCACACTATTGTCTCCTTTAGGGGATCTGGGAAGATCCCATTCTCCAGTGAAACTCCCACTATCCCAGCAAGGACTGGGCCAATGACCTCAACACACCCCACTAGGAGGTAGATTGGGCCCGGATCCAAACTACGGCAAGTTGGCCACAGAGTCTGGATGATCCTTGGTAAATCTAAGACCACCGGTTGGCTAAAGGTGGACCAGGTCAACTAGGCATTAGTACTACCCGACTGATCAATGCAAAGTCCAATTGGGAGACCCTTGCTGATCTTGTCCTTGATGGAGAACACCTTATTAGTGAAAAGCTGTGCAAACTCCTCACACTTTTCCTGTGACAGAGCTTGACCAGAGCATAAACAGGCTGGATTGCACAGTCTGTCCATGGTCCAGAAGAGCTGGGCTGGCCTACTTTTTACTGCTGCAATTTCCTTGGACAGGAACTCTGCCTTCTTATGGGAAACTGCAGATTGGTAAGTCTTATAATGATCTAGCAATCTAAGTCTGTTCTCCTCCAGGTGAGTTTTCCACCAGTGTCTCTCCAACCTTCGCCCTTGCCTCTTCAACTCCTGGAGTGCCCCATCAAACCAGGGAGCACCCAGTCAAAGGGTAAGAGGGTGAACACGTACCAGAGCAATGACATCCAGGGCCCCCAACAACAGCCCTGTTATAGGTTAATACCAGGGGTCCTGGGTCAGTGCTATCCATTGGAATTCCCAGAAGTCCAGTACTGTTATTAGGCCTTCTGAGGTAACTCCTCTCAATGGAAAATACCAAACAAGCTCCTTTGGGGCAGGCCTATTTTGGGGGGCTGCAAAACTGAATCTCAGGGTGTGATGGTCAGACCACCCAATTGGCTCAACCTCCATATCTGAGATTTCCATCCCCAGGCAGAACACCAAGTCCAATGAGTGGCTCCCCAATGTGTTGCAGTGGTAATAACCCATGTCAGGCCCAATGAGTCCATCAATTGGAAGAGGTTCTGTCCAAAAGGCAATAGATCATCATTGACCCAGTCATGGATGTCCCCCAGAATCAACCATCTGGGGGCCTCCAATACCATCTCAGTGATGAAGTCCACAACTTCCTTCAGGAACACCCTCCCATCATATGGTGTATGGTACATGAAAAGGATCCTGTAGCCTGCACCAGCACCCACTATGCATTTGAAGGAGTAATTAGCTCCAACTGGCACCTCCCTGATCTCCAATTCCTGTCTTAAACAGACAGCGACCCCCCCAACCCTACGGTCCACTCTTGGGCAGTGTATCACAGAGAAACTGACTGGAATGGCAGATTCTAAGATAGGACCTACATTCTCATCCAGCCAGGTCTCGTTGATGCAAGCCAGGTCAACAGAGGCTACGAGATCTGCCACCAGTGCGGCCTTATTCCTAATTGACCTGGCATTGCATAACACCACCCAAGAGGGATGAGAATCCAAGGATGGCCCCAATTCTTGCCTGACTAAGTCAGAACCCTTGGGTATGGGCACAAGGCAAGGAGGACCTTATTCCTGTGCCCATTTCACCCCAGGGCACCTCCTTGTTCCCACTGTCTCAATCCGCCCACTCATCTCCCATCCCCCTTGAGAGATTCGGGATCCACTACCCTTCTGTCTCCTAAGTATGCCAGATGCCCAGCATCTGTCATACACCTCAAAAGGAAGCAGGAGGCAGTCAAAAGGATGAAGATCCCTCATTCTCAAGGGGAAGTACTGCTTGACTGTGCTCCTAGCTCCCCAACACATCACTTAAACCTTTACACACACACACACACACCACTAATCAAATCTCATCCACCAATCACTCACTCACTCTAACCTTCAATCAAGTTAAAATACTTCCAAAAACAAACAAACGCAGGGACCTAGAAGGAGAGCTAAATGTCTAGGGAGAACTAGAAGATGGGCTTCAGAAACAGACAACTAGTGTAATAGCTAACAGACAAATAGTGTAATTGCACAAATAGTGTAATAGCTTTATAGGTACAGAATAATGTGAGGAGTGGTGCAATGCGATAGATGTGGGGCAACTGTACTCAGGCAGACCTTCTGGATGCTGAGGTGTTGCCCTATGTGCAGGCATCTCTCTGGACTGTGGGATGAGGTAGCCAGACTCAGAGCAGAGGTAAACTGAGTTAGGAGTACCTTCACCCCATCCAGAGACCACTGAGTCTAACACCCCTGCCTCAAAGAATGCCAAGAAAGAGGAGAACTTGGACAATGGTGGGCTCGGGGGGGTTAGAATGGTCAGGCAGAGGTACATCCCAAATCCTATTCCACTCTAGAACTAGGAGGTGACCTCAACTGGGGGAGCAGTGTACCCCAGAGGAGGAGGAGGAGGAGGAGGAAATGAATCCTGGTGGGGGACTCTATCATATGGAGAATCGAGCTAGAAACATGCAAGGGGAGGACAGGGAGGTGAGGTGCCTACCAGATGCCATGGCATGGAGGGATGGGAGGAAGATCCTGGAGATCACTGGGAAGGTAAGACGGGAGGTAGAGCTGGATGTCATTATCAACCTAGGAACTAATGACCTGGCAAACAGTGAGCCTAAGGAAGTTCAGGAAGAGTTTAGAAAATTAGGGAGGGGTCTCAAGCAAGTAGCTACATCTGTCACTTTCTCAGATGTACTACCTGTGAGAGGAATGGGAGAGCATAGGGGCACACTACTAGGTACTTTAACACATGGTTGAAGAACGTTTGCTGTGAGGAAGGGGCCAGATCCATTGGTGACTGTGGACCCACCTGGAGGGATGGGGGCTTCTTCAAACCTGACAGCCTGCATCCATCCTGGAGGGGAATCCAAGCACTCAATGGAAAGTTTAAATGCTACATGAACACGCATTTAAACTAGCCAAGGGGACAGCAAGTCAACAAGGAGGGTACCTAATTACCCACCCCATAGCTAACAGTGGAATCAGAGAACAGGAGGAGAAGATATCACTACAAACAGTGTACAACAGATGGAGATAGGCACCCATGGGGTAGATTGTCAGAATAAGAACAAAATACAACTGAAGGGCAGACAGCAGGGAGAACCAGGGACAAAGGACAATCAGTGAGGGGACTGGAGTAGAACAGCAAAACAAACCAGGGACTTCATATCATGGAAAGCCATGTGTGCAATGCCGCCAGGAGCCTTAGCAACAAGATGAAGGATCTGTAGGCTGCCATGGTGCAGTCAGACCTGGACATTGTGGCCATCACAGAGACCTGGTGTAATGATAACCATGACTGGGAAATGGCCCTAACCAGTCATAACATATTCAGAGTCAGGTTAGGCAGAAAGGAGCAGGAGTGACACTTTATGTGAAAGATGGCATAAAGGCCAAAGAGATCCAGCAGAAACAAAACGGGGGAAGATACTGTGGGTTAAGCTGGAAAGGAAAATGGGGTCATCCATCCACACAGGGGTTGGTCTATAGACCACCAGCCCAAGAGGAAGAGACAGATAGGGAGGTAATGCTAGCCATCCAAAGGATGACAAACAAGGGGAAGGTGGTGCTGGTTGGAGACTTCAATATTCCAGACATTGACTGGAGCCTCCCAGCAGCAGCATATACTAGGAGGAACAGTGGAAAATTTTGAAAAAACAGGGATTACAAGAGCAATACAATTATGTGTTAAGCAGGTTAGCAAGGGGAAAAGGAAGAGGAGGTCATTATGGTTTTCCAAGGAGGTAGAGGAGAAAGTAAAAGCCAAAAAGATTGCATTCAGGCAATACAAAATGACACAGGCAGAAGGGGATTGGGAGAAATATCACAAGAAGCAAAGGGAGGCAAAGAGTTCAGAAAAGGAAGCCAAAGCTCAGACAGAATGCATCACAATATCAGTTGTTAGAAGGGACAAAACCTTTTACAGGTACTTAAGTGAAAAAGAAGGCTGAAGGAAGGGATAGTGAGACAGAAGGGGGAGGATGGGGGCAGCATAGAGGATGACAACAGTAAAGCTGACATACTGAACAGATATTTATGCTCTGTTTTTACTAAGGAAGGGGAAGGTAAAGAGCCTGAAGGGAGTACAAGGGGTGGGAAAGGCATGGAAAAGGACACAAGTCACATTACATGGGAAAGTGTCTTAAAGGAATTGGAAGGAATGAGAGTTGATAAAGCAATGGGGCCAGATGGTGGGCACCCCAGGGTCCTAAAGGAACTACAAGATGTGGTGGCTGAACGTCTGGCAATCCTGTTCAGCCAATCACTGGAAACAGGGGAGGTTCCCAAAGACTAGAGGACAGCAGTTGTAGTCTCCTTATACAAAAGCAGGAACAAAGAAGAATCAGGGAAACTACAGACCAGTCAGCCTGACCCCAATAGTGGGCAAGATCATGGAAGCACAACTGAAGGAGAGATTCATGGAACATCTGGTTGCCAATGGACTACAGGCCCCAAGGCAGCATGGTTTACCTGGGGGGGAGGTCATGCTAGACTAGCCTCATTGAATTTTTTGACTGGGTAAAAAGGGAGGTGGGTCAGGGGAGGGCTGTGGATGCGGCCTATCTGGATGTCAACAAGGCCTTTGACACTGTGCCACATAGAATGCTGCTAAACAAACTGGGATATATGGGAGTGGGCAGGACAGTAGTGTGGTAGGTGGGTAATTGGCTGGGTGGTAGGACACAGTGGGTGGTGGTAAATGGCTGTCACATCACAGAGGTAAGAGTGACCAGTGGGGTGCCGCAAGGATCAGTGCTGGGGCTGGTCCTATTCAACATCTTTATTGGTGACATTGTGCAGGACCTAGAAGGCAGAATTTCCCTGTTCACTGATGACACAAAGCTCTGTAACAGAGTGGATAGGCCAGAGGGTGTTGACAGAATGAGGAGGGACCTGCAGAAACTTGAAGAATGGTCAAGGGTTTGTCAGTTGAAAGTTAACACAATAAAATGCAAAATAATGCATATGGAGCACAAAAACCCTGGAACAATTATCAGTTGGGGGTGAGGATACAGCATGCACCAAGCTGGAAAGGGACCTTGGGGTTATCATCTCTGATGAACTCAGCATAGGGAAACAGTGCAACAAGGTGGCAGGTAAAGCAAATAGGATGCTAGGATGCATAGGCAGGGACATCACCAGAAGGAAAAGGGAGGTCATAATTCCACTGTACAAGACACTAGTGAGGCTCCACCTGGAGTACAGTGTCCAGTTCTGGAGAACATACCTATGTAAGGACATAGATATAGTGGAGAAGGTTCAGAGGAGGACAACAAAGATGGTATAGGGATTGCATCACAAGTCCTATGATGACAGGCTAAAGCAGTGGTGGGCAACCTGAAATAGCCTGAGGGGCACATATGTGGCCCTTGGACCACCTTGAGGGCCGCATTAACAAGCATGACTTGAATGGGACCCATATTACCAAACATTGACACATTTAAGACCTTTTTAATACAAAACACCATTATTTAATGTAGTATAACACCCTTAAAACAGTTTAAAACAGTATTAAGTAGTATTGTTTTATTTATTTATTTATTTATTTATTTAAGAGATTTACCAGGAAGGCATACTGAGCGGAGTACCACTCGATTCCAGATGCACCCTGGGGGTAGGGGTTACAAGGGTGAAGTAATGAGAAGAAAACAGTTCAAATACATATGTGACGAGGTTATGACAGACAGTAGTACAGTAGTACATAAAAAAAATACAACAATAAATAGTGAGAATGATATGACGACAAGGTGGGTAAGGCATACAGCTTAAATATTAATAGGATCATCATATACAATTTACAATAGCACTATGTGTCACTATCAGGAACACAGGCCCAGACTAGAGCATAAAGTGGGTAGAAAGGGTAGGAGTTGTGCAGGAGCCTGAGTAGAAAGGCTACTATTGTAAATTGTATTTCATTTTTAATACTAATTGGGTTGCCATATTTTCAACAAGCTTTTTTAGGTTCAGAACAAGTTGGGTGCAGACGCATTTTAACTCTGCTGATAGGTTACTATCAGTGAGTTTATTTCATTTATTGCTTTTTATATGTCCCATTGCTGAGCATGTTTGCTCAGATGTGTGTGTGGAACCAAACATTACTTGATATTATTTGGTTGGAGAAGACAAAGAAGGCTAAAAGCCCATTGAATTGTCTCCCACACCTGTGGGTTTATTCAGTCAGAATATTTTGGACCAGATAAGCATCCTACTTGTTTTTAAAGGACTCAGATGTGGGAGCTTGAGCTATATGAAATGGTAAGGTATTCCAAACTCTCGCTGTTCTTATCGTATAAAAGTTGTCTTTTTACAGTCCTGGATGTATGAATAAACACTTGTCTAGAATGGCATCTAAGGTTTTTTGTCCTTAAACAATATTTAAGGCTACATTGGTTCATTAGTATTTGGTTATCCAGAACTTTGTACATTAGTAACAAGTCACCATGTTTTCTTCTGACAGTTAGTGGAAAAAGTTGTAGGGCGTGTATATGATCTGTATAGCTTAGGTTATTTAGCCTTCTTATGGACTTAGTTATTTTCTTTGGGTTCTTTCAATCAAACTAACATCCCATATTAGGTAAGGACTCCAAATTGGGGAGCCATAGTCCAAATGTGGAATTACATAAGTTTTATATAATTTCATAATGCAGTCACTACTCTTGGTGATAAATGCCTTTTTTATGCAGTGAATTATTCTGTTAGTAGTTTGTGTTACTTGTCTACAGTGATCAACAGAGGAAAGATCTTTATTTATCCAAATACCTAAATCTTTTTTCTTTATATGATGATTTAAGGGGCACCCCATGGAGTTCATAAGTGTATCCCAAGTTTTTGTATCCAAAGTGCAAGACAGAGCATTTAGAGGCATTGAATTTCATTTTATTCCTCAATCCCCATTTTTCTATCTGTTTTATGTCCTGGCATAAAAAGTAATATTTGCCCCGTGAGTTTATTTCCCCAGCAATTTTAGCATAATCTGAAAATTTAGAAACATAGCTGGTTAAACTGGTGCCCGTATCACTAATATACAGTCTGAACAGAACAGGCCCAAGCACAGATCCCTGGGGCACTTCACTGGTAACGGGACCCTCATCTGACATAGAACTATTTACTTTGACTGATTGTATATGATTGATTCACCAGTTTTGATCTAATCATATAATTGATATATCCCAAGGTTATAAGTTTCTTGACTAAAAGATGCTGTGGATCCATGTTGAAGGCTTTTCCAATGTAGAGTAATATTGAATCCACTGGAATGCCATCATCCATTTTTCCACTAACAAATTCATAAAAGGATACCAGATTAGTCACACATGATAACCCCTTTCAAAATCCATGTTGAGTTGGATCTTCCAGACCTAGTCACAAGGTCTCTTTAATTCATTTTTAATCAACCTCTCCATTAATTTGCAACAAATTGACATAAGGCTTATTGGCCTGTAATTTGTCATATTAGTCCTGCTGCCCTTTTTATGGATGGGTATGACTGACGCCTATCTCCAGTCAGTCGGTGCTTGTCCTTATTGATTGATTAAACAACAGGGTCAGGGGATGAGTTAGAACATTAGCGAGTTCTTTAAGTATAATGGGAGTGATCTCATCAGGCCCAGGGGAGGTGATAGTTTTTAGATTTTGAACTCAGGTAGCACCTCATCTCATGGAACACAATTTGCGGGTGTAACTCTATGGGAAATTCAGATTTTAAATTTGGTTTTATCACTAAATACTGAAATAAGGTATTCATTGAATTTTTGGGCCATTTCCCTATTGTTACAAACAGTATAATTTTGCCATCTTTAATAACAGTTGTGATTTTATGGTTACATTGTTTATTCCTATTAATATAAGCATAAAAAATTTTGTTGTCTTTTTTTTTTGAGACAACCGTATTTCCATTTTGATTTTCTCTCTCCTTATCATTTTTTTAAATCAGATTGTACTTGTTTATAGGTGTGCTAGTTCTCACTGCTAGGGTATTTTTTTTATATTTCTGAAATACTTTATTTTTCTTATGGATCTGACATTTAATTGATTTATTTAACCATAAGGGGATTGCTCCATTTTTGTTATATTTCAAATGCATAAGGATGTTCTGATGTATTACATCCAATAAGCAGCATTTCAGTTTGTCCCACATTTGTTCGGCCTGTAAGCCATGAAATATTTGATTCCAGGAAACGTTACCCAATGTGTCTGAAATAATAGGCCAATATACTTTTTTATAATCTGGAACCCTGGTGTAGTCAATTACTTTGGTTTTACATTTTAGTATGGTAATTTTAGTCATATTGTGGTCACTAGAGTCCAGATGTGCCAGAACTCGGGGGTCAGTAACTCTTCCAGAATTGTTAGATATGATTATATCTAATATATTAGCTTCTCGTGTAGGCTCAGTAATTAACTGATCACATCCATTAGATGTCAGGATATCCAAAAAAGTCTCTTTCAAATTCATTTTGTCCAGTTAATGTATCCCAGTTTATGCCAGGGGCATTGAAATCCCCTACTATGAGAATATCACCATGTTCGGCCACTAGTTCAATCTCATGTAAAATGGCATCATTATAGTTTTTGTCACTAGTGTGAGGTTTATAACAAATACCCAAAGCTAATTTAGGCAAGTGGCAAAAATGCAAATTCACCCAAAGGATTCTAGATTTGCATCATGTTTGTCAGAAAAACTTAATTCAGTACAATGAATATGATTTGCAATATAACAGCAAACACTCCCTCCCCTTTTATTGGTCTGGATTTTTATAAAACAGTTGGTAACCTGGGATGTTGTTAGACCAGCCAATAGCATCATCCCAACATAAACATCAGCTTTGCAGCACAAATACGGAACACTGGTCCATGAAAACGTTGCCATATCTGATGTATTCCTTCTTTCTTGATATTGTTTATTGTGCAATTATCAGGTGCTTGAATATCAAGGAGTTCATCCTCAAATACCTTTTTGTTAATTCTGAGTCTCTGGCACACGACGATTCTGCTGCTGAAGTCAAACTCAAAGGGATTTGATAACAGTGCCATGAATGGCTTCAGCTTAGTCAGAAATGTGAATCATTTTTCAAAATGCTGGTATAAAGAAATCATCATTACAGCATACACAGATGGATCAAACTCGATTCTGCATATGTCAGATGAATTGTTCAATGCTTTTTTGTAAATAGGTGAAATGGGTAAATTGTGTAACTGTAGCTGTGATGCCATTAATTGTATTTGAATCTTGAATTTCTTAATGCTTGTTATAAGGTTGGTCAGCAGATGATTTTTGCCCTGCAATGCCAGGTTCAGATTACTGAGATGCATAGTTATGTCTGTAAGGAAGGCAAGGTCCAACACCCATTGTTCATCATCCAGTTCTGGCTGTGTATGTGAACACTGCAACACAAATTGCCGTATTGTTGGGAGAAGTGCAATAAAACATGCAAGTACTTTGCCCCAGTTAGCCATCAAACTTTATTGTGTAATAGCAGATCTCCATATTCCACATCACGTTGTTTCAAAAGTTCACAGAACAGGCGGTGGTGCAACAGCCTTGCTCTGATATAATTCACAATATGCACAACTTTGTCCATTACTGCTTTAAGCTTGTCTCCTTTGTCCAACTTGGACCAGAATGCCTCCTGGTGGATGATGCAGTGCACACCAAATAAGTTTGGGAACTGAGACCTCAGTCAGGCAAGAAACGTCCTGTGTACTCCAACCATCAAGGGACAATCATCTTTTGTTACCAACACCAGTTTCTCTATTGGTAAATTATAGATTCTGCAGAATGTCATGAAGGCTTCAAAGAAATCAGTACCTTTTGTTCAGCCATGCTAACCAATCAGCTCAAGAAATTCTTCAGTGACATGTAACTCACTGTTCACACATCTTACCCAGATGCACAGTTGTGCCACATCTCTGTTATCGGCCTACTCATCAACTGCAATACTGAAGGTTTCACATTTAAAAATAAGGTTCAAAACTTGGGAAGTCAAACCTTCAGTAATGTCGTTTACTCTGAGATACACTGTTCATCTGCTCAGCTGAAGACTGCTGATGCACTGAAAAATGTCATCTTTGTTTTTGAAATCATCAAATAAAATACTGGAGGATTCAATGAAGCATTCTTTCATAAGTTCTCCATCAGCAAATGGCTTTGAGTTCTTGGCAAGTAACCAAGCTCTCCGATAGCTTGCCATAGTTACCATGTCTGCTTCTAGCACTGCAATTTTTAGCAGGCACTGTTGTGCAGCAAGACCACTTTTAAATACAGCAAGCTGCTGAGAAAGTGCAGCTGATCCCAAAGGAAACCAATTTATGTATGCAGAATGACATTGTGCATAATGCCTTTGGGCATTAAAATGTTTTGGGACTGCTATAGGAGTCTTACAAATCAAACAAAAGGGCCTGCCTTGGTGCTCAGTAACAAAGAAATCAAACTCCCAGGACTCCTGCATTGTTCTGCCTTCATTCCCTAGTTTTCATTTTTTACTGGTACTCTCAGAAGCTGAAGAACTGGGTTCAGGAAGTGTGACTGTGCTGCTTCTGAATAGAAACATACCCATGATGGCAGCAGAGAAGCATTTAGTTTAGTGCTGTGTAGTCCTGTTGTGGCATCTATGGAGTTTGGTATGTTCCTGGTGTGTTACTGGCTCACTCTTAACATTGTGCTTTGAATTGAAAAAAATTAACTGCAATATAATTAAGTTAATTAGAACACCAGAAACTGCCATTCACTACACTGGAAATTGGGTTGGGGTAGGGGAGAAGGAGAAACAACAACTGGTACTTCACTTTTAATTTACCAGCAACTGCACCTCTTTGCACCTAATTATCCACTCCTCGGTGAGCTAATCAAACGCAAATCAAACTGACAGACTGATACCCCCATTAACAATAAATTGCACTGACAAACACTAACAAACTAATTTCATACCTAGGTCAGCATTCTCATTTTCAGCACATTCTCACCATTTTCAGTGCATTCTCTCCATTTTCAGTGTGTTCTCTCCACTCAGCCCACAGTAAATCCACACTAACACTAACAATTCAAATGCAAGTACTTGCATACCAAGGTTATTGTCATGGCCAGTGCTGCTTGAAGATGTTTAGAGGTACACAACATGAGCAAATGGAACCAGGAAGAGATGTGGACTAAATTTTCAGAGAAATTAAAGAGACAGTACATTTAAAAAAAAATTAAAAATCGTTCAGAAAGTCTCTCCTGGGCCACAGAGAATTATACGGCCCATGGGCCACAGGTTGCCCACTACTGGGCTAAAGGAATTGAATATGTACTCCTTGAAGGAGAGAAAGAAGAGAGGGGATATGATAGAGACATACAAGTACGTTATGGGGAGGAACAGGGTGCAAGAAAACACTATTTTCCAGTAAAAATTATGTTCCAGGACTAGAGGGCATGGGATGAAGTTGGAGGGAAAGCAATTCAGAGGAAATGTGAGGAAGAATTTCTTCACAGAAAGGGTGCTGGACAAGTGGAACACCCTACCTGAGGAAGTGGTGGGGGCCGGAACAATCACGGGATTTAAGAATGCATGAGATACACATAAGGGAATCCAAGAGCCAGGGGTAAGGGGCAGCAGACATCTAGAAAAACCTAAAGTGCTCTTACGAGCTCAAATGGGCAGACTGGGTGGGCCATAGGCCATTATCTGCCAACTGTATCTATGTATCTATGTACAGTATGTATCTATGTAGGTTTCATTTAGGCTCCATTCAAACAATTTCAGTCCTTTTTTTCTCAGTCAACAAAGTCCTTTGTTTATGGGAATGTGAACATGTTGTTATAGGTGGCGGCATGAATAATTTGCTTAATGTCAGTTCAGATTAATCTACCCACCAAAAGGATAGGACAGGTTCAAAATATGTATTCTTAACAATTTTCTGAACAATAATTCTCTAGTAGATATTCGGAGATATTTACATAAAGAGAAAAAAAAAACAATATGGGGGGATTTTCAGAAACTCTCATCCATGTTTTTGGGACATGAGTGCTGAAATCATGTTAGAACACAAAACATTTGTCCAACTCCCAGGACAGAATTCCACACTTGCATTCAAACAATAGATGCAATTCCCACAGTTGCATCAGAAATTGAAGAAAACTACAGGAGCTGTTGCAAATGTGTCTGGATGTTTGTAAATAGTAGAGGTTTTGCGAAGTTAAACTCTGCCCATGAAGTTCATGCAAATTTCTGGAAATGGAAATTGCAGAGTTTTTGGAACACTCTGAAACTATAAGTTGCACAATTTGTGAAAATTTTTTTTGATGAAATTCATCTTTTTCTAACATGAAGTGCGAATTTCATGGGCAGAGTGCGAAATACATGGGCAAAATTTAGCACTTGGTGGCAAAATCCACGAAATCATTCTGCAAATTCCTTGAAATGCACAAATTAACTCGTGGAGTAAAATTTGAGGACTTTGCACACCTCTAGTTGCAAGCATACCAACACATTTGCCTCTATACAGCAGGCATCTGAAATACAAATGGGTGTGCTGCATCCAATGCTTTAAAAGTCATACCATTTACCTTTTTCTCTTCAGGGCATAAGATATGCTCTAGAGTTGATTATGTTTTTGTATCTAGGGCCTTTTCAGTGGAGAGTTCCTGTTGCCACTCAAGAACTGAATGATCATGAAATTCTGATCATAGTCCAGTTTGTTTTACATGTATGCTGGACTTTACATCCAAATGAGATCCAATATGGCTATTTAATAATAGTCTACTTACAGATCCAGTTGTTAAAATGATTAATATGATTCAAGTTGCAATTTTGGATTTTATTCACAATAATAACATGGATAGTAGCAACATAATCTAATTGGAGATGTCGTAACAGTGACCCCATAGGGTTTGGTAATATCAACATCATTTTGGAGGAATAAAAAGAAAAGTCAATGCTCTAAAATTAGAAAGTAAACTGAAAGAATTAGAACCAAATGTTAAAAAGACACATCATAAAAGATGAATACAAAAATATGAATGTGCTGATGAGCAATACTAAAAATATGGTATTAAAAATAATTGGTCAAAGCAAAAAATTGTCTTCCATTTAGTGAAATGTTAGGGAAATAATTGGCTAGAAGATTAAAATCAATAAATCAAAAAAACTGAAACAACTGCAATTTATGATAAAAAATGAAAAATCACATACAGATAAAAAAGGAATTTCAAGATGCTTCATAGGTTTTTATCAAGAGCAACATTAATCACAGGGACATCCACCAAGGAAACATTAGACTATTATGTCTCTCTTTTACAAGATTATATGCTAACCTGCATGCAACATGTCAGAGAAATAAATACCACTATTAAATAAATGTCAAAAGTGAAAACACCAGGCAATGATGGATTCATTATTTAATTATATTGCACGTTTCTAGAGATACTTAACTATCTTTTAATAACACTATTTCAAGCAAGTAAAAAATACATCATGACCCCAACACCAAAAATCTATTTTTACTATTTTATTACCAAAACATGGTAACAATGCCAAGAGTGTGCAATATTACAGACTAATTGCAATATTAAATAACAAATACAAAATCATTAAAAAATTATTAATAATTGATTATTGTCATTTTTACACAAAATCATACATCAGAACCAGAATGGTTTGATTCCAAGCAGAGTTCAGTACATTGCTAGATTTTCAAAAAAACTGAGGAAGAGGTAATTATTGTAAGACTGGACACTACCAATGCTTTCAATAATGTTTAATAGCAGTATATTTTCTTTATAATGGAACAAAGGGGCTTCACAAACTGGTTTGTCATCTGGATTGAGGCCCTCTATGATGCCCCTTATTCCATTTTTAAAATTAGTAATAGTTTTACAGCAAGTTTTGAATTTTTTGTTTGGGGTGGGGGCACACAGGGCTGTCCTGTGTCATCCTAATTGCTTGTTTTTGCATTGGATAGTTTGCTAATAAAGATAAGACATCATGAGAAAATTAAAGGAATACCTTTCTGTAGTGAGACAATTAAACACCAGGCTTGTGCAGATAATGTTCTTTTGTTTTTAGAACACCCAAAAGAAAGCCTGACAGAATTAAAATCTATCATTTCTCAATTTCTGGTTACATTGTAAACTAATCTATATCAGAACTCATGCTATTTAATATGCACTCTGTACATGAAATACAAGCTATTTTGATGCTTCAATGCAGTTAGACTTTATGAACTTTTTAGGTATAAATCAATAAACCTTTAGAGGGTTTATGCAAGTACTGTATACAGCAATTATAGTCCCCTAACTAAACAGATGAAGTATACAATCTTGGGGTGGTCAAAATTGCTGCTTTCATTATTGGGCAGAATGCACATTTTGAAAATGATGTCTGTCCAATACATCTAGTATATTTTATAAGCCCTACTAATATATATTCCTGATAAGGAGCATCAGAGGATAACTAAGTTATCCAAGGAGTTCATATGGAATTTCATACTTGGAGATAAATTTTTGAGTCAACCCATTATTTATTTAACAGACAAACAGAGATAGATAGATAGATAGATAGATAATAGATAGATAGATAGATAGTTAGATAGATAGGAAGAAAGAAAGAAAGAAAGAAAGATAGATAGCTAGAGTGAATGGTAACTAACATCATCATAAGCCATTTCAAGTAGCATCGCATGCTGCTACAGAAACATAGAAAAATAAAATGACAGCAGAGTAGACTGCTGAGCTAACCTAGTTTGCCCAGAAGTTCCCTACCTATTCTGCCTCTGCCAACTCTATCTGAACTCTTTCAATACTCTTGCCTCATTTTCCATTGTATCTAATATACTCCTGTGTCTATCCCATGTATGACCGAAGCCCCTAATGTTCATCATGTGTGATATCACTTTGTATGCATAATACATTTAAAACTGTAATTTTCAAAGGACCAGCTTTTTCTATTTTTTGTCAATGGCTTACACTCATTCTGCATAATCTCTAACATACACAAACGGTATATGCTGATGATACAATTATACTGTACCAGTGCAAGATATATAGATGAGTTAAAGAATAATTTATAAAATGTATTTAAAGCAGCAGTATTTGTTAGACATTGCATATTTTCTCAGCAATAATGTTCTGGGAAGAATATCATTATACCCATTTTTCTTTTCATTTTCATTCATTCCTGAACTAAGATATGGGATTTTGAAGATTTTAAAATTTGTGTTCCTATGCCATGCCCACCATGAAATAAAAGACATATCTTAGTACACTGCTGTGCTGTTTACCATTAAAAACATTGTAGCACTGGCCCGGTGGTGTAGAGGGCTGATGTGCTGGCACCTTACCTTTTCAAACAACAGTAACTCAGGTTTGGGAACATACTTGGGTAGCCAAGGTTGGCTGGGGTAGGACAGGATTGAGCATCTGAGGGACTGCTCTCCACTGCTGAAGAAGGGAAGGCTGTTGGCCCAGCCTTAAGTTACCACTAGGTGGAGGACTGGTGGAAGTGTAGCATGGGTAGCACAAATGGTGAAGGCTGTGGGAGCATCATGCACATGTGCCTCCATGCATGTGTACTGACATCCTGCAGCAGCTCTGGGGAGAAAAAACAGAAAAAATGTATTTGAGGCTTAATAAGGCCCTAACCACTTATCCCAAAACCACATGACCACCCAACAACTCACTGCTGGTCCGCTCTAAATTATCAAGTAGTGGAGAGGACAGCCCTCCTCCTTCTGACCCCAGGAAATTCATGGGGAAAAAACATACCAAGAAGATTTCCCAGAGAGGTGATTGCCAGCTTGGGAAAGTGGTGGCAGGGCTGATCAGCTGCTCTGGGACACAGGTGCAAAAGCACCTTTGTGGAAAAAAAAAGCATGTGGTAACACCATCTTATCAAATCCACAGTATGAATCTAGTATGAACATTTAAAAAGTAACCTCAAAGGAAGATATTTTTATGAGCTGGTAGTGGTGACCCTCTTTACCGATGTGAGTCATTGATTACAAAAAAAAGTTATAAAAGCTGTTTAAAAATATATGTGAAAACTAAAAATACAAAAAAGATTTATTTAAGTGTGTCAGAAATACATTTGTACTGATAAACGATATGATGATTTTTTCAATTAACAAATGCTGCTGCTATAATATGATCCAATCCTGGGTATCTTTAAAAAGATAGTATTAAACACACAAAAAACAATGAATTTCATCAGTTAGAAAGTGAGAGCTATGATGTTGCCACTTGCTTCAGCTGCCATGATATTTAGCAGGATGCTATCCTCACATTTACTTACACATACAGTAGAAGACACTATAATAAGTATATATAAGAAAACTGAGTGTGCAGAAGTTAGAGAATATATAAATTTTTTACATCCCAAACATTATTGTTGGAGTTGGAAAAACAGACATTTAAATAAAATGCACCTTCTAGCTGGAGCTTAAAGTAATACTGTACAAGACACTTCAAAAAACATCAATGACCTAAAGAGGTTATAAAATGTAATCACTTAGAACATGATTGCAAATGCATCCTCTGACTACTACCTGCTGACTTTAATTTATTGCCTGTTTTCTGGTTTGTTTATTTTGATCACCTATTTATTTTCTTACAGTATCTTCCCCCTGTAGGGCTGGGCAAATATACCAATGCATATAACTCTTGCCACTAGTGACCCCAGCACTGGCTACTTTCACAAGCCTATAGTTCAAATCCCTTGACTTCCCTTCCCATTGACGTGACCATATGCCCTTCCTCTTTGCAGAACTTTAATCTGTCTTTGGTTGGCTATTGAACAGATTCATTTGACTACTCCAGGCAGAGAAATCAAATTCTCTGCACTAGCAGCATGGCCCTGAAATGCCCCACCTCTTCTGTGGCAATGATACCCAGCATCATGCTCCATCATAACTAAAGATATCCAGATACTTGTGTCACAAGGGCCCTAGTCACAGCTGGAGGTGAAAGAAGTGCTCTCACTTCGCTACACGGAGCACATCACTTATTAACCCCCAATTCGTGTAGTGCTCCGCAATGCGAAGTGTATTACCACGACCTTTATTTTTTATTGCAAAATGCATTGAAACCAATTGACTTCATGCTACTTCACCTTGTGTTATTGCCTTCCATTAATTTTAATGTAAAGTGCCATTGATCTTAATGGACTTTGCTTTACATCACCTTTATATTGCTATTTGAGGCAAATTTTGCATTGATTTATGGGATGGCAGGTCACATGGGCTCTATATTGTCTTGCACAGCCTCAGTTCTGAAAGTGTTTGTAGTGGAAAGCTGGAGACAGTTTTCTCACAGAGCTCTGTGAATCAAATCATTGAAAAGGCTTTAAAAAATCCTTTTTGATCCTATTATTTTGGTCCAAATTAGTACATCGATTGTAGGAACCCCTCCTGTGCTTAGATCATCAAGTGTTGATTGCTTTTCTGTGCATTTTGAATGTTAATTTAGAATATTCAGTCTGTGTACTGACAGACAGTGGGGAAGTGTGCTTCGGGGGGGGGCGTATCTATGGTGGAGTGAGATTCACATGAGAAAGGCAGTCTTTCTAATTGTTTTGTACTAGTACTGTATGTTAGTATTTGTGTGTTTATTTACACAGAGTAATACTTGAAGTAATGTTTGATAATTATTTTCTATTTGTTGTGGTGCAGTGCATATTTTCATTCTGTTTAAAATATTTAGTTATATAGTATACTGAACTGTTAAATTTTCTGTTCATTACCTGTAGTGTGTGAGTGTGTGTGCATGTCATCAGGTCAGACACATTTTAATGTGCCACACAGTAATCGCAGCACTCTAAATCTTTTATCCAGCTGCCATATTTTTTACTGCTTTGTTCTATCTGGGTAGTGGACTGGTACTGCAATAGCCACCTCCCAACCCTCAAAAGTTATTACTTTTCCAGTTTGGGATTTGTGTGACCACTGGTTAAGGTAGTGTTGTTTTGCCTGTGCAGCTGCTTCTCTTGAATGTGCAATCTCCATCTGCCTGTGTGTTTGCATCTGTTTAGGGCTCAATCTGCATCTGTAAGCCACGGTTGTTGTTTTTTGGCTTCCCATCCACCCCAAAGTTCAGAAAACTGAATTTGTTGTGAATTTTCTGTGTAATCCAAAATAATGCCTGCAAAGAGATGTGAATGCAGAGATGTTTATGGCCATGGCACTGCTGCATCTCACAAGAGTGGACATGTGTATGGTAGTACACAGCATAAGTGCACAGTTGATGCCAGTAAAGGAATTTCTCAGACTATGTTTTTCACAGTGCAGTCAGTTGCTTCAATGATATTTGGAGATGCTATTGTCCCAGCTGGTGGTGGTAGTAAAGGTGCTGATGGCATGAGTATTGCCCCAAGTTCAACCTGCAACAATGTAACAATGTAAAGGAGCCAAATTTGAAGATAGTGGGGGGATGGATCGGGGGAACATCAGAAAGTATTTTATCATGGAGAGTGTGGAGGATACATGGACAAACAAAAACGAATGCTCTATATTATGATGTGAAAGCAGCAGTTGGAGTATGGCCATAGCTTGGAGTTGGTGACCTTCGATGCATTCCAACTGCTGCTCGAGGTTCTCAACTCTGTTGTTCAGGTGATCCAACTCACTCCACATCAGGCCCAAATTGGCCTGTGTGACAGGCATTCTTGCAGGGTTGCCAGTGTCCCCTGCAGGTTCTGGAGCAGCCACTTGCTCCATGGCCTGACCATACTTGTCCCCACATGCAGGTGGAAGCTGTGCTGCCACCTGTTGCCCAGCAGGGACAGCAGGTGCATTCCATCCCTGTTCAACAACCTTGGCCTCCCACTGTGCATGGTGGTGGTTTGCAAAGTGGGTGTATTGCCCACATGTCCCCAGATGGCTCCTCTCTCACAAAACCTCTTTCTCCCACTCTAGGTAAGGCAAAAGTGAAAGTCTTTCACTGTCTTGCCTGATTAACTTCCTGCCTGAGCCGTTTCAATTATGACTCACTGCACGTTCAACAGAACCGATGTGAAGTGAATGCGAAGTCACATTAACACACGTGAAGTCACATTAACGCAAAGTCATAATGAGGTGAAGTCATTATAAGGTGAAGTAGTGTAATTCTATGGGGAATTTGCATAACGTTTACAGATGTGGAGTGGACAACTTTGCCCTAACTTCGTTGATGGAGTTAAACTGTGCTGTATCTCTAGTCACAACTAGTTGTAATGCTTGGCATCACTTGGTGCCACTATCTTCAAATGCTAAAATTATACATTGTTATCTACAAGTTTGTTAGCATAGAGATGTGCTAAATTCCTGAATATTGTTACGTGAAATATTTTGTAAAATTTGTGTGTTTTGAAAAATGCGAAATTCCACCTGCAAAATCGTGAATTTCACCAGTGGGCAGTGGAATTTCACCGATCTCCAGTGAAATCTGAGATTTCACCAGTGGAATTTTGTATTTTGCAGCTGTGAAATTTGTCAGCGAAATCTGTAAATTTTACAAAATGTTTGCACAGCAAAATTTGTGATTTCACCAGAATTTCACCAGCAAAATGTTAATTTCACTGCATCTCTATTAAAGAGTCACCATGTAGCATCATACAGAAACAATGCTGTGTATGCATATGTTTCCACAGATCATTTAGTCAGAGAGCCCTAGTGGTTAGATATCATATTGCAAGAAGACAAGCTAGGGTACTGTGCTGTCCATAACTATTCTTCATGGTTCTTCACTCAAGATACTGATCTGATGCTTGCATTACTCTACTTGTAATATGAAACCTCTTACAGATGTTACTTTATTTCCACTCATCCCAGATTTTTCCTTCCTGCACAATGGCATCTCAAGTGTTTGGCTGGGAAAAATATATGGATATGGATATGGATTCAAAAAAAGTATCACACAATTCCTGAATTTCCACACAAGCTCAAGAAAATCAACTTTAATTGATAATGTTATTTTACAATCTTTGACTGATTAAAAGTAGGCCAGCCTTTAAGCAAGAGATTAAAGAGTTGACAAACACATAGCCTCATTGTTAAGGTCAACAAACCTAATGAAATGGGTGATACTTTATTCTCTAGTTTTAAAGTTATAGTGGTGGCTTAAAATTAACATTTTACATACTTACATACGTATTCTACTCATGATTAAACAACTAAAAAAAAATTAAGAATGCTCCTATGTTTGTAAATTTATTCCAGTTACCTTTAAAGACTGAAACTGAACACTTGGTATACTTCTCCATAGGGCTTGGTAAATTCATCATATCAAATCTGGTGTAGTTTGCATAAGTAGAAGCTAAATTAGATGGAAACAACTGAAATTGCAATTCTGACAACATTTCACAACGTTTTCATGGAAAGTTCACATAATCAGCATGGAAATTTTGCAAAATTTTACTGAAGCAAAATTGGGTAATTTCACAGGAATTCTGCTAGCAGAAGAGGATTTTTTGCCCAGCCCTACCACTGTGTAGATTATTGTTACCAGACTTAATCCTTCTATAATGGCATTAAATGTAATTCTGTGCTATCACATGTTTGTCTTCTTGCTGAAACTCACTGGGACTAAGATGGTGGCCATACTGGGCTAGCCACCAGTTGCTAAAATTTTGTCATTCAATTTTAAAGCTACTACTCTATTAGTTTTTGGTTGTGTTTTGTTTATTTTAAAAATGCAAGAAACATAGAAACATAGACTTTGATGGCAGATAAGGACCACTTGACCCACCCAGTCTGCCCATTTCCCTACCTACTGGATAAGCTGCAGATTTTAGTTAACCAACAGCCTACTTCCTGCCACCCCCCCACTATAATTGCCTTATGTCTGTCCCATGCATGTTTGAATTCCTCCACTGTTTTAAACCCCACAGCCTCTCCAGGAAGGCAGTTCCATGCATCCACCACTCTCTCTGTAAAAAAAATCCTCACATTACCCCTGAACCGTCCCCCCTCTATCTTTAAATTGTGCCCCCTTGTTCTTACACATCTCTTTTTCTGAAAGATGCTACCCTCCTGGACTTTGTTGATTCCCTTGAGGTACTTGAACGTTTCTATCATGTGCCCTCTGTCCCTCCTTTCATCAAGGGTATACATATTAAGCTCTCTCTCAGTCTCTAGTCATATGGTTTCTGATGCAGACCCCACACCATTTTAGTTGCCCTCCTCTGGACTGCTTCCATCCTGTCTATGTCCTTGCATAGATGAGGGCTCCAAAACTGCACACAGTACTCCAGATGGGGTCTCACCAACTGTCTGTACAGAGGGATAACCACTTCCCTTTTTCTACTTGTGATGCCCCTTCCTATGCATCCCAGTATCCTCCTGGCTCTCCTTAGTGACTTCTCACATTGCTTACCCACCTTTAGATCATCTGATATGACTACCCCCAGGTCCCTTTCCATTTTTGTTGTTGTTAGTACCTCCCCTGCTATTGTGTACTCTTCTCCTGGGTTTTTGTTTCCCAGGTGCATTACTTTGCACTTCTTTGCATTGAATCTAAGTTGCCATGTGTCTGACCATTCCTTCAACCTTGCCAAGTCCCTTCTCATTGTTTCTACCCCCCCTTGTGTATCAACTCTGTTACAGATCTTTGTGTCATCTGCAAAGAGGCCTACCTTTCCCTCCAGACCCTCTGTAATGTCACCTATAAAGATGTTAAAGGGGACTGGACCTAGTACTGAGCCCTGATGTACTCCACTAGTGACCCCCCTTTTTTCGGAATGTGTTCCATTCACTATTACCTTCTGTGTCCTGTTGTACAGCCAGTTTGCTACCCAGGCTACCACCCTGGGACCCACTCCCAGGCTGGCTAACTTGATTATCAATCTTTGTATGGGACTGTGTCAAATGCCTTGCTAAAGTCTAGGCAGACCATATCCACAGCCCCTCCCTGGTCTATTACTTTGGTCACCCAGTCAAAGAAATCTATTAGATTTGTCTGATGTGACCTTCCTACTGTAAATCCATGCTGCTTTTGGTCCTGTGTCCCGCTGGCCTCTAGGGACTCAACAATTCTTTCTTTCAGAAGTGATTCCATCATTTTCCCTACCACTGGGGTCAAACTTACAGGTCTGTAGTTTTCTGCTTCTGCCTTGCTCCCACTTTTGTGAAGGGGAATCCAATCTGCCCTCCTCCAGTCCTCAGGTACCACCCCATCCACCCATGATTTGTTAAAAAGTATGGTCAGTAGTGTCACTAGGTCCTCCCTTAGTTCTTTTAGGATTCTGGGGTGAATCCTGTCAGGCCTCATTGCTTTGTCCACCTTGAGTTTTAGGAGTTCTTTCAGGACTCTTTCTTCTATAAATGGACTGGTGTCAACCCCCCTACCTAGAGTGCTTCTACTGTCTGGTTTAGGTAACTCCTCCTCATCTTCTTTTGTGAATACTGAGCAAAAGTATTCATTCAGTAACTCTGCCTTTTCACTGTCTCCCTCTTCCCACCTTCCTTCCCCTTTCCCTTATTAATCTTCACTATTCCTCCCTTAACCTTTCTATGCTCCCTAATGTACATATAAAAGGTTTTATCTCACTTCTTAACTGAATTGGCAATGTTTTCCTCGGTTTGGGCTTTTGCTATTCTGACTGCCTTCCCCACTTCTTTCTGCTTTAATTGATACAGTTCCCTGTCATGCTCCTTCTGTGATTCCTTATACTTTTTGAATGCAGCCTTTTTCTCCTTAACCTTCCCTGACACCTCTTTTGAGAACCATAGTGGTTTTTTACTCCGCTTTGTTTTCTTTATCTGTTTCACACAAAGGCTTGTTGCCTCTATGATGGCAGTTTTAATTTTTCTCAATTGTTCTTCCACTCCTCCTTTTTGGCCATTTGCTAGTGTATTCCTCAGATATTCACCCATTTTGCTAAAGTCAGCCCTTCTAAAGTCCAGTATGCTTATTTTTGTATGGCTAGTCTCCATGGTTGTGCTTATTGTGAAGCACACTGTGCAGTGGTCACTTGTTCCCAGATGTCTACTGACTTCTAAATTTGTGATCCTCTCTCCATTTGAGAGTACCAGGTATAGCATTGCTCCCTCCTGAGTGGGTTTCAACACCAGCTGTCTAAGGTCTGCCCCCTGCGGGGCATCGAGAATGACCCTGCTCTTGGATGTGGCTGCAGTACATGTCATCCAGTTAACATCTGGCATATTCAGGTCCCCCATCAACAGTATCTCCCCTTTTTCAGCCATTTTGAGAATGTCCTCTATCATTTTCTTGTCCATTTCCTCCCCTTGAGATGGGGGTCTGTATACAACCCCTGTGCAGATTGTGATGCCATTTCCTGTCTCCAAGGTGACCCAGAGTGCCTCTTGTCCTCCCCCTTTACTTTTTAGTTCTGTAGCTTTGATCCCTTCCCTTATATATAGAGCTACTCCACCTCCTCTTTTCCCCTTCCTGTCCCTTCTGTAGACTGTGTACCCCGGTATGTTGATATTCCAGTCATGGTTCTCCATGTACCATGTTTCTGTGACTGCCACAATATCCAATTGTTCATCTTCCATCAAAGCTACTAGCTCAGGAAGCTTGTTTCCAAGACTACAGGCACTGGTACTCATTGCCCTCCATTTAATGTTGGCTTAATCCTTTTTTTACCCATCCCTGCTCTTTTTGCCCTTGTCTATTTTCCCATTTACCCCTGTTCTGCCTCTGTTGAGCACTGTACCTCAGTGTTTACCTTACTACCTATCATGTTTTGTGGGGGGAGGCTTAAATTTCCTGCCTCTTATTAAACCTCTCCCACAGCTAGTTTAAAAGCTTGCAGAGGAA
Source organism: Neoceratodus forsteri (assembly GCA_016271365.2). NCBI lineage: Eukaryota > Metazoa > Chordata > Ceratodontiformes > Ceratodontidae > Neoceratodus > Neoceratodus forsteri. The sequence goes on from CM028129.1 coordinate 1,020,156,896, forward strand.
GCATTTAAACCTGTCACTTAGAATCTTGGTTCCCTTTGTGGACAGATGCAGATCATCATGCCAGTATAGACCTTCATCTCTCCAGGTGTACCCCCAGTCCCCTATGAAGCCAAAGCCCTGTGCTCTGCACCAGTTTTGAAACCATTCATTAAACTGCATGGTGTGTAGTACCCTAGCCTCACACCTGCCATGGACTGGCAGCACCTCTGAGAAGGTAAGCATGCTTGCTACCTGTTTGAGGCCCCACCCCAACTCCACAATTTCATCCTGCACTGGACTGATCCCATGCCTAGCTAGGTCATTTGTCCCAAGGTGGACAATGATATCTAGTTCCCTCCTTTGATCCTGCTTCTGCAATCCTGAGGATTTGCTTCTTGTCCCTCCAAGTCATGGCACCAGGCAGGCACCTTACTTCCCTCTCCTCTCCCTTCCCCAGGTCTACCCCTCTAACAATGGAATCCACTATCAGAAGCTGTTTCCTTCCCCTGTGGTGTCCCTTGCCAGCCTTCTGTGAGTCTTCCTTGTGGATGTTCTCAGCATTCTTCTTGGTCTCCTCTGAGGGTGCCATCATAGAGGATCCTTGCTCTGCCAGACTGGCATATGGTTTGTGTAGAGGTACAACTAGGGGGCTTCACCTCTGTTCCACCACCCACACCCTCCCAGAACCCACTGTGGTCCAATGGCTCTTCTTACTTGGCAGCGTCTGAGGCAGTGGTTGTGGCAGTGGTGCTCTTTAATTAGGGGAGGCCTCCTTAGTCCTTGAAAGTTCAGCCTGGAGGTGGGCAACCTCCTCCCTCAGAGTGGACAGTTGCCTGCAAATAGGATAGCAATGCAGTTTCCAGAATGTCCCCCGGAAACTGCTGCACCACAGCCAGTGCATTGCACCACTCCCACATGTCCCTCTCCCTTATAATATAGAATATGTAATATATATATATATATCTACATATATATATATATATATATATATATATATATATATATATATTATTTTTTCTTTTCTTCTTCTTTTTGTGGTGTGTACTTACCCTTTATGCACTGTCCTGGGTTATTAAGAATGACAGTTCTGCCACAAGACCTGTTGAGGAAGTGATGTCAGAACATCGGCTATAAAGGAAACATCATGCCTAGGGGTGTGGGGTGTGGAGAAGGGTGGGTGGGTAGTCCACAACCACTGGTGACTGTTAGAGACAATCAAATACACCACTGCTCCACCACCCTGGTGAGTACTGCCCTTTATAGTAATTTAACTGATGTCCAGTAACTGATTTGTAAACTGTTAAAAGTAATTTGATGCAAACTGTCACAGAATACTAGTAGACAGTCCAGTTAGCCACAAAGAAAAATCAAATATGCAGTTATTTCAACCCTTCTGAAGATGCTCACAAGATAAGCAGTTTTGAAAACCCCCTTTCTGAATTAAAAACTAAAATAATTAAACACAAAGCAATACCAATGTAAGACTGTAAAGTAAGGAAAACTTCCCTCAGATGTAAGCAAGAGAGAAATTTGTTGCAGATATCTAGTCCAATATAGTATATCACATGCAGCTTCTCATTTGTTTCAAAGCACACCCTGTTACACAACTTGGAAGAAGATGGACAGTTATTCCATTTTGTTTTTGTTCTGTGTTTTACATCTGTGAGCTTCGTGAGCCTGAGGAGTCCAAGGACAGCGTGGTGCTATGCCTTTGGAGTGAGTGCGAGTGGACTGGGGAACTAATTTATTTTTTCCTTTGGTGTCTTACTCAGTTTCTGGAGGTGATGGACCTAGGGTACTAACTTGTTTGGAACAGTTAATACCCTCCTCAGAAATCCAAGTCTTCAAAGACCAGCACGAATACCAGTGCTAGTGGATCCCTGGAAGGAGGATATTTTTACTCCTGGAGACTTTTTCGGTGTTTTACTGGTGGACTTTGGACCTTGGGAAGGTAAGCTGGGGCCAAGGAGGGTTTACCTTGTGCCGGCTTGGGAGGTGACCACTGTAGGGTATGCCTGCTATGGGAGACGTTGGTGCAGGATCCACTGGAGGGTGAGTGCAGTTCATAGTTGTTTCTTAGGCTTTCCCAGGTCACTGGCCATAGGTGAGCCATTCCTGTGACCCGTAGTGGTGGTTCTGCCCTGGTGGTTAAATTACCTCCCTAGGAAGGCACGGGCTGGACTCTGTCTGGGTGTCCCCTCTAAAAATCTCCTTCTCTTTGATGTTTGAGATGCTTGCTGAACTGCTGAAGTATTATCTGTTACTTCACTCCAAGACACATCTTGTGGAAAGTTAGATTCTGGCAGTGAGATTACCTGAATCTTTTTAATTTGTGTTCATATTAATTCAGTGTTCTCATGTAAGGTTAAGGTGAGAGCTAAACCAGGGGTGAAATCATTGTCTGGTTAAATCTTCAGAGGTGTGAGCTCTGAGGGTTCTTACCATGTCAAGACTATACAAGATATGACAGTTTTGAGATTGGATTTTTCTACAGTGGTACACAAGTGGAAAAGTGACTGGGGTTTTATGTCCAAATCCTTTGAACTATTTTTGAGAAACTAAAAACCTATTTGAAGGGGAAGAGTAGTTCTTTTATTTGGTCTTTGTTAAGGTTGTCCCTCGCTACATGAGAGGTGGGGGGGGGCTTTGGTTTAATTTAGTTTTAAATTAGTTTAATTATTGTTTTTTTTTTCTCTTTTTGGAAATTGTTGCATAAGTTATTTTAAATAGGGTAGTGGCGTTGATAGTAATAATTAAAATCTGTTGATCGACAGTAGTTTTTAAAATAGGCAGCATGTGTTTGGACTGAGTTTCAGTGGGCAGGCACTACTGCCCCTTTGACAGTCCCCCCGTTGCAACCTGAGGTATATAGGCATTGTCGGGCCTTGGGGATTGCATGGAGGAGGTGGAGGAGGGGTGCTTCAGCTGGGGGGGAGGAGCAGAGTGGGTGGATAAGAATGGTGAGGTCACGGAGACACCCTGGAGCAAAATGGGTCCAGGACAGGGGTTCGCGATTCCTGGTTCCCATACCCAAGGGTTCCACTGATAGTGGGCAAGTTGCCCATTCCTCCAAGGCCTCTCATCCAACTTGGGTGATGTTATGCAATGCCAGATCAATAAACAACAAGACAGCAATTATTGCTGATCTTGTTGCATCATCTGACCTGGCTTGCATCACCAAGACCTGGCTGGATGAGAATGCTGGTCCCATACTGGAGTCAGCTGTTACAGCCTGGTACTCTGTGATACATCGCCTGAGATCGCTATTTGTTTTAAATCAGAGTAGGACCTTGTAGAGGTTCCAGTGGTGACCACTAGATCCTTTGAGTGTATCATGGGAGCAGGTGTGGGTAGCAGAATCTTACTCATCTACCGTCCACCTGGTGATAAGAAAGTTTTTCTGCAAGAAGTTGCAGATTTCATTGTCAGTATGGTGTTGGAACCCTCCAGGAGGTTGGTCCTGGGGGATTTCAATGCCTGGGTCAATGATGAACTCTCTCATTTTGGTCAAAACTTCCTCCAACTGATGATTTTGTTGGTCTTTACACAGGTTGTTACCGCTGCAACCCATATTCAGGGTCACTCTCTGGATCTGGTGTTCACCCTGGGATGGAGATCACTGAACTGGTGGTGGAACCAGTTGGGTGGTCGGACCGTCACTCTATAAGGTTCAATTTTGTGGCCCCCTCATGAGACCACCCCCTTTGGAGATGGTCCAGTATCGCCCTTTGAGGGGAGTAACCCCTGAGGGTCTGATGCTGGTGCTGGACGTATTGAGTTGGCCTGTGGAGTGTATGGAACCAGATGTCTTAGTAGTGCACTATAATAATATGGTGCTGAGTGCTCTGGATTCCATTGCACCAATCTGAGTTCGCCCCCTCTCCCTCCACCCTCGGTCCCCTTAGTTTGATGGGGTATTGAGGGAGTTGAGGAGAGTAGGGTGAAGATTGGAACTGTGTTGGCAGAAATACAGCCAGGAAGGGGACAGGCTTAGCTTGATCGCCCATTATATGGGCTATCAATCAGAAATCTCCCGTAAGAAGGCAGAGTTCCTGTCCAGGGAGATAGCTGAATCAAGGAATCGACCAGCTCAGCTCTTCTGGACCATGGACAGGCTGTGCAATCCAGCCTGCCTGTGGGGTCGGAGAGCTTTTTCACAAATAAAGTGTGATGTGTTTGCTTGGTTCTTTGATGATGAGGTGTCATCGATCAGGTTGGAGATCCACAAAATGCATTCAAATGAGCCTGGCGGTGATCAATGTGAGGCTACAGGCTCTTGGTCTGCCTAGACAGATTTGGACCAGCCAGCGATCATGGATATCATGAAGATTGTCCAGGGCTTGTGACCGACTTGCTGTAGTTTGAATACTGGTCTTACGCACCTCCTTGTGCAGTGCGTGGATGCGATCGGACCATTCCTTGCTGAGATAGTCTGGTGTTCATTGGACCAAGGGGTGTTCCCAGAGTCTCTGAAAGAGGCTATCATGACACCCCTTTTAAAGAAATCTTCCCTCAACCCAGACTGTCTCGCTAACTACAAACCAATCTCTAACCTGACCTTTTTGGGCAAGGTTATTGAGAAGATAGTAGTGTTGCAGCTCAATGACTTTCTTACCACCCATGAAGTCTATGATCCTCTCCAGTCCAGTTTCAGGAAGAGGCACAGTACAGAGACGGCATTGGTTTGAGTACTAAATGATCTCCTAATAGTGAGATATCGGAGGAGCCATTCGATCTTGGTCCTCCTTGATCTCTCTGCAGCATTTGACACCGTGGACCATGAGATGTTGCTAGAATGCCTGCGGCTACTCTGTGGATTGTCAGGGACAGTCCAAGATGGTTCCATTCTTTCCTCACTGGCAAAACTCAGAGGGTAATATATGGAATTTTTTCCTTTGCTCCCTTTGCTCTGCCTTGTGGGGTGCCACAAGGTTCTGTGCTTTCCCCCATGTTGTTCACGGTGTATATGCTGTCATTGGGAGACATTATAAGGCATTATGGGCTGAGTTTTCACTGCTGTGCAGATGATACTCAGCTCTATATGTCCTTAGTACCCGAACAAAATGATACAATATAGGTCTTTAACAACTGTCTCACTGAGATTCAAGACTGGATGAGTGCTAACTGGTTGACACTGAATCTGGAGAAGACTGAAGTACTGGTGGTGGACCCCGTCACCAGGTCTCCCTCTGGCCTTATGTTAGGGGATAACCAGTTGAGACCTTCTGAACAGGTGTGGAATCTGGGTGTAGTGCATGACAGTGAGCTGATACTTAAGACACAGGTATCAGCTGTTGTCAAGTCCTCTTTTTGCCATCTGAGGAATATAGCCCAGATAAAACACCTTGTTCTGCATAATGACCTCCCTGTGTTGGCTCACATCTTTGTATCTTCGTGTCTTGACGACTGCAGTGCTCTATATCTAGGGTTACTGGGTGGATCTCCATTGCCTGCAGCTGGTGCAGAATGCTGCAGCCAGGTTGTTGACTGGGTTACCAAGAACTTGCCATATCACACCTGTGCTGTGCAAATTGCACTGGCTGCCAGTGCAATGGAGAATCACCTTCAAGGTCTCGTTGCTGACCTATAAGACCCTACATTGACAGGGACCGAGCTACTTGCAAGATCTCCTTCGGCCCTACTGCCCTCTCCACCCACTCCCAGGGTTCGTCTTCAGTCATCTGGGGCCAGAGCTTTTTCTTTTGTGGCCCCAACCCTGTGGAATTCTTTACCTCATTGGATCAGAGAGTACCTGTCCACTGAGTCTTTTAAAGCCTCATCGAAAAGTTATTTATTTGAATTAGCTTTTTGAAGATAACACTTGTCTATTCTGATGCCTTTTAAATGTTTTATATTTATATTTATTATTGGATGTGTGTTGTTATATTTGTTATGTATCTGTGCTTTGGCATTCTGAAAAGCACATTATAAATAATTATACAATGGCAAGAAAATTTTCTGGACTCTGATTGGTCAGTGTGTGCCTGAGACAGTGATGATATTACACAATAACATCACTGTGATTTTTTTTGGAAGATTATATGAATTTTTATTTTCAGAAACAAAGATACACTGCCTCACTAAAAACCTACTAAAAACATTTTTATTGTTTTGCATAACCTCGAGCCATTGTATAATTGCAATAAGGCACACCAAGGTGTGTGTTATTGTGTAATAACGTCACCCCTGGGGTGGTGGAAGCACTTGGCTTCGCCTCATGCTTCAACACACCCCAGGAGTGACGTTATTACAGAAGCCAGAAGGGGAGGGAAGGAAACATATTCAATTCAGTGCTTTAGAGTAACTGGTAATTGCTACTTTTCTTTTAAACTTAGATTGTGGGCTTTTAGTGACACTATTCTTTCTTTGTTGTCTTTACTTATAATTGTTTTTGGGCTGTTGAAAATTTAAAACATAGTGGTGGTGTAATTCTGTGCTGTCTTTAATTGCTGCAAATTTTATCTTGGCTTGTCTGACTGCCCTGTAGTTGGGTGAAGGGTGTTAATTGTCTGGCCTCTGACCTCAGCATCTGATAACTGGAGGTGGGGCTTAGTCAGAGTTAAAGTAGCAAGCAGAGGTTTATTTTCTCAGAAGAAGCCAGAAGGGAAGGAAGGAAACATATCCAATTCAGTGCTTTAGAGTAACTGGTAATTGCTATTTTCTTTTAAACTTAGATTGTGGGCTTTACTGACACTATTCTTTCTTTGTTGTCTTTACTTCTAATTGTTTTGTGGCTGTTGAAAATTTAAAACATAGTGGTGGTGTAATTCTGTGCTGTCTTTAATTGCTGCAAATTTTGCCCCCTCCTCCCCTTCCCCAACTTAATTATATGCCCTGATAAATCTGATTAACAGGAGCTAAACACAGGTATAGTAAGGGTGTGAAGTAGGAGGGGCATAAGGGGAAGAAGCCAACCCTCAGCATGAAAAGTGTTTTGACTCATTTATTTATTTATTGGTTTCTTTTTCTTTAAAAAAAAATTATCTGAGGATCAGTGACAGGATTTTAGTACAGTAAATTAATAAAAGGAACTAGGAGAGCTTCAGTAGCAGACAAGTAGTGGAATTGCAGTATAATGTGGGGAGTGGTGCAATGCAGTGGCTGTGGGGCAGCCATATTCAGGCAGACCTTCTGGACACTGAGGTGCTGCCCTATCTGCATGCATCTCTCTGGACTGTGGGATGAGGTAGCCAGACTCAGAGCAGAAGTAAACTGGGTCAGGAGTACCATCGCCCCTATCCAGGGACCAACCAGTCCAATGCAACTGCCTCAAAGGATGCCGAGAATGAGGAGCACTTGGATGACAGTGGGCTCAGGGAGGTTAGAGCAGTCAGGCAGAGGCACATCCCAGATCCTATTCCACTCAAGAACTCATATGCCACACTGGCAAATGAGGACAACCAAATAGAGGTACCAGAGAAGTGGAAGGAAAGGATGTGGAGGTTAGCCAAGGAGGTGACCTCAGCCGGGAAAGCAGTGGACCCCAGGGAGGAGGAAGTGAATCCTGGTGGGACTCCATCATAAGAGGGATCCAGCTTGGACACAGGAGGGGAGGACAGGGAGGTGAGGTGCCTACCAGGTGCCACGGCAGGAGGGATGGAAGGAAGATCCTGGGGATCACTGGGAGAGCAAGACAGGAGGGTGAGCTGGATGTCATTATCCACCTAAGTACTAATGACCTGGCAAATGGGGAGCCAAAGGAAGTTCAGGAAGAGTTTAGAAAACTGGGGAGGGTCTCAAGCAAGTAGCTACTTCTGTCACTTTCTCAGAAGTACTACCTGTGAGAGGCAAGGAGAACATAGAGTGCATGCACCAGAAACTTTAACTCATGGTTGAAGAACTGGTGCTGTGAGGAAAGGTTTGGATTCATTGGTGACTGGGGACCCACCTGGAGGGATGGAGGTTTGTTCAAGCCTGATGGCCTGCATCCATCCTGGAGAGAATCACACTCAATGATAAGTTTAAATGCTACATTGACAAGCATTTAAACTAGCAAAGGGGCAGGCCAGCAAGGAGGGTACCTGCTTGCTCACCCCCACAGCCAGCAGTGGAACCAGTGAACCAGAGGAGTGGCTATCTCTGCAAAGCAGTGTGCAAAAGATGGAGATTAGTGCCCAAGAGGTGGATAAGCAGAAAAGGGGCAAAATTCAGCAGAAGGGCAGACAGCAAGGAGAACCAGGGATAAATGACAACCAAGGAATGGGCTGGAGTAGAACAGTGATGCAGTCTAGGGAGGTCAAATCATGGAAAGCCATGTGTGCAAATGTCAGGAGCCTTAGCAACAAGATGGAAGATCTGGAGGCTGTCATGGTACAGTCAGACCTGGACATTGTGGCCATCACTGAAACCTGGTGAAATGATAACCATGACTGGGAGATGGCCATACCTGGCTACAACATATTCAGAAGAGACAGAGCAGGCAGGAAGGGAGGAGGAGTGGCACTGTATGTGAAAAATGACATAAGGCCACAGAGATCCAGGAGGAACAAAATGGGGGAGAGATACTGTGGGTTAAGCTGAAAAGGAAAATGGGGACAGCCATCCGCACAGGTGTGGTCTATAGACCACCAGCCCAGGAGGAAGAAACAGATAGGGAGCTGATGCTAGACATCCAAAGGATGGCAGACAAGGGTGAGGTAGTACTGGTTGGAGACTTGAATATTCCAGATGTGGACTGGAGCATCCCAGCAGCAGCATCAACTAGGAGCAGATTTATCCTGGACTCCCTTCAGGGTGCCTTCCTCAAGCAACTGGTCATGGAACCAACTCGGCAGAAGGCAATACTGGACCTTGTGCTCACAAACAGGGACAGTGTGATGGGGGTAACAGTGGGGGAGCACCTGGGAAACAGTGACCACCAGTCATTGTGGTTTGAAATCACAGAAGAGCAGAAACAAACCACACACAAAAACACGTATCCTGGATTTTAGGGGGGCAGACTTTGGGAAAATGGGGAGATACTTGAAAGAGGCATTAAGGGGAATGGGACAGGAATCAGGGGTTGAGGAATAGTGGGCAGTATTTAAAATGGAGATTACAAGAACAACATAATTATACATTAAGCAGGTTAGCAAGAGGAAAAGGAAGAGGAGACCATTATGGTTTTCCAAAGAGGTATCAAAGAAAGTGAAAGCCAAAAAGATTGCATTCAGGCAATACGAAAAGTCACAGGCAGACGGGGATAAGAAGTACCAGGAGAAGCAAAGGGAGGCAGGGAGGTCAGTAAGGGAAGCCAAAGCTCAGACAGAAGAGCACATTGCAAAATCAGTGGGTAGAGGACAAAACCTTTACAGGTACATAAGTGAAAAAGAAAGACAAAGGGAGGGATAGTGAGACTGAAGGGGGAGGATGGGGCGGCGTGGAGGATGACAACAGTAAAGCTGACTTATTGAACAGTATTTCTGCTCAGTCTTTACTGAAAAGAGGAGGTAATGGGTCTGAAGGAGTACAAGGGTGAGAATGGTGCAGAAATGGACACAAGTCCATTTACACGAGAAAGGGTCCTGAAGGAACTGGAAGTAATAAGAGTTGATAACGCAATGGGGCCAGACGGGGTGCATCCCAGGGTCCTTAAAGAACTAAGAGAGGTGGTGGCTGAACCTCTGGCTATCCTGTTTAGCCGATCACTGGAAACAGGGGACGTACCCAAAGACTGGAGGACAGCAGATGTAGTCCCCTTATACAAAAGTGGGAACAAAGAGGAAGCAGGGAACTACAGACCAGTCAGCCTCACCTCGGTAGTGGGGAAGATCATGGAAGCACTACTGAAGGAGAATTGGTGGAACATCTGGTTATCAATGGACTACAGGACCCAAGGCAGCATGGTTCACCAGGGGAGGTCATGTCAGACCAACCTCGTTGAATTTTTGACTGGGTGACTAGGAGGTGGATCAGGGGAGGGCAGTGGACATGGCCTATCTGGACTTCAGCAGGCCTTTGACACTGTGCCACATAGAAGACTATTACACAAACTGGGGAATATGGGTGTGGGCAGGACAGTAGTGTGGTGGGTAGGTAACTGGCTGGGTGGCAGGACACAGAGGGTGGTGGTAAATGGCTGTCACTCCACAGAGGGAAGAGTGACCAGTGGGGTACCACAGGGATCATTGCTGGGACGGTCCTATTCAACATCTTCATCAGTGACATGCGCGGGACCTAGAGGCAGAATTTCACTGTTCGCTGATGACACAAAGCTCTGTAACAGAGTAGACACACCAGAAGGTGTAGATAGAATGAGAAGCGACCTGCAGAAACTTGAAGAATGGTCAGGGTTTGGCAGTTGAAATTCAATGTAAAGAAGTGCAAGATAATGCATATGGGGCACAAAACCCTGGCACAATATATCAGTTGGGGGTGAGATATAGCATGCACCAAGCAGGAAAGGGATCTTGGGGTTGTCATCTCTGATGACCTCAAGGTAGAAACAGTGTGACAAGGCAGTAGGTAAAGCAAATAGGGATGCTGGGATGTATAGGCAGGGGCATCACCAGCAGGAAAAGGGAGGTCATAATTCAGCTATACAAGACACTAGTGAGGCCCCACCTGGGTACAGTGTACAGTTCTGGAGACCATACCTACGTAAGGACATAGACAGGGTAGACAAGGTTCAGAGGGGCAACAAAGATGGTGCATGGATTGCATCACAAGTCCTATGAAGACAGGTTGAAGGAACTGAACATGACTCCCTGGAGGAGAGGAGGGAGAGGGGATATGATAGAGACATACAAGTATCTTACAGGAAGAACAGGGTGCAGGAAAACACTATTTTTAAGCGAAAAAGATGTTCCAGGACTAGAGGCATGGGATGAAGTTGGAGGGAGGACGATTCAAAGGAAACATGAGAAAGAATTTCTTCACAGAACAGGTGGTGGACAAGTGGAACACCCTGCCAGAGGAAGTGGTGGGGGCTGAAACAATCACGAGATTTAAGAATGCATGGGATAGACATAAAGGAATTCTAGAGGTCAGGGTTAAGGGGCAACAGACTTCTAGGAAAACAAACTGAACTTACAAGCTCAAATGGGCAGACTGGGTGGGCCATAGGCCCTTATCTGCTGACACTGTCTATGTATCTATGTATCTATGTAACACACACATTGTCATGCCTTATTGCTTAAATACTGATTTGATTTGATTATGAAACCCTCTTGTAAACTAATATGTGAACCAAAATAAGGCTGTCATTCTCTGGTAATTAAAAAATAAATAAATATACAAACCAATAATACTCTTCCCATAGTGATCACAGTTGACACCACCTCAGAAGATAAAACTTGCCAAAAGCTCTGATTTACCCAGATTTCATCTGAGCATGTTTGGAATGATTTTTCAGTCTACACGACTATGGGGAGACTGCATGGGGGATTGTTTTGGCCCCCTTTTCACTGTGCCTGAAACACATCCATAATCTAGATATTGTTTCATTAAGTAGGGTGTGTTGCTCCTTCTACTGCATGTTTTGAGTGTTTGCCCTCCTGGCAATGCTTTTGATAAATATGCTTTTGAATGTTATTATAAATAACATGAGCTAGAGATAGAATTTGATATGGGTCATCCCTTCCACTCTTTTTAGTGATTTATTTTGCATGCACACTTGCTGGTATTGCAAACAAATTAATCCTAATCCTACCAACCCAGTATTAGTTGCTTCAAATTGAACAGGATAGCCCTGAAGGAAAAGGAAATCAATATATATTTTTCTTTTTTAGAAATGCTGTGTTGTTTTGTTAATGGGAAGATAACCCTTGCTTTATTGTGTTTTATACTTTGATTATAAATTTGGGCATGTTTGGTCTGTTTTGTTCTTCCCATTTATTGTTTTATGTGTTTTATTTAAAATAACTACATTTTATCCTTCTTTAGGGTTCTTTATTAAGGCTGACATGTTCCCCACATAATATTCTTCTTTTAATTACTTGTGAGTTCTGGAACCCAGTGATATATTTGTCAGTGTCAGTGGCTCAGTAGGTAGCACACTCGCCTCTGAGGCCGGGAGATCAGAGGGCTGTGGGTTCAGTTCCCACATCTGGCACTTGGGTTAATATCCCAGTGCTGATGCTGTAGTGCAGCATGAGAGGGGTGTTGCACTTTTGAGGTGCGGTCTTTTGGTTGAGATGTTAAACTGAGGTCCCATCTGCCTGGATTTGTGGTAGTTCAGGTGGATGTTAAAGATCCCGTGGCACTTATCAAAAAGAGTAGGGGAATTTTTTATTTGAAAACTGAACAAAGCATAACAAAGTTATACAATCAATAGTAAGGGCATAATTACAACAAAGTAATAATCAAAAGACAAAAATAAGTATTAATTCATACAAAATAAAAAAACAGTATAGAATATACATCCCCCCTCCCTACTGAATAGTTGGGGACATTTTGCATTGAAACATACCATATATAAATGATTTTGTACAACATACAAGACAGAACACAAAGAGTCAAAATTCAGAAATAAAATATACAAAATACAGAAACTGTTAGTACAGAAAAAATAACTACATCAGCATATAGGAATATACAAAAAGAAATCCATACAGTAAGCAATAATAACCTCAATTTGAAGATTACCCTGTGTCTAACCAGTGTAAATGCTTCCAATACTTTTGAAACATTACTTTTGTAAAACTTCTTTTTTCAAAATAATAAATCTTAAGAATAGTAGTGTGTATCTTCCAAAATAACTGTATAGGGGCCAAATATTTGCATGGTCCTTGCAAAAACAGTATTTGGCCCCCTATACAGTTATTTTGGAAGCTTACCAAATGCGATATTTAATGCATGACAAAATTACGTGAATTGTATCTGGATAATATTGACTCCAGGAATCTGGTAATATTCCAAAAAATAACACTTTGTCTGTTAAAGTTTGCAAAGGAAATGTCTGCCACTGAATGTGTGCATATGACCAAAATTCGACCACATATGAGCAATTGAAAAACAAATGTTAAACAGTTTCAAGTGGTGCATGACATAAATTCCCTCTTGGGCAACCTCTATCAGACACTCCCTTATGTTTCAGATTCCCCTTCACATTTAATTTTAAATGAGCCGTAAGCCAAACCACATCCCACATATATGCAGGGGATTCTTTTTGATGTGAGCATATCACCAATTTGTGAAACTTCAGAAATTGTATATACCGTAAACTCTGAAGGAATCAAAAATGTCTCCATAATCTTCCCATACAATGTTTTCCTTTGATAAGTTTCTAAATGTATCCTGAAAAGTCCCCAAACCTTTATTTTTGAAAAACATGACTTAAAATATTCAGGAAGACCTATCAGAGAAACTTGTTTTGGGATACTTTTAGATAATCCCCATCCTGAAATCCATGGTGAAACAGTATCCCTTACCCAATCTTACCAAACTTTCCCAACTTTGCATAACAAAGGACAAAGGTTTTTAGAAATGAACAAAGAAAAAAAGTATACAATGGGATTTACCATTTTAATCCCTCCCATCCTAAAATCCTGATATAATATACCTCTCTTGATAGGGTTCAATCTACTACCACATATAGCTGAAAAAAATAATCCATAAAGGACAGTATCTAAGGATGACGGAGGGGGAAAGATTGCCCCTAAATATAAAAACATACTTAATAAAAAGGTTTTCACCATAAAACCCCTTTTTTTAGACATCCTCCATTTATTCCAAATTGAGACTTTTGTCCGAGCAATCCCTAAAGACAGATCACAATTATATCTAGCAGGATCTTCCATACCCCAATAAATGCTTAAAATTTTACCTGGACCAATGCAGACCGGAATATTGAGACAGTCCATTACCACTACTGGATCTAGATTAAGAGGAAAGTACTTACTTTTAGTGAGATTTATTTGTGAACCAGAGCCCTCTGCATATGCCATCAACAAGGCCGCAGTAACATGGCACGATGGGAGATCTGCCAAAGTAAGACAAAGATCATCAGCATATGCAATCGTTTTAATTTCTGTACATGTACTATTAAAGGACAAACCCCTAATATCATCAGTAGCATTAATTAGAGTAAGAAGGGGTTCTAAAGAAATAATATATAACAAGGGGCTTAAAGAGCAGCCTTGCCTAACACCCCTTGTAACTGAAACAGGACATCCCAACCAACCATTCACAAAAGGGATTGCCAATGCTGCACTGTAACATGTTTTCAGCCATTTTATGAAGAATACAGGAAAATTCATATGATCAAGACATGCCCACAAGTAATTATGTGAGACACTGTCAAACACTTGCTTCTGATCTAAACTAAGGATGAAACCCATAAGGTCACCTGAATGACCTCTAGAAAAATTTCACATAATAAAATAAGACCATCTTGTATTGATCTTTCTGGTACAGAACAAAACTGAGTAGGATGAATTATGGCCTCTAAACAAAGAGATAAACGATTACTAAGAATTTTGGAAAGAATCTTGTAGTCACTATTCAGAAGGGTAATAGGTCCCCAATTGTCTAAACAAGCTCTATCACCTTGTTTATATAATAATATAACCAGTCCCACATACATACTGGAAGGTAAAAGTCCAGAGTTCAAACTATACGTGAAAAGACCTGTTAGTTCATCTAGTAGCCAAGGTACTAATAGTTTATATAATTCATTTGGTAGACCATCTGAACTAGGTGTCTTTCCTAAAAGAGAATTAACAATTACTTCTCTTACTTCATGTATAGAGATGGGTTTTAACAAACTGGGGATTAACTGATCAGGAATCTTTTGAAGAGGACAAGAAGATAACCACTTTTGAATACATGAGTCCGTAGGCCTTAAGCCTGCAGTAAACAATAACTTAAGCTGTCTGTCTACCTCCTCTAGAATATCTTCTTTCTCATGTATTACTATTCCAGTGGGTTGTTTCAGAGTTTTTATATATTTTCTTTGCCTAGATGCTTTAAAAAAATCAAAAGGATTCGTATGGGCTCTAGTACCACTAATACCAAACCTCTGTTCCTGCTGCAAAGAAGACATACGATCATATTGTAATCGAGTCAGTCGAACTTTTAAATTATGAAATTCCTGTTCATCATATACATGACCCTTCATAATATGGTCCTGAAACATAATAAAAGAACGTCTTGTAGCAAAATATTCTTGAGTTTTATATTTACCTAATAATCTACCTATTTTTTGAAAATAAAATTGAAATTCTTGTTTGGTATCTTCCCACCATAGTTGCTTACTGTCATATAAAAAAACACTGATTGTCTAGCAACAATAATAGCTTGAAATCCCTCCTTAACCTCTGGAATATCTAATAAAGATAAATTTAATTTCCAATATCCAGACCCTCGAGAGGCCATATGGCAGTTTGAAAGGGTAACACTAAGGAGTGCATGATCTGACGTAGCCACTAAGGAGACATCTGGCATACTTGTTTGTAGGGAGGATGAAACAAACCAGTAATCAATACGGAAAGACTTTTTTCCTTGAAAAAAAGTATGAGGGATTGTGGTGTGGTGTAAATATATATCATTTAACCCTGACTGAGTAAGTAGGGAGTTTAGAAAATGAGTATCACAGTAGATTTTTGAAGTGGAAAAATGTCTATCCTTAATCGTAAGGGTGATATTAAAATCACCCCCAAATAAAACGTTCCTACTTGTAAAAAGAAAAGGCCGTATTTTTTTTAATAGTGAAATCCTACCAGTCTTGGTTTGTGAACCATAAATGTTAATTAGTCTGAAATCTATGGATGCTAAAGTGATATCTAATAAAAGTGCACGACCGGGTAAAATGTCTACAATATGTGCAACTTTTACATAAGAAGTGGTAAAACAAATTCCTAAACCTGAACAAAGGTCCTCCCCCCCAGACCAATAACTGGGACCCCATATCCATGCCTCAGAAGCCTTAGCAAAATCCTGTAAAGAATATAGTCTGGTATCTTGAAAAAATATTATATCATATTTCCAAGTAGAAAATAAATCAAAAGTAGCTAGCATTCTAACCACTGAATGAATACTATTAGTATTTAAACTAGCTATTTTAATATTATAACTAACACCATTAGAAAAAGAAACCATTCAATCAGGTAACTGCAGTAGACAATCTGACACTTTTCCTGGTTCCTTTTCTAGGTTTAGAAACACTCTTTTTTTAACTTTACTAAGTACCTCATTATCTGAATTAAGCTCCATCTGAGAAGAGGCTAATGAAGCAGAATCAGAATCCCTATCCATCCCATTATTGCCAACTGACAACACTGAATATCTATTTTCGGTCACAGGCATACCTAGCACAAGTTGTGCATTGTGCTGAAGTGGAGACTGTGGCACAGGCAACTTCATTTGGAGAGGAGCTGATGGAACTGTCAATACTGAAGGAGAAGGGGGGGCATACCTTCTGCAGCTAGTCAACCT
This sequence comes from Neoceratodus forsteri, assembly GCA_016271365.2. NCBI lineage: Eukaryota > Metazoa > Chordata > Ceratodontiformes > Ceratodontidae > Neoceratodus > Neoceratodus forsteri. The sequence goes on from CM028129.1 coordinate 1,020,173,228, forward strand.
GCGTGGGATTCCAAAGCAAGCGTATCAACATGGTCTGTAGACAAATCCTGCAAAGTGTTTCCTATAACAGTATTGGCAGAAGAGGTAGTTAGCTTAACAGAATGTTGTTTAACATGTTCTGACTATCTCCTCTGAGGTTGCGGTTCAAAGGCGCAGGGAATCGTGGGTTTCATGGCCCTGTGGACATAAAAGTCCTGTACACCATAATCCACCTCCCCAGTATTGTTAGCAGCCCAGGGGCACTCCACAAAATTGTGACCATTGTCTTCGCAAAGATTATACTTAGGAGTATTCATACAATGGATACTAACATGACCCATTTTCCCACACCATGTACAACGTTGGACAGTACAAGTCAAGCTAAGATGTCTCAGAGATCCACATTTAAAACAACGCTTGGTTTGTCCTGGATAAAAAATGAATCCCTTATCTCTACCTATGTAAAAACAGTTTGGTAAATGTTCCCAACCATCTATAGTTTGATGCAATTTTATCTTCATTTTCCACCCCCATTCCAAAAACCCTCTGCATCCAATATAGGATCAGGGGTGCCCTGTAATTCACAATGTTTTTCTAACCAATAGAGAATGTCAGAAATATTAACTCCCTCATTCCTAAATAAAATAGTTATTACTCTAAACGGTTGTTTTGTTAAGGGGGATAACTTGAAAAGTTGTCCATAAAGGATTTGTTTTTACAGTCATGTGTTTTACCCAAAAACGTTCTAAAAGTTCAGGAGTCCAAAAACTGACATCAAAAGTTAGATCCCCTGGAGCATGAATAAATGCATTGACCTCCGAAGGCGTAAAGCCCAAAGATTGTTTAAGTAAAATGCGACCCACATAGTACCTATCCAGAGCAGGATCCATGCCCCCCAAATACCTGAGTCTAATAGCGTTCCGTCGTTTTGCTAATTCAATAGGTTTTTTAAATAAATCAGCATAAGTAGAACGAGAAACATTTTCCAATGTCTGGGTCTGCTGTGGGTCCTGTGGGTCCAAATGCTCCATTTCAGCAGCAGAAACAGTTACTGTAGCATTGTTTGGAGCAGAAGGCCCCAATAAGTCATTTGAAACTTGAAATGGAATGGGAGAGTCAGAGTTTTGCAGTACATTACCTTGCACCATAACATCAGCCTCAGCGTTCAACCATTCCTGAGACTCAGGTAAAACAGTAGCAATGTCCGATTTTGAAATCGTTGAAAAAGTCGCAATAGGTTCCTGTAGCAAAGGAGCTTCTGAAAGGGCTTCCTGCTGTATAACTGGGTCCGAAATCCATTCTCCTGTCTCCAGTTGGCTCTAACCAGCGCTCTGCAGGGCTCATTCCGGTGACCATCCGGGACCTCCTGGCACTTCAAACGCTTCCTTAGCAACCCGGTTGTGTTCTTCTGACGTTCCAAAATCCACCACAAATACTTTTGACATCATCGAGGAAGAAGAAGCATTCTCAGGGCTACGTTTACGCTTTCTTTCTGAATCCAGTTCTAATTGTTTCCGATTCAGTTCTTCCTCTAAAAGGCACAGTTGTCATTGCAAAATGGTACGTTTTTTCTTCCAATGCTTGAGAGCTATCCATATTGAAATGTAAAGATGCTGTACCAGTTTCAGAAATAACTGGTGTTGCAGATAGATGAAAGTCTTCCACCCCGGTTGACTCCAGGGCTTCTGTCGAGGTTGCGTTAGTAGTTTGCAGGGGTGTTGTGAGATGAACAGCCTCTTCTCCTGCAAGACATCCTTCACCTCCAGCTTCCAGCTTCAAAGTGAGCTCAGCCATCCCTGCAGACAGACGGACCACACCACCCGTCTACAGAGTAGGGGAATTTTCCCGGTGTCCTGGCTAAAGTTCCCTCATTCACTAAAATACCACTAACAGCTTAATCTGGTTCAAGGTTAGTTGGCATTCATCTATATCCCCTTCCCCCGGGTTGTGCCTGAAAATAGGCAGGATTTGTTTAGTGCACTTACCCAGTCAACAAAAACTAAATAATAAATAAAAATATGAGTTGAGCAGATGCCTAAAGTTAAGCTTTCCATGGATCATTTCTGCCCAACTCACACTGGACAAGTCTAGAAATGATCAGTAATAACACACTTAAACTGGGCAGAAACAAGACAGCACTAACAATGAATCCCCAGATGAAAAAAAGACAATTTTAAAGCAAATACATGAACAAATGCAATGGGGGTATTAAACTGACTTCACACATGCCCACATGTCCAATTAGATTTAGAAGTCTGAAAAACAAGGTGATTTATGTTCCCTTTAAGAAACATTGCAATATTAAAAAAATAGCAACATGTTGGCAACTACCAAAGCATGCTACAAGTAATGTCACAAGTAGGGGCAGAGAAAATTAACAACTTTTATTTTACAGCATATTTGCAACAAAGGTCCTCATTTCATGACTTTTACTCTTTGTAAAGTGTGCTCTTGTGGGAAACACATTCTGCAAAATAAGCACTTCGTGGGAAAGTCATGAGCATGCAGATATCTGAAAATTTGCATTTTGAAGCCTTTTGGTCTGCAAGGAATACTATTCACAAAGTTAACATGTGATATTAGTGAAAGTACCACTTCATGGGAAGTGCTCTCTTTGTGGGACCTTTGATGGTAAACTTCATTTTTGCAACAAAAAGTAAAGAACGCTTTGACACAGTATTGTGTCATGCATGTCTTGAGCAGTGAAGGCAATTAGAATTGGGAAGGAAACTTATAGGTAGAGATGCAGCAAAGTTTTAATTTGCTGGCAAAGTGAACCCAAAGTGGTCCATTTCGAATTTGTGTATCACTATGCGAAATGTCCATTAAAAAGTTAAAATTTGCCTTACTTCACATCCACTTTGAGTTCACTTCGAGTTCCATTTTGATAAGGCGAAGTCATTTCGAGACAGGCTACTGAAAACATGCCTGACTGTCTCTGCAGGTTTGCAGGTCACATGATTCAGGGAGGTAGTTAAATAGGCAGGAAGTCAGTATTTTACTTTCACTTTCTCTTGCAGAAAGAGCTGGTGTACTGTGCTGTTTAGTTTGCCAAAGTTGTTCACATGCGATTGTGATTTTTCAATGTTTAAATCTTTTTTATTTAATTAATTGGAGTAGTACAGGAAGTTGTAGTTAATTAGAACGGGTTTTTTGTGTTAAAAAGGGTTTATTTTTGGTTACTTGCTTTTAGTTATTGTACTTATTTGACTAGTACTTATACTAGTATTTTTTTTTTAATTCAGTATGTTCTAAGTTTAAATTCCATTATGGATTGTGGTGGGCAAAGTGATGGCCAGCAGGGGCCACAAATGTGGGGTGGCCTTGTCTGCCCAGTTCAATTAAACCAGCCCAGTTTTGGGACCTCCACTGCAGCCACACCCAGCCCTGCAGTAGTGATCCTCCAGCAGCAGCAGCAGGAAGAACAGAAGCAGCAGCCAAAGGAGCTGCATCAGCAGGAGGAGGAGAGCAGCAGCAACCACAGCAGCCGATTGTTGCCCCTCTACCACCGGCAACACAACAGGTGTAATTTGGTGTCCCCCTGCCAGTACCGGGCCCTGTAACAGAGGTGGAGAAATAATAATAATAATGTTCTTTATTTTTATGGCGCCTTTCAAAAATCAAGGCACCTAACAAATATAAAATAACATATCAAATGGTCCAAACATTTTAAAAATAAAACAAGTAGTACAGTTAAAAAAGAAATCAGTCACCAAACACCTGGTACCACAAGTATGTCTTTGAATCCCTCCACAGTCATGCACTTCTGTAACCGATGGGGTAGAGAATTTCAAAGGGTTGGGGCCACATGCATAAATGCACGGGCCCCAGAAGATTTCAAGCACACCCTCAGAATCTCTAGCAACCCCTCATCAGCTGAGTGGAGTGATCGCTCAGGGCAGTAAGGAACCAGGAGCTCTTTCAGGTAGTCCGGGCCCAGTCTGTATAGGGCTTTTGTATTGGCAGCCAGTGCAGTCCACGCAGCACCAGCGAACTATGACAGGACCAGGAAGTCCCCATCAAAAGCCAGGTTGCAGCATTCTGCACTAGCTGCAAGCAGCGAGTTTCCACCCCAGGAAGCTTAAGGTAAAGGGAGTTGCAATAGTCCAAGCATGAGGTCACAAAGGCATGGACCAGCATAGGAAGATCGCTGGACAGAGCAAGGTGCTTAATCCTAGAGATATTCCTCAGGTGGTAAAAAGGGAACTTGATGACAGCTGACACCTGCGAATGCAGAGTCAGTCCTTCATCAGAAAATTATCCCTAGGTTTCACACCCATTCAGAGGTTGGGAGTGGAAAGCCCCCAAGGAAAAGTCTGGAGGTTAAGCCAACCCCCGGCCCTCCTATCCAGAGCACCAGATCTACAACCAGCACCTCAGTCTTTTCCAAGTTTAACTTCAGCCAACTGGAATCCGTCCAGTCCTGGATTTCTATGAAGCCGTTGTTGAAGACTGAGAGAGCTCCATCCTAGTCAGGTGCAAAAGAAAGGTATAGCTGGGTATCATCAGCATAGCAGTGAAACCTCAGCCCATACCTTCTTGCAATGTCTCCAAGGGGTAGCATGTTCACTGTGAACAACATGGGGGACAATACTGAACCCTGAGAAACCCCACATGACAGAGAAACTGGATCTGAAGAATAAACTCCGGACACCACTCCCTGAGTTCTTCCGATAAGAAAAGATGTAAACCACCTGAGGACTGCACCAGACAGTCCACAGATGAACCTCAGGCAATCAAGTAAGACCCCATGGTCCACAGTGTCAAATGCTGAAGAGAGATCTAGAAGAACCAAGATGGAACATTTTTTCTGATCTCTAGCCATCAGGAGATCATTGAGCACCCAAACCAGTGCTGTCTTGGTACTATGCCTCTTTTGAAAACTGGACTGGAGGGGTTCATAGATGTCATGGATGGTCAAATGGTTCTCCAGCTGTATGGCCACTACTTTCTAAATCACCCTCCCCAAAAAGGGGAGGTAAGAGATTAGTCTGTACTGTAGTTCGCATGGCAGTCAGGATCCAAAGAAGCTTTCTTCAAGAGGGGTGTTACCACTGCCTCCTTCTGGGAGCTAGGAAATTCTCCTATTTCCAAGGAGCACCAGACTATCTGTGCTAGGACCGGACCGATGGAATCAATACAACCCAAAATCAGGAAAGTTGGTCCTGGGTCCAAACTACAGCATGTAGGCTGTGCACCTCGGAAAATCCGCACAACATCCATGAACTCCGGTTGGTTGAAGGTACTCCAGGAATGCTGAGGGCCAGTGACAATGCACTGGTCAAACGCAACACCCATAGAGCGTGCTGGTTGGAGTACCATCCTGATGTCAGCCACCTTAATCACAGAGAATCACGCAAATTCATTGCACTCTACCTGTGAAAAAGCTTTTCAAACTTGCAGCCAGGCTGGGTTGCATAGTCTGTCCACAGTGTGAAAAAGCTGAGCTGGTCAATTCTGAGCAGCTGCAATCTCCCCAGACAAGAACTCTGCCTTCTTACGGGTGATTGCAGATTGATAGACATGATAATGATCCATCAATTTAAGGTGGAATCAAGGGTGGATTTCCACCAGCAATGCTCTAACCTTTGTCCTAGTCACCACATCGCCCTCAAAGTCCCGTCGAACCATGGGGATTGAGGGCAAAGGGAGAGAGGACGAATGCGGACTAGAGAAATGACATCCATGGCCACTGAAATGGCCATATTATAGGTCACCATGAGGGCCTCTGGGTCACTGTTTGCCTCTGGAAAGGATGATAGGTCAAGTACTGCCACCAGGGCTTTAGAGCTACTGTAATATCTCACAAAGGGTGGTACCTGACCATCTCCACAGAGGTAGGCCTGTGAAGGGGGCACTAAAACTAAATCCCATGGTGCAATGATCAGACCATCCAGCTGGTTCCACCCCCAAGTCAGAGGCTTCGATCTCCAGGAGGATGACTAAGTCAAGAAAGTGACCATGTTTATGGGTAGCAGAGGTAACTATCTGTGTAAGGCCCAGAGATTATATCAATTGGAGGCAGTGTTGTCCAAATTGTGAGACTTTGTCATTGACCCAGGCATTGAAGTCACTCAGAACCATCAGTCGAGGCAACTCAGACACCATGTCGATGACGAAGTCCACCACATCCTGAAGGAACCACTTCTCATCACCTCGAGGATGGTAGATGAGAGTGATCCTACAGCCTACACCTGCTACCACAGTACACTCAAATGACTCAGTCTCCTCAAGTGGTACACTTGTGAGATTAAGTTTGGTCTTGAAACAGACCACAACCCCCCCCCCATGATCCAAACTTGGGTGGTGGATCACTGAATACCTGGCTGGAATAAAAGCCTCCAATATGGAGCCAGAATTCTCATCCAACCAGGTCTCAGTGATGCAAGCCAGGTCCACTGTTCTCACAAGATCTGCAATAATTGCAGTCTTGTTTTTAATGGACCTGGCATTGCATAACACCGCCCGAGTTGAATGAATCTCCAGGGCCACCAGAGCCACCTGACTATTAAAATTAGTAGTGCCCTTGGGTATGGAAACCAGACATGGTGGACCACAATCTTGGTTCCATTTTGCCCCAGGGCATCTCCTGGATCTTACAACCCCGATGCAGTGGCTCTACTCATTCACCCTCCACTGTTCACACCCCCAGTCCTCCTCCGTCTCCTCTGAGCAATACCCAGTGCCCTGCAGTGCTGATATGTTGTAAACTTCAAAGGGAGGGAGAAAAAGGGCCAGAAGGCATGGAGATCAGAGGGTGAATAGCGCACAACCATGGGGGCAGGCCTTCAACACATTCTGGTGGCCAATTTATCAAAGTGACTCTTACTTAACTAGACCAACAATACCCCTAAAATATTTAAAACAATCAAATAACAGAAAATAAAATAAAACAAAATTACAATGAAATGTAACCCTTAACACTTACTTGAGGAAAATAAATAACCATCAACATCCATCCCCTATAATAAAATAAATAAATATCCCTCAATTTCCCCACCCCAGCATAAAATTCTAAAATAAGTTAAATATCACAACTCAGAGTCTTGGAAAACAATAAATCAATTTGGAAGTAATTCAGTCACAGATTAATATTAGACCTGCTGTAAATTAAATCATGAATGAAAGAAAAATAAGTCCCCAAGGCCCTCTCACTGCCTCAGGAGAGTTAACAGGGCACAAGTATTCTCACTGTCTGTCCAAGCCCAAAAAAATAATACAGGATGGTGAATAGTTTCGGCCCTCAAGCCCTTTCACTACCTAGGGAACTGTCAAGAAGCACAGGCACTCTTACTGCCTGAAAATGACAGTAAATAATCAAATGGTAGAAGGAAAATAAAAGTATGACCAGGTGCAGGCAGAGGGTCTTTGGAATGAACGTCATCACTTACAATCCATTTGTCAGAAAATCAGAGACTCCAACAATCCCATAGGAAGGACTGCAACCAGAAAATATTTGCAGCTGCTTCCTCGGCTCCTCACCGGTGCTAGCCCACCAGTTGGCCTCCCAGAAAGCTTAAGTGAGCCGATAGCCCACTTCATCGACTACCAGACAGAGCCATGGCTCAGCTCCCTGAGCAACCACGAATTCTGGCCACCAGTCACCCCATAGGGACAGACTGACCACTACCTACTATCCAGTTCCTGCACCCAGCAAAGGCACCACCACAGGATCATCCAGACAGGGGATCAGTTCAACACAAGACCACACAATCTTCTCCTGTGCTGCACCTAGTTCAGCAGTCCAAACTCCAAGTCATCCACTGCCTCTCCTCAACCCCTCTTCTTTTCTCTTCTCTTCTCCTCTCCTCTCCTCAGAGCTTCCTAACTCCAGCCGAAGACACAAATCTGGACCAATAACAAGCAGCAAGTCCAGGTAAATCCAACTAGATCCCGAAGGAAGCATAGGCAGGTCAGCAAAAAACTTCAAAATAAGCAGGGCGACAACGGGCAAAAATGAATGGCCCCAAAGCACTCAACAAGGTCATTAAAATGACCTGGTGTCACTCTACAAATTGTCTGAAGCAGAAACAGATAACAAAACAGTCAGGAAACAAGTCATAAACAGCGACAAGTGAGAGACAAAAACAGGGGTAGTAACAATAAACTAGAGGTGAAAAATGGAGAAAATGGAAAAAATAAAATCACGGTCTAGCTATAAGAAATTCCAAATTGTAAGAGCAGCTCTACAGCACGCCCAGCCCAGTCCCTTTACTTGCACCAACTACGAACTTTCTCTCCTGCTGCGTACTACCACAGACGCAGCCACGACCACACTTGACACTACTAGACATGCTAGCCCCTGATGAATGGGCCTCATCATCATAGCTTCCACTGCTAATAGTCTTCTTGGCAGCAGGGCCACAGCCAGAAACAGCTTTGCCTGACTGTCTCTTTATAGGCATTTTTTTTAAGATTACACAGAATTAACAGCAACTTTATATTTCAGCACTTTTGGGAGGATGGGAGGCAAAACCCTAAATCCAGCTGCACAGGCACAACACAAGACCTGTCCTGGAATCCTTAACCAGTCTTCCAAAATCCAACAGTCAAAAAACAATACCTTATTTTGATGGGGGAGGGGGGACAGCAGTAGCTACCTACACAGAAGCAGGGAAAAATACTGCAGACAGGCTGAGAAATTCAAAGTACTGCAATTGCAGTGCCACAATAAAAGGCATAACAATTGACAGCATGTACACAGATTAAAATTCAGGCACAGAAACTTTAACTGTTCAGTAAAGTAAAACACAGTCTTTTAAAATGACTGAAAAAATGCCCAACAAACAGAAAAAACTTAGAAACTATTAAGTGACGATTTCCTGTTTGTACATCAACACAAACAATAATAAAACACTAGCCTACACTTGGAAAAACTGCCTCTCTCACTGATCTCCCTTCTGCACCACAGATCTGCCACTCCCCCAAAGCATACGTTTACAGTGTCTATCAGTACAGACACTGAATCAACTAAATTAACATTCAATATTCACAAAAACTTAATAAATGCTAGATGATATAACTTCATAAGGGTTTACTACAATCGAGCTACTAAATTTTGACAAAATATTTTGTGGCAAAAAAGGCATTTTTAAAGGTTTTTCAAGGGTTTCAATCTTAGATCTCTGAGAGCAAACTGTCTCCAGCTTTCCACTACACACACAATGATGAACTGAGGCTGTGCAACACAATATAGATCCCATGCAACCTTACATCGCATGATTCACTACAAAATTTGCATTAAAGAGCACAAAAACAAGGTGAAGTAATGTGAAGTCCATACAGAACATTGGGAACTTTGCATAGCTTTGAGATGTGTAGTAATTCTCTTTGCCTTGTGGAATATTATGCAAAATTTGGGATTTACGTGAAATACTACACATAGTGAATTTTAGGCATTTCACCCACCTCTGCTTGCAGGTAAATCATTGTGGACTGACCTTGATAAAGTTAAGGTGCGGTGCATTGGCAGCAGAGCCATGATTGACTAATCGAGAGTAAAGTTCCAGTAACATTGAATATGTGTTCACAGTATGTACTACTGGGTGAACAGCATAGAAATTTAACTTCAAAACAAGCAAGTTGAGTCAGAATTTTTTGTTGTTGTTGTTTTTGTTACCATGCTGTGCTCTAAAAGATCACCAATAAAGCTACAGTGGCAGCCATGGTCATCCATCACAATAATCAGCCATGTCCAGCCATGGTTTTTTAAGCAATAAGACATGACCAGGGGTTAGATTAACAGTCTGTTAATCACCCCCTAGGGGTGTAATGTGGCACGAGGCACAGCTGAATGCCATATTGCCCCAGGCGGTAATTAACTGACTGTTAATCTAACTCCTGGGAGTGCCTTATTGCTATTATAAAATAAATTCCAAAAGAAAAGTGATAAAAGTATACTTTTTGAATGTTTTCTTCATTTAGAGGGAGATTTTTAATAAAATAGTTCTGCCACCAACAGTTTAAGAATGCTGGTTCAAAATCAGAATGCAGCATTCCAGTCATTTAGCAGTGCTAGAGGATGGAATGCTGAAAGGAAGAATCCATGTTTCATGGTGATCAGGCTGTACGTGACAGTATAACATGGATTAACGTAAGGCTGTTGGAATCCTAACAGCCAATCAGATTGCAGCATTTCTGAGACCATTTTTATAATATTCTTTACCAGTGAACTGAATGGCCTATGTCTGGCCATGACTAGCAATTACCAAGGATATCATAACTAATATCAGTGCCTGCCACTGTAATGTGTGATTCTCGGAAATACAGTAATTCTCCATTATTTTGAACCAAGACAGGGAAGGTACTTGTTATGTTTGAAAGAGGAAGGGTTCTACACAAAGAACCAACTACCAAACATTTTGGGCTCATTTTGGGCACCCCAGAAAATAATTATGGAAGGGTTTGGGAGTGGTTGAAGGACTAAACAGTGTGTCTACCTCCAAGTCAGCACCACCTAATAAATACTGGTCATTGCCATTGTCACTACCCATGGAGGGTGGGTATTTCCTTATTAATTTCCATTGTGGCTTTCTCAAAGGGAGTCAAGAGCAATGTAAAATGTTTCAGAAGAATCCTCAGAAATAAATTCTGCACCATCCAAACTACAATGATATGCAACAGGGTATATTCCTGAATTACCACTGTTGAAACAGAATGCTTTCATACATAAGGAAGGTAGAGCCGCAGCTTGTGGGTACATATTTCTTTAGCTGCAGTAGTAGCAAGATTTTTCTTTTTTTCTGGAGATCCACCAAGATGCTACTGTACATGTTTTGACTGAGTGCCAGAAATCACAAAAAATTTTTTTTTGCTACTCTCATTTATGTGGCTATTATCATGTCACTAGAAAGGAAAACTCTGACCAGAAGATTTAAACAACATACAAAGCAAGGGATATGAAGAAAGTTATCAATTTACAAAGTGCAGAAAATGTGAGCATCATTAGAAGACACCACTAATTTACACCACATACTCGACTAGGGGCTGTCATGCAACAATTATGTCACATGCATCTTCTAAAATGTTTCCTGCAGTTTGATGTTAATGCACAGCTTCACAAATTTCTGGGTGCAGTCACAATAGCAAAATACTGTATTTATGATTCAGGATCTAGTACCATAGGACAAAGCATTTTAGCCAATCACAAATAATTTACACATAGCCCTGGACAATTATTTGTCACTGGTGAATGACCTTCACAATGAAGTCCAAAATGAACTTGTTCATTTCTAACATGGGGCCAACACTTGGCCGGCTGAATGCCATTTTGTTTTTGAGCATCTGAGTGATGGTCTCATATTTATGTTGCACACAGTAGGGAGATAAATGCTATGTGATGGTTGTGTCACAGTGTCTGTTATGGAAAATAACTGTGCTAGAGACTGGGACCTAGGGGTGTAGTCACCAAGAGTGTGCACAAGGATTGGAGTACTCATCCAGAAAACCATCAGTGATAGTACATAAACTGTGGCACTCACACCCACTTTAAACACTGGACACCAGAGCTCAAGAAACAATAATCTTTAATAAATATTAAAACACTACATCAGACAGCCTTATGTGTTTCTGATTCAGTTAATCTTTACCAAAGGTTAAAAAACAGTTAGTCACATGATCCATATACACCTATATTAATTACAGCTACATTTAATGGCATAACACACAGTTTAAAATGATTGGTTGCAGACTTAATTGATAAAAATACATTCTGGTCTAATAGCAATTAAAAGTCATGGCAACTATCAAAGCATCAACATAATAACAAGACATACATATAAGTACTGAAACTGCTAAACCCATTGTATCCCGCTTTATCTCCAGGGACCACAATGTCAATGACCTTTCTGTTTGTGTCCTTCAGCAGGGCTTCTGGGATCCTGCCCATAGGAAAAACATGGAAGCCAAGCTGATCATCTGCCTTGGCTCCCAGCAGCCCTCCAGTTTAAATGATAGACTTATTTTCCACTAACATCTTTCAGCCATCCCTTTTTTCCCTAAAGTCTATTTGTTTTTGTACTCATTTAATTTATTTTTCATTTTCACCATAAGTCTCCATCTCTGTCTCCCTCCCACACATTTGTCACCTTTCAGCCTTCTTACTAGGCCCTGTTAATTAGTTCCCACCTGGGAACTTCCCTAGCACTTTCACTCCTGTTATGCTTTATCTTTCCCATCATCACCTTTTTGTTTCACAGATTCTCTCTTAATCTTACCATTTATCACTTCTTCTCCCTGAGCCTCCCATTTCTTCTTTCCCACATATATATCTATATATATATATATATATATATATATATATATATATATTATATAAATGGGGTGGTAAAATCATAGAAATTCCAGTAACATGATTGGACAGAATGCATCACATGACCGTGCATTATTTCCCAACGACCGCACGCCTCCCAGTACGACCGCACACCTAAACTACTTTCCAGCCCTCAAAACCTTCTCACCAGCAGTGAGATCACTCCACGCCTAATGCAGTTAAGCAGCCACATACAAACACACACTGTTACTACTGCACACTGTCTCACCACCCTAAATTCTAAAAAACAACATAATGCAGCCCATTTAACAGAAACCTGTGTAAAAAAAAAGGCAAACTACAGTTCTCTTACTTCCTACTCTCACTTTCAGTTAAAAAAATCTCCCTTTCTACACAGACTTGCCCGATCGTTCACCACTTTCACTTTTCCTACCTGAAGTATAGCGTGACCGAGCGGTGCGCATTGCGTGAAGTAACAAGCTGTTACGAGTTGAAAGTAAGTCCTTTTGAGTTAAAAAAAAGATAAAAAGTGTTTTCCCTGCTTTGACTTTCCCTTAATTTCACTAAAACAAGCTGCAGAGTGTATGTACAACGGAGCGAGGAGACGCCGAGTGAGTCGGCAGCTTTACGAAGGCAGACGCAAGCCAGAGCGAGTGTTGCTATGACAAATTATTTTATAAAACCTTTCATTTACTGAGTCCATCACAACCATAAAAAAAACTCTTGGCTGTTAGACACAGTACATGGCACCAAGCAGTGCAGCAGTGCAGAGATAAACAAACTCTAGTCAGAGCCACAATGGCTGCTAATGCATTAATGTGATAAAAGATGCATAATTAATATGTGACTTAGTTGTACTTGTAATATTGTGATGAAAAAAGTCCCACATTTACACTGCAATAGCAGAAAAATAAGAAGAAACCCATAAAGAATAAAATGCAATGTCTAATTTTTACTGGTGTTCTCTTTAATTCATTTTTGTGAAGTAGTTAACCAGGATAGCTCAGCTAACATGCAGTGTCTCATTGTCAATGAGGTCCAGATTGTACCCATTGTTACTATGTATTTTCACAAATGTGACAAGCTGAGATGCAATATCTTGTTTTCAGAGGGATCATGCTTTTTTTGAATGCAGGTATATATTTACACAATGTGTCTTTTCAGTAGAACATGGGAATTTATGATGTCAGCATGGGAATGCAGAACTGGCGAGGTGCTGACATCATAAAGAGCATCCTAATGTTATTTACTATTTATTTATCCAGCACAGCTCAAATGAGTTGCAATGTGTCATTTTCAGTGGAATCCTGCTTCTATCTGCAGTGTGAAGTACAATAGCCCTGATACAAAACCGTGGAGCAGTCAGCAACATTTGGCTTAGCACCAAGACATTGGTGACAACTACTTTACAATCACAATGCAAAAATAAATAAATTATTGCAAAAAAGTCAAACTTCTGCTGTCAATTTTGGTTGCATTAACACTGTACTTTGGCACCAGTTCTCAAATTCTTCAATTAGAAGCCCGTTTGGTCAGATGGACATTTAAACAAAGAGAGAAAGACTAGATGGGACATAGACTTCTGGTGCCAGTATTAAAATAATAAAAGCAGACACTATGTAACATGACTGCACCATTACAGTTTCCCCACCTAGCACAGATAAGTAGGAACTCTCTTATGTGAGTCCTAGAGCACCTAGGATGGGGTTCTTGAGGTGACATCCAGAAGTACCTGTAAAATAGAAACAGCAATGGGGTCACAAAATGTCTGTAGTTCTTTGGAGGAAAAATAGGAGAGACAGGGGAAGCTTAAACATAAAATAATACATATCTGATACATGGAGGATCAATGTTCTGTCAGACAAGGATGGCATTCTGTCAGACCTTTAGAAATTAAGGGAAATGGATAGTATGAGGAAAAATATTAGCAACAGTAGGGACAAATTGTGGTGGCACTAGGGGTATTAGAAGGAGGAGTAAGGTACCTTCTGATTTGTCCAGAAATTCATGAAAGGGGCATGGGAAGGCCAGTAGGATTCAGGTACAAGTTGGTAAATTTGTAGTAAAACATCCTTAAGTGTTATTTGTGGGGGGATAGTCACCACTCCATGGGGAAATTTTAATCCCTGTAGGTGGTAATTACTTTTTTCTTCTACCTGCTACAACCAAGGGAACACATGAAGGAAATGTATTTCATGCTAAAAATAGTACTTAAAGGACAAGTAATAATTTATAGAGAAAATGCTTCTGCTATGCAGCCATAAAAATAGATCATCCAATGACTAACACTCCCCCCTTTAGAAAGTGTTTCTTCAGAAGCTGCACTGATTTTTTTCCCTAATGGTTGTACAACAAGGAAACATGCAGAGCAGTTTACGTTTTATGGTACCACTGGGAAACATTTGGAGCAGCTTACATTTCTGGTATGAGTTTTACAATTTTTATAAGTAAGAGATATTCAGCATTGTGTATGGTAAATGAAGTACTTGAAGAAATGATAGTGATATGGGCAGTTAACAGGAAGAGTAGACTTCTGGTACCTGATATTCAGATGTTAGCACAGGCATTAATGGGTCTTTGCCCATGGAAAGCAGGGTTTGTGCTGGATCCCCACATTCAAAAGGGACTTTTCTGCAGGCGAAGAGGGTTGGCACCCATACAAAACATAATGTATGGGGCAGGCAAGAAGAGATGCATGGCCATGAATAGCTGTGCTACCCCATATTCAGTGGTTTTGATTTGTGGAAAAAGGGCTTAGAAAGTTCCTTTTTCACAGTGCAAACACTGATTGCCTGCCTGTCCAGATCAACTAAAGACTAACACTTCACCCCCTGTACAGAGGGTTTCTTTAGAGGTTGCACTGACTTTTTTCCCCTAATGGTTGCACCACTAGGAAACATGTGGAGCAGTTTATTATTTTGGTATTGTACCACTGGGGAACGTTTGGAGCAGCTTATTTTGTTTTGTACGAGTTCTAATTTTCTAACACTAAGTGATATACAACAATGTGAATGGTAAGTGAAGTGCAGGAAGAAATTAGGGTCAGAAGGGTAGTTTACAAGAAGAGTAGACTTCTGGGGCCCAATATTCAAACTTTTGTGTGGGTGCTAATGGGTCATTGCCCACGCAAAGTGGGGTTTGCACTGTATCCCTATATTCAAAAGGGGCTATTACATGGGTAGAGAGGGTTACCACCCACACAAAACATAATATATGTGGGCAGGCAAGGGAAGGGGCTGGGCCATGAATAGCTGTGCTTCCCCATATTCAGTGGTTTTGCACTGCACAAAAGGGCTTAGCATGGTCGTTTTGCACAGTGCAAATACCTCAGAACAAAACCTTGACTTACTCTAGACAACCCTAGCAGTTGCTGGAGGTAATGTAGCCACCAAGTTGGTTGGCAACTGGGGAGAACACCCCCTCTCATGGTCCCTGGCACTCCCCCTTTAATCACCAGCCCCTACTGCACAAATAAACCACCTGACAGTAGTGGACCCCCCTCTGATCACCAGCCCATCCAATAATTATGAAAGTCCCTGGTGCTAGAGTTCCCCCCTCTGATTGTCATCCCATCCAGTAGTGATGACCATCCCTGGTGCCAGTTTCACCCCGCCCCTGACCACCAGCCCATTCTGTAATGATAACAATCCCTGATGCTGGGCCCCCTCTCTGATCCCCAGCCTGTACTGTAATTTGAGAAAATTCCTTGGTGGCAGCGGTCACCCCTCCTCCATCCCTTCTTCTGATCACCAGCCCATAGTACAAAAACCCTCCCTGGCATCCCATGTCCCCCCCACATTGGCACTGAACACCCACACCTCTCAGTCACCTTACCAGTCCCCTTTGTGCCTTGGGTGCATAGGGCAACTGGCACAGCCCCCATTACACCTCCTTGACTGGATGCAATATGTCCAGGCTGGGAGCACACCTCTTATTTATAAGACATGGTGATATGCCTTGTCGTATAAATAAGAGGTGCACTCCCTGCCTGGACAGACAGTGGCTGGCCATGGAGGTGTGAGGAGGGATGCATCAGGCACAATATGCACCAACAGCACCAGGGGGACTAGTACAGTCACTGGGGTGTGTGCATTGGCATGGTAGGGGGGAGAACCACTGGGTGCCAGGGAGGGTTTGCCATTCTACTTGTGGCTGGCAATTGGAGAGAGGGAGGGGGAACCACTGCCACCAGGGATTTTTCATGTATTACAGTATGAGCTGGCAATTGGGGGACCAATAGCACCAGGGATTGACATCATTAGAGGACAGACTGGAAATCTGAGGAGAGTGACCACTACCACCAGGGATTGTTATCATTACTGGATGGGTTGGTGTTGGGGGGGTAACTAGCACCAGGGATTGCCATCATTACAGGATGGGCTGAAATACAGAAGGAGAGACAATTAGCACCAGGGGTATCATCAATACTGGATGGCTTGGTGATCAGGGGGACCACTATCACCAGGGATCATCATCATTACACGATGGGATGGTGATCGGTGGGGGGAACCACTACCACCAGAGACATCTACATAGCTTTGGAACTGGGCAACTGGGGAGGTGGCACCATGCTAACCTGCCTTGCTACCCATGTAAATGAGTCCCTAAGGGGCATGCAAATGGCTCCTTAGCACCCTGCATGCCCAATGAGCTAATTTGCATTGGTTCTTTTGAATATTGCAGGCACTATACTACTTTGAGATCCATTTTGGGGCAGTGCTCCATGACTTAGCACTATACCAATTTGGCCCTATATTCAGTCAAATAATGTCAGTGCAATATTTGACTGAATATAGGATCCTTGGGCTCCTGGCCAATTGCAAGGTGTAGTGCAAAGTTTTATGGCCTACTTTGCCCTTTTTGAATATCAGGCCCCTGGGGATTAGTGAAGCTAGAACTCTAGAGACAAACAAGGGAGTAAACATAGAATCAGAGGGACAAAGCAAGTTGCAGGGAATAGAGACTACTTGAGGTGAAATCCAATTATGAAACGTTCTTCAAATACTGTACTTTAATGAGAGGTGAAAAATATTGTAATATTAGCCCACCAAAGGAATAGGACACAAGAGACAATTACAAATGGCACACAGATAACAGAATGCCTGATAATGTTTTTTTCCTCAGAATTCACAGAGGAGAGTGAAAGAGCAATATGTAAGCAATAATACCTGACATGGTGAGAGATATTGCTCAATACTGGACCACCAGGGGGCATAATGAGGAGGACCGACGACACACGTGGAGAGCCTTATAGCTCCAGAAGGTCTGATATTTCCTATAATGCCTACCATGCACGGTATTATTGCACTTAGAAAATGGAGTACAGGTGACATATTTACAAGATAAAAAAAATTAAAAAAAAATAGTAGAAATCAATTTTATGTTACTGTTCTTGTTTTGTGTTAAAGTAGTCCCTCTTCTGGGATGCTTGCCAGTAGAGGGCACTGTTGTGTTTCTGAGTCTTTTGCTGAGAATGTGCTGTTGTTCATTGGTGGTGTTTCCCCCCTCCCCCTACTGTCCATCGTTTTGGGAAAACTACTGATGTTTGTGCTATACAAATTGCCACAAGGCCATGTGCGAGAATCTGTAGTTTGTTTGTATCCTGTAATACAGATGGAGACACACTGCCAGTGTGCAGCACAAGAGAGAGCGGGCAGTCTGATGGAGGACAGCAGTAAAGGAGTGGGTGATTTTTTGAGGAGCAAATGGTCAGGAGCATAATCAGCCTTGAAGTAGGGGTCTGACATTACAGTGAATGTGCATAGTTGGTGAGAGCCTCTTTAATGGTAGTACCTTAAATAAGGTACTATGAAGTTTCACTGTTTCTGTTTTATTCCTGTTGGGAGCAGGGCGGACCATATATGCTGGCAGAAAGCCATGCAACAATGTAGCACGAGTCTGCAGCACATTGAGTTGGGGCCGTAATGTAGGACAAGTGTGCAGCACTTTCAGTTAGGGAGCTGGTGACAAGAATAGGTTTTCCTGTGTTGTTGAATTACACAAGGAGGGTCACATGGTGCAGCTAAGCTGAAAGCAGCCTGGCTCAATGAGCACTGCCTCTGGATGTAAAATCTAGTGGCATTTTGAACACTGATTCCTCTCTCTTGCTAGGAAATGAGTTACCACCTGACAGTACCTGAAGTCAGGAAACCAGACAGTGAATCTTCTTTGGACCTAAACATGCCTAAAAAGCCAAAAAAAAAGACAAAACTCAGTCTGGTGCAGATCTCTCCTCTTCCAAAATGGCAAACTGTGCTGGTGAATTTAACTCTCATGGTTTGAGCCAAGATCTTCAGGAAATTAAAACTTTTGTTTCTAATATTACGGCCTAACTTTCCAAACTTACCTTGACCATGGATGCTGACAAAAGTGCAGTCAACAGCTTAGGCTCCAGGATCATTGAAACAGAAGAGAGGGTCAGCAAGCTGGAAGACTGGGTGCACCTACTGGTCACTAGATTGCCACTGTTGAGAGGGAATTAAAATGGATATGGGATAAGCTGAATGTCCAAGAAATGAGAGGCAGATGAAATAATTTACGGCTTTTTGTATTGTTGGAAGGCACAGAAGGTACAGACTTGGTAACATTCTTTCAATCGATGCTGCCACAACTACTAAGCTACCAATGGTTCCTACAGTTGAAATAGATAAATCTCATCATGTTCCTTCGGGCCTGCATTGGCTCCTCAACAAGCTCATCCTTGGCCCGTGATCGTTCACTTGCTGCATTACCAGGACCGAGAACTAATACTGTGCCTGGCTCATCAAAAATCACCTTTGGCATGGCAAGGGGGCAAACTCCAGCTCTACCCAGACTTCTCATGAAGAATTTTCGATACACGGAAGGTATTTGACCCAGTTCAGGACTTGGCTCGACCAAAGGGTGTTTGTTGCTTCCTTGTGCCACCTGCATCTCTCTGAATTGTGATTGCTGCCAAAATGAAAACTTTTTTAGAACCGGCTGCTGCTTACTGTTATTTGCAGAATATGGGGAATGTGGTGAGTTCCTCAGTTCTGGGCTCCAGTGATAACACCTAGAATCCTAAGCCCCAGACATCATCTACAGCTTCGCGTGTGAGATTCCCTAGGGATCAGCCTCATATCAGGGCTGCACCAACTTCCATCACTATGGCAATTGAACACGAGCCTATGGAGATTGGTCAAGTATTGAAAGAGTGATTGCAGATTTGGACAGTATTTTGTTTGTTATTTCTTACTCCATGGGAGGGCTTAATTCATTTAGTCCACTGGGGTTTACATTCTGACCTCTTGATGGATAGAGGGGAGGGGAGCTCTGGCTGAATGGAAGAGTTTTTATTTCTTTTGTGGTGGGGTGTTGAATTGTTGGCATTGAGCTCTTCTCTCCCCTTATCTTCTGAATATGCTGTTTTTTGGGTTTATCACTGAGAAGGGGGATCATGTGTGTACTGCTGGCTTGAGTTGGGAAAGTGGGAGAGGGGGAGACCTACTTTTCTGTTTCATTTATAGTAGTTTTATTTTGGTGTTTTTGCTGAGTTATGTTTTGTTTTAGGGATTTCTTTATTTTATTTGTGGTCAACTGTTGCCATCTAGTGTCTTATTTCTAACACTACAGTCATAGAAATATAGAAACATAGAAAATGTCGTCAGAAGGGGACCTGTGGTCCATTGAGTCTGCCCAAGCATAGTATCTCAGGACCTTTTGTACACCAGTGCCCTATCCCCCGAAATGCCCAATCTAGCATTGAGCCCTAACCTTGTCCCACATGTGTTTGAAACTAGATACTGTCTTAGCTGCCACCACCTCAGGTGGCAGTCTGTTAAAAGGTTCCACCACTTTCTCAGAAAAGTAAAACTTTCTGATGTACCTCCTGAATCTTCCCCCTTTCAATTTCCACTCCTGTCCCCTTGTAGAATTGGTGTTCCTCTTAAAAAGCACACATTGCAGTACTTAATGTCCTTTCTAAAGTGTGGCCTCCAGAACTGGACACAGTACTCCAGATGTTGCCTCTCCAATGACCGTTACAGTGGCAGTATCACTTCCCTGTTCCTACTATCTATCTCCCTACTAATAGATCCTAGTACACTGCTGGCCCTGCTCTAAGCCTTATTGTTCTGACTCTGCTGCTTGGGGTCATCACTAATAATGACCTCCAGATCTTGTTCTTCAGCAGAGGAGTTGAGTTTGATCCCTTTTAGCCAGTATTCTGTCTTATGGTTGGTCCTACTCAGGTGCATCACTTTGCACTTTTTAGCATTGCATTTCAACTGCCATATGTGTGTTCATCTTTCCAGCTTCTTAAGGTCATCCTGTAGCTCTCTGATTCCCTCCATTGTGTCCACTCTTCTGCTGAGTTTCGAGTCATCAGCAAACAGGGCAATGTTGCCATTTATAGTCTCGCTGATGTCACTATTGAATATGTTGACAAGGACCACCCCCAGGACTGACCCCTAAGACACCCTGATAGTGACATATCTTTCTGTAGATCTTACCCCATTTACTACCACCCATTGTTTCCTGTCTTTTAGACAATTTTGTACCCACTTGACTATTTGCTCTGCTACCCCGAGGTCTTCTAACTTTTTGAACAGGTGCCTGTGCAGGACAGTGCCAAAGCTTTACTGAAGTCAAAGTAAAGCAGGTCTACCATATGACCCTTATCCAAATCCCTGGTCATGTGACCAAAGAAAGAAATAAGGTTTGTCTGACATGACCTGCCTGTCACAAACCTGTGTTATTTATTATTCTGGAGGTGATTTACTTTTAGGTACTATATTCCACAAGATCTTGCTTGATAAGGGATTCCATCAATTTACTGACTATTGATGTGAGACTGACTGGCCTAAAGTTATCTGACTCCTCCCTATTGCCACTCTTATGGAGTGGCACCATGTCTGCCACCCTCCAGTCACCCAGCACTACCCCAGATTCAATCGACCTATTGAGTAGGTGTGCAAGCGGGGCCGCTAGCTCTCTATGAGCTCTCTCAGCATCCTGAGGTGCAAACCATCTGGGCCAGGGTTCTTGCCAGGTCTGATGTCTGAAAGGCCCTTCATGAACTTATCCATTGTGAGCTCCTGACTGCACATTCTCTGAACTCTTCTGGCCGTGGCTCTGATACCACTGCCTGGAAGTGGGCCTGTTCCTCCCCAGTGAATACTGAGCAAAAGTATTCATTTAGGTCCTCTGCCTTCAGCCTGTTGTTCTCCAGTACCTCATCCCTAACCTTTATCCAAACTATTGCTCCCCTTTCTTCCTTTTTTTGCTAATGTATCAGCAAATGGTATTTTCCACTGTCTTGACTCCCCGTGCAACCTGTAACTCTTTTGCTGCTTTGGCATCCCTCATCTTTCTCCTGGCCTCCCTGCTTTTCTGAATGTAATCCTCCCATTCCCTGTTCCCTTTCTGTTGTTTGAATGCTTTATAAGCATTCTGTTTGGCCTTGATTACCTCCCTTACTGGAGGATAGAACCACATGGGCCTTTTAAACCTATTCTTCTTTGTTACAGTCTTGATGCAGAGCCTGGTTGCTCAGAGGACTGCTCCCCTGGTATCCTCCCATATTTCCTCCAACTGTGACTTGTCCCTGATGTTTGCTAATCTGTCCCTCACTATCTGCTTTAGTCTGCCAAAATCTGCTCTCTTAAAGCATAACACCTCTGTCCTTGAGGATGTTTTTGTATTGCCCACTGATATTTCAAACCATACTGAAGTGTGGTCACTATCTGCCAAGGGCTCTTCTACCTTCAATGATCCAATGTCTTCTGAATTTGTGAGGATCCAATCCAGGATGGCATCTCCCTTGGTCAGATCCTTCACCAGCTGAGACAGTAGGCAGTTCTGGAATGCATCCAGTAAAGCCTGACATCTGGCAGTCTTGGCCACTGGAATCCTCCAGTCCACATCTGGCAGGTTAAGGTCACCGACCACCACTATGTCCCCTTTACCTGCCTTCCTTTGTAACTGTTCTGTTGTTTGTTCATCTTTCCTGTCTTCCTGCCCTGGGTGTCTGTATATCACCACCCATGTGCAGCTTCCTTCCTACAGGGGTGGTTAGTTGAACCCAGAGAGACTGAATGCCCAACCCACTGGTCTTGGTACTTACATCCTCAGTTGCTTCAATGCCCTCCTTCACATAGCTGATAACTCCCCCTCCCCTTTCTGTCTTTCCCTTCTGAACAGTGTGTTGTCTGGGATGCCAAGGTCTCAATTGTTGTTGCCTGTTACCCAGGTTTCAGTAATAGATGGGTAATTTTTTCATGACTCTGTATATACTGCAGTTGGGGCTCCTTTTCTTTGGGCCCTATGGGATGCTTTTTGTTTTACTGGCGGGGAGTTCTAGTTTTATAGAAGTTCCTTTTCTTGCACCAATTTTTTTTTTCTGGGCTGCCCCATAGACTGGAGTATTCCATACACTATGATTTAGAGATTGCAACCTCTGGAGATTGAGTGGTAATTACATCTCCCCCCTCCTCCTTCTTGACAGTATGGGAGGTTCCACTTGAGGGCACATTGCTGAGAAATCAGTTTATTATTTTCTTTTTAATTTGTACTTAAAGCCCCACAGGTGTGCTTGTTTATGTTGGGGCTCCCTTTCGGAAATACATTTTTGTTTATGCTCAAAGACTCTTCAATTTTACAGCATGGGAGAGCTGTTTTTTCTATTCTTGACATACAGTGTCTCTTCTGCTAGAGGCAGCAGCTGACTTGAGTTAGGTTGGGGGTTGAACACAAGGTATGTGGTTGAGGGGAGACTGGGAGTGTGTTGGCTGCTCATAGGTGGGGACTCAGTGGTCACCATGTCTTCTGCATTATACTGTGCACAGTAGTAGTGTATTTCTGTCCTACTTTATATTGTTTTTCTTTGGTTTTTTTAGGTAGCTTAATAGTTTCTTTGCTCATTAGTGTTATATAGAGAATAATGCATGGGTAGGTAGTTATAACGAGGATTTTACACACCCCAGAGGGGTGGGATGCCGTATAAACCCTGAGAGCGAAGTTTGAGGGGTTTATTAGGGCATCCCACCATTAGGGTGTGTGTAAAATCCAAGTTTTACACACCTACCAATCCTTTGTTTTGTATAAGTGCTGGAGGTCATTTTTTCACCACTGCAATTGTACAAAATAAGTGGATTTCTGTACGGAGTCAAGCTGTGGACTGTTGGGGTTTTAACCTGGTCCTTAGTGGCTGGCTCATAAACTGAAGCAGCTTTTTTTTTCTCCTAACTAGCATCTGATTAGGTTCTTTTTTTTTTGTGCCCAGTAGTATTTTTTGATTTAAAAAAAAGAACTTACCACCTACTTTTGTCAGGGAAGTTTCCAGTGCTGATGATCGGGGACAGATGGCTAGAGAACAGAAGTTATCGGTATGCACATGCGCCAAAGTAGAGAAACTGGGCACATGTTTGTTGTTATAACCGGCTGGTTATAATGACAGAATTATAACCTGGTTTCCCTATGGGAAAAATGGTAACAAGTTATTATAATCCTATTCAACATTAAGGTAAAGTGGAGAACTAGACCTTTTGTGGGGTCTGGCCTGAGGGAGGGGAAGAAGGCAGTATTAGGCTATCTTTTTATAAACCTCTATGCTGTATAAAGTGATAAGTTGTAATGTAAATGGGCTGAACAGCCTGTCAAATGGAAACGAGTTCTTACACACCTTAGGAAATTGAGGGGACAAATAATTTTCCAACTGAAAACTCATTTGGTTTGGAAGGAGGCAGAGAAATTGTGTAGGCTTTGGGGGGGAGACAAGTTTTTGAATCATCGTAACCTTCCAAGAAGAAGGGGATGGCTATTTTATGTCATAGAATGGTTAACTGGGTGACAGATCAGGTTAAGCATGATAAGGAAGGTCGGTGGGTATTAGTGCAAGGCAAACTGGATGGAAGGCCCATGGTCTTGGGGTGGGTTTTTGCCCCTAATGCCTAGGAACCACATTTTTTCACATGATCTGTCTCAGCAGTTGTTAGATATTGGGACGTGCTTGATGTTATTGGGTGAGGATATGAATCAGGTCCTAGATCTCTTATGTGATAGAAGCACCCCACCTCCCAAACCAGTACTGGTGGGGAGTTGGGCTCTCAGTTTATTGCTACAGAAAAATGGGCTTCAGGATATATTGTGAATGGAGTACCCTACAACTAGAGATTATACATTTTATTCAGCCCCCCAAAACACGTATAGCAGAATAGATATGATTTTAGCAGCTGGGGAAGTGTATCAGGGGGCATTCCATTCGACTATTGAACCAATTCTGATTTCCAACCATTCACAAGTTACCATTATTTTTCCTTGGGAGCTTCCCTGGAGATGGACAAAAAGGTGTCAGTGCAATGTCAGTCTCTGTAGAGATGATGCCTTTCATGAGTGAATTAAGCAAGAGGTTCAATTGTATATAGATGCCCATAAGAATCGGGATAACTCACATAAGTAGGTCTGGGAATGACTGAAAGCTTATCTGTGATGGTGAATTATCACATATGCATTGGCCAAGAAAAAAGAAAAGGGATGGGAACTGAGGGACTTGGATGCGAAGTTGGCATTTTTGCAAAAAAGGCATCAAAAGGATGATTCTTCACCCACTTTGCTACTACAGATGCAGCTTTTGCAGTATAGAATGAATGCCCTCAATTCACAGCAGGCAGAATATGCTCTTTATACAATGTGGCATGTGTTTTGGGAAGGGCGAAGATTGGGCATCTTTTAGCATATCATTTAAAAAGACAGGCAGAAGAAACAAAAATATCAGAAATCTGGTCAGGACATTTATTAACTGATCCTGGAGGAATAAATAATGCTTTTAGGATGTTTTATCAGGGATTGTATGCCTCTCACCTGGAGGACAGGGAAGGGTACCACAGCTCTCTTTGGGTTTTTGTAGGTGGTTTGTCCTTCCCTCGGCTATCTGAGATGCAAAGGCAAGCACTAGAAGGTTCTATCACTTCTGAGGAAATCAAGACTGCAATTGAACAGCTTGCAGCTGGGAAGGCACCAGGCCTCAATGGCCTTCCTATGGACATTTATCTGCTGCTGGTTGACCTATTGAGTCCTACTCTAGCTGGTGTTTTCCAGGAGGCATAAGAGACTACCTCCTTGCTGCAGCTTGTTATGCCCAAAAAAGGGAAGGATCCATGTCAGTGCTTCAGCTACCATCCCATCTCTCTTTTAAATGTTGATTATACGGTCCTAACTAAAGTGTTGGAGGTGCTCTTGACTAGGGTTTTACTGGTTTTGATTCATCCTGTTCAAGATTTTTTTTGGCAAGGAGAGATGGGGTGGACTGTATTTGTAGACTGATTAATCTATTGTGGTTAGTAGAACATTCCCAAGAACAGATGGTAGCTGTAGCATTTGACACAGAAAAGGCCTTTGATTCTGTTGAGTGGCCCTACCTTTTTAAAGTTCTTCAACATTTTGGGTTTTGGGAGGACTTTCTTCAATGGATTCATACAATTTATGCAACTCTGCAAGCTTCTATCTTGACCAGTGGGTGTATTTCAGCTGTTTTTTTCCCTGGGCAGAGGCATATGCAGGGATTCCCCATCACTGGCCTTTAATTTTTTTAATTATTAAATCCACTCGTGTAGGCCATATGGGAGTCATCTTTCATTCAAGGGGTAGAGGTGGGCAATCAACCTTTAAACCTATGCTTTCTGCAGATTATATTTTGTTCATCTATGGAATCCACAAACATTCTTCTCTGCATTAATGGAGTTATTAGAAATGTTTGCTGCCCTTTCAGGCCTGCGCAACAATTCAAGTAAAACAGGGGTGCTCCCTCTCAATTCTTGGTGTAAGTGACTTTCCCTCTAGGTCAATGGGCTTTCTTGGTCATCTGGAACAATGCGCTATTTAGGGATCCTCATCTCCCTATCTGGCAGGAGTGAGTCTCTTTGAATTTTGATCCATTGCTAGCCTTCCTGAAGGATGAGGTTACTCATTGGGAGAGCATTCATCTCCTGCTTTGGGGAAATCTCAGGCATTGCAAATGATGGCCCTTCCTAGGATTTTATATCTTTTATGTTATCTTCCTCTTCAGATTCCTGAGAATATCTGGATCATCTCATTAGAGTTTTTCTCTGGGAGGAACAAAAGCCTAGATTATCCTTGTTGAGAATGGTTGCCCCATGGTACAAAATGGGATATTGGACCTCATGGTTTAAGAGGTACTATCTCACTATTGGCATTAGACAATTGCCGATGTGGTTTCATGTTGATAAGAGTCAGGATAGAGTCAGATGGGTTACTCTTGAGTGAGTCTTGGCGAAAGGTATACCACCTGATTTGATTTTGTGGGACCCCCTCTAGGGCTAATATGGCTCATCCTATTCATGGTTATATGTTAGATATTTGGAAATCAGTAGGTAAATCCCTTCCGGTCTTAACCCAATAACAGATTCATTACTGGCCCATCTGTCATAACCTGAGATTAACTCTTGGCAAAAAAACATTTATTGACAAGACTGGGCTCAGGGGCTATTTTACGATTGGCTGATCTCTTTCAGGCAGACTCTGGTCTTTTTAAGGATTTTCTGGAGCTTAAAGCTCAAACTTCTTTTCCGTTGACTCACTTTTGGAAGTATCTTTAGATCCGACACCTGGCCTCCTCCTATACAGGGGTGCAATTAAGATTGCTGCAGAGGGGGCTTTGGGATGATCATTTGGGTCTGGCTGAAG
This sequence comes from Neoceratodus forsteri, assembly GCA_016271365.2. Classification (NCBI taxonomy): domain Eukaryota; kingdom Metazoa; phylum Chordata; order Ceratodontiformes; family Ceratodontidae; genus Neoceratodus; species Neoceratodus forsteri. Next base: position 1,020,200,139 of record CM028129.1, read on the forward strand.
GGATATTTTTTTCCCTCATATTTTCAGAAACTCCCCAAAATTGGGCAGATTTATACATTCACTTTACAGGAATATGCCCCTCCAACTACTAAAGTACAAGTTAGGTGGGAAAAGTCATTGGGCTATCAGTTGCAGAAGGAAGACTGGATCTGCCACTGGACTAATGCTTATGGGATTGATAAAGATGCATAGGGCTGGCTACTGCAGTTGAAGACCCTCCATTTTTGGTATAGAATGCCAGACCTATTAGAGAAAATGAACCTGAGAGATAATGACCTTTGTTGAAGGTGTCATCAGTCCAAGGGTACGTTGTTTCATATCCTTTGGGAATCTCCTAAGTTGATTGATTGGTGGAAGCAACTGCGGGCCAAAATGCATGCCAGGTACCCCTTGTTCCTACTGTCTTCTTATTGGGAAACATTAATAAGCTCCTGCTTCACTATAACTCCCAGCATTTGTAATTCATGACAAGTATTACTGAGGCAAACCTTTTGATTTATCAGAAAAGACAGATGAAAAAGCTTTTGTCCCTTGATGAATGAGAAGATAGTCTCTATACACTGGAGGGCTTGGAGAGATTATCATATATAGCTGCTGGTAAGTGGGCACTCTTTCAAAAAGAGCGGGGTGCATATTTGTTATAGAGTTTGGGAAGTGTTAAGGTGGTCTTGATAGCCCTTATTTTTTCTTTTCTCTTATGAGTGATTTGATGAGTTCCTAGGGTGTGTTGATATAGTACCTGGGGTCCCCATGCTTCCTTCTTTCCCTCTAGAGTTGGACGCTTGACATATTTTTTTAAAGGGGATTCCTCCACGAGGATCCCAATTCCCTCATGTTCTAGTTCTCCACCCTCTCTTTCTATGATTACTTCTTGTTGTTTATTCCTTGTAAATTTGTTTTTGTTTCTATTGTTGGTAGTACTATTCTTAAGAATTGGTAATTAGTATTTCTTGGATTTTATTATTTTTTTATGTACTACTGTAGCAGTACTATTGCTTGGTTATATCATGGAAGCTGTCTAACTCATAGGATAAACCAGATGGATTTCGTGGTTTTCTTTTTGCTTCTGTGGGAGTAATGTTATTTAAGCTTCTTTTGTTAGACACTGGTCTGTTATGTGCAGTTCTCAACCAAATTTTTTTTATTTACAAACTTTAAAAAGTAATAAACTATCAATTACAAAAAAAAAATAGAAGAATTACAAACTGCCATAGTGTGTGTGTGGGGGGGGGGGCGGATCCCTGCTCTCGCTAAGTGAGAGAAAAAAGTGGCAGCTGTTTAAAATTGAATTCCAAGTTGGTACAGTGATACTAGCTGGTAATGGAGCACTTAGCAGTGGGACTTGTTATTCCCTGGTCTCTGTTACCATATAAGTGCTCAGCTTGGCAAGAGGCTTGACCAAGCAGAGGTCAGGAAATTTCAAACCTATTTACTAACAGACAGTAAATTAGAATTTCAGGGGAAACAATAGGACACTCCATAAGACATTAATGTAACACATGAAGATGTTGAGAACATGCTGAATAATGTACATGTAAATAAAGTGATGGGCCTGATAGGATGTATCCAACAATTCTGAAGGACCCAGCTAAAAAACTATACTACCACTAAGAATTATGTATAATGAGTCTGTCAAAACTGCATATCACTGATTAGGCTCTGGAACCATACTGGATTTAGATTCTGGAGATGGGCTATCCCACCCTAAAGGCTCCACCATGGAGATAACCCATGGGCATTTCCTGATCCAGGTAAGCCCCAGAGATAGTGTGGTGCCATTCTGAAGGCAGAGCAGAACAGATGAGTTAGGCATCAAACAGTAATATGAAGAAAAGATGAAATTTTTGAGATTCTAATCATTTTTGAGCCTGGCTCCATTTGTGCCATGAGACTTAAAGGGTGAGACGTGATATGAAGAACATTAATTACAATATTACCCACATTACAGAGATGGGAAACAGTGCAATCATGCTGTATTGAAATCTAATCAGATATGGAAAATGTTCCCTGTCAGGAGTTTTTTAATATCAGGATAAATTACCATTCAAATTTTGGACATAATATAAGACAAGATTCTCAATCAGCAGAAACATGAGAGGGAGAACATTAATTGCAAACATTTGCACACACTGATTGAGATGGAATTGAGTGGAACTCACACTCAGGCATTATATCCAGGTATAGTATGACCACTCCTCTAGCTAAGGTAACAAACAGCTGCTCACAGCTTTAGATCAAAAACTTGTCAGGGGTGCCATTTTCCTAGATCTTAGCAAATAAATTGATACTTTTAATGATACCATATTACTGCAGAAGCTCTACAGTGAAATGTAGATGTTAGTGGGTCATTCCTTTCTTTGTTCTCCAACAATTTATCTGGAAGCCAGCAGTAGATAAAGGTAAACAGTTTCTCCTTCTCCTGTGCTCCTTTATGTACAATAATTGAGTCTCCAAAAGTTAAGTAATGAACCCACTGCTCTTTGATTGTTATAAATGATCTTGGGTCCAATTTAGACAAGGTAAGACTGCATTTCTACACTGACAACACTGCATTATACATCACCACGCCCACCAGAACCTCAGCTGTGGCTGATCATCAGACTATATTCAACACATTGCAATGCAGTCTGTTTCACTCCAAATTACTGCTGCATGCCTCAGAAACCAAAATCATGCTAATAACCCTGAATGGCAAACTGACATCAAATGTATACCCTTTCTCCATTGCCATGAAATTGAGGGACAGCCTATAACTGGTGGACAACTGTAAGTATCTTGGGCTTCAGCTGGACATCAAATTGTCATTCACCACACACATGGACACCATATGCAAGACAATTCATTCCAGTTGGGATTTTATTGTAGGAAGAAAATGCTGTTTTATGGTTGAAGCACAGAAAAGACTGGTACAAGTCACTTTCCTGCAAGTTTTTCATGACACTGGCCTGATTTTCAGAGGTAAATCATCAAGCACTTGGCTAAGCTGGACATGTTCTATCACAGGGCTCTCTGCTTTACAACTAGTCTGTCTCCCAGGACCCATCACTGTACACTTTATTCTGCCATAGGTTGGTCCTCCCTTTCCACAAGATATAAGGAAAATGTCCATTTGTGGGCCTTAAAGGCCCTACAGAATGACCTACCACCTTACATAACAACACTTCTACAGAGCAACCAACCCATATGAGCAGAGGAGAAATGATATTTCTCTGCTAGTGATACCACGGTATCTCACTCTTTCTGATAAAGTTGCACTCAGCAGGCTTGTCACTATACTCTGGAGCAAGCTACAAAACATTCAAAAGTTTAGTTCCCTGACCAGTCTAAATGCTTTTAAAGCACTTTTGGACACCCATTGTGTCAATGTGTGTAACTGCTGTAAAAAAAAAAAGAACTTGAACCTTCTATGATACCGTGAAATTACACCATTTATTTATCTACCATGTCGCAGTACTTGTCCTCTAGCTAAATGTACTAGTCTTGCTAGGTTTTCTATATTTTCTGCATGCAATGGTTTCTGTCATAGTATGTAGTGTAATTTATTTGCCTATTTTATCACTTGCATTATGATTCTAATGCCCTCTTTTACCACTATGTATTACATCACTACCTCTTAAGTATTCTTATGTGTTTCTATATGGATATTGTGAATGTTTTGGTGCCCTAACCAGAACTTTCTTGTACATGAGCATTGTTCAATGACACATTTTCCTGAGGTCACTATTATACCATTTCTAGAGCATGTTGGATTGAGTAATGCTGTAATAACTTGCAAGGTTTGACTTCTAAAATACTTTCATAAAAATGGGATATATATATATATATATATATATATATATATATATATATATATATATACATATATATATATATATATATATATATATATACAAATGCAATTATGCATGTGTGAATGTTTAGAAATGAAGAATTAGGGCTTATGTAATAGACTACCCCTTCACATTGCCTGTGTTCATTTTCTTCTAACAAAGTTTACTTATATCTAAACATTTATCACTATGGCCAATATAAACAAAATGGTTGATGCTTTGTTACAGTTTTAGTTACAATGGTTAATGCTAATCATTCATCCAAAAAATTGTAAAGATTTTTCATTTTCCCACAAAACTCAGAGAACTGGCATCAGCAGGACTCAAAATGTCTGGGGAGGGTTGTGTAACAATACTTTTGATGCCAGCTGTAACATGTTTTTCTGGGAATGGAAAGTCTCTTCCAAAACAGTCTGGTAGTGCTGTGCAAAAATAAAATTCTCTCAGCAAAATTACTGTAAAAGTCAAAATGTTGCTTTAAATTTCAGAATGCACTCTGTCAACTTTTGCAAAATTCAATCTTACATGGCAGAATGAATGTATGTATTGCAGGCTGATGTATTAAACTGCAGAATGGAATTCTGCAAACTGCCATTCTGCAGTTCATGTGCATCATTCTGCAATTCAGCCTGATCATTTTGCTAAATAGGAAGAACATTTGTTGGACTCTTTCAGAGCATTTGAATTTTGCCCAAGTAAGAATATTGGAACATTTTGGAATTCAGTTTCCACTTAGTCCTACATTTTGGAATGTATGAGGGTCTGAATCCTTCTGAATCCAACTATGAATATGGTAAACTGGAAAATCTTTCTTAACATTTCTTTGTATTATTGACCAGAAGTGGCTGAATGGATACCCCTTCACATCCTTCATATAATTTAGTACTGTGAATGAGTGTACAGTAATTGGATCGAAAAGGTTAAATTTTTATTAGATGTATTCTTTGTCTATGTGTGTGAGTGGACCTCTGAGGGATCAACTACCTTGAAAAGGCAGATGGACTTATCTATTTATGAGACTGTAACAAAGAATTATCCATTCTCTGTCCATTTAGTTCTATGATCGACAACCAGTTTGTTTATTTTCAATACAGCTAGTGCATGCATGAAAGTATGTCCATTCCACTTAAGTAGGATGCTTAGTTGCGATGCCAAGAACTGGAGCAGTTTCTACTGTGAACACATGTTCAGATTTAGGGTCAACCCAAAGAACATTAGGTTTAGTATTAATGCTAGGGGTACCTCCAGATCTGTAAATTTCTCTCTGTCTTTCTCACTCTATGTCTGTTTCTGTCTGTTTGTCTGTGCCACCCTCTTTCTCTGTCTCTCTGTATCTTTCTCTCTTGGTCTCTTACTCTGCCATTGTGTCTCACTCTGTATCCTTCAGTCTTTCTCGTTCTCTCTTTCTCACTCTCTTCCCCCCACACAAACATATACACACATTCTCCTTCCCCTTTCCCTGTGGGTTTTATTACCACATATTTGGGTTTTCTTTAGGTTTTTTGCTACTTTTGTGGGGTGCTTTTACCATTATGTTTATTTCTTTATCATACAGAATACTCAGGTGGCTTCCTTTTCCTTATCTGTTCACTTGAAACTACTTCAGTGCATACATTAGGCAATTCACTGGAGTTTCTTCCAATTCATCTGCAGAGTCAGGTTCTAACATACTGCCCTTATTAGATGCTGATGAAGGTGTTGCATGTACATGATTTGCATATTATGGAGTGCCATATCTAGTGTCCCTAGACAATGCCATAGTTTCATTGATTTAGGCACATTTGGTGGCCCTGTTTCTTTTGCTGTTACAGTCCTGTTCTGCTTGAGTCCTAGAAAATTAGGAGGAGCAGAAATTAGTGCAGCAGTCACTGTTATTACTGATGTAGTACTGTCCCAGGACTGGACTTCAGGATTACTATATTCACCAAAGAATACTTAGTGTATGTTTTTATTTACATGCACATACCGTATGTTGGTGGTACACCTGAGTATGTAATTCAATTGCCAAGACAACCTCAGCTGACAAAAAAAGTCTCTTGCTTACATTCTTTTTTTTCAATGGCACTATCGGTACATGTACTTGATGTTCCCCCACCCTCTGTTCGGCGAGGATCCATTGTAAATGAGCTTTTAGCTCAAAGGTTGTAATTCTGATTTTACAATAAATAAATAATAAAAAATAACTTTAAAAAAAACACGTACTGCCAAAACCAGTACTACTCTCTCTCTCTCTCTCTCTCTCTCTCTCTCTCTCTCTCTCTCTCATTTGGCAACATATATTACTAAACAGCATTTCATGTGACCCCATTGCTACTAAAATACTGCTTTTCCTTTAGTAGGTTTCAGCAGTATAATAGGCACAGGGAGAGCAACATGCAAACATACAGTACGAATATATGAAGAAGACCACAAAAGAAGGCCATTTGGTCTATGTAGTTTAGTTGTATTGCAGGATCTTCAGCTTAAGATACTGACCCTGCCCCCTCCTCAATCCACCCTTCCCCCTCTGTCTACCCCTCCCTTGACCCTTATTTTCCTCTTAACTCCACTTCAGCCTCTCTTAAAGCTTCCCACTGCCTTCAATGAAACCATCTGTTCTGGAAGTGCATTCCAAACCGCCACCACCCTCTCCATGAAGAAATACCTCCTAGCCTATCTCCTAAACAGTCCCTGAACTTAAGATTGTGTCCCCTCATGTTTTGGTTTCCATTAGTCTTGAAGAGACCCTCACTATCTACCATATTTATTCATTTCAAATACTTGAAGATCTCAATCATGCCCCATCTCTTTCTCCTCTTCTCCAGGGAGTACATGCTCAGGACCTCCAACCTTTCCTCATACATTCGACTCTGTTGACACCTGATCATCTCCATTGCCCTACTTAGGACTGTCTACAGCAGGTTCATGTCCTTTCTAAAGTATGGGCACCAATACTGTACACTGTACTCCAGATGCAGCCTCACTAATTACCTCCTCTCTCTTGCTGCCGATCCTTCTGGTAATGCAACTCAACATGTTATTTGCCTTTGCTACTGTTTTCCAACACTGCATGGAGTGCTTAATGTCACTAGTGATCATTACTCCCTGATCTCTCTCCTCCTTAGATGCAGAAATCCAGACCCCTTCCAGGCTGGACTCAGTCCTGGGGTTCTTGGCTCCAGTGTGCATTGCTTTGCATTTCTTTGCATTATAGCCAAGCTGCCAAATCATGGCCACCTCTCCAGTTTCTGCAGATTCTCCTTTAGGTCTTGTTTCCCTTCGGCTGCATCCAATCTCCCATAGAGGAAGACAAATTATCAGCAGGCACACAACCCTTTAGCAGTAGCCCCACACAACATATACAAATCACAAAGCAAAAGCAGGGACTGTGTTAGTGGATAACATTCAAGACATAAATAAGTTATAAGAATAGGTCCTTTTTTATTTAATAATATATGTAATTTTGTTTTCTTTTTTCCCTCTTGGTAGCCCATGATTCCACTCCCTAGATACTCCTTGTTCTTGCCACCACCATAATCTCCCTGGTTCTATGACCATGGCACAGCCCTCTTCAGTTTTCTGTTAGTCTGTTTTAATTTAAATGAAAATCTTACTGGTTCTATGGCTATGACACTGCCCCTTCCATTTTCTTTTATCCTTATTCAACATTTTTCCTCTTTTTTTGTGCTATTTCATTCCTGCCTTTAGTGGAATTCAGAGTTAATAAACAGGTTTGGGCATTCTTTAGATAAACCATACAGATCTAGGGTTCAGCAGCCTAGCTGAGTGCACATATGATACCTGGGGATAACTATTAAATTATTCAGATGTACAAGTTGTTGCACAGCTGAAAGAGCCAGAACTGGGTCAGCACCTCTCAATAAAAAATAGAGTCTGAAATGGGTCTTAATACAGTTGTCCCTCTTTTTAAAGAACCCCTCTGGAGCCAGCAAATGTATTGACTATAGCTATTGTTCACTATAGTGAGGTGTTAATATGCCTAATTAGGTAACAATGGGAGCCAGTACAGGTGTTCACTGTAATAGAAATTCCTTATAGAGGAGTTCACTATAGTGAGGGAGTATTGCAAAAATTTGTTTTACTGTTTCAATGAATTTTGTAAAGGTATACTACACTTAAACACCACGGTTGGTGTGCATCCCTTCAAATTCCATAGGCAGGTATTAAATCATCTCCATTCAAATAATTCATAGTACAAAAGTCAACTATTTGCTGTCAGCATTTTGTACTTGATTTTACGTTGTGACATAAACTGTTTAAACTGTGGAATACTGAAATCCAATCCTTACAGACAAACCATGTTGATCATTTGCATATTGCCAAGTCATGCCCTGCCATTTTAACATCACAATGATGTCGTCTTTAGAGTGGCGTGCTACTCTACTGGTGTCCAATAAATAAGGCATCATTAAAGGCACATGACAAACAATGTACAACATGTACAACACATAAAACAATGAAGTACATATATAGAAAAGTGCATATAAGACAGTACTTAAGAAAAATGCTTAAACATGCTAAGAAAAATGCTTAAATGTGTGGACCACACAAAAATTCAAATCCAGCCATTTTTTGGCACAGATGATATAGAAATGTGAAGAGATTGGGAGTTTTAAATAATATAGCCATGATCTAATACTGTTGGTAATAAAATAATCTAAAAAGGAATATGCCAAATTGCCTGGGCAAGTTAAATAATTAGAAACAAATATAAGCAGTAGCTTTGTAGCAGAACAACTGACTAATATAAGAGGAAAACTGGAATTTCAACTTTCAAAGTACAAAAAATAATTAACTGATTATAAACAATGCAAATACAATAGAGATGCTACTCACTACAAGCCTCACTACAAACTACTAACTACAAAGGTGGCACTATATACATGTAGCATGGACCATGGAAGAGATTTCATTACAAAAAAATTAACAGAGGTGAGATTGCTTTGTTGGGGGTGAAATTTCATTTGGTTTGGAAAGTGATATGAGTGATATATCTGACTCAGAATTCACTGGGAGACATTGAGATAATTCTGTTTTTTTTTTACCCCATATGGATGAGGGCAATATTCATAATACTGTAGACCTAGGCCCTCCAAGTTGATGAGGTGGATGGGGAGGAAGAAGAAGAGGAGAGAACAGAGGAAACAGAAGAGGCAGAGGGAGGGGCAACTATGACCAGGGCCTGCAACAGTGGGGCCAGATAGGCCACTCCCCTAGAAGAAGAACATGAACTGGAGGTCATGAACCTAATAGAGAAAGAGCTTACTGTGGAACAAGTTGCAATTTTGAGAAAAGGCCTTAGCGTCATTCCCCCTAATACCCCAAACCACTTCAGTATAAAAGTTGATTTTTTTTCCTTTTTTTTTGACAGCTACAGCTAAAATAATTTCTTGGGCCAGAAATGCAAAACAGAAAAAGAGAGTTGACTCTCAGTGAGATTGGTAATAAGATGGAAGCTCGGAGGGAAACTACAAGTTAAAGAATAATGTCTCAATGTTGTCCCACCACAACTAATCCAACCCTATTAATGTACTGTAAATTAGTAGAAAATGAGATTGATAATATTTTGTGGAATTATAAAGGGAATAACTCATAGAACATATCCCAAGGGAAAAGAATTGCCTTTGACCAGTTGACAAAAATGAATGCTCTTATAATATGTCCACCAGACAAAGATTGAGGTGCAGTGGTTCTTTGGAATGGAACTGATTATATCTCTGAAGCTATGAGACAACAAGAATGCAGTATGGCATAGTGGTTTAAGGCTCTGAGCTGCAAACCCAGAGACCTGGGTTTGAATCCCACAGCACTGACTTGCATACTGTGTGACCCTGAGCAAGTCTCTTAACTTCCTTGTGCTCCCAGGTCTCACCTGTAAACAAGCTTCAGCTTAGTGTGTCTCTAAAAGATTTAATGATGAAACTTTTTATACACAGCTTGACCGGTATCTGACTAATAAATTAAGAACTATGACACACCGTATGATAAATAATTACCTTATTAATGGTTAGATAACTGAAATGGGGCTAATTTCATAATAGTGAAAACCCCAGAAGAAACCAGCTTTATATTTACTGTCCAGACTACAAAAAAATAGAATACTAGTACCAGAGAGACCTATAGTTTCATCAGTAGGGCCAGTTATGGAAATCTTGTCCAAGTATATGGATGCATTTATTAAAAAAAATGGTTCCCTCAATAGTTACCCATGTAAAAGTTACTAATCACATGATCCAAATTCTCAATGACAACAGGATAGAAGGAAATGACATACTTAAGAGTATCAGCATTGAAGGTTTGTGTACCAATAGCCATGAGGGCAGCTTACAGTCTATTCAAAAAGGTCCTAAGAAGACAAGATCCTAATACAGTATAGTGCCTTCTAGTGACTTTATTCTGGAAGTTGCAAGATTTGTGTTGGAGTCCAGTTATTTTCTGTTCATCAGAAGTTTTATGCTAATGTTAAAGGGACATTATGTGGACAACTTTTGCCCCAAATTTGGTAACTCTATATGTTGCAGACTGAGAAACTAATTATGTTTATAACCATGAATGTAACATGTATGCCTCTCATGTTGTAGTGTAAAAACATTATTTGGGCAATATTTTGTATTATGGGGAGGTGGGGAGAATGAATTGCTGAAATTTGTGAGCTATTTATAAATATAACTAGTCCACATATAAAATTCACTTTTGAAATGTGCACCCAGTGTGTAAATTGTCTTGATCTCACTATATTCAAGGATGGAGATTGACTGAAATCTAAAATTTACAGAAAACCAACTTTAAAAAACTTTGTTATGAGCTGACTGCTGTAACCTTCTATCCCTAATGATTAAAAAATATATATCAAAGGGTCAATTTCTGGGACTAAAGATAACATTTTCAGATAATTCAGATTTTAGAAAAGATTGTAAAGACATGGCAATTAGATTTGAAATCAGAAAGATAAGCAGATACGATATCCAATCAGCATATACATATGCAAAGAACCATGCCAGAAATTTGGTCCTCAAAGGAAACCAACAATTTCAAATGGAATAACAGAATATCTGGCAACCTACTTTCTTTACCCAATATAAGCCTGAGGTAGCAAATATAGGAAGGGAAGTAGTAGTAGTAGTAGAGGTTTTTTTTTAAATTCGGGCACCCTTCCCCAAAGCCTCGGGGCACTCTTGCAACAAATTCAAAATGCACAAGTACAGCAATAGGAGAACAGCCCACATAACAAAACATAAAAACATGTATATTACCCAGTAAAATAATCTAAAATCAGACTGAATCCCCACCCATCTAAGAACCAACAAAGATTATCAAGTCACAAAGGACTGTTCAAATAAAAAGGTCTTCATGTGTTTTTAAAGGCCTCTACAGACGGCAACTCTTGGAGGTACCCCTGCAAAGAATTCCAGAGGACTGGGGTTACAACTGCAAATGCCTGGTCCCCAGAAGATTTTAATCCAGCTCTAGGGACCTCCAGAAGGATCTCACTTGCTGACCTGAGGGGAGGGAGATGAGGTGTAGGGATACAGAAGCTCCTTCAGTTAGCCCTGACCCAACCCATGTAGGGCCTTGTAGGTCAAAAGACCTACTTTAAAGGTGATGTGCCAGCACACTGGCAGCCAAGGCAGTTCACGCAGCACCGGTGTAACGTGACTGAACCTTGAGTGTCCAGTCAACAACCGGGTTGCTGTGTTTGGCAGAAGTTGCAGGTGCTGCATCACACCTCCTCTGACCCCCAAGGTAGAATGTGTTACAGTAGTCAAGCCTCGAGCTGACGAATGCATGTACCAGCATGGCTAGGTCATTGTGGGAATAAGAGACTCAATTCGGGTGATGTTCCAGAAATGGTAAAACCTGATCCAAACACCAGCCAACACCCAATCTTCAAGTGTCAGCTCATTGTCCAGGACAACTTCCAAATTCTTCACATTTGAGCAGGCCTCTAGAGTTTGGTCTGGCCAATAAAAAGTCCCAACCTATCCTAAGCTTCCAACTGAGCCAATTACATTTACATTAATTTAGGCTTATTCTGTGTTTTATAGCGTAGTCCTTATTTTTGTGCACCATGTGGTACATGTCAGAGGACCACAGTGATGTTTCTTGCTGCTGAAACATTATTTTCAGCAGGCAACCAGAAACGTGCACAAGAATTGACTATTGCCAGTGATTGTTGCTTTGGCATTAGCTCAATGTTTAAGGTTATATTGCATTTGATGTTTACTGTACTGCAATACAGCATTACACATTAAGGTAATGTGTTGTAGAAGCAGCCTTTATCACTGTTATGCTCCAGCACTGTTTGCACTTTTTCATGCTGAGAACTCCACCCACCCCCATACACACATTGTTACATTCTCATACATTCGGCAGTCATCCCTCAACTTCATTTACTTTTTCTTATAGACAGTGCTGGCACTGGAAAATATTGCAGTCATCCTAGCAAGCTGTCACTGGTTGCACACAAAGTCCTTCCTTCTAGATGCAGCTTCTGCAGGGACCTTCAGTAGGCCTGCCAGTGGGATGAGGCTGTGAATCAGTGTGTGTGTGTGTGTGTGTGTGTGTGTGTGTGTGTGTGTGTGCACGTGCGCATGCATGCATATATGTGTATGTGTATTTGTGTGTCTGTGTATAGTGAAGAGGTTTTCTCTGTGTGTGTGAGTGGGAGGCAGATTGCTTTGTGTGTGTGTGTATATATATATATATTCTATGCAAAAAAACATTGTTAATGCATCAGTTAGGGTTCTTCTACAGTGAAAAAAGTGAGGAAATTTGATTATAGGGTTCCCACCCCTTACCCCACCCCAGCCCGCCCACCAACAGGCATCAGGGTGTGTGTTGGGGTCATTGGCCCTAACTCTCACCCCATTCCATGTGTAAACAAGCTGAGGTGGTGCAGTATAGGAGAATGGGGTGAGAGGGCCACTGACCCCAATGCACACCCCAATGCCTGTTGGTGAGGGTGGGCTGGGAGTGGGGTGCAAGGGGTGGGAACCCTATAATTGAATTTCCTCACTTTTTTTCAGTGTAGAAGAACCCTAACTGATGCATTAACAACGTTTTTTTGCAAAGAATTTCCTTACTTTTTAAGAAAGAATAGAAAAGTAGAACATTGCACATGGTGGGAGTACGGGGTCCCTTGGGCCCTGCACTCCCACCAACTTGTAAGTGTAGGGCCCCTTTCTTCCCACATCACACACCCAATGACTAAAAAGTACATTGACAACAGCAAGGCCACCCACCAAACAAATGTAAATCTAGTAAACCAATACAGAACACTATTCATAAAATGCAAACTGAGCCACACAATATGTCCACAAAAAATACAGTGTCCAACACATAAATACTGCTTTTGACATCTAAAGGACATGCCGTCAGCACCCTCCAAATTTCAAGTAAAAAAGACCAAGCTGTGTCCGAGATATAACATGTCAAAATTTGACATTTTCATTCGTCAGAGTGGAACAGTTTCACACCTGTTGACATGTAAGATACACAAAAACTGAAAATTACATCCATGACACTAAGGCTAGGCACCCTATCAATTTCAAGCCACCACTAGAATTCAAAACACTGTCCTCAACATGGAAAGTGCGTCACACAATATATCTGCAAAAAAAATATTCTCCGACACGTAAACACCATAATTCACATCTACAGGACATGCCGTAAACACCCTTTAAATTTCAAGTAAAAAGAGCAAACATTTTCCGAGATATTCAATCTTAAAGATTAGTAACATTTCCCTATCTATTGCATTATAAAAAATCTGGCAATCTTGTCCCCCCCAGAGATCAAAGATGGTGATCAAAGAATCTCATGACCAAAGAATTTGCAGGCTCGCAACCAATGAATTTGCAGGCTCGCAATCAAAGAATTTGCAGGCTCACGAACAAAGAATAAGAACTGTTCTTATTTTAAAAATTCAAACAATTGCGGTAAACCACCACAATGGTTCATCAGAACGAAACCCCCTGAGTAAAACCCACACTCATTTGTCTTCCTAGGACACCCCTGGACTGAGAAAATTGATTTTTTTTATCTGGCCATCTCATCCCTCGCTCGTGATGCATGATCACGGTCAAAGAATCTCATGATCAAAGAATTTGCAGGCTCGTGATCAAAGATATTGCTCGCTCGCAAACAAAGAGCAAGGGACGAGATGGCCAGATTTTAAAATCTATTTTCTCAGCCCAGGGGTGCCCTAGAAAGTGGAATGATGGTGAGTTTTCTCAGGGGGCTTCGTTGTGCCCCATCTCAATAAAAAAAAAGAAGTTTTCTATATCCCTGGTAGTCTAGCACCCCCCCAATCATGATAACCTACATAATGATGTCTCAATCCCTGGTAGTCTAGTGGCCCCCCAATCTGTCTTTCATTATAAAATTGTTTTTTTTCATCCCTGGTAGTCTAGTGCCCCCCCAATGTGTATTTAATTAATATTTCTTCTTCATATCCCTGGTAGTCTAGTACCCCTGATCTGTATTTAATTATTATTATTATTCTTGATTTTCCTGGTAGTCTAGCAGCCACTCCATCATAATAAAATAGATAAGGAACTGTGATTTCCTGGTAGTCTAGTCACTCCCCACCCAGCCTTGGCAACCCACCCAGCACCTCCCTACCCTTCCCCATCAGGTGACTAGCACAGCCTACCTCTCACCTCCATGGCCAGCTGCTGACTGTGTGTATTATGAGTGCTAATTTAAAGAGGTGTTCTGAAATTATTTGAATTAGTTCTTGTAATACACACAGTTGGCGGATGGCCATGGATATGAGAGATGGGCTGTGCCAGTCACCAGCTCGGGAGATGAGGGGTGCTCGTGGCTGCCACGGCTGGGTGGGGTGGGGAGCCACTAGACTACCAGGAAATCAAGCAGTTCTTATCTATTTAGTATGATGGGGGGCTGCTAGACTACCAGGGACATCAAGAATAATAATAATTAAATACAGATGGGGGAGCACTAGACTACCTGGGATATGAAGAAGAAATATTAATCAAATACATATTGGAGGGGCACTAGAAAACCACAGACAAAAAAAAAATTTAAAAATGAAAGACACATTGATGGGTGCCACTAGACTACCAGGGAAAATCTGGCCACCTCATCCCTCACTCGTGGTGCACGATCGCGATCAGAGAATCTTGCGATCAAAGAATTTGCAGGCTCGTGATCAAAGATCATTAGCGAGACACGAATTAAAGATTTTTAAACCTCAGAACTCTATTTTTAGACAGAGTTGGATAAAACCAAAGGCATGGCTCGATAGTTCGGAGTCCCCTGAGTAAAGTCCATCCAAGTTTTACTTCAGAAGTGACACCTGAACTGAGATATTTGTGTTTTTCCGATTGGAAAATTCAAAACAAGATGGCGGACCTTGCAATCAAAGAATTTTTAAAATCCTCAGGGACAAAGATTCTTGAACTGCGAGGCTGCAAATTCTTTGATCGCCAGGTGGGACCAGATGGTCAGAAACCCATTCTTTGTTCGCAAAACATACATATAAATTTTCCCATTGACTTATAATGGGAACTTAAAAGTGGGATAACTTTCGAATGCCTTAATATTTGTTCACCAAATGAAAAGTGGCATGTTCGGCCACCAAAGCTCTTTCAAATGAACCATCTCGCAGAGCAGCACACCACACAATGGCCATGCAGGGCCACATCCAAAATCCCAAAAGCTGCCTCCAAAAATGGATAATTTTGCATTTTTCAGTGTTTTCGTACACAAAGAATGTAGGTCTGATTGAAACACAATTTGGTAAATCAAGAGATCTACCATGTCCCACCATGCATACCAAATTTCAGGCAAATCTGTTGAATGGGTCCAACGTTATTAACGCCCAAACTTTTGACTTTAGTATGTAACTGACTGCTGAACCCTAACTATAATGGCGTGACCACGCCACTATAATATATATATTTATATATGTGTATATATTATGGTAGCACGGTAGTGCTACCATAGTTAGGGTTGAGGAGCCATTTCTATGTTAAACCCCAAAACTTTGCACCTTAATAACTTTGCAACTGTTTGATGGATTTGCCTGAAATTTGATTCTGATCAAGAACCATAGGCCTTGGGATCTGCCAAGTTTCGTACTGGTCAGATATACAGCTGCGGAGTTATTAAGTGTGATCTGTGCACGTGTTTACGCTTTTCTGGAATTCTATGGTCGCACCTACAGGTCGCATCGGCACTGCGGGTAACCAGCCTGAAATCTTCAGGAACGTGCAGCTGGGGTCCCCAATGTGCCTTCGAAGATTTTGTGAAAAAATATTAAACGTTCAAAAGTTATTCAAAAACAGTTTCCCATTATAAGTCAATGGGAAAAGTTAACAAAAGTTCAACACTTTCACAAATGCATTTTACTTTACCAAATGGGCCTGTTACTTTCGTAAATCGGCCATTTTGTTTTCAGTTGGTGATCAGAAAAATGGTTGGAATTTAAATTTGGGACCCTCTAGCAACCTAATTTTTTTTGTATTCACCTAGTCGGGCCCTGAGGATGCTTGCCATGTCTTTATTTTGTGGTAAAACACCCCAGAAATATGTTTTTCAAATTTCTGGAAAAAGTACTTTCACAAATTACTTTCGTGCTCACGAAAGTGTCGCAAATTTTTGCGAAAGCTTTCGCAAATTGCAACAGTAGTTTTCTAGTCTGTGGGAAAATGACAACAATTCTTTGGCACTGCGCTGCAAAAGAACCGTTGGGAGTTTTGAGCTGAAATTTGGAGGGAACGGAGCCGACATCTCACAGATGTGCCTTTCAGTGTTGTATTGAAAAAATATTACATGGCGGCAAAGTTACGGCACTCCAAAGTTGACAGTTTTTCCCATAGGATAACATTACGGCGCCCGACGCATTACAGAAATCCTTTGGATCCCTGCTGCAAAATAACGGTTTGGTCTTTTTTCCTGAAATTTGGAGGGAAGACAGCCAACAGCTCACAGATGTGCCTTTCAGTGGTTTGGTGAAAAAATATTACAGGGAGGCAAATTTATGGCACTCCAAACTTCTCTTTTTTTCCCATAGGATAACATTACGGCATTCGCCGTGCCTTTCAGGGTCCGTATCTCAAAAACGGTGCGAGATACGGAGTTTTCGTCGGAAAAATTCTTAGACCCCTACCAGGGGCTAAGTACAAAACTAGCCAGGACAGTCATAAATCATACGACTTTTAAATTTTTATTCTACGTCATACGGTTCCTGAGATATAACTTATTTAGTATTCCAAGTCCTCATTTTCTGCTCCAATACCGATTATTATGCATACATTCTTTGTACTTACTGTCTTTCTCTATTCAGCTTTTTGGGAAAACCAGCCTGTGCGCTTACATTACTGTTACCATTGCCCTTTCCGCTTGCGGTTCCATGCCCGTTTCACTTACCGTTGACGTCTGCGCCGCCACGTGCGTCATCCTTTGCGTTTTCATTTGCTCTTGCGTTTCTGTTACTTTTTTGCCATTTGTGTGTACCTTACTGTTTCTCTTTCTGTTTCACTTTGCGTCACCGTGCCCATTGCTATTTCGATTTACAGGCACCATGTTACTATGTGACAAGACATCACATGGCACACTGTTCCCATCTACGCCACCGTGTTCGTTATCCTTTCTGTTCTCATTCGCGCTTGCGTTACCTTGTGTGCCACTGTTAGCGCTTCTGTTTGCATTGCTGTTCCTGTTAGTATGCCACAAGACATCATGTGGTGAGTGTGGGCCTTTGGGCCCTGCGCTCCAGCTGCCGCATTACGTGCCGGGAGCGCGGGGCCCTATGTGCGTTATCCTTTGCGTTTTCATTTGCGCTTGCTTTTCTGTTATTTTTTGCCATTTGTGTCTACAGTACTGTTTCTCTTTCTGTTTCACTTTGCATCACCATGCCCATTGACATTTCCATTTGCAGGCACCATGTTACTATGTGATAACACATCACATGGCAGACCGTTCCCGTCTACGCTACCGTGTGTGTTACCTTTTCTGTTCTCATTCGCGCTTGTGTTACCATGTGTGCCACTGTTAGCATTTCTGTTTGCGTTGCTGCTCCTGTTACTATGCCACAAGACATCATGTGGTGGGAGCGCGCCCCAGCTCCACCACCACTGCATTACATTCACTATTTCTCGTTACCATTCTCAAAAAGAAGGGAAATTAGAGGCAAAAAACTCTGTTTAATGCATTAGTTAGGGTTGTTCCACAGCGACAAAGTGAGAAATTAGCTGTTAGGGTTGAAACCCTAACTCCAATCACCCCAGCACCACACACACAGACACACACACACACACACACATTCAAGTATGGGGAGGACCAAGTCAACACAACCAATGACAGACATCCAGCAGCAGGTGACAGAAATAACAAACAATTGTCTAAATGTACTACGAGACATCCCCACCCACCTGACCAGGTACTGCATGCTCAGTGGAGATCAACAGCAAAACTGAGCTATGTACACCAAACGTACACATCCCTGATTGCAGCTGCACACAGCGTACCGCACTTAGTAGTTGCATGGCCTTACCTACGATGCCACACCACACCACAACTAGTACTGTGCCATTAGTCAATATAAATGCTGAAGGTGCATGATGACAGTTGTAGAAAGGTTTTAACACTAGTGAGTATACATTAATTAAGAGAAGTACATAAATTAACCACAAGACACTAGCATGCTCAAGATAAAAGTAGTGTTACATTTAGTAGGTGATTTACATAGTAGTACATTTACTGCAATGGTTTACTCAAGATAGAGAGGCTGATGTAGCGTATGGAAAAGCATTGCCTGTTCAATGCTCTGAAATTCGTACTGCCAGTATCAGATGCATTCTTACTGATGAAGGTGTACTGCTCATGTACATACATGACCTTCAGTGTGTTTCAATACTAAAGATGCAGTAAGTATTCTTTGTAAGAAACATTGTAATTGCATGGATCAGGCCAAGCAACTTCTAAATATCATAGCACTACTGAGCCAACAATGACGTACCTGTATCGGAGATGTATAATGGATAGATTTTCCTGTAGCACTTACTGAGTATGTTGTACCTGATAAAGACAATCTCATTGCATCGGTGATGACTAACTTATTCAAATAGTAATACATTTACTATTGTTGCAATGAGTGATCTATGCCACTTATGGACACAGTGTAATTTTTTTTAACAGTTGTTTCATACTCAGGCTGTATGCCTAGTGTTTGGGTTTGCCACACTTCTGTCACTGATGCTATCAAAGTGATAACTATGTTAATTGTGGTACAACAGAAATCAAGTAGGTATGGTGTAGATATAAACAGAATGTCTTTTAGTATTGATTTAACTCACAATGGGGTAAGTGTACTAGGACAGCAGGGGTTATTCTCTATCACTGACTCTGTCAGTTATAATCACACTAACGTTTCAATGACTGTAATGATCAAGTTATACTGTTCATCTTCATGAGTTCATATTCACAGCCATTCTCCAGTAACTAGACAGTGTATGGTGTAACTGGGTGGGACACTGTGTTGCAAAGCTGCTACAGTGCCTAGCAGAGGGAGACTATCTACTCATAAAGACAATTAAGCAATAAGTCATGACCAACAGTTATGTTAAATGGTCTGTTAATCACCCTGTGGGGGTTTAATGTTGAATGAGGCATAGCCGAGTGCCACATGTCGCTAGACAGTGATAAACTGACCATTAACATAATACCTGGGAGTGGCTTACTGCTATCATAATAAAACTGTTTTTAAACAACATTAAACCATGTTCATCATATGGTTAGGCTCTACATGTATGTTAATAAATAGTAAACATAAGGCTGTTACAATGTTTACAGTCAATTAGAAAGCTGCATTTCTCAAACCCTTATTATAATCAGAGATATTATACCTGTACAACTCCTTGGTTTGCTGAACTCTATTGCTCAGGTGGCCCACCACATGTGGTCTGGTCTGGTGTGGAGCATCGGTAGGTAAGGCCATGCAACTACTAAGTGTGAGTACGTTGTGTGCAGCTGCAATCGGGGATGTGTGCGTTTGGTGGACATGGCCTCAGTTTTGCTGTTGATCTCCACTGAGCATGCAGTACCTGGTCAGGTGGGTGGGGATGTCTCGTAGTACATTTAGACAATTGTTTGTTATTTCTGTCACCTGCTGCTGGATGTCTGTCATTGGTTGTGTTGACTTGGTCCTCCCCCATACTTGAATGTGTGTGTGTGTGTGTGTCTGTGTGTGTGTGGTGCTGGGGGGGTGAATTCGGAGTTAGGGTTTTCAACCCTAACAGCGAATTTCCTCACTTTTGTCGCTGTGGAACAACCCTAACTAATGCATTAAACAGAGTTTTTTGCCTCTAATATATATATATACACATAAACATACAGTGGTGTCACCAGAATGAAACCCACTTTTAAAGCACTCTGCAGTATGCTGCAGCAGACTTACTGAATAAAGCAATGTAATTTTAATGGTAATTAGTCCCTTTTGTCATGCAGGAAACTGTAGCCTTCACTTCATTCTGGCAGTGCCACATTTTCCTGCATGACAAAAGGGAATAAATGTCATTGAAATTAAATTACTTTATTCAGTAGGTCTGCTGCAGCATTCTTCAGAATGCTGCAAAATGCTGCAGATTTGGGTTTCATTCTGGAGGACGCCACTGTATATATAGGACCGATGACCCCAATGCACACCCCGATGCCGGTTGGGGGGGTTGGAGGGGTGCAAGGGGTGTTTCAACCCTAACATTGGATTTCTTCACTTTTGTCACTGTGGAACAACCCTAACTGATGCATTAAATGGAGTTGTTTGCCTCATATATATATATATATATATTATAGTGGCACGGTAGTGCCACTATAGTTAGGGTTGAGGAGCCATTTCTATGTTAAACCCCAAAACTTTGCACCTTAATAACTTTGCAACTGTTTCACAGATTTGGCTGAAATTTGGAATACACGATCAAGAACCATAGGCCTTGGGATCTAGCAAGTTTTGTACTGGTCGGATATACGGCTGCGAGTTATTAAGCGTGATCTGTGCACTTGTTTACGCTTTTTCTGGAATTCTACAGTTGCACCTACAGGTCATACGGTTTGTGCGACTGGCCCAAAATCTTCAGGAAACGTGCAGCTGGGGTCCCCGATGTGCCTTTTGAAGATTTCATGAAAAAATAATAAACAGTTCAAAAGTTATTAAAAAAAGTTTCACATTATAAGTCAATGGGAAAAGTTAACAAAATGTTCAACAGTGTCACAAATACATTTTTACTTTCGCAAATGGGCCTGTTACTTTCGCAAATCGGCCATTTTGTTTTCAGTTGGTGATCAGAAAAATGGTTGGCATTTAAATTTGGGACCCTCCAGCAACCTAATTCTTTTTGTATTCACCTAGTCGGACCCCGAGGATGCTTGCCATGTCTTTATTTTGTGGTAAAACACCCCAGAAATATGTTTTTCAAATTTCTGGAAAAAGCACTTTCGCAAATTACTTTCGTGCTCACGAAAGTGTTGAGCTTTTTTGCGAAAGCTTTCGCAAATTGCGACAGTAGTTTTCCATCTGTGGGAAAGTGACAGCGATTCTTTGGCACTGTGCTGCAAAAGAACCGTTGGGAGTTTTGGGCTGAAATTTGGAGGGAACGGAGCCGGCATCTCACAGATATGCCTTTCAGTGTTGTATTGAAAAAATATTACACGGCGCAAAAGTTACGGCACTCCAAAGTTGACAGTTTTTCCCATAGGATAACTTTACGGCACCCGACGCATTACAGAAATCCTTTGGATCCCTGCTGCAAAATAACGGTTTGGTCTTTTTTCCTGAAATTTGGAGGGAAGACAGCCAACAGCCCACAGATGTGCCTTTCAGTAGTTTGGTGAAAAAATATTACAGGAAGGCAAAGTTATGGCACTCCAAACTTCTCTTTTTTCCCCATAGGATAACATTACGGTGTATACCGCGCCTTTCAGGGCCCGTATCTCGGAAACGGTGCGAGATACGGACTTTTTGTTGGAAAAATGCTTAGCCCCCTATTGGGGGCTAAGTACAAAATTAACCAGGACAGTTGTAAATCATATGACTTTTAAATTGTTTTTCTACATCGTACGGTTCCTGAGATATAACGTATTTAGTATTCCAAGTTCTCATTTTCTGCTCCGATACTCATTATTATGCATACATTATTTGTAATCACTGTCTTTCTCTATGCAGGTTTTGGGGAAAACCAGCCTGTGCGCTTACATTAATGTTACTGTTGCCCTTTTCACTTGCAGTTCCGTACCCATTTCACTTACCGTTGATGTCTGCGACACCATGAGCGTTATCCTTTGCGTTTTCATTTGTGCTTGCGTTTCTGTTATTTTTTGCCATTTGTGTCTACAGTACTGTTTCTCTTTCTGTTTCACTTTGCGTCACCATGCCCATTGACATTTCCATTTACAGGCACCATGTTAATAGGTGACAACACATCACGTGGCAGACCGTTCCCGTCTACGCCATCATGTGCGTTACCCTTTCTGTTCTCATTAGGCGCTTGTTTACCATAATGCGCCACTATTAACACTTCTGTTTGTGTTGCTGTTCCTGTTACTATGCCACAAGACATCATGTATGGTGGGGCGCGGGGCCCTTTCACACAGCCGCATTGTCGGCGGGAGGCCGAGGCTCTCCAGGCAGCAGCTCCTGCGCTGCCATGCATTCACTATTTCTGGGTATCATTCTCAAAAGAAATTAGAGGCAAAAAACTCTGTTTAATGTATTAGTTAGGGTTGTTCCACAGCGACAAAGTGAGAAATTCACTGTTAGGGTTGAAAACCCCCCCCTGCCCACCCCCAACTGGCATTGGGGTGTGCATTGAGATCTCGATCTAACTCACCCCGATCTATGCTTCTGCTGCTTCCGCATATGATGGAGTTATGGCTGGCAGCAATGCACCAATGCGGTGAGGGGGTCAGGAGTTTTCAACCTAACTGCTCTCACTTTATACTATAAGGCTAACTACAATACGATAAACAGGTTTTACCTGTATATATATATATATATATATATATATATATAGAGCAAAAAACTCTGTTTAATGCATCAGTTAGGGAGTTATTCCACAGAGACAAATGTGAGAAATTCAGTATTAGGGTTGGAAACCCCTTTGCACCCTCAGCCCACCTCCCAACTGGAATCAGGGTGTGCATTGGGGTCATCGGCCCTAACTGTCACCCATCACATGTGGAAAGAAGCTAAGGAATAGTAGAATGGGGTGGCAGTTAGGACCGATGACCCCAGTGCACACCCCAATTCAATGGGGGGTGGGCTGGAGGGTGCAAAGGGGTTTCATCAACATCGATTTCCTCACTTTTGTCACTGGAACAACCCTAACTGATGCATTAAACAGAGTTTTGCCTCTAATTTCCCTTCTTTTGAGAATGATAATGAGAATAGTGAATGATGCAGCGGCAGGAGGTGGGCCCTGCACTCCCGCCACGTGATGTCTTGTCACATAGTAACATTGAGTCCGCAAATGCAAATTGTAATGCGCATGGTGACGCAAAGTGAAACAGAAAGAGAAACAGTAGTGTAGACAGAAATATTAAAAACAACGCAACCGCAACTGAAAATGCAAAGGGTAACACACATGGTGGCATAAACGTGAACGGTAAGTGAAACGGGTATGGAACCGTAAGCGGAATTGGTAATGGTAACAGTAATGTGAGCGCACAGGCTGGTTTTCCCCAAAAGCTGTATAGAGAAAGACAGTGAGTACAAAGAATGTATGCAAAATAATGACTCTCGGAACACAAAAATGAGGACTTGGAATAGTAAATTGCTTATATCTCAGTAACCGTACGACATAGAAAAAAAATGTAAAAGTCATATGAATTATCACTTTCTTGGCTAGTTTTGTATTTAGCCTCTGTTAGGGGGCTAAGAATTCTTTCAACAAAAAGTCCGTATCTTGCACTGTTTTCGGGATACGGGCCCTGAAAGGCGCGGCGAACGCTGTAATCTTATCCTATGGGAAAAAAACAGAAGTTCAGAGTGCCATAACTTTGCCTCCCTGTAATATTTTTTCAACAAACCACTGAAAAGCACATCTGTGGGATGTTGGCTGTGTTCCATGCAAATTTCAGCCCAAAAGACCAAACCGTTATTTTGCAGCAGGGCGCCAAATGATTGCTGCAATGCGTTGTACGCTGTAATGTCATCCTATGGGAAAAAGCGTCAACTTTGGAGTACCATAACTTTGCGCCATGTAATATTTTTTCAACAAAATACTGAAAGGCACATCTGTGAGATGTTGGCTGCATTCCCTCCAAATTTCAGCCCAAAACTCCAAACCGTTCTTTTGCAGTGGGATGCCAAAGAATTACTGTCATTTTGGGCATAGTGTCGCAAAGTAGTGTCATGATTTGCGAAAGCTTATGCAAAAATTTGCGACACTTTCTTGAGTGTGACACTACTTTGCGAAAGTACTTTTCCAGAAATCTGAAAAACATATTTCTGGGGTGTTTTACCCCAAAATAAAGACATGGCTAGCATCCTCAGGGCCTGACTAGGTGAATACAAAAATAATTAGGTTGCTAGAGGGTGTCAATTTTAAATGCCAAGCATTTTTCTGATCACTAACTGAAAACAAAATGGCAGATTTACAGCAGTAAAAGGGCCATTTGCAACAGTAAAAATGCATTTGTGACACTGTCGAACTTTTTGTTAACTTTTCCCTTTGACTTACAATGGGAAATTGTTTTTTGAATAACTTTTGAACCGTTAAATATTTTTTCATGAAATCTTCAAAAGGCACATCGAGGACCCCGGCCGCATGTTTCCTGAAGATTTCAGGTTGGTCGCGCAAACTGTGCGACCTGTAGGTGTGACTGTAGAATTCCAGAAAAGGTGTAAACGCACATGCAGATCATGCTTAATAACTCCACAGCCGTGTATCTGACTGGTACGAAACTTGGCTGATCCCAATGTGCATGGGTCTTGATCATGTATTCCACATTTTAGGCAAATCTGTCATACAGTTGCAAAGTTATTAAGGTGCAAAATTTTGGGTTTAACATGTAAATGGCTCCTCAACCCTAACTATGGTAGCACTACTGTGCTACCATAATATATATATATATATATATGTATGTGTATATATATATATATATATATATACGTATATATATATATATATATATTTATATATATGCACAACATGTGTTTTGGGATAAATGCAAGGATAAAAAGTAATATCTGAATCAGCCAGTGAAAATATCATTGATATCTCCATGTTCCTATACATCATTGTGATATCTTCACATTCCTATATGTCATAATGTTATCCTCACATTCCTATACATCATCTGGTTAATCCTGCCATGTGTGCCATCTGTTGAACTACCACTTTCACTTTTTTTCAATCTTCCTCCTCTTATGTAGTGTGACCGAGCGGTATCAAATATGTAGTGGCAATAATTTAAATTAAACCACTCTGTACCAACAATAAAACTGTATTTTTTCATTGTTTTACTCACTTTTGTAAAAATGAAACTGCTGACTACAGAGAAATGACTAGTGCATGTTCTTATGTAGCATGACCGAGTAGTGTAAATGACATTGTAGCAGGGATTGAACTAAAAACACTTTCCACTAAAAGGACTTCGGAAATTTTGTGTTTTCATAATCCTGCTTCCTATTCTTTAAAGACTGTGGAGAGATTAGAGTGAATGAGTTAGCGGCTTCAGAGTAGTAGACACATGCCAGAGCAAGCATTGCTATAGCAACCCTTACTCAGGCTAATGTTTATAACTCTGAAGCCATTGGCTGGCTTGTTCTCTCATCTCTCCACAGTCAGTGGCTTACTTTAAAAAAATGGAGCAGAATTATGAAAACACACACATTTTCTAAATCTACATAATACAGAGTAACTTAACTTCAGTCCCTGCCACTACGTCATTTACACTGCTCAGGCATGCTACTTAACAGAGAACATAGCACAAATTGCAGAATTAATCAGATAACTACAATCAAAAACTCTATTTTTTTGTGTCGGGGGCTATATGAGTTGTGTTGGTGGGGGATAAAACATAACTAAGTAACCTGGTAGGGAGGAATCCAAAACCTCTATCTTGCAATTGAAAACCTTGGTAGAAACAGAACAAAAAGTGACAATGCTACAGTAGTTTAAAATACAGCACAAATGGCTGGATCAACCAGATAAATCTTTAAAATAAAAAATGCCCTACTTTGTGTTGGGGGTATGCAGAGTTGTGTTTGGGGGGGGCATAAAGCATAACTTAAGTCACCTGGGAGACAGGAGCTCCAAAACTTCTATCTGAAAATTGAAAACCTCTATGTGGGAAATTGCCTCGAGGGGGAGATGTACGGGGCTTCTGTTTAGAGGGTGAGGGTGCCAAAACAAATGTTGTAAAAATAGAACATGACATATCCTGATTGAAGAGATCCTATTTATCTTCACTTGATGTGAATGACATATAACTATCTCACTCGTGGCTTCACCACTTGTGAAATATCATGATATCATTGCTCTTGCTAAGGTAATAGACGACTGACAGAAAGCCCTTGATGATAAAAGCTTTGTGTGCACAGTCTTCCTTGACCTAAGTAAGGCTTTCAACACTGTTGACCATGACTTGCTTCTGGATACCCTTCATTACACTGATATGGACAAGTTATACCTGAAATGGTTCTCCTCCTACATTACCTATGGTGCACAGAAAGTTAAAATAGTGGGTGATCTCTCATCATTGAAACCAATCAGCAGAGGTGTGCTGCAGGGTTCTATTTTGGGTCCTTTACTTTTTGCATAATACCTAAACAACATTGACTATGGAATAAATCATCTGACGTCCATCTTTTTGTGGATCATATAGTCCTCTATACCTCCAGAGCTACCCCTGAGCGTGCCTGTATGGACCATCAGTCTGATTTTAACATACTGCAACAAAACCTGCTCAACCAAAAATTGCTCTTAAATGCCAAAAAACCATGGCCATGCTTCTGTCCCCAATCATCTCTGCCTCTAATCCATCCACAATGGGTACCATGCAACCTAGTATCATGATGCTAGGTGAATCACTGGACTACATAGAAAAATTCAAATACCTAGGGATGTGGAGTGACTGTCGCCTTTTCTTCACTGAACATGTAGAGGAACTCACAAAAAAAACTCAAGCAAAGGCTTGGTTTCTTTTATAAAGTCAAGCATCTGCTTACATATGAGGCTAAGATAAGATTGGTTCAATACACCTTCCTAGCACTGTTGGATTATGCCAATTCCTATATGGTTATGTCCCAGGGTCTGCCCTAGCTAAGCTTGGTGACCTGTATCATAGGGCCTTACATTTAATTTCTGGTGCAGCTTACACTACACATCACTGTGCTCTGTATTCTGTAGTGGGTTGGCCATCCCTTACATTTAGGAGGCAAAGGAATGCTGCTCTGTGGACATACAGAGCAATTACCAAGATGTTACCCAAGTATATATCTGATTGCTTGCCCCTCTGTGCCTTGGGTAACTATGCCATGAGAAGTTATTCCTATATCTCTTTAGCTGTACCTAAGGTTAAGTCCCATTTTAGTAGATCCTCTATCAGCTTCACTCTACCCCAGCTATGGAACAAGCTTCAAAACACATTAACACTGGCTAGTCCTGTAAAGCTATCCAAATTCAAAAAGCTCTGCTCAAGACCCTTCACTGAGCCTTATAAGTGCTTCACTTGATGTGCTGTGTCTTCCCAGATCCCTTCCATACAACATGTCACACCATGGTGCTCCCCCCTCTGTCTACCCTTTTTTCTTCCCCTCCTTTTCCTTGCCTTCTATTACTATTATCTAGCTATCCTAATAGGTCTTCCTTTTTATTTGCTGCCATTGTTCAAATGCTGCAAGTGTTGACACTATATGTGCACTCATTGTACATGGTACTTTTGCTGTTTATTGATATCCTTTTATGAGAGTTTATGGTATATTCTACATACTGTTTACTCTGTGTGGTTTTTCCCTATTGTGTATCTCCATGCCCTGTTGTTCCTTTTTATTTCTGTACCTACAAGTGTCTCAATCTATTTATTGCTGACTTGAATGTTCACCCAGGCCCACCTTGAAAATGAGCTTGATCAAGGGTGTTCCACCTGGTAAAATAAAGAGATATATATATATATATATATATATATATATATATATATATATATATATAGAGCAAAAAAACTCCTTTTAATGCATTAGTTAGGGTTGTTCCAGAGAGAGACAAAGCGAGAAATTAAGTGTTAGGGTTTAAAGCCCCCTTGTACCCCAGCCACCCCCCAACTGGCATCGGGTTGCCGTTTGGGGACGTTAGCTAACTCACCCTATCACATGTGAAGAAGTACAGGTATAAGAGAATGGGGTGAGAGTTGGGATTGATGACCCGCGCCGCACCCCAATGCCGGTTGGGGGGTGGGCTGGGGATCCAAGGGGGGGCTTTCAACCCTAACACTGAATTTCCTCACTTTTGTCACAGTGGAACAACCCTAAATAATGCATTAAAAGGAGTTTTTTTGTCTCTAATTTTCCTTCTTTTTGAGAATGATGACAAGAAATAGTGAATGTAATGCAGCAGCAGGAGCATGGGGCCCTTGTGACATAGTAACAGGAACAGCAATGCAAACTGAAGCACGAACAGTGGCGCACATGGTAACACAAATGTAAATGGTAAAGGAAACATTAATAGAAACGCAAGCGCAAAGTGACACCGAAGTAAACAGTGACGCAAATGGACATTGAAGTGCATACAAAAACGCAACTGATAACACGAACAGTGATCGCAGTGGTATTTTAAATGGAAATGTTATGTGTCAGAGCAAAAAGAACGTGAAAGGGAACAGAAACATGAATATGAATGCAAGTACACACATAAACACAAACCGGAATGCGCAGAGGAAAGGTACCAGAATTGTAAATGCAAATGGTAAAGTTTACATGAAGAATAACACCAATGGAAAGAGAAACAGAAACGGGAACTGAAGCACGTATGGAAATGCAAACCGAAATGCACATGGGCATAGTACCGCAATTGTAAATGCAAATGGTAATGGCAACAGCAACAATAACAGCAAAGGAAACAAGCTCAAAAGGAAACACAAGCGCATATGGAAACTCAAACCGTAATGCACACGGGCACAGTAACGCAATTGCAAATGTAAATGGTAACAGTAACAGCAAGGAAGATGAAAAACAAAAGAGAAACATAAACGTAAACAAAAGGGCTGCCGTAAATGCAAATGGCAATGTGCACGGTGACGCAAACAAAAACACAAACCGAAACAGTAGTGGAAATGCAAATGGTAACAGTAATGAAAATGCAAGTGCGAATGACAACGCAAAGGGTAACATACACGGTGGCGTACACAGGAACAATAATACAAATGGGGACATAAACGCAAGTGAAAACAGTAACTGCAAGAGTAACGGAAGTGCAACAGCTGTTTTTACCAAACAGGTGCATACAGAAACACAGTGTGTACAAAGAATGTATGCATTGTATGGGGATTGAAGCTTAAAACGAGCATTGGAAGTACTTAATTGCTAATATCTCACCAACTGCACAACATAGAAAAAAATTAAAATTTCACAAAAATCTTGATTTTCCTGGCTAGATTTTTCCATTACATAGCCCATAGGGCTATGCAGCTCACAACAAAAATTCTGTATCTCACACCATTTTCGAGATACGAGCCCCAAAAGGCGCGTCAGAAACCACCATGTTAGTCTATGGGAAAAAATGTCAAATTTGGAGTACCATAACATGGCAGCTGTGGAATATTTTTCCACCAAACTACTAAAAGATACTTCTGTGAGATGTTGGCTGCCTTTCCTCCAAATTTCAGCTCAAAAGACCAAACCGTTCTTCCGAAGCAGGGTGGCAAAGAATTCCTGTAATTTTGGCCAAGTCTGAAAAAGTAGCGTCGCAATTTGTGGCAATTTTCGCAACATTTTGCAAAAGTGTTGTGCTTCCCACACTACTTTGCGACACTATTGGTTCCAGAAATTTGAAAAACTTATTTCTGTGGTGTTTTACCCCAAAATAAAGTCATGGCTAGTTTCCTTAGGGTCTGACTAGATGGACACAAAAAGAATTGTGTCCATAGAGGGTCCAAAATTTAAATGGCAAGCAATTTTATGATCACCAACTGAAAACAAAATGGCAGATTTGTGACACTGCTAGGGCCATTTGTGACACAAAAAAGTGCATTTGTGAAAGTGTTGACTATTTTAACTTTTCCCATTGACTTATAATGGGAATTTGTTTTTTGAATAACTTTTGAACCATTCAATATTTTTTCATGGAATCTTCACAAGGCACATCAGGGACCCTGGCTGCATGTTCCCTGAAGTTTTTTGACTGGTCACACAAACCATGCAACCTGTAGGCGAGAGCAAAGAAATCACAAAAAAGCATAATTGTGCAATTGGTTGTTGCTTAATAACTCCGCAGCCGTATATCCGACTGGTACAAAACTTAGCATATCCCAAGATTTATCATACCCAATCATGTATGCCAAATTTCAGGCAAATCTGTTGAACAGTGGAAAAGTTATTAAGGTGCAAAATTTGACTCTTTAACCTTAAAAGTGCTGCTCAACCCTAACTATGGTAGCAATACCATGCTACCATAACATATATATATTTTTTTCATTGCAAAAAAATCTATTAATGCATCAGTTGGGGCTGATATTACAGCAACAAAAGTCAGGAAATTCAGTGTTAGTGTTCCTAATCCTACCACACCACCCTACCACCCCACCCACCCTCCATATGCCAACAGGCATTGGGGTCTGCCTTGGTGTCATCAGACTATTGTAATATTAACCCTAACTGATGCATTAATGGAGTTTTTTGTAATGAATGTCCTTACTTTCTGAGACAGTATAATGGTATCCTTATTTTACTATGGGAGCACAGGGTCCTTCTGACCCTGCTCTCAAGTCCCTCTGTAGATCTGCATATGTATGTAGAAGTGGAAGCGCAGGGCCCTCTTGGCCCTGCACATCAATGTGGTGCACAACAGTGACCAAACTGTCAGCATAGCCATATTATTACCCCACCTCATGTTACCCAGCACAGATAAATTGTGAAATGGAGGGCAAAACGTAATTGTGTGCAACTGCAATGTCATTCTGTGACACAGGAGTGAAAACACATTTTGTGCAGGATATGAAAAATGACAGCTGTACTGTTCATGAGGTGGTGTGGAAAAATGGCTATGTTGAAAATCTGGTGGCAGAATATTAAAAAGTACCAAAGTTATGCAAGTGCATAGAATAAATTCAATGGGCACACATAACTCAGACACTTTTAGGATTTTTTTCACCAGATTTTTAACATTGCCTTTTTGAGACCCCACCTCATGAACACTGGCACTGTCATTTTGTTAATCAGTCCTGAAAGGAGATTTCACACAGCAAACATGCCATTCTACACCACAGGTGCAGAAACATATTTTGGGCAGGATGTGAAAAATGACAGCTGTACTGTTCATGAGGTGGTGTGAAAAAAATGTCAATGTTGAATATTTAGAGTGAAAATATACAAAATTACCAAAGTTTTGAGAGTGCATAGAAAACTTTCAATGCCCGCGCATAACTCAGGCATCTTTTGCTATTTTGCAACAAAATTTTAACATGGGCTTTTTGAGACCCCACCTCATTAATACTGGCACTGTGATTTCCTTACTCAGTCATGAAAGGTGATTCCACACAGTGACTGTGAAATCACCTTCCCGGCTGGAGTAATAAAATTACAGTGCCAGCATTCATGAGGTGGGGTCCTAAAATGTTCATGTTGAAAATCTGGTCAAAAAATTTTAAAAAATAGCGGAGATATCAACATAAGTTCAAAACGCTATTGGCAGCCTTTATACAGCGCTTACCTTGAGTCTTCAGTCTGCAGTTCAGCTTTGAAGATTTCAGATGTGTCCTGGTTCACAGAAGATGACAGAAGAAGATCTCTGATGTTAAGTATAGGGCAGGAGGGTGTAGGGTGGTGGGTTGCTCAGTGGAAGGGTTGCGATGGGGGATGCGGTGGGGAGACGATGAGGTACTGTTTTCTTTTTTTGCAGGATTAAAAAAGACATTGTGGACTGTTTTCTGTGTTTTGGGTACACAGAGCAAACATTTCGGCACACTGGTGGTGAGCTCCCTAGTGTCCGACATTATGGTAGTGTTGGCGGGGTACAACATAACTGGGTACACTGGAAGTGGGCTCCCCAGTGTCCCACCTTGGGGGGTGACTACTGCCAACACAGGGATTGGGCACCCTGATGTTGGCAATGTGGGAAACAATTGTATTCTATTTGGGGACACTGGCATCTAGTGCCAGCACGGGGGTTGGGCACCTAGATGTCAGCAGAAACATGTTTTCTTTTAAAAAATAAATAAATAAAACCAGATTGTCAGCTAACAAAGTAGGATCTTAATTCACATCTCATCATACAAACTAGGTGCTTATTTTGTGTGATGCTTATATGAACAAAGAATTTAAATGTTAAATAAAGCACATATTAATGGCATTTTTTGGGGGCAGTAATGTGCAGAATGCACCTACAGGGTCCCAATAAGCAAGCTACATGTGTTGGTTCCTCCCCAGAATATTCTTTTGGGAGGTTTCCAAAACTGAATTTTTTAGGCAAAACTGAAAGCATGGTGGCCATACGAAGAAGGCACTTTCCTATATGAAGCAGAATTCCTTCTTCATTTCATATACAATGGCTATATAGTAGTGCTTACTGAGCATGTTCAGAACTTAATTTTTTCAAATGTTTAAATTGCAATAACTTAAAAAAATTCTAGTTATTATTCTGCCAGACTAGTAAAAGGCACATCTGTGGGGTAGTTCTGAAAGTTTCAGACCAAAAAAACAAACTAACTGGCTGTAGGCATGCTCAAAGAAAAATCCCAGCAAAGTCAATGAGTGAGCACATCTTTTTTTTTCACCTCTTCATAACACAGAGACCTCACTTCTGACCAGAATGTAACTTACCACTTCAGGAGATCTACCCCACAGAACAGTGCATACCAAATTTTGTGCAAATCCGTTGAACAGTTGCAAAATTATTAAAGTGCACAATATTGAGTTTAACACTGAAATGCCCACTCAATCCTAACTATAAGGGTGTAACTTCACCCCTATAATATATACAGTGAAGCCCACCAGGATAAAACCCAACTCTTCAGAATTCTGCAGCAGAGTTAATGCAGCAAACAATGCAGTTTCAAGGGTGTTAGTACCTTTTCTCATGCAGGAAACCTGTGAAACTGCATTTCATCCTACAGCTTCAGTATGTGTGTTGTGTGTGTGTATATCTATACATATATATATATATATATATACTGTAGATATCTCACACACACCTATATATATATATATATATATATATATATATATATATATAGAGAGAGAGAGAGAGAGAGAGAGACAAAGAAAGACAGAGAGGTCTGTGGGTGAGTAGGGTGGGCAGCATTATCCCTTCTTCTGTCTGGCCCCACTCCTGTGTAGTGTGGAGCAAAAACTGCAGATTCTGACTTTTTCAAAAATGTTGCAACATTTTCCAGAATTCTGACTTTAGCAAAATAAGAATCCTCTAAACATGTTCCACAAATTTTCATCCCATTCAGTAATGTTTTCTGGCTAAATTGCAGCATGATACACATGAACTATGGAGTGACAATTCTGCAAAATTAAATCTGGCAATTTAATACATTATTCTGCAAAATCTGCAATAATTCTGCAGGTCTATAAGTAACAGAGTGATTAGTTCAGTGAAATTCAATTGGGCAATTTAATACATCAATCTGCAATGCATACAGTACATTCGTTCCACTTTTCTAAGATAAAACTTCAAGAAATTTGCCAAACTGCATTATGGAAGTGAAATTCTGACTTTCTTGATAATTCCTTATGTGGAATTTTATTTTCACATGCAACCCATATAAGGCTAACAGAAGATACTTAAGCATTAGTGGGGCTAAGATTGCTGATCTAACTGGACTGTAAAATAGTATTCTAAAGGATAGTGGGATCAACCCTATTACAATAATACATGTAGAAGCTAATTATATTTACCAGAACTCCATACAAGACATCAAGGAATCATTTGTGACTATGACTAACAAACTTGTAGAATGTGGGTGTGACATCTGTAGGAAATCCTCCCTATCCCCCGCATTTCTTTATCTCTCAACTGAAAAATTTAAGAGTATAAACGAATGGCTGTGCAAGTGATGTTTGCAACAAGGCATCACTTGTGTTACCCATTGGGAAGAACTGAACAACAGAAATGAATTTTTCAGTGTTGACAGGCTACATTTTAGCAGACAAGGTAATGTTCTTTTGTGACAAACACACACATTTAAACTAAATGCTGGGGGTGGGATGGGAAGTTCTCATTTACCTCAAAAATCTCTTACTAACATCAGTAAATTTTCTACTTATCCTTTACAGTCTCTAAGCTTTAATGCCAGATGTCTGATCCATAAACTCAATGAACTAAAAATTAAGGCCCATAATGATACTATTGATATAATCTCTGTGAAACCTGAGGAGATGAAAAGACATCCTGGGAAGCTATCATCGCTGGCTACACAACTTACAATCATAATAGGAAGAATAGGAAAGGTGGATGTGTTGCCTTATTTATTGACCAAATCAAATCTATTGATGTTTCTAGCTGTGTCAAAAAACATGACAAAAACACCAAAACCATCTGGGAAAAATTGTATCTGTCTACTAATGAGTATCTGATTTTGGGGTCTTGTTACCATCCGCCTAGTTCTCCTGTAGAAACCCTGGATGCTATACTCTGTAAAATAGAACAAGCTAGCTCTTTGGAAAATATTATTGTCACTGGTGACTTTAATCTAGGTAACATAAACTGGAAAAATTATACTGCAGTTAGCAGCAATGGCAATAAACTTGTGTCTACTTGTTTAACCATAAATCTTAAACAGTGTGTACTTTCTCCCACCAGAGGTAATAACATCCTCAACCTAGTCATCTGTTGTGATGATTTGGCTATTGATAATGTCAAAATTAGTGATCCAATTGGTAACAGAAACCATAATACCATCCTTTTTACTATTCATAAAGACAGTGTATACCATTTCAACCCCACTGTTATATATTTGTACAACAGGGCTGATCTCCAAGCAATAAACAATTATATGACTAAACTTAATTGGGACCTTATTTTCTCTAATCTATCCCTGCACAATGCTGGGACACCTTTAAACATATACTTTGCCATGTTAAAGACTCATTTATTCCATCCAAGCCAAAAATCCTTAATCACAGATGGGAACCAAAATGAATGAACAACTCCATAAAAAAAAACTAATCAGATTAAAAGGGAAAAAATATAATATCTATCTCAGAAACAAGTCCAGCTTCAACTGAAATTCTTATAGAAAAGTTCAATCAAAGTGTAAATCAATTATCAAAAAAGCTAAAAGTAGATGGGAATACAATTTGGCAAGCAATGTTAAAAAATCAAATAGCAAGCATTTTTTCTCATATATCAACTCCTTAAAAAAAAACTAATTGCCAGGTTGGCCCTCTACTTGAAAATAACCAGCTTATTCATGATCCCACTTCCAGGGCAGATTTATTTAACACCAAATTCTATAATGCTTTTTTAAAATATCCAAAACACTACATGCCATGATACAGAAAGTACAGATCCACTCATTAGCCTCAGTACTGATAATATTAAAAACAAGCTGTTGACCTTAAAGGGAAAATACAGTTCTGGTCCAGACAACATAGCAGGTCATCTTCTATTATTGTTAGCTGATATTCTTACTTATCCCCTAAAAATAATGTTCGACATATTCATGGCTGGAAACTACGTCCCTAATAATTGGAAGGAGACATATTCTATACCCATTCGCAAGAAGGTACAAAAAATAACTGGACAAATTACAGGCCCATCAGTCTGACCTCCTCAACATATAAACTCTTTGAAAGCCTTATTAAAGACATTATCACTCCTACCCTCAATAATCATGATCTTGAGCAACATGGGTTCAAAGGTGGCAGAAGCTGTCTTACTAATCTATCATGCTTTTATGAACACATTAGTACTCTACTTGACAGCAGAATGCCTTGTGACATTGTTTTCATTGATTTTAGTAAGGTGTTTGATGTCACGCCCCATTGGGCCTTGCTCTAAAAATTGTCTAAACTTAAAATCAATACTTTCATTATTGTGTGGATCAAAAATTGGCTTAACAACTGGACACAACAGGTTGTCATTAGTGGAACCAAATCCAGCAAAGGGACAGTGAGCAGTGGGGTGCCCAAGGTTCAGTCTTGGGCCCCTGTCTCTTTCAGGTATTTATCACTGACTTAACAACTGAGTGTTTCTCTATAACAATGAAATACGCCGGAGACGTTAAAATAAGGGGACCACGTGCTAATTTATCTCATGTTGAAGATATACAACATGATCTGGACATCATTACTAACTGAGTAACAACTTGGGGGCTGAAGTTGAATCCCTCTAAGTGCAAAGTTATGCATTTGGGAACCAATAATCTGAACAAAACTTATACATTGGAGGTTCAATATTAAGTAAAACCACTAATGAAAAGGATTTGTGGATTACTATCTTGGATGACATGTCATATAATAAACATCTTCATGAGGCTATTTACAAAACTAATAGAGTTCTGTTGTCAGTCTTTGGGAATATTACATCTAGGGCATCAGAAGTAATGATGCCTTTGTTTAGGGCATATGCTAGGCCTCATTTGGAGTATGCCTCCCAGCTCTGGTGCTCGTATCAAAAATCAGATTGTATTTCTCTTGAAAAGGTTCAAAGGAAATTTACAAAATGCATATCAGGACTTCAAACAGTTTCCTATGATAATAGACTGCAGTTCTTAAAATTAATGTCACTCTTTATTCGTCACCTTAGAGGTGATCTCTTACTCCTCTATGATATAATTCATGACCCTTATTTAATGTGCGAATTGGGGTTGCATTCTTAAAGATCACTCACATGACACTAGGGGTCATCCCCTTCAGTTTGTTGGGAAATCTTTTCACCATTCCAGCCGATAATATTTTTTCATTCTCAGAACTATTGGACCATGGAATAGACTACAGTTAATCATTATCATAAGTGAAACTAAAAGTATTTTTAAGTATCAACTTGACAAATTAATACCTTCAGACTGTTCTTTCCTATTATTCTTTGGCTTAGTATAAGAGCGATATAGGCTTATGGCCTCTTGGCTCTTTTCTTCACCATAGTATGAACTATTCTTATGACTACAGTAGGTCAAACAAGCAAGGCATTGAACATACTAATATTTGCCTTGCCAAGCTAGTGCTACTTGCACAGAAAATGATACATTCTAGGTGAAGGCTTCTGTGGGGGTCTGACAACAGGTCTGTAAGTACTGTAAGCGGTGCTGTCCATATGTGTGGGAAGAGAGGGGTATGTGTTTGGACCCATTCCCTACTACAATTGACATTATCATTGGCATCTCCTGTGCAGAAGAGCAACATGTCATTGGGGTTGTGGTGTGTTCCATTTGTGCTTGCGTTGGACAAGTATGTGTATGTGTGTTTGAGGCACAGATGTGTGTGTGTGTGTGTGTGTGTGTGTATGAGGCAGAAATGTGCATGCACGTGTGTATACTGTATGTGCAAACAGTGGGAATTATTTCTGTGATTGAGTTCACTCTCCTCTCTTTGTGATTCCTCCCCTAACAACAATTGGATATGTAGGCCCAGAAAACCAGGCGTGGGGTGTGCCTTGAGGTTCTCCAACCTAATGCTCACCCCATTCTCATACACTGTACACATCTCAGCTTCTTTACTGATGGAAGGTAGTGAGCATTAGGCTAGAGAACTCCAAGACATACCGCATGCCTGGTTTTTGCCTGTAGGGTGGGGGTGAGGTGTTACAGTTAGGAAATCTAACACCACATTTCCATACTTTTGCCACTTTAACCCTAACTGATGCATTAATAGAGTTTTTTGCAAAGAATGTCCTTACGTTTTGAGATAGTATAATTATATCTTCATTTGCCTGTGGGAGGGCGTACATGCGTGCGTACAGTATATGTTGCCATGGAAGCATTTCAGCCAAAACAGCAACCAGACTATTAGCATAGCCTTGTTATTACCCCACCTCATGAACACTGTGCTGAGAATGTTCAAATCCCTGCCAAAAAGTCATTCCATGCTACCACAATGTCATTCCATGCCACATGTGTGAGAAAACATGTTCTGGCCAGGATTTGAAAAATAACAGCTGTCACATTTATGAGGTGGTGTAAGAAATGGCTATGTTGAACATTTGGGGTGAAAATATTTAAAATTACCTATGTTATGAATGAGCATAGTTAAATTTAAATGCATGTGGATAACATTGCCATTTTTACATATTTTCATACCAAATTTGGAAATAGCCATCTTATGACCCCAGATCTTGAACAAAGGCAGTGAAAATTTAGAAATCCTGCCTGAAAGGTGATTTTGCCAAGTGCAGTAAAATTGCCTTTTGAGACAGATTTGCAAAACTCCACTGACATTGTTCATGAGTTGGGATCCTAAAAGGCAATGCTCAAAATTTAGTGTCAAAATATTCAAGAATAGCAAAGTTATGCATCAAAGTTAAAAACTTCATTGAAATACATTGAACCACATTTACCTTAGTTTCTCACATTGCAGTTGCCATTTCCTGCAACAAGACCTGTCTTCGATCGAAGACTAGATTCCAAACCAGGGATGTTTTCAGGTGAGTGAGGGTGTGTGGGGATGTACTGAGTGTGTTGGAGTGTACTGGAGTGTGTGGGATGGTGGGTGCTGAAAGGAAGGTGGGGTGGGGAGGTCAGATCGTCGAAGAATCATTTTATGTAATGTATGAAAAAAAAACACCAAGGACAGTTTTCTTTATTTCAGGTATGGGGACAGGTATGGAGACAACGATTGGTGGGTGGGAGGGGGGTGCCACTAGACACCAGGGAAATTTTTTTTTTAATTTTGCATTCTTTTTGCCTCCAGTCCCCTCAATGCCCCTTACGGGCTCAGCCCCAACCCCACATGCTGACCCATCATGCCCAAGCTTATCCCACATGGGTTTGGGCAACTGGGCAGGCACCCCCTCCCAACAGTCAATGTAGGCAAGCTCTGGCTTACTCCCTAGGGCAAGGCCATGGGAGCAGGTTCCCCCATGGTGGGCACTAGTAGCAGCAGAAGCAGCAGCCGAGTGGGGCATAATGGCTGGGGGACCATAGATTTTTTTGATGGAGTTCCCCAGGGACGCAGGGTGTGCAATGACATCAGCATCAGTCCCACCTCCCAAGCAAGCAGGCAATGGCTTTTTTACTGGCTATTCTCCCAGCTTCTGCCAGAGGTCACCACCAAGCTGGATGCTCTCCTCTCTCCCCCTCCAGAGGAGGAAAGCCACCCCTCAGGTGCTCTATCCTTCTCAGACCAGCTGGCCCTCTGATTCCTGGGTCTGTTCCGGAATCTGAGACACTGGAGTAGCAAGCGGTTGCCTTGCTGCTGCACCGGTGGGCTGGCAGAAATATATGTTTTATAATGGGATGACAATCAACATGTGGGTGTGCCACAAGACTCCAGGGAAACAAAAATATTCAGGGACTGGAGATCGGAGGCCGAGGGGTGCCACTAGACACCAGGGAAAAACAGGAAGGGTGCCACTAGACACCAGGTAAGTACATAACAGTACTGGGAACATGAAATACACTGGAATGGTCCGTCACTGTCAAAAATGTGTTTTTTAAAATGCCAAATTCTTGTTATAATTGTTTTGAAGTTACTTAAAGATGTTTTTAGACTATGTGAAGTCTCTCATGTGTAGTTTAGTTTCTCTTTGCAGTGGTTTGTGAAATTGAGATAGACACAGCAGTGCTGCTGTATAGCTAGCTTAGAAAAGAGAGCCTAGTCAACATTTACTTACCCTGGTAGTTAAGCACCTGGGGACCACTATAGTCCAGACAGGGAATGAACACAGCTAAAAAGAGATTTTTTTCTAAGGATTTTTTTGTGACTCGTTATATGAAAAAAGATTCTTTTTCATATCATATGGTCATGAAGAAAGTTTTTTAATATTAAAAAAATTACATTTCAAGGGCATTTCTACAACAGTGAAGTGTAGATTGCACCTAGCAGGGTCCTAATGAGCCACATGGATTTGTTGGGCTCTCTCAAACATCTAATTTTTGTGGATTTGGGAAATTATTTTTTAAACAAAATGGAAACAAGATGGCAGCAAATGAGAAAGGAATATTCAATATGAAACAGGATTCCTTTTTCCTTTCATCCAGCTATCCTGAAGTACTTAGTGAGCATGCTCAGAATTTTTTTTTGTCAAAATTTAAAATGAAAAAACTTTGAAAAGGATTATTATGTTTTTTTCACCAGACTAGCAAAAGACACATCTGTGGGCTAGTCCCTTACTGCCTTGAAGATTTTAGACCACAATTCCAAACTGTCTGGGCTGTAGGTAAGTGCAAAGAAAAACCCAGCAAACTCAATGGCCCCTATGCACTAATGGGGCAGGGGTACACGGAATCTGCATTTACCTCCACCCATATAGCTGCGTATCCATGGACAGGTGTGCACCGGAGGTATTCACAATCACTGGCCACCTGTCTAAGGCCCCACCCCCTCAGCGTATGGGAGCATGGAGGAAAGATACATGGACTGGGAGGGCATCGAGTGGGATGCCCAACCCAGTCCACCAGTTGATCCCTTGCACCCGTGGGTGCAGAGTTATGGCTGCCACTGGGCAGTGCATTGCACCATGGAATTGGTCTGGAGCCTGGTCGGTCATCCCCAGATCACCATTCACTGTCCATGGTCTGGGACAGCATAGTGTGGGGGACAGGAGCACCTGCCTGTCAGTGACTGGGAGGTGACATCCTGGGGGGTGAGCAGACCTTATGGCAGGGGTTCTCCCTGCATACTGTGTGCCCCCTGTGCCCAGCACTCTGTGACTCTGTGAATGTCACTGAGTGAGGACACACCCCCTTTCTGTCCTGACCACTTTGCCCTTCATGTGGCCTGGTGGTGGGGATGTGAGCCCCATAGGTGCATCCCACAGCTGGCTGTGCAGGTGGCGCAATGGGTGCAGAGTGGTTGCATGCCCCATATACGCATGCGTAGCCACTCTGTCCCATTAGTGTATAGGGCCCAATGTGCCAAAAGTCTGTTTTCCACCTCTCTGGAAATGAGAAACTACACATCCAACAGGAATGTAACAGGGAACACCCAGAGATCTACCCTGGGTGATACTGCATACAAATTTTCATGCAAATCCTTTGATTGGTTACTAAGTCATTAAAGTGCAAAATTTGAGATTTAACATTGAAGTGCCTATTCAACCCTAACTGTAGAGGTGTGACCATGCCCTTATTTTTTTATATATATATATATAAATTAGGGGTGTGGTAGCACCCATATATTTAAGGTTGAGCAGGGGTTTCCATGTTAAACCTCAAATTTTGCACTTTAATAACTTTGCAATCATTCAACGGATTTGCACGAAATTTTGTATGCACAGTCTGGTGAGGTAGATCTCTTGTTCTTCCAAGTTCATTCCAGTTGAATATGTGGATTCCGAGATGTGGATAGCACAAAAACATTAAAATTGCTGTTTTTTCCTTTTTTTGTCATCACTTTCTATCCAGATGGTTTGGAATTTTGGTCTGAAAAGTTCAAGGTAGAAAGGGTTTGGCCCACAGATGTGTCTTTGGCTGGTTTGATGTCAAAAATATTAATCAATTCCAAAGTTATTTAATTGTGAAGTTACAGTTCTGAGCATGCTCAGTAGAAACACTGCAAAACAGCTGTATGAAATGATCATATGGCATCAATCCTTTTTCATGAGGGAAAAATCATTTTTCATATGCCACCATCTGGTTTCCATTTATTTCAATTAAAAAAAAATCAAAATCCCCAAAAGTGACATCCTGGACAGTGACAAAGACATGTATCTTTCTCATCGGGACCCCATTAGGTGTATTCTGCACTTAACTGTTGGAGAAATAACCCATAAATCTTTTTTTAAATTATATTTTAAATCCTTTTTATGTTGTCTTGTGCATGCGCAAGCAACATCTTGTGGTAGTAGCAGAAATGCAGGGGTATGTCAGTGTTGGCAAATGCAGGGCACACTTTAGTAGGTGTGTCCCTCATTCCCAAATTAGCCAGCATGCTAGCGCTGATGCAAGAATTATGTAAAGTGCCACCAACTTGAAAGAAATGTGCTGCTGCAATCAGAGTCAAGCTCGTCATGCAGTGGCACAGATGACACACCTCCTATATATGCCTTTCCTGGTGAAACATTTCAATAAACATGGTGGCAGCTCCTGCCACCACCATACAATCCCCAAAGAATGCCAACATAGGGGGTGCAATCCCCATGTCAGCATGTCCACTACCACCCCCCACCCCACATTGTGTGGCAAACAAGGAGCCTGCCACAGTGTGCCGCCTCTCACAGAAAGTTGACCATGTCTGCATGTCCCTCCCCCTGCCCCACCCCCATTGTGTGGCACAAGGGGAGCCCACCCCAATCAGCCCAACATTTGTTTTATTTCACCTGTAAAGAAAGAAAATGGACCTGCGGCATTCTTTTTCTTTTCTGTACCTAAAAAAAAAGCAACAGTCCCTGATTGTCTGTGGCACCCCCAACCCTCACCCACCCTCTGTGCATCCCACCTCCCACACCCCTCACCCCATACTTACCACCGGAGGTCCGGCGCTGCAATCTTCAGTTGAGCGGGAACATGTCTGGACTCTTCAAAGCCAAACAACAGAATGAAGAAATGCCAGTAAGCTGTATAATGGCATCAAAGGGGGGTTCAACTTAGGTGGATATCTCAGCCATTGTTTTAAATTTTTGATCCAAATTTTCAACATGGGGTTCTTGGGATGCCACCTCATGAACACATGCACTGTCATCTTTTTATTAAGTCCTAAAAGGTTATTTTGTGGTCACTGCATGGAATCACCTTTTGGGACTGATTAATGAAACAACAGTGCCACTGTTCATGAGGTAGGGTCCCAAAAAGTCTACAGTAGGTTGCAAATGTGGTGAAAAAATTCCAAAAAATTACTGTGTTACGAGAGTGCATTGTGCAGTTTCCATGCACACTCGTAACTTCGACAGTTTTTATTATATTCACTCCAGATTTTCAACATTGCCATTTTCTTACACCTCCTTATGAACAGTACAGCTGTCATTTTTCACATCCTGCCCAAAATGTGTTTTCACACATGTGGCTCGCAACAGCGCAGTCGCTGTGGGAAATCAAAGTTTGGGACAGATTAACAAAATCATAGAGACACTGTTCATGAGTGGAGGTACCAAAATGCCTAAGCTAAAAATTTAGTTAAAAAAATACCCAAAGTAATTGCATTATGAGCGTGCGTTGCGTAGTTTCTATACACACTCGTGACATCACCAATTTTTTATATTTTCAATCCAGATTTTAAACATTGTCATTTTTTTACACCTCCTCATGGACAGTACAGCTGTAATTTTTCACATCCTGCCCAAATGTGTTTTTGTACCTAGGGTGCCAACTGGCACATTAGCTGTGCAAAATCACCTTTTGGCGAATGAACTGATAGTGTCATTGTTCATGAGGTCGGGTCACAAAAAGCCCATGTTGAAAATTTGGTGTGAAAATACCAACAAACACCCGAGTCATTAGGGTATCCAACCATAACACCCCACCCTATAGAGACTGACAGGTGTCAGGGGTATGACTTGGTATTGTCAGCTGTAATACTCATGCCATTACACCCCCACCCCCACCCTGCAGTCAGTGACAGGCATTGAGGTATGCCTTGGCGTCTTCAACCCCAAACTTCACCCCATTCTCCTCTACTACAC
Source organism: Neoceratodus forsteri (assembly GCA_016271365.2). Classification (NCBI taxonomy): domain Eukaryota; kingdom Metazoa; phylum Chordata; order Ceratodontiformes; family Ceratodontidae; genus Neoceratodus; species Neoceratodus forsteri. The sequence continues at coordinate 1,020,243,862 of CM028129.1, forward strand.
CCATTTCAAGCTATTTCCTTATGGAATTGGGTGATCTTAAGGACCGAAGACCCCAAGGCACACTGTGACACTTGGTGTCTGCAGAGTAGGGTAACGTGAAATGGTGTGAATGTTATGGCCGAGAACCCAAAGGCACACTCCAATGCCTGTCAGTCTCTGCAGGATGGTGGTGGGGTTGGTGTCAGTTCAATGCTTCACTGCCATTCCTATTATGCATCTCTCTAACTCCTGCAACACCAATGCCAATGCCAGCAAGACAACATTCAGCATTAACAAATGCTTGTTTGTGACTTACTTCCACTTTTTTCATTTGGACTGAGTATGAAAATTTTTGTAAAAAAGAAAATGGTCCTTTTACAATCCGACCCCCCATCCCAATCTCTCATTCAGTACCCAACCACCCCCAACACCCCATACATTCTCACTCACCTGAACAGTCCCAGGGTGAAGATCCACTCTCTCTTATCAAAGACACGTATTGCTGCTGGAAATGCTGACTGCTATATGCGAAGGTAAAGTAAGTGCAGTTCCATGTATTTCAATAGGGTTTTCAACTTTCATGCATAATGTTGCCCTTTGTTGTATATTTTTACACCAAATTTTTAACATGGTCTTTTTGTGACCCCACCTCATGAATAATTGCATTGAAATTATGTAAATCTAGCCCAAAAGGCTATTTCACAGTCACTATGTGAAATCACCTTTCGGGCAAGATTTGACCATTTTCATCACCCTTGTTCATGAAGTGCAGTAATAAGAAGGGTATATACAACATTTGGGGTCAGAATATATAAAAATGGAAAAGTTTTGCATATCCATTGGAATGTTCCAACACTAGCTCATCACTGCATTGGAAATTCTAAATATTCTGACCCCAAATTTTTAACATAGCCATTTTTTTACACCACCTCATAAATGTGATGGCTGCCATTTTTTAAATCCTGCCCAAACCATTTTTTCACATCTGTGGTATAAAGTGATGTTGCGGTGGAGCAGAATAATGTTTTGGCAGTGATTTGAACATTTTCTTTACCAGGTACAAGGCTATGCTGACAATTTGGTTGCTGTTATCCTACAAATGGAAGTGCAGGGCCCTTCCACAGCAACTTATATACAGGTACACACATCTATGGTGGGATGGGAGCTCAAGGTCCAGAAGGTCCTGCACTCACACAAACAAATAAGAATACAATTATACTATCTCAAAAGTAAGGAACTTCTTTGCAAATAAAACTGCATTAATGCAACATTTAGAGTTCAGTCTAAAGCAAAGAACATAGGGAAATGTTTTTTTTGGTTTCCACTGGACCCTAAAACCCAACCCCACCCTTAAAAACAAATCAGGGGTGTAGTCTTCCTTGGGGTTGTCAACCCTAAATCTCACCCCATTAGGAGTGTATATTTCTGGAGGGTATTGAGTGGGGTGAGCTTTAGGTTTGGAAATCCTAAAACCACATTTTCTTACTTTTTTTTCATTTTAGCCTGAACCCTAAATATTGCATTAATGCAGATTTTTTGCAAAGAAAATAAATCTATCTATCTATCTATCTATCTATCTATCTATCTATCTATCTATCTATCCATCTATCTCTCTGTCTGCCTGTCTACCTATCTATAATTGGTGATGTACCAGTTAGGGTTAAACTGACAAAAAAAGGGTAAACTGGTATGAGGGTTTCCAATCCTAACACTCCCACCACCACCCTGCAGGTAGCAAAAGTAAAAACATTATGATTTTGGATGTACTGAGTTTTGCTAAATCTGGCCTACTGGTCTTCTTTGGGGTTATGAACCCTAACATGCCCCCACTCCATCAGCAAATAAGCTCAGATGTGCAGACTATATGAGGATGGGGTAAGAATTAGGGTTATCTTCAAGGAAGACCAAAGCCTGATTTGGCAAGATTCAGGACAGCCAAAACTATCATGTTTTTTCCTTTTGCTGCTTACAGAGTGGGGGTGGGATGTTAGGGTTGGAAACCCTAAATCCACATTTCCCTACTTTTGTTGGAATAACCCTAACAGGTGCATTAATGCAGATTTTTGCAATTAATTTCCTTATTTTTTGAGATAATAGAATGATATAATCATTCACGCAGGTCATTTCAGGACCATCATGAACACATATATGTGATCCCAGAAGTACAGGGCCCTCTGTGCACAGTTATTCCATGCATCCATTTATACACATGTGTGTGGAAGCATAGAACTCTCCAGGCCCTTTGCTTCCATTCCTCCAGAAAAGCATTGTATGTGCTTCCTTGAAAATGTTTTTTTTTAAGGGATGGACCATTCTTAGTTCTTATTCCTTAGGGGCTTAGTGTTGTAGTAGCAATCTGTTAAAGTTGCAATGTTATCTTATAGAAACTGTATTTGTTTTATTTTTATGGTTTTTAGATGGCCATTGCAGTTATTTGGGAGGTGTTATGTGTTAGTGTTGTAGTACTCATTGAGACCTTTGTTTTGTTATATAGATTGTCCATTAGCTCTAAGTAGTGACAGAATTATGGCTTGTTAAAGCTGAAATATGGAAAAAATACTAAGTCCAAATTCTTTATTCACATGAAGGACTCTTTTTTCTTGAGGTTGCATTGTTCATACAAAAAAAAAATCCTTTGTATGAAAAAAGAAAGTGAAACAAAGTCCAAATAATTTTTTTTGTATGAAGGGACTCTATTCTTACTTGGTATGGCTATATGAAAAAATAAATTTAGGTCACACAAAAGTATTTCAAAATGTGTTGAAAATAAATTTATGGGTGAGATTTCCAAAAACTAACTGAAGAATCCACCAAACAGTGGCCTGATTAGTAAGATACATGTGTTAGTGTCTCTGCAGGATATCATTTGTATGGGGTTTCAAAAGAATTTAAAAAAAATGAGAAACAAGAAGTCGGCCATATGAAAACAAATGTTTTCTCAAGAATAAAGATTACCCCATATGAAACAGAATCTTTTTTTGTATGGGCCAAATTATTTTTTCATATGAAACAGCTATCCAAAACACTGTACTGAGCATGCTCAAATTAGAAATTTAAAATCCTTATAACTCTGGAACAGATTGATATTTTTGCATCAAACCAGTGAAAGGCACCACTATGGCCCAAGCCCTTTCTACCTTAAAAATTTCAGAACAAAATACCAAATCATCCAGGTACTAGATTATGACAAAAAAAAAACAACACAATCGTGTCACTTGTTTTACTATCTGGAGCATGGAATCCACACATCAGACTAGATCAAAGCTCAGCAAGCCAAGAGGCCTTGCCTCTGAGATCATGCATGCAAATCTGTTGAATGGTGGCAAAGCAATTGAAATGCAAAATTAGGGGTTTAACATTAAACAGCCTGCTCAACCCTAAGGACTATGGCACTACCATGTCACTATAATATATACAGTAGGAGTCAATTCTTATGGTGGAAAGCTAATTCCTGTAAAGGTAAATTATGTCTGACAGTGGTTTATAGTTCTCCAAGAAATAGCTGAAGATTATTACTGTGTACTGGATCTCATTGTTTTCAGACAGAGCTAATAGTGGAAATGAATAAACACCATACCATCAACTCGGTTCTGGAGTATTTGTATGCTAACTTAACTATCTCATTTTGTGCATTTGTGTTGCAACACTAACTGTTGCTATTAATTTCAGTCATTTATTAATGGTTATTTAATAAGCAACCGATGTCTCTAGTAAAACTTGGGAGACATGACATTAAGACAAAATATTGATTCTATTTCAGATACTTTTGGTGCTGCTGATCCACTTATTTTTTTATTAAGGACAATTACATAAAATGTGCTTTAGTGCCAAGAGTAGTCTTCACCTGCTCTTTCCATTTTTTAAATCATAATCCATTCATTGAGGTATCAAAACCTTCTGCTAAGGAAAGGGTCATTATGTGACAAGCAATGGATTCTGTCTCAACATGGAGAAAAAGTAGCAAAAAAGATTATGGGCCCAATTCAGAATGAGGCTTAAAGTGATGAAAGGGACTTGCATCAGAGGGTCAGTTGCAAAGGCAGACTTGCAGCGATCAGTGCGGCAACTGCAAATCACAATAGTTGCCAGCTGCACCCTCCGATTCAAGTCCCTTGTGTCAGCCACACCAAGTTAGACCAGTTCCCCCGGTCTAACTGTATGCCAATGGGGAAGCCAGTTTATGGGGCTTGTACCAAAGTTTTGGTGCAAGCTGCTGTAAAATGAAGAAATTGTCACAACTGCACCAAACATTGCTGAATGCGGTGCAGTTCCAGAAGATGCATTTTGTACAGTTGCAACAAAGATTGGGGTTGACAAAGGTCTTAATGCAAGCCCTGCATCATCCTTCATGAATCGGGCCCTATGTCTAAGGTGCAGTTTTCAATGCCATTATTCTTCGTATGAAAAGAACGGGGGGAAGAGAAATACAGAAATATGAACTATGAATGGTGTCTTTTTCTGAACATTCTATTTTTAAACATTTTTCCACTTTTGTCAGCTGCTCTTTAATAACAGATGCAAACTAATTTGGATCAACACTTGGTGTATATTGTCTATGCTTCCTTTGAAGTACTCTCTGGTGTCCAGTGGCATCCCTCCCCTCCTGCCCTCTCCTGATCCTGTTGTAAGACTTTCTTAACCTGAAGTGACACTCCTTCTCCTTGCACTTTCAAAAACACTGCCACATGTCCATTAGCACCACATAACATGTTCCATTAGAAGCACTTAGTGGTATCACTGACTCACCCTTACTTGCCCATACCACTATCCTCCCAGTTATACAGTCACATACCTTCAGCTCTCTTATCTCTTTAAAACCACTCCATTGTGTCTATAGTGTCCAGTGAGTCTCTCTAAATGTTCCCATCTCATTATGACCGTCTGGTATCTTGTTGTGTCACCTTCATCTCCCTGTTCTATTAGAAACACTGCCTAGTGTCTACATTAGATGCACTTCCCTCTGACTTCATAATCAAATAAATGCCCTCCCTGACTTCTAGTGACACTCCTTATTCTTCCTACCCTGTTCAGAGTAATTTTTTGGTATCAAGTGACACCTGCTGTAACTCTGTTCATTTATCCCACAACCAAATGAGCAATTCATATTCCCTTGATCTCTTCCTGTTGCACTCACCCACCCCAACCCCCCACAGCAGCTAACACAGATCTTCCACTTTACTGTAGAGTCAGCAACTGTCTAATCAAAAACCTGTTGAAGTGAAAAATGTCCCCATTAGCATAGACACAGCACAGCTGTACAATGATAGAATGACATGATAAATACATACAGTATGTCCTAAAGTGTGTTTGTATTAGCCATTTAAACATTGTACTGTATCAAGTGTTTTTACATTGTAATGCTCCTTTGTATTAATTCTAAATATTTTCATTCATAATGAACTAGCTGAAGAATAATATATTTAGAGATGTGTGTATGATTACAGGATTAATTATTTACTGAACTCAGACTGGGGATTTTTAGGGAGCAGAGCTCATATACTTATTTATTATATACCACATGAAATTAATAAGCAAGGAGATTATTGTGGTTATGCTTAATATGTTTGTTTGAATTTCAGTTTTGCACAGTGGAAGGCTTTATAACTGCACTTATAGATGAATTTCCTCGACTATTACGTGGAAGAAGAGAAATCTTTATTGCTATTGTTTGTGTTGTGTCATATCTTATAGGATTATCAACTATTACCCAGGTAAGTGGATCACTGTCTCCTGCAGCCAAAGCTGATCAAAATTGGTTTGGGTAAACCAGTTGTGAACTAAATTGTGGACTACATAAAAAACAAATCAGTGGGTCGGGGTAAATGGAGTACTGTTGGCACTATGTAAGGTGGAATATGGGTCCCACAGGTGTCCATACTCAGACCATTATTAGGGGGTGATGATTTAGAGGTGTCAGTGAATTCAGATATTTGGGTATCTTATCAGATTCAGACCTAAATTCTGAAAGACATGTTGAAAAATCCTTATTACAGCTAAACATAAAATTGGTGACTTTACGCGGTTTAAGATTTGCTTAGTGATGATACAAGAGAAATGTTGGCCCAAAGCTGTCTGTTGCCTACAATGGACTATGGCAGAATAGGTTTGGGTGGGGCATCCAACAACATCTTTAAAAAATGGATATCATGTACAATGCTATATGCAAGATTGCCTTGTAAGCAAGACTCATGAACACCATTGCAATCCATGCAGGAATTTAAATTGCCTATCAATTGAACCGAGAGCTAAACTATAGAAAAGCTGCTTTGTCTATAAAGCTGTGAAACAGTAAGGATGAACCCCTGACTGAGATGTTTGTCACAAAAAATAGCATAAAATAACTGAGATATGATGATTCAGTAACATTAGTACAACGATTTTGCAAATCCACAAAAAATCTAAACGCTTTTAAGTACACTGCTGCCAAAATCTGAAATAATATTGACTCAGATATAATAAGCAGTTCAATAAATCTTGATCAGCTCAAAACAGAATAAAAATTTGATTTACTAGCTCAAGCTCGATGCTGCTGTTTTTAGACTTATTTTTAAACACAAAAGTGTATGTTTGTGAATTGATGAGATTACTGTTAAAAGAATGTATGTGTGATTTTCTTTTATATGCTTAGGTTTTATAGACCATGTTTAAGCAAGTGTCATGTTTGTATGCATGCACCTTGGTCAAGCCTGTAAAAGGGTCATGTGGCCCAGTGCTTTCTTTACCCAGTTAACAAAATTTTAAATACAAAATAAAACAAAGTATTTTAAAAAAATAATATAATAGAGTTTACTGCATGTTTCTTATGATGTTTCTATATTTATTACATACTGTACCAATAAAATATTGTCTTATGGGAAATCTACTTCATAGGTGATTAGATAATTACTGATCATTACTTTTAATACACCCATAACTGTGTTGTAATTCTCCATTACATCCATCCATGTATAACTGAGAGCTGTCCATCAAATGTATGGCTCAGCACAAACATCACAGGAGGCTGGCAAAGCCCATACTCTCTCTCTCTCTCTCTCTCTCTCTTGCTAAATCACTCACACACACTCATATGCTCTCAACAGGAAGGTGGTGGTAGACCCCGAACTTGAGATGTGATTACTGCGGGCTCCAGTAGCATGGCTCTTCACAATCCCAAGGCAGCCTGCCCAAAATCATCAACAGTTCAAAACATGCAATGGTGCATTTATGTCAAAGTTGGAACTTCCAAGTCAACACATTCACAAGAACACAACTTGACTTTTTAGTGGGGATACCACTTGTATTGTACATAGTAACATAGAAGGGCATGGCAGAAAAATACTAAAGATCTATCTAGTAAGGCCAGAGTTTTCTCTCTGCACCAAGACCTAATATATATATATACAAGCTTTTATCTTATCTGGTCTACCCCCCTGCTCTCTCCCCTACTTCTACTGACATGACAAACCACACTCCCTTCATTCTGTCCCAGCCTTGTTTGAGGCTATTTATGGTACTGGCAGACAGTTGCATGGTTCCACCACCCTTTTCTAAACTAGAACATCCTCACATGTCTCTTAAGCCTTCCCACTACCAGTCTCCTCTCATGACCATGGGTTTTTAACTCCTTACTCTGCTAAAAAAAGTTATCTTTTTGTATAACATCTTGTGACTATTTTATAGTCTTGGGTCACATGTGAAAAAGGGCCTTGGCTCATATGTTTACCCAGTTAACAAAAGAAATAAATAAAAAAAAAGTTCCCTGCAGTTCACATTGTTTATGCCCTTGAGGACCTTTAAGGCCTCTATCATAACCTCCCTCTTTCATCTGGTCTCCAGTGAGTACACGTTCAAGTTACTTGAGACTATCTTTGTAACATGTGCTCTGTTTGCACTGAATCATCTTGGTCACCCTGCATTGCACCTTCTTAATTTTATAGTGCTTTACAGGAATTGTAAATTCAAATGAACTGTGTCAGTTCGCAACACCAGGAAAGCCCAAAGCACCATATGATCCTGCTTGCTCCAACCCCTAGTGCCCCGGTGCTTTGCTCAAAAGATCTTCCTCAGGGGGCCTGGTAGACCTCATGCCACTCTGCACACAGTTGAGCACTGTCCTTCTCCCAAATGATGTGAAAATTCCTGACTTGACAGCCCCTAAGCTACAGCAGACAGTTTTATAAAGTCAGTGTGACCATCAATTATAAAAAGCAAAACACAGGTGGGTGATTGTAGTCCTTTGGTGTGTATAATACTCTGTTTACACACACACACACACACATATGCATTATTCTCTAGATATTACATGTATGAAAAATACTATGACCAGTTATGTTTATACTTTAAAAGGGAATTATTAACTGTCCATGGCCCTTTCAAACCAACAGGTTGGTGAAGATGGAGTTCATTGTGTCTTTAACGCAGAGGGCTCAATTCTCAAAGCCCTGAAACTGATGCAATGTGCCTGCATCAAACATAGATGGTGCAAGTGGCACCTTACATCAAACACTGCCCCCTCAGTAATTCACAAAAGTAGCCTGCATCAATCATAGGCCACCTGCCCCAAACAGGGCTTGCACTGCCTGTGCACCCAAGAATGGGCGGTGACTTGGTGCTAGGGGCATATGGCAGACGTAAGCGGTCAAATCCCCGAATGTGAGATTCTCAGAGCTCTCACAGCGAGAGAAATTCTAAGTACCCTTAGACCAATTCTCGATACCTACCAATCCTAGATGCAGCCCATTGCAATATTATTAAATATAGTCCCCATCTCTGGAGAGCCAATGCCCTCCAGTTCATGATACATATGATATATAGTATACCTCCCCAATCCATGTTCTGCCCATGTCATACATTGTAAATTTAGCCCCCTCCTTTATCTGTGATGCTGCCAGTTACAAGATATTAGTTATAGCCTGCCATTCCTGGTGATCCAGTGCCCCCCCGATCTGTGATGCATATGAAATATAGCCCCCAATCTGTGATATAGCCTGTTTCAAACTATTAATTAGAGATCCTTTTCCATGGTGGTCCAGTAGCCCTCCACCCCCCCACCTCTGTAGGTAGTGCCCACCACCCTGAGCCAGCACTGGCACAGCCCTACTCTCACCTCTATGGCTGGCACTGACTGAACTGTCACAGAGCATGTACTGTAAAGTGTATGCACTCATTGATAAATCAGTAAGCATGAACACTGTACAGTACATAATTAGTGAAAGTTCAGTCAGTGCCAGTTGTGGAGGTGACAGGAGGGCTGTACTATGGAGGTGGGGGTAGAGGGCTACTGGACCATCATGGATGGGGGGCTATAATTGGCTGTATCATGGATCAGGAATGGGGGCTATATTTTGTATGTATCATGGATTGTGAGGCACTGGATCATCAGGGACGGGGGTTATAATTAATATTGTGTAACTGGCAGCATCAGGGATTGGAGAGGGGACAATCTTTATAATGTACGACATAGGCAGAATAGGGATTGGGGAGTGGGGCTATGTGCCACATGTATCACAGATCTGGAGAGCACTGGATCACAAGGGATGGGGGCTATATTTAATAATATTGCAACTGGCTACATCAAGGATGGGGGAGGAGGGGCTATATTTAATATGTATCATGGATCAGGGAGGCACTGGATCACCAGGAACAGTAGGTTATAATTAATATTTTATAACTGGCAGCATTACAGATTGGGGAGGAGGCTGTATTTCATATGCATCACAGATTTGGGGGGCACTGGATTACCAGGGACGGGTGCTATAATTAATATCTTGTAACTGTCAGCATCATGGATCGGGGGGGCTATATTTCATATGTATCACAGATCAGAGAGCACTGGATCACCAGGGATGGGGGGCTATAATTAATATTTTGTAACTGGCAGCATCAGAGATTGGGAAGGGGACTATATTTACAATACATGACATGGGCAGAACACAGATTGGGGAGGGGGCTATATGTCATATGTATCACAGATTAGAGGCTACTGGATCACCAGGGTTGGGGGTTATAATTCATATTTTGTAACTGGCAGCATCACAGATTGCGCAGGGGGGGCCACGTGACCACCAGGCTTGGGTATTACTTTATTTTATCAGGGGATCAGGGATGGGGGGCAACTTGCCTTAGCCACAGGAGCTAACCCTGGGGCAAACCCCTCTCATGCACTATGAGTTTGTTGCATGAGAGTGGTTGCTTAAGTGTGGGGACTTAGGCACTGGGATCCATCCTGTACCAGAATCTGATGCAGGGTCCCTGGTGCAAGGGGCTTCAGCGCAAACAGCCATTTAATGCAGCTTAGGCAGATCTAAGCCCTCTTCAAGAATCAGGTCCAGAGATTTCAAACTATAGACCACTTTTTATCATTTTAAAACAACTTAGGACACCATAATTGTTTGGTAATATCAAAACACTGCCCCCTCCCCAATTTTATTGTAAAAGTGATACAATTATTCTTTGGAGTATGACAGGGTACTGATGAAGGTGATTTGTTTCCCTAGTGTGTTGCACAAAACTACATATTAAGCAATGACATTATATCAAATCCTCAGATGAGAAAAAGAATGCAATGGACATAACAGAACAGATTGTTGTTTATTTATTTATGTATTATATGCATGTACATATGTATTTATTTTGGTGTCTATCAGTCTAAGATTACTAAATACAGAATTATAAAAGTGAGTTTTAAATTGCAAAATCATATAGGGCTGTAGAGAGTAAATGGGATTCTGCTAAACATTCTGTACTATAATATAAGACAGTGCTGTGGATGTCATGTTACAATTTCATTTTTCTCTCTATTCAGGGTGGATTGTATGTTTTCAAACTATTTGACTATTATTCAGCTAGTGGTATGAGTCTGCTATTTCTAATGTTCTTCGAATGCATCTCCATATCCTGGTGCTATGGTATGTGTTACACTTCCCTATTTAAATGCTAACAACATAAATGGCTGTATCTGTTTATTGCTGGGAAAGTGAACAGCAATAGTTGAGGTTATGAGCCATGATTCTCAGATCACAGGCTACCTCTCCTTAGAGAGCATAATAATGCATAGAGAGGCAATGTAGCATTGTGATTAGACTGCAGAGCTATTAACACGGATATGAAAAAGAACAGGATATGCTTTGCCAGATTAAACAGGAGCTGCTGTGTCAAAAACCTCTGTGACAAAAGGAGCTGCAAAGTGCTCTGACTCTTCCATGGGGAATTGAAGCACCAGGAAATATGCCAGTGTACTTGTCGTGTAATATATTATTGGCAAAATCTTCACAGAAGTCTGTGAACATGGTGTTGAGTTAATTTTCCTCTATTAACCTGGAGGCCTTCGGTAGGTTTAACTCTCACCAGAGCCAGTTACTCTCTGTGTGACCATAAGTAAGCAATTTAACCATGATAAGCTAACATCCTCTCTCTCTCTCTCTCTCTGTCTCTGAGTCCTGACCTCCCTATACAGTATCTAGAGCTGCACAGAATTTTATAATTCCACATCTGGTGAAATTCTGCAGAATTTCAGAATTTCCTCAAACATTAAGTGGAATTTTATCAGAAAAAAGAATTCCAAAATTCTAAACGTCATATTCAAACTGAAAATAAAGGTATTTACAGTTTACGTACACCATGGAGTAGTGTTCTACAGTTTACTAAACTGCAGATTAGGTTTCTAAAAACTGTGATAAATGAATCCACTGTTTACATCAGTGCACCCCTTTTCATCGACACCCCAATGGCAAAACAGGAAAAAAGACCATTACGGTGACATTCGTGATAATGGTCCTTTTTCCATGTTTCACCTTCCCCCAGTGTTCCGCCCCCTTCCAGGACCAACTCCGACCTGGAGTTGGAATCCCAAAGTCCGGGACATGCAGGGGCAGAGCCCCCTGCATGGGGGTGTGTGGGGGATGCAGCCCCCCACAGAAAACACCCATAGAACAGGTGGCACAATACCTGCATCGGTATTGTGCTGTCATTGTGGGGGAGGTCAGCATTGTCGCTGTCGACAAAACTTGGTGCTTCCGTTTACGTAAACCATGGGAAACTAATCCATTGTGTACATTATAAGACTTTTGAAATTCTGTGTCATTTGTCAAACAATTCCAAAAAAGCATTTCAGAAGTGGAGTTGCCTTCCTGCCTAAATTCTGCTAGTTGAATTCCTCAATTGGCCCAGCTCTACTGGCAGTATATCTAAATTAACTCCCCCAACATGCACACACACACACACACACACACACACACACACACACACACACACACACACACACACACACACACACATATACACTGCATCATGTGTTTGCTTGAAGATTAAAACAACTGTTCATGACTTATAAAGGATTTTGGGATACAGTGTGTATGAAAGGTGCAACAGTATGTACAGTAAAAGCAAACTCCTTGAATTTCCTTTCTTTTCCTTTCCTTTCATTCCATCCATACCATCCATGTACAGATCGTAGAAAATACTTGCTTAATGTATTGCAACACATTGTTATGATCAAAATACTGCAATTCATTTTTATGCTAAGTGTATTAAAAAATGTCTTATTTTATTTCACAAAATCTTTTTATTTCAAATAGGTTTTTATTTTGCTACCAGTTCCATAAATGTTTCCCTTTTTAGTTGCTTAGGATCACTTTGCACTAAAACATCCATTTATCTTCTTCTCTGAACAGGCCCCGCTGTGTTACCTATAGCTGCAGTATATCGGGAATATGCAGTGGGAACCTCTGTGATACATTATTTATCTACACAAAAGCAGTATGACCTTGGGTAACCTCATGAATGGTGTAAGCCATGAGTGATGTGACCAAGGTCAAACTGCTCAAGTGTAGATCAGTAGTGTATCACACATGTCCCCATTGCTACATGCCCTGTTATACAATATCCTGATGTTTTATTTTTTTTTTTTTTAGGTTGGATGCTTAATTCCAAGTTATAAAACGTATCACACATATGTGCAAATAACATTGTTTATGAAATTGGATTTGTGGCTATGCATATTTTATAAATTAATGTATTCATTCTTTCTTTTTAGGTGTTAATAGATTTTATGACAATATACAAGAGATGGTTGGTTACAGGCCTTGTCTCTGGTGGAAACTGTGTTGGTCTTTCTTCACTCCCATTGTCGTAGCAGTAAGCAACAACATTAAGTAATAATGTTATTGACAATTGAAAAGTAGATTGATGTCAAGAAATTATATTCTACAGATGGGTTAGTGGAAATTAAATGTTTATTACGAATTAGATTAGATCAGATATTAAAATTGTTGAAGTCAGTTTATATAATTCAAATTCATTTGGAATTTTCAAAATGTTAAAGCATTATTAAAATAAATTAGTTGCTGTATTGGTCCTTGTAAGAACAGATCCAGAAGCAAACAGTGTGATACCTTTTATTGGACCAACATAGATGTTACAAAAAAGAAAACAACATCTAAGCTTTTGGACCAACCACGTCCGTCCTTGGAGATTTATGACAGTTGTTCAGAGTGTCACATTCTATTAACACCCGGATCATGTATAAAAAATACATAAATAAACCCAGAAAAAATTATCATTAGTTTAAAGTACCTATTTCAAAACAATCATAGCTTTAAATGAAATGAATATCATTCCATTAACTTGCTGCTTCTGAGAATCTTTTCAAGCTCAAATAACAACCACAGCAGGTAAGCTGAACACTCAAGTAGACAAAACCTCTGACTGAAATTATTAATGAATGAGTGCTTTATGTGAATACATTAAAAATGAAAAGCAAGACCTTTAGATTTAATACCACAAATGTCCAAAGTTAAAACTTAATATTATTGTATGATCAAAAACTGTACAACAGAAATTCATGTATGGAAATAAGAGGGGAAAAAGAAAACAATATGTACCTTGTATGAACAACTGTTTAAAACATTCATACAGAATTAAACCTACCTGGAGATATTTTTTTAAAATATACTCTCAAGCAGTTAACACACTCCATAAACATTAAAACCTACAGTGCTGTAACAATATTTTTTACAAATAATATCAATTGTCAGTATTATTGCCAAATAAAAAAAAAAGATCTCTCAGGGATCGCCTAGAAAATGAACTCATGCATCTTAAAATGTTCAAAGTTCAATAATGAGTCAGCATACAATCATATAATCAATTAACTATATGAACAGAAACAGTCTTAAGAATCTGAATAAAATCCCAATGGAATTAAACTCCTCCCCCTACTCAGAAAAGATAACTAGAAAAGAAGTGCATATTCACTATGTAAGTGAGCCAAGAGTTCTAACATCTTGTAGCATAATTATGGCATGTACCTGGATATAAGCCTACCTAATTATGTTAGCAAAACCCCAACCCCTCCCCCCACACATACAGCCCCTCCCCACAAAAAAACACCATCCTTCAACTCTCCAAAAGCACACACACACACAAAATAACCCACCACACACACACACTAAATCCCCCATACACACCAAAGACAACCCAACCTCCTCCAACCCCCCACACACATATATTTGGTGAGAAATCAACATGTTGATAACCAGTTAAAAAGGACTCTAAGCATTATTATGCATTATTAAGAGTGGTCAGCCTTCTCAAATGATACTGCTTCATTTATGGGAGACAAATGAAGAACATATTAATTTTCACATATACTTGATGATGGATTACCTGTTAATGGCAGAAGTATTTATTTTTACAGTTTACATATCCAGTTTAGCCTAAATAAGATGCAACATCTCATGTCCAGTAAATTTCCACAGCTGAATTCACTGAGCTCTGATAGGCATGCACAAGTTTACTCAGTAAGCATTTGGCACTGGTGAGGTTTAAGACTGTGATCCCCATACTCCCAAGCCAGTGGTTTCACCACTATACCACAATGCTTCCATCTATTCTCCAGTATTGTGCACTGATCATCAAACCCTCCAATGAGACCATTGAAGTAATAGTAAATGGTATAAAGTCATGCAACGTGACCCAGTGAATGCTGGAAAAAGTCCAAAAAATAATTAGGAGAACTTTGCAATGGGGGAGGTGCTAGATATACTTGCTGCTAAAAAACCCAGAAAAAAAATCTTGCAAAACACTTATTATTATTAAATTATTTGTCACCATGCTAAATTATTTTGCCAGTGGAAAAAAGGTTGTTCTTAAAATGTCAGGGTCATGCCCCCCCCCCCAAATGGCCCAGCATTGTGCAGCTCTGTAGGCAACCTGAGTTTGGGAGGAAGCTCAGGTTGCTGCATTGGGAGGCAGGACTGGCCATAACAGCTGTCCTCGTAAGAGTGCATTGGTGTTGGGTCAGGTTGGCATTGAGTTCCATTGCCACAAAAACCCCTAAGGTGGGTGAACGGAGCTTTCTCTCTCCACAGGATATTGCTGCATGCAGTCAATAAAAGACAGAGGTTATGTCCACACCTGGGGAGGTAGGAGGGGCCAGGGAGGAAACCAGAGTTGAAACAATGCTATGGCCATCCTTATGACGGCATAATCTCTGAGGACTTCTCTGGGTCCTAGTCCATCTAGTGAACTGTGTTATGGAGGCAGAAGGATGGCCTATGGGGGGCATACCCCTGGGAGCTGAGAGACTGAGCAAGGTTTGGAGAAGACAAACAGTCCTGATCAGGGTGTATCCTTGTGCACAAGATATATCCTTGGAAGATGATGATAACAGGGAGAAAAAGATCTATAAAAAAAATCAGTGTCAGTGGCTGCCTAACGGTGCAGTGGTAGCACACAATGACATATTGCCAGGGGCCTGTGCTTGAGAACAGAATCAGGACATAGGAGTCAAATAATCAGGGCTGAGAACATGATGGCAGCATGTCCTAGCCTGGGTAAGGTTGGCAGTACATCCTGAAGCTCCAGCTATCCCCTCCAGTGGTCCAAGGAACTTGATCCTTCTGAAGGAATATACTGCATGCCATTGAGATCAGTAGGACTGCTCACAAAGTGTTGGTGTGGTGAGAGGGTCAATGATCACAGGTCAAGGAAAAATCCTGATGCCATTTTAAATGACAGTCACCAATACTATTGTGCCCCATGCTACAGAGAAATCCACAGTGCAGCACTGTTGGGGGGGACATTGGGACATGACTTCAAGTCTTGGAGGACTGTTCTGCTGAAGAAACCCTGGATGAAAATATGTCAGTGGCATTAACTCAGTTGGTAGTACTTTTACCACTGGGCAATAAAAGTGAGATGGTCATGTGTTCAAGTCCCACCTCAGACACTACCAATCTTGATACTGCAGTGCTGATCTGAGGATGGGAAGGTGCTGTTGGGAAGTGATTTTCTTCAGATTTCCTTTAAACAAGGATCCATTCTGCATTTTTAGTGAGTCTGTCAAAGTTGAACCTAAAGATCCCATGGCATTTTTTGAAAGAATAGGGTAGTACTTTATCCCAGTGTCTTGTCCAATGTTCTTTCTACTGAATAACAAATGCTTTAATGCGGTATGGGTCTCTTTGTGATTATAACAAGATTTGTCTGTTGTATGTGTACCACTTACAGTCCCTGCACAAAGAGTATCTACTGTAACTCTTTGTTTTATAAAGCAGTTTGGGATACATGATGTATGGAAGGTACTATATAAAACAAACTCATTCTAAAATATATACGGGGAAATCATTAACCTATTTCTGCCCTAAAAGTGACATTGTTAAAAAGAATGTAGATTTACAGTAGACAGCCTTTAAAGCATTAGGGGAACATCGTTTAACCAGGAGTAGTACAATAAGCCAGAGCATGTTTCCAGATGCGACCTGGGATCATACGGATGTTAAGTGACTTCTTCAGGATCACACAGTATGCATTTAGGTGGCTGTGGGATTCAAACTCAGGTCTCCAGAGCAGCAGCTCAGAGCCTTAACCTACTGCGCTATACTGCCTCCATTAGGATTTCTATTAACTCTTTACACTGTCTTAATAGGGTTCATTTATTAGTACAGATTAATGCCACATCTACTACAAGACATAACTGCAACAAACAAGGTGCAGTTACTCTTTGCAACACCATCAGGATTTTAGAATAATTATGGAAGTTACAGGCATTTCCACCTAGTTATGGGAAAGATATGCTTCTTATAAAATAAAATTAAAAACTATACTGTATGTATAGTTTTAGCTTCTATAAGCTAGGTTAATATAGGCTTCTATTAGCAAACTGTTGTTTTACGTCATGGCTTCTATTCAAGGTGGTTATTATCATCAGAGGTCAGCTTCTATTTATTTTTTTAAAAACTTTATTGCATTTTTGGTAATATGACAACCATTACAATACATGTAGAGGTGAAATTCATTATTGTACAGCATAGTTCACTTTGGCAGTTATGCAATATTGTGGCAGAGGTACACAGAAACAGCACATACCCCACCTGCTTAGCTGATCATCCGTGGACAGGTGCACACATGCTAGTATTCACAACTGGTGCACACCTGTCCATGGCTCCCACCCCAGCACACAGGACTCCACAGGGTGGCTCCGGACAGAGTTGCCAACCCGGGTGGGCTTTCAATGGGATGCCTATCGCGGGTCCAACAGTGGATCACTTGTGCAGCAAGGCATGGGTCCAAGGAAGTGCATGCCTACTGCAGGTACCTGGACCTGTGCAGCATGGCCCCTATGGTCAGTCTGTCCACCAGCCTAGCCCTCAGCTCACAGCACCCTCTCAGTGCACTGCAGGACCCTAGCATTGACAGCCCACTTCCAGCATGCACCCCATAATGGCAGCTATACCCTGACCTCAATGTGGCTGTACACCTGAGCTCTCTTAGGTGGGCTGTGCCACTGTCTGTCCAGCCTCCCCCACCTGGCAACATTCCTTCCCAATGCTGCTGCTCTGCTGTAGTATTGGGCAGTTGCCCATCCTGCAGCCATTCCCTCTCCATATGCCTAGTGGACAGGGGCAGCACAGAGATCCCTGGCCTGGTCCCCTGGTGTCTGGCAGGGGCTAACAGTAGGGGTGCACAATGGGTTACGGCAGGGTCCCCACTGCCATAACCTGTGCCCATATCTGCACTCGTGTGGCCAGAACTACCCACATTAGTGAATTGCACATTGTGCTAGCATGCCCTTGGCATGCCCCCAGCATGTTGTGGTCTGCGGGCCTAGGGGATTTGGTGCATTTGGGATGTGCATCCCCTGTTAGTTCATCCTGAGTGGGTGGCACAATGGGTGTGGAGTGACTACGTGCCACAGTTATGCTGCATGTAGCCACTCCACCCATTAGTGCACAGAGCCCATTAAAAGTTTCCCACTATATTAATTCTGGTCTAGTGCCCAAAGTCAATGAGGGGGCTATCCCAGTCCTTTCATAGAAGAAAGGGTTCTGAAAGAACTCTTAAAATGGAAGGTGGACAAAGCAATGGGCCCTGATGGAATTCACCCCAGAATTCTAAAAGAATTAAGGGGAGAACTAGTGAAACCAATGACTACCCTTTTTAACAAATCGTGGGAGGATGGTGTGGTACCTGAGAACTGGAGGAAGGCAGATGTGATTTCCCTTCACAAAAGTGGGACCAAGACAGAGGCAGGAAACTATAGACCTGTCAGTTTGACCTCTGTGGTAGGGAAAGTGATGGAATCACTTCTGAAGGAAATAATTGTTGAGTACCTAGAGGCCAGTGGGGCACAGGACTAAGGCAGCAGGGGTTTACAGTGGGAAGGTCATGTCAGATGAATCAAATTGATTTCTTTGACTGGGTGACCAAAGTAGTAGACCAGGAAGGGGCTGTGAACATGGCCTACCTAGATTTTAGCAAGGCATTTGACAGAGTCCCACACAAAAGATTAATAGTCAAATTAACCAGCCTGGGAGTGTGTTCAAGGGTGGTAGTCTGGGTAAAACACTGGCTGGACAACAGAACACAGAAGGTAATTGTAAATGGAGTCCACTCTGAAGAAAGAGCGGTTACTAGTGGGGTACCACAGGGTTCAGTACAGGGTCCATTCCTTTTTAATGTCTTTATAAGTGACATTGCAGAGGGACTGAAAGGAAAAGTATGCCACTTTGCAGATGACACAAAGATCTGCAACGGGGTTGACACACAAGGAGGCTTGGAAAGGATGAGAATGGACTTGGCAAGGTTGGAGGAATGGTCAGAAGTATGGCAGCTTGGATTCAATGCAAAGAAGTGCACAATAATGCACATGGGAAACAAAAACCCAGGAGAAGATTACACAATGGGGGGAGATAGTAACAACAACAAAAATGGAAAGGGACCTGCAGGTAATCATATCAGATGACCTTGAGGTTAGCAAGCAATGTGAGAAGGCAGTAGGGAGGGCTGGGTGGATACTGGGATGTATAGGAAGAGGCATCACCAGCAGAAAACAGGAAGTTATCTCCCAGTACAGACAGTTGGTGAGACCCCATCTGGAGCACTGTGTCCAGTTCTGGAGACCCCATCTCTGCAAGGGCATAGACAGGATAGAGGCAGTCCAGAGGAGGACAACTAAAATGGTGCAGGGTCTGCAAGAGAAGCCATACAAGGAGAGACTAAAGGAGCTTAATATGTATACCCTTGAGGAAAGGAGGGGGGGGGACATGATAGAAACTTTTAAGTACCTCAGTGAAATCAACAAAGTCCAAGAGGGTAACATCTTCCAGAAAAAGAGATATGCAAGAACAAGGGGACACAATTTGAAGAGGGGGATATGTTCAGGGGCAATATGAGGAAGTATTTTTTCACAGAAAGGGTGTTTGACATATGGAACAGCCTTCCTGAGGGGGTTGTGGGGTCTAAAACTGTGAGAAAATTCAAGAATGCATGGGACAGACATAAGGCAATTTTTATGGGGGGTAGAAAGAAATAGGCTGTTAGTTAGCTAGGATCTGCAACTTATCCTGTAGGTAGGGAAATGGGCAGACTAGGTGGGTCAAGCGGTCCTTATCTGCTGTCAAAGTCTATGTTTCTATGACAGTTAATGTTGCAAAGAACTAAAAAGGTATGAAGCAAACTGTGGCTTTAAAATTGCTAGTACTTGAACAAGGAAACCCTGAAACTGCAAGACAGTTGTGTAAAACTTGAACACAACAGAAATCAGCACCCAACCATTACATTTTTCCAAATTAGAAATTCTATCCTAGCTAAACAGTTCTTATATTTAGGTTTAGATTAACTGAGTGATACATTATAAATGTGTCTGTCAATCATGCACAGAGGCTGCTGTTAGGCTAGATGTGCCATGGGGAAGGAAGCCAAACAGTGGGGATCAAGAGTCATTTATAGCATCATCTTGACCATGCAATCAAGCCCCCGAAGTAACCAGCACACAAAGACCATGTAAGCCCATGACTCCCATGGTTCCACACCCCCAAAAGCCCTCCCTATTTCCAAACGTGGGTCTATACCCGCATCATGTTACAACATAATGCACATTAGAAAACACAGCAAAAACATTTTTAAATGTATCTACATAGAGCCAGTTAAGGCAGTCACTGTTCATGTGTCTGACTCAGCCTCTGACTGGGCTGCATCCACTAGGGCAGGAAATTAATGCCTGATTTTTTTCAGTCAAATTACCCCCATCTGCAGGGTAAGAAAACAAATATGTTTTGCCTCTATAATGTTTTTTCTTTTGGTCTAGCAGGCAGGAGAAGGTAGTGGATAACTCCTAGTGCAGGCAGAGCTAACCAAACACCTTCAAAGCCCTTCCATCATGATCTTGTGCTAAAAGTTAAGTCTAGAAAAAACTTGACCACTGCCTCTCCATTCTTACCCCTCTGGATCATTTCACAGAAAGAAGAAGCTTGCCCCTCTTCTCTGGGCCACCTATTACCAGTAAAATGGTTTGTAAGAGAGATTTATCCTGAGATGGTCTCCTAGAACTAATTCTATATGCTCGCTCGATAGAAAATTCTGCAGTGAGAGAAAGCCTCTGGTATCCAGCCAGAAAGGAAACCTACCAGAATATCCCCCTCTTTAGCCTCTGGTAAACCAAGCATGCACATGTTAGCAGATCTGGTGAAGTTCTCCAATGGCTCCGGCCATGCTTGCAAACTGGTGTTTTCCTGTATTAGCCGTGTGTTGATAACGAGGATTTTTTATGCCATTTTACCTGCCTTCGATGCCTTGACTATCACAAACTCAGTGGTTTTATTATAGGATACCTAAACAACATTTTGACAACAAAGTGTTCAAAAATCTGACTGTGTAGGTGACTAAAAAAAGGCTGCTGTATTCATTAATGCTAAAATGATATTTATATAATTTACCTAAATGTGGTTCCAGAGCATTTGAAAATTGTAAAATCAGCCTTCCAATTTAAAAAAAAAACTGTCTTACCTGCTTCCTAAAATGTCCACCAAATGTGTTATGTGATAACATCATTGGAGCCAAAGTCAGAGAGATACATGGCTCTCTATAGCGCTAACTTGTTCTTTTTTCCCTTTGTATAGAATTGTTTCACCCAAATGGTCAAAACCATGTGCATTATTTTGTATAATGCACACGTTAGGTTATGATTCTGTTCATTTTGTTTGCTTTAACATGCTGAAAATGTGTTTTAATCTAACTGACTTTCTCAGTGGCAAGTACAAATCTTGAATAACCTTGTGGTCTAGTGGTTATGCTGGATACAGGATGCTACAATAGGGTGCTGGGGTGGTGTGCATGCTTAAAATGCACCTTTTAACATTTTTATTAAGCCTTTATATTTTCTGCTATTATTCTTTTCTAGTATGTTTTTGACAGAATCTACAAATGCAATCCATGGTCTGGATGTAACCATTTGTTCAATCAATAAATCAGACTTCTTCAATAAAGTTAAATGCAGCAGCAGCAGCAGCAGCAAGCAAGTGTGCTACTATGTGTGTGTGTGTGTGTGTGGGGGGGGTGCAGCCAAACTCTTCACCACCCCGTAAAGCCACCACTTTTTTGTAGCAAAGTTCTTTTGCAGTCCAATGCTAGAGTTCAGACTTTCTCAAAACTCAAACATTTGCTTGTCTTGTCTTGTCTTCTTTTTCCATATGAAATAGTAATAACAATAATAGGAAGAATCAGCATTTATATAGTGGTTTTCATACACATTGTATCCCAAAGTACTTTACAAGCAATACTAGACTGGTAGTGAAGTGACTGAATGTGTAGTGGCAGCCATTTCATACATTAATATCCACACACAGCCTTGGACAATTGCATGAACTGATTTTATGGGAGGGAATATTGGCAAGGACAACGGGATCAGGTAGTGATCAAGGTGCTGCCAGACCCACAATTTATTTCTCACAGTAATCTGCTCATATTTATCTCCTTCTATCTTCCCCCATCCCTGAATATAGTAGAACCATGCAAGAATGACCTTGTCAGCCCCCCTCTGGTATTCATTGTTCACTATTCCTCCTCACACTGAAATCTGGTGAGCTCATCACCCTTCTGCATCATGAATGCAAGTAGTACAGTCCCAGTTTTATTTTGGCATATCAAATATAAACATATCTTTCTGGTACATCAGGCAGATATCAGTGGGGAACAAGGGGAATAATGGACTTTCCTATCGTTAAAAGATCTAGGCCACCTTTGATTAGGCACTGTTAAATGTGGGTGGGCACATCATTATGCGTGTCATTTAATAGTGCCTAATCATAGATGGCTTAGATCTTATATGGGTAGAAAAGCCTATTTTTCCACTTGTGCCATGCTGGTACCAGCCTGGCTTACCAGAAGATCATGTTTATTATTAATATGTAAAAATAATGTGAGAGACTGTACTAACCACATTCATGATATGGAAAGGTAGTGAACTCACCAGTTTTTGGTGTGGGGAACAGGTGAGAAGAATGAATGCCATAGAGAGACTGAAGAGGCCATTCCAGCAGGGTACAGCTATATTCTGGTTAGTTGACGACGTGAAGGAGGACACTGAGCAGATCACTGTGAAATCTGAAATGTGGGGCTGCCAGCATCGTGATCACTACTGACTGTAGATGAGAGTAGCCAGCGATGATAAATACTCAGAGTGGCAGGACTGCACCTAAACTGTTACTTGAATTCAGTGTAGGGAGATTACCCTCAGGTGGTGGGGGGATGTTGACATTTGTTAGGACAGTATTGAGGGAGTTGTGTATAGCTCATTCAAGATTTAGAAGGGTGGTAGCTAGCCAACTCGCATTGTGGAGTAGAGCACAGAAAAGTACTGGAGAAGAATTGCTGGAACTGTCCTGCAGGGTTCTGCAGATCACAGGTAAAGCAGTAGACTGACACTGGAAGTCAGGTGGATTTGCTTAAGGTATTAGTCTACCTCTCCTGCTAATAATATTGTTATCCCCTTTAAGTGCAGTCCTGATGAGGGCATGAACAGCAGTTTTTCCTGGTGGCTTATGGCTTGGCCCTCCAGAAAGACCTAGTTGTTGGTTAATAGATGGGGGAAAAAAGAACAACAGGGAACTGTACGCACTGCCTTCACTGTGCAGAAGGCTGGTGATCTTCTCAATGTTTACTGTCGAAGCAGAAGTCATACATTGAGAATGTGGACTGTAGTGTGATTTGGGAGGCATTTTATAACACTGCTAGCTGATGATGAGTATCAGTATAGGTGTGCACAACTCTCTGAGGTACAAGATTACAATCTGAGGTGTGATAATTCTTTTCATGAGACCGCAAGCTCATATGTGGCCCCAGGCAGTACTAAGGACAGGGTATGGATGGTGGAGTGTTCAACAGAAGGCAAACTAGGAGCAGGGGGCTCACATGGAAAAAGAAGGCCTTATTTGTGGATTAACAAGAGAGCATGAGCTTTGGAACTGAACAAGACGAGCACTTTGCTGTGTGACCCTGAGCAAGTCACTAAACTTCCTTGTGCTCCCAGGTCACACCTGTAAACAAGCTTTCAGCTTAGTATGTCTCTCCTGGTTAACAAAAAACAAAATTTAGTGCATCATATAACCATTATATCATCAGGCATTTGAAGTGTTATACTGTAATGCGGTTTGCCAAAGAAAAAGTCAGCTGGATTACAAAACATTTCCTGCAAGTTAAAGTAAACAAAATGAACAAAATCATAGCCTAACATGATCAAAATAATCCATGAGGTAATGCATGGTACTGATCATTCTGGTACAGCAATTCAAAATAAAGAGGGAAAGAAGAAATAGTTAGCACTATAGAAATATATGTGGCTGTCTGTCTCTGACTCCGATGATGTCATCATGACTCATCACTTAACACACTTGGCAGCCATCTTAGGAAGAAACCAAGGCTGTTTTTTGAAAGTGAAAGGTTTATGTTTACATTTTTCAGAAGCTATGAAACTGCATTTCTGTTATTTATATAAAAGCAGTTTTAGAATAAATGTAAACAGCAGCCTTTACTTTACCTCGCATTGAAGCCAGATTTTAGAGTTTGCAGTTTTAAAAAACTGCTTGTTTAGGTGCCCTTTAAGCAGGGCTGTTCTGCTGTTGAAGGCATCCATCTTTTTGTCAAGCCCCTGTATAGCTGCAAGGAGTGATGCTAGCACGAGTACCCCACTGGAAGATGATAGCACACAACCTCTGAGCCTTTGGATTTATCTGATCTGCTGGAGGCTGATTGTTCGGTTCCCCATCTTTGCTGAAGTCAAAAATCTGCCAGTCAATGCTGGTAAATTAGCTATGCTGATGGTATCAGGTGAAATATTTTATTTATTTATTTAAAAGTTTTACCAGGAAGGCATACTGAGCAGACAAACTGCTTGATTCCAGATGCATCCTGGGGTGGGGGGGCAAGAGACAGCACAAATAATATGCAGAATATACTGACTGGAACCATACATAGTACACAGACTTGGAGATAGCACAAATAATATACAGCATGTAGTGAAGGATCAGTACAATGTAGACAGGAACATCAGAAGCTATAATGCTATACAGATAGGATTAGGAAATTGCTAAAGATATAATACAAACAACAGATGGGTAACAGAGATTCCAAAACATTCTTCTAAGAACATGGCCAGTAAGTTGCAGTCCAGCAGCAAGGAGACAGCTTTGACAATCCAACTACTAAGTGCACAGGCCTGGTTTAGGAGTATGGTGAAATTAGGTACATGAACATGTGGAGCTGAAATGGGCATTGATGAGGGAGTTGAGGTGGTGTGAGGTGGAGGAGTGAAGAATGGCTGAGGGGAACGAGTTCCACAATTTAAAAATGCAGTAGGAGAAGGCTGCTTGGCCTGCAGTGGTGGTCTTATGCGGGATAGCAAAGCAGCAGGTGTCATAGTGCCTGAGGGAGTGCCTGGGGAGAGCAAGGATAGGTCTGTGAAGAGGTACGGTTAAGGGACTGAGTCCAGAACTTGGCCATACAGGTAAGCCTGGTACAGTGGGACAACCTTCTGTTCTGAAGAGAGGGGAGGCACAGGGATTGGTAGAGGTCACAATGATGAGTACTGGGAGTACAGTCAAGGGTGAAGCAGCAGAAGGAGTGGAAGAGGGTATCCAGTCGGGTTAGGGAAGTTTTGGAAGCGGCACTGTAGACTATGTCGCTGTAGTCAAAAATTGGGAGAATCATTTTCTGTACAATTGCACAGAGAGCCTGCAGTGGGATATATCCACGATTGTGATACAGGGCACCCAGCTTGGGGTGCAGCTTCTTGTGGATAGTATTGATATGAACAAAAAAGTCGAGGTGCTGGTCAACCTAGACCCCAGGTATCTAAAGGAGATGCAGTCCACCAGCTTAGTCCCATCCAAATATCACATTTTACACTTTAGAAATGCTATTTTTAATTGTTCAAGGTTCATCTGTACTGTAGCAGAGCACTAGGTCCTTGTGTCTGCTCACACCAGTGGTTAGGCCATGTCCACAGCAGCTTCTATTTAAACTGTGTTGAGAAGCCATCCTCCAATATTAGGAAATCCAGTAAATACAAATGCACCCTGTGGCCTAAACTCAACTAAATATTTGTACCTTCTTCACTTTATAAAGCTGTTGCCTCCATTTGAGCTGAAATATATACTTAGCTTTTTAAATTTGCATGGGTGAAGCCATGCTGACTTATTGCTATGAAGTAGAACAGAATAGAGATTTGACTGGAAAGCTATTCTGTGAGGTTCCAGGGTAATGCAGTCATGTTCACAGCATTGATTCTCCTCTCCACTTCCCCTCCGCGGACCTCACAACCCCCCTCCCTCCCTCCTTCTGCAGAGGCACTATTTTGTTCTGCCGATCACTTCCTGTTTCAGCAATAAATCTGCTTAGTATAAATCATCTGTGTTAAGGAGCTTTTTTTTTGTCAAATGATAACAAAGAATAAATGCACCTTTTGTACCTTTCATCTTATATAAATTGATGCAATCCAGCATGAATGTGCTGGTCCGGGATGCCTACTCTACTCAGACAAGTAAAAATCTTCCCTTGGTGTATACACACACACACACACACATCCCTCCCCCCACTACCACAGTATGCATAGTAGAAGAGCATGTCCAAAAAATAATTGGCAGTACACTTCAAAAGTAAACATGCTTTTTAGAGGAACAGTAAAACCTTGTCATAAGGAGAAGCCAGCATCCAGTAGTGGAACTCTGTAGTCAGTGAGGTACGCATCCCTGTCTGCCAAAACAAGGAAAAGGGGTGTTTTTTTACAGGAAGATCACTGATCCTTATCTCCTTGTTCTACATTGACTGGGTATTAGTTTCACACTAAGGCATGCTTAATGATCAGTGTTGTTTGTCCATTAGGGTGGGTTTTTGGTGGCTCCTGACAAATGTCTCTCCTCCCCCACTGCTTCCTGACTGGGTTTGCATCTTCCTTAACTAAGGTGTGTGACAAAGAAGCTAGCATGTTTATTTTTTAGTCATTATTTATTGCCCTTACTTAATATGCATGGCAGAGAAGCCAGCTAGTCTGTTTACTTAGCCAACAGCATATGTTCTCTGCCCTACTCTTTAACCCTTGACTGCCAACAAAGTTGCAATGTACTGGCACAGTGGAGAGATACATCAGTTAGTAGTGCTGCAAGGGTTAATGTCTGATCATCTTCTGTAATGTAATGTTCCTGATAAATTGATGGGGAATGGTGGTAATGTCAACAGGCAGGAGTCTTCAGTGCTGCCCAGTTGAATTAAAAGAACCTATGCTGCCTGTATTTGAAGGTGGACAGAAGACCACAGTGCCAGTGAGCAGCTGAAAGAAAAAAGATCATCAGGGCTGTGGTGATCCCCCATTAAGGACAACTTAAATTAAAAGCCCTTCAGGGCTGTGGTGAGGGAGACCCACTACTGTTGGCAGCTGAAAGAAAAAAAGCTCTTTGTGGCTGTGGAGAGTCACCAGAGAAAGCAGCTGACAGAAAAAAAAACATTGGTGCTATAGAGACCTGCCACAGTGAGTAATTTGAAGCAAAAGAGAGCTCTTTAGGGCTGTGGAGAGATACATAAGTCATTGCAATCCCCATGATTGTAGCTGACTTGTAACCATGTTAGTCATTAGATCGAAACAGCTTCCAGAATATAGGTAAACTTTTACAAGCTATGGCAGTTTTTAAGGCACTGGGTCCAAATAACGCCAACAACAATAGCATCAGCATGGTGCACATGGGAGAAAGGGCGATTATATTTTTTTTTGCAAAGGGCTCTGTCCCCACAACCCCCCCTGTCTTAAGGATTCTCACTCCAAGGGGGAGTGGATCCTGTTGAAAGTTAAAAAATCACGGGGTTATTACGGCCCCTTGTAAAAAATATTTTAAGTCCCGAGTGTGCTAAAAAGGTCAGAGACCAGGATTAGAATCCACTGCTGTCTAAGTTGCTTGATGCTCCAGTCCTCCACACCACAGGAACAGCTCAGCCAGCCTACTGGCTCCTGGTACTTTTGTCCTGTCTCCAGGACCATGGACAGTGACCAGGGAAGCGCTCACAGCATGTGCTGTAAATACCTAGTTGCTGTCCATGGAAGCACTTACCAAACTAGCACCATATAGTGTGGTGCTATTCTGGTACCACTGAAATGATGGGATACCATTTGTAATTGTACTACAGTGTGTCTCATCTCTGCAACCCCTGTGATTCTTCTGGAGAGATGACACACTGCCTCCTGCCACACCCCATTGCCTGGATTTGGTTTGCCTGTTTGATCTGAGACATCATCTGGACTGGAAGTGGCTGAGGCCACTGAGCTCCTGATTTTAGCTCTGAATTTCCCCCTGAAAGACTCACTCAAAGTTTCAACCCCTACTACCAACACCAACACCCATCACCCACTCAACCACTCCACCCCACACTGAGTGTGATACCAACACACTCAAGACTCACCAACACAGAGCCCAGCTGAGCATTCGAGGAAGAAAGGGGAGGCCATGATGCCAGGTCAAAAAAATTATTTTTCTCTTTTTTATTCTGAATGCCAGTGACCCGATGCAAATTTGCAGATGATGGGTCACACAGTGCTGGCACTTCTGAGAGCAACTACTCCAAGTTAGTGAAACACATGATTCAGTCTGAGATGGGAAGCTGATGGCCCCAGATTCGGGTGAGCCCAAGTGAAAGCACCTACTGTGGGGTCTGTCTCTTGATCTGGCATGGGAAGAGTGTGTGTGTGTGTGTGTGTGTGTGTGTGTGTGCCTGACACCTGATCATGTAACCTTGCTCAGTGCTCCAACAATAACCACATGATCAAGTGACTTACCTTAGCTGTCTGCAGGGATGCCCTCAGGTGGGTTTTATATGAATCATCTGATGCCCCAGCTGGGAGGTTTTGTTTCAAAGTGTGTCCCCCACAAGTGTGGAGCCCAGTGCAGCTACGCCTACTGGCCCTCCAAAGATGGCCCTGGCTGTGACTGTGGAAAGTGTCATCCATGTGACTGTTGGGGGTATGGGGGCAGTGCTGTCATGGCAGTGGGGCTTAGTGCTGTGACCATTGGGAATGGGGATCAGTTCTGTGACTGTCAGGGCTGCATGCCCAGTGAAGTGACTGACAGTAGAGGGTGTCAGTCCTGTGACTGTTGCGGGGTACAGTCCTGTGATTAAGGTGACACATACTGCAGTATTTTCACCCCTCCATAGAATTTTTGCATTGCCAGTTGACTCAGGCAGGCTCTCAGCCCTGTCCCCACCTCCCCGTCTGCCACTCCCCTGTCCCAGACCACTGAGCTTAAAGTTGCCCATTGATTGCCCCACTATGATAGGGCAAGGAAGGGGAGAGCCATCATCCCCCCACCCAGTCACTCACATCCAGAACTGAGCCAGTCATCCAGGTGGTGGTGTGGGATAGAGGTAGATAGGTAGGTCTTTATGGAGTCTGTGCTAGCCATTTCTGCATCCCCCTTTGGATTCCTGCCTTTACCTGGAAGAAGCCAAAGGTTGAGTCAGCATGCCTCCCCATGCAGGGACAGGACAGCTATCTGATGAATGCTCAGTCTTCTATCCAATCCCTAGCAACCTGAACATGTTCCTGAACTCAGATCACTAATGGGGCAGGAGGTAAGGCACACAGTGCCTCATCCCTCCATACCACTGGACCAGACCAGCCTTATACTGCAGTAATGGAATTATTTGTTATTATTGTGGCAGGCTATCAGGCAATGATGGAGCCACTGCACACCAGGGAATGATTTTTTATTAGCAGACCCGGCGGTCAGAGGGTGGGATGTACCTATGGACACCAGAGAATGTGTTAACTTTAACAGGGCCAGTAATCACAGGTGGAGATTGTTAGTGGCTGGCAGTTCAAAAGAAATATTGAGCTGCTCGAGGTTCCATATAAAAACAATTTCCCTGTAGATGGCTTGTAATTCCTGTAAAACAGCATTATGCAACCTTGTTGGCTCTGACCAGAGGGTGTTTTATTTGCTGCATCTCTTAGCCAACTGGGCAGCTGTTTTACACACACAGATGTAGAAAATTGTCTGATAGAAAAGGAATACTGATGGTACTTTGCATACCAGTATTGCTTTGTATTCTGTTCCTATACCCGTACCTGTATAGTGTTCATGGAGTGGAAAAAACCACGTTGAGACCATGAAGTAGCATTCAGTGTGCTTAGTAAGGCAAAAACAGATGTTCTACAAGCAAGTGTTGTACTGTTATTTCTACACTAATCTAAGTGTACAGTGTTAGCAAGTGTTGGAGTTACTATGTATTTTAAATTCATTCATTCCCCTAGCAGTTTGGTAACATCAATTTCATTTTTAATGAGGTCACAGCTTTAAAAATACCAGGCACTGTTTTCACAGAGAGAGAGAGAGAGAGCTTCTGTGAGGGTTTGGGGATGTAACAGGTTATTTCCTGAGCTCATCCTGAGACTGTTGTCATTGGGAGCTTGCTTGCTTGTGTGAGGGTTAGGGAGCTAACTCAACCAAGACAGTTTTCAATATACTGTATATGATTACAAGTCACAAGAGGCACAAGAAACATCAAGGTCAAGCAAGAAAAATAAGAGTCTGGAAATCACATACACCATCTCAAGGCCAGAGTAGATTTTATAAGTAAACAAAAATGAAGCCCCATGATAATTCAGTACAACAATGAGTTCCCAGTGAACCTCCTTAGGAATCTTGGTCCTTGTGAAATAGAGAAACACCATGGTTAATGGCTGAATCAATACAGGAAGAAGGAAGACCATTCCCAGTATAGGAGCAACTCACATCCACCCTCCTCAAGCCGCCCACACTCCCCTGCTAACCAGCAATGCCTCTAAGGGACAAAATTGGGCTTGTGTTGCATCATGTACATAACCCAAATGTTCCAACTAGATGTAAAAGTGCCCTGTTTGTCATGCAGGTTAAATGTAATCCTCTTCATCTGCCAAATAGAATTAGCCATTTCTCACCATTAAGGAAATCTGGAGGACTTGGTCTGTTAGCCAAAGTCTGGCTATGTATTTTTGGTGACTGCCAGGGAAATACCCAAAAAGTATTTTGCTTGTCTGCTCCTCGGGCTGCTTGATGCAGCAGATAGATTTCAGGTGCCATTCTAAATCCTGGGGAGAGGATATCATTCATGCCCTGTTCTAAGACCTGTAAAAAAGTAACCATTCGGGAGCAAGACCAGGGTGTGTGTGTGTGTGTGTGTGTGTGTGCATTCTCATTAACTCCCCACAGTTTCTCCAAAACCCATCTGTGTGGCCCTGGCTGAACTTGTCTGTGATCATGGGAGTACAGAAATAATAGACCAGATGTTTCCAGGCATACTCACTCCAAATGTGTGAAGTCGCAATGCAACCCATCTCATAACATTCTGCTTCTGAACATTTTTCTTCCAGCTCTCCACCCAGTTCTGCCACCCAATTTGTAGCAATTGAGTATTGTACAGCTGAGAGCCCTGCAAGGCTTGGTAAATGAGAAAAATAATATGTCTGGTTGTCTGAGCTTGAACACAGACGAGTATTGTAGAGACCATGGGGAGAGGTCTCCTGGTTTTGAGTTCCAGCTGGTTGGGATTCCAGGTAGTGTCTCACTTGGAGTAGCCTGAAGAAATTCCTGCAGTCCAAGCCAAATTTTGTCTGCAATTCTGTAAAAGTCATCATTGCGGGGCTGACATTAAACTAAGAAAGGTCTAGTGGTTTTCTTTGACTGGGTGACAAAGGTAGTGGATCAAGAAAGAGTGGTGGATGTTGCCTACCTAGATTTCAGCAAAGCCTTCAATACTGTTCCCCTTAGAAGGCTGGCCAACAAGCTGGGTAGTCTAGGTTTGGGCCACAGGTTGGTGAACTGGGTTAGTAACTGCCTGAGGGACAGAAGGAAGAGGGTAGTGGTAACTGGAACCCAGTCTAAGGAAATAGATGTGACCAGTGGAGTACCCAAGGGTGTAATTCTGGGGCCAGCCCTCTTCAATGTCTTCATCAGTGACATTGTAGAAGGGCTGGAGAGGAAGGTCAACCTCTTTGCAGATGACACCAGAATCTGCAACAGGGCTGATACACCAGATGGAGTGGAAAAAATGAGAGAAGACCTAGCATAGTAGGAAAGATAGTCTTAGATGTGGCAACTGAAGTTTATTGCAGAACAATATAAGATCATGCATGTGGGGAGTAGAAACCAAGGAGAGAACTGTAAGATGGGGGGGAAGACTGCTGTCAGTCACCAAGGAAGAAAAAGATCTGGGGGTCATTATCACAGATGACCTAAAGGCCACCAAGCAGGTAGCAATGGCAGTGGGGAAGGCCAGTGGGATGCTGGAGTGTATAGGAAGGGCTATAATGAGCCATAGGAGGGAGGTACTGGTTCCACTGTACAAAACACTGGTGAGGCCTCATCAGGAGTACCACAAGGAGTTCTGGAGGCCGCATCTTCAAAAAGACATAGACAGGATGGAGATGGTGCAGAGGAGGGTGACTAAGATGCTGCAGGGATTGTAGCATAAGACATATGAGGATAGGTTAAAGGACGTCCATTTGTACACACTGGAACAGAGGAGGGAATGGTGGGCATGATTGAAATGTTCAAGTACCTCAAGGGCATAAATAAGGTGAAAGGGGAAACATCTTCAAGTATAAAAAGAATACTAGAACAAGGGGTCATGACAAGACATTGGAGGGGGGCCGCATAAGGGGTAATGGGAGGAAGTTCTTTTTCACTAAAAGGGTGGTTGATGCTTGGAATGGTCCACTCCAGGGGGTAGTGGGAGCAAGCACAGTGGCAGGATTCAGACATACATGGGATAAGAATAAGGGGCCATAGAGATGAGAAGGAATGGCTTAAGCAGGTGACCAACTATTGGCACTGGCTACCAATATAGATAGGGAAAATGAGCAGCTGCTGGAGAGGGATACATCCCTCAGACCAAATAACAATCGGGTCATATCCCAGAACAGCAGCAGGAAGTGTTCTGTTTGTAGCCACTGTGTGCCACCAGCAATGTAATGTGAGGGGAACACCTTTCTTTGTTGGGTCACCTGGGAATAGCAGCTAAGATCTAGCAAAAGCAGACCACTCTGAGCTTTGGGAAGCATCAGGGTGTTGAGTTGGACCTGAGGCTCGCCTCCATTCCAGAGAAATCTGGAAATGGCAGTCTGCCATTTCTGCCAGCCATTTTCAAGGATATGAACCAAGACATGTTGAAAAAAGCATAGAAAACAGGGCAGGGTTACCATGTAAACCATGTCAGCTCTACAAATGAGAATGAGGGGCAATGTCTGCCACTGCTGAAGGTCTACCTTCAAGTGAGCAGCTAGGGGACCTAGATTAGTGCTGCACAACCTGTCAAGGTGAAGAGGGAGCTTAATCCTAAGATACTTAATTTCCTGCAGGCCCCACTGAAATGGGAATTGGTATTGCAGTTCTGGTGATGGAAGCCAGTTAGCCAGCAGGACCTCAGTCTTAGTAATATTTAATTTATAATCAGAGATTAACCCAACATGATTTAAAATGGGGAAAACTGCCTTTAATGATGTGTCCAGTTCTGTGAGATATAGGAGGACATCATCCACATGCAACACAATATGATGCTCCCTCTCCCCCAGCTGGACACTCCATCCTGTTGGGTTCTCCTGGATTGCTTGAGCTAACGGTTTGATGTACAGAAGAAAAAGTAGAGGTGATAAGCAGCAGCCTTGTCAGGTGAGATTTGGCCATTTACTTTAACAAAGGCCAGTGGTGAAGAGTAGACATGCTGTAGTAGCGCTATATAGTCAGCAGTGAAGGTCATTTCTTCCAGGGTCAAAAATAGATAAAGCCAGGTGACCCTATCAAAGGCCTTTTTGGGAATCCAAACTGGCCAAGCAGAAGGGGGTAAGTGAGATGTGGACATGGTGGAGTATATGCAGAGTGTGGAGGGTACTTTTGCATGTCTGAGAGGCCCAAATAAAGCCCATTTGATCTGGGTGGATTAAAGTAGATAGCAATGTATTTAATCTGCTGGCCAACAATGACATAAAAAGTTTATAATTGGTGTGTTCAGCACCGAGTCTGGTCTATTGGTAGGGCACAGCAGGAGTTTTTTACCCTGTTTGTTTATGGACAAAATGGTGGCATATTGCCACAATTGGGGATTTAGTCCCCACCTAGGATATCATTGCAAACCCTTCTCAGTCAGGGAAGGAGCAGGTCCTTTTTAGATTTGTAACATTTGGTGATCAGCCCTTCAAGGCCTGGGGCCTTTTGGTTGTACACTTCTTTCAGAGCCAGGAGTTTCAGTTTTAAACCCCTAATTTGCACCTTAATAGCTTTGATGGTGTTTGACAAAATTGCCCCAAATTTGGCATGTGTTGTCTTAGAAGCAAGGTCTCATTATGTGTAAAGTTTCGTGTTGGTAATGTGTGCAGTTTCTGACACCCGCATATATCATTTTTACACGAATGCCTGATTATTTTCCTATACTTTATACATGCTTTATTTGCTTTCACCTATAGCCTAAACAGAATGGAATTTTGTTCCCAAAATGCTGGGGTAGAAATGGCCTGTGCCAAAGTGCTGCCTTTCATAGGTTTTGTGAAAAAAAACTAAACGGTTCCAAAATTATATGGATTTAGTTTTATTTTTCTAAGCATGCTCAATAAAGTTTTGGGATAGCCCTCTGATATGACCCCAAAAATGTCTGCATGAAAGATTTTTACCTTCTTACTAATTGCTGCTCACAACCTGAAAAAAATGTTTTTAGACACGATAGCTGCAATCTTATTTGTTTTTTATTTGAATAAAAAACTATGGAAACTGCATAAAAAATAAGTTTCTGTTTTAACACCTGAACCGAGCTAAATCTGACCAAAATAAATAGATTATGTTACTTGTTTTTGGAACAAACAGCCAAAAATCTCTTTTCTAGGTATCCCAAAATCCATGGTCCCAGCTTAGCGAGAGGAGACATTCACCCATGTTCTCTGTATGAGAAAAACAAGGCTTTCTTGACATCACCTGTCACAGATGAATATGTGCTGTCAGCTATAGATCTAGCAGTGAGCAGCCGATGTTGATCTCTCTGTCTTTCTTTCTCTCTCTCATCTCTAGCTAGCTTATCTATCTGTCTGTCTGTCTGTTGGTCTATCTATCTATCTACCTTTTTATTTTAACTTCTCTCCCCCTCCCAGCTCAGCCAGCCCTCCCATGTCCTTCCTTGATATTTACCCTTACATAATAACAAAAGTGGACCCGGGTACCTGCCGGTACTGCCTGCCTCACTTAGTCTCCTCCAGGTTGCCCACTCCAAATGTACATATATATATATATATATATATATATATATATATATATATATATCTATAAACTTATTGTTTGGGCTACCACTTTTTTGTATAAGATTGTTATCTTATAGTTTGGATTAGTTGAACTGCTCAGTTTTTCTTTGATGCTTTCTTATTCAAATGTTTTGAATACCATATTCTCTATTAATACTATACTATGCATTGATTAACCATGCATTGCCTCTATTCATCATCAGTGTTCCTAATTAAAAAAAAATATTACATTCTCATCCTAAGCTGGAAGGTTGTGTGCATTAATTTCCTCTACTTACATACTTACTATCACTTGTTATAAAATGGATTGCATAACCTAGCCGGCCCAGTGGTGTGGAGGGCTGAGGCAGTGATGCCTTACCTCCTGCCATGCCAGTGACCCGTGTTTATGGTATGAATGGGTTGTCGGGGCCAGCCAGAGTGTGAGAGGATTGAGTGTCTGGTGGACAGCTCTCCTCTCCCGGTGAGGGTGGGGAACAGGGGCCAGCATTTGCCTGACAACTAGCAGAGGCTGGGTGCTGTCACACCTGGCCAATACAGTTGGACATGAAGGTGGAGCAGCTGGTGGGCATGCTGCACCTGGTCACACATGTGGCATGCCCACTGTCAGCATTGCACACTCCACTGCCAAAAAAAAAAAAGAAAATGGCAGCCAGGTTGAGCAGCTTGATGGTCATCTGACTAATGTACAATCTCTGAGGGTGCTGCCTGTACTGGATCCAATCCAGGTAATGAGTTAGTGGGCTCCCCACCACCCTGCCATGGGGGTAACCCATGGGGGTAGCAAGGCGGTGGCCCAATTTGGGGACAGATGAGTGATGGACGGTGGCTGGAAAAACAATGGGATGCCTAGAAGTAGGAATCGACTTGGGGCCATGGGGAAAAATAGTAAGTAAAAAAATAAATAAATAAAATGGGTTGCATAAAAAGTGCAACCCCATTGGTGGACTGGGTCTGTGTGGCCATACATTAACCCACAGCATAGGCATAGTTTTTTGTGAAAGGGCTTGAAAGTGATATTCTAGGGCACCCCAGCGCTCCTTAACTTGTAGCCATCAGCAAGCAGATCCGAGAGGAAGCCATTAAAAAAGGGTGAACAGGACACAGCACAGACCAAGTGACAGACACTAAGAGGTTGAGAAGGTCCTGTCATGTACCGTCCCACAGCATTTGTATAGTCTGTGTCCCTTGCTCTCTTGTGCCAAGCATTCATGCTATATCTGTGATTTGCTCCTCTTGTGGGATCCAAGATGGCACTACGTGATCCCTGATTGCCTGGCTCAACTTGTGGGATATAAGATGATGCTCTACTATCTCCAATTACCTGGCTACAAAAGAAATGTTTAAACAAAGTTTGCTTGTTTTTTTTATAAATTACAGGCATTTATCAATGTAATGAATGTTGTCTTCTACTTCCACGTCTGGCCAAAAAAGCATGTTTATGTGTAGAG
The DNA here is from genome assembly GCA_016271365.2 of Neoceratodus forsteri. Lineage (NCBI taxonomy): Eukaryota > Metazoa > Chordata > Ceratodontiformes > Ceratodontidae > Neoceratodus > Neoceratodus forsteri. The sequence goes on from CM028129.1 coordinate 1,020,280,348, forward strand.
TAATGTGACAGGGCATTCAGTGTCACACTTTAAAAATAAGATTTAAAAATGCAATGGACTTTCTATTGATGTGTGAAACTCTCTCAAGTAAGTGTATATTGATCTTATGTTTCATTCAAATTGTGGAATCTTTATTAGTATAAAATGGGAAACAATGGCCATTTGCATTTAGAGTAATGTGATTTGTCAGTACTATATGTGTACAAATTTCAATAGATGATTTCACAACAAAATTAAGGTTGAAAATAAAGAAAAAATACTGAATGAGACATAGAATAAAATGTAATTTCATTACAATATGTAAAAAATTTAAAAAGAGTTTTTTTAAAGCAAACTACTTTTTAAGGTGGACAGACACAGTAAAAATAAATACAATTTTAAATTATTTAAAACAGCTTGGATTAGTTTTTCATTCTGAAAATATGTTATCTTATAAGTGCAATAGCCCACTCCAGGACAATGGGTATTCTGGGCATTAATGCACTTCCCAGGCAGTTGGAGGTCACTCAGGCAATGCCCTCATGCCTCACAACATACCTGAGACATGCATTAATGCCTAGTATACCCATGCCTGTCATGGGTTATAGCTTACATATTTCCCATTATAAAATAGCTAGGGAAAATACAGCATCCTGATTGACTAGGATGAGTGCCTTGTGAAGCATAGTGCACTATAAGAAACATGTCCTGCCAGCAGGATGCAGCACCATATAAAATCAATGTGCCAGTATTAAGAATGCCCATTTTCTAAAGCTTGTATTTTATTAAAATATTTGCACATATAAAGCAAACTGTAAAGAAAAACATGCAAACAGTGCATTTCAAGAATTTAGACAAAGATAAGTCCAAGTGGCCAGACGGGCTCCATCCCTTCCTATTAAAGAATTTGGCAGATCAGCTAGCCCCACCACTGTTAGATATCTTCCAAACCTCTCTGGTTCTTGGGGAGGTAGTGGATGACTGGACAACAGAAAACATAACACCCATCTTTAAACAAGATCTGGACAAAGCCGAAAGGGCCACAAGACAGGGATCTGGGTTAAAATTATTGAAAATTATATTTTTTTTAATATTTTTACACCAAATTTTCAGCACAGCCTTGTGATGACCCTGCCTTATAATGAAGGACATAGAAAATGTTCAACTTCTGGCCTAAAGGTGATGTCGTGCAAGGACTGCAAAATCAACTTTTGGGCTGCAAACACACATTTTGGGCAGGAGTTGAAAAACGACAGTTGGCACATTCATGAGCTGCTGTACCGAAATGATTATGTTGAAAACGTGTGGTTAAAATATTGATATTACCAAAGTTATGAGCCTGCATTTGCAAAATTCAACATAGCCTCATAAATTAATAGGTGAACATATTAGAATAATAGAACACAAGAATGTGCAAAGTTTAATACTACCCCATATTAAATTTATTCAAGGCCAGGGAAATGCATTGCTAATCTTTTTTTGGCATTGAAAAAGTTTCACTTCATCCACAGGGAGGAAATTTGGATACAGCTTTACTTAATCAAGCCCTAAATATCATGATATTAGGGCAGAAAGGGTGTTAGGGTGCACTCGGATGGAAGTTGAGGATAAGGTCACGAAAATTTATTGTGGCACTGTACTCTATAAAGACCCTGCTGAAAGAATGTAGCACATATGTCAAGCAGAGAAACACCAGTTTGGCATAGATGCTGAATTCTTTGGTGTGCTCTTATATTACAGCAAGATAAATTGTGTCTGTATTAATTTTTTAGTCAGGGATTGTGAAAAATGTCAGATGGTTGTCAATTCCAGCAACCAGTGGGGTCCCATAGAGCTTGAAGCTGGGGCTGGTGTTGTTCAATGTCAATGACATTGGAGATGGCATTAAGGGCAAAAAGTGCCTATTCGCAGATGACACCAAGCTCTGCAGGTTAGTAGACACAGCTGTAGGGATACAGGACCTACAGAATTATCTGGAAAAGCTGGGGAGGTGGTCCAGGATCTGGCAGCTTGGCTTTTATGCCAAGAAATGCAAAGTTATGCATATTGGAGTCAAGAATCCCAGGAGAGAGTACTACCTTAGTGGAGTCGGAGTATCAGCATCAGAGGAGGAGAAGGACCTGGAAGTGATGATCATTAGTGACCTGAAGCACTCCAAAAAGTGCAATAAAGCAGCAGCAAAGGCAAACAAGATGTTGGGATGCATATCTAGGGGGATCAGTACTAGGAGAGAAGAGGTTATACTGCAAGGTTGCATCTAGAGTATGGAGTTCAGTACTGGTGCCCACACCTCAAAAAGGACATTAACCAGCTGGTGAAGGTCCAGAGGAGGGCTACAAAGATGATAGCAGGTCAGCAGGGTAAGGCATAGGAGGAGAGGTTGCGGGCACTGAACATGTACTCCTTGGAAGACAGAAGACATAGAGGAGACATGATTGGGACCTTCAAGTACTTGAAAGGGATAAATAAGGTTGATAAGGAGAGTCTCTTTAAACTGAGTAGCAACCATAACACAAGGGTGCACAGTCTTAAGCTGGAGGGTGGGAGGTTTAGAAGGGAGGTCAGGAAGCACTTCTTCACAGAGAGAGTGGTGGACACTTGGAATATGCTGCTGGAAGTGGTAATCTCATTGAAGACAGTGGGCAGCTTTAAGAGAGGCTAGGACAGGCATGGAAAAAAGGTAAGGATAATGGGTAGGGAGGATGAGAGGAGTGGGGAGGGAGGGAAGGGACAGTTACTCAAGCTGTGGACCCTGCAATACAAGCAGACTTGACAGACCACATGGCCTTCCTCTGCTGGCTTCTTTATATGTTCATATGTAATTCCAACCCATCTTTTTTTCTCTTCCTTGATGAAAAAACTGCTGCTTTAAGAAAATGTGTTCTGTAGACCATTATGATCCTTCATATTTTTAATAACCCCAACTTTTTACACCCTGTGGGTCACTGTCCCACATAGGAAAACTGACCTTCTCTCTCATCTCTGAGTGCAGATCAAGCCCCTTTTGTGTTGATAAATCCCCACCCCCACCACTTGCTTAGTGGCAGTGAATATATGTAGCATTTTTAGTTCTGCATATCTATGCAGTCACATAAAATGCCTACTGACATCCTTTGTAAGCTCCCCCTCTATCAATTTCTTCATATTTCCTCCACTGTTTACATTTACTGCAGCAGTAAAGATAATGTGTTCAGTACTAAAAATAGAAACAAATTTGCTGGTGGGTTTTCTGTTTCACTGTCACTGTTAAGGAGAAGCAGCATTTTCAAAACAGGAATACCCTGAAAGATCTAACAGATAATATTCACATTTATGTTTACTAGTAGTTGTTGCTGTCTTCTCCCTGTAGAGCAGTAGGCTGAGATGGGACATGATCTGACTTCCCATTCTCAGGGGTATTGACAGGATTGAACATATGGATATGTTCTCCAGCAGGACACAGGGACATGCTCTGATGGTCATAGTTGGCAAGTTTAGTGGTAACATTAGGAAGCATATTTTGTCCCAGAAGGTGGAAGCCATCTAAAATGACCTGCCAATAGAGACTGTGGACATGAAGACAGTAGAGTGGTCCCCAGTGTTGCCCATCCCTTAGCTTTTGCCAGCACTGAAACCATCAATGTGAGAACCCTGCACTGACCCTGCCCGCACTGTACCTACCCATGTAGATAAACAGAGGGCTTCAGCCTCTAGTGCTGTCTGTCTGTCTGCTACCTTTCATCAGCACTCTAGCTATCACAGTGAGGAAACTGTGGACTGTCTGTTCTACACTGTATCTGCCCCTATGAATTTATAGTGGGCTTCAGTCTCCAGTAGTGCCAGTCCCTTACTGTTCACCAGTCACACACTGTACCTGTCACTGTAGACAAATAAAAGGCTTTAGTCCCCAGTTCTGGCAGCCCCTCACCATTCACCAGGATTAAATGCAGACAGTGTGGAAACCAAGCACTGTCCCATCCCCCACACTGTAGCTGTCTCTGTGGATTTGTCAGTCCCTCACCTCTTACCAGCACTAAGTCCATCACATTGTGGGTATGTTTGCACTGAGCCTGCCCCACATGGTACCTGTGGATAAACTGAGGGCTTTATCCACTTTTTACCAGCACTAACTTTATGACAGTTGGTGAGTGGGTGGGGGAGATCCTGCACTGTACCTGTCCCTGTGGATAAACAAAGAGCTTTAGTTTACTGTCTAGTGTTGTCTGAGCTGTATCTTTTATGAACATTAAATACATCAGAGTGGAAAAGTCAGCAGTGAACCTGATTCTGTAGATAAACAGAGTTGTTGTAAGCCCCCACCTTTCACTAGTACTGGACAGCAAATATACAAAGGTTGAAAAGAAAAAATATAAAAAACAGAAGAAAATGGTCTCAGATCCCAGTCCATACCTCTCAACTGTCCCTAATTTTAAGGGATGTCCCTGATTATGCCTCAGAAATTTCTTCTGTCCCTCCTAAATTTGCCATTTCTGTCACTGAAGAGTAGGGATTTGAATCACAAAATAATGCCAGCCATTGGTGTAACAGTCTAGTTCTCATTAAGAAAATGTTATTCACACTAAGAAGCACGTTGTACACTGCTTCTGAAACTAATACTATTTTTTTTTTGGTGTGTCCCTGATTTTGGTCATTTGTCCCTGATCGTTCTATTTTATGCCTTGTCCCTGATTTGTGATGAGGGAGGTTGAGAGGTATGAGCTAGACTGTCTGTAATTTGACACTGTAGTCTGCCTGAATGCTTCAGTGCTTCAATAAGGGAAATTCCAGTATGCTTTGAGATAATGAGTTAACCCCTAGGCTGCTGAAAGAACTGGAATGAATCTATTTGATTGAGCTGGACAGATGATTAGTCTGCAGACCTGCAAGGATTTAATTTTGCTGAGAGGTGATCAGTGCCACCTCCCAAACTCAATCCCTTTTACCATCAAAAAGGACACATTCATACCCAGTGGCCATGATTGTTCAAAAGCCCATGAAAAGCATTTTAAATGAAGAATTGGGATTATCTGTGACTGGATGCATATATATATATATTATGGTGCTACCATAGTTGTTAGGATTGAGGAGCCATTTACATGTTAAACCCAAAATGTTGCACCTTAATAACTTTGCAACCGTTTGACAGATTTGCCTGAAATTTGGAATACACAATCAAGATCCATATTCCTTGGGATCTGCCAAGTTTAGTACCAGTCGGATACACGGCTGTGGAGTTATTAAGTGTGATCTGCGTGCGCATTTACACTTTTTTCTGGAATTCTACGGTCGCTCCTACAGGTCGTTCAGTTTGTGTGACCAGCCCAAAATCTTCAGAGAATGTGCAGCTGGGGTCCCCAATGTGCCTTTTGAAGATTTCATGAAAACATATTAAACGGTTCAAAAGTTATTCAAAAAACAATTTCCCATTATAAGTCAATGGGAAAAGTTAACAAAAAGTTCGACAGTGTCGCAAATGCACTTTTTACTGTTGCAAATGACCCTTTTACTGTTGCAAATCCCCCCATTTTGTTTCCAGTTAGTGATCAGAAAAATGCTTGGCATTTAAAATTGGGACTGTCTAGCAACCTAATTCTTTCTGTATTCACCTAGTCTGAGGATGCTAGCCATGTCTTTATTTTGGGGTAAAACACCCCAGAAATATGTTTTTCAAATTTCTGGAAAAAGTACTTTTGCAAAGTACTGTCGCACTTGTGACACTGTCGAATGCATTTGCGAAAGCTTTAGCAATTTGTGACAGTACTTTTCTAGGCTGTGGGAAAATGACAGCAATTATTTGGCACCCTGCTGCAAAAGAACAGTTTGGTGCTTTGGTCTGAAATTTGGAAGGAATGAAGCTGACATCTCACACATGTGCCTTTCAGTGTTGCATTGAAAAATATTACACGGCGGCAATGTTATGGCACTCCAAAGTTGATTCTTTTTCCCATAGGATAACATTACGACATCCGATGCATTACAGCAATCCTTTGGTGCCCTGCTGCAAAATAACAGCTAGGTCTTTTGGGCTGAAGTTTGGAGGGAAGACAGCCAACATCACACAGATGTGCCTTTTAGTGGATTGGTGAAAAAATATTACAGGGAGCCAAAGTTATGGCACTCCAAACTTCACTTTTTTCCCATAGGATAACAATATGGTGTTCGCTGCGCCTTTCAGGGCCTGTATCTCGGAAACAGTGCGAGATACGGAATTTTCATCGAGAAAATTGTTAGCCCCCTCTGGGGGCTAAGAACAAAGCTAGTCAGGAAAGTCATACATCATATGGCTTTTAAATTTTACTTCTACCTCATACGGTTCCTGAGATATAAGCAATTTAGTATTCCAACTCCTCATTTTCTGCTCTGAGACCCATTATTATGCATACATTCTTTGTACTCACTGTCTTTCTCAATGCAGCTTTTGGGGAAAACCAGCCTGTGCACTTACATTACTGTAACCATTGCCCCTTTCCACTTGCGGTTCCATACCCATTTCACTTACCGTTCATGTCTACACCACCATGTACGTTATCCTTTGCATTTTCATTTGCGCTTGCGTTTCTGTTATTTTTTGTGTCTACAGTACTGTTTCTCTTTCTGTTTCACTTTGCGTCACCATGCCTATTGCCATTTCCATCTGCAGGCACCATGTTGCTATGTGACAAGACATCATGTGGTGGACCGTTCCGTCCTATGCCACCGAGTGCGTTACCGTTTCTGTTCTCATTCTCGCTTGCGTTACCATGTGTGCCACTGTTAGCACTTCTGTTTGTGTTGCTGTTCCTGTTACTATGTCACAAGACATGACGTGGCCCGTGCTCCCACTGCCGCATTACATATAGGGAGCGCGGGGCTCAGAGGGCCCCCCGCCGCTGCATTACATTCTGTATTTCTTGTTATCTTTCTCAAAAAGAAGGGAAATTAGAGGCAAAAACTCCATTTAATGTATCAGTTAGGGTTGTTCCAACAGCAACAAAAGTGAGAAATTCGGTGTTAGGGTTGAAAACCCTTGAACCCCAGTACCCTCCCAACGGCATTGGGGTGTGCATTGGGTGTTCGGTCCTAACTCTCACCCCATTCTCCTATACCTCTACTGCTTTACACATGTGATGGGGTGAGAGTTAAGCGACAACCCCAATACCCATCCCAATGCCGGTTATCCAAGGGTTTTCAACCCAACCCTGAACTTCCTCACTTTTGTCACTGTGGAACAACCCAACTGATGCATTAAACTAGTGTTTTTTGCCTCATATATATATATATATATATATATATATATATATATATATATATATATATATATATATATATATATATATATATATATATATATATATATATAAAACATGGATGGAACTTTTCCTCATAGAAAAAACATCAATTGTTTTCCTGTATACCTGTGACTAATCTGTCAATCAAAGCTATACACCTGCACTAATCAATCAATTACAGCTATATAAATGAACTGATTAAAGCTATATATCTACTCTAATCAAAAAGTTAAAGGTATGTACCTGCACTAATAGAAAGCACACATCTGCACTGCCTTAAACCCTATAGGACTCCACTAAGAACACAATTAACACAGTTTTAGGAAGCTGGCAAAAACAAATAAAACAAACTGCAGAAAAGACACTTGCTCAAAACCCTCCCAAACCCAGAAAGCCCCCAAACTCTTATCTGTACTCATTATACACCATTCTCTTCTTGAAACAAGAGACCGTCAGGTGCCATAACTTGATCACACATGCAGTCTTGCTAACAATAACCATCCTACTGTATTAGATTCAACAAACAATGGGTAAGGGAGGAACACTCGGAAGTATACCCATCTCGGGGGTTAATTAGGGCAATAAAGCCATTCCCCCTTTGGGCTCGTAACCTTATAACCCTAATTAGCCCCACTGATGTTCTACATCCTTGTGTACCACCCTTACTCATTATTTATTCTATATATAAATATTCATTGCAAAAACTTTGTTAATTCATTATTTGGTGTTAAATGAACAAAAATTGGGAAATCACTTGACAAGTAGCATTAAACAACTTTTTTTTCTACCTTCACAAAAAGGAAAGTTTATATTATTTGAATTTCTAGCATCACAGAACTGTAGTACTATTCCAAAACAAGTAACAATCTAATACAAAATCACACATGCCCCCACAATGCAAAGCATTATGGGTTGCATATGCAAACCACCACAGAATATTATGCTTGTTCAACTTTAAGCAGAAATGCATGGTGCTGAAAGGTCTCTCACACAGTTTGCAAAGGGTGCCAACAGAAGACATAGACACATGTTTCATCCTACCAGGACTCATCAGTATGCCTCATCTGTTTGACACCCCAGTTAAATGAATCAGCTACCCTAAGATGGTCGATCTGGGTTATATTGTAGTGAACCCAATTAAAACAAAAAACAGTTTAAAAGACAAAGAACTTGCACACAGAGGTTTTTTGTCTAGCAATCTAATGATTACTTAAATAAATATGAACTCATTAGATTCAAGATGCAAATATAGTGCCTTATCTCTGGACAATGCTGCTGATTGTGCACAAAAATAGATTTGGAGGCAGCTACTGTATTTGTTTAGCTTTAGGTTTAGTTTAAAAAGGTATTTATACTATTGCAACCATTGATATATACAGATAGTTCCTGAAATGTTTGTGATATTTCTACAGAAATCTATTGACTGCTTACAGTACCACTGTAGGGCCACAAGAGACATTTCCATTAGAAATATACAGACATACTTCATTTGGATGTATCCAGCTATCCTGATGTCCACAGCTGTGAGTTTTAAACCAGCTGAAGCTCATAAATAGGAAATCATCATGTGTCATGTTAATTTTAAAAGTAATGTTAAAGTAGTTTTAATATTTCTTGGCAATGCTTAGAAAGAAATATGAATTTGCAATATTGACATGATTGACATTTAACATATATTCCTTATTTTTTTCTAGGGGGTGTTTCTTTTCAGTGCCATACAAATGACTCCTCTTAAAATGGGGCATTATGTTTTCCCATCGTGGGGTCAAGGTGTAGGATGGTTCATGGCTCTGTCTTCTATGGTGTTAATTCCTGGCTATATGGCATACATGTTCCTCACCTCAAAGGGCTCTTTAAAACAGGTAAGAAATGCATAGTGCAGCTATCAAAATGTATCAGTATGCAAGTTTCAATAGATAGATAATAACCATAGCTGCTTCTTAAAGATGTGTCAGTGTACCAGAATTAAAGATGTGCAGAATTTTAGAATTCCAAGACAATGAAATTCCATGAAATTTCAGAAAATTCTGCAAGATTCCATGTAATTCTACTGTTAACTGAATTCTGAAAGTCTGAAAGTGAAATTTTTTTTTTGCAGATTAGAAATCAATGGTATACATAGACTGAGGATTACATTTCCACAGTATGTGGAATATTGTTCCACAGTGTACATAGTCCATGGAAAGTTATATCATAGTTTACCACTGTACATAGAAATATATTTATTTTATTTAGATAGTTTTTTATGACAGGGAAAGGAGGGCTAAGCTATTCCACCTAGTTTCAGCTTTGTCCCAGGGTGAGGAGGAGGAAGAAACAGATGCAAACTAACATATTGAAGCAGATTAAGCTGCAAGTAGTGTTTCTAGTGAATGGAGAAAATTTGGCCAGGATACCAAGGAACAATTTCCCTACTCTTTTCGATACGTACCACATGACCTTTAATGTCCGTCTGAAAAACCACCAGAACAGGCAGGTGGGACCTCTGTTTAGCATCTCATCAAAAAGATGGCACCTGAGATGATTAGCACCCCAGCATGTTGCACTATAGTGTCAGTATTGGGATTTAATCCAGGTTCCTGGTGTGGGGCTAGAACCCACAACTTTCTGATTTCCTAGTCTCAGAAGTGAGTGTGCAACCTGCTGAGCCACTGACACTGTTATATAAATGCTTTTTTTGAATTCCACAGTATTAAAACAGAAAGTCCAAACACTTTTTGAAAGTGGAATTGCCATTCCACACAAATTCCGACTGCTAACATTTGCGTTCTACACAGGTCTACTCAAGAAGAATTGTACGCCATGATGTTTTGTCTTAGTGGAGAATGTTAATGTACAGTATGTGGCCTTTAGCTGTTTCTCAAAACACATACTAAAAAGTTTAACTGGCACTTGAGTTTCAATTAATGAATGTTCTGTGCAAAAATTAAATAGAGCCTATAATGTAGGCTCTTTATATTATATACAGCCTACATACTAATTTAATTATTTAAATAATACAACATACTTAATACTGTACAAGTGTTGCATGCTATACAAACTGACACATTTATATACAACATCTTTAAAAGCCAACAGTACGACACCTGCTTTATGTTTTTAGTGCTTTAACCCTAGTAATACGTAATGACAGAAAAAGAAAAGTTCTAAATAGTTGAGGCAAACACTCATGCTGTACATACATCTTAGGTTTAGCTATTTTTAGTGTACTTGCTAAGTAGTCTGGTACATTTGTAATTTGTGGATTATTTCTACCAATTTAATATTAAACACAGTATTAGTGTGATTCTGTTCAGATGGATTTAATGATTTATTTCATTGGACAAAATACTATGGGTGTAGTTAAGAAAATGGCAGATGCAGTTTAACATGTATAATTACAAAGTAATTCAGCAGGGGCTAAATATTCAAAATGCAAAGTTATTTACCTTATGTGGTTATAGCCTGGATACATGCAAAGTTATTCACTTGGGTACCATAAAATAAAGCCATAACTTGCACAATAAAGAGGATGACACTAATGGTATTAGTGCAGATAAGAAACAAAGAGATAATCATTGACAGGATTCTAAATCAGGAGCAACAGTAATGAGCAGCAGTTAAGACAGCAGCAGGATGTGTGAGTGTATTAAGTCAGGAATAGACAAGCATTTGTCAGTGCTGAATGTTTGATGCTTGTTAAACATTTTTTTTTTGTTTTTAATGTTTTGATCCCAACTTTTGTAGAGACTTGTTTAAGGATTCTCCTTATAGGCATGACATGTACCATTTATTGTACATTAGCCAAAATGACATTTCTCACCAGAGGTGTGAAAACACATCTCATGCAGGATTTTAAAAATGACACATCATGGTTATGAGGTGATGTGCAAAAATTGCAATGTTGAAAGTTTGGGGTCAAAATATAAAAAAATACCAAAACTATGAGCCTGTGTTCATAAATTCAAACATGGGATCATAACTTTATTGTTTTTTAACATGTTTGCCCCAAATTTCCAACATAGCTTTCATATGACCACACCTCAGGAACAACTGCAGAGAAAATGTTCAACTCCTGCCTGAAAGGTGATTTCATGCAGCAACTGCAAAATTACCTTTCAGGATGTGAAAACACATTTTGGCCAGGATTTGAAAAATGACAGCTGTCACATTCATGAGGTGCTGAGAAGAAATGGCCTTTTTGAAAATTTGGGGGCAAAATACTGAAAATTACCAAAGTTACAAGCCTGCATTTGCAAACTTCAACATAGGTTCATAACTGTATTTTGTTTTAGCATTTTTGCCCCAGATGTTCAAAATAGTCTTCTTGTGACCCCACCTCATGAACAATAGTGGAGAAAATTTTCAACTGCTGACCGAAAGGTGATTTTGTGCAGTGACTATGAAATTAACTTATGGGATGCAAAAATGCATTTTGGGCAGGATTTGAAAAATTACAACTGTTGCATTCATGAGGTGCTGTGAAGAAATGGGTATTTTGAAAATTTGGGGTCAAAATATTGAAAATCACCAAAGTTATGAGCCTGTGTTTGCAAACTTCAGTGTAGGCTCATAACTTTTCTGTTTTTAAATATTTTTACACCAAATTTTCAACATAGCCTTCTTATGACTCCACCTCAGGAACAATTCTGGAAACAACTTTTAACTCTTGTCCAAAATGTGATTTCACATGACGACTGTGAAATCACCTTTCAGGGCAGATTTACCTAAAATCACTTGCATTGTTCATGAGGTTGTGTACCAAAGAAGGTATGCTGAACATTTTGGGTAAAAATATTGAAAAATGTCCAAGTTATGCTACTAAGTTCAAAACCCCATAGTAATACATTGAGCCACATATCTGATTTCCTCAGTTTCCATTCCAGCATTGAAGACTGAAGACGTGTTTGTCATCCTGAGAAGATGAAGGTGTCAGGCCCCTGGTGGCTAAGTAAGGGTTTGAGGGTGGGGTGGGGTGGGGGGTGCTGAGTGGATTGGGGCACCTTACAGTGCAACAGACATCAATGGATGATTTTTTTTACAGGCTTAAAACAAAAGAATGGAGGATGAACTGCTTTCTGGCACTGGGTTTGGGCACTCATTGTTGGCACCTCGCACCGTAGAGAACGGTGGTGGGCAACATGGAGGAAGGGGAGTGTCAAGAGAAGTGGTAACGGTGTTCGGCACCCCGCTCCACTAAAAATAAATATAAATGTACATGGGAAGAGTGGTGGGTGGGACAGGCACTTGGAAGGGATAGGGAGAAAGAAGCAGTAGCAGGGGGTGGTCTCCCAGCTTCACTTATATTACAAAAAATATTTTGTAATACATGAGTTCAAATACTGTTCATATGTTTGCAAGTAGAAGAAAAAATGCTGAACTCTGAAAACTAGATACTTTTTTGATACAAGGACTTGAAAGTACTATCATTGCGCTCTGAAACTAGAGATGTGACACTGGGCATCAGCATGTGCATATTCATATATGCTTATATCCAGTATCACGGCTCCACTTTCAAGCACAATTGAAGTACATGTTAGCCCTCATTTCAAAAAATCACAAAGTAAGTTCCTGAGTTCTGCTTTCTTTCTAATACCTAAAAAACGTATTTAGCTGAACTCAGGAACAGAGGTCCAACTCTGTGCTGGTGCCAGGAACAAAGACAGGCTGCTGTGTTGAAAGACAAGGCTGCTGGTGCTGACAGCTGATCAGCTGCTTTTACAGGCCAACTTCATGCAAATCAAAGGACCTAAGCCCTCTGATTGGAATAACTTAGCCCATTGAAATACACAAAGTTTATGCCCAGCAAGCAGGGAGAGATGTCAACTGGACAGTGGGTGGTTATTGGCCTATACTGTTGAACCCCCACTATGTTCAACTGCAATGTGCTAGGCAGTAACACACCCCACTTATCCCCTTTTAGTGTAGCAAAACATTTGGTGCACACATACGCATCAAACATAAAACGTGATGTTGCCACTGCATAAGACACTGGTGAAACCTCATCTGGAATATTGATATCAGATTTGGCACCCTTCTACATGAATGATACCATAGAATTTAAAAGGTACAGAGGATAGTATCAAGGATGACTAGGGATGTGGAAGGATTGGGAAATAAAGAAAGAGACAAATTAAGAAGAAATGTGTTATGTGCTGCAAATAAAAAACAGTATCAATAAGGTAGGTTGTTTTTGAAAGACAAGAAGATCAAATACATGGAAATGGACTGAAGCATAGAAGAAGATGGTTGCAACAGAATTAAGGAAGCATTACTCCACTCAGGGGGATGTTAGGGTCTTGAGACAGGGCCATGGGACAGATTGCACCTTGAGCATTTTAAGTATAAGCAGGACAAGTTCCTGAAAAGTAATAATATTACAAAATAAAACATTGTGGACATCAGTGTGAGTGACATGATGAACCACTGCTCCATTTATATCCCACAGAATGCCTACAGGGTTGACACCCTGTATGCTATGAAATCCCAAGCCATGGCTCCTGGTAAATTCCATGTAATCATGACACTGCCACATCACCCATTTTGCTGGACTAATTGACCGATGTGAAGCAGTAACAGACATGATGCAATTTGACAGCAAGGAACATAGCAGCTGGCAGCACTGTTCAGACTAATAAAATCATGATATATGAATATTAACTGTAAATGTTAAACATACATCATTTTTATCTGCATAATACTGTCTGAAGGAGTGCATGCAACAATCTAACTATTTTAGACAAGGCAATGCAAGACAAAGTAACTGGTAGAGTGTCTTTCCTTTGTGTATTAGAGTGCTGTACAAGAATACAAATCAGCAGCTTAAAATACACACACAGTATAGAATCACACTTTCTACATTCTCCATATAAAAAGACTTGAAAAAATTGAAAACAAAAAGATTTGAAAAAAATGGTTTTCCAGATTTGCTTTTAAGCTCTCATGATCAAATCAGTCAAGATATATTGAAAGGACATTATTTCTCAAGAGCGGATCTACTCAAAATCCTTATCCCTGGCTTATTTTAAATGTGATATCAGGAACACTCTAGCAGTCATGTAGCTAAGATATCCACCTTCCACTAGGTGGCTCATGTGTTCACATCTTCATTGTGCAACCTCATCTGGCTATGGCCAGAGCTGCAGAGGCAAACCAAGGGACACATCTCCACATTGGAGAGGACTCCTGTTCACCTTCAAAATGGTTGCTCTGGAGGGCAAAAGAATGAGAATCATTCTGCTAGAAACATCCATGGTTTCACCTGAGTCACCAAGTAAATGGCAGGGAGGGATCCATTGGAGGCACAGAGGCAATGACACAGGTCTCCCACTCCCCATTCACTGATATATGTGGCACACAGATTTGGCTGTGGCAGCATCTAGACCACTGGGCCTTGATAGCTGAGAAGGGGCAGAAGGTGTGAAGTGGGTTAGCATGGAGAGAACATCCAAAATAGAATAAGAAAAGATAATGTTAAAAAAAAATGACCTGTGAACTACTATGGGCTCCGCTACTGTGGAATACAAGTAGAAGTCAGTGTATAAGGGGTCAGGATTATTTTGAGGTACTGTGTTCCTAATCTATCTGCGACATTATATTTTAGCACTAGCAAAATGTATGTGATGCCACCAAGCAGGCAGAAAATGCAAATTATGTAGCACCAATGTTATTTGAGTTAATGTCTGTGTGGAGGTCAGAAGCATAGTTACTGTGTTTTGCACTAGCTGACTATGCTAGAGCAATCATCCAGGAAGAGCCAAATACAGAGCATCACAATAAACCAACTAAGTGGTCCCAAATTCACATATCTGACTGGCCAAATCCTCACCCAATGAATAAAGCCTCAGCATAGTCATATTCTTCAGGGGGAAAAGCTGCCTCAACTACTTCAGTTAAGTGAGATTCCAGGGGCAGCACACAGCAATGACTGATCCCAAGTTTCTGGACACCCATAAGGCTTTTCACAACACCTCATCAAGAGTCTAAAAATGTATAAGGTCCCTAATCTCTGCAAAAAAGATGAACACTTGAGCAAATCATCAGTACTTCCATCACGTCTGGGTTTAAAGCCCAACCAGCTCTTGGTCATCCAAATTCTGATTTCAGACAAACAATGATATTATACAACCACTGAGCACACATGCCCATAGATTGAAGAATGGCAAGGCTGAGTATCACTCACATAGCAGCATAACTCTATGCTGTACCTACCAGTCTTAATCTTACCCTTTGTCATCATATATACTCTGAGTTATATCAGAGACCAAGAAGAGTCTTAAGGCACCCCACAGTCAGGAGTGGGAGGCTTAGATGAGGCATTCTCGGCCATCTTCCTCTTCCCTTCTGGAGAAGAAACACTGGAAGCACAATAAAACCATCATGATCAAACCTCCATAATGCTACATTCTGTCTATCAACATCAAATGGTTTATCATATTAAATGCTGCTGAGAGATCACAGACAATTATGATGGATGGTTTCCCTATATAAGCACTCCAAATGAGGGGGATTCATCACATCTTTTTTTTCCTCAGAAAACACAAAAACCAGTACCTCCAACAGCTGAAAATAAAACACTATAACAAAGCAAAAGAGATGCACTCAAAGACAGAAGTTTAAGTATTTTTATTTAAAGTGCACACATGCTGTAATCCATATTAGGTACAGAGCTGAATTGCTAATCAGAGAACCAACCACTCCCCTAATAAGCCAGATTGGTTTTAGATTAAAAACACAGTGATGGGGGGGATTAAATACAACCTGGAGCACCTGTTCAAGTGAGTCAGGCTTAAACAACCTATGACCATGGATACATATCTACTAGATACCGATACCATGCTGAACAGACAATGTGCTCTCAAAGTGTAACGTACTCCTAATGAGCAACATCAGGTTCAAAAATATCCTGCTAACCTGACTGCTTGTTTCAGCAGTGAAACTTTTCTACACAGGATACCAGCTGAAGGTAGATTGTCCACAGTCTGAGAATAAAACTGTCCTGTTCTTACCTGCAACAATAATCCCAGACATGAACTTTGATAATGAGTTTTCAGAGCACATATGTGGACAAGGAACAGTGACCTACTACATACATGCTCTAATCAATTGCCCTGTGCAATACAGCTGCTGAGCTTGCTGTCAAACCATGACAAGCTTCCACAAACTGTAACAGAGAAGGCACATATTGGTGCAATGACTTCATTGGTGGTTAATAAAGACATGACATCTCTATCCAATGCCATTTCTAGACCTTTAGCAAAGATATACCCAAAATGTCCAGTTTCTCCATGAGTCTAGCAGTCTGCAGATGTCAACAACTTTAATGTTGTATCCTTTTCTAGCTGTAGGCAGTGCTCCTTGCTCTGTACTGGAATACTTATAGTCTGAGAAAGTTCTGTAGAGCTATAAAATTAAAAGACACTGTATAATGATTGCACAGTAGCCACTGTGCAAATCATGCTAGAGTATGGAGCAGAAACATGGCACATGAAGGTGGCATGTCAGAGAAAATCTTAATGCTGCACACCAGAGATGGCTGAGAAATAGTATTCATACAACCTAGTTGAACAAAGTAATACATATTAAGATCCAGGAAGAAATAAACCAATAATCACAAATGTTCTCAAAAACAATGCTTAAGATGACTAAGACGTGCTCCATATAGCAGACAGGCAATGACCAAGAGAAGGGATGCAGTGGGGTACAGAAAGGGAAGATGAAGTGGACAAGTACCTTGGGAAAACTGGCAGTAATTTTCTGTGGTGCTTTGATGACTAATGAACTTACATAGGAAGAGGCAATAGAAAAAAGACCATCATTGATGGAGGTGCTGGACTGGCCTGCAGATGAAATGGTATGAGTTATACTAAGGTCTAATGTAAGATATAATGATTAGCTCATGCAACAGGATCTATAGCATATGATTTGCACTACAGTTGTTTCCAGCATTAGGTTCCACTATGACTTAAGCTGTCCTGACACTGCACTCACAATGTCCTCAGTTGAAATTAACTGTAATTCCCAGTGTTCACTTTGTGTCACTGTTTTTAAATGCTATAAATATACATAGGCCTGGATATTCAAAAGGTTTGCGCATGGTGAAACAGGGGTGCGCCATGCCCAACCCACCAATGCACCCCGGAGCAATATTCAAAGGGACAAGTTGCGATGCACAACTCCAGATGCACCGGGGTGCATTGGTAATGTATTTGGCACAAGTGCAGGGGGTGTGCCCGTGCATATGCGGCACATCTTGATATTCAGCCCGGGATGTGCGGTGCATATGCTGCCACAATTCTGCCTTGCACCGCTCGGGGGGGGGGTGCAAGGATGTGCCTGGTAAAACCAGGAACAAGTCCTGGCCACCCACAGGTGAACTACCATATTGTACGGTGCAACACAGCAGCTGCCAGCCATGGGTGGCCACCCGCCCACCCAGAAAATTGTCCACGAGCCCCCTGCCCTGGGAGTGTTGTGCCCCCCCCACCCTGTCACCCGATCATGGGTAGCAGTAATATTAATTTCCCTGGTGATCCAGTGGATACCCCCCCATTGCTCGATCATGTGCATTGTTATTCTAAATGTCCCCATCACCCGATCGTGGGAATCAGGATCCTTAAGGTCCCCTTCACCCAATTGCAGGCATTAGTATTCTTAAATTGCCCGATGGTCCAGTGGAACCCCCCCTCCATTGCCTAATCATGGGCACTAGCATCAATAAATACCTAGTGGTTCAGTGGTACCCCCCTCCCCACCCACCAGTGAGGTCTCCCATCACCCAGGACGCCCCCCATCATCAGTGGGTGGCAGCACCCCACCCGCATGCCGCCCAGCTGCCCGCCAAATGACGAGCGTACAGTACAGTGTATGCGCTGTCATTCCAGTGGGTGGCATGCGGCGGGGTGCTGCCACCCGCTGATGAACGGGGTGCTGGGTGGCGGGGGACCTCAGTGGGCAGTGGGGAGTGGGGTACCACTGGACAGCCAGGGAATTAATGATGCTAATGCTTGTGATTGGGTGATGGAGGGGGGTTTACACTGGACCACCAGGGAATTTAAGAATACTAATGCCTGTGATCGGGCAATGGGGCATTTTAGGCTACCAATGCCCGCAATCGAGCGATGGGGCATTTTTGGATATCAATGCCCATGATCAGGCGATGGGGGGTTACCACTGGACCACCAGGGCAATTGTCATTAATTATGTCCACGTTCGAGTGTACAGGGCCAGGGGAACCGCCATGGGACAGCAGGGCATTGGTTTCTGATGGCTACAGCCTGGCAGGGTGCCAGGCGCAAGTCGCCGGGGATAAGTGGACCACATGCAAATGAGGACATAATGACGTACAAATTGCCCCATTTGCACCTTGCATCAATAATGGCCCCATTTGCATGCCTAGTGCTGAATATTGCAGTTGATGCACCTAACGTAACTACACTTGCGCTGGTGCATCCCCCTGCTCCCATTCTGCCACTGCACCATGTGCAGTGCATGCACCCTCAGTGCCATATTCAAGATTGCTGTGTCATGGTGCAGCACTGTTGAATATCACCTGGTCCATGCCCTGGCACAGTATGAATATCAAGCCCATAGTAATCTGAATAGTTGTAAGACTCAGCAGGTGGCATTGTGCATAAATAGTGTTGTGCATGTGTGTGCCTTTGCAAGTCCTTTAGCCTGTGAGTTCTATTAGTAAGGTGCTAAATTGCAAGAAAACAGTGAAGTGCAAATTAATGACCATAAGTATTCTCATGAGTTCTTCATTCCATATACTGATTAATGTGAATACCCATGAGGGAACCTAGTGCTGAGCATCACTGTATGTCAAGGCCTTTTAAACTGATGGGGTCCAGTGTGTGCCCTCTCCCTTTTGTCACAGGGGACATGTGTCGTGCTTGATCCACTAATGAAAAAAAACTGCCGTTAAACAGGTGTTTGAAGAATCCGCCAAAAGTGTCATCAACTAAATTACTGGGGAAGGAGAAGTCTCTGAGATTCCAATTCCATAAATGAGAGACACTCAGAAAACTCCTGCAAAAACTCTCGGTCAGAACAGTATGGTACACAGGGAGCATTTTGCACCCTGTGATTGCTTTACATTTAAGGGGCACACTCAAAGGGATTGGTCTATTGCATTGGGAACATCACATTTATATGAGTTTAAATGAATCCTATATACTACATCAGTACTCTCTTTAGATCATGATCTGAATATGTTTGAAATCTCATGTTTGCTTAAAAACTTTAACAAGAAGAAATATGTACAGAACAGTGTGTGCAAATTGTATAATGTATCTCTTTTCTTTAAAGTGTACTAATTTATAGTCCAATCTAGTATTATTTGTGCATACTGTATATTAAAAGATCATTAAGTATATCCTGCAGTAATTCTCAACACTGACTTGGGGGCTAGAGCTGTGCAAAAAAAATCTTCCACTGGGAGGATTTCGATGAAAGTCAGACTTTTGCTTCTGCAAAAGTTCAGAAATCAAATGACCAACTTTTGTGGAAATTCCAACATTTTGCTGGCACCCTATCATTTAATATTTCTCTGGTGTTTAGTGGCACCCCTTTGCTGGTCACTGATCACTGCCCAATATCAAACATATAACTAGATTTCCCTGGTGTCCAGTGCACACCCAGCCCGAAGCCCTGCCCTTAATAGAAATAAAATTCTCTGGTGGCTAGTGGTCCCTTCCCCCACTTGATGATCTGCCTGATGTGGATATCAATATACCCTAGTGTTCAGTATAAGCCCCTATCGCAATCCCCCAAATACACATTATATAAACATTTCCCTGGTTGTCTATTTAATTTCCCTCCCTAACCCCTATCCCCAGTATATGAAGCTATTCCCTGGTGGTCTAGTGCACCCCCCCGCCCCAATCTGAGCAGGTAGTGTCCCATCACCTCTCTTTCCCATCCCGAACCTGAGTGGGTGACTGGTACAGCCCTCCATGCTCCTCCACGGCCAGCCACCCACTCAGCTGTCAATCAATGGCATGTGTATGTGTTCATTCATTGACAGCTCAGTGGGCAGACAGCTGTGATAAAGAGTGGATGGCTGTGCCAGTCACCAGCTCAGGTTCAAGAAGGGAGGAGTGGGGTGGTGGGACACTACCTGCCAGGGTGTGGGGTGCACTAGACCACCAGGGAATAGCTTCATGTACTGCAAATCAGGGGTAGAGAGGTGGTACTATATGGGGGATTGGGATAAGGGGTTACACTGGACACTAGGGCATGTGATATACATGTTGGGTGGGTGAATGGGTGGGGGAAGGGACCACTAGCCACAAGGAAATGTTATTTCTATTTTGGGCAGGGCTTCGGTTGGGGGGGGGCTACCTGACACCAGGGAAATCTAGTTATACATTTGATATCTGGTGGCTGGTTGGTGACTGGTGGGAGGCCCACTAACACCTAGAAGAATTATCCGAGGTAAAATAATGAGTTGTCGAGAGCCATGGCAAACAGTGGAAGAGAGCAGAAAGATAACAGATAAACTTGAATGTAAAAAAATGCAAATTCATGCACTTTAGAAAGAATATGAAGGTGAAATACTACCTACAGTAAGTGGTTTAGAGAGCACCAGAAGTCCAACAGGAAAAACCCCATGGGTAGTAATAGGCAACACATTCAAGTGAAATCAGCAGTGTAGGGTTGGAATTAGCAAAGCAAACAGAAACATGGCATGCATTAAGAGAAGCTCAATAAACAGGTGAAGAGATAATATGTCTGTGCACCAGTCCATGGTCAGGACCTTTCTCAAGTATAGCATTCAGTTCTGGTCCCTATTTCTATGAAACCATAATGAAATATGATTGAAAAAGATCAAAGGAGACTAAGAAAGGTGATCATGGGCTTTTGGAACATGAGCTATGAGTACCAAATGAGAGAGCTTGGAATCTGCTAATTTGAAAAAGAGAAGACAAAGGGAGGCAATATCATAGGAATTAAATACTGGAAATTGATATCATCATGTCAAACACACCTCTTCAGAACAACAAAGTATGAGAGAACACAGGGATACTCAGCATCACTGAATGATGAAACATTCAAGGGAACTATCAGGAAGAATACCCAGCCTCTCAGCACACTGGAGTAACTGCAACTTATGATGAAAACAACACAGGTTTGGGATCAGACTCAGGTCATTCATGGCCAGACTTGGACAGGAGGACTGACAGCCTTAGAGGATGCTATCCTTCTCGGGGGGATAACCTAACTGCAACACTGTCACCTGGGTTAACACAGGTCATAGTGCAATCAGAGTCCTCTGCAAGAGGGCAAGACGCCTACCAGATTCAGTGACAGAATGCTTCAGATTGTGCATTCTTTAAGCCCCTTCCATTCAGACATCTGCAGGGAGGTTGGGACTAGAATCCAGGGTAAAAAAAAAAAGGTGAACAACAGGATGATGGTGGTGAGCTTGGGCTCTGGTCCCCAAGACTGGTCATCTTGACCTTGGTTGGTTCATAGAAAAGATAGGATTGCTACTTCACTGGGCCAAAGCAGGTTCAGTGAGCTGAACCCAGAGTCATGCTGGTGAAGTTAAAAAGGTAAGTACCAGAGAATTGGTGGAAGGGGCTGAGTGGTTTCTACAGGAAGGCGGCCACTCTGGGTGACAAAGATAAAAAGACAATAATTTTAAAAAGATAAATATCAGTAAAAATTAATTAATGGAATGAGTGGTAGATATGTGCTACATTGGTGGCATCAAAATTGTTACAGTAATTACCTCTAAACGGTTACTTGATAGGTGAACATTGAGTGATGTATTCTCACTGAGTGGGTGGGAAAAAAACAAGATGGGTCGTTGGTCTGCTTTCCTTCCTAAAATCACATGTTTGTATGTGCATAGCTTAAACATCTAAGTCTACTTCACCCAGCTCATCCACTATGTTATCTATAAGATAAGGATCATGACTGCTGTCACCATTTTCTTCTCTAGACTAAATCATTTGAGCATGTTTAATCTGCCCTTATACTTCTTGTCTTTTTAGCCCCTAAACAGCTATGTTGCCCTGTCCTAGAATCTCTTAGTCTTGTCGAGGTCCTTTATGTGCTGCAGAGACCATAAATGGGTATAATGTTCCAGTCACAGTCTAACAATGGCTTTTTAAATCAAATCAGCACAAAACTGTGTTTGCTCTTTTGACTACAGCAGGCCACTTCTTACCTGCCTTT
Organism: Neoceratodus forsteri; assembly: GCA_016271365.2. Classification (NCBI taxonomy): domain Eukaryota; kingdom Metazoa; phylum Chordata; order Ceratodontiformes; family Ceratodontidae; genus Neoceratodus; species Neoceratodus forsteri. The sequence goes on from CM028129.1 coordinate 1,020,302,739, forward strand.
AAGTTATTGTCCTCAGTTGCCCTGTACCTTTCTTATCAGTATGCACTACTGACCACTGAGGCTGTGTCATGCAGATTTCTCACCCCTTAAGGGTACTGTACTGCAATGTACTACCCTACATTAAGTATGAGCTGCCGTTTCTCAGCCCACACACCTGTGTGCATGTCCCCTGGCAGTGCAATCACACACTGTGTGCACTCTTATTTCCAATTTAATATTATCAAACCACAGCAGCATCCTTCAGTGGCACACTCAAGCATACTTTGTGTACACACCAGCACACAAACACTTTTTTAGCTTGGCCTAAAGCAACCAACCATTAGCTGGCACTGGCATATAATATTTTTTTTTATTCTTCTTCGATTACATTCAAAGTTTCCCCCTAGACTCAAGGGAGCACTGACTGGGGGTGGGTCAGGGGGAGTAGCAACATCCACTTGTGGCTCAGCTTCTTGTCAGTTCTGCCATAACCAGATCTGATCTCCTGAGTGACAGTCAACCTGAGCCATGCCACTCGGTCCTAACATGGCCACAAGCAACACCCATCCATCTTCCAGCACAATCATGGGTTAGGGATGGGTTAATACATGTGTGTGAGCACTCAGTAGAGGAGTTAGCACCTGCAGTCATGTCCTAAAAGCACTGTTTTCTTGACTAAGTAGGATACTCAAAACTGTGTGGCTGTGATGACTGGGGAGTCAGCTGAGTGGCAGTGGCTTAGATGATCTGTTGTGGACTGTACTGTACAGCCCTCTAGCCAGCCAGCCATTAGGGCTTTCCTATAGTTCAGCTCATCAGTGTGTTGCTGAGCTTTTGCAGTGCAGCAACATTTGGTTCAGTGGGGTCAGCATGCGATGTTCAGATTTTGATTGTGGAGGACTTGTTGTTACTGTCGACTGTGGCCTGTGTATCAGGAGGGAGTCAAAACAACCAACCAGCACTAACAAAGCTGGGCTGTGACTCACACAGAACTACAATTTAAAATAAAGGTAGTCCTACCTGTGTAGTCCCTCACATTTTCTTATAACCTCCTTCACATTCCCCCAGAGTAGTCTTCCAAATAAAAATTCAATGAACATTTTCTTTACTATTAATTTTTAAAGTCATCAGGTGGAATATGTGTTTCTCACCATTTAGAAATGTGGGTGTTTATTGCACAATTACATGTTTGGGAAGGCTTTAAACCTGAGGTTCAATGGGCAGAGCAACAACATCACTCCTCCATCAGGCCTTAAAAGGTCACTCCTCCTGGACTGTTCCAGGATTCGTTTCTCATTGCGGCCGGAGGTGCCGCTCCTCGTATCTCTGTCTCTTACCTCTTCCCATTTTTTCTTGCTCCTCATCTGGTGGCTTGTTCTCCTGCAGCGGCTGGCTCTGTGGCTATCCTCTCCCTTCCCATTCATCCTTCCCTCATCATCCCCGCTCCGCCTTTTGTTCTTCCTCCCCCCCGTACCTCCTACATCCACTCCTTTCCCATATTTGTATGGCCTTTCCTTCCTGCCTCCTGCCGAATCTCCATTTTTCAAATGATCTGGCATGGCTCCAGTGCTCTGGGTGTGTGTCACCTGCCCTGCTCTCCTCCTCTGTGTTCCCTCCTTCATCACCTCCCCACTCGTTCCTGTTCTCCCTCTGGTTCTCTCCTCTTACGCCCCTTGTATTTTCACTGCTTTAGCACCTCACTCGCATAGCAGGTCGGGCTCTCCTAGACTCGCTCGACCACGGACTCCTTCTCCGGCATTGCGGTTTTCATCATTGCTGTGTGCCACCTCACCATGTATGGAATGTTAATCTGGATCGCTGTGCTGCTGGGGTAACTCTCAGCCTAATCTGTCTAGGTTTACACAATAACATTAATTTCTGGACAGAGCCACCACTGTTACATCAGTATGGATGTTATCATCCCCAAGTTCAGTTTGTTTTGGGTTCTGCTAGGCTGAAGCTGGGGTCCTTTGCTTGTATCACGTGCTGCTCTCTTCTTCCCTCGCACCTCCGCTTACTTCTGCCACTTGCGCCATGGCTTGCCATCCCTTCAAGCCCGCACGCTCCTTCTTCTGTAGCTCCCCTCTTGCCTGTCACTTCTTCTGGCTCTGTTCCCTTTGTCTCCACTGGTTCTGGCAGCCCCTGGTTGTTCTTCTCCTGGTTCCTGCCTGCTGTTTCTGGCCAATTTAAACTATAGCACTGAAATAATTTGGTATTTCTTATAGGGCTCTACTGGACTTTCCTATCTGAACTGGGTTTATATGAATTACACTTGCATGGATCATTTTCAATGCTGCAGCAATGCAATCTGCAGCCCAACTGCTACACCACATTTCAGGTGGTGTGCCTTGCTAAAGGATTGCACTGTGAGTTAGTGGCTCTGATGGCATTCAGACCTGGAATCTCCTCATTCTCAGGTCTCTGCTGTTAATCTCTGAAACTCACTGCCTTTTTCCTGCAGGGCTGCAGTGGATAACTGAAGTATTGTCCCTTTTGCTACAGAGTTTGACAGGTAGAACCCTTTCCATCTGTGTCTCTTTCCTTAATTTCCGGTCTTGATATGTTCTAATGTCTTGCCTCTTCGATGCTCAATACCATCTTTGCCACTCATTACTCTTGGTTGCACCATGCTACACTTTCTATACTTCATCCTGCTTGCCCCCTTCCCTCATTCATCCCTATGTTGGGCGCTCTTCCTCCTCCTCCCATCTCCTCTGCCCTCTTTCCTCTTCTTCTTTGACCTCTGCTTTCTTTTGGGGGCTTCCATATCCTGCCATCTCACTATTCCCTCCTGCTACCACCATACCCTACTCATTTACATCGTCTTATAGTCCCTCCTACATATCGCCCTGCCTACGTGTCTCCTCCTCCTTTCCCTATTCCAGCGTTCTAGTCAAACCTATTCAGATGTCCTCCTGGTACTGACTACCTCACCGTCGGCTGCCAGCTTTTGCCCAGCCACTCTCACTCCTATCTTCATGTACTTTTCTCCATTCCTAATTTGGCTCTCAATGGACCAGGTTAGCAAGCACTCCCATAGTTACCAATGACGGTAGCTTCCTCATGACATGAGCCTTGTTCTCCTTCACTCAGTCCAACCTCAGGATCTACTGATTCAAATCAATTAATCGAACATACCTCTCATTGGGTCTTATGCTACCTCATCGATCTGCTCTCCACTTGGAGACATGCCTTCCATGTCCATTGCTCCTTGGCTAGGGGATAGCTTGTAGCTGACAGTCTCGCTCTTCACCCAAGAAGTCTGCATCTAGAGCATGGGAAGCTTGGAGTGGAGTCCTTCTCCCTGGCCCATAGCAGGAAATCTTCACTCCGGGTGGACCTTCTGTTGTTCCTCATCTCGACAAAACCTCTGGATGTAGAATTTACGACTTCCAGCTGCAAGAGGTGGGGCTCTCATCATCAGAGCCCCTTTGGCTGCCCAAGTGGGTTTGGAGGCACCCCCTACGCTAATCTCCACCAAAACTGCTTCTGGTTCACCTGGTCTGTTTCATAGGCTCATATACAGTATGCCAGTTAATTGCCTCAGTGGTCATCTCTATCCTCTCTTGCTTTTGAGCATCTAGTTGCAGAGACATCACTCGCAACCCTCAACAGCTGTCCATTTAGAAGGACAGAGCGAGAGCGTCCTCTAAATTGGAATATTTTCCTCCTCCCTTGATCTTGACTCTAAATTGCAGTGCCTGAAGAGTCACTAATCAAAACATCCTTCAGCCTGGAGGGAAGGTGACCTAGGCCTTGGATCCCCAGAGATCTCCTGCTCAAACGGGGTTTTCCTCTCCTCCATGTCAATGGTCATAATATTAGTCAAGGTTAGTGCTTTCATAGGTTCCATAATTAGGTTCCGCTGTTGGATGGAGTTGGATGGTGGTCCCGGCTGTTCTCTCTCTCCTTAGGAAGTCCACCCTTCTGCATCTTGTCAGATTTCCTTTCATTCATTGTTCTAGCCTTATATGATTCTTCTCCTGTCCTTTCTATATATGGCTGTCACATTTCTTTTGGTCTACAATTCTTCTGATTTCTCTCCTCTTCAATGCTCAGTACCCTTTTGGGTATTCTTTTTGGGCTTCTTCCTAAGCTACCTTTAGACAATGGAATTACTCCCACAGCATCTATGGGGAACTCTCTGCTAGGGTTCCTTGTGTCATAGCCCTACAGGGTGCTATATCCCATGAATAGAGAGGCGAACAGCCACAATGTATCAAAGTCAAGCAAGCATACATCTTGTCCAGTTGCATAAGCACAACTGAATGGGAAGGCTTTAAGCCTGAGAGCCTGAGGTTCAATGAGTGGAGCAACAATGGCACTCCCCTATCAGGCCTTAAAAGGCCACTCCTCCTGTACTGTTACAGGATTCGTTTCTCGTTGCCCCAACATCCTCCCATCCTCCTGCTCCAGCGACTTGTCTCTCCTTCCCATGTTGGGCTTGGAAGCTGAATACCATTGCTGGATGGGAAGCTGGAAAGGGCAACAAGGGTTTCTAGGGGGAGGGCCAGGGAATCTGGGAAGGTAGGCTTGGGGGCAAGTTGCTGGGCTGAGGGAATGGACAAATTGTTTGCTGGGAGAGGGCTAGAGACTCTAGGGAAGAGGCTAGGATTCAACATGCTGTGCTGTGGGAGGGCAGGGATTCTAGTGAGATGAGCTATGGTGCAACTCGATGGGCTTGGGGTGGGCCAACCACTGGAGCAGAAGTTTGGGTTTTGGCGAGAGTGGTCTAGGCAACATACTAGACTGTGTGGATTCTGGAGAGAAGACTGTGGTGCAACTTACTGGGCATAAGAGAAGGAGTAGCCAGGCAGTAAATTATGTTTCAGATGAACCCAAAAATGCACCAGAATGCACCAAATCCCAAAGCTTTTATGAGGGGGCCTAGGTTACTCCCAGACTCCCATTCTATAGCTCTACTTTTCAAACCTTCTGTGTACATTGTTTTTTAAGGCTGATTACTCCACTGGCGTACTGCAGACCCTGTCCTCCAGGTCATTGCTTAAAATAAGAGGTAGACTAAATATACCAAAAAGTCCTTATCCACTTCTCTTGTTAGCTTCTCAAAACAGGCAATCAGGCTGAACTGGGAGAATCTTTCTTTTGTGAAGCCACATTGTGAGCTAGAGAACAACAAATGTTCTTCCATGTTCTGAACCATCCTTACAACAGACTCAGACAATTTGCCATGGACCCAGGTTAGGTTTAGTGGCACTTGATTCTGAGCTTGGTCCCTTCTAGAATAGGGTAATGTCATTGGCAAATTTTAGCCTCTTACTGTAAGAACCACTCCTAAGTCAAACTAATATCTTTATGAATGTATGAACATACAAATTTGCCAGCAGAAATAGGTCACCTGGTCTATCAAATCTGCTTGAGTGTGCAGCTAGCACCATCACTTTGCAGCTGCTCCACACCCTTCCCCTCCCAATTACCCCCTCTCACCTTGTCCCATCCCCTTTTGAAACTACCCACTATCTTATAGGCTACCACCTCCTCTGACAGAGCATTCCATTGTGCCACAACCCTCTCTGTGAAAAAGTATCTCCTCATTTCCATCCTAAATCTTCCCCCCTCCAGTCTAAGTCCATGCCCTCTTGTGTCCCTCCCCCTCCTCAGCCTGATTATCCCCTCAGTGCTTGCCTTGTTCATCCCCTTTATGTACTTAAAGGTCACGATCATATCACCCCGGTTCCTTCTCTCTTTTAAGGAGTACATGTTCAACTCTCTCAGCCTCTCCTCATATGGTCTGTCCTCCAATCCTTGAATCATCATTGTTGCCCTGCATTGTACCCCTTCCAGTAATTTCACCTCTGTATTCCTATATGGGTGCCAGAACTGCACTCTGTACTCCAGATGTGGCCTAACCAGCACCCTGTAGAGTGGCAGGATCACCTCCTTACTCCTGGAGGAGATCCATCTCGTGATACAACCCAGCATCCTGTTGGCTTTCACTGCCACCCCCTACACTGCTCTGTATTGTTCATCATCCTCATTACAACAGCCCCTAGATCCTTCTCCTCCTAGGTGGAACCTAGCTGCACCCCTCCCAGCTGGTAACCCCTCCCTGGGTTCTTTGCTTTAAAGTACAGGACTTTGCAGTTTTTCGCATTGAACCCCAACTGCCACGCTTCCGACCACTTCAACAGTTTGGTCAAGTCATCCTGCAGCCCCTTCTAACCTGGTATATCATCTATCACCACCCACAATTTGGTATCATCAGAGAATAGATGGATCTTATTCCTGACACCATATGAGATGTCCGCTATGAATATTTCAAACAGCACTGGCCACAGTACTGATCCCTGTGGCACCCTGCTTGTCACAGCCCTTGGAGATGAGAGTCCCCCCCCCACCACTACCCTCTGCTGTCTCCCCTGCAGCCAATTTTCAACCCATTTACAAATCTCAGTCCTCATCCCATGTATCACAACTTCCCTCCTGACCTCCCATGTAGCACCAAATTGAAGACCTTAATGAAGTCCAAGTATATGGGTTCCATGTCATAACAGCGATGGCTATTATGGTGAGTGTATATCACCGAAAAGCAAATCAGTGATATACACTTCAAGGCAACCCAACATCCATATTGTAAAAAGTGAGCCCCCTACTTAAATTAAGATGCTCAACTCCAGGGTTGCATGTGTTGGGGAGGGCAAAATCGAATTGGCAAAAGGAATTTTAAGTCCCATGACTTGCAATGCAGCAAAATCAATCAATCAATTAATCAATCAAAATCTTTATTTACCTAGGCGATCACCATTGAGCAAGCTCATTTACAAGGTGGATCTGCAGTTTGCAAGGACGAGGGTACAGAATGGAGTACAAGTAAAATATACATAAAACAATAGTAGCAAGATGTATACAACAAAATATATACAGTGTAGAAATAAAGGTAAATAATATGTACAGAGATGCCTTTATAATCCTATCCATCAATAACATGTTCATAGCCTGCAATGGAGTTCCTGGGATGCTGGCAGAAATATTCTGGGATACTAAGCAGGTGGTATCAGGGCATAAGAGTGGGCAATGGGGGGTGTGTTGCAGTGAGTACGTAGTACCGGTGGTACTCACTCCAGGTCGCAAACCCAATATCTGCTGTGCCAGAGCTAGCCACTCACACCATTACACCACATGGCTAGCTTGGTGGCAGTAGGTGCTCCAGTCCCCTAAAACCCCTTCTCTGTCCCTTCCCTTCCCCTTACTATACCACCACCTTCCATTCACCCTTCCACACTGTCACTTTCCCACCCTCGCTATTGTGCAGGGTAGCCTAGAATAATAGCTCCCAAAATGAGTGACTACTTTTGTAGTCACTCATTTTGGATTGCTATTATCACTGGATACCAGTATATGACATCCACCGCATGACCCTTGTCCAATTCACTCATGTCCCAGTCATAATACTCAACTAGGTTCTTCTAGCCAAATTTTTCCAGAGACAAACCCATGCTGGTGACTGTCCTGGATCCCACTGACTTTCATAAAGGTCACCAGCCTTTCCTTAAGCATTGTCTTCATCAACTTCCCCATGATGGAAGTTAAGCTTACTGGCCTGTAATTACCTGGCTCATCCTTTGGTCCACTTTTATGGATGGGTTCTACATGGGCCATCCTCTAGTCATGCGGTATGCACCCTGTGTCCAGGGAGGTATTAAACAGTTCTGCCAGTGGTCCAGCCAGGATCTCGGCCATTTCGCTCAACACCCTGGGGTGTATGCTATCTGGTCCAGGTACATTATCCACCCTCAGAGACCTTAACTCCTTCAATACCCTGCCCTCAGTGATCACCCCGTCTGTTACCCCCTCTGCCCCCTGTCCACCCCCTGTGGTAGTTGCCCTCCTTTCTCCCTCATGAATACATAATAGAAGTACTCATTCAGTGGTTCTGCCTGATTCACCCCTTTCTCTACCCACCTCCCGTCCTTCCAGATTCTAACTGTTTGGTCCTTGCAGCTCCTTCTCTCCTGTATGTATCTGAGGAAGTAATTTTCCCTGTCCCTGATGCCCTGCGCCAGCCTCAGTTCCCTGGAAGCCTTAGCTGCTCTGACTCCCCTGGTAACTTCCTTGGACCTCTTCACATACTCCTCCCTATCCTACCCCTTCCTGGATTTCTTGTATTTCTTGAACAATGCTTTTTTTAGCCCTCACCATTTCTAAGACCCCTCTACCTAACCAGCTCAGTTTTTTAGCCCTTCCTTTTTTGCTCTGCAATCTGGCACGTCTAAGTAGCCTTCAATATCCCCAATTAGATTTTTTCCCATTTCTGATTCACATCCCAGTGTGGCTATATTCCTTCCAGATGTCCACTTAAGATTTCACCCATCCTACCAAGGTCAGCCTGTCTGAAGTCCAGCACCCTTGTCCCTATACCCATTGCTTCTCTGCTCATATTAAGTGTGACCCACCTCAAGTGGTGGTGACTCCCACCCAGCGGGTCCACCTCCCCCACCTCCCTTACAGCCTCTGCATTGGCCAGAACTTGATCCAGTGTATTCCCCAACCTAATCAGCTCAGTGACCATTTGTGCCAGGAAGCAGTCCTGGAAGCATCTAGGAGTATTTGCTCCCTGGCACTCGAGGTGGCTGGGGAACTCCAATCCACTCCTTGTAGATTGAAGTCCCCAATTATCCCTGTGTTACCTTTCCCACACACCTTCCTAACTTGCTCTACCAGCTCCCTGTCCAGGACTTCCTCTTGAGTCGGTGGCCTGTATACTACCCCCATCCTGAGAATCCTATACCTCATGTCCTGGAATTGCATCCATAAGGCCTCTGTCCTACCCTCCTCCCGCTCTTCCCTTGCACACTTTATCCCTTCCCTTACATACATTGTTACCCATCCCCCTTTCCCATTGCCCCTATCCTTCCTGTAAATCCTATACCCTGGGATTATCAGGTCCCAGTCCTGGAACTGGTTGGCCCATGTTTCTGTGATGGTAGCTATGTCCACCATCCCCTATGCCAACACAGCCTGTAGTTCTGTGATTTTGTTCCCCAGACTCCTTGCATTCAAGGACACAATTCTTCAAGATGTTCCTTTACACTCCTTACCCAATTTTCCACCCTTCACGACCCCACCCTTCAATCCCTCCCTGCTTACAACCGAGTTTTTATGGGGGTAGGCTTGTTTGTCTCCCCTCTGCAGAGCCTTCCCTTCAGCAACCCACTCGCCACTCCCTGCCTTGTTTAAATTAACCTTTGTTTCTATGTATTCTTCTAACCACTGTTTTAGCACCCGCTTCCCCTCCCTGCTCATATGTAATCTGCCCCTGCGTACAGATCCCTATTATCCCAGATTCTGCCCCAGCATCCCACTAACCTGTGGACACCATGCAAACCTTTAGATATCAGCAAATTTTGGCCTTATCAGCAGTGCCCCACATTTGGACTGCACCTCTTCCATGACATCCTAGCCCTTCCAGCTGGCCCTGCTCTCCGATTTTCTTGCTGAATGCTCACATAAAGTAGTTGTTCATTGTCTCTGCTACTGCCCATCTCATTCCATGCCCCCATGACACACATATATTACACAAGCATAGATCAAGAGCTGTACCTTATCCCTGACTTTCCTTTTCTTCAGTATTTATTATAAAAGGGGTTTGCCATCACCCCTTAATCCCCAGTGCAATCATGTCTTCCACATCAGCCTTGGTCTGTGTAATCATGGCCCTGCATTCATTTAGAAATGTCCTCTATTTTACTTCCTGCACCGTGTATCAAGAAGCCATCCGCCTTTATATGTCATATTTGTATCCCTTGTCTTCCATTGCACTTTCTTGGTCAACTACAGGACCCTTCACTGAGCTGTCTTGTTTTGTTGCCCATGTGGACCTTGTCACTGCCCATTCCACATGCCTTATCAGGGTTTTCACTTAGCATTGGTACTTACACTAGGTGGCATATTCACCAATTGAAACACAACCATTTCCTAAAGCTCATTAAAATTTGATCTACTGAATTTTAGCATCCTGGTCTTACTTTGGTATCACCTCAGATTCATCCTTTTATGGCCACTACTACCCCAAGACCCCAACCATTACTGCTCTGACCACTTCTAACCCTCCACAAAGATGCATGCTGTATTAAGAACTACATCCTCTTTTATCCTGTTCATTACATGCTGAACAGGGAAACTCCTTAATTACTGACAAGAAATGCCTCTCTTACTTCCCTCAGCTACTTTCTATCTAAATGTCAGTGTCAGGTAGGTTGCAATACCCCATGAGATCCCAGGCTGCACACTTCTAGCCCTCTAACTGTAATTACTTTTGCTAATTCCATGCCATGCTCTGCTGTTCTAACAGTCTGTAACATACTTCTAGAATGGTCACTTTGTCTCTAATGGAGCCTTATTCTAGTCATTGGGCTTCTATCAGACTTCCATCCCTCCTCATTGTCTCTTTCTGACATGCTTTAATCCTTTCTTTGATGAAAAAAGCAACTCCTCCACCACTGATGCTCTTTGTTGCTCTGAAAGAAAAGTTCTCCCCTATCCCTGCAGCCTAGCTTCTTGCTTCTTCACCTCGATCCTTCTCAGGCATACTATACCATTAATACCACTCAAGATTTTCACCCTCCTGCCCTCAATAGATCTTAATTTTCCTTAAAACTACAGTACCAGATGATTGTGAATGAAGATAACAGAATTGTGTACAATCACTCTGGTCATTGCTTTTATGTCATTGTTTCCCCTAGTAACGGCTGATCAAGCAGTAAATCAACTTGTGGACAACCTTATATGAGCAATTGGGAAAAGGGTGGGGATGTTATATTGTAATAAAAATTGTTTGGTAGTAACATGATTAAAAAGATTATTGAGTCCTGGATATTTCCCTTATTGGATTATGGTGATATTCTATATGACTATGCCAACAATAATAAATTGCACAAACTAGATATTCTGTACAATCACCTGGCCAGGTTAATTCTCAGATGCCCCAAGGACACACACCATTGTCAAATGCACAACAGTTTAGGACAGTTCTCTCTCTTAGAGGGATGCTAACTTCATAAATTTATACTGGCATATAAAAGTGTTTTAGGTGAAATCCCTACCTATCTGACTGAAAAACTGCAGGTTAGAAAAATAAATGCTTCACTTAGGAAGTCTGCTTACTGTGAACTGGTTTCCCCAAAGATAAAATTAAAAAGATCAATGTATTTTTTTAGTCATCTGGTTCCACCATATTGGAACAGTCTACCGCCTAAATTTTGATTGTCGGATGCCTTAAATGTTGTAAAGCAATGGTTTTTAGATAAGACAGCAAGTCTAGTCAAAGGCTGCTGTGGCTGATTTGGATAAGAATACTGTATACAGTACTGAATGCACTGATATAATTTATTGTACTGTATGTTACTTATGTTATTGTGTATACGTGAAACTTACATGTAATATAACTGTTTTGTAACACGATGCTGGGTTACCATTTTAAATGAGTTTTGATCAATGGTCTAACCCTTATTATACAATGGCAAGAAAGAATCTTGAACTGTGATTGGTAAGTTTGGGGTTGGACCCATGGCATTATCCCCAGCACAACGCCACAGGTCTAGTCTCAGCACTGTGAACCTGTAGATGATTTTTTGGAGCTAGAGCTTTTTTTTTATCTCCTCTTAAGAAACAAAAATATTTTTCCACACTGATAAAAACATTCTTTAAAATTATTTTTTTATTTTATATATAACAATGAGCCATTGTATAATAGGAATAATGCATTCCAGGGTGTGTGTCATTTGGGATAATGCCACGCCTGGGGCATTGGACGCACTCGGTCTGTGGCCTCATCCCCAACCCCTCCAGGCGTGGCATTATCCAAGCATGACACACACCTTGTCATGCATTATTCCTTTAATAAAATGAAACTGAAATAAAATTAAGGGAGCTGCTACTCTAATGGGGGTGCAGTGCTTTCATATGGGACATTAAGGTCCTGACCATACTTGTGTTTTTGTAATGTTACTGGCAGTATGGAATGGTACAAGAACAGCAAACATGGTTCACATCCACACTGTAGCATGGTAAAACCATGCTACAAAACGTGTTCAAAAAATGTGCTAGAAACCTGATTGGAGTAGGTTTCTAGCATGGTGTCAGACCAAAATTGTTGCCTTAAACCATGATGACAGCAATGTAGATGTAAACTGTGCTGTAATACAGTTTAAGACAACCTCTGTTGACTTCTGTGGCTTTTGTATTGCTGGCCAAAAGACAAGGGGATAATTTGATTGCATCCCTAACCTCACAATGAGTTCCTGAATCCAATTATGTAATTTTTATCCCAGTCAATTACCATGCCCATTCGTGAGTATCCCAGTATGCACTGTGGTGGCCGGTATTGCTGCAAGCATGCCTGGGAACTGAAGCAGTCAAGCACGGTGTCAGATAGCATTATAGGGCTCTACAACCAGTCGTTGACAAACATTTAATTGAACAACTGAACAGCGAAACGTTTATGTCGACCACCTTTGCGATCAACATAAAGAATCTCACTACCTACCGTGTTTTCTTTGGGGGACTTCACCCCTGAACTCCCCACACAGGGGGATGTGACTCCTGCACCTCCCTCACTAAATATAATCACCTCTGAGTCAGAGATGATTAGGAGAGGGGGTGCATGACCACCTGAAAACAGTACTGGGGTCCAGCACTGACACTACAGCTACCTGGCACTGTAGTCGCTGTAGTGTCAGTTGATGTCAAAATTTCAATGTCAGGGTGGTATAACGCATTGTGGATGCACTGACAACTGTGGTCTAACATGGAACACAAAACATTTTATTAAAACATTTTTTAAAAAGAGGAGCAGTGTGGACAGGACCTAAATCAAGCCCCTTCAGCATGTCCCTGATCATTGCTCAACAGGTAAAGTTAAGGATCCTGTCACACCAATTGAAATGAGTAGGAACCTAGCCATCACTCTCAAACAATACATTTGAAAGCAACTGACCACCATGCATTTGTGTATTGTAGGATGTTGCTAGACTATAATTGCAGCAATGTTTGTCTTCATGCAGCAACTGAATTATAAGCATATCTGGTTTGTAAAGTGATTTGAGATAATACATGTTTCACAGTCTATGTACAAATGTAGCTATACAGGTGAAATGACATTTCATTTTCATCCTCATTACTCTTGTTTACAACTAAGCTTTGGCTTTTGTATCTGGCAATTTTGCATTGTCTGAATGGAATGTGCTTGGATGTGTGTCATGCTCATTACATTACGTCTTGCACTTTTGATTATGGGTAAACCATGGTCAAACATCAATACAGCATATGATTTTTCTGACATTGTCTCTAAACAGTCTGTTTGTACTGTATAATGAGGAGGTGAAATTATGTGAAAATTCTTCCTATTATGCCATCTATAGCCTGATTTGAGAGTGAGAAGAGGATAACCATCTATTCTGTAGACTACCAGGTCATCTGTACATGCCACCAGCTTTGCAGCAGACCCAAACAGCATGAAATAAGAATTGCTAATGCTGAGAAGATGCTTATTTTGTTATAGCCAAGACTAAACTTTACAGATTTTGGCACTGAGCTATGAGTTAATATTAGCTATGCTCTTGGAATTAGTGTGCAGCAGCAATTACATGGCAAAAGGTAAAGGACCAAATATGGAGCCTTGAGGGACTCCAAGATTAGTAGTGGCAAGCTTAGATTTAGATTGATTCATTTTTTACACACTAGGGCTTGATTCAGACTGAAGAGTCTCCTTGGAGTTTCCAAGCTCAAGGCTCCCGCCACCCCAATTTGAAAGTACAAGACTCCTTCCTTTTGAAAACTGCATAAGAAGTCCAAACAAGTTCTCTTGGTAAGATACAGACATGATCCCCACTCCCTTACTGCTGGCTGCTAGTGCTAAATGCAAAGGTTAACTCTTGGCTATGCAGCTTATTACTGACTTCACTTCAAGTCTGCAGGATGCAGTTTAAAGCAGCAGTGCAACGAAAAAAGTTATTCCAAAAAGTCAATTTTCTGCTATGGTTATGAAAAATATTGGCATAACTGTTGATTTGGGTTTTCTGGATGCTTCCTATGCTGTGTACTGTACTTGTGCATTTTTGACTGAATTCTTATCCTCCTCCGGTCCTCAATATTATTTCTATGCAAAAATGAGGTGGCCATCTTTTTTTCTTAAGAAATAATTATTTTAAAACTTTCATAAAATTCCTAAATGATGACAGAAACTGAAAATTTTTACCACCACAATAAACTGGAAGACATATTGCATTGACTAGGAAGAACAAAGATGGTTAAAATTTTAACCCATTTTCATTGCACTGCTGCTTTAAGTTTTTACATAGATCAGCATTTATTTCTGGCATTTAATAAGGCTAATAGATCTTTGTGAAGTCATCTTGTAGCTGTAGCTCTTACCTTTCACCTTACAAGAGGGATGTGAATGTCCTGCAGTGCCTGGAATTTGGAGAAACACCTTATTTACGTCAGTGGTATGATATAAAGGTAACCAGTCAATCTGGAATAAATCAGCAAAAAGAGCCTCCTGATTTAGTCTTACACTAGTCATGAAGTAATAACACCTCAGGCAAAAAGGATGAGGACATGGACTTCAGATATAAAAAAAAATGGTGAATTGTGGCTGACAGCATCAGCTAAAGTACCAGCTCCAACAATCCTGCCTGTCTGATTTGTTTGGATCCACTCTGTTAATGTACGGTGATTGCCTTTAGGTACTATTCTAGTAGGGTCAGTAATAAGCTGCATTAGGTGTAGTTTATTCATCTGAGTTCAAGAGATTTAGAGTTATTACCAAGCCAATCAAGATTAATGTCACCTAGAAGTAGGAGCTCATTTTTGCCAGTAATGAGGAGAAAGTTCCCAATCACAACTCCCTAGCCAGCCTTAAAGAGCAGATATCTACTTCAGTGCAGAATTTAATAGAAATGCTCTATTTTTTTTCTTTAATTTACTGTTCTTTATTCTTCTCAAGTATCAACCAGCCCCAGCCAATCTCTACCACCGAACCAGCCTCATTACCCACCATTTCTGAGACTGACCTCCACTCCTCAGGACCGCCATGGATGACCCCCCCATGGGAAAAGCCGCCGGTGTCTGGGCCCTTACTCCCTCCAGGTAGAGTTGAAATGTCAGTCTTCAGAGTGGAGCACCCAGTCAATGGCACAGAGCCTACGATGAGCGGTGAATTGCATTCTGCTTGTTCTGGATCTTTTTCCATCTTTTGCTGTCCCAACCCATAGACATTGGGAAGACCAGGATGATGCAATGCGTCATACCAATGACAACCACCACCATTGATCCTTGGTTCTGGCTTCACCACAGGCTATGGTCACCCAGATGGTGTAGTGCAGTGAAGTCCCACTCCTTCATGCCCCCTGAGGAGGTTAGCATCAATGAGATGCTCAGCCATCCTCCCTGGTTAGCCTTCTGACTACCAGTGCTCATTCCTGAACCCAGATAATCAGAGTTGTAAGTGATAGCTTTACTTCTGCATCATTGGACCAGCATCAAAGAAATGCTCTAGCCAGCTCTGATAAAAATTCAGTTCCTATCCCTAACAGCACCAGTGTCAGCCCTTTTCTTCCTTTGAAATGAGCTTTGGAACTGGTTGGATGAGGCACTTAATTTTTAAAAAATAAACTTTGCAAATTCAAATATTTTGGTGTATTTTGGACAATACAGGTACAGCCAAAATCAAAATGAGCCAGTGTTATCGATTTTGAAGATCCAGACCAATTTCTTTGAACGGAGATAAATGGAACTGGAAGGGGTAGGAACATTGCTTTTTTAAATGAAGCCATGTAGTTAGAATAATGTAGATATATAGGTACAGTTGCAAACATAGTCCTTTCCAAAGATAGCTTATGTGAAATGAGATAACTGTAACTTGAAGGGCTAGGAAAGAAAAGTTATGTAAGACCTTACCATAACATTATATCTTTGAGATCACCTCCATTAGGCCACAACTTTGGAACTATAAACCATCAGTGTCAGGACCTCTCAGAAACATTTTGCTAGCTGGGGGGAGGGCACCCAAAATGACATGCAGCATCTACACGCATATAACATGGGTGTCCCCCTTCTATCCTCTGTTCCCTGCCAGAAATTAGCCTCTGGTGGCCTCCAATCATGAGGAATCAGGGGATTAGACCAGCACTAGGTATACATGGAGAGGCAGAGGGCTGAAGACAAAATGCATGGAGTAAAGCTTTAGGCACAGTATCTGATGTACCCCTCAAGATATAGAACAGGGAGAATGAGGGAGGGTACAGTGTGGCCTAATGGAGGAGATTATTTCAATGATCTACTGCTATAGTAAGTTCTTACATAATTGTTCTATCTTCATCAAGGATATCTCCTCCATTAGGCCACACCTTTGGAATGACTCCCAAGCAGTACAAAGTAAAAACTGGGAGGATAGCGGTCTGAGATGTAATCAGAACAGCAGGTCTTACATTACAGCAAGACCAAAACCAGCACATCTATGAGAGATGATGTCCAGACTGTAATGTTTAATGAAAGTGTGAACAGTGCTGCATGTTACTGCAGCACATATGTCAGCAGCAGGGACATTTCTGAAATTAGCAACCAAAGAGACCATGCCCCTTGTGGAGTGACCACAAACAACTAAAGGGAGTTCCTTACCATACTTCCTATAACAGAACACAATGCAATATGCCAGAAATTTGGACAGATATTGTTTAGGCACAGGAGTGTCCTCTTTCCCAGGGGTGTATAAAACAAAAAGCCAAGAGGACTCTCTGCAGTCATAAGTATGATCAATATAGGCCCAGGTATTCAAAAGGGTTGCTCCATGCGCAACAGGGTTGCGCATGTGCAAGTCCTACATTGCGCCATTCTGCGATATTCAGCAGGAGGCAGTTGCACCACTGAAAACAGGTTGAGCAACAGTGCAATGCAAATGAATGCATGCTCAACAGGAGGGGGAGGAACCATGCATAAACTGCACAACCCGATATTCAGTCAGGTTGTGCAGAGTTGTGCAGGCGCAACTAACCTGCGCCTGCACAACTTTGAGCCAAAAAAAGGGATCAAGTTGAGGGCCACCCACAGGTTAGCTGCTGTATTGCAGGCGCAACACAGCAGCTGCCACCCGTGGCTGGCCCCAACTCAGTCCCTGTGCCCCCACCAGCCCGATTGTGGGCAGAACGTGAAAAGAACCCCCGCCCAAACATCTCCCTAATGCCCGATCAAGGGCAGAATGTATACTGACAACCCCCCAGTGCCCGATCGTGGGCAGAATGTATAATGACAACCCCCAAACATCTCCCAATGCCCGATCGCGGGCAGTATATAACCAACCTTGGCGCAAAACATCTCCCAATGCCCGGTCGCGAAGGAAGAATGTAAAATAACCCCAGTGCCCGATCGCGGGCAGAATGTAAGAAGACCCCCCAACCCGAATATCTCCCTGGTGGTCCAGTGCGGACCGAAGGTAATGCCCGATCACAGGCAGAATGTCCAGTGACAACCCCAAACATCTCCTGGTGTCTAGTGTCCCCCCACCCACCCACCCAGAAGCCCCACCACCCGCTCCCCCTGGCAGCGGTGGGTGGCAGCATCCACCCACCTGCCGCCCCGCTGCCGCCGACTGACTGAAAACGGGGCTGCATGCCCATTGGTGCAGAGCTGAGCCAATGGGCATGCAGCCCATACCGTATATGACAGTCCAGTCCGACGGCATTGGGAGATGTTTGGGGGTTGTCAGTATACACGCTCTGCCCGTGATCTGGCATTGGGAGATGTTTGGGGGGGTTGTTTTCATGTTCTGTTCTGCCCACGATCGGGCTGCAGGGTGCGTCAGTCCCCGACGGCTGCTGCCTGGCAGTGCGGCCAGGCTCAAGTCCTCGGGGATCGGCGCACCTACATGCTAATGGCATGCAAATGGGGCCATAATCAGCAGCAAATGGCCCCCCCTGCGCCTTGGTTGAATTATGGCCCCATTTGCATGCCACCTTTTGAATATCGGAAATTTGTGCAGCCAGCACAATGGTATAGCCACATAGAGTTTAATGCTCAACTCTGACAACTACCGGTGACACAAGTTCCACTGCCACCATGCACAGTGGCTGTGGCTGGGGGTGATATTCAAAGGAGTTGCTCAATAGCGCAACTCCTTTGAATATCGCCCTGGCCACACCCCTGTGCAACTATTTTGAGCAGCGCAAGGGCTTGCACCTCAGAATGGCGCAGTTTGAATATCCGGGCCATAGTATCTTTGTATTCTGTATATTGCCAAAATATGGAGCAGTGCCTCACCCTGGTTGGCATTATCAGGATAATATACATGAAGTGGTCATTTAAGTCAGTGTAAATTCAGATATCATCTTTAGTAGAAACTTAGGATTCATATGAAAAGAGACTTTGTCTATGCGAACAATCAAATAAGGAGGCTCACACTTTAATGCCTGAAGCTTGGAAATCTTCCAAGCAGAGGTCCCCACAAATAAAAATAACGTTTTCCAGCACACAGCATTCGCAGAACATGTAAAACAGGCTGTATTCTGGGAAGCAGACCACAAAGTGAAGTCGTTCCAGAACATCAGCAACCTAGAGAATAAACACCAAAACATATGATGGCTATGTTTTCAGGAACCATGCACTCAGGTGTAAGGACTTCAGATCCAGATAGTCCACGGTTCCCTTGCCCATGACAACAGACCCTACACAGAGGTGGATGGACAGGAGACTCCACTGCCAAGTGTTGAAGGGGTGGAGAACTTATCTGGCAAGGCCAGAATGGAGCAATGAGGACAAGAGTAGTACTCTCCAACCACAGCTTGAGCCGAACCCTCTGTATTAGAGGAATGGGAGGAGTGTTTATAGGAATTTCCCTTTCCATGAGAGGGACAATATGTCTCACAAAAAAATTCCAGGTCCTAGAGTAAGCGAGGAGAAATGTGTTAGTTTGCATTGTGTGGGAATGCAGAAAGGTCCAGCTTAGGAGGACTCAATCTTGTGAAGAGGTCCTTTACCACAGGAGGCAGAAGTTCCCATTCATGAACCATCTACTGTGACCTACTGTACTTTACCTGTCTGCCAGGGTGTTTTGGAGACCTGGGGGAAACATGGCCAGCAGTTGAAGGCTGTGAGACAGTGCCCAGTACCACACCCATATTGTTTCCTTACATAGTGGATAGGAGTGAGTGCCTGCTTTTTTGTTGATGTAATGCATCGCACTGATGTTATCCATCTGTATCAGCAGAGGTGATCCTGAAAGGCTTGGAGGCTGTACAGGGCAGTCTACATTTCCAGGAAATCTATGTGCGGGTTGGCCTCCACCATGGTCTATGAACCATGTGTCTGGAAATGGCTGAGATGAGCACCCCAGCCAGAGTCCAAGGCATTTGTAGTAAGGCTTTGAACAGGAGCTGGTACAAGGAATGGAATGTCCTTCCAGTACATTGTTGCAATCCATCCACTATAACAATGCTCTGTAAAGAGGGACATGATGAGGACCATTTGGTACAGCTCACCCTTCATTGAGAGCCTTCAGCTGATCTCACTGGAACCAGAGCATCCACTGTGGTATGCTATCAGGTCATAAGAGCACTGTAATAATGGTGACAGCAAAAGGGTGAATGGAAAATGGCAACAGTAAAATGGGCAAAAGTGACACAAGAGCGTCAGGTCACATAAGCAAATCTTCCCCGCTGATGCTGTTCATCTTGTTCTGGCTGTGACTTCAAAGATGTTTATATGTATTGTGGGGGGACCAAAGTCCCCCACATAATGTATTGGTCACGTGTGGTTCTTTTTCCTCTGATGTCTTGCCCTTTTCAATGGTCACTGTGATGCTCATTGCCCAAGTGCTTGTCACCCTTATGCTGTCACCCTTTTTGTCAGTTGCCATGTTGCAGTTGCCCTTTTCACATAGTATCCTCATATGATGATGTGCCAGTAGCACAGTCAGTATGACCACACCTATGAGGACCAGGAGATGCAACATTAATCATGCAGAGCCATAGTGGATGATGTATACCAACTATGCTTGAGCAATCAAAGTTTCTGCCCTATTCTGTGGTAGGAAAATACATCCCTTCTCTGTGTCCATGACCACCCCTATGTACACCAGTCTCTGGCATGGACTTAACACAGACTTTGGCACATTAACTGTGACCCACAAGTCATCAAACAAACTGACATATCTGAAACAGGGTATGTGACACAGCTTTCCTAGAGCTGCAATTCAGAGCCAGTCATTCAGGTGAGGGAAAATATAAAGGCCTTCCCTGCAAAGTGCTGCTGCAGCAAATGAAAAGCATTTGGTAAAGACCCATGGTGAAAAAAGACAAACCAAAGAGCAATACCTTGAACTGATGGTGTTTGCCCTTCAGCATAAAGCAGAGGTACTGTCTGTGGCATTTCCAGATCTTTATTTGAAGATACGCATCTTTCATATCCAGAGAGCAGAGCAATTCCTTTAGCAGTAGGGGAGTAAGATCCTGCAGGGAATACCATTCAAATTATTTTGTATTCAACATATAGATTGAAATCCCTTTTTTAAAAGCATTGCATTCAAACAATATATGAGGTACAGTCAGTCTCAAAGCTGGGTTACAAATACAAGGTGATGTTTTGTGATCATGGAATGATTTCCAGTTTTACCATAACATTTCCAACCAGATTCTTGTAATAGCTTTCTGATGCTGTACATTATCACAGAATATTAAACATTGTTCCACGATGAAATTCTTTTTGATTCACTTTAGTAGTTTACACTCAAGTGAGTCTTGCATAATAGCTAAATCCCTTTAAACTGCTACATCTACAGTTTTCTGTACTGTGTTTTTTGTTCCATATCCCCCAATGCCTCAAAGATATAATTTATTTCCAGACTCATCTTATTAGGCAACTTATTTAATACACTAAAACAGGTGTTCTCTTTTTGACTCTTCTTCGTATCCATCCAGCAGTTATGAATTAAATTATCCACTGGAGCAGTTCTAATTTTTGTCCCAAAATGTATGTATCTTTTTAAGGCCCTTGTCTTAATGTCTAGAGTTCCTGTTTCTGCCCTAAGTACTGCACTTTCTACATAGCTGGGAAGGCCAAAAATCAATTTCAAGTATAAATTGTGTATTGTTTAGAGATTCTTGATCCCTTCCTTTATTCATCACTATTGACCTCTTCCAGCAAAAGGTAATCTATTTTCCATTATTTTGTTATTTTTCTTTTGTTATGAGTTCCAAAGACAAGTAAGTTAGTTTATTTTTGTGACTTAATCTCTAGGTCTGTATTTTTGAATGCATTGCTTATAGTCTTTACACCTCTCTTAAGGCCAATTGGGGTCTGTGAAAGGACTACTGCATCATCAGCGTATATTAAGATTCCACTGATAATCGGAGTAAATCTGTGACTCTGCAAGAGCTCCTCAGTTATTGTTTCAATATAGATGTTACATAAAGTCGGTGTTAAAATGCACCCTTGTTTCAGACCATAACCAACTGGGGCTGGGAGAGTTACCTCTCCGACTTTGCCATATCTGACCTGGTACAGAGTATTGATATGCATTTTTTTAATTAAAACAAGTAGTTTCTTATTAATATGTTTTGATTCCATATTATTCCATAACTTTTTCTGTTTACATTGTCAAATGCAGCTCTAATGTCGACAAATGCTGTGTATATTTTTCTAGAATTTATTAACACATATTGTTCCAGAATATATCTGAGGGTAATGTCCTAATCTAAAGTGGAGTGACCCTGTGTAAAACCAGCTTGAAATACTGATAGAATGTATTCTTCATCCTCTCAGTTTTGAAATCTACTTAGCAGAAGTCTAGAAAAAACTCTGGAGATGTATACACAAAATGAAAATTGGTCTATAAATTGTGAGCTAATTTTTGGACCCTTTTTATGTAATCATACAATTATCGTAGTAAGCCATATTTTGAGAATGATTTCATCATGTACTACATCGGTTATAAAGTGAGGTTAGTATTTCTACCCTCCAGGTTATGTCTGCTTGGTAGATTTCAACTGGGATATTATCGACCCCATTTGATTTTTTTGCATCAATATAGTGCTACTAACTTCCTGTGTTGTAAAACATACCAGTCTATTTTTGTATTGCAGAATTCAGCATTCTTTTTACTGATCTTTGTTTCTGTATATTCTGTATCATTATTAAGTATTATAAAACTCTTACCCAAAATGTTTTTGCTGTTCATCAGGCATTATTAAAGCTTTCAAGTTATTTATTTTCTTATTTTCACTGTGTGCAATTAGATTCTAGAATAATTTATCTATTATTGTATTTTGTAAATTTTCCCATAAAATGGTTTCATACACTACCTTTGTTTATCTATCAACACTCTGTATTCATTACTTAAATTAAGAAATGCATCTCTGTCCTGAAATCTTGAAAACATCTTAATTCTCCTCCCATGTCTGTTAACCAGATTCCTCATAGTATTGCATTCAGCTTTGGACCACTTAGCTTTTGCTGTGTATACCTGTTTTTCTTCAGTTGCTCATATTTAATTTATCTTTTTTCCAGAGTAAATATTCCTTCAGCTACATTTAGACAGTTATCTGTTATGTTATTTTTCCCTGCATTCATTGTTTAAAGATTCTTCATACTGTTTATTAAAATGTCCTTTCTATTATTTATTTCTTCTGATTTTAGGACCCTGCAGTTTATGTTGATATGTTGCCACTATAGTGACACCAGCAGAGCAAACCCCCCACTGCACCTAAATCAGCAGCAATGGGGTTTTTGCTTCGAGACACTTTTGGGTGATGGGGGTAAATATCTAACTCCACTGTCTGTGTGATGTGGAGTTAGATATATATAGTAAGGGTGCAGCCCCTCCCATTGTACATCATGATTTTGCTAGTTAGTTTGGGGTCATGTCACAGTCAGGGGTGTCGATGGATTCCCAGTACTGTAGCAGACGTTGCAGTCAGGGTTGTCGTGCTGATGTAATGGTTCCATTTCTATCATATATGGATTCCATCTTATCCTTTTGTGATTTTTCATTACCCTATTATTATCTGCATCTTGCTTTGTTTTCATTTTATCTGGGTTAATGTGCAGCACTTGTTTAAATTCTGTCATAACAGGCAAATGATCACTGTCCCATATCTGTAAAACTTTTAAATTCTTTATTTTGCAGAATGAAAAAATATAAATTATTAATAAATCTAATATGCTACCCGCTTTCTTGATGAGGAAAGTCCAATTACCAGCATGGTCACTGAGGAATCATCTGTTAATAATTCTAAAGTTTTGCTGCTTTAGAATTTTTAATAAATATAACCCATGTTTATTAGTGGTTTTGTCCAGTGATGCTCTAAGTGGACTCTCCAGAGCATTATCCGGATTCCAAAAGTCACCATTTTCTTCCTGCTTCTCACCCACTCTTACATTAAAATCACCTTCAGTCAGGGTTGAGCTCTTTGATATTATAGTTTTATCAAGGTAAATAATTTACTAAAGTCCAGTAATATTTTGTATACAGATGAGTTCCCGGTGCTTGGATTTATGTATGCATTGGGTAACAGCCAACTTATTATGTTATCTTAAGAGATTTCAAGACATAAAAATTATTTGAATTCCTCCATTAAAACATGTTTAACATTCAAATTCAGTGAAATATCAATTAACGTGCAGATGCCTCCTGATACTCTTCCATACATGGCATTTCTTTGTGTACATATATTCCAAGCTTTATAACCCTCTAACATAAAACTATCTTGGTCCTTAATCCAAGTTTCTTGTAACAAAGTTTTTAGAAACTGCTTTATAAAATCAAAACAACCTATGTCTCTGAATGTTTTGGTTATTCCTACAATGTTCCAACTGATCATTGTGTTAGAAAAGGAAGTGCAAACATTGTGTTAGACAGAAAAGGAAGTGCAAAAGAAGAAGGAAAACACTTTGGTTCTCAAATACAGTAGCAGAACAGGTCAGAGCCAAAAGGCTGAAATTCAGGAAATATAAGGGAACACAGTGGGATGAAGATAGGAAGGCATACCAAACTGCCCTAAGGGAAGCAGGGAAGGCAGTAAGGCAGGCAAAGTCTCAAACTGAGGAAACACTAGCACGAACAGTAAAAGAAGGTGACAAGACTTTCTATAGATACATTAGTGAAAGGAGAAAGTCCAGAGGGGGTATTGCTAAGCTCAAAGGAGAAAAGGGGGCATGTGAGGAGGAGGACCCTGTAAAGGCATCTATCCTAAATAGATACTTTTGCTCAGTATTTACTGAAGAGAAGGTAGGGCAGGGCTAACAGCTCAGCCCCATGGACACAGGGGGGAGGGAGGTGAGCACTACTTTCTTCACAAAAGAAAGGGTCCTACAAGTGCTCGATAAGCTCAGGATGGACAAGGCAATGGGACCTGATGGCATACATCCCAGGGTACTTAAGGAGCTAAGGGTGAAACTAGCAGAGCCATTAACAGAACTGTTTAGTGAGTCTCTGAGCACAAGAGAGGTCCCAGAAGACTGGAGAAGGGCTCATGTGATCCCACTCCACAAGAGTGGTAACAGGGAGGAAGCAGAGAACTACAGACCAGTCAGTCTTACCTCAGCAGTGGGCAAGATTATGGAGGCACTCCTTTAGGAAAGGATAGTGCAACACCTGGAATCCATGGGGCACAGCATCCAAGACAGCATGGGTTTACAAAAGGAAGGTCCTGTCAAACTAAACTCATAGATTTCTTTGACTGGGTAACCAGAGTGGTGGACCAAGGGGGAGCAGTTGATGTCACCTACCTTGACTTCAGCAAAGCTTTCAACACCATTCCACATAGAAGATTGATAAATAAGCAGAGTAGGCTTGGGTGGGTCAGAAGTTGGTCAACTGGGTGGCAAACTGGTTGATGGGCAGAAAACAGAGAGTGGTGGTAAATGGTATACAGTCAGAAGAGATGCAAGTCACAAGTGGGGTACCTCAGGGATCAGTCCTTGGGCCAGTCCTCTTCAATATCTTCATTAGTGATATTGCAGATGGACTAGAGGGTAAGGCTTGTCTGTTTGCAGATGACACCAAGATCTGCAACAGATTAAATGATCCAGATGGGGTGGGCAGAATGAAAAGAGATCTGGATAAACTAGCAAAATGGTCAGAAGAGTGGCAACTGGGATTTAATGCAAAGAAGTGCAAGATCATGCACATAGGGAAGAGAAACCCTGAAGCCACATATAGGCTGGGAGGGGAGTTGCTGGCAGTCACAAAGGAATAAAGAGACTTGGGCATCATCATCACTGATGACCTGAAATCATCCAAGCAGACCTCTAAAAGCAGTAGGTAAGGCTAGGAATGTTAGGGTGTATTAGTAGAGGGGTATCCAAGTCATAAGAGGAGGTAATAATCCCTCTTTACAAGACACTGGTTAGGCTCCCATCTGGAGTACTGCATGCAGTACTGGAGGCCACACCTTCACAAGGACATTAACCACATTGAGGCAGTCCAGAGAACGGCAACCAAAATGGTGCAGGGACTGCATCAGAAGACATATGAGGACAGATTAACAGAGCTCAATATGTATACCTTTGAGCAAAGGAGAGAGAGGTGATATGATCGAAACATTCAAACACCTTAAGGGCATTAACAAGGTGAAAGAGCCTAACATGTTTAAGTATAAGACAAATAGCAGGACAAGAGGGCACAGCACGAGATTAGTGGGAGGCCGATTAAGGGGGAATGTGAGGAAATTCTTTTTCACAGAAAGAGTGGTGGATGCATGGAACAGCCTACCTCAGGAAGTGGTAGATATGAATACAGTGCAGGGCTTCAAACAGGCATGGGATAGGCATAAGGGAGCAATACAGATGAGAATGACTAGATGTTGCACTGACAGAGCAAAGGCCGATGGCACATTTATAAGGCAGAAAAAGAAATGGGCAGACTGGATGGGCCTTGCTGTCTTTATCTGCCATCAACCTCTATGTTTCTATGTTATCAGTCTTAAAGGCATACCTTTAATTTTGGATTATGATATCTTATGTGGTGCAGTGACCCAGAGTATAAAAGAAGTAAGCAAAGGATGATCTGGAGGGGTATGTAACAGATCCAGATCATAGTCCTTTGCAATTATTTCCAGAATCCACCCATCTGTAGTGATCTCCTGCCATTACTTTAGATGCAGGGAGATCCTGTTCTCCACCCACTCCTCACCCCTAGAGGTAACAGCTGAGGAAGGGGAGAGACATAAGAGAGTTAGGCAGAAATGGGACAAGCAGGGCCACCAGAACTGATTCCTTTGGGTGCTTTTGCATGAGCATGAGAGGGGAGGGGACACAGAAGGGGACCAGCACCCCTACCATAGCCTTCCTGCCAGTAGACATGACTACTATGGACAGCTGGCTAATAAAAGGGGCCCTGACCACAACCTTTAGCAGGAGTGGGATACAGGGACTGCAAATACATTAGAGTCATTTTTGAAGCCAAAGGGCAATGCGGGGCTTCTTCAACATCATAGCCAACAGTTTTGACCCTTTAAAGGGAGCATTCAAAACTGTCTGTGGCTCATCATTGGCAAAGCTAGCAGCTCTACACCAGGAATATTTCTTATGTAAATTGCAGAAGCTGCAACCCTGGCAGAAGCATCAGAGACATCATAGACTGTACCAATTAAGGCAGAAAGAAGCAGGGAGGGTAGTCAGAATAGCAGATGCACAAATTGAGGAAAAGATAGCCAACTCAGTTAAGAAGGGGGATAAAACCTTTTATAGGTATATCAGGGAGCATAGAAAGACAAAGGGAGGGATAGTGAGGCTGAATAGAATGGATGGCGATTGGGCAGAGAGTGACAGTGAAAAAGCAGGGATACTGAATGAATAATTCTGTTCAGTATTCACAAAAGAGGAAGTGGAGGAGGTGCCTAATCCAATTAACAGAAGCACTCTGGAGAGGGGGGTCGATCCCAGTCCTTTCACAGAAGAAAGGGTTCTGAAAGAACTCCTGAAACTGAAGGTGGACAAAGCAATGGAGCCAGATGGAATTCACCCCAAAATTCTAAAAGAATTAAGCAGAGAACTAGTGACACCACTGACTACCCTTTATAACAAATTGTGGGAGGATGGTGTGGTACCTGAGGACTGGAAGAAGGCTGATGTGATTCTCCTTCACAAAAGTGGGAGCAAGACAGAGGCAGGAAACTACAGACCTGTCAGTTTGACCTTTGTGGTAGGGAAAGCGATGGAATCACTTCTGAAGGAAAGAATTGTTGAGTACCTAGAGGCCATTGGGGCACTGGACCCAAGGCAGCATGGGTTCACAGTGGGAAGGTCATGTCAGACAAATCTAATTGATTTCTTTGACTGGGTGACCAAAGTAGTAGACCAGAGAGGGGCTGTGGACATGGCCTACCTAGACTTTAGCAAGGCATTTGGCACAGTCCCACACAAAAGATTAGTAGTCAAATTAACCAGCCTTGGGGTGGGTCCCAGGGTGGTAGCCTGGGTAAAACATTGGCTGAACAACAGGACACAGAAGGTAATTGTATATGGAGTCCACTCTGAAGAATGAGGGGTTACTAGTGGGGTACCGCAGGGTTCAGTACTGGGTCCAGTCCTTTTTAATGTCTTTATAAGTGACATTGCAGAGGGACTGGAAGGAAAAGTATGCCTCTTTGCAGATGACACAAAGATCTGCAACAGGGTTTATACACAAGGAGGCATAGAAAGGATGAGAAGGAACTTGGCAAGGTTGGAGGAATGGTCAGAAGTATGGCAGCTTGGATTCAATCAAAGAAGTGCAAAGTAATGTACCTGGGAAACAAAAACCCAGGAGAAGATTACACAGTGGGGAGGGAGGGAGGTAGTAACAACAAAAATGGAAAGGGACCTGGGGGTAATCATATCAGATGACCTTAAGGTTGGCAAGCAATTTGAAAAGGTGGTAGGGAGAGCTGGGGGGAAACTGGGATGTATAGGGAGAGGTATCGCCAGCAGAAAAGAGGAAGTTGTTATCCCCCTGTACAGACAGTTGGTGAGACCCCATCTGGAGTACTGCATCCAGTTCTGGAGACCCCATCTCCGCAATCACATAGACAGGATGGAGGCAGTTCACAGGAGGGCAACTAAAATAGTGCAGGATCTGCAGGAGAAGCCATACGAGGAGAGGCTGAAACAGCTTAATATGTATACCCTTGAGGAAAGGAGGGAGAGGGGAGACATGATAGAAATGTGTAAGTACCTCAGTGGAATCAACAAAGTCCAAGAGGGTAGCATCTTTCAGAAAAAGAGATGTGCAAGAACAAGGGGACACAATTTGAAGATGGGAGGATGGCTCAGAGGCAATGTAAGGAAGTATTTTTTCACAGAGAGGGTGGTGGATGCATGGAACAGCCTTTCTGAGGAGGTTGTGGGGTCTAAAACTGTGGGAGAATTCAAGAATGCATGGGACAGACATAAGGCAATTTTTGTGGGGGGGTAGGAAGAAATAGGCTGTTGGTTAAATAGGATCTGCAGCTTATCCTCTAGGTAGGGAAATCGGCAGACTAGGTGGGTCAAGCGGTCCTTATCTGCCATCAAAGTCTATGTTTCTATGTTTCTATGAGCACAACAAGTATTTGCCAATCTCACTACCAGAAGATAATGTTTTAAGCAAATCAGTCTTAGGACAGCCATCTGACAAAGCCTGGGCAGCAGTAGAAGCGGCTTTCCATAGGCTGTTCTGATATTTGATCATGTGGGTCTGGTAGTTTGCAATCCAAATTCTTACTGATGCAGAGGAATAAGTATGCATGCCCTTCACATCCACCCTCTTATATTGCTTAGCAGGAGGCAAATAATTCATATGTGTAGGAGCTCTAGACCTATCATGATCAGCCATGATGACCACTGGGTCAGTTTCAGGCTGGTTAGCATAATAAAGCTTAGCAGATGGTGCAGGAGGTGGAATCATAATGAAGGGGGTGCAGGTCACCTCCAAAAACTCCATCAGATTCTGTTTAGTGCAGTCTTATTGTTCCCATTCAAAGGCCTTAGCAGACTGCATTTGCTGCAACATGACTTGGAAAGATGAGTCCTCAGGAGGAGATATGAGGGTATAAACCACTGAGTCCTCACTACAGAATGAGAGGGTAGAACACGAGTGAGGAAGACCCTCCACAAATTCTTCTCTACCTCATATTCCTCCTCTAAATCCACCTCTCAGTCCATGAGATCAGTATTATATTTAATTTTATTGTCATCAACATGAGCAATGATGGGAGCCACAGAATGGTCTGGTGATGCTGGTGGTGGCAGAGAGGCAGGAATTTGTGGCATTCTAGTGGAATCTATTGATGGGGTCCAAGCACCAGAATGCCCTGTCACCAGAATAACTGCCTGAAATGGCAACCCTGGAAGACTGTACCAAATCATTTCGGACCATGATGGCAGTGCAGCTTGGGAGTCGATGACACCCTGAAAAAGGTCCAAAACTACCTGCATTGATGGGCTTTAGCCTGATGACAGTTGTGTTAAACTGTCCAGAGTAGGTATGGTAGCACCTAAGCCAAGCCCAGACCTTGATGTGGTATGATGGTCTGGGGGGGGGGGGGCTGTAGTCCACACTGTTGGAGCAGGCATTGATGTGGATGCACCTTTTCTCAGTGGTGATCTGGACCTCACCAGAGAAGCAGACTTGTCACTATGCTTGTGCTTCAGGCCAGACAATGAGGTGACCTGAGAAGACAACAGTTCCTTGTCCTTAGACTTTGATGACTGTTTCTCGGCTGACAGTGAGGGTGAAGCAGATTTTGAGTCCTTTTCCTTCTCCATGGCTGTCAACGTCTTTTAAAGCAAAGACATTTTCTAGAGCTTTCTTACAGCATTGCCATGTACTCTGGTTAAAGCTCTGGCAAATCTCACAAGTTATCATACTGTGAGACAGACCAAGACAGCACACACAAACTGGTGTGTGTCTTCCTTGTAAATTTTACATCTGCATTTGCAGTATTGAAACAAAGGTTCTTTTGACTATGGCTGCATACAGACATGATGATAGTAAACTAAATAAAAGTAAAATAATAAATGGCAATATCTTAGTTGATGGCATTTCCTTCAGCAATTATGATGACGATGATTGACAGTGGGAGAAAGAATGTAGGAGTAATAAGGCTACTCATGTTATATATGCATAGATGGTATGCCTCCCCGACAGCAATACCATAACAGTGAACAACATCGATGCTGACAACATCGACAGTTCGCTGTAATGGTGCACCCGAGACCCAGGTCCTCTGTCTCCTGTATCCCCTCCCTGAATCAACTGTGACTCGGAGCTCATTATATTTAGTACAGAGGGTGCAGAGGCACAGCCCCCTCTATGGGGGGTTTGGGGGAAAAGCCTCCCAATAGAAAAATGGACTGGGTTTCAATATGGATTTATGTCAACCACAACTTGTGGTCAACATAATATCAATTGCTGTGATGTTGGTCAACGACATAGTTGTCGAACCAGCATTGTAGATCCTGCCTAGACACTGCACATCATTGTGAGTGGCCCCCTGCTAGCAAAATGCTTCCAAGTGGTCCTGATCCTGATGGCTTATAGTTCCAAATGTGTGGCCTAATGGAGGGGATATCCTTGATGAAGATCTTATCTTGTTTTTTAAACTGAAAGATTTATAGTTAGAGCAGTACCAATATACTCCATAGGTACAGTGTTCATCTGTCAGTGTCTTAAAGTTTTGTCATTTACACATGAACGTATACATTTCCATAGTATAGTTTACAATTATCTATTATCAATAGAACTTCATATCTATACATAGGCACTCTTTTATGATCACATAATGTCACGATTCCAAGCTTTCATTAAACAAATTACTTCATATCCTTAATGATTCCAGGACCTTATTTTTTTAATGAAAGCTTGTCATAAAACAATATCAGTATACTGCAAATGTACACGTTCACATATCAATATCGTACAATGTTATAACTAATTTTAAAATACATTGAGAAATTCTTGATGTTTTAATACAAATATTTTCCAAACTTTTTAAACTGTTTCTGAATTTTAAATACACTGTAGCATATTTAATGATAATCTGTGACATTTTCAATTAGACAAATCCACATCTAATGCCTCTAAATGTACAGTACAAAGCTCGTTTTTTATCCTCACAACCCTTTGTCTTGCATGAACTAGGAAGTCGCTCCATGAGAGTGGTCTGTGCTAGGCTATAAAATGTACCGAGCAACAATAATAAGTTGGCATCAGACCTCCAAAAGCTAGTGAACAGAAAAACTTTAGTTTCAATGCAAACTGCAGCGTGCAGAACAATGCAATAAAAAAGCACTCAGAGATGCAGTAAACATGTCGGACATCCCAACAACAGAGGCCAACTGATTTCACTTTACAGACTTCCACCAGAGGTTTCACAGGTGTGGTGTCTGATTACTGCTGTTGCTCTACAATTAATATTACTGTGCTTTCACAGGCTTTGCCTGTGGAAGCCACAGATGATAATAAGGAAATATGTTCACTAATGTTTTTACTATAGTTAATGGTTGTTGAATCTTTGCTTTTATACTAGATGATATATTTACATAGTTATTCTATTGTGTTTTGAATATTATGATGTTTTAAAACACCATGGAAACAATCAACAGATACAGTTCGACTGAACTATTGACCTGCTGAGAAATAAAGGAAATTTGAAAACTATTTAACTAAAATGTACTCTTCCTGTTCTTAATGAGCAGTTTTTTTGTATATTTAGGAGTTTAGTGTGATCCTTGATATGATTAGGGGTTGGGTTATGTTTTGTCTGCAAATGGGTGGGGAGTTTGAGGAGGTTTTACTGGAAGAGGGATAAAACAGCAGTGTGAAGCAGAGAATATCTGCGTCTCTCCACAAGAATGGGTAGCAGTGAAAGAGAGTTTTTGTTAATAGGGAGTAGTAGGACTGGATCCCAGAGTGGAGATGGCAAGGGGACTATAACTGCATGAGGAGAAATAGGTCAGCAATCTTCAGACCAGACTGATCAATTACTGCCCAATTAAATATACTTTTTGTCACCTTTGATTCGGTTTTCTTTGAAGAACAATAGTTCTGGACATTTGCTCAATCCCTCAGGCAGGAGCTTACCTGGTAAGACTTCAGAAGTCCACGTTCCTGAATTTATTAATTCCTCTGTTTCAAGGGGGAAGAAATCATAATGTCTCAGTCAGAGGAGCTGACTGCATTTATCCCTTTCCTTTTCTGGTCCCCGACTGTAGCAGGCTCTACCCCTGTACTCTCATGTTTTGTCATGTAATACTTTGTAGAGCACTGGACTCTATTAATAGCAATAGGGGTCCGTTTTTAAATTTTATTTTTTATATTTTATCTGGCCCCAAGAGTCAAATCAAAGCCACAACTCAACTAACAAGGGTCTTGTTAGTTGAGTTGTGGTTTTGATATTATTCATGTGGCCCTTTTTTTCAGAAAGAAAGATGCTCAAGAAGAAGGGGATATTGTATGAAGCTTGGGAGGGGGAGAGATGCAGGGGAAATGTGAGGATGTACTCCTTCACAGAGAGAGTGATGGATATCTGGAACAGCCTTCCAGCGGAGATAGTTGGGGCAAAAGCTGTGGTGGGATTCAAGAATGCATGGGATAGGCATAAGAGAACCTTAGTCATTAGGGAAGGGAGGGCTATTCCAGAGATCAAATAGGGTCTATGGTATTACAGTAAGTAGGGAAAATAGACAGACTGGGTGGACAAAGTGGTCTTTATCTGGCATCAAATTCTATGTTTCTATAAAGCATACAATGCAATATTTCAAAACTGGCCCCCACTGCTATCAATA
The DNA here is from genome assembly GCA_016271365.2 of Neoceratodus forsteri. Taxonomy (NCBI): domain Eukaryota; kingdom Metazoa; phylum Chordata; order Ceratodontiformes; family Ceratodontidae; genus Neoceratodus; species Neoceratodus forsteri. The sequence continues at coordinate 1,020,335,472 of CM028129.1, forward strand.
GAGTATGCCCCCACACTCTTTAAGTTAACATATCACAAAATCGGACAGTGTAGGGGTGGTGCTAGGTATTGTTGTGGAGCAGGAAGGGGAAGGGATCACGTGGCCAGCTCGTATGATTGAGAAATTATGATTCCTTCTCTTCAGAAACAGAGGCATAAATAAATCCAGGAAAGTGGACTTTTGAAGTCATTACCAGGTCATCTACTTAGTGTGTGTGTGTGTGTGGGGGGTGGGGGATAAAATATTTGAAAATCAGCATAATTGGTGCTCTTTAAGTAATAAGGCATGACAGGATATGTGTTATTGTGAGATAGCAACACACATCAGGATGTGAGGCACAAGGGATATGCAGTTATAATACAATTATGCACACCATGAAGTGTCTTATTGTGATTATAAAGTGGTTCTCCAGATTTTTAGCATGAAAGCAAAGTACTGACATTCAGAATGTTAAGGATTTCTGAATATGCTGTTGTGCTGGAATAATGTACTGTACTGTCATATGACCACATTTTACTTAGGCATTTTATAAGGGTCTGATATTACGGTACATAAACACAACCGAAATTGAAAATAAGAGCTTGGTTCCAGGCTATGAATCACAATAACAAGCAAATATTGTATATATTTGTCAGAAGTGAATAATTACCCTAAAATTGGTATGCAAGAAAAGGGAAGCAAGGGAAATGTTGAGACAGTGCTCTAAACTGGTTTACATTGTATACAATGCTGCCATGGTCTGAAAATCACAGCAGAGAATATTCACTTCAGAAAGTTATCTTTAAGAATATTAACTTCTAATTATTATTCATAGCGCCTTCGGATAATGACTCAACCAACTCAGGAGGCTCAAAAAAAAGAGAGTGGACCTGAGCAGGCAGAGCAGGCCAACCCTGCAAATGAAGAAGCTTATATATAAATGATATCAAAGGTTACAAGGAAGAGCCTGATTCATGGAATATAATATTGTTGGAGATGACCACAGATTTGCTGAGAATATGTTTACCTACCTCTAGAGGCAAAAAGTGACCAACATCAGCACATGGCAAACTTCTTGAGGGTTATATCCACAATGCTAACTAGATTCTTAAGACAATAAAATGCTGTTGCAATGGTTTATGTTTTCAGGCAAGATATAGACTGTTAAGATTTCTATCATAATGAGAACTGAATATCTTAAAATTTTTAAAATAATGTGACAATGTTTTAGCTACAGTTTTAGCATGATGATAAATGTTTCATCCAGGCTAGCAATTTTTAATTATATTCAAACATTTCTTACATCTGAAACTTTGAGACTGTTAGTTTGGGAAAAAAACTTTGAGTTATCTATGTTGAGTAAAGGTGATCTTTTGTACATATTGAATTTTTTTTTATGCAAAACCACCCTTTATCGGAACTTACCCATAAAATACTGTAAGTATACTTGAATAAGGGCCTTCTATAGATAACATTTCCCAAATAAATAATTATAAGCACAACTAAATCAGGAATCAATCACCCATATACTGTTGTTCTAGATGTTATAAAATGTCTTCATATATTGGGGACATTCAGACCAAATACTGCTTAAATTATATGTACAGCATGTAAGTTATTTTGCTCTGCATTTTCTGTTGCCATAGAACTTGTATGATAGGCAGATACCAAGAACAGACTGTTAATGTTTGAAAAAATCCTTACTGCTTTTAATGTGGATTTCAATCAAATGTATTACAATTATATTTTATACACAAATGTCACCTATAGTTGATAGTTTCTACAATGTTTCAATACAAAACATGCAAGTTTTACACACTACCAGCTAATTTGATCACTGCCAGGAAAACCTGAATACAGTAAGTTGTTCACTGCCACATTCTGAAGCTAAATACGTACTTTTAAATCTGAAGCTTAACCTTAAATTATGTTTTTCACAGGATAGAACCAGATATGCTCTTCCTGTCTTAAAGAAATCATTACTTTACATATTCAGTACAGAGTATCTGTAATTATATAGACAATACATGGCCTTAAGTCAAGGATTTATAAATTCAGTCAAAGCCATACACTATCTTATTTATGTTGTAGGTCCTGCTATGACATATCAGTCTTAATGGACCCTAGGAGCATCACACTACCAATAATTAACTAATATTACAAGGTATATTTTGGCATCACTTTGACAAATGCTAAGATTTTGTTTTTTAATATACTGCTGTTTCAACCTAGAAACTACTGGCAAGGCATTTCAATAAGAAGTTTGGCAGCTACCATTGACAGGGCATAAATAATTAAATTGTTGTTTGTAATGTTGATTGTAAAGAAATATGACTTTCATGTGCAATAGAGATAGGATTTTGCATTTTTGTAAAAATAAATCCTATATAGCAGTATTGTTTGTACACATTTTGTTGTAAAACTATTGAGTGTAAGACATGTCAACTGTGAAAGTCTGTACTTTTTTGTAGTTTTTATCCAAAGGTTAAAAAAATGAACATATATACTTTCTTGCAATAAAGTCTTATTCTTGAAAGCACATATATATAACTAGAGTGTATGTATGTATGCATGTATATTATATATATAGTAAATATATATATATATACACACACACACACACACGTACACATATAAATACATATTACAATCATAAAGATAATTGTCTGTTAAAAAGCAGTGTTTTGTAGATTTTCAAATGTTCTATGGACCAAATGTATAATATTATTTAAACTAACTACATTGTAAATGTCTATAGATGGTGTCATATTAAAACACAGCACGGTCATCATATACGTTGACAGAATTTGAAAGCAAATAAAATATTTAACATGTAACGTAGAAAAATACTATGTAATTAATAAGGTTAATAAACTGATTATAATTCAGCTTTCTCTGTGTAGTGTAATATAATTGTGTTTATTAGTTTTTATTGTCAGTTCACATACTGTTGCAGGTGGTTATTTGGAAGATAGAACCTTAAGCTGTGATTCTTTGTCTATATGTCTGTCTATCCGTCCATCTTTTTGTACATCTGTCTATCTGCCTGTCTATCTGCTGTATCTATTCATCAATATGTGCTTTGGTGCTACTGGATCTAGAAATTACTTATAAAATTGTCTTCTTTTTCTCAACTTCTACTTCAGGAAAAAATATAAAATTAAAAGATCATCAGAACAAATGATCCTGCTTTATTTAGGTTTGTATAGAATTTATTCCACTCTGGCTACTGCCATTATAATCAAACTTAGTCCCTCTATTAACTTAGAAGTACCATTCCCCTAAACCTGGCAGCTGCATATTGCCTTTTAAATCTCCCCCTACCTTCACCTAGACAAACAGGACAGACAAAGTGCTTGGAAGAAATGGCCACAGCCATGTTTTCATTTAAGAGTCAACTGGAATTAGAATTGTCAGCTGACCATATATGATGAATACATATAGCCAACAATCTGATATGGCATGCTTCCAGGTGAGAGTTGTCTACAGAATCCCAACTCAGGAAAGTGAAATCAACAAAGAGCTCCTGGAAGCCATCTCAGTGACAGCAGAGAGGGGTGAGTTGCTGCTTGTTAGGGACTTCAGTCTGACAGATGTGGATTGGACATCATACACATCAGCCACAGAATGGAGCACATAATTCCTGTTATTGCTGTGGGGCTGAGGGCAGGCCAAAATCAGCTGGTAGACTCGCCCACTAGAGATAAAGCAACCCTGGATTTGGGGCTCACAAACAGCAACAGGATTTCGGATGTTCATGTGGGTATCAGTCTGGGAACCAGGGACCACAGGTCAGTCTGGTAATTAGTAAATAAAGAAGAAGGTAAAAGTCACACAAAAATCAAGACACAGTACTTAATTTCAGGAAAACAAATTTCCTGAAATGAAATCCAGTATCAAGGCCCTGCTTGACACTAGTAACAAGGGGGATGAAGAACACTGCAGGGAGAACTTCAAGAATGCCTTAAACACAGTCACTGAACCATGCATAAGACAAATCAGCAAAGCAAAAGGAAGGAAGAACCCTCTCTGGCTCTCCAAAGAGGTAGAAACCAAAATCAATGATAAAAAGAAGATTTTTAAGCAGTACAAGGGAACAAAAGGAAAAATGGACAGGGAGGAATATAGGAACAAACTCTAGGAGGCAGTAAAAACAATTTGGATAGCCAATGGACAAACAGAGAAAAGAGTAGCACAGGGTGTTAGGAAGGGAGGTAAAACTTTCTATAGATACATATGAGAAAAAGAATGAGTAAAGGGGAATAGTCTGACTAGCAACTTGAGAGGTCCAGCTGTTAGAGAAAGAGGAAGATAAAGCACAGTTGTTAAACAAATTATTCTGCTCAGTCTTCAGAATAGAAGTTATTTACAAAGGACCTACACTAAGTAAGACAGAGCAGGAGAGTGGAGGGTCATACACAAGCCCCTTCACAAAAGAGAGGGTCTCAGAAGAGCTAAGCAAACTTAAGGAGGATAAAGTCATAAGGTGAGATGGTATCTACCACCAGAATACTAAAAGAGATTCGGGAAGAAATAGCTGCACCACTAGCTGAGCTGTTCAATCTATCTCTGGAAAGTGTCAGAGTACCTCAGGACTGGAAAAGGGCAACAGTTGTGCCCTTGCACAAAAGTGGAAGCAAGGAAGAGACAGGAAACTACCACCCAGTCAGCCTGACCTTTACCGTGGGAACAATTATGGAGACATTACTAAAGGAGGGAATAGTTGACTACCTAAAGGAAATTGGAAAACTCAACCCCAAACAGCATGGCTTCACAGGAGGGTACTCATGCCAAACATGATTGATTTCTTAAATTGGATTACCAGAACAGTGCATCAGGGTGGGGCAGTAGACGTGGTGTACCTAAACTTCTGCAAGGACTTTGACACCATTCCCCAAAAGAAACTTGCTAACAAACTAGAACACACAGGAGTCAGATAGAAAATAATAAACTGTATTAGAAACTGGCTGCAGAATAGGACCCAGAGAATTTGGTCAATAGGGCATTATCAAGGGAGGGAGATGTGACCAGTGGTGCTTCACAGGGATCAGTGCTGGGTCCTCTCCTCCTTAACATATTCATTAGTGACATCATTGATTAATTGGAGGGGAAGGTTTGCCTCCTCACAGATGATCCAAATCTCTGCAACAGGGTAGATACACTACAGTAGAGATTAGATATGGAAGCTGATCTAAGAAGATTGGAAGGATGATCCAGAAATTGGTAGTTAAAATTTAACACCAAGAAGTGTTAGGTAACACACCTCAGGAAGTGGAACCCAGAAAAAAAAGTACATACTAGAAGGGCATCAATTAGAGGAAACAAAGATGGAACAGAATCTGGGTGTCATCATTACCAAAGACTTAAAGGTAGGAGAACATTGCAAAAAAGCAGCACAGAAGACAAGTGTTATCCTCGGATGCATAGGAAGGGATATTATGAGCAGAAAGCAGGAAACTATCATTCCCCTCTACAGATCCTTGGTGAGGCCACACCTCTTGTACTTTATCCAGTTCTGAAGGCCTCACCTAAAAAAGAACATCGACCATCTAGAGACAGAGCAGAGAAGGGCCACAAAGATGGTGCAGGAGCTGCATTATGAGCAATATGAGACAAGACTGAAAATGTTGAATTTATTCTCTCTGGAACAGAGAATAAACAGGGCAGACATGATAGAAACATTTAAGTATGTCAAGGGTATTAAGACAACTCAGAAGGAAAACCTCTTCCAGGAAAACAGTGGCACATACAAGAGGGCAAAACTTGTGTCTGGTGGGAGGCAAGTTTAGAAGCAACTCTAGAAAGTACTTTTTCACTGAAAGAGTGATTGACCCATGGAACAGCCTACTACCAGAAGGGGTGGCATCAAAGACAGTAAGAGAATTCAAACTCACTTGGGACAGGCAATGTGGGCAACTTAGGGAAAAATTATAATTGGAGGGTTGCCACCTAGGGCAGACTAGATGGACCACATGGTCCCAACTTGCTGACACTTTTATTAAGTTCTTATGTTCTTATGAATTTACCAATTCTGGTTCACTGAGTATATATATAGGCACTCCCTCAAGTTTGGAGGGAGCTGATATAATGATTACAAGCTTGTAAGGCTCACTGGCCACCAAATCATGAGGGATGGTTTTTAAAAGGGGCCAGTCTTGAGAGTGCCCTCCTCCATCAGAGTGCGCTGCCTACTGGTGACCAAAGTCAGAGTCTTATGCTTTGCCTATAACTAGCACCCCTCTTGTACCAGCCACAAAGGCTTCATCACCTGAAAATGTGCAACAAACCTATTACCCCCTGTACAATTCTGCACGACTATGATGCTGCTAATTTGCTGAGTTACCTTGCAGCAGCCATGGCTAGATGATTGTGATGAATCCTGCATATCTATGCACCTATTGCTGGACAACAGCCCCACTGGAGAAGACAAAACAAAATGGAAAACCCAGTGGGAAAAACATGGTAAAATTGCTTCCCACCCCTACAGCAATCCCAGATAGGGGGACTGCGGGTTCCCTATCCCTGTTTCACACCCATGTTTTTTTGAGGAGAGGGATTAGGAAGATATCTGCCAGAAGGCTAGGTGTCAGCATGGCTCAGTTGGTAGCACATCCGCCTCTGGACCAGAAGATCATGGGTTCTCGTCCCACACCAGTATTGGACTTGCACCTAAAACACTGGCAACTGAGTGCAGTATTAGTGGGGTGCTCTACTGCTGGGGTGTGCTGCCTTTTTGGATGAGACATTAAACTGAGGTCCCTTCTACCCATCCTAGTATTGTCCTGGTGGGTGTCCAGGTGGAAGTAAAAGAAGCCAGGGAACTCTTCATAAAGAGTAGGAGACATTCCTGGTGTCCTGGCCAACATTCCCCTTCCCATAAATTGATTCATGCACTTGTCCAGGCTGTGTGTGTGTGTGTTGATGTGTGATATGGCCACCACTACACATTCAATCACTTCACTACCAGTTTAGCATCGCTTGTAAAGTGCTTTGGGATACACTGCATATGAAAAGCACTATATAAATGCTTATTCTTCTTCTTCTTCAAAAGAAGTCAGAGTCTTTGTTGAACCCTCTTAAATAACCAAGCCCCTTTTTCCAGCAGGAACCTGCTCCCATCCCAGGACCCTAGCCATTTGCCTGCCTCTGCACCTATTGGGTGGACCCTACCCCACCCCATCCATCCAGGTGTTTTCCAGTAGTGTGCCTGAAATCAAACCCCACCTGTGGCTATACACTACAGACTTCAGCATTTCTTTTAGACCACACCCCTCCACCATCACCAGGACAAACAAGACAGGCAATATCCTAGGAGACAATGGCCACTGCCATGTATTTATGTAAGAGACAATTGGAATTAGAATTGTTAATTAATTATTTAAGATGAATACATAAATCTAACTGACTGGTGTGCTGTGCACAGCATGATGGCCACAGCTAATGAATATAATGATTACAGGCTTGTGAGTACCACTGGCCACTATGGCATGAGGAACAGCTCTTAAAACTGGCCAATCTTGAGAGTGTCCTCACCCTCAGAGTTTGCCACTGACTGGTGACTGTGATCCGAGGATTATCTCTCAGCTATGACTGACATCCCCCTTGTACCAGCTGACAAGGCCTCACCTCTCACCAGCCTCTGTGCCAGCCTGAAAAGGTGTGAAAACCCTGTCATCCCCTTGCACAATACTGTGCTACCATGTAACTGTACCATAAGTGTCCCACTGCCCTCAGGAAAAATAATAAATTAAAAGATCATCAAACCCAATGATCTTGCTACCTTTGCATTTGCATAGAATTTACTCCACTCTGGCTACTGCAGTTTTTGCTGTACTTAGTCTCTCCATTCACTCAGAAGTACCATTTCCCCAAAAACTGGCAGCTGCATATTCCATATGTAGAACATATTTTACTGCCTGATAATTCCAGTACTTAACATCCAAACATATATTTGCTTTTTCTCAAATAGGTGCTTGAGAGGACTGTGTTAGTGAATGTGTTAGGCTATGAGAATTCTTAGCATCTTTGCAAGGTTTCAGTAAGACTTTTAGCTAACTCAGACTGTCATTTAGAATCAAATACAAGAATTAATTGAGGCTTAGTCTGACAACGTGGAAGAAGTGAAGGAAATGAATTCCATATGCTAGAGTGTCCATAAGCACTGAATCTGTGATTTCATTTTAGGTTTGTCTTTTTCACATGCTACTATCAAAGGGCAATTATAACTAGTGAAGCACTTTCTCTTTTGTACTTTTCAAATGGGTCGTCAAGATTTAATTGTTAGGTCATTGCAATCTTCTATTTGCAGACTACCACGTGGTGGCATAAATGCTAAACTGTAAATTCAACTTCCATTATCGTATTGAAGTATATTTACACTGCTGAAAAACTGTGTTTATCAACTCAGCCTAATAGAATTTCATTCTGACAGTTTGAAATTAGAAGGAACATGTCTTGCATTGCAATTATACTGTACTAACAGCAAAAAATTCATTTCACCTGGATAATCTGCATGTATGAGGGTTCAAGCTTTCCAGGGAAAACAAATGGTCCTATTTTAGACGAGGTACTGTAGGAACAGAATGGCAGAACCCATTTCAAATTTAGACATGATTGCTTTAAACATTATGTCAAGGACTCCCAGTTTTCTATGGCTACGTGACTGCTGAGAATTCTGTGGAAACTATGGTCACCCATGGAAGAAAGGTACTGTATGTGCACCCCTCTTTCAAGCATTACCACCACTTCTTGGTTTGAAAATGGGCAGGCAGTATAGTCTAGAGGTTAGAGTAATGAGCAGGACCACTGGAAAATTGCGGGCGAAATTTGTCCGCAATTTCAACAATTTATACCCTTCTCCGCACAAAATCTGCAATTTCTTGCAATTTCTTACATATATGGAATTTTTGACTGAAATTGTATAAAAATATTTAAATTCTCAATGAAGTCTACTGAGATGTGCTAACAATTTAGTACACAGACTTGGATCTGACCAAAAAAGTACCGTGTGAGGTGAGAAGGGGTCAAATGTGACTTTGCTTTCATGTTATTCACTTCCCTGCTTTGGTTTCAAAATCCTCTGGTCATGCATATGTAGACTTGAACACTTAAAATCTGTGTTAAAGCAGATTATAAGAGAACTTTTTACTGGCACAGAGACTGAAACAATAGGTGTGAGAAGAGGTGCAAAGTGCCCCATTCACTTAAACGAAGCATTGACCACAACGCCTGTTTTTGAATGGTAGGGCAGATTTTCCTTGTATAAATACTTTCAATCTGAAAGGTTGTATGTTTCCACTTTTCCCTATCCCCCAGGACACATCTGGAATCAAGTGGTAACCCATTCAGTATGCTTTTCTGGTAAAACTCCTAAATAAATAAATTTTCATTCAGATGTGTCAGGAGTTTGGGTGGCCCTGCTGCTTATAAAATTGAATGTGCTTCTGAGGGGGTTGGTGACAGTGATTCCTTACATGTCAATCTGCCACAACTGCATACTCACATACAAAGCCTATGAAAAGCAAACATTTTTGAAAACATGCTGAACAGGTTAAGTATAGACAACAGTTAAACAGTTACCTTCGAATAGACAAAATAATTGCAACCCAAATAAAATCACTGCAAACTGAGTAGAACAAAAGTACAATGTATTGAAAACTATTGTATGATGTAATGAAAAGCTGCTGGTATGATTTGATACTTTTATCACGTGATTTTAAAATGTACTTACAGTGCTGATTAAGAACAGTAATTATTTTAAGAAAAAAATTTTTTTCTTACTAGACCTTTATCAGGCACCCTGGTTATCTGTTTAATTTTTCTTGCACCAAAACAAGTAGTTTAAACAGGCTTCATTATTTAACATCTAGAAACTGGCAAAATATGTTGTTTCAGGATGCATTCAGTACAGACTAACTGTAAATTATTGAATAAAATCTGGTTAGCACTGCATGACTTAGATGTCTTGATTTTCAGAAGATATGCTACACAATGATTAATTTGCAGTGCATTTCAAAAACACACATACGTCTTCATATTAAAAGCATTTACAGGTGGCAATACATTTATCTAACAATTCATGTGATCAATACAAGCTGCAACAAACAATAAAAGATTTATTAGGGAGCAGTGGGGATGTACAGTGAACCCCCACAATTTTCCTGCAATTTCTGCAAAAAGTCTCCACATTTTTGGTTAAAATGTTCCACATTTTTCCAGTGGCCCTGGTATTGAGCTGTGAATGAGCTTAGTACATCCAGCAGATCTAGGTTTGTTTCCCCTAACCTCTCATTGCATATTTTGTGACCCTGATAAAGTCACTTAACCTCCCCAGTGCTCCAGGGTTGCCCATGAAACAGGCATTGTGCCTAGTCAGCCTAACCACTCACCAATGAAAAAAAAATCTAGTACCCTCCCTTCCCTCCACAGATCTGAGCCTGACCATCATCCCTGCCCAGACCTCGATGTTCCACTGCAGTAACCAAGAGACACCCAGTGCTTTTACATTACTAATTTCAAATAACCAATGTTGCTTTAAAGCCCTCATCCTCTGTATTTCTGCAAGGCCCAGATGCTGGTAATCTCATGTGAAGAGTTACTATGCTGAGATTCCTAACAGTCAGGCTTGTCAGCTTTACAAAGAGAACATATATCTTCAGGTGGCATTAAACATTTGAAATCAGTCATTTAAAAGTACTGGTTGTTACTGGGTGGCTGAAGGGAAACACTGAGAATAGAATGGTAAAGGTGGTGGGGCTCAGACAGGTAGGGAAGGGTATTATTCCATTTTTATTCCTGAAGGAGGCAGGAACACTTGGGGGATCGGAGAGGGGGTGAGTTAGGTGACAAAAAATCAATGCTGCCAAAGCAATATACATAAAGAAGAGAGAAAGCTATTGCCATGAAAGAGCGGGATACAGAACCAGAAAAGTTCAAATTTATTAATACATTCATAAAATTATATGATTATAGCATACAAAAATCACAACTTTATTAAGATTAAAAGTAGAAATGTTCCCAATTTTCAAAATCAAACACATACAAGTACATTAATTGTACCAGTAGTTTCCCCCAAAAAGGAAAAATCTGGGTCAGCACAGCCAGTAGTTATGAAAGTCTCGAGCAAAACAAGCTAAAGTGGGAACAAATCATCTAAGGGGATTTCAACATTAATTGGCAGTCTCAGGATGCTTCCATACCTAGAGACCAAATAGCAGACCTCAACCTAACCCAGCTGGTTACACAAGCCACCAGGCAAAACTATTGTATGGGCATCAGCTCTCTCATTGATTGGCTTCTCTCCTCTTTGTCCAGAACACATTGCTGAAGTAACAATCTTACCTGACTCCATCAGTGATCACTCCCTGGTTCTATTCACTTGGACAAACTAGTTCACCAAGTGCAGGCCTAAGACTGCCAAGAGCAGATCCCAGCTAACTGGACAACTGGATACCTTCAGATATTACCAAAAGGAGGTTGACTGGTCCCCACTGGACAGTGCCAAGGACAGGAACCAAGCATTAGACTACTTTTGTATAGTCTTCACTAAAGCCTGTGACATCTTAGCCCCATACAAAACAAAGAAAGTCAGAGGAGTCTCTAATCCCTGGCTATCAGGCCCTCTAATTGAGCACATGCACCTCAGAGACCACCTGTGGCATAGGGCCAAAGCAACCAGGAAGCTGGTTGACATCCTAGCTTACAAGACAGACAGGAATACCTGCATGAAACTCATTCATCTTGCTAAAGCTGCATACTACAATGACCTACTAGGCAGGACATAGAGCCACGGAAGGGAGATTTGGGACCCAGTGAAAACACTCACAGGAAGAGCATCAAGGGCATCCCTGGACCTCAGAGAAACCACCTCTGGTACCCTACAAGACCCTAAGGATATAACAAATGCCTTTAATGTAGCATTCACAGACTTAAGCAATGTGCTGCCATTTGACTATCTGAATCATACCCCAGCCGGCCAGCATCACAACCTGAACTCTGCCTCCCTGCATTCTAATTACCCCCTTCCTTTCTATTTCAGGAAGATTACTATGACAGATGGGTCCTCGGTGAGACCAGGATGGGAAGTGACCAGATTGACATGAAGTTAGTCGCTCTTACCTTAAATGAACTAGTGGCACCACTCACTAAGGTCTTCAGCACCTCCTTGAGATCAGGAGTCTTCCCTGACAGGTGGAAGGCAGCAATCATCACACCTGTTTTTAAATCTGGGGATAGAACTAACATGGCAAACTTCTGGCCTGTTAGAACTAACCTGGCAAACTTCTGGCCTATCTCGATACTACCCCCTTCCAAAGTCCTTGAAAGAGTGATCTCCGAACAACTTACTGAGTACCTAGAAAAGTATAATTTTCTCTGCATGCAACACGGCTTCCGGCAAAACCACTCCACCCTCACCACACTAGTCGAATATGTCACACAGCTCTTTGGTGCCCTGGATAAAGGAATGGCAGTGGGGTATATTTTTACAGACCTCACTAAGACATTTGACACAGTCAGTCACCAACTACATGTGCAAAGTCTCCTCTCCAAGGGTTTGTAAACTGACACTGTTGCCTGGTTTAACAGTCACCTGTCACATAGGACTCAGTGTGTTAGGATCGGCAATGCTATCTCTGAGCCTAGGGAGGTGAACCTAGGCATCCCACAAGGATCTATCCTTGTCCCTCTCATTTTCAGTCTGTTAATAAACTCTTTACCCAATGCCTGCCCTGCACACATTGTACTTTATATGGATGATGCTGTCATCTCCATCCTTGGCAAAGATGTGACAGCCATTAACTCTGAAATACAGGATAACTTCCAAGGGCTGGAACCTTGATTCTCCTGTGATAAACTGCTGCTCAATTATAAAAAGACCAAGCACATGCTATTCAGCACACCACAGAGCATGATACAAGGGTCACTCCTGATAATACTTAGCAGCAAAGGAGAAACACTTGATCAAGTCGATACATTCAAATATATAGGGATTCACCTGGATGACACCCTTACCTTCTCCATTCACATCAAGCAACCAATAAAATCCACCAATATGAAACTTGGTATTCTCTACAGACACTGTACTTCCATGACACCAGATGCCCTTAAAGGAGAAGACTCCTGTATATTTATGATTTGGATGTATCTGATGTATTTATTATACATTATATCAAGTACTGTACATATGGCAATAAGAGATCAGCCATTTCTTCAGTTGCAACACATAGCTAGAGTTTGAGGCTCTGACACAAGGTAGTAAAATGTCAAGCAAGCCTCCATTTGCATGCAAATAAGTCACTTGTAATACAGCCCCTCCCATTCCTTGATGTCACTGCAGCAACAGTGCAGAACAAAACATAAGGGTATCAATGCTGTCTATCCTGATTTTAGTTTAAGTTTGCAATGGCTTAAGACAGTTCTGTCATGCAACTCACACAGGGAGTGGTACTTGTAGCCTTAACACTGCATATGTAGAGCATATAATACATCTAATAGTATTGCATTCACAGGAAACAAAAGCTGATCCTGTGTACTGCTCATTTCTCTGTGTGAGTCAGTTGTAACATGTTGTGGAAAGCAGTAGACTGAATCAGTTAATCAATCAATCAACCAACCAATCAATCAACTGAGCAGTCAATCAGTCACTCTGTAGTGAACCAGGTGAACACCCTTGAGAGGATTCATTTATAAGGTAGGCTTGAGCAGTTTCCCAAAGGATCACACAAGATTGAATTCCTCCTTTGCACAAATTATACACTCCCCTTTCAGCAGCCTGAAAGTGGAGAACTAGATCACTTACTTTATAAAGTGTATGTTTTACATTTCAAATGCTCCTTCCATCTGAGTTCTGACTGGAAATACCAAGATACAGAATGCATATGAGATGGGAGGAATGAGCTAAGCAAATACAGAGTACTACAAACACTGAGACTGATTAGTTTCTTTACCTACAACAGCTGAAGTGTAGCATCTGATTTGTGAGGGACATCCTACTTCAAATGCTGGCATTACAAAGGGGGGGGGGGTGGTCCGCCACAGCTTGTTTAAAGAAGTGCTGTAGCTCTCACATCACTGCTAATGATTTATAATGGGAATGGGGGCACTGTTAAAGCCATGGACCTGAGGGGCCATCACAGTTCCTAAGGAGGTATGGGGAACTAGAGAGTAAGGGACTTTAGTAGGATTTGAACCAGAGTTTCCCAGTTCTTCTGTCTGTGCTTTAACCACTAGATTACATTTCTTCCATATGCTACAGCTGATGTTGTCCTGGTAACCTATTCCTTATTATAGCTGAACTCTTTATTGCCTTAAATCAGCCATCCAATCACTGATTGCCTAGTTACAAAGGGAAAGGGGCATTTGTGCAAGATTGTGTCTCACTGCTGGTGTCAATCAAAACAGAGAATGCTAACACACACACAAACATAATACAACAACTATATAATACCACTTAAGACTCTTGTTGTACCCAGAGTCATTTATTGGGTAAACTGTTTTTGCTAACAGAAACATTAACACAACACATAATGACACTTCCGTATAGGCATACTGTATATACATGTCAAATCAGTGCTGAATCACAGTCATATGGTCCTAGTCCCTGTTAGACCTGTACCTCAGGATGTGCACAACACTTAAAGGGTTCCCCCATTACTCAAGTGGGGGACCAAACATTGTGGGTTCTGTTTACTGGTGAAACAGCATTTAGTGCAGCACCATTATCTGTTGCTCTGATAACATCATCCTCCAGCAGCATTGATGGTAATATGGAGGACAAACACATTTATAACTTCTGGGGGCTGTATATTTTTATTTATAATCTAGATTTGAACAGCAATAGGACTGCTGGCAACTAGAGGAGGAACACAATGGTTACACATAAGGAGTTGGGAAAATATGGGTGTGAAACTATGGGAGACTTCCCCTTTAAACTTGTCACATGCTGCTCAGTACTCTCCTCAGTGGAGTACAGTCTCATCATCTATGGGGCTGGTTCCAACACAGCACTGAGGAGGACCAAAACTCTTCTTAACAAGGCCTGCCGACTGATCCTGGGTGCACACAAGCAGAATCACTCATGTGTCCTATTCAAGGAAGCTGGCTGGCTCCCCCTCCATCTCAGGTTCCAATACCAGGCCTGCCTACTAGAAAAAAAATCTTTGCTGGGGTTCATGCCAAACTCTACTTCTGTCCTCTTTGTAAATACACAACCCTCCATCAGCAAAAGAAGTGCATCCAAGGGAGGACTGATAGTTCCCTTTAAGAGAACTACCCTTGCCCAGAGATCCCTCTCCTACTGCGGGCCCAAGTGATTCAATGACCTGCCTGAAGCCCTTGCCAAATCTTCCAGGCTCAGCCAATTTAAAGTAGGGCTATAATCTCTCCTTGCCAACAAATTCAACTGTCAATGTTATTACTAGCCAATAGCTGCCAGCAGCAGGTCCTTCCCCAGTCCTACATTACCCTTTCATATTCTCTCCTCTCCTGTATGTCTTCTTTCTGCTCCTCGGACTGCCCACCTTCCACCCCTCCCCCATTATTTTCCCCTATTCCCCTAGCCTTCTCCCCTCCTCATTACCCCTTAGCCCCCTCTGGACAAAGCCATACCTAGCTGCATTTAACTGCCCTCGAACTCCCCTTCTTGGGTTGCTCCCTGATATCTTCTAAGCGCTGTACCAGACTCATGTAGTGTTACTTCAAATGGTTATTCCGCAAGTGTGTACTTGTTTTATTCACTTGCTGTTCTTTAATCCTGGTTTGTGATGTAACTGCTCCAATAACCCTGATGTTAATTGGTTTCCATTTGTATGTACTGTCTTTTACCTGTTACATCGTGTACTTTCTTCTGACTTGGAGCCTTTGTAAATGAGCTCATGACTCAAAGGTATTACTCCTAATCTGAAAATAAATAAATAAATAAATAAAGTAAACATGCTCTTACCACTCTTGATGTGCACAGTGTTTTAATTTTTGAAGTGGGAAAGTCATGTCATTGGTACATCAGCTACTGTCATTCCATTTGGCATAAAAGAAGTATCTATACATATCTGGCTTCTATTTCAGTGGAAATAGTAATCCAATCACTGAGGGTAAAATTGTATATAAAATAGGTTTCTGCAACCCATCGCTGAAAAACAAAATGGCAGGTGTACCATTTCAAATGCAGCCATGCTGCCAGTCAACTACAGAAATTAACTTCTGAAAACACACAAAAAAAGAGTGAGAGAGAGAGAGATACAGTCAGAACATTGTAAACCTGTTTGCTCATGCACTGTAGTGGGAGCGATGATAGTGGTGGGTTTTAAACGTGCTTGGGACAGGCATAAGAGAACCTAAGAGGCTGGTAGAAGAGGCAAAAAGCCATTAACCAGGTAGGGTCATAGGCTACGTACAAGTGTAGGGCTTAGGGGCAGACTAGATGGGCCTAGCAGTCCTCATCTGCCAAAAATTTCTAGTTTCTATGTTTCCCTATGTCAGTGGCTGATGGTTCAGTGTGCTGCCAAAATGACAAGCAAAGGGAATATGAAAAGTGCAAGTTGAAATTAAGTACTGTATCTCAAAGAGACAGTATGGGCCAGATATTCACAAATGAGCAAAAGCAGAGCACACACTGCACTTGCCCTTTCCCATGAACCTGAGGAGGCTATATTCAGTCAAATAGTACACCACTGCTATCTGACTCAATAAAGGGGAATATTGGCGCAGCAGTAAGTTGAGCAGCACTGTCCCAACAGGGAGCTGGGCTGTATGCAGCCCATAGGGATGGCAAGGAACAGCGCTATCAGACCTAATAACTCTGGGAGCCACTGGCATGATATTCGGCCAGAAAATGCAAATGAGCCCATATGGCATGCAAGGCACTAAGGGGCCAGAAGCAATCCCATTAGGAGTTCATTTTCGTGGGAAGCAGTGGTAGGTTGGCAACCCTTCTGTGGATGCCTGTCATGTCAGGCATGGTGGCAAGTATTCCCCTGACACTGAACAGCATTCAAAGCCATACAAAGGGCTACCCTGTTATCAATTGGCACCCCACCCTCCTTGCACCTGCTGCCACAGTAGAAAGATGTTCACTGGTGTCCAGTGACACCTTCACCCACCGATCCCTGTTCCCGTCAAGTTACCATATTCTCTGGTGTCCAGTGGCACCCCCACAATCTGACTGTCTGTCAGCATAAACAGCATGCAGTTCCAGGTGGCTAGTGGTCACCTCCCACTGATTCCCATCCCTGGAAGGATACGGTTGGTTTCCAGTGGCACCCCAACCTCTTATCCACATCCCCACATGGAAATTGTATACCCTGGTATCTAGTGGCAACCTCCCACCCTCCAAATCACTCACTGCTATATTATTAAAGAATTTCCTAGTGTCAAGTAGCACCCCTCTGATCACCCACCACTGTATTATGAAAGAATCTCCTGGTGTCTAGCGGCACCTTGTAACATCCTAGAGAGACTGATCCACCAAGATAATAAGGATAGATAAGTAGTTTCACTATATTTAAAAAGTAATTAGTTTAGGATGCAGATAACATTTTTATGTTAAAAACACAATATTTATATTTAAAAATAGTAATAGTAGTATTGGTGGCCAGTGGCCTAGAAACTGATCACCCTGGCTATTGACACAAGCGCTGGCAGCCCAGTAAATGATTTGGTCTGCCTGAGTTGCCTATGATTTTTAAAGTAATTATTTTGTTTTGAATGAATTGCTTCTGTGGTAAAATAAGATGCTGCTCTGTGTAAAATAAATAAAGAAATGTAGAGTGGCAGCTGTAGGCTCTCTGATTGCCAAAAAGTGAGTGAGAGAGAATGTGAGAGACCAAGCTTCAGTCCCACAGCAACAGCACACTGAATCTGCTTGCAGGCAGCTGCCTCACTCTGCTGCTGGTCGGAAGCTAGGCTTCTGGTCTAACTACTGCTCCCACTTCTTGAAGTACCAAGAGGGAGATGCATAATGCATTCCTCTCAAGGAAGAATCAACCAGATAAATTTCCATTCTAATATTAGTTGGCAGGTGTCGAGCACCGGGGAAACTGGTTTTAGGGTCTGGCTCTCAGTGAATAAGTAAAAGGGAGCACAGTCTAGAAGGGGATCTGGAAGTCCCACATACATGTAAAGTGCACATACATGGCCCAATTTTAGTAAGAGATGTGGCAGTGCAAAGGACTTGCAACAAAGGTGTTTGATGCAAGTTGAGAGTTATGGCACAACTTGTGTCAAATGGGATTTTCCAACACAGCCTGCATCTGTGCCAGATGCAGCAGCATCCATGCCCACTTACAACAGGGTTGTGTCCAACAACCCTTGGAGCCAGGTCACAAGTTGTCTTGCACCATGGTGGGGCTGCCACATCTCCTTTTATGGAATTTTGGAACCCCACCATGGATGCAGGAGGGGCCGCCAGTTAGACCAGCCTGGAGATGGTCTAACTGGCTTGCGCCACTGGTACAAGGTGGGACTGGTGCCTGTAGGGATGCACCAGGGGCATGGCATAATGTTGGAGGCATGGATGGGAGCTGGTAACCTTCCCCAGCATATGGATCCCAGTGTAATGGTGTATGGGGTGGCATCTGACCTAATGGGCACCCCCGTGCCCAGACTGTACAGTACTGACCCTATAAACCCATCCCGGTTGGGTGCCCCAGACATTGATGGCATAATGCCCCCTACTGTCAGCTAGTTCTGATCCTCATACCCAATGGTAGCAACACCTAGTCCCAGTCCATACCTGCTCTCCACACTCCCACCATGCATGGGTAGAAGTGGACACTTACCTGGTGCCTAGTGGGTCTCACCCTCCCACTCGATAGGGAAACACCACTCCCACTCCCCCATCATCCTTGATTGGCTTGCGACTGACAATACCTTTCTGTGATGCCACCATGTCCAGCCAAAGAATGCCATCTCACAGACCACATAACTGTACTGTACTGTACAGTTGGGCAGTCTGTCCAATCACATTCTGTGGCCAGCCATGGTGGTGTATGGAGGGTATTGACAGCCTAATAAGCAAGTCAGGGAAGGGGGGAGCGGGGTGGGTGACACTGCCTGTTGGGGTGGGTAGGGTGAGGGGACACTATACCATCACAGAGTATGACTGACATTTTTTTTATTTGTTTGGTCTTTCCAGGAGATCTGGGATGGGGGACAGACTGGGACCAGGATTTCATTTGTCACACTACATAACAAGGATAGGGGCTAATTGTCAGTTGGGGAGGGGGAGCAGCTGGGACCAGTGGTCTTCTAACAAAAGGAGAAATGAGGATTGGGGCTAATTTTCAATTGGGAGGCACTATACTACCAGGGTTGGCAGGAGCCTGGCACAGCAGCCATTCTTCAGGGGTGGCACACAGTTGCCCCGGCAGTTGTGGAAAAGTGCCCTTAGGGGATAAAATACCCCATGCCACAGATTTGCATCAGCTGCCCATTCCATGCCTGGGTTATGAGCTTAGTGCTCTGGCTGGTACCTGGGATGTCTGCCTGTGCACTTGTCCATGGATCCATTTATGGACTTGTGCCAGGAACCTCAACTGTGCCCATCTGACAGCCACAGGCCAGATTTTGTGGCTATTCCAGAAGGCTTGGCACAAGTCACTAACCTTCTGGAATAGCACCTTTTGCATGTACCGCAACTGCTTTGGATGCAGCACACTTTTCTGCTGCAAGTTCTGTCTGATGCAGGCAGCTTCTAAAATTGGGCCCACTGTGTATAGGAGCTCAAGGGAGCCATTTTATGCATTCGAGGTGTGATTTTTAGGCATAGGAACTCATGATATTCACACAGAGGAAAAATACATATAAACATAAATACGATAAATAAAGCTGTGTGTGGCCTGAGGGAGTCCTGGACTCAGTACACAAATAAAAAAAAGTGCAACAAATGCACACAAGCTAAAACAGAAAGGAAGGATCTGTCAAAAGAGAAGCTATTTTGGACTCAACACATTTGTCACATTTAGGATTGAGTTGCCAAGCCATTGTTATACGGAAATGCACCAAACATGGCAGACACATAGAAGAGAGTGTCCTACATACAGGAAAAATAGTTTTGAGTAGTTAAAATAAGAAATATAGGAGTCGCTAACCTTTAAAAGGAGAGTGGGTCATTGATGAAGCAAATCCATGCAGGCAATTGCACTGGAGGCGAGTCTTAGAGTAGCAAGATGAATATGTAATTCCTGAGTAAAATAAAAGGTTGTTGTCAGCACAATTAAAAGGGAAAAGACTAGTTTGACTGGAAAATGAACAGAAAAGTTCTTAAGTGATTATTTTTGTCTGTGTATGGTGAAGGAATCTTGGGCTTAGAAACTGTACTTTCCAATGGGCTATTTTCTAAATCAAATCAACTTTTTTTTATAGCGCCTTTCAAAACCAAGGCATGGTACATAAAACCAAATACATTGAATATAAATAGAATTAAAACAAGGCATTAAAACAGATCATCCATAACTAGGGAAGGCTAAGTTTAATAAATGTGTTTTTAACTCAGTTTTAAATCTACCAACTGAATAAATTCAGCGGAGAGCTTAGGAAGACTGTTGTCCAATCAGCATAAATGGAAACCTGCTTAAACTTTGGGAAAGTGTTTATTTTGTGTGACAAAGGAAATGTATTTTAAAATGGGCTCAAGTTATAAAAAAGGGGGAGCCTTAGAATGTTGAGGGAGCAGTTGAGCTTCAAATCTGAGAATTCCATTGTGGCTTATGCTGCTGCAAAGAGTATCTTGATTGGTGCTGAGCCTCTGAATGGGTTTGTGTTCACTCAGTGACCACAAATTTAAATATGCTAATGATATTTTTCTATAAAAATAGCTGCACGGCCAGTGTGTAGTCAGTCTGAGCAGTGAAAGTGACTGAGAAGGAAGGTGCCCAAGCCAAGGGGTGTGCTGTCTGATGAGGCCTGATGCAGTGAAAGAGCCTGACAGAGACAGTTTAATTGCAAGTGTAGGATTAGGGGGTCAGCTGAATCCCATTGTAGGGTTAAATAGGGTAGTACATTAGAACAGGTTAAGAATAGAAAGCTTGTTGCTTCAAGTACCTGATGATCCTGTAGGACAAGTTTTCCTCACAGAAGAAGAAAAGCTGTAAATCTGAATAAATCATTGCTTCTCCTCACAACATCATGAATCTGCCAACTCAAAGAGGGCCCTTCAACAACACCAAGCTACAACAACTTCAACAACCAAATTTCTTCAGTAAATCCAAAGCAGTGTGGTATAGAACAAACCTTGTTAATACAGTTTGGGAGAATATTTCAAAAGCACAATGACACTGTTTTACCAAGAATTTGCCTCAATCCTTCTGATTTAAAGAGACTTTTGTTAAGTGATGGACTGAACCTGAAGGGATTGGGTGGAGGGAATACTAACACAACTTTTAATGTACCAGTATTCAATATGTTTGATGCCACTGCCAAATTTATGAATGTTGTATAGTAATGAATGTATAGAAATATCAACTGATTTCCTGATAATTTAGAGTATACAGTGCAATACAGTACAATGCATTAACTGTGCAATTGAATACCTGGGTGGGTATCTGGCAGAAGAGGTAAGTGGACTGACTGTTCAGAGGTATGGCCCAGTAGCCACTGTATTCCTTAGTTCTATAGTATGTACATAATAATTGGATACTATCTGGCAGAAGGGGTCAGTGGACTCACTGCTCTGAGGTACATCCCAGTAGTCACTGTATTCCTTAGCTCTAAAGTAAATACAGCTCAGGGATTAGGACCAATGTGGGTGCTTATCCTGGGATAGTGTGATATCTGGAGAGCTCGTGGGTGGTAAGTGACTGCAGTCTCCAGGGGTGAAATACAAGGTGGTTAGTTGGGTGGTGTTGCCCTGCTAGGACAAAACAGAGTGTAGAAGTACAGAATATATATATATATATGTTTTTTCTTTAGTCTTTGGTAACCAGGTAAGGCCCAGTAGCCACAAGTACCTGTTTTCAGGGGTGACCTGGGAGCACTGGGTGGTTAATTGACTTGCTCAGAGTCACACAGTATGTAAGTTGAAGTTGTGAGATTCAAACCAAGGTCTGGTCTGCTGGATGTACCCAGCTTGTTCACAGCTCATTACTCTAACCTCTAGGCTATACTGCCATTTTATGTGTGTTAAACTTTTTTTTTCTGAAACTGAACTGTATCATTCGTGACTGTTATTGCAGATATTTTTTTCACAGTTTCAGTAATCTTTTACCTTTTGCTCAACAATCAAAGTGTTGGTATTCTTGCTTACAGTGCCAGTGTCTCACATTCATGCAGGTCTCCAGGTCAGTCCGGTGCAGCATTCCCTACTCTTGGCAGCTCTTAGCTGCTCCAGTTGGAGAGGTAAGGTACTGTACTCAGGTAGTACCCAACTGGGAAAGGGTCATCACAAGGGAAGGAACAAAGAATCCTTGATGTAGCCTATCTCTATGTGGAATGGTCCCATCTGTAGCCAGAGGTTAATA
Organism: Neoceratodus forsteri; assembly: GCA_016271365.2. Lineage (NCBI taxonomy): Eukaryota > Metazoa > Chordata > Ceratodontiformes > Ceratodontidae > Neoceratodus > Neoceratodus forsteri. The sequence continues at coordinate 1,020,357,902 of CM028129.1, forward strand.
CAGCAGTGGGTGTAATGTCATAGAGTGGTGCCCAAATGTATAGGCTGCACTGTGAATATTTTCTTTTGCTTTGTGTGAAGTTAACACAATAGCAAGACTGACCAATTCCAGGTTAGGCCTAACCATGGAATATTCAAAATTGCTGTTTGCTTTGAATTTGGTGGAGATCCTAAAAACATTTTCTGGCTCAGGAACCTTAGTGTTACCAGGATCCATATGAAATCCTGACTGACTAAATCCCAGCAACAACAAGCACAACACTAAAATTCCGACTGGGTTGTAAGACCGACATATCAAATACCAAGAGCTAAAATCCTGACCCTTATCATCTAGAAGAGTAGAAATGCTGATGATTAGCAGTGAATGACATGGAAACAGATTTGGTCTGTATTGACTGAAATCTGGATACGCAGCAGTGAACAGTTTCAGACATAAATATTTTTAAAACTGCTTCTTGGTCACCGTTGTTGCAGTTAAAACACATAAAAACTGTTTGAGGCATTTTTAGATCAATTAATAACATCAAGGTAAGACTCACAGTTGGGCATTTTTTAAAACAATTAACAGACTCACAGTAAGGAACATCGTACTGTAGTGACAGTTCGTGTCATTTCTCTCATATATCAATAATATCTAGGCTATCGCACAGATCTGTCATCATACGGAAACACCTGCAGAAATTAATTAAGAAACAGTGAATCAATAATTGCACCACAATGAAGGAAACCACTTCCTTAATCATCCAGTTTACAGTGATGGTACAGTGATGTACTTGCAGGTACTTGCAGGTGTATTTAATGAAAAAATGCACATAATGAACCCCTAATAAAGCTCTTACACTTCAAGCACTGAGCTGCTGTCTTTAAACAAAACTTCATGGCAATGGTTGAGGCAGTGGTCTGTGTCACAGTTTTGTCCCAGAAAGGAAAAGAACAGACATATATTAGCAGGAACCTCTTTGTAAAATAAAGAAATAGAGATGACCTGTACTATTGGTGCTGCCAAAGTAGAAAAAGGAAAAATTGTCTTGATAGAGCTTCTACCATATTGGTTGGTGGTCATCGACACTTAAGGAAGCATTCTGAACATAATCACTCCCCTGATGCTAATGATGCTCCCATCACTGCACTCTTGGCATCATTGATGGAGAAGGCTTCATCCACACATGATACTGCTGCACAGCTTCTTCAAGCTTGAAGTGTCTAATGTATCCACAGAGGTGATGCAGAACATACCTACTAAATGGACATTACAACAGATTGTTAAATGGGCTCAAGAACAGAGTGCACCCCAGAGCCATGGACTCTGGATGAATTGCACATTCCTGAAAATTACTGAGCATTTAAGATACATAAACCATTACAGTTTTCTTGCCAGGGAGTCAGCATTTGGAGAAGATAAAATGCTCATCTTCACAACAAAAATAAATATTGAGAAGCTGGCAACAGCTGCATACTGAATAATGAATGGTATGTTAAAGCCAGTGCCAATATTATTCCAACAACTATAGGCAAGCTTGCCAATTAAAGGGCATCCAAGTTGTCCCAGGCCCCTCCCAGAAATCAAGATAGGAAGCCTGGGGCTAGAGGGGAAGGGGGAGAGCCAGTGACATCACAAGGCAGGGGTGTGGCAAGGGTGAGCATAATATGACAAGGAGCCCAGGGGCCTGGGGGATTGGCCAGAGGCAGGGGCCAATGGGGGTCCCTAACTGGGGTCCTAATGTGTTATTTAAGGGCAGCTCACAGACAGCTAGCCCTCTTTTGCTGGAATTTTTTACAGTTTTAGCACATTCATTGGTGAACAAGGTAAGGCACACTCTGTTTAACTAGGCCACTACAGGCCATGTGGTGGTAGCATGGCTAGGCCCAGTGGAAATTGCATGTTTTTAAAAGAGCCAACCATGCAGATAAAAGATTGGTTTTAAGAAGTGTGTTAGCAACTGCTGTGGTTTTGTTGCTTAAGCCAGTCAGAGGGTAGAGCATGGACTGACTGCAGGCTGTAGGGGCCAGTTTTAATACAGAATGGAATTTTTGTGGTTTAAGGTATTTATTTCTAGGATTTGTTTAAAAAAAAGATACACTGTAAGATTATCCACTGCTTGCTAGCTGTTGTTAAAAAAAAGGCAATTTAATAATTTATGGTTTGCTCATTAATATGCTAAAGCAGGCACTACAGACAGCCAAATTACAGGCTGGTTTGGTGAGAGGTTTTTGTCTTGCCCTGCTGGCCATATGGCCAATCGCATGGAATTTTTTTTTGAAATTCAATATTTTATTGAATTTACATTCCACATGATCAGAAAGGAAGCTACAGGATTGACCTCACACAATACAGGCCAGGATAGATACAGAGTAACATACATCAGGCTGTCTCTGGATCCAATAAAACCAAAACAATATCAATACCCCTATAAACCCTCCCTCCACTCTCCCCCAGAGTGTGTCTCATAAACAAAATAACACAAAAGGAATTTGTGACTTAGAGAATAATAGTCGGCATTTGCCAGAGACGAATAAGATCAACCAATTAAGGTAAACAGAGACATGTACCTTCCATATTTCAATTTAAATATAGGGCGTATAATTTGCCCCATTTGCGATTAAATACATCCATACAATTCCGGGAGCTAGCTATCAATCGCTTGGTATTGAAGCAAAGTGACATCTCCTTCAGCCATTCTTCATGTGTTATGACTAATTGATCCATCCAATGCTTGAGAACCAATCTTTTAACCACAATAGAAATGAAGGCCATGTGAAATCTATGTTCTTTAATATTAATGGTTGAGAGCATCCCAAGGATACATTTCTCTATAGTAAATAGGTCCCCTAATCCCAATAGAGGATCTAGGTTAGATTGAATTGCATTCCAGAGTGGATCCACTTTGCTACAATGCCAGAAAATGTGAATCAGGTTCCCTTCAGATAAACCACATCTGGTACAAGTTGCCACAGGAAGCCTACCTAGCTTGGCTAGCTTAACTGGAGTGTAATACGTATTATTTAAAATATGGTACTGAATAAGTCTATGTCTATCTTGGGTAAGATACCTATGTAGGTCCTTCCAAACCTGACTCCAATTGGGGCTAACATCAATCAGAAGGGGAGCCCAAACTTTAGAAACCGGAAGAGCATTCGGGAAATTGGTTCCCAAAAGAAGAGAATAAATTGCCGATGTGCCATGGGCTTAGCTCAAGATTTTGATAGAGCGGTTCCAAAATTGGACACCATAAGGTATCTCAACTGAAACACTTTGAAAATATATTTCTGAGGGATGTTGAATTTAACTATTATGTCTGGGGATGACAGGAGAGTGGTTTGACCATACAGGTCCTCTACTGAAACTTTCTGTAATTGTGGAAGCCAATCCGGAGAAAGTAATGAGCCCCCAATTTTAATATTTGGATTCTGAAAAAGGGGTTGAGCCATGTCTTTTTTGTGTGAAATATTAAAAAAATTCCAGCATTACGCTAAAACCTTAATGGAAACTCCCACCACTGAATCTTGTATGGAGTTAGGTAACACAGAACAAGGGGAGAAAAATATTCCTGTGGAATTAAAGCCGTGAAGAGCAAGAAGTTTCCTTTCTAATTGTAGCCAGATTGGTAGGTACCTGTCACTTGTGTCTGAGAACCATCTTCCCATTTTTGACAGGTGGCTTGCCCAATAATAAAAGTTAAAATTAGGGAGATGAAGCCCCCCTAATTCCTTAGGGAGGCTAAGTTTGGTAAAAGAACGCCTGGGAAATTTGCCCCGCCAGATAAATTTGGAAAGGACAAAGTGGAAATGACGAAAATAGGACAATGGGAGACAGAGATTTAATAAATTTAGGGGGTAAAAGAGACGAGGGAGGACATTCATTTTAACAATACTGATATGACCCCATATTGAGAGGGGAAGGCTCTCCCATCTTTGAAGGTCCTGTTGAATGCTCATTATTAAGTCATCTAAATTAAGCTTCCTAAAAGTCTCTGGGTCATTGGTGAGATGAATACCCAAATATTTAATAGAGCGAGGGGACCACTTCATGCCTAGATGAGCAAAGTTAGCCTGGTGGGTAAGAGCATTTAGAGGAAAAATTACAGTTTTCGACAAATTTAACTTATAATTGGATACAAGTCCAAAATGTCTAATAATTTGTAATGCATATGATAACAATGTATCAGGATAGGCCAAATGGAGGAGAATGTCATCCGCATATACTGAGAGGGTTAAAGACTGTTGATATATTGTACAGCCCTTGACCAGGGAAGTGCACTTGAGACTACATAGAAGGGGTTCCAAATATAAATTGAAAAGGAAGGGAGATAAGGGGCAGCCTTGCCTGGTGCCTGTAAATAAAGAGAATCTTGGTGAAAACACACCATTACAATAAATTTTAGCAGAGGGAGCTTGATAAACCATCTGTATCCATCGAATGAAAACAGTTGGAAAACCCATTTTTGCAAAAGTAGCCCAGAGAAACTCCCAGTTTACTCTGTCGAAGGCTTTTTCTGCATCCAATGAGATTAAAGCCATGGGAATCTGGGAGTCCTCGGCAACCTGGAAAATGTGCGAAAGGGTCCGTAGATGATTGGCTGAAGATCAACCATGCACAAATCCCACCTGCTCAGGACTCAACAGATGAGACCATACCCTCTTAATTCTGAGAGACAAGATTTTTGCTAGGATTTTGATATCATAGTTTAAAAGCAAAGTTGGACGATAACTGGCAGGATCATCATGTGGTTTGTCGGGCTTCAGGATGAGAACTATTGTAGCATCCAGCAAGGAAGGGTCCAGAGTATCTAAAGTGAACATACATTCAAATAAATTTAAGAGGAGGGGGGCTAATTCAATGGAAAAACTTTTATAGAAATTGAAGGGAAAGTTATCTGGTCCTGGTGATTTATCCAATGCGAGCTCCCTAATCGCCTCCTCTATCTCTCTCAAAGTGATTGGGGAAGACAGACTTAAGCAATGTTGTGCCTGAAGGGACGGGAGGTCCATGTTATCCAGATATTGCTCTATGCTTGGGGGTGTGGCCTGTGCAGGAATTATACTATACAAATTTTTATAAACAATTACATGGAATTTAAGGCCTAGCACTCTGGTTCAGGCAGCCAGCAGAGTCCTTTTGTAAGGGAGTTTTGCTAGAGCAAGGGAGAGCCAGTTTTTAATACAGAATTAACTTTTCATTGTTTAAGGTATTTATTTCAAAGATTTATGAAAAAAGAAAAGATATGCTGTAAGATTGGCCACCACGTACTAGCTGTTGTTAAAAAAAAAAGTGATTTAAGAATTTATGTTTTGCTGATTAATATGTTAAAGCAAGCATTGGAGGCAGACAAATTACAACTGGGTTTGCTGAGAGGTTTTGTCTTGCCTGGTGGAGACTAGAAAGTAAATTATTTAAAGGATTAATAAAGATAAATAAGAGAATATAGGCTTTGGGGCCTGCTGACCACATGGCACGCCAGGCCCAGTAAGGTATGTATGGCATTTGACTGGTTTTAAGAATTGGGTTTAACAAGAATAATGTTTATTTTCAGCATTTTAAAAGATTCATAATATCAGGCATTTAAAAAAAAAAAGATAAAATGTATGGGTATTTAGGATGAGCAGGTAGGGGCTGGGGAAGCATATTCAAGCTTGTAGTGACTTAATAGTTGGTTACTGCTGGTTGAAAAATGAAGAATTCCTTTTTCAAGAGTTTGGGAAGGCATTCTTGGTATGCAGGATGCTAGCTTTTTAAATGGAATGGTGTTTTAGTATCATTTATGCTTTAAAAAGGCGCTAATGTTAGGGATTTTCTTGGTGTTTAGCATTGAAGCTGAGCAGTGGGATGATTTGTAGAGGCTGATACTGTTTTAGGATGGGACTTTAGTGTGGTGATGCTAGTGTGGGGACAGTCGGTGAAGCATGTCTCACCTGGTTTATGTTTTGAATGCAGCTGCAGGATTTATTTTGGAATTTGTAGCGGCTCCCTCTTGTTATTTCTCCACCTGCCTGTGGTTCCACTGGAAGATGGTCAAGTGGGGTGATGAGGCCATGGGCCTCTCTCTTTCATGCCTGTCATGAGCTTTAGTACCAGTTTTAATTAGGCCAGCACAAGGGTAGAAGTCCTAGTGCCTAGGGGGTCTTCAGGTCAAATCTGTGTCACATGCAGGTAGTTTGCAAGTTCTGGTCCCCCTGGGCTGTGAGTTTTAGGCACCTGTCACATGGAAAGGCCGTAGACTGGTGGTCTAGGCTCTGTGTGCCATGGGGCAAGCTTTGGGGGGGTCTGATCAGTGGTTGTGGACCTCCCCCAGCATCGGGCAAGCTCAGCTACATCCAGAGGCATAGCACCCGGGCGAGTAGTGGACAACACTTAGCATGAAGTGAGCCTGGCTGTGGCCAGAGGCATAACTCCAGGGCTGTCTGCCAGACAGAGGACCTGTAGGACTGTGATTTGACATGTTCTTTTATTTCCACCCATAGTAATTTTACAGAGATGGGGCCCAAGAAAAAACAGATGACCAGCAAGAGGATGATGGAGGAGGCATTTAAACTGATGGGCAGATGTCAGAGCTCATGGCAGTGGCAAAACTGAAAGAGGAGGAGGAGGAGGTGGTGCAATGGAAATGGAAGGAGCAGGACAAATGGGTGGGGAAAGGGCAACCAGTCAAGAAGCCTCGAGGAGTGTGGGCCAACCCTGAGCCAGTGGCCTTTCCACGGCCAGGGCTGGAGCCAGATAACAGAAGACCAGATGGGGTAAGGACTTGGTGGAAATCACCAATGATGGCAACCTCAAGGAGTACTTGGAGGGGCTGCTGGGGAACATGGGGAAGGCAGGAATAGACAAAATGGAGAAAGCACTCAAGGGCATTTGAAGAATGAAGGGGATGGGGGCATAAGCTAGGGCCAGAAATATGACGAACCCCGTGGATTAACATTAGATGACCACGTGTCAGCCTCACTGAAGGAGTGGATATGGAAAGGGGAGTTTGTGGATATATTCGGATTGGTGGATGAGGATACCACCAAGAAGTATGAGCAGAAGGAGTTGGTGGGAAAGTCTGAGATGGCCATGGTGCTCACAGTGGTGGGCCACAAGGCAGAGGAGGCAAAATAGAAAGGGAAAACCTTTGATAATTGTCAAGTGGGGTTCATGGTATATAATGCCATAGTCCTGGAAAAGAGGTTGGAACTGGTCATCCCACTACTGACCAACATGGAGACCATCAGGGATGCATACAAGGCCAAGTTGGGTTTCGATTTGATGAGGTCTTCCAGAGGCGCATGACAGTAAGGGGAGACTTGAGGTGGGACAGTACCCATTCAGAGTTGTGGGTGAAGACCATGTAGATATCAGGCCAGGGGACTCCAACCAGGGGGGACACCAAGAGGCAGACCATGATGGCCACAGGTGCAAAAACCTGTTGGAGGTTCGACAAGGCATCCTGCAACTGGGTGCACTATAAATTCATAAAAACATTTGCTCCAGATGCAGGGGAGCACACCCATTGACAACCTGCAGGCAAGAGGGAGAAGGGAGGGCAGGGGACCGGTCATCAACAGGACCTCCCCTTTCAAGGGAGCACGGGAGCTCCAACAGAGGTAGGGGGCATAACAGGGGTGGCCTCAGGGTCACCTACAGTTACTAGACAGGAGCAGAAATGGAGGAGGTGGGGGTACTCACTGGCCAGCACCCCCACTGTATGGGAGGTGGTGGAGGCGTGGACCTGGGAGTACCTGGACAGGGAGGCAGGTGAGAGCCTCAGAGTGTGTTTCAATGTAGGTTTCCCTCTGGGTTTCCACGTGCCATGAAAAGGGATGTGGGCCAAGAACCTGGGGTCGGTGAGAGGAAAGGAAAGGGTGGCCAGGGAAAAGATAGTAAAAGAGATAAGGGTGGGGCAGGTGGAAGGGCCACTAGTGGCACCACTAGTGGCACCACCATGCCCTGAATTCTGGGTATCCCCCTTGGGGGTGGTCCTCAAGAAGCAGGCAGGTGAATACAGGTTGATTCACCATTTGTCATACGAGGAAGGGCAATTGGTGAACGACAGCATTCCAGACCACTTGCAAGCAGTATCCTACGTCTCATTAGATCAGGCAGGAGAGCTGGTCAGGGCAATAAAGGGGGCCTGGTTGTCAAAAATGGACATAGAGTCCACGTTCCAGTTGTTGCCTGTCAGCCTAGCCAACTGGGATCTGCTGGGGTTCCAGTTCGAAGGGGACTTATACATTGACAAGGCTATGCCCATGGGCTGCTATGTGACCTGGTCGACTTTTGAGGCTTTCAGTTCATGGGTCCAGTGGGTGTTTGGGGAGAAATACAGTCACAAAAGGGTTGTGCACTACCTGGATGACTTTCTGATCATGGGGGGAGCCATGCGGAGATGCAGGTCATGTTGAGAGACTTCATGGTGATGTGCAAATGGATTGGTATCCTGTTGGCACAGGGGAAGACTGAGGGGTCTGTATGTAAGCTGGAGTTCCTGGGAATCAAGGTGGACATGGAACAAGGTTGTTTCCGGCTGCCAGGTGACAAAGTAGCCATGGTGTGGGGCTACTGGCACAAGTAATATGGAGATGGAGGGTGCCATTGGTACAGGTGTAGCAGCTGCTGGGAAACGTTAATTTTGCATGCAAGGCAATCAGCCTGGGAGCAGCAGTAATGAGAAGGCTCAGGAGGGTGACCGAGAAGGTGAAGAAGCCACACCACTGGGTGGACATTTCAAAGGGCACTAGAGAGGACCTCGAGGTTTGGGAGGAATTCCAAGACCTGTACACGGGGGTAATGACATGGCAGATGGAATGGGAGTGCAACAGGGACCTAGAGCTATACACCAGTGCCTCAGGGGTGCTCATGATGGGAGCATATTTTAAAGGGGAATGGATGACGGAGGCCTGGCCAAGCCAATGGGGGGAGAAAGGCCTCTTGAGAGACATTACTTTTTTGAAAATATTCCCAATTTGGGTGGCTGGAGGTTTGGGAAGAACAGATGAGGAGAAAACAGATCATGCTGTGGTGAAACAATAAAGGGGTGGAGGAGGTCATCAACAGGCAGGACGGGAACACAGTGGGCTGAGTAATAGGAGGTTGGTACTGTTGGGGCAGAAGCAGAATGTGTAATTCAAAGCACGGCATATTCCAGGGATCAAGAATGAATTGGCTGATAGTCTTTCCCACTTACAGCTTGACAGGTTCCAGAGTCTGGTGCCACAAGCAGCAGCACACCAGACCAGGGTCCCAGACCAGATATGGGAGATTGGAAGTCCACTGCAAGGGCACTGTACCAGGACTTCTGGACAACCAGGACCCTGAGGGCATATGAAGGGGCTTGGGCCAGCTTCCAGGAGTTCAGAGCTAGGCAGCAGTGGGACCGGACAAAGCCAGTCTGGGCCAATCAGGTCAAGATGTTTGTGGTAGAAAATTGGGAATCAGGGATGGCGCATGCTACTATAGTGGTTCAATTAGTGAGAGTGAGCTGGGTATGCCTGGACAGAGGGTGGTCAGATGATATGGCAGACAGGACAGTCAAGAGGATGCTTGCCGGATGGTGGAGAGGACAGGGGGGCAGGAAGGATGACAGGCACCCGATTGGGGGCCAGCTGTTGGACAAGGTGTTGGGGACCACATGGAGTGTGTGCAGCTCAGCCCAGGAGGCCCACCTTTTCTGGGTGGTCTTTGCAGTAATGGCAGTTGGAGCATTCGGGTGGAGGAGGTGGTGGCCCCCTGTAAAGGGGCTCCCAAACTCTCATTACAACATGAAAAGGTATGGGTAGGGGGGGGCACCATCTCCTTCAGATTGGCCAGGTCAAAAGTGGACCAGGATTGGCGGGGGACCACAGTGACTTTGCACTGGAAGCCCGGAGCACCGAGTTGTGTGGTGGCTGCATGGGAAGAGTATGAAAAACACAGGGGCAATACCAGAGGAGTGATGTTCCAGCATGGGGACAGAACACCTGTCACGGCATTCCAGGTGGGGGCAGTAATGAGGAAGGTTCTAGCTTTTTTGAGGAAGAGCCTGGTGAATTTTCCCCACACTCTTTCAAGATTGGGACAGCCTCAGAGGTGGCAAAATTGGGGGACACAGTGGAGGAGCTGAAGGGAATCGGCCACTGAAGCTCAAACAGTTACAAATGGTATGTCAGGTGCTAACAAATGATGACTCACACTATTTTCTTTTGTTCCTACGGCAGGTACTAGATGGAAGGTGTGGATCATGAGGCATTCATTTGTGTACTGGGCAGAACGGGTTGCAACCACCATGGGCAGAGGGACCCAACTGCACCCAGAGTCAAATTGCACCAGAATACAATGGAAAGGCATCAGGGGTATGAAATGGGCCCAGCTGTTGTCTCTCCTGCAGGAAATGAAGAGGCAATGGGGGAGGCCAGATTACATAGTGGTGCATATAGGTGGTAATGACCTGGGAGTGATATCCTGGGTGGAGTTATCACATAAAAAAGTTGGGGGATTTTTGAAGCCATTTGAGGATGGTGGCTGGGCGTGACCATCAGCTGGTCCAAGATCATGTCCAGGAGGGCATGGAGGGGAGCCAGGGATGTCAAGCTTATAGAAAATGTCAGGAAGCAGCTCAATAGAAGCAGGCGAGAGCAGCACGGGGGCATAATGTATGGGGGCATAATGTATGAGCAGGCAGCAATCTACAGATCAGACGTGGTGCACCTGATTGAGTTTGGGATGTGTGTATTCCTAAGGCTGATTAGAGAGCTAGTGGGGAGGATAGCCCAAAGAGGCCTGAGGTTTTAACTCACAAGGGGGAGTCCCACCATCCAAGCCAAGTGGGAGGTGGGGCAGTGGAAGAAATAAAAGGGGGGGGCGCTAGAGGTGAGGGGAGGGTGGAGGACCATGGGTTGGGGGCAAGGAGCCCAGGCATAGATCAAATGAGTGTCTGGGCCTGGAAGGGGAGGTCCAGGTTCAATAGGGAACCGGTCTGGTTCTGGTGACAGAGGAGGGGTCCGGATTCAGTGTCCAGACTTGGAAGAATGGAAGGAAGATAACAACCAGGAGGAAGATGAGGCCAGAAGGAGAAGAATGTGGAAGTCTAAATTATGTTATGACAAATGTATGTGATTGGACATGACAATTGAACTGTAGACGGATGGATTGTGCCAATAGTAATTAATAAATATGTTTGCCAATGAGCATCCAAAAATTTCAAAAAGGTGTGTTTGAGGTTCTTTTCTGGGAAGGGGGAGGTTCAAGGGACAATTAAGCTTGTCACTTAAAGAGCAAGCCAGATTGTTCCAGGCCCCTCCAAGAAATCAAGGTAGGAAGCCTGGGGCTGGGGGGAGGGGGAGGAGCCAGTGACATCACAAGGCGGGGCAGGGACAAAGGTGGGCATCATATGACAAAGAGCCCAGGGGCCTGGGGAATTGGCCAGGTGCAGGGGCCAACAGGGATCCTGATTGGGGTCCTAATGGGTTATTTAAGGGCTGCTCACAGGCAGCTAGCCATCTTTTGCTGGGATTTTTCCACCTACCCACCCTGTAAGGAGGAGGCATGGGGCGACAGGTTTTGGCACATAGTTTGGAGTGGGTAAGAATGTTTGATGCCTGAGGGGCCCTGGGTCATGGGGGTCATATGTATGGAGCTGTGAAGAGGCAGCTGAGGGCCAGGGGGCTAGGTGAAGCCCTGCTAGAGGGGGCACGGTGTGCCCAAAGACGAAAGGTATAACAAGGAGCACATCAGAAGGGTACTAATGGAGGAGAAGAGAAAAAGGGGAGAAGAAATAAATGGGGGAGGGGGCTAGAGGTGGGCCAGGGGTGGGACCATGGAATGGGGGCAAGGAGCCCAGGCATGGATTAAAAGGGGAAGGGGGAATAGGTCTGGGTGCTGGATACAGAGTGTCCGGGCCTGGAAGGGGAAGCCCGGGTTCAACAGGGAACCAGCCTGGTTCTGGTAACGGAGGAGGGAGCCAGATTCAGTGTCCAGACCCAGAAGAATGGAAGGAAGATAACAACCAGGAGGAAGATGAAGTCAGAAGGAGAAGAATGTGGAAGACTAAATTATGTTATGATTAATGTATGTGATTGGACATGACAATTGAACTGTAGAGGGATGGATTGTGCCAATAGTAATTAATAAATAGGTTTGCCAACAAGCATCCAAAGATTTCAAAATGGTGTGTTTGTGGTTCATTTCTGGAGGGCAAAGGACAATCAATACATGTTGCTGTGGGAACAGCTGAAGCATCCCATATTGTGCCACTAGTTTATACTCTTATGTCATCCAAGTCACGGGAGTGCTACTCTCTCTCTACTCATCTATCTCCCTTATGCCCCTTCCCACTAGACATCAGATGCATAGCCTCACCTTAATCGGCAAATTGTTCTTCGGGACTCTCTTCTCCTATCTCAACTCCTGTATTTCTCAAGTTTGCTCCTCAGAGTACTCCCTTCGTTCAAGAGATGCTCAAATATTCTCCCTTCCACTCCCTCACACATGCTCAGGCCAGTCTGCGTTCTCTTACCACCTCCCCAACCTTTGGAATCAACTCCCATTGGACACTCACCATGTCACCGCCTTGTCCAGCCTCAAAACACTGCTTCAGACCATTCCCACTGCTCCTTGCACCTATCCCTCCTCCACTCCTACCCTTCCCCCTCTCCCCTCCATTCCTTTCTCCCACTTTTCCTTTAGGGCCTGCTTCCCTACCCACATTATTGGGGTCATCATTACATTTTTTGCTGGTACTTTATCAGTTTGTTGTTGTACTTACTTTGAATAGTATGTATGCATGCATTTTACTCTATGTTGTATTGAATTCATCATACAAATATTGTATCACTTTGTGCAAATTGCTGCTGCTCTATATACCTGCTATTGCTCTTTTTTTTGCTTTTTTATTTGTACATAATGGTATACATTACTATGATTTCTGCAATTGTGTCTCTCTCCCATGTACATCTATAAACCCCTGGATCACACCTGGAAATGAGCTTCAACTCAGTGTGCCTTTCCTGGTTATCAACTTTTAAATAAATAAATGTTTGACTTTTCCAGGACTTGCAGGACACTGCTGATGAGTACAGCTTGAATCTATCACCCAATGTCATCATAACAGATTTTGAGCGGGTGGCAGTGAATGCCTGTCAGTTTGAATTTCCTATCAGCCAAAAAAAGGGGTGCCTGTTTACCTTGGCCAGGTTGCATGGTGGAAAATTCAAAGTGTAGGTTTGGCTACAGTGTATGGCACATACCCTGAATTCAGCTTAAAACTGCACCATTTGGTTGCCTTAACCTCCTTCCCCTCTGCTGAAAATGAAACTGTTTTCTTCGAGTTAAAAAATGAAATGCCACCATCCAGTGCTGGGCTTATTGACTGGTTCAAAGAAAATTACATCCTTGGATGCATATCTATAAGAATGAGGAACAACACCTGTCAGTAGTCCTCTGCTCTTTCCCCCACATCTTTGGTTTATACATGACCAGATGTTAAATGGTTTTGTGAGAATACAAAACAATGTAGAGGCTTGGCACTGGAGACTCATCTCATTGATCGGCAGCTCACATATGGGGTGCACAGAATTGTTATGGAATTACAGAAAGAACAGCTGGTCACAGCACTATTGAAAAAATAAACAGAGGGCTCCCCAGATCACCCATGAAATTGAGGTTCACAGTAAGGGAGGAGAAAGTATCCAACACTGTGAAGGATCAGAGGACTTGATCAGCAGTGGCATACATCTGTGGAATCATATACAACTTTAGTCTTTAATACACTATGACTTATACTTGATTTATTGGATTTTTATAGTGTTTTTAAAAACTTTTTTTTTAACTACGTTTTAACTCCATTGGAATAAAGTATTAATTTTTAACAGTTTCAGGATTGAAACAAGGTGATGCGTACCATACAACTTGACCAAGGTAGGTGTTATTTTTTTTGGGGGGGGGAATTCACTGTCTTTACTGTTTGTCACTGTTTGCCTTAGTTTGTTTAAATTATTGCTAACTGCTGACTTACTGCTGGGGAAAGTTCACGCTCAGAGCCCTTGCTTTTTTAAATGTCCAAAACTGCTGAGTTTTGCATAGCTTGCTCACTGATGCTCAAGCAACTGCCTTTGCGAAAGCTTTCCAAAACTGAGTTGCAGGAGAAAGCATTTGCCTTCGATTTTTTACATTACTGCTGACTGCTGAGTTGCGGCTGGAGAAAGCTCCTGCTAAGAGACCTAGGTTTTTTTTAAATGTCCAAAACTGTTGAGCTGTGATTAGTGCTATAAGCTGTCTGAAAGTAGGTATTGTACTGGCTTTCTGAATGTTGGAATTACTGTGTTGGTATTGTGTATTTATCAGCTTTCTGAATGTCAGGATCACAGTGCTGTGCTAATGTTTGACAGGAATCTGAGTGTCAAGCAATCATACCTAACTCATGTTATGCTATACAGTAAAGGGATGTATTTTTTGCTGTAAGTACAAAGGTTGTGGTGAAGTTGGTTCTACTTTACAAGGCATTGGCAGCTGTAAAGTTCAATCTGACATTGGGTTACGAGAAGAAGGTATGGATTCGAGACTCTCAGCAATGTTTGATGAGTGTGAGGGACCTAGAAATTTAGGGGGAGCACACAGACTAGATCCAGTCATAGGGTTTGGAGCAAATTTTCCTTCTGTGGAAGCACCACAATTAAATCCATGAAGCAGTGAACCATTTATGGCGGAGACGGTGATGACACCTATAGGACTTGGTAGAAGTCTTGCCAGAGAAGTGCCTATGGAAAGGTTGTCATTTGATGCTGAAGAGGTTGAAAGGACAATGAGTCACAATTTAGAGAGGTGCATGGAGCAGAAGCTGGAAGTATTCATGGACAAGGTCATGAATAGTCTTCAAAATTTAAATGTTATCCCAGAAAGAAGAGAAAGCACTTCTTCTGCAAATGTAACCAAAAGACGTGAACAACCAGAAACTCCAATGAGAAGAAGTGAAGGCCAAGAAACTCCACAACGAATGCAGAATATGTCACAGAGCTATGAGAGAACTATGATACGAACATACGAACATATGAAATTTGCCAGCAGATAAAGGCCTAGAGGTCTATCAAGTCTGCTCGAATGTGCAGCTAGCACCCCTTATTCTGCAGCTGCCCTTCCCTTCCACCCTTCCCTTCATTAACCCTCCCTTCTCCTGTCCCATCCTCGCTTGAAGCAGTCCACTGTTCTACTGCATACCACTTCTGCAGGTAACGCATTCCACCCAGCCACCACCTCTCTGTAAAAATGTCTCCTCATCTCCCTCCTGAACCTTCCTCGCTCCAGTCTCATATCATGGCCCCTGGTGGCCCTCCCTCTTACTTTGAACAGCCCCTCTGTACCTGTCTTGTTTATTCCTTTCATGTATTTAAAGGTTTCAATCATGTCCCCTGTCTCTCCTCTCTCCAGTGAGTACATGTTCAACTCCTTCAACCTCCTCTCGTATGATAAGTCCCCAGACCCTTGATCATCTTTTGTCGCTGTGCTGCACTCCCTCCAGTAACTTAATGTCCCTCTTCAGATACCGGACGCCAGTACTGCATGCAGTACTCCAGGTGTGGTCTAACTATGACCTATACAGTGGCAGAATCACCTCCTCCCTCCTCGAGGATATATCCTTGCAATACAACCCAGCATTTTGTTGGCCTTTGCAGCTGCCTTCCTACACTGTGCAGAGTTGTTCATTGGACCTGTGGGATGAGCACACCCAGATCCTTCTCCTCTGTCTGGGCTAGCTGCACCCCTCAGCTGGTAAGTCCTCCTTGGGTTCTTCATCCCAAATGCATCACCTTGCACTTTTGGCATTAAAGCCCAGTTGCCAGGTGTCTGACCAGGTTTCAAGCTTTGCCAGATCATCCTGCAACCCCTGCCATCCCCTAGGTCATCCACCACCGCGGCCAACCTTGGTATCATCAGCAAACAGACTGATCTTGCTCTTGATGTCCCATGATATGTCTGCAATGAATATCCCAAACAACACTGGTCCCAACACGGACCTGTGGGACACCTCATCACTGCCCTTGGGTGTGAGAGCTTCCCACCCACCACCACCCTCTGTTGCCTTCCCTGCAGCCAGTTTCCTAACCATCTCACCAGAATTTCACCTGCCCCTGTGCCTACTAACTTCCTTCCCAGCCTTCCATGTGGCACAGAGTCGAATGCCTTACTGAAGTCCAGATACAGGGCATCCACTGCATGTCCCCTGTCCAGTTGCCTAGTTACCCAGTCATAGAACTCGACCAGGTTGGTTTGGCAGGATCGGCCACATATGAAGCCATGCTGTCTGCTGTCCTGTAGTCCTTTGGCCTCTAGGAGGGCCACCAGCCTCTTCTTCAGGATAGTCTCCATTAGCTTACCCACGATGGATGTGAGGCTCACTGGTCTGTAGTTTCCCGGTTCTTCCTTGGGGTCACTCTTGGGGAGGGGCACCACATGAGCCATCCTCCAGTCCTGAGGTACACCCCGAATGTAGTGAGGCATTAAATAGGTTCTAAAGGTCCTGCAAGGACCTCTGCCAGCTCCTTCAGTACCTCTGGGTGGATGCCATCTGGGCCTGGTGCCTTGTCCACCCTCAGTGCCTTCAAACCCTCTCGAACTCTGCCTCCATGATTTCCCCATCTGTCACCACTCCCCCTGCATCTGCCATTTCTCCCTTCTTGGGTGTCACCCCTCTTCTCTTTAGTAAATACTGAGCAGAAGTACTCATTAGTGCTTCCGCCTATACAACCCTGCTTCCACCCAACCCCCTCCTTCCAAATCCTTACTATGTGGTCCTTACAGCTCCTCTTCTCCTGATGTACTTAAAAAGTCCTTCTCCCCATTCTTAATGCCTTGTGCCAGCCTGAGTTCAGGATGCTTTGGCTCCCTTACTGCCCTTGTCACCTCCTTCGATTCTGTCAAGTACTTCTCTGTCCTCCCCTCCCTGTTTTCTTGTACTTCCTAAAGGCAGCTCTTTTCCTCATTACCTTTTCCATGACCTCCTTGCTCAACCAGCTTGGTTTCTTAGCCCTAGCCTTCTTGCTCTGGGCTTTGCAGCAGGTTTTGGTTGCCTCCACTATCCCCAGCTTTATGAGCTCCCATTTCTGGTTAGTATCCATACTAGATTGAATTCTGGCCAGGTACCCTTTTACCACTTCCCCATCTCCCCAAAGTCGGCCCTCCTGAAGTCCAGCACTCTTGTGCCAGATTCCACTCCTTCCTTGCCCATATCCAATGTGAGCCATACTGAGTGGTGGTCACTCTCGGCAAGTTCCTCCACTGTAAGTTCTCTCACAAAGTCCCCATTTGCCAGCACAAGGTCAAGGGTATTCCTAACCTGGTTGGTTCACTGACCATTTGCAGCAGGAAGCTGTCCTGAAGGCATCCAGCAGTACCGCCCCTCTGTTCCTGGTTGTTGGGGTGCTCCAGTCCACCTCCTGGCATGTTGAAGTCCCCCACAATCACCACACTACCCTTCTCGCAGGTCTTCCTGATCTGTCCCGCTAGTTCCCCGTCTAATTCCTCCATCTGAGATGGTGGCCTGTACACCACTCCCATTCTAAGAATCCTATTCTTGTAATCTTGGATTTGCACCCAAAGTGACTCTGTACTACCCTCCTCCCCTTCCTCCCTTACACACTTCAGTCCTTCCTTCACAAATAGTGCCACCCCCCTCCTTTCCCAGTCACCTTGTCCCTACAAAATAACCTGTACCCTGGTACAGTCAGGTCCCAGTCATTATATTGGGTGGCCCATTTCCGTGATGGCTGCAATGTCCACCTCTCCTCTGCCATGAGAACCTGCAACTCTGCAGTTTTCCTCCCAAGGCTCCTAGCATTAGGTAACCACCTTCCACCCTTTTCCCCTCCTCCCATTCTGCCCTCCTTTCCTCGCATCACCAATAGTAGTTGCCATTTGTCCTTTGTCACTGTTATAGGGGATAAGCTCATATGATTTCCCAACCTGTGGTCTCTGCATATCTCTTCCCCAACTGCCACCCCCCACTCCTAGTTTAAACTCCCAACTTCCTCTATATATTCTTCCATCCTCTGTTCTGTTTCAACACTTTCTTTCCCTCCTCACTCAAGTGTAGTCTGTCCTTGGCATAGAGACTACTGTCCTCCCAGGTCCCTCCCCACCCCCCAACAGCCCATACTCTTTAGCACAACACCAGGTTCTTAGCCATCTGTTAAATTCCTCTATTCTCAGCTTTCTTGTTGTGCTTGCCTTTGGCACCAGAAGTATCTCGGAAAAAGTTAATGATCTTCCTGCCCCCTCACATAATTGTGCTAGTTCCTCAAACCTCCTCTGACTATATCCACTGTCTTGTCAGCCAGGTCGTTTGTCCCAAGATGTATAATTAAATGAGGCTTGTCCCTACCCCTTCTAGCATATTTCAGAACAGACTGTCCCACCTTTTCCGCTGTCATTCCTGGCATGGCCTCCACCCAAATGCGACTATGCCTCTCCGCCTTGCTAACCCACCTAACTCCTCTTAGTATTGAGTCCCCCAGCACTAAGATTCCACCCCTCTTACTCCCTGCTTGCTTCCTTTCATCTCCCTCCCTCATTTCCAGCTCCTCTTCCTCCTCCTGCACATTATTACGCCCTTTTACCCCTGTTGCAGTTCTCCCAGCAGAATTTCCCCCTGCTCCAGTTTGGTCCAGGCATTTATCAATTACTCCTCTAATTTCATCACTTCCCTCCTCCACCTTCTTCCTCTCTAGCAGTGCAAAACTATTTTCTGAAGATCCTTCACAAATGCCTGCTTCCTGTCTCTGCATAGTAACCTGTTCTCTCCCTTCCACTCCATGACTTTTGCCACTTCTTCACCTCCCCTCACAAGTCCCTATTGCCTCCTTCCATTTGACTTTTGTCTCCTGACCTGGTTTCCCCGGCAATCGTTCTTCCTGGCCTGGGCCCCTTTGTCTCTGCTTCCTCTTCTGACCCTCTTCTCACCCTCTGTTGGCTTAAATTGTCCTCCTCATCTCCCTTCTTCCTCCCTCCAGTATTGGGCTAAACCCACCCCCAATCTGCCTTGCCTGTCTTAGTTCCTCCTGCAGACCCTCAATCTCCTTTCTAAGTTTTTCTATGTGGTTGCACACTAAACATCCTCCCACTCTCCAGGAAATGTTTAGAAAGATTGGTGCACCACAGTTGTTGCAGCCTACCACCCTACCCATTGCTGTTGTTGCCCACCAGTGACCCCCCACCCTTCCAGATGCAGGATACCAAACACTCCCCCAAGTCCCCACGCTCCCCCCTCTATCAGTGCAAAACATTCTTTATTTCCCTTACCTCCTTTGTTGCACACGTTTAGATATGTTGAGCAACTGCTTTTTATATTCCTATCCACACTCAAAAATACTTTAAGTAGCCATTGCACAACCTTCTTCAACTCCTACTCCTCCTTTACCCAATGCAATAACAATGTGAAGTAGTAATAATGAAAGTGCCTAGATCTGCATTTACTTCCCTTCCACTGAGAGAGCAGTCACCTCTTCACTTGCTGCAGTTCCTTTCCTGGATGTCTGCTTCTGTTATGACAGGTGCAAATCCTTTGCCTGTTTGGGGAAGTGATGTCAGAACCCCTAGTATAAAGGGAATAATTGACATGGGGTGAGTGGGGTGAGGGTTTGGGTGGTGGGACCAGCCCAAGTCTTCCGGAAACAATCAGGTAGCTGAGGCCTCTAGTCAGACAATTAGCACCCTTCCCCCACTCAAAACTTTGTAGCTAGTGAAGCCAGCAACAATGAATCAATTCTACTCAAAGCCTCCAACATAGGTTTGCTACCCAAAGAAACAGGACACCAATTCAAACAGCTTCACCAACAATACATCAAAATAGGTTTGGAATTAGAAGATATAGGTCTCCAATTCAAAGAAACAGACCAGTTAAATTACACCAATTATGTTTAAAAGAGAAGAAATAGGCCTCTACAAATGCAGCCTGCCACCCCGTAAACCAAACAAATGAGCCCACTTTTAGCTACCAAAACAGGTTTCAAAATTCCAACAGCTCCAAACTTTACCCTGCTAGCCCCTTAGTAGTAAGAAAGAAAATAAACATTCTAAATCCCATAGTTAAACCATTGGTTGGTGGAAATCTTCCAGTGTTCAGTAGAGAGAGAAAAGAAGATGCATCTGAATTTCTCAAGAATTTCAAATGTGCTCTATGCCAAACTCAAGTGCCACAAGAAATGTGGGTGCAACATGATAAAGGAGCTGTTTGAGGAGTTGCGAGTAAATGGTGGAGCTACAAGCAAGACCAAATAAAGATTGGAGACAATGTAGAATCCAATTCCTGCAATATTTCGACAAAGCACATAGTAGACAGCATCTGAGAAGAGAGTTGGATTATCCACAGAGATACGGCGATCAACTTGATATGCTAGTCCTGGACAAATGGGACATGTACAAGCAATTGTATCCACATG
Source organism: Neoceratodus forsteri (assembly GCA_016271365.2). Taxonomy (NCBI): domain Eukaryota; kingdom Metazoa; phylum Chordata; order Ceratodontiformes; family Ceratodontidae; genus Neoceratodus; species Neoceratodus forsteri. Next base: position 1,020,378,277 of record CM028129.1, read on the forward strand.
CTCACAAGAGATAGATTGTTGAGTTTATCATCTGAACTCTTCAACCAGAACTACAAAATTTGTTAATGTGTGCAATGCTGAGAATATTCGAGGAGCAGATCCAAAAAGGGAGAACACTGCAACAAAATTTGAGGCAAACAAAACCTGTTGAGAAATAGTTACAAGAGGAGAGAGAAGTTCCAGGAGAGAGGATCTGAAGCTCAATCGAACGCAATGCCAGGTAGTGCAGTTCAGTCAAAGCGACACAACAGAGATATCAGCCTAGAAGCACTAACCCATCAGAACTGAGATGTTATTGAGGTAATGAACGTGGTCACAAAATGCATGATTATCCAAAAGGAAAGCCGGATGTGAATGCTAACAAAGCAGCAACCACTTTAGTTCAAGTCAAGGAGAAGTTAATGCCAAAACTGATGAAAATGTCTGAAGAAAAGAGCATCCCAGAGATATTTACCTCAGTCACAAGCTAGAATTTGTTATACTTGCCAGTCAAGTTGGGGGACATGGTCACCCAAGATTTGATAGATACTGAAGCAACTACTTCTATACTCTAAAGGCCAATACTGGGGGGAGGGGGAGAATGAATCATTACATACTTTGCACCTGATGTGAGTGGATTATGTTTATATTGTTATGATTCATTCTCTGTATTGAAAACTTCAGTAAAATTTGAATAAAGGCCAATGCTAATGCAAAGTACCAACTCGTGGACGTGGTTCCAGAGGAAACCAGAGTTGGAGCTCACATTAGGGTCAGAAGAATTGTATAGTCCATGGTGACAGAGAGAAGTGAATCTCCATATATGGGACATCCCATTGAAGGGGAAAGTCATAATCTTTGACACTGCCATTTCTGAAGTGATTGTTGGAACCAATATCCTCAAAGATCTGCATATGGTTATGGATGTAACGAATAAGACAGTGATTAGTCCTGAACTGACTGAAGACAAACCACAAGAAAAGACAGTAATTAAAAGAAGAAGCTGAGACAATATCTGAGTCCACAGATGAGAGTGTGTCTGAGGAGCACCAGATTTCAACTGCAATTGCAATGGAACCTGAGGATATTCTACAAGATATCAAGGTGTTCGCAAGTCCATGTCTCAAGGGGTTGATGGAACCAGATGTCAATAGAGACAAGCAACTCGAGACAGTACTAAGTGAGTTTCCAGAGGTAGTTATGGAAATAATTGGCCATACAGACTTGATTCAGCACACAATAGACACTGGAAATGCACAACTGATATGAAGTAGACCATATGCCTATTCACCTGCCAAATTAGACATTATTCAGGAACAGATACAAGAGATGTTGCAGGAAAGAATTATCTAGCCATCTTTGTCAGCCTGGTCGTCACCAGTAATGTTAGTACCAAAGAAGGATAGGACCACAAGATTTTGTGTGGATTACCAAAAAGTAAATTCTGTGACAATAGGAGATGCCTATTTTATGAAGAATATAAGGGAGGCGTCTATATACTTACAGGAGCACAGATATTATCGACTATCATTCTCAGGAGTGAATATTGGCAGATACCTGTAGAAGATATAGACTGGTGTGAGACAGCCTTTATCATGCCTGAAGAACTGTATCAATTCAATGCATTACCATTCGGACTGAAGAAGGCATCTACCAATTTTCAGAGGATTATAGATGAAGTGTTGAGAGGAGTTCAATACTGATTATGTTTTTCATACATGAATGATGTGATCATCTATTCAAGAACAATGGAAGAGCACTGGGAGTATTTGAGAGAGGTATTACAAAGGCTCAAGAGTCATGAACTTGGAATGAATAGGAAGAAATGCAACTTCTTACTGTCAGAGATAAAGTTTTTGGGTCACATAGTAACTGATGGAGGAATATTGCCTGAACCAGCTGCTGTGCAAATCATCTGAGATTTCCCAAAGCCAAAAAAGGAAAAAGACATTCAAAGATTTCTAGGACTATATACTTGGTACGGACCATTTATTCAACAGATAGTAGATATGACAGATAGATGGCTGTGAGTTATATGCCCAAACTGTGTGGCTTCAATTATCTAGTCAGATCCAATACTAGACCTGTTGGTTAGCTAAGAAAGCTCATCTTGGACTATTGCCTCCTGAGGTCCAAAAACTCCTAACCCCTTTTTCCAATCCTCTACATACACTCAGCTCTGTAACACAGGTCTTCAATGTTCCCAGATGCCGCACAACTCTCTGTCAGCATTTGTTTGCCTACAGAGCTCCTGTCTGATTCAGTTCTCTACAATGGGATATCACCATGGACACTGATAAATTGCAGAAAATTTTGCCCAAAATTGCAAAGATTTTCCCCGATTTCTTTCGAGAAATTACAGGGGTTCCGTGGGCTTTACATGCATCAAATAGCCAGCAAATCTCTATCTATATGTTAATATATATGCTTCTGTTTGGTTTATATATCAAAAGAAACACAAAGAAGAAGAAACACATAGAAAGTTACAGTTATTATAGCTGAAGTTTATTAAATCTCCATTTTATGAAATGGAATCAAGTAAATGGCACACAAAAAATCTGAAATATATGTAACTTCCAAACAAAGGTAACATTAATGCAGAGGGAAATAAAGCATGTTTTTATAAACAGTATGGTTCCCATTTTTCATTCTTTGCAATTCAAGGACCACACAATCCAAACACTTCACACCACATAAAACAATTCTAATCAAGATATTTTTTTTATATACATATTTGCAATTTAAGTACCACACAGTCCCAACACCTCACACATATTAAAGAAATTCTAACCAATATATTTATTCTGATGTGTATTCTCCTATACATATTCACAGCTGAAGGTGCACCCAATCCTAACACAGCACAGAACATATTAAAGCAATTCTGACCAAAAAATGTGTTTCTGCATAGACTAAAATAAATGGAAGTTTAAGTGACACATCATAAAATTACTGAAATGTTTTGGTGTATTTTAACATTAACAAAAGTTTGACATTTTCTTCCTTTAGATTGTGTCTGTTGTTTTTCAGCAAGTCTGTATAAACAAAGAAAGTCCTCTCAATGTCAGCTGTGCTAACTGGCATCCACATATACCTTTTAGCAAGCACTGCAAGTTTTTGCTGGGACTCTGACTGAGCCTCCTACCATTCAGAGATACTGAAGTCTGCTGGAATGGACTTTGCTGAAGTTATATAAACATGCCAATCAAAGTCAGAAATGTCTGCAAGTCCTGGTAAATCTCTGATATAGTTCTCTTTGCCTTTGTCAAGTGTTGGCAGTTGATGTGGATCGAACACTTGTGCAGATTTGAATATATTGATGGATGGGTGGGCTTGGATTACATTGTGCAGCTTCTCTGAACTTTCCAACATTACTTGCTGAAACAGTTCCAAGCATGCTGCTCTCTCCTCCTCCTTGCACTGTGCCAACTTTTCTACAGTTTTGGGCTTAAAATCACCTGCTCCAGATGTTGCACAAACATCCAGAAATAAGTGTACCTGCTGCAATCTGCAAAAAATGGTGTGTTCTTGTGGGACAGTAGTGGCTTGCAGTTCCTCAATAAACCTCACAAGCTCAGTTGAATGTTCACTAACAAATGCTGCTTGAGCCATCAACTTATTGAGGTTGCTGGCCAGCAGCAGTTTCAGTTTTTTTAAAAGTGGGTACATCAGATGCTGTAGAGCCTATAAATTCTGTTAAGACAGGCATGTATTCTGAAATGTATTCCACTGCTGTAACCCAAGAGCTCCAACGTGTGATGACCACATACACTGGCATCTTTGGTATAATTCCAGCTTTGGCCTTTATAAAGGCCGGATATTAGTGACGTCGCATGGGGCTCTGGCAGAACACCCATTTCACTAAACTGACAACGGTGTTCAGGTTTTCCAGTACAGTTGACCATACTTCAAGCACAAGGTTTTCCAAGTGTACAATGCAAGTCAGATGCACAGCATTGGGTAAAATGCCTGCCAGAACAGATCTGAAGGCTTTGCACATGTAGCTTGCACTGTCTGTTGCAACAGCATACACCTTGTTGAAGTTCACTCTGTTCTCATTTAAGATTCGTATCAAAGCCTGAGAGACAGTGGAATGGTTCACACGTTCCAGAAATTCAACTTCAATCAAGAGAGGCTGCTCCTTGACTTTGTTAAGAGGCAGTGCCAACACAGCAAACACATACAGCCACAGGCATCCATCGTCTCATCCAGAATTACAAAAATGTCAGTGTCCTCTGTCTGGTTCCAGAGAAATTCTTCATGCAGAGGTTGAAGTTCTTGTAGCTATGTGGTGAATAGATGAGCTGGCCCAGGAAGAGTGCCACCCTGCTTCGTGTATTTGCATAGGAAGTTCTCAAATGCAGGAGCTTTTTCAAGGGGGATGTCTGCTCTGGTTAAGCACTTGATGAAGTCCATGACAAATTCTTTCCTGTCCAGCATAGCAGTTGTAGCTCTAGTAAATGATGAAGTCAGTGACTGCTGACGCTGCAAGGTGTTGCCTGAAACAAAAAACAAAACATAAATCAATATCACTGTCTGCACTTCTATTCAGATTACCAGTCAAATTCTATAAAATATACAAGACTGCCAGCCTGGTGGTATCAAGGGCTGAGGCACTGCACACCTTACCGGAGGAGCTGGACACCTTACCTTGTGCTACACCAGTGACCCGGGTTCAGGAATGATCTCATGATGACGTGTTGCCAGGAAAGGGGGGGATGAGAGCAGGACTGAGAATTGGCTCTCCCCTTCTCACCTGGGAAAGGGGTGGGGTTGCCTGTCCATAGTCCCCTGGTCACCAGATGGAGATCCGGTGGTAGGCTTTAACAGATCGAGTAGTAGGGTGGGGCATCCAATAGGGCATGCATGTGCCTCCACATATGTGTATCACGTCATGTATGCACAGAAGTAGGACAGAAGTTGGACAGGGGAAAACTCAAAAAATCACTGAAAAGTACTTACAGTAAAAAAATAAATAAAAGACTACTTTTTGTAAAAACAGATATATAAATCTAGGTGGAAATATCTGTTGGGATGTTCAGCTGAAACAAAAACAAAACATAAAATCAGTACACATGCACATTTATATTCTAATCTTACACACTATGAACATGTCTAGATATCCATAAATGTAGTGGTCAGTACTTTTTTTTAGGGGCGCTGCCTGCAACAAAAGGGAAAAAAAATGTTGTACTATTCATAATCTGCACATAGATAGTTATAATAAAAACTATATGAATGTGAATAGGATTACCTTCTTGTTTTTTCTTCAGTGCTGCTGCTTTTCTCTCAACGTGCTTCTGAGTTTTCATGTGAAGATCAATTGTGTGCTTCCGCAGGTAGTCAATTGTCTGGCAGTAGAATCTGCAGAATGGCTTACCACCATCCTCATACAGGTCCGCTGTATACAGCCTGATGTGATCAGTGGCATGAACTGTGTAAGACAGGTGTCCATTTTTCACCTCTTCAAGAGAAAGACATGGACATTTTGCGCTTGGCTGAGACATTCTGTTGTACTCCAACACCGGTTATGCAACCCATCCTCTTTCTGTCTTTGTGACGGCAATCTGATCCACAACCACTGTTTATTTTATAGATATAGGGATATATAATTAGAATCTCTACTATTTATAACATTTCCCTGCTATATGCCCCAACCTCCTTTCCTCTGTGCACCTGTCCAAAGATCACAAATATTAACAGCTTTATGAACAGACACCGTTATGACGATGAATGATGTGATGTGCTCACTTTACGGCAGCTTGTGCCAAGCCGGTATCTATGGTACCAGCCTTGTTTGTATGATACACCGACATGCTGCAAGCTATACCGGGGAAGCTTGTGTCAGCTGCAGCATTAGTATCAGATGATGTAAAATCCTGATTGCCCAGGAGGGACCAAATTGCTATCTACTGTTTTCATGAGAAAATTGAGCCGATAATCTGAATGGTTGACTGTGTGAAGACGGAGACTGTAACACTGCACTGTCTACAACAAACATGTGCTGAATCACACAATTTTACAGTATTCCTGCCCATTGCAATTCTTACTAACACTACACTTTCCCCATACACATAGTAGTTCTGTGTAAAAATAATGAGTTTTTGGTTTTTTTTCTCTTGTCTTAACCTACCCAGCTGTGTACGCCAAGATGTGATGCAGCACCTTGCAGTGAAATATTACAATGTCACAAAATACTGCAAGGTACTGCACTGAATACTGGATGGAGCTGTTGCAATCGACCTCAGCTACTGGAGTTGCCTTGTCATGGTGCTCAGATTGAGCATGGATTCTACCAGAGTCCATGTGACCAAAGACTCAGATATTTTCTGACATGAAGTGACAGAAGCAAGGCACTGACCAGTGGCCAGAACAATTTTTTTCCCACTTGTGTGCCAGTCTGCCTGGCCTGTTTCCTCCACTGACCATCATCAACAACAAGCAAAAGGAGCTTGGCATGGAACTGGCAGACTGGTATACATGCAGAAAAAAATTGTTCTGGGCCAGCCAGCATGTCCGTCCCATGCCTACCATCACCTGAGGCCATAACAATTTTTTTTTCTGAATATCTACCAGTCTGACAGGCCCGACCCTCCACCAACCATCAACATCAAGTGTAAGGAGCTTGGCACAGACCTTGAAGACTGGTATACATGCAGAAAAAAATTGTTCTGGACAGCCAGCACATCCGCCCCATGCCCAACATCACCCAAGGATAGAACAATTTTTTTTTCTGCATGTAGACCAGTCTGCCAGGCCCGACCCTCCACCAACCATCAACAACAAGTGAAAGTAGCATGGCCCAGACCTCAAAGACTGGTATACATGCAAAAAAAAATTATTCTGGGCCAGCCAGCACGTCCGCCCTGTGCCCACCACCACCCGAGGCCAGAACATTTTTTTCTGCATGTCTACCAGTCTGCCAGGCCTGACCCTCCACTAACCATCTACAACAAGTGAAAGGAGCTTGGCATGGACCTGGTGGACTGGTATACATGCAGAAAAAAATTGTTCTGAGCCAGCCAGCATGTCCACTCCATGCCCACCATCACCCAAGGCCAGAACAATTTTTTTTTGTCTGCATGTTTAACAGTCTGCCAGGCCCTACCCTCCACCGACCATCAACAACAAGTGAAAGGAGTGTGGCATTGACCTGGTGGACTGGTACACATGCAGAAAAAAATTATTCTGGGCCAGCCAGCAGTCCGCCCCTTGCCCACCATCACCTGAGGCCAGAAAAAAACATTTTTATGCATGTCTACCAGCCTGCCAGGCCGAACCTCCACCGACCATCAACAACAAGCAAAATGAGCTTGGCACAGACCTGGCAGACTGGTACACATGCAGAAAAAAAGTTGCTCTGGGCCAGCCAGCAGTCCGCCCCATGCCCACCATCACCCAAAGCCAGAACAATTTTTTTCTGCATGTCTACCAGTCTGCCAGACCCGACCCTCCACTGACCATCAACAACAAGTGAAAGGAGCTTGGCACAGACCTGGTGGACTGGCACATATGCAGAAAAAAATTTTCCTGGCCAGCATGCCTGTCTGCCTCTCTGCCACCATCTCCTGTATGTATCAGTTGGCTGACCACAATGAATGACTGACCACAGGAAACTGATCTGCCCCCCCGTCCCTTGTAGAACAAAAAGAATACATGCAGTAAAGTACACTCAGCACCATTTTATATATATATTTTTTTCTCTACCACCCCTTCCCCCTCTCACTCTCCTATGCCAAATTAACCAACTAAACAACCAGTCTCTTACCTTACCAGGATCAGGCAGGCACACTGGGCAGTCCTTCAAATAGCTGGATGCAGGCAGTACAGGACAAATCAGCAGGCAAAAGCAGTAGACAAAGTGGACCAGCATGCAGGATTCGGCTTTTACCCCCCTCAGCCCAGTGTTTCAATTGCTACAGCAAAAAAGTAATGTACAGCCCCTTTGTCAGTTTCTCACAAATATGAGGTCAGTGGCTTCTCTCCTCACACCCACACTGGGCAACTCACTGCTCACTCCTCCTCGCTGCTCCAATATGTGGCCTCACTCGCTCCTGTGTTGCTCCGGTACTTTCCTCACTCCTCCTCCTCCTCGCTGCTACAGTTGTGGCCTCACTCGCTCCTGTGATGCTCTGGTGAAGTACCTGTCTCCCCTCCAAACAAGTCACATTTAAAGGGCTTACACTGACCTGAGGGGGGACAGAAAGAAACAAAGAGTGCAAATTATTTTAAAGTTCCTTCAGGTGTTCTGCCCCTTTTGTGACATCCATGGGTAGGGTGGAACAACCTCAGGGGTGGAACAAGGCACATCTTAGCAGGGAGGAGCTGCAGGACACTGAACCATGTTGGAGCAGGGAGCAGGGAAACAAAGAAAGTAGCCTGCCTCCTTATCCTATGGATTCCTCTGTCTGTACACATAAATATCATGCTGGGGTCATGGGGGAGCTCACATATCATGGAAATAGCGTGAAAATCATGACTGCAATTTCCCAGTGTCCCTGGATATCACCTCAGATCAAAACTGGGCTCATTCAAACATAACCTCTGTCAACAACTTGCTGCAAACAGTTGATGTGACTGTCTCCAATTACAGCCTCCTTTCCTAATTAGATATCCACCAAGTACAGTGGGAACATCTCTTTTATAGTATCAGTTTTACAGTTTTATTTTTTAGGAGGAAACACACCACATATGAATACACTGCATCATGTGTATGCAAATACCCAATTGCCTGGTATTGCATAACACACTACAGTGATCAAAGACAATCGATTATTTAAATATCCATGATGCAGTGCTTTCACATGGGGAGTTTTTCCTCAAATTAATTAAATTAAAAAATAAAACTGTACAACTAATACTATAAAATAGATGTCCCTACACATAATCTGCCTAATAGCCATCTACGTGTGCTGATTTATGTCCCCACAATATTAGTAAATAAGAGCCATTGTATAATAGCAATAATACACTCCAGAGAGTGGGTTGTGCTGAGATAACCTCACTACTGGGGTGTTGGATGCACTTGGCCTTTTGACCTGTGCCCAACCACCCCAGGCATCAAGTTATCCTAGCACAACCCACACCATTGTGCATTATTGCTTAATTTAAATCCAGTTATCTTATTTTGTTTACTTGTTGTATAACATCGCATGTCAATGTCCTATCCTTACTGATGTGGAATCTTTGTAAAAGAGTTTTGTTACTCAAGGTGGTGTAATCCAAGACTAAATAAATCATTAATAATAATAAGATATTGCAGAACTTCTGAACCAGTTAAGAAGGAAAAGAATCCAATGGGAATGGATACCATCTAAGAAAAAGCATTTCAGGCTATCAAGGACAAGATGAAAGAAGTTCAGAAATTGTACTTTCTAGATTTTGACAACCATTCTATCTAGCTACAGATGCAATTGACAAAGGACTTGGTGCAGTGCTATACCAAGAGGAAGATGGAGAGAGAAAAAAAGTGATTTTGTATGCTAGTCGAAATTTAACTGCAACTGAGAGAAAGTATCACACATCCGAGAAAGAATGCTTAGCAATTGTGTGGGCTATCAAAAAGTATAGAGGATATTTAAACAGCAAGCCATTCATATTGTACACAGATCATAATGCCTTGACTTGGTTGTTCTCAATGAAAGACACTAATGGAAAGTTAGGAAGATGATCATTACTCTTACAGGAATACACATTCAAAGTACAGCATAGCGAAGGAAGTGTGAATATAATGGCAGACTTCTTATTCCGAAGCACAGAAAGTGAGGAGAAAGAAGATGATAAACCAGATGTTACTGACATGGAGAGAATAATTCCTGACTTATGCTGTAGTATCACGACAACAAGAGTTGAGTCCATCAAAGATGACAAAAGAGCAACTACTACCATTCAACCAAAAGGAAGTCGGAAGAGCACAGAGAAGTGATTCAGAGTTTAAAAGACTGACTGAGATAATCCAGAAAGGAGAAGATATGGAAAGTTTACTTGCTAAATGGAGAGTGTAGAGTCAAGAGCACCAATGCATGCCGGTTGACAACATACTGATGCCATACATAAAAAGTTTGGAAGAATGGAAAGTGATTTTAACAGAGAAACTGAGGAAGAGAGAGAGCCATGAGACTAATGCATTATATCACCATATCAGGAAATATGGACAGGAAGACAACTCTAGACAGATTGAAAGCATGATTTTACTTGCCAAAAATGCATCAAGATGTGATACAATATGTACAGTCATGTATTATGTGCCACGAGACAAAGGCAAGTAACTAGAAAATGATGGGGAGAATGATTGTGCATCATCCCAGTGGACCTTGGACAACTATTGCCACAGACTTAGTTGTACCGTTGCCAAAGACAAATAAAGGAAATGAGTACCTCATGGTAGTTGTGGATCAATTCATCAAATGGGTGGAAGCTTTTCCTTTACACAGAGCCAGTACAGATGTGTTAGTGCAAAAAAATGGAAATGGAAATATTTTGCAGATGAGGAATCCCAAAATATATAATAACTGACAATGGACTGCAGTTTAGATCTGAACAATATGAATAATTCTGTAAAGCTTGGGCAGTCAAGCCTATCTACAAAACACCATGCCATCCTCAAAGTAACTTCACTGCAACAACTACCAGAAATATCAAAGCACATGAGTATATGTGCATGACAATCAACCAAGATGGCATCAAGATTTACTAAGAATGTTAATGGCCTTACGAAGTGCAGTAAAAGACTCAACTGGATGTAGCTCAGCCTTGCTAATGTATGAAAGAGAAGCAATGCTACCTATCAACAGTGAGTTGTCAGGTGGACCAGAAATAGTGGAAGACATGTCAGAATATACAAAGACTTTAGAAAATGAGTACCTGAAAACTCGCATCCTGATTGACTGAAACAGCATGGCACCCAGGCTGTTGTATCTTTAATGAAAGTGCCAAAATTAAATGGAACAGGACAAGCTCCAGTGCTCTGAGCCTCATGCAGGCTCTTCTTCAGAGGGAGTTTTGTTTGGATGTTGTTCTATGGTTTTAGATGCTGCATTTTTTTTCTCAGAGCACTGTTGGAAACCTTTTGCCTTGTTATTTCTTAACAATGCCCTGCTTAAAAGGACACTGAACATGTACTCCCTGGAAGACAGGAGAGAGAGGGGACATGATTGGGACCTTCAAGTACTTGAAAGGTATAAATAAGGTTGATAAGGAGAGTCTTTTTAAGCTGAGTGACAACTATAACACAAGGGGGCACAGTCTTAAGCTGGATGGTGGGAGGTTTAGGAGGGAGGTCAGGAAGCACTTCTTCACAGACAGGGTGGTGGACACTTGGAATGCACTGCCAGAAGAGGTAGCTTCATTGAAGTCAGTGGGTAGCTTTAAATGAGGCTGGGACAGGTATATGGGGAGGGTAAGGGTCATGGGTAGGGAGGAGTGGGGAGAGGGGGCAGGGACATTCGCTCAAGCTGTGGACCCTGCAACATGAGCAGACTTGATAGACCAAATGGCCTTCTTCTGCTTGCTTCTTCATATGTTCATCATCACCTGGTATTCGTGTGCCCACGTTCCACCCAAAACACGCCAGCAGTCATTTCATCTCATGAGCCCACAAAGAAGCCCACTCATCACTGGCAGCCTCAATGTCTGCCTACGAAGTAAGTTTCAGCCTGCTGACACAAAAAGACTTCAGCAACATGTTCGAAGAAGAACAGAAAGACACCAGAGCAATGCCAGCTGCCAAGATACCTCGCAAGACAGTAAGTCAGCATTTTTTAAACTTTAACATGGTTGAGGTTAACAAATTAGTGGAGGAATGCCAGGAGCAAGCCACAAAATGCCAAACACTATGGGCAGTCCAAGTGTTTGAGCAGTGGGAAGCCAGCAAAAATGTTGTTGTTAACTTCAAAGAAGACTCTCCTGACATGTTAAATAACCTCCTAAGGCACTTTTACATAGAAGTGCGTATTGAGTCTGGAGAGCAGTACTCAGTCAGCATATAATGCTCACTCCATGCCGGTCTCATGCACCACATACAGTAAACTTCATGGATATTGGCTGTAACATTTCCTTAATATTAGAGGCAGCATTCAAAAATTCAAACATTATGCTGTCCTCCATATTAAAACAACTTAGAAAAAACAGCAGGACACAGCTGACCACCATCCCACAATCACTTCCCAGGACCTCCAGAAAGTACAGACATCCCCATCCCTCTCGCCCAATGCATCACCCCGATTAGTTTGTAAAGTTTGGTTTGATATCCAAATACACATGGCAAGTCGTGGGCGAGAGGGCTTGAGGGAGCTAATACCACAGTTCTTTGTGGTCAAAGAAAGTGAAAACGGGCACAGATACATAATGCTTAGTCATCATCCTGTAACTAAAAACCACAAAAACCCCTAGCACCCAACAAAGAAGCACAAAGGGGTTACAGCTACAAAGAGGCCTGATGACCCACTGTGCCCTGTACAGTCATTCCTCAAGTACATCAGCAAGATACCAGCAGATGCTAAGTCGTTTTACCTTCACCCTCGATGGCTACCACAGGAATACCTAGACAAGGAAACAACGTAACATACCCATGAACTCATGGGGAAAACTTCTGGGGGCACTAATGTCAAAACTGAGTGCTGGAGCCAGTTTAAGCAAAAGGTATATGAATCATAGTATCTGCACAACTGCAGTACAACTTCTGTCCATCGCTGGTATTGCTTCAAGGGAAATCATCAGTGTAACAGGTCACCACACTGAGCTAAGTTTGGCAAACTACTGGACTGCTTCCTCAGAAGACAGAGAACACTGGAGTAGTATTCTTGGTGGGCAGCAGAAGATTGAGACAAAGCAGGAAATCAAAGAGCAGCCATCTATATCAAAAGAAAACCCAGCAATGCCACCTGCAGGATTCAGCAGAGACACTACAGCATCTGCAACAAACATATTCAGCTTTGTAAACTGCAGCTTCACAGGACCAGTCAACTTTATAAACTACCAGAAATGGAAGGCTTTTTTTAGTAATCAAACAAACAAAGGGCAACTCAGGGTAAATAGTATTTAATTTATTTCACCACACTAATCCCCAGAACGGGACTATTTTTTTCTGTATATTTCAAAACAAGTTAAAAATTAAATAAATTCACTATTTTTCTAGTTCAAACTAACTTCTTTGTGTTTGTGTCTTTATTCTATACATGCAGCCCATTTTCTAAGTGCAATAATACCCTCCAGGGTGGGCATTATGGGATATAATGGACTCACTCAGAGCTATAAGGCCCTCTGCCTGTGGTGTTGGGCCTCATTACATCCCTGGGCAGTCCATTATATCCCGATAATGCCCACCCTGTTGGGTATTATTGGTTACATAACAGACAATATGCAAAAATGCTGGAAAATTGATAAGAGCAATATGGACAATGTCCAGAGGCACCAGAAACAGTTCTATGACCAAAACAAAAGAGATGTAACTATGGATTGCAGAGAGATGGTACTGTTAAGAAGTCATCCACAATCAAATCTTACTCAGAAATTTTCTGCAAAACTTGCAAGAAGATAAGAAGGACCATATGTTGTTGCCAGAAAATGTTTGGAAATTACGTACCTTCTGAGAGACCCACCTACTAGTAGAGAGAGGGAGAGTACACCACATTAGCAATCTTTGGAAGTTTAAAAGTAGAGGTAGGACAAACTACACTGAAATGAATTATGGGGTGCACCAGACGTGCAAACTTCTTTGAAAGACCCAGAAGTAGAACAAATTCCTCAAAGCCATAGTACACAGAGTTATAGCTTTAGGACTAGGAAGTGTGTTGACTAAAGAATCCTACATTTTGAGGGTACTCAATCCTAGTTGATCAGCTACACCCACCAAGGTGCATCAGGAAACAGTAAAGTGTAATACATATATAATGTGCTAAAGTAATTTTGTATGTGTAAAACTTAAAGTAAAAAGGTTTTCTAAATAAGGCAGGTCTTGGACAACATTGTTGCCCTTCTGGGGGGGAAGACTGTAACAACCTAGAGAGATTGTTCCACCAAGAGAATACGGATAGATAAGTAATTTAACTGTATTTAAAAGGTAATTACTCTAGGACGTAGGTTCGAGACACAGAGAAGGTAGGAGCTGCCAGATAGATGTAGGGTGGCCCCTGCAGTAATAAAAAAGACCTAGATTTAGAATCCATAATTGTACCACATTAATAGTCCACAGTTTTAAATAGGACTGAATACAGCAACAGTGTGAGCATATCATTAATTGAAAAAGTGGGATGCAGTACACTGGGGTAGTTGGAAAGGACTCCTGGCACCAGCTTTACTACCACACATGCAGTTTTGCATATAGTTATAGTGCTTGGCAAGGTTTTTTATGTAAAAAATGTAGCATTTGTATTTAAAAATAGTAATGATAGTATTGGTGGCCAGTGGGCTAGTAACTGATCACCCTGACTATTGACACAAGAGTTGGTAGCTTAGTACATGATTTGGTCCACCTGAGTTGCCTGTGATTTTTAAAGTAATTTCAGTTTATTGTTTATTTTTCAGTCATTTTTAAAATGATTATTACAAATTACAAATTCACAGAACAATGCATGATATCATAAGATTTACAGTAAAAACTGCATAAACAGAATAAATAGCATGTTGCATTCTATATACAGGAGTCGCTGAGCCTTAAAGGAAATCCATACATTTCCTGATGAAATTATTCTGAGGGTTACTGTGAGGGTCCAGCATGTAAACTGCTAGGTTATATTTAGAAAATGCTTTCAGTAAGACAGAAAAAGACTATACATTTAACAATTATGATGTGGAGGCATCAGTTCTGTGGACAGGAAGGGTCCTGTGATGATGTCACTGCCTCACCAGCTCTAACAGTGTGCAATTAAGCAGGTTAAAACAAACTGCTCCTACAGACAGGGATCCTGTTCTATAATGAAGAGGAGCACTTGATTCTTTTCTTGCTCTCTACCAAACATAAAATCCTGGGTGTCCCTCAGAATATAATAGAATCCCTCACATCACAGTCAAACTGATCTCACCTGCTGCACTGCACACTGTTAACACTGGTGAGGAAGAGACATAATCACAATTCCCTTCCTGTAGACAAAATGGGTGCCTCCATACCCCTATTTAAAAATAATTTTTCTGTCTTACCGAAAACATTTTCTAAATATAACCCAATAATTTACATACTGGATCCTCACAGTAACCTTTACAATCATTTCATAAGGAAACAAACGGATTCTCTTTAATCTGATTTCTCCTTATTTTTCTAGTTAACAATAAATATTTCCCAACTCCCTGTACAACAGTAACAACTTCAGCAGTCATAATATAGTCACCAATATATGTTCATCAGTAGTGTCCTCAGATTGAAGAATACTATCCAACTATTTATGTCTAATTTGATTGTACCAAGGGCATTTTAAACTACATGAACCAAATCTTCTTTATCACTTAGGTTACAGGAACACTACCTATCTTCTGGGTCTTGTGGCTTCATATACAAAGCCTTCCTAGGATTAGACTTGAACAATTCTAACCTGAAGCGAGTATACACCTTACGTATATTGGGATCTTTCAGTATGTGCAAATAAAATCTGAAACCGTGGTTATCATTTTGTGTATATAATTTTGCATGATTAGATGCAAATATACATGCACAATCAAGTTTTTTGTAGTGTCTTACAATTTTCTTTTTATTGTATGTCTGATACTGATCACTAATTATAATCCTTCTCTTTACATATCCTAGCAAAAAGTCTAACATATATTTTTTAATATCCTTTCAAGGTACTGGTACCATGATGATTAGTTAGAACCCCTTTTTCTCCCAGTTGGTCTTTTCCAAATGGTATTGTTTTACCCAGCAGGCATTGGGATGTTTTAATAATCTGATCCAGAATTTAATAATTTGGATGCCCATAAGAGCCTGAAGTCTAGGCAGTCCTAGTTCAACTCTTATAAAGTAACCTGGAGTATTTTTTTGACATCCCAAAGCACTTCTTAGTAACTGAATTGCTGGCTTTTCCAGCCTGTCGATAGCATTGTTACCCCAAATCTCTACCCCACACAATGATTGTACATTGAATTTAGCTTCCATAGTCTGCACATAGAAACATAGAAATATAGAATTTGATGGCAGATAAGGACCACTTGGCCCACCCAGTCTGCCCATTTCCCTACCTAATGGATAAGCTGCAGATCCTAGTTAACCGGCAGCCTACTTCTTTCTACTCCAACCCCCTAGAATTGCCTTATGACTGTCCCATGTATTCTTGAATTCAACCACTATTTTTGACTCCACAACCTCCTCCGGAAGGCTGTTCCATGCATCCACAACCCTCTCTGTGAAAAAATACTTCCTTACATTACCTCTGAGCTACCCCCCCATCTTCAAATTGTACCCCCTTGTTCTTGCACACCTCTTTTTTTGAAAGATGCTACCCTCTTGGACTTTTTTGATTCCCTTGAGGTACTTGAAAGTTTCTATCATGTCCCCCCTCTCCCTCCTTTCCTCGAGGCTATACATATTAAGCTCCTTTAGTCTCTCTTCATATGTCTTCTGGTGCAGACCCTGCACCATTTTAGTTGCCCTCCTCTGGACAGCTTCCATCTTGTCTATGTCCTTGTGGAGACTGGGTCTCCAGAACTGCACACAGTACTCCAGATGGGGTCTCACCAGCTGTCTGTACAGAGGGATAACAACTTCTTGTTTTCTACTGGTGATGCCTCTCCTATACATCCCAGTATCCCCCACCCTCCTTACTGCCCTCTCACATTGCTTGCCCACCTTTAAGTCATCTGATATGACTACCCCCAGGTCCCTTTCCATTTTTGTTGTTGTTAGTATCTCACCCCCCATTGTGTACTCTTCCCCTGGGTTTTTGTTTCCCAGATGCATTACCTTGCACTTCTTAGCATTGAATCTAAGCTGCCATACATTCGGCCATTCCTCTAACCTTGCCAAGTCCCTTCTCATCCTTTCCACCCCACCTTGTGCATCAACTCTATTGCAGATCTTTGTGTCATCTGCAAAGAGACATACTTTTCCTTCCAGTCCCTCTGCAATGTCGCTTATAAAGACATTGAACAGGACCGGTTCTAATACTGAACCCTGCGGTACCCCACTAGTAACCCCCCTTTCTTCAGAGTGGACTCCATTTACTATTACCCTCTGTGTCCTATGCACCAGTGGTCTTACAGTAGATCCCCCATATATATCATTAAATCTTGCCAGGGCATTTACTGTGCCTTTTGTCTTGGCTACTGTGTATTCAAAATTAGGTTTACAAGAACAATTATTTGTTAAGATTACAACTAAATATGTATATCTGTTTACCACATCCATTATTTTGATTTTATCCACCATAAATATTTATTTTTCCTGGCTCCTATTACCAGTACCTTAAATTTTTCCATATTTATTTTTAACAAAATACTTTCTCAACTTTTTTGAGTATGCTTAGTTTATTTTGTAATCCAACTACTATTAATGAGCATAGAACCAGATCATCCACATATGCTAATGAAACACATGGTATAGTGTTTATTTTGGAGGAATCAGTTTCAGATTCTTCTAAGTCTTGGAGTACTTTGTTCAGATAAATATAAAACAGCATGAGTGCTAAAATGCACCCTTGTCTCGCACCCTTATTGTATCATGATTTTTAAAGTAATTATTTTGTAATTAATGAATCACTCCTGTGGTAAAAAAAGAAGCTGCTATTAGTAAAATAAATAAAGTAATGCAGAGTGGCAGCTGTGGGTGCTCTGAGCACCGAAAACTGAGAGAAAGGGAGTGAGAGAGATTGAGAGTCAGTCCCACAGCAAGAGTGCACTGGTGCTCAGTAAAGAAATCCTTGGCTCTGCTTGCAGGTGCCCACCACACTCCAAAGCCAGTTGGAAGCTAAGCATCTGGCCTAACTACTGCTCCTGCTTCTGAAGTACCAAAAGGGAGATGCACAGTGTGCTACTCTCGAGGCAGGATCAACCAGACAAAATTTCCCTTCTACTGTAGTTGGCAGGTGATAAGCACCAGGGAAACTGATTTTAGGAACTGGCTTTCAGTGAATAAAATAAATAAAAGGGGGCACAGTCAAAAAGGGACTCTGGAAGTCCCACATACATGTAAAGTGTATGTACTGTGTATAAGAGATCAACAGAGCCATTTTGTCCATTTGAGGTGCAATTATAAGCACAGGAACTCATGGCTTTCCCAAAGAGGAAAATACATATAAACATAATAAATATGATAAATAAAGTCATGTGGGGGCTGAGAAAGTCCTGGACTCATTACAAAAATAAAGAAAAGTTCAACAAATACACACATGCTAAAATGGATTATTTTAAATGGAGGCCCAGTCAAAAGAGAAGCTATTTCAGTCTCAACAAATTTGCCACATTTAAGATCGAGTTGCCTAGCCATTTTTGTACAGAAATGCACCAAACTTGGCAGACACATAGAAGAGAGTGGCCTACATACTGGAAAATGGTTAAAGCATGAATTATAGGAGATGCTAACCTTTAAAGGGAGAGTGGGTCCTTGGTGAAGCAAATACATGCAGGCAGTTACACGGGAGGTAGGGCTTATCGTTGGAAAATAAATATGTAACTCCTGAGTGAAATAAAACTGTTGTGGTCAGTGCAATTAAAGAAGAAATTACTTTTTAGACTGGAAAATTAACAGAAAAGTGCTTAAAAGTGATTATTTTTGCATTTGTATGATAAAAGAATGTTAGTCTTAGTGACTGTACTTTCCAAGGGGCTGTTTTGTACAGAAAAAAATCAGCAGAGAACTTAGGAAGACAACTGTCCAGTCTATAATAGAAACCTGCTTAAACCTTGGGTAAGTGTTTATTTTGTGACAAAGGAAATGTATTTTAAATTGGGCTCAAGTTGTAAAAACAGGGGAGCCATAGAATGCTGAGAGGGGCAGTTGAGTGTCAAATCTGATAATTCCATTGTGATTTATGTTGTTGCAAAGAGGATTTTGATTGGTGCTGAGCCTCTGGAGAGGTCAGTGTCTACTCAGTGACCAGACATTTAAATATGCTAATGAGTTTTGTCTATAAAAGTAGCTGCACAGCCAGTGTGTTGTCAGTCTGAGCATGGAGAGCAACTGAGAAGGAAGGTGCCCAAGGGGTTTCCTCTATGAAGAGGCCTGATGCAATGAAAGACCCTGACAGATACAGTTTATTTAATTACAAGTGGACACTATTTTATTGAGAATGTGCCTCAATCCTTCTGATTTAAAGAGACTTTTGTCAAGTGAAGGACTGAACCTGAAAGGACTGAGGGGGGATTCTGTCACAACTTTTAAGGTACCAGTACTCAATATGTTTGATGCCAGTGCCAATTTTCTGAATGTTTTACAGTAATGAATGTACAGAAATGTCAACTGATTTCCTGATAATTTAGAGTATAGAGATGTAGCACAGTAACTGTGTAATTGGATACCTGGGTGGGTATCTGGCAGGAGGGGTCAGTGGGCTGACTGAAGCAGCTAAGACCTAGCAGTCACTGTATGCCCTTAAGGCAAATGAAGTGTATGGCATTGGGGTCTGAGGTAAGGCCTAGTGCTGGGTATCAGAATAATTAAATACCAGGGAGGGTATCTGGCAGAAGGGTTCAGTGGACTGACTGTTTGGAGGTATGACCCAGTAGTCACTGTATTCCTTAGTTCTACAGTGTGTACAGTAATTGGATACCAGGAAGGGTATCTGGCAGAAGGGGTCAGTGGACTGACTGCCTCACGGTATGGCCCAGTAGTCACTTATTCCTTAGTTTTAAAATAAATAAAGTTCAGAGATTAAAGCCAAGGCGGCTGCTTATCCTGGGACAGTGTGATATCTGGAGGGCTGGTGGTGCCTGCAGTCTCCAGGAGTGAAATACAAGGTGGTTAGTGGAGTGGTGTTGCCCTGCTAGAACAAAACAGAGTATAGAATATTTTATGTGTTTTGAACTGTCATTTTTTCTGAAACTGAACTGTGCAATTTGTGGCTATTATTGCAGATATTTATTTTACAGTTTCAGTAAACTTTTACCTTTTTGCTCAACAATCTAAGTGTTGGTGTCCTTGCTTACAGTGCCAGTGTCTCACATTCCTGTAGGTCTCCAGGTCAGTCTGTGCAGCATTCCCAGCTCTTAGCAGTTCTTAGCCACTCCAGTTGGGGAATTAAGGTACTGTACTCAGGTAGTACCCAACTAGGAAAGGGTTGTCACATGGGAAGGAACAACGAATCCTTGATGTCACCTATCTCTGTGCTGAATGGTCCCATCAGTGGCCAGATGTAAATACAGTAGTGGATGTAACATCATAACCTCCTCCCTCTGATTGCCTGCTGCCATGTTAGGAAACATGTCCCGAGTGTCTACTGGTACCCTCTGCCTGCTGATGATCTGTGCTCTTGCTTTCCCTGAGCAGCCTCAGTGGCTAATGTCCCCCACACCACTGGAACTGTGCCCAGCACCTAGCTAACCCCCACCCACCCATACCTGTTAGGAAGGGGTCAAGCAGCAGTCCTGCTAGAATGGCTAGCAGAGCCATCCTGTCACCTCCTCGGCTTGCCACCATATGGAATGACAGGGAATGCACATACAGTATTCAGTACTGTATGAACCCTCCCTGTCATCCCATATGGTGACCAGCCAAGGAAGAGAGAAGAGGGCTTTGCCGACTTTGTATTGGGATTGCCACATGTCACCTTACTGACAAGTATGTGGTTTATGGGGTTAGCTGGGTGCTGGGTACAGTTCCAGCAGTGTGGGAGGGGGCATCAAGCCACAAGTCCCTGCTCGGAGGGGGCACCGACATGGATCCTCAGCAGTTGGGGGTCACCACTAGTGACCAGGGACATCTTTCTTTAATCATACAGTGATGGCTGATCAGAGGGATTCCACTAGATGCCAGTGAATTCTTGCCTAATATGGGGGCATGTGATCAGAGGACAGTGGGGTGCTGCTAGACACTAGGGTATACTATTTCTTTATGGGAACAGGGATTGGAGGGTGGGTGTGCCACAGAACAACACAGTAGTCATTCAGATATCATTGACACTAGTTTACCATGATTGAAAAAGGGCAACATCCATTTTACTGAATGGAAAAACCATCACTGTCACTGCTGTCTTCAAAGCCAAAATTGTTTTTTACCAGTGTTTTGTGAGCTTTAACAATTATTTTCTCAGCTAGCATGTGGTTTAACAGTTTTGCTGTCTAGTAAGTGCACCAATTCTTGTAGTTATTAAAAACAATAAACTATGTGATAAACTCAACCTGTACTTCACTTTTGTTTTGTGTCTTATATGTATGCACAGTCCTCCCACTATTATCAACGCCTATTCGCCCAAGTGATCTGAGCATGCAGATCTTTGAGGCCAGTGTGTGTGTGTGTGTGTGTGTGTGTGTGTGTGTGTGTGTGTGTGTGTGGCTGACCTCATGTATGTCATCTCGAGTTGAACAGCACTCGTATGTGACAGCAGCGGCACTATAGCCCCCATCTCTCAGGGGTAACAATAGAAGCCGTGGATGCAACACTATGGCTCCCATCCCTCAGGGGTAATGGCAGCAGCATTATAGGCTTCACCCCACAAGGGTGATGGCAGCAGCACTATGGCCCCTATCCCTTAGGGGTAACAGCAGCAGCAGCACTATGGCTCCTATCCTTCAGGGCTGAGAGGAGCAGCACTAAGTCCACAGTCCCTTACGTGTGATTCAGTAGTTACACTGCAGCCTCTGTCCCTCAGGGGTGATGGTTGAAGCACTACGGCCCCCATTCCTCAGGTCTGACAGCAGAAGCAACAGTGCAGCACCAGTGACTCAAGGGTGAAGACAGTAATGACAGCAGTACAATCCCCTTCCTTCAACACCCACACCCCACATGCCCAAGTTACAAATTTCTGGGTCACATAGCTTGTCAGAACTCAAATGTGAATTAAGCCATGAGACACCAATGTGGACTCCTTCAGTTTGATCCTAGCATTTAACTTCCTAAATTGGCTTCTTTGAAATAAAGTGTCTTTACCTAAAAAAATCTCACAAATGATTACTGGAGGACCCTCTAATGGAAAATCATGCAGCTCCCAAATATGTGGATACCTTTTCTTTTTTTTAACATGGTGTCCATGAAAAGGAGTTCTCTTAGTTTTCATGTCTGAACTCAGATGTGAATTGAGCACCAGTCTGCCCACTTGCTTCATACAGCTCCTGGGTCCTTATCTTCTGTGTGTTCCTGAATATGCTTTCTAGCTTGGGTGCCGTTGTAGCACCCCACTCAACTCTAATGGCATTATACAGTGGCAGGTAGAGTAACAAAAACATTTGGGCCATATAGCATACTCAAGGGCACACAGATGCTAGGGTCCCTCAACTCACTTAGGAGAACACAACAAGCAACAGCCACAGCCCTACTCTGCCCACTGGCATCATACAGAATCAGGCACCTTACCTGCTGTGTACCTCTGAGTGCGCAATCTGGTTTGAGTGCTGCTGCAGCACCCTACCCACTGATGCTGGCATCATGCAGTTCCAGGTAGACTAACAGCAACACACAGGTCATGCAGCAAATTCGGGAGCACACAGAAGCTAAACCCCCCTCACTCAGGGGCACACAGCTAATGGCAGCAGAATGTAGAATTTCCAGTGTTTATACCTTCAGCAGCCCATCTCACCCACCTAACTTAAAAAAACACTCCCAAAATTAAAAATTAAATAGTGGCAAAGGCTGGTGGTGCACAACACTGGAAAGTAGGACATCTGAGCTTGTGAGCTGAGCTGATCTACACTCCCCCTGCCCTGGTGGGGTTTACAACATGATGCAGAGGTGGGGTCACGTGATGGCAGCCTAAGCTGAAGCAGCAGTTCCCTGGAGCTCCGTTCTACACCTGCAGATTTCCTGGCAAATATTTGTAACAGTAAACTCCATCATCTTAATTTCTGTACAGGAAGAAAGCCTACCTACCTTGGAAAATCTAGCCTGAGTGCAAAATGGATGTCTATATGAAAAAAGCGCCACCAAGGCACTCTCCGCCGTGTACTCTAGAAAGGACAAGGCCGCGAAAAGGCCCAAACAGCAAGCCGTTAGTCTACCGAATGCACCCGAAATAGCAGCAGCCCTCTCAGAGGAGAAATTCTTAGAAGTTATGAAACCGCTACAAACAGCGATCGCTACCATATCGGAGGATCTTCAAAAAAATTCAAACCTCAGTTGAATCCCTAACAAGAAGAGTCGGAGACTCCGAAAGTCGAATAATTTCCCTAGAGAAGAAACAAGATAAAAATGATTTGGAGAATGTGAATGTGGCACGAAGAATAAAGAAACTAGAAGAGAAATTGGAAGACCTGGAGGGACGTAGCAGAAGAAACAACTTAATTGTTATTGGGATGCCAGAGAAAGAAGAAGGAAACGCAGCTATATTATTTCTGCAGAAGCTCTGCCTGAAATTAGCTGGGCCACCACTGCACGGAGGAGAATACATTATTGAAAGAGCGCATCGAGCTCTGCGTCCTCCACCAACCTCGGGCCAGCCACCCAGACCAATGATATTTAAACTTTTACATTTTTTGGACAAACAACATATATTGTCCAAAGTTAAAGAAATGAATGAAGTGACATGGGAGGGCAGGAAAATCCATATTGCACAGGATCTCCCTTATTCGGTGCAAATGCGTCGGCAGGAACTTCACCCCCTGGTCTCTAAATTAGTGGCTGCAGCTAAGGCATTCAGGGTTAAATACTCTGCTACTTTAATGGTCAGGCATGGGGAAAAGTGGTTGTCATACAACTCTCCAGCACAAGCATTGGTAGGACTAAAGGAAATTTACCCAGAACTGTACAAATGAGACTGGCGGAAATTCTCTGGGTACACAGCAGAGGCTTAATTTTAGCCGATGATCTGATCAGCAGTCGTGGCGGGCTTTGAAAGTAATTACCAGAATAGTTTATTAGAGTGCTTCTTTGTGAGTGGATTTTCTAACAAAACAAGTGGAGGCAATGATGCGAATTGCTGTCTGGACTATTGGGCTTCTTGGGAGGTGCTTTGTATAGCGTGAAATGTGTTTAAGCAAAGGAGGAAATCTGGTTTTGTAGAATTCTCGGCTCAGAGGAGATCGCGGTGATATGCCTGGAAGAGTGAGGATCTGCCGACTAGACGATCTCGGTCGAGGATAATTGAAGACTTTTGTTCCTGCTTTAATTTCTCGCTTCCATATCGCAGAACTGGTCAATTAAGTTGGACAATGTTACGGCACGGACTGATGCATTGTTGTGTATACGCTTAGGAGTGGGCATATTACAATAGCGAGTACTGAATGGAGTCGGATTGGTTTCCGAGAATGATCTCAATGCTGGATATAATTAGTTGTGTGGGCATAAGAAATCTAATAGAGGCAACCAATTTATTTACACTCAGCAGCCTTTGCATGCGAATTTGGTTTACAATAGGTTTAAACCAAAGAGGATGTTTAGGGCGTTATGTAATACCTAGGCAGGGGAATTCTAAGGACTGTTCTCCCTACCTCTCTTTTCCTCCTAGCTCTCTATCAAAGGTTATGTTTTAAGGGGCTAATTGCTTTGTGTTTATGGTAGGATTTAATTAATGACCTGTATGTGCAGATCCAGTTATAGTCCCCAATTAAGTTATCACTGTATTAAAAATGAGCACTTTAAATAGAATAATGATATGCATGTTAAACTTTTAAGGTGGTCAAATGTTAGTATTTAGTAGGGTTAAGTTTAGAGCTTACAAGGTATAGAAAAGATACTGTTAGGCTTAGAACTGTTGTGTATCAAGTTATTATACTTTCTCAGCTACATATGCAGAGGGACAGGTGTGGGGGGGCTTCGGGGAACAAACTGTTAGGCTGGGTTATGCTTAAGTATAAATCATGTGGCATATGGGATTTTGGAGTGCAGTAAATCAGAACTGGGGTTTTGGTTTTAAGTTGGGTATTACGAGTTATGAGGTTAATAACTATAGGGTGTTACTCTGTGGGGTTAAGACTACACACTATCAATATGTGGCGGTCCAAGGTATGCCTAAGTATATCTTGGCTCTTTCAATAAGGTTGTACTGTGACATTTCCAAGCTGCCATTGTAGAACATGGATAGTTGTTACTGTTTTGTAAGTTGGAATATCAAAGGAGCCAAAGATAGGGTCAAAGGCAAATAATTTTGAAGCATTTGCGGCAGTTGGGAGCACAAAATAGTTTTCTTGCAAGAAAGCATTTGAAGAAGAAGATGAATCCTTTTAGGAAGTCATGGGTTGGGCATGCTTTTTGGATTGGGGCAACCATGAATAAAAGAGGGGTAGCCATATTATTAGCGAGGAACATCCCTTTTAAAATGACTCAAGAAATTTGGGACCCAGAAGGCCGATATATAATAATTCATGGCTCGTTGGAATCCTGTCCGGTTCTTTTGGGCTCTATTTATGGCCCTAATAGTGATTCCCCATCCTTTTTTGTAGATTTACTTAATGTGTCGACCAATCCATCAAAATGTACTATACTGGGAGGAGATTGGAATTTAGTGCTTCAAACAGATTTAGATAGGTCTGATCATGTAAGACGGGGATTGTCTCCAGCACAAAGGGCAATAAAGGAGCTTATAAGCAGTGTGGCGCTTGTGGATGTCTGGAGAGTTCTTAACCCCTCAGAAAGGCAATATACCTTTTTTTCTTCAGCGCATAGAACATATTCTCGAATTGACTACCTACTCATAAGCTCTTTTGCATTGCCTGGAGTCTCTCAGGTAGAAATATCAGCTAGAGTGTTGTCTGATAATGCACCAGTCAGCATGGAATATCGACTAAGTGCAGGAGGTAAGAGATCTCCACAATGGCGGTTGAATAGCCAATTACTGCGAGACAAAACCTCTTTAGAATACATTGTGGATTTCATTGCTTCTTTCCTTAGTAGAAATCAAGGATCAGTGACTAAATATGACTTCATTTGGGCAGCTTTGAAATGTTCTTTGAGGGGAGTTCATAAAATGGCTTCAATAGAGTTAGGCATCAGAGGTGCAGATGGAGGATCTTCTTGTATCCATTAAAAGCCTGGAACATAGTCTATCCCGTTCATCACCGGTAGAGATGTGGACTAGACTACATCAACTGCAAGCTCAATACACAGGGCTGGTATCTCAAAAAGCAGAGTTGGCCCTGCAAAGAACCAAATTTAAATACCTAGAGATGGGGGAAGGGCAAGTAAGTTATTAGCTATGCGTATCCGTCAAGTAGAGGCTTCACAATTTATTGCAGGAATTTATACAGGGCAAAATGGTCAAGTTTGCACTGACCCTCAGGAAATTGCGAAATTGTTTGGATCTTATTTCCAAGATCTTTACACAGTAGACCCAGTCCTGTGCCCCACTATGAAGGAATAAACTCTTATCTTAGCTCTGTAAGTCTGCCTAAGATTACAGCTGCAGAAGTGGCCCTCTTAGGTGCCCCAATTTCCCTAGCAGAAATTCAGCAGGCAGTTCAGAAGCTACCTCCAGATAAATCGCCCGGGCCGGACGGATTACCGAGCAACTTTTATAAAGCCTATCAGTCTATAATAATACTGGTATTAAAAGATGTGTATAATTATTGGTATGGTAATGGGATATCAGACCCAAGTTTTCAGGAGGCTGCAATATCCCTGATTTTAAAACCAGGGAAAGATCCACTAAGTCTTAGTAGTTACCGCCCTATATCTTTATTGAACACGGATATTAAAATTTTAGCAAAAGTGTTAGCAAATAGACTCTCAAAAGTTATGGGTACTCTCATAAGCCACGAGCAAGTCGGATTTATGATGGGAAGATCATCTCAAGATCATATGAAGAAATTGTTGCATCTCCTTTCGGTATCCAGGGACTCCAGCACGCCAATGGTGTTGGTCTCCCTGGATGCCGAAAAGGCATTTGACAGAGTCTCCTGGGACTTTCTGTTTGCTACCTTAATCTCAATTGGACTACCCAAAGAATTTATAAGATGGATACAACTCCTATATTCCTCCCCCACAGCCAAAGACAAGTACAATGGCTTATTTTCCCCATCCTTCAACCTAGCTCGGGGCACAAGGCAGGGATGTCCATTGTCCCCTCTGCTGTTTAACATATACTTGGAGCCTCTGATCCTTAGACTGGCAGGCAATATTAATATTAAAGGGATCCAAATAGGCACTGTAAGATATTCCATCTCGGCATATGCAGATGACATATTATTACATATGGAGAGGCCAGGCCTTTCAGTCCCAGCTATTCTAAGTGAGATAGAGGAATATGCTAAAGTCTCATTTTATAAACTAAATCGGGCTAAAACTAAGGTCTTGCCTTTAAATAGTAGAGTAAATAAGGTAGAACTCTCATTCCTTGGCCTCTCTTGGGAGGTGAAGCATATAGTATACTTAGGAATCAAGATTTTTAGAGATCTTGGTACTATAATAAGAGACAACCTGGACAGCTTAGTCAAAACGATAGCCCGGGATTTGGAAAGATGGCGATTGCTTCCTATTTCTTTATGGGGTAGGCTAAGTACAATTAAAATGAACATTCTACCAAGCATGCTGTACCCATTGGGTATGCTGGGCACTTATTTGACAAAAACGTGGTTCCTTAAATTGCAAAGGATAGTAAATACTTTCTTATGGAACAAGAAAGGTATTCGCAGATCCTATCTCAAGTTGACAGCCCAGAAACACAGAGGAGGTCTTGCGGCCCCCTCTTTCTTTCTATATTATTTAGCACAACATATGAGCAAGCTGGCCTTTTGGAGTAAGGAGAGTGGGAATTCAGAATATCTCCCCTTGTGGCTCTCTATAGAAAAATACTTAGCCTCCCAAGCGAATTGTTCGTTGGGGGCGCTCTTATATGCCTCGTCATCTCACACCCCTAAGTCAATTAAGAATAATCCCATGGGTTGGTCATTGAAGGCTTCTCATCAGGCCCAAAAATACTTAGCAGTAAAGTGGTATCAGTCTTTAGATCAACCAGTTATTGGCAACCCACATTTTAAGATCAAGAATGTGCCAATATCCCTCAATTTCTGGCCTCGGCTAAGCCAATGCAAAGCATCAGACATATGGTCGGATGGAAAACCACTTTCTTTTGCTCAATTCTGGAAATTCAATGAGGCATTAGATAAAGAAGCCTTTAAATATATTCAAGTTAGTAAGGCCCTTGCATCCTTTTTCTCCCGGTTCCGTCAATGGATCCAGAGGAAAAGAACTAGCTACGCTTTTAAGGTAGCCTCCCAATCACCTCAGTTTCTAATATATACAAAACTTTACAGGCATGGGACAGTAGGTTACCATCAGGAGTTTGTCTTTATTGGGTAGAGAGCTAGAGTGTCAGAGAACCCTGATCTATGGAGGAAACTCTGGTTATCAATGTACAAATTCATAAAACAGGACAGAATCAGATTAGTTCATTTTAACATTATGCAGAATATCTATCTCACGCCAGCTAAGATCTTCAAGTTTGGGACATTAAATACTTCCATATGCAGCAAATGCAAGGGGGACATCGGCTCCCTTTATCATATGATGTGGTTGTGCCCCTACGTGCAGACCTTCTGGCAATCCGTTAATAGTGCTTTAGATCCTATCCTTGGTTTGAAGACCTTATTTACCCCTGAAATCTGTTTAATAAATTATTTCCCAGGTGATATTCCCAAAGTTAGGAAAGCACATATGATACTTATCTCTGCGATAACTAAGCTGATAATTATGAGGCATTGGATGGAAGATAAGTCTCCTAATGTAATGGAGTGGTACAAGGAAATTGGCCAGGCATTACAATTGAAAGACACATTGCATCTATGCATAATAGATTAGAAGCTTATTTCTCTCTCTGGGGTAGCCTAGAGACTCTACTGATAGTTTGGAAGCCATAGTAGGCGTAGTCATATTATAGGTGAGATATACTAAAGATATTGGATAGTGTGTAGTCAGGGAGGGGTAGGGATGGGGTTTTAAGTTTTAAGTTATGGTATGTATTTTAGCGCCTATTACTTTGGTATGTTCATGTACTATCTAATGTACTTTGACTGGTGCTCAAACTAATAAAACTTGTTAAATCAAAAAAAAAAACATGATGCAGAGGTGATGTGTGCTGATCTGGGGGGTCATACCTCAGTGAGAAGTGGGGGCTGCCTTGATGATGAAATTGACCACACAGTATTGTATTTTTTTGTGTGTACTTTTCCATCTGCAAATTATACTGTAAAGCCACTAGAGGGCAACAAAAACCATGTAAGTTGCAATCATCTACCCACTAGTCTCCCCTAACACTTCTAGTCCTGGGTCATTCATACCTAAAGTAATTAATCAACGTCCTAACATTCAGTGGTGTGACCTGAATCTGTAAGCCTGTACAAAGCCTCTACTACCCTACCCAGAAAGGTTTTCATCGCCCTCCTATTCACACCCTTCCTGGTTCTTACCCTTATCCCAGTCTCTCCCTCTACACCTATTTCCACTTCTCTCTCCCCTTCCCTTCCAGATACCTCCTTCATTCTGTCAATCACCCCTACAGCTCCCCTTGTAAGCAGACCCCACTTTCCCTATTACCTTCCAGCAACTTTGTTTTCCCTTCCTAGTCACTTTGACTTCCTTCATTTCCTTATCGCCTTCTCTCCATCCTCCCTCCCTCCCTCACGTATTTCCTACTCCAGTTACTAAACTTCACTATTTCTTCCTTGCCCTCCTCCTTCTTTCATCAGGGAACATTCACCCCAACCCTGGCCCTATTTCTTCTCCTACCCAGGCTCCTTACCCAAATAACATGTCTCCAAACCCCACTCCCACTACAACCCTTCCTAACAGGTTGAAGCTCCTCCACCTGAACATCTGCAGCCTGCTACCTAAAATCGACCTCCTACAAACTCTTATGATTTCACACACCCCTGATATCCTAATTATTACTGAGACATGGCTCAAAAAACGCACCCCTGACAGTACCATTGCTATCTCTGGTTATTCCATCTCCAGACAAGATCGATCGGGT
This sequence comes from Neoceratodus forsteri, assembly GCA_016271365.2. Lineage (NCBI taxonomy): Eukaryota > Metazoa > Chordata > Ceratodontiformes > Ceratodontidae > Neoceratodus > Neoceratodus forsteri. The sequence goes on from CM028129.1 coordinate 1,020,408,228, forward strand.
CATGGAGGGGGAGTGGCCATGTATATTCTGTCCTCTCTGCAGTTTACTGCCACCCTATCTACATCCATCCCAGCTACCTATGAAGCCCTTGTCACCTGCATTACCCTTCCTTTCTCAATCCCAATTTTTGTGGCTGGCATCTATTGCCGCCCAAGTATTCAATCCTCTGTCACTACTGAACTCTTTGCCAATATCACCTCCCTCTCACAATCTGGTGAACTTTTCATAATGGGTGACGTAAATCTAAGTTGGTTGTCTCCCAAGTTAAACAAGCTACATAATGATGTCGCTGCTCTAAACCTCACTCAACTTATACTTGAGCCCACCCGCCCTAATCCCAAAACACAAAACCACACCCTGTTGATGGGACACTCACAACCTACCTGCACCACATCATTAAATCTGGTCTCCTCCCTGATGCCCTTGGTGACCACAACCCCATTTTCATTTTTTGTAAGGTTCATTACCCTAAACCTCCCCCTAAAATCATATAGCTCTGGTCCTTTAAATCCTTAGACTTTACCCCAATCATATCTGCACTCACTTCCACCAACTGGGCCCCCCCTCTCCACTGCCATTTCTGTTGACCAAGCACTTGACTATTTTAAGGACAAATTCATTGCCACTTGGAATGCTTTTGCTCTTTTCAGATGGACCAGAGTCCATGGGCTTCACCTCCCCTGGATCACCCCAAACTCCTGGCCTGCTTCAGGGAGCATGACAGGGCCTGGAGAAAACACAAATCTACTAAACATCCAAATGACTACGCCAAATACAGAATGCTACGCAATTCATATACTAAAGCTACTAAGCTACTACACTGGCTAAGTCTGACTATTTCAACTCCTCATTCCTGACTAACACCAACTCTCCATCTAAATTCTGGAGGATAGTTCATGCCCTATTCTCTCCCCCCTCTCCCCAACCCCCTTCAGTTCTCAAAATAAATAACTCCCTAGTTTCTGAGCCTGTCTCCGTGGCCAATTAATTTAATGCCTACTACACTTCGTGCGCCACATATCTTCTAAATTCCCTCTCCTCATTGCCACCTACTAACTTCAGCCCTTCACCACAGCCAGTGCCTACCCCTCCCATATTTTTCTTTTCTATTATCTCCCCTGACAAAGCTCTTAATGTTCTCCTATCCCTCGACCTCTCTAAAGGCTCCTCACCAGATGAGCTCGATCCTAAACTTCTCTAGCTTTCTGCTCCTGCAATTGCTTATCCTATATCCCAAATCCTTAACCTGTCCTTTATTTTTGCCCAAGTACCCTCATCCTGGAAACGCGCTGTAGTCCTTCCTCTCCCCAAGGGTGGTGACACATCCACCCCTGGCAACTAACACCTCATTTCCCTCCTTGCTACCCTTGCCAAACTTCAAGAACATTTAGTTCTCTCTCAACTATCACCTTTTTTTTCTGATTCCTCCTTCTTCACCCCCTTCCAATCTGTTTTTCGGAAGAACCACTCAACAACCACCTCCCTCCTCAGGCTTACTGGCTCCATCCTTTCAGGGATGGATGACAGCCTAATCCCCTCGGCCATCTTTGCTGACCTAGCCAAAGCTTTCGACATTGTTTCACATCCCCTGCTTCTTGATTCACTCTTCTCAGCTGGCCTTGCTCTGTCAGCCACCAACTGGTTTAAATCCTTCCTCATTGGCAGGACCCAGTCAGTGAGAATCATTAATTCCATCTCCCCTCCACTCCCCATCAACACTGGTGTCCCTCAGGGATCAGCACATGGTCCTCTACTCTTCTCCATTTTCCTTAATGATCTTCCCACAGCCTGCTCAGCCTCTTCTAGCCACATATACGCTGATGATACTGTTTTGTACCGTTCCGGCAAAAACCCTGCTGCTGTGCAAACCAGCTTACAGCATGACTTCAACCAAGTTCAGCTCTGGTTTGCTGCTCACCAGCTTTTTCTAAATCCCAAGAAGACAGTCTCAATGACCTTTGGCACCAGGAAGAGACTCTTTAGGCTCCCAGCCCTACCCACCTTCCACACACTTGATGGGACCATTTTGGAGGACACTTCCTCATTTTGATATCTGGGAGTTTGGCTGGACCAGCACCTCAGCTTCTCTGTGCATATCAATGCTGTCCTGAAGAAACTGCACTCCAAGCTTGGTGCTCTGTACAGGAATTGTAGTTGCATCCCGCTGACTGCGAGGTGCGAGATTGTCCAGAAGATGATACTCCCCATGTTTGACTGTTGTGATGTAGTCTATGGTGCTGCTCCCAAAACTTCCCTGACCAAGTTGGACACTCTCTTTAACTCCTTCTGCCACTTTGCTATCGACTACCCTTACCGCTCCCACCACTGTGGTCTCTATCACTCTTTAACCTTCCTTCCACTATTTCACAGGCACATCTCTCACTGTGCCAAACTAACCTCCAAATTCTGGTTTGGGTGTCTCCCCTCCTATCTCTCATCCTCTTTCTACACTCCACATCCCCCCATCCACTCTCTCAGATCAAATGATGCCCGCACCTTGACATTCTCTTGCCCCTCCACCCTCATCAGTCAGACTGGTTTTGCCCATCATTTCCTTAAAATCTGGAATTCCTTCCCCCCTGAAATATGTCACTCCTCCTCCAACTACTCCCTTGCCTCTGCCCTACACAATTACTTTTCCCTCAGCTGTTTCTGCTTTAATCCACCTTAATACCTATCCCCAGTTTCTGCCTTTCTACCATAACCCCCGCAGGGTTCTCAACATCCTGAAGGGGAAAATCAGGAAATGGCTACCCCTTCTCCTCATATTCATTTCTTACCTCTCCCCCCCTCTCTTCTCCTCCTGACCTTCTGGGTCAGCAGTGTGCACAGCCTAACCCCATCCTTTTTACTCCAACAGCACTTGCGTACTACCTCGAGCCTACTCCTGGTACACTCATGCACAATAAATGGTTCTATTGCATCATTACTGTTTTGTAAGTTCATATGTTCTTTTGCATGATTTTGGACATGTAATTTTCCCAATGTTCCACTACTGTTTATTATACAATACCGTGTGTTCCAAATGTTGCGTAACCTTACAATGTTATATTGTTTGTACTACCCACATACTATTGTAACTGATCATCCTTCACACCCCTATGCAACCACTCCCCCCAGGTCGCACTGTGAGATAAGCAACTTGTTGTTTAGTGTGCCCACCTGGTTAAACATTTCAATAAATAAATAAGCAAATACAGTATTGTTAGACCTCTCCAGGTTGATTGATCCTGCACAAAGACACTCAGAGTAGCAAGCATTCCTTAAGCCCCCTAGCTCAGCGAGACTAACAGTTGAATTTCCCAGAGACACAATTAAATAAATGCAGTTAAGGACACCCGAATCCCCCCCCCCCCGCCTGATTCTCCAAGTGTGCTGATACTAAGCTTTTTGGGGGTACCAATCATGCAGTGTAAAAATAGCTCAGGCACATATCTTATTCTACACAAAAACTTTACTGTCTTGATGGAGAGCAGTTGCATAGAAACATAGACGTTGACAACAGAAGGAGACCATGAGATCCATCTAGTCTGCCTACTTTTTTTAGACCTATTTTGACACTCTAGTTACCCATTGTAGTTAGGGCTCCCTTGTGTCCATTGCATGCATTCTTGAATCCCCGCAGAGTGTTTAACCCCACAACCTCTTGGAGCAGGCTGTTCCAGGTGTCCACCACTCTTTTTGTGAAGAAAAACTTCCTAGTGTTGGTAGAGAACCTCCCTCCTTGCAGCCTGAGGTCATGTCCCCTGGTCCTGGAGCCCTTCTTGAAGTGAAAAAGTTCTGTGCCTGTACTTTTTTAATGCCTTTTATGTACTCTTTTATGTACTTGAATGTTTCAGTCATGTCCCCTATCTCTCCTCTGTGCTCCAGGGAGTACATATTCAGTTCCCTAAGTCTTTCCTCATAGGACATGTACTACAGACCCTGAATCATTTTTGTAACCTTTCTCTATACTGTTTCCACCCAGTCAATGTCCTTCCTGAGGTGAGGCCTCCAGAACTGTACTCCGTATTCCAGGTGAAGCCTGACCAGCGATCTATACAGTGGTAGTATCACCTCTCTTCTCCTGCTCATGATTACCCTCCCAATGCAGCCCAGAATTCTGTTGTCCTTCAATATTGCCTTCTCACACTGCTTACTAACCTTCAAGTCATCTGAGATTATGATTCCCAGATTTCATTCCTGGTTTGAGGCTGCCAGTCTTTCGCCTCCTAGGTAATACTCCTTTCTTGGATTTTTCTTTCCTATGTGCATGACCTTGCACTTTTTGGCATTAAATCTCAGCTGCCACACTCCAGATGATTCTTCTAGTTTCTTAAGGTCAGCTTCCATTTTGCTCACTCCTTCTAAGGTGTCCACCCTGTTACATACCTCGGTATCGTCTGCGAACAGACACACCTTCCCTTCCAGTCTGTCAGCAATGTCTGGTATAAAAACATTGAAGAGCAGAGGCCCCAGCACTGAGCCCTGGGGCACCCCCACTGGTCACCCTGCCTTCCGTTGATTGTGTTCCATTAATCTGTACCCTCTGGGTTCAGCCTTGTGTAACTCCCTTGCAAATGGGGGTTCCTAATGTGCCTTATGCCTGCTTGATGATTGGCATGAAGCTGCCTAAATGGGGACCTGGTGAGTGCTCTTTTAGGGCCTCCATATTCTGTCCCTTTAAGGGCTGCCTGTTGCAGTCAGAGTTAGTTGAAATGGGAGGGGGTTTGAGTGTTACTATGCTCGACTCTCGCCCGGGCTGCAGAATGTTCGCTCCATTTCTGCCATCGCTAATTGCGCAGAGGGAGCTTTGTTAGGAGATGTGCTTGTCTGCTGACTATCTATTAGGTAGTAATGATATTGTAGTTGTTCTAACCTGTTTTTGGTTGCAGCAAGGACTGTTTGATTGCCTCCTCCATTTTGCCGCAGAACTGCTGAAGTGGGCCAATCAGTACCTCGGGACCCTGCAGAGCTGACTGACCAATAGAGGAGCTGCTTGTAATTGAGAAAGGTATTATGGGATATGGCGCTTTTTCTGCACCACTGAGAACCGGAGGAAGTGACTGGCATGTGCAGGCAGCCAATGACAGCGGGTAGCGCCCGAACTGAGATGAGAGCCCCTTGCTGTTGGGGGTTAGATGCGTTGTGGCTGGTGAGGAGTGAGGAGCTTCTGTGCTTCTGCACTGGGAAGTGTTCGTGCTGGAAGCGCCTGAAGGTCTAAGGCGGCTGTTTGCTCTGCAAGCGAGTTCATTTTGAAATCTGTCGGCGGGCAGTCAGAGGAGGCTGTGCCCTGTACAGCTACCCACCAGGCTTGACCTGCAGGAGGACTGGAGAGAATTGCTGAATCACGCTCGGTTCAGAGGAAAAGTGGAAGCTGCCTTTGCAGTATCTCAGGGGCTGTGAGTTTGTGGGAGCCTTGGGAGCAGCTGCCTGGTGTGGTACCCGTCTGTTGCAGTTTACCATATAAATGTGTGAGGAAGCTCGAGGAGCTCAAGCTAAATCCTGCTGCCATTAAAAGACTTTGCCTGTTGCAGTTTACCATATAAATGTGTGAGGAAGCTCGAGGAGCTCAAGCTAAATCCTGCTGCCATTAAAAGACTTTGCTCTGTTGCAGTTTACCATTTAAATGTGTGAGGAAGCTCGAAGAGCTCAAGCTAAATCCTGCTACCATTAAAAGACTTTGTTTGTTGCAGTTTACCATATAAATGTGTGAGGAGGCTCGAGGAGCTCAGGAGTAACCCTGCTGACATTGAAGGATACTGTCTTGTCTGGAGGTCATGAGTACTAATTCAAGGTAGCTTCCTGTTGAATTGCCCCATTGGATTTAAATGGAATTACTGTACTGCTGACTGTTTAACTAACTTTTTCTCTTCTCGGTGTGAAAGGGCCCCTACCAGCTGCCATGGTTTGGACTAGCCACTAGGGCTTGGGTACCCAGGGACAGTAACTTGTAAGGATAGGCCTATGCACAGAGCCCTAGGTAGTTAAGCATAGTGATAAGCCAATTAGCCTGATTTCCTCTTCCTTGTTCTCTCCCTTTAATAAATCAGATTTGTGTGTTGCAACTACACCCTGGCTGGTTTGTGCATCCCTGTTGAATCGCTGTATAGTGACTTTGATATAACTGTATCTTATTCTACAGGGGTTCCCCGGTGTGAGCTTAGAGATACTACCTGGGGGGGGTAAGTGTATTGGTGAAAAGCATTGTTGGTACCCAGTGTGAGCCACTAGTGGGGAAAAAGTGGGGTTGCAGTAACCCAGAGGGCTGTGACCGAGGCAATCTCGACAGTATTAACCCCGACCTCTGGGTGGAGGCACCCGCCAATGGATCTGGGCCCCTCACCCTGTCTCTGTGGAGGCAGGCAGGGGTAGTGGCCCTAAGAGTAGCACCCCTTGGGGGTTACAAATTGGAGGCACCACTGGGATCAGCATCCCCTAGTGGCTCAGTGAGGAGATACCCCAAAGATGGAAAAAATGGAAGGGGATATGTTGGAAAAAATTAAGCTGGGACCCATCAAAACCATGGTACATAAACTGATGGGTTGGGGTAAAGCAGAAGAGCTAGATTCCCAGAAGATTGTATTATTGTTAAATGTGCCATTGGGTACCTCAGCTGCTGATATTGTCTCTGTTGCAGAACGAGTAAAGTGTTTGGGAAAGGTTGAAGTGAAAAGGCGTATGGCTGATTTGCTTGATCAGACATTGCAGGTGTTACTCCTATGCAGTGTGGCCATCGACCCTGAGAAGGTATCTCCTGTACTTTACCCGGAGGGTGCGTCCCAGGGGTGGAGGCTAATCCATATCCGAAGTGGGTCAGTCACTCCTGGGGGGTCTCCTCAAATGAACAGTTTTAAAGACAAACTGCTTAAATTGTTAGCAATGGAGGGGAGGACTACCCAGGAGTTGCTACAAGCCTTGGATCTGTCCAGTGATACTACCCCTCGGGGTTCCCCGGGCACCTCCCCTTGCCTGCCCAAAAGCTCTGTGCTGGCTTCTTTGCCCTTGGCAGTCCCATCCCTATAGCTTGATTCCTACTGTAAGTTAAAGCTTTTCTCTGGCATGGTACCAGTGCCTTCCGGGGAGGATGACCTGGAGACGTGGATGGACTATGCCACCCCTTTAGTCCAGGAGTGGCAATGCTCCGAGGGGGAGAAAAGGAAGAGGCTGATGGAGAATTTGCAGGGTCCTGCCTTAGAAGCCATTAGATTCTTCCAGGCCACTCATCCGGAAGCCACTGCTGCAGAGTATCTCTCTGCTTTAGAAGAGGTTTTTGGGAGTACAGAGACTGGTGAAGATTTACTATGGAGATTCCGGTCTGCTAAGCAGTGGAGAAATGAAAAACTGTCCGCTTTTATTACTAGAGTAGAGCGGGCATTGCAGAAGGCTTACAGAAAAGGGGGAATCACTGCTACAGTCCTGAATCAGGTTCGGTTAGAACATATTTTAAAGTCTGCCAGATTCTCTAGTGTAACGCTACTGAAACTCAAGTTGCATGATCGTCGGGCCACCCCGCCTGAATATTGTCAATTGATGAGGGAAATTCGAGAAGTGGAGACTGATGAAGAGGGGTGTGAACCCTGTTTGGGGGCAGTGAACCCTAGTGGGATCCCTGAGTCTAACACCCCTGAGGAGACTGGCTCGTCTGGAGGGTCCGAGGGGTCCCCAGATTTCCCAGGTACTGTGGGGATGCGAGTTGTCTCCTCTGACCCCTACGTGGAGGGTGAATTGAGGGCTGAGATCAGGAATTTACGGGAACTGGTGAAGGACCTAAAACAATCTACTGTGTACCCTATTCGGCCTGGGGCCCCCGAGTCATGTAGAGCCCCGAACCCTAGTCCTAGAGAGTTTTCTCACTCCCCTCAGGGCTCCCCTCAGAACAGTGATCCCCGGGACCCCAAGTTTTGTTACCACTGTGGGGAGGATGGGCATTTCCATCCTGAGTGCCAGAGGCTGGAGAATTTAAAGAAAGTTAACAGCAGACTGATCGCCCAACACCACCAGGCCCAGTCTCGGGCCCCCAAGAAAAGTTTTGTGACTCAAGCCCATGCCCGCCAGGCTACTAATGCTGCTACCCCCAACTGGTCTGATGTGGTTGGGCCGTCTATGGAGACCTGGGTGCAGGTAAATGGAATTCCCACTCGAGCTGTATTGGACAGTGGCTCCCAGGTGACCATCATGTTTCAGGACTGGTACCAAGCACACTTATCTGAGGTGCCCCTGCAGCCTCTAACTGTTTACATGTATGGGGGTTGAGCAACAAGGCCTATCCATATTTGTGGTACATCTGTGTCTGGTTATCATTCCCTGCAACTGTGAATGGAATAGATTAGCAAATGGAAACCTTAGTGTTAGTTTGCCCACCCACTGGACTGTACGATGGGGTGCCCTTGTTGATTGGGACAAATGCACACATGTTTGGACGATTGGCCCAATTGTGCTCAGAGAAGCGAGCATTCCAAACTGGGCAAGCTTTGAGCATACCTGCTGTGATTCAAAAGGTCAGGGCCACTCAGGAGAAGGGTAGTCTGGAGGAACCTGAAGGCCCTGTGGGGGTGGTATGGAAAAGGGATCCGGCCCCCGTGGTACTTGCCCCAAATGCACAATGTGTTCTGCATGGAGAGATAAGACTAAAAACAGATGTCAAGAAAAAGTTGTTGATGCTGGATGCGCCTGCGGAGGGAGGATTACCTGAGGGGTTGTTGCTCAGACCCAGCATTCTGCCGGCTAGAGCCCATGCTTACGTTAAGAAGGTGATGGTTCAAGTGCACAATGTGTCTGATAAAGAGATTCGGATAAGAAGAGGGTGTACCCTGGCTAGCGTTCATTGTGCGGATACTGCTGTACTACCAAATAGAATAAGTTCTTGGATGGGTGATAGAGTTGCTCCTGATCTGTTTGACTTTGGTGACTCTCCGCTGCCTACTGAGTGGAATCGAAGGGTCAGTGAGAGGCTTGCCAGGAGGAACCAGGTTGTTTCCCTGAAGGAGTGGGATGTAGGATGTGTACAAGGGGCTGAGCACCACATTCGATTGCATGATGACAGACCCTTCCAAGAGAGATCCCGACGTCTGGCTCCCACTGACATAGATGATGTATGGCGGCATCTGCAAGAAATGTTGGCTGCTGGTGTAATTCAAGAGTCTAGGAGCCCCTATGCCTCCCCCATTGTAGTAGTAAGGAAAAAGAATGGGGCAGTTCAGATGTGTGTAGACTATCGCACTTTGAATAGGCGGACCATTCCTGATCAATATACCATGCCACGTATACAAGATGCCTTGGATTGTTTGAATGGTAGTAAGTGGTTCTCTGTGTTGGATCTTCGGAGTGGATACTATCAGATCCCGATGGCCCCAGACGACCGGGAGAAGACTGCTTTCATTTGCCCTTTAGGTTTCTATGAGTTTGTTCGGATGCCTCAAGGAATTTCGGGTGCTCCAGCCACTTTCCAGCGTTTGATGGAACGAGCTGTGGGGGACATTGAACCTACTCGAGTGTTTGGTCTATTTAGATGATGTTATAGTGTTTGGCCGATCATTGGAAGAACATGAGCAACGATTGTTCAAAGTCCTGGATCGGTTGGAGGATTTCGGCCTTAAGTTGTCTATCGACAAGTATCAATTCTTCCAGACTTCCGTGAAATATGTGGGCCACATAGTGTCTACTGAAGGCATAGAGACTGACCCTAGCAAGGTGGAGGCATTGACCACTTGGCCTCAGCCCAGAAATTTAAAAGAGCTGCAACAGTTCCTGGGGTTTTGTGGATACTATAGGCGGTTTGTCAGAGACTATTCACGAGTGATTCGCCCCCTTCTTAATCTCACTCAGGGGTATCCACCTACTCACAAAAAGTATAAGAAGGGTGTGCATACTGACATAGAAAAGAAGTATTTTCGGCCAAACGATATGTTTGGGGACCGATGGACTGCTGAGTGTGAGGAAGCTTTTCATGACATCATATATCAACTCACCCATGCACCCGTGTTGGCCTATGCTGACCCAGCCAAGCCTTACACTCTTCATACTGATGCCAGTCTGCAAGAATTGGGGGCTGTATTGTACCAGGAGCACTCGAATGGGCTGAGACCTGTAGCGTTTGCCAGTAGAAGTCTGACGCCATCAGAGAAGAATTACCCCGTGCACAAATTAGAGTTTTTGGCTTTGAAGTGGGCCATTGTTGATCAGTTCCATGACTATTTGTATGGTGCCAAGATATTAGTGAAGACTGATAACAATCCTCTGACCTATGTACAAACCTCCGCCAAATTGGATGCCACTGGGCATAGGTGGCTCTCTGCCTTGGCCACCTAAGATTACGCTGGAGAATACCGGGCGGGCCTAAACCATATAGATGCGGATGCTCCCTCTTGGAGGCCTGTGTCCCAGACTGAATGGGTCCGGTTGTCTGAGCCTGACATAAGAGCCCTGTGCCAGAAATTTGATAAAGAAGAACAGGTGTCTCCTGACACGGTGGACTGTGTGGTAGATTGTTTGGGGCCGTCGGAAAACTGTATACCTGCTGCCTACTGCCATTTCTCTGCGTTGGACACCAGCTCCCTGCCGCCACTCAATAATGATGATCTCCAACAGGCTCAATCCTGTGACCCTATGATAAGAACAGCCGTAGAGGTTTTACGAGCTGGAAGGGATGTATCCAAACTATGTTCCATTGACTTGCGGACTACCTTGTTGTACAAAGAAGGGCCCAAATTAAAGCTGATCAACCAACTACTATATAGAGAGACTGTGAGTAAGGAGGGCCGGGTACAACGACAACAACTAGTGCAGCCCTCAACTTTCAAAGAACTAGTTCTAAAGTCATTGCATAATCAGATGGGGCACCTGGGCATAGATCGAACACTTGACTTGGTACGGGCTCAATTCTATTGGCTGAAGATGAGTGCGGACGTGGAACAGCATGTCAAGACCTGTGGTCGTTGTTTGCAAAGGAAAGCGTTACCCCAGAGAGCTGCTCCACTGGTCAACATTACTACTAGTGCTCCTATGGAACTGGTCTGTATTGATTTCCTGAGTTTAGAGCCTGATCTGAAGAGTGTTAGCAACATATTGGTGGTCACTGATCATTTTACCCGGTACGCACAGGCTTTCCCGACCAAGGATCAGAGAGCAACTACAGTGGCTAAGATACTTGTTGAGAATTTTTTCGTCCACTATGGGGCTCCACAGTGGATTCATTCCGATCAGGGAAGGGACTTTGAGAGTCGCTTGATTAAAGAGATGCTATCTTTGTGGGGAGTACGCAAATCACGAACCACCCCTATCATCCGCAGGGAGACCCTCAGCCTGAAAGGTTTAATCGTACATTGCTTGACATGCTAGGCACCTTACAATCAAAAGATAAATCGAGATGGAGCCAACAGATTAGCACTCTAGTTCACACCTACAATTGTACGAAAAGTGATGCCACAGGGTTCTCCCCCTATCGACTGATGTTTGGAAGAGAGGCTAGATTGCCAGTGGATGTGTGTTTTGGGGTTTCCCCTGATGGGGTGCGAGCATAAAACCATCTACAGTACGTACAGAAATTAAAGGCCCAATTAAATCATGCCTACCAACTGGCCCAGACCGTGGCTGCTAAACGAAATCTGGCTAACAAGGAGAGATATGACAAAAAAATGAAAACAGTAGAGTTGAGAGAAGGGGATAGAGTGTTGTTGAGAAATCTGGGACTGCATGGCAAACATAAAATTGCCAACAGATGGCATCACCTCCCTCATATTGTTGTGGGACAGCTGGCAGACCTACCTGTGTATAAAGTGCGGCCTGAAAACAATTCGAAAGATGTGAAAACCATACACAGAAATCATCTGCTGCCAATTGGGCAGATCTTGATTGAAGCTGAACCTTCCTCTACCACTCCTTCCAGGCCCGTGACTAGATCTGTTACTAAGAGAGGAACCAAGCCTGTGGAGCCTTCAACAAGTCCACCAAGGGAGCCTTGTCCAATCCCCCCTGCAGAAGGAGATGGTCAACACTCAGTGTCAGAAGACAGCAAAGATGATGTTGAATACTATCCCTCTTATGAACTAAGCCAATTATTTCAGGGCAATCCCCTCATTAACTCAGGAACTGAAGCTGGCCCATCTGTGTTGATTGAGCCCTCTACTTTGTCCCTGGAGGAAATGCCTCCAGAGGATGAATGGGGTAGCAGACAAACTCAAGGGCTGAGTCCTTAGGCTTGTCTGAACTGTCTGGCTTGGCTGAATTATCTGACTTTTCCAAAGAAGAGAGGGAAACGGGGGAACAAGCCCGTGGTATGCCCGAATCAGAAGAATATTTTGAATGCCCTGATGGTTCCCCTTTAGTAACTAGACAGCCCCTAGATGAGCCCAGTGGGGTGGGTTCAGGGCTAGAAGGTCAAGCCCCTAATAGTATTACACTCACTGAACCTGTTCCCCTCGAGGAGATTCCTGTTACTAATGTCACTGATATTGAAGTGGAGTCAGGGCATGGTTCAGAATCCCCTGAGACCCCTAGATGATCCGGCCGACAGATACGGCTAGTAATTAAGTTGAGCTATGAATCTCTGGGTCAGCCAGTGGACCTGCCCTTAAATGTGGTTTACAAGGGGCTATATGTGTCCCCAAGTTCTTGGCCTAAGTTAGCCTTGGGGGATAACTCCAGATTGTTAGTATTACGCTTTGAATGTAGTGTTTCTGCTCAGGGTGATGCACCAGTGACTAGAAAAGAGGGGCTAGCCCCGTCCTGGTGCCATAAGCAGGAATTAGTAACCTGAATTGGAAACAAAAGGGAAACCAGAGTTATGTGTACAATGTGTATGAATCATAATATATTGGTAATGTAAGATTTCTGTATGTGATTTAAAATGTGATGAAGTGTTAATTGAAATGTTCACCCAAATTGCCTCAAGGGTAATGGCTTGATGCGGATGCCAAGCTTTTCCAGGCCAGGAAGGGTGTAACCCCCTTGCAAATGGGGGTTCCTAATGTGCCTTATGCCTGCTTGATGATCGGCATGAAGCTGCCTAAATGGGGACCTGGTGAGTGCTCTTTTAGGGCCTCCGTATTCTGTCCCTTTAAGGGCTGCCTGTTGCAGTCAGAGTTAGTTGAAATGGGAGGGGGTTTGAGTGTTGCTATGCTTGACTCCCACCTGGGCTGCAGAATGTTTGCTCCGTTTCTGCCATCGCTAATTGCGCAGAGGGATCTTCGTTAGGAGATGTGCTTGTCTGCTGTCTATTAGGGTAGTAATGATATTGTAGTTGTTCTAACCTGTTTTTGGTTGCAGCAAGGACTGTTTGATTGCCTCCTCCATTTTCCCCCAGAACTGCTGAAGTGGGCCAATCAGTACCTCGGGACCCTGCAGAGCTGACTGACCAATAGAGGAGCTGCTTGTAATTGAGAAAGGTATTATGGGATATGGTGCTTTTTCTGCACCACTGAGAACTGGAGGAAGTGACTGGCATGTGCAGCCAGCCAATGACAGCGGGTAGCACCCAAACTGAGAGGAGAGCCCCTTGCTGTTGGGGGTTAGATGCATTGTGGCTGGTGAGGAGTGAGGAGCTTCTGTGCTTCTGCGCTGGGAAGTGTTCGGGTGGGAAGCGCGTGAAGGCCTAAGGCGGCCATTTTCTCTGCAAGCGAGTTCATTTCAAAATCCGCAGTGGGCGGTCAGAGGAGGCTGTGCCCTGTACAGCTACCCACCAGGCTCGACCTGCAGGAGGACTGGAGAGAATTGCTGAATCGAGCTCGGTTCGGAGGAAAAGTGGAAGCTGCCGTTGCAGTATCTCAGGGGCTGTGAGTTTGTGGGAGCCTTGGGAGCAGCTGCCTGGTGTGGTACCCGTCTGTTGCAGTTTACCATGTAAATGTGTGAGGAAGCTCGAGGAGCTCAAGCTAAATCCTGCTGCCATTAAAAGACTTTGCCTGTTGCAGTTTACCATATAAATGTGTGAGGAAGCTCGAGGAGCTCAAGCTAAATCCTGCTGCCATTAAAAGACTTTGTCTGTTGCAGTTTACCATATAAATGTGTGAGGAGGCTCGAGGAGCTTAGGAGTAACCCTGCTGATGTTGAAGGATACTGTCTTGTCTGGAGGTCATGAGTACTAATTCAGGATAGCTTCCTGTTGAATTGCCCCATTGGATTTAAACGGAATTACTGTACTGCTGACTGTTTAACTAACTTTTTCTCTTCTCTGTGTGAAAGGGCCCCTACCAGCTGCCATGGTTTGGACTAGCCACTAGGGCTTGGGTACCCAGGGACAGTAACTTGTAGGGATAGGCCTGTGCACAGAGCTCTAGGTAGTTAAGCATAGTGATAAGCCAATTAGCCTGATTTCCTCTTCCTTGCTCTCTCCCTTTAATAAATCAGATTTGTGTGCTGCAACTACACCCTGGCTGGTTTGTGCATCCCTGTTGAATTGCTGTATAGTGACTGTGATATAACTGTATCTTATTCTACAGGGGGTCCCTAGAGTGAGCTAAGAGATACTACCCGGGGAGTAAGAGTATTGGTGAAAAGCATTGTTGGTACCCAGTGTAAGCCACTAGTGGGGAAAAAGGGGGGTTGAAGTAACCCAGAGGGCTGTGACCGAGGCAATCGCGACAGTATTAACCCCAACCTCTGGGTGGAGGCACCAGCCAACGGATCTGGGCCCCTCACCCTGTTTCTGTGGAGGCAGGCAGGGGTAGTGGCCCTAAGGGTAGCGCCCCCTGGGGGTTACACTTGTAACCAGTTTTGTACCCATCTGACTACTTCTGGACCAACTTCTGTGTGGCAAAGCTTCTTTAGCAGCCTTCTGTGTGGAACTGAGTCAGAGGCCCTACAAAAGTCTAGGTAGACCACATCACTGCCCCACCGTCTTCCACTAATTTTGCAGAGTAGTCAAAAAACTTGAGCAGATTTATCTGGCATGATCTACGTGCTGTGAAACGGTGCTGCTTAGGGTCTTGTTGGCTGCTAGTTTTGAGGAATGTTATGATCCCCTGTTTGAGTAGTGTCTCCATTAGTTTCCCTACTACAGACATGAGACTCACTGGTCTGTAATTACTAGCCTCTTCGCAACTACCTGATTTGTGAAGTGTAACAACTATTGCCTTTTTCCAGTCTTTGGGTACCATACCGCTCTTCAGGGATTTCATTAATAGAAGTGCCAGAGAGGCTGCTAATTCTGCCCCCAGGTCCTTAAGGATTCTGGGGTGCATCTCGTCTGGTTCCATGGCTTTGTCTGCTTTTAGTTTATTTAGCACCTCCCATACTCCAGTTTCTGTAAAGGGACTCATGTCTATCCTTGGTCCTGGGGTGTTGTGATTTTTCAGGGCTGGGCCATCCTCTGGGTGTTCTTTGGTAAACACCGAGCAGAATTAGTTGTGTAGGATTTTGGCTTTCTCTGGGTCATATTTGGTGCATTTCTCTTCCTCAGTAGCAATCTTTACTATCCCCCCTTTTACCTTCCTACATTCCCTAATGTATCTGAAAAATGATTTGTCTCCTCTCTTTGCCCCTTCTGCTATCTTTTCCTCTGTCTGGGCTTTTGCTTTTCTAATCTGTTTGTTAGACTCCTCATGTTTTCCATGTATGACTCCCAGTCTTTCTCAGTTTTGGTTTCCTGGTATATGCTGTGCGCCTGCGTTTTTTCTTTGACTGTGGTAGCCACTTCCTTGGAAAACTGTAGAGGATTTATTTTTCTTTCTGCTTTGCTGACCCTTCTGGCACATTGATATGTGCAGTCTTTATTGCTCTCTTGAGTCTCCCCCATATGGCCTCCACCTCCTCAACCTCTGTTTCCATTAAATGGCTGCTTATGTTGTTCCTCATTTTTTGGAAGTTAGCCTTTCTGAAATCTAGCACCTTTATCTTTGAGTGGCTAGTATCCTGTGTTATGCTTACCTTAAAGCTTGCCATGCAATGGTCACTGTTGCCCATATGGCATCCCACTTCAGTGTCCTTGATCCTTTCCGAGTTTGTGAGGACATGATTGAGAATGGCATCTTCACTTGGGATTTTAACAAGTTGGCTCAGTCCTGTGCCTTGTAGTGACGATAAGAAGTCCCAACTCCTTGTTGTTGCTGCCATTTATGTGCTTCAGTTAATATCTGCTACATTGAAGTCCCCCACCAGTATTACTTCACTTTTAGCAGACATTCTGTGGATTTCCTCTATTAGGTCTTTTTCTCCTTTATCTCCTTGATTTGGGTTATGTAAATGATGCCGACTCTGAAGGGTTTTCCCTTGCCCATGTCTACTCTTAGCCACAGTGACTCGAAGTCCCCAGGTTGCCCTTTTACTTCTGTGGCTTTTATTTCCTCCTGAGTGTAAATGGCTATGCCCCCTCTCTTTTTTTGCCCTGCCTATCTTTCCTGAACAGATTGTAACAGGGAATTGTCATATCCCATCTGTAGTTTTCTGTGAACCACGTTTTTGTTACAGCCACCTAGTCCAACTTCCCAGCCCCCCTCCTAAGATCATCTTTGTGTGGGACATGTCCAGGTTTGACACCAACAACTTTGTCAATACCACCTGAGAAACTGATTGGGATACATTTAATACCCTGCCAGATGTTAACTTAGCACTAGGCTATTTTGTGGCAAAATTCACTAACATTGTTGATTACCATGCCCCTTTAAAGAGTTGCCAGGTAAAAGGTATTAAAGCACTGTGGCTCACCATGAAATTAAGGCAGCTCATGTCCCCTCATGATAAGGCATGGAGGACTTATAAGGATAGTGGGCTACCTACCAACTGGAAAACATATAGGCAACTAAGGAACACCTACAAGAACTCAATCCAAACGGTAAAATGACTCCACTTCAAGAGACTCCAGAGTAAGCATTTTAGTAATACAAAAGAATGCTGGTGACAGGTTAACTCCCTTTTGAAGGGTAACACTTCTGAGATACCCAGTTCCCTTGATGCCTGGGGTCTCTCTTACTAACCCCCAATCGCCTCTGGCTTCAATGAGTTCTTCACCAATCTGGATAAGTACACATCATTATTTTCTAGTTCATCCACTCCCCCCGAACCTGACCCCCTGCCGTCAGTCATCTCTATGGACCGCCGTGGCTACTTCTAAAGCTTGCAACCCTTACAGAGGTCCGCCATCTCCTCATGAACCTAAAGGTTGACAGCTCATCTGGTCATGACACTCTAAAGCCTAAATTCCTTAAGTTGGGAGCTGATGCCCTAGCCCACCCTGTTCGAGATTTAATTAATTGATCCTTCCTTACTTGCACTGTCCCTGAAAAATGGAACATAGTGGTGGTCGTCCCCATCCACAAGGGTGGTCCCAAATCAACAGTGGAAAATTTCCAGCCTATTTCAATACTTTGCCCTCTAGCAAAAATACAAGAGTGGATAATCTATAACCACCTACATGATTACCTTGACCTCCACCATCTGCTCTCAACCTCTCAGCATGGGTTTAGGAAAAACCAAAGTACACTTACAGTTCTAATTAAAGTCACCTCTGACATATTCCATGAAATGGACGATGGCCGTGCCACTGGAGCAGTTTTCATAGACTTGACCAAGACTTTTGACTTGGTCAGCTATGGCCTTCTATTACAACAATTGCAGGTCCTTGGCCTTGATGCCACTGCCCTGACCTGGACCAAAAGTTACCTTTATAGCCATAACCAAAAAGCAAAATGAGCAGGCTCCCTATCTGACCTGAGGTCCATTACTCATGGTGTCCCCCAGGGCTCCATATTGAGCCCATTACTTTTTTCTCTGTATATTAATGACCTCCATAATAATTGTGGTGGGGCATTTGTTCGCCTATATGCAGATGATGCTATCATTTACCATTCTTCTCCTGATATCAGGTGCCTCAATTCAACGCTAGCCACACCCTTGAGGACTGGTTCCTTCAGAAGCAGCTTGTCCTTAATACTAAAAAAACAAAGAGCATGTTATTCTCCAACTCATCTGCACCGGCCCTCCCCCCTCTGGCTGTAATCTAGCATACTGGGGATGCACTCGAATTGGTCAGGTCCTTCAAATACTTGGGAGTCACCTTAGATCCCTCACTTACCCTGGATGTGCATGTTACAGCCATCACCAAGACTATAAACCAATAAATCGGTGTCCTCTACCACATCCGTCCGTTCCTTACATTGCCCTCCTTCCGCAAGATTGTGGATGCCACATTCCTGCCCCTTCTTATGTATGGTGCTCCATTACTACTCTCTGCTACTACATCCATACTGTCATGCCTATCACAAGCCTACCATAGAGCTGGCAGGTTTGCTCTCGGGGTCAATGCTCAGCACCATCACTGCAATGTCTTGTCTGCCCTGGGATGGCTATCCTATGAGTTAAAATTATGCTATGTCACACTAAGCTTTATACATAAGCTTGTACATCACTTCATTCCTCCTTGCCTTGCTGATATTGTTCAACATCATCTCCCTTGACGTACCCTCAGATTTACCTCCTCGCCTCTTCTCTCAGTGCCACACTTACTACTCTCCATGGCTCAGAGATCATTTGCATTTTGTGCTGTGTCCTACTGGAACTCTTTACCTCCTTCTATACTGGCCTGCACCTCCCTCTCTCAATTTCAGAGTACACCGTTATCTCATCTAACCGCTCCACCTTGCTTATTCTTCTGCTGACTCCTAACCCCTGTTCACTCCTTGCATGATTCTTCTAGCAAAATATTCCACTCTCTCTAGCTCTTGCTCTCCAAGACAAAAAAAAAATACTGTAAATGATGTCTGTATGTATGTAAGGTTTTGTTGACTGTGCTTTAAATTGCTTATTTTGCATAACTGAATGTAATTGATGTACTCTTACTGTATGACTACTCCTTATCTAATTTCTTGTATCAATCAATGCACTACCAATCAATCAATCAATCAAGTCTTTATTTAACCAGGCGTTCATCATTGAGCAGAAGCTCATTTGCAAGATGGACCTGGGTGGAGCATGAACAATTGTATATACAGGTCAACACAGGTATTTACAAGGCAATACAGAAAATACTCTTTACAGAGAGGAAGAAAAAGAAGTTCATATGTACATAGAATTATACAGATATTGTACAGATTGCACTATAAATGTTCTATACTTCCCAGGTCACCCCAGAAAAAGGGACTGTCATCTCAGATGGCCTACCCGGTTACCAAAATCCAGTAAATAAATAAATAAATAACATTCTATTTCCAAGATGGCTGTGAGTTTGGGAAATTTGTTGGTTAGGCTCCTAGTATTTGCAACCATTTCCTTCCAGGAGTGTGCATCCTATTTGGCATGCGGTAGTACCCTCTTCCTGGACTGCTCCAGTTTGCTCTTTTAGGCCAAGACATTATGGAGGTTGCTGATTCGGGCGGATGTTGGCTCTGATTTGTTTTCTGAGGATGTATGCATGCATTTGGTGTTTTGGGGAGTGATGACCAGCCCACTGATGGCAGGGGTGCGAGCTGCATCATACTCTCCTTTATTTAGTTTAAACTACCTGTATAGACATTGGATGTTTGTCTGAGTGCTCACACACCTCCTCTGTTTAGGTGCAATCCATCATATTTTAAAAAAAAGCTCTTTCCCAAAAGTTGTGACAGTTCCCTATGTAGTGGTATCCCTTGCATCAACTGATTAAATAGTTAGATGCAGAGCAATTCTACTTTAAACCTGACACTCATGCCCATGCTGCCCAGCCTGATTCACCGAGTGGGCTGAGTCTTAGCTTTTTGCTGTTGTTGTTTCAAATCATCTAATGTGCAACATGTTTAGGAATATATTTTTTCTACAAAAAAATTTACTTTCAGGTTGGTGAGTGGTCACAACAGCTAAACGAATAAAGGGTTAGATGGAGGAGCAGTTAAACTTGAATCCTGACATCCCCACTCCTGCCGCCTAGTACGATTCCCCAAGTGTGCTAATACTTATCTTTTTTGTTTGTTTGTTTTCTTTTGTATCATCCCATGTAATTTCATTAATTTCATTTTATTTATTTCACCAGGAAAAGGCTCCATTGAGCATCCTCATTTACAAGGGGTTCCCATGAAGAACAATATTACAATATTTAGAAACAAAGATACAGAGTACAGAGATATATAAAACACAGTATAGTATTCACAATAAGAGTACATTCATTAGATTCACAACTCTAAGGTTATATTGAAATATAAAGTGTGCCAGATTTGGCTAGGTGTCTGAACTAGCAGTAAGTCCAACTAGTAGGTTTGTTTGACACAACGAGAGAAACTGTGCCATACAGTTAATAACCAGTCAGTAAGAACCAGAAGAGTCTGGACACACAAGTAGGCTGCAGTATACTGTATAGGTTTTTGATAAGTCTTTTAAAGGTGCTGGGTCTGACCAGCTATGTAAGTTTTAAAGAAATGCTTGGAGCGAATTCCAAGACTGCTTCAACCAAAGTGGGAAACGTGATACAGCAATGAAAAACACTTGACTACAAGACACCCTGAACTTCTCCCCTTGTTGAATTACTGCTTTTCCTGAAATAGGCATCAGCTCACAAGACAAATACTGGTAGAGTATTGACAGGATCTACAACAAATTACTGACATCTTTAAAAATGCCTTTTCAGACCTGAGTGGAGTCCTTCCCCTGACCTCTTCTCTAATGCTCGCCTCTACACCTGGAACCCATAACAGCTCCCCTAGAGTTATGACCACTCCCAACTCCCTTCCCCCTTCTATTTTAGGACAGTCTCAGCCAAAGTGACAAAATAGTACCTCCTTCACGTCCTTAACAGATCACACTACGTCAGTGATTCCCTTGATCTAAACCTTCTCTGCCTTGCCCTACATGCTGTACTGCTACCCCTCACCAAGATTTTCATACTGCTACCCCTCACCAAGATTTTCAATCTGTCCCTCCGCCTAAGTGAATTCCCTCTCTTGTGGAAGGCAACCATCATTACCCCTGTCTACAAGAGCGGAGACAGGACGTTGCACTCTAACTACTGTCCCATCTCTATACTTCCCCCTTTCCAAAGCACTTGAACATATAGTTTCCGATCAGCTCTTCAAGTACCTGTCGAAATACACCACTCAAAGTCTGCAGTAACATGGGTTTAGAAAAAATCAAAGCACCACTACCACACTTCTTGAATAGACTACATTTATTCACAGAGCACTTGACTGTGGCCACCTAGTTGGGTCCATCTACATTGACCTAACTAAAGCATTCAACATGGTTAATCATTCCCTACTTACTGAGTCTCTCCCCATCCTTGGTCTTTCACATGTAGTTACCTCCTGGTTTCAGAACTACCTTGCTGGAAAAATGCAATCGGTGAAAATTAGGGGTACCTTCTCCACCTCCTGTCCTGTTCTCTCCAGTGTACCTCAAGATTCTATTTTTGGCCGCCTTCGCCTTAGTCTCTTTCTCAGTTCCCTCCCCCAGGGATGCCCCTCCTCTACGTGAATGATGCCGTCTTATTCAAGAGCCAGACAGACCTCTCCCTCCTTACTAGAGATTTGCAGGACAACTTTGCCTTGGTTGAGTCCTGGCTTACAGAACGCAAGTTAATCCTGAACTATAAAACAACCAAGGTGATGTTATTTGCATATTCTCACAACAAGCATTAGTCAGATCAACTCAACATCCTTAACAACTGTTATGATCCTCTGGAGCAAGTACACAATTTCAGGTACCTAGGCATTATACTTGACAGTACCTTATTCTTTAATGACCATAGAAACATAATTTTTAAAGCAGTTAATACTTGAATATGGCTCCTCTACAGACACCATCACAGCCTTACCCTTGATGCATTCCATCTTGCTGTCAACAGCTCTGTTCTCTCTCATGTAGATTACAGGCAGTCATTGATGGAGCAGCTACTAACACTTTACTTAAATGTATTTAGGTTGCCCTCAATAAAGCCTGATGATTAGTTTCTGGGGCTCACAGGTACACCCACACCTGCGATCTGTATACCCAAACCATCTGGCTGAATCTTAGTGGCAGGATCATGTACCAGAACTGCCAACTAGGTAAGAAGATCTGTCTGGGTCTAACCCCTCCAACAACACAACACCTCCTTACCCCAGTAACCAATCCTTGAGGGACTAGAAGCACAACTAGATCTACCTTTCAGGCCCCATTCTGTCAGACTAATCAAGCACAGCAGGCTTTTCTCTAAAGAGCTCCCACCTGGCTATCTGATCTCCCTGTTGATGTACAAACTGTCTCCAAGTTAGGGCATTTTAAACACAGCCTCACACAGTACCTTCTTTCTCTCAAATGCTAATACTGCTCAACTTAAGCTACTTCACTCTCATGTATCCCCTCATTTCATGGCTAAGCATCTGCCACTCTCCCTACTCCTCCCGCACTCCCCCATAGATACCTCTCTCTTGACATGTTTCTTCTCTACTTCACCTCACTCTGTAGCTCCTGAACTCTGATTTCCACCTATTCCCCCTCCTCCCTCTTTCCCCTTTTTCACTGCTGCTTTTTATTTGTCTTGGCTGACCCATGCTAACCTATTGACTTTGATGAAGTTATTCTTGGCCGCCTAGTATCATATGCTGATATGTTATTGTATTTTATCTTAGCTTTTATCCTGGTTATCTATTTTTGGTTTTTATTTGCCAACTTTTTTTTTAATATTATTTTTCTTGAGGTACAGTGAGAATTGTATACCATATATACAGTGAAGAAGCATGAACATCTTCGTAATACAATTGTTTCACTACATGTGAGATTCATACATTCCAATACAGAAGGTGCAGTACAGTCTGTTAGGAACTGATTCACAGTTAAGTTTGCCCAAGTCATTACTAAAGCAATTTTCATGACAAACAGTTTTGAAGAACACAGTTGCTTCCTTTTCGATTCTGCTCCATTCCATCTCCCCTCTCCTCTCCCACAATGAAAACACATAAGAGCCAACATGGGACAAATGTAGGATCTCTAGCTGAATTATGAAACACCCCAGGTCCTCTATCTGATTTCAAACTGAGTTACTCTTCCCCCTACCCCCACTATCATTCGCTCCATTAAATAATGGTCTGCTACCAAACTATACCACTCCTTTATCTGAGGTGATCTAAGTTGCTGCCAGAGCCTTGTTATCACTTGCCTTGCCATTAAGAGGAAAGTAACTAAGAGAGAGGCTCTCAACACTTTAGAATCCTCAGGTGGTACTGAGATCAAGGCTAGTTCTTGGGAAAGCGTGAGTTCTGGACCAAATATCTCTAATAGTGCCTTAGATACCTCCTGCTATAATATTCTAATTTTGGTACAACCCCAAAAATATGTTCTTGGTCTGCCTTCTTTTTCCCCCAAAGCCTCCAGCACTCACTACTCACCATTGGGTAGATCTTTGCTAGTTTAGCTGGTGTGTTAAAATATCTATTCCGATATTTCCATGCAAATTCCCTCCAATACGAGGCCAGAGAGACCCCCATCAAGGGTCTAGTGTATTTCAAACATTGATCAAATGAGTCTCTATCAGGCAATTCTTTATTCCATGCCTCTAATACTGTCTCAGGGGAATCTGCAACAAATTCTCAAAGGCCTCTATATAATAAACCTATCAAGTGTTGCCATCTGGTCCCGCTGATTGATGTTATAATCAGGTTCAACAGGAGAGGTAAAGGACTAGGTAAGCAACTCCGTGTTGGACCCTTATGATTAATAAATGTTCTAACTTGTAAATATCTATAATACTTCCTATTGGCAAGTCCATATTCCTGTTGAAGTTGATTAAAAGGTACTACCCCCTGTTTGTCTAAGAACTGATATATAAATGAAAGTCTCCTTCTATGCCACTGTTGAAACGTCAGATCAAAATGGACAGGAATAAACTCAGCTTCTGCTACCAACAGCCTCAGGTAATAGAATTGTTGCTCCAAAGCTGGAATCACCCTAACTTTATATCACATCTCCAGTGTCTGCCGCGCTCCCACACAATAATCTGCTAATTTTGGGGGAGATGACAAAGGGGCAAATATCACATGCTGTGGATCATGTAAATCATTAAAGGTACATTCTATCTTTTTCCAAGGTGCCTGAATGTTCGGATTTAACCAGGCCAAAATCTAAGTTATGCCTACAGCTGTAGCATACTTTTTCAGATCGGGAACATTCAGACCTCCCTTATGTTTTGATAATTGTTAGAGACCATCTGATTTGTGGCCTACATCCCTCCCACACAAATTTTGATAAGGTTTTATTCCAAGAGGTGAAGTATGTCTGTGAGGGGACCCAGGTATCATTTGAAATAAATATAATAACCTTGGTAGTATGTTGGATTGCATAGTTTCAATTCTAGAATATAAAGGGAGTCTCATCTGCAACCACCTGTGGATATCTGCTTCTAATTTCAATGTAAGGGGTTCATAGTTTATAAGGGCCAAGTCTGAAAAATGTAAAGGTAAGAGGATCCCCAAGTATTTTAGTTTTGTGCTTCTCCATTTAAATGGCATGTGTGTTTTCAAATTGGATGAAGGTACAAAATTAAAGGCCAAAACCTCGGTCTTTGTAGCATTGATCACATAACCAGGGATCAAGGCAAAATTCTCCAGAACTTGCCAAACCCAGACAAAAGATGTCTCTGGGTCTGTTAATGTAAGTAAGATGTCATCTGCATATAATGATATCTTATAGCTTTCTCCCTCCAGCTACATACCGCAGATCTCTTTGGAAGCCCGAATCACCATAACCAAAGGCTCTATATAAAGAGAAAATTGCAAGGGCAAAAGTGGGCAGCCCTGCCTAGTGCTTCTCTCAAGCTTTATAGATGAAGACATATTCCCATACACTTTAATGTAGACCTGTTGGTTTGCATAGATGTTACTAAGCCATTTAATAAATTCTTCTGGAAAACCAAAACAGTCTAATACCCACCACAGAAATCTCCAAAGCACCCAGTCGAACTCCTTGTAGGCATCTAAACTAACCATAACTACTGTAAGCGAGTGTTTGGAAATATGATCTAATAAGTAAATAACCCTGCATGTGTTATCAGATGTTTGTCTATTCTTTAAAAAACCTGATTGGTCTGGATGTATAATACCCGGTAGCATATCTACCAGCCTCTTTGCCCAAATGAACATATGTATCATATAATCACAACTGAATATCGATATTGGCCTATAAGAGTCAGGATGCTGGGGATCCTTACCAAGTTTAGGTATTGCAGATATAACTGCAAAGGCCCACAAAACCGGAGGAGGTTCTCCCTCCTGGACTTCTTTAAAGTGTCTCTTAGTAGGGTAAGAAAAGCAGAAAGAAAAGCTTTCTACCATTCCTGAGAAAAGCCATCTGGGGGTTTCAATGTTTTTGCCTGCTTGACTGCCCACTTAATTTCTCCTTCAGCAAGAGAGGAGAACAGTCTCTCCTGCTGGATTTGAGTAAGCTTAGGAAAATATAAAGTTGACAGGAGATGCTATATACTATCCTCCGGGGGAGGGGGAGGGGGAGTGTCAGCATAGAGTTCCCTATAACATATTTGGAATATCGAAAGAATCTCTGCCATATTGTTTTTCTGGGCTCCAGTTTTAGGATCTTTCATTCTAATTATAGTTGCCACCTGCTTATAGCCATGTAATCTTTTAACTAAATTTCGTGCTCCTCTGGGGCCTCCATCATAATAGTACCTTTTTAATTGTTGAAGTTTGGCTTGGATCTGGTAGTCTATTATAGCTTGCAAATCTCTTTTAATTTGTCTCATTTCCTTCTCTCTCTCCTCATCTCTATGTCTCATACTTTGCTGCAGTGTCTTCAGACATGATTGTAACTGTCTATATCTGTACTATCTCTGTTTTTGTTTTCGTGAGGCATAAGAGATTGTCTCACCCCTAACTACTGCCTTTAGGGTATCCCAGACTAAAGTGGTAGGAGTCTCTAGTGACATGTTTTCTCTAATAATTTGGGGGATTTTCTGAACCATAAGGTCTCTGAATTCTTGTTCCTTAAGGAGGGATAAATTGAGTCTCCATATTCCCTGTTTGCAAGGGGCCCCTATATCTAGTTTTAACAATAGTGGAGTATGATCTGATAAAAACCTAACATTTAAAGATAAACCCCTTAGAACACCTAAATGCTCCACTGATATAAAAAAATCTATTTTGATGTCTTAAACCTCTATGAATCGTATGTGAATCCACCTTTTCTAGAATAAAAATGTCTTCAGACATTCAGGAGCCCAAGGGCAGCTATTTGGAAGCACAGCAATCTCTGTATAGGAGATCTTCTATGACATTGTGGTAGTGTAGTATACAATTTAGGGTTCAAAGTAATAGTAAAGTCCCCTCCCATAATAATCAATAACCCCTTCTGCATATCAACCAATATGTTAAGAAGTTGTCAGAGTCATGTTGGAGGAGAGGCAGGAGGCAGATATACATTAGCTAAAGTAATTTCTTGCCCTTATATCTTTCCCTGGAGAAGGACGAAACAGCCAGCAGGGTCTGCATGTTCAATTTCCACCTCCAGTGGGAAGGTAGCGGGTATCAATATTGCAACCCCTCGTCGCTTCCCAGTTTTACTTGATGCAGCATACACTTTATATCTCCCCCTGCAGATAGCTTCAAATGTTCAGATGGAGACAAATGTGTCTCCTGAATATATATACTAGGTCAGGACTCTGTTGTTTTATATATTGAAGCAATCTGGACTATTTAACTGGACTATTAATTTCATTTATATTCAATGATAACACTTTAAATGATTTAGTAGTCATCATTATAGATTCCCCAAAATGGTTTTTGCTTCCTTTAAGTGCTTCATTACCTGATGACTCTCCTCGAGCCCAGCCTCCAGCTCCATGAACTCCCTCTTCTGCCCCAATTTCTCTTGCCAGATCATATCTATTTTCATTGGTTTATCTCCCAATTTCATACCCTCGATATCCACCTCTTCACTTTCCAACAAGCATATTCAATTCCCTACTGTACCTCTTGTTAAATTATAACACAGTCTTCAAAATGAACAACAATCCCCATGTAACAGCCTTGCCTGGGGTAACGTTAACTCATCAGCATCCTGTTTAACCTGTAATTCAGGTACTATAACAGAAAAAAGAAAAAATGCTTCCTAGGCTGGGGAAGTTAATCTTAGCCTCCCTATGATTCCTGTATGGTCTCCTGACAAATTACCAGCTCCATTAGGAGAAGAGGTAAAGCCCAGGTCTCCCTTGCCTGTGGCCTCCTTGGAGCTTATTCTTGCTCCAACTAAAAAAATTAGGAATACAAAAACAAACATTTTGGTTGGTATTGATAAACACCCCTATGTTCTGGTAATATTGTTAGAGTTCACCTGACTTAAGTCTCTGCCTCCATTCCAAATACAATCACTGTAGGCCAGTGCAAGAGTCAGTTCCAACATGGCGAATGAGAATATAGTTCTGTCTCATAATGTCTGCCAAAATCCTTTTACTTAGTATATCATTTCTTTTCCCCTCTTGTCACATCCCCATGGGGAATAGAAGCACCAAGTTTTGTCAACAGTAAATCTGTCGACCACCCACACAGTGATGGCACAATACCAACGCAGGAATTGTGCCACCCAAGCCCCCAGTGTTTTCTGTGGGGGACTGTGCCCCCCACACCACCCATTCAGGAGGCTCTGCCCCCTGCACCCCCTGGACTTTAGGATTCTCAGCTCCAGGTCAAAGTTGTTTTGGGGAGGGGGCAGGACACTGGGGGAAAGCGAAACACAGAAACGGACCATTACAGCAACTGTCGCTGTAGTGGTCATTTTCCACGTTTCGCCGTCGGGGTGTCGGGCAAAAGGAGGCCTCCCATGGGGAATCCTCTTCTCATTCTTTGTCTACTTTTCTTTTCTTTCCCAACCCTCTGATAAATTAGAAGTCCCAAAACATTAGCCCTGTGGGGATGGGGGAAGCTGGGACAAAACTCCAACACCACCTCGGCAAGTGGCCCACAGTGTTATACCTTCGGTATTATTATTCTCAATTATACAGACTCTGTTGGCCTAGAGTCAGGGCAGTGCAAGGAGTGGCTCAGGGATTTCCCTTCACCCCCCCACTGACCTTCAGGAAGATAAAGATTCTTCAGTAGTGGGAGTGGCACACTCGGTTTTCCTCATCTCAGAATGCTTCTCTGTTTGACAGAATACTGCCAAAGTTCTTTTTGGATCTCTGTTGATGCACCTCTTGCCCCGGAATATTTCTCTGGTTTATCTGCTATCTCGGAGGCTTGGTAGTAGAATCTTCAGCCTGTGTTGTTTGGTCAGTAAAGATTTGCTTCCATTTTGATTAGCTCTTTCTTAGGCTCTTCTGCTGTAGTAAATTATTTTTTCCACTGGGGAGGTGGACTACTAGCCTGGCGGGGTATGGAGTCGAAAATTTATGTCCTGGAGCTTTAATCACTGGTAACAGAGGCAGGTAGGCATGACACAGCCTCCTGGTCTTTGGAGTATAATCATGATCTAGATAGAAATGTTTCTGGCCATAGTACAATTTCTGTTTTCTCCAGGCTGATAGTAGGATCTGATCTTTAGTTGTGTAGCTGTTAAATCGAGCAATAATCCATCTGGGAGGAGCCGGAGGATCCATAGACTTCAATGTTAAGGCTCTATACACCCACTCCAAATTCAATTGCAAATCATCTAGGAGTTCTGCGGTGATACGAAGCCATGCTTCCACAAATTATTTTATGTTAGAGCCTTCTGAGCCCTCAGGTATGCTGTAGATGCGAATGTTTTTCCTGTGGGCTCTATTTTCATAATCTTCCTGCCTAACCTCTAGAAGTTCTTGTTGCTCTTGCAGATATTGTACTTGGGTTTCCAAATCATCCACCTGGTTTTCTGTGGCTGTTAACTGTCGGTTTGTGTCATCAGTCCTTTGCTCTAGCTGCAATACATCCTTCCTCAGCTCCTCATACAGTTGTTTTACTTCTGCATGCAAGGATAAAAGCTCCTGGTATATAAGATCTAATTTAGCTTTCTTATTTTGGGGTTTAGCTGTATTGCGGGAGTTTTTCCATGCTGTTCTCTGGAGGCCCAGTGACTTGTCATCTAGCATTGCTTTGGGCCCGGAGGCCTCCAAGTCCGATTGCTCCACATCGCCCTCCATTTGCAGTTTCTACCTTTAATTGCACTGGTGCACAATGTGATATCCTCCTCTGCCTGTCAACAACAAATTGAACCTTTTTCACTGCGTTTAAGCATTTGATGGAGGATATCTGCTTGGGGGTTTGCAAAAGACCCAAATCTAGGTGGCCATCTCTAGTGGGGGCAGAACCAGAAGTCCTTATTTGCCAACTTTGACAATGTCTGATTTAATGACTGCTCTGATTTTTTTGTTATTGTTGTTTTATCCATGTCATGTTTTTGTTACATTGCTGTATTTAGCTAATTGTTATGATTTCTTTTGGACGTGGAACCTTTGTAAATGAGTCTCAGACTCAAAGGTATGTCAAATTCTGAGACTGTAATAAATAAATTAATAAATACATAAATAAATTCCCCTAACTAACCTTTCTGGCCTGTATTAAAGGAGGAAATAGCTTATGATATGTCAGTTGGGCCAGTGGACTGTATGAAAGGCCACAGCATTTTTTAAAGCTAATAGCCCTGCTGACTAGTGACCACAAAACGTTAAACCACTGTAGGAACATATCTATTTTACTCACGTGGAAGAACAACCATATAGGTCCCACTCTCTGGGGTCCACTCTCCAAAAGCTGATTACCCTGTTCTGTATCATTTCCATCTTTCATTCCCTCCCAGGTGTTCCCAGAATCACCTATCCTTCTGTTAGTTGAAGTCTCATACCAGGACTTGCCAGTTGAAGCACTTACGACTCCCTCCTGATCTCTCATTCTGCCCTCCAACACCTTGAGGTGTGGCATGAAATCTGCCCTCCCTCACCTTCTGCCCCTTCCCTAAAAGACTTCTTTAAACACTGAGATCATAATCACCATGAAGAACAACTGAACCTCTGGTTAAAGGAATACTACAGTCAAAAGTTGCAAAAACATATGTTGCATAGAGTGTTTTGATTTGTGTGTCCTTCCCTTTGTCTGCTATTAGAAGTTTTTTTCTAAATTCACCTGCTAGTTTTATGGCCTCTGGAGATCTCCATGTTAGAATGGTTTATTGCTCCTCTTTGTCCTACAATGCATCCTGTCTTTTGTGACAGCGATACATCTGGGACCACTGATTCAGTGAGGGAAAATACTGCAGCAGTAACCTTAAGATAGAAGTCTAATGTTCCGGCCTCAACTGAATAGCTATTGGAAACTGGACTTGGAAATTCAATATTTATTTATTTTTATTTAATTATTATTTTATTTTTATTTAATAATATTATTTATAAACTGAACTTTGAAATTCAATATGTTTGTTTCCTATATATTTGCCTAGGTCTAGCCAGCAGGAGTTTCTATATGTTTATCTAGGTCTAGCTAGTAGGAGTAAATGTTTTCCTTTTAAAACTTTTCATTTCATCAAACTACACCCAGCTGTAAAAAGCATACAAATCATCCTAGGTTACAATGCTAGAATTAGTAAAGACTCTCGAATTTTTCCTACAGAATACCCACTCAGTTAGACCTCAAGTGATTGCTAAACTGTAAATGTAGCCTTCAGTACTCACTGTATAAGTGCTGCTCGATCTGTGGTCTTGGATACATCACTGTCACACAGGACAGGAGGCACTTTAGTAAAAAGATGATCAATAAACCATGGTAATATGGAGATCCCCAGAGGCCATAAAACTAGTAGGAGAGGCAATAAAACTAGTAGGTAAACTGAGAAAAAAAATTTCTAAGAGCAAACAAAATGAAGGACACGCCAGGACTAAACTCACAAATCCAAACACTTGGCACAACATGGACTTGATTCTCAAAGGCTGACGAAGGGCTTACACAAGCCTTGCATTAAACCCTGCTGCTGCACCCAACACATGGATGCACCTTGCACCAGATTCTCAGAGGTCACATGCATCTGTGACAATAGACTCCTTTTATGGTGGCTTGCACCAAATATGTGGCGCGAGCCAAATATGTGGCGCAAACTCTGTAAACAGCTCCCCTGTTTGATGTACAGTTAGGCCAGCAAAAGCTGGTCTATCTCACTGTAAGTGGGGTATGGGATCGAGAATACCAAGTGCTGTCCAAGGATGGCCACAAGCCCCATGTGCTGTGTGTTCAGCGCACCTGGGCTTGCAGCATTCTAAACCATTTGAGAATTGAGCCCCATATGTTTTTACAAATTTTGACAGTAGTATTCCTCTAAGTTGGACAAGTAAATCCTAGAACCAGCCCAAAAAATATGGCCATTGAATGTAAAACACTTCAGTTTTTATGGCAGCAGAAATACCATTACAGCAATACATTTTAAACAGTAATTAAAACAGCTATTGCTTTTTCACCACAATATCAAAAAGATGAGGTTAAGATGTCCCACAACCAGATCCCCCACTGCCAGACACACCCCTAACCAAAGCACTCAGATCATTCCAAAACATTTGAAATGGTTACCAATGGAGCTGCAGACAAGACTGAACAGCCCGGGGAAAGCACATCCAAAGTCTGAATCCCAAAGGGTCTGGGGATCCTAAAAGCACTGCACTCTCGATGGGGAGGAGAGACCACACTGGCCAAAATGCTGCAGCAACACTCTCCAAGGGCACTCAGGCCACCTACAACACACTGCCATCCAATCAAACAGCAGCACACAACCTATATACACAGCCTGTCAATGAAAACCAAAGAAGCCCATGAGAGGCTACCACAAGCTGGATAGAAAGATATGGAAGACCAAGAGGACAATCCCATCACTCAGAAATGACATCAGTCCTCCCTAAATCCTCTCCATTAGGTTCCTAGAGCAGAGCTAGCTGACACTTCTAGATCAGTTCACGAGGGGTATTGGTTTAACAGAATAGCAGTGAAGAGGACTGATGCTTTTCTGTGTGTTTAACCTTGGTGTTGTGCCCTGCTGCAGTTGTACAGGTTGGAAAAATGAGGAAACACTTGAAAATTTCACTTCATGACTCCAGAAGATGAAGCATGTTGCATGCACACTGACAGGCCATCAGTGATGTCAGAGCTGGAGAGGGAGTTTCCACATAAGGTTGTGATACTGCTACAGGTAAGAAAAAATAAAACTTCAATTTTTTTAATGCTTTATAGTTGCACCACTGTTTTAGGAACATTTATGTGGGGTTTGGGCTAGAGGACTGAGAGGCTTAGACTTTTAAATTAGTAAGTGTTCCCTGCTAAAAACAACAAGCAGTAAAGACAAATACATAGTGTTCATGACACATTCTCAAGGTATATATTTTTTTATTATTTATTTTTTTATTTATTGAAGAAATCGGATTTACAATCTTTGAGTCACAGACTCATTTATAAAGGCTCCACATCAAAGAACAGTACAAACAAAAGCAGTGGCAGTATACAGTAGACAATAACGTAGGGTGTGTAAGTATATTGATGTATATACAGCAAGTCCAGAACATGCATTTATTTAATAATATGTTATAGGGTCATTCAGATATATTTCAAGAGGGCAGTAGATTCAGTATATTGACAATGCTTGCTAATCCCATCCTACAATTGTCTCATATAAAAAGCCCAACAGTTCCCAGACTAATATTTTCACTTGGACAACCATGTTTTAGAAAAGCTGAGAAAGTGGTCACGTGATGGCAGCCTAGAGGAAAGCAACAACCTTGTGTAGCTCTGCTCCCTACCTAGTTTAAAACATCCCATTTTAGATTATCACAAAAGTACATTGCATTGAAAACTATTCCTGAGGACACATACATCCGTTTTTGGCAGTTTGGATCATTTAAATATGGAGGGATATATGAAAAAACAGCTTCCAAAGCATACCCCGCCACCATCGCCGGAGAAAGAGCAGGCCCCTAAAGCAGCCCTGGGATCCACAGCTTTAACTGAGGAGCATTTCGTGGAAATAATTATGCCTTTGCAGAATGCGATCATGGAAATCTCGACTGAGGTGCACAGTTTCAAAACATCTTTGGACTCACTAAATATTTGGGTCGGAGACTCTGAAACCCGCATTAAGTCTGTAGAAATGAAAACAGATAAGCTTGAATTAGAGCATGTTTCCATGAACAGGAGAGTGAAAAAATCAAAGAAAAGCTTGAAGATCTGGAGAGGAGGAGTAGAAGGAGTAATATAATTATCATTGGTATTCTGGACAGAGAAGAGGGCGCATCTCCGATACAATTTGTACAGAAGTTGTTTGAGAAAGTCATGGACTCATCCCCAAATGGAGCAAGCTATATTGTTGAATGAGCCCACAGGGCACTTCACCCTCTCCCTCCACCGGGTTCGCAGCCCAGGCCGATGGTGTGTAAATTATTAAATTATTTACATAAACAACATATCCTGGCGCAAGTAAAATCCCTGCATAAAGTGCTCTGGGAAGGAAAGCGGATTAGGATAATGCATGACTTGCCACAGTCTGTAAGGCTCAAATGACAAGAAATGCACCCTTTGGTTTCAAAACTAATTGCGACGGGTAAACAATTCCAAGTAAAATACCCGTCTCTGTTGCAAGTGAAAATCAATGAACAGTGGCATTCGTTCAAAAAGCTTGGAAGTGGCACAGACTGAGCTCAAGAAGCTGCTACCCGATCTGCTGAAATGATTACCTTGTGCTACTAAGATGGGCTACTGGAATGGAGAAAGAAGATGTTGTAAGCCATTAGATGTGTAGTTAAGGTTGAATGATCTCGATATGAGTGATGGAAAGAATCGCGCTTTGGTAGAAGAAATGTCCCCAGTAGAATGATATGCATTTGCTTAAAAGCAGAATATGGACCCAATAAGCATTGCAATATTCCAGGAATGCGATGGACACTGGCATCCCTCTGGGGTAATTATAAGGGAGGAAGGATCTGATCCCTCACAAGAACACACAGCCTTGAAGAAGTATGGCCTTGGCTTTCGAGTGTTTGGACAGAAGAGGAAAGTGCAGATCCTGAACTCTGTGTGGATAGAACGGCTGTTTAGCTCCATCTGTGTCAAGGTTTCAAGTCACCAGCGGTTAGAATCACAAGGGAACACTCTTTAGCAAGCTTTAGTTTGTTAGGCTCATGTTTATTTTGTTTAGTGCGAGTACCTCTGAAGATTGGGGTAGATAAGGTCAAATATTGAACGGTGCACGAACTGAAAGAATATGCTGGAGCCTAATTTAATCAACAGGTGTATAGGTGGCCCTTTTTTTTTTGAGTTAGCATCATGGGTCTCAATTCACAAGGACAGTGAATAAAACAGTATGAATATGAGTTTGTGATTAATCTGACAGCGCCATGTAAAGGTGCCGAGTGTTTTGTTTACATTGCTCTTGCCTTTTCTTTACTTCTAGCCACCTAGTTTTGGGGGTGAAATAAAGTAACAACTCCTGGGGTTCAAGAGACGATTCCTGGAGGGGGGCAGGTATCTGCAGTAGTAGTAAAAGGAGCTCCCAGCTTACCATGATGGAGTTCTAATTAGAGTGGCAGTTTCTTGTATAAAATAAGTGACCAACGTCTCCCTCTGACTCTGGGATAAAAAAGCAGGGGATTTTTTTTTTTTTATGTCTGATGACAATAAATAAATGGATGTTAATCTAATTGTACAGATTACATGAAAGAGAGGGGTAAGGTAATTACTGATTATTTGTTTTGGACCATTGATAAGTTGCTGGGGAGAAATCTGTACTAGTAATGCCTCATTTTAACCATTAGAGGGTAATAGAGTGTTGCGAATCATTAATTCTTTAAGAACTTATTTTTTCTAGTTTTGATTATAAAGGTGTGGATATTCTTTGCGAGTTTTACAAATCTAATAAGTAAAAATAGTACAATTTGTTTAGATAATAGAGGTTACACATCTCTGACAGGATAGTCCAATACTTAATTAAGAATGTTGATCACTTACGATCATGGATTAGTTTGTATAATTTTAGTGGAATGATGTTAGATGTGATATGTACTAAATGACTCTGTTACTGGGATATGGGGGGTGGATTGGCTTTCTGATTGGTTGGGAATTTACATCACCTGGCAATTTAGAAGGGTAGTGCGGTTGATAGAACTGGGGTAGTGTTTAAGAATGTTGGTTAATAATTTTGTTTGCTTTAGGGGGGTGTGTAGGGGGGGTTTGGGGAGGGAGGACTTCTCATGTTTTGGTAATGTTGTATCGAAGAAGGAACCAAACTCAGACGTATATAGAGATATACACTATTTACCACTGGCAGGGGGACCAACTGCCTTGTTTTAGTTAGTTATGTTAGGAGCGCTTAATTTTCTAAGTTGGAATGTTAAGGGGGTTCGGGATCGGTGTAAAAGGCAAATTGTGTTAAAGCATTTATCTACTCTAAAAAGTGATGTGGTTTGCTTACAAGAAACTCATCTTAAGGGGGAAGACACCTATTTGTTTTGCAAATATTGGATGGGTCAAGCATTTGGGGCCGGGGTTTCTACTAACAGGGGCACATTAGCTATCTTATTCAACAAAAAAATATATTTTCAATTAGAGCAGGAAGTCTGGGACAGTAATGGTCGTTATATTATACTGATTGGTACCCTGTTATCACAACAAGTATTAATAGGC
The DNA here is from genome assembly GCA_016271365.2 of Neoceratodus forsteri. Classification (NCBI taxonomy): domain Eukaryota; kingdom Metazoa; phylum Chordata; order Ceratodontiformes; family Ceratodontidae; genus Neoceratodus; species Neoceratodus forsteri. Next base: position 1,020,443,699 of record CM028129.1, read on the forward strand.
TCAGTATATGGACCAAACAATGATTCCCCACAATTCTTCACGCAGTTATTGAATAGGTTAAATAATAACTCTTCTAGAGTAATTCTGCTTGGAGGTGATTGGAATATTACACCGCAATTACAGCTTGATAGATCGGATAACAAGCAAGTGGGGTTGTCACCTTCCCAGAGGGCACTCAAGGAGCTTATGGAAGGGGCAGATCTTGTTGATGTCTGGAGAGTCCTTACTGCGGAATCCAGACAATATACCTTTTTTCAATTCCACATAAGACATGCTCAAGAACCGATTATTTTTTAATTAGTATCCACTCCCTTGCTTCTGTCCTGGATGCATGCATACATACAAAGGTAATCTCAGATCACTCCCCAATCTCTATTACATATGCGATAGGCCCCAGGATAAATAGAGACTTCTTACAGAGATTCAACAATCAATTACTACAGGACTTTCACACGTATGATCATCTGAAGCAATTCATCTTTCACTTCTTTATCCATAATATGGGTTCAGTTCTCAAAACTGATATTGACTGGGCAGCCCTGAAGTGCACGTTGAGGAGGGAATGTATCCAAATTACTTCTACCAGACTTAAAAAAAATAAAACACTAACTAGTAATCTTTTTAACTCCATTAAGGCCATTGAGAGTAATATTAGTCAACACTCGGCCGAAGCAGACTGGGTCCAGTTGCACAAGCTACAGTCTAAGTTCTCCTCAATTATGTTACAAAAGGCTGAGCTTGCTCTTAAGAGAACAAGACTTAAGTATCTAGAAACTGGTGAGAGAGCGGGTAAGCTACTGGCTCTAAGGCTTTGACAATTGGACTCCAGTAGGTATATCTCGGCATTAAATACTGGCCCGAATGGAACATTAGTCAAAGACCCTAGAGAAATTGTGGCAGCATTCTGGAATTACTTTCAAAAAATATACACTATCCCAATAGCAGACAGAGCAACGCTTGAAGAGATCCAAGGTTTTTTAGACACTGTTACCCTTCCCCAGATTTCCAGTATAGAGGCGGCAAGTCTTGGGCTTCCTATACAAGAATGGGACGTTGAACAAGCCATCACCCAACTTTCTCCTGACAAGTCCCCAGGACCTGATGGTTTCTCCGCTAATGTGTATAAAGCATTTGAGAAGAAGATTATTCCCATTTTAGTAAAAGTATACAACTATTGGTATCTTGAGGGGTTTTCTGAAGGTGGCTTTCTTGAAGCGCTCATTACTCTTATCCCCAAGCCAGATCGAGATCTTTTATGTCCTGGAAACTACCGACCGATATCGTTACTAAATGTGGACATTAAAATACTATCCAAGGTATTAGCCAATCGGCTCAGTCCTTTAATGTGCAATGTGATTAGCGAGGTACAGGTAGGCTTTATGATTGGTAGATCCTCCAGTGACCACATGCGTAAACTTCATCATTTAATAATTTACACCAAAAACATAGGAATTCCAGCTGCCCTACTAGCTTTGGATGCTGAGAAAGCGTTCGACCGGGTTTCCTGGGATTTGTTATTTGCTACGGTGTCTAAATTTGGTTTCCCAGAAGGATTCCTGAGATGGATAAAATTGTTGTGTGAATCTCCATTAGCTCAGGTCTGGTGCAATGGTGTTCTATCGGATTCATTCCCTCTTTCATGTGGTACCAGGCAGGGCTGCACACTCTCTCCACTCCTATTTAATCTCTACTTGGAGCCTCTGATTCATAGGTTATTAGCATCTCAGGATATACAAGGAATACAGATAGGTAATAAGAGGTACCTAGTTTCAGCTTATGCAGATGATCTGCTCCTGCACGTAGATGAACCGGAGACTAGTATACCTACTATTTTGCAAGAAATTGCGCAGTTCTCCAGAGTGTCAAATTACAAACTTAACATATCTAAGATGAAGCCTTTCCCTTTAAATGGCAAATGTCTGCCAAGTATAGCTGGGGAATTTAGTCTCAGTTGGGAACCCAAATCCTTGACATACCTGGGCATCAAAGTTTCGAGGGAAATGGCCATAATGGTGAAAGAAAATCTCAATAATCTGTTGAATACAATAAAGCTAGATTTAGATAGATGGAAGTTGTTACCTATATCCTTATGGGCCAGAATAGAAGCAGTGAAGATGAATGTGCTACCGAGAATTCTTTATCCCCTGAGTATGCCGGGGTTTTATTTACCCAAATCATGGTTTTGTAATCTACAAAAATTACTCAGTTATTTAGTTTGGAAAGGGAAAGGCGTTAGAAAAGCATATTCAAAACTCACAGGACCAAAAAGGTGGGGGGGGGGCCTTGGGCTCCCCTACTTCTTTAAATATTATGTAGCGGCACACATTAGTAAGCTGGTATTTTGGACTCGGCCACCACATTCAATAGATTCCAATCCATATGTGCCCCTCTGGGTTTCCATTGAGAAGCACCTGATTGCCAAGTTCTTCTGTACTCTCAACTCCGCCATTTATATCGCCCCAAGATTTCTTCACAAATCACTTAAAAATACACCCATTGGCTGGTCTTTAAAAGCTTTGCACCAATTACAAATGTCACTGGGAGTGGACTGGCATAAGTCCTTGGAACAACCCTTAGTACAGAATATGCATTTCCAAATTCAGAAATCTCCAATCCCCTCAGCATTCTGGGAGCTGTTAGTTGGGCTGTGCCTCGGAGATATAGCACCACAGCGAGAGCCATTATCGTCTGCACAATTTTGTTTGAACATTCCTAATGCTGGGGGGAATGCCTTCAAATACTGGCAAATTAGGCATGCAGTGAAAGCCTACTTTCAGAACTCGAAACCCATGGAAGCAAACAGGATGAAATTGTCTTTGTTATGGATAGCAGATCAACCTCACTCTGTATCCAAAGTATACCATGAAATACAGAGGATTGATCCAGAAGTGCCATCGGGTATTTGCTTCTATTGGATGCAGAAATTAGAAATAGGTGATGATTAGGGATTATGGGGTCAAATCTGGAATAATATATATACAGTAAATTCATAAGGCAAGATAGGTACAAGTTACAGCAATTTAATATCATGTATAATTTATACTATACACCAGCTAAACTACATAAAATCAGTAAACTATCATCCTCCCAGTGTCATCGATGTAAAACAGATCATGGGGACCTATACCACATGTTATGGGAATGTCCTAGGATTTAGCCATTCTGGAAAGCAATCCAGAAATCATTAAATTCTTTTCTGGGATTGGATTCTTTTTTTACGCCTGAGATTTGCTTAGTTAATTATTTTCCCAGGGACATGAGCAAACAGAGAAAGGCGTATATGGCTATCATTTCAGCTGTAACCAAGGTGATTATATTGCGACATTGGATTGATGAGTTAACACCATCAGTCCTAGAATGGTATAAAGAAATTCTGCTTGCCTTGCAGCTGGAGTTACACATAGCTAAGATGCACAATAGGTTACAATCATATAATGCCAAATGGGGCCCCCTAGATGCTGTTCTTGTCACATGGAAACCCTAGGTTGTTAAGGCGGAGTGGTCTCCCAGATATTTGGAGACCATTAGAGTCTTGCTAGTGTAGTTTTTGTGTGGTTCCTTCTAAAGTGAATGTATATAATTATGGGGGGTGAGGGGGGAAGGATTTGGAAGTGTTGTAAAGATACTATTTTAACAAAAAAAGGGGGAAAAAGTTGCAATGTCCAGTATTGTACATTGCTGGCCTCCAATTCACAAAATATGGGGGGTAAATGTTACAGTTGGAGGCTTTGTTGTTGGCTTCATTTCATTGTATTGTGACATTGCAAATAAAGCATAGTAAATAAAAAAAAAAAAAAAGAAAAACTGAGAAAAGTAGGAGTCCAGTGATTTCTATGGTCTGAAAAGGTCTGAGCTTTTCTAAGAGTTGTAACCTTGGACAGATCTAAGAAATCCTTTGGCATTCTAACTTTTGTAAGGAAAGCTAGATGTAACATTCTGCATGGGTACCCTGCTAGTTAGACCTCACAATGGGGTTAAAAGAAAACCTGCCATCATAATTACAGATACCCCATGAGCCACTTTCCCTCTTCCTGCTCAGTTTACAGAACTATAGTTTCGTGTTTGACCTGGAATGTAAAAGGACGCATAACAAATGTCTTTTGACCTACATAATCTGATAGAGCTGATCGTGGACTATCAGCCTAAACCCAGTTATTTTAATTAATGCAATTTTGTACAATTGGCTAAAACCATTAAGTTATTTCCCCTGTCCCCTAAAATAAAAAACACATCACTCTCCCAAGTCTCCTCAGCTGACCTGTACCACTCCCACCCTAAGACCTAAGGCCAAAACAAGGATCAATCACCCTGCTCCACATGGCACCTCCAGCCCAATCCAATCCACATTTTTAAAACAAGTATAAATCACATCCCTTCCCCAGCCAGAGCCACTTCTCACTAACTGCTACAGTCTGCATTTGACCTGGGAAGGAGCTGTCACTGCTGCAGCCTGCCAGGCAGCCACAATACTGTGATCCTTCTGTAGCTTCTTGTTCTCAGTCACAAGTGAAGCACTCGCTCTTCCCTTCCCAACTGAACCAAATATGAGATTTCCTATTGAAAGAAGGAAACATATAGTGCTGCCCTTTACTCTGTGGCTGTTTGTACTCGCAGTTGAGCATGAAGAGCTAGATGGAGGGGTCCACCTGGTGACACTGAGGGTTGAGGCGCTGGACACCACATCTGGTGCCACGCTGGCAACCCAGGTTCAGGGGTGGACTCGGGTCATCGGGATCCACCAGGGGGGAAGGTGAGGGACTGATTGAGCTGTCATTTGGCAGCTCTCAGGGAAGGGGATCCTTGGGGTTTGGCTGCCCTCCTGGTGGACTCTGAGTTGGCAGCACCATGGTCAAGGATCTCCGGCAGTCTGCCAGGGAGAACAGATGAGGCCAAACTGAAGCTGCAGTGCACATGCGTGCCACCATGCACATGCATGACTGCTTTCAGGGCCTCAGGACAATGGGTACACAAGGAAAAATCCCTCCGGTGTCCAGCAGAGATGAAGGAGACCCCAGGAATCTGTCCACATCCTGCTGTCAGACCCGCCCACATCATGATCTCCCATGGGCAACCCGATCTCATGGTATGTCCCTCTAATCTCAGGTAGGCTACCATGAGTGGGAGGGCCCTCTCACAGGGGGTGATCCAGGGGGCTGGACCTGCTGTGGATTGGGGGGAGACCAATGTGTGGGGCGTTCAAACTGGTAGTAGAGGTAGAGTTGAGTGGGTACTCTGGAAAGATGCCCTGGGCACCCAGAGAGCATGAATAAAATCTAAAAAAAAAAAAGAGCTAGATGGTGCTTAGCACTGGATCTTTTCCAAATAGCAGCCAGTGGAATGCTCCTTCAACTCCCAAGCTGGTGAGAATTACATTATTTAATTGTTAGTGAGAAAGAGTTTGAGTGGGGTGGTGGAGGGCATCAGAGGAAGGGGAAGATAATGTAAGCACTAAGACACAACAGGGTGGTGATTATCATAGGTTAATGCACACTCAGGTGTGTAGCGAGGCAAATAGCACTTGCACCAAGTGCCTTCGGCACCTGGAAGTGTATTAACCCACAGTAACCACCACCCTGGAGTGTCTTATTGCACTTATAAAAAGGGTCCCCATGCAAAAAAATGTATAATGTGGAGAAGCCAAACAGGAAAAAAACATAAAAATTACACTGAGCAGTACCATGCCCATGATGAAAATAGTTCTTGTATGTTTCTGCCACTAGGTGACGCTGTTGTGAGCCAGTTGGGTAGAATGATACTTGATCTGCACTCATTCACAATCAGTTTTGCATTCATAAGCTAGGGAATAATGAATGTGTTTTGTACATTATTCATTTATTTTACACACACGAAGTATGGAATACCACATAAACCACAAGTGTGGAGCACTAGTGGTTTGCAATAGTATTACATACCGAGGGTGTCTAAAAAAATATATAATTTAACACAACATTCTTTATTTAACATAATTGCTGGCCTGTTTAGTGTTGTGTGTTAAAAAGACAGCCATTTTTCTTTGTTGTGGTATTTTGTTTCTGTAAGTGCAAGATGGTGGCAGCTTTCACCTTCACTTGAACTGGCTAACACCCGCACTATAATAATCAGGTTCCAGTCTGTAATAGTCTGTTCCAGTCTGCTCCTAAGGGAACCCCTCTCAGCTAGCATTGTCCTACACTCTGACCCTTCCTCACCTAGTGAATGGCTACTCTCTGAATTGACCCTGGGATCCTGCAAGAAACTCTGTATTGGCTACTGCTACAACCTCCCGTGACCGGAACCATTGGACTCACCAGTCTCCTCCAAGGCCTGAGCTCTTTAACTCCCCATAGGGAATCTATCCTTCTTGGCGACTTTAATCTAAACTGGCTGAGCTGCCACCAGCCTGACTATGTATCCCTGTTAAAGCAGCATAACCTGGTGCAGGTGATCACTCTCCCCACCAGACTTAATCCACGCCCGGCCACCCAGACTCTATTAGATTGGATCCTCATAAACAGGGAGGACCGAGCATTACACGCTGGCACCATGGCTGACTCTATAAGCGATCACTCACCGACCTATCTCCTCTGGTCTTCCAAACTAAAGTGCCTCCCACCCAAATACCTATCTCTCAGAAATTTCAGCTGCCCAGTCTCCACAGATCTCCTTGAGGAAGCCCAGTCCTTGGACTGGTCCATGCTTTTTTCCCTTTCCAATGTAGCCACGGCAGTTTCCACATTTACCCGGACTCTGCTAACACTCCAGGACTGCTTTTTCCTTGTCACCACCAGACAGATCAGAGGCGGGTGCTCGCGCTGGGTCTCTAAAGACCTCCTAACCCTTATGAAGGCCAGAGACCATGCCTGGTCCACTTTTAAAGCAATTCCCCTCTCCTGCCCTCTGGGATGCTTACAGGCGCATGAGGAACAAATGTAAACAACAGGCCAAATTTTTGAAACAGACCAACTTCCGCAATCTGCAAAAGGCCAACCTGGGAGACCCTAGAAAATTCTGGGACTTAATCAGCTCCCTCCTAAATCCCCACCCCAGCTATGCTGCACCACATCTCAACTCCCAGGATGGGCTACTGACCGACCCTCACGATGTGGCCAGTGTCTTCAACTGTAAGTTCACCAACTTATCCATGTACCTAAATAAGCTGCCAATTGCCCAACCTCAAAACTCAGCCCTAATACCTGATACACTGCCATCCTCCTCCAGCTCTGCCACTCACCCACAAATACCCCATTCTATTTTAAAGTCCTCTCCATACACAACACAGTGAAGCTACTTAAAAGTCTACCTAACCACAGCTCCTCTGGATCTCATGGGCTATCTCCAGTCTTCCTTAAGCTGATCTCTCCAGCGATTGCCTGGCCACTCACCTTCATCTTTAACCTTGCCCTTTCCACCTCTTCCATGCCTGACCCATGGAAGATAGCTAAGGTTATCCCCATTCTTAAATCTAGTGACCTCAAATCCTCCGACAATTATCATCCGATATCCATCCTCCCTCATCTCTGTAAACTACTTGAGAGAGCAGTCCACAATCAGCTCACCGAGTACATAGGCAAATACACCCTTCTATGCAACCAACAGCATGACTTTCACAAGAATCATTCCACTGCCACTGCCCTTGCCCGTCTGACTGACCACATCATCCCTAACATGGATAACGGTAAAGCCACCGGGGCTGTCTTCGTCGACCTCTCAAAGGCTTTTGACATGATTAACCATGTTCTCCTTACCTCCAAGCTTAGCCTCCTTGGTTGTTCTCAGAAAGTCACAATCTGGTTCACTAACTACCTTACCAATCACTCACAATTCATGTGTATTGGTCAAACCTGCTCCCCCACCCTGCCTGTCTCTGTGGGGGTCCCTCAAGGCTCAATCCTGGGTCCCCTCCTTTTCTCCTCATTCGTTAATGTACTTCCCTTCAACTGCCTCAACTGTCACTCTCTCCTGTATGCAGATGACCGTGTCCTCTTCCACAATGACAAATCCACGGCCACAATCTCCTCAGTTCTCTCACACAACTTTGCTGCGGCCCACAGCTGGTTCTCAGAAAACCTCCTCTTAGTAAATGCTAAAAAAAACTAAATCCATGTTGTTCAGATTTAAGCCCTTTCTGGCCAAAACTAAAAACCATGCCTCCTTATGTATTCACACCCCAGACGGCCCAGCCCTGGAGGATGTCAACACCTACAAATACTTAGGAGTACTGCTCGACCCTTCCCTCACTTTCAATGAGCATGCAAATTCCCTTGTCAGAAGGTTCCATCAAAAGTTATGTACCGCCTATAGATTCAAGCAATACCTAACCCCTGAAGCCAGACTAGCCATTGTCCAGGGTAATCTTCTCCTTATTATTGACTACTGCTCCCCTATTTATGCCAGGACCTCAGCTACTGCTATGGCTAAACTCTCCACTGCCTACAACAGCACCTGTCACTTTGCTTTATTGGCCCTATTCTCCACCCATCACTGTACCCTCTATAATACCCTTGGATGGCTACTGCTACAAGGTCGCTTTGACCAAGCCCTCTGCTGCATGGTAGACAATGTCATCTGCACAGCTCCAGAATCCCCCCTAACTGTCCTTCTGAAAACCAGAACGCTCCTCTGCAACCTCCGCTTTAATGGTACTCCCCCTCTAGCTGTTCCTAGGGTATCCACCAACATGGGTAGCAGAGCTTGGTCTGCAGCTGCCCCTTTGCAGTGGAACAAACTACCAGCTGAACTCCGTTCCATTGACACACACTCCAGTTTCAAGTCCTGCCTTAAAGTCTGGTTGCTGGCAAACTCATCCTGCCGCTGCTCCCTGGGTTCTGACACCAACCCACACTAGTCAACTTCCCAGCCCAGGGGTTACCCACCTACCCACACTAGTCAACTCCCCTGCCTACAACTGCTATATCATATTTTTCACAGTAATATTTGACTTCCTTGCCTGTAAATATTGTATATATATTTTTACTGAGTATTATGTGTATTACTTGCTCACTGGACAATGCAGTCACACATTGTACACTGTGCCTCCAATTTGTTTGTTTGTACCAAAGCTCCTCATGCCCAATATTGAAACCTTGTATTCACTGTTCTCAAATGGACCTATGCATCAAACCTGTATATTGTGCTTACTATTGTTGCTTGTATCAAATCTGTTTCATGTGTATTGCTGTTACCTTGTACTCCACTGTCACCCTGCGCCATGTTTTTATGGCCCGGGTCGTGCCTGAAAACGGTCCCTGGGATCAGTGCACTTACCCGATTATCAAAGTCATAAACAAATAAATAAATAAAATAATAACCATTGAGTTATTATGGCATGAGAAAGTGGTGTCAATCCAATCAATACTTGGGCTCACCAATAATTACATGGTTATAAAAGTAAAAATATTTTTGTTTCTGTGAGTTTTTGTCCAGTGGTTTGTATTTGCCCTGCTTAAGAGAGTGAGTGGAGAGTGTGCAATGCAGCTGTTTGTTAACATGAGTGAGGGAGAGCAAGAAGTGAGGACCAAGTGAGGCTGCATCTGTAATTGTGGCTCATCTGAAAAGCTCAACAATTGCAGTCCCAGTTGCTGATCATGCTGGTGGCAGTTCTCAGGAGGCTTTGAATTATAACATTTATATAGCTGGCTTTGAAAAAAGGATAATTGATTTGTTTAGTGAAACTGTGAGTGAGTGAGTGAGAGAGAGACAGACAGAGAGAGACAGAGAGAGAGAAAGTGCAATTTAGCTGAGTTGAGTGACACTTCAGCTCTAAATTAAAAGTGACTCTTGAACACCTCAGTAAGTCTGAGCTGCTGATTGTGATGGTGCTTGTGTATTTTATTATATTAAAAGATCTGGCTTGTCCATTATTTCTTTGAACACCAAAGTTAACAATTTGTTGAATAAGACTTCATGAGTGCAGTTCAGCCAGGCAGAGAGTGCAATGTGGCTAGTTGCTGATGGTGACAGCTATAGGATACAGACCCAGGGGGTCAGGGGGGTTAGCCGACCCCTCACTTTTAAAAGTAAGGGTCAGAATGTACATTTTGCCCCCCCCCCCCATTCTGACACAGGATTTATTAGTCTGATATCTTAAATCTGCATTTTCTTTGAAGTCTGTGGCACACACCATGCACATTTACTGGAAGTTAGCAAGAGCCAAGTCAGATGAACTCACTGAATTGTACTGACTAATTGCTAAGTGCCCTTCCCCCACTGGCACACAAAACAATTTTTTCCCAGGCTTTTCCTATTGGACAAACAAGAGATTCAAATAATTTAAGCTTTTAAGCTATGCAGAGCTCTTCATCAGACAGTGACAGACTTTGCAAAAAAACTCATTTTAAACACATAGGATAGAATGGGTATTATTCAGAATTTGAAACAAGTCTGAAATCCTGGTTGTGTGTAAATCAACCTTTCCCCAGGAATGGAATGTTACAAAGACTATAAATTGTTGTGTGTGTCTATGTGTGTGTGTGCGCGCGCACGTGCATGCTCAGGAAGTATGAAACCAGCAGAGGTGTGTGTGTGTGTGTGTGTGTGTGTGTGTGTGTGCTTGTTTGTTTCTTTTATCCAGAAAAGGCTCCATTGGGCAATGTTTATTTACAAAGTGGTCTTGGTTTTATTTCAACCATTGTCCTATAAAGTCATGGAGCACTGTCTGCTGAATGCTAGTTCATTTTAGTCACCAGAAATTATGTTAATGAGTGTTCAAAAACAACGTATTGAGAATACTGATAAACGTCTATGGGATGCTCCTTTTATTTTATTTATTTTTATTCTTTGGTAACTGGGTAAGGCCCATTAGACCCAATACCTGTTTTCAGGTGCTACCTGGGAACAATTGCTCAGGGTCATACACTATGAATGTGGAATCTGTGGAAATCAAACCTAGGTCTGATGGATGTACCAAACTTGTTCATAGCTCCTTACTCTAACCTCTAGGCTATACTACCAGCTCAGTGCAGGAAATGTAGCCCAAACCAGCAGAAATGCTAAAGCACACTCAAAATGAAGAAGAAAGACTGCAGTGTTCATTTTAAAGTGGGGGAATGGGACAAGTGCCACACAGTTTTCAATTTTAACTCACATGCTGTAACTGAGACTGACCTGCTGTAGCTGAGACAGAGAGCAGCCACCAACTTCCTTAAAGCAAGGAAGTGATTTAATGGAGTACACTGAATTGAATTCTTAATTGTGGGGACTGTGTAAGTAAGTAGAAGTCAATGTTTTAGCTCTCTGTTTTTGGGGTTGACTTTATTTAGTGTAACTTTTATTTGCAAAGGAGTAAATCTAGATGGGAGAATATCTGCAGTCATTTGTGACTGGACCTGTTGCTTAAACTCTGTGAAATAGATGTCTGAAAGGAAGGAAGGAAGGCACTCACTGGAGTGGTGGGTCAGAGTTGTAGTTGATTGTTTCTGGAGGGCACATGCTTAGTCCCACCCAAACCTGCCCCTCACCCCACCCACCCCAAGAGCATCATTTCCTTATATCAGTACAAAAGTACAAAGGACACATACACCTGTTCATATCCTTAACAGCACAGCTCACTGAATATGCAGTAAACACACTCTCATGCACTAAAAACAAAAACAACAACAATAAAGAATAAATCTTAAACAGGAAGGGACTCAGACATATGGGAAGTGGTGCAATGCACTGGCTGTGGAGCAGCAGTCTTCCAGGAAATGTCCTGGAGGCTGCATTGCCACCCTACTTACAGGCACCTCTCTGGTCTGAGGGAGGAGGTTGCCCATCTCCATGCTGACCTGGCAAGGATTTGGGAAACCTCCTCCTCAACCCAGGGACCACCGAGGCCACCACCACTGCCTCAGAGGCTGCCAAGAAAAAGGAGTGGTTGGACCACAGTGGGCTCAGGGGGGGCGAGGGTGGTGAAACAGAGGCCGATTCTTCCAGTTGTGCTGCTCCACAATTCATTCCCCATTCTGGAGGAGCATGTTTCCTCTATGGAAGCAACTGCAGTGGATACCAAAGTGGATGCTGGGAACTTCCACAAAGGTGACCCACAGGAGGGTGGCACAGGACCCCACAGGGGAAGAAAATAACTTCTGGTGGGGGACTCAATTGTTAAGGGGGTAGAACTGGGGGAGGGAGGGAAGAGGGAGATAAGGTGCCTGCCTGGTGCCAAGGCTTGGAGGAACAGGAAGTGAGTCCTCAGGATCATGGGAGCAGCCACACAGGGGAGAGAGCTGAATGCCATTATCCACCTAGGGACAAATGACCTGGCTGGGAATGGAATCAGAGCAGTGCAGCAGGAGGTTGTGGAGTTGGGGAGGGGCCTTAGACAAGTAGTATGCAGGGCAACTTTCTCAGAAGTGCTGCCTGTCTATGGCACGGTTGAGGCTAGGGCACTCTGCACCATGGGATTCAATGACTGATTTAAAAACTGGTGTGAAGCACAGGGATTTGGCTTCATTGGGGACTGGGGTTCCACCAGTAGGGATGCAGGCCTATACTGGTGTGATGGTCTGCATCTGTCCAGGAGGGGAAACAGGATCCTAGGTGATAGGTTTAAATGCTTTACTGGCAAGCACTAGCCAAAGGGGGAGGCACTGAAGAGAAGCAGGGAAAACCCAGCCCCCTCCCACAAAACAGGGTAGTTAGTGAATTAGATACAGAGATAAAGAAGTCAATAGGGAGCAGGACAGGGGCAAATCCAGAAAAAGGCAAAGGCAGTAAAGACCGGGATGGGCCTAAAAGGGATAAGGCCATCAAAAAATGGAGGGCAATGAGTACCAATGCCCATAGTCTGTGTAACAAGTTTCCTGAACTAGTGGTCTTGATGGAATAGTGATGCCTGTATATTGTGGCAGCCACAGAAACATGGTACATAGAGAACCATGACTGGGATGCCAACATACCATGGTATACAATCTATAGGAGGGACAGGGAGGGTAAAAGAGGAGCAGGAGTAGCTCTCTACATAACCAAAGGAATCAAAGCAACAGAACTGAAGGATAAACATGGAGGGGAGGAGGCACTGTGGGTCACTCTGGGGACAGGAAATGGCACCACAATCCAAACAGGGGTTATTTACAGACCCCCCCAAGGGAAGGCAATGGACAATGAAATGATAGAAGGAATCCTTAGAAGGGCATAAAAATAAGAAATGTTGTTGATGGGGTACCTGAATATGCCAGATGTTAACTGGAGCACCTTTACGGCAACCACATCCAAGAGCAGGGTCATTCTCAATGCCTACAGGGGTACTGCCTCAGACAGCTAGTGTTGGAACTCACTAAGGAGGGAGCAATCTTAGACCTGGTACTCTCAAATGGGGATAGAGAGAGGATCTCATATTTAGAAGTGGGTAGTCTTCTGGGAACAAGCGACCACCAAACAGTGTGGTTCACAATAAACACAGCTGTAGAGTCAAGCCATGCAAAAGCAAAGGTGTTGGAGTTTAGGAGGGCTGACTTTGATAAAATGGGAGAGTGCCTCAGAAAAGCACTAGCAAACAGGCAAGATGGAGGGGTGGAGTAATAATGGGGAAAAACCAAAACTGCCATCACAGAGACAACAAGGCTTTGTGTAAAGCAAATCAACAAAACAAAATGAAGGAAAAAGACACTCTGGTTCTCAAAAGAGGTGGCAGGGAAGGTTATGGAGAAAAGGATAACATTCAAGAAATATAAGGAAACACAGAAGGAGCAGGACAGAGAACTATATCAGTTAAAGCAGGAGGAGGCAGAGAAGGCAGTCAGAATAGCAAAGGCCCAAACTTGGGAAAAGATAGTCAGCTCTGTTAAGAATGGGGATAAAACAGTTTATAGCTACATTAGAGAGTGAAGAAAGACCAAGGGAGGGATACTGATGCTTAATAAAGGGAAGGGAATGTGGGCAGAGGGTGACAGTGAAAAAGCAGGGATACTGAATGAATATTTCTGCTCAGTAATCACAAAAGAAGAGGAGGGGGATTTACCTAAACCAAACAATAGAAACATTCTGGATAGGGAGGTTGATACCAGTCCATTCACAGAAGAAACAGTGCTGAAAGAACTCTTAAAACTGAAGGTGGACAAAGCAATGGGGCCTGATGAGATTCACCCCAGAATTCTAAAAAAACTAAGGAGAGAACTAGTGACACCACTGACTACCCTCTTTAACAAATCATGGGAGGATGGAGTGGTACCTGAGGACTGGAGGAGGGTGGATGTGATTCCACTTCACAAAAGTTGGAGCAAGGCATAGACAGGAAACTACAGATCAGTTAGTTTGACCTCAGTGGTAGGTAAAATGATGGAATCACTTCTGAAGGAAAGAAATGTTGAGTACCTAGAGGCCAATGGGGCACAGGACCCAAGGCAGCATGGATTCACAGTGGGAAGATGGTGTCAGATGAATCTAATCGATTTCTTTGACTGGGTGACCAAAGTAGTAGTTCTCCATGATTCAGGCATTGGTCAACCATACTCATCTAGATGTTCTGGTAATCTCTGAATCTTGGTTTAAGCCAGCATCTCAGAAGAGTATAAGCCTGGACTCAGTTTCTTTGCATTGGTTTACTGAGTACCTTGAAGGATGGCATCAACAAATTAAGGCTGAGGGTGAGCTATCCCCACTCAAACCTCTACTGAGGGGAGTACCACAAGGATTCATACTTGGTCCCTTACTATTCGCTATCTATGTTAATAACATTGATGAGAGTATTAACAAGGTCAACATTCACCTGTTTGCTGATGACACGGTTGTATATATAAATTGTCCAACACCTGAAACTGCTTGTGCTGATTTCCAGGGGGAATTTAACCAGCTCAAGAACCAGCTCCTCCATAAAAAACTTCTTCTAAATGCTAAAAAAAACAAAAGCAATGCTGTTCTTGCCCTATAGCTATGTGCTGAATCTGGCCAGCTCTGGAGCACTACCTCAGATTGCCACAACTTTTGGAGAGAAACTGGAGTTTGTCTCAAAGTTTAAATAGCTAGGTGTGTGGTTAGACCATTATATATCATTCACTGAGCACATCGAGGACCTTGTAAAGAAGTTAAGGCAGAGGCTGGGGCCATTCTTTAGAATTAACCAGTTTCTTACTAGAAATGCAAAAGTGCGCCTTGTCCAAACTACTTTTCTTTCGCTGATCGATTATGCAGATTTCCTTTATAGTAAATGTCCCAAAGCCTCACTTACAAAGTTGGATATGCTTTACCAAAGGGCCATCCAGTTTATTACTAGTCTCCCCATCTCTACCCATCATTGTTCCTTGTACAAAGCCATAGGGTGGTCCTCTCTTATGTTTAGGTGTAATAGAAATGCAGTCCTTTGGACTTATAGAGTCTTCTTGAAGCGGCTTCCACAATATATAATAGACTGTCTCCCACTAAGTGAGTCAGGAACATATTCCCTCAGAAGCACTTCCTACATCACATTATGTATCCCCAAGGCTTCCTCTCACTATGGCAGAGTGACCATTAGTTTCCTGTTGCCAACATTGTGGAACAAAGTACAATAATTATTGAAATTAAGCTGCCTCCGCAGTATGAATGGCTTTAAATCTCTATATGCTCGGTATGTGTGTGAGCCTTGCAATTGTTACCCCAACCCCTAATTTTAGTCTGAAGCATCAGGCTGGTGCCCTTTGAGCATAGTTAAATTTATGATCTCTTGTAACCTTTGGTGACCTTAACTCTGTGATCGTCTTATGCCTTAAATATTGGTTCCCTCTAGAAATCCCTGTACGGTTATTATCTCTTCATGGCTTTCACGGCCGCTACACCTTACTCACCCTGCTGTCTTTTACATATTGCTTATTCTGTGGCTCTTATTCCCCTACCTTTTGCCATTTAACTGCCCTTTCTCATCTTCGTATTCCCTTTTCACTGCATTCCACTTTTACTATCTCTTTCCTCTGTCCCCTAACTCTCTTCTGTGCAGTAGACTAGCCCATCATGGTCTCCCTGCCCCTCAGGTGGGAGAAATGCAGATACCGGGTGGTTATTACTTCCATAGCCACTGCCTGAGACATCTAGACCAGACTCCTTACTAGTGAGGTGCAGCATTGCTGATACCCAATAGGAACACAAGCGCTTTTCTGCTCTGGCATCTGATTGGCTCCTGCAGTCTGCTCCTGTGTCTCCCTCAATACTAAGCTAAAGTTTGATTTTCTGTCTAAATCTTGCACAAAAAAGAGCTGTACTTACTTATTGCCTAGCAGTAATGACCTCTATTTTTTTCCTGTTTAGTGTCAAGAGTTTGGACTCTGTTTAATTACACTCCTTTCTGAATTTCTGTGGTTGGGCCATTCTTTAGGCATCATGGAATACCCAATTCTGTTGTTCTGCTGTTTTGGTCCTCCAGCTGGTTCAGATGTTCTATTGTCCGTGGCCCAGTACTTAATACCGACCCCTTCCTCCATCCCCTGCCAAGGATATGCTCTCCACTGGCTTCCTGCCCATAGGCATGGGAAACCCAGGCATCGGGCAGTCGGCGTTGCCTGTACCACCACCTGAGAACCTAAGCTCAGACTGTCCATTAGCAAAGCATGGCATTAGCAGCCATCCAATCAGAATGTGAGCGCTCCTTGGCATTGGTTCCTGAATGGTTCCTGCAGTCTGCTTCTGTGTCCATTCAAAACCAATCAAAAATCTGATTTCCATGCCAAAATTTGCCAAAAAAGAACTGTAATTACTTTTCTCCTTGACTGTTAAGACCCTTATCCTTCTGTTTAGAGTGTTACATTTAGGAATACTGTGTGATTACACTACTTTTGAAATTCTGTACTTGCGTCAGCTCCCTACATGAGCGGCCAATCACTTCTCCCTACTGAAGTTCCTACTAAAACTTAGCTTATGTCCTACTTAAATATTACAGAAGAACTCTGAACTGATATGACTCATGTAACGTTGAGTACTTACTTGCATTAATTGTTCTTTACTTGTGTTATTTGGCTCCATTATAAATATCTCTGTATGCATTGTATCATTTGACCCAGAGTTAACCAGGTCCATCTTGTAAATGAACTTGCTCAACGATGTTCAGTTGGATAAATAAATATTTTGATTGATTGATTGATTGACCAGGGAGGGGCTGTGGACATGGCCTACCTAGACTTTAGCAAGGCATTTGACACAGTCCCACACAAAAGATTATTAAACAAGTTAGCCAGCCTAGGAAAGGGTCCCAAGGAGGTAGTCTGGATAAAACATTGGCTAGACAACAGGACTCAGAGGGCAATAGTAAATGGAGTCCACTCTGAAGAAGGGGGCATACTAGTGGGGTACTGCAGGGCTCAGTACTGGGACCGGTTCCCTTTAATGTCTTTATAAGTGACATTGTGGATGGACTGGAAGGAAAAATATGTCTCTTTGCAGACAACACAAAGATCTGCAACACGATTTATACACAAGGTGGGGTGGAAAGGATGAGAAGGGACTTGGCAAGGTTGGAGGAATGGTCAAATGTATGGAAGCTTAGATTCAATGCAAGAAGTGTAAAGTAATGCACCTGGAAAACATAAACCCAAGGGAAGACTACACAATGGGAAGTGAGATACTAACAACAACAAAAATGGAAAGGGACCTGGGGGTAGTCATATCAGATGACCTAAAGGTGGGCAAGTAGTGAAAGAAGGCAGTGAGGAGAGCTTGGGGGATACTAGGGTGCATAGGGAGAGACATCACCAGTAGAAAACTGGAAGATGTATCCCTCTGTACAGACTGTTGGTGAGACCCCATCTGGAGTACTTTGTACAGTTCTGGAGATCCCATCTCCACAAGTACATAGACAGGATGGAGGCTGTCCAGAGGAGGGCAACTAAAATGGTGCAAGGTCTGCACCAGAAGCCATATGAAAAGAGACTAATGGAGCTTAATATGTATACCCTTGAGGAAAGGATGGATACGTTGGACATGATACAAACTTTCAAGTACCTCAAGGGAATCAACAGAGTCCAAGAGGGTAACATCTTTCAGAAAAAGAGATGTGCAAGAACAAAGGGACACTATTTGAAGACAGAGGGTGGATGGCTCAGAGGTAATGTGAGGAAGTATTTTTTTTCATGTAGAGGGTTGTGGATGCATGGAATGGCCTTCATGAGGAGGTTGTGGAGTCAAAAACAGTGGAGGAATTCAAGAATGCATGGAACAGACATAAGGCAATTCTAATGGGGGGTAGAAGGAAATAGGTTGTTGGTTAACTAGGATCTGCAGCTTATCCATTAGGTAGGGAAATGGGCAGACTAGGTGGGCCAAGAGGTCCTTATCTGCCATCAGATTCTATGTTTCTATGTTATGCTTGTTAATGCATAACACAGCTATAGCATTGTAACCATGCTGGTTGCAGCACAACTGGTGAACTGTAGTGGGTACAGAAGTAATGGCATCTGTGGTAAGGCTTCCTGATTCCTGGAATAACTGAGAAAAACAAACAGGTCTATGGTAACTGCTTCTATGGCTTTTGCAACCCTGTACATACTAATGTAGTAATGAGGATTAGGGTTATAAAGAAAAAAAATGGGAAAACATAGCCTAGTGATAAGTAGTGGTTATGTTTACAGAGAACATGAGCACCACACTCTAAGCTATTTCTTGGACCGACCATTGTCCACTTATGCCAGGTGGTTGGATAGGTGAGATGCTCGGGATAAAGTCCACTAATTTTGCTTATAAATTATCTTTATTAGAAAGACAAGGGGCAGAGTATATGCTACAGAAAAAATAACAACACTGGACATTTGAAAAACTGTTTTATTACTTAGAATCCTTTGTATATTGCTGGTGTGACCATTGATTTCACTAAAACCTCACTTTAGATTTGATCTGATCAGTGAGGAGGCAGAGTCCGTCCAGTAGTGATTGTAGGGAGACATAATCTATATATGTTCTGGGATTCTGTGTGGGGGTTGGAGGGTGGGTCGTGTGTACAGTATCTCTGATAGCAGCTGCCGTACTCCAGGCAGGCAACTCGTACCAAGGAGTTGGATGCCCAAAGAGCTAGATTTAAAAGAAATATGTACCTTAAGTTGCCTGACTTTCAACTTCTATGCACGAGCCAAGTGGCTACTGAGCACTGCAGCAGCCCTGCCCCTAAAATAAGCTTAATGAGGGCACAAAGTAAGGAACAGGCCACAGGTGCTCTATGTAGCTATTAATAGGATTTATGTGGAGTGGGACTCTTTAAAAGTAGTTGCATTACTTTTGCTGGAAGTTCTATATGTATGAGTCTATAATTAACCCCATAAATGTAGAACTGCCATGCAAAATAATGCAACTACTTTAAAGAGTTCCGCTCCACAAATATCCTATTAATACTGTTTTTCCATATAGCTCCTGCAAACCCCTTCCCTAGTTTGTGTCATCATTAAACGTAGTTTAGGGGTGGAACTGCAGCTGCAGCACTCTACTACCACTTGGCTCATACATGGAGGTTACAAGACTGGCAAATTAAGATACATATTCCTTATTACTGTATTTAGGGAGAGATGGCACAGATGAAAAAATACCCCTCTGAACTGGTTAAAAGGCCAGAAAACAGTTGTATACCATGAACCATTGATGGTAGCATCACCTTCTCACAGTACTGATAACATGACTTCCGAGACCATGAAACTGACATATCATTCATTCTGACCGCCTAATTTTTGAACCACTCCTCCACCTATGGAAAAAGGAAAGTTGTGTGTGGCCATGGTTCCCATTCCCAATAGAGAGAGAGAGAGAGAGAGAAAGACATCAAGTAAAAACTGGATGCTGAAATAATGTGGATGGTACAGAAAGACTACCTTTTGAAAGAAATTAGTACTGAGTGGTCAAATTAGCAAGCGAGTGGGGGGGACTAACAGAATGAGAAAATAAGTTTGGGTGGGGGAGTCTGAGACAGAGGATTTGAGGCTTGAAAAATAAATGTGTGCAAAAAAAAGAACAAAAGATGAATGGATGGGATAAAATCTTTTATTTTGATTTGTTAGGTGTTTCTTGGGTGGGGTAGGTATGGTTATAATGTGTTAAAATATTGATCAGGAAGTTATGGCAAGTAGGGGTTTAATTTAATTTAATTTTTTACTTTGGCAGCATTATTAAAAATGCTTAGGTGGCATGGATATGTATGTTCATGGTGTTCTGGTTGCCGGAAGGGTTCCTCACCTGATGGTCATCGCCCCATAAGGCACTGGGTTCTGAACCATCTTGATCAATCATGATGCAGCAAATTCCATACACATTTAATAATGCTACTTATTTTGGAAGTGGGGCTCAAGAGGTTGTTGGTGTCTTTACTGTGTTTGATAAGCTTACGTTTCACAAATAGTGCCAGATGCATAATGTGGCAATTTAAACAGCTCTAGTGTAAAGCTCCATTTAGCAGATGCTAACAATTCAAGCCTGGGATCATATGCTATTTTCAGAGGCAGTCTTCACTGTATGACATAATGTTTAAGCAGCAAAGCATGTGAGAATGTGTTTTCTTATCACATTGAAGATTGACACTATGGGCTCAATCTTTAAAGTCCCGAGAATGATGCATGGTGCTTGTGTCAAAAGGAATGACTCAAGGGGCACCCAGTACCACACCGTGCACCATTCCCAGTTTTCAAATGCAGCTTGTGTCCCCAGCGGGGCCATCTGCACCAGACTGGCCTGTGCTGGGCTTATGCCAATCAGCAGGCTGTGCCATGGCAGACAGGAGGCTTGCACCACAACATGGCTGCACCATCCCTTTCTGCAGGAGTTTCAAAGACCCTCAGGTCATGCCAGCAGTGGCTAGACTAACTAGTGCTGGGCTAATGGACCATTGTGCCAACACTGGTGCCCAGGGCCTGTGTCAGCAATACTGTAGGTCTGTAAGAACCAAATCAAACTAACTAATAAAGTTGGAAATAACTTGTACATGTAACCCGTGTGGCACTATCCCAGTGTTAGACTCCTGTCTACTACTTACAAGCTAGGCTGAGGGGTTTGGGTTAGTTAACAGATAACAGTTTTAAACCTTTGCACAGTGCCTCCACTCAGAGTGTGCTTTATGTGGGCTAGCTGTTATTAGGTATAACCCCCTGAGATGTTATACCATCTGCAATAACCATTTACCTTCCCCAAACATGCCCCAATAAACATTTCCCCACATTTCAACACTTTACATTTAAACTCTCTCTCTCTAATAATATGCTCACACTCAGAATTTCAAAAACAGTTAACACTCTATTTAAGGGACATAGGAGTTAGGAACGGGGAAGTGGAATAGAAGTTATCTGATTGGCTATTTACATATGTTCACAGATTGTTTGGCTTTTGCTGGTGAATCCTCCAGATGGATGGTTACATTACTAAGAGACAAAAGGCAATAACATTTCTCAATTTGACTCATGATACCCAGAGCCCTAGCTATCTAGCTCCTGACTAATCAGATGTTACATAGACAATTATATTTTTACCTACACTGGTACTAGTCCCAAATACAGCTGAAACCCCACAATCTCATACCATACTGGACATCCAGACACCAAAGTCCTAGATGTTTCAGGCCTGGTGGTCATTGCAGCTGGTCGAGTTGGCTGGCTTTTGATTCGAAGGGAGAGGGCAACTTGGAGAACTACATTCCTACAATGGCTGTAGATACTAGGTAAGATGAAGGCAGGGATTGCCCTGCATTTAGCAGAAGTAGCAGGATTTGACCCTGCTGGCTACAGCAAGACAGGGGTTTCCCTGTGCATCACAGAAAGCAAATACTCCAAGAAGAGCTACTTGGCTAGATTTTAGATTTCATATCCAGAACTTTCAGTACATTACAAGTCAAAGTCCCCTCCAGTATAGTTAGAAGGCAATACTTTTATCAAGCATCCTTATTCATTTGAACAAAGTCACATCTAGAACATTTAAATACCAAACAAGCTTTCTTAGACAAAGTCTCATCCAGCACGTTTAGATATTTAACTCTTTCATCAAGCATTCTCAGATGAAATCCAGCAAAGACAGCAGTAGATTCTCCCAGAATAAATCAGACACAATACACTCTAGGGCCTCCTGTCCCATGAAATGACAAACGCAGCTTGGCTGGCAACTCCATGAGGGCAGAAACTAACCCAAATATGCACAGTCGAAAATCAGCACATTTATATGATTAACTATCAAAACATCCTGATGCACCTGCAATGGGCCATATGGGTAGCAGGCAACATGCATCTGCACAATTTCCACACTATGCAGTTTCTGTGGGGGCTTAGCAGCCTAGACTGATAGCTTCTAAGTTCTCACACACAAATTCAGCAGGCAAATATCTAGTAGTGGGGCTTGAGGCCCTCAAGATTACTTGACAGTCTTCTCCCTAGCACCGCGGGGTACAAAGGTACTCACGCAGGTCCTCCATGGGTCACATCTGCAATCAAAGGCATCCTGGTGATCTTCAGTCCTCTCACAGCTGAAGCATTGGTAGCTGGTCTTCTTTCCACATCTTTCCCTGATGTGGGAGTTCGGCTAGCACCTGGAGGACAATCCCGGCAACCTCCAGACTAGCAGTTGCAGCACAACTAAAATTACTTTAGAGTTTAACTTTAACTAGAAAATAACAGACACCCCCTCCAGGCTGGAGGGTCTGAACTACATGTCCCATGCCTGGAAGCATGGCAGGGGCCTGAGCCCCCAGCCCTGTGGGGGGATCCCAGAAGGCTGGAGTCTGGTCTCCTCTTCTCACTCTGTCAACTCTGAAGAAATGCTGGCAAACACTGTCTCTTATAGGGCTCTTTTATGATTCCTGATTGGTAGAGAAGGTGGGGTGACAGGTCTCTGAAATGCTGGAGGACCTGTCAATCACAATACTCAAGGCACAGTTGGTCTGATGAATTGGCGCCTAAAATTATGTCCGTGTAAGTCCACATGAGTACTTTGAGTTTACCCATGAGGAGTAGTGAATGTCCCACAAGTCCTGGCTTTATTTTTCTGGCTTTCTAATTGGCTGTGGCTGCCTGCAATGGCTGCTTAACCCACTGTCCCTTATAGCAGAATTAATACAGTCCTGAATAAAAGTTCTGGTGCAGCTAGGAAGAAATAATTATTTGCCCCAGTGCCCCACAGTTCTGTAGATCACATGGTGTACTTTATTTATACTTGAAGTCACTGAACCTGGTGGCTGAATGGCTCTGCTTGTTTTCCTGTTGTTGTTGCACATAGTTAAGCTCCCCTGTAGCAGCTGACAGGCTGACACATAGAGTCCCAAAAGTTCTGGATTAGCCAGGGTACAGCATCTATTTTCTAATTTAAATACTTCTCCCCACATGTACAGTAAATCCCTCATAGACTGCTACAGTTTATTATTTAAAAAACATTTTCTTTTCTCTCTTGTTTGGCCGAAGCCGAGAATAGCTACTCTGGGGGCAGCCAGACACACATACTGAAGTATTCAAATGACCCAGGCCAGGCTCAGGCATATTTAAAGGAGCCCCGGTCAAACTCTTTAAATTTTCGAGCAAGTGGTCCCTCAATAGGCTGTCCTTAGTCACTGGGTCCCGATTAGGTGAAAGGGAACCTGGGAGCCACGGCACAGTCCCCGAGGTGACTGCAAAATGAAGCAGTTTAACTTCAAAGGTGCTTTTCATGCCTATGCAATTCCCACTGCCCTGGAGGCAACACTTTTACAATGGGAGCTCATGAGTGGTGTTTTAAGTCTCAAAGGGCTGGAATTTCATTCAGGCTGAAAAGCAGAGAACAAGAGGAGCAAAACAAGACCTGGGGGACCAGAAAACTTGCTAGTAGGAAATGGGAGAAGGCCAGTAGAAACAGCAGGAGGGAGACAGACAATGCAGGGCTAAGGTGGCAGGTAAGCCCAAGCAGGCATTTTAGGAACCCCCATTGGCAGTGGGGTTACATACAGCAGGAACCAGGACTATGGTTATGACCTAGAACTCCCCCATGCAAGTGGTGACAACCCTGCAAAGCAAGCAGTAAGGTTACAACCAACAGTCCTGGACCTTGTCATGAATTTACGTGTGCTGCACACACTCATATATGTACAAAATAGAAACACAATTACACAGGGCCAAATATCCAAAGCACGTCCATGTGGTTGTTTGTGCATATTCCACAATGTAGTGTTGTGCAAGCATAGCTGAACAATGTCTTGGAGGCATCCCAGGACAGTACAACATCATGCAATGTCAACCAAATAGTGGTGTGACAGGTACGAAACTGGGCAGAGTGTTCTGCACTGTACAGACCTGTAAAGGCCAGACATCTGCATGCTGTCATGTGCTTCCACCAACAATGTGACTGCCCTGGACTGCATGCTGCTGCTGTGTCTGTGTGTTGCACTTGATGGACACTGTATATCCCTCAGGATAGTCTGCTGTGTGCACATAAGACTTAAAGGCCAGTCTACATGTGATATACTGCCTGCAGAGGTTGTGGGCAAATGTATGCCACACTATAGGAGTGCTGAAGAAGCTCTGGCTATACAACTATATACAGTGGCAGCTACAGCCCTTGCATAAGACTCTGTAGCATCGCACATGGGTAAGTCACCAGGCTTGCTGGGATCCACCATGATGTTACCCTCTAAGTCAACAATGCGATCACTAACACTCAATGACCACTGCTGCAGTCCATTTGTTTTTGTACCAGTGAGTATCTCATATGAATATGATTATGACTAACATTTGCACAAAATCTGCTGCAGTTGCTGCTGTTCTCTGACCCCCCCACCAACACGGTGTACCCTCTTGTTACCTATCAGTACTACACAGGTGGTAGGCTAATCTGCCATGGGGGGGGATGAATGCTTGAAGGCAAGCCTGCATGGTTGATGGCTCACATACTTTGTGGTTGGGAATTCCAACTGCCCTTCATACTACATTTTAAAGACCCTACAAGTTAATGATGATAAATGCACATATGCACTGTGTTAAAAAGTCCATCTACCAAGACACTATGCGTAGTATTTTTCCACCAACAGTTGTTCCCCCTGCAGCATATTAGTTATGGACACCAGCTTTAATCCCTCTGTGGGCCTGAGTGTCACAAGCCACAGCTAGCAGCCTCACTGGGCCCCCTCCTGTGTGGCTTCTCTGTGATACACGACACCACTAGAAACAAGGTTAGACTGGATAAAACAGCTTTGAAATTCCCATTAAGGAGAACTTCATGTGGAAAAAAGAGCCTTCTCTTTTATAGCCCCAAAGATTTGGAATGACTTACCACTAAATATAAGAAGCTTGACTACATATGGGGCTTTCTCAAACTCATTGTTTTTATATTTGAAATCATTGTCTGAATGTAAATGTTTTAATTGATTCTTAACTGGCTCTTAACTGACATGGAATTGTATTCCTATACTGTTAATTTTGTTTGTGTATTGTATATTTTGTATCTGTAATGTTTGTATTTATTGTGGGTCACACCTGTAAAGGGAATTTATCTTCCAGTGTGCTTACCCATTAAGCAGATAAAAAAAACAAACAAACAACTTATGGGAGCTTGAGGACCTTTGTCACTGCGCCTGGCTTTCTACCAAAATCTAGAACAAGGTCCCTAGCACATTGGACATTGCCGCAAGCTGACATTTGATGCATCTTGCGTTCCTCTAAGGGCTTTTTGAAAACAGAGCCCTGTGAGTCTTGTTATGTTCCCTCACCACTTCTGACAGAGAGCCAAAAGATTTGTGCATTGTTGTAGTGCTCCCCAGCTTCACACTGAAGTATAAGGTCCAAGAGCAAGATAAAAGCTACACTGGGCTGTGCAGTTAGTAGTAACTGCAGTTAGGAGCCTTAAAGGTAAACTGCAAGAGGGAGTAGGGTCTGTCAGTAATCAGATGGTAAATAAACCAAGTGAGAGAAGAAACAGGGATCAGATGAGTGATCAGATTTAGTGACGCTGAGTATAAAAACAGCAACTGAGTGAGGGAATGGAGGAGTGATAGGTGGTCTCAGCTGACAAACATAGAGCAAAGGAAGACTGAGCTGTGTGTTATTTGTTTGTTAAGGCTTAAAACAGATTTATTTTAAATGCAGCCAATGGTTTGTGGAGTCAAAATTTGGCTAATTCCAAACATGGATGGGTAAGCAAAAGGAAAAAAGAAAAATAATGGCACCAGTTTAGAAAATCCAGCATTTCAATGAGGCACATTAATATTTAATGGTTTTGCCAGAGGGACATTAGAGAGGCAAAAAAGAGAATCTTTGCTTCTCTGATATCTGCAAAAAGGAATCATTCAGCTGCACTTTTTTACATAACTGACAGGCTATCACAAACAGGGTGTCAACAATGAAGTGAGCCTGTCTTAGTTAAAAGGTATGATCTGTTGAGTAAGTTAAGGCCAAAAGTTGACATCCAGAAATGATTCCTTGGATTATCCAAGGTTTGAGCAACAGAGATAGAGAGGCAGAGTGGTGCTTGCATGGTTACCAGGTAGGGGGAAATTGTGCACATGACAAGGCCCACAGGGTGGCATCTGGTTTGCATTGCACCACTTGTATTTCGGATCTTGCACACACCCAGCTGTTAAAGCCTGTGCAGGTTGCATGTCCTTTGTGCCTGAGCAGGGGGATGTTCTTACAGTGTATTAAACTGCCTATCCGAGATCCAAGATTGGATGAGTTCTAGTTGGCTGAGGTTAAACCCTGATAAGAGTGAAGTGTTGGTGGTGGACCCTGATCATTAGAGGGTGGGTGTGTTGGCAGGACAACCCTCTGGTCTTTGGCTTGGGGGTGTCCAGTTAACCACCTCAGACTGAGTGCGGAACCTGACCATTATTTTTGATGATGGCTTGACCTTGAAATCACAGGTGTCAGCCATTGTCAAGACCTCTTTTTACCATCTGAGGAATACTGCCAGGTTGAAACACTTGGTTTCTTCTGACGACCTTCCTAGTTTGGTCCACACCTTCATGACCACTCACCTTGACTACTGCAATGCCCTATACCTAGGGCTTCTGGGGGTTGATCTCCATCACCTACAGCTGGCGCATAATGCAGCTGCCAGGTTGTTGACTAGTATGTCCAGGACTAATCACATAACACCTGTGCTTCCCAGCCTGCACTGGCTGCCAGTGTGATGGCATATCACCTTCAAGGTTGGTTTGCTGACATATAAAGCCCTACATGACCAGGGACACTGCTACCTGAAAGATCTCCTTTATCCCTACTGCCCCTCCCGACCACTTTGATCTACTAGCAAGGGATTGCTAGAGATTACCAGGGTACGATTACAGACATCTGGGGCCCGTTCTTTTGCTTATATGGCCCTGACCCTGTGAAATTCTCTATCTCGTCAGATAAGAGACTGATTGACCATCCAAGGTTTTAAAAAAGAGCATAACACATATTTATTCAACCTTGTGTTTATAAATGAAGTTTAATATAGTGCTTCTAAATTGTGTTTTAGACTGACTTCATTATTGTTTTAATTGTTTAGTTTGAATGTTTTATTGGATAATATTTTATGTACTGGTGCTTTGGTTTAAGAAAAGTGCCTTTAAAGAAATAAAGTTTGATTTGATTTGTTTGTGTCCTGTGCTGACAGCGGTATTGTCAATACCTCTCTGTGAGTGGGTATTCTTCCAAAATCTGTTAAGGAGGCAGTGGTGAAACCCCTGCTAAAGAAGGTATCAATATATCCTGACAATCTTGCCAGCTATTGCTATCGTCTCCAACTTTGCCTTTTTGGCGAATGTTGCTGAGAAATTGGTTTTGTTGAAACATTTTATTCTGGTTTCTAGACCATGCACAACACTGAAATGGACCTTATCAAAGTGTGCATTGATCTTTTCCTGGCTTTCTCAATTGTGATCCACCTCTGCACTTCATCTGCATTAGACACTGGATCATGCAGGTTTTCTGGGTAGATCTGATTGGATGAGTGAGTGATGGGGTCTGTGATAATACAGCTTCAGCTCTTCTTCAGTGCAAGACAGCAGTTGGTGATGGTTTGCGCTTGTGAATCTTGACCCATGGTCAATTCACTGATTTATCAGGCAACTAAACATGGAGTAACTACTGCAGTTGACTGCTAACATTGTTGTGGCGCATGCTTATTCAAAGTAATATGGGTCATCTGCAAGTGAACTGGATAAGTTTGCCAACAGCTGTAGGTAACTCGGTACTGTTTGCAGCATGATTGGATTTGTAATCTATGTGGCCTTTCATGTTCCCTGATCCCAAGGAACGGACACTCTTTTGGACTACTAGAGCCATAGGAACTTTCCTGAGGAGGATTTTACCACTAGAGGTGCCATAGGATGGCAAGTCCATTGGCTGAAGGTACTTTAGGGAAAAGGTTCAAAAGACCAAAGCTGAAGGCAAGAATAGAATTGACACAGGATTGACTTTGGCTTAGAAATAAGTAAAGGCCATAATGCTGGACAACCAGTGAAAAGGAAGATCCACTTTTAAATCCCAACCAATTTTTTAGAAATAAAACTAACAAAAATAAAATTGACTACTTTTATTAGCTTTTAGCATAGGGGAGGAGAGTACCTCTGTGGTGGAACCCTCTTGAGTTTATTTATTTATATGAAAATTGGTGAATGGGAAAGGCACACCGAGTAAAGGTTCATTTCCAGATGTGACCCCAGAGAAGGGAGCAGGGAAATAAAATACATAGCACAAACACAGTACACAGCTAAATTCAATTACATAGCATTGACACAGTGCAGTTACAGTAAAGTGATAGAGAGTACATACAGTAATTAAAACAGGAGTAAGTTCAATAAAAGCAAGCAGAAAAAAATCAGACAATTCAGCCACACTACGGTAAGAAGCAAATGTAAGAGGGCAGTCAGGTAGGCAGAAAACAGGAGCAGGAGGAAGGGAGGAGATTCAGCTGGTACCTGAGGGACACAGGGCAGTAAAGAAATGGAGGGAGGACAGGAGTAAGTTCCAGAGTGAAGGGAGATGATAGGAAAAGGCTGATTACCCAGCAGAGAAACAGGGATGAAAACTGGTGAAAATGCAAGGATCCCTAGAGCAGAGGGAGCAGCAGGCAGAGGGAAAGGAGGAGAGGAGTGAGGAGACTTAAGATGGAAGGGACCAAAACCAGTATTTGGATATGAATGAGACACAGTGTTTGTGGTGACCTGAAGGTGACCACCACTGTGATCTCTGCCATTTCCTCACCTTCCCTTCCCTCAAAAATTGACACCAACTGCACTGCTCCAAGTTTGTCTCAAAATTCTGGCTTGGCACCCTCCTCCCCTACCTCTCCTCCTCACTGTTGCCGGCTCCCACTCCACCTCACTCCCTCCGATCCCTTGACACCCATCTACTAAATATTCTCAGTCGTAAGACCCCAGCTGGAACAACAGCCTTCTCATGCCATTTCCCAAAAGTCTGGAATGCTGTCCCCCCTCAAATCTATCACTCCTCCTCTACCTATTACCTGTCAGCTACCCTGGCAAACTACCTCGCGGTAAACTGTGACTGCACTCCTTAAAAAATGGCTCCCCCCCACCACCAATTCCCATGCCTAGCAGTGTATGCCCATCACTGGATGCTGGCTATATACCCAAAGGCACTTCTTGCCTCTTGCACTTCTGTCCCTCTCTGGCCTGCCTAGACTGTAGTTTTTCTGCACCAATCTGTGCTCAGTGTAGGCTGGTTGTCTGTCTAACTGCTGTTTATACTGGTAAATGCTCTTACTAAATGTTTACCCATTGCTGTAACCAAGTAATTTCAAGCTCCAGTACATCTGTTCAATGTATCTATTGAGTATGTAACTCTGTACATCTAATTAATGTATCTCTATTGCGATAACCTGCGTGTTACCCTCCCTGTTTACCCTTTCCTCCAGGTCGCACCGGGAGAAGAGCATGGTTTTGCTCAGTGTGCCTTTCCTGGTGAAACAATTGCAATCAATCAATCAATAAATAAATAAATAAGGAGGAGTAGAGTGAGCAATAGTGGGTATGAGAGGGGCAGATGATAGCAAAACAACAGAAGGCTTTGTAGAGGGTGTCCAGTCAGGCCAGGAAATCAATCAATCAATCCATCTCTATTTATTTCTAAAAAGTGTAATTCCAATTAGATCAAAGCATTTATACAATAAGATAAAAAAGAATACATAAAATTAGGCAAAAGCACAAATAAATAATCAAAATAGTTAATACTGTCCATGCTAATCAGAATCTGGAAAAACTTGACTAAAAAGATGAGCTTTTAGGGCAGATTTAAAACTCTCGACAGTCTAACATGTGGCAACCTCTTATCTGTTGAGGTAGAGAGTTCAAAGGGTAGGAGCTGCAAAGGCAAAAAAACAAGCACCAGAGGTCTTAAGCAGAACTTTAGGAACCTCCAGCAATCCCTCATTGGAGGAGTGGAGAGAGATCGGAGGGAGTGATTTTTTTTGTTTTGTTTTATTTAAAGGTTAAGACCATTGAGCAGAAGCTTGTTTACAATGGTGACCCTGGTATTACGAAACATACATACTACAAATATTACATTGTACACAAACAACATATAGAAATATAAAAATATAAACTCATACAAGCCTAAAAATACATATTAGAAGCATTTACAATGTCTGGGGAAGGAAAGAATATATCTTTTCAGGACATGCACAGGGGGTGCTTTTTTATTTGTTTTATATCTAAATTAATTTGTAAGACTATTCCAGTACTTTGGTGATAGTGGAGAAGAAGATCTTGCACATAACTCGGTCCCTGGCAGTGCAGGGCTTTATAGGTCAGTAAACCGGCCTGGCAGGTGATCTGCGAAAAGACTGGCAGCCAGTGCAAACTGCAGAACACAGGCGTGATATGACAAGATCTCAGTAAGCCAGTCAATAACCTGGATGTCATGTTCTGGACCAGCTGCAGTCAGCAGATATCAACCCTTAGTAGCCCAAGGTAAAGGGAGTTGCAGTAGTTGAGATGGGAGGTCACAAAAGCATGGACCAATACTGAAAGGTCACTGAGGGGAACCAGGTGCTTAACCTGGTCAATATTCCTCAGATAATAGAATGAGGTTTTCATGACTGCAGACACCTGAGCCTTTAAAATCAGGTCTCTGTTGAAAATAACGCCTAGGTTCTGCACCTGCCCAGAGGCAAGTAGCTGGGTCCCATCAAGGCATAACCCAGATGGTTGGCCAGTCACTAAACCTAGCCCCCGATGGCCAGGGTCCACTACTAACACTTCAATTTTGTCAGTGTTCAGCTTCAGCCAGCTGGCCCTCATCCAATCCTGGATCCTGGAGAAGCAGTTATTAAACACCAAGACAGCTTCAGACTCTTCAGGCACAAAAGACATGTAGAGCTGAGTATCATCCACATAACAGTGGAAGCTTAGCCCATACTGCCTTATAATGTCTCCTAATGGCAGCATATATGCCGTGAACAACATGGGTGAAAGTATGGAGTCCTGAGGAACTCCACAGGTCAGGGGGAGAGGGGGCTGAGGAATACACCCCAGACACCACTCTTTTAGTCCTGCCCATGAGGAAAGATCAGAACCTTCTGAGGACTGTTCCAGACAGTCCACAGAATAACTGCAGCTGCTCCAACAATACACCATGGTCCATGGTGTCAAATGCTGCAGAGAGATCAAGAAGAACCAGAATGGAACAACACCCCCCATCTCTCATCATCAAGAGATCATTATGTACCCGAACAAGTGCCATCCCAGTGCTATGCTTCTTCCTGAATCCAAACTGGAGAGGTTCATAGATGTCGTAGGTGGTTAAACGGCCCTCCTGTTGCTCTACCACCACCTTCTCAATAGCCTTGCCCGCAAAGGGCAGGTTAGAGACCGGCCTGTAGTGTAACAGTCAGTCCGGGTTACGGGAGGCCTTCTTCAGAAGTGGTGTCACTACCACCTCAATCAGGGAAGTAGGAAACACCACAGATTCCAGTAAACAATGGATTTTCTCCACCAAGGGTGGGCCGATGATCTCAAAGCCCCCTGCTAAGAGGCGCATCGGGCCTGGTTCCAGACTACAGTAGGCTTGGTGAAGCTCCTGGATAATCCATACAACATCTATAATCTCCAGCCAGCTAAAGTTGGATGAGACAAACAGTGAGCTTGGGACCTCCAGTTGACATCCACAAGGCCCATTGGAGGAACCTGAGCAGATGTCGGACCTGATGGTGGCAATCTTATCTGCAAAGAATCAAGCAAACTCATCACACTTATTCTATGAAAATGCTCTCCAGGACTAGAGACAGGCTGTATTTCACAGCCTGTCAACAGTCCGGAAGAGCTGAGCTGGTCAGTTCTGTGCAGTATCAATCTCCCTGCACAGGAACTCTGCCTTCTTAAGGGAGATTGCTGATTGATAGTTCTTATAATGAACCATCAATTTAAGTCTGTCAACCTCCAGGCCAGACTTCTAACAGTGATGCTTCAACCTTCACCCCATACATCTCTGCTCCTTCAAAGTTCCATTGAACCATGGGGACCTGGGGCAGAGAGTGAGGGGACAAACATGGACAGGAGCAATGGAATCAAAGGCTGCCATCACAGCCTTATTATAGGCAACTACCAGCTCCTCTAGATCCTTGCTAGCACTCAACAAACTTGATAGGTCTAGCACCACATAAGACCATTAGGGGTCAGTCTTCTTAAAGGGTGGTACCGAACCATTTCCACAGGGGCAGGTCTATTTGGGGGACCCTGGAAACTGAACCCTTTAGTGTGATGGTCAGACCAACTGACTGGTTCCACCACCAAATTAAAGATCTCCATCCCCTGTAAGAAGACTAGAGCCAGAGAGTGACCTAAAATGTGGGTGGTAGAGGAGACAACCTGTGTAAGGCCCAACAAGATCACCAGTTGGAGCAAGTCTTGACCAAACTGTGAGAAGTAGAAGTAGTGGTGCCATAGACCACATCACATAGTCAAACACCAGGAACACCATTTTGGTGACTAGCCCATGCCATATCTGCAGAGATGGGCAGTCTTTATTGTGGTACAAGACACCAAGTTTAGGGTGAAGCTTGGCATGGATAACATAACATTGGGCAGAGAAGTAAAGTTTGCTAACAACAAATGGCGTTATATGAATGAATGAACCACTTCAAAAGGGGTGCCTTTCAAGGTGGAGAAGATAGGCAGGTTTGGGAGTCTGGCCAATTTTTGGCTGGATCCAAAGGTCATGGACAGTCTTTTTTTTTTTCTGTGTTGACCTGGAGTTAGTTAGATTGATACCGTGCAGGATACTGTGGAAGTCTTACTGAAGCAGACCATCCATGACTGAATTGGAGGGACTGGAGTTGTAAACGACTGCCATCTGCATATAGTACATGTGAATATGCATGATGGAACAAGCTAAAGGGATGTCATTAGGGAAGATGGAGAATAGGACCTGTGAGACCCCAGCCTGGATGAAAAGTGGAGGTGACAGGGCACTACCAGCCTATACTGACAGCAGGCAGCCTGAGAGGTAAGAATGGAATCAGTCTACAGCAGAAGCTGAGCAGTCAGCAACACTTAGCTTATCCAGGAAGAGAACGTGGGACACTGAGTCAAAGTTCTTGGCCAGACTGATGAAAATTGCAGCTGTAATTCTCCCCTTATCTATTCCTGAGCAAATAGAATGACTTACACACAGCAGGGAGGAGATAGTGAAGTGATGCTTCCAGAAGCCAGAATGTAATGGGGGGCAGAAATTGGTGGAGGATACAAAACTGAAGAGTCTAGTGTAGACAAACTTATCTTGCAGCTTAGCAAGGAAAAAGAGGAAGGCGACTGGCTGGATGTTACCTGGTGAGTAAGGGTCTTCCCTTTGTGGAGTAGAAGAACTGTGGCCAACTTTCAGGACTGAGGGGCGGCTCTGAGGGAGAATCAGATATTGAGTAGGTGAGTCAGTCGATGTGGTACAGCAGTTGCAGAGATTTGGATTAGTTTAGGATCTAGTCCATCAGGACTGGATTTATGCAGGCTGAGGGAGTACGAGGGTTTCCTGGGTAGTAACAGAGGAAAGAGGTAACCAGTGGAAGGGAGGAATGTGAGAATGTGATAAAGTGTGGAGAAGGCTTGAGGGTGAGAGGAATGGATAGTACAGGTGGCAAATAACTCACTGAAATGAGTAGCAACAGGAGGGGTCAGATTCCAAGGCTTCAGGGTGCCATTCCTCCAGGCATGATGCAATATTATGAAACCCACGCATGAAAAACTAAGCTTTAATTTGGACCTGTGATGTGCTGCTCTGATCTTAGAAATGTGTGAGCTTCTCTACTGACCTAAAGGACTTTCACCAACAGAGATGATGAAAGCATGACTTTGGATGCATAGGTAATGCCATGCCAAGGAACAATGGGATTCTGAAACACCACAAAGAAAAGGAGAAGACTAGGAACAGCTGCATCAGGCCTGGAAGCCCTAATACTCTCCTCTAATAACAAGGCTTGTGTCTATGAGAAGCTAATCCCTTGAGTGGCTCAGTTCATTGCAGTGCAAAGCCATTGTGGGTAGAAGTGTATTGAGCCATTGAGAGGCTCAAAAAGCATATGCCCAGTTGTTTCAAGGGCATGTGCCCATTAGTTGTTGATAGAATGTATGCCAAATGATGTTGGTGTGTCTGCCCACTGTTGATTGTTAAAGCATTTGCATGAAAGTAGTACAGTATGTACAGTAGGAATGGTAGGTATGGTAAGAGACTGCAGGTGATAAAGTTGAGCCTTGAGGAGAGGACTGGACAGTCACCTAAGCAAACTGATAAAAGTTGAGGAGCAGCACAATGCTTGCCCATGGAGCACCTAGAATGAGCATGGCAATGAAGGCAACTGGTGGAGTTGGGCAACTATGACTGTGTGGAGCAGTACAAAGCCAAAATCAAAGCACACTGAGCCCTTGAGTGGTGATAGCAGGGCATATGCCCAAAGCCATAAGGGGCACAGTGAATAATGACTAAAAAAGACAGGGAGTGAAGCATGCCAAAAACCACAGCCTGGAGCAGGAAGGAGAGCCAACCTCAGCAAACACCATCCAATGGCATAGGAGCTGGGGACAGGAAGCAGCTGGTAAGAGGTACAAGGACAAGTCACCAGAAGAGCCAGTATAAAAACAGAAAGCAGAATGGACCCACTGTATGGTCTGAGGTAACATACATCCAATGTGGGGGGGGGGGCAACAAACGAATAAGTCAGAGCAACACAAAGGATGGGCCAACCAACACACAGAACTGCAGATGGAAAAAGAGGAGCCAAGCCAAGGCACATGAGGCACACTGCTAGAACAGATGCCAAAAGGGCACGTGAGACATGCAAATGAAGCAGACACGAAGGGGGTGGGAACAGGCATGTGGAACAGCATACCACCAGCAACCACACAAGAAAAGTGAGGGAAGCACACCCTGAGCCAGCAAAATCAGAACCAAAAAGAGCAGCACCAGCAATTCAAATGAAGGAGGGATGCCCAGGGCTGCAGCTGTCTAGTTATCCAAGTAGGAGGATGCGTGCACGGACAGAAAACCAACAGCCACACAGCTGCAGCAAAGAATCTGAAGGACACTTTGTGTATGCACAATTAGCACACTATTGGAGGCATGGCAAGTGTCACCCACTGCCACACTGAACCACAGGCAAGCCTATAAGTGCCTTAAGATTCAGTACTGTCACTAATGGTATTCAGAGTCTGCATGCTTCCATTGGGCAAGCTCATTAAACACTACAGTGTTGGCTTTCATTGCTTCACAGATGACACTCAGCTGTATGTGTCTTTTGGCCCTGATAGGGTGGCATCAGTGCCAAAGCTGGAACTGTGCTTGGATGAAATCAGTCTAAACAGCCATGAACTTGTTAGCTTTCAGTTCTGGAAAAAAAAATACTTACAGTACTCTTGATGAGTAATGATATGTACTGTAGTCATCAGATCTACAAGATAGCCTCAGTAATAAACAGCTGATATTTGTTCAGCAAGTATTTTATGTAGTCAGGAACTTCTTTTATCATCTTAAGAATATTACCAGATCAAATCCCTTACTTGATGCTACTGGACTTCACACTATAGTACAAGCCCTTGTTTTTTTTTTTTTTTTTTTTTTTTTTATTTCAGCTACAGTAACATTCTAGCTCAACTGTATTGTGTTCTAGCAGGGATTGTTCAGGGACCAATTGCATTGTCTGCTTCAGGTTCAGAACTCAGTAGGAGGACTACTGGCAGAATGGTCTAAGTAGTGGTAGGGACAAGGATGTAAGGGGTACATTCTCACCCTCCCTGGTTGATAGGGTTCACCCTCACTTTAGTTGCTCAATCAAATTTGTAATATGTGGAGCAACTCCCCCTCACCAACTGACAGCATCTCTCTGTGCATATTGCTTTGAAGTCCCCCCCCCCCAGAAGGTCTGGCCCTTTGTTTTTATTTTTCAAGTTTGACCACTGGGTCTTAACTCAGCAGGCCATGAAAGGCCATGACTCAAGCGCCCTCTCCCCCCCATGTCAACACTGCTTAGGCCCTGATTTTCCAAAATGTTGCTAACAACCTGCAACTCAGAAAGGGAGTGACTACTAAATAACACTGTTCACTGCACATGCTGCATTTTAAAGTCACAGTTTTCCCTAGTTATGCATTACCACTATTGCAAAAATCTGATAGGGCCAGGTCTGACCACTTATGAAAGTGATAGGGCCATGGCCTTACTGCCCCCCACCCCATTCTTTCAGCACATATACTCCTTCACTATTATTATGAGTTCTAGGCTGACTGCCAGTTAGATGGTGCACTGACTTCAGAGTACTTTTAACAGTTTTTATAAAATGGGTAGGGAAAACACTGCATCCTGATTGCTCAAGAGCTACACCCAGTCATGTGTTTAGACAGCAACAACCCTAAGAGTTGCACTTTACTGGCAAGCAGGACACAGCGAATGGCACATATCCATGCCTACCAGAAACTCAAAAAAAATTGATGGCAGCCATGTTGGTGCTGTAAAGTACCAGTATTTTCCTAACATAGAAACTAAGATTTTAAACATTTCCCAACACTTACGGCCACACCAAATTCCAAGTAGTCAGTGACCATTAATAAAATAAAAAAAAAAAGATGTGTTGTATCTTCTTATAGTTTGGTCGTTGCAGTCCTGTAATCCATGGCCCGTACCAGCAACTTTGCCATTTTTCCTCCCCCAAAAAGTTATCTGTAGCAGGACTAAAACAAACTCTGGTCAGAGCCAATATGGCTGTGGAGAGCTTTTGGGATGCTTTTACCCATTATTTCTTATGAATTTGTACAATGCAGATCTGCTGAGAGTCAGTTTCAATGTGGTCTTCCTTTTACACATTTTTGCAATGTATCTTCCTAGAATATGCCTGCTGTTTGCTATATATTTAGTCTGGACAGTTCACAGAAGAAATGGCATCTTACTTTCAGGTGGTGGAGCACTGGCAGTAGGATGCTGGAATATGTCATACATAGGCATGAGCTGTGTGTGGTTGATAACATCCAGTGACCATACACCTCAGGTGCTCGCATGCAGATCCATCATCCTGGCACCGTTGCACTGCTCAGTGTGGGTGACAGCCAATGCTGTACCCACTCATACAGGTCCCAGAACAGGCATGCTACAGCTGACCTCCCATTTGTTTGTACAATTGGGGAGCTGTGGATGCACTATCCATAGCCTGGAGCATACACTGCAGATGGTACTGCAGGATACCACACTCCATGGCACATTTGCTCAAAGTTAGTTTTGTCTTATAGTTATTTCCAATACACATTTTTTTTTTTATAATCAGGTAAACTTTATTAAATTTTTATATACCATAACACTGAACAATAAACAAGACAGTAGAACAGACAGTGACGATGGCCATATGTGAATAACACCAAAGTACCAATACTAAAACAGCAAAGAAACAGAGATACTACCATCTTAATAAAAAAATTCCCCACTATCCCTCCTTCCCCACCCCAGTGCCTATCCCTTGAGCCTATTCATTTGTCTGATAAGCTAGAGTGGCTCAAGGAGCAAAATATCTAAAATAAAAGGGGATATCAAGTTTTAGAATAACCCAAAGGAGATCTATTGCTGATTTGGTAACACATATTTTATTTGCAAATAAAAATGCAGTGTGTTGTGGCCCAGATATTCAAAAGAGTTGAGCCATGAGCAATAGGGTTGCACCTGCGCAAGTGTGAAAATGTGCCATTCTGTGATATTCAGCAGGAGTCAGTTGTGCCCCCCCCAAATCACACTGAGCAACAGTGCAATGATAATGAATGCATGCGCAACTGAAGGGGGAGGAACCATGCATAAATGGCGCAGTGCGATATTCAACAACATGCACCATGAGCAATAGGGGAGCAAGTGGAAGTTGTGCCATAGTGGAAATGAGCCAAAATAAAAGGGAGGAAGGGAGAGGCACAAGAACACTACAGGGAAGCCACATGACAGCCAAAGATAGCAGGGAAAACTGGGCAGCAGGGACACACAGGGCCAGGCAGGAAAGGGCACCTGGAAGAAGCAGGCACAGGGGAAAGTGTGGGGAGACAGTGCAGAAAGGGGAAGCACACCACACAGCAGTGAGGCCAGGACAGGCAGTTGTTCCCGGTGCAGGGGAAGTAGCAGCCAGGACAGCAGGGGGAATACAGAAACAGCTGCCAGAGGGGTGAACACAAGCCAGGGACATGGCCAGTGCCACCTTCCAGATGGAGGCCATAATGAGGGGGGTGAGAAAGTGGGCAGCAGGGGAGCATGGCCGTGGAAGGGCCCATTGGTGGTATGCCCTCAACAGGCAGTACCGTGCCCGCACCAGCTTCAAGCTGTACAGTGATACTGAGATTGTGAGCTGATACCACCAGAATCAGGCAATTCTGAGGTGGCTCTGTGAGCTGTGCAGTGATGTGATGCAGGCACCCACACGATGGAGCCAAGCCCTGTCAGTGGAGATGAAAGTGACAGCTTGCATGTGCTTGCTCACCATGGGTACCTTCCAGAGACCAACTGGGGACACCACAGGCATAACCCAGTTGGCCACATCACACCACCTCACCCAATTCCTCAGAGCACTGCTGCCACATGCTGCAGAGTACATCCATTTCTACAGCACACCAGCGGAGCACACAGCAAACATACAGGAGCTCCACAGGGTAGCACATATGCCTGGCATGCTAGGGGCAATAGACTGCACCCATGTGGCCATCAACGCAGCACCTGGCCCCAAGGGGGCCGCATATATAAACTGCAAGGGCTACACCAGCATCAACTGCCAGGTGGTCTGTGATGCCAGGGGGTGCATAATCAATGTCTGTGCCACGCACCCTGGGGAGCACATGATGCCTTCATCTAGCTCCAGTCGGCACTGTGCCACAGATTTGAGAGTGGGGTTATCCCCACTGGCAACCAAGTGGGTGAGTATGCAAACCACATGGACAATCATAGGACCTGGGGGGGCATGGTCAGAGGTGACATGGGTAGCGGCCTACTTAGCCCAGGGCAGAGCAATGCTGATCACCAAACTAACCTCCACCCTCTACACACAGATGACAGTGGATACCCACTCCATCTCTGGCTGCTCACACCATACCGGTGGCCCGCGACCCCATCAAAGCAATGCTACAATGAGGCACACGCCACCACATGTAATGTCATCGAGCGAGTGTTTGGGATGCTGAAGGCATGTTTCCATTGTCTGGACACCTCCGGTGGTGCCCTACAGTACAGCCCCTCAAAGGCCTGCGGGCTGTTCCTGGCCTGTTGCATCCTGCACAACATGGCCAACGAATGTGGGATAACCATACAGGTCGAAGAGAGGGACAGCGATGGGGACGATAAGGTCACTGGTGACAATGGTGATCGGCAGCCCCCCCTTGGGTGACGGGACCCCCGACTGCTCCTGCTGGCACAGCTGCATCGGGACACCATCACAGAGGAACACTTCAGCCAACCCAGGTAAGTCATAGGGCCATATGCAACCAACAGTGGCTAAGGCACAGCCCACAAGCATGCATGGACACACACCAGAGGTGCATTCCATCAAGGGAAGTGGCCGGGCATGGAACCACACACACAACCAGGGATGGGTGAGGTCTAACATGCCATGGACGGACACACACACATGCACACACACACAACGCACCAGACATGCACAAAGGGTAGGAGGCACACCGACCCAGAAAGCCACCCCTAGCCACACACATGTCCACAGACCACCACGCCCACTGCCTGTCTATGTGCATGTGTCAGATGTAGTAGTAGTAGTAGTAAATCATTTTTTATTCATAATGAATAAAAGGATACATTCAATTGAGCAAAGCTCATTTTCAATGAAGTTCCATATCACAGATAAATTAAAACAAAATTGCATATCACAGATAAATTAAAATAAAACTCTACATCAAAAGACCCATCAAATCACTGAAGCCCCAAATAATTTACAACAAACACAAAACAACAATAATTAAGAAAAAAAACAATCAATACACAATAACATACCTAAGACACTAACAATTATTGCACCTAGTAGAATTATGTAATACAGTAATACACCAATTCCTTAATGCACTTTTATTATATCTAGTTCTATTTTTCCTCAATTCTAGGTGTGAATTATTCCATAGTCTTATTCCTATAGCAGGTACAGAAGATCTTCCAATATTCAGGTTATATATAATTGAAACAAATTGAGTTCCATCGGAGGATCTCAAACATTCCTTTGTTTTCCTAACTTCAATAAGGTCAATTACATATTTAGGTAATTCCCCATACCACACCTTAATCATAAATTGTAATAAGTGTGGATCTCTTCTCACAACAGGTTTATGCCAATTTAATTCTTTAAAAAGTATGCACCTATGGGTTCTATAAGGGGCATCCAGTATAAAACAAGCTAACCTACAAAAAACTAAATCAACTTTATCTGTATACTTTCCTATGGCCCCTCCATAAAGCAGATCGCCATAATCAATTACCAGGAGTAAAAGAGAATTAACAACACTCAAACAAATCTCTCTAGTCATAAACTTTTTATACCTATATAAAGCGCCCAGTCTCCTATTTATATTTTTATGAGGGAGTTAATATAAACATCCCAGCCCAAACATGGATCTAACAAGACTCCCAAGTACTTATATGAATCCACCTGCTTAATAGCTACACCTTCCTTGGTATTAATTTCTAAATAAAGATTTTGTTTTTTATTATTATTTATAAACAAAAGTGATTGCGTTTTGTTAGCATTTAGGATAAGATGGTTCGACTTTAACAATTCCTATACTTCATCAAAAGCCAATTGTAATCTCATATTAATCAATTCTAAAGTATCTCCCTCTACATATATTATGGTGTCATCTGCATACATATGGCACCGGGCAACCATTGATGAAATTTTGAGTTCATTCATGTAAATATTAAATAACAGGGGCCCCAATATCGAACCCTGTGGTACACCATTTTTCACCTCTAATACCCTAGATTTATAAGGGCCCACTTCTACACATTGGCTACAGCCCATCAAATAGGAAGAGAACCACTTTACAGATTGAGGGGATAAGCCAATCCCACTGAGTCTGGATAGGAGGACCCAATGGTTAAGGGTATCAAATGCCTTTGAAAGATCTATAAACAAGGCCCCAATCATTAACCTCCAGTCCAGACTCAGCTGGATATCGCTTACAACCCTCATCAAAGCAGTTTGTGTACTATGGCAGGTCCTAAACCCCGATTGAAAGGATGTCAATTTATTATTATCTTCAAAAAAACTTCTCAGTTGGCTAGACACTATCTTCTCAAATATTTTAGAAATCTGAGACAAGAGCGATATAGGCCAATAATTGCCTAACTCGCTCCTCCTACTAGATTTAAAAATAGGTCTCAACCTTTGCAATCTTCCATCCATCAGAAATTCACTATTTTGATAGGTAAGTTGAAAATATGCCAAGGGATATGCTACAAGGAGCTGCATATTTCAGCAGTCTTGCAGGAATTTCATCTGATCCCTTCGCTTTACATATATCCAACTTCAAAAGTTCAGAACATACCTCTTCCGTAGAAATATGGGCAAAATCAAAACCACCTATATCTTTATCTTCTATATTAATATCTATGAGATTGTGCTTCAGAGTCTCATTTTGTTCCCAATCAGTCCCATCTATGGGACTTAATAGAGTCACTCTTGAAAAATAATCATTAAAAGCATCAACCATTCCCTTTCCCGGTGGCAATACACTATCATCTTTCTCTATTTTATTTATACATATTTGTTTATTTTTCCCCATCAAATTTGAAATAATTCCTGAAAATCTTCTTGAATCCTTTTTATGATTGGCCTCCAATTTGGAACGGATAAACTGTTGTTTTGTTACCTTAATTTTAGCAATATAAAAATGTTGAGTCTACCTATAGGAAGCCCAATCCTGATTTAACATTGTCTTTTCTGCTTTCTTCCATTTTTTATTCCTGGCCTTCCTGAGTTTATGTAACTCAGGAGTAAACCAAGCGTTTCCTTCCTTTCTTAACAATCTTGATTTCAAAGGTGCATGTTTATTACAAATACATAAAAATTCACTTAAGAAAATTCCCAAGCAATTGATGTTGTAGGGATCAATTCCAGTCTACTCCAATTAACATTTTCTACATCAAGCATGAAATTAACATAGTCAAAGCTCCTAAAACATCTCCAGAATATTCTAGACTGAACAACTGGTTTGACCACGCCATTTCTGATCAAATAGATAACCTGATGATCAGAAAAAGATTCTGGAAGGACACCTGCTTTAGAGAATAACTGGGGAGAATTTGTAAACATCATATCCAAAATTGTAGATCTCTTAGGATCTCTATGGTTAATTCTGGAAGGTTCCAGAATTAGTTGGGTCAATCCCAAACCAATCTGGAAATCAACTAATTTGTGGTTCACATCAACTTTTAACCAATCCACATTAAAATCTCTGGTTATAAATAATTCATGAGAATCTCTAAAGCCAAATAGAAACTCATGCAAATCCTAAAAAACTTGTACCTTAACCTTAGGAGGTTTATAGAGCCCTATTAACAGTAAAGGTCTTCGAAAAGGTATTTCTATTTCAAAAACCAACAATTCTAATCTGTTATTGGAGAAAGAATAATTAACCTCATGAACAGTCAAATTAGAATCTAAATAAATAATAATTCCACCCCCTTTTCTTGTCCTATCTCTTCTAAACAACTGGAAATTTTCTATATCAATAGACAAATTTTGGATCCTACTGTCAAGCCAGGTTTCTGTTAATACCAGAACCCCTGGCTTGACTTCTTTTACCCAGTCCTAACCTCGTCAAACTTGTTCCTCAAACTCCTAACATTCAAATGAGTAACAGTCATAAATCATTGTTTCATATAAATTACATTTTCATCATATGACATATTTAAGGGACCTGGGTTTGGATGTACATCACCACAATTTAACAAAAAACACACCATAAATTTAATAAAAACATCCCCTAAATTTGCTTTTCGTATTCCTTTGTGGATCAGTCCTTTATAAGGTCTACACCCCAAAAGAAACAAAGACTGTAAAGTAGTTTTCCCCAAATACTTTCTAAGTAGTGAATTGAAACATCCATAAGGTAAGATTTCAGATGAAATACAAATATTCTGAAAAGTATTCAGATCCCCTATTTCAGTTGGAGGATGGTACTGAAGATCAGTCAGTGTTCCTGTATAACTATGTGCAATTTGAAACACACTGAACATATTTATAACAAACAAACATAATAAGATATATAAAACAATCATGTTAGGAGACCCTCTCATTTTACTTCTTATATTCAAATTGCAAAGCTTTTCAGTAACCAACAAGCAAACAGCAACCAGGAAAACAACCAATAAATACTTGCAATTTTTACAGGAAGCTTCAATGCCCAAATTAGTAAACAAAGCACAATTATAATAGCCCTTCCTACATATAGTAACTAAAAAAACCCAAAACCCTAGATATACTACAATCTTTAAAGCAACCTAAGTGAAATCTCAAATTTCTCTACCAAGTGGTGCTCGCGCCACTCACGCTTGCGCTTGTGAGCAGTCAAAATTTAAAGTTAGCACCAACTCCTCCCACAGGGATGCTGAGCACCATTGCACATTGAAGCACAGTGCAATGCAGGCATCATCGTGCACACGCAACTGCGGACAGCAGCTGGGAGGGAGTGCAGATGGACTGTGTGTCCACGTGCAGGGCCGGGTACCCACCCGTGCAATGCCCGCTGAAAGACACAATGCACACAGGGCAGCACCAGACAGTAGTCACATTGGGAGACAGGTCAGTCATGTGACACAGTGCCCTGGATGCCATGGAAGTGTGGGCAGCCCCACTGAGACCTGCCAGCACTGACAGGCTGACCACTGGCCTCATGGGGTGGCACCGATGGTCCCCCAGTGGTTTCACTGCATGAACATGACCTTGCTCGCGCAGGGGTCTGCAGCACACCAAACATGCCTGCACCAGGCGTGCTCGGGATGCCCACAGCTGAACCTGGTGTCAACAGGAAGGGTGTCACATGACGCTGGGAATGGGGGGTGGACAGTGCACTGCGTGGTGTCTGCGACGCATGGGCACATGACTGTGTGCCCATTGTGGCCATGACAGCAGTGAATGCCTGTGTCTGCCTGTCAATGGCAGCTGTCACATCCTCCCACAACTGGTCCATCCCTGCCAGGATCAGAGCGGTGTCTCTGCTGTGACGCTCCTCAGCCAGCTCCAGAGCTGCACGCAGTGCATCCACCGACGTCGCAAGCCATGTCTGCTGGTGGACTGATGCTTGCAGTAGGCGGGTGTGCTCGTCCAAGAGGTCATCTGCCTTCTCAGCATCCTGTCCCTCAGGG
Source organism: Neoceratodus forsteri (assembly GCA_016271365.2). Lineage (NCBI taxonomy): Eukaryota > Metazoa > Chordata > Ceratodontiformes > Ceratodontidae > Neoceratodus > Neoceratodus forsteri. The sequence goes on from CM028129.1 coordinate 1,020,488,336, forward strand.
TGTGCATGGCCCGGATACTCAGCACCCCTTGAGGGTGGGTGCTGCACACCAGGAGCAGGTCTGGGCATGTCCACAGGTGGTGCACAGACGCCGCCTCTTGACCCTGTACCCCCAAGCCCATTGGTCGACTGCTGATGCTGCCCCTCCAGCTGCTGCTCCCCAGGGCTCACTGGTTGCCACAGTGGCTGCAACAGTCCCACTATCCTGTACACACACCAGTGCTGCCCCACTGGTGCTGACAGGCACAGGCTGGGACTGTGATGACACGCAGGCCTCCACAGCAGCACCACCCACAGCCATGGCCATGATGTTGCCTGCTGTGTGGCCATCTGGTGGCACACACATGTCACTGCCCATGCTGTTAGTGACATCATCATCAGTGATGGACCTGGCACCAGCCCGAGATACAGCATGTCGGCATCCGTGGATGCTGGCATGCTGGGACATGGGCAGGGCCTCCTCTGCACCTGTTCCAACAACATCAGTGTGGACAGCCAGGAGGGCCCACTGTCACTCTGAGCCACATGCATCTCCATCTGACTGTCCTCAGTGGACAGGCCCACCACTGCTGACCCATGCAGATGGTCAGGATCTGTAAGGGAAAACAAAGTTGCGTTACTGCATGTGACCTACTCTGCCCCTCCATAGACAGACCATGACCTACCATGCAGTGATGGGCTACCACCCATCTGGAAGCCACCACCTGGAACACCCTCAATGGCACAACGCTGCATGCTTCCAGCAACCCTCTCCTCCTGTGGGGGCAGGTGTACCACCTACAGCTGTCCCCCACCTGTCACAGCTCATGCTGCCCTGATGGCAGCCACCTTCTCCTTTATCCTCCTCCTGTCCGTGCCCATCTTCTTCTTGCACTCCTGTACGGAGCACTGATGACTGCCATGCAGGTTCACTGCACATGCCACCTCCTCCCATGCAGGAGCACGGGCATGAGGTGTTTCCTGCCATCCACTGAGAAGTAGCTCCTGATCCTGGTAGGCCTCAAACAGGGCATCGGTCTTGGCCTTGGTGAAATTAGGCCTTCTCCTCCTCCTCCTACCGCTGTGTTCCTCCTCTCCCACAACTCGCCTGGTCATTATTTAGCCTGTATGAATGACAGTTGTTACCTGTGACTGTGCAGTCCCATGCATGTCCCTAAATTCACAGTCCACACTCCCAAACAGCATGCAACTCACCAATAGACTGCAGTAACTGACTATGGCCAGTGCAGCCCAATGTCACACTTTTATAGCGCAACCCATGCAAATGAGGTGAGGCACAACTTTAAGTGGATGAAAATTGCAGTGCTGTGCCACTGAATGGCTGAGTAGCTGTTTTGCATATGACGACTGAATATTGCACTGTTGTGCTTTGTGCAATTGTGATGAATGTGCTGAGACAAGGGCACAGTTCTGTGACATGTGCAGTACACACCTCACTGCATATGCCTGGGTTGCTGATTCAGGCGTCTGCCGCACTGCTGACATGCTGTGCATGGGAAGCAATGTAGGGCACAGCCACCATTGTGCCAGTGGCACTACAGCAATGTTCACCTACATGGCGCTGTGGCACTGGGCCATCATAGGTGCACTGGGGCAGCAGTGCGGTAGGCCGCTAAAGGGGTAGCACACAGGCATCCAATCACGCTACATGCATTGGGTTCCAATGGCGCCAGCCTGTCCGTGATCCAGAGCCCCTTGACCCTGTGCCCGACCTTTTCCCCTAGGCGACATGCGTCAGGCATGGGTGGACCACTATCACGCTGTTCGGTGACAGCGTGATAGGGAATGGTAGCGCTGTACCGCACAGCATCTGCATGTGGGGAGCCGTGCTGCAGAGTGCCATTTTGGCCGACTGAGCTAGGAGAATGGCATGGAGGAGGGCTGCACAGTGAAGCCAGGTGGAACTGGCCAACCTAGTTGCCATAGTGGAGCCACTCCATGGACCACTGTTTGGGGAGGCATCCCTGGACAAGTCCAGGAGCCAGGTGTGGGAGGAGGTGGCCACTGTACTAGAGGATGCCACAAGAAGGGACTGTTGGTTAACTAGGATCTGCGGCCTATCCTGTAGGTAGGGAAATGGGCAGACTAGATGGGCCGAGCGGTCCTTATCTGCTGTCAAAGCCTATGTTTCTATGACAGCAGAGCAGTGCTGCCACAGGTATGGCGACCTGCGGCATAGGGAGCCAGACCTGCTTGCCTGCCTGTGGCACATGCCCGGAGGGGCACGGAGCCACGGCCAGGTAGGTGTTACGTCCACACACTTTTATCTTCCATATGGGATTCACAGTTGCATGTGTCCCGCACATGGGGGAGGGACTGTCTGGTGTTGGCTGTGGTGGTCTTATTAGGGTGAGGGGTGGGTGGGTCTGGCTGGGTGGTAGGGTGCACACCTGGGGCAGGGGGCTTTGCTACAGGATTGTACTGATGTTCCTCTCTCCATGTTTGCACCACAGGGCCAGAAGAGCGATGTCTAGCCTGTGAAATGTGGCGCCACCAAAAGGACAGGGACGCAAGGAGAGGCGACGGTCCACAGCGCCCGAGAGACCAGCCTGATGATGGTGAATGCCATACCTCCATGATTACTTTTGCATGTTGTGTAAGAGGGTGGGCAGCGGAGCATGGCCACCATCGATTGACACCACTGCCATGCACGCAACTTGTTACAGTCAGCACTGTCTAGTGGCACTACATGTCTGGGAGTGCATCGATGGTGGTCCATGCATGCACCAGGTACATGGCTGTGCCACTGCCTTTGCACCACATACCCATGTCACTAAACAACCACGGTGTTGTTGTGCATGACTTGGCCGGTGGGTGTGTTCAGTGCTCCACATGGCTGTATGCACCTGGGTGGGCAGGTCTTGTGGACGTGATCACTGTGGGTGGTCACACACCATCAGAGAGGCATGTCCCACAGCCATATGCCATGCACAGTGGGTGGGCTGTATGGGGCTATGCATTCACATCTATTGACTGTGCTCCCTTGTTCTAGGTGTCCTCCAGCTGATGGAGATCAGGGAGGTGTTGAGAGAGATCTTGACTGTGGCAAGGGCATCATTGGCGATCCTACAACAGATTGACCAGCTTGGGGTCCGCAGGAGGCACCGGCGGTGGAGCAGCCAGAGTGGGGAGCAGAACTCCCATTGTGTCCGTCTGCCCTGATATCCCCTACCCCTTGGACCCACCCTCACACCCTCCTTTCCTGTCCCATTTGTTCCTCCTGCCCTTACCCACCCCACCTTGTTTGTGGCCCTCCCCCAACCTTGTATATAGTATTGTATATAGTGCATTTTGATATTGTTTTTGAATACAGATCTTTTGATATGAATACTGTGGTGGTCTCTGCTTTGCAGTGGGCTATAGGTGCTCAGCTGCAGTGGTGTGCATGGCATCAGGGGTGGTGCAGTCATGGGTATGTGTGTGTGTCCGTGAGGAGGTGACTATGGTGTGGGGGTAATCAGTCAGTGTCTGTGGTGTGTGTGTTGCACCCTGTGCACTGGATGACTGTGTGCAGTGGTCCATGGTGCATGCTCTGTGTCCATGGTGCCCCTGTCAGCCCATCCATGGCCTGTGCAGCTGACACCCATGCATGTCAGTGGTGGCTGTCCATGCAGGGCAGCCACTGTGCCCATCACAATGCTGGGTTGCCTCCTGTCACTGGTGTGGTGCATGTGTGCCTTGGGTGACACTGTGGCCTCCACAGTTGTTGACCCACCTCCATGCTGTGGCTTGTGTGTGTTGCAGGGGATGTGCACCACTGTCTGTGACTTGTGCTCCAGGCAAATGATGGTGGTGTGCAGGTCCACTGTGCCTGCACAGGGTGGCTGGCACTCCTGTGCCATGGAGGACTGCAGGCTGTGTGCACACGGTTTCCATGGGCCCACACTGGGGGCTTGGTTGCCCAGCTACTGCGTCCCTGTGTTGTTGTGCCCTTGGGTATGGGCGGGAGTCTGTCCATGCACTGTGTGTCATCCAGTGTGGTGCATGCTTCCACGCACCACTGTGGTAGTCTGCTCTGGCTGTTGTGGCCAGTGCTGGGTCAGGGTGTGTCCTTGGGAGAGTGTGCAGGGTGCTGTACCACTGGTGGTGGAGTCTGGGGCATGCCCTGCCCCATGTGGGGCACCTTGTGTGTCGACACATGGTCAGTTTCTCAGCCGTACCTCGGGGGAGCTGTGCATGGTGGCACTGTGTATGCTGTTGTTGCATCACTGTGTGCTGCCACCCGCTGATGGGTGCTCATGGTGGGGCTGCCTTGCATGGTTCTGTGCTGTACAGGGTAGCATTGTCACAGTGGGGGTGGTGGCATGCATGGGGTTTCCTGCAGTGGTGGATGCTTCTCCTGGGCAGGTTGTCTGGGGGTCACTGTGCAGGGTGTGCTCTGCATTGGGGGGATGGTGTGGCATGCGGTGGTCAGCCCTCCTTGTGTGCCAGTCACAGCTTGCCAGGGTGTGTGATGGGGCACCATGGCCCAGATGTGGGTTGGTTGCTTGTCTCCATGGGCCAGTGGTTATTCCAGCCCTCCCCCAATTGTGCAGTGCGTGAGGTGTGAGGGGACAATGTCTGTTCTGCTGTGTGTTCCTCTACCCATCTTTGGCATGGGTGGTGGGCCCTACCTCCCTGGTTGTGCAGTTGCATTGCTGCACTGCTACTGGGGGGCATCCCTGGTTGTGCTATGGCACCTCTGGACTGCTCAGTTGAACATCCCTTGTTGCGCTATGGAGCATCAGATCTGCTCAACTTCCCTTCCCTAGTTGTGCTATGGCACAGGTGGTGCGATTTTCAGTCGTCAGCTGTAGGCACAGATTGGCCAGCTCAGTTTTTGAATATCACGCCTCTTGTGCATGGGCGCAATGGACTTGCGCTTGCTTCTGCTATTGTGCACTTTTTGGGCACAGTTTGAATATCTGGGCCCGTGTGTTTTGGGGGTGAGGGGTAAAGTACTGTGCAATAAGGGAACAAGTACCCTCTTCTGGCTGCCTGACATTGATTGAGAACCTCCATTGTGCACTAAGAGAACAATTTTTTTTACAAAATGAAAAAAATAAATTGAAACTTTTATTCTATATTTGCTCTTTTTTTAATTTTTTTTCTAGACATTTACTAATAGGGTCCATTGTGTATGTGCAATAAACCACTTTGAGGTGTGGGTTGTTGTCTGATTATGCATTTCCTAGGTGCTGAAGGTACTTGGTGCAAGCACCTCATGCTTCACTATGCACCTTGTTTCATGCGTTTATCAGACAATAGCCTACATCTTGTTTTGACTTACTGCTACAACACTGAACAGCCTGTGTCCCCAGTATCTCAGTAAGTTTCTGACTCCATCTGTGTCCACCAGGGAAGTAAGGTCTGGCGGCAGGGCTGCTGCAAGTGCCACCATCTCAGTTTAAGTCTGCAAGGAATTGGATTTTATGGTGGATACCCCTAATCTCTGAAACTGGTTCACTGAGGAGCTCTGTGTTATTAATTCTCTTGCCTCTTTGATATTTAAACTTAATTGCTGTCTTATGCAGCAAGCTTTTTAGTATGCAAGTATTTTGAGTTTCAGTATTGAAAAATAAACTAATTCACCAAATTTCACATCCATGTCAATAAATTTATTATGATTGCTAGCATGAAATCAACATGTTTGAAATGCCACTCTTTTGAGCCAAACACTTCTTCAGGACTAGCACTATGTGTTTTTTCATATACTGTACATTTGTATTCTCCTTTGTGGCTGGGACAGGCTGGGCTCCCTTCTATCCTGCTCCACTGGCCTTCATCCTCCTCACCCTCACAAGGAATTCCTGGCAGGCCCATGTTCCCCCATGGCTGCCTCCCCCATGTCAGGGTCAGGAGAGGAGGGCCATCCTTCCCTTGAAGTCCAATTATCTTGTTCCAGTCATTAGCATCCTGATGATGAGGTGGGGTGAGAAATAGGTGGTCAGGCCTTCATGTATGCTTGTCTGCCAATATTTCCCACCAATTTTCTCCTTAACCCACATTGCTGGGGTACATACATAAGCGTGTGCACATGAAGGCATATGCACATTGCAGAGTCCCACAGCACCTTCCTCTTACTGTTTCTCCTGTCCCGCACTACTACTGGACCTCCATCTGGTGGTAGTCATTCACTGGAGCCAACAGTCCTCCCTTCCAGGGAGAGGAGAGCAATCTTTGAAACACTCAAGCCCCGCCTTCCCTGCCTGACCCTGGCATCCCTTGCTCATTTCTGAACACAGTTTGCTGTCATGGAGCGAGATGTGCCATCCAGTTCCTCAGCTCTCAGCACCACCAGGCCAGCTAGGGTTAGCACTATGTTAACAGAAGTCAGAGTAAATCATTTTCAGATTGCAATTAAAGGTTAAACTTTCATAGAAGCATATAAATAATAATTACCTGTAACTTTTAATATTCAATAGGTAATTAGCATACTCATATTGGCAAATAAAATTAGACAGTGAATTGTTCATCATTTGAAACATTTAAAAAAAATGCTGAAGCAAAGTTATCCCTTTTCCTTCTTTGATAACCAGTTATCAATGTAACATCTTATTACCGCATTTTCTGCATTATTTATCATTATACACCTCTTAGTTTAGTATTTTGGAAGTGGGCTTCATCCAGACAAATGTGTCAGGATGCTTGAGACATATTTACAAACATCCCGATGCACTTGCAACACACATGGCTTTTCTCAGAAAAAAAAATGATGCATGCATCTAATTTAGATACATGCATCATTTTTATGAGGCAAGTTGGGCAAAAGAAGCCCTCTCGCCTTTGTAGACGCCACTAATTTAAGATATGACCTTCGAGGGTGCTCCTACCCCCAAAGAAAGGAGGATATTACTGAGTGCTGAATCATAATCCATTTTTGAGGTGTCCAGATATTCAAATTATTCAGGGGGTAAAATATTCTAGGCAAGACACTCATCTTGACTATACTAATTCACCCCCATAGCCAGATCGTAAGGGACTGCCACCATGTAAAATCCTACTCTATATCAGTTAAAAAAACATCCTGGTTGACTTTCTTCATAAGGTTCTCGTTTCTAGACAAAATTAACACCAAGTAATTGATAGACTTGGAATTCCATTGGACTTCCTGGGAAGAAACATCTTGCTGCAGGAACTTCTAATTAAGGGGAAAAACAACCATCTTACTTAAATTAACCATATAGTTAGACATGTTCCCAAACTCCTTTATAACCTGCAAAGCAGCAGGGAAGGATTGAGCCAGACAATTTCAAAGAGTAACTACCAATCACAATCCCTTGGACCCTTGTTTCTGCTCTCAATTTTACAAACAAAGGCTCGAGATAAATATTAAATAACAATGGAGAGAGAAGGCATCCCTGCCTGGTTCCTGAACCCAAAGTAAACCTATCGGACAGGACTCTGTTGCAATATATTCTAGCTTACGGGTGCTGATAAAAGGAGGTAATCCAGGCAACAAATTTGTCAGGGAACCCAAATCTGCATAGGGTGGCAAAGAGAAATTGCCAATCAACTCAATCAAATGATTCTCTGCGTCTAGGGTCATTAAACCAGCCGGTATATCCAAGTCCCCAGACACAGAGAAAATGTGCGCCAACTCTCGGAAGTGATCCGAGGAATGACGCCCTGTCATAAAACCCACCTGATCAGGATGAATGATACCAGGGAGCACATCCTTAGGACTGGTGGCCAGAATCTTAGCAATAATTTTGATGTCACAATTCAACAACGATATTAGACAGTAACTGGTGACTAAGTCTGGAGCTTTGCCTTGTTTACAGAGCAAAATAATCAGGGCCTATAACAGGGAATTATCCAGTGGATTACCAGCCAACATCCACTCAAAAAGAAGAGACAGCCAAGAAGTAAGTTGTTTACAAAAGGTTTTATAAAAATTGAGAGAGAATCCATCCGGTCCTGGGGCCTTATCAGGTAGTAAGGCAGATATAGCCTGTTGTATTTCTGTGCTTGATATCGGAGCTACCAGAGCATCTTGTTGAGCCTGCACAAGCGAAGGAAGATCGAGCAGTTGAAGGTAATGCTCCTTCATCTCCACTGTAGGCCTGTTTGGCATTAACCGATATAGATCTGCATAGAAGGCCATAAATTCAGCATTTATGTCCCTGGGATTTAGGAGGAGGTCTCCCGATCTTTGGGACCGCAGGCTCGGTATGAGCCTAGAAGATTCTACCTGTTTCAACCAAAGTGCTAGAAGATGACCTGCTCTCTTACCTTGAATGATATAAGTGGCCCTAGTTTTAAGAATAGCGTATTCTGCTTTCTCTCAGAGTATGAAACTATATTGATCCCTGAGACCCATCAACTGGTTCTTATCCTCAATGGAGGTAGAAGGGGACAGGGAAGATTCTATATTATAGATTTGTGAGAGAAGGGATAGTGATTTCAAGTTCACTCTCTCTTCAGATGAGAGGCTATTTTAATAAAAAAGCCTCTCAGTACACATTTCAAGTCCCCCCATTCCAAATCTGGGCGTGAAGTGGATCCTTGATTAATGCTAGTATACTCAGTAATCTCTTGGACAGTCATCTCTACAATTTTAGGATCCTTGAGGAGCTGATTATTCAACTTCCATAAAGAATCCAGTTGGGCATCAGGGGTTGCTGTCAGAGCACATGATACAACAGAGTGATCAGAGATCACTCCTGGGGTAATACCAACATCTACCAGTCCCTGCAACATAGGTTGACTAATTAGAAAATAATCTATTTGGGACGAGGTCCTGTGGACGCTGGATCTAAAGGTGAAATCCTTGGAGGTAGGAAATAGGATAAGTCAGGGGTCTACAAGGCCCAGATGATCAACCAATTCCCAAAGTTCACATTTTGCTGGGGAGAGCCCTTGTCTGTGTGGGGTGGACCTATCCATATCAGGAGAAAAAGGAATATTACAATCACCCCCTATGATAAATGGAAGTGTAGCAAAGGGTGCTAAGGTATTTAGCAAATTAGTGAAAAACAGGGGGGAAATCAGTATTGGGAACATAGACACTGCCCAGAACCAGAGAGGTTCGGTCCAATACCCCTTGCACAAATAAATATCCACCATTTGGATCTCTAAGGATTGAATCTGGCTGGAAAGAAACATTCCTAGCTATTAGGATCCCTACCCCTCCACTCTGGGAACTATCTCCCACCACAAAAACCTGCCCAATATACTGCCAAGCAGAAGGGACCCTTCTGCCTCCAGGAGATGAGTCTGTTGTAGACATATGATGCCTCCTTTAAGCAGGTTAATGTGCTTCAGCACCTGATATTGTTTCACTTTCGTGCAAAGGCCACGAACATTCCACGAAATACATTTTTTAACACTCGTCATATACCTTCCAAAATGTGAAATGGTGTCTCCCACCCAGTCTAGCCACATGCCAGGAAAAAATAATATAGCTCTTGTGCCAAGCTGCCCCCCATAACCCAAGACTCCACAAGTCCCCCCAGTATCATTCCCAATAATCCCCCTCTACCCTCTAATCGCCTATAAATCATAACCCCCATATCCAAACCTTAAATTCCCTGGTCGATATAAACATTCCAAAAAGTGCCCCCACCCCCACCCCTCATTTTGCAGTGCAATACCCAGTGCAGCTTCACCGCCTCCATGTCCCCCCCATCTCTCTCCTACTAAAATCCTGGTGCCAAGAACTAGACACACTAGAAATCAAATAATTAGGTCCCATATATCGGGAATAAAATATAAGACCTTAAACCCTTTGAAATGCCAAATGGCCATTAGAAGAAAACAGGCTTTACTAAACACAAAAGGAAAAGCTCTTCTATAAAACGGTGACCTTCTCCTCATAACTCAAAAATGCAGAGGCTTTTCTAGTGAGGGCTTATCCAAAAAATATAGAGTGGAGCCTACAAAAAAAAATTCCATATACCAGCCATTGTTGGTCGGAAAATGACCATCTATCTCCCTCGTAGTATCCAGTTTCAAATAAAAACCTATCTGCCATGTAAGCTGTCAGAGAAAATAATAAAAACAGGTAGCCCCAGTCCAAAAGTCTCAAAAAAAACCCAGCAAAGCATTCTATCAAGTCTGAGGAGATGTCTTCCAACAATTGGGGGACAAATTAAAACATGATAGTTAAGGTGTCCATTCCAGGTGAATTACCCCATACAAACTCCATCAATCCTATAACAAAATCTCACTAGACTGGACTACTGTCACGGGTGGAACAGTCACCAATCTTGGAAAAGATTGGGTAGTAACTTTTCATCTCGATCCCTGCAGTTTTTGGGTTATCCAAAGGGATCCACTTCCCATCAAGAGAAACCTGGAGATTCGCCAGATAGAGCATATCAAAATGAATATTTGCTGCCAGTAACTTAGTGACCATGCCATGATATTCCACCCTCCGTTACTGCACCACGTTGGGGAGATCTTGCATAATCTGGATTGGAACCCCTTCCCAAAGAACTTCCTTTAGCTCTCTGACTTTAGCAAGTAGGTGCTGGCATTCCTGATAATTCAAAAGTTTAAAAATGAAGGTCCTTGGTGGAGCTCCCGGTGCTGGCATGGGACTCAAGGCATGATGAGCTCACTCTACAACATACTCCGCACCAAATGGAGAGGGGTCTGCAATTTTCTGAATAAATTTTGTAGCAAACAGCACTGGGATGACCACCTCTTCATGTTCTGGGAAGCTGATAACAACTACATTATTTTGGTGACTGGGCCCCTCAAGATCTTCCACCTTGTTCTCCAGTTTAGCCACATGCTTCCTCAGTAGAGCCATATCAGGATCCACTCTTTCCATTTTCGTCTCCACTGAAAGGATGTGTGCCTCACAGTTTGCAGTTTGTTGTATTGTGTTCTCCATCTTCTCCGTGGCTGCTTTTGACGCTTCATTAAGAGATCTAACTTCATTGCAGAAGGGACAAAATTCAGCTAGGAATTGCTTGAGAGAGAGGGGCGCACTGTCGGAAGGCCCAGGAGCTGTAGCCAGCATTTTCTTAGCCAAGGATCCCATCTGAGCCTTTACCTTCTTGGCCGATTTTTCCAGCATGATGGGCGGCATGTGGTGCGGCAAGGCCACTTTCATTTCTGCTTCCATATAGGGTTGAGAGTCCAAAAGGCACAAAGTACTGTAGCCTGCTAATATCAGTAATCAAAATAGCATAAAGAGGATGATCATTGTAGCCAAAAAGAAAGTATTTAAGGAGACTTGAGGGAGGAAAGACAGGAGCACTTAGGAAAGCATCTAGTCTGAGCAAGACATCACATTATCTCCTTCTAGGGGGTCCCAAATTGAAATGCCAAGCATTTTTCTCTCTCACTAACTGAAAACAAGATTGCCACTGCATGAGAGTAAATGTAGTGGCAGAAGCTTTCGAGAGGCACATATATTTTTTTCCCATTGACTATAATGGGAAACTTGATTTTTGAATTATTTTTTCACCAGATCTTCAAAAGACACATCAGTGACCCAGACTGCATCTTCCCTGCAGATTTCTGACCAAATGTACAAATCATGTGGGCTATAGCCATGAGCAAAGAAATCGAAACCCCCATTTTTATGTATTTTTGGTGTTTCATAAGTTCAAGAATTACTCATCCAACCATAACACAACTTGCAGATCCAGAGATCTAAGGTGCCCCTCCACGCATGCAAAATTTTAGGAAAATCCATCGTACAGTGGCAAAGATATTAAACTGCAAATTTTGGGGTTTAACATAGAAGTGGCGCAGAACCCTACCTATAGCTGCACTTCCATTCAGCAATAATATGTGTATATATTTATATATATATATATATATATATATATATATATATATATATATATATATATATATATATATATATATATATATATATATATATATATATATATATATATATATATATATATATATATATATATATATATATATATATATATATATATATATATATATATATATATATATATATATATATATATATATATATATATATATATATATATATATATATATATATATATATATATATATATATGGTAGCACGGTACCATGCTACCACAGTTAGGGGTTGAGGAGCCATTTCTATGTTAAACCCAAAATTTTGCACCTTAATAACTTTGCAAATGTTTGATAGATTTGCCTGAAATGTAGAATACATGATCAAGAACCATAGGCTTTGGGATCTGCCAAGTTTCGTATCGGTCGGATATACGGCTGCTGAGTTATTAAGCGTGATCTGCGCGTGTGTTTATGCTTTTTCTGGAATTCTACGGTCGCACCTACAGGTCGCACGGTTTGCACAACCTACCCAAAATATTCAGGGAATGTGCAGCCAGGGTCCCTGATGTGCCTTTTGAAGATTTGGTGAAAAAATATTAAACGGTTCAAAAGTTATTCAAAAAACAATTTCCCATTATAAGTCAATGGGAAAAATTCACTAAAAGTTTGTCAATGTCGCAAATGCATTTTTACTTTTGCAAATGGCCCTGTTACTTTCGCAAATCTGCCATTTTGTTTTCAGTTAGTGATCAGAAAAATGCTTGGCATTTAAATTTGGGACCCTCTAGCAACCTAATTCTTTTTGTATTCACCTAGTCGGACCCTGAGGATGCTAGCCATGTCTTTATTTTGGGGTAAAACACCCCAGAAATATGTTTTTCAAATTTCTAGAAAAAGTACTTTTGCAAAGTACTTTTGTGCTCATGAAAGTGTCGCAAATTTTGCGAGCTTTCGCAAATTGCGACAGTAGTTTTCTAGTCTGTGGGAAAATGACAGCAATTATTTGGCACTGCGCTGCAAAAGAACGGTTGGGAGTTTTGGGCTGAAATTTGGAGGGACCACAGCCGACATCTCACAGATGTGCCATTCAGTGTTGTGTTGAAAAAATATTACACAACAGCAAAGTTATGGCACTCCAAAGTTGACATTTGTTTCCCATAGGATAACATTACGGCACCCGACGCATTACAGGAATCCTTTGGCACCCTACTGCAAAATAATGGTTTGGTCTTTTTTCCTGAAATTTGGAGGGAAGACAGGCAACAGCCCACAGATGTGCCTTTTACTAGTTTGGTGAAAAAATATTATGTGGAGGCAAAGTTATGGCACTCCGAACTTCTCTTTTTTCCCATAGGATCGCCTCGTCTTTCAGGGCCCGTATCTCGGAAACGGTGTGCGATACAGACTTTTCGTTGGAAAAATACTTAGTCCCCTAGTGGGGGCTAAGAATAAAACTAGCCAGGACAGTCATAAATCACATGACATTTAATTTTTTTTCTACGTTGTACGGTTCCTGAGATATAACCTATTTAGTATTCCAAGTCCTCATTTTCTGCTCCGATACCCATTATTATGCATACATTCTTTGTACTCACTGTCTTTCTCTATGCAGGTTTTGGGGAAAACCAGCCTGTGCGCTTACATTACTGTTACCGTTACCCTTTCCATTTGTGGTTCCGTACCCGTTTCACTTACCATTGACGTTTACGCCACCATGTGCGTTATCCTTTGCATTTTCATTTGCACTTGCGTTTCTGTTATTTTTTGCCATTTGTGTCTACAGTACTGTTTCTCTTTCTGTTTCACTTTGTGTCACCATGCCCATTGCCGTTTCCATTTGCAGGCACCATGTTACTATGTGACAACACATTACGTGGCAGACCGTTCCTTTCTATGCCACCATGTGCGGTACCCTTTCTGTTCTCTTCCGGGCTTGCGTTACCATGTGCACCACTGTTAGTGCTTCTGTTTGCATTGCTGTTCCTGTTACTATGCCACAAGACATCACGTGGTGGGAGCACAGGGCCCCCCGCCGCTGCATTACATTCACAATTTCTCATTATCATTCTCAAAAAGAAGGGAAATTAGAGGCAAAACTCTGTTTAATGCATTAGTTAGGTTGTTCCAGTGACAATGATGAAATTCGGTGTTGGGTTAAAAACCTTGGACCTGCCCACCCCAACCGGCATTGGGGTGTGCATTGAGGTCATCGATTCTAACTCTCACCCCATTCTCCTATACTTCTGCTGCTTTACACATGTGATGGGGTGAGAGATAGGGCTATTCTTTTTGGAGAAGAGGACAGAAATACTCAGGGGTGCTTTGCCTAGTAGTGCTTTCTTTCTGAGTAGGCAGATTTGGAACTTGTTCCTACTCCCTAAAGGCAACCAGTATGTCTTCTCATAAAGACAGCAGGTATGGGTGAGGTGATCTGCATCCAGGGTTAGTCTGCAGGCCCTGTTAAGTGCTGTATGCGCCCTGTTAAGTGCTGTATGCACCCTCTTCAGCACGGTTTCAGTGGCTGCCCCATATACTACCAGGCCATAGTCAATGGTTGATAGGATGGCGCTAGTAACTGCAAGGTGGAGAGCTGCTGGAGTAAGGTATTTCCTGTGCCTGTAGAGCAGCCCCAGTTTTTGAGTTCACAACCCTGACCACTGAGTGTAGTGGTGGGATAAGTGGCTGAAATTCACTCAGTGAAGTGATTCGCAGAGTAACGCGTAGTCCGTGAAGTGTTCCACAATGCAAAGCGGAGTACTTCGCGCTATAATGGGGAAGGCGAAGTCCTTTGAAAACAATGACTTCACTTTATTCTGCCTTCCCCAAGCCAATTCTCCACCAATTTTAAGGCAAAGTACATTGAAATCAATGTACTACGCCTTATTTCACCTTACTCTGCCTTGTTCTTGAGCTCCAAAGGAGAATTTTGCAGTGCTTTATGGGAGTACAGGTCACATGGACTCTAGATTGTTCTGCACAGCCTCAGTTCTGTGTAGTGTGTGTGTGTAGTGGAAGGTGGAGACAGTCTCCTCTCAGCGATCTGCAATTCAAATCCTCTAAAAGCTGTTAAAAAAGTATTTTGATCTATTTTTTTTGCTCACAATTTACTACATCAAGTATAGGAAACCCTCCTGTGCTAATATTATCGAGTGTTTATTGTTTGTGTGTGGATTTTGAATGTTAATTTAGAACAGTCAGTCTGTGTACTGTGAAGTGTGCTTTGGGAGAGGGGCGTATCTGTGGTGTAGGTAGATTAACTGGGAGAAAAAGGCAGTCTTTTCTGTTTTGGTTATATTTTTCTTGTATAACTGTGTTAATGTACGCACAGTAATATTTTCAGTAATTCTTGAAATTTTTTTTCTGATTGTTGTGATGCAGCAGTGGATAATTTCAGTATGTTTAAAACATTTGGTTATATTACTAAAGGTTTTCAATTTTCTACGCATTACTTGTAGTGTGTGTGAGTGTGTGTGTGGTGCGTGCCATTGAATAAGACACCTGTTATTGTGCCACAGAGCAACTGCAGCAGTGTGAACCTGCTATCCACCGCACCTGCATGAATTTTTTATACTGCTTTGTGGTATCTTTACTGGTAGTGGACTGTCTATTACTGCTGTGCACTACCCCCCCACAAACCGGCAAAAGGTATTCTTTTCCAGATTTGGATTTGTGACTTATGAGCACTGGTTGGGTGTTGTTGTGCCTTTGCATCTGCGTCTTGAGTGTGCAGCGCTGTCTGTGCGTTTGTAGTACACCATTAATTCTGGGAGACTTTGCATTTCTTCTTACACTCTCATTTCACTTCATCAGCACTGGGGAATTTTCTGGACATAAGACAGTAGCATTTTTGGGATGCTCATTAATTCTGGTGACTGTGTGTCACCACTGCACACATGACAGAGTGCACCATTAATTCTGAGAGACTTTGCATTTCTTGTTATGCTCTCAGTAGCATTTTGGGGATGCACATTAATTTTAGTGACTGTGTGTGTGAAGGGCTGCCAAATATTGGTGTCACTTTGCCTTACTTCGAGTTAAGGAGGAATGATAACATGAAGTAATAATTACTAGGAAAAGTGAGCCTTTTGCATTGGCCACAGAGTGACAACATGAAGTGCCCACTTTGCAGGCACTTTGCTGGCAGAATTTAAATTCTCTGCATCTCTATTTGTGATACAGGTCATTGCCATCGGGGAACTATAGCTGTAGGCATTTGAGTTCTTATACAGCATGTGAGTTACAGTACTGTAAGCCATGTGATATGTGGGGGCCTGGGGGCTGCCAATATTGTTGTCACTCTATCTCACTTCAGGTTAAGGCAGAATGACAATGAGAAGTCACAATCACAATAACGAGGGAAGTGGGCATTTCATGCTGGCTACTCTGTGTAGCGAAGTGACAACGCAAAGTACCCACTTCGCGTGCACGTTACTGGCAGAATTTAAATTTGCTGCATCTCTAAGATGGGAGACTTTGCAAGTTTTGTTACACTCTCATTTCACTTGGTCAGCACTGGGGAATTTTCTGGACACAAGACAGTAGCATTTTGGAGATGAACATTAATTCTGGTGACTATGTCTGACCACTGCCCAGATGACTGAGTGTGCCATTAATTCTGGGAGACTTTGCATTTCTTGTTACATTCTCATTTCACTTCATCAGCACTGAGGAATTATCTTGAGACAAGACGACAGTAGCATTTTGGGGATGCACATTAATTCTAGTGACTGTGTGTGTGGGGGGCTGCCAATATTGTTGTCAATCCGCTTTATTCGCGTTAAGGCGGAATGACAATGCAAAGTAATAATAACAAGGCGAAGTGGGCATTTCATGCTGGCCACTCCGTAAAGTGAAGTGACAATGCAAAGTACTCACTTCGCATTCACTTCGCCAGTGAAATTTAAATTCACTGCATCTCTAACTGAGTGTACATGTTGAGCAAAGGACATGGTGTCGTCAAGTATTTAAACTAGTGCACTTGCTCCAGGGGAGTTGGAAACCCTAATGCCACATTTCCCTACTTTTATCACTTTAACCCTGATGCATATATATATATATATATATATATATATATATGCACACATAGACAATCAGTTGATAAATCCAATGCTAATTGGCTCATGATAGAAAAACAAAAAACACAACATTTCCTCAAAGCACATTCTCTGTATTGTTTGTCTGGGTGAAGGAAAGGGTAGTGACCTAAAAGACAATAACTTTTTGTGGAAAGGAGGGTTTTGTTGGACTGGGCTGGTGAGGTGGTAATGATGCTTGCAGGAGTATTTTATGTAGCGTACAGTAGTTTCAGTGGCCTTGTCAGTAACTTTTACAGTATGTTGTCATCAATGTTTGTCAGGACTAAAAGTGACAGAGCAGTTAAGAACCAAGTGGGAGCAGTGGAGAGACTTAGGATCAGGTGGCTAGCATTATGCATTATTGGCTCCTGAGGTGGCTCCTGCAGTGGCACAGCTAGTTGTGAGCTCTACTTACTGTGGTCAAAAAGCAAGTGATGTCCAATCTAAGGCAGGGCATAATCTGTAAATGTGCTGCCTGCTCCATGGGTTCTGTGTATTTGAAAGAAGTCTGGTCATGTTTATGGCCATGTTATATGTACCACTCATCTAGCAGCAGTTGTGCTAGGCTATTCAGGCCTTGACAGGCTTATGAGAAATGTTTTGTGGTGTGTGCAAGGGTTTAAATTGGGTGCTGTTTTCTTTTACTTGAAGTAGTACTTTAGATAAAGTGACATGGCAGGGCCTGCAGGACATTTCCCTGTAATTATGTCAGGGCAGCCATGCTGGATTTGGGCATGTGTACACTGGAAGAGGAGAGGCAAATGAAACTCCAGGTGACTGTAATGCCCTTTTGGTTGGAGGTACTTTCAGAAGGGCTGTTGTGCTGCTAAACAGTCTGGCTAAAAGTGCCTCAGTCAGTAGAGGTTCGACATTTTTTTTATACATTTCATAATACTGTGATGGACCTGGGAATGAGAAGCTTCTGTCGTTTCCCTCCCATGGTAAGACAATCCACTTAGTTTGTTCTTTTTTACAACCCACACTCAGTAGGGAAACAATGTGTTATTGCAAGGTTCAGGTTTCTTTGTACACTGTGACTGCCTACAAGTCATCACAGCAGCTCTGCAGCAGGGAGTTTAAACCTGTGCAGCAGAACAGCCTCAGCAAGTTCTCCAACTACAGTCCCTCCCTTTGGGACGGACCCATACAGCTGTTGTACAAGAAACACAGTCCAGGCTGCAAGGAAGCAAATTGGAGAGTCCAACTGCTCCTTCCAGAGTCAGTGTTTCATTTAGATCTGCCAGCTATAATCCTGAAGCAGCTGCAAGTCTCAGCCTGTGAGAAGTATCAGTTTTGCCAAACTCTGTAAGTACTGTGCTGCAAAGATAGAGGATGTTATTGATGATGTTAGCCCAGATTGTGTTTAGAATGGTATGTTAAACCCAAATGTGAAAATGTTACAGAAAGTAATAAATTAGGAAGCACCACAATTGTAAAAGGAATTGAGTGCTTCCTGGATGTGTACATCATGAACTATTCTAAAACTTCAAAAATACATTAACAGGATTTATGTAAACATTTTCCTGTCTTGTTTGCATGGTCTAACTTGCATCACACAATTCTTGCAAGTTATTGTTTAAACTTTGGAGTTGACTGATTACTGCTTCCATGCCTAACAAATATATACATATACTAGGGACATGCATGATCTATCCAGGCCCTCCTTTTTACTCTTACTTTGCCATTTTTGCATTTTAAAAATTCATTTGAGTTCAAAACTAACATGGAGATGGGGTCTGATAGTATATTTCCTGGTCACTGTCTTTCAATTTAAAAACGTGATGTTTTATTTAGTCAGCTGCTAGTAAAAATAGCAGAGAGAACAATAAAAATAGAACAGATGCCTTGTCCATCAGCACCACTTAGGAAAAAAGAAGCAAAGGGATGTTGTATCAGCTACTTTTTCCTATATGTGTGTGTGTGTGGGGGGGGGGAGGGGCATGCCCCTTACATCTCAGCTTGTTATGGTATTGTTGGTGTGGCTCAATTGGTACCACTCTCACCTCTGCGTCACAATTTCATGGTTTCAAATCCCACACCCAGAACTAGTAAGTCTTATATTTAAGGTTGATTCTGCATTAAAGTACTAGGGGTATTGCTCTATTGTTGAAGGTTAAATTCTTTGTATGTGATATTAAACTGAGGTTTCTGAGGTCACCAGTTTTCCATTGATAATATACTATGTTCAGATGATGGTGACCTGTGTTCTAGACTGAACCCATAACACTGGATATTGGGTGGTCATGGCCAAGGAGTGCTGCCTGGGGCTGGGTTTTCTTGACTAATTGAGGAATATGCTGCATACCATGGCCACAGCAACCCTACAGATGGGCAGAGGAGATTCAACTCCTTACACAGAGGATATTGCAGCTGGGGAGACCTGTCCCAGGCATGGCACATTACAACATAATTGAAAGATGGCTAATGGAGATAAAATAGGGAGGAACCAGCCTCAACTGCATCAGTAATAGCTTTTAGTACTTCTGGATTATGGAGAAACCATCCTCCTCTTTTTCCATAATAGTCACTGGAACTCTTGGTTTCTGGAGAAACCAGCCTTGGCTGTCTCAAAAATGGCTTGCTGGTGTTCTTGGGCTCTGCACTGTGTGTGGCATAAAGCAGTAATATCATAACTGGGTGAACACCAACAGGCTTAAGAAGTGGTGATGCACTGAAGGGATTAACAGTAGTTAAGAAATAATCTGGTTCATTTGGTTAATTGCTGGTGGCTATCTGGGGGGTAGATGATGTTCTCATGGTTTTATGTGAATTGTGAACCTCTTGTACTGCATACATTGCTGAACTGAACAAGCGTTTGTCAATGCCAAATGTTTGCCTACTGGCATTGGCATTGGTAGTGTAGGAGTTAGAGAGATGCATAATAGGAATAGCAGTGAAGTACTGAACTGAAGCCAACCCCACCAACACCACCCTGCAGAGACTGACAGTGATTGGGGTGTGCCATTGGGTCATCAGGCATAATGCCCACACCATTTCACCACACCCTACCCTGCAGACACCGACAAGTGTCATGGTGTGCCTTGGGGTCTTTGGGCCTTATGCTCACCCCAGTCCATAAGGAAATACAGTGAGATGGGTGCAGTATAGGAGAATGGGGTGAATTTTGGCACCAAAGAGTCCAAGGCACACCTTGATGCCGGTCACTGGCTGCAGGGTATGGGTGGGGGTGGAATGGCATAAGCATTACAGGCAACAATCCAAAGTCACACCCCTGATGCCTGTCAGTCTCTACAGGATGGTTATGGTTGGAAACCCTAATGCCCCAAGCATTCATTAGTATTTTCACTCCAAATTTTCAACATGAGTTCTTCGTGACCCCCACCTCATGAACAGTAGCAATATCAGTTTGTTAGCTGAAAGCTGATGTTGCACAGCGACTATACCATTTGGCACCACAGGTACGAAAACACATTTCGAACAGGATCTGAAAAATGACAGCTGTATTGTTCATGGGGAGGTGTAAAACATGGCAATATTGAAAATCTGGAGTAAAAATACAAAAAAACTGGTCAAGTCATGAGTGTGCATAGAAACTGTGCAACACACACCCATAATGTAATTAGTTTGGGGATTTTTTACAGTAGATTGACAACACAGGCATTTTGGGACCTCCGCTCATGAACAGTGTCATTGTGATTTTCTTAATCTGTCCCAAATAACAATTTCCCTCAGCGACCACACATTTCTGCCCTGGAAGTGTGAAAACACATTTTGGCCAGGGTGTGAAAAATGACAGCTGTACTGTTCATAAGGAGGTGTGGAAAAATGCCAGTGTTGAAAATCTGGACTGAAAATATTACAAATTTGTGAACTTACGAGGGTGCGAGGAAACTGTGCAATGCACGCTCGTAACACAGTCATTTTATGGACTTTTGTCACCAAGTTTTTAACATAGCCATTTTAATACCTCTGCTCATAAACAGTGTCACTGTGATTTTCTTAATCTGTCCCAAACATTGATTTCACACACCAACTGCGCCATTGTGCGCTATGTGAGTGAAAATATTTTGGGCAAGATGTGAAATGACAGCTATACTGCTCATAAGCAGGTGTGGTAAAATGGTAATATTGTAAATCTGAATTGTAAATAGTAAAATTATTGAAGTTCTGGCATGCATAGGAACGCTACTGGCATGCAGCTAAATAAATCAGTCATTTTGGAAATTCTTTCACCAAATTTTCAACATAGGGGTTTGAGGCCTACCTCATGAACTGTGGCACTGTCATTTCATTACTCAGTCCTGAAAGGTGGTTCTGCTTAGTGACCACAAAATCACCTTTCAGGACCGAATAACAAAATGACAGTGGCTGAGTTCATGAGGTGGGGTCCCAAGACCTCATGTTGAAAATGTGGTGAAAAAATTCCCCAAAATGGCCAAGATATGCACCAAAGTTGAAAAAAAAATGATTACATACTGCTTACTGGCATTTCTTCAGTTCATGGTTGGCTTTGAAGAGTGCAGACCTGTTTCCGGTCCACTGAAGATCATCACGCTGGCTTCCAGAGATAAGTATGGGGTGAGGGGGTTATGAGGAGGTGGGATACACAGAGGGTGGGTGCGGGTTGGGTTGAGTGGGCAAGACAGTCAATGAGGGACCGTTTTCTTTTGTTCTAGGTTTTTTTTTTAAGATGACATGGGACTTTTGCCACACTGGGGTGGGCTTCCAGCATGGCACCTGCAAGTTGGTTGGGGCAGGGGCAGTGGAGCCAATGGGGGATTGGGCATCCCTGTGGGCCACAGACTTCAGCCACACTGGGATGGGCTCCCAGCGTGTACAGGATGTGGGACTTTTGCCACACTGGGGTGGGCTCCCAGCGTGTTACCAGGAAGTTTGCTTTTGGGGGGGCAGTGGAGCTGACGGGGGATTGGGCACCCCCGTTGGTCATACAGTGTGTGGGGGTGGAGGGGAGCACATGAGCATGCTGAGGCAGGCTCCCAGCATGCTATGTAAGTGTTCATGGAGGGGATTGAACTGTCTATGACAGTTCAGATGCAGTGCTGACGTGTCGGCAATTTAGATACTGCCGACAGCAGTATGCAGATTGCTTACATGTTACCACCACTGATTGTAGTGGTGTTTTTCTCAGAACTGTACACCACTGCATCTGAATGGCTGTCATAGACAGCTTGGATATTCATTGGTGTGGTGCAGCCGCGTCTGCAAAAAGGAGCAGGGCATTGGAAGTGGGGGAGGCACACCTACGAAAACTCGTATGGTGGCACTATGTTTCTTGCACTTGTGTGCAAGCAAACATAAGAATCAGTAAAGTGTTAGATTAACATAAAACTCCCATCAGACATTTTTCAATATTAGTAGGGGAGTGGAGAACCGTGGTGTCATGGTCAACATTCCTTTACTTATTTATAACTAGGTTCTCAATTAAAAATAGGTTTACATTTAAAAAATAGATTCCAGCTGACTAATCTACAGTTGTTTTAGAATTTTCTGCAAGTGTAATGGAATTATGTATTGTTTTCAAAAGTTGACTCTAGTCACTTACTCTAAAGTGTCTGCTTTAT
Source organism: Neoceratodus forsteri (assembly GCA_016271365.2). NCBI lineage: Eukaryota > Metazoa > Chordata > Ceratodontiformes > Ceratodontidae > Neoceratodus > Neoceratodus forsteri. Next base: position 1,020,510,677 of record CM028129.1, read on the forward strand.
AAGCTGTATTCTTTGTTGATGATCCCTACTGCCAAAGCCATTTTGCATCTTGCCATGGGCTACGGTATGTGTGCAAGCTTTTCTCGGTCTCATCAAGCAGAGGAATACTGTAGCTAGAGTAATGATTTGTACTTCTCTCTGTACAATCATATGGGAATGGGGAAACTGTTTAATCAGGAAAGGCACACTAAGCCAAAGCTTGTTTCCAGGTGTCACTTAGGAGCACAAGGAAGTTAAGTGACTTGCTCAGGGTCACACAGTATGCAAGTGGGGGCTGTGGGATTCAAATCCAGGTCTCCAGGTTTGCAACTCAGTGCCCTAAACTACTTTGCTATACTGCCTCAAGATGTGTTCATATGCTTATAAGCTCATATGTGCTAAAGAAACTGTGTCTTAATTTATAAAAAGTATGATTATTGATAACTGTATTGAATTTGGTGATAAACTATGTTGGATTTAGGGTTTTTATTACATTTTTGCATCTTATCAAATATGTTGCCTGCATGTGCTTACATTTCACAAAGGCTGGGGACAGAATAGCTTGTTAAAGGCTAAGCTACAGTAGACTGCATCAGGTATGCAACCCAGGTGATTCCTGTTTGGTTTATTTGGAGTTTGTTAAAGATACATGACCACGGGGATAATTTGATCCATATTTTGACTATACAGCATATGTTACTATTAGCTAGTAAATACTTCTCATTTAGAAAACATGCATTTTCTCAACAGCAAAAGGTTGAATGCTAGGATATAATCAGTGGTAAAACTGGTAATGTTTAGGTGGGGGAACGCTACATATCTAGGTGGTGGAACTGTCATTTCAAGGTGGTGGATCTCTCCAATGGTAGTAAATGGAGAAAGATGACAAAGGTGGTGAAACTATTATACAGTTTTGTAAGAGGTGGTAGAACTTAGTTCCTATAGGCTCCTGCACAATTTAACCCCTTATGTACAATAGTGTCTTACGTACTGTTGTATTATGGATTCAGTCTTTTTATTTGGGTTCAGATACCTGAAATCCATTGTGCTGCACTGTACTTGAAAGGTAAGTTTATTATACTTAAGTTTAAATTCTCTTATGTTAGAGTCTAAAATGGCCTTCACCCTATTCTGCCTCTCAAAGCAAGTAAACCGAATGAGTTGCAGGGCCACATATCTGCAGCTCTGAGCACTCGCAAAATGTGCTGGCTAAGAGGCTCAGAAACCAGCTTAGAAATATCTGACCTGTATTTTGAATAAAATATAGAATGTTAGGGATCTGCACAGTATTGATGTTTGTTAAAGTATTTGGCCCAGATATTCAAAAGAGTTGAGCCATGCTCAATAGGGTTGCGCCTTTGCAAGTCCAAAATGCGCCATTCTGCGATATTCAGCAGGAGGCAGTTGCCCCCAATCATGCTGAGCAACAGCGCAATGATAATGAAGGCATGTGCAACCGAAGGGAGGAACCATGCATAAACTGCACAGCCCGATATTCAGCGGTGCAGGGTGCTCTGACGCAACCTACCTCGCCTGCATAAGGTTGAGCGAAAAAAAGGAACAAGTTGAGGCCACCACGGGTGAGCTGCCGTGTTGCAGGGGCAATACAGCAGCTGCCACCTGTGGGTGGCCTGACCTATTCCGCTGCACTTGGCAGTGCCCCCATGCCCGATCGCGGGCAGAACAGTGTCCCCCACCCCGAGTAGCCCGATTGCGGGCATAATGCTAATTTTCCCCACCCCGGTAGCCTGATTGCGGGCATAATGCTAATCTTTCCCCCACCCTCCAAGTAGCCCAAATCACGGGCAGAATGGTCATCTTTCCCCACCCCGGAGTAGCCCAAGCGGGCATAATGGTAATCTCCACCCCCAGTAGCCCGATTGCGGGCATCAGACCTCCCAAAGTCCAATATCCCTGGTGGTCCAGTGGACCGAGTAGTCCGATCGCGGGTGGCATCCTTAGCCCCCAGTATGATATCCTGGTGATCTAGTGGCCCCCTCCCCACTCGCCCACAGAGCCCCACCACCCCACTCCCCGTCAGCTGGCGGGCGGCAGCCACCTGCCTGGCGTCCTGCCTGCCGCCGACTGACGGCTTGGTAGGGCTGCGCCCATTGGCTCATGCTTTGAACCAATGGCGTGCAGCAGCTGTCGGTCGGCGGCGATGGATAACTGAGTGGGTGGTGCTGCTACCTGCTGGCTGACAGGTGGGAAGTTGGTGGGGCTCCGTGGGCGGGTGGTGTGGGGGCCACTAGATCACCAGGAATATCATACTTGGGGGTAAGGATGCCACCATGATCGGGCTACTCTCAGTCAACTGGACCACCAGGGATATTGGACTTTGGGGGGGTCTGATGCCAGCGATCGGGCTACTGGGGTGGAGGGGCGATTACCATTTTGCCCTGATCGGGCTACTCGGGGGTGGGAAGATGACCATTCTGCCTTGATCGGGCTACTCAGGGGTGGGAAGATTAGCATTATGCCCGTGGTCAGACTATTCGGGGATACCATTATGCCAATGATCGGGCCAGCTTGGGGATACGTATGCCCACGATCAGGTTGCAGGGGCAGAATACTGTTCTGCCCACGATCCGGTTGCTGGGGAAGGGAACACTACTGTCCTGCCCGCGATCGGGCTGCAAGGGGCGTCAGTCCCTGACAGCTGCTGCCTGGCAGGGCGCCAGGTGCAAGTCACCAGGGATAGGTGCACCTGCATGCTAATGGCATGCAAATGGGGCCATAATCAGATGCAAATGGCCCCCCATGTGCCTTGCATAAATTATGGCCTCATTTGCATGTCACCCTTTGAATATCACAGGTGCTGTGCATGGCACAATGGAACTTGCGCCACCGCATCTCAATGTTCCACTCTGACCACTTACGATGGCGCAGTTCCACGGCGCCATGCACAGTGGGTGTGGCCGGGGGCGATATTCAAAAAAGTTGTGCCATAGCGCAACTCCATTGAATATTGCCCTGGCCACACCCCTGCTCAACTATTTTGAGCTGCGCAGGGGCTTGCGCCACAGAATGGTGCAGTTTGAATATCTGGGCCTTTGTATTTTGCCTCCAATATTTTTACTTGGTAGCAGGTTAATGTTTATTAAACAAATACTACTTTCATGCTTCTGATTTGTTTCTGTTGTTAAACAGACACAGGACCAAACATTTTAGAATTACCAGTAAGTTATAAATAGATTGTATTAGCAATAGTAGGCATACCATAATATAAATGTGTCACACCTGCCTCAGTCAAAGACTAATAATATTTTATTTGGTTAAAAAAAAACAAAAAAAATGAAATGTTTATATTTTTTTGTATCTGTCAACAACTAGTGCACAATGTGTGTGTATTTGTGTTGTTACATGCTGTATTTGTATTGCACACCTCTAATGTCCAGTATGCTGCAGGTCTTGGGTGTGTAGGGAATAAACTCTGACTGTAGCCAATATGTGAAGCAATTTGTAAGATTCCTTCCAAGAAGAGGCTCTAAGGATGTCAGCAACTGGTGGTAGGCAAGAATTTGTTCACCAACAAATTACAATTCACGTGATATAAATTATTAATTCTGGGGTCACTACAGATCCATACTAATTACTTGCTTAAGATCAGCCACAATATTTTAGGCATACAGTGCCACCACAGTTGTACAGTATGTAACAGGTTTTTGAATAGCTCCCATTATTCAGACTGGATGCCATAGAATTTGAGAATACTCAGATTTAGAATAAAGTATCACCTTAAGTGGGACCTAGTGTGTAACCCATGCATGCATGTACATGCACATGCACACACACACACACACGCACACACACACACATATACACAGACATTTGACCCTGCCCATTCTTGTAAGCACTTCTCCAACCTTTCACATCCATGAATCACCTACCCATTAATTAGTTTACATTTTATAAATCCTTCTACATTTTGGGGGCATGCCAGTTACCAATATCCATCATCTGCCCTCTGGTGCATCCATATGGGGGCCAATGGAATCAGATCCCTCAAATCAAATGGGCCCTAGACAATTAGCTCAACAAGGCAATGTGTCCTATAATCTTTAGAAAAGTGAGATTCCCTGTCATTGCTATAACCTATCAGTAAAGTGAATTGAGGGGGAAGTTCACAGTTGTCAGGTACAGTATATAGCAGGAATACATGGTGTGGCAACTGTGACTGGGGGACAGAATTGGAGTGAGTCTGGGTTACAGTGGGGTTTTGACACCATATGTGTTTAGTTAACCAAAGGGACCACTGGTTCTAAGAACCCAATTCCAATTGCTCTCACAAAGGATGTGATAAAGAGTAACATACAGTAGATGGAGGGCTCACACTAGTAATAAGGGGGTTTAGAAACATATGAACATACGAAATTTGCCAGCAGATAAAGGCCTAGAGGTCTATCAAGTCTGCTCGAATGTGCAGCTAGCACCCCTTATTCTGCAGCTGCCCCTCCCTTCCACCCTTCCCCTTCATTAACCCTCCCCCTTGTCCTGTCCCATCCTCGTTTGAAGCAGTCCACTGTTCTACTGCATACCACTTCTGCAGGTAACGCATTCCACCCAGCCACCACCCTCTCTGTAAAAAAGTGTCTCCTCATCTCCCTCCTGAACCTTCCTCGCTCCAGTCTCATATCATGGCCCCTGGTGGCCCTCCCCTCCCTTACTTTGAACAGCCCCTCTGTACCCGTCTTGTTTATTCCTTTCATGTATTTAAAGGTTTCAATCATGTCACCCCTGTCTCTCCTCTCCTCCAGTGAGTACATGTTCAACTCCTTCAACCTCCTCTCTTATGATAAGTCCCCCAGACCCTTGATCATCTTTGCGCCTACGCTGCACTCCTCCAGTAACTTAATGTCCCTTTTCAGATACGGGACGCCAGAACTGCACGCAGTACTCCAGGTGTGGTCTAACTAATGACCTATACAGTGGCAGAATCACCCCTCCCTCCTTGAGGATATACCCTTGCAATACAACCCAGCATTTTGTTGGCCTTTGCAGCTGCCTTCCTACACTGTGCCGAGTTGTTCATTGACCCTGTGATGAGCACACCCAGATCCTTCTCCTCCTCTGTCTGGGCTAGCTGCACTCCCAGCTGATAAGTCCTCCTTGGGTTCTTCATCCCAAATGCATCACCTTGCACTTTTGGCATTAAAGCCCAGTTGCCAGGTGTCTGACCAGGTTTCAAGCTTTGCCAGATCATCCTGCAACCCCTGCCATCCCCTAGGTCATCCACCACCGCGCCAACCTTGGTATCATCAGCAAACAGACTGATCTTGCTCTTGATGTCCCATGATATGTCTGCAATGAATATCCCAAACAACACTGGTCCCAACACTGAGCCCTGTGGGACACCACTCGTCACTGCCCTTGGGTGTGAGAGCTCCCCACCACCACCACCCTCTGTTGCCTTCCTGCAGCCAGTTTCCTACCCATCTCACCAGCATTGCACCTGCCCCTGTGCCTACTACTTCCTTCCCAGCCTTCCATGTGGCACTGGGTCAAATGCCTTACTGAAGTCCAGATACAGGACATCCACTGCATGTCCCCGTCCAGTGCCTAGTTACCCAGTCATAGAACCCGACCAGGTTGGTTTGGCAGGATCGGCCACGTGTGAAGCCATGCTGTCTGCTGTCCTGTAGTCCTTTGGCCTCTAGGAGGGCCACCAGCCTCTCCTTCAGGATAGTCTCCATTAGCTTACCCACGATGGATGTGAGGCTCACTGGTCTGTAGTTTCCCGGTTCATCCTTGGGGCCACTCTTGTGGAGGGGCACCACATGAGCCATCCTCCAGTCCTGAGGTACACACCCCGAATGTAGTGAGGCATTAACTAGGTCTGCCAAAGGTCCTGCAAGGACCTCTGCCAGCTCCTTCAGTACCCTGGGGTGGATGCCATCTGGGCCTGGTGCCTTGTCCACCCTCAGTGCCTTCAAACCCTCTCGAACTCTGTCCTCCATGATTTCCCCATCTGTCACCACTTCCCCCCCCTCGTCTGCCATTTCACCCATCTTGGGTGTCACCCCCCTCTTCTCTTTAGTAAATACTGAGCAGAAGTACTCATTTAGTGCTTCCGCCTTATCATACCCTGCTTCCACCCAACCCCCCTCCTTCCTAATCCTTACTATGTGGTCCTTACAGCTCCTTTTCTCCTGATGTACTTAAAGTCCTTCTCCCCTTCTTAATGCCTTGTGCCAGCCTGAGTTCCGTAGATGCTTTGTCCCCTTACCCTTTGTCACCTCCTTGATTCTGTCAGTACTCCTCTCTGTCCTCCTCCTGTTTTCTTGTATTTCCTAAAGGCAGCTCTTTTCTTCCTTACCTTTTCCATGACCTCCTTGCTCAACCGGCTCGGTTTCTTAGCTCTAGCCTTCTTGCTCTGGGCTTTGCAGCAGGTTTTGGTTGCCTCCACTATCCCCAACTTTATGAGCTCCCATCTCTGGTTAGTATCCATACTAGATTGAATTCTGGCCAGGTACCCTTTTACCACTTCCCCATCCTCCCAAAGTCAGCCCCTCCTGAAGTCCAGCACTCTTGTGCCAGATTCCCTCCTTCCTTGCCCATATCCAATGTGAGCCATACTGAGTGGTGGTCACTCCCTGACAGCGTTCCTCCACTGTAGTTCTCTCACAAAGTCCCATTTGCCAGCACAAGGTCAAGGGTATTCCCTAACCTGGTTGGTTCACTGACCATTGCAGCAGGAAGCTGTCCTGGAAGGCATCCAGCAGTACCTGCTCCTTCTGTTCCTGGTTGTTGGGGTGCTCCAGTCCACTTCTGGCATGTTGAAGTCCCCCCACAATCACCACTCTACCCTTCTGCTGAGGTCCTCCTGATCTGTCCCGCTAGTTCCCTGTCTAACTCCTCCATCTGAGATGGTGGTCTGTACACCACTCCCATTCTAAGACTCCTATTCTTGGAATCCTGGATTTGCACCCAAAGTGACTCTGTACTGCCCTCCTCCCCTTCCTCCCTTACACACTTCAGTCCTTCCTTCACATATAGTGCCACCCCCCCCCTCCTTTCCCAGTCACCCTGTCCCTACAAAATAACCTGTACCCTGGTACAGACAGGTCCCAGTCATTATATTGGGTGGCCCATGTTTCCGTGAAACAATAGCTAATGGAGCAGAATTTTTTTGAGGGAATAAATAGAGCAGAAAAAAACCCAGAAAAAAAACCTAAGTGCATGGAAGCCATGTTTAGTACAAAACGTTGGAGGAGACTGATTTGTCATGTTATGAAGCTATGCCCTGTAGATATCTGCACTGAATCTCACCTTTGTATATCATTTTGCTGTTTGTTTGTTTTTTGCTCTTTTTTCAATTTGCCCAGCTGTTACTTGGCCATGGAGAGACCCAGGGCACCAGTTTGGTGTGAATGCCTGCCCTCACCATTTTAGCTGTGCTTTCAGACAGGATATTGGGCAAATGGAATGCTTACTGTAACTGGATGGTAGAGGAGAGTGCCGAACAAAAAGTGCCTCCATGTCATAATGAATTTATGATTTTAATATTTATTGTATATGCAATAGTTGCCTTTTTTTGTTTTGTTTTGTCTTTTTTTTTTGCATTTGATCCCTACTACTATTGATTAAATGTATTTTAAGTGGTCATTTAGTTTATTGTATATTTTGTGCCTATCCTTTATAATACTTGCAAAATTGTTGCTGCTACTTTCCCACCTCTCTCTTACCACCATGCCCATTCTGTACATGAGATGGCTATTTATCACCATAATACTTAATTGGTGAAATAACTGTAATGAATTAATGCTTGTGAAATGTCAGGTATAGTTAGAATACAATTCAAATCCAAAATATCCCAGATAGTCACATCCTATGGCCTTAAGATTCATGAACTTCCACAGTATGCACAATGTTTTCAGATACAGAGAAGGTGCTAAACAAAAAAATCGGTTCTGCTCTATTTTATGCTGACCGGATACTAACTACTGCATTTGAAACCAGGCTTGAACCTGTTTTTGTGGTATTACCTCTTTCTTCTGAAATCTGTTCACTAGCTACCCTGAATCAGGGTGGGATTAATACAATATCAAAAGAGTCAGTTGCCTGAGGCACCATCATTTTTGACAAGAAGATAGCTAATCTTCAAACATTATATTTTGGATAAATTTGTGTCAGCATATTAGCAAGGACATACTGTATCTTTGCCAGAGAAAATTCTTGATAATCCGCACAAGTTATTTAATTTGAGAAAGCAGTAATAGCCTTTAATCCAGCAGCATGCCATGAAAGTGTCATGACATTCCCACTTTCTACATGCCAATGCTAACTTCTGCTTATCTGTAACACACTTAAGCAGGGTACTTAGTAAATTCTTTTACTGCAGTGCACATCTAAAACAGCTGGAAACACTGATACGGTTGCTATCCTTTGTGTCTACAGATTCAGGTTCACAATGATACGCAGTATATTTTGGATTGTTTTGATATCCATTGCTGCATTTTCCAGTGGAACACCACTACCAGCCCTGGAGGGAGCAGAACTGGCTTTTGTTCCACAGAATGAAACTGATCCAGTCCTTGAAGGACCAGTGCAATTTAAGATTGTTGGTAAGATGTGGTGTATTAACTGCTCATATGCAATTTGCATTCCTTTCTTATCTTTCCATATGGTGGCCTCTTTGGATTTTCAATGGTAAATTAGCCTCACTGTGTAACAGCTATGTCCAACTTGATCATATCTTTGTTTTTATCATACTGGCGATAGCATTGCTTGCCTGTCAGACAATAGCTTGGGTTAATAAAGCAGTGGTATAATTCAGAGACTCAACTGTTAATTACTGCCAATTGCAGAAGAATCTAGTCCTGCATGTGAAGACTGAGTCAGATTTTTGTCTTGCATAGTACATGCTCACTAGTACATATAGTATGAATACTCTCCAACATGTACACAAGAATGCACACATGGATGCAGGCATGGAGACAGACAGACAGACAGATTCACACACACACACACACACACACACACACACACACACACACATATACACACGCTAGAGGTTGACTCCATTTTGCTAAGATTCAAGATTTTAATCTAATGTCATTACTCATAAGACAGAGACTGCCATTTACTTTTATGAATTAAAATTAAATTTTAAAACCAAATTCTATCTCACAGAAGTGACATATACTAATGTTGATACACTCATTTGTTTCCCAAACAAACTTACAGCACAAGGACATCAAAATGTTTTGGTCCTCACAATGATATAGTTGAAACAGAAAATCTATTGTTAATTTATCATTTGTATTGAAATTGGTAATTTATAAAGTAAGAACAAAACAAGTTTCTTCATCAAGTATAGTATTGCCATATAGAGTATTATGGTAGAAACGTCCCTTTCCCCATGAATAATTTACATAAATACATTGAAAAAATAGCAAAATGTACTTTCTCTTTGCTAGCATTTATTTTCCAGTGAATTCATAAAGCAGTCAGTGCTTCAAGGTGTCTTTCTAAGACAGCAGGTGCAGTACCATGCTTTTACCCAGTCATAGTGACCTGTGCAATGCCATCTATCTCAATTAATTAGCACTAACTAACCCTCCTTCTCTGTGGGCCCAAACTAGCCAGTGAAGCCCCTACACTGTAATATGATTGCTTATTGTCTGGTGGTCTAGTAAACCCCCAACCACTCTCACAACCGTTGGTTATCTCTGGTGTCTAGTGGAACCCCTTCCTGGCCAAACTGTGTTACTTTTCAGTGAGGTTTGTGTTTGTTAATGCACATTCACGGCACCTTTTCCACCATTTCTACCTGTTTTGCTGGTCAGCAACCTGTGGGAGGCCCATGAGGCTGTGTCTGGTCATGCAAGGGTAACTATCTGTTTTAGAATGGCATTGCATGCCATCACATTGTGTATCTGTCCATGTTTCCAATTAGTTGATAAGTTCTTTGCATCTGCTGAGGAAAGGATTACAACCCCCACTGAAGATTACTCATTTGGGTTCTGGCACAGATCATCATCTTTGCTTGGCCCTGTCTGATGAATGGCCACCTGCACTTACAGTAATCAGCCATTTTTATTATGAGTGTGTGCTTCCATTTATTCAGATGGCAGATGGCTGAGGTGATGGGATAAAGGTCTGTACCAGTTGTTGCACTTGTGTGCTTTCCTCAGGTGGCATGGGATGGCAGGATTTGGGGTGCAAAGTGGTTTGGTGGGAAGAAGGGTACCACTGATTGTTCCTGACTGGAATTTGAAGGAGTAGGGTGGGACTGTAACAAGGTGGGGAATGAGTGTTTTATTAATGATTTTGCTAGGGGTGGGAGGAAGGAGGGAGGGTAAGGTGTGTGCTGCTGAGTGGGTGAGAGGAACAGATGTGCGTAATTGCTACTGGTTGGGACCAGAGGTAAGTGGGTGGTGTAAACTGCTATGAGAACTTGGGGGTGAATAGAAGCCTTATTCTTTTTTAGGATAACATAAAAAAGATCACCATGAAGGGGCACTTCACTGGTGAAATGCTACTTCAAGGAATTTTCACCAGGTGATGCATTATGTGAAGCAACACTTTTCCCATGAAGTTATACATGTAGTCATTGCCTAGTGAAGCTGTTATTCACTACTTGGAACACTATGTGATGGGCTGCACAAAGCAGTGGCACTTTGAGTAACCATCTGCATAGCAAATGCTTTCACGTCTCATGCACCAAAGGAGGCCTGTTCATTAGCAAACAAAAATCACTTATTCCATTAGCAGAATTCAGTGGAACTGCATCATCACAAAACATAATACAAGTTATTACATTTCTTTTTACTAAGAGTATTTGCAAGGTAACATACTGCAAGCTACACCTTAGGTTTATTCAGGTGCCAAAGTCATAACATCTTGCTTGTGACATCACAACCTTTCTCACAGGAACAGATCATGATGTCCTAATATTTTAAAGGCTATGCCTGTAGTTTAATGGGTGAGCAACCAGACACATCTCCTTCCTGAGCTATATAAGCAGTTCCTCCCAGCCACCTTATGAAGCACTTTTTCTTTGCCAGCCGGAGGCTCTGCTGATCTGTCTTCTCACTTGGGGCCTGGCACCCCCCCTCCCCAGCTTGCTGGATTTTGTTCTTATGTTTCTCCTGCTGTGGTTTGCATTTGTTTTGCCTCTGGCTTCCTCCTGGGCTTGTTTTTCTGTTTTCCTGTATTTCTGTTTTTAGTTTTTAGTTTTGTCTTTCTTTATAATAATAATAATAACATTTATTTGATTAAGCGCCTTTCAAATATTTCAAGGCGCTGTACAAACTTCATACATTTATCATAACCAAACAAGCAATAACAATACAACAGATAAATAAATAAAAATGATTTAAAATACAACAGGGAAAGCCTGAATCCATATGAATGATTTTAAGGCCTTCTTAAACCTATCCACAGTTGTACTTTCTCGGAGCTGGCGGGGCAGAGAATTCCAAAGGGTGGGAGCCACAAAGCCAAAAGCACGGGCTCCAAAGGACTTCAAATTCACCCTCAGAATCTCCAGCAACCCCTCGTCAGCTGACCGAAGCTGTCTCAGAAGGGTGTAAGGCACCAGAAGCTCTTTCAGGTAGTCGGAACCTAACCCGTGTAGAGCTTTGTAGGTCAAAAGACCCACTTTAAAGGTGATCCGCCACTGTACAGGCAGCCAGTGCAGAGTGCGCAGCACAGGGGTGATATGAGATCTTCTAGACACCCCAGTCAACAAACGTGCTGCAGCATTCTGCACTAGCTGCAAGCAGCAGATATCAACCCCAGCAAGCCCTAGGTATAGGGAGTTGCAATAATCAAGACGTGATGTCACAAAGGCCTGGACCAGAACCGGCAAATCGCCTGGTGGAACCAGGTGCCTAATCCTGGAGATGTTTCTGAGATGGAAAAAATGAAGTCTTGACTACTGCAGACACCTGATAACGAAGGGTCAAGCCAGTGTCAAGCTCCACACCCAGGTTACGCACCCGTTCAGAGGTGGGGATCTGGTCTACCCCAAGAACTAATCCAGAGGGGGACCCTATCCCCAAACCCTCAGCCCTGTGACCAGGGTCCACCACCATAACCTCGGTCTTTCCCAGGTTCAACTTTAAACCACTGATATTCATCCAGTCTTGGATATCAGTGAGGCAATTATTCATTATTTAGGAGTTTCTAGTTGCACTTGTGTGTGCTGTGTTAATCCTGTGGCTGTGCTCTTGCCCCCTTTTCTCCCAAGCTGCCTTCTAACCTCAATTTTCCTGCAATGCTTGAATGTTTTAACTCCCATTCTATCTTCTCTGTTGCTACTGCTTCCACCTAGTTCACAGCTTCCTGTGATTCTCTTACTTGTATGTGCTTTCTCAGTATGCATATAGCTCCTCTATGCAGCTACTGTTCTCCGCCCTCCAAATTGTTGTCCTGTGCTTTTCTTCCAGTTTCATTGTTGTTTTCATGCTGTCTGCTGTTATTGCCATTCTTTTCAGCACGTTTAAGTTCCTAATTGTTTACACCTGGCTGGCTTTTCTCAGCTTCTCACTGTGTGTTCTGTTATTGTGCTCCAGCAGCTTGCTTTGGGTCTCTCAGCTGCCTACTTCCTGGATTTCAGTTCTCAAAACCCCACTGCTGCTACTCTTTACTCATTTGCTTCATTTGACTCTACTCATTATAGCCTGCCTGGGAACCTAACATGCTCCATTTTGTGCAAAACTTCTTTTCTCTCAGCAGCCTTACATTCTGGCACAGTTTATTTACTGCTCACTTACCTCAGAATTTAATTATTTACTATGCTTTTCATCTCATCAGACCTTGGCTTTCATGTAGCCCTTTTGGGGATTTACAGTAACTCTGCTCAGACATGTTTCTTTGCACTCAGTAGGGAATCAAATCTGAGTCTATTGCCTGTTGCATCTCTCTGTGTCCCCATATCCTTAACTGTTTTCACCTGCATCCACTTAGTGCCTGGCTTCACACAGTGGCTACATCTCTCAGCTTTTACTTCTCTGCTTGCTTTTCAAGCTGTGTGGTGTGGCCCTGCTGCTTTTACTTTGCTTTCTTCTGCTATGCCCTGTTCTAGTGCTGCCTTGGCTGTCCCTGTTCTCATTCAGTTCAGCGTTCCTCCCTACATTCTGCCTGCTACTCAATTGCTCCTGATCCTGTAGTTACATGCTCCATGTGCTGCCTCTATTTATGGCAGGAGGGGGGTCCTGTCCTATCACCGTTATGATTTATGTTTAGTCTCAAGGTGTTCAGCTTGTAGCTTCCCTGTTATTCCCATGGTGGGGGACTGTGTTACTGTGGGGCATTGTGGTTTTAAGCAACAGGAGCTTGCTTTTATGTAACCTATTCTTCAGCCTGCTCCTTTGCCTACATGACGTTTCAGTCATTCAGGCATAAATACTTAAACCTCACAGCCTACATGGCTTCATGCTATCCATTGCGTTCTGTCATCCACTGCATTCAATGTTCCTTATTGGTCGGACCGAACTCTGCCTGAATACCTTTAAGGTATTCCTGCTAATCATATTGTTTCACTGTTTCTGCTGCCACCATACTGATTGCCTGACTGTATCTTGTTGATTGCTGTACCTTGTCTCTGAATTGTTATTGCCTGTACCTTGTAATTCTCCCGGGTCGCACCTGAAAATAGGCATGTGACTGTCTAGCATGCTTACCTGGTTAACAAAAGTGAAATAAATAAATAAAAGGAGGCATTCCCTTCTTCTGCAGTGTGAGGAGGAAGTCCCTTCTCCTGCAGTGTGAGGAGGCATTCCCTTCTAAAGCCATCGCTAAATAAAAAATACCCCAAGCCTGAAGGAAGATAACCTAGGCCTTGGATCCACAGAGAATTCCTCCTCAAAGGTTTTTTTTCTCTTTTCTCTCCTGAAGGTCATAATACGTAGTTTTAGAAGTATCCCCTAGTTTGCTTAGGTAGGTTTCACTGTTGGATGGAGGTGGACGGAGCCCTACTCGCCATTCCTACTCTCCTTAGGAAGCTCCCTGCTATCATCAGTGCAATCCATTTTATCCATGCTATTCTGCTAACCTTTGCTTCTCATCTACATTTCATCAAGCAGCCTGTTTCTGTCAGTCTGCTTTGCTACCTCATAACCAATGATCACTGCTAATGTTCTTTTTGGGTGATTCTTCCTAAGGTACCTTTAGCCAAGGGAACATTCCTGCATCACCTATTGGAGTTGAACCCTCTTTGAGGGTTTCTTGCCTTTGGTACCCCCTACAGGGTGAAAATTCCTCATGGAAGAGAAAGTGCAAACAGCCAAAACAAGGTAACACAGTTGCACAAACATAACACTATACTGGTTGTGTAGCCCATTGAATTCAAAGGCTATGCCTGTAGTTCAATGGGCAAGCAACTAGCCATGTCCCCTTCCTGAGCTGCCATGATCCCTTCCTGAGCTACATAAGCTGTTCCTCTCAGCCTCCCCTTAGATCACTTTTTTCTTTGCCTCACCATCCTCCCTCCCTTCCTCCTCCAGCATCTGTCTTTTCTCCTCTGGGGGTTTCTTCCTAAGGTGCCTTTAGCCAAGGGATGTTTCCTGTGACACCTCTTAGGGTGGAACCTTCTTCAAGAGTTCCTTGCCTTTGGTACCCCTACAGGGTGATAATTCTTCATGGAACAGAGAGTACAAATGGCCAAAACAAGGTAACACAGTTGCACAAGCATAACACTATACCGGTTGTGTAGCCCATTGAAATTATTTTTATATTAAAAAAAAATGGTTGGAAATTGAACATTCCAAGTTGCTGAAAGCATCTTAAGGGGTTATGTGAACAGCTGGGAACACCTCCTGTTCAATACAACAATTGAAATTTTAATTAAAAAAAAGTTATCACAATAAATTAAAGCAGTTCACTTTAATAATAGCATCAAGGCTCACCAGTGGTTTAGTTTCCTGCTACTCTAACCTTGGGAGCATAAGGTCTTTGGCTGCACCTCATGCAGCATGACCCCAAAGGTTAGATTAACTGATAGTAACTCTACCCCAGGTCATGCTTTCATTTTATAACTTTCAGGAAATTTCCACTGAGCTGTCACTCATTCAGCTGCTGAATAAACTTCATATGTAAGTGAAAGAAAATGTTAAAGATCCAGTTTCCATGTGGGTGCTCATGCTAATAAAGAATGGAAGGGCTTGAAATTCATTTGTTTCTGGAATGATGTGTACAGTAACTTAGTTCTGCTGATTCCAGCTATATTTTATGTTCTGTTGGCAACCTGAGTCCATCATCAAAGTGTGGGAACAGCATACTTATTTGTCTTTAACCTCATTGGTCATATTTTACATTAAGTGCAACTTATTGAGCATGACTTATGCATGTTGTAATAAATACATGAGCTAATATTATATTTCTCATGTTATTCATATATCTGCATGAAATCCTCATGGCACCCTGGTTGCTTCTATTTGGTTTTGGCTACTTTCACCTTTATGGTAACTAATCAAATTCAAATCTATTAGCCTACATAATGCACTCATTGAGCTGTATACCACATATTTCATTTGCAAGGGTATCTTGATAGTATAGACATAATCAGTTACAATACATAACACAAAGCACATGCATAAGACAGTAAAATATTATCAACAGAACATTTTAAGATAACATGGTTTTCTGACACATAATCGAATCTCCTTCCTTACTTTGTGTTGTACAGTATGTCTGATTTCTATTTTTGAACTAATGCTTTATTTACTTTTCAATGTTGTTTTGTTTCATATGTGCAATTTGGTTGTATGATTTTGTTGGATTCTTTACAATTTGGTGTTGAAGATTTTATTTAGTTTGCCTTTTTCCTCTTTTCAATGTGCTATCTGCAATCTTTTTGTTTTAATGCAGGTTTTAAGTAAAAATTGTCTGCTTAATTGAATACACATACAGATTTTTATACACAGGAAGAGTAGGTATACTATAGCCTTTGCAAATCTAAAATACACTTGAAATATACTCTGATAAATAGTGTTATGCAAAATGTTGAATTCCGCTGGCAAAATTAGCACAGAATGATAATTCTGCCATTGCAATTTCCACTAGAATTTCATGGGTCCTTCTGTGGAATTCCACCTACTGTGATCCGTGGAATACTATTACACAAAACAGCATTTGTTCCATGGAAAATCATTCGGCAAATATTTCCACATAAAATATTGAGATACGTGGAATATCAGCATTTTTCTGCAGAAAATCATTCTGTAAATATTTCTGCAGCTTTTCCTGCAGCTGAATTCTGCCATGCTATTTCTGGCTAAATTTGGTGGTGAAATTTTGTTCTGCAAGAATTTGAAAATTCCACACAGCACTACAAATAAATGAATTCAGCTATGGAGTAAGGAATGGAAACTGTTAAAAGTCTAGAGTCAGTTGCAAGTCATCACATTCGTAAGAAACATATAGGGGAGTCACTATGGCCTGATTCAGAATATGCCATTTTTCATCTTGAATGAGGGGCAGGACCATAACTCATGAGGAATGAGTTGTGCAGGTATTGTTCCCTTCCAGATGAAGATAAATGTTATTGTCAGATCATTGTGTGTCTGGTTTACACCACAATTTTCAAATGTTACCCTTTGAAATTAGCTCTTTTCTGAGCTCATAAAGGTTTATGTAGATTGATGTTCAAAGCATAAATGCAGAAAAGCAAAATAGTGTAATCAAGCATCTTGCACCTTTCTGTGAAAAATTATTATCCCATTTTGTTAATGGTTTCCAAACTTCTTTTTACACATAGAATAATGCAGATAAACTTTTGTTCAACTTGGAAATGCAGGAAAACTTGTAATGTGCAGAATGGGTTTTCATGTGAAATATGGAACCCATTTTAAAAATTACCCTTTTTTTTATACACATTCTCAAAGCTGCACTGACTGAGGGAGAAACTGTCGGGCAGCACTCAGATGTCTGAGCAGAAAGATTTAAGTTGATTTGTCTTAAGAACAAAAAAATGTATTTGGAGAATTAATGTAATTTACATGTTTTGTGCATAAGGTATTGCTTCGCAAAATAGAAAGCAGGTGAAGGGGCCCCTTGAATTTGTATCTGGGCCCATTTAATGATATTGTACAAGTTAGGTGGGGGGGGGAACATGGGAAAGGGAAAAGTGAAGGGTAAGTCTTGAATTGGGAGGGCTAAAGCCTGAGGTTCAATGTGGGGGAATAGCTCCTCCTACATTCCTAATAAAGGCTAGCCTCCCACAGCAGTTCCCCACTTAGTGCTTTGCGAACCTCCACCCCTTTGCAAGAGCTACGCTCCTGTGTGGATCATGGGCTCTGCCTTCTTCTCTTCCGTCTCCCTCCTTTGCTGCTTTCCTCTCCCTCTGTCCCTCCTGTACTACTTCATATTGTTTTCCCCTTGTTTGTCCTGTTTTGTGCCCCCTATGCTCTTTGCTCCCATTTTGTGTTGTTTTGCCTCCCTCCCTTTCCTTGTGCTGCTGTGCTTCCCCTCCTTTCCCATGCCATTTCCCCACTCCACTCCTTTTGTTCCCTCACTTTCATTCCTTCTCTCTTGCCCTGTTTCTCCTCTGTCTCCTGTATCTGTGTCTTTTTCTCTCTCCTCTCTGGTTGATCTCCACTGCTCCTGACTTGCCTCAGTGCTTCTGAGGTCTGCTGTCCTCCCCCATGCTTGGCTTGTGACTCCTGGCTCCCTTTGCCCCAACCCCCCATGTGCTGCTTTTTCCTCTGCCTGTGGTCCTCCTTGACTGCAGTCTGCTGTCTTCCCATATTTTGTGTCTGGCATTCTGCTTACCTTTTTGGAGTGCTTGGCTGATTCCAGACAGCCTGATGCTTGGGACATGCTTTGCTCTTGGTGCAGCTTTTGTGCTGATTATGGCAGCTGTGGGGGGTGTGCTCACTCTTCCTTCAGCCTGCCGGCTGCTGTGACTTTTGCTGGACTTCTGCAAGGTTCATGTCAGGTATGCCCTACCTCCTCAACTCCCCCTTTCTATGCACCTCTTTTTGTGCCTCTGGATGACTGATTCCTGCTTCATTGGTTTTCTTTCATGTCCTGGACCAATTTTAAGTTTTCTGCAGTCATTTTCAGAAGTCCATGTGGAACTGCATACAGGTTCTCTGCACCAGAGTACCTCTGACCGCAGTGCCCTTCTACTTTCTGTGCTTGGACAGTTCATTTATTGCAGTATATTCATTGCTTGTGGTCCCTTTGAGCATGTCAGTGTGCTGTCCCCAGTCCTCTCCAGTTTAGTTCCCTGTGTCTGACTTCTGTACCACTTGCAGCTTACGAAGGCATGTGCTGTTACTTCCCTTCTCCTCACCTCTGTTGCTCATCTTCCCATGAGATCATTTCATAAAATAAAACAAAAAAAAAACCTTTGTCCTTCCAGAGTTTGGGCTTCTCCCCTTTCTGTCCCCCCATCTTCCCTATCTCCTTCTTGTCTTCTGCCCCCCATCTCTCATTCTTGCCCTTGTCCTTTGCACTTCCATTTTTTTTTTGGGCTTGCTCACTCCTCATGCCAGCCCTTTGTCTCCATCACTACATCCCTTATATTACAACAATCATGCACCCTGTCTGACACCTCCAGTTCCGTAGCACCTAATGTGCTCAGACGCCATTGCCGACAACCTTCCCTAACAGTTCATGTTTGACACCTGTGCTACTCTTCCCTTTTATCATTTCTTAGTCCCAGCACTGATATACTGTACCCTGCTTCATCATCATTCCAATTTTAATCTTATTGTGTCCTAGTATTTCATACCCTTCCAGCACACCAGATCCCTATATATACTCCACTAATGCTGCAATACTAATCCACACACCCTCTTTCAGGTCGCTCGTAGTGGTTTTCTCAATCCTGTTTCAGTTTGGCAGTCCTTCTAATATCCTTCCTGTACTGTCTGGCATTGACCCTTATAAGATTTTGCTGTGTTCCTCTGTTTCCCATTCTCCAGTATGCTCTTCCCCTTGTTCCCTGCCTTACTTTCTAGCCTCTCCTTCATCCTGCTTCTTTCATTTACCTACCCTTTCTTCCACAACAGTTAGCTGCTCTTTCCTTGCTCATCTCTTACCAGTGGCCCTACAGCCTCATCCCTAACTCTGCCTACTGAGGCATAGCAGTGTAGGTAGGCTTCCCCTGTTTACTGGGCATGAGAGCCTGTTTCTTCTACCTTCATTCTCGACCAGTTATACTCCCAATCAACTTTCCACAGTCTCCATCTCTAAACTCTGCCTGGTGCAGCACTGAGTGAAGATTAGCTCGCCCTGACTACCAAAGATGGGAGTCTGTGTTTTCAATCTGCTATTTCCACTGACTGCATTGTATACCTGATACCTGGTTGCCGCATTCCCTTTGGGAATGCGACCACTGTACCCATTTGCCTTCACTATCCTACCTCGCCCGACTACATCCTGCACTTCCATGAGCTTGATGTACTTGTCCAAGCCTTGGACTCCTCCCACTCTGGATTTGGACCCTGCCAGCTTGTTCTGTCTCCATCTCCACTCATTCTGATAGACTCCTGGACTTCCTTGCTGCTGTCATTCACCTCTTCCTGTGCACCTGGGCATCATTGTTGCTTGCCTTCAGTGCTGCACTATGCTCCCAACTATTACTGTTCGCCATCTCCTTCAGAGGTGGAACCTTTCTACACATCGCTGCTGCCCTTTTAATGTCAGCAATGCAAGGTTGCCATCTTCTTCAGAGGTGGGAACCCATTCCCTATCATAGCTGCACCTTTGCTATCAGCAATTTATGTTCAACATTTCCTTTGGACATGGGAACCTCACATCCCATCACTGTAATATCTTTTGCTATCAGCGTGTTACATTCGCCATCTCCTTCAGAGGTGGGAACATCGTGCCTTTACCTCGCAGCATCTTGTACCTGGATTTGCTTCTTGGTCGTACATGGATCCACCACCCATGGCCTGTTGCAGCTTTCCTGTATTCTATTCCAGTATGCTGAGGTTCTTGTTCCCAGTTCTGAACCTTCCCCTCACCTGCTCATGTCAGTACTGCCTGGTGCCTGCTGTCTTCTTATCCAACTCCATCCTTCAGTCAGTAGTCTTCTGCTTTGGACATTTTTCCTCCATCCTTGGACTGCTGCCTTCCTCCTCACCACCCTGGTGGTTTGGGGCTCCTGCATGTTTGCTGTGTCTCTTGTTTGGGGGCATTGCTACAACTATCGACTTCCAGCATCCCTGCCTGATCAGTTGCTCCTACCTGTTCATCTGTCTCATACCCCTACTTCAGCCATCATAACAGCTCCCTTTCAATGCTCTACAGAGTACCTGTTCTTCTCACCTGTGGAAACCTTCCCACAACATACCTTGAACAGCATACCTCATAGACTCTTGCATCACCATAAAATCATCAAAACTTCCCAATAACCTCCCCAAAATCCATTTCTGGTATCCTATTTGACTGGACTATAGAAGATCTCATCTTTCAACTAACTCTGCAAGATGCTTTCTTATATATTCTGTTAATTCAACCACTATGGGCATCACTACCTCCCATGTCTCCACAGGATCCAAGATTTAGTGAAGTTTCCTTCACTCCTATCTTCTTGCCCAGAAATGTGACCCTAATTCCTTCTGAGATGTACCAGCTCCATAATAACTATCACTGTTAGGAATAACAGGAACTGCAGGATACCTTATAGCACTACTGGCATCATCCGTTATGCCTTCTTCTCACAGTCTTTTCCTACAAGTACTGACTCAATTTGACCAGTTTATTTGACTTGTATTCCCTGAATAGCCATTGGATGTTCCTGTACCTTCTCCAGCTACTATCCCAGAAAATATATAATTGGATTTGGTGCCTATCTGCCTTGCTAAAGTTACTCTTTTTGAGCCATTATTCCCTGGTCCCTGGACATCACTGTAATTCCTAAAGTTATCTACATCTCTTCATCATGTTACCCTAAATCATGCCAGCTTCTCATCCAATGGTCCTTCTAATTCATCCATCGGGATTTACCTCCCATAATCCCACCAGCGAATACCATCACCAAAAGCAGGCTTCCACTGATTCTTTGATCTGCACATCCACAGCTGACCTAGCTGTCTCACTATCCCAGTTATGCCCCACAACAGTCCTGCCTCTGACTAAACACCTATTGCATTCTACGCTTGCTCTCAACTTCCCTTGCCACATCAGTCTATAGACATATTCAAAGACCCATTCTTGGGCTCCCTACAGCATTCAGAGATTGGATGCTTCTGCAGTGCAAAGCTGCCATGGCCACATAAGCTCCTGCCATGGGCAATTAAGCCACAGCAATACCCTTATCCACCATCTCGCGCTAGCAGTCCTTCCTGAATAAGATTCTATGCAAATCTTATTATAGTAACCATAACTCTATTTAACCCTAAAATGTATTGTACTGAACTTTCTAATTATTCCTATTGATATCCAGTTACCATCTTTACCGCATACTACCCTTCCATCATCAGTCTGACATTTTTCATAATACCCCTTCCTACCAGTTACCTAAAGCTTTGGTTCAAATCCTTGATCATCTCCATAGATGCCTATAATAGTGAAATATTGCACATTGCTGAACCCCAAGCCTCGAGACCCTAATCCTGATGTCAAAGCTTCTACTACTCCACCAGCTAGCGGCAGATGGAGATCTATGTAGGAATCTATGGAGTTTAGAATCTCCCCTTCATGTCCTGTCCAACAAATTACTCCTCTTTGAACAAGTCAACACCTATAAATACCTTGGCATAACCTTTGACTCTGCTGTCTCCTTTCACAACCGTATCTGCACTCTCTGCTCTGCTATCAACTCACATATTGGCCTGCTATTGCACCACAGGGCCTGCCTCCCCCTGAGGCCCTGAGGCTGGCCATAACCTCCTCAGTCTTATCCCTGATTACTATGGCTTCCTGATCTATGGAGCGACAGACAACACTGCCCTCAACAAAATAAAATTGTCACTTAACAAGGCCTGCTGGCTACTCACTGGTACCAGCAGGCTCACCCACACCTGCACACTATACTACTTGGCAAATGTGCTCAACTTTGTTGAAAGGCTGCTCTACCAATCCTTTCTTTTCATCAAAAAAGTAGTAGCAGGCTTGACCCAGCCCCTAGGGCATGTCAGCTATCCTCCGCCCATCCCTCCCAACATTTTCCACCCACAGCACCTCCAAGACCTCTCTCCAGGTACCCAGAGCCAGGACCTCCCTGTCCCAGAGGTTCTTTTTCTACAGAGCCCCATCCTGGTTTAACTCCCTCCCTGCTACCATCACCTCTGAGCTAAGGATTGGGCCTTTCAAAGCAGCACTCCGGCACCATCTCTTTGCCTCCAGCTGCTGTAATTGGTCATAGCTGAGACACTTCTGCTGCCCAATACCACTTCCTTGGAGCCCTCTCCCAACAATGTTTCAGATCCTTAATTTTATAAGTCTTAGTACTACACGCTACAAGTGCCTGTTATCTTTGTGTAACCTGTAATGACAACTTTAGCTACTACCCTGTATAGGAATTTATATCTTTGTATATTATGCCCTTTTGTATATTGCTATATGTATGCTTGTTTTATGTAATATGACATGGATCCTTTGAAAATGAATCTCTGACTCAAAGGTTTGCAATTCTGATACCATTAAATAAGTAAGTAAAATAAATAAATAAATTTAGCCTTTTCAAATCCTGCATTTTCTTAGTCATTACCGAGATCAAGCTCTTCCAAGAACATTGCAAATATCTGAACCACTTGCCAGTCTCCAGAGGAACTAAGCACTTTATCTTAGCACCCTCTACAAGTCTAACAGATTACTGTAAGGATTTCATAACCCATCATACTTCCCACAGTTTAGAGTCTGGCAACTCATTTAATCAACTCAAGTCATGCTCTTCATGCATGCATTAACTCTGCAACCCCTATTGAATATCGACCAATATCACATTAGAATCCTGGATCATGTTCACCCCTTTTCCAACTGTACTTAATCCTTATTCTTGATCTGGGCATTTCTCCAGAACGGACCTGCCTTTTCAGCCTCAGAATCGACCTTCTAGAATGCATCATTCATCAGACTCTGAAGATTGAACATCATCTCTTCAAATAGTTCACCATACTTAGAAATTAGAATATGGTTGTAAGAACCTAGAATCATCTCCTCTTAGTTTGCCTTGAGGACAGGCAGGTCAGTGGCCATGGGTCCTCAAAGGTTTACTCCACTGGAGTATTTTTCCTCTCCTGCATGCTACTAATCATATTCTTCATGAGCTGGAGGAGGTAATGTTTTGGGGCTTTCTATTCCCTACTTACTACCCAGCTTGCCTACTGAGGGTGAGACTAGAGAAAAGCCAAAAAGTTAACTACAGTTACATAAGCACTACTAAACCCATGCTATGTTCACCAAAACATTGCATGGGAGGGCTAAAACCCGAGGTTCAATGTGGGGGAATAGCACCTCCCACATCCCTAATAAAGGCCAGCATCTCATGGCAGTTCCCTGCTTAGAGCGTTGTGAAACACCCACCATCCACCATGCCTCCTCCTTCTCCAACTCTCTACTCACCCTTGGTGCTGGCCTTTCTATTCCCTACTCACTACCTGGCTTACCTACCAATGGTAGGAATAGAGAAAAGCCAAAAAGTAAACCACAGTTACATATACACTACTAACCCTATGCTCTATTCACCAAAACATTGAAAGTAGGTCAACCCAGGTGAGGATAGTTTGCCTGGAGGGGAGGATCAAAGAGGCTATAAAAAGATTGGGGCATAGTAGACAAGACTCTTTGTTCCTCCCTCTCTCAAGTCGAAATTCACTGTATGACCACTTTTGAGTTACAAGCAGCAAGAGCTGGAGCAGTGATTATTCTGCCTTGTTAAGTTAAATGGCAGGAACAAGCCTTGGTGTAACAAGTAAATGAAAAAAAATTAAGATTCTTGGAGAAGGTCCAGTAGAAATGATACCTTTGTTTAATTCATTATTTCTTAGCTGAGTAATTCATACATGGAAGAAATAAATGGCTAAATTGCAACTGCCATGTTTTGTGACTGGATTTATTTGCATTACTGATCTCTGAGTGTGGCAAAAGTTCCCTAACTGTGTACCATCTATCATTTACTGTAAGACATAGGAAGGCAATCTCCTGCACTTTGCAATAAACATTTTACCTTACATTTACTCCTGTGCTCTAGCTTTTGTGTTTCCTGAGTTTTGTGCATGAGCATACTAACCCACATAGTGTGAGTAGACCTTTGTGAGTGGGGCAGACAGGAGCATTAGCTGATGCGAGGGAGCTAAAAAAAAGAAAAAGAAAAAAGAAATTTGGAAAGAGGATTTGGAAACCTCTGATGTGCTGCATTCCCTCTACCCTGATCATCAAGAGTGGTTGGGTGGCTTGTGGGAGTAGGGGCCAGTGAAAATAAAGAACATAAAAACAGGAGCAAAGGTGATTAGCACTGTGAGCAGGAAGGAGAGCAATGCAATTAGCTCAGTTTCAACTGAGACGAGCAGGGACTGGGAAAAGAAAAGGTCAGAGTGACATGGGGTGAATCATTAGCATGAAGTTGGGTGGGAGCATGCTGGTGTCACAAGTGCTGTGGGTGTGTTTTGCTGGAGCTGCCAAGTGCAGGCACTCAGCCACCATAGTATGCATGGCACTAGCCAGTGTGTAGTCTCCAGCAGTTGCTATGGCAGTCAATGGGAGAATGGCTGGTCAAACTAGTCAACTTATCAGGGGCTTGTAAGATGCTGTAAAGAGTAGGTTGTCACAAAAGATGGTGCACAGGAAATGTAGAGCACCGTGGTGAGGTCCACAGTGCACTCACGTGGGCTGCCATTTTACACATGGTGTGGCCATGGCAAGCAAACTATAGCAGAGTGGGTTGAGCAAGAATGCACTTCATGAGCAGCATGTGTTCAAGGCAAGGGAGAAATCCCAGGAATGAATAGGATAGCCAGTAAAACAGATAACTGTTATGTAGCCAGCGACTTAAAAAAAAAAATATTCAAGAACAGGCAATTGTGTAATATGGGCAGTGACAGAGCACCACATTGCTGCCTGTGGTGTGCAGGCATGGGCCTGCCGGTAAAACACTGAGGTGCCAGCAAAGTGCAAATGAGGGGTGCACAGTACACTGGGAATAATAATAATAATAAAATAGGAATAAAGGGGACACTTGTGCCAGCATTCTGGAAATGATGGGGGCATATTAATGGCCAGCACAGCAGTTTGGACACAGGTGGAACTCATGTAGAGTGTGTCGCATGCACAGGTTACCATACTGCAAATGGCAAGGTATGCAGGGCAGATATGTGGGCTGCCATTTTGAGCACTAAAGCCAATCATTGAGGAAGTATTTTTAAAAACTCTGAAGTCTCCAGGAGGTGACAACAGGCAATTTGAGGAAACACCAATCTGAGCATGGCAGGTGCCATGTAGCCTGGTGCAGCAACACATTTGTATGGGCTGTCATCTTAGGCAGTGTGTGCTGTGTGGACATATGCTCATAAATAGCAAAAGCTGTTTTGGCAGGCCAATACTGAAGGAATGGGGTCATGAGTGGATGGAGTGTTAGTGAAAAGCCAGGCTGTTGCAAAAAGGTCCCCCCTTGAGCCTGAGAAAAGAAAAAAAAATGATTTTAATAATACCAGCATGTGATTAATTCAGTACTGCTACACAGTGTAGCCCTGGGAGCATACAGAGCTAAAACATCAGGGGCAGATTGTCTGTATGTTTATTTCTTTAAGCTGGTGAACAAGACAAGATTCAGGGCACAGTAAAGGCAGTGAAGAAGAGGGATATGTTGGTGTTCGAAAGGCAGTTACAGGTATTGGTGCAGGTGATAGGCAAGGCCTGGTGGGAGGCTTGTTGTTTTCTGAACTCAAGCACAGAGTCCAGAAAGCCAAAATGAGAAGGGCTCAGCCTATCCTTCCCATGGTGCCAGTCTGATTGGGGGAAACTACAGGTCAGGGGACAGCAACCTAACCATTAGCAAACAAGGAGCAAGGGAAGAAGAGAGAATCAGCACTATGGCAGCCAATTACCAAGCAAGCAGTGGCCTTTAAGATGGCAGCTAAGAAGACAGCACTGGCCACAAGGCAGCAGAGGTCACCAGCAGCACCAGCTACCATGAAAAAGTAGACCCAATTTTGGGGAATGGCGTCTGGAGCAGATGAGGGCATTGCTGGTAAAACATTTGAAGAGGGCAGCATGAGAGGGGAGCTGGCATCAAAGAGGACCAGGAGTAGCAGAAGGGGATGAACCACTCTGCTGGCTGGATCAGTGACTTGTCAGGGAGCAGCACAGACATTACTGGTACAAGCACATCCCAGCAGGTTGTCCACACCAAGGGGACTAGTTAATACCAAGGTACCAGACCTTCTCCCACCAGCCCTACAAAGGGGGAGGGGCAGGATGTACATGTCCCAGGTGGATGGCCTGGAGCAGGTGAAGCACTGTCACATGAAGCCTCTTCACAGCCATGTAGCCTTGAGACACCAGTGGAATTGCAGGAACTGGTTCACCAACCTGGGTGAAAGGAGAGCTGGCTAGTGGGCATACGGCATTGGCATTGGCATTGGAACAGATGCTCGACCATCTCTTCATATACCTAGAAGGGAATGCTCAGGGCAGAGGAGGTGCACATGCTACAGACATTTTGGCTGGTGCCTCCCATAAATGAGTGTGAAGTGCCAGAACTTGAAGCAGAGATCCAGTTGGCTGTCCCCCTAAGTCCCTCCCACAATGGTAGCAGTACCCCCTGTCAACGGGGGTGGGCTGACAGTAATGGGAGCTGGGCACCCCCCAATCAGTCCCCATCTCCCCTGTGATTGGCATTGTAAGCCTGGGAGAACCAATTGGGTAGCACCTGAAAGTGCAGTTACAAATTTGTTTGGGGGGAAGGAGTATATGGACATATTTTCACTCCTTAACTCATTCAGGCCTAGATACGCCTGGAGGTGGCATCTGAAAGCATAGGCACTCAGGTCAATAATGCCTGTAGACGTACTCAGCTGACTTTCACTCAGGCCAGGGAATGCCTGAGGAAGTCAGCAGTTTGTACCTAAATATTAAACAAACCAAATTGCTTAGAATTGATTGCATAGCACCGTTAGAAAGGTAATTTTGTGCTGAATAATTTTGCCACTGATACTTTCTGTCTATCATGTATACTTTAGGAGTTATTTGCATTTGTTTAAGGTATGGTGTGCATGGCTGACATTTGTCTCTCAAGCCTCAACTTAGCACCTTGAAAAAATCTGAAAAAAAAATAGTTTGGTATTTCAGCTAGTATAAAATAAAAAGCAAACTGATTACAGTTGATTGCATAGCACCATTGGAAAGGTAATGTGCTGACCAACTCTGCCACTCATACTTTGTGTATAGTACTTACGGCTCAAGAGATATTCACATTTGTATATGGCATGCTGATTATGGTTTGATTTTGCTTAGAAAGGTACAGGATGCAGTGCTAAGAATATACAGGGCACAAGTGGTGGAAGTCTCAAAGAGTTCTTGTGGTGTGAATGAGTTAATCAGAACAGGGAGCTCATGGAGGAGAAAGAGAAGAATGACAAGGTTGAGAGGGTAGCGGTCAGAAGACAGGTGCAAATCTGCCACATGTGGGAGAACTGGGCTCTGGCATTCATTGTATTTACAGGGACAATCCAACATGTGGCCCTAGAGAAAGCTCACGAAATGTGCAATTACTTCAGTAAGGTTATGGCTATGCATGCAAGTAAACTGGGGTATGAATGGCTGGAATATGATGAGAAGTTCCATCAAAGGCTGACCTGACCAGGCAATGGGGGGGGGGGGTTGGATATGACACTTCTGTGGGACATAGAATATGGAGGTAGGCTGCGGCACATGGAAAATGGTTTCCCAGTCAGGAAGGCCCCTTTCCCAAAGAAAGGGGCTCAGGGGTTTTCAGCCGGGGGGGGGGGCCAGAACTGGGTGTTGCTAAAACTATAACCAAAGTAGTTTTAAGATGGAGCGCTGCAGGTTCAAGCATGAATGCATTACTGTGAGTGGCCTCATCTGTTTACACAATGCAAGCCAAGCACTGCTGCCCTCCAGCCATTTGTAAGTGGAAAAACTGGCCTCCCAATGCCAATAAGGGTAGATCGAATGAAGTCATGGCTGCTCCACAACCCAGACTTAGCAGCTGCTCACGCTCTGATAGAAGGATGTTCAGCAGATTTTCAAATCCTGTATGAGGGCCCTCATCTGTGGTTTGGGTCTGAGAACTTGAAATCTGCCAAGGACCACCCAGACCTGGTCAGGAAAAGGTTAGCCAAGGAGCTGAGAGCAGGGAGGATTAGTGGCCCCTTTTATCTTCACCCTCACCACTATTCAGTGTATTCCCAGTTGGTCTGCTTCCCAAGAAAGCCCCGGGTGAGTTCAGATTAATAAGCCATTTGTCATACACAGAGGGACATTCTGTCAAATGACCACATTCACCCATGTTTTACAGCTGTGTTATATGCATTATTTGACAGGGCAGCAGAAATGGTGAGGGAAGCAGGAAATGTGGCAGTGCTGGCAAAGGTGCACAATGAGTCAACATTCTGGCTATTGCCAGTGCCTAAGGTGAAAGGGATTTACTGGGGATAACATTTGAGTGGCAGTACTACATAGACAGATGCATGCCCATGAGGTGTGCAGTAGCATGCACAGTGTTTGAGAGTTTTAGT
This sequence comes from Neoceratodus forsteri, assembly GCA_016271365.2. NCBI lineage: Eukaryota > Metazoa > Chordata > Ceratodontiformes > Ceratodontidae > Neoceratodus > Neoceratodus forsteri. The sequence goes on from CM028129.1 coordinate 1,020,539,257, forward strand.
ACATATTTGCAGTGAGTTGTAATGATCAAGGTGGAGAGAATGGAAGTGGTTCATTATTTGGATCACTTCTTGTCCATGGGGAAAGCAGGCACAGGTGAATGTGGCTACATACTGAAGGTTTTTCAGGATGTGTGTGCAGATTTTGAGGTACCATTGGTGAAGGCCAAGATGGAAGGCCCTTGCATCGTGCTGTCATTTTTCAGGACAGAGATTGATATACATTCATGGTTTTTCACTTGCCAGAGGACAAGGTGCAGACCCTGTGGGACTTATTGGTCATTAAGTCAGGGGTGTGCAAAATCACTCTGAAAATGTTGCCACAATTGTTGGGGCACCATAATTTCATGCATAAAATAATTCTGAAGTTAAGAATGTTTCTGCTCAGAATGGCAACGGTAGGGGCAATTTGATGTAAATCACATCATAGACTTTGGGTGATGGAGCATATGAAGCAGGATTGGGAGCTATAGATGGCTTTTTGAACTGCTGTAATTGTGTGGCAATTTGACTGACTACCACCACCAGCAAAGAAATTAAACATTACATGGATGCATCAGGGGACTTAGGCTTTGGAGTATATCTCCATGGGGTGTGGTATTCTGAGTAGTGGCCATGCGGCTGGGACACTGGGTTAACAAAGAATGCCACTTTGCTGGAATTCTCCCCAATTGTAGTGGCACTCTGAGTGTGGGGTGACCAGTTTGGGGATAAAAAGTTTATTTTTAGAGTAAATAACATGGGTGTGGTACACACCATTAATGGGAAACTGGGGGCCAAAGGGTAAATGGGAGATTTGATGAAAGTGTCTGTTTTCAAAAAAAACCCAATGTTAAATATCCATCTTTAGGTATTAAACATGGTTGGGATAGAGAATGACATTGCTGATGCTCTTTCTCATTGACAGTGTCAAAGGCTCTGGGAGCTGTTGCCCGAAGTGGAGGAGCACTACAGGGCAGTCCCAGAATTCCTCTGGAAATTTGTGAGACAGAAGCCTGGGAGCTGATTAGGAATGCGTCAGCTCTGTGCAAGAGGGTTGCATACAGGAGGTGGGTTGAAGACTTCTTCAGTGTAAGGGAGAGACAGTGGTGGGTGGATGAATGACCCATACTGGTGGACCAGCTGTGCTGGTAAATCTTTCAGAAAAAAGCAGGAAGGGGTCACTCCTTGAGCTGTGCATCAATACCTGGTGGACATAGCATGGTTTTCCAAGTTGACAGGTTTTGAGGACCGCACATTGGCATTTTGGCTTTGCAAATTGTTAGAAAAATGGGTAAGAGGGTTGACTAAGTGGGTTGATCACAGTCAGACAATTAACCCCAGCCTGTTGGAGCAGGTTTGAGTTGAATTGAAGAGGGTATGTTCACCCATATCGGGAATCATACTGTTTAGGATGGCCTTTTTGTTGGCCTTCTGTGAGGCATTTGGGGAGTCTGCAGTAAAATAGTCAAAGCAGCTGAGACAGATGTGGTCTTGGCCTTTGAAGAGGTGACTTTAAAGATGGAAGGTGTGTTTCTGTGGATCTGCAAGAGCAAAATGAGCTGTTTGGTGTTTGGATGCTGCTGCAATCTGCGATGACCCATGGGGACCTCGTGGGCCATGAGGAAGAACTGCAGAAATACATAACCCAGAAACTTGTGGAGCGGCATTATTTTGTCATAAAAACAGAACCCATTTGATGGTATTTCAGTTCAGATATGTCCTCAACAGGACCATGAAAAAGTTGAGCTTGAACTTGGTGGAGTTTAAAATACATTCTTTTCGAACTGGGCTAGCCATGAAAGCAAGAGCAGTAGTGTTGTCAAACACCCTCATAATGTCATTGGGACGATGGAGGTTGCAGGCCTTTAAAGGGTATGTACATCCCTATTTGCTATAAATTTCTTTCAGTTTATGGATGGGTGACAAACCTCAACTTAGACAAGTGTGGATTTTATGGCATTCCTTTATACCTTGGGCAGCCAGAAGTGCTGAGCAGATGCCAGGAGGCATGAACTTCTTCCTAGATCCATGAATGCAATGGGTGCTATGGATGGAGCACTGAGAAAGCAAATAGAAAAACCTTTTGCAGTGGGTCATGTCAGAGGCCCAGTGGCAAAACCCTCCTGAGGTGCTGGTTGTCCATTTGGGTGGTAATGACTTTATATATATATATATATATATATATATATATATTAGAGACAAAAATTCCATTTAATGCATTAGTTAGGGTTGTTCACACCGACAAAAGTGAAGAAATTCAGTGTTAGGGTTGAAGACCCTTTGCCTCTCACTATTACCTTTCAACTGCATGTGATTACAGTTGTCGGCCATAACTTCCCCACCCACTCACATGTGCAAAGAAGCAGAGGTGTAGGAGAATGGGGTGAGAATTAGACCGACAGCCTCTAATGTGCACCCCGATGCCAGTTGGGGGTGTGGGCAGGGGGGGCCAAGGGGGGCTTTCAACCCTAACACCAAATTTCCTCACTTTTGTCGGTGTTGAAGAACCCTAAATAATGCATTAAACAGAGTTTTTTTGCCTCTAATTTCCCTTCTTTTTGAGAATGATAACGAGAAATAGTGAATGTAATGCGGCAGTGGGAGTCCCGCCACATGATGCCTTATCACATAGTAACACTGTGCCTGCAAACGCAAATAGTAATGCGCATGGTGACGCAAAGTGAAACAGAAAGAGAAACAGAAGTGTAGACAGAAATGTTAAAAACAATGCAAAAGCAAGCTCAAATGAAAATGCAAAGGGTAACGCACATGGTGATGTAGATGTGAATGGTAAGTGAAATGGGAATGGAACCGCAAGCGAAAACAGTAACGGTAACAGTAATGTAAGCGCACAGGCTGGTTTTCCCCAAAAGCAGCATAAAGAAAGACAGTGAGTACAAAGAATGTATGCATAATAATGGTTCTCGGAGCAGAAAATGAGGAGTTGGAACACTAAATTGCTTATTTTCCAGAAATTTTAGAAACCTGTTTCTGAGGCGTTTTACCCCAAAATAAAGACATGGCTAGCATCCTCAGTGTCCGACTAGGTGAATACAAAGAGAATTAGGTTGCTAGAGGGTCCCAATTTTAAATGCCAAGCATTTTTCTGATTGCTAACTGAAAACAAAATGGCAGATTTGCGACAGTAAAAGGGCCATTTGTGAAATTAAAAACTGCATTTGCCACACTGTCAAACTTTTTGTTAACTTTTCCCATTGACTTATAATGGGCACTTGTTTTTTGAATAACTTCTGAACCGTTTAATATTTTTTCACGAAATCTTCAAAAGGCACATTGGGGACCTACCCTTGCGTTCTCTGAGGATTTCGGACCAATTCGCACACAAACTATGCGACCTGTAGAGACGACAGTAAAATTCCAGAAAAGCGTAAATCGCAAGGTGAAAGATCATGCTTAATAACTCTGAAACCGTGATATGCGACTGGTACGAAACTTGGCAGATCCCAAGGCATATGGGTCTTGATCATGTATTCCAAATTTCAGGGAAATCTGTCAAACAGCTACAAAGTTATTAAGGTGCAAAAGTTTGGGTTTAACATGTAAATGGCTTCTCAACCCTAACTATAGTGGAACTACTGTGCCACTATAATATATATATATACACATATACTGTATATATATATATTATATATATATATAGTATATATGTATTATAGTGGCATGTTACTGCCACTAGCTAGAGTTCAATGGTCACTTCTCTGTTAAACCCAAATACCCAAATATTTTCACTTTAATAACTTTGCAACCATTTTACCGATCCACCTGAAATTGTGCATGCACTTTCTGGTACCACAGATCTCTTGCTTTGTCAGCTTTCCTTTTCAGTCAGGTGTGGAGCTACTGAATGTCAAAAAATGTGAAAATACCACTTTTTTGTAAATGTCTTTGTTACACCATTTCTCCAAAACTGCTTGGCAATTTGGTCCAAAACTTTTATGGTATATGGGTTCTGAATCACAGATGTGCCTTTTGAAGATTTGGTGAACAATTATCAATCTGTTCAAAAGTTATTAAAATTTTAAGTATCCCATTGTTTCCTATGGGAAAAATTAGCTGTCTGATGCGAAAGTGCTGCTCTCTTTCACGAAAGTGCCATTCTCTTTTGCAAATGGGAGAAGTTCTTTCATGCTTCTGCCATCTTGTTTTCAGTTAGTGACATGGAAAAGACGGTATAATTCAAAAAATACTGCGCCTTGGTAAACACCAACAGTTGTGTTTACCTAACTGGAGCCTAAGGAACATGATTCTGGCATTAGTTTTTCAAAATAATGTCCAGAAATATGTTTTTGGGGTTTGGACATTGGTAGTACCACAAAGTTGCTGCACTACCTTGCAAAAATTCCACAAATTGCAGCACTGTCCCAGGTGTTGCCCAAAAGTATTTGCCATACTACCTTAGCAAAAATGCCGCAAATTGCAGCAATACTTTTTGGAAAATGCAGCAAATTGTGGCACTATCCCGGATGTTGCTCAAAAGTATGGGGTGGGGCTGTAAAACCCTCCCTGTACATTTTTGGGCCAAACCGACTCCAGAATCTGATTCCTCAGTCTTTGTTTAGGTAAACACCAAGGTGTTTATCTAAGGAAAGCCTCCCACCTTAATGCATCTAAGGGAAGGGAGCCAAGGAATGCTAATATAAAGTATATTATAACATGGGTTGCTTGCAAGTAGAGCTGTCATTGGCTCAGTACCAGTTGCTGACCATGCATTAAATTCACTCTTTAATGCATGATTCAGTGGAGTGAGTTCTGTAAACAGCTGCTGTTACAGACAGTCATTAAAAGCCCTCATCAAGCGAGACACACTACACCCATTTTCTTGGTCACCGATGTTCTCGGTATGTGCACAACAGTAGGAACAGTCACCTGTGGACCGAGACACAGACCAACATAGCAACAATGAAAATGACAGTGCAAGTGAGAGAGGTAGGCAGTATAGTGCAGTGGTTTAAGGCTCTGAGCTGCAAATCTGGAGACCTGGGTTTGAATCCCACATCCCCCACTTGCATACTGTGTGACCCTGAGCAAGTCACTTAACTTCCCTGTGCTCCCAGGCCGCACCTGTAAACAAGCTTTCAGCTTAGTGTGTTTCTCCTGGTTAAACAATTGGAAGAAAAAAAAAAAAAGGTAGACATGTGAATGCGAAGTGCTGTATTCTCCCATGTATCTGTCTGTGTCTGTATGTATGGTCCTAGCTCAAACCCTCCCCCCAGCACTGCTACCATCCTGTGCTGATAGAGTTGTGCCTGGCTGTGTATGGCAGGTAGCTGTATAAGTACAGCACAACTCCAGGCTCAGTACTAGGACCATTGTACCTGGCATATTTTGTTATGTGGAGTTCAGCAGGCAGAGATGTGACATGCAGCTGCAGCAGCACAGCATTTGTGAAGTGTTGAGCCACAGCAGCAGCTTCACACTATCTGTCAAGTGTCCATGGCAGAGATTTTGTTAGTTTTGGTGGGGTTGGGGGGGTTGTGGTACACCCTCTGCAGGGACCAATACTTGATTGAGGCAAGGGACCCAGCAATCAGTTGGGTGTCTCCAGTTGCCTGCATTTCTCCAAAAGAGTCAGTGTCTCCCTGCAGTTATGTATGTATCTGTCTGCATTGCCACCTGTGTTGTGTGTGTGTGTGTGTGTGTGTGTGTGTGTGTGTGTGTTGGACACTGAGAGAGGTGAGGGGCACCGGAGCAGCACAGAGACACACAGTCAGTCAGTGCAGTCCTGGTATCCGGTGCTGAAGAATTTCTGCCAAGCAGTGTAAGTGGCAGAATTACGGTGAGAGACAGAATCAGAGAGCAACAGCAAGTGCTACATGCACAATATATAGCATTCTCTGTTTTTAATGTCTTTTTTGTTTATGTAGCCCCCCCCCAAATTCGGAGACTTATCTTGAGTATCTCTCTGGGCTCCCATGATGCCCTCTGCCTGGCAGATGTGCAGCGAGGGAACTTTAATCCATGTTTAGTACTGCTGTGCTGTTGTCTTACGTGTGTGTGTGCAGATCCTTCCCGATCTTTTTAAGAGCCAGTAAGTGGTTAGTGTAAGTAGCCTGGGCTGGGTCCAAGTACTGTAATGCTAGCAGCCAGTCAGGCTTTTCCCTGAACAGCTCCACCATGCATTCGCTAACAGTGCAGAGGGAGTCCTAGCTTGTAGTACAAATATTTAAACTTAGAGTGTTGTTTAAAATAAACTGTTTTATAATTGCCAGTCTCGACTCCCCGATGGGAGCTGCCATCTTTTGTCTGGGACACCCAGTTGGACCAATCAGAGCTAAGGGGTCTGCAAGGTGGCCTAATTGCAATGCCTGCTGGGTGAAACTGTGAACTTTCCACGATGGCGCATAAATGGACCAATAGGAGTGCAAGGACTGTGACTGACAGCCCAGGTGACCAACCGGAAAGCAGGAAAAACAGACTTGTTCAAAACTTGACTAAAAACTGTATGCAGTCTGTCTCGAGCTCTTGGACAGAGAGGAGCCTGTGTGACTCAGTGTCTACCCACAGGATGAGGCCTGTTGTTACCTCCTGTGAGTTTTCTTCTATCCAGGAGGGATCGAGTGGTCTGGGACTACATTTAAGCAGAGAAAAGAGATTTCTGTAGCCAAAACAACAGAGAAACTGGCCATTTACTAAGAAGGAGAAAGCTTAATGGTCTTCAGCCACTGCAATTGTGGCCTACTGACTGTGAGAAGAAATTGCTCCAGGGACTCCTGTATTTACTGGGAGCCAGTTGTTTTCAAGAGAAATATCCTGAGTAAAGCCAGCTGGAGGATCGCCAGCACCCAATTAAACTTTCAAGAGACAGTTCTCCTATCTGGGCCTATGACATCCATGGCCCAGCTGGACTGTTCCTGTACTACCACCAGCACCATCCTGGTGAGATACCAGCTTTGGGGAGTCAGCCCCTGTGATACAGCTATGTGCAGGTTGTGGTCACCTACAGGGAAAGGCCATGAATCGGAGGTGAGTTGTGTCGGCTCTGGTCCCATCAACAGCCTGAGAGAGCCACAGATCTTGAATGCCACCAGCACCTTGTTCCATCTGTCTGGGTATAGTGAGTAAAAACCAGGGTAGCTCCCTGCAACAAAGTAATCAATTAAACTATGGCACCACCTAATTCTGTTTGCAAGTTTAAGGTGTTCAAATGTGACTGGGCCATTCGGCCAGGAATAACAAATGATTCACAGTTTTACAAGTGTGTTGCCTATGTTTAATCACCTTTCTTTCCACCAAGGGCCCCAACACAGCTGCAATGCTGGCCAACTCACTGCACCAAATCAGGCATGCCTGTTTCCATACTGGGTACCCAGTGTTTGCATGAACTATGTGTATCCAGGGACTGATTCCTAACAGTAATTTAACTCTGCTGATTACAAGTATTGCCATAATAACTCAGATTCTTGCCCCTTGTTAAGTCCCCTAAATAAACTTTATTTACTGTTTCACATTTAACCTGGGCCATGAGCATATTATTACTTGGATTACAGTGCTAAGTTATATGCTGAATAATTTAACAGTGTACGGTTGCATTGAAACTGTCTCTTAAAGGGGAACACAGGGTGCAAACTAGAGATCCAGACCTGGTTGGTAAGTGATTAGAATGTAAAAGCGTATCTTTAATGTGTGCACAGAGTTATATGTTAACTGCTAGGAACTGCAATTACCAAATTGAGAGTATGAGGTCACTAGGAAAGATTGTGGGTGGTATTAGCTTCCCAGGGGGTTGTACCTATTGTAATAATTACCCACTTAAGTACTACTCTGGGTGGAGACACCAAAATAATAGCACTACTACTGGTAGGAAGACCCCGGTACTAGTTAGTGAAGAACCCAGGGCCCTCAACCTGCAGTTAGGAAATCAGGCAGGGGTAGCAGCCCTTGGAATAATGGTGCCAGGGTTACATCCATGGAGGCACCATTGGGATTAATGTCCCCTTAGTGGTCAAAATACAAAACTGCAGCTACTGTTTGTATGAGTGCTACCATAAAATGGAGAAACTTTCTGGTACCAAATTTGAGATCCACCACACAAAATGGCTGTGCATCGCTTGATTAGGTAGTGCGAAGCAGAAGAAGTTGATCTCCACCATGCTTTAATGTTATTAGATAGTCCCCTAGGTACTAATAAAGCCACCATAGAGGAGGTGATAAGTAGGATTAAGTATCTGGGTAAACGTACTCTGCAGGGGCATCATACTGATTTATTTGCTCAGACTATACTGGTCCTGGTTGAATGTAGTACACCGATAGAGGTGTGAAAAGTACCCTCCGTTATTATGCCTGATGAGTCCCTGGTGGGCTGATGGGTTATCACTATGTATAGTGCAGCATCCACAGCTGGGGGCTCAGCCCAAGCTGAAAGGTTAAAGGAGAAGGTGGGAAAACTGCTAGCAGCAGAGGGACAGAAATTTGAGGATTTAAAAAGGGCAGTAGAGAGTTCTGGGGGAACTACCCCTCCTAACCCCTCTCCGGCCTCCTCACCTGTACTTGTGCCTATACCACACAGGCCTTCCCCCATAGTGGTACCCTCAGTGAATCTTGACTCCTACCACAGGCTTAGATTGTCCTCTGGCACTATTCCTACATCCCAGGGGGAAGATGACTTAGAGACTTGGATGGACTATGCATCCCCCCTAGTCCAAGAGTGGCAGTGTGCAGAAGGTGAGAAATGAAAGAGACTTACAAAGAGCTTAAGGGGCCCTGCACTTACAGATGGGCGAAGTGGCCCCAATTCACTCTGCAAAGTGGAATGCGGAGTGAAAGCGAATTCGCGGAGTGCTCCACAATGTGAAGCGGAGTACTTCGCGTTATTAATGAGTAACGCAAAGTCCATTGAAAACAATGACTTTTCATTACTTCGCCTTCCCAAACCACTACTCCGCTAATCTTTAAGGTGAAGTACATTGAAAACAATGTACTTCGCCTTACTTCGTCTTGTTTTTAAGCTCCAAAGGCGAATTTTGCAGTGATTCTTGGTATTTCAGGTCACATGGGCACTAGACTGTTCTGCACAGCCTCAGTTTGGGGTAGTGTGAGTGTAGGAAGCTGTAGGAGACAATCTGCTCAGAGAGCTCTCTGTGATTCAAAACTTCTAAAAGCTGTTAAAAAAGCCTTTTTGAGTCTTTTTTTGCTGAAACTTTAGTTCATCGATTACAGGAAACCCTCCTGTGCTCATATCATCGAGCGTTGATTGTTTGTGTGTGTATTTTGAATGTTAATGTACAACATTCAGTCTGTGCACTGACAGACAGTGGAAGTGTGCTTTGGGGAAGGGGCATATCTGTGGTGTAAGTAGATTAACTTGGAGAAAAAGACAGTGCTTTCTGTTTTGGTGATATTTTTCTTGTATAACTGTGTTAATGTACACACAGTAATATTTTCAATAATTATTGCCATTTTTTTGCAGATTGTTGTGGTGCAGCAGTGCATAATTTTAGTTTGTTTAAAATATGTGATTATATTACTGAAGTTTTCAATTTGCTATGCATTACTTAGAGTGTGTGTGACTATGTATGTGACGCATGTCATCAAATCAGACACCTTTTTATGTGCCGCATCATTTCAGCAATGTTAACCTGCTATCCACTGCAGCTGTGTAATTTTTTATACTTCTTTGTTGTATTTTTATTGGTACTCGTACTAGTGACTCTTACTGCAGCAGTGCAGTACACTGCCCTCCCCCCGCAGCCCGCCCCAACCGGCAAAGATATTATGTTCCAGATTTGAATTTCTGATGGTGAGCACTGGTTAGGTGTTATGCCTTTGCATCTGCATCTCTTCAGTGCGCAGCACAATCTTAATCTGTACATTTGCAACTCTTTAGGGCCCAATTTCCATCTCTAACTTAAGTCACAGTTGTTTCTTTGGCTTCCCTTCAGAGTACTGGACAGGTGTGGTGCATAATTCAGCATGAACATTGTACTCATTAATATGCGTTTTTAAGTCAGAACCAACATCAGGAGTCAATTGTGTGATACAAATCACGTTCTTCATCATCATGGTCACAAATGCAGTCACAAATTACGATTTACGATCACGTCACGAATCACAACAGTAATTTTATTTACTAGTTACTTGGATGTATTGTAAGCCTGTTTTGTAGTATCTCTCCAGGCTTCACCGCCCCACCATTGTACTCATTAATAAGTGTTTTTAAGTCAGGGAGTTGGACAGTGTCTGCAGTACATACACAGACTGGAAAGAAAACTGCACCCATGCAGTTTAGCACAGTATACTTCCACTGCACAGAATACATATGGAAGACAACAAAAAAAGGACATAATTACATACAAGGGTCGAGGATGGTGGAGGAATACATTTTATAAAACGGCAAGGAAGGTGCAGGGGGGCACATGGCGTGAGGAAAAAAAGACTAATGTAAGAACCCCTGGTGATCCAGCAGCAGTTCCAACATGGACATAATTTGCAACTGATGTCCCTCTGTGTAAGAAAAATAAAATTTACATAAAGAACAAATTAAGTAAAAAAAGAGTACAGACAGAAAAGACAAAACAACGTAGCTTTTAAAAAAGCTGTTGGGTCTATATCAAAGTTTAAATCTATTCCTCGTTCTGATCTCAAAGTATCAGCAGTCACAAAAGACACTCCTCTCTCTCTCCGTCTGCACAGGACAAAGTAAATGTGTCTGCTTGTATGATTCACTTTCTTCCTACCTAGCTAAAGAGCATGTGACTTACAGTACCGTAAGATACGTGATGTGTGTGTGGGGGCTGCCAAATCTGAAACACCAAGTGGATCACTTAGAATCATAATGAGGAATGCAAAGTCCATTAAAAACAATGACTTTGCCTTACTTCGCATTGCCATTCTGCCTTAACGCAAAGTGGTAATGACAAGGCAAAGTGAGCACTTTGCATTGCCCACTCCACGTAGCAGAGTGACAATGTGAAGTGCCCACTTCACGTTCACTTTGCTGGCAGAATTTAAATTCGTTGCATCTTTACCTGCACTGGAAGCCATCAGATTTTTGAGGTCTACAAACCCCGATGTTTCAGCCAATGAATATCTGTCTGCTTTAGAAGGTGTTTTTGGAAGTACCGGATCTGGAGAAGACTTGATGTGGAAGTTCAAGTCCACCCAACGGTGGAAAAATGAATGTTTATCTGCTTTTGTGACTCGGCTGGAGAGGTCCCTTCAGTGAGCACACTGTAAAGGTGGAGTGTAAGCAAGTGACTTAAACAGAATAAGGTTAGCGCATATCCTCCAGTCAGCTTGGTACTCTATTGTACTAATGCTTAAACTGAAGTTTCAGGATTGCAAAAATGATCCCCCTGCATGCAGCTGGCTTATGAAAAAGATCAGAGAAGTGCAGAATGAAGATGAGTATTGGGACCCTTATGCGGGTACTGCCTGAGCTTCCCCAGCCTCTGAGAAGTCTGATGAAAAGAACACTGCTCTTGGTTCCCAACAGCTTACAGATCTATTGAAAGTGTTAAGAGAGCTGAAAGCTAGTGTGAAAACTGCTGTGAACATGGTTAAAGGTCAGGCTGTTTGAGTTAATGCTGCTGAAGCTGTAGGTGAAAGGTGCCAGTATTCAGGTCCCTGAGAGAGGATCAGATAGCAATATGCTAAAAGAGATCAGGGGACTGAGAGCATTGGTACGATATCTTGCCCTGTTATCTCACCAGCCTGCATCCTGGAAGAGGTCCATTGGAGCTGATTCTGAGCCTAACCCCAAGGTTGAGTACATGTCTGGTCCCTGTGAAAGCCGTAAACAGGTGGAGGATCCTACCTGAACTCATAACCCTAGAATAAATGTATTCTGCTACTATTGTGGAGAGGATGGGCACACCATGAGGATATGTCGAGCCCCTGAAGATTTGCAGAGAATAACAGCCAAGCTGCTCAACCAGGTCAGACAAAGCAATATGAAACCTCAGTCCAAACCTCCGTACATGCCTTAAGTAGCAAAGTCTGCAGTTACCCATCCTAAAAACAATGCTCCTCCAGATTGAGCAGAAATGGTGGGTCCCTCTATGGAGACCACTGTAGGTGTAGATGGCATCCTGGTTCAAGCCATATTAGACATCAGATTTCAGGTTATGATAATATTCAAAGACTGGTATGATCAGCACCTATATGACCATCCTCTACAGCCCCTTGATGGACTACATGTTTAAGTTCAAGTTTATTGCAGAAAAACTCCATTGAGCAAGTTCATTCACAAGGAGGTCCTGGTTCATGTATACAGACAAGGAAATCAATGCATAGGATACAAAAAAAGAGCATCACAGTAGATAGAATGAAATAAAATACAATTTAGGTTCCTATGGTACATCCAGCTCGACTTAGGGCATGACATGGTAGATGTAAACTACATTTTCTTGTGCAACATTAATAGTCAAGGGTTAGATTCAAGGGGGGAGAGTAACTACATAGTATCAAGAGTTTGTGGGAAAAAAGCAGCCAAGTGAATAGAAAAGGGATAGAAGGGAGTGGTGGAGGTAAGATGTAGCTCAGTAGGATCATAGCAGATACCAGTACATAGGGAGGGCATAGAGAGACATATAGATAAAGAAAGAGTCTTAATAGCAGTTACAACTATCTCTAAATTTAAATGCAGTTAACTTTTTATAAAAGCTAATGGAGACAGTACTAGATAGTTTCAGAGTGGCTTGAAGCTGATTCCAAATGGATGGGAGAACATGTGTGTGGGTTAAGTGACAAATTCAATTTGTATCCCTATCTTGGTTTTCTTTGAGTGTGGCTTTCTCTCCCTTCCTCTGTGGCAGGTGTAGAAGACCCCATGGAGACTAGCCTTAGTGTGTCACCCCTCTGGCCTGCATAATGGGATTCCAGTTCTGATTGGCACTAATACACATATGTTCATCTGTCTTGCTCAAATGTGTCAAGAAAGGCAAACACAAAAGACAGGGAAAGCGCTATACAGCCATGCCATGGTACAAAAAGCATATGAGATGCAAATGCACCCAGAGGAAGGTGACAAAGATGAGCCTGGGGGATTTGTCTGGAAAAAGAACCCCTCCACTCTTATTCTTCCCCCAAATGCACAATGCAATATCAGTGGAGAGGTGTGTATGAGCAAAGATGTGACCAATAAGATACTCATGCTGGACACCCCAGAAGAGGGAAGGTTGCCCGATGAACTTCTGGTTAAACCTAGTGTGCATCCTGTTTGTGCTCATGCCTATGCTAGGAGAGTTGTGGTCCAGATTTGTAACCTTAATGACCGACATGTCAAAGTCACTCGAGGATGCACCCTGGCCAAAGTATACTGCGCAGATACTGCTGCATTGCTGTCTACGTGCCACAAAGAGGAAGATGGTGAAGTGTCACCTGACATGTTTGACTTTGGAGAGTCACCCATTCCTGATGGATGGAGGGAGAAAATCAGCTGAAGAGTGGCCAAAAGGAACAAAGTGTTCTCTCTAAAAGAGTGGGGCGTAGGTTGTGTTACCGGTGCTGAACATCACATTCTGCTTCATGTTAAGAGACCCTCAGAGAGAGATCATGCCAGTTAGCTCCTGCTGTCATTGATGATGTCAGGTGCCAGCTACAGGAGATGTTAGCAGCCAGAATTATCCTGGAGTCACACACCTCTCTGATTGTGGTGGTTTGTAAGAAAAATGGTTCTGTCCATATATGTGTTGATTACAGGACCCTTAACAAAAGAACCATACCTGATCAGTACACAATGCCTCACAAACATGATGCCCTAGACTGTCTAAACAGGAATAAATGGTTCTCCATCCTTGACTTGCAAAGTGGATACCGTCAAATCCCAATGGCTGGTGAGGACAGAGAGAAAACTGCATTCATTTGTCCTCTGGGTTTCTATGTATTCCTCCGCATGCCCCAAGGCTTATCAGGTGCACCCACAACATTTCAAAGATTGATGGAGTGCACAGTGAGAGATATGAATCTCTGGAGTGTCTTGTCTACCTCAATGACATCATAGTTTTCAGCAAAACACTCGAGGAGCACGAGGCCCGCTTATTCAAATTATTGGACAGACTTGAAAAGTTCGACTTAAAGCTGTCAATTGATAAATGCCAGTTATTTCAAACCTCCATAAAATACATAGGTCACATTGTGTCTTCTGAAGGTATTCAGACTGACCCTAGTAAAGTGGAAGCACTTACCATTTGGCCAAAGCCAAACAACTTAAAGGAGCTGCAGAGATGTCTGGGTTTTTATGGTCACTATCACCACTTCATCAAAGACTACACCAAGGTAATCTTACCATTGCTAAACTTGATGCAAGGGTATCCGCCTACTCACCAGACGTTCAAGAGCACTGTTAAAGAGAGTGGCAAGACCTACTTTAAGCCTCATGAGTTCTTTGGGCAGCAATGGACCCCAGTCTGTGACTCAGCATTTCAAGAGATTATTTACCAGCTCACTCATGCACAAGTACTTGCCTATGCTGAGCCATCTAAGCCATATGAACTTTACACAGCCACCAGCCTGAACAGCCTAGGAGCTGAGCTGTACCAGGAGTACACAGAGGTACTGCACCAAGTGGTCTTTACGAGCCGAAGTCTGACACCATCAGAAAAAAAACTACCCAGTTCACAAATTGGAGTTTCTTACTCTCAAGTGGGCCATCATGGAGGAGTTTCATGAGTACTTGTATGGTGCAAAAATCTTGGTTAGAACAGATAACAATCAATTAACCTATGTTCAGACTTCTCCCAAGTTAGATGGTACAGGACAGTAATGGCTCTTGGCTTTATCTAGTTATGACTATGCAATAGAATATTGACCTGGTTTAAACCATATCAACACCAATGCTCGCTTCAGAAGACCTGCCTTCAACCAAGACTGAGTAAGCATGTCTGAGCATTTCATGAAGGCACTGTGCCATAAGTTTAATAGAGATGAACTCCCTCTTCAGAGACTGTAAACTGCCTAGCTGATTGTTTGGGGCCACCTGACACATGTGTATCAGTGGCATATTGTAACTTTGCAGCATTAGACTTAAGACTTAAGTGCATTGCCTTGCCTAACACCAGCTGACCTTCACAAAGAACAGTATCATGACCCCATGATCAGACCAGTTTTAACTGCTTTACAGAAAGGGGAAGATGTCTCCAAAATGTGACTGACTGATCCCAAAACCACATTACTGTTTCAAGAAGGGCCTAAAATTAAAGGAGGAGAAAGATTGTTGTATCAATAATTAACAGATGGTCAAGGGGAAGTTGTGAAGAAACAACTAGTGTTGCCCTCCAAGTTTAAGTACATGGCCTTAAAAGCCCTCCATGATCAAATGGGATATCTAGGTAGTGAAAGGAATCTAGACTTATCCTGTGCATGTTTTTACTGGCCCAAGATGTGTCTGGATGTTGAGCAATACATTAAAACTTGCAGCTGAGTCTTCAACGGAAGGCTCAACCACAGCGGGTGGCTCCACTGATTAACATAACTACTAGTGTGCTAAGCGAACAAGTATGCATTGATTTCCTAAGCATGGAGCCCGATTCAAAAAATATTTGGAAATGTACTTGTCATCATCAATCATTTTACAAGATATGTTCAGGCCTATCTGACCAAAGACCAAAAGGTCACCACTGTAGCTAAAGTCTTTGTGGAGAAATTCTCTGTACACTATGGTGCTCCCCCAGATAATACATTTTGATTAGGATGGTCATCTAATAAAAGAACTCTTATCCATCTGGGGTGTGAGAAAATCCATGACCACTCCCTACCATCCACAAGGAGATCCAAAGCCTAAAAGGTTTCATAGGACTTTGCTTGATATGCTTGGCACTCTGCATCCAAAGGACAAACCAAGGTGGAGCCAGCAAATACATACTCTTGTACATGCCTGTAATTGTACAAATAATGATGCAACAGGTTTTTCTCTCTATCATCTCATGTTTGGACATGAAGCTTTCCTCCCAGAAGATATCTGTTTTGGAGTTTCGCCAGATGGGGCTCAGTTAGACAACTATCTGCAGTATGTAAAGAAACTCAAACACAACTGAGTCATGCATACCAGCTCACCAATACCATGGCTGCAAAGAAAAAATTGGCTAACAAAATTTGTCATGACAAAAGAGTTAAAGTTCAAGAGCTGAAAGCTGGAGATTGTGTACTAATGTGAAATCTAGTTTTCCAAGTAATACATAAAATAGCTTACCGTTGGAGTCACACATCTTACATAGTAATCAACAAGTTGCACAACCTGCCAGTATACAAGGTGTACCCAGAAGGAGATCCTCATGCTGTAAAGACAATCTACCGGAATCACCTTCTGCCAATTGGGCAAAAAGTCATAGATACTGTGCCTCAAGATGCTGATCAAACAGGCCTGTCACTGGTTCTGCTGCATGCAACTATCAAAATCCTTTGACAACTGATGCTCAGTAGCCAAAACCTTCTGTTACAGGTGAAGCAGTTAATGATGATGCTGATTCTGAAGCTAATGATAGTGAATATGAAGCTGTTTACTATCCCTCGTCTGAGCTAGCTCAGATGTTCCAAGAAATCACTCCTTACAATGTTGGAGATAGTGCCAACAGTCCAGTCATGCCAGATAATCCTGCTCTTTCAACTGAACCAGTACTCCCTGAAAGTGAAGTTCAAAGTGTGATCTCTGAAATAGCTGACTCGTTATGTTTGGTGGAATTGTCTGAGATTGAAATGGTTGATTCTGATCAAGATGATAGTGAACCTACTAGTGAACCTTAAAGTGATGCTGAAGTAAGCGGGCCTAGTGAACTAGATTTTATAATAGAAAGTGTTGCTATCCCTGCAGATGCTAGCTGTATGTTGGATGACTCAAACTTCATTGAAGTGCCTCTTTCAGGTGAACCTGAGTCTCAAGAACCAGAAAGTTCAACTGGTACACCAAATACAAGTAACACCGCCAGTTCTGAAACTCAAGAGAGTGCAGTGGTACCCCTTTTGTCAGAAGATGTTTTCTTGCTGGACAATGAGCTGGGAGAAGCTAACCCAAATGGTGATGCTGATAGACAAGTGCCAATCCCCCCATGACAAACGTTCAGACTGAACTGTAAAGCCTGTGATTCGACTCACTTATGACTTACCAGGAAAGCCTGTAGACCGGCCCATGAATATAGTTCATAAAGGGGTATATGTTACAGCAAATTCCCTACCCAAACTAGTGTTTATTGCATCTTCTAAGGTGATAGTTAAACCTTCCACTCAGTATTCTAGGGGTTACCATTACAGAGTTATAGGGGTCAGTTGAAAGTTGCCTAATATCTGTTTACTCTAAACAAACATTAAAAGGGTTCAAAAGGTCTAATGTTATTTCCTATGTGTAAATGAAAATCAGTTCAATCCTTTTGTTTTGGTTTCAATCCTAGCTGCCCCCCCCCCAGTGTGGGACACTGGGGAGCCCACCCCCAGTGTCCCCAAAGATTTTTCCAGTTTCAGCTGTAAAAAAGAAAACAGTCCCTGACATCTTTGTTTTTTAATATCCTGGAAAAAAAGAAAATGGTCCCTTGTCATCTCCCCCATCCCCATCCCCCATCCTGACCCTCTCACTGAGCACCACCACCCACACCACCCCTTGTCCTATACTTACCCCCAGAGGTCATCAGGTGTCATCTTCTGTGGACTGGGACATGTCTGCACTCTTCAAAGCCAAACTGTGAACTGAATTATCAAGGTAAGTGCCATATAATGTCTTTCAATGGTGTTTTGAACTTATGGTGATATCTCGGTCAGTTTTAGGTATTTTTCCACCAAATTTTCTGCATGGGCTTTTTGGAATGCCACTTCATGAACACTGTCACTGTCATTTCATTAATTTGGCCTGGAAGGTGATTTCGCTGTCACTGAGCGAAATCGCCTTTCGGGACCGATTAACAAAATGACAGTGCCAGTGTTCATGAGATGGAGTCCCATAAAGCCCATGTTTAAAATTAGGTTAAAACATTCCTAAAATGCCGAGTTACATGCGTTCATTGAATTTTTTTTACGCACATGCATAACTTTGATACTTTTCAATATTTTCTCAACTCAGCACTTTTTTCACACCACCTCATGAACAGTACAGCTGTCATTTTTCACATCCCGCCCAAAATGTGTTTTCACACCTGTGGTGTGGAATAGCATTTCAGAACAGATTTTAAAATTTTCACCTATGGGGTTCATGAGGCGTGGTCATAAAAATCCCATGTTGACAATTTGGGGTCAAAATATGAAAATGTGCCAAACGTATTATCATTCATTGCAATTCCACTACACACACTTGTAACTTTTGAAATTGTAAATATTTTAACCCAGATTTTCTACATAACTTTCTTATTATCCCAACTCATGTTTGTCACAGCTGTTATTTTTCAAGTCTCGCCCACAATGTTTTTCTCATTTGTGGTGCAGAATGGCATTATCATTCCTCAAAATTACATTTTGGCTTGCATTTCACAATTTCTCTATACCGGGATACATGAGGTGGGGTAATAAGATGGCTATGCTAACAGTTTGGTCACTGCTCTATACATGGGAGCAGAGGACCCAGAGGGCTCTGCACCTCTACACCTACATACACATGTGCATCTACGAAGAGACCCTGTGCTCCCACAGTAAAATAAGGATACTATTGCAAGTTCTCAAAAAGAAAGGAAATTCATTGCAACAAATGTTGTTAATGCATCAGTTAGGGTTCATATTAAAGTGACAAAAGCATAGAAATGTGGTGATACGGTTCCCAGCCCTAACACCCCGCCTCACCCCCCCCACTAAACCCTACCATCTCACCCTACCCTCAACCTCCACACATCAGGGTGTACCTTGGGGGTCATTGGCCCTAATGCTAACCCCATTCTCCTATTCTGTACCATCTCAGCTTCCTTACACATGGAATGGGGTGAGCATTAGGTCCAATGACCCCAAGGCACACCACGGCAATTGTTGGTGTGTGGAGGTGGGGTGGTAGGGTTTGGTGGGAGGGTGAGGTGGGGTGTTAGGATTGAGAATTCTAACACCACATTTCCATACTTTCATCATTTAATATGAATACTAACTGATGTATTGTAATAGTTTTTTTCTAATGTATGTATATGTATAGTATATATATATATATATATATATATATATATATATATATATATATATTGCAACAAATGTTTTTATCTCAAAGAAGTAAGCTTGGACAACTATTGGCCCGGTCCCCACACTTGGTGGCCATCCCTAGTCTTCCCCAGTCTTGATCTCCCACAGATTTTCCTCTCATGGTGGGATGAGAGAAGGAGGGTCATCATCCCCATCAAGACACACATCCAGATACACCTGGGGCCAGAATTGCTGGGCAGACCACCAAGACATGGGTAGGGTTTCACAAAGCACAAGTTCCTATATTTTCCATTTTCTCTCCGTTACCCATGCTGGGGCACACACGTCAATTTGAGCATGTGTTGAGGCATGTGTGCTCGTTGTGTAAGTAATGCAGCTCTCTCCCTTCCTGTGATGCCCTGCAGGCCCACACTACCAACAGGTCTCCACATAGTGTCAGTTATTTGGTGAGAACAGCACACACACCCCCATCAGAGAAGAGAGCATTTCACCAGGCATGGGTGGGCTGGGTGGGCCAAGCAGTCCTTATCTTCCATCAAATTCTATGTTTCTGTATTTCTTTCATCCTCTCTCTCTCTTTCTCTCTCCCCCTTCAGCTCCCAGCAACCCGAGACTGCTCCTGATCCCAGGTCACTAGCACGGAAGGCCTTAGTGCTACTGCCTTGCCACTGGGCCGACTGTTCCATATATTTTAATAGTAGTTAAAAGTCCTCAGCATAAATGTTACCCTTTAATCTGAACAAATGTATTCTCACTAATATGGCATAAACGCAAGTTCCACACAGTACAACTACCATACTGTTTATTTTTGAGATATTTCAAATTATTGCATATGAATCATCTGTATGATTTAAAATAACTTCATGTACAATGCTGTATCTTAATGTAAGACGTTGCCATTTGAACAGTAATACGAAGAAGATTGTAAAGTTAAAAACTCTGAGTGCTGAGTATGTTTGAACGTATACAGATTTTGGATATATGTATTTATACAATGTATGTTTTAGGATAAATAACAGTATAAAAAATGATATCTGAGCTGGCCAGTGAAGATAACATTGTTATCTTCATGTTCCTATATGTCATGCATTTATCTTCACATTGCTATACATCATCTTTAAAATGATTAGTTAATGGTTGCACCTTGTTCAGCTTTTCTACAGCACTTTCACTTTTCATTTATACCCAAACACACCACTACACCCTCCCATTATCACAAATGACATACTAAGAATCCACTAGCTATGGCAACAGAAACACCATGATATAAAACACATTTGCACAGAGCACAACTTCCTCTAATCACCAATGCAAGTAAGTGTACAGAAGCACAAAGAAAGCCACAAATCAAGCCCAGTAGTAACGCTTTCTTCAGCAGCGTCTTAATATAAAGCCCCTTTCACTTCAAGAAATGTACCATAATTTTAAAAAACTCACCCCATGCTGCACAGCTTCAAGATATAAATAAAATATAAATCCATGAAACGCAACCGAACGAACACACTCTAATGACCCTTGACACACAGACACACTGAGCAGCACAGCAGAAAGAAAGAAACGTGTGTGTTTACATACAAATATTTTCAAACTCTCAAAAACACACTGCATTCCCACTGCTGCCTTTATATTGTAAAACTATCAAAAAGCATGGTTAATGGACACTGTCAGAAATTTTTTTTTACACGAAGACTGGATTTGCGCATGCTTCATTCAACATGGTTACCAAGGCAACAGGTGTCTTCACACTCATGCACTGCAGAATTCTACAGCTCATCCGATCTCTTTGAGTTTTCATAGCCCAAAACACAAATATAAATTTACAAAATACTGCCACTATCGCAGCTCTGCCCAAAACAAGGAAAGCACCACAAATAACACATGTAAAACACTCGCTCCATTTTCCTATCCTGCAGAATACCAAATAAATCTCAATATTTATCAAGGACACTAAAAAAAATTGTGCATCATCAGAATAACATGCAAATTGTGATATTTGTCAAAACAACAGCTCCCTGGAATAAGTTAGCTTCAAGCAACTCTTCGCAATTTAAATAAAAAAAATCCACCATGCTGCCACAGGAGCACAGCACGAGACAAACCTTCACCCGTGCACCATAGCAACAACAAACTTCACCAATGGTCTTCATCATCAAAGAATTAAAACAGTAGAATCTTTATTAATATGCTATTCTCTGTATTATAAAAGAGTTTCCACACTTCCAATCTGTTCACAGTTTATCAACTTTCAACAATAAAACTACTTTTAAAAGTAAAAACTATGCTGTTGTACTTTTCTCTATGTTACAATAACTGATTACTGTTATTCAAAGGCATAAGCTAAAAAACTATAAAAATCCCAAAACATACATTGTATAAACAGAACATTACATGGCCTGACTGAAGATATCATATTTATCTTCACTCGAGGCCAGTGACATCAAGATATCTCACTCGTGGCTTCACCACTCGTGAAATATCATGATATCACTGGCATCTCGTGAAGATAAATATGATATCTTCAACCAGCCATGTCTCTATATATATATATATATATATATATATATATATATATATATATATATATATATATATAATAATTATTTTATTTATAAGGTGCCTTTCAATTGCCAAGGCGCTGTGCATAAATAACAGATTAAAACAATAAAAATCATTAAAAAATACAGCTGGATCAAAACAATTATTTCAATCAATATTCTAAAAATGCAGTTTCCCACAAAAAAGTCTTCAAACCTCTCTTGAAGCCCTCCACAGAAGTGCACTCCCGCAACTGACGGGGTAGAGCGTTCCAAAGGGTGGGGGCCACATACGCAAAAGCCTGAGCGCCTGAAGATTACACATATATATATATATATATGCCTGCAGTCTCCTAACGGTTAAAACTATTATCATTAAAAAGCTCCTGCCATTGATCGCCCTATCACTTTTCTCCTTTAGCTCTTTTTTTCCCTTGCCTGACACATGAAAAACAGAATATGGCCATTCCCCCAAAGAAGGAGAATCCTCCTTTCCTGCTAACTGCCATCCTATTTCCCTCCTCTCCACTCTTATTAAACTCCAGAAACACCTGAGGCAAGATTTTCAGAGTGGCAGGACTGCCACAAGCCTGGGGTGCACCCGAAATATGGTGCACTGTGTTTGAAACAATCTAACTGTAGTTTCTATCCCTTACCACTGTTGGTTCAAGCTAGACCATCTTTTTGTGGTATAGCTTGCATTAATCCCAGGGATCGTTTTCATGGAGCTTGCGCCCAAGATTTTGCACAAGCTGCTATAAAGCAGGGAAACTGTATCAACTGCACCCATGCTTAGAAAATTGGGTGCAGTTGCTGCAAACTGCAATGGTGAAGTGGCAAATTCAAAGTGCTGTGGCACAGGGCTTGATGATCTGACTCACAGTTCTCACCAAACTCTACCCTTTTCCTGACACCTGCTGCTACTTCACTCCCTACCAGTGTGATTTTTGGAAAGCTCACTCATCATCATCATCATCAAGTTTATTTTTAAAAACACCCTTTCCAAGCTCAGTGTGCTCTTACAATCAGAAACATAAAATCACATTGCACATAAAAGTCACAACCTTATACATATTTAAAATATTCATGAAATTCAGCACATACATTTCTTATTTATAAGCAACTGATTGGTATAAACCCTTAATATCAGAAACCAGAAAAGGCCTGATTAAACAGATGAGTTTTCAAAGTTGTTTTAAAACCCTCCACGGTTAGGCAATTTTGTATCCAATGAGGTAGAGAATTCCACAGGGTCGGAGCCATAAAGGCAAATGCTTTTCCTCCAGATGTTTTCAAGCAGACCCTGGGAATCTCTAGCAATCAGATCAGAGTGGGTGGGGGGGCAGTAAGCGGACAGGAGTCCTTGCAGATACTGCAGTCCCTGGTCATGTAGGGCTTTATAGGTCAGCAATGTGACCTTGAAAGTTATCCGCCACTGTACTGGCAGCCAGTGCAGTTCACATAGCACAGGTGTTATATGCCTGGATCTAGGGGCTCTAGTCAACAGCCTGGCTGTGGAGTTCTGCACCAGCTGCAAGCAGCGGATATCAACCCCGGTAGCCC
Organism: Neoceratodus forsteri; assembly: GCA_016271365.2. NCBI lineage: Eukaryota > Metazoa > Chordata > Ceratodontiformes > Ceratodontidae > Neoceratodus > Neoceratodus forsteri. Next base: position 1,020,562,386 of record CM028129.1, read on the forward strand.
TAGGTAGAGGGCATTACAGTAACCAAGATGGGTGGTGACAAAGGCGTGGACCAGAATGGGAAGATTTTCAGCTGGAACCAGGTGTTTCACCCTAGCTATGTTCCTAAGATGGTAAAGGGAAGATTTGACAATAGCTGACACCTGAGCCTTCAAGGTCAAGCCCTCATCAAAAATCACACCAAGGGTACACACCTGGTCTGAGACACTTAGTGGTATTCCTACCAGCTATAATCCAGAGAACTGTCCCACCAACATCCTGGCTAACCTACGATCTGGGTCCAGCACCAATACCTGTTTTTCCTAGGTTTAGCCTCAGCCAGCTGGTACTCATCCAGTCCTGAATCTCAGACAGAAAGCTCTTAAACACCGATACAGTATCTTTCTCCTGGCCGGCCACAAAAGACATGTATAGTTGAGAGTCATCTGCATAGTAGTGAAAACTCAGACCATACCATCTTATAATGTCTCCCAATGGTAGCATATATACTGTGAACAACATGGTGGACAGCACCAAGCTCTGTAGCACCCCACAGGACAGCTCATGGGAGGATGAGGAATAAATCCCTGACACCACCCTTTGAGATCTGCCCTCAAGGAATGATCAAAACCAGCTGAGGACTGCCCACCCAGTCCACAGAAGGGCCACAGGTGCTCAAGCAGCACTCCATGGTCCACAATATCAAATGCTGCCAAGAGATCGAGGAGAACCAAGATGGTATGGGATCTCCGATCTCTGGCCATCAGGAGATCATTTAGTACCCTGGTCAGGGCTGTCTCAGTGCTGTCTTTTCCAGAAACCCGACCGGGGAGGGTCATAGATATTGTGGCTGGTTAAATGATCCTCCAGCTGCAGAGCGACCACCTTCTCGATAACTTTACCCATACAAGGCAAGTTAGAGACTGGTCTGTAGTTAGCTGGGGTTTCAGGGTATAAGGAGGGTTTTTTCAGGAGGGGTCAAACAACTGCCTTTTTTAAGGGGTTTGGAATGATCCCTCTCTCCAAAGAACTCCTCACTATCCCAACCAGGACCGGGCCAATGATCTCAACACACCCTACAAGAAGGTGAGTTGGGCCCAGGTCCAAACTACAGCAATTTGGTCACAGAGTCATAGAAACATAGAAACATAGACTTTGATGGCAGATAAGGACCGCTAGGCCCATCTAGTCTGCCCATTTCCCTACCTACAGGATAGGCCACAGATCCTAGTTAACCAACAGCCTATATCTTCTTGCCTCCCACAAGAATTGCCTTATGTCTGTCCCATGCATTCTTGAATTCTCCCACAGTTTTAGACCCCACAACTTCCTCAGGAAGGCTGTTCCATGCATCCACTACCCTCTCTGTGAAATAATACTTCCTCACATTGCCCTGAACCACCCTCCTTCTATCTTTAAATTGTGTCCCCTTGTTCTTGCAAGTCTCTTTTTCTGAAAGATGCTACCCTCTTGGACTTTGTTGATTCCCTTGAGGTACTTGAAAGTTTCTATCATGTCCCCCTCTCCTTCTTTCCTCAAGGGTATACATATTAAGCTCCTTTAGTCTCCTCCTCATACCTTCTCTTGCAGACCCTGCACATTTTAGTTGCCCTCCTCTGGACTGCCTCTATCCTGTCTATGTCCTTGAGGAGATGGGGTCTCCAGAACTGGACACAGTATTCCAGATGGGGTCTCACCAACTGTCTGTACAGAGGGATAACAACTTCTGTTTTCTGCTGCTGATGCCTCTCCTATACATCCCAGTATACTCGAGCCCTCTCTACTGCCTTCTCACATTGCTTGCTAACCTTAAGGTCATCTGATATGATTACCCCAGGTCCCTTTCCTGTTTGTTGTTGTTACTACCTCCCCACCCATTGTGTATTCTTCCCTGGGTTCTTGCTTCCCAGGTGCATTATTTGCACTTTTGCATTGAATCCTAGCTGCCATACGCCTGACCATTCCTCCAACCTTGCCAAGTCCCTTTTCATCCTTTCCACGCCTCCTTGTGTATCAACCCTGTTGCAGATCTTCTGCGTCATCTGCAAAGAGCATACTTTTCCTTCCAGTCCCTCTGCAATGTCACTGATGAAGACATTGAAAAGGACTGGACCCAATACTGAACCCTGCTGTACCCCACTAGTAACCTCCTTTCTTCAGAGTGGACTCCATTTACAATTACCTTCTGTGTCCTGTTGTCCAGCCAATGTTTTACGTGAGGCTACCACGCTGGGACCCACTCCCAGGCTGGTTAATTTGACTAATAATCTTTGTGTGGGACTGTGTCAAATGCCTTGCTGAAGTCTAGGTAGGCCATGTCCACAGCCCTCCCTGGTCTACTACTTTGTGCCAGTCAAAGAAATCTATTAGATTCGTCTGACATGACCTTCCCTTGTGAACCCATGCTGCCTTGGATCCTGTGCTCCACTGGACCTCTAGGTACTCAACTATTCTTTCCTTCAGAAGTGACTCCATCACTTTCCCTACCACAGAGGTCAGACTGACAGGTCTGTAGTTTCCTGCCTCTGTCTTGGTCCCACTTTTGTGAAGGGAATCACATCTGCCTTCCTCCAGTCCTCAGGTACCACTATCCTCCCATGATTTATTAAAAGAGTAGCCAGTGGTTTCACTAGTTCCTTCCTTAATTCTTTAGAATTCTGGGGTGAATTCCATCAGGACCCATTGCTTTGTCCACCTTCAGTTTTAGGTTCTTGCAGAACCCTTTCTTCTATGAAAGGACTGGGATCGACCCCCTATCAAGAGTGCTTCTGTTAATTGGATTAGACACTTCCCCTCTCTTTTTGTGAATACTGAGCAGAAATATTCATTCAGTATTCGTGCTTTTCACTGTCCCCTCTGCCCACCCACACGTTCATTCTATTCAGCCTCACTATCCCTCCCTTTGTCTTTCTACGCTCGCTGATGTACCTATAAAAGGTTTTATCCCCCTTCTTAACTGAGTTGGCTATCTTTTCCTCAGTTTGGGCCTTTGCTATTCTGACTTCCCTCCCTGCTTCTTTCTGCCTTAACTGGTACAGCTCTCTGTCCTGCTCCTTCTGTGTTTCCTTATACTGTCTGGATAATCCTCACAATATCAGTGACTGCCGGCAGGCTGAAGATAGACCAGGTCACTTGGGTAACTGTACCACTCGGCTGATCAAAGTATGAACCAACTGGAAGGCAGTGGGTGATCCCGCTCCTGATGGAGGCAACCTTAACAGCAAAAAACTGCAAACTTGTCACATTTTCCTTGTGATAATGCTTGACCAGATTGCAGACAGACTGGACTGCACAGTCTGTCTACAGTGCAGAAGAGCTGAGCTGACCTGTTTTTAGTTGCAGCAATCTCCTTGGACAGGAACTTTGCCTTCTTATTGAAGATTGCTGATTGGAAGATTCTATAATGATCTAGCAATCTAAGCCTGTTCTCCTCCAGGTGAGTTTTCTGCCAGTGTCTCTCCAACCTTCATCCCTGCCGCTTCAACTCCTTCAGGGACCCATCATACCAAGGAGCCCCAGGCGAACGGTCAGGGGACGAACATGAACCAGAGCAGTGATATCCAGGACTCCTTCTACTGCTCTATTATAGGTGAGAACAATGGAGCCTGGGTCACTGCTATCAGTTGGAATTCCTGAAAGGTCCAGTACTGCCATTAGGCCCTCTTAGGTAACTCCTCTGAAAGGACGGTACTACATAATTTCCTTAGGGGCAGGTCTACTAAGGGGAGTCTCAAGACTGAATCTCATGGCATGATGATCTGACCATCCAACAGGATCCCCCACCATGTCGATGATCTTCATCCCCAGGAGAAATACCAAGTCCAGCGAGTTTCCCCCCCTGTGGGTGGCAGCGGTAACTACCCATGTCAGGTCCAGTGATTCCATCAGCTGGAGGAGGTTTTGACCAAATGATGAGAGCCCATCATTGACCCAGGCTTTGAAGTTCCCCAGAATTAACCATCTGGGGAACTCCAACCAATCTGGCGACAAGCTCTGCTACCTCTTGCAGGAAAACCCTCCCATCACCTGGTGGACGGTAAATGAGAAGGATCCTGCAGCCTGCACCTGCCCCCACAATACACTCAAAAGAGTTGGTAGATCCCACTGAGACCTCCCTGAAATCCAGTTCTGATCTAAAGCAGCTCACGACTCCCCCACCCCGTCAGTCCACTCTAGGTCGGTGCAGAACTGAGAACCCAGCCGGAATAGCGGATGCCAATATGGGTCCTGCATTTTCATCCAGTCAGGTCTTGGTAATGCAAGCCAGGTCTGCAGAAGCTACCAGATCAGCCACCAATGAGGTCTTATTCTTAATTGATCTGGCATTACATAGCACCACCCTATAGGGACGAGAACCTGAGGATGACAGTACTACCTGCCTGCATGGGTCATCCGTCTGGACAAGCTTAAGGCATCAGGGCTCTCATCCTCCTCAGCTGAGTGGTTCAACTCCTGTCCTGAGGATAGGTCTCAAGCAGTCTGTATTGGTGATGCCACATCCACGCCACTCCTTATCTGCTCTGGTGTACTCCAACAGTCTGTCCTTGACCCTGTTCTGTTCTCCATTTTCCTGGATTTGGTTCCTCTGCCTCTGACTTCATGGCCCAGATCCAACTGGACTTCAACAAAATTCAGCACTGGTTCTGGGCTATTCCACTGCCCCTCAGTGCCAATGAAACTGTTTCCATGACTTATGGTGCAAGGTGGAGGCTTACTTGGCTGTCCCCTTCCCCTCCTTCCATGTCCTTGATGGTGTTGTGATTGAGGATGTTTCCTCCTTCAAATAATTTGATGTCTGATTGTACCATTACTTTGATTTCTTGGTTCATGTGGATTCCACCCACAAGAAGTTTCACTTCAACTAGATGTGCATAACAGGAATAAAGCATGTATCCCAGTTCCTTCCCAAAGAGAGATTGTTTTGAAGAGATTCTCTCTATCTTTGATTATGTTAGCATTGCTTACAGTGTTGATCCCCAGTCCACCCTAGTCAGACTTGTCCCCTCTTTCACCTCCTCTGTCACTTTGCCTTGATTGTCCCCTTGGAATTCTCCACTGCTCATTATATTCCTCCCTGTCCTTACTGTCCACTGACACCAGGTGCATTGCCCATTGCATTACCTTCATCTCTAAATTGTGGTTCAGGATCCATACCCCCTACCTTTCCTCCCTTCTCATTCCCCCCCCACTTCCTTCTCAACTCTGCCCTCACTCCTTGGCACTCCCTTCAGTAAAATCCTCCTCAGTTCAAGTTGCTTTGTCCTTTTGCTTCCCTAAACTGTGAGGCTCTCTTCCCCCTCCCATTCACACTGCTGCTTACCTCTCCTTATTCAAATCCCTCCTCCATGAATTCTCTTCTCACTCCTGCAGCTGCCACTGAGCCTGGCTTGGGCTTTATTTATTTTTACCACCACTTAACTCACATCTCAGCCCCACACCTGCCATAAATCAGTCACCCCGTCCATCCCCTTATCTCTTCCATTACACCCAGCCTGCTGTACTCAGTAGTGCTTGCTTACCCAACAGTTTTGGCCTCCATCTGTACTTTTTGCTGAACCTGCTAGTGCCTTGTTTTCACTATGGTTCTGCCACCATCTGCATTGTATTGTACAATTTGTTTTTGTTACTATTTATTGTTAACTTGTACTGGGTTATTGCGAACTATTTGTTGCAACCTATTTGTGTGCTCTCCTCTTCTCCGTCCCCTGACTGTAACTAGAAACAAGTCGTTTTAACTCAGAGAAAGAAAGAAAGAAAGAGAGAGAAAAAGAAAGAAAGAAAGAAAGAAAGAAAGAAAGAAAGAAAGAAAGAAAGAAAGCTAATACAGTAATAGATTTTAAAATTAGATTTGTAGTTGGATTTTTTGCATTACTGTGTGTTATAAAAGATCAATGTCTTACTGGTATCTTCCTTAATTCTCTCCCAGAGCTGCCTTCTGATTTCAAAACCTATGACATTAACAAAGATGGAACAATTTCTCTAAATGAACTGTCAGAAATCACAGAAACCAACCAAGATGATGCCAGCAAACCATTCCATACTGCTGATGGAGATGGTAATTTATTTATTATTAAATCTATTGTAAATCAGCCATATAAGAGAGAATGTTTCCTTTTCTTTTGCTCCTTAAATTAAGCACAGTGCAGAACCGTGACTTTATATGCTTTCTGTTCCCATAGCCTCTGGAATTTCTATTTCAGCCAGCTGATCACATTCCTTGTTGGTAATAATAATTTAGTTCCACCCTAGTCTGTCAATTCATGCATTGTAGGGCATCTCCAAGTGAAGTTGTGTATAATGTGGCCACAGACTGGAGGTTTGTCATGTTGTTAAGAAGCTTTAAAAAAGGTTTTAGTGTGCTGATGTGTGCACAGTGGAATCAGGCCTCTGTTCCTCAGCTAGCTGTTGTTTCGATTGTCCCATGATGATTTGCTATGTCTCAGAGACATGTCTATAAGGGTTATCTCAGCAGATATTTTAGTTGCTGGTAAGGAACGGGAACATTGATTGACCTTTTCATGGTGAGTGAAAGTATCCATGTGCTTAATTTTTTTTTGCAACTCTTTATTTCCACAGAAAGCTCAGATATGACTTTGAATTTGGCTGCATCTGCCAGGGTTACTACATTAAAAGTTATAGGTAGGGGGGGGTGAAGAAATTATATTGTACACTACAAATTAATAGATTTATCATCAAAATAAATATTGAAAACATTATTTACGTCATAGATATCTCTGATCATTAACATGAGATGGACATAATAAATGACACCTAATACCCTCCACCTAAGTATTTCCCAATGTTGTATACAGCCATTGGTTGAGATTGTTTGTGCATATGGCCAAGATATTCAGAAACGAGCCAAAGGCCTGTACAAGTCCAGCTCAGCACAAGACAGCTGCGCCATGGCAAAGCGGGTGCCATATTCAGAAGTTGCACCACCACGAATGAGGTAGCACAAGCTGGCTGAATATGGCAATGATGCACCATGGCGCAAGCAGAGATATGCCGGCACAACCATAGAAGCACAGAGCATACCTGCACACAAACACAGAGGGGCAGTGGAAATGTAAGAGGCCCAGGAACACAGCAAAGGAAGCACAGTTTCAACGGTACAGAACCCCACATCCAGCAAGGCACACCAGTGCATACACTGGCACAGAGCAGAAGGGAAAAATGGGCATCACAGGATGGAGCACAGCCACCAATGGAGGCACTGTGCACCACACCAACCAGAACCAGTCTACAGGCATGCAACAGGGGCATGGACAAGAACAGTACCCCAGAACACAATGGTGGGCCGGGCCATCAGGGGACAGGTGGGGACAATGGGCAATGTGAGGCAGCCAATGCTGCACCTCCCTGAAAGCCACCAGCCCGCTGGCCATGGCCAACACCACACCATGCCCCCCCATGGCCCTGGAGCCAAACACACCCATGCCGTATGCCACACACACCCACAGGCAGCACCAACACCAGGCAGTGAATGTGCCAGGACCCTGGCAGGTGGCCAGAACACACTGGACTAGGAATGCAACAGTGGACATGGATGGCCACACCCCAGTGGGCCAATGAGGCCAGCATGACAACCATGCCCGCGTGCACAACCCCCATGCCCCCAACCACCTGCCCAGCCCTGATCACAGCCCCATGGTGACCCTGAAAACACACAACACACCCACCACACCCAGGAGACAGCCCCCAGCACAACGGGAAACACCACTGGACACAGCAGGGAACCGCAGTCAGCCCATACTCACCCCCCCATGCCAATACCATGGACCAACACCCGACTACTGCAGCATGGCTCCACACGCCACCTGCAAAGCAGACATGGATGCAGGCATGTAGGAAAATAAACACTCTATAACATGGAAACAACAGAGAAACACAGTAACAGGGGCAGGGACAGGGGGGCGGTAAAACATAGAATGGGGTCAGGAAATAGGGACTGTACAAGATGCTGGGGGGCTGCAGAGGAACAGGGATAGCAAGGGAAAGGGGGCTAAACTCAGGGACATGTCAATGCTGTCCATGCCTAGCTGGCCCACCGCCCTCAGCACTGCACTCCCTCCTAATGGCCGTGGTGACATGCTGGATGGACTGCACCATGCAGAGTATCCTACCTCTAGGTCCCTGCCCGCACCCTTGGGCCCCTCCTTGCTGCCACAGAGCTGACACGTAGGGGATAGGACAAGACAGGCAAGCATAGCAATGCCTCAAGGACCTCTACCCACCCACAGTGTGCATTGGATAGCTGGAGCACACACCCCTGGAGAGACCAGAAAGGACCCTTTCATGGAGGGCAATGCCAGCCATCCACACGGCACACCACGGTGGTGCACAGAGGCAGACACTGTAGTGTAGCAGCCAAAGTAATGCAATGAGAGGGTCACATGGCACACAGCAACAGCAGCGTGCAGCACAAGAGGTGGAAGCCTTGTGCATGCCTACCCTACCAACAGCCGGTACTTGGTGGCCAAGGGATGGCACGTAGTGGCATGCACAATGGACTGTGTGACACACACAGCTGTCAAGATGCATGGCAGAGGTGGCCATGGCTGTGCCCTATCCCCACCACTATCTCACTGTGACACTGAGAAGGAATGTGACAATGCTTACCTGCCCCATGCTGTGCAGCTGGTGCCACCTTCTGCCCACTAGGCTGCTCCACACTGGCTGCCTCCACTGCTGCCCTAGCCCATGTACAGTCCTCCAGCCCTGTGGAGGGAATGAAGAGTGGTAGACATCACTACACAGTCACACATGTGGAGCACCCCACCACCACACAGTCCACTATGCACTTGGTGTGTCCCTGTCAGGCCTGAGGCCCACACACCAGCACAGCTGCCTGTGCATCAGCCAAGCCCGATGTGCGGTACCCACAGGCTGACAACGTGCCCACTGCGGGCCATGCTGCACAGCCATGCCAACACCACAGTACTACACCTGGGCACAACAGCAACATGAGCACACCTACCTGGCTGTGGTACAGAACCTCACAGGACGTGGGTATGCATATGCCAGAGGCGGTCTGGTGTCCTCCACCACAGGTCCCCATACCAGTGCCTGCACTGCTCCACCATACGCCCAACACCAGTCCTCCACTCCAGGGCCTCTGCAACATGGTGCCACATCACCCTTCTGGCCTGCTGGAGTGGCACCTGGCCATACAGCTGTCCCTCAAAGAGCTGAACCACAGCCACCAGGTTGATGAGCTCAAACTCTGTCCAGTTGCCTGCCCTCCTGTTCTGTCCCTGCGCCATGGTCAGCAGCCGAGTTTGGGAGGAAAATGGCTGTGGAACAGCACACGTGACTGCCACATGTGCAGGATGCTCAATAGGATACACAAGGCTGAAATTTCACAGCACGTGGATGCATTGACACTGAACATGGCAGGGCCATAGTGCAGTCATGGGCGTGTGCAGCCTGCCAGGGCCTAGTGGGGTCATGACACAACCTATGGGTCAGAGGTCATCACCCCTGTGTGCAGTGCACAGGTGCACAGTAGAGGCAGCGATCGCATGCACAATGGCATACCAGCACCATATGCATCGTGCCATGGCATTGCGCATACTGCGCATGATGCACGATAGCAAAGTGGTCAGTGCTGCACACATGTGCACTGCAGACACGTGTACCAGACATGTGCACTGAGGGCACATGCACTGCGCATGGGCAGGTATTGCCCCATGGAGATGCAACCCATTGTGCACTGCGCAATTACATGATATTGAGATGCCACATGCAAATCACCTCATAAGCCAATGCATAGCACAGTGGGGAGCATTAGCATATCATTAACATTGTGCACAGGCTGATTTGCATGCCTTGCCCCTTAAAAGCGTTGCAGAACAGCACAGGCCACAGACCAGTATTGCAACCATTCAGGTAAGTGACTGGCAACATGGATGAACAGCGGCCTATGCAAACACTGCAACAGAGTGCTGCATTGCAACATGCTGGCACTGACCCACACTGCTGTTCATGTTTACAGGTGGCAGAATGTCGTGAAGTGAAGGAGAGGAATGTCAGGGGCCTACATGCAAGCACAGGCCCAACTTTACAGCTGCTGAGAGCAATGCCCTCATTGAGGCCTACATGAACTGGGAGATCCTTCTCAGCAGTGCCATGGGCACACCGCAGGAGTGGGTGGTGGGCTGGGAGGAGATGGCCCGATACATCAACACCCACAGCTGCCACCATCGAACCCCACAGGAGTGCAAGATGAAGGTTGGCACAGACAGAAGGAGGATCAGTGATAGGGTTGTGGCCATACAGGCATCCTGCAGGGCAACCGGTGGTGGGCTGGCAACTGTGCTACCACTGATGGCTACGGAAGAGCTTGTGGCATCCACCATCTGCCACACAGCAGTGGAGGGTGTGCCTGGTGGGTGGTTTCAGATGGGTGGCAGCCCCTCACTGCATGGTGAGTATGATCAGCCAGCAGGTGTGCCTGGTGTGGGCATGACGCGTAGGTGTGTCTGAGGCCATACCCACTGCCACATGCATGTGTGGACGTGGACACACAGTGCTTCAGGGTGGTGTGTGACAACGGCGGCATGGGGGGCAGGAGGGCATAGGGTTTTGCTGCCCCACTAACCCTCTGTTCTTGTTTTGCAGTGCCAGCATGCCTCCGTGCAGAGGACCATGCAGCGGCCAAGGACACGGATGCCCACCTCTCTAGATCGATGTGCATCCAGAGCCAGGACAGGCCATATCTTGGCATTGTTGGGCATACAGCCAAGCTTGACAGGGGGTCAGATGACCCCCTGACTGGGTTTCTGCATGATGACAGCCTGGAGGTGCTGTGTGCAGAGAACCAGCTTGGTGTGCTGTCCGACACCAATGATGACCTTACTCTGGTACCGGACAGCATAGAGGCGGTGGTGCCCAACACACCCCTTCCCACTACACAGGCACCAGCAGGTCCCATCGCCATGTTCATAGCTCACAGCTGCCTCCCATCCCTGCCGGTGCAGCTGTATGTGGCACCACAGCTGTGTCCGGTGTGGGTGGTGGTGGTGCTGTCATAGTGGTGGAGGCACGGGGCACTGCCCAACAGACAGACAGGCAGTGGAAGCAGGATGCAGGTGATGATGGGTAGCATGCCACTGTGCCCACCACCGATGTGCCAGATGGCACCATGCCCCCTCTACGGCCCACTGTGCATTGTCCACCTGAGCAGGAGGCTGTGCAGCAGCATGCTGAGGCACTCCCCCCAGGCTCAATGGGTGGACCAGGAGGCCCAGGATGCTGAGAGGCTGACAGAGCACACCTGGTTAGTGTGGGCATCCATGGAACACCAGGTGTTTCTTGCTGCTGAGGTGCGCGCACTGATGGCAGAGGTGTGCCAGATAGCTGAGCAGCAGAACAGGGGCAATGCGAGGCTTATGGACAGGCTCACCAAGATGCAGGAGACCACGACTGCAGCAATGGACCACATGACTGGTGCCATTGTGGCATCAATGAACCACATGGCTGGTACCATTGCAGCTGGGCTGGCATCGGTGGCAGCCACTGGGCTCGGCCATGTGCAGAGGATCCCCTGCAGTGCACTGTCCACCCCACAGTGCTGGTGTACGGTGACACCTGCACAGTGGATGCAGGGATCTGAGGTCAGCATCCCAGACACCCCAGGGGCAGGACTTTTTGGCTGCCTCACCACTCCTGTGTGGACCCGGTCACAGTCCTACTCATCAACCCCTGGGGGGGCATCTGACACTCCCCGTGGCTGATGCGCAGCATGCATCTGCCAATCGGCCCCAGCGCAGCTGCCCATGTGGCCATGGCAGTCTTGGGACTGCACAGTTTGAGTGACGTGTCTACTACCCTGACCTGCCATCCACTGCCGATGCCACACACATGTGGGTGGTGGTGGAGCAGCATGCATGTGGTGGCACACATGTGCATTGTGCTGCATGCCCCCTGTGTGTGTGGACCATGGTGTTGGGACATGTGGCATGGATGTGATGAATGCAGCTCAGCACTGGTCATGCCTGTACACAGGTGTCATGCTTGTGATCCATTCCATGTCCCTCACCATGTGTGTGGGTGTCTCTGTGTGATCCTGGCATGGTACCACCTGTGTCGGGCATACCACCGCTGGGCCCTTCATCATCTACGCTGCTGTTCCTCCTGCCTCCTCACACCCCCTCATTACTGCATCTATTATGAATGGGCCACTGTCCATCTCTCAGTCACTGGATGTCTCCCTGGGTGCATCTCACTTTCTGTCAGTCCATCCATGAGTCTGTGTGTTTCTCTCTCTCTCTCTCTGTCTGTCTGTCTGTCTCCCTTTCTCTCTTTCTCACACACACAGTCTCTCACTCCCTCTCTCTCTGTGCACACTGTTGCGCATCTGCTGTCTGTGTGTTTGTGCCTATATTTATTGGCTCAATCCTGCCAGGCACAACTTGGGGTTTGCCCCAGACTTGCACCTTGCTCTATGGTTGAATAAGTCAGTGCACCACTTATTCATGGCAACGCCCCCTGCACTTGCACTGCATACATTATGGCTGCGCATTGGCACAATGGGATTTGTACTGTGCCATGGCTCCCTTTGAATATCACTCGGTGGTGCATCTTCGGACTTGCACTGGTGCAACTCAGTTGCACCATGCGCAAGTGCTCTGAATATCTTGGCTATAGAGTATTAATCATCATGTACAATGTACAGAGTATGTAGGCCCCAAGTCTGAAACAAAATCAAATGAGAAAGATCAATGAGTAGAATCACAGGTCTCCATGCCACGTTTGAAAGAAATTGGGCTATACAAGAGTTCAAGACATCTGAGGGAATGTGTACTTAGTATTTGACCTTAGTGGCATCGTAAAATCTGGTATGAAATGCTTAGAGGGTTAAAAGAAAATCAAGCATGCAATTATCCAGAACACTAAGGATATAAAAGATTAGCATCTGTTCTTTCAAAGTTTAACCTTGGCTTCATGGTATGTTGTTTCTACTGTAGTGGCACAAATGCTCTGTTTGGTGCAAAAAAGTGATAAAACACTGCAGAATATTATGGAGGTGTAAAATGTTGCTGTTGACCTCTGATCCTGTTTTCTAGGTGTCTGTATTTGCAGTTTTCCACACTGCTGGTGTTCCAACTGTTTTCAAATTGTTTTAGACACAGCAGCAATCCTGCTTTTGCAGCCATCTGCCAGGTGCATTGTGTAGCTCTCATCAAGGGGTACACTGTTCCTTTGTGATGGATATCTTTGCTCGGGTTATTAAAGGAAACAGTATGTGAATGGCTGTGTTTACTATTGTTATGCTGCCACTTAAATGCCTGAAGCATGTAATCTCCTCTGTCCAGGAGTGAAGCAGAGGAGTCAAAGTGATTTGCTTCCAGAGTTTTAACAGTTTACACTTATAAATGTAAAGCATGGTGATCTCCAGCAAGCAACTTGATTTCTTGGCTTTTGTCATACCTAAATTTGTTTGATACATGTATTTCCTGCTTGTTTTATCAAAGGCACTTGGCTTGACTTGGTTTGCATAATTGCACTTATATAATACTTCATTATGTACCTATATTTGTTTGTAAAAATTTTGCATATTGTGACTGCACTTTAAAGCTGTAACTTGAATTTGCACATTATCTGTTTCTTGTTCCTCCTGTTTCCAACTCCTCTGGGTCACACCTGGAATTAATGTGTCTTTCCTGGTCACCGATTTTCAAATAAATAAATCTCAAACCACCCAGAACAGCTTAGCAACAGTGAGGGGATTTTCAAAAGTATCCGTTTGAGATCTGCCTGTCAATATTTTTTAAAGAGAAAATCTATCCAGATTGTTAGACTTTTGTAATACTGCATGTCCTAACTACCTCCAAATTCTATACACAAAAAGATAGACTTGCAGCCAAAACGTAGAAACATAGAATGTGTTGGCAGAAAAGGACTGGCTGGCCCATCTACTCTGCCCTGTTTTCTCTGCCTGTTACACACTCTGGACCCTAGCTGGTCACAGCCTAGTGTCCCACCTCCTCCCTTTCCTCTGTTTGTCATGCCCATGAGCGTATCCCATACATGACTGAAGTTCTGCACTGTCTTCATCCCCACTGTCACTCCAGGCAAGCTGTTTCAGACATCTACCACCTTTTCTGTGTAGAAGTATTTCCTCACATCCCTCTTAAACTTTCCTTCTCAAGCTTCCTAGCATGTCCACATGTGCGGGTGCTCCTCCTCTAAAATAAAACCTTTCCTCCTCCTGCATTTTTTTCACCCCCATGAGGTACATATACTGTAGGTCTCAGTCTTATCACCTCTTGCTCCCCTGTCTTCGAGGGAGTACATGTTGAGCTCCTGCAGCCTTTCTTCATATGGTATTCATGCAACTCCTGCACCATTTTGGTAGTCCTCCTCTGGCCAACTTCCACCCTGTCAATGTCCTTGCAGAGGTGCAGCCTCCAGAACTGGACACAGTACTCCAGGTGGGGTCTCACTAGTAAGTGATACAGTGGCAAATCACCTCACTTCTCCTACTAGAAATGCCCCATCGTATGCAACCCAGCATTCGACTAGCCTTGCCTACTGCCCTGACGCACTGACCTGCCACCTTGAGATCAACAGATATGATTACCCCAGGGTCTCTCTCTTGCTTGGTGACTGTAAATATCCCCCACTTTATACACAGTCCCTGGGTTAACACACCCCAGCTGTATGACTTTTCACTTTTTAGCACTGAAACCCAGCTGCCATACTCTAGACCACTCCTCTTTCTGGACAACTTCCTGATGCAAATGGTCAGTGAACCAACCAAGTTTTAGGGAATACCCTTGACCTCATGCTGGCAAATGGGGAGTTTGTGAGAGAACTGAGGGTGGAAGAACCACTGGCTGGGAGTGACCACCACTCTATATGGTTCACGGTGGATATGGGAAAGGAAGGAATGGAATCCAGCACAAGGGTGCTGGACTTCAGGAGGGCCAACTTTGAGAGGATGGGGGAAGTGGTAAAAGGGTAGCTGACCAGAATTTAACCTAGTATGGGCACTAACAAGAGGTGGGAGCTCATAAAGCTGTGGATAATGGAGGCAACCAGAACCTGCAGCAAGGCCCAGAGCAAGAAGTCTAGGGCAAAGAAACCTAGCTGGGTGAGCAAGGAGGTCATAGAAAAGGTAAGGAGGAAAAGAGATGCCTTTAGGGGGTACAAAAAAACAGGGAGGAGGAGCAGGACAGGGAGGAGTACCTGAAGGAACCAAAGGAGGTGACAAGGGCAGTAAGGGCAGCCAAGATGTCTAAGGAGCTCAGGCTGGCACAGGGCATTAAGAAGGAGGAGAAGGACTTTTTCAGGTACATCAGGGAGAAAAGGAACTGTAAGTACCATATAGTAAGGATTATGGAGGGGGGGTGGAAGCAAGGGTGACAAGGCAAGCTACATGATTACTTCTGTGCAATATTTATTAGGAGGAGATGGGGGCGTACAAGGAGGAGGGCAGGAACAGGGGGGGTGATGGATGGAGAAATCACAGAATGCAGGGTTCTGGAAGGTTTGAGGGCACTGAAGGTGAACAAGGCACCAGGCCCAGATGGCATCCACCCCAGGGTACTAAAGGAGCTGGCAGAGGTTCTGGCAGGACCTTTGGCAGATCTATTAACTGCCTCACTTCACTCAGGATGTGTGTACCTCAGGATTGAAGAATGGCTCATGTGGCGTCCCTCAACAAGAGCAACCCCAAGGATGAACTGGGGAACTACAGGCCAGTGAGCCTCACTTCCTTCATGGGTAAGCTGATGGAGACTATCACGAAGGAGAGGCTGGTGTCCCTCCTGGAGGCCAAAAGGCTACAGAACAGCAGACAGCATGGCTTCATAAGTGGCAGATCCTACCAAACCAACCTGGTGGAGTTCTATGACTGGGTAACTAGGCAACTGGATGGGGGCCATGCAGTAGATATCTTGTATCTGGACTTCAGTAAGGCATTTGACTCAGTTCCCCATGGGAGGCTGGGAAGTAAGTCAGAAGGCACAGGGGAGGGTGTAAAGCTGGTGAGATGGGTAGGGAACTGGCTTCAGGGAAGGAAACAGAGGGTGGTGTTGGGTGGGGAGCTCTCATCCACAAGGGTGATGGTGAGTGGTGTTCCACAGGGCTCAGCGTTGGGACCAGTGTAATTTGGGATATTCATTGCAGACATATCATTGGGCATCAAGTGCAAGGCCAGTCTGTTTGCTGACAACACCAAGATGGGAGAGGTGATGGACAATCTAGGGAGATGGCAGAGGTTGCAAGATGATCTACCAAAGCTGGAAACTTAGTTGGACTCCTGGCAACTGGGGTTTAATGCCAAAAAGTGCAAGGTGCTGCATTTTGGGGCAAAAATCCCAAGCGGGATTTACTAGCTGGGGGGAGTGCAGCTAGCTGAGACAGAGGAGAAGAAGGATCTGGGGGTGCTCATTATGGGGTCAATGAACAACTCGGCATAATGTAGGAAGGCAGCTGCAAAGGCCAACAAAATGCTGGGTTGCATTGCGAGAGGTATATCCTCGAGGAGGGGGGAGGTGATTCTGCCACTGTATAGATCATTAGTTAGACCGCACCTCGAGTACTGCATGCAGTACTGGTGCTTGTATCTGAAGAAGGACATTAAGTTACTGGAGGGGGGGTGCAGCGCAGGGTGACAAAGATTATCCAGGGGCTGGGGGACTTATCATACGAGATGAAGATGAGGGAATTGAACATGTACTCGCTGGAGGAGAGGAGGGACAGGGTGGATATGATTGAAACCCTGAAGTTCATGAAAGGAATAAACAAGACAGGTGTGGAGGGGCTGTTCAAAGGAAAGGGAGGGGAGGGATACCCAGGGCCATGATATGAGATTGGAGGGAGGAAGGTTCAGAAAGGAGCTGAGGAGACACTTTTTTACGGAGAGGGTGGTAGCTGGATGGAATGCACTACTCGTGGAAGTGGTATCCAGTAGAACTGTGGGCTGCTTCAAAAGGGTTTGGGACAGGACAAGGGGGGAGGGACAAGGATGGGGAGGGTGGGGCAGCTGCAGAATAAGTGGTGCTAGCTGCACATTAGAGCAGACTTGATAGACCGCTAGGCTTTTATCTGTTGGAAAAGTTTGTATGTTTGTAAGTTCTGGTTTCCACAGATCCCATTGCATATTCTTCACCCCCTCCTGGGTGTCTGCTCTGGTGCAGATTTTTGTGTCCCCCACAAAGGTACAAACCTTCACCTCCAGTTCTTTAGCAGTATCACTTATGAAGACATTGAGGGGGAAAGAACCAAGTACCAATATCTGTAGCACTCCACTGGCCACTCTCATGTCCCCTGAGTGACTTCCACTTACCATCACCCTCTGCCTGCTATCATTTAACCATTTAGATACCCAGTTTACTACCTTCTGTCCCACCCCCAGTATGCTGAGTTTCTTAATCAGCCTGCTGTGTGGTACAGTGTCAAAGATCTTACTGAAGTCCAGATAGGCTACATCCACTGCCCCCCCCCATGATCCACCTCCCTTATAACCCAGTCAAAGAAATCTATAAGATTTGTTTGACATGACCTCACTCCTGTAAAGTGGTGCTGCCAGTGGTCTTGCAGCACATTTGCCTCTAGGTACTCCATCAGTTTCTCCATCAACATGGTTTCCATTAATTTCCCCTAATAGTAATGTGAAACTGACTGGTCAGCAGTAACTAACCTCCTTCCTGCTAGCGCACTTGTACAGACTGATCACATCAGCCTTTCTCCAGTCCTCTGGAACTACCCCCTTTTCAATAAGGTGCTGAAAAGTGTTGCCAGAGGGACAGCTCACACTGGGTTCAGTTGTATTGGTACCCTTTGGTGGATCCAGGCTGGTTCCATTGCTTTGTTTTCCTTTAGGGCTTCCAGTGAAGTCTGTGGCAGACTCTTTTTTCTGAAAATGGACTTGTGTCCACTCCTCACCCCTCCTCTGTGTCTGTTGATACATGCTGGTTCATCCCCCTTCCCCACCACTGTGAAGACCGAGCAGAAGTACTCATATAAAGTATTTACTTTTTCTTGATTTTCTTCTACATAGCTCTCCCTGCTCTGCTGAGTCTCACTATTCCTCCACTTACCTTCCTCTTTTTGTTGATGTACCTGAATAAAGTCTTATCCCCTTTTTTGACCCCATGGGTGATTCTCTCTTCTGTTTGAGCCTTTGTGACTCTCACCCTCTTCCCTTTCTTAACTAGCTCTACCTCCCTGTCCCCCTCCATTTGGGTCCCTTTGTGATTCCTAAAAGTTGTTTATGTCTCCCTTACCACCTCCTTAAAGAATCACAGTGACCTTTTCTTCCTCATCTTAATATTGCTTGTTTCCTTCAAACAGCTTGTCATTGCTTCAGTTATCCTCTTCTGTATCCTTTTCCATTGTTCCTCCTCTCCCTCCCAGCCATCCCCCATTCAAGTTATTTATTAAGGCAGTCTCACATTTCTTTAAAATCTGCTCTCCTGACATCCAGGACCCTTGTCTTAGTGTGCTTTTTCTCCTACTCAATCCATATGACAAAACAATCTATATGATGATTGCTTGTACCCAAGGGCTTCCCCCTTTGAAGTCTTCCATGCTGTCCCATTTGTAATCAACAGATCCAGCACTGTCCGGTCTCTAATGGGTTCTGTAACTAGCTGCCAAAGAAATGCCTCTTGCAGCAAATCTAAGATGGTTCTGCTTCTAGTTGTAGCTGATGCCAGAATGCTCCAGTCTACATCCAGCAGATTAAAATCCCCAGTAATCAAAACCTTCCCTTTGCCTGACATTCTTCAATTGACCTCCCCCAAGACCCTATCTAACTTCTCCTGTGTTGGTCATCTGTATACCATTCCCACACATATAAAGGCCCAGACCTAGACTCTAAGCCAATGCAAAGAACCTCCAGCCCTTCCTTATCCCTGTTGTGTCTTTGTAACTCCATGGCCTTTATACCTTCTCTCACATATAAAACAACCCCCACTATCCTCCCTGCCCTATCCTTTTGAAGCATGATGCAACCTGTAATGGCCACATCCCAGTGGTTGTGGGTGCACCATAATTCTGTTATGGCCACCAGATCCAGGTTAACCTCCTTAATGGTTGCCTCAAGGTCAGGAATTTTATTTCCTAGGCTCCTTGCATTGGCATACATGACTCTCCACTCACGTTGTCCCTACCTTCCCCTACTTTGCCATCCCTTCCCAAGCCAACCCTTCACCCTTCTCTTGTCCCTGGTGCTGCTCCCGGTTTTTTTAATCTCCTCTATTCCCCCTTCTTAATTATTTTCTTAGCCTTAGAACCTCCATCTGGCCCTACACCCTCATGCCCCTTGACCACTCTACCCAAGAAGAATTTATTTCTCCTGGACTTCTCCTTTCTGATGTTCCATTTTCTGTGGGGGCATTCACTGCCCCTCTTTTTATTTCTACTTCCCCTCTGGGTTAGTTTAATTGTCCATCAAAGTAGTATTTAGACCTTGCACTCAGAATTCATGTTCCCCTCCTGGAAGGATGGAGGCCATCACCCTTGTACGGATCTTTATCCCCCAGGTAGGACACCAGTCTACAATGTAGCCAAACCCCTGCTCTCTGCACTATACTTTCAACCAGTCACTGAAGACCCTGGTGCAGTGTTTCTTTTCCTTCCCCATGCCATATACAGGTAGCACCTCAGGGAAGGCCATTTTGTGAGCCACCTGCTTCAAGCCCCTCCCCAGCACCTTAAAGCCTATCCTTCACCACCCCTACTGTGTCTCTTACGAGGCCATTAGTCCCCAAATGGACAATAACATCCAGTTCCTCCTCCTTCTGTCCCATTGCCCTAGTGATCCTAAGTATCTGCTCCCTATTCCTCTGTGCCTTGTTGTCAGGCAGACAACCTCCCTCTTTCCCTCCTGTCCTATTGCCAAAACTACCCCACTAGCAACTGAGTCCCCCACCACAAGATGCATCTTCTTCCGATGGGGTCCTCTGCCTCCCACCTTGGGGCCTCACCTCTGGACGACTCTCACATCCTCCTTTGCCACTACCATACTGTAGGTGCCTCCTCTTGGCAGTGCCATCCCACCAGTCCAGTGAAAGAGTTGTGTAGTGTTTTTGGCTGAGGAATGTGTTTCTGACACTCCTCCACCCCCACCACACCACCCTCCCAGAGTCCACAACAGTCCAGCTGGCTCTCCTTCTTTGCACCTACCAAGGCAACAGTGGTGGACATGGTGGCTCCAGGATGGGGAAGGACATGCTCCTAATTCTAACCAACTTGGCCCAGAGTCTAGTGGCCTCCTCCTTCAACCCAGAGAGTTGAATGCAGATGGAGATGCAAATCAGTCTACAAAAAGTCTCCCTGAAGACTGCCACTCCACAGCCTCTGCACTGCACCAATCTCCTCATTCCTAATACTACTCTCTCTATAACTTAGGATCCTGTGCCCTTTCCCCCAGATAGGGTGTTTTTAGATTTGTGTAAAACAGAAGGCCTCGCAACTCACCTCAGCACTAAGTCAAAAAGAGTGCAAACCTGCACCAATGTGTAGAAAAAGTATAACAATTTACTGAATTCTTATATCTACACATAAAACATATAGTATATAAAAGAGGTCTTGAATAGTGCCACCCCCACAGAAATAGCCCGACAATGTTTCACCCCCTCTCCTGGAATTTTATCAGCCCTTGATAAAGCTTCTGGAGAGGGAATGAAACACTCTTGGGCTCTTACATTGATTGATTTTAGCCCTATGCAACCAGAGCCGGTGGGCTATCTCTCTTTCAATTTGGCCTGTTTTTAGATTTACCTTTTTTGTTTGGTTTACCCTGTTGCTATACCCTAGATAGTGTTCCAATTTGCTTTCCCTGTATGCTTTTAATAAGACTTAACTAGTTTTCCCTGTTAGTTTAGCCTAACCCTTTGTCGATTGACATTAGATGGTGCTTTTTTTGAGGTTCCCCTTTGTCAGTCCCTTCTTCACTTTACTTTAGATGGGGTTTTTTAAGTTTTCCCTTTGTCTCCCTGTGGGTGTTCTATCAATACTCTCTTTAACAGGTGCTTGCAGTTCCTGAACTTTTTAACACAGGTGGCAACAAGTGTTCAGTTAGTCTACATTACAGTTCCTTGCTGAACCAGTAGAGTTCCCTGCATGCCTGTTGTCACCTGCTGATGCCTAAAACACCAAGCTCTATACCTGTTCCACTCACATTCCGGGACACGAATGTGAATGGAACATGTTAGGAGTGCATCCTTTTATTCTTCCTGTTGACCCTCCTCCACATTAGACATTATGCTGAGCAACAGTTACTTCTGTTGGACCTCAGCCACCATATGATCCTCATCAGCTTCTTCTCTGATTGGACCTCAGCCACCATATGATCCTCATCAGCTTCTCCTCTGATCTCCACCCTGGAGAGAGAGAGAGAGAGAGAGAGAGAGGAGAGAGAGAGAGAACGAGAGAGAGAGACGGAGAGAGAGAGAGTTAGAGACACAGACAGAGAAAGAGAGAGAGAAACAGAGCTGCCGTGCAAAAAGAAAAGAGAACATAAAAATGCTTTAGCGACAGGTTAGTTCAATCTGGACTGCAGAATACACCACTATTTTGTTTAGTAACCCTCCTGAAGTCTAGTTCAATTGTCATTCGTTAGTGAGTTTAATGTTGCTACCTGGTTACGAAATGTGCAGTGTGCTTTCCCAATCTTGTTTTAAACACTCATTTTAAAGAAAATGTTTTAATGTACTCTGTTTATAAACCCCACCCCACAGTCACTCTGAGTTTCTTTCAGCAATGTGCTTTGAACTGGTTTACAATTACTGTTTTCAGCTCCTTTCAAAGCCTTACTCTATAATGAGCAGTTTTAGCAGTTTCCTTTCATCCAGTGATGTTATACTGTATGAGATCTTTGAAGAACTGGTTACTGTTAAACTATGGTGTCACTTTGCATTATGGCATTTAATGTGATAGTGCTGCTCCCAATGTTTGAATTTTCAATGAAGCGACACGAGAATTCTGTATATAAGCCCCTCCTTCCTGTGTTTAGGGGTATGACAGGTGGTACTTCGGGGGAGGGGGCCACTCACAGTCAGTAACCACAGTCACAAGATCTGCTCAGTTACCTGGTTCAGCATTGGTCCTGGGAGTGTCAGTTGTCTCTACGGTGCTGCTGCCAGCTGTAGGGGGCAAAAACTCATTATTCAGTACATTGGGGTACATTGAGTTAGTCCATTTTCCACAATGATTCAAAGTGCAAAACTGATTTAATTGACGAAAGATAACAGGCCATTCCATAGAGCATGGGGGAACTATACACGGTGGGTGGGCTTTGTCACACATGGCCAAGGCCAAGATTACATCAATTGCAGAAACTTATCTGGGGATCTTGACTGCACATTCCTCCTCGGAGCTGAATAAGACTCTAACTGATGATAGCAGTAACACACATCAGCTGAAATTTAATTCTACACATGCCACTTCAGTCAAACTTCCTCCTGCATGAACTTAGTAACCCTGTTCATCACCTGAACTCACATTCCATGTTGCTAGGTGAGCACCCCATGGAACAGCCTTGCATAACTATCCAGATGGACATAGTAAACAGTCCTGAAGGTGACTGGGAGCAGGCTGCCACCACTGCTCCCCAACAAACTCAGGCTCTCATCGTCGGACTTGTGCACCAGGAACCTGTGGCAGCCAACTGGCCTAGAAACTCTGGGACCTCGACGCTGCCCTACTTCAGTGCTGGGGATCATGAGGCAGACTCCAATTATACTCCTGGCCCCAGCTCCCGCTCTTCTAGGCAGCATAAGTCCCACTCCATTCAGCTCCTAGGAACACAAATGCTCACTGGACCCCACCGATTTTCTCTGGAACAAGGGTAGCAAGCATGGGTAGCCATTGCCCCACCCCGGCCCTGAACCTCAGCCCATGGTGGAACTTGTAGCACTCCCTGATCCAGGAGCTCACTCCCTCCTCTGTTCCTGCTCTCGGTCTCTCTTTTCTTTTGGCACCAAACCCCCCCTTATGTACTACTAGGACCAGGCCCCACCTGCCAATAGGTGGTCCCAAACACCAAGCAGCAAAATGCAGGAAATGCAGCTAGCAAGCTGCCATATGGGGCTTACATGTATAATTGATTACTACTGTACTAAGATGTCATGTGATGTTATGGAATTGGGGGTATTAATTGTGATGCTGCCGTCCCTCTGACCATTCCCCCTGACAAAGACTCAGTGGTGAGCTGAAGCACTGGGGAACTGGTTCTAATGTGGGATGAATGGACTGCACTGGTAATAATTTTTTGTTTTGCACTATGCTGAGAAATGTGATGGATATGAGGCATTATGCCACTGAAATAATAAACAGCGTGCTTGCCTCAACTTGTCCATGTTAATCTGTGCCTGAATGCACTATCTCCTGGACCTGTAACTATGCTAACAGCCTGTGTGGGTCTTTTTTGTAGTGTTTCCTCTTTTACAACCATTGCTGCAGGCTATGCTCCCCTGAGTTACGGCAAATAAATGAGGGCATTGCATCCGTGTGAGCTTGGTGTGATGGGTGAATTAGAAACCGGTTATGAGAGGGTGAAAGAACACTGAATGCCAAAGATTTTATGGGGAGCTGAACTGGCAGCTAGGGATATTGCACCGATAGCTGGAGAAGATAATATCATCAACTGTGTGCCATGCTGATGGAGATGGGGACCTGCTTTAGTCTGGAAGAATGGATCATAATGGGAGGCTACAACAGCTACTGGGCACTACATAAGGCAATGAAGGGGATGGATTAGGGGCTAGAGAGAAGATATTGGGTCACGGGCACTTCCTTGGACAATTGAGGTAATGTGTTAGGTGACTGGGCACTGCATCGGAGCAGGTCCTGGACTGGGGATGACATCTGGTGATTAAGAAATTGCATCAAGTGATGAGGTGCCACTGGAAAATAGTGGGTGCTTGAAACATATTGAGTAGTTGGAGATGCCACTGGACATGAGCAAGTGCTTGAAGTAGGGACAGGGTGAAGGCCTAATGATTCATATTTGCTATTTATTAAACCTTTGCAACATGTGCCATGGTCATGTCAAAGTGTTTTGTAGTGCCATGTCTGTGAGCAATCAATGATGTACCTGATAGATTCACAATAGCACCCACATACATCTGGCTCAGAGACTTGTACTGCACACCATTAATGTGGGTACTTCTTCCCTGTATGATGCCTCACTGCAGTAATATACAGTATAGCACAATGGAGTGACAGAACAGTAGAGTTGGTGATAAGCTCTAGTTTTACTCCATTCCTGAGACTGTGACTGAGAATTGTGCCTCAGGAGGATGATGTTCAGGAGAACATGCATTTTAGCTTTCAACATCTAAGCAATTTTCAGAATTGATAGATTAATTTATACCATGCCAGTGGAGATCAATATTGTTAGATAGGTAGTGTTGTTTTGTGGTTGAGGACATATGAACCATTAAGAAAAAAATATTGATCATGTTACTAAATCTGTGAAAAACAAAATAACATGCTGGATACGAGTAAGTCATAATCCTGTCCTTCCTAAGTGGGAATATTTTTGCACAGCACAGAATAGTGTATTATATATTAACCAGTATTTATATAGGCTGTGCATCAGTCAGACTTGCAAAGAATCCAACCAACATGAGCTAAGATAAATAGCACTTTATGTAGCAGCATACTGTGCCTACGTAAGTATAACAGAGAACATGACAGCATAACACCCTTTTCACTTCACTGCATGGGATCAAAATCAAACTAAATACAGCATATAATAAAAAAATAGTAATGGTTCTCGGAATTCTGGTGCGAATTGGAAGGCAAAGTGTGTATTTATAGCTAATGCGGTGGAAGATCAATTTTTGCATTGTCTCTGCTTATTTCTCACCACCACATCAAATAAGATTACAAATAACATGCAAAAACCAATATACACAGAAACGAAACACAACTAGACAACTAATGCTGCACCTGGCAGATACCTGTTACACTGCAAAAAAAAAGTCAGCTTTGTCTTTGTTTCAGCAATCCTTTTTCATGTGCTATTTATCATTAGACAGAGCTCATAACATGTTGATGAAATCCTGGGGCCTTTTCAGAAGGGGTGCATTGAATTTATCCAAGCCACCAGTTATATTCTAGAATACAAGTACTGAATTTATTAGGGTCATGATGTGAAATGGTAGTTTACTCATCTGGTAAAAGTGATTATAGGGGTATACATCTCTGTGGCACTTCCGGATTCTTACATCTAGTGTTATGTTCACCTGATAGGTTGCTGATGCACATGTGACTTCAGAAGTGAAATCCAACCTATCTCTTCCTGTGACCTGCAGAGGCTAACTCACATTTGATGTCTTTTAAAGCAGTTATCTAGAATAATGACTGGTTAGCTCATAGGCTTCTGACTGTATACTAGACTACAGACCAGTAGTGGATTATTTATTACTATTACACACTCCAGGTGATTCCAGCCCTTACGACATGCCAGAAAAGGTTATAATTTCTTGATTGAACATGAGTGTCTCCATGTAGGGATGTGGGGTGTCTCAGAGATATATACCACCACAATTTACTATTCCAGTTGAGTAAACTATCATTATGGGGATCATCTCTGAGGCACTCCAGGATCCTTACATCTAGGGTTCTAAAAATCAGTACCCCTACCTTTGCGAGGGGAGACAGATTGTGTTCTGACTGATGAGAGGTGGCCACTTGGAGAACAGGCTGTTTGGAATTGTTTTTGGCATTGTTAGTGACATCGAGTTTGTAATGCCTAGTGGAAGTGTGGATTGATGTCTATGTGGCAGCTGTGCAGATATCATCTGTTATAGCAAGTTTCTTTTCGTCCATGACATGTCAACTGCTCTGGTCAAATGGTCTTTAAAGTCTTCAGGTGGAGATTTGGCACTAGCATAGTACGCTTCTTGAATGGTCATCTTGAACCAGGATACTATGACAGAGTGAGAGGCAGGCTGGCCTTTCTTCTTCCCTTGAACAATTACAAACAGTCTGTCTGTCTTGCAGAAGTCACTCATTCTGTATGTTGTGATGACTCTTTTCATTCCCAGTGTGTGGAGTTTGGGATCAGTTATGTCCTCTGACACAGGCATTTGAGCTGGTAATTTGACTGCATAACTTAAGTGGAAATCTGAGGCAATTTGGGGCAGGAAGGAAGGAATTGTTCATAGTATGACCCTGTCTTTGTGAAAGATCAGGCACAGTTCTCAGCAGCATAGGGCTTGCAGTTTGCCTGTTCTCATGACTGAGCAAACTGCAATCGAAAATAGTGCTTTGAGATTTATTGATTTAAGAACTTCAGTGTTTAGAGGTTCAAATGGTACAGTGGTCATAGCTCTAAGGACTAAGTTTAGGTCCCATGGCACAGTAATTTATTTGGTCTTAGGATGGGTTTTCGAGGCTGCTTTCAGAAGAGGTATGTTGGAATGAGCCCCTGGCAATCTGTCATGTATTTGACCTCTCACCACCTAAATTTCTGTCGACTGTACTCATAAAGTTAATGGGGAAGGTTCCTTGTCTAGGACCCCCTGAAGCAACAGGGGAATGTTCACTTAAGAGGTGTTCTGTGGAGTTAAGGATATTGCAGAGCACCATTTTGCAAATATTGACCACTGTCTTTTATATGTCACCATGGTGCAACCTCTTCTTGACATAGTCATGGTGTCTATGATGGATTCATGGTTGCCAGATTTTAACTATTTCTCCCTTTCAGGAGCCAAGCTGTCAGCTTGAGATTATGAGGGTTGGGATAACACACTGGGCCATGTTGTAAAATGTTGTGTCTGAGTGGGAACCTCCATGGGTGGTCCAGGGCAATGCTCACCACCGTTGTAAACCAAAACCTACTGGGCTAGTATGGTGCGACCAGAATTACCCTTGCTCTGGGTTGTCAAATTTCCTCAGGACTTGTGGGAGCTGGGGGAGATGGGGAAATATGTGAGCTACGTCCAAGTACCATTCTGATAAAGGAGTGTCCACTCCCATGGATTGGCTGTCTTTGAACCTTGAGCAGAACCTGTGGCACAGAATGTTTTTGTCAGTTGCCATAAAGTCCACTTGCACTGGCCTACAGTGCCTGTTGATGCAGTGGAAGACTTGTGGATGGAGTTTCCACTTTCCTGGGTGGATGGTCTGGTGGCTCAACCAGTTCACTGTCGTATTCAGCTTGACAGCTAAATGAATGGCTGAGATGCTGGTTAGGTGGGTCTGTGCACAGGTCAGCATCTTTGCAGCCCCTTTTATCATAGCCATGCTCTTGGTTCCACCTTGCTTTATAATGTATGCCACCTTCACGCTGTTGTCCAATCTTATGAGAATGTTTTTTCTTTGCTATGTGTTTGAAGTGAAGTAGGGTTACAAACATGGTTCTCACTTCTAAAATGTTGACTGGCAGTTTTGACTCCACCATTGACCATTTCCCCTAAACCGACAGGTGACCAGTGGCCAATTTTAGTGTCATCTGCAAAAAGGCAGACCTTCCCATTTAGCCCCTCTGCAATGTCATTAAAGTAACATTTAAACAGTTCACTGAGGACAGTGGATCCCCTCCTGGATGGATGCAGGCCATCTCCTCTGTATAGGCCCTTATTCATCCAAGTGGGACCCCTGTCCCCAGTGTAGTCAAACCCCTCCTCTTTACACCATTCCTTCAACAATAAGTTGAAGGTCCTGGTACAGAGTACCTTGTCCTCCCCCTTGTCATAGACAGGCAGCACCTCAGAAAGCACTGCTGAGCACATCACCTGCATAAGAACCCTCCCCTGCTCCCTGAACTCCTCCTGCACTATCCCAGCCTCATTCCTATCCAGGTCATTTGTCCCCAGATGGACAATGACATCCAGCTCTCTCTCCCTTCCTGCTATCCTAGCAATCCTCAGGATCCACTTTCCATCCCACCAAGCCATGGCACCTAACCTCCCGTTCCCCTTCCCTTCCTGCTCCCAGTTCTATCCATCTTACAACTGAGTCCCCCACCAGGAGTTTCTTCCTCTTCCTCTGCCACTCTCATTGGGGTCTCCAATATGGAGGACCCCCACATCCTCCCTGGACACCACCACAGGTGCCTCCACGGAGCAGTCCCATCTCACCAGAGTGGCAAAGGAATTGTGTAGTTGAACCTTCCTTGTCGTACTTGATGCATTATGGTGCTGCTGGTCCTGGGTAGAATCAGTGGCCAGCCATGGAAAGAGACAGCTTAAAAGGCAGGACACTTATTAAAAAGCTTCCCCAGTAAAAATGTGTAGTCACAAACCATGATTAAAAACACATACTTTAGAGATTTTGGACAGAGAAGCTTAAATGTTGGCTCCAGACAAACTTCTTGATAGCAGGAGCTGTGATCTTGTACTGCAAACCTGATCAGATGAACATTTGAAGTGGAGCTACCCTCATCAAACTACAGGATAAGGGGGGGTTGGATTTCACTTTTGAAGTCACATGTCAATCAACAGCATATCATGTGAACATAACTCTAAATGTAAGGATCCTGGAGTGCCTCAGAGATTATCCCCCACAATACAACTTTCCATTCATTGCAGTGTTGAGTGGAGTCAGTTTATTTATTTATTTTTTAATTTTTTGCAAACTCTATTTATGCACCTACAGTGGCTCCTTAGACCTCTCTTTAGTGAGGGCTCTCATTGTGACCATGTTCTGCTTGAGACCTGAGGTCCTCTGCAGTCTGGCCTCTGCTCCCAGGAGTGCCCCTCCACTGCCACAGACCACCCCAACCCACCCCTGACTCTGAGCCCCCCAGGGTGGGGTTACCCTAACTCCTCCAGCGCTCTATTTGGAATCTAGAAGGGAAGCCGGGGAGTGGAGTGGATGCATGGATACCAGTTGGGATGGACCCAGCTGAAGGTGTGAGGGCCGACCACTGGACCCTCCTTCACCTGTCTGGGTGTCAGAGTCCTTTTTCCTTGTTCCCAGAGGTGTGGAAGTGCAATGACATCCAGCACTCCTACAGGACATCCACCACTGCCTCCAAATCCCTTGACAAGACTCCTGCATGATGCAATGCTCCCAGCCTCCACTGGGAGTTGCAGTAACAGCAGGAGGTACAACGTGCCCACCCCCAGGAGAGGAGAGCAGTCCTCTGGATGCTCGATCCTCTCCTGGCCATGCTGACCCCCGACAACCCAGGTCCGTTACCGAACCCAGTTCACCAGCATGGCACGAGGTGTGGTGTCCAGTGCCTCTACCCTCAGCACCACTGGGCCAGCTGAGGTCAGTTTACATACAAGATGGAGTCATACAAGAGAA
The DNA here is from genome assembly GCA_016271365.2 of Neoceratodus forsteri. Taxonomy (NCBI): domain Eukaryota; kingdom Metazoa; phylum Chordata; order Ceratodontiformes; family Ceratodontidae; genus Neoceratodus; species Neoceratodus forsteri. Next base: position 1,020,591,589 of record CM028129.1, read on the forward strand.
GATGGCCAATAAAAGATCCAGATACTGAAGGTGTACAATAGTTTTGGGAAGACAGCAGCATATTTATGGAGATTTCCCGATACCAGGATTAGAATATTCTAAGGGAATATGCAGATTGGGAGAAAAATTACAGGTCAGGTCTCAGTATGCTTCAGGAGTGTCAGCTGTCTGACTGTGGACATTTTTGTTTTTCTGCATTCATGAATAATTTGTAACTGTGACCAGAGATACTGTAAGAACATGGATAAAGCAAATATGGAGCCATCCATGGAATGAAATACAATATAATAATGGTTTTACTTTCAGCTGTGCTCTTGGGAAATCAAAAAATCAAACTGTCACGTTTCAGGGATTAAATCTATTCTGAGTTATTTTTGACAACAGCACAAGGATCTGAATCTCTGCTAAACAATTTGGTCTGTGTTTCTTTTTAAATAATTTCTTTCAGAGATTTAATGTTTGATAGAAAACAGTAATCTGCCATAATTTAATGTCATAAAAAGTTAACTCCTTCAATTTATACAGTACTTATTGTAATATATGGATCCAAGGATTTTGAAGTACTCAACATCATTGCAGTGCTGCACCATTGAGAAGAAAGGTAGAGAGATTTAAAAAATCCAGTCTCACTCTGGTTCTGTGTGCTGCTGTAATTCATTCCTCACCACCACCACTACTCCTGAAGGGTAAAGAAGGACTCCACAGAGCAGGACCATCCTATCACTGCACTTCCACAGTGCAGCTGCATAAGAAGAGCTCTTTCACTGGGATCAGTTCCAGCTCAGCTTGTTGCTCTGCCCTGCTACAAGTCTCCTCCAGTTACATGGCAGTGTGATTGTAGCCACACCTCCTGTGCCATGGATCCACCTATAGGAGCCACCCATACTGTTCCAGGAACTGAGATGAAAAGCAGAACGAGATATTCTGGTCTCCCCCTGTCTCCATGTGCTGCTTTAGTTCATTCACCACCAGCATCACCATTAGTGGTGGGCGAAGTGGGCTCAATCCGGCCTGCCACAAGTGATTCATGGAGCAAAGCAGATTCATGAGTGCTCTGCAACGAAACGGAGTACTTACGTTATAATGAGGAAGTCCATTGGAAACAATGAATTTGCATTATGCCACCTCCCCAGACCACTACTCTGCCAAATTTAAGGCGAAGTGCATTGCTGGCAGTGCACTTCGCCTCACAGCCTTATGTTTGAACTCCGAAGGCAAATTTTGCAGTGATTCATGGGATTTCAGGTCACGTGGGCTCTATATTGATCTGCACAGCCTCAGTTCAGGGTAGTATGAGTAGGAAGGACTAGGAGACAGTGTGCTCTGATAGCTGTCTGTGATAGGAATCTTGTAAAAGCTGTTCAAAAAGCATTTTTGCATTTTTTTGGGGGGGGCTCCAACTTTAGTTCATCAATTGTAGAAAACCCTCCTGTGCTCATATCATCGAACGTTTTGGTTTTTGTGTGTATTTTGAATGTTAACGTACAACATTGAGTGTGTGTGGTGAAAGACAGTGAAAGTGTGCTTTGGGGGAGGGGCGTATCTGTAGTGTAGGTAGATTTAAGTTGGAGAAATAGTGATTTCTTTGTTTTGTGGTTATATTTTTGTTATATAGCTGACTGTGTTAATGTACACACAGTAACACTGTCAGTAGTAGTTGAAATTTTCTTACTGTTTGTTGTGTGGATGTGGTGCAGCAGTTCATAAGTTCAGGTTGTTTACATTACAAATTTAAAATACGTAACGTGGCATAGTACTGAACTTTTGCATTTGCTATGCATTCCTCATTCAGCATTGTACACAAACTGTTCTGTGTGTGAGTGTGTGTGCAGTGTTATGTGCATCAAATAATACACCGTTTATTGTGCCACAGACTAGTATAATTGCAGGCACAGCAGTGTGAACCTGCTATCCACTGCTGCTGACTGATTTTGTACTGCGATCATGGTATCTGTTCTTAGTTTTGCTGCTTGTAGTGCCTTAAAAATCTGTAATGTCTGCATTCAGTGCCCCCCCCACCCCCATGTTCAAAAGGTATTTTTTACCACATTGGATTGTTTTTGTGACCTCGTCAGCACCACTGGTTACTGAAGTTGTTTTAATTGCATGACAGCCTCTGAGTAGTCTCTTATCTGTTGCTGAAGCCACAGTTGTTTATTTGGCTTCACATCCAGCATTCCTCTAATCAGACAGTGGATGTATCAAAATCTGAATTTGGTTATAATATTGTGATTGATCCCCCAAAATGCCTGCAAAGAGAGGTGCAAGCAAAGCTGTTTCTCGCCATGGCAATAAGATGGTCTGTGGGCGTGGTAGTAGTACGCAGATGCAGAAGTGCATTGCTGAAGTGAGGAAATGTATTCTCCTGCAATGTTTTTTACAGCCCAATCAGTAGCTTCACTCACAGTTGGAGGAGATGATGTTTTCCCAGCCAGTGGTGTTAGTGTTACTGGTGTTAGTGGTGGTGGAGGTAGTATAGTATTGTTGCGTCAAGTTCTAATTCTGACCAGTGTACCGTATCCAAAAATATTGAGTGTGAAGCAATGCAAGTGATTGGCAGCATCGATGATGTCATACTTTCCAGTAACATCCCAGTAACTGAACCTGAGGATTCTGATAATCATGTCAACAATAGCATATGTGATATTCCATCCACCGTGGCACTTAACGTCAAGCATTTTCCATGCAGTGATTCACAGAGTGGTGAAAAAATATCAGTTGATGGTGGTGTAGATGCTTATGATGAATGTGATGATGACGATGATGTTGCTGTTATTGCAACATGCAGTCCACTTGCTAGCATCCAAGCAGAAGATGTGGATGTGTGTGACATTGATGAATTTGATGATGATGTAATTGACCCCAGTTGGGAACTGGAGAAAAAGAAATTCAAAGTGGCAGTGTCTGAGTCTGTTTGCAGGAATCCCCCCCCTGTAAAAACTTGTGATCTCCTGGTTTTAGTTGATGATGATGATGACCCAGTAATCAATATGATAGCTAGTTGTGGTGGTCAGTTGCAGTACAGGTGTGCAGTGCCCGAAACATCACGTGCCCCCCCCTCACTTCAGTGCTTAAAATAACGGACTTAAATAAGCCACATCATGGACATGTTAAAAACAGAGTATCACAATCCCTTGTTTGGGATTTTTTTGTTCAAGATGCAAATGATGAGTCAGTTGCAGTCTGCCAGGTTTGCCATGCGTGTGTGAGTCGAGGTAAAAAGGGGAGTCATCTGGGCACAGGAGGACAGCATATGCATCTTAAGAATAGGCACATGGCACTGTGGACCCAGCACAAGCTGGCAGCTAATACCACAGTTGGACATTCACCCTCATCACCGACAGCCATAGCCAGCATATTATCCCCTTCCATGACTGTTAAGCCCAGTAGGAAATTAAACATGTGCAGTAGTACGGTAATAAGAACAGAGGATTACTACAGGCATGGTGAGGTGGAGGACCATAATGACTTTGAAATGTTGTCCAGAGCTGGTGAGAGTAGCAGTTTTTGTGGTGGTGGTGGTGGTGGTTGTGAATGCAGTATGTCTAGTGCAAGTGGTACATCAACCCCAGTTGGCAAATCTAGCAAAATAACAGCATTTCTGGGTTTGTCATCATCACCTCTGCAACCGTCTTCATCAAATGTCCAGACTCCACCCCTTGCTAATGCCATTCATCACAAAGCACAACCATTTGTGATCAACACCCCCCTTGTAAAATGTTTAAGTCAGCCCATGATACAGAGTGTTTTTACACATAAGCTGAAGTACCCCTGAATCACACTGTGACACATGAATTTAATGCTGCTGTAGCGGAAATGCTGGCAATTGATCTTTTGCCCTTCTCCTTTGTGGAGAATTCTGGGTTCCGGTAGTTTGCTACACATGCCTGTCCAAAATGGAAAGTCCCATCCAGGATATACTTTTCTACCCGTGCTGTCCCCAAGTTGTTCCGCACTGTCTCAGACTCAGTAAGACATGCCCCTTCAACATTCCTCCTCTCCATTCATCCATTTAAGTATGGATATGTGGACAAGTGGCAAAACAGCGGGGAGTTCATATTTGTGTATAACTGCACACTGGGCGCAGGTGTCGGGGGTTGTTTGTGATGTTTGTAGAGTGAATAATCAGTGCAGTAAGATGGATTGTTGTGGTAGCAATCTTCCAGGAATTCGACAGCATGCAACGATTGCTATGCACAATGTGACTTGTTCACACACTGGTGAGAACATGTTGGACATGGTACTGACTGAAACTGACCCTTGGCTAAACCCTCTGTCCCTGAGAGATGGGTTCATAGCAAGTGACAATGGGTCAAATGTGGTGAAATGCATCGCGAATGGTGTTTTTTTTCTGAGTTCCATGCATGGCCCACTGTTTAAATATTGTGGTTCAGAAGTTTCTGCAGCACCCTGATATAAAGGAAATGCTGATCATTGCATGACGTATCTGTTCTCACTTTTCAAGATCTGGAAAGGCCTGTGACCAACTGTGGCAGTTGCAGATACTGTACAAAACAGCCTGCCTCAGTGCCGCTTGAAGCTGGAAGTTGTCTCTTGATGGAACTCCACTTCATACATGGCAGAGAGGTTGTATGAACAATACAAAGCCATTTCAGAATATCTTGTTATGCACACTAGATGTGACAGTTCTGGGGCCTCCATGTCTATGATGACTGAACAGAACAATTTGTGGCCTTTTTAACATGCCACACAAGCAGTGAGTGTCGAGTCTGCCTCCATTAGCCAATCAATTCCACTGTTGCAGGGGCTGAGGAAGACATTGGTGAATGTACAGCATAGCCTTGATGTTGCCGGAGATGACGGTAGCAGTATGTTGCTGCAACACATGCTGACAGTATTCGACCAGAATCGTCACGTTGTGAGCATTCAGCGTAGTGACAACTTTGCCATAACAACAATGCTGGACCCACAATACAAATGTGGAATTGCATCAGTACTGGAGGGAGGGCCTGAACAGGTAAAAAATATCAATGGTCAACTGGTGTGCTTGGTTCATGGGACACAGCAGTCACGTGCCAAGGTCAGAAAACCTCAGCAGCATAATCTGGCTGAAGGTGTACCTGGAGGACAATCAAGCATATCCTGCAAGGGGAAGGGGATTGCAGTTCCAGGTGGTCTGTCATCCAAAGTGGCTGGCGTCAACCCACTTTAGGAGGCTTTGTCCCAAGTGGGTATTTGTGAAATAAATTATTCAGGAGAACAGGATGGTGCATCAACAACTGGACTTAGTGCAGCACAGAGAATGGTTGAGTCATATTTGCCTGAAAACAGGCATCTGACAATAACTGAAGATCCTCTTTTGTACTGGTGGAAAGGTCAGTGAATGGCCAGAGCTGACTGCAGTGGCACTGAAGTACCTCACATGCCCACCCTCCAGTGTAAGTGTTGAGAGGGTATTCAGCTCAACAGGTGCAATAGTCAGGGATGGTCAGACAAACCAGTCTCCTGCAAATGATAGTTTGCTAACATTCATTAAAATGAATGAGAGGCATGTACCAGCACAGACTGCAACCTCGGTATTCGTACCCTGGCCTAGTCATGGTGGTCTTGCTGATGTGGAAATGGAGCATCCTGGTGGCACTGTCAGTGGCTGCCTGAAATGGCACACCACTGACGTAGATGACGACACAATGGAGAAAGAATTTCACCATGGTCAGACTTCAGACATCGATGACTGTGAGGGCAGCTTTCTTTATGTGGATGATGATGTGGTTAATGTTGGCAGGGTTTAACTGAAGTTTTTAAAAGATGGTGTGCTCCCTCGGACCACCACCATCGGGACTAATGTTAGCCACTGCCACCACTGAGCCTGAGTCCGCCTGCCCCCGGACCACCACCACCACCACCACCACCACCAGGACTGATGTTAGCCACTGCCACCACTACTGAGCCTGAGTCTGTCCACCCCTCAGACCACCACCACTGGGATTGATGTTAGCCAATGCCACCACTGAGCTTGAGTCTGTCCGCCTCCTGGACTACCACCACCGGGAATGATGTTAGGCACTACAACCACTGAGCCTGAGTCTGTCTGTCCCTGGACCACCACCACCCGGGACTGATGTCTGCCACTGCCACCACTACTCAGCCTGAGTCTGTCCACCCCCTGGACCACCACCACCACCGGGACTGATGTTAACCACTGCCACCACTACTGAGCCTGAGTCTGTTCGGACCACCACATCCATCAGCCACAGACACAAAGCTGCTTAATATTTAAATCATAAAGTGAGTATGTGCACTCGTGTTTGTCGTGCTGCTTCACTTCCTTTAGTTGTATGTTTTGTTATCTGTAGCTTTTCAGAGCTGCAATGGTAAAACACATACGGCACACTTATTTTGTTTCTTTTACAGGGTAACAAAAAAAGGCTTCACTGCTAAAACTAATTGGGAATGGTACTGTAGCTGTACTGTACAGAGAGAAAGAGATGCAATATCCATGTGAAATCCATTCTGGTAAGTATGAAGATTTTATTTCATCCACTTCATTGTTTTGGAAAGACTGCAGCAAATATTGCACACAGGTTATGTTAGTTGACAAGATGTGGGTTTGAATTGTAACTTGACTTTAGATTGAGATTTGAGAACCGGGGAGTGACACATAACAATTAAGTTGTAAGAATTCATTCATTTCTTTTTTTTAGGAAACTTCCTGATGCTTTATTGTTCTGTTAAAGTGGCCTTATCCAAAATAGTTATTCAACATCAGGCACCCCCTTCCCCCAAGCTTGGGCACACATGCAACATGCAGAAGTCGTTTCATTAGATGACCTTGACCATCATTAACAACCGGACTCCAGAAGGATGCTGATGAAATCTGTGAAGAAGTAACAAAATAAGAAACCATTACAGACAAACCTGCAAATATGATTCCTCCCACCCCCCCAAAAAAAATACTTACCTTCATGTGCTTGAGAGTTATCTGTTTCCAATTTCAGCACAAAAAATTCTCATTGAGCACTGGAACGTGCACACCAACAGTTTCTGTGTGACCTGTGATGCAGAACAATACCACAAGTACATGTCTATGTCAACCCCCCTCCTCACCTACAAAATACACAACCATATATCTATATATATATATATATATCTACTCACCAAGACTACTAGTAGTGTACAGCCAAAGGGCACCCTTCAATCCAATTGAGATGATCACATTGCTTTTGCTCGAATCGTCTCACAGAACAAGTCAATTTTCTGCACACAAGCAGGATGCATTTTGGGCCCGCAGAAAAATCTGGCACCCTGTGCCACCACTACACGCATGACTGAGTGAGCCATTAATTCTGGGGGACTTTGTATGTGCTGAAACACTCTCATTCCACTGTGTTAACACTTGTAAATGTTCTGCACACAAGCAGGATGCATTTTGGGCCTGCAGAAAAAATCTGGGACTCTGTGCCAACACTGTGTGCATGACTGAGTGTACCATTAATTCTGGGAGACTTTGTATGTGCTGAAACACTCTCATTCCACTGTGTTAACACTTGTCAATTTTCTGCACACAAGCAGGATGCATTTTGGGCCTACAGAAAAAATCTGGGACTCTGTGCCACCACTGCACGCATGACTGAGTGTGCCATTCATTCTGGAGGACTTTGTATGTGCTGAAACGCTCTCATTCCACTGTGTTAACACTTATAAATGTTCTGCACACAAGCAGGATGCATTTTGGGCCTGCAGAAAAAACCCGGGACTCTGTGCCACCACGGCACGCATGACTGGATGCACCATTAATTCTAGGGAACTTTGTATGTGCTGAAACACTCTCATTCCACTGTGTTAACACTTGTCAATTTTCTGCATACAAGCAGGATGCATTTTGTGCCTACAGAAAAATTCTGGGGACTCTGTGCCACATTTGTGTGTTCTGTGATTGTTGCTGTGAGCTCGTGCTGTCATACTGACATTTTTACAATTAAAGCAGCATTGCAAGAATGTACTGACAGTTTTGAACTGTACTTTTTTATGCTACTTTACATTGCCACAGCCACCACTAGTTACCTCCAAGTCGTGACTTGAATGATACACTTCTTTTCACAGTTTATGTCTGCTTTACTTACTTGACTACTTTTTTCATGTATGAAAAAAAAATAAGCACGCCTTACAATATTGTTCAGACCAGGTTTGTATTTATTTATTTGACACTGCTCTTCAATAACTATTGTTCCGTGGTGTCATAAAACACTGCCTGTTGCATAACTGTTAATTAACAACAGAAGTGATATATAACAACTAATTGATGTGATGGAGAAAAGCAGAGGAAAACAATGACAAAGACATGGTCAGCACCAATTTAAAAGGAATGCTCCTTTCATTATTTCATACTAGAAAAAAGGTAGTACAGCAGACTCACTACTGCACATTCATGTATCAGTCCAGTCAGTCAGGATGTAAGTAAAAGAAGTTGAAACAGCATTAAAAAATATAGGTCAGAATTCTCAACAGATTGTTGAGCTGCTGCTTTACAGAGATTCCCCATATTACATAGTTATGGTGATGCACATAAACTAATATGTGGGGGCATTACTCCCACTGGAATATTTCTTGATCCACAGAGTGCAATATATTTCTGTGAAAACTGCCTATAATTTCATTACAGTGTGTCATGTGATGGAGGAATTACCGATCAGAAAAGCCACCCACATTCTGCCCCCCTTTCTCAGCAACGTTAGGACATGATGCCAGGGGGAGCGCAGGTGCATGCTCCACTACAGTGAATGTCCAGCAGCTATCCAAATGTTTCCTTATGTTATAAGGTTGATTTTCTGGTGAAATGTGGGAATGTTTCCACTAACAAGGCTCTTCTTACTGGAAATGTACCCACACGTTTCACCACAAACTGACCATTATAACATGAAGAAACATTCGGAAAGCTGACAGAAAATTGGATATTCACTGTAAGGAGCATGCACAAGAGCTCTCCCTACCATCATGTTCTAATGTTTCTGAGTAGGGAGGCAGAATGTGGGCAGATTTTCAGAATGGGAATTCCTGCATCACGTGACACACTGTAGTGAAATTACGGGCCGGTTTCCACACAAATGTATTGCACTATGTGGTGCAAGAAAGATTCCCCTGGAAGGGAAAATGTGCATGATTAAACAACAACAACAACAAAGAAAAAACACACAAAAACAGTACAACACAGTAATGGGGTGGAGTGGGGGTGGGAGGGCAGAAAACAATCCCCTAACTTACTGTGGGCGTGGGACACTGTGGTGGTCCAGCAACAGATGCAGAATTGAAACTATTTGCTGCTGCTGTTGTTCTATTCTGTTCACCTGCTGCTGCAAAGCACCAAACTGCTCATTGTTTCCTTCAAGAGTGGCCCTCACCAGGCCGATGTCAGACTGTGTTGCAGAGACTGTGGTGGGGTCCACTGCAGCATGGAATCCAGGTAGTGGTGGTGGAGAGGGTGGTGCTGGTGGCGGTGGTGGTGGTGGAGCAGCTGCTGTACTAGCCCTCCTCCTCCTGCTGCAGCTAGGACGAGGCACAACTCCTACCCCAGCAGCACCCTCGGCCACTGCCATGGAAGGGCCAGCAGGTAGATGCCTGGCCCCTTCCATGGCAGCCTGCCACTCTGCCTGGTGGTGGTTCAGCATGTGGGTGTGCTGGCCACCGGTCCCCAAATGTGTCCCATGGGGGCCACAGTATACCACCACACCACACAGATGGCACACCACCACTGTGCTGTCTCCCTGCACAGAGTTAAAAAACTCCCACACTGGGGAGCTGTGGGAGGACCAGACACTGTCCTCACACAAGACCCAAACTTACATTTTCCAGGGCCACCTCCTGTGGCTGTGGAGGTGGTGGAGGGGGTGCTGCTGAAGCCCCTACAGCTGCTGCTACCGGTGGTGGTGGTAGTGGCAGAGAAGGTGGATGCACAGCAGCCACCGGTGGCACTGGTGCTGCTGCTGCTGCTGCTCCTGTTGCTTGAACATGGGGGCAAGCAACACCCTGGAGTCAGGAGTGGTCCAGCATGATACGACCGTCCCACCTCCACGGGTCCACAATTCCCTCTGACCATGCCCACTGGCCAGTGACTCACCTTCTCCTGGATCCATCTTGACACACACAACAAGTCCCCGGGCCGACACACACACACAGACACACACACACACTAACACTCACTGACACACACAGTCAGTCATACACACAAAACAAAACAAAACTTATACAACAAAAATTCACTAACAAAAAAACAACAAATACAATACAAAAACTAAATAAAGATATAGCTTTTAAAAAGGCTGTTGGTTTTCTTCAGAAATGCAAGTCGCAAGGCAATCAAACACTGTAACTCCTACTCTCCTCTCACAATGCTTTCTCCCTCTACAAATGCAAAGGAGAAAGTGAAACTGCTTCTCTGACTCACTTTCTTCCTGCCTGGCTAAAGCATGTGACTTACCATGTGTGGGGGGCTGCCTGTTCTCTTCTCACTTCACCTTACTTCACGTTAAGGCATAATGGCAATGCAAAGTGGTAATGATGATGCAAAGTGAGCACCTTGCAGTGTCCACTTCGCTTTGTGCTCCACTAACACGAAGTGGCCTCTTCGCGTTCACTTTGCCAGCAGATTAAAAATTCGCTGCATCTCTACTCACCATTCATGAAGGGTTGAAAGGGGCTCCACATAGAAGGAAAATTCTTCCTCTGCTCCTCCACAGTGCCACTCTTATTGTGTTTTAACATTTGTGGTCAGCGGACAGTGAACTTTTACTGTACACTGCAATTACAGTAGATGCTGGCTTGCACTGGGCACAAGGAATTAATCAACAAGTAGTCCTACATCTGTCTCATAATGCTATCATTCAGAGCTTGGAACAATAGTATTACGAGCTCTGAATGATAGTATTACAAGATTTCAACAATGGTATGGAATTGGACATGTGATATTACGGAATTTTTTTTTTACATCATTTTTGAAACTATTATTTGACATTTCTACAGTACATGTTACAAAAGAAAGTATAACATGGCACAAGGCACTATTAGGTTTTAGTGTGCAAAACAGAAACACCTGCTGGTCATTCAGTGGTTTGTGGGCAATGACCAGCATTCTGAACCTGGCAGTGTAGGAGAAATACCAAATCTTAAATAGGATAGCACTTGAGCTCTACACTGCCATATTTAAAAGGAAGACTTAATAAGGATATTGATGTTACTGTCCATACTGCCTACTCTTAATTCCACTGTACTTTAGTTTTTAGCATCCAACAGTTTATTTTGTATTGGTAGCTATGTTCATGCTTGCCTGTATACTGTTTTGTTTACACTGACTGAACTTTACTCTTGCATGTAGTTGTGCCTCTGTACCCCTCAAAGATCGCACCAGGAAATGGCCCTTGGTTCAGTGTGCCTTTCCTGTTTCCCTTTTGCTTTTTTTCTTTTGCATACCATTATGGGACCATTAACCAAGTTGCACCATGTCTCTGTTCTGCAAACAGTGCTGAGGTATGGTACAGCCTTACTGACCACCCTGCACCCACTTGACCATTGCAGTTCTACCCCCTACACCAGTGTTTGTTTTAATAAGTATTCCTTTTCTGGTGTCCCATAGTAACCGTTCTTTTTACCTGTGCCCCCAGTTCTGGTAGACTCCTTGCCCTCAATGCCAGCCCTCTGGTCTGTGATGACTGCCAGCTTTTACCCTCTACTCACCTCCTCTGTTGGCCACCGTCTGCCCCTTTGTCTTGCATCAGCACTGAGAGGGATCAGGTAAACTCAATCAGTGCTCAGCTCAGGAGGTCTGGGGGAGTGCTAACATGGACTGCAATGCTGAGCTGAGTGGCCATGTAAACAGGAATAATGTCTCTTTAAATATAGCAGCAGCCATGCTAAACAACTGCAGTATCAGATGCACTACATCTAATTAATATGGCACTAATCCTGTTAATGTCACTCTAATTGTTTGACTATCCAGTCCTGTGTCTCTTCATTTAGCTAGCAAAAGCAGCTTTGGCATGATCTTGGAATTCAAATGCCCACCCTGATAAATTATGCGTTAAAGTATAAAGGTAACTGGTAGTATATTTTCAATTAGTTATTTCTGAAAACCTTAAAAGGGTTACAGTTTGTTAAAATGACTGGCAGCTTTTGATGTGTGTACAGGAAAATGCTGTACTGATTTGCTTTTAGTAACAGCATCACCCTTGTTTGTTTGCACTGGGAAGATTTATAGAGCCATATAGACTGAGCTGTGATTTAGATGAAAACTATTCCTGTGAATGGCTAACTGGCCACACAGAAAGTACATCTGCTGGAAATGCAGCTGTTCCTTCCAGGCAAGGGATCTGGGAATGTACAGTAATAGATTTACATGTAGGTCTTCAGAAGTGCTTAGCCTAAATTAGGAACTTTAAACAAGTAATTTCCTTTTGTTTCTGTTATATGCTGTATCACCTAGGGACAAATGACCTGGCTAAGAAAGGGATCAGAGCAGTGCAAGAAGCATTTGTGGAGATGGGGAGGGGTCTTAGCCAAATAGCACACACAGTAACCTTCTCAGAGGTGCTCCCTGTCTATGGCACGGGTGAGGCTAGGGTGCTCCACACCATGGGATTCAATCAGTGGTTGAAAAACTGGTGCAGAGCTCAGGGATTTGGCTTCATTGGGGACTGGGGGTCCACCTGGAGGGATGCAGGCCTATACTGGTGTGATGGTCTGCATCTGTCCAGGAGGGGAACCAGGATCCTAGGTGATAGGTTTAAATACTTCACTGGCAAGCATTTAAACCAGTCAAGGGGGGAGGCACTGGAAGGGAGCAGGGAAATCCTAGCCCCCCCAAAAAAATCAGGGTACTAAGTGAGGTAGACACCAACATAGAGATGTCCATAGGGGGAAGTGCAGGGGTAAATGGAGAATGCTGACAAATGCAATGACAGGGATGGGGCAAAAAGGGTAGGCCATCAAGAAATGGAGGGTAATGAGAACCAATGCCCGTAGTCTGGGCAACAATCTCCCTGAACTGGTGGCCTTGATGGAAGAGGGATGCCTTGATATCATAGCAGTCACAGAAACATGGTACACAGATAACCATGACTGGGATGTTAACATACCAGTGTACACAACCTACAGGAGAGACAGGGAGGGCAGAAGAGGGGGGAGTAGCTCTCTATGTAAGGGAAGGGATAAAAGCAACTGAACAAAAGAGTAAACAGGGAGGAGAGGAGGCACTGTGGGTCACCTTAGAGACTGGAAATGGCACCACAATCCGCACAGGCGTTGTATACAGACCCCCATGTCAGGGGAAGGGAATGGACAAGGATATGATAGAAGCCATACTTAGGATGGCAGATAAAGTGGATATACTGTTGATGGGGGACCTTAATATGCCAGATGTTAACTGGAGCACCTTTGCTGCAGCCACATCTAAAAAGCAGGGCCATTCTTGATGCCCTTCAGGTGGCATGCTTCAGACAGCTAGTTTTGGGACCTACTCGTGAGGGAGCAATCTTAGACCTCATACTCTCAAATGGGGACAGTGAGAGAATCTCAGATCTAGAAGTGGGTAGCCATTTGGGAACAAGTGACCACCAAACAGTGTGGTTCACGATAAACTCAGCTACAGAGTCAAGCCATACAAAAGTGAGGTTCTGGACTTCAGGAGGGCTGATTTTGGCAAGATGGGAGAATGCCTTAGAAAAGCACCAGCAAACAGGCTAGAAGGAAGGGTGGAGCAGCAATGGGGAAATATCAAAACTGCCATCACAGAGGCAACAAGCCTTTGTGTGAAGCAAATAAACAAATCAAAATGAAAGAAAAACCCACTATGGTTCTCAAAAGAGGTGGCGGTGAAGGTTAGGGAGAAAAAGATAGCATTTAGGAAGTATAAGGAAACACAGAAGGGAGCAGGACAGAGAACTGTACCAGTTAAGGCAGAAGGAAGCAGGGAGGGTAGTCAGAATAGCAAAGGCACAAACTGAGGAAAAGATAGCCAACTCAGTTAAGAAGGGGGATAAAACCTTTTATAGGTATTTCAGGGAGCGTAGAAAGACAAAGGGAGGGATAGTGAGGCCTAATAGAATGGATGGTGGGTGGGAATAAAGTGACAGTGAAAAAGCAGGGATACTGAATGAATACTTCTGTTCAGTATTCACAAAAGAGGATGTGGGGGAGGTGCCTAATCCAATTAACAGAAGCACTCTGGAGAGGGGGATCGATCTCAGTCCTTTCACAGAAGAAAGGGTTCTGAAAGAACTCCTAAAACTGAAGGTGGACAAAGCAATGGGGCCAGATTGAATTCACCTCAGAATTCTAAAAGAATTAAGCAGAGAACTAGTGACACCACTGACTACCCTTTTTAACAAATCATGGGAGGATGGTGTGGTACCTGAGGAGTGGAAGAAGGCTGATGTGATTCCCCTTCACAAAAGTGGGACCAAGACAGAGGTAGGAAACTACAGACCTGTCAGTTTGACCTCTGTGGTAGGGAAAGTGATGGAATCACTTCTGAAGGAAAGAATTGTTGAGTACCTAGAGGCCATTGGGGCAGAGGACCCAAGGCAGCATGGGTTCACAGTGGGAAGGTCATGTCAGATGAATCTAATTGATTTATTTGACCGAGTGACCAAAGTAGTAGACCAGGGAGGACCTGTGGACATGGCCTACCGAGTCTTTAGTAAGGCATCTGACACAATCCCATACAAAAGATTAGCAGTCAAATTAACCAGCCTGGAAGTGGGTCCCAGTGTGGTAGTCTGTGTAAAACATTGGCTGAACAACAGGACACAGAAGATAATTGTAAATGGAGACCACTCTGAAGAAAGAGGGGTTACTAGTGGGGTACCTCAAGGTTCTGTACTGGGTCCAGTCCTTTTTAATGTCTTCATAAGTGACAATGCAGAGGGACTGGAAGGAAAAGTATGCCTCTTTGCAGATGACATAAAGATCTGCAACAGGGTTGATACACAAGGAGGTGTGGAAAGGATGAGAAGGGACTTGGCAAGGTTGGAGGAATGGTCAGAAGTATGGCAGCTTGGATTCAATGCAAAAAAGTGCAAAGTAATGCACCTGGGAAACAAAAACCCAGGGGAAGATTACACAATGGGGGAGGTAGTAACAACAACATAAATGGAAAGGGATATGGGGTAATCATATCAGATGACCTTAAATTTGGCAAACGATGTGAGAATGTGGTAGGTAGGGCTGGGGGGATACTGGGATGTATAAGGAGAGACATCACCAGCAGAAAACAGGAAGTTGTTATCCCCCTGTACAAACAATTGGTGAGACCCCATCTGGAGTACTGCGTCCAGTTCTGGAGATCCCATCTCCGCAAGGACATAGACAGAATGAAAGCAGTTCAGAGGAGGACAACTAAAATGGTGCAGGGTCTGCAAGAGAAGCCATATGAGGAGAGACTAAAGGAGCTTAATATGTATACCTTGAGAAAAGAAGGGAGAGGGGAGACATGATAGAAACATTTAAGTACCTCAGTGGAATCTACAAAGTCCAAGAGGGTAGCATCTTTCAGAAAAAGAGATGTGCAAGAACAAGGGGACACAATCTGAAGATAGAGGGGGGATGGCTCAATACTTGTCAATGAAGTATTTAAACCTATCACCTAGGATCCTGGTTCCACTCCTGGACAGATGCAGACCATCATGCCAGTATAGGCCTGCATCCCTCCAGGTGGACCCCCGGTCTCCAATGAAGCCAAATCCCTGAGCTCTGCACCAGTTTTTCAACCACTGATTGAATCCCATGGTGTGGCACACCCTAGCCTCACCCGTGCCATAGACAGGCAGCACCTCTGAGAAGGTTACCGTGTGTGCTATTTGTCTAAGGCCCCTCCCCATCTCCACCAATGCTTCTTGCACTGCTCTGATTTCTTTCTTAGCCAAGTCATTTGTCCCTAGGTGGACAGTGACATCCAGCTCCCTTCCCTGTGCAGCTGCTCCTGCGATCCTGAGGATTTGCTCCCTGTCTCTCCAAGCCATGGCGCCAAGCAGACACCTCACCTCCCTCTCCCCTTCTTCCCCCAGTTCTACCTTCCTAACAATGGAGTCCCCCACCAGGAGTTGTTTCCTTCCCCTGTGGGGTCCCATGCCACCCTCCTTTGGGTCTCCTTTGTGAAGGTTCCCAGCATCCTCCTTGGTCTCCACTGTGGGTACCTCCATAGAGGAGCCACACTTTTCCAGAATGGCATAGAAATTGTGGAGAGGTACATAGAAAATACATAGAAGAATATATGTAATAGCAAGCAAAGTGTATTACAATAATATGCGTACATATCCTGACATTTACTCTTGTACGGTAGATGCCCTTAGCCCTATATGTTAGTATAACATATGCTTAAGCACTAACTGTCTACAGTGTACCTCTGAGGGTACCAATTAGGGTGCAGGGACCTCGTGTAACATTGCCATCAAAGTCTATGTTTCTATAGGAGTTTCAGTTTATATTTTTATTGATCGGTCATAGACCATTTCATGGATAAAAAAATTCACAGATACAAATAATTAAAATGACATTCAAACAATCTGTAGGACAAAATGCTGATACATATAGTTCTTATCATAAATAAAAAGTAACAACAATAGCATTACAGTCATAAGACAAGTAGAATCTTAAATAAAATAGCCCTGAATTAAACATTTTATATCCTTTGCAGCACAAGGTTAGGCCAGTGTACATTTACAGGGAACCAGCATACATAATGCACATTATTTATGTTTTAAACATATCAGAGCAATGGCAGCAAGATAACCTGCTACCCCTTTAATTATTAGTTCATCGTTGGTGGTAAATAGCAAGTGCAAAAGAGCACACTTGTCACAAGATTGCATGTTATTCCAAAGTGGGACAAGCCACTAATCGCTGGCCCTGTCATACAAAGGGCAGACAAATATTACATGGTATAGGTACTTAACAAACTGATTTGTACAAAACAAAAGCAATCAGCTGGTTTAAAGGCGTCTGAGAATCTAGCTTTGAGAACATTACTCTGGAACAGTTCTAATCTATATCTGGTAAAGAGTTTTCTTTGTTTATGGTTTATCAATACATCCAGATTGTGCCTGACATTGTGGCTTATGTCATTCTGGACCAGCCGTGGAGATATTCTGCTTTTAACAATTAACTCTAAATCTAATAATTTGTAAGTATCAGTCATTTTTTTTGTGTAATGTATGTCTTAAACTTAAGACTAATAGTTATGCCCCGGGATACATACGTGTTTAAAAATTCCAAGTCAGATCCTTTTAAAATTGAAAATATCTTTTTCAACCATTTGGATTGTTTGCAATCAAGTGAAACACATTTGTATTTTTCAATTAAACATGCATAAGGTAATCTGCAGGAACTGAGTGACGGAAGTGTTACCCAATAATTGACTTTCCAGGCTGACATAAGTGCTTTAAGGCTTACAACACCAAGTTCAGCATGAATCAAGTATGCTGGTACAGCATTACTCAGCCCCAGGGCAGACCTACAGTATACAGTTTACTCAATGGTATTTACAGAGAGTCAATATTCTCTAAGACCCAGACTTCAGCATGAAATAAGGCTTGGGAGACATATTTGGCTCAAGTAGCTTCAAGTAGGGGTTTGCTGGAATTACTGCCATACTTACTATTAAAAATGGTTAGTGAGTTTGCAGTTTGTATAACCTTAAGCCTTAGACTGTTAGTGTGTCTTGTCCAAAGAGCATAATTTACTATAGATAATCCAAGATAGGTATATGATTTAACTGTGTACAATTTTTTTCCCTTATCCTCCATGTTTTGGTAGTGTTAGTGCTGTTCTGAATTTTCAAATTCTGACAGAACAACATTCCTTGAAATTTGCAAAATTCCAGTGAAATTCTGTCGAATTTTGCCAGAAATGGAATGGTTCAATTCTGCAGTAGAAAAAAGTTGCAGAATGATTTTCTGTGGAAAAATATGCTGTACTGTAGAATATTATTCTGCATATCTCAATATTTTCCACAGAAATTGTTGCTGAATAATATTCTGTTTAAAATGCTATTCTACTGAATATTATTCTGTGGATCACAGTAGGCAGAATTCTTCAGAAGAACCAGTGAAATTCTGGCAGAAATGTTGCTGGCAGAATGGCCATTCCATGTTAATTTCATCGGCGGAATTTCACATTCAACACAACACTAGGTAGTGTTATTAGAAACCAGGATAAGTACCTGACTTTTTATTTCATTAATCCTTAGTTTGTAACTATCAGCATATGACTTTAAAATATTTAGTTTGAATTGTAAACCAGCCTGAGATAATGAGAAAAGTGCCAAATTATCAGCATATGCAAGTACAGTGCAGCCTCTGGAACAAATCTGAGGAGAATCAATCACTGAATCAGAAAGTTGGATGAGTACAGTAGTAGCCACAGACATTGCCAGCTATTTCCCGCAAATGTATATGATATTTCTAGAGCAATCTCCTGCTTTCTGCATTTCTGCAGTACGGGCAGTAGAAAGAAACTCTTTCGAAATTTCAAGAAATATCTGGAGAAAGCTGGCAATGTCTGTGGCTACTACTGTAGTTTGTTTATGTAGATAAAGAATAGCAACGGGGCCAAGACACACCCTTGCCTGACACCTCTATTAGTTGGTAACTTAAATTAAAGGAAAAAGATTATGAAGAAAGACTACAGACTCTGAAGCTCATGTCCTTAGAAACATGTCGAGTACGCGGTGATCTGTTATACACTTTATTTTTAAGTGTCACATAACTACAGTGTAAACACACTGCAACTGCATTACAGTTACAGTGTAGTTGTATGCAACATACATGTAACTGCAGTGTAATTACCTTGTTGCATATAATTAATTATTTACCAGAACTGCCTTTAGCATGATGATGATGATGATAGTGAGTGAGAGTGTGGTGCTTTGTGCAGTGGCAGTATCGTAGCCAATGAAGTTTATCTGAGGTGTGATTATTGCTAATTGAAAACTTGACCCAATACCCCATTATAAATGTTTGACATTGTACAGGAACCACAGCTGATGTGTGACCTGGGCATTGAATTTAAGGAGTCTGTTATAGAGTCTAGGTGTCATCCTCTTCAGATTAAAGGAAAGAGGTTTCGGTCTAATACTCAAAAATACTTTTTCACCAACTGAATAGTTAAACTATGGAATGAACTTCCACTTAATGTGATTGTAGCAGACAGCAAAAATAGTCTCAAGAATAAATTGGATAAACTTATTATATCAGGGAGATCCCCAAGGTATTTGTCATGAGAATGAAGCACTTATGGGCTAATGCCTGCTTGCTTCTGCATCTGCCTTAGTATGAGCCTTAGTAGTATGAGCCTTAGTAACACCGAAGAAAATTGACCAATGGTCCCTAATCTGATCTGGGCCCATGTAGCAGGGCCATATAGGAGAATTCCTGACACTTTTTTTGTAGAGTTTTTTTTTCATGCTCCTGAGTATTGACTGGCTCTTCAGCCCCTACTTTCCCCTTGATTGGCCACCATCTCACCACAGGTATTACCTGACTTGCTCCCCTCATGACTTGCCCTATGATGGTGCTTTGGAGTGAGGGCCAGCCTCCCCACCCACCAATTCTGCATCCAGCTAGCAAGGCGTAGGGTGGCTTGGCATTGATTGAGGTGAGTGAGTGGGGTTTCCTCATTGTACAGTCCACATTTTTCCCATTATTTGGTCCTCGACCCCACGGTCGGAATGCATGCAGTGGTGTGGGCATGTGATGTGAATACTCCACTTATACTCGATCACCTGCCCTAGCCCTTCTAGTGGTGGCTGTCTGCCATACCACTTTCCTCTGCTTTGTGGCTGTCAAGCAGTGGCACATGCTTTCATCCTTCCCCAAAGGAGGAGGAGGAGGGCCATCTATGGATGGTTGATCCTCCTCCCCCTCCAACAGCCCTTGAGTGACCCTGGTCTGTTCCCGAACCTGGGACACCAACAAGGCAGGAGGGATGGAATGCAGCACCTCATCCCTCCATGCCACTAAGCTTCCCTCCCTCGGATGCTTATTTTTGAAGAGGCTATGGTACTAGATAATTTGGACATCCGCCTATTGTGACATGAGCCTTAGTAGTATGGATGAGTTGGGGGGGGGCAAAACTCAAGTCTTATAACACTGAGAATAACAATCTTAAACTACAACATTGGCATGAGTATTTATGCACAGTAAATAGATAACAAAATGCTTACTCTTTTTATGACATTGCAAAATAAAAAATTGTGAAAAATGTTCTGATCACTATTTCATGGAAAATCTGTTTACAAAGTAATGGCAGAGGTTTATGAAAAGTATTTCTAGTGATTAGCAGTTCCCTGCATAGTATGTTTACAATTCTTTGAGTATTGGGAGGGACACGGCATTTATTGACAAGAGCTTAATCATCTCTTCTATTCTTGGAAGTAATGAACTGAAAGGGGGAGGGTGACAAAATGATAAGAAGCATTCCGTCTCTGAAATGGTAATACGAATGTTGAGATTGCCTAAAGAGGCAAGTGAAGCAGAAACAGCAGCAGGATTCAAACTGAAATTTGCTGAGTACCTTTCAGAAAGCTATAACAGAACATAACTGTTAAGGCAGCAAGGGGACATCTCCGATGGACCATCAATTATCAGTTCTGTGTGAAACAGACAATGAAATAAGTATTTCAGTTGTGTGTGAAACAGTGGATGAAGTATTTCACTTACGTGTGATACACAGTGGAATATAAGTTTCAGTTGTGTGTGTATTAGCCAGTGGAAGAAGTACAGTATTTTAGTTTTGTGTGACAGACAGCTGAATAAGTATTTCAGTTGTGAGTGACACAGATATTGGAATAAGTATTTCAGCTGTGAGTGACACAAACACTAGGAAAAGTATTTCAGCTGTGTGTGGCACAAACAGTGGAATAACCATTTCAGTCGAGTGCAAATCAGAGAGAGGAATATGCATTTCTCTTGTGTTTGACACAGACAGTGGAAATGACCCCCCCCCCCGGCCTAACACCATGAGGGGTTCACTTTGCATATGGCCCACATTCTGAGGGGGATGGGTTACTGATCTCTTCAGGCAAAGGGTCAGCACAGGATCATTTAACCCAATCAGATGCAGAAGTACCTGAGAAGGCCAGCCCAGGTTCCTCCAGAAGGGAGGGGCCTGGTCAGGTAAAAAGGGGCCCATCCAGGGAGGATTCACCCTCTTTTGGACCTACACAAGCAGCAATTTCCTCTGTGGACCACCCCCAAGCAGCTTTAGCAAGCACCCTGCTGTGGTGATCTCGGTGTCTCTACAGATCTTGACTGAGAAGACCAGTGATTACAGACGGCACCTTGCCTCCACAGATAAGTATCAATCAATCAATCAATCAATCAAAATCTTTATTCGTCCAGGAGAACACCATTGAGCATAGCTTATTTACAAGATGGACCTGGTTTGCACAGGAATGCAGGATATAATTTATAAACAGTCACAACATAACATCCCAATAATACTATACAATACAGTGACACAATAGTTTAACAGAGACACAAATGGAGAACAGTTGGAGAACAGTGGTTCAATTCCTTCATAGTGTAGTAATGTGTCTAACGACAGTATGGTGTAGGGGTGTAGCCAGGGATTTCAGATTTGCACACCAAGTGGACTCACTGCTACCCTCTCCCGCCCCCCCCCCGGGGTGTAGCCAGATAATATACAAATGTACACCAGGACTGTGTTTGTTGCCTCATTTGGCACAATAAATACAACTTTTGTATCTCATGACAGTGATTGTTGCCATGCATTGTTCCCTAAGAAAACCCACATATCAGCCCAGAGCCTGTAAAGTTGGTTTGTCCTTGGGATACAAAGAGTGTGTTAGTGACCAGTCCTTCTAGTTTCGATTCCTATGAATAAAATTACAGAAAGGTTCAGTATTTTCTTTTGGTTTTCATGGAAAAAGGAAGCAGTTAAGAGCCTATTTGGTACCTCCCTAAAATAAAATTGCACACCATGGAGTGATGGAGTATGCCTGCCTACACCCATGGTATGGTGCCCCAGCTTCAGGCTCCCAATGAGACCTCCTTGCCTTTTCCCTCCTTGCTTGCAGCTTTCACCAGTGTGTTTCCTCCTAACAACCCCCATCTAGTTTGGCAGCTTCTCCTTTTCCTTTGCAGTGTCCCCTCCTCTTTCCCCTGGCAGCATTCCCCTGCTCCAGCTACCTACAGCTGTCCAGTGACCCCTTTGGTCTCAATGGCCACGATGACTCGTACTCGAAACCCTCCTCCCAGACAGTGCTTATTTTGTTCTGGTGGCCCTGGCAGGGCTTCTCCCCTGGCAGCAGTCCCTCTAGGTGGATTCTCCCCCTCCAAAGCATTTGCTGATGCCTAAAAAAAAAAAATCTGAGGGTTCCAGCCCCAGGCCAGAGTGTAGCATTGGGGGCAGCCTGCCTGTGAGTCCCTGGTGGCAGTTCTGTCTATTATGGTGGTCAGTCCTGCATTACCATTCTGGAGAAGAGACCCTCAGTCTACTGGTGCATGCCTGTCTTCTCCCCATCAGCAGTGCATGCCAACTCATGTGGTTGGCTGTTCCTGGCATGGGGGCCTAGCTGTGTGAGACCTAAAAAAAAAAAAAAATTTAAAAGAAATATATAAAACCAAAAAAGAAGAAAGAAATGAAGTGCATGCCTCGACTAAAGGTTCTGCCTGCTGTTGAATACCCCTAACATGTGTTCACATGGTCGCTCCCCACGGCTCTGGCAGCATTCCAGACCCCCCAAAAATGCATAATTAATAATTAAAAGGCCTATCCTCAGGAATATGGATGCAGAGCTCAGTTTGCCTTGCAGGGGCATTTCGGGATCCCAATCAGTGCATACCCAAATGCTGTTTTAGGAGGACCACTGCTCCCATACTCCCGAACGCTGATCCCTGTGGTCCCTCCCACAAAATGGTGGTGTGGCTCTCCCAGTTTCTTTTCATGTAGCCTTTCAGATAATTTATAATATTAGTAAAGGCATCTTTTAAAGATATGCATATGTCTTTTAATTTTAAATCTACAGAGAAGAATTCATATTCCATATAAAACTAATAATACCCCAAAGCAAAAATGATAGAAAACATGAACATTGGATATGTGCATTAGTTCATTGGCTATCTGATTTCATGTGTGATATATATGTGTAGCACATTGTTAGACAGGGATTCTGAATAACATGTTTGCCCATGCAGTCAATTCTTAATTATGCTGTAAAGATAAATATTACTCTATAAATAATGAACAGCATGTCAAAATGACCAATAAAAAAGTATTAAGATGTCAAATGCAACAATCCCCTCCATTTCTTGCCCATTGCACTAGGTAGTCGCTTGCTTGAACCTCCCCTTTTCTAGCCTCCTGTAGTATGATCCCCTAGCCAGTCTTACAGGCTAATGAAGGCAAAGTGGTGCTTGTAGGTTCCTTGCAGGCTCCTTTACTGTAGTTGGCCCCCTTCCTTGCTCCTCACTCTCTGTCCAGTTTGTATCCTCCCAATGAGTTCCCCAATTCCAGCCTTATTAGGCTGCCCATGCTCACCCACCGGGTCACCTAGTAGCAGTCTGCCCCATTCCCCCCCCCACTGCCCACTGCAGCTATTGGTGGTTACTGTTTAGGCCATATGGGGGGAGTCTATATAGGGAGCATGGCAGGAGGGTTGCACTGAAGACAACAGGTCAGGCTGCCGGCCCATGGGGTGGGGCAGGCAGGCAAGGTGCCCTGTTTATGGGAGGTGGGAGGGCTGTCTGTTGGCAAGGGGGTTGTGCGCCCAACAGAAGGTGGAAAGGGGCCAAGGTTTTCGGAATCAGGAGGGTGGACTTTTAGGGGAGGCAGGAGGGCTGTTATCATCGGAGGGCACTTGGTGATGAAAGGAAAACCAAGAAATAAAGAGTTAGGAGGTGCAGGGAGGCAGTAAGGCTAGGTGAGTGGAACATAAGGTTCCATTGCATACAAGGTACTAATACTGACTTTGTTATTGCACTAGCTTAGGTTTTACTTTCATCAGGCATTGCCTTGTCCCATGTTCTTAACTGAATATGGCATCCAAGTGAGTGCATCAGGTACAGGAGAACCAGGCAACCCCTGGGACACACTCCCAGCATACAAGGGAACCACCCAGAGCCTTCATGGATACCTTTCAGTTGCTAAAGGAACTCAGAGGTCTCCACTGGATGCAGGCAGTGGATGAACTGGAGCCAACACTGCAAGTCATCACTGGAGCTGGCCAACAGGTTGGGTTTGGTCCCTGTGCTGGTAGCAGGGATGCAGTCACCCACCAGGAGGTCAGGGTGAGAAGGCACCCCAACAGACAGCAGCAGTCTTCCACTTGCCTCCTGGAGTTAATGGTACAGGAGCCCAGAGGTAGGAGAAAGGAACAAGGCAAGTCAGACAAGCACTGGGCATGGACATCAGTGGATAAGAGATGGAAACGGATGACAGAGAAGCAGATACAGAGTGGAAAAGTGGCTCCAGAATCTCTTAGGCTGCAGTTGTATGGTGATTGAGGAAACCAGATGCTAGAGGACCAGGTGGGCCAGCTGGATCAGGGACCCTCAGGTAAGTATGATGGGTATTATTTGAGGGTTCATCATCCACTTTGGAGGGTAAGGGTTAGATGGATGGTGACGACTATGTGGGGAGAAGAGAGAGTCCTCTTCTAACAGGAGAATTTGAATTTGGGGCTCAGGCCATCAGGAACATCAATTATGGCATATGGCAGTCCATGCCTGACAAGATAGCTCAAGGGACACACCCGGACGGGGGGTGTTGAGCTGTCATGGAGCAATGTACATATGGGCTTAGCGGCTGTTAGAGGACAAGGTGGAGTGAATGCACACTGCCAGATCACATCAAACATCATAGCGGGAGGTTCCATGGGGATGTCAATTGAGGAACCCCACCATCATAGCCAGGATGTGACTGTTAGGTTGCTAGAAGGTCAGCAGGTCTGTTGGAAGATATATAAAACATGACAGCTAAAGGGGAGGTTCTGATAATGGGAGACTTCAACATGCCAGATACAGATTGGTCAATATCAGCAGGAACATCTGCCAGAACTAGACACATGGTGGATTCCCTGCAGGGGGAGTGCCTCAAACAACTGGTACAACAACCCACAAGAGACAGGGCTATCCTAGATTTAATACTGACTAACTGACTGGAAGGAGAAAGGATCAGATCTGTTACAGTACAGTAGCTTCTTCTTGTTGTTTTTACATTGTTTCTTGTGGATTTTACTTGGTAAAAGGTTATTTCTTTTCTTTCTTACTACTTCTAAGAGGCTAGTAGGGTATTGTTTTGGGGCTGTTGGAATCGTGAAACCTGTTTTTGTGGCTATAAGTGGGCTCATTTGTTTGATGTTTCACGGTGTAGCAGGCTGTATTTGTAGAGGCCTGTTTCTTCTGATTTAAAACCTATTTGGGTAATTTTGCTAGGGCTGTTTCTTTGAATTGGAGACCTATATTTTCTAATGTCAAGCCTATTTTGATGTGTTGTTGGTGAAGCTGTTCAAATTGGAGTCCTGTTTCTTTTGGTAGCAAACCTATTTTAGGGGCTTTGAGTAGAATTGTGATTCATTTTTGCTGGCTTCACTAGCTGCAAAATATAGTGCATAGTGGGGGAAGGGTGCTAATGGTCTGACCAGGGGTCTCAGCTACCTGATTGTTTCTGGAAGATTTGGGCTGGTCCCATCCCCCCAACCCCTCACCCCACCTGAACATGGTCCATGATTTCCTTTATACCAGGGGTTATGACATCACTTCCTCAAATGAGCAAAGCATATGCACCTGTCATAGCAGAAGCAGACATCCAGAAAAGGAACAGCAGCGAGTGAAGAGGTGACTGCTATCTCAGTGGAAGGGAAGTAACTGCAAATCTAGGAGCTTTCATTGTTACTTGTTTGCATTGTGGAAAGGAGTAGTAGGAGTGTGAAGAATGTTGTGCAATAGCTACTTAGAGTCTCTTTTTGAGTGTGGATAGGAAGGATAGGAATATAAAAAGCAGTTGCTCAATCTACCTAAACATGTACAACAAAGGGGGTAAGGGAAATTAAGAAAAGAATGTTTTGCACTGATAGAGGGTGGAGAGGGGGGAGACTTGGGGGAGTGTTTGGTATCCTGCATCTGGAAGGGTGGGGGGTTGCTGGTGGGCAACGACAGCAATGGGTAGGGTGGTAGGCTGCAACAACTGCGGTGCACCAATATTTCTAAAAATTGCCTGGTGTGGGAGGATGTTTAGTGTGCAACCACACAGAGAAACTTAGAAGGGAGATTGAGGGTCTGTAGGAGGAACTAAGACAGGCAAGGCAGATTGGGGGTGGGTTTAGCCCAATACTGGAGGGAGGAAGAAGGGGAGATGAGGGAGGGCGATTTAAGCCAACAGTGATGAGGAGAGAGTCAGAAGAAGGGAAGCAGAGACAAAGGGGCCCAGGCCAGGAAGAACGATTGCAGGGGAAACCAGGTCAGGAGACAAAAGACAAATGGAAGGAGGAGATAGGGACTTGTGAGGGAGGCGAAGAAGTGGCAAAGTCATGGAGTGGAAAGGAGAGAACAGGTTACTATGAGAGAGAGGAGCAGGTATTTGTGAAGGGTCTTCAGAAAATAGTTTTGCACTGCTAGAGAGGAAGAAGGTGGAGGAGGAAATGATGAAATTAGAGGAGTAATTGATAAATGCCTGGACCAAACTGAAGCGGGGGGAAGTTCTGCTGGGAGAATTGCAACAGGGGCAAAAGGGGGAAATAATGTGCAGGAGGAAGAAGAGGAGCTGGAAATTAGAACGGGAGATGAATGGAAGCAAGCAGGGAGTTAGGGGGTGGAATCTTAGTGCTGGGGGACTCAATACTAAGAGGAGTCCGGTGGGGTAGCAAGGGGGAGAGGCATAGTCACATTTGGGTGGAGACCATATCAGGAATTACAGTGAAAAGGGTGGGACAATCTGTTCTGAAATATACTAGAAGGGGCAGGGACAAGCCTAATTTTATTATATATTTTGGGATGAACGATCTGGCTGACAAGACAGTAGATATAGTCCAGAGGAGGTTAGAGGAACTAGGGCAATTATGTGAGGGGGCAGGAAGATCAGTAACTTTTGCAGATACTTCCAGTACCCAAGGCAAGCACAACAAGAAAGCTGAGAATAGAGGAATTTAATTGATGTCTAAGAACCTGGTGTTGTGCTAAAGGGTATGGGCTGTTGGTGGGGGGGGGGAGGGACCTGGGAGGACAGTAGTCTTTATGCCAAGGACAGAATACACTTGAGTGAGGAGGGAAATAAAGTGTTGAAACAAAGGATGGAGGTGTACATAGGGGAAGTTGGGAATTTAAACGAGGATCGGGAGGGTGGCAGTTGGGCAAGAGACATGCAGAGACCACAGGTTGGGAAACCATATGAGCTTACACCCCATAACAGTGACAAAGGACATATGGCAAGTACTATTGGTGATGCTAGTAAAGGAGGGCAGGATGGGAGAGAGGGGGAAAAGAATGGAAGGTGGTTAGGTTACCCTTAATGCTAGGAGCCTTGGGAGAAAAACTGCAGAATTACAGGTGCTCATGGCAGAGGGAGAGGCGGACATTGCAGCCATCACAGAAACATGGACCACCCAATAAAATGACTGGAACCTGTCTGTACCAGAGTACAGGTTATTTCGTAGGGACAGGGTGATTAGGAAAGGAGGGGGTGTGGCACTATATGTGAAGGAAGGACTGAAGTGTGTAAGGGAGGAAGGGGAGGAGGGTAGTACAGAGTCACTTTGGATGCAAATCCAGGATACCAAGAAAAGGATTCTTAGAATGGGAGTGGTGTACAGGCCGCCATCTCAGACGGAGGAGTTAGGCAGGGAACTAGCGGGACAGATCAGGAGGACCTGCGAGAAGGGTAGTGTGGTGATTGTGGGGGATTTCAATATGCCAGGAGTGGACTGGAGTACCTCAACAACCAGGAACAGAAGGGAGCAGGTTCTGCTGGATGCCTTCCAGGACAGCTTCCTGCTGCAAATGGTCAGTGAACCAACCAGGTTAGGGAATGCCCTCGACCTTGTGCTGGCAAATGGGGACTTTGTGAGAGAACTTACAGTGGAGGAACCGCTGTCAGGGAGTGACCACCTCTCAGTATGACTCACACTGGATATGGGCAAGGAAGGAGTGGAATCTGGCACAAGAGTGCTGGACTTCAGGAGGGCCGACTTTGGGAGGATGGGGAAGTGGTAAAAGGGTGCCTGGCCAGAATTCAATCTAGTATGGACACTAACCAGAGGTGGGAGCTCATAAAGCTGGGGATAGTGGAAGCAACCAAAACCTGCAGCAAGGCCCAGAGCAAGAAGGCTAGGGCTAAGAAACCGAGCTGGTTGAGCAAGGAGGTCACGGAAAAGGTAAGGAGGAAAACAGCTGCCTTTAGGAAGTACAAGAAAACAGGTAGGGGGGAGGACAGGGAGGAGTACTTGAAGGAATTGAAGGAGGTGACAAAGGCAATAAGGGGAGCCAAGGCATCTACGGAACTCAGGCTGGCACAAGGCATTAAGAAGGGGGAGAAGGACTTCTTTAGGTACATCAGGGAGAAAAGGAGCTGTTAGGACCACATAGTAAGGATTAGGAAGGAGGGGTGTTGGGTGGAAGCAGGGTGCAATAAGGCAGAAGCATTAAATGAATACTTCTGCTCAGTATTTACTAAAGAGAAGAGGGGGGTGACACCCAGGGGGAGAAATAGCAGAAACAGGGGTGAGGGGTGACAGATGGGAAATCATGGAGGCATAGTTCGGGAGGGTTTGAAGGCACTGAGGGTGGACAAGGCACCAGGCCCAGGTGGCATCCACCCAGGGTACTTAGGAGCTGACAGAGGTCCTTGCAGGACCTTTGGCAGACCTATTTAATGCCCTCACTACATCTGGGTGTGTACCTCAGGACTGGAGGATGGTTTCATGTGGTGCCCCCTCCACAAGAGTGGCCCCAAGGATGAACCAGGAAACTACAGACCAGTGAGCCTCACATCCGTCGTGGGTAAGCTAATGGAGACTATCCTGAAGGAGAGGCTGGTGGCCCTCCTAGATGCCAAAGGACTAGAGGAGAGCAGACAGCATAGCTTCATATGGGGCAGATCCTGCCAAACCAACCTGGTGGAGTTCTATGACTGGGTAAGTAGGCAACTGGACAGGGGCCATGCAGTGGATGTCCTGTATCTGAACTTCAGTAAGGCATTCGACTCAGTGCCGCATGGAAGGCTGGGAAGTAAGTTAGTCGGCACAGGGGCAGGTGCAAAGCTGGTGAGATGGGTAGGGAACTGGCTTCAGGGAAGGCAACAGAGGGTGGTGGTGGGTGGGGAGCTCTCACACCCAAGGGTAGTGATGAGCGGTGTTCCACAGGGCTCGGTATTGGGACCAGTATTGTTTGGGATATTCATTGCAGACATATCATTGGACATCAAGAGCAAGATCAGTCTGTTTGCTGATGATACTAAGGTAGGAGTGGTGGTGGATGACCTAGGGGGGTGGCAGGGGTTGCAGGATGATCCGGCAAAGCTTGAAACCTGGTCAGACACCTGGCAACTGGGGTTTAATGCCAAAAGTGTGAGGTGCTGCATTTTGGGATAAAGAGCCTAAGGAGGAGTTACCAGCTGGGGAGAACGCAGCTAGCCCAGACAGAGGAGGAGAAGGATCTGGGAGTGCTCATTGCAGTTTCAGTGAACAACTCGGCACAATGCAAGAAGGCAGCTGCAAAGGCCAACAAAATGCTGGGTTGCATTGCAAGGGGTATATCTTCGAGGAGGGAGGAGGTGATTTTGCCACTGTATAGGTCATTAGTGAGATCGCACCTGGAGAACTGCGTGCAGTACTGTGCCTGTATCTGAAGAGGGACATTAAGTTACTGAAGGGGTGCAGGGCAACAAAGATGATCAAGGGGCTGGGGGACTTATCATACGAGAGGAGGCTGAGGGAGTTGAACATGTACTCGCTGGAGAAGAGGAGGGACGGGGGGACATGATTGAAACCTTTAAGTACATGAAAGGAATAAACAAGACAGGTACAGAGGGGCTGTTCAAAGTAAAGGAGGGGAGGGACACCAGGGGCCATGATATGAGACTGGTGGGAGGAAGGTTCAGGAGGAAGATAAAGAGACACTTTTTTACAGAGAGGGTGGCGACTGGGTGGAATGCATTACCTGCAGAAGTGGTATCCAGTAGAACAGTGAACTGCTTCAAAAGGGGATGGGACAGGACAAGGGGGAGGGTCACTGAAGGAGAAGGGTGGAAGGGAGGGGCAGCTGCAGAATAAGGGGTGCTAGCTGCACATTCGGGCAGACTTGATAGACCTCTAAGCCTTTATCTGCTGGCAAATTTCATATGTTCGTATGGAAAGGATCACAGATCTCCAGGTAGAAGGTCACCTGGGGCCAGTGACCATCACATGGAATGGCTCACTCTGGCCACTAGAACTAAATAATTCCATTCCAAGGCAAAAATATGGGACTTCAGAGGAGCTGACTTTGATAAGATGGCCAACAGAGTTAAGCTAGGCCTGGCAAAAAGAAATACAGGTGAGGGGGTACAGGCAAAGTGGGCAAACATTAAGGATTCAATACTTGAAGCAACATCCCATTGTGTTAGTGAGAAAAGGAAGTGCAAATGAAGAAAGAAACCACTTTTGTTCTCAAAAACAGTAGCAGAAAAGGTCAGAGCCAAAAGGCTGGCCTTCAGGAATTAAAAGGGAACGCAGCAGGATGAAGATAGGGAGGCATACCAAACTTCAATAAGGGAAGCAGGGAATTCAGTAAGGCAAGCAAAGGCCCAAACTGAGGAAACACCTGCACAAACAGTGAAAGAAGGTGGCAAGATTTTCTATAGATACATATGTGAAAGGAGAAAGTCCAGAGGGGGTATTGCTAAGATTAAAGGCGATAAGATGGCATGTGAGGAGGAGGACCATGTAAAAGCATCTATCCTAAATAGATACTTCTGCTCAGTATTTACTGAAGAGAAGGTAGGGCAGGGCCCACAGCTCAGCACCATGGATACAGTGGGAAGGGAGGTGTGCACTAGTCCCTTCATAAAAGAAAGGGTTCTACAAGAGCTCAATAAGCTCAGGGTGGACAAGGCAATGGGATCTGATGGCATTCATCCCAGGGTACTAAAGGAGCTAAGGAGGGAACTAGCAGAGCCATTATCAGAACTGTTTAGTAAGTCCCTGAGCACAGAAGAGGTCCAGCAGACTGGAGAAGGGCTCATGTGATCCTGCTCCACAAGAGTGGTAGCAGGGAGGAGGCAGAGAACTACAGACCAGTCAGTCTTACCTCAGTAGTGGGCAAGATTATGGAGGCACTAATTAAGGAAAGGGTAGTGCAACACCTGGAATCAATAAGAGCACAGGATAAAAGACAGCATGGGTTTACAAAAGGAAGGTCCTGTCAAACTAATCTCATAGATTTTTTTGACTGGGTAACCAGAGTGGTGGACCAAGGGGCGAGCACTTGGTGTCGCCTACCTTGACTTCAGCAAAGCTTTCGATACTGTTCCACATAGAAGATTGATTAATAAGCAGGGTAGTCTTGGGGTGGGTCAGAAGTTGGTCAACTGGGTGGCAAACTGATTGACAGGCAGGAAACAGAGAGTGGTGGTAAATGGTATACAGTCAGAAGAGATGCAAGTCACAAGTGAAGTACCTCAGGGATCAGTCCTGGGTCAGTCGTCTTCAATATCTTCATCAGTGACATTGCAGATGGACTGGAGGGTAAGGTTTGTGTGTTTGCAGATGACACCAAGATCTGCAACAGAGTAGATGATCCAGATGGGGTGGGCAGAATAAGAAGAGATCTGGATAAACTAGCAAAATGGTTGAAAGAGTGGCAACAGGGGTTTAACTCAAATAAGTGCAAGATCATGCACATAGGAAAGAGAAAACCCTGAAGCCACCTGCAGGCTGGGAGGGGAGTTGCTGGCAGTCACAAGGGAAGAAAGAGACTTGGGCACCATCATCACCGATGACCTGAAATCATCCAAGCAGACCACTAAAGCAGCAGGTAAGGCTAAGAGGAAATTGGGGTGTATTAGTAGGGTTATCACAAGTTGGAAAAGGGAGGCAATAATCCCTCTTTACAAGGCACTGGTTAGGCCCCATCTGGAGTACTGTGTACAGGACTGGAAGCCACACCTTCACAAGGACATTAACTAAATTGAGGCAGTCCAGAAAAGGGGAACCAAAATGGTGCAGGGACTGCATCAGAAAACATATGAGGACAGATTAATAGAGCTCAATATGTATACCCTAGATCAAAGGAGGGAGAGAGGTGATATGATCGAAACATTCAACCACCTTAAGTGCATTAACAAGGTGAAAGAGTCTAACATGTTTCAATATAAGAAAAATAGCAGGACAAGAGGACACAGTATAAGAATAGAGGGAGGCCGATTAAGGGGTAGTGTGAGGAAATTCTTTTTCACAGAAAGGGTAGTGGATGCATGGAACAGCCTACCTCAGTAAGTGGTGGATATGAATACAGTGCAGGGCTTCAAACAGGCTTGGGATAGGCATAAGGGAGCAATACAGATGAGTATGAATAGATAGGCCATTGACAGAGCAAAGGCTGATGGCACATTCATAAGGTAGAAAAAGAAATGGGCAGACTGGATGGGCCTTGCGGTTCTTATGTGCAGTCAACTTCTATGTTTCTATGTCCCACTAGGGGTGCCACCCACACCCCCCCACTGGGCCACTTAATATAGGTGATGTTGAAGGCATGCGGGCCACTTACCCACACATGGTAAGGAATCCCCAAATGCCACAATGGATGGCCTTCCCTTGGGGACTGATGTGGTCACAATGGTCTGAGATTTGGCCACCCATGCTCGGTGGAGTGGGCAGTTATCTGGCCAGCATGTCCCCATTGCTGAGCCAGTGGGGATAGTGAGGCATGCCACCTAAATCCCCCCCATGGGGTGGGAGGGCTGGCAACACAGGGGCCATCCCACCTACAAGGGACAGTTGTGGTGGTGGACCAGAAATTGCCCTCCTATCTGCTTTCACAGGGCCCTGCAGCCCCACCGCTTGCATGGGTAGGAGGAGGAGCTTCACGTCAAGCTGGCCAGATGCAGAGGATGCAGTGATCCAGATGTGGATGGATACTTTGCCTACCCCCAGTCCGACAGAAACCCTGGCCACAGAGACAGGAGCTAATAGAACAGCGGGGGGACAAAACAATGCAGGTGCCCCCTTGGCCAGTGGGTATATGGAGGAGTTGAGGACCCCTTAAGGGATCATTTGTTGGATGCTGTGCATGAAAAAATTTGGAAGGAGGACTATATTTGATATGTTCTCCCTTTTACATAGGGAGGTCCACAAAGAGGAGGACAAAAGGAAAGTGAGGAAGGAGAGACCGCGGAGGCCCAAAGTCCCTTTAACCTTTGAGAACTGGGCCACAACCTTTGACATATACATGTCAGTGTATGGTATAAAGTACCCAGAGAAGCTGTTTTCCTCACTTAAATATCAGGATACAATAAAATTTGCCCATCTGTCCTTCGACAGGTACAAGTGGCTTAAGTATGATGAGTAATTTCTCCCAGTGGTGCAGCTGTATTCAGTTCTGCCACCGCCCACCTGCCCCCAGACACCGCTGCTACAGTGAACAAGATTTCTCCCAGTGGTGTGGCTGTATTCAGTTTAGCCGCCACCCTCCTGCCCCCAGACCCTGCTGCTGCAGTGAACAAGATTTCTCCTGCGGTGTGACTGTATGAATTTGCTGCCCCAGGGAACTTAATGTATTCTATATTTGGAAATGGGTTTATGTTGTATATGTATGTGTATAGATCTAAAAAGAAGGATTTGATGTATGTAAAGTTGCAAAATATTTAAAGCTGCAGCCTTTTTTCTTGCCAATTTAGAATGTGTGAGGTGTCTTTTATTGTGATGTGGGTCTGCTTAGGCAATGACCCTCCGGCCTATCACTGGTGGGGTCATTTTGCACATGGCCTACATCCTGAGGGGGAAGGACTGCCGATGCCCCTCAGACAAAGAGGCAGCCCAAGACCAGTTAGCCCAATCAGATGTGGAAGTAGCTGAGGACACTGGCCCAGGTCCCACCAGAAGGTCTGGGCCCCAGGCAGGTATAAAGGGCCCATCCAGAGACGATTTACCCTCCTTTGGACCTACACTAGTGGTAATTTCCCACACACCTGCCCCTTTTTGCTGGCAGGGCATGGCAAGTTAGTTCCATCTTTGCTAGTTGCAGCTTTCAAGGGAATCTGTATGGGCAGCAAATTCAAGGCTGGCCTTGGAAATAAAATGTGCAGTGTAAACATTAAGCTACTGTATGTAGGACTGGATGACAGATGGCTGGAGGCAGGACTCTGAGGTGTGTATGCTTCACAGAAACGGGGGACCTTTACCTAAATTAAGGCGTGCCATGGAATGCAATGGGGGACATGACCTGCAAGAGGGGTGTGCGGCCCTCGCCAGGCACGCTCCTCAGCAAGGGGAATTGTCTGAGGAGAAGACATTTTATTTATTTATTTATTTATTGAAAAGTTTCACCAGGTAAGGTACACTGAACAACAAGTTGCTTGTCTCCCGGTACGACCTGGGGGAGTGGGTAATGGGGAGTTACAATCATAGTATAAAGTACAATCAAGTTACACAAAGCGCATAAAGCACAGATTACAAGGTAGAATAGTTTAAACATATAAGGTGACCTTATTGGTGACCAAATAGTGGCTAACAGAGTACAAGTGCTCCTACGGCCTACATTCATGGACTAATAGTAAAAAGCACCATGTGAGCAAAATAGCAGTGTAGCAGAGATTGAGCTAGAAGGCCATGGTGAGTCCCACAGGATTCGAGGAGATAAACATTAGAGAGACAGATTACAACAAGTAAAACAATTAGGAGCAAAACTATGTGCTAAAACTATAAGTACTTCGATTAGGTTATGCTTAGACATACGGGACAGTAGTCCGGTTGTTGGAGTAGTGGGGAGAGTTAGGGGCAGGCGCAATCAACAGAGAGGACATTTTATAGTGCTTTATTTATTGAGCCAGGTGAAGGGGAGAATCGGATTTGTGTAAGAAGAGCATTTTACAGTTTAGGGACATGGTAGAAAAAAGAGGACTGGCCAATTGAGGTGGATCTATGGGGAACTGACAGACTTCTGTGGTCGTGGGATCTGAGGAGGCGTGAGGGTGTGGGTGGAGGGGAGATGGAGGAAGTAAGATAAGGAGGGAGTGTGCCAAGCCAGTACTTAGAGATGAACTTTGCCCAGTAATGCAGCTGCCTATTAGCTAGAGGTGGGAAGGCTAAAGCGTGGTAAAGGTGACAGTGATGGGTGGAGGTGCATCAAGGGCAAACCGACAGAAGGAGTTGAAAAGTGTATTCAAGTTAGCTAAGTAGGTGGCAGGAGCAGAGCAGTAGATGGCATTGCAGTAATCGATGATCAGGAGAATCATCTTTTGGACCGGGTCATGCCTTGCCTGGGGCAGGAGGCTGGAGCAGTTTCTATATAAGACGCCGAGTTTAGGGTGAAGCTTTTACATTATGGCATCTATATGGTTCGAGAAAGTGAGATGTTGATCCAGCCAAATGCCCAGATACCTGAAGGACACCATGGCATCTATAGTTGCCCTTTTGAGAGTAGTGAAAGCGGGGAAAGATGGGAGCCTTGACAGTTTTTGTCTAGTGCCGAACATCATGGCCACTGTTTTCTTGGCATTTAGGAAGAGTTGGTGAAATTGAAACCAACACTGGACATTACTGAAATCACAATGAAGCCTGGAGGCAACATCCAAGGGCGATGGCCCTGAGGAAAAAATAACCATATCATCTGCATGTATATGTATAGATGATGTACAGATGGAAGGAAGATCATTCAGAAAAATGGAGAGGAGGATTGGACCTAGTATGGACCCCCGAGGAACACCAGTGCATATGGGTAGGGAAGGGGAGATGGAGTCGAATATTTTTACTGATTGTGAGAGCCCATTTAAGTATGCACTGAACCACTTTAAGGCATGTTCAGACAGACCAGCAGATGAGAGGGAGCAGAGTAGGAGGGAGTGGGAAATGGTGTCAAATGCTTTAGCAAGATCAATAAAGGTGGCAGTAGTGATGTGTCCATAATCCATACCCTACAGGATCTCATCAGTGATCCGGAGTAGCGAGGTAGTAGTAGAGTGGTGTTTGAGGAAACCAGATTGATATTGGGTGAAGAAGTTTATATTGGAGAGGTACAAGGACAGTTGGGCTAGGACTAGGTGTTCTTGCAGTTTGGCTAACGTTGGGAGGAGTGAGATTGGGCAGTAGTTCCCAGGAAGGAGGTGTCACCACTCTTTGGGAGTGGTAGGACAATCGCATGTTTCCAACCTTGGGGTATTTTGGCCAATAGAAACGAGAGACTGAGAAGAGCAGTCACTGAAAGAGCAATGGCTGTGGCAGACAGGTTTAGTAGCTTCGGGTCCAGCCCATCAAGGGAGCTACCTTTGGTGCTGGGCTGGTCAGTCCGACTCAAGGGCCAAAGTTCCCCTGATTCACTATACATCTAGGCCCAGATATTCAAACTGCGCCAGGCTGCGGTGCAAGCTTGGGTGCAGCGCAACTTGGATACGCAGGGGTGTGGACTGGGCGATATTCAACGGAGCTGTGCCATGGTGCAGCATCATTGAATATCGCACCCTGGCCACCCGCAGTGTACATGGCGCAGTGGCACTGAGCCAGCACAAGTGGCCAGAGTGGAGCAGGGGGATGCTCTAGCACAAGTTCTATTGCACTATGTGCAACTGCAATATTCAAAAGTGCACATGCAAATGGGGCCATAATGTATGCAAGGCACAAATGGGGCCATTTGCATGTCATTATGGCCCCATTTGCATGCAGGTGCACCGATCCCTGGTGACTATGCCTGGCGCCCTGCCAGGCAGCAGCCGTCAGGGACCGACACCCCTGCAGCCGGCAATGTGCTCCACAGCCCGATCGCAGGCTGCAGTAAAAAGGAAATCAGAAATCCCTGGTGGTCAGTGGACTGCTGCCGCCCGATCACGGAGCTCGTAAAGTAATATCCCCAATGTCCCTGGTGATCCAGTGGGCTTGCCACTGCCGATGGCGTGGGCTAAGTAAAGGAAATAATATCTAATATTCCTGGTGGTCAGTGGACCTGCCCAGCGATCACAGGCTAAGTAAAATAATATACTAATATCCCTGGTGGTCCAGTGGACTGCTGTCTGCCTGATTGCGGGCATTTGTAATAAAAAAAAATATGTCCAATATCATTGGTGGTCTAGCGGTACCCCCCCTCTCCACCCTCCCACTGAGCCCCACCGCCCCACTCCCCTCCCGGTCAGCAGGAAGGTGGCAGCACCCCACCCGCCTGCCGCCCCGCCGCCTGCCGACTGACACCGTCGGTAGGGCTGTATGCCCATTGGTCCACAGCGTGAGTCAATGGGCATGCAGCCCATACCATATCTGGAATGTGTGATGCATATGCACGCCCATTGGCTCACACTGTGGACCAATGGAATTGTACAGACCTACCGATGGTGTCGGTGGCGGGCGGCGGGGTGGCGGGTGGGGTGCTGCGCCGCCTGCTGACGAGCTTGGTGGTGAGACTCGAAATGTTTCCAAATGAAGGTACCTGAACCCTCGAAGATAATGGACATATTCGACACAATACAAATGCCATGATCGAGACGGGCTGGCGTCTGGACCACCAGTATCGAATATGTTCTTTAGCAGCCAGCGACCGGCGGGCGAAATCACTGGACCTGAATATTGATTCTTTACTTAGCCCGCGTCAAGCGGGCTGAGTCACTGGACCTGAGGGAGTTTAGTTAAATCCTTTTTACTGAAGCCCGCAATCGGGCATGAGGGGGCCCACCACAGAGGTGCAGCTGGAGCTCGGGTGGCCACCCACAGGTGGCAGCTGCTGTGTTACACCCTGCAACGTGGCAGCTCAACTGTGGGTGGTCATCCATTGTTCCTTTTTTTTTTGGATCAGCTTTGTGCTGGCACAGGTAGGGGTTACGCATGCATAGCTCAGCACATCCCAGGCAGAATATCGGGCTGTGCAGGGTATGCATGGGCATGCCCCCCCCATACCTGCGTCTGCATACATTACTGATGCGCTCCGGTGCATTGAGATTTGTGCCACACACTTTTCCCGTTTGAATATCATGCCGGGGCACTGAAGTGGGTTGCGCATGGCGCAACAGTGTTGCGCCATGCGCAACCCTTTTGAATATCTGGGCCCAAGAGTGTAGGATGAAGCTAGGCTGTATGATTTTGCTTCCCCCCAGCAGTTTGAAAGTACTATATATTTGTAAATGTGTTTATGTCATATATATGTGTGTAGATCTCAAAAGAAGGTTTTATGTACGTAATGTTGCAAAATATTTAAAGCTGCAGCCTTTTTTCATACTAATTTAAAATGTGTGTGGTGTGGTGTCTTTTATTGTGATGTGGGTCCACTTGGGCAAAAGTATTTCGGTTGTACTTGACTCACAGATGTGGGAATAGGTCTTGTCTACATGAAATGTTTAAAAGACTGATAATGGGATGAAGCCAAAACGTAGAAATCTCTATTACTAAATGTAATTATAATACACAGTACTCTTAACAGAGTCACATACTACTTGGCAGTGCTGAAAACAAATCCATGGGGCTATTGGCTGGAAGGTATCCCTTTCATACTGTACTCCCATTTATCGTAATTTCAGATTTCACCCTGCCGTTTCCGACCCAGGGTTTCGACATTGGGAGGAGCGAGGCATTCATAAAATAAAAGACCTATTTCACAACAAAAACATGTTGGGCCCCATTTTCAGAGCTAGCATTCTGCACGTGCAAACAGGTGCATCACGTGAAAAAATAGGGCTGGCCAGCTCTGGCACCATATTCAAACAGATAGCATGATCTGACCTGACCGCGCTGTCTGAATATGAGGCCGTGGTAGTGTAGCGCAGGGCAAGTGGTCATCATGGTTTGTGTCATGCTATCAGAACACTGGGCTGAAGATTGCCTATAGAGTAAAGCACAGCCACATTAGTTAGCGCTGTGGCCCACATGGGTGATATTCAGCTCAAACATGCAGATGAGCCCATTGAGCATGCAGGGTTCTAAGGGGCCATTTGCATGGCCATTATGGGCTCATCTGCATGACAGTACCTGGCCAAGTGCGTCAAGCCAGTTCCTCCTCAAGCCCGGATCCCTGTCCATGTAAAAATAAAGGAATCCCTGGTGGTTTAGTAGTCCCTCCTCAGCCCCGATCCCCGTCCAAGTATAATAAAATAAATCATTGGTGATCCTGTGGACCCTCCCCAGCCCCAATCCCCATTCAGGTATAATAAAATGAATCATTGTTTGTTCAGTGGACCTCCCCAGCCCCAATCCTGTGGTATAATACAAATAACATAAGACCTGATGGTCTAGTTGTCCCTTTCTCCTCCTCATTCTCCAATCACCATCCCGACTATGACATCCATTGCCCTGGCAGTCTAGTGGTGCCCAACCCCCACCCCAGCAGGTAGTGACCCATCACCCCGTTCCCCCCAACCCGACCCCAGCTGGCTACCAGCACAATCTCTTCACACTGCCACGGCCAGCCGCCGACTGACTGGCACTGAACGTTTGCAGTAGACAGTATGCACTCATTGGTTAATGTTTATTGTATGTGCTCAGTGACAGTTTAGTCAGCAGATGGCCATGGCTTTTGTAAGCAGAGTCGTACTGGTTGCCATCAGCGTCTCAGGTCAGGTGGGTGGGGAGCGGGATGATGGGTTTCCACCTGCCAGGGTGGGGGCCACTAGACCATCAGGGCAATGGATTCTGTAGTCAGGATGGTGATCAAAGAATGGGGATGGGGAAGGGACCACTAGACCAGCAAGTCTTATGTTTTTTGTATTATACAGGGGATAAGGCTGGGGAGGGTCCACTGGACCACCAATGATTTATTTTATTATACCTGAACGGGGATAAGGGCTGGGCAGGGTTCACTGGACCACCATCTATGTATTTTGTTTTACTTGGATGGGGATTGGGACATGGGAGGGACAGCTCAACCACCAGGGTACCCAGCCCTTAACGATGCATGGAGTGGGTGTGGGGCACCCTCCCCCTCTGCACACTGTTAACGGCTGGGTTTCAGAAGCGTTAATCTGCACCGCTGCTGTTGGCTGTTTAGTGTTTCTGAAAATGTTCAATATTGTGCTGCGTCACATATGCGCAGAGGATCCCTCATTTGTATAGGGGCAGCAC
This sequence comes from Neoceratodus forsteri, assembly GCA_016271365.2. Taxonomy (NCBI): domain Eukaryota; kingdom Metazoa; phylum Chordata; order Ceratodontiformes; family Ceratodontidae; genus Neoceratodus; species Neoceratodus forsteri. The sequence continues at coordinate 1,020,631,772 of CM028129.1, forward strand.
AATATTATTTCTATGACAACACTGTTGGGGGTGCACCACTCATAGGTGGCCTTTGAATATGGCCATGCCCCCAACAGCAGGCGCTATTCCAGGTTAGTGCGATACAAACCCAGTTTGCACCATGCTAACATTTTGAAAATGGGGCCCATTGTCTTTTAATCAAATCCGGGTTAAATATAATCCACCAGTCCAGCACTTTTTTCAATATTTACAAATCTGAGGCTATATTTCAAAGACCAACTTAACCCAAACTCCCAACTCCAAACCTCTGTCTGCGATTTTCAGGTTATTACAAGATTCAGTATCTTTTAATATGCAGATTAAAAGCAAAGTGGGAGCAATACCTTGGAATGGAATTCATTCAGGTGGACTGGGACAGAATCACCTCTTACCCCAACAGGAACTCTATTCTACTAAACTTCAACAGATTCAATTCAACATTATCCATACAATTTTTCTAACACCAGCCAGACTGCATTAAGTGTAATCCTAATTTAGAGGAGACGTGCCCTAGAAGTCAAAACAATCAGGGATCCCATATTCATATGTTTTTAACATTTACAAAATTAACACAATGTTTGGATTTGATTACTGAGATTTTAGAATGTGCCACCAGTATTAAACTAAAAATGTATCCATCTATAATTCTTCTAGGCCATAAGCTAAACCACCATAATGCCATGGATCCTCAACATAAACTTTTTTCATTAACATGTTTACTTGCTAAAAAATGCATTTTGATGGTCTGGAAGGATATTAGTTCACTTTCTTTAAGAATCTGGCTCAGTTTGAAGGTGGACATCTATTGCTTGGAATGAATACAATATTTCTTGAAAGAATTGATGATTTTCATGCCATATGGGATCCATTCATAAGTGTTACTTTGATGTACAATATTTCTTGACCTGGCCGTGCAGACCCTCCATTGGTATATGATTTCATAGATAGGGCTCATAGAAACATAGAAACATAGACTTTGACTGCAGATAAGGACCGCTTGGCCCATGTAGTCTGCCCATTTCCCTACCTACATTCTAGGCCGCAGATCCTAGTTAACCAACAGCCTATTTTGGCTCAGACTCCCAATAAGCTGTTAATAAGTCTTAAACATATTAAACGTATAATATATTCAAGAAGCTATATTTCTTATTGCTGTATCTGCACATTCAAGTTTTTTTTCTTTCTTTTCCTTCTGATTATCAAATCACATGGCATTTCTTGCTGATGGTTGTAAGTATTTGACTTTTTTTCTCATGAATAACAAAAAATAATAATAATACACAGTAGCCATGATATTCATACTGCATCTCCTGGTTTGGGTATGCTAACTATTTACTCCAGGAGCAAATAAGTGGCTACAGCAAACCTTGGCTATATTGGAATATGCTTGGGCACACTAAGACCGCTAAAGGCATTTTCCGGAATACCAGCCAGCCACTAACCAGATTGTGCTTGCAATGTCCAGCCCACTAGTGGCTACTGGAGGTATGTGGTCAATAGGGTGCTATGGGAATTGCGATTGCAGTTGGGCTGTTAGGGCCAATTAATGGGAATAGCTCCTCGGGAGCAATCTTCCATATTCATATCTTAAGATGTACATTATACCATAGCACTAGCAGGCGCTATGAAGTCATTTGCATCTTGCTGCAAGCAGACCTTGAAGGATCATGAGGACTCTCGTGCAGCTCTCCCTGCTGCCCAGGATGCTAAAGGACACCCCCCCAGCCGCATGGCAAACAGATCCCTAAGGGTTGTGAGGGCTCTCATATGGCTTCCCCTGCTGCACAGGATGCTAAAGGACACCTCCATCCATGCTGCAAGCAGACACCGAATGGTCATGAGGGCTGTTATGTGGCTATCCCTGCCACCCAGGATGCTAAAGGACACCCCCCAGCCATGCTGAAAGCAGACTCTGAAGAGTCATGAGGGCTCTTGTGTGGCTCTCCCCACCACCCAGGATGCTAAAGGACCCCCATCCCCCCATATGAATCCAATATCTGGCATTCAGCACCATTTTTAAGTAGCACACACTGTTTTCAGCCTGCTGGATTTCACCGAGTGACTGGATTGCTGGCAAACGCACCTTGTTTCAATCAGAGCTTTAATGCACAACATTTTCAGTCAGCAGAACTAATCAGATAGTTTTCTTATGCACTTGTTTTCTGCTAAATACTGATATTTGTTACTCTGCTTTGTGAATCATTAATAGCGTGTGGATTTCAGCTCCTATGTGATTTGCTTTTTGCACTACCAGCAGCTTTACCTACAGTGATTGTTTAAAGTGCTCTACAGTGATTTAATGCTTCCTCACTACTAGTAGCTCAGTTCTACAGCATACTATTATGCTTTTCTTCTGCTGGCAGTATAATTGTTAGGCATTATGACAACACTGTTTCACTACTAGGAGCATACTCTTGCATTTTTGTTAAACTGCAACCCAGACACCAAATCCCTGGAGGCTGTCCTGGAAGAGATCTGTGACTCCTCTTCTTTCCAATGCAATCCTCCCAAGCCCCCATTTTCTCTAACCCTCCAGTTTATTTACCTGCCTCTGCTTCTTTTCCTCCACAGCCATGCTGCAAGCAGACCCCAAAGGGTCATGAGGGCTCTCGTGCATCTCTTCCCACCACCCAGGATGCTAAAGGACACCCCCCAGGTACGACTCCATTCTCTGGCATTCAGCACCATTTTTAAATAGCCCATGCTGTTTCCAACCTGCAGGATTTATCCAAGGGACTGGACTATGGGCAAACACACCTTGTCACTGCTATTGCCTTCCCACCCACGCCAGCCACCCAAACCACCCACAGCCATTGTGGTTTTTATTGTCCCTAGGATCCAATCAGATTCATCCATCCCCCTGTCCTTCCTGTTTCTTAGAATTTACCACCTACCACTCCCCAGTCATCCCAACTCCTCTTGGTCTCTACCACAATCCCAACTCCTCTTGGTCTCTACCACAATCCCAACTCCTCTTGGTCTTTACCAAAACAGCGACATCTTGAGGAGACAAACTGTCATTAACTCCCTCTCAACATCTGAATACCCAACTCTTTCAGCTACCTTTTCAGGATGTCTCGCAGCCGCTCAGCAAGCCATTAACTGCTCACCTATTTGCTTTTGAGTCTTCTTATCTAACCTTTATCTCCTAATTTATTCCCCTCCCAACCCTTCCCCCGACTCATCCTACCTGCCAATACCTCTATTCACCTGTTGTCTCTAATTCTCTCCCTCCCATCCCTCCCTTCCCCTCCTTTCCCCTTCCCCTCTACTCCCTCCCCTATGACACGTTCCCCTTAATCCTTGTCCCAACCCTCCTCCCACACACACTGTCTCACCCCTCTCGCACTACTCCCTCACCCAGGCTTCCTTCCAGATCCCCTCTGGAAACATATCTCCCTTCTGCCCTCTCTCTAGCATCCACCCAGAGCCCCATACCCATTCTTCCTTTCCCTACCCCATCGGAAATGCCTACTGCCTTCCATTCTTCTGCTTTTCCTACTAATCTCAGGTGACATCAAACTCAACTTGGGGCCCATCGCCCCCTCTCCATCCTCTCCTTCCCAGAAAGGCCTCCTCATCTATCATGTAAAATGCACGTAGCCTCCTCCCAAAAATTTACCCACTAAAAGTCTGGCAATCTGAAAACCCAGTAGATGTTCTCTGCATCTCTGAATCTTAGCTCTCCTCCCGTACCCCTGACTCCTCACTAATCTTACCTGGATTTGTTATCTACTGTCAGGACTAGGGTAAGAGAGGAGGTGGAGTCACCTTATACATTCAAACTTCCACCTCCTGCACCATCGCGTACCGAAAAGCACTCCCTAAATCATATGAAGTACTTCTTGCTTGCCTCACCCCCCCATCCACTGCCCCATCTACATCAGTGTCTTATATACTGCACCAGGAAAGGAAAGGGGAAATTGTTTAACCAGAAAAGGCACACTAAGCCAAAGCTTGTTTCCAGGTTTGACCTGGGAGCACAAGGAAGTTAAATGACTTGCTCAGGGCCACACATTATACAAATGGGGGTTATGGGATTCAAACCCAGATCTCCAGGTTTGCAGCTCAAAGCCCTAAACCACTGTTCTATACAACCTCCAAATGCTCCCACTGACTCTCTCATTTCTTGCATAAGCACAATCTCCTCCCTCTCGTCAAATGGTGAACCATTTCTGCTTGGTGACTTCAACATCAATTGGCTCTCTCCCTCTCCCTCTCTCACTATACTATCATAACCCTTGATGCATCCCTCTCCTGTCATAAACACATTCAGCTCCTACCACCTCTCTAAACACTAGACTTGGTCTTCTATACTGCCTCAAATGCTATCTCCCCCCAGAAGCCATCCGTGTTCCTGTATCCTTATCTGCCGTCAAAGTCTATGTTTCTATGTTTCTATGTTATCCTCCTCTGTACTATCCATTATGGACTACGGCGTTGTTAGCTATGGCTCGGCTGATCAAACAGCCCTAAGCCACCTCAAGGTCACCTTAAACAAAGCATGTCATCTTATCACAGACTGTGACAGACTTACCCATTCTTGTGTACTATTTCAGCAGGCCCAGTTGTTAAACTTTGACTCGAGGCTTAAATATCATACCTGCCTCCTGGCCAAGAAAGCTCTACTCAACCTCGTTCCCCCCGGGGCTTGTCTGCCTTATCCAACCAGCACCAACAAACAGATCTACCAGAAATACTGCCCAGTCACTTGTAACAGTCCCCCACTGTAGAACCTACCTTGGCCATAGGGCTTTCTAGTGTCAGGCCCCTAAATGGCTAAATGAGCTCCCCACACCCATTCTACATGAAATAAAACTGAGTCCTTTCAAGACCCGTCTCAAAAATCTGCTCCTGTTGCAGTCTTCTTGTGACTGTCCCTAATTCCTTCTCCCACAACCCCCCCACTGCATTCCCTACCCTTTCCACCTAGTTCCTATTCCTCCCCTTTCTACCCTTCCCACCTAGTCCCCCCTCCCTTCTCTACACTGAAGTGCTTGCAATTTATCCAATTGCTTGTCTGATTCTGCTTTTACGTGTCAGGTTACTGCAAATTATCCAATGCTTGGTTTAGGTAATAACTTCTGAATCTCCTTGCTTGTTAAATTTTGGATGATGGGCTTGGTCTGCCCTAAGATTCTGTTGCCTACCTTGTACTGTATGTCTAATTCCAATTTTATTCTTAAACTAATTTCCTATGTTTTCTCTCTCATATGTAACTCCTAATGCATCTATGATGTGGAACCTTTGCAAGTAAGTCTTTGACTTAAAGGTGTATTTCCGATAACAGAAATAAATAAAAATAAGAAAATAAATTGAATCCCTCAACCTCTCCCAGTTAATCAGTGACCCAACTCGTTACAACCGCCACTCCTACAACTATATACTGCTTGACTGGGTCTTCTCCTCTCACCCCCATAGAGTCATAGCATCTGGTGTCCTGCCGGACATGATCAGTGATCATTGCTTCACCTATTATGTCAGGAAGGTTCACCTCCCCCACTCACCGCCCAAATATTTCACTTACCATTCACTCAGGAACCTTTCCAAGGATGCCTTTCACACCGACCTCCACTCAGCTGACTGGTCTTCAGTCTTCTTAGCTATCAATGTCAACACAGCCCTACAACACGTCTGCTCCATACTTACTCAGATCAGGGATCGTCACGCACCCGTCTGCACCTCTCGGGCTAGGTGCCACCACCTCCCGTGGATCACATCTGAGATTCTCTCCCTTTGCCAAACTCACAACTGGGCCTGGTCCACCTACAAATCCTCCAACTCCTCCGCAGAGCTCCTCATTTACAGCTCCCTTAGGAACAAATGCACCAAAGCTATATGATTAGCTAAATTAGATTATTTTAAGAGGCATCTCTCTTCCAGTACCAATCCATCATCTTTCTGATCCACAATAAAAACCCTTCTTAATCCCTCCTCACAGACTACCATCCCATCCCTCAAAGTCAGTAACATTCTTGTCTCTGACCTGGTCGAAGTTGCCACCTTATTTAACAAATTCTTCATGTCCTGTGCTCTCCCTGACACACCCCTCCCACCTTACTCCCTCCCCGCTCCCCAGGGTTCAATCTCCCCCCTTTATCCCTTTGGAAGTCATCCTAGCCCTAAACTCTCTAAAAATGAACAAATCCAGTCTCGATGGGCTCCACCCTGAGTTGCTTCATCTCTCCACCCCTGCCATAATGGACCCCCCACCCACATTTTCAACCTTTCCTTCTCCATGCACACTGTCCCATCACTTTGGAAACAGGCAAAAGTTATCTCCCTTCCAAAAGGAGGTGATCCCTCCTCTGCAAACAGTTATCACCCCACCTCCCTCCTACCAGCGCTCACCAAACTCCAAGAGTCTCTTGTACTGTCTAGATTGATATTGACAGACTTCCTAACATCATCCAACTTCTTTTCAGACTATCAGTCTGGATTTTGCAGAAACCACTCTACATTATCCTCCTCACTTTGCATCACAGACTCTGTCCTGTTGGCTATGGACACCAGCCATATTACAGCCCCTATTTTCATAGACCTAGCCAAGGTCTTTGACTCAGTCTCTCACCCACTCCTCCTTCAAAAACTGCACTCAGCATGTCTGGCTTCCTCTGCAGTTAAGTGGTTCAGCTCATACCTCTGGGGGCAGACAACATTCGGTCTCAGTGGGGGAAACTTTACCTCATCTCCCCTCCCATCCTTGCCAGTGTCCCATAAGGCTCAATCCTGAGCCCTGTCCTCTTCTCAATATTCATAAATGATCTTCCTAAAGTCTGTCTGCACTCTGATATTCACCTCTATGCAGATGACACCATCATCTATGCATCAGGTCCCACCCCTGATACTGCTCAATCCATCCTTCAGACCGACTTCAGCTGGGTCCTACACTGGTTCAAACTAACAGTCTTAAAGTCAACACCAAGAAAACTGTCTCCGTGGTCTTCGGGACCCCCAGAAATTAGCTAAACTGCCATGCTGCCAGCCCTTCTTAACCCTAGATGGAACAATTCTAGAGTCAGCACCTGCCTACAAATACCTGGGCCTCTGGTTTGATCAACACCTAGATTTCTCCAAATACATTGACTAGCTATGCTCTAAGCTTCGCCCCAAACTAGGCGTGCTCTATCATAATAAAGACTCCATACCTCTGCACCTGCGCCAAGACCTTATATCCAAAACCATTCTCCCATTAGTAGATTTTGGTGGCATAGTCTATGCGTCAGCATCAGCATCCGTCCTCTCATGGCTGAACACCATTCTCAATGCATTCTGTTGCTTGGCTACCAACTCCCCTCACCAAACTCATCATTGCACCCTTCTCTCCTTGCTAAACCTCCCTCCCCTCTCACACAGAAGAAATATCCACTCCTTAATATTCATTGCCAAATACTGGTTCAATCTCCTCTCACCCTACCTCTCCTCTCTCCTCTCTCCTCTCTCCTCTTACCCACCCGACACCTCTCGTATTCTCTGAAGTCCAGCCACACCCACACTTTCTCAGTTCCACACTGAAGAACCAACACTGGGGCCTCTGCTTTCTCTGCCCACCCTCACCATCTCTGGAACGTGCAACCCACTCAGCTCTGTGACTCACTCACATTTCCTGCTATGAAAAGGGAAATAAAGAACATTCTGCCACCTCCCTGCCACTGCCCCCTCTCGCCCCTCCCTCCCTATCTTCCCGTCATCTTCCTCACCCCACCTCTCTAAATCCCTCATCCCAGCAGATCTCACCTAGATAACCCTCCTCTGCACTCTTTTAAACCTCTCGCTCATCTAGTAGACTGTCAATTAACATTTAGTGTGCTCTCTGTACTCTCGTCTGTAACTTGATTTATCTGCCTTTCCATGCCCTCTGGATTAGTATTACTATAAATGGCCTATGGTGTCACTTATTGTTTTGTATTACCTACTAACTGTTGTTCCTACTGACTATTGTACAATGGCTTCCGAACTGAATGTTAGTATTCCCCTGTTCTGTATTGCCAATTAATGCACTGTATTTGTATACACTCTGTATTCTGCAGCTACTTGTCTGTAAGTTATTTGAACCTCCCTCTTTAACCCCTTTTTCCCTGGGTTGCACCTGTTAACAAGCCTCGGCTCAGCATGCCTTTCCCGGTCATCAACCTTAAATAAATAAATAAATTAGGGCCTCATTACAGGCCAGAAGCATGCAGAGTTTGCACCCCCTCCCCAGTGCTGTAAGGGGCTGCCTGTACTGGTGGTCTAGCCTTCCCATACATAATCATCCCATCAAAAATGATGAAATATTTCTGTAGCGTCCAGTGGTTCCCCCACTGCCGAACACCACTGCCAATATCTATTCATTTTTCCCTGGTGTTAAGTTGTTACCCTGTCTTCCAAACACCCTGCAAATAATAATGAAATACAGTAGGTCCCTGGTGTCCAGTGCCCCCCCCCCGGCCCCCAACACCCTGCTGATAATGATACAATATTTCTCTAGTGTACTGTCCCATGGTCCTCCCTGCCCCATGACTGAATCCCCCAGCCATACGTCTTAACTATTTGTCACATAAATCAGGGGCAAGGCTTAAAAAAAATCAGGGATAAAGACCCAGCATCGGTGACACATCTTAAAATCAGGTAATACTCACTCAGAAAGCTGATTGAATAAGAGGATTAGTGTAAGACACATTTAACAACAGGTCTGTAACTTTAATGTTTGATATTATTTTGTGCTTATAATCCCCATTGCTCAGTCACAAACACAAACATTTTATGAGGGACAGAGGACAATTCTGAGGCAAAATCAGGGACAGTTGAGAGGTATGCCCTCACCCTGATGCACCTGAACTGTCCCTGGTGCCCCCATAGATCCAGCTCCACCTAACCCACCTGCAGTGCCCACTGCCCTCTTCATAGACAAGTACAGACCCTACGCTCACCTCCACATCCAGTCACTGTCTAACAGTTTGTGATCATACACCTACTGTAATCAGTTGTATGTATAGTAGGCACACAATCCTGAACTATTAGTTAGCAGCCAGTTGTGGTGTTGAGTGGCGGATCAGTGCCAGTCCCCAAGTAGGGGGGTACAATTGACAGAGCAGGTTGGTTGGGGGAGTTGGACCCATGGTCAGGGCATGACAGGGACAGGATAGGTGTGTCAGGTGGGGCTTTTCAAACCTGGGGTTGGGGGACCACAGAACACCATGGAAATAGTTCAACATTATCAACAGAGTGTTTGGAGAAGGGGAACTGCTAGGCACTAGATTCAGATTTCAACATTATTGGTGGGGTGTTCGGAGGCAGGGGCCGGTGGTTAAGGGACACTGTTGATAAGACCTGGTTTGGGGGGGAGGTGATTAACATGTTGTTGATGGCTATTTACCACCTCCCTGAACCTACCAAAATGATGGTGACCTACAGTATATGCAAATGCAATCAGTTGCTTTGCATAGGTGAACCTGCATATTTTAGGGCCAAGCATAAATGGGTAAGTGATTCATTAACCATGACATCCAATATAGAAACATAGATACTATTGGCAGAAAAGGACCTCTTGGCCCACCTACACCCCCCAGCCCTGTTACCAAGGCCCATCTTTGTCTACCCATGCATGTTTGAAACCTGTTACTATTTTGGTAGCTACCATCTCTGTTGGGGGGCTATTCCCATTGTCCACCACCCTTTCCATGAAGAAATATTTCCTCACATCCCCTCTGTGTATCCCCCTTCCAGCTTCATATAATGCCTCCTCATCCTTAAGTATCTCTTTCTGTGCAATATGCCACCCTCTTGAACATTATTGATGCCCTTTAGGTATTTGAATGTTTCTATTATGTCTCCCCTTTCTCTCCTTTCCTCCAGTGAGTACATATTTAATTCCCTGAGTCTTTCCTCATAGGATTCTGTTGCAGGCAATGCACCATTTTGGTTGCCCTTCTCTGTATCGCCTCCAACCGGTCTATGTCCTTCCTGAGATGGAGCCTCCAGAACTGGACACAGTACTCTAGGTGTGGCCTCACCTTTGATCTATACAGTACAAGTCACATTAAACTGTTCCACTAATGAGTTGGTTTAGCATTGTTTTTCACAGCTGGCAATGCACTGACGAAGAATTTTTAATGCTCAACCAGCTCAAGAGCAATGTTTATAAAATGTTTTTGCAACTCATTTGGAATGTATCTATAGTCCAGTCACAGTGCAATGCAACCTGAGTTTTAACTTTTAAGAAACAGTTTTTGCAGAGCTTTGTGCTGGATCCAGCAACACTTATGCAACTCAATCAGAAATGCTACAGCAACTCACTGAAGGAACAGTTTAATGTGACTTGTACTGTATGGGGTAACAATACCTCCCTTTTTCTGCTGGTGATACCCTTCCCTATCCACCCCAGCATCCTACTAGCCTTTCCTACTGCCTTATCACACTGCTTTGCTACCTTCAGGCCATCAGATATGACGACCACCCAGATCCCTATCCTGTGTTGTTGTTGTTAACACCTCCCCTCTAAATGATATGTTGCCCTGGGGCTTCTGTGCCCCATGTGCATAATTTTAAATTTTTTTGGTGTATAAGGTGAGTTGCCAAACTGTTGACCAGTCTTCCAATTTTTTTAGATCTTCCTTCATTTTCTCCACACCCCAGCCCCCCAGTGTGTCCACTCTGTTGCAGATTTTTGTGCCTTCCGCAAATAGGCATACATTTCCTTCCAGACCCTCTGTGATGTCACTAATAAAGACATATAACATTTTGTTATCCTTCTCTGCTTTGGGAACACAAAGTGGTGTTAATGAGTTGCTAACACATTTTGTGATTACAAAAGCAATTACAAAATCCAGCCCACATGTTTTTACAGAGATTTGAAAAGTTGTTCTCCCTGTCCATTGAGAGTAACTTTTTCAGAACATTAAGAACAATTTATCTCATCTGCTATAATCAGCTGCATCGACAACAAAGTTGTTGAAATGCAGCTTAGTGACACAAACAATGTTCACTGGCAAAATTTTGCCTGTCAGACGTTTTTTTTATGAGATGCAAGGGTCTGCACCCCCCCATGCCCCCCTACTTTTAATTTGCAAATTCTGAGTCAGAGTTTGTTTACAGAGGGTGAAACACTGGTAAAAGGGCGAAATTTTGGCAGCCAGTCCTTTACAGCGACAATCTCGAAGTTGTCACTGTAAAGGATTTCAATGTCAAAAATTTCAACTTTCTAATGTGTTATGCATGTAATCAAAGCTGAGAGCTTACTAAAGAGCTTGAACCCACTAGCTCCTGAGCTAAGCTGCATGAATCAAAACCATGTGCTTAGTAAAACTCTGATTTCAGTTTTGAAAGTGCTATAGAACATGCTAACTTGATAACAATAAAAAAAATACCAAAGTTTTAAAAATCTGCTGGCTCACACATCATTGCTGTTGTGACACAACTGAGGCACACATGGCTTTGCTCTTGTGTCAAAAAATATCACATTATCAACTAGGTGTGTGAACCAGATGTTCATGACACTTTGATGTTAAAAATGTTCTATGTTACACACATAACAGTTCTTAACACTGTATTTTAGTAGAAACCTGGGGCCCCATATATAGTCACTAATCAGTTGCTGAAAGTGATTGCAATTACCACTTTGCACCACTGTTCTACATTGCACCCTGTTTGCTATACAAAATGGGGTCACAAATCTTTTCATGTGCAGTCACTTTGGAATTGCTACCATATGGGGGAAAAGGCAGAGGCCAGCATTCAGAGTATGCACTGAGCTATGCTAATATATTTACCAGAACCTGCACATAATTTCAAACACCTTAGGGCCTCCTGGCCATATAGAAGTATGTTTAGCTGTCATACACAGTGGGACACACATACAACAGTGCCCTGAAGTTCCATCCAGTGATGAAGATTAGCAAAGGAGCAATTAGACACAAAGCCACTGCAGGGTAAAATGCTAGGAATGTGGATCCATTGGATGTCGGAGACTATAAATGAGGTGGGGGGGCACTGGACCACCAAGGAAGGCAGGACATGAGTGGGAAAAATCTGGACCATAGCATCCTAGAAGTCAGTCTAACAGCAATGGCTGAACACATGGGGTTGGGGGATTAATGATTTAGTGCCAGTGCTAGATGATGTGTGCATACCATAGCAGCACACATCTGGTACTATGTCCTGCACATACCTCCAAGGTTATTGAAGCACAGGTACTAATGGTCAAAAATCCCATTTTGCACAACATTATCCCTTTACCAAATGTTTATGCAGTCAGTGGACTCAGGATTGCTTTACTGTTTCTAAGTTTATATTTGCTTAAAAAACAATTACCAAATCTTTACAATTAGTTTTTGAGGGCCAAAGTACTGCATCTTTTGATAAAGATTACTGTCAAATGTTCATTTATTTTAAAGAGCTATGGGTTACACTGCATATGGAAATTGAAATGTAATACCAAATTCTTTTCTCTTCCTTCCTAAACGTGAACTCGATTTATTTTTTGTAGGATGAGAACACTAATACAGAGCTGAAATCTGGCCTTTTTTAGAAAATAAGTAGATTTTTAGCTTCACATGATATAAAGGTATCTGACGTTGATACACAAGGACAATGTTGGGATGCTGTCCAACTTGCAATGCAAAAGACAAACATCACTACCTATAATTTATATATATCAGGAGTTACATTTTATCTGGAGACATTCTCTGTAGAGTCATTTATTTGTGACACATAGTTATTATTATCAGAACAGTCAGGAAGAGGTGGAAAGGTCCATGTCTGTATCTGCCCATTTGTGTCTTGGACTGTGCACCTGAGTTACAAAGGGTCTGTATTTTTGCAAGTAAAGTCATGATTTGGGGCATATTGCATGAGAAAAGTATGCAGATCATAGGTTTTCATAATTTTTTTGCCACAAGTCTGATGTTTTTAGGATGAGGTTGTCTCCAAATATTAACAGCTTATAGTGCATCTAATAGTTCATCTAACTGTGTGGAGAGAAGATTATATTTTGAAAATAAGGATGAACAGATTCATTTGAATATCCAACACACTCTATGAAGAACCTCACCATAAGTGGAGATTTACTGTATCAGAGTTTATTATAAGGGGGTTCCAATGTAATCTGATCTTCAGTTTTTGACCCCTCATTGATAGCTGAAAACATTTAAGAATAAGTATGTCATTAATATTAGTATGATTTTCAGTGTCTTATATATATATACTGTAAACTTCAATAACATAATGAAAAGTAAAATGTCCCGTCATTCCATAAACAGTCATTATGATGAACTTATGAAACGTCGGTGTTTTACTTATGCACTAGACAGAATTTGTACTATATCTTTTGCATCTATTTCTCTGAGTTTACACAATAAATACTTTTTGCAGCACTACACCTTGCCATTGGATAGTTTTTGTTCTCTTCTTTGAATATGTATCCTTGTTCTTATTCTAATATTGTTTTCTACACAAACCCATTGTGCTGCCAAATTCACAATGTTTTGTTTTTCTGGAAGTAAAATGTACCCTATTTCCATATATTTTGGCTATGGAAAACTTTTAAATTGTCAAATGTTTTACCTATAAATGACATGGTGTGCTATTTACTAAGGCCCGGATATTCAAAGCAGTTGCACATGGTACAACTGAGTTGCACCGGCGCAAGTGTGGACTTGCGCAAAGGAGCCATATTCAGTGGGACTGTTGAGCAGTGCAAAGTCCACTGTGCCACTGTACAATGATAATGAATGCAGGCACAAGTGCAGGGGGTGTTCCCATGAATATCCAGTGCAGTGGTATATTCAACCATGAAACCATGGAGCATGTGTGGAGCAAATCAAAGTTGCTCCAAGCAGACTTGTTCCTATAAATACAGGGTGCTAGCACACAGACCGCACTTGTGCCAGGTGAGAGGGAGTGAGAGAGAGAGAGAAAGAAAAAAAGAATGAAAGAAAGAAAGAAAGAAAGACAGACAGACAGAGAGGGAGAGGGACAGAGGTGGCATTGGAGAGAGGGAGAGAGGTGCAGAGAGAGTGAGAGAAAGAGAGACAGATACACTGCCAGGCAGTGCACCAGGGTGGCACACAGCCAGCAGAAGCCAACTGCCCAGGGGATATTATACAGCAAGGGCCATGGATAGTGCACCCTTCATGATGAAGGCTGTAATGAGGGGTGTGAGGGAGCAGGAGGAACAGCAACGTGGCCAAGGAAGGGCCCATCAGTGTTATGCCTGACACAGGTTGTACCATGCTCATATCACCTTTGTAAACTACAGTGACACGGAGACTGTGGGCCAGTACCGCCTGAACAGGGCCATTCTGAGGCAGCTCTGTGAGCTGTGCAATGAGGAGATGCAGGCATCCACCAGATGGAGCCATGCCATGTCCGTGGAGACGAAGGTGACAGCTGTAATGTACCTGCTCACCACAAGCACCTTCAAGGGATCAACAGGGGACACCACAGGTATAACCCAGTCAGCAACATCCCACCTCCTCACACAGTTCCTCAATGATCTGTTGCCACATGCTTTGGAATTCATCCATTTCCCCAGCACACAGGTGGACAATATAGCAACCATGCAGGACTTTCACAGGGTTACACGTATGCCTGGCATGATTGAGGCCATGGACTGCAGCCATCCACATGCCACCTGGCCCCAAGGGTGTGGCATACATAAACAAGAAGAAGAAGAAGAAGAAGAAGAAGAAGAAGAATCAGTATTTATATAGCGCTTTTCATACATCCAAAGCGCTTTACAAGCAATGCTAAACTGGTAGTGAAGTGACTGAATGTGTGGTGGCGGCCATATCGCACATCATCACCCACACACAGCCTGGATAATTGCATGAACCAGTTTTATGGGAAGGGGAATGTTGGCCAGGACACCGGGAATGTTCCCTACTCTTTGCGAAGAGTGCCCTGGGTTCTTTACTTCCACCTGGACACCCACCAGGACAACACCAGGATGGGCAGAAGGGACCTCAGTTTAACGTCTCATCCGAAGGACGGCACACCCCAGCAGTACAGCACCCCCAATACTGCACTCAGATGCCAGCGATTTTTAGGTGCAACTCCAATCCCGGTGTGGGACGAGAACCCACAACCTTCTGGTCCAGAGGCGGATGTGCTACCAACTGAGCCACGCTGACAGGAAGGGGTGTCCAAGTGTCAGCTGCCAGGTGGTGTGCCATGTCATGGGGCACATCACCAATGTCTGCGCCACACACCCTGGGAGTGCACATAATGTGTTCATCTGTTATAGCTCAGTGATGTGCAACAGGTTTGAACATGGGGACATCCCCATGGGCCACCTAATGGGTGAGTATGGCATGGGCAAGGGGTGATGGGCAGAGCATACCTTGGGTTGGGGAAGGGCAGGGTGTGCATGTCGGTGTTGGTGCCAGAGACAGGCAAGGGGCACAGCATAGGATAGCAGAGGGCTAACCATGTCATTATCAACACAGGGGACAGAGCTTATCCACTGAGGTCCTGGCTGCTCACCCCCTACCGGCACCCATCGTATCCAGCAGAGGAACGCTACAAAGAGGCACACGCCAGCATGTGCAACATCATCGAGCAGTCTTTGGCATGCTGAAAGCACAGTTCCATTGCCTAGACAGGTCAGGCGGTGTCCTACAATACAGCCCCTCAAAAGCCTGTGGCCTATTCCTTGCCTGCTGCATACTGCACAACATGGCTATTGACTGTGGGATAGCAGTCGAGGCTGATGAGGGTGACAGTAGTGGGGACAATGAAGGCAATGGGCTGGAGGGTGGTGGACAGCCACCCATTGGGCGGAGGGATCTCTGGCTGCAACAGCAGGTGTGATGACACCAGGACACCATCGCACAAGAGCACTATGGTGCACACAGTTAGGTGATGTGATACACATGCATGGGCCACACAAACAGGTACAGCACACATGCAGGAGCATGCATGGCAATGGGCATGCACACACAGAGATGTGATGCAGGAGTAGGGGAGTCAGGGGCACACAACCACACACAACAACACACACACACACATACACACATACCCCCAGGTGGTGGTATCTGGCATGGATCAGATGCATTGCACTGTTGCACAGGCGCAACTGGTGCTAGACTGCCTTCATCATGCCCACACCACACAGTCCAGCAGCTGGGAAGCATGCAGACAGGCAGTGTGTGGCGCAATGCACGGGTGCCACAACAGTGGTGGGCACACACACACACACACTGCCCATGCATGCACAGGGCAGCAGCTGCAGACTACAGGTGGGGCGGCTCGCACATCAGGCCCTCTACATTGCACCATGGCCACCAAGGCCATGGGGGTGGCCACACCTGGGCTGATCAGCAGTCACAGGCTGTGCATCAGCCATTTGAGGTTGAGCAACAGCCCCCCTGGGGTTGAACCACAAGACCATGATTGTGTCTGCATGGGGGTGTGAAGGCACCCAAATAGACCAGCACTGGGCATGCCTGGGATGCCCACATCAGAGCCCAGCATCGACTGTGTTGGGGTTGCCCGACACTGGGTTCATGGGGTGGACAGCATGATGCGGGGGGTCATCTGTGCCTGACCACACCCTGTGGCAGACAGCAGTGCAAAACCATCCATGATCGCAGTGGCAATGTGATTCAGGGATGCGGTCATGGCCTCCTGCATGCACTGCATCCCCACCAGGATCTGTGCATTGCCCCTCTCCTGCTGCTCAGCTAACTGGCACACCTCCACAAGCAGTGCATGCACCCCAGTGGCAAGCAGCACCTATTGCTGAATGGATACCCACAGCAAATGGGTGTGCTTAGCCAGCCAGTCGGCATCCTGGGGCTCCCTGGCAGGATGCCGATTCTCATGTGGTGACCAGCCATGCTGCACAGCCCCCCTCTCTGGTGGACGCTGCACAGTAGGGTCTAGAGGGGGAATAGGCACAGCAGGTGCACCGGTGTCAGACCCTGTATCCAGCTGCCCAGTGACATCTGCAGCCTGCTACCATCACCCATCCAGCCACTGTATGCCATCCAGCACCTGTGCGGCCACAGCACCACCACTGCAGGGCACAGCCGGGGCAGTGCACTCTGTTGCACCTGCAATGGTGGCAGGCAGCTGTTCTGTCACTGGCAGAGTGCTGGGCATGCTGCTTGTGTCAGTGGCCAGAAGGGGCATCTCATCCACAACATTGTCCATGCTGTCCAGGATAATCATAACATCATCATCAGTGTCGGACCCCAGCCCAATCTGTGTCTCTGCACAGAGGACACCAAGGCTGGCATCCTGCAGAAACATATCCAGGGCCTCATCCAACCCCAGGTCCAGGACATCTGCCTGCACTGTGGTGGTGAGCTGCAGCCTTTCAGGCCCCCCGATGCCAGTGGAAGTGGATGGCTGGTCCTCCTGGGCTGCTCCAGTGTCCACAGCTGCTGCCGCTGCCTGCACCCCATCATCTGCACGGAGGTGTGCCAGTGCTGCAAGAGACAGAAAGGCATGTCTGTGATGCAGTGCCCACATGTGCCCCCCTACACTGCCACTGCATGTGTTCTGCAGCATGGCATGCATGTGGGTGCACACACATGCACAGGACATGCATGCCGGCTGCATGCATGCCAGTATGCCTGTGTACGTACCCTCCATGCCACCAGCTGTGCATAGCTGATACACTTACAATGCAGCGATGGGCTGCCACCCATTTGGAAACCACCTCCAGGCACATCCTCCACTGTGCTGAGGTGCATGGTGGCTGCCACCAACTCTTCCTGTGTCATGAGTGGTGGCACATCCACAGGCCTCCCTCAGGTGGCATTCTGGGATGCACAGATGATTGCCACATTCTCCTTAATGCATCTCTTATCTGTGCCCACCTTCTTCCGGCACTCCTACACAGACCATTGGTGGCTGCCATGCTGGTTGAAGTCTACCACCACCTCCTCTCAGGCTCCAGCCCTCGCCTGTGGTGTGCCCCTGGCACCACTCAGTGTGGGCTCCCTGTCCAAGTATGCGTGGAACAGGGCCTCTGTCTCTGCTTTAGTGAAACTGGACCTGCACTTCCAAGCAGGCCCACACTCCTCACCCACCTCATGTTCTGACATTTCGCTTCCTGTGGACCTGTGGACATGAACAGCACAGTGTGTCAGTGACAGCATCACCCTGGTCTGTCCCACCCTGCTGTGCTGTCTGCTCCCAGTGAGCTGCAGCAGCATGCACAACTTACCTCGAAAGGATGCAATACTGGTCCATGGCCTGTGCTGTACCGTGGCGCTTATAATGCGCAACACATGCAAATGAGGTTTGCACAACAGTAATGACATGCTAATGAACACAGTGTGCCAAGCATTGGCTGATGAGCTCATTTGCATGTGGTTTCTGAATTTCACGATATTGCACTGTGCGCATTGAGATTGCGCCAGAGCAAGTCACGGCGCAATGCGCACGCATGTGCAGTGTGCAGGGCTGCACTGTGAATGCGCCTAATGGTATCATGGTGTTAATCATGCACCGTGTGCCAACAGCACAATGCAGTGGCATAGAGCATGAGGCACCAGGCCTGCTACATGCATGTTCATGCATGGTGTACTGTGCCCTATCCTGTACATGCACACTGCGCAATGGTGGGTGACCCATGACCCCTGGGGAGACCTCTGACCCCTGGGTCATTCCTCTGACCTGGCGACCCCACTGAGCCATGTCCACTCTGTGCATCTCTGGCACTACATGATGGACAGGCGCTGCACATGTTCCCTTGCAACGCGCATCGGGCGCATGTTGTGGACACGTGTGCCTCCTGCCGCAATTGTGGTCCCCAAGATTGCGGTGGCAAAAATGGCACAGAGACATGTCTATTGTGCACCAAACTGATCCCAGGTGGAGCTTGTCAATCAGGTGGCCTGAGTCCAGCCACACCCCCTCCCAACTCTGGCCAGGTGCCCCTGCAGCAGGCAAGGGTTGCGGTTTAGCAGGGGATTGCTGCTAGGCTGCAGCAGAGGACCCTGGGTGGTCAGAATAGGTGAGCAATGGCATCACCAGTATGGGGACCTGATGCAGAGGGACCCAGAGCTCCTGAGGAGGCTTCAGGCACTCGTCTAGTGAGGGACTGTGTCACAGCCTGGTAAGTCGTACTGTATTGCATGTGTGCCCTGGTGCTGTACTGTGGTGTTGGCTAGGCTGCCTGGCATGCCCTGCAGAGGGGTACATTGTTGTCATGTGCATTGTGAAGTGGCATTGCCAGACGCTGCTTGCATTGTGATGTAGCCATGTGGGACATGTCGGGCAGGGGCTCACCCTTTGCACAGGGGTGGGGGTGGTGGGCAGCTGCTGTGGATGATTCCTGATGTATACCTGTATTCTTTCCATTCACAGGGCCTGAGGATTGACACTGGGCACAGCTGGCAGCAGCACAGCAGGCTGTTGCAGGCCACAGAGGACCGGGTCCAGCATTGGCAGAGCCATAGAGGGCAGGTAGGCACTAAACAGGGTCCTTCACACTTTACATGGGGGGTGGTGGGGGAGTGAGTGTGGGCATGGCCACCTGTGCCATGTGCCGTGACAGCTGTGTGTGTGTGTCACACTGTGTATGGTACATGTCACTGTGGTGCATCCATTGGACATGTGTGCCAGCTGTTGGTGAGGTGGTTATGCTCCCAGCTGCCATGGTTGTTGCTGTGGTGCCACCAGTGCACTGTGCCATGTGACTGTCATTGTGCAGTCAGGTGGCCATTGTGTGGTGCGGACCACCTCTGTGCAATGTCATGGTGCACCAGGTTGCTGGCAGGTGTTGGCCCACCCCCCCTGCAGGTGGCAAGTACGGGCCCTCCAGGGGTGTGTGTTCCCACTGCCCATTGCGCACTGTGGGTGGGCATGGTTCCTTGGGACATTGCACTGATCACCTGTCCTGTCCCTTGTCATAGGTGTCCAGTGGAGGCATAAGAGGACCTTGTACTGCAGGCTGCTCCAGCAGCTCATACTGATAACCTCAACCACCATGGAGCCAGTCCTACAGGTCCGGCGCATGCTGCTGGCAGACTGGAGGCGGCGAGGATGCCAAGGGGCAGCAGGTCATGGCCGCCGTTAGTTTGGCCCCAGATTTCCCCTGTTTCCCATGCTGTACCTCCCCCTACAGTCCCCCTTCCCACTGTACAGTCCCTGTTCCCTGTCCCCTTCCCTCGCTTTCTTACTCTTTCCCACCCCCTTGTTATTGCAAATTGTTTTCATTGTAAACATATATTTTTTGACTTACCTGCCTGTGCCAGTGTTTGCTTTGCAGGTGGTGTGAGGAGTCATGCTGCAGTGGCCCAGTGTCTGTCCATGTGGTGTGCATGTGTTGGGGCATGTGTTGTGCTTCTGTGGTTCACTGCTGTGTGCTATGGTGTGTCCCACTGTGGTGGTTGTGTCCTTCCCCCTCGGTTGGTGGCTGTGCCTTGGGGTGCCCATGGGGCGGCTGTCAGGGGTGTGTGGTGGGTGTGTGCATGGTGGTGGCACACAGCCATGGTCATTGGTTGGGTACTAGCCCCACACACTTCGTTGGAGCCACTGCTTGGCATTGTGCAGTCTGTTCCATGTAGTCTGCCATGATACCTGCCTCCCGGCACAATCAGTGCCTGCTGTGTGGGCTTCCTGTGTGCCTGTGTGGTGTGTGTGTGTGTGTGTATGCTTGGCTGCATGGTCCTGGGTGTGGCCTGCTATAGTCTGGAAGGGTGGGCACAGTCAGCTGCCTGTGGGGGGGGGGGGCTCACTTGGTAGCCCTCCATTGGCCGTTAGCATCTCCTGTTGACTGCTATCTGTGCCACTGTTGTGTTCTTGGGAGGGGTGTTTGGGTGCCTGTGTGCACCCTGCTGTGCCCTGTTGGTGGAGGCCTCCTGTGGCCTGTCATTGTGCTTCTGTGGCTCTGTCCCTGGATTTGTTCTCTGTGCCATGCTCCCCTCTGTTGCTGTGCTCCCACAGTTGCACTGGAGCATCTCTTTCTGCACCATGGCACAACTCTGTTTGGACCATGGTGCAACCGTGCTATATTCAGCCAGGTTGCACTGGCGTAGTTCGGCCTGTGCACACTCTGAATATGGCTTTTGTTGCACCATGGCACATTGTATTTGCGCTGCACCAGATTTGCACTGGCCTTTGGCACATTTCTGAATATCTGGGCCAAAGTGTATAACTCAAAGTATGAGGAAAATTTGGTACTCTAGTACTCACTATATAAATCAGTTCTTATGATATTTTCAGATAGTGCATTGATTCTGCTACAGCTGAAAATGAAAGATCCATCCAACCAAACCCAACTAGTGGACACAGCTGTGTAGTGTAGTGTAGTACCTTATGCCCTCTTGTTCTGTGTTTTACACTAATGCAGTCAAGTCAGGAACAATGCAATAATGTCAGAAAATGTAAGAACTATACCTGGTTATGTGGTGAAGCAGCATTCACTTCCAGTTTTTATTTATTTGTTATGTTCATGTGACATATATGGAGGCACCCAGCCAGGATGTAATTCAGTAGCTTGCAGTTTTACTACAAACTGTAGTATGCTGCAAGAAACAGTGTAATTTCATGGCAGTTAAACCCTTTTGTTATGTACTATTTTGTGACATGTCATTTACTGCAAGGTATTGTGTTGTATCCTGACTGGCTGTACTGTAGGACCAATAAAGTTAGAAAATGTAACATTCACACTTAAAATGCACCACTAGTGGATTAATTCTTGCATACTCTCTCCCTTATTCAGTTTTGTATTCAACTAGTGCATACTTTTAGTAACATCAGAAAATGTGACATCTAAAAACAACCAGTAGTGCAGTTCAAGTCCATACTTTTCCTTATGAGCATACAGTATGTTTTGTCTCCTCAGTTACCTACTATACATCAGCCAAACCTGGCACTGTCACAGCCTCGCACATACTAGTAATACCCTGCACCCCGTTAAAATGCAGGCTTCCCTCTATGGGGACATGATCCATGTGACAGTGAGAAAACGATGGGGACCTGGGGTTGCAGCCTTTTTGGATGTGTTTATTCCACCTACCAGACTTTAAAATACATTATTCCCAAAAGAATGTGGATAGTGGTCCCCAGTGACATTCAATCCTATGTTTAGCAACAAGTTTGAATCATTCTCTTGTGGTGAATTCTTTTACCAAAGAATTCAATGTTTTTTTTTTTGTGTGTGTTTCAGGGGTTCGTAATAATAAAAGTTACTGTAACTACCTGAGCTTTCTTCCATCCCTTAGGAAACAAAATGGGCTAAAGAGGTGAACTGGTGTTGATCTATAAAATGTTTACTCAGTTATGAAAACAGCAAATTCATGTTTTTGTGTATTGTACCAGAATAAAGCAAATTTAACATTAAAATTAAGAAGATTGGCAGTTCCAACTATTATACAGCCTCTTTTTCACTATGGCGTTCTTATTTACATGTGGGCATCAAGCAGTGCTCCCACTAGAGTCAACGTACTATGTAATAATAGAGCAACACATTTTACACATACAGTAATGTGATATTCATGTTCATCATGGTTTTCTTTATGTGAAGCTTGATTGGCTTTCCCTGAACCTTATATCATAATATTTGGTGATGTGTTAGCATGGAGAATCCATCTTGAAATGGTTCCTACTGTTTTAAGCAATTTACATTGTAAACAAGGACATGGCTATAATTTAAGATCAATTGATGTGGACATAATGCTTATTCCTTTCATAAGGACCTCTGAGTCAAAGAACAGTTGTGCATCAAGTCATACAAATCTAAAATTCAGTCTGTTGAAATAAAAGAATGTAATTCTTCAGTGTTATTTAAGAATACGTGGAGACAATACTTATTTAACACATCAGTCTGTACTTGTATTACTTGGTTGTTGCATGTTATATTGTTAATGTTCACATTTATGCTGTTTATTACTTGCCATTGTTGCTCCTGGTTGCCCAAGACAACAGCTACTTTCACTGGGTTAATCTGGTTATCAATAATATTCAGTCTCATCTCATCTCATCTCATCTCACTTGCACTCACCACATGGGAGCACAGCATGCTGCATCCAGCATCATGGGTTAGCAAAGTTGATTTACTGCTTTGTATGCTCGCTGATAAATAATCTTTCATTGGCAATAAGGACAGGGGAGTAAATGTTTCTATCATGCTCCCTTAATACAGATGAAAGTTTAGTATAGCTGAAAGGCTAATTCCCCTGCGTCTGTGGATTGTAAACAAAATGTTATGCACATGCAAAATAAATGCATTAGAGTACTTAATCTACTGTTTTAAGCATAACCTTTTGCTGAGATTGCTGAATGCATATCACATCTTTATTAATATCAAAACATACAAAAAGTGTGATATAATATAAATGTGAACGCTCTCTCCGGTGCTGTTAATGACAACTCAGCTTCAATTATTTTTATTTGAAGCAAGTGGCCTCCTCAGTGCCACTCCTACTGTAGGACAGATAGGGGTTCTGGTGTTGTGGACTGCCGTAAACCTCTTCCCTCTAATCTCCAGTAATGTAACACTTTACATCCATGATTTATGACATCTACACTAGCTCAAGGCATGGAAGCCCTTACACCTGCTCATGAACATGGAAGAATAAAAGAAGTAATTTCAAGTATTTTATATTGTCTAGGACATCCTGTTATTATTTGTTGTTGTTGCTTTTATTTATTAATTGAAAGGCTATGCCTGCAGTTCAATGTGCTGCAGCAACTAGCCACTCCCCATGCATGAGCTATAAGCCAGTTCCTTCAAGCCTCGTTCAGAAGCACTTTTTCTTTGCAGCCAGAGACTCTGTTGGACTCTGCCTTCCTCAGCTGGAATCTCTGCCCTGTCACCTTTCATCTTCCTCCTCTACTGTTTTCAGATTTTTTGCTTGGTGTATGCTGGCCTCTCTGCTGGTTTGTGTTTTTTCCTGCCTTTCTTGGTCAGTACTTACTTTTTTACCTCTGGCTGCTGTTTATGCTTTTCTCTGTTGTCTGTGTCTGCTTTCTTGTTCTCCTGTGCTTGTGTTTCTTCACTTTTCTTTTTGGGGGCTTCTAATTTTACTAGTATTCTGCTGATTAAATGTGCTTGTTTCATGCTATTCAGGCCATCATGCTATTAAGGCTTAGAGATTTGTGAAGTGGCCCCAATTCACTTTCCGAAGTGAATCACGAAGCGAAAGTAGATTAGCAGAGTGCCCCTCAACGCAAAGCGGAGTACTACGCGTTATAATGGGTAATGCGAAGTCCATTGAAAACAATGAGTTTGTGTTACTTTGCCTTCCCAAACCACTACTCCACCAAATCTTAAGGTCTCACTTCACCTTGTTTTTAAGCTCTGAAGGTGAATTTTGCAGTGATTCATGGGATTTCAGTTCACATGGGCTCTATATTGTTCTGCACAGCCTCAGTTGGGGTAGTGTGTGTAAGAATCTGTAGGAGACAGTCTGCTCTGAGAGATCTCTGTGATTGAAACCTTCTAAAAGCTGTTCAAAAGCCTTTTTGAGTAATTTTCTTTGCTCAAACTTAGTTCATGGATTGTAGGAAACCCTCCTATGTTCATATCATCGAGCGTTTATTGTTTGTGTGTGGATTTTGAATGTTAATGTACAACATTGGGTCTGTGTAGTAAGAGACAGTGAAAGTGTGCTGTGAGGAAGGGGTGTATCTGTGGTGTAGGTAGTTCTTTCTGTTTTGGTGATATTTTTCTTGTATAATAACTGTGTTAATGTACATACAATAATTTTTTCAATAATTCTTGCCATTTTTTTGCTGATTGTTGTGGAGCAGCAGTGCATAATTTTAGTTTGTTTAAAATACATGGTTATATTACTGAAGTTTTCAATTTGCTACGCATTACTTAGTGTGTGTGTGAGTATGTGTGTGATGTGTGTCATCAAATCAGACACCTTTTATTGTGCCACATAGTAATTTCAACAATGTGTTGTGAACCTGCTACCCACTGCAGCTGTGTGATTTTTGTACTTCTTTGTGGTATCTTTACTGGTACTAGTACTAGTACTAGTACTAGTACTAGTACTAGTACTAGTACTAGTGACTGTTACTGCAGCAGTGCAGTACACTGCCCCCCTCCTGCGGCTCACCCCAACCAGCAAAGGTATTCTTTTCCAGATTTGAATTTCTGATAGTGAGCACTGGTTAGGTGTTGTGCCTTTGTATCTGCATCTCTTCAGTGCACAGTGCAATCTTAATCTGTGTGTGCATTTGCATCTCTTTAGGGCCCAATCTCCATCTGTAACTTAAGTCACAGTTGTTTCTTTGGCTTCCCTTCAGAGTACTGGACTGGTGTGGTGCATAATTCTGCATGAACATTGTACTCATTAATATGCATTTTTTAGTCAGGACCATGATCACGTTCACGAGTCACTCGTGATACAAATCACGTTGTTCATCATCATGGTCACAAATGCAGTAACAAATCATGATTCATGATCATGTCACTCATGAATCACAACAATAATTTTTTTTACTAGTTACTTGGATGTATTGTAAGCCTGTTTTGCAGTATCTCTCCATGCTTCACAACCCCACCATTGTACTCATTAATAAGTGTTTTTAAGTCGGAGAGTTTTGTGCCATACCTCATCGGGGCCTGGGGAAGTACAGCCATAGGCATTCACATTTCTTCATCATCATGGTCACTAATGCAGTCACAAATCATGATTTACAATCACTTCACAAATCACAACATTAATTCTTTTTTACTAGTTACTTGGATGTATTGTAAGTCTGTTTTGTAGTATCTTTCCATGCTTCACCACCCCACCATTTTACTCATTAATGAGTGTTCTTAAGTTGGGGATTTTTCTGCAACACCTCATCAGGGCCAGGAAAGTACAGCCATAGGCATTAGCATTTCTTCATCATCATGGTCACAAATGCAGTCACAAATCATGATTTACGATCACATCATGAATCACAACATTCATTTTTTTTTACTAGTTTCTTGGATGTATTGTAAGCCTGTTTTGTAGTATCTCTCCATGCTTCACCACCCCACCATTGTATTCATTATTGAGTGTTTTAAAGTCAGGGAGTTTTTTTGACAAACCTCATTGGGGCCCGAGGAAGTACAGACATAGGCATTTGCATTTCTTCATCATCATGGTCACAAATGCAGTCACAAATCACGATTTATGATCATGTCATGAATCACAACATACATCTTTTTACTAGTTACTTGGATGTATAGTAAGCCTGTTTTGTAGCATCTCTCTAGGCTTCACCATCCCACCATTGTACTCATTAATAAGTGTTTTTAAGTCAGGGAGTTGGACAGTGTCTGCAGTACATACACAGACTGGAAAGAAGACTGACTGTACACATGCAGTTTAGCACAGTATACTTGCACTGCTCGGAATACAAAGTGTCACGCATACGCAAGACAATAAAAATGGGCATAATTACATACAAGAGTCAGGGATGGTGGAGGAATACATTTTATAACACAGCAAGGAAGGTGTGGAGGGGCACATGGTGTGAGGAAAAAAAATAATGTGGGATACCATGGTGATTCAGCAGCAGTTCCAGCATGGAAATAATTTGTAACTGATGTCCCTCTATGTGATCCATCCACTGCTCAACAGCACTCACCCTCTCATTGTTCTCCTTGACAGCACTCCAGAGAACTGCCAAGTCAGTCTGCATTACACGCAGTTCTCTGGGGTCCACATGGTCTACAGCCTGACTTGCTGGTGGTGGTGATGGTTTGGGTGCTGGTGGAGCAGCAGGTGCTGCTCTTGCCCTCCTCATCTTAGGGTCACCGCCATGCAGAGCTGCACCCTCTGCCACAGAAGGGCCATCAGGTACAGACACGGCCAATTCTATAGCAGCCTGCCACTCCAACTGGTGGTGACTGAGAATATGAGTGCACTGGCCCCCAGTCTCCAGGTGAGTCCCCCGGGGGTCACGGTGCACCTCCACCTCACATAGGTGGCACCTGACCATGCTGCTGTACCCCCAACACAGTCAAAAAACTGCCAAACAATGGAGGTGCGGGGAGTATCAGGCATAGGCAGGGGAGGGACAGATGAACTGGCAGCTGGCTTGTCATGGTGCTCAGCAGGGTTGGGATCCATACCTGGGCCCAGCGGCACAGGCACATCCTGCTCCACAGGACCTGGTGCTGGGGCTGGTGCTGGACGTGGTGGTGGTGGTGGTCAACTGCCTCAGAGTCAGGAGGCAGTGCTGGTCCTGCTTCCCGGGGGGGGCACTCAGAATGTTCGATCGGTCCAACAGAAACCAGCACCCATGCTCACCATGCATGCACATGGTATGATGCCTACCAGTACCAGGGTCTCCCAGAGTTGCCCCCGCCCCAGACATTCCCTCAGACCCTCACTCTGGTCTATCTCTCCTACTGCACTCCCTCAGTCTGAGCAATGACTACTCACACTGTCACACAACACATACACAGTCACACAGACACAGACAAACAACTAACTACTTATAAAGGTAAGAAAAATAAATTTACAGAAAGAACACATTAAGTAAAAAGAGTACAGAAAAGACAAAAAAATGTAGCTCATAAAAAAGCTGTTGGGTCTAAATCAAAATTTAAGTCTCCTCCTCGCTCTGATCTCCAAGTTTCAGCAGTGACAAAACATCACACTCCCCTCTCTTTGTCTCCATCTGCACATTAGAAAATGAAAGTGTCTGCTTGCATGACTCACTTCCTTCCTGTTCCTGCCTGGCTATGGCTAAAGAGCATGGCGAAGTCCATTGAAATTTGAGAACAACAACTTCGCCTTACTTCGCGTTGTCATTCTGCCTTAACACGAAGTGGGAATGACAAGGTGGAGTGAGCACTTTGCATTGTCCACCCTGCATAGAGGAGTGGCAACATGAAATAGCCACTTCGTGGACACTTTGCCGGCGGAATTTAAATTTGCTGCATCTCTATTCAGGATCCCATTTACTTTTATCATACTTTTAGCAATCCTCAGTTTATCTGCAGTATTGCCCTGTGTGCTGCTTGAGCTCCCACTTGCTGTAACTGTTTCCCTGCACAATCATCCTTATTATTTACACCTGCTCCACTCAGTGCTTGGCTTCATTTAGCAGTTACAACTCACAACTTTTCAATTCCCATGTGCTGGCTTTTCAAGTAGTTTCATTGTTGCTGTCTGTATTTACCCTGCTTCCTTAGTAGTTCATTGTTATACTACTCCCTCAGCCTACCTAATTTGCTGTGTGTCAGCAACTTACACTAGCATCCCTTCAAACTGGTTGGCATGCTTTCTAGCTGCATCATTCAGTCTCATTCTCTGTTTCTGTTATCATTCAAAGTTTCACTCAGCGTTTAGCCCTGCGTTCTGCCTGCTGGTTCAGTTGCTCCTAAGAATGGTTGTTTGATGCTTACATATGCTGTCTCCCCATTATACTGCTGTCGAAAATGCTGCTATAAATCCTCCTATACTGCACTATTTTGTCAAATGCTGCTGTTATTTTAACTGCTACCATGAATCAGTCCCCCTGCTTCCCGTTGCCTCTTTCTGACATGGTGCCCTGGTGATTTGCTTGAGCCATTGGTTATTTTTCATGGTGGGGGACAGTAATGTGGTTTCAGGTTGTGAATGGGCTACATGTCACAAATAACCTATGGCCATCTGGCTTCGTCTGGCCTCCTACTACCCCTGCATTCAGTTAAAGCATCTGTTCTTTGCTGACAAAGAGTCCTCTATCAGATCTGATATATCCTCCAGGGTCGCTCAATTGGCTTGCAGGGTCGAACCAGCAGCGTGCAGGGGAACCCCTTTTGTGTGGGGTGAGTTTGATTCAGTTGAAGTAGATGAGGTAAGTGAGATAATCTCAAAGTTATGACCACCCTACTGTAAACTAGACCCAGGTTCAACCCGACTTTTGGTCGGTTGCATTGACCTGATTGAACCTGTGGTTACTGAGATCATCAGGTGTTCCATGAGGAGTGGAATCTTTCCAGTGGCCTTGAAAGTGGCCGTAGTGAGCCCCTTTTGAAGAAACCCTCATTGGACCTAGACTGCCTCATCAGCTATAGACCATTTTTAGTGAAGGTTTTAGAGAAAGTGGTGGCCAGTCAACTTGAGACTCGCCTCACTTTCTCTGTCATTTTTGAGTCATTCCAGTCTGGATTTAGACCTGGCCATAGCACAGAGACTGCCTTGATGAGGGTGTCAAACAATCTCCTTAAAGTGAAGGATAGGGGAGAGTGATCTATTCTGGTTCATTTCAAACTCTCTGTGACATTAGACACCATGAACCATGAACCATGAAGTGTTTTTGGACCACCTGCAGAAATGGTGTGGACTAACTAGAAATGTCATCAGCTGTTTTCTATGTCATGGACAGGGTGCAAAGGGTGGTGTTGGAGTTATCCTCATCTAGCCCAATGCCCCTGTGTTGTGGAGTTCTACATGGTTCAGTCCCGTCACCTCTTTTGTTCACGGTGTATATGCTGCCCTTGGGAGACATTATCAGGTGGTATGGCTTGGGTTTTCATTGCTATGCCAATGACACCCAGCTATACCTGTCCTGTGTGCCTGGGAGCCAGATTGCAGTCTTTGTGTTTAACACCTGCCTGGCCAAGATTCAGGACTGGATGACTTGAAATTGGTTATGACCCAATCCAGACAAGACGGAGGTATTGGAGGTGGAGCCAGGTCATCAGCATGGTGGAGGGGTGCTGGGGAATGACCTGGGTCTTAGACTGAGGGGTTCACCCCTTACTTCCTCCACACAGGTTAGGGATGTGGGTGTGGTACTTGATGACAGCCTGACACTTCATGCTCAGGTGTCAGCTGTCATCCAAATTGGCTTTTAGCTCTAAAGAAACATTGCCTGGATCTGTTCCCTGATACTGCCTGATGACCTTGCCACCCTGATACATGTCTTTGTCATGCCAAAGTTGGACTACTGCAATGCCTTGTACCTGGGACTCTCAGGATGCAATCTCTGATGTCTTCAGCTGGTGCAGAATGTGGTGGCCAGGCTATTGATGGGTGTACCTAGATGCCATCATATTATGCCATTACTCCACAGGCTGCACTGGCTGCCGATAAAGTGGAGGATTGCCTTCAAGGTCAGTTTACTGACCTATAAAGCTCTATACAGTCGGTGGCCTGACTATCTGCAAGACCTCCTGGTTACACACTGCCCAGCTTGCCCTCTACATTCCTCTGAGGGTGGCCTCTTGGTGCTTCCCAGGGCAAGGCTTCGGCTTTTGGGAGACCGTGCTTTTCCTGGGGTATCTTAAAGGTCTCCTCGATGGAAGCCTTTAAGTGGGGGCTCAAGACATTTCTTTTGGAAAAAGCATTTAACCTGCTATAATGTGAAATTTACCTATCATTTATTAATTTATTTTTTATTATTGGTATTAGAACTGGATTTCTGTTTAAGCTCTGTAATGTGTCTTTTATATATGCTAAGATGTATTTTTTTTTGTTTTTGATTTAATGTATTGTACAGCACTCTGAGCCCCCAGGAAGTGGCACTCTATAAATAAAGTTTAACTAACTAACTAAGCAAGCCATTCAAACTTACCTACATTCATGCTCCATGCACTCATGACTATCAGACTTCGCCATGGCCCCTCTTTCTTACAGTCAGATGCATGCCATCCACAACGATTATATGACTCACGGCTTGCCCTGTATCCAATGATCTTACTGTGCCCCATAAAGTCCACATCTAGAGGGTACATTCCTTGCCCACAGATGTTGCACTTGCACTGTGGGACACTTTAACCATTCAGATCATCACTGACACCTCTTGATGTAGAATTTAAGACTTCAGCTACTGAAGGGTGAAGCTCTTAAGAACAGGGGGGCTCCTTTAGCTGTGCAGGCTGTGCCGGCAGCACCTTTGAAAGCTTTCTCCCTACAGCCACCTAATGTTCCTCTGGTCTCCATGTCCTCCCATTTCTTGCCCATTCTCTGCTTTCTTCAACTACTCACCTCAAAGATGGTCCCCAGGGGAAGCTCCTTGGACATCTTGCTTCTCCTTAGGCCTCCCTCATGGAGGCTGGGTGAGTTCCTTTCAGCAGTTGTTGCTCTCCTCCTTCTGCCTTGAGGTGAGGGGCCCCTGAGTGAGAGTCTCCCTTTGCTGCAGACAGCACTCACAGCCCCTCATGGTGTTTCCCATTAGAGGGATACAGCAAGAGGCTTCCTTCAAATTGGAATATATATAGTCCAGCCCAGTGGCACTGAGGGTTAAGGCACTGGATGCCACACCTTGCACCACGCCGGCTACCCAGGTTTGGGAATGAGCCAGGGTTGTCAGATGCTGGTGGGGGGGAGGGAGAGGATGTGAGCTGCTGCTGGCTGGCAGCACTTAGCCTTGGGAGGAGATCTCCACCTCTCTCTCAGAGCTTGCCTTTCCCCCTGATGGAGTCCAGAGGGATGGTGGCACTTGTGAGGAGCTCCGACACTAGGTTGATACAGTAGGGAGGGCAGAAGGGACCCGGTCTGGAGCTGCTGTACACATGTGCACCTCCATGCTCATGCGGTACCGCTTCCGGGGGTCCTGGGTAGCAGTCACGGGAGAAACAGAGGAAAGTCATGGGGGCCGATGAGGATGATGCCCCCGGACCAACTCTGGGGATCTGCCGGGGTGTGCATGGTGCTACAAGTTCCCAAAGGACCCCAAGTTCAGTAGGCTTGGAGGACGCAGAAGTCAACCCACCATGGGAGGATAAATACAGTTGACAAATTGGAATATATCAACTCCTCCCTGAATTTTTTCCCTAAACTGCAGTAGCTGAGCTGTCCCTAAAAGTATGCCAAGCCTGGAGGGAAGGTGACTTATGCCTTGGCTCCCCTGAGGTTTCCTCTTGATAGGGTTTTTTTTCTCACCTTCGTACTGAAGCTCATAAATACTAGGCAGTTCATATTTAGTATATTCCTTCAGTTTATCCAGATAGGTTCCACTGTTGGATGGAGTTGGATGGTGGCTCTCCTTCTTTGCTATTCACTCTCTCTTTAGGAAGTCATGCCCCTCTGCTCAGTTGATATCTATCAGTTTGCTCTTCAGTCTGTGTCTGTTTCCAGTTGTCACTGGTTGCTAGCAATCTATGCTCTCAGCCCTTATGGCTAATGTTTGCTGCTCAATACTCTTTTCTAGGGCTCCTTCCTAAGGTACCTTTAGCCAAGGGAATCCTTCCCATGGCACCTCTAGGGGTGGAACACTTCTCAAAGGTTCCTTGCCTTTGGTACCTCTTTAGGGTGGTAGTTCCACATGGAACAGAGAGTGTGAATAGCCAAAGTTATCAATAGTTGCACAAGCATAACATTACACTAAGTTGTGTAAGCCCATTAAATTGAAAGGCTTTGCCTGCAACTCAATGGGCTGCAGCAACTAGCCACTCCACCCCTTCCTGAGCTATATAAGCCAGTTCCTTCCAGCCTCATTCAGAAGCACATTTTCTTTCTCACACCATCCTTCCCTCCTCCTCTAGTGGCATGCCTCTCTCCTTGGGGCTCCTTTCTAAGGTGCCTTAAGTTAAGGGAATCCTTCTCATAGCACCTCTAGGGGTGGAACCCTCCTCAAGGGTTCCTTGCCTTCAGTACCCCAGAGGGTGGTAGTCCCCATGGAACAGAGAGTGCAAATGGCCAAAGTTATCAACAGTTGAGCAAGCATAACACTACATTAAGTTGCGTAAGCCCATTGAATGTATTTTGACCCTTTCTTCCTGTCTGCCCTAATCTGGATGGCCTCCCCAGCCCAGTCAGTAACTATCTCTTGGACTTACCCTTGTGCTTCCATGACTTGCCCTTGATGGTGGGGTTGGTGGGGATGTCCCATTGCTTCCTGAAGTGGGATCCAGTGAAGTGCCCAGTCAGGGGTGCCAGGCCTGTGCAAGGTCTATCCTTACTCCTGTTCCAACACAGATTTGTTTCTTGTATGCTCTTCGAGGCCTCCCAACTGCCATGATGCCTAGCCATTACTAGGTGTCAGGTGCATTATGGGAGGTGGAACCCTCCCTCCCCAGAAGAGAGGTGCAGTCATCTGGACACTCATTCTTCTCTCTTCTCACCCGACAACAGGAGGTTGCACCTGAACCAGGTTCCTAACATGGGAGGTGGTAGCACTATTCTCATACCAGTGGGTATGGCATGCATTCTGCTTTTTTTACCACAGTTCTCACTGAAGATGGTGTTGTCTTATTGTATGTTGAAAGTTTAAGTCACAAGATAACTAGACTGAACAAAGGGAAGGCAACATGGTCCCATGGTAAGGCCAAGAATCAGGCAAGCAGAAGCCTAATAGTTGGAATCCTTTCACAATCATTGACTCACTAAGTGAACTTAATCTGCCTTTTCTTTAATCGTCTAAGCTGTAAAGTCAGCTAGAAGTGGAGTCATAGTGAAACTAAATTGATGCAACACAGGTAAGCTGAACTGGGTGAAAAAAAAAACTGTAGAAAGCCCCCATAATTGGGCATTACCAGCACACCAAATCTGCATCAGTTTTTTTTTACAGTTTACCCAGGATATCCCAGCTAACCTACAATTTCTCAATTTCACTGGAGCCTTACATTTACCCAAAGCTGGCTGGAAGGAAGCACTGAGAGGTTATAAAATTGCTCAGGATCACACAGTATGTACATGACTCTAGTGTAAATGTAGATCTTCTGGGCTCAATTCACAAAAACCCTTAGATCACCACAAGGTGAGATGATCTAGAGCTGTGGTGATCTAGACCATGTGCCCAATTCTCAATTGGGTAGGGTTCCAGCAGAAATGTCCCATGGCTTGTGACAACCATCACAGTGCACTGAACAGAGGGCACACCTGGACAGGATGCCACAAGCCATGGGCAGCCATCTGGCAAAGTCCCCAGATATTCTCTGGTGCTCTAGCAGACCCCCCTCCCTGATGTCCCCTCATAATTGTCATTGTCACAATTTCCTGGTGGTCTAGTGGAGCTCCAATCCCGGAGTACCCCATATATGTAAACAGTAATCTAAATCTCCTTTTTGGTAGATTAGCAGACCCCCCTCCCCATGTCCTCATGATGTCATGATGTATATTAATTTACTGGTGTCCTAGTGCCCACCCCCACCGAAAGCCCTGATCCTGTATTATGCCATATTCTGTAATAGTTGGTGATATAGTGACCCCCACCCTGATAGGCAGTGTCCCACCACCCTGCTTGCCCATCTCCAAATTGAGCTGGTGACTGGCATGGCCCACCACTCACCACCACAGCTAGCTGCCAACTGAGCTTTGAATGAGCATTTACTGTATACAGTACATGCTCAGTGACAGCTGTCAATCACTGTGAGCATAATGTATACAGTACGCATTCATTCAGAGCTTAGTTGGTGGCTGGCTGTGGTGGTGAGCAGTGGGTTGTGCCAGTCACTGACTCAATTTTGGGATGGGGGAGGGGGATGGTGGAACACTGCCTATCAATGTTGGGGGTAGGGCACTGCTATACCACCAACAATTATGGAATATGGCATAACCAAGGATCGGGGCTTTGGGAGAGGGGGGCTAGATCACCAGGGAATTCATGTACATTACGACATCATGGGGACATTGGGATTGGCATGGGGGTTCACTAGACCACCAAGGACTTCTGAAAAATAATTAATTCATGGGAACTTCAGGGAGTGGGGTCCACTAGTCTACCAGGGAGGGGCGTTAGATGACTATTTATTTATATGGGGGTAATCAGGGATCAGAGGTCCACTAGCCCACCAGGAAAGTATATTTCTTGGGGACATTGGGGAGGAGAGACTGTGGCACATTGCTGCTACTAGTCAACTCTCCAGGTGGATAAATTGCCAGTGAAGAAATTGGCCCTGGCTGGTCTAACAGTGCTTAGTAATTTGCTCTCTGGGGGAGTGTTGTAAATTCTGAATAAGGTGATCTGGCAGCCAGCATCTGCCACAAGCCCCTGGTGCCATGCCACATCCCAGTGTGTAGCACAAGGGTGGCACAAGCCCTGTTTGGTGCACGCTGCCTTTGTGAATCACTCCTGGGGCATTGCTTGGTGTAAGGGGCACTTTGCACCAATTAATGGGATGCAAAACCTTAGTGCCACCCCCAGGAGCTTTGTGAATCAGGCCTTCTGTATCTCCAGGTCCCCAAGCATATGCCCTCACCACAAAACCCCACTGCCTCAAATTAACCATTATCTTGACCCTTTTCTCAGTTTATCAATCAGTGTCCATTGTTTAGGAGCTAAAATCACGAGTGCTATACATAGAAGACATAGAAACTGAGTCCTCTGGAATCTAGTTTTCCATACTTTTGTTTAGTAGTGCATGCAACACATGAATAGAACACGCTTGTGTACAGTTATGTTAAGGTAATGAACTACAACATTTTCTTTTACATAGGCAATGACATTCTGACAGAACTAGAGTTTCAGGATGCTCCATGGGTGTTTCATATTCCAGAAGATGTGGTTAATCCAGTCAAGGAGAACAAAGATGGAGATCTGATTATTGAAAGGATTCAAAAGGAAACAGAGTAACTGAACGTGTGTTTGCTTCACTGTCTCCATGTATCTAGTACAGAAGATGCTTTCAGACTTTTACATAGCAACTGGAAATGTGTTTTATTAACCATCTGCATGTATCAAACACAAGATGATGCTTTGAGGCACGTGAATAGTAATCAGAGATTAGTTTGTTTTATGCTTTAGTGATAAACTGGCAACATTTAAAGAAGTGCAAACTCTTCTTCTTATGGTAAGGAAGAACACAAATCTATGTCAATAACTGGTCATGATACCAATGGGGATGCAATAACCCAAGTGATTTTGATCAGTGTTTCTTTAGACATTTACACAGTTGAACGGAGGAGACTTGAAGACAGCTGAGTCACCTCTTTTCCTGCATTTTTTATCAAAAAGAGCAATCAAGGATAATGTTTGAACAGGTCTCCTTGTGTGCTCAGTGTGACCACTGTCTGTTCCTGTGGCACACTACATTTTCATTTTCCAGTCAATGTCAGAACATCCTGCAGTGTTACACTCAGTCCTTACTTTCATGTCCATTTCAAAAACTAACAGATATTATATAATATTTTTTATAATGCTTGAAACAACATTTTGAAGTCTGTAACATCAGAACAGTTAACAGAGTTATCCTGTGTTGCGGCATGCATATACATGTTGCTATAATATGCAAAAGATGACTGGACTTCAAAAATGCAGTAAATCATTTTATGTTTTCTATATCAATATTTATGTTTTTTTATATTAATGTTTGGTCACTGTAGTAGTATATTAACAATATGTTTACTTAGCTTAGCTGTCTCCAGGCTTTCATTAATAGAAAAAATTAAGTCTCAAGCACTAACAGTTCCAAAGTTATCACATTAAAGAAAATATCTTTTGAAAAGTCTAACTCTGGAACTGTCAAGAAACTTATTTTTTTTTAATTAAATGAAAGTTTGGAGTCCAGCCATTAAGAAATTATGTTGTTATTATAACATTATTATGTAAAAGTAGCAATGATGTTATCAATACTAAAAAGAGGCAATTTCTCTAACTGTATTAATATACATATTTACATCACAACAAAAAAGTTTTGTTTCTGTAAAATAACTACTACCTATATACTTTTTCCATAATGATAAAGTATCTCAGTATACTTTTTTAATATCAACATGGAAAATGTTATGGCAGTTTTCAAAAACCAAATACTCTTTTTCTGAATTGTGGTATTAGTCCCAATAATTTAACTGGCAAATGTATAAGTGTAATACTCATAAACATTCATGTTATACCTTAAATCACATGGATTCTATCTTTCTATGAAAAAGAGATGTGCAAGAACAAGGGGGCATAATTTGAAGATAGAGGGGGGATGGCACAGAGGTAATGTGAGGAAGTATTTTTTCACTGAGAGGGTTATGGATGCATGGAACAGCCTCCCTGAGGAGGTCGTGGAGTCAAGAACAGTGGGGGAATTCAAGAATGCATGGGACAGACATAAGGCAATCCTAGTGTGGGGTAGGAGGAAGTAAGCTGTTGGTTAACTGGGATCTGCAGCTTATCTGTTAGGTAGGAAAATGGGCAGAATAGGTGGGCCAAGCGGTCCTTATCTGCCGTCAAATTCTATCTCCCTCCTTTCCTCGAGGCTATACATATTAAGCTCCTTAAGTGTCTCTCTTCATATTTCTTCTGGTGCAGACCCTACACCATTTTGGTTGCCCTCCTCTGGACAGCTTCCATCCTGTCTATGTCTTTGCGGAGATTGGGTCTCCAGAACTGCATGCAGTACTCCAGATGGGGTCTGACCAGCTGTCTGTACAGAGGGATAATAACTTCTTGTTTTTCTACTGGTGATGCCTCTCCCTCTGCATCCTAGTATCCCCCAAGGCCTTCTTGCTGCCCTCTCACATTGCTTGCCCACCTTTAGGTCATCTGATATGACTACCCCCAGGTCCCTTTCCATTTTTGTTGTTGTTAGTATCTCACCCCCCATTGTGTACTCTTCCCCTGGGTTTTTGCTTTCCAGGTGCATTACCTTGCACTTCTTAGCATTGAATCTAAGCTGCCACACATTTGACCACTCCTCTAACCTTGCCAAGTCCCTTCTCATCCTTTCCACTCCACCTTGTGCATCTACTCTGTTGCAGATCTTTGTGTCATCTGCAAAGAGACATACTTTTCCTTCCAGTCCCACTGCAATGTCACTTATAAAGACATTGAAGAGGACCGGTCCTAATACTGAACCCCTGCTGTACCCCACTAGTAACCTTCCTTTCTTCAGAGTGGACTCCATTTACTATTACTCTCTGTGTCCTATTCTCCAGCCAATTCTTTACCCAGGCTGTCATCTTGGGACCCACTCCCAGGCTGGCTAACTTGTATATTAATCTTTTGTGTGGGACTGTGTCAAATGTCTTGCTAAAGTCTAGGTAGGCCATGTCCACAGCCCCTCCCTGGTCTACTACTTTGGTCACACAGTCAAAGAAATCTATCAGATTCATCTGGCATGACCTTAGCATTAACAAGGGCCTAAGTAAGGAAAAAAAAAGACTATTTCAAAAATACAAAAGAAAACAATGGAGATATTAAACCAACTTCACAGATACACACATTTCCAATTATAATTAAAAAAATGTAAACATAAGGTTTATATTTTCTTTGAAATGTAATTGTAAGCAATCATTACTGTTCATATTGGTGTAATATAGCAGTTAACACTAAGCATGGAGAATTCTTTTTTATGTTAGTGTCTGCTTAAAAACTTCAGACTGTGTACAGTCATGTTTTGTATATCCCATCTACTGTAAAGAGGCAGGAGCTGATATATTGCCATAAAGGTGTATATTGGATTTTCTATCGATCATCTACTTTTTGTTTAGCTCTCCTAGAAAGACATAATAAAAAATTTTGCTTCTTGAGGTCACGTGATGGCAGCCTAGGGAAAGCAGCCTTTGCACTCAGCTCTGTTCTCAACCCAGACTACAGCTCTTATCAGCAAATAATTTGTGGAACTTTTGTCTGAAAAGTGTCTAATAAACATTGGAGAATCTGCTTAGGCTGGGGATCTTTTATAAGATGGAAGCCTTCATGAAGAAACAACCAGCCAAACATACGCCGCCTTCTTCTCCGGAGAAAGAGCAGGCCACAAAACGTCCTCGGCAGGGTTCCAATAAATCTACCTCGGGGCCCTCAGCTTTAACGGAAGAGCGTTTTTTTGAAATAATTGCCCCAATGCAAGCATCGATCGATGAGATTCTGGAAGAAATTCACTGTTTTAAATCAGTGCTGGAATCCCTCGGCACTAGAGTGGGAGACAATGAGATCAAAATAAAACCTGTCGAAATGAAACTGGACAAGCAAGATCTAGAGCGTGTCTCTCTCAACAGACGAATTAAAAAAATCGAAGATAAACTTGAAGATTTGGAAGGGAGAAGCAGGAGAAACAATTTGATTATAATCGGGATTCCAAAGAAGGAAGAGGGAGCAATACCTATCCAGTTTGTTCAAAAACTTCTTGAAAAGATTGCTGGCCCATCTCTAAATAATGAATCCTACATTATCGGCGGAGTGCACAGATCCCTCCGTTCCCCACCCGGAGCTCAGCCACAGCCGATAATCTGTAAATTGCTGAACTATTTGGATAAACAGCACATCTTAAGCAAAATTAGAGCTCTGCAGGAAGTTTCCTGGGAGGGTAAGAAGAACAGGATAACTCATGACTTGCCTCAATCGGTGCGTTTCAAGTGACAAGAGGTACATCCTGTCGTTTCTAAACTGATTGCTGCGGGAATACAGTACAGGGTAAAATACCCGGCGACACTCCAAGTTAAGATTAAAGATCAGTGGCTCTCTTATGAAAATTCTGAGGTTGTGCAGCAGGAGCTCAAAAGAGCATTGCCAGAGCTATTTAAATAATGGGATGGTTTGAGAGACAAGGCAGAGTGATATAACTGATAGACTGACGGCAATAATGGTTCTTGAATCGGAAAAGCGACTTTTCCCCGCTCTCACAGCCTGATTTAATTTCCTTTTGCTTTCGACTGACACGATGTCTCAATGACAACACCAAAGGCTCAATAATAGCCTGGTTGGATCACTGTCCCGGCTGATGTAAATGCACTCAAGCTTTCTTATATTATAAGATTTGTGGGCAAGTAAATCTCGTTCTAGGGACTGGCTAAATGCTTCACCGACCAGCGTCTGAAAACTCACATTAGGAGGGAGACGTAGCGGCATCCAACTTGTGGTAGTGCACAACACTTGCTATCAAGACCTAAAGTACGAACTAAGTACCCGGAAATGCACTAACCTTAGTTGCAGTGTGGTCCTCATCTCACTTGCCACTGAGTGTCAGTGCGATCCCTAACTCCGGCGAGGTCGGATACTTGACTAGATTCACAATGAAACACTCA
Organism: Neoceratodus forsteri; assembly: GCA_016271365.2. NCBI lineage: Eukaryota > Metazoa > Chordata > Ceratodontiformes > Ceratodontidae > Neoceratodus > Neoceratodus forsteri. The sequence goes on from CM028129.1 coordinate 1,020,671,530, forward strand.
GCTGCTTTTGTTCATTCACAAGTGTATTCCTGAAGGTGATCGCCTACAAGATGATCATATTTCTTGCATACAAGTGAGGAGCTTACTGCTACGAAACACAGCGACAGTGATAATTTTCGGCTGGTATCGAGGTGTCGGGTGAGCTGCACAAGTTCGTCCTGTTCAGTATTCTGATATTGCTTCCTAAAGGTGACTCTGTGCTGAAAGGGACTGGTGTTCAGGGCTCCATATGTGAGACAAATTCGACCTGCTTGATTGTGGAAGCATCGCGGCTTACCTCTGCGTACTGAGAAGGACTTCATGGTCAGTTGGTGTTTTATTTTCAACATTGCGGTTCTTGCCGATTAAAAAAGAACATATTGGTTCTGTTTAGTGGGACTAATCCTGACATCGTGGAGAGTGAAGGTGTCAGTCGGAATTGTTGTGTAGTTCAGACAGGATGGAACTGCTTGTTACGTTAGTGCCCCCTTTTCAGTTTTCTTTTATAATTTAAGGTACTTTATTCTTCTCCCCACAAGAGGGAGACAAGGACCATGGAATGGATTTTTCTCTCCATACTAAGAGGGGCGAATTCTATGGAATGGGGGGTGCTGAAATAGGCTGGAAGAACTGATATTTCTGTTTATCTTATACTTAATTATTGAGTAGGTTATGATAATTTTCTGCTATTGGGATCAAGTGGGAAGAGAGAAAGTTCTCAGGAAAGTAGGATCAGTTATGATTTTTTTAAGGATGTAGATGTTTAGGAATAATGACAGTGACAGGGAATAGAACTGGGCTGGGAAGTGAGATTGCGTTCATTTGGGCTGGATGTTACATCACATGACGAGTTGGTTAGATAGTGCAGTTGTTAGAACTGGGGGTAGTAGTTGGAATTGTGGGTGGTTAGAGGGGTTCTTAGGGGGTGGGATGTGGGAGGGGCAGCATCAACATGTTTGGCTATGGAGAAATAAGATTGCTCGTGCTAACAAGCCTGAATACATATGAATGGAGGATACCAGAGTATTTTATTATCAGAAGGTAGAGGATAGCATTGAAGGGTATTAATCTTTTTAGTTGGAATATTAAAGGAGCTCGGGACAGATGTAAAAGACAGATTGTGTTGAAACATCTCTCTGCATTAAATTGTGAGATTGCCTGCTTACAGGAAACACATCTTCACAAGCTATTTACGAGATATTGGGTTGGGCAGGCATATGGTGTGGGTTCATCCTCAAGCAAAGGGGGTGTCGCAATTTTATTTCACAAAAAAACACCTTTTCAGCTCGAGAAGGAAATATGGGACTTGTATGGCTGATATCTCTTTTTGGTTGGGACTCTGATAGCAAATAAAGTAGTTATTGGGTCCGTCTATGGCCCTAACATGGATTCCCCACAATTTTTTATGCAATTCTTGGATTTGCTAAATATCTATGTATCCAGGTCATTGTTAATAGGGGGTGACTGGAACATAACTCCTCAGTTGCTCATTGATAGATCTGACAATAGAGGCAGTAGGGCTGTCGCCGCTCAGAAACTTTAAAGGAACTGATGGAAGCTTAGGTCTCATTGACATTTGGAGGATGAACAATATGGGAGTTAGGCAATATACCTTTTTTTCCATGCCGCACAAAACTTGTTCCAGAATTGATTACTTTCTAGTTAGCATTAACACATTCTCATTTGTTGTAGATGCAAGGATACATACTAGGGTCATATCAGATCACTCCCCAGTCTCCATTTTATTTGCACCCAATCCTGGTATAATGAGAGACCCCCTATGGAGATTTAATAATCAGCTATTGCAGGACTCTTTTACTCATGGGCACTTAAGGAACTTTATATCTCACTTTGTTGAGAGAAATCTCAACTCAGTACCCAGCATTGATATTATGTGGGCAGCTCTAAAATGTACGTTAAGGGGCGAGTGTATCAGAATTACATCCACTAGGGCTAAGAAAGTCAGTGCACAATTAGATGAAATTAGTAAAGCTATTAGGATCAGGAAAATAACATCACCTGCCAATCAACGAAGCGGACTGGATTAGTCTGCATCAATTACAAGCTCAATACTCTTGATCATGATCGGAAGGCAGAGCTGGCCCTCCGGAGAACTAAAATCAGGTACCTGGAATCTGGGGATAGAGCCGGTAAACTTTTAGCCCTTAGACTTAAACAACTAGATTCTAATAGATTTATAGCCGCTTTACAAAATTATGGGGGAGATTATATAATTAATAACCCTAGAGAAATTGCTGCGATTTTCAGGGAATATTTTCAGCGAATATATTGTATCCCATTGGCTAATAGAGCCACATCTGAGGAAATTAAAAAATTCTTAGATTCAGTTGCCCTGGTCAAAATCACAAATCTTGAGGCGGATCTGTTGGGACCACCTATACAAGAGTGGGAGGTGAATCAAGCGATTACTCAACTTGCCATTGATAAGTCCCCTGGGCCGGATGGTTTTACCACTAACCTATATAAGTCATATGTGGAAGTGATTTGTCCAATAATAACCAAGGTATATAACTTCTGGTTTGATGAGGGTTACTTGGAAACAAGCTTTCTGGAAGCCCTCATAACTCTTATACCAAAGCCGGAATGAGACCCTGTGCTCCCTGGCAGCTACCGCCCAATTTCTTTGTTAAATGTCGATATTAAGATACTGGCTAAAGTCTTAGCCAACCGACTTTTCCCATTAATGAGCAAGCTGATAAGTGAGGTACAAGTAGGTTTTATGAGTGGTACGGTCTCTAGTGATCACATACGCAAACTCCACCATCTAATTGTACGTGCACAAAACATATAAACACCAGTGGTCATACTTGCACTGGACGCCGAAAAGGCATTTGACTGGGTGTCATGGGATTTCCTGTTTGCTGTTTTGGCTGAATTTGGGTTATCTGATAGATTTTTGCACCGGATCCAAGTACTATACTGTATTCCCACAGCACGGATTTGGTGCAACGGTATATTATCGGATCCTTTCCCTTTATTTTGCGGCACAAGACAGGGTTGCCCGCTCTCCCCGCTCCTATTTAATCTGTATCTGGAACCTCTAATTTTTAGGTTACTTGCATCACAAGATATTAAGGGGATAAAGATAGGGAATGGGCGGTATTTAATCTCAGCCTATGCAGATGATCTGTTGTTGCATTTAGAAGATCCAGAGAATGGTATACCAATAATTCTACATGAAATCGCAAAGTTCTCCAAAGTTTCAAATTATAAACTTAATATCTCTAAGACCAAGCTTTTCCCTTTAAATAACAAATGCTATCCTAGCCTAGCAGAAGAATATGGGTTAAGCTGGGAGCCAAAGATGCTGATGTATCTTGGCATCAAAGTTACCAGGGAGATAAGTTCAATGATAAGAGAAAACCTTAATAATCTTATTAAAATAATTAGGCAAGATTTGGTTAGATGGAGTTCACTCCCCTTGTCACTTTGGGCAAGAATAGAAATAGTTAAAATGAATGTATTACCAAGGATTTTTTATCCCCTAAATATGCTGGGGTGCTATTTGCCCAAAACCTGGTTCGGGAACCTGCAAAAGATACTCAATGTATTTTTATGGAAAGGGAAGGCTGTTAGGAGAGCCTACCAGAAACTTACAGGACCAAAGACATCAGGAGGCCTTGCACTCCCTTCCTTTTTCAAATACTATATTGCCTCCCATATTAGTAAGGTAGTATCGTGGAAACAGGTGATTGATGCATCGGCCTCGAATTTTTATGTACCTCCCTGGGTTATTATTGAGAAGGACCTAGTGCTTAAATATTCATTAAGTCTAGAATCAATTGCCTATACCACTCTAAAACTCCTCCCTAAGTCACTTAAAAATACGCCTATAGGGTGGACTTTAAAAGTTCTACATCAGGTTCAGAAGCTCCTAAAGGTGAACTGGCAGACTTCCAGAACAATTCCTGGTACATAACATTCCTTTTTAATTCAAGCGAGTCCCCATCCCTTCTACATTTTGGGCGATAAATAGGCTACAACTGGGAAGTTGGCGCCCCATGTGGAAAGCTACTATCGTATGAAGCAGCATGTACTCAGTTCCCAAACCTAAAAGGGTATTATTTTAAATTCCGGCAGGTCTGTGACTCAATCAAAGCCCATCTACGAAGGGCGACAGCCTGGGAGGAAAACAGAGTTGAATTGTCTAGACTGCTAAAGGTTGCAGACCAACCCCATTCTGTCTCGAGAACTTATAGTGAACTACAGAGGATAGACGTCGGCCTACCCACTAACGTTAGCTCATACTGGAGGCAAAGGCTACAGATGATAGTTGATAGCAGAGATTGGGAACAGATATGGGTCAACAACCATAAATACATCAGGCAGGACAGATACAAGCTACAGCAATTCAACATTATACAGAACCTGTACTATACCCCAGCCAGACTACACAAGATGGGCAATTTGTCATCACCTACTTGTAGCAGATGTGCAGCTAAAGAGGGGGATTTGTACCACTTATTATGGGATTGTGCTATGATCCAGCCCTTTTGGAGGGCAATTTTCACCTCACTACCATCAATATTAGGTCTGGAGCTCCTTTTTACACCAGAAATTTGTCTGTTAAATAGTTTCCCTAGCAGTGAGATTAGACAAAGGAAATTATACATGGCTATTATATCAACCACGGCCAAGGTGGTTATCCTTAGACCCTGGAAGGATGCTTCCACTCCACCAATCCTAGAATGGTATAAGGAAATCATAATGGCATTACAATTAGAATATCACATAGCCAGAATGAATAACAGGATCCAGTTCTATGGCTCCAAATGGGGCCTGTTGGATGCAGTCCTAAGCAGTTGGCAAGTTTAATCTTTTTGGCCGTAGGTAATCTCCTGTGGCTTGATGTACTCTCAGTGCACTTGCTTCTTTCCTATAATGAGTTTTTGTATAATGTCTCAATTTGAATCTAGATGCTGCTGGGGAGTGGGGTGGCGGGGAGGGTTGTGTTGTGGGTAAACCTAATTAGGATATTTGACTAAGTGTCATCTCAATTTCTGTGGTTCTCGTCTTGACGAGACAGTTTCGATTACAATGTACTCTAGACAATGTCCTGTTTGATTTGTAACTGTTAGACTGAATAGATTGGCACTTTTCATGTAAATTTAATGTGCTAATAAAGTAAATTGAATTACAAAAAAAAAAATTTTCAAAAGCTTACAGTTGCCATGGAGCTTCAAATACAAACTCTGCTTTCATACATACATTTCAGAGAGTTTATTCATTTCGGACATTAACAGTAATTTTTGAAATTATACATCAGCTGAAGTGCCATATTTTTAACATGTTTGCTGAAGACTGCAGGACATATTATGTTACAGCATTTGGGTTATAGCTGTTTGTTTATTAAGAATTCCAATTATGTAAGTATGTAATTTTCCTTGTCTCTCTGACCTCTTGCCCTATGTCCTCCCTCCAGCTTGCCACTGACCTTCCCATGGATTTACTGATTATCCACCACTTACCCAGAACCACACTTTGTGGTGGGTAGCTGCCACTTCGGTCATGCAGGGGCCTACAGGAGTCTCCAGATCAGGCCGTGGTAGCTTCCCACAGTCTTTCTACCCATGGTGCTAGTACATAATCATGCATATGGTGGTGCACATTAATGCATGGTATCTGTCCCCCCAACCCAAAGGAGAAAAGCTGTCTGTGATGCCCAGTCCTCCTTCCTGCTCTCTCTCTCAACTGGTCTCCACTGATCTGAGCTTATTACTGAGTGTGGGTCACTGGCATCGAGAGCAGCTGTTCTACTGCTGAGCCAGCAGGTTTTCAAACAAATAAATGAAATAATAAATGAATCAATCAATAAATAAATAAATAAGTTAAATAGGTTGGATAAGAATTTCAATTAAATTTACCTGCAAGTATAATAAAAATGACTCTATTCTGCAAAGATCATTTTTTCTGAATTAATCCTTGCTCCTACTGCTTGTATGCATTATCTTACCTCAGAGCTTCTGATGCCTGTGAGAAAACTTTTACAATTGAATGGTTCTTCAGGCTTCTTATGTAACAGTGCCAATTAATTGGTTGGAATTCAACAAGGGAAGGAAGAAGGGGACAGTGGCAAGGTTCAGATACTGAATCAATATTTTAGTTCGGTATTCACCACAGAGGAGGAAGGTCCACTGTTGGATTACAGAGTTTGGCAAAAAAGGGGAAGAGAGGGGACACTAACAGCAACTCTCACATCATTGAAGAAAAGGTGCTGTAGGGGCTGAGAGAATTAAGAGTGGATAAGTCACTGACCTGTTGGTGCAGCAGTAGCACTATTGCTTGCAATGCTAGTGACACAAGTGTGGGATTAAGTGCAGGCCATCAGGCTGGCCAGGGAGAGGAGGATTGAGCATCCCAAGGGATGCTGTCCTCCTTTGGGGAGGAACAGTCACCATCCCCACTGTAATACTGCCACCTGAGTGACCACAGGTGACAGTTTAGTTTGCGGGTACTGTGGGAGAGGAGGATGTTGACCAAGATCCAGAGCAGCAGCATGTCTTGAGTGCACATGCTTCTTGGACCTACATGTATGTTGACATCCTTGAGGATGGAAGAAACTACATGAAAGACCCTGCATCCAGCCCAACAATGGCCACTGGTGTTACTGACAGGACCAAACCCAGAACCCCACGGATACCACCTGACAATGTTTGTGCAGGTAGGGGGGAGTAAAAAGGGAGTGCTCTCTCCTTCCCCACCCAGGGGGGCAAACTAAGGCAGCGTGGAGGCAGAGTACCAGGGGACTATAGTAGTATGCCTGCCTAGAGGCACCTGGGAGGACCCTAAGGTAGTGGCTCAGCTGTGGCGTAGCAGACAGTATGATAAACAGAAAGAATAAAAAAAAGAGTGGATAAGTCAGTGGAACAAGATGACAGATGAGATGCATTCAATGATACTTAAAGAAATGGATGAGTTGATAGCAGCACCACTGGTGGACATTTTCAACTGTTCACTAAGTACGGAGGTGGTCCCAGGACTGGAGGACTGCTGATGTGGTTCCCTGCACAAGACTGACTGATGAGATGGACAAATATATACCGGTCAGCCTGATGTCCATAGTGGGAAAATTGCTGGAGGCTATACAAAGAGAGAGACTGGTAGATTTTCTCAATGTAAATAGGATACAGGATGACAGAAAGCATACATTCACATAAGGGTTGTCATGCCAGATGAACCTGATAGAGGTCTTTGACTGGGTGACTACAGTGGCCAAAAAAGGACAGACAAATGACATGCTGTACCTGGACTTCAGTAAGGGCTTTGAGTTGGTGCCTCACAATAAATTTGTCAAGAAACTAATGGATCTAATGGTAGAGGGAAAAAAAAAACCAATAACCTGGGTGGAAAGCTGGCTGTGGGGGCCAGTGCAGAGGGTAGTGGTAAATGGGATGTTGTCTGATGTTAAGGAGGTGATGAGCAGAGTACCACAAGACTCTGTCCTGGGGCACATCCTCTTGAACATATTGATTTGTGACATGGAGGTGGGTGTTCAGGGTAGGATCTGCCTCTTCATGGATGATACCAAGATCTGTGGAAGTGTGGACAGTGAGGATAGGGTCAGGGATTTAGGGAAACAAAATGCTGAAACTCAATACCTAAGGGCAGGGATGGACTGGTCCTGGGTGCTGGGAATGCTAATTGCATCCTGGTCTGTCACTGCAAAGTAAACATTTGTTCTGTGATTAAACAAATGTTTTGTTTTTTTTGTTAGCTGCCTATGCATGTCTCTAGTAGGTGAAGTGATGTAACTTCTGTTGGTGGAGACATGTGAAGTAAGTCTCTGCTGAGCAGTGTCCACATAACATCCCTGACCCTGACTCAGTGATGCATCTCAATGTCCAGCTGCTACTTGAGCTTGAGCACATTAGGTTTCAATGTCCCATCCCTATTTGCTGAGTCCTCTTCCCTCTAACTCTTCCTCCTCCCCAGAACTCCAAGGAAACAAAAGGAACTGTACCCTACATGCAGTACATCAACCAATTGGCAGATGAGTTCAAGCTGCAAGATGTGAGTCACATCATGAGTCATGAGGCTGTGCTGCTACCACTGTCTGCTGCTGCTTGCTGCTTTTGGCACCAGTCATCTTTTTGTAGCAGTGACAGCAGCAGGCTGGCTGGGTCAGTGTTGGTCATGGGAGTAGTGGGACATGTGGGATGATCAGGGCCCGGAACAATAATCATGGATGTATGTTAATTATGGATGTTACACAACAGCAGACACAGGAGAGGAACTGAAACCCTACCTGAATCTCTATGCCCAACTGTTCACTGCAGGGCATGCTTGGCAGTTTTGGCAGGGCAGGGATTGGAACAGAAGGTTGGGGGTCAAGAGACCGTTGACCAGGATAGGTCAATAAAGTAGGCTGTGGGAGAAGTAAAAAGAGGGAGAACAGTTAGTGGCTGTCACTGCTCTTCAGCAACACCTATTGGGAACTGGGTTAGTGGGAGGCGGCAGTCATGGTCATCCAGATGTACCCTTGGACATGAACTGACAGTAGGCAAACTGGGGTTGGCCATGGGCTGCAACAAAATAGAGTGCTGGGTTGTGTTAGGAAGGATTGGGGGTTTTAGGGAACTTTAACTGTACAGTGGAGCACAGAAGGACAGGTGAAGGTGACACAATGGGTCAGTCTTTTTCCCTTACCAGGAGCAAGAGGAGAGGAGAGGAGAGGACTGAGGGTCTGAAACACCAGATCAGGGACTAACTCCTGGGAGGTCCAGTACCAGTGACCACACCAGACACCAGCATTGACAGTCCATAGCACACAGCAGTGGCAGCACAATTGTAAGTAGCATAAACATTACCGACTCCTCATTTTATCAATTCATTCTTTGAAAAAAAAATACTGTCTACTTATAATCTTGTCTAGAAGCATGCATGGTGTTGGTGGGGCTTGAAAATACCATTATGCTCTCATCACCACCCTATCAGGAGACTCACTTGAAGTGGTGAATCACTTTAAATACTTAGGCTTCATACTTGACTCACACCTATCCTTTTCATCATATGTCAAAGCTCTCATAAAAAACTGAAATTTAGGCTTGGCTTCTTTTTCAGGAACAAATCATTGTTCTCCCGAGACTCCAGAACTAGACTTATAGAGGTCTCCTTCATGCTTCTTCTTGATTATGTTTATATTCTCTATAACAATTGTGCACCCATCTACCTGCGTAAGTTAGACATGCTCTATCACCAGGCCATCCATTTCTTTACCAATGCCCCAGCCAGAACCCATCATTGTACCTTGTATGAGGCGATTAAGTGGACCTTCTTATCCACCAAGAGATTGGTGCACATTTATACTTGAACATATAAAGAGCTCCTCAATAAGCTACCCCCTTATATATCAGCCTTCTTCTCATGCTCAACTAGCACCTACACCCTCAGAAAATGTGCATGTATTACCCTGAATGTGCTGATTTGGTAGGGCATCTATAAGGTTTTCTCTTCTCTGCCTTTGGAATAAGCTTCAAGCTACCCTAAAACTCCATATTCTTATCCCAGTTAGGGCGTTCGTTGGTAGGGTACATGAAATCACTGCTGAGATCTGCAACTGCACTTAGCTTCTCTCGTGGGTCTACCTTCTCCCCATCCCTTTGTAGATTCCTGTGTATAATGGCATGCATCTTCCTTCCTTCTTCCTTCCTTCCTTCCTTCCTTCCTTCCTTCCTTCCTTCCTTCCTTTTCTACCTAAGTTGTTATCTCCCATATTTATTAGATGTGGTAAACTTACTGTTAAGTGATGCTTCTAATTTATCTCTATGTATTGTTATAACCAACCTACTCTATGTACCATGATATCCCTGCTGTTTTCCTATGATGTACTGCTTGTATTGATTATCTGTGAAGATTTTTTATTAGGTGGTGGTAAACTTACAGTTATGTGATGCTTTTGCCTCTACGTATTTGTTACAACCAATCTACTCTATGTACCATGATATATCTGCTGTGTTACTATGATGTGTCCTTGTGCTGACTGTCTGTGATGTTTAGTACTTTGTAGCACGGACCTCCTTGTGAATCATCCTGCTCAATGGAAGCTATCCCTATGCAATAAACTGAACTGAACTGAAATTAAATAAGGAATTTGGCTGAGGGCTTAAAAAATCAAGGTGAGGTGCTAGACAAGTTAAAGGGGAATAGTTAGCACAGAGGGCCCCACACTTAAGTGTGAGGCTGGTCCCAATGTGAAACTTTGTGTGCTAAAGCATTTTGGTTTATTTACTGTTTACTGTAGTATGATAGACTGTATCACACTCATTTTGGTTCAATGTTTTGGGAATAGCAATGGGGTATTTAGTGCATGTGTAACTTGTAGTACTTTCTGTGGCTTTACTCTATTTCCACCCTTGAGTGGTAGGTATGTAGGTAGGAATTTGTAGGGAATAGAAGGCCCATGAAAAAGGAGGAGAAGAGTGCCAGAGAAGGAAGAGGAGGGGATGGTGGGGGACACAAAACACTCCCTAAGCAAGGAAGGTGTGTTAGAGAAGGGTTTAAGTAGAGGCTGTGGGAGGAGCTATTCCCCACGTTGAATCTTGGGCTTAAGTCCTCCCATTCAATGTTTGGGGAATAGTGATGGGGCATTTAGTGCTTGTGTAACTTGTAGTACTTTTTATGGCTTTACTCTATTCCCTCCCTTGAGTAGTAGGTATGAAGACAGGAATTTGTAGGGAGTAGAAGGCCCAAAAAGATACCTCCTCCAACTCACAGAGAGTATGACCACTGGCACTCAGGAGAGAAAAAAAACCCAGGTGGAGGTAACCTCTGAGGACCCATGGCTATTGATCTGACCATCGTCCAGGCATACTAAGAGGAGAAAGACCTAGGTTCATATAATCGTAGCTGATTTTGAGGAAGGTGAGCTTCTTGGAGAGATGGTGGTCCACCCTCAATCTATGGATGATGTAGTTTGGATGACAGTCCTGAGGTTGAATTCTGAAGCAGCAGAAGAATCCTGAGTGTGAAGCAGATCCAGTTGAGGAAGGGTGAATGAAGTCCAGATTTCCAAGGTAATAAAGTATGCTTGTCCAAAGTGATTGCAGGGACATAATGAGCAAGGAGAGCATGATTTGCTCGATGTGCTACCAGATGGTGAAAGATGGGAATGTGATGATTTGTAAAGTAATAAGTGAATTATCCAACTTGTGGGAGGTTTGACATTCACAGTAAAGTCTGGAAGTAAGGAAGTCAGTGGGGAGCTATAAGGTGTGAAATAAGCATCCATGAAGTGGAAGAAGGAGTCAAGTAGAGTATTTGAATACCTGATAAGATAAATGCCATAAGTGATTTGTAGATAAATACAGGAAGATTGGCATATGCAGTCCAGCTGATAATTAAATTTATATAGAGAACAATTGGAAGTTCAGTATGAGGAATTAGATAGCTTATTTGGACATTGATGTCATAGCCATACTTGAACATGCTCTGCCAGTCCACTGGCTGAAGTATATATGGGTATTTCTGTGTTATAATTGCCCATGAGATGCAGTGAGGTGGCAATGTCTGGTTAGGTTTATGGGTAATCAGATGCCTAAATACTAAGGAGAAGCTTGGACGTGGATATCTGGAAGTGTCTGTAGGCTGGGTTGGTAGTGCAGTCAAGTAGTGTGAAATGCAAAAGGATCCTAGTGCTATGGTTAAGAATTGTTTGGAGCCAGGCAACACTGTGATAGTGAATTCACTGTTAACAGTTGTGGATTTCTGGATTGAGAATCGAAGGAGCCATTTCTCGATGAAAGTCTTCACTGGAGGGAGGAATGGGGCTAATTCATGAAGGATAGACTAGAAGGACCACTGGATGGGCAGCTAACTTGACTGATGGTAATAGGATGGAGAAATACAGATGAGTATGAGGTATGGTGATATTGAGGAGCTAGAAAACAGTGGTTTGAATGGCATAATGTCAGTGAGGCAGCTAGGTAGGGGACATCCAACAATAATAGTTCTGGGAAGGCAGCTGTGAAAGTCTTAGGATGAGCAATGGCTGTTGAGAAAGTAGGAGTCGAGTAATGTGGTCAACAGAATCGGTGTTGGTAGGAGAAGCTGCGAAAGGTAAAATGGATGATGTTCGTGGTGGTATGGGTTATCTTGTGATTCCTGGTATCTGTAGCAGCAATAATGATTATGAAGTGAGAGCATAACAGAAGGATTTAAGTCCTTTCCATTTAGGAGGATAGCCAGTGAGACATGGTAGACAGGGAAGTCACGGTAATTGAAGAGACAGGATTCGGAGGGTGTATCCAATAGAGATGGATGAGCTCTTTCTGTTGTCCAGGCAGATGAGATTCCAGGAATGATCATGAGGAGCTGATTGGGCAGTATATAAAACTCTATGATAACGTAAGAGTCTATGAGGCATGTTATCCAAGGGATATTTGCTAGCAGTAGTTTTCTCAAGAGTAATGAACAAGTGACTATTTGAGTAGTGGAAGGGTACAGTTAGAATGGTCAGAATAAGGGTATGAGATGGATAAACTGGAGGAGTAGTTGATCGGGTGGGAATACTGGTCGGAGATAGGTTACTAGGCCCAAAAGAGCCACAGTAAACAGTACCAAGCCCAAAGCCCACAAGGCGGAGATGAAAAGGCAGCCATCCAAATTGGAAGGAAAGTCCAGAGTGAATCCTGATGGACTGAAGGAATGATCCAGGGAAGCAATGGGCTAGGCAAAGCTGGATGACATACACTGCAGAAAAGAACAGGACCGGGTCAGCTCTTCAGTGAACAGCAGCAGAATGTAGGAAGGCAGTATCAAGGTATCAGAGGATGATCCATGGAAGGCCATGGAGTGAAGCCAAGCACCAGGAGCAACCAGGTTGAGATACATGAGTCCCACATCTGATGAAGGCTTCAGATGACGAGAAGAGAGGACGGAAGGTGCTGGAGCAAAGAGGACAAGGTCCCCACATCTGAAGGAGAAAACAAACGTGTACAGCAGCTGGAAGGGGTGACCTGCAGCAAGGAAGTCTATGAGGCAGTCCAACTAGAGCAAGAGATTCTGAACAAGCTGGCAAGATCCAAATCATGAGGGAAAGGAGGCCAAGGGAGTCAAGTACGATGGTCCAAGGAAGTGCAGGATGGTGCGTGGTGAGGAAGGATGCAAGTCAGATGGAGCAGAGGGGTCCTGTGTCTGGAGGGAAGAGGTAATCGGGTAGGAGAGAGAAAATGCATAAGGATGGACTTGCAGGTGCAGATGCAGGCTCCTAACTGAGAAGTTGAGGTGAGACGAACCAGATACAACACTTCAGATATGTATGAGGGTGAAGGCACAATCAGTACATGACTCAAGTCCAGGAGAATTGTTGAGTATCTAGAGGCCAGAGGGGCACAGGACCCTAGGCAGCATGGATTCACAGCAGGAAGGTCATGCCAGATGAATCTGATAGATTTCTTTGACTGGGTGACCAAAGTAGTAGATCAGGAAGGGGCTGTGGACATGGCCTACCTAGACTTTAGCAAGGCATTTGACACAGTCCCACACAAAAGATTAATATACAAGTTAGCCAGCCTGGGAGTGGGTCCCAAGATGACAGCCTGGGTAAAGAATTGGCTGGAGAATAGGACACAGAGAGTAATAGTAAATGGAGTCCACTCAGAAGAAAGGAAGTTACTAGTGGGGTACCGCAGGGTTCAGTATTAGGACCGGTCCTCTTCAATGTCTTTATAAGCAACATTGCAGAAGGACTAGAAGGAAAAGTATGTCTCTTTGCAGATGACACAAAGATCTGCAACAGAGTTGATGCACAGGGTGGGGTGGAAAGGATGAGAAGGGACTTGGCAAGGTTAGAGGAATGGTCAAATGAATGGCAGCTTAGATTCAATGCTAAGAAGTGCAAGGTAATGCACCTGGGAAACAAAAACCCAGGGGAAGAGTACACAATGGGGGGTGAGATACTAACAACAACAAAAATGGAAAGGGACCTGGGGTAGTCATATCAGATGACCTAAAGGTGGGCAAGCAATGTGAGAGGGCAGCAAGGAGGGCTGGGGGATACTGGGATGCATAGGGAGATGCATCACCAGTAGAAAACAGGAAGTTATTATCCCTCTGTATAGACAGCTGGTGAGACCACATCTGGAGTACTGTGTGCAGTCCTGGAGACCCAATCTCCGCAAAGACATAGACAGGATGGAAGCTGTCCAGAGGAAGGCAACTAAAATGGTGCAGGGTCTGCACCGGAAGACATGTGAAGAGAGACAAAAGGAGCTTAATATGTATAGCCTCGAGGAAAGGAGGGAGAGAGGGGACATGATAGAAACGTTCAAGTACCTCAAGGGAATCAACAAAGTCCAAGAGGGTAGCATCTTTCAAAAAAAGAGGTGTGCAAGAACAAGAGGACACAATTTGAAGATGGGGGGGTGGCTCAGAGGTAATTTAAGGAAGTATTTTTTTCACAGAGAGGGTTGTGGATGCATGGAACGGCCTTCCGGAGGAGGTTGTGGAGTCAAAATCAGTGGTGGAATTCAAGCATGCATGGGACAGTCATAAGGTAATTCTAGGGGGTGGGGGTAGGAAGAAGTAGGCTGCTGGTTAACTAGGATCTACAGCTTATCCAGTAGGTAGGGAAATGGGCAGACTGGGTGGGCCAAGTGGTCCTTATCTGCCATCAAATTCTATGTTTCTATGCTTCTATGTTTCTATGAGGTAGCAGCAAGCATTGGTCCAGTTGAGAGCAAGTAAGGTTGAAACAGTTGATTGTAGAAAAAAGCTTCCAGGCTTGGTAATTGAGGAGAGATAACTAGTATCCAATATCACGTGGCAGAGGTAGGAGGATGGAGGCAAGTGAATTAATGAAGTCACATGTCAGAATGGGAGTGGCAACCAGACATGAGACAAAGGATGTATTGAAACAGTGGATCCACAAATGGGCTACCACTCCTTGTAGTTGGTGAGCGTGCCTACAGTTGATGCTGTCAGGCATAGCCAAGAGGTGGAAGGCATTTGGAGTAAAAAGATCCCATTCCAGAAGGAAAGCAATGACCCATATCAGGTAGAGGATATAGAAAGTGGAAACAGTCGATACAATCTCAGACTCCCGATCCAGGAAGTCAGTGTGATAAAACTTGAGGTGAAGTCACAGGCAAGGAATAAAGGAGAATGTGAGTAGGACAGTGTTCAGCTCCAGAAGGGTAGTGGCATCCAGCAGCAGATTATGAATGGGTAAGCATGAAGCAGTGGAATGTAAGCGCAGGCATCCATCTGAGACAGTCGCGGTGAGATGATCTTGACATGCTGCAGCTAGGAGAGGTGGGATGATGAGGGTACATGGTCAAAGAAGTTCCATTCCCAAAGGGAAGTGACAACTGGTAAGAGGCAGAGAAAGCATGGTACGACTCAGTAGATTGTAAACATGGCTCTCATCCCTGGTAATCGGGGCAAGCTAACCTTCACTTGATGCTGTCCAGCAGAGTTCGGGATGGAGGATGTCAAGATGGTAAGTAGTATGAGGCAGTGAATGTAACTGAATCCCATCTCCAGTAGACAGGGGAAGCCTACCATCACTCAGCACCACAGAAGGTGTGAGTTAGGTATGGAGTCCAGAGAACTGCTGGTATGGGCTGGCTGAAGGCACAGAATGCTGCTGGAGAAAGAGAATGGAGTAGGGAATGAAAAAGATAGGCAGGATAGACAGTAGACAAATATGATAAGACATACGCAGTATGATAGGAATGGGAGGCATAGTAATAGATATAGCTGTAGAGAAGGTCCGGCCATGGAAGCAGTAACTGCACCATTGTAAACTGAGCAGGAACCAGGGGAAATGAGCATGAGAGTGCAGGTGACTGAGGTCATAGGCAGTAGAAGTGGTTAGGCTAAAACAACAAGGGTCAGAGAATGGGAGCACCGCCTCCACACACCAGTCCTCCCACCCGTCTGATGTCCTGAGGCAAGTAGCACAAATGGTCCCGGACAGAGATAGGGATGGGGACTGCAAGCAGCTGACAGACAACTCCTCCCCACCACCACCACCACCACCCCACTACCACCACCAGGACCAAGAGCAAGCAAATGGAGTGGAACTAGCATTACATGACAGAGTACAGCTGCATGGAGGAAGAAACTGCAGTGGGCACTCCCCAGACATCCAGGTCAAACACAGTCACTCAGGTAGGAGCAAATGAGGAACTGGTGATGCAGTCCAACGGCCGAGTATGGTTGCAGGAAGTTCATTAACTCAGTGGATGAGGATAGGTTGCTATAAGAAATGAGATGCAGGTTATAATAAGAAAGCTGCAGTGAAATAGGCAAACTGTACTCAGAAGGCTGCAGTGGACACCGGCTCCCGGATATTCAGACTGCGCCAGGCTGTGGCGCAAGCCTGGGCGCAGCGCAATTTGGCTGCACAGGACCGTTGACTGGGCGATATTCAACGGAGCTGTGCCATGGCACAGCATCCTTGACTATCACACCCTGGCCACCCGCAGTGAGCATGGCACAGTGACATTTGCACCAGCGCAAGTAGCCAGAGTGGAGCAGGGGGATGTGCCAGCCAAGTTCCCTTGCGCTATGCGCAACCACCACGATATTCAAAAGTACACATACAAATGGGGCCATAATGTATGCAAGGTGCAAATGGGGCCATTTGCATGTCATTATGGCCCCATTTGCATGCAGGTGCTCCGATCCCTGGCGACCTGCACCTGGCACCCTGCCAGGCAGCAGCTGTCGGGAACCAACGCCCCCTGCACAGAGCAAGCAATGCGCCCCCTGCCCAATCGTGGGCATATGTAGATTTAAATAATGTCCCATATCCCTGGTGGTCCAGTGGACTGCTACATGCCTGATCATGGCTTAAGTATATAATAAAGCACGTCCTATATCCCTGGTGGTCCAGTGGACCGCTGTCAGCCCGATTGCAGGCTTAAGTATAAAAGAATTCACATCCTATATCCCTGGTGGTCCAGTGGACCACTCGCAGCCTGATTGTGGGCTTAGTATAATAATATTCACATCCTATATCCCTGGTGGTCCAGTGGACCGCTCGCAGCCCAGTCGCGGGTTTAAGTATAATAAAATGCATGTCTTATATCCCTGGTGGTCCATTGGACTGCTCGCAGCCCGATCGCGGGGATTTGTATCAAAAAAATAAAGTCAAATATCCCTGGTGGTCCATCGGTACCCCCCTCCCCACCTGCCCACTGAGCCCCACTGCCCCGCTCCCCCGGTCAGTGGCAGGTGGCTGCACCCCATCCACCTGTGGCCCCACCACCCACCGACTGACACCATAGGTAGGGCTGTACGCCCATTGGTCCACAGCATGAACCAATGGGCGAGTAGTCTGTACCGTACTACACAGTCACATATCTGGACTGTGTAGTACAGTACGGGCTGCACGTCCATTGGCTGACACTGTGGACCAATGGGCATACAGCCCTACCTATGATGTCAGTCGGTGGATGGCGGGGTGGCAGATGGTTGGGGTGCTGCCGCCCATCACTGACCAGGGGGGAGCGGGGCAGTGGGGCTCAGTGGGCAGGTGGGGAGGGGGGTACCACTGGACCACCAGGGATATTGGACTTTATTTTTTTGATACAAATGCCCACGATCAGTCCACTGGACCACCAGGGATATAGGATGTGCATTTTATTATACTTCAGCCTGTGATCGGGTTGCGAGTGGTCCACTGGACCACCAGGGATATAGGATGTGAATTTATTTATACTTAAGCCCGCGATTGGGCTGTGAGCGGTCCACTGAACCTGAGGATATGGGGCGTTATTTATTTACACAGATGCCCACGATCGGGCATGGGGGCACCACCACGAGGTGCGCCGAGCCGGGTGGCCACCCACAGGTGGCAGCTGTTGTGTTGCACCCTGCAAAATGGCAGTTCACCTGTGGGTGGCCAGCTGTTGTTCCTTTTTGTTTTTGCTCACCGGTGTGCAGCGCAAGTAAGGGTTGCGCATGCATGGACTCAGCACATCCCGGGCTGAATATCAGGATGTGCAGAGTATGCATGGGCACGCCCCCCATCTGCGCCGCACACATTACTGATTCACTCCAGCACATCAGGATTTGTGCCAGGCACAATCCCCATTTGAATATCTCACCAGGGCACATCAGTGGGTTGCACATGGCACAACACTGTTGCGCCATGCGCAACCCTTTTGAATATCCAGGCCCGGGAGTACATCCAGGGATCCAGGTCAAACAGTGCAAGAAAGTGTTGTCGGGTATCCCACAGAAGGCTTCCAAAGTCCCACAGAAATGCAGGTACAGGCTGCAAGGGGAAGAAAGGTCATGCAAATCCACTCCAAAGGGGTGCTACAACTTGTGGCTATAATAACGCATGAAACAGTGCAATAATTTAAAGGAGCACTACTTGGTGGCTGGCAAGTAAGCAATAAGATATGATGGGGTGTGCATTAGACAGTTCTAATGCACGGCTAGGGGGATGTAGTGAGACATGAGGCCACAGGCTGAGAGCAGCCATTCCTCTAGCTGTGCATTAGAACTGTCTAATGCACATCCCTGTAGTGGCTTATTGTGCTTATAAAATGGGCCCATGTATTTTAAATGGGGGTTCAAGTTTTGGCTGTGCATTAGACACATCTAATGCATGGCTAACAACCAATCAGATTGCTTGAAATCCTTTGCCATTTTATAAAACAGAGACAAACACGCATAGGTTCAATCATCACGTAACTCTTCTGTAAAATTAGCGACTTGTGGTGGGCCTACCTTGGACTGCCATGAAAGGTTTTCCTTTGTTCATATACAGTATTCTCAGATACATCAACTAAAAAATACCAAGTTAGGCTAATGTGAATCAATACAGGGCAAACTGAAGAAATGAAAACTGGAAAAGAAAATGAATTAAATGAAGGTACTGAGCTCAGTAATCATTCAACTTATACCTTCTAGCACTCGTAAGTTACATCATCGGCTAGTTGATGTTCTTGGCATCACAGCATGGATGCAGAATGCAGCATGAGTCTGAGTAGTATCTCAGCATTAATAAAAAATACTGTGTAGGGAATATGTCAAGGTTTGGGGACAGCGGTGCTTACAGGAGAGAGCAGAGGCACCATGGTGAATGAGGCCAAATGAGTTCCAGGAGTGCGAGAAAAAATGGTGTGCTGAGGGTGGGTAGTTGAGGAGGAGAAAGGGATGCCAGCATTGAACAGACAGGAAGCTGGAGTGCATAGGGAGGAGAATCAGAGGTGAGCTCCAAAAAAGGAGAGGAGTCGGGGATGCTCACAGCGGAGATGCTAGAGGGTGTGTTGGAACAAAGGCTTATAATATCACTTTTTATAATAATGCACTTAGATTCACCTTGGGCCTTACACAAGAATTATTTCATAAATTGCCAAAAACAATAATCAAATATGATATTCTATGCTCTCCAGATTCAAAAATGACGATGAAAAACACTGTTGCCACACTTTGTATTATATAATAAATAAATATATATTTTATTCACAAATGTATGTACAAGTCCTAAATATTCATAATTAGTATAAATATCAAGTGTAATGAAAATAATGTAAAATAAACCATAACGTAAATAAAACAATAGGTTTAGAAAATCGGGTAACTCGAGTAAACCAAATAAACAAATTTCAACAAATAAGCAATGCAAATGAATAAGCAATATTCAGCATAATAAATGACATTGTTTGCACTATTTCTTCAGCATACTTTTAAATATCATGATCTTTTTTTACTATGAGAACTTGCAACTCACTCATTACACTAATGTCTCAGGTTATATCTTTTTAAAATAATTGTTTTAAATGTTATAGTAAGTAAGAAGGCACTTCTTTAAGTTTAAATTCTAGCTTAACTATATACCCAAGGTTTTGTAGTTAAACTGCACTAAGTTATCAACCCAAATAGCCAAATAAAGGTACTAAAAGTGGAATTAAGGGATACTTATGTTTTAGTTATCTGTGGGTGCGGTCTTCTACTTTTTAACTCTCAAAATCTTGGTGAGAACTTCTGATTTTGAATGACAAAAGTCCTTGGTGGTAGACTTGGTTTTAGTCGTCTGTCTTTTCCTCTTGAACCTGGGACTGTAGAATATTCTGACATCAATGAAGCAATGCAGGCTGGATCCTTCTTGCTTGACACCACAAATCATCAAAAGTCACTTCAGGATTTAGTGGGAAAAATCAGACAACAAGATTTTAGCAATTCAGCACACTCTGTAGAATGATCTCTCCCTGTGGACAGTTAATCTTGTTTTGGTAACTGAACTCTGTGACTCTTTCCTGTTTCAGTTAATTTCTGCTCTTGAGCCTGCAACTCTGGACTCACTGCTATTTAACAGCACTGCAGGCTTGCTGACTGGTAAATTCCAAAGTCAGTTTCTTGTTCAGGCTTTTAGCATAAATTGCAAAACATTGCTTTAGTCCAGATTCTCAGTATATATACTATAGGCCTTGCTTCATCCAATATTGGGAAAAGAGTCCTTCCTGTAACAGTCAGTTTTAGCAGCAGAACTTTGTTGCAGCATTGTGCAGGCTTTCAAGTGGGTTTAGCACCCCCTTGTGATGGCAATGTCAGAATCCAAATGATGTCCCAAGCAGGTGCGGCTTCAGGCTTTTGGCCCAGTACAAGTCCCAAGCTCATCCAAAATTGTCAGGGCAGCTAACACAGGTCCTCACACACACCAAAGGATTAGGTCATTCTGGTCTGGCTTTGCCAGCATCGCATTTATGTGCCTCTTGCTGGGCGACATCACCATCAAATTATGATTGATCTAAGTACTCTTTGAGGGTGTTACTGTTAGCCCTTCCTAAACCATTTTTTCATCAATATGACCACATCTTCAAAAACTATTTTGATATAAAACAATTGTTCTTTCTTGCATCTATGTGCACCTTGTTACAAATGTAAAACCTACATTTTCAGATGCAGCTAAGAGAGAAGATTCATTTGAGACCAAACATGATGGTGTTAATTCTAATATAAAATCTATAATTTATAAAAACATAAAACATTTTCCTTTATAGATATCTAAAAAGTATTTACAGATTTCAGAAGCACATTTTTTCCTATTCAAAGTGACGTTAGTTTGGCATACCTGCTGTCATTAGAAACTTTATAATCTTAGTAAACTTCTGTAAGACAGTAATTTATTTTGTTCATGGTTAATGACCCATGACTTCATGTTGTCTTGAATTTCATTAAGAAAGCTTACAAACTTTGCGACTAGGTATTGCTTGTTAGATAAACACTCAAGACTCATTCCATTGAAAAGGTAATAAGGTCAACTTAATTTAGGTATCAAATTTGTCAATATATTTTAAACAGTTTTGGGGCTACAGAGTTTTGAAAATAGCTCACACTACACTTTGCTGATAGGTTTAAACTTAATCACTGGTCATGTTCATGCATTTCCAATAACTTGTATAATTCTGAAATGTATCACAGTTTTTGTATATTTTCTATAAATTAAAGTCCTAATTTTTAAAGCCAGTCTATTTCAGTCTCTGCTGACTTCTGGTACCTGGTGCTGGCTGTTACAAAAAAAAAGAAATAAAAAAAAGACATAAATTATGTCAAGTTTCCATGACAATAATCTCTTAGTCTGAGCTTCTAGCTCTTCTGCTAATAATTTGGATAGGGGCTATTCAATTTAAACAGACTATCCCTGAAACAATTTGTTTTTCTGAAGTTGACCATGTATGCTGTATTCCCTTTTGTTTCATGGCATCATTCTTCCATTTCAGTATTCAAGACTTAAGCAGCATTGTCCTTGTTTTAGAGTTCATATTATAGTACTTAATAATTAAGCCAATATAATGATATAGAATAGCGATTAAGAATATAATAAAACTATAATAATAAAATATTTTAATCAAATTATTTCTGTTCCTACAGGTGAGCGGATGTGGGTGGAAAGCCTAAAAAGGGAATGTAGGGGAAGAACCCAGGAACAACGAGGGAGGGTGATGAGCGAAAGGGGGGGAACAACAACACAAAAACAGAGAAAGGAGGGGAAAGAACAATGAGACAAAAGGGGGAGACACAGAACTCACCAAAAACAAACAGCAGCAGGAGCGCAAAGGATAGCACAGCCACATGAGCCATGCAGGGAGCTTGGGGACAAAAAACACTACTTGAGCAAGGGAGGTGTGTTAGAGAAGGGTTTAAGTAGAGGTTGAGGGAGGAGCTATTCCCCACATTGAACCTCTGGATTAAACCCTCCCATTATTTCTAGGCCAACATCATCTGTTACTATAAATCCCAGAATCCTCTGCAGCTGACATCAGAACAGCAGGCATCAGTGGAAGACTCAAAATCCTGCAGTGCATGTCAGAGCTTTCATAATCTCTGATCACATGTTTTCCAGACCTAGTTTTCTCCTGGGGCTGAATACCATACACTCCTCTGTGACATCTAGCCTGGGGAGGACAGTGGGATTATTGAACAAAAGATCAGCACTTATACAAATGCTAACATGCACTGCAGGCTAATGAATGTCCCATAGCTGCCTACTGCTCTGATGACAACTACAGGGGATTCAGGAATTTGTAGTAACAGAAGATGTTAGCCTAGAACTAAGCAAAAGTAGGATGATATAATCTACTACTGTATACTATAGTAAACAGTAAGTAAGTCAAAATGTGTTTGCACACAAGGTACACACTGGGACCAGTCCCACACTGAAGTGTGGGGCCCTTGGTACTGACTGTTCCCCTTTAACAATAACTATCTAAAGATGGATTGTATTATTTTTAGGGCAATTAATGCTTTTTCTGAACATACGAACATATGAACATTCAAAGAAGCCAGTAGAAGAAGGTCATTTGGTCTATCAAGTCTGCTCGTATTGCAGGGTCCACAACTTGAGCTAATGTCCCTGCCCTCCCTCCCCACTCCTCCCATCCTCCCTTCCTATGATTCTTACCTTCCCCCTATGGCTATCCCAGCCTCTCTTAAAGCTGCCCACTGTCTTCAATGAGATGACCTCTTCCTGCAGTGCATGCCAAGTGTCCACCACCCTCTCTGTGAAGAAGTGCTTCCTGACCTCCTTCCTAAACCTCCCACCCTCCAGCTTAAGACTGTGCCCCCTGTGATATGGTTGCCACTCAGCTTAAAGAGACTCTTCTTATCAACCTTATTTATCCCTTTCAAGTACTTGAATGTCACAATCATGTCCACTCTATCTCTCTCCTGTCTTCCATGGAGTACATGTTAAGTGCCCTCAACCTCTCCTCATATGCCTTGCCCTGCTGACTGGCTATCATCTTTGTAGCCCTCCTCTGTACCTTCTCCAGAAGGTTAATGTCCTTTTTGAGGTGTGGACACCAGCATTGAACTCCATACTCTAGATGAAGGTGAAGGAAGGAGAAAAGAATAGGAGGAGCAAGCATAAATCATATGTACCCATCAGAATGTTATGCTTGAAATCCATGGCCCTTGAGAGGGTGGGAGGAGCCGGGGATAATTCCCAGGGCCTGGTACCAAAGAGGGGTCCTGGTCACCCAGCATGCTGTTGTATGCAGCTGCATAGGGGCCCCAGAGTCTGAACTTTTCCCTGGGCCCAGAATTCTTCACATGGGGCCTGTTGAAATCAAACCTCTGTTGATTCATGTGAGAGTGTGATTGGTGACCAAAAAATGTTAAATGTACAGGGGACTACTCAGCACAAAGGATGAGGACATTTCTGTGCTAAAATTATGGAAATTTGAGACCAAGGAATGGAATGCACTGCACACTGCAGATTGCTGTATTGTATGTGTAAATGTCATAACAAAAGCAGATACTTTATTTATCATATACAGTATTCATAATAATAATAATACGTTGTTCAATAATTATAGGCAGGCCTTGGCACACTGCAGCATTATTTTCATAATATGCAAATTGTTATTCAGTTGCTGAATATATTCTTTCTAATGTATTTATCTGGTCTTAGTGCAGTCTATCCTCCCATTTAAAATGCTGGTGTCCCATGTCAGTATTGGCAGTTTGTTTGATAGGTATAAGTGTGATAGTAGCTGATATCTGATATTTTACATTGGTTCATTCATGTTATATGTTGCAAGTAAAAAGTGATAAGCCATTATTCATTTTCCTAGTTAGATTGTTTTAGGTGGTGGTAGGACCAGTCCAGCCAGACCAAGCCAGGTGGGGTCATAGCAACAAAGTTAACATTTAGGAGGTATAAGAAGACACAGAGGGAGGAGGATAAGGAGGTGTACAATGAGAAGCAGAGGGAGGCAGAGAAAGCAGTCAGGAGCACAAAGGCACAAACTGAGGAGAATATAGCCCAGGCAGTAAAGAAAGGGGACAAGACATTTTTCAGGTACGTAAACATAAGGAGAAAGACCAGGGGATGGATTGTAAGGCTAAGGAGGGAAAGGGTGGAGTGTGTTGAGGGGGACCAGGAAAAAGCAGACAACCTGAACAAATATTTTTGTTCAGTGTTAACAGAGGAAGGGGAAGGCAAGGGACCACAGATACAGTAAGTGACAGGAGCATCAAAGGAAGGGATGTAGACACTAGTCCATTTGTAGAGGAGAGAGTAATAAAACATAGAAACATAGAAACTGATGGCAGATAAGGACCTCAAGGCCTACCCAGTCTGCCCATTTTTTCTACCTGCTGCATAAACCACAGACCCTACTTGATCTCTGGCTTTGATCTCTTTCCTATCGCTAGGTTTCCCCTATGGTTATCCCATACATTTTTGAAGGAATTCACAAATCTGAAAGTGGACAAGGCAATGGGGCCAGATGGGATACATCCAAAGATATTGGAGGAGCTCAGAGAGGTGCAGGCTTCACCTCTGTCAGGCCTGTTCAACCACTCACTGGAGATGAGAGTGGTCCTGGAGGACTGGAGGAGAGCAGATGTAGTCCCACTTCACAAAAATGGTAGCAGGGAGGAAGCTGACAATTACAGGCTAATCAGCTTGACTTTGGTGGTGAAAAAAAAATGGAATCACTGCTGAAGGAAAGGATTTTGTAATATCTTGTAACCAGCAGCTTACAGGACCTGAGGCCACATGGTTTCACTGGGGGGTGGTCATGTGAACAAATCTGATAGATTTCGTCGACTGGGTGACCAGGGAAATAGATTATCTTTGATAAAGCCTCTGTGAGGTGAAACATCAGAGCTACTTCTTTAAACTCCACCAGACCCCTTGGATCACTTGTCTTGCAGGTTTTGGTAGTAAACTGAAGGAATCATCAAACTACAAGTGGCCATTTCAGTTTATGTGGTTTAAATGCTATAGGTGAGTGCCATGATAGTCTACTTTGAAAACCAAAAAGGAAATAGATCAGGGTACAGCGGTGGATGAGGCCTACGCAGATTTTAGTAAGGCTGTTGACGCTGTTCCACATAGGAGACTCATAAACAAGCTGTGCAGCCTGGGAGTGGCTCCAAAAGTGGTAAACTGGGTAAGGAATTGGTTGAGGGATAGATGACAGAGGGTGGTGGTAAATAGAGTTCACTCTGGGGAAGGAAGGGTGACCAGCAGGGTACCACAAGGTTCAGTACTGGGACAAGTCCCCTTTAATGTCTTTCTTAGGAACATTGCAGAGGGGCTAGAAGGGAAGCTATGTCTTTTGGTAGATTACACTAAAATCTGCAATAGGGTAGACACTACAGGGGGGTGGTGGTGGTAAAAAAGAACAGGGAACTAAGAAAGTTTAAAGAGTGGTCATGAGTGTGGCAACTAAATTTCAATGTGAAGAAGCACAAAATCATGCACTTAGGGCACAGAAACTCAGAGGCAAAGTACAAGATAGGGGGAGTGGAATTGATGACCACCAAACAGGCAAGAGAGACTGGGGTAATCATATCTGATGACCTAATGGTAGCCAAACAGTATTACAAGGCAGTGGGAAGAGCCAGTTGGATGCTAGAATGCATAGTGAGGGGTATCACTAGCAGATAGAGGGAGGTGGTGATACCATTGAATAAATCATTGGTGAGACCTTATCTAAAGTACTATGTCCAGCTCTGGACACCAAATTTCTGGAAGGACATAGACAGGGTAGAGGTGGTCCAGAAGAGGGCAACTAAAATGATGCAGGATCTGCACCAGAGACCCTATGAGGAGAGACTAAAGTATGTCAATATGTACACCTGGAAGAAAGGAGGTAAAGAGGGATTATGCTAGAGACTTTCAAATACCTCACAGGTATGTATAAGGTATAGGAGGGAAGCATTTCCCAGAGAAAAAGATGCTCTAGACCAAGGGTGCATGCTATGAAGTTGGAGAGGGTGGACTCAGGGTAAACATGAGGAAGTATTTCTTCACAGAAAGAGTAGTGGATGCCTGGAACAGCCTCCTAGCAGAGGTGGTGGGGGCAAAAACTGTAACAGGATTCAGGAATGCATGGTAGCAGCTTCCAGTGATGTCACCTCCCATATGGCTGCTTAGATGGAGAGCTCTGGTTCATGACAATATAAACCAACCTTGTTCAGCTTACAAACTTTCAAATGATATTTTCCTACACTCCCATGAGGTATGACATTGATCAGACTCAAAGGGGGGTAAGAATAAATATGAGCTCTTACCTGTAGAAGATGAGGGCTCCACTACCAAAATGTCTGACTCGGGGGGCTTCTGAGAATTCCCAGAAGCACAACCTCATGCTGCTTCAGCTCCCAAATCCACTAAAAAAGGAACAGATCAAAAATTTGATATTATTCTCACTAAACTAAAAGATTTCAAAGCTGAATTTCTTTCATTTAAAGAATCGATGACTTCGTTCCAAGTGGACTTAACTAGCCTGGAGTCACAGGTTACCACTTTAGAGGAACACTCTTACTCTCACTCAGAGCAACAGACCCAGGTTCAAAATGCCTTGGTTCAAATTGCCAGGACACAGCAAACCGTAACATTAAGGAAGGAAGATGCTGAAAATAGACAGCATCGGAATAATATAAGAATATATGGAATACCCGAAAATTTTGAGGTAGGCAACATGGCGGACTTTATAGAGTCGTTTCTCCACACAGCTCTTAGCCTAGACACTGACTTTCAGCTAGAAATCAAATGGGCGCACAGGGCTCTTGCCCCAAACCCATACATTCTACAGCCCAACCAAGATCAACTATAATCCATTTCCTTAGATATCAAACCAAGGAACTGATACTACGGAAAGCTTGGGCACAAGCTGAAGTATTCTATGGCACTACACAAGTGTTAGTGGACATCAACTATGCCCGCCACATAAAGCAGCACTGTAGGGATTAAATTCCACTTTTTGCCACACTACACCAGCATAAACTGAAATTTCGGACCCTCTACGAGGTGCAGTATCAAATCATGCTTCCATCAGAATATGCTTCCCAGTAGCATAATCTGATAACATGGTAATGTCAAATTATGCTTCCCCATCAAATTTTGCTACCCAGTAGCATAATATGATAGATTAGTACAAAAAGGTAAAACACACTGGCAGTTGTTGTAATTATGGATTTTGAACTGTTAAATGGTTTAAACATAGTACACGCTGATGAACAATGTAATGAATACATAATTTATATCTGACTAATATGCAAAATATATTTAAATGCAGCATATCATAGTAAAAAGTTATCTCACAGGGGGATTGTAAATTACAAAGAATATTACAAATTGTGTTTTAAACCTAGTTAGAAGGATATTAATTGCATTTAGTTGAAATATGTCCAGATTAGGTGCACATCAATCACACTGTGCTAATTGTTTTGACTGCTTGTACCCATCAGGCTGGGCTACCCTCGACCAAACCAACCAAACAACACCCAACAACCTGACAAACAAAACATATGCCCTTTCGTTATAGCAAAATCATTATTTTCAGTTTCTTTAAATAACTTTTTAGTTTTACTTTACATTGGTTACCCCATTCCCTCAAATTCCCCCAGGAAGCAAAATCTGACAGCTAGTCACATCTGTCAGATTTTGCTTCCCTCAGGCTAAGTATCACAGAGAACACCAGAACCACAAAGCAGGGGTCTTTATATCACTGCATAAGCTTTATATCAACTTTCTTTTAATTACTTTTCAGTATTTCTGTGCATGGGGTGCCCCCATTCCCTCAACCTCCCCAGGAAACAAAATCTGACAGGTATTTGCATCTGTTAGATTTTGCAACCCTCACCCTAAGTATCACCCAGTACACCAGAATGATAGAGAATGAGCCCTTATATCACTGCACAAGCTTTATATCAACTGTCTTTTAATTGCTGTTCAGTTGTACAGTATATTGGGCATCCCATTCCCTCAAAACTCCCAGGAATCAAAATCTGACACCTATTCGCATCTGTCAGATTTTCCTACTCTCACGCTAAGTGCCACAGAGAACAACAGAATGACAAGGCAAGAAGCCTTATATCACTGCACAAGCTTTATTTCAGCTGCCTTTTAATTACTTTTCAGTTGTACTGTATATTGGGTACCACATTCCCTCAAAACCACCCAGGAAGCAAAATCTGACAACTATTCACATCTGTTAGATTTTGCTACCCTCATACAAAGTATCACTCAGAACAATAGAATGACAAAACAGGAGCTTTATACCACTGCACAAGCTTTATTTAAATTGTATTTTAATTACTTTTCAGTTGTACTGTATATTTGGTACCCCACTCCCTCAAAATCCCCCCAGGAAGCAAAATCTGACAGCTATTTGCAGCTATCAGATTTTGCTACCCTCATACTAAGTATCATGCAGAACACCAGAATGACAAACAGGAGCCCTTATATCACTGCACAAGCTTTATTTCAACTTTCTTTTGGTTAATTTTCAAATTTTCTGCACACTGGGTACTCTATTCCATCATGCTTCCCCCAGGTAGCAAAATATGATAAGTATTTGCAACTGTCAGATGTTGCTACCCTCACAGTAAGTATCACCCAAAACAAAAGAATGAGAAAGCAGGAGCCTTATATAGAATAGTGTATGGTGATGGGGGCATGGCTAACCACCGTTCAAGATGGAGGCATAATTTCCAAACGCTGTAAACCTAGAGCTAAGTACCCGTCTTTTTCACTTTTGGCTGGATCCCCATTGAGCCCTTTTACTATCAACTACAGTCGGAAGTCTCCCTCTATACAAAATTAAAATTTGGGATAAATCCACAGCAGGATTGCAAAGTTATTTAGTTCAGAGAGTTGGGCTGACTGGGCATTCTAGACAACATGACGCAGGCAGTTAAAGGCAAGGATGAACCCTCTATTAGGGAAATGTTTTTGTCGATTATCACAAGTATTGACGCTTTAACTTTGGCGGTGAACACTTCAGCAAATTCGATCCAGATATTACATGCCAGAATTGAGAGGACAGAGCAGAAAGTGACCAGACAAGAGGATGCTTTACAGGGGCACTGTGCTACAATGTGAAATCAAGCGGCACAAATCAGGCAAAAGCAAGAAAAAATCGACAATCTTGAAAATGGAAGCCGCCGTAATAATATACAGCTTCTCGAATTCCCTGAAGGCGCTGAAGGAGGGAAAGCTCTCCCCTTTCTACAACAAATTCTGCCAGGAATCCTAAAATTTGCCACCATCTACCAAAATAACGATTGAGCGTGCTCACCACTCACTACAACCCAGACCAACACAGGGGGGCAGACCTAGGCCTATGATTGCACGGATCCTCAATTTCGCCGAAAAAGAAGCTATCCAGGCCAGGGCTAGGGAACTTGGACAGCTATGGTGGGGTCAACACCAGATTATGATTTTTCAAGACTACTCTATAGAGCTAGTGAACAGAAGAAAGGCTTTTACAGAAGCTCGTCGGAAACCACATGAGCTAAGGATCCCGTTTTCCCTGCGCTAACCTGCTTCTCTAAAATTATCCTTTAATGGTACATTTCAGCAGTTTGAATCCCTGGAGGCCACTATGGCTTTTATTGAAAGAACATGGCTATCAGATAACCGGCCTAAGAAACAGCCAAACCCTGAAGTACCCCAAGAAGTGCAACCTGATCTACAAGTTTCTCCCCACCAGTAGCTGGGATGCCTGAGTGGGACCCTCGCAGTTTAAAAATCCGGAAGAGACCTCCTAAATCACTGCACACTAAATGAGACCATCCCCAAGACTGAGACAAGGCCTCTGATGAAATACAGTACACAAGTCCATATTTTGCAAAAAATAGATTCTCTCCCCTCCAGGACTGTCCTGATATTGACTGTCGAGAGGAAATGGAGGTTGCACCTGGCCCCGATACCAGAATACTGCCTGAGGAGAACAGCTCATGGGCCTCAATGTCATAAAATGCCCTGTCTGTGCAGGGAGCAGACTGACACACCATGGCTCTGGGTTCCCCTACAGGCCGCAGCCTCACGGCTACCGAATCGGAGCAGCTGGTGCCTCTGCAGGATGATACTCCAAACTGATCAGATGCCAAGTTTCAGATAAGTTAAATAGGTGTTAGCCTGGGGCAAATTGTGGATGCTTGGAGGGTTGCAGAGTAAATTGCTAAAAATTGAGGGCTTGAGTCCCTGTGTTCGTGTTCTTATCC
This sequence comes from Neoceratodus forsteri, assembly GCA_016271365.2. NCBI lineage: Eukaryota > Metazoa > Chordata > Ceratodontiformes > Ceratodontidae > Neoceratodus > Neoceratodus forsteri. Next base: position 1,020,701,956 of record CM028129.1, read on the forward strand.
TTTTGCTGGGTAGACTGACAACTGGCCTTCACACCCCCCCCCCCCACAATGAGCACTTTAGAAAATTTAAAACATATATCGGGCTATTTCTGATAGTACCACTGATTTTGGTAGAATAATTGGATCGCTCCCTTTTCAGCCGAAGAGTTTCTTTTTCAGAGAGCTCCTTAAGATGAAGTTGATAGTGCTCCCTACTCCCCAGGTTTAAAGGATGCTCTCCGTTGTGTGGCCTAAGTTAAGCAGGACTCAGGCTTACATCCTAGAGTTACAGGGCTCCCTGGGTTTACTCAGAGGGATCAAAGGCTATTAAAACCGCTTTTTTGCTCTAGGCAGGGGTGCAGTTTGTTATTGTTGAATTGAAGTGTTGTGTTGCTACTTGGAGTATCAGTGTAATATTGCATACTAACCTAGTATAGCCCACCTGATATTTGATCTTCTACCCTCTATCTACACCCCACAGAGGGGTTTGGACATACCATTTGTTGGTACTCCATCTGGTTAAGTCCTTCCTCAATTCTTAGATTCTTATTTAATTTCAAAGGTTACTTTGAACAACAATGTTGGATTAGAATTACAGGACAGTAGTCCGATTTGTATATTGATTTTGATTTAACACAAGGATATATAGGTTTGTGTATTCCCACATATTAGGGTTCGTAACTTTCAGTCAAGCCAATTTCAGTGGCTGGTGGCCATCAATACAAATCCAACAGAATAGAAGGGGAAATCTCACTGGGGTAATTTTGTTCAGCGGCAGCTTTCACCAGTCATCTAACATATAAGTATGGCAAGATGTCAGAAATTGCATTCCACACTTGGAACGTGCGAGGGTTAAACTCTCCAATGAAACGCAAAAAGGTACTGGCATACCTGAAACGCATTCATTCTAAAATAGCATTCCTACAAGAGACTAAATTAACAGGGGAAGATTATAAATACATGCTAGAGGATTGGGTAGGGCAACAGGATCACTCTAATGCCCCCTCCAGGAAGTGCAGGGTAATCATCCTCCTGCATAAATCTCTCCCATGGACCCTGACTAAGACAACTTTGGATTTGGAGGGTAGATGGTTGATGGTGAATTATGAGACCCCTTCTGGACCAGTCTCTTTCTGTAATGTATATGCCCCCAATGAAGACACCCCGAGTTTTTTCCATACTCTTGCAGAGGTGGTTTTGGAATGGCACCCCCCCAGATAGCCCTCTCCTTTTGGGAGGTGATTTTAACCTGACGTTAATTCCAACAATAGACAGGAATGATGGGAGTAAGGAATCTCATCTCAGAATTGGGAAGGCACTGAATCAAATGATTCAGGATCAGGGTCTTACAGACATTTGGAGGCTTTTTAACCCCAGAGAGAGGGATTACACCTTTTACTCATCCCCAAATAACTCATACAGCAGGTTAGACTTCTGGCTAGGCTCCCCTTTACTAACAGCTAAAACTTTAGATGTAAAAATTCTTCCTTGTATTATTTCGGACTACGCTCCGGTCCAACTTCCGGTTCTATGGGAGCCGGCAACCCCTCCAACTCAAAATTGGAAACTAGACCTTCTCCTTATGTGAGATCCAGACTTTATTACCTGGGCTCGAACGAAGGCCTCTCTATTTATTGAGGAGAACCCTGTTATAGATACCTCACTGGGTAATACATGGGAGGTCTTTAAGGCTACAATGCGAGGGAACATTATAGGGTTTGCAACAGCCAAGCGTAAAGAATGTGAGCACCAGCTACATCAGCTTGAGCAGGAGCTGGCAATAGCTGAAGCCAAGCTGAAGGCCCTCCCTCACCCCTCCAGTCATTCCAGCTTAGGTAAGACCGTTTTGGGACTTCATTTTGAAATTAACCAGCTGCTTAACAGGAAAGCTGAAGTAGCCATCCGTCATCTCCGACACTCCTTTTGGGAGGGAGGAGAAAAGGGAGGCAAAGTCCTCGCTTATCAACTCCTCAAACAACAGGCCAGTAGGCTCATATATGGCCTAAAAGACAAGCAGGGAGTAATGAGTAACACCCAAGAAACCATTAACTCCATTATGTCGTCTTTTTTTAAATCTCTTTACACCTCTTCGCATAGTTGTATGAATTTGGATACATGTCCCTTCTTAAGCCCTCTTCTGTTGCCCTCTCTTATGGTGCAGAAGTCACAACTTCTGGAACTCTCCTATTTCCCAGACAGAAGTGTGTTCAGCTATTCAAACTATGAATTTGGGAAAGTCTCCTGGAGCAGATGGCTATACAGCCGACTTCTACCAAGCAATGGCCCCTATTATCTCTCCCCTTCTGACCGAGGTATTTCAAGAGATAGAACTTAAAGGCGCTCTCCCACCTTCAATGAGAGAGGCTACCATTGTTCTTATCCCCAAAAAAGGTAAGGACCTCACTAATCCAGGAAATTACCTCCTGATTTCTCTCATTAACCTCAATAGTAAGCTATACACCAAGCTTTTAGCAGCTAGGCAGTCCCTCCTCCTTCCTCATCTTATACATCCCTCGGAAGCAGGTTTCATTCCTGGTAGGCATAGTTCTGATCATCTGAGAACCCTTCTAAATCTTATACACTCCACTAGATCTCTTTCCTCACTGGCTGTGGTGCTTGCTGTGGACTTTGAAAAGGCCTTCGACTCCGTAGAGTGAGACTACTTATATCTAGTCCTTGCACATCTCGGAATGGGCGATATTTTTCTATCAAGAATACAAGCTATTTATAATTTACCCAAAGCAAGAGTAAATACAAACTCGGTGCCCCCCCCACCCTTTTTACTAGAACGTGGGACAAGACAAGGCTGTCCTCTCTCCCCCTCCTATTTGACCTAGCTGTTGAACCCCTGGCCTGTGCAATTCGGAACCATCCTTAAATAATTGGTCTTACGGTAGGTAACACACCGTATAAAAGCCTTATGTATGCGGACGACCTCCTTCTCCTGTTAGCAGATGCCCATTGGTCTATCCTTCCTTTATTGACTCTTCTGGAATCTTTTCATGCATATTCAGGTCTCAAATTAAATCAGAACAAGACTGAGCTAATGCCCTTAAACAAACTCTGTACCCAACAGTTGGCCGAAAGATCAGACCTCCTTTGGGCCCTGGATGGGATAACATATCTGGGGATAATATTGTCTCCCTCGTTGGATACAATTTGGCAAATTAATATTCTTCCTTTGCTTTCCTCCATTAAAACAGAGTTCGATAGATGGAAGCTCCTCAAACTGACTTTAGCAGGTAAAGTTGCTGCGATAAATATGACCACGGCTCCAAAACTCTTTTATTTATTGACGCACATCCCTATCTGCCTCCCAAAAAAATGGGACTTAGCCATTGATAAAGTAATTGGACACTTTCTATGGGAAGGCACCAAACCTAGATACAGCCGAACCAAACTCCGGACCCACTGGAATCATGGTGGCTGGAACCTCCCTTGGCTAGAGGGCTACTGTCAGGCCTTTCTTTTGCTCAGACGACCAAATGGCTGACCTCTCATCTACTCACTTCCCCACAGTGGCTCCAAATTGAGTTAGATATCACTGGAATTTTTCTGCCCTCCTCTCTTTTACTCACATGCCCCAATAGCAAAGCCAGACCTCTCAGCAGTTAAAATCTCCCTCCCTCCTCCCCAACAATAGAGGCTTTGAGAGCTAACTGGCATGTTGTTCATCAGAGGTTGAAGATGGTCCCTGTTCTGACTTTGCACCTCCCCCTTTGGCAGAATCCCACCATTGTTATTGGGGGTTATTGGATCTGGTGGAAAAATTGGGCTAAGAAGGGGATCTATACTACTGGAGATGTTGTGGATCCTAGGTATAATACAATACATTAATTTCACTACTTTCAGCAGAAATGGGATATTACCCAGACCGAATTCTGGAGGAACCTACAACTTAGAGAAGCCTTAATTCCCCCTCACATACACAAGACAATCTTCTGTTTTACAATCATGGATTAAAAACAGGAAAGGCCTAGCAGGACGTATCTATGCCAACATTAGGGAATCTCTGCCCTCTCAGTCTGAAGGTACTAAGAGGAAGTGGGAAAAGATGCTGCACCTTACAATCTCCTCTGATGCCTGGGAAGAGGCTTGAAGGGATACACATAAATGGTTGGGAGATGCCAGATCATGTTTAATACAAAATAAAATATCCCACTCGTGGTACAAAACCCCTGTGAATCTTTACAAAGCTAAGCTCCTGGATTCTGACAAATGCTGGAGATGTCAGACCATGTCAGGAGACTTGATGCTTATACTGTGGTCCTGCCCCTTAATCCAGCCCTTATGGTACTCAGTACAAGATGTGGCTTCTAAAGTATTAAACTCCAAGTCCCCTCTCTGCCCTCTTTTTTATCTCTTGGGTATTACCACTGCCCTTCCTAAGCTTACCTACCTAGAATATAAATAGTTAGCTCTGTTAACTATGCAAACCAAGAGAGCCTTGCTTTGTAAATGGAGGTTCTCCATAATTCCCACATTGATGGAAGTACTGGCATCACTCTCAGCAGTGGCTAAGTTGGATAGAATCTCGTACCTGCAAAAATACCAACTTTCCAAATTTAGACTCTGTTGGGCCCCCTATTTAACTTATGTTTACCCCAAAATGGGTATAGGATGATTACCCCTTTTTACCCTGGAGGTTATAACTGGCTCAATACTCAATACAATACCATGCTAACTAAGTGTGGGATGACTGTGGACAACTGTGTACTGAGGTTTCTACTCCTCTTAAATATTTTTTCTCATACTTTAAGGTGCCTTCTAGTTTCTTTTTACAGAGACACTAAATTAAAGTCTCTGAAGGTCTTATAGTACACATTTATTGGCCTTAGTCTGTCAGAATGATATTTTGATGGTATTGGTATATGGCTGCCACTTTTGTTACGAACCTGAGTCTTTGGGATTGCTTGTGTTCCTCTGTTCTGCCTCTAGGTAGTAGCTGGACACTGCAGAACATATACACACTTATAGCTTGATTCCTCTCTTGATGCCATGAAAATGATTAGAGAAACTTGCACAGATCCAGTAGAACTGACCCGTGTGCCTATGTCCAGCAAATCCTGTCTTGCAGCTCATCCCTCTGGTGAGTACAGTTCTTAGCTTAACGAATGCATACTGTTATAAATAATGACAACACACTGCTAAATTGATATGCATAGGTCTCACATATGTCCTCTGACTTTCCACGCTAATACCTTATACTTAACCCTCACCCTTTGCTATCCATTTACAACAGATGGAACACAAGCTCTTTTTCTGCTTTAGCAGGTAGATCAGAATGGACAAGGATCCTATCTGTAACTTTCTGTATGGTGATTGTAGGTAACCTACTGATCCCTTTCCCTACTTCCCCCCTAGAGAGTTAATTTTTACCCTTCTCCCTCCCCTACCTTTTCCTACTCCTTCCCCATAAGATAGGTGTGTCTAATGTTTATGTACATGTATCCAGCTTACTGTCATAGGCTTCGACCACTTGGATATATGTCTATGTATTTCCTTGTCTAAAACTAATAAAAAAGTTACAACAAAGAATAGTGTATGGTTGCCCATACACAATAAGGCTATGTTGCCATCGAGGGGATGTGATGACATCATACAGACATCGAGAGCGAAGCTCGAGAGGTCCGTGTGATGGAATCACATCCTTGAGATGGCAAAAAAGCCTTGTTGTGTTTGAGTACCCATATACTATTTTATATAGTATATGGTTCCCCAAAATGTAGGATGTTTAATTTTTGACAAGGTTCATACCTTGTAAATATTCTCCCACTCGCTCACTCCTGGTCCGTGCTGCAATACCCATCCAGTTACTACACTGAAGCTACCGGTGCTTCACTGCTTCCTGCGGTCCTGCTCTGTTCTGACCCAGAGGATTAATGGCAACAGAAATAAAAAAAACTGCCAAACTGATAGTTTGGCAACACGGAGCCCAGTATGGCAGTCTGTGTCCCAACTATCTGAGTGAATGGCACTACCGACTGCTCATTAAGCACCTCTGCCATTTTACAGCGCATTTTTTGATCAGCTCTGTTTTCAGCCAATCGTGCAGCAGCTCAAGGCTGAAAAGTTGTTGTACTATCGATTTGACTTCAGAACGATAGTACAACAACGTTTTTGACCTTTGAACTGTCCTACAACAACATTTGGGAAGCCACTGTTTTCCATCTAAAATAAGCCGTAACCTTACACTATTATAGAGTTCACAAACTTTATTTAAACTGTCTTTTAATTACTTTTCAGTTGTACTATATTTTGGGTACCCCATTCCCTCAAAACCCACCAGGAAGCAAAATCTGACAGCTATTCGCTAGCTGTCAGATTTTGCTACCCTCATACTAATTATCACCCAGAACACCAGAATGACAAAGCAGGAGCCCTTATATCACTGCACAAGCTTTATTTAAACTGTCTTTTAATTACCTTTCAGTTGTACTGTATATTAAGTACCACATTCTCCTAAAATCCCCCCAGGAAGTAAACTCTGACAGCTATTCACATGTCAGATTTTGCTACCCTCATTCTAAGTAATCACTCAGAACACCAGAATAATGAAACAGAAGTCCTTATGTCACTGCACAAGCTTTATATCAACTTTCTTTTAATACTTTTCAGTTGTACTGTATATGGGTACTCCATTCCCTCAAAATACCTAGGAAGCAAAATCTAATAGCTATTCACATCTGTCAGATTTTGCTACCCCCATACTAAGTGTCACCCAGAACACCAGAATGACAAAGCAGGAGCCCTTACAGTATATCACTGCACACGTTTTATTTAAACCGTCTTTTAATTACTTTCCAGTTGTACTATATATTGGGTACCCCATTCCCTCAAGCCCCCCAGGAAGCAAAATCTGATAGCTATTCACATCTGTCAGATTTTGCTACCCCCATACTAAGTGTCACCCAGAACACCAGAACCACTGTGCAGGAAGCCTTATATCGCTGTACTGCACAAGCTTTATTTAAACTGTCTTTTAATTACCTTTCAGTTGTTCTGTATATTGGGTACCACATTCCCTGAAAATCCCCCTTGGTAGCAAAATCTGATAGCTATTTGTATATGTCAGATTTTGCTACCCTCAGACTAAATATCACACAGGACACCAGAACCGCAAAGCCAGAGGTCTTATATCAATACCAAACCTTTATTTTAACTTTCTTTTAATTGCTTTTCAGTTTGTCTGTAAATTTGGTACCACATTCCCTCAAAAAACCCCTAGGTGGCAAAATCTGACAACTATTCGCATGTGTCAGATTTTGCTACCCTTAGGCTAAGTATCAACCAGAACACCAGAATGACAAAACAGGAGCCCTTATATCACTGCACAAGCTTTATTTCAACTTTGTTTCAATTACTTTTCAGTTCTCAGTACATAGGGTATCCCATTCCCTCAAAATCTCCCCAGATAGTGAAATCTGACAGCTATTTGCCACTGTCAGATGTTGCTACCCTCCGCCTAAGCAGCACTCAGAATAGTGGGGCCACATAAAATGTTCCGTTATTAGTTTAATACCTTTTTTTACTGTTATAAATTTATTTTCCTTTTTACTGTAAATTAGATAGCCCATTACCTCAAAATCCACCCCAGTTAGTACAATCAGATGGCTGATGACATCCGACAGGTTGCGCTACCACCAGATATGTTCAGAGGCATGGTATTAGGGTTCCTACTGAGAAGTTCCAGAAACAAAAACTGGTCCAGATACTTTGAGTGACTGCACTACATTTTATGACTGTAATAGAAACATTGAAGTTGACAATAGATAATGACCATGTGGCTCACCCAGTCTGTCCATTTTCCCTATGTAATGCAATACTGCAGACCCTAGTTGATCTGCTGCTTACCGCTCTTCACTATTGTGAGGATACTCTTACATCTATCCCATGCATTCTTGAATTCCTCTATCATTTTTGACCCCACCACCTCTGCAGGAAGGCTGTTTCAAGCATCCACTACTCTTTCTGTGAAAAAGTATTTCCTCATGTTGCCTCTGAGCCTACCCACTCAGCCTCATATCATGTCCCCTTGTTCTTGTACACCTTTTCTGAAATATGCTACCCTCCTGTTCCTTGTTTATACACCTGAGGTACTTGAATGTCTCTATCATATCCCTCCCTTTCTTCCAGGGGAATACATATTGAGGTTCTCTAGTCTTTCCTCATCTGACTTTTAGTGCAGTCCTTGCATCATTTCTGTTGCCCTTCTCAGGACTTTCTCTCTTTTGTCTACGTCCTTCCAGAGATGTGACCTCCAGAACTGGGCACAATACTCCAGATGATGTCTGTGATCTTTACAGTAGCATAACCACCTCCTTTCTTCTGCTGGTGATACCTCTCCCTATGCACGCTATCATCCCACTGGCTCTTCTTACATTCTTTGGTTACCTTTAGATCATCAGATATGATTACCCCAGGTCCCTTTCTTTTCTTTTTTTGTGGAATGCCGATATAGAGTTCTGGTTCCTCCTTCAGAAGCACTCGTCCTCTGACCCAATATTCGGGTCCTCATATACCCTGTTGGCTCCGGATTTTGCCATTTTGGTCCTGGACCCATGTCTGTGCAATGGGGGATTAGCTGGCTCCACCTCCACAGAGGCAGCCTAATGCCCTGGATGTGGGCCTTCCTTTTCTTGGCAGTGCACCTGTACTGACACCCAGCCACTGCTGGGTGTCAGTCTACAGTGCACCATACTGTCCCCCCTCCCTCGAGGAAGTAGAGCTGTCTACGGATGCTCAATCCTTCCTTGGTCCACCAACCCCCGAGCAACCTGAGTCCATTCCTGACCACGGGTTGCCAGCATGGTGCAAGGTGTGGTGTCCAGTGCCTTAAACCTCAGTGCCACCAGGTCCAGGTCCCTTCCTTGTTTGGTGGCCTTTAGTACCTCCCCACATCTTGTACTCCTGCCTTGAATTTCTGTGCCCCAAATACATAATTGTGCACTTCTTTGCATTGAATCTTAGCTGCCCCACTCTCAACCACTCCTCAAGCATGTTTAGGTCCCTTCTCATTCCCCCTTCTGGAGTGTCGACCCTGTTGCAGATCTTAGCATCATCTGCAAAGAAGAGAGACATACCTTTCCTTCTAGCCCTCTGCAATGTTACTTATGAAGACATTGAAGAGTACGGGCCACAGCAAAGATTCCTCTGGCACCCCACTGGTCACCCTCCTCTCCTTGGCTGGATCCCCATTCACCACCACCCTCTATGTCCTGCCACTCAACCAGTTTCTGACCCAGTTTTTCACCTTGGGGCCCACTCCCAGGCTGTCCAGCTTATTTATCAACCTCCTATGTGGGATGGTGTCTAAGACCTTGCTGAAATTTACATAGGCCATGTGGTAAGGTAGGCCTATTACCACTTTATTTAATGTTTCTATTTCCTGGGTCGTGAGGCTTTTCAGAGTTAAGACACTGTCCCTTTAAAAGGCCAAGAAAAAGTTGAACATATGAAAAGAATTTACCAAAAGCGGTTTGGGCTTGGCATTCATCTAGATAGGGAACAGACAGGTTTATGTATCCCAAGGGTCATACCCCTTGGATTGAATTAACACTTAACCTTCCAATAACAGGAAAAGGCCAGTGGGAAGGCAGCCTAAAGTCATGAACTCAAAACAGAAAAGGTTATGTCTTAAACAGACGTTACAGGAGTTAAACATAAAACCACAGTAACACCTGCAGGATGAAGTAAAACTGTTGCACCCCAGTTCTCTGCATGGTCAGAGTGGAGAAGGAAGGGGCTCAATACGAAACTTTTAGCGTTTTTCTCTGAATCAAGGCACTTTGGTGCTGTTAGCATTTTTCTCTGAATGAAGGCACTTTGGTGGAGGCTTCTCCTGAGAGACAACTGGTACATTCTCAGAAAGAAAAGAGCCTTGCCATTATACAGTATATGTTTTTTTTTTTAAAGCAAATGAATAAGGCTTGGCAGATCTCTGTGAAAGACTGCTGTAGGTATAAAAAATGACTTTTCATCCTGAAAACAGTTTTCTGATTTTTAAGTCAAAAATCTGAGAAACAAAGACTTATCACCAAGAAAACACCTGGATTTTCTGAAAGGATCTTCAGAGAATTGACTTTGATCACAAGCTTGCTACAGATCTATGGCTTAATGAATTTTCTTCTACAGACAGAAAAAATACTCTCAAAAAAGGACACTTGAATTTTCTGGACTCTAAACCCCAGAACAAGGTATAGTTTTAGGAATAACAGTATATAGTGATTTCTGTATAACCATCCAATATTTATTTTCGTATTGTCTGCATTTCAAAATCTTCCAAATTGCAGATGTTACTGTGTTGTTTTTCTTAAGTAAACTTTTATTATTTCTTATAAACTCTGCCTGGGGTCTGGTTGTGTGATCTAAGATTTTAAATAAAAGACTTTTATGAGGACTGTAGGTCTTGTTAATGAAGACAGTGACTGCTCGGCTATCCTACAAACCAAATAGGCAAGAGGCTGCCAGTGGCAGAGGTGGGATTCTTGCCAGAGAAAGTAGTACCAGACCCAGGGGAACTCAACACTCAAGACTACAGTTTCATACATGTGATATCTCTGTCTTTTCACAGAAGAATCCTGGTTTTTGACTGAACTCCCTCCCTCCCTGGAAACAAAATCTCCTGCTTAAGTAAAATTCTATCCAAAATATCCATTCATTATTTTTTGTCAGATAAAGACACATAAAAAGTAAATCAGTGATTAACAATGTAAGTGATCGCTTTGTACAACTAGTTGTTGATTCTTTTAAGTGCTCATTCTTGGCAAAACAAAATACATAAAATGTTTTTAAATGCTTTTTTCTTATTTTTTGATGCCATTTAAGGACAAACTAATGATGTTACATCACCTCCCTATGAGCAGGCCAATCTCTTTACTAATTTGATCCAAATCTCCCTCTTAAGCAAGTTGGATATATCACTTATATGCAGTTTCCATCCTCCCACTGGGAAAATGAAGGTTGGTGATGATTTCTGAACCTTACAACTGCACATGAGTTCAATAAAAAGAGGGACATCTCTGCAAACAGGAGGTCCTGTTATGCCCATGGGGTAGGGCTCAAGACATGCCACATCTACTGCCCCTCCCTGATCTACCTCCCTGGTCACCCAGTCAAAGAACACTATCAGATTTGTTTGACAAGACCTTCCCACTGTGAATCTATGCTGCCTTGGATCCTGTGCCAGATTTAAAAAATATTACAGTCCTTTCCTTCAGCAGTGATTTCATTAATTTCCCCATCACTGAGGCCAGGCTGACTGGCCTGTAATTGCCAGCCTCTTCCATGTTCACACTTTTGTGAAGAGGAACTACATTCACACTCCTCCAGTCCCCTGGAACCACTCCTGTCTCTATCAATTTGTTGAATAGGGCTGCTAGTGGTGCTGTCAGCACCTCTCTAAGTTCTTTTAATATTCTGGGATGTATCCCATCCAGCCCGATAGCCTTGTCCCCTTTCAAATTCTCGAGTTCCTTTAGGACTCTTTCCTCTGTAAATGGACTGGTGCCCATCTCTCTTCCACTGGTGCTCCTCTCGCTCAACAGTGGTCCTTCTCCTTCACCTTCTTCTGTGAATATTGAACAAAAATATTTGTTCAGGATAGTTGCTTTTTCTAGGTTCCTCTCCACACACCATTTTTAACCTCACAATCCTACCCTTGGTCTTTTTTCTTTCACTAATGGACCTGAAAAATGTCTTGTCTCCTTTCTCAATTGCCTGGGCTATTTTTTACTCCATTTGTGCCATTATGCTCCTGACTGCATTATCTGCCTCACTCTGCTTTTCCAGAAACAGTTCCCTGTCCTCCCCCTCTGCATTTCCTTGTACCTCCAGAAAGCTAGCCTTTTCTCTTTTACTGTCCTGGTCACATCCTTTGAGAACCATAGTGTTTTTCTTTCTCTTTGTTTTCCTTAGTTGCCTAACACAGAGGCTTATTGCTTCTGCTATGGCCCCATTAGGCAAGGCAAGGCAAATTTTATTAATATAGAGCCCTATCCATGGTCTCAGAACACTTAACAAAAATAATAATAAAATGCAATAAACATTTCAAGAGACAAATTAATCAGAGAAAATCAAAACCCTTTTCAAATAAATACATTTTAAAAGAGGCTTTAAATGCCACCACTGTGCTAGCAGCCTTATTCTATGGTGGAAGTAAGTTCCACAGGTGTGGTGCAGCCACCACAAGGGTCATATCTCCCAATCTTTTGAAGTGGGAGGATGGTGCAACTAATAAGCCAGCCTCAGTGGAGCATAGGGGGTGGATAAGAGAGTATAGAATAAAGAGCTATTTTATGTAGTCAGGCCTCAGAGGGCATAGGAGCTTGTATATTAACAAGCCTTTCTTGAAGGTGATGCATGCACTCACAGGCAGCCAGTGCAAAGTGTGCAGAACAGGAGTGAGATGATCCTTCTTTGAGGCACCCTTCAACATCCTGGCTGCAGCATTCTGAACTAACTGCAGTCAATACATCAATCCTCCAGACAGCCCTAGGTACAGGGCATTACAGCAATCAAGTTGGCTAGTAACAAAGGCATCGATAACTGTAGCCAGGTCAACAGTAGTCAAAAATGGGTGCATCCTGGCAATATTCTGGAGATGGAGAAAACCAGCCCTAATTACCGAGACCTGTTTTTTCAAAGTGAAGCCAATTGTCAAGAACAATACCAAGATCCTTAACCACATTTAACAGTGACACAGGATGACCATCAACCACTAGGATGGGCAGTCTCCCATCAGCAAAAATACCCCCATGGCCTGACTACATCACCATAACCTCTGTCTTGACGGGGTTGAGACATAGCCAGTAAGTGGACATCCAGTTGTTTATCTTGGCTAAACACTGACTCAGTGTGTCAGGAGTGGAAAGGTCATCAGAAGTACAGGATAGGTACAACTGAGTATCATCTGCTTAGCAGTGAAACCCCAGATTGTACCACCTAATGATCTCTCTCTCAGTGGCAGCATATACACAACAGGGGTGCCAAGATGGAACCCTGTGGAACACCACAAGGTAGTGCAAAATATCCCAAGAAAAGATTTCCTAGGGCAACACACTGAAATTTTCCAGTTAGACATGAGTGAAACCAGTGCAAAACTGCTCCAGTAGTGCCCACATAGTTCCACAGACAGTCCAACAGCACCCCCTGATCTACCATGTCAAATGTTGAGAACAGATCCAAGAACACCAAGATGGTATAGTGCCCTCAGTCCCTCGCCATGAAGATATCATGTGCCACTGAGACCAAAGTCGTCTCAGTGCTGTGCCGGGGCCAAAAACACAACAGGAGAGGTTCATAGATGGATAAAGAGGTGTTCAACCAGCTGGTTAACCACCACCTTCCCAATAAGTTTCCCCAGAAAGAGAAGATTAGAGATAGGCCTGTAGTTTGAAAGAACATCAGGATCAATAGTTTTTTTTAAGGAGGGCCTCACTACAGCCTCTTTCAGAGACACAGGAAAAGAACCCTTACTTAATGACCCATTGATGATCTCCAGAAACACTGGACCCAAGAAATCCAAGCTGCTGATGACAAACCACATTGGACCCAAGTCCAGGGCACAGGTGGGATGCATTCTGGTAAGCACTCAAAGAATTTCATCTGCCAACGCCGGCCAAAACTCAGTCAAACTCTGCAGATAATCTTCACTAGCAGATCAATCACCCCCTGTAGATACTGGACCACAGGAGGTAATAAATGCCCTGATGGAGGCCACCTATTTGGCAAAAACTGCCTAAACTGCTCACATTTTCTGCAGAAAATGCTGTCCCGGACTAGAGACATGAGGGATTTAACCAACTTTCGACAGTATGGAACAGTACAGCTGGATGCTTTCTTGCCACAGCAATTGATCGAGACAAAAATTCAGTTTTTTGAGATCAATTGCCTGCTGATTCTCTAAATAATGGAGCAGCAACGACCTGTCCTTTTCAGAGCATGACCACCTCCAGGTTAACTCTAACCTGCTTTCTTTCTTAAGGTAGCCCATTGTTTCTCTACATCCCCCCTTCATTTTCACCTGCCATGGCTCTCTTGAGACATTCCCAAATTTTTGCAAAGCCACTGTCTGAAATCCAGGACCCTTGCTTTCGTGTGTGGCTTTTCTGTGGACTGTCTGGTACAGTCCTCAGATGGTTTCAATCTTTCCTCACAGGCAGGGTGCAGAGAGTAGTCAGGGTGTTTTTCCTTGGCCTCTCATTCTCTGCCCTGTGGGGTGCCACAGGGCTCGGTGCTTCACCCATGTTATTCGCGGTGAATATGCTGCCATTGGGAGGCATTATTAGCTGGTACAGACTGATTTTTCAATACTATGCAGATGATACTCAGCTGTACATGTCCTTTGTACCTGAGCAAAACTATTTATTTTATATATTTAGCTTTTGTTGACCAGGTAAGTGCACTAGACAAATCCTGCCTATTTTTAGGTATGACCCGAGGGAGGGGGATACAGGTGAATGCCAACTGATCTTGAACCAGATTAAACTGTTTGCGGTATTTTTAGTGAATGAGGGAAATCTGGCCAGGACACCAGGGAAATTCCCCTACTCTTTTCGATAAGTGCCATGGGATCTTTAACATCCACCTGAACTACCACCAATCCAGGCAGATGGGACCTCGTTTTAATGTCTCATCTGAAAGATGGCACCTCAAAAGTGAAGTGTTATCTCAGCTTTTAACAACTGCCTTTCTGAGATTCAAGACTGGATGAGTGCAAACTGGCTCAAGTTGGCGGTGGACCTGGGTCATTGGGCATAGGGGCAGGGTGGCTGGGCAACCCTCTGGACCTTGATTGGAAGGAAACCAGCTACTAACCTCTGACTGGGTGCAGAATGTGGGTGCTGTACTTGATGATGAGCTGACTCTGAAGGTTTAGGTGTCTGCTGTCGTCAAGGCCTCATTTTATCAACTGAGGAACATTACCGAGATAAAACACCTGGTCCAGCCTGATGATCTTCTGGCATTGGTCCATGTCTTTGTGACCTTGCATCTTGATTACTGTAATGTCTTATACCTAGGGCTGCTGGGGGTGGATCTTCACCATCTACAGCTGGTGCAGGATGCGGCTGCAAGGTTGCTGACTGGCTTATCGAGATCTTACCATATCACACCTGTGCTCCATGACATGCACTGGCTGCCGGTGAGGTGAAGAGTCACCTTCAAGGTTGGATTGCTGACCTATAAAGCCCTACATGGACAGGGACTGTGGTATTTGCAAGACCTCCTCTGTCCCTACCGCCCCCTTCGTCCTCTCCATTTCGCTGAAGAGGGATTGCTAGAGATTCCCAGTGTCCATTTGACTACATCTGGAGCTGGATGATTTGCTTTTGCAGCCCTGAGACCGTGGAATTTTATACCTCGCCAGGTTAGAGAATGCTCATCCGTCAAGGCCTTTAAAGCTGTCCTGAAATCATATTTGTTTAATTATGCCTTTCCTGCTATTTAAATCCCCCTGATTGTTTTAGAATTTTAAATTATATGTATTTAGTAGTTTTTTATTGGTGTTTTTATTCATGTCTGTACGCTACGATCAATTTGGAATAGCGTTTTATAAATAAAATTTGCTTTGCTTTGCTTTGATTCCTCCACTGTTCTCACACTGAACCACACCAAAATGGCTTACCTTGGTAGCTCCCACACTAAGGCAGTGGTATACCAAAATAGAGAAACAAGAGACAATGAAAAGAATCATAGGGGACCTCCACTTTGCAAGGCAAAGATTTAAGGACATCTGGGCCCCATGATACAGATAAAGGTTGCCCTGCAGGGGTCTTTTTTTATTTTTTTTTATTTATACTTTTCCCTGCCACCAAACGTCTGGCCTCAGCCTTGGTCACGGTGCCTCCACCACCCATATTGCCTGCACTTTTCCCGGGTACCTCTGACTTGCCCCTCAGAGGGCGGGGTCACGGAAACATAAGGGCATTGGCACCGCAATCCTAGTATCTAGTCAGGAGAGACGGCTGGTGGCTAATTGAGGCCAGGGCAGGGCATCATGGAGACATTCGGGCAGCATTTTTCTCCCCTTTAAGCTGGGGCAGTGACATGTAATGACGTCCTGCATCTGTCCTGCCCCAGAAGTGTTTTCTGTGTATCAGTGCAAGGCCTCAACCTGGCCTCTGCCAAGTGTTGCTCCTGTACCAATCACAGTGCCCCCTTCCCCCCTGGAGAAGGAGAGCAGTCCTGGGGATGCTCAATCCTTCTCCTCCAGTCGGTCTTCCGATGATCCGGATCCTTTCCTGAACCCGGGTGGAAAGCAGAAATCCAACCACTGTGCCAATGGGCCAGCACCCTGCAGGGAATCTTTTGTCATTCGGGGGAAAGAAGAGACATATCCAGAAGGGCAGTTGCAATAAAAATAAAGAAAATATTATTGATTGACATAAACTGTATGGTAATATGAGTGCCCTAATGTTCTCATGATTACAGATACAGTGGACAGTGCTTAAACTAACATATCCAGCATGTGCTATTGTGTCCATTATAAACAGTGTCCGTGTAATGGACCACCACGGCTCTTCTGGAATTTACAAGTTTTATTCACAACACGCGCTCGACAAAGGAAACTGTGGGGGAGCAGTTTTCATAGACCTGATGAAGGCCTTCAACACAGTTAATCACCCTCTACTACTTAGGCAACTGTCCTACATCGGACTCTCCAATGATGCCCTTCCATGGTTTGCTAGCTACCTCGGGAATCGGGTCCAACGTGTCAGGATAGCAGATGTTACATCTGATGTTAAGCCAGTCCTCTCCAGGGTCCCCTAGGGGTCCATTCTGGGACCATTACTCTTCTCCCTTTTCCTCAATAGACTCCCCAGTGTCTGCAGGCAAACAAATGCTCCTCTATGCAGACAATGCAGTCCTAGTCTCTAGCCACTGTGACACTAAAATCCTTGAATCGCAGCTGCAGCTTGACTTTAAGCATGTTGAAGATTGGTTCAGCATGCATAAACTCATTCTGAACTACAGCAAGACCAAAGCTATAACCTTCTGTAATCTACAGAGCAGGCATAAATTGCTGTCCTTCAACATCAAGAACATCCCAGGGTACTCACTTGAACATGTCCTGGAGTTCAAGTACCTTGGTATCACACTGGATAGTACCCTCTCCTACATGTGGCATAGTGACACTTTAGCCAAGGCTGCCAACATACAGATTGGTCTGTTGCACAAGCACAAGCAGTGTATAACTGCAAACGCCCTTAGACTGGCCATCCACAGCTGTGTCACCTCTATCATTGACTAAAGTTTGGCCATTTATGGCTCCGCTTCTACTACTGTCCTCCGCAGAATCTCAGTCTCACTCAACAAAGCCTGCAGGCTTTTAACAGGCACTGCCCGATATACACACACCTGTGACCGCTACGCACAGGCTTGCTGGCTACCACTCCTCAAAAGAATACAATACCAGACCTGCCTGCTAACCAAAAAGGTTCTCCTTGGCCTCATGCCTCCAGATGTTGGTAAGCTCCTCACTGCCTTTAGTGGTAATCATTATGCATGTAGTGCCCAATCCCAAACCTTCCAGGTTCCTAGATGTCATACCTCCATGGGTCAGCGGTCCTTCAGCTACAGGGCTCCACATTGGTTCAATACCCTCAACAAAGAAGCATTTTCCTCTGCAACACTTGGACCCTTTAAACGGAATCTCTGACTATACCTCACTTCTACCACTCAATGTGACTGCTTCTCCTAAAGGACTGCTCCAACTACCACCTAGTTGCTTAAGACCTGTGTCCCACCTCCAACCTGTGCACTACTCTCTCTGGCTCCTGTTTTTCTATGTGACCCATTTCCTTCTCCTCCTCCCTCCACCCTCCCTCCCCCCTCTCCCTCACACCCCTCCACCACTCTTCAAACCTCATTACCACATCCCGGTGTACATGACCCCTCCCCTCTCCCTCTCCCTCCTTATGACAATGGCCCCTTAGCCTGCCTACTTCTTTCTGTCCCCCTCCTACTCTATCTCAAGCTTACAATCCATTTTCTTCTTAACTCTCTTACTCTGTTACATCATCTAACTGCTGATTTAAGTTGCTCTCAAATAATATCTTTTATTTCTAAAGTGTTTTACAACCACAAAACAATGTCAACCATGTCTGTGTTATGCTTGTATACCATTGCAACCTTTGTATGTATGTTTCCCCGTTCCTTTGATGTGGAACCTTTGTAAATGAGCAGCTCCTGCTCAAAGGTACTTGTAATCCTACAGTTTAATAAATAAATAAAAAATAATGCATCTGACTGGTTTTGCATTTTAGAGAGCGTTTAGAAAGTGAGTGCGAGTGAGTGTAAGTGTGTTGGTATGTCTGAATAACCAAACAAACCAGGTTCAAATACTGATCAAGTGTATTTTGCAAAGGAAAAAACTTTAGAAACTTTAGAAAGGAATCAGCTGTAGCTGTTGCTCTTTCTCGCGATCTTAATCAAGATCACTCAGTCGGTATTGTTTCTGACTCAATGTAGCCAATAATTTTCATTTGAATCATTGGTTTCTCTTAATATTTTTTCAAACATAGAAAGATAGAAATTTCCAGCAGATAAGGACCACTTGCCCCACCTGGTCTGCCCATTTTTTTTCCTGCCTGCAGTATCACTGCAGATCTTGGTTTATCTCCAGCCCATTTACCCCCCCCTTCCTTTTCCCTAAGATTCCCTTATATCTGTCCCATGCATTCTTGAATACCATTATTGTTTTGCCCCCACCAACTCTATTGGAAGACTGTTCAGGCATCTACCACTCTTTCTGTGAAAAAGTACTTCCTCACATCTCACCTGAAACTAACCCTCTCCAGCTTCTGATCATGCCCCCTTGTACTTGAGTACCTTTTGTCTGAACAATGCTTCCCTCCCGTATCTTGTTTACCCCCCATGAGGTATTTAAAGGTCTCTATCATATCCCCCTTCTTTTTCAGGGTGTATATATTTAGATCCTTAAATCTCTCCTCGTAGGGCTTTTGATACAGACCCTGCACAATTTTAGTTGCCCTCCTCTGGATTGTCTCTGCTCTGTTTATGTCTTTCTAGAGCAATAGTCACCAGAGCTGGACAAAGTACTCTAGGTGTGGTCTTACCAGTGATCTGTACACAGGCAACACCATCTTCCTCTTTCTGGTGGTAATAGACCTCCCTATGCAGCCCAGCATCCCACTTGCCCTCCCAACTGCCTTGTCGAGGTGCCTGGCCACCACTGAATCATCAAGTATGCTTACACACCATCTGTTTCCTGGATTTCTGTGCCCCAAGTACATTACTTTGTACTGTTTTGCATTGAAACCCAGCTGCCATACCCTTAAGCACTCCTCGAGTTTTCTCAGATCTTTGCTCATCCTTTCTACCCCAGCCTCCCAGAGTGTCCGCTCTATTGAAGATTTTTGTGTCGGCTGCTGAGAGGCAGAACTTCCCTTCTCACTCCTCTTCAATGTGACTTACAGGCACTCCACTGGTCATCCTCCTTTCCTCACAGTGAACTCCATTTACTACCACCCTCTGCAGCCTATCCCTAACCAATTTCTTACCAAGGTTCCTACCTTTAAACCAACTACCTAAGCTACCTAGCTTGCTTACTAGCCTTCTATGTGGAATGGTGTCAAAAGCCTTAATGATCTCTAGGTAAGCCACATCCATCACTAAACCCTGATCTAGTTAGTCACCCAGTCAAAGAAATGTACAGGATTCATTTGAAGTCCCCCCCTCCCATGAATCCATGCTACATCTAGTCTTGTAATCCACTGAATTCAAGATATTCCACAATCCTTTCCTTCAGCAGTGGCTCCATTAAAAGTTTCCCACCACCTGTGTCAGGCTGACTGGCCTATAATTGCCAGCTTCTTCCCTGCTAGCAATTTAGTGAAGTGAGACTACATCTGCCCTCCTCCTGTCCTCCAGAACCAATCCTGTTTCCAATGAGCTGATAAATAGGACTGCCAGATGTGCGACAGTACTCCCTGTGCTGCTTCAGTACCCTTGGTTGAACCCCATCTGGCCCTATTTCCACTTTCAGATTAGTGAGCCCCTTCAGGACACTTTCCTCTGAAAATGGACTAATGTCCACCTCCCTGTCTTCAATGCTTCTGTTATTTTTTTGTGGCCCCCCCTCCTTCTCCTTCCTCTGACACAATGAATAAAAAGTATTTGTTCAGTATGTCTGCCTTTTCCTGTTCTCTCTCTGCACTGTTCCCTCATTCCCTTTTTAATGTTATGATCCCTCCCCTGGTCTTCCTACTTTTGTTTACTACCTAAAAAATGTATTTCCCCATTTATTACTTTCTGAGCTATTCTCTTTTCAGTGTGCACCTTGGTGCTCCTTACTGCTCTCCCTGCTTCACTCTGTGTCCCACTGATACACCTACCTATCATCCTCACTCTGCGTCTCCTTATACCTTCTGAATGCTACCCTTTTAGTCTTTATCTTTTCCACCGCCTCTTTCAAAAACCACTGTGGTGTCTTTTTCCTCTTGCTTTTACTCGTCTCCTTGATGCAGAGTTTTTTTTGCCTTCCCCATTTCCCTTTTTTAGCTGTGCCCACTGTTTCACCACCCCACCCTACCCAGGTCATCCTCCCCCCACCAGGTCATCCCTGAGACATTAATCCATCTTTTTAAAATCTGCTCTCCTAAAGTTCAGGAACCTCACCCTTGTATGGTTCAAAATCCACAGCCATCCTTATATTAAACCACACTGTTTGGTGATTGCTGTTCCCCAGGTGGCCTCCTACCTTGATGTCTGTAACATTGTTTCTGTTACTGAGTACCAGGTCCAGTTCTGCTCCATCATGAGTGGGTTCACTGACTAGTTGCCTGAAGAATACCCAATGCAGGGAGTTAAGGATGACCCTTTTTCTAGATTAAGCTGGGGAGTTCCAATCTACTGTAGCCCAGATGTCATATGCCAATGGGCTACCCCCCCTTTGCCTGCTGTCCCTGCTACAGGGTAAGGGCCCTGGGTCCTGCTACAGTGACAATTGGGGGTTTGTTTCCAGAAATATTGATAATAGTGCAGTGCCTCCACCTAGAGTAGTGTATTAGTGGGCCAGGTATCCACCTGGTACAGCCCCCTGGGATACTGTACCTACCCACCTCCCAAACCAACCACTCCACACACATAATTCCCAATAACCTTGATCCACCATAAACCATAAATCTCAGCAATGGACAAATGCAATGAACATCACTGGCACAGCAGTTTCAACAAACAAAATCACAGCTTTATTTTGGGGGGGGTAAGGACTAGGGAAGGGATACCAGGACAAAGGATGTCTGTGAAAGCAAGAAAGGTTAGTGGAATAGGTAGCAACCATAAACATTTTGGACTCACAAGCCAAATCCACCCCCACTGGTACCAGTGCTTCCAAATAGTCCTTCTGGGTACCCACTACATGCAGGCCTGACCAATGCTGTGGTCAGCAGTTGGGACCCTGAAATATTGTAAAGACTTGGTTTAAGAAAATAACACATAAAGTCCCCTTTTTCCTTTCCAATAACCAGGTCCTGGGTACTCACTGTTTGTTGTTCTCAAGAACCTTGAGCATGGAGCTCCTTGTTCAGTGCAGCACAGGAGAGAAGAAAGGCTGGCCTTGGTTCCTCAGGCAGGATGGACTTGCTTGAATATCCTGCGGCTGGTTTTTAGGGAATGGTACTCCTTCCAAAATCTCCACCAATTTACATGAGGAAACACTTTTAAATCCTGCAAGATCTCGGTTGAACATGGTCTTCAACAGTCTGACTTTTTCAGATTTCTCCAACCACGACATTTCTACCACTCCCTACCAATCAGGGCACATGCCTTAGCAACCAACCCCAAACTCACCACGTCATTCATTACCCTCATTTGTATGGGGTACTAGGAGCATATGATTTTCTACTTACAGTATACAGAGCTCTGGTAAACTCCAGCTGAGACTCAACCCAAGACATGTAGATGCATTGACAGGTGAGTTACACATGCAGATATCGGAGAAGTGTTGACAAAAAAACTGTCAGAATGCATCCAGAGTGACAAGCTATTGTCAATGAAGAGAATATGCATGGAAACAATTAATCTAATACATTCCAATCCTGGTATTCACTATTAACTCTACCTGCAAAGGACATGTCTTGAAGGAGGGCATGTGGGGAGCAGAGGGCCCATCATGGCCATGTCACATGGGGCTGTCTGGTCCTTTGCCTCTTCTTCTAGGATTTACAGGAGGAATTAGGAGAACTACACAGGAGATTATTCAACCTAATGGCAGAAGGGTTCTTATTACTACAGTACCTCAGGGAATTCTGAGACTCAGATGCTAGATCTTTTTTAGGCATCCTACTAATGGCTGCCAAAAAATTACTGTATGGCTCACTCCACAAACCTCTACCCTGATTGCCTGGTTGCAAGACTAATAAGATTTCAATGAGCCTACGCAACTTGGAATAGTGTTATGCTTGTGTAACATAGATAATCATTGGCTGTTCACCTCTCTATCCATGGGACTTAGCACCCTGTGGAGGTATGAAGGCAAGGAACCCTAGAGGAGGGTTCCACCCCTAGAGGTGCCACGGGAGTGATCCCCTTGGCTAAAGGTACCTTAGGAAGGAGCCCACAAAAGAGGGAAATGTGCCACTGGAGGAGGGGTGGTGGACAGAGGGGAAACAAAAGAAATGATCGAGGGATGAGTGATGAGGAGCGACCCTTATATGGCCGTGCAGGGCAGGGGCATAGTTAGTTGCACCACCTCATTGATCTACAGGCATAGTTTTCCAATTCAATATGCCTACGCAACTTGGTATAGTGTTATGCTTTTGTAACGTAGATAATATTAGGCTGTTCACATCTCTATCTGTGGGATATACCACCTTGCAGGGGTACGAAGGCAAGGATCCATAGAGGAGAGTTCCACCTCTTGAGGTGTGGCAGGAGTGATTCTCTTGGCTAAAGGTACCTTAGGAAGGAGGTCAAAAAGAGTGTCAAGCAGTGCTTATGGGGTGCTGAATGCTTGTCGAAATCAAAGACCTGTACGTAGGTCAGTTGCAGTTATGGTCAGGGGTTTGAGTAGAGTAGGCAGGAGACAAGTAGGATAAGTGACCTGCTTGTAGGTCTGAATATAAGTGTCAGAGATGTGGCTTCCTAAGCAGAGATGAAACAGCTATGAGGGAGAGAGGGGATAATTATGGAAATGCCACCTGACTCCATCCAACAGCAGAAACCTAACTAAGGGACCAAGAGAATATTACTATGCCTATCTAGGTATTATGACCATTGGCATGGAGGAGAGGAAAAAACCCTTTGAGGAGGAAACCTCTGGGGATCCAAGGCCTAGGTCTCCTTCCCTCCAGGCTACTGGACAATTTTGTTAAGTGACGGCTCTGCTACTGCAATTTAGTAGACCAATCCAGGGGAGATTCCAATTTGGGGAACACTCTCTCTCAGTCCCTCTTACTGGAATGCCGTGGAGGGTTGCAAGTGAACTCTGCAACACCGGGACACTCAGTACCAACCTCCAGGTCAGGAGGAGGAGAGTAATAAATGCCAAGGTGCTCATCTGGTCAACTGATCTAAGAACAAACCTGGTGAACCAGAGGTGGTTGTGGGGAGAATAGCTTAAATGTTGCCTTCGAACCTGCCCAAGCAGCTAAAGGGGCCCTTCCCATGAGAGTCCCACTCCTTACTGCTGGAGTCTTAAATGCTACATCAAGAGGTGCCGTCGGTACAGTTGATGACTAAAAGTCCACCTGGAAAGAGGACATTCCCAACTATGGGCCAGGTGAGAAGGACCCATCCCAAGTTTTGCATGTTCAAGATGTGAACTTTGGGGTGCAGAGAGAGAGAGAGAGACCGTCAGCCACAGAGCTAGCCCTGTGTCCTGGAAGTAATGGATTCAGTCAGCATGTCTCCAAAATGTGGAAAGAATGTAGTCATAATGTAGCATGAGATGCGTACATGGGTCAAACTTGGATGATCAGTGACGTGGAAAGACCTGTGCATAGGTCAGGCTGAGTAATGTGGACCCTCACATGGGTCTAGTTAATGCAGAGAGCATTTGTAAACCTCAGGAATGCATGCCAACTGAGTCCATTAGGAAGCCAGTTTAGGAGTGAATTAAATCAAATGCTACAAGTGAGAGAACGGTAAGGCCAGGCAAAGCCCAGGACTGACAGTAAGGTAGGAGGAGGCTGCAAGGCCAATATGATGAAAGGTGAAGTTTGAAATGAATAGACTTGGGGGGTGTGGCTAGCCTGGCAGGCATGGCAGTCGCTTGGTAGAACGGCTCCCCGGGGCAAAGTCTTATAGTATGCCTTTTCAGCTGTTTTAGTAACTTGTGGCTATATGCTTTCCAACAATCCTTCTCCCGTAAGCAGATGGCATCTGGAAAACTGAAAAATAAGCAGGCAAAGTTGCAGTTTGGTGCTAGAAATTGACTGAAAAATAGAGAGCGTGAACCACGCGGTTCTGGGCCTCCATCCCCAGGCGTGGGTATGGATGGTGCTCAGGCTGATGCTGAATTGATGGAGCTAACTAAATCCTCTGTGGGGGTCCCTGACACACTACAACAAATGCAACGGACATGAAGTCCGGATTCAGCAATTTGAACAATCAATTTGTCCATCTTCAATCCGTAGTAACCAGCCTTCCAGAAACCACCTTTATGCACACATTGCAAATTTGCGAGTTGGAAAGATGGGTGAGTGAAATGGAAGACTCATATGCTGGGGTAAATGTGGAGAGGAACGGCCTGCTGTGTACCATTGCAGAGCCTCGGGAGCGTCTCGATGATCAGGAGAATCACTCCAGATGCTCCAAACTTCGTGTCATCGGATTGCCTGAGGGGACTGAGGGGAAGAACCCCAATGTGGAAATTCACTGGTGGTTGGTAAAGCATCTCAGCCTCCCAGAGGAGACAACAAGTTTTGAAGTTGAATGTTCCCACCGTTTAGGCCTGCTGCCTAATCCTGGGGATCGACCCCGACATTGTCTAATTAAGTATTTGAGATATGGGGCTAAAGAAACCGTGTTGGGGAAGGCTAAATCACAGGGTCCCATCAGCTTTGAGAACACCAAAGTCTATATATTTCAAGACTTCAGCCAAGATCTGCAAACCAAGAGCCAAAAATTCAGACAAGCCAAGAACAGGCTGTACCGTCTCGGCTCGAAATTCTCCTTTGTCTATCCAGTGTGACTACGGGTGGACAGGCCAGGACAAAGCCCTCGTTATTTCACCTGTCATAAAGCTGCTGAAAAATGGATCGAAGAGGAGGAGGAGGCCAGGAGGGAGGGAGAGAGTGCAGTCTGCTGCAGAATAAGGTATCTGAATGCACTCTGCATGAGTGCTGTTGTTGATACTGCAGGTCTTATGCTAATAGTATTGTTTCCCCAGCCTATTAATTTTTTTACCTGGTGCTCTAATTTCCCCCTCGGTTACAATGAGACATGTTGTGGTGGTGACTGGCTCTGGGACGATGTGAGGATAAGTGCCTGGTACAGGATCAATATGTTGCATCCCAGACCGAGTCTAGGGGCCCGGGTATCTGTGGGGAATACATACTGTGGTCGTGCCCTCTTGGATTCCCAGAGAAGAGCAATGATTATGCTATATGTGTTCACTTGCATGTTGGGCCGGAATGGGGAGGTGGATCGAGGAATTTGTACATCGTGCTGGAAGGCCAGGTGAAGAATATGCTATCTTGACTGACCCACCTTTGCTGCCTGTTCTCTTTACCGGGGTGTGGCAAACTGGAGCTCTGTCTGGGGACTAGTTGCGATTACTGATGCAGAAGATTTCAGGGATGCTTCCCTGCAATTCAGCACGCCAACAAGTGAGCATTATTTAATTCCCAGATTGACTGGGACTATGATGGAGACATTATGGAATGCCTAAGCTAATTATCATGCTACAAATATGAGCCCGACCGTGTCTGGGAGCGTGGGTAGCAGTGGGTTGGATGTTAGTTTATCACGAGGATGTATAATCATTATTGGTCTTTGGTGCCAAAAAAGGAACTTTAAAATTTAAGGAGGGAGTTGCAGACATTTCAGGACCTGCAGACATTAGTTTATGTTTTGTTGAACTTTTGTTATATCAGTGCTGTTGCTTCAGTTTTATCACTGCAATCCCTCGATATTTATATATATAACCACAATATCAGTTTAGTCAGAATATTAACTCATAGTTTGCAGCTGTTCATCTTAATGTTCTTTACGTTACTACATTTGTTAGGACTGTTACCCCACCAAGAATGTTAACTGTTATGGGCAACAAGTTCTTTTTTTTTTTTTTTCAAACTCTCTTTATCGCCCACACAGCTGAACTCTCTCTGGTGACCTTCCTTACTGCACTGTCTACCTCCTTGCATTGCTCAGTATCCTTCTCCACTACTCCCTGGCACCAGGCATCACCCAGGTCTGCCCTCTGGGGAAGGGTCGCCCCCACCCAGGGTGCTCTTTCTATCAGTATTAAGCCATCGGGCCAGGAGGGAAGGGGAAGCGGAGAGGACTGGGCCTGACTGCAGGAGTGTGGATTGCTGGGGAAGGTGCCATCTCCGATCAGTGGTGGAGGGTTTTTTTTTCTTTGATTAGTTCTCTCCTGTGGAGCCCAGCTGTCATGGCAATGTGCTGCCGTGGCTCCACCACCAGGCTGATGCCACGACGTTACTTTGGGCTCCCTCCGGCCACCGCCAGAGGGTGCACTTCGTGCCGTCATATCCCCATCCCTCCCCTGGAAAGAGAGAGCAGTCCTATGGATGCTCGATCTCTTCCCTCCCCACCAACCCCCGGCTCCCCAGGCTCGTTACAAAACCCGGGTCGCCGGTGTGGCGCAAGGTGTGGCGTCCAGCTCCTTAACCCTCAGCACCACCGGGCCAGGATGGGCAAGAGGTTCTACCCTTGTCTTTTGTTTGTTGTGGGACTTCTGGTGGGTCTCTACTCACTGGTGGGGCGAGAGGGACATGGTCCTGTTTGGACCGTGCTTGGGGAATTTTTTTCAAACTGTTAGAAGGGAAGGTGAGACTTTTTGCAAGGGAGGGAGGGGAGAGGTTGTCTAAAGAGCTCTTTATTTTGCTGCCATATTGGTTTAGAAGGAAGGGAGGAGTAATACCATTGCTGTACCTAATTTTGCTGTCCTTGGTTCGAGCTTGTCAGGAGTTCTCATTTGGGCTAAATCAGCCTTTTCAATTGGATTGGGGTTAACGGGGCTATGGTGAGGGGAATATTTTTTCAATATATGTGGGGGAGGGTGGGGGGAGTGGGGGTTAATGGGGGAAAATCTGTGGATATATACTTGCTATATGGCGGATGTAAACTTGATTGGAGATGATCTTGGCATGATGGGGGATGACCTAAAATGAATATCTTGGAATAGTAATGGTCTTAAATCCATCATGAAGTGAAAAAAGACCACAGCAGAGATCCACAGACACAAAGGCTCTATTGTGTTATTGTAAGAAATGCATTTTCCCTCGCTGAGTCGCAAAGAACTGCAGATTTTATGGAGGGCACTTGGATTTCTGCTACTTTTTCCTCTAAGGCTCATGGAGCCTCTATTTGGCTTCCTAAGGGGTCTTCGGTCCAACTCTTAGATAAATTGGTGGACAATTTTGATCAATACGCACTAGCAAGGGTCCGTGTCCTGGGTAGAGGTGTCTTGTTGATTGGTTCCGTTTATGCCCCCAATGTGGAGAATTCCAGTTTCTTCAGAAACTGGCCTTAGATATGGCTAGCTGGGAATGGCCATGGATTCTGGGGGGGGGGGTACTACAATTGCATTCTAGACACAGTGTTGGACAGGTCAAGAAGAACTCCTCTTCCTCAATCGCATAATGCAAAAGCTCTTGCGGCACTACAGTCTGATCTGGACCTTGTCGACGCATGGCAACACTTATGCCCCTCGGGGAGGGAATATATCTTCTACTCACATGCTCACAACTCTTATTCACGAATAGATAGATTGCTTACTTCCAGCACCTTGCTGGTAGACCTGAAGGGAGCGGGGTATATGCCTATATATTGGTGTCAGACCATGCGATGCACCACATCACTATTCAGGGCAAGGGAGCCCTAGCTGGTTCTAGAGCCTGGAAGTTGTACCCCCTGCGTTTGAAAAGACTGGATTATCCTTCCTTCCTGGGCAGGAGTTTGCAGGAGTTTTCGGACTTTAACCATCCCAGGGATACCTCTCATTCTGTTCGCTGGGAAGCCTTGAAGGCCTATGGTAGGGGGCAAACTATCTCTTTTGCCTTGCATGCTAGGGGGAATGAAACCAGAGAGCTAGAGTCTCTCAGAAAAAAAAATTGCTGCTTATGAAAGGACACACATGTTAAACCCTACAGCAGCCTTATATCATATAGTACAAAAGTTGAAATGGAGGTTTAATACTCTTTCCAGTGTGCAGTTAGAGAGAAACATCCTATTATCTAACTAAGGAGCTTATTTTGATGGGGAGAGAGCAGGGAAGTATTTTGCCTGACAGTTGAAATGAAGGGAAGCAGCCAAAACAATTACACAGGTGCAAGATGTGTAGGGTAATGTGGTGCAGGGCTCCAGAGGAATAGGTAATACTTTGGGTGTATTTTATAAGTCCCTTTATACCTCTGAATGTAACCCCTCCAGAGAGGATTATGACAATTTTTTTGATGGTATACCCCTAAAAATTATCAGTGTGGAGGAGACTGTGAGACTAGATGAGCCTTTGACTAAACAGGAGATTCGAACAGCAATGAGAGTTTTAAAGAGTGGGAAGGCCCCGGTGCCTGATGGCCTCCCTTTTGACTTTTATAAAGCCTTTGAGAGTCTACTATTGGACCCACTGTTTGAAGCGGTGAGGGAGGGTTTGACATTGGGAGAGCTAACCCCATCCACACGGTCTGCAACAATCACAGTATTACCTAAGCTGGGTAAAGATGTGAATCAATATGCCTCTTATAGGCCGATCTCTCTCCTCACTGCAGATTATAAAATTGTGGCAATAGCCCTTATGTCTCACCTAGAGGCAGTTCTTCAGAATGTAATCCATCCAGACCAGTCCGGCTTTGTTAAAGGTTGCATGGGTAAACATAATATCCGGCGTATACTTAATATTATTTTTCGCTGTGCCCTCACTAAAAGAACTCATAATGCAGCTGTAGTGGCTCTAGATGCTGAGAAAGCTTTTGACCGTGTGGAGTGGGGGTATCTGTTTTACACTTTGGGTAGACTGGGGATAGGCCCATCCCTTTGCTCTTGGGTTCGAGCTCTATACTATGGTCCTGTGGCACAAATCCTGGTTAACAGAGAATTATCAAATTCCTTTAATTTAAGCAGGGGCACCCATCAGGGATGTCCTTTGTCCCCGTTACTGTATCCTGGCATTGGAACTTATGGGGGCTGCCTTAAGGGGACACAAAGGTATCAGAGGTTTTCTGGGGGGGCATGGAACACAAAATTGCTATGTATGCTGATGACCGATTACTTTACTTACAACACCCTACTGAGGACCTGCCAGAGGTCCATAAGTTAATGCAGTCATTTGCTGCAATGTCAGGACATAAAGTTAATTGGACTAAGAGTGAGTTGATGCCAGTGGGCTTGCTGGAGCTTGCCCAGTTCATAGCCTAGCAAAGGGGCCTTTAATTAGTTCAGCACCTAAAATACTTGGGAGTATTATTCTCTGCATCCGTGGGGGCCCCATATAAATTGAACCTGAAACTTCTGCTGGCTGGGATAGCTGATGATTGTGAGATATGGGCAGCACTACCCATCTCCCTCCTGGGGAAGAGTAGGGGTTGTTAAAATGACCATATTACCAAAACTTCTCTACCTCTACCAGGCTCTTCCCATTAGAATGCCACAAGCTCACTTTAGATGATTGGATGCCCTAATACATGGGTTCCTGTGGCAGGGGGGCCAAGCTAAAATTTCCAGAGCTGTAATGCAAAACTTGCCAGCGGAGGGGGGAGTAGGATTACCAAATTTTAAAATCTATTATTGGGTCTCCCAATTAGCCTTCCTTCCCACTGGAGCCTTGTGGTCAGATTGTCCATCGGTCAGTCTGAAGGAGGATATGCTGCAGGGCAACCTTGGCAATGATGTACTTGTGGGATGCTTACAAGACCTGCGGGAGGTGTTCTTGAGCAATCCCTTTACTGCAAGTACTGTACGCGCCTGGGTATGGGTGCACAGGCACATAGGCCATGTGGGGGGTAACTCCCCACATCTTAACTTACTCCACTTTATTCAAACTGGTGGAAACTGCACTGCAATGATGGTTCAACGGTTATGGGCATGGACGAGGAGGGGTCTCCTCATGGTCAATCAGTTACTTAAAGGGGGGCTTTTGAAAAGTTTTGCTCAGATCTGTAATGACTGGAAGATACAAGTGGGGGATTTCTTTTTATATTTGACAATTCGCCAAAGGTGTGGAACCACCCTCACTGCTGTAAATGGGTGGGTTGAACCCTCTCCTACTGAGGAGCAGGTATTTGGCCCCCAACCTGGGGGTAAGGCTATGTCTATATACTATCAAATGCTCTGTATTTCTGCTACACCTGAACAAACATCTAGTTGGATGAGATGGAGTGGGGACCTTTTGCTACCATTAAGTCAGAAAGAGTGGTTTCTGGCATGCACCTATTACCTGCAATGCTCACACAGTAATAAATTGTGGCAAATGCAGCTGTTTTTCTTCATAGGGCCTATTTGACCCCTCTACGTGAAATGAATTCCACTAAATCACATCAATGCCCTAAATGCACAGCCGACAGGGCAAATTTTATTCACCTGGTGCTTACATGCCCTACAGGGGCACCCTTTTGGCATTTAATGCATAATATAATGGCTTGGGTTCTGGGTTATAGCCCTTCTAAATCCCTTGTGGAGTTACTACTCAGAGCGGACCCTTTACACCCAGACCATAGCACATCACACCCTCTTTGGTCTCTTGCACTTATTAATGCTAGGAGAACCATTGCACAATTGTGGATGTCACCAACTCCTCCCTCAGTTACCAGATGGGTGCAAAATGTGAAATTGTGTATGATATTGGAAAGGGCACAATTGAGTGCTCAGGGTAAAACAGATCAATTCTAGAACATTTGGAATCCTTGGTTGTCAGCAGCTGAAGACGGTCCTATACCTGACTGAAGCACATGTGGCATAATGAGCTGAGGTGTGGCCCTGGCGGCTGAGGGAGAATCTTGGTGTTAATCCTATGGTACTACCTATATAGCCTCATATAGATGACTTAATGTACTTTTATATGTTGCTCTATATAGATATATACATGCCTGCTTTCCATTTAGTATATTGTAAATTGAGAATGGTATCTGCAGAACTAACTCTTAGGTTTGTAAACAAATCTCTATGCATGTCAATACTGTATAATTCATAACCTTGGTGTAATCTGGCTGTATTGTGAGCTTATCCACACTCTTAATAAAAATATTTTACAAAAAAAGAAATTAATAGACTTGATATGCTGATTGTGTGAATGCCATGAAGGCTGGTATGGTGAGGGTTGGGTGCCAGCGGCCAATGGGTAGGGAAGACTGACTGAAACAGTGAATGCCATGAAGGCTATGTGGAGTAGCATGAGAAGGCCATGCAAGCCAAAGACTGATTGAATATATGATAATCATAAAGCTGCTTCTGCTGCCTGGAGCCATGATGCCTGCTGCGACACTGCGGTCTCCCACCATGGGCAAAACAAAGAAGCCACAAATGAGGCACTGGGACACCAAACAGCTAATTAAACCAGTAAAATAAACTGAGTTAATTAATAACCAGCAAATGGGGCTGGGCTGACAACTGTACCAGGGCTGACATGTCAGCTAAGTTGTGAGATATGGAGTAACTAGGTGGCCCTATAAATACAGACAGACAAGCTGAGTGGTGGAGTACTGTACAATACAGAACAGGTAATTATATACATAATGAATACTCAGGGTAGTGGGGAAACCCCAAAAGAGCACAGGACTGAAGCAGGGCAGAAATGAGAGTGCAGCAAAGCTTCAGCGCATGCACGCAGCAGAGCACTGACAGTAACACTCTTGAGCATGAAAGACAGACCAGAAGCATAAGCCACGCTGCGGATGCCAGCAGCCAAGAAAGCAAGAAACAAGGATGGATGAAAACCACAGGAATGAGCCGTGAAGGCCTGCCAGGGCAGAGAGCAACAGAACACTGCCAAGGTACAGAGATGGGACAGCGGAGATAACAACATGGGTGGGACAGGATGAGGCAGCCGCAGGAGTGTTAGCCGAGACTAGAAAAGGAGGAAGCAGAAGGGGGCAGAAAAGTGGCAGAAACGAGAAGGAGCAGGGGGGTGGGAGAGCAAACATAGCAGCAGGATGAGCAGCACAGAAAGAAGAAGGCACAAATGGCAGCAGAACAAATGGGGACAGAGGGGGCAAAATGCAAGGAAAAGGAACCAGCAGTCGGAGGCGCTGCAGAAAATCAGGACGCAGCAGAAGAAGTGGGAGAAACAGGGAGGGAAGGAGAGGCATCATCTCTGGCCGCAAAGAAAGAAATGATCAAGGGAGGAGTGAGGAGGTGCTGCCCTTATATGGCCGAGCAGGGGTGTGGTTAGTAGGGCTGCTCCATTGAACTACAGACATAGCCTTCCAAAACTCAGTATCTCGACAACAGGTTGGAGTGCTGCACTTTATGGTAGACTGGGTGGACCCTACACATGATGGGTAAGAATGGGGAGTTTGCCTCTTAAACCCACTGTCTAATGAAGCAGGACAACCCCAGGGCCTATTATAACACTCCCCTATTTGGGAACCACTGAATAGCTAACCTAAATGTGTTCCCACCCCATGCCTCTCTATACCCCTCCCACAAAAGAATTTTAAGCTCCTGAATAATAGGTCCTTTCTCTCCACCCTGGTAATGAGGGATTGGTGGGGGGAGGTGCCTGGCTCTATGATGCCTCCCTCTGCCTTAGTCAGGGGTCAATAGATTCTATACTACACTAAGGGGGCTCCATATTCAAAAATCCCACACCCCATCACACAAGTGCCTGTGCCACACAACTGAGATGCGCTGGCACAAAATAATGGTATATTCAGAAGATGTGCCAAGATGCGATCACGCATTTCCAGCTGAATATCCCAGACATGCATGATTGGGCAACTGAAGATGTGCAGAACATCACAGGCAGGGGAACCGCGCACCACATGCAGGGACATATTGAAATGCACTGGAACAGATGAGATGGGCATGGCACAACTATGCAATATTCAGTCAGGATATGCAAATGGCCTCATTGCACATTCTGACCCCAATTCCACATGCGCAGCTCATTACTGTAAGGTATTAAGGCCATTTACATAACCAAGGCATGCACAGTTCCAGCTTTGCAGGGCTGACCCACCACTCCACAAAGATGAACAGGAGGTACTGCAGCCTAGCAGGCTGGTGTGATGGGATGTTTGTGTGTGGGTCGGTGGGTGGACAGGATTGGCCTGCATACAGTGCTATTACCCATGGCCATGTATAGGGTAAGAATGGGGCATGGGGGCCCACCTGGACAAGTAACAGGGGAAGGCACAGGGAGACACACTGTGAGTAGTATACCACAGGGCTGTAATACCCAAGCTATGTTTGCAGCTTACAGTCACTTGCACTGCCCCACATACCCCTTTATGATAGGAACATGGTGAGAAATGCAAGGATTATCAGTGTTCAGAGGGGGAGCGGGTACCCGAGTGCATGGATCCCACCCAGACCACTCCAGGTGCTCTGGTGGGCCAGTCCGACACTGGCCATGTACTTGCCCATGGTGGGCGCATGTTCAACACTGGAGGGGTCGGGTGTCCATGAGGCATGCCCATGTCACCCGCAGGCCACAGGTTGTGCTACCCCTGCTCCGATCTGCCCACTGTTGTGCTCTGTCCACCACAGGTACACCACACTGACCCACCACAGTGCCCCTGTGGGGTTGTCACTTGGCATGACAAGCATCAGTGACATGTCTGTAGCTCCCTGTTGTGTGGGCCTGGCACGGGCATGCTGTGTGCACCTCTGGTGTACCACCATCAGTGTGTGCCACAGGTCTGTCCATGGTTGTATCATGCTGCCAGTAGTACCTCAAGGCTACCTGCGCACCATTGTCAGAGATGTCACCATGGGCGCATCCCACCACCACCATGTGGCACCTTGCAGGCCAAATGGGTACATGTACAGGTACATGTGCTGCATTGTGGCTGTCTGATCTGCTGGTGTGCTAGGGGGCACCTGGCAGCACTAGCATGTGGCAGCTGGGAGTCTACATCCTGGGTGCGGTGGGGGGGGTAGCTGTCTAGGTGGTGCCAGTTGTGTCATGCCACCTGTGGCTCTGGGTACTTTTGTCCTGGCATGACTTCTGTATGTAGGTGCCTGGAGCACGTTCTAGTGCACCTCTGAGGGCTGTCTCAGGATGGCCTTCCCACAGTTCTGCGGCCTGCCTGTGTGTAGCTGGCCAATTTAGGCCATCCTTTCATCTGCCTAACTTTGCGCGGCACACTTTGGAGATGTGTGGCAGATGTACTTCACATTTTGGCTGAATATATGGATGCACGGCATATTCAGGTACCTACCCCTTTTTTTGCACACATATGTTGTTTCTGTGCAATGGCACATCTGGAAATGCGTGAACGCATCTCCCCTTTTGAATATCATGCTTCTGCATATTTTCTGAGATGCACCATGCATCTCCTTTAAACATCTGGGTCAGGAAGAGTTGGGTGAAACATGCTAATCCTTATTGTAGGCTTCAACCCTTTATAAATTCTAGCTATAATAATTACACTTGACCACCCTCAGTTGTTGGCATCAAACTTTATTCCTGTACTGTTGTGGATCATGTAGACTGTGAAAAACTGGTTAATGAGGCCATGTGCAGAATGCAGCGGCCAGGCTGCTGACAGGACTACCTAGGTCATGTCATGTGACCTTGGTCCTGCAGGGTCTGCACTGGATTGGGTCTTGGCTACCTGTCAGACCTCCTTACTCCGGCTATCCCAGCTAACTCCCTTCGTTCCTCCACCCAGGGCCTCATGATGGTTCTGAGGACTCAGCTGAAAACCTGGGGTGATCACTCATTTGGGGTGGCTGGCCAGGTCCTCTGGAACTCGCTGCCATGATCTTTGAGGGAGGCCCCTATGGTTTAGGCATTTAGGCAGGCCTAAAGACTCCTTTGTTCAATCTAGCCTATCCTGCAAATGCTTTTTAGTATCTACAACATTTTTATAATAATTTTATATTGCTGCTGAAAATTTAAATTGAAATGTTTTAATAACCCTGTATAAATATGTTTTTACTGTACGGCACCCAGATCCCCTGGGATTGGGCACCTAATTAAATAAACATTGCTTACCACATTACTTACCCATATCCCTGATCGATTCCCCGAGCTATCCAAAAAAATTCACCCTTGACACATATCACACCATCCTCCAAAATCGCTTCCCTACTGTTCCCACACAGTCCTACCCTGCCATATATCCCCTCACCTCCCTGATCACTTCTTCAATGTGCCCACACTGTCGCATGCCTGCCAGACATCCATCCCATCCACCTCCTTGATCACTTTAGCATTGTGCCTGCATGGCTCCATCCCTGCCATACATCACACCCACCTCCTTGGTCTGCTCACACAGTCTTACCCCTGCCATATATTCCACCTATCTTGCCAACTGCTTCGAAGGTGTGCCCGCAAAGTCCCACTCCTACTGAATATCCCATCCATTTCTCCAGTTGCTTTAATGGTGTGCACACAGTCAGAACCCTGTCATAAATACCCCACCTCCCCGTTCGCTTCCACAGTGTGCTTGCACAATCTCACCTACCTCCCTGATCACTTTCCTTGTGTTCAGCACACTGCCACCCCACCATATACTGTATACCACCAAACTCAGCAGTTGCTTCTCTAGTGGCCAGGCCAGTCCCACCCCTACCATATATCCTACTCACTTCTCTAGTCTGCCCGTACAGTCCCGACCCTGCCATACAGTATATGCCATCCACCTCCCCAATTACTTCCTGTCTGCCCGCACAATCTCATTCCTTCCAGATATTCTGCCTATCTCCCCAATCACTTCCCTGCTTTGCCTGCACAGTCCCACCCCTGCCAAATATCCCTACACCTCCTCAATTGATCCCCTGGTGTGCATGGACAATCCCAGGCCACCTCTGCCATATATCCCACCCACCTTTCTAATTGCTTCCCTGGTGTGCCAGCACTGTCCCACCCTTGCTATATATCCTGCCAAACTCAAAATCACTTTCCAAATCTGCCTGCACAATTCCTCCTCCGCCATATATCCCACTCATCTCCCCTATCACTTCCCCGGTGTGCCTGCACAGTCCAAGTGCTCCATAGTGCCTGTCTTCCTCTCCAATCCCTTTTCTGGTGTGCCTGCACAGTCTCACCCCTTCAATTTCTCCCATCCACCTCTCCAATCACTTCAATGGTGTACCAGCACAGTGCCACCCTTGCAATAAATTCCCCCACAGTCCCATCACTTCCTCAGCCTGCTGGCATTGTCCTACCCCTGCTATGTTTCCTGCCCACCTCTCTGATTAGTTCCCTGGTGTGCCTGCATAGTCCCACCTCTACCATGCATCCTTCCCTTCCCCGATCACTGTCTTGGTATACCAGTAAAGTCTCCACCCTACCATATATCTCACTCACCTCCCTGATCACTTCCCCGGTCTGTCTACACAATCCAAACCATGCAATGTATCCCACCCTCTTCCCCAATCACATCCCTGTTGTTCTGGCACAGTCTGACCCCAGCCATATATCCCCCCACCTCCCTGATCACTTCTCTGATGTGCACACACTGTCCCAACCATGCCATATATCCATTACATCCACCTCCCTGACTGGTTCAACACTGGACACCATGGCTTTATCCCTGCTGCACATCCCACCCAACCTCTTCTGCTCTGCCAGCACAGTGCCACTCCAGCTATATATCCTGCTCACCTCCCTGACCACTTCATTGGTGTGCCAGCAAAGTCTTGCTCCTGTTGAATATCCCTTCCGCTTCCCCAATCACTGTAATGGTGTGAACAGTCACACTCCCACCACATATAGCATATGGAGATGAATAAGGGAGGGAAGGGCAGATTCGATGGTCAGACGAGGTTCTTTTCTGCTGTCAGATTTCTGTAATTATGCAATATCCCCCATTTCCCCATTTGCTTCCACAGTGTCCCATCATAATCTCACCCACCTCCTAGATCGCTTCTCTGGTGTGCCAGCACAACCCCACTCATACAACACATATCGCTGGCCTCCACAATCTGTTGTGCTTCCTGTGCCAGCTCAGTCTAACCCTTGCCATATATTCCACCCACCTCCCTGATTGCTTCCTCGGTCTGCTCTCACAATCCCACACTTCCAATAAAAGATAAAGAAGCCACACAAGGGATCATTCAATGAGTTAGGTCAGCTAAACCCAGAAACATGAGATCAATACCAAAACAGTTGGTCAGCTAAACCCAGAAACATGAGATCAATACCAAAAAGGTTATTCAATGAACTCAGTTGCAGGTACTAAAAAATAAAACTTTGTATGCACTCAAAAGCTTAAACTATCAGCCAGTAGAAAAATCCACACAATGTCTCTATACAAGCAATATGTAAAAGGGACTGATAAAATGGGGAGTAGCTAGCAACCTAAACCACACCCCCACCTCCTCAATCGCTTCCTCTGTATGCCTGCAACCCCACTCTGCAGGGAGGTCAAATTCACGCAGGCATTCTACTTGGTGCCAGTGAAAGGTAAGGGGTTAACAATACTGGCTGATTGCTGAAAGTAACGCAATCAGTTTCAGCTGTCAGATGGTCACTGTGCCTGTAATAAATACATATGCAGAGATAAGAAAATCAGCCTTAGAAACAAGAGACCCTTACTCAGTAGTGGCATACTAAAAGAGGTGCACTCACACGCCCTTTCTCAGAATGATGAGGGTCCACTCCCATAACCATGTCCATGAATCGTGATTCTTAACTAATCCTTTTTTGGTGATGTCTTGAGGTCAGTAAATAAACAGAGCCAGAAACTACTTTTTTTCAGAATAACAAAGATATACATCTTAACTGTCTCTCATTATGAGAAATGTCCCTCATTTTACTGCTTGGAACTGCTTTGCCCCACATACAATATATTTGACATCTGCAAGGTTCTGCCCATGCAGAGGAGATACTGTAAACTCAGAAAAAATGTACATAAACCAAAATGTCATAACATTCTGTGATGCCACAGACAAATGAAACCTTGATCAAATAAAAGCAAAGGTTTTCATGGTGTTTTGACTTTATATCTTCATGTTTGATGATGTGTCCCTCATTTGAAGTGCATCTCTCCCTCAAGTCATAATAGTAACAAATAGTTAAGAGACAGGCTGTGACTACTGTGAGGTAAAGACAAGGGTCCACTCCAACTTAAACCTGATCATTTTTTTAAAGTTCTGTTTTAGAGTGCTGGGTAGGTGAATAAATTCAACAGGTCCCCATAATTTAATGCCATTCTCAGATGCAGAATGCTGTGGTGTGGGTTCATTCCAATGTAAACACCCGACTATTCTAATTTGTTTTTATTACATGTTTGTGGTTGGTAGATAAATTAAATAAGCCACCTGATTAATCAGAAACTTGGAGACCCACACCTGTGGTGACTGATTAGAGAGCTTGACACGGAGAGCACCATAAAGTCAAAGAGCGAGAAACTAGAAAAAAGACACTCAGATTTTGCTACCCTCTGAGCTCACTACTGCACATGCGTCTTCACAATATGCATGTGCAGATGACGTGGGTAGCAAATATTGACAGGTAGCATGATTTGATACTACACCAGCACACCTAGTTGTGCAGTATCCAGAGGGGCAACAATCTTTCACATCTGCTGCCGAAGTGGCCTCAGATCTTAAAAAATAGGGTTTTAACCTTCCTGCCCAAGCATCACTCCCGCAGCACACTCCTGATCGTTGCCCCTCTGGGTGTCTTCAACCAACAGATCCAGATGTCCAGCAGTCTACTCTAGATACCCTACAGCAGATAATTAAACACCTTCAAACTGATTGTGACACTTGAATTATCGTAGGACTGAGCTATGCTTTCAGGATCTGTGAATAATATGGTGGACTGCATCTACTCCCTTATGTGTGCCTGTGGGAGGGGGTGGTGGTTTGGAAGTCTGGCCATTGGTACTGATCCGCGGTCCTCTCCTGTACTGGATACAGGGTGGGGGGAAGGGGCACTCTGATTCCTGGGCAGTTGGAATTCACTGCACCACATATTTTTGTTTATTGAAATTTATATAGTGCTCACAGCTTGTGGGGGAGTTCTTTAGGGGCAGTGCTGGATTCCTTTATAGTCTATAAATACACTGCCAACAGGAAAAGAGTGAGGACAGTGGGGGCAGCTGCCTAGTGGTGATGTGGTGGCAATCCGGATCCTTGTCTGCTCAGAATAAGACTCTGACCAGCCTTTAGGTGAGCACATGGACTGTCAATCTATTATCACCCAAAACATCATAGTTGTCTGCTGGTTGAGGGGATAGTGGCGCTCGCTGTCCCTCGAAGGAGGGGGTCTGCACGGTTCCCCTAAATGAAATTACTGTCTACTGAAGTAATGCCACCCACTAGCAGAATATGATGAATGGCTCCCTCTTTAGGTATAATGGTGCTGTGCTGACTGAGCTCCCTCTAAGCTCCTTTTCAATTTTAGTCACTACTGGGACCCTATTTAGAGATGCAGTTATTCTTAGTTAAGGGGGGTTGGAGTGCCGTGCTCCAAGCTGACGAGGGGGTCAGGTGCATGGGCCTCTGTCTCTCCCTTACTCATGCCGGTTGGGGGGACTGGGGGAGGCTACATGCCAGTCTGGACTCAGTCACCAGAGTGCTTCCCGCCTCACCTATTTTCCTTATACCGCGTATGGAATACATAACGTGGGAGATTTCTTTGATCAATAAATATCCACTGAGAAGAAACTGCTTGCTAGTTCTAGCCTATCTCAGTTTGAACTCCAATTAGCTTAATTGTAAACTTTCTTGCAAAACTGACATCATTTTTGGGAGCCCTCAGAGACACTACTTCAGTAGTTTTAAATCTGCTCCTGGCCCTCACCTTGTGATTTTACTAGATAGACTACACAAGGTAGCATTCACTTCTGTCAAGCTTGCATTAGTGCAACAGAACACACACTGTATTTATTTTCATTGTTTGATGTTCCGCTGATTCATATTATAAATGCACTGCTTCCTCAATTGAAAGAGCCCATGTTCAGAGGGAAGAGGAAGTGTTATATATTCACTTTACTGAACTGCGGAGCTTACATCTGGGGTTCACCTGTTACTCCTTTAACTCTCTATTGCTTGCTGGCCAAATATATAAGGGGACTCAGTCTATTAACATTAACAGCAGTTGTCTTCAACCCTTTGTCGAATGGAAAGCGAGCATCGCCCCAGCACCTGGAGCTGTGGGGGAATTCCTGATGAAGATTGGGTAGCTCCAGCAGCCGAAGTAGGGGAGATTGGCTGTGCTCTGGGGCCCTCTTTGGGGTCAGGTTAGGGTCCGGTAAATTTAGACCATTGGAGGACCTCCTGCTGGGACCTCACTCCTTTTGGGAACTTCCACTAGAGAAAGAACTACTGATGGTGGAACTGCAAGACATTTGATGATTAAAATCTAAATGATTCAGATTTTTGTTGATGTTTAGGCACTGGAAGTACATATTTTTCTGCACTTTATCATTTTATTACTTGTTAGTAGTGATTTGAAATTCTTTAAACACTGTAGGCAGGTCTCAAAAAAGGGATACAGAATACTAGGTACAACTGCAAGACATATAAGGAGCAGGGGAAGAGGTGCTGGTGCCACTTTATGGCTCATTGGTGCGACCACACCTTGAGTACTGTGGCAGCTTCTGGTGAGAGGTGATGTTGCAAGACTGGAGGGCGTTCAGAGACGGGCGGCAAAGATGGTGTTGGGGTTGGGGTCTAGATCATATGGGGAGAGACTGGTGGAGCTGGGGATGCATTCCCTTCAGTTTAGAAGGTTCAGAGGGGTCACGTGCCTAGTGTATAGTGCCTTTAGAGACTTGGATCTCTGGGAGTGTGTGGGACTAAAAGCTAGAATGAGTCAGAGAACAAACAGAGGCCATGAGTACCAGCTTAAAGGTGAAGCTTACAACAAGAACCCAAGTGGAAATTGGTTCTCCCAGAGAGTGGTTAATAAATGGAACACATTGCCACAAACTGTAGTATCTTGAAATACAATGTACCAATTTAAGCATGTGTTAGATAATCACTATTCTGAACAAAGATATCTAGTAGCTTTTTAATGATGCAGATCTATAAAGGCTAACGCTATTTGAACCTGAACACAAACCTATGAAACCTATAAGTATTACTCTGTAAAGGTGGCAGTAAGAGTGCTGCATTTTTGGACAGATATTGGAGGCTAGAGGGTGGTGAGAGCCCCTCTACCAATTCTCAAATTTTCTTTTGAGCCACAGAGTGTCTCTATGGACATTGTTTAAATTAACTATTTTAATTTTGGACAAGCATGTTGCTGGACACTACTTTATAACAGATTTGACCCTGTACTGCTATTCTTTGGCCGTTTATCTGATTTTTATGTTTGTTTTTTTCAGTTAGTTATTTTGTTTTTTCCATATTTAGTGTGTTGGTGGGTTGGGTAGCTAAGTTATATTATTGCTAGGGGAGGGTGAGGGATAGTAATGTTGTTTGGGTGTTTAAGGATATTTAATTTGAATACATAGGAGTGGATGTGATTATATGATTGGGTGAATGAGTGAGTGAGTGAGTGAGTGAGTGAGTGAGTGAGTGCTTTTTATTTACTACTGGGAGAATAATTTGCTGGCTGTGTTGGCAGAGGGCTTCGATGGGTGGGCATTACTCTCCCGCTGAGCTCTGGGTCCTTTGCCCCTTCGAATGCCTCCCCCTTCCAGCTAAGGTTTATAGATGCTGTCGCACCTTGGGGATTGTGAGGAGGCATCAGAAGGGTGGGGGTGGGGGTTCAGGTGGGGAAATGGAGCCAGGGGGATGAATTGGGGTGGTGGGATCAAGGAAACATCCTGGGATGAAATGGGCCCCAGGAAAGGGGTCCACCCTGCTTGGTGCCCATACCCAAGGGCTCCACTTTTAGTGGGCAGGTAGACTGGTTAATCTCGACTATTCATCCAACCCGGGTGGTGTTATGCAATGCCAGGTCAGTTTGGAACAAGACAGCCGAAATTGCTGATCTTGTTGGGTCATCTGACCTGGCTTGCATCACAGATACCTGGCTAGATGAGAATGCTGGCCCCATTTTGGAGTCAGCTGTTCTGGCCAGGTACTCTGTGATGCACTGCCCAAGGTTGGATCATAGGGGTGGGGGGTAGCCATCTGTTTCAAGACAGAGCTGGGCCTGGTAGAGGTCCCAATTGGGGCCATTAGATCCTTTGAATGTATTATAGGTGCAGGTGTGGGTTGTAGGATACTTCTCATTTACTGTCCACCCAGGAGCAAGAAGGAGTTCTTTAAGTGTGGGGAGTGCAGGGAGGCAGAGCCCCCAACATGAAGGTGTGTAGGGGGTGAAGCCCCCCCACAGAAAACACCAGTTCCCTCAGCAATGGCACAATAGCAATTGATGGTGTTGTGCCATTGCTGTGTTGACAGTCTGCAAATTCCATGTCACCTCGGCATGGTGGAACCTTTTAAAAATAAAGTTTGTCTTGGTTTTTATTATCATTTATCAAATTATGTTGTTGGGTCCTGAGAGAAAAGAGGATTCTGGGCAGGTGGGAGAGATGATAGTTTTTGAAATTTGTTTTTACCCTACCCATCCCTCAGAGTTGCTATTCTTCTCCCTCCCTGTCTTGCTTTTTCTTCCTTTCCTCCCAACTTTCAAGGAAAC
The DNA here is from genome assembly GCA_016271365.2 of Neoceratodus forsteri. Classification (NCBI taxonomy): domain Eukaryota; kingdom Metazoa; phylum Chordata; order Ceratodontiformes; family Ceratodontidae; genus Neoceratodus; species Neoceratodus forsteri. The sequence goes on from CM028129.1 coordinate 1,020,744,794, forward strand.
ATAACTCTTATAGGAACCCGACTCAAATGTGAGGTCAAATGGTTTTGTGCCAGGGAGGCTGTCTGCTGACCACCTGCACAAACTTTACCATCTTATTTCTGCATCCAGAGATTCAGGCACGCCTGCAGTGCTTGCATTCCTGGATGCAGAAAAGGCATTCAATAGGGTTTTGGGGATTATCTGTTTAACTTGTTACCCAAATACCATATTCCCCCAATTTTTATTCAATGGGTCAGGGTGCTCTATTCTTGCCCTTCAGCTCGTATACTTTGTATTGGAGTCATATTGAAGCCTTTCCTTTTATGGCAAGACACTAGACAAGGATGTCTGCTCTCAACCAGTTTTGTTTAACTTGTTTTTGGAGCCCTTGATTATGAAACTTAATACCTCCCCACAGGTTCTTGGTATACATTTAAGGCCACAGCAATGCAAACTGTCAGTTTATACAGACAATATCCTGTTACATGTTTTGTCTCCTGCAGCATACTTACTTGCAGCCTTGGACGTGATAACTCAGTTTGGCCACATTTCTAATTACAAACTGAATTTAGCAAAAACGAAAGTGATGCCACTTAACAGCGCGTCCCTGGAGGCTGAGGTGGAGCACCTGGGCTTTGTTTGGATTTAAGATTAACTAAAATACTTGGGTATCTATCTGAGTGTTTTGCCCATCAAAATGTAACAGTATAATCTTGATTCAGTGGCGGCCCAAATAAAAATAGATTTAGAGCGATGGTCCCTGTTGCCGATTTCTATGTAGGGGCGTTTATATTCTATAAAAATAAATGTGTTACCTTGCCTTTTGCATCCACTTCAGATGTTCAACTACAGTTTGCCAAAATCTTGATTCAACCAGGTGAATGGAGTAGTCCTTTTTTTATGGCAGGGCAAAACCCCCCAAAGAGCCCTTTCAAAACTGATGCGTTCTAAGGAGAGGGGAGGCCTACAAGCCCGTAATCTTTTTTTTCATTATTTGGCCATCCATTGTTCTAGATTTTTTTAAAGGCCCAGACCAAAATCTGAGGACATTGCCAGATCTTATGTCCCACAATGACTGGACATAGAGTGTTTTCAATGTTCACACCTAAGCCTTGATATTCGAGCACTTCTTTATATTCCCCACAAAAAAATCCCTCAATTATTACAGGGCACCCCACTGGATGCATCCTTACAAACTCATTTTCAATTATGTTCCCTGGTCAAAATACAACCATATAAGGATACCACACAGCCCTTATTGGGGGACCCACATTTTTAAAATTGCTGGTCAGTTGCTCACCAAGACTTTTGGCCTTGTGCTGAGGTGGATGCAGTTGATGGTCTCACATGAGACTGAAAACTTCTCACCTTTCAAGAGGCTCGAGAAATATACCATTGGCCTACCTCATCGTGCTTCAAGTACTTTCACCTGACACATATGTTACTGCATCATTTTGGCACTGGCCCATGGGACAACTCTTATGAGAATCATGTCCTCCCCTTGGCTTTTACTGTTCCTACCTCTCATGTCATCTCTCATTATTATCATAGACTGCATGAGCTCTTAGCTAATAAAGAAGGTCAGAAGTGTTACTATTGGATCAGGCTTTACCTGAGAATTGTTCTCCCCCAAATTGGCCCCAAATTTGGAAACACTTATACAAATACTGTATATAAATTGGAACAGATACTGCTTTCTGCAATTTCAGGTTCTACATAATTTATATTGTACCCCAGCTAAATTATGTAGAGTGGGCAAACTTCCTCCCAGTATCTGTTCCAGATGCAATAAGGAACCTGGCACATTGTTTCACATCTTCTGGTCCTGTGAAAAGGTGACCCCTTCTGGGAATCTATCCAATCATGCCTAGACCCTATGCTTAGGCTTTCTGACGCACTTCACCTTAGGTACGTTTCTTGGGGGAATGTGAGAATACACTGATTGGTAATCAAAGGCCACATATGGTTCTCATTTCAGCTTGCACCAAGAAAGTCATTTTCTGACACTGGCTTGACCAGCATATCCCTCAATTTATCGAATAGTACAGGGAGATACTTTTAGCTATACAAGCAAAACAGCTCATAGCTAGTATGACAGAGAGGTTCACTAGATATCAGAACATCTGGGAAACACTATATGCCCTGTTAACTATTTGAGTACCTTTAATTTTCTGCTCTCTCCAGACTTAGCCTCTCTTTAGTGGCAACATGTTTCATTCAGTGCTATTATTCAGTTTTCTATAGTGGATACCTAAACGGCTGCTGTGTACATTTCCAGCTGGTTCCTCACTAACTGTATTCACCATTATGTCTACATTTTTGGTCACTACAGGTTCTGTATCCTCCGGTGGGGCTGGTTGGGTGGGGGATATAGTTTTGGATTAATAGAAAATGTATGTGGAATTGTGATGTCCACCTTGTTTGATTGCTTTTGTACATCTTAGTATGTATTTTTTTTCTGGACAAAGTGCTAGTATTTGTCTGATAAGTTTTTACTGACTTTTGTATTCCTGTTGTTATTATTAAAGCTTTTTTCAGTTTAAATAAAATGGAAGGTCGATGGTCTCCTGAGGCAGTATTTAACACTGCCACCTACAGGAGCATTTTTTATAGTGATCCTCCTTGTGGAAGTCACTTGTGAAGTATCATAGTTCATTACATAACGGATTGGGAATCTGTCTTATGACGCACCCCTCTACCAAGTTGCGGTTTTAGGCCCAGCTGGCCAGCAATACAGTTGGGATATAGTTGTCTGTCTCTCAGGTTTCTGTTTAGTCTGTCAATTTTTTACTTGGTAGTTCCACATGCTTTTATAGTTTAGGATTTTATTTGTAGTACGCACTTATAATTGTTTGTATACTTTGTTTCATGTCTGCAAGGGTTTATACCCTCAATATTTTGCAGCTCCTGGCTCATATTAGAATTAGGGTTTTGGGGGAGAGAGTGTCCATGTGGCTACAGTTTTGGCTGTGGTATTTAGGGGGGAGGCCCCTCATAGCCGAAAATACTTAAGTTATAGATATGACTACTAGGTTAAAAAAATTTTCATTTAATGTAAATGGACTAACTGGACTGATTAAAAGGTATAGAACAATAATGGCCTTTAGGAAATTCAAACCAGACATGTTGATGTCAGAAGAAATACATTTGTCCAGTATAGAACATACAAAATGTCTTAAATTTGGATTTGCACATGTGGTAGAATTGGCTTACAAACATGGCAGACATACAGGGACAGTGGTCCTGGTTCCCAAGAGCTCCCATTTTGTGCTGGAGGGACAATATTCTGACAAACAGGGACATCTGGCATAAGCTTATGGTACTATATATGGCCAACAGGTGGCACTTTGCAGCAATTATATACCTCAGTGGAGTCACGCCTCCTCTGTCCAGAAATTAATTAGTGTAATTTTCACCCATAAGAGGGGATCTCTGGTCCCAGAAGGTGATTTTATTTGCCTTCTTAATCTGGCATTGGACACTTCAGCCCTCCCCCCCCCAGGCCCCAACATCCACATCAGGGCAAAGGCACCTCTGGTGCCTGATCAAGGAGATGGGATTGGTAAATGTCTGGAGACATTTATATACAACTACCAGACAATTCACCTCACAGCTGGATTACTTTTGTGCTAGTGGGAGCATCTAGGTTAGGTGCATACCTCAGCCATTGAAAATATCTATCTCTCTGACCATGCATCCATTTGCTTTGAATTAGGGATTGAAAAAGAACGCAGAAATACCAATTGGAGATTTAATAATTCCCTACTTTGTAACCGCAATTTCCTTAGTATGGTAAAAGAAACTATTCCAAGAATAATTCAAGAAAATGTTTTGGATTTTACTACACCCCAGGTCTTATGTGATACTATAAAAACAGTCCTCTCTGGCTATATAATTTCTTATTCAGCCAAGAAGAAAAAAAGCAATGCGAGATGAAACTACATGAGCTACTGGAGAAATTACAATTTCTCCAATTAACCCATATGTAGGGGGACAATTCCCTAAGTGAACTGATCCAGCAGACCCAGAACAAGATTCAGAATTTATTAACGTACAAGACAGAACAAGCATTATTATGGCTTCATCAGAAATATTATGAAGGTGGGGCACTGGCACTTAAGATGCTGGCTTATTGATGCTGGAAAAAAAAGTAAAATGGTTTCCATTCTTACAATAAAAGACCCCCAATACAGGAAGTGTGTCATGATTACCTCACAGATCCTCCAAATATTCAGTAATTATTACTCTCAATTATATACAGAACAGCCCCTGCCTTCACCAGCTGCTGTGACAGAGTTTTTAGAGAGGTTACAGCTCCCAGTCTTAACGGATTTACAAAAAGATTCTCTCCTCTAACCTATTTCAGAATGGGAATTACTGTAGTATACACTATTAAAAATTTAAAAAAGGGAAAAGTTCAGGCCCAGACAGTTATGGAGTGAAGTTTTATAAGGCCCTGCTTGAGATGTTAAAGGATCTCATGTTATGAGTCCTACAAGAAAGCCACAGTACAGCCACTTATCCGATATCCTAGAGTCAGGCTATTATTTCGTCCATTTTAAAGCCTAATGAACCCAGTCACTTATGCAATTCATATCGCCCATTTTAGTCTTAAACCAGGATTACAAAATTTACTCCAGCACACTTGCCCACTGTTTAGACCTTATTCTCCTTACACTTATTCACCCAGATCAGTCAGGTTTCATTAGAACAAGATGGACTACTGATAATATTAAACAAACTCTATATATCATTAATCATGCTTATCATACTGAAACTCCTCTGGCGATCCTCAGCCTTGATGCTCAAAAGGCATTTCACAGGGTATCATGAACTTTTTTGCAACTTTCCCTTTCTAAATTTGGCTTTCCTCAAGAATTCTTAAATAATATCTCTTGTACATATACAAACCCCCAAGTGGCCGTAAAGGTTAATGGTTCACATTCCACCCATTTTAATCTGTCCCAAAGCATCAGGCAAGGTTGCTCTTTATCACCATATCTATTTGCCTTGTATGCTGAACTGATAGCCCAGTTTATATGTCAGACCCAACAGATACAGGGTTATGTAGTTGATGATCATATGCTCAAGCTGGCATATTACGTGGATGACTTACTGTTATACACCACTAATCTTGATTCCCTACTTGTGTTGGACCACTGTTTAGCCACCATCAAACAAGTCTCGGGCTACAAAATTAGGGGCCTATGCACAAACTGGCTGAGTTGTGTAGCCACAACACTCCCATTGCGCCCCACACCCAGGATGCTTGAACAGGGGCACATAGCCCCTATGCACCTGATCCCCTGGTGGTGTGGACAGCATTACATTGTGGGCAGATGGGGAGCATGCCAGGGGCATGCCAGCACTATGCCCCATGCACCAAAGCAAGAAGTGCTGCACACCGGGGTGCATAGGAGGGCACCTGTTACTCACAAAAGTCCCACACACACACTAGACACTTGAACGTCCCCATGGCAGGCAGGCATCATCCACAACAAGGGCAAGCCCTGACCCCATAACCTGAAGACAGACCCCCCACACACACACACAAAGTGCAGCCCCATCCCCCAATGCAGCACACCACACACCAGGGCTGCACAGTCATGCCCTTGCTGCCCACTGCCTGACACAGTGCCGGCAAGGGTCCCAGAGGGGCATAGCACACACACATCCTCCTGGCTGCACCCATCCCTGGTCTGCAAAGCCCACCCCCATTAAGGCCCCTGACCTGGGTCGTGCAAGCCCCCCAACACACACAGATGTGCCCTGTGACCCCACCCCGAACCACACCCCAGCCGCCAGTGGTCCCCCCCACACACCCATGGCACTGACACCCCCTGGATGGGACCATCAGTGCCACTGCTTGGGACAGCCGGCAGCACTGCCCTCCACACACCTTCATAGCCACTGGCCGGCCAACTTACACAGGAGCACACAGCCAACAAGCACTCAGCCATGTGAGGTATCCACTGTGGGACCCAGGACAGGCATCTGATTAGATACCCACCTAGGTCTGCAGCTTCACCACCGTCCATGCCATGTGAACCTATGTGCCGGGGGGGAGCTGTATACAGGTGGTCGGCGGTTGCTAATGCCACCAGGTACACACCTGTCTACAGGTCGGAGCTCTGCAGGTGGGGTACATGCCTGTGGCATGTATCTTATGCCCCTTTGTGCATAGGGGCCTTAATTCACAAAAAACAGAGGTCTTATAAATACATTTTAACCCGTCCCCCCAATTAAGGCTATGACACCCCTATAAATGGAATCAAACTCATATTAAATACCTGTGTATTTATTTGACACCAAACCCTACAAAAGTTTATACACAAAACTATTCACCTTTGACAGAGTGAGTAAAAATGGTTTTACAACTCTGGCACCAGGTCCCTATTTCTCTTCTTGGTAGAGTACATACCATCCAGATGAACATTTTACCACAGTAGCTATATCTATTTCAAAACATAGCATTAATTCCTGCAAGGGCAGACTTGGCTAGGTGGGATAGGATGATTTCCATATGGAATGGAGAAGATCCTCGGGTGGCTTTCAAAAAATTATATATGCTTAAATCTGGGGGTGTGGGTGCTGGCACTGCCTAACCTGCTCCATTATGCAATGGAATCCCTTTTAACTTATTTAACATATTGGTTTCATCTGCCTTCTCAAATTTTCTTTTGGGTACAGATTGAGAGAGCCCTGGCAGAAGGGGTTTTAAATGATAACATGGTTTTTCAACCACACCAGCATAATTCTGCTCTGGAACCATCTATCTATACAGTGGACCTAATAACACAATGGGGAATTTTTCTGAAGAAATCAGACAATTTGATGGGGGCTAGATGGCTCAGGATTCTGGCATTGGACCCTGCTTTTTTCCCAGTCAGGCTAGATCACACCTTCCATACATGGATGAGATTAGGCCTGGCCCAGGCTTACCAGTTTTATCATGAAGGGGCTTTTAAGACATTTCAACAATTACAATCTGAGTTTCAACTGCCATGCTTGGACTATTATAGATATCTCCAAATTAGACATTTTTGAAGTGGTACCATTGGCCTCATGGTTGAACCCCAACCCATCACACCTATTTTTCAGCTAATTCTAGCAGTGCATAGGGCAACTTCCCCTTCATACCTTATTTCCCACTATTACTGAGCCCTTTCTGATGTCCCAGCTTCATTAATGGAAATAGTTCAATCTAACTGGGAAACTGAACTCTCTATTATACTGACTGCCCAGCAATGGACAACCATATGGTATAGGCAACATTGTATAACATCCTCTTACATATGGTAAGAGTATGGCTGGAAAGTGGTATCCCACTACTTTCATATACCTCAAATAACTGCTAAATTTCATGCTACCAGGGATTCCTCCTGTTGGAGGAGTTGTGATTTTGAGGTGTCCACACATACACATGTGTTTTGTCATGTCCAGTACTGAACACTTTCTGGTGGGTGGTTGAGTCCACATTGAGGGAGATGATCCCTGATTTGGGGACCCTGACATCAGAAGTGGTGATTTTACTCCACTTCCCCTCCACAAATAAAACAGAAATATCACTGTTCTTAATATTTTACTGGCTACAGCTAAAAAAGCAGTAACTAAACTGCTGCATGGTTACAAAAATCCTGCCACAAGTTAAACTGTTTGAAGATATAGTTTATGAGACATATAAAATGGAACAAATGACAGCTCAATTACAAGGCAAGTTACCTCTTCTGACGAACAGATGGACAGTCTGGTTATTATACATTTCCCAATATAGGACAGATATTATTCTCTGATGGAGTTTCGCAATAATGCAGAATGTGATGCAATACAGTTGGTTCATATACTGTTACTGTTATTTGCTAGGCTAGTTACTCAGTGTACAGAAGGGTCCCCTCTCACATGTGTGTATGTATATTTTCATCTGGGGCATGTCCCTCTCTACCCACAAGGGTGCCACATGGCACATGTGTAGCTTATTCTACCTAGGGTCTTCCTGCTGTACAATTCTACACAGGATACTACTATGAAAATCTTGTTAATTTCCATCACTGTATGTCCCACCAAAAATGCAAGAAAAATAAAAAGATAAAAAAAAAGAATGCATGGAATTGACATAAGGAAACTTTGTGGTTAGGTAAGGGAGGGCTAAGCTGGAGATCAAGTAGGGTCTGTAGTATTACAGTTGATAGGGACAATGAAGAGACTAGGTGGGCCAAGCAGTCCTAATCTGCCATCAATTTCTATGTTTCTATGTTTCTTAGCTCATGTTTGTCCCCTGGTTGCTACTTGCAGCTTTTTTCTGCTATTAGGAGAGCTGAGCTGAACAAGGGAGTTGAGATATTGGAGGGTCATGAGCAGAGCTTTATGTTTACTGGCTTCTCTGGAATCTTTGGAGACATGAGTTAAGATTGTCCTCCCACCTTGATTCAAAAGCTAAAATATTAATCTGTATGAACTAGGAATTTTTTTTTTTATTCTTTGGTAACTGGATAAGACCACCTGGACAAAATGCCTTTTAAAGAGGCAACCTGGGAGCACCATTGAGGTTAATTAACTTGCTCAGGGTCATATTGTATGCAAGTGGAGGTTGCAAAAATTATACAAAGGTCTGCTGGATGTACCAGGTTCTTTCTCAGCGTGTTACTTTAATCGTTAGGCTATACTGCCAGCCCTGGTCTGGTATGGTTTTACCGTTTTCCTTTTCATTCCAAAATAATTTTTTTCTGGCCTTTTCTCAAGTTTCTCTGACAACTGCTAAATTTTATACTGCCAAATCAGTCGCGTACTGTTCCCTCCCTCACATATGCATGCACATGGGCTGTTCTCAAAATGGAGAGAAATCAGGGACTGCTTATGAGGAAATGAATGTAAAGTACTTCTGCACTGTATGCCTGTGCACTGTGTTAAATTTGCAGAAACAACTTTCATTTCTGTAACTTTAGGACAGCGGGTAGCAATTAGCATAATAACTACAATCATTATACAAAAATAATAATATTTCAAACAGGCGGGTGGCTCAGGAGGCCATGTTTTGCCCTCCTCTGGTACTACCCTGTCTTGTGACCCAGCCAATTGACCCCGTCTGATGGGTAGAGTAGTGATAGAGAGCACAGCAAAGGAAAAAGATAATGGCAGGATAACGTATATTCTTATATCTACTGTGCAGTGTAACATGGCAGTGGGAAAGGTGAGCAGGATGCTAAATGTATAGGAAAAGCAATCAGCAGCAGAAACAGGGAGGTGATCTTTCCCCTTTACAAATCCCTGATATGCCCACATCAGTCGTACTGTGTCTCTCGAACCGTACCTATGGAAGGATTGTGAAAAGTTGAGGCTGTGCAAAGATGGGGTTCAAAATTATCCAGAATATTGGAAGAAGACATTTGAGGAGATTTTAAGGGGCCTTACCATGCACACCATAGAAACTAGGAGTGAAAGGGGGGGACATAAGCAATAGGTACTGTTCAAATACCTACCTACATGGTGTAAACATGGTGTCATACAAAGAACTGTTCACCTTAAGCATGAACATTAGCTCAAGAGGAATTCACTGAAGTTGGTTGATAAACATAGAACTTGATGGCAGATAAGGACCGCTTGGCCTACCCAGTCTGTCCATTTCCCTACCTGATGGATAAGCTGCAGATCCTAGTTAACCAGCAGCCTACTTCTTCCTACCCCCACCCCCTAGAATTGCCTTATGACTGTCCCATGCATGCTTGAATTCCACCACTGTTTTTGACTCCACGACCTCCTCTGGAAGGCTGTTCCATACATCCACAACCCTCTCTGTGAAAAAATACTTCCTTAAATTACCTCTGAGCCGCCCCCTTCTATCTTCAAACTGTGCCCCCTTGTTCTTGCACACCTCTTTTTTTGAAAGATGCTACCCTCTTGGACTTTGTTGATTCCCTTGAGGTACTTGAAAGTTTCTATCATGTCCCCCCTCTCCCTCCTTTCCTCGAGGCTATACATATTAAGCTCCTTAAGTCTCTCTTCATATGTCTTCCGGTGCAGACCCTGCACCATTTTAGTTGCCCTCCTCTGGACAGCTTCCATCCTGTCTATGTCTTTGCGGAGATTGGGTCTCCAGAACTGCACACAGTACTCCAGATGTGGTCTCACCAGCTGTCTGTATAGAGGGATAATAACTTCTTGTTTTCTACTGGTGATGCCTCTCCCTATGCATCCCAGTATCCCCCCAGCCCTCCTTGCTGCCCTCTCACATTGCTTGCCCACCTTTAGGTCATCTGATATGACTACCCCCAGGTCCCTTTCCATTTTTGTTGTTGTTAGTATCTCATCAGCCATTGTGTACTCTTCCCCTGGGTTTTTGTTTCCCAGGTGAGTTACCTTGCACTTCTTAGCATTGAATCTAAGCTGCCATACATTTGACCATTCCTCTAACCTTGCCAAGTCCCTTCTCATCCTTTCCACCCAACCTTGTGCATCAACTCTGCTGCAGATCTTAGTGTCATCTGCAAAGAGACATACTTTTCCTTCCAGTCCCTCTGCAATGTCGCTTATAAAGACATTGAAGAGGACCGGTCCTAATACTGAACCCTGCGGTACCCCACTGCTAACCCCCCTTTTTTCAGAGTGGACTCTATTTACTATTACTCTTTGTGTCCTATTCTCCAGCCAATTCTTTACTCAGGCTGTCATCTTGGGACCCACTCCCAGGCTGGGTAACTTGTATATTAATCTTTTGTGTGGGACTGTGTCAAATGCCTTGCTAAAGTCTAGGTAGGCCATGTCCACAGCCCCTCCCTGATCAAGTACTTTGGTCACCCAGTCAAAGAAATCTATCAGATTCGTCTGGCATGACCTTCCTGCTGTGAATCCATGCTGCCTTGGGTCCCGTGCCCCTCTGGCCTCTAGATACGCAACAATTCTTTCCTTCAGAAATGATTCCATCATTTTCCCTACCACTGAGGTTAAACTAACAGGTCTGTAGTTTCCTGCTTCTGCCTTGCTCCCACTTTTGTGAAGGGGAATCACATCTGCCCTCCTCCAGTCATCAGGTACCACCCCATCTTCCCATGATTTGTTAAAGAGGGTAGTCAGTGGTGTCACTAGTTCTACCCTTAGTTCTTTTAGAATTCTGGGATGAATCCCATCAGGCCCCATTGATTTGTCCAACTTCAGTTTTAAGAGCTCTTTCAGAACCCGCTCTTCTGTAAATGGGCTGGTATCAACTTCTGTATCCAGAGTGTTTCTACTGTTTGTTTTAGGTACCTCCCCCTCTTCCTTTGTAAAAACTGAGCAAAAATATTTGTTTAGTATCTCTGCCTTTTCACAGTCACCCTCTGCCCATCCTCCCTCCCCTTTATTAAGCCTCACTATCCCTCCCTTGGTCTTCCTTCACTCCCTGATGTACCTATAAAAGGTTTTATCCCCCTTCTTAACTGAGTTGGCTATCTTTTCCTTGGTTTGGGCCTTTGCTGTTCTGACTGCTTTCCGGCTTCCTTTTGCTTTAACTGATACAGTTCTCTGGCCTGTTCCTTCTGTGATTCCTTGTACTTCCTGAATGCTTTCTTTTTCTCTTGAACCTTCACTGCCACTTCCTTTGAGAACCATAGAGGTTTCTTACCTCATTTCATTTTATTTATTTGCTTTACACAAAGGCTTGTTACCTCTGTGATGGCAGTTTTTATTATTCCCCATTGTTCTTCCACCCCTCCTTCCTGCCCAGTTGCTAGTGCATTCCTTAGGCACTCACCCATTTTGGCAAAGTCAGTCCTCCTAAAATCCAGTACCTTTGTCTTTGTATGGCTTGACTCTATTGCTGTGTTTATTGTGAACCATACTGTTCGATGGTCGCTAGTTCCCAGATGGCTACCCACTTCTACATCTGTGATCCTCTCTTCATCTCCATTTGAGAGAACCAGGTCTAAGATTGCTCCCTCTCGAGTGGGCTCCAATACTAGTTGTCAAAGGCATGCCCCCTGTAGGGCATCTAGAATAACCCCACTCTTAGAAGTGGCTGCTGCAACTGCACTCCAGTTAACATCTGGCATATTCGATCACCCATCAGCAATATCTCCCTTTATCTGCCATTCTAAGTATACTTTCTATCATTTCCTTGTCAATTTCCTCCCCTGAGAAGAGGTCTGTCTAACCCTGTGCAGATTGTGGTGCCATTGCCTGCCTCCAAATTGACCCACAGTGCTTCTTCTTCTCCCTGTTTACCCTTTTGTTCTGTTGCTTTGATTTCTTCTTATGTAGAGAGCTACTCCTCCTCCTCTTTTACCCTCCCTGTCCCTCCTGTAGATAGTGTATCCTGGTATGTTTACGTCCCAGTCATGGTTCTGTGTGTACCATGTTTCTGTGACTGCCACGATATCCAGATCTTCCTCCTCCATCAAGTCCACTAATTCAGGGAGCTTGTTACCCAGACTATGGGCATTGGTACTCATTGCTCTCCATTTTTTGATGGCTTTACCTTCTGTAGTGGCAACCCCCACTGACCTTTCTACCTTGGTCTTTTTCTCATTTAGTACCCTGTTTTGTAGGGGGAGGCTGGGATTTTCCTGCTGCTTATCAGTGCCTCCCCCCTTGACTAGTTTAAAGGCTTGGCAATGAAGCATTTAAACCGATTGCCCAAAAGACTTGTTCCCTTCCTGGACAGATGCAGACCATCCTGCCAGTATAGGCTGGTGTCCCTCCAGCTGGAACCCCAGTCCCCAATGAAGCCAAACCCCTGTGCTCCACACCATTTTTTCCACCATTTGTTAAACTGCATGGTGCAAAGTACCCTCGCCTCACTCATGCCACTGACAGGCAGCACCTCTGAGAAGGATACTCTGTGTGCTACTTGTCTTAAGCCCTTCCCCAACTCTACAAAGTCCTTTTGCACTGCTCTAATCTCATGATGAGCCAAGTCATTTGTCCCTAGGTGGACAATGACGTCCAGCTCAGACTCCCGTGCAACTGTTCTTGTGATCCTAAGGATGTGCTTTCTCTCCCTCCAAGCCATGACACCAGGCAGGCACCTTACTTCAGTTTTCCCTGCTCCCCCCAGTTCTATCCCCCTAATAATTGAGTCCCCCACCAGGAGCTGCTTTCTTTCTCTGTGGTGCCCTCTGCCTCCTTCCTGAGGGCCTCCCTTGTGACAGTTGTCTGCACCCTCCTTAGTCTCCTCTGCGGGTGCATCCATAGGGGAACTATGCTCACCCAGAATGGTGTATGGATTGTGGAGTGTAACAACTGACTGGGTGTGCCTCTGTTCCACCACCCTTACCCTCCCTGAGCCCACTGTGGTCCAACTGCTGTGCATTCTTCGCAACCTCTGAGGTAGTGGTGGTGGCTGCGGTGCTCCCTGGATGGGGGAGGTTCCCTTGCCACTGTCCAGTGCGGCCTGAAGATGGGCAACTTCCTCCCTCAGGGCAGATAGTTGTCTGCAAACAGGGCAGCATCTCAGCCTCCAGGAAGATTCCAGGATAAATTTCCAAGAATAGAAGATTCATGATCGATGTCTGCAAGCACATTTTTATGGAAAGAGTGGAAGACAAGGGGAACTGACTGACAGAGAGGGTGGTATGTGCCAAAACAGTGGGAGGAGTCAAGCAAGGATGTGACAGGTGCAATTCCATATTAAGGGTGAGATGGGTGGAAAAGGTGAAGGAATAAGGTAGAAGGATGATTATTAGGACCAGCGTTGGAAAATTAGGTGGGGTAGAAAGACTGAATGGGCCACTGTGCCTTTTTCTGCCATCAAATTATATGCAGTTAACAGTAGTAATTGACTGCTTGTGCAATGTATTTGAACTTTGGCTTATGGTCTCTCTGTCCCTATTACAGGGACTATCACTCTGTTGGGGTCCATAGAAACACTGAACCTTCTTGGGAAGGTTTCATTTATTAAGGTGCCCAGTGAGTCTTACCAAAGAATAAAAACTGATACAGATTAACATTTTAGCTTTTGAGTCAGTATGTGTTTGTGTGTGTGTGACAATCTTAACTATGTCTACATGACAAAAGGCACCTCAGGGAACATGGTCCTTCCCCCAAAAAAGAGGTGCCACTTGAGGAAGGGAGGATGGTGTAAAGTAGAAATCAAAGCTGCTTAAGCATGTCCGGTTTATATACTGCTTAGTGGTTGGGGGGGGACCATGGAGAGAGATACCTACTCCCACTCCAAACAGCAGGCAAAGCCCTTGAATTCAGTGGGTCATCAGGTTCCTTATGTAGGAAGGGTGAGGAAACATGGAATTGGGTATGACCGATCAAGGAAGGACTGAGGTAGTTGGTAGCTGTAAGTGACTGCTTTTCCAATATATTTTAACACTGGTTTACACTCTCTCTGTCCCTGTTACAGGGACTATCACTCTAATGACAACAAGAAAAAAAGCCACACTCTGCGGGAGACAGTGGAAACAAATTTATGACTGAGAAATCCTGATGAAGCCTGCTGGTGAATGTGCATGGGGTGTTTTACTGCTTTGTAGCTTCAGTCATTAAATTTGTTCCCACTGCCTTCCATTGTATGCGGCTGTTTTTCTTGTCTTTATCATAGTGTTCAGTGCTGTTACAGCTGGAACCTTCAGGCTGACCAAGTTCAGTGCAACACTTTCTCTTTCTGTAAGGCCTACCACCATGTCAAGGTGTCATAAAGGTGCTGGAACCTTCTGGGAGGGTCCCACCCCTTGTGGGTTTGCAGGAATGAAGTTTCCAAGATCAAAGGCACCTTAGGGAGGAATGCCCAAAGTACATTGACAGACAAAACACTTACTTCAGGAACAATGTAAGTTACAATGTGTTACATGTTTCTTAATATGCAGAGGATGGGCCTGGTCCACCTCATCTATGTGTAGTGCTTTGTACCTTGCCACTACATGTAGATGAGGTGAACCAGGCCCATCCTCTGTATATTTATTGGGCTGGCAGTATAGCCTAGAGGTTAGAGGAACAAAGTGTGAACGAGCTTGAAACATCCAGCAGACCAGACCTGAGTTTGATTCTCACAATCTCCACTTACATACTGTGTGACTCTGAGCAAGTCACTTAACCGCCCAGTGCTCCCAGGTTGCCCCTGAAAACAGGTGCTTGTGCCTAGTGGGCCTTACCCAGTTACCAAATACTAAAAAAATATATATATTAAAAAACATGTAGCACATTGTAACTTACATTGTTCCTGAAGTAAGTGTTTTGTCTGTCAAAAACAAAAACTAGGTGCTCCGTCAGCATGTGGTCCAAAAGCAGAATAAAATGGTTATATTAAATGCACACTGAAAATAGAAAATAGAGTTAAAAAGAGTTGTGTCAATGTACTTTGGGCCTTCTTCCCTAAGGTGCCTTTGGTCTTTGTGGATGACACTAAGATCTGCAACAGGATGGACACCCCGGGAGGGGTGAAAAAAATGAGGAGGGACCTAGGTAAACTGGAGGAATGGTCTAGAGTGTGGCAGCTAAGATTTAATGTGAAAAAGTGCAAAATAATGCATTTGGGGAGCAAGAATCCACTGGAGGATTACATAATTGGAGGGGGAGAAACTGATGGTCACCAAACAGAAAAGGGATTTGGGAGTAATCATATCTGATGACCTAGAGGTGGCCAAATAATGTGCCAAGGCTGTGGGGAGAGCCAGTGGGATGCTGGGGTGCAGACGGAGAGGCATCACCAGCTGAAGGAGGGAGGCGGTGATGGCAATGCACAGATCATTTGTCAGGCCTCATTTGGAATACAGTGTCCAGTTCTGGAGGACACATCTCCGGAAGGACATAGACAGGGTGGAGACAGTTCAAAGAAGGGCAAGGAAGCTGGTGCAGGGCCTGCACCAAAAGTCATATGAGGAGAAATTGGGAGACTCCAATATGTACACCCTGGAGGAGTGGAGATACAGGGGAGATATGATAGAAACCTACAAATATCTAAAAGGCATAAATAGGGTACCAGAGGGTAGCATCTTTCAGAAAAGGAGATTTCCAGGAATGAAGGAGCATGACATGACGTTGGAAGGGGGGTAGACTAACGGGTAGCATGAGGAAGTATTTCTTCACAGAAAGGTTGGTGGATACATGTAAGACACTCCCAGCAGAGGTGGTAAAGGCAACCACAGTGGGAGAATTCAAGCATGCAGGGGACAGGCATAGGGGGACCATAGCAATACGAATGAGGAGGTAATGTCAGAGATCAAGTAAGGTCTGCGACTTTTGCGGTAGGCAGGGAAAAGGGACAGACTAGATGGGCCTAGTTGTCCTTATCTGCCATCAATTTCTATGTTTCTATGAAAAGATTACAGCCAGATCTTTGACTATATACTAATAATGAAATATGCAACTAAAAGTAATTGAAAGAGAAGCAGGCATTTTAGGAACAGCAGGAAGTGAAGAGATGGTGGCTATCTTCAGGGAAGGGAAGTAACTGCAACACAACATGCTTTCATTCTTACCTGTTACATTGGTGTTTGTTCTAGGGGTGTGTGTGTAGAAACAGGGAATTTTAATATGGTTGCCTGATTGTTTTTTGTGGGAGCAGGGGGCAGCAACATAGCTGCCACCCCACCTCAACCCACCCACCCCTGAGCGCACCCTACCTTTATAGGTACCTGAGTCATACAACTTCCTGCATTTCCTTAAGGGGGTGCCTGAGTAGTACAATTGCCTACATATTCTTAAGGGGAAACAGCCTGCTCCTCTACATAACACTACTACCAGGGGGCAGGACAGAACCCCTTGCAGACAAAAGAAGACACCAGGAAGTACACAGCTCAGAGTGAGGGAAGTCATTTTTTTCATTTTGTTTTGGTGTAGTTGGGGGACAAACTGTGTTTCAGCTGCAGCAATGCTAGGAAGGAGCTGATCACTACTTGAACTACAAGTTGATGGTAAGACTGTTTTTGGGCATTACTGTCTGTGGGGATGAGAACAAAGGTGCAGCATCTCAATCTGTAGTGATAAAAAACTTATGGATAGTACTGTTTTATGCGTCTTTTCAGTGTAACAGTGGTAAGCTATTTTTAGGTAGAGATTAAACTGTTAAAAAAAAAAATAAGAGAAAATAAATTATGGCTAGTACTGTAGTTTCCAGTTAGTACTGTAGTGGTACTGCATTATGTTTCATTGCAAGTACAATTGGTATTGCATTTTTGGTTAAGGTCTGGGCTGATAGGTAAACTAAGATAGAACTGTATTTTCTAGTTAGAACTGTATTTTCTAGATAGTACTGTTTATCATGGGTAGAATAGTGGTCTGCAATGGATGTGGGGCAGCAGTTGGATGAACATATTGTGGAAGCTAGGAGGGTGTCCAATCTGTCACAGGATGAGGAATATCGAGGAAGAAGTGCTGCGGCTCAGGAGGGAGTTGGAGAGGATGGCGGAGGGGGAGAGAATCTAGGGCAGGAGGGCACCCCCTAGGGAGTATCATGAGGATACAACATAGGCGGTACATTGGATTGTGGGAGGGGGTGGAGAGCAGGTGTGGGAGTAAAATGAACAAGGGGCCTAGCACTTGAGGGAAGGCTCAAGTCAGGAGGGGGGAACCAAGGCACAGTAATGCAGAGGGGGCAGGTAATAGGTTTGCAATGCTGGCGACATTAGTGGAGGAGGAAGGGGTGTGGGATACCTGGGGGGATGGAAAGGGAGGGGAATGCACAAGGGATGATAGCCAGTCTAAGGGGGGTGGCAGGGGTGAAGGGGTGAGGGACACAGCTGGAGGGATGGTTAAAGGGAGCAGGGATCTGGAGGAGCAGAGCAGGGTGGATAGAAAAGACATGAGGAGCATAGCAGCTGTGGCAGTGGAGAATACTGATGGGGAAAGGCAACAGGGACAGATGGGGAATTGTGTGCAGGAGGAGAAGTCAGGCAGGAGATAAACGGTGACACGGACATATGGGGGGAATTCTGTGCTGGAGGAGTCAGACAGAAGATGGACAGAGGAAGGGAAACAGGCAGATGGAAATATGAGGGGAATACTAGTACTGGGGGATTCAATACTAAGGGGAGTAAGGTGGGGTAGCAGGGGGAAAAAGCATAGTCATATATGGGTGAAGACCATGCCAGGGATGACATCCAAAAGAGTGGGACAATTGGTCCTGACATATGCGAAAAGGGAAGGGGAAAGACCTCATTTAATTCTACATCTTCTGGGGACAAATGACCTGGCTGGTAGTACATTAGAGGAAGTCAAAAAGAGGTTTGAGGAGCTGTGAACTTTATGCCAGAGGGAGGGTAGATCAGTAAATTTTTCTGAGGTATTACCAGTGCCTAAGGTGAGCAGGCTAGAAGACAAAGGATCAAGGGAATTAATGAATGGTTAGGCAAATGGTGTCACACCAAAGGGTATGGGTTAGTGGGAGAGTGGGGAAAGATCTGGGAGGACAGTAGTCTATAGCTAACGATAGACTTCACCTAAATGAAGAGGGCAAGAAGGTGCTAAAACAGAAGCTTGGGGAGTATATTGAAGTACAGTAGTTGGACATTTAAAATAGGACAGGGGGTGGCAGGTGGATGGAGGGCATACAATGGCCATGAGATGGGAAGCACAGAAAGCTTACCCTGGAGAACAAGGGTGATGAACTAGGTAGAAGCAATAGAGGGGATGCTGGAAGTGGAGGGCAGAGGGATGGGGAGGGATGGTAAAGGGATGGAAGGTGGTGACCATGAATGCTAGAAGCCTGAAGGATAAAATGAGTGACTTATAGTCCCTCATGGTGGAGAAGGAGGTGGACATGGCGGCCATCATGGAAATATGAGTCACCCAATATCATGACTGGGACCTGGCAGTCCCAGTGTACAGAATATTCCGCAGGGATTGGGGAAACAGGAGAGGGGGAGTGGTATTATTTTTTTATTTACTTTTATTTCATTTTTGTTGACTGGGTAAGTGCACTAGATAAATCCTGCCTATTTTTAGGCATGACCTGGGAAAGGTGGATACAGATGAATGCCAACTGACCTTGAACCAGATTAAGCTATTGGTAGTATTTTTAGTGAATGAGGGAAATTTGGCCAGGACACAGGGGAAATCCCCCTACTCTCTGCTGGTGATGTTGCGGTTTGGCCAGTAGAGGGAGCCAGAAGCCGGCAGAATGGCCACTTCGGGTGAGCTGCCGATGCAACAGGACGTCGTGGAATTGAGAGTGGGCCTCCTCCCTGATTCCAGTAACGCAGAGGCCCGCAGTTTAAAAGTGCCTGGTTCGGGCGATATTAAGGATACGGAAGAGGTTTTCTTCTCAACCGAAGACCTGAGCACTGTACCAATGTCTGGGAACACGGATGGGGTTCCTAAGGAAGCTACTTCCATGCAGAATGGGCCGAATTCAACGCGACTGGAATAGGATCACCTAAAGGTATCAAAAGAGCAATTTTTGGGGTTATCCCCAATGGGGAAAGACCACAAAGCTAGCGAGGGGGTTGATAGCACATATGGGAATTTGGTTACAAAGCAAATAGCAAAAGAACTTACAGCTCCTACTATATCTTATGTATGTGCACCCCTTACTTCAGACCCTGAGCAGGCTGGCAGTCTCAGCACCGAGGGAGGTGTGCCTAAAGCCTGGGAGATTTCAGATTGGTCAGCAGAGGCCATGGACGGAGGGAATAGTGCTGCAAGTCCTGCAGCAGGTGAAGCACTAAGCCAAAAAGTTAAAACTCCCTTTCAGTCCTCTAGCATTATGAAAGAATCTGGCTTTGTATTTAAAGCAACAGTATTTATGGACAAATATGGGGCAGCGTCCAGTGATAATATTATTTATCAGACTACTCCAGCAACACAAGATGGAGTTACTACTTTTTTCTTTGGGTCCAAACTTAAGACTAACCTAACAGCTGCTCAGAAGCAGTCTAATACCTCAGCATCCATCCCCATTTCAGCAGCCTCTCCTGCTTCAACTACTTCCACTACAAAAATCATTCCCACTTCGATATCCAGCCCTCCACATCTAGCAGATGCAGCAGAGTCATGGTCTACTGCCCAGGTCTTGCAGGGAGCAGGATGGGTGAAAACCGAGCAAGGTGCTTGGGTTCCTGACCCTCCCTGGGATTATTCATTGGGGTTTTCGCAGGCTTCTCCAGAGTGGATACCTTCTGCTATTAACTCCTCAAATCCGTCCGTAGTTAAAGGGGTCATTACGGTCCCTACTACCACCCCTGACGGCACCGGAAAGGGACAAGTTATGGAAAAAGACATTTTAGGAAATAATGTTCAAACACAACCTTCTCTGACTAACCAACCACCCTTATTATCAGAACTATTTTCTAATATTAAGAAAGAGGCTGCACCTAGGCGAAATGCCGTTCGGATCCGCTATAAAGAAGGTTTAGCGGATAGGCCTGACCGTGTGTTTGTGGGACGTAAACTGTTGAAGGACTCCTTACAATTCTCCCTTAAAGATGTTTTTGCACTAATAAACATTTCTGGTGAAGATAACTATGATATTAGTTTTAGAACTGCTCATGCTTTAGAGCTTTTTTGGGAGCGTTACGCTTTAGTTAAATCTTCTCCTCTGTGGTCCCCCTTTTTAGTTATCCCCCTGACTAAACCCTCTGTTAGGTTTGTAACAATAATGTTTCAGAATGAGGGAGTCCATTTCGATGACATCACTTATTGGTTATCACAGAAATGTGAAGTTTTGAGTAAACCTGAAGCTTTGTTGGATTCAGAATCTTTTTGCACGGGGGGGTGGAAATATAAAGTTAAACTGAAGGTGGGGGAAAATGGGTTAGAACATATTCCTAATTCTTTCATGCTGGGTAGAGATAGAGGAGTATGTTTCTACGCAGGGCAGCCAAGGGCCTGTTATAAATGTGAAGCCCGGACACATTTATCCAGTTCTTACACAGGTCAGTGCGACAACTGTGGGGTATAGGACATACTGCATTATGTTGCTCAAATACCACCAGGTGCGACCTATGTGAGGAGGAGGGCCATGTATTTGGTGACTGTTCTTGGGCAGCCAGGAATAAGGCCCTGAATGCAAGTCCTGATCTGTTGATTCAGCAGGCACAAGAATTGCTTGAAAAGAAAACTGCCCCCCAAGTGAAGTCTCTCTCTCTGATCTTATCCCAAAGCCTGTGTTGGATGGTACCCTAGTATCCTGCCCTCCTTTGCTGATAGTTAAGTCAGGAATTAGTCCTTCACCCCCACAAGGCGGTGTAGTCACAGGTGATAAAGTTAACCCACTCCCTTCACCTGTTTGTTATGGGGATCATTTGGATCCAAAGGAAGTAGAATTTAGGCATGTTACCAGGAGATGTTCTTCTAGGCAGAACAAAGCTGCTACCTTGGGTAAAAGTAAAGAGGTAAGTATTAAGGAGAGTGAAAACTCATATGCAGCCTTGTTCCTCCCGGAGGGGAGTTCTGATATGGAACAAAGTGAAGCCGATTCACAGTCTGTTGGCAGTAGTCGGCTTTCCTTTAAAATGGAATATGGAGACTACAAAGATAAGAAAAGAAAAGTGAAAAATAGGTTATTTGATTCTTTCCACTGTGCACCCTACACCCTACTAACCCATGGGTTCTCTTGTTATAGGATCCTTGAATATTCACAGCCTATTAAATGTGGTTAAAAGAAGAGCAGTTTTTCCTTCATTCACAGTTCAGGATATGATATTTTCTTTTTCCAGGAGACCTGGATGTGTTCTAGAGCAATTATTACTATTTAAAAGGGAGTGGATTTGGGGGCCCTCTTATTGGTCCTTTGGGCCAGATAGTGCGGATGGGGTGAGTGTTCTTTTTGGATCATATAAATTTTCATTAATAAAGCTGATTGAATTAATGCCAGGACGATTGTTTTTGTTGGATGGCATTTGGCAGTCTAGTGCTTTCCGTCTTATTAATGTTTACGCCCCCCAAACTAAAGCAGCTCGAGTAGAGGTTTTACGGCTAATACAGCCTTATTTAGTATCATCATATGCCATTATTTTAGGGGGGGACTTTAACTGTGATATTGTAAGGAATCAAGAAGTAGGTAGTAAGAGGAGGAAAATATACTGTGATTCTCATATGTTATCAGTTGTGGTAGAAACTGCTAAGTTGATCAATTGCAATAGCTATAATAAAGGTAATAGGTTTACCTATAGTAGGAATAGTTACAAAACTACGATAGATCATCTTTTTCACTCCTGAAATATTAAAAGAGGCTACTTCCAAATCATCCCCAGTGAGTTTTCGGATCATTCCCTATTACAATTTACCATTTCTGATACCCCCCCTAAAAGCGGGAAAAGAAATAGATGGAGGTTAAATGCATCCCTATTAGAGTCCCCTATGGTCAAATCTGGGATAGAGACCTTATTAGCAGCCAGAATTTCTGTATTGTGTCTTTATGATAAGGTTGGAGATTGGTGGATGGATACTAAAGGAGACATAAGAAGCTGGTTTTGTGCATATGGTAAATCCCTAGGAAACCAAACATTTTTGAAATATTTGTCACTTAGGAATCATTTGCAGCATTTATATTCACTGTCTTATTCAAGTAAAGAAGATTTTTCTTCCCAGATTGCTATAATTAAAAAAGAAATGGTTAAATATCAGTATGATAGCTTCCACAGTAGCCGCAATGCTTTCCATGGGTACTAAGAGAGGCCGTGGGGACCCTCACGAGGCTTGTAAAAATGCATTCTGATAGTACAATAGAGCATTTGCAGGATATTAATGGTACCAGATTTGACACAGTGCATGGTATGGAATCTCTGATTAAAGACCATTACCAGTCTTTATTACCTTCAGGAACCCCTCGATGAAAATATCCAGGACTACATGCAGAATGTAGAGTCTCCTGGTTTTCCAAAAGAGGCACGGTATTTAAAACGTTATTTTGGCAGAACCAAGAAGCCATTAAAATCTTAAAATAGGGACTTCCCTGGATTGGACAGACTACCAAATCAATTTTATAAATGCTTTATCTTAAAAATATCAGTAATACTATATGTTGTTTATTCGCCTTTTGCAGGAACTTGAGTTTTCTGCCTTTTCTGAAGGTTTATTAGTCTACTTATTTAAAACCGAATAAAACAAATATTGCCAACTGAGGCCAATAATTCTTTTAAACACAGACTATAAAATCTTAGCCCAAATTCTTAATATTAGGCTTAAGACTTATGCTTCCTTGATTTTGTCAAATCATCAGTTTTGTGGTATTCCTGGGAGGAGAATACAAGATGTCTTAATGTTGACCAGAGATTTTATTGAATTAGTATCTTTGGGAAAAAGTAAGGGCTGTATCCTGTCACTTGACCAGGAAAAAGCCTTCGACCGTATCGATCAGAGGTTTCTCTTTATGGCTTTGGCTAAATATGGGGTCCCCGGGGAATTTATTGATTATATTAAAATGTTATATTCGCATGTTTATGTTAAAGTTTACCTCAAAGGGCAAATTACTTAAGGGTTTGAAATTTTGACTGGTGCGATAAGGCTGTCCACTCAGCCCTTTGCTGTACCTTTTTCTATAGATCCCCTATTGGCACCAATTAAGCAAATTGAATACTGGTAATTTGTTACTTCAAAGTGATTTAGCTAGGTTGTCGGTTTTGCTTATGCGGACGACATTTGTGGTTTTTCCTAGACCAATATCAGGTCCCTGTTTTTTGCAGATTGTTGAGCAGTATGCAAGTGTTTCAAATGCTAAACTTAATCTGGCTAAATGCAAGGCTATTGGTTGGCGATTGGGAGTTTTTACATGTCAAATATCAGGGTCCTTTTCCACAGCTCCAATAAACATCTTAGGTATATCTTTGTGTGCCAAACATGGCACTGGTTAATTGGGAAAGGCCATAGAACGGACTTTGGTTAAAATTAAACGATGGCAGACATGGAAATTATCAAAACTTAAAAGGATACAGATCCTAAAATGTTTCATAGTTCCACTATTACAGTATGTGGCTTATATTTTTCCCCCTCCTATAGTTTTAGAAACTAAAATCTATGGGATGTTCTTTCGGATGTTATGGGGCAATGGGTTCAATCCAGTTAAAAGGTGTTACATTTACTTAAGTAAAGAAAATGGGGGTCTGGGAATGGTTGAGCCTGTTGTTTTTTTACTCTTTATTTTTACCATACAGTTTTATATGGTATCTCCAGTACCTTAAATAGTTTCAAAGGGTTGGTATCTCGTCCTCGGGAATTATTTTTCAGCATGGGGTGAGGTTGCGCCTAAGCTTCACTCGAGACTACAAATACCTGAATACTTTCGCCCAGCAGCTCAGAAACTATTTAAATGGAAAGTCACTCGTAATGAACTTCTCCATACCAGTAGGAAAAAATTCTGCTCTACAGTAATGGCCTGGTTATACCCTACAGAGCCTTGTTTTAAGAATTGCCCCTCTTCATTGAACAATCAGGTATTAAAGCAACTAAACAATAAACGGATGCCTGCTGCAATATGGGAAATATCGTGGTTGACGGTTTATGGTAAACTGAATGTCTGTGGAAATGCAAAACATAAAAACTTAGAACAAAGGAATTGCCATACTTGGCATGTGAACATAGAAAACAATGAATCATTTTCGTTAACATGTTCATATTCAAAACCATTTTGAATTTTCTTGCAGGGAATTGCATATGGATTGGTTAGGGAAATGGATTACTACACTTTAGTACTAGGGTTTTGCACAAACAGGCTTCTACTCTTCACTTGGAAACTTATTTTATCTTGTTAAACTGCTTAAGATTTTATTTGTGGCAGTGCGATGCCAATGGGTAATTTATCAAAAATGATGTCATATCAAGTGTTTAGTTTTTAGTTATGCAAATGATGAGGACCGTATATCAATCTGATTTATTGCACTACCCAGGGTGAAGGTTTATAGATGGTGGAAGGGCTTCAGATTTTCATTAAATATAAATAAATATCACTTAGTATTAGTTAAGGCTGTGATCGAACATTACAGCATATAGTCCTTTTTTGTTATTATAATTATCTATAGGAAATGATTAAGGATGAAATAATGGAGTTTGTTATTTGTTCTCTCTTTTTGTTGTGAAGCTTTTTATGTGAATTTCAATAAAAACTCCCCTACTCTTGTCAGTAGGGGGAGCCCAAGCGCTGTGCTGATGGCAGAGCAGACTGATCTAGTGATGGAGGTGGATGTGTCTGAAGAGCTGACTGAGATTTTGGATGTGGAAGAAATTGTGATAGCAACAGAGCAATCTTGTGAAACCACTAGATTTATGCAGGATAATTCTTCAGCTCATCTGGATAATCACGATATGGTGGAGGATGTTACCAGAGAAAACCTACAGCCTGCTGTGACTGGTAATCCACAGTCAAAAATGATTTGGGCCTCTGCAGAGCCCCCTAGTAGTAGTTTGGATGATCCAGGGAAAAGTTGTTCTACTGAGAGTGCTGCAAGTCATGTGCAGCAACCAGGAGATGCTAACACCATGTCTGAACAGGAGAAAGACATTTCAGTAACACAACAAGTCCAAAAACAATTTGGATTAAAAAAAGACACTGTGCAGTATTTCGGGAGTGACTGGTCATCTGATGATGCCTTGAATTCATCTGGTTGGAAACGGGATGAAAAAGGAAAATGGGTTTCTGACCCCGATTGGAATGAGGACATTTTGTTTTGGCCTACAACAGGACATGAAAGGGCTGCAGCACAAACCCTGAGCTCAGGTAAAACTGTTTCTGATAAAAAGGATCCTATAAAAGTTACTGCCCAGATTTTAGATGATGACACCCAGGCCTTTACAGTGCCTGACCCATTGGGGCTGGGGGGGATGTGAAGTCTAGTTGCACTAATATTGCATATTTTACTGCTGAGCAAGAACAATCTAAATCTCAAGATAATAATAATGAAATTCCAAAAAAAACTCCCATGTCAGAACTTTTTGAGAATAAACTCGAGCAGGCCCCTAGAAGAAATGCTGTTAGGTTAAGGTATAGGGGATGGCTACCAGAGCACCCAGACAGGTATTATGTTGCAAAACATCTATTGATGGGATCCACAAAATTCATGCCAGCAGGGGTTTATGCTCTAATTTATATATCAGGGGAAGATACCTTTGATGTTAACTTTAAAACTAACATCAGCCTTGAGAGATTCTGGGAAAAGTATAACAACCTTAAGCAGATATCTCTTTGGACACCCTTTTATGCTATCCCCCTTACTAAACCCCAGATAAGATACACTTCCATCATGTTCAGAAATGAAGGAGTGAACATTAATGATATATATCACTGGTTGCAGAAATGATGTGATATTCTGGGCCCCCCAGAGGCAATTATGGATACAGAGGGATTTTGGACAGGGAGGGTGGAGATTTAAAATAACATTTTTCCAAGTCAATTCAGAAATTATCCACCTCCCCAACAGCTTCTTCTTAGGCAAGGAAAGGGGTGTTGGTTTTTATGGGGGATAGCCTAGGGACTGTTATAAATGTGGGGCTAAGACTAATCTGAGCAGTGACTGTGATATGCTCAAATGCTCTTTATGTGGGGGGTATGGCCACTCCACTGATATATGTGACAATATATTCCAGTGCAACCTTTGTGATGATAAAGGTCACACCTTTCACCAGTGTCCTTGGGCTAAAAGAAACAGAACGGAGGGGTGGGACCAAGATGACCTGATCAATAGAGCCCAGGAGAAAAGAAGCCACTTCTTTCATGAAACTGCTGGCAGTGTTAAATCTCAGAATGCTGCACCTCAAGAAAATACCCCTGGGGAGGCTGTTACTGACACCCTGACAACTGCTGACCCCCTCCCTAGGAATGAAAAAGAAATGGGAAGGTCCATGATAATCAAGAACGTAGAGAGAGGTCCCAGTTCTCTAGGGATGGGAAAGCAAGTATTAGTATGCCACCCCTTGAAGTTGCTAAAGCCAGGAGATTTACTAGGAATCTGCTAGACAGCATCCCCTCCCTCCCTCCCCTGCCCCTACCCCTCAGGATGGAAAATCTTTTTCCCTTTACAAGTAGACACAGGAGAATCTGAGCTAGAGTCTGATGCATCACATAGGTCTGATATAATCACTGAAGAGGAGGAAAGTAAGACTACGGAACTGGCTAAGGAAAGGAAAGGTAAAAAATGTAAAAAAAGGAAAGCCAAAGCTAGTCACGAGGAAGGCCCCCGAATATAAAGAGTTTATACCAAACATGCTTTTTATGTACATAATGCATGGCCTCTAGTTATGTTGCTTCACTCAATATCTGTAGTTTGAAACACTACAAAAAGCAATTATCTGTATTAGCCTATTTGGGACAACTTGCTGTAGACATCTTCTTCATCCAAGAAACTAGGCTATCCTCCATTGTTGATGTAAATCAGGTTAAGAGGAATTGGACATGGGGTCCTTCCTTTTGGACCTTTGGCACAAATACTGCTGATGGAATAGGAATTTTATTTAAAACCCCTAATTTCAGAGTATCTAGGCTTATTGATACACATCCTGGGAGAGCTCTGGCAATAGACTGCATGTACAATGAAGCTGCTTTTTGCCTTATTAATCTTTATGCCCCCCAGACCAAATCTGCTAGAATTGATCTTTTCGAGGAAATAAAACCTTATTTATACACGCAGAAGAACATTATATGGGATGGGGACTTTAATTACAGTTTGGATCTGAAATATGCAGGTGACATAATCAAAAAGGTATATTGTGACACGCATGCCTTAAAACAATTCATGCTGGATACAGGATTATCAGATATGTACAGAACTCTGAGGAAACATGATGTAGGGGCAACCTATTTCAGACACATCTATGCTGCATGCATTGATTACATTCTAGTGTCTAAATATGTAAAACCCTATAAAATAGAAGTTAAGCCCACATAATTCTCTGATCATTGTATATTATTAGGATCTCTAAGTCTAGCAACAGTACCCCCAAAGATTTATTCCCTATACACAGATGGAGGCTGAACATCTCCTTATTGGAATCAACTGAATGTCAGAAACAGGTGGAAGTTCTTTTTGGTGCCAGAATCTCGACCCTGTGTCTTTATGATAATATTTGGGACTGGTGGACAGATACAAAAAAATATTTAAAATCTCTGTTTTTATCATTCGGTAAACATTCTGCAAACTCAAGCTGTATTAAATATTTAGACCATAGAAATCACTTATACAGACTTATGTCTTTCCCACCAAAGGACCTCATGAAATATAAAATGCAACTTTTGGAAATAAAAAAACAAATGAAAATCTATCAATATGATAGAGCAAAATCATTGGATATGGAAATGAAATTTTGCACACATAATCAACCAGCTTCGAATCCCTACAAGGTGTGCAAACAACGGCTGGATAAAACCATTATGGAAGGTTTACTTACATCGGACAATCGGCAGATAGACACCAATCTAGGAATGCTTTCATTAGTGCAACAAAACTTGTATGAAAATGTTTCACAAAACCCCTTAAAAAAGGGTAGCGTACAGAATTTTTTAACTGCACCAATACCCCATTTGAGCCAGTATGCTGGTGAGGCATTGGTAGATCCAATTACCTCTGAAGAAGTTTGTGGGGTAATTAAAAAGTTAATGACAGGAACCTCACCAGGAATAGATAGTCTCTCTAATGACTTCTGTAAAAAATATGAACCTTTTTTGAGTTCTGTACTGGCAAATATTTTTAATCTTATGTTACTGTCAGAATTTAAGTGTACAGATTTTAGTACAACTCTCATATGCTACATATTTAAAAAAGGGGATAAGAAGAAACTATTTAACTGGAGACCCATCAGCATCCTTAATAGTGACTATAAGATTTTGGCAAAAAAATCTGAACAATAGATTAATAACAGTAGCTGAAACTTTAATTGATATGGCCCAGACATGCACTATCTCTTAACATAAGACCCAACATAATCTCTTTATTTTACGAGAGCTCCGTGAAGCCTGTACATCTCAAAATCTTAAAGGCTTTATAGTTGCAGTAGATCAGTCTAAAGCATTTGATCGAGTTGAGCACCATTTTCTATTTAATGTACTAGAGACATATGTGATCCCAAAAACATTTGTGGATTGGATAAAAATATTATATTCTAATGCTAATATTATTCCAACAGTTACTGGTTTATTTGGTAGGGATGTTCCTCTTTTAAAAGGAGTATGGCAGGGCTGTTCGCTAAGCCCCTTACTTTATACCTTTGCTCTAGACCCAGTCATCCGGCAGATAAAGTGGAATAAACAAATTTTAGGTCTGGCTCCTCATGAGACTTTAACTCCAGGGAAAGTAACTGCATATGCAGACAATGTTACTCTCATTGTTCAAAACATCAGCTCCATAGAAAAGGCTATCAGCACCTTTGATGCCTGTGCACAATTCTCTGATGCTAAATTGAATAAGGACAAAAGCACTATTATAGTCCTGAATAAGCCAACCACTATGATCAGAGATGTAAATGGAATCAGCATCTCCACTGTGCTACAAAAATTTTAGGTATATGGGTAGGTCCCGGTGATATGGCCACCTATAATTGGGAAAAATAAATTAACATAGGTGAAAGCAAAGTTTGCCTTTGGAAAACATGGAAGTTTGGAAGGAAAAAGCGTGTATAAATTATCAAGAAATGTATTATTCCTATTTTTCTATATGTCAGTTATATTTATGCCCTCTCGGTACACTTGGAGACTAGACTTTTTAGTATTTTCTTCCAGATACTCTGGGGCAGCAGACTCAGTCCAGTTAAGAGGGACATTACTTACCTCCCACAGAGGAAAGGGGGGCTTAATATGATAAACCCAGTGTTATTTTTTCATTCCATTTTTTTATACAGTACCTTTAAATGTGCTTGGGAGACAAATGGGTCACTTTGGTAGTATTGAATACAGTGGGCCCTACAGAAATATTTTATAAAATGGGTTGATACCCCCCTTAAACTGTTGTCACAATTTGCAGTTCCAACCTATGCTGGTCCTTCAGTTAAAAAATTACACCAATGGAAAATAGAGAAACAGATATTGATGGCCTTAAATAGGAAAGGCTTCTATTCACACATAGTTCACAATGTACAGCAAGTGGCTTTAATTTTCCCTGAATGTACCCCTGGCAAAATGAATTGGGCCTTAAATACAAGGGAAGGGAACCTTAGCAGAAAAACAACTAACAGTATATGTTACTCTTAACAAGAAAGCATATCTCATACTCCACCTGGTAAAAAAAAAAAGTAAATAAAAATAAATAAACTTAATGACAGCAGAATCCCTGTTAAGGTATGGGACATTGTCTGGTTATGCTCACAGGGAAAGTTAGGCATGAGAGGTAATCTAAAACACAAACCCATAGCTGAATGGTATTGTCCTAAATTAACGTGTGCGAACATAAAAGAAAGTATTTTTCATTTTTTCTTTGATTGTCCTTCTAGCATTCAGGTGTGGGCAGAACTGGCCAATAGGTGGAAACTGCCCTTTTATACAAGAGTCTCATATGCTACTTTAATACTTGGAGATTACTCTGGTGTTTGGAGAATCTTTCACAAAAGTACTTTACATGTACTTTTCGCTGCCATTCAATACTTTTTATGGCAAGTACACTGTCAGTATGTTCTGCAACAGCAACAAGCTTCAAACAGTGTTTTAATTATGCAGATAGAAGCTGAAATAATTAGAGTAAAAGAACTTGATACACAGAGATTTACACCAGATAAAGTGGCCCATTTATGGAGACACTTCAAAATGTTCACTTAATGGAATATTTAGCCTTAGTTTTAGTATGCTAGTTTAAATACAGAGTAATGTGCAGGGATCCCCTTTGTTAGTTTTTTTTTCTCTCTCTGATATGAAATGTTTAAACATAGAAACTTAGACTTTGACGGCAGATAAGGACCGCTTGGCCCATCTAGTCTGCCCATTTCCCTACCTACAGGATAGGCCGCAGATCCTAGTTAACCAACAGCCTATTTCTTCCTACCCACCACAAGAATTGCCTTATGTCTGTCCCATGCATTCTTGAATTCTCCCACAGTTTTAGACCCCACAACCTCCTCAGGAAGGCTGTTCCATGCATCCACTAACCTCTCTGTGAAATAATACTTCCTCGCATTGCCCCTGAACCGCCCTCCTTCTATCTTTAAATTGTGTCCCCTTGTTCTTGCAAGTCTCTTTTTCTGAAAGATGCTACCCTCTTGGACTTTGTTGATTCCACTGAGGTACTTAAAAGTTTCTATCATGTCCCCCCTCTCCCTTCTTTCCTCAAGGGTATACATATTAAGCTCCTTTAGTCTCTCCTCATATGGCTTCTCTTGCAGACCCTGCACCATTTTAGTTGCCCTCCTCTGGACTACCTCTATCCTGTTTTATGTCCTTGCGGAGATGGGGTCTCCAGAACTAGACACAGTACTCAGATGGGGTCTCACCAACTGTCTGTACAGAGGGATAACAACTTCCTGTTTTCTGCTGCTGATGCCTCTCCCTATACATCCCAGTATACCCCAGCCCTCCCTACTGCCTTCTCACATTGCTTGCTAACCTTAAGGTCATCTGATATAATTACCCCCAGGTCCCTTTCCTTTTTTGTTGTTGTTACTACCTCCCCACCCATTGTGTATTCTTCCTCTGGTTTCTTGTTTCCCAGGTGCATTATTTTGCACTTCTTTGCATTGAATCCTAGCTGCCATACTTCTGACCATTCCTCCAACCTTGCCAAGTCCCTTTTCATCCTTTCCATGCCTCCTTGTGTATCAACAATGTTTAATACCTTTTATGATCATGATGTATACCTTCTATGCAATGTTTCTTATTTTTTTGTGTTTTCTTCCTTTGTACAATTTCTGGTATGATATACGAATACTGTGAAGTAATGTTTATGTTTCTTAATAAAAATTCCCCTACTCTTTTCGATAAGTGCCATGGAATCTTTAACATCCACCTGAACTACCACAAATCCAGGCAGATGGGACCTCATTTTAATGTCTCATCCAAAAGACAGCACCTCAGAAGTGCAGCATCCCTCTCATGCTGCACTACAGTGTCAGTACTGGGATTTTTACCCAAGTGCCAGATGTGGGGATTGAACCCACAGCCCTCTGATCTCCTGGCCTCAGAGGCAAGTGTGCTACCTACTGAGTCACTGACACTGATAGCATGTAAGGGAGGAACTAAAGTGCGTTAGGGAGGAGGGAGAAACAGAATCATTATGGCTGGTAATCCAGGATTCCAGGAATAAGACTGTCTAGATGGGAGTGGTGTAAGGCCACCCTCTCAGACAGAAGAGTTGGGCAGGGAACTTGAGAGGCAGATTAGAAGGGTATGTGGGAAGGGGAGTGTGCTGGTTGTGGGGGACTTACACCTGCCGTGGGTAGATTTGGGAACCACAGCTACCAGCAACAAAAGGGAACAGGTACTGCTGGATGTCTTTCAGGAAAGCTTCCTGACACAGGTGGTCAGTGAACCAACCAGGGGGAAGGGAACACCCTCTATATAGTGCTCACAAATGGAATGCTTGTGAGGGATATCAAGGTGGATGAACTGTTAGTGGGGAGTGACCATCACTCAGTATGGTTCAGGTCAATTATAGGCAAAGAGGGGGTGTCATTCAATGCAAAGGTGCTGGATTTCAGACTTGCAGATTTTGCAAAGATGGGGGAGGTAGTGAGTGGGTACCTGGACAGGATCTAGCCTAGTATGGACTCAGACCACAGATGGAAGCTCATTAAGAAGGGGATACTAGAGGCTACTAGTTCCCGTAGCAGGACTTGGAGTAAAAAGGCCAGGGGAAAAAAGACAAGCTAGATGAGCAGGTGATTCAGAACAAATCAGCTCAGCTCTGTAGAGGTGCAGCAGTGTAAAAAACAAGTTCAGTGACCATTCCAGATAACCAGTGTGCAGTAACACTAGGTAGAAAATAAATAAAAGTGTACACATGAAATGCTGGTTGCAGAAACAATTTTAATGGTGCCAAATGTAAAGAGCCTAGGATATCACAGGCTAGAAAATTTCCCCAGAGCTTCAAATCAAACAAGATTTTTCCTCAAGGGGGCAGTGTTCCTAAGTCACACATAGCTTAAATACAGATTTTGGTGCAGCTGAAGTTAATTAAGAAATAATGCTTTGGTGACCTAAAGCAACACTGATGACCTCTGTTAGAACACATAATGAATAATTGTAAACATTACTTTATCACACTTAATACAACATATTATTCATAAATATACCCCAATAAATACAAACGTGAAAAATAAGGTAAATTCAATGTGCAAAACATTGCTAATTTTTTTTAATTTTTTTAAGTTTTTAACTTTTTTAAATGTGTATGCAGGACAGACATCTTAGCCTAGATATCCACATAGATCTAAAAGGTGCTATAGCACTTAAGAAAGTAATCTAAGTATCAAGTGTCATATATATTCACTTAAAGGTCCGAAGAAAAGGTTTTTTTCACTGAAGAATGAAAAAAATTCTTAATTCAGAACTCAGTTTAAAAAATGCACAGCATGCCAAAAAGGTCAAGTAGTGGATTCTCCAGGTAAGGAAGAGTTGAACAGAAGCTTTCTTCCAATAGACCTGTTGTAAAAAAAAAATATATATATATATATATATATATATATATATATATATATATATATAAAATAAATAAAGAGACCAGTAGATACAAGGAGAGGGAACCTTAGCAGAAAACAACTAACAGTATATGTTACTCTTAACAAGGAAGCATATATCATACTCCTACTTATGAATATATAACCTAGCTGATCACATCTCAATGCCACAAAAATGCTAAGAATTTTTTTTTTTACGAAAATACTAAGAAATTTTTACAATGACAACACAGGTACATAACCCTAAGTTTCTTTATCTACTTTTCAAAAATGGACAAACATCCCAGTCATCATTTAAGCCTGATGGGGTACAAGCATTTAATTTATGTATGATCCTACTCTCCAGTTGTTCTAATTTTCTTTTTCTGTCGCCACCATATAGTGTATTTTGGAATGCAGTTATCCATAAAAATATAAGCATTTCTAAACGCTGTTATACTGCACTGCAATTGTCTGTTCTAGTTGTTATGCTGCACTAGATACCTAGCTAGTGCAGCATAACAGTTTAGAACTACTGTATAGTAGTGTGTAGCCTGAATCTTTAAAAAATCCCAATTTGTAAATGTGGCAGCACCTGTCTTAGCTAAAGAAATACTGACAGCTTCTACATTTATTTTCTAATGAAAACTGTCCTATAACCGTGTTCCAGAATTCACTGTAAAAAACAATCAGTGCTGTCCCATCAGTAACAAGCTGGGTCACTGGGTCTCAGGGTCATCGTGGCAACTTAACCTTTTGAGCTTCACTCTCGAGGTTAATAAGGCTGCCATGGCAACCACTCGATGCGGTAACCAGCTTCTTACCGATGGGACAGCAATGACTATTCTCTGTGTGCTGGAACATGGATATGATCAATACCCATAAAATGAAATGTTTTAAAATTACTTTGATGCTTAGTCTGCCAGTGATTCCCTACTGTTGTATTACTTAAAGGGTTTCCAATGGCCCGAAGGTGTTCCTGTATATGTTCTTTCAAAGGGTGGGTTGTCATGACAATATACAGTTTGGAACACAAGTATCACAAGGCATATACTACAAAAGATGTTTTATATGTTACAAAATGTTTGATCTCCTGGTAGGCTTGATTGGAGGGGCTTGAAAACCTATTTCCCTGTGATGAATATTTACAGATGTTGCAATTGCCACATCCATAAAATCCAAGAGGTAAGTCTTATAGTATGCCTTTCTGTTTCTTTTCTGTCTGATGGTGACTGTGTACAACCCTATCTCTTATGCTGGTACCTTTTATATAAACAATTCTAGGGCCATCTTTGGCCACTTTCTCCAGATTCTCATCTGCTGACAATATGGCCAGAATATTTTTAAACCTCCTGCAATCTTATTTATGACAGAGTTGTACTCAGTAATGAAACTAATATGATTGGTACCATTTGTATCCTTGACTTCAGGAACAATTAGACTCTGTCTGTCTTTACTTTTGGCAGCCTGAAGAGCTTCATTCAAAAGGGCATAATCATGTCCCCCTTCCACTAATATGTTTCTCAAATCTGTTGCCTGCTGATCAAACATAGCATCACTAGAACAGTTCCTTCGAATATGAAGGAATTGTCCGTAAGGTATGCTGTTTTTTAATGGTCTTGGATGGCAGATATCAGCCCTAAGAAGGGAATTACCTGCTGTTGGTTTCTGGTAGCCTTCAGTTGTTACTGAGCCATTGGGTTGGCCTGTAAGTAATAAATCCAAAAATGGGGTTGACTGCTTATTACAAGTAAATGTAAACTGGAAATTGAAATCATTACAATTAAGCATCTTTATGAACTGTTCAGCTTCTTGTTCAGTACGTTCCAAAATGCAAAGGATGTGTTTAATAAAGTGACCCCAATACTTAATTTGGTTCTTAAAGGGAATTTGTCTGTGGTCATGAATCTGAATTTCTTCCCATCATTCAAGAAAAATATTTGCATATGTGGGTGCCACTGCTGACCCCATAGCTGTTCCACATATTTGGTAGTAGAATTCAGAATTAAAGCAAAGGTAATTTGTTGTAAGAATTATTTATAATGCTTTAATGACAAATTCAGGATTTATGGTCCCTTCTGTACCACACTTGTCCATATAAATATGAAATTGCATTAAGTCCCAAATGATGTTTGATGCTGGTATATAATGAACTCACATCAATAGTGAGCCATAGGTAATCAACATCCCAATTAACATGTTCAAGTGCCTCCAGTACTGCCATGGAGTCCCTCAAATATGAAGAGGTGTTAACAATTGTTTGAAAAAAATGCATCTAACAATTCTGAAAGGTTCTCAGTTAGAGAACTTATGGAAGATACAATTGGTCTCCCTGGTGATCTCTAGAGGTCCTTGTGCACCTTAAGTAAGATGTAAAATGCGGGAACTACAGGAAAAGTAGGACACAGGAAGTCAAATTATTTTTAGAGCTATTCCCTTGGTATAAGGAATCATCCAAAAAAGTAACCAGATGGTGTCAGAATGTGGAAGTGGGATCACTGGACAGGAGTTGATAGCTTTTAGCATCACTAAGTTGATGAAGTATTTCTGATTCATAATATGTTCTGTCCATCATCACCACTTTACCCCCATGTCCGCTGGTTTGATCACAATATTTTTCATATTGCTGAGTTCTTGTAATGCCGTACGTTCTTCTGATGTTAAGTTGTTAGAACCTGGTTTGTACTGCTTTCAGATTTTAGTTTCTTTTACAACTAATGATTCAAAGGTTGGAATAGCCGATGACTGTGTCATCAGGCAGAAAATGGACTGAGGATGAAACTGCTTCCTTTCTTGTGTAAATGTCTGACCTGTAGTGTCAGATTCCATGTCTTGGAATAGTTTGAGTGCCCATTCTGGGTCCTAATCCAGCGGATGAGATGCAGTCTGGTCTTGGGACACATTTCTACTTAAGTCATGTATAACTTTACATATGTGGGTGCCACCGCTGACCCCATGGCTGTTCCACATATTTGGTAGTAGAATTCAGAATTAAAGCAAAGGTAATTTGTTCTAAGAATTATTTATAATGCTTTAATGACAAATTCAGGATTTATGGTCCCTTCTGTACCACACTCGTCCATATAAATATGAAATTGCATTAAGTCCCAAATGATGTTGGATGCTGGTATATAATGAACTCAATATTTAATTCCTCAAGCTTAGCAGACTAGAACCTGTGTGGCTGGCTGTTTGTGTTTGTCTCTGTCAGTAGTTTATTTTTTGTGGATTTTCATGTGTTTCTGCTTGGAGGAACTGGACCATTCTTGGACATAACATCTATGAACATTTTCTGGACTAAGAAACTGCAAAACATCACCACCAGGTATTGGCATTTTCATCATAAATCAACTTTTTTGGAAGCCATCAAAGCCAAAAGTAAGGTCAATTAATCTGTTATACAAGCACTGAGTTGTGGAGTGCTGCATTGAATCCACATTTCCATCTGACTTGTTCTTAAAGGATGTGTACTTGTCTGTGAGGTCTATTCACAACATTTTGGAGAACAAAGGGAAGATACTAACAAAGGATTTTTACATCCTGCAAATGCCCCAGGCCAATGTTCATCACCTTCAGGAATTTAACCCCTTCAGGAATTTATCACATTCTGGGTCTTTGAGCTACAATAACAATTTTCTGGTCCCTGGTAGTTCACCATTTCCTGTGGATTTGATTACTTTTCATCTAGATGCCCTACAACAAAACTAGTCTGCAAAATGATTAAAGCATACCTTCTTAGGATACTACTTATGCTACTTCTGATATCTGGAAATGTTCATCCTAACCCGGGGCCTACTGGCCTAGCACCCCATGCCACAAAAAGGTTGGAGGGGTCCCTCACATTAGCCTCAATCAATGTCTGCAGCCTCCTTAACAAACTTGACATCTTGCAAACCTGGGTCCAGCAACATAGCCTGATGTACTCTCTGTTGTCAAAACATGGCTTAACCCCAAGATGCCAGATGCTGCAGTCTCCATCCCTGGATACTCTATATTCAGGCAGGACAGGGTTTCCAAATGAGGTGGGGGCTGTGCCATCTACCTGAGGAATTCCAATCTGGGTCAAGTCTTCCCATTCTCAAACCCTAAACCACCCTTGCAGGTTCTCGCTATTAAAGCTCTACTCGGGGCACACAACAAGGAGCTCACCATTGCCTCTGTGTACCTATCCCCTAAAGATCAGCCAAATGGATTCATGAGCATATTAGAAAGCCTACAGGGATTACACCATAACTCTGAACTCATAGTACTAGGCGACTTCAACATAAATTGGCTATTGCTGGAGGCCAGAAACTACAAGGATGCTGTCACATCACAGAACCTCACCCAGATTGTTACCAACCCCACCAGATGCAACTATAGGACAGGGCTGCACACACTTCTGGACTGGATCCTTACTAATCACCCTGAATGAATCTCAAAAGTCTCAGTGCTCCCTGATGGGATCAGTGACCACTCACCGGTCACATGTACCTGGACAAACAAATTCATTAAGCCCCCTCCTAAAATAATCCACACCAGAATGTTAAAGCAGGGGTACCTGAGCTACTAAAACACACCTAAGCCACCTGGACTGGACACCAATCGACTCTGCCATTGATGTAAACCAAGCCTTAGACCTTTTCATTAGCCACTTCACTGCGGCCTGCAATATCTTTGTACCTCTCAAAAAGCTGAAGGTCAGGGACAGAGCTAACCCTTGGATAATCTCCGATCTAATCACTTTACTCAAACATAGGGATCATCTCTGGCACTGTGCCCATGCAACATCCAAACCTGGGGATATTCATAAATATAAAGCTGCCAGAAATGAGTGCACACAGGCAGTTAGGAGCACCAAAAGCAAATACTTCAAGGAAGCTCTCTCCAACTCCTGGGGTGATGGAAAAAAAATTTGGAGTAACTTGAAAGACCTTACAGGCAAGTACCCTAAGTCACCACCCACCATGCTCAACATAAATGGAACACAAACATCTGACCTGTACGCAATCACCAACACCTTTAACAATGCATTCTCCAACTTGGATAGTGTCCTCCCTTCTAATTTCTTTGATGCCCCCTCTGGTAGTAACCCTCCTGCAACTGCTCTCCTCCTATACCCTGCCCCACAATTCTACTTCAAGGAGATCCCAGTGCATGAAGCCAGAACCTATATTAGGAAGGCCATTCACAATGCAGGCTACAGTGGTGACTCCCTTGACATGAAATTGTTAGCACTTGTCCATGAAGAAGTCCTTGAACCTCTGACAAAGGTCCTCAATCTATCACTAAGGATGTCCCAGTTCCCATCTCGCTGGAAACAGGCGACCATCACACCGGTACACAAAAGTGGAGAAAAATCACTGCACTCCAACTACAGACCTATCTCCATCCTCCCTCCATTGTCTAAGGCCCTGGAGTGCATTGCCTCAGACCAGCTAGTCAAGTACCTGGAAAAATACGACATCCAGTGTTCTGAGCAACATGGTTTCCAAAAAGGGCACAGTAACACCACTGCACTATTAGAATTCATGGGCTTCATTCATACCACGCTCGATCAAGTAAACTGTGTAGGGGCAGTATTCATCGACCTTATGAAAGTCTTTGATAATGTGAACCACCCACTCCTTCTCAAGCAATTATCAAACATTGGGCTCTCCAATGAAGCACCCCTGCTCTGGTTTTCAAGCTACCTTGGGGAGAAGGTCCAGTGGGTTAGGATTGCCGGTGTCACCTCGGAAGAAAAGCCAGTCCTTTAAGGGGTCCCACAGGGGTCCATCCTGGGGCTACTACTCTTCAGTCTCTTCCTCAATGACCTTCCCAGTGTCTGCCACCAGAAATTACTGCTCTACTCAGATGACACAGTCATGTTCACCAACCACCAAAATGCAGAGCTCCTCAAGAAACAATTATAGCTTGAATTCATGCATATCTCAGAATGGTTCAAGTCACACAAACTGGTCATGAACTACAGCAAAACAATTGTTATGACCTTCTACAACACCAGGAGCAAGTACAAATCCTGTGACCTCACCATCCTAAACCAAACAGAGACCTTACTTCAACACATTCCTGATTTTAAATACTTAGGTGTCACATTGGACAGCTCACTCTCCTACCATTGGCACATAGATTCTGTCGCCAAAGCCACCAACATCCGTATAGGCCTGCTCTACAGGCACAAACACTGCATGACTCCTGACACTCTTCAGTTGGCTATCAACAGCTCTGTCACCTCCATCATTGATTATGGGCTAGCAATTTATGGCTCTGCCTCTGCCTCTGCCCTCCGCAGAATTACAGTTGCACTCAACAAAGCATGCAGGCTGCTAACTGGGGCTGACCAACTTACACACACTTGTGACCTCTAAACTCGGGCAGGATGGCTTCTTCTCATCAGCTGGATACAGTATCAAACCTGACTTTTAGCCAAAAAAGTCCTCCTTGGGGTCATGCACCCGGGCATTGAAAAGCTACTCATTGACCACCACAGCACCCAGCAAACTAGAAGTTCACAACAACTGACCTTCCTTGTCCCCAGATGCTGGACTACCATGGGCCAGAGGGCCTTTGCCCACAGAGCACCACAGTGGTACAATACTCTCAACAAAGAAACTCTTACTGCTGCTATTCTTGGCCCTTTTAAGAGACAACTCTGACTTCATCTCATTTCAACTAGTCATTGTGACTGCCTTGCCTAATCAGGGGCCCACTGCTCACTGCCCTCCACTTCAGTCTTGACAGCTACCTCTCCCTGCCTTGCCCTTTTCTACCTGCCTACCCCCTTGCCCCCTCTCCCTTTCCTCCCCTGGGCATTTCTTGACTTTATCCCTCCCCTCTCCCTTTAGAGCTCTTACCCTCACCCTCTACCCTCCAACAATGGTTTTTCTGCCTGCATACCCACTTCTCTCTCACCTGCAGTGCTTATTTCTAAGATTGCCCTTGGCTGGTATGTCATGCTACCTAACATTTGGCACATTTTGAATTACTGGAATTTCCTAAGCCTCAATCTCTTACTTCTTTTTATTGTGTAACTATGTATTATTATGGTGATCTTTGTATGTATACCCCCATTCCTTCAACATGAAACCTTTGTAAACAAGCAGTTCCTGCTCAAAGGTATTTGTAATCCTAGATTTCAATAAAATAAAAATTAAAAAAAAAAACTGTTGCGTTATCTGCATTCTGGGTTTGTAGATTTTCAGGTGAGAGATACCTACATATTTGAAGTATCCCCAAGGCACTCTCACCCACATTCTCATTCAGCAAACATCCCATTCTTGATTTGTTGTTAAAAAAATTATTTAGATGTAGTTCCCTGAGAGTTTTCTTGAGATCCACTTGTAACTAGAAAAAGTCCGTTTTGTGGTCGGGACAAATGACAATCCCTTGGATAGTACCTTAAGATGTTCTTAGTTTAATGGTAACTTTGAAATGTTAATTAATGTGTCTTTCTCAGATTGTGCTTGCCCTGTTGTGGATTTTTGCTGTTTTCTTTTCTTGACTTCTCTTGTTCCCCTCCTTGTTTTTTTTTTTCTTTGTTTCTGTGCAGGCAGCTGAAAGACTCATTTGGGAATTGCTCCTGTACTCAGGGCCTCTGCTGCTGAGGTCTATGGGGCTTACTGAGAAAAACACTCTGTTTTTTGCTGTCCTAATGCTGATGAATGAGTGTTAGACCTCTGACTGCATGTCCTACTTTGTGATCTCCCTCTGTGGTTTGTTTTCTGTGACTGGTCCCACTTATAGACCGTGTTATTTTTATAATCGGCTTGATCTCTATTAAATTTGTGTTGCTTCTTTGCTATAATTGTTTTTTTCATGTACTTGAGTTCTTTGGCTTAATTTAGTGTTAAAATCAAGAAACTCTTCTGTTTGTTCCTCTGCCAGCAAACCCTCCTCTGTCTCCTTGATCTCTTTTAATACCAATTGATGCTTTTCAACATCCTCATCTCTTAGTATCTGGATTAATGTAAATGAATATAAATCCAGTGCATTGATCCACCTTTGTTTGTATATATGTCTTAAAAATCACCAGCAAGGCTGGCCTGGTGGCACTGAGGGTTGAGGGACTTGACGCCACACCTCACACTATGCCGGTGACCTGGGTTCAGGAGTGAGCTCTGGCACCAGGGATTGGCAGGGGGAGAGCTGAGGATTGAGTGCCCTTGTGAGCTTTCCTTCCTGGGTGGATGGGTGGTTGGCCCAGCATTCCAGCAGACCCTGGTGGAGACCAGGGGCTGCTGCAATGAACTGAGCAGCACATAATTATCATGGCTGATGCAGGCTGGGTTGCCATGACCCAGTGCATCAGGGTGTGCACCATGCTGGGGGGGACTGCAGAACAAGGAAAAACCAGGTCCTTGTGGTAGGCGCTGACACCAGCCCCCATGTCCACTGCTGGGTCTGTCCTGGCTGGTCTTTCAGGTTTCTCCACCATGGACCCCCACCTGCAGCTGGAGTCTATGTATGCAAGTGTACCCAGAGAGGAGGGGTGGCCCCATCCTGGAGGGATTAAGCTGGGGGTGCTAGCTGAAGGATGGGGAGGAGAGAGGAGGCTCAGACAGGTGGACTTCAAGCAGGGCAGGATCCTGCTGGATGCCCGACAGAGGCTCCTTGGACCATGATCAGAAGGGAAATAGATTCAAATAAAAAAAAGAAACCTCCAGCAGGTCCTTTTTCAATTCTTAGTCTCTGTGGGATATTCTTGGACTGTGTGTATTTATCAAGGGATATTTTGTTATATCAATCAATCAATCAATCAATCAAGTCTTTATTTAACCAGGCGTTCATCGTTGAGCAGAAGCTCATTTGCAAGATGGACTTGGTTATAGTAGAGT
Source organism: Neoceratodus forsteri (assembly GCA_016271365.2). Classification (NCBI taxonomy): domain Eukaryota; kingdom Metazoa; phylum Chordata; order Ceratodontiformes; family Ceratodontidae; genus Neoceratodus; species Neoceratodus forsteri. The sequence goes on from CM028129.1 coordinate 1,020,787,000, forward strand.
CTGATTTCAGATAATTTTAGCCCCTCAAGTTTTTCAAACTTTTCCCTGACATTGTCAGTGAATTCTGGATTCAGTTCAAAGTCCTCTGCAAAGATGTCCCCCACCTCTTCTCTGCATCTAAATGATGCTCTAATCCTAGTGAATGCAGGCCTTTCAGTATTTTGAGGCAGCACCCCTGCTATTAAGTTATTTATCATTTAACTTTCTCAATCCGACTCATCACTCATTCCCAGGCTACATCAGGCTAATTTTTTACAGATCTTTACAAAGGAGCTAAAGCCCTTTGCCAAGAGAAAATGAGAAGAAGTAACAGCAAATTAAGGATGCTACGGTGAAACCTGATGCTGCAGTAAAGAAAAGTGTGTAACAGTACCAACATACATGGGCCTGCACTCCTTGGGTCTAATAGAAAAAGTAAATGAGTTATAGCATGGATCATTATAGTAAGATCCTGGCACCAAAAAAAAAAAAAGATGTTTTAACTGTAGACGTGTACTGAGCAAAGGTATAATTAACTCACTCAGCTCTTTGACGCAGTTCCCCAGAAGTTCCGGATTCCACTGTAATTCCTTTAAGTGAGGTAATCCATAATGGAAATGCATGCCCGAGTAAGTGTGTTGCCGAGCAGCCAGAAAAGAAGCAAAACACAAATCAGGAAGTCAGGACAAATTGGCACTCAGCTTCGTAGAGGTGCAGCAGTACAAAAAACAAGTTCAGTGACCATTCCAGATAAGCACTGTGCAGTAACACTAGGAAGAGTATAAATCCAAAGAGCACACATAAAATGCTGGGTACTGAAACAATTTTAATGGTGCAAAATGTAAAGAGTCAAGCATATCACAGGCAAAACAATTTCCCCCAGTGCTCCGAATCAAACAAGATTCTTCTTCAGGAGGGCAGTGTTGCTAAGTCACACATACGTTTATACAGACTTTGGTGCAGCTGAAACTAATTAAGAAATAATACTTTGATGACCTTAAGCAACACTGATGACCTCAGTTAGAACACATAATAAATAATTTTAAACATTACTTTATCACAATCAGTACCAAGTATTATTCATAAATATACCCCAATAAATACAAACATGTCAAAAATAAGGTAAATTCAGTGTGCAAAAGAATGTTACTTTTTTTAAACTTTTTAAGTTTTTAAGGTTTTTAAATGCGTATGCTGGAGAGACATCTTAGCCTAGATATCCACATAGATCTAAAAGGCACTATAGCACTTAAGAAAATAATCTAAGTAACATCAAGAGCCATACATAGTCACTAAAAGGCCCAAAGAGAAAGGTTTTTCACTGAGGAACTAAAACAATTCTTAATTCAGAACTCAGTCCAAGAAATGCACAGCATGTCAAACAGGTCATGTACTGGATTCTCCAGGTGAGGGAGAGCTGAACAGATGCTTTCTTTCCATTGACCTGCTTTAAAATCAAAAAATTAAATAAAAATGTAAAATAAATAAAGAGACCTATAGATACAAGGGGAGGAAACCTTAGTAGAAGAACAACTAACAGTATATGTTAGTCTTAACAATGAAGCATGTCTCATACTCCTACTTATAAATATATAACCTAGCTGATCACATTTCAATTATGTGAAAATGCTAAGAGATTTTCATCACTGGCAGACTAAGCATCAAAGTAATTTAAAAAAAAGTTTTATTTTATGGGTATTGATCATATCCCTGTTCCAATATTTGGGGGAGACAGAAAAAGAAAATTAGAACAACTGGAAAGTAGGATCATATATAAATTAGATGCCTGTACCCCCATCAGGCTTATATGATGACTGGGATGTTCATTCATTTTTGAAAAGTAGATAAAGAAACTTAGGGTTATGTACATTGTGTTGCCATAAGTAAAAACATCTTAGTATTTTAGTGTAAAAAAAATTCTTAGCAATTTAAGCCTTTAAGTACCAAATTAAGTATTGGTGTCATTTTATTGACGACATCCTTTGCAATTGGGAAGGTACTGAACAAGAGGCCGAACAGTTTGTAAAAATGCTTAATTGTAATAATTTTATTCTCCTGTTTACATTTACTTGTAATTAGCAGTCAGCCCCTATTTTTGGATTTATTACTTACAGGCCAACCCAATGGCTCAGTAACAACTGAAGCTACCAGAAACCAACAACAGGTAATTCCCTGCTTAGGGCTGATAGCTGCCATCCAAAAACCCTTAAAAAACAACATACCTTATGGACATTTCCTTCATATTCGAAGGAATTATTCTTGTGATGTTATGTTTGATCAACCGGCAACAGATCTGAGAAATAGATTAATAGATAGGGGGTATGATTATGCCCTATTGAATGAAGCTCTTTAGGCTGCCAAAAGTAAAGATAGACAGAGTCTAATTGATCCTAAGGTCAGGGATACAAATGGTACCGATCATATCAATTTCATTACTGAGTACAACTCTGTCATAAATAAGATTGCAGAAGCTTTAAAAAGATTCTGGGAAATATTGGCAGCAGATGAGGATCTGGGGATAGTGGACAAAAGATGACCCTAAATTTGTTTATATAAAAGGTACCAGTATAAAAGACAGGGTTGTACGCAGTCACCATCAGGCAGAAAAGAAACATAAAGGCATACTAGGAGACTTACCCCTTGGAGTTTAAAGATGTGGCAATTGCAACATCTATAAATATTCATCAAAGGGAAATAGGTTTACAAGCCCCTCCAATTAAGCTTACCACAACATATTTTGTGGTATATGCCTTGTGGTGCTCATGTTCCAAACTGTATATTGTCATGACAACCCACCCTTTGAAAGATTGTATATAGGAACACATTTGGGCCATTGGAAACCCTTCAGGTAATATACTAGTAGGTAATCACTGTCAGACTAAGCACCAAAGTAATTTAAAAATGTTTCATTTTATGGGTATTGATCATAACCCTGTTCCAATATGTAGGGGAGACAAAAAAAGAAAATTAGAACAATTGGAAAGTAGGATCATATATAAATTAGATGCCTATACCCCATCAGGCTTAAATGATGACTGGGATGTTCATCCATTTTTGAAAAGTAGGTAAAGAAACTTAGGATTATGTACCTGTGATGCTATCAGTAAAACTTTCTTAACATTTTCAAGTAAAAAACATTTCTTAGCATTTTTGTGGAATTGAAATGTGATCAGCTAAGTTATATATTTATAAGGTGGAGTATGATATATGCTTCTTTTTTAATAGTAACATGTACTATTAGTTGTTCTTCTGCTAAGGTTTCCCTCCCCTTGCATCTATTGGTCTCTTTATTTACTTAATATTTTATTTTATTTTTTTACAACAGGTCTATTGGAAGAAAGCATCTGTTCAACTCTCCCTCACCTGAAGAATCCACTACTTGACCTTTTTGGCATGCTGTACATTTTTTGGACTGAGTTCTGAATTCCTCAGTGAAAAAACTTTCTCTTTGGACCTTTAAGTGAATATGTATGACACTTGGTGTTACGTGGATTACTTTCTTAAGTGCTATAGTGCCTTTTTGATCTATGTGGCTATCTAGGCTAAGATATCTCTCCTGCATACGCATTTAAAAACTTTAAAAACATAAAAATGTAAAAATATGTAACATTCTTTTGCACATTCAATTTACCTTATTTTTCGCATGTTTATATTTATTGGGGTATATTAATGAATAATGCTTTGTATTACTTTGTAATTGTGATAAAATAATGTTTACAATTATTTATTATGTGTTCTAACAGAGGTCATCCGTGTTGCTTTAGGTCACCAAAGCATTATTTCATAATTACTAACATACTAAAATGCCAGCAGAATAGGCCTAACGGTTTTTCGTGTCTGCTCATTTGGTCAGCCCCCACCCTGGGTGCTGACCTTGCTGCCCCCCTCGCCTTCTCTGGCTTCTCCCTTCCCAGTTCTGGATATTCTTGCTGCATTAGATTTTGCTTCCAGAACCCTTCCCCTGTACCTGTCTCACCCCCTAAGGAGGAGGAGAAGAGCTTCTTCTGATACTTCAGGAAGAAAAGGAGCTGTAAAGAACAGATAGTAAGAATGAAGAAGGTTGGGCAATGGGAAAAGAAGGGTGGAGAAAAATCATAAGCCCTCAATGACTACTTCTGCTCTGTATTTATGAAAGGGAGAGGGGGAGTGCTACCCAAGGGAAGTGGGGGACAGTAAAAGCTAGTGAGGGAGCAATGGATGGGGTGATCACAGAAGGTAGAGTGCCAGAGGGCTTGAGAGTGCTGAGGATGGACAAGGCACCAGGACCAGATGACATTCACTCCAGGGTACCGAAGGAGCTAACAGAGATCCTGGCAGGGCCCTTGGCAGGCCTATTCAATTCCTCATTAAATTCAGGATGCATACCCAAGGATTGGAGGCTGGCTCATGTGTTTCCCCTGCATAGGAGCGACCCCAAAGATACCCAGGGAACTATAGACCAGTGAACCTCATGTCCATCATGGGGAAGCTAATGGAAATAATCCTAAAAGAGAGGCTAGTGTCCTTGCTGGAGTTCAGTGGGCTGCAGGACAGTAAACAGCATGGCTTTGTCACAGGCAGACCCTGCCAAACCAACCTGGTAGATTACTATGACTGGGTAACTAGTCAGATGGACAAGGGCCATGCAGCAGATGTCTTGTACCTGGACATCAGCAAGGCATTCAGTTCAGTGCCACATGGAGATTTGGAATAAAAATTGAAAGCACAGGGGAGGGAGCAAAAATGGTGGTATGGGTGACAAATTGGCTGCAGAAAAGGCAGCAGAGGGTGGCCATGGAAGGGGAACTCTCATCCCCAAGGGTAGTAATGAGCAAGGGTCCACATGGCTTGGTGCTGGGACCAGTGTTATTTGGGATATTTCCATGGGCATCAAGAGCAGGATCTGGCTGTTTGCCAACGACACCAAGATAAGGGTGGTGGATGACATAGAGGGATGGCAGAGTTTTCAGGAATATATGAAAAAGCTGGAGACCTGGTCAGACACTTGACAGCTGGGGTTCAATGTCAAAAAGTGTAAGGTACTGCATTTGGGGGAAAATAATCCAAGGAGAAACTACCAACTGGGGGAGTGCAGCAGGTGGAGACTGAGGAGGAGAAGGATCTAGACTGGTCATCACAGGATCAATGAACAACCTGGCACAGTGTAGGAAGGCTGCAACATGGGGCAACAAAATGCTTGGTTGCATCACAAGGGGAATAACATTGTAGAGGGAGAAGGTGATTCTGCCGCTGTGTAGATCATTGGTTAGACCTCATCTTGATATGCATGCAGTGCTGGCACCTGTACCTGAAAACAGACATTAAATTACTGGAAGGAGTGCAGCACAGAGCAAATAAGACTATCCAGAGACTGGGGGTATTACTGTATGAAAGTAGACTAAAGGAGTTGAACATGTATTCACTGTAAGACAGGGGAGACAGAGGGGAGATGATCATAACATTTAAGTACATGAGAGGGATAAACAAGACTGGTACGGAGGGGCTATTCAGGGTAAGGGTGGGGAGGGACACTCAAGGCCATGACATGAGATTGGAGGGGGGAAGGTTCAGGAAGGAAATGAAGAGGCACTTTTTTACAGAGAGGGTGATGGCAGGGTGGAATGTATTACATGCAGAGATGGCAGCTTGTAAAATGGTGGACTGCTCCAAAAGGATTGGGACAGGGCAAGAGGGAGGATACGGGGTGAGGAAGGAGGGGCAGCTGCAGAATAGGGCTGCTAGCTGCAAAATTGAGCGGACTCGATAGACCAAATGACCTTTTTCTGCTGGCAAATTTTGTATGTTTGTATGTTCATATTGCAGAAATATAGGTTTTTGTTCCAGTGTCATGCCATTATATGGTGTGGTTAGATTCAGTGGCAGTCTGTCTCCTCATTTTTGGCACATTATGCTAAATCAGATCACTAGGACAGATTGCAATATTTAACATGTATTTATGTATGACTAGTGATTGTGAATGTGTGTGTTTGAGGTCTGGGTCATACATATAGGATTTCCACCTTCAACCATTGGAACTGGGCTGCACACATTTTAATCATTAATGGATATGCTCTATATTTGTGGAATCTTTGGTGTCACCTATGTTTTCACTAAGAACTTACATTTAATGTGTAAATTGTATTTAAACAGGGAACCACTGGTGGGTGTCACCACTGGATGTGGTGAGCTACCCCACTGCTAGACCTTATTTTCAGATATTATTCTGTTGTATATATGCTTTTTTATGTAATTATATGTAAATGCCAGTGTCAGCACAAAGGCACATAGGGAAAATACTATTTTTTTTTTAAAGGCTTGGCCTTCTTTTGACCTGAAGACAGCTATTTGCCAGGAACTGAAATTGCATCCCCACTGTTTTTTTACAGAGATATGGCAAAATCCAATTGTATGTCATAAAGCCATGCATTCAGAAGCAAAATGCTTTGATCTAAGGAAGCTGTTATAATATGCTACATTTTATGAGGTAACAGGAGAGGAACATACTTCTTTAAAAACCGGTGTGAATTTTATCTTATGGGTGCAATGGTCTACAGGGGACTTCAAAGGGTTTAACCCTGAAATGTCATATCCATGCTAATTATAGGTCTCAGAATCTGATACTTAATGCTTGTAAATTTTGGAAACAGTGCCATCTTCTGGCCTAAAAGAGACATCTCATGTCCAAATGGAGCAGTTGCTCTGAACTGGGAACTGATGACACTGCAAGTTTATGGAAGGGTATTTAAACTTCCAGCTCAGTGCATTTGGACACACATTCACATCTGGACTCCACCTGATACACAGAAGCCATTCTGTTTGGAGTCTTTCTCCTGACCAGAATGCTGCTACAGAATGACTGCAATATTTTGAAAACCAGTGATTTTCTGGACTTTGAAAAAAAGACTTAGCTAACAAGTTTTAATGTTTTTTTCTGTATATTTGTCCCATTCTGTTCCTTCTACTGTAACATAAATTAGTGTATGTTCTCTTTTACTTGTAAATGCATTTATTTAATTATTTTAGTAAAACCTTTTGGTTGTATAAAGAAATTCTGCCTGAGTGATACTTTCTTTATTTGTGTGTGGCCTGTGAAATAGTATTAATAATCTGTGAAAACTGTTATTGCCAAAAGGGATCACACCATGAGCAACCAAATTGAAAAAGGGTCTGTAAGGGACATCTCAAAAGTATGGGAGATACCAGAGTCTACAAAGATTTTGAACCAGTTTCAGTTCTGCAAAGCTTTATGTTATGATAATCTTAGGAACATTTCCCAGCACTTATGTCATAACCCTAATTTTTAACTGGGCTGGAAGATGGTGACCCCTGTGGAAATCCCACAATTAGTGGGGAAAAGGGTATGTGATCTCCTCCTCAATGGTCAGCTTAAGACTAGTCAGGAACTCTTGCTGCTACTTAATTTATCACTAGGTATATCTTAAAGAATTATCAAATTCAGCATTTGCTGACTAAATGGTTTGGAATGGCATCCTGGTACATCAACCAAGGGGACTTTTTCCATATGCTTTAGACTTTGGCATGGCAGCCACATTCGTTTCCCAAATCACAACTACTTTGCATACTGAGTTCTTCCCAGATAATACAGGGTATTCACATTACTGGTCCTCTCTGTTTCCAACTATGACTTTTAATTGGGACCATATCTGGGAGGATCTTTACCTTTAGATGAAAAATTGTAAACTGTGGCTTACCCAGTCTTACATCCTATATAATATATATTTTACACCTGTTAAATTGTACATGATGGGGAACATATCTTCCCTTCTTTGCACCAGATGTGGCCAAGCTGAATGGTCCCTATTCCACAGTTTGTGAGATTGTCCCAAAATTGCCTGCTTATGGGACATGATAAAACATAAGGCAGACCCTCTTCTTGGTCTAGCAAACCACTTTACAGCTGAAATCTGTCTCATGGGTGATTATTCTGGTGTCAGCAGGGTCACAGAGCACAAATATCACTTGTCCATGATTTCTCTTTTGGTTAAAAGAGTGGTGCTTCATCACTGGAAGGACCACTCAGGCATACCATACACTGAATGGCTTAATGAGTTACAGTGTAACCTTCACTTTGAGAAAATGATAGCTAGTCTTCATAACAGCATAGCTGGGTTTAATAAGAGATCGGGTAAGCTACATACCTTATTTTCCCTCTAATTCATCCTTGGATCAGTGTAGTGGAGAAGATCTAGGGTTGGATATTTAGACTGCACCAGGTAGGAGCACAAGCCTGGGTGCAGTGCAGCTGGGCTGTGCCAGGGCATGGACCAGGTGATATTCAATGGTGCTGCACCATGGCTTAGCACTGTTGAATATGGCACTGAGGGTGCATGCACTGAGCACAGTGCAGTGACACTGTGCCAGCTCAATTGGCAGGTGGGGAGCCAGGGGATGCACCAGCGCAAGTGCAGTTGTGCTAGGTGCATCAACCACAAAATTCAGCACTGGGCATGCAAATGAGGCCATTATGCATGCAAGGCACAAACAGGGCCATTTGCATGTCATTATGGCCCTATTTGCATGCGGTGTGCCAATCCCTGGTGACGTGTGCCTGGTGCCCTGCCAGACTGCAGCCATTGGGGACCAATGCCCTGCAGTCCCTTGGTGGCCCTGCAACCCTGACCATGAGCAAATATTCAATATATCCCTAGTGGTCCAGTGGACTGCTCTCTATCACCCGATCATGGGCATAAGTAATCTACATCCCTGGTGGTCTAGTGGACCGCTCTTCATTGCCTGATCATGGGCATATGTAATCTACATCCATGGTGGTCCAGTGGACCACTCTCCATCACCAGATTGCAGGCATAAGTAATCTACATCCCTGGTGGTCCAGTGGATCACTCTCCATTGTACGATCATGGGCATAGGTAATCTACATCCCTGGTGGTCCAGGGGACCACTCTCCATTGCCCAATCATAGGCATACGTAAATAAACTCCCTGGTGATCCAGTGGCCCCCCCAGTGCCTGATCATGGGTGGATATAGCGAAACCAGTCCTGGTGGTCCAGTGGTATCCCCTCCCCACCCACCCACTGAGGTCTGCCGCCACTGAGCACCCCTCCAGTCAGCAGCAGGTGGTGACATCCTGCCCGCATGCCACCTGGCTGCCCACTGACTGACAGTGTACTGTACTGTCTTTATGCCTATTGGTCCACTGCATGGGCCAATGGGTGTACAGACCATACTGTACTACACAGGCCTGATATGAGAATGAACGTGTAGTACAGTATGGTGTGTATGCCCATTGGCCCATGCACTGGCCCAATAGGCATACAGACAGTATTGTATGCTGTCAGAGGAAGTTTCAGATGGAGCTGGAAATACAGGAAAAATGAAATCACTGTCAGAGAGAGGCCGAGGAAAAAGAAAACCAGCATCAGAGAGAGGCTGAGGAAAAAGAAAACTAGCTTCAGAGAGAGTTTAAAAGAGAGGATAAAGCACTCCAGAGGAAATTTGAAATGGTGAAGCTAAGACTCCATTGACCATCGCCAGAGGAAGTAAGATGCAGGGGTGAACCTGGAACTCTAGGACTTGGGTATAAATTAAATTCCAAACTATAGCTGAATTTAAAGAGGGGGAGGACATGGATGCATTTTTAAATTCATTTGAAAAGGTGTGTATCCAGGCTGAAAATCTGAGAGAGTCCTGGAGCTTTCTGCTATCCCCAGTGCTTAATAGGAAAGGGTGTGAGGTACTAGGCCAAATGGACGATCAGGACAGTAGTAATTATGAGAACCCTAAAGCTGCACTGCTTAAAAAGTATGAATTAATGCCTGAAGCATACATAGTTAAGTTCTGTAAGCTCTGGAGAAGCCAAGATAACAGCTATGAGGAACTCACCACAAAGCAACGTCAGTTTTTGAAATGATGGGAGGGAGTGGAAGCAAATTCTGTTGAGAAAATTTAGGAGGTGGTACTTCTGGAGCAATTCTTTTGGGCTTGCCCAGGAGAGCTAAATCCTGGGTAGAGGACTAAGACCCCAAAACAGTGCAGCAGGCAGCTGAGCTCTCAGATGGCTTTGCCAGGAGCAGGCCTGCTGTGAAAGGGAGTGGGGTGGGTGTGGCAGCACAGAAGGGGAAAAGCACACCTTCAGGGTAGCTAAAACCCCACACTACCTTCACAGAAAGGGGGAAGCACCATATTACAAAAAAAAAAGATTTATCAGATCAAAGAAATTATAATTGTTTTTTTTTCCAATTGTTTAACCAGGTGAGACACACTAAGCTGAGAGCTTGGTTACAGGTGTGACCTGGGACTACTAGGGGAAGTTAGGTGACTTACTCAGGGTCACACAGTATGCAAGTGGGGGCTGTGGGATTCAAACCCAGGTCTCCAGATTTGCAGCTCAGAGCCTTAAACCACTGCGCTATACTGCCTCCCTGTTGTTGGTTTTGCAAACAGCGAGGGCATCTTGCTAGACAGTGTCCTAAAAAGGCACAGAGTGATCAAAGAGTTGCTTGAACAGAGTTGGGTGCACTGTGTATCCCTGAAAGCATGCCTATAAACATGAGGGAGCAATACACCTAGTTACTGTAAATGGAGTGCAGAGCCATGAGTTAAGGGACACGGGGGTATCTCTTACCTTAATAAAAGGGGATTTGGTTGGCCTGAACAGCTTATACCTAATCAGTTTGTAACAGTGAGGGGATTCACTGGAGAGGAAAAAACTGTGTCACTAGCTAATGTTCTCCTGGACTGGGGTGAGACAGGAAGCAAAAAGGTGCTGTGGCAGACAACCTCACTCTGGATGTGATTCTAGGGAACAATCTCCAGAAGGGGCTGGTGTGTGTAGTTACCCAATGTCAGATGGCAAAGACTGATTGTAGTTCCCGGGACCCCACAGAATCCCCTGTGGAAAACAATGGGAGACTGGTTCCCCAGCCTGTGTCTCCTGAAATGGAGAGTAGTGAAAGGGAGGTAGGACTTCCCCACGTAACAGTTCACAAAACAGCTACAAAAGGTTACTCTGAGGAGGGAGGGAGGGGAAACCAATTATCAGAAGGTTAGGGATGGCAGTGATCCTGAATGCCTTGACGCTAGAGTTATGGACCCCAATTTAGGAACTGAAAGGGACATGTCCCAAGCCTTGGGAAAATGTGAAGAATTTGCCATGCTTAGAGGACTGATCCTAGTTTTCAGAGGCTGAGGTCTTGTGCAGAATCTGATGGGACACAGGGAGATGACAGGAGACAGAGTATATTGAGACAATGGACTGCTGTATGCGCAGGAGGTAAGGACAGAGGGAGGGAGGGGTGATGGGACTGCAGTTTTTTGTTCCCCAGAGGTACCGTGAGCAGTTGCTTAAGATTGCTCATGATATCCCCATGTCTGGACATCTGGGAATTGTGCTCACCATGCAGCAATTAGTCCAGAATTTCTATTGGCCCAACTTCACCCAGCAGGTGAAGGAATATTGCAGGTCTTGACACCAGTGGCAACAAATAGGGAAGGCAGGTAATAAAACCAAAGATGCCCTAATTCCCTTGCCCATTGTGGAGTATCCATTCCAGAGGGCAGGAATGGATATTGTGGGACCTTAGTGTACCCCAAGTTCCTCTGGGAAGAGGTTTATCCTGACGGTGGTGGATTACACCACCTGATACCTAGAGGCAGTTGCCTTCTTCTCACTTAGGGCAAACAAAGTGGCAGATGCCTTGATAGGGATTTTCTCCCATGTTGAGTTTCTACAGGAGGTTATCACTGATTGAGGGGGTACCTTTATGTCAGACCTGATGAAGTGTTTGTAGTAGAAGTGTGAGGTGATGCAGAGATGCATGACACCTTATTACCCACAAGCTAATGGGCTTATGGAAAGGTTTAATGGTACCGTAAAATCGATGATCCAAGTGTTTACTGAACAGCATGGGAGGGACTGGGAGAAATACCTTCCACACCTGTTGATCACATACAGGGAGATGCCTCAAGAGTCAAAAGGGTTTTCCAACTTCAAACTGTTATATGGACGTATGGTGCATGGTCCCCTAGACTTGATCCAGGAAAACTGGGGGGGGGGTAGGGCAAGCACGACACTAGGGAACTTCCATAGTGGAGTATATCCTAAAGTTTAGGGAAAAGCTGAAGGAGCTTATGGGAACAGCCCAGAGCAACCTGTCAGCCACCCAGCAGAAGCAAAAGGTCTGCTACGACTGCAGAGTCAGAGCTCATTCGTACAGTGTAGGTCAGGAAGTCATGGTCCTAATTCTGGTCCAGAAGGACATGCTGAAGGCTGAGTTGGAGGGACCATATAAGGTAGTTAGACAAGTAAATGATGTGAACTATACTGTAGAACTGCCTGACAGGAGACATAACCATAGAATGTTCCATGTCAACATCATGAAGCCATATGCAAATAGGGCAGACATGGTATTTGTAGTGCATAGTCCTGGGAAGGGGACTGACGATGAAGGCCCCTACTTGATTTGCTGGAGGAAAGCAAACAGGAGTTCTCTGTGGAGGCAATCAAACTGTTGCACCAGTTGACCCCGGTACAGACCCAGGAAGTGTGGGAGGTTTTAGTGGACTTTTCCCCTTTGTTTACAGCCAAGCCTGGACTAACCACCTTAGCGACACATGATATAGACACAGGGATGCAAGTGCCCATACAGCGGACAGCCTACCGGGTGTCTGAGGCCATCCTAAAGAACATTAGGATGGAGGTGGAGGAAATGCTGGATTTAGGGGTAATTCAGAAATCCCACAGCCCCAGGGCCTCACCCATAGTCCTCATTCCCAAGCTGGATGGCTCTACTCACTTTTGTGTGGACTATCAAGGACTCAACACAGTCACAAAGTCTGAAACCCACCCAAAGCCATGGGCGGATAAACTACTGAACAAGTTGGGAGGGGTGACATTCCTTACCACCACTGGCTTGGCAAAAGGGTACTGGTTGGTGGAGTTAGGGAGATGTCGGCCTTCATCACTCCAATACTATTATTTGAGTTCTGGGTAATGCCTTTTGGAATGAAGAATGCCCCTGCCGTCTTCCAAAGGTTGGTCAACCAGGTGTTACATGGTACTGAAGAGTACGCAGTGGCGTATCTGGATGATATTGCCATTTTCAGTAACAGTTGGGAGGAACACCCGTCCCTCCTAAAGGAAGTATTGAGCAGGATACAGAGGGCAGGGCTCACTGTCAGGGCTGAAAATTGCCAGGTGGCCATGGTGGAAGTGCCATAACTAGGCCATGTAGTAGGGTGAGGGCAGCTTCTTCCCATTCAAGCCAAGATTGAGGCATTAGAGGTATGGCCTAGGCCTGAAACCCAGAAGCAGGTTCAGAGATTCCTTGGTACCGCCAGGTAGTGTCAAAAGTTTGTACTGAATTACAGTACCTTGGCATCTCCCCTGTCTGGCCTGCAAAAGAGAAGAATGCCCAAGAAGGTAAAATGGGAGCCAGTCTGTGAAGTACCCTTCGCATGGCTAAAAGAGACACTGTGCAGTGCCCCTATGTTGGTCAGTTCACTTACTGTAAGCCATTTGTAGTCTAGACAGATGCCTCAGATGTGGGGATTGGAGAAGTCCTCAGTCGGACCTCTAACCAAGGTAAAGATCACTCAATAGTGTACCTTAGCAAAAGGTTGCTTCCCCTAGCGCAGGTCTATTCCACAGTTAAAAAGGAATGCCTTGCACTGGTATAGGCCCTAAAGAAATTAGAGCCATACCTCTACCGGAGGCACTTTGAGGTACAGACCAATCAACCCCCTGGTGTGGCTGGCACAGATAGGAAAAATGAATAGTCATCTCTTAAGGTGGAATATTGCATTACAGGGCTATGACATGACCATTACCCACAGGTCTGGATCAGCCAATGCCAAGCAGAGATGGGTAAAGTGGCCCCAATTCACTCCGCAAAGTGATTTGTGGAGCGAAGATGAATTTGCGGAGTGCTCCACAATGCGAAGCAGAGTACTTTGCATTGTAATGGGTAACACAAAGTCCATTGAAAACAATAACTTTGCATTACTCCGCCTTCCCAAACCACTACTCCACCAATTCTTAAAGTGAAGTACATTGAAAAAATCTACTTTGCCTCACTTTGCCTTGTTTTTAAGCTCCAAAGGTGAATTTTGCAGTGATTCATGGGATTTCAAGTCACATGGGCTCTAGATTGTTCTACATAGCCTTAGTTTGGGGTAGTGTGTGAAGGAAGCTGTAGGAGACAATCTAATCTGAGAGCTCTCAGTGATTCAAACCTTCTAAAAGCTGTTAAAAAAGCCTTTTTGAGTCATTTTTTTGCTGAAACTTTAGTTCTTCAATTATAGGAAACCCTCCTGTGCTCATATCATCGAGCATTTATTGTTTGTGTGTGGAATTTGAATGTTAAAGTACAACATTCAGTTTGTGTACTGACAGACAGTGGAAGTGTGCTTTGGGAGAGGGGTGTATCTGTGGTGTAGGTAGATTAACTTGGAGAAAAAGACAGTGCTTTCTGTTTTGGTGATATTTTTCTTGTACAGTATAACTTAATATACACAAAGTAATATTTCAATAATTCTTGCCATTTCCTTGCTGATTGTTGTGGTGCAGCAGTGTATACCTGTAATTTTACTTTGTTTAAAATATGTGGGTACGTAAGTTTTCAATTTGCTATGCATTACTTAGTCTGTGTGTGAGTATGTGTGTGAATGTGTCATCAAACCAGACACCTTTTATTGTACCACATACAGTAATTTCAGCAATGTGAACCAGCTATCCACTGCAGCTGTGTGATTTTTGTACTTCATTGTGGTATTTTTACTGGTACTAGTACCAGTGACTGTTACACTGCCCCCCCCATGGCCCGCCCCAACTGGCAAACATATTCTTTTCCAGATTTGAATTTCTGATGGTGAGCACTGGTTTAGGTATTGTGCCTGTGCGTCTGCATCTCTTCAGTGTGCAGCGCAATCTTAATCTGTCTGTGCATCTGCATCTCTATAGGGCCCAATCTCCATCTGTAACTTAAGTCACAGTTGTTTCTTTGGCTTCCCTTCAGAGTACTGGACAGGTGTAGGGCATAATTCTGCATGAACATTGTACTCATTAATATGTGTTTTTAAGTCAGCAGGACCATCATCACGAGTCACTCATGATACAAATTCATTTATTTATTCATACAAATTGGTTTACAACCTTTGAGTCAGCGACTCATTTACAAAGGCACCTCATTGCATGGGGGGCATACATCAAGACAGTTATTACAGTGCAGATTAAAATAGAGTATAACATTACAGTTGCAGTAAAAGGAACATTTAACATAGATACACTTAGGTTACATAATGTAGTAGTTTGCATGTTACTTAGGTAACATAATGTTACAAAATCGTGAGTTACACTCATGGATATAGTAGGCCCTCAGAGAAGACAGCAGGTTACATCCCTGTTTGGACCTATTAGGGAAGGAGCGTGTCTGGGGAGGGAGAGGCTTCTCCAGTGGACATTGTCAAGCCAGGGGGCAAGGCGGATGGGTACCACAGGTTACAACAGGGGGTTAGTTGCACCTACAACAGTGGGTATTAAAGATATGGTTCTGAAGAGCTGTTTTGAAGGAGCCAATTTTTGGCAAGTTGGAGATGCAGCTAGGGAGGGAGTTGAACCAGGTGGGGACTCAGTAAAGGATGGATCTCTGGGCAAGAGAGGTCTTGGTTCTGGGCACCTTGAAAGTGGCTTTAACAGAGCTATTGGTGGTGACAGATGATGATGATGTCTGTAGGGAGGAGGAGACTCGGGGAGAGTCCTAGCAGTGATTTCTTAGTGAGAAGGCAGGTCTGGTAGAGCAGTCACTCCTCAAAGTTGAGCAGATTGGTGGTAGTATAGAGAAGGCAGGTGTGAGTGTGGCTGGGGGCACTGGTCGGGAGCCTACAGGCCTTATTGATGAAGAGTTGGATTTTGGAGAGGGCAGTGTAGTCCGTTGCGGCATAGATGGGCAAGCCATAGTCTATGAGGGACAAGACAGACGAGGTGATGGCCAGCCTAAGGGCAACCTGAGTCAGGCAGTCCCTGTGCCAGTATAGCAGGCCAATCTGAGAGTTAATGGTGGCTGACAGGGCTTTAATGTGGGTGCGGAAGAAGAGGGCAGTATCGAACGTGATGCCTAGGTACTTGTATGTGATCACTTGTTCTAGCGGGTGCAGAGTGTAGGGGATAATCAAGAGGGGGTATTTTTAGCTTTATTTTGGTAGTGGGAGAAGAGCATTGATTTGGTTTTCTTTAGGTTAATGACCAGTCTGCGGTTTCCGAGCCACCTTTCAGCTTGGTTGTAAGCTTGCTGGAGGGATAATTGGTGGGAAGTGGGATTGGGATGTGAGGCAACGAGGACTGCATCATCAGCATAGAGGAGCATTTTACTGGTCCATGAACTGGGGAGGGTGTTGAGGTAGAGACTAAAAAGTATTGGACCCAGGATGGAGCCCTGAGGGACCCCAGAGTGAACAGGAAGCGTGCTGGAGAGGGAGCTGCTGATCTTGACATGCTGGGATCTAGCAGAAAGGTAGCTAGAGAACCAGGAGATGGGACCACCAGACAAGCCAAGTTGGTGGACAGAGTTGAGTAGAAGGGGATGACAGGCAGTGTCAAAGGCCTTGGAGAGGTCAATGAACACTGCTCATGCAAGGCTGCCAGATTCGAGAGCAGCATGCAGTTGTTGGGAGAATTCCAGGAGAGCCATGGTTGTACTGTGTCCTGGGCAGAAGCTATGCTGCTCTGGGCACATAATGTCATACTTGGTTAGGTATTCAGAGAGCAGGATCAACACCACTTTTTCAAGGGCTTTAGAGAGTGGGGGGAGGATGGAGATTGGCTGGTAATTATTGGGGGTGGACCAGTCCCCACTCATATGTATGAGTGTGATTTCAGCAGTTTTCCAAGCACTTGGGAACTTACCCGGGCATAGAGACCAGTTTAGAAGGTCAGTCAAGGGGACTAGGACTTTGTCCAAGACCATACGGAGGATTCTGGAGTCGAGGGGTCACTGCTTGGGTTATTGCTGCCTAGGACTTTTAGCAGATGCAGCCTGGCTTTTTGGGGGGATAAGGTACACTGGTAGAATGGTGGGTGATGCAGGACTGGAGGGAGAGAGGTGGAGATTGGGTCAAAGAAGCTGCTGGGGTGGACTGGGCTTAGGTCAGAGAAGGCAGTGTTAAGGCAATCACTATAAGGAGTGGATCTGTGGTGGGGGTGCCATTGATGGAGAGCTGAGATGGTGGGGGAGAGTGGGACTTCCTATTTAACTCTTTCATATTATCCCAGAAGGTCCAGGCTGAACCCCAAGTGGAGACGAGGGTGGTCTGGTAATGCTCTGCCTTGGCCCACCTAATGGCCCAAGTGCACTTATTGCATTCTGCATTGTAGGCCTGTCTATCAGATGCCTTTCCAGATTCTACAGCAATGTGCCAGAGATTATCTCAGTTTTTGAGTCGCTGGAGGAGGGGTGGTGTGATCCATGGGGCATTGCATTTTTTGGAGTGGATCTTGGTGAGGGGGGTGAAAAGCCTTACAGAAGGCATTTGTGAAGTGGTCAAGAGCTGAGTCAATGTCAGGGGTGCACTGGACAGGGGACCAGTCTAGCTGGGCTAGGTATTGTTTTAATTTTCTGATGCCACCAGGGCATAAATGGTGGTGTAGAGTGGCCTGGGACGCTGGCTTTAGAGTGGAGGATGACCAGAGACAGAGGACTGAGGAGTGATCGCTAAGAGAGTCAGAGAGGACAGTGACATCCCGGATTTTGTAGGGGTGGTTGGATATAACAACATCTAGGAAAGTGATGGTGCCAGTAGAGTAGTTGAATCTGGTGGGCTGCGTGACTAACTGGGACATATCCAGGGCAGCAAAGGAGTCCCTTATATGGGAGGCAGTGGAGGCAAGCCAGTTAACATTGAGATCACCTAGGATGACTTGCTCCACTTTGTGAGGGAGAGATGTGATGTAGTCAGTGAGGGACTGGACCACTTGGTTTTGATTCCTCGGGGGTATGTACAAGACCGTGAGAAAGAGAGGGCCTCGGGCAGGGTCAGGTGTGATTTTTAAGGTGAGGGCTTGGACTCCATAATCAAGTTTAGGAGCTGGGAGTGCCTGACCTATAAGGGAGTCCCGTATGAGTAGTGCACAACCACCACCACATTTGCCTACTTGGTCTTCCCTGTAGATGGTATTTCCAGGGAAGGTGATATCGGAGTCAGGGGTGGATTTGGAGAGCTGAGTCTTTACCAGTGCAATTATGTCAGGTTGATGTTGAATGACCCAGCACTGAAGGGCAGCAGATTTCTTTAGGAGACTGCAAATGTTTAAATATGCAAAGCGGAGGCCAGTTGCAGTACAGGGTTTAGAAGGGCTGGAAGCCATAGGTCCTGGGTTTGGGTGTACATTACCAATTAATAATAATAGTAGTGTAATTATTCTGTTTAGTGGCTGGTGGCGATGTAGACTATTGATTCGACACCCAGCTGTGGACTTTACAATCAGGGTGCATGGGATAGATAAATTGTGAAGGGTGAGAATGGCAGGGAGAGCTGTGTCCAGGTTGGGCCTTGGAGGGTGGAGGGAGTAGGGATGTTGACAGGGTGGGGTGTTGGGGGGTCATAGGTGTGTCAAGGGTGTCGGAGGGCTGAGTCACTGTGGGGTAGTCTGGGGATGAGGTGCCTAGTGTGAAGGAAAGGTGCTCTGGTTAATGTGAGGTCTGTACCAAGAGGGTGAAGGACAGCAGACTTAGTAATGGAATGTAGGTACCCATATTAGCTGAGCAGTAAAGGAAGAGAGTCCAGGAATAGTAGAGAGTAAGGAGATGTAGAGCAGCTTTGGCATGGTTGGGAGAAATCCCCTCTAGTGGGCAAAGAGTATAAGCTGCAAATGGGAAAAATCAGTATCAATCAGTAGAAGAGGGAGGGGGCAAAGACTGATGAATAGTGATAGACTGACCACACAATAAGTGAGATGAGACAGGGACTGTATTGTGTTGGATTGGGTAAGTGAGCTTATAACTGGGTCCTCTAGTGGCTAAAAGATATAATCTGCTAATGGAAAAGTCAGCACAGCTCTAAGAGAAGGGGCACAGGAAGATTTTTGGATTGCTGCACATAGTGTCAGAAACACTGGCAAACAGGGGCAAGTGAGTTTCCTCCCGGTGTAGATGCTGAAATTCAGAGTTCCAACCCATACCTTGCTTGGAGGGTGAGTGTCGGGCAGCTTCTCCTTAGTCTGCTTACCAAACTGCTGAATGCAGTTTGAGAAGAAACAGCTCAAAAGGGCACAGTAGTCTCCTTCATCATGTTCTTCATCATGAAGGTCACAAATGCAGTCACAAGTCACTACTCACAATCAGGTCATGAATCAGAACATTCATTTTTTTACTAGTTACTTGGATGTATTGTAAGCCTCTTTTGTAGTATGTCTCCGGGCTTCACCACCTCACCATTGTACTCATTAATACATGTTTTTAAATAGGGGAGTTTTGTGCTACAGCTCATTGGGGAAGTACAGCCACAGGCATTCGCATTCCCAATACAGTTCCATATTAGTTATCTCACACCGTCGACATCAAATCACGTTCTTCATCATCACGGTCACAAATGCAGTCACAATTCACGATTCATGATCATGTCACAAACCACAACACTAATTTTTTGACTAGTTACTTAGATGTATTGTAAGCATGTTTTGTATTATCTGTCCAGGCTTCACCACTCCACCATTGTACTCATTAATACGCATTTTTAAGTCAGGGAGTTTTGTGCTGCAGCTCATTGGGGAAGTACAGCCATGGGCATTTTTGTTCCTTCCCATACAGCATGTGAGTTACAGTACTGTAAGTAGTGGTGGGCCAAGTGGCCTCAATTTGCTCTGTGAAGTGATTCAGTGAGTAACGCAGAATCCATGGAGAACTCCACAATGTGAAGTGGAGTACTTAGCTTCATAATGAGGAACACAAAGTCCATTGAAACCAACGACTTTGCGTTATTCCACCTTCCCCAAACCACTTCTTCACCAATTTTAAGGTGAAGTACATTGAAACCAATGTAATTCACTTCACTTCACCCTGTAATTGAGCTGCAAATGAAATTCTGCAGTTATTCATGGGATTGCAGGTCACATAGGCTCTAGATTGTTTGGCAGAGCCTCAGTTCTGGCCTGGGTAGTGTGTGAGTGTGCAGTGGTAACTGGAGACAGTTTGTTCTCAGAGCTCTGTGATTCAAAACCTTTAAAAAGCTGCTTAAAATGCCTTTCTGGGTAATATTTTTTGCTCAAAATTTAGTACATCGATTGTAGGGAACCCTTCTGTGCTCATATCATCGAGTGTTTATTGTTGTGTGTGTATTTTGAATGTTAATTTAGAACAGTCAGTCTGTGTACAGTGAAGTGTGCTTTGGGGGAGGGGCATATTTGTGGTGTAGGTAGATTAACTGGGAGAAAAAGGCAGTCTTTCTGTTTTGGTAATTTTTTTTGTATAACTGTGTTAATGTATTCACAGTAATATTTTCAGTAATTCTTGACTTTTTCGCTGATTGTTGTGGTGCAGCAGTGTACAATTTGTCTGTTTAAAACATTTGGTTATTCTGTATTACTAAAGGTTTTCAATTTGCTACACATTACTTGAGTGTACGTGTGAGTGTGTGTGCAATGCATGCCATTAAATCAGATACCTTTTATTGAATTACAGAGTAATTGCAGCAGTGTGAACCTGCTATGCACCACACCTGCATTAATTTTTATACTGCTTTGTGGTATCTTTACTGGTAGTGGATTATTACCGCTGTGCAATAATCCCCCAACTGGCAAAATGTATTCCTTTCCAGATTTGGATTTATGACTTGTGAGCACTGGTTAGGTGGCGTTGTGCCTTTTTGTATGCATCACTTGAGTGTGCAGCACAATCTTAATCTCTGTCTGTGCATTTGCATGGCACCATTAATTCTGGGACACTGCATTTCTTGTTACTCTCTCATTTCACTTTGTCAGCACTGGGGAATTTTCTGGACACAAGATAGTAGCATTTTGGGGATGCACATTAATTCTGGTGACTCTGTGTGTGACCTGACCACTGCACGCATGACTGAGTGTGCCTTTAATTCTAGAAGACTTTGCATTTCTTGTTACACTCTCATTTCACTTTATCAGCACTGGGAAGTTCTTTGGACACAAGACATTAGAACTTTGGGGATGCACATTCATTCTGGTGACTGTGTGGGTGGGATGCTGCCAATATTGTTGTCACTCCACTTTACTTCACGTTTAAGGCAGAATGACAACGTGAAGTAATAATAACACGGTGAAGTGAACCTTTCCTATGGGGCACTCCATGTAGCAAAGAGCCAATGCAAAGTTGCCACTTCACGTTCACTTCGCCGGTGGATTTTAAATTTGCTGCATCTCTAATGCTAACACAGAAGGGCTATCTCACCATTTAGAGCAGTGAAAATAATTTGTGAAAATCATGCCCTGTCTAGGGATGAATTCCCACAAATTCAGTCTAGGAGGGAGGGATGTTGTGAGCTACCCCACTGCTAGTCCTTATTTGTAGACCTTATTCTATTGTATATATGTTTTTATGTAATTGTATGTACATGCCAGTGTCAGCACAAAGGCACATAAGGAAAAGACTAGATTTAAAAAAAAAGTCTCAACCTTCTTTTGACCTGAAGGCGGCTGTTTGCAAGGAACTGAAATTGCATTTCCATTTTTTTAACAGAGCTATGCCAAAATCCAATTGTATGTCATAAAACCATGCACTCATGAGCAGAATGCTTTGATCTAAAGAAGCTGTTATAATATGCTACATTTTATGATGTAACAGAAGAGGAACAAGCTTCCTCGAGAACCTGTGTGAATTTAATCTTACTGGTGCCAGTGGTCTACAGGGGACTTCAAATGTCTTAACTCTGAAATATCATACCCATGCTAATTATGGGTCTCAGAATCTGATCTTTAATATGTTTGGAAATTTTGAAAACAGCACAACAGTGCCATCTTCTGACCTAAAAGAGACATCTCCTGTCCAAATGGAGTAGTTGCTCTGAACTGGGAACTGATGACACTGCAAGTTTATGGAAGAGTGTTTAAACCCCCAGCTCAGGGCATTTGGGCACACTTTCTCATATGGACTCAACTTGACACACAGAAGCCATTCTGTTTTGAATTTTTATCCTGACTACAAGGCTGCTGCAGAAAGACTGCAATATGTTTCAAACCAGTGATTCTCTGGACTTTGAAATTTTCATACCCAAGGTAGACTTAGCTAACATGTTTTAATGCGTTTTTCTTTATATTTTTCCCATTCTCTTTCTTATACTGTAACCTAAATTAGTATATGTTCTCTTTTACTTGTAACTGCATTTATTTAATTGTTTTAATAAAACTTTTGTTAAGAAATTCTGCTTGAATTATACTTTCTCTCTTTGTGCATGACTTGTGAAAACAGTATTAATAATCTGTAAAAACTGTTATTACCAAAAGGGGTCATGCTATAAGCAACCAAACTGAAAAAGGGTCTGTAAGAGACATCTTGAAGGATAGGGAGAATACCAGAGTCTACAAAGATTTTGAACCAGGCTGTTGCATGTCCTGTAGGGAGAAGGCCAAATCAGGTGTTACACTGCTACCTCAAAGAGAATGTGATGCCTATGTCTTCCTCCTTTCTGTAATAGCCAAGGAAAGGTTCATATTTGGCCATAAAACTTGAGACTGGTATTGAGGCCCAGGACCTTGTGGCAGAGGTGCAGTCATAATCTCAGTGAGCTTTTGAAAGGATGAGGAGGGTATCCCCCCATCATAGGTTGCACTTAAGTGTGGGCACTGTGAGCTCGGTGGGCTTGACACCCAGGAGTGGGTTTGTGACAGCCACCACTCATGATTCTCATAGCAAAATGTTAGGTTGGATACTGGGGTGCTGGCAGCTATGCTAGTGAGCAGATTTTAATGCATTCGTACCACCGTTCATGTTTGTACACAATGAAGAGGCATTTTGAGATAACTATGAGTTGGTGAGTATATCTTGTCTTGTACTACAGTGAGAGGCTTAGTGTTGTTTCCTTGCATTGTTCCTGATATACTTGTGGAAATTCATCACCTGGGACAGATGGAGAAGCTCTTGTATTTGTAGAGAAAACACTTACTTCCCAAGAAGAGGAGAGGCAAATCCTAAAAAGACTTATATACTATAAATCCAAGGGGGAAGAAAACAACCATTTGGCTCCAACTCTCAGCAGAAAACTACTATTTATACAATTTATGACCTTTAGTGAAGAGGAGAGGAAAAAAATCCCCTCTGAAGGAAACTGCTGGGGAATCTAGGCCTATGTATCCATCCCTCCAGAAAAACTGCTGAATAAGATATCATGTTGATGCTGCTAAGTTTAATCAATTGCATAATGTCCTGGAAAAGTGAACATTTTGACTGAGGTACATGTAGTTAAACCCAAATATAATATCACAAAGGCATTAGTGAGGTTCACACAAGATGTGCATTCAGCACTTGATGCAGACAAATGGTTGCTGCCATCTTTGCAGACCTCGCCAAGGTCTTCTGGTATATCATGAGTTTATATTACAGAAACCATCTTCCTTGGTGATGTCATAGAAACATAGAATTTGATGGCAAATAATGACCACTTGCCCCATCCAGTCTGCCCATTTCTTCCTACCTACACTATTACAACAGACATTGCCTGATCTACAGCTCTTTCTTCCTCCCCCTCCTTTCCAATATGATTCCTTTGTGCTTATCCTATGCTGCCCCCACCATGACCATTGGAAGACTGTTCCAAATCCACCACTGTTTCTGTGAAGAAGTACTTCTTGACATCTCTCCTGAATCTACCCCTCTCCAGCTTAATAGCATGTTGCCTTGTTCTTGAGCATCTTTTCTTCTGAAAAATACTCCTCTCCTGTACCTTATTTATCCCCATGAGATATTTAAAGGTCTCTATCACATCTGAACTCACTCTCCTCTGTTTTAGGGTGCACATATTGAGATCCTTTAGTCTCTCCTCATATGGCTTTTGATGCAGACACTGCACCATTGTACCTGCCCCTCTGTGGTCCACCTCCACTCTATGTCCTTCTGGAGATATGGGGCTCAATTCTCAAAGAGCCCTTAGACTTACACAAGCTACAACAAGTGGCAGCTTGTATCATAGCCTGGTGTACCAGGGACCATGCACCCATTTCTCTTATCGGGCAGGGTCCTGGTGGCAAAGTCTTGTGGCTTGTGGCAACCCTGGCTCTGCCTAAACAAACAGTGCTTCCTGAGGGTATGCTGCAAGCTACAAGACAGCTGTGTGCCACTCTAGCTCATCCCTAGTGGTTAGCCATATCCCCCATGCCTGAACCCCCATTAGTTGATGTAAACACCCCCCTGATCCCTGAGGTCAACCTTCATAATATTGTTAACTACACCCCCTTCCCTGATGGTCTACTGTCCCCCCTTTATGATTCCAAGTGTTGCCTGTCATAATGTTGTTACATACATCCCCCTTCCCTGATGGTCTATTGGCCCCCTCCCTGATCACTGATATTGCCCATCATAATATTGTTACATGCGCCCCCTTCCCTGGTTGTC
Source organism: Neoceratodus forsteri (assembly GCA_016271365.2). Classification (NCBI taxonomy): domain Eukaryota; kingdom Metazoa; phylum Chordata; order Ceratodontiformes; family Ceratodontidae; genus Neoceratodus; species Neoceratodus forsteri. The sequence goes on from CM028129.1 coordinate 1,020,811,504, forward strand.
TAGTGGCCCCTCTCCCTGATCTCCAATGTTGCCCATCATAATATTATTAAACACATCCCCCTTCTCTGGTGATTTAGTGGCCCCACTCCTTAGCAGGCAGTGCCACCACCTCACTCTCCCCATCCTGAAACAGCACTAGTGACTGGCACGGTCCCCCCTTTCACCCCCATGGCAGGCTGTCAACTGAAATGTCACAGAGCACTTATTGTATAGTGTACATGCTCATTGATGAGATGATTAGACAAGGTGGGGAAGTTATTTTATTGCAATGTCTAAACCTGCAAGGTTGGCTACAGGTGGACTAAAGGAAGCAAGCATGCAAGGCAAAGCAGGACTGAAAAAGCAGCAAAACTCAACAGGGCAAAACACAGAAGCCAGAAAGACTGATAAATAACAGGAACTTTGGGAAATCAAATGACTGGACACTTTAGGGATTATTAAGGGTGAGCAATTGTTGGCCAGCAGGGGAAGTGCAGCTAGTGAAATGCAGAGAGATGAAAAAACACAGAAAGTCAACAAGGGCAGAAGCAGCAGACAAACAATGCACATAAAACAGCTGGGACAGGGAGCAGGAGGAGACTGGGAAGGAAGACAACCATCAGGACAAACAGCAGTTGATATCAGCAAGGAATGACAACAGGAGGTACAAAAACACAAACCAGAAAAAAAATGTGAGGTGCAGAGTTCTCTCCACCCCTGTATTTTAAGAAATTAGATCCTATTTCAAATCAAGTTATATCCCATTCCCTGCTGAATTCTTAATGTGTCCTCCTACACCCAAAGCTTGCAAACAAATCTGAAGTTTTCTGGCTGACGATATGGATCAGTTTTTATAAGGCATACACTTTAAGGCACTTAAGGAAATACAGCCAAATAATTTCACCTCCTTGTCTAACAACCAACATAACTTAAAATGCCTTTCAAAACCAGACACTTGGGCTATCAGATTTCTAAATCCAGCTTGGTGTTAGGCCCAAGCATGGAGCTAGGCAAGGAAATGGGCAGACTGGATGGACCTCTGTGTCTTTTTCTGCTAACACAATCAATGTTTATATGTTTAATTTTCATTTTATTACTTTGCTGTACCCGGAAGTGGGCTGGGCTGGGCCAATTCTTCCATTTTTAATCACACCTGAGGAATTACTGGGATACTTAATAATACAACTGTACAAACATTAGATAACTGTTTAACCCCCCCAAAAAAAAATTTTTTACAAGTGAAATAGCCAAATTATTTAAAAAAAAGTGGCAGTAAATAAATTACGCAAGTAAACAGCTCATGCTTGAATGGAGTTTTTGGATTGTGAAATATCTTGAATCCATGAATTACAAGATCTGAGGCAGCATGTATTTATGGCATTGGTGGAGAACATCAGACCACCAAAATCTCTGTAGTGAGATGCTATGGCAAATGTGTACTATTATGTGAGCATTAAGTGAAAGTCATGACATGACACTATAAAATTTGGTGCTCTGTAAATGGAATGCTCTGCTGATCAGACCACCACAATCTCTGTAGTGAGATGCAATGACAAATGTAAACAATTATGTCTTCTGATACTGTTCTTGGTTTATTTGAGTTGGGGAGCTTTGCTCCCACACACCCCTATGTAAAGACATGTGGGGCAGAGCCCCCAACTCTAATAGAGTGACAAGCGCAATCATGTATTGTAACAAACAACAGTTTATAAGTTAGTTTCATTGCATTGGGAGGTTTTGCCCCCCACATCCCTTATGATTAAGAATGACACAGGCTGTGGGGGTAGTGCCCCCCAACTCTATTAGATTGATACTATTATCAATATATAGCCTATTTTATATTAAAAAAAAATACAAATTTCTGCCCCTTATTTTGTAAGTTGTAAGTTACACTGCCCGGAATTCAGTTCGGCATGTGGTAACTTGACAAGAGATGGTCACATTATCTGGTGGTGTGTCTAAACATGATAGTGTCATGTAAATATGATCATGTCAAGTAACTACTTATGCAGACATTGCTATTCATTGACCAGCTAAGAATGTGATCCAATGTTCTTCACCTATGCCATATTTACAAGAGGTAGTTCAAGTTAAACAAATCTGATACATTTCTTTGACTAGTGAGGCAATGAATGTGGCCAACCCAGATGTCAGTAAGACTTTTGACATTGCTCTTTATAGGAAACTTGTATAGAAGTTGGGCAGCTTAGGGTTGGGTCCATAGATGGTAAACGGGTTAAAAAATTGGTTAAGGGATAGAGGGGGTGGTAAATGAACTTCACTCCTGAGAAAGGAGATTGCCCTATGGGGTGCATCCAGGATCAGTACTGGGTCTAGTCCACTTTAATGTCTTTATATGTGGCATTGTAAATGAGCTGGAAGGGAAGGACACCAACATTTGCAATAGAGTGAACACTTGGAGGGGAGGGTGGAAAGAATGAGCAGAGACCTGAGAAAACTTGAGGAGTGGTCAAGGTTATGGCAGCTGGGTTTCAATGCAAAAATTAGCAAAATTATGCACTTAGGGCACAGAGACCCAGGGGAGGAGTACAAAATGGGCGGAGATTAGTGATGACCACTGAACTGGAAAGACACCTAGGGGTACTCATACCTGATGACCAAGAGGTGGTTGCCAGGCAGTGCAACAAGGCAGTTGTGAGAGTTAATGGGATGCTGGGGTGCAGAGAGAGAGGGGTATCACCAGCAGAAAGAGGGAGGTGGTGTTGCCTCTGTAAAGATAGCTGGCAAGATCCCACCTAGAGTACTGTGTGCAGCTCTAGAGACCACATTTCCAGAATGATATAGACAAAGTGGAGTCTGTCCAGAGAAGGACATCTAAAGTGGTGCAGGGTCTGCATCAAAAGCCCTAGCAGAAGAGATTAAGGGTCCTCATTAAGTACACCCTGGAAGAGAAGAGGTTGAGGGTGGATATGACAGAGACCTTTAAATACCTCACAGAATAAACAATGAACAAGAGGGAGTATTTTTTCAGAAGAATGATGCTCAAGAACAAGGGAACATGCAATGAAGTTAGAAGGGGTAGATTACACAGTGATGTGAATGAAGTACTTCTTCACAGGAATAATGGTGAACATCTGGAACAGTCTTCTAGCAGAGGTGGTGGTGGCAGAAACAGTGGTGGGGTTCAAGAAGGCATGAGATAGCCATAAGGGAATCATAGAGAAAAGGAAGGGGGCGTGTGGTAAGAAAGCTGGAGAATAAGTAGGGTCTGTAGTGACACTGTAAGCATGGAAAAATAGGAAGACTGGGCTGGCCAAGCAGTTATTTTCTATCATCAAATTCTGTTACTACTGTATGTTTCAGTGTCACTGACTGGCTAAGATTATGTGCATGAATATTAAAGATTCTTGGACCATTATAGCAAAGAATGTGAAAAACAGAAAAACAAGAATACAATAAAATACAATCTGTGTCCAAAGAGTGTAAAGTTGATTTAGAGGTGCCAACAGCTCTAAATCCCTTAATTACTGAATTGTGGACTTACATTGTGTTGAACGTCTTGTAGACATTTAGCAGGAAGAGGTTAGTAGCAATTCAAAAAAGATGAAGACAATAGTAGTAGAGCTTAAGTGACAGAATGAAAAATAAATGAAAGAGATGACACTTTTTCAGTATTACAAAAGGATGTCAATGGAAACGTATACAGCTGAAGAAGAAAGAGACTAATTTTTTTTTCAGATTAGCAAATGTGGTATCAATATTTTCCTCATGCTTGTTTAGATTTCTTTATATCCACTTTTTACACAGAAAGAAAACCAAAAAAACAAGTCTTGTGTTTGTTATAGATAACACCATCACTGTTTCTTAAACCTTTAAAGCAAATTTGCACAAAGGAGAAAATAAAAGACTATTTCACCATGAAGCTGAATGAAAAATCAATATCTTCATTCATGAGTAGCAAGTGATATGAACAATCAAATAGTCATTGGATCAAGAAATCATGGGATAGCCATAAGGGAATCTTAGTGAGAAGTCGGGGGGATAAGCCAGTGATCAGCTAGGGTCTGTGTTGATGTGGTAGGTAGGAAAATGGGCAGACTAGGTAGGCCAAGTGGTCCTTATTTGCCAAGCAATTATATGTTTCTATGTTTCTATGACACTGCAGTGCAACAGTTGGTGGGTGGGTGGTGGCTATCTTGTCAGAAGATTTGTCCTTTAGGATTGACATTAAACTGAGGACATGGACCTCAATGCAAAAACACATGAAATAAAGGTTATGCTGAAAGCTTATTGGCTACAAAATTACTTATTCCTCAATAATTCTAGGGATCATGGTTAATATGCAAAAATCACAATGAAGTAATTAAGGCTTGTTAAGCTTTAAGAATGACAGTAAGGTTTCAAATGGCCTCACAAATTAACTGAGGTCCCATCTTCCCATGTCTGTGAACAGATAGCAAGTGCTTTAGCTACCTAGATGACAGTAGCTTATCCTTCTTATATTACTGAGCAATAAAACATACCAAATTTGGAGTTCAAATGGCTACCAAATTAGGTTCATTATCATGTCTTTGCATTTGGTTTCTGTGCATCTTTTCAAACCACACAGATACTGTACTCTCAAGTGTCATTCCCAGTGCAAGGCATCATGGGTATGTAATTCCTTGTGCAAGGTTTCAGAGTATGGGTGTAGTTTTGAGATATGCACAAAAATCAAACAAAAGAAAAAAGGCATGAAACACACGCATGCACGCAAGCACACACGCACATACACACAGTGCCTTAAGTGAAAATATGTCATGATCAAATCATGATTTGCATTAGTATTGAGATTTTCTTAATGTATGAGCAATCTAGTGTATAACAGCTATTTTTATCATTGTGGACTTTTTGCGAAATAGTATGAAAATCTAGTATAATTCGTCAATGCTTTTTTATCCAAACAGTACCATTTCCTCAAATTGTATGTTTAAAAATGTGATTTAAGAAAAATGTACAATTTCAGCAAAAACAGTAGTATGATTCTTCTGTCATACTGCACATTTGTTTAAATTTATTTTTAAAAGCATGCAAGTTTAATTAGAACCTTAGTCAGTAAGGTTTTTCTAAAAATGTCATCATTCATTCAGCCATCGCCAATACTTACCTTGAACAGAGCAACAGCTGTGCACAGGAGTATAGTTTTCTGCTTTACAGGGACTCTTTCAAAATCATTTATTTTGGGCTGTTCAGGGGAAAGAGAGAGAGAGGGCAAGAGTGGGGTTGGGTGAGTTTTTTTTGTGAATGCTGGGTTCTGGTCACATGGGGGAGGTATGGAAATGGGTATATGGTACACAGGTGGGAGAAAGGATTTGACATATGTAGAATACATTATAGTCGATAGAGAAGTTTTCTGGTGGGAGGATCCTCTACAGGGGATGGAAGGGTGGATTATTTTACAGATAAAGGTAGATGTATATAGTAGCATAATGGTACAAGAGATGGGGAATGACAGATATTTAAAAGAAAGAGTTTTGCTAAAACAAAGTGGCATATTGCATACTATAGCACTGTGTGAGCAAAGTGCTATGTGAAGTAGGCCATTTCACACTTTACAAAGTCAAAAAATCTTATGAAGTATTTTATGAAGCAGTTTCCCAAGTTTACTCACCTCTAGTGCAAAGGCCTGCCTTTTTTTATTTAGTACCATCAGATTTATCCCATCTAGGCCTGGGGACTTGTTAACATTTATGTCCTACAAATCCTTTAGAACTTTTTCACTAGTTATAAATGTTCCCTGTCTCAAATCTGTGACTCTTGTTACCCCTGAATCTGTTCTTGTAGTCAGGAATTGGGCCTCAGACCTACAGTGTGAATATAATTGAATTACTTGATTAATAAGTTTACCTTTCCTGCCTCATTCTCAGTGTTTGTTCTACCATTCCTTATTTTTATGTTGATTGTGCGCATGCACAAGAAACATAGTGTGGCAACTTTCTCCAGAAGCAGGCTGTGGAGGCGTGGCACTGTTTTGGTCAATGCCCCCACAGACTTTAAAGGCTTGGCCCACTTCCCCCAATGCTGTAGCACACTGCTGCTGACACTAGTTCAGTCAGCATGCTTCCAACTTGTAAAATTTTAGCCGCCGCAATCAGGGGCCCCTCTCGTCATTGCAGCATCATCCCTGCAATGAGGAAGCGACCCCTCATTACAGGCCTGTTGCTGGCTGGGAGACCAATTCCCATCAGCATGTCTCTCCCCCCCAATTTGGCTGAGGTGGGTGTCCAATCCCCCTTGACTAGTGTCTCCCCCCACTTCTGTCTTTGCCATTGGGGGTGTCCAATCCCCGTTGGCATATCCCTCCCGATTTCTTGTGTGCCAACGGGGGTGCCTAATCCTCGTCGGCGTGATGATGGCTCCCCCTTTGTTAGTGGTGCCAATGGGGGGTGCCTAATCCCTACTGGCTGCAGCTGCCCCCCAAAAGAGTTCATTGGCACACTGAGAGCCCACTCCAGCATGCCACATGCCCTGAAAAAAAAAATAAATGGTCTGGTGATGTTTTTTGTTTTCTCCCTCTAAAAGAAAGGTCCCTCACCATCTTCCTGTCCCCCTCCCACAACCTGCACCCATATACTGCACACCCTGCCTCCCCACACCTCCTCTCACTCCATACTTACCTCTGAACCTCAGCGCGATGATCTTCGGTGGACCGGGAACACGTCTGCACTTTTCAAAGCTGACTGGGAAATGAGGAAATGCCAGAAAGCTATATAATGGAATAAATAGGGTGTGTTCAGCTTTGATGCATATCTTGGGCATTTTTTGGAATTTTGGCACCACATTTTCAACATGGTGTTTTTGGGACCCCTCCTCATAAATTCTGGCACTGTCATGGCATTAATCGGTCCCAAAAGGTGATTTCACAGTCGCTGTATGGAATCACCTTTCAGGACTGATTAATGAAATGACAGTGCCAGTGTTCATGAGGTGGGCTCTCAAAAAGTCTATGTTGCAAATGTGGTGGGAAAAATTCAGAAAATTACTGTTTTATAAGCATGCGTTGCGTAGTTGCTATGCATGTTCGTAACTTCGCGAATTTGCAATATTTTCATACCAAATTTTCAACATTGGCATTTTCCACACCTCCTTGTGAAAAGTACAGCTGTCATTTTTCACATTCTGGCTGAAATGTGTTTTCACACTTCCGGCTCAGAATAGCGCAGTCGCTGTGGGAAATCAATGTTCAGGACAGATTACAACAAGCATTTGTCAATGCCGAATGTTGTCACACTGGCATTGGCAGTGGCAGAGCTAGAGATGCATAATAGAATGGCAGTGAAGTATTGAAGTGATGCCAACCCCATCCCCACCCTGTAGAAAGTGACAGGCATTGGGGTGTGCCTTTTGGTCATCAGCTATAATGCTCATGGCATTGTACCTCACCCTACCCTGTAGAGGCTGACATGTGTCATGGTGTGCTTTGGGGTCTTTGGGCATTATACTTGCCCCATTCCATAAGGAAATACCCTGATGTGGGTGCAGTATAGCAGTGTGGGGTGAAGTTTGTGGGTGAACAGTGTAAGACACACCACAATGCCTGTCAGTGGCTGCAGGGTGGGTGTGGGGGGTGGAATGGCATGAGCATTACATCCGATGATCCCAAGTCACAGCCCTGATGACTGTCAGTCCGTACCGGATGGGGTGCTACAGTTGGAAACTCTAACACCATAGGCGTGTAGTGGTAGTTTCACTCCACATTTTCACCATGGGCTGCTTGTCAGGCCACCTCATGAAAAGTGGCACAATCACTTTGTTAGCTGAAACATGGTTTTGCACAGCGGCTGTGCCATTTAGTGGCAGAGGGCCAAAAACACAGTTTTGGGCAGGATGTGGAGAATGACAACTGTATTGTTCATGAGGAGGCGTAAAAAATGGCAACATTGAAAATCTGGAGTGGCAATATGAAATATTGGTGAAGCAATGAACATGCATACAAACTGCGCAACAGATGTCCACAACCCAATTATTTGTGGGAGTTTTTTAGGCACATTTTCAGCATACGAATTTTTGGACCTCCCCTCATGAACAGTAGCACTGTGATTTAGTTAATGTGTCCCAAAAGGTGATTTCCCACAGTGAGCATACCATTGTGCACCACAATTGTGGAAACACATTTTGGGCAGGCTGTGAAAATGGCAGCTGCACTGTTGATAAGGAGGTGTGCACAAATGCCAGTGGTGAAAATCTGGCATGAAAATATTGCAAATTTACGAAGTTACAAGGCTGCATGGAAACTGCACAATGTACACTTGCAGCACAATCATTTTATGGACTTTTGGCACCAAATTTTCAACATAGGCATTTTAGGACCTCTGCTCATGAGAAGCGTCATCGTCATTTCCTCAAACTGTCCCAAAAACTGATTTTGCACAGCGAGTGTGCAATTCTGCGCCAGACATGTGAAAACATATTTTAGCCAGGATATGTAAAATGACAGATGTTCTGTTCATAAGGAGGTGTGGAAAAATGCCAATTTTGAACATCTGAAGTGAAAATATTACAAATGCAGGGTCACGAGCGTGCGTGCAAATTGCCCAACGCACTTATAAAACACTAATTTTATGGACTTTCGGCCACAAATTTTCAACATATCCTTTTTAGGACCTGTGCTAATGAACAGTGCCACTGTCATTTTCATAATCTGTCTCAAACAAGGACTTTCCACAGCAACCATGCTACTCTGTGCCGGAACTGCAAAAGTGCATTTTGGTCAGAATGTGAAAAATGACAGCTGTACTGTTCATAAGGAGGTGCAGAACAATGGCAATGTTGAAAATCTGTAGTGAAAATATAAATCTGTGAACTTACGAGCATGCATGTAAACTGCATAATGCACGCTCGTAACACAGTCATGTTATGGAGTATCACCACCAAATTTTCAGCATAGGCATTTTATACCTCTGCTCATGAACAGTGTCACTGTCATTTTCATAATTTGTCCTGAACACTGATTTCCCACATCGACTGCTTTATTCTGTGCCACAAGTGCAAAAACACATTTCAGGCAGGATGTGAAAAATGACAGCTGTGTGGTTCACAAGAAGGTGTAGAAAAATGCCAGTGCTGAACACGTGGCATGAAAATATTACAAATCCGCTAAGTTGTGAGCGTGCATAGCAACTGCACAACACACACTTGGAAAACAGTAGTTTTTTTGGATTTCTCCCACCAAATTTGCAACATAGGCTTTTTGAGAGCCCCCTCATGAACATTGGCACTGTAGTTTTAGTCCTCACTCCTGAAAGTTGATTCCATGCAGTGACTGCGAAATCACCTTTCGGGACCAAATAACACCATGACAGTGCAAGAATTCTTGAGGAGGTGTCCCAAAAACTCCATGTTGAAAATTTGGTGCCAACATTCCAAAAAATGCCTGAGATATGCATCACAGTTGAGAAAACCCTATTTATTGCATTATACAGCTTACCGGCATTTCCTCAGTCCGCCGTTGGCTGTAAAGAGTGCAGACGTGTTCCTGGTCCACTGAAGATCATCGCGCCGGACTCCGGAGGTAAGTATGGTGGGTGAGGGAGGTGGGGAGGCAGGGTTTGAGGTGGGTGCGGGTTGTGGGAGGGGGGCAGGAGCTGGCGAGGGACCGCTTTTTGTTCACAGGGTTAAAAAAAACACATCGCAGGACAGTTTTTTTACAGGGTATTTGGCACACTGGGGTGGGCTCCCAGTGAGGCACCTAACTGTTTGGGGGTGCTGCAAGGGATTGGCCACCCTCATTGGCACACAACAAAAGGGGGGGGTTAATTTATGCCAACAGGGATTGGTCACCCCCGCGGCACACAAGGTAAATGGGGGGGGCAAGAGCCGAGGGGGATTGGGCACCCCCTCAGCATATAACACATGGGGGAGTGCTTTATGCCAACGGAGAGTGGGCTCCCATCGGGTACATAATGTCGGGGCCATGGTAAGCCAGCAGGGGATTGGGCACCTCAAAGTCGGTGAGTTGGGGCGGTCAGCCTCACCATGCTTACAATGTGGCCAAGCGCCTCAGGAGGTCCGCTGCATCTGATGAGCTTTGCTCAAATTGCAGTGGACCTTTCCTTAGATGTGCTCACCACATTATGTATGCATGGTGTGGCAAAGGCACGCAGGCTGATTGGGGAATGAGGGACACACCTACTGGTACATGCCCTGCATTTGCCCAACAGTAACTGCACCTCCAAATCTGCACTACCACAAGATCTTGGCTGTGCAAGCATGCCAACATAAAAATGACAGGGACACTGTTCATGAGCAGGGGTCCTAAAATGCGTATGTTGAAAATTTGGTGCCGATACTCCATAAAATGACTGTGTTATGAGAGTGCGTTGTGCAGTTTGCACACACAATCATAAGTTCGTGAATTTATAATATTTTCACTCTTGATTTTCAACATTGCCATTGTTCTGCACCTCCTTATGAACAGTACAGCTGTCATTTTTCATATCCTGGGTGAAATGTGTTTTGCAGTTCCAGCACAGAATAGCGCTGTCACTGTGGGAAATCCATGTTCCAGACACATTATGAAAATCTCGGTGACACTGTTGATTAGCAGAGGCCCTAAAATAGCTATGTTGAAAATTTGGTGATGAAAGTTCATAAAATGAGAGTGCTATGAGAGTGTGTTATGCAGTTTCCATGCACGCTCGTAACTTTGCAATATTTTCACTCCAGATTTTCAACATTGCCATTTTTACACACCTCCTTATGAACAATGCAGCTGTCATTTTTCACAGCCTGACCAAAATGTGTTTTCGCTCTTCGGACGCACAATTGCGTGGTCTCTGTGGGAAAGCAGTGTTCGGGACACCTTAAAAGAATCACACTGACACTGTTCATGAGAAGAGGTCCTAAAATGCCTATGTTGAAAATTTTGTAATGAAACTCCATAAAATGACTGTGTCACGAGCATGCATTGTGCAGTTTCCACGCACCCTTGTAACTTCACAAATTAATATTTTCATGCCACATTTTCAACAGCGGCATTTTTCCACACCTCCTTGTGAAAAGTACAGCTGTCATTTTTCATATCCTGGCTGAAATGTGTTTTTGTGCTTCCAGTGCAGAATACCGCTGTTGCTGTCGGAAATCATTGTTTGGGACAATTTAGGATTGAGCGAGTGAGGGAGTAGGAGAGAGCGAGCTCAACAGAGCTCAATCATGACTGCTGCAGATTTCTTTGTATGCAGAAGAAGGCAGCAACACAGGCAGGAGCCCAGTACAAAAGGGCAGCCTGGAGCACTGACAGAAACAGAATGAGTGAGTGAGAGAGGGGGAGTGAGCGAGCTCAAAGGAGCTCTGTCAGGACTGTTGCAGATTTCTTTGTGGGCAGAAAAAGGTGCCAAAAGAGGCAGGATCCCAGTATGAAAGGACAGCCTGCAGTGCCAGGTGAAACAGAATGAGCGAGTGAGAGACAGGGAGTGAGCCACCACAGTGGAGCTCTATTGTGACTGCTGCAGATTTCTTTGTGGGCAGAAAAAGACAGCAATGCAAGCAGGAGCCCAGTACTAAAGGCCAGCCTACAGCATCAGCAGAAACAGAATGAGCGACTGAGGGAGGGGGGAATGAGCAAGCTCAGTGGAGGTCTATCGTGATTGCTGCAGATTTCTTTGTGGGCAGAAAAAGGCAGTAATGCAGGCAGGAGCCCAACGCAAAAGGCCAGCATGCAGCGCCAGCAGAAATGGATGAGTGAGTGACAGAGGGGGTGTGAGTGACCTCAATGGAGCTGTGTTAGTACTGCTGCAGATCTCTTTGTGGGCAGAAAAAGCCACCAACACAGCCAGGAACCGAGTACAAAAGGGCAGCCTGCAGCAGCGGGAGACATAGAATGAGTGAGTGAGGGAGAGGGAGTGAGTGAGCTCACTGGAGCTCTGTTAGGACTGCTGTGGATTTCTTTGTGGGCAGAATAAGGCAGCAATGCACACATGGGCCCAGTACAAAAGGGAAGCCTGCAGTGGCAGGAGAAAAAGAACAAATGAGTGAGAGGGGCAGAGTGAGTGAGAGAGCTCAACGCAGCTCTGTCAGGACTTCTGCAGATTTCTTTGTGGCCAGAAAAAGGTGCCAACAGAGGCAGGAGCCCAGTACAAAAGAGCAGCCTGCAGTGCCAGGAGAAACAGAATGAGTGTGTGAGACAGGAGGAGTGAGCGACCTCAACGGAGCTCTGTTGGGACAACTGCAGATACCTTTGTGGGCAGAAAAAGGTGCCAATACAGGCAGGAAGCCAGCACAAAAGGCCAGCCTGTGGTGCCAGGAGAAACACAACGAGCGAGTGAGAGAGGGGGAGTGAGCGAGCTCAATGGACCTGTGTCAGGACTGCTGCAGATCTCTTTGTGGGCAGAAAAAGCCCCCAATGCAGGCAGGAGCCCAATACAAAAGGGCAGGCTGCAGCAGCAGGATTCACAGGAAGGGAGTGAGTGAGCTCAATGGAGGTCTGTTGGGAAAAAGGCAGCAATGCATGCAAGAGCCCAGTACAAACAGCAGCCTACATCAGCGGGAGAAACAGAATGAGTGAATGAGACTGGGAGTGAGCGAGCTCAATGGAGCTCTATTGTGACTGCTGCAGATTTTTTTATGGGTAGAAAAAGGCAGCAATGCAGGCAGCAGCCCAGTACAAAAGGCCAGCATGCAGCACCGGCAGAAATGGAAAGAGTGAGTGAGAGAAGGGGAGTGAGCAAGCTCAACGGAGCTGTGTCAGGACTGCTGCAGATTTCTTTGTGGCCAGAAATGGAATCAATGCATGCAGGGGCCCACTACAAAAGGACAGCCTGCAGAAGTGGGAGAAACAGAATGACCAAGTGAGAGAAGGGTATTGAGCAAGCTCAACGGAGCTCTGTCATAACTGCTGCAGATTTTTTGGGGGGCAGAAGAAGACAACAATACAGGCAGAAGCCCAGTACAAAAGGGCAGCCTGCAGCACTGGCAGAAAAGGAACAAGCAAGTGAGAGGGGGGAGGGAGTGAGCTCAAAAGAGCTCTGTTGGTGCTGCTGCACATCTCTTTGTGGCCAGAAAAAGGTACCAACAGAAGCAGGAGCCCAGTACAAAAGGACAGCCTGCAGTGCCAGGACAAACAGAATGAGTGAGTGACATGGGGAAGTGAGCGACCTCAACGGAGCTCTGTTGGGACAGCTGTGGATTTCTTTCTGGGCAGAAAAAGGTGCAAATGCAGGCAGGAGCCCAGTACAAAAGGGCAGCCTGCAGTTCTGGCAGAAATGGAATGAGCGAGTGAGAGAAGGGGAGTGAGCGAGCTCAACGGACCTCTGTCAGGACTTTTTCAGATTTCTTTGTGGGTGGAAAAAGGCACCAACAGAGGCAGGAGCACCATACAAAAGGGTAGCCTGCAGCAACAGGAGAAACAGAATGAGCGAGTGAGACAAGGGGAGTCAACAACCTCAACAGAGCTGTATTGTGTCTGCTACGTATTGCTTTGTGGGCAGAAAAAGGCAGCAATGCAGGCAGGAGCCCAGTACAAAAGGCCAACCAGCAGCGCAAGCAGAAACAGGACGAGTGACTGAGAACAGGGGAGTGAGCGAGCTCAAGGGAGCTGTGTCACGACTGCTGCACGTTTCTTTGTTGGCAGAAAAAGCCACCAATGCATGCAGGAGCCCAGTACAAAAGGGAAGGCTACAGCAGTGGGAGACACAGAATGAGAAAGTGAGGGATGGGGAATGAATGAACTCAACGGAGCTCCGTTGGAACTGCTGCAGATTTCTTTGTGGATAGAAAAAGGTAGCAATGCACGCGGGGGCCAAGTACAAAACATCAGCCTGCAGCACTGGGAGAAACAGAATGAGTAAGTGAGAGAGGGGGGGAGTGAGCGAGCTCAACTGAGTTCAATCATGACTGATGCAGATTTCTTTATGGGCAGAAAAGGGCAGCAATGCAGGCAGGAGACCCATACAAAAGGGCAGGCTGCAGCACCAGCAGAAATGGAATGAGTGAGCGAGAGGAGGGAGTGAGTAAGGGCAACAGAACTCTGTCGGGACTGCTGCAGATTTCTTTGTGGGCAGAAAAAGGTGCTACCAGAGGCAGGAACCCAGTACAAAAGGGCATCCTGCAGTGCCAGGAGAAACAGAATGAGTGCGTGAGACAGGGGAGTGAGTGACCTCAACGGAGCTCTGTCAGGACAGCTGCAGATTTCTTTGTGGGCAGAAAAACCCCCAACACAGGTAGCAGCCCAGTACAAAAGGTCAGCCTGCAGCACCGGCAGAAATGGAATGAGAGAGAGGGAGTGAGTGAGCTCAATGGAGCTGTGTCAGGACTGCTGCAGATTTCTTTGTGGCCAGAAAAAGAAGCAATGCATGCAGGAGCCCACTACAAAAGGACAGCCTACAGCAGCAGGAAAAACAGAATGACCGTGTGAGAGAAGGGGATTGAGCAAGCTCAATGGAGCTCTGTCGTGACTGCTGCAGATTTCTTTGTGGACAGAAGAAGATGGCAATGCAGGCAGGAGCCCAGTACAAAAGGGCAGCCTGCAGCACTGCTAGAAACTGAACAAGCGAGTGAGATAGAGGAGTGAGTGAGGTCAACAGAGCTATGCCAGGGCTGCTGCAGATTTCTTTGTGGCCAGAGTAAGGTGCCAACAGAGGCAGGATCACAGTACAAAAGGACAGCCTGCAGCGCCAGGACAAGCAGAATGTGCAAGTGACACTGGGGGAGTGAGCGACCTCAACGGAGCTCTGTTGGGACAGCTGTAGATTTCTTTCTGGGCAGAAAAAGGAGCAAATGCAGACAGGAGCCCAGCACAAAAGGGCAGCCTGCAGCGCTGGCAGAAATGGAACAAGCGAGTGAGGGGGGGTGATCAAGCTCAATGGGGCTGTGTCAGGACTGCAGCAGATTTCTTTGTGGGCAGAAAAGGAAGCAATGCATGCAGGGGACCACTACAGAAGGACAGTCTGCAGCAGTGGGAGAAACAGAACGACCAAGTGAAAGAAGGGGAATGAGCAAGCTCAAAGGAGCTCTATTGTGACAGCTGCAGATTTCTTTGTGGACAGAAGAAGACGGCACTGCGGGCAGGAGCCCAGTACAAAAGGGCAGGCTGCAGCCCCGGCAGAAATGGAATGAGTGAGAGAGGGGAAGTGAGCGAGCTCAACGGAGCTCTGTCGGGGCAGCTGCAGATCTCTTTGTGGCCAGAATAAAGTGCCAACAGAGGCAGGAGCCCAGTACAAAAGGACAGCCTACAGTGCCAGGACAAACAGAATGAATGAGTGACATATGGGGAGTGAGTGACCTCAATGAAGCTCTGTCAAGACAGCTATGGATTTCTTTCTGGGCAGAAAAAGGTGCAAATGCAGGCAGCAGCCCAGTACAAAAGGGCAGCCTGCAACGCCGGCAGAAATGGAATGGAATGATGGAGTGAGATAGGGGGAGTGAGCAAGGTCAACAGAGCTCTGTCAGGACTGCTGCAGAGTTCTTTGTGGGCAGAAAAAGGCACCAACAGAGGCAGGATCCCCATACAAAAGGGCAGTCTGCAACACCAGGAGAAACAGAATGAGTGAGTAAGACAAGAGGAGTGAGCGACCTCAACGGAGCTGTATCATGACTGTTGCGGATTGCTTTGTGGGCAGAAAAAGGTGGCAATACAATTAGGAGCCCAGTACAAATGGCCAGCCTGCAGTGCTGGGAGAAACACAATGAGCGAGTGAGAGACAGAGGATGAGCAAGCTCAACGGAGCTGTGTCATGACTGCTTCAGATTTCTTTGTGGGCAGAAAAAAACCCCTAATGCAGGCAGGATCCCAGAACAAAAGGGCAGGCTGCAGCAGCGGGAGACACAGAACAAGTGAGTGAGCTCAACGGAGCTCTGTTGGGACAGCTGCAAATTTCTTTGTGGACAGAAAAGGGTGCCAATGCAGGCAGGAGCCCAGTGCAAAACAGCAGCCTGCAGCACCGGGAGAAACAGTATGAGCAAGTGACAGAGGGCCACTGAGCAAACTCAACAGACCAACGCAATCAATATTCGGCATTGACAAATGCTTGTTTTATATTATACTGGGCCTGACATTTATTCCATTTGTTTCTAAAGAAAAGCATTATTATTTTCTTCAAACTGTATTATCTTTAGTTCTTTCTCCCTCCTTATTAGACCCTTGCTATACTCTAGCTTATGTTTATATATAGATCTCCTGGCTTCCCTCTGCTCACCCTTATTTACCCTAAAGTCTTTAATTGTATCCTGAATTGCCTCCCTTACTTGCTTGTCTATATTATGTGACTTCCTTTATTTCTTAGTCTTCAGTTATCAGTTAAATTTATGAATTTTTGGATGGGTCCATTTTATTGCACCTTTTTCTCTTCCTCTCTGTTTCGTGTTTCTCTTCCAGCTGATCTTCGGTTCTTTCTTTTTCTTTTTCAAGGTCAGACTTCCATGATCACAGTGCTGGATTTCAGTTGCCGAGATTCTAGCACAGAACTGAACTGAACAGTGTTGTGGTAGCTGTGTTGAAGTTGGAAATCATTAGGTTCAAACTTGCCTCCCCTTTAGTTTATTCTCTCACCTACTGTGTGAGAAAGCAATTTTGCTGAACTTCTAAAAACTGCAGAATGTTTAGCTTACTGCAGATAGAATTCCCAGACTATTTCCAGTAGAATGCAATCTTCCATGATTAGTGTTCTACCCTTCCTAGTGACCCCTTCCAAATCCTCATCTTTGTCCATCCCCAGGTCTGATACCCTATAGACCACTTGTATCATATTTTATCGCTGCAATTATCTGGTATTTGGAACTATAGAGACTTAACTTGTCATGACGGGTATGTCCTCTGAGACCTTTCTGTACTCCTTTAAATACACTGCCCCCCCTTCCATTGGTACTATGTCTGTCCATCCTAATTAGAGTATAGATAGAATCATTTTAGTCTTAACTATTATTTTTTACTTGCTGGTGTTTCAGTTATTACTACATTATGCATATCCTCTGCAACCATTATTACTTCCAGTTCATCCATTGTATTACCTATGCTTCGTGCATCAATATGCATTGCTATCCAATTGCCCTTGCTCCCACCTCATGTCCTCTTTATCCTTTTGATTTTCAATTTCCTTCAATTGCCATGCTGCCCTTTAACTCACTCTTCTAATGCTTATGTTTTCTTGCATGCATTGGCAAATCAAACATACTAGATCTGTAGTGTAGGGGGCAGGGTAAGTAGGTATGTGTTGCATAAGGCAATGGATGGTTTGTTCTCAAAAGCCAGTGCTGAGAAGGCTGACAATGATAGTGTTCAGCTGGCTTTTAGGTTTATTTATTTATTTATTTATTTATTGTTGAGATCAGTTTTACAACCTTTGAGTCAAAGACTCGTTTACAAAGGTACCTTGTCAAAAAAGGGGGGGAGACAACAATAGAGTGAGGTTAGGACAGGGATGACGAACAGGTTAGATACATAAAATATACATTTGGAGAGTGCAGACAGCGAAGCTGTACTGGAGCAAACTTGTGTAAGGTACTAACATTGGTAAAACAACAGGAGATACATTATTCAATTTAACAACATGTCACAAACTAATATGTAGAGTTAAAAGGACCGGAAGGCGAGGGGCTTGAAAAGGTTAGAAGGGACCGGCACAAGGCAGCTACAAACATTTACAGAATCGGTTGTCAATAATATGCTGGCGGAGGGCGATTTTGAAGCGGCCAATACCTGGGATCTTAGAGATGGTTTCAGGAAGGGAGTTAAACCAGGACGGGGCTAGGTGATGGAAAGATCTTTGGCAACGAGAGGTCCTTGCTCTGGGAACATTGAAGGTGGCTGCGGCGGCGTACCGGGTTGGCAGGGACCTAGCAGCCCGCTGCAAAGGTACAGAGACCCAGGAGGGCAGAGACCTGACATGGATTTTTGGCCAGTAGGCAGGTTTGATATTTCAGTCTTTCCTCAAGAGTGAGTATTTTGTGGCGGAGTATAGCAGACAGGTGTGGGTTCCGCTGTGGGCACGGTAAGGAGCCTACAGGCTTTGTTGATAGAGGTCTGGACTTTGGATAAGGCAGAGCGCCAGCAGCAGCGTAAACAGGGAGTCCGTAGTCAGCCAGTGATAATACCGATGAGGTGATGGCTAGTTTTAAGGCGGGTTCGGGGAGACAGTCTTTGTAGTGGTAGAGAAGACCGATCCTGGAGTTCATTGCAGATGCCAAAGCTTTAAGGTGGGCGTGGAAAGTAAGGCCGGAGTCAAAGGTGATGCCCAGGTACTTATAGGATGAAACCTGCTCCAGAGGGAGGGGCATGCTGGTGGTGATGTGGAGGGGAAAGTCCCTGGCATTGTTTTGCCGATGAGAAAATAGCATGGACTTAGTTTTCTTTAGGTTCAGGACTAAGCGGTGATTATTGAACCACTTTTCGGTTTGGAGGAAGGCACTTTGCAACATGATTTGGAGTGGGAGTGGGTCAGGGTGTGATGCAAGGATAACAGCGTCATCAGCATAGAGTAATATTTTACTGGAACAGGAGCTGGGGAGGGTGTTCAGGAATAGGCTGAAAAGGGTCGGGCCAAGGATGGAGCCTTGGGGGACACCCAAGTGTACAGGAAGGTAGGAGGAGAGGATCCCATTTAGCTTGACTCTTTGGGACCTGTTGTGTAGGTAGCTTGCGAACCACTTCAGGGGGCCGGCTGCGAGACCCAGTATGCTAAGGGAGTTTAGTAGCAGGGGGTGGCACACTGTGTTGAAGGCCTTGGACAGGTCTATAAAAACGCCTCTGCGTAGATGACCTTGTCAAGTGCTGAGTGAATGTGGTGGAGAATTCCAGAAGGGCAGTGGATGTGCTATGGCCAGGGCGAAAACAGTGTTGCTCTGGACAAAGAAGGTTGTAGTTAGTAAGATATTCTGAGAGCTGTGTGTTCACTATTTTTTTCTAAGGCTTTGGATGGGGGGGAAGGATGGAGATGGGCCTGTAGTTATTAGGCAGAGTGCGGTCCCCAGACTTGTGGATGGGGGTTACTTCAGCTTGCTTCCAGGCCTTAGGGAATTGGCCGAGGCATAGGGATTTGTTAATGATAAGCGTCAGCGGGGTAAGCATGACATCCAGCACGAGGCGAAGTATCCTGGAGTCAAGAGGGTCATTGATAGGGTTCTGAGAGGCGAGAGATTTTATTAAGAAAGGTTTGGCATCGTGGGGTGAGATCATTCGGAAGTGGAATTGTGGCCTGGAAATGGGAGCGTGGGTGGGTTTGGCAACCGGGTCTGAAAAATGGGCCGGGAGGACGGCACTTAAGTCAGTGAAGGTTTTATTAAGGCAGTCAGCAATACAGGTGGGGTCAGTCGAGACAGTCCCATTTATGACAATCTGGGATGGAGGGGGGGGGAGCGGGTCTTACCATTTAAATCTTTAATGTTGTCCCAGAAAGCTCTGGACGAGCCCCAGGAGGATGTCAACGCAGCCTGGTAGAATTTAGCTTTAGCCTGCTTGATTGTCCAGGTGCATTGATTGGGAGTGTCTTGTAGGCTTGCCTGTCAGCAACCCCACCGAGTCATTAGCTAAGTGCCAGAGGTTATCTCTCTTTTTAGTTGTTGGATCAGTGCAGGAGTTATCCATGCAGCAGTCCGTTTTTATCCTAAGAGTGTTGAGGGGCATACAGATCACAGGCGTAGTTGAAGGCCATGGAGAGGTAGGTTAGGGCAGAGTTAACGCCAGGAGCGCTGGCCAATGGGGACCAGTCGATATGGGCGAGGTGGCGCTTGAGGTTGGCGGACCTCCGGGAGAAAACGGGCGAGGGGTCCGCTGTACCCAGGGCTGAGGGTGGGAGGACCAGAAGCAGATGACAGGGGAGGGTCACTGAGTGAGTCCGCAAGGACTTCAACGGAGACTATTTTATGAGGTCGGTTAGAGAGGATGACATCCAGGAGGGAGCTAGTTCCTGTTACTTTGTTACGTCTAGTAGGCTGAGTAACCATTTGGGACAGGTCAAGGGCTGCAAGCTCATTCTTCAAATTATCAGCCGACGGGCTGAGCCAATTGGAATTTAAGTCACCCATAATTAACTGTTCGGCTTTCGGGGGTAAGGTAGCCAGGTAGTCAAGGAGAGAGGTGGCCGCAGAGTCTTTGTTAGACCCCGGGGGTAGATAAGCCTCAGTTAGATAGAGCGGACTGCGCTCCAGGGTAGGTGTGACTTTTAAGGTGATGGCTTGCGCCCATGGTTTAGCTCAGGATTGGGAGGGCAAGCCGAGGACCGAGTTAGCAGTAGATAGCACACTCCCTCCATGCCTGCCCATCCTATCGGCCCTGAAAATGGTAAAACCAGGAAGGAGATGGCAGAGTCAGGCATGAGGGAGGAGAGCCAGGTTTCAGCAAGCAGGAGAATATCCGGGGAGTGTTGGGTGACCCAACATTGGAGGGCTGCAGTTTTCTTAGGGAGACTGCATATATTAATGAAGGCGATTCGAAGGCCTTTGCCATCTGTGGGCAGAGGCATGGCTGGGATGACAGGCCCGGGGTTTGGGTTCACATTGCCGGAGAGCAGGAGCAGCAGGAGAATTAGGTGCCTCGCATGGTGTTTGTAGCTGGCGGTGGGGTGCATATGTGGCCGACGGGACCTCGCCTGGGAGGAGCAGGGGATAGGAAGGGAGAGAACAACTAAGGGCGCTAGCGAGGAGAGGGTCCACTTGTGAAAGGAAGCACAATACTGAGAGTAGCACATAGGTGGTTGGTGGGTGGGGGGGTGGCTATGGTAGTCCAGGGTAACGGGAGGGATTTGGGGGATGGATAGAGGGGTAGGTGTGGGGTAATCCGATGGGGGAGCAGGGAATTGAGAGTGGGGGCAGTGTGCTTTGGTTGGGGGCAGGTTAATGGGGGGTATAGAGGGGCAGAGAGAGAGCATAGGGTGCTGTAGCAGGAGGAGGGCCAGCATAGCAAGGACCATGCTTGAGTGAGACATTTCCCAATATAGAGCAAGAAGTGAGGGCAGGCTCCCTCTAGTGCTGGAACGATATAACCAGCAAATGGGAAAGTAGGCTGATTGGTTTTTGCGCCTCATGTGACAAAGAAAAAATACTCTATATAAGGGAGAGCCGAGCAAGGGTGGTGGTGGGGGCGGCGGGGTTTTTCAGAGCACCGACTGCAAATGAACAGAGGGTGACGCGAGCCTAGTGAAAAAGGCGCCAAAAGCCGCGTTTCAAAAACAGAGCCGAGTTTCCAGCAGAGTGTCCACAGGTAGGCTGGCTCACTGACTGTCGCGATTTGTTCAAATGATAAAGTCCCACCAATCACACAGGCTTTCTGCCCATTAATTACCTAGTAGACATCATTAGGCTTTGAAAATAAACATCAAGCATCACAGGTTTTGTGTGTGTGTGTGTTCCCTCTAGTTACAAAAAAGAAGTGCCTATCAGAAAGCACTAAACAGAGCTGGTGAAATACATGCATAATATAAATGTCAGTGGCTTAGCAGGTTGCACACTCACCTCTGAGGCTAAAAATCCAAAAGGCTGTGGGTTCTATCCTCACACCAAGCACTTGGGTTAAATTCCAATACTGACTCTGTAGTATAGCATAAGTGAGGTGCTGCACTCCTTTTGGATGATACATTAAATCGAGGTCCTGTCTGCCTGTTCTGGTGGTTGTTCAGGTGGATGTTAAAGATCCCATGGCACTTCTCAAAAAGAGAAGGGGAGTTTTTATTAAATGATTCAAAAACACAAATACAGAAATCAATAGAAAGAACATAAATCATAGCTTATAACCACAAAAGTATACACAGCGTCACTGTGACACACAATTCATTTGCAACTGAGAAAATCAATGAAACAATTATTTATACTTTAGAAAAAAGAAAAGTCCTTTCCACCATCTCCTGACTTTACCTTATGGATGAAAGCAACATCTTTTTCATAAACTTAAAGCATAGCTGTTTCACATACCTGTTGAAATATTCTGTATGGCATTCATTGTAGTCTTATAACCCGCTGAAATCTAGCTTGCCAAAGGTAGAATTTTAAAATGCCTAGAAAAACTGACAGGGGACCTTTGTGATATTTTGAAAAGAAATGAGGATAGTCTCTTAATATTAGGGTTTCATGTGTAAAATTTTTGAAGCCAAACTAGCTTCCATGATTTTGCAAGAAATTTCCACAAATTATGGGAATAAGAGCATTGTAAAGCAAAATGATACATTGTTTCCTCTGCTGCTGCACAGTCCACATAGGGCCTGGTTCTTTCCTCCAGTGTTCTATGTTTGCTATTACCCTTACATTAAGTTTGCCTTACGAGGTAAGCCATAGCACCTCCCACATTGGGGGGGAGAGGTGGTAATTCATTTTTCATTCAAAAGATTTAAGACATTAACCACGTTATTGGGGGTACAAAATTTGAATTCCAGATCAATGGACCACTTTCCCTTAGAATATGAGTATAGAGTTGTTTATGTGTGGATGATGCTAATAATGATCTAGAAATTGTCCATTTATACAGTTTCTGAATGGAGGATCTAAGATACTCCAGAGCTTGTAGAAATATATAAATTTAAGAGGGGCATCAGTCCATTTATTCAAGAAAGTGTGCAGATTATTTAATGTCCATAAATATGTATGAAAGTATTGAGCTTGAAGGAATAGTTTCAATGAGAGAATCCAAAATAAAGAGTGAAAAAATGCTACCGGATCAATCATATCTACCGCACCTTTATTCTAAGGTAAATAAGTAAAATCCCAACTTTGTGAATGAAAGCTTACGGTATACATTGCAAGCCCATTGGTTGACAGTGTCTACCAATGGGCTTACAGGAGTACAGTAAGCTGTAATTCAGTGACAGCTCAGTCAGTGAGCAGCTGTGGTGGTGTGTGGAGGGATGTGCTGCCAGCTGACTCCATGGACAAGTGGTCAGTTTGGGATGGGGGAAGCGGGGTGTGGTGTGAGTACCACAGTGGGTGGGGGTCCACTGGACCACCAGAGATACTGGGCTTTTATGTATTATCCTGTGATCGGGTTTGGAAATGGACGGGGGGTACAACTAGATTACTAGGGAGTACAATTGATCCTTTTTTAAACAATATGGGGATTTGGAATGGGAGGGGGGACACTACACTACTGGGGGTTCAGGGTTTCTCTTTTACCATGGCTGAGGTTTGGGGATGGAAGGGGGCCACTGTACTACCAGGAAATATCAGAGATGTTTCTGTTTTGGTGCTTCAGGGTTGGGTGCAGGTGGGGGGGCACTGGGCTATCAGGAATGAGGGACAACTTTATTTTCTTACATGATCAGGGCTAGGGGGTGTCACAAACCCACTCAGCAGGTCCGCCCTCTCCTCCCAAAGTGCCAACCTCCAAGCACAGTCTTGTGAACAGTTAATAGAAACAGGGTAACCCTCCTGTCTGTTTTTGTGGGTTTGAATCAACCTTTGGTCTCAAGTCTTGGAGGGATTCAAACTGTGAACCTCTTGTTAGCATACCCAATGTGCAGACTCAGATAATTTTGTCTTTGGGGGGCCAGATATATTTGCCTACGGGCACCTAACCAGTTGTACAAAAATGAACCCTTAAAAACTCTAATAAAAGACCTCAGATTAAACCCTTACCTTTTTCCAGTTTGGTATCACCATTCAAGCTTATGCCCAGTGTCTACTTTAACCATATACACTCCACTTGTTAAAGAAAAGAAATCAAAGACAGACCAAGTTGTCTCTGAAAATAGAGTTTTACTAAAATAGATAAAAAATATGTAAAACATAAAATACAGAACCTTATATCACAAAACATGCAAATCTTTTTAAAGAACAAGGTTTTGACAGTGCAATTCCTACTATAGAACTTAGATTTTGTCTCTCTCAACCTGTATACTTGCTTAAAGTGCTCAAAGATGTTTCTTTGTCTGAGTCTAGCTAGAAGACTCTGAATGAAAACAGAATACTGTTTAAAAGACTGTCTTGGCCAACCCCTTTGCATGAGGTCACCAGGCTCTTCTCTGTCAGAATATATAAAACATATATATCTATACAAAACAGGATATCTTATCCAAGTATTAAATTCTGTAACCTCAGCATAACTCATTTTCTTCAAATGACTCTGTTTGATCTTATGATCAGCTTCCCCTTTCCAGGACATCAAAGGGACTTATGTCTCTCTGCCAGATCTCACAGAGGTGCAACATGTATTTGTATCACCATGTGAATTTCACAGTGTTTCCTCTGAATGTCATAAACATTTATGATTCTAGCCCAGCATCTGGTAAGCTACCATAAATCTAGACAAACAGGAGATTCTCAAGTAAGGCCTGGTCTAGTCTATAATTAGCTTCTGGCCATCCAGGTAACACCTTGTATCTAAAACATGTGTGTGTGTGTGTGTGTGTGTGTGTGTGTGTGTGTGTGTGTGTCACACTCACATGCTGTTTCAGCATTTCTCATGAGAGACAGTCCATAACACATTTTTCTATAACAAAAAATGATACAGTGATCAGAAACAGCTGTCCAAGTGTCACAGGGGGTACCACTGGACTACCAGTGGTATAGGAAATGTTATACATTCTGGCATGTTCAAGGCTAGGGTGGGTAGCCACCTAGGGGCTGGCAGTTGCTGTGTTGCATTGTACAATACAGCATCACCCTTGTGGGTGGCTACAACTTAGACATGGTTTTTCCATGCCTAACTTTGTGCGGCACATCTCCAAGATGTGCGGGCAGAAGTGCTGCACATCTCAGCTGAATATGGAGATGTGCCGCATATGCAGGGGAACACCCCTCTGGATGCGCCACATACATTATCTTTCAGCTACGGTGCATCCAGAATTATGCGGTGCATCAACTCCTTTTGAATATGACCCAAGGGTGCATTTTGGAGATGCACCAGTGCAACCCAGTTGCTCAGGGAGCATATCCTTTGAATATCTGGGCCCCCGTTCTTTCTGGACTTCATATACATACCCTGTATGTTTTTATAAAGCAGGCATGTGTCATCAGCATAAGCTAATATTTTAACTTCATCATCAGGAAGATTTCCTGAAATCCCTACAATTTGTTTATTTAAACTAATCTTGTGTAACAATATGTTCATGGAGAAAATATACAGTAATGGTTAAAGGCAACCCTGTCAGAGTCTTTTCCAAACTTTTATTTCTGGACCTAATAGACCTAAAATAATAGGGCTAAGGAAAGCATTGTTATATGTCACTCTTAACCACTCTATGAAGGCATACAGTATTCCATACGCTTGTAAAACTTTGAAAAGAAAGTCATGATTGACCCTGTCAAATGCTTTTCTTTGGTCCAATGAAATAATAAATCCTGTATCCTTTGTTCTATGAAACAAAATTCCAATATATCTCTAAGAATAATTAAAGGGTGTTGGATTGTTCTATCTGGTAGACCACAAACCTGTGGCAGATGTATAATAGAAGATGCCACCTTCCTTAATCGAAGATGCAAAATCTTGGATAAGATTTTGAAATCTGCATTTAACAAGTTAATTGGTCTCCAATTTTGAATCAAGTATCTGTTCCCATATTTTAATAAAAACACTACTATACCTTTTGTAAAATAGCTTGGGACTGATTTTGTATGATTTAAAAAATAATTAAACACCTTTTCCAGACATAAGGCTAATTCGCTCTGGAAAGTTTTATAGAATTCATAGGGTAAGCCACCCACCCATGGGGCAGCTTTTACTTTCAGAGATCCAATTATTTCTTCAATTTCCTGTGTCAAAATTCATGCTGATAACTGTTCACTATCAATTTTGTGAATATGCTGGCACTGTAAACTAGAAAAGTAACTTAAAATATATTTTTCAGAGGAGATATCAGATGAATTTTTTGAAATTAAATATTGCTCAACAATTTCTGTAATTTATTTTGGAAATGTCACTGTTTGTCCCTTATTTAGTAAACAATCAAATGTAGCCACATTTCTCTTGACTTTACATGCCCCACATGGGTCATAATATGGTGTTCTTTAAGTGCCATAGGTAAGTTCTGTGTGAATTGTACTAGCCCTATCATATTGTAACATTTTCATTTCAGTTTTAATAGTTTTTACCTGGGAGGATAAATCACCATTAAAGTGTGGGGAGATGGACAATAAGAAATAAAGCTGAGAATTTAATTTTAAAAATTTAAAAAATTGGAGTCTAGAACTGTATTTCCCTAAAGACTGAAAACATTTTTGAATATCTGTTTTAGTATCCTGCCACTAACTACCTATATTATTATATAACTCAAACACTGATGCTTATGCTGACAATAATTGCTTAATTAATTCCAGAACAGAGGGGTTGGATAATGGCTTGGTGTTCATGTTCTATCTAGAATGTTTAATTGGCCTATCTGAGTTCCTTCTAAGACAAGTTTTGATCATCAAATGGTCTGAAAATTCAGCTAGGACAAATTCAGTGGTTTGTACTATCAAATCTTTGAAAATAAAAATGTAATCAATTAAAGTGGATATTGTGATCACCTATACATGAATTTAGGGCTTATCAATAAAGAATCAGCACTATGTATCAATTCTGCAATATAAATATTTTTGTAAAAGGCAAAATAGTCACAATAAACCTTTTTTATTGCAGGCTGCCCTCTTGATAAAGAGAGGCTGCAATTAAAATCTCCACCCAATATAAGTAATTGTACTGTAGTAAAAAGGGTTGAACACTATCAAACATTCTGACCCTCTCAGCTTTAATTTTGGGAGCATAGCCATTAAAATTTTGGGAGCATAGCCATTAACAGTTCTATAGGGTTCATTATCCCAGTAACCTTCAAGAATCAGAACTCTCCCAGGAATAAGGTCAATCAGTTTAAAAAGGGAAAACGTGTTACCAGAAAAAATAATTTCTATCCCATCCTTCTTTTCTGGGCACAAAGATCAGAATGATGGCCCCTATACCCATTCATGTTTGAAGCACTGCAGCTGTTGTAGTAACTCCATCCATGTTTTCTGTACCAACAAAATGTCAATAGCATTGTTACGAGCTATCTGGAATACTGCCTGTCTTTTCTTATTTTGCCATAAGCTACATCTATTTATGGAAGCCACTACAGTACAGTGCTTCAGCTAGGATGTGATTGTTAATATTTTTTCCTTCTTTTCTTTTTTCCTTCATGCAGTTTTTCCACTGGCTGCACCATATCAAATACAACCAATGATGTATCAGGAACCCCATCCTCCAATTCCGAGCCCCCCCCCATATAAGTTTTCTAAAGCCCAAAAAGGGTTTTCAGTTTCAAATTTTTGTGATGGTGTATCTTTGTTTTGTCTGCCTTGCAGATCTTCTACGGGATTGGGTTTTCACCCAAGGTTGGGGGTGGTGGCATGTCCAACTGTTCTTCTATTGGGCCCTCAGTTTGAGGATTAGCATAACATACTGGTTGCAAGGATTCTTGAAATTCAGAATTATCAGGTGTTTCTGAAGGGGAACCCCCATCAGTCTCCAATGTGGTCACCTGTAAGATTAGCTCCAGAGTGACAGAGGTTGTTTGGGGTGCTGGTACGAAAGTATCCAAAGGTGTAATGACATCTGCTTGGGATTTGTTTATTAATTCATCAGGGTTCAAGCCATCAGACTTGTTTGATGTTGCCCTTGGGCAGTCATTTTACAGGTGGTGATATTCCTCACAAAGTTTGCATCTAGTATGATTCGAACATTGGAAGCTATTATGTCCATCCACGTTGCAAAGACTGCATCTTAATATATTACATATGCTAGATACACATGTGCATGCACCACACCGGTAACATGCCCTTGGCTGTCCTGCATAAAAATATTTTCTATAGTCTAGTCCAAGAAAAAAGCAGTTTGGGAGATGACAAATACCTTCCTCCATTTGCCTAAGCTTCACCTTAAATTTCCAGTCTCTAGTCCAGAAATGTTCCCTGTCCAATACTGCTTATGGGGCACATACAATTTCACACTTGCTTTGCAGCCAGTGATAGATGTCACCGACTGGTACACTTTCATTATGAAACATTACATTCACCATTTTTTTTTTGAAATTTCTCTTTATTCCTCCCCTACTGCCTGCCAGCCCAACCCTTCGGGGCATCCAAGGAGTCATCCTCCTGCCTCTCGCCCACCCGGATCTACCTCTTGATCCTCCATGGAGCTTCAGTTTTCCCCCTGAGCGGGGACAAGGTGGGGTGCCTTCACCCCAATAATCCTTCATTGCGTCAGGTTGAGGAGGTGGTCCAGTGAGCAGGACATGCTCCAGGAAGCCCGTCTTCCATAAGCTGGCAGGTGTGTTTCCTCTTTTGCTACCTCCCCTACAGCATGTGACCCCTGACATCAAGGTGCAAGGTGCTGACGTCCATGCTGTGTAGCGGCCACTGTCCCTTACAAATGGGAGCTTGCAGTACTCAGAGCCCCCCCACTCAGAGTCAGGCAAGTGTGCTGGGGTTAGGTCTCAACCCTCCCTGGAGAAGGTGAGTTGTCATGGAACACTGAAACCTATCTCCCCCCGGCCAACCATCCAGTGACCCAAGTCTGCTCCCGAGCCCGGGTCGCAGGCGTGGAGCGAGGTGTGGCATCCAAGGCCTGAAACCTCAGTGCCACCAGGCCTGTGGCTACAGTCACCATTTTAATCAGAGGCTTGGTCAGAAGAATTGCTGCAAAGGGAGTCCATCATGGAGAAAACTTTAATTGGTTTTACTTGTATGAGAATTTCTCTAATAATTGCAAGGTGTGAAAACTGATATCAAAATTGTCCTCCCCTGAGATGTGAATAAATGCAAACACATCCACAGGGGAGAATTACAGAGAGTCTTTTATGAGCTTTTTACCAACATATTGTCTGTCCAAAGACATACTGCATTCCTTCTATGTGGAGATTCTGATTTATTATTTTTAAAGAGATCTGATAGTGAAGGTCGGGGAGGAGGGAGTGGGTAGGACCTCCTGGCCTGGAAAAATTCAGAGTAGCCATCTGCATCAAACTCTCCATTTGAATCTGATCCAGTATGGAGTCTGTAGTAACTGACTGTGGATCTACAATTTCAATAGGTGTAATATTCTTTACCCGAAGAACTGGGCTTACAGAAGATACACCAGTATCGGTTAACCCCACCCTCTCTTCAGTCCCTAGAGAAACATTTTCAGGTATACCAGAGTCTACCCCTGAATTACAGGCAGCAGAAGTATGTATAACAGTAGAGTTAGCTTGTCCCATATGCACTGTAGAAGATGTAACAGGAGATGGGGTTACCTTACGTTGTGGACCCTCTCTCAGATGTCATTCCAGAACAGCTGAAGTCTGGGAGGTTATACACAGATCCCAGGCAGGATCCAGAATCCATTGCCCATTGGAAGATTTCAGCCAACCTGCTGCCTGCAAAGCAGATTCATGAGGCCAAGAAGTACCGTGGTCTCTAGATGTCTGAATACTAAATGCTGCTTGAGCTGCCATGGCCACTGACAGCAGCCATCTGTGATCTTGACGCTAAGCTGGTTCTTGATGGTGGTGCTCCTCTGCAGCATCATCACTGGAACATTCCAAGTCCAAATTGATGTTTCTATTAGACCACATTAAAGTATCCCTTTTCCAGCATAACTTGTCCTTCTTCTTACTGTGAACCTCATTATCCACCATCATTTGTAAAAGTACCTCTTTTTCTGCATTTAGCTCAGTGTCCAACATGTTCTCAGTGTCCTCCTGAGCAAGCACAGGTTCCTTGGATTCTGTTGGTTCTTGCACTGAACAAGCACACTTATTCAAGTCCTGGGGGAGTCTTAGGCCGGGGTAGGGGTCCCTGTATCTGTTATTCCTGACTGAATCTCCACTTCCTGCAATGTCAAGTTTAGAGCTGTAGACCCTGGCAAGTGATCCATTTCTACAGCCATGACAGCAGTGTCCTCTACAGTAAACACCATTTGAGGTATTCACAGTTCAAGAGCTACTGGTGTTGCACATACTTTCCCTCACTCCAGGGAGACAGGTGACGTGTTTTCTTTTCCCTGCTTACTAGATTCTAACTGACATTGCCATCCAGATGTCAGTAAAGGGAAGTCATTTGTCCAAATTTTGGGCTTGAAAACTGCTCCTGCGTTCTCAGCTGCTGAGTGTAGAGAATCTTGGTGCTTGTCTTTTAACGCCTGTTTAGATGTTGCAGAAAAGGTAAACACTGTAACATTACTTTGGTCTCAGGGGTTTGTTTGAAAAACAGTTTTATTACTGTCAAGGTCTGTTAGTTTCTGCTGAAAGTTTAAAAAGTCAGGACCTGCAGTGGAGTCTAGGGGTATACTACAAGTGGTGGCCTCATTACTAAGGAGGCCCTGTTTACCATTGCTCTCTGAGGTTCATGCCTTACTTAAGGCAGCTGAAAGTTCAAGCTGTCTGGCCTTGAAACGTTCTTCTTCTACTTGCATTAAACACTGTAATTTTAGAATTTCAGAATCTGTGGAATTTGTGGGAATAGTTACCAAAGCAACGTCAGAGTCCTTATGCTGTGGAACTGATGACACTGCCTCCATTTCTATCATATTTAGTTAATCCCAAGGCTCATTAACATAAAAAAATTCCTTAGTCTCTGTGAAAGTCAAGGTAGGGCATGAGACCCCTTCCCCAGTCTCCCAAACATCCACCCTGTCTGGCTCCTTCCCAGGACTGGCCATCATGCTGATGGCCAGCGAGTTCCCCTACAGGTGAGTAGGGGAATTTTATTGGGGAAAAGGGTAAATAGAATTCAAAAGCATGCATTTCTTTCCATAACTTTAATCAAAAAATGCTCAAAAGAAATTTGATCTGTAAGAAGAAAAATGAGAAAACTGTTAGTTTAACTTTAAACCCTTCTTTCTTTCAGAAGACATCAAAAATCCATTTGCATTCTCTTCATATGGTTTGAAACTTCTTTTTTGCCATTGATTTTATATCCTGTTCATACAGTTGCTGTAGAGTAATACACACATTTTTTTAAAAGAACCTATTGTGTAACAAAATGTTGTTGCAATGTCCATTGGCATCTTACCTGCCAAATACAGTATTTAAGCAAAGAAAAAATAACTTGTAGCTGGCTTGAGGTAATGTGTTTCCATCTTGCTTGATATATTCGGCATATTAGTTCTTGAAAAGTTAGAGAGCCAAAAAAGTCTGTTTTCCACTTTGTCTTTACTAGATCCTACAATTGTATCACATATCCACATTCAAGAAAGAAGTATTCCTGTGTTTCTAAAATTTGGTTACATTTGGGCCTTGGGCAGAACCTCCCTTGTATCTGTTTATGCGTGTTGATTTTTAGTATTAAGTTTTCTGTGAATGGTTAACCATAGCAAGTCCCATGCAAAAGTTGGAATTCTTGGGTTCTGGAGTTAGGAGAGAACTATTTATTCTGTTGTGTTTCACAGTAGGGCAGTATCACTTGTCCAGGAGACTGCAAATGTATAATGGAATCATATGTTTCTTGCCTAGTCACTTCAGGGGTTATATTTCAAGGTACATTCCATTTAATCATTTTTTGAAACATATTTTTTACACTATAAGTGACTTCCTGAACTCTGGTAAATAATCTCTGCTTTCTTTGTTCCCATGCCTTCATACCTAGGGTTACCCATTCAGTAATCATTTCTTTCCAGGGTTTGGCTAATGGTTCAAAGATATTAGACATCAAAAATATGCTGTAAAAGAAAGCTATTGGGTTCTGCATACTTAAGCCACCCTCAGAAATACTTCTATACGTGATCTCCCTCTTAACAGGGTTTAGCCTGCTTCTCCACAGGGCCCTAAAAAAGACATTATATAACCTGGTTTCCAACTGAGGGGAAGGGGTGAACAGAAAGTTAATGTACATAAAAATAGGGAAAATCAGATTCTGTATCAATAATATCCTTTTTCTTTTTGCTGTCTGTGTATCCATCTAATTGAGGATTGTTCTGCCTGAATCAGTTTTTCCTCCCAGTTCGGCGTAGCTAGATCCCCTTTCCCAAACAGAAAACCTAAAATAGAAATGGGTTCCGGTGTTAAGGGCCTAGAGGTGAAGATATCTTTCCTTGGATTGCCAGACCTCAAATATACACCTTTACTTTTCCCCACATTTATTTGGGACCCTGTTGCCTCAGAACACTTTTCCAACTGTTTTGCCACATCTGCTTCTTGTGTTTCTTTTCTAACCACTAAGACTACATCATCCGTGTAGAAGAGGTTAAAAAATTCCCATTTGTAAATTGTCTATTACTGATGCTTAGTAAGGAGACGAATGGAGATGATGCTGATGGCGGAAGAATTTAATGAATTATAACAATAATCACAGCGAGAGATTACAAGTGGTACATCCTTCATTCTTCATTCTTCAAACTAACAGTGTATAGTGGCTGCTTATATAGTGGAAGACAGTACTATGGTTGTCTTATGATTGGTCCAAGACAAATATAAACTTTAACTTTAAAAGGCAAGTCTCCTTTTAGTTCTTGCATGACAAGGCAATTCTCCTTTAGTTCTTGCATGAGCTAATGTATGAGCTAGCTCTTGTATTGATACTACTATATAAGGATAGTAATAATGGTCATTACCAGTTATTAAGATCTAGAAGGAAGAAATAGGTTTGCACTTAGGAATGTGCAGTCAGGCATTTATTCTGGCCTGTCCTCCTGATAATAATAGTCAAAAGGGTAACTTGAACTCTCTCCCTGTATTTCAGTCTTTGCAGACACTTAAGACACCTGTCTGCCATTACTCACATGGTCAATACAAATATCAAAAGACACTTTAATATTACAAGTTGTTGCTCATTTAAACTTGTAACTTCACAAGTTTTGATATGATCTAGCTTCATAGATCAATATTAGTTACACAAACACCTTATATTTTAGACCAAAATGAGGTTTGCCTGCAATATTGGAACACATTTCTTTATCCCCTATTACAAGCCCCCCTTTGGACCAATATTGCTTAATGATTATTATTTGTGCAACAATGCAGCTCTTCTGATCATGTACATCTCACTATGTACTTCACATTATTCACAATCACTTGATCAATAAGTGTTGATTAAATCCACTCTCTGGCCCTTTTGTCACATTTAGTTGGTGTTACAGTCAAATATATGGCATTTGAGACTACAAAACATAATGAGTTGTTTACACCAGCATCGTTACAAACACTATTATCACCCCAAAGACAGTAGGACAGAGTTAACACATAAACATTATTGTCCTTTGGTGTGGCTCTGTTTATAACAAGAAATACATTTTTTTTTGTTTTAGTCCATGTAGCTTTGCTGTGATCCAGTCTTGAGCTTTGAGGCACAGCTGCTAGACCAGCTGTTAAGTATGTCCATGCACCAATTTAGAAAAGTCAGTGTTTATATTGCTGGCTGTTGGATAGCAGACACACTGCTCTGGTCAGGGGTGCATTAGATTGTGCATTGAGTAGCCACACACACACTGGCATGGCATTTGTGTTGTGGTAGTTGATTACACCCTGGCACACAGATTGACAGTCCTTAAACAGTCCATAGTAAAGCAATGGGTTTGCATAAAGTATCAGCCATGTTTGGAATAAACAGCAGTGAAGAAAATGGATGTCTTGCTTGAAGATCAATTGAAGATGAAAATCTTCTTGCTGAAGTTAGAGGATTGCCCCTACCCCAGACTTTACTTTACAGTAAGTAGAAACAATAAGCTTGATTGTAGAGTTTAAACTCACTGGACCTTTTCAGTTGATTTAAAGTTGTACAGTCCTTATGTGGAACCAATTAGACACCAAAACTGTGACAGTTTTTTTTGTAGGAAAAAGATGAAAGTCTTGTCAACCTATATAAAAGTATTACTGTTGTTGAACGTAGAGATCTTATGTGTGCCATCCCGTGGAAACCTGCAAACTTGCAAAGTTTTAGAAACTGAGTTACCAATGAACTGGTAGTTGAAACACAAGAAGGTCAAATAAAATGCAAAAGGTCACATAGTGTGCATGCAACGTAAGGTATTAATGCACTGCATAGAAAAAGCAGTATGTTTAGACTTCGTGGCTGATGTTACATTGCACAGGAAATTAAAAAAACTTTTAAACATTTTTTATCCAAGGACACTTGAATACCATATTTAAAAATATGCCAACATCATTTTTAATAAGAATCTTTTGTCCTTTAGAAACTCTAGTGTTACTGATAACATTATTAATCATGTTAAACAACTCTGAGTGGTTTGTTTGGTCATGGTAGCAATTACAGAAGAACAAGTGGCTAGCATTTGCTCTAGTCCACCCCACAGCATACTAAGAGTATTTAGAATCAAACTCTTTAACATTAGAAGAGGCAAGGTCTTTGGGCATTAAGTTAGTATGCCTTGCCAAGACCTCTGACTTTTCACTCCTACATTTTACTGCTCCTATACAGGAGTTAGCACACTGCCAAGTGCTTGTCTTTAGATTTTAAGACATTCACATCTTACCAACGTGCTACAGAAACTGTGTCATAGTTTATATTGCAATTAATAAAAGAGAATTATCCCTATTTAAAAAAACAAAGGTCTCCCTGTACCTTTACTAATTAGTTTTTCTCTTGCAGGGATTTTCGCTCTTGACTTATTTACATTTTTAAACTATTTATTTTTTGACTGTAGCTGGATTATTACATTTTACTGTTCATGCAGCTTTCCTTTTTTTAAAGTCTCATGTGTTAACGAATTACCACCTGGCTATATTATCACAGACTTTGTACAGTATTTGCTAGTTACTCCTTTTTTTATTTTTAATCAAAAATACTACTGTGCTTGTTAATCATAGTTTGTATGCTCCCCCCTTTAGGTGTTTCCCACAGAAACAACCTATCAATGTTTCCATACTCATAAAATACAGTTGTGCCAGTTGATCATCATGCATTGGTTTGTATGCTTTCCCCTTTAGGTGTTTTCCTAGAAAACGACCTATTATTGTTTCCATACTCATTTTTCTTATCTTTTTCTTGCCTGCCTAGCCTTTACAGCTGGGTGCACTCGTGCACTGGTACCCTGGTCTGTCTAGCTATGTCTTACAGCTCCCCTGTGAGGTCCGGCTTGCAAGTTCCAGCACCTTCAATAACCTACTCTGCCCCTAGAGTTCCTACAGAGTTAAGCATTACTTTTATTTAAACAATTTGAGAAGCATACAAAGCATACATCACCTGATTGTCAAGTGGCTAAACTGTCTGTGTGCACCACTTTCTCTCGCTTTAAGTCATCAGCACCTTCTCTGAGTGTCGTCACCTTCTTATTAAGGCTTGCAGACTAACCAGCCAATAGTTAGGCAGCCTCCTCAGCATGCAGCACCAGCGATCTGAGTCACGGCACCAATTGTAGAAGAGGTTAAAAAAATTCCCATTTGTAAATTGTCTATTACTGATGCTTA
Organism: Neoceratodus forsteri; assembly: GCA_016271365.2. NCBI lineage: Eukaryota > Metazoa > Chordata > Ceratodontiformes > Ceratodontidae > Neoceratodus > Neoceratodus forsteri. The sequence continues at coordinate 1,020,846,690 of CM028129.1, forward strand.
GAAAGGAGACGAACGGAGATGATGCTGATGGCAGAAGAATTTAATGAATTATAACAATAATCACAGCGAGAGATTACAAGTGGTACATCCTTCATTCTTCATTCTTCAAACTAACAGTGTATAGTGGCTTGCTTATATAGTGGAAGACAGTACTATGGTTGTCTTATGATTGGTCCAAGACAAATATAAACTTTAACTTTAAAAGGCAAGTCTCCTTTTAGTTCTTGCATGACAAGGCAATTCTCCTTTTAGTTCTTGCATGAGCTAATGTATGAGCTAGCTCTTGTATTGATACTACTATATAAGGATAGTAATAATGGTCATTACCAGTTATTAAGATCTAGAAGGAAGAAATAGGTTTGCACTTAGGAATGTGCAGTCAGGCATTTATTCTGGCCTGTCCTCCTGATAATAATAGTCAAAAGGGTAACTTGAACTCTCTCCCTGTATTTCAGTCTTTGCAGACACTTAAGATACCTGTCTGCTTACTCACATGGTCAATACAAATATCAAAAGACACTTTAATATTACAAGTTGTTGCTCATTTAAACTTGTAACTTTACAAGTTTTGATATGATCTAGCTTCATAGATCAATATTAGTTACACAAACACCTTATGTTTTAGACCAAAATGAGGTTTGCCTGCAATATTGGAACACATTTCTTTATCCCTTATTACAATCCGCATATGCTAATACTTTAAGGGTGTACTATTCCTTGTCAATTGTATACCCTTAATATTTTCAGATAACTTTATGTTGTGGAGAAAGGGATCTATACAATACACATAAAACAGGGGGCTAAGAAAGCAACCCTGCCTAACTCCACTGTGCACTTGCATCATTTCCCCTGCCCACCTATTAAGCCGTGGTATGACTTTTGCTGAGCTATAAAAGCTCTTAATCTATTTAATAAATAATTCAGGTATCCCATATTTCTCCAAAACATGCAGCATGTAATCGTGAGATACTGAGTCAAATGCTTTTTGCTGGTCTATGCTTAGTAGGTATCCTTCTTCTGTTCCTGCTTGACACCTTGGAAATAATTCCTTAAGCATTATCAGATTATCTTGTATTCCTCTTTTGGGAATTGACTATGCCTGTACATCACTTATGAGGGTGTGAGAAATCCTTGTTAGTCTTTTTGTTAGGATTTTACGTAATATTTTAAAATCAATATTTAGTATACTGAGAGGTCTCCAATTCCTGGTGTTAGTTTTGTCCCCCTTTTTATACAAAAATATAAAATCTGCACACATTATGCTTTCAGGAAGCTTCTGCATTTGTAAAATGTCATTGTACAGTAATATCAGTTCTGGTGCCACTAACTCCTTATGTGCTTTATAGAACTCTGATGTGAGTTTATCATTACCTGGGGTTGTGTTATTTAAAGCTATAATCATGTAGTTTGCCTTCTGCTCTGTAATAGTTGTAGTTAGTTCTAATTTTTGATATTCTGTTGTTTTCTGGATGTCTAATCCCTGTAAGTACCTCTCATGGCCTGATGTCAAAGGAGATGTGGAAAAAGGTTCCTTTACATACTTCCTTAATTATTTCCAGAATTCCTTGTTTGTCTGTTGCCTTTTTACCTTGTGGAGCTTGTAGTTCCATTATAATTTTGTTTTCTGTCCCTTTTTTGTATCTTTAAATGGGTCAAAGGTCTATTTCTTCCTATCTGTTCCAAACTTTAATTCTTGCTATATAGTTTTAGCTCTATCATACTGTTGGGTATACATTTGTTTATTTCTTTGATTTGGGCACTATAATCTTGTCATGTTATTTCAGAGGCAAATATTAGTTTATGTAATTGTTTTCATAACTTAAGGTATTATAAATAGTTATCTATGGCTTGCTTCCCCGCATGTTTTTGGAAAAGAGTTTTGAAACTTCTTTTCATGTCCTCCCACCAATCACCTATTGACTCGTACGTACATTTTACAGATTTCCTTGCAGTCCATAACCTAGATATATTTTGCTTAATTCTCTTGTCATCTAATAAGTTTGCATTTAGTCACCAAGATCCTTTCCCACATACTGGGGTGTCTTTCCAAGAACAGTCCAACAAAATAGCAGAATGGTCAGCAAAGGCCAGATCTTAAAAGACCACCTGTGAAATCTTAAGAATTAGGGAAATGAAAAAAGAGTAAATTCTTGTATGGAGTGCAGTCCTATGGTATGTAAATCTGCCTTGTGATTGTTTCTCTCTATAAGTGTCTTTCAGATTAGTTGTAACAATTATATCTTTCAGCACAGAAGAGTCACAGAACATCTTAGGGTTTTAAGACCTCTATTAGTTTTATGGAGGATGCAGTTGAAATCACCACCCCATATTACTATCCTGGCCATGTGCAAAAAAGGCTGAATTTTTTTAAACAAGGAAATGCACTGAGTTTTTGTTTGAGGAGTGTATGTGTTAATTATATGGAACCTAGTATTTTCATATTAAACATCTAATATCAAAGCCCTTCCCAGTTCTAAGTCAATTAATTGGGAGACTTTTAATTATTATTTGAAAATAGGACCCCTCCCCATCACAGAGGTCCAATCCCTGAGACCAGAAAGAGGCACCCTTATTCCATAGTTTAGAAGCCAAAGCTATATCCTGCAGTTTTTAATCTGGTATCCTGAATACATATTTTTTCAGAGGGTTGTTGCATTAATTCAGTCAGTATGGTCAACCTTCTTTTGGTACTCTTAATACTATTTACATTAATAAATAATACTCCTAAGGTTGCCATACTAAGCAAAAAGGCAATATATGTCCAAATAAGTCCCATCTATTAGGGTTGAGAACTAGTAACCCATTTCTTCCATCCTTTTTCCTTTTGGCCTCTGTCTTCTATTCCAGAGAAAAGATTTTTGTGGAAAAGGAGATTGGATGATGAATCTAATTCTGTGTCATCTTCAGAATCCTCATTAGATTTATTGTCTTGTAAAGGTATATATTTATTGTAAGTTATGAGTGCCTTTTTTCCCTTGTAGGCTTTCCTTTCTTTCCCTTTTGGTTTGGTTTTCTTCCCCATTGCCACTCTTGGATGTTTTTTGTAGGCTAGAAAGACATTTCTGCCAGTGGTTGGGGGGGGGCATTTTTGTCTGTTCTTGTAAAGGCTGTGCGATATCAATAATGGTGTTAGAGGCATCTGGTACAAAATCTGTCCTGTCTACTTCCTACATGGGCCATTCTGTGCTACCAGAGGCTTCCTTTTCAGCATTTTGCTCTAGTGGAGCTGTCTGTATACTGTGGCTCTGTGGAAGCAATTTGGATGGATGTTTCTGCATTTCTTACTGTCTCCCTTTCTAGTTCTCCCATAACTTCTGGTTGAGGGGTCCTTTCATCTGGGTGGTTAGGTTGGTTTCTTTCTGTATTTGTTCCCTGGTGGTCTCCCCCTTTCTCATTTTCTTTTGCCTTCTGTTTTTTGTTTGTGAATTTCTTGCATCCTTTTCTCTGATGCCTGCACACAACTTTTTTTCTGGGCCTGTGTCACCAAAGATTCATGAACTGAGCCTTCTTCATTGTTATGAGATGCCCAGGGACATCTGACATAAGAATGACCCTTCTCGTCACATAAGTTACATCTGAATGTATTTACACATGTTGCAGCCATGTGGCCAATGTCTAAACAATGAGTACATTTGGGTGTAACACAGGCATTATTTTAATGTGTCCAAGATCCACACTTGTGGCAAGATTTTGGATGCCTTGGGTAGAATAATGAGCCACGATCTCTGCCTAGGTAAAAACAACTTGGAAGATGTACTATACCATTGTTGGACATGATGAGTTTGCATGTTACCTTCCTGCACCCTGTCCAAATCTGCTCCGAGTCTATTATTGGGGAAGGGTGTTCCAAAACCTCACAGTGCTTTCTCAACCAAAATAAAATGTCTGCTATATTTACACCCTAATTTTTAAACAAGATTGTTAAAATGCTTACCACTGGCTTTGTAATAGGGATGGCTAAGAATAGAGTCCATGATAGGGGAATCTTTTAAGGTGTTGTATTTAACCTAGAATATTTCCAGGGCTTCCACTGTTTTGAAACTGATATCATAGTTAAGACCATCTGTGTGAATGAGGGCAAAAACTTCAGAGGCATAAAACTTTAGGGAGGTCTTTAGCAGAGCGTGTCCAATGCATACTGTGTCTGGGGGGAGGAGTTTCAAGGCCTCCTTTATAAATTAAACATATAGAGTTCCTTCTCAGAACAGGTTCCCCTTTATTCTTGAAAAAATCTGCCATTCTTTATAGTGACTTGAAAGCTTTCTTTTGCTAGGGATCTTGTAGCTTATGGATCCCCACCCCGACTGCGAGGTTTTCATAATCTGAAGCATTGTGTTCAGGTCATGCTGGAGGGGTAGCTACCTTCACTCCAGATGTCTTTTTGTGGGGAGGGGGAGGGTAACAACTCTTTACTAACATTAGCTGTTGCCTTTACTGTGGTGTTATCTATATTAGTAATTTGTGGCTTTGAGATTTGCTGTATATTGTCCCCAGGCTGCTCTGCTATCACAGTCCCTCCAACATTACTGTCCTTGGTTGTTGTTTGTTCAGCCAATTGTTCCTCAAACAATTCTCCCCACTTAGAACTCCCTTCTTTTGATTTTAAATCAGACACGTCAATATGTAAAGCTTTAGGGGAGGTAATTAATTTACCTGTGTTGGTAACTTCAATGCCAGTAAAGCACACCACTGTTAGATCATCCAGGTCATGAATCCAGGAGCTGCTTGGTTCTTTGACCCAGACTGCGCCTCTCAAGGCCATGGTTGCTGACCATTTCTACTCCACTTGTTGTAATTCCAATGCTGTTTTCAGAGACCCTATTTTCCTCGGAATAGGACCTAGTGTCTTTTTCTTAGAACAATCCCTTAGTAGTGCTGTTATTTCTTCAGTGGCATGTCCTGTAGAGCTGCTAGTACGTGGCAGTTCCATGCTTAATTTCTCTGCAGCTGTTTTGCCACTGGGTGTGGTTCTTTGCTGAAGACACTCCATTGCCAAGTGATATTTTTCTTCTTCTTCAATTTGTTTTAATAAGTGTTCTTTTTTGTCTGCTAATGCTCATTTTAATTTTTTCTCCTCCTCAGAAGCTACTTGCTGAACAGTTTGGTGTGCACATTTCTTAGCGAGGTATATACCAGCCGACACCTCATCTGGATCTGAATCATGAAAAGTATCTACAGTACGTCCTTTGAAACAATTTCAACCTCCATTTGAAGGTCCTCTGGACAGTTTGATCCAAGGTCAGTAATATTCATTGCTGCTTCTTTGGAAAGAGGAGAAAAATTATCGATTCCTTCCCCTTCCTCATGCACATCCTCACTCCTTGGAGCTGGACACACAGTGGCCATCTTTGCAAGATGACCAGTGGTTCCCCATGCTGTAGAGTAGGGGAATCTCCCCTGTGTCCTGGCCAGATTTCCCCCATTCACTAAAAACACTACCAACAGTTTAATCTGATTCAATGTCAGTTGGCATCCATCTTTATTTCGCTCCCCTGGGACGAGGCTGAAAATCGGCAGAATTGTCTAGTCCTCCTTTCACAGTCAAAAACTAAAACAAAAAAATAAATAAATATAATATATAGTTTCGACTATAATAACAACATATCAATAATAAACAGGAAAAAACAGCAACAATTGACTTCAACTGCATATTGTTTATGTTCCCTTTAACAAGTCCATGATACTAGCCGGATAACTTCGGAAAAATGTCAGAGTTATGCACAATTCACCACAATTCAATTTATCATCCAAATATTTTTGCAATCCTTTTTTCATATGTACTTTATCCTTCTGCCCCTTCCCATTGGCCCATTTTTTCTGTCTAATCCCAACCCATTCACCCCACCTCTAGGACTCACCCCATTTATTTCTTACCTCACTGTGAGAGTGGATGCCACACACAGAGCTGGTACAGTCCTTTCAGCATCACAGCATCCTGCAGAAAAGGGGTTCTTTTCCACCCGTTACTCCCTATAAGTCAGAACTGGTGGCATGCAATGGTGCACACACAGACTGCAAAGACTATGTATGCTTTCAGCACCCTCCTCTGACTTTCTCTTCTTGTGATTGCTGCTGTGCTACCTCCTCTTCACTAGGTAGCAGTCAAGCAACAGTACTCACTGTCTCCTCATCTCAAATGAGGAGACCTGTCGATGGATGCTAAATCCAACTTCCCCCTTCCCCCCACCAGACCTCAAGTGACCTTGGTCCATTCACGAACCCAAGTCACCAGTATGGTGGGAGATGAGGTATCCAGCACCTCAGCCCTCCACATCACTGGCCCGGCTACAACTGTACTGCAACTCAAATTTTCTTAGCCAATATTGTTTGTGGTACTGAGAGGGGCTGAACCTGCTACCCATTGTTTTACTTCTGTGCTTTTACCCTCTGTACCATTTAGCCAGAACAATATTTTTGCAATAATTTCCCCCTTTTCATTACTACTGACTGAAGTGATAGAAAAACAAGATTAGTGTCCCTTGGATTGTATTAGCTGTAACTTAAAACAAAAGTGAAGTGAACAAAATATTTGAAAACACTCTAACATGGACAAGATGGTGGAGGAAGGCATCAGCCTGAACCAGAGTTCAGAGTGCTAGAGATTGACCAGGAAAGATGTAAAGTGCTGTAAGATGGTCTGGGAGAGACAGAATTGTTTTATGGTGCCAGGGAGGTACATTGAAGTGACTAATTATGCTGCAGACAGTCTGATCAATGGTACACAAAGTAGTTTCTATTGTGCAAGTATGATGGGACTGTCTGCAGTATAATTATTCACTTCAGTGTGGAGATAGTTTCTATTGTGAAATGGTGATCAACTGTCTGGAGCATAATTACTCCCTTCAGTACTGGCTGGCTTCATGCAAGTGAAAATACTGAAGCACTCTCTTATAGGAGTGCTTTCATCCTTTCAGTTACACATAGTTTCTGCTCATCCAACAGTAACCAGTATCATACTTAACTTGCCTTGTCATGGTCTGTCGCTGACGAGTCCAGTGCAGCTTGACCAATGAAATGCAGCTCATCATAACAAAATGTTTGTTGCACGTGCATGCAGAAGCAAACATAAAAAAAATCACCTCCTGGGTGAATCACTATTATGTTACTCAGTAATATGGTTTGTGGGTGCTGCTGTGAGCTGGTAGCACTGTCGGCAATCTTAAATGAACTTCCTGTAAATCCTATATCAAGCCAGAAAGCTTAATCAATTTGACCTAAGCCCTATGCCATTGCCATTCCAACTCCTCTGTCAGCCAATGTGCTTGGTTTGCTAGTGGCTAGTTACCTCCCAATAAATTTGATGTGTTACCCTTGGGCCTCCCTGGAGCTCCCTTGTGGACTGCCATTCTGCTACAGTCTGGTCACCTTCAGTGGTGGAGGACTTTTGACATTGGGGATAGCTGCTTCCTGTGTCTGGGTTCTGCATCCTACAGGGACTCTGTTCTTTTCTCCATACTGCTAGAGTTGTGCAAAAAGTTCCCAGTGGCAGATCACAATACAGTGATCGCGGACCTATTGATGAACTATTAACTTAATGATACTGTATATCAATCAGTGGCTATTTATTTATTTATTTATTGCAATTGTTTCACCAAGAAAAGTACACTGAGCAAGAACTGCTCATCTCCTGGTGCGACTGGGGGGAGGAGTACAGTGGGAAAAGGACAAGGGAAGTCCAGGTTTTGTGGAAACAAAATGTTTCTAAGGGTGTTCAATATGAAATCGGGACTTTATATGTTATTCTTTGATCTACTGCATGCAGACATTTCAGTTTCATAGAAACATAGAATTTGACAGCAGATAAGGACTGCCAGGACCACCTAGTCTGCCCATTTCCCTACCTACATAAGCTCCATATCCTAAATGATCTGCAGCTTACATTCTCTTTCCTACTACTATGGTTGCCTTCTGTCTATCCCATGCATTCTTGAATTCACCTATTGTTTTTGCCCCATGACCTCTGCAGAGAGGCTGTTCCATGCATCCACCACCCTTTCTGTGAAAAAATACTTCCTCATGTTTCCCCTGGGTCTACCCCCCCTTCAGCCTCTAAATGTGACTCCTAGTTCTTGTACTTTTCTTTTTCTGAAAGATGCTTCCCTCCTGAACCCTGTTTATCTCCCTAAGGTACTTGAATGTCTCTATCTTATCCCTCTCTCCCTCCTTTCCTCAAGGGTATACATACTGTACTGAGGTCTTTCAGTCTTTCCCCATATGTTTTCTGGTGCATTCCTTTCACCATTTTTGTTACTCTTCTCTGTACCACTTCCATTCTGACTATGTCCTTCCAGAGATGTGGTCTCCAGAACTGAACACAATATTCCAGATGTAAACTTACCAATTATCTGTACAGTGGCATCACCACCTGCTGTTTTCTACAGGTGATGCCTCTCCCTATGCACCACAGCATCTATCTGGCCCTACCCACTGCCTTCTCACATTGCTTGGTTACTTTCAGGTCATCCATTATGACTAACCCCAGGTCTCTTTCCAGTTTTACTGTTGTTAGTATCCAACCCCCCCATCTTGTATTCTTCTCTAGGATTCCTGTGCTTCAGGTGCATGACTTTGCACTTTTTTGCATTGAATTTAAGCTGCCACACTTTTGACCACTCCTCTAACATGCCCAGGTCTCTTCTCATTCTTTCTACCCCATTTGGAGTGTCAACCCTATTGCAGATCTTGGTGTCATCTGTGAAGAGGCCTCCCTTCCCTTCCAGCCCCTCTGCAATGTCACTAATGAAGACATTGAAGAGGACTGGCCCTGGTACTGAGCCTTGTGGGACCCTGCTGGTCACCCTCCTGTTCTGGGATTGAACTTTGTTAACAACCACCCTCTGTGTCCTGCTGCTCAGTCAGTTTCTGACCCAGTTCGCTACCTTGGGATCAATTCCCCTGACTGATCAACTTGATTAATAGCCTCCTGTGTGGGACAGTGTCAAATGCCTTGTTAATTACATAGTCAAAGAAATCTATCAGATTTTTTTAACAAGATCTACCAGCTATGAATCCATGTTGCCTTGGGTCTTGTACCCTGCTGGCCTCAAGATATGCTACAATCCTTTATTTTAGCATTGATCCTTTTATTTTCTCCACCAATGATGTCATACTGACCAACCTGTAATTCCCAGGGTGCCCCTTGCTCCTACTTTTGTGTAGCGGTATCACGTTTGCCCTCCTCCGGTCCTTTGGCATCACTCCATCATCCATTGATTTGTTGAATATGGCTGCTAATGGTGCCCCTAGCACCTCTCTGAGTTCTTTCTGTATTCTGGGATGCATCCCATCTGGACCCATTGCCTTGTCCACTTTTAGTTTTGAGAGTTCCTTAAGGACTGTCCCCTTCATGAATGGACTGGTGTCCACCTCTTCTCCATGTGTGTTTCTACTGTCTAATTTTGGTCCCTCACCTTCCCCTTCTTTAGTAAACACTAAGCAGAAGTATTCCTTCAGAAGTTCTGCTTTTTCTAGATCCCCCTCTGCACATCCCCCTGCACTTTATTTAGCATCACTATCCATACCTCTCAACTGTACCACATTACGAGGAACGTTCCTCATTTTACTTCTCAAAAGCTCCCTGTTCCACATTGTGAGGACTTGTTCCACATTCAAAGTCAACATTGTAAAGCAAAAATCCATAGTAAATGATGCAAAAAATATATTATTCAATTCACAACAGACTTTCTGAACATAAATGCAGCATGTTAACACTGTTTTGAGCTTCTTAGGTAAAGATTTGATTAAGTGTTCCACATTTTGCCCATTTGTTCCACATCTTGACAGGCAATGTTCCACATTTGGGGGACAAAAGGTTGAGAGGTATGTCACTATCCCTCCATTGATCTTTTTCCTCTCCCTAATGTACCTCAAGTTTTTGTCTCCTTCTTTAACCGATTGTGCTATTCTTTCTTCAGTTTGCACCTTTGTGCTTGTGACTGCCTTTACCACTTCCTTTTGTTTTGCAGTACACTGTCTCCCTCCCTTTGTGTTTCTTTATACTTCCTGAATGCCTGTTTCCTTTCCTTAACTTTCCCTGCCACTTCTTTAGAAAACCATAGTTTTTTTTCCCTTCTTTTTGCTTTGTTGACTTGTTTTACACAGAGGCTTGCTGCCTCTTCTTGGCTCTTTAAGTGTTTTACACTTTTCCTCTATCCCCCGATCCACCATTACCAGGATTTTCTTAAGGTGTTCCTGCATTTTTGCAAAGTCAGACTTTTTGAAAACTAGGACCCTTCTAGGACCCACCTGCTTGATATTTTGGGAGGAGGGCAATTGCACATCTGAGCGTCTGAACCTTCTCATCCACCTTAACAAGGTGCTATTGGTTTATTACATATCAAATGTGTTATGTTTTAAGGTATGTCTCCCTCATCAATGTTCCATCCTTTGGCTCAAAATACACCTCAAAGACAGACAATGAATATTCTGTAATATGCTCACAATACCTTATCATGTCTCCATTGAAGGCAATATAGGAAAAATTAACAGTAAGTGTATAGCAGTTTAGTTTGTATACAAAAGCACTGTTTCCTCAAAAAATGATTGCACCTCTGCAAAACTGCATGCAAAGCAAACTTCACATGGAAAGTCCAAGCATCACAAAACATTAGCATAGAAAAGCAAATAAAACCAGAGAAATAATATTTTAAGATGTATAGCTTTGTTATTAGAACATTTCAGTAACAATGTGGCTTCAATTGTGAGGAAATAAAGTTTTGCAGTTGCATGCACAATTTGGTTTAGAAAAACTGAAGATAGTAGTCCTGGAGAATTCACCACCGACCATTTTCCTAAAAAGTGCTGAATTGTCCCGAATGCTGTTAAGGTTTGCTTATTTCAATTCACTCTCACCTTTTCTCCCTATCTGTTGATCCAAGCCAATATCTGTCAGCTGCACCAGTGAATAAATCAGGCAGTTGTAATTTGTTTCTTAAGTGCTAGTGGGAAGGGGAAGACAGATCAGATTTATTCCTGAAATTGATGTACTTCTGGTGATATATCATTAGGGAAAAGTAGGAGACTGTTTATAGTAGGAGTAGGATCACATAAAGTTGTACCAGCTGACTAGCTTCTGAGGGTGGGATGCACACACAAAACCTGAAAGACTTTCTTCAAGTTCTGTAAGCATGTGACCCTTCTGACACACTGCCCAATGTCTCATGAAATGATTCACTGTGAATGTAGTAGTGCCTTCAAAACTCACTATATGGCAACTGCAATTTCTGTATTTCCATCTACAGTACTGATAAAAGTTCATATTAGTTGTATTCCCCTTGTCCTCTCCCGTCTCCTCCTTCCTTCCCCTTCCTCCCTTCTGCCATCTTGTTCCTTCCTACCCTGTCTGCCTCCCCTCTGCACTACCTGCCACCCTATCCCCCTACCCTCCTACCTATCCTATCCTATCCTATCCACCCTGGCCTCCTCTCTACCCCCTCCTCTCACCTTGAATTCCTCCACTGCTTCTATCCATCCTACAACCGTTACTCCCCTGCTTTCTCCCCCCGGACTACAATAAGTGTAAACCACCATCCTTTTTAGTTCCTTTCCTCTTCCTCCTGCTTCTGGCTGGTGATTTGGAGCCTAATCTCAGCCCCCTCCCCACTTCCTCCCATTCTCTGTGTCCAAAGGTCTTATTTTTTTCCATTTCAACACATGAAGACTCCTTCCTAAACTTGAGTCCTTAAAAGTATGGGCCTCGTTACACTCCCCAGACATAATTTGTATATCGGAAACCTAGCTTTCCTCCAGAGTTTGAGATTCACTACTTGCTTGTCTTGAATTCCACTTATTCCACCAGGAGAAAGGAAAACATGGTTGCAACATTGCTATTGATACCCACCAAAACATTTCCCGCTCTATCACCCATAAAGAAGCCATACCCTCCTCTCACATGCTCCTGCTGCTCAAACTCTCTCTCTCCCCTTCACCCTTAGAATTTTCATCAGCATCCTTTATGCCTCCCTTAAGATCCCTCCCACCTTTCTCCTAAGCTTCCTCTCTTCTCTTGCCTCCCTCTCTGCCTCCAGTGAATTTGTACTTCTCGGTGGTTTTAACCTAAATTGGCTCTACCCTGACTCTAAGCCTATCCAGCTATCCACAGAATCATGAAACATTTCCTAACAAATCTTTGAACCAACTAGACTAAATCCCCCCTTTCAAACTACTCCCTCCTGGACTAGGTACTATGCTACCACCCCGACCCGAATCTCCTACACTGGCATGCTCCCGAATGTATTTAGTGATCACTGCCTCATCTATTCTATTATAAAAACTCACCCTCCAAAATCCTCTCCAAAATATATTTGGCACAGACTCCTAAGGTCCCTCAACACTGATGCCTTTTTGAGTGATCTACCATCTGCTGACTGGCTCCCAGTCTACTGTGCCCAAAACATTGACAGTTCCCAAACACACTTCACTGCCATCCTCACTCACTCCTGGAACACCCATGCTGCCCTCTAAAGAACTAGAGTGACATGCTCCCATCACCCCTAGATAACCTCTGACCTCCTGGAGTTATGCAAAACTAGGTACCTCTCTTGGGTGTGCTTTATGGCCTCCTTCTCTGACTCTGACCACCAGCATTACAAGTCCCTTAGAAACTCCTGCACCAAAGCTATTATAGCCGCTAAGGCCCACTGCTTCAACTCAAACCTGCAATCCAACCTAAACTCCCCTTCAACTTCTGGAATGTTATCCACTCTCTCTTTGACCCACCATCCCAGCCTGCCCACCCTCCCAGTAGATGGCTCACTGGTCTCTGATCACCTTGCTGTTGCTTTCTGATTCAACAATTTCTTTACTACTTGCTCTGCTCCCTCTCAGTCCTCAATCACTCCCCACCACCACAACCCTCCTTATCTGATGGTTTTCACTTCCCTCCTGTCTCCTCTCAGGAAGGTTTTTCTTGCCCTCAGTTCTCTCTCAACCCATCAAAATATAGCCCTGATGGTTTAGACCCTAAGCTCCTCCACATATTTGCCCCCACTATTCTCATCCTGCTCACTCATCTCTAGAACCTCTCCTTCTCTCTATGTGCTGCCCCCTTCATCTGGAAAACTGCCAAGGTACTCCTCCTCCACAAAGGCGGTGATCCAACATCCCCAGAAACTATAAACCCATCTGTCTCAACACCGGTCCACTTGTGCAGTGGCATGGCAGCTGCTTGCAGCACTGACATCCTGGTTTCAGTGACAGACTCAGGAGTCAGAGTTCCAGAAGGGGGGAGAAGGATTGAGCATCCCAGGGACTGCTCTCCTTCTCTGTGGGGAGGGGAAAAGAGTGTCTGGTGCCAATGCGGACCTCTGACAGAAGCTGGGGGCACCTTCACAGCTGGCACCACATGCAATGGGGGGCAGGGCAGATGCTGACATCATCGCACATCCCCGCATCCAGGGACCCATAGTGAAAAAAGTCTGGGCCCATTGATGACAGCCCCCTTCTCCGCCGCTGCTCCCATAGCAAACAATGTCAGCTGGGGGGATCCTGCTGTGGTGGGCAAGCCAGAGTCATAAGATGATGTTCCTTGGGGAGGGGTTGCCTGCCCGGTGGCCCCACACAGGGGGGCAAGCCTGGTCAGGAGGGGACAGTAAGCAGAGTAGGGAGCTGAAACCCACCAGTCTGGGGAAGGGAGCCTCAGGAAAATAAATAAATAAACAAATAAATCCATATGTCTTTATCCTTCCCTCGCCACATTGCAGGAGTCACTGTCCCACCCCAGATTATTCAATTTCCTTGTCTCCTTTTCTGTCCTATTCCCTTTCCAATCTAGCTTCAGAAAAAAACACTCCACAATCACCTCCCTTCTCCGCGTTACTGACTATATCCTCACATGGATGGACAAAGGTCTCATCACTGCTGCCATCTTTATTGATCTAGCTAAGGTATTAGATTTGGTATCCCACCCACTCCTTTTAAACAAGCTGGTCTCAGCTGGCCTCTCCTCTTCTGCAGTTCAGTGGTTCCACTCCTACCTGACTAACTGCCAGCAATCTTTGCAGGTGGGTGGCACCTTATCCCCCCTCCCAATCCTTACCAGAGTCCCCCTGAGCTCTATTCTGGGCCCCATACTACTCTCTATTTTTCTAAATGACCTTCTTCCATCTGTGTCTCATCCCATATTCATATGTATTCTGACAACACTGTCCTCTATGCATCTGGCTCCTCCACCTTTGCAGTTGCATCCTCCCTTCAACTTGATTTCCATAACGTACTACACTGGTTCCCGGCCAACTGGCTCAAAGTAAATACCAAGAACACGGTATCCATGACATTTGGCACCAGCTAAAAGTTAGTACGGTAATCCCCTCTTCCTGTAGTCTTCACCCTTGATGGTATCCAACTGGAGGCAGTCCACAATTACAAATATCTCAGTGTGTGGCCCGACAGTAACCTAGACTTCTCAACACACATTGATGTTATACACTCAAAGCTATGTCCCAAACTAAGCATCCTCTACTGAAACAAGGACTTCTCTACCCCCGAAGTCCACAAGGACCTGCTTGTTAAGATGATCCTCCCCCTTTTTTAAATATGCAGATGCAGTCTACAGTGCAGCCCCTCCCTCTAGTCTCACCAGGCTGGGCATGGTCACCCTCTGTAATGCCTTCTGTCACCTTGCTACTAACTCTCCCCCTCATACACATCACTGCTTCCTCTATTCCTCTCATTCTATCCCTTCCCTTACCCTCTCACCACCTGTTCCACTGTTCCTCTTTTATTGGCAAACACTGGTTCACTTCATTCCACTCCAATCCATCCTCTCTACTCTCCCCTCAGCTCCTTCCTTCCTTCTATCCCCTTCGCTAGAGAGACTCTCACTCCTTCTTGAGCCCTCACCCTCATTTTAGTACTAGTCAGGCTGTCTTCTCTTACCATCTCCCTTCCCCTCACTTTGGAACTGGCTCCCTCCTCTTCATCACAGTGCCCCTTCCCTACTATCCCTAAAGCAGTTGCTAAAGTCCTTCCCCCACTTGCTCCTGTTTCTCCCCCAACCCCCTCTCCCTCTCTTCCTACTTCTGTCTCCCCATCATTCTGCACTATATATTTTTGCCCTCATACTCCCTTCACCCTCCCTTTCCCATTGAGCAACTTGCCTCACTGAATTTCTACCTGTCTATTCATCCCACCTGCTCACCCTGGAAATGCTCAATTTGACTCTAATGCTCAGAATTGTTGCCTTTATTCTTCAATGTATTCCTACCACCATTTTTTGCTGCCACTGTATTTGCACCTTAACTTATTGCTGTCTTTTGCACTTCTGTTTGATTGTGTTTTGCTGTGTTTTTGTTCCCTTTTTTATTCCTTTTTCCCTTCCTCCTAGTAGCACCTGGAAATGACCCCAGTTCAGTGAGCCTTTCCCGATTACCAAACTTTTAAATAAAGAAATGTATGAATAACTAGCTAAATAACTAACTAACTAAACAGATAAACAAATAAAGAATGAATGAATGAATGAATAGTAACTAAATAAATAAACTCAGATATTAAGGGTTTGCTTTTCTTGTTCAACAAATCCAGGAGACAAAGATGGGTGGGAAGGGGCAACTGCGTGTCATCTTTTTGATGAGCTATGCATCATGTATGGATATGACAAAAGTTCTGAAACTGACATTGATAAAGAATCAGCTGCTTCATTCATGCAAACAGGAATATAAAGTGGTTCAGAGTAAAGATGGTATAGAGATTGTCAAGTTCACCTCTGCATGACAACATGATGGAATAGGAGGAAGACTTGCCCTTATAGATTATGCCCATTGTTGGTTGTTTGAAAAGGCTGAGATGGTTGCAGATCTGAGATGCCCCCATACAAGGCAACAGCTTCCATATGGAGGATTTTGCAGAGAAGAGATCTTATTGAAGTCTCAAAGAGTGGTTATATTAGAAGGCCAGGAAATGGAGATTCAGGAATGCTCGAGATAACAGTACATCCATAAATTAAAAATATGTTAGTATATATTCCAGGATGTAAGATCAGATGATTCTTGTAAAACATAAGACATCCATTTAGAGACAGGATGCTGAGACAGGAAGACTGCTGTTGTCTAGGACAGAACTCTTTTGAACACGTGAATTGAGCAAGAGCACCATCACAAATTGCTGATAAAAAGTGTAACCACCCCTACCCTTCTGTCTGCACAACCACTCGTAAGTGGTGCTGTCTAAGGGATAGAAGTTGGCGCCTGGGTTCATGGTTACAATTGGCTAGGCAAATGGTGCGGTGCCTCCACCTATGGGGATCCTTATATCGGTGTTCTGCCAGGGTGCTTCTCCACAGGAAATGAAATACAGCCCCCTCCCTCAGTGACAGGTAAAACAGTACACAATTCCCTCTCAACTTATTACTCTAAGCATGCAAATATTACACTATACAATATTGCAAATACTTCAGCAATTGCAGGAAAATAAACAACATGGTTTATTTTGGGGTCTGAAAAATAAGGTAGGGAACAAGGGAAGCAAAGGGGAGTAAAACTTTCAAAAAACAGCTTATGATAAATACTGTAGTCATGCAAATAAAAGAACACAGTACAAATTACAATCCAGTATCCCCTGTCCCAGTCCCTCTTCACTCACAGGTGCACCAGTTAACCCAGAGTCCCTGTGGGAGCTCCCAAATACCTTGTGAGCACACAGTGAGGAGTTGCAGGCCTGTGATGAGTAGACACTGGGTGCAGCACCATTGAAGTGGGTGGATGCTGCAGTTGCAAATTACAAACTACATCAGTGGCTGTAGGTATACAGTTGATCCTGGCTGTAACTGTTACTGTGGGCTTAGCTAAGATTGTACAGGAAGCCCAGATGGTAAACTAACTAGCTAGCTAGCTGGACAGTTAGAAAAGCAATTGTTTGGGTAAAACCTAATACTCACGACCTTTATATAAACAGATGATACAGGCGTTGGGGGGATGGCTCCCCTTCCTGGCAATTGGGTAGAACAATTAGGCTGGCGTGGATGAGGACGATGATCCTCTTCACCCCACAGGGACTTGACTTCACTCACCTCAGAATGTAGGCCAGCAGTTGTCTTCACCCCACAGAGGGACTGTCATCACCCACCTCAGAAGGTAGGCCATCAGTTGTCTTCACCCCACAGAGAGACTTGTCTTCACCCACCTCAAAACGTAGACCAGCAGTTGTCTTCACCCCACAGAGGGACTTGTTTTCACTCACCTCAGAAGGTAGGCCAGCAGTTAGGCAGGCAGGACCTCAGAGATCTGGTTTCCTGGCAGAAATCAAAGGCTTCTTGTATCAGGACAGTGAGGCAGTGAATTTGTCACCTCACATAAACACAAATTCTTATTTCAGCAGTTTCTGCAATCTTGGTTGCTAAAACTCAGCAGTTCAGTCAAGCTGAGATAAATCCCCTTGTCTCTGGGATTTACCAGGCAGTTGACAACAGTTTCTGAAGTTCTTGCTTTATTTTGGCACAGACTAAATTGTTTTAGGTTGTGACAGCAGCAGGAGCTGTCAAAATCAGTTGTTGTTGCTTCAAATTCTTACACAGACAGACCCAGGGTCAAACTGTCAACCCCAGAATATTAGTTTGAATCTACAACATCTCATTGGTCCACAGGAGTTTCGAGCTCTGCCCCCTGATTAGACTACTGCAGCTACCAATAGGATTCCTCACTGTCTTCAAGCAGACCAAATCCAGTATGGCCACCCCATACAGTTCTTTGCAACTCTGTCCAATATTGTGAAAAGTAATAAGTGTTGACAACATCTGGCTGCATGAAGAAGACCCTCCTGGTCCCTTCTGGTGGTCACTAGGGCCAGGGGACACATTGGGGGGACAGGAGCCCCATCAGGAGCTCCATTTCTTGAGCTCCCCAGTAGGAGCAATATTGAATAAAACAGCAATTTTGGCCGCTGAGCATCATAGTACTTGTAATCCTGTCGGCCATTTTGTCAGTATCAGCCAAGTAGAGCACCAAATAAATAGCGCGGTCCCAGGGGGTGAGCCACAAAGCACCGGTACAGAAAGGGTGACCGCACATCAACCCAGAAACACAGCACAAGAGTGAAAAGCTCTGCAACCCGGTAAGGGCATCTCCAAGCATGCAGCCGAATTGCGAGCCCCAGCAGGCCCGCAGGCACAAGAGGCACCACTGACAGACAAACACAACCAGACAACAAGCACAGGACAGCAAGCACAGCAGGCCGTGGCCAGTGGTGGCAACAGGAGCAACATGCCACCTTGTCGTGCCTATGTACAGGTGACACTGCCTGAGACATATGAGGTCTTCAGCTCCTTCAATTATTGTGCCCTCACTGTGCCCTGCAGGGATCCACATATCTCCAATGGGGTTCATTTGCTGGGGATGATCCTACTAGATATTACCCCTCCTGGCTTGTCATAGACAAAGCTTTCTGCTGTACACATCTATTGGATCTACCATCTATCTTATAGGCTCTCCCTTGTAGCCATGCCCTGCCCTTGGCCATCCATAGTGGTGCTGGCTGCTCGCACACCCATCCACTCTCCCTCTGTGGTGTCCTTCTTAGACGGGCCATACCGCAGTGTGCTTTGATCCCTCTGCTTTGCAGGGCATGCCCTGTGCTCGGTGCCCTTCCATCCACCCTTTGCTGTAGTCACCCTTTCAAGCAGTCTGTGCTTTTGTGCAGTCGCCCTTGCAGCATTCGCTCTTTCCCCCTCACTGTTATGAGTGGCGTGATTTTGGATGTGCACATATCACATAAAACCCATTTTGTCCCCTGTACTCCACCACCCACTGGAGGCTTGGATTAGGTCAAGGAGCCTTGTAAAAGATTGTATTTTTCTTTCATTTAGTTTCCCCCAGCCCCCACTGGTGTCTGATGTGGCTGGGGAGATGATTGGAAAAGTGGTGCTTCTGTTGCAGCTCTATCAAGGGGTGAGAGAAATCAGGAGAAAGCATTCTGGGAGAGGAGAGGCACACAAGGGCAGCAACGTTGGGTTGCTGCTTGCAGAGGCTCTGAATTTAGCCCAGTTTTGACCCTTCTCATTTCTGCTTTTTGCCAAATTTTCCTTTTATCCTCTTACAGGAGAATAAATTTGACTGTGCAGCTTTTGTCCGGAATCTGCTAAATTTTAACTTGCTCTAATAGAGGTAAGTCATTAGGGTTAGAGTGTTTTATTGTTAGTAAGGGCTTTCAGTAAGGTAGAATTAGGAGCCAGCTTTCTTGTTTTAAAGTGTCAGAAAACAGACTGCTCTTTCCCTGCTATGGGATGCTTCAGAAGAGTCATTGTGAGCACGTCTTTACAGCTGCAGCTGCAGCCAGTCAGTGCCTGTGGAACCATTTTCATCTCTCTGCTGTTCCAGAGTGCTGGATGGTTTGATTGCCTTGGGACCACCAGAGATTGTCTCTTTGCCACACTTGAGGACTGAGGAACCTGCAGAGTTGGTGCGTGTTTCCATGCCTTGGGAGTCTAATTCGTGGTGAGACCGAGTCCCAGTAGCCGGAACAAACAAACTTATGATCTCAGAAACTGCTGCCTCTGGTCCTTGTGGACTTTTCTTGTGGACATTCTTTTGTGGTCAGACTTGGGGTTTCCCCAAAGTGTCATCTCTTGCAGGAACTACTGGTATTGGTGTGAGGAGTGCCTGAATTTCTCCATTTCTGGTCTGGTGAGTTTGTCGGGCACTACTAACTTTGAACTGTCTTAGAGTGGGCCCTGGTCCTGGCTTGAGTGAGAGTCCAGCCAGGCCAGGCTCTAAATATTGTCCATTCCCTGCCGTTCTGTCTCTATTACATTCACCAGCCAGTATTCTCTGCGTATTTTGGGAGTAAGTGTCATGCACTGCTTTTCCCAGGGTAAAGTCTTGTCTAGTTTGATGAGAACAAACAGCCATCCTCTGGTTAAAGAGTGATGTCGTTAAGAAAGAATGCTGACTTTTTTCAAACCTCTTTTCTTGTGAATTTTGGACACAGCTCTTTAAAGAAAAACTTGGACACATACAGCACTCTATTTGATTTATCTCCTCTGAATAAGACTGCTGCTAGTGTTGTTTTAGTGGTTGGTGGGAGGGGGCATATTTTGTTTTATATTTTAATATTTTATTGTCTTAGGAAGGGGGTGGATTATTTTGTGGGGGGTTATCTGAACTAAGTATTCCCTTGAGGAAAGAAGGGAGAGAGGAGACATGATAGAAACTTTCAAGTACCTCAAGGGAATCAACAAAGTCCAAGAGGGTAGCATCTTTCAGAAAAAGAGATGTGCAAGAAGATAGAGGGAGGACGGCTCAGAGGTAATGTGAGGAAGTATTTTTTCACAGAGAGGGTTGTGGATGCATGGAACAGCCTCCCTGAGGAGGTCGTGGAGTCAAGAACAGTGGGGGAATTCAAGAATGCATGGGACAGACATAAGGCAGTCCTAGTGGGGGGTAGGAGGAAGTAAGCTGTTGGTTAACTAGGATCTGCAACTTATCTGTTAGGTAGGAAAATGGGCTGACTAGGTGGGTCAAGCGGTCCTTATCTGCCATCACATTCTATGTTTCTATGTTAAGTGGGAGTCTGTGTGATTAGTGGTGTGTGGAAGCTTGCTAGAGAATTTTGTATTAATGGAATGATTGGCTGAGTGAGTGGCTTAGAGGGTGTTCAAATTTTATTGTTTTGTCAATACAAGACTAGGCTAATTAGGGATCTCTCTTCAGTCTGGATGGGAGGGCTGGGTGTAAATGTGTTGGGACCATGGCCCAGTGCGAATTACCTACAATGCCTCTTTGCTGCATGACCTCCACCCTTTACCAACCTCCCAGTTCCTTCTACTGCAGCCAGGTGTTCCATGGAAATCGGAATTATGAGGCGGAGGGTGGTCATCAATAGCAGGGAGCAGCTGGAGTAAAGGAGGTGAGTGGTATTGAGGTTGTCAGATACAGGATACACCGTGGGTTTAAGCGGAGCCTGGTGAGAGGCCAGACATGCTAGGACTCCATACCCAGTGGCCCCACCAAACTAAGTGGGCAAGTAGCCAGAGGACAGGCTGTGACCTCAAATCCTCTTCGGGCAGTGCTCTGCAATGCCAGGTCAATAAGGAATAAGACTGCTATTTTTGCGGACTTGGTGTCCTCTGTCAACCTGGCTTGCATCACGGAGACCTGGCTGGGTGACGATGCTGGCCTGGTTTTAGAGGCAGCTGTCCCAGTTGGGTACTTCATAGTGCACTGTCCAAGGAAGGATTGCAGGGGTGGGGGAGTGGGCATCATTTTGAGATCCAGAGTGGGCTTCATGGTGCTCTGGTTGGTAATACCAGATCCTTTGAGTGTGTCACCATGTGTGGGGGTCCAGGTGAAGGTTGCAGGATTCTCCTCATGTACCAACCTCCTGGGTTGGGGGGAGAATTCCTGCAGGAGGTAGTGGATTTTGTCATTGACCAGGTGTTTAACCTTGGGGGACTTCAATGCCTGGGTCAATGATGAATCTTTGCATTTTAGTTACAACCTCCTCCAGCTGATGCAATCACTGGGACTGGCACAAGTTGTTGCTTCTGCAACCCACCAACATGGTCACACACTTGATCTGGTGTTCCAGTTGGGTCTTAGGGTTAACAGCCTCAAGACTGATCAGGTCTTGTGGTCTGATACTGCACCATGAAGTTCACACTTGGGGCCCCCTTGGAAGTGCTCCCCTGTGAAGATGATCAGCTATCACCTTTTATGGGGTTTGTTCCTAGAGTGACGTCTGGCAATAGTTGACCTATCTAGAGTGGATGCAGCTTGTGTGATTGGTACCAGTGAGGTGGTGGCCACTTATAATAGGGTGGTATCCAAGGCACTGGACATCATCGCTCCAGTTTGTATATGACCCAGATCATCTCACTTAAGATCCTCATTGTTTGATGGGATCTCAAGGTGATAAAGATCAAGGGTAGGAAGTTTGAGTGTTGCTGGTGGAAGACCCAGTTGGAGGCCAACAAACTGGCCCTGTGTGCCCACTACAGTGAGCACCAGGAGGCAATTTCCCATAAGAAGGCAGAATTCCTGTCCAGTGAAATTGCTGCAGGGAGAAACTGACCTTCTCAGCTTTTTCGGACTGTAGATAGGCTACTCCATCCTGCTTGTCTACAGTCAAGAAAGTCCTTTTAATTCACCTTATGTGAAGAGTTTGCTCTGTTTTTCTCTGACAGAGTGGCATCTTTCTGGTCAGGGATTCTGCCAGTGAGGTCATTGTTGCCTCACAGTGGTTGGACTGGGAAGAACAGAAGCACTCTGCCAATCTGGGAAGAGTTTAAGCCAGTGGAGGTTATGGAGGTCATTGGGGTGATTATAGAGCTGAAGCACGCCTATTGTGAACTGGACCCTGCCCTGACATGTTTCTGAATGAGATGTGCTGAGACTGTTGGCCTGGTGTTCACCAGGATTGCCAGGTGTTCAATGGCAAAGGGGTTTTTCCCAGTGGCTTTGAAAGAAGCGCTCTTGAGAACCCTCCTAAAGAAACAATCTCTCGACCCAGACATCCTGGCGAGTTACTGTCCTATCTCCAACCTGCCTTTTTTAGCAAGGTTGTTGAGAAACTTACGGCACAACAGCTCGAGGACCGCCTCATGTCCTTCAACATCTATGAGCCATTTCAACTGGGTTTTTAGGCCAGACACAGCATGGAGACAGCATTAGTTAGGGTGCATAATGATCTGCTCAGGGCAAGAGATAGAGGAGACACGTCAATTCTTATGCTCCTTGATCTCTCTTCAGCTTTTGACACTGTGGATCACTTCATGCTTCTTGATTGGCTCTGTGAGTATTGTGGACTCACCGGTGTTGTCATCAAATGGTTTGAGTGCTATCTTTCTGATAGGGTGCAGCAAGTGGTGATGGGGGATTTCTCCTCCTCCCCAATGCCCCTATCATATGGAGTGACACAAGGCTCAGTCCTGTCTCCAATGCTATTTGCAGTGTACATGCTCCCCCTGGGTGAGGTCATCCAACAGTTCATCATGGAGTCCCATTGCTATGCAGATGATACACAGCTGTATTCGTCATTTGTGTCCAGAACATCTGATGTTGTAGACATGCTTAACACCTGTCTGGCTGAAATCAATGACTGGATGTCTTCCAGCTGGCTGTGACTTAACCCAGATAAGACAGAGGTACTAGTGATCAAGCCAGTCTGCATGCATGATGGACTGCCATCTGGAGCTAACACAGGTCTTTTCCTGGGGTCTATTCCATTGATGGCTTCCCTGAGGGCGCATGATGTTGGTGTGATCCTCAACAGCAGACTTACCTTTGAAGATCAGGTATTGTCTGTAGTCAAAAGTGTTTTTTACCACTTGAGGAACATTGCCAGGATAAAGCCCCTCACTCTGCCTGAAGATCTGCCAACTCTGGTACATGCTTTTGTTACCTTTAGGCTCAACTACTGTAACTCTCTATACTTCAGGGTCATGATAGGGATCCTCTGCAGACTGCAGCTGGTGCAGAACTTAGTGGCTCGGTTACTGAAGGGCCTGTCCAGGTCAAGTCATGTGACCCCAATCCTGCATGGCTGTTGGTCAGGTGGAGGGTCCTTTTCAAGGTGGGCTTGCTCACCTTCAAGACCCTATGTGGACTGGGTCTTGGCTACCTGACTGAGCTCCTGACACCTGGAACTTCTGTCTTCTCCTCTGCTCCTCTTTGAGGAGCATCCTGGATGTTCCTAGGGTCTGGCTCAAGACATTGGGTGATCATGCTTTTAGAGTTTCTGGGCCAACCCTGTGGAACTAGTTACCTCTCCAAAAGTGCTTCGCTTCAATACCGTAAAAGCAGGTGACAAAAAAGAGTGAATCTAAATCAACGTTTGTTGAATTTATTTTCTGCCATGTTATGAGAGCCTCTAGTGCCTCAGCTTAATGCCTTCAAGGGGCGGTAGATGCTCGCTACCATCTGCAGTCCGAGAGGCCCCTCAATCGAGGTCTTCAAACTGAGACTAAATGCCCACCTCTTCCACCTGGCCTACTCAGACTAATTTCCCTTGCCCATCCATTGAGATTGTATGAGATACCGATGATAGATATATTTTATACTATGTTTTGGATTTTATTCATTATTTTTTTTTTCTTTTTTGTTGTTTTTATTGTTTGTATTGTTTTATTATAAGGCACCCAGAGCCTCTGGGATTGGGTGCCATAGAAATAAAATTTGCCTTGCCTTGCCTTGCTTGAGTCAACAAAACAGGTTGCAGCCTTTCTTTCTGCTCCCCACCATGCTGTGCGGCAGTTCAAGGGGGCAGGGAAGCAACACAGTGTGCAGCTCACCGGCCGCATTCTCTTTTGGGTGTATTGGGTGCTGAAACAGTCTTGGAGCTCTCCTTGGCCATGTCAGCAGTCAAGGAACAGGCCAGAGAAGCAAGGAGACTCAGCCCACTCACCAGTCACAAGGATCAGGCACTTGGAAGTGCCGCAATACAGCAATCTGCTCCCCAGCCCTGGTTGCAGTCCAGGAAAGGGCCGTGGGGGAGTGAAGAATAAGTGGCTGCTCCAGGAGCAATATTGGGGAGGCAGCAGGAGCCCCAGGTTAATTCCTGATTAGGGAGGGGGGTTACATTCTCCCCCCACTGAAATCCTTGGCATCCTCGTCAAGGCCTTAAACATCAAACACTGCAATGCAATACATCACATGCTATCTAATACACCTGATACCTCACTAATCAACATTAGTATTGCATTTCTTAAAACACAGGGCATGCACTGGTACAATTACTTTCCCACCATGGTTTCCAAGCACACCTCCCTATTATGACTTGAGGGCAGCCCAAGGGGGACAGCAATAGTAGGCTTGGCAGAAGATTAACCTTTTTATGCACCACATTGACTGTGAGATCAGAAGGGGCCCCAGGGACATCATAGGTGAGTGTTACTTGGTGCTTGATTTCTCTACCAGATCGGAGGTGTACCATGGCGCATCCCCCATGTCAGGCTGTGAACCATTTGGGGCAGAGTATTTCAGGATGCCCTGCACCCAAAAACAAGATCCACAGCCACAGGCATGCAAATCAGGCCATTAGGCATGCATGGTGCAATGGGGCCATTTGCATGATATTATGGCTCCATTTGCATTGCACCTGCAGGGATGCCCCAGCAAAATGCACCAACCTGTAGACACCCCCTCCCATTCCTGACCTGACCCCAGCCCCATGAATTGCCACTCACCTCGGCCATTACACAAGCATGCCCCTGCCCCAAGCTCCCAGTGAATGCCACTTCTTGCAAAGGTAACACTGTAATCAGACAACCCCCCAAGACCCCCATACCTGCTGCTCCTTGTGGTGGTATCACAGAACTGAGACAACCCCCAAGTGCCCATTAGCAGCCACACCTTACTGCAGAATGAAAAATGTACCCCCACCCCAAACCCCTGTTAGCAGCCATGCCTTGCTGAGGAATGAAAGATGTGATCACCCCCCAAGCCCCAGTGAAAGCCACCCTCTGTGGCAGCTGGACCTTCAGGAAAGACCCATCCCCCACTCAGGCACCCCCAGCCCACCCCTTGACCCCACCCCAGCAAGGTCCCACCATTGGCGGGCAGAGTAACCCACCTGCATACTGCCATGGGTGCCCGCTGACAGAGCTGTCTGAGACTTACAACTAGCTGTACTACCTGAAGCCCATATTTGGGTGGTATGATGATGTCCGTCTCAGACAGCTCTGTCCAACAGGCAGCTCCATGGCAGTGTCTGAGTACACATAAATGAGACTGTGCTGGGGTATGAGGCAAGGGATGGGCTGGGGGATGCCTGATGCCCCTGCACATCTTGGATGCACTGGGCACATCCTGTTTGTTAATCCTGCTCATGTATATGTCCCTGATTTTATGTAATCAGGACCTCCTTCTGAATGAACCTGCTCAATGAAGCTTTTCCTGCAATAAACTTGAATTGAATTGAATATCCTTGTTGTGTTCTTGGTAGAGTATGGTGCCCAATCCTTCCATACTGGCATCAATGTGAAGGGTTCATGGCTTGATGTAGTCAGCAAAGGCTAAAACAGGAGCTTTTGTTAGAAGTTGAATAATTTCTTGAAATGCACTCTCATGTTCGCCAGTCCATCAGTCCCCAAAAAAGGTTAATTGGTCTTAAAGTTTTCACTTGGGGGTGTCTTTGTGGCTCCCAGATGTTTGCTCTTCTGAGTGGGAGGATACCCCTGCGTTAGTCTCTACACAGACCTCACCACTGAAGAGTAGTTTTTCGCAAGTGTCCTGTAGTACCCACAAAAAACTAAGAAGGATTGCAGCATTTTTAAGTCAGTAGGCCTTGGCCATGTAGTAAGAGCTTTCAGTGCTGATACCTTGATCAAAAACAATATGTCCCACATACTTCATGGAAGTCTAGCAGAACTGACACTTGTCCAGGAAGATTTTTAGACCATGTTCCTTTAACTGGTCCAGTACCTTGAGTAGTCAGGCTACATGTTCTTCCAGTGTTCTTCCAAACACTATCAGGTCATCCAGGTAGACCACAACTTCTAGGAGACTCATATTACCCACCACCTTCTCCATCAAGTGCTGGAAAGTTGCTGGGGTGCTATATATGCCTTGTGACATATGCCTGAATTGGTAAAGTCCAATTGGACAGATAAAGGCAGTCTTCTTATCTTCCTCAGCCATCGGTATTTGGAAGTAGCCACTGCACAAGTCAAGAACAGAGAACTGTCTACTACCTGTAAGGCTGTCCAAGGCATCATGTACTTGAGGCATGGAGAATTGAATGGCCACTGTCTGCTGGTTAAGTGTGTGATAGTCAATGCACATCCTTGTGGCACCTTTCTTTTTCCTGTCCACCACTACTGGCAAAACATAGGGACTGTGAGACTCAGTTATTATCCCTGCCTTCAAGAGCTCTTGCATATGTTGTCTAACATCTTCAGTATCAGTGGATGCCAATCTTCTCGACCTTTCTCTGAATTTGAGGTCATCATGGAGGTGTATGTGATGCTCCTCTCCTTTTGCGCATCCTACTTCCCATTCAAGGCAGGAGAAGACATCAGATCAGTCAACCAATTCCTTCTGTAATTAGTTCTTCCAGCTGAGATGAATGGGAGATGAACCAAAATTGAACACCCCTTCATCCAGTCAAGTAGCCTTCTCCAGACAGGATGTGGCCATGACCACATCAACCATGTACAGGTTGGCTAGTACTGTACCAGAGTGCACCATCAGGTCTTTGTGAGTCTTGTTCTTTAACTTTATGTTGATTCTTTTGACCATCATTTGGTTCCAGGCAGTACTCCTCACTGAACCATCAGACCAAGGGCAAACCTCTTCCTGATTTCTGTATAATGATAATCTGGCTTGACAGAAGTTTATTGCAATCCACAGCTCCTTCCACCAAGCACTCAGTGCCAGGATCTTACACTTCTTTCTTGATGACTCCAACAATCCCCTCAGAGTGATCACAGATCTTGGTCTCCCTCTCCAGGTGGGCAATACTCATAGTGGCATGAATCGGTATAGTCTGGTAATTTCTTTCCCCTGCCTTCTGTGGGAACAAGTGATTCAGGTGTCCAAACATATTGGCATTTGTCCCAATCAACACAGGTGTCTTGTCCAATATCTGGGCATCCAGACAAATGAGAGATAAGGTGTTGATCTTTTGAGGGATTCCACCAAGCTTCTGGAAATTCCATTTGCACAGAGATGTAGCCATTGTAGGGGTAGCTGTAGAGCTGTGTGGAATACAAAATTCTGCCCAGAGAATGCCTGTGGAATCATCATTCCGATTCTGTGAAATTCTACAGAATTTTCATGAAAACTCTGCAGAATTTTGCAAAATTTTAAATTTCTGTTATGTTGCCATAATTTTAAAAGGTCAAGTCCACAAAACACCAGATTTGGAATATACACAGTACTCCATGGCTTACAATGGTGTAGAAAATCTTGGAGCTGTAGATTAAAATGGGATGGAGGTATGTGTGGTCAAACATTTAATCAAAACTTAAATTTTAGTTATTTTGAGATAATTTTACATTTTATTATCCACATTTCTCCACAATATCAGGATTTAGAGAAGCATCTAGATGATGTATATGCACCATGTTTTAAGTCTCAAGTTTCAATGGGAGCCAAGTTAGAGGTAGGCAAATATTTTTCCAAAATTTGGATTTCTGTAGTTTTAGTATAATTTTGATAGTATTCATTGAAATGTTACAAAAATTAACAGGTATCACTACATTTGTATATGCACGTAGTTTCAGATTTCTTTCTAGCCTTAAATGAGACTGAGTTATAGCCTGCCAAACATGTTGTTAAAATTTAAATTTTGGTTAGTCCCCTCTAATTTTAAAACTACATATTCAAATTTGACCAGAGTTGAAACATATGAACTACTATACCACATGGTCATTTCTGAAACAGTTCATATTTCCATCTTTAAATGGGATTGAATTAAAAGTAGTCAAACTTTCACAACATTTAAAAATTTCATTTTGCAAGAATGTAAACTACAAATTTATAAACCCCTGAAACTGTGTGTGACAATTTCATTAATTGGTTGCTGCAAGAAATTGCAAAATAACATGTGTACTTAAAGTCAAATCCCAAGAGTCTTTGTGGAAATTGTAGAATTTCATGAAAAATTCCATAAAACTGGAATTTTCTAATTTCACTCAGTCTTATCTGGGGGATTCTAATTAATGGATAGGGGTATAAGAGGCAGATGGCACAGGGGGTCACCAGGTTCTGGAGTTAGATGCACAGTTTCTCCAAGAAATGGACAGCTATGCTGGGTAGCACAACACTGATAGACCCCCAGATTGGAGGAAGAAAGCACAGAGTGTCAACAATTCCAGTCTGAATGCAGGATATTTAAGGATCACTAGCAGTAAATTTATGATTGGGAATCCTGGTGTACGTGCAAGTCTAGGACTTAGAGGTACTCAAGAAGATGTAGTGGGGGAAGACAATGTCTTGAGCAGCAGAAAGAAAGAATTCTGGCTATTCCATCAGGGTAGATCGATAGGAAAAGGAGTAGGTGACTTAAGTTTTAAGGGAGTTTGTTACTGTAAAGAACAAAGAGGATGTCAGTGGGATCAGTAGTTCTACTGACTCAATCTGTCTATGCCAAAAGAGAAGGCGGGATAGTCACCCAGAGAGGAACAGCAGGATTGCAAAACACTCAGCCCAGCTTATTAAATGAAGTAGTGATATGTGCATTGTTAATGTTAAATTCCACACTCAAAATTCTGGATGATTCATCTACATTATATGCTAATGCTATCATAAATAAGTGAGAAAATGTTACTAATCATTTTTTTTCTTTTGCAAAATTAAAACTGGTTAACCAATTTATTCAGTTGTGTTAGACACCAGGATATACTGACTATGGATATGCATGTCAAATGTTTATTCATGCAAGAGCAGAGAAGTTACAAACATCCACATTTTTCATAGTTTTCACAAAGGTTTGCAAAACTTTACATAGCAACATTTTGAACCCCTGTAACTTAAAAATCTATCTAAATCTGTCCATATTTAGATCATTCTATAAGCATTGCAAAAAGGTTATCCATACTAATTTACACATGCCTAGCTCCAAAGGTGCCTGAGCTATATGCAGATGAAATTATTTCATGAAATTTCCTGAAAAAATAAAATGACAGATTTTAAGCATGTATAATTTTGACATGATGCATCATATTATCATGAAATCTGGCACATTGTTAGAACACCTATCATCAAGAAATCATGCCAAATTTAAGATCCCTGACCCAATAGATAGTTAAGGTATATGCAGATAAAACATTTCATGAAATTTCACACAAACAATAAAGTGATATTTGAGCACCTATAATTTTGCAACTGTCCATCCTAATTTCATGATATTTGGCACGTTAGTGGTCATTGACCCAAAGAGTACACATTCCATATTTCAGAGCTCTAGCATGAACAGTGGGTGACTTATAACAAAATTACTTCATTCTAAAAAATCCACAAAATTCTGATAAAATTCTGCGAAATGTCACAGAATTTTGCAAAATTTCATCGCAATTCCATGAATTTGGAACTTTCCCATTCCACACAGCTCTAGGTAGCTGGCATTGATCAGCTCCCATACACAAAGTCCCTCTAAAGGTTGCAAAGGCAAATGTTTCAAGTAGGTCTGGTAAAAAGTTTGACAGATGATGGTAGCCTGTGACCCACTGTACAGTATGACTTCACACGGGTACCCTTCAATGGAGATTATTATGGTAGAAGTAGGACCCATCAGTCTTGATAGCAAGTTGTTCCTGACAGATGCAATAGGATTTGTTCATCTTATGGAGATGTTTTCTCAGAGTTCCAGGTCACTCCCTCACTAGGCTCCATTGCTGTTTCCATGCACCTGTTGGTGTCTTTCCCATTTCTGATCCACTAACTGCTGGTTCTCAGATCTGTCTTACCCTCGTGCAGAATGTTCATCTTCTCTACAATGAAAACAGAACAGTTCATCTCTGGGTAAGCTTGAGGATCAAGTGCTGACCCTTGTAGCACTAAAATGTTTCAGTGGATGTCCATGCCCAGGTGGCAAGGAGTTAGCTCATGGGCGAGGTGCCTGTGTCATCTGCAAGGCTTTTACATATTCAGTGAGTTTTGCTTGAATAGAACTGCACTCACCACTCATTAAGACAGCAACAAACTGTTGTAGATGGTATTAAAACAGTTTGTTCCATTCCAACACAAAGAACAGGCAACAAGTAACAGTGCCTAAGCACTTGTTACAAGGACAATCTTACATTTCACCCTGCCTTTAGGGCTTCATCAGAGATACATATAGAGGGTAACAAATGTGCATATATACAAAAACCATTAATTATCTAATTAGTGTTTTAACCAATGACAATACACAAAGGAAATTACTTTATTCCCAAAGCATTGCTAGTTCATAATGATTAAAAGTAACAGTGCAAACTTGTATATATATATATATTAGAACACAAGTTAAAGTGGTTTGTGCTACATCACACCATTAAAAGAATGTATACATTCTCTAAATGTGTGTATAAATACATTCAAGGTATATCATTTTCCTAAATGTATTTCATCACCAGCACATATTTTTTAAGTACACATATATGATATATATATATTTTTTTTACTTTATTTTTCTCCAGGACCTGAGGAACTCTCTCCAGCTACCTACCAGCCCAGCTGTACTGCCCGATCTAAAGCTTGGCATTCCAGGCCGACCCTGCCTGGCAGATCCCCCAGCTCTGGGCCCCGTGAGGTGGGGCTGCCCTCCCTGGTGCTCTATCTACATGTTAATGCACCGGACAGGTGTCGGAGAACCCCCCTGGAATCTGAGCCCAATAGTGGGAGTGTGGCCAAGACTAGAGGCACCTTCACTTATCCTCAGCCCAGGGTTTTTACTGTATGTTACCCCAAGGAGCCGGACATGCAGTGACTCCTGCATGGAGAAGTTGTAAGCGTCCACCACTCTCCTCCCCTTGTGTTCCAGGCACAGTAGTACACCTGGTCTCCACCAGGAATCACTACTTCGCTGAAGAGCCCACGAACCAACCCCAGGGAGAGGAGAGCTGTCCTCCGGACACTCAATCCTCTCCCTCCCCTGCCGACCCCGACAACCCGGGCTCCTTCCCGAACCCAGGTCTCCGGCATGACGTGAGATGTTCCATCCAGTGCCTCAACCCTCAGCACCACTGGGCCAGCTCACATGTATGATATTGATAAACACCATATTGAGAATAGCGCACCAGATGCCTTCCCTTGTGTTTTTATTCCTGCATTGGTGTACCTAAAAAGAGCAAACACAGAAGATTATTATAAACAAATGAACAATGTTTTAAAATTGCTTTCAAGTGTATTTTCCTGCAAGAGATTCCTATATATATATAAAATCCTTCTCAGAGTAAATCCCTATACCTGGTCTCTTTAATTACGACTGAAAGTAATGCCTATACACTTAAAAAAAAGGGGGATGTATGTTATATTTTATATTTTATTGTATCTTGTTTTAGTGGATGGGAAAATTCCCAGCCACAATAGCTGATAACTTTAATCTGTCTTTGTCTGTCGTTTGTAAGTCGGAAGGGGGGAGGCACTGGAAATTATTTAATTATTCTATTTAAACAAAAAATATATAGTATCATACTTTTATCTTTTACCTCCCTTTCTTATAAATGGTGCCAATTCAAACTTTTTATTGAGTCCAGGCTGTCTGGGCATTAAGTTTGAAAATCCATTCCTGTTCAGCACAATCCAAGACATTTTCTAAATCACCTCCTCTTACATTTCTGACCATCAATTCTATGCCCATAGCAGTAACCCTATGTTTCACACCAGTATTTTTCTCAACATGGTTGCCATAGCATATGTTAAGTTTTTATTCTTAATGGTGTGTATGTGAACGTAAACCCTAAACCTTAATTTGCATTTAGTCCTTCCTATGTAATAACCACCACAGGATCATTGTAACAGATAAATAACACATTCAGAGTTGCAGTCTATCCTACCTCTAATAACTTCCATTTTCCCTGTGCTAGGATTCCTGAATGTGTCCTGTTTGGTCATATACTTGTACATACTGCATAGGCCACAAGGTTTCATTCCCCATTTTGACTTTTGTATCACAGTGCCTGGGGCTCCCTCAGCACAGACCTTCAAGAGGGGCCCTTAAGGCCTATCTGTTTAGATAGGCCTTTGGCTTCAGTTATTCTCAACACTGGCAGCATTTTTAGCTATCTATTCTGTGGTGTTTTTTTTTTTTATTTATTTGTTTTTATTATAGCTTATTTTGCTTTATTATTATTCTATGCTCTATGTATTTTAATGATGCACAGTGCTCTGAGTGGGAATGGGTACTTAACAAATTAACTTTCTACTACTACTACTACTACTACTACTACTACTACTACTACTGCTATGAGAAAGACGTGCACCATTTATGCAGATTATAGCAAGATCAATCAAATGAAACAATTGCTGGAGATGGTAATGGTAACAGTGCAGGTGGTTGATAGGACTGGTGCAAAGTTGAACTTTACTGTTAAAGTGTTGGCTAGGTGCCAAACTACCTAATGGTCATGCAAGGTTTGCAATTCGCCAGTAATTCATTGGGTGTGGTACTGTATATTATACAATGGCAAGGAAAAAATCCTGGGATCTGATTGGTCAGTTCCCACCTTCATCAGTGATGTTATCTCAGTATAATATCACTGTATGAAGTTCCAGCAGCAAGACAACCTCACTAAACAAAATAAAATCACTGCACACCTTCATCAGGAATCCATTGTAGGCTTCACAACTGAGTCCCCAGTGGTCAGTCGTGAAACTGGTTTACTTTCTGCCACCAGCCAGAACCACACAAATACACACCCATACACACACACACACACACACACACACACACACACACTCTGGCAACAACCTTCTATCCCTTACATTACTCCCTGAAACACAAAAATCCTTTCAAGTTCCTCAAGGGAAGCAACAGAGTCCAAGAGAGTAGCATCTTTCAGAAAAAGATAATACAAAAAACAAGAGGGCACAATTTGAAGATGGAGGGAGGATGGCTCAGGGGCAGCGTGAGGAAATATTTTTTCACAGAGAGGGTGGTGGACACATTGAATGGCCTTCCTGTGGAGGTGGTGGGGTCAGAAACAGTGGGGGAATTCAAAAATGCATGGGACAGACATAAGACAATTCTAGAGGTGGGGGTAGGAGGAAGTAGGCTATTGGTTAACTAGGATTTGCAACTTATCCAATAGGTAGCTGAAGGAGGGAAGATTCAGGGGAGAAAGGAGGAGGTGCTACTTCACTGAGAGGGTGGTGGAGCCATGGAATGCACTGCCCAGGGAGCTGGTGGAGGCAGAGATGGTGGAGGGGTTCAAGAGGGGGTGGGACATGTACAGGGGAAGGGTTCTGGAAGCAAAATCCAGTGCAGCGAGAATATCCAGAACTGGGAAGGGATAAGCCAGAGAGGACGAGGGGGGCAGCAAGGTCAGCTACCAGGGTGAGGGCTGACCAAACGAGCAGACACGAAAGACTGTTAGGCCTATTCTGCTGGCATTTTAGTATGTTAGTTGAGAAATGGGCTGACTGGGTGGGCCAAGCAGTCCTTCTCTGCCATCAAAGTCTATGTTTCTAAATAAAAAAGTCATCTGAAACAACATTTCGATTGAGGGCTCTGCTGTAGTGCGAGTGCTTTTAAAAACCTCACTCGCCACTCAGTTCCTGAAAGAAATGACAGCGCTACTTAAGGCCACCTTAACAAAAACAACAACTACAAAAAAACTTAAATCAATAAAAAACAGCCATAAACTCAATGGCACACTACACAGACTGGTTTTGATTGGTAACTCTCATCACTTCCAAAGAAATCGCTGAAATACTGGAAGTAGAATTGCAGTTCCTGAAATCATCTGCAGTTTTCGGTCCTCTTCATAAACCGCCTAAAATGAATAAACACGAAAGAACTTCACCCAGTCCAAGGACAGGCAGTGGGCTTGGACTAATAAAACAGTTCCCCCACAATCACAAAAAAGCAACTTTGGGGGGGGAAGGGGTGCAGGGGGAAACAGCAGTCCATACACTAAAACATCACCACTTACAGATAAAAAATATTACAGCAGCTGTATTTTATCATTCAGTATACTTACCCATCTAAAAATCAAATAAAAATACAGTTTTAAAGTATTTTTTCTAATTTTTCTTTTATTACTAGAAATGATCCAATGTATAATCGCAATAATACACTCCAGGGAGTGTGTCGTGCTGGGATAACATCACTTCTCAGGTGTTGTATGCACTCAGCCTGCATCCTTCTGACCAATCACCCAAGGTGTGATGTTATCCCAGCAGAACACACACACCCCTCATGCATTTTTGCTTAATTAAACTCTATATCAACTGTGGATGCAAAGAAAACACTGCTCCCTGCCCACCCTCTGTCCCAACCAAAAACCCACCCTTCTCCCACCTACTGACCTAATTATCAAGATAAATAAAGTAAAAGTTCCAAACCCATGACACTTCCCCCCACTCAGCAACATGATACACACTCCGTCTTCCCTCCTAGCTGCACAAAGAAGTAACACCACCTCCTCAGCCCTATCATTCAGGAACCACTCACCCTGCTACTCAGTCCTGCAAAAAAGGCACCCTTCTCTTCCCACCCACTTGCATTTATCAACTGCCACACCCTCCATGCCGCACAGCATGTCTCTCAAGTTAAGCCAACCAGAATGGAGACACAAAGCTAGGGGAGGGCATTAACTATGACAGACCGTCCATTCATGACCTTGACTAACTGCCATCTGAATAAATGTTTGCTTATGCTTATAGTAAAGTGAATGCTCCCATTCATTTAGTCAGCATCCATCCATTGCGGTGAAAGAAGTATCTCTGCTGGTCATCATCCTATCCTGGCTCCTTGTATCCTTTCTGACTGGCATAGATTAGGTGCCACTCTGTGTGATATGGGGGTGGAAGGTGGTGGGGTGAGTTGGTGGAGGAAGGAGGGTCTCTTTTTTTGCAGGGCAATGGAAAGAAGTGTGGAAGGCTGCAGAGTGGGTATGCTAGTGATGGAGCTGTTACTTCTTTGTGTGCGTGGGGGAGGGACATAATTCATCTGATTCTCAGTAGCAGCAGCACTGTGCTGTAATCATGACAAAAGTGGCAAAGATGCTTCTTACACAGCTTACAGAAAGGTTTCACATCCTTATACTGGACACACAATTTTCCCTAACAACACTTCTGGATCTCAAATAAAAAGACATGCTCATACTCCTTGGAGGAACAGAATGTATGAAACAAACTATTGCATGCACAATACTAGAACAGGAAAGACAGAGTGAAACTAGCAAGGATATGCATATGGAAGCTTCTGGTCATATCTGCTCCTCCTTATGAGTCTTGTGTGTGGGATACACTCTGACATCCGTGCCATTGTAGGTAATTTTCAGTACAGTTTGTGATAATGCCTCAAC
Source organism: Neoceratodus forsteri (assembly GCA_016271365.2). Lineage (NCBI taxonomy): Eukaryota > Metazoa > Chordata > Ceratodontiformes > Ceratodontidae > Neoceratodus > Neoceratodus forsteri. Next base: position 1,020,882,565 of record CM028129.1, read on the forward strand.
ATATCTTTCATGGCTACATCCAGAGAATGTTGAATATTTACAGTAGTATTGCTTATATGGAATCTACCAAGATCAAATGTAACTCTACATTACATTTTTTTCAACAAATAACATCTACTACTCCTCCTACTCCAACACTCCTTCAACAAATATCACCTTGGGCTACCAAGGTCAGTTGCACTAGAGACTGAGTCACAGTCCTCCAAACCACCTACAGCAACTCTGGCTGGGGGTCTTCTTTTTTCTGTGGGATGCTGACAGGGAGCTCCAGTCCCTCCACTTGTCCTCCAGCCTGATAGTCGGGTTATCATAGACCCTGTTGGCTCCTGATTTTGCTATTTTGCCCCTGGGCCCATGACCAAGCAATGGGTGAAGCTGCTGGCTCTGCCTCTGCTGAGGCAGCCTAATGCACTGGACGCGGGCCCTCCCCATTCTTGGCGGCTTGCCTGTGCTGACACCCAGCAACTACTGTGTGTCAGTCTACAGTGCACTGCATGATTCCCCTGCCTCCAAGAAAGGAGAGCTGTCTATGGATGCTCAATCCTTTCTCACCCTGCCAACCCCTAAGCAACCCAGATCTGTTCCTGAACTCGGGTCGCAGGCATGGTGCGAGGTGTGGCATCCAGTGCCTCAACCCTCAGCACCACTGGGCCAACTAAAACAGGAACTCTTCCGACACATACCTCCACAAATCCTCATAATATTATCAGCAACCAGCTTTCTATGTAGCCACACTGAGTTGTCATTAGTACTACAGGCCCTGGTGTCACTGATGCAAAAAACTGAAGGAAGCAGCACATACGGCACACACACAGTAAACAGATTTAGTTCTCTTTTTATTTCCCACACAGAGAAAATGCACATGCAGTGAATACAAAAGCATTTAAAAAGTGCAAAGACAGGGTGAACAGATAAGAAAGTTAGATGAATAAAATAAATACGGTACATATATACATACATACATAGAGGGGAGATTATCCACCTGAGACAAAACCATCCCAACAGTTGACCTTGTCTGATGCTTTGACTGGGGACTGATGCTGGTTGCCCTTACTTGCCTAGAATAGTGTTGAATTAATGATATCTTTTAATTAGGCATTGGGGCTGCATATTAAAAATGTGGTAGTAATCTTTTACTCAATTAATCCCCAATTAAAAATGATGCACACATAATGAAGCAACGATTTAAAAACAATCAGTGGGCAAAAATGCCTGCAGGCACTGATGGTACTACACTCATCATCACTATCTACACCATGGGCAGCAGTACACAATCATTTTCTGTCAGTCCTTGTCTTTCCTGAGGTTGAGACTCTAGAACTGGGCACAGTACTCCAGTTGTGATCCCACCATAGACCTGTAGAGGGCGCAGTTTAACCTCCTGCCTTCTACTGGTGAACATACTTTTTATGTACCCAGAGCTTTGCTCATCTTCCTATATGTCTTGTTGCATTGGGCTGAGGACTTATGGTTGTCAGCGATAATGACTCTCAGGTCCCTTTGTTCCGTGGTTACTACCACCTTTACTCCTTCCATCCTACAGTATAATGCATTCTAGGGTACATAACTTTAATTTTCCTGGCATTGCATTGAAGTTTCCACACGTTAGATCTGTCCTCCATCTTTTCTAAATATTTTTGAAGCCCTTATTTCCTTTTCTGTGTCCATTTTCTGATTGATCTTTGTGTTGACAACAAAGAGACAGACCTTTCTCTGTCTAGGGCAACACACGAATGGCCACACTCAAGATGAATAAAATTCAAACTTACTAGTGTTTTTAATGCCATCAGGTATATTTTCACAATGATTATCACACAGCACAGATACCAGCTGGCCCCTAGTGAAGTGTGACATTTATGATATGAAGCACTGGTGAAAATATCCCTGAGGCAGTACAAACTTATTTTTAAGTCTCATTTTTTTATTCACTCTTGAATGCTGCTGGCATTTGGTTGTTGTCTGCGATATTTTTCATTTAAAAAGCACTCACTCTTGAAGTCCGTGAGTGTGTGTTGTTTGTTCTCAGTAGCGGATCTAGGATTTTGGAATGGGGGGGTGCAGTAGGCGGGTCTTGGGCGGAGTTTGATATATAAATGAATGGCACAGTATGCATGTCTTGGGGCAGAGCTTGATATGCAAATTCATGCTGCACTCATTTAGAATGTTCAGCCTCAGTAGCAGTGCTATTCATAATCAAATTGAATGTGAATAACTCAATGCAAATTTGGCATGGTACTCTAGTCCGAGCAGGAGTTATTCAGCAAAACATATTTACAGAATGAGTCTTGTTTCATTTATAGATACTGTTTAGATTGTTCAGCCAAAATACCAGAATATTCAAGTTTTCTCACTTTTTACATCCCCCATAACAAGCCAAAACAAAAGAATTATGAATAAATCAAACTTTTGTATTTAAATTTTAGTAACACAACAGAGTGCATCATAACACAATTGCCTACTATTTCACAGAACCTTAATAAATTTCTGAAAACTTCATTATGTTCTTTAATATAAAGTTTGAAAGGTTTTTAATGTAAAATTGGAGTATACATAACATAGCAATCACTTTGCAACCAAGATTCTAAGTGGAGATACAATGGCAAAAAAAAACCTCTCCATGCGAGTTTACATAAGTTAAATAAACAATCTGAAACAAAACTCCCTGCACTATTGTAAAGGATCCCTATTGCACAAATGGAATATGTAACAGTAACAAACAGGGACCTTGTGAAATGCATGATGCATTTTAATTGAAACCGTTTGAGCTTGGGCATACTCGCCACCACCCTTTAATAGGCACACTAGGTGCAAACTGTGCAAAACATATACAACTTTGTGGAGGAAACATGTAATAACTTTCAAAATATCAGACTGACATTAAAGCAAAAGAACATTTTTTCCCTATCACATTTCCAAACATTTAATAGTAGCTTTTTTGTACATCAGCAGGAGCTTTATGCAAGTAACAATCGTCAACCTCCAGGCTGCCTTGCAAAGAGATAAATTTTGTTTTCAATTGCAGTATTAGTGTCAGTGGTCAACTCTCGATGAATAAACATCAATGCTAGATCATTTAAATGATCCTCAGTCATTGTGGCATGTCGATAGTTCTTCAAGTAAGCAAGAGTAGAAAAAGAACATTCTCCAGTAGCTGATGTCACTGGCAGAGTGGCAAAGGTCTTTAGCAATGTGTGGATATTGCAAAAGAACATTGGGTTACACAGATCCAGAGTGTCTGTAACCATACTGGGTGTGGTCTCCTTTCCTTGCCAATGCCTCCTCCATTGCTAATACTCTGTGGAGACTTGGTCCTCATCATCATCTAGATATGGCAAAAAATGTCTCACAGATTTTGCTAGTTCCTCGAAATTGTATTTCTTGAAATACATAGGAAGCAAAGCAATGAAACCACTGGCAATGTAACTGATATCCCCAAACCTGTCATTTAGCTGCATTAGTAAAGCATCCAAAAAAGGGATAAAGAGTGAATGCTTATAATATTGTTCTATGGAGTCAGATGGAATATTATTTCTGTTTTTTTGCCAGTTGACAATCTGTGGCATGGAAAGTACAATGCCAACATCATTTCCCATTTGTTCAGCTCGTCTGAAGAGCTTCACAAACTTCTCTTCACTGTGACGCCATTCTTGAAAGATCTCCTTCACATTTTCAATATGCTTGTTGACCGCAAGCAAATTGGTAGCAGTAAGCTGCAGTCCTGTGCTGATGCTTTTTGTCTCACACTACACAGCTTCCAGAACATTAAGTGCCAGGATAAACTCAGTATTTTGCAAACTATGAAGGAGTATATTAGCATCTCCTGGTGTGTTCCAACCACTAATCTCCTCCAGAGTGTCCACGATGTATGGGTACAGTTTGTGGAAAATAATGACAACATCATGTTTACCAACCCACCGAGTGTCTGTGAATGTGCAGAGACGTTTGCTTGCTGTATCATCAGAAGCAGTCTTGACATGATGCTCTAGACATGCCACTCTTTTAGCTGAGCTATTTATAAATGTTGTCTTTGCAGCTGTACCCCAACAATTGCAAATAGCAGGGACCTCACTGGATTTACTGCTCACCAAGTTTAGACAGTGACTTACCCAATGGATATATAGTGCAACTGGGTGCTCCCTACGAATAACAGCCTGAGCTCCAGAGAAAGCACCACTCATTGTACTGGCTCCATCAAAGTCCAAACTAATCAGTCCAGTGAGATTGACTCCTGCATTTTGTAGCTCAAGTAATATGCTGTCTGCTATGCCTCTGCCAGTCAAGTCATTTATTTCAGTACATTTGAGAAAGTCTTCTTGGATGGCATTATTGTGCCAATACCTCACACAGAAGGTCATTTGCTCTTTTTTCCCATTGTCCATTGTCTCATCAGCAATCACACTAAGAAACTTTACACTGTTGATGCGGTGTACAAGTTTTCCTCTTATTTGCTGGCCAACAATCTCAATCAGTTCATTTAGAATTGTTTTGCTTGTATACTGAGCATTTTTTGGTCCAAATTTTAGGTGATTCATCAATGTCAACAAATGCACGGATTATCTCCCATAAAAGTCCATCATTTTGAGTTGAGTCAGTCTCAAAGATAGGACTGTCATCACGGTGACCACGGAATGGTGCTCCACTGTGCCCAAGAATAAGCACTGCTCGTTCAATCTTGTACAGAATATTCCTGTTTCGCTCAATCTCATTGCAGCAGATGTGACTTAGTTGAGTACAGAAGTCCGATCCTTTATTCATGCTTGTGAGGAAATTCATCGCCAGCTCTGTGGTTTTCTCATGATAATCTGTTTTATTGTGAGCAGACAGCATCTCCAGCACTTTATTGAAATTTATTAAAGGCTTTTTCACCAGTGCCCCTAACTTTTGTGAACCACGGCCACCTTCTTGTTGCCCAAAAAGAACACAAAACTTGCAAAAAAATCCTTTCTGCACATCTGAATAAGCTGCCCAGTCATACTTTTGCAGATGTTCATGGCGAAGAAATCATTTCTCAGTGGTACTTTCTTTAATAGTTTTGATGTATTAGGGCATGACATAACTGCAATCTGGTACCCAGGTGTGCAACAGAATATCTCTGCATTCTTGGTCACTAAGTCTTTTGTCTATGTGCAGTCTGATGTCCCTCAAAGACAGTGTCAGAAGCCCAGGTGTTGATGTTGGAGTAGATTCGTTCGTGTGTTGGGCTATCGCTGAAGCCGAAGAATGTTCTGATAAGTTAGGTAACACTGGCGTTATCTGTTCTGAAGCTGCAGTCACTGAGAAAGTCAAAGGAATAACCAAAGCAGACAATTCAGGTGCATGTGTTGATATTGAAAACTCATCTTGTGGTCTTGGTACAGACTCTGGAGCAGGTGCCGATGTTGAAGGTTCATCATGTGGTTGTGGTACAGACTCTGGAGCAGGAGTTAGTAGCAAAGGCTTATGCTGCTTCACTGCGAAGTTGAGTGTTGCCTGTCGCAGCATCTTGTTAGGAGGAGGAGACATTGTTTCACACCACACACCCTTTACAAATAAAGAAACAGAAAATCAGTGCATGTACATCTACAAACCCAAAATAAAAACTCTCACTCTCTACTCTCTCACACTCATCCTCATTGGTCTCCACACTCCACTGTGTCTAACAGACCTTCTGATCCTAATTGATCAGTAAAAAGGCCACCACCACCACCAGCAGGTCCAGCATGCCAGTGAACCGGTCAGCAACATGTCAGGGGGCAGTGGGGGTACAGTGACTGTAGGGCCCAGCCCACAACAGACAAGATAATGCCCAGCCCAGCTTCACACCCACTGGCAACACGGCTAAGAATGGTACATACACACAAGTAAAGCCAGCCATTCCATATCATATTTGTGCAAACACACAAAACAAAATGTAGGAATGCTATCATTTTTTTTTATTTAAAGTGCAGTACCTCAGTGAGTGATGATGATCCCCAGTTCGGAAAGCCTCAGCCCTTCGATGTTAGTCTCAGCATACTTTGACTCCTACTGTTCACGGAAGGAGGTTGTTGATTCGGCCAGGGGCGGACTGGCCAGGTCACAGGCCAGGATGCTACAAAAGGAGGACAGGCCACATTTGCATGAGCTGCCAGTTGGCGGAACATTTCTAGATGAAACTTGACTTTGTTTTAACAATCGTAGTAATTGAACTTCTAATACTACATTTTTAAGCCCAATTAACATATCAATATTTTAAACATCAACCAGTTAATTTAACAGCTATGGAAAAGAAAACACACACAATGACTTGATTAATATAGTTTACTGAAATCTGCAGAGTGATGCACATAAAGAAAACTTTTGTAAAGTTCAGACACATGTGAAGGACGTGTTCAGATAAAAAAAGATATTTACAAAAAGAAATTAATTTAAGAATATTGACTGCAAGTGATTTGGTCCTAGGTCAGGACCTAGGTTGGTAGCTTTATATTAAGTACTGGATTCATTTGCTGGTATTGTTACATATGTGATGAAATAGTCTTTCACACAAAACTCTCAAGTTTCTGACACATTATGGCATGAGAAGGCAGACAACTTGAGCCCTGTAGTGTTGTGCCACAGATAATAAGCAAAATATATAGTACATATTTTATGTTCTGTGAATGTCAGTAAGTAAGCAATAGAGCAACCACATGTCTTAAACTGAAGCAACTGAGCCCTCGTTGTAGTCCCAACACCCATAATAAAACATTCAGATAATGTGAAGTGTACAAGCAAGGGGTTATATGGCTTGCAATGCATTGTGATGTAACTAATTGTGTCAGTGGCATTATTTGCCTACAACAAGGCTTGTCAAATGGTCTGGTAGGGTACATCATGGAAAGGGAGAGTGCAGTAGCTCTGTGCTGTGAAATGAAATATTATATGTAATACCTCTCTCCTTTACATGTAGGAGGCACTGCATGCTGTTAAAGTTTGAACAGAAGACAAATGTTGCCCACTGTCACCGCTGCTAGCAGTATCACAATGTCATGTAAAGCCAGACCCACATCATTTCAAAAGAGTGTGTGATGTATTAGGTGTGTATCTTCCAGTACTGTAACACCTGGATGCCATTTTTGGCAACAGTCATGAAAGAGCCAGCCTGATGATATAACATTTAAACTACATGACAGTTATAAAGTTTTTTAATTTGACTCAATGAAAACATGGTGTGTAAATCAGAAAGATACACCATTCACAAAACTAAATGAAAGATGAAGCAATAACTATATTTGAACATATGTTTGAATGTAGCTTTCACAGACTAGTCACTGCCTGCACACATAACACGGACTTTATGGATTAGTTCACATTTTACATGTCCAAATGTTCATTTGACAGTGGAATTCTTAGATGCTGTTGCTTGCAGCCATACCTCTCACACACTGTATCTTGCTGGTAGGTCAAGACATTTAATTACAGATACAACTGCAGCAGATTTGTACCTGCTATGCATCACAAAATCTAGCATATAAAAGATGCAGTAGGAAGGGAACATGAAATGGTATTCAGATGTAAATTTTAAAATTTTGCAGTGGCCAAATTCACCATGAAACCTGTGTACTTCCAACAGTGAAGCTTGCCTGCCCTGCACACTACTAACCCTCAAGGGCTGATGTAACCCCCTCCCAGGTGTGTGTGTGAGGCATAGAAACTGAACTGCACCATGGAAACTGTCAAGTAACTGCTTTAATTAGTAAATCAGTCAGCATTCCATTCCCCATCCCCACATGAAAGTTTTGCACCTACTGGTGATTCCAATAACTAGCTTTGTCTCCAACACACTGCAGGGTCAGCAGCAGACCTTGCCGACTTTGCAGGGTGATACTAGTGGGACTGGTGTGAGGAAAAGCTGTGTATTCCTTTTACCTTACTTAGTTTCGACCATGGAGGTAGCCACTGTGAAGTTTCCGTGCACCAGAACAAAAACTGTCACTGGCCTGCTCCATGGATGTGATCCCAGAAAATATTACCAGTTTTTCAAACCTTGAACCTGTGGGGTATTGCAAGAATGCCCAAGTGATAGCCATTTGTACCCAGTGGTACCCCCTAGTGCTCATTACCTCCAAGAGCAGCATGAAGTTCTCCCTTCACAGCTCAGACGTAATGCATCGTCACTTGTCCCTCCATGTGAGGGAGCAACAAGTACAGCCAGAGTAGAGAAATGCCCCGTAGTCATTCAAGTTCTGTAGCTGGGAGTTTGGCAGTAGCTGTGGCCCAAGTGATAGCCATTTGTACCCAGTGGTACCCCCTAGTGCTCATTACCTCCAAGAGCAGCATGAAGTTTTCCCTTCACAGCTCAGACGTAATGCATCGTCACTTGTCCCTCCATGTGAGGGAGCAACAAGTACAGCCAGAGTAGAGAAATGCCCCGTAGTCATTCAGGTGATGTAGCCTGGTGTTTGTCAATAGCTGTGGCTCAAGTGATACCCATTACCAATCGCATAGGTGCTTCATAAGTAACATGCAGTTCCCCGCTGATTCCAACAAACATCACAGGTGTGAGAGGTATGACAGTGTATAGTGCTGAATGCATTCAACCTTTATCATTACACTGTGTATGTCATGTAAATGTCAGCCTATGACTATTACCCTGTAACACATAAGAAAGAGGTCATAGCTAAAGTGATAAGTAACCATGACCTCCTCCTTACACCTGGCATGACTTGTGTTATAAATATGGCATTTTATTTTTAATTATGTGGCATAGTAAACATGTTAATAATCTGACACATCATGAACTTTTAGTGGTGGCTGGAAGGGACCCACCCACCAATCATCAAGTAGGAACAGAATGATGTGCCCTCTGTGTAACACTACATTATGTTGTATATGCATGTGTGAAGTACGGTCCAGCCTCTCTCATTTGATCCTGTAAGAGTGCTATGCATGTTTTTTTTTTTTTATTAGGTCTCTCGGTGAAAGTCATCCAAGTACAGTAAACGTCTCATTTCTTCTGAGGAGTCTGCTAATCTATTAATCACATCATCATGTGTGATCTGAATGTCTTTTTCAATGTTCGTCAGCATTAAGGCCTCTAGATGATCCTCTCTCAAAATAGACTTCAGTCGTGTTTTGATTAGCTTCAGAATTGAAAAGCTGCGCTCGCATGAAACCTGTGTGTATGACAAGGTCAACAGTACTTTCAATGCACACACTGCACACACCAAAGATCCATATTTTGCAGAATGAATTGCAAATGAGTATGCAGCAGCAAACGCACAAGAGATGCACTGTTTACATAACCTTTGTGATTTTAATGTGCAGTGCAATACCTCTTTGGCCAATGAATTTTCAGTGTTCTCAGCAAGGTGCTCGTCAGTGTCAGGTGGTTCCTCTATCGTGTCTTCAAGATCAGTGTATATAGCATTCTCTGGTTCGGCTATTAATTGTACATTATGATGCTTGTTCCCAGTATGGCTTCTTGGTTGCTGTATAGCAGTAGCTGATAATGCACTGTAGCTAGATGCAAAGGAAACAAGTTCATCTTGTAGTTCTTGAGGATCTACACTAGCCATACTGGCAATCACCTGCATTGCTCTGGCTTGAAATGTAAATCCAGGTTCGAAAAAGATGTAATATTTTCTGGGATCCAGCTGTGACACATCCTTCATCAAGGCTTCATGGGTAATAAATTTATCATCCAGTGTTGTAATGGCATAGTTTAAAATGGCTTTGTAGTTCTCAATCTCATACATTTTCCTGGCATCTCAAATATGGTCCCTTTCATCATATGCAAACTCCCCCCTGGCATGCGTTTACGAGTCCTTGTCCTGGTCTCTGGAAGAGATGTCGACCACTGCCTATGTATCACTGGATTCCATGTAGTTAATTTCTTGAATAGTGTTCCATCTCTTGATTGATCATGTCTGCAAATTGTTTAGCCTGATCATAAATTGCATCAAACTGATCCAAAAGGTCAACAAGCTTTGATTTTAAGTTGTACAGTAGGTTCCATGCTTGCAAGTAGTCTAACTGTGAAGACTGAAGGCATTCAGCTGCACCTGAGCTAAGGGAGAATATTTTCAAGAATACAAATCCTGTGAGGATGGTGTCAAATTTCAATAAGTTGTTAAGTAAGCACTGTGCTTCAGATCTAGCTGTCTTATCAAATTCCTCTGTTCCATTCTTGATTACCATTAATGTTCTTATTAGAATCTTGAATCACTTCCTTTCACTTGCGGGGAGTGGCTGCATCATCAAAAATGTGCACAAGAGCCACTTCTCTTGCCCACCATCTTGTTTTGCCAATCTTTTGAAGATGCAGGAGCATTTCACTACCCGACACAGACGCAGATTCTTTCAATGTTCTCTTCCAGACATTGGTGCGTTTATATGAATCTGAAGTAAACGTGGCCAGTCTTTCTAACAAACCAAAAAGTGAGGCAGCAGAAGTGGATGCACTTGCGGCTTGAGATAAGGCCAAGTTGAGAACATGACTGTAGCAATGAGTGAAAATGGATTTAGGCGCTGCATCTGTTATTAGTTTCTGAAGGCCATTTTTGACACCACTCATGTTTGGTGCTCCATCAAAAGCATGACTTACTATTTTCTTCATAGAAAGGCCAAGTTTTTCCTCCAACTCTCTTTTCAGTAAGTCAAACAGATCCTGAGATTTGGATGATGTGGTTATTGGCAGGAATTTCAACAATCTTTCTTTCACTTCAGTGTTCTTCACATATCGAACGCACACTGCGAGCTGGTCTGTTACTCCAACATCTTGAGAGGAATCAACCATTATGCTGTAGTACCCAGCTTCTTTCAATTCTTTTGCAATTGTTTCTTGAATGATCTGACAAACTATTCCAAGAATTTTGTTGAATGTTGTTTTGGACAAAAGTGTCACAAGTGAACCACGCCCAGCTCCTCTTCCAGAACCACATGCTTTATTCACAGATGCATTTTTCCGCTTCATACTGGCAGTGATTGCCAATTTCAAATGCTTGTCTAAAACTGCATCAAACTTGGCACAGGAAAGCAGCAATTCCAGAAAATTTCCATGATTTGTTAATGGATCTTCAAGGCTGTAAGCTCCTTCACCTCGATGAGCTCGGTATCCTATTCCTTGCCTTCCAACATAAAGCGGCTTCAATGATTTGACTTAAAAACACCTTCTTTCTTTTTACCTGCTGGTATCGGCATCAGCAAGCTCCTGGTTAATTTTACTTTCTATATTTTTCTGATTTCTGGCTGCCAGATATCCAGCTACAGCACTTGAATGACTACAGGACATTTCATGTTTTGCTATCTTTACATAAACACTCTTGATTGAAACAGAAACCCCAGTGCTTGCAAATGGCGAATCACGATTCTCAGCGAAACACATGCAAATGCTGCAAAACAGTTTGCGACTATCCTTACAGAAGGAGATCCACTTTCTCTCAATGTTCTGATGACTATCGCTAACTTGTCTATGGTATGTCCTTACGGGGTCAAATGGAAGGTCTGGACCAATGAGCTGTACTGGATGTTTACTTAAAAACTGCAGTTTCTCCATTATTGTGGCCTGTGATCGAGGTGGATGAAATGGATTTGAGATGAAACACTGTAAGCCTCTATTTACTAGATTACTACTGTCTATGTTTCCATCACCATCTTCCTCACTATCAGTGCCATTATCACTAGTAGTTGCATCTTCCAGATGCAACTGTGATTCCTCATCTTGGATTCTCTGAACCTGACTATGTTCAATATGAAGTTCCGCTTCTGCTGGACCTTGCACTGTCACCACAATACTATCAAGTGATGAAGTAGATGCTGCCAACAATACTGATGTTTGTTCAGCAGTGCTACTGCTATTTGTTAGTAATGGACTCTGCCGATCTTACACCCTTAGCAGAACTGTATGATGGAACAGTATCAAAATCACTTTCAAAAGCTGTATCGTTAAGTGGAATTACATTACATTCATTAACAACTTCAGACAGCTCTACGTTAGTGAACTGAGAACATGACTCTCTGTTCCCAACATTAGACTCATCCCTACATACTGATACGGTTAATCCAGATTGATAGACACTGGTCTGTGAGAATGAAAGCTTTTGCTGTTTACAGTCTTCTCCAGCTTGTAATAGTTTCTTCCTTTCTGCATCTTTCTGCCTTTCCCATCCTGATGCTCTCTTTTCCCAGAGTTGTGAGCAGCCTTCCTTCTCCTTAAACATCTTACTGTCTTTGATGACTTGTCTGGCTGTGACCTCACCTAGCTGTCCTGACTTCAGCACTGTCTACCTCTGTTCTTCCTGTTCACTTGCTCGTGAGCACAATCTGTCCTAAAGAATAAAAGTTTACTGTCACTGGCTTGTTCTTACAGCATACCTCTACATACAATAGCTATGTGTACACACACACAATCCCTTCCTGTATATAAAGACAATAATGGACGTGGGCAGAGAGTGTTGCATGCACTGTTGACCTTCTCTGGCACTACTATCATTCATGTCCTGAACGACAGTATCACTCACTCACACTCAAAGCATGGTATCCTCACTTCGTGAGTGAGATTTTTCTATGCTTTACAAGGACATTAAATGCACGATCCCTATATTAAAAGTTCTTAACATCATCTCACACACCATCTGCACTGCTTCAGACAAGGAGTATATCATATTTTAAGTATTATTATTCTGGAGAAGGACAATAGGGGAGGACCATGTAGGGACTATGTTGCACACCACAGGGAGAAATTATTTTACATTCTTAACCTGCATTTACCATTTACCTGATTCAGGAACAAGAGGGTCCCAGTGCCCAAGTGACACTCCCAACACCAGGGGTGACCCCTCCCTTGCGGAAAACACATGGTGCACAGAAAGAGGTTGCCTCGAATGCTTTGAGACACTGGCATGCCACTGTGCCCCATACTTAATTATACAATGGGGTATGAAAATCCATTAACCTCATTGGTTGAAACACATCACATGACAGTGATAAATCCTCCAGTATACCCACTGTAAAGTTTTTATATCACTATGAAGACAAAAGATGGGTGTGATATGAGAATAGGGTGAACTTTGGGGCCGAAGAGTCCAAGGCATACCTCGATGCCTCTCAGTGACTGCAGGGTGTGGAATGAGTATGAGCATCACAGGCAAGAATCCCAAGTCACACCCTGATTCCTGTCATTCTCTATAGGGTTGGGCGTTATAGTTGAAAAGCCTAATACCTCAGGCATTCGTTGGTATTTTCACTCCAAATTTTCAACATATTTGTTTGTGACCCCACCTCATGAACAGGTGGAATATCAGTTTGTTAGCAAGCTGCTTATGCACAGTGACTCAGGCATTTGGCACCACAGGTGCAAAAATATTCCGAACAGGATGTAAAAATGACAGCTGTACTTTCATGGGGAGGTGTAAAAATGGCTATGTTACAAATGTGTAGTAAAATATTTAAAAAATAGTGAAGTCACAAGCGTACATAGAAACTGTACAACTCACAACCGTAATATAATTAGGTTGGGGATTTCTTACAGCAGATTGTCAACTCAGGCATTTTGGTGCCTCTGATCATGAACAGTGTCACTGTGATTTTCTTTATCTGTACCGAACAATGATTTCCCACAGCGACCACGCATCTCTGCACTGAAAGTGTGAAAACACACTTCGGCCATGTTGTGAAAAATGGCAGCTGTACTGTTCATAAGGAAGTGTGGAAAAATGCCACTGGTGAAAATCTGGACTGAAAATATTACAAAGTCATGAACTAATGAGGGTGCATGGAAACTGTGCAATGCTCACTCGTAACACAATCATTTTATGGACTTTTGTCACCAAATTTTCAACATAGCCATTTTAAGACCTCTGCTCATGAACAGTGTCACTGTGATTTTCTTAATTTGTCCCGTACATTGATTTCGCACACCGACTGCACCATTGTGCGCTACATGGGCGGAAACACATTTTGGGTGAGATGTGAAAAATGACAGCTGTACTGCACACTGACTGAATTGGAGGAGGAGGTGACACACCTCCGAATCTCCGATGATGGCACTATGTTTCTTGCACATGCGTGCAAGCAAACATAACAACAAAAAAATATTTTGACATTCGACTGCTAAAGTCTTACCTGTCAGATGTACAGGAACCATAATACCATCACTGGTACTCCAGTCAATCGCTGAACTATATGTCATGTGGCGACTTTATCTACAAAATAAAAGTAACAGATCAGAATATGAGTCGAGTACTGTTATATAGTATTCTTGGTATCATAGATAGGTATTTGTTAAACAGCTATGGCAGTTCTATAAATTTAAAACCAACAACCAACAATATATTGAGATAACGTGCTATTAAAGGTAATTAAAAATGTTATCTTACTAAAAATAAGAAAATGTGTGGGACTATTATTCAGTGCAAGAATATGTAAAGAATTTTAATTGTTTAAACAATAAGTATTTCATACTTCATAGTGTGTATTACTATCTGTAAACATGTGTGACCATGGCATAATCGCAATATGACACTATAAGATATGAGTTATGCTGGGATTTACCAACACCTGACCTGGATTAGCAAATTGGCCGATGGGCTCATTGCCAAACCATGCCAGGTGTGGGTAAATCCCTGCATAACCCACACCCTGTCATGGTATGCCGCTTAAATAGTTAGTTACCCAGGTGTGGAAAACCAAAAGAAAAACTCCCTCAATTTGGCAGGCAAAGTGACTCTGTACAAAGCATCCCCTCCATCAGCAGTGCCACAACACCAGTCAATTTCGAAAAAGCAGAAAATTTGTTCATAAGTTTAAGAGACCCACTGACCAATTTTGTAATAAGTGACTCCTCGTCTGAAGATTACTGGTGAGTGACAAGCTCTGTAAAGTAATTGCTCCTTCCTTTAACATTGAATACTAAATGTCTTTTTTTCTGCCCCAATTTACAGTACCTGATGTATACAAATATCAAGGCGCAATCCTCCAGTCCAGATGTGAGTGCCGAATCTGAGGATGCATGCTACGTGACCTCAACAAGGGAACTGGCTGGGTTTTTTCCTGCAATCGCCTGTTTTTCCTTGTTACGGACTATGGCAAAGCATTTTTTAATAGCAGAAGTACAAATGTCAATAAACTTCTATCTTCACACTTAATTTTGTGCCAGAAAACCAGCAGCACAGAATACTGTTAAAGGGCAAGTGCCTTGTAAAAACTAAACACTTTGGCAACCAGTGCTCTACTGCCGAAGGTTGCTCTACCACCACAGCAACTTGGGTCAAGAGTTTCACAACAGCCAATCAGGCTGCAGAGACTGCAAGGGAAACCAGATGTGCCCCTGGGACACAGCAGGACTTAATCCCGATATGAGTTTCCTTCATTCGTTCAAATGACAGACCTCCAGCATTAACTCAAAGTGACGGAGAGTTAGTGAACCAACAGACAATACTAATTTACAAATGTCAAATCGTAGTGAGCTGATACAAAGTTTGAACAATGTTTGAGGGACACTGTTACAGCTAGGAACACAATTTACAACACTAGGGGAGCAGTTTAAGGGAACTAGAAAACATTTGTCTTTACTCAGAGGGTGACTGGTGTCTTGAGTAGCCTTCAATGTGGGTAATAGAAGCAAGAACACTTAGAAACACAGATTTGTTGTCAGAAAAGAAATGCTTGGCCCACTAAGTCTGCCAAGAAGGTCCCTACCTAGTGTATCTCCACAGACCCTAACTGGTCTCTGGGGACCCTTCCTCCTCCCTGCCAACTTACTATGAATGTGTATGTGTGTACAAATGAACATTGTGAGTCCACCGTTGGTAGTACTTCAAGCAAACCACATGTGGCACACAAAAATACCAATAACCAAAGAGCACATTAGGGACCCCATTCTCAATCAGAACACATATATTTATTTATTTCGTTTTTGTTGACCAGGAAAGAAGGACTAGACAATTTTGCTTAATTTCAGCTTCATCTCAGGGAGGATACAGATGGATGCCAACTGACATTAGAACCAGATTAAGCTGTTGGTGGCATGTTTAGTGAATATCTGAAGCTAAAGTTGACAGAATGGTTCAAATCCGCTTATGTCAGAGCCCATTTAGAGGAACATTTGTCACAGCAGTGGAATAATTCACGATGTTTCAAAAAGTTCCATCAATATTTAACTTCCACCTAAACAATTGCTGGACACGGGAGAAGTCAGTGATTTAATGTCACATTCAATTGAATTGACAGGACATCCAAGAGCACAGCACCCGGCTGGTACAGCACCTCCAACCCAAGGCTTTTTAATAATACTGTTCAAGACCGAGAAGAATACCCGACAGAGAATATAATGTACACACCAAATAGGAAAAGTCTTCTTTCAACTATTTTAATGCAGCATTTATGAGCATTACTACTAAGCCAATTACAAATATGTCTTGCATTACCCTCATGCACAGCATAAGCAAGAATAACGTGCTGGCGTCACTATAAATTAATGTTATTTTATACAGTGCGGGACTGTACCTTGCTTTCACAACCTATTGGTTGGAGACAGGCGAATGCCAGCAACCCAGAGATGGTGCGAGTTATAAGCGGCTGCACTGGAGTAATAAAGCAAAGCCACTCACCAATCCAGCAAAAGAGCTGGCGCCTATGCCCACAACTAGAGGCAGATCTGCCTTTACAAAC
The DNA here is from genome assembly GCA_016271365.2 of Neoceratodus forsteri. Classification (NCBI taxonomy): domain Eukaryota; kingdom Metazoa; phylum Chordata; order Ceratodontiformes; family Ceratodontidae; genus Neoceratodus; species Neoceratodus forsteri. Next base: position 1,020,899,176 of record CM028129.1, read on the forward strand.
ACCTCATTCCAACAAGTTATTCCAGACTCACTTCCACTGAACAGTGAACATATGGTTCAGAACAGGGTCAGACACAGGAGAGCAACTTCTCAAATGAACACCTCCTTTCGGGCTATTATAGAGCATATCAGACCACTGCCTACCCTCAGTACTGCCAGTAAAGCAGATTGGCACCACCTACTGGACAGCAGCAAGCAATACAATGTTCATATTGCACTTTTTGTTTTACTTTCACTGATTATTTTTACCTTTTTGTTAATAAATTTAATGATAAAAAATATATGTTTAAAAATTCCTATTTTCTACAAGTGACCCTTTTCATAATCACAATGAGAGGACTCCAGGAGGTGCGTTATGCTGGGCTAATGGCCCTTCATGAGTGGTGGAAGCACTCTGCTTTGCCTCAGCTTCAGCCCTCCCAAGGTGAGCCATTATCACACCATAACACACTCCTGTCATGCTTACTGCTTAAGTAATATTTTGGATAAAGACCAATTTATAAATGTACATAATGAATCTAATGTTAGGCCTCCAGCCTCCCTAGTGGCTCAAGCAGGTAAGAGGCAGAAAATACAAGTAAAATGATGTTGATGATGACATGATGCTGCAGATGAAAACCAGACATACAACATATGTGCAACCATAACTGTCAGTGAATGGACTATACACTTCAAATCAATTTAGAAGGTTACTGAAGATACATTGGCAAGGATATCTGACAGTGTTTTGTGATCTCTAAACAGGTTAGTGACTCACTAACGCCACTTTGTGGGTCCAAAGCAGGAAAGAACAGCAAAATGTCATACTGGATGGCATGGTTAGAAAGTTGCTACCACATTAGTGATTGGCCATAAAGTATGCTGGTGTACCTATGTAAAGCTGCTGATAGCCTCTTGCCTGTAAGTGCACCAGCATATTTATAGGTTTGGAGGCAGTTAGTAGCTGTTAGTGCTATGCTCATCACCACTTCCCAAACTGGCTCATCATAAGCAGCAACCCTATTTGCCACTACCCTGATCACCCTACAGAGTGCTTGTATCAGTTATCATTGGTGGTATAGTAGTCCTCCTGCTCTGATCACCATGATGGTCCTTGTTGTCAGTTGTCCCTGGTGGTATAGTGGTCCCCCATCCCCAATCTCCACCACGGTGCTTGTTATTAGTTGTTCCTGGTGGTACGGTGTTCTCCCTGTCCCAAGCACCACACCATATACACTGAGAACTGCCTGTGGCTAGTGGTTCCCCTCACTCCCAAACAACCCACCATATACAAAGAGAACTGCTCTTATCGTTGGTGACTCCCCTGTCTCTAAACACCCTGCCACACACATAAGAGAACTGCCCTGGTGCCTATTGGTTTCCGCATTCCCCACACTCCCCATGTTCAAATCCTCCCACCCTGTCCCAACACCTCCCCATGTCTGCCCCTCTGATCTGCCAGTATCACCCTCCATGACCTGCTACTCATCTCCACGTAGCTGGCTGCCAACTGACAGTTTCTGAATGTTCTACTGTAGTCAGCTGTGCTTACAGTAGTGCTACTGCAATCTGTCAGTCAGTGGCCAGCCATGGAGGTGACTGGTGGGTTTGTGCCAGTTGCCAAGGGGGGTGGTACTGGTAGGTGGGGGGTCAGACCTGGGGGTGCCCCAGGAACCACTAGTCATCATGGCAGTTTTCAATGCAAGTATGGTGGGGTGTTCCAGGGGGGAATTACTACATACCAGGGCAGGTCTCAATGTATATGTTTGGGTGTTCAGGGGAGCATGGGGGGAACCATTAGCCACCATGGCAGCTCTCTGGATATTTAGTGGGGTGTTTGTGGGTGAGACAGTCCACTGAATACCAGAGATGTGGTACTACAGTATCATTTTATTGTTTTCACATTAGGTACCAAGACGGATACTGAGCTAATGACAGCTCATACATGGGAGGGTCACAAACAGTGTTTGCACTGGGTCTGTAATGAGGCCCTAATGAGATGCAAATGACCTCATAGTGCCTTGTTAATGCTATGGGGTCATTTGCATCTTATCATTTGCATATTAACGTTCCAATATGGAAGATTTCTCCAGAGCAGTAATCATCATTAGAGGGCTCTAGTTGGCTGGCTGTGAGACCAATCCTCACAGCACCCTATTGGCCATACACCTCCTATGGCCAGTAGGAGGCTGGGGACTGCAATCCCAATTGGGATAGCGCTGACTGGTATAATGGAGCATGCCTTTAGTGCTTGCAAAGTGCCCTCGATATTTCAATATGTCACTGGTTTGCTCCAGGCACTAATCACCTCCAGAAGCAAATATTTAGTGGAACTAATCTGGACCTACAAATATCCTTGTTATTATGTATAGATCAGATGGTAAAGCTTCTGAAGTTGAAGGCATGTATTGTAATTGATGCAAGGTGGCCAGTGAAGTAAAATCTGCAATCCCTGCTCAATAAAGGAATAACGCAGATGGCATAGATGCTTCCTAGCGGAACACTTTCAGCATAATGCAGACTTTTTGGGCTGATGTCTTAGCTCTGAATTTTACCATCGTGACTTACAGCATTATGCTTCCACAAAATTGGAACATAGAAATTATTGTTCCCTTTTCTTAAAAAAGGGTGAATGGAACAGTCCTGGCTGCTATCACTATGTTATATTATTACCAACTGGCCTAAAAATGTATTCTAGATTCATTCTGGATTGTCCAAACAATAGATTGTAGACAGCAACCTTATCTCATGTTTTCAACGTGGGTTTCCTAAAAACCACTCTACTTTAACCCTTGTTTTCAAACTAAATTATATTTTAGGTATGTTCATAAGGAAAGGAAGATATTTGCGTGTTTTATAGATATCAAGTTGGCATTCAACAGTGTGACTGCAGAGTATGGGATATGCTAACAAAGCTTAATATAGACAAGCACCTTTTGGCGATTTTGAGGCTACTTCATGGTAATACAATGGCAATAATGATATTTTCAAGAAATAGTACTTTAATCAACCCTATTTTTATTAAGTATGGAGTTAAACAAGGATGTCTACTAGCTTCCTCTTTGCTTAATTTGTATAACGTGTTGTACAATGCCTTCAAGAGACAGTACAGGAGACAATATAGTGCAGTGATTTAAGGCTGTGAGATGAACAACCTGGAGAACCGGGATTGAATCCCACAGCCCCCCACTTGCATACTGTGTGACCCTGAGCAAGTCACTTTATTTCCTTGTGCTCCCAGGTCATACTTGTAAACAAGTTTCAGCTTAGTGTGTCTCTCTGGTTAAAAAAAAGACACTGATACTGTTGCTCTAAAGATTAATAATACTGACATAAAAATTTTTGATGAAGTTCATTTATACAATGCACAAGGTCACTGGCTCAAAGGAACACAGTGCATGAATTCATGCACAGTTCATTACGCTCACTCTAACTCTTCACACAAAATATAATTCCTTTCTTGACCTTTAGGCCTGCCAGTGGTGTGTCTATCTCTTGCCTTAGCAGAAAACAGTTCTCCCTTTCTCCCAGCAGTTCAAGCTTGGCACGCAGTAATGTGCATCCTATCCCTTTGAATGGTGTCGTCACTGTGCCTGGGGTTTCCCAATCCACCTCAATGCTGAACTTCTGTCTGTCTTACAGGTGCCATTTCTAACATTAATATCTGATATAATTCTCTTGCTAGACTTGGGTGGCACTAGCCTTTAACTAACTGTAAACTAACAGAACAGAGCACACTTTCAGGCTGACATTCCCCTACCTGTTCTGAGCATTAACTTACATCACTGGCAACCCAGCAGCCTTTCTGGCCTTTGTTTGCACCATACCATGAAAATGATTGGCGCTCCATGTAGCCTGCCCTCCTGAGATGGCCGGGGAAGACAGCCGCTGTGGCTATCTGGACTTTCATGCATTTCTTTCTCCACCTTGGTACTGGAGATGGTATTTCCTATCTAACAGCAGTTGTGCTTTCTTCACTAATTGCTGGGAGCTCGATAGTCTGTGCACACAGTTGCTGAGTTACCCAACCTTCAGGATGCCTCAAAATGTACTTCAGGAGAACCTGTCACTGTCTTGAAAGTCATCATGGAATATCTCGAGGGCATATCCCTCTGGGGTTCTCATTCCCTCATGGTGATCTTGCTATACTTCCATGCTATGGGCAAACACTCTGATTCCTCTCAGCAAGAGAGGTGGGCCATGGAACGTCCTGGATGCCTGAGGTCTTCCCTGGCTGCTGCCAGAACTCCAGCAATGTTCCTTGACACCATTGCCACAGTAAGGTGTCCCAAACTTCATGCTACCCTTCAGCTGTGAGAACAGTGTGACACCCACATCTCTAGGTGGGATCAAGCAATAGGATACTTTGCGTCTCTTGTCTGAGTCCTGCAGCTGGTCCTGGGAGAGTACCCCTTGTGCCCACTCAACTAGACACCAGAGAGTCCCTGGCACCCAGCACCCTGATGGGAATGACTGCCACTTCCTTTGCCCCTGTCTGAGAGCACCTGTATAGCGAGGGCAGATAGGTCTCCGGAAAAACCAGTTGACCCTCAGTGCCAAGAAATGTTTGGCATCAGGCATAGGCTTGGCCCTTTCCATAACCTTGATGGCACTGAGATTAAGAATGTCTTCTCCTTTAAGTACCTTGGTATCTGACTGGACTTTTACCTTGATTTCTTGGTGCATGTGAATGCTATCCATCATAAGCTCCAGCCTAAACTTGGTGCGCCTCGCAGGAATAAAGCCAGTGTCCCGCTTCCTGCCTGCCAAGAAATTGTCTCAAAGATGATCCACCCCACATTTGACTATGGCAGCATCATTCACAGCACTCCTTACTTTACCTCTCTCCTTTCACACCACCCCCCATGTCCTCATAGTCACTCCACAACTCTCTTAGGAAATCTATTGCAGGTCAAGCTGCCTTCTATCGATTCCCTAAGCTCTGGTCCTTGCTTCTCCTGACCATCCACTTTGCCTCTTCCCACATCTCTGTTGTTGGTGTACTGACTAAAACTAATATTAGTTTTTAGAAGCAGTCAGCTATTAACTTTTATATCTGAGGTATGTTTTCTTTTCCCTTTGGTTAATTAAAAGATTTGTTAGCTGATTTTTAGTAGGCGTGATGTGTGGAACAGCAGTCTGCCAGGCAGCTGACATATCTAGCTCTGTTCCTCCCATTACATCATCAGCATTGTGAACTCACTTGGCAGGATATGCTAAACATGGCGCAGGGCTTGCAGCCAATCCTGCACTACCACACTTAGGTTCTGCTGGTGCACTAAACTCCTTCACTGCAACTGCACCCAATTTTACAATCTCGGGCACAATTGTGACAGTTTCCAGGATTTACGGCTATTTGCGCCAAATATCTGGCTCAAGCACCGTAAAAAAGGTCCTTGGGATTGCCACAAGCTAGACCACAAAAAAGTGGTCTAACTTGTGGCAAGTGGTGCACTAGGGATTCAATATCCCGACTGCCAGATGTTGAATGTCGCAAGCTCCACGTGCTGTGTATATGGTGCACCTGGGTCATGCTGCATTCACAAGCGGTTAACAATCCTGCCCACTGACTGTGACATCACAGCTGCTTAGCAAGAGCCACTCAGTAGCTACCAGGTCAGTCACCTTTGATGTCACTGTCAGTGCGGTCGCAGTGCTGATGATGATGTGGGAGGAATAGAACTAGATATGTCAGTTGCCAGGCAGAGTGCTATTGCACACATGCAGCATAATACTATCACACAGAAAACTGTCTAATGAGCAAATGAAAAGGAAAAATATTTTAGAAATAAAAAGTTGCAACTGACTACTTCTTAAAATTTGTAACATTTTCATGTTTGCCATTTTTGGTTCTTCTAGTTCTTTAAGTCTCTCATTCATGACTACTACTCAGACCACTCCAGTAGTTCCTCCTGACCCCAGCTCATATGTTGCTTTCCTCCAGTCATGGCTGTGTTTGCACTGTGATTCCCTCCTTACCTTCCCTCCTCAATTTACATCCTCACTCATCACTTTTTTTTTAATTCTTTGGCAACCAGGTAAGGTCCACTAGGCACAAGTATCTGTTTCCAGGGGTGACCCAGGAGCACTGTGGAGGTTCAGAGACTTGTTCAAAGTCACACAGTATGCAAGTGAAGGTTGTGGGAATCAAACCTAGGTCTGCTGGATGTACCAAGCTCATTAACAGCTTGTTACTCTAACCTCCAGGCTATACTGCCACACCTATTGACCATTTCCAAATTTACTTTACCTTAGACACCTTCTTGTATTACTACTCTGCACCAAATATTTGTTTGTTTTTCACAAATGTTAATTTTATTGTACTTATCAGACCTAAATATATAGTCTGCTCTCCCCGACCCTGCAGGACGCACCTGGAAACAAGCCATTACAAGCTCTGTATGTCTTTCTGGTAAAACTTCAGAAATAAATAAAATGCCTCCTACCACTTTAACAGGCTTTCGAGGAACCCAGATTCCACACTAGTCTCTCAAACTCTTTGTTTAGATAGACTGGTGCCACAAGGGCACCCTAATATATATTACCCAAGCTTTTCTCATACCAGCTCCTCTTTAAGAGGGTGGTGCCAAGGCATGTTTCTTTCAATGGGCCACTGACCATAACAGTCACCTCCCACTATTGTGAGGTAGGGGTTGTTACATAATATTACCAGCAACTGTGGTATATACTACCTATAGTGAGTGCATAACTCTGTTTGTCACCCACTTATTGACACAAGAAATCTTTTCTAAAATAAACTAGGAGTGCAATACTGAAGCAGAATTTTTTTACCAGCAGCCATCCATCACCCTAGTGTTCGGGCCCCTTATCACTTAGCTTTCTAAGATTGGATGAAAGGAAAAGTTAGTCCTGCACCATCCATCTGTTGGGGTCCTATCTTGGTTCACCCTAAGACAATGGTCTGCTTCATGGCATTGTCTTATTATGTACTTCATTTCTGGTTTGCTTCGAAAGAAAAATAAGATTGGTACTGTATCTTTAACTCTATTTCCATATCTCTTGTCAGCATCTTCCCACCACCAAGCTTTGAACAAATGGAATGCTTAACATTTGGGTCATAAATGCACATTTTTCTTAAAAAAGAAACTCAAGTTTATATTGGCATCATCTGTTCTGCCTTATTGGCTTCTCTGTAATTAGAATAAAAGACCCTGTCAGAGAAGAACATTTGCCATTCCCTCCATCTATTGAACAGTGATTTTTGACACCATATTGTCCAGTTTCTCTAATTTCAGATGGGGCACAGCTAACTAGGAAAACTTGGACTGTGTTAAATACAGATATACATCATGGCTGTCATGGTGCAACCTCAGCTTACACTTTTTCCACTGCTCCAATGAGTAAACAAGAGTGCGGGAGCCCAGTTTCACTGGAGCTCAGCTTGCTTGTAATGAGCAGTGTGTCTACAACCTCATTGCCTCCATTTAATGGGTACATGTTACACTTCAGACTGAGACTAGTTGAAAGGGCGGTCAGCCAGTGGCCAGAAATTCAATTTTGTGTCTCTTTTTCATCAGTCTGCCTGTCTGTCCACCCTCCACCCTTTCTGTATACTAGCAGTATTTATTAGAACCAGTGCCCCGGCCCCCACCCAAAAAAGCAGCTTGCAAGCCCGCAATTCATTTAACTTCATTTCATTTTCTTATTGACTGTCTTCATTCCATCATTTTAACATTGGTTCTTCTCATCATTCGACTGCTCACAGGTGACCAGTGGAGAAATTACTAAGTAAGAAAAGGACACACCTCTCCTGTTGTCCCTGCCTGTCCCACGATGACTGCCACCCACCACACACAGGCACCGAACCAGTCCTCGTCCTCCACTTAAGGCAACAACACTTAGGGATCGCGAATCGCGATTGAACTGGGCAAGCGAGTGGCTGATTAGGCGAATAGGTGGCACTAGTGAGGGCTGAGCTCCACAAGAAACAATGGCGCTCTCCTCATGAAGAAGTCCCTCTACCTGAACAAGAATTGCCGCCAGCCCGCCAACCAAACAGCGCGTGCGTGCACGCACACGTCCGCAGCCCCGCCTGTCTTCACCGTCCATTCGTTGCTCTGTTTAGGCACCGCACTGCAGTCTCTTTCAGGCAGGGGAAGGGGGGGCGCGTGCATGACTTCAGTGTGCCGCTCGTGGTGCAGCACTCTCGGACTGTGGCTAACAACAGACCTGACCCCCCGACTCCCCCCCCCCCGGAAAACAAAATTGTGAACAAACCCAGTGGTCAGGGCAGTGGACCAAAAAAAAAAAATAAAAAAAAAAAGAGAACGCAAGAAGTGCGCAGGCCATTACTTACACAGGCCAGGACAGGCCAGGATGCAGTTAGCATCCCAGGCATCCTGGGCCAGTCTGCCCCTGCGTTTACTGAAGTATCATTTTTCCTCCTGTAGAAGACGGTCTTTAAACATTGGTTTCATTTCTGTAACTGATTCAGCTCTACTTACTTTTCAGTTATCCCTAGTGCTTTTGACACATACGCACACATATTAAGTACCATTTCAGACTTTTATATGATGTACTTTATGTCAGCTTGCTTGGTTCTTCCATTGTTGGCACAAATGCATCCATGATCCGTTATAGAAATATGTAGCCGAGAGTGACATAAAGTACATTATACAGCTCCAAATGTTACTTTGCATAAGGTCTGGGCTGAATGGTCCCTCAGTCTGGATGCCACAAGTGGAATTTACCAAGGGTCATTCAGCTCCAGGGCAGGCAGCAGAAAGAGAATGAGCCAGCAGTAGCACTCTAGTCTGCTGCATTCCTACATGACACACTAGACATGACACTGTAGCAGTGCAGGCAACACTGTATACACAACAGTATACACAGAGATATGTTATACATATTATTCTTATAACATAGGCTCTATTTGTAATGCTTCTGATTGGAGAAGCATCACAAGAGGGCATACATTAATCCCTGTTATAGCCACACTTACAGTGAGTAGGTTGTGGCTGAAATCCCTACTCACTTGTAGCTCTCGAAACTTGCTGAGGTTTGGAGACTGTAGAGTAAATAAGAAACTCCATAGCATGTGTATGAGATTGTTGAGGAGACGAGGGGGCAGTTTGGCAGTAGTGGGAGGATTGCCCATATCGACGAAGCCAACAGTACATGTGCCTGACATAGTGGGAGGAATACCCATCTACCCACAAAGATGGATCATTGTGGAGCCACCGATCAGTATTATCCATGGCAGCAATGGTCACCCACCCTGAGAGAGAGGGAGCAATGCTCACCCAGCCACCCAGATTGATCATGGAAGACAAAGTGATGAGTGTTGTCCTGGAGGAAGGTCCGATAGAGTGGGAGGACTGTGCACCCACCCAGAGTTTATGGAGAGTGATTATTACCACATAAGCAGAAATGTACAGTTTCCCAATAAAAAATGATAGGGGTGTAACCCAGCAAAACTTTTGTATACTGAGATGAACTCTTAAAGAGCCAAGATTTTTGAAATGACAGTTATGGGTACTTTTGTTACATAATTTGCAGTGGGGGCAAACAAACTCAAGTGTATGACCTTACCTATAGGAGGAGGAGGAGGCAGAGGCATATCGGTCTAGGCAGTTAGTTGGATGGGCAATCAACTCAAGCATATGAGCTATAGTCTAGAGGAAAGACAGAGGAGTCACATCACATGGAGTCTTGTTGGGGGAACCAACTTAAGTGTGTGACTATCATGAGCTACAGACAGTGAAGAAAAGGTCCTGAGCATGCATGCAGGCAGAGAGGGGGAGGATATCCTGTGAGTTGGGCTTACCCCAAGTAGGCATCTTCCAAAACCGTGACCCACTTGCGGAGACTTCCCCGATGACGAGGACATAGGGAGGACAACCGGATGGGGAGGGTTCATGAAAAGGCGATGGGATTTTGCACATGTATTTGCATGGGGGGGGCAGCATGCCAAGCGATAGGATGGAGGGTTTGTGAGTTGTGATGCTGCGGGTTGCCACCAAGCTTGCATCATGGGGTGGGTGCTGCCCTGGGGTGGTGGGGATGCAGTGTTCAGGACCGGACGCTGGTATCTTTTGTTGCACCCAGCCCGAGACATGTTTTTTTATTGTTGTATGTGGATGCATGCCCCCTGGAGTTGAGAATCTAAAATTTGGAAACTGAATTTTGGAGATGTGCACTCGCCATAAGGATGATCACCATTTGGCAATCACCCTTATGACACAGAACTGAGGGGGAGGAGGGGGAAAGGGAAGCAAAGATAAATGTTTACCAAAGTAGTCCACTAGTTGCTGGACACTCACTGTCACACAGGAGGAGTTTAAATGATCAGAAGAGACTAATTAGCATTCTGAAAAAAAACTCTGACATAGAATATGACAATGCAAAGCAACAAAGGAAGAAATTGAATTGCCTGTATTTCCATCCAATTCCATGAATTAATGGACTAGGGGCTGGCTGTATAGCCTAGAGGTTAGAGGGACAAGCTATGACTGAGCTTGGCATGTCCAGCAGACCTGAGTTTGATTCCCACAACTTCCACTTGCATACTATGTGACTGTCTCTGATCAAGTCACTTAACCCCTCAGTGCTCTCAGGTCACCCCTCACAAACAGGCATTTGTTCCTAGAAGGCCCTACCCAGTTACCAAATACTTAAATAAATAAATAAAAATGACAAACTGATTACTGAATAGGCCAGGCCATCTCACAATTAAAATACATTAGTAGCATTTTGTCAGATGGCCAGGCCTATTCTTTATTCAGTAATCAGTAATCAATTCAGTAATCATTGGATTGTCATATTCTGTCAACATCAACAGATTTATTTACAGAATGCTGTGCTGATGATTTGCCCCTTCTGCAGATGCAGAATGAATAATACTCATGTCACAATCCAGATACTAATCTTGAAAGGCCCTGTTTAATACAAGTTAAAAATCAGGTCCTTTTTTTTACAGGACCAAAAGGACCCTGTATAAAGCAAGTTATGATTTAGCTTCTTATTTGTTCAGGTGTGTGAAGCAACTTACAAGTCTACTTTTTCAAAAACTAAGGATATAAACTTAATTTGTTTAGCATCTTTTGGGATTGAGATCTGAATTGTGGAAAAGCTTTATACAATACAGATGTGTAGAGTTAGCAAGCTCCGCTTTGTAAAATTCTTCACAATTTCACAATGTCTCCTGACTTTGCGAAGAGTGACACACAACTTAATGTAGTTCTTCCGATAGCAAAGTGCCTACTTCACCCAGCAAAAACTATGCAAAATACTGTATCACTTTGCACACAATGAACTATGTGAAGTCAGCTCTGTAGTAATGTAACCTAAAAATTTGCAAGAAAATCACTCCCACCCTCTGGGCCAGATACAGCCACCCCCCACCACCACACCACATGCTGTAGTTTAAAATTATATCCACACCCATCCCCCAGCTAGGACCCTCCTCCCTTTCAGCTGGCCAAGTTATCCTAAGTAAAACAATACCTACTCCCTGTCTACAAAACCAAGTTCCCCACCCCCACACCCTGTCCCTCAAGACCATCACTTTAACCATCACCCTTTACCACCCTCATGCCAATATCACCCTCCCTCCAAGGCACTGAAACCTCAGTATAATCAATCATTAGCCAGTAGAAAAGAAAGCCATCCTCATCAGACAGAGCATCTCTTCTGTTTGTAAATCCCTTCCCATCTTCTATTCAAGTGTTCTCTGACCTCACCCCACCCTGTCCCTCAAAACCATCACAGAAACCCCCGAAAATTCCTCAACCCTCTAGTGAACACCCCTTCTTCCCTTCAAAGACCTGAAACCCTAGTATAACAGGCATCATTAAAAAAGAATCCTGTCCCCCACTGGAGAAGGTGTCTTTTTTGTGCTGTGAACCTATGTCCAAATGAATGGCGGGTGATGTTTATTGTAGTAATACCTAATCATCTGACCCAGAGAGGGGGTAGTGTTCCTTCTTTTTTAGCATTTCAAAGATTGAAAAATTGCTGGCCAAGTTGATGCAAGGTTGAGGAACTTCATGAAGGTTTGTGAAGTGTGCATTAATCCTGTTTCAAACCAAATTTGTCAGCAAATTTTGAATTCAATGCATCCCTGCCATACACAAGTGCAAAACTTTGGGAGAGCACCACCATTGTTTGAGCATGAAAGCATATTGAATAAAAGTATTATAGCTTTCTGTGCCTTTACCTAACTTTAGATTCCAGCAAACAGCATCTGATATATTCAGAAGAATGACTATTACTGCTGGTGAGTACAATTATACTGTACTTATCCAACACCAGTAGAGATAAAAATGTCATGATAAAAAGTAATATCCTATACCTAACTCGAAAGTGATATCTTATACCTAACAGTTAAGATATCATGTTATCTAGTGTGTTGAGCAGAGATGTGTGAATTTGGTAAATTTCGCACTGTGAAATAATTTGCAAATTTTGTGCATTTTGTGGATTATTACGTTGATGCGGATTGCAAAGTTTTACCCATGTAGAGCAGAATTTTGACTATGAATGACAGAATTTTACCAAGAATAGCAGATTTTCACCATTTGCGGGTGAAATTCTACACTTTGCAGTGAAATTCCACCAAAAAAACACTGTGAAGTCTGATAGGCCAATTTTTTGGCCTAACTGAAAAATTTCATGGATTGCTCCACTGATGCAAAATTCTCGACTTCACCAGAACTTCGCCGGCAAATTTATACTACGCTGCATCTCTAGTTTTTAGTATATCACAGATACTATCTTGCCCTGTTGGGTACATCACAATGGAAATGTACTATTAAGACAGCAGCTTTTACAATGCCAATGACACCACAATAGCTATGAACAGCACTCAAGCCAGTAGTTGAAATCAAAGAGAGACAGCAAAATCTTTATAGAAACTGCAGATTTAAATACTGCAACTAGTAAATAGATGTTGTATAAACTAGATATTTGAGAGTTAGCCTGTTGTGTACACGTTATATATTATGGAAGTAGTTAAAGTTTCTGTTAAAAATGTTTTGTTTGTCTGCTTGTCCAGTATCTTGGTGATCTTAGCCCTAGAACAGCAAACATAACCAGTCCAATGGACTAATTGTGCTGCAAAGTTGGTGCAAATCATTCTGACAGTTTGGGAGATATTAATTGGTGAAATTTTGAAGAAAATTCTTAATGAAGATATTCTTTTTTCATTATCAGAGAGCGCAAAAACAAGACAGATTTAAATAATGAAACATACAGGTTTGTTTGATCTCATGCCAGAGTACAATCCTTTCATGGTTTGAACGTGAAGTATTTTATCATTTTAAGTTATAAAATTTAAAGTTTTAAAATTGGACACATGCAGTACACTAACAAAATGCAGACTTTTTTCTGAGTTAATGCTGGGTAAGAACAAAAACTTAAAAAATGAAAAAAGAGAAAAACACAGCTGTAAATATTGACAGTTGTATGGTTCATCAGATGAGGTCTCAGCTTACTTTCAAAAAATAAATTATACATAGTACTTTAAAAGAAAAAAATGTTTTTGTGAATCACTAGAAAAATCACAGAGATTGACATTAACAAATCAAGGGTATAACAGAGAATGCTTGAACTTTGGAACCCATGTCAAAATGGGTAAAAAAAAAAACAGTTATGAAAATGTTTCTATAACTGATACAAATGGAAGGTAGATATTTGATTTTGGCATTACAATTATGTAATGTTAGGTTCACATGTGCAACAATTTATGCTCTCAATCAAAACTGCCCAAGGTTCTTCTCTGAGTTTTCTTGCACTCTCTGAAATTGAAGCCCCTTACTTGATTAGATGGGACTTCAATCTGGCATTGCATCATGAAAATAAAACAACTGGGCTTGATCAGACTCACTTAACAGCCCATTGAGTAATAAATACCTTTGTGAATGACCTAGGATTAACAGACCCTTGGTGGGAAAAAACTACTTCACGAGATGTCTTCTTTTTTTCAGCAGTTCATCAGACTTATTCAAGAATAGACTTTTTTCTATTGTCCAAAATATTGCTACATTGAGTATATGAAATCAAGAACTCTGGTATAGCAATCTCTGATCACTCTCCCTGTATATTAACATTGGAAATTTCAGAAATTAATACTTCTCAAAAAAAAGTGTGGGCAATGGATTTAAGTCTGCTTTGTAGGCCTACATTGTGGGAAAAATTATTAGAATTGTGTAAGGAGTTTTTTAAATTTAATAAGGTACAGGAAACTTCACCTATAACAGTTTGGGAGACTTTTAAAGTCTACATTAGGGGGTACTTGCAAAGATATGCTACATATCAGGGGCATAGGTGAGGGGGTGTTTAGGGTGTTCAAACACCCCCCGAAATTACCTCCAAAATATAAAATATATTTAATTTGATAGTGCGCGCTGGCCCTTTAAATTTCCACAGTGTTGCTGTGTGCTGGTTATATGTGTCAGTCAGGATCTGACAGAAAACTAGCCTGCTGACTACTGCAGCATGGGGCAGAGGGCGAGCGAGCTCAGAGCTCTTTCTTAGTCCCATCGGTGTTCACTTCCCGTGGTCGTCCTCGCGCTTCTCCTCGACTCCTCCTCCTGTTTCGGCATACAGCAGGCGCAGCCAATTAAAGCACCCGATGTATATTTGGTGGCTTGGCACACCACAGCAAGAGTGAGAGGATATGAGAAGAAGCTGAGTCGTTGACGTTGAACTTAAGTGAATAAGCAAACAGAAATGGGAGCCTTGAAGGGAACGGGACTGAAGTGAATAAGTTATTCACTTCAGTGTTACATTAGGTGATTTTTGGTGTGTGAGCTCAATCTGGAATTGTGACATGAGGATCGTGAGTAGCAGGAACATCCAGTGACCCAGATGCCTGGCCTGTCACTGACTGAACGATTCCTGTCGGTCCCCCCTCTGGCCTCTCAGATGGTCATCGCCCCCCTCCACAGACTAAATTCTCAGAGAATACAGGAGCCTGGAGCTGTAGTTGAGGTAATGAATTTTTTCACTCAGTGGGGTGGGGTGAGGGTAGGACAGTTTTGTTTTGTTTGAGTATACCTTAAACCACTGCATTATATGCTAACCTCCAAGAAGAACTCCTGGAGGACTGCCCTGCTTTAGTGACTGCATCTGGTAAGTCTGCAAAAATAAAATATTTGTATATTGTGGGGAAGGGACAAAGTGAATGAGGGAACAAAAATGTGCATGTTAAGGTTTCCGAGGGGTGTCTGGAGTGAGGGCATAGGTTGGCATAATGAATTTATACACAATGTTTTTTATATATATATATATATATATATAAAATTGATGGGTGAAGGGAGGGCGAGTGAGGGGTGTGCTTAATTCTGTATTTTATTCAAATAAATTTTGATACTGTTTGCTAAATTTATACAATGGTTCTCTCATCCAGAGGGTAGCTGAGAATGTTTTTTGTTTATGTAGCAGGCATAATGAAATAAATTGTTCTGGTCTGTGGTAATTAAAGAGAGAGGGTAGCCGAACCAGTGCACAGTGAACAATTTTTTTTTTCACATATACCAGTCCACCAGGTCCATGCCATGCTCATGTGGTTTGCTGCTTGCTGGTGGAGGGTCGGGCATGACAGACTTGGTACACATGCAGAAACAAATTGTTCTGGCCTTGGGCGGATGAGCGGTCTGACCCAGAACAATTTTTTTCTGCATGTATACCAGTCCGCCAGGTCCATGCCAAGCTCCTTTCACTTGTTGTTGATGGTCGGTGGAGGGTTGGGCCTGGCAGACTTGTTACACATGCTGCAAAAAAAAAAACTGTTCTGGCCTCTGGTGATGGTGGACGTGGGGTGGATGAGCAGGCTGGCCCAGAACAATTTTTTTCTGTATGTATACCAGTCTGCCAGGCCCATGCCAAGCTCCTTTTGCATGTTGTTGATGGTCGGTGGAGGGTCGGGCCTGGCAGATTTGGTACACATGCTGAAAAAAATTGTTCTGGCCTTGGGTGATGGTGGGCATGAGGCGGACAAGCAGACTGGCCCTGAACAATTTTTTCTGCATGAAAACCAGTCCACCATGTCTGTGCCAAGCTCCTTTCACTTATTGTTGATGGTCATTGGAGGGTCGGGCATGGCAGACTTGGTACACATGCTGCAAAAAAAACTGTTCTGGCCTTGGGTGATGGGCATGGGGTGGAAGTGCAGGATGGCCCTGAACAATTTTTTTTCTGCATGTATTCCAGTCTGCCAGGTCAATGCCAAGATCCTTTCACATGTTGTTGATGGGCGGTGGAGGGTCAGGCCTGGCACACTTGGTACACATGCTGCAAAAAAAATTGTTCTGCCTCAGGGGATGGTGGGCATGGGGCAGAAGTGCAGGCTGGCCCAGAACAATTTTTTTTCTGCATGTATACCAGTCTGCCAGGTCCATGCCAAGCTCCTTTCACATGTTGTTGATGGTCGGGCGTGACAGACTTGGTGCACATGCAGAAACAAATTGTTCTGGCCTCGGGTGATTGTGGGCATGGGGCGGACGAGCAGGCTGGTCCAGAACAATTTTTTTCTGCATCTATACCAGTTTGCCAGGTCCATACCAAGCTCCTTTCACATGTTGTTGATGGTTGGTGGAGGGTTGGGCCTGGCAGATTTGGTACACATGTTGAAAAAAATTGTTCTGGACTCGGGTGATGGTGGGCTTGGGGCAGAAGAGCAGGCTGGCCCAGAACAATTTTTTTCTGCATGTATACCAGTCTGCTGGGTCCATGCCAAGCTCCTTTCACATGTTGTTGATGGTAGGTGGTTTGGCACAGTAGCCCAGCCAGCATTTTATATAGTGTATGGCGACATCTTGACCACACCCTTGATAGTTTATTCTCTCTCCTAAGCTGGTATTCAGGCTTTCTTACACCTAGGCTGTACCTACTGATGATGGTTGTTGGCAAGACTAAAGCTCTGCTATGGATTTCAGTGTAGAATGAGGGGTCTCCATACACTAAAGAATTGTATTATCAAAAAGGGGCAGGCATATGGGAGGAATAAGTCTTGTGTTACTCCACGTAATATTTTGTGCTCTTGATGTGGTGGTTACTGAGACATTTGCAGGCATCATCTGAGACAGGATGGAGTGCACTTTCTCTTGCTGAACAAAATAAAGTGCAGTCCTGACGGTGCCTGAAAATATGTGCTTAAAAAAGTGTTACTGGACACAAACAAAAAATTCCTGCATGCCAGGTATGACTGTGTAGGGTGCTATGTATGGTGTCTGTCCTGCATCTATTACTGAATAAAATGCTATAATTGTCTGTTGGTGTGTGCTGCAAGTTTTTTGTTCTTCACCATTATGTCTGAACTGGAGTATCAGTAGTAGGTGTAAGTCCATGTCCTTATGTGCACATGGATTATGGTGGAAAGTTATGCCACCAGCACCAGGTCATCCTCCATAATTCACCAATGTTTTCTGTCATGGTGTCCTAGTTGCCACAACCCTATGTTACTAATGTGCAAGTGTGTGCCCTTTTTGTATATTTGAATGTCAAAAATGCGCAGTTATATGTACTTCGAGTTCTGAGAGTGAGCTGTTAGGCTTATGCTACTAGGTCTGACCCATGTCAATCCACACTGAAAACAAAGATTAAATGTCCTCAACTGGAAATGGGATTGTGAAGTATGGTTGTTTCCACCCACAAGATCGTAAACACTCAAAATCGAGTGGTCCCCCAAACTTGGTCAAGTTACACACCGGTGAGGCAGGCAGCAGCTCTCATTTTTCCTCAGAGCAGAAAGGCATTGATTTTTCACTAGACAGAGTTCAAACATGCCCATCGCTCTGTTAAAAGATGTCTAGGAAATTACATCTTTTCTTTCTGGGAATTTCAGGTGAGGGTTCCTCCCACCCGAGCTCCAACCAGCCTCTGTTATGCCATCCAATTGGGGTTACACATAGTGACCAGACCATCCACACTCTTTAGGGCACTAAATGCATCCACCATAAATTCAAGCTCAGCATGTATTTGTGGTGAGGCTGGAGCTTGGACTGGTGTATTCTAGCCTTATATCTTTGCACATACATCAAGAGACAGCAACACAAAAATTGCTAGTCTCTCTCTCTGTACTCTCTGTTTTGTTTAAGTTGTAATACAGACATCTGACTAAAGAAAACCTTTCACTTTCAGGGGTCACAGACTGGAAACTGTCTCTTGTCTCCTCATAGGATTGCTAACATTCTTCTGCTATAACAGAGGATTGCCCCTTGCACTCACAGAACTGCTGTCCCATTCTTCTTTTTCTCTGAAATGACAATCTGTTGTCCTGGCATAAACAGTCACCACCACTTTCCAGTGGCACTGCTGACATCACACTCACTATGGTGAGATAAATGGCCAGAGGTCCTTTACCCAGTCACTGGACAGACCGGCATGCACTTCTCACTCTGACAGCTCCACTATGTTGGGCTTTCACACTTGTACCACTACACACTGACTGCGCTTAAATATCACCATTCTAAAACTGTCTTCCTCAGGTAATTCAGTTGTGGTTCAAGCTGCTGCAATGGTTCTAAATGACATAAACATCCTCTGCTCAGGTTGAGCGAACAATTATTTCATGTAAATAGCCTCTAATAAGCCCTCTACTGGCTACCCTTATCTTCTTATTAGGAAAGTAAGGGGCAGCTGGTAGATCACTGCTAACACTTATGGGATTATCATTCTAGTAATCCCAGGGGACTGGGCCATTACATACATTTTAAATTTCACTTGAAACAATTGCAATAAATTCCTTGAAATGTCCTAAATGGCTTTCTTTAAAGAAATTTGCCAGTTTTTTTTTATGGGTAGTTAAAGCTTTCTATGTGACTTGGAAGCACAGTTCAGCAAAAAACTGAACTACCCCTTTCCCCACACTTGTGTCTCCACAGTTTCATGCCTTATAATGGCTGGTGGCTCCTGATGGGAAGTGGAAAGCATTGGGGTCCCATCTCCTTCTGGTTTTCAGATCAGTGTGACAGTGTTCCTGAATCATCTTTATTGATGTTTCACTAGCAGTTTAAGTGCATGGAGCCATAGGCACACTCACCGTCTATCAGGCACTGTAGCATTAAACAGTTCCTCAGGCTTAAGAAAAACTGGAGGATTTTATCACTGGTGCTTGATAGAAAAATTGTGTTTATGTGACCTTATATGCTTTTGTTTGCATTCGTCTTGTGCTTTGTTGAAAGTTTACTCTACTTATAAGGTTTATTTCTACTTGGTGAATCGTAACACTGATGAGCATTAATCTGCATTTTCTGTTACAGGTTGCTGGAGTTGTAGTCCTGGCTACTGCCTGTGTTAAAATCTTATCACTTTGCCTGCAGTGATCACGTTGTAATCCAAATAAATAGCAGCACAAGATGGATATATGAAAGGGGGAAAAAGAAATAATCAAGCAACACGCTGTTAAATTATTTTGCCAAGAAACCCTATGTTGAAGATGCACCAAGAAAACACTGACAATTCACTCAATGACCCAGATCCTCAGGTTTCACAAGTGAATAATCACAGTGACAGCTCCTCAGAACCACAACCATCATGTTCTACCAGTGTACCTCATAGTATAGGAAGTGATCACACTGGCACAGCTGCTGCTGGTAGCACTGGCACTTGTAATACACTTGACATAGGCCAGTATGCAGGGACAGCTGATGCTACTCGTGTATCTGAACAGCTGAAATTTGATTTACTCAGAAATGTGTGCCAGCCTTCAAACAATTATTCTTTCCCCAAAAATGATCAAAACTTAGCATTTTTGGCTTCATGGTTAAGCAGATTTATCTGGCTGTGTTATTCTGCAAAAGACAAAGGAGCATTCTGCAAAGTTTGTGTTCTGTTTGCTAAAAGTGCTGTTGGTAAGGGATCACATCAGACTTTAGGGGCACTGGTTGATAAGCCTTTCAGCAAGTGGAAGAAAGCACTGGAAGTATTTAGTCATCATGCAAAAACAGCTTATCATCAACGTGGCCACGAATTGGCAGAACATTTTTTGAAAGTGAAAGCAGGATCACTAGTAGACAATGCCACACAAATAGATTCCCCAAAAAGGAAGATGGCGGAACACAGTCATAACAAATTGACATCAATTGTTGATACAGTGCTTGTATGTAGGAGACAAGGACTTGCTTTGCGAGGCCATAGAGACAGTGGACCAATACAGTCCTATGGTCCAGTAATAACTATAGAAAATGATGGAAGTTGTCATATGCTAATAAGGTTTAAAGCTTATAGTGGCAACCAAGTGCTGCTAGATCATCTCCAAAGTTCTTCTCTTAATGTGACTTACATTAGCCCACACATTAAAAATGAGATTGTTACTGCATGTGGAGCTGTCATCCAGAGAAAGTTTGTAGACAAAATCTGGAATGCCAAATAGTTCACAGTCCTTGTAAATGAAACAACAGATATTTCTGAAATAGAGCAGCTTTTAATGTGTGCCCTATATGTTGATCGCCAAGTTAGTGAAATGGCACCTTTCACAACTTACAGCGTGAGAGAAGACTTTTTTGGGTTTTATGCCTGTATATGATCTGATAGGAAGAAACCTGTCTGATAATATTTTGAGGTTTCTTGCCAGTGTTGGAGATCGTGGTCTCAACCTTACTAATATACGAGGTCAAGGTTATGATGGTGCCAGTAATATGTTGGGCAGAGTACAAGGTGTACAAGCATTAATTCAGCAGTAATACCCAACAGCTCTTTACCTGCATTGCACTAGTCACTCACTAAATTTAGCTCTAAGCAAATGTTGCTCAGTGGCAGCTGTCCGCAATTGTTTAGGAACTGTCAGTGATGGTTGCACCTTCTTTCGATCTTCTGCACAGCATATCACTATCTTAAAGGAACAAGTAGGCATTCTCCTTCATCAATCAAAAAAAAGACAGACTTTTACCTCTGGGTGACACTAGGTGGGTTGAACGACATGACAGTTTAATAACATTTAGTGAGCTGATTTCTCCAGTTGCAGCAGCATTGGAACACTTCGTAGAAAATGGAAACAATGAATGTTCTTCCAAAGCTACTTAATTTCATGCTGCTATCAGCCGCAGTGAATTCCTTGCTGCACTGCACTGCTGTGTACAAGTCTTCAGTATCTCACTCCTTCTGTCCAGGTACTTGCAGCAAGAGAACTGTGATATAAGTTCTGCCCTAGCCCACGTATGCAGTGTCAAAGATGCCATACATGAACTACAATCAGACTGTGATGATTCTTTTCATGAAGTATTTGAGGACACTCAAAGCACAGTCCATGGCTTGGGCGAAGAGTTACGGATTCCAAGACTAAGTGGCAGGCAGCAACACAGGGAAAACTACCCAGAAGACAACACAAAGCAATACCTTTGAAGAGCTGAGTACATTCCTTTCCTTGACTTTTTTTTGTCTGAACTAGACAATCGTTTTACCTCTCATTCAAAACTGCTTTCTGGTTTCAATAGCATCTTGCCAGTATACCTAGTGAATGGCTTTGTGAGCCATTTTCAGTCTGGAGCATCAGATCTTCTAAAATTTTACAAGTCTGATCTTGATTCTGGACAAGTTGTATTGTCTGAGATGAAGATGTGGGGCCATAAATGGAAAAATACAGCAGAAAAAACATAAATCTGCAATAATGGCACTTACTCAGTGTGATCTACAGTTTTACCCAAATGCGCACAAGCTTCTGCAAATTTTGGTTACACTACCTGTTTCTACTGCATGCTCAGAACGATCTTTCTCCCCACTCAGACGATTAAACAGTTACCTTTGAAATACCAACTGTGAAAACAGACTTGTAGGTCTTGCACTTCTAAGCATTCACCGGGATATTCCATTGAATAGTAAGGAAGAGATTGACAGACTAGCGACCGCACATAGCTGGCACTTGAACTTACTACTTTAGAGTGTTTGTCCAGCAACCAGACTGGTTGCAATCCCACAGTTCAAAAGTGAGTATAATAAAATGTTTCCAGTGACAGCTGATAATTACCACTTTCTCATGATGACTGGTCTAGGACTACTTTACCACAACTGGTCTGAGAACAGGTTTCCAGGAGTAATAATAATAATAATAATTTATTTGTACTGTGTCTTTCAAAAACCAAGGCACATAACAATCAGTTAAAAAACAAACACATTGAGCAATAAGTACAGATTCCTAAGAACACAGATAAACTCCAGATAAAAAACAAATAAAATAATGCAGGATAGGCTTGAAGCCACAAATATGGTCTTAGGGACTATTTAAATCCCTCCATGGTCCCTTTCTGTGTAGGGCTTTATAAGTCAGGAGTCCGACTTTAAAGGTGATCTGCCACTGTACCGGCAGTCAGGGCAGTTCACGCAGCACTGGAGAGATGTGACAAGACTGGGATGTCCCGGGCAAAACTGGGTGGCAGCGTTCTGCACCAGCTGCAGGCAGCAGATATCCACCCCAGGTAGCCCTAGGTAGAGGGAATTGCTGTAATCAAGGCATGAGGATACAAAGGCATGGACCAAAGTAAGGTGGTCACCAGATGGAACAAGGTTCTTAACCCTGGAGATGTTCCTCAAAATGGTAAAAAGAGGATTTGATGACTGCCAATACCTGTGATCACAGTGTCATCCCTTTGTCAAAAATCACCCTGAGGATTCGCACCCGTTCACAGGTAAGGACCAAGCACCGATCCAAAACAGCACCCATAGAGTGTGCTGGCTGGAGCCCCGCCCTGATGTCAGCCAACTTAGCTGCAAAGATTTGAGCAAGCTCATCACACTCCATTTGTGGAAAGGCTCTTCGAATCTGCAGGCAGGCTGGGTTGCACAGTCTGTCTACAGTTTGAAAGAGCTGAGCAGGTCAGTACTGTCTCATTCATTCTTGTTTAGAAATGTCACATTTCCACTTCTAGATCAGCCCTAATAAATAATGGTTCATAGTGGCATGAGAAAAAGAGCTTGATAACTGATGATGTCATAAAACAGGCTTCTAAATATTACCCACTGGCTGGTATGTGGTCCTG
The DNA here is from genome assembly GCA_016271365.2 of Neoceratodus forsteri. Lineage (NCBI taxonomy): Eukaryota > Metazoa > Chordata > Ceratodontiformes > Ceratodontidae > Neoceratodus > Neoceratodus forsteri. The sequence goes on from CM028129.1 coordinate 1,020,922,088, forward strand.
AGAAGTATTTCACAAGTGTGTCGACAAGTACACAGAACTCCTTTCTGGTACACCATGACATAGAAAAATAGAAACATAGAAGTTGATGGCAGAAGGAGACCGCTAGGTCCATCTAGTCTTCCCATCTGTTCTACCCATATTTTGACACTCTACTTGCCCTTTGTAGTCATGGATCCTATGTGTCTCTCCAATACATTCTTGAATCCCCCCACAGCGTTGACCCCCAGAACCTCTTGGAGCAGGTTGTTCCAAGCCTTCACCAGTGTTTATGTGAAGAAAAAATTCCTGGTGTTGGTAGAGAACCTGTCTCCTTGCAGCCTAAGATCTTGTACCCTAGTCCTGGAGCCCTTCATGAACTGAAAATGTTTCTCTGTCTGTACCTTGTTAATGCCTTTTATGTACTTGAATGTTTCAGTTATGTCCCCCTGTCTCTCTTCTCTGCTCCGTGGAGTACATATTCAGTTCCCTAAATCTTTCCTCGTGGGACATGTGCTGCAGACCCTGAGTCATTTTTATCACCTTTCTCTGCACTGTTTCCACCTGGTCAATGTCCTTGCTGAAGTGAGGCCTCCAGAACTGGACACCATATTCCAGTTGAGGCCTGACCAGCGATCTATGCAGTGGTAGTACCACCTCTCTCCTCCTGCTCTTAACTCCCCTCCCAATGCAGCCCAACAATCTGTTGGCCTTCAATGATGCTTTCTCACACTGCTTATTAATCTTCTAGTCATCTGAGATCATGATTCCCAGATCTCATTCCTGGTTTGAGGCTACCACTCTTATGCCTCCTAGGTAATACCCATTTTCTTGGACTTTTGTTTCCTATGTGCATGAAGTTGCACTTTTTGGTGTTAAATCTCAGCTGCTACACTCCAGACCATTCTTCTACTTGCTTGAGGTCAGCTTGTATCTTTCTCACTACTTCTGAGGTGTCCACCCTATTACATACATTCATTCACTGTCCTACACGGCCAGTATAGTGTTATGCTTGTGCAACCACATTAATTTGGTTTTGGCCATTCGCCCTCTCTATTCCAGAGGAATAACCATCCCAGTAGGGGTACGAAAGGTAAGGAATCCTCAGAGAGGGTTCCACCCTATAGGTGACACAGGATGGTTCCCGTGGCTACAGGTACCCTAGGAAACACCAAAAGAAATGTAGTACAATCATTTCCCAAAGAAGGAGGCAACACGAAGCATATGAGCAAGCAATAACTGTGATGTAGTAGCAGTAACTGTGAGGTAGCAGTAGAGAAGCATAGACAGTTTGATAACGTAACAAGATGCTCAGTTTGACAACGTAATGAAATACCCAGTTCTCTCTCCTAAGCTGGTCTCCGGGCTTCCTTATGCCTGGGCTGTATCTCCTGATGCTGGTGGTAGGCAGGACTAAAGCTCTGCAGCAGGGGGATAGAAAGCCCTCCACATCCTATTGTCTCCGGTTTACTTCCTGCCTTGAGTCTGGCAGGTACTCTGCAGCAGAGCTCTGCCATGTAGCAGAGCTGAAGACAGCAGACTGTAAGTCAAGCAATTTTTATTTAATGTGGATATTGGAAATCACAGCTGTATTTAACAACTCTAGTGTGGGTGCCAGTCCCAGCCTTGCAAGCTGCACAGACTGGCCCGATTTTACTGTGTTGTTTTTCTTTTCCTCCACTTTCTGAACTCGTCCTGGAATGCTCCTTCAGTGCAGTGAACGTGTGTTTTGGGGAATCAAAATATCACTGGAGTGCTTAGAAAGGATGACTGGCCCCATTTCATTGTGGTGTTGGATGACTGGTCCCTTTCATCGTGGTGTTTTTTTCTCCCATGCTTTCTGCACTCAATTCTGCAATGCTTTTTCTCTGCAGTGAAGATCTATGCTAGGGGAATTAAAACAGCACTGGAGTGCTTAGGAAGGATCTGTCACCTCAATGAAGTGAAAGTCCATGTAATGGAGTAAAAATGGCACCAGAGCGCATAGGGAGGATATAGCACCCCTCATAACAGTAGCCCTGTATTTTTTCCATCGGTGACCATCTTCTGCTTGTATCAGCCTCTCGTCGATTGTGGGCCAGCAGCATGACAGTGGAAGCTCATCGAAGTACAAGGAGCTCTCGTCGATGAGTGCTGCAGGGTAGGAGGAGCTCTAATCTGGAGCAAAAGAACTCAATGAGCACAGCAAGGGAACTCTTTGTCAACAAGTGTTAAGGGGCATAAACAGTCTAAATCAGAGGCAACCCGTCAATGGCTGGCAATCCAATCACCTCAGCCATTCATCAATGATGGACCTACATTTAGGCTTTAGTGACGCATCAATGTTCAGAGAATTTCACTGACAAGTGCTTCAGCACAGGAGGAGCACTATTCTGGAGCTTTTGCTCAATGTTCTTCACCCCCCCAAACTGGCAAGAAGTGATTCCCAGAGAGTTGTCTGTATTGGCTCCCCAGAAGCTGGATTCCTGCATAGTGTAGTAGGAATAAAATAAAAGTATGGATTACACAATTACAGCATGACTTTTAAAGGCCCAGCACATTTAATTTCCGCTTCAACAGCATGACATCAGGAAGCTACTGGGGTGAATACGCTGAGTTAAATAAAGGGAAGTAGGGCCTTCTTTGGGGTTATGGCCTCACACAAGCCTTCCAGGGGCAGAAAAGGCCAGCACTGCAAGTCCCCCACTACTGATTCACCTTGGCTGGGTCACTTTGCCTAAAATATCCGAAGGGAAATGTCTGTGAATGGGGAAGACATGATGGAGGCAGACCTTCCTCAGCTCAGTCTGATAGCCCAAAGAGCAGAATAAGCAGCAGTCACCAGAGGGATCCAGCACTCCACAGCCCCTTCTGGCACCAGACCTCGGAGCTATGGCCCCCTCATGGGTGTACTTCATATAAGCATCTCCAGCAGACTTATACAGAGTGGCCAACTGGTCATTCATTACAGTGATTATAAAATTTTATAAGCTGGATGTGATGGCCTCAGTGGAAGCATCCTTGTGCTTCAGACAGTGGTGGACACTTATAGATATTTGACATTCTTCCCACCCGGAACATTTGGGGATGCACTGCTCTTGGATATCCAAGGTGTAAGGAAGCCCAGAGACCAGCTTAAGAGAGAGAAATCAAAAATTAAATACCTGTAAATTTTCTTTCTCCCAGAATGTATATAGTTGGCTGGCCTCAGGGCCAATTATACTGTAACTTTTTTGTGTTTTTGTTTCCAAGTTCTCTTAGTATTTCCTCAGGGGGACTGCATTAGGAATGACTGGAGACAACAGAATGTGGAGGGCTTCCTATCCCCCTGCTGCTGAGCTTTAGTCCTGCCTACCACCAGCATCAGGAGGTACAGCCCAGGAGTAAGAAAGCCCGGAGACCAGCTATCAGAGAAAGAAAATTTACAGGTATTTAAATTTTGATGTTTGCATTGAGATTAGGGGATCCTCTAAGGAGAGAGGGAATGGCAGGACATGGTCCACCTCCATCCAACAGCAGAAACTTCCTAAAGAAAGAAGGGGACACTACTTATGCTAACTGTTATGACCTGAGGCAACAGAGGAGTGGAAAGAAATACCTATGAGGAGGAAATCTCTGAAGATCTAAGGCCTAGGTCACCTTCCTTTCAGGCTTGGGATAGTTTATTTAGTGATGGCTCAGCAGCTGCAATTTGGAAATCCCAATTAAAGGGAAATGGAAAATATTCCAATTTGGAGGAAGGGTCTCACTCAAACACTCTAGCAGGAATGCCGTGGAAGGTTGTGAGAAAACTCTGCAACAATACGTGCAACCAAGGTGCAGAGGAGAGCAATGACTGCTGAGGCACTCCCCTGGCCTACCCACCCTAAACTCAAACCAGGTGAACCAGAGGCAGCCATAGGGAGAATGTGGTGAAGGTGCCTTGCTACGGAAACCACTAAAGTCAATGGCTAACTGTCATAGTGGAACAGTAGAGCCAAAGGAGGTAACTTTTTCCACCCTTCATCACTAGTCTTAAATTCTACATCAAGAGCTGTTGTTGCATAGCAGGCAGCTAAAGACAAGCACGTGGTGAGGACATTCCCAACTATGGGCCAGGTGAGAAGGATCCCCCCCAAGTTGGACACACTCAAGATGTGGACTAAATGCAGAGCGAGACTGTCGGCTACAGGAACCCTGTGCCAGAATAGAATGGCTGACATGCCCTAGAAATGATTGAGAGCTGAGAAGCTGGTGAGTTGAATGAGTACGGCATGCTGAGATCATAATTAGCATTGAGTGCTGAGACCTTGCAAGGTCGAATGCAGAACTGAGTGCAGCAGAATCCCAGAGGTTGAAGCCAAGGGGAATGGCAGTAGACATGAAGCAATGAAACAGCACTGAATAATGGAGCAAGCCAGCCAGCATTTAAATGCAAAATCAAGGCGACAAATACTCTGAGAATTTTTTGGCAGTGAAGGCAGGATTTAGAACAGAAATAATTAACCACATGGGGCCACGACTCCCCAAACACTTCCTAGTCCCCACCGTAGGACAAACAAGAAAGTGATGGAAGGTCAAGAACCACATGCATATATGAAACCTAGTTGAAACAGCCTCGGCAGGAGCTTTTTGGCTAACCTCAGAGTAGAACAGGCTGAATAAACATAGAAGCAACAATTTGTAAGGAGTACACAGAGTTGTAAAACTGCAATAAAACATGGAGACACAATGCTCTGAAGACAGGTGTAGCCAGGCAGTGCAATGAAGCTGCAAGTAGAATGAGAGCATGAATGAGCAGCATAGCTAGGGTCAGAGTAAGACTGCTTCAGGTGAAAACAATTAAGTATGCAACATAGAGCAGCTATGGCTGAGCTGAAACACACAGATAATGATAGCAGTTGCATTGCAGTAGTTTGAGAGTGGTGAACAACAGTGTAAAAAAGACAAGCACTGGGTACAATAGCAATTGGAGTAAACAGTAGCAGTGGCTGAAATTGTAAGTAACTTAAAGCAGTAGTATGAGCTCTGAGTAGCAGTATGCAAGGATCGCAGAAACAAAGCCCCAAAAGACAAAAACTTGAAAGTGGCACACAAATTAACATTTTTGGGAATTGCTCCATAAAGAAACACACACACACATAAAGAATATCCTTTGATATTCATTATTTATTTAAGCAGTACGAATAACAGGAAATCATTCCCCATCTCCTTTAAGGATTCTGTGGTGTATTTCAACTGGCCCTTGGCTTTTTCTACTTTTACTTTATTTAGCACCTCCTGTACTTCAGATTCTGTAAAGGGACTCATGTCTACTGATGGTCCTGGAGTGTTGTGTTTTTTCAGGGCTGGGCCATCCCCTGGGTCCTCTTTGGTAATCGAGTAGAAGTACTTGTTGAGGATTTTGGCTTTCTCTGGGTCACGTTTGTTGCATTTCCCTTCCTTAAAGCTTACCACGATGGTCAGTGTTGCCCATATGACATCCCACTTCTATTTCCTTGATCCTTTCTGAGTTTATAAGGACAAGATTGAGAATGGCATATTATCAAGTTGGGGTTTTAACAAGTTGGCACAATCCCGCAACTTGGAGTGACAATAAGAAGTCCCTGCTTCTACTTGTTTCTGCCGTTAATGTGATCCAATTAATATCTGGTAGGTCAAAGTCCCCCACCAGCATTATTTTACCCTTATCAGACATTTTGTGGATTTCCTCTATTAGGTCTTTGCCTCCTTTATCTCCTTGATTTGGGGGCATGTACACAGCACCTATTCTGAAAGGTTTATAACTTGTCCATGTCTACTGTTAGCCACAGTGACTCAAAGATCACAGGTTGCCCTTTTACTGGCTTCTGTCATATTTAGAAAAAAGCTGTTTCCAAAAAGTTGTGCCAGTTCCATATGTAGTGTTTATCCCTTGTCTTGGCACCAATCAGGCAGCCTTGAGTTGAATTTGCCTACTTCAGTCTCTTGGACTCCGCTTAGTGCTTTTGGTTTTTCACCATAGAGACAGCACTTCTGAGATGGCTAATTTGGACTGAAAGGAATACTGGGTGGGCCAAGCGGTCCTTGTCTACCATCAAAGTCTATGTTTCTACATGTGCAGACTGTCTATTCCTACAGATGATTAATTTTAGTTTGTGCTGCTTGACAAAACTTCTGATTGCACAGAAGATACCATTCTAAAACATTTGGTTGAATACACATCTTTCAACAACTGTCACCATGATGTTGAAGCATCCATAGCACAATGTTACACAGGTAGCAGCATCTCCAGCGATGTGGTGCTGATGCTTTTTCACTTGGTACAGACTGTCCCAAGAACAGACAGGGAAATTAAACCAGCTGTCAGTGAGGAAAACTGGGCATCTCGGACTGCGAGTCAGGTGCTTATTTCAACCTTTTACTGCAGTCCAGGTAGTCTGGGTTTCAATCCCAATACCCTGTAAATGTATTTTAAGCTCAAATTTCACTTGACCGATGATCACAGTGACATGATGTTGGAATACTTATTCTACACTAACTGCTGTAAATGGCGGCAAAAGAAATATGTTAGAGAAACTCTTCCCAGACCAGTAAAGTTGTCAATCTCAGACCAATTGTCATGGAAAATTTGTCTTGGGCCAGCTGTTGGGAGAAGCAGGACCCAGACCAGTCACCTCAGGAGCAAACTTACTGCAGCTCAGAACTGAGCGAATACATAGTAAGAAATGTGTACTGTCATCATCGAATGCATCCCTCTGCACCACATGTGATTGCAGAACTCTCAACTCATGAAACAAAAGCCAAAAACAAATAGTGATTGAGCATTTAAAACATATTGGACTGTGAATTACAATGGTTGGTTGGAATACAAAGACACTATTGAAGGCTATTGAGCCAACTGGTGACAACTTACCTTGCTTTTTGACAGCAACCTATTTTCTTGTTGAATAAGAACTGCCAAACACGATGTTTGTCAAATGAGTTAAGTTTCTCAAAGAAATGGAATGTCTAACCATTCTTCAAAACATTTCATATTGAAACAGAATGAGCTGCCTTACGACACCTACGTGAATGTTATTACACTATCTTCCCAGATGTATGACACCACTGCAGATAGTCAGATACCATGAAGACATGGAGAAGATGGATGCTGCTGTGAATGAAGAGCCAGTGATAAGGTAGCTTTACATTGGATAAGTCCACACAAGACATCAGCAACTGCATGAAGAATCCTCAGCCTGGGCCCTAAGAAAATATGATGAAAAATGAAGACACAAGAACACTAAATTGTAAGTACAATGTTTATTTAACACTCACATCAACATGTTTTTCAATTTTCTTTTTTACAAACAGTAACTTTACCCCAAATGTCTATCACATGCTGTAAGAGTTGGTGTAGGTGGTGTGATTGATCATGGCACTGTTGGTCAGTCAGTTGACCACCACATTTACTTGCAGCCCTGCAGGCACAGCTGCATATTGTAATTCATATGAAGTGAGTGGTTTATGACACCATTGCAGAGTCAGTTGTCCAAAACCATTGGAGGTTCTGCTGACTGAAATGTCAACAAGAGTCTCCCACACTCCTGATTTTATGGGAATAAAAAAATCCAATGAAATTAAGGATGGGAAACATGTAACAAAACTGTGCTTTTACTTCAAAAAAAGTCTTAAAACTCTCAACAGAGCATGTAAACCTCTCAGAGCTTCTGGGGGCCTAGTGACCCCAGACACCCAGCAACAGCCTTTATGTAGAACATTTTTAAAAAATCCCAGTATATTACAAAAACTGCATAAGCCTAACAGCTCACTCCCAGAACTTGGAGTACATATAACTGCTAATTTTTGACATACAAATATACAAAAGGGACACATGCTTGCATATTATTAACATGGGGGGACAACTAGGACACCATGGCAAAAAACATGAGTGAGTTATGGATGCTGACCTGGTGCTGGTGGCATGACATTTCACCATAATCCATGTACATTGTTGCCAGGCAACATTACTAACACAGCAGGTAGAACCACAAGGGTGGTTGATCACACTGTTTGATAACCAATTGTCCACAACCATTGGAGGTTCTGTAGACTGTTATGATAGCCAGAGTCTCCCACAACCCTGATTCCATGTGACAAAAAATGTTTCCCATGAAATTAGGGGTGGAGAACATGTAACAAAAGTGTGTGTTTTCTTCAAGAAACCCCCCCAAAACTCACCACAGAATGCGTACAACCCCCAGAGCTTCTGGAGGCCTGGCAGCCCCCAGATCCCCAGCATTTATTTGTCCCTTTTCAAAAATGTCATATTTAAACACCCCCCAAACAAAATTCTGGCTACACCCCTGCTACATATGAATATAAAAAGAGAACAAAACTTATATTTCTGGTGGAAAAAGAAATGAGTACTTTGACACAGATTCATAGCAATACATTTGACCCTAATATCTATATAAAGAATTAATGCAAAAGAAGACATATTATATTAATCTGGTTTTGGATAAGATGGAGAAATTGATACATAATGCTTGGGCTAATTACTATTTTGTGACAGATAAGCCCTTAAAACTTCTATCTTGGCAGATAAAAAAAGACCAAGCACAAAACTCAGTTAACAGGATTAAAAATATACAGGGGCCTGTCTGTGATAAACCAGCTGATATAAATGAATTCTTTGTCCAAAAAAAAAAGCTTTATTCTACAGAATTTAAAGAAGAGGCAGAGGACAGTATGGGCTCATTTTTGGATACAGTTAATTTACCTAAGATCGCAGAACAAGAACATAATAAACTTGAAATGCCAATTACAACACAGGAAATAGAGGCAGCAATACAAGATTTAGCTGTGGGTAAGGCACCAGGCCCTGATGGCCTTTGGGGTGGAATTCTTTAAACAATATAGCACTATCTTAATTAAACCTATTATGGTCTTATTTGCATCATTTAATCAGTGTCAGAGAATACCTGAGACTTTTAGAGATACTGTAATAAAGGTATTTTGGAAAAAGGATAAAGATCCGCTGAGCTGTGCTGTGGAGTGAGGTACTAGACAGGGATGTCCCCTGTCTCAAATAATATTTGAAATGATTATTGAACCATTGGCAATAGCAATAAGGAAAGATGTGAAAATTCAAGGTATAAAAATTGGTGGTTGGGAACATAAAATTAGTTTATATGCATACAATATACTGCTTTATTTAACAAAAACTGCTTCCCCTATTCCCTGTCTGATAACAAAAACTACTCAGTTTGGAATATTCTCTGTATATAAAATTAATTGGCTGAAAACTGTTACCTTAAAATTAAATCAAAATGTTCAAATTCAACAACCAACTAATCTCCAAATCCAAATGTCAACTACATCTATTAAATACTCAGGAGTAAATAGAACGGCAAATATCTCAGACTTGTTTAAGGCTAATTATGATGAGTGCATTATTAAGATAGAACAAGATTTGTTGAAGTGGAATTAGTTATTTCTCATGTTAATAGGCAAAATAAATTTAATAAAAATGCAAATACTCCCTAAAATATTATTATTTTCAAGCATTACCAATATACTTACCTCAGAGCTTCTTTAAATGCCTTAAAATGGGAATAGGGAAATTTCTGTGGAAACATTCAAACTCTAGAATAGCTTGGAAAACATTAGTATTAGCAACAGCTAGGGGAGATCAACAACTACCTGATTTTTATCATTATTATTTGGCAGCCCAAGCAGCACAGGGGTGGAACTGGATAAAAAAAGGAGAGAAGACCATGCCTATATCAATGTTAATAGAACGTACAGTTCAACCATATCCAACACTGATAAATTTACTGTATTCCTCCATTCCAGAGAGAGAATAATAAAGGAGCTTCCAGAAACCACCAAGACAACATATTTAAGTTGGATGGCTTTATTAAAAATATGTGGTGAGAAAGGGGTGATTATGGAATATACACCTATTTATAACAATTTTGATTTCCCTCTATCTAAATCAATGCAATTTAAATTGTGGACTCAGAAAGGGATATGTCAGATAGGAGATGTAATGGAGAGGGGACAGCTGAAAATATTTACTAGTCTGGTGAATCAATCTGATATTCCTAAAAATCATATTTTGCAATACAATCAGCTGAAAAGCTATTTGAATAAAAAAAAAGATTGATTAGATACTGAGATACATCAATCTTGTTAAAAAAGATGATAGAGAATTCAGATTGGGAAAACATGATCTCACTTATATATCAGGGAGTGCAAGAAATGGCCTGAGGGGATGTTATTAAAATAAAAAACACATGGGGAAGAGATTTTGGAGTGAATCTAACAGAGGCCTTACTGAGTGACGCATATATACACAAATTATATTCTGTTAAAATGCAGTAGATTCAAATGAACACGCTACATAGGATTTATTATACACCAACAAAATGTAATAAATTAAATTCAACAATTTCAGATAGATGTCCAAGATGTGCAACCACTTCAGGAACATTGATTCATCTGGTAGGATCATGTCCATATTTGACTAACTATTGGTCTAAAATGGAAGAAGTATGTAAATTGACCTTTAATAAAGATATCAAGCTAGCAGCCTTAACTAGGCTGCTTGAGATTTACCCAGATTGAAATATACTTGATGAGTTTCAGAGAAGATTATTGGCTTTATTTTTGGTAGTAGCAAAAAAAAACTATCTTAATGAAGTGGAAAGATCCAGACCCACCAGTATTTAAAACTTGGTTGAACTTAATAATAGATATATCAAAACTCGAGCAAATATGGTATAGAAAAAAAGGAAAAATGATAGAATATGGGAAAATGTGGACACCATTTCTAGTGGCAATAGATAAAATTATGATTACTTATTCATTATCCAGCGGATCTAGGTGTGGCTGGATGCTCTGCTATGGAGACAAGTGGTTTAGTTCCTGGATCCCCCTTCTTGGTAAGAATGATGATGTAAAAGCTGAGGCTCTCTCAGAGGTTTTACCTATGATTGATAAAGAAACTCAAGCTGGATATCTGAACCAAGGGGGAAAAAAATAACTGATACAAACAAAAAATTACAAAATTTGTTGAAAAAAAATTTCTAACTCCATCACAAAGAAAAACATTTTTAAGAAAAAATGTCAAAGTCCTTGACAAACAAAATGAAACTCATGAAAAATGGTTAAGAGCATTACAAAAAAAATGGCATTCATTTTGTACTATAATTAAAGTAATATACAAACTAAATAGTAAGAAAGTTATTTCCACAGCGCCTGCAGGAACCTATACTAAGCAAGGTAGGACTTATGTACTCTTTGATTGGCCCCATGTAAAACAAGTTAGGATTCACTTTCAGGTTCACACAGGGCCCTGTGTGAAGCAAGATAGGACTACACTGCTGTTTCATGCTGCCTGCTGGTTCATGCAGGATTTGAAGGAGTATGCACAAATCATGTTCCAACTGGTATTCCTCAAAAATGAAGGAAATTCCTTGCAAAAACCTATGTTAATGCATCACTAGGATTTTGAAGCCACAAAGGAAGAGAAATGTGGCTTTAAGGCTTTGGCATATCTTAATGCCCATCTCCCTCCACCAATCTCTAACCTCATTACCCAAGGCCAAGCTACAGGTCAGGATATGCAATGCATGGATCTTCTGTGTCAAGCTACAAGTCAAGTATGAGTCTTTGTGCAAAGAAAGTTATGAATAAACTCATGCTTCACACAGAGACCACAGGGCCCTGTGAGCAGAAAGTCATGAGTGAGCTATTGCTTTGTGCAAGGCCTGTCGGGCCCTGTGTGATGGAAGCTATGCGTGATCTTGTGCTTCACACAGGGCCCAATACACCCTGCTTAAAATAATTATGACTGATCTTGCGGGTCCTATATGGAGCACAGCCTTGTGGGGCATTGACCCAGATCTGTAGTTTGAAGCTAAAGACCCATGGGACATGATGTCGGACCTGTTGCTTGACCTTCGGTCATGGAGCTATGGGTCAGAGAGGGGGGATGGTTGTTACAAATGAAAAAAACCCTAATGCCACATTCCCCTCCTTTGGAACCCTAATAATGCATTAACATAGTATTTTTGCAAAGGATACATTTAATAGGGACACAGTATTGCCTCTATATAATGATTGAGTAAGCAGTTTAATGTTAAATCCCAATGTCTGCAACTTAATAATATGGTCATCCCTGGATGGAACAGCCAGCAATTTGGTATGCACATAGTCAGTACCAGGACTCCGGATTCTATAAATTTGGCAATGGTTAGTTCAGTGGTTTAAATGTTCTGGAAAATTTAAAAAAAAAGCCAAATAGGGTTTTAAGACCTTTTGAACTGAAACCAGAAACTTTTGGAATCATTAGAGTATTGCCCAATGGGGATCTTTGATTAGTAGCTTTACTGTGAAATTTATGTTTTTAGAATTATTTAGAAAACAAGTGCTATTTTTTGCACATACACTGTTACTTTTTTCGACGTTCTTTCAGAACTGGACTTTTAAACCTGAAACCATTTTCATAAGATAAGACTCATGTTTGTGTGAGACTTACAGGTTACAAAAGTGGGGAAAAGAAGACAGACCTTTGTGCATCAGAAACAAGAAAATGTGTTTCAAGGAAGCTTGCAGTACATCGTTGAAACTGTATGGTATATGGTCGATTCTTCCATTTATTTTTTAAACTACTTTTTAAAATATTTATGAAATTAGGGTGTTGACAATCACAAACCAGGCCCTGCTTTTGGAAGTCATGAATTAGCTTTTGTGATTCACACACCCAGCTTCATGAGTTTTAGAGGCCAAGAAAAACAGGAAAAGAGCAGAAAATGTTGCACATTGAAAACACAAATATCTGTTGAAAGTGAAGTGTAAAACTTTTGGGGTTGAGAGTGTAGATTGTGAGGCTGATGGTTGTAAGGCTGATTTTTCAAATGTTTCACTGAATGAACAATACCTTTTTAAATGCTTAATTAAATTAGCTTGTTCAGTGTTACAAAATTTGTTTTCATGAATTGCTAACTCATTTTTGCGAGATACAACTTTTGCTTTTGTGACAGTCTAAAAATGAAACAATACATGGTGGGTTTTTAGATCCATCTGCAAAGAAAGCTACAGATTTTGAGCAATGTATTAATGATGCAGCCACGTTGCTAATAGACTGCAAGCACACTTGCTATAGTAAGTCAGATACAGCTCTTTTGTCATACATGCTATGATGCAACTGCTTGCAGAGCAAGCTACAGGTCAGATGCACTGAGTGTCACTATGTACATACATACTAACATACTAAGCTGCCAGCAGAGTAGGCCTAAAGGTCTATCAGGTCTGCTCATAGATCAGCATCCAGTCTGGGCACAATTGCTACCCTCCTTGCCTCCCTCGTAATTTCCCCCTGCCCCACCCACCATCAGAGTCTCACCTCCAGATCTGGCCGTACCCAGTTTAATCCTCCCCTTATACAGTACCTGCCCCAGCCCTTCTTGAAACCCTCCATAGTATTAACAGCCACCAGATCCACAGGCAGTGCGTTCCAAGGGTTCACTACCCTCTCGGTGAAGTAGGGCCTCCTAGTCTTAGCTGCTTTGCTACTTAGCTGCTTCCTAAGTGGCCTGTATTGCCACTTGTGGGGCAAGCTAATGGTCTTTGCCATAAGCATCACTATGCAGCTGCTTTGTGTGTGGCTCCCATGACTACACTGAAAGCAGGGTACAGGTCGAGTGCAGTGAGTGTCACTATGCTGCTGCTTCCTAGGTGGCTTGCATTTTCTCTTGTAAATCATGCTATAGGTCTGGTGATGTGAGCATCACTATGCAACTGCTTTGTGTGTGGCACCTGTGGCTACTCTCAAAGCAAGTTACAGGTCTGGTGTAATGAGTCTCACTAGGCAGCTGCTTTGGGAGTGGCATGCAAGGACCCTCTCAAAACCAGCGACAGGTCTAATGCAGTGATTGCCACTAGGCAGCTGCTTTGGGAGTGGCCTGCAGGGGACACTCACAAAGCAACCTACAGGTCTGGTGCAGTGAGCATCACTATGCAGCTGCTTTTACATATCTTTTTCAAATTGTAAGAAAACAAGTGACAAACAACTATGTTAATACAGCTATTAGGGTTGAAACGTAAAGCATACAAAGTAGGGAAATGAAAATTATGGTCTCTTGAACCATGGTGAATCTATAGTGTGGTGTTCCTCAGGGTTTGGATGGATGTGTGACATGGCACTGGTGTTACACCAATACTGGCACTGTCTTGTTACACAAAGTAAATGATATAGCATTGCTTGCACAGAGGGTGCAGATATTAGGATAAAGCCAACATTGTGTCACATGTTTGTTCAAACCCTGAGGGACATCACTTATTTTGCTAACTGCACATTCGAGCAGACTTGATAGACCACTAGGCCTTTATCTGCTGGCAAATTTCATATGTTCGTATTTCACTACTTGATACATACAAACATACAAGCATTCCAACAGATAAAGGCCTTGTAGTCTACCTAGTCTGCCTAGTGTGCTCAAGTGTACAGTTCCCTTTGTCTTTATAGTAGGATCTGCCTGTCCATTACCTTCTTGACCCCTCAAGTACTGCCTCTCACCCATTAATCTCCTCTACCTGCAACTTTTCCCTTCACCATGTCCCATTCTCCTCTTGAACCTGTCAACCATTTTTAGAGATTACACCTCCTCTGGCAACTCATTCCGCTTGACCTCTAGCCTCTCTGTGAAAAAGTGCCTCCTCATCTCCCTTCTGAACCTTCCCCTCATTGGCTTTAGGCAATGCCCCTAGTGGTCTTGCTCCCACTAAGGCTGAAGAGACACTCAGTGCTCACCCTGTTTATGCCTTTAAGGTACTTGAAGTTCTCAGTCATGTCCTCCCTCTCCCTTCTGTCGTCAAGAGAGTACATGATGAACCTTCTTAGCCCCTCCTCATAGGTGTTGCCCTGAATCATCTTGGTTGCACTTTTCTGGACCATTTCACAAGTTTATAGCCTTGTTCAGATAAGCGCACCAATACTGCACACTGTACTTGAAGTGCAGTCTCACTAGGAACCTGCACAGGGCATAATGCCCTTCGCCATCCTGCTGGTAATCCCCTGGCTATGCAGTCCAATATCCAGTTAGGTTTGTCTGCTGCTCTCCAGCAGTGCTCTGAGTGTTTCAGGTCACTCATGACAATTACTCCCAGGCTATTTTCTTTCATGATCTGGTTACCTGCACATCACCTAACAAGTAATTGGCCCATGGTTCTTCAAACCCAAGTGCATAACTTTACACTTTTTAGCTTTGAACCTCAGGTGCCAAATGACAGACCTTTTCTCTAGCCTAGCCAGGTCTTTCCTGAGATCCTGTTTCCCCTCATCCATGTTCATCCTCACATAAAGCTTTGTGTCATCTGTGAACAGAAACATTTTACCCTTGTTCCCATCCACAATGTCACTTATGAAGATGTTAAGCATCTGACTGAGCACCAAGCCCTGTGGGACCCCACTAGTAACAGGTCTAGCTTCTGAGACCCCCCTCCCAACTACCACTGTTTGGCTTCTGTCTTACAACCAGCTTCTGGTCCATCCAACAAGCTTAGCCCCCACCCCCCAAGGTCTTCCAGCTTTCTGATCATTCTCCTATGAAAGACAGAGTTGAAGGCCTTGCTGAAGTCCAGATACAGGACATCACCTGCTTTGCCTCTGTCCACCGTCCTGGTGACCAATGTTTTGTACTTCAACCCTAATAGATGAATAAATGTAGTGTTTTGCAATTCTGTTTATAATAATGCATGGGGTGGTGTATATAACAAAAAATCTATGAACACCTGAGGTGTGTGATACTACATGAACTCCAAGAGCTAAGCTTGAGGGGTTTATAATGCATCATGCATTTAGAGTCTGTAGAAAATGTGAATTTCACACACCATCCCATGTCTTTTCGTATTTAATTGTTTTACCATGTTTTTTGGCCTCCTGAGGATTTGAGTGATGCTCAGAACTGGGATCTGTGAAGATAAATATTTCTTTTTCAAAATTCATATGAGGAACTTGAATATTTGTCGAAACAAGAAAATCCTTATTTGTGAAACAATATTTGTTTTAAACAGTTTGGTTCACCTTTTGGTTGTATTTCTGTGAGATGCTGGGCCTGAAAATTGTGTTGACAATTTAGTCTTCTTAATCAGAGAGTGGGGAGAAAGATTGAGAGAAAGACAGAGAGAAAGACAGCGACAGAGTGAGAGTTTTTTTTTCCTCATTTGGCGTACAGGCTGTCTTACTGTAGAAGAAAGTTAGCAGAGAAAGCAGACACTGCTAAGAAATTATGTTTCACTAGGAAAATCTGTGTACTTCAGGGAGGATTTTAATCTCTGTGTGTGTAGAGTGTGTGCAAGATGCTGTATTGTCATGAGGGGAGTACAGCAGAACACTGTGGCATGTGAATGCTGTTTTAACAAGACAGTTATAACTCTTGTTTTTGTGCACTTTGTTTTTTGGTTTGTTTACTGTAATGTATTCTTTTGATCATTGTGATTTTATTCTGCTTGTAGCCCTCACATTGTGACTGAAAATTGGAAGTTTATTGTCTAGTGCACTTACCCAGTAACAAAAACTAAATAAATAAATAAATGCAAATTGGACAAATTTTTTTTCTATAGGAAAACAGTGTTCAGTTATTAGTATACAACAAAAGTCATAGGCATTATGCATCGATGAATGCTAGAGTCTTGTTAAGTAAATGAGCACCTGAGGACCAGAATCAACACCAAAATTAATTTGGCACTGGCCACCATCTCTCACAACCACCTTATTTATTAAGTCAGATGATGAAAAGAAAAAAAAATATCACATGTGGCATTACTTTGTAATTTGAAAATCAATTGAAACTATTTGAATGCCTAGGTATCCAGTTCCCTCAGTGTGTAGTGTGAGGAATGGAAGTGCTCTACTTCGGTAAAAACACTTTTTCCAGATAGATTTTTTTCATTCTCCAGGCAGACAAGAAAAAATAATCCCTTTCAAGATAAAGGAATGTTGGGTGGGAAGGGGGCTACTTATTTTGAATACCCCTTTCCAACAGAGAACTGGTTCTTTATCTCACAGCTGAGAAAACAAAAAAAAAATTAAGGATTTGCTTCATGGTACATTTACCAGATAAATGCTAGGATACACATTTCAAAGGGATGTCCAAAGCTGTCAAAACTGCCCTCTCCCTTTTTATGTGTTAATCTTTTATGCAGCAACGGCATTTGATGATTGCATGTAGTTCTGCCCCAAGTAGTCACTAATTTAAAAATCTATACATTTTCAATAACACAGGAGGAACAATTAATTTTTTCAGCAGTTCAATTAAGTTAGACTTTTGCCAGCAGTGTGGAGATTTGTGCTTTTCAACCTGTATCAAAGATAGAGGCTGTATTTTAAATTGAAACATGGAAAAATAATTTATTTGCAAAAAAAGGACCACTTGGCCCACCCACTCTGCCCACATGGTCCCTGCATAAAAACAGAAACATAGAATCTGATCGCAGATAAGGGTCACTTGGCTCACCCTTACTGTACAATTTTTTTTCTACTTGAATTTTTACTGCAGACTGACTTGATCTACTGTGTTGTCTCTCCCCCCTTCCTCACACCTAAAATTCCCTTGTGCCTATCCCAGGCATTTTTGAACCCCACTACTATTTTCACCCCCACTACTTCAGCTGGAAGGCTGTTCCAGAAATCCATTACTCTTTTTGTGAAGAAATATTTCCTCATATCTCTCCTGAATCTACCCCTCCCCCTCTTCAGCTTCATGGCATGTCACCCTGATCTACAGCACCTTTTTCTTTGAAAACTACTCCCCTCCTGTACCTTGTTAATGCTTGCATGATACTTTAAAGTCTCTATCATTCCCCCATCTCCTCCAGGGTGTACATATTAAGCTCCTTTAGCCTGCCCTTGTAGGGCTTTTGTTGCAGATCCTGCACCATTTTGGTAGCTCTATTCTGAACTTCCTGCACTCTTTCTATGTCCTCCCAGAGGTGTGGTCTCCAAAACTGGATACTGTGCTCAAGGAGGGGTCTTATTAGCTATCAATATAGGGGGCAACATCATCTCCCCCTTTCTGCCAGTGATACCCCTTCCTATGCACCCCAGCATCCCACTAACCAGCCTGACTACAATGTCACACTTACTGGCCACCTATAGATCACTAATATGATTACCTTCAGGTCTCTTCCCTGCTTGCTTATTGTCAGTATCAATGCATCATTTTGTTCTCTGCCCTCAGGTTTCTATGGCCTAAGTGCATTATTTTGCAATTTTTTTGCATTAAAACCCAGCTGCCATATCCTTGACTACTCCTCCAGTTTTTTCAGATCTCTGCCCATCCATTCCATTGCCCCAAGATAGTACACTCTATTGCACATCTTGGTGTCATCTGTGTTAAGAGGTAGACCTTCCCTTCCAGGTCCTCCACTATGTTACAAATAAAGACATTCAAGAGGACCAGCCCCAGCACTGAACCCTGAGGTACCCCACTGGTCAACATCCCTTCTTTGGAGTGAACTCCACTTAACAGTTCCCTCTGTCTCCTATCCACTAACTAGTTTCTTATTCAGGTAACCACCTTGTTCTCCACCCCAAGCTACCGAGCTTGCTTAACAGTCTCCTATGTGGAACATGACAATTCACTCCTGTCAATTTGTTCTCTGCATGTTCGCTCCCATCAATTCACTCCCAGTCAAACTCACTCCTGTACTTCCCGTTCCCGACAATACTCTCCCACTGCACAAATCATAGCAATCATAGCAAGATATAAAGTAATATAAAAAAACTAAAAATAAAACGGTGCTGTGCTTTAAATGGTCAATCAACTTGCAGCTTACGTCAATTAAATATAATCACTAGAATTACTAATTTTCAGCTTTTTACAGTTAGCCCAGTCAGTACAACCACTATAAAACCAGCCCAAAGAAACACCATAATATGCCTGTTTACTGTTTTCATCACGACAGCCCAATTCATTGTTTCAGAGCACCAGAAGCACAAACTTGTAGATGAAATTGATTTCATATATACACCCCACAAAAGAGGCTGTGACAGAAAGTCTATCAGGCAGTGTGGGAATGCTGTAAAGAAGCCAAAAGGCTGCAGTTCCAGAGTGTATACACAGAGCTACGATGAGCCCCTAATCATTAGCTGCTTCAGCCAGCATACCTATGCACTGGACCCAGTAGTGGTAGAGAAGAGTGAATCATTGCACCATGCCATGCAGTGGGCAGCTGCTATGCAGGACACCACTGCCCAGGTACTGCAACATGCTAAGCAGCATGTGTCTCTAGCAGCACAAGGTAAAATCATTGATAAAAACCTTAAAAGGACAATCCAAAGGGTAAGAGTACATGGTGCTCCTCCTAACCCAAAAGACCTGACTGACCTGATCATCCCCACACAGAACTAAACATACAAGCCAAACTCTGTAGAAGGGACTGTAAACTTCTTGTTACATGATAGCAGTCCTGGACCTCACTAAATATTAATATTTGGTACAGAAAACAATTTAAATGTTCCTTGTGCGTGCTAAACACTGGCATGCTGATGGTACATTTACTGTTGCTCACCCATTATTTGAGCAGATGTAGATAATCATTGGAGAGCATTTTGGTAACATGCAGCTACTATTACATGGGAAGTGCAGAGATACCTATGAGCTCATGCTGAAAGTTTTGAATGATCTTAACTCAAGGCTAAATCCAGAGGTGGTGATGACAGATTTGGAAAGAGCAACCATCCTGGCGTTTAAATCAATATTCCCACAGGCTCACCAGGTTGGTTGCTTCTTTCATTTCACCCAGTGCATATATCATAAACATAGAAACATAGAATTTGATGGCAGATAAGGACCGCTTGGCCCACCTAGTCTGCCCATTTCCCTACCTAACGGATACGCTGCAGATCCTAGTTAACCAACAGCCTACTTCCTCCTACTCCCACTAGAATTGCCTTATGTCTGTCCCATGCATTCTTGAATTCCCCCACTGTTTTTGACGCTACGGCCTCCTCAAGAAGGCCATTCCATGCATCTACAACCCTCTCTGTGAAGAAATACTTCCTCACATTACCTCTGAGACGTCCCCCTTTATCTTCAAATTGTGCCCCCTTGTTCTTGCACATCTTTTTTTCTGAAAGATGCTACTCTCTTGGACTTTGTTAATTCCCTTGAGGTATTTGAAAGTTTCTATCATGTCCCCACTCTCCCTCCTTTCTTTGAGGCTATACATCTTAAGCTCCTTTAGTCTTTCTTCATATGTCTTCTGGTGCAGACCCTACACCATTTTGGTTGCCCTCTTCTGGACAGCCTCCACCCTGTCTTTGTCTTTGCGAAGATGGGGTCTGCAGAACTGTACACAGTACTCCAGACGTAGTCTTACCAACTGTCTGTACAGAGGACCAACAACTTCTTGTTTTCTACTGGTGATGCCTCTCCCTGTGCATCCCAGAATCCCCCCAGCCCTCCTTACTGCCTTCTCAGATTGCTGGCCCACCTTTAGGTTGTCTGATATGACTACCCCCAGGTCCCTTTCCATTTTTGTTGTCAGTATCTCACCCCCCATTGTGCACTCTTTCTCTGGGTTTTTGTTTCCCAGGTGCATTACTTTGCACTTCTTTGCATTGAATCTAGGCTGCCATCATACCTCTCAACCTTTCTTCACCAAAATGTGTGACACGATGTGTGACAAATGAGCAAAATGTGTGACATATCATCTAACATAGCACTGGAAGCTCAGGACACTATAACTATCAGTGCTCTAATGTTCATAATGTTTTTGTATAACCAAGCATAATAGATTATTATGACTTTCTGCTTTAAAGTCTCAGTGAGGAATGTGGAATATCACCTTCCCCATGATGGACAAAGGGTTTCTGAGAGGTAAAATGAGTGACGTACCTCATAATGTGTGACAGTTGAGAGGTATGGCTGCCATACAGTTGACCATTCCTACAACCTTGCCAAGTCCTTTTTCATCCTTTCCACCCCACCTTGTGTATCAACCCTGTTGCAGATCTTTGTGTCATCTGCAAAGAGACATACTTTTCCTTCCAGTCCCTCTGCAATGTCACTTATAAAGACATTAAAAAGGACCAGCCCCAGTACTGAACCCTGTGGTACCCCACTAGTAACCCCCCTTTTTTCATTGTGGACTCTATTTACTATTACCCACTATGTCCTGTTGACCAGTCAGTGTTTTACCCAGGCTGCCACCCTGGGACCTACTCCCAGGCAGGCTAATTTGTTTATTAATCTTTTGTGCGGAACTGTGTCAAATGCCTTGCTAAAGTCTAGGTAGGCCATGTCCACAGCCCCTCCCTGGTCTACTACTTTGGTCACCCAGTCAAAGAAATCAATTAGATTTGTATGACATGACCTTCCTGCTGTGAATCCATCCTGCCTTGGGTCCTGTACCCCACTGGCCTCTAGGTACTCAACAATTCTTTCCTTCAGAAGTGATTCCATCATTTTCCCTACCACTGAGGTGAAACTGACAGGTCTGTAGTTTCCGGCCTCTGTCTTGCTCTCATTTTTGTGAAGGGGAATCATATCCGCCCTCCTCCAGTCCTCAGGTACCACACCATCCTCCCATGATTTATTAAAAAGGGCAGTCAGTGGTGTTACTGGTACTTCCCTTAGTTCTTTTAGAATTCTGGGGTGAATCCCATCAGGCTCCATTGCTTTATCCACCTTCAGTTTTAAGAGTTCTTTCAGAACCCTTTCTTCAGTGAAAGGACTAATATCACCCCCCCCATGCAGAGTGCTTCTATTGACTAGATTAGGTTTCTCCCCCAGCTTTTCCATTGTGAATACTGAGCAGAAGTAGCCATTCAGTATCCCTGCTTTTTCACTGTCGCTTTCTGCCCAACCACCTTCCTCTGTATTCAGCCTCAGTATCCCTACCTTAGTCTTTCTTTGCTCCCTAATGTACCTATAAAAGGTTTTATCCCCCTTCTTAACCGAGTTGGCTATCTTTTCCTCCTCCACTTCTTTTGAGAACCATAGTGTTTTTTTTCTTTTTTTTTTGATCTGTTTATTTGCTTCACACAAAGGCTTGTTGCCTCTGTGTTGGCAGTTTTGATGTTTCCCCATTGTTGCTCCACCCCACCTTGTTGCCTTCTTACCTGTTTGCTAGTGCTTTTCTGAAGCACTCTCCCGTTTTGACAAAATCAGCCCTCCTGAGGTCCAGTACCTTCACTTTTGTATAGCTTGACTCTACAGCTAAGTTTATCGTGAACCACACTGTTTGGTGGGTGCTTGTTCCCAGATGGCTACCAACTTCAAGATTGGAGATCCTCACTCCTTCCCCATTTGAGAGTACCAGATCTAAGACTACTCCCTCCTGAGTGGGTTCCAAAACTAGCTTCAGGAGGGGGCAGGACAGTCACTGCTCAAGCGTGCAGCGAGGGGAAGGAAAAAAACTCATTTACTGTTGCATGTGGGTACAAACGACTTGGCGGGGGACACTGTGGAAGTAGTGAAAGGGAGGTTTGGGTACTTGGGCAGGCAGTGTGAGGGGGTGGGGAAGTTGGTGGCATTCTTGGAGGTACTGCCAGTACCATGTGCAAACATGGTGAGGAAAGGTAGGCTTAAGGAGTTCAAGTGGCTGAGGGATTGGTGCCACAGTAAATATTATGGGTTAGTGATTAACTGGGGTAGGATCTGGGGGGAATAGTGACTTGTACGTGGGGGGCAGGGTACACTGGAGCATGAAGAGGAGGGGAGTATTAAAGGCAGCATTGCTGCAGGGCCACTGGCGCTGAGGGTTGAGGCGCTGGATGCCACACCTCGTGCTATGCTACCAACCCAGATTAGAATGCAAGCCCAGAACACCAGGGGTTTGCAAGAGAGGGATAGGATTGAGCATCTGGAGGACTGCTCTCCTATTCCAAGGTGGAATCAAGGGACCCACCACTCTGTAGCAGCCCCTGGTGATGACCGCGGGTGCTACTACAGCAGTGTAGTAAAGGGTGGCAGAGTGTGGCACACACTGTCATGCTGTGCCTAAGCGTCATTGCATGCCCACTGTCCGCAAAGGGGAGAAAAGTGGAAAATGGGCTACGGTCACAGAGCATGAGCTTCCATCCCGAATGGTGCCCCCTCAGCCAGATCCTGCTCTGGTGGGTCAACCTGGTAAGCTCCTCACCATGCCACCACAGGGGTAATCCATGGAGATGAGCAGGTTGGCCAGATGTCAGGGGCAGGGCTGGGGGGGGTCGGTCAGGATGACCAAGCTGACAGCAGCCCAGTAAGAAAATATGTAAAAAAAAAAAAAAAGGCAGGATTAGAGGAGTATATCTCTACTAAGGTGGATTTAGACAAATGGGGGGAGGGTGGTCAAAAGACTGAGGTTGGTAGAAAGTTCCTGACATGGGAGCCTGATGAGGTCACCACTCTAGATATAGGTAAAAGTGGAGGTGTAGTAATCCTGCAAGGGGGCAAGCAGAGTGGTCTGAATGTAATACAGAAGGCACCACTACCTGATAAGAATAAGGAGGATAAAGGATGTGGACCACCAGGATGAGGGTCACAGGCCAAGGAGCAGAAGAGTGAAGAGAAGGAGGGTACTGGTGGAAGGTGGTCTGACTAAATGGATAGAGAACTGGTTACAGGGGGTTGCAGAGAGTGGTGGTGGTGGGGTAGCTCTCGGCACCCAGAGTAGTGACAAGATGGGTGGCGCAGGGCTCAATGCCTGGGCCAATGCTATTTGGGCTCTTTATCTCCGATATAGCACATGGAGTGGAGAGCAGGGTTAGTCTGTTTGCACATTATACCAAATCAAAAGCAAATAGTTATAGTAGCAGAGCACTCCCCTCCACTCACACACATACACACTACCTGAAAAGCTGCTTAAAAGCTTGCAATTCATTCAGATCATTTCCATTTTCTTACTTACTTGGGATTCAATGCCAACAAGTGTAAAATCATGTACCTAGGGCATAGGAACCCCGATGCTGGGTATAAGATGGGGAATGGTACTGATACTCACTAGACATGAAAGGGCCCTTAAGGTTATTATATTAGAGGACCTCAAGATGGCAGTACAGTGTGACAAGGCTATGGGCAGGGCAAATTGGATTCTGGGGTGCATAAGGAGTGACATCTCCACTAGGAGGAGGAGAAGGAATGTTGTGCTGACATTGTATCACTCCCTGCTACACCCCCAGCTGGAGTACTGTGTCCAGTTTTATAGTCCACACTTCAAAAAGGACATAAGGTGGAGGTTTTGCAGAGGAGGGCAACTAAAATGGTTTAGAATTTTCACAGGAATCCCTACAAGGAAATGCTGGATGAGCACCCAAACCAAGGGAAATATAATGAAGCTGGGGGGGGGCGTTCAGGATAGATGTGAAGAAATTTGTTTTACTGAAAGGGTGGTAGACGCCTTGAACAGACTACCAGGAGAAGTGGTGGAAGCTAAAATGGTAGGGGGCATGAAGCATGCATGGCATAAATATAGGGGTATATTAGAAAAAGGGTAAGGAGGGGGTCAATGGAGATCAATAGGGCTATGGAAGTGCAGTAGGTTCAAGTTCATTGCAGGAAAAAGCCATTAAGCAAGCTCATTCACAAGGAGGTCCAGATAGATGCAGGCAGAATAAGACATGCAGTAACATATACAAGCAGGAGTTACAAGTAGGTAGAGAACACTTGGGCACACTGCATGGGCTGAGTGGTCCTTTTCTGTTGACACATTCTATGTTTCTATGGCACCATGTGTTAATTCAGGTGCAGTGTTCTTTTAAGGTTGGGCCTACCATACATCCAGATGTAAGGTACAGTAAATTACCGAATTAGATGCAGCCCACTTACAGTACAATAAACAGAACCCCACTGCTTTGAGAAGCCTTTACTCTTCATAAGGCTGCTTAAAGAGCTGGGGTTCTATTTGCAGTGTCCACACCAGTATGCGGATCTTAAAATTGACGCTGCATCTTAATGAGTACTTGATTCTTGCTCACTCCATTTCTTCCTCACTTTGAAACCTGCTTGTCCTGAGTTAGTTTTGGGCTGGCAGTGCTTTGCTTGTGTTGGAAGATGACCAATAAGCTGCATTGAAAGACATCAGACTTCACAGACTATGAAGGCAGCTGCTCACGGACAGACATAACACATTTCTACTGGGGGATAAGAGGAAGTAAGCTGTTGATTAACTAGAATCTACAGCATATCCATCAGATAAGGACATGTAGGGTTACCACCAGTCCCTATTTGTGCAGGACAGTCCTGATTTGGGCAGCTGTGTCCTGCAGAAAAACATGGAAAATACTAAATGTCCTGACATTATAGTAGAAAAAATATTTTCTGATTTTCCTCTAAATGTTGCAAAAAAAACTATACCTTAACTAAAATACCTTAAAATAATAAAAAACACAAGAAACAACTAAAAAACTACAACACTTAGTCTTAATTCTGATTATTTAGAGAAAACATATCTGTTGCATTGGTCGAGATGACATATTGTCCTGCGAAAAATCCAGTTTCAGTAAGAAATGTCCCACTTTGTGCTTCTGAAAAGTTGGTAACCCTAGGAACATGGGCAGACTAGGCGGGCCAAGTAGTCCTTATCTGCCATCAAATTCTATGTTTCTATGTTTCTCACCCACCATCTTGGCAAGAAAAAGGCTGCAGCTGTGACTACTGATGACTTTTGGGTGTGGGGATGGGGGAACCAAAGCGGACACACATAAGAAGATAAAATCATTATACAAATTGTGAGACCTTCACCAGCTTTCCAAAATGCTCACCAGTAAAAGAACACTCTATGATGTTTTTCAAATGGCAACACAATCTGGTGAGCCCTCTGTCTGCCATCTGACACCAGGCATCAATCAGCATAAAATTGCCTAAAGAAGGCAGTGTGGTCATGTGGTTACTGAAATACTGGAGATTACAGATTTATAAGAACAAAAGAATATCACACACAAGCTGGCACATATGCCTATAGTAGCTGTCTCCTGCTTCTCAGTAGTTATATTTATACCCTTGAGGTACTTGAATGTTTCTATCCCCTCTTTCCCTCCTCTCTTCCAGTGAGTACATAGTGAGTTCCCTTAATTTCTCCTCATAAGTCTTGTGTTGCAAGCTCTGTACCATCAGGGGCCTGGGCGGAGGCGCGAGGCGTTGGAGATGGTTACAAGGGGCCTAAGTGGCTGGACTGAAGATGGTATGTGCCATCTTTAACTTCCTGACGATAACTTACAAATGCCCTTGAAACAGAACCCTGGCAGCTGGAAGGAGGTGTGGGAGACGTCGGCCTGCATGGGCCGGACGGAGGTGCGAGGCATTGGAGATGGCTCCAAGGGTCCTAAGTGGCTGGACTGAAGATGGTAGGTACCATCTTTAACTTGCGGACGATAGAGGTGAGTGCTGCCAGGCTACACAAGGGCCTACTGGTTGCAGGAGGCATTAGTGAAAGTAAACTGGAAGGGGAGATGCTTTATTGAGCAGGCACCGGAGCCATTAGCGAAACTAAGCTGGAAGGAGTGAGGCATTACCAGGCAGGCGTGGGAGGCGTCGGTCCGCAGAAGCAGGGCGGAGGCACGAGGCGCGAGGCGTTGGAGATGGGTGCAAGGGGCCTAAGTGGCTGGAATGAAGATGGTAGGTGCCATCGTTAACTTGCGGACGATAGAGGTGAGTGCTGTCAGGCTACGCAGGGGACTACTGGTGGCAGGAGGCATTAGTGAAAGGAAGCTGCGCCCTTCTCTGGACCATCTCCAGCTTGTTAATATCCTTATGAAGGTGTGCCCTTCAGAACTGCACTCAGTACTCCATGTGAAACCTGACCATGGTTTTATATAATGGCATCACTACCTCCCTCCTTATGCTGGTGATACCCCTGCCTATGCAACCCAGCATGTCACTGGCCCTCCCAGCTGCCTTACCACTTTGACATTTTTAGGTCATCTGAAATAAGAACCCCCAGGTCCCTTTCCTTCTTTGTGACTGTCAGCAACTCCCCCATCCTGTACCTTTCCCCAGGGTTTCTGTGTCCCAGGTGCATAATTTTGCACTTTTTTGAATTAAGCTTCAGTTGCCAGTCCTCAGACCATTTCTCAAGCTTCCCCAGGTCCCTCCTCATTTTCTCCACCCCCTCTGGGGTATCCACTGTGTTACACATCTTGGTGTCATCTGCAAACAGGCAGACCTTTTCCTTCAGCCCTTCTGCAATGTCACTAATGAAGACATTGAACAGGACTGGCCCCAGGATCACTCCCTGCAGCACCCCACTGGTCACCCCCTCTCCCCAGACTGTGCCCCATTTACCACCACTCTCTGCCTCCTGTCTGTTACCCAGTTTCTAACCCAGTTTACCACCCTTTCCCTCTTGCCCCGCCTACTCAACTCATTTATCAGCCTCCTATGTGGGACATGTCAAAGGATTTGCCTACATCAAGGTAAGCATTGCCCACTGCCCAACCCTGATTTATTTCCTTTGTCACTCAGTCAGAGAGATCAACCAGATTTGTCTGACATGACCTCCCCCCTGTGAATCCATGTTGCCTATGGTCCTGGGCTCCGATGGCTTCTAGATGCCCTACTATCCTTTCTTTAACCAATGTCTCCATGATCTTCCCCACTACTGAAATGAGGTTGACTGTCCTATAGTTCCCCCGCCTCCTCCCTACTGCTGGATTTTCTATAGAGGGACCACATGTGCCCTCCTGCAATTCTCTGGTACCACCCTTGTGTTAAATGACTCAGTGAACATGGCTGCCAGAGATACTGCTATTTCCCTTCACAGTTCTTTTAATATCCTTGGATGTATGCCATCTGGTCCCATTGTTTTGTGCACCTTCAATTTACTCACCTTCTGCAGGATTCTTCTGCCTGTGAATGGACTATTGTTCACCTCTTCACACCTTTGCAACTACTGTAATGCTGTGGCCCTTGCCCCTCCTCCTCTTCTGTGAATACTCAACAGAAAGACACAGTGGATGTCTTGGGGGGGCACATGACTGTTCTTAAGCATGGTACTTTCACTTCCAAATACCAAAACGGCACATATAAGCAATCCACATTCGGCATTGACAAATGCTTGTTAGTTCATGGTTTTGTGTAATTTTCTTTCATTTTGTAGACTGTGGAATGCTTTGCAGCAATGCATTTATACAGCATACTTATTTCATCCCTGCTTTGAAGCAGAGGGGTGGACATGATGGACCCAGAGTTGCTTCATACCATAAATTACAAAGTTACTATATAATGTTGTTTATTTTACAAGTTCACCATAGAATGAGCATTTCCCATCTGTAAATACTAGACAGACATGGGTTACCAACACCAGACATTTTCAGGACTAAATAAACAAATGTTCTAAGGGATTAAAACCTCTTCCATTCATCAGTGGCATGTTCCCACATCTTACTCTTAATGCAAGCAAATCTTTGTTTATTATGTTGTTAACATTCTCACACTGCAGTCCCCATCAGTAGGATAAACTTCTTCAGATCCCTGCTGGAGTGGTCAGTTCTTACAGCATGAAAATGCTTGCATTTTCTTTTACCACAACTACAGCAGGTTTAGTGCAGTAATTGTCGTATACTGTAAAACCCAAATGGCAATCTACAATACTATGAAAAATCTTCTGTAATGCTATGAGAAACCTTCATTTTGTGGCACATTTTTCTCAAACTAGAATAAATTAGCAAAACCAGTTCCCTGGAAAATAATTTGCATAGTTTGAAAGATTCACTGTAGGGGCCCGATTTTCAAAATGATGCTAGATCAGTGCAAGTTGTGCCATACCCCCACCTGTGGCAAACTCTGGGTGTGCCAGGGACCCTGCACAGAATTTTCATACAGCAGAGGTCCATGCACCAAAGTCCCCATATTTGTCACAGGCAGAGTGCTATATCAAAGAGGTGGTGCATCAGGACAGAAACTTTAAACATGCCTGGAACTGGATTCCAGACAGGGAACTGGGCTCTGCAGAAGCAGTTTTACTACAGGGTGCTTCTTCTTCCAGAACTGCAGATGCACTGGAGCACACTGAAATTATTAGCTGGGCAGAAACTTAAAAAAAGGCTGCCTTGTGCATTAAAGGGAAGAGCGAGAGAATAGTTATGATTCTGACTCTTCCATGCACAGAGGGTCACTTGCAGAAACAACACTTGATTGAAACCATATCTCTCCACCATAAAATGAGGGATCCCACCCTCATAATTAGCCACGAACAGAGGGTTTCTTAAATATAACAGTGGATCAAGGACGCCTGGTGGCATTATCTTGATGTTTGTGTAAAAGCTGTTACTTGCTATGTATTTCAAGTCACCTAAGAACTTTCCCCAATCCACATTGTGAGTTCTTGGAAATGAGCTGTAGCTCAGTGTGCATTTTCTGACCAACTCTTTTCAATAACTAAATTATTGGAATGCAGTCCCCCAGATACAGGAAAAAGACAGATGATGATGAACACAGCTACAAGTATCCAGATTTGCAGGTAATAGTTTCTCACATACCTTCTTGCGAAAGTCATTGATCCGGGCCAGCGTGGAGACGCTGCTGAACAGTGCCTGATTTAAGGAGGGCTTCATGTGGCCCCAGACACTTCAAAGATGGAGGGCTCCTTCCACTCTGCCTCATCCTGCCACTTCAGCGTGGTTCTTGCATCCTGCTCCACCATCCCGCCAGATGGGGGGGGTCAGAACTGATGCAAGCTGTTCTTAGATGGATTCCTCCCTGCCATTACAATCCTCTGGAAGATGTTTCTGCCGTCACATCTCCAGAACTGTCTTGGTCATCCTGGTCCCTCTTAGTCCAGTTCTGAGTGATCTGTTTTTGGCCAAGGTATAATATTACGGACCTTGAAGAACCATTGCTGTTAGTCCCACCAGTATATGCCTGAGAGACTGATGCCCTCAGCTCAGTGTAAGCCCAGTTCAACTGTTTTCAGCCTCTGTCCCAGTCCAGGCCAGCAAGAACAGCTTTTAACCCTGACCAGGCCTGGGACAACTGCTAGCTGCCCAAGTCCATGCCTGGATCACTCTCTGACACAATCTCTTCCCCAGTTCTGGTGTTAAGGACAGCCTCAGTCTAAGACCCAAACATGGAACCATCTCGGTAGTGGTCCAAACCCAGGATAACCAATCTCAGGCCCCCTTTTTATTTAGGGGGGTTAGACTTGCCTAATCAAAGCCATCATTCAAAAACTGTTTTGGTAGTGAGTCAATAAAATCCCTAAAAGTTTATTTAAGCAATAAACCATTACAGGGTGTGGGTCATGCTGGGATTTACTATGGCTGGTGTGGTTTGGCCTCGAGGCCACAGGCTGAGTGGTCAAATCCTGGCCAGCCATGGTAAATCCCAACATAACCCACACCCTGGAGTAGTTTATTGTGATTATACAATGTCTTCCTTTTTTTTGAGAAACAAAACAATTACTAAAAATTTATATTCTTTTTGTCTTTTGATATATTTTTATTGTGTTTGTCACTCCACCAGAAAGAAAATAGTCCTTGGTTACTAGGGTTGTGGTCTTGGTTGCTAGGGCTGTGATGTTGTTGGCCATGCATTCTAATGCAGCCCTATATGCTGAGGTTTATAGCTGTCATTTATTTATTTTTTTAAATGAGGGCTGTGACTCCTAGGTTCTTCTTCTTTTTTGTTGTAGTGCCCATAGATATTGCTGTCAGACAGAGTGTGGTTCTAGGGTGAATTGTTCGGTCACTATACAGTGACGGTGTCATGACAATTATGTTTTTATTTTTTTTTAAGAAGAACAGCCTGCAAGTAATTGCTTTTTTTGTCATAGTCTGCAAGTAAGTAGTGTGACCAACTGTCACTTTATCAGATAGTGTGGTGCAAGTCCGACGATGTCATTCATGGTGTATTTCTGGGTGAATCTTTGTTTTGCGGTAGGAAGCAAGCACTGTTTTGAGTCGAGTTATGTGTGCCTGATATGATACTATTTTTTTCTTTTGAGGTGGGAATGATTCATTTGATTAGAGTGAAGCACCAGGAGTGATAGATTTCAGGAGCTGTGATGGGGAATGTGGGAATGGAGGTGAGTGGCAGTTACAAATCGGTCCCACAGGTGAGTTGCATGGATGCAGTTATGGGGGACGACTTGGGTAAGACTGTTCTGTCTCCCATGCAGTATTCTCACTATTTCCAGAATGCGAGGGATGAGGAAGTACAGAGTTTTTGTTAGTCAGAATGCAACTGCGATGTTTGCAGGTACTTTCTGGGGAGCTTAGTGGAAACAGATATGGCTGCTTGAAACTCACTGGTTATGCTGTTAAGTGGTGAGTTCATATTGCAGTTGCCAAGAGTTACAGAAGATGAGGGCAGACGTTGTCCTACTGTAGGAAATGCATTTGAATGCAGTAGAACATAATACGCTGAAATGTTCATGAGTGGAGGGGTATATGCTTCTCAATGTGAAGCACACCCTCACAAAAGGGGAGTGGTAATACCCGAAGGTCACTTTGTGCAAATTAAGGGGGGGAAATGGGGGATGTCCTTACACCATTCTTAACCTATATGTGCCCAATGAAGAGCATCTTCGAATCCCCTTCCTTACCAAAATAATCACTGAATCTATCATGGATGTTCATAACTTATTTCTTATGAGGGTAGATCTCAATACAACACTCTCCCCGAACTCAGAAAGGTCCAGGGTAAACACAGAAAGAAAGTCCCAAGCAGTCACTGTCCTTACACGTCTTCTTTATGAATATGGCTTGACGGACATCTGGAGACATATCCACTCCAGGGTACAAGACTATACTTACTATTCACCTAGACGTAACCGGTATTGCCGTATTGATTACTTTCTGATGCCAGTCTTATGGGCACATGTGGCACAGTCATCACCTATTGGCCCGATTAGTCTCTCTGACCATGCCTCAGTTACTTTGAAGCAGATCTTCAATACCCCCTACACTAGTACTTCTTGAAGACTAAATGTTAGCCTTCTAACCCAAGAAGAATTTAAAGCCTTGGTTAAGGAAGAAATACTGGTGTTTCAGAAACTTAACCCCATTGATGACACTCCAACCCCCATGTACTGAGATGCCCTTAAAGCTTATCTGCGGGGAAAGATTATCGCATATGCCAGCAGAATCAAAAAAGAGAATACACCAACAACAAAAGTTGGAGAAAAGGGACAACAGAATTAGAAGTGCAACATCAAAATACCTTGGATGTTCAGACCAAAAAACTTCCAGAGGAGGCTAGAAAGGCACTCACCCAGTTATTAGAGTATAAAACAGAGGGAGCACTATGGTATGCAAGGCAACACTTTTATGATCAAGGCAATAGGGCAGGTAAGCTCCTAGCAGCTCAGCTTCATAAAGAAGCTGCCAATTGGGCAGTATTGAAATTGCAACATATGGATATAGCCACTATTCTTACTTCCCCAAAGAACACATCACAACATTTTGCTGATTTTTAAAGCCTTCTCCATAGTCCAGAAAGGGGTCTGAGTCACACCCAAGAAGTCCAAGCCTATTTGGAAAAAAATACCACTCCCCTCTCTTCAACAGCCAGAAGCTGCTAACCTCTGTGCCCCCATTATGACCCAAGAAGTAATTTACCAGATCCAAACAACTTAAAAATGTAAAAGCTCAGGGCCCTGATGGCTACCTGACTGAATTTTCTAAAATATTTCAGAGTGTGTCTCATTCCTGGTGAAAACAACTAACTCCATATTAAGAGCAGGAGAGTCAATGCCCCCCTCACTGAGGCAACCCCAAATATCTGTACTGTTGAAGTCAGGTAAATACCCTCTAAAGTGTGTCTCATACTGCCTAATTTCCCTACTAAATACAGATTTAAAGATATTTACTGGCATCTTAGCAAACAGACTTCAGAGAGTGAATCAATCTTTGATCCATCACAACCAAACTGGCTTCTTACAGGGCAGATTATTACAAGACAACATTTGTCACTTCCTCAATATAATATCATCCCAGAAATCTCAGAAAGCATTCCAACTGGCCACAAGTGTCAATGCTGAAAAAGTTTCCGACACGGTTGACTGGTATTTTTCAGCTCAGGTACTTGGCAAGTTCAATCTGGAGGAGTTGTTTGTAGAGGCGATAAAAGCATTGTATGATGGATCAGAGGCTCCTGTCTGGATTAATGGTTGTCTATCTAAAAGATGTTCTTTGGGGTGTGACACCCATCAGGGTGCCTGCTTTCCCCTCTTTTGTTTGTCCTTAGCATGGAGCCCCTTGCCACCCAAATCAGGCAACATCCGAACATCAAAGGTGTTTTTTTGTGGGATCACAAGAACAGAAAATAGCTGTCTATGCCAATGACAGTTTAGGAGATTTGTACACAATTTACTAGGAAAAAAGGTCTCATGACAAGTAGTATGTAAATGCTATTTATTTGCGGACAGAAAGCCAAGATGAACCTTTCTCCCATATGCCAAAGACATCTTGCTATTTTTGGGGGTTATGATGAACTCCCTTCCCCATTTTTTGACTGTCATACAACACTTCAGAACATTGACCGGTTATAAAATTAACCTGTCTAAATCAGAGGCCATGATCTTACCTGGGTCTCCCTCTGCAAGTTTCAAAGACCAATTTCCTTTTGCATGGGCACCTAAGAACTCTATTCGATATCTGGGTAGTCATATCTCAGAAGACATTATAAGATTGTTTCCTATGAATTACCAGAAATTACAACAGGGTATTATGGCTGATGTGGCACGGTTGTCTGTCCTTCCCTTTACCTTATATGGAAGAGTGCAATCAATAAAAATGAACATCCTTCCCTGTTTATTATTTTTATTTCAGATTCTCCCTATAATGGTGCCTAAGGCCTATAGGAATTAACTCCACAAAGCTTTATCTCAATTCATATGGCATGGTAAACGTCCCTGAATCTGCTATCATATGCTTTGCCTCCATAGGGACAGACGGGGGCTTCGGGCTCCCTTACATCCAGAAAAATTATTTGGCTGCTCAGGGGCCCTGGATATATATTTGGCTTAAACAAAGATGAGAGGCATGGTGGTATGACTTAGAATTGCAAGAGTTTGCTCCCTACCCCCTTTGGACATTGCCCACAGGCATGATTTCCATCCAGATGCTCTGAAGAATAAGCAATCCATGGACTAGTCACATGTTCCAAACACTACTTAAATTATGGAGATTAGCAGGAACACCTAATACACTTTGACCCCTTGTCCTCATCAGACATCATGAGAATTTTGTCCCTCCAAAATTAGATAATGGCTATCAATGTTGGGAGTCCCAGGGCCTTACTTGGTTTCTCACTTTCTTAATAGACATATATATATGTCTTTTCAGCAGTTACAGCAGAAGCATGCTTTAAGTAGGGAAGACCACTTTTGTTTTTTACAAGTAAGAAATTTTATTCTCCTACATCCTCACCTTCAACAGTTGTAAAAGCCCCAAATCCTATTATAGGAGACTTTTTACTGATGGGTTACGATAAAGGTAAGGGTTGGACCAATTTCTGAATTATATAAATTTCTGTTAGACCTGACCCCCTCATTGACAGATTCTAGTCACTGTAAGTGGGAACAAGAATCTAATCTGCTCATCCCAACACCCTAATGGGAGTTGAGACTTAAGAGAAGTTGGGCAGTCACAGCTTCTCCTAACTGGGGTGAATTTAATTGGAAAATTTTAGTGAGATATTTTCATACCCCAACAATAACGAGATACTTTGGAGATACTCGCTCTGACCCGTGCTGACAGGGTTATGGCCCATTCAGCTCCCATTGTCACATTTTGTGGAACTGCCCTCTCCTAATCCCATACTGGCAACAGCTACATGCTTAGGTACAATCCATTTTTGGTCTTCCCATGCCTTTTACATTTGCCAGTCTAGTGCTTGACGTCTTGAGGACCATTGAACTAACTAGGAACAGGGCAAAACTCTGCAAGTCTATGGATACAGACTCTAAAATGTATTACACAGCAGTGGCTCTCTACACAGATCCCAACCTTAGCCCAATGGAAACAGAAGGTTTCAGAAATCAAATCCATGGAAAGGGTCACAGCTACTCTTCAACTAAAAAGGGACAAGTTCTTGGAGATATAGCATCCCCTGCCACCTTGTTGAAACCACCAATGGGAGCCTGGAGATTTGTAGATGAGAGTCTGACTAGGTCATCTTAAATACCACTGTTTTATTTCTCTCTGACCCCACCAGATGATGGGGCAGACCCACCTCACTCCCTTTCTTTTTCCCCTTTTCTTTTCTTTTCTCCTGTTTTTCTTCTTACTCATACCCCAGGTGATACTGGTTGAGACCTTTGACAACTATTTAACATTTTACAGCACATAGTGCATGTTTCTCATGTAGTATTATTGGAATTATGGGCACACTTCCTGGTCTGACAGGTCAGGGTGCACTCATCAAGTTCATGGAGGCCCCCCATCCACCCACGGGGACTGCACTTAAAACATACTGCATATATTGTTTTAAATGTTTCCTTGTTTTAAAAGTATAGAGTTACACGTTATTTGGTTACTACTGACACTTGCTGTTTCTAGCCGATTTTACATAGAGTACATTGAATTTTTTTTACTGATAATTATACATTTGTGAATTATGTATGATTTTAGCTAGCCAAACATGAAACTGTTTTGAAATGAATGTACTGTATACCATTATCGGACTGACTGTCAGTAACTTAGAGTGAATGTAACTATTGTTAAGCTATATGTAAAGGTTAAACTGAAATAAAAATTGAGTTTCAAAAAAACAAATGTTTACTATATATTAACCCATGAGAGATAAGAGTTGTCCCGGGCCAGTTCTTTTAGGACTGCATTGGGAGGGACCATGATGACCAAGAGACTGCTGCAGATGTGACTGCAGAAGTATCTGCCAGTTACTTATTTCTTTGGTGGGGGGGTTCACATCTGACCTTGGCCTTTCGTGTCTGAGCTCCCCAAAAAAAAATGGACTGGCATGATGCTGGTGTGTTATGCATATAATTATGCCTCTCTTGCAAACCCATAAAATAGGAGGCACGTTCTCACTTGCATCACAAAGCTCACTTTACAATTTCACTATTGTAACTTGTGTTATTAATTTAATATGCACTATCAGTACCAAACACCTGCACAGCAAATACATTCAAGCAAATGTTTGGCATTGACAAATGCTTGTTAAAGACTGGTATGGCAAGTATCTATCACATCTGAAGTTGCACCCCCTGGATAGACTGGGCAATATGTGTTTTAACCATAATGCTTTAGGCAATGAATTTGCACAGGAGTTATCAACACAGGCCCCACAACCTATCTGTACTTGGAAGGTAGGTGTAGCACACTTAACATTTACGGTAACCCACAGAAGATGCCTGAATTACTTGAGTTGGCAAAGGGTGGGAAACAGCTATGGAACAACATTAAGAGTAGCATAACAATTGACCACAACTTTTAAATTAATGTTTGTTGTTCTTCTGAAAGTGTGTCTGTCCAAGAGGTTCAGGGAGGACATCATGCATCTGGCACATAGAATACTCCTAGCAGGACACCCTGGAAGAGATCATACTCTATTAAGAATTCTGCAAAGATTTTTCTGCTCTTAAATACAAAAACAGGCTTTAAAATACTGGTAGTCCTGTCTAGAGTGACCTAAAATAACAAGCGTCATTAAGGGAAAGGATGAGATGGTACCAATTCACTTAATAAATTCTTACTCCTTTTACAGCATCAATAGTAGTTAGACAGCAAAAAAAATGTATCCTGCCTTTTTGTAACAGTAATATATTCCTGGTAATGTTAGATTCTTCACTGAGTATTTTAAATTCAATCAGCTATTTTAAGACCATGTTTATTTACAACTTTTATAATTTGCATGGGTTTACAATAAAGATGGCAGTACCCCAGCAACTTTCAAAAACCTTCTCCCCAGGCATCAAGCACGAACTGCACCCACTGTATTTATAATGCAGATATGTCAGGGTGTTGCCAACACATGCTTCTGAAGGTCAACAGGCTAGTACCACACTGATTTGCTTACATCCATGATGACGGACCTGGCAAAGGACCTTTAACTCAGGAATTTAAAAATCCTCAGTCTTGCCTCTGCAACAAAATAAATCAAACAGAAAATCTGATGTATTGATGTTTTGGTTTGTCCTAACTGCCAATCAAATAGAACATAGAATGTGACGGCAGATAAGGACCGCTTGGCCCATCTAGTCTGCCCATTTTCCTACCTAACAGATAAGCTGCAGATCCTAATTAACCAACAGCTTACTTCCTCCTACCCCCACTAGGACTGCCTTATGTCTGTCCCGTGCATTCTTGAATTCCCCCACTGTTCTTGACTCCACAACCCCCTCAGGGAGGCTGTTCCATGCATCCACAACCCTCTCTGTGAAAAAATACTTCCTCAAATTACCTCTGAGCTGTCCCCCCTCTATCTTCAAATTGTGCCCCCTTGTTCTTGCACATCTCTTTTTCTGAAAGATGCCATCCTGTTGGACTTTGTTGATTCCCTTGAGGTACTTGAAAGTTTCTATAATGTCCCCTCTCTCCCTCCTTTCCTCGAGGGTATACATATTAAGCTCCTTTAATCTTTCTTCATATGTCTTCTGGTGCAGACCCTACACCATTTTGGTTGCCCTCCTCTGGACAGCCTCCACTCTGTCTATGTCTTTGAGGAGATGGGGTCTCCAGAACTGCACACAGTACTCCAGATGGGGTCTCACCAACTGTCTGTACAGAGGGATAACAACTTCCTGTTTTCTACTATTGATGGCTCTCCCTATGCATCCCAGTATCCCCCCAGCCTTCCTTCCTTCCTTACTGCCTTCTCACATTGCTTGCCCACCTTTAGGTCATCTGATATAATTACCCTCAGGTCCCTTTCCATTTTTACTGTTGTCAGTATCTCACCCCCCATTGTGTACTCTTGCCCTGGGTTTTTGTTTCCCAGGTGCATTACCTTGCATTTCTTTGCATTGAATCTGAGCTGCCATACATTTGACCATTCATCCAACCTTGCCAAGTCCCTTCTCATTCTTTCCACTCCATCTGGTGTATCAACCCTGTTGCAGATCTTTGTGTCATCTGCAAAGAGACCTAATGATGACACAAATGATTAAATTTTTTGTTAACTAGTACTGCTGCTTTAACAATGTGGAAATGGACTTTATAGCATGGATCTACTCAAAAGTAGTAAGCAAGGATATTGGTTTCTCTTAGTCCTTTGTGACTGTGATGTCAAGTATGTGGAAAGCATTCCAACTACAGTGGTTACCATTTACATGTTGGATTTGGCAGTGCAACCCATCACAGCAAATTCTTGAAGTTGGTGTCAGCAGATCATGATAGTTATGACTGCTGTTCCTCTGCTGATCAGTACCTGACATTCTAATTTCTACCTGTAGATGTTTCTCATGATTCACTGCCATTTTGATTTCCTTTATGCACATGCCCCATATCTGCAACCCAATTTCAATGTTAAATAATGGTATTTATATAATACTGAATGAAGTTCATGAACTAATTGAGCTGTTTGTTTGGACAAATGAAGTGTTTTTCGTATTTATACAACATGCATGGACACAAATCTAATGTAAAAAAATGTTAGTCCCACATACATACTCAGTGCAGTACTGCATGCATAATAAATTTTAGAACCAGGATTCTGGATAAAAAGTACCCTATACCTGTCCATCTTTACCCCTTCACAAAAAAAACCCACCAGCTACAGTATTGTATAAATGTGCAGTATTTCTCCTTCACTCTGTCACTCCATATGAGTCTTAACCTGCTTCCATGCAAATCAGCTTAAAAAAGCACATTTTATCAACATCAACCTCCCATCTCGCTCCCACACCCAAACGCATCACAGGGTTCTGCACAGGTACAGTACAAACAACTTTATTAATAACAGAATTAACATCCACTATACTGTACAGTGAGAAAGAAAAACATGTAAAACATAACACTAAAGTACAAATGAAAAGCATAATGCACAAAGATGTAGTGGTGGGTGAGGGCAGGGCATCTTTATCTATGCTGAATATGGGTAGGGCTGGGTTGGGGGGAGCATGGTATGGGTGATTAAACAGGGAAAAGGGAACATATTTATTTTCCTTAACAAAGAAGCTTTGAAATATTGAAAAAAAAAAGAAAAGATTTGTGGGAATCTTCATCAGTCCACTCATTATTCCTTCACCAGGACATCCACTATCACTATTACTATGCCATAGCATATGGCTATGATCATGATCACTTGTTCACCTATAGGCAGCCACTCCTTTGGTGGTATAGTGTCAGTGTCACTCTCCTTTTGGCCCTCCTGGCAAAGCCTCAGTGCTATGAGCAGTCCAGGAATATCATGTGTGGGAGAGAAGGAAGAGATGAGTGCTATATTCCCATTCAGCCTCCATTCTCCACCTACCCAGCCATACTTGATGCAGCCTCTTCATACCCCACCCTGCTATACACCATTCAGTTCCCCATGCCTCACTCTGTCATACCCAGTTCAGCCCCCTTATTTCTCACTCTGCCATGCCTGATACAGCTCCCTCGTGCCCCACATGCCAACTCCCATGCAGCTCCCTTATACCCCACCCTGCTGTATCCTATGCAGCCCCCTCATACCCCACCCTACCATACCTCCATGCAGCCCCATGCTCTGCCTACCCAGTCATACCCAATGCAGCCCCCTCATGCCCCACCCTATCATACCCCATACAGCCCCCTCATTCCCCACCCTATAATACCCCCATACAGCTCCCTCATGCCCCACTCTAACATAACAAATGCAGCCACCTCATAAAAACATAGAAATGTAGACTTTAATGGCAGATAGGGGCTGCTTGGCCCACCTAGTCTGCCCTATTCCCTACCTATTGGATAAGCTGCAGATCCTAGTTAACCAACAGCTTACTTCCTCCTACCCACAGCTATAATTGCCTTGTGTCTGTCCCATGCATTCTTGACTTCCTCCACTGTTTTTGTCCCCATGATCTCCTCAGGAAGGCTGTTCTATGCATCCACCACCCTATCCATAAAAAAATGCTTTCTCATGTTGCCCTTGAGCCATCTCCCCTATGTCTTCAAATTGTGCCGCCTTGTTCTTGTACATCTCTTTTTCTGAAAGATGCTATCCTTTTGGACTTTGTTGTTTCCTTTAAGGTACTTGAACATTTCTATCATGCCACCCTCTCCCTCCTTTCCTCAGGGGTATACATATTAAGCACTTTTAGCCTCTCTTCGTTCATGACCCACTCAATCATACCCCCATACAGCCCCCTTACCCCACCCTATCATACCCAATGCAGCCCCCTCATGCCCCACCCTACCATACCCAATGCAGCCCCCTCATGTCCCACCATACAATACCCAATTCAGCCCCCTCATGCCCAGTCTTACCATACCCCTGCAGCCCCTCATGCTCAATCTTACCATACCCCTCGCAGCCCCCTCATGCTGTACCCTACCATGCCTAATGCAATGTCCTCATGCCTGATCCTGCCATGTCCCAGTGCACTACCACCTTATGACCCACCCTGCCATGAACTCACCATGGCTGGATCCACTATGAACCACATGGTCCTGTGTTTGTCAACTTAACACTCTTCATCAAACCTCTGGAGTTTTATGAGCTGCCACATCTGCCTCACCAATGTGGCCTACCACTGTATCCACATGATGACTGCAGATGTGTGTTACCCAGCCCTCAGCAGCATCTCTGCTGGGCAGCACTTAAATGGCTGAAATGTCAGAAAAAGGACATGCATGAGTGACAGGCACAGGGCAGTGCAATACCTGAGCACAGAACTCATACAGTACTGTACTTACCCAATCAGGGTGTACAACGGACCAGTCATTTCCATTATTTGCCACAAATTTTAGTGGGCCAACATGCTCTAAGGCATAGAAGAGCTGCATCCAAGCCATCTTCTCACTGGCGTCCAGCAGGGTGCTTGGTTACACGTGTAGATTTATGTGAGCCATGTCTAGTTCTACAGGTACCTGTTGGATGCGGATGAACTTACTGTGCAGCTGATGTGTAAAGCTGGGTTTAGCATGGTTAACTTTGACCCATTTTTCCCGAACTGTTACCCACTCGATATGAATTGCCCTGATCATCTCACCTGCATGACTTTGCCTAGGTGCAGCACCTGTGTTTTGTTGTTTTAGTAATTACTTTATATTTTTATGATAAAATATTTGTACTATACGGTATGTGCAGTGAAACAATGATGCTTTTGCTTTGCATTTCACACTTCTATTACAAAAGAATTCCATTGATAAGGCGCCTGGCCCTGACGGTTTCACCCCATTCTTCTATAAGACATTTAAAGCTGAAATTGCCCCATTGTTGAAACAACTTTTTGCTTTTTGGTCCAAGGGTGGAGTTAGGGATGCGTCACTCTCCGAAGCCAGAATAATTTTACTACCCAAGCCGGGCAAACCTCCAGACTTGGTTGGTAACTATAGACCTATCTCCTTACTGAATTTGGATGTAAAATTTTTGCTAAGATATTAGCTTCTAGGCTAAAGAGTATCTGGCATGAGCTGATTAGTCCGGAACAAGCTGGCTTCGTGGAGGGACGCACCTCGGCTGACCACTTTAGGAAACTGTTTTATCTAATTTCGGCATCAGCGGCCCCTAGTGTTGAAGCTTCTCTTATCTCGGTTGACGGGGAAAAAGCTTTTGACTGGGTGGAGTGGGCCTATATGTTTGATGTTCGTCTTAAATTTGGAATCCCCCAACAATTTATACAACTAATTAAGATACTCTATTCATGTCCAACTGCTAGAATTCAGTGCATTAATTTAATTTCTGTTGCCTTTCCGTTACGGAGGGGAACTCGTCAAGGGTGCCCTTTGTCACCATACCTGTTTAACCTGTATTTAGAACCTCTAATTAGAGCAATCAAGACCGACAAACAAATACATGGCATTAAGATTGGAGATCAAGAGCACAAATTGTCGGTATTTGCGGATGACATTTTACTTCACATTAGGGACACAACCTCAACCCTTCCTAGAGCTTTAAACCTTATCGAGGATTTTAGCAGTTTTTCAGGCTTTAAGCTTAATCTTTCCAAAACAATTTTTCTTCCTCTTTCCTCCAATCTGGTAAAAGGATGGTGTCTATCTTTGGGCCTTCAGTGGCAACCTAAGTCTTTGGTTTATTTGGGTATCTAAATTTCTAGGAATTTGGAGGAGCTGGCCCAGATGAACTTAAGACCAGTCCTTAAAGCTATTAGAGAGGATCTGGAGAGATGGTTGAAATTACCCCTGTCTCTTTCTGCGAGGATCAATACAGTAAAAATGGTGGTTTTGCTGAGAATCTTATATCCACTTCTCAATCTGAACATATACCTCCCCAAATCCTTATTCGACAACTAAGTAGGTTTTGCTCAGAGTTTATTTGGAAAATAAACACGCCCATGAAACCTATTCTAAACTCTGTCGACATCGGAGATTAGCTGGCCTGCAGCTACCTGACTTTTTTAAATATTACCTGGCTATACATGCAGCCAGGACTGTTTTATGGACCGGGAAAATTAAGTCTCCTACTGATGGCCTAGTATTTGACCAGGCAGTAGCGAAGGACTTAAAGTTAGACCTAGAATCTTTTCTATATACTACTTGGTCCAAAATACCTAAAAAGTTCAGGAACACTCCCCTGGGGTGGGATATTAGGGCTATTCATCAGTTATATGTTGGGCTGAAAGTTAACCCTAAATACGACTTTTCACAACCCTTGTTGAAGAACCCAAATTTATTAATAGGTAATCAACCTATTAGAAGTGCATTTTTATCATCCCAGCCTAAGACTCGGATTTCGGACCTGTATGAAGGTAACTTTTTGTTGCCACTTTCATCATTAGCTTTAAAATTTGGAGTTAAGCCCCAGCATATGTTAAATTTGGCCCAAATCAGGAGTTCTATCTCATGAATGAGGAATGCCAAAAGATCGGATCTAGTGGGGGATCTATGGGTGCAACTGTCAGATGTTTGTTCATCTGGAAGGCTGGTCTCTAGGAGCTACCAATATATTGTTAAGAAGTTTGAATTGAAATTATCTCCCATCCCTTATTATTGGAAAGTTAACAAGTCCTTAGATTGGCCGGAAGGAATCTGGGAGAAAGTATGGGATAATATTTATACATGTATCAAGCAAGACAGGCTAAGAGAAATTCAATTCATATTGTTGCATAATATGTATTGGTCTCCCACCAAATTACACCATTGGAATAACAAATGCTCCCCAGCCTATGAGAATTGCGATGGCTCTTTAGCTACTACTTTTCATAAACTATGGTTCTGCCCTAAAAGTACTGAATTGTGGGAGGTGGTCAAAAGGGGGCTAAAACCCTTTTATGATCTCACAGCACTCTTTACTCCAGAGATATGTATTTTTGGGATGTACAAATCTGTTCCAAACAATATCTTAAGAGTCCGGATAGCACTTGTGGCATCGGTCACTAAGTTGGTGATTCTCGTCATTGGTAGAGACATGGACTCCTTCTTTTAAAGAGTGGTGGGAGAATTTTGGCTGCTTTATATGCTGAAAGAACTGTGTATGTATTGTCTAATACTCAGCAGAAATTTGACAACTACTGGAAGAAACTAAGCGGTCTTTAAGTGATAAATTTGGTTTCTAGAAAGGGGTATGGTGTGTATGTTTGGCCTTTAGGCCTTACTACCTTATTTTGTTGTCTTTTATACCCTTTCCTATCTTGTTTACTTCTGTTTCTTCTTTGTTTTTTCCTTTTTTCCATAGGAGGTCCTTATACTGTTAATCCTTCTCTTTCTTTTTTTCTTTTTTCGTAACCTTTGCCTCCCCCTCTTATTTGATTATTTGATTATTTGCTTTTATTCCTCTCCTCCCTTTATTAAAGTTTGTAGGTGGTTCATGTCAATGCTCCTGTCCTCCTGTTTACCTAACATTTGTAGTATTTACTTTGACGGATAGCTGCGGGGTGGGGGTGGGCTGGGGGTGGGTTGAGTTGGGGGTTAATGTTCAGTTTGTGTTATTTTTCCTATTGTTTCAAGTATTTGTATTTTTTGTTACTGTGCACAAACCCTAACTGTAGTTGATGTAATGACTTTACATGTGTGCACTTGTATAGTTGTTGTTTTCTTTTCTTTATAATAAAATATTGTTATTGGCAAAAACCAAAAAAACAAAAGAATTCCATACATTTTTGGTACTGTTATGTCAGAAATTAACTACTGCACTTAATGTACTGTATTTCAATGAGAGACTAAAGATATGTTTCTATCATTTTCATAAGAAATACTGTAAATACTTCTTTCAG
Organism: Neoceratodus forsteri; assembly: GCA_016271365.2. Taxonomy (NCBI): domain Eukaryota; kingdom Metazoa; phylum Chordata; order Ceratodontiformes; family Ceratodontidae; genus Neoceratodus; species Neoceratodus forsteri. Next base: position 1,020,966,236 of record CM028129.1, read on the forward strand.
CCACAAACTATGTTTGTGCGCTTGTCCATCATACAGCATCTGTCCAGAGGTGCTGTATAGAAAGCCACGGTATAATTCCATACAGTTTTACAGTACAGTGGGAAACAGGCAAATAGCAGTTTTACTGCAAAGAGAAGAAAAAAAAAAACTATAAACACTCCCTGGTGGAGCCTTGGCCTACAATCGATCTTACAGCAAACAACTGGGAAACTTTTTTTTTTTGCTGTTAGATTTTTTATTTTGTTATAGAGAAAGGGCATATATCACTGTGCATATACAAGTGTTACATTTCAGTCAAATTTTACATGCTGTATCATAGTAAAGTATTCACAGTGCATTTACAATACATTAGAAGGGAGTGGACTAAATCACGATCCTGACCTGGAACTGGGTTGTTACTTACAAAGTGGGGTACTGGGGGGCTCATTCACCATGTCAATTATCACCAGAAGGGTGGGAAGAAGTAGGACTGGGGTCACTCAAGGTGGCATCAACATATCTTTACCCAAGGGGTTTATGAGATGTGGAGGTACATTCTGAAGGTACTGCATAAATGGGTCCCATTTATCCAAGAAGGCATGCAGGGTTGCTGTAGCCAAGTGGGTCAGCCTGGAGAAACTGGCCAAATTAGCCATGGCTACTAACCAAGCTGTGAGAGATGGTATCTCTCTAGTCCTCCATCTACAAAGAAGCAACCGTTTAGCTTCCAATGAGGCTTGTATAAGCCATGTCAAGTGGGGGCTAGATGATCTGAATTCAGTGGGCGGGAGCCCCAAGATCCAAAAACTATAGGAGGTAGAAACCTTTTGTCCCAATACATTGGAACAACATGTAAGTATTTCCAACCAGAAAGGACGGATGGGGTCACATTTCCACAATATATGGATAAGTCTGCTCCAGTCGCATTACATCTCCAGCACCTATCGTTCGTAAGTAAATTCATTTTCTTTAGTACTACTAGAGTATGGTACCAGAGGTGTCTTATCTTATTTTAGATAAAGAAGCTTCTGGAGTCCCCACAAGCTTTTTTTTTTATATTAACCAGCCCCTTTGCTGGGCATCTTCAATGAAGGGAAGGTTTAACATATACTGCCACCTAGTTTTGGCAGGAAGGGATGGGCCTGTTAAAGCACCCCTCATATACCTATAAATGGCCTGCCAGGCCTTTCTGCAATTTTAGCCAGCATCCTAAAGGCAGTTTGTTTTGTTTGGCTTTGCCATTGCCTTGACACATCGTGCACGTGCTCCCTCTTTTCAACCAGGTTAAATAAACATGTCTTATTTGAAGATATCTCCAAAAATCACTAGTACCCAAATTAAACTTCTCTTTCAGGCAGGTAAAACTATCTATGGTATGGCCATCCTCCATTAGTATATATTGTAGAGTGTTGATCTGCTTCCCCTTCCAGCTCTCCCAGTAAAGGGGTTTATGATCAATGGTCCAACCCAGGTTGTTCCATAGGGGGAGGTGTTTCCCCAGATTCAAACAGGATTTACTTATGGCCCCCACTTGATACCAAGTCTTGTGAGCTGCTTTTATTGTGAGCCAAAAATGAAAATTTGAGGGGAAGGGGCTTACCTAAATATCCAAGCAGATGGATCCCTTGCATGTCCATCCTCTCTATTGCTTCCCATGCAGGTAAGTCAGAGTTATTTCTCTGAAGCAGTCTGCATGTGGCTGCAGCTGAAAATGCATATGTGTAGTGTTGAAAGTGAGAGAGGCACTACCCACCCATGCTCCATGGAGCACGGAGTTTGGCTCTACTATACCACGGGGTTTTGTTTTCTTACATGAAAGCCCATATTATACTACCCAGTAATTGAAACCATTTCTTGGGGATCTCAATTGGAAGGTGGGATAGTATGTAAAACACCCTCTGTGCAATCATCATTTTAATTGCCGCCACTTTCCCGGGGAGTGAGAGATTTAACTGTTTCCACCTTTGAGTTTCTGCCTTGAGTCTATCAATTAGTGGAGAGAGGTTAGTCTCCGGAAGGGACGATACAATGGCATTTACCCTAATACCTCCTAGATACTTAATACCCGCCTTGGCCCTGATCAACCCCACCACTGAGATATCTTCAGATGAAAGCTGCTTATTCAGGAGGAGGACTTCTGTTTTGCCCTGATTAATCCTAAATCCTGATATGCTAGCAAAGGATTGCAGTAGCTCCACAATGTATTCAGCACTGAAATGAAAATCATCAGTTAGAATGAGACAATCTTCAGCATATAACAGCACCTCATATGACTCAGAGCCTACCCGTATACCTTTAATATTTGGATGTTCCCTTAGAGCACTAGCCTGAGCTTCTATGACCAGCACAAACCACATTGGGGAGAGGGGACATCCCTGCCTGGTGCCCCTATGTAATTCAAATGGATCAGAGAGTGTGTTATTAGTTAGCAGTCTAGCCATAGGTGACATATACAGTGTTTTGACCCAGCCCCTAAACATATCCCCAAAGTTGTAGTGCTGCAGCATCCTGTGGAGAAATCCCACTCTACTGAATTGAAGACCCTCTCAAAATCTACTGAAACAGTGGCTGATGGAGTGGGGGCAATCCTTGCCTTCTGTATAAGGGAAATTAAGGATCTAATGTGATCTGAACAGGCGCGGCCCTTCACAAAGTCCACTTCGGAAGTGTGAATCAAACAGGGAAGGATTTTTTCCACTCTAGCTGCTAGTAACTTGGCTAGAATATTGGTGTCTGTGTTAATCGATGAAATGGGCCTATAGCTTGTAGGTAGAGTGTGGTCTTTACCTTCTTTAGGAAGGACCATGATAATCGTCTTCCTGAGGGTGGCAGGAAAAATCTCCTGATCCCAAGCTTCTTGTAACATATCCCTCAGGGGATGAGATACTATCTCTGGTATTACCTTATAAAAATCAATAGAGAATCCATCTCCCCCAGGAGCTTTTTTTGGGGCCATCTATTAATTGCCTCCCTTATTTCTTGTATCCCTGTGGACCTCTCTAGATGGTCTCTCTGGGCATCTGTGAGTCTAGGAAGTCATGTACCTGTCATGAACTCCTCAAATTTGGACTCGTTCCAGGTAGTATGGGAGCTGTACAAGGTTTTGTAGAAAGACAGCATGATTTGGTTAATGACCTCTGGTTTACTATGCATTACCCACTTATTGTCCCTAAGTTGGGCTATGTGCCTCTCAGCTTTTGGTTTTTTTAGCCGGAAGGCTAGGAGTTTCCCAGCTTTTTCTCCCCCTGACCAGTATTTGTGTTTTAATCTTAGAATCTGTAATTCCACTTTTCTAGATGCAAGCGTATTCAATTTCATTCGTAGGGCCAGGAGGTCGTGCAGCAGATCAGGGTTCTGTAGTTTAGTAGGGTACTTCTTGTACAGGCCTTCTTTCTCTCCCAATACCCTCTCTAGTTCCCTAGCCTCATTCTCTCTCTGCTTCCTATGGTAGGCAGCATAGCTGATAATGAGACCTCTAATCGTGGCTTTAAAGGCCCCCCAGATGGCTGCTGCAGTTGCAGACCCATGTGGATTGTCAGAAAAGAAGGTTTTAACCTCCCCTTTAAGCCACTCTTTGAAGTTTGTCTCCTGCAACAATAAAGGTTCTTACCTCCAGCTGACTGACCTAGTAAAAGGAGCAAAAGGACCCAAGGCTAATCTTAAATGGGCATAGTCTGAAATGTATAGAGGAGCAATTGTAACATCAAGTACCTTATTTATAATGTTCGGAGAGATAAACCAATTGTCTAATCTACTAGCAACTTGTATAGCCTCAGAGAAATAGGTATAGTCCCTCTCGACCGGGTGGGATACTCTCCATATGTCTTGCAGCTTATGCAGGGATATCAAATCCTTTAAAGCCCTAATAGATTGGGGGCGTGCATCTGGCTTGGAGTTGGATCTATCCAGGAGGGAATCCATAGTTAAATTAAAATCCCCCCCAAGAGAATGTCATCCTCCCCTGCTGACAACTCCGGTAGATCTTGTGAAGTTTATGAAAGAAATCAGGGGTGTCCTCATCAGGGGCATAAATGTTAGCTAAAACTATATTCCCTGTGGGGCTGCCAACTTTAGCTAATACCCATCTCCCTCCTTTGTCAGCCCTTTGTTCTTGCATAGACCATTTTATGTTTTTGTGACACAGTATGGCTACCCCCCTTTAGTTTTGTTAGCCACACTATGAACCTCCAACCCCACCCATTCCCGCTTTTGTTTTTGCACTTCCATATGATTTAGCTTAGTTTTCTGTAAGAAGGCTATCTGAGTACTCAGGGATTTAAGTCTGGTAAGTACTTTCTTATGTTTAATGGGTGAGTTCAGGACCCTCACATTCCATGATGTAGCCGTTACCATATCTTTACCTGCCATGAGTTATAACAGTCAGAAAAGCCCAAGGACCCGACCTAATTACCAGGAAACCAAGATGTCTGTATGTAGGAAGCTTGTCCTTCGAATCAACCCCTAATCCCTTTCCATGTCTGCCCTCTATATTTCTGCACTCCCCACATACACTGTGAATTAACTTGCTTAGTACCCTACTAGTCCCTATAACAGCTTTTGTTTTTACCTTTCCATACCACTGTCCCTGTACTGAACCTTCACCTAAAAGGCTCTCCTTGTAAGATCTGACCATAGTGTGTGGATATGGTCCATGATCCAGAGAACCCCTCCTGAGCACGGGGCCTGGTAATATACAACGAACCACTAATTTGGCAATCATCCTGTAGTGTGACCACCTCTGCTACTTGGCCCCAAATAGTACCAGAATATAAATCTGCAAACCATGGAACATGATGTTGACACTCTTATACCATGCTTGAACAAACAATAAAATCCAGATCAGTTCCCCCTTATAACCACTAGAGGAGGGAAGCACCCCTCTAATTGAGTGAACCTAGTACGCGCTGTGCAAAACAAAAGAATAAAAAGCTTTGCACTAACTCTCTCCTGCAATTAGAAAACACCTAACTTGGTTCACCAAATCATCATGACCCATATTAGGCCTTAGGCCATCTGGCATAGGAAGCAGGGCGAGACCCAAATACTGCCTCCATGCCATAACCGGCCAAGCAGAAAAAAACCTACTCCGGTGCCAGCCAAACATGGGGACCCATCCCCTATATGTTAACTGGCGTGAGGGAAGGTTGGGGAGAATAACTCAACCCCTCCATAGCCCTTCAAAGCCCAGTGAGCTGGGCAAGGAAAATAAGGTTGGAACCCCTCAGTCATCTTGGCAGCTATTGCTCGGTCAGCAGTTCCCCCTCACATTCGGCCCAATCAGTGCAATGTGGGGCTCAGTCCTTAAGCAGACTCTGGTCTGTGAGATCTTCTGGGGACGGACAGTCCAAATTCTTTAAGTCCAGGACATGCGGCACAAGATCCCACAGAGGTTCCTATCTGCTGGACAACTTAATAGGTGTAGTAGCTGGGGATATCGTACTGTCATCTGAGAGGATTTCCAATCTCTGTCAGCTCCTAGACCTTTTCTTCCTGGCTGATGACTTTTTACTTGGTGTATCCCTCCCAGGCTTCCTCGATCGACCTCATTGGGCTCTCTGCCAGGCCCCCCCAAGTCAGTATCCTTCGGCTCGGAACTGGTTGCTATCTCCATGGGATTTGGGGAGTTCTCCTTGTGTGGTCTGGTTGTGCTGCTTGGAGTTTGCTGGGATTTGGACATGCCCCTGCTCGGTACTTGTATGGTTTTCAAAAAGTGATCCACATCTCCAGGGTTGCTAAATGTATGAAATACCCTGTTGTATTGGATTCTTAGTTGTGCTGGATATCTGAGCGAGGTTGGAATACCCATCTTGTATAGTTGATGTTTCACCTCTGCATATGCTCTTCTGCGCCTTGCGGGTTCCTGGGAGAAATCTTGGTAAAGCTGGATGGTGCAACCTTGCCACATTAGGGACTCTAGTTCTCTTGCTAGGTAGAGATATCTCTCCTTCACCTAGTACCATAGAAATTTGCACAGTATTGGACAAGGGCACTCCCCAGGCTTGGGTTTGGGAGCAAGAGTGCAGTGAGCTCACTCAACCTCTGGTGGGGCATCGAGCTCCAGCCCTAGCATCGCTGGCAATGCATCCTCCAAAAAGGATATCCCTGTCCCTGTCCTCCATTCCTTCAGGAATTCCCACTATTCTAATGTTCTGCCTCCAAGCTCTATTTTCCAAGTCATCCACTTTGGAGAGTAAGTACTGAATCTGGCCATGATGTTCACTCAGGTGACTGTTGTGCTGTAAAATTTGTTCAGATTGTTGCTTTATAACTTTTTTTGGAGCCCTCCATCTGAAGAGCTAATACTCACAGCTCCTCATTTATTTGTGTAGATGCTTGTTTTAGCTCCGTAGTATTTTGTAAAACTTTGCTTAACATCACTATCATATTTGCAATGTCCATGGCCAAGCTTTCGGAAGTGGTGGAAGAGGTAATTTCTCACCATGCAGACTCAGGGTTGTTGCCTATTCACTGTGCATCGGACTGGAAGATCCAAAACTCGGGTGGCGCTTGAATCTTGGCCTATATAGCACACTAGACACAGCCAGGCCAAGACTATTAATCGTGGCATAGAAATGCGAGTCTACCTCCGATTCCAACAAGAAAAGTCTTAATCGAAAGATCTGGTGATCTGACAATGAGAGCTTGCTCTTAGAAGCGCTGATCTCCTGACTGGATCTCACGGATGGGGTGCTAGGGGTTCACAGGGTAACTCCAACAAGAATTAGCGTGCCACCATGTTGGCTGCCAGGCTCCGCCCCCCAACTGGGAAACATTTTTAACACTCTGAGTGGGATGGGAGATAATAGCTGATACATGCAATGCATGGCTGTGAACCCACCAGAGGAGCATGGTAATCAGTACAGTTGTGTGATACTAAGAGTATTGGAACCACTATAAATAAATTGTATGCTTTTAATATGAACATACAAACCTGCCAGCAGATACAGGGCATAAGGTCTATCAAGTCTGCTCGAGCGTGCAGCTAGCAGTCCATTTCACTGCAGCTGCCCCTCCATCCCCTACCCATATAACTGTGACCTTCCCAATCACCTCTTAAAACTGTCCCATCCCCTCTTAAAACAGTCCACCGACTTACAGGATACCACTTCTTTGAGCAACATGTTCCACTTTATCACTACTCTTTTCGCGAAATAGTGCCTTCTCATTTCTCTCCCGAATCTTCCTCTCACCAATCTCAGACCATGCAGTAGCATGAGATATAAGCACTGGGGATTGGATGCCTTCAATAGCGGCAACCAAATCCCCAGGGCAAGTCTCCAGGGCTATCGTGGAGTAGGGTGGCTGTATGAAGGGTTCAGCGAATATAGAGATGGGATGTCACTATACATATGTGCATGGAGGGGAAGGGAGCACACAAAGTGAGGAGCAGGAGGGAATGTGAGGGGTGGTGCCTCAGTGGGTTGCCAAGCCAACCCCGTGGCATGGTGGGTGGGTTGTCAGCATTGGTCAGCAAGGTACTGAGTTCGGGTCCTGGCGTTGGTGCATTTTTGTTGCGCCCAGCCTGAAGCTTTTTTTTTTATGTTTTATCTCCTGACATCCAATACCCGTGGAGTTCTGAATCGCCAAGTGGAAAGTGTGGGGCAATGCCCTCTGTGGGAGGGGTGAAGGGGCACAGCCCACTCCACATAAAACATTAAAAAACTAAGTCTCCAGCACTACTTTGCTGTGTGCAGGGGGTGTCAAAATAAATTTTTGGCACTCTAACTTCACGATAACAGCGATCGCTTTTAGGCTTTCGCCGTTATCACATATAACTGACCATTCCCGCTAGTGTTCCTCCCTCCCTTTAACTTAACTCTGTACCAGTCTTATTTATGTCTTTCATATATTTAAAGGTTTCTGTCATATCCCCTATATCCCTACACTCCTCCAGGGACTACATGTTAAGCTCCCTCAGCCTCTCCTCGTAGGGTCTATCTTCCATCCCTGGGATCATCTTTTTTGCTCTTTTCTGGACCCCTTCAGCAATTTAGTACACTTCCTTAAGTATGGGCACCAGAACTGCACCCAGTACTCCAGCTGTGGCTTCACCAATGACCTGTATAGTGGAAGGATTACCTCCCCTCTCCTGGAGGTGAGTGCTCTGACAATATACCCCAGCATCATATTAGCTTTAGCTACTGCTTTTCTACACTGTGCTGAGTGGATCATTTGCCTTTTTATTATCACTCCAAGATCTTTCTCCTCCTCTGTAGTGGCTAGTCATATCCCACCAAGCTGATAACAATTCAATTGGTTCCTTGCTCCCAAGTGCTTGACTTGCACTTCTTTTCATTGAACCCCAGCTACCATCTGTCCGACTAGTACTCAAGTTTAGCCAGATAATCCTGTAGCCCCATCACCCTTCTGTATCATCTACCACTGCACCAATGTTCTTGTCATCCACATGTAACTCACCCCCACTGGCCCCCCTTGTTCAACTAGCAGGGCTGCTCCTCTCACACATGGCATAAACGGGAGTGATGGGGGTTGTCACTACAGTTCTGTTTATCAATATATCTACTTTGGAGCCTGCCATCCTCAGACAGGCAAACCAAGTGTGGCAACTACCTGGCTCACATCTGATGGGGGCATTTACCATGGTCATCAACCTGGGTCCCTGGGAGAAAATGTTTGCACATAATTATGCTAGGTGTGTACTTCTGGTCAGGGGCACCCAAGTAAATCCAGACATAGTGGAAGCAATAACAGTACTGTCCAAGCCAGGCTGGGATTCTAGGAGTGTGGCTTTTATTCACATACACAGAGAATAATCACAAAGTGAAGATGGACCCCCACAGGGCTACTTCTACTGGTAATGCAGATTACTGAGGTACAGAGCACACACATATTGAACCCTCAGGTTCTAAAATGGAAACAGTGAGCACTCTCTGGTTCTGAATGGAAATTGGCACACATGACTAGAACAGGTACATTTCCCTTGACTAGGCACCCTCGACCAGTACTAGGAGACGTTGCCATATTTCATAAGGAATTACTGGAGGCACCCTCAACCACCAAAGAGCACATACAGGCTCACAGAAAATCCAACCCACATCTGAGTAAACTATTTTCTTCAGGCACTGGCCAAATGCACTGAGAGAAAACAAAGGTACCCAAACTGAACCCGGAAAGGTAAACCGTTTGCTCCAGATGGGGGGTCTCCCACCTTTTGCTTCCAAATTTATACTTGGCCATTCATCTGGTTAATAATACCCTCACAGCAAACTTGTAGATGCTATCTTGAAATGTCTTTCACATTTAACATACTACTTTACACACCTCTGACGTGTCCTGAAGTTAAAAGTTCTGTAATTGGCAATGTTTCTTCACTAGACCCCAACTTTAGTAGTCACTTTTAAATCAGACATGACTAAAAGTTCTGTACTTGGCAAGTCTCTCTCTGGACCCCATAGTAGGCAGACACTTTTAAACAAAAAACAGTCTAGGTAACAGAGTCCCTTTGTCAGAGAAAACTCACCACATGAATGCAGGTGTGCCAGGGCTTTTTCACATAAAAGTCTCAGGTACTCACAGAGCAGATGAATATCAGGCAGCTTCAACACAGTCCAGGCATGGGCCAGGGGATTGTCTCTGAATCCTGGAACCCCCCATCCCTCTGGGGATGGGGCACTGGAAAATCCTCTTGATACAGTTCCACCACTTCACTCTCTGTCTTCTATGTTCTTCTTCTAGGGTGAGAACAAACTATCCAAACTACAGAGGTAGATCTCTGTCAGATCTAAAAACTAAGGAGCTGCGTACTGCAGCCTCCTCCTGGCACTCCACTCTACAGACTACCGAACTGTAAATCAACATTCTATCACTCTCTCCCCAGCTGGCATTCCAATGTGGCTTATGCTGCTGTAAAAATTCTAAAGTGACATCATCACTCCAGCTCAGCTGAGACTGAAAACAGAGTATGACAGTGTGAAATCCATTTAACTGGCATTTCACAAGCTGCTTCTCCCTGCCTGCCACAGATTCTAAGTGGGATTTTTGTAACCCCTGGGAACAAGGGGATGACACCCACCCTCAGCCAGGAAAATGACTGTCCCCAGTCATTACGTACCCAGCACCAGGCCATCCTACCCTATCTGCTGACTGTGGAGAGGTAGTGCTACCTTCTCCCCTACCATGTGCCAGGCACAGGCAGATGACACTAAAGGCCCAGAGTCCATTGGCTAATGTATCAGCCCCTTCACTATGATCTTACTATGGTAACCAGTGACCCTAGAAGAACTGTCCAGAGCACAGCCATAATAGACCAGCACTGCTGCCCCTACTGCAAGTCAGGGCCACAGTCTGTCTATCCCCCTAGCCCAATAGGGAAAACCTATCTAACCAAAATAAACCGACCCAAAACAGGGGAACCTTCCCTCATCCTTGGACACCTGCAAACCAAATACCCCGGAGCTAACACTATACACAAGCATTACTCTCCCACACTCCCCCACAACTACACCTGTAGAAGGAAAAAGGTTAACACATGTTAACAACTACACAGTACTGTAAAGAAAACACTACTTTAAAGCACTGAGGAACTCCGATGAGTCCCTCTAATCCCCTTCTTGTCTTCTCTTCTTTTTTATCAGGATCCACCTGAAAGAGAAAAGATAAAAACACACCCCAAATCTGCAAACACAGTACACTACCATAACCCTTACTATCAAACACTGCAGAATCACAAAAAAATTTTTTTTTTGAAAAAAAGGGAGAAAAGTACAAAACTATAGAAAATATCATTATGTACAATACACCTTTTGAGGATGGAAGACCCTAAATGTCCCAGCTAGTGACAAATAGTGCCAGAAGGCAAGATCCATGAAAGAGTCTCTTCTGGGCCGAAGCCCAGTGAAGCACAGTTCCTTGAAGTACTGTAAATCCCAAAGGGGAGGGTCTTTGTGGACAGTGCAACAGCCTGTAGTCTGCTAGGTGTAGGATATGTATTGCAATGTTAATAAAGTGAGAAAAGTCAGGACTTACCAGTCCCTTGAAGAACGAAAAATGGAACAGCACCTGGATCTCCAGCCGAAGATTCTCCCTGGCAGCATTTCTTTGGATACAGCTGGGTGGAAATGTTCCAGAAACAACAGGATGGACTTCTGGAAACTGCTGGGTTGATGTCATCTCTGGCTGGCGTCATCTAGGAGATGGAACCTTGGAACAGGAAAAGAACAGCTTGACTGATGTCATCCAAAATCCCAGGTGATGAATCAGGAAACAGCTGGTCTGATGTCATCTAGGACTGATGTCATCTGGAAGGCCAGGCGATGGAACTGGAAGGCACACTGCAAGGATCACAAATCTGGACACACCTTTGGATCCTGGAACACCAGACTGGCAGAACAACATTGGTACAGCAATGACTGGATGGCAGCAGTAGCTACAACTACTCTGCTTTCCATTTGGTAGGCATGGGCACATTCACAGGATGATGGTAACATTGAGGGTAGTACCACAATGGGTGAGATACATGATACATGGATACAGGAAGAAATACAGATACATGGAGAAATGGATGAAAAAGCAGCAGTTCTTTTTCTTTTGGTTTGGTGCAGGTAACACTAGTGTAGGTGAATAAGAACATATGAGGATTTGCAGAGACATATTTTTGGGACCTCTCTCCTTCCTCCAACTCACCTTCCTGTTGCCCCCTAGCCTTCTCTACTTACATCATACGTCATGGTACTGTCTGCTGTCCTAATCTGTTCTTACCTATTTGTAGTACTTCTGATCCACTGTTTTGATATTTCTCTAGCAAGTCTGAGCTTCTATGCACCTAATTATCCTAGATCATTGTCAGTTTGTATAGCTTGTATGCTCTATGTAAACTTCCCATGCACCTACTAATTTAGCCCACTACCCACTGTTACAGCAGGTAGGCATCTTAGATAGACCTTGAACACTGAAACTATTCTTGTAGACCTGCTTTGTCTCCATCACATGTTAATTACCTCATCTGGAGGTACGTTATCAAATCTTGTATTATATTGTATATATTGTATTATATGCATTACTCTTTACTATTGCTATTTTTGTGCATTGTCTCTGTTGGTTATGTTATTTTGCAGTCACATCTGGGGCCCTGGTCATGTCTTAAAATGGTCCAGTGGATAAGTGCCCTTACCTGGTTACCAAAGACATAAATAAGTAAATAAATGAATAAATAAGATTTAGCTTGTTTTCTGTTGCAGGGGTCAGATACGTGAATTTAACATATTTTTGCTGTAGGGAACAGTTACTTGTATTAAGATTGTTTTCTGCTGCAGGTATTTAGATTGTTTTCTGTTGCAGGGAGCAGATGTAGAGAAGGACCCACCCTCCCTCCTCCATCCCACCCTTCTCAGGGTTATCTACCTTTATAGGAACATACCCAGATAGCATTTAGCTACTTCCTGTTCAGACATAGAAAAGGATAGGAGCACCCTGACAGCACAACAAGTAGACCTGGTGATCTTGTGATTGGGTCCCTTAAGTTGTGAAACTATCATTCAGAAGTGGGAAAATGTAAGAGAGGAAGGAACAAATATTTTTTTTTTTTTAGTTTTAAGGTTTGTGGCTAGAATAAGAGTAGGAGATAGGGCTAAGAGGTAAATACATCAGATGACTCTATGGTTGTTGGGCACAGTAGTTTACAAAAGGGTATCATTACAGCTGTTAGGGTTGCAACAGGCAGAAAAAAAGGGGACAATGCTGGGAGTGGTGCAGTGGAGTGGTGCAGTGCAGTGGCTGTGGGTAGGCAGTGTTCAGAAGAACCTTCTGGATGCTGTGGTGCTGCCTCATCTGCTGGCACCTCTCTAGATAGAGGGTAGAGATTACCAGTCTCTGGGCCAAGCTGGTCAGGATTAAGGTGGTCTCCTTCCCCCCCAGAGGCCACCATAGCCACACCCACTACCTCAAAGGATGCCCAGCAGCCAGAGTGCTTGGACTAAGGTGGACTCAGGTAGGGTAAGGGAGGTGGGTCAGAGGCCCATCCCCCAACTGGCACAACTGAGGAACTCCTATGCTATGTTGAAGAACCAGGAATGCACTACAGGGTCACCCAAAGTTGTACCAATGGGGGATCAGTGTGACCTCTTCAATGGAGCCCCAAGGATGGGTGGAAGAGGACCCCAATGGAAGAGGAAGCTACTCCTGGTAGGTAAATCCATCATCCAGGGTGTGGAGCTGGGAACAGGCAGACAGGAGTAGAGGGAGGTAAATTGCCTACCAGGAGGCACAGCTTGGAGGGATGGAAAGCAAATCCAGAGGATCACTAGGATGGTAGCAAAGAGGGGAGAGCTGGATGTCGTTATCCATATAGGGACCAATGACCTAGCTGGAAACAAGGCTGAGATTATAAGAGTGCAGGAGGAGTTCAGGTAACTGGGGAGGAGCCTAGGGCAGGTAGCAAGCTCTGTGACCTTCACGGAGGAGCTGCCTGTCCACAGCAAGGGGGAGGCTAGAGACCTCTGCACCAGGGAATTCAATGCTTGGTTGAAGCTGGTGCAGAGAGCAAAGTTTTGGCTTCACTGGGGACTGGGGGCTCACCTGGAGGGATGCAGGACTGTACAGGGGTGATGGCATTCATCTGTCCATGAGGGGGACTGATGTCCTTAGTGAATGGTTTAAATGCTTCATTGACAAGCATTTAAACTAGCCAAGGGGGTGTGGAGGAGGAAAGCAGGAGACAGCTAATTATCCACACCCACAGGATGTAGCTAACATGGATGACAATAAGGACACCAAATCACCAGTAAACACTGAGGTCTGCAGAAGAGGGGGCACAGGCAAGGCTAGGGGAATGGGGGGAGGTGAAGAGGAGAGTGTGCATTAAATGAAAGGCCATGTACATGAATGCCTGCAGCCTGGGAAACAAAATTCCTGATCTGGTGGCTATGATAGAAGAGGCTGACCTGGATATTATAGCTATTACAGAAACATGGTACAATGGGAACCATGACTGGGACATACAATAGCTATACCAGGTTATACTTTATTCAGGAGAGACAGGAAGGGTAAAAGGGGAGGAAGGGTGGCTCTGTACATCAAAGAGGCTATAAAGGCAACAGAGGCGCAAGGAATGCAGGGGGAGGCAGAAGCACTGTGGGTCACCCTAGAGATGGGCAACAGGATTGCCATTCTTACAGGTGCAATATACAAACCCCCAGCACAAAGGGAAGAAATGGACAGGGAACTACTGAAAGACACCCATGTGATGGCAGCTAATGGAGATGTGTTACTGATGGGTAAGTTCAACCTGCCCAAAGTTGATTGGAATAGCCCAGCGGCTGCAAGAGCCAGGGGTAGACATCTGGGACTCCCTGCAAGGGGCATGCCTCAAGCAGCTAGTGCTTGAGCCAACCCAGGAGGCAGTGATTTTGGACCTGGTACTGACCACTGGGGAAAGAATTACAGATGTTTTGGTGGGTGAACACCTGGGGTCCAGTGACCATCGCAGAGTGTGGTTAAATGTGAGAACTACTACCAGGACATGTCACATGAAAGCAAGGGTTCTGGACTTCAGGAGGGCAGACTTCAATAGGATGGGAGTATTTCTAAGAGGAGGCCCTAGCAGGGGGGTGACGGAAGGGGCAGAGTCAAGGTACAATGAACCCATCCAAAAGGAACCATAGTGGAGGCAGCAAACCTTTGTATTTGGTAAATAGATAAAGGCAAAAGGAAAAAACAGTATGGTTCTCACAGGAAGTGGATGGGAAGGTGAGGGAAAAATAGTTGGCTTTTGGGAAATATAAGGAGACACAAAAGGAAGAGGACAAGACAGTGTATCTAGAAAAGCAGAAGGAGTCAGGGAAGGCAGTCAGGAGTCTTAAAATAAATACAGAGGAAAATATAGCAAAAGAAGTTAAAAAAGGGGACAAGACTTTCTACATATACATTAGCAAAAGAAGAAAGACTTGGAGAGGAGAGGATTGTGCAGCTAAAAGGGGAGGAAGAAGTGGGAGTGGAAGGGGGCCAGGATAAAGCATTAGTTCTGAACAAATATTTCTGTTCAGTTTTCAAGGAGAAAGGGGAAGGACCACAGCTAAGAATCAGGATTGGAGGGGAGATCGACAACCATCTGTTTAAAGAGGAAAGAGTTCTAAAAGAACTTACAAAACTGAAGGTGGATGGTAGGGGTGACATGATGGCTGCCTGATCAGATGCTTTCCAGCCAGCTCCCACTGCCACGCTCTGTCTACCTTATTCTTTTTACCAACAGAAGCTCTAAAAACTCTTAAAAACTAGCAAAACTGGCACTCATGAACTCTAGGAGCAAAGCGACTCAGTCTCTAAGCAAGAAGCTAGCTGCTATGGAAGGAGAAATGAGAGACAGCCTACCTCAGCATACGCCTCCCACCACACCGAACAAAGAGAATGCCTCTAAGCGTGCCAAAGCAACCTCCATGGCGGCGACGCCTAAACCAACCTTGCAGGCCACACTTACAGAGGAAAAGTTCCTTGAAGGCCTAAACCCACTGAAAACCACCCTCAACTCCCTGGCTGCAGACATCCAAACCATCTCAAGCTCCTTAGCAGCCCTTGCTCAGCGCACAGGGGATAATGAAGTAATAATCTCCTCTTTGGATGATTGGCGAGACAGAATTGAACCAGAGGTGACCCAGTCATGCCAGCACCTGAAAGCAATGGAAACTAAAATAGAAGATCTGGAGGGACAGTCAAGGAGGAACAACCTTGTTATTATGGGGTTACCTGAAGGAGAGGAAGGATCCTCTACAGTATCCTTTGTGCAGAAATTCTGTCTTAAGATAGCAGACCCCTCTCCTAATGGTCCAGTATATGTCATGGAGAGGGCACATAGATCGCTGTGCCCCACTCCTCCTCATGGTGCACCACCTCGCCCCCTGATTTTTCACCTCCTTAATTTTCTAGGCAAGCAACATATCCTGGCAAAGATAAGAGACCTCCAAGAATTGCTATGGGAAGGGAGTCAAATCCACATTGCACAAGATTTACCGATAACGGTATGACAGAAGCACACCGAATTGCACACCTATGTGGCAAAGTTGATTGCTGCTGAAATTAAGTACAGGATGAAATACCCTGCAACCCTTCCAATGTGACATCTGGCATAGCTGTGAGTCAGCAGAGCAAGCAGCCAAACTACTGAAATCACTATATCCTGATCTTTTCAAGTGAAGAGGGGGCTATGGCCACTCATAATACTATAGATCGAACTGTTAATTCTACATGGCAGTTTTTTTTTTGACATTTCTTTTCTGAATGCCCAAGGAGTTTACAAGCGCAATTGGAGAGGTGACTTTTGCTGTTCAGTAGGACTGGCCTTGATGTAGATGGTTGGCCGCTTGGCCTGTGACACCATGGAGAAGAGTCATGTGTCTCCAATATGAGGGCTTCTAAACTGCAGATACTGTAAGTTCCTCATCGGTATGCCCATGCTAAGGCCCTTGGAATTATGGCACACAGCATCTGCTACTGGCTTTATATAATGTTACCCTTTATCATGACTTTAACTCATTCACACCACAAGAGCTCTTTGAGACATCTACCACTTGTGCCCTGTATACTCTTAGCACTGCATCCTGAGCCTTTGTAAGCAAAATCAAGCCATAATCAGCATGCCACAAACCAATGTGAATACTTCTTGAACCGTAAGTGCTACACACAAAGTATGAGCAGAAAAGTTGTTCAGCACAACATTACCTTTCCAATGGTGCTATGCAATCAGTTGTAATTAATTTGTTTTTTATTTTATACTAGCTGAAATACCAAACAACTATGTTTTTCTTTTCAGATTTATTCAAGGTGCTTAGGTGAGGCTTGAGAGACAAATGTCAGCTACGCACACCATACCTTTCACAAATGCGAATAACTCCTAAAATATACATGATAGACACAAAGTATCTGAAGCAAAATTGTTCAGCACAAAATTACCTTGCTAACGGTGCTATGAAATCTATTCTAAGCAATTTGGTTTGTTTAATATTTAGGTAAAAACAGCTGACTTCCTCAGACGTTTCTAGGCCTGAGTGAAAGTAAGCGGAGTACATCTACAGGCGTTATTGGCCTGAGTGGTATGCTTTTAGGCACCACCTACAGGCATATCTAGGCCTGAATGAGTTAACAGAGGGATTATTCAATTAACACTGTACTGTAGTCACTTCTGTAAAGGAGCAACACGAGTGCTTTTTCCTTTATTTTAGGACAAAGGCATGCTTGTTGTCAGTATGAACATACAAATTATTGAACTAATAAAGATGTTAAAATATAGGTTCTGCCTCTTCCTGAAAGCCTGATAAGACAAACAGTACTAGCCAAAGTTTTATCTTAAATGGTTTGGAGCAATTATATTGGAAGCAAGCAGGGCTAATTGGGACTAGATATGGCAGGATAGTAGGCGCATAAGGTCTATAGGAGCTGCAAATGATAGCATTAGTTAAATGCTAGAGTGGTGTTATAAATAAGATATTGTTATAGAAACTAGATGGCACAAACCCCAGCGCCAGGCATTATGCTGTAATAATTATGGCAAGGTATCATTCCATGTGACTGTTAAAACAGGGGCATTTTTTTCCTTTTCTCCTTCCCCAAGGTTTTTAGAAGATATAGAATTCTTATTTTATAATGACCACACACACACTAATGTTGCATTAATATATAATCAAACAAATCAAATAATCTGAAAATTTGGAGACATGCAAGCTAACAACATCCACCTCTGTCTTAATATTATAGGTATAATACACGGAAGGACAAGGGATCGCTTAGACAATCAGTTGTCAACCTCGAACCAAGTTAGGCAAAAGGCAGCTTAAAATTAGAGATGGTGGGGGGGGACACACCAAACAATGCGAGAGACCTGAAATGTAACTTATGTAGCCAAAATGGCCTTCTTTTTTCCTAATGAAAGCCCACTTGACCAGCCATTGCCTTACACTAAGTGCATGTAGAATCCATGTTAATGTTAATATATTTCCTGTTTTATGATATAGAAAAATCTCTAGTGGACTGCAGTGCACTTCAAAGTGCATGTTTTCAATAGGATAAGATATTTTGCCTTCCTGGTGGGTGAGAGTGGGGAGCGGGGGCATGGGGAAAGTTGCTGAAGATGGGGAAAGCATTTAATATCATGGCCCAGAAAGTATGGGTGAGTCAGGTCTCGGACCTGTGGTTTCTTTTCGAACATGTTTTATTCATTACTGTTTTGGGGGGAGAAGTTAATTACAATAAGGGGTGAGGGGGAGAGACCGGAGACCTATGTATGTTTTGTAAGTACCAATTTTGGAGATTTGTCTATTTTGTCCTAATTCTGCATACCCTTGACTTAGGAATCTTTAATCATGAGATATGTAACCTGGAATGTTAAAGGTGCAGGGTAAAGAGGGAAGAGATATCAGATTATAAAACACTTACAGGCTTTGCACTGTCAAGTGGCTTTCATACAAGAGACTCACCTGAAGTTGACAGATAAACTACTTTTCCAACGATGGGGTAAATCTGGTTTTCGCAGCAGAGAGCTCCACCCAACAGAGAGGAGTGGCAATACTAATTTTCAGAAATGTTAACTTTATGCTAAAACATTGTATTTCAGATCCTACAGGAAAATTTATATTGTTACATGGCATTTTAGATCAAGTAGAAATGTTATTAGGATGTATTTATGGTCCTAATATGCCATCCCAGGATTTTTTTCTCCCTATTAGCTACTATGCTGGTCCCATATAACAGACTGCCAGTACTTCTGGTGGGGGACTGGAATGTAACCCTAATGTCAGACCTAGATAGGTCTGGACAGTGCTCTAAGCACCTCTCTCCTATGCAGTTGGCTCTTCATAAACTCCTAGACCTGGATGGCCTTTGTGAACCTTGGAAAATTATGCATCCAAACGAACATCAGTATACATTTTACTCCTCAGTTCACAGATCCTATTTCAGGCTGGACTATTTCTTGCTAAGTGTTAATTCTCTCCCAGGGTAATAGATGTAGGCAACTCTTTCAGAGTTATCTCGGACCATTCCCCTGTATGGATGGAGCTCACCTTCTTACCAAATATTAAAAGAGATTACATCTGGAAACTAAATGTTCAGTTACTGAAAGATTCTCAGACCATAGAAGGTATTAGGCATTTCATTAACCATTTCATCAAACAGAATACTGGCTCCATACCAGATGTGGACAAAATCCGATGTGCACTAAAATGTGCACTGCGGGGTGAGTTCATTAGAGTAGCATCTACTAAAAATCGGGAGCAGGAGGTGACCTTACAACTCCTCCTAGTAAAAATCAAAGCCCTGGAGCAGGATCCTATGTTGGATCCTCAGAAGTGGTGCAAGCTGCCTTCACTAAATGAAGGCACTAATATGCAGAACTTTTAAGGGAGTGGGCAGCGTATGCCATCCTTCAAACCAACTCCAATTATGTAGACCAAGGGGAAAAGGTGAGACACCTCTTAGCCCTATGGCTGAAGCAACAAGAGTCTTCTAGTGTGGTATCAGCCATCTCCTCTCAGGTAGAAGGATCTCTCAAATCATCCCCAGGGGACGTTGTCCAAGAATTTGAACACTTTTATGCCCAGTTATATAACTCAGAGACAAACCTGCCTACAATTGAAGAGTCCCAGGCATATCTCAGGACTGTCAGCCTACCAGCTTTGACACCAGATTAGAGAGCTTACTTAGAGCATCCTGTCACAGCTCCAGAAATCCTGGCTACTATTAAATCCCTAGCCTATGTCAAGGCCCCCAGACCAGATGGTTTCCTCCCAAATGTTTACAAATTCCTGTCCAAAGAACTAGTGCCTATTCTGCTTCAGCTTTTTCTCTTTTTGTCAGGAGGAGATCACAGATCACTCACTTCTAGAGGCCCTAATTATTGTGTTGCCTAATCCAGGCAAGTTAAATGATAAGGTCTCCAATTACCACCCCATCTCTCTCATGAATTATGATACGAAAATTTTCACTAAAGTCCTTTCTTTTAGAATTATGCAGGTGTGAGAGAGTTTAATTAGTCCTAAACAAGTAGGTTTCATGAAGGGTGGAACTTCAGCTGATCACCTAAGGAAATTGGCACATGTTTTCTCTACATCCAGGGAGCCTGACCACCTAATGTCTCTGGTCTTCCTGGACATAGAGAAGTCTTTTGACATGGCCTGGTGGGACTTCTTGTTCAGGGTACTTGAGAAGTTTGGATTCCCCAATCCTTTCCCGAAATGGATTCGGACACTTTAATCTGATGGCCAAAGTATATTGCAATGGAGTGCTGTCAAAGAGCATAAGAATAAATTCTAGCACACGGCAGAGATGCCCACTGCCCTTTCATTATTCAACCTGTATTTAGAACCCCTAATACATAACCAGAAGGCCTCCCTGCATATTTCTGGTATACCAATCAGAGACCTCTAACCGAGATTATCTGTGTATGCGGATGACATACTGCTTCATTTATCTCATTTATCCTACACTATACCTGAGGTCATACATCTCATCCATGATTTTGGGAGGCATTCAGGTTATAAACTCAACATTGATAAAACTACCATGATGCCTTTAAATGCTGGGCCTAGCCTTGCTGAATACATCCACCCTGGAATTACACGGGCAAAAGAGTTCAGATACCTAGGAATTTCTTTACCATTAAGCCAGCTAGCCATGAAAACACAAAACTTGTATAAACTAGTAGAAACTATAAAATTAGATCTTCATTGATGGTCCTTCCTCTCCCTATCTCTACAAGCCCGGATTGGTGACAAAAAAATGAATATCATCCCTCGATTATTTTACCCACTTAATCTTCTAAATATATACCTTCCCCAAAAATGGTTCCGGAAAGTACACTCCATAATCAACAAGTTAATCTGGAATGGAAAAACACCTAGAAATGTCTTTATTAAATTAAGTGCACTGAAACACCTGGGGGGGGGGGGGCTTAAGCTACCTAATTTATACCTCTACTACCTGGCTAACCATATGGCAAAATATGCTAGATGGCTAACAAACACTAATCATGAATTAGTGTATACCCCAATTTGGCTACACATTGTAAAAAGTCATTTTCGGGCACAGGGTATAACACCTAGTAGTTTCATTTATATCTCCCCTACCGCACTATCGATCAGCTTCAAGGACTCAGTCATTAAAGTTTCCGTGCAGGTCCATACCCAATTGTGCAGATCCATGCAGCATAATAACTTTCTAGATGTTTAGCAACCGCTTTTGGGCAATCCTAACTTAAAAATGGGAGGTGAAATGTTAGCTACTTCAAATTTCCCAGAATTGCAAGACAAATGCACTGTTGACCTGTTGGCTGATGGGCAGATTCTCAGTAGCAGGGACCTACTAACATTACTTAATCTTCCCACAAGACATGTTTACTGTATTTTTCTTCTAAGACATCTGCTGGTCGCATGGTTTGGAACCTCTGCATGGACTGTTGATAACAGTAATTTTACCTCTATAGCTACATCCCTAGCTGAGCAACCCCATGCAGTATCCCAATTGGTATCCCTTTTATTTGCACAATTATACTCTGAGATTATTGGTGTTCTGCACTATTGGCAATCTACTTTACCCTCTTCCCCATTTATATGGACTAACCTATGGAAAGACTTGTATCACTATGTGGACAATGACAAATTATGCCTTATCCAATTCTGCATATTGCACAACATGTATTACACTCCCCCTCCATTTGTACAAAAGATGAGGAGATAGCCCTCGGCTCAATGCGCCAGGTGTGATACAGCGGAGGGTAATCTTTTTCATATACTATGGAATTGCCTTAAAGTTGCCTCTATATGGAGCAACTTTAAATCATATCTGGACCCATTGCTGGGACTACAGGATTGTTTTTCTCCAGAGATTTGCATATTGGGCACTGTTGCTAATATTCCAGTCAAAGAAAGAAGGTTTCATATCCCTAGTCTCAATGTCAATAAAAAGGGTTATACTGCACCACTAGCTTGATCAGAAAGCCATTACTTATGCAGAACATCTGAATGAAATATTATTTAACTTAGGAGTGGGAAAAACAATAGCCAGTATTAGGAATTGTCCAGGATTTTACGCTAAGAGGTGGAGCAGGTTGGAAACTCTGTTGCTAGCTACTGTATCCCCTAATAATTAACTAAATAAATTATATAGGAGAGTCTACCTCATTCACTACTTGTCGCCTAAAATGGGTTTTCTCAATCTACTAAATTGGGTATAATAGCATAGTGTTATATGATTGTAATTAGATGCCCCTACTTCTTTTTTGGCACCAATATCACACTCACTCTGAAGTTTGGTCTCCAAGGGAGGGGAGGTAGGGAGGGGGTATGAGGGAGAGGGGATTTGATGTTATGTGTCATATTAGTTTAATGTATTTATACTGTATATATTTTTAGTGATCCCGTGTATTGCTGGTATGGAACTTTATTGTACCTCACCGAATACTGTAAGATGATGTATTCCAGTGTATATTGTTATATGTGTCTTATGTGAGAAAATACCAATAAAGCAAATTAAATTAAAAAAAAATGCTGGTGGATAAGGCAATGAGACAGCCCTGTTCAACGAGTCATTGAAGACGGGAGTATTTCCAGAGGACTGGAGAAGGGCTGATGTAGTTCCTCTCCTCATCAGAGGGAGCAGGAAAGAGGCAGAAAACTACAGACTTGTCAGCCTGACCTCAGTGGTGGGTAAAATTATGGAATCTCTGCTGAAGGAAAGAATAGTAGAGCACCTTGAGTCGAGTGGAACACAAGATCCAAGGCAGCAGAGATTCATGTCAGGAAAGTCCTGTCAAACTAATCTGACAGATTTCTTTGACTAGGTGACTGGGGAAGTGGATCAGGGGGAAGTGATGGATTTGGCCTACCTTTTCTTCATCAAGGAGTTTGACACTGTTCCACATAGGAGGCTTGTGAAAAAGTTGAGCATCCTGGGATTGGGACACAAGGTGGTGAAATGGATTGGACATTGGTCAAGGAATAGAACATATAGGGTGGTGGTAAATGGGGCTAAATCTGATGTAGGAAGTGTGACTAGCGATATGCCACAGGGATCAGTTCTTGGGCTAGTGCTGTTTAATATTTTCATCAGTGACATTGCAGAGGGTCTTGAGGGGAAGGTATGCCTCTTTGCAGATGAAATAAAGATCAGCAATAGGGTTGACAGTCTGGAAGGGTTGGAGAAAATGAGGAGGGACCTAGCTAAGCTGGAGGAATGGACCAGAGTGTGGCAGCTAGGATTCAATGTAAGGAAGTGCAAAATTATGCACTTGGGGTGCAGGAACCTGGAGAAAGATTAAATGATGGATGAGGAGATAGTAGCAGCCACAAAACAGGAAAGAGATCTGGTGGTGATCATATCTGATGACCTAAAGGTGGCCAAATAATGTGCCACAGTGGTGGGGCAAACCATTGGGATGCTGGGGTGCAAAAGGAGAGGTATCACTTGCAGAAGAAAAGAGGTTGCAATGCTGGAGATCATGTGATGGTCTGGGCTTGTTAGCTGCTGTTTCCCTCAGCTCCCGCTCCCCCGACTGAAAATCTAATTTCATTGAGTGCTTTCTGGCTTGAAATTGGGGGTACCCTCAACATCTATATTCCTGCTCACCCACCGGAGCTTGCTGGCTGTTTTTTTTTGGAGTATCTACTGCTTTAACACGTAGCCATGGAGGCTGAAATAAAAACGGCCTTGCCCAGACATACGCCCCCCAGTCTCGCCCAATAAGCAGGCAAAGAAGGCAAAACCTCTCCAGCAACCATCGGTTAAACAAATGGGTGCATTGTTGGCATCAGCACCGCTCTCAGAATTGTGCTTCTTGCAAGAGCTGCAACCCTTTAAGGAGACGCTTCTAGATATTGCCACTGATCTCAAAAATATTCGGGCTGAAATGGCAGACCTCAGAACTCACACGGCAGATATGGAGACACGCACCTATTCCTTAGAGGCCAGGAGAGACAGCATGGAACCAGAAATTACAAAGCTCAGGCAGCAAATTACTAATTTACAACTCAAAACTGAAGATCTAGAGGGGCGCAGTAGGAGGAACAACATCTTGATCTTTGGGCTACCAGAAGGGGCTGAAGGTCCCTCTGCAATTTTGTTTATGCAGATACTCTTCTCTAAAATCATGGGCCCTTCCCCACATAACCTAACCTATTTAATAGAAAGGGCGCACAGGTCTTTACGCCCAAAGCCAGAGGACACTGCCTCCCCTCGTCCGATGATTATTCGTTTTCTCAAATATCTGGAAAAGCAAAACATCTTTGCTAAAGTCAGAAAGTTACAGTCTATACAATGGGAGGGCAAGTGACTAAGGATTACTCAGGATCTACCCCTTGAAACTCGGTGGAAAAGAGCCTCCTTTCATTCAATAGTCAGCAAGCTGATAGTTGCCAGTATTAAGTTTTTCATGGCATTCCCAGCTCGTTTGCAGGTTTTGGTAGATGGAGCATGGCTATCCTTTGATTCAGCCAACCAGGCTCAAGCTGATCTCTGCAAGAAGCTGCCTTCACTATTTAAATCTTAGGACTGCAATTTCATTCTCATGCTACCAAAGAACTTTTCATTTCTGACTGTATTAATCTATATTCGGCTGGTTTACCACTGAGGAGCTTATTCCAGGGGATGCCTTTGAGGGGGGGAGCTTTTCCCCGGTGAGGAGAGGATGGCGGCAGCCAGAGAGGGAGGTGGACAATGGCCTGTGGGCCTGGAATACTCTGCTTGGCAATGAGGCACCATTTTCCCGCTGATCCCCTTTTCTCACAACTACTTGTTTCCAGTGGGGACTGTTTTTCATGGGACGGTTTGGCCCGTTACCAATATGGTTCCCCTGGGGAACACCCGTATATTTGAGGATCTACCTGTTATGTTTTACTCTTCTTGGTGATGTTTCTGCTGTTATTTTATGCAAACAACTCTGGAAATATTCCAACTATCTATCTTCCTGCTTACTACTAATCCTATTCTTTCTGGCTGTTTCAGTTTCATACTATATTTCTCATTCTTCTATATTTAGTGAGATAATTACACTACTCTCAGCATAATGGTTTTTGTCTCTCCTTGATTACTCCTTCTCTATAGAACTCCTGTCCTTTTTCCTTCTTTCATCGTTCATGTCTCCTTCACTCTCTCACCACTCTTCTTGGTATGCCTATTCTTTATGCTCGTTATCAGTTCTGTTTGCAGTCTAGTCTACCACACATTCATGTCTTTTACCTATTACTTCTGTCAGGGAGTGTGGTATTGACTTTGCTTCCCTTTTGCTTTTCACAGGAATATGGCTCTATTTATGGGGTTTTCATGAAGCTCATACATTGTTGGGGTATCTCAGTTCGGATTTCAAAATCATTTCAATATCTTTTTTCTTTTTGAAGTGTGGGGGGGCAGGAGGGAGATGGTATTGGCTTAAGAGTAACCCACCACACATCCTGAAGTATGGAGGGGTAGTACCCTAATTACTCTCGCTCTTTGCCTTGTATGGCTTGACACTCTGGGGATTACTTTTGGTCTGTTAGATTGGTGTACATTAAAGAGGCACTTCAGTGATGGTCCAAAAAATTACAGCTTGTAGTCATTATATGCAGTACTAGACCTGAAAGAGTGTGCATTTGTGATTTGTGGCCAAGGTTTACTCTGCCTTCCATAATTTGGATTTATTTTTGAGCCTTCTCCACTTGCCTTTGATGTTTAGCTGCTGGGCTGCTAGCTCCTGGTGACATAATTGTAGGATAGGGGAGTGACTCACACTGTGCAGTACTATGCAGTTCCAACAATGTTGCAAGGGAAACCTACCAGTACTCACTATACATACTGTGTTCCCCTTCCCCCAAGACACCCTGCAAGCAATGCATTATGCCAAAATCCAAATGCCTTGTCAGTATGTTTTTTTTTTTTGTGAAATTGACTCTGCCCTACAGTGATGTCAGCAGTACAACCCTAGGTCCACAGAAGCCCTGGTACACCCTGCAATTTTTGTCAGCTCAGAATGCAAAAACTAACTGCAGCAGGCAGTAATAAAATATAATTCCAGAATTAATGCAATAAGGGGTAATTTATGCATGAAAGTCAAAAGGACTGGTGAAGGTCCTCTTTAATGCCCAGTTTGGTGTCGGTGGTGTACCCAATGTGAGTTTTTACCAAATTTAGTATCCTATATTTAGTTAGTGGTATTGAGGGTAGTTATAATGGGATACTTGTGGGCTGTCTACCATTGAATAATAACATAGTTTTTTTACTAGTTTCAAAGCTAGGTAGAGGGATACTTGTAAATAGTTATATGGGGGGATTATGGGGGCTTGGAAACTATGGTGTTCCATCATTTTCCACTGTTTATGATGGGGTTTCCCCATACCTTATAATTGCTATCATGGATAGATGCATGTTCAGGTTTTTGGGGGGGGGGTTTGCGGGAACACCAGTTTAACAGTTTGTATGTAATATTGGTTGGGGGGATTAGTGGTGCACTCTCATATTACACTGGTCTGGCTATGCATTGGTTGGTATAACCTTTAATGGTTACTGGTCTAAAAAGGTTTATAACTTGGAATGTAAGAGGGGCTCGTGATCTTAACAAGAGAATCCAGATCTTAAAGCATTTATCATTATTGAACGCCCATATCTCCTTCATCCAGGAAACCCTTCTACTCCCTGGGGAAGCGGTGGGCCTGCGCAGATTTGAGATTGGGCAAGTTTTTGCTTCTGGTAACTCATCTGCCAGTGGTGGTACTGCTATATTAATTCTCAAGATGATAGCCTTTCAGCCCAAAATAACAATTGCTGATCCACAGCGGAGATATGTTTTAGTCCAAGGATTATTGGACTGTACTGAATTGGTCCTGGGGAGTGTGTATGGGCCTGTAGGGGGAAATTCTGAATTTTGTCAGGATTTATCGACCGAATTACAAAGGTTTTCTGAGTTTTCCTTAATTCTCGGTGGGAATTGGAACCTACCACCCACACAGGACTTGGATAGATCTAATTCCTTGCCTAAGTCCCCTTCCCAAGTCCAGAGGGCTCTTGCTGAATTTCTTGACTCTTGTGGATTGTGTGATCCTTGGCGCCTCCTAAATCCTAAGACACGCACTTTCTTATTTTACTCTATGGTGCATTCCACTTGGTCTCGGCTAGATTATATTTTACTTAGTCATTCTCTCATACACGGTCTCAATGATTCTGCTCTAAAACCAATTGTTATATCGGACCATACTGTGGCATGGGTCACAGTCATGTTAAATCAAAATCTCCAAAGGGACTCAGTATGGCGTTTAAATACGCAGCTTTTAAAGGAGGACTACATTATTACCAGGGTCACAGATTTGATTAAACTCTTTATCGCAAATAATCAGGGTTCTGTTGCAAGAATGGACCACAAATGGTACACCTTAAAATGCTTTCTGCGAGGAGAGTTTATTAGACTCTCCTCCACCCGTAAACGGAAGAGAGAGGTGGCCCCCATCTCACTTCTGGGTCAGATTCATACACTACACTTGAGCAATCTCTCACCACTTCTTCCTCTCCCAACTTGCTAAAATCATTGCTGAATTTAAGAAATCAGTATTCTCGTCAAGTGCAGGAGAAAGCAGAATTTCTCATTTTAAGGACTAAGGCAAAATATATAGAGCAGGGTGAGAAGGCGAGTCATCTTCTAGCTCTGCATCTGAGGAAACTAGAGGCATCTAGATTTATTCCCTCGATCAATGATCTGGATGGAACTACTAAAACACATCCAAGAGACATAACTGCTGTCTTTAGACAGTTTTATCTTTCTCTCTATAGTCAGCGTCCTGCATCTCCGTCTCATGCTGAATTACTAGATTATCTGTTCGCCTTACCCTTACCTACTCTCTCTCTCACAACAACCCCTTTTTTTTTAATTCAACAAGCTTTACTAGTTTTTATTACATTGAGACATTAAAACATTAAAACAAATAACAAGAAAGTAATATCAAGGCCATTTACATTAATATATTTTAAAACTGTAGTTACCCTCATTACCATGTACTAGGTCAGGAGATCTGTACATAAATAAATTGTAGCAGACTTGCTTATATTCTGGTGGTTGCGTTTAGTTTTAAAATAATAGTGCATTGTAATCTTATTGGTGTGCCACTTGTGATCTTTGTTAACCGTAAAAGGGTAACATCAAGAGAGTGTGAAGGAAAACCAAAAAACAAAAACCACCCCACAAAGCCACCTACCCCCACAACCTCCCCAAACCCCCAAACAACCCCTGCTCACCCCCAAAATCCCTCACCCCTAAACTAACATCTCTATCTTTATCTTTATTCACAACTTATCTCTATTAAAGCAGCATTAAGCACTGACCATTTTCTTCTGCTTCGGTTCAGGACATTTTCCCCTCTGGGTCGGAACCTGGTATTAGGCAGGGGTCAGTGTTCATTTAGTTACTTATTTTTAGGGTTCCATATAGCTAATAGTGCATCTAAGGCACCCCATTTATCAATATAGTTTTTTAATCGATTGTTCATATTAGCAATATGTTTTTCTAGTTACAGAGCAAGTAACATTTCTCTATACCACTCCAGTGTAGTAGGCAAGGTGTTTGAGGCCCAGTGTCTCATAATTATAAGTTTGGCAACTGCACAGATAACAGCCATGTAATACTTCCTTTGTTGTAAGGTTCCTACTGGGAAAAAGTTAAGTAGGCATATGTCTTGGGAAAACAATGAATTTAAAGCCAGGATTGGGCTCAGGGAGTTTTGTATGACTTTCCAGAATAATTGGATGTTGGGGCATGCCCATAATATGCGGCAGAGATCCCCGTTCCTATAGGAGCATCAAGGACAACAGGGAGTAGATATCTTGCCCATTTTATAGAGCCTTTGAGGGGTATAGTATATGTCCTGCATCACATTAAATTGTATAAGTCACAGACGGTCTTGTTTGACAAACCTATATAGGTTGTTCCAAAGTCGTTGCCAAAAGTCAGGTGCGGGTGGAAGAGACAGGGTTTTTACCTAATATTGGTTTATGCCTGATGGTAATCTCATATCGAGGGACTGCAGTTCCTTGTATACTGCAGAAATTGAGTGTGGTTGGGTAACAATATTTAACAAGGATGATAAGGCAATCCCCAGGGGCTCAAGGGCACGACCCTTATTTATAAACGAGGAGATTGCATGCGCAATTAGCCAATATTTAAAGGGATGCCCACTTAGTTCAGGGAAGTTTTACATAAATTGGGGGTATGGTAACAGATTATTATTGTCAGTGACATCCTTAAGTTTAATGTCTTTTAGGGCAGACCAGAAGTTTAGTGGGATAGGTTTCCGCTGGATCATAAAATGAGGGTTAAATAAAAGTGGTTGTTTTCCATCCACGTGCCAATTTATTTTTAGATAGTTTTGTAGTTGGTTTAAAGCTCTCGATGACCACCCTATTGGAGAGTTTTTGATATGAGTGGGAATATTTTTCAAGGGTGATTATAGTAGCGACTGTAGTGAGCATGAGGTAAGAGATACAAGGGTCTTTTCTATACTTAGCCATGCTGGGGTGTAAGACTCTGAATTCCTTTTGCATAGATCACACCTCCAGGTAGCAAGCTTTGTGATGTGGATTGCTCCATAATAATGAAAGAATGATGGGAGGGAGAGTCCTCCTTGGGATTTTGGAGCTGTCAGTTTGTGGTATGCTCACCTCACTGGCTTACCTTTCCAGATAAATTTATTAATTATTTTCTTTAGTTTAGTAAACCACCTTTTAGAAAGGTAGGGGGCCAACATATTAAGAGGGTAAAGAATTCTAGGGAGGGTGTTCATCTTAATGATGTTAATTCTTCCCAATAGAGAGATCTTCAGAGTGTGCCATTTTTCCAAGTCTGCTTCGACTACTTTTATTAGTTTAGTGAGATTCTCCTTAACTATAGTGGAGAAGGACTTGAAGATTTTTATGCCCAGGTAGGTTATGCTTTTGTTTTCCCACTGTAGTCCAAACTGCTGTATGTCACTTTTAAATAATTTATGATTTAAGGGGAAGATAGTGGATTTAGTCAGGTTTAGTTTATAATAGGAGATCTTGGAAAATATTTCAATTTCTTGTAGTAAAATAGGAACACTTACACTTGGGTTTGTTATATGTATTAAAAGATCATCTGCATAAGCATATATAAGGTGCTGTCTGTTCCCTACAAGAATGCCATGTAAACCTTGAGTAATAAGTAACTTGCGGATAAAGGGATCTAAGTAAAAATTATAAAGAAGTGGTGAGAGGGGGCATCCTTGCCTAGTGTCCCGACTTAATGGGAAGGGTTCTGAGAGATGGCCATTGCACCAAATCCGGGCTGTAGGGTACGAATAAAGTAATTTGACCCAATTAATAAATATTTGTGGGATACCATACCGGGAAAGTGCAGTGAATAAAAAATGCCAGGAGACCCAGTCAAAGGTCTTTTCTGCATCCAAGGCTACTAGGGCAGCAGGTATAGGTAGTTCACTAGCTGTGGAAACAAGGTGTAATAATTGTCACATATGATCACTTGAAGACCTTCCCAGCATGAATCTCACTTGCTTGCTGTTGATCAATGTGTCCATAAAGGGTCCCAAATGGTTGGCAAGTATTTTAGCTAATATCTTAACGTCCGCGTTAAGGAGTGAGATAGGGTGGTAATTTTCCACGTAGTGCAGGTCTTGGCCTGGTTTGGGAATAATAGTAATCAGAGCTTCAAGGTATGTGCATTCTGATAGACCTAGTTCATACCATGAGTTAAAGACTTTGGCTAGCAGGGGAGCGAGCTCTGCAGTGTATAACTTATATAGATCAGCGGGAAGGTCATCTGGACCGGGCAATTTATCTGGTGCTAGTTGCTTAATTGCTAGTACTACTTCCCATTCCATAATGGGGGAGTTTAGGGATGGGTGCTTGTCTTCGGGCAGTGTTGGGAGTACTAACTGGTCAAAGTAGGCTTGTATCTGCGTGTTTGGGACCTCCTCACTTTTGCAGTGGTATAGTTCCCTATAATATTTTGCAAAACTGGATACAATTTCCCTCGGATCTGTGATGAGGGGACCCTCTCTACTTGAGTAGAGCCAGGGTATGAAGCGGGCTGATTCCGTTTGTTTAAGTCTGTATGCTAGAAGCTTAGTAGCCCGTTCACCCGCTTCTAAATATTTTATCTGGACTCGTTTTAAGGATAGTTCAGCTTTTTGATAGACCAGACCTGAGAATTGAGCATGTAGTGTGTGGAGTTTAATCCAACCAGACTCTGGGGACTGTTTATTAATATTAGATTCTAGCATTTTTATCTCCTGAAGTGGGGTTTCGATTTGGTTAATGTGTTTTTTCTTTTTAACCGATGCTATTCGTATGCAATCCCCACGTAGGGAACACTTCAGAGCTGACCAGACTATATCAGTTTTGGAGACGGTCCCTTCATTGATGTTCAGAAAGGAAATAATAACATTTTTGAGATGGGTCTACATATAGGGAAGTTGGAGTAATTGCGTGTTCATTCTCCACATGAAATCTCTTTTGATCTCATGTCCAAATACCCCAACTAATGAGACAGGGGAATGGTCTGATATTACTCGTGGGTGAATTATAGCTTCTACGATTTCAGGTAAAATATGGGAGCTAGCCAGGAAATAATCTGTGTGTGAGCAAGTATGATGGGGGTGAGAAAAAAAGGTATATTGTTGTTCAGTAGGGTTTAGTATCCTCCAAATATCCAGGATGCCCAATCCATCCATTAAGTCTTGTAAGGCTCTCTGAGCCAGGGAAAGACCAACTTTCTTGGGATCAGATTTGTCTAGTAATAATCGGGGTGTAATGTTCCAATCACCTCCCAGAATAATGGTTCTAGGGGGTGTAGTGAGCACAATTCCCATTAGTTCAGTGAAAAAGGCTGGGGAATCCCCATTCGGTCTATAGACCGATCCTATTGTCAAGTGATGTGTGCCCAGGGTACATGTAGTATTATATATCGCCCCTGGTTATCCCATATCTCCTGTTCTAGCCTGAAGGGGACATTTTTGTGAAAGAGGATGGTAACACCACCTCTATTTGTAAAAATTCCCACCCCATAGGATTGCCCTACCCATCCTCTGCACCATAGTGCGGCATCCTCCCTCCTAAGATGGGTTTCTTGCAGGCAGATGATATCAGCTCTGAGGGATTTCAAGTGCCTTAGTATTACTTGCCGCTTAGTTCTGTCTTTGGCGCCTTTTATATTCCAACTAATGATCTTGAGAGGACCTGCCATTGCTAAACAACAAAATCAGGTTTCCAATTTCCTTGGGGGACATCAAAATCCTGGCATGAGTGCTTAATGCTTTTATTAATTCTTGATATATATAAGTAGAGAGAAGATGGTTTGTTCAAGTGCCTTCCAACCCCCCACATCATCCCACACACACCCTAAAACTATTCTCAGTTCCAGCGAACTAACTACTATCTGCTATGTCAGGTGATTTTAAACCATCAAACAACCCAAAGGCTACTACCCTCCCCCCGTGAGCCTCCGTCCCAACTCACCAACTTATTCTGGCATAGTTATTACAGCATCAATTTTGGCTAGTCATTACTAAAGATAGCAAAAGAGGAGAAAAGCATGTGGGTCCAATTAGCAAATATTGGGCTGAAGAAAGAAGGCAAAATGAGAACCTTCAGGGTAGCCAAAATGCCTCTAAGTCTGATTATATATATGCCAGTGTTAAATAAAATAGAGCCGCATTTGGCCTATTAACCAGCACTAAATTAGGTCTCCTCATAGTCAGCATACTTTTCCCTTTGTCCAGGGTAAAATCCAAGTTTTCAACTTGTGGGGGGCTTAGCTACTACATAAAAGGATTCTCTGGTCGCAGTTCGTGACAACCCACCTCATATTAAATACATTTCACAGGGTTGATTTAGGGTTTTCTCCTTTGTAGAGGTGAAAATATATTTCCCTTTGTGTTGACTCAGAGACAGGAACCTCGCATGACCTCCAGATTGGATTCAGAGTGATCGTTCATTGCCTGCAAGGGTGATGACAATATCTCTCTGCCAGGAGGCTGCAGCAGTCTGACCAGCTTGGGAGCTATGCCGCAGGTAATGGTATCACAAGCGGGACCAACATACAGGTAAACTCAGCCTTCCACGAGAATCAGCTGACTGGAGGTAGAAGTTGTTATGAGCTATCCTTGGGTTCCATGAGCTTTGGTCTTAGTAGTTTTGGCATGAAAAGGCTGCCACTACATGTAAACCTGTGTTGTTTATATGTATACAAGGTCTTTGCCCGAGAAACGTTGTCATGGAATAGTGTTATTATTGGTAGAGTCCAGCTTTCCCCATTATTAGGGGAGTCATCATTGACTTGTGGGGTGTTAAAGCATCAAATATGAGTTTAGTAGCATAGGCACAGAAAGCTGCCGCTACTTGTGAAATTAACTGCCGTGCGTTAACATCACCATTTCATTTGAATAAATCTGGAAGTGCTATTTTTAATTCGCTCTTAGCCTGTTCCAGAGATTCAAAGTACTGCCACTGATCACCAAGTTTTACTTGCAGTGTCGCATAATTTTATCTAGTTTTTTCTCTGCCGAGGTGAGGCAGACTTCCGAGTCAGT
This sequence comes from Neoceratodus forsteri, assembly GCA_016271365.2. Classification (NCBI taxonomy): domain Eukaryota; kingdom Metazoa; phylum Chordata; order Ceratodontiformes; family Ceratodontidae; genus Neoceratodus; species Neoceratodus forsteri. Next base: position 1,020,999,730 of record CM028129.1, read on the forward strand.
CACCCTGGTATTTAAAGAATCAGTAGCTGGTTTAATTTACCAGATTTCTTCTACAACATTATCGATTGATTCTTGCATAGGCTTCATAATTTGTGGGAACTTGCCTTCTGTTAGTGGCGATGAATCTGCCGGAGTTTTCAATGTTTGAGCTTTAGGCCACTTTGGGGCCTTGTCTTTCTCAGGAGATGGCGGTGGTGAGTGTCGTGGAGGCGCTTTCTGCGTGAAGACTTCCATTTTTAATGATTTTATTGTTTTATGAAGTCTTCCTCAAGCAGTCTTGAGTGTAAATCTTTCGTCTCAGGTTGGATGCGCTGTTAAATTATATAGTTTTAGCGAGTTAGGTATGGAGCAAATGGAGGTTGCTACTGCTCTCTTAGGCTGCCATCACGTGACTCCACAATAATCCTTTTTATCTGCTCCTATATCTCTTCAGGAAGTGCTATCTGCTATTCACAATCTCGCATTGGATAAGGCCCCTGGTCCAGATGGTTTCCCTTCAAATTTCTACAAAGTTTTTGCCAAAGATCTTGCTCCCTATTTATTGCATCTATATCAATATATGCTTTCAGAACAAATCCTAGATCCATCTCTGTTGGAAGCCTCCATTATCCTCCTCCTTAAACCAGACAAACCACCCCAATCTCCCGCAAACTATCGCCCCATTTCTTTGTTAAATTGTGATATTAAAATCTTAGCTAAGATACTCGCTAGTAGAATCAAACAAGTTTGGACTCAGCTTCTCAGCCCAGAGCAAACTGGGTTTGTGTCAGGTAGAACACCTGCTGACCACCTTCGTAAATTGGAGTATTTGGTTCAGGTGGCCAAGACCTCCCCCTCCTCCATGGCCCTGATATCCCTTGATGCAGAAAAAGCATTTGACAGGGTGGATTGGAATTTCCTGTGGGCTACGCTGCAGACAATGGGCTTTCCTAACACCTTTATTAAATGGATTCAGACCCTACACTACTCTCCTCAGGCTAAAATAAATTGCAATGGTGTCTTATCCGAGGCTTTCCCTCTCTTTTTGGGCACGCAGCAGGGTTGCCCGCTCTCTCCCTTTCTCTTTAATATATATCTTGAACCCCTGATTAGGCAACTAAATTCCTCCCCTTTAATTACTGGCATTCCAATAGGTGATAGGATTCCTGTGCTCTCAGTTTATGCAGATGACATAATGCTTCACCTTTCAGATCCGGTCTGCTCCTTAATTGAAGCATTGCATATTATTTATACTTTGGGGAAATTCTCGAATTATAAACTCAACATTGCTAAAACCAAAATCTTTCCCCTTAATTCTTTAACATATAGCTCAGCTTTCAATGAGTTTGGTATGAAATGGACCCCCAAGTCCATTAAATACCTCAGCATTTATATTACCTCAGATTTACCATTACTCCACTAACTTTATCTAGAGGACTTGTGGTCTAACATTCAACAGGACTTATCAAGATGGAAGAAGCTCCCTCTCTCACTCTGGGGCAGAATTAACACCGTCAAGATGAATGTTCTACCCAGATTGTTTTATCCACTAAATATGTTGGACGTTTGGTTACCATTGTCCTTTTTTTCAGTGCATCCACTCTGATGTTAGCTCCTTTATCTGGCAAGATAAGGCAATCAGAGGATCCTACCTTAAGATCTCCCTACCTAAGGAGATGGGGGGTTTGTGTCTCCCTAACTTTCTGTTTTACTATTGGGCTTGTCACCTTTATAAGTGTGGGAAGTGGCTTTCTTTAGTTGAACTCTGTGATCATCATGACTGTGTCCATATTTGGTTACATATAGAGTCTGACATTCTCACTGCACATAATTTAGCTCCCTCTTCACTCTTTTATACGCCCTTTAAAAAATTGCCAAAAGCCCTGCAGTTTTTTTCTGATTGGCACCTCACTAAGAGTTCTCTCCCAAATGTTCAGCTTTTGTAAGATATTCCCGAGTTCATATCCCTCTCAGCCACTATATGCCAATCTGAAACTTACAATAGGGGGAGTTCCCATATCTCTGTGCTGGTTGTCTCTTCCTCCTGAGCTCACGGTGGCTGATTTTTACTCAAAGGGTGCTATCTTACCTACCGAGGAGATTCTCACTAAACCGGGTCTAACGTGATGGGCTGTCTTTCAAATTTTTCAGCTTAAGCACCTACTGGCTAAGGTAGTAGGGAAAGAGTGCAACCCCTCTCATATTGAAGCTTTCCTCCAGCAAATTAAGACTTTTGCTTGCAAATCCCATGGCATTTATACCATATATAAACTGGTCCTCACTTTTCCTCAGCTTCCTTCGATTGCTGGTTCACAGGTCTGGCAGGCTTCTTTCCCTGACGAAGTTATTAACTGGCATTCAGTATGGACAGGCCTATACACATATCTCACCCAGGACAGATATAGACTTACACAATGCTGTATCTTAAATAATATGTATTATACTCCGGTACAATTGGCTCAAATGAAGAGGCTTTCCTCCAACATGTGCTTCAGGTGCAATAAAGAGGAAGGCTTGCTCCTCCATATAGTGTGGTCCTGTGAAAAGATATCTCCATTGTGGAAGCAAATTGAATCTGCTCTAGACCCATTGCTGGGACTACAGGGCCTCTTCTGTCCTGTCATATGTATCTTGGGAGATTACTCTGGAATTCTGGTGAAGGAGAAAAGGTTTAATATGACTCTAATCTCAATGGCGGTCAAAAAGCTAGTGCTTAGGCACTGGATGGATCAAGTTACCATCTCTTATGTGGAATGGTTGCATGAAATATCATTCGCGCTCCACCTTGAACACTTAATTGCGAGTGTGCGTCATCACCTTTCATCTTTTAACAAAAAATGGGAGAATTTATATGCCCTCTATTTGTCTTGATAGGATGTCTTGTGTTGAGTTCACAAACCTCTTCTCCCTTTTTAATTTTATCTTAACAACTATCCTTGCTGTCTTCTTGTTAACCTTATGATAATAAGTTATACGAGAGTACACCGTGGGGAGGGAGGTGGGGTGTTTTTTTTTTCAAGGTTGCGTTGATCTTATTTTCTCCGAATGTTCTCCTATTCTATTTTATTAACCTGTGTATGGCCTTCTTGGCAGTTTGCATTGACATCAATACATTTACTTTGATATGCTGATGTATTGGGATATGCTTAGTAAAGTATGTCAAATAAAAAAAAAAAGAGGTTGCAATGCCACTGTAGAGGTCATTGGTGAGACATCATTTGGAGTACTGTATCTAGTTCTGGAGGCTGCATCTCTGAAAGGACATCGACAGGGTAGAGGCAGTTCAAAGAAGGGTAACATAAATGGTGCAAGGCATACACCAAAGGTCATATGCAGAGAGGCTGGAGGAGCTCAATATGTATACCCTGGAGGAGAAGAGGGAGAGGAGAGACATGATAGAGATCTTGAAGTATTTCAAAGGGATTAATAAGTTACAGAAGAGCAGCATCTTTCAGAAGAGAAGAGAAGAGAAGATGCTCTAAAACAACAAGAGGGCATGACATGAGACTGGAAGGGGGTAGACTAAGGGACAATGTGAGAAAGTACTTCACAGAAAGGGAAGTGGAGGCATGGAACAGCCTCCCAGTAGAGGTGTTGGGGGGTTCAAGACTGCATGGGATAGACATAGGGGTACCATAGAGGTTAAAAAGAGGAGGTAAAGCTGAAGTTAAAGTAAGATCTACAACATTCCTTGTAGGTAGGAATAAAGGGCATACTAGATGGGCCTGGCAGTCCTTATCTGCTGTCATTCCTGCACAAAGATTTCTATTCAGTTTTCATGGAGGAAGGGGAAGGGGAAGGGGAAGGACCATTGTTAAGAATCAGGACTGAAGGGGAGATGTACAACAGTCCATTTAAAGAAGAGACAGTACTGAAAGAACTTACAAAACCTAATGTGGATAAGGCAATGGGACCAGATGGGATACACCCTAGAATATTAAAGGAGTTTGGGTAGGTACTGGCAGTGCCACTGGCAGCCCTGTTCAATGAGCCACTGAAGATGGGAGTAGTTCCAGAAGACTGGAGAAAGGGTGATGTTGTCCCTCTTCACAACAGTGGAAGCAGGGGAGAGGAGGCAAGAAACTACAGATCTGTCAGCCTGACCTCAGTGGAGGTAAAATTATGGAATCTCTTCTGAAGGAGAGAATAGTGGAGCACCTCAAATCGAGTGGAGCACAAGATCCAAGGCAGCACGGATTCACATCAGGAAAGTCCTGTCAAACTAATCTGATAGATGTCTTTGACTAGGTGACTAGGGAAGTAGATTGGGGGAGTGGTGGATGTGACCTACTTTGTCTTCAGCAAGGAGTTTGACTCACCAAAGCTCATATGAGGAGATACTGATGGAATTCAATATGTATACCCAGGAGGGGAGGAGAGAGGAGACGCATGATAGAGACTTTAAGTACTCGGGGGAACAAATAACGTACAGGAGGGCAGCATCTTTTAGAAAAGAAGATGCTCTAAAACAACAAGAGGGCATGACATGAGCCTGAAAGGGGGTAGAATAAGGGGCAATGTGAGAAAGTTCTTCTTCACAGAAAGGTAAATGGAAGCATGGAACAGCCTCCCGGCACAGGTGGTAGGGGCTGAAACTCTTCCCAAAGGTGCCTGAAGTTGTGTGGCTATAAATACTGTTTATATTTATGTTTGCTATATTTTGACATATGACTAAAAGATCACTTCTGGAATATGGCATTGTATGTTTAATTGCATGTCCACAGATGGAAATACTGTTTTGCTTATAGAAGACACTCTTTTCAAGACACAGATGGTGATACAGGTCCTGCACAAAGTAAAAGGTTGTGTGGCGTATCCTGTACCTGTTGGTTATGATTTGGTCACAGGGGTAGGTGCTTGACCATAGAAGTGTCTGTGGGTTGAGGCAGGGGGCAGGCATTAGGTTTGATGACCGAAATGACCACCACACAACTGAATTAGCAAATATCATGTGACTACAACCTGTAATATTTTCATTTCCTTTCTTTATCGAGTTTGTGTTTTTAATCCAAATGTGTGCACCAAAATAGTTTTTATATTGTCTGACTATCTCTCTGTCTGTCTCTCCTCTCTCTAGAAATATATGTATATATATATATATATATATATATATATATATATATATATAGATATATATACACAGTATATATCTATCTATATATATAGATGTTATATATATATATATATATATATATATATATATATATATATATTTACAAATAACTACATTAATGCAGACATTAGGATTCAAGAAAGCAAAGTGTACAAAGTAAAAGATAAAAAATAATAGTTGTTTTGGTTGTTGGAGTCTTGGTGAGTCGCTGGTGGGCTGTTCCTTTAGGGTTATCAGTGCTGATGTCCACCCCTCCTCCAATTTCATGGCCTCCTGTCTGAAGCACAAGGTACAGCTTCAAGCCAGTGCCTCATAGTGATACAATCTTAGGAGGTAAAGAGGTATGGCTTGCCACATATTGCCAACAAAATCTGTCTTAAGAAAAAAAATCATGTCTGATCTTGTTTGCTCATGGAAGGAGGTAGGCATTAGGGCTAACAACCAAAAGTAATATCCCACCACAGATTTACCAAGACTCTGGAGACCCCAAACCCTAATGTTTCTTAACCTCCCTGCATACGGTGCCCTAAGTTTTCTTCAGCCCTAATGTCTGCATAATGTAGTTTTTTTGTAATGGATTCCCTTCTTTTTGTGATAGTGGAATCATAGCCTCATTCATGCAGCTCCCAAAGACGCCTGCACAAAATGAGATATACAAAATAGTGAAGATATTTTAGCCCTGATTTAGCAACTAACTCACAAGTGAAAGTGTCTTAATACTTGAAGTTACATAGAAACTTAGACTTTGACCGCAGATATGGACCGCTTGGCCCACCTAGTCTGCTCATTTTCCCACCTACAGGATAAGCTGCAGATCCTAGTTAACTAACAGCCTATTTCTTCCTACCCCCCACAAGAATTGCCTTATGTCTGTCCCATGCATTTTTGAATTCTCCCACAGTTTTAGACCTCACAACCTCCTCCTGAAGGCTGTTCCATGATCCACCACCCTCTCTGTAAAAAAAATACTTCCTCACATTGCCTCTGAGCCATCCCCCCATCTTTAAATTGTGTCCTCTTGTTCTTGAATATGTATTTTTCTGAAAGATGCTACTCTCTTGAATTTTGTTGATTCCAGTGAGGTACTTAAAAGTTTCTATCCTGTCCCTTCTCTCCCTCCTTTCTGCAGGGGTATACATATTAATCTGCTTTAGTCTCTCCTCATATAGCTTCTCTTGCAGACCCTGCACCATTTTAGTTGCCCTCCTCTGGACTGCCTCCATCCTGTCTATGCCATTGCAGAGATGGGGTCTGCAGAACTGGATGCAATACTCCAGATAGGATCTCACCAACTGTCTACAGAGCGATTACAACTCCTGTTTTCTGCTGGTGATGCCTCTCCCTATAGATCCCAGTATCCCCCCAGCCCTCTCTACCACCGTCTCACATTGCTTGAAAACCTTACGGTCATCTGATATGATTACACCCAGGTCCCTTTCCATTTTGGTTTTTGTTACTACCTCTCCCCCTCCACTCTGTAATCTTCCCCTGAGTTTTTGTTTCCCAGGTGCATTATTTTGCACTTCTTTGTAATGAATACTGCCTTTACAATGCACCATCCTAGCTTTCATATAGTACTAATAATCAAGATTTTTTTACATAGGTCTTTTGGATTGTGGGTGGGGCTTGGGGCAACTTAAGGGAACATCCAGTCATACCAGTAAAATAAGAAAAGCAATGGTGTCACAAAAGATCTGCAACTTCTTAGCAACTAACTGGGACAAACAAGATACAGTACTCTAAAGGTTAATCAATAATTATCTGATGCATGTGGTCTGTGTCCTCCAATGCCAGACTGAGATTTTGTTGGTTTGTCTTCTGTATTCCACAGGACCTATAGAAATAAAGTCACGGAAACATGGGCCACCCAATACAATGACTGGGACCTGTCTGTACCAGGGTACAGGTTATTTCATAGGGACAGGGTGATTGGGAAAGGGTGGCACTATATGTGAAGGAAGGACTGAAGTGTGTAAGGGAGGAAGGGGAAGAGGGTAGTATGGAGTCACTTTGGATGCAAATTCAGGATTCCAAGAATAGGATTCTTAGAATGGGAGTGGTGTACAGGCCACCATCTCAGACGGAGGAGTTAGACAGGGAACTAGCGGGACAGATCAGGAGGACCTGCAAGAAGGGTAATGTGGTGATTGTGGGGGACTTCAACATGCCAGGAGTGGACTGGAGCACCCCAGCAACCAGGAACATAAGGGAGCAGGTACTGCTGGATGCCTTCCAGGACAGCTTCCTGCTGCAAATGGCCAGTGAACCAACCAGGTTAGGGAATACCCTTGACCTTGTGCTGGCAAATGGGGACTTTGTGAGAGAACTTACAGTGGAGGAACCGCTGTCAGGGAGTGACCACCACTCAGTATGGCTCACATTGGACATGGGCAAGGAAGGAGTGGAATCTGGCATAATAGTGCTGGACTTCAGGAGGGCCAACTTTGGGAGGATGGGGGAAGTGGTAAAAGGGTACCTGGCCAGAATTCAATCTAGTATGGACATCAACCAGAGGTGGGAGCTCATAAAGCTGGGGATAGTGGAGGCAACCAAAACCTGCTGCAAAGCACAGAGCAAGAAGGCTAGGGCTAAGAAACCGATCTGGTTGAGCAAGGAGGTCATGGAAAAGGTAAGAAGGAAAAGAGCTGCCTTTAGGAAGTACAAGAAAACAGGGAGGGGGAGGAAAGGGAGGAGTACTTGACAGAATCGAAGGAGGTGACAAGGGCAGTAAGGGGAGCCAAAGCATCTAAGGAACTCAGGCTGGCACAAGGCATTAAGAAGAGGGAGAAGGACTTCTTTAAGTACATCAGTGAGAAAAGGAGCTGTAAGGACCACATAGTAAGGATTAGGAAGGAAGGGGGTTGGGTGTAAGCAGGGTGCGATAAGGCAGAAGCACTAAATGAGTACTTCTGCTCAATATTTACTAAAGAGAAGAGGGGGGGTGACACCCAAGGTGAGAGAAATGGCAGAAGCAGGGGGAAGTGGTGACAGATGGGAAATCATGGAGAGCAGAGTTCGAGAGGGTTTGAAGTCACTGAGGGTGGACAAGGCACCAGGCCCAGATGGCATCCACCCAGGGTACTGAAGGAGCTGGCAGAGGTCCTTGCAGAACCTTTGGCAGACCTATTTAATGCCTCACTACATTAGGGTGTGTACCTCAGGACTGGAGGATGGCTCATGTGGTGTCCCTCCACAAGAGTGGCCTCAAGGATGAACCGGGAAACTACAGACCAGTGAGCCTCACATCCATCGTGAGTAAGCTAATGGAGACTATCCTGAAGGAGAGGCTGGTGGCCCTCCTAGAGGCCAAAGGACTACAGGACAGCAGACAGCATGGCTTCATATGTGGCAGATCCTGCCAAACCAACCTTGTCGAGTTCTATGACTGGGTAACTAGGCAACTGGACAGGGGCCATGCAGCGGATGTCCTGTATCTGGACTTCAGTAAGGCATTCGACTCAGTGCCACATGGAAGGCTGGGAAGGAAGTTAGTAGGCATAGGGGCGGGTGCAAAGCTGGTGATATGGGCAGGAAACTGGCTGCAGGGAAGGCAACAGAGGGTGGTGGTGGGTGGGGAGCTCTCACACCCAAGGGCAGTGATGAGCGGTGTTCCACAGGGCTCGATGTTGGGACCAGTGTTTGGGATATTCATTGCAGCCATATCATGGGACATCAAGAGCAAGATCAGTCTGTTTGCTGATGATACCAAGGTAGGTGTGGTGGTGGATGACCTAGAGGGATGGCAGGGGTTGCAGGATGATCTGGCAAAGTTTGAAACCTGGTCAGACACCTGGCAACTGGGCTTTAATGCCAAAAAGTGCAAGTTGCTGCATTTTGGGATGAAGAACCCAAGGAGGAGTTACCAGCTAGGGGGAGTGCAGCTAGCCCAGACAGAGGAGGAGAAGAAACTGGGTGTGCTCATTACAGGGTCAATGAACAACTCAGCACAATGTAGGAAGGCAGCTGCAAAGGCCAACAAAATGCTGGGTTGTATTGCAAGGGGTATATCCTCGAGGAGGGAAGAGGTGATTCTGCCACTGTATAGGTTATTAGTTAGACCACACCTGGAGTACTGCGTGCAGTACTGGCGTCCATATCTGAAGAGGGACATTAAGTTACTGGAGGGGGTGCAGCACAGAGCGACAAAGATGATCAAGGGGCTGGGGGACTTATCATACGAGAGGAGGTTGAAGGAGTTGAACATGTACTCACTGGAGGAGAGGAGAGACAAGGGTGACATGACTAAAACCTTTAAATACATGAAGGGAATAAACAAGACGGGTACAAAGGGGCTGTTCAAAGTAAGGGAGGGAAGGGCCACCAGGGGCTATATGAGTCTGGAGCGAGGAAGGTTCAGGAGGGAGATGAGGAGACACTTTTTTTACAGCGAGGGTGGTGGCTGGGTGGAATGCGTTACCTGCTGAAGTGGTATGCAGTAGAACAGTGGACTGCTTCAAACGAGGATGGGACAGGACAAGGGGGAGGGTTAATGAATGGGAAGGAAGGGGCAGCTGCAGAATAAGGGGTGCTAGCTGCACATTCGAGCAGACTTGATAGACCTCTAGGCCTTTATCTGCTGGCAAATTTTGTATGTTCCTATGTTTGTAACGTAAAAAATAGGTATGATCTCATGTTCTGTGCACTGTTGCATATGTGACTTCTGAAGCAGAGATTCTGAACTTCTGCAAAACTGTTAGATCAAGTTCTGTGGCAATGTTTAAAGTTCTGTGGCATACTAAAGAGGGACTACAGTCAAAATTTCTGGCACCAGTAAATTTCAGAATTTGGATCAGCATAGATCCAATCAGCCTTGCGCCAAAAATTAGATCGCTGAGTTACTTTGTTTAAAAGTTACAAGTCATTTTACAACCCTAAATTCACTGCCTGTTCAAAAAAGCCAGTTTCAGTGAAGAGCTGATGATGCCATCTCCAGAACTCAAGAGTCTAGTTTTCCCTGTCAGCAAGCTTATAGAAACTGTTTCTTAAAGGCTGGAGTTCATATGCAGTAATTTTCACAAGTAAAGCAGGCAGCAACATTCAAAAAACATAGCTATAGAAACTGTGTGTTTCAGTTTTTGTTAAAAAGTACAATGTGTGTTCTTTTTTATCTATTTTGTGGTCCTGTTCTCCAGGGTTGCTGAATGCTGAATTATAGCACACTGCAGTGAGGTTTAGTTTCAGTTTCAGTTTATTTTTTATTCTGGAAAGGCATGTGAACAACATTTTCTGTTTTCGCTAGTGAGGTTTACAGACTGAATAATTTTCTGATGTGGTGGAAGGCTGTGATCATTCACACTTGTCATTTAATTGAGATGATTTCTCAGGATGGCACTTTAGAACAATTATTCTACCTCTCTGTAAATGGGGGTGGGAGAAGTAATGCTGTTTTGCAACCTATGAGTTTCTAAGCAGTAGCCAACCTTGCCAACCTAGGGCCAGATATTCAAAACTTTCCCCCGTTGCAAAATTAGCACTGCACAGCGGGCAATAGTAGCCTGGAACCATTTGCATGCCATATTCAAAGGAATAGCCCCAGTGCTAAATCAGTTGAATATAGTGTGCAAATGAAATCATGCAAACAGGGCTGAGAGTGCAGTGCAACAATAGCCGAGCAAAAAGGACAGCACCTGATAAAGAAACCGAGAGCAGTGCAAACTACAACAGTAGCCCAGTGCATACAGAGATGGAGTGAGGTAAGACTGAACAATATGGGCAACATGTGTGCTAGCAAAGCAGTGGAGCATAACAGCAGCAAACAACAGTGCAGGCCAATTACTGCAAAACCATGTAATGGAACATTACAGTACTGCACGGTGCTAGCACATTTGTGCGGCACTGACATGTTTACCCGGCGCTAAAATTTGCCATATTTAAAACTGCAATGCAAATGAGTCTACTCAGGCAATACATGGGCAAACAGACACATTTGCACCTCATTACAGCCTGCTTTGCATATGGATTGCCCTGCACTATAACATGGTGCACACAGTTCCACCTGTAGGTCTGACTGGAATTACAGTTTGGAAGCAATGTTTCTTTTTTGCTCAGAGCTCCACCTGTAGGTCCAACTGGTATTACAGGTCAGTCACCACATTTGTTGTGTGTTCACAGCTCACTGAACATTAGCTGTAGTCTTGGTTTGGACACAGACACAAAGACTAATGTGGCCCAGGGGAGTAGCACTACAGGAACGGGTTGCCATGCTTCGTGCCAGAGGCAAATAGTTGTTGCTGCCACAGTGTTTATCAGATGGTACAGTACCATAGAAGGCAATACTGTGAGGTACACAGCAATGCCTATGGTGTGTCAGGCATCAGTGACTGGTGCTATCCACACAGTGACATGCACAGCTGGGAGGTTTGGTCAGACAGTGGACACCACAGTCATACTGTCCTGTGATGCTCATGTGCTGCACCCATGTCATGGGATCCGCACACTACCATACACATGGCTGTCCATGTCTGCAGGAATCCTGGACAGGTGTAGGGTATGTGCCCCGGGGGGCACACATACCATTATTCTAGCACACTGCTGTGAGAAGCAGTCCCATCAGTGGAACATGTGCACTGTGTGGATGGCTACAGCTGTGTGGCAGTACCTACTATGTGGTGCAGCTTGGCCACCTGTACGCCTTCCCCTCAACACCCTGCATTCCCCCAGTGCAGCATGTGTCTGCTGGAATGTGTTGGTGTACCCCAACAGGGGAACTGGAGATGTGTGCTACATGGACACACTGCCATGGTGTCCACTGGGCACTGGGGCACCCACTAATATGTGGCAGGGTTAGGACCAGTGCCAGATGATGGTGACATAGGAGGTGCCATCTGTGTGCAGCATGTCTCTGCCATGTACAGTATGTGTTCTGTTCATTGTTTTTTATCACCTTGGTCACCAGGTAAGCACACTGGTCCAAGGCCTAGTGTCAGGAATATCCCAGACTCTGGGTCCTAGAGACACTGGGTGGCTAAGATGCAATAGTGTACAATAAAGACATACAATACACAACAACACACAGTACACAAATATCACATTAGGATCACATTACAATACCGTTTTAATAGTTTGTTGCTGAAAGTGGTGTTCTAACTCAACTGTAACATTTACATGAGTGTTCACTTCACAGCACTGTTGGGGCATTGCATTTGACAGTTTGTATGCCTGAGCATTTGGAGTGGCCCAGGGTGGACATCCTCCCACACTGCCTCCTCACTGGAAGCATACAGACTTGTTCCCTGTTGCTGCTGTGTCCACGTCATTCATCCTGGGTTTGCCCAGCATTAAGACCACCTTTTCATAAATGGTAATTTGCAACACACTACATTTTGCTGCATGGTGCTATACTTTTAAATATACTGTTGCACCTGTATGCATGTCCCTGCCCCCTCACTTTGCGCCATGCATACATTATCTCATAACGTTGGCGCTATCACATTGAATATAGCACTCCAGCACAAATGTGGCAGAATCGTGGAACAATCAATTTACGCCAGGTGCAGTTTTGAATATCTGGTCCCTAGAGTTTTCTCCCTGACAGGCTGTTGCTTGATGTACATTCAGACTCAACTATGCTGTATTCCACAATTAAGTTATAATATTACTAGAGCTAACACTTCCATCACTAGCAGGAATTACCACATATTAGGCCCCTGTTAAAGAGCAGCTTTCATGGTGGTCCAAAAAGTTACATCTTGTAGTCATTATATGCAGTACTAGACCTGAAAGGGTGTGTGCATTTGTTAATTTTGGCCAAGGTTTACTCTGCCTTCCATAATTTGGATTTGTTTGTGAGCCTTGCTTTAGCCCTGCTGCACTTGCCTTTGCTGTTCAGCTGCAGGGCTGCTGGCTCCCGATGACATAATTGTAGGGCAGAGGAGTGACCCACTCTGTGCAATACAGTGCTGTCACAGCAATTTTGCAAGGGAAAACTACTGGTACTCAATGTACATACTATGTGCCCCCTTTCCCAATACACCGTGTTAGCAATGCATTATGCCAAAATCCATATGCCTTGTCAGTATGTTTTTTTTTTGTAAAACTGACTTTCTTCTGCCTTGGTAACAAAGCATGGGGACTGAGATATGATAGAATTGCTTTCAGCATCTTTCCCAGTCATTTTGAGTTTCATGCAAAAATTACCCATTCTGTAAAAGACAGAACATGATGAATCTTACAAGAACAGGAGACTGAGCTATGAAGCAGACACTGACAAACAGCAGTGAAGTTACCAACATTATGCAATACTAGTTGCAATACAACTTCCTAATGGATACAGTGGAGCAGCACCCCAAATGGTATCAGCAGCCTGGAGGCATGCCAACTCTGCATTGAGCAACCATGAAGAAATGTACCACGTCAAAAAGGCATTAAAAATATGAATTTCTCAATTTTGTTCCAAAACCTGAAACACATAGCTTTTTATAGAAATGTTTTTTGAATGCTGCTGCCTCTTTTACTTATAAAAAACACTGCAGACCATTTTTAAACTTTGGACAAACAGGTCCTGTAAGCTTGCTGACAGGGAAGACCAGACTGTGAGTTCTGTAGATGACATCAGCAGCAGCTCTTAGCTGAAACTGGCTTTTTTGAACAGGTAGTGAAATCAGGGTTAAAAAAATAGCTTAAAGTTTAAAATGAAGTAGCACAGACACCTATTTTTTGGTATGCGATTTATTGGGGGTATGCTTATTTTAATTCTGCAAAGTAGTACTTTTGGCCAGAGTCCCTGTTTAATAACTAAACTATACAGAGCCAGCATTACAGTTTTGGGGGGGCTCCAGCAAGGATGACATGTAAGAATGACTCCTAACTCCCACCACATAAATGTAAGTTACATCATTTTCATTAAGCCTCCAGTGTTGTACTTCGCAGCAGCTGTTCTGGCTCTCAATATTTATGTAGATCAGTTTAGGGCCTGGTGTCATTTTATGCAACATTAAAAGCTACAGAAAGGCTGAATAATTGCTCCTCAAGAGGGACCATAAAGTAACCTAGCCATGAAGCACCTAAGACGTGTAATCAAGTAAAGTTTATTTATCAAGCACCCCATCCCAGAGTTTCTGGGTGCTGTACAGTGAAGCACAAGTTAGAATAGATAACATACATCAAATATAAAACATACATCAATAATAACAACAGATGACAATCAAATCTAGATAAAATTCTGTTTAAAATTAAACAGTTCAGCAGTAGGCTATTCCTAAGGATCATAATCAGTCTACAAAGATACTCCTTCAGACCTCACTTAAAAACCTTCACCAATGGGGTCTCCCTCAAAGATCTTGGAAGCAAATTCCACAATACTGGACCTGCCACCTCAAATGCTCAATCTCCAGAGGTCTCCAGGCGGGCCTTTGGAACAGCTAGTAGGCCCTCGGTAGAGGAGCAAAAAGAGCACCTGGGGCAGACAGCAGTCAGGCGGTCACTCATGTAGCTGGGACCCAATCCCTAAAGAGCTTTATAGGTGAGCAAGTCCACCTTGAAGATACTTGTAAACCTAACTGGCAGCCAGTGCAGATCACGTGGAAGAGGGATCACATGACAAGACCTTGGTAGGCCCATGAGCAACCTGGCCACTTCGTTATGCACCAGCTGCAGGCACCAGAACCCTCCCCCGCCACTGACCATGAAGTAAAGAATATTTCATTAGTCGAGTCTAAATATCTCAAAAGCATGTACCAGTGAGGGCAGGTCATCAAGTGGAATCAAAGTTTTGATCATGGTGACATTCCTCATGTAATAAAAACCACTACAGACAACAGATGACATCTGAGCCTCAAGTGTCAGTCTATCATCAATGATAACACCCAGATTTTTCACCTTGGTAGATGCAACCAAAGGAGTGAGGCCAAGGAATAACCCTGTTCCCATCCTGGCAATACTCACATCCCACTGATACCCAGGCTCAATCACTAGCATCTCTGCCTTGTCAGGACTGAGTCTCAGCCAACTAGGTGACATCCAGTCCTGAATCTAGGCCAGACATATACTGAGCACATCCATAGTGCCTCTAATCCTGGGTGCAAATGTCATGTACAGCTGGGTATCATCTGCATAACAGTGAAAACCCAAATTGTACCATCTAATGCTGTCATCCGGGGGAAGCATGTACACTGCAAACAGCAAAGGTGACAGGATCGAGCCCTGGGAAATTCCACATGGCAGGGGCTTTGTGCAGGAGGAGAAACTCCCCATCACTACCTTCTGTGTCCTACCTATGAGAAAGGACTCAGACCAGTTGATGACAGTACTCATGAGTCCACAGAGCTCCCTTAGGTGATCTAGCAACACTACATGGTCCACAGTGATGTATGTTGAAGAGAGATTGAGAAGAGTATTGACTGATCCCCTCTCTTTCCCTGAGGAGATCATTTTGTACTCTGACTAACATTGTTTCAGTGCTATGCCTGGAACCTGAACCCAGACTGGAAGGGCTTATAGATGTCAAGGCCATGAGGTATGCCTCAAGTTGCAGAGTCACTACTTTTATTGATGACTTTACCCAAAAATGGGAGATTATAGGTAAGTCTATAATTTGCAAGAATGTCAGGGTCAAGAGATTGTTTCTTTAGGAGGTGTCTCACCAGTGCCTCTTTCAAGGTGTCAGGGAAATATCCCTCTAAAAGAAAACACCAAAAAATCTCAATGAACACCGGACCAACTGACTCAACACATCCCATTAAGAGATAATCCGGGCCTGGCTCCAGTTCATAGTGCATGGGTCACAGCTTCAAAATCACCTCACAAACCTCTGTCACCCCAACTGGCATAAACTCACTTCAGACATTAAGAGTGCCTCTGCACATACTCGACTCACCACTGCAGAACTGCAAACACCTCATTGAAAACATCCTAGCTCCAATGGAGGACACCCTGTCAGTGAAGAACAGAGGGAACTCATCACCCTGAATGACTGAAGGTGCTCTTTTAGGCTGCAGACAGGCAGGATGGAATAGCCTGTCTACAGTACAGTAAAACAAAGTCAGTATGTTCTTCCTTGCAGCATTCTCCCTAGACAGGAACATTACCTTCTCATGGTTGATTGCCCTTTGATATTCACCATAGTGAATTTTCAAAGTCAGTTTGTCCTCCAGAGAAGGACCTCCACCAACAGTGCTCCAACATTTGACCCCTGGTCCTCATCTCCTTGAAAGCCCCATCAATCCACAGGGGTCTCAGGCGAGAAGATCTGGGTCATATGTGGACCAGTGTAACACAGTTGAGTGCCTTGGAGACAGCACTATTATAGGCTGCCCCCACCTCACCTGTACCTGTCACACAAGCAATGCTCACACCAGATAGATCCAGTACCTCCATCATTCCCTCTGTGGACAACCCCTTCAAAGGGCAGTAGCAGACCATCTTTAAATGGAATGGACTGGTGGGGGGGGGGGCAAATGAGAATTCTACCATGCAGTGATCCAACCAAATGATTGAATCAATCCTAAGGTTAGTGACCTCAAGCCCCAGTGAGAACATTAAGTTCAAGGCATGACTGTGGCTATGGGTCACGGAAGCAACAGCTTGTGTGAGGCCCTGGAAAGTCATCACCTGGAGGAAGTCATGACCAACATGCAAGAGTTTGTTGTCAATCCAGGTATTGAAGTCACCCAGAATTAACCATCTGGGTTACTCCAGCACCCTATTGGTGATGAAACCTGTGACTTCCTGCAGAAATTAACACTCACACCCCAGAGGCCAGTATACGAGAAGGATTCTGTAACCTGCACATGGACCCCTGAGCATAGCCACACATTCAAATGATGAAGTGGAATCCTCTGGGTGCATAGAGGACTTCAAGTCACATCTGAAACAGTTGACCACACCTCCACCCCTGTATTCCCTCCTCGGGCACTGTACTACGGAGAACCCATCCTGGACTGACACCTCCAACACTGGAATCATGTCATCCCCCAAGCAGGTCTCTGCAAATGCAAGTCAGATTGGCCAAGGAAACCAAGTCTCCAGTTATTCTAGTCTTGTTCCTAATCAATCTGTCATTGCATAGAACTGCTCAAAGGGGCCTGGTGGAGGTTGCTGACCCAATGGCTACCTTTCCACTCAGTCCGGTGAGAGATCTTTGTATGGGTGCCAAATGAGGATGAGGTTTGCTCAGAATTCCTCAAAGTAAATTGGAGTTGCCAGATTAATTTTTGGATTTAGAATATATACTATATAATATGTGTGTGCATGTGTGTATATATCATTTTTACATATAAATTTAAGATTTCAAATCTGAATCCAGTTTTGTGGTCCTTTTAAGATCTGAATTGCAGTAGGATTAGGACATCCCTGAACTCAAAAACTGGATTGGAATTGGCCAGTTCTGAGCATCCCTACCCAAGACTCTACTCCTCTGTGAACATTTATCAGATGATCCATACACAGTTGCAATTGACAGTGGCAGGTGTTTGGTCACACAAAGGTTCCCCATGCTGCCAACCCCCCCAAAACTGCCATACATTAAAAATATTAAAAAAAAAAATAAGCATCTACAGTGTCATAATCTTCAGTTTAGTTGTCAACTTTCTTACCTTGGCATCATCTTTTCTTCATTTTCTTTCATGCACACCTCTCTCCCCTAGCCTCAAAGTCCTAGCATCTGTATTGCCCCCTAACCATGGCTGTCGTAGAGCTGGTGATGCCAAGATCACACCTGAACAGGAGCTGCTATCATAGCTTCATGTGCTACCACTGGCCTATCAGGGTAACTCAGCTAGCTTTCTTAATGTTCACTTTTTTCTTCTGCCTCAGTAGTCATGTTGACAATGTTTCTATCAGGCAAAACTCCCCTTCCCTGGAGAAAATAATGGTAGCAAAGCTCTCTTCTCTATCCCAGAATAAAAGTCTCTGTTTTTTTCTCCCCTTCCTCAAACATTGTAAAACAAAATCTTTCTCCTCCCCCATCTATATAATGGCAGTAATGCTCTCTCCTCCTCCAGTCCACATAATGGAAGCAATGCTCTCTTTTCCCCCTTAATTATAGTAATGCCTTCTGCAACCCCCTTTTAACCCTGCACCTAATGACAGCAACAATATTTTTCCTCTCCCTTGCCTGTTCCCAGTTTATAAAATCCACTGTAGCCCACCCCTGCCAATCTCAGTCCTACCACCCATCCCAGGAAGGAAATGGATGGTATTTTCAATGCTTTCAAAAAATTTCATTACAGAAAGGAAACACACTGGGGCTGGTCACCAGGCTAAGGATGCAGAAGAGAATGGACTACCAATTCTACTGAGACAAAATGTAATGTTTTCACTTAAGTGAGTCCCATTCACAAATAATTATTTGATTTCACCAACTACTGTATTCAAAGGTCAAGCTATTTGTGCTTTCTTAAAATATATTGATCCTACAGTTCATTGGTGCTCTTTGAGTAAATGTACTTGTCCCTCAGTGACATTTTGGTTGAGGTGCATCGAACTTGAAATCTGTCTTGCCTGCACATCCCTCACTTGCAATTTATACCAATTCAAATATAATATTGCCACAGCAACATCTAAATACAAAAAAATATGTCATTTGCAGTCTCAGTGGATTTTTTTTTCTGTTTCTCTGTTGTCTTGTTTAGCTTACCCATTTTGTATAAATAATCTTTAGTTTTGGGTTTTCACTTTTTTACCATGGCTCTATCTTTTTGATTTGTTCAGTCTAGTCAGCATTCCCTCATTGTTTTCCTGCCTCACCAATTTTGTGTACTTAGCTGTCCCTTTGCTTTCTTTTTTTTTAATGCACATTTGTCTCTCTCATGTACCAGAACTGACTTGTCAGGTTGGCATCCTCCCAGCCCCATCCACAGCCACTTCTTAGGCTTAGCCCCATTATTCAACATAGTAGGCCTTTTTTGCCACCACAGAGTACAACTAAGAATCAAGCTTTAGAATTGTAAGCATGTCCCTGTCCCTTTAGGAGTAAACCAATGGTCATGTGTAGGGGTGAGAGAAGACAGTCAGTGACAAATTTAACTTGGGATCAGTTCAATATCCTATTTTTCACATCTGCTTCAGGAATGGTCCACAATACAGTATCGAGTAGAGAGGTTAAACTGACAAGTTGGGGCATTATACATGCCTTCAGTTTAGTAACTTTTCACATACAGTATACTACCCTCCCTCACCACCACCATTGTGGTTCAGTAGTTTTTTTTCTTATTATTTTTCTTTCTTTCTTTAAATATCTGTCAGCTAGGAGTCAATTACATCTTTTTTAAACACCTTTCTCTCTCTTGCCTAATGCCCCCCCCCATTCCCAAATTGTCATAATTGTATACAGTCCACTCATATCCCCCACTCAAAAACTGGGAAGAGGCCAAAGGTAGTCAAAATCCAGACAAAATAATGTCTCCCCCTTCTCAGCAAGCCCATTCCCCTCTCTAAGGTACAGTGGTTTTAATCTGAGTGTAGAAATGGGCACAAGACAGGTAGGGAGGTGGTTGAATGGTCTGCATCATTTCTTTTATTTTAAAAGCTGGTGTGGGAGAACAGGGAAGGGGTGGAGTGAGGCATATATTTGTAGTAAGGAGTGGTGACCAAGATAGTATTCATGGGCACCTGGGGAGGGATAATACATACATAATGTATAGTTTTATGAATTGTCAAAGTGTCCAAAAAACATTGGTACACTTCTTAGGAAAATAAAATGGCTAATTTTAGCCCTTCACCAGAAGTTCATTTCAAGTTATACCTCACTCCTAATCATGCATGTACATCATCATTAAAAAGGCTGCAGTATAATTTAGAAGCATCTAGAAAGTAATTTTTATCAAGATAAAAATGAAATATTTTATGAAACAAGAAATTGATTTGGCTGTTAAAGGCAGTTTAGTAAAATTGTTCTTGCCTGTCAATCACACAATTAGCAATAACCCACAGCAGGTATAAGCAAATGTTAAACCAGCAAACAACCAGAAAGTGCCTATCTAACAGTGAAAATGTTGCCTGATACATATGACACTAAAAGTTGCATTTGTTTGCTGATTTGGTTTACATAGTGCAATTTTCTGATGCATTGAATTTTGGAGTCAGTTTAAAAGTGGGAAAGTAAGTGATGTATGTAAGACATGTCATTCCTTATCACCTAACATTATGTCAAAAGATATTTGCATGACATTTAACTAAAATTTTGAAATTTGCTGTCTGTATATACCCGAGGAAAATAAACACTGTTCCTCAAAATTATTGACTTTTTCCATTAGAAGTCATTAGAAAATCAAAGCTGAGGATTGTGCTTTTCCTAATCATTTATTACTGTTATTTCCTCTGAATTATATAGTGTCATTTGTATTTGTTTTTGCACTAGTTGAAGATTTAATATTTAGAGAAAAAGGCTGTAAGGCAAACTAAAGTGCCTTTAAAAATCTCTTGACAACAGACATTGGTCTCTGGCCAAGGCACATCCAATGATATGTTGGAATGGTTCCAGCAGAAAATGGGCAGCCACAGTGGACTAGGAGTTTTATTCTGCCAGCACCTTTCTATGTGTTTATGTTTCTCTGCATAGTTACTAATGAGGGATGAAAGAAAAATGCCACTGTCTATAAAGCATCTTTTGCCCATTGCTTACAATCTGCTTCTTGCTCAGAAAAGGTTATAATTCATTTCTGTACTTGCCTAGCATGTTATAGATGTACCCCCCCCTCCACCTTCTGCTAGAAATTGGACTACCAGAGCATAACATGCAATTTTCTCTTCAGCTCCCAGGCAGTCCTTGGATGGTTGCTATCTTCTCCAAGGCAAAACAAAATAAATCTGGTCTAATTAAAGACTTTGGAAAGCATGCCTTTTTGTTTAACTTTTGAATAAGGTTGCAGGCAGATTATAGGAGGAAGACATAATTGTAAGGCTGGTTATTACTCTATTTTTGTGTGTGTGTATAGCTTTCATCAATAGGAATAGCTACTGTAATTACATATGTATTATGTTTAACCCATTTACTAGAAATGCTTAGCTATTAATTATATGGACAAGTCACAGTGAACCATGTAGTACTAACCAATTACAATCAGGGTAAATTAGAGATAAGGCAGTTATTGATTCTTTGTTTCACTCACAACACAATTCAAAATCATTTGTTTTATCCAAAACCCAGGCTTCAGTCAAAAACACTTTAAATCCATGTCACACTACTCTAGGGAACATGTCTATAAATTGCATTTAACATGTTTTCAGTAGAGTTCTATTAAATGTATTTGTTGTTTAGTGTAATTGGCTTGTATACCAATTCTGTGACAACAAACTATTTTACTGCTCTACTTAACTTACCAAATAGTACAGTAGTTACAGAATATTAGAACCAGTGTGTTATTCAGTAACAAAAATACATTAACTTTTACTTTCCAGCAGGTTATTGCAGAAAATACTTTGCTGAAGACAACTGGATTGCATCAAATGATTTATTAGGCTCAGTTTAAAGTGTTTTGCATGAAGTAGGTTGGAAGAATATTCCCTTTGAAATGAAAGGTAACTTTGAGTAGTGTAGTTTCATCAAATTATCCTTTATGTGAAATGTCTTAAATCCTTATTAATACCCATACATAAAATGCCCATATGCTGTATAATCAACATGTGCTTTAGTTGGAAAAGTTTTTTGTTCAGACTCAACATGAAGCTGTACTTTTCTGACTTAAAAACAATCCATTAAAATGGGGCACTTTAGAGCTTTAAAAAAAACCTTAGTCCAAGTTTTTAAACTGAAACTATAGTGAAGGCAAATGAGGCAAAGGTTTGTAAAAGACATCTTTAGTAGTAATTATTCCATTTTTGACTTGAATTGTGTAAATATGGTTCTCTGCAGTGGTTTGCAGCCAGGGCTAAGGGACATCTGGAGCGGAGCTGTACACTGTTGTAGCTGTACTGTAGTGCCCAGTGGCTGGCACACCCAAGAGAGTAGCAGATGATTGTAGATGTTATAGGCAGTGAGTACTGGGGGTCTAGTAGAAACAAAAGCAGAACAAGTGGAATATTGGGTCATCACATCAAAGGCCAGAGACTAGCAGAAAGGAGCACGTAGACTGCTCTAAAGGTACCTCAAATTAAAAGGCAAAGCTTTCAGCAGATTGTTTCATCCAATGCCTGGGGTCGGTGATGCTTGCCTTCATTACTTCCAGTCAGCAGCACTACTCCAGAGGTACGGTAATAGTAGGCTTGAGTGTAATTTGTCTGCAGGGGAAGTGAAAAAAACAGGGGAAAAGAAAAGCAGGGAAATAGCTGAGTGGAAATTACAGGCTACAGAGAGGCAGGCACCAGACTGTAGGAGAGAGCAGGGTTCAGATGTCACTTCTTGTTTGTGTAACCTTCTGAAAGGCAATATAAAGCAAGGGCCCACTTGACAGAAAGTAAATTATGGTAAAGGAAGACATGGCAAAGGCGAGTCAGCCCACAAGGTCCACCAAACAAGGAGGCCAGTAGGCACAACACAACAGTCAACAGATGCACAAAAAAATCTGCCAAAAAGAAGTAGGTAAGAGGCTTCAGTGTAGAGTGTCATACAAGAATTAGAATGGGGTATTGAAAAGTGTGATGTGGTATAGAGGAATAGGAATTAGGTGCACAGACTTCAAGATGTATGAACTGGCAAAGGCAGTCAAGGAAGGGAAGGGATTCCTGTGCCCAAGGTGCAACTTGGTTAGCACTTTACAAGAGAAACTAAGGGAGCTGAGAGACAGACTGTCTACATTACACAACGTCAGGGAATGGACCCTTTTATGGACAATACCTTGGTGGTTGTTCCTGGAGAGGAGGGGTATAGAGCAGCAAAGATTATAACAAACATTATGGTAGATGTCAGGGTGAATGAGGGAGGAGGGAGATACAGACAGGAAGAGGGTAATAAACTGGATGATCCACAGGAATTTACAAAAGTGCAGAGCAGGAGGGAAAGGAAAAAGAGGGTAGAATACTTCAGAGTGAGTACTAGACATAGTTTTAGGACACTTGTAAAGGTGGAAGAAGGAAGTGATGAAGTCATTAAGGGAACCGGACAGGGGGAACTGCTAGTGGGAAAGAACAGAGCAAATGGGAAAAGGAACTTGATGGTACTGTTTGAAGATGGGATGAGGAGAATAGGATGGGTATTCTTTTTTCCATTATCAAGGGTACAGCATCTGAAGAACCAAACAGATAAAACCCTTAGAGGCACTGGAGAGAAACCAGTGGTGGTGATTCTTGTAGAAACTAAGGATATTGGTAGAAGAACAAAAGAGGCCATCAGCCAGAATTTCAAGGAATCTGTTAGGACCGTAAGAGGAAGTGGAGTGAGGGTATCATCTCAGAGATCATGTCTGTACCAAAGGCTGAACCAGTGGGATAGAAGGAAATAAAAATGGCTGCTGGCTGTTTGCATAATTGTGCAAATGATGAAGGGTTTGCCTTGTACTTGTGTAACTGGGATAGTTTCTTGGATAGGAAAGACATCCACAGGAAAGATGGCCTGTACGTTACCTAAACAGAAAGGGGCATGGGTGCTGGGGAAGAAAATTAATAGAGAATCCAAGAAAGATGATGGCAATTGCAGATGGTTTATTGGGTTAGAACATTTAATTGGCTGGCAAGCCCAAATCAAACTTTAAGCATTCCAAATAGTTTAAATGCACTCCGAAAGTAAGAGGTAAATAAGTGTCCCATTATAATTTAAAAATCACTGAAAGTCACTGTAAGCCTGAAGACTAAAGTATAAAAATGGATCTTAGATAAATATTTATAAAAGAAATTGCATTCAAAAGCTATGCTAAGAAAAAAGTTGCTAAGAGTTGTTCTTTGTAACCAAGAGCTCTAAACAGCATGGCTAGCACATTTTATAATATGGACATACTGTACGTCCTGCAGTCAGGTATGCTGACTCAATCACAGGCTACAGAGTGCTGAGTTTAAGAAAGTGTAAAACAATTCAATAGTGGAAAATATTGCATGCTGTGTTATATATTTCATGGAGTCTGAAATACCAATCTTCTGCAATTTACAGGGAATTATATTCTGCAGCTTCTGATAACACAGGTAACAGAGCAGTATGCAGTGTTGTCATCATATGGTGCAATACCCATAAAATTAGAATACTGCTTGAAATGAGTATGCAATAACAATAGAACTAATGACAAAAAATGCAATATTAAACACATCCACTAGGTACAATACATACTTCTTAGTTACCTCCTAGCAAATCATGCTTAGTGACAAAAGCCTGAAGGAAAAAAGTCCAGCACTTTGCCTGTCTCGTGCTTCCTCAGTGTGGTGTAGCTACTGGATTTTGGTGACCTCACTTACATATTGACAAGTACAGATCACATGGTAAGGTAATCAGCATTTAAATGCATATATCCTTAAACAAGTTAATACGTGTTTAAAGTGCATGATTTTAGTCGGGACAAACAGGGGTCAAAATCCCACCTATCTTTCCTGGATATTATAAATATATACATACATACTGTTGATACTGAGCCTCAGGCACTAGCAGTAGAAAAGTGCATAGTGCAACAGTTCAAGAAAATCTTTTCCTTATTTTTTTTATTATTCTCTTGGCTACTTTATAAGGCCCACTATGCAAACTGGGAGCAATTGGGTGGTTAAATGACTTGTTCAGAGCCATAGAATATGCAGGGGGAGGTTGTGGAAATCAAATCCAGGTTTGCTGGATGTACCAAGCTCAATTACAGCTCCAAACCACTAGGCTATACTGCCATCTGAAATAATGGTAGAATTTCTGCATGTCATCATATTGAAGAGCAACCATCATCTTTTATGCTGCCAAACATCTACCTCTGTTACACTTATAACTGAAGATCCCAACCACATTCCTGTAGTTCCATCACACATTGACTGTTTGAATCTCACCAGTTTTCTGAAAAGTTAACCTATTCACAAAGATAAAGTGGAGAAAACAGTAAAAATGCTCTGGAGAAAGGCACATATGCAGGATTCAATCAGAGAACCACAGCATGTGTAATTGAATATCATCAAACCCCACCATGCCATATACAAATCATAGCTCTAAAGGTGGGCTGGCAATTGTTCAAGGTTTACCTCACCCACACAAAATATAAATGAAAGAAGTGACTTAAGACCAAAGTCATTATTGTGGCCATATGGTTTTAGGTTTTTAAGCCTGTGGATCCAAACCGCCTCATTTTGTAAAAGTTTTTTGAGGTGATCACCATCCCTAGAAATGAGTTTAACAAACTCCAGTGCCATCTGTTTCATTTCAGCTGCTAAGGAGTTGTGAAATATGTTAAAAAGGATACCGAGTGTATTATCCAGTTGCCCCTTTGTGGTGTCCCTAATGTGCTCCTGTACATATTGTTAAACAGGATGTCTAGTCCACTCAACATACTGTATATCTTCTTACAGGAGCACATTATGGAGTAAATCACAGAACTGGTAAACTCACATTTTCAGTTCTCTCACAGTAAATTCTACATTTGTGTGTATAACGGAGTCTCCCACCATAGCATATTTACAAATGTTACATCTTTAACATATTCTGAAGCTGGGTTTAGGGAATGGAAGCCAATTTATTGCCTCATTCATTTGTGGTTTTCTATAGTGGTGCCACGCTAGGACGTCTTTTCAATCTGAAGCTTACCACCTTACCCTTGTTGATTCTCTCATCATTTTTGTTATCCTGCTCTGCTCTCTGCTACCTCCTACTTTCTCATTCCCTGTTTTCCTTCTCAGAAATGCCTTTCTCCTATCAAGTTTCCCTGTGCTTTCTAATAATCCTCTTTTTTCCCCCTCTTTGCCATCTTCCAATTTCCTCCCACCCCTCTCTACCCTACACCCCGATTATCCACATACACCACCTCCTAGCTGGAACTATGGATTACTCCCCCTATCATCACCTGTTGAACCCTCCTGTCAAGTGTTGGATAAGATGACAAGTTACACTAATATTCTGAGTCCAGGTCACCCTCTGCTCATTGCCGCCTCCCGCATTGGGACCCTAGATGGCTGAACTTTACCTACCATGACAAACAATGAAGGAGTCATTCCTCACTCTATGAATTACGACGGATGTCTCTCAAACTTACGCTCCTCCTCCTCCTGATGTCTGGAAGCGTTCATCCTAATCCTGGCCCTGTCTCAACCAGTTCTACTAAATTTACCAAATCTGAAGGGGGTCTCACCATTGCCACACTAAATATCTGCAGTCTTCTTCCTAAACTGGATGCCCTCAAAATCTTTGCCAGCCAACACAACCCAGACATTCTAGCCATAACGGAAACATGGCTGAAACCAAACATTCCTGACTATTCAATCTCTCTGCAAGGTTACAATGTTATCAGATTGGATCAGACTTCCAAAAGAGGTGGCGGTTGTGCAATCTACATAAAAGACTACCTCACGAGTCACTATGCCAGTCATCCCTCTGCAAACACCTCAGTGCAACTCCTCCCTATCAAATTACTCCTAGGTGCACAAAATAAAGTTCTCACTGTCGTGGCTGTCTATATCTCACCTAATGACCATGGACTCGGCCTTCAGAATGTCCTTGAATTCGTAAGTGGGAAACCTCCTGACACTGAGCTCATTCTACTTGGTGACTTTAATATCAACTGGTTTTCCTCTGATGTAGGGTCTTACAAGGATGCTTTACTAGCAGCTAACCTTACACAGATGATAAGCTCCCCCACTAGAAAGAATTACAAATCAGGGACAAGCACCCTCATTGACTGGATCCTAACAAGTCATCCTGCCCGTATACGAAATGTTGCTGTTCTCCCCGACTCCCTTAGCGACAACTCTCCTGTCATCTGTACATGGACAAATAAGTTCTGAAAGCCGCCTCCAAAAAACATTTTTAGTAGAGCACTACCCTTTGGCAACCTTACACATCTCAAGGCATGTCTCAGGCAGCAAGACTGGTCTCTAATTTACAATACCCAAGATGTTGACTCAGCTCTTGACTACTTTATTACTACATTCAATGCCGCCTGTGACACCTATGCTCCTGTCAAAAAGTGCAAAATTAAAGCACTCTCAAACCCTTGTGTCACGGCCAAGCTCCTGGCGCAACTCAAGGAACGGGACCATCTCTGGGCTATTGCAAGAGCTACAGGCTCTCCAACGGACTCTCAAAACTATAAACATGCTCACAATAACTGCACTAAGAAAATCCGTTTGTTAAAGAGCTCCTACTACAAGAATGCCCTCGCCAACTCCTGGGGTAATGGGAAATCTTTCTGGGACAACATAAGAAATGTCACTGGTAAACAGTCTAAGTCCTCTCCCACCCTAATGACTGTAGACGGAGTCACTACCCTAGATCCTATGATTATGGCAAAGACCCTTAATGAAACCTTCACTGACCTTAGTGGGGTTCTCCCTACGGATTTTTTCTCTGAGCCTGTCACACCAAACCAAACACTTCCTGCTACCTCTCCAACCAAACCTCCTTTCCAATTTAAATTAGTCAACGCCCATGATGTCTACAAATATGTTAAGAAGGCTATCTCCAAATCCCGAGTAAGTAGTGATACTATTCACCTAAAACTTCTGTCACTTACCCTGGATGTGGTGCTACTCCCACTTACAAAAATCTTTAACCTCTCACTCTGCCACAGTCAATTTCCCAGCAAATGGAAATCAGCTCTTGTCACCCCTGTATTCAAAAATGGTGACAAGTCCCTTCCAGGTAACTACCGGCCCATATCTATACTCCCACCTCTCTCAAAGGCCCTTGAAAGGATAGTGGCAGACCAACTCACTGACTACCTTCAAAAGTATAACATCCTCTGCACTCAGCAACATGGCTTCAGGAAAGGACACAGCACGACTGCCCTTTTGGAGTTCTCAGGTGCTATCCATAATGCCTTGGACAATGGTTTCCAAACCGGTGCGGTTTTCATTGACTTAACAAAGGCGTTCGATACAGTTCATCATGGCCTACTTGTCAAACAACTACAATTCCTTGGCCTCTCTCAAAGTGCTGGAGACTGGGTTAAAAGTTATCTCTCTCAACGTACCCAAGCTGTCAAAATCGCAGGAGCTGTCTCAGACCCTAAAACTGTTCTCTCAGGCATTCCCCAGGGATCCATTTTGGGCCCTCTTCTTTTCAGCATTTTTCTAAACTCACTTCCCAACTCATGCCCTGAACAAATAATCTTATATGCTGATGATGCCGTAATTCTAACCTCCCACAAAGACCCGAAACTACTACACCACCGCCTTCAATTTGCTTTTACCAAAGTTGAAAAGTGGTTCCTTGGTCTAAAGCTGGTCCTTAACCACAAAAACAAAATCAATGCTTTTCTCTGCCGCAAAACAAAAAAGACAACTACCACTCTCAATCAATACATATCTGGGAAGTTCCCTAGAACAAGTGACTACCTTTAAATATCTTGGAATCACCTTTGACCAAGGCCTAACCTTTGCTACCCACATTGATAAGACAGCAAAAGTGGCAAACCAGCGTATTGGGATCTTGTATAGGAACCGGCAGTTCCTTACACAACCTGATCTTAGGATTGCTATTCAAAGCTCTGTCATTTCAATAATTGACTATGGCTTAATTATATGGGGCTGCCTCAACCATCTCTCTTAAGCGCATAACAACCTCCCTCAACAAGGCCTGTAGACTGCTCACTAGTGCACATAGACGCACTCACACCTGTGAGCTCTACACTGAAACCGCTGGCTGCAAATTCTCAAACCGCCTGAAGTATCTTACTTGCCTGATGGCTAAAAAAACCATGGGCCTTACCCTCCATGTATCCAAGACCTGCTACACCCTAATCCTTGCATCCGTCTCACTAGAGATCAATTCATCAACCTCTCCAGGTTCCACGCTGCCGGATCTACTCAGGGTCAGCGATATTTGCTTACCGTCTCTAGCTGGCTAAATGTCATAAATACCCACATCTCACCTCTACATCCCTGGGAGTTTTCAAACTCAACTCCACTCACACCTCGCAGACTCCAGCTTCTGTGACTGCCTTGGCTAAATAACTTTATTAAATTACTCCCTTCTCTTTTATTTTTCTCTCATCCTTTTCCTCACCCCAGTATTCTTGACAAAGGCATATGTGAGGCTCTCCCTCACTTTTGACTGCTCCCTCCTCTCCCCTTACTCTCTCAATTAGTATATTCTCTCTCAAGACTTTTTTTTCCCATTATCTAATGTTGTTTTGTTTATGAATAATATATAATTTTTTATTTTCTTTCTTTTCTCCCTGTTTCTGTTACTTGTTTTCTTATATTTTAATGTATTGTGTTACTCCTCCTCGACTGTGACAATATTCAACTGAATTGCCTACTTTGTAACTACACTTGTATTGTACCCAATTGACGTGGAACCTTTGTAAAAGAGCCTTTGGCTCAAAGGTATTAATTTCTAGAACAAATAAATAAAATAAAAAGCTCTCATACAACTATAGTAAGTCTGGGTTCTGTTGAAACTGCTGTGATAACTGTGCATCACTTGTTGTCAGTAGTTGCTAGTTTTTTTTTCTTTTTCTGAATAATGGAACCAATGTGTCCTGCTACACAACTGCACTCAACTGATAATGTTATTGGTTGTTCCAATTGGCAGTCTTTCCTTTTGCTAATAATAGTGGTCCTGTTTCCATACCTCCCACTGGATTTCTGATGGCCTTCAGTCCATCTTGTTTGTAACCTCTTCCTACAAATACTTGTCACAATTCCCTGGGTTGAATCTCATAGTCTTGTAGCTTGCTGCAGTATCTCCTCAAATGGAGAAACTGACCATGTGGAATTGAGTTTTTAGGGCTGGGGAATGTGCACTTTAAGAGCACTTGTAGCTGTCTCCTTGTGGTACCCCCTACTTTATATTACCTTGTTGTCTATACCTGTCAGACTCAGCAATAGGAAGTCCTAGAAACATAGAAGCTGTTGGCATAAAAGGACCTCCTGGCCCACCTAGTCTGCCTTAAGCCCCTGCCTACTGTGCTACTGCTGACCCTTTTTGATCTCCAGCTTTTACTCCCTCCCCTCACCCTGTTACTAAGGTCCCCTTGTGTCTGTCCCATGCATGTCTGAAACCTGTTACAATTTCGGTACCCACCACCTCTGCTGAGAGGCTGGTCTACATATCCACCACCCTTTCCATATAGAAGTATTTCCTCACATCCCCTCTAAGTCTCTCCCCCCCCCAGCTTCATGTCATGACCCTTATCCTTATTTATTTATTTATTTAAAGGTTTTACCAGGGAGGCATACTCAGAAGATTACTGCTCAATTTCAGATGTGCCCTGGGGCTAGTACGAGAGGCAGACTGTACATAATTATACAAGTTCAGGCATATTGCAATACATGTACATACATACTATACATGATCAGATACATTGCCAGCTAATTGTACAAGGTAAAGTGCAGTACTACAGGCAGATTGTACAAGTCATGGGACAGTAAGATATGGTAACAGGTTTGATTACAGTGGTGAGGCATATAACAGAATTAAAAGTAAAGGAACAGTACAAAATAAGATAAAAGACGCACTACAAGATAATCATTCAGGTTATCCTTGAGCATCTCTTCTTGTTGAAAATGCTACCCTCCTGTACCTTATTTATACCTTTGAGGTATTTGAATGTTTTTATTATGTCTCCCCTTTCTCTCCTTTCCTCCAGAGAATACATATTTAATTCCCTGAGTCTTTCCTCATAGGACTTCTGATGCATGCCATGCACCATTTTACTTGCCCTTCTCTCTACTGCCTCCACCCCTACTATGTCTTTCCTGAGATGCTGTCTCCATATCTGGACACAGTACTCCAGGTGGGGTCTCATAATTGATCTGTACATGGGTAACACTACCTCCCTCTTTCTGTTGGTGATATCCCTCCCTTATGTACCCCAGCATTCTATTAGCTTTTCCCACTGCCTTATCACACTCCTTTGCTACCTTCAGGTCATCAGATATGATGACCCCCAGATCCCTTTCCTGTTTTGTGGTTGTTAACACCCCCCCATGATAGGTTGCCATTGGGGTTTTGTGCCCCATGTGCATAATTTTGCACTTTTTGCCATTAAAGCCCACTTGTCAAACCCTTGACCAGTCTTCTAGCTTTTTCAGTTCTTCATTTTTCCACCCCTGGTGGTGTGTCTACTCTGTTCCAGATTTTTGAGTCATCTACGAACAGGCATACCTTTCCTTTCTGTCTATCTGCAATGTTGCTAATAAAGACATTGAAGAGGATCGGTCCCAGTAGTGAACCCTGTGGCAACCCACTGGTTACCGTACCTTCTTTTGAGTATACTCCATTGACCACCACCTTCTTAGTTCTGTTACTTAGTCATTTCATACCCATTTTGCTATCTTTGGACCCACTGTCAGGCTGCAGGGCTTGTTTACTAGTACTCCATGAGGAATGGTGTCACAGGCCTTGTTCAGATCCATGTAGGCCACATCCACCACTCCTCCCTGATCCACCTCCCTGGTAACCAATTAAAAGAACTCTATTTCATTCATTTGGCAAGAACCCATGTTGCCTCAGATCCTATGATCCACTGGTTTTTAGTTATTCCCCAGTCCTTTCTTTTAGTAGTGTTTCCATAACATTGCCCATTGATGAAGTCAGGCTTACAGGTCAGTAGTTTTCTGCTGCCTCCCTATTGTCACTTTTGTGTAGTGGAACCACATCCACCCCCCTCCAATCTCCTGGAATTTCAACTGTTACCAGTGATAGATTGAACAGGACTGTTAGAGGTGCAGACAGTTCCTCCTTTAGTTCCTTCAGTATTCTGGGGTGAATCTCATCTGGCCCCATTGCCTTGTCTTCTTTTAGCTTTGCTGATTCCCCAAGGACTCTCTCCTCCATGAAATGACTAGTGTCCACCTGCCTTCCATTAATGCCCTTTTTGCTTACCTTCAGCCCATCACCTACCCCTTCCTTTGTGAATACTGAATAGATATATTTGTTCAATATGTCTTCTTTCTTCTGGTCATCTTCCACACTTAACCCCTTCCCCTTCCTCCATTTTTGCTTTTGCTTTTCTAACTGCCTTCCCTGCCTCCCTTTGTTTCTTGTGATAACTCTGTCTATCCTCCTTCTGTGTCAACTTGTACCTTCTGAATGCTTGATACTTTTCCTTTACTTTCTCTGCTACTTCCTTGGAGATTCATAGCAGTCTTTTTTTTTCCTCTTGCTCTTCTTAACCTGCCTGATATAGAGGTTAGTTGCCTTCTCAATTGCCTTCCTTATTGCTGCCCACTTTTCCTCTACTCCACCCATTTTCTCTATTTCTGCTAGGTCTTCCTTGAAGCCCTCTCCCATTTTCTTGAAATCAGCACTCTTGAAGTCCAGGACCCTATTTTTAGTTTGATTAAATTCTTGCCCTGTCCTTATGTTGAACCACACTGTACGATGATCACTGCCCCCCAGGTGGCTTCCCACTGCGACATCAGTGACACTGTCCCTGTTTGACAGTATTAGGTCTAGTATCACCTCCTCATGAGTGGGCTCTTTAACTAATAGCCTGAGGAATTCCCCTTTCAGGGAGTCTAGGATTTCCCTACTTCTAATTGTTGCTGCAGCAGGCTCCAATTCACATCTGGTAGATTGAAGTCTCCCGCTAGTATTACGTTGCCCTTGTTAGCCATCCCTTGGATTTCTTCTATCATATTCTTATCTTCCTCCTCCCCCTGTGCTGGAGGTGTATAGATCACCCCTGTTCAAACTGTGGCCCCCCTCCTTGTCTCCAGGGTGACCCAGAGTACCTGTGCTTTTCCCTGACCCCCCTGTATTTCTGTGGACTTTGTTTGATGGGCCAAAACAGCCGAGTATGGTGTTATGACTGTGCAATTTGGAACATTTTGGTTGTTTGCCTCTCTATCCATGGGATATACCACTCTGTAGGGGAATGATGACAAGGAACCCTGGAGGAGGGTTCCACCCCTAGAGGTGCATCAGGAATGATTCCCTTGGCTAAAGGTAGCTTAGGAGGAAGCCCACGGGAGAGAGAGAAATGAGCCACTGGAGGAGGAGGAGGGGAGGATGGTGGGGCAATGAAATAAAATGCTCAAGAAAGTAAGTGGGAAGTGTGGCTTTTATGGCCTAAGTGGGGGAGAGGCTAGTTGCTCCACTTCATCGAACTTCAGGCACTGCCTTCCTATTCGATGCACCTATGCAACCAAGTATGGTGTTATGTTTGTGCAACTTGGAACATATTTGGCTGTTCGTCTCTCTATCCATGGGATAGACCACCTTGTAGGGGAATGAAGGCAAGGAATCCTACCTAAAGGAGGGTTCCACCCCTAGAGGTGCCATGGAAAGATTCCCTTGGCTAAAGGTAGCTTTGGAAGGAGTCCAAAAAACGTACCCAGAAGAGTGTCGAGCAGTGCAAATGGATGATGAATGCAGAAGAGTATGAAAAATCTGATTGGAGGTCAGAAGATGTAGTATAGTTAGGAGCTGGAGTAGAGAAGCATGGACACAGAGGACTGTGACCGGCTTGAAGGATGAACAAGGCAGGAAGGCAGTACTTCCTAAGGAGAGAAGGAACAGCCATGGGGCCACCATCCACCTCCATCCAACAGCAGAAACTAGCTGGGGAACTTAGGAAATATTACTAATCTATCTAAATATTATGACCATTGGCATGGAGGAGAGGGAAAAAATCCTTTGAGGAGGAAACCTCTGGGGATCCAAGGCCTAGATCACCTTCCCTCCAGACTTGAGGACATTTTGATTAGTGACGGCTTGGTTCCCTCAATTTAGCAACCAGATTTAAGGGAAGTGGGAAATATTCCAATTTAAAGGAACCTCCCACTCTTTCCTTCTAACAGGAATGTCCTTGAGGATTGCGAGTGATGTTTCTGCAAAAGACGCCCAAAGCAAGGGAGGAGAGAAATGACACCACAGGCACTCAGCTGACCTTCACGAGCCTAAAAAAGCAGACCAGGTGAAACCAGAGGCAATGGTAGGGAGAACAGCTTAAAGGGTGCATCTGAAACCACTCGGGTAGCTAAATGGGCCCTGTAGGTGAGAACCTCACCCCTCATAGCTGCAGTTGTAAATTCTACATCCAGAGGTGTTGCCAGGATGTTGACGACTGAAGGTCCACCTGGTTGAAGACATTACCACTATGGGCCAGAGTAGAAGGACCCCGCTCAGAGTTTCCTTATGCACTAGATGTAGACTTTGTGGGTGCAGAGTGAGACTGTCAGCTGCAGGCTAGCCCTGAGCCATGGAAGTAATGGACATGGATGGCATGTCTCCAGGTTGGAGAGACAGTAAGGTCGAGTGTAGCATGGACCCGCCTGTGGAACATGCTCGGAGGTTCAATCATACTATGATGAGACCTTCAGGCCAGTTGGACTGAGCAACAGAGACCCTGATGTGGGTCTAGATAAGGCAGATAGCAATTGTAACAAGGAGTGCATGCCAACAATGTCCATTAAGAGCCAAATTAGGAGTGATTCGAATATTTTCAAGTGGTAGAGATAATGGCAAGGTGAAACCCATGGCCGACAGCAAGGTAGGAGAAGGCTGCAGAGCCAGTGTGTGAAGAAGTGAGGTTCAAGAATGATTAGACTTGCTATGCTGATTGTGGTGGTGCAATAAAGTCTAGTATGTGCATGATAATTGGCTGTGCCAGAGACTGCATTGAGTGATGGTAGGAGGGCTATATGTAGTGGTAGTAGAAAGCTGGGCAGAGCAAAAGACTGATTAAATGTGGAAAACGTA
Source organism: Neoceratodus forsteri (assembly GCA_016271365.2). NCBI lineage: Eukaryota > Metazoa > Chordata > Ceratodontiformes > Ceratodontidae > Neoceratodus > Neoceratodus forsteri. The sequence goes on from CM028129.1 coordinate 1,021,034,451, forward strand.
TAAAACTGCTCTGCCACCTGCAGTCACATTGCCCACTGTGACAACACAGTCCACCACTGTGGAAAAACAAAGAAGCCATGAACTAGGCACCAGAACACCAGATATCTAATTAAACATTTAAGGTAAAGTGAGTCAGGGATAAAAACGTGAGGTAAAATAGATGAAGTTAGTGCCAGCTGTTGTACCAGGTCTGGCATGCCGAGAATTGTGAAACAGAGAATGGGTGACTGTCATTTTAAGAGCTGGTGGGACTGATGACTGGAGTACGGTGGTGAAAGGGGACAAAGGGCTAAGGAGGGAGATCAGAAAAGAAAGAACAAAATGAAGAGCAGGTGAGCCAAAAAAACTAAGTCAGAGAAAGGGGCAGAAGAGAAAAGAGCCGAGCAGACAAGAATCATGAGCCATGCAGACCAGATGCCAAATGGAAGCACTGGAGACAGGAGGGCTAGGGGCAGCCAGGTGGCCAGAATGCCAGGCCAGCACTGAGAGAGAGGGGCATGCCTGGAGAGAGGTGCAGAAAGCAAGACCAGGTGGAGCCTGAGGGCCCAAGGGGGAAGGCAAGAATGAACAAGCTAGAGAAATTGGGGAAGAAACCCCCAAAGCAAAAAAAGACAACAATTGAGGTATGAGGGCTTGGTGGGGAGGGGAGACGAGATGAAGGAGACACAGAGCCACCAGTGGTGAGATGGAAGGCAGAAAGGACAGCAAGGAGCGGAGACAGACAACAGGTGGGGGTTGGCAGCACACAGCCATGATGGCGGAAGGGAGAGGGGAAAGAGGAAAGAGACCAGAAAATGGAGACACAATAGCTGAGGCAAAATGAGAGGGAGAAACAACAAGGCAGGGACAAAGGAAACAGCCACAGAATGAGCAGCAAACAGGGAGAATTGGGACAGTGGCTGGAGGTGCAGAAGAAAAGGTACAATATCTCAGAGCAAGGGAGGGCAGCGCCTCCAGCTGCTATAAAGGAAAACACTCAAGGAAGCAAGTGGTTGTGCTGCCTTCCTGGCCTGATTGGGAGGAGTGGTTAGTTGCTCCACCCCATCAAACTTCAGGCACTGCTTTCCAATTCTTCCTCACATAAAGAGCCACCCCTCCTCCCTTATTTCCTTACTCTATCCCTCCTAAATAGAGAAAATCTTGATATGGTTACCTCTCAGTCCTGGTTTTCATTGCAAGTCAATAGTGTCTTTCTCAATTTTTCCTGTAATATGTAACCCCTGTCATTGCTGTGCAGCCAATTGAGGAATTTTTTAGCCTTTATTCTGCCCCTCTTTCATACACAGATGACATCCTCAATATTTAGTATATGAACCAGGTGATGACATCATCTGTGCATGGCAAAGATTCAGAGAAGACTGTTTCTTCTTCTCAGAGCCCCATAAAAAGACAAACATAGTAGGGGCCACGCAGGACCTCATGGCGGTTCTGCATACTTGCAGGTAAAGTTTACCTGCAAATTCAAAACAGAAATGGTGTTTTAAAGTAAAGTCCTCCACTTGGACCAAGAGTTCCTTTTGCCCTGTTTTATTTTCTTGTTCAGTATTATTGCACAGCCATGATTCTGTCCTCCTGATGCATGCTTATATGCAGGAGTTCAACATCAATCAAAATCTAACAATATTCCTTTCTTCTAGCAAAATCACTGAATTTTCTCAGGACATCCCCACTGTGTCTGAGGTAGGATCTCACTTTGACTACCTCTGTTTTTAAGAAAAACTCAACAAATTGAAATAGTTTGTCCATCGAGGATCCTACCACCCAGACTTTGGGTGTCTTCGAAGTGATGTCAAACTTTCATGAATTTTTGGGAGGGCATACAGTATTGTACAGGTTGTATGGTATTTGCATCCAGATGAAGTCAAATTCATCTTCATTCATGGATCTGAACTCAAGAACCCCCATTAACATCTCATGCAACTCATTTCTAAAACTATTTGTAAGGTAGCCCTGAAAGAAGACATATCTAGCATTATCCTGAATTAAGTTTTTAATCATCTTGAAATAAAGATTTTCTGGCATTAATACCACATTTCTGCCTTTGTCTGTTTGTTTAATTATTACTCCTTTGTTGTTTTGCTCTATGATTTTTTTGTTCCACCTTTTGGCTCTGTTCTTACTGCCCACCCCCCATCATCCTCTTCCTCCCCCTTGTCCTAGAATTTGCTGAGTTACTTGCTTATCTAACAAAATCAGCCGAGTCATTAATCTGGCATGTAGACTCTAAACCTGTTTCAGTAACTGACTTTTCAGAAGAAGAGATACTAACACTTCTAGAATGGGGTCTAAGTTTAGTGCTTTTGGAGAGATTTCTTGATTTATTTCTTTTGTAATTTCTTGATTTTTGTCTGCCCCTACTTTGGAATCTACCTTCTTAGCTTCCCCAATTGAATACTATTTCCTGTTCATAATCTATGGCATCTTTCATTCTTTTCTTCTGTTTTCTCTGTATTAGGGAATACCCAAGTTTTTATATTTCAAATTCTAAATTCCTGTCTAGTTCATTGAATAATGGATTACTTTTCTCCTTGTCCAATTCCTCTTTCAATTTTGTCAGTTCCTCAGTTAATACATAAAATTTTCTTTTGTCCTCTTTAACTATATGCTGCAAAAATGTTCTAGCACACTTTTCTGCCACCTCATCCAACTTGTTTGTGTACTGGGAAGGCTTTAAACCTGAGGTTCAATGGGTGGAGCAACAACATCACTCCCCCATCAGGCCTTAAAAGGCCACTCCTCCTGGGCTTTTCTAGGATTCATTTTTCGTTGTGGCCAGAGGTGCCACTCTTCCCTGCTCCCTGCTTCTGCAGTTGCCTCTGGCAGCTGGCTGGTTGTGTTCCTCACTCATTCGGTGGTGTTTTCTACCACTTGTCTCATATATCTAGCCTGCTGTTTACCCTCCCCTTCATCCGTTTCTTTGGCTTGCTTTTTCATGTCTCCCTACCTCTGTCCTGGCTCCCTTGTCCTGTTTTGTCCTAATTCGAGCATATTCTTTGCAGAGATGTTGCTCCGTTCCAGGCTGGTGCTCCAACATGGACATCATTCCCCGGGAGCCTGACCTCATTTCAATCCTCTCAGCCGGCAACCTTTCCTGCCCATCTGGTGTTTCACTACCGCTACCACTCCCCCCCCCATCTTGCCTCCTTCCATTCCTGCCCTCGGCTTGGCTGCCCTCTGTGCCTCCTCCTCCTTTATCCATTTTTTCCCCGCTCTGCCCACTCTATCTGTTAGGTTTTCTGGCTTCCGGGAGCCACTGCTCTGATTCCTCCTTCCCCCACTGCTCCAGTCCTTGAGCGGCTCCCACACCCTGAGCCAGCCTTCCTGCTTGTTCTCATCACCATTTGTTCTTTGCTCCTTCCAAGCTGCAGTGCTGTTTCTGCTGGCTTTGCCACCCATTTCACTTCCTTGTTGCTGATCCTCCCCACTTTGCTTCACTGCCTGCATTATCCTCCTGTTTCATGTTGGAGCTCTGTCATCATGCCAGGCATCAAGACCTTTGCAGTCCTGCATCAGACCTTTTCTCTGCTGGAGGCTCCCACTGCTCCATCACCATTCCCCACTCCATCCCCTCCTCATCCACTTGTGCTGCACATACATTTGCTTGTGGCACTGGATGAATTCTACATTTCACAGTGGCAATTGCTGTCCCAATCCAGCTCCTCTATTGCTCGGCTCCATGTTGTTCTTAGTGGCTGTCTACTGTCCTCCTGACCATCGCTGCATTCTTGCCTCTTTGCCTTCCTGTGGGCCCCTGTTTCATGCAGATTTTGCCACTGCACTGTTTCTTTCTGACAGGGCTACTATCACCATTTATTCTACCTCCCTTTCTTCAGCTGAGATTGCTTTGCCTTCCTCTTTCACGACTCAATGACTAGTGTTGGGCCTGCTTGACTGCTGTGTACAACGTCAGCCTTCTGCCCTGCTGCTGGCTTTCCCCTTGCTCCAGGTCCTTTGTCCATCACCCATCGGCTTGGGCTTTACCTGGCTGTTCTCATTTCTCCCACTCCTGCCTCTCCCTAGCATTCCTTGCCTGGTCCTTCTCTCTGCCTGTATCTGGGGTGTCTACCCCCATCAACTCCACTTGTTGCCCTCCTCCTCCCATTCCCTCCACCATCCATTCTTCTCATTCTCTGACCTTTGCTTTCTCTTGGGGTTTTCCCTATCCCACTATCACCTTCCCTATTCATATCCTCCTCCTACCATAGTCCATCTCATGTTCCAGTGCCTAAGTCTGGTTATCCTTCACTCAGTCCGTCCTCAGGATTTACTCATTCACATGGATTAATTGAGCATACCTCTCATTGAGTCTTATGCTAACTCATCGAGCTGCTGCACTCCTGTGGTTATTACCACCATTAGTCCTCTCATGACAGCATCTGGGTATCCCTCGCTCATCCAGCCTCTCTGTGGGTCTACTCCTTCACATCGCCTACTCGAGCATAACTGTCTCGGGTCCATGCTACCTCGACTCTACCTGTTCTCCACTCGGAGACATGACTTTGTATCTATTGCCCCTTTGCTAAGGGCTGGAAGGCTTTTCTCCATCATCATACATCATTTATTTCATACCTCACTTTAACAGTACCAGCTTCCATGGCTTCACTCCATCATCGTTCATCTTCTACTTCACATTTCACCTTAATCATACCGGCCTTCTAGGCCTCATTTCATAATCATACATCATCCATTTCATTGCTCACCTTAAACAGTTCAAGGTTCCAAGAGTTCTTTCCATCATCGTACATCCTGTCTTGCTTTGAGTGTCTAGTTGCAGAGACATCGCTCGCATCCCTCAACAGCTGTCCGTTTAGATGGATGGAGCGAGAGCTTCCTCTACATTGGAATATTTTCCTCCTCCTTCGATCTTGACTCTACTTTGCAGTAGCTGAGCCATCACTAAATCAAAACATCCTTCAGCCTGGAGGGAAGGCGACCTAGGCCTTGGATCTCCAGAGGTTTCCTCCTCAAAGGGTTTTTTTCCTCTCCTCTGTGCTGATGGTCATACTATTAGACAGGGTTAGTGCTTTCTTAGGTTCTGTAGTTAGGTTTCGCTGTTGCATGGAGTTGGGTGGTGGCCCCAGCTGTTCCCTCTCTCCTTAGGAAGCGCCCTTCTGCATCTCATCAGCTTTCATTTCATTCTTTATCCTTGACATATCTTGTTGTTCTCCTGTCCTTCCCATCTCCATTTCTTTCCTTACCTTCTGGTCTCTACCTATTCTGATTTCTCACCTCTTCGATGCTTTTGGGTATTCTTTTTGGGTTTCTTCCTAAGCTACCTTTAGCCAAGGGAATAATTCCCATGGCACCTATAGGGGTGGATCCCTCTTCTAGGGTTCCTTGCATCATACCTCTACAGGGTGGTATATCCCACAAATAGAGAGGCGAACAGACACAATGTATCAAAGTCACACAAGCATGCATCTCATCCAGTTGTGTAAGCACAATTGAATGGGAAGGCTTTAATCCTGAGGTTCAATGGGTGGAGCAATAACGTCACTCCCTCATCAGGCCTTAAAAGGCCACTCTTCCTGAGCTGTTCCAGGATTCATTTCTAGTTGTCCAACCATCCACCCCTCCTCCTCCTCCTCCAGTGGCTCATCTGTCTTTCCCATTGGCTTCTTTCTAAGCTACCTTTAGCCAAGGGAATAATTTCCATGACACCTATGAGGGGAACCCTCCTCTAGGGTTCCTTGTATCATACTCCTACAGGGTGGTATATCCCATGGATAGAGAGGTGAACAGCTGCAATATATCAAAGTCACACAAACATACATCTCATCAAGTTGCTTAAACACAATTGACCCAAAACTTTCAATTCCTATTGAGGGTGTTTTAACACTCTTAGTCCACATGGAGTCTAATTTTTCTAAAGGTAACTCTCCAGTGTACTTATATAATAGGTTAGATTAAGTATGTTAATTAATAGCATTTCTAAGTTTAAAAACACATATTTGAGATCCTCTGATTTTGTTTATGTAGTGTTGTTACTTTTGAGTCCCTTCAATAAATCTTTTGCTTTTGTCTGTTTTTCTTACCATGTGTATCCTTTACTCAATCAGAGCAGCTCCTCAATTTCATTTGATTAGTTATCCTTTTGCATTCCTAATTTGGGATAGTCTTGCAGAAAAAGTGAGCATATGAGTAAGGCAACTCAGTGTACCAACTGGAAAAATAGACCTCTGTGCTAGGTCAAAGTTAAAATACTTAATTCCTAAAGTTAAAACATAAGACCAGGCCTCACCCACACACGTGACAGATCCCTAGTCATCTCAGTCACACCACTGAATTACTTTTTTATAACTGCTTTTTAATTGTCTACAAATGGCTAAAACCAAAATGAAAGTTAAGAAAGAATTCCAAATTAGAAAGCTATGCAGATGTTACAAAACATAATTAACTGTGACTAGTGAACAGCCTCTGGCAGGAAATACAAACAAAGGGCCCTATTCACTATACCAACATGCTGTGTATCTCAGGTGCATAGTCAATCCTACACATGAATGCCACATAGTGGGGGTCCCATGGATCCCCAGCAGCATTCTCAAATCTGTATGCAAGCCAGATGCACACCAGATCTCCAGCCACGCAGGCAGCTATGCACCATGGGCAGGCCGGGGGTGTGTCAAGAGTGTGACCGCACTCCGCATGATTCACAAAGGTGCAGAATTTTGTGGAGTGCTGTGCAGTGCAGGAGTTGTGGTGGGAGACACCCTGCCATAGCTGTGGTACACAGCCACCCATGATCACACAAGACACCCCCTATGCCCTATGCAAGATGTCTGCGCGCCATGTCTGTGCAGCGCACAGGCAACTCACAGTGAGAGGTTCTGGGATGTGGCAGGAGGTTGATCGGGGAGTGTGGGCAGTACTGCAGGGGGCAGTGTGGTGTGACATGGGTACTGCCCATACACCAGCACATCTATGCATGCGACTGCCTCCATGCCACACAGAGAGGTTATGTGCATGTGTAGACCTGAGGATGAGACTATGCATGCTATGGGCAGGGGAATGGTCAGGAGCAGCCTCCATGGGTGGTCATGCTGCCTGTACCCCATGCCCCGTACAGTGGCCATACAGTCAGGCAAGCAGATACAGGGTCCTGATGGGAAACACCCTGCTACCTGTACCCTCCCCTTTAGTGTACTATCCTGCCCTTCATGGTGGTCTAGTAGCCCCCCATCCCCGAACCTCATGCACTGTGAGATTCATCCATCCCTGGTGGTCTAGTGGCCCCCCATCCTTGAACCACTGGTATGTTATCCACCTTCCCTCCATAATGGCTAGTGAACCCCCAACCCTGACAGGTATAGCCCCACCAACCCACCCCCATCCCTGAGTTGGTGACCAGCACAGCCCACCATTCTCCACCACAGCCAGACGCCGACTGAACTGTCAATAATAAATGTGCACTGTCATGGCTGAGTGTACAGCATGCACACACTATGGACAGCTCAGTCTGTGGCCAGCCATGGTGGACAGTGGAGGGCTGTGCTTGTCACCAGCTCAGGGATGGGATGGGGGGGCAGGTTGGTGGGCTATCTGTCATGGTGGAAGTGCTCCACTAACCATCAGGAAAGGAAAGACATACCATACTGGTGGTTTGAGGATGTGGAACAACTAGACCACCAGGAATGGTGAGATGGTAGGACAATGGGATCAAAGATGAGGGGAACACTGAACATGTCCCTGTGTCCACCGCAGGAGGTGGGCAGTGTGCCTTAGTGGCATGGACACAATCTGTGCAGGCAACCATCATCCCTAGGGTTAGACAGAATAGGGTAGCATGGAGTGGGCCAGCACACACCCACCACCTATTGGGCTGGTAATCTGTGACTGCCCAGGGGCCAACTTGGGTGCATTTGCCTGGTGTCAGTGTGCTCCGTCTGTTTTGGGTTGCATGTGCCATCCAACATGCTCCCAGAGATATAAGTTTGGGCCCATCTCATGACTGGCATGTCATTACTGTCCTCCGCTTCCAATGCTCCTACAGCCATTTCTCTGCCAGTGCCCTTTAAGGGAGTGGATGGTGTCCCTCTTATTTTCACAGGGTTATGCATGCCTGCATAAGGGATCTACTCTGGGACCCAGGGGAGGCATCCGACTGGATGCCCAGCTGGGTACTGCACCCCACCTCCATGCAGCACCATTCCAGCTATTAATGGTTGAGCACTGCAGAGTGGGGCTGCAGAAATGTGACTAGCTTTTGTGAATATTGACCTGTGCATATCAGTCTGCAGGTGCGGAGCTGGGCAGGCAGGATATGTGCCTTTAGCATGTGCTTTATGCCCTTTTATGAATAGGGCCTAAAGAGATTTAGGGCAAAGCACTTGAAAACAGGTTTCTCTCATAAGCACAGTCTAAAGAAAATGTCCCAAATGAATGTCCTAACCACACTCCTGCCAAAGCCTGTTCATAGTGTCTAAATCAGAGAACTGAAGAAAAAAGGTGGTGACAAGCACAAATGATTTTTGGGTGCAGTGCAATTAATGGGTTGGCAAGCCCAAATCTAAGCATTCCAAACAGTGTAAATGTACTCTGGAGGTAGGTTATTGTCATTATCTGGGTCACTGTCCCAGTTATTGTTCTGGGAAATGTTGACTTTGTTGATGTGTTGAGCTGCTTCTGGTTGTGGTTCAGTGATGAGTTGCGCCACATGTATAGTTGTCTTGGCCACTGCCAGTGCCTGAATGCATTTGAGCATCTTCAAGATAATTACTTCTGTGTTCTGCAGGAAAGCTACTGTGTTTGAGTCCATGGACCAAGAAGACCAAGAGGTTTTAGTGGAAAATTGGGAAGTGTCTGCCACAGAATCACTAATGCTGTCTTTTTTAGTGCTTATCTCTTCTTGCAATGATGGGTCTAACTGAGCCTTTGTAGAGTAGAGTGCACAGTTTGATCCAAGCTGGGATGGTGTAGCATTACACTGCACACCTTACACTTCATAGCCTTTACTATTTTCAATATTTGCAGATTAGACAAATGGGAGAAGTGAACTTAGCAGCATGCATTGGCTGGTGGCAAAGCATGTACAACAAGAGAGGGGTGCATGGACCTGGGCTTCCATTAGCATTGGCAATGTCCTCCTTTTGCTGCCATTTGCTATGGTCAGAGGCATGGTGATGGGCTTCAGCCTTTTAGTGTTTTTATTAGTGTAGAGTCACTTGCATTGCATTGACCATGTGTGCATTCTACAGGTTAATGGGCCATAGTACATGTGCATGGTCCCGCACCAGTGGACCACTGACTATATGCTATGCATACCTTGTTCTCATGCATTGTTGGAAATAACTTTGCTGTAAGACCCTGCATCTTTTATAAAAATGGCTGCTATCCTTGTCTATGTGGTGAGCAGCAGGCTATCTAGAATCATAGAAACATAAAAAACTGATGGCAGATAAGGGCTGCTGGGCCCACCCAGTATTCACTTTTTGCAACAGGCCATACATGATCTACGGCTCTATCTCTTCCCCCTTCCTTTCTCAAATGATTTCCTTCTGCATATCCCTGGAATTTTTGAACCCCACTACTGTTTTCATCCCCACTACCTCCACTGGAAGGCTGTTCCTGGAATACACCATCCTTTCTGTGAAGAAGTGCTTCCTCACATCTCTCCTGACTCTACCTCCCTCCAGATTCATAGCATCTCCATTTGTTCTGGAGCACCTTTTCCTCTGAAAAGTGTCCCCACCTGTACCTTATAAACCACTGTGAGGTATTAAAAGGTCTTTATCATATCTCCCCTCTCCCTCCACTCCTCCAGGGTGTACATATTGAGCTCCTTTAGCTTCTTCTCATAGGGATTTTGATGCAGACCTTGCACCATTTTGGTAGCCTTCTTGTGGACCACCTCCACTCTGTCTATGTCTTTCCTGAGATGTGGGTTCCAGAATTGGACACAGTACTCAAGGTAGGGTCTTCCCAGTTATCTATAAAGGGGCAACATCACCTCCCTCTTCTTGCTAGTGATACCCCTACCTATGCAACCTAGCATCCCAATAACCCTCCTGACTGGCTTGTCACACAGCCTGGTCACCTTTTTGTCATCTGATATGTTTACCCCAGATCTCTTTCCTGCTTGGCCTTTGTCAGTATCACCCCTACCAATTTGTACTCTGCCCTCAGGTTTCTATGACCCAAGTGCATTATTTTGCACATTTTTACTTTAAAACCCAGCTGTCATACCCAAGAGCACTCCTCCATTTCCTTCAGATCCCTGCCCATCCTTTCCACCCCCACAGAGTGCCTAATCTGTTGTAGATCTTGGTGTCATCTGCAAAGAGGCAGACCTTGCCTTCTAGCTCCTCTGCTATGTTTTTTATAAAGACTTTAAAGAGGACCATTTCCAGCACTGACCCCTGAGGTATTCTGATGGTCACCCTCCCTTCCTCAGATCAAACTCTGTTTACCACTACCCTTTGTCTCCTATCCCCTAACCAGTTTCTTACTAAGGTTATCACCTTATTGCCTATCCCCATGCTACCAAACTTGTTTACCAGTCTCCTATGTGGGATGGTGTTGAAAGCCCTACTGGAATCTAGGTAGGCCACATCCACTGCTCCTCACTGATCTAGCTCCTTGGTCACCCCATCTGATAAAGCTATCAGATTTGTTTGGCATGACCTTCCCCTGTGAATCCATGCTGCCTCAGATCCTGTAACTTGATGGATTCCAGATATTCCACAGTGGTTTCCTTCAGTAGTGCTTCCATTAACTTACCCACCACTATGGTCAGGCTGACATGCCTTTAACTGCCCACCTCTTCTTTGCTACCACTTTTGTGAAGTGAGACTACTTCTGCCATTCTCCAGTCCTCAGGGACCACTCTGGTCTCCAGTGATCTGTTTAAATAGGGCTATCAGAGGTGCAGCTAGTACCTCCCTGGGCTCCCTCAGCACCCTTGGATGCATCTCTTCTGGCCCCAGAGCTTTGTCCACCTTCAGTTTAGTGAGTGCTTTCCTGAATCTCTCCACAAAAAAGGACTAGCGTCCATTTCCCTCCCATCAAAGATCCTGGTGCCTTTTCTTAGTCCCTTCTCTTCACCTGCTACTGTGAACAATGAGCAGAAGAATTTGTTCAAGATGTCTGCCTTTTTTTGATCCCTCTCTGTACAGTCCCCCATTAACCATACAATCCCACCCTTTGTCTTATTTTTTTGTTAAAGTACCAAAAAACAGATCTTGCCCCCCCTTTGATACTGCCTGAGCAATTCTTTCTTCCGTTTGCACCTTTGCACTCCTTACTTCTTTGACTGCCTCCCTCTGTTTTTTTCCTGATACACGTCCCTATCCTTCCCTCTCTGGGTCTCCTTATGCCTTCTGATTGCCACTCTTTTAGCCTTTACCTTTTCTACCACCTCTATTGAGAACCATAGCAGTCTCCTCTTTCTTTTCCTTTTACTTTTGCTTGCCTGCCCGATGTAGAGATTTGTTGCCTTCTTTTAGTTTGGCCCACTGTTCCTCCACCATCACCCCAGTCACCCACTCCCACTAGGTCATTCTTGAAGCATTCATCATTCTTTATAACATCAGCCCTTCAGAAGTTCAGGACTCTCACCACTGTGTTGTTGCATTCTGCAACTATTCTTATGTAGAACTTACTGTATGATGATCACTGGTCCCCATGTAGATTCCCACCTTGATATCCATAATACTGTCCCTGTTAGTAAACACTAGGTCCAATATTGCCTCATCACATGTGGGTTCACTGAGTAGTTGCCCCAGGAACAGACCCTGCAGTGAGTCCAGAATGTTCCTACTTTTAGCTGAAGCCACAACTGGGAGGTTTCAATCTACATCCTGCAGATTAAAGTCCCTCACGGGAAATGCTTTCCCCTTTTCAACCATTTTGCCAATTGCTTCTAACATATGAACATATGAGCAAATGAAGAAGCTAGCAGAAGAAGGCCAGGGCTCACAGCTTGAGCTACTGTCCCTGCCCCCTCTCCACACTCCTACCATCTTCCCTACCCATGATCCTTACCCTCACTCTATACCTGTCCCAGCCTCTCTTAAAGCTGCCCACTGTCCTTCAATGAGATTACCTCTTCTGGCAGCGCATTTCAAGTGTCCACCACCCTCCTGTGAAGAAGTGCTTCCTGACCTCCCTCCTAAACCTCCCACCCTCCAGCTTAAGACTGTGCCCTCTCATGTTATGGTTGCCACTCAGCTTAAAGAGACTCTCCTTATCAACCTTATTTATTCCTTTCAAGTACTTGAAGGTCCCAATCATGTTCTCTCTCTCTCTTTCTCTGTCTCCTGTCTTCCAGGGAGTACATGTTCAGTGCCCTCAATCTCTCCTCATATGCCTTACCCTGCGGACCAGTTGTCATTTTTGTAGCTCTCCTCTGGACCTTCTCCAGCAGGTTAATGTCCTTTTTGAGGTGTGGGCACCAATGTCCTTTTTTAACATTTCCCTATCTAAGTCTTCTCCCTGTGCTGGATGCCTGCACATCACACCTGCCCATATAATGGATTAATTTCTTAACTAGTGATACATAGCACCTCTGCCCCTGAATTCCCTATGTTTCAGTTACTTTTATGCTTTCATTCACATAAAGCACCACACATTCTACCCTGTCCTTTCTGAACATCATGTAGCTTGGTGTGACCCCATCCCAGTCATGGTTGTCAGTGCACCATGACTTAGTAACAGCCATAATATCCAGGTCAGCTTCTGTCATGATGGCCTCTGTCTGGGATCTTATTTCCTAGACTTCAATCATTAGCACACATGGCCTTCCAAAGTTTGTTAGCTCTTTTCTTGTCACTTCACACTTTTTTCCTTTGTTTCACCTTTCTCCCTCTTCTCTTCATACTGCTTCTTTTTCCTTGTCCCTCCATTGCTAACCCCCTGCTTCCGATTAACTTGCACTGTGGTGAGACTCTCGCCCCTTAGGATCTTCTTACTGTCTATCTCAGCCTGTTGGGGCAATTACTGCTTCCTTTTTTTCTTCTACCCCCCTTGGCTAGTTTAAATGTCACTAGAAGTAACATTTAAACTTTCCACTAAGAACACTAGTTCCCCTCATGAATGGCTGAAGGCCATCAACATTGTATAGGCTCTTTTTCTAGGTGGGCACTCAGTCCCCAGTGTAACTGTACCCCTCCTCTCTGAATCATACCTTTAACCATGAGTTGAAGGCCTTGGTTCAGAGCTCCCTCTTATTCCACCTATTGTAGATGGGAAGCACCTCTGCAAAAGCTAAAGAGGGTGTTACCTGTCTAAGACTTCTTCCCAGTTACCTAAACTCTCCCTGCACTGTTTCTGATCCATCCCTAACCAGGTCAGTTGTCCCCAGGTGGAAAATGACATCTAGCTCCCCCTCCATTCCTACTGTCCTAGCACTCCATATGATATACTTCCCATCCTTCCATGTCATGGTGCTGGACAGGCACCTGAGGTCCATCTCCTCTCCCTTTCCTTTTCCCAACTCTATCTCTCTTTTTCCTCCTTCTCTGGGGTCCTCTACCATAGAAACATAGAAACATCGAATTTGTTATCAGATAAAGACCACCTGAGCAACCTAGTCTGCCCAAAATTCACTACCTATAGTGCCACCAGAGACCCTACTTGGACTCCAGTTTACCACCCTCCTTGGGGCCTCCACTTAGGAAAACCCCACCATCCTAACTGGCCACTACCACGGGTGCTTCTTCTTGGCAGTCCTAGTCAACCAGAGTGGTATAGGGATTTTGTAGTCGTACTGGCTATGGTTGAGGAATATGCCTGAGACCCCCCCATTCTTATAGATCCCATCACCTCCACCTTCCTTGAGCCCACTGTAGACCAGCTGTTGCTCCTAGCTGGCCTCCTTTGAGGTAACGGTGTTGGACTTGGTGGTTTCTGGGTTGGAGAAAAAGTCACCCAATGCCTAGTCTGCACAGCTCCATGACAAGTGACTGCCACCTGACTCACAGCCAATGCACACACAGATGGAGTAGCGCTGCAGTCTCCAGAAGATCACCCAGAAGACTTCTGCCACACAACCACTGCACTGCACCACTCCCCCACATTTCCTACTCCTGCTCTCCCTGTGCCTTCTGTCCCCTATCCCAGAATCCAGTAAGGTTAAGCTGTACGTGGTGCAGTACAATACGCAACCCTGTAATTACACTACCCTAGGTACTGTATTTCACAAATACAGTTATGCCATAAACAACAATTACTACACAGATACATGTATGCTATAAACAACAATCACTACATTAAAACATTTTGGTTTATTTGTATACAGATGAGGCAGTACCCTCCTACCTAGATAATAGCCTAGCAGCAAGCTCCCCCAAACCTTGAAATGTACAGTTCAGTTGCAACACAAACTCCAAGCACAACACAAACCCCAAATACAACAGAGCTGCAACATAAACCCCATGTATAACACAGCTTCAATAAACCCCCAAACCTTGAAATATACAGTTCAGCTACAACACAAATCCTCAACCACAGTCCTACACAATCCCCCAACAATACAAGTGTACCTGGGTTCCAACAGGCATGGTTCCTGGCTGTTGGCTGTCTTCTTGGCTGACTCTCAGCAGACTCCAGTCACTATACTTTGTGTAGGTACTTAGCCAGAGGGCAGAAAGCAGAGAGCCACTTGAAAGGAGGGACTTTCAAACAGAAAATGGCTCACTCAACATTCACCCTGTCTGCTCCATTTGCACAATTGGCAGACACTTCTGCGTCACCTGTGTCTCCCAGCAATGGCCAGCAGCAGCTGGCATGACAATCACTGGTGGTGGAGGGAAGAGGCACTACTATTCCCAAACCCTCTGACTCTCTCATCACCAGTGTCTTCTGTGCTGCTGTAGTGTTGGAAAGCTGAATTCACAGGAGCTGCTTTTAAACTAGACTGTGTTCACTCTACTCCAGCCCCTCCCCCCCAGTCTGATCAGTGGATACTTCTGTGTTGCCCGTTTCCCAACAACAGCCAGAGGCAGCTAGTGTGATGATCAGTGGCAGTGTGTGGGGGGGGGTGCTACTATTCTCAAGCTCTCACACCCTCTCAGCACTGGTGTCTTCTGTGTTGCTGTGGAGCTGAAACGCTTTACTAGTATGGCCACCCTGCAAAATGCATAAGCACATTACTAGGCAGTACTAAGATGGCCCTTGGAAGTTGACATGTGCAGAATCACAGCTGGATTCCTTCTGTTTGGAAGCCCAGCTAATTTGCAGTTGTACAAGATGGCAGATAGGAGCCAGCCCAGTGGTGCTGAGGGTTGAGGCGCTGGACTCCACACCTCATGCCACACCAGTGACCCAAGTTTTTGAATGTGCTTGGGACATTGGGAGTTGGTGGGGAGAAGAGAATTGAGTATCTGGAGGACAGCTATAATCTCCTCTCCTGGGGAGGGTGGTTGAGTGACTGCCCAGCACTAGTGACTCCCAATGGAGGCTGGGGATGCACAGCCAGGGATCATGTTGATAATGGATTGGGGACGTCAGCGGACATCAGCAGGAGAGGTGCAGGAGTGCGGTCAGCCCACACTGGATGTCATTGCACGTCTGCGCTCCTGGGAAAGTAATGCTCATTCACAAACAACAGGAAAGCACCCATTGGCTGGGAAGAAGACAGCACCTGCCCCTACCTCCAACATCAGAGCCTGCCCACCAGATTTCAACTCTTCCTCCTCCTCCTCCTCCTCCTCCACCTGAGGGGCATTGGATGAGGTAGGTGCTGGGGAGATGTAGGCGCCCATGCCCTGGGGGCAATGACCAGGGGGTTCCCTAAGGGTATGTCACAGGTGGAATGAAGACCAAGATCACAGCTCGGGAGGATCTTGGCAGGAAGGGAACAGGCAGGATGACTGATGGGTCCCCAGAGGGAAAAAGATTTGGGGAAAAAAAGAGAAAGCAGATAGGCATCCAACATGTGCATAGGTTCAGGGGGCAGCTATGCTGTACAGATGGTGACCATGGTGGCAGTCCATGCAGCTGATTGTGAAAGGAGTTCCAGAAATGATGGCTGCTTCCCACTTACTGACTGTAAAACTGCTGGCATTCTCCTCATAAATTCTGAGGTACTGTGACTCCAAGAGTGGCAGGGACTTCACAGGCATTTTGTAACTGGAGAAACATGTTAAAAACACTCTTTGGGCACACAATTGGCTATATCTGTTGTTTAGCAGATACTGTATATCTCCCCTGTCCATGTGGTACATCTCATAAGGGGACTCGGCAGGCAGGAGCTGATCACCAAACCCACTGATAAGGGCTACAAGTAGAACTGTGGTTTTGTTTTGTTTCTATTACTGTCTGCTAACTCTGTCTGAACTACTGGTGGGTGAAGTGGCCCCAATTTGCTCCACGAAGTGATTCACGGAGTGAAGGCAAATTCGCAGAGTGCTCTGCAACGTGATGCAGAGTACTTTGCATTATAATGGGTAATCCGAAGTCCATTGAAAATAATGACTTTGCATTACTCCGCCTTCCCAAACCACTACTCCACCAATTCTTAAGGTGAAGTACATTGAAAACAATGTACTCTGCCTCACTCTGCCTTGTTTTTAAGCTCCAAAGGTGAATTTTGCAGTGATTCGTGGGATTTCAGGTCACATGGGCTCTAGATTATTCTGCACAGCCTCAGTTTAGGGTAGTGTGTGTATGAAGCTGTAGGAAACAATCTGCTCTGAGAGCTCTCTGTGATTCAAACCTTCTAAAAGCTGTTAAAAAAGCCTTTTTGAGTCATCTGTTTTGCTGAAACTTTAGTTCATTGATTATAGGAAACCATCCTGTGCTCATATCATCGAGCGTTTATTGTTTGTGTGTGGATTTTGAATGTTAATGTACAATATTCTGTCTGTGTACTATCTCTTTAAGGCCCAGTCTCCATCTCTAACTTAAGTCACAGTTGTTTCTTTGGCTTCCCTTCGGAGTACTGGACAGGTGTGGTGCATAATTCTGCATGAACATTGTACTCATTAATATGTGTTTTTAAGTCAGGACCATCATCACGAGTCATTTGTCATACAAATTACGTTCTTCATCATCACGGTCATAAATACAGTCACAAATCACGATTTACGATCACGTCACTAATCACATTAATTTTTTTTACTAGTTACTTAGATGTATTGTAAGCCTGTTTTGTAGTATCTCTCCATGTTTCACCACCCCACTATTGTACTCATTAATGAGTGTTTTTAAGTCAGGGAGTTTTGTGCCACACCTCATTGGGGCCCGGGAAAGTACACCCATAGGCATTCGCATTTCTTCATCATCATGGTCACAAATGCAGTCACAAATCATGACTTACGATTATGTCACGAATCACAACATTCATTTTTGACTAGTTACTTGGATGTATTGTAAGCCTGTTTTGTAGTATGTCTCCAGGCTTCACTATCCCACCATTGTACTCATTAATAAGTGCTTTTAAGTCAGGGATTTGGACAGTGTCTGCAGTACATACACAGACTGGAAAGAAGACTGACTGCACACATGCAGTTTAGCACAGTATACTTGCACTGCTCAGAATAAAAAGTGTCATACGTACAGAAAACAATAAAAAAAGGGCATAATTACATACAAGGATCAGGGATGGTGGAGAAATACATTTTATAACACAGCAAGCAAAGTGGGGGGGCACATGGTGTGAGGAAAAAAAAAAACTAATGTGGGATTCCATGGTGATCCAGCAGCAGTTCCAGCATGGACATAATTTGCAACTGATGTCCCTCTATGTGATCCAGCCACTGCTCCACAGCACTCACCTTCTCATTGTTCTCCTCGACAGCACTCCAGAGAACTGCCAAATCAGTCTGTGTTACACTCAGTTCTCTGGGGTCCACACGTTCTACAGGCTGGCCTGCTGGTGGTGGGGTTGGGGTGCTGGTGGAGCAGCAGGTACTGCGGTGACCTTCATCTTCTTACGGATGCCTCCATGCAAAGCTGCACCCTCTGCCACAGAACGGCCAGCAGGAGCAGGCATGGTCCATTCTGTGACAGCCTGCCACTCCAACTGGTAGTGATTGAGCATATGGGTGTGCTGGACTCCAGTCCCTAGGTGAGTCCCCTGGGGGCCACGGTGCACCTCCACCTAACATAGGCAGCACTTGACCACACTGCTGTCCCCCCCAACACAGTCAAAAACCTGGCAAACAATGGAGGTGCTGGGAGGACCAGGCACAGGCAGGGGAGGGCCAGATGAACTGGCAGCCGACTGGTCACAGTGTTGAACTGGGATGGGATCCACACCTGGGCCCGGGGAAACAGGCACATCCTGCTCCAGCAGACATGGTGCTGGACTAGGTGGTGGTGGTTCAACTGCTTCAGAGTCAGGACAGGAGGCAGTGCTGGTCCTGCTTCTGGGGGGGTGGGCAATCACAAGTTTTGAGCAGTCCAACAGGAATAGGCACCCATGCCCACCACGCATGCACATGATATGATGCTTACCACTACCACACTCTCCCAGAGCTACCTCCACCCCAGACATTCCCTCAACCTGGTCCATCTCTCCTACTGAGCTCCCTCAGTCCGAACAATCACTACTCACACTGTCACACAACACAGTCACACAGACACAGATAAACACCCATACAAAAAAATAAGTTAGCAAATAATTAGTGATTACCTTTTCATTAGGTAATGACTAACTAAAAAGTTAGACATTATGCTTGTTCATTGGCTGCAGGAGTGTAGCCAGAAATTTCCATTTTGTACACAATCTCCAACAGTTACACCCCCAATTAAAAAATGTACACATCCTTTCCAAATGGCACCCCCTTCCAAACAAGTCAGATTGTTGTCAGATGACTCCTCTACTCTCTAAAAAGGTTATACATGTATTGGACACTCCGCAGTGGCCTACACTAACCCTAATACTACAGATTAGAATGATAATATTAACAGACTGGCTTGTGGTTTATGGCAGGCACTCAACAAAACTGTACACAAATGTGTATAGAGAGTATGCCTGTCTACACCCTTGATTGGTTAAGGAGTTTTTTTCAATTAATGTTTAACTTTTGCCATCTAGCAATTAGTTGAGAATTGTTTCTGTTTACTTATTCATTAGATGAGAAATGAGACTAAAAACTACTGTAGCTAGGAATTAATTGAAGTTTTCTACTTAAACATAATCCAGCTTGAGAGTTAGTTGTTTATATGACTTAGAACATTTCTCAGTTGTTTTACTTGAAATGCAAGAAATGGCTCATTTATTAATTACTTGAAATTTTAACTTAGCATATTTTGCAGTCACTAGCTACTTGATAATGGACTCACCTATCCAGGAGTACTGTCCACACCAGGGGCAGGAGTCACAAAAAGGATGCACCCAGCACATCTGAGATGTGCCGCTGCAACCCCAACTTGTGCACTGGTGCAATTCCGGCAAGGAATTGATGTGCACAACACACTACCCTTAATGTTATGTAGTGCATCTGGAGGGGTTGTGCAGGGGGCATATGGTGTGCGGCCCCATTCACAATCCATATTCGAGGCGCATCCCTAGAGCAAGTCCGGAGATGCGCCTCCTTAAGATAAATCTACAACAAGTAGAATAAGTGGGTGTTCACCCACTGGCAGAAAGGCCGCTGCACTGCGGACTGGAGTTGGCAGCTTTCCCATTCTGGTAGTCCAGTGCCTACCTGCCTGCCATCCCAATTGTATGCCACACACTGCAAGAGTAAATAAAACATATGTAAACCCCGCTCCCTGCCCACCACTCTGATTTTATACTGCACACTGCGGTGGTAAAGGAATAATAACTGACCCCATTCCCAACAGCTTGACCTAATCACACATTCGCTGTAATTCCTTAGGTCAACCCGGTGGTTCAGTGGACCCCCACCCACTCAGACACCCCTGCCCCACCCCGTTCCCCCATCACAGCACGGTCTTAATGTTAGTGGGCAGATCAACCCACTCGTGTGCTGCCACTGCTGCCTACTGATACAGCTATCTGTGAATGACACCTATTGTACACCTAGAAGCCCATTGGTGGATCCTGTGGACCAATGGACTTGCAGTGTGTACTGTACTGTACCCTGTCATTCACAAAGTTTCCCCAAGTCTTGATAGAATGGAACTAAGATGGAACACCAACATGCACAACATTCACTCTATCTGAACAATGTTGGATATGCCTGATCAATGCTAGAACTGCCACCGCCCTCAGCCACCAGAAGGAACACCACCATCCTACCTGTCCTATGTGGTAGTGGGACTGCAGTCTTAAGCTCTGGCGACTGCCAAGGCACTGAATGGCAGGAAGATCAGGGGATGATTACCATCTATGCACCCCAAACCACTTCCCTGTTACAGAATAGCAGTTGTGGTTGGGGATTATTAGTCTTATACCCTTGATCAATACCTCTGTCCTGGGGCAGCCATATTTTCACCAATCAGTGCCCCAGTACTGAAAGATATGTTTCTGGAGGATATTGCATAGCCTTTGTGATTCCAGTTGCTGCCCATTTACTGCATAGAGTTTGGGAAGGATAGGTGTTGTCAGTATTCTTTGCTCAACTTGAACAATTCTGCCCCTCCCCACGCAGTCTAACCCTGTTGGGCACTTTTATATTATAGTTTAGATTTTGATCTGTTACATGCCTGCCCCGACTCTCATTAGCACTCTTGCACAGCAAACACTGTACACCCTGTGTAACCCCTAGGTAGCGCTATCCCAAGGGATACTACCCCTGTCTGCTTAACTACTAACAGGATGAGGTGCCTAGGTCCAATGGCGGGTGCCTCCACCCAGAGGTCAGGGTTTGCAGTAGTTAGACTAACTTGGTCATAGCCCTTTGGGACACTGTAACCCCCCTTTCTTCCTACTAGTGGCCCACACAATGCATTAGGAATATCTTCACAATGTACACTTACCCCCAGGACTGGCTCCATCGACTGGACCCTGGGGACACCCTGTAAAGCAAGATGATACAGTGCAAAAGCCACTGAACAATACTTTAATATAAATGAATACCTCAGACAGTGTAACTTTGCTGAAACATACAAATCTGATTTATTTAGGGGGATATAACAAGGACAGGGGAAATCAGGTTAATTAGGTTAAACACATTAATAATCACAGTACTGTGTACATATTCAGAGTCCTAAATTGTCACCTTCACTGGGTACCCAGGATGGGGGGGAGGGCTAGCCAAGATCGGTTGCAGCTGGTTTGGGCCCTGTGATGGAAAAACACTTGCACAATACCCAATTGTAATCTGGAGCCGGAGGGGCTCAGTTTGTGAAGAAATGAAAAAAGCAACAATTAGATGACACACTTGCAATTTGACAAACAGATGGCAGAGAGCTACCCTGCTTTGTACTCACAACTCAATGCTGGGAACTGGATGGAAGGCAGATTGTCCAGGATTGCCAGGAGGAGCAGACCATGTGGACAAGGTCCTTGTGGCTGGACTCCACTGCAGTTTAAAGCAAATGGATGTAGTCTGGCTTAAACTGGGGTTTACTTCCAGCTTCATGCACTCTGTTCACTGTACAGGGGATTTGAAACGTGACTCCCCACAAGCACTACACACATTTATATGTAAAAAGGGAAGTACTATACCAGGCAGGCTGCTTCTCTATCCCGATCGCAATAACTGCACAATACCCCGGGAGAACACACAGCAGATTCAGTTCCTGACAGACCGAGCGCAATTCAGCAATTTCTCCAGTCTTCTACAGGGTGAGCCTGGTTTCCTCACTTCTGGTGCTTCTTTCTCCTTACAACTCTGAGTCAGTCCACACTGGCACTCACAAACAGCTGCAGGCTGAACTTTGGAGCCCCACATGAGCTTCCCATGCAAAAACTCAATGGCACAGAAGCACAGAGCTCCTTCCCTCTTCACAGTCACAACTCAACTGAACTTTCCAGTAGACAAAGCCAGGCATTTCCTTTGAGTGCCTCCCAGTTCAATGGCTGGTTTTGCTGTCACTCACAGTAAACTCCCCCTATTGGTGGAAAAAAGGCTCCGAAGTCCAAACTACAATTCCCAGAAGCATTGGCTATACAGTACATAGGTGGCTGGCTCCACAGTGAGAGTCCAAGTTCTGATTTGCCAGCAGCAGGCTCCATTTCAAAGGTCCCCCCACACTGATTGGTCCAGTTCAGCAGTTCAGAACTAGAATGGGGGACTAGGCAAACACAGTTCTGATTGCAAAGAAAAGCAGGTAAGACAAACTGCATTTTCATTATTACTCTAAATGATGTCTGGCAAACAGTTATATCTTTGAAAAGTGCTCACTCTGCCAACTTAGTGATGGCAGAAACAGAGTGATTTGGCAGCAGCTCAAGTGGGACTCAAGCAGGGAAACACACAGATCCCCATCCAAATTAATTATGTCTGCAGGCAGACAGCTCTTAAAGAGACAGTACCAGAGGCTCTAAAAGCACTCACAGATAAACAGCTTAGACGCTGAACACCACCCAGGCTTGAAGCATTCAAGTTAGGTCCTGGAAGACTTTTGAGAACCCCCATTTGCAGGGGGGTTACACCCTTCCTGGCCTGGAAAAAGCTTGGCGTCCACGTCAAGCAAGTACCCTCATAAGTTTCAATTGCAACCATATACATTTGCATCAGGATCACGTTAGGCTCATACACGTAATCATCAGCCAATATATCCCTTTACCAGGAACGCATTTCTGAAACTTTGCAGTACGTCACTCTTTACTCAGTGTTACACACACATTGTACCTAACTCAGGTTATTACAACTTGTACATGGAACCTGAAGAGAGGGGGCCCTCCCTATTAGGTACCTTGGGGCTGGATGGGGCAGGGGCACCATACCTAGAGGACAACACATGTAACTTGGAGTTAGCACTGATGTTCAGTTTGGGCAACGAGCTCGGGGACACATACACTCCTTTATGGACAACATTGAGAGGTAAGTCCACCAGCCTCCCAGGGGAATCATAACTGAGGTGTACCACAGGCTTTACAGCTCGACCAGCCTTTCTAGGGGGAACTGTTACAGTCTCTGCAATCTGAGCCTCATTTTCAGCATTGTCCTTGTGACCGGGTGACCCCTGTCATTGGTGAGGTGCCCTGAAGGAAGAAACGTGGGTCTTTCCTTGCCCCCCCATTAACCTGCCTTATGACTATGTTATATAAAGTACATGGAAGGAATAGATGAAGGTGCTGGAGTGCTTTAAAAACAATTAAAGATTAAAAGTGCTAGCTTGTAAAGTGCAGGGATATGTTAAATGATGTGGTTAAAGTACCAGAATAGTGCTTTCTGTACAAAGAAAAAGTAAGAAATATAAAATGCATCTGTGCCTTTAATTGCAGTAATAAAAAAATATAGAAAGGGAGCCGCTGAGTAAGGACCCATCTGTATTGTCTGTTTTCTATGGTTGCAACCTCTATCTTCCTTTCTAGTGCAGCTATCCCTTTCTTTCTTGGTTGGAGGCAGGCCACCTCTAATCAGCCCCCCCCACCCCTTTCATTGTCTAAAGCCTCTTTCAACTTCTTTTCCTTCTGAGTCCAGGTAAAAAGGTTCATGCAAGGGAACCTTGTAGTTATAAAGTAAAACACAAGTGGCAATATGTGTTTTACTTATTGGCTAGTTAAATGAGCCCAGGATTAAATAAACCAGTAAGCAGCATTCCCTTTCCCTTTACTTTATTATGCATCCTGTGCTGCCTTGCTAGAAATACAAAGATAACATAAGTAGGATATTACTAAGATAAAGTATTATTAGATGCTCTGTTAGCAAGTAGCAACATGCTGGGTCAATAGCTTACCTCAGGTTAATTTGCTGGTGTGTAAACAGTCCTGCAGAGGATAAAAAAGAGAGAGAAAAGATACTGTTTGGTGGCCTGATAATCTGCAGCTTTCTCTGCAGCAGGATAGGGTGTCGGCTGCACAAGCTCTTCTTCTGCACTCAATCTGTTGCTATAGGAAAGCAGAGGCTGCTAGAGGCCTATATTTATACAGATTCTAACTGCTTTAATTATTGATTGACAGAGGAGCTTACAGTAATTAAAAAGATAATCAAGCATTTAGAGTCACTTTCTAACCAGGATTATGGTGTGTAATAAAGATATTGGAAAGAAGTAGTTATTAAAGTAATAATGCTTAAAAACAACTTTTTGTGGTATGTATAGGAGCAAATTGTGAGCCTAGAAACTCAAAAATGTACCGAATTGGAAATGAGTTGATGTCACATGACAGTGATGTCATTGATAAAAATATATATAAGCCTACCACTAGGGTGAATTTATTAGATAAGGCGTCAGTCTAGAACTGACTGTAAGAACTTAAGTTTAGAAGGCTTGTGTCTATACCCTAGACAGCATTGATGTTATTGACTTAATGACAATTTTCTTATTTTCTGTTCTGAATAATTATCATTTTATACTACAAATAATACAATGATAAATGCCAGCCTGGCATTTTTTATGCACTGATTTTGATGTCTGCCTGCTAATTGTCTCCTGAACAACAACCCCGCCACAGTCCTCACTTGTCAGGAGAGTCTCCATTGGGGTAGAGAGGCTAGAACTTGGGGCACTTTCAGCTCCAGAAGTTACAATCTCTGAGTCCACAACACTTGGCTCACGTGGAGAGCTTTCGGACACTGGCAGTGGACCATTAGAGCACTCAAAATATTCTTCTTGTTCTGGTGTATCACCAGTCTGTTCCAGTCACATCATTTTCTTCCCCTGAAAGCTCAGACAGTTCAGCCATACACAATGATTCCATATCATCTGACTTGATGCTTTGCATTTCACTTTCTGGGAGCACTGGCTCCAGGGACAAAGCTAGGGGATTAGACAGTCCAGAAGGCCCAGCTTCATCTCCAGTATTGACTAGGGGATTGCCCCAAAACAATTGACTCAGTTTGTAAGAAGGGTAGTATTCAAAGTCACACACACTTTCCTCTGATATGGACTGACAGTCATGCTCAACTGGGATTTGTGGAGAGGAGCACTTTAACTTAGCTTCTGTAGGTGTAGACTTTCTTGATTTTTTCTTAGCAGCAGCTCTAGTCACTGGTACAGATGGAGCATTTTCTGGGGGCTCAATCTCAATCAAGATTTGTCCAGTGGGCAGTAAATGATTTCTATGCATTGTTTTAACATCTTTTGAATTATTCTCAGGCCTTACTTTGTACACAGGCAGATCATCTAGTTTGCCCACTACAATGTGGGGGAGATGGTGCCATCTATAAGCAATCTTGTGTTTGCCATGCAGTCCCAGATTTCTTAGCAATACCCGATCTCCCTCCTGGAGTTCCTGTGCTTTCACCTTTTTATCATACCTTTCTTTGTTGGACAGATTTCTTTTGGCAGCCATGGTTTGAGCCAGTTGGTATGCATGATTTAGCTGGGCCTTTAACTTTTGCACATATTGTAAATAATTTTCAGCTTGAACCCCATCAGGAAAGACCCCCAAAGCACACATCTACCGGTGGCTGAGCTTCTCTTCCAAACATCAGGCGGTAGGGGGAGAACCCAGTGGCATCACTTTTGGTGACGTTGTAGGTATGTACCAGGGTGCTAATTTGTTGGCTCCATCTAGGCTTGTCCTTTGGGTGGAGGGTGCCTAGCATATCTAGCAAAGTGTGGTTGAAACGTTCAGGCTGTGGGTCCCCCTGGGGGTGGTAAGGGGTGGTTCTGGACTTTTGCACTCCCCACAGAGAAAGCATCTCTTTGATCAGACGACTCTCAAAGTCTCTCCCTTGATCAGAATGGATTCTTTGTGGTGTCCCATAGTGAACAAAAAGTTTTCTATAACTACTTTTGCCACAGTGGATGCCTTCTGGTCCTTAGTGGGGAAAGCTTGGGCATATCTCGTAAAATGGTCAGTGACCACCAGCACATTATTAATATTTCTTTGATCCGACTCCAAACTCAGAAAATCAATACAGACCAGCTCCATGGGTGCACTGGTGGTGATGTTAACAAGGGGGGCAGCCCTCTGGGGCAAAGCTTTCCTCTGTAAGCAGCGACTACAAGTTTGAATGTGTTGCTCCACATCAGCCCCCATCTTAGGCCAATAGAATCTGGATATCACCAAGTCAAGTGTTCTGTCTATAACAAGGTGCCCCACGTGGTTGTGTAGAGACCTCAGCACTGAGTCTCAAAAAGCAGTGGGCAGCACTAGTTGTTGTTTGTCTACTTGTCCCCCTCTGTCTACTGTTTCTCTGTTTAACAGTCTATTGATCAGTTTCAACTTAGAACCTTCTTTGTATAACGATGCAGTTCTCAAATCGGTGGAACGTAATTTGGACACATCTTTCCCTGCATAGAGGGATTCTAAAGCAGATTTCATCATGGGATCTCGGGACCGAGCCCACAGAATACTGTCATTGTCCAGCTGAGGCAGTGCACCAATGTCTATTGCAGAAAAGTAGCAATAAGCAGCAGGTATGCAATTCTCAGAAGGTCCCAAACAATCCACCATACAGTCCACTGCATCCGTGGACATTTGTTCCTCCCTGTCAAACTTCTGGCAGAGTGCTCGAATATCAGGCTCTGACAGTCTGACCCAGTCATTTTGGGGAACAGGCCTCCGGGAAACAGCATCAGCAACTATGGGTTTCAGGCCTGCTCTGTATTCAACTGCATAGTCATAGGTAGATAAGTCAGAGAGCCACCTATGGCCAGTAGCATCCAACTTAGCTGAAGTCTGCACATAGGTCAAAGGATTATTGTCAGTCTTTACTAGTATCTTACCCCCATACAAGTACTCATGGAATTGATCAACAATGGCCCACTTCAAAGCTAGGAACTCTAACTTGTGTACAGGATTGTTACTTTCGGAAGGGGTCAGGCGTCTGCTGGCAAAGGCCACTGGTCTTAGGCTATTCTTGTGTTCTTGGTACAACACAGCCCATAACCCTTGCAAGCTAGCATCAATGTGCAGGACATAAGGTTTTGTTGACTCAGCATAGGCCAACACTGGAGCATGGGTAAGTTGATATATGATCTCATGAAAAGCAGTCTCACAATCAGGAGTCCAGCAGGCCCCAAATACTTCACTTGGATGAAAATACACTCTTTCAGTCTCAAGGGGTGCTGACTTTTTGTATTTTTTGTGGGTTGGCAGACACCCTTGAGTAAGGTTAAGTAAAGGACGGATCACTCTTGAATAGTCCTTGAAGAAACACAGATAACCACAGAATCCCAGGAATCTTTGCAGTTTTTTAGATTTTTGGGCTGTGGCCAGGTGGTCAAGGCCTCAACTTTACTTGGGTCAGTCTCTATTCCCTTGGTGGATACTATGTGTCCCACATACTTGACTGATGTTTGAAAGAATTTACACTTATCAATAGACAGTTTAAGGCCAAAGTCTTCCAGTCAGTCCAGCACCTTGAATAATCTGCTCTCATGTTCCTCCAGTGAGCTGCCAAACACAATAACATAATCTAGGTATACCAGGCATTCTAGTAAATTCAAGTCCCCCACTGCACGCTCCATCAATCTTTGAAAAGTGGCGGGGGCACCTGAAATCCCTTGAGGCATCCTCATGAATTCATAGAAGCCAAGCGGACATATAAAGGCTGTCTTCTCACAGTCCTCGGGGGCCATCGGGATCTGGTAGTACCCACTGTGGCGATCCAGCACAGAGAACCACTTGCTCCTGTTTAGACAGTCCAAAGCACCCTGAATGCGGGGCATAGTGTACTGATCAGGGATAGTCCGCCAGTTTAAAGTGCAATAATCCACGCACACCCTTACTGTCCATTCTTTTTTCTCACTAATACAATGGGAGAAGCATAGGGGCTTCTGGATTCTTGTATTACACCAGTAGCTGACATCTCTTGCAGATGCCGTCTCACATCATCTATGTCAGCAGGTGCAGGTGTCAAGACCTCTCATGAAATGGCCTTTCATCATGCAACCGGATATGGTGCTCAGCTCCCTGCACACATCCTACATCCCATTCCTTTAAAGAAAACACCTGGTCTCTCTGGACATGCTTCTCACTGATCCTCACTTTCCATTCAGCTGGCAACAGGAAGTCACCGAACTCAAACAAGTCAGGCATTACTCTGTCATTCTTCCCCGAACTCTTGCTACTGGGTAGCACTGCAGTGTCTGCACAATGCATCATTAGCCAGGGTGCAACCTCTATTTACTCAAATCTCTCTGTCAGACACATTATGAACTTAAACCATTACCCTTCTAGTATAAGCATGGGCTCTAGCAGGCAAAATACTAGGCTTGACCAGCAGTCCCTGTGGCAATTTTCCATTGCCTGGTGCATCCAACATTAATATTTTATTCTTGACATCTTTTCTGATACCGACCTCTCCCTGTAAGGTACACTGAGCATTTGGCACCAGGATCAGAGACTCAGGATCCTTCTTCCAGACAATTCCAACCAGTTCCTCTAGTTCTACTTTTTCAACATCTCTCTGTGCCTCATAGGCCTTCTTAATCAAGGCCAGAATTCTTAAAGCTCTTCCAGCCTTTGACCCCTGTTTTTTATTTATAACACAACTGTGCCAGCCATCCAAACATATGTGCATTAGTCCCAGTTAGTAGAGGACCCCCATCATACAGTTCGGTAGGGGGACACACTAAGGCCAGGGTCTCTACTTGCTCAGCCACTCCAGCCACAGAGGTGGGAAAAGACAGCCAAATTCAGATATATCCAGAGTAGGGGTAGGCCTTCTCACTTAACACCCAGACATGCAGCCCCTCCAATGGTTGTAAGGGTACATTATACAAATGCTTCTGATACCAGTCTTGGAACATAATTGTCACTTGGGAGCCACTGTCTAATGCAGCTCTTGTAGACACTCCATTCACCTTTACAGTGGTCTCCATGGAGGAATCCACTATTCTGGACAGTCTGGAGAGGTGGTAGTAGGGGCCTGGGCAACTGACCTTGCTACAAAGGGACATGAGTCAGCATTTTTGGGGCCCTCACTGGGATCATTGCGTGCACGTCTTAACCACTGATTTGTTCTCCGAAGCACTCCTTGTAGCCTTTATGCAACTTTGTCTGTGTCTTTTGTGGACCAGCATTCTCTCTTTATGTGCCCATCCTTCCCACAATTATAGCAAAACATACTTTCTGGAGTTTGAGATGGCCGTGGCATCACACTGGGAGCCATGGCGGGGGTACTACTAACTGGAAACCTTGGTGCCATCTCTGTCTGCGGTGTGATAAGCATTTGGAGACATCTCATAAATTTCCCCACTTCCACAGTTAAGACATAGAGTTTTGAGCTGTGGTCAGCAGGAGATGTATGGGTGGGTACCCCCACCCCCATAGCAGATGCAGTCGGATGAGGGTCGGGGCCTGTAGTTGCAGGAGTGGCCTTCATAAAGAGACTGTTTTTTATTTCCCAAAACTCTCTCAACAGTTCACCCCATTGTGGCATATCTTTTTCCTTCTCAGAGCATTCATTAACTGCCAACCTCTGCCCCTGAACTTCACTTGATGGGTCACCCTCAGTCACTCAGGTCATAGCCGCAGCTATTCGTGCAAGTCCCTCCCGGGTTCGCCTTTTCTCAACTCCTCGAATTTCTCTCATTAACTCATCATAGGAGGGTGAGGATTCCAGTCGATTTGCCAGGCGAACTGAAGCAACAGCAGTTCTGAGAAAGGGGCGGACTTAGGGATCCTGTCCAGGCTGGTTAGGTCCAGTTCAATCGTTGGCAAACTACTCTTTCTGAGGCATTCTTGCAACAATTTTTCTAGCTGAAATACATACACAGACAACAACTCCCCTTGGTACTGTTGTGCATTTCTTACTCTCCACCACAGGTCCTCATCAGAATCTGGGCTCCCATACACATTGTCCAAGGCAGCAAGATAGTCCTGTGCAGTTGCTTCAGGGTTACTGGCCCATTTAGCATGGATGGTAGCCAGGGCAGGACCTCGGAGGCTCTCACTAACCCTCTTTCACTTTTCAGCTTCCGAGCATTGCCATACTAGCACTTGAGGGGCAACATAGTCTATCCAGGTCTCCCAATCATCCTCCCCTTGGGGGGTGGGAAGGGTGCCAGAGAAGATCCTCAGCCTTCGGTAAGAGCCGTGACTAATGGCAGGTGCAGAAATAGGAGCCTGCATTGATTCAACCACCGTTACAGGAACTGGAGCAGGATAGGGTGTTTTTGGGGGAAGAACACCCCCAGGTGGCAAGAATAGTTTCTTCAGGTCCTCCACAGTTTTCCCCTTCCCCCAGCAACCATTTAGCAAATTTCTCCTCAAAAGTTTCAGATAGTGGGGGGGCTCATCCCCCCCGGGTCTTTACTGCCCTTAGTTATCACTCTCCAGGCAGTGAGGGCTCCCTCTAGGGTAATAGTCTGTGGCACTTTGGAGCTATCTATGGGATCCTTAAACTCTACTAGGGCCAGGAAAGTGTGGGTGAGCAGATTAGCATGTCGACCCAGAACCACAGGGTTTTGTAAACCTTCCACTTTGGAAAGTACTCCTGTACAGTGTCTTTATTGATAACCAGGGGGATGCCCAGGATAAGCATAGCATTTCAGGAGGTGATCTCTTCCCCAGTACACCACTCCATCAACCGGTGCACAGCCACTTCTGTCAGGGTACCCATTTATTTTCTTTTTTTTTCTTTTTAACAGTGGTTTGTAAATATGGCCACTAGAGGAGACACAATTCCAGTGGTGAGCCTCCAAGATGTAACCCCTAGGTGGCGCTATCCCAAGAGCTACTACCCCTGCCTGCTTAACTACTAACAGGTTGAGAGGCCTAGGTCCAATGGCGGGTGCCTCCACCCAGAGGTCAGGGTTTGCAGTAGTTAGACTTACTTGGTCATAGCCCTCTGGGACACTGTAACCCCCCCCTCTTCCCACTAGTGGCCCACACAATGCGTTAGGAATATCTTCACAATGTACACTTACCCCCAGGACTGGCTCCATCGACTGGACCCTGGGGACACCCTGTAAAACAAGATGATACAGTGCAAAAGCCACAGAACAATACTTTAACATAAACAAATACCTCAGGCAGTGTAACTGTGCTGAAACAATCAAATCTGATTTACTTAGGGGGCTATAACAAGGACAGGGGGAAATCAGGTTAATTAGTTTAAACACATTAATATTCACAGTAATGTGCACAAATTCAGAGTCCCAAATTGTCACCTTCACTGGGTACCCAGGATGGGGGGGGGGGCTAGCCAGGATCAGTTGCAGCTGGTTTGGGTCCTGTGATGGAAAAACACTTGCACAATACCCAATTGTAATCTGGAGCCGGAGGGCTCAGTTCGTGAAGAAATGAAAAAAGCAACAATTAGATGACACACTTGCAATTTGACAAACAGATGGCAGAGAGCTACCCTGCTTTGTACTCACAACTCAATGCTGGGAACTGGATGGAAGGCAGATTGTCCAGGATTGCCAGGAGGAGCAGACCATGTGGACAAGGTCCTTGTGGCTGGACCCCACTGCAATTTAAAGCAAATGGATGTAGTCTGACTTAAGCTGGGGTTTACTTCCAACTTCATGCACTCTGTTCACTGTACAGGGGATTTGAAACGCGATTGTCCACAAGCACTACACACATTTATATGTAAAAAGGGAAGTACTATACCAGGCAGGCTGCTTCTCTATCCCGATCGCAATAACTGCACAATACCTGGGAGAACACACAGCAGATTCAGTTCCTGACAGACCTAGCGCGATTCAGCAATTTCTCCAGTCTTCTACAGGGTGAGCCTGGATTCCTCACTTCTGGTGCTTCTTTCTCCTTAAAACTCTGATTCAGTCCACACTGGCACTCACAAACAGCTGCAGGCCGAACTTTGTGGGCCCCACATGAGCTTCCGGCGCACAAACTCAACAGCGCAGGAGCACAGAGCTCCTTCCCTCTTCACAGTCACAACTAAACTGAACTTTCCAGTAGACAGAGCTGGGCATTTCCTCTGAGTTCCTCCCAGTTCATTGGCTGGTTTTGCTGTCACTCAGAGTAAACTCCCCCTGTTGGTGTAAAAAAGGCACCGAAGTCCAAACTACAATTCCCAGAAGCATTGGCCATACAATACATAGGTGGCTGGCTCCACAGTGAGAGTCCAAGTTCTGATTTTCCAGCAGCAGGCTCCATTTCAAAGGTCCCCCCACACTGATTGGTCCAGTTCAGCAGTTAAAAACTAGAATGGGGGACTAGGCAAACACAGTTCTGATTGCAAAGAAAAGCAGGTTAGACAAACTGTATTTTCATTATTACTCTAAATGATGTCTGGCAAACAGCTGTATCTTTGAAAAGTGCTCACTCTGCCCACTTAGTGACAGCAGAAACAGAGCGTATTGGCAGCAGCTCGAGTGGGACTCAAGCAGGGAGACACACAGATCCCTACCCAAATTAGTTATGTCTGCAGGCAGACAGCTCTTAAAGAGACAGTACCAGAGGCTCTAAAAGCACTCACAGATAAACGGCTTAGACACCGAACACCACCCAGGCTTGGAACATTCAAGCAAGCTCCTGGAAGACTTGTGGGAACCCCCATTTGCAGGGGGGCTACACCCTGTCTGCCAGATTTCTTTTCTACACCCTAGACAATGTCCCATAATGTTTGCCTGCATAAATCATTAAATAAATATTAAATGATATTCTATGATCTACAGAGACCCATGTTGTGGACAAGATGCCAATTTGTCATCATGGAACAGCACAATTACATATCTGGAGTAATCTTTTTTATATTATACTGGTGTAACTCTCCTCCCCCCACAAATGGTGGTTCCTAAAATGTCTTCCTGGGCCTGCCTAAGGCCCACTGCCATGCTGGTGTTCTGTGTCTAAATCATTTGAATGTGCTTGCATGAGAGTTCCCTGTTAGCTTTGGTACCTGTTTCTTTAAGAAATATCCATCTCGTGGGTTATAATTAATTTGGGTGGGAACTGAGTGGTTTCAGGCTCGAGTCCCACCCGGGCAGTCTTACAGCTGCTTCATTCTGCCATCTTTAAGTGCACAGAGGAAGCCCTAATAGGATCTGTGATTGTTTTCTGATTATCAGCTTTAGTAATAATAATAATATAATAGTTTGTCTAACCTGCTTTCCTTTGCAGCATGGACTTTCTGCCAAGAATCACCATTTTGGCACTGGACTGCCAGTTTATACCAATCGGTACCACTAGGACCCTAAAATGGAGACTGTCCCCAGATGTCTTGTGGGAGTGAATTTCTGTAGGAATTGAAGTTTTTATTGTCTGTCACCTAAATGGACCTGGACTGGCCCTTTCTGTGATAGACCTATGGACCAACCAACCAAACCTTTTGGATCACTGGGAAAACCCAGAACTGCCTGCATCAGTGTGTCAGTGTAGAGTAAGAGTTCAGAGAGTGAACTGCTCAAGTAATTCAAGCAGCTGCTCCTTCATGGTAGCACTGGGATTCAGTGTGAAGGCTGTGTCTGGCCTGCCTGCTACCATCTTCCAGTGTAAAGAAGCCTGAAATCTGATATCGGACTTTATCCAGATTACTGTTATTGAGACAGGAATCCTGAATTGTGAGAGAGTAAATTTTGCCTGGTGTGGGCCGAAGACTTACTCCTGGAGAGATCAGCCTGTCAGGAATTGGAGAGAACTGCAGAGTGTATGGTTTGCACAGAGACTCTGCTTTATTGCAACCAGACTGTCATCCAAACTGTGGTATGTGGCTGTTTTGGTTATAATTGTGCTGAATGTGTAGTGTGGGTCATGATTTGGTTCCCCACACCCATGAATGTGTTGCACTAGCTGGACATTGCATCCAGCACCTAAAATGGACTGCAATCTGAACTGTTCACATTGGTCTGGACCTCTCCATCTCAGCCTAGATGGCCACTCATGCTGTTGAGATTCATCCAATGAAAGACCCCTCAGGGCTTTGGCTCCCGGCTCAATACCATCAAACAGGATTGACCATCATGGTGCACTGTGTGGGCCTTGCTTCCCCTGGCAAACAGCATGCCATCCTGAGGTTTTCATCTTGTCAGTCCTGCCTCCTGGTCTGAGTAACCTGAGTAACCATCAGGGTTGGTCCCTGCAACAAAGTTCAAATCATTGTGGGTCATGGGTAATGGGTGTTCAAAATATGCAATGGAGGGTATAGGAGAGGGGTTGGAGATCAGCTGGAGTGGAGGGAAGATTGATAGGGAAAGCCCAATAGGCAGAGGTCAGGCTGGTAAGATGATTGGGGGGATGAGAGGAGCAGGGCAGAGATAGGGAATGAGATAAAAACAGGGGAAGTGGTTGCAGGAGACAAAGAGGATGCAGTTGGAGTGTGTAAGGGGCAGGGCAGTATGTACTCTGGATTAGAGAAAAGGGTAAAAAACAGGAAAGGGGTAAGGGACAGGAACACAGGTGTACTTGTGCTGGTTGATTCTGTACTGAAAGGGGTCAGATGGTGTGGAAGGGGGGAAGACACAGTCATATTTGGGTTGAAGAAATTCCTGCATTGATCACAGAAAGGACAGGGCAGGCACTGTTCAAGTGGGCATCGAAGGGGAGGAAGAAACCTCACCTAGTGTTGCACATGGGTACAAACAGCTTGGTGGGGGAGTCTGTAGAAGTGGTGAAGGGGAGGTTTGAGAAGTTGGGCAGGTAATGTGAGGGGGTTTGGGAGTCAGTGGCATTCTGGGAGGTACTCCAGGTACCATGTGCGAGCATAGGGAAGAAAGAAAGGAAGGATAGAGGAGTTCAACAAATGGCTGAGAGAATGGTGCCACACCAAGAATTATGGTTTAGTTACAAACTGGGGTAGGATCTGGGGAAATAGTGACTTGTATGCGGGGGATAGGCTACACTTGAGCGGGAAGGGGATGGGAGTACTAAAGGGTGGAATTGAGGGGTATATATCAATTAGGGTAGATTTAAACTGGGGTTGTGGCAAGAGGACTGAGAATAGTAGAATGGTCCAGATTGGGGAGCCTAGTGAGCTCACCCCCCTAGATACCGACAAAGGCAGAGGTGAAGAGACTCAGGGAAGGGGCATGCAGGGTAGCCAGTGTGAATTGCAGAAGGAACCACCACCCTGTAATAACAAGGTGAAAAAAGGGTGTGGACTACCGAGAGGAGGGGAACAGACCAAGGGGAAGAGGGGAGAGAGAAAGGAGGGGTATGGATGGAAGGTGGTCTCCCTAAATGCAAGAAGCCTGGGAAACAAAACTGCGGAACTTCAGGCACTCCTCTCTGAGGGGAATGCGGACGCTGCTGCAGTAACAGAGACTTGGGCCACTGAGTATCATGACTTGGATCTAACAATCCCAGGGTACAGTATATACAGGAGGGATAAGGGAGTTGAAGGGGAAGTAGCACTGTGTGTAGAGAAGGGATCAAATGTACAAGGGATGAGGGGGAGGATGGGAGGATGGAGGCACTTTGGGTGCAGCTCCTGGACTCCAAGGGTAGAAAACTGAGCCTGGGGTGGTGTACAGACCACCAACCCAGTTGGGGGAACTGGATGGGGAGTTGGCAGAGCAGATAAGGAAGGTGTGTAGGAGGGGGAATGTGGTGATAGTGGGGAATGACTTGAGCACCCCTGCCATCAACAGCACCAGGGAACAGGTGGTTAGGGTGAGGACTCAGCATGTTAGGGAAATGGATGGGAGGGGGCGGATTGGGTTTATGGGGACAAGGAGATACCCAAGGGTGAAATGGGTCCAGGAAAGGGGTCCTTCCTGCCTGGTTCCCATACCCAAGGGTTCTGCTTATTGCAGATGGGAAACTTGGTCTTCTCTGGCTGCTCATCGAACTCAGGCTTTGTTATGCAATGCCAGGTCTATTAAAAACAAGGCTGCCATAATTGATGAGTTTGTTAATTCAACTGACCTGGCTTGCATCACTGAGACCTGGTTGGTGGAATGCTGGCCCAATTTTGGCTTCAGCAGTTCCTCCTGGGTACTCGGTGATACCCCACAGAGGATTGATCATTGGGCCGGGGGTGTGGCTTTTTGTTTTAAATCAGAACTGAACCTGAGGGAAATTCCAGTGGGAGCCACCAACTCCTTTTAATGTATAGTGGGTGAGGGCGTGAGGTGCAGGATTCTTCTCATCTACTGTCCACCAGGAGATGGGAATGTTTTCCTGCAGGAAGTCGCGGACCTCATCGCTGACCTAACATTGGGACCCCATAGATTGCTGATCCTTGGGGATTTCAGTGCTTGGGTCGATGATGAACTGTCGCAGTTTGGACAGGACTTCCTCCAGCTAATGAGTTCACTGGGCCTTACACAGGTTGATTCCTCCTCGACCCACATTGGTGGTCATTCATTAGACATGGTGTTTCTCCTGGGGATGGAGAGATCCGATTTGGAGGTGGAACCATTCTGGAGGTCAGACCATCATACCATCAGCTTCAGTTTTAGGCCCCTCAAGAGGCCTGCTCCTATGGAGATGGTCCAGTGCCACACTTTGAGGGATGTATCCCCAGATGGTCTGATGGCGGTACTGGACCTATCGGGCATGCCAAGGGAATGCATGGATCCAGGGGATCTGCTACTTGCCTATAATAAGGCAGTGACAGAGGCCCTGGATTCCATTGCTACTATTCATGTTCATCCACTCTCCTTTCACCCTAGGTCACCATGGTTTGATGAGGACTCGAGGGAGCTGAGGAGAGCTGGATGAAGGCTAGAGAGGTGATGGTGGAGGTGTGGCCTGGTGTATGACAGGCTTAGTTTGATGGATCATTATTTGATCTGTCAATCAACAGTTTCCCATAAGAAGGCAGAATTCCTGTCCAGGGAAATTGCTGCAGTGTGGAACTGACCAGCTCAGCTTTTCTGGACTGTGGACAGACTGTGCAATCCACTCTGTCTTCAGCCCAGAAATGCTTTTTCACAAAAGCAGTGTGAGGAGTTTGCTTGATCCCATGTGGATAAGATTGCCATGATCAGGTCTGATATACGCTTGACCCTTTCTCTAGGGAGTAGCAGTGGTCGGCAGGAGATGTCAGACCCCCAGTGTGAGTGGTGTGACTTTGGCCAGCCTACAATCAATGATATTGTGATTGTAATCTAGATCTTACATCCTACCAACTGTAGTTTGGATCCGGGCCCGATGCGCTTGCTTGTTGGCTGCATTGATGTTATCGGCCTGGTTCTTGCTGAGATTATCTGGTCATCCTTGGAGAGGGGAATTGTTCCAGCTTCCCTTAGGGAGGACATAATTCAGCCTCTTCTTAAGAAGCCCTCCTTGGATCTCAACTGTCTAGCAAACTACAGGCCAGTCTCTAACCTTCCCTTTTTGGGTAAGGTTATAGAGAAGGTGGTGGCTTTACAGCTGGAGGACCATTTGGCCAGCCACAATATCTATGATTGTCTCCAGTCTGGTTTCAGGAAGAGACGTAGTATTGAGACGACCCTTGTTCAGGTACTAAATGACCCCCTGATAGCGAGAGACCGAAAGGCTCATTCCATCTTTGTCCTTCTTGATCTCTCTGCAGCATTTGATACTGTGGACCATGGTGTGCTGTTGGATCGCCTGTGGTTTATCTGCGGACGTTCGGGGGTTGTCCTCAGATGGTTTCGATCCTACGTCATGGGTAGGACTCAGAGAGTGGTATCATGGGTTTGTACCTCATCTCCATTCTACCTGCCCTGTGGGGTTCCACAGGGATCCATTCTAATGCCCATGTTGTTTGCAGTGTATATGCTGCCATTGGGAGTGATTATTAGATGGTATGGCTTGAGTTTTCACTGTTATGCAGATGATACTCAGCTATACATGTCTTTTGTCCCTGAACAAGAAGATGCTGTCTCAGTGCTCAACAGCTGTCTGACTGAAATTCAGGCCTGGATGAATGAGATCTGGCTAAGGTTGAATCCTGAAAAAACTGAGGTGTTGTTTGTGAACCCAGGTCATCGCGAGGTGGGTATGTTGGCAGGTTCACCTTTGGGTTAATGGCTAGGAAGTGTCCAGCTAGCTACCTCAGACTGGGTGCAGAACCTGGGCGTTATGTTTGTTGACTGCCTAACCCTGAAATTACAGGTGTCAGCAATTGTTAAAACTTCTTTTTACCATCTGAGAAATATCGCCTGGGTGAAACATCTGGTTCCTCCTCAAGATCTTCCAAAATTGGTTCATGCCTTCATTTCCTCCTGCCTTGACTACTGCAATGCCCTTTACCTAGGACTGCCAGGGGTTGATATCCTTCTCTTGCAGCTGGTGCAGAATGCGGCAGCCAGGCTATTGACTGGTGCATCAAGAATTAGTCATGTAACGCCTGTGCTCCGCAGTCTGCACTGGCTGCCGATATGGTGGTGGATCACCATTAAGGTTGCTTTGCTAACCTATAGGGCCCTACACAAACAGGGACCGAGTTACCTGAAAGATCTCCTTTGCCCTTACCATGCCCTCCATCTTCTCCAATCCTCTGATGAGGGATTGCTAGAGGTTCCCAGGGTACGTTTGCAAACATCCGGAGCAAGGGCATTTAGCTTTGCTGCTCCGACCCTGTGGAACTCTCTACCTCATTGGGTTCAAGATTGCCTAACCATCTAGAGTTTTAAAACAGCTTTAAAAACTCATCTTTTTAGCCTGGCATTTGATTGATGTTTTGCTTTAGTGATGCTATGCTGCTATTTTATTGTTGTTTGTTGGAATTATATGTTTGTTTATAATAATTTATTATATCTTATTTTCATGTATTTATTATACAGGCGCCTTGATTTTAGAAAGGCTCCTTTTTCAAATATAACTGACTTGACTTGACTGTATGCGATCCAGGATGGCCTCCTGACATAAATAGTAAGAGGGCCTACAAGGCTTGGTAACACACTGGACCTGGTACTGGCAAATGGTGAGGCAGTGGGGGAGGTAAGGGTTGAGGACCCACTAGCTGGTAGCGACCACCAAGCAGTGTGGTTCATACTCACATTGGGCAGGGAGACTGAAGGCATGGGTATGAAGGTGGTGAACTTTAGGAGGGTGGACTTTGGGAGGAGGAGAGAAATACTGCAAGGGAGACTCCAGGATATAAGGCTGGGGATGGATCCAGAGCAAAAGTCAGAAGCTATTAAAGCTGGGCTAATGGAAGCCACAGTAGCCTGTACCAGGGCTAGCGGTAAGAAGGGTAGAGCCAGAAAACCATGCTGGCTGAACAGTGAGCACTGCAGGGGGTGAGGGCAAAGAGGGCTATGCATTGGAAGTACAGGAGAACAAGGAAAGAAGAGAATAAGGAGGCTTATGGGAGTTGGTCCAAGGAGGTGGCCAGGTGGGTGAAAAAAGCCAAGGTCTCCAGGTAATTAAGGTTAGCACAGGGCCTAAAGGGAGGGGAGAAGGACCGTTTTAGATATGTCAGGGAAAAGAGGAATTGCAAAGAACATATAGTGAGGATAAAGTGGGGAGGGAAATTGGTGGAAGAGGGAGAGGACCAAACTGAAATACTGAATAAGTACTTCTGCTCTGCTTTCACTAAGGAGAGGAATGGACCCCCTACCATTATGGACTGGGGGCGGAGGAAGGTGGGGGAGGAGGTGGCAGACAAAATGATCATAGGGAATATAGTGCTAGAGGGGCTGAGGGTGTTAAGGGTGGACAAGGCACCAGGTCCTGATGGCATCCACCCCAGGGTGCTGAGGGAGATGGTGGAGGTGTTGGCTGAGCCACTGGCAGATCTATTCAACACCTAGCTGGAAATGGGGTTTGTGCCCCTGGACTGGAGGGTGGCCCACGTAGTGCCCATACACACGAATGGGCCTAGGGAAGAGCCAGGAAACTATCAGTTGGTCAGTCTCACTTCCATAGTGGGGGGAAGCTTAT
The DNA here is from genome assembly GCA_016271365.2 of Neoceratodus forsteri. Taxonomy (NCBI): domain Eukaryota; kingdom Metazoa; phylum Chordata; order Ceratodontiformes; family Ceratodontidae; genus Neoceratodus; species Neoceratodus forsteri. The sequence goes on from CM028129.1 coordinate 1,021,074,076, forward strand.
GAAGACTATACTGAAGGAGATGCTGGTGGCATTCCTCACTGGTAATGGGCAGCTACATGGGTTTGACTCAGAGAGGTCTTGTCAAACAAACCTAATAGAAAATTACAACTGGGTAACAAGGGAGCTAGATGGGGGTCATGCAGTAAAAGTCCTGTACTTGGACATCAGCAAGGCCTTTGGATACAGTGCTTCATGGGAGGCTGGGGGGAAGCTGACTGCAGCAGGAGTGGGGAAAAGCTGACAAAGTGGATAGAGAACTGGTTACAAGGGAGGGTGCAAAGAGTGGTTGTTGGGGGGAGTTCTTTGACACCCAGAGCAATGACAAATGGGGTGCCACAGGGTTCAGTGCTGGGCCCGGTGCTATTTGGGCTCTTTATCTCTGATATAGGCACTCGGAGTTGGGAGCTGGGTTAGTCTGTCCGCAGATGATACCAAAATAGGGGCAGTGGTGGACGAAGAGGATGGATGGAAACAATTGCACAGGGACCTCACCAAACAAGAGACATGATTGGAGAAGTGGCTGCTATGATTCAATGTGAAGAACTGTAAGGTGATGCACTTTGGTGCAAAAAAACATAGGAGGGACTACTGGTTGGAGGGGTGAGGCTAGGGATCACTGAGGAGAAGAAGGACCTTGGGGTGTTGGTAACAATGAGCATGAACAACTCTGTCCAATGCAGAAAAGCAGCAGCTAAGACAAACAGGATACTGGGTTGTATTGCAAGAGGTTTATCATCCATGCATAGGGGATGTGATCCTGTATCTCTACAGATACTTGGTCAGACCACATTTGGAGTACTGTGTGCAGTACTGGAGGCCATACCTGCAGAGAGATATAAAATTACTGGAGGGGGTACAAAGGAGGGCAGCAAAAATGTTAAAGGGGACGGAAAGAAAGGACTATCAGGCTACAGGAGCTGAATATGTACACACTGGAGGAGAGGAGGGATGGGGGGTATGATTGAAACATTCAAATAGTTGAGGGGAGTAAATAATCCTAGCACTGAGGGGTTTTTAAACTGAGGAAAGGTAGGGAGATGAGGGGGCATGGACTAAGGTTGGGAGGGACATTTAAAAGGAAGATGAGGAGGCACTACTTCACTGAAAGGGTGGTATCTAACTGAAAAGTGCTACCAGCGGGGGTGGTAACATGTATGACAGTCAGAAGCTTTAAGAAGGAGTGGGACAAAGAAAGAGGAAGGGTCTAGGGGGGCAGGGGCTATGACAGGTATGAGAGGGACAGTGGGGAGGAGGATGGGGCAGCTGCAATCTAGGGTGATACCTGCACACTCAGGCAGACTTTGATAGGGCAGTTGGTCTGTTCTGTTGGCAGATTTCTATGTTCATATGTATCATGTGCCATCTGATTTATTTTGGTTGATCATTATGAACTGAGCCATCCAGCTCCAGAATACAAACTGTGGGTTAAAGTGCATGTTGCTTGTTTCTTTTCTAAGGGCTCCAACAACAGCTGCAATGCCAGCTTACTCTGGGCAATGCTTCTAGCCTGAGTAACAACTGCGAACCAAGGGTGTGTGTGACTGTGCTAGAGGAACTCTTAGTGCATGCATGTTTAACCTGACTAAATCAGATAGGAAATCAAATGCCAGATTGCTGCCCTATGCTTGTTCTCATCCCTGAATAAACCAGATTCTGTTTTTTCTGCATTTAACTTGGCTAGTGTGTACCTTTGTGGAGGGGATACTGTATTGTTATTGCACTGTTCTATTTCAGGTCTTGTTTTACAGGGGTCTCCAGGTCCAGTGCAGCTGAACCAGCCATGGTGGTAAGTGTGCCAAGAGTGGGTTCAACATTGTATTCTGACATTAACAGTGATTGTTTATCTGCTGACCAGTGCAAGCCATTGTGGGGGGGGGGTATCCAGTGTCCCAGAGGGCTATACCCAGAGCAGCTATGCTACCATTAAACCAACCCTTCTGGTGGAGGCACCCGTTTACTGAGCTCAGGCCACTCAGCCTGCATCTAGTCATGAAGGCAAGGGTAGTATCCTTTGGGCTAGGGCCACTTAGGGGTTACACTTGTTTCTCACAGAACTTGAAAGAAAGAAAGATTGGTCAGGATGCATTGCAGCATTGGGCTTCTGGTTCAGTAGCCAGTGAAACACAGAACTTAAAGGAATGTGGTAATGACTGGTGAAAATGGGAGGACATACGGGACATTGCGCACTGCTTTAATGCAAAAAATCAACCTCGGGGAGTTACATAAGCAGTTACCAGGGACATAGCGCACAGCTTTAATGAAAAAATTAACCTCGGGGAGTTACATAAGCAGTTACCAGAATGAGTGGAACTAAGACAAGCAGAAGTGATACCAAGCTTTATGTAGGTGAGTAAAGGCAGGAAGGAAGCAGTGTGGTAGATTGCAATCCTTGATGTATGTCTGCACATCACATTATGGTGAGAGTACCATGCTGTTCTCTCATGTATGGGGAATTTAATGCATGGCCATTGACAGCTGGTGTTCATATGAACCACTCCCCCTTTCCTTGGACTTCTGCTATTTTTTACTTAACCACCAACTGTAATCCCCCAGCCCCCAACTTTGCCGTAGGCTCCCAGAGCCATCCCCTATCCCATGCTGGGGACTCTGTGCATTGCCCACTACACATGGATGTTAATGTGGTCATTTTTTGCTCTGTTGATTACAAGAAGTTGGCTCAACATTCATCAGTGTTCATCAAACACAAAGGACACTGCTGTGGTTCAGGACAGTAATTACATTTACTGAATTCAATATACACAGAAGCGTGTATAAGCTCCAAGGTGCACCAAAGATCTTCTGAGGTCATAGCAATCCCCAAACCACCAACATTTATATAAACTATTTCCTCTAGAAAATCTCCTGAAAATTTGCTAAAATAGTCTAGCAAAGCTTCAGATCTGCCTTGGAAGGTATGCAGTATTACAATGAGTTACAGTAGAATTAGTACTTCAGTAATGCTGGAAAAACAAATTGCTAATAAATTCAAAGGTGACGCAGGACACTTGTGTAAACAGGCAGCGATGTCCACATGCCTTTCCAGTTTAACCAATTAAAATTAAATGAAATGGAAAAAAAAATGAAAAATGAAATTCAAAGGTGATCAGTTCATTCACTCAGTGCTGATGTATGGAAACAGATTATTAAATCTGTGAGCCTGTGATATGTTTTTTTGAGGAAAACTACAGGTATGTGACCCAATCAATACAGAAAGTGGCAATACCTTGGGATTGAGGTACAATGGATTCCATGCACTGTCATTCTAAATAAAAACTAAATAAGGAAGTGCATGCAGCTTGTGATACAGAAGATGAAAACTGCACACAACACAGATCATTTGTTTACAGTATTTATTCATTTAAACATTATCTGTGTTAAGCATATGCTGTCATTAACAAGTGTTCAGAAACTTCATAGCAGCACTCTGACACATTGCACTACCCACTGGAATGAATGTGTGTGTCACTTATTTATGTCCCCATTTACTGACATGTGGAACCAATGTTTTCTGTAGTCGCACAATGTGGGACATTATTCAGTGTGACATCAGAGGACTGTTGCTGTGATGACACCATGAAAAGGACCTCTTCAAGATCAAATGGATGGCAGATTGCATATTTATTTATTTTATTAATAAAAACTTTACCAATCAACCATTTTTTTTTAAAGCAGTATATAACAAGTGAGACCTCCAGGAACAATCGCAGCTGATCAGGTGAGGAAAACAAACTCCTAGAGTGTACAAGAGACGTCTCCTTTACAAAAAGAATGTCAGGCCCACTGCAACCCTACTTTGCCATACCTGTCTGCAACACTGCAGACTAGGGTTACCACCTATCCTCATATTCACAGGACAATCCTGATTTGGGCAGCTGTGTCCTGCAAAATCACACGAAAAAATACTACATGTCCTGACCATTCAGTAGAAAAAATATTTTCTAACTTTCCTCAAAATGTTGCAGAAAACAATAATACCTTAACTAAAATATCTGAAAAGAATAAGAAACAATAGAAACAACTAAAAAACTACAAAATTTAGTCTTGATTCTGATTATTAGAGAAAACAAGTCTGTTGCACTGGCTGAGGTCACAGATTGTCCTGCGAAAAATCATGTTTCAGTAAGAAATGCCCCACTCTGGGCTTCTGAAAAGGTGGTAACCCTATTGCCAACACACATTAAAGGTAGGTCATTCTCATTTACTGTAGTTTTCCTTTTAAAAACCTGTGCCACTTTGAACTTTAAAAAAATGGGAAGCTCACTGTTTGTCTGCTGGTTGTGTTGTGGCATGGGGGAGTAAGTCTGGTGATGCTGTATACAAAGTGGAAACAAATCTTGCAGGGGTAAATTTTTTTGGGAAAGTCACATGTGCAGTATGGCCCTGGACATAAAACTGCAAACAAATACTTAAAAAGGAAAGTCTACAGCAGTTTTCTTTGCCAGGGCTGTCTATATAATATATATTATATTGTGTTGTCTTGTGAGGTGTTGGGGGGTAAGAAATTCATCTGGCCAGTTTGTTTATATTTGTGTTGGGTGTCTGCTTACTGGGGCTATTATTCTGTGATTGCTGCCAGCCATAGTGCAACACATTTCTTATTTTGCATCTTCCAGCATTTTCTGCCTGAATATTGGGCAGGATCTAATGGGCAAGGAACTTTAAGGGAGATTGCTGCCTGCCTACTACATCCAGTTGCATGGGCATGGTTGTGGTATGACAGCCTGTAAAGCAAACCATTCTCTATTTTTCTTCCAGGACAATGGATTGTTATGCAACCTTAAATTTCTGGGTGTGTTGTTCCAAGTTTGAGGACACAGATAGTAGAAATAAGATCTCTGTGCTTTCCCTCTCCTAAATGGGAAAACAAATTCAATAGCAGTAAATGATCTTAACCCAATTTTAAGAGCTATTAAAGATACGTTATCAAGTATATAGTCAGGAAGAGTCCCTTTACAACACCTAAACATAAGACCTAACAGATGTAACTGTCTTCTGTATCCCAAATGTAATCAGTTCAGCTCTCTATGTATGGTACAATGGTAAGTGTACCATGGGGCACCAAGGACGAACCTGGCAGAGCGATTGTAAAGTACATCGACCTTAGCAAGGTCCATCCCTGCTGCTCCACTGTACAGAACATCTCTGTAGTCAAAAATAGGGATAATCTTAGAGTTTACCACCATAAATCTAGATTATAGTGTTAATTCATTCCTTAATTTATATATGGCACCCAGCTTTTACACCTGCCGTCAACCCAAATTCCAAGATATTTATATGATTCAACCTGTGGAAATATGGCTCCTTCCCATATGGCTATGCTCACCATGACCCTCACCACAGCATCCGTACATCTCTGCCTGAAAAGGAGTACTTAGGATTTCTTTGCATTGAGAACTAATTTATTTTCTCTAAAAATGCTGTAATGCATCAAACACTCCTTGTAGTGTATACTGGATTTGATTAAAACTTTCCCCTTGTGTACATAACTCTGTCATCTTTGTATAGGGTAGAACTTATTTCTAGGTCAGTAAATGAAAGGCTATTCGTATAAATATTAAATAATAAGAGGCCCAGTATTGACCCCTGGGGCACAACTGATTTTGTTTTTTTTTCAGCTTAGATTGATATTGTTCCAGAAACACTTTCTGCCTACATCCCGACACCTAACAATTAATCATCTATGATGAGCACTTTCCTATCAGCGGTGTCCCATCAACAGAGCAGTGGAAAGGGGGTAGGTGGATGTGTGCATTGTGACAAGGGCAAAAGTAATCTTGCCAACATGGACTACAGAGCATGTACCACTGTCATTGCCCTGACACTCCCTTGCCTATGCCCCATAATACAGGTTGGTGAAGGTGTTTTTATATATTTGGGGGGGTGTGAGGGGCACAGCTGTGGTTGTCTGGTGGCCAAATTGTCTGCCACCCTGATTCCTGCCACTCTTGTGTTTGTGCCCTTATATTCCCCCAGTCAGATTTCATTCACCCTATTGTGGGTAACCCATATGAGTTGTCCTCATTCTGCCTACACATCCCTGCAGAAGCCTACACCTTCCTACAGTGATTGATCTCTCAGAGTTTCCTGTTGCCAGCTCAGGTCCAGAGCCTTTGGTCTTGGCCTATAATAAGGTCATCTCCTCAGACCTGGACCTGATTGCTCCTGTCCGGGTTTATCTTCTCACACTTTGCCCTCTGGTCCCTTGGTTTGATGGGTCTTTGAGGGAGTTGCGATGATTAGGATGAAGGTTGGCAGAAATCTGCCCTGGTGGTTGACCATCTTAGTTTGGTAGAGCATTATCAGACCTACCAATCAGTGATTTCCCATAAGAAGGCAGAGTTCCTGTCCAGGGAGTTTGCTGTCACTCAGAATCGACCAGCTCAGCTCTTCCGAACTGTGGACAGGTTGTACAACCCAGCCTATCTGCAGCTCTGTCAAGCCTTTTCACAAATGGAGTGTGATGAGCTTGCTCGATATGTCACAAATAAGGTGGCTAATATCAGGTTGGAGATCCTCTTGACTCATTCTGTGGGGGATGCTGTTGGTCGGTGCTCAGTCACTATACCTCATACTTCCTGGAGTACCTTTGACCTGCCAGAGTTTGGGGATATTATGCAGATTGTCCAGGAGATGCACCCTACGTGCTGTAGTTTAGATCCTGGCCCAACTTCCCTGATTTTGGGTTGTTGTGATATCATCGGCTGAGCTTTGGCTCAGATAGTCTGGTGCTCCTTGGAATCAGGTGAGTTTCCAAGCTCCCTGAAGAGGCAGTGGTGTCAACCCTTCTAAAGAAAGCTTCGTTTGACCTGGACATTCTAACTAACTACAGACCTATCTCGAGCCTTCCCTTTATAGGGAAGATTATTGAGAAAGAGGTGGCAATTCAACTGGAGAACCACTTGACCATCCATAATATCTACGAACCTCTTCAGTCAGTCTGGTTTCCAAAAGAGGCATAATGCTGAGACTGCGCTGGTTCAGGTGCTCAATGATCTTCTGATGGCGAGAGATCAGAGAAACCATTCCATTCTGGTACTCCTTGATCTCTCTTTAGTTTTTGACACTGTGGACCATAGGGTGCTGCTCAAGTGCCTGACGTTCATCTGTGGCCTGACAAGTATAGTCCTCAGGTGGTTTACATCTTTCCTAATGGGCAGAACACAGAGATTTGTGCCAGGGATATTTTCTTCTGACTCACTCGCTCTGTCTTGTAGGGTCCCTCAGGACTTGGTGCTGTCCCCCATGTTGTTAGCAGTATATATGCTGCCCCTTGGAGACATTGTAAGATGGTATGGGCTGAGGTTTCACTGCTATGCTGATGATACCCAGCTCTACCTGTCTTTTGCTCCCGACCAGGTTAGTGCTGTCTCAATATTTAATAACTGCCTCACTGAAATCCAGGACTGGATGAATCCGAGCTGGCTAAAGTTGAACACGGGAAAGACTGAGGTTATGGCTGTGGACCCCGGTCGCATGATAGAGGGGTTGAGGACTGGTCAGCCCTCTGGTTTATTTCTGGGGGGGCTCCCAGATTCTTACCTCTGAATAGGTGCACGACCTGGGAGTGGTACTTGATGGGCTGACCCTTCATTATCAGGCATCGGCAATCATCAAGTCTGCCTTTTATTATCTGAGGAACATTGTCAGGGTCAAGTACCTCATTTCATCCAGCGATCTGCTTGTGTTGGTCCACGCCTTTGTGACCTTATGCCTTGACTACTGCAACTCTCTTTACTTAGGGCTTCCTGGGGTTGATATTCATCACTTGCAGCTAGTGCAGAACACTGCTGCTCGACTGTTGACCGGGGCATCCTGGAAGTCGCATATTACTCCTGTGCTGTGCGATCTGCACTGGCTGCCGATTCAGTGGCATATCGCTTTTAAAGTTGGTTTACTGACTTATAAAGCCCTACATGGACTTGGTCCCGACTACTTGAAAGAGCTTGTGATTCCCTACACCCCTGTGCAACAACTCCGTTTGGCTCACAAGGGGTTGCTGGAGATTCTAAGGGTAACTTTGAAGTCTTCTTTATGTTTGTGGCCCCTACCCTCTGGAATTCTCTACCGCATCAGCTTCGGGAATGCGTGACCAAGGGGATTTAAACGGGCGCTTAAAACTTTTTTATGTTATCAGGCGAACCAGTGAACTGTTGGTATCTTTAATTTTTGTATTATATATTATTTTAATAGTTATTTTATGGAATTATATTTTATTATTGTAAAGCACCTTGGTATTTCAAAGGTGCTTAAAAATTAAGTTTATTATTACAGAAGGCTTGGTTGTTGGTGGAGTCCTGGGGCAACAGCATGCGCTCCCCCTGGGGAGCAGCAAGCAGCAAGCAAAGCATCTCTTAGGGGGAGCAAAATGTGACTTGTTGTTATCACAACTTAAAGAATTGTGGAAATGGGAGACAAGCAATGCTGCTGTGTAGAGGCACAGCACAAAATGGAGCTATAAACATCTACTTTTTTGCTTTTCAGTTTTGCTTGTTTGGCAGAAGTCATTTGGGAGGAAAGTAGCAGGTGGCAAGGAGCATATTTGGGAGGGCAGAGAGACCACATGGCAACATATGGCCAATTCCAGGGGACCTGGAAGCAGAAGGAGCAGATAAAAGCAGCCTAGGAGAGATTGTTGCACACTTGTTAAAAGGGGGACAAGTGCCGCTGCTGTGTAGAAGCACAACAGTAAAAGAAGCTGTACATTGTTAAACCAAAGGCATGGCCAGACATTTTCTGAAATTTTTGTGATCTCTCTCTAGAGAAATTACCTGTCTACTGTACCACTGTGGACCACTAGAGAGAATCTGTTTAGATATATCATAAAATATCTGGAAATATCTGAAGATACCTATGGCTGCAACTTTAAATTAAATCACTTACTGTTTTGTTTCTTGAATTTTGCTTGTTTGGTAGGGGGAGTTAGGGAGGAAAGCAGGATATGGCCTGGAACAGGAGGTCACAGAGAAGCATGGCCACCTGTGGCCAATCTTAGGGTAGCAGGAAGCAGGAGAAGCAGATAAAAGCAGGCAAGGGGCAAACTTGGTGTGCTTTTTTAAATAGGGACATGCTCCATGGCTGTGTAGAAGAACAGCAGTAAATCAAGTTGTAAATTAAATCACTTAGTTTCTCGTTTTTCAATTTTGTTTGTTCAGCAGGGGGAGTTGGGGAGGAAATCAGGAGCAGAGTCAGGAGATCAGAGAGAAGGCATGACCACATGTGATCAAGCACAGGGGACCAGAATGCAGGAGCATCGGATAAAAGCAGCCAAAAAGTGATCTGTGTGCTTTTTTAAAAGCACCACTGTTGTGCAGAAGCACAGCAGTAAAAGAAGCTGTATATTAAATCATGGTTCTACATCAAAGAGGCGATTGCCAAATGACAATCACCATTTGAGCAATTGTCATTGCTGAAAATAAATAACAGCAATGTACACTCTCAGCAACCACAAAACCGTCATTCCTTAATATGTGGGGGGCTGTTGCCCCACACCCTCCACTCTGGGTGCTACTTAAAGATTCTCAACTCCAAGGGACAGCATGTTGGGGGGGTGGTGTAAAAGTTACTAAAAAAGAAAAGAAAAGGCTGGTGCAAAAAACAATCCTGCCACAGAACCGAACCAGGCACCCTCCTAACCCCAGCCTGCCACCCTATCCACCATGCCACATGACCAGCTCAGCAGCCAACTGCCATGCTACCTCCCACATACCCTCCCTCCCTTTCCAAACATCATGCAGTGTGGTCCCTTCCCCCGCACATGTATATATTCCTGTCGCTGTAGTCGCCTACCCCCATATGCTGTCTCTGCCCTGCCAGATAGCCCAGAACATAGGCACCGTGACTGAGTCACCCTTTTTGCAGTCACTCAGTCACAGTCACCATGTTCACTGGCTACCTTAAATCACTTACAGTACTTTTTGCTTTTCAACTTTGCTTTTTCAGCAAGGGTTTTCAGGAGGAAAGTAGGAGGCAGCCAGGAGCAGAGTCAAGATGGCAGAGAGACCTTTTGATCACCCATAGCCAATCACAGGGGACAAAGAAGCAGGGGCATTAGATAAAAGCACCTGAGGAGAGATCCCAGTATGCTATTCGAAATGGGAAAAGCACTACTGCTGTGCAGAAGTACAGCAGTAAAAGAAGCTATAAACTGAATCATTTACTTTCTTGCCTTTCAGTTGTGCTTGCTTTTCAGGGGGAGTTTGGGAGGAAAGCAAGAGGCAGCCAGGAGCAGAGCTGGGATGGCAGAGAGACCGCATGACCAACCGGGACCAATCCCAAGAGACAAGCAAGCAGGAAGTCCTTCATAAAATGAAACACTTCTAGTGTGTCCCATCATGCTTATGTACCAGAGTATCAGTGAAACAGATCAGGAGTGAAACAAGTGAAGTGACTGTCATCTTAGCATTGACAAGTGTCCACACTTGACAGCAGGCAAGCAGGGGACTCTGCTGGCCTGGTAAGGTACAGTACCTGTTAGCATGTTGCAGTAAGTACCTGCAGTTAGTACCTGTTATTAGGAATAGAAAACATCCTATCTAGTGTAGGGGTACATAAACTGTAAAGGAAGGGCAAGAATGGGAAAGTTAAGTAGAAAGCAGACAGAGGGGTAAAAGGGGGAGATACAAAAGCAAGAAAGGGGTAAAGCAAGGTGAACAATGGGAAAACAAGAAACACTCTATTTAGGGTAGGGTAACATGGTAAATACCAATAGAAGATGTAGGTAGGAAGAGACCAAAGTGACAGTAAGGGGGCAATAGTAGAAAGGCACAGCTGTAGTACTAGTACTAAATAGCAAACCCTAAAGAAAATTATAGGAATGGTGCAATGCAATGGCTGTGGAGCTGCCATTTTCTGGGAGACTTTCTGGAGACTGAGGTGTAGCCACATCAACAAGCATCTCTCTGGGTTGAGGGAGGAGGTCATTGGTCTCTAGGCCAGGCTGACTAGGGTCCAAAGGCCTTCTTCCTCATTCAGGGGCCATCAAGTCTACCACTGTTTCCCCAGAGGTTTCAAAGGAGGAGGGCGGATTGAATTGTGGGAGACTCCAGGAATGCGGGAGTAACATGTCAAGGGCACATTCCTCAGCCTGTGCCACTACAAGATTCTATCATTGTTCTGAGTGGATGGGACTGCCAGAAGCAAGCCCCCCAAAGTAGTGTCAAGGGAGGATGTGAGGGTCCTCCATAGGGGAGGCTCCTAGAAGGGGAGAGAGAGGTGGAGGTAAGGTGCCTACCTGGTGTTACAGGTCAGAAGAATAGAAAGTGGATCCTAAGGCTTGCCAGTGCAGCAGGGCAGGTGGGGAGGTAGATGTCATTATGTACCTGGGAACTAATGACCTAGCAAGGGATAGAGCTAGGATTGTGCAAGGGGAGTTCAGGGAACTAATGAAAGATCTGAGGCAAGTAGCATGCCCAGTTGCTTTTGCTATGATGCTGTCTGTCTATGACAAGGGAAAGGATAGGGTGCTCCACGCCAGCAGCTTTACCTCATGAAGGAATGTTGCAGAGAAGAGGGGTTTGGCTACATTAGGGACTGAGAGTAATTAATGAGCTACAGAGAGAGGGTGGAACTGGCATGGAAGAAAAGTAATGCCAATTTAGCTACAGGGTGGACCAATATGGTATCATCATGTCACTACTGAAGTACCATTCAACCAGGTAAATACCCTCTGGTCTCATCTTCCTATCTAGGGTAGGCCTATATTTTAAAAACAGCAGTTCCTGACTCACAGTTATTTACCCTCTAACTTCATCTCTTTATCTGGGGTTGGCCTATGTTGTTAGTAGCAGACCAGGAGACTCCCAAGTCACTATTTTGGATAGGCATCAATATTGGCACAGGAGCCAGTGTATTTTCTTACATGTCGTATTACAGGTAATAAACCATTCACAGAGTAGGACTGAATATATTTGAGTAAGCAGGAGTGTGGAGGAAGGTTGTTCACTGCAGAAGATGTGGCACAGGTATCTTCTGGGGTTGCTAAGGATGATGGGGGTGTTGCCTGATTCCAGGAATTTTGGGGGTCTTAGAAGTAGAACTGAATCATCTCAGAGTTGAGTTCATTAGAATGAGGGGTCCTCCCATCTACTGTGGATCAAGGGCTGGAGCAGCTCTTCCAGAGTGGCCCCAAAGGGCTTCAGGATCAGGACACTGTGCAGTGCGGTAACACTGAAGGTATATTAGGAAGGGGCAATTCCTGGTCCTGAGGTGGTAACATGCATCAGCCCCTGGAGTTACCAGAAATGATTACTTGCCTCGTGATCCAGATCGATTGGTACAAGTCAGTCCTATTTCCATGAAAAAAGGTCTAAACTATGTAGGAGAAGTATAGTGGTGTAGCTCAGCCCACGTAGGTAGAGATGTCAAGGGTAGGTGGGGGGTACTGAAGATAGCAGGCAAGATTAAGAAAGAGTCTTAGTGTTTGGTAATAGTAAGAAGGATGGGGAGACCAGCTGAGAGTCTGGAGTCAGCCAGAAGGAAGGTGGTGTGCATACAGGTATAACAGTGGGAAAGATCATATCCATACTCCAGACCCTGATAGGAGGAACGATGGAAATCTAGATATTGTGATCCATTTTGAAAACAATGATCAACAAGGATGTAGATTAGACTTGGTCCAGAAGAGATTTAGAGTGCTGGGGTATTAGCTTTGATGTAGAGCAGACTTGCTTGCCTTTTCAGAAGTTCTACAGGTGCCACACACTAGTCAGACCAGGAGGACAAGAATTGCTGATTTCAGTGCATGGCTTAATAGGTGGTATAGCAAGCAATGGTTCAGTTACAGTATGTAGGGGGTCGGGGAACCTTTTAGGAGGACAAGCAGGTGTTGATGCCTACATCTTTGTGGATGAGGAACAAAGGTACTAGAAAGGAAACTGAAAGAATATGTAAGGAAACATGTAAACTAGGTGGGAGGTTGACTACACCAGTGCATATAAGCTAAAGCTTTGTCCCATTAGGAGCCTTAGGACCTTACTTAGGACAGTACGTTTAAGGCTGATAGGGAGCAGAAGATGTGGCAACTACTGGACTGTCATGGAACAGGAAAGTATAGAAAAATGCAATGCCAGGGAACAAGGGCATTGTGGATGGCAGATATCAGAATAATGACAGGGCATAGGCTCAAACAAAAGTAAAATGAAGCACAATACCTTCTGGAAAGCAAAATGCACTAAGGCCAGGAGCCTGGGCAACAAACTGGAGAATCCTCAGGCACTAGTTATGGAAGCCCAACTGAATGTAGTGGTCATAATGGAAATCTAGACAACACTGTACCACCACTGGCACCTACCGATATGAAGGTCTTCAACTCTTAGAAAGTATAGGGCCTGGGGGTAAGGGGACAGTGTGGCCCTTTATTTGAAGAAGGACATCAAGGCAACCAAAGATATGATAGCAAGTAATAAAATGGAGACAGAGTTGAAGTGGGTACAGTTAGAATTAGGTGGGGGAAGGAAGAAAAGATTGTGAATGGTCTATAGACATCCAAATGAAAAGAAAGGGATTAATGGGAAACTTGAAGGGAAAATCAAAAGGGAAACACCATAGGTGGAAATGGTGAACAGAAAGACTTGTCTTCCAGATGTAAACTGGAGCATTCCAAGAGCAAAAAGCACCAGATAGCAGGCACTTGTGGATGCATTACAGAATAGATTCTTGCTCCAGGGTGTCAGAAAGCCATGGAGGGGTAACCCCGGACCACATGCTAACAAACAGTGACTATGTCAGTAACATTAAAGCAGTGGGTCACTGGTATCCAGTGACAATCTATCTGTAGTTTGCATTCGAGCTAAGAAATGAACAAATCAACTCGACAGCTAGAGACCTAGATTTCAGAATGGCCAGTACTGGTGAGATGAGACAGAAGATTAAAAACATGTTGGCAGGAATAGAGGGAACAGTTTGCAGAAATAGCATGCAGGACATCACCTGCTCATGCTTGTGTTGACAGGGAAAACAACAACGTGCAGAAAATCAATATGGTTTACAAGTGTGGTGCAGAGTGCAGTGAGGGGGGAAATGATGGCTTTATGAAGAATAAAGTATAAAGCAAGTCAGTATATGAAGGGTCAAGGACACCTATCTAAATAAGCAGAGTAAGACCAATAAGGATGGATAGGAAGGTTAGGTCTGAAACAGCTAAGGATACCTGCAAAAGTTCAGGTATGTGATATGGTATTCATTAGCTACATTAAGAGAAAATTTCAGATAGAAACATAAAGAAATAGAAGTTGACAACAGAAGAAGACAGCTATTTCCATCTTGTCTGCCCATTTGTTTTAGACCTATTTTGATACTCTAGTTGCCCTTTGTTGTCAGGGCTCCCTTGTGTCTATCCCATGCATTCTTGAATTCCCCCCACAGTGTTGACCTCCACAACCTCTTGGGGCAGACTGTTCCAGGCATCCACCACTCTTTCTGTGAAGAAAAACCTTCTGTTGTTCGTAGAGAACCTCCCTCCTTGCAGCCTGAGATCATGTCCCCTGGCCCTGGAGCCCATCTTGAAGTGAAATAGTTCCTGTGCCTGTACCTTGTTAATGCCTTTTATGTACTTGAATGTTTCAATCATGTCCCCTCTCTCTCTTCTCTGCTCCAGGGGGTACATATTGAGTTCCCTAAGTCTTTCCTCATAGGACATGTGCTGCAGACCCTGAATCATTTTGTCACCTTTCTCTGTACCGTTTTCATTCAATCAATGTTCTTCCTGAGGTGAGGCCTCCAGAATTGGACTCAATATTCCAGGTGAGGCCTGACCTGGGATCTATACAGTCATAGTTTCACCGTTTTCCTCCTGCTCATGATTCCTCTCCCAGTGCAGCCCAGCATTCTGTTGGCCTTCAATGTTGCCTTCTCACATTGCTTTCTAACCTTCAACTCATCTGAGATTATGATTCCCAGATCTCGTTCCTGGTTTGAGGCTGCCAGTCTTTCGCCTCCTAGGTATTACTCTTTTCTTGGATTTTTTCTTTCCTATGTGCATGACCTTGCACTTTTTGGCATTAAATCTCAGCTTTCACACTCCAGACCATTCTTCTCATTTCTTGAGGTCAGCTTCCATCTTTCTCCACTCCTGAGGTGTCCTCCTATTACATATCTTGGTGTCATCTGTGAACAGACACACCTTCCCTTCCCAGTCCATTAGCGAAGTCTGCTATAAAAACATTGAAGAGCAGAGGCCCCCGCACTGAACCCTGGGCACCCTGCTGGTCACCCTGCCATCCGTTGATTGCGTTCCATTAACCTATACCCTCTGGGTTCTGCCTTGTAATCAGTTTTGTACCCATCTGACTACTTCTGGACCAACCCCTATGTGGTCAAGCTTCTTTACCAGCCTTCTGTGTGGAACCGAGTCAAAGGCCTTACTAAAGTCTAGGTAGACCACATCTACTGCCCCACCGTCGTCCACTATTTTAGTAGTGTAGTCAAAAAAACTCAAGCAGATTTGTCTGGCATGACCTACCTGCTGTACAACCATGAGGTTTAGGGTCTTGTTGGCCGCTAGTTTTGTGGAACGTTATGATCCTCTGTTTGAGTAGTGTCTCCATTAGTTTCCCTACTATAGATGTGAGGCTCACTGGTCTGTAATTACTAGTCTCTTTGCAACTGCCTGATTTGTGAAGTGGAACCACTCTTGCCTTTTTACAGTCTTCAGGTACCACACCACTCTTCAAGGACTTCATGAATAGAAGTACCAGAGGGACTGCTAATTCTGCCTCCAGTTCCTTAAGGATTCTGAAGTGTATCTCATCCGGTACCATGGCTTTGCCTGATTTTAGTTTATTTAGTGCCTCCCATAATTTAACTCCTGTAAAGGGACTTGTGTCTATCCCTGGTCCTGGGGTGTTGTGTTTTTTCAGGGCTGGGCCATCCCCTGGGTTCTGTTTGGTAAACACTGAGCAGAAGTATTTGTTGAGGATTTCAGCTTTCTCTGGGTCATGTTTGGTGCATTTCTCTTCTTCAGTAACAATCTTTACTATCCCTCCTTTTGCCTTCCTACATTCCGTAATGTATCTAAAAAATTATTTGTCTTCTCTCTTTGCCTCTTCTGCTGTCTTTTCCTCCATCTGGGCTTTTGTCTTTCTAATTTGTTTGTTAGACTCTCTCATTTCTTCCTTGTATAACTCCCAGTATTTCTCAGTTTTGGTTTCCTGGTGTATGCTGTACTCCTTCTTTTTTTCTCTGACTGTGGTAGCTACTTCCTTGGAAAACTATAGAAATTTTTTTTTCCTTTTTGCTTTGCTGACCCATCTGGCACATTGATCTGTAGCAGTCTTTATTGCTGTCTTGAGTCTCCCCCACATGACCTCCACCTCCTCAATCTCTATTCCCATTAACTGGCTACTTATGTTGTTCTTCATTTTTTGGAAGTCAGCTTTTCTGAAATCTAGCACCTTTATCTTTGAGTGGCAGGTGTCATGTGTTATGTTTATCTCAAAGCTTACCATGCGATGATTGCTGTTGCCCATATGGCATCCCACTTTGCTATCCTTGATGAGCTTGTGAGGAAAAGATCAAGAGAGGCATTTCCCCTTGTTAGGGTTTTAACAAGTTGGCACAGTCCCGCACCTTGTAGTGACAGTAAGAAGTCTCTACTTCTTGTTGTTCATTGCCATTAGTGTGCTCCAGTTATTATCTGGTAGGCTGAAGTCCCCCACCTGTATTATTTCACCTTTATCAGGTATTTTGTGGATTTCTTCTATTAGGTCCTTGACTCCTTTATCTCTGTGATTAGGGGGCCTGTACATGACACCAATTCTGAAGGGTTTTCCCTTGCCCATGTCTACTATTAGCCACAGTGACCCGAAGTCCCTAGGTTGCCCTTTTGCTTCTGTGGCTTTTATTTCATCAGGAATGGCTATGCCTCCCCCTTTTTTCCCTGTGTATCTTTCGTGAACAGAGTGTAACTGGGAATGGTCGTATCCCGACCACAGTTTCTTTACAGCCACCAAGTACAACCTTTCTGTTTCCAAGATGGCTGTGAGTTTGGGAAGCTTGTTGGTTAGGCTCCTAGTATTCATAACCATTGCCTTCCAGGAATGTACATGCTCTTTGGTGCTAGGTTGTACCCTTTTCCTGGACTGCTCCAGTTTGCTCTTTCTGGTCAAGAGATTATGGAGGTGGCTGGTTTGGGTGCATGTTGGCTCTGATTTGTTTTCTGAGGATGTATGCATGCATTTGGTGTTTTGGAGAGTGATGACTAGCCCACAAATGCCAGGGGTGTGAGCTGCGTCATACTCCCCTTTATTTCATTTAAACTACCTGTATAGACATCAAATTGTTGCTTGTGTGCTTGCACACCTTCTCTGTTTAGATGAAAGCCATTGTATTTAAAAAAGCTCTTTCCCAAAATTTGTGCCAGTTCCCTATGTAGTGCATTCCTTGTCTTGGCACCAATCATGCAGCCATTAGTTAAATTCACCTACTTCAATCTCTCTGACTCGCTTGGTGCTTTTTCCTTTTTCTCACACTGGCAGCACTTCTGAGAAGGCTAATTTGGATGGAAGGGAAGAATGTTTGCTAGCCACATCCTCAAAGTGTTTCTTGGCCTCCTGAACAGTGTGATTAAGTCATCGGTACTAAGGTGTATTGTTATATGTGTAACATTCCCTGATTCCTGCACAATTGTCTTTATGCAGTTAGTGTCCCTACTTGCAGAGGCTCCTGGTAGACATTTTACCACAATGTCGCTTTTAGCATTTTGTGTTAAATGATGTTCCACTCCTCAGCTCATGGAATCCTCGATTATGAGAATTTTGCCTTTGTTTATATCTGTGTTGTTTTTATTTTGAGACTTATTATTTTTGTTGTTATTCCATTTGGTTTTGGTATTGTTGGTTATATTTTTTTTTTGCAATTAACTTTATTTTAATTTCACTCAACACAACTAAAAGCAAGACCAAACAAACATTGCCAGAGAGGTAGAAAACAGCATTTGCGAGTTACCATACCTAAAAAAAAAAAAAAAGGAAAACCGCCCTGCCCACCCCCACTTTGGCAGCGATACATGAAAAGTATTATACAGAATTACACTCTTCATGAATTTTTACAGTGGCAAAATTAAAACCAGATTACAAAAACATACCTTAATACTGAATTGATGGAGGGGGAGACAACCAAAGAAACCCTGCCTAAGAAATAAAAAAGGGAGAAAGGGGGAGGAGGAAGGGTACTGAGACACGCAAAAGGGACACCCTTCTATTTTGTTGGTTATATTTTGAGTATTGGTATTTTTGTTTTTATCGTAGTTTGCATTGGTTTTAATTGGCGTGTTAGCCTTTTTTGATGGTTTGATTTCTTTACCTTGTATTACTTTGTCTGTGGTTGGTAGCAGTAGAGCGAACCTGTTTTTGGTTTGGATAGCTGGGAAATGCTCCTGGTTTTTAGCTTCCTTTCTGAGCCTCCTATGATGCCTCTTTTTCCTTACCACCTGCCAGTCTCTGGGCCCTGCCTTGAGTCCTGGCCTCTTGCTGACATGCTGGTACTGGTAGTGGGGGGTTGAGGAGGTGTGCTACAGAGTTCCCTGTATTGGAGGTCATATATTATTGTCCAAGCATCCTGTAGTTGGGCTGCAAGATCTGCTATAGTGCAACACACACAGCAGGGTCTTGGTTGTCATTTGTAGATCCTATTGTACAGTGCAGCACAGTTTTCACAACTGACGAGGTCTATTTTATTTATTTATTTTTTTCAGTTGAGAGATAGTGCTGATTCCTATTTCTTGGCAGGGAGTGCGGACAAAAAAGAAAACAGAACAGTGAGTTTTTTTTTTGTTTGTTTTTTTTTTTGTACCTTACTACCTCCTATCAGGTGTTGTGGGTGGCACTACATGCCTATAAAGCAAGAGCACTCAGAGGAGGATGGGTGGGCATATCCAGCTGTTCCCTGTATGCTGTAGAAAACAATCAGGTAGCTGTTGAACAGATGAGGTCTAGCTGAAGGAAGGCATAGTCAAACTGAGACATGGTGAGGGGTGGGTGGAAGATGACACGGGTAAGGCAAAATATTGAACTAGTACTTCATTTCAGTATTTACAAAACAAAAGGTAGGGGCCACTACCTCAGGTAAATTTGTCACCAGACCCAAAGCAGGACAAAACTGTGTATGAAACCAAGTTCTTCTAAATGACTACTCAGGGGGTTGGAGGCCATGAAAGTAAACACATTTCCAGGACTAGACAGGCTGCATCACAGATGCTGAGGGGAAAAGGTGCAGATGGCGGCAATGCCCCTGACTGATCTATGGAACTGTTCCCTTAAGTTTGGGAAGGTACCATTAGGCTGGAGAACAGCAGACATGGTACAACTGTGCTAGAGTGGAGGAAGGGATGAGCCAAAGAACTAATGACCAGTCAGTTTAATATCAATAATTGTCAAACTACTGGAACATATAGTTGAGCAGAGGCTAGTCAAGTACCTGGTAGTAAATGTGCTGTAAAACAGAAGGTGGCAGTAGTTTGTGGCTTACAGATCTTGCCAAAAAGATCGGACTACATTTTTTGGATCTGCATACTGTATCATGTCTTTAGCAATCCATTTGACTTCGATCTGCACAAGATGCAGATAATGAAACTGGGGGATTTAGGAGTGGTGGACAAACTTATGAATGGGTCTGAAACTGGCTAATTGGGAGGATGCAGAGGCTGGAGATAAATGAAGAATACTCAGGTATGAGAGAGGTCACTAGTGAGGTCCTGCAGGGATCAGTAGTCAAGTCAGCACTCCTGAACATCTGCAGCAGCAACTCATAAGATAGTATCAAAGAAAATACCTTCTTCTTTGTAAAGGACACCATGCTATGTGGCTGGGACAGTTGGGAGGACAGTATCCGCAAATTGAGGGAAGAGCTAGAGATTCTTGACAGGTGATTAAAGATCTGGCAGCCAGGCATCAATACCATCAGTTTCAAAATGTACAAAGATATAAGGTACACTGCAGAAATCTTTGAGATGAGTGCAGGGGAGAGGGGGAGTTACAGTGACTGAAGAATAAAGGCATCTAGATGTGTTGATTTCCAGTAACCTCAAATCATCAGTACATTGTAACAGTTCAATGGGAAAGGTGAATAGAATGCTGGGATGCATTGGGTAGGGGTACAGCAGCTGGAGAAAAGAGGTAATCGTGTACAGGTACAGAACTCTGGTGATACCACACCTGTAGTATTGTATGCAATTTTAACTAGGTAGATAGGTAAACTTTTATTCATATGTTTTGCATATGAACGGGAGACTCAATTGAGGTGAGCTCATTTCGAATGAGGTCCTTTTACATAGATGCTTAAACAGTAAGTTGCAATAAATAGCTTTACAAAAGCATAAAATAGAATAAAATATAAATATAATAGTAAATCATATGAACAAATTACCAATAGGGAGTCCACTTAAGAACCATTAAAAACACAAGATTTCAAGCAGTGTCCCAATTAGGGCAGCATACAGGGTTCCAATGTGCCTGGCTAAGCATCCAGTTGAATCCTCACCCTAGAAAGGAGATCAACAGACTTCAGACAGTGCAGAGAAGAGAAAGACGCACATGCAGAGACTGAAGAGCTTCAAAACATATTTGCTGGAGGCCAGACACAAGTGGGGATATGAGCAAAATGTTCAAATACTATATATGCATGGTATAAACAAGGTGGACTCAAGCAAGCTTATCCCATTGATAGGCAACCCTATTACTTTTGGGAATAACATAAAATTGGCAGGTACTAGTTTAAGAAAGAATTCAGGAAGTACTTTTTTGGAGTGGGTGGTGGAGGGGTAGAATACATGGTCTACAACACAATCCATTGGTAAAATGGTGGAGAGATTCAAAAGTGGGTGATATAGACATAAAGGGATGGTCAAAATAGCTGGGGAGGTTGTGTGGGAGGGATGGTCATGAACCCCTGGAGGGCATGTGCCACCTCGTAGGGCAAACAGCAATCACCTGTAAGAAGGCAGAATTCCTGCCCAGAGAGATTGCTGCTGCACGGAATCGACCAGCCAAACTCTTTCAGACTGTTGACAGATTGTGCAATCCATTCTGTCTGCAGTCTGGAAGAGATTTTTCACAGATGAAGTGTGATGAGCTTGCTTGATTCTTCACAGATAAGATTGTCAGCATCAGATCGGGCATCTGTCCTTCTTTCTCTCTTTAGGGAGTTATGGTGGTCGTTAAGAGGAAGCAATCCCTTGTGTCTCCTGGTCTGACTTTAGTAGGCTGGCAATCATGGATGTTGTGAGGGTTATCCAGACTGTATGACAAAGCAGCTGTAACTTGGATCTGGGCCCAACACCACTGTTACTAAGTTGTGTAGATATTATCTGCCCAATCCTTGCTGAAATTGTCTGGAAATCTTTTGAGCAAGGGGTTTTCCCATCTCTCTTAAAGGAGGCAGCCGTCCGACCACTCGTTAAATAACTTTCACTGAATCCAGACGTCCCAGCTAACTACAGACCTACCTCTAACCTGCCCTTTGTGGGTAAGGTTATTGAAAAGGTGGTTGCGATACAGTTGGATGACCCGACCATCTTATGAATCACATCTATGAAGCTCTCCAGTCGGGGTTTAGGAAAAGACATAGCACTGAGATTGCCCTTGTCCGGGTTTTAAATGATCTCCTAATTGTCATAGATCGAATGGCTCATACTATTCCAGGGTTTTATTTAACTCTAAAAATTGATTCATGTTTTGCTCATAAAAGTTCTAAAACTTTGTGAAAATGCATAGCACTTGCCTCACTGTATTTAACAAACATAACCCTTCTAGAAAACCTATATAAATGCTTTCTGTAAAGTTAGTATTGTCCCAAGAAAAAAACTGCTAATCAATTATTTAAAACCCTGTATTCTAGTCCTTCTTGATCTCTCTGCAGCATTTGATACTGTGCATCATGGTGTGCCGTAGAGATGCAACAAATTTAAATTCTGCTGGTGAAGTGAACACAAAGTGGGCACTTCACGCTGCTACTCCGCTACGCAGAGTGGGCAATGCAAAGTGTTCACTCTGCCTTGTCATTACCACTTTGTGTTAAGGCAGAATGGAAATGCAAAGTAAGGTGAAGTCATTGTTTTTAATGGACTTCGCATTCCTCATTATGAGTCTAAGTGATCCACTTGGTGTTTCAGATTTGGCAGCCCCCTCCAACACTTCACATGGCTTACAGTACTGTAAGTCACATGCTCTTTAGCTAGTCAGGAAGGAAGTGAGTCATACAAGCAGACACTTTTACTTTCTCCTGTGCAAATGGAGAGAGAGGAGTGTGTTTTGTGACTGCTGATACTTTGAGATCAGAGTGAGGAGGAGATTTAAACTTTGATTTAGACAAAACAGCTTTTTTAAAAGCTAATTATTTTTGTCTTTTCTGTCTGTACTCTTTTTTACTTAATTTGTTCTTTCTGTAAATTTTATTTTTCTTACATAGAAGGACATCAGTTGCAAATTGTGTCCATGCTGCAGGGTTTTATTTAACTCTAAAATTGATTAGCGTTTGCTCATAAAGTTCTAAAACATTGTGAAAATGCATAGCACTTGCCTCACTGTGTTTAACAAACATAACACTTCGAAAACCTATAGAAATGCTTTCTGTACAGTTAGTATTGTCCCAAGAAAAAAACTGCTAATCAGTTATTTAAAACCCTGATGCTGGAACTGCTGCTGGATCACCATGGGATCCCACATTAGCTTTTTTTTTCCCTCACACCATGTGCCCCCCCACACCTTCCTTGCTGTGTTACAAAATATATTCCTCCACCATCCCCGACCCTTGTATGTAATTATGCCCTTTTTTGTTGTTTTCCCTATGTATTCTGAGCAGTGCAAGTATACTGTGTTAAAGTACTGTAAGTCACATGCTCTTTAGCTAGTCAGGAAGGAAGTGAGTCACACAAGCAGACACTTTTACTTTCTCCTGTGCAAATGGAGAGAGAGGAGTGTGTTTTGTGACTGCTGATACTTTGAGATCAGAGTGAGGAGGAGATTTAAACTTTGATTTAGACAAAACAGCTTTTTTAAAAGCTAATTATTTTTGTCTTTTCTGTCTGTACTCTTTTTTACTTAATTTGTTCTTTCTGTAAATTTTATTTTTCTTACATAGAAGGACATCAGTTGCAAATTGTGTCCATGCTGCAGGGTTTTATTTAACTCTAAAAATTGATTAGCGTTTTGCTCATAAAAGTTCTAAAACATTGTGAAAATGCATAGCACTTGCCTCACTGTGTTTAACAAACATAACACTTCCCGAAAACCTATAGAAATGCTTTCTGTACAGTTAGTATTGTCCCAAGAAAAAAACTGCTAATCAGTTATTTAAAACCCTGATGCTGGAACTGCTGCTGGATCACCATGGGATCCCACATTAGCTTTTTTTTTCCTCACACCATGTGCCCCCCCACACCTTCCTTGCTGTGTTACAAAATATATTCCTCCACCATCCCCGACCCTTGTATGTAATTATGCCCTTTTTTGTTGTTTTCCCTATGTATTCTGAGCAGTGCAAGTATACTGTGTTAAAATGAATGGGGGCAGTCTTCTTTTCAGTCTGTGTATGTACTACAGACACTGTCCACTTCCCTGACTTACAAATACTTATTAATGAATAAAGATTCAGAGAAATCCTGCACTCAAAAAAATGAAAATAGAAGGACTACTCTCCAAATATATATCTCAAAGTGCTTCATTTATTGTAGGTGCCATGTGCCAGGCCCTGACGCATTTCGGAACTAATTTCCTTTATCAAAGGGTCTGATATAACCCTAGCCTTGCTTGTAGAGCAGAAAGCAGCTAACTAAAAGAAGCTACATTTTCTTATTAATTTAACAATTATATCTCAGCAGGAGTCAGTGTCTGTTGAGATTAAGCAAGACAGATACTTTATTAGAAGTAAAAGGGGTCTTATTTAGGATTAAAAAAAAGTAAGAAAAGAAAGAAAGTCAGTGTGTGTTCTGTGCTGTAAAGGGTACTGTATCAACTTACTTTGCTAAACCAGAAGGAGGAGAGAGAGCTTAATTGGGGGTGTGGCTTAGACACTATAAAATCAGGTGACTCAAATTACAACTTCCTGTTGCTTGCCTTGCTTGTAGATCAGAAAGCAGCTAACTAAAAGAAGCTACATTTGCATTTACGCGTGTCTGCTATGTCCGCTGGGCATGCTGAAACTGCTGGCATTAGACAAACTGGGATAAGATAATTTTAGCATATCCTCTACTTAGTAAATATACACCTTTAATAATGGAAAAAGAACTTAGTAAGTGTATGCAATGTTTGATGTATAGTGAGGGAAAGTATGGGAGTGAGTATGCATGTGCTAATTGCCATCTGAGTACTACACTAGAAGCAAAGACAGTGTTTCTGCTTAATATTAAACCAGTTTCTACTGATATTAGGTAATTGGAAAGTTACATTCATCTTATGGATGAACAACTTCATTCTAATGAACAATTTCCTTCACATTTAGGTAGCATTTATATGCCTCCTAATGAGGAGACAATTGTAATGACTAGTACTAGTATACCTGTTGCCTCTGCCCCCTCTTATAAGGAGGATGATTATCCGCCCTCTTCTCATGATAATGATGACTGGACCATTGTCTCAAAGCCTCTTAAAAAAAGGAGGGGTGGTCAAATACACAATAGTGCCCCTATTGAAATTCGTAATAGGTGTGAGCAATTGACTGTATCAAATAATGAAGTGCTACATGATTTATCCTGTGCATCACTCTCTGTTGATAATAATGGTTCAAAAACACTTTTCAGTCAGGAGTTAATGCCCATGAATACTTGTCCTAGTAAGTCTCAAGCTACCAAATCAATACCTATTAAGTTAATTGCTTCAGAGTCTGTTAAACAATCACCTGTTTCTGATTCTTGTACCCCTACTGTCTCAAAACAAGTGTTAGTCCTGGGAGATTCAATCATTAAGCACATTGACAGGGCGGTATGCAATAGTGCCAAGAGCAACCACACTTGTTCTAGCTTCTGTGGGGCCAGGATATCTGCCATTACCTCCATGATGCCTAAAATTTTGCAAAATGTGGGAGAAAATCCACTGCTTATCATACATGCCGGTGTTAATGAAATAAACAACACCCCATTTAATCAGTTACAACAGGACTATGTGGCATTATGTAACCTGTTACTTGATAGGGGGTGCTGTGTATGTATATCTGAAATTCTACCTGTCCCAAGAGCAACATCTACCATGATGCAGACAATCAAAGCCCTAAATGAATGGCTGAGAAAGTGGTGTTTTAAGCAGGCTATACCCTGTATTACCCACTGGGAATCATTTTCAGATCATTCTTCCTTGTTTTGGTGGGACAGTTTACATCTCAGTCATAGGGGTAGTACACTAATGGGGAAAAGTATCACTAAAATCATAAATCATTGTTTAAATTAAAAACAATGGGGGAGAATGGGTCTATTCCCAAGTCTCTGAATACTTACCAAAATATTATTACAACTAAATGTAAATTCCTAGCTTTGAATGCAAGATCTTTAAACCAACTCAAATTAGCAGAACTCAAAGCCAAATGTAAAACTTTAATTATAGGTGTGGTGGGAGTAACTGAAACTTGGTGGGACGCATCCTCAATTTGGTCCAGAGAAATTCCAGGTTATAAGTTATATCATAAAAACAGATTAGATAAGCAAGGCGGTTTAGTTTGTATGTACATACAAAATGATATTCCTTCTTTTGAAGCGTGTTCTTCCTTTCCTTTGTAAAGTATATGGGTTAAAATCTTATTGAAGGAGCAGTCCTATATAACTATTGGTAACATCTATCGACCTCCATCTGCAAATTCAGATTACACAACTGATATGTTTAAAGAAATTAAACATTTTTCAGAATCTCAAGATACTGTAATATTTGGTGACTTTAACCTCCCTCATATTATCTGGGACTCATTCTCAGGACAGTCCTATGCCAAGAAAGGACTAATAGATGTGGTAGTTAGTACTGGATTACAACAACTTGTTACTGAACCCACTCAAGGTCCTAATATTTTGGCTCTATTGTTTACTAACATAGAGCAACAAATTAGCAATTTACAAATTTGGGATCCACTTGGGACCAGTGATCATTCATCTATTCTTTTTGAAATTCAACAGTTTAAAACTACACAAAGGAAGTTATACTATACAAAAAATTATAACAAAGCAAATTTTTCTAAAATCAATGAATACTTACAAAACATAAACTGGGAATCTAATCTTCCTAATTGCACAATACAAAAAGCGTGGGTCTTTTTTTAAAAACATTGTACATTATTTGGAAAATACCTTTATTCCATCCAAGAGGAAGTTTAATAATAAAGGAAAAATCCCCCTTGGTTCAACAAGACAATTACAAATCAGATTAAAATAAAAATTAAACTTTTTAGGAATCTTTAGAATAGTTATGTTCCATTTAAAACTACTGTATTACATAAATACAGACTATCTGTGAAAAACTTAAAAAATTCTATTAAATTGGCAAAAAATAAGCTAGAATTTAAACTAGCTCACACAAAAGACTGTCACAAATCTCTTTTCTCCTATATAAATAGTAAAAAAGGTGTATCAAGGACCATTGGTCCTACTATAACCAATGGCTGTTCTCTATCTGATCTAGAAACCTCAAATCTCTTTAATAAGTACTTTTGTTCTGTCTTCTCTCAAAAATCACCTATTAGTACATTTAAAGTTCAGCACATAGATTATCATAGGTTCTATCCAACTGACATTATACATGCTATCAAAAAACTAAAATAAATACTAGTCCGGGCCCAGACGGTATTCATCCATGGTTTCTGATCAAAACCTCTATAAATATTTCTATACCTTTGTCAATTATTTTCAATAAATCCTTACAAGAAAGCATTGTACCAAATGATTGGCGTTCAGCAATAGTTACTCCTGTATTTAAAAAAGGCAGTAGAGGTTCTGTGCAAAATTATCGTCCAATTAGCCTGACCTTAGGAATTTATGATTCAAATCAGCATGGGTTTACTCCTAAGTATTCCTGCACCACCAATATGATATCTTTTTTACAATAATATAAGTACTCTACTAGATGTGGGTACCCCTACTGATGTAATTCTTTTGGCCTTTAGTAGAGCTTTCAATAAAGTCTCACATGAAAAACTCATTACTAAAATGCACAATCTAGGTTTGTCACCTAATATTGTCAACTGGACTATAAACTGGTTGATGAATCATTCTCAGAGAGTCAGAATTAATGATATCTTGTCTGATTCGGGTAATGTCACAAGTGGTGTACCACAGGGGTCGGTCTTGGGATCAACATTGTTTAACCTCTTTATCAGTGATTTACAAACAGGGCCAAATAACTTCATAGTTAAATTTGCAGACGATACTAAATTGGGGGGCAAGGTTAATAATCAAGAAAATATTTCTGCATTAAAGAAGGATTTGGAAAAATTAACACTTTGGGCAAATGAAAATCATATGCAGTTTAATCAAGACAAATGTTTAGTAGTGCATTTCGGTGTAAAAAATCCAAAAACGATATATCATATAAACTGACTACCACTTCACTCATCAAATTGTGAAAAAGATTAAGGGATATATGTTAATAATAAATTTACATCAAATGATCACTGTGTTAGAACTGCTTGCATGACCAACAGACTTTTGAGGCACTTAAATTGCACTTTTGTTAATCGCACTGAACAATGCCTTATTCCATTGTATAGGGCATACATTAGACTGTATCTAGAATATGGCTCCCCTTTCTGTAATCCAAACCAAAAAAAAGACATAGCAATTCTTGAACAGGTTCAAAGGAGAGTAACTAGAATGATTCCAAGATTAACAAACTTGGATTATCAGAACAGATTAAAAGCTACTGGTCTCTTCTCTCTTCAAACTAGAAGATTAAGAGGTGATATGCTTATGGTTTTTAATTTAATAAATTCACTAGATCTAATGGAAAAATGTAGTCTAACACTCTCCAAAAGGAGACATGTTCCGAGACTGCATAATAAACAGCTTGAAGTAAAAACTTATAAAACCAGCAAGAGGGGAAACTTTTTTCCAATAAGAGCATCCATTGTATAGAACACCTTGCCACAAGAATTGGTAGAGGCAACTAGTGTCACTGTCTTTAAAAACACTTTAGATGTTTGGTTGAGGGATAATAGATAAATAATGTCCCACATATTGTGGGGAACAGTCTCGATGGGCTCTGGTCTTCTTCTGTTCTTTCATACCAAGTAAGTAATACCAAGTAATAAGGCCACTGCCTTATATACCACACAGATGATGACATCATTAAACAGTGTCAAATACAAACTACAACCAATTATTAATTAAACAAGAGCAAGTAAAGTGCTAGTGTATTGTGCCACACAGTGGTTTCAAACAGTATAACATGTCAATGTAAATAAATAAACTGCATATCTATTATTTAAATACAATTTCTAAAACCTGTATATATATTTGGGTGGCAAAACCTGCCCAGGTAGCAGTATCAGATGAAGTGCTTAAGACCAAGAGTCTCAGAGTGCTCCTTTGTTTATATTACTGCTGGCAAACATCTTAAAAGAAAGAATTTAAGAATACGTTTTAGTAAGGTTTTTTTGAAATCTTATTAACATACAATAATCTGTATTTATACTTACTGCTACTATTTAATAATCAGTATTCTTATTTTGTACTTTAAAATCACAAGACATGCTAAGAATAAACTATTAAACTCAAGTAGGTTCTAAATGCAGATGGGGGTTGTTTTGTGAGAAAAGAAGGGAAAGAACCTTATTTCTTCCTTTTGAGAAAAGGGAATAATTCAAATCTTTCATTCAGACCTAGTGTTTTATGTACGTTCAAAGTGTATATCCAAAATCCTTCTCTTTCTAAAATGTAGTTCTCAAAATCACCTTCTCTTGGGTTTCTATACTCCTTCTCAGTCCCTTGAAAAAGAAAAGCATGTTTTTTCTCATCTTTACTCTTCATGATATGTTGTGCTGTAGCATAACTTGGATCCTTGTGTCTAATGGCTGCCATGTGTTTCGCTATTCTTTGTTTTAGCAGTAATATAATCAATGGAGCACACTTGGACTCTTGGTCTTAAGCACTTCATCTGATTCTGCTACCTGGGCAAGTTTTGCCATCCAAATACATATAGAGGTTTAAAAAAAGTTGTATTTAAATAATAGATATGCAGTTTATTTATTTACATTGCCATGTTATACTGTTTTTAACCACTGTGTGGCACAATACACTAGCACTTTACTTGCTCTTGTTTAATTAATAATTGGTTGGACTTTGTTTTTGATGCTGTTTAATGACTTCATCATCTGTATGTTTATATAAGGCAGTAGCCTTATTGTTACATCAGACCCTTTGATAAAGGAAATTAGTTCTGAAATGCGTCAGGGCCTGGCACATGGCACTTTCAATAAAATGAAGCACTTTGAAATATATATTTAGTGAGCAGTCCTTCTATTTTCATTTTTTTGAGTGAGGGATTTCTGTGAATTTTTGCTTGCCTTTATCCCTGCACCTTTTCTCCATGTCCAACCTCTTTTTTGTTTCTCACTTATTAATGAGTACAATGGTGGGATAGTGAAGCCTGGAGAGATACTACGAAACAGCCTTACAATACATCCAAGTAACTAATTAAAAAATGAATGTTGTGATTCGTGACGTGATCGTAAATTGCTATTTGTGACTGCATTTGTGACTGTGCTGATGAAGAAACGTGAATGCCTATGGCTGTACTTCCCTGGGTCCCGATGAGGTGTGGCACAAAACTCCCTGACTTAAAAACACTCATTAATCAGTACAATGGTGGGGTGATGAAGCGTGGAGAGATGCTACAAAACAGGCTTACAATACATCCAAGTAACAAGTAAAAAAAATGTATCTTGTGATTCATGACATGATCGTAAATCGTGATTTGTGACTGCATTTGTGACCGTGATGATGAAGAACGTGATTTGTATCACGAGTCACTCGTGATGATGATCCTGACTTAAAAACACAGATTAATGAGTACAATGTTCATGCTGAATTATGCACCACACCTGTCCAGTAGTCTGAAGGGAAGCCAAAGAAACAACTGTGACTTGAGTTAGAGATGGAGATTGGGCCCTAAAGAGATGCAAATGCACAGACAAATTAAGATTGCGCTGTGCACTGAAGAGATGCAGGTGCAAAGGCACAAAACCTAACCAGTGCTCACCATCAGAAATTCAGATCTGGAAAAGAATACCTTTGACGGCTGAGGCGGGCCTCGGCGGGGCAGTGTACTCCACTACTGCAGTAACAGTCACTAGTACTAGTACCAGTAAAGATACAAAAAAGTAAAAAAATTACACAGCTGCAGTGGATAGCAGGTTCACATTGCTGAAATTTTGTGGCACAATAAAAGGTGTCTGATTTGATGACACGTGTCACACACATACTCCACATACACTAAGTAATGCATAGCAAATTGAAAACTTCAGTAATATAACCACATATTTTAAACAAATTAAAATTATGCACTGTTGCACCACAACAATCAGCAAAAAAAATGGCAAGAATTATTGAAAATATTACTGTGTGTACATTAACACAGTTATACAAGAAAAATATCAACAGAACAGAAAGCATTTTTTTCTCTAAGCTAATCTACCTACACCACAGAAACACCCCTCCCCCAAAGCACACTTCCGCTGTCTCTCAGTACACAGACTAAATGTTGTACATTAACATTCAAAATCCACACACAAACAATAAACGCTCGATGATATGAGCACAGGAGGGTTTCCTATAATAGATGAACTAAAGTATCAGCAAAAAAATTACTCAAAAAGTATGTTTTAACAGCTTTTAGAAGGTTTGAATCACAGAGAGCTCTCAGAGCAAATTGTCTCCTACAGCTTCCTACACACACTACCCCAAATTGAGGCTGTGCAGAACAATCTAGAGCCCATGTGACCTGAAATCCCATGAATCACTGCAAAATTCACCTTTGGAGCTTAAAAACAATGCGAAGTGAAATGAAGTACATATTTTTCAATGTACTTCACCTTGAGAATTGGTGGAGAAGTGGTTTGGGAAGGCGGAGTAATGCAAAGTCATTGTTTTCAATGGACTTCGGATTACCCATTATAACGCAATACTCTACTTCACATTGCGGAGCACTCCATTTAATTTGTTTTACCTTTCTGCGTCGCATCAGCAGAGTGGATTAGCCACTACCCATCTCTAGTGTGCTGTTGGAGCACCTGTGCTTTGTGGACTGTCTGGTACAGTTCTGCATTGGTTTCAATCTTTCCTCATGGGGCAGACTCACAGGATTACTATGGGGATTTATTCCTCTTATACTATCTTTCTGTTCTGTGGGGTGCCGCAGGGCTGCATCTTGGCGCCTATGTTGTTCGCAGTCTTTATGCTGCCATTTGGAGATATCATTAGGTGTTACAGTCTGGGTTTTCACTGCTATGCAGATGATACCCAGAGTATTTGTCCTTTACTCCAGGTCAGAATAATGCAGTCCCTCTGCTTAACAGGTGGCTAGCTGAAATCAATGACTGGATGAGCACCAGCTGGCTGAGGTTAAACCCGGAAAAGACCGAGGTGCTGGTTGTGGACCCAGGTCATCTTGAGGCGGCTCATAGGGCTGAAGTACTATCAGGCCTCTGGCTTGGTAGTGCCCAACTCTTGACCTCGGGCCAGGTGTATAACCTGAGTGTTATTGTTGACAGCGGTTTGACTCTGAAATCACAGGTGTCAGCTGTTGTTAAGTCCTTTTTTTTTCCATCTGAGGAATATTGCCCAGGTGAAACACATGGTTCTTCCGGCTGACCTTCCTACTCTGGTCCACGCCTTTGTGACCACTCGCCTTGATTACTGTATTTCCCTTTACCTGGGGCTACCAGGGGTTGAAATTCATCACCTGCAGCTAGTGCAGAATGCAGCAGCCAGGCTTTTGACTGGAACATTTAGGCATAGTCATATTATGCCTGTTCTGCGTGGGTTGCACTGGCTGCCGGTACAATGGCGAATCACCTTCAAGGTCGGGTTATTGACCTATAAAGCCCTACATGAACAGGGACCACAGTATCTGAAAGATCTCCCTACTGCCCCTCTCACTCACTCCGATCCACCAATGAGGAATTGCTAGAGATTCCCAGGGTTTGTTTGAAAAGATCTGGAGCTCATGCATTTTCATATGCAGCTCCTGCCTTGTGGAATTCTCTACCTCGTCGGATACAAAGCTGCCTGACCGTCGAGAATTTTAAAACAGAGTTGAAAACTTTTTTATTTGTAAAAGCTTATGGCCTATGATTTTATACTGTTAATATTGTACTTGTTTGTTTATTGCTATTTGTAATGTGCTTGGATCTTTGGAAAAGCATTTAAAATACATTTTTACTTACTTTACTTACTTACAAACTATATAGACTGTCAGGCCTTCTACTGTGGGTAGTGTTCAGTGTTTCTATGATTTTATCATACTCCTTATAACAGAATCTAACATTATCATGCTGACCTTGCTAAGCATTTTTTGGTGAGCTTCAAAGAGCAGTCTATAATAAACACCGTGTCCCTCTCCTGTTTTGTTTTATCTAGTGATGGTTGAAATGACCACATTTTGTTTTGTTATTTTCGTGAAATGGGGAACATTTTCAAAATGTTTCTGAATTTTGCAAAATTAAGGAAACAAAATGAAGCACTGACCCTCCCATCCCACATGCACTAGATGCCTCAATCCCCTGTAAACAATTCCCCCTGTTGGGTCACACCAGCTAGCCCTCATAACCTACACCTTCAGCCATGTCTCTAATGTCACTAATGAAAAAAAAGGAGCAAAGAAGGCAGAGGCCCATGTAAGCTCCTATACACTGTAAGTATTCCAGTTCACCTCCTTTTCGTATGTAAGTATCAAGTCCGGATTTAAAAATTGTTTTATTTTTACTAGAAACCACTTCCTCTGGTAGACTTTTCCATAGATTGACTATCCTTTCAGTGAAGAAATATTATCTTTTTAGGCTTCTAACAGTGCTTTTTACCTGCAATGTATGTCCTCTAGTAATGTACTTATCTTTGAACTCTTTCCATTTCCGTAGTCAAAATGTTAGATTTAATGATTTCATGGAATAAAAGTAAATCACCCCTTGTCCTGTGCAGTTGAAGTGTGTACAATCCCAATTGTTTAATTCTTTCTTGGTATGGTTCTGTCTTTGTTTCACTTATTATTTCAGTGTATCTGTGTTGTACTTTTTCTATTCTTTGTATGACTTTTGTCTTATAAGGATTCCAGAACTGGCTACAATAGTCAAGATGTGGTATCACGTATGACCTATACAGTGACATCATTACCCTGGACTGTCTACCCCTAATATTTCTTCTACAAGCATATGACACATGGTTGGCCTTGCTAATGGCATTAGTACATTGTGGACCAAAGTACATATTAGTGTCAATTAAAACATCCAGGTCTCTCTCAATGCCAGAGCTATTAAGTACTGTATTGCATAGAAAAGATTAATTGTGTTTGTTCTTTTTGCCCATATGCAGGACACAGTATTTATTTATGTTGAATGACATCCCCCACCTATATGCCCATTGGGTAATTTTGTGTAGGTCTTGCTGAATAGCCAGGGATTCCAGAGTTGTTTCACATGGGCCACCCAGCTTGGTGTCATAAGCATATTTAGTTACTTTATTCTTTAAATTGTTGCCTAGGTCTGAGATAAACATCATGAACAACACAGGGCCCAAAATCAAGTCCTGTGGAACCCCACTTGATACCCATCCCTCATCAGACAAAAATCCATTTACAACCACTCTCTGTGTCTGATCTACCAACCAGTTATGGATCCAAGTCTGTATGTGTTCACTAATGCCTAGAGTGGCTAACTTACTAGATATGACCCAATGAGGCACAATATCAAATGCCTGACTAAAGGCAAGCAGGACAGCATCCGCTGATTTCTCTTCATCAAGTGTTCTGCTAATGTAATTATAAAAACAGAGCAGGTTCATCTGACAAGATCTTCCAGAAATGAATCCATGCTGTTCTAGGTCTATCTTGCCTGTTGTTGTCATGTGTTCTGTTAACCCATCCTTTATTAATGATTCAAGAATTTTCTCAGGGGCTGAGGTGAGGCTTATTGGTCTCTAGTTAGACTTCTTGGCCCAGATATTCAAAAGAGTTGCACATGGTGCAACGTTGTTGCACCATGCACAACCCACTGATGCGCCCCAGTGCGATATTTAAAAGGGAAAAGTGCGCCGCACAGATCACTTGATGCACCGCGCATCAGTAATATTGCAGGCACATGGGGGCATGCCTGCATAAACTTTCGCAGCCCGGGCTACGCGGAGTTATATGCAGGCACCCCTACTGCAGCCTGCACAAAGTTACGCCTAAAAGGAACAAGTCGAGGGCCACCCACAGGTGAGCTGCCACATTGCAGGGCACAACACAGCATCTGCCACCTGTGGGTGGCCCTCGACTTGTTCCCGCCACGCCTGGGTGCCCCCTCTACGCCCCGATCGCAGCATCAGTACCCCCAAGTCCAATATTCCTGGTGGTCCAGTGGATCGAGTAGTCCCGATCACGACATAACAGATGCCTCCGACACAGATCGGGAGCACTGTAACACTTCATTGCCTGACAGGGCATCATATCCTGCCTGTTTCTGAGGGATCCAGGATCAACGGAGCCCACCATGGTGGCATTCTCCTGTTCGAACCTGGTGATCTGGTGACCTCATTTCTGCGTGGAGCCTGACCACCCGCCTCTTCATCAGCCATTGCGGCAGCACTTCACCCGCCTGCCGCCCGCCCACCGACAGCTCGGCATGGCTGCATGCCCATTGGTTCAGAGCATGAGCCATCGGGCGTAGGTCCATAACAGATAGTCAGTCCAGATGTGAATGAATTCATTCACATCTGGACTGACTAGTGGAGGCTGCACACCCATTGGCTCATGCCTGAACCAGTGGTGTGCAGCCATACTGAGTTGTCAGCCTGTGAGCTGCAGGCAGGTGGGTGCTGCCACCCACCGCTGACCGAGGGAGCGGGATGCAGGGGCTCCATGGGCGGTGGGGTGTACACTAGATCACCAGGATTTCGACTTGAGGGTGGAGGAATGCCGCCCGTGATCAGGTTCGCTCGTCCACCGGACCACCAGGGATATTGACTTGGGTGATACTGATGCCCACGATTCGCTAATGTGGGGTGTTACAGTTAGGCCCGCGATGGGGTCAATGGGGTGGGTGTTATAGTTATGCCTGCGATCGGGCTAATCGTGGAGGCAATACGTTATGCCCGTGATTGGGCTAATCGGGGATATCTACGCCCACGATCAGACTACTGGGGGGGGTGTTACAGTTCTGCCCGCGATCGGGCTAATCGGGGGGGAATACAGTTATGCCCACGATCGGGCTAATCGCAGTCCACTGGACCACCAGGGATAGGAGACATTCATTATCCCTTACGGGATGTCTCGCGATCAGGCTGCAGAGGACATCGGTCCCTGATGGCTGCTGCCTGGCAGGGTGCCAGGCGCAAGTCGTTGGGGATCGGCGCACCTGCATGCTAATGGAATGCAAATGGAGCCATAATCAGATGCAAATAGCCCCTCATGCACCTTGCATAAATTATGGCCCCATTTGCATGTCACCCTTTGAATATCGCAGGTGCTATGCATGGCACAATGGAACTTGTGCCACCACATCTCAATGCTCCACTCTGACCACTTGCACTGGCGCAGTTCCACTTCGCCATGCACAGTGGGGGTGGCCAGGGGCAATATTCAAAGCAGTTGCGCCATAGCTCAACTCCATTGAATATCACCCTGGCCACACCCCTGCGCAACTATTTTGAGTGGGGCCATAGGCTTGTGCCATAAACTGGCACAGTTTGAATATCTGGGCCCTTGTCTCGTTCCCTTTTTAAAAATTGGAGTGATTTTTGTTACTATCCAGTCTCTTGGTACCTCACCTGTGCCTATTAGTTTATTAAATAATATTTCCAGGGGGACACATATT
Organism: Neoceratodus forsteri; assembly: GCA_016271365.2. Taxonomy (NCBI): domain Eukaryota; kingdom Metazoa; phylum Chordata; order Ceratodontiformes; family Ceratodontidae; genus Neoceratodus; species Neoceratodus forsteri. The sequence continues at coordinate 1,021,110,040 of CM028129.1, forward strand.
GTGTCTTTAGTAAGTATAAGCATCCTTGGAGTGATTTTATCAATAACTGGTGCCCCTTACTTTTTCATTATGTCAATTTAATTTTTTTATTTCATCTCTTGTACAGAAAACACCTGCCAGAATTGAATTATTCTTGGACAGGGATATTCAGACTGCACCAGGCAGTGGTGCAAGCCTGGGCACAGTGCAACTGTGATGCACCGTAGCCAGATCAAAGTGGTATTCAATGGTGCTGTGCCATGGCACAGCACCATTAAATATGGCACAGGCAGTGCACAAACTGCACAGGATGCAGTGGTACTGCGCCGGTGCAAGCCACTGATAGGGAGCATAGGGATGCACCAGTGCAAGTGCAGTTGTGCTAGGTGCATCACCCACAATATTCAGCAGGGGGCATGCAAATGAGGTCATAATATATGCAAGATGCAAATGGGGCCATTTCCATATCATTATGGCCCCATTTGCATACCTTGTACAGGGTAGGCCGCCAACTTGCACCTGGCACCCTGCACAGCATGACATTTGCTGTGGGGATCCCAGGACATCCCCGTCCCATAGCTATGATCACATTGTATATGTTTCTAAAGATAGCCCTGATAGTCTAGTGCCCCCGCAAGTCCCCGATTCCATGATGAGTATGCAACATGACCAGCCCCGGTGGTCTAGTGGTCTGCCCTCCCACCCAAGTCCCCAATTCTCTGATAAATGACAATATGACCTCCCTGGTGGTATAGTGGACCCCGCATATTGCCGTGATTGTGGTAACATCCCATATTGAATGCCTTGGTGATCCAGTGGCACTCCCCACCCCACTCACCCACACAGAACCCTTGCCAACCCCACCAACCCTATCATCGGGTGGGCAGTTATATCCACCCACACACCACCCAGCTGCCCACATAGTCAGGTTGGTATGGGTTGTAGTGATTGTTCAGGACCAATGGCTTATAGGGCATACTGTACTAGACAGTCTTATATCTGTGAATGACTCCAGTCACATATTTGGGACCGTCTAACACAGTATGCCCTGCAATCCCATTGGTCCACACTGAGGACCGACGGGCTTACAACCCATACTGTACCTGTCATTCGGCAGGCGGCTGGGTGGTGTGACAGTGGGATGCAGCCGCCCGCCGATGATGGGAGGGAGTAGGTAGGGCAAGGGGTTCTTTGTGGGTGAGTGGGGTTGGGGGTGCCACTGGATCACCAGGGCATCTCAATGTGGGATTTCACTGCAATCACAGCAATGGGTGGGGGGTCCACTAGACCACCAGGGACATCTTAATGTAATTTATTGCGGAATCGGGGACTCATTTGGGAGGGGGGACCACTAGACCACCAGGGATGGTCATGTTTCATACACATTGGTGCATCAGGGACTGGGGAGGGCCACTAGACTATCAGGGATATCTTCAGAAGTATATTCCGCATGATCACGGCTATGGGCGGGGGGTTTCACTAGACCACCAGGGTTGTGAGTGCTTGCTGATGGTGTTCTGGGTGGGTGGGTGTCCACCGACAGCTGGGCTGCTGTGTTGTGCCCTGCAATACAGCAGCCCACCTGTGGGTGGCCAGGATTTGCTCCTTCTCTGCACGGGCTCAACTTTGAGCCCCCCTATGAGGCACAGTGCAGGGGAGCCCCAGCATATGCATCGCACATCCTGGGCTGAATGTTGGGATGTGCCACATATGCATGGGCACACCCCATGCATCTGCACCATATACATTATCATTGTGCCCTGGCACATTGGGATTTGCACTGCATCAGGCAGCCTTCTCAATATCCCACTGTGGCACAATGCGGGGTTGCACCAGCGCAACTCCATTGTGCCAGGTGCAACCTCTTTGAATATCTGGGCCTTGGTGTCCATTCAAATAGATGGAGAATAGATTGAACAAAAATATGTATTAAAAATGTTTGCTACAGTTCGTGGATTAGAAATAAGATTGTTATTGTCTATAATAGTGCTTAGTTTTTGATTATTTTTCTTAAATGAATTTATGTAAGCATAGAACTGCTTACTATTGTCTTTGTTTCCTAAACTAGCCAGTTTGTAATCTATGTTGTTTTTTGCTTTGTTTTTTGTATTTTTTTAATCTTTTTTGGTATTTCTTAAATATACTAAAATACTAACATACTAAAATGCCAGCAGAATAGGCCTAATGGTCTTTCGAGTCTGCTCGATTGGTCAGCCCCCACCCACTGGAATATGTTCCAGTCTTCTTCGGTACTTGTTTTTTTTTTTATAATTTCTATATTTTTTGTTTTTCAGTTTAATCAGTTTTATGATTTTTTTGCTTAATCATTTGGGTTTAATACCCCTGTTGTTATATTTTTTGTATATGTGGTATATTTTTGTCACACATCTCTGATAGAGTTTGTTTGATAATCTCCCAACAGCTCTCATTTGATTTGTTATAAAGAATCCTGTTCCAATCAGTGCTTGATATGTCTGCATTCATTTTGTCATTTTCCGCTTTAATATATAAGTATATTTCTGTACATCCCTTATCAATGCTAGTGCTACATCTTGTTGAAATATATAGGCATAAATGGTCACTGTTTCCTAAAAGGGACACACTTTTACAATCCATTATGTTAATATTCTCTGTTGTGAATATTAAGTCTAGAATGTTATGTTCTCTAGTGGGAGTTCTAACATGCTGTACAAGATTATGTTCTAGGGAGAAGTCCAATATCACATCCCCTCCGACATTCCGTCAGGTAAGGGAAAATACAGTACAGTGTGGTTTGAATGTGAGCATTTACTTCTATAAAGTTTTGTTGTTGTTGTTGTTGTTGTTGTTGTTCAGCATGAAAATAAACAAAATAAGGAAGGGAATGAATCGAAATGAGTTTTTTTTTTAATACATAACATTGCTTTGGATTGCACGTAAATAATAATACTGCACATTATTATTCTTTTATGAGAAAGTCTTGTGTTTATCCATGCATTAAACACTGACAGTGAGGCAAGGGTTATAAACCATAGGAAATATTGTACTATTTTATTTGTAAATGTATACAGCACACATAACATGAGTACGTTATGCAACCGTGGTTGATTAGTTTTCAGTGGTATTTATTCCTGTAGTCTAGTAATTTTCTTGGTGGTGCAATGGACTAAAAAGCAATGGTTTAGTGCTCAAGTGTATAAGTATTGTAACCATACCTCTCAACTGTACCACATTACGAGGAACGTTCCTCATTTTACTTCTCAAAAGCTCCCTGTTCCACATTGTGAGGACTTGTTCCACATTCCAAGTCAACAATTTAAAGTAAAAATCAATAGTAAATGATGCAAAAAATATATTATTCAATTCATAACAGACTTTCTGAACATAAATGCAACATGTTAACAGTGTTTTGAGCTTCTTAGGTAAACATTTGATTAAGTGTTCCACATTTTGCCCATTTGTTCCACATTTTGACAGGCAATGTTCCACATTTGGGGGGCAAAAGGTTGAGAGGTATGATTGTAACCCTTGTTACCCTAGAGGATTCCTTGTGTGTGTATTCAGGCTGTACAGGCAGTCTAGGGTTAATTTTTGCTCTGTATAAGAGAAAGAGAGAGAGAGAGGGAGATGCATCCAAGGAACTAGTTGCACATGCTTAGACTTAAACTTGTATGACAACAAAGGGTGTCGACACCCATGGCTACCAGCCCACACAATTGCATTTCTAATTAATACAGATAAAAGGCACACACCCTTTCAATAGTGCAGCAATGTTTATTCCCATGCCAAGAACTAAATGACAAGAGTGAAAACATTGAGAGTTAAATGGGGTAGGGGAAGGGTGCAACTTCCAGACAATAATAAAGAGGTAACATTTCTGAATTTTAATGTTTTTATGTTTAGGGCAAACAAATGGTAGGATTAAATGGGAAGATAGAATTAGCTTCTTTCCTGGCACTCTTATGTACTGTAGTTGAATATGGGAGCCCTTTTTTGGAATTTATAATGCTTAATGTCTCTTTTGTCTCCTTTCAGATACCCATATGGAGGGAAAAAGTAAATACTGGAGACAGGGCATGGGTATTTTTGCTATGTTAAAATCTTATTCTGGAATTCTAGCATTATGAAGTCATAAAATCTTTGCTGGCGAGGCTGGCAGCGTATTTCAAAGGGAAACTATAAATCTGTACTGAGGTTTTTATAGAGGAACATAGCTTTCTACCACTAACTTATTATAGATTTAATAGAAATATCTTACACTTTTCATAACTTTTGATCTTTAGTTATGATTTTACAGATGATATGTTCTGAACCAGATTTTACATTAAAGAAGAAAAAATGAAGCCAATTACTATTTTCAGAAACTTGTAGAATGATACAGATGGACAACAATAGTGCAAAATATATGAGAGACAAGGAGCCCGATATTCAAAAATGTGCAAAGCAGAGTACAATAATTTGCACTCCACATTGCGATAGCCCGGGTGCCCGAAGATGCTATATTCAGCGGAATAGAGCGCCATCACTGTTCAGCTGAATATAGGGACATGTCAACCCAATGCTAAGTCACTTAGTGCTGCCCCAATATGGCTCCCAAAGTACATTTCCACAATGGCTTGCACCAAAGCACAATTCGCAATATTCTAACAGACACATGCAAATGAGCCTATTGTGCATCCAAGGTGCTAAGGGGCCATTTGAATGCCTATTATGGGGTCATTTGCACGGGTAGCCAGGTGATTTAACATAGCCCTGACCCCTCAATTGCCCAGTCCCAGACATGGAGTTATCCCTGGTGCTAGTGATCCTCTAAACTTGATCCCCCACCCTATACATGCACACACTTTTCCTGGTGTACAGTGGTCCCTCTCCCCACCCATGCCCATGCCACATATACACACACAAGTTCTATGGTGTTCATTGGTCACTTTGCCACTAAATCCCATGCCCACTGTTTTAAACCTATTTCCCCGGTGTACAGTGGTCCCCCCTCATACCCAATCCTATGCTCGATGTATGAATCCCATTTCCCTGTTATCCACCAGTCCCACCCACCAACCACACCCATGCCTGATGTACACACACAAGTTCCTTGGTATCCAGCGGTCCCTCCCCTCACCCAGTCCCATGCCTGATGTTTATGACTGTCTCCCTGGTGTCTGGTGGTCCCTCCCCCACCCGATCCCATGCCTGATACCAAATATTCCTGTCCCTAGTGTCCAGTGGTCCCTCCTCCTGAGTATCCCTGTCCCCAAGAAGCCACTGTGATGGACTGAAGGACATTCCTGTGTTCCCCCAAATATTGCCAAGATAGGCATACTGGCGCAGATATTCAAACTGCGCCACAAAGCAGCGCAATAGCAGAAGCAGGTGCAAGTGCAGTGTGCCCATGCGCAACATGCGTGATATTCAAACACTGCAGGCCAAGGTGCGCTTGCGCAACACAACTGAATATTGCACCAACTGCACCATGGTGCAGCTAGGGATGCGCAGTAGCACAGGCTGATGTGCAGTAGCACAACCAGGGATGCGCAGTGGAGCAGAGTTAGTGCAGTAGCACAACCAGGGATGCGCAGGGACACCACCCCTTGAAGACATGGGCAGAGGAGCATGAAGCAGACCAGACAGCGCACCCACATCCCATGAACTGCACAACCTGTGGTGAGCTGGATGAACCACCAGCCCATGAACACCAGCATCAAATCCACAGCCACGGCATGGTGCTCCAGCACACCCTCTGGCAAGCAGTGACTGTAACACAAGGAGGTCTGGCCACCCTGTGCCTCCCCATCCCAACAATGCAGAGTGCACCCTGCACAGCGATCCCCAGACACCCTACCCAGGAGCAGCACCCAACAGTGCATGGCTCTGTATGCATGCCACCACCCCCACTGTGACAATGCAACCCTGTGCACCATGGAGCCATGCATGGCAGCCCCACCATGAGCACCCCGCAGTGGGCTGCAGCAGCCACCGACGCAACAACTGCAGACACAGTGCCGCCCTGTACAGCCCCCCATGGCACAGCTGAGTGGTCAACCCTGCATCGGCACCCGAGGTACTCTGCATGCGACAGGACCTGCCCTGGACTCCACCACCAGCAGGATAGCACCCCACACACCCACCCAAGCACACATTCTGTCCCAGCACTGACCCCAGCAGCCAGCACAGATGCCCACAGTGGTGTATGGAGACATGCGCCACATAGAATGCAACACAGGGCATGGACAAACACCCACCCAGACCCAAGGGCACCCCAACACAGGACACAATAACAGTGCAACAAACCCGCTGGTGAGCGACCACAGCAGCTGTGTACCCATGGCAACCACCCCACCATGGCACAGGTGTACCAGCCACCCTGTGCATGCACCATGAAGCCATCCACCACCAGCATGCTGCCAGAGCACAATTGACAGACAGACCCTGCAACAGACACCAGCGAAAGCATGGAGGGGGGGACAACAGCAGCAGAGGCCACAGTGCCACCCAAGGCAGACATTCACCATACCGGTGACAGGAGGCAATCAGCCATTGCGCTGGGTCCAGGGGGTGGCCAGCATGGACAGCCACCACTGACATGCCAGCAGACTGTGCATAGCACAGAAATGCAAGGGTGTCAGCTACACGGGCCATGGACATACTGACAGGGGCACTATAGACACAGTGCATGCACTGGGGACCACTGCACACAGGCGTCCAGTACACAGGGAACAACACACATACCACAGACAGTGACCGAGTCCCCCACCCACACCATAGGCGGGTCCCTGCCAGACACAAACATGCCCAGGCCTGCATCACCCCTGACACCATGCACACCACTGCAGCCAAGCACCATTAGCCCACTGCAAATCAGAGACCACCACAGTTGTCATAACAAAATGGATATATTAAAGGACTGTGAAAAACAAAACATATTTACAACCATATACAAGGGGGGAGGGCCACAAACCAGGTGGGGGCAGGCATGGGGCAGGGGTGAACAACTGGGAGAGGGATGAAGGGTTGTGAGGGTTAATCCAGGGGGAAAACAATAAGGGGGCATAGAGGGCCTATTGCCAGCCCCTCTCCCCACTTCTGTGCCTTCACCGTCTTCTGTGGCGCCATACATAGTCCTGCTTCATCCTTTGCAGGAGCTCAAGGGTGGCCCTGGTGAGCTGCAGCAGGTCCTGTACACCTCTCTCAAGCACCGTCTGGCATTGTCCACCTAGGACAAGGGAGCAGAGTCAATACGCATGACTGGCCAGACCCCTGCAGCCCACCCATTGTACATGGCATACAGCTGTGAGCCACAGCCCTGTGATGGCATGCGACCACCCACAGTGACTGCGCCCACAAGATCCACCTACCCAAGCACCCATAGCCATGCGGACCACTGCACAATCCCACCACCCATGTCCTGCACAGCACCACCGTGGCCGTACAGTGACATTGCTATGCGGTGTGAAGGCAGTGGCACAGCCATGTAGCCAGTGCACGCATGGACCACCAGCGATGCCCACCCACACATGCAGTGCCACAGGACAGTGGTGAGTGCACCATGTAGTGTGCATGGCAGTGGGGCCAAGTGCTAGTGGCCATGTCCTGCTGCCAACCCTGCAACATGACATGCACAGATGTAAGGGGAAAAATGGCACTCACCTGCATCCAGGCTGGCTGGGTGCTGCTGGCCCACGGCCCTTCCAACATGACCCTGCTGCAGCTGTGGCGCACCATCCCTGTCCTGCTCGGCTCGGGCTTGCCTTGCCCTACAGTGCTCCTCCAGGCCTAGGATGCAAACATGGAGAGGGGAACATCAGTAAAAACCAGTAGCAAAGCCCCAACCCCTGGTGTGTGTGTTCCCGCACAGCCCAGCCACGTTGCAACTCCCCCCACCACCACCGCCCTCACTAGATGGCCCCCACCTCCCTGCTGGGTGGACACATGCGCACCACAATACCCGGATGGATGGACACTACCAGTGTATGGATGGAGCAGCCTATCTGGCCGTGGCATGGTGCCTCGCCAGGAGCATGCCTGCAGATGCCCCAGTCTATCCGGGTCCCTCCGCTGGAGCTCGCCATACTGGTGGCGACACTGCTCACCAGACCTGGTGACCTCCTCCATGCCTTCAGCAACCTCTTTCCACACAGCACTTCATGGCCTGTCAAGTGGGTCCTGGCCAAACAGGGCACGAGTATGGGGCTCAACAATGACCACCAGGTTGGCCAGCTTTATGGCACTCCACTGCTGTGCTCGCCTGCATGTCATCCTGCAGTGAGTACCGATAACAGAATGGCACTCTGTAGTGCACATTCCTCACATGCGCGGAGGCTGCGTGGTACTGCACTACCATTACCAATCATGCTGTCACTGAACTGTGTGATAGGGGTGCACCCATGTGGATGCATGGTGCCTAGGGGCAAAGGTCAACCGCAGAGTCAAGGGTCTGTTCACGCATGGAGTGCCACAGCACTATTGGGACTCCCTGCATGTAGCAAGGTAGGGTACATGTGTGTGATGACCTGCATTGGCCTACAGCGCTGTGGCTCCATGGCACCTATGGTGCACCAGGGCACGAGCACCACACAAGTGAACAGCACACTAGCGCACTGGAACAGTGGTGGCCATCACCTGCACTGCCTCCCGTGCACAGCACATCATCAGCACCTCAAGCATCGGTGTCAGCACCCCTGGCATACGCTATGCGGTACCTACTGTGCATGTTACAGAGCTGTTCCATAGCCTGAGCATGCTCAACAACATTGCACAAGGTGCAACAGTGCGATATTCAGCCAGCATATGCAAATCAGCTCATCATCAAGTCCATGGCACAACCACTGCATTAGCATCCACTTAAAGTTGCGTCTTGCCTCATTTGCATGTGTTGCACTATATAAATGTGACATAGGGCTGCAGAGGACATAGTTTGGTATTGCAGTCTATTGTGGTGGGTTGCATGCTGTTGGGATGTGTGGACTGTGGTTAATGAGTACTGAATTGGACTGCACATTCAAAGGTGACACCTGTCATTCCCACAGGCTCGATCATGACTGAAAGAAAGGATGAGGGGGAACAGGGACGGGGGAGAAGGAGGAGGCCTAACTTCACCTGGGCTGAATCAGATCCCCTGTTTGAGGCATATCTCAACAGGGAACCGCTGCTTAGGGGATAGCGGGGAATGTCACAGGCCCATGCTGTGGTGTGGGGTGAGGTGGCGCATGCCATGAACCAGCATGGCAGCCACCGCCGGTCCATGCAGGAGTGTAAAAAGAAGGTCAGTATGGACAGGAGGAGGAGGAGGATCAAGGATAAGGTGGCTACCATCAGGGCAGCACATGCTGCCACTGGTGGTGGGCAGTCGGATGTGCCACACCTGATGCCACAGGAGGAGGAGCAGGTGGCCGGCAACAAGCGGTGTTGTGCCATAGAGGGCATTCCAGGTGGTGGCTTCCAGCTGGGTGGCAGCCCATCACTGCATGGTAGGTCCTATGCTGTCACTGTGTGGGTGGTGGGGGGAATGCCACAGGGCAGGGCGGAGTCAATAACGCTACTGTGTTCCCTTACAGCTCCTGAGCATCTACATGGGAAAGCAGTGGTGGGTGTGTCCACCGAGGGTGATGCCCTGGACACGGAGGAACACCCATCCACCTCCACAGGTGTCCGAGGGACCGGACCAGTGCATACCTGCCTGTTTGTCTGTCTGGACTGAAGAGGATGGTGTGGGTGTGGGTGCGGACGAGGCCCTGACTGTGTCCCAGCATGACAGCACCCACAGTCTCCAGTGTGCTGGGACACAGAATGGTGCCGGATCTGGCACTGATGGTGATGGATCATACATCCTAGAAAGTGATACACATGAGATACAGGATGGTCCCACAGCAGGCAACGGCATGGGCGTTGCCATGGGTGGTGCCACTGTGGAGGCCTGCGTGACAACACAGTCCCAGCCTGTGCCTGTATGCCCCAGTGGGGCAGCACTTGTGTGCGTCCAGGCTGGTGAGACTGTTGTGGCCGCTGCGGCAGCACCAGTGAACTCTGGCGATTGGCAGCTGGAGGGGCAGTGCCAGCAGTCAGCCAATGGTGATGGGGGACAGTGTCCGGGGCGGTGGCAGTGCACCACATGTGGACATGCCCCTACATGGCTCTGGTGTGCAGTGCCCATCATCAAGGGGTGCTGCCCAGCAGGGCCAGGAACACCACGAGGGACAGCATGCAGGACCGGTAGATGACCTCTTTGACAAGCACAACCATCTACTCCAGGCTTCAGTGGATCAGCAGTTGCGGCTTGCAACTGTGGGGGATGCACTTGGTGCAGTTCTGTGCCAGGAAGAGGAGTGGTGCAGCAGAGACCACGGTCTGCTCCTGGCAGAGATGGGCCAGCAACAGGAGGATGTGACTGCTGCCATTGACAGGCAGACACATACATTCACAGCTGTCATGGTCACATTGGACACCCAATTTGGTGCCCATGTGCTGCAGACACCGTGCAGTGTCATGTCAGCCCCCCGTTTCTGATGCCGTATGACACCTGCTATGTCATCATCGGGTTTGGCTGTGGGTATACTGAGCACACCTGGAGCAGGCATTTTCTGTGAGCTGCAGACCCCTGCACGAACACAGTCGTGATCACGTAGCGTCACCCCTGGGGGACCGTCGGTGCAACCCCATTGCCTGGCAAGGCTGGCAGGTCTCTCTGGGGCCACCCACGCATCCGTGATGGCCGTGGCACTGTGCCGCATGACTGGCCTGTCTCCCACCATGGCCACTGTCTGCCGCTGCCCTATGTGCAGTGTGGTGTGCATCTTGCAATGCACAGGTGGGGTACCTGGCCCTGCACACTCATTGTCCCTGTGCACACCCTCCCAGCTGCTGGCCACTATGGCGTGATGATGATGCCTGCATTGCACTGTCCACCAGTGTGCAATGGTGCCCAGCATCTGAGGCATGCACAGTGACAGCCACTGGGCATGGTCATGTGTGGACCTGTGTGGGGTAGGGGTGGCAATTGGGGTTGGCATGCCATCTACCCCTTGTGCATGTCTTGTGCTGTGTGTGTGTGTGTGTGTGTGAGTGTGTGTCGTGTTTGGCCCTGCCCATCCCTGATGCTGTGTGCGGTGCCACACTCAGACCCACTCCCTTACTGCCGTCTGCCCCTTGGGTTCAACCCTACCTGTCTGTGGGCTGCGCCCTTGCCATTGGTGGTTGTGCATGGCCCCGTGACCTACCGGTGCAGCTGTGACATCTGGATCAGGCGGGGGTCCCTTCGCCTAGGAGGTGGCTGCTCATCACTGGCTGGACCGGTGTCCTTATCGTCCCCACCACTGTCCCCCTCTTCAACCTTTATGGCTATCCCACAGTCATTGGCCATGTTGTGCAGGATGCAGCAGGCCAGGAACAGCCCACAGGCCTTTGAGGGGCTGTACTGTAGGGCACCACCAGATGTGTCCAAGCACTGGAAACATGCCTTCTGCATCCCGAACACTCACTCAATGACATTTCGTGTTGTGGCGTGTGCCTCATTGTACCATAGCTGTGATGGGGTTGAGGGGTGCCAGAATGGTGTGAGCAGCCAGCGACGGAGTGGGTAGCCACTGTCACCTGCGTGTAGAGGGTGGACATTAGTATGATGGTCTGCATTGCTTTGCCATTGGCCGACAAGGCCAGTACCCATGGCACCTCTGACTATGCACCCCCCCACATCTGCTCATGTCGTCCTGTGTGATAGGCATGCTCACCCACTGGGTGGCCATTGGGGATGTCCCTACTCTCAAACCTGTGGCACTGTGCTGACTAGTGCCAGATGAAGGCATCATGTGCTCCCCAGGGTGCGTGGCACAGACATTGGTAATGTGCCCCCTGGCATCGCACACCACCTGGCAGTTGATGCTTGAATACCCCTTCTGGTTGATGTAGAACACACCGTCCAGGCCAGGTGGCGTGCGGATGGCCACATGGGTGCAGTCAATGGCCCCGAGCACCCCAGGCAACCATGCTACCCTGTGGAACTCTCGTATGTGTGCTGTGCACTCTGCCTTTGTGCTGGGGAAACAGAAGTACTCCACAGCACATGGCAACAGTGCACTGAGGAATTGTGTAAGTAGGCGTGACGCGGCTGACTGGGTTATGCCTGTTGTATCCCCTGTTGGTCTCTGGAAGGTGCCCGTGGCAAGCAGGCACATGACGGCTGTCACCTTCATCTCCACTGACAGAGCATGGCTCCATTGTGTGGGTGCCTGCATCTCATCACTGTACAGCTCACAGAGCCGCCTCAGGATCACCCGATTCAGGCAGTACTGGCCCACAATCTCTGTGTCAGAGTAGTGTTCGACGGTGGTGTGGGCTCGGTACTGTCTGTTCTGGGCGTGCTGCCGATGGGCCCTTCCACAGCTGCACCCCCACGCTGCCTGCCTGCCTTCTCACACCCCTTGTTACTGCCTCCATCTGGAAGGTGGCGCTGGCCATGTCCCTGGATGGTGTCCCCCCCTCGGTGGCTGTTATCCTGTTCCCCCTGCTGTCCATTTCTGATGCTCCCCTTGCACTGGGTACACCTCCGGCCTTTGACTGTGGCTGTTCTGCCTCCTGCCTCTGCTCTCAGTCCACTGTGGCACTCCACTATCTATCCTGCACAGTGGCACAGGCTCCCCCACTCATATCCTGTTCCTGGCTCAGTTCATTTGTGCCCTGTCCTATTCCTGCCCAGTCCTGCTCACTGCTACCCTCTGTACAGCCCTTGTCTCTGTCATCACACTCCCACCTGAGGCTTCCCTGTAGCGTTCTTGCACCCCTCTCTTGCTCCTTTTTTTTGGGGATCATTTCCGCTGTCGTGCAACTTCCGCTTGCTCCCCTATTGCACATGGCGAATGCTGTTGAATATCACATTGCGCATGTTATTCATGGTTCAGCCCCTATGGTTGTGCATGTATTCATTACTATTGTGCTCTTGCACATTGCTTCTTGTGCTGTGCAGCTGCCTCCCACTGAATATCGCACAGTGGCGCATTTCCGTACTTGCGCTGGTGCATCCCTGTTGCGCATGGCGAAACCCTTTTGAATATCTAGGCCACTGAGGTAAAGTGCCCCCCAACTAGTCTGCAACCAGTATTGGTAGTTATATCCCCATCTTCCTGTAACCCTCCCCTCCACCCAATGATCCGCATCCCTGTTTCAGCAGCCACAACCAGTCAACTGCTACAGGGTGCAGACCAGGGACTAGTGCAGTGCCACACAGAGGAGTGTTCTGTTATCAGTCACAAGAAATTCTCCCCCCAGTGTACTACAAGTCATAGTCCAGGTCCCTGGCATCTATCGGACACCTCCTGTGGAACCAAACATCAAACCGTTCTCTTCTGACCCATTCCCATCCCACAAACACCGGTGCTGTGGTCAATGGATGGCGAGTGACACACCCTCCCACACATCACCTCAGCCACTCACCATCTGACAGAAGTATGGAGCATGCTGCTTATTTATAGGGCAAGGTGCCTCACCCTCACCCTTACCCTATAAATAAGCACCCCATTGCCTGCTTCTATCAGACAGTGGGTGGCCAAAGGGTGTGTGGAGGGCTGTGTCACTTGCCATCCTCTGACCACAGCACTGGTGTTTAGGGGATGGGGATGGATGGGGGCACAGGGATTGATGTTTGGTTCCACAGGGGGGTGGATCCACTAGGTGCCAGGCACTTGGACTGTGACCTGTGGTACAATAGGGGGGGTGGTATTTTGTGACTGGAAACCAACTACTCCACAATGTGGCACCGCACCAGTCCCTGGTCCACAACCTTTAGCATAGGACTTGTTGTGGCTACTGAAATGGGAATGGGGATTGCTGGGTGGTGGGGAGGGTTCCTGTAAGACAGGCATGCCACTATCACTACAGGTTGCTGATTAGTTGGGGTTGGGGGGCATTTTACCTCAATCTGCCTGCCTTGGCAACCTTTGGGGGAAACACACAAATGGCAGTTTGGGCCATCACAGTGGCTTTTTGAGGGATGGGGATACTTGGAGGGGACCACTGGACACCAGGGAAAGGATTTTCAGTATCAGTCATGGGATGGGTGGGAGGAGGGACTGCTGGACACCAGAGAAACAGGTTCAAACATCAGGTATAGGATCAGGTAGGGAGGAGGGACCAGTGGACTTCAACCAGACTGTTTTGGTGGCTCAGAACCATCATGGGGGGACTGCCACACTTCCTCCGCCAACTGCTAGGGTTGCATGGGAGTAAGTCATGTTCTCTGTTGATGGTATTTGTGCCAAGCAAGGGGACCATGCAAAATGACCTTGCACCATGCAAATAGTCTGAATATTGGACTGCACCAATATTCAGATCCCTGCCCCTCCATTTGCATTGCGCCCCCTTCCACAGTTTGACCTGATGCAAACCCTGTTTGCACATGCAAACCAAGCTTTTGAACATAGGAGATCCATGTAAATCTCAGTTTGCATGTGTAAACCAGGATTTCCACCTGAGCAGACTTTTGAATATTGGCCCAAATTGTTTTGCTGAAAGAAGTATCTGTTTCATTTGAGAACGAAAATATCTTTAGTTTCTCTTTGAAATACATTGGTCTGGCTCCTAAATAGTTTGCAGTTTCTGGTACCACAATACCAAATTTCTATTAAATTCTTTTTTACTAGAAGTGTGTAAAGCAATGGTGAAAACCCACTTGTTTCACTGCACAAACACTCATTATATAAGTAGGAAGTTATTACTAATACATCAAAACACAAGAAATAATAGACTCGACTGTTTATGAGAAGTGATCACCTGCTCTTTAAGTGCTGTATAGATGATATGAAATAACTGTCCTTTTGATTCTGGATTAGTTTTTATTCAGTATAGTCAATTGTTGTTTTAAAAAATTGTATGCATTTTGCAAACGTTAACTACTTTTAAACAGGACAATCCACTGTTGTAACAGTGTGGTACGTTTTAGGTGACACTAGGGTTCCTCCTGTGCCACACCTGTGATTCAGCTCTTGTCAAATACTGTATGCTGCACTATTGAAAGGTAATGTGCCTGGGGGGTGTGGTTTGGCCACCAACAAGATGGAAGCCTAATTTCTGAGCTCGCTCTGGTTTTGGTATTTTTGGAGCTCCAGCATCAAGACTCACAGGTCGGTTCGGTTTATAATTGCTGCTTCCGAAAGGGTAATCCCCCCTTGCCTACTGGCGCTTGCTAGAAGTTAAGTAGACACAGTTCTTTTTGGCTGAAACTAGTGCTGATCCAGAGTAGTGTGACAGGCACTAGGCCATGCAGGCCCCACCAACACTGTGACGGAACAACAGTCAGCGGACCGAGCGGGTAAAGAGGGTCTGTTCTCACCCCCTACATTTATCAGCTGGAGCTATCAGATACTTGCCTTCCCCTGCCAATCTGCCTGACCTTCTTATGGCTTCTCTAGGTGTCTACAGCCAGTCGGACACACTATCCCAGCCACCTCCGAAGGAGCCCTCAGTCAACGAATCCTTGCAGTACATAACATGCATGCTGGAGACCGTATTAAACAAAGTTGTGGATATTAATGTTACACTATCAGGCACGGTGGCTGAGGTTCAGAACTTACAAGACCGCATGAATGTCTCTGAACACCGGTTGGAGTTGTGTGAACAGCAACAATCTAAACTACTATTCCATTTGCAAGTACAAGAAGAAAAAATGGCAATGCTATGGGGCAGATTAGAGGACCAAAAAAACAGAGCCAGACTCAATAACTTGCGTATTATTGGTCTTCCAGAAGGGGTTGAGGGGCAGAACATGGAGAGGTTCTTAAATGAGTCCCTGCCTGTAATGCTGGTTGAGAGATGGATGGGACAGATGGACGTGGAGAGGGCGCACAGGATAACAACTAGGAGGGACAAGAACTCTTCTCTGCCAAGGCCTGCCATTGTGTATTTTCTTCATTATACAACTAAGGAAAAAATGTTAAGGGCTGCAAGAAACTTTGGGGAAGTACGGTGGCAGGGGACCCCGGTTTCTTTCTATAGAAACTTTGCTCATGAGATGGCAAACAAGTGAAGGGCTTTCACACCACTCAAGAAATTTCTGTACAATTTCAACCTCCACTTTAAATTCAGAGGGCTCACCAGATTGCTTGTGACCAAAGATGGCAGAGAACTCCTAGCCGAGCATCTGTCAGCTGTAGAAAAATGGGTCATGAAATTCTGGCCAGATCTACCTCTTCCTACTACATATTCCAGGAGGATCAGCGAACCCAACATGCCAAAAGGGAACTATGTAGACAGGCACAGGCAGCCAGAGTGCAGTAATGAGGATGGACGTGCAGCACTGCAAAATGTTCCCCCAGCAACCAGGGGCCCTCCTGACTGCTCTACGCTGTGACCAGGCATGGCTCCACTCTCCCCCAGCTAAAGATAACCCCACATTGCCTCCTTGGGTGTTGTCACCCTACATTAGACAGTGACAGAGAGCCAGAAGTGGGAATCGTCTGCCCCAGGATGCTTCTATGACAGCCCCTCCAGAAAAAATGTCTCGAGAAGACAGAACTCCCCCCATGGTGCTCAGTCTGCGGTTATTGATTTCTTTGATATGGACACTACTACAGGCATGGACTGGGGTGATATCTTGGAAGCTTCACTTGTGGAAGCAGTGGACATTTCGACTCCTGTCAGGCCGGGGCTGATCTTGTATGCTGCTGCGGTGATTAAGGATATCGCTGAGACAGTGCCCTCTCCCTCTTTGAGAGCTGAACAAGCTGAAAATGTTCCTGGCTAAATTTGAACTGTGCTGGTTTGGGTTATGGTTGCTAGATGTTATAATTAAGCTATGGGGTTGACTTAATCAGACTGTCTCATGCACCCATACCCAGAAGGATATTTGGTTGTCGGTTTTCTAAAGTCATGGTGACCCCAACTTATGTAGCATAACTAGCTATGTCCTCCTTTTAGCCCCCACACTTCTCCATGTTGCTGGTTTAACCTTTATCAGCAGCTGCATAAAAGTCAGTGTACATGGGGGCATGACAGGGTAGCTCCCATATCCCATGATGCATGGTTGCAGTGTTGGTATGGGACCTCTACCTTGTAGGCAAGGTAGTTTTCCTCCTTCCCTACTTTTCCTAAACCCCTTCCCATATTCCCTGGGTCCACCTCTAGGGTTCCCCCCCCATTCCCTTTCCTTTTCTGTCGGTCGGACGCCTGACCTCAGATATGCTACAACCTCAGAGGACTTGAATCCACTTGATTCCAATCCCTCCTAAATAGTAGGATCTGAGAGCTTGTGAAGCTGAGGCTGAAGTTTTCAGCTAGCCTCTTTCACCGGCAGCCTCGATCCGATAGCGCTGTTGCATAGTGTTATAATCGGTTTGAACTGTTTAGTAGCTTGGTTTCAGAGTTAGCTGTGATATCTTTTCACTTCTGCTTCCCAGACAGTTATTACTGTCTGCATTGTTCATATTTGGTCATAACCTCTGTTGTGTGTTTGTTCCACTGCAGCTGCCCCAGGGAGGTGTGTATTTCCCTCTACTGTCTGAGCCTCTCCTCCTTTTCATCTGGCAGCCTAGGCTAAAACAGAGACCCCCAGGACGGTCAGTGTGGTGAGTTTTATCCCAGGTGTAATCCTCGCATTTTCAGCAAGTACACTCCTATTGTTACAGTTTCCATGTGCCCCATTACAACTTTGGCTAGTCACACCAGTTTCCCAACAGTGGTGGTATCCTGGAATGTTAATGGGTTGAATCACCCCATCAAATGAACTAAGGTGTTCCAACACCTTCATTCGCTGCATACAGATATCGCCTTACTTCAAGAAACCCATCTCTTGAAGAAGGCAGTTCCATGGCTAAAGAAATCTTGGGTTGGCACTGTCTGTACCAGGTTGGCTACTTCCAAGGCCAGATGGGTAGCCATTCTTATCCGGCATGCCTCGAGTTGGACCGTGGAGAAATCCAAACATGATCCACAAGGCAGATGGGTCATTGCTGAACTTTCTTCCTCTGGGGGGAGATTGATTATCTGCAACCTGCATGCCCCCAACACAGACCATATAGAATTCTTTCCATCAATTAGCCAGGCTATCTCCTTGGTATCCGGTGCCGATGGCGCCCTTCCTCTAATAGTGGGTGGAGACTATAATATGGTATTAGATGTATTACTGGACAAGCTGAAGCCTACCCCTCAAGCTAGGTCTAAGGCCAGTTTGGCTTTTCATGAACTATGAGAGGAATGGGGCTTAATGGACCTCTGGCATAGAGATAATCCCTCTGGATGGGATTATACCTTTTATTCCCAAGTACATTCCACATATAGCCACATAGACCTCTTCCTTGCTAACTCAGCAGCTGCCCCAAATGTTCTTAAAACCACAATAAGGAACATTCTTATTTCCAACCATGCCCCAGTGATTACCTCCTATCCACTAGGGGGACAATCCAAAACAGGTACTTGGTGGAGATGCAACACTTTGTTATTAAAGGACCCAGAGTTTCACAAAACAATTTCTCAAACCACCAAGGAGTATTTTGCCATCAGTGCAAACTGTGGCATCCCTGCGGGTATGGTCTGGGAAGCATTTAAAGCAGTCCTTAGAGCCCGCATAATCGCTTTCTCGACCGCCAAAAATAAGGCACGCAAAGCTAAGTTAGCTCAGTGGCAAGCAGAATTGAAAGGACTAGAGTCACGTTTCAAAGCTTCTCATGTCTCTTAGAGGGACAACTCCCTTATTTAGTGCATTGTGGGCATTAAGTACCAAATTAATGCCATGCTGAATCAAAAGTCCGAGTGGCTTCTACTGCGATCAAAGCATGCATACTGGGGTGGGGCGAAAAGAGTGGCAGATTGTTGGCATTTTGACTTCGGAAACAACAAGCTGCCACTCGCATTCATGCTCTCCATAACACATCCAGTAAGATCAGGCATACCCCTCAAGACATCAATGACGCCATGAAGGCGTTTTATCAGACCTTATATAAGTCGCAGTCTGATCTTTCCCCATCATCCTTAGAACAGGAATTGGATAAATTCTGCCAACAATTTGACTTAATGGGGCTTACCCCATTACAGGTGTCCACATTAGATGCCCCTCTAGCCCCAATAGAGCTACGTCAAGCTTTATCCCAAATGGCCAAAGGAAAGGCTTCCGGACTGGATGGCATGATGGTTGAGCTATATCAAACATTGGTACAAGATATACAGTATCTCAGCCATTACTCCTTGCACTTCAGGAGGTGCACAAAAACGGTACATTCCCCCCCATCCATAAGAGAGGCCCTCATTACCTTCTACCAAAAAAGTCCAACGAACCTCTGGATTGTGCAAATTTCCAGCCAATCTCGTTACTCTCAGTTGACACAAAGATCTTGGCCAAGATCCTAGCCACCAGGATGCTGGAGGTGCTCCCGACTATCATTCATCCCGCCCAGGTTGGCCTCATGAAGGGCAAATCGGGGGCAGACAACACTAGGCTCCTTCTTAATTTAAAATGGATAGCCTCCCGTTCCTTGGTCCCAATGGCTACACTGGCAATAGACTTTACTAAAGCCTTTGACTCCGTTGAGTGGCAGTACTTACACCAAGTCTTAAAAAGATATGGCTTTGGACCGGTGTTTTGTCAGTGGGTGTCAACCCTCTACGGATCCCCGATGGCTAGGATTTTGACCAACACAACCATTTCCATGCCATTTCCACTGCACAGGGGCACCCGACAGGGATGCTCCCTATCCCTTCTTCTTTTTTTGGTAGCGCTGGATCCCCTTATTCAGTCTGTTATCATGTCACAAAATATTACTGACATTGAAGTTGCTGGGAAATCCTACTTGGTGGTGGCTTATGCCGATGATTTGTTACTAACTATTTCTCATCCAGAGCAGGCAAGACGGTATATCTTGCCCTTACTACAGACATTTTCAATCCTATCGGGACTTTGTGCTAATCAGAAAAAAACACTCTTGGCCCCACTGAACTCAGCCTGTACTAAAAGTTGTTTATAGGGAACTGAGCTTCTCTGGGTAATGAAGGATTTTTCTTACCTTGGCATAACCATTCCTTTCAATTGGTCTGACCTACAGCCAGCCAATGTCTCGCCATTTCTATCTCAAATGTCTTCAGAGATAGAGAGATGGAAAAGGCTTCAGTTATCATTGACTGGAAAGGTAGCAGCGGTTCGTATGCTCTTACTGCCAAGAATCATGTACATCTTTAAAAATCTCTCAATACATCTTTCGCCTAAACTCTTTGCTTCACTTGAAATGCAAGTGTCTTGGTACTTGTGGGAAGGAAAATCTCCTAGATGGAACAAGAGTAAACTGAGAGCACGTTGTTCCAAAAGGGGGCTGGGTTCTCCTTGGTTTCAACGATATCATCTGTCATGCACCGCCGCTATGGCTACTAGGTGGTTTGTTCCCAGTCCAATACCCCTCCCACTTTGAGTTCAACTGGAATCTGATCTCCTGGCGGATACAAATCTGCACTTGCTATTACACCTCCAGAGTTGGAACCGGCACACGTTCCCCCCCTTAATAGCTGAAACCAAACAGGCATGGCACTCACTTATGACTTTAGCTTACACACCTCAGAATGCCCAAGCACCTCCATGGCTCTATACCCCTTTGTGGCATAACCAGACCTTGCTAATTGGTGACACTCCCATACATTGGCCCACGTGGGAAGTCCAGGGCATCCGTTACATACAAGTGCTTTGCATTCCGGGCTCCTCAGTATTGATGTCCTTTAAACAAGTCCAACATAAATTTCATCTCCCGAGCAATGACCTTTGGAAATTTCTTCAATTACGCAGTGCTATACTAGCCAATAGGGCCCATATGTGTTCAGATCCCAGATGGAACTGGCTAGCTCATAGGTACAAATCCTCCTCATCTGGGGGCCTTATTGGAAGATTCTATAAGACCTGGAGAGATGCCCAGGTAGACCCTTCAGTTGCATGTCATCTGAAATGGATGGCTAGCCTGAATACCCATATATCTGAGGACTCTTAGAAGTGTAAGCTCCGAGATTGTTATTATACTTATATTGACACCAAGAGCCGTCTTTTGCAGCTCAGGATACTGCTACTTTGGTACCATCCACCTTCATCTCTATACTCTCACTTTTTTTACAAAATTCTAACTGTTGGCGATGTCAGCATCCTGGGGCACATCTGCTTCATGTTTTGTGGATGTGCTCTTTGCTTTCACACTTCTGGGCATTTATAACTCAGCACTGCTCTACAATACTGGGCCTCCAGGTTAGTCTTTCTGATCCCAAACTCCTTTTAGGAGATACTACCTCTCTAGTTGCTCTAACTCGACCTCAGAAGCAATGGGTTGTACTTGAACTTATGGAGGCTAAACGACTTGTACTTGTGTACTGGCGTAAACCTACTCCTCTGACTCGCCTCCAGTGGCATGAGGTGCTAGCTAGATTAGCTACACTAGAACATCTGTCTTGTACCCACCTAGGTCGTATGGACCAAAACACTGCCAGATGGGAAGCCTATCTCCAATTATCTCTTTGCAAAACTCCTAATCTAGGCTGTAGATCTTCCTTTTTGACTACATGATATTTCATTACTATGTACCATTAGTCCGGTTCCTATCTGTCTCTAACACCTGAATTTAGTGGAACTCCATCCTAGTACATTGGGTAGTCTCTCCTGGTTAAGTTGCATCCTAGGAGGGTTCATATGAGAATATATTAAAGCTTGTATTTTGTGAACATATTTACACACTACTATGGTAATGCAGTAGTTACTGGTTGAATGTAGCTGCATATGGAACATGTTACCTACTTAAGGTTATGTATGTATGTGACATTATACTTATGTATGGACCAAAACAAAATAAAAATCATTCTATAATAAAAGAAAAAGAAAGGTAATGTGCCTTTTATTTTATTTGAAACAAAAACATGGAAATCTGCCAGTACTAAAAAAGACATGTAGCTTATTGTAATTCCCATTTTCCTACCAAAACTGTTTCAAGCTAGAATTGTATGTGCCTAGGTCAACAATCTAGAGTCTATTCAGCCACTGTACTCCCCCTACCTTACCCTCCCCACCAGCCATTGCTTTCTTGAACCTCTAATTTCTATCCCACACTCTTGAAACTCATAACTGTCTCAGCATTTACCAACTCTCTCGGCAGGCTGTTCATCTCCCTGCCACTCCTTCTGTTATGAAATATTTCCTCACCTCCTTGCTGAATCCACCCTGTTCATCTTATGAGTGTGCCCCCTGGTTAATGATCTCTTTCATTGCTCTAATAAGTCATTACACTCCAGCCTATTATTCTCCTCAATTATTTAATGGTTTCTGCAAGAAATATAGAAACATGGAATCTGTCTGTAGAAAAGGACATCTTTTCCAACCCAGTCTGTCCAATCGTTCCCTGCCCATTCTGCCTTCTCAGACCCTAAATGGTCTCAAATGACCCTTTCCCCCTTTTAGTTCTACGATGCCCCTGTGTTTATCCACATTTCCTTGCATGGTTGAAGCCCTCCACAGGCCTAGCCTCCACCACTTCAGCTAAAAGTTGGTTCCATGTGAAAACTACCTTTCAGTGAAGAAATATTTCCTCACATCCCTCCTGAAATTCCACCCTTCCAGGTTTATCACATGCCCCCTTTCTACCTTATCTGCCATCTCGTTCCTGGACTTCATAACAAATGTGTTCGGACTGACTATATGAACCTCATGTGTTGTTTCCTGCTGATTCTATGTCATCATTCCAGCTTGCCTTTGGACAGACCCTATATGATCCTTATCCTTTTTCAAATGTGGGATCCCCTATTGAACACAGTACTTTAGGTACAATCTCACCAATGACCCATAGAGGAGCAACAGTACCTCATTTTTCCTACTAGAGAACCACCTCCTTATTTATCTATTTCAGTGATCTGTTTATTAATTTGTTTTGCCAGTTAAGTACACTGATCCAAGGGATCTGTTTCAGGAACAACCCAGGTCAAAGTAGGCAAAGTAAGGGTGCAGATGAAACATTGTTATAAACAAGCTAGGCAATACATTTTCAGGAGTAACTGAAAATACACATATAAACAAAGTAAAACATTTGTACGCAGTTTTTATGAAGTGGCACAAAAAATAAAGAATTAATGTCCCAACATCCTGTTTACGTTCCTCTGTGCCCTAGTGCATTGGGCCACTGGCTTAAAACTATTACTGATGATGAACCCCAACTCCCTTTCCTCTTTGAGCACAATGACTTTTTCACATCATCCAATAATCCATCCTTGAGCTACCTCATGTTCATAACTTTGCATTTGAGTGCATTAAACTTCAGTTGCTATACCACAAAACAGTTTTGCTAGGTTCCTGTTCATATTCCTTTTCCAGTTTCCAGTTTCTTCAGTGTCTACCCTGCCACAGAGTTCAGTGTAATCTGCAAAGAGGTAGATTTTACCCTTGATCTCTCTGACTATGCTGCAGATGGATGCCTAAAACAGTAGTGGGCCCAGCAATGATCCCTTTGCCCCCCCCCACTAGTTACCTTCAATACATCTGAATGTTTTGCAACCTCCGTCTGTATTCTTTCTCCTAGACAATTTACTGACACAATAGTTAGCTTTGCATCTGCCCCAGGTCTTCCAGATTCTTAACAAGTCTTTGGTGGTACAATGTGTTAAAGGCCTTATTGAAGTCTAGGTACAGCACATCAACCACAAGGTGAGAGTACAACTGTGCAGGCTGATATTCTTTGGTGCAAGCTACCTTTGTTGTTTTAATATGTGCACTCCATGATGCTTCCATCATGAGCCATGAGCACTGGTGCCATGTGGGTGAGGCTTTCTGCAGCATCATTTACCACAGTGCAATGCTGATAACAGTTAGCCTACTCAAGAGTCAATTCAGTCAGAATGCTGTCAGAGGACTGTATTCACTTTTTTTCCTGAGAGCAAAATACAACCAAACCTCAACTTGAAGTGTCAGAGACCATTCCAGATAGAGTTCCCAGCTGAGGTATATTCATGTACAGAATTTGTCATATGAGAGGAAATGGGACTTTTTTTACTATCAGAACTTCACAACAACCTGCTGTTGCTGCTTAGTGAGGAGTGTTCTGCAAGATAAAAGAGATGGAAATGACTGGAGAGTAGCTTGAAGAGATACAGGACTGTGTTAAATGTGAGTACCCCCATGGGTTCTGAACATCCACTTCACAAAGATACAAGCCTTGTGGCTGTAGCCTGCAGGCCCATGGGAGGTAGAGGTTGTGTCATATAGGAGTAGCAGACAAGTGGAGCAGGAATCAAGGAGAAATCCTCCAGTAAGCCATTAGAGTTTTTCTAGTTGGGGACACACGTGTGTCAAGCTTTGCTGATGGTGCTATTTCTGTTGCCCTAGGAGATCCAAAAATGTTAGCCTAACTGTGAGCTGGGACTGATGGTAGGGTACTTGAATTGAGAAGTTACATTATTTAATAAAGTTACACATGATATGTCATTTTTAGAGTGTGTTGTGTAAAAGAGTGTTAGATTGTGATATTGTTAAGTATTTATTAGTGATTTTATGTTATGTGTTATTTTTGTTACTGTGTTTGTATCCTTATTACTGCCTCCCCAGGTATGGTTGAAAAAGGGTCTTCAGAGTCAATCCACCTTCCTGGTGAAATAAATAAATAAATAAATGATGAAATAAATGATGACCCTTCATGGAGCATCATCTATGTTTTGTCCTGGTAACACCAGAAGGACATTCAAATGTATTAAGCCGTAGACATGCTAGATGTCTGAGTGGGTCTAAATGAAAAGCAATGCAGTGCTAAAATTGTGCAATTTAAATGTGGTCCTCCTGGGAGACCCCTGGCGGAAAAAAAGCTGCAACCAGATGTGACCTAAAGAGATCTAGATCTTAATCAGCTTGCTACTGTTTAACTGTAATATTGGGTGGAAATTGGAATTTGTAATTAAGTTTTTTTTTCTGTTGCCCTTCATAAACCTCTGCCTAGTGGTCCTCAAAATCAACTTTTAACAAGCCTATCCAGCGCTTTCCCATGGAGGTATGGCCAATTGTACCTGACCACCAGGGGTTGTTATAGTAATTCAAAATTTTCCAAGGAGCCTGACTCAGAACTGAACCAGAACTGTTTCTCCTCCTGCCCACCCTCCCTGAAGAGCTGCCTAAAAGCTGCATGATATTTTATATTATTATCAAGAATGTCATTCTTCCCAAGTTGAGCTCTCAGTGTGTACAGTCGTTGTTCTCACTTAATAGATCTTCTGGAATACCAGCACTTGGAACACCAGGGTGTTTTATCAAGACAGACACACAGGCTCTCTCCTTTTAGCCATGTCAGTAGGACAGATTACTATGATCATCAAATGCACTGAGTTAAGGCCTAATATAAGCTGGGCAACCAGCATCAAGGTAAATGTCTATCATGTGAAAATGCCCTATTGTCTGAGTTAAGCCCAGAAAAACTGACCTATTATTAAGTATGTGCTGACACAAGAATCAACCTTGAGTTTACAGGGCATATAATATTCTACAGTGTTACAACAGCTTCTGGATGATTTCCAGTTAATTATGAATATCCATGATCCTGTCAGTTGGCAGGCATCACGAAAGCACATGTTCCCATGCACTACCTGTTAGACCACTCAATGACTCCATAGTTTTGGATTGGGTACAAAGCTTCTATAAATGTGTCCTTCTAGTAGACATGATTAACACAGCCCCATCACTACCCAGCAAAACCTGCAACTATGGAGACATTGATACCTTTAGCAGGCAGTATGTGGGAGTGTTTGACTACACATTGTCTGCAGTTGATTTCCAGGACCAGGATGGGGCCCTTCCCCAGAAATGGTTCAGAGGTAATGAAGGAGGGGAACAGCACAGCCTAAAGAACCTGTTGTATTATTAAAGTGCTTGGTGATGCACATACTGAACAAGAATCCTAAGAAGGAAAACTGAATGGGAGGGATTAAGCTGGCCACTACAGTAATTCAGATGACAGAGATATGAGGGTCATTATAAGCAAGACTGTAAAACAAACTAGCAACTGTAACAAGACTTACAGCAAAGAATGTTGGGATGCAGTGGAACAGGCTTTCAATCGCAGGAGGAAAGTGGCAATACTGCTTCACTATAGACCACTGGTGAGACCCCATCTGGAGTACTGTGTTCTGTTTAGGAGTCTTCACCTGAAGAAAAAAAGAGATGCTGGAGATAGTGCAGCACATAGTAATCAAAATGAATCAGGGCCAACAGCGCAGACTCTAAGAGAATCTAATCAGGGCATTGAACATGTACTTGCTGGAAGCCAGAAGGGAGAAGGGGTACATGATAGAGAACTTCAAGTTCCAGAAAGTAATAAACAAGGTAAACTGTTTGAAACTATTTAGCAGGAATGGTGGGTCAAGGGTCAAAAACAATGGGAAATTAACCTAAGTTAGTGGGAAGGTGAGATTCCAGAGGGATGTTAGAACATTTTGCTTTACCTTGGGAGAGAATAGTACAGCCATGGAGCAGCGTACCAGCAGGGGCAGGGAGGCACAAAGACCATTAATGGGTTTAGGTAAAGTTGGGACAAAGTAAAGGGCTTAATAGTTTCTCATGGGGTATTAGTAAGGCAGGGAGTGAGGCAGGGGGACAGAAGGGTGAACACCCATCTGGACAATAGGTAGATAAAGGTGAAACTGGTTGGACTGGATGGACAAATGGTATTTTACTGCCAACATTGTCTATGGTTGTATAATGGTATTGGCTATTGTGAATGTCTACTGGAAGGAAATACTGGGGCCAGAAGGTGAAGGAAGGAAACATATTCAATTCAGTGCTTCAGAGTAACTGGTAACTGGTATTTTTCTTTTAAACTTAGATTGTAGGCTTGTAGTGACACTATACTTTCTTTCTGTGTTGTCTTTACTTATAATTGTTTTTGGGCTGTTGAAAATTTAAAAAATAGTGGTGGTGTAATTCTGTGCTGTCTTTAATTGCTGCAAATTTTGCCCCCACCCTTCCCCAACTCTAATTATATGCCCTGATAAATCTGATTGACAGGAGCTAAACACAGGGTATAGTAAGAGGTGTAAGTAGGAGGGGCATAAGGGGAAGAAGACCACCCTCAGCACGACAAGTTTTTGACTCATTTATTTATTTATTGGTTTCTTTTCCTTAAAAAATATATATCTGAGGATCAGTTACAGGATTTTAGTACTGTAAATAAATAAAAGAGAACTAAGAGAGCTTCAGTAGCAGATAAGTAGTGGAATTGCAGTATATGTGGGAGTGGTGCAATGCAGTGGCTGTGGGCAGCCATATTCAGGCAGACCTTCTGACACTGAGGTGCTGCCCTATCTGCATGCATCTCTCGACTGCGGGATGAGGTAGCCAGACTCAGAGCGAAGTAAACTGGGTCAGGAGTACCATCACCCCTGTCCAGGAACCACCCAGTCCAATGCAGCTGCCTCAAAGGATGCCGAGAACGAGGAGCACTTGGATGACAGTGGCCTAGGGAGGGTTAGAGCAGTCAGGCAGAGGCACATCCCAGATCCTATTCCTCTCAAGAACTCATATGCCACACTGGCAAATGAGGACAACCAAATAGAGGTACCTAGGGAAGTGGAAGGAAAGGATGTGGAGGTTAGGCAAGGAGGTGACCTCAGTGGGGAAAGCAGTGGACCCCAGAGGAGGAGGAAGCTAACTGGTGGGGACTCCATCATAAGAGGGATCCAGCTAGGAACACAGGAGGGGAGGACAGGAGGTGAGGTGCCTACCAGGTGCCACGGCATGGAGGGATGGAAGGAAGATACTGGGGATCACTGGGAAGGCAAGACAGGAGGGTGAGCTGGATGTCGTTATCCACCTAGGTACTAATGACTTGGCAAATGGGGAGCCAAAGGAAGTTCAGGAAGAGTTTAGGAAACTGGGGAGGGTCTCAATCAGTAGCTACTTCTGTCACTTTCTCAGAAGTACTACCTGTGAGAGGCAAGGAGAGCATTGAGTGCATGCACCAGGAACTTTAACTCATGGTTGAAGAACTGGTGCTGTGAGAAAGGTTGGATTCATTGGTGACTGGGGACCCATCTGGAGGGATGGAGGTTTGTTCGAGCTGACGGCCTGCATCCATCCTGGAGGGAATCCAAGCACTCAATGATAAGTTTAAATACTACATTGACAAGCATTTAAACTAGCAAAGGATTAACTTGAGCCAGCAGGATGATACCCATTTGCTCCCCACAGCTAGTAATGGAACCAATGAACCAGAGGAGTGCTATCTCTGCAAAGCAGTGCAAAAGGTGGAGATTAGTGTCCAAAAGGTGGATAAGCAGAAAAGGGCAAATTCAGCAGAAGGGCAGACAGCAAGGAGAACCAGGGATAAATGACAACCAAGGAAGGGGCTGGAGAGAACAGTGAAGCAGTCTAGGAGGTCAAATCATGGAAAGCCATGTGCAAATGCCAGGAGCCTTAGCAACAAGATGGAAGATCTGGAGGCTGTCATGGTACAGTCAGACCTGGACGTTGTGGCCATCACTGAAACCTGGTGTAATGATAACCATGACTGGGAGATGGCCATACCTGGCTACAACATATTCAGAAGAGACAGAGCAGGCAGGGAGGAGGAGTGGCACTGTATGTGAAAATGACATAAGGCCACACAGATCCAGGAGGAACAAAATGGGGAGAGATACTGTGGGTTAGCTGGAAAGGAAAATGGGGCCAGCTATCCGCACA
This sequence comes from Neoceratodus forsteri, assembly GCA_016271365.2. Taxonomy (NCBI): domain Eukaryota; kingdom Metazoa; phylum Chordata; order Ceratodontiformes; family Ceratodontidae; genus Neoceratodus; species Neoceratodus forsteri. The sequence continues at coordinate 1,021,138,634 of CM028129.1, forward strand.
GGTGTGTGTTCTATAGACCACCAGCCCAGGAGGAAGAAACAGATAGGGAGTTGATGCTAGCCATCCAAAGGATGGCAGACAAGGTGAGGTAGTACTGGTTGAGACTCAATATACCAGACGGGACTGGAGCATCCCAGCAGCAGCATCAACTAGAGCAGATTTATCCTGGACTCCTTCAGGGTGCCTTCCTCAAGCAACTGGTCATGGAACCAACTCAGCAGAAGGCAATACTGACCTTGTGCTCACAAACAGGGACAGTGTGATGGGGTAACAGTGGGGAGCACCTGGGTAACAGTGACCACCAGTCATTGTGGTTTGAAATCACAGAAAGAGCAGAACCAAACCACACAAAACACATATCCTGGATTTTAGGGGGCAGACTTTGGGAAAATGGGGAGATGCTTGAAAGAGGCATTAAGGGAATGGGACAGGAATCAGGATTGAGGAACAGTGGGCAGTATTTAAAATGGGGATTATAAGAACAACAGAATTATGCATTAAGCAGGTTAGCAAGAGGAAAAGAAAGAGGAGACCATTATGGTTTTCCAAAGAGGTAGCAAAGAAAGTGAAAGCCAAAAAGATTGCATTCAGGCAATACAAAAGACACATGCAGAAGGGGATAGGGAGAAGTACCAGGAGAAACAAAGGAGGCAGGGAAGTCAGTAAGGAAGCCAAAGCTCAGACAGAAGAACACATTGCAAAATCAGTGGTTAAAGGGGACAAAACCTTTACAGGTACATAAGGAAAAAGAAGGACAAAAGGAGGGATAGTGAGACTGAAGGGGAGGATGGGAGTCATGGAGGATGACAACAGTAAAGCTGACATATTGAACAGGTATTTCTGCTCAGTCTTTACTAAGGAAGAGGGGTAATGGGTCTGAAGGAGTACAAGGGTGAGAATGGTGCAGAAATGGACACAAGTCCCTTTACACGAGAAAGGGTCCTGAAGGAACTGGAAGTAATAAGAGCTGATAAAGCAATGGGGCCAGATGGGTGCACCCCAGGGTCCTTAAAGAACTAAGAGAGGTGGTGGCTGAACCTCTGGCTATCCTGTTCAGCCAATCACTGGAAACAGGGAGGTACCCAAAGACTGGAGGACAGCAGATGTAGTCCCTTTATACAAAAGTGGGAACAAAGAGGAAGCAGGGAACTACAGACCAGTCAGCCTCACCTCGGTAGTGGGAAAGATCATGGAAGCACTACTGAAGGAGAGATTGGTGGAACATCTGGTTGTCAATGGACCACAGGACCCAAGGCAGCATGGTTTCACCAGGGGAGGTCATGTCAGACCAACCTCATTGAATTTTTGACTGGGTGACTAGGGAGGTGGATCAGGGAGGGCAGTGGACATGGCCTATCTGGACTTCAGCAAGGCCTTTGACACTGTGCCACATAGAAGACTATTACACAAACTGGGGAATATGGGTGGGCAGGACAGTAGTGTGGTGGTAGGTAACTGGCTGGGTGGCAGGACACAGAGGGTGGTGGTAAATGGCTGTCACTCCACAGAGGGAAGAGGACCAGTGGGTACCACAGGGATCAGTGCTGGGACCGGTCCTATTCAACATCTTTCATCAGTGACATTGCACAGGATATAGAAGGCAGAATTTCACTGTTCGCTGATGACACAAGCTCTGTAACAGAGTAGACACACAGAGGGTGTAGACAGAATGAGAAGGGACCTGCAGAAACTTGAAGAATGGTCAAGGGTTTGGCAGTTGAAATTCAATGCAAAGAAGTGCAAGATAATGCATATGGGGCACAAAAACCCTGGCACAATATATCAGTTGGGGGGTGAGGCTATAGCATGCACCAAGCAGGAAAGGATCTTGGGGTTGTCATCCTGATGACCTCAAGGTAGGGAAACAGTGTGACAAGGCAGCAGGTAAAGCAAATAGGATGCTGGGATGTATGGCAGGGGCATCACCAGCAGGAAAAGGGAGGTCATAATTCGCTATACAAGACACCAGTGAGGCCCCACCTGAGTACAGTGTACAGTTCTGGAGACCATACCCACGTAAGGACATAGACAGGGTAGAGAAGGTTCAGAGGAGGGCAACAAAGATGGTGCATGGGTTGCATCACAAGTCCTATGAAGACAGGTTGAAGGAACTGAACATGTACTCCTGGAGGAGAGGAGGGAGAGAGGGATGATAGAGACATACAAGTATCTTACAGGGAGGAACAGGGTGCAGGAAAACACTATTTTAAGCGAAAAGATGTTTCAGGACTAGAGGGCATGGGATGAAGTTGGAGGGAGGACGATTCAGAGGAAACATGAGAAGAATTTCTTCACAGAACGGGTGGTGGACAAGTGAACACCCTGCCAGAGGAAGTGGTGGGGGCTGAAACAATCACGGGATTTAAGAATGCATGGGATAGACATAAAGGAATTCTAGAGGTCAGGGGTAAGGGGAAATAGACTTCTAGGAAAACAAACTGAACTTACAAGCTCAAATGGGCAGACTAGGTGGGCCATAGGCCCTTATCTGCCGACACTGTCTATGTATCTATGTATCTATGTATCTATGGATTGGGTGGGTTTCACTTAATGTGTCCCAAGTGTTGTGCCTAGAAGGAAAAAAATGTTGTTGACCACTGGTGCTAGCACATGCCTCTCTGATGCTACATTAATGACACCATTTTACTTTTACTTATTTATTCAGAAGTTTCACCAGAAAGGCATACTGAGCAGTAATGCTTGTTTCTAGAAGTGACTATTTGGTCTTTTCAAGACCATCCAGTTAGGCCAAGGAACAAATGTGTTAGGGAAACATGTTTAAAAGGAGGTGGGGTTTTATTGTTTTAAACTGATTTTAGATTGGGAAGTGGCACAAATCTACACTGGATATACTATCTAGTATAAAATCCAATCCATTTAATACTGATGGCAGCAGAGTGGATACAAAAAAATATCTGCAGATAATCTTTTGGATAGTTAGTGCCTATCATACCTGGTGGTGGTAGCAGTAGTAGTAAAAGGTTCATTTTGATTAGGGGTCAATCTTAACATTATTTTACTAGCCCAAACACTAGTGCAAATTGACCAGGGCTAGTGCAGCTAACTCTCTACTAGCCCGGCTTGGCTAGTGCAGATTTTCATGGCTGTTAGTGAAGTTAAAAATGTCTCTACTTTAGCAATCTCTCATCTTCATGCTAATCTCTCTCAATGTTCCAGATGATCAGTGTGATTAACAGCTCATTAAGAGCTGCAATTATCTGGCAGTTCAAGAGAGGGATCCCTCAAAAGACTCAATGTGAGTCATTATCGCTCTACTGTTAAGACTTTCAGCTAGTGTTCAGGGTGTGATCAAGGGTAGAGTGCTGTTAAATCACTAAGTTCCAGTTTTCTGAATACGTCTATGTCTAACAATTTGTCCAATATTATTAAGACCAGTGACCCTCATTTCTCTACATTTTGAGTGTTTGTATCCAACATTTCAGTGACAAAAGGCGAGGAGATATACAGGATTAGCCCTGTAGGTGGTGGGTTTTAGCCCAGCCTCACCATAACTTCCTTTTCCCCTCCAAATCTCTTAACTCTGTTCTTTCCCCTGGACACCACTGCAGACCAGACTCTGAAGTGACCATCCATAGATCCATTGCTGCCATTACTGGCAAGTGTAGGGGGTCCACAGCTCTTCTAAATGGACCATGCCAGCCATCGCCATCCATGCAGTTCCACCCCTATCCCACTCAGCATGTCCTTTCAGCCTAAAAACAAAGCTTTGTATCATGTATGGTACAAAAATAAACTTTGATAAAATACATAATTTGAAACCTTGAAATAGGCATTCCTGGGGTGCATAGATCATCCTATACAGAAATAGAAATAGTATAGTGTTATGCCTGTGTACTGTCTCCCCAGGGCTGATGAAAGGACAATGTTTAAGAAAAATCTGTTATTGTTGAGGCAGAGCATATTAAAATCAATGCTTTTACAAATAAAAATGTCATAGTTTTCTATTTCCCAAGTCCCTTAGGTTTGTCTAGCCCCCACCCCAAAAGAAATCTTAGATGTGCTCCTGGCTTACTTGAGACTGTACAAAAACGTTCAAAAGTGCAGGTCTCCAGTTGACTATAGGGTGGGGACTGAGAGTGTCTTTCTCTGCCTGACTCTGTTTATTGCCCTGTGGGTGGTGGTGACAGTGTGGTGAGGTGCATGATGATGTCAGCTATTGTGTGCGTAGAGCTAGGACTGCTTGATTGAACGTTTGCTGTTGTGATATCCTCTCTCTGTTTGGTGTGGGGGGGCAGAAAGAGGAAGAGAGGAGACTATGATACAAAACAATGGGGGGCTCACTGTGATGGCATTGAAGTCTTTTATTTCTGCTGGGAAGCTGAAAGCAATGTGGGAGCAGGATAAATGTGTAATAATCAGAGTATTTCTTGGCTTTGCTTGCATTGTTTCCTGCATAAGTAATCAAAATGTACCATCATAATTAAGGGCTAGTGCAATCATCTGTGAGATAGTGCAGTTTTGAATCAACTTGCCCTGCTGGCTAGTACAAAAAAAAGTTAAGGTTGACCCCCGATTTTGACACAGGTACATTCAATTAGACTGAAGTCTCCAGTTCACCATCTCATTTGGGGAGGAATTGTGAGGGTAAGAAGGGCAGTGGGGGGACTGTACAGAGGAAGATCTGGAAAAAGCAAATATCCTGAACAAATACTTCTGTTAAGTCTTCACATTGGAAGGAGAGGGAGACAGACCACTTAAAAGCAGCAAGAATACTGGGGGAGGGAGTTACATAGAAGTGCATTAGCAGAGGAATTATTCCAAAAAGCACTTATAAATCTAAAAGTGGACAAAGCTATGGGGCTGAGGGAGCTCAGGTAGGTACTGGTTACATCTCTGACAATCACTGGAATCAGAAGGGGTTCCAGAGGACTGGAGAAGGGCAGATGTTGCCCTGCTTCATAAAGTGGCAGCAGGGATGAGTCGGGTAACTATAGGCTAGTTAGTCTGATGTCAGTGGTGGGGAAGTTAACTGAGACACTTTTAAAGAAAAGGCTTGTAGACTATAATGAAACCAGAAGGTTACTAGACCAGAGGGGTAGGTCATATCAGATGAATTCAATTGACTTCTTCGACTGGGTAATCAGGGAAATAAAGTAAGATGAGGCAGTGATGTGGCCTACGTAGATGTCAGCAAGACCTTCAACACTGTATCACATAGGAGGCTCATAAGAAACTGGGAAGTTTGGAGGTGGATTCCAAGGTGGTGAATAGGGTATGAAACTGATTAATGAATAGGCAACAGAAGGTAGTGGTAAATGACACTCATTTGGGGGAGGCAGAGTGACCAGCAGGGTACCTCAATGCCCAGTGCTGTGACCAGTCCTTTTTAATGTCTTTTTAAATGACTTTGCAGAAAAGCTGGAAGGGAAAGCATGCCTCTTTAAAGATGACTACAAAATCTGCACTAGGGCAGGCTCTCCATAGGGGTTGGAGAGAATGTGAAAAGACTTGAGAAAACTCAAGGAGTGGTGAAGGGTATGGCAACTGGATTTCAAAGTGAAAAAGCACAAAATCATACACCTAGGGAACAGAAACCCAGAGACAGAGTAAAAAATGGAAAAAGATATTATTGACAGTCACAAAACAGGAAAGGGACTACCAGGCAATCATATTAGATGATGTCAAGGTGGCAAGGCAGTGCAACAAGGGCAACTAAAATGATGCTGAGGGGCTGCATCAGAAGACTTATGTAGAGAGATTGCTGGATCACCATATGCACACATTGGAAGGGAGGAGGGAGAGTGGATACATGATAGAACCAATAAGTACTGCACAGGGTGAATAAGGTATGGGAGGGAAGTGATTTTCAGAGAAAAATGTGCACAAGAATAAGGGGGTATGCAATGAAGCTGGAAGAGGAGAATTTAGGATTGATTTATGTAAGTAATTCTTCATTGAAAGAGTGGTGGTTGCCTGGCACTGTCTTCCAGCAGAGGTAGTGGGGGAAGAAACACTGGTGGGCTTCAAGAATACATGGGATAGGAACCAGTGAGTCCTGGCAGAGAAGTGGGGGCTAGAGAACAGGTAAGGTTTTCAGTGACAGGATAGGCAAGGAAAAAAATGGACAGGCTATATGGTCCAAGAAATCCTTATCAGCTGACAATTTCTATGTTTCCATGTTCTATGTTTCCATGTCCATGTCCTGTGTGTTTCCTTGTTGGAAGATAAATACAAAGTTAAGGAGTTAACAATACATCAATGGTATATTAAATACAGAAAGTGCAAACATTCATTTAAATATATACTAGAATGTTTTGAAACAATTTCATACAATTTATTTTTCAATATTCTATTTATTCTCCTTGGCTCCCATTTGCCCTGCCCCACCATCCCCTGAAGCTTTTCTGCTCAGCTAGTACCCCCAAAGATCCCCCCTCCTGGGCAGGATCAGGAGGGAAGGGCCATCCTCCACCCCACCCCCCCAAATCCTGAATCAAGTCTGCCGACATATCCACTGGTGGTGGGAAGGGTGGAGGTGAAGTGTGTGGGAGTCATCAATATCTTCCACACTGCATGTTCTGCCTATTTTTTTCTCTCCATCTCCCAACCACAGCACACTCAGGTTCATACCTCTCAACCTCCCTCATCACAAATCAGGGACAAGGCTAAAAATGATCAGGGACAAATGATCAAAATCAGGGACACTTCTGAAAAAATAATAATATTAGTTTCAGAAGCTATGTATAATATGCTTCTTAGTGTGAATTGCATTTTCTTAATGAGAAGTAGTCTGTAACACCAATGGCTGTCATTATTTTGTGATTCAAATCCCTACTCTTCAGTGACAGACATGCCAAAATTAGGAGGGACAGAAGAAATTTCTGAGGCAAAATCAGGGACATCCCTGAAAATCAGGGACAGTTGAGAGGTATGCTCAGGTTTGTGTATGCACATGGAGGCACCATGCATTCCTGGATTGCAGCTCCCTTCCCCACCCCTGACTACCCTTGACTATCATCTGCCACTAGTGTTCCCATGTGCTACCACCATGCCTCAATCTGGTGACAAACTAGAGCAGAACATCACTCCAATGTGAGAGAGGAGACCTGCCAGGTGGCTGCTCAGTACTCTCCCAGCCCTCTGCCCAGCTGATCCCTGGCAACCCATGCTCATTCCTAACAATGGTCACCAGCTTGGTGGGAGATAAGGAACTCAGTGCCTTAGCACTCCATGCAACAAGGCTAGCTAACAATTGCATGCTATTTTAACATTTTCATTTAACGCTACTCCAATGAGTTTTGGCAGCTTGACACCTTTAGGGGAAATTTGTGCTTTTTATCTACTGCCCCTTGGGAGCCTATCCATTAATACACTCAGGAGATGGATAATTGTTACTCATTACCCACCATTACCAAGCCATACTCACTGTCTCGGGGGGCCTCTCTCTCTGTCTCATGCCTTGGTTGCTAAAAATATACTTTTTTGTGTGTTTATTCCATGTCTTTCTTCCCCCACTAGTTGGAACCTTCACACTATGTAAGTGAAACCTCAAACTGCACACTATGGGTCGGATATTCAAGTGCGGTTGCGCAATGCGCAATAGGGTTGCACCAGCGCAAGTCAGAAAATGCGCCATTCTGCGATATTCAGCAGGAGGCAGTTGCGCCACTGAAAACATGCTGAGCAACAGCACAATGATAATGAAGGCAAGCACAACTGAAGGGGGTGGAACTGTGCATAAAGTGTGCAGTGCGATTTTTAAAGATTTGCGCAATGCGCAACAGTGGAACAGGCGGAAGTTGCGCCATACCGGAAATGAGCCAAATTAAAAAGGAGCAAGGAAGAGGTGCAAGAATGCTACAGGGAAGCCACATGAGGCAGGGAGAGAGACAGAGTAAGAGGGAGAAAGAGGGCAGGCCAGGAAAACAAGACAACAGAATAGGGGCAAGGGAAGGTGTGTGGGGCCACAGAAAGCAGAGGCCAGTAGGTGTACCCGGTGCAGTGGAGGTAGCAGTCAGGACAGCAGGGGGAACAAAGCAACAACAGTGGGGGGGGACACAAGCCAGGGGCATGGACAGTGCCACCTTCCACACGGAAGCTGTAATGAGGGGGGTGAGAAGGCATGCTGCAGGGGGATGTGGCCGTGGAAGGGCCCGTTGGTGGTACGCCCCCAACAGGCAGTACCGAGCCCTCACCAGCTTTGAGCTGTACACAGATGTCAAGATTGTGGGCCGGTACTGCCTGAACAGAGCAATACTGAGGCGGCTCTGTGAGCTGTGCAGTGATGTGATGCAGGCACCCACATGATGGAGTCATGCTGTGTCAGTGGAGACAAAGGTAACAGCCTGCATGTGCTTGCTCACCACGGGTACCTTCCAGAGACCAACAGGGGACACCATAGGCATAACACAGTTGGCCACGTCATGCATCCTCACCCAATTCCTCAGCGCACTGCTGCCACATGCTGTGGAGTACATTAATTTCCCCAGCACTGTGGTGGAGTGCATAGCAAACATACAGGAGTTCCACAGGGTAGCACGTATGCCTGGCATGCTAGGGGTGATAGACTGCACCCATGTGGCCATTCACACGCCACCTGGCCCCGATGGGGCTGCCTACATGAACTGGAAGGGATATGCCAGTGTCGACTGCCAGGTGGTGTGTGATGCCAGTGGGCACATCATCAATGTCTGTGCCACGCACCTTGGGGGAGCACATAATTCCTTCATCTGGTACCAGTCGGCACTGTGCCATCGATGTGAGAGTGGGGACATCCCCACAGGTCATCTAATGGGAGAGTATGCATGTAGAACTGACAAATTGTGGGCAAGGGGGGTGTAAGCCAGAGGTGCCATGGGTGTGGCACACAGGGTTTGGGGCAGTCTGAGCATGAACAAGACACTAACCTCCACTATCTCCACACAGGTGACAGTGGATACCTACTCCATTCCTGGCTGCTCACACCCTACCGGTGGCCCACGATCCCATCACAGCAACGCTTCAATGAGGCACATGCCACCACATGCAACATCATTGAGCGGGTGTTTGGGATGCTGAAGGTGCATTTCCACTGCCTGGACACCTCTGGCGGTGCCCTACAGTATAGCCCCTCAAAGGCCTGTGGGATATTCCTGGCCTGTTGTATCCTGCACAACATGGCCAAAGACTGTGGGATAGCCATACAGGTCAAAGAGGGGGACAGCGATGGGGACGACGGAGATGCCAGTGGTGATGGGGATTTGCAGCCCCCCCCCTTGGATGATGGGACCCCCGACTGATCCGGCTCACCCAGCTGCACTGGGACACCATCTCAGAGGAGCACTTCAGCCAACACAGGTAAGTCATGGGGCCATGTGCAACCACCAGTGGCTAGGGCACAACCCACGTACACACATGGAAACACACCAGGGGTGCATGACGGCAAGGGAAGTGGCAGGGCACAGAAGCACACACTTACAACCAGGGAGGGGTGAACAGTAACACGCCACATGGATGGACACACACGCACACACAGTAGGCACAAAGTGCACAGGGGTCAGGTGCAAAACAGAGCTGGAACACAGGCACTAGCAACACACATGTCCACAGGCCACCACGTCCACTGACTGTCTATGTGCATGTGTCAGATGCTGAGCACCATCGCACTTTGGTGTACAGTGCAATGCAGGCATCATCATGCACATGCTCCTGTGCACAGCAGTCAGGAGGGTGTGCAGGTGGACTGTGTGTCTGCGTTTAGGGCTGGGCACCCACCGGTGCACTGCCCACAAAAACACACAGTGCACACAGGGCAGCACCAGACAGTGCCTGCACTGGGAGACAGGTCAGTCTTGTGGCACAGTGCCACGTCTGCCTCGGATCCGTGGGCGGCCCCACCGAGACCCAGCAGCACTGGCTGGCTGAGCATGGGCCTCATGGGGTGGCACCAATGGTCCACCAGAGGTTCCACTGCGCGAACGCGACCATGCCCACACAGGTGTCTGCAGCACACCGAACATACCTGCACCAGGAGTGCTCGGGATGCCCACAGCTGAACCCGGCATCGACAGGGTGGGTGTCGCACGATGCCGGGAACGAGGAGTGGATAGTGAACTGCGCGGTGTGAGCGACACATGGGCACCTACCTGTGTGCCCATTGTGGCCATGACAGCGACCAACGCCTGTGTTTGCCTGTCAATGGCAGTGGTCACATCCTCCCACAACTGGTCAATCCGTGACAGGATCCTATTGGTGTCACTGCTGTGTCGCTCCTTGACCCGCTCCACAGCCACACACAGTGCCTCCACGGACGTTGCAAGCCACATCTGCTGTACTGATGACTGCAGCAGGTGGGTGTACTCATCAGAGAGGTCGTCTGCTACCTCGGCAACCTGTCCCTCAGGGTATGGAAGGGCCTGATGTTCAGCACCCCTTGAGGGTGGGTGCTGCTCACCAGGACCAGGTATGGGCAAGTCGTGGTGCACAGACACCACCACTGAACCCTGTACTCCCAGTCCCAGTGGGTGACTACTGCTGCTGCCCCTCTGCCTGCTGTGCCCAAGGGATTGGTTGTTCCACCGCTGTGGCCACAACAGTGCCACTGACCTGACCAGCCACTGGTGCTGCCCCACCGGTGCTGACAGGCGCAGCCTGGGACTGTGCTGACATGCTGGCACACACGTCGGAACCAGCCAGGTCCATGGGCGTGAGCTGGCCTGCTGTGTGTCCATTCCATGACACACACATGTCACTGCCCATAATGGTCATTGCATCATCAGTGGTGCAGGTCTGTGCCACAGCCACAGCGTGCTGGCATGCTTGGACGCCAGACCACCGAGACACAGGAAGGACCTCCCCCCACACCGGTCTCAACGACATCAGTGTTGACAGCCAGGTGGACCGACTGTTGCAATGCACGCCGGCTACCTGCGGAGGTGGATGGTCCCTCCTCCAACTCCAGATGGCTGTCCACAGTGGACAGGCCCTCCACCGCTGACCCCTGCAGATGCACAGGATCTGTAACAGAAAGTAAGGACACGTTAGTGCATGTGATCTACCCTCCCCCCCGACAGACCATGACATACCATGCAGTGATGGGCTACCATCTGACTGGAAGCCACCTCCTGGAATGCCCTCAATGGCACTGCACTGCATGCTTGCAGCGAAACTGTCCTCTGCCCGAGTCAGCTGCACCACCTCTGGCTGACCCCCGCCTGTTGCAGCACGTGCCGCCCTGATGGCAGCCATCTTCTCCTTCACCCTCCTCCTGTCAGTACCCATCTTCTTCTTACACTCCTGCACAGAGCGTTGGTGGCTGCCATGCAGGTTGACGGCACGTGCCACCCCCTCCCATGCAGCAGCATGGGCCTGAGGGGTGTCCCGCTGTCCACTGAGCAGTGACTCCTGATCGATGTAGGCCTCGAAGAGTGCCTCCATCTCGGCCTTAGTAAAATTGGGCCTCCTCTTCCGCCCACCATCGTCCTCCTCACCCAGTCCTCGCTCGGTCATTTTTCAGCCTGTAAGGGTGACAGTGGTTACCTGTGACTGTGCAGTACAAAGCAAGTCCCTGAGGCCACAGTCCAGACCACACAGCATGCAACTCACCTATAAACTGCAGTAACCGAATATGGCTGCTGCAGAACAGTGTCGCATTTTCATAGTGCAACCCATGCAAATTAGGTGTGGAGCAACTTTAATGAGATGCAAATCATGCTGCTGCGCCATTGAATGGCTGATCGGATGATTTGCATATGACGGCTGAATATCGCGCTTTTGCGCTTTGCGCAATTGTGTTGAACGTGCTGAGCCAATGGCGCAGTTCTGTGGCCTGTGTAGTACACCACACTGCACATGCCCAGGTAGCTTACGCAGGTGTCTGCTGCACTGATGATGCACTGTGCACGGTAGGCAATTCAGGGCATGGCCTCCATTGTGCCAGTGGCGCTATGGTGAGGGTCACTACATGGCGCTGTGGCCCAACTGCGCAGTAGTTTGCTGTGGTGATGGCACACAGGCAACCAATCATGCTAGACGCATAGACATCCGATGGCACTGTGCGTAGCCTTGCACCAGAGACCCATGACCCTGTGCACGACCTTTGCCCCCTTGGCGCTATACATCTGGCATGGCTGCAGCTCTATCGTGCTGTTCGGTGACAGCGCAATAGGGAATGGCGGTGATGTACTGCGCAGCACTTCCACGTGGGGTTGCCACACTGCGGAGAGCCATATTGCCTACTATAGCATTAGAGATGGCATGCAGGAGAGCCCCTCAGTGGAGTGCCCTTGAGCTGGCCAACCTTGTGGCCATTGTGGAGCCACACTATGGCCCACTGTTTGCTGAGGTGCCACTGGACAGGGCCAGGACCCAGGTCTGGCAAGAGGTGGCCACTGACCTGGAGGCAGCCACTGGCCACAGGAGGACAGCTGAGCAGTACAGGCACCGGTATGGGGACCTGAGATGGAGGGGGCCGGAGCTACTGGCACGTGTGCGGTCGCGTGCCAGGAGGGGCGTGGTACCTTGTCCAGGTGGGTGATATGTCTACACACTTGTATGGTCCATATGGGTAACACTGTCTTATGTGTCCTGCACATAGGGGAGGGATGGTCTAGGGTTGGCTGTGGCGGTGTTTACAGGGTATGAGATGGATGGGTCTGGCTGGGTGGGTGGGCACACACATTGGGGCAGGGGGAATATGCTTTGGGTTTGTACTGATGGTTTTCTCTCCTTTTGTCTCCCACAGGTGTGGCCGAGCGGAAGAGGATTACAGAGCAGCAGCAGAGGGTGGGGGACGCTGCACTGGGGGCATGTCGGGGACCAACCCCAATGCTGGCAACAACCCAATGAGGGTGAGTGCCATGACACCATGATTGCTATTGCATGCTGTGTGATGGGGTGGGAAGCAGGGCATGGCCACCAGCCATGGACACCACTGCCATGCACGTGATATGTGACAGTAAGCACTGTCTAGTGGTACTGCATGTCTGGGAGTGTGTCAATGGTGGTCCATGCATGCACTGGGCACATGGCTGTGGCACTGCCTGCCCACCGCATAGCCACGTTACTGTATGGCCTTGGTTGTGCTGTGCTGGACATGGCCGGTGTGTGTGTGCAGTGGTACACATGGCTGTTGCCGCCTGGTTGGGTATGTCTTGTGGACACGGTCACTGTGGGTGGGTGCACACCATCACAGGAGTGTGGCACATGGCTGTATGCCATGCATAATGGGTGGGCAGCAGGGGGATGGACAGTCACACCCATTGACTCTGATCCCTTGTCCTAGGTGTGCGGATACTCCTGCTAATTGAGCAGTCCATCCAGGATCTTGTGCAGGTGGTGCAAGAGTCCCTTGCCTTCCTGAGGGATCTTCATCGGCATGGGGTGAGGAGGAGGAGGCAACCCAGGGAACGGCCCCAGGCAGCAGAGGACCAGGCTGGCCACCAGTGACCACAGACAACCTCCCCCCTTTGACCAACCCTCACACCCCGCCTTTCCTCTCCCATTTGTTCACCCCCGCCTTACCCACCCCCACCTTTGTTCTGTCCCTCCACCCCATGTTTGTACATATTTGTAAATAGTTGTTGTTGTTAAATATTTTCTAATGCAGTTATTTTGATATGAATACTGTGGTGGTCTCTGATTTGCAGCTGGCTATAGGTGCTCAGTTGCAGTGGTGTGCATGGCATCTGGAGTGGTTCAGTCATGGGTATGTGTGTGTGTGTGTGTGTGTGTGTAGGGAAGTGTCTTTGGTGTGGGAGTGGCTATCAGTCAGTATCTGTGGTGTGTGTGTTTTCTCTGTGCATTGCATTACTGTGTGCAGTGGTCCATGGTGCCTGCTCTGTGTCCATTGTGCCCCTCTCAACCTGTCCTTGGCCTGTGCAGCTGGCACCCTTGCATGTCTGTGGCCTGCGAGGTCTGCTGCCTTGTCAGTGGTGGCTCTCCCTGCAGGTCATCCACTGTGACCGTCACAATGCTGGGTTGCCTCCTGTCACTGGTGTGGTGCATGTTTGCCTCAGGTGACACTGTGGCCTCCGCAGTTGCTGTCCCACCTCCATGCTGTGGCTTGTGTGTGTTGCAGAGGCTGTGCACCACTGTCTGTGACTTGTGATCCAGGCATATGTTGGTGGCGTACAAGGCCACAGTTCATGCACAGGGTGGGTGTCACCCCTGTGCCATGGAGGACTGCAGGTTATGTGTGCACAGTTTACATGGGCCCACACTGGGGGCTTGGTTGCCACACTACTGTGTCCCTGTGTTAGTGTCCCCGTGGGTATGGGTATGTGTTTGCCTCTGCACTGTGTTGCATCCGGTGTGCTGCATGCTTCCATGCACCACTGTGGGTGTCTGTGCTGGCTACTGTGGCTCATGGTGGGTCGCGCTGTGACACTTGTCTACTGTGCAGGGTGCTGTATCAATGGCGGTGGTGTCATGGGCATGCCCTTTCCCATGTGGGGTACCTCTTGTGGTGACACATGTTCGGTCTCTCAGCTGTGCCTCAGGGGGATTGTGCATGTTGGCACTGTGTCTGCTGTTGTTGCATTGCCGTGTGCTGCCACCCACTGCTGGGTACTCATGGTGGGTCTGGCTTGTATGGTTCTGTGGTACACGAGGTTGCAGTGTGACAGTGGAGGGGGATGGTATGCATGGGTATTTCTGCAGTGGTGGTCACTGCTCATGGGAGGTGTCTTGGGGTCATGGTGCAGGGTGTGCTGTGTACGGGGGGGGCTGCTGTGCCATGGGGTGGTCTGCCCTCCTTGTGTGGCAGTCTCAGCTTGCCAGTGGGTGTAATGGGGCACCATGGCCCATCTATGCTTTGTTTGCTTGTCCTCATGAGCTGGTGGATATTCCATCCCTCCACCAGTTGTGCTGTGCTTGGGGTGTGGGGGTGCATTGTCAGTTCTGCAGTGTGTTCCTGTGCCCATCTGTGGCATGGGTGGTGAGCCCCTACCTACCTCCTTGGTTGTGCAGTTACATTGCTCTGCTGCTGGGGTGCTCCCTGGGCAGCCCTTGTTGCACCATAGCACATCGTATCTGCTCAGCTTCCCCTTCCTAGTTGCGCTATGGTGCAAGCTGTGCGATATTCAGACGTTGGCTGTTGGCGCAATTTTGCTTGCTCCTTTTTTGAATATCGCGTCTATTGTGCATGGGTGCAATGGACGTGTGCTTGCTCCTGCTATTGCACACTTTTTGGGCGCAGTTTGAATATCCAGTCCTATAACTTTTTTTTCCATATAGGTATTTATCGCTCCTTTGGCGGGTTGCAGCTGCTCATCTGCCAGCCTACCAGACTCCAGGATCATTCGGGACCTTGAACTCTGTGTGCATCTGGGCAGACCCCCAGAGCTGGCCTGGAGGCTTCATCCTGCTGCGGCCCCTGATTTTCCACTTTATCTGCTCAGTACCCAGGGTCACAGACAGAGAGGTGCATGTGCGTGGAGGCGCGCATGTGTCCTCTTGCTCTGGTGATGGCCCCTTCCTTCCTTCCACTCCATTGGCTAAGCACCCTGTCTCCCACTGCTTGTGATGCCTCCTGGTCTCCACTGTGAGGCAGTCAAGAGCTGAGGGAAGTACAGATCCCTCCCTGGAGAGGAGAGCTGCCTATCGGCAGTTCAAGCCTGCACCACTGCCCCCCCGTGCCAACCTTCAATAGATCATGTTCATTCCTGAACATGGGTCGACAGCATGGTGAGAGGTAAGGCATCCAGTGCCTCAGCCCTCTATGCCACTGGGCTCACCCACACTATAAGTTTTTACATTTTTTTAGACCTCTCTGGCGTGCATCTGGATGAATGGCTACCAGCATTCCTGTGGCTTGATATGCTTTGTCCTTTGCCTCTCACTGCCCACCACCTTCTGGTCAGCCCCATGCTCACCCCCCCACCCCCAAGGTTTTGGCCTCTCAATGCCACCATTTTCTGTCCCTCATACTCTCTTCATCACTGCCTTATCATTCCTGTTATAGAGGGCTTACTACATCCTGCTTACCTAAGCAGTATTCCTCTGTTATCACTGCATTGATTAAGAATCTTGGCCTGGATTCTAAGCTTCCCGGTCATAGAATCCAATCTTGTCTAGGGGGCAAAAACAAAATAATCTGGGCTACTATGTGTTTGTTAATATATACCCATGTTGCTCCTCCCCTCTGGCCAAAGACTTTCACAGACCCTGGGTGCCCTACTCTCCTGTCCTAACCCCTCCTCTTGTGTCCATCCCTCTACCACATGACTAGCCTGACCTGTTCTAGCTTAAGTGGAAGTGGCTGCTGACAAATATCCACCTGCTTCAAGGGTTCCCTTTTGCAGGCTATTACCTCTTATGTATGCTTAGGAGGCAGTATAATGTAGTGGTTAAGGGCACTGAGCTGCCAACCTGGAGACATGGGTTTTAATCCCATCAGCCACTACCTGCAAACTGTGTGACCCTGAGCAAGTCACTTAACTTCTTTGTGTTCCTAGGTTGCACTTGGAAACAATCTCTGGCTTAGTCTGCCCTTTCTGGTTAAACAAGTTCCCCTTCCCCTTCCCCCTTATGGTAATAAGTGTCTTGTTGATTTAATTGAGTGAGAGAACTGCAAAGTGTTGCTGAACATTTCTGGCACACAATGGAAATCACTCTTATAAACATAAAAGACACAGTAACTGTATAATAACTACATATTAGCATATTATAAATTATGTTGAAAGAGAACTGTGAGCATGTAAGAAATGTGTCCTGTTGAAGGTTTTTTCAATTACCAGTTCCAGTTCTGTTATTGTTTTATGTTTGCTGGTCTTTTAGTAAACTCAGTAATTCTGGATTACACACAATTGCGTGATGTGCCACTTTAGAACTCTGTGATGCAATTTATGTTTATTTATTTATTTATTAGATCATCGGTTTACAAACCTTTGAGTCATAGACTCATTTACAAAGGCCCCTCATCAAGAAAGCAATACATCACAGCAAACAAACAGTATAGTACATAATGCTTAGATTAAAAAAGAAACTAGTGTTACAAGCATTCACTGGTGGTACAAGCTTGGTAATAGGTAGATCACAGTAGTCATAATATAGGTACATGAGTACCACGTCAGATAGCAACCAGAGATATTTTATTACATTAGTCAGCAGATGTTGCATGAGATCCCAGGTATATACAGCAAAAGTAGACAGGGCAGACCGAGCCATGGGGTGAAGGTAAGGGGCAGGTGGAGGATTATGTGCAGTTGCAGCAGTGAGTGCTTGTCAGATGGCTTCTGAGGGAAACCTCGAAAGGACCAAGCTTAGTGGCATCAGCTATATTGGCTGGGAGGGAACTGAATCAGGAGAGAGCTTGATAGCAAAAGGGTTTCTGGGCCATAGAGGTCCTTACCCTGGGGACAGTAAGGGAGGTTTTGGCACTGCTGCAGGTGGAGACTGAAGGAGAGGCATGCTGCAGGGAGGTGGTGACCCAAGGGGGGGAGAGCCCTAGCAGGGTGTTTTTAACAAGAAGGCAGGTTTGGAAGAGGAGTCTTTCTTCAAGGTTGAGCAAGTTGGTGGTGGAGTACAGCAGGCATGTATGAGTGTGCCTAGGGGCTCCCAGCATTAGCCTGCAGGCCTTGTTTATAGAGAGCTGGATTCTTGCAAGCAAAGAGTTATCGGCTTCAGCATAGATGGGCAGCCCATAGTCAATTAGTGACAGGACAGAGGAGGTGATTGAGAATCTAAGGGCCTCTTGTGTTAGGCAGTCCCTATGGCAGTATAACAGTCCAATCCTGACATTGGTTGCAGTAGAAAGGGCATTGAAATGGGAATGGAAGGAGAGTGCTGAATCAAAGGTAATGCTCAGATACTTGTAGGATGAAACCTGCTCAATGAGGTTTAGTGTGCTAGGCAGTACCACGAGAGGGGCACCACTCGCTTTGCTTTGGTGATGAGAAAAGAGCATAGGTTTGGTCTTTTTTGGGTTCAGGACTAGTCCTCGTGATGTCAACCAATGCTCAGCTCTATCAAAAGCTTGTTGGAGGGTGGCCTGGAGTGTGTTGGGGTTGGGATCAGCTGCGAAGAGCACAGCATCATCAGCGTAGAAGAGGATTTTACTTGGGCAGGCCAAGGGGAGGGAGTTGAGGTAGAGACTAAAGAGGAGAGGGCGTAAAATGGTGCCCTGAGGAACCCCAGAGTGGACAGGTCATGTGTCAGATAGGGAGCTATTGATTTTTACACACTGAGTTCTGGCAGAGAGGTAGCCGGTGAACCATGCAAGGGGCCCGGGGGAGAAACCAAGGCATCTGAGGGAGTCAAGCAGGACAGGATGGCAAACCATGTCAAAGGCCTTGGAGAGGTTAATGGCACCAGCAGGACTTACAGCATCAAGAGCAGAGTGCAGGAAGTTGGAAAATTCAAGTAGTGCAGTTGTGGTGCTGTGACCTGCACAAAAGCCATACTGTTCAGGGCACAGGATATTATGCATGGCCAGGTATTAGGCAAGCTGGCTGGCAACTACTTTTTCAAGGGCCTTAGAGAGTGGGGGAAGGATGGAGATAGGTTGATAGTTACCTGGGATTGCTCGATTGCCACTCTTTAGGATAGGAATGATGATGCCAGTTTTCCATGTGCTGGGGAACTGCCCCAGGCACAGAGAGTGGCTGAGCAGCTCGGTAAGTGGGACCAGGATAGCATCCAACATCAGACAAAGTAGCCTAGTGTCCAGTAGGTCAGTGCCAGGGTTGTTACTACTAACAGCTTTTTGCAGAAGGGGTCTAGCCTCCAATTGGGAGATGGTACATAGGTAGTAAGGAGGTCTCTGGAGGGTGGGTAAGGGTGCTACTGGGATGAGGTCAAAGAAGTTACTGGGCAGGACTGAACTCAGGTCTGAGAAAGTGTGGTTTAGACAGTCTGCAATGCCAAGGGGGTCAGAGCAGACAGTTCCATTAAGGGAAGGTTGAGAGGTGGGTGGGGAGCGGGATTTCCCATTAAGCTCCTTTACATCACCCCAAAAGTTTCTAGCCAACCCCCAGGAGGAGACAAGAGTGGATTGGTAGTACTGGGCTTTGGCCTGTCGAATGGTCCAAGTAAACTTATTGCCCTCAGCGTTTTACGCTTGCCTATCAACTGGCTTGCCAGATTCTATGGTGATGTGCCATAGATTGTCTCTCATTTTAAGTTTATGAAGGAGGGAGGGGGTAACCCAGGGCATGTTTTGCTTTTTGCTGTGATTTATAGCAAAGGGGGAATAGAGGTCACAGGCAGTGTTAAAAGTGCGAGTGAAAAAATCCAATGCCTCATCTATGAATGGTGCAAGCCTGATTGGGGATCAATCCAGTTGTGAGAGATACAGTTTAAGGTGACACAGGACGCCAGGGAGTAGGTGACATCACTGGGTAGTTTGTGGTGCAGGTTTGTTGTTGGCAGCGGACCAAGAGAATATGACCGGGGAGTGGTCACTAAGTGAGTTGGGAAGTACACTAATATAGAGCACCATCTGGGGGTGGTTGGTAATGGTGATTTCCAGGAGGGTGCTGGAGCCAGAAGAGGGGTTGAATCTAGTTGGGGTGGTGACAAGCTGGGACATGTCAAGGGTGGAAAAGATATCTCTGGTTTGGGAGGCCATGGCAGAGAGCCAGTTGATATTCAGGTCACCAATAATTATCTAGGCCATTTTGGGTGGTAGGCCAGAGAGGTAGTCAGCAAGTGCCTGAATGGCGAGGTCTTGCTTTCTGGGGGGAATATAGGCAACGGTGAGAAAAAGTGGGCCCTTACCAGGGTTGGGGGAGATTTTTAGTGTGAGGGCTTGTGCCCAGTTATCAAGCTTGGGTGGTGGAAGTGCATGTCCGAGGAGGGAGTCACGCATATAGACAGCACAACCACCTCCATGCTTACCCACCCGATCTTCCCTGAATAGGGTGTAGCCAGGAAGGGAGGGAGACAAAGGAGTCAGGGGTGGATTTGGATAACCAGGTTTCAACAAGTGTGACAATGTCAGGTTAGTGCTGAGTAACCCAGCATTAGAATGCAGCAGCCTTCTTAAGGAGGCTGCAAATATTCATAGAAGCTATGCGGAGTCCTTGATCCTGGGCAGGCTTTTTCATAAGGTTGGGCATGGGGCCAGGGTTTGGGTGAATGTTACATGATAGAAGCAACATGAGGGTGATTAGGTGCACCAAAGCGTGGTAGTGACTGTGGCATCTTCCCTTGCGACTGGACACAGGGCCAGCTGTTGGGGTGCAATGGGCGGGTAGAATACGAAGGGTGGGAAAGGCATTGAGGAGAAGAGACCGAGGTATGAGTGGGAAGTAAGAGGTAGCAGGGTGGAAGTGTTGGGGGTACTGAGGGTGGGAGGTGATCGAGCATCGGGGGGTTCTGGTAGAGGTGTTGCAGATAAGAGGGGGTGTACTTTGTGTAGAGGGTGATGGTCCTAAATAAGGCGGGGCTGGTGTAGAAAGTAGGAGGAGGTCCATACTCAGTGTCAATGCAGTTGATCCCAGATACATTAAGGATGATAAGTTATTTCACCCCTTTGAGAAGTTACAGAAAGGAGAGCCCCTTTAAGGAGATGCTGTAATTGGCTAGTGTGAGGCCTCGGGGGACTGGAATCACTGGTGAAGTGTACTTAATAAAGGAGAGAGGAGGGGGAGGGGAGTGGGTGAAAAAAAAATTGTCCAGAGAGCAGTACAGCAAGGCAGTGGCAGAGCTGTGTTTTGAAAAAGGTGCCTTGTATGCTTTCTTTCTCAATGGGGATCTGCAGCATCCAATCGGGAAGCAGCCACAGTCCACAGAAGCCAGTCCAATTACAGGGATTGAAGCCTCATAGCTCAGAGCTAGGAGCTGACCAAACTTACCTGCTTTCCTTGGTCAGGGGGTGGTGGGCTGGATGCAGAGGTCCGACCACCAGCAGGTAGCAGCTTCAGGGCCGCTTGGCTGAAGTGGAGAGCCTGGTTTGGGCTTGTGGTTGCTTCCTTGGTCAGGGGGTGGTTTGCTGGATGCAGAGGTCCAACCGCCAGCAGGTAGCAGTGCCAGGGCCACTCAGCTGAATTGTTTAACTAGGAGAGACACACTAAGCTGAAAGCTTGTTTCCAGATGAGACCTGGGAGCACAGGAACATTAAGTGACTTGCTCAGGGTCACACAGTATGTAAGTGTGAGGTTGTGGGATTCAAGCCCAGGTCTTCAGATTTGCACCTCAGAGCCTTAAACCACTGTGCTATGTCCCTTCTAAATCCCAAAAAAGTCTATTGTAGAACACACATGCAGTTTGCCAACACTGTGAGTTGCACAAGTACATAAACTACATCATACAGTTTTAAAATACATTTACTTTCAGAGGTAAGTGAGAAACATGCACAGAATTTACTAATAGACCAGCAAAGATAGAACAATGAAAAAATGTGAACCAGTAATTAAACAAGCATCTACTGCTGCTAAATGTGTGCTTCAATGTTGTGTCAGGTTAAGTTTTGGTTGTGATGTAGATAATGATGAATGCAGAGTTGTTTTGTTGTAAGAGAAAGTTTGCAATAGAGTCAATGAATAATAATGTCTGTCTTTGTTTTTTTCATATCTGAAGCAAGATGCAGGAGCTTGAGTATTTTGAAAGTTCCTAGTCTAGTGCCATGGGTGCTATGAAAAAATTAAATATATTGGTACAGTGCTGTGGTACAGTACTTACTATTACAAATATGTAATGGTAAGTACATATTCTATAACATACTGAGTATGAATCTAGCATGTACATCGAACAGGTATGCTCTAGGGTAAAGATTTTTAGAAACTTCAAGTGGTTGTTATGTTTAATGACATGAGACATGACTAATTAATTATCAAAAGTAGGCCATGGCATGCACAGCAGACCCTGGTGATGGAAGGCTCCCTCACCCATCTCAAGGTGTTGCCTTTGTGTCAGAACACTGTATAATACCTTTCCAGGTTTTAAGTGGTGGTACACAACAGTATTGGACCCCATCCTTGTGCTGACCAGGACTGCGTTGAGCTTGTCCCTGAACTCAGGTCTCTAGCACAGGAACACTGCACACATCGTTTCTTCATAACTTTTTTTGTTGCCATTTTAATCCCAGATTTTTAACGTAGTCTGTTTATGACCCCCCCCCCAAACATGACAGGTGTAATTTATAAAATACTCATTGAAAGATCATTTTTCACCATAAGTGCAAAAGCACATTTTAGGCAGAATTTGAAAAATGACATCTTTCACGTTCATGGGGTGGTGTGAAAAAATGGCTTTTTTTAAAATGTGGGGTAAAAATATCAAAATTTACTAAAGCTGTGAGTGAAGGTTTAACCATTTCAACATACCTGTACCTTTATAGCTTGTTGTTCTTTAAAAAGGTTGACCCTGTCCCCATCCTTTAAATTGGAACGCGGTACCAGGCAGGGCTGTCCTTTATCTCCTTTATTATTTAATATATACTTGGAGCCATTGCTATGAACACTTATGAGGAATCCTTTAATTGAGGGTATACAAATAGGTGACTCTAGATATGTATGCTCGGCATACGCGGATGATGTGCTCTTGCATATTGAGAACCCGGGGACTTCGATTCCCTCTATTTTAAATGAGATCGCCTGCTTCTTTAGAGTATCCTCATATAAACTAAACCGCACCAAATCCAAAGTCCTTCCTCTCAATCATCTAGCAAGGAAAACAGATCTGCAGGATTCAGGGGTTGCATGGGAACCTAAGTCTATTACATATTTGGTATCCACATTAGTGAATCTGTCCATAAAATGTTTAGGGATAATGTAGACCGCATAGTACGAGACATCGAAGATCTTAAAAGTGGGAGTCATTGTCACTATCAATGTGGGGCAGGCTGAATCTTATTAAGATGCTGATTCTCCCAAGCTCCTCTATCCCCAGACATGATGGGTACTTACCTGCCCAAGAGTTGGTTCTCGAGATACAGAAACTATTTAACCCATTTTGTGGCAAAATAAGGCGCTCGCGGTCATATTTTAAACTTACAGCTCCTAAATCAAAGGGGTCTAGCTGCCTTCTTTGTTCATGTATTACCTATCCAACATGTGGGTAAAATGGCCTTTTGGAAGAGAGAACGGCAATAATGTTACACCCCCTCTGGTTGGACATAGAATCGGCTTTGGTGAAGACGATATATGCCCTCTACCGCCTTACTGTATGCCCCAATGTCATCCTTGCCTAAATCCTCAAAGACAACCCTCTGGGATGGACCTTTAGAGCCTATCACCAGCTGCTAGCGCTATTTTGGGGCCGATGGTGGCTCGGTGGCTCTCGGCCCATTATAAATAACCCTCAGATCAAATTAATAGAGCTCCTATCTCCCGAGCCTTCTGGCCTGAATAAGCGACTGCGTGGTAGAAGATTTCTGGGATCAGAATGGCCTCTACCCGTTTGAAGCTTTGAAAGAAAAATGGGATCTTGCAGATACTGACTTTTATAAGTGGTTGCAGGTCAGTAAGGCCCTCTCTCAGGTTTTTTCTACAACTGGTCCAGTGGATGAGGGCCAGATAAATGTTTGCAGTCTTTTTTCGACTGCTAAGCAGCAGCATGCTGTAGCCAGAGTTCGTAGACTCCTCCAAGAATGGGACCACAGACTTCCCTCTGGAATCTGCTTCTACTGGGTCGAGGCCTTGAACATCAGTGCCTCTCCGAGAGTATGGCAAGCTCTTTGGAACTCAGTGTATAGATATATCCAAGCAAGATAGGCTAAGACTGGTGCACTTTAAAATTATGCATCACATATACTTAACTCCCACTTATTTACATAGAAGGGGTGTGCTTGACTCTCCTATTTGTGGGAAATGTAAAAGAAGATGGAACACTATATCATTTATTATGGGAATGTTCGGAGGTTCAAAGGCTCTGGAAATCAGTGGGTGCCCTGTTGGGCCCTATCCTTGGCTCTCTTAGATTAGATACCCCAGAGATCTGGCTGTTAGGCGCCTTCCCTGCTGCTACCACTAAAGTCTGGAGGGCCCGTGTCTCTCTGATCTCTGCGGTAGTGAAGTTACTAATTCTGAGATACTGGACCTCGGATAAGGCCCCATCGCTGGTCGAGTGGCACAGAGAATGCTCGTTAGTGATACAACTAGAAAAGCACATAGCAAGTATGAGAGGTAGATGGGAGCAGTTTGCGTCTGTATGGGGCCCGCTGGAACATCTGTTATTAACTT
Organism: Neoceratodus forsteri; assembly: GCA_016271365.2. NCBI lineage: Eukaryota > Metazoa > Chordata > Ceratodontiformes > Ceratodontidae > Neoceratodus > Neoceratodus forsteri. The sequence continues at coordinate 1,021,162,696 of CM028129.1, forward strand.
GGAGGCTGCCTGATTAAAAGAAATTGTTTATTTACTGCAAGCATGTACTTAAGTCATAATTTTCTTGTACCATCCCCCTGATACTTCATAATTTGGGATTGGGGTGGGGGGTAGAGGGGAGTAATGGGTCTTTGAGGGGTGTTACTATTGACTGTTCTTATTCTTTTGGAAAGCCATGTTCCGGAAGTTCATATACATGTGTCAAGTTATTATGCTTTCTTTGCAATGCTTTTTGTGGATATGTGAAAACAATAAAAATGATAATTATAAAAAATAAAAAGGTTGACCCTAAATGTTAAATTCAGTCTTTTTATGATCCCACTTCATGAACTTGATAAGTAATATTTTTCAAATCCTGCCAAAAAGGTGATTTTGCAGAGTGAGTGCAAAATCACCTTTTGAGACATATTTGAAAAAATTCACCTACCTCCTTTATGTGATTGGGTCCCAAAATGGCAATGTTTTATTTATTTATTGAAATATAATCGGAATTACAATCCTTTGAGTCACAGACTCTTTTGCAAAGGCTCCACGTCAGATACAGGGGGTGGAGGGTAAACAAGTACAGGAATATACATACAGACAAGCATTCTTGACAATACAGTACTGGGGACACAGTCCAGGCGTTAACATCGATAAAAAACTGGTGACAGACGTAGGCAGCAAGTCTGTAGGTCACTTGAAAAGAAAAGACACGAAGGCAACAGAAAAAACATGAAGGCAATGCTTATTCATGGGATCTAGAGAGACCCTGTGTCAGAGGAAGGAGGGTATGGGGAAAACAAGCATTGGACAGGGTTAGCCACAATCACAAATGGCAGATTCAAGAAGTTGAGCTTTGACGCCTGCTTTGAAATGGCAGATGCTATGGGTCAGAGAGAGCGACGAAGGTAACGTCTTGAGCCAAAGTGGGGCACGGTAGTAGAAGGATCTTTGGCCAAGGGATGTTCTACAGTGGGGAATAAGAAATGAGGGGTTGGCAGTGAGCCTTGTATTGCGTCTGATGGGGGCAGCACTGACGATGGCGAGAAGAGCCGGCGGGGGCTTGCTGGAGATGTATCTTTTTTGCGAGGATGCAGGTGTGGTACTTTAGCCTTTGTTGGAAGTTAAGCCAACCAGCTAGAGCATAGAGCTCACAGGTATGGGTAAGTCTGTTGAAAGTCTGATGAAACTTCACAGACCTTGTTTCTTCAGTTCCTGGCTGGCATTGAAGGAGAAGGTCATGTTGTGTAGCAGAGTGGTGGTGGACCATTTTGAGGTGAGTGACTGTGTGTGGAGCCGTGGGGGTGCTGAGTGGGGGTCTGGGTGGGGTGGGTGGTGGGTCAGGGTCAGCAGCAAAAGATGTTGATGGATGGCTTTCTGCTTTCAATGTAAACTTACACACAAAAAAGACTACACAGAACATTTTTTTCTTACAGCAAGGGTGACACTGGGAATTAGGCATCCAAGTGTCAGTGGCTCAGTAATGCAGTGTCAGTGGCTCAGTAGGTATCACGCTCGCCTCTGAGGCCGGGAGATCAGAGGGCTGTGGGTTCAGTTCCCACATCTGGCACTTGGGTTAATATCCCAGTACTGACACTGTAGTGCAGCATGAGAGGGGTGCTGCACTTCTGAGGTGCTGTCTTTTGGATGAGACGTTAAACCGAGGTCCTATCTGCCTGGATTGGTGGTATTTCAGGTGGATGTTAAAGATCCCATGGCACTTATCGAAAAGAGTAAGGGAACTTTTATTGAAAGGAGGACTCCAGACAAGCATCAAAACAAGAACAATAAAATAAGTGCATACAAAAAAGGACCAAAAAACCTCATAACACAAACAATATAAACAGAATTATCTCAATCAACTCAGCCATCGGACACAATTTACCCATAAAAGGGAACATTTCACTTGACCATAAGTCTTCATATCAGAAGCATAAATATTATGCATAGTAGTGGTTATATTAAAAAAGAGATCATCAAAGGAAACAGTACGCTGTTGAGTAGACCATAAACATCTGGATTGCCAAATATAAAAACGAATAACAAAGAAAATTAACAATAAAGTGTCTGCAGGATACATAGACCATTCATCCCTATTTGTACTGTACATCAAAGTACTATAGGAAAGCGATGAAAATAAAGGTTCTTTCCATCTATTTGCCAACCAAACCCAAAAGGGTCTAATATAGGGACAATCTAAAAAAAGGTGTTCTTGAGTTTCTATCAAAGAGACGCATGTCTCTCTAGTACACCATCTATCACTGAATTGCTTTTGTTTATGCATGCTACCTACCGGTAATCTACCATAAGAACTCAGCCAAACACTGTCCCATAGAAAATCAGGTAGACGTTTATGTGAGAGCAGCATCAGAATCCTGTCCTGAGACCTCGGAGGACAATCCGGAAAAGTTAAGGTATCTGGAAAATCAGCTAAAACAATTAAATTATATAATTGCTTTCTTGACATGGTTTCCAAATGTGAAACTGTAAGTTTCCATTTCAACAAAAGACGAAAAGCCACAATACCATAACCAGGAAACCTGGGAATCCTAGCCAAAGCGGAAGATTTGCCTTGCTTCCATAATGGTAAACCCAACACAAACCATAACCTAACACAAGGAAACCAAACCTTCATACCCAGTCGAAGCAAAGGACAGAAATTATAAGAAAGAAAAATACTCAGAAAAAAGGCTACTGGGTGAACCATACCAACACCACCCTGTCTTATACCTCTATAAGTGAAACCCCTTTTAATTGGATTCAGTCTGTTCCCCCAAAGGGATTGAAAAAATATACTATATAAGGGCGTGAAAAGAGACATCGGTGGGGGAAACACATAACTAATATACAAAAAAATCGGTAACAACAAAGTTTTAATAAGTAATACACGTTTTCTTTTGGCTATTTGTTTATCCCTCCATCTTACTAATAACGACTGGGCAGTAGTTAGCTTATGAAGCCAATTTGCATACATCACATCACCATCACTAAATTCAATTCCTAAAATAGAAATCGGAGCCTTAGAAATAACAACACCAGCAATAGTACCAGAGTCTGGGACAGGAGAGGAGCCAAAAGGAAAGCCTCTACATTTCCCATAATTAATCTTGGAACCAGAAACCTTGGAGAACAAATCCAATTCAGCACTAATAATAGGCCCTTCCGAAATCTCAGAAATACAAACAACCAAGTCATCTGCATATGCAAGAATTTTGATTGGCAAGACATTATCTGCGAGACGAACCCCTACCAGACCCTCATGAACACTAACCATACGAATAAATACATCAATAAAAAACACATACAACAGCGGACTTAAAGGACAACCTTGCCGAACCCCTCTCTGTACAGCCACTGGAGTACCAAGCCAGCCATTTACATTTGGAATAAGATAAGAGTGATATAACAACCGATCCAATCTATAAAACCTTGTGGTACCCCATAAGCGTGCAACACCGAGAATAGAAAAGCATGGGAAACACGATCAAATGCTTTTTCCTGATCAAGACTAAACAAATAACCTTTCAGAAAACCAGACTGTGATGTGGAAAAAAGCTCATATAGTAATAATAAATTATATTGTGTTCTACCCGGTATGGAACAAGATTGATTTGGGCTTATCACCGTGTCCACTACCACCGTTAATCTACGCAGTAAAATTTTGCTCAAAATTTTTAAATCCGTATTCAACAAACTCAAAGTCCTCCAATTATGTAAATCAGTGTTCGCACCTTTTTTATAAAGCAAGACAACCAATGCTTGATTCATCGATGGAGCCAACCTTGCCGATGTCAACATAAGGTTATAACTAGACAATAGCGAACCAACTCTTCCTGAAAAGTCCGATAAAAGGTCACGCATAAACCATCCGTACCAGGTGTAGAATCCACATTCAATGAAAAAATAGCTTCCCTCACTTCTGATTCTGATATATCTTGCAATAGATGTTGGTTGTCCGCCACACACAATTGAGGAATCTGTAACTTGTCAAAGTCTATCAATCCACTCTGTACATCCTCATCCTTTTGATATAAGTTACTTAAATAATGTCCAACAACTTCTAGCAAAGCCGTAGGAGTCTTTACCAAGTCGCCGGAGTCAGTCGCCAATTCATTAATAACACGTTTACCAACCCGTTCTTTACAATCTTGGAAGGGATCCAATGCTCCCTTGTGTAACTTCAAACCAAAACGGTGTTCCTGGTCTAGAGACCTAGCCCTATCATATTTATATTCTAACATCTGTTGTTTTATTTTTCTAATTTGAGTACTATAATCCCACCCTTCAGTTTCAGTTAAAGAAATCAGTTTCTGTAATTGTGCCCTGAGACTTAAACATTCAAGATATCGTGCATTAATTCTAGAATGAGAATAATTTTGAAAAAGGGATTTCCAATCCTGTTTAGAATCATCCCACCAAGAAGCCACATCATCATAAAAATCGATAACTGAAAGCCTAGCATACAATTCTGACTTCCAAGCTCGTTGGTGAGATTCATCAGACAACAATGAGGAATTCAACCTCCACAAATTCTTTTTACATCGCAGAGTACCATCCCACATTAAGGTTACCGAGAGAGACTTGTGGTCAGAAAATTCCCATACCCGTAAATCAACTTTGGTTACTTGCAAAGGGGCAGAAAGAAAAATAAAATCAATCCTTGAAGATAACGTACTTTTAAAAAACGTCCTACCACCAGTAGGATGGATACAGCGATACGCATCCTTAAGTTGAGAAGTATCCAAAATTTGCAGCAACTTTTGTGAGTCACACAATAATTTTGACGTCTTCATACCTCTATCAATGACACTAAGCGCACAATTAAAGTCACCCGCCCAAACAATTAAACGTGAAGTATACAAATAGGGATGAATTTCATTCAGAAGTGCAACACGAAGTGCTTTTGTCTGTGGAGCATAAATATTAATTAGGCGAAATCTTTCACCCCCAAAATTTAGATCAAGCAATAATGCACATCCTGGACAAATATCCACCATCCTAGAAACCTTTAATGCAGAATTTGTAAATAACACCCCCACCCTATCACACAGGATTTCCCCATTTGACCAAAAAGGACGGTCCTGCAGACCATAAGTTACTAAGCACGTGCACTTCACAAAGAGTTTTCAACCTTGTATCCTGGAGACAAATAACATCACTTTGTAAGTGTTGCAAACAGGACAAAGTAGTGACCATCTTTTTATGACTCTTTATGCTATTAACATTGATAGAGGTAAACGTCAAAGAAGCCATAGTAAAATAGAGATAAAGAGACATTACAGGAGAACAAGTACCCATACCTAGAAACTAGTAATCAGGGGACTTTAGAAACTCTCCTACGCTGAGAGCGTCTAGGAAGACCCTCTGCCTGTATCATGTCTCCATCATCCCCCTCGGAAAAATTGTCAGTAACCACAGAAGCTCTAGAAGAAAGATCCGAGTCGTTACCATCACAGTCATCCTTAGATCCCAAAACAGCAAAGCTGTTGCCTTGTTTCCACGACTCAGAAGAAACACCACTGGTGGAGGCCTTAGGTACTTGATGAGTTGGAACTGGCTTCCCTGATCTATGTCGTTTTTTTGTGGTAACTTTTTTAAAAGGTAGGGCTTGAGATGGAGGAGGAGGCATCTCTGTCTCATCCAACTTGTCAGCTACAGGGAGAGCAGACTGAGTGGGTAAGGAGACTTCAGAGAAAACTGCCACCGAGGGAGGCTGAGACTTTGTATCTGGCCCATCCACCGGTACAGAAGCACACAGCCCTACATTCGCACCTGAATGAGAAGAAATACTAGGGAGTGGCGACTGCGGAAGTGAAAGTTCAGGAGAAGGGGGTGGAGGTGGAACACTGCCAGTTTGCTGAGCAACCATAATCAAGTCTTCATGTGAAGGACAAGCATCCCTATTATGAGATGCCCAAGGACATTTGGGTCTGTTCACATAAATTGCATTTAAACAAATTTAGACACTTAGTAGCCAAATGCCCAAATTCAAAACAATGGGAACATCGAGGGGTATCACAAGCTGTATTAAGATGAGTACGTGAACCACATTTAAAACATGACTTCAGCTGACCCACATAAAACAAACTTTCTCTATCCCTTCCCAAAAAGAAACTGTTGGGCAAATGTTGAGGGCCATTACTGGAGGCAAACAATTTAACCCTTAATTTCCAACCCCCGTTCCAAATCTGCTCACTATCTAAAATTGGTACTGGTTTATCAAGAACTTCACATCTCTGACGTAACCAAAAAAGAATATCCTCGATGTGTACCCCTTCATTTCGAAACAAAATGGTAATCAATTTTACAGACGGTTTAGTAAGGGGAAATGCAAAAAAAGATATCCAGAGAGGAGAGTTCTCAACAATCTGGAACATAGTCCAACACCGCTCTAAACCTGAAGGAGTTTTAAGGCTTACATCAAAATTAGAGTTTCCCAAATGAATTAGTGCATAGATATCAGCAGATAAAAATTTCATTGAACCTTTTAGCAAAACCTTAGCAATATAGAGTCTGTCAGGCAGATCTTGCAAGCCACCTTTATAAATCAATCGCACTGCATTCCTTCGAGGAGCCGGTTCACCCTTATTAGAAAAAAGGTCTGAAAGTTTAAATTGGGGGGGGGGAGTCCTCCATAGACTGCTCAGAATCTGGAACCTTCGTATCAGGCATTATACTAATAGCAGTAGAGGGATTAACTGGTGCAGAAACCAGAACAATTGGGACCAAGGAAGGCGACTGCTGTACAGGTAATGAAACTGTGGCAGCAGTAGTCGAGGAACACGAAGCAACCGGGGCATTAACAGGGCAATGATAACTCTGCACAGTAACATCTGCAGGATTTGGCACCCAGCTACCATTAGGATGTTTCAGCCATCCTGCAGCTGCTATGGCAGACTCAGGCGACCAACCTGAAGAGTCAATAGTAGCCCTCATGGGTCTTGCACTCAAAACAGTTGGGGAATGTACAAGTTCAGAGGACAAAGGAGAAACAGGAGTAGTAGTAGGAGTCCCCAGACCATGTTCAGCATTTCCAGTACCCACACTGTCCTGCCTCCTGCTGCCAAATCAGATAACTCAGACTGTAGAACATTGCCCTGTAGCACCACATTTGTCATACCCATCCGTTTAATTGAAAGTGGTGCAGCAGAAGGAACCAGACCTCGGGGATCCGTCTCTACTTCAGTCCGACCTCCAAGTTCCAAAACAGGATCCAAAAAACCAGCAGGAGATAACGGAGGCTGCAGAGATGAAACAGACTGCTGCCTAGGAGCAGAGAGGCATGGCAGAGCTGTAGTGCTCGCGTCACTAGATCGCGACCCGGAAGTACGGGTAGCCGAAACAGTCACACCAGGAGAAACCATACGCAAAGCAGAAATTTCATGTACCAGCTGCAGTTTGCGATGAGCGCAGTGTTCAGCTTCTGAAAGCACTTCTTGAAGCTGGTGTTTCTTTTGAGTAAGTACATCTTCCGATTCCAACTGAGTACCAAACGAGTCAGGAGTGCCAGAAATTCCAGATCGTACCTCCTCATTCAAGTCGAAAAACTCTATTGGCAATGAAGCATCCTGTAGAACTGTAACTAGACTTTCAGCCTCTAATTCCACCGGAACAGGGGAGGAGGCCCACTCCCCTGTCTCCACCACCTCCATACTCTCCGATGCTTGAGCAGGAGTGGCCATCTTGCGTCCGTCCACCAAAGGTTCCCCTTCCAAAAAGTAGGGGAAGTTCCTCGGTGTCCTGGCCAAATTTCCCTCATTCACTAAAAATACCACCAACAGCTTAATCTGATTCAAGGTCACTTGGCATTCATCTGTATTCCCCTCCCCTGGGTTGTGCATGAAATTAGGCAGGATTTGTCTAGTGCACTTACCCAGTCAACAAAAACTAAAAAAAAAAAAAATAAAGTGTCACAGATGATTGGCGGAACTGGGGGTGGGCCCCCCTGTGTTTGCATATTTTAAGGAGGCACAATAAATTTGTGGAGGTTACATGAAAGATGCCATTCATGGCAGATCTTGATGGAAGGGGGTCAGTGATAATGTGTTCCACAGCAGTGGGACAGATGTTTGCCAGTGCCAGAGGTGGGCACACCAGAGTCCACATTTTAAGGTAGTTGAGGGTGCACTACATTTGGGGGGTGGGTTATTACATGAAAGATGGATTCAGAGGGAAATGTGCTGGAAGAAGTCCAAGCAGGCCGACAATGATGACACTTAGAAAATGGGCAAAGAAATTCATGGGCTCTGATTGGCTGATAGCCCTGGAAAGGTGGGTGTCTATCAGACAACAGAGCTCAGGTATTAAAAGTGCCAGTTCCAACTGACCTGATAACCATTTATTACCTTGCCAATGGAATGTTGAATTTCAAATACACATGATTTATTTTATCTCATTTAGTGAGAGCTGACATCCATTCCAGTCCTCCAACCATCTCCCCTCCCACTTAGCCTACTGCCACAACCCAACATCATTGTCTTTTCTCATCTTCATCCTTGGAAATAGACTGTTGCCTCCAGTAGCACTCATAATGTTCCTCTACCCACCTTCTCCCCCAAATGACTAGGACTCCGTCTGACTGCAGTGCCATCAGTACAGTTCATCACTGCACTCACACAGGATGAAAGAAGCTTTTTTTGTTTGTTTGTTTTATGCCTAACCATTAACCACACACCCTACTTCACAGTCCATGTTCTGACACTCACCTGCAGTGGGTTATTAATCAATGCTGATGTTGATCAGGTAAATCCTGCCTGATACTCAGGGAGTGCTGTGTTATTGGTACAGTAATTACAGTAGCTTCTTCAAAACTGAGCAGCCAGACCGGCCTTGAATTATGTTACTAGACTCTCTCTCTCTCATTTTTTGCAGCTCCACTGATAGGTGTTTGGTCAAATAAAGAGCAGGCACATGCAAAAATAAAGGAACATAGCCAAAAAGAAGCAGTCCAATTGGTTACTTAGTGGGTGAACTGTTGGCCATCCCCCCCCTGCAATTTGGTCTTACTTTTATTTTGTATATTAAAAACATTTAAAAAATAAAATAGAAACTGCTATTGATAAAAAAGATACATTAACCTGACATTTCCTTCATCTGTTTGACATTGCAATCCCTCTCGATGACTCATATCCCCTATGCTGATCCACCTGAGACACGGAAGTGCAAGACAGGTTACCTACAAGGGTCTGTCCCATATGGTCGTCACATCAAATTTAAAATTTATCAGTCCTTAAGTGTTGAAGATAGAACAAAAAAAATTTAGAACATTGCTGTGCCACGTTATACCTCTGGGTCTCCACTTCCTGATTTTACATGTCAGGATCACATAGAGTCATTCACCTAACAGCAGCAAGTTCTGAGGGGGGAAAACTCGCAAGTAGGGCAGAAAACTTTTTTTTTTCACTAAATAGTGATGTAAAGAGACTGCTGGTGGAAAAACTTTACAAAAACTATTGTATTGGAGGAGCAGATGAGGGGAGGGGGGTGGCATAGATAAGAGCCTAAGAACAGCTCTGTGGGGAGTGGCAAAAGGAGATGGAATAGTCCAGAAATGGAGGGGCTACTTTACAGTGCAAAGACATAAACTTCATTATTACTTTATTTTTTTATTTTATCTTCAATTTTTTTAAATCCCACATAAAAGTGCCATAGGTAGCCCATTTTCTAAGTGCAATGATACCCTCCAGGGTAGGTAGTATTGGGGAATACTGGACCTTCCAAGGGCTATAAGGCCCTCCACCTGTGGCATTGGGCCTCATTATGTCCCAGGTGGTCCAGTATTCCCTAATATCGCCCACCCTGTTGAGTATTATTGCTTACCTAACTGGCTGTTTGGTGGCATCTTGTAGATGAAATGATGCAGCTGCTATAGGCATGGCTGCCTCCATTCAACTACATAAAGTTTCTTCCCATCAACCAGCAGAACAGTGTCATTATTAGCCTCGCTAATCATTGGCATATCACTGTCAAGCCTGCTGCAGCCTGAGCTGCATTGTGTCCAACAGTAACATGCCCTTCAGGCTGAAACTCTGACAATACAGTATATTTGCTTCGCACATGCACATAAGCAAACATAGAAACAGTAGCTGCAGAAAATACAGCTTTTATGGTTAAATGCATTTCTCCTTTAAGGACTTCTGTTTCTTAAAAAAATGGAACTTAATTTTTCAGTACATTTCACTTTGATGCAAATTAGAGAAATTCCAGCATGTGAAATAAACTACTGTATACCATCTGAACTGAGAGCCTTAGGAGTTTGTATGAGACACCTTCTTGCGGTCGTAAAAGTACTGTGTATTCCTCCAGTATTTAGAAATAAACAATCCTGATTAGTTAACCATGATGTCATGATTGATATTATTTGTAACAATGGCCCCATTCAGCTAAACAAGCATTAGATCTTTTGGAAGATTTACATGCTGTATCTTGTCCAACTGCCAATGTTTGTTTACATCAAAGAAATATCTGTCGGGGGGGGTGACAAAAGGATCCATGAAGGATCTGCTGATAGGAATTTCTGTGGCAGATGTGTGCATATCCACCTAAACTGTTAGACTATCTCTTAGATAGTGTAAAATTTCCATCTGTCCGTTCAAATTGTGGCCAAATTTTCATTAAAATATATGACACAAATTAAATCTGGGTCATTACAGTGCAAATTGCCTCACAGCATGTGTGCTGCAAACAGATGGATATTTCTAAAATAGCTGCAAGGGCGGTCAGGTGCAAGCGGGTACATACAGACACATGTGGATTATACATTTTGCCTGCTTACATCCACTTTAAAAACTGTTCCTCTGTGTCTGACAGATTAGAAAAGCAGCCTTGATGCACCAAACAATATTCACTGTATTGTCCTTTTGAATAAAGAATACTATATACTGTAAATGATCATGTTCTTTTGTGACCAATCAATGGCTCTTCTTCACACACAAGAGTATTTGTCATTGAGAATGAGATGCTTTGCTCAAAAGAAAGGGTCAATTCTTGTTGCAATTAAATGTAATAGTCATGTAGTACATTTAGAAGTACTAGAGTATTTTCAAAAGGAAGTGATCTTCCCCTGCAAGTTACACTTTCATTTCGCAAAGTTTTAATTCACGAATTGGCACTTTGTGGTAAAATACAGTATGACATGGTGAATTTCTACAGTTACCATAGTGTTTTATTACACAATGTGCAAACTTCACAGTTTTCAGATTTGTAAAGTGTGGAATTCATGAAGCACATTGTGATGTGAATTTTCACCCTTCATAGTGACATTTGTGAATTCTAGAGTTTTGTTTTGTTTTTTTGTAACTTCCTCCACACCTAGAGGGGGTCTATCTAGACATCAGGCAATACAGGAAAGAAAAATCTGACTGTAGATAGAGAGCCACTGGAACACCATCAAGAACTATGTGTGCACCACGGCAGTGTGATAGTGGAAGCAGGTATAAGGTACTACTGCTGGGTGAGGGGTTGAGAATGACTATGGTGGTGATGGTGCTGCCAAGTACCTGTGGCTTAACCCACTACATAGTTCTGTAAGTTCAAGTTCATGTTTATTGGCAGGAAGACTCCATTGAGCACACTCTTTGCAAGGAGATCCTGTGAGGGGCATCATTAAACAACAGTGTACAATAAACAGTGATGACATAACATACAGATACAATAATTTGTAGAAAAAAACAAAACAAAAGTGCATACAGGGTCAGTAAAAACAATAATAAAACATATTGGTATCCAGTACCTGGACAGGCAGTAGTGACATACCATACAGTACCAGTAATTGGTAAAATACACATACAGGATCAGTGAAAAAAAATTTGTAAAACATACAGAAACCAATTCATATTGAAAGGGAGAGACAAAAAGTAGTGTCAGTAAGAACTTATATGAGCCCCGGAGTAGGGCCACAGAAGCGGAACTGTCATGGCTGGAGGGTCAGGCACCAGGCCTGGCTCATACGCGGGGGCTGGAGATTTTGTTATTGTATCCCCCTTGGAGCTAGGATCTTCAATGATGCTAGGGACTGAGAGTCTGTCCTAGCGCCACCCCATGTTGTGGTGAGGCGCCTTGTCCCCCAGCTTCCACAAGAGGACAACAGATGCCGGCACTCGTGAACCCCCCTCCCCGGAGAAGGAGAGCAGTCCTCCAGGGCACTCGATCCTTCTCCTTCCCTGCCAACCCCCGACAGCCCATGCCCATTCCCAAACACAGGTCACCAGAGTGGTGTCCAGCGCCTCAACCCTCAGCACCACCAGGCCGACTAACTCATATGAGTTTATCATACTTCCAGAGTTGGCTGAGAGAGCAAGAAGGAAGGAAGGAATGGGGTAAGGGGAAATACATAAATACATTCTGGTGAGGAAGGAGGCCGACTGAGGGGGCAAGGAATAGGTGCAAGTAAGTTGCAAGAGGATGAAAGAGCAAGGGAGAGAGTTGGGCAGGGATCAGGGATGGAGGGTTTAGAAGGAGTCCTGGACATTAGGGCGGAGAATGGACTGGGGAGGACAGGGGCCAGGGTGGGCAGGGAGATTAGGGCACAGGATACAAGTAGATAGAGGGTACTCATTTGATAGCAGAGGCAAAGAGACTGTCATAAGATGCTAGGACCTATGGCAATAACAGACTAGTGGGAAGAATTTGTAGGTCAGGGCTTTGAAGAAATTTACAATGCCGGTGAACCTGAGTGACATCTGGATGAGATTCCATGCCAATGGGATGGCGTAGTTAATGGCACCCTTGCTGATGGAGGTACGCATCTGAGGTACAACAAGGAGGATGTAGTCAGATTTCCTAAGGGAGTAGGAGCAAGGGGGAGATATTAACGAATGAGGATATGTAGGTTGGTAATTTGTTAAGTAGACTTTTGAGGGTCCAGGTACCTAAATGGAGTAGCTACCTGGTGACGAGGGCTTGCAGCTGACTTCTTTATATAAGTCACAGTGGTGCATCCTAAAAGGTGATTGAGTAATGAAGTGCAGTGCTCAATGGAACAGAACATCAAGCTTGTGAAGGTTGGAAATAGTGACAGAGTTGTAGATGATGTCACCGTAGTCTAGGAGTGGCAGGAATGTGGCCTGTACTAGTCTACATCTAATGTAAGGGGGAAAGAGCACTCTGTTCCTGAAGAAAAAGCCGAGTCTTGCTTTCAGCTTGCTAGAAAGGTAGTTGATGTGCACACTGAAAGAAAGTTTGCTGTCTATCCAAATGCCCAAAGATTTTAATTGATCGACCACATCTAATGATTCACCTAGGATAGTCATTATAGGTTCAGGTGACATGCTGTGCTGAGGGGTGGGCTTATTACTACTAGGTGAGAAATAAAGTACTATGTTTTTTTCACATTGAGTAGCAGCTTGGAGTTGATTAGGTTGTGCTCTAGCTGTGCAAAGTCAGCTTGGAGTTTGTCACATACTTTGGATAAGGTTGGCTTTGAAGTACATATACAATGGTATCGTCCATGAAGAGATGTAGTTTGGACTTGATATTAGAATCTAGTGAGCTGATGTAAATAGAAAATAGTATAGGGCCTAAGATGGAGCCTTGTGGAACACCTTGTTTTATGGGAAGGGAGTTGGAGACCTGACCGCTTGCTTTGGTTTTCTGTACTCTACCTGTAAGGCAGCTCTAGAACTATTGTAGTGTGGTGTCAACCACACCTAGTTTACTGAGACCACTGAGGATGAGGTTATGGTCAATGGTGTTGAATGTCTTGCAGAGATCAAGGAATATGGCACCTGTGACTTGTTTGAAATCGTGCACGTTCAGCCAGCCGTTGGTGACTTTTGCTAAAGCAGCGGTGGTGCTGTGCTTTTGTCTGAACCCAGACTGGGTAGGGTTGAGAAGTGAGAACTTTTCTGTGTGGTCTTTAAGCTGGTGTTGGATGAGTTTTTCTAACAGTTTGGATAGGACAGGGAGGACAGAGATGGGCCTGTAATTGTTTAGGTCATAGGGGTCACCCGATTTGAACAAAAGATATGAACAGATTTCCAACAGGAAGGGACCATGGCTGAGGAGATGGAGAGATTAAGGATGTGAAGGATTGGTGCAGCTAGGTAATAGTAACCTAGTCTGAGGAAGATGGGATCAGTGCCATCTGCTTCACTACCTTTATTGATGTTGAGTTTACCAAGGTGGTCCTCTACTTGTTTGTAGGTCACAAGGTGGAGCTGAAAGGTATGAGGAGGTGGGGCTCATGGGGGTGGGTGGGATGGGAGGCTTGGAAGCCCTGCATATGAAGAGAAATCAAATGTGAGACCAGCAGTGGTGAAATAGATATTCAGCTTTTCTAGGAAGAGGTCACGCTCGACATATTCGACTCTGTTAATGAGTATTTTGGTGGGGATGGACGGGGATGATTTGTGGTCCTCAACTGTCTTGATTGTTTGCCATATCTTGGTGGAGTTGCCTTTGGCATTTTCAAGGGATTCTACATAGAAGTTAGCTTTGACAGATCGTATTAGTTTAACACAAGCATTTCTGGCAGTTCTAAATGCTTGCTAGTCAGTTGCAATCTTTGTGTACCTCGCACGGGCCCAAAGTTTATCGTGGTTAAGCAGCGCAGCTTTTAGGTTTGAAGTGAACCGGGGATGGTAATGTTTATGGGCCCTGGATCTAATGAATGGGGCATGTTTATTGCTAAGCTGTGTCAATGTAACGTTAAGAAAGGTGACCGCCTCATACACCGATTTGGCAAGATAGAGATCTTGCCATTTTACATATTTGACATCCGAGATGTACTTTTTGACATTGAATTTGCATAAGCTGTGCTTGGTGACAAATATAGAGGAAGAGGGGGGCTTATCTTGGTTTCTGGTGCATGCTATTATGTCATGATCACTGAGTTCATTCTGGAATATGGCTGTATGCCGAATTCTATGGGGACAGTTTGTGATAATTAAATTCAGGACGGAGCTATTTGCATGATTTTTGGTGTTGAACCTTGTTGGCTCCATAATAAGTTGGGATGGTCCAAGCTTATCAGAGTTGTTTTAGAACACATGCCTTAGGTGAGAGCCAATCAAGGTTAAGATTGCTGAGAATGATGATCTCATTGAGGATGGGTGCGATCAAGCTTTTGAGGGTTGAGATTAGCTCAGGACTCTCTGAGAGGGGCCTGTAGCAGCCTATGATGTTGAGAGCTTCTACTGGGGATATTTGGATTTTGATGGTCACACACTCAAATTCTTTGGGCTTGGACATAGCGTTAGTGATGGAGACAAGCAAATAGTCTTTTATGTAAATGACCATCTCCCCCCCATCATGGGTCTGTCTGCTCTGAACAGGTTGTAGGAGGACAGTGAGATCTGCTGATCAGAGATAGTACTTTTAAGCCAGGATTCAGTAATAATGATCAGATCTGGGTTGATGTGGGTGGCCTATATTTTTAATTGGTCCAGTTTGTTAATCAGGCTCCTCATGTTAATCAGTATAAACTCTAAGCCTGAGGCCATGGCAAAGTCTGAGGGGGATGCAAGGGGACTTGAGGACCAGGATTCACTTCAACATTTCCAGAGCATATGAGTAATGGCAGAATAAGTTTTTTCAAATAGTTTCTTGCTGCAGTACTCTGTTTTTTACTGTGGTGCTTGCTCCTGTAGAACTGCTGCAAACGGGTACCAGGAGGAGGCATGTGTCACAGGGGACAGACCATAGCTACAAGCGAGAGATTCCCAATTGAAAGAGGAGCTGTTAACATATACAGGGAGGCCTGGGTAGCCTGGGGAGGATAACATGCAATTTGGCCATTAATAAATGCTGCTGTAACTCACTACACAGGGTGGAATGATGGACAGGGATTGGCTACAGCTACTAAATCAGTCCGTGGTATAAACAAATGGGTGGTGTCCTTAACTGTGCAATTGAAGACAATAAAGACTAGTGCCAGGTGGGAAAACATAGTTGAAGTTGACTAGAATGGATGAAGGGGGGATGGGTGAGAGAACAGCTGAAGTAATTGTTAGAGGATGAAAGATTTGAGGAGAGTCAGTGGTGAAAGAACAAAGGGAGAGTGTCTAGTGTGGAGAGAAAGAATAGGAAGTAAGATGAAAATAAGAATAGGAGAGCTAGGAGGTAAGAGATTAGACTGGATGTCAGGCCCTTAAGGGATATGTAGTTAGCAATATACTTGTTGGTAAGCCAGATTGAGGGGTATCCTAGTCATAGTAGCAGAAATTGTGCTTGTGTGGTTCAGAGAGTTGAGATGCAACTGGCCCTTTAAACAGGGTAAGGTTAATTTATTTGAGTGACTCAGTAGGCCAAGAGGGGTGGGGCTAGTTGGGCTTAAAGACCATTTAATAGAGTGTCCGGGGTGGGGTGAGTTGGTAGACACAAAGCCAGAGAAAGAGCTTGCACAAGCAGAGTAGATAAAATGTGAAGCAGCTCCAATTAATTGAATGTGGAACAACTGCTACTCTGAAGCAAATGAATTTGCACACTTGGGATTTCAAAAACGGCACCAGGTGCCTGAATTGGTTCAACTGGATACCTTTGGAAAATGAACTGCCACTGGGTCTGAGGGAAGAGCTGGCAAAAATGCCCTGAGGAGTCCGAAGGGGACCCTGAAAAAGAGCAAAAGAGGAGAGAATTAAATACATTCCAGCAAGGGGGAGTTAGAGAGACAGAACAAAGGACTGGGTAAGTTGAGGGTGTGGATGGTGAACCAAGGTTCAGATCACCAGTCTGCCACAATAGAGCAGCACAGTAATTCCAGCTTCAGCTCTGGAAAGGTGAGGTTGTAAACAGCAAAAATCCTTTGTCTGGCTCAAATAATTAACTGAGATTGTGTGGCAGTACTTAACTTTTAAACAGTCTCCAATAGTGTGCACTAGTTAACAATAAAGCATACTTAACTCGAAACATGAGACAAAAAAACAGAAACCCAAAAATGAAGACAGAGAAAGAACTTGCACAAGCAGATTAGATAAAATATGAAGCAGCTCCAATTAATTGAATGTGGAACAGCTGCTACTCTGAAACAAATTAATCCTCTGTGCACTTGGAATTTCAAAAATGGCACCAGGTGCCTGTATTGGTTCAGCTGGATAACTTTTGGAAATGAGCTGCCACTGGATCCGAGGGAGGGGGCTGGAAAACATGCCCATGGACTCCAAAGGGGATCCTTCTAGAAACAAGCTGCCACTGGGTCCGAGGGAGTGGCTGGCAAAACTTGCCCTGAGGAGTCCGAAGTGGACCCCTTTGCAAAAGAGCTGCTACTGGGTCTGAGGGAGATGGCAGGCAAAACATGCCCAAGGACTCCAAAGAGGATCCTTCTAGAAACAAGCTGCTACTGGGTCTGAAGGAGGGAGATGGCAAAATGTGCACAGAGGAGTCCGAAGGGGACCCTTTTGGAATCATGCTGCCACTAGGTCTGAGGGAGGGGGCTGGAAAAACATGCCCTGAGGACTCTGAAGGAGACTTTTTTGGAAAAGAGCTGCATGCTGGGTCTGAGGAAGGGGGCTGGCAAAACATGCCCCAAGGAGTCCGAAGGGGATGCTTTTGGAAATGAACAGCTGCTGGTTCCGAGGAAGGGGGCTTGCAAAATGTGCCCTAGGAGTCCGAAGGGGACCCTTTTGGAAATGAATAAGGGTCAGCTTTTGCCAGAGAAAAAAACTTACAACATATTTCTTGAAAACTGTTTTCTGGAAAGACACTTAAAAGAGAGCTCCTGTGTTTTGATTGGCCAGAACACTGACTCTGTTGGTTTATTACATGCACCATTGCCTCTAGGAATTCATCTACATATCAAAATTTATTGTGTAGAAGAAGACCAAAATATATCCAGTCTGCTCTGTTGCTACTTTACCTGCTTCCCCAGTCTGTCACTGTGAGTTCGCTGGAATACCCTGTACTGGTATAGCTGAACCGCAGCCTCTTGATCATGTTTTACTTTATTCAATCCATTACGAGTCAAGTTTCTTTTTCCCAGGGGTTTCTTATCAATGCAAACAAGCAGGGCTCACTATTAACTAAAGTGAAAGGTGGGAAGTTCAAGAGACCGGGCCCCTCAGCTTCCACCAAAGTCAGTTCCTGTTATCAGTCCCTTGTGCTTACCCCCACATTCTCTTGAAGCCCTCCAGAATTCTTAGCTGAGACACCTCACCTGCCACTGTTCCAGTCTCCTGCCACCCTCTCTCTCTAAAGAAATGCTTTATCTATCCTTTCTGACATTCCCTTTCATGAGCTTGTGTTCATGCCCTCTGATAGGGGCATCTGTACTGCACATAAACAAATGCTTGCTCTCATATTCTGAACTCTTAACTCACTTTAAAATTAAAGGCTTCAATAACGTCCCCTCTCCTTCCTGTTCTCTAGTGAGTAAATGTTCAGGCTATGCAGCCTCTACTCATATGTCTTATTCTTTTGCCTGCAATCATTTTGGTGGCTCTCCTCTATACAGTCCTCAGTTAATCCTTATTTTCCTTATAGTTAGTATAAGTATAGTGGTAACACCTGGGACTAGGGATGAGCTGAATATTGAATTTCAGACAGAATGGAATTCTGCCAAATTTTAGAAAATTTCTGCAATTTCAATAATTTGTGGAATTTCAACATTCCACATGTAACATGTTGTTTTGCAGACTAATAATCCACAGTTCACATAAACCTTGGATTATTTTTCCACAATCCTTGGAAGATTATTCCATTGTTTATATGATCTGAGAAAAATTATTCCGCAGTTTGCACGCAAATGCTTTTTGAAATTAGGTGGAGTTTAAAAATAAATTCTGCAAAGCATTTCGGAAGTGCAATTGCCATTCTGCAGCAATTGTGACAGTGGAATTTCACATTCTGTGCAGCCCTACCTGGGACCTATACAATGGAAAGATCACTTTCTCACTACTGTTTGAGAAATTCCTTCCTGTACAGCCTAGCCTTCAGCTTGCTTTTCCATATGCTTTGGTATGTTTTGTCTAAACCTTTAAGTTGTCGTCAATGAATATGCCCAAACTAACCCCCCCCAATACTGCTGTCAGAATAATGCAACACTAGGCAATATTCTGCTCTAATATTTTTTTACTAGTACATATTGCTCTATATTTATTCAGATTAAACTTGAGCTGCTAGACACCTACCCACGTTTCTAATCTCTCAGGATCTTTCTTTCATATCACTTACACTACCCTCACTATAAACAGTCCCTCCCAATGAATTATCATCTGCACAGAGACTGATATTACCTTTACATTCCTCCTCTTCTAGAAGGGCTGGGATAGGCATAATGGGAAAGTACAGGGCACAGGGTGGATGGAAAGGAATTGAGGATTGGGGAGCAGGTGCAAAGTCAGTAAGGCAGAGACCCTACAATGTAAACAGACTAGATAGGCCAAATGGCCTAATTCTGCTGGCCTGTTCGTATGTTCTACGTCACAGCTAAATATGTTGAAAAGTACCAACCCCAATGCTGACCCCTGTTTATTCCGCTAGGAACAGCCTTCTTTGATTTCTGACTACTGAATACCACCCTCTTGTTCCTCCCACTTAGCCACTTCTCAATCCACCTTGTAACACCCTCCCCAAACCCAGATTGTATTTATTTATTTATTTATTACTAAGATTATAATACCTTTGAACCAGAGGTTCTTTTACAAATGTTCCACGTCAGATACATTCAGAAGTTGTACTTACAAAAATTTGGATTTTACAGTACAAGGTAGGAGGATAACAATTAACAAACAACAATAGACACATGGACTGTTACATAATAAAGGGAACAGTACACAGACTGGTATACAAAGTCAGTTTAAAGGGGCCAAGGGTGGGGATGCTCAAGATCTTTGGGGGGAGGTTGTTTAGTCAGGAGGGAGCTCTATAATAAAAAGATCATGGACCCTGGACAGTCTGACAGCAAGAGATCAAGTAGTTTGTTGAAGATGCTCTTTGTGTGTTGCAGGGGTTAGGGGCTGGTAGCAGCAGGGTCAGGGTGCTTAGTGGAGCTTTGCCAAGGTTGATTTTTTTCACAAATAGACAAGTCTGGTAGGTGAGCCTACTTTTGAGATTGAATCCATGAGTTTTCTAGTAAAGGTCGCAAATGTGGGTATTCTTGTGGGCACCCATAACCAGCCAACATGCCTTGATGAGAGCAACAGTGATTCTTTTCAGGGTTGTATTCGAGGCTGCTCCATAGATTATCAGACCATAATCGACTATGGAGATGATTGAGCTGGATACAGCTAGCTTGAGAGCCTCAGAGGTGAAGCAGTGCCGGTGCCTTTAAAGAACGCCAATATGAAAGTTTATAGTTCTAGATATTAGGTTGATGTGGGCAGAGTAGGATAGGGTGCTATCTAATGTTATACCTAGATATTTGAAGTCCTTGACTTGCTCAAGGAGGAGGTTTTGTTTATTTAGTATGGTTAGGCAGGTTGCTTTATAAGTAAGTAAAGTAAGCAAAGTAAAGTTTATTTCTATAAGGTGCCCTTCTCAAGCTCAGGACGCCTTTACAAAATTCCATAAGCAGCATTAAAACCACAATAATAAATAACATTTTATATATAACAGCTTTAAATAATTTACATCACTGAAATGCTTAATTAAAAAGGAAGATCTTTAGGGCTTTTTTAAAGCCCTCCACAGTCAGGCTATTTCGTATCTGGCAAGGTAGAGAATTCCACAGAGTAGGGGCCATAAAGGCAAACGTTCTTCCACCAGATGTTTTTAAGGTTACTCTGGGAATCTCTAGCAATCCCTCACCAGAGGATCAGAGGGAGCAGGATGGGCAGTAAGAAGTCAGGAGTTCTTCCAGGTAGTGGGTTCCCAACCCATGTAGGGCTTTATAGGTCATCAATATGACCTTGAAGGTGATCTGCCACTGTACTGGCAGCCAGTGCAACTTGCGAAGCACAGGTGTCATATGGTTGGACCTTGGGCTTCCAGTCAACAACCTAGCCGCTGCATTTTGCACCAGCTGCAAGCAGCAAATATCCTCTCCTGGAAGCCCTAGACAAAGGGCGCTGCAGTAATCAAGACAACTGGCAACAAAGGCATGGACCAGGGTAGAAAGATCCTCTGGTGGAACTAGGTGCTTCACCCATGCTATATTCCTTAGATGGAAAAAGGATGATTTGACCACAGCCGATACCTGCGCCCTCAGGGTCAGGCCCTCATCAAATATAACACCAAGGTTACATACCTGGCCAGATGCCATAAGTGGGGTCTCCCCCAGAAATAAACCTGAGGGTTTTTCCACCCATGAACCTGACATCCTCACCCCCGGTTCCACCATCATTACCGCTGTTTTTCCCGGATTCAGCTTCAGCCAATTGGTACTCATCCAATTCTGTATCTCCAGGAGGCAGTTGTTAAACAATGCACTTGACTCAGACTCCTGCTCAGGCACAAGAGACATATAGAGTTGAGAATCATCAGCATAGTAATGAAACTTCAACCCATATTGTCTTATAATGTCCCCCAATGGAAGCATGTACACCACAAATAACATGGGGGACAGCACCGAACCCTGTGGCACCTCACAGGGTAGACAGTGAGAGGCCAAAGAATAAATCCCTGACACTACTCTCTGAATCCTACCCTGCAGGAAAGATTTAAAGCAACTGTGGACCACCCCCCTTAGTCCACAGAGAAACCACAGGTGATCGAGCAGCACCCCATAATCCACAGTGTCAAACGCTGCTGAGAGATCAAGGAGTACCAAGATAGAATGAGTTCTCTGATCTCTTGCCATCAGGAGACCATTTAGTACCTGAACAAGAGTCGTCTCAGTACTATGCCTTCCTGAAGCCAGATTGGAGAGGGTCATAGATACTATGGATAGTTAAATGGTCCTCCAGCTGCAATGCAACCACCTTCTTGACAATTTTTCCCAAAAAGGGAAGGTTACAGACCAGTCTGTAGTTTTCTGGGCAGTCGGGATCAAGGGAAGTTTTTTTCAAAAGGGGGCATAACTGTTGCCTCCTTCAAGGGATCAGGAAAGATCCCTCTCTCCAGTGACACCGCAACTATCCCAGTAAGGATCAGGCCAATAACCTCTACACACCCCACAAGTAGGTGAGTAGGGCCCAGATCCAATCTACAGGAGGTTGGCCGCAAATTCTGGATGATCCTCACTATATCCATGACTGCCGGTTGACTGAAGGTGAACCAAGTTAATTGGGTATTTGTGTCCTTCGGTTGATCACTGCATGACCCTATGAGGAGGCGCTGGCTGATCTCATCCCTAATAGTGGACACCTTATCAGTGAAGGACATCACGAATTCCTCACACTGTAATTGTGAAAACGCTCGACCAGCTTGAAGACAGACTGGATTGCACAATCTGTACACAGTCCGGAAGAGCTGGGCCGGTCTATTCCTCGCTGTAGCAATTTCCCTGGACAGGAACTCTGCCTTCCTATTGGAAATTGCTAACTGATAGGTCTTATAATGATCTAACAGTCTAAGCCTGTCCACTTCCATGTGAGTTTTCCGCCAGCATCTCTCCAATCTTCAGCCCTGTCTCTTCAACCCACTGATCTCCATGATAAACCACAGGGCCCCCAGGTGGAGAGTACAGGGATGAACATGGACTGGAGCAATGACATCCAGGGCCCTAACAACTGCCCTGTTATAGGCTAGCACTAAGGACTCTGGGTCAGTACTATCCATTGGAAATCCTGAGAAGTCCAGCTCCGTCATTAGGCTTTCTGAGGTAACTCCTCCCAAAGGATGGAACTGTACTATCTCCTTAGGGGCAGGCCTCTTTCGGGGGGCTGTGAAACTGAACCTCAGGGCATGATGGTCAGACCAACTGATGGGCTCCACACCAGAGACTTCCATCCCCAGATGGACTATCAAATCCAATGAGTGTCCCCCTTGATGGGTAGCAGAGGTGATAACCTGTGTCAGGCCCAATGAGTCCATCAATTGGAGGAGGTTTCAACCAAACGGCACGAGTTTATCATCAACCCAGGCATTGAAATCCCCCAGAATTAACCATCGGGGGGATTCCAATACCCTCTCGGCGATGAAATCCACAACCTCCCTCAGGAATTCCCTCCCATCACCTGGTGGACGATAAATGAGAAGTATCCTGAAGCCTGCACCTGCTCCCACAATACACTCAAAGGAGTTGGTACATCCAACTGGTATTTCCCTGAGGTCCAGTTCCTGTTTAAAACAGACTACAACTCCCCCGCCCCTAAGGTCCACTCTTGGGTGGTGAATCACTGAGAACCCGTCCGGAACTGCAGATTCCAAAATGGGGCCCGCATTTTCATCCAGCCAGGTCTCGGTGATGCAGGCTAAGTCCATAGATATAACAAGATCTGCCACCAAAGCAGTCTTGTTTCTGATAGATCTAGCATTGCTTAACACCGCCCGAAAGGGACAAGACTCCAAGGATGACTCCACCTCCTGCCTGACCAAGTCAGTGCCCTTGGGTATGGGTGCAAGACATGATGGACCTCGCTCCTGTATCCATTTCACCCCGGGGCACCTCCTGGTTCTAACAGTCCCTATCCACCCACTCTTTTCCCATCCCCCACTAGAGTTCCAAGATCTCCTAGTCCCTCCACTCCTTCATCTCGAAATGCCAAATATTCGGCATCTCCTATAAACTTCCGAAGAAAGTGCGGGACATTCAAAGAGTCGGAGATCCCTCAGTCTTGAGGGGGAGTACCGCCTGACTGTGTTTTGACCAACCCAGCACATTCAGACCCCATCAATAATACTAAAGTATAAAAAAACCCTACTAAATCAATACTTTTATTTAATCTTAATATACTCCCTTAATAAAACCACTCCACACTCTACATAAATCAAAAAACATAAAATAAACAACTATTAACAAAATAAAACCAAACCATACTCAAATGGCAACTCCTCCACTCTCTCTCACAAAGTGGGGGAAAAGAGGGAAGGTTTACAAATCCCACCCACTGTCTCTCACACAGAAGGGGAGAATAACACAACATTTTCACATTAATGCCTACTTAAACTAATATAAAATAAACAAAATAAAATAAACTATAAAATTAATAAAAATAAAATACTCGCTCAACAAAAAAGTCTCAATTCATTCAAAAGTCCTGGTCAATCCTGTATTTCTTCTTAAACAATTTTATCACTCCTTTTATCCAAGAAACAGATGATAGTAAGCATAAAGTTCAAGTCTCAGGGAGCCATGAATGAAATTCAGTTCCTCCTGTGGGCTCTCACTTCCACAGAGGACCAAAACCAGTCATGAATCCCAGCGATAAAATCTCAAGTCAGTTCTTTAACCAGATTTTACTTCTCAATCCAAAATCAATTCAAATTGTTTCACATGAACCCGCCACTGTCACTCCCTGTTTAATCATGTAATCCCACAGATTCAGGTAGCCGGCTTTGTTTTATGTCTCCTCACAGTCTTCACTCCAACTGGAGTCGAAATAAATTATTTTTCAGTCAATTCCATTGACATCGATAGCATCTGCTGAACTTAACCCAGCCACAACACCCTTCCCCAGACCTGCTCTGCCCCATGGCCGCCCACCAGCTACCATTCAGCAGAACAGAAGCACTACAGAGCCGGCTGACCTATGGCGGCAAGCCCACAGCACACCACTGGGCCGGATCAAGGGCCGAGAAGAAATTCCTCTCAGGGGGAATCAACCAACTTGCTGCCCCATAAAATTTTTGATGAAAAGACTAGTCGACTTCAGCTCCCTCCTCTACTGAAATAGGACATAGATGATAGAATAGAAGCTCCAAATCTTTTCCTCGCTTCACACCCCGGCTACAAATCATGAGAATTTCACTTTAGTTACCGGCTTTTTGGTCTCAATCACAGCGCCTCTCAGTAACCAGTAGTCACACTCCAGTGATAATCCAGGGATGATCCAGGGATGATCGTTACCAATTCCACTCATATGAAACAAACAGAGTCAATACCATCCACCAGGACCGATGAATAAACAAGACAAAATAAAATAATAGCAAATAAAATGAAACAAATGAAACAAACAACATAAAACGCATAAAATATCATTAAAAATCTTGCAGTTGTTCCACTGCTGCCTACAGCCTGCCCAGCACGATGGCCATCTTAACCAGAAGTGATAGATAGGCCATTGTGAGGGATGTGAGTTAGTGAAAAGCATCACCCTGTTTTTTTTTGAAGTTCATTAGCAGTTTATGACCTCCAGACCAGTGTTCTATCTCCACAAAACCTGTATGATGGTGTCTGATGAATAAGGTGGGGTCAGTATGGGCAGAGAAGAGAACATCATCATCTACATGCAGAATGATGTTGTCTGGACAAACTTTTGGGAGTGAGTTGAGAAAGTGGCTGAACAGTAAAGGTCCAAGGATGGAGCCTTGGAGAATTCCAGAGTTTACCAAGCGGAAGCTGAAAAGTGTGCCATTAATTCTAACCTGCTGCATCCTGCCTTCAAGGTAGCTGGTGAACCAATTGGTGACCTTGTTGGAGAGAATGATGGCCTGGAGTGAGTGAAGTAGGACTGAGTGGTTCACAATGTCAAAGGCCTTGGTGAGGTCAATGTAGACTGACCCCACCAGCTGGCCACAGTCGAGTGTACTGTGTAGGATGTCAGTATATTCCAGCAAGGCAGTTGTAGTGCTATGTGCTTTCCTAAAGCCATGCTGCTGTATTTGGTCAGGTGTTCAGTGAGCTAGTCTGTGATAATATGCTCTAGCACTTTGGAAAGGGGAGGAAGAATAGAGCTAGGGTGATAATTAGAGGGTTATGTCCTGTCACCACTTTTATGGATGGGCACAATGGAGGCAGATTTCCAGCACTGTGGGAGTTGCTGACATGAAAGGGAGAGGTTGATAAGTGTGGTAAGGGGCTTGAGAACAGAATCAAGGGTGAGGTTGAGGAGTTTAAAGTCCAAAGATTCACTGCTGTATCTGGCTTTTCCCAGTACCCTTTGGAGGTATTTCTTTGCCTCCATCAAGGGGACTTTTTTAAAATAGAAATTGGGGGACCATCAGGAGGTGGGGATTCACAAGTACTAGGAGGACTATCAGTCCTATTGAGATAGTCAGGGGGAGTATGCCAGTGAGGTCTGTGAAGGCCTTATTTAGGGTGTCTGGAATAGTAGTGGGGTCTTGAGTGAGAACACTATCTGCAATGATCAGGTTAGGGGGTGCTTTAGAGGGCTTCCCAGTGAGGTTTTTAATGTTGTCCCAAGGTCGCTTTCCATTGCCCCATGAGTTTGACAGTTCTTTTTAAAAATGCCCACTGTTATGCCGGCCCAACAGCGCAGTGGTTGGATTTCCGCTTGCGAAGCCGGCGACCCTGGTTCGGGAATGGACTCGGGTCGCTGGAGGGCTGGCCAGGGGGAGAAGGATAGAGCATCCTGTGGACCGCTCTCCTTTTCCAGGGAGAGGGAGGGGTAGTGCCTGCCACAAGAAGGACCCCTGGTGGAGGCTGGAGTCATGCAGCTGCCGGCGCTCATAAAGCAATGGATGTGGGGTGGATGCTGGACGTCATTGCACATCCAAGCCTCCCAGAAGGAAAACAAAGAAAATGAAGGGGAGAGCTTCGGTCTCTATGAAGCCCTCCCCGGGATTCAATTTGCCACTGCTGCCACACTCCCAACCATAAGACAGAATTGGGAGAACTGGAGCCGCGGCCCCGCCCTCCGGAGGTAAGCCGGGGGTAACCAGGAGATTGTGGCATAGGCAATTGGTAGAAGTTCTGGGGGCCATGACCAGGGCAGAAACATGATGGAAGGGCCTCAGGAATAAAGAAGAAGAAAAAAAAATGCCCACTGTTAGTGTGACATATTTCAAGGGTACAGGAGTTTCTTGTGGCCTTATACCATTGCATGTCTGCTTGTCCCCCAGAGGCAATTGCAAGGTGCCAGAGATTATTCCTGTCATGTATCTTTTTTTAATAGATCAGCAATGATCCAGGGGTTAGTTACCCCCTTTATCTTCCTTTTACAGAAGGGGGCATAGATGTTGCAAGCTTTGTTGAATTGACAAATGAAATAGTCGAGGGCAGTATCTACACAGTTTGTGTTGTTAATAAGGGACCAGTCAGTGTGCTTAAGGAAATAAGTGCTGTAGGTGCCTGAGTTTCCCTTTCTTGAGCAAGCACTGGGATTGGGCCTTTTTTTTAAAATTCTTTTTATATCCACTCCCTGGAGAACTCCTTCCAGCAACCCTGGATTCCTAGCCTCTACCTTCCCCTGTGACTAGCCCTTCTCCCTCATGCCAAAGAGCACCACCTCCGGGTCAGAACCCTCCGGAGGTACAGCCATCCTATCCACCCAGGGAGCTCTATCTTATAGGGCAAAGTGCCCAGCGAACATGAGTGGCCCCTTGGAGAGGAGATAGCCCAGTATTGGAAGTGTGGGCTGTTGGGCAGACAAGGTGCCTTCATCTATCCCCAGGAAATGGGTTTTTCTCTACTATTTTGCCACATTCCCTAACTCCCCCGCAGAGTGTGGCTTGTCAAGGCAATGTAATGCCATAACTCTACCCACCGCTTTCATCACATCACAAGTAGGCACCCCCGACAGCGACCGGAGGCCGCTACACTAGCGATCTCATCCCCAACCCTCCCCCAAGAAGAGAGAGCTGTCCTACGGACACAAAGTGTGGCATCCAGCACCTCAACCCTCAGAGCCACAGGGCTGGTGGGATTGGGCCTTAGCAGGAACTTTGGGGGCTTTGTTTGACCAGTAGCAGACAACTGGGGAGTAGCCACTTAGCACTTCTGGTAAAACCTTGGTGAGGGTTATCCTGTCTGGGTGGGTGGGTGGTAAGGACAAGGTCAAGGAGAGCACTATTTCCATTTCTGTAATTGGTCCTAATGGGAGTAGTTACAAGCTATGCAATGTTGACAGCTGCAATGGCATCCTTGAAAAGGTCAGCCTCAGGGGCCAGCCAGTTCATGTTGAAATCCCCTAGTATCACTACTTCATTGGTATTGGCCAGATCGTCTATGTAATCAAGGACCAGTTTAAAACCTGCTGCTTGTTCTCGGGGTGGGTTGTAGATGGAAAGTATAGTTATTGATTTCCTATTCTGGTCAAGTATGATCCTGACAGCTAGTAACTGGGATTTGCTTTCAGCAGCCAGATGAGGTAGAGTTTGCCCATTGAGTGATTCTTTTATATGGAGCGCACACCCTCTCCCCTTTTTTCCTGATCTGTCATGCCTAAATAGGATGTAACCTACAAGTGAGATGGAGGTGTCTGGGACTTCAGGGGACAGCCAGGTTTCATTAATGGCTAGCATGTCAGGGTTGTGTTGTGTAACCCACACTTGAAGGTCATCCAATTTGGTAAGAGTCTTCTGATATTTATTGAGGTGAATTTTAGGGAACAACTGCTCTTAATGGTACAAGGGTCTGGCTCAGGTGAGCCAGGGTTAGGGTGTATGTTTCCTGACAGGAGGAGGAGGAGAAGTAGAAGAAATTTGAGCAGATAATGCTGGAGTTTCCAACGTGTTCTATGATGATCTTGTAGCTTTTTTACTAATCATCCACTTGGAACTGAATCCAAAACCTTACTTGAATCCAATTATAGGATTTACAGAGGCTGTCATCCTTACCACCACATCAAAGAATTCTATAAGGTTTGTTTGTCAGAATTTTCTTTTACAAAACAATGTTGTTTAGTGTCCTGTAGCCCACTATTTTCTCAAAACTCTTGTATGATATCTTTTAGGATGGTTCCTTGTATTTTTCCTATAGTGGAGGTCAGGCTCACTAGCCTGATATATCCTGAGTCTTCCCTATCCTCTCTTTTATGAAGCAGTATTATCTGAGCCTACCTCCACTCCCTCAGGCTATTTCTGAAGTCAGTGATGCACTGAATAACCTCACTAGGGGCAATCTCTTGCTGGGAACATAAAACCCTTTCCAGCTCTGGCATTGACCATCACAGTGGAAAGGGAGGAACCATAAACAGGGAAAACTACAAAGGGATAAACAATAAGATCAAGGGAGGCATGACAAACAAAGCGACACAGCAAGAGTGGTCAGCACTATGCCTCAATGCACACAGTATGGCTAACAAGATGACTGACCTGACTAGACTGAGTGACCATTACCATAACATGGTTCACAAATAATCATGGTTGGGAGGTGCCTATCCTGGGGTACAACTTGTTTAGGAGAGCTAGGACTGGGAAAAGGGTAGTGAGGTAGCTATTTATGTTAAGGATACCATCAATGCTACAGAAATGCAGCAGGCACTAGGGAAAATACAGGATCTATGGATCCCAACGGGGCCGGAAGCCAGAAACCCATTTGGGTAGGAATAATCTACAGACTCCCAAATCAGGAAGAAGCCATGGTAAAGAAAATCCTGGAAACTATCCTCCAGATGTCAGGCAAAGGGGACATGGTGCTGGTCGGGGATTTCAATCTGCTGGGCGTAGATTGGAATACCCACACGACATCACAGAAGAGCAGGGAATTCCTAGTCACACTGCAGAAAGCAGACCTAAGTCAACTAGTGACATCACCCACAATGGGTAATGCGGTTCTAGATCTGATATTCACAAATAGCGATCGGGTTACGGGTGTTGAAGTAGAGAACCACTTGGGCAACAGTGATCATAACATGGTTTGGTTCAGGGTAAAAAGAACTGTAGATACCACACACTCCAAACTGAAAGTCCTTGACTTCAGGAGGGCAGACTTCACAAACATAAAGGCCTGCCTAAGAGACAACATTAGTAACTCGACAGAAGGGAGCATTAAGGAATATTGGACAAGGTTGAAGGATGCAATAACCATGGTCAAATCACAATGTGCCTTTCAGGCTAGTAAGAACAAAAGGAGGAAAACCCCACTATGGTTTTCCATGGAGGTGGCAACCATGGTGAGAGAAAAGTGCATAGCCTTCAGAAAGTACATGGAGTCGGGGAATGAGGCAGACAAAACAGAATATAAATAGAAACTAAAAGAGACAGGGAAAGTGATAAGAAATGCAAAGGCTGAAACAGAGGTTAGGATAGCTCAGGAAGTAAAAAAAGGTAACAAAATTTTCTACAGGTATAAACATGAAAAAAGGTAGACCAAAGGGGGCATTGTTAGAATCACAAAAAAGATGGACAAACCACAGAGCAAGACGGGGAGAAAACAGAGGCACTCACTGAGTACTTTTGCTCAGTCTTCACACAGGAAGCAGATGGTAACACACCAACAATAGGCATAAAGAAGTGTCCCATTGAAGGAATAAATATGGGTCCCTTCACAGAGGAAAGGGTCCTGGAGGAAATAGACAAGTTAAAGGTAAATAAAGCTATGGGGCCAGATGGGATACACCCAAGAATACTGAAAGAACTAGGGAGGGAACTGGCAGCCCCCTTAGCAGTGCTCTTCAACAAATCAATAAGGAACGGGGAGGTGCCGAAGGATTGGAAGAGTGCAACAGTAGTACCACTCCACAAGAGTGGAAGCAAGGAATAGCAAGGTAACTACTGTCCAGTTAGTCTAATGACAGTCATGGGAAAACTGATGGAATCCCTGCTGAAGAAAAGAATCATACCTTTTTTGGAGCAAACTGGTCAGCTCGACAAAAATCAATAAAATTTCATGGCAGGGAGGTCCTGCCAGACAAACCTGGCTGATTTTTTTCAATTGGAACATCAAAACAGTGGCTCAGGGTGGGGCAGTGGATGTGGTTAACCTGGACTTCAGCAAAGCTTTTGACTTCATTCACATAGGAGACTAGTCAAAAAACTGGAAAACATGGAAATTGGGCCCGAGGTTACAAACTGGGTCAGAAA
Source organism: Neoceratodus forsteri (assembly GCA_016271365.2). Lineage (NCBI taxonomy): Eukaryota > Metazoa > Chordata > Ceratodontiformes > Ceratodontidae > Neoceratodus > Neoceratodus forsteri. The sequence continues at coordinate 1,021,193,356 of CM028129.1, forward strand.
CTGGTTACATGAGAGAACTCAGAGTGTATTAATAAATGGCACTCTGTCTGTGGAAGGGAGGGTGACTAAAGGGTTCCCGTGGGGCTCAATTCTGGGGCCAATCCTCTTCAACATATTCATCAGCCGACATTGCAGATGAACTGGAGGGAAAGGTGTGCCTGTTTGCAGATGACACCAAAATCTGCAACAGGGTAGACACAACAGAGGGACAGAAAGCATGGAAGCTAATCTCTGAAAACTGGAGGAGTGGTCCAAGACCTGGCAATTGAAATTCAGTGCCAAAAATGCAAGGTCATGCACCTGGGAAAGCGTAACCCAGGAAAACTGTACTCAGTGGGAGGGGAGCAGCTGGTGGCTACCAGGCAGGAGTGAGACCTAGGGATGATCATATCAGAAGACCTCAAGGTCAGTAGACAATGTGAAAATGCAGCACTAAATGTTAGTGGTATCCTGGGATGCATAGTGAGGGGCATCACAAGCAGAAGGCATGAAGTAATCATGCCCCTGTATCGGTCCCTGGTCAGGCCTCACCTGGAGTACTGTGTCCAATTCTGGAGGCCACACCTCAGGAAGGACATAGGCTGGAGATGGTACAGAAAAGAGCAACAAACATGGTGCATGGCTTGCATCAGAAACTGTATGAGGCAAGACTGGATGACTTCAAATTATACTCCCTAGAACAACAAAGAAATCATGGGGACACGATAGAAACATTCAAATACCTTAAAGGCAACAACAGGGTGCACGTGCAGAACCTTTTTCAGGTAAAGGGCTACAGCAGGACTAGAGGGCACAACCTTCGACTTAAGGGAGGAAAGTTCAGAAGCAATACGAGGAAATTCTTCTTCAGAGAGCGTGTTGTAGAACCATGGAATAGCCTGCTGGAGGGGGTAGTGAGAGCCAAGACAGTGGGGGAATTCAAGCTGGCATGGGACAGACACTGTGGGATACATAAGCAGGCAGCTAAGTAGGGGGGTAGGAAGCCAAGGCAGACTTGATGGATTGTACAGTCCCCATCTGCCGACAACTACTATGTTTCTATGTTTTAATGCCATCTGCTCCTTCAGCTCTTTTAGTAACCTAGGGTGTAGCTCATCTGGTCCTAGTGATCTGTTTATTTTAAGGACCTTCAAAGTACAATGTACCCTTTCAGTTGACATGTGCCCTACCTGAGCTTATGAATTAATCCCTGGTCCTTGGCTGCTCCACAGTTATGCAGTGGGCCTTCTTTATCCTTTGTGAAACAGAAAAGAAGCTAATAAGTACCTTGACTTTACCCAATCCTCCAACATCAAATGTCATTGGTTTTCACCCCCTCTACAACTTTCAGCTCCATTTCTGCCTTAAACTTTTTAGTACTACACTAGGGACCTGATATTCAAAAAAATGGTCAAAGTGGAGCACAAAGCTCTGCACTGCGCTTTGCAATTGCTTAGGATCCTGAGGATGCTATATTCAGTCACATAGCACACCTGCAACCATTCCCTGGTGGCTAGCAGTCCCCCTCCTTCCGATCACCTGCCTCTGTATCTATATGGATGTCCATGGTGCCTAGCAGGCCTCCTGCCCCCAGATCACCAGCCTTGGAATCTATATGGAGGTCCCTGGTGGTAAGCAGGTCCCCCACCTGTGGATCACCAGCCCTGTTAACCATATGGAAGTCCCTAGAGGCTAGTGGTCCCCCCAACTGCTATCCTGCAGTGGTACACAAATTGCCTTTTTGGTCCATGGTCCCTGCACCCTCTAACTGTCATCTCATAGTGGAGCTACACAATTTCTGGTTGACCATGATCCCCTAGTCTCCAATCCCCAGCTCAGTTTACACATGAATAATGTGCATTGTCCAGTGTTCCCCCCATCCCCTTTGTCCAATCCCTGGCCCCATACAAAAGAAAATACTGCTCCTTGTCCAATGGTCCCCCCATCTCTGATTTCCAGCCCCACAAGCAGATGAATAATGCTCATTGTCTAGTGGTCTCCCAGTCTTCAATCTCTGGCCCCATATATCTAGGTACAGTCCCTGCTGCCTAGTGTCCCCCCACCCTCTGATCACCAGACCTGTGCCATTCCAGAAGATAACCAAAGTAAAAAGTCTGCAAACAGAAGCAGTGCAACACAGGATTTAATGTGGGTGCCAAAAAAAGAGCTGCTTATCCTTTAATACATTTAGGAGAAAAAGATTTAGCACTCCAGGGGCAGGATTCACAAAACTTTTCCCAGGCACAATCCCAGTTTGTACGGGGCAAACTGGGTTTTGTCTGGATTGGTATTCACAAAGGCCAATTTGCCCCCAGCAAACCGGGTTTGTGCCCAGGCAATGCAGGGAGGGGACTGCAATGCAAATGAGGGGGAGGGTACCTGCATATTGGCGTAGTCCCATCCATAAAATAATTTCTACACACATGGGCCGATTGCGGGGGTCCCTTGCATGAATAAATTACTGCTGACAAAAACCTGATAGTAATCTGCGCAACCTTAGTGGTTGGAGGAGGTAGTGCAGCCCCCCCAACCGCCTCCCTGGTCCCCGATCACCCATCTGATCTGTTTAAAGACTTTTCCATAGTGTAGTGTCCCACCCTTGTCCTTGACCACCCACCTGATAGTGATTAAAATCATTCCCATAGTGTAGTGTCCCAGCCCTGTCCCCGATCGCCCACCTGACAGTGATTAAAATAATTTCCATAACGCAGTGTCCCATCCCTCTCCCCAGTCACCCTCCGTACAGTGATTAAACTCATTTCTATAGTGTGGTGTCCAACCCCGTCCCCAATCACCCATATGATAGTGATTAAAATCATTTCCATAGTGCAGTGTCCAACCCCGTCCCTGATTACCCTCCCAGCAGTGATTAAAATAATTTCTGTAGTGCAATGTCCCACCCCTGTCCCCCACTGCCCACCCAGTAGTGATTAAAATAATTTCCATAGTGTAGTGTCCTACCCCACCGGTCACTAATATCAATCCCCAAATTCCATAACCATTACTCCCTGACAGTCTAGGGTCCCTCCTCCCATCCCCCCACCCCTCCAGAGAGACCTATGACCCTGGTCCCCTCATCCCAACCCATGATCAGTGACCAGCACAGCCCTCTTCACACCACCATGGCTGGCAGCCGACTGAGTCCTCAGGGAGCATGTATTGTATATAGTACAACTCACTGACTGTAACTGACCAATCACAGTCAAGGAGCGGTATGCACTCCCTGAGGGCTCAGTCATGTGCCAGCTGTGGTGGTATGAGGAGGGCTGTGTTGGACGCCAATCACGGGTTGGGATAGGGGGAGTGGGGTGGTGAGTCTCACTGGGCAGGGTAGAGGGAGGGGGAGGGACCCTAGTCTTCCAGGGACTGACAGTTATGGCATTTGGGGATGGTGCTTCTTGACTGTAGAGGGTGTGGGACAATACAATACACTATGAAAATTATTTTTAATCACTGTCGTGTGGGCAGTCAGGGACAGGGGTGGGACACTATTCCATGAAAATTATTTTAATCACTATTAGGTGGGCAACCAGGGATGGGGAGGGACCACTACACTATAGAAAATGTTCACAGCATGTGGGGACAGCAATCAGTGGCTGGGAAAGGGAGAGGGATTGCTACACTTTGGAATGTTTTTTTTATGTCAGTTATCAGGGTGGGGAGGGACCCTGGACTATTGGGGTATATTACTGTCTTTGGGGACGGCGATTGGAGGACAGAGGGCACTACACTAGGGGACTGTGGCTGCATAGGGCATGGGGGTGGGGCGGCCACACTATGCCAGATATGGGCCATAAAAATGGGCCCATTATGGGCATGCTAATTTTATTTTATTGAGTCTCGGAATTAACACCTTTGAGCCAGGGGCTCATTTACAAAGGCTCCACATCAACAAATTACTTAAATAGAAGAAGGAGTAACAGACATAGGTACATTGTGAACACATTAATAGGCAAGTGAGATCAGACAAGTAGGATGTTAGACATACAATCAATTTTACAAGTTAAAAGCAATAATTAAGTGCTTGTAGAGAGAGAGAGAAGTCAGGTTGGTAGATGTAAACAGTTAGTGTTGCAAGGGACCGTGGACTCGGCGGTCACACAGGAATAGCAGCCCAGGTGGCATTGTCAACAGAAGGCTGGTAGGATCGAGGCAGCAGATAAGTAGTAGTAAAAATGTTATTCTGAAGATTCAGAAAAGGATAGTCCAATTGAGCCAAAGCTCATTCTCAATGGGGTCCCAAAGTATAAAACAAGCAGATAGTTACATAAGATATGTACATAAATACAAGCATAGCAAATACAGTATACAACCTATATCAAAAGACACATATACATAACAGACATTTAGATATTGTTCAACTAATTACAACACACTTTAGGAATTTTGACACTTTTTACAAGCCAAGATCTTATTTGATGCCAAGATGGAAGAGATGTTGGCTTTCTCAAATGGCCATGCAAACTGTTCCATAGTTTTGGGGCTGAACAAATAAATGATGAATCACCCTTTACTGTTTGCATAGCAGGCACCTTAAATTCAGTTAACTCAGTTGTACGTAAACCTTCCCTAATTATCCTAAATTCTAACATGTCTGTTAAGTAAGTGGGCACCTTACTAAAATAACTCTTGTAAATCAAATGTATCAAATGGATGTTCCATCATTCAGACACACTAATCCAGTGTAAATTTCTGTAAAGATTGCAATGGTGTATCTCTCTTGGGGAGTAGAGATGCAGCAAATTTAAAATCCACTGGCAAAGTGAATGCGAGGTGGCCACTTCACGTTGGCACTTCACTACGCGGAGTGCCCCATAGGAAAGGTTCACTTAGCCTGGTTACTATTACTTCACATTATCATTCCACCTTAAATGCAAAGTAAGGCGGAGTGACAACAATATTGGCAGCATCCCACCCACACAGTCACCAGAATGAATGTGCATCCCCAAAGTGCTACTGTCTAGTGTCCAGAAAACTCCCCAGTGCTGACAAAGTGAAATGAGAGCATAAGAAGAAATGCAGTCTCCCAGAATTAATGGTGCCATGCAAACGGACAGACAGATTAAGATTGTGCTGCACACTCAAGGGATGAATACAAAAAGACACAACAACACAGAACCAGTGCTTACAAGTCACAAATCCAAATCTGGAAAGGAATACATTTTGCTAGTTGGGGGATTAGTGCATGGCAGCCACAATCCACTACCAGTAAAGATAGCACAAAGCAGTATAAATTCATGCAGGTGAGGTGGATAGCAGGTTCATAGTGCTGCAATTACTCTGAACACAATAAAAGGTGTCTGATTTAATGGCACGCATCGCACACGCACTCATACACACTACAGGTAATGCATGGCAAATTGAAAACCTTTAGTAATATAACCAAATGTTTTAAACAAACTGAAATTATACATTGCTGCACAACAATCAGCAAAAAAATGTCAAGAATTACTGAAAATATTACTGTGCGTACATTAACACAGTTATACAAGAAAAATATAACCAAAACAGAAAGACTGCCTTTTTCTCCCAGTTAATCTACCTACACCACAAATATGCCCCTCCCCCAAAGCACACTTCACAGAACACATACTGACTGTTCAAAATTAACATTCAAAATCCACACACAGCAAAAAAACACTTGATGATATGAGCACCGAAGGGTTTCCTACAATCGATGTACTAAATTTTAAACAAAATATATTACTCAAAAAGGCATTTTAAACAGCTTTTAGAGGTTTTGAATCGCAGAGCTCTGAGAGCAAACTGCCTCCAGCTACCATTGCACACACACTACCAGGCCAGAACTGAGGCTGTGCTGAACAATCTAGAGCCCATGTGACCTGTAATCCCATGAATAACTGCAGAATTTCATTTGCAGCTCAATTACAGGGTGAAGTGAGGCGATTTACATTGATTTCAATGAACTTCGCCTTAAAATTGGTGGAGAAGTGGTTTGGGGAAGGCAGAATAATGCAAAGTCATTAGTTTCAATGGACTTCGCGTTCCTAATTATCAAGTGAAGTACTCTGCTTCACATTGTGGAGTTCTCTGTGGATTCCGCAGTACTCAGTGAATCACTTCACAGAGCAAATTGGGGCCACTTTGCCCACCACTGCTTACAGTACTGTAACTCACATGATGTACGGGAAGGAACATGAATGCCTATGGCTGTACTTCCCTGATGAGCTGTAGCACCAAACTACTCCTCTTAAAAACACTTGTTAATGAGTACAATGGTGGAATGGTGAAGCCTGGAGAAATACTACAAAATATGCTTAAAATACATCCAAGTAACTAGTAAAAAAATTTATGTGATTCGTGACGTGATCGTGAATCGTGATTTGTGACTGCATTTGTGACTGTGATGATGAAGAACATGACTTGGTGTCGACAGTGTGAGATAACCAATATGGAACTCTATTGGGAATGCAAATGACTACGGCTGTACTTCCCTGATGAGCTGTAGCACAAACTCCCTGACTTAAAAATACTCATTAATGAGTACAATGGAGGGGTGGTGAAGCCCAGCGAGATACTACTAAACATGCTTACAATACATCCAAGTAACTAGTCAAAACATTAGTGTTGTGATTTATGATGTGATTGTGAATCATGATTTGTGACTGCATTTGTGACCGTGATGATGAAGAACGTGATTTGTATCACGAGTGACTCGTGTCGATGGTACTGACTTAAAAACTCATATTAATGAGTACATTGTTCATGCAGAATTATGCACCACACCTGTCCAGTACTCTGAAGGGAAGCCAAAGAAACAGCTGTGTCTTAAGATACAGATGGAGATTGGGCCCTAAAGAGATGCAAATGCACAGACAGATTAAGATTGTGCTGCGCACTGAAGGGATGCAGATGCAAAGGCACAACACCTAACCAGTGCTCACCATCAGAAATTCAAATCTGGAAAAGAATACCTTTGCCGGTTGGGGCGGGCCGTGGGGAGAGAGTGTACTGCACTGCTGCAGTAACAGTCACTAGTACTAGTACCAGTAAAGATACCAGAAAGAAGTACAAAAATCATACAGCTGCAGTGGATAGCAGGTTCACATTGCTGAAATTATTATGTGACACAATAAAAGGTGTCTGATTTGATGACACACGTCACACACATACTCACACACACAGTAAGTAATACATAGCAAATTGAAAACTACAGTAATATAACCACGTATTTTAAACAAACTAAAATTATGCACTGCTGCACCACAACAATCAGCAAAAAAATGGCAAGAATTATTGAAAATATTACTGTGTGTACATTAACACAGTTATACAAGAAAAATATCACTAAAACAGAAAGCACTGTCTTTTTCTCCAAGTTAATCTACCTACACCACAGATACGCTCCTCCCCCAAAACACACTTCCTCTGTCTCTCAGTACACAGACTGAATGTTGTACTTTAACATTCAAAATCCACACACAAACAATAAACAGGAGGGTTTCCTATAATCGATGAACTAAAGTTTCAGCAAAAAGAATGACTCAAAAACGCTTTTTGAGCAGCTTTTAGAAGGTTTGGATCGCAGAGAGTTCTCAGAGCAGATTGTCTCCTACAGCTTCCTACACACACTACCCCAAACTGAGGCTGTGCAGAACAATCTAGAGCGCATGTGACCTGAAATCCCATGAATCACTGCAAAATTTGGCTTTGGAGCTTAAAAACAAGGCGAAGTGAGGCGAAGTACATTGTTTTCAATTTACTTCTACTTAAGAATTGGTGGAGTAGTGGATTGGGAAGGCAGAGTAACGCAAAGTCATTGTTTTCAATGGACTTCGCTTTACCCATTATAACACGAAACACTCTGCTTCCATTGTGGAGCATGCCGCGATTTGTCTTCACTCTGCGAATCACTTCGCGGAGCGAATTGGGACCACTTCGCCCATGGCATAACTATTATAAAGGATATCTAATCTATGTAACAAATTTTTAGATGCACCCCTAAATAAAATATTTCCAAAATCAAATAGAGGCATAACCACTGAATTTACAATTTGTAATCTGATATCTTGGGGAATATATTTCCTCTGTTTATATAGAATACTCAACTTTATACTTAGTTTCTTGGTTAAGTAACCAATGTGTCTTTCCCACTTACAACTGGAATCTATCCAGACTCCCAAATATTTGTATGAATGGACAAGGTTAAGGTAACAATTGTCTAATTTTTTCAGATTCAACGTTTGTTTAGTTATGTCCAGATTATTTCCAAACAACATGACCTGGGACTTTATAGAGTTCAGTACCAGGCCATGTGACTAAAAATAATGCTGCAATCTGTCAAAATCAGCTTGTAATTGTTCCTGTATTAAAGTAACAGAGCTACCTACAACATATAGTATCATCAGCATACGAGTGATGCCGGACATCCTTTAACAGGTGTTCGACATCACCAGTATACAAAGTGAAAAGTGTGTGTCCCAACAACGACCCTTGGGGAACCCCTGTTTTTATGGTCAGATAACTAGATTTGAAGGTATCATTCAATATTACTCATTGTTGTCTTCCAGACAGGTAGCCATAGAACCACTTTAGGGCCTCCTGGCCGAGGCCAATAGAATTGCCTCAATAATTACCTTGCACCTATCTGCTCCTGCCATGTCCCTCCCTAATTCCCTCCTCTAAGCCCTAGATAATCCCTACCCCTACTGTTATCTTCATTTTATCCTGTGCACCCACACACCCCAAATATCTAGCTCTCTTCCTCTTCTCCCAAATTGTTCCCCCTTACTGGCATCCCTTGATCTCTCACAGAATGTAAGAGACCCTGAATGCTCCCCATGGGTCCATGCATCCTGATGAACAATTGATTAGGCCCCATCCCCTCCAAAGGTGCAAATTCTCTACCCCTCAAGGGTTCAATTCTCACTCTCTCACTCTCCTATCACTGTCTTAATCCATATCTACTGACCTTCTCCAACCCTCTGACAGGGTACCCTGCATCCTGAAGGGTCCTCTGTTGGGTTAGGTCCTATTCCCCCTCCTAGCATTTAAGTCACACCTCCTCCTCCTTCTCTTTCTCCTCCCTCTTTAAATCCCTACAGCCTTTTCCCTCTTTCTGTCGAGCCCCATAGCCCCCTTGCAGGTTTTCCCACATCCTGATGGGGTCTTTCTGGGGCACTGCCTATCCCCTTCTCTCTGGTTCCCCCAGTCCCCTTGCAGGGTTCCTTGCATCCTGAAGGGGTCTCAAGGGACACGACTCTTCCCCCTCTCCCATCTCACCCTTTCCTCTCCTTTTCCCCCTTTTCTTTCACATAAGCACTTCTTTACTTATTTACCCAACACTTATTATTGTCCAGTCTTTCTACATATTATGCACAACACTGTTTTAACACTGTTTGTAACACCTGCCTTACAACTGTATGTTAATGTTGATCTTGTAACTTGAATGTAATGAACATGGCTCTTCCCCCTCCTCCCACATAACCCTTCCCTCTCCTTTCCCTTTTCTTTCGCATAAGCACGTGTTTACTTATTAACCCAGCACTTATTATTGTCCACTCTTTCTGCCTATTATGCACAACACTGTTGTAAAACTGCTTGTAACACTTGTCTTACAACTGTACGTTAATGTTGCTCTTGTAACTTGAATGTTTAATGTCTCACTTCTATTAAACTGGCAGTACCACATTAACTGACCCATATGCACTGGCAACCAAATTCAATTCTTTCTTTATTTCTTGTACTGCTTCATTCCTGTCCCTTCCCCCCCTCCAGCCTCCCACGGCCATGCCCCACCAACACTGCCTCTACTTACCCACGCCCCACTACCCTCTTTCTCCTTCCACCATGTTACACCAGTCAAAGTCTGTAAGGCCCTGCTCATGCTAAACCTCTCCCAGGGCAAATGTCCCTCTGGGCTGGATTCAAAAATGCTTTTTCTGGAGGCCCCCGCCATCACCTCCCCCCTTGCTTCTCTCTTCAACCTCTCTTTCTCTCTCTCTTCCATCTCATCAGAATGGAAACATGCCACTCTCATACCCCTCCAGAAAGGCGGTGACCCCTCCTCGCCTGGAAACTATCACCCTATCTCCCTCCTCCACATTCTGGCAAAACTACAGGAATGCCGAGTCCTCTCCCAGCTCTCCTCATCCTTCCTTAACTCTACCTCTTTCTTCACACCTTGCCTGTCTGGGTTCAGGAAGTCTCACTCTACCACTACCTACCTACTAAAGCTCACTGAATCCATCCATACTGGCATGGACCAGGTCCTCATCACCTCTGCCATATTTTTCAACCTTGCAAAGGCTTTCAGCACTGTCTCACACCACCTCCCCTTATCCAAGCTTACATTAGCAAGGCTCTCAAGCAAGGCTACCAGTTGATTCCACTCCTATCTTGTGGGTAGGACCCAATCCATCAGGAATGGTAACACCATCTTCTCCTCCCTCCCCATCACCACCGGTGTCCCATAAGGCTCAGTCCTTGGCACTCTGCTATTCTCCATATTTCTCAAGGACCTGCCCTCTGCCTGCCCACACACATCCATCCACAAGTCTGCAGATGATACTGTCCTGTTTACATCTGGCCCCTCAACCTGTGATGTGACAGCCAGATTACAACTGACTTTGAGGAAGTCTAGCTCTGGTTTCATGCAAATCAGCTCTTCCTGAATGCCAAGAAGGCAGTCCCCATGACCTTTGGAACAAGGCAGAGACTCTCTCAGCTCTCTTCCCTCCCCACTTTCCATGCCCTGGATATGACAAACCTGGAGGGCTGCTCCTCCTTTAGATACCTCTGGGTTTGGCTTGACCAACACCTTGACTTTTCTGTACATATCGAGGCCATGCACAAGAAACTGCACCCAAACTGAGCACCCTGTATCACAACCATGGGTGCAGCCCACTGCCAGCCCGCCGTGCAATAGTACAGAAAATGATTCTCCCTATTTTCAGCTACAGGGATGTAGTCTACAGTACCACTCCCAAATCCTCCCTAACCAGACTGGACAGTCTCTACCTCTCCTTCTGCAGTTTTGCACTGGACTGTCTTGCCAGTACCCACCATTGTCTCCTCTACCAGTCCCTGTCCCTGCCAGCCCTACAAGATAGGAGGCAAATGCACTGCTCTAGTCATACAGGTAAATACTGGTCTCAGTCCCTGCCTGCCTATCGCTCTTCGCCCTTACCCCCCTCTCTCCCATTCCTTCAGGCACTTCGACTCCCGGTCCCTATCGGTCCCTTGCATGTCTACCTCAGCAGGCCAAGCTGCCTTCTCCTATTGGCTGCCTAAATTGTGGAACTCTCCCTCTCCTCTACCATTCACCATACCCCTTCCCCTTCCCCTTGTTATCTCAACACTCTCCTTAAAGACCACTTCCACACCAACTGCTCCTACACCTAACCCTCTAGCTGCTGAACTATATTCTTGCACTCACTTACCCGCTTAGACTGGGCTACTGACAAAGTGTTGACTTGGCAGCTTAATGCTGGAATCCTGCTGCACTACTGTAGTCGCTGTATTTCATTGCTAATTGTATTATTTTATTGTATTATTGTATTGTATTATTGCGGTATTATTGTTTTATATTGTACTGTGTTGTACTGTACCAAATGTTCTGAATTGCACTGTATTGTATTGTATGGTATCACATGCTGTACTACTTGCTGGTCATGTTTTACTTGCACAATATCATCTACTCACATATTTCCCAATGTTTCCCTCCTCCCAGGATGCATCTGGTAATGAGCAGTTGTCTGCTCGAAAGTTTTCCAGGTAAAACTTCTAAATAAATAAATAAATACACAAATTGAAGTGCAATCAAAATTGTTCAAGAAGTTGAGTGAGCCCTATGTTTTTGGAAGACTGATAACATTAGCATACTGTAGGTACATGGCATCCCTAATACATGTAAGGCCCTCAACCCTGCCTTTTTGCAAAATGACAGGTGGTATGCTGTTGAAGCTGACAGCAGTACCTGGAGGGGACTGGGTTCGGGGAGGACTAGGTTACTCGGCACAGGAGGCCTTGGTTTGGCTACTCTGCACAGGGGCACCCAAGTAAATCTGAACACAGGAAGCAATAACTGTAATGTCCAAAACCAGGAATGGGATTCTAAAGTGTGGCTTTTATTCACATCCAAACTGAACAAACAAAGCATAAATGGACCCCCACAGGACTACATTCCTGGTAATGCAGATTAGAGCAACAGAACACTTCTCCACTATTTCAGCCCTCAGGCTGTGAACCCACCAGGGACATGGTCCTGACTTGCAAGCAGCTTTGGGTACACAGCCTGACTTGTACACTACTTGGGTTTTTCCCTTGGCTCGGCTCCCCAGCCGGCCACTTGATCACGGTCCACAATGGCAGTGAACCAGTTTTCCTGTTGGTGGCTCGCCAAACCACCTTAGAGCCTTCAACTCCTTAAGGGAAATTTTCCTTCCAATCCCATGTCTGGGTACTTCCCTCATCACTGGCCAAGTGCATGAAGCAAAGTAGAAATCCACAGAGCAAATCCATAGAGGTGGACCTGGTTACTAAAGATGGGAGGGGGTCTCCCACCTCCAGCTCCCACAGTCCATACCCAGCCATTTCTCTGGACACTAAACAACTCTTTTTGAAAGCTTGGCAACGTAGATTACAGGGTAGATGTATATCACATCTCCACTACATGTCTTGACTTTTCCCTTGCGCTGGACTTGGACATACTTTTACTTTTGGCTAAGCCTAATACTCTAGGCCTCCCACTACTTCAGCATTCTAATCCCCACTTTAACACAGTTCAGGTGAAACATGGGCCCTTTGGAAAGAGCAGAACTCACCCTTTGGTTGCAGGTGTCCCACAGGCGAATCTTGAAATCTTCTTGTACCCCACACACATGGAAAAATAAGGCAGCTTCTTCTCTAGCAGTAGCCAGGGGGTTGTCCCTGGAATAGCAGGCAAACCTTCCACCCCCCATCCCCTGAGGGATGGTGCACAGAGACCCGTATCAGCAGTCTCCACCACTTAAAGAACAGCTTACTGTGTCCCTCTTTAGGCAGAAACACACACCTTTCCCTAAAAGTAGCTCTATTTCAGAGCTGAGGCTCCAAGAGCCTGTGCACAGAACTGCTGTGCTCCTCACACAACAATCTCCAACTACAGACTGACTGTTCAAAACTCCCAACATTCTAATCTAACTCCCTTCTGCAGATTCCAATGTGGCTCATGCAGCTGCGATAGTTCTGTGGTGATGTCATCCCTCAGTCTCAGCAGAGACTGAGAACAGAGTGAGACAGTGTGAAATCCATTTAACTGGAGTTTCACAAGCTGCCTTCCCTGTCTACCACTAGATCTTACTGGGATTCTAGTAACCCCGGGTAACAGGGGGGGTTACACTCACCCTGGACCAGGAAAATGACTGTCCGCAGTCATTATTTACCCAGCTTAGGCCATTCCACCCTATGTGCTACCTGCAGAGGGGGGTGATCAGGCCCCCTCCTACCATGTGCGAGCACAGGCAGGCAACACTAAGGGCTCAGAGGCCTTTAGCTGACATATCAGCCTCTACTCTACCCACTTACTATGGATGCCTTGTGGTTCTGGTAGAACTGTCCAGAGCATAGCCCTAATAGCTCAGCACTGCAGTCCTTATGTCCATTAATTACCTCAGCTTGTCTATCCCTCCCTAGCCCTCTAGGGAAAATCTGTCTGCCTCTAACTTAACACCCAAAATCAAAAACAACCTGGGGACCTCCACAACCATGGGCACCCTACAACCACACACCAAGAAACTAATACCATACCATTACATTACATTACTGCCTCCCTACCCCCACAACCACACCTGTGGAAGGAAAGGGTTAATACAGTAACAACAACAGTACTTTAAATTACTACACACTAAAGTACTAGTGAGGAACTCTGATGAGCCCCATCTCCTCTTCTTGTCTTCTCTTTTATCTTCTTCAGGAACACCTGCAAGAAAAAGAAAGACAACACACACTCCTAATCTGCATACACAGTCTATCTAAACCCCTACCATCAAAACACTGGAGAATCCCCAAAAGAATTTTTTTTTTTTTTTTGTAAAGGTAGAAAAACAGTATATACACTAGAAAACAGTAGAAAGACAATGACATTATTTACAATACACATTTGGGAGATGGAGTGCCCTAAAAGTCCCAACTAGTGACCACAGAGCCCAAAGGCTAGTCCATTAAAGAGTCTCTCCTGGGCCGGAGCCCTGTGTAGCACAGTTCTAGCAGGCCAAAGTCCCGAAGGGGAGAGTCTTTGAGGACAGTTCACACATTCTGGAGTCTACTAGTGTAGGGTGTGTATTGCAGTGTCATAAGGATAGAAAAGTTCAGATTTACCAGCACCTTGTAGAAGGATTAAGACACACCGACCTGCTCCTCAGCCGAAGACTCTCCCTGGCAGCATTTCTTCCGATACAGCTGGGCGGACATCTTCCAGGAACTACAGGAGGGCACATCCGGGAACTGCTGGGATGATGTAATCTCTGGAGATGTAACCTTAGAACAGGAACAAAAGGAAAACAGCTGGTCTGACGTCATCCAATTACTAGGCGATGGATGAGGATACAGCTGGGATGGTGTCTTCTCTGGATCTGAAGTCATCTCGTGAGCCAGTCGATGGATTCTGGAAAGGCCAGTACACTGAAGAACTGATGAATGTGGGGCACCTGAGTCCTGGATGTCCATACTGGCAGATCAATAAAGGCACTTCACAGTCTGGTGTGGCAGTATTGACTACCACTGCTCTGCTTTCCATCTGGCAGGCACGGGCACATTGGCCGGAAGGTCCTTGCATTGAGGCCAATAGTACCGGGGGTCAGGAGCTTGAATTATTACCCCATCTGGGTGCACATAATTTACACTGTAGAAGGTTTCACGTCCCGCTCCATCCACTATTCGCACAGTGTCCATAAACAGTATCCTGCCTCTCTTCCACTGGGTATATTTCTCATGAAACAGTCTGTTCTTGACATGCTTGTTTGCATCAGGATGAACACATTTCATTGCTTTGGCTCAGATCCAGGATTTCCTGCTGTTCTCAGTCTTCTCCCAGACTTTCCGAGGAAAGGTAGGAAAGGACATTCCATAGATTTAATTTGCCTTCCTACAAACCAGTCTCTCCTCTTTACTAGCTTTGGTCAACCTGAGACCGCTGGCCTGGCTTGGGGTGGCCAGTCCTGGTTCTGCCAGCTACGCATCCTCAACAAAATGAAAAACGGATCCCTGACTTCTTCTTGCACAGCCAGGGCAGTGGCATCACCACTCTCTTCCATGCATTCTTCTGAGGTAAGAGCTTGAGGCTGTGTACCCGTTCCTTTTTCACAAGACCACATAGGTTCCCCCTCATCTTCTTCCTCACTGAGAATCTGTGCCCAGGAGTGCGCAGTCATCCTCACTCCTGAGACTATCCAATCATCACTAGGCACAGAGGTCGACACCTCTCATTCAAAGGCCTCCCTCATCTCATCTTCTCCTATGAGACTTGGGCTAGCCCCCCCCCTCCAGGGGTCTACTGATGCTTTGTCTGAATTATCCTTCTGTGATCCACCATCCGAAACATCAGCATTTGGTTCTGTCTCTAAATCTGCACCCTCTAGCTTTGTGCCACACTCCCCTGAGGGGCCTTCTTCAACAGGCTCCGCCTGTTGCTGTGTGCTGCCAACTACAGATTCCTGAACCTTTGTCCATGTGGGAGCCAAACGAATCTGGGGCACTTTATACAAGCCATATTTCTCTAGGCAACCAGAACAGTGAGGTACCATGAATATGTCCTTTCCAGCATTTAAGCATATTTGACACACTTGCGCTGGATATCCAGGAACCGCAACATGACAACATGACAACCGCCACATACAGTGCAGGGCTTCAAACAGGCATGGGATAGGCATAAGGGAGCAATACAAATGACTATGAATAGATAGGTCACTGACAGAGCAAAGGCCGATGGCACATTTATAAGGTAGAAAAAGAAATGGGCAGACTGGATGGGCCTTGCGGTCCTTATCTGCCGTCAACTTCTATGTTTCTATGTTTCTATGTAAGGCAGTTGTCCTCCATAATAATACCTTTCAGTGTCCCTTAACCTATTTACTGCTGCTGTTACTGCAGCTTGGGCATGATACGGGTAAAGAGCTGGTCCTTAGGCCATAACTGTAGGGGAAAACAAACAAATGCTCACTGTTACTGAAAGTCCCACTTCACTGAACACTTTCTTTACTTTTAAAATGGCTCCTCTGCAGCTGAGTTTACTTTACGACCCCACCCTGTAATGGCAGCGGCAGCACTCCCTGAGCATCAACATTCAGAAATTGGGTGAAGCCACTGCACATCCGATTTACACATACTACTGATAACTTTTGCTCAAACTGCACAAACTTGCACTAGTCTTTTTCTAACACATTTACATGATTTGCCATGGACTCTTCACTTGCTGAAAACATTTCTTTAGTTCACAGTCCCTTAAAGCCTCAGGATTTTAAGCACAGGATTGCCTGTAAACTAGTGCTGCACATTTGGCTACAACTCACAGTCTGTCTCTGGCTTTAAAACTGTAAACTGATGCTGAATCCATAACTATGCTCACAGTCAATGGCTTAACAGACTTGCTCTAGCTGGTAAAACTTGTCGTTATTTACAAAGCGACTACACTGCTGCACACATATTCAGCTGGCTTTTGGCAGAAAATCACTGTTTGAGCAATTTTTACTGTTGGTACTCATTGTTATCAGTAGCTGTTTGCTGCGATGAAAAATGGCCTGCTGCCAGTCTTGGAGGCCTCAGAAAGAAAATGGGTGGGCAGTCCTGCCGATCGTCTCCCCGATCACCACACTCGCAATTCAGTCGATCGAGATGTGGGTTGAGCCCAATTTTAAGCAGCAAAGGCTATTTTTAACAGTTTTACAGTGCTTTTTAATCACCGCGATGCTCCTCCACCAAGCCAGTACACGCACTCCACTCACACTCCCTCTCGAATGCTGGGCAGTCACTATAGAACTGGCTGGGGGGTGGGACTGATTGCAGCCTCACCAACCACACAATGCCATGCAAATGAGCCTCTTTCCCTCGTGAGTGCTCTTCTCTTCACGGCGATCGTTGAGCAGTCAAATTTAAGCTGCAGAAACCACTTTTTTTTTTAACTGACTCCATGGGGGGAGCCCATTTCAGCCATTTAGCATGGCCATTCACACAACAAGTCTCTCAGTTTACTCAAAAGCATTTCCAACGTCCAAGGCACAATTTTCCTGTTGCTACCCCTAGTCTTCCACACTTTTCTTTATCACCACAGTTCTTTTAAAAAGCATTTCCAACGTCCAGGGCACAATTTTCTTGTTGCTACCCCTAGTCTTCCACACTTTTCTTTATCACCACAGTTCTTTTAAAAAGCTGGTAAAAATGCTGTAAACATTTGATGCAGGACAAGGGCACACTCTTTTAGCTTTATTGCTCCTTGGTAAACAGTTGGCATTTTAACAGCAGCATAAGAACCACAGCACACAGCAACACACTAGTTAAATTGCTTCAGCTTTTTGGGCTACCCACTGCCAGATAGCCAAAACGCTAGCCCCTTGCCCGAGCACCTTTCCTCCCAAAATTAAGATCCAAAGTGGTGCCTCCATTTTGTAAGGCCCTCACCCCTGCCTTTTTGCAAAATGACAGGTGGTATGCTGTTGAAGCTGACAGCAGTACCTCGTGGGGACTGGGTTCAGGGAGGACTAGGTTAATCGGCACAGGGAGCCTAGGTTTGACTACTCTGCATGGGGCACCAAGTAAATCCGAACACAGGAAGCAATAACTGTAATGCCCAAAACCAGGAATGGGATTCTAAAGTGTGGTTTTTATTCACATCCAAACTGAACAAGCAAAGCATAGATGGACCCCCACAGGGCTACATTCCTGGTAATGCAGATTAGAGCAACAGAACACTTCTTCACTATTTCAGCCCTCAGGCTCTGAACCCACCAGGCACATAGCCCGGACTTGCATGCAGCTTTGGGTACACAGCCCGACTTGTACAATACTTGGGTTTTTCCCTTGGCCCTGCTCACCCGCTAGCCACTTGATCACGGTCCATATGGCAGTGAACCAGTTTTCCTGTTGGTGGCTCCCCAAACCACCTTAGAGCCTTCAACTCCTTAAGGGAAATTTTCCTTCCAATCCCATGTCTGGGTACTTCCCTCATCACTGGCCAAGTGCATGAGGCAAAGTAGAAATCCACAGATTAAATCCATAGAGGTGGACCTGGTTACTAAAGATGGGGTTCTCCCACCTCCAGCTCCCACAATCCATACCTGGCCATTTCTCTGGACACTAAACAACTCTTTTTGAAAGCTTGGCAATGTAGATTACAGGGTAGATGTATATCACATCTCCTCTACATGTCTTGACTTTCCCCTTGTGCTGGACTTGAACATACTTTTACTTTTGGCTATGCCTATTACTCTAGGCCTCCCACTACTTTAGCATTCCAATCCCCACTTTAACACAGTTCAGGTGAAACATGGGCCCTTTGGAAAGAGCAGAACTCACCCTTTGGTTGCAGGTGCCCCACAGGTGAATCTTGAAATCTTCTTGTACCCCACACGCATGGAAAAGTAAGGCAGTTTCTTCTCCAGCAGTAGCCAGGGGGTTGTCCCTGAAATAGCAGGCCAACCTTCCACCCCCATCCCCTGAGGGATGGGGTACAGAGACCCATACCAGCAGTCTCCACCACTTAAAGAACAGCTTACGGTGTCCCTCTTTAGGCAGAAACACACACCTTTCCCTAAAAGTAGCTCTATTTCAGAGCTGAGGCTCCAAGAGCTTGTGCACAGAACTGCTGTGCTCCTCACACAACAATCTCTAACTACAGACTGACTGTTCAAAACTCCCAACATTCTAATCTAACTACCTTCTGCAGGTTCCAATGTGGCTCATGCAGCTGTGATAGTTCTATGGTGATGTCATCCCTCAGTCTTAGCTGAGACTGAGAACAGAGTGAGACAGTGTGAAATCCATTTAACTGGAGTTTCACAAGCTGCCTTCCCTGCCTACCACAAGGTCTTACTGGTATTCTAGTAACCCTGGATAACAGGTGGGTTACATACATAAACTGTGCCATCTTATATTTAAGGAGGAGGCATCCTGGAAGCTTCTGTGTTTTTGATGACCAGCTGAAACCCTCATCACATCACCACTGTCATTTCTTGTCCCTGCATACAAGACAAGCCCTATATCAGTATACCCAATAAGGATATATTATTATCGATATAGTACTTGCATGACATGAAATCATACAAATAATGTATAGTAGGGCTGTGCGAATACCTTTTTTCAAATATTCAGCTGAATATTCGGTTCCCAGATATTCGGTATTTGGCTAATGAAAATGCCTTCTTAGAGAATTTGCATACAGGTACTTTAAATGGCTTCAGGGAGAGCAGGATGAGCTGTCATGGCACTTTGGCTTGTGCACTGGTACCACAGCTTGTCATTTGGCATTACTGCTTCAATAGGAGGATGCAGAGGTCGTGGCACTTTGGACTGTACACTGGTGCTACAGGGTACAGGCTGCCTTGTCCCGCTGCTGCTTCAGGAGGAGGATGCAGAGATCACGGCACTTTGGCTTGTACACTGGTGCCACTGCCACACAGGCTGTCTTGTCATGTGCTGCTGATGCTTTAGGAGGATGATGCAGATGTCATGGCACTTTAGCTTGTACACTGGTGTCACAGGCTGCCTTGTCCCATTGCTGATTCCGGAGGAGTATGCAGATTTCATGTCACTTTGGCTTGTAAACTGGTGCCACTGCCACACGGGCTGTCTTGTGCTGCTGATGCTTCAGGAGGAGGATGCAGAATCCATGTCACTTTAGCTTGTACACTGGTGCCACACAGGCTGTCTTGTTGGGTATGGTTCTGTTGTGGAGGAGGATGCAGATGTTGTGGCACCTTGGCTTGTACACTGGTGCCACAGGCTGTCTTGTTGGGTATGGTTCTGTTGTGGAGGAGGATGCAGATGTCATGGCACCTTGGCTTGTACACTGGTTCCACACAAGCTGTCTTGTTGGGTATGGTTTTGTTGTGGAGGAGGATGCAGATTTTGTGGCACCTTGGCTTGCACACTGGTGCCACAGTCTGTCTTGTTGGGTATGGTTCTGTTGTGGAGGAGGATGCAGATGTCGTGGCACCTTGGCTTTTACACTGGTGCCACACAGGCTGTCTTGTTGGGTATGGTTCTGTTGTGGAGGAGGATGCAGATGTCATTTTACCTTAGCTTGTACACTGGTGCCACAGGCTGTCTTGTTGGGTACCGTTCTGTTGTGGAGGAGGATACAGATGTTGTGGCACCTTGGCTTGTACACTGGTACCACAGGCTGTCTTGTTGAGTACGGTTCTATTGTGGAGGAGGATGCAGATGTCATGGCACCTTGGCTTGTACACTGGTGCCACACAGGCTGTCTTGTTGGGTACGGTTCTGTTGTGGAGGAGGAGGATGCAGATGTCATTTCACCTTGGCTTGTACACTGGTGCCACAGGCTGTGTTGTTCTGCTGATGCTTCGGGAGGAAGATGCAGATGTCATGGCACCTTGTCTTGTACACTGGTGCCACAGGCTGTCTTGTTGGGTACGGTTCTATTGTGGCAGAGGATGCAGATGTCATGGCACCTTGTCTTGTACACTGGTGCCACAGGCTGTGTTGTGCTGCTGATGCTTCAGGAGGAAGATGCAGATGTCACAGCACATTGACTTGTACACTGGTGCCACTGCCACAGGCTGTCTTGTGATGCTGATGCTTCAGGATAAGGATGAAGATGTCATGTCACTTTGGCTAGTACACTGGTGCAGGAGGGCAGGCTATCATGTCCCGCTGCTGTTTCTGGAGGAGGTTGCACAGAAAAATAGTTCATCATGGGCATTCTGTTCAGTTTCTCATAGGATTCAATTGGAAGTATAAGAAAACATAACTGTCATTTATTGTACTTGAGTGAAAAAACAATGTATACTACAAGAATAAAACATGCCACACCCTTAAGTAATTGTTGCCTTTAAAAAAAGGAACTATTAAAGCATAATTATGCCCATAGGACTACAGTATAACTTCAATAGGCTTAACTTGGTCAATACTGGTATTTTAATTGGCAATCTACATATGGGCACACTCTTCTTAATGGAATTGGGTATTACAGGAAACACACATGACAGATTGTTAACTAATTATATCTTTAAAAACACTAATAAAACATAATTATGCCCATAGAACACTATAACTTTACTTCATCAGGCTAACATACAGTGGTGTGAAAAAGTATTTGCCCCCTTCCTGATTTTCTCTATTATTGCATATTTGTCACACTGGATGTTTTCAGGTCTTTAGACAAAATGTAATATTAAGATAAAGGGAACCTGAGTGAACAAATAACACTGGTTTTTTTTTTTATTTCACTTATTTAATGAAAAAGTTAACTAACACCAATTGGCACTGTGTGAAAAGTAATTGCCCCTTACACTTAATAACTGGTTACGCCACATTTAGCTGCAATGACTGCAACCAAACACTTCCTATAATTCAATATCAGTCTTTCACATCACTGTGGAGGAATTTTAACCCACTCTTCCTCGCAGAACTGCTTTAATTCAGTAACATTTGGTAGGTTTTCGAGCATGAACTGCTCGTTTCAGGTCCTGCCACAGTATCTCTATTGGTTTAAGTCTGGACTTTGACTAGGCCACTCCAAAACTTTAATTTTACTTCTTTTAGCCATTCTGATGTGGACTTGCTTTTGTGTTTTGGATCATTGTCTTGCTGCATGACCCAACTACGCTTCAGCTTCAGCTGACGGAAGGATGACTAGATCATTCTCCTTCAGAATTTTCTGGTACAGAGCAGAATTCATGGTTCCTTTAATTATGGCAAGTCATCCAGGTCCTTAGGCAGCAAGCATCCCACACTATCACACTACCACCACCATGTTTGACTGTTGGTATGGTGTTCTTACTGTGGAATGCAGTGTTTGCTTTACACGAGACATTATGGGATCCATGTTGTCCAAAGTTCCACTTTGGACTCATCTGTCCATAGAACATTTTCCCAAAGGCTTGTGGATCATCCAGGTGCTTCTTGGCAAATGAGAGACGAGCATTTATGTTCTTCTTGGTTAGCAGTGGTTTCCACTTGCTACTCTCACATGAAGCCCATTTTGCCCAGTCTCTTTCTGATTGTGGAGTCATGAACACTGACCTTAGCTGAGGCAAGAGAAGCCTGCAGTTCTTTGGATGTTGTTTTAGGATCCTTTGAGACTTCTTGGATGATTTTACACTGCGCTCTTGAGTAATTTTGGCAGGCCGCCACTCCTGGGAAGGTTCACTACTGTTCCAAGTGTTCTCCATTTGGAGATTATGGCTCTCACTGTGGTTCGATGGAGTCCCAGAGCCTTAGAAATAGCTTTGTAACACTTTCCAGACTGATAGAGGGCAACAAAATGTTTTTCTGATCTTTTCAGGAACTTCCTTTGATCATGGCATAATGTGCTTGTTGAATCTTTGTGCTGGCAGTGTGACTCTGATGGTAAGGGCCAAAATAAGTGAGGTTTATATTGAGCAGGGCTGGCTGTAATCAAGCCTGGCTGTGTTTAATCAGCTGACTCTAATTATCCCTTTAATTGGGTTGATTTAACTAGGGGGCAATTACTTTTTCACACAGTGCCAGTTGGTGTTGGTTAACTTTTTTCATTAAATAAATGAAATAAGTAAAAAAAAAAAAGTGTTATTTGTCCACTCAGGTTCCCTTTATCTAATATTATATTTTGTCTAAAGACCTGAAAACATCCAGTGTGACAAATATGCAATAATAGAGAAAATCAGGAAGGGGGCAAATACTTTTTCACGCCACTGTACATACAAATTCAAATCTTACCTTCGTAGCTGAGAGGGACATCTGTGAGGATGGCACTCTTGTGTGATGCCCATTCTGCTCATGATGTGTGACCACAAAGATGGCTTTTAATAAGTGCTACCTGTTAGGGACACATAATGAAATTAAATGCTTCCAAATGGTCTGTACACATCCATGAAGTCTCCCTTCTCATGTTGCCATCAGATGATTCAAAATCAGTGGTCACTGGTCAGACAGCACTGTGTCCTCCTCTTTTTTTTATGTATTGCTTTTTTGAATTTTCTCCCATCCCATGGCCTGCCCACATGCCCCTGATGTGACATGCACATGTGGAGACATGTGCATGCACGCCTTGTGGGACTCCTCCATCCTGCCAGTCACCAGGTTCCAACTACACTCATTGCTGGGCCTTCTCACAGCTATGGCAGGACTACAGATGGGCACCCCCCACCCAGAAGAGGAGAGCAGGTGCTCATTCCAACTCCCACTCCCCTACCGCCCACCAGCCCGGCACCCTGTGGTGACCAGAAGTCATTCCCGAACCCATGTCACCTGCTCAGTGTGAGGTGAGGTATCTAACGACTCAGCCTCCATGAGACTGGGCCAGCCTACACTGTTTTATTTCAGTAATTCTCACACAAATACCACCAAACAGAAAGAAAACAATGAAATGACTCAATACTTACCTTCACAAGTCATTCACACAGTGTTTTTCAAGGAGTCCATCAGACTCATGATAAAAATTCCTGCAGGAGAAAAAAATAAAATAAAATAAACATGATTAATTTCCATCCAAGATACAGGATTACAGAACTACAGATGCACTGTTCAATCATAATTCCCAAACCCCTTCACCCAAACAAACATAAAACAACTAAAAGATTTCATACAATTTACTTACTTTTGCTGGTAGCACACAGTGTGGTACTTGAAGATGAGCAACATCACTCTGGCTTGGCCGGTCATCATCATCCAGACTTCATCTTCATAATTGTTGGTGATTTGACATGGTAAATGAATACCAGAGTGGAGACTGGTGAGGCCAAACTGGTATCCTGGCATATTTAAATCATGGGGAATACTGGAGAGCAAATCTCAGGCATGGGCAATACTGGAGACTGGTGATGCCACATTGGTATCTGGCAAATTTCAGGCATGGGCAATACTGGAGACTAGTGATGCCACATTGGTATTCAGCTGATTTCAGGCATGGGCAATACTGGAGACTGGTGATGCCACATTGATATTCAGCAAATATCAGACATGGGCAATAGGGAGACTGGTGATGCCACACTGGTATTCAGCTAATTTCAGGCATGGGCAGTACTGGAGACTGGTGATGCCACATTGGTATTCAGCTAATTTCAGGCATGGGCAATACTAGAGACTGGTAATGCCACATTGGTATTCAGCAAATATCAGACATGGGCAATAGGGAGACTGGTGATGCCACACTGGTATTCAGCTAATTTCAGGCATGGGCAGTACTGGAGACTGGTGATGCCACATTGGTATCTGGAAAATTTCAGGCATGGGCAATACTGGAGACTGGTGATGCCACATTGGTATCTGGCAAATTTCAGGCATGGGCAATACTGGAGACTGGTGATGCCACATTGGTATCTGGCAAATTTCAGGCATGGAAAAATATTGATGATGCCACATTGGTATCTGGCATATTTTAGGCATGGGGAATACTGGAGAATGGAAACTAATAATGACAAACCAAATATTACACTTGGCTGGTGCTTCTCTAAGCAACTAGTTAGAATATTTGTGCAAAATTATGCTGAGCATCCACCACCTCGCATTTCATGGACACCATAAATGGTTTACAAATTCATGTGATTATTTAAAAAGCACAATGCCTGACACATTTCAGATCCCAAAAGATCCTTTTTCAAAGGTAATTACAGCAAAACTGAACACTATTATATACACATAAGGGTTGTGACATCACAGTGACATTATAATACAAGTGACCTTCAAATTCATAGGATGTAATACACCCTGACCACATGATGTGTCCATGTGAAACATCCATTACCCACCCTTAAGTGCTACATATTGTTAAACAGACAGTTCCAAAGGTAATACAACACAGTGTTATTAAACTGCAGTGCATAACCATTGAAAGTGCAGATGTTGAAAACATATATCATATATATATATACAACAGCATAGCCAAATAATTGCCTATATCATAATGTACAGAAAAGCAGTGGAAGGGAAAGAAGGGGAATAAAAGAAGTAAGAAGGGGGAAAAAAGACCAGAACAAAAAATTAAAAATGGAGAAAATAAAGGGGAACTGTCAGAAACCAAAAGTAACGTAGCGGTAGCAAGCAAGTCATCAATGTGTGACATTTTATTTCCATTTTATTTTCTGCAAATATGGTCTGAGATCAAGACCATAATTTAAGCCAGGAAACTTATTATCTGCCAAAGTTACGGTCCAAAACTTTTCTTTATTCAGTAGCACTATATTGACACAGAACAGCCACCAAGAATGTCCTGCAGAAGAGCTAAAACACTGAAGAACATTCATTTCAGTACATATCGATTACACTGAACCAAAGTTTCAAAAACTTGGTTAAATCAGCAAATGAATTACTGTGTACAGTGCAAAAGACGTGTCCATCACAAAAATGTTGCAGTTAGTAAAACATTCACCAGATGTAATGTTCAAAGGGAATATTCAGTAAGATAGTTGCTTACCTCTAATACCTCAGGTTATTTACCTGACAGTATGTTCAGTCCCGGCCTTCTAGAGGGTAAAACAACCTGGTGCCTAAAATCTAGAATTTCAGGGCATCAAGAAGGTGTTTCATCCTACGAGAGCAGTTCACTAATACAGCAATGATAGAGTGCTGCTGAATAAAGCAACATTTTGGATTGTAACCTTAGGAGATAATAAGTTCCCTAGCTTAAATTATGGACTGGATCTCAGACCACTGAGGAAAAGAAAATGGAAATGAAGTGTTACACATTAATGGGTTACATAGAAACATAAACTTTGACAGCAGATAAGGACCGCTTGGCCCATCTAGTCTGCCCATTTTCCTACCTACAGGATAGGCTGCAGAGCCTAGTCAACCAACAGCCTATTTCTTCCTACCCCCCACAAGAATTGCCTTATGTCTGTCCCATGCATTCTTGAATTCTCCCACAGTTTTAGACCCCACAACCTCCTCATGAAAGCTGTTCCATGCATCCACCACTCTCTCTGTGAAAAAATACTTCCTCACATTGCCCCTGAACCACTCCCCATCTTTAAATTGTGTCCCCTTGTTCTTGCACATCTCTTTTTCTGAAAGATGCTACCCTCTTGGACTTTGTTGATTCCACTGAGGCACTTAAAAGTTTCTATTATGTCCCCCTTCTCCCTTCTTTCCTCAAGGGTATACATATTAAGCTCCTTTAGTCTCTCCTCATACGGCTTCTCTTGCAGACCCTGCACCATTTTAGTTGCCCTCCTCTGGACTGCCTCTGTCCTGTCTATGTTCTTGCGGGGATGGGGTCTCCAGAACTGGACACAGTACTCCAGATGAGGTCTCACCAACTGTCTGTACAGAGGGATAACAACTTCCTGTTTTCTGCTGGTGATGCCTCTCCCTATGCATCCCAGTATACCCCCAGCCCTCCCTACTGCCTTCTCACATTGCTTGCTAACCTTAAGGTCATCTGATATGATTACCCCCAGGTCCCTTTCCTTTTTTGTTGTTGTTACTACCCCCCCATTGTGTATTCTTCCCCTGGGTTCTTGTTTCCCAGGTACATTATTTTGCACTTCTTTGCATTGAATCCTAGCTGCCATACTTCTGACCATTCCTCCAACCTTGCCAAGTCCCTTCTCATCCTTTCCACACCTCCTTGTATCAACCCTTTTGCAGATCTTTGTGTCATCTGCAAAGAGGCATACTTTTCCTTCCAGTTCTTCTGCAATGTCACTTTAAAGACATTAAAAGGACTGGACCCAGTACTGAACCCTGTGATACCCCACTAGTAACCCCTCTTTCTTCAGATGGACTCCATTTACAATTACCTTCTGTGTCCTATTGTGCAGCCAATGTTTTACTCAGGCTACCACCCTGGGACCCACTTCCAGGCTGGTTAATTTGACTATTAATCTTTTGTGTGGGACTGTGTCTAATGCCTTGCTAAAAGTCTAGGTGAGGCCATGTCCCAGCCCTCCTGTCTCCATGCTTCATTTGGTCACCCAGCCAAAGAAATCTTATTAGGATTTGTCTGACATGACCTTCCCGCTGTGAACCCATGCTGCCTTGGGTCCTGTGCCCCATTGGTCTCTAGGTACTCAACAGTTCTTTCCTTCAGAAGTGACTCCATCACTTTCCCTACCATAGAGGTCAAACTGACAGGTCTGTAGTTTCCTGCCTCTGACTTGGTTCCACTTTTGTGCAGGGGAATCACATCCACCTTCCTCCAGTCCTCAGGTACCACACCATCCTCCCATGATTTATTAAAAAGAGTAGCCAGTGGTTTCACTAGTTCCCCCCTTAATTCTTTTAGAATTCTGGGGTGAATTCCATCAGGCCCAATTGCTTTGTCCTCCTTCAGTTTTAGGAGTTCTTGCAGAATCCATTCTTCTGTGAAAGGACTGGAATCGAACCCCCTATCAAGAATGCTTCTGTTAATTGGATTTTGCATTTCCCCCTCCTCTTTTGTGAATAGTGAGCAGAAATATTCATTCAGTAGACATGCTTTTTCACTGTCCCCCTCTGCCCACCCACCATTCATTCTATTCAGCCTCACTATCCCTCCCTTTGTCTTTCTATGCTCACTGATGTACCTATAAAAGGTTTTGTCCCCCTTCTTAACCGAGTTGGCTATCTTTTCCTCAGTTTGGGCCTTTGCTATTCTGACTTCTCTCCCTGCTTCCTTCTGCCTTAACTGGTACAGCTCTCTGTCCTGTTTCTTCTGTGTTTTCTTATACTTCTGGAATGCTATCTTTTTCTTCCTGACTTTCCCAGCCACCTCTTTTGAGAACCATAGTGGCTTTTTCTTTCATTTTGATTTGTTTATTTGCTTCACAAAAAGGCTTGTTGCCTCTGTGATGACAGTTTTGATGATTCCCCATTGTTGTTCCACCCCTCCTTCTAGCCTGTTTGCTAGTGCTTTTCTGAGGCACTCTCCCATCTTGCCAAAGTCAGCCCTCCTGAAGTCCAGTACCCTCACTTTTGTATGGCTTGACTCTGTTGCTGAGTTAAACATGAACCACACTATTTGATGGTCACTTGTTCCCAGATGGCAACCCACTTCAAGATCTGAGATCCTCTCATTGCCCCCATTTGAAAGTACAAGGTCTAAGACTGCTCCCTCACAAATGGGTTCCAAAACTAGCTGTCTGAGGCTCTGCCACCTGTGAGGGCACTGAGAATGTCCTGCTCTGGGATTTGGCTGCAGAAAATGTGCTCCAGTTAACATCTGATATATCTATATATATATATATATATATATATATATATATATATATATATGTGTGTGTGTGTGTGTGTGTGTGTGTGTGTGATGGAGAGCAGCTGGGGCTTCCAGCAGCCCTCCACCAAAAATCATGCGGCCTGCTTCTCAAAGCCCTTTAATTGACGTAAGGTGCCAGCATCAAACATATATGATGCAAGTGGCACCTTGTGTCAAAAAATGCACCCTGAGTAATTCTCAAAAGCATCATGTGTCAAACACAGGCTGCATGCTCCAATGGGGACTTGTGCTAGCCGTGCATCACAAAATGGGCTGTGACATGGCACTGAGGGGCTTGCAGCAGATGCAGGCTGTCATAGCCCCTAATTTGCTATCCTTAAAACTCTCCCAGAGGGCAAAGGTCTAAGTACCATTAGATCAGTCTAATGGTACTTAGGAAATCCTCTGGGAGGGTGTGCCAGAATGTGAGCCCCCCAGCCCTGATCCTTTCTGTATGTACCTTATAATATCCCTGTTAGTCTAGTGTCTCCCCTCAAGACCTAATCTCCCATATAATTATAGAAATATCCCTGGAAGTCTAGTACCCCCAAGCCCCAATCTCCATTATAATATATAGATATCCTCAGTGGTCTAGTGGACTGCCCCAGCCCAATCCCCCTTAATATAATTTGTAATATCCTGGTGGTCTAATGGACTGCCACAGCCCGATCCCTTGTTAATATAATTTTTATGTCTCTAGTGGTCTAGTCGGCCACCCCAGCATGATCCCTTGTTAATATATTTTTAATATCCTGGTGGTTCAGGGATTTTCACCTCTGCAGCCTTCCACTCCACTTCCCAATCCTGTAACCCAGCTGGTGACTGGGCATAGCTCACCACTCAGACTCAGCATGTGAATGAGCATGTACTGTATACACTACATGCTCAGTGATTGACAGCTTCTGTCTGTCACTGAGGGCGTACTATATATAATACGTGCTTATTCAGAGCTCATTCGGCAGCTGGCTGTGGTAGTGAGTGGTGGATTGTGCCAGTCGCTAGCTGGATTTCAGGATGGGAGGAGTGGGGTGGTAGGGCACTGCAGGGTGTGGGGTCCACTAGGACACCAGGAATATTGGCACTGGGGCTGGGGCAGTCAACTAGACCAACAGGGATATTACAAATTATATTAATAGGGGATCAGGCTGAAGTGGTCCACTAGACAACCAGGGATACTGAAAATTATATTAATGGGGAATTGAGCTTGGGTGGTCCACTAGACCACCAAGGATATTGTTATAATTATAACAGGAGAACAGGGCACAGGGGGCGTGGGCCACTAGACCATCAATAATATTTGTATTATTATTATAAGGGGAGATTGGGGTTTGGGGGGGTGGTCCGCTAGACCACCAGGGACTGCTTGGGGACACTGCTGTATGGCCGCCCATGGCTTGCAGCAATCTGTCTAGGTGCACCCTATGTTTGATGCACCACTACGGTTGCCATAAGCCATGGGACTTTACCGTTGGGACCCTGCCTGATAGAGAATCAGGCAGAGGGTCTGTGGCACACGAGCGATTGGCACAAGCTGCCTTTGGTCTGGCTTGCACCAAGTTTTGAGAATTGGGCCCTTAGTGTCAGATGATGATAGAGCAGTGAGGTCTGTAAACAATTTATGATTTCATCTAAACCCTAATACTGGAAGACTGTTCCACTTATCCTACCTCCTTTTTGGTAAACTTCCTCCATCAGCCAGCAATTGTGACCCCTAGTAGTTCAACGTTATTATGAGAACTTCAGTGCAACCCTCCCTACTGGAGCCCTAAAGGTATAGGCATGCCTGAGTTATATCCCGCAGTTTCTAGTTCAAAAACTTCTAGAGTTTCCATAGTCCTCTTCATACCACAAATAAACTTCAGAATAACCTTCCTAGTTCCCTGCACCTCTCTTTCAGCCATCACAATGCAGGGAAAAACTGTTATCCCATACATTGATTGCATCTGCACTATGAAATGTTGATTTGATGAGGTCACTTGAGCACCTGAGGAAGATGGTTGCTCTGCTTTTCCCTTCCAAGTGGTCTCCATGAACATCCACTTTCATTCATTGAATAGATGGAAGAGGCAGAGACTCCACACTGCTGGTATCTTCTTCAACCAGAGTATGTCCACAGCCCCTCCAGTTTTGAGATGCCTACAGCTGCAATTAAGAGAAAAAAGGACAGTGTCATCTCTCTGCCCAGTCCCACTCTACAACTTGTCACTCTGTGAGACATAGAAATAGGCCCAGGCTGCAGACTGGATGAATTTGCAGGGCAGTTCAGCTGCTGTAAATCAATTGACATTCATTTGCCCTATATCATTTTACAAATGCTTTATTTACAAGACTCACATTGAATTGGACATGAATCTCTTTTTTGAATCTTTCCCTGGTGTTAATACTTTGCACATTTAATACTCTGTAATGTAATAGCTACCGGAGGTGGGTGGGACGAGACACCACCAGTCAATGTAAAGTGTTTTAATGTTTGATCTATTGACTATATGAGTAGATGTTGGTTATGTTCTTCACTGTTGTTTATTTATTATGTTAAGTGTATGTAAGTGTTGTCTAATTTATGTGGAACTTTGCACTTTATTGGACCTGGAACTTCATTGAAAATGAGCGCTGCTCAATGGAATGTCTCCAATATTCTTTGAATAGAAATGATTTACTACTTAGTTCAGCTGCTGCAAATCAATTGACACTCATTTTCCCTATATCCTTTTGCAAATGCTTTATTTACAAGACTCAGGGTTCCATCTTAGGGCCACTTCTTTTTGTCATCTATATTAATAGTATAGATGCTGATATCAATGAAGCAAACATTCATCTGTTTGCAGATGATACAGTGCTGCATATAAGCCGTACATCTCCTGCAGCTGCCTGCGAAGATTTGCAAAATGAATTTAATCTGCTACATGAGCTTATTAGCAAAAAACTTCTTCTAAATGCAAAGAAAACTAAAGCGATGCTACTCTCATCAGTCAATTGTACAGCATACCCCGCTACTATTGGTACGCTTCCCCCCATTACCACTCTACTAGAAGAGAACTTGGAATTTGTAGCAAAGTTCTAGTACTTGGGGGTCTGGCTTGACTATAAACTCTCCTTTGTAGACCACATAGAGGACCTGCTAAATAAAACTGAGACAGAGACTTGGTCTCTTCTTCAGGATAAATCATTTACTGACCTTTGATACGAAGAGGCAACTAGTCCAGACTACGTTCCTCTCCTTAATTTACTACTCTGAATTTATCTATAGCCAGTACACTGCCTACTGTCTTGGCAAATTGGATATACTTTACCACAGAGCATTGAGATTTGTTACTGCCCTTCCCTTCTCCACCCATCACTGCTCCTTGTACGCAACTGTGGGATGGACCTCTCTTCGGCATAGGTGGCACAAAAATGCCACACTTTGGGCTTACAGAGCCATCACCAATAAACTCCCGCAATACATTGCTGACAACCTGCCCCTAAATTTGACAGGCAATTATACCTTGAGAAGCAACTCATTGATCTCCTTGAAAGTGCCAAGGGTCAGTACATGATTCGGGAGATAGTCCATAAGCTTCATGCTGCCCTCGCTCTGGAATGAGCTCCAGAAATCTTTAAAATTAAGAATCCCAGTTAGTCTTGCTGTGTTCAAGTCACTGTATACCAAAACTGTCTCTGTAGTATGCAACTGCTTCCACCACCCTTAGCTGATTGCTGACTGCCTCCTACCTACTGCCTAAATATATCCACTTCCCTATTCCAATTAATGTTGTCTCCCCCAAATTTTCTCCCTATCCTTGCTCTATGACCCAACATTTACCTTGCCCATCCATCATGCTAAGATAGGTCACCTCGGTGTCCCAGTATCGGAACTGTCCTTGTCCAACTTATACTTTTAAGTGTAATTACATTTGCTCCATTCTCCTCCTTTCTCCTTACCTACCCCATTCTTTGGCCGTCAATTATGTTATTCTGTATATGTGTAGGTATATGATTATGAACACGTATCCTAGGTATGAAATCTTTTTCCTAATGTGTACATATAACTTCACTAACTGTAATTAATTGCTTTGTCTTTGACCTTGTGTGTTGCAGGTCCACCTTGTAAATGAACTTGTTCAATGGTGTTTCGCCTGTATAAATAAAGATTTGATTGATTGCTTGATTGATTACTACCCGCTGAAATGGTCATTTCAGGATCTGTGTGAGTTTATTGCCTACTGGCACCCTTATATCCGACTTGGGAAAGTGACTGATGAGCCTCAGCCAGCTGGGACTGCTCTGAGTAAACTTTTCCTTGGTTCTGATCTGTTTGATACATCATCCTGCAACATATTACCCTTAGATGTTTATTTTTCATATGGGAACTGCAGGGTGGGTGTACTGATTATTTTCTTTTATCTGTTGATGTGGGTGTCTGGGAGGTGGGGATGAGGGAGGGGGCACAGTAAACAGCTCTACAATTTTGTTGTAAGCTTTCTTGGCCAGATTTACATGTGCCTGTGCATTGTTGTTTTTGTTACAACATGGCATATTTTGATAATCTTAAGGTGGTCAATTAGAACATGAATGGGTTAAATAACCCTAGTAAAAAATGTAAAGTACTGACCAGATTAAATAATATTGCCTGTGATATTGCATTAGTCCAAGAAAAGCACCTTTTATTCTCTGAAGCTGAGCATTTAAAATGTATATTAGAGGCAGCTGTATGCCACTGTTCCTCACTAACCAAGCAAAGATGTGTTGGAATATTGATTAATTAGGGCCTTCCCTTTGGCACTCATAAAGTCATTACTGACTAAATAGGGTGCTTCATTATTATAGCAGGGACATACCAAGGTATCCCTATTGTCCTAGGCTCTGCCTATGCATCCAATATATTGGATTGGACTTTTTATTAGGAACTCCTTCATAGTCTCACAGTGACCCATGCTGCTGTCATCTTGGGAGATTTCAACCTGGGCCCCTCTCCTGCCATAGATAGAACTTGGGCAGGTCCCAAAATGGAAGGCACCATAGCAGCTCAGTTTATGAAGGCCTTTCACACACATGGCCTCAGAGATGTCTGGAGAAGTCTTCACCCTGGTGAATGTGACTACACTTACTATTCCTGTGCACGGCACTTATAGCCACATAGACTTAATAATGGCATCACTAGAGCTGGTGAGTAGGACATGGGGGTATCTCTGGAGAATATCCTAATACCTAGTCATGCTCCCGTGTGATCTAGTCCCTGGTATGGGGGAGAGTGGCAGTACCCCAGAATAAGTGGAGAATGAATACATACTTCTTGTAATATTCTGACTTTTGAGAATGGATCCAGAAAGATATACAGATGTACCTGACAGAAAATAGCATGCTAGTCATCTCTGTTGCCACCAAATGGGAGGCATTTAAGGCAGTTCTCAGGGATGAACTTATTAGGTTCACCCATATTGGTGCAGCAGTCATTTTGTCGACATCAATATGGGTGCAAGCAATATGCCACCCAACATATCTGCAGCAGGCATTGTTGCTCCTGGGACAAAGAGCGCTAAAGCCCTGTCTCAGGAAATAGTCATGTTTTGCATGGGGCTTTGCCCACCACACCCCTCACAACTTAATATAACCTTCTCCAGGGTGGGCATGCCCTGGAGGGGGCAGAAGTTATGTGGGTGCAAAGGGTGGCAAGATCACCCCTGTCATCATCACCCTTATTGCGGTGCACTAATTGTGACAACAAAATTCAGTCACCATTCTAACAGTATCCTAACTTATTGTCTATTGTCTATAACTCCAAAATCAGGAAAGCTGGAGATAGTTTTCTCAGACAGCAGGAGGGGACAGTCAAACAGCGAGAGCAACAATTTACTCAATGTCTGGAGCAGGCTTCCTATCTCTTGCCCCAGATAGACACCCTTAGGGCTGCCATAGACACTCATCTCCAGTATCAGACAGAGTAAAGCCCCTTTAGGCTGAATCACTCTTTTTGGGAGGTGGGAGAACAGCTGAGCAGATTATAAGCTCAAAGACTGAGGGCAAAGTAGATGGACAAGTATATTTCTCTTAACTACACCTCCACAGATCAAATTGTCACCACCCCATCATAAATTTACATGGTTTCCTAGCTTATTTTAAGCCACTTCATGCCATGGAGGTGGATCCTGACAAGGCCCAATTGGACACCTTTTACCATGGCTTGATTTTATGGCAGGTGGACCCCACAAATAATGCCTGGCTCACATCTTCCTTTTCCATAGAATAGGTGACTTTGGCAATTAGATTCATTGCATCTGGAAAATCCCCATGTCTGGATGGCTTTCCCTGTGATTTTTATCAGCTTTTGCCTCCTAGCTGGCCCCACTATTGATGCAGGTATTCAATGAGGCATAAATTACAGGGAAACTCCCTCCTTCATTTGGTGAAGCACTTATTATACTTATCCCCCCCAAAAAAGACAAGGATAGTGTCCTATGTTTTAAGTTCTGCCCAATATTGTTGAGTAATGTGAATGTTCACCAAGCTTTATGACAAGGCCCTTGCAGAGATAGTAACTGAGATTATGGGCACTCTTATGTACTCGGACCAGGTGGGTTTTGTCCCAGGCCACATGAGGTCTGATACTATCCACCAGATCCTGGTCATATTTAGGAGATGCATGCAGCTCAGGAACCCACTGCCACCCTTTCACTTGATGCTGAAAGAGCATTTGACAGTATTGAGTGGGTTTGCTTATTGATGCCATGCACAATTTGGCTTTGCCCCACAATTTATAGTCAGTGTGTCTACTGTACAACTCCCTTACAGCAAACATTCTGAGGGACTCCACCATCTCCCCCACCTTCAGTTTGGGGCATGTGATATGCCAAGATTGCTCCCTCTCCCTATCTGTTCTTCTGGCCATTGAACCCCTGTCACAAAATCTTAGGGCATAAACTTTCTTCCTGGGGTGGCTGGGGGGGCACTAACAAAATGTCATAATTTGAAAATTATGTTACCTTGTTCTTCACTAATCCATCTTAATCTCTCCCAACCCTACATTCGATTATCCAGGAATGCTTTCAGATCTCGGGCTACAAGCTGAATGGGGCTAATGGGAAGTTTTAATTTGAACTGGGACTGTGAATAGGCTAGGGATGCTGAGGAACTCTTTCTGGAATAAGCAGTTGATAACTGAAGCAACCCGTTACAACAATAAGTTTGGCACGGGCTCCACAGTTGATTGGACTGTGCTCATTCACCTTTGCAACGTTGTAGCATCAGCGGTACTTCTGGATTCTGTTAGTGACCACTGTTTGACCTTTTGTAACTGGTCTGTAAAAAAATCCTAGAAGCCCTCCCCTGTATATTTATTCTAGAAATTTAAAATGCATTAATGTTGATGCCCTTAAGGTTGCACTTAGTTCAATTGTCTGGTCCTTTTTGTAAACATCTACTGATATTGGGGAGAGTTTGGAAAGACTTAGTCAATTATTTGGTGATGTTTCTGACAGAACTGCCACTAAGAAAAACAAAAAAGAGAATTATATCATACAAGAAAGAAGGGGTTATATCCAAGCTTTTGTCCCAATGAAAATCAGGGATAAAGCTTGGGAAAAAAATTAAGTTCAAGAGATCCCATAGCTTTACAAGAGTATAAATGTCTCTGTAATAGATATAAAATGGCGGTAAGAAGAGCAAAAGTAAATTTCCTTAAGTCTAAACAAACAGCTTAGAGATCTTGGAAATCCAAAGAAAACCTGTCATACACTTAATAAACTACTTAATAGGGACAGCGGTGGTACCATTTCTTTAAAAACGGAATCAAGGCTCCTTATTGATTCTACCGGTGTAGCCAAAATATTTAATGACTATTTTGGTAACTTAGAAAAACATCAGAATTAATAAGAGCTCTACAGGAGATAGGAAAACATGAGCTAATAGAAAAGAAAAATATCTGCCAAAATGTTATTTTTATTGTGTGACCCTGGAACAAGTCAAGGACTACATCCTAAAATATAACTTAGGACCCAAAACCAGCCCTGGTAATATTGGTTCTGATAGTTTGAAGATGGTTATTGATGTACTTGCACAACCACAACCCCTTGTTTCTATCTTTAATTTTTCATTGTGTTATCAGATATTTTCCCAGCCATTGAAACTGGCAACAATTAGACTCATTGATAGTGCTGGAAGCAAGGAGGCAGTTTCAAACTATTAACCTATTTCTCTTCTTGCTTCCCTTTCAAAAACCCTAGAAAGGATTGTTTTTGACCAGATTTTTCTTTATCTTTCTCAATATACTGTTTTAACAACTGCCCAAATGGCTTTTGGGAATCCCATAACACTGAGACAGCTTTGGTGAGGTTCACTAGCTGTGTGCACAATGCCTTAGACTGGGGGCCCTGTGCCACTGCTGCTTTTTTTGGACCTCAACCAGGCTTTTAATTTGGTCATTCAATACCTTTTGTTAGACTTTCTTGCTGATGTCAGTTTTCCTGAAGATGTGCTTAATTGGTTTTCTGGTTATCTTAAACTTTTTTCCTTATTTCTTTAAGCTCCCTCAGTAGACCGGTCCCCATCAACTGGTCCCCCCAGACTGATCACCCCAGCATCTGCTGGGACTCACCTCATGCAGCTTTGGAGGTGTCCCACTGGCTGGGTGTGAAGCCTGTGGTGGACCTGTGTCATCCTACCGGTCGGCTGTTTTTCTCTATCCCCCCCCAAATGCAACTGCAAGAGTGTGCAATGATGCCAATGGCTGAACTGTGCACAGTTCCGTAAGCAGCCCACCAGGTGTCTGTTCTGCCTCTGCCCCCTACATTTTTGGGAGTTGACGTGCCAGCCTCCAGCCACTGCTGGGGGGGCAGGCAAGTGCTGGTTGCCACTCCCACCCCTTCCCCAGGAGAGGAGAGTTGTCCTCCAGGTGCTCAATCCTCTCCTTCCTTTGCTGACCCCCGATGATCAGTTCACACTGCGAACATGGGTCACTGGCACAACAGGTAGTAAGGCATGATGTCTTAGCCCTCCACGCCACTGGGCCAGCTGGTTATCTTAAACTTTTGATCAACAGAACTCTGGTCTTGAGATATCTCTCTGATTGCCACCTTATACAATGTGGGGTGTCCCAGGGATCAATCTTCAGTCCCCTACTATTTTTGTTTTATTTTTAAGTTCTGTTACATCAACCTTTAAATTTTTGGAAATTATACTGTATACAGGCAATGTGGTTATATTTGGTTCAGGACCAGATCTAAGTGATGTTGCTTCTAAAGTTCAGAAGGATTTTGATCAATTCCAAATTTGTCTTAAATCAAGGGATTTATTTATTTATTTTATTTTATTTATTTGATATTTGGAAATAACCTTTAAGCCAAGGTGCTTTTACAAAAGTTCTATGTCATGTGAACAGAGTATAGACATTCAATCAAGACTGTTACAGAGCTTTAGGACATTTGAGACACTGTACAGCACAACAATCAGGAAAGGTTACAGAGTTTCTTAGACATTTAAAACACTATAAAGCACATGGACATCATCTTGAGCTGTTATACAGTAAGTACTGGTAAAGTACAGAGGCACAAGAGGTGAGGTTAGGTTAGGTTGGGCAGAGGGTCAGTAAGGACAGTAAGGAGGCAGTATAGAGCAGTGGTCTAAGGCTCTGAGCTGCAAATTTGGTGACATCCAGCAGACCTGACCTGGGTTTGAATCCCACAGCTTCCACTTGCATACTGTGTGATCCTGAGCAAGTCACTTAACCTCCTTGTGCTCCCAGGTCGCTCCTGTAAAAAAGCTTTCAGCTTAGTGTGCTATACCTGGTTAAACAACTAAATAAAAAAAAAAAAAGGACAGGATTTTGGTAGGAGGGGGACCTCTAGTAAAGTGAGCAAGGAGGCAGTGGCTGAGACAGGACAGGCAAAGTCCCATCCTAGAGTGGAGGGGGGGTGGGGAGGACAGGAGCAGCCCCTTAGAGTGGCATGGTTGAGGCACATGTTGGAGGAGGGCTTCTGTCTTGTGCTGAGAATAGTTGCTGTTAGCAGAGCCAGGCCTGGTATCCAGAGTCTTGATTAGCCATTGAGGGAAGCAGGTTCACACAGAGCTGGAGGTCAGATAATACTTAAGGTCTGATTTGAAGCCACACAGGCTAGTGGAGTTCCGAATGGACCCCAGTCCTAAACCCAAAAAAGACCAAATTTATGAGTTTTGTGGATCCAAGGAAAGTAGCTCAGATTGATTTTTTCTTAATGGATTTGAATGGTGAAATCATTGAGAATGTCCAGAGTTTTAAATATCTTGGGGTGATCTTGGATTCTTCCACTTCATTTGAGACCCATATTCCACGTTACAAAAGTTATTTTTTCCAGAGACTGGGCCTATTGTTCAGAATTGATGACTCGCTAATTCCTGAATCCTGTAGGTTGCTAGACCACAGTCTGCTGTTTTTTGTACTGGACTATGGGTTCCCAATCTAGATGGGTACAACTGAATGAATACTGTACCATATGTAGTAAACTACCCTCTAATTACAACAAGGTTTGTAATTTCATGGTAAACCTTCCCAGAACAACCTACCACTGTAATTTGTACAAGATGGGGGGTTGTTTAGCACTTGAGAATAGGGTAAACCTGAGAATGGGTGTTCTATTGCATACATTTTGTTTGGAGTTTTTTCCCCCCAAACAGTTGTTTCTCTTTTTTCTATTGCTGTTAACTTCTTTGGTACTAGGTCTCAAAGTAAATTAAACATTAAAATTACCCAGTTAATGACCAGCAAACACCAAAAACTAGCTAGTCTGTGGAGTGGATTCTAAATGTTTACAACATTGAACCTAGGGTGGGAAGTGGGGTTTCAGTAGAATTCTGAAATTGAGCATCATAAGAGGTGTACAAATATTGCAGATGGGGTCAAATGATTAAACTTGAATGCTAGGAAGGGTTGGTTAACTCTGTACATGGACTGCATACTGTAGGAATGTAGGATTGTCTGAACTGCACAGGACATAGAGAATCTAGGATTGTCTGAGCTACGCAGAACATAAGGAATATAAAATTGTCTGACCTGCTCAATGCATAGGGAAATTCATTTTGTCTGAATAAAAATCAATTGTACTGTACTTAATGAAGGTTAGAGTAGAAGAGGAAAATACAAAGTTGATTGAGGAGTTTAGTTGTCTGAAGATACAGGGGTATTTTCTCCTTATTTTAAGACTAAGGGGATCAAATGGACAGACAGCGAAGTTGGAGGGGTAGCCTGAAAAGGATTCAGGCAGGTCTTCAGTATGATCTCTGGGACACTATGGCATGGTGCAACTTTGGGAGGGTGGTAGGGTACAATGGCTATAGGACAGCCATGGTGTTGGACATAGCATGGAGGCTGGGGTGGGCTGCATGGTGTATGGACAGCTTACACACCTTAGAGAGGAGGTGGGGTGGTTGAGATGGGCAGTAAGCAGGGTGGGGGAGAGGGGAAGGGGAAAGGATTGGGGGAGGTTCAAAGCGGGCATCAGCTAGGCAAGGGGAGAAAGTGGGAATGTAGATGGGGTGGCAGGGGTATTAGGATAAGGTGTAGAAAAAGGCATGGGAAGAAGGGGAGAGGATTGGAGGGTGTCCAAAGTATGCACCAGTGGGGTGAGAGGTGAAAGGGGGAACGTAAGGTGGCTGCCGGTAACTTAGGAACAGGTGTAGAGGAAGAAGAGAGTGGTCAGGGTGAGTGGCAGGTTGTACGATCAAGATGGGCAAAGCAAGCACAAACAGGGAAGGGACAGAAACTAGGAGGGGTGCTTCAGAATGCAGGCTATGAAACAAGGGTGCAGTGCAGGAAAACAGATTTGCACCCCTGGGGCCACATGAGGAGGATGAGAGAATGGAGAGTGGCTGCAAGGAGACCATAGGGGATGAGGGAGGGGATAAGGTAATAGAATGTTCTGGAAGAAGGGGAAAGTTGGATGCACCTTTGGGAAGGAACCTAAAGAGAAGTAGCCAAAAGGAGCAAGAGGTGGGAGAGAAAACACTCCTAAGGGTGACACACAGCATGGAAGAGACCGAGAGGGGGCCTACAATAAGTTCAGGACAGGAGGGGATCAACAGTGGGGGGAATGAGGAGGGAAACCATTCATGGTGGGAATCAGGCAGTAGAAAGGTGGGACAAGCACGAAGTGGTGGGACAGAGCTTGGGGGGGGGAGGAGGTAGTCCAAGGGAGAGCAGAACTGGGGAAAGAGATGGACAAGGGGAAATGGGAAATGGGAGTTAAATAGGATGCCAGAAAAGGGGGGTAAGCAGGAAAACCAAAAGTACAAGCAAA
Organism: Neoceratodus forsteri; assembly: GCA_016271365.2. Lineage (NCBI taxonomy): Eukaryota > Metazoa > Chordata > Ceratodontiformes > Ceratodontidae > Neoceratodus > Neoceratodus forsteri. The sequence goes on from CM028129.1 coordinate 1,021,233,904, forward strand.
AGGAAAATTGTAGCAGGGTCATGCTCATAGTGGACTCAATACTAAAGGGAATCAGGTGGGAGAGAAAGGGGCAGTGAAATTTATGTTGAATGCATGCCAGGAATGATGACACTAGAGGTGAGGCACAATATACCCTAATGGGGCAAACAGCAAGATGGGAGGACACACAGTGTTCTACCTGGGCACCAATGAGCTGGACAGGAATAATCTAAAGGAGGTACAGGCAAGGTTCACAGAGATTGCTAGGTTCTGTAGTAGTACGTGGTTCCATTCTTTTGCTTTTCCAGAGGTACTGCCTGCACCAAGAGCAAGCACATCAAGGAAGCAGAGGATTGAAGAATTCAATCAATGGCTGGCGGGATGGTGCAAGCAGATTGGGTTTGGATTAGTGGGGCACTGGAGATCAACATGGAAGGATGAGAGCCTATTTGCCCTGGACAGACTGCACCTGAATGAGGAGGGATCAGCAGTACTAAAGAGTAAGTTAGGAGAGTTTATAGAGATAACTTATAATTTTAACAGAATTCGGGGTTAAGTAAAGACCACTCAAGCAGACAGGAGAGATAGGAGACTACCAGCACCCCCCGGGATGGAAATAAAATGCTGGAAAAGGCAAGAACAAGGGAAGGTTAGAAGGGGAGGGCAGTGAAGGGGGGGATATGGTGGAAGGGATTATCAACCAATGCCAAGAGTTTGGGGAACAAAATAGTGGACTCAGAGGCCATCATTGTGGATGGAGGTCGGGACATAGTAGCGGTAAGTGAGACATGGTGGAGAGAGCATCATGCCTGGGATATGGTTATCCCAGGCTACAGACTGTTTAGGAGGGACAGGACTGGAAGGGGGGTGGCAGTATACATCTAAGACAACATTAGTGCAATGGAAGGACAGGAGGAGGAGGACGGGGAGACAGAGCTCATGTGGGTCACACTGGACAGACAGACTGGTGAATCACTGAGGCTAGGGGTGGCTTGCAGACCTCCTATGCAGGGGGAAGAAGGGGATAGACAGTTGATGCAGACAGATACATGGATGGCTCTCAAGGGAAGCTTCTGTTAGTGGGGGACCTAAACCTCCCCGATGTGGATTGGAAGATCACAGTTGCAGTATCAGCTAGGAGCAGGGCGAGCCTAGAGATGATACAGAGGGTATTCATGCAACAGCTGGTTAGGGAGCCCACTAGGGGTGGTAATCTGCTGGACGTGGTCCTCACAAATGGGGCAAGTTTGAATGGGGTGGTGGTGGATGACAGAGTGGGTACAAGTGATCACAGGGCTTTATGGTTCAGTGTAAAGATGGGGAGGGAGGCAAATCAGGCCAACATGAGGGTTATGGACTTCAGGAAGACAGACTTTGTCAGAATGAGGAGGATACTTAGGGAAGAAATGGCAGGGAAGGGGAATATAGGGAATGTGGAGTAGTTATAGGAAGCCATCAAATGGAGGGGTACTGAAAGCCACTGAAGTTTGCATTAAGAAGGTGAGGAAGAACAGGAGAAGGAGGAGACCCTCTGGTTTACAAGGGAGGTAGCAAGGCTGGTCAGGGAAAGGACACAAAGGAAGGAGGACAGAGAGGCATATAGGGAGAAGTGGAGGATAGCAGGGCCGCAGATAAGGAAGGTTAAAGTGGACCTTAAGGAGAAAATAGCTAGGCAGGCCAAGAGGAGTAATAAAACTTTTTTTAGGTATGTGGGGGGAAAAGTTGAGGCAGGGGATAGTACAGTTGCAGGGGAAGGGAGGAATACAGCTGGAGGGGCATTTTGAGAAAGCAGAAGTTTTGAATAGCTATTTCTGCTCAGTCTTCATGAGGGGGGGTAGAGGACCCAAGCTGAGTGGGAGGGGTAGGGTAGGCAGAAAGGTGGATACTAGCCAGTTCAGCATAGACAGGGTAAGGGAGGAAGTGGACAGGTTAAAGGTGGACAAGGCAATGGGGCCGGACAGCAGGCACCCGAGTGTACTCTGGGAACTGAGGGAAGAGCTGACAGCTCCACTGACAAGACCTTTTAACTTGTACCTGGATACAGGGTGTGTGCCAGAGGACTGGTGGAGGGCAGATGTGGTCCCACTGCACAAGGTGGGCAGTAAGGAGGTGGTGAAGAATTATCGCCTGGTCAGCCTCACCTCAGTGGTGGGTAAGGTGATGGAGGCACTAATAAAGGAAAGGAAAGGGTGGTGGACTACCTGTGGACAGCGGCCTGCAGGATGATAGGTAACATGAATTCATGAATGGGAGGACATGCCAGATGAACCTGACAGAGTTCTTCAATTGGGTGATGCAGGTGGTTGACCAGGAAGTGGCATTAGACGTAGCCTATCTGTACTTCAGCAAGGCATTCGACACCGTCCATCACATAAGGCTAGTAAATAGGCTGGAAAGCTTAGGGGTGGGATGGAAAATTACTAGGTAGGTAGAAAACTGCTTGGCAGGCAGAAGCCAAAGAATGGTGATTAATGGGATGCACTTCAAGGTGAAGGGGTGATGAGTGGGGTGTCGAGAGGTCAGTACTGGGGCCCCCTTTTTTTAATATCTACATCAGTGATATAGCGAACGGTCTGGAGGGAAGGGTATGCCTATTTGCAGATGATACAAAAATTTGCAATTGGGTTTACATCCCAGGGGGAGTGTAGGACATGAAGCAGGACCTGAAGATTCTGGAGGGGTGGTTGGAAACTTGGCAATTGAAATTCAATGCCAAAAAAGTGTGCTGTGAATCACTTGGAGTGTAAAACCCCACAAGCAGCTTACACTTTGGGGGGGGGTAATCAAAAAAATGGAGCAGGAGAGGGATCTGGGGTTTATTATATCAAGCAACCTTAACGTAGGTAGCCAATGCAGCAAAGCATTGGGGAAGGCAAATAGAATGTTGACATGCATTGGAAGAGTCATAACTAGCAGAAGGAGGGAGGTGATTATGCCTCTTTACAAGGCCATGGTGAGGCCGCACCTGGAGTATGGGGTCCAGTTCTGCAGACTGTATCTGTGCAAAGATATATATGGGGATGAATAAGGTTCAGAGGAAGGCAACCAAGATGGTGCATGGTATGCAGGTTAAAACATAACAGCAGAGGTGTAGAGAATTGGATTTGTACACATTTGAGACTAGAAGGGCGATGGGGGACATGATTGAAACTTTTAAGTATGTAAACAGGATCAATAAGGTGAAGAAGGGGAGCTTATTTAAAAGGAAAGAAGGAGCTAAAACTAGAGGGCATAGCCTAAAATTGGAAGGAGGAAGATATACTGTAAAGGCAATGTGAGGGGGCGATTCTTCATGGGAAGGATGGTGGAGGCCTGGAATAAACTACCAGAGGAGGTGATGGGGCTGAAACGGTCGAGGGATTCAAGAGGGCATGGGACAGAAAATGGGGTTGGAAAGTGGGAGAAAGGGGAGGCCCTGTAAAATAGGAGATAAGTAGTGGACGGGGGAAAGGGGCAGACTTGATGGGCTGGTGATGTCCTTTTCTGCCATCAGATTTCAGTGACTCTGCTTCTGTGATTCATTAGTCAAAAATCAATTATTTATAGGGCCCCTTCATTGTACAACACAATCCTTAGTGACATCACCATTTGCACAAGACTGGGAACTTTCAAGAAAAGATTGAACACATGGTTATATTCAAGTTTCAGCTATACTCATTATAGAATGTTGAATTTTTATGTCTCATGTTTGTATTATTTTATGTACTTGTCACATGTGAAAATGGGCAGTATGCCCATCTACTAACAAGTCTAAATAATAAATCAAATAAAAGTTCCAAGTTCTCCCCCTGAATTCCCAGTGTTTATTTGCCATGTTCCATGCACTCCCTTATCAGTGGGCCCCTGAAGGGGTGACATGCCTTGAAATACACCTTAAAAGCACAATCAAATAAACTGTTAAAGGAAATATGCAGGTCATACTGGACAAACTAGACTCTGATCTCATCAGGTGGCAGGGCGATTATGCTTTCCATATGTGGTAAAGTTTAATGCAGCAAAATTGAACTCCCTGCTCAAACTCCAACACATTCCTTCCAATTTGTTGGTCTGGCTGCTAGCCTCTCTTTTTCAGGACATGAAAACAAAGTTGATACACTTTATTTGGGGGGGTGCCTCCATGAATTGTTGACAGACATTCCAGCACCATAAGTCAAAGGGTGGGTTTGGTCTGTCCGATATAACAATTCTACACCAATGTGTGGTCATGTGCCATGCCATATTATGCTGTAGACCCGACCTTCTCTCCCCACCACCATCATCATCACCTCCACCACCACATGAACCTTGAGACCAGTTTGAGTAAAGTTTCAAATACACCAGCATTACTTTATCATAACTGTCTCCTCCCCAGATTGTCTTGTCCCTGCACCACTTATACCCAAACTGTGTGGTTGCAAATGTGTAAACTGTTTGGCTGGGTACCAGCCATCTCCAAAATTTATCCCCTCTGGTATAATCCCTCCTTGTTGTTTGGTGGATGTCCATCCTCTGGCCGAAATGGCAGCAGGCAGGCACAGAGACTGTGGGAGATTTATATCACCCAACCACAAAAGCTTTCCTTGCCCACTCTGAGTTACCTAAGGTAGGATGTGTTAAACCACTTCCCTTTTGGCATCACCTCCAAATTCATAACCTTCTGATAGTAAGACTGACTCCAATACTCTGTTTGTCCTTGTCCAACCCAATGGTTGCCTAGCTGTCTGCACTATCCTCCCACAGACAGATAACACACAAGTTACAATGACTGAAAATGTCCAGTACCTGGCCTATGGTTTCTTGTGGCCCCAGAGAACAGTGGGAAACCGAACTGAGTACACCTATCTCCCACCTGAATGGGATACTGTGTGGATCCAGGCACACCATACCAGCAGGGAACTTCAGGCCATGACTCTCAAATTTATGGTGCTGTTTAGGGTGTATAGAACACAGAGGCCCCCTACCATATGGAACATATGTTATACAGTGACTGTTGGTGGTGTAATTGCCACAGACCATGCTCACATATATTATGTGGGCATGCACAACCCTGGATGCATATTGGGACAAAGTGTGGACAGCTTGCTACAAATTTGTCTCACTTCACTGACCACAGGATCCTAAGTTACCATTTCTAGGTGTTCCTCCAGCAGACTCACTCCTAACTGCAGATCAACTTATATAAGTGAATAGTGCCTTCTCAGCAGCAAAACACCTCCTTCCTGCAAATTGTGAGATCCGGACCCCAACATCACCACACATGGAATAGAATAATATCTTTCTCCGAACAGCCAAATATGAAAGACAACACAGGATGCTCAAAATAAGATAGAAAAATATCAGCTTATCTGGGTGACATTGCCAATCTCATCCACTTCCAGTAAGACCCCTGCATAGGTGATACACCTGCACCAGACAATGATTGGATTTGAGGTCTCCCAGCTCACTTTATCTAAATCTACTGTGTGCCTAGTATGCAGAGTATACTAGTTTCAGTTTCTGATTAACTGATATGCCCCTTAGGTGCCCTTCCTACAGCCTGTTGGCTACATGTGATTCTGTTAACACCCTTTGCAAACTGTGTGAGAGGCCTTTCGGCACCATGCAATTCTGCTTAAAGTTGGACCAGCATAACATTCTGTGGTGATTTGCATATGCAGCCCATGATGCTTTGCATTGTGGGGCATGTGTGATTTTGTATTTTCTTGAAACTTGGCTTCCCAGCCAAATGCCCTTTGGGTAACCCTTGCCTCAGTGTTTGCGCACAGAGGTTCTTTGTCTTTTACATTTGATTTGTACTTAACACCTCATATTTGACTAGATAACATATTTACCAGTTTTCTTCTTGTCTCTTGCCCCATCCCACTCTAGTACCCCCATCGCTCCAAAGAGTGAATGCCCTGAGTTATGATAGTTGCACCCTAGAGCTTAACAGATTTACCACACTTTCTCTTGTGTTCTTAGACTCCTTCCCCCTACTGCTGTACCTTATTATTTGGTTGTACTAGGTATTACTCCTTGAAACTTCTGGTTTCAGGAGGCTTTTTTAATATCATAGTGTTTTAAGTTGTGCTACAATACTATCGACTATTATCAACCACATTACTTGAATGTAATTGTTGTATAAGCTTTACTGCCACCAGTATCTGATAAAACTTCATCACCAGACTGATGCACAGTTGATCAATCTTTCTTACTGTGATAATGGCACCTGATATTTTCTACCTTTCTGTTTGTTAAACACTGGAAAAAAACTCTCAATAAAAACTTTTTATGGCAATAAAGAAATGCTGATTTGATTGTGACATGCAGATGTGTTTATTCTGCTTACACTTGTCACTTGTTGCAAAACTGTATTAAGCCTATGTATTACAGCACACAGTAGGTGTGCCTCCCTGTGAGGTATTGTACCATGTTCATGTGCCTGTCTGGCATTGGCAATACCTGAAAAGAACGTTATGTCCAGTGTACTCACTCAGTTATCAAAGAAAAAAATAAATGGAAGATCCCACACTTTCTTCTGTGCTCCAGTGATTACTGTACAAATCGAGGTCCTTCAATTTCAACCTATAGGTCATATCCTGTATGCCATGAAACATTTTTGCCTTCAACCTCTGTATTATCTCTAACCTTTCTTGATCTGACATCAGTAAGCAGTCAGCAGATTCCCAGAAAGTACAGTATCATTACAAATGCATGTTGCTTGGTTACTTTCTGTAAATGTTACATGCATTTTTGTAAATCTGGTCTCTCCACCTGTTTATAAAAATCTGGGTTCAGTGAAGAGTCACTGATTATGTCAGCACTGAAACTCACAGACTACTTATCACTGTGAGCAACACTGTTTGACTTATGTCTCCCAGGGTTCAGTGAAGAGCTACTGATGATGTCGGCACCGGATCTTACAGCCTACTTATCATTGCCAGCAACACTATTTGAGTTATGTCTCCCAAGTTAAATAAAATTGCAGCTGCAGTAAGCATTCAGAAAAACAAAACAAAGAAAAAAAAACAACATAAAACTGACATTGGGTTTGAGAATACATTTAAGAACAGATGCATGCCATTGTATTTCACAATGGTGTGTGTGTGTGTGTGTGTGTGTGTGTGTGTGTATGTCTGTGTGTGTATTTCTGTGTATACTAGGTGTGTTATAAATTTTTACTTCTCCCATGAATTGCAGTGAATTGGATCACAGTGCACTATGCATAGCATCTGTGTAGTGCACAATACTAAATTAACCAAATGTTACTGTGTGAATCACTGCAATTCACACTTTTTGGTGAATTTCTGCTGCTAATTCCATAGTAAAAATTTCTACAACTGTGTACTGTGTGCATAATGTGGCAATTTATATAGTATAGTTTTTGTGCAATTGCACACATTTTACTTCATCAGTCGTGGCACAATATTCCACACTATGTGAGTTCCAGATTGTGTGTGTGTGTGTGTGTGTGTGTGTGTGTGTTGTGGGTGAAGTCAGTAAGTACATGGTTTTTGACAGCCATGGCTATGTGCAGTTGTAGGATGTGGTAGGGGCATAACTATGGAATAAGGCAGGTATGCAGTTTCAAAAATTGTCCAGACCACAATGTTAACATCTTCAAGATGTACTAAGGACACAGTTTCAAGTGCAACAGGGTACAGTTTCAAAAAGACATGGGTACAAAACTTCACAATGCAGTAAGACAATTTCAGAATGTAGCAGGATGCACTCTTTTGGTATTTGACTAGGGTACTATTTTAGAGTGTAGAAGTTACATGCAATTTTGGAGTACAGTAGAGACATGCATTTAAATTCACAGGAGACACACAATTTCAGAACAGAGTGAGGATGACTGTTTCAGAACATAGTGATTTGCATATTCAGAAGGAAGCAGGGAAATGCAACTTTTGAAAGTGGCAGGGAAGCATGATTTTGAAAAATGGTGGGGACATACAATTTTCAAATGTGGCAGGGGAACAACAGTTTCAGAGTAGTGAGATGCCTGATTTCAAAATGTGTCAGGAATGTCCAGTTTCTTAAAATGTGGAAGGGATGGGTAACTTCCTATTGTGCTGGTGAGGTGCAATGTTGGAATGTTTAATGGGAATTAGGAGACACTCTCACTAGGGGGGCAACAATGTTAAACTTTGTTGGGAAATTTGCCAAGAAGTTGCAAAAATTCTACTTCTAGAAACTTTATGAAATTCCCTTTGTCAGCACCAAATTCAACTTTGCAACATTTTTCAGTTGAAGTGGCAATTTTTTCCTGCAAAGTTGCAACTTTGCAGGCGAAGTTTGGTCTCTTCACTGGAAAAAGTGTCACGCCTCAGTTGTAGAGTCAGTACTTTTGAACTTTGTGAAGTTTGTCAACTTGTCAAAGTTTTGTTGAAGCAAACTTTTCTCACCTGTGCACATCTCTAACTCTTATCCAGTTTTTCTTAAAAACAAACATTTTTATTAAAATGTATTTCTCTGGTAGAGATGTTATATGAATTTAAACTTCACCAGAAAAGTTGCCACAAGGGTGCTTAAATTCCCTTTTACAAAGCTTTGTAAAGTTTCCAGGGATCTTAGTAACTATGACTCTGCTAAAATTTTGAAGTTTTGACCTTGACGTGGCCATATTGTTCGAAAATGGTCATTTTGTGAGTGAACTGTTGTCAATTTGCCAAAAAAAACTTTTCTGCTCAAAACATTGTGAATTCAGCAAAATATGTCTTCTCAAATTGTGCAGTAAATGCCAGTCAGGGGTAATTTCTACTTATCCCTGTTCCTGGCCATACAACAGATCAACGTTTCCTGATGTCTCAGTCACTTAATCAAGACTGTTGTTCTAATGTGTAATCTTTATCTCACATATTACTTGTCATCCATGAATTATCTTACTGTTAATCACAGTTCTGATGATAATAAACTCTTTTCTGGTATTCCATTATTTAATCTCACAATATAATTTCCCTTAAGGTCACAGCCTTTAACAAAAATGTTTGTGAGTGGGGTCACACTTTTTTTTCTTCATTTTTCCTCCTGGTTCCCTGGCCCCCTTCAGTTTGGTTCAGGACTGAAAGAGCTGCACCTTTCCTTCAGCAAGGCAAACTGGCAAGTGACTGCATTCCTGACTCATTTCAGCACTGCTCTGAAAACAGCTAGCTGGCTAGCAGAGGGAGTATTAATGCCAAGGAGTTCATGCCTTCCTTCTTTCCCTGGCACCCAAGAGTCTTACCTCCATGAAGCCCCCAACTGGCTTCCAGTTGGACTCAGCCCAGATCATCAAGGCTTTTACATGAACCCTGGCCCCTAGGGGGCAGTGCAACATTCAGTTGACACTTGAGGCACTGAGACAGCCATTCACAGGACTTTTGTTAATTATGTGGCTGCTCCTGATTCCTAATACATACTGAATGCTGACATTTCTTCTGATCTCAGATTTACTTTAACTAAATGAATGCTAATATTACGATTTTGAATAATGTCATTGCTTTGCAGTTTATTTGTTCCTTCCAGTTGGTCAGGTTTTGCTTTGAGAAAGTAATCATTGCTAATCAGATAATAATTCAAATAAAAAATACCTCTGAAAGGCTTGATTTCATGAATTATTATCATTATATAAGCAAGACACTTGCATAGTTTTCTGTTTGCTTTATACCTTCATGTACTCAACATCAGCTTAGCAAGGATATACTGTATGCAGCATCTTGAGAAATCAGAACAGCTCTTCATAGCTCTACTGCACTTTGGTTGCTAGGTAACATCACTAGCTAACAAAAGGTTGATTTCAATGCCTGCTGGCAATGGCTAAATAATGAAGCTTTTCTTTCATCATTTTGTATGCACCTTGAATCAAATTGTCCATGCTTCAGAGTAGCAATCCAATCAAAAATTATTCTTATGAGAAATTTGACTGCAGTATCTACCTATGCAATGCACATTCATAACAGTAATTCATAATAGGCGCTAGTGAGGTACTTTAATTTTCCTCTCCATACTCCTAATCCTCTTATAACTGGGTTGCTGGGAGATTTAATTTGTGGTATTATGTTTGATGTTTAATCCTGTATATACAACAAAATGAGTGGAGACTAGCACAATACATTTCATTTTTGACATTTCAAGCCACTGAGAATGATATAGGCTTCAATGGCTTTGTGGAATTAATATCTAGGTTGGAATTCATTAACCCTGCATTAGTCCTAGGCATTTAAAAATAGGTGCTTTGACATATTTTCTCCATATTATAGTATTTTATTTAGTTTCTTTCATTATCTTTTTGTAACAGTTTCTTCTGTTTTTATTCTCGTTCTCAACAAGCCTGCACCTTGTCATCTGATCTACATGATGCCTTTAGCCAGCTTCTAGCCTTGAACTAATTCAACTCACTCACAGCTTCCATGGTTTGGGGCTTCAGATTGGGGACATCCCCTCTTCTGATCAGTCACTCATCTGGTGAAAGAATGGTGATGCAGGTGTCCCATGTTTGCCAGCACATTCTCTTATCTGACTACACAGAAGTGAATTTGTATTGTATAGGCTCGAGACATAGACTCTCATACTCTTACGGTATTAACTCTACTATACTCAGTCATACCTCCCAGTGGTGCCATGCCAGCCTCACCCAAGCCTCAAGTGCACACAGTGCATGTACCTGAACAAAGGACCTAGCTCCCTGGCCAATACGCAGGGATCATAGAAGCAGCATTGTGGCACATCCTCCCTATTTTTAGTTCTGCTGCAAGTGCTAAGATTTTCCAGTCAGGCCACCCAGACACTAACAATCAAAGTTCACTCCTTTACCCACTGCACCTACTTCATATAGGACAGCCCCAGCTTCAGAAAATTTACTTGCATTGCTATCATGTAGAAATCATTTCATCTATATGATCCGAGAGATTCTCATTAGCTTAGAGATAGAAATGTACAGTACAGTGATCATAGATATATTTTAATATATCAAACCTGTTATAATATTGCTTTAAAAACAGAGATTGTAGTCCAGCCTGCTACCACTTGCAACACCGATGACATGGATTTGGAAGAAAATCTGGCTGCCAGAAGGACGACTGGGAGGAGGATGAAGCATCTGTAGGACCACTCTCTTCCTCTGGGGGGGTGAGGGTGGGCAGAGCATAAAGTTTGCCTGGTTCCTGGTGGAAGCTGGGGGAAAGGCAGCCTGGGACAAGAAGGTCAAGTGGCATGGCAGACATTGGTGCACATTGTGCAGAACCATGTGGCGTGCACCATGACATCATTGTATGTTATATCTCACGGAGGCCAAAGGCCAGAGGAAAACTCTGGCAGCAGGATGATGATGAACGCCTGTAGGCCCCACATCTGGCCAGCTAGGCATGCTGACCCAAACTGGATCTGTGTCTGTTCTGCAGAAGGGCTTGGGGAACCATACAAACCAAATGGGGGGGGGGCAAGCCTTGAGGGAAGATGACTGGTGGCAGGTAAGTCCTGGCAGACATCGGGAGAGCAGGACTGGAGCACTCATGAGAAGGAGGGTTGGCTGGGAGGGGGAGAAAACAGCCCATAAATGGTAGGAAATGTTCTCATAAAGGTTTTACACTAGGCGTTAGAGTCTGTTAAATGTTCAACTCAGGCCGCACAAACCAGGATTTCTTTTGGAACCATAAATGTGGCCTTAGTTTTCTTAAAAGACATATATTGCTGCAAAATGTAAAGTTTTGTGTTATATTGAGGGTTTTTTTGATTAATGAACAGCAAAGGAAAACATTGGATTTAGTTTATTTAAAATGTAATACAATGCAAGGGAATACTTCTCACTTAAGGGGGTGAAAGGGGTTTGTGCTGTAAAATCAATTATTTATTTTTTTTTAAAGCAAAGGATATATATAATTACTTGAGTTGATATATTCCTAAAGTAGCCATGGCATTGAAGATTCTGGTCAGGTCTACATATTCTACAGGTAAAATGTCACAAGAATAGAAATATTTTTTTTTTTTAATTCTTAGCACCAGCACTAAAATAATTAAAAAATGCACCTAATTGGGCCCACCAACAATTCTGAAATATTACTCTTGATCTCCATTTCATAAATTGGATTTTCAGACAACTACAGTCATTCAGCATTATGAATGGGTGCTGGTATATAGATGTTTATTGGCAGTACATTCTTACCTCTCTGAAATGCCCCAAATGAGTACAAAATATTACCAGGGTGTAAGTCTAGTGACTTTTATTGCTGCATTACTTTTGTACTCAATTTATTATCCTTAAGGCTGCTTCCTCTACAAAAACATTTTTCATTTTTTCAGGGGATGCACTAACCTATGATTCTTCTAAACAAAGGCAATGTGGTGACTTTTCAGTGTTGCCTTCTCATGATATGTGTAGTCAATTTTACATAATTTATAAGCTGTGCGTCTATTATTTTTTAGACATGTTTCTGGTATTTCTCTGTGTTATTTATTTCTGTTTGTTTATTAATGGGGAAGTGCATTGAGTTCTAAAGAAGTGCGCTAAAATCATTACTACTATTACTACTAATGGACTAGTACTACTACATCAGAACATTTTAATATGTGTTAGCATTGCTATTGTAATCCAGTGGCAAAGAGGGCATCCACTGACCTTTTGGTATAGGAAATGCTCAGCAAGGTGAGATTTGTGTCCCATTTATTTCCAAAAGCAAGTTAGTGCCTTGTCTTTTTATTTTTATTTTGTTCTCATGTCTGTAACAATAATACACAACATGCATTGACATCATAGCTCTTACAGAGACATGGACCACTCTGGTAGCTGGGACCAGACCACACTAGGTTTGGTGAATGTTTACAGCAGGAGATACAGGGAGAATACTGGGGGTGGGGAGGCTATTTATGCAAAAGGAAGTGCAATGGTCCTTAAAAGGAGAAAGGGTTAAGCTACATTGTTGGCAATTTGCTGTTAATGGGGTGGGAAGTATACGGCTGGTATAGCACGCAGACCATCGAAGCAGGATGAAAAAAGAGAAGACAAATTGCATTAGGTGATGCAAAAAAAAATAACAAAAAAAACAGTGAACATAGTAGAGCACTCATTTTGGGAGACTCAGTTTTCCAAATATTGACCTCCAACATGCTATGACAAATAATCAAAACAGCCAGAAATTATTGGATATAATTCAAAATGTCTTACTCATGCAGTGGGTGCATGATCAGACGAGAGGTGAGGCTATACTTGAATTTATCATGAGTATTTAAGAAATTATTAGGGACTTTAAGACTGAGACAGCTGTAGGACTAAAGTGGCCTAAGTACCACTAATGTCCATGCTGTACTAGATAGAGAGCTCAAAACATCCAGTTCAGTTGTACACCAAACCCCACATACCCATATAACTAAAAGCATCATGGAAAGTATATGCAAGTCACCATGACTGGCTCCACTTTAAACATAAGTGCACGGTTATCCTTGATTTTTTTTAATAATACTGGTTTCTCTAGGGCCACATGTAATTAGTTTTGAACTTGTCTGTACAAACATCCGCTTACGGTTAGTTACCATGGTGCTTTTATTCTTAAAGGTAAATACCTGATGGAGTACCTCAAGGATCCATACTTGTAGCTTCATTATTTTTGAATTTTATCAATTCAGTTCCTCAGGTTCTCAAACATTCTCTCTCCATCTCATGTGTCGATGATATCATAATTTACACCAGTTCTACTAATGAAATGCATTCATTTATTTATTTTTGGTAACCAGGTAAGTACACTAGACGTGGGAGGTGCTTATTTTTATGTACCCAGACGAGTGCTACAATAAAAGAACATTGGTCATAATACAAAAGAGACAAGTATTAATTTAGCTTTAAATTCAGATTTTGCATATTTGAATTCTTGGTTGATCAAACGTCTTCCGCTCAATAACAAGAAGAGCAAGTACATGTTGTTTGGATCTCCAACCAAACTAGCAAAAAATGCTGCACATCTTGTTATTTCTCTCCTTCATGGTGTTCACTTAGAAGTTGAGACCTTTAAAAACCATGGGTGTCTTCCTGTATTCAAACCTTAGTTTCACTTTGCACAGCAACTGGATTTGTAAACAAGTTAATCAATAGCTGGGTGTCCTTTCTAGATTGAACAAATGTTTCTCACCTGTTTCTTGGCAAGTAATTAGCAAAGGCATCTTATGCCCTATACTCAATTACAGTTCTTTTGTCCTTACAAACCCATGTCAAACAGACCTAATCCATCTGAATGGTGTCTCAAACAGCATTTTGTTTAATGTATGTTTCAGAACAAACACATAATTATGCACTTTACCACAAACTTGGTTGTTACCTGATTTAAACAGAACATATTTTCTTTATTGCCTAGTGGCTAAGACCATAAGTTCCTGAGTGGCTAGGACCATAAGGCTAAACACTGACTCACCAATATTCACATTTGTCTATTAAAATGACTCTGTAAGTCCAAGATCCAATGAAAATGTTTTCTTTATATTTCACATGCCACTAGTAGCATGGGTCAGCGTTCATTTTCCTTTCAAGCTGCCAAATGTTGGAAAACATTGTGTTTAATTGTCTGCACTGCAAAGATGCATCACAGGCCTGATAGTCAAAAGTTTGTTAAGGCACTAACCAGTGTCTGCCAATGCAACCTGGGTTTTATGCAGGAACCCAATATTAAAAATTTTTGTTGTGTGGCAAACAGGGTTGCACCTGGCAAACCAAAATGTGTTGGGTATACAGATGGAGGGTGGGGGTGGGACAGGACTATTCAGCAGATTTGTACTCCAGAAAAGAGTTTAGCATGATCCCTTTCTGTCATGCAAATACTGCTGGTCAAAACCTCCTCCTACTCCATGCAGCTTTAGTGGTTGATGGAGGTAATGCATCCAACTAGCTGGTTACCCACTGTGGGAGTACATCTGCCCCATATGGTCCAGGGCACTCCCCCTGCAATCACCATCCCATCACGGAAAATTACTCTCCCTGGTGACTAGTGTGCTCCCACCCTCTGATCACCAGCCCATGTGATAAACAAAATCTCATTGGTGGCTAGTGGCCCCCCTTCAATCACTGGCCCATATAATAAAACAAACCCTCCCTGTTGCCTAGTGTTTATTTTATTTTTATTTTATTTAGCTTTTGTTGACTGGGTAAGTGCACTAGACAAATCCTGCCTATTTTCAGGCACGACCCGGGGGAGGGGGATACAGATGAATGCCAACTGACCTTGAACCAGATTAAGCTGTTGGTGGTATTTTTAGTGAATGAGGGAAATTTGGCCAGGACACCGGGGAAATTCCCCTACTCTTTTCGATAAGTGCCATGGGATCTTTAACATCCACCTGAACTACCACCAATCCAGGCAGATGGGACCTCGGTTTAACGTCTCATCCGAAAGATAGCACCTCAGAAATGCAGCACCCCTCTCATGCTGCATTACAGTGTCAGTACTGGGATATTAACCCAAGTGCGAGATGTGGGAACTGAACCCACAGCCCTCTGATCTCCCGGCCTCAGAGGCGAGTGTGCTACCTACTGAGCCACTGACACTGAGCCACTTACCTTCTGCCTCCTGTCTGCCAGCCCATAACATAGTAATAAAGCTCCTGGTGACTAGTGGACCCTTATGATCTTTGGTCAGTTACAGAAATAGAGTTCCTCAGGTGCCCAGTGTCCCAAACCCTCTGGTCCGGGTCCATTAAGGTTACTAGGTGCCCCTCAAATCCAGTGATCCCCCTATGACTGGGGGGGTTGGGACACTGGGCACCTGGTGATCTTTATTACTATGTTACAGGCTGGTGGTCAGTGGAAGGGGAACACTAGGCCCCTGGGAGGGTTTGTTTTAATGTAGGGGCCAGTGATCAGAGAAAGGGGGACCACTAGAAACCAGGAAGAAGATTTTCTTTATATGGACCGGTGATTGAGGGAAGAGGGGACCACTAGCACCAGGGAGTGGGTTTTATTTTATGGACCACTGAAACTTAGACTGTGATGGCAGATAAGGACTGCTTGACCCCCCTAGTCTGCTCATTTCCCTACCTACTGGATCAGCTACAGATCCTAGTTAACCAAAAGCCTACTTCTTCCTACCCCACCAGAACTGCCTTATGTCTGTCCCATGCATTCTTGAATTCCCCCACTTTTTTTACCCCATGACCTCCTCAGGAAAGCTATTCCATGCATCCGCCACCCTCTCTGTGAAAAAATACTTCCTCACATTGCACCTGAGCCCCCCATCTTCAAATTGAGTCCCTTGTTCTTTCACATCTCTTTTCTGAAAGATGCTATCTTCTTGGACTTTGTTGATTCTTTTGAGATACTTGAAAGTTTCTATCATGCCCCCCTCCCCTCCTTTCCACAAGGGTATACATATTAAGCTCCTTTGGTCTCTGTTAGTATGGCTTCTGTTGCAGACCCTGCACCATTTTAGTTGCCCTCCTCTGGACTTCCTCCATCCTGTCTATGTCCTTGCAGAGATGGGGTCTCTAGAACTGCATGCAGTACTCCAGAAGGGGTCCCACCAACTGTCTGTACAGAGGGATAACAACTTCCTGTTCTCTGCTGGTGATGCCTCCCCCTATGCATCCAAGTATCCCAACAGCCATCCTTACTGCCTTCTCACATTGCTTGCTTACCTTTAGATCATCTGATATGACTAGTCCCAGGTCCCTTTCCATTTGTATTATTGTTAATACCCCCCCCCCATTGTGTACTCTTTCCCTGGGTTTTTGTTTCCGAGGTGCATTACTTTGCACTTCTTTGCATTTAATCTAAGCTGCCATACTTTTGACCATTCCTCCAACCTTGCCATGTCCCTTCTCATTATTTCCAACCACCTTGTGTATCAACCCTGTTGCAGATCTTTGTGTTGTCTGCAAAAAAGCATACTTTTCCTTCCAGTCCCTCCACATTGTCACTTATAAAGACATTAAAAAGGACTGGAGCCAGTACTGAACCCTACGGTACCCTGCTAGTAACCCCTCCTATCTTTGGAGTGGACTCCATTTACTATTACCGTCTGTGTCCTGTTGTCCAGCCAATTTTTTACCCAGGCTACCACCCTGGGACCCTCTTCCAGGCTGGCTAATTTGTTTATTAACCTTTTTTGTGGGACTGTGTCAAATGTCTTGCTAAAGTCTAGGTAGGCCATGTCCACAGCCCCTCCCTGGTCTACTACTTTGATCACCCACTCAAAGAAATCTATTAGATTCATCTGACATGACCTTCCTGCTGTGAATCCATGCTGCCTTGGGTCCTGTGCCCCTCTGGTCTCTAGGTACTCAACAATTCTTTCTTTCAGAAGTGATTCCATCATTTTTCCTACCACTGAGGTCAAGCTAGCAGGTCTGTAGTTTCCTATCTCTGCTTTGCTCCCTCTTTTGTGAAGGGGAATCACATCCACCCTCCTCCAGTCCTTAGGTGCTGTACCACACCATTCTCCCATGATTTGTTAAAAAGGGTAGTCCGTGGTGTCTCTAGTTCTCCCCTTAGTTCTTTTAGAATTCTGGGGTGAAACCTGTCAGGCCCCATTGCTTTGTCCTCCTTCAGTTTTAGGAGTTCTTTCAGAACCCTTTCTTCTGTGAAAGAACTGGTATCGATCCCCCTATCCAGAGTGCTTCTATTGATTGGATTAGGTACCTCCCCCTCCTCTTCTTTTGTGAATACTGAGCAGAAGTATTCATTCAGTATCCCTGCTTTTTCACTGTCCTTCTCTGCCCATCCACTCTCCCCTTTATTAAGCCTCACTATCCCTCCCTTGGTCCTTCTTCACTTCCTAATGTACCTATAAAAGGTTTTATCCCCCTTCTTAACCAAGTTGGTTATCTTTTCCTCGGTTTGGGCCTTTGCTATTCTGACTGCCTTCTTCGCTTCCTTCTGCTTTTACTGGTACAGTTCTCTGTCCTGCTCCTTCTGTATTTCCTTATACTTCCTGAATGCTATATTTTTCTCCCTAACCTTCCCCACCACCTCTTTTGAAAACCAAAGTGGCTTTTTCTTTTGCTTTGATTAGTTTATTTGCTTCACACAAAGGCTTGTTGCTTCTGTGATAGCAATTTTGATGTTTCCCCCATTCTTCCTCAACCGCTCCTCCTTGCCTGTTTGCTAATGCTTTCCTGAGGCACTCTCCCATCTTGCCAGAGTCAGCCCTCCTAAAGATCAGTACCCTCACATTTCTATGGTTTGGTTCTACAGCTGAGTTTATTGTGAACCACACTGTTTGGTGGTCACTTGTTCCCAGATGGCTACCCACTTCTAGATCTGAGATCCTCTGGCTGTCCCTGTTTGAGAGTACTAGGTCTAAGAATAGTCCCTCCAGAGTGGGTTCCAAAACTAGCTGTTTGAGGCATGCTCTCTGTAGGGCATCAAGACTGACCCTGCTCTTGGATGTGGCTGCAGCAAAGGTGCTCCAGTTAGCATCTGACATATTCAGGTCCCCCATCAGCAATATCTCCTCTTTTTCTGCCATCCTAAGGATGCCTTCTATCATTTCCTTGTTCATTTCCTCCTCCTGATATGGGGGTCTGTATACAACCCCCATGTGGATTGTGGTGCCATTTCCAGTCTCCAGGATTTACCATGGTGCCTCCTCTCCTCCTTGTTTACCCTTTTGTTCCATTGCTTTGTTCCCTTCTCTGATGTAGAGAGATACTCCTCCTCTTCCACCCTCCCTGTCCCTCCTGTAGATTGTGTACCCTGGTATGTTGACATCCCTGTCATGGTTCACTGTGTACCATGTTTCTGTTACTGCCATGATACCCAGGTGTCCCTCTTCCACCAAGGCCACCGGTTCAGGGAGCTTGTTACCTAGACTATGGGTGTTGGTACTCATTGTCCTCCATTTTTTTGATTGACTTTCCCCTTTTAGCCCCATCCCTGTCTTTACTGCCTTTGCCTTTTTCTCCATCTACTCCTGCCCTTCTCCCTGTTGACTTCTCTATCTTGGTGTGTACCTCACTAACTACCCTGATTATTTTTTGGGGAGGCTAGTATTTCACTGCTCCTTTTCAGTGCCTCCACCCTTGGCTAGTTTAAATGCTTGCCAATGAAGCATTCAAACCACTCACCTGAGATCCTGGTTCCCCTCATGGACAGATGAAGATCATCGCATCAGTATAGGCCTGTATCCCTTAAGGTGGACCTCCAGTCCCGAATGAAGCCAAAACATTGAGCTCTGCACCAGTTTTTCAACCATTGATTGAATCTCATGGTGTGGAGCACCCTAGCCTCTCCGATGCCTTAGACAGGCAGCACCTCTGAGAAGGTTACAGCGTATGCTACTTGTTTAAGGCCCCTCACCAACTCCATAAACTCCTTCTGCACTGCTCTGATCCCTTTCCCAGACAAATAATTTGTCTTTAGGTGGACAGTGATGTCCAACTCCCTCTGCCATGCAGCTGCTCCCATGATCCTGAGGATTCATTTCCTGTCCCTCCAAGCCATGGCACCAGGCAGACATCTTACCTCCCTCTCCCCACTTCCCCCAGTTCTCTCCTCCTAACAATTCAGTACCCCACCAGGAGTTGTTTCCTTCCCATGTGGGAACCCATGCCACCCTCCTGTGGGTCTCCTTTGTGAAAGTTCCCAGAATCCTCCTTGTTCTCCACTGTGGGTGCCTCCAAGGGGAACCACACTCTGTCAGAAAGACATACGAATTGTGGAGAGGTACAACTGGAGGAATGCCCCTCAATTCCAGCACCCTCACCCTCCCTGAGCACACTGTGGTCCAACCGCTCTTCTTTCTTGGCAACCTCTGAGGCATCGGCGGTGGCCTTGGTGGTCCCTTGTGGTAGAGAAGGTCCCCCAAATCCTGGCCAACTCAGCCTAGAGGCGAGCAATCTCCTCCCTCAGTCCAGATTGGTGCCTGCAAATGGGATAACACCGCTCCACAGTCACTGCACTGCACCACTCCCATCATGTCTTTTTTCTGGCCCCATAACAGTTGTTTTGTATGCTCACTCTTTCCTCTCTCTGTGTATTTTGTTTTTCTCACTACTTTTCTACTGCTCCCATGCCTTCACAGCTCCTGCTCTTCCTGTTCTGGGACAGGAAATTCCTGTATTCCTCAGTAGTTTCCTCCTTCCTCACACATAATTAGACCTCTAGCAGCTAGAGGGGATGGAGAGCTACTCTTTTCCTTCTAGGATGGTGAGTCTTTTGTGCCTCTGTGATCATGCCCTTCCTGCTCCCAAACAGGAAGCTCCTGTTGTCAGTCAATTCCTGTGCCTATAAAAGGGCAATTAGCTAGTGGCGATGGGGAGGGAGGGATATATAGTCCCAGTAGAGTAGTAAAGTTCTAACAGCACCTACTTCCTCTTACTGTTCTCTGCAACAGCTATCTAGGGCAGTTTTAAATCCAAACACCTGGCTTCTTGATGCCTAAGCCACCCCCACCCAATTCACAGCTCTGTTCGTCACCTAGCTAACTGCACAAATAACAGTTCCCTTCACCCAACTCAGATGAACACATTAAATCTTGTTTTTCTTGTTTGTTTGTTTGTTTGTTTTTATTCTAAATTGATCAGAGTGGGGCCACTAGCGCCAGGGATTACCTTTAATTTATACTGGCTGGTGATCGGAGGCTGGGGGGACAACTGAGCACCATAGGTGTTTGTTTCTCACATAGGCTAGTGATTGGAGGGCAGAAGGGAACACTAGACACCAGGGAGGGCTTGTTTTATTGTACAGGCCAGTGGTCAGAGGGCAGGGGGTCTACTAGGCACCAGGTAGGTTTTAGGACATACAAGGGCTGGTGATTGGTGGGATTGGGTGACAACTAGCATCAGGGAGGATGTGGTTTTGAATACAAGCTTGTGATTGGAGGGTGGGGGGCCACTAGACACAGGAGACTTCAACACATGTCTGGGCCCTGGCAATGGGGGTGGCACCGCACTAATCTGCCATGCTACCCATGCAAAATACCCCATAATAGGCATGCACATAGAATCCTAGCATCTTGCATGCCCAATGGGCTCATTTGCATGGATTCCTTTGAAAATTGCAGATAGCGCTCCGGCACTTTGCACTTTGGTAGCACACTTCAGAATCCATGTTGGGGCAGTGCTACTTTACTTAATACTGCACTGATATGGCCCTGTATTTAGCCAGATAGTGCTGTGCACTATCTGACCTGATATAGCATCTTCAAGCTCCCGGGCCATTGCAAGACACCATGCAAAATTTTGCATTCTGCTTTTCACTTTTTTGAACATCGGGCTCCACATCATTAAACAGCAGTGATAAATGATTTTATTTACCAATTCATATTGTAAATGTTTTCAGCCTGCATGATCAAACGCTCTTATCTTATAGTATTTCCAGCATATTGCAAGATGTAACTTATTGTACCGTATTGCATATGCTGTATTTGTAATTGCAAATTGTGTTGCCAACTGTGGCTCTGAGCTGCATCTGAAAAACAGCCCTTGGCTCAGTGTGTGATCATGATAAACAAATAAACTGAAATTGATTGCCTCTCTCAGAAGTTGCAAATGTTAGGAATAGAAGACACAGACACAGTCACATGGTGTGTCCTTCTCATGGCTCATCAAAGTGTACACCATGATTCTGACAACCAGTCTGATACATTAAAACACAGGAGGCCTTGAAATTGCAAATGTGGAAGAATTCAGTTAAATGGGGACCCTAGCTTCAAGAAGCTGCATTACATTAATATAAAATAAAAATTCATTAGACATGTGCCTCAGGCCCATGGGAAATTCTGGGGATAGAAAATAAAAGGGGAAAAATTAGGGGTATGATAGTAAAAGCTATCCATCTGTGTGTTACGTATGTCAGGAATAAAAAAATGAAAGAACGCCATATGTTTCACAGGACAGGTCAAAGGGCAGTTAAAGATAAGCAGAAGACATTTAGGAAGTGTAAGAGAAAGCAGTCAGAAACTATCAGGACCTTCTACAAGAAGACAGTATTGGTCAGCAAAAAAAGGTCCAGAAGGGCAAATTAAGACATGGACCACATGATAGATGAGGGCATTAAAGCAAACAATAAGGGCACAGCACAGGTTGTGGATTCATTATTAATATATATAATATTCATAATGTTTTCTGTGTCCATGGACCAGGCAAGCAAGCAAGTTAAATGGAAATAATAAATTGTGATGGTTGGAAGAGCTATCTGGCTCACTTATAGTGAATATTTTATGTCTGGCATCTTATTCATGGTCATAAAATCACTAGTGGTGTTAAGTTATAAAAACAATAACTTTTCAGTCAGCACTTTAAGGGAAGTATTTGCATTTGTAGACTGCAAAGTAATACAACTTGTATGATGGGATGTTTGAACTTATATTATTGTATGTATATAGTTATGCATTAAATTATGTTAACTCCTTTGGTCCCATAACCACCATATGGCATTAGAACCATCCATTACTGAGCCCAACCCAAAATGGCCACTGGGAGAGAATGAGTTAACATGTTTTGCTATATTTAATTGTATAGTCCCAGTAAGTCACTGATTAGTGAGATTTGTTCATGAATGCAATTTTCTTCATTACTTTATTAATTGTCTTTGGACACTGGCACTTTAAAATGCATGAGTCTCTCCTATATTGTTAACTGCTGAGTAGGTGGCTTTAATTGTAGTTAGCCTGTGAGTATACATTACTGCAGCTGACATGTTACCACCACTTCCTGAGGAAGGAGGTGCTATGTAGCATGTTTGGAGTCCTGAGCACATTTTTTGTCTCAAAATAAGTGGCTATTGAGACAGTTTGTACACCCTTTTCTTTTGTAGCAAGGTTACCAGATCACTAGATCAAGATAAAATACATTAAAGCATACTGAGGGAGATGAGTAGGTTATTAGTATGACCCCGAGAAGAGCATTTGTAAACAAAATGTTCAGTTCTGGAGCTGTACCTGGGAACTAGAGAACAGCTAATGTGATACCTATTTTTAAAACTGAGGATATAAGCAACCAGAGAAACTATATGACTGTGAGTCAGACATCATCATTGGAAAATAAATGAAATCAATATCAAGTGGAAAAAAACTGCATTCCTAGATGACCAAATATTTACAGACTCAAACTTATAGATTCAAATCAACTTGAATTGGCAACCGGTTGGCAATGCCAAACTAAGATGCTTGACTTCAATAATGCAGTAACAGAATTGGAGGATAAAGGCCAGGCAGAAGACATTCTTTACTTTGATTTCAATAAAGCCTCTGACTGAATACAGCAACTGGGGATTGGGGCAAGGATTATAAAATGGATAGGTAGCTGGCTTACAAGTAGAACTCAAAGGGTTTCTTGAATGGCAACTCTTTATTAGTTGCTGATGAATGCCCTGTTTAGTCTTTTCACTGACAACACATAACTCTGTGATAAGGTGAACTCAGTAGAGAGAATGTAAAGCATGAAGAAGGATGTAGAAAGACTCAAGCATTGCTCAGACATCTGTCGACTAAAATTCACTGCCAAGAAAATCATAGCAATGCACTTATTCAAACAAAACCCGATGTAGACTACACAATTGATGGGGGTAAGGGTGGAAGCCGCAGAAGAAATAGGCATGTATACAATGTAATATAAATATTCCATAAAAAATCCTGAAACATAATAAAACAAATGTACAGTACAGCGAGGCAGGAAACTGTTTTCATCATCTTCATGTGACTACCTAAAAGCTGTATTTTAATTTTATATTTGACATGAAGATGGAGGCAGTACTCTGTATGTTGAACTGATGTAAAGTAGTTGGACAGACTGTGTGACATCAGACTGCTTATTCATCCATGCCAGTGTAGCAGACAAAGTACAAAGAGGCAGCACGCCTAGCCTAGCTGACCATGACTACACACAGACAAGATAATGGAAGTTAGCCCCCCTTCCCCACTGAGTGTACAAATCATCATTCACATACTGTAACCAGATAGGGCTGACAGTGGCCATAGAGCAAGGATACAATGAAACATAGACAGCAGTCCAAGGCCAGTCTGCACACAACAAAGGTGAAAGCCTCTTGCACTCTACCTGTATGCCAGGTGCTTGCAGTAGTATGTGGCATTTCACATCCCCTAGGCAGGCGTACCCAGCTACTGGCTGTTTGTGGTTCAACTTACCGTACAC
Organism: Neoceratodus forsteri; assembly: GCA_016271365.2. Classification (NCBI taxonomy): domain Eukaryota; kingdom Metazoa; phylum Chordata; order Ceratodontiformes; family Ceratodontidae; genus Neoceratodus; species Neoceratodus forsteri. The sequence goes on from CM028129.1 coordinate 1,021,257,889, forward strand.
ATGTACTAAGTTGATAAAAAGCCAATACGACTACTGAGAAATCTGCAATTGGTTTCAAGTGGCTAATGGCCTGTGGGATGGAGACCACAGAAGAGAAAGTTTAGCTCCAGACTAAGGACTGGACTGGATGAGCAAGCAAGCACCCCAGGGCACACATATACACTCAACGATGGGGACCATTATGTATGTCATTTTTATGGGCAAATTTGAAGATGAATACATCCAGTATATGAAATGAATAATTTGACTATTTTGATAAGAGTATAAAATAAAGCTATGCAGAATGAGAACTCTGCTAGCAGAATTTTTAATTTTAGAGTTAAATTTTTCTCTTTAACAATACAACAAAGAAATGATTTAACTTTACAGTAAACCAGGCAGGGGCGAACCTCATGGGTAGCTTTTTCTGCCAGTTCTCTGGGTGTGGGATTTCCAGATAGCCTGCAAGGAGTGCAGGGGTGAGCCACTCAGGTCAGTTGCCCCGCATTGGTGGGAGTTCATGGCCTGTCTGATATGCAGATATTTCCAGAATTTCATGTTTGGAAGTTTGTATGTGGTGGCCAAAGTTTTGAAAGTGTGCAGGGTTTGTGAGGAGGGGTCAAGCAAGTTTTCTGTGTTGAGCATACCTTTCTCAGTCTAGGTATGCCAGAATATGGACTTACCCACCACCATAATATGTTGATTGCCCCAAAGTGGCTCCCATTTGCCAAGATGGGTGTCAATGGATCCCTTGTGACAAAGCATTCTGGATCAAGATTTTCTAGCAAAAGTGAAGGTAGGAGGGAGTGCCACACCCTGAGTACCATTTGAGATCTTGTATCCACACCAGAAGAAGGCAGAATAAGTATGGCCTCCAAGCTGCACCCCAACAAAACTAAAGGTGAAATGGGCAGGAGTCACCATAGGTTTTCGGTGATAACCATGGCTTGATGATATGCCCATAGTCAAGGTATGCCTCGCCCACTTGCATAACAGGGATTTGTAGCTTGGCCTGGCTGACCTTGGCTTATTGTCCTTCCCTAACAAATGATTGGAAAAAGCTACTCCAGCTTCTGGAAGGTGGCCTCTGGGATACGTATGGGGAGATTTCTAAAACAAGTCATAACCTTGAGAAGGCCATCATTTTGTAAGTGGCAATCTTTTCCATGAATGTGAGATTGAGCTGCTTCCATCTGAGAAAATCCATGTCCATGTCTTTTATAAGGGGAGCTATATTGAGGTTCACTATACCTTTCAGGTCAGTGGAAAGGATCAAGCCTAGATATTTAAGTTGTGTAGGAGACCATTTCATGTTGCAATGCAGGACCAGCACCAACTAGCATTTGGCATTGAGAGGCATGGCTTCCATTTTGGACCAGTTCACCTTCAACCCAGGGATTTCACAAAATTCACTGAGGGTGTGCGAGGCATGGAAGTTTTCAGGTCAGAGATGGCTAAGAGCAGGACATCTGTCTATATCAGCATCATATGTACCTGTTTGCCTATTATGACACCTGTAATCTCAAGTGTGTGATGGATCTTTTGCAGGAGTGGCTCCATTGCCATGAGGTATAGCTTTGAGGAGAATGGGCATCCCTGCCTCATCCCTCTGTTGAGTGAAATGGATGGGGAGACTAGCCCATTCAAGAAGACTGCTGCTTGGGGGCAAGAGTGAAGTAGCTGAATCCAATTATTGAAGCATGGTTCAAACCCTCTTGTGGTCATAGTGTGATACTCCCACTCCACAAAGACTTTCTCTCTGTCTATATTGAGTAGGAGGGCCAGACTTTGCTGCTGAGACACAGCCCAAATCACACTGATGACTGCCCTCAGGTTGTCTGGGGCCATTCTACCCTTTATGAAGCCAGTCCAGTGGTGTTCTATAATACATGGAATGGTCTTCACTAGTCCATATGCTAGCACTTTTGTGAGGATTTTAACATCCACATTAAGCAAGAAGATTGGGCTATAATTAGCTGGGTGGTGGGGTTCATTGTCTGGCTTGGGGAGTAGTGTGATTAGTGCCTCAGACACTGATGTCAGGAGCTGTCCCATGCTGACCAATGCTGAATAGACAGTCATCAGCCTGTGGTTCAAAAGGGGAAGAATGGCTTGATAAAACACCATGGGGGGCCATCCTGGAGAGTTTTTGGCATGGGCGAGCATTGACTGATGCCAGTATTTCTTTCAGTGAGACTGGACTTTAGAGAGCAGTCTTCTTCAAGATGGTAAATGTTGGGAGGTGGTGTCTTGAAGGAAGTTCTGTAGGCTTGCAGTTGAGGGATCCCAATAGGACTGGTAAAAGGACAGAATAAAGTCATTGAATGCCTTGTTTATATCCACCCTTTTGATGAAACTCATATTCAGGGATACATTAACACTGGGGAATGTGTTTTGCAACTTGCTGTGTCCTGGTTCTATAAGCTAGGAGTTGATCTGCTTTCTCTCCAGACTTCCAGTATCTGTGTGCAGTCATAGTACTGACTTTTTTGATGCAGTTTGTGTAAGCATGTTTATTTGGTATTTAAGCTTTGTAATTCCCAGGACAGCTGCGAATGGGAATCAGGAGATGATTTGTACTCTTTTTTTCTTACGCACGCACAGCCTGCAATTGTGTAAGTTCAGAATGTCATTGTTTCTTAATGTAGGCTGAGTAGCTGATTATCCTGCCCTAAATAAAAGTCTTGAAGGCTTCCCACATAGTTGCTGCCAAAATGTCTGGGACATCGAGACTAATGTTGGTCTCAGTTTTGATAGCCAGCCATTCCTTAAAGGTTTTGTTCTGAAGTAGGAAAATGTTAAGGGGTCATCTACAAGAGGCTTCAGGGGCTGGTGAGAGGACCAGTACATGCCAACTCAGGCATGATAAGATGTGATGATGGGCCCTCTACACATATTTCATACAGGGGGTATAAGATCTTTCTGAACTAGAAAGAAGTCTATACTGCTCCTCGTGTTGTGCCTTGCAGAATGGTTTGAAAAGTCTTAATTCAAGGGCCGCAAGACTCTTCAAGGGTCTGTGAGATGACAGTCACATGATAAAAGGCATGTTGAGTCTTTTATGTAGGCAAGACAGTAAGGAGCTTTAAGGCTAGAGCGAGAGAACATGTGAGGACAATTTCACAACAAGATGATACTTATGCTACAGCCCAACATGTGAGGAGTCCCCTAGAACCAGATGCACACACTTTCAAGGTCATTGCAATAGACAAGGTATGTAGGAAACCTGGGGGGGGAGGGATTTTGAAAATCTCATGCTAATATGTGAACATTTTTGGATTATCACCTTAGGTGCCACCAAAAAAACAGGCTTGAATTTACATCTCGACATATGCCCTTATCTCAAACAGAAAAAGAAGAGATGAAAATTGACAGGGCCATGTGTCACTTGTTACGTGACAAATGTCAGTACAAGTTAGTCTGTGGATCTAAGGGTTATTAAAAACCATGTTTTTCACTGTTAGTTATTTCGTGGAATTGGTTGTATGGTGTTCCCCTTCACCCAAGTTCTCCCTTTATGCTTTAACTCATGATTCATTTAAAGTAATAATATTCTTTATAGTTATGTGAATATTTATTGAATTATGAAATATAACTTTTTAATAAGAAGAAATCACAATGTCAAATATTTAGACATGGAAATATTGTTATTCAGCAACAGATATCTAACTCTGAGTATGACCTTCTGACTTCCCACATAAAACTCTAACCTAACACCATAATGGCCTATTACGACTATCCAGGATATAGGATGTTACCTTCCTAATATATTGTGATAATAGGCGTAGTATGCAATAATGTATTTGGACCTAACTTGGTCCTTATTAAAATGTTTTGTCTTCTAATTTACTTTTTCTCTGTCTTTCCCCTACTTCTTCCCCCCTTTTCCTTTACTTATAATAGATTATTTTACTAGGAGGTAGAATGGCAGAAGGCTTACAAGCACATAATAGCCTTTCCTCACAGCAGTGGGTCCTCTACCAGAATTTGCTAATAACCATTTGTCTACAGATTTCTTGAATACATCGATTGAACAGCTATCCATAAAATCAGAGGGCAATCTATTCCACAGTCTATCAGTTCTGTTCATGAATGAAAAATGTCTTGCATTTTTTTGGGCCTTGCTCATCCTAATTTGTTTCCTGTGTCTTCTCAAGCCTATTGTTTTTTTCTGCCAGGTGATTCCTATCTCCCTCTGTAAGTTAGCATCATTTATAATCTTGTGCATAACCATTAGATCTCCTCTTGTTCTTCAGTGTTGCAGCGAGAACAGTCCTGTTTTAATCAAGCTATCCTTGTAACTATATTGACTTAGTGATCTTATCAATTTAGTAAAGTGTCTTTGTATCTTTTCTATTCTATCTATTTCTCCAACCATGTAAAGATTCCATAATTGTGAACCATAGTCCAAATGGGTGTTATATACATCTTGTAAAGTGGTAATAGACATGCCATAATTTTATTAACAAATCTCCTGCTTATATTTGTTACCATTGTTGTCTTTCCTTATAACTGTAGTTCTGTGATCCTTAAAACTCATAGAGTCGTCTATCCATATACCACAATCTTTTTCCAACTTAGTTATTATTATTTCTTTGCCTAATAACCCGCATTTCTGTTTTATATTGGCTTTTCCCACATGCATCACCCTATGCTTATTAACACTGAAAGGCATTCCATTATTTATGGACCATTTTTCAATATTTTCCAGGTCTTATTTCAAGATCTGCTGCTCTTATTTGGTGGTTACTGGTCCACCCAATTTAATGTAATCTGCAAATGTTATGATTTTGTTATTTATACCACAGTGCAGATCACTTATAAACAATGAAAGTAAAACAGGTCCCAACATGGACCCTTGTGGAACCCTGCTACACAATAATTGGTTCAGAACATTCCCACATATCCTCACTCTTTGTGTCCTGCTGTTCAACCATTTACTAATCCAGTTGATTTAATATTTCTCTTCTATTTCACCAATTTCTGCATCAAACCTATATGTGGAACTTGTTGACGCCTTCTGAAACTCCAAATAAATTATGTCCATAAGTGCTTATTGTTCTTTTCCTTATTAATATGTTCATAAAAGCTAAGTAGATTTGTGATGTATCATTGATTTTCTTAAAGCCATGTCATTTATTATCATTAAACCCCAAATAGTCAGATTTTCTTGATCTTACTCTTTAGTATTAATTCAGTGATTTTTTTTGTTATTTGTTTTCTTACTTCTTTGCCTGGAGTTATTCTATTTCCATCTTTACTTTCCCTCCTCACTTATTTTATTCTCTTCCTCCCTCCCATTTCTTCCTCATCTTTTACTGGTTTGACTTTTGGATGTGAAGTTATAAATGTATTAGTGTTTTTAAAAGCAAAGGTTTCTGGGTCACTAACTTGTTCTAAGGAGTCACCTATATTTCAATAACGTCAATTGACTCATCATTTTTAAATACATTTATCTTTTAAGTTTTTAACCAATTATAGGGTATGATGTCACATGGTGTTAATATATCACATGGCTATTTTCTGGCCTACTGTATATAGAGGTTGCTGTCTTTGATGTTTTCAGCCTTTGAGAAAGGACTCTTGTCCGAAACATGTTAGGCAGATGCTTTTTCTGTGTCAGTCTACTGCTACTATGAATAAGTAAGATTTGTAAGCACTACTATTGGTCTGACATCCCTGTTTGAATTTTGTGTGTGCCAGGAACTATTTTTTTTCTTCACGATAAAAAGCATGTAGCAAGGCCCAGGATTTTGTGGGTGTGAAGCAAGAGCAATATAGCTTGTCCAGCATAGGATACCATGCTTCACTAAAATCCCAATCTATGATCACTGTGTCACTAGGCATGCAGAGGGTAGCCAAGACCTGGGCCTTCAAGAAAAGGAGTTAGTGTCTTCATTCAGTGCCTAGATATTGCCCAGCAAAAGGATCTGGTCATCAATCTGCAGCTGAGTCAGAACCCAGCGACCATCTTGGTTTGTGAAAACAATAAACACTTGCTTGGGAAGTTTCTTATGAATGAGGATGTCCACTTCTCTGGCTTTTGCTGTATATAAACTATCCAATATCTAGCCCACCCATTCCCTCTGAAGTTACTGTGTCTCAGAAGGTAAAAGGTAGGTTTCCTATATAAAGGCAATGTTGCAATGTTCCCTTTTAAAATGGGCAAGGACCTGCTGGTCAGAATGGTAATTCTAGGACTTCAGGTGGAGCTGTGAGCAAGATGGCCACATAAGTCATCAGCTCCTCAACTCGGGCACAAACCTTAAAAATGCTCCGGTTTCCAAACTGCACAAACCATAGCTTTTGTTATTTTTCATTTACTTTTATTCAATGCTAATGAATTCTGTTGAAAACCTGATCAAAATACATCCTTTTCCTATTAGATTTGATGTTTGAATTTGGACCATTCTTCACGATGGCAACCATGCCAGCAGCTACCATGACCAACATTGACTCGGCGATGATCCAGCAGATTTTTGCCCAAGAATTATGGAAGGTAATGGGCACACACAAATATAGATAATTTGCAAAATAACATAGAGCAAATGTCCATTAGGGTATCAGACAATGAGATCACCCTAAGGCACTTGGAGCAGAGAACCAATGACCAGGACAATTGACATCCTGGCCCTTAATGCAGAAATTGACCTCCTATGGGAAAAATTGGATGACATTGAGTACAGAGGCAGCTGCAACAATATTAAAATACTTGGGATTCCAGAGGGCACTAAAGGAAAACATGTATGTGACTTTGTGCAGCACTTGCTTATCTCATTCAGGCCTAGATACGCCTGTAGGTGGCATCTGAAAGAATAGCCACTTAGGCCAATAACGCCTGCAGATGTACTCATCTGATTTTCACTCAGACCTGGAAATGTCTGAGGAAGTCAGCAGTTTTTACCTAAATATTAAACCGAATTGCTTACAATTGATTGCATAGCACCGTTAGAAAGGTAATTTTGTGCTGACCAGTTTTGCTACTGATACTTTGTGTCTATCATGTATACATTTTGAGTTATTTGCATTTGTTTAAGGTATGGTGTGCATGGCTGACATTTGTCTCTCAATCCTCACTTAAGCACCTTGAATAAATCAGAAAAAAACACAGTTGTTTTGGTATTTCAGCTAGTATAAAATAGAAACTGAATGGATTACAATTGATTGCATAGCACTGTTAGAAAGGTACTTTGTGCTGAACAATTTTGCAGCTGATATGTTGTGTCTACCATGTATACTTTAGGAGTTATTCGCATTTGTTTAAGGTATGGCGTGCATGGCTGACATTTGTCTCTCAAGCCTCACCTAAGCACCTTGAAAAAATCTGAAAAAAAACAGTTGTTTGGTATTTTAGCTAGTAAAAAATAAAAACTTAATTGATTACAATTGATTGCATAGCACCACTGGGAAGGTAATGTTGTGCTGAACAGCTTTGTCATTCCTACTTTGTGTGTAGCACTTACGGTTCAAGAGGTATTCACATTTGTTGTAGCATGCTGATTATGGCTTGATTTTGCTTAGAAAGGCCCAGGATGCAGTGCTAAGAGTATTCAGGGTACACGTGGTGGAAGTATCAAAGAGCTCTTGTGGTATGAATGAGTTATAGGGCTGTTGGGCATTCCTGGCATGTACCTGCAGACTCAGAGGGTGTGCTGGACCCTGGCTTTTCAACCTAAGCTGGGTGACAAACCCAGACCCATCCTGGCATTAGTTCTGCAATTCTCAGTCAAAGATAAGCTGATGAAGCTGGCATGGGATAAAGGTCCCTGAAGTGGCATGGCCAAATGATCTTCTGTACCAGGACTTATCCACTTGAGTTAACTGGATGACAGCAGTCTTTACTCCTATGAGGCTGGCACTACAGAAGCTGGGAGTTAAGTACCATATGGCATACCCAGCTATATTCAAAATTGGCAAAAATGGGGCATCCCATGATTTCACCATCTTCACCAAATTAGCTGCCTTTGTTCACTGGTCGGGGAAGGGTGCATTCTACTATTCCCTTAACACATCAACAAATTAATCATTCCAAATCAAGGGGCACCCAGAATGAAACCTCAGAGTACTCTTCCATAGATAGAGTGACTTTTCACCAGTTCCTTCAACCAGTACTGCCTCCATGAAAAGTTGCAGTGTAAGCAGTTAAAGCAGAGGTGAGCTACATAGACTACCTTGGATAGCCTGCATTCCTCAAAACAGCAGCTGTAGTCGGGGTCCCAAGCCTCACCTCAGAGCTCTAGCTCACCCAGTAAGTCCCTCAAGAAGGTGTCTATTGCCACAACTTCAAGATAGGGCCATAGAGTGTCCTGTCTCACAATGACTAACAGCAGTTGCCTATTCCTTGGTTGACATAGTTCAGGTGCAGAACCCTTAGAGTTACCTGAGCACTCTGCTTCCCTGGCAACAACTGTCAAAGCAACCTGCAACTTGAGTTACTGTGCCTATAGGATTTTTCTCTTCTGCCTTGTCCTGATTAGCTATGTGAAGCTCAGTTGATCACCAATATCAGCTGCCCCCTTCACCTTCTCTTCATCTGACCATTACACCCAACCCAGGTCCCATATTGTGAGACACCATGACATTACAGCATGCAACAGTTGAGTGTATGTGCTTTTAGTCACCTCCTCTACTTGCTATGTAGCTAGTCATCTACAACCGGTCTGATCAGACTCCTGCTCCACGAACTTTGCTTACAGCAGCTGCAAACACCAATCACCACTTAAGCATCTGATAGAACAAATTAACTGTTATGCTGTGAGGCAATTTTGTCTGCCCCTGACACCAACCCCTTGACAGGTGAGTCTGGCCTCTCCCAAATGCACCTTTTAATTTCTTTCTGAGTACAATGCAAAGTCCCTGAGTGGTGGGAAAGGGGTACAGGGTCTGGAACAAGTAAGATGGTATATTATAATTGGTAACCAGGCTCCCATAGGTGTACTGTTTATTTGTTGCCTCTTTATCATACTTCCTCAAGCCCTACCCCCCCAGACCTCCTTTGCCTTATGGCCACCATTATGTTGGCAGTCACCTGCTCACCTCCAGCAGCAGATCCCCATCCTTGCTGGTAACCCCCCCCCACCAACTCTCTTCTCATCTTTTCTTATCCTTTGGGATTCCCTAGTTTCTCCAGAGGCTTGCAGCACCCACCACTGCACCATGCTTCAATGTGTCTCATGACTTAATCCACCCTTCCCATAGTCTGAAGCCTCAGCCATTAGTGCTCATGCTAGACAGGTTGTGAAATTCTCATGAAGCTGGCACTAGGCACTGGAATTTTACACTTGCCTATTCCTATTCATTGCCAAGGGTAAGGCCCTCATGTGCCACTCAGTCAGTGGCTTCCCTGTCTCACTCAACCCTATGACATACAGCTGTTCTCTTCTGACACTTTTCAGTATCGACCTCTTTCTAACTTCTACTCTCTTCTTCCCAACAGAGCTGCCTGTTGTGAGCCAACTAGCTGAACCCTGTGATAGCACTTGTGACCAATCTCAAGACCATAGCCCACCATGTCAGACAACCTGTCCTGCCAACTCCACGCCTTGTGTCTGTTGTGCTACTGCTCATGTTTGCATTCATTGGAGGACTGGGTATTAGGTTGCATGATGGTTCTGCATTTACAATAGCACTCTTCAAATGTAGATACTTCTCTTGTGGTCCTTTCCATGCATGTGACACTCAGAGTTTCCTGGGTGATCTCTCAGGTGCTGAAGCCACACACTTATGATAAGGAAGAATAATTCAGAATAACCTATGTCACTTAAGGAGGTTGGCCACATTCTGTGTTTCCTGCAAACCTGGGATAGCCAGTGATGATGCCCCTCCATCCCCTTAGTCTGCAAGACCTAGCATAAACTGCAGGGAACACACAGCTCACAGTCTGAAGTGTGGCTGAAAGGTGCAAGGCATGTGCAATGGGTCTTCTATTGCCCTTCACTCCCTGCACCCCCCTTATCTACCCTCCTACACCACCTTCTACCCTCCACCCTACCCCTGGCCATAGATAAGAATGAGAGCACTCTCAGCTGCCTGTGACACTGAACCACTCCTGTAACCAGTTAGTCCTGAAAACCATTGTCCACTGGGGAAATTATTTTTCTTTTCTTTTTTTTTTCTTAGATCAGATTAGGGGAACCATTATCTATACTCCAACTGAGTAACTCAGATTGAGTTAATATCCAATGTTCAGTGCCCGTCATCATGTCAATCAAGGTTAAAACCTTATCCTATTAATCTACTCGATGGTTGTAGTTAATGCCCAGTAGAAAATAAACCATCTATATTATTCTTTTACAGAAAGGTTCTCCAAAAATGGTGTCCAGATATCTTCAAATTGTGAGAAATTAACATAAAAATTAGTGTAAATCCTTTCAAATGCTGCAGTGTTCATCATAAAGTTAAGCCACTATTTAAATGTGGGTACAATAAGGTTTTCCCATCTTTGTAATAGCAATGTTGTAGTTACCAACATTGCTGTGTCAATAAAAGAGGCCACAGTATAATTTAACATGTTTAAAATTGTCAGGAAATTCAGTTCCCAAAATGTTATCAATTACAGTATATCATAAACTTTTTTCTAAAAGTGTTCAAAAGGACAATCTACAAACATAATATTTGATGTTGCCAACAATAACTAAGCATCTAGGACAATGTTCTGGTATTGATGAACTAAATGCCACTAGGGGTTGTAATAGATTCTCTATACTAAGTTGAATTGGATCTGTTTAAATTTAATAGGTTTTGATTCAATATGCAGACATAAGTTGCTGTCAACCATTTGTCTGATTCAATCTCAGCACCCAACTCTATTTCAAAGGTTTCTTCAAGCTCATAGGAGATACTTGTTGCTTTTCTTTGATAACCCCATATATTTTCCCAATAATGTTCTTGTGATTCTCAGTGTTTTTCAAATTCTCCCAAAGGGTTAATGGTATTTTACAATTTACATTCCAAAATATTTTTAATATATTCCCTTACTTGTAAATAAGGCCAATATGCTATAATATTTAAACTGTAAGTTTTATTTCCTCAAATGTCATCATGTTTCCACTGTTAAATAAATCTCCTATACTCTAAATCATGTTAGACTGCCATAATTTCCAAACTGAGCTTGAATTTAATTTTTGCAAAAAAATGTTATTATAAATTGGCTTATACCTCAAAATCTTGGGTTTTTGACCCAGTCTTTTATTCATATCAGTCCAAATTTTAGTGGAGCTTTTTCAAAAACATTGAAACCTTACCATATCCATATTGCATGCTATTATACAGTGGCATAGTCACAGCAGTTTAAAATTCAGAAGGAGAGTTGAACTTAATTCAATATCCATCCATTGTACACTAGGCGCTAGATATTCAGACTGCGCCAGGCAGGGGCACAAGACTGGGCACAATGCAACTGGGTTGAGCCAGGGCATAGTCAGGTGATATTCAATGGTGCTGTGCCATGGCTCAGCACCATTGAATATGGCACTGAGGTGCATGCACTGCACCCAGTGCAGTGGCACTGCATCAGCGCATGTGGCAGCAGGGCAGGGCTGCGCCAGCGCAGAGTCATGATGCGCTTAGGCTCAGCAAGAGTGATATTCATCTGTGAGTGTGCAAATTAGGCCATAATGCATGCAAGGCACAAATGGGGCCATTTGCATGTCATTATAGCCCCATTTACATGTGGTGCTCTGATCCCCAGTGACTTTCACCTAGCACCCTGCCAGTCTATAGCCATCGGGGACCGCTGCCCCATGGCTGGCTCTGCACCCAAATGCCCGTTCATGGGCATATGTCCATAGACACCCTGGTGGTCCAGTGGATCCTAATCCTTCACCCGATCATGGGCATCAATTAAATTAAGCCCTGGTGGTCCAGTGGACCACTATCCCCTGCCCAATCATGGGCTTGTATTAAAATGATCCCTGGTGGCCCAGTGGACTGCTATCCCCTGCCCGATCATGGGCATGTACTAAAATGATCCCTGGTGGTTCAGTGGACCGCTATCCCCTCCCTGGTAGTGGTCATGTACTAAAATGATCAGTGGTGGTCCACTGGACTGATCTCCCTCGCCTGCTCTCGGGCATCTGACAAACACCCTGGTGATCCAGGGTAACCCCCATCCCCACCCGCCCACTTAGTGTCCTGCCACCCTACACCACCCGATCAGCAGCGGTGGCAGCTCCCACCACAAGTGACCCAGCCACCCACCGACTGATAGCATACAGTAGGGCTGTACACCTATTGGTCCACTGTGTGGGCCAATGGTTATGCATACACACTGAATACTACACAGTCCTGATTTGTGAATGAATGTTCATTCACAATTAGGACTGTGTAGTACAGTATGGTCTGCATGGCCATTGGTAAATGCAGTGTACCAATAGGTATATGTCCCTACTGTATGCTGTCAGGTCGGCGGGCAGCTGGGAGGCTTGGCAGGCTGGGAGCTGCTACCCACCGCTGACTGAGGGGTGCAAGGTGGCTGGGAATGGCAGGTGGGGATGGGGTACCACTGGACCATCAGGGTATGTCAAATGCCAGCAAGTGGGCAAAGCGGAGATCAGTCCACTGACCACCAGGGATCATTTTATTACATGCCCACAATCGAGCAGTGGATAGCAGTCTGCTGGACCACAACCGAATAATTCAAATCATGTCTGCTGTTGGGCTGGGGGCATGATGCCCCTCAGCAGAGGGCTCATGGACTGTGTCCTGGACAGTCGGGTGACTACCCACAGCAGGTGGCTGCTGTGTTGCACCCAACAATACAGCAGCCAGCCTGTAGGTATCCCGACTTGTTCCAGGTTTGACAGGCTCAATACTGTGGCTCTCTGTGCGGTGCAAAGTGGGTTTGTACCTGCATATGTGCCACACATCCCAGGCTGAATATTGTGATGTGCTGCACATGCATAGACACCCCCCGCACTTGAACTGCATACATTACTGGTGTGCCCCAGCGCATCAGGGGTTGACCAACGCAAACAGCCCTTTGAATATTGCACCGGGGTGCATCGGTGGGTTGAGCATGGCACAACCCTGTTACACCATGCGCAACCCCTTTGAATAATCCACCCTAGGAGTGCCATGATAAACATATGAAAAACATCTTCAACCTGTGCTGCCATATAGTACCACCTGAAGTTTAGAAGATTAATTCCAACTAGATATTTTTTCTGATGCGTACATTTTCACTATTTTTAGCCTTTTGCCACAAAAAATCTTTATTTACCATTATAGATCTAAAGAAAGGAATTAGGGATACTAACAGGAAGAGTTTCAAACAAAAACAACCATCTTGGAAGGGCATTAATTTTGATTATATTGGCCCTACCCATCAAAGATAAGGGCAAATAGGGCCAAGGATGTGTATCATTTATGTTTTTGTTAATGGTTCATAATTTGCTCTACACAAGTCATTGATTTTCATTGTTAATATACCTAAGTACCAAAATGATTCTTGCTAGTCTGCTTTTAAATTATAGTCAGATGATTTATCACTATTTAACATTACTTCTGTTTTATGCAGGTCAGGCTTATACCCAGCAACATTTGTACAGTTGTTAACCAATTCTAAGAGAGTTTTACATGACTCCTCAAAGTTGTCCAGATATATCAGTGTATCATCTGCATACAATGTTATGTTTTAATATTTTCCACCACCATTAATACCCCTTGTGTTGTCATAATATATTGTGCAAATGGTTCCATATATAACACAAAAATGGCTGGTGGCAGTAGGCAGCCCTGTCATGGGTACTAGGTCAAAACTGTGAGATAAAAATAGTGAGAGTTACAATAGCAATTATAATATATCAAAGATAAAGACAACAATAGAAAAAAATAGAGAGTGGCCAAAACAGTGACAAACTAACTAAACCATGCCCTTCATACAAACTGTAAAACCCCATGTGAGACACACGCAAACTTAAATACCCACTCTAATGAACATCAGTAACACCTGAGACCCACAGCAGACTGCTCAAAACTGCACAGGACAACAAACAAAATTCAATTACAAACACCTGCACAATGTTATTAACACCAGTTCATATAGATGTGTGACAAAGAAAGAATTTCCACAGAATCCCCAGAACAATAACACCTGTTCCACACAAAACCACACACTTTAGCTACAAACAGAACCTACACTCCAACATTTAGTGAGAGAGGCTTCGCCCCCACAGCTCCCATGCAGGGGGTTTTGCCCCCACACCACCCTTAATAAATATAAGCATCCTCCACGTCACACAAAATAGAATACCAGGGCAGACTCTACTTCATGAAACTCACTTTTGCTGTGTTGCATCACAGATGCAGAAGCACAAGTCAGATTTTCCAGCTCCAGTCACAGAGCCTAAAACACAGCAGCCACACCACAGAGCCAAAAGCACAGCAGCGAACAGAGTACCCACAGCATAGCACAAATAGTGCTCATTTACACATGCCTATAAAATGTTGCCATCTCCCATGAAAGTACCACAAGCACAGTAGGCCACAAACTACACACACAGTGCTCAAATACACAGTACTGTAGTTCCACACTCGATAATTTCACCTGAGCCCATCTTATCTCGCTGAAATTGCTGTGCTATTATTCCCTAGCTATTTTCACCTGATACCCCTGTCGTGTACATCCATGCAATTTGAAAGAGTCTGATAATATGGAATTAGCATAAACGTTTGGTTGAGGTAATGAGTAAATTGCTCTAATCCAGGCTAACATATTTGGATCTAGATAAGCCTTTAACAGGGTGGATTCCCAAAAATTCCAGTCCACACTGTTGAAGGATTTCTCTGCATCCAGAGCAACCAAGACAGCATCCAGACTTTCAGCCCATTCTATTATATTCAAGTTTTTTCCAACAGCATGATGTAGTCCTCCACCTTCTACAACTCCCATCTGATTGGAGGATACCAATATTGGAATTACTTTATTTAAATGCATCTCTAAAATATTTGTAAATATTTTATAATCACTGTTTAGTAAAGAAAATGTTACATATGTAACCTGTTGATCCCCTGGTTTATCAGGTTTTAGAATCAAAATTAAATATGCATCATCGAATGAAGGAAGCATATATCACATTAAATATTACAACTAAGTGAGGAACCAAGATTGCTTCATATCTTTTGTAGAATTAAATGATTATGCCATCCAGTCCTGGGCATGTGTTTGATGAAATTTGTTGTTGCATCACTTATCTTGCTTTGCATTATATCTTCTTTCTGAAATTGTTTCTGAACTTCTGTTATTTGTGTAAGATAAATAGTATCCAACAATTGACTTACAGTGGCATCCCCAGGATGAAACCCAATTTTGCAGCATTTGTTTCAGGAAAATGTGACACTGCCAGGATGAAGTGAATGGCACACTTCCTACATGACAAAAGAGACTAATTGCCATTGAAATTACATTGCTTTATTAAGTAGGTCTGCTGCAGCATACTGCAGAGTGTTTTAAAAATGGGTTTCATCCTGGGGGACGTCACTGTATTTGTTCTTTTGTAGAAATACATTCTACTCATTATAAAATCTGATAGAATTCTTTAAAAATCCCCACTATTTTTTTTTCTGGTCTGTATAAATAACGCCATCTCAACCTTGAATATTTGGTATTATTTTAATAGCTTCTTCACATTTAAGCTGCCATGCCAATAGTTTGTCTGGAGTTTTCCCTAAATAATAGTATTCTGACTTGCATCTATTTAGGGCTGCTCTGAATCTAAGTTCTATTGATGAATTATATATTTTTTTAGTGGCCAATAACTTTTATAAATCAGTCTTGGATGAGGATTGGATATACATTTGGGGCTTGATTCTCAAAGCCCTGGAATGGATGCAAGGTGCCTGCACTAAACATAAATGGTGCAAGTGGCACCTTGCTTTGGAAGCTGGCCTCTGAGCTATTCACAAAGGCAGCATGTATTAACCACAGGCTGCCTGCGATAAAGGGGACTTGAACTGCCCTTGTGCCCAAAAATGGGCTGTTGCCTGGCAATAGGGCGCATGTGACAGATGCAAGCTGTCACATCCCCAAAACTTGTATTCTGAGAACTTTCCCAGAGGTAGAAATTCTAAGTACCCTTGGACCAGGCAAGGCTGGTCTAAGGATACTTAGAAAACTCACCTCTAGGAGACTTGAGCTGTTTGAGGCAATGTGCCACTGTTTCCCATTCCTGATGTTGCCCAATATAAAATTATCAATATAGCCCCCACCCCTAGTGGCCAAGTGGCCCCCCCACCCTGATCCTCAACGTTGCCCATGATAATGTAGTTATCTTAGCCCCCACTCCACATTCCTTGATGTTGCTCAATGTAATAATATTTAATATTATCCGCTGTCCCTGGTGGACTAGTGCCCCACCCTCCCAATCCCGATGCCGCCCATTGTAATATATGTAACAGTATCCCCTATCCCTGGTGGACTAGTGGCCCCTCACCCCCGACCACTTCAGGTATTACCCACCCCCTCTCCCCCATCCTGATACAAAGCCAGTGCTCAGCATAGCTCTTCTCTTAACTCCACAACTGGGCACCAACTGAACTGTCAAGGAACACATACTTTATACTGTACATGCTCATTGACAGACTGTCATTCAGTGAGCAGCGTACACTACAGTACACACTCCTTGACAGTTCAGTTGGTGCCCAATTGTGGAGGAGAGAGTGGGATGTGCTGGGTTCCGGCTGTGTATTGGGATGGAGGGCTGGGGAGTGGGCAATACCTGCAGGGGTGTAGTCCACCAGGGATATGGATACTATTACATAGTACTACAACAGGCGACATTGGGATCGGGGAGGGTGGGGACACTAGTCCATCAGGGACAGGGTATACTGTTACATATTATTACACTGGGTGACATTTCAATCAGGGTGGGTGGGGGCACTAGACTACTAGAGATGTAGGACTATAGTTCATTAATATGGGACTCAGGGAGACTGATATTACTGCGGTCAATCAGGGGATATGTGATGGGTGGACCACTTGCATTTTCTGTAAGGAGCCTGTGGTAGACCTTCCCCATACACCTGGTGTTTGCTGCAAGGGAGAGGTTGCCACAAGTGTGTTCACTTAAGCGCCAAGACCCCTCCTGTACCAGAATCTGGTGCAGGATCCCTAACACAATAGCCTTTGGCACAAGCTGCTGTGTGATGCAGCATGTGCTACTCAAAAGCCCTCTATGAGAATCGGGCACTTGTTCTTTTTTTAATTGGTCTTCTAAAAGCTTATATTGTTTGGTCTGCTTTTTTAATCTCTATGAACCTTGAAGAAATTAATAATAACTCTTAGCATAGGTTTTCATGTTTCCCATACTACAAATGGTGAAAGTTCTAACTGCCATTTTCATTAGAGTGATTTGTTAACTGCACTTTCAGAAAAATTTTTAAAATAAGGGTCCTCAATAAAAGCTTAATCAAGTCTCAACATTTTTCTCTTTGTGCTGCCCCATTTCATATTTTTTCCAAATCATTTAATTTCATTTATTTTTAAATTGCAAGTAAGTACTCTAGTATTTACATTCCATTTTCAGGTACAACCTGAAGTCAAGTGAATGTTCAACATACAAATACTGTATACATATTTTAACAACAGAAAAAATACAGAAATAACAGTAATACAATACCTACATATCTGTTCAGACTTTTAAGATGATTAAAAGCTGCCATGTTGAAGGTATTAATAGATTTAGATTGCTAGACATTGAGAGGTAAAGTGTTCCAGGCATAAGCAGCATAGTAGACTGTGCTGCTTCTATGGTCCAATAATAACTTCAAATCTTTGGGAAATATCTGAATTTATTATTGGACCATATTCAAAATCTTGAATGATTTCCGTTAAGTTTAATGAAACTGACATGATATCTATCCTGGAATAAACGTGATGAACCCTAGGAAAAAAGAATATATTTCTGTGTCATGATATTTATTCCTATATGGGTTAACTAGGCCAAAATCTTTAATATATTCAGTTATAATTTGTACTGTTTTTCTTTGTAACCAAACATGTTGGAATGTCAACATGGTCACCACCACAACCTTGAAGCACTCTGCTAGCTGTCAGCAAGGAAGTAGCAATGCACTATCCCCCACCCGACCCTCTCTCTCAGCACCCACAACCCTCCCCATCCCCAGAAACATGGCAGTGACACTGGGGGTGCCCAATCCCCCAGTGACTCGATGAGAAATCCTCATTTTTTTTTTGTTGTTTACAGTGACCGCCTCCCAACTACCATGCATGCTCGGTTATTTTTTCTTCAGTTTTTTTTAAATATATATTGTCATCCCCCACCTGACCCTCCTTCTCAGTGCCCTCCCCCAGAAACATAAAAGTGACACTGGGATTGCCCAGTCCCCCAATGTCCTGATGAAGAATCCTCAATGTTTGTTGTTGTTGTTTTTTTTTTCAGTATCCCCACACTATCGCGAATGTGCAGTTATTTTGTCTTCTTACTTTTTAGGTATATATTGATATCCCCCTACCGACCCTCCCTCTCAGCACCCACCAACCCAAACCCCACACCCCACAGAAACATAGCAGTGACACTGGGGTGCCCAGTCCACAGTGTCATGCTGAGGAATCCTCCGTGCGTTGTTTACATTTTTTTATGTAAAACCCTGTAAAAAGAAAACAACCCATCTATGTCTTTTGTGGACATAACGGCCCCCCGACCCTCCAAGTCTGCACCCCCCCAAGCCCTTACTTACCAATCAGGAGTCCAACACCGTAATCCTCTCTGGACTGCAGACTTGTTTTCACTCTTCAAAGCCGGACGATGAACTGAAGAAACAGGTATGAGCTTCAATGTATTTCAATGGGATTTTGAATTTAGTGGCATAATGTGAGCATTTTTGCATATTTGTTGCCCAAATTTTCAACATGCCTTCTATGGTACCCTACCTCATGAACAATTGAATTGTCATTAGGCAGATTTGTCTCAAAAGGTGATTTTGCTGTCCCTGCATGAAATCACCTTTTGGGCAAGGCTAACTTTTCTCTGCCCTTGTTTATGAGGTGGAATCATAAGAAGTCTATGTTGAACAGCTGGTGTAAAATATAAAAAACAGCAATGTTATGAGCCTACATTGAATTTTTGAATGCAGTCCATGACTTTGTAATATTTAATATTTCCCCAAAATTCACAACATAGCCATATCTTTACAGCATCTCATGAATGTGACAGCTGTCAGTTTTCAAATCCTGGCCAAAATGTTTTTTTTTTTTTTTTATCACGGAAGGTGATTTTGTGGTCCCTCTGTGAAATCACCTTTTGGGCAGGAGTTAAAAATTGTCTATGCCTTTGTTCATGAGGTGGAGTCATAAGAAGGTTATGTTGAAAATTTGGTGTGAAAATGTTAAAATACAGCAATGTTATGAGCCTACATTGAACTTTGCAAATGCAGGCTTGTAACTTAGGTAATTTTCAATATTTTTCCCCAAATTCAAAACATAGCCGTATCGTTACAGCACCCCATGAGTGTAACAGCTGTAATTTTTCAAATCCTGGACAAACTGTTTTTTCCATCCCAAAAGGTGATTTTGTGGTCCCTTCGCAAAATCACCTTTTGGGCATGAATTGGAAATTTTCTCTTCTTTTGTTCATAAAGCAGGGTAATAAGAAGCTATTTTTGAAAATTTGTGTAAAAATAATAAAAAAAAAAACAATAACTAGTAGAGGTTGAATTTTGTGAACACAGGCTTGTAACTTTGGTAATTGTTGATATTTTACACAAAATTTGTAACATAGCCATATCTTTACAGCACCTCATGAATGTGACAGCTGTCATTTTTCAAATCCTGGACAACATGTTTTTTTACATCTAAGAAGTGATTTTGCAGTCCATGTATGAAATCACCATTTGGCCAGGAGTTGAACATTTTCTCTGCCATTGTTCATGAAATTAGGTCGTAAGAAGGCTGTGTTCTCAATCTGGTGTAAAAATATTTAAAAACAAAAATGTTATCAGGTTATGTTGAATTTTGCAAATGTAGGCTCATAAGTTTGGTAATATTCAATATTTTTAATCCAAATTTTCAACATATCCACTTCATTACAGCACTTCATGAATGTGACAGCTGTCTTTTTCAACTCCTGCCCAACATGTGTATTTGTGACCTGAAAGTAGATTTCACATTTCCTGCATGAAATCACCTTCCAGGCAGGATTTGAACATTTTCTCTGCCCTTCTTCATGAGGCAGGGTCATAACAAAGTTATGCTGAAAATTTAGTGTACAAATATTACAAAACAGCAAACTTGTGGAGCTTAGATTACATTTTGCTAACAAACGCTCATAACTTTGGTAATTTTCAATTATTTTTACACCAAATTCCTCGCATGAAGTGCTATAGGCTCAGGCCAGAGTTTGTTTTTGTTGTTGTTTGTTTGTTTTAAAACTGTCCAATGATCTATCAGTAGTTTGAAAGGTTAGATTATAATCTCTTGCTAATATATAAGGCACAGAGAACTGAGATAAAGGCAAAAAAGGTTTGTAAAAAAAAATAATGGAGAGTCTTCTTTTGGTGAATAAAGGCCCACTAATGTAAAATTTTGATTTTTAAATTGTAGTGTAAAATAACAAATCAGCCGTTTATATCAATGATAAAATTTCTGCACTGTAAATGTGAGTTTTTTTTTAATACAGTCACCCATCATGAGTGTAAATCATATATAACGCAGTACCTATTTGCTTTAAAGAAACTAGCACAATATTTGGCATCTTGTGCCATAGAGTTGAAGTAGTAACACTTTTATACATTTCTGATCACAGTGTTGTATCATGCTCTCATTTTGACATGATCTTGCTGTCCCTTTGTGTTCATGAGACAAAACCACAACCATATTGTTGATTTGGATTATTCATATGTAGAAAGGTGGTTTCCAGTGCAGGGCGATCAAGATTGTCAGGGGCATCCCTGCCTGGGATTGGGGGTGGGGAGAAAGAGAGGGGAACAGGAGAGCCAGGAAAAGGAGTGACTGATATGCCAATCAGGAGGTTGGGTGCCAAGTGGTTGGCCAACAGGAAGAAGGGAGTGGCCACCAGGGGGTATACTGGTGGCTTGGGAAGGGTCTTGCCACTTGCTACTGATTTCTGAGATGCAGAGAACCAGGGCATTGATTTACAATGTTCAGTCAGGGCAAGGTAAGGTAAAGGAGTTTGGGGGGGCACAAGGAAGGTAAGGGTTGAGGGATTCTTCCCTCCCCGTGGGTAAAGTAAAAATAAAAAAAGAACAGAGAGAGAAGTTTTAGGGCACAGGTGGCTCTTGTAGATCTGGCTGGGGAAAGGGAAGCAAGGAAGAAGGGTAAGGGACAGCTTGGGCAGGACAAGCCGACAAGTGAATCCCCCAGAAGGAGCAGGAAGCCAGACAGAAGGTGGGTTGATGGTTCCATCAGCCATACGGTTTAAGTGGGGCAGTGTGCTAAGCATGGCAGCTAGTGGGTGAAACCCCGGTAAGAGCTGGAAGCCAGTGGAGGGTTTTTCTCGATCGCAGAGGTTGTTGGAATCTAACACAGGTCTTTTGGAGGTTCCACTACAATGCACACAGTAGTGCCTAAACCCAGGTGATATTACTATTTTGGGGAGGTTGAAAGAGCATGGAGCTGGTCGGTGGGCCAGACTGGATGGTCTATGGATAACATGCAATGCCTGGGGCCAGGGGTGGGAGCTAGGCCATCGGGTGGCCCAACAGCTGATGTTTCTCTGCTCACTCCAGTGGCACATGCAGGTTTTCTTTATCAATCAGCCACATGGTTTAGCCACAGGATCCAGCACCTCCAGTGTGGTCTCAAGTGGGGCAGTGCTCTGGACCCATGGGAGGATGTTTCTCAGCAGGGATTGAGGTCACTTGCAGCACAGTGATGGTGAAGATCTGCCACATAGCCTGGGCACCACAAGCGGCCAGTGTGAGTGTGACCTCAGAGGGGTCATGTGCTGGACATGCTTCCAGGCCTTTGGGCTGTCGGGCGCTTGGGACAGCCTGGAGGGGGAGGGTTCTGGCTTCAGTTGGTGGGGGGGACAGACCCACAGGTTCTGAGTGGGGTCATGCACTGGACTTGCTTTGCAGGCCTTTGGGTGAGCAATTGGGATAGCCGGGGAGGTTCTGGCTCCAGTTGGTGGAGGGGACAGACCCACAGGTCCCTCAGGGGGCATAGGTGGCTGGGCCTTAGTGGCAAAGGGGTACTTTCTTTACTTTCCCTCGCCTGAATGGAGGGTGGTGGGGAGGTGAGGGTATACGGCCAGAGAACTCACATGTGGTGCCCGCCATTTCACAGAGTCATGAAGGATGGTCGCCATTTTACGAGTGGCCCTCACAGACACGAAGTGACTAAAGCATATAGGTGGCAAGGTGGACCACACGGACATGGGGATATGGAATGGGAAGGAGCATGGGTTAATGTGGCTGAGACAGGAGACAGAGGTACTGACTGTGCCACAGGAGCTTGGAAACAAAGAAAAAAATAAAGAAAAAAGAATAAAGCTTGGAAGTGGTGGGCTGCCCACCTCCAAGCTGGGTGCAGCACCTGGAAGGGCAGGCTCACTTTGGTAGGGGGGGAATTCCAGAGGGGACCCAATTTACCCCCAACAAACAAAAAAAAGACAAAAAGAGAGAAGGAGATAAAAATAACTCTGCTCTACCCAGGAATAAAAGGGGCTACCATTGAGATTTTTGCCAACAGCTACAGCTTGAAATGGCAGGAGCATTTCTTACTAAGGAAGGGGGCACTGGGCCATACAACATTTTCAGGGGGAAGCACAGGTCATTGGATTGCTGGGGCAAGCAGCATGGATAAAAAATGGGGGGCAAGGAAGCTGGTGATGAAAGGGAGCTTCATAAGCAAAAAAAAAAACAACTTTAAAAGTACCAAAGAGAACGGTGACAGGTTGTACCCACATTATTTGGGGGGGGGATGCTCGAAGGGAAAGGAATTCCTTGATAGGTGGCTGAGGGCAATAATAGGGGAAAGTAGGGGGGCATTTCTACAGGATGGTATAATACGTTGATTTTTTGTGTTTGGCAATGGCAAATGGCACCCAAGAAGAGCACAGGCAAGAAGGAGACAGCTCTGGAGAAGCTGACCAAGCAGGCTGTGATGATGATGGAACAGGTACAGGCCATGCTGGACAGGGCTCACAAGGCAGAAGAAGATAACAGCAGGGCGAAGAAGTGGAAGGTGCCAGATGAGGATGGAGATAGGGGACAAGCTTGGAAGAAACCAAGGAAGGTGACAAGGGGAGAGACATCAGTGGAGGAGGGTAAGGACAAGGTTGATTTGATGATAGATGGGAGTTTGAAGGAGTATTTGGTGGGTTTGATAGAGGAAAGAGGGGAGAAGGGTTTGGAAGAGATGTAAAAAGTGCTCCCTGAACTAAAAGGGAAGGGGTCACAAGGACAGGACCAATATGGGGGGCAAAGGACTGGGCTGATGGGTATGACACTAGGGGATCATATTCCACAGGCAGTTAAGGAGAAGATTTGGAAGAGAGAATATGTAGATATGTTTATGCTGGTGGACAAAGAGGCCACAAAAAAGTATGCAGAGAGAGAGTCAGTAGGGAGATCGGAGATGGCAGTGGTGCTGGCATTAGTGGGCAAGGTCACAGAGGACAAATGGTTCAAGGGAAAAACATTTGATAATTGGCTTGCAGGTTTACGAACTTCAGTGCCATCCTGCTGCAGAAGCAGCCTGATCTGGCCATTCATTTACTAACATATTCTGCCACAATCAGGGATGCATACAAGGCAAAGGGGAGTTATGGGTGGCTCATCTCTGATGAAAAGTTCTGCCAGAGCATGGCAGAGTGGGGGGATGTGCACTTGGATATCACACACACGAATCTGTGGGTCCGCACCCTCACAGGGAACAATGTGGAACTGTCTGAAAGGGCAAGGACCATTGGTGGTGAGGGGTCAAGACATGCTGGGGTTTTAACAAAGCCACATGCAGTTGGGCGACTTCAAATTCTGGCAGGTCTGTTCAAAATGTTTGGACCTCACCCAGTAGTGCGATGCAGGCACATGGGGAGCAGCAGGGGAGCAGCAATATGGAGGGCAGCCATTCTGCAGGAAAGGATGGGGTGCTAGGTGGGGCAAACCACAAGGGGGAAGAGGGAGGCTACATGGGAAGAGGGGCATGGGACGGGGAACAAATAAGGAGGGTGAGAAAGGAGAGAGGGGCAGGGGGTTCAAAGGGCACAACGCCAATCAGGAGAGAGATTTTGTGGAATGGATGGAGGGTTATCAGGATATGGACGCAAAGGAGCGATTCAGGAAAGGTTTCACAAGGGGCTTTAACCTACAGTAATGCTAGACCATGGGTAAGAATGATAGCCAAGAATTTGGGGTCCACAAAGGGAGAGAGGGTTTGTAAGACAGAAAATAAAGAAAGAAATAGATGCAGTGAGGGTAGAGGGCCCTTTGTAGAACCACTGTGGCAGAACTGAGAGGTTCCCCATTGGGGATAGTTCCCAAGAAAAGCAGGGAATATAAACTCATTCATCACTTATCATATCCAGAGGGAGAGTCTGTAACAATGGTTTCTCAGAGAGGGATAAGGCAGTTTCTTACACCACACTGGATCAGGCAATTGACCTAAACAGGGCAGTGGATGGGGCTTGGTTAGCAAAGATGGACATTGAGTCTGCTTTTTGATTACTGACAGTGAGGGAAGAGGAATGGGATTTACTATTACTATACTATAATATGGGAGAGTTTTTATTTCGACAAAGCCATGTTTATGGGTTGTTCGGTGGCATGTGCAGCCTTTGAAACATTCAGCACTTGGCTCCAATGGGTTTTGGTCACAGATGGAGGTATAAAAGGTGGTACACTATTTGGATGATTTTTACTAGTTAGGAAGGGGAACCGGGTCCGGAAGATATTGGAACAGTTCCAGGAGATGTGCCAAATTTTGGGGGTGCCGCTCATAAAGGACAAAACAGAAGGTTCGGTGCGGAAGCTAGAGTTTTTAGGGATTGAGACAGAGGCAGAGATTGGGGTGTTCAGGCTACTGGTGATAAGGTGAAGAGGTTGAAAGGGTTTGTTGAGCTTAGTCATCAGCAGGAGGCGGGTTTGGCTATCGGTGATGCAGCAACTACTGGGCCACCTCAGTTTTGCTTGTAGAGCGGTGGCACCTGGGAGGGTGTTCACATGAAGGCTAGCAAGAGCCATGGGGCTGGAAAAGTTGTCCCACCAATGGGTGGACATCCAGATAGGGGTGAGGGAGGATCTGAAGGTATGGGAGCAGTTCCTGGAAGATTTTGGTGACATTTTGGCAAGAGGATTGGGTGCACAACATGGAGCTACAGTTGTACACGGATGCAGCAGTAGCATACGGGATGGGGGCTTATTTCCAAAGAGAGTGAATATCGTAAGGTTGGCCAGACACATTGGATAAGCAGGGGCTGCTTAAAAATATAACTTTTTTGGAGATATTTCCTATCTGGGTGGCGGTCAAGGTCTGGGGAGAGAAGTTGCGCAATCAAAAAATTATTTTCTGGTGCAACAACATGGTGGTGGTAGAGATCTTAAACCAGCAAGGGGGGAGTCACTGATAGAGTGAACAGGGTGATGCAGCAGATGGTGTTGAGAGATTAGGATTGAACTTGTCTTTCAAAGCCGAGCACATTGTGGGGATCCAGAATGAGAAAGCTGACAGCCTCTCCTGTTTGCAGCTTTGCAGGTTCAGGGAGGTGGCCCCAGCCGAGGCGGCCAAGAAGACAATGGTCTCCCCCCTACTATGGGAGACTGGGTGGGGAGATCCAAAATGCTGTACCAGCCTGGGTTTGGGAACAGACTCAGGGCACTGGGAGTCAGCAGGGGAGGAGAGGATCAAGCATCCGGAGGACTGCTCTCTTCTTCTGGAGAGGGGGGAATGGGATGCATCACTCAGCAGCTGCTCCAGTGGAGACTGGGGGCACTGTACGTGCAGTGCAATGATGAGGGCACTCAGGAAACTGGAAAAAGGCTCTAGTGTTCACCAGATAATGGCTCCCCACTGCATAACACCACTGGAACAAAGGAAGCCTTTTCCACCTCAGTGACACCCCTGGGTCCTAATAATGTGCTGGATCTGCCCCTGTGCCTTTCCACTTGGAAGAGAGGGACCTGCCCAGTGAAGGGATATTCCAGGATACTCTGGGGTTAGCTGCAATATGAGGATGGAGGGCTTGAGAAGAGGATGGGCGGAAGTCAGGGGGCATTGGGAGCCTGAAGGAGTGGGGACACCAGAGTGGGAGGAGGGAAAATACATAAAGAAACAAAATACAGTACCGGAGTCATGGTCCACCAACATGCTGTGGGCATATGATAGAGTGTGGAGGTTTTTCAGGCTTTCAGACAGGAGATGGGTTGGGAGGTAGAAGGAGGGTGTCCAGACATCAGGTTATCAGGTTCATGGTGCATAAAATGGGTTGTAGGATTAGCGCACTCACCATGGGGACATACTTGGCAGGTATAGGTGCAGTCTGTGAAGCAAGGGGATGAGGGCACCGCCAGGTTTCTGGCAGTTCACAAGATGCTGTCAGGATGGCAGAGGTTAAAAGGGAAAGCAAAGGATGGGAGGCATCCAATTTATGGCAGGCTGTTTCACAGTCTCCTGTGCAGCTTGGGCAGCATTTGCAAGTCAGCATATGAAGGGATGGTGTTTAAAGCCATATTTTTAGTCCAGCCCAGTGGCGCTGAGGGTTGAGGTGCTGAACACCACATCTCGCTCCACACTGGTGACCTGGGTTCGGGAATGAGCCTGGATCATCGGGAGTCAGCAGGGGAGGACTAGGATTGAGCATCCGATGACAGCTCTCCTAGTCCTGGGGAAAGGGTGGGAATCATGCCACGCTCTGGCGGTCCCTGGGGATGCCCAGAGGCACTGCAGCTGTGTGGTGCTCAGCAGTGGGGGGAAGCTTGGTGGACATCTGCAGGCCTATGCATGGATGTCATTGCACATCTGCACTCCCAATTGGGTGAAAAAGGAAAAAAAAAGGACTGGGCATGACTGTGCTGCTTGATGGCCACACCCTGCCTCACCGGGAGGACTGTCATGGAATAACATAGGGGTGGGGTTCTGCGCCAGGCTGACTGGCAGAGATGGAGAAGCCCTCCAGCTGGTAGGCCATGGCCATCCCTCATCATGGAAGTGAGTCTGCTGCTCTCCCTGTGGGCAGGGCCAGTGGCTGGATGCCCCCGCCAGTAGGTACTGCAGCGGGCACAAGAAATAAAGAGGAGTTAAAAAAAAGAAGCCATATTTTTAGTCATGCAGCAGGGGACCTGCAGTGTCAGCAAGGTTGTGGTGAGCAAGCAGGGAGCAAGGCAAGGAGGGCTGCGGTCTGAGAATGTACTCTGGGACAAGGAATAAGCCACGTTACATCTGAGGAGATTGAAGACTCATCAAATGGGAGGGGTAATAAGGTTCCATTTACCGAATAGGGAAGAAGGGATAGGTAGCATATGCAGGGCTTTAGATGAGTTCAAGGAGATCAGACCTGCTGGGGAGAGTTTTTCTGCACAGGAATGGTAACCAGGTATCGGCATATCAGGTGTCAGCAGTCATCAAAAGGGGTATAGCATTTGTAGGGGAAGACCTTGGCAGGTTTTCCTCTCACTCATTCTGCATAGGAGTGGCATCAGATGCAGTTGCATGGGTGCCTCTGTTGAGGCCATCAAAGAGAGGGGAGATGGAAACCAGATAGTTACAAGTCATATGTTCATGAATAGGTTTGTGACAGTACTCTGCTATTTTATTTCAGGTGAGGGTACCAGAGGATGGTTTAGATCATAGGGCACTCTTTATTTTTTGGGTGGAGAAGAGTGTCATTAACAGGCCAGGTGGCAGGGAGCTGCAGAGGGCTACTGATTCAGCCAGACTTTACTGGAAGGGCTTACAGGGATGAGTTTGGGACAGCTGCTGCCACTTTTACATGAACTAAGGATCAGAGTACAAAACTGGACCTATTAATTGTTCATTTGGGGGTTAATGATCTAGTGGAAAAGACGGCGTGGGTGGATTTGTTAAGGGAGATGCAGAACAATATACGTATAATACACTCTTGGTGACCTGGGGTCAGCATTGCATGGTTGGAGATTATCCCCAGGAGGGTGTGGAGGCAAGCCAGAAATTTGATAACAGTGGAAAGGGCCAGGAAAAGAGTAAACAGGAGGATGGCGGCATTCGTCAAAACTTCAGGGGGGATATACGCCCATGGGATTATTGACAGGATGGGGTGCACTTGTCAGAGGTGGGCATGGCTTTGTTCACGAACAAACTAGATGAAGCAATTGAAGGCTAGGGGGGGAGAGGTTTGTGGGGAAGCATGCCATACAACACAGACTTGGAGGTGTGATAGTGGAAGGAAGAAAGAAAAAGGGGGGAGACATCAGAGGGGGTATTAGTGGCAGGCCTGAGCTTGGTCTACATCTGGGCAGGTGGGGGGTACCTTATGAGGAGAAGGCAACATGGTGGAGAAGAACAGAACAGGGCATCGGGTGCGACACCTGAGCCACAAGACGAACAGAGAAGGATGGAAGAAGGCATATTAGGGCACCAGGTGACCCACCCAGGCTCAAGAAAAAAGTGAGGATTGATTTTTAAGTGTGGTATTATGTGTTTCTTCTGTTGAAAAGGAACAAGATGGATTTTAACCATTTAATAAATTTTGCCAATCGATCACCCAACACTTTGTGTATGAGTTTTTATTTCAGGTGGGGATGTCCTCTTGACAAAGGGGGTTGCCAGTTCAAGGTGACCCAGATTGTCAGGGGCATCCTTCCTGGATTGGGGTGGGAGAAAGATTGGGGAAAGGAGAGCCAGGAAAAGGAGTGGCTGGTGCCAATCAGGAGGTTGGGTGCCAGGTGGTTAGCCAACAGGAAGAAGGGAGTGGCCACTAGGGACTATAGTGGTGGCTTGGGCAGGATCTTGGCTCTTGCTGCTGGATTTCTGAGATGCCCACCCTTCCACCCTTGGACTAAGGGGGGTCTAGGAAGCATAAGAACAGTGATCTGGAAGTGAGTTGCCAGATGAGGGCAACAACGGATGGCTGCAGTTTCGGGTGTTACGGGTTGCTAACAGAAAACAAAGGGTGGACATTAGAGTATGGGTTGCCAGCAGAAGGCAATGGAGGGAAGGAAAGAATAGGGAAGGGGGAAGGAAGAAAGGAAAAGGAGGGGAGACATCAGGGTGGGGTGGACACTAGCGGCAGGCCTGGGTTGGATCTGCATCCCAGCAGGTGGGGGGCATCTTCTGAGGAGAAGACAACATGATGGAGAAGAACAGAACAGTGCATCAGGTGTGACACCTAAGCCATAAGACAAACAGAGAAGGATGGAGGGAGGTGTATTAGGGCACAGGGTAACACATCCAGGCTTAAGAAGAAAGTGGGGATTGATTATTATGTGTGGTATTATGTGTTTCTTGTGTTGAGAAGGACCAAGTTGATTTTAACCATTTAATTAATTTTGTCAATTGAGCACCCAACACTTGGTGTGTGAGTTTTCATTTCAGGTAGGGATGTCCATTGACAATACAAAGTTGAGTTAAATGGGCAGTGTTTATTAATTATATCCTTCAAGTATTCCCTAAGGAGCTGATACTTAAACTGTGATTTAAAAAAAAAATAAAATCCAAAACAGTACCCTTGATATTTAATCTATTCTGCCCTCTTTTTTGCAATGTCATGTGACTAGAAGATATATTAGACAGAAGGTGGACCAAAATCCAAAACATCTTAATATACTTACCCAAAACCATACCCCAACCCTGCCTATTCATGATATTTTCTTTTATTGAATGGGTTGGGTAAATCCTGTATTTTGGTTGGTTGCTAGCCATGCATTAGAAGTGTCTAATGCACAGCTAGCAACAAGTTCAGGTAACCACAGCTGTATTTTAAAAAAAATATGTATTAATAAGGCAACTTAGCCAAATAGAGCAATCCTTTTTGAAACATCACCATTTTTTTAGCCTCTAACCTTGAACCAGGAACTTGCCCAAACCTGGAGAACTTCATAGTCAGCAAAGCTCTCACTCTGGATTAGCAGTTTGTTTGTTTTTTAATTCACTTACCGCAACTGCTATTTCATTAGTAATTAAACACGCTCACATTTCAGAGACATCGCACCAGCAGCTTTCCTGCCACCTGTCCTCTTGATCAATCACAGCCTTAAACAGTAACTTGCTTCCTGGCTGCCAGTCCAACATGAGCACTGCACCCCTGCT
Source organism: Neoceratodus forsteri (assembly GCA_016271365.2). Taxonomy (NCBI): domain Eukaryota; kingdom Metazoa; phylum Chordata; order Ceratodontiformes; family Ceratodontidae; genus Neoceratodus; species Neoceratodus forsteri. The sequence continues at coordinate 1,021,288,064 of CM028129.1, forward strand.
TGCTATTCAGTCCATCATATGGAATGTAGTCAGTTTTAATGAAAAATGAAATATCTGCATCTCCTGCACTATCTTTAGTGCTCTGCTTTCAGGAGATTTCCTGGCTCCTGCCCCGAGCTTCCAATGACCAATTGCTTGCTGACTCATAGGCGAGCCCTTCACACTCATCAAATACCGTCCTCCTTGTTACCAACAGCTTTTCTACTTTAGTTTCACTGGAACTACCAGTTACAGTGTGACACTGCCAGTCTTAAATTAAATAAAAAAAACAAACTATAAGCTCTCTTACGTGCAGCCAGTACAGATACCTGATACAGACATGACTCTTATGCAGGCTCCCCTCATGGTCTTCAGATGCCATCCTCCCTCATACCAGCAACTTTTCTACTTTAGCTTCGCTTGAACTACCAGTTCAGGTGTGACACTGCCAGGCTCCAATTAAATTAAAATTAAAATTAATCAAATGAGAAACTCCTTCACTTGCATCCAGTACAGACACCGGGTATGGACATATAAAATCTAACAGCTTCTCTCAGCACTACAGCTGTTTAGCTTATCTCCTACTTACTTGCTTGATCTCTTGCTGTTATCACAGAATTAACCACTCTCCAAAATTACTAACAACTTTGGAAAAAAAGCAATAAAAGTAAACAAACACTTCCAGCACAATATAAACTAATGCATTACAAATATTATTTGAGTTTGTGTTGTAAATCTAGGAGCATAGTTACTTGCTATGGTGGCCTATGAGTGTTCAAAATTCCTCAGCTAAAAAAAAAGTAAAGATCTTATTGTTTTACTATTTTAAACTGTGAATTAACATTTTTTAGGACCTGAAAAATACATAGCTCCATTTTATAAGTTCAATAGGACGCTCCAAGTTATGTGCCTATGGCCCCATGCTTTATTATGTGCCTGGTCATGCGTTAGAAGTGTCTAATGCACACCCTATCATGTCTTATTGCTTACGCACAATTCCAAATGACATGAAATAGATGCCATACTACATATAGCAAAATGAGTCAGATCCAAAAACAATAAAATCCAAACTCCACTAACTCCCTGAGCTGAATCATTCATTTCTACTTTACCTTCAACAAAGAGGCATGGGCACATATTGGCCACTGATAGAGTATCTGAAAGCCTCCAGACCTAACTACTGCTCAACACCTATAAAACAAGACATAACTTTAACCCTCTTTCCCCCTTATGTTTACTTTCATCCTATCCTGCTTCCTTCCGTTCTTCCCCTCAGACCTTACACCTATCACTGCCATATGTTAATTCATTCCCTTTCCTTCCCAACTGGTGCCTTTGGCCATGATCTCTCTGTGAAGTGGGTGGTCCTCTGCCACTGGAAACATCAATTAGATATCTCCTATAATGAATGGCTGCAGGAACTCTTGAATAATCTCCGTTTGGAAAAAATGGTTGCTAGTTCCCTATATGACATCAATGGGTATAACAAAAAATGGGGTCAACTGCATGCTTTATACTTCCTCTGATTTCTCTTTTGAGTGGCACCGATAACAACATTTGATATCATCTACTTAATTTGTGGTATTTTTATTTTTACATATATGCTCTCTAGGTCCCTTTTTTTATTTGTTATTATACTACTTCTCAATCATTGTTATATATATTGAGTTATATTAGATTACCTGCTGTAGTTTACATTTTACACATTCTCAAATTCTTATGTTTGGATCATTGCTAGGGGAGGGAGGAGGGCGGGATTATGGGACTGTGTTGTGTTTTATAGATGTGTAGTTGTTTGGTTGGCATAGTTTCAACTTTTACTAGTATTGTCACAATTATAATGGAGCTGTGTATTTATTTTTATTTGTTGTATTGTAAAAAAATATGAATAAAGTTTATTGAATTTCAAAAAAAAGTGACCTGACCACCATCACTTCTCCTAAACTGCCTATAATACATTTTGCCTTTTAATTCCCCCTTGTCAGACTTTTGTCAATTTTCTTCAAACAAATTATCATGTGTTTCAGAGTTAGTTTGATTTCCAAAGGCAACAGGTGTAGAAGATGTTAAATCTATCTCTTGTGATGTAAGTATGGTCCCTGGATCTGCTATCAGAGAAACAGAACATGTAATGTTAATTTGACCTGTTGTCTCATTCATTTTCTTCAGTAGCTGATTATTGACTGATTTAATGTTATTATAAGAGCCACAACCTTCTTTGCACAGTACAGCTTTTATCATGGACAGAGGTGGGCAAAGATAGAAAACTTCGCTTCACAGAGAAATCCACAAATTTTACTGAATTCGCAAAATTCTCCTGTAAGGTGAAGTTCTACCTCTCCTTAAAGGGAAAATTCATGAATGGCAAAAATTGTGAACTTTGCCTGAAAATCTAGGCTCTAAGGTGAAGTTTGCAAGCATCCTCATGATCAGAGGTCACATGGTGCTGCAATGAGCTATATTGCCATGTGTAGGCTGAACTCAATGCAGTGTGAGGAAAAGAGAGTTGGTGTTAAGTGTGCTCTGTATCTTTGTGCCTAAAAACATTTGGAAAGCATTTGAAAGAGGCATTTTTTTTTTACCTACAAATCACTCCATTAAGATTCTACACTTCCTTGTGCCTCTAGATCACCAATCATGTGTGGTATTTTGTGTGATTTAGTTAGTTTAAAGTTGTAATTTCATTTTCTGTACTGTGTAGTGAAGCAGTACTATTTGGGGGAAGGGAGTTTAGCTACAGCATCTTCCAGAAAGAAAAAGGCAGGTTATGCAGTCTTTTCTGTCTTAGCAGTACTAGTGCTGTTGTAGTCAGTGTCTCATGGGAATTTTCTTCCTCTTTTCTTTGGTTTGTAATTTTGGCTCCACATCAACACATCGACATCCACTGCAGTCTGGTAAAATACCATGCAGTAAATCTGCCAAACCCAACATATCATGCTGGCCAAAGAAAGTGATGGCAACCAGTGTAGAGAGCAACAGCAGTAATCACTCTCACAGCACATACATAATCACTGTAGTTTCGCAACAAGGAGCGGAGGTGGGGAGATTCTGCACTCCAGCACCAAGGGGGAATGCTACCTGAGGGGGCAGAACATGGAAGGTGGTTGGAACCAGGAAGGATATGTGATATACTATCCCTACCAGGGGATGCACCTCAGAGGGCCCAACACAGTTCCCATATTGCAAACCCAGCTGCGGTAACCAAATCTGGGTCTGCTGGGTGTACCAATGCATTCCAGGATTAGCTCTATCCACCACACTGCCTGCACAGAGAACAACATGGAGTAGCAGACCTGAGACATCTGCACTGCAGTGCACATGACATCATGCGTGGTTACTGCACCCCACACACGCTGGTGACAAGCCTGCACTGCTATGTCCCATAGTGCTTCAACCTTAGTGCCTTAGGTGCACCATATGATATGTGCTGCATTTGTACCCGTGGACTTGAAGAGGGTCCTATAATTTCAGTTCTGGAGAACAGTTAGATGTGTTTTACAGAATTGATTCTGTCACTGTACTTTGATTATATTGGTTTTCACTTTTGTTTATTGAGTGAAGTTAGTGTTTTTTTCGTGTACTCAGTAACATCTTTATAATTACTTCAGCTGTTGCTTCTTGCATGTTTTCCTTAGTCCCTGTAATCCTTCTTGTGTAATAGTTGTGTAACAAAAAAAGAAAAGATAAAAAAAACTGGTGGAAGTGTGGGTGCTGCTGGTGATTTATTTATTTAAAAAGCTGATAACCAGGAAAGACACACTGTGATAAGTGTGATTTGGGGAAGGGTAAAGGGAGAAACATAGTACAAGTACAATACAAAATACATAAATACAAGTCAAAAGTCAGCAAATTAAATACAAGGGAGTTTGTACACTCTGAGGAAATAGCTAAAGTCATGGACAATCAAAGTAAAGCACTATAGTATCCATGGGTAAAGTAAGCAATCAAAAAAGAATGTAGCAGTGACATATTCAGCTGTTGAGGAAATGGGTGCACAAGGAGCAGTTGTAGAGGTGGAAATGAAGCAAATAAACTGCAGCAAGTACAGGAACATTACTGCAGCAGGTAACAGTACATATTGATGCTAGTTCATAAGGAGCTTGAACTTCAACAGAGGTTGGTGCTGCTTCCACAGGGTGTGCCCACCACCCTACAATGACACTTACCTTATGCCCTCCATGAACAGCTACTGGCATGGATAGAACACCAACTGCACCCCCACATTTACTAATTCCCTCTGCTTTTCCTCCTACTTGGCCCAATTATTTGCCATGAGATGGTTCCTCTGGCCAACAATACCCATGTGGGTCATTTACTTGCCCCCAAGGACATTTTATTGCATAGGTTGCAAGTGACCACCCCAATCATAATGCTAACCCTAGTCCTAATGTCCCATAGATGACACTGCAACTTTAACATGCCAGAACATCACCAGTCATGGAGTTAAGGGATGCTATACATCTAAACAAGGGTCTCAATGTGAACTACAATAGTAACACACAATACTCTAACCAGGAAGTCTAGCGTTCAACAGTTTGAGATGGAGTGCCAGTCAGGGAATGAGTTTCCAAACCAAACAAAAGGTCCAGCACTCCCAAAGTCTACCAATAGAAGCCATTGTGCACTAAAATAGCAAATGAGAAGAGACATACTTCTGAAATTCAAGCTCTTGTGGTTTATTATTCCAACACACAATTGTGTACATTCAAAGACAGTGGGACACAGCTTCTAGATCTCCAACCACCTTATCTGGTACCCAGGTGCCTCGGCGCTTCACCCAGATCTTCATCAGGGAGTGGATACCCGGTCCGTAGACCCTCCTTTTATACCCAGACTATGACATCACTACTGAGCATCATAAAACTAGAAAATAGTATAGTATTTTTTTAAGAACAGATTCTTACCATACAAAAGTCTTTACAAATGAATTCAAAAAATACAAACAGATTAACATGCCAGCAGAAACAAGCCATTATGGTCTATCAAGTCTGCTCGAGTGTGCAGCACACAGTATATTCTATATATACTATATATATATATATATATATATATTCTTGCACCCATGGCATCAATTTTTCATTGCTAATACCATAAAAACCCATGAAAATAATTTAAAGTGAAGAGCATTCATTGTGAAACAAAACATTCTGGCTACCCTTATAAAGCACAATAGAACTGATCAGTTTCAAATAAGAGCATGTAAATGCAGAATTAATTATTTCCTCATAGCAAGAAGGTTTTCACAATTTAAAACATAAAGACTGATGTTAGAGTTACCTTGCAATCTTCGCTACCCCCTCCTGGGTTAAAGAATTGAGTACTGAAAGATTGTTCCAGTCCAGAGAATTCCAGCTGTCACCCATATCCTAGAATTCTGGCTTCCCAGGGAAATCAATTAGGAAGTAATCAAGATCCTCTATTTGGGCCTCTGTTGATGTAATATTCAGAGTATCCAGGGTAGATAAATTCATTGTGCCCAATTGTGCTGTTTTTTTTTTTTTGTTTTTTTTTGCAAAAAACATTCCTTAAGTTGGATTTTCCTGAAGAATCATTCCTGATCCATGTTGATTTTTTTACTTGTTCTGTTTACAGCAAGGTACAAATGAAAGCCCTTTTGCTAACACTGATAGTTGGGTCTAAGTCAAATTTTGTTTAGTTAAGTTTATTACTTGCCACTGCTTGTTTTTAGACTGATGATATTTTCTGCCCTTTCTTGTCCCTCTCCTTGTTTTCTTCTTGCATGATTTTCTACTGTAGTCAGAGTTGTTTTCTCCTTGACCCTGTTGACGGTGGGCTGGTGAGAAAATGACATCCCACTTCTTGTTGCTGGTGCTTGCTCAACCAAAACAGGGTCAGGGTTTTCAGATTCAAAATCCTGATGATTATTTCTGGCTCTATTCACCTTTTTATGTGACTTTTTTATGGGTCTGGAAAGTGATTTAGAGCACCCTCTAGAAATGGATGCAGAATGTTGTGTTCTATCGCTGTTATGTTTTACTTTTCCTCATATTTCTTGTGCTCCAACACTAGTATGAGCCAGATAGATTTCTCTGTCATGGCTGCTAAGCTCTGGAATTGCCTCCCCACCTCTACCCTCAACACAGACTCTACTCAGGGCACCTCTACCCTCCACATTGGCTCTACTCATGCCTTCAAATTGAACTTGTCAGCAGCCCTACTGGTAGCATCTGTATGCAGCTGTACCCCTTAACCACCATGTCACCTGCAATTGTACTCTATAATTTTCTCTGCACCTCTCACTTCCCTCTCTTCCCTGGGAAATAACACTGCCTGCCACCAGTTGCCTGCCTGTACCTGCTCAATCAGCTTCAGTGCCACTTAACCACCTTTCCCTTGTGGCTCTATATGTCATCCTATTGAACTGTGGTATCTAATCCATTGAATCCTTATACAATTTGCATGTTACATCCTATTACTTGTCACTCAATGTATCAATGCCTCTTGTATTTTTATGCATTTGTATTTCTTCATGCCTTCCTGTATTTTTACAGTGCCATCTCTATGGCCTGGGTCATGTTTGAAAACAGACCCTTGGACCAGCGGTTAACAAATAAATAAATAAGTAAATAAATGCAATATTAACTTGCACTTTTTTCTTCTTCTTTTACAACCAGAGGTTTGGGGAACACAGGATTTTTCCTGTTTTGTCAATGGATTTACCCTGTCTCGAGCGGACTGCTCACAACACTGGTTTGGTGTCTTTTGACTTCCCTATTATTTAAATGCTTCAATTGCTTGAAATTAATTCTGCTATTATATGCTCTTATTTAAAAAAAATATTAATTCTATTGTGCTTTATAAGGGTAGTCAGAATGTTTGGTTTAACAATTAATATAATATAGGTCAACTTGAAATTGGTCTGGTGAATTCATGCACCTATCTGGGTCTCACCATGTCATCAAATGGCAGCTGAGACAAGCATACAAGGAATTTAGAAATCTAGTTAAGACAAGTTGCAGGAGCATTGCAAAAATGTAATAGACAATATGGGGGAAAACTCAGTAAGACCTTTGTTAGAAGCATTGAGAGCAAAATATATACCAATGACTTTGTACCTTTGTGAAATTTGGTATAATGATTCCCACACAGCTTTAGAAATTCCATTGAATAAATTATATAGTCAAGTACTGGGACTTGGTCCTTCATTACCTGCCCATCTGATCAGGACAGAAAAAGGCATGGACAATCTTACTGTAGAAGCAAGTACTAGAAGAATATATTATTGGATCAAGCTTTCCAGATTACAAACAGGTAGACTTCCACTTCAATGTCCTCTTGAAAAAATAAATGGCAAAACATAGGGTGTAGAAAGTCTATCTGGCTTAATTCATTCAAGAAAAATCTTGATACATATGGCCTCCAAATGTTGGATAAATACACTAAATGGGCATTAAAATAAGCCCTAAATATAAAGGATATGTGAAAACTAAAATTGGAAACTTCCATTGCAGATTGGATATGGAAAACATAAGGAAGTTTAGAATAGCACCATGGCTAATTAAAAATGACATAAATCATTTATTCAGATTCTACCTTGATGAATTAACAGACCCATAAAAAGACATCTGTTTACAAGATGGAATACTTCAAAAGTAACATCATCCTAGCAAGATTTAATAAATTATTATATCCGGTAGCAGTACTCTGCACATGTTCTAATCCTGAACCAGAAAATTTGTTTCATGTAATCTTTAGCTGTATATGGTATGAGAATCCTAGAAGAAAGTATCTTATGCCCATATGGTCTAAGATTCTAAAGCAAACAAGGATCTTCCTTTAAACCTAATGTTTCCAACAGAGGATACCTATAAGATTAATGAAGTAGCAGAATATTTATTAACTATAAACAAAATCTGTCTTAGAAAATTATTTCAATTGACTTGAATTAGGTACCTTGGTGGGGTGTTGGGATGTCAGTCGATCTGCAATCCATCAATTTATCAACTTATATATATGAAAAGGACTTTAGTCTATTTGTAAGTTTAAAATATTATATAAATTCTCTATGATTAGTGATGTCTTTTGTGCAAATGTACTAAAACCCAGAACTTTCTTAGAATTAAAGATGTTTTTGCTCCTAGGCTGTTTTACCTCAGTAATATGTTTAATCTCTGGCTTCCACTCATTGTTTTGATGTACCCATGGTATAATCTCTGATTTTATTTGGTCTAATAAAGCTCCAAGAAGGTCTTATAAAAAGTGGCTGCCCTAAACAGAACGGGGCCTCACACTTTCACATTTTACTGTGTATAATTTTGCAAGCCCTATTAGTAGAGTTTTTAAATGGCTTTCCCCACCTCCTCAGGTTCAAAACAAGCTATATGTTCCTATTTGGCAGAATTTGAGTTGGAACTGACTGGCAACTCTGGCCACTTGGCACCATCCATGTTCTTTATCCCTTGAAGACACTTCCTGAGGGTTTGAGAGGTTCTCTCATAGGTACTTCACTATGTGTTTATTCACAGTTCTGCTCCTTATTGAAGTACCCATTTACTAAGGCTATCTTGCAACCCATTTGCCATAATCCTAATTTTAAGATTGGGGGTTGGGTCATAACTGAGGATTGGTTACCCCAAATAGCTGCAGTAAAAGTGCACAACTTGCGTCGGCAAGGGGTTCTTATTCCTTCTAAGGATATTCAAGATTAATTTAATTTGGGTAATGCAGCAATTTATAATATATTTCAGTTGTGACACACCTTACTACAATGGTTTGGGCATGGTCACTGAGTGGTTGATCAGTCTGAGAGCCTGCATCCCATCAGAGATTTGATTCTGAAACCACATGTAGTTGTGACTTTTACCCTCCTGTCTAAACTATTTCTGAACTTGATGGAATCACCCCTGGGATGCTTATTTCCCTTGGCCCTTCCAGTGGCAAACAATTTGGAAGGACTTATATACACTGTATATATGTTTCTCAGGATAGGCTATGGATTATTCAGTTCAAAATTCTTAATAATTTATATTTTACACTTAGGAAACTTGCTAAAATGGGAAGGGTGCAGACACCTCTCTGCACTAGATGTGGACAGGATGAGGGTCCCTCCTACATATCTTCTGGACTTGCCCTAAAGTAGCACCACTGTGGGTTTAATGGAGGCAAAAGCGAATCCCTCTTGGAGTTAGAGGGTCAAATACACCAGAAATTTGCATACTTGGTGATTATAGTTCAATTGAGGAGAGGAGAGAAAGTTCATGACCTTAACTTCTCTTGGTGAAGAAAGTCATTTTAAGGCACTGGTTAGATCAGGTCTCCATTTCATATAGGGAGTGTTGCAGGAGCTTCTATTTAACCTCCATGTGGAATGCATGATTGCCAGTCTTCATCATAACTATACAATATTTGATAAGCGATGGGCCAATTCACACCCTGTACTCAATTTAGGATTGTTTGCCTCATCTTAGCAATGATATGACCTGGATTTTGTATAGATTGGTTTTGTTTACAGGATGGATTCCTTTGTATGTTTCAATGCCCTATTTCTTTTCTAGTCATTCCACTGGGCTGGGGAAAGAGGAGGAAGTTTATTACTTTTGGTTTGACTGTCTGTTCTCTTGCTCATTGTGTTCTGGCTTTTGTATTTTATCAATAAAGTTTATTAAATCAAAAAAAGAATTAAGAAGTTGTATCTTTATATTATGTGTTTTATATGTGCATGTTACTTATTTATGAATGTATATTTGATTATATACATTTTGTAATGGCATTGGCTGAACAATTAACAAAACTGAACTGAACAATTAATGTTCTTCACTTTAAATTATTTTCATAGGCTTTTACAGTGTTAATGAAAAACTGATGTCACAGGAGCAATGCATATATTTTTTAAGTCATTTGTAAAAACCTCTGTATGATATGAACTTGTTCTTAAAAAAAACCTTCTATGCTATTTTCTAGTTTTATGATGTTCAGTTGTGATATAGTCTGGGTACAAAAGGAGGGTTTCCAGTCCAGGTAGCCCCCCCCGATGAAGTTCTGATTGGGTGAAGCACCAGAGCACCAAGGTAATTGACAAGGTGGTCTAAGATCTAGAAGATGTGTCTCACTGTCTTTGGATGTACACTATTGTTTGACAGAATTAAAAAAAACACACAAGCTTGACTTTTGGGAGTGTGTCTATTCTTATTTGTTATTTTAGTGCACACTGGCTTCTGTTGGTTGACTCTGGGAGTGCAAGAATTTTTGTTTTTGGTTTGGTTCTGTTTGGGTAACACATAATACCTCTGGAAAAATGCATGACGTGTGCGCAATACCCCCAAATCACCTCTCAACTTGATCATGGTGTCAAATCCAGAATTTATGTCAAATAATCATCAAAAATGCACCAAATATGCACCTCCTCTTGGACTACAATCATAACTGCTTTCAGACAAATTCAACAAAATTTGACCAAATTATGCCTGAAAACCCCAAAAGGAGTAGTTGGTGGAAGTTTTGTTAACCCAATTTCATTTTTGAGTACCATAAGGAGAAGTTACAGGCAAAATGGCAATGTAAAGTTACCAATGGCGAATTTCCTATTAAACAGAGAAACTTTGCAAATGATTTGCAGAGGTGAATTTGATGACTTTACTTTAACTTCACCTGCAAATTAAAACTTTGCAACATCTCTAATCATGTATTCTGCTTTTTCTGGGCAGGTAACAATCTGAGTTCTACCATGTAATGTTACTTTTAGTATGGCTAGAGGCAGCATGGTACATTTTATGTTATTTTTCAGAGCAAGTCTTTTACACTCTGGAAAGATTTTGTCTTTCTCTGACTTCAGGGGGCAGATCAGGGAATACCTGTGTGGTCATATTGTGCTCATGTAGGCCCTTTTCAAGTCTACCCTTTCCTTAACAATTCTTCTTTATCTTGATATTTTAACAGTTTGACAAAACACATCTTGGAAGATTTCTTGTAGTTAGAGCTTCAAAGCCACAAATGGACTCTGTCTAGAATCACTTTGTTGGGTAGTCTATTCCCAATGCTTCAGTTATTAGAGATTCAACATATGTGAGTTGGTTTCTCCCTCTGTACCATCTGGAACACCTTTCAGTTTTATATTACATCTACAACATCTAGCTTCCATCCTCTGTCTTTTCCTGTAGAGCTTTCAATTATTTTTGTGTTCTTCCATGGATATTTAGAGTGATTTTTTCTCATCAGTTTTGCTCACTTGAACCTCTAATTTCCTTGTTTGTGTATTTAAGGATTCTAATTGTTTAGCAATCTCTGAGACTTGTTCAGATAAGCCACCAAATATATTTTCATTGCATCAAATCCACTTCTCATTTATTTGTTTCCTTTTTTTATTATGCCATAAAAAAGTATAACAAATAAAAAATGAAAAATAATCAGTCCGTTACATATATTGCATACAATAAGTTTTTCTCAAACAGTACATTGTTTACATTTAGCTTAATCAAGTCAAGTAATGTATATTATTATATACAATCTTCTGCAAGAGAATATGACTTTCTTAATATATTTAGCATAAATATAACTACAAAAAATGTTTTAAATAGTTGGATATTATTTTAATAACTGATGATCATCATTAATTAGGTATGTAAAAAATATAAACTAAGGGAAGAACAAAACATTTTATGTATACTGTGCAGTTACATATCTAGTAATTGTAAATAATATTCAGTATACTTGCTATAGGGATGTGAAGGGGAAATGACTAAGTATAAAATGTGAATCAGATTTTCTCCAAAGTATTAGCAAATTGGGTACATATTAAATTAAATTTCTTTGTTTGTGTATGATTATGATAGTGAACCTTCTCTATCCAGTTAATAGGAATTAATCCAAATAGCAAAGAGAGGAGGGTCACTATCATTCCATTTCAAGAGTATTAATTATACCAATATTTACCAAGGATCTGTTATAAAAGTTCATAATTTTAATGGTCTGCCTTACCGAGTAACATCCCAAATAGTACCTTGTTGAATGTCCTTCCGTGGCACAGGACAAAAGCCTAGAATTGACTTCCACCAAAGATTTAAGGTTGGGAAAAGCATTAACATATGCTTTAAAGTCACGGTAGATGTCAAGCACCTGGGACAAGCGTTAGAGATTGCAAGGGTTCATTATATTCAAGTGATGAGGTGTATAGTATATTCAATGTAAAATATTGAATTGAATCTGAATAAATTTAAATTATTTTAAGCTCCAGCCCTTTAGGTTAATAATTTCTTCAAAGTAACAGTGGGATATTCTGACACAATTTTTCCTCCCATTTTAATTTTAGATCATTAAGCTGTTAGCACCTTATAAATAGAGGAAATAATTCTATAAGGTTGTGTTGATGTTAATATGTGTTCAATTTGATCTAATTTAGTGTTTCTAAGGCCACCAAATTTTTCTGAATATAATCTCTAATTTGCCAGTATCCATACAATTGAGTGTTAGGCAAATCATATTTAAATTTTAAGGATTCAAAATACATAACTTGATTATTCCATAAAAATTGAACAACTTCATATAGATCTTTACAGTGCCATTTCTTAAAAGTGGAATCATTAATTAAGGGAGGAAAAAAAGTTTTTATAATAAATTAGAGAGTGTTCAGTGCACTGTATAAGGGGAGAGGCTTTTCCCACTATATTGTACCAAATCTTAAGTGCAGTAACCATACAGAAAGGTACATTTTTAAGTTTATCACAAAATTTCCCAACATATAGATAGTATTTTATATTAGAACACAGGGAGCATGATGTTCCAATTGACCAGGAATGGTTGTTAATATTTTTATGAAACCATTTATACAATATTGCCATATTTGCAGCATAGTAATAAGTTTTAAAACAGGGTAGAGCTAAACCACCTTCTGATATTGGCAAATATAATTTATTGCTTTTTAATCTATGCTTTTGGCTTTTCCACAAAAATGTTTTTATCAATATTGCCAGCCCTTTAAATAATTCATCTTTAATAATAATAGGTATATTCTGAATAAAAATAGGAATTTAGGAAGTGTATCCATTTTTATAGTGTTGACTCTTCCTATAAGGGTCAAGGGGAGGCTTTCCCACTTTTTAGTGCTAACTTAGTCTTTTCAATCAACAAAGCAAAATTAAGGGAATGCAGCTTTTTTTAACTTATTATCTATAGAGATCCCCAAATACAAAATTTCAGATACTACTTTTAATTTAAAATTAGGTGGAGATTTAAATGAATCTGAATGATTTTTGGTTTCCATGATTTCTGTGTTATTCCAAATAAAAGGCTGCTCCATATTGAGTAATTATCTGCATAATTGAATTAAAAGAGTGATTTAAATTTTGTACATCAATTAAAGTGTCATCAACATATAAGCTGATTCAATGTTTTATATTATTTATGCTAGGATCACAAATATGTTGAGATTTTCTAATAGCAAAGCAAGAGGTTCAACAGACAAAGCAAATATAAGGGGTAATGGGGGCATCCTAGATGGGTGCCCCATTGAATCTGAAGCACTAAAGACATATCTTGATTTGTCTTGATCCTGGCCACCAGGTCTGAGTACAGCACATCAATCCATCTCGTAAATTTAGGGCCAAATCAAAATTTCAGTAAGACTGTTTTTATATATGGCCAGCCGACCTGGTTGAATGCCTTCTCTGCATCCAACAAAAGCATAGCTAGATCTGAGTCTTTAAAAAAGTCCATAATATTTAATGTCCTCCTTGTGTTAGGTGTTAATGAACGTACTTTAATGAAACCATTCTGGTCCAGAATCACAAGGTGAGGAAGTACCCTTTCTAACCTAGTGGCCAGGACCTTAGCCAGGATTTTGGCATTTGAATGTATTAAGGAGATGGGTCTATAAGAACTATGTTGTAGGGGATCTTTATTTTTTAAGAAATATATGTATTCATGCCTCTTTAAATGAAGGTATTAGGGACTTTGTATTAACTATATATTCAAAGACCAGTTTCAGATATGGGGAAGGAAGTGTGGAAAATGCATTAAAGAAGTCAGTCATAAGGCCATCAGGCCCAAGGGCCTTGCCAGAAGGTAGAATTTTAATTGCCTCTGTTATTTCTTGTAAAATAATGTCTTGTTCTAAATTCTGGTTCTCTTCATGCTGTACCAAAGGGAGGGTAAGGTTGGAAAAATTGTTTATATACTAGGGTACATAAAATATCACATGTGTACAGTTCCTAATAGTATTGTAAAAAGTATTGTTTATATCCAATGGGTAGAAACAATCTGACCTGTTGATTTTGTATTGCAGTTATTAGATTCCTTTGTTCTTGGACTTTAAGTTACGAAGCCAGCAACTTGTCTGATTTATCCCCAGAGCATAACAGTTACTTCTGGTATAAAGTAATTGTCTTTTGGATTAGTCAGCATAAAGGTTATTATATTGCTCTTTAAGACAGCTCAAATGTAAAAATGTGGTTGGATCGTTAGTCTCAATATGTAATTTTTCAGTGTTGGAAATCGGTGTTTCAAGCTCACTCAATTTCTGAGAACAGTTTTTATTTATTTTAATTATATACAAAGTAATTCAGCCTCTAAGATAGGCCTTGGATGACTCCCAAATGACATCTATATTTGTGTCTTCTAATTTATTGTGACTGAAGAAAGATTCAATATCAGTTTTAATTTGTTATCATTTCTGTATTGACACTTAGAGAGGGGCAAGTGTATATAGTTATAAACTAATGAAACTAGGTTGTGCCTCCCTTATAAAGTTAAATCAAATATCCAGCAGGGTTTTCTGACAAGTATTAATTTTAAGATAACACAGTTTATCATAACCAGCAGAGTTAATTAACTCATTTGGGGCACTTGCAAGTTGTGACCCAGAGGTAGAAACAGCAGTATCAGATGCATCAGAGCTTTGTGAGGATTGAAGAAAATCTTCTGCCTTTCTAGGATGCAAAAAAGTAATTGTCTTTCATTGCACAAAGATCCCAAGATAAGCAGGATAAATAGAGTGCCGTATGTCTTTCCTTTAAGCAGTTCTTGCACGGTTGAAGGCCCGTGGTTCTGCATAGTGGAACCAAAAAATAGATAGGCAGACACTTTTAAATGTTCATAATGCAAGCCCTTATTGATTCTTGCTGTGGGAAGTATGGCTTCATGATCTTGATAATAATGGGGTTTAACAAATACAGGTCTGGTATATTTCCTACCAGCATAAATTTCGTGCATCTTAGGGTTCCCCCCCTCTATGTGCTCTGCCCAAAACAACTTTTCCCTTTGGAGATCTTTGTTTTAATGCCACAGTCAGAAATTTCTCAAAATACTGAAGTGGATCCCCCTTTTCCTCACTATCCTCGGGGAGACCAATAATCTTGACATTGGCACTTCTAGAGCGGTGCTCCAAATCAGAGATTTTATGTTGAAGCTCTGCTAGGATAATGCTGTTCAATTTGTTTTTTAACAAATGGGTTGATTTTGTCCTCCAACAAACTAATGCAATTTTCAGCTTCCACTGTCTTAAGAGATAAGGCTTCCATTGTTTGATTAATGTCATTAAATACTTTGGACATATCCATAAGTGCTATGGTAATTGTTATGAATCCATTCAATTTTGAATTTCAGTTTGAAAAGTTCTAAAGTCATTAACAGTAAACGTCTCTCCCCCTTGACCATTAATAATTACTTAGGCATTTGCATTGCTCTCTGCCTGCTCATTAATAACTTTATTGTCAGCTTGAGGCAGGATTTCCACAGGCAATGGCTACCCTATGTTTGTTTCTGCCATATTCTTTTGCCCAAAGTCACCTCGAGCCCTTGCATTTTCTCCATATTGTTGCTTATATTTATATTGAGAATGTTAGCTGAACTAGCCTCTGAAGTAGACTTATTCATGTTGCCCACAGTGAGGTGAGGAATAGAGGGTTTTCATCCTCTTCATCTGCCATTGTATAATTAAGATCTTCAGATTCTAGGAAGTGTGTTGTTGAAGTGTCACGGGCAGCAGCAAGGAGAGGGGATCCTGGATTGGAGAGAGCAGTTTGCCCACAAATATGGAGGCTGGCAACAAGGAAGCATTTAATTTTTGTTGTTGCAATCAAATATGGCCATGGGAGGAGTTGGCATTACCAGGTTGCTCAAGAGGATCCACTGTAGAGGCCAGATACAGAGGGTGCCTTTTTCTTTCTCCATGGTTCCCTTGGCTCATGCTGCATTTGCAGCTCTCAGACAGTGTTCAGTGTAGTGTGCGTTCTGCAATTAGACTGGGACATACTCCACTAAGTAGTAGCAGATATCAGCACCGCACTAAAACAAGGTAAGTTTCTTTCATCAAGATGCGAATCAGTAGCTAAAATTTAACACTTAACTTTCTCATTATGAATGTGTCGAGGCCCGAGTAGCTCTGTGACCTGCAGACAGAATGCTCACAGCTCCATCTTCAGGGACACTGGTTTACCCGGGATTGAGAACGGGCATATTCCATTTTGCACATTGTAAAAAATGGTATTGTCACTGGTGTCTGCTGAGCCAAAATCCGGTTTTACCGGTATTTGGTTCTGTGTACTTTATTTAACAATTTTCAACTCTGCTAACATGAATTTTAGCAATTTTGACCTCCATTATTGTACATCCATCCATCCTTGTACCAATTTAAAGTTAATTTAGGTACAAGATGTGATGGCAGCAGTAGCACTACAGCCCCCATCCCTAAGGTGTGATGGAAGCAGCACTAGGGCCCCATCCCTCAGGTGCAAAGGCAGCACCAACAGCACTATGGCTCCCATCCCTCTGGTGTGATGGCAGCAGTAACAGCACTGTGGCCCCCATCCCTTAGGTGTGATGGCAGCAGTACTACATTCCCCATCCACCAGTGGTGATGGCAGAAGCACTACAGCCCCCACCCCTTCGCTGTGATGGCAGTAGCAACAATGCAGTCCACATCCTTCTGGGGTGATGGCAGTAGTGACAGTACTATGATCCCCTTTCTTCAATACCCACACCCCACATGCACAAGTTACAAATGACTTGTTCTCTTTGCTTGTTAGAACTCAGATGTGAATTATTCTGAACCATCACTGCTAAGGTGGACTACCTTTGTTTTTTCCCCCATCTATAATTTAACTGCCTGAATTGGATTTATGCCTGTGACACCACTGACCAGGGTATGGGAACAGACTTGACTTGAGTGTTGGAGGGCCAGCTGGTGGGTGAAGGCTTGAGTGTCCAATGGCCACTCACCTTCTCCTGGGAGGGTGGGTGGTTCATGGCTCAACATTTACTGGCCCCTGGTGAAGGCCAGAGGCATGACAACACATTGGCCCTCACTGCGGGAGGGAGCATGACAGATGTCGGCTTGTGCCTTGACATCATGTCGGCTGTCACACTCCCAAGAAAATGGGAAAACACCTGCTGGCCAACCGAAGGATGGCTGCTGGTTTCTCCATAAGCCAAAGGCCCCAGACATGTGTCCATTCTGACCCCTGCCATTCCCAGGATACACAGGAAGCTCATTGGGGCAACTCTCCTCCCCTGGTAGCCTCTCACAGGGGTAGAGCCCCACTCAATGAAGGGTTACTTTGGGTTACCTGGTAGCACAACATTAAGGGGCAGTGGATGGTGGTTGGGACTCAGCAGCGGTGCTAGGGAGCCTTGGCAGGCCTGAAGGAGTGGATGGCCAGGGGGTAGGAAGAGCAAAAAATAAATGCTTGAATTTGCTTCTTTGAAATGAAGTGTCTTCACCTAAAAAATCCACAAGTGGACCTTCAAATGGATTCATGCATTTTCCAGACATGTGGATGCTTTTTTTTTTTTTACTTGGTGTCCATGAGAAGGGTGTCTCCCAGTTTTCATGTCTGAGCTCAGAAGTGAATTGAGCACCACTCTGACCACCAGCATCATACAGCCCCTGGGGTCTTACCTTCTGTATGTCATTGAACGTGCTTTCAAAACCCATTGGCCAAATATAAGTGCACTTAAAAATGTAACATTTGTTTTTTGTTGAAGCAGTCTATCAGAAAACTTTTTGTTGTCACAAGCCCTGTCCGCACTATGCCTCTGTAACGTTACAGAGTGCCCAAACCGTTACCGCAAAGGTTTGCGTTTACACCTGTAACGTTACAGAAGGTGTTTTCATAACCGTTGTTGAAACCACATATGAGGTGGTTTCAACAACGGTTATGAAACCAGTCCTGCCTTGGTCACGTTACCGGCAGTAGTGTGGATGGGCGGTAATGGCCCCCTGCAGGGCCCGAAGCACAGCGCAAACTGCATTGTGGGATCGGGCGCCACCATTTTAACAGTTGCCTGGCTCCCAAAGTGTGGACCAGTGGTCCCAGTCCCATAACGGACACCACCGTGCTGTGGATGTACTGCGCCGCTCCCCGGCCGTAATGGATTGCATCCGTTACTGGGCCAGAGAGGTGTAGTGTGGACAGGGCGACAGAGACTGAAACAGCAGGTGGGAGAAAAGGTGCAAATGATCCAATTCACCTAAATGGGGTGTTAACTGTGAAGTCTTTTCATAAGAAGTAAGGCAGTTTTTTCCTTGTGAACATACTTCCATTCAGAATAGTTTTCATTCAAACAACTGAGGATTTTGGATGGCCCTGCTGATTATAATCTTGAATAAGCTAGTTGGTAACAGTGATCCTGCATTTAGCAATCTACAACCTAGATGCCCATATGCAAAGAATACAATAAAAACCTGACTAAAATCTAAAAGCAAGCTTATAAAACACATACAATGTATCTGAACATTTATCTTCACCTATACAAAATCATTGCAACCCAGGTAAAACTCAGGTAAATTACATGGTACCCTGACTACTGTTCTATGATGTAGTAAACACATATAGGTATTTTTTGTATATTCTTTGTAAATCAGGTAAGGCCCACTAGGCAGAACTGCCCATTTTCAGGAGTGACCTAGAAACACTGGGGAGTCTAAGTGACTTGCTTGGAGTCACACAGTATGCAAGTGGAGGTTGTGGGAATCAAACCCAAGTCTGCTGGAAGTACCCAGTTCAATCACTGTTTGTTACTGTAACCACTAGTCTATATTGCCAGCCATAATAACAACCATATATAATGTTTTAATACATGATTTTAATAATAGTGCACAGTGCAAATTATGAACATGAAACACTTTACATTTTACTAAAACTTAACTATTTGCCACTCTATCTGCTTATTTTTCTTACACCAAAGTTGGTGAATAGTTGACAGAGCACTGTAAATAGCTTTTAATCAGGTTTCATTATTCTACATCCAGAAACAGATAAAATTTGTGTATTCTGGATTTATTTAATATTGATTTTCTGTGGCTCACTAAATAGAATCTAGCACTGTATAAGGCAGATGTTTTTACATTTTGGAAGAGGCAACACATCTTATCCGTTTAGGATTCATGTTAGAAACAGGAAATTTTTCTTCATATTTAAAACATATTCAAGTGTCAGTGCATTCATTTAGTAGTTTATACTGACTAATATATGCTGTAGAAAACAGTAAAAGATTTATTGTGAAGCACTCTGGATCTATAGTAGAACTCCTGCAATTTCCCAGCAAGTTTTGCAAAAAAATCTCTGCAATTTCAGGTTTCTTTTCCTGCAATTTTCCAGTGACCCTGCTCATGTGTGCTGATACTTGTATTTTTTTTTATCATGCAGTGTAATACAAATAGTAAATGACTCTTAGGCACATACTACATGAAAACTGTGGTTTTTCAGGAAGGAAAGCAGTCCTCAGGTGATGGAGATGTTGGAGGGAAACATGGGTGGTTAAACTGAATGGCTGGTTACAACAAAGCAGTGTGGGTGATTTCCTAACTGACTCTATACACAACAAAGCAGAAAGAATGCGAAGCACAGCAGCATTCATTTTAAGATGCTGAAATCTGGGTTGGCCTGCTGGTGCTGTGGTAGCACTACTTGCAATGCCAGCAACCCAGGGTCGGAAGCGAACTCGGGTTGCTGGAGGTCTGGCAGGGAGAAGGATCGAGCACCTGGGACTGCTCTCTCCTCCTCTGAGCAGGGTGGGCTGCAGGTCCTGCTGCTTTACCACCACCTGTGTGACCATGGGTGGTTGTGCAGTGGTGCTGCAGAGTGATCAGGAGGGGAGGACGCTAGCCAGGATCTGGAGCAGTGGCACGCCTCTATGTGACCTACCTCCTTGGATCTCCCAGTGCTGGTGCCTCAGGACAGAGACCAGAAAACTAGGAACAATCACCCAACATCAGCCACTGGTAGAAGGGACCCAGGTGCCCCAGACTTCATAACCAGGCTCCATGAGGGACCCACTGGGCTGCCTGACACACACTAAGGGAGTGTGAGGTGACCTGTGGTCCCCTCCCTTCCCACCTGGGGGGTACAACCCAGGCAGGATAGGGCAGGCCCACAGGAGCTCCTGAGCATTACCTGGGTGAAGCTAGGGATACCCAGCCTAAGAATCTCTGAAAGTGGAGACTGATGCTGTGAGAAGGGGGGATAGAGAGAAAATAAAAAAAATTAAAAAGATGCTGAAATCTTAAACATTCTGTGCAGTGACATGCAATTTCTGTGAGGCACCGGTACAAGAATTCAAAATCCGCAAACCAAGCAGGATTCCATGATTGTTACTGGTGTTACCAGTAAAAATGGAAAACCAGGGTCCCTGTCCATCTTAGATCACCATGCTCCTCCCTCTCTACCGCATGTGAACCTTCCACTTCTCATTTATTTTAACAAACATGTACCATGTTCTTCTGTATTTCCGTGATCTTCCTGCTCACTGTCACCTCCCTCTACAGAAGCCACCCCAGATTTATTTTCTTTCCTGAATTTATTTTTTGTTTGACTTTGATTTTTTTTAATATCATATTTAGCTTTATTTCCTTTTAACCCATTATACTCCACATTGTTTTAATCTGAGTATTCTTCTAAGTCTGAGTCTGTGCTTTCTGTGGTTACAAGTTCAGACTTTGTGTGATTTTAAGGTGGTAATTTGTAATTCTGTCTGGCTCTGTATGCTATCTTCCTTTAATTTCTTGTGCAAAAGTTAGACACTTTTGTTTCCTTAACCTCTTCTTGTTCAGTAGAGACTGGAGTCTCCATGACTATTTTATCAATTTGTTTGACTGCCTCCAAACAGATAACTCCTTAGTTTGGTGAACGTTTTAACATGACAGGTTTTATACACTTTAACACAAAGTCATTGGCTATACTTAAGTCTAAGCTTTTGTCTTTATACTACTGTATTAAGAAATGTGCTGCACATTGCAGAATATAATATTAGTTTAAAAAATTAGCACTTACTTGTGGGCTTAGATACCAGCAACTAGTTGCTAAATTAAGCAAAAAGGGGGGAGGAGAGTCAGAGAGGTATACTTCCAATACATCAACAAAAAAGGTTTAAACCACTTCCAATCACAAGTCAGATCCCTTTTTACACACATCAGTTCTTCAGAGAGCAGCCATTATCATTTGTATAAACAAGCGGATGTTAGCTCAAAAGCAGTTTATGACAAAAAGATTGTTCCACAGCAGTGCATACAAACAATCACATGATTTTCAAGTGGTCCACTTCCATAACTAGTAGCCTTCCTAAAACAACAAAAGCCATACCAAACAAGCACTATGAACAAGTCTGTATGCAATACACAAAGAGCTCTATACAGTGCACTCTACAAAATTCTCCTAAAAGTAATTTAGAGAAAAAGCAGCCAAAAAATGGAGGAAGACCTTGGAAGTGAGGAGCCATTTTACTAATGGCTACTAATCAAAACCCTTGCACTCTCATTAAACAACTTCCTTTCCTTCTGCTTTTCCCTCAAAAACAAGGCTCAGACTATCTTTGATTGCATGATATTTCAGTCTTCTTTAGCAATTTTTAATGTTCAGAGAGGTATGAGTCAAGCTGCACTTATCTGTTTTGAGTGGTGATTTTGTTGTCGGCATCCCATATAGCCAGGCCCCCTAATGCTCTGCAGCAGCATTTTCAGATTTCTGCAGCAGGGCTCCTAGGCTCTGCAACAGAATTTTCTGATTGTGATTGGTTGGCATCCATGGCACTCCAGACATTACCTCGTGGGTTTTAGCCCACCTGATAGACTAATGATGCACATGACCCCAGATCAAATTTTTAGTATATCCAGGTCCCAGAAACCCCTGCTCTCCAGTTTCGAATCGTGCATCTGATCAGGCAACAAGCACACCAGGAATCCCTGTCTGCTCCACTAGGTAAGCCCTTGAATTCAAGGATGTTTGAATCAGGTTGTAATTAAATCATAATTAAGTTGTAATTAGGAAGAAAGAAACAATGTATCAAGAAGACCACGTATGAAAGGCTTGGAATTCTACTAAACTTGTTAAGGATTAGAGACATGGGGCTATTCTAAGCCAGATTTCCTAGCACGGAATTAGCCAGCTTATGTAGCTACACCTTTGTTTTGGCTGTTTTGTGGTGATTTATAATGTTTTGGGCCAGATATTCCAAAAGAGGTTTATGCCATGCTTAATAGAGTTGTAGCCTGCATGAAGTCTGAACTTGCTCCATTCTGCGATATGCAGCAGGAGGCAGTTGCACCACTGAAAACAGGCTGAGCAACAGCGCAATGCAAATGAATGCATGCTGAACTGGAGGGGAGGAACCATGCATAAACTGCACAGCCTGATATTCAGCCGGGATGTGCAGAGTTGTGCAGACACAACCCCCAACCTGCGCCTGCACAACTCTGAGCCCAAAAAAAAAAGGCTCAAGTCGAGGGCCACCCACAGGTGAGCGGCTGCATTGCAGGGCGCAACTCAGCAGCTGCCACCTGTGGCTGGCCCCTAACCCACTCCCAGTGCCCCCCCTGCAGCCCGATCACGGGCAAAACAGTGTAAAATCTACACCACCACCCCACTGGCCCGATCATGGGCATAGTTTAATTCCCCCTCCCACCAGCCCGATAGAGGCAGCAATGTGTCTCCCCCAACACATCCTTGGTGGTCCAGTGGACCGTAAATCCCGATCGCGGGATGGAGTAAATAAAACACCCCCCGAACACATCCCTGGTGGTCCAGTGGACCGTAAATCCCGATCGCAGGATGGAGTAAAGAAAACACCCCCCCAAAAAAATCCCTGGTAGTCCAGTGGACTGTAAATCCTGATCGTGGGATGGAGTAAAGAAAACACCCCGAACACATCCCTGGTGATCCCCACCCCACCCACCCATGAAGCCTCACCTCCCCACTCCCCTCCGGCAGCTGGCGGGCGGCAGCATCCCACCGCCTGCCACCCGCCGCCCACCGACTGACTGCTCGGTAGGGCTGCATGCCCATTGGTGCAGAGCAAGAGCCAATGAGTGCAGCCCATACCATACAACACAGTCCAGTTTTGTGAATGAATGTATTCATTCACAAAACTGGATTGTCTTGTAGTATGGGCTGCATGCCCATTGGCTCTTGCTCTGCACCAATGGGCGTGCAGCCCTACTGGGCAGTCAGTCGGCGGGCGGCGGGACGGCAGGCGGGTGGGATGCTGCTGCTCGCCGGGGAGCGGGGTGGTGAGGCTTCGCGGGTGGGTGGGTGGAGGACACTAGGCACCAGGGATGTGTTCGGGGTGTTTTACCCCATCCCACGATCGGGATTTACGGTCCACTGGACCACCAGGGATGTGTTTGGGGGGGTGTTTTATTTACTCCATCCCATGATCGGGATTTACGGTCCACTGAACCACCAGGGATGTGTTCGGGGGCGGAGACACATTGCTGCCCGCAATCAGGCTGGTGGGGGGGCATTAAACTATGCCCACGATCGGGCCAGTGGGGGGTGGTGGTGGGGATTTTACACTGTTTTGCCCATGATCGGGCTGCAGGGGGCATCGGTCCCAGAAGGCTGCTGCCTGGCAGGGTGCCAGGTGCAAGTCCTCGGGGATCGGTGCACCTGCATGCTAATGGCATGCAAATGGGGGCATAATCAGATGCAAATGGCCCCCCCTGCGCCTTGCATGAATTATGGCCCCATTTGGTACGTCACCTTTGAAGAGTCGGATTTTGGCGTGATGGCGCAATGGTACTTATGCCACCGCAGTTGAATGCTCCACTCTGACCACTTGCTGTGGCGCAAGTTCCATCGCACGGCAGCACAGTGGCTGTGGCTTGGGGTGATATTCAAGGAGTTGCTCAGGCGCCTAACCACTTTGAATATCACTCTGGCCACACCCTGCACAACTATTTTGTGCAGTGCAAGGGCTTGCTCCACAAAATAGCGCAGTTTGAATATCTGGCCCTTTATGTATAGCGTTTAATTATAGTGTCCATCAGAGGGTAAGAGAATCTGGATATGCATATTGTATGGCCTTCTTGGCCTGGAGTAATCCACGCATGCTGGCACGCCATCCTGTTCCCCCAGCTACTCCACCCTTCAGAGTCCCCTTGCCTTTGGGGACTAGACGATGGCGTTTTCCAGAGAAGGCAGCCCGTAGGACAGTTTACCACGTGGAGGCCCGGCGGGCCCCTGCCCGAGTCACGCAATCCGCGTGGTCGCTCTGTTCCTTATCCCCAATCTCTCTCTCTCTGCCATGCGGCTCTGCCCCCAGAGGCTCAAAACATCTCCTCCTCCCCGCGCCATGCGGCCCTAGGCCTAGAGGCCTACTCAACCCACCGTGGGCGCGTTTCGCCTCTCGCCCTAGAGCGCTTCTGTTGCAGGCTTCTGATTGGGCCTACTTCGGCCCGTGATCGCACTCCCTTCCTGGCAGTCCTCGGGGACAGTTAACCTTCCACGGAGGGGGTAAGGCGTCCACCTCCTCCCCCCACTAGGTAGGCGCCCGTTTGAGGATGCCTCTCTTACCCAGGCCTAGCTCGGGAAGCATGGGGCTTTGGCCCCAGGTCCAGGAGCCAAGCTCGTGCTACAGGAACCACGCCAGGGTGAGTCACATTCTCCCTCATCCCGCCGCTGGTTAGCCTTCTACCGGGCCTCTGGCTCAACCTTTCTCCCAGGCCCCAACTGGAGGAGCATGGGGACCTGGAGCACTGCCCTCTTTTGCCTTCTTCCTCCCTCACAAGCCAGTGCAGCTAGGGAGGCAGTATAGTCCTGTAGTTTAAGGCTCTTATCTGCAATCTGGAGATCTAGGTTTGAATCCACGGCCCCAACACAACAGGATGTACCGGGCTACCCCTCCACAGAGTCTGAGGGTGTGGTGCAAGGCTACTGGACAAAAAAAAATGAAAGAGGAACCTTCCCTCAGGGGTCTCCCCTTCACCGTTGGGTCCCTCCCACAGCAACCCTCTGGTGGGACCCCCATGATAATGACACAAGGCCCTCTGATCTCCTTCTCGGCCTTGATTGAACTGGGTCTCGGGTCCCTCCCACAGTGACCCAAGAAGGTAGGCCTTGTCTGCCCTAGATTTCCCCACCCAGTCACGCCATGGTTCCCTCCCATAGCGAGCCATGTGTGTCGGGCCCACCCATGGCTCCCAGGCCACTTTCTTCACCACAGTCCTCATTGCGGGGGTCCTCCCATAGCACCCCCACAACTCTCATAATGTGATGGTGGCATATTTGCAGTCCTTTAGCGCCCCTATCTAGAAGATAGAGGTAGAGCATCGCCCCCTGGGCATCGTCTACAGCTCCAATCTAAAGCCTACCTTCTTTTCTCCCCAGATGGTGAAAGCAAAGAAATGCTCCTCGTGCAGCACCACCCTTCTTCCCCAAACTCCGGGACCCCTCTGCACAGCCTGTCTCCTCGACGACAGACTCCTCCCTAGAACAAACTCCGCCCTATGGGAGCCAGCAACCCGGGACCTAGCAACCCCCGTGGATGGACCCGGCTCCCTCCTAATCCAAAATCAACAGGCCGTGGTAGCCATGATGGAAAGCCAGCAGAACTTTATGCTAAAAATAATGGAAAAGCTGGAATCCCTTACGCAGCACAGATCCAAACCGTTGAGTCTGGAACCTGACAAGGCGGGGGGGCAACCGGAGGAGCACTCGACCCATGAGGACACCCTTCCAAACGTCCCACAAGAAGACGCGCATGAGGACAAGGATAAAGAGGATACAGAGGACGAGGATGAAGCGGAATCAGACGAAGAGGATATGGAGCTCCCAGCTACACCTTCCCTGACTTCAAAATTATGTTCCTTTGACACGATCCCAGGGCTCATGAAGATCATCAAGGCCACCATGGGATTCCACATTGAGGAGAGTAAGCCCCAGTCAAAGCTCTCAACCTCACAGATTCTTATGCTGAGGGCGCCGAACACAGAGACCTTCCCTGTATGTCCGACCATCGAGGACATCTTCAATAAAGAGTGGCAATCCTTGGAACCGGGCAGAATGATCAACAGAAAGAACCTGGACAGGATGTACCCAGTACAGGGGAAAAATCTGATATCTGGTGCAAAGCACCCACCATTGACCCTCAGGTGGCGGCTCTTAGCAAAAAGACTGTACTACCATATGGCACAATCGCTCTCAAAGACCCTACGGACAAAAAGGTAGAAGACATGATGAGAAGAGCATTCGAGATTGAGGGCACTGCTTCAAAGGCAACCACCGCTACCATCTACACGGCACGGGCTCAAATTCGTTGGCTCAAAGAGCTCCAGGAGCAAGCCACCCCCAAATCCAGGGAGGCAGAACTGTTAGAATGTACTTTAGATGCAGCTAAATACCTAGCCGACATGGCGGTAGACACCTTGCACCTTCACGCCAGGGTTACAGCCATCACCAACCGGGTTCGGAGACCACTGTGGCTAAAATTGTGGGATGCAGACAATGAATCAAAGACCCTGCTGCAAAACCTACCACTAGGGGGAAAGTATGTATTTGGGGAAGGCATGCAGGATTATCTGAAGCAAAAGGAGGAGGGCAGAGACCTTCTTAAAAATAAATCCAGGTATACCTATCTCCCCTCATCTAGATGGAGGTTTCGGGGGGGGGACAGACTGTACCAACCACACAGGGACACACCACAACAAGGCCACTCCTTTCGAGGCAGGGGCCACTCACACAGCTCCCATGGTCCATACTCTAATCCTATCAGTCTTCCTCCTTCAGAGCCCGGGTTAAAGAACCGGAGGATGAGGTAGAGGCTACAGGGAAAGCAACAGTGACTACAATCCTATGACCAGGCAGGGCCAGGATCTCTAGCCACCAGTAGGACAAAAGCTGACCTTATTCACAGATCGCTGGCTTCATACAACCTCAGACAGATGGGTCCAGGAGGTGGTAACCAAGGGTACTCAATCGAGCTATCCCAGTCCCATATTCCCCAAAGATTCGTATCCTCCCCATAGCCAAAAAAAGGTAACCCCCATCAGGTTCAGCAAATCTTAGCGGATCTGATTCGAACAAGGCCATCCAACCTGTACCGCACCAGAACAGAACTTAGGAGTCTACTCCATATTCTTCCTGGTCCCCAAGAAATCAGGAGCTCCATCCCATCTTGGACCTAAAGCACTCAACTGCCACGTGGTATCCCACCGATTCAAAATGGAAACCATCCAATCAACTCCTGCACTGTGTCCGAGTAGGCAATTACCTGACGTCCATAGACCTAAAGGACACATACCTTCATATTCCCATCATTCAAAGGCACAGACAGTTTCTTCAGTTTCACATTCTAGGCCATCACTTCCAGTACCAAGTCCTGCCGTTTGGCCTCTCCTACACCCCGAGTGTTCACCAAGGTCTCCATAACCCTGGTGGCCAAACTCAGGGAGCAGGGGCTAGACATAATACCGTACTTGGACGACTGGCTCATCCGGGCCCGGTCCAAGAATCAGGCTTGGCAACACACGGAAGCAGCCCTGCAGGCACTCGAAGACCACAGTTGGGTGGTAAATCGGGAAAAGAGTCACCTCACTCCCACACAGCAGATTGAGCACCTGGGAGCCCTGATCGACTCGGCACAGGGATGGGCAAAACCATCTCCCCCGAGAGTACACAATTTGATGAGCCTGGCCCATCAAATGAAAGCCCGACACCAAACAACCATAGGAAGGATAGCCCAGTTGTTGGGCTGCATGGTGTCTTGCATAGACCTCATGCCCTGGGCCAGGTGGCACATGCGTCCACTCCAAACATACATCCTAACTCGGGAGGCTCCGAACGAGCACAACCTACAGGTCGTAGTACCACTACCACCAGCGGTAAGACTCTCCTTGACATGGTGGATGGTGGAGTCAAACCTGACCAAGGGAGTCCCTCTAGAGGCCTCATACACAACCGTAATAGAAACAGACGTGAGCCTATCTGGTTGGGGGGCTTGTCTGGGAGACGCGATGGTCCAGGGCCTATGGTCTCCAGCAGAATCAAAACTTTCCATCAACATCCTGGAAATGAGAGCTGCACTCTATGCCCTCAAGTCATTCAAGCACCTGGTTCACGGTCAATCGGTCTTAATCCGCTCCGACAACCGGGTCACTGTGGTGTACATAGCCAAACAGGGCAGAACCAGGAGCAGGGCCATGCTGAGGGAGGCTATGGCAGTCCTCATGTGGGCCCAATTCAATCTCAGACACCTGGGTGCAGTACACTTGGCAGGACGACTGAACGTCCACGCAGATTGGCTCAGCAGGCAACAGGTGCACCCAGGGGAATGGCGGTTGCATCCGGATCTCTTCCAGATGATCCAAACGACATGGGGACCCATAACCATAGATCTCATGGCGACACGGGACAACGCCAAGGTCAGGGACTACTATTCGCGGTTCAGGGACGATCTCTCCCAGGGAACGACACCCTATCCCAATCATGGCGCCAGAAACATGCTTATGTCTTCCCGCCTCTTCCCCTGATTCCACAGGTACTAGTCAAGGTACGGGCATCACGCTGCACAGTCATCCTGGTGGGCCCCTACTGGCCATGCAGGACATGGTTCACCGCAATTTGAGAGATGTCCCTAGACAGTTTCAAGATACCATACCGAATAGACATGCTCTTGCAGGGTCCAGTAATACACCCGACCCTGCAGACTCTGAAGCTCATGGCCTGGCTCCTAAAAGGAGGAGACTAAGGGAGGCGGGCTACCATGACACTGTCATCAGCACCTTACTTCAGTCCAGATGGACCTCCACCAATTCCACCTATGGTAGACAATGGTCTATATTCTCTTGGTGGTGCCTAGAATGGGGCAAGTTAGCCGAGCAGACTGACATGGCTACCATTCTGCTGTTCCTCCAACAGAAGTGGACAAGGGACTAGCCCACTCTTCCCTCAGGGTGCAACTGTCAGTCATAGGGGCAGCCACCGGACCCATCGGGGGGTACAGCCCGGAAGCCCACCCGATGCCTTATGTTTCCTAAAGGTGGTAGAGATCCTCCGTCCAAGAACATGACCGACCATCGCACCTTGGGATCTCCCGCTAGTCCTTGATTCCCTCGGCTCAGCACCCTATGAACCTCTCCTCGAGGTGGATCTATTCTGGGTCGGCCTCAAGACATGCTTCTTGGTGGCAATCTGCTCAGCCAGAAGGATCTGAGAACTAGGGGCACTATCCTGCGCAGAACTTTACACAGTGTTCACCCCTCAGGGGTCCACCTGAGAACGGTACCTGCCTTCCAGCCAAAGGTGTCCACTGTCTTCCACAGGGAGCAACCCATCAAGTTGCCCACCTTTCCGGAGGGGCCCAACAGGACACCAGGGAGGTCCCACATCACCTAGATGTTGGTTCCACCTCTCCGTGTACCTAACCAGAACGCATCCCATATGCAAGACAGAAAGATTGTTCATCATCGCTAGGGACAGAGGCAAGGCAGGGCCGCCTCCAAGACCACCATCGCGGGTGGCTAAGGAGAACCATACAGAATGCCTACATAGAAAAACAGATGCCACCCAGGGATCAAGGCTCATTCTCAATCAGAGCACTCGCCCCTTCCTAGGCGGAAAGGGCAAGTGTGTCCCCAGAGGACATATGTAGGGCAGCCACATGGAGCCCTCTCCACACATTTGCCAGGCATTACAGGCTCGAACAGTTACAGGTCTGCACGCCCACTTTTGCCTCTCAGGTCCTGGCAGCAGCATCTCATCTCCTCACCTTAGACCACTCTGCTCCCTCACTTGGGTACTACACTGCTACTTATCTACCCATGAGGTAATGTCTGGAGTGCCATGGATGCCAACCAATCACAATGGGTGTTTAGTCACCTGGTAAAGGTGATTGTATTGGTTGGCATCCATGGCACTCCAAGGCCCCCCCCTTCAGAGTGCTCAGAGTGACTGAGACTGAACAGAAGGTCTTCGACCTCAGAAGGCATACAAAGGGAAAATACATAAATGTTGACTCATTATGATAACGTACCAATCGGTCCGTTCGGGAATGAGAGTAGATTGTAAATATTAGGGTAAATAAAGGTTCGGCCTATGGGCCTCTGACGCTACGTCAGAGCCGTGTCATCATTTGTCTCTTCATTTGCCATTGCTTGGTTGCTTTCACATTGTATCTTTTCCTCATACTGACTAACCTTGATTTCAGCTATGGAAGATTCAACTGGAGAGCAGGGTTTCTGGGACCTGGATATACTAGAAATTTGATCTGGGGTCATGTGCATCATTAGCCTATCAGGTGGGCTAAAACCCATGAGGTAATGTCTGGAGTGCCAACACAATCACCTTTACCAGGTGAGTAAACACCCATTTCTGCTGCATGATTCCTGTGGCAGAATGCAGTCCTGCCATTAACTAAAATATGATGTGCTGTCATTGATCGCATCACATACCAAGCATAGAGGAGGGGTCTCAGGGTAAACAAGATGGGCACAGGAGCCTGGCAGTATGGAAAAATTGTATATTTGACTGGAAATTCACCAAAAGCAATGCATTCTGCAGCATTATATGAATTATGTGGCATGAAGCAAATTCTGTGGAAAATTCTCAAACACAGAATCATGAGAATTCCAGGGCCTTGCTTATAGCATGCAGCAACCCAAACTCTAGGGTTTCATGGAGATGAAGTAGGCAGGAGACAAATGTAGGTTTTCATTTTTTATAGTAACTTGCTTTGTGTTGATAGCAGGTTAGATTTCTTCAAAAGGAAAATGGCAGTAAAAACATTTCAGTACAGAGAGCAGCAGTCAAGCCTCCTCTCATTTCATCAGTTTGTCACCTTGACTGCCACCTCTCTCCACAGGAGAATTATGATTCTATACTTGGCTGCTCACATGTAGCTAGCCTACTTAATGGAAAGGTTTGGACCTCTTCCATGCCCAAGGAGGCATCGACATGACTTCTTAGGCTTTTATGGTCATTTGCTTAGGGTCTGAGATCTCCTTCAAGGAGGTGCCCACCCATATGAAGCATCAATGACTATCAGTATCCAGACTTTGGTTCAGCTGTATGTTTCCAATCACAATGTTCATATTTATCCTTTTTTTCATGTTTGCATTTACTTGGTTTATCTTCCTGTTATATTCACATTTCTAATCTGTATGGTTACTTCTTTACTATGGAATGTATTGTTATTTAGACATTCTATAGGCAAATGTTGTTTCAAGTGTTAAGAACCATTATGGCTTGCAACCTTACATTTCTGGGTTTACTCACCTACCATGAGTTTTTTGCTCCACTGTTTTTTAAGTACCAGTACTCAGGATGTCATCATCCTCCCCTATACTCCCTCCACTGTGGTGAGTCCTCTCAACCCATCTATCAGGTGGCACTCCACTTCATGTGCACTACCATACCTTTTTGGGTACCAGCAGCCAGGGAAACTTTCTATTACTCTAGCTAATATCTGCCCACACTTTATTTGGGGATACACTTATGTACTACCTTAGTCATGAAGGCTTATACTTCTCCTTAGTCAAATTACTGTAACTACAGGGACAGTTTTAAAGCTTTTCTCCTGGAATGCCCAGGGCATTCATTTGCCTATTATGTGTATGCTAGCAGAATTCTGTCAGAATGATAATTCCAGTTCCAGTGCTTTTTGAATTTTTATGGTAACTTCCGTGGAATTCCAAAAGAATCATAGAATCGTGGAATCTTGATGGCAGAAAAAGACCCTTAGGCCCATCCAGTATACCCTCTTCCACCCCTTTATTTATTCCACCCCCCTCCAGTAATCCTTTTCCTGCTCCTATACAGCCTCTTGTGTCTGTCCCAGTCAATCTTGAACTCAACATCTCCCATCATCATCAGCAGCTCTACTTTTTATACAAATTTTAAATTTTATTTTCGACATGCAATTTTACATTGAGGCACAGTATCCCACAGTTAACTGCTAAGAATCAATGCAATCTGCAGAATATTTTTACAATACTGTATGTTTTGTGACTTAATAGTCAGTTGCGTTATTTGTATTAGTATTTGTATTGTTCTTATATTTATATCATTGTATCTCTGTTACTGCACCCTGGATATCCCTGAAAGAGGGCACTTATGCTTAAGGAACCTACCTAGTTATCAAATGTATAAATTAATATGTAAATAATTATTGCATGTGTCAGTTTCTAAGAGAAACTGACCATAAAACATTACACCAGTTGGAATATGGAGGTAGGCGCTAAGGGCGATTATAAAGCATGTGGATTTATTTCTAATGCAATTCACCCAGTTTCTACAATGGAATTAACATATAGTGTCAATGAAATGTGGGGCCTGATTCAAGAAGGGTGATGTAGAGCTTGCACCAAGCCCTACATCATCTGCATTCATTTGACTCAACTGTGTCAAAGCCCTTGCTCTTGCAGCCCAGTTCATGAAGGGCTGGCGTAGTTATGACTGTTTCCACACTTTACAGCAGCTTGTGCCAAAGCTGTGGCACAAGACTCATACTATGGGCCCCCCCGTGGCACAAGGTTACAGTAGACCAGGGGGAGCTGGTCTAACATGTTGCAGTCAGTACAAGGGACATGTGGCTGGGGGTTTGTGGCAAGCATTTTTGCTAAATTGTACTTGTTGCAATGTTTGATGCAGGTCACTCCTTGCATCAAACCCTCTGCTGCAAGTCTCTTGAGCCAATCCAAACCTCATTTGTGATTCAGGCTTGTGGTCTGCAAAACAAAAATGGAATTGCTGCATTTGGGGACAAATCTGTGGAATTGCAATATGTTCATCTGAAGAATTCTGCCATTCCACTTACAATGGAATTAGCCAGAATTTTCCAAAATTATGTGGAATTCAAAAATATATATTACTGATAAGGAAAATGTCTGGGAACATAGAAACATAGAATTTGATGGCAGATAAGGACCGCTGGCCCACCTAGTCTGCCCATTTCCCTACCTAATAGATAAGCTATGGATCCTAGTTAACCAACAGCCTACTTCCTCCTACCCCTACTAGAACTGCCTTATGTCTGTCCCATGCATTCTTGAATTCCCCCACTGTTTGTGACTCTACGACCTCCTGAGGAAGGCTGTTCCATGCATCCACAACCCTCTCTGTGAAGAAATACTTCCTCACATTACCTCTGAGCCGCCCCCCCATCTTCAAACTGTGCTCCCTTGTTTTTGCACATCACTTTTTCTGAAAGATGCTACCCTCTTGGACTTTGCTGATTCTCTTGAGGTATTTGAAAGTTTCTATCATGTCACCCCTCTCCCTCCTTTCCTCGAGGCTATACATCTTTAGTTTCTTTAGTCTTTCTTCATATGTCTTCTGATGCAGACCCTGCATTATTTTGGTTGCCCTCCTCTGGACAGCCTCCACCCTGTCTATGTCTTTGTGGAGATAAGATCTCCAGAACTGTACACAGTACACCAGATGTGGTCTTACCAACTGTCTGTAGAGAGGGCCAACAACTTCCTGTTTTCTACTGGTGATGCCTCTCTCTGCATCCTAGTATCCCTAGCCCTCCTTACTGCCTTCTCAAATTGTTGGCCCACCTTTAGGTCATCTGATATGACAACCCCAGGTCCCTTTCCATTTTTGTTGTTGTCAGTATCTCACCCTCCATTGTGTATTCTTCCTGGGTTTTGTTTCCAGGTGCATTACTTTGCAGTTCTTTGCATTGAATCTAAGCTGCCAAACCTCCAGCCTTGCCAAGTCCCTTTTCATCCTTTCCACCCCACCTTGTGTAACAACCCTGTTGCAGATCTTTGTGTCATCTGCAAAGAGACATACTTTCCCTTCCAGTCCCTCTGCAATGTCACTTATAAAGACATTCAAAAGGACCGCCCCAGTATTGAACCCTGCTGTACTCACTAGTAACCCTCCTTTATTCACTGTGACTCCATTTACTATTACCCGCTGTGTCCTGTTGTCCAACCAGTGTTTTGCCCAGGCTACCACCCTGGGACCCACTCCCAGGCTGGCTAATTTGTTTATTAATCTTTTGTGGACTGTGTCAAATGCCTTGCTAAAGTCTAGGTAGGCCATGTCCACAGCCCTCCCTGGTCTACTGCTTTGGTCACCCAGTCAAAGAAATCAATTAGATTTGTCTGACATGACCTTCCTGCTGTGAATCCATTCTGCCTGGGGTCCTGTGCCCCACTGGCCTCTAGGTACTCAACAATTCTTTCCTTCAGAAGTGATTCCATCATTTTCCTACCACTGAGGTCAAACTGACAGGTCTGTAGTTTCCTGCCTCTGTCTTGCTCCCATTTTTGTGAAGGGGAATCACATCCACCCTCCTTCAGTCCTCAGGTACCACACCATCCTCCTATGATTTATTAAAAAGGGTAGTCTGTGGTGTTACTAGTTCTTCCCTTAGTTCTTTTAGAATTCTGGGGTGAATCCCATCAGGCCCCATTGCTTTATCCACCTTCAGTTTTAAGAGTTCTTTCAGAACCCTTTCTTCTGTGAAAGGACTAATATCAACCCCCCTATCCAGACTGCTTCTATTGACCAAATTAAGTATTCCCCCCTGCTTTTCCATTGTGAATACTGAGCAGAAGTATTCGTTCAGTATCCCTGCTTTTTCAATGTCGCTCTCTGCCCAACCACCTTCCTCTTTGTTCAGCCTCAGTATCCTGCCTTAGTCTTTCTTTGCTCCCTAATGTACCTGTAAAAGGTTTTATCCCCCTTCTTAACCGAGTTGGCTATCTTTTCCTTGGTTTGGGCCTTTGCTATTCTGACTGCCTTACCACTTCCTTCTGCTTTACTCTTCTTTGGGAGTAGGTTCATTTCCATATCCAATATTTCTTTAGACTATTTTTTGTGGCACCCCAACAAGATTTTATTTTTTCACATTCCCACAATAAATGCTATACAGTAGATTAACCACTTTGCTACATCCATTTCAGAATTTATTAGTTGCTGATTTATTGATTCTTGCTAAAATGTTTGGAGTAATGCATGCCCTGTACAGTACTTTTCTTTGAATACATTTTTTTTTGCAGATAAATATTTTTTTTAAATGTTTTAGCCCCATGTGACAGGCTTGGACCTCCTTCCATCTCCAGTGCCAACCCCCATGCCCACTTGTTGATGCTTCACTAACAACCTGTCCAGGACCCCATAGCTTACCCACCTCACACTGCTGTGCTGCTCCATTTTGATTCCCCCAAAAGATGAGAACACCTTCAGCCGCCTTGGCATTTCTTTCCATAGTGGAGGTGAAGGCTAGGGGTACTTTCTGAATGGCAATGGTAGGAACCCAACACTGAATGTGGTGGGAAGACAGGAACTTCATCTGCTCAATCCTGCACCGTGTTTGACTCTTAATCCTGCCTTCCCCAGAGTGTACTGCAACCTTAAGTGTGGCAAGCCTGACTCACCTGACTGATGGCAGCACTCCCTCCAGCATTCCCTCCTGAGTGCTTTCCCTGCACCACTACCTATGATCACTCAGGTGGTCATACAGGGTATACCTCCCCGACAGCAACACCACTACAGCTAACAACGTTGATGCAGACAGAACTGACAGTTCACTGTAATGGTGTGCTGAGACCCGGCTGCATTGTCTCCCAGTCTTGCACCCCTCCCCAAATCAACTCCAACTCAGAGTTGATTATATTAGTATGGGGAGGGTTGGAGTGACGCCTCAATAGAAACAAGGACCAGGGTCCCATATAGATTTGTGTCAACCGCAACTTGCAGTGTGATGCCGGCCGACAAAATTGTTTTTGAACTGGCATTGTAGAGCCATGGTAGAGCAGGGTGCAGGTACTCTGACAGCCCTCACTCATTTCCAAATCTGAGTCACTGGCATTGCAAGTGATAATGCTACCACTGTGCCAGTGGGACAGCTGTTGATACATAAATTGTGTTAGTTTTGCATCTTAAATGTTTCCAAAACATGTGAATATGTGATATTTTGACTTCATAGCCAATTTCAAGTTATGTTTTATGTTTATATCACCTTCTACCTGAGCTAATATTTTATAGTTTCTTGAAAGGAGTCTTTTAGCTTTATTTCATGCCAAATATTCTTCCCTTAAGATTCCAGTGCAATCCAGTTTTGGGTTGATCCCAACTGATGTGTAAAACTCTTTGAATTTATTATAATAGTAATATATGAAAGGACATTTTTTCCAATCTTATTTTTCATTAGTTCATTAAATTATGGGTAAGAGATAAACTGGGTATTACACTTTAAGTCAGCACATTTCTTAACTCCTGATATAAGTACCTGTTTTTTATTCTGTATCTACAGTTGAGACATACTTTTTTATTGGCTGTAAAATTGGTGTGAATCCAAGGAACTTTTAAATAGCGTTTTGTACTATTTATTCATTTAATAGTGTTTCAATATGAGAAACTGGATCATAGATTTTTTTTTTGCCATTTAGGAATGAATAGCAAGCTGTCCAAACCATGCCATCATTTTTTCTTCTGATAATACACTGTTAAATGTCTCATATTCCAAAGTCTGACAAAATGACAATTTCAATATTAGACTGAGAACCTGACTTGGGAAACAAACAGGTCTCTAGCAACTAGCCCTCCCTTGGTCACTAGGAATAATTAAACAGCAGCAGGTTATTCTAGGCTTACCTCATCTTCATAAAAAGAAGGGAAGAAGAAATAGCTTTTAAGCATGAGAACCAGGATTCATCTGACCACCAAATGTTGTTTGCATTACATAAAGAAAATGTTGCAAAGCCACACTCCCTGCAGGACCCTACACATAATGATATGCATAGTGATAGCATAGTTGAAGCAAGAGCAGATCAATCTTTTTTGTCTCTTATCACTATACATGCTCCATTGTCTTCTTTCCAGCAGGCAAATACATACCTCACTATATGTATTACAGACCCTGTAATGATGCTGATCCAAAGAGACTGTTAAAACTTTTATTACTGTATCAGCCCAATTCATTGTTACCTATGTGTGTGTCATATCATTTGAGTGTACTGTTGTTCATGTGTTCTGATATGAAATTTATTAATCAGAAGAATTAAATCATATTCTCATTTTGGTTATTTGTCAAACTCATGCTCAAGTATTTTATTTTCCATTCTGAGTATTTTAGTAGTGGTTTCTGCACTGTTCTCTGGCCTGGACTAGATTCTTATTAGGCTTTATTTATTATGATTAGAGATGGGTGAACTAGCCAGAATGTGCATTATGAAGTAATTTGCAAATTTATAATATTCACAAGTACAAATTCACAGACTCTGTACTTTGTGAAGTGACTGCTCCTATGCAAACTGATCAAAATTCACCTGCAAAAAGGCCACTTTGCAGATAGAAATGGCTACCTCATGGCAAAATGTTGCACATGTTGGTGAAGTTATAGTTACTGAGGTCAGTCGAAACTTTGAGAAGCTTCACAGAGCCAAATTTAAGCCACTTCTCTGCAACTTTGATGGCATCATTACAGGGACACTGGTTTACCGTGACTGAGAAAGGGCAAATTCTGTTTTGCACTTTGTAAAAACTGATATTGCCACCGGTGTCTGCCAAGCCAAAATCCATTTTTACTGGTGTTTTGTTTATTGCACTATATTTAATAATTTTTAACTGTGCAAGCATGCATTTTAGCAATTTTGGCCTCCGCTATTGTACATCCATCCATCCTTGTACCAATTAAAAGTTATTTTAGGTACAAGTGTGATGTCAGTAGCAGCACTATGGCCCCATCCCTCAGGTTCAATAGTAGCAATGGCAATGCAGACCCTATCCCTCAGGTGTGAGAAGGCAGCAACAACAGCACTATGGCCCCCCTCCCACCTGTGCAACAGAAGCAGCAGCACTGCATCCCCCCATCTCACAGGTGTAATGGCAGCAGTTCTACATTCCCCACCCCTCAAATGTGACAGCAGGCAGTGCAGCACTGCAGACCCCACCCCTCAGCTGTTATGGCAGGTGGGGCAGCACTGAAGCCCCCACCCCTCAAGTGTTATGGCCGGTGGTGCAGTACTGAAGCCCCCACCCCTCAAGTGAGATGGCAGGTATTGCAGCACTGCAGACCCCACCCCTCAGTTGTGACAGCAGCATCTGTATCACTTCAGCCTCACCCCTTAATGTGATGGCAGCAGCTGCGCACTGCAGCCCCACCCCTCTGGTGTAACATAAGCGCATGCAGCACTGCAGCCCCCTCAAGTGTGATGGCAGATGGTGTAGCACTGAAGCCCCACCCTCAGGTGGACAGCAGCAGAGGCATCATGACAGTACTTGTGCAATGCCATGTTCCAAAGATTGCCTGTCAGAGCTCAGACATGAATTAAGCTGAACCACCAGATGCCAAGCTGGACTCTATCAGTTCAGTCCCTAACATTTAAGCCTGAATTGGTTTATTTGGAAACAAAGTGCATCCAATTAAAAAATCTACAAGTGATTAATGAGAATGCTAATGGAGAGATACACAATCTTGCAAAATATAAACCAATTAGAATAGCACCCACAATAAATTGGCCACTTTCTGACTTGGTCTTCATGAAAATGGAGCCTCTTAGTTTTCATGTAGGAGCTCAAACTCATGAAAGGAGTTCTACCGGCAGAGGAGAAGCCATGACCACTGTACAGAATGGGGCTTCATCTCTCCTATCCCTCCTGCAGTCAACATAAATACATTAATCTTTGTATTAATACATTAATCTTTGTGCCTGATCACTAGTACAAACTGGTACATCTTCCAGTGTACCCAGCATTTTATGGCTCTATTGAACATGATGATTGATGCAGTCTTGCTCATAGCACTGCAAGATGATGACGCAGCCTAGCCCCTTTCTCAATACAATAGGCAGGGCAATAGTGCCCTAGGCACACTCATGGGATTAATAAAAATGCATTGGATATATAAGCTTCACTCTCCATGCGTAAGGGCATTATTGAGGAAGTGGCAACGTAGCAACAACATTAAAAATCAAAATGCAGGGCACACCACAGAATTTACCAGTTTGAGTGTCAGGTACAAAGATTATTTATATAATCTAGTGCCTGCAGGTGGGACCAGAGAGGTGAAGCCCCCATCTGTGCAGCAGTCATGGCTTCACCTCTACTGGTAGTTCTCCTTTAAAAACCTCATTGTCATGGTTGGCCTGGTGGCGTGGAGGGTTGAGGTGTTGGATGCCACACCTCCCGCACACCTGGTTTGGGAACTACTCAGGTCAGCATGGGAGGGAGGGGATCGAGCATCTGGAGGACTGCTCTCCCCTCCTGAGATGTGTTCTCTGTAGTTCCCCAACCCAATCCAAGCAAACATGGACTGCACTGGTACCAAGGCAGTCCTACCACACCACCTAAGAGAACAGACACCACAGGAAGTTTGTGGGAATGACACCTCCAGATAACCACACACAGCCATGCAGGACCCACCCTGAAAGGTAAGTATTTGGTTGGTGTTTTTTATTAGCATCACCCGGCTATGACAGTGGGTGGTGGGCCTGGTTGTGGTAGCCCAGGTTGCCGTGAATGCCCCCCCCCACCACCAACTACTTCAAAATTGTCTCATCCAACAGTTTTGAAGGGCACAGATGAAACATGGACATGGCTTACTTGATGTGGTTTAATAAAGTTTTTTTTGTGTGAGTGTGTGTGTCTCTATTCTTCTACACACAGACACAAACACAGACCACCCAAAAATGACTCTTTAAAAAAAAAACATATTTATCTTCAGGGTAGAGACAGGGTGAAGCAGGTCCAAGAGGTATAAAACAGTAAATGAAGTAATGCATTTTACAATTAAGACACATGCCCTGCAAGCCACCCCAAGACCACCAAACAATGTACCTTCCCCCTGCCCCAGGAGGGACTGGCTGGGTCACAGGCCAGGGTGCTAAATGAGGAGTACAGACCACAGAACATCTTGTCAAACCACACAATAATGTGAAATAAACCACATAAACATACACATTAAGATTTTTGTAAATAGTTTCCACTGTAGAATTTCATGCCTCCTCAACAGTCATTAATTTTGACACAGAAACATTGCAGTCCCTTGTACTAGGGGGTAAGCATGGCATGGACCCAACTGACTGGCACATGTGGGGAAAAAATGGTTCTATGCCACTCTGCCCATCCACCCCTCCCTCCTCTATCGCCAGAAGCCAGAACCATTTTTCCAGCATGTGTGCCAGTCCACACAGCCCCATCCCTCTGCTGACCATCAACAACCAAACACCAGAGCATGGCACAGACCCTGCTGTCTGCATACATGCTGGGAAAAATGGCTCTGTGCCACTCTACCCATTTTTACCTCCCTCCTCCATGACCAAAGGCCAGAACCATTTTTTTTTCAGCACATGGATCAGTCTGCCAAGCTGTCCCTTTGTCGACCATCAATAACAAGCCTGCTCATGCCACCCCACCATCTTCCCTTCCTTCCTAGCCTTTTCAAATTGCAGTTGGGCTATCCCCCCCCAAAAAAACACTTACTAGATTACAAGAGGCCCTCATAAAGGCAGTTGTCTTGTGGCAGTAAATGGAAAGGAAAGGCAGGTCAGCACAGTAGCACAAAGCTGGCAGGGAAGAATGCAGGCAAGCAACAGTGAATTTAAACCCTCCACACCAGCACAGCCACTCTCCCCACCCCAATGGACCTGAACACCCACTCTACCCACACCTATGGACCTGCACAACCACTCTCCTCACCCCTACAGACCTGCATGGTCACTTGTCCACCCCAACATACCAGCCAGACCACTCATCCCACCCTGACGTACCAGCCAGACCACTGGTCACACCCAGATGGAGCTGCATGACCACTCATTCCACCCTGATGGAATTCCACACCACCACCACTCCCCATAGTCTCACTGTGATGGACCAGACCCCCCCCCAGAGACACTGCTGGCAAAGCCCACCCCAACACAGACATCAACCACCACCAGCTGATGTCCAGAGAACTCAAACATGGACAAGACCCCCCAGGTCAGAGTCAGCAAACACCCAGAAACATGGACAGAATGCCCCCCCTGAGACATGGCCAGAATTCCTCCAGACATGGTCAGAATTCCCCTCCCAAGACACAGCCAGAATCCCCAAAGACATGGCCAGAATCCCCCAGACACGGACAGAAGCCCCTCTTCGAGACACAACACACCCTCCCCAGACACAGCCAACACCAAACATGGACATCAACCCCCCCAAAACAAATGGACAGGAACTACCCTCTGCTCACAGCTAGCTAAGGGCACACAGTGGGCACTCACTGGGGGCAGCAGAAGGAACACACACAGGGGGCAGCAGAAGGAACACACACTGGGAGCAGCAGAAAGGGGGCACAAACTAGAGAAGACCACACACTGGTGGAGCAAACATCCAGTAGAAGGGATTTTACCCACACTGTGGCAGCAAGCAATTTTCTTTTCTCTTCACACATATAAGCAATTAAGTGGCAGTCCCACAGCACTGACATCAGCATGCTTCCTAGCTGGATCATCGATCAGATACTAATATTTAGTATGGTGGCCCTACCTCAGTAGGTGCAGCGACCAAAAATGGACATGGATCAAGTAGCTGCAGAACAAGGTTCCTGGCCTGCACCATCACCACCACAGACTCGGGGAAAGGGCAACTAGGTCAATATATGGCCTGGTGAGGGACAAATGCTAACTAAACCAACAAGAGGTTCAGAGTCACTTCTGGGAATGGGTGCACACTCACTCCACAATGACTCAGGGCCAGACTAAAGGAGCAGAAAGCAGTGGAAAACAGCATAGAGGCTAATTATGTAAACAGGAGCCAGCCTTGAACTATGGTATCGAGTTCAAGGCAAGCACCCCAATCCCTTCCACTTCCTGGTTTGGAGACACCCCCCCACACACTCTTATACTTATACATCACAGTGTGCTAGCATGAGGTCATGCTCCAAAGGCACCCACCCACCCACACTAGCACATTGGGATGTAACAGCATGGGAAAGCATGGGGGCGTGTCTCCAAACTGGCACGTGGAAGTGATCAGGGGCTCTGCTCCTTGGAGCAAACATACCATCCCTTCCCTCCCAAAATGGCACCATATAAAAATGTTTTTTTTTTTATTTTAACAACGGCGAACTCTGAGTCGGGTAAGGATCCTTCGTGGCCGTGAGCACCAGTGCTATGAAAGGTGCTCTTTGCATCTTTTTTCTATAGCATTTTGTACCTTCCAACTGTCCCTAATCTTGCTACAGAAACTTCTGTATCTTCAGTGCTCAGCAGTCCTTGTACTAGAGGTGTGTGAGTAGTAGATAATTTTAATTCGAATACCAAAAATTTTGGGCTTCCAAAATATTTGTTCCAGCAAAGAATACTTGTCTTTATTTGTATTCAGCAAGGGGTATTCACTATTCAGGAAGTATAAGTCTTCCCATTATGTAAATGGCCAGGTGCAGGGCTAGTCTGTTGGCCATCTTCCCTCCCGAGTCCAAACTTTTGCCCACCCACTTACTCCTTCCCTGTATTCTGACTCCAGGTAAAAAAAAAAAAATGATAGCTGGCCCTTGGCACCTTGCCAGAAACCAGCAGCACCTTTAATGACATTCCTCTCCTTAGCCCAAGTATCCGACTAATTCAAATTAAAGAAATCTGCAGTACCATCCTGTGAACCACCATGTCCAATCATTGATCAGGAGGTGGACTACTGCCTAATAGCCAGTCCCCCCACTCCCACACACACACACACACACACACACCTGCTATGCTATCCAGCGTGTTCCACTTGCTAAGCATCTGATCACTAAAGGGAGTGCACGTGGAGCTGGCACAAGCAATCATGAGGGAGGATTGTCAGTAGTGATGCTAGGTAGTCTTACTGGTCAGACTGCCTGGTGTCACTACTGATAATACTGTCCAGGCCCACACTCTCATCATCAATCACACCAGCCCCACTCACACCACCTTCTTAGTGATGAGCTGTTTAGCCAGTGGAGCAGGCTGAGGAGCTTAGCAGAAGGAGGGCTGACTAGATATCTGGCACTAGCCCACTCACTAATCAAAGACTTGGCTCAGAGGACCCAGAATGTAGTAGCAGATTTTTTCAAATTGAAGTAGTCGAGCACCTGGGATAAGGGGAAGTCACTAAAGATGTTATTGGCTCCTGGCAAGGTGCCAGAGCTGGCTATCACTTTTCTACCTTTAGTGGGACCTCAGGGATGGGGTGAGCCTTTTCTACCACCCTCCATATTTTTTTTTTTCAAACTTTATTAATAAATTTCCCACAGTACAGGGGACAGAGATAGTGACACATTCACAACATGATAGCAGTACAGGGCATATTCTGCCCCTCACCCACCTGTCCCCTCTCTCCTCCCCCTGGGTACAGCAGTAAAATAACATAATACAATGATACAATAAACCATAGTTGAACTAAGACAAGCAATTACCAACATCTCTTTATCCATACCAATAATAATTAGAGTGTGTAAGGGATCCCAGATTCGCTTATAACTCCGTTGCTCGTTATAAAGACTCACAATAGCTTTCTCAGTACGAAGATTGGCAAGGACTTCATGAACCATTCTTAATATGATGGGCTGATGTCATCCTTCCAATGTTTAGTAGACTTTAACAGATAATGTTATCATAGATATGTGAAATCTCCGGGTAATAGTCTCTATAGGAACAAGTCCCTAACAGGCAAATTTCAGG
This sequence comes from Neoceratodus forsteri, assembly GCA_016271365.2. Taxonomy (NCBI): domain Eukaryota; kingdom Metazoa; phylum Chordata; order Ceratodontiformes; family Ceratodontidae; genus Neoceratodus; species Neoceratodus forsteri. Next base: position 1,021,331,835 of record CM028129.1, read on the forward strand.
GTAAAGCAATCCTGTAAACCCAGTAAAGGATCCAGTTTGGTTTTAATTGAGTTCCATAATGGAATTATCTTGGGACATTGCCAGAATATATGAAGAAGTGTCCCTTCTTCTTGGGAACATCTGGAACACAAACCTGACTCGAGAAGACCCCATCTCACCAGTTTTACAGGAGTATAATACAGGTCATGTAAAATGTGATATTGCATAAGTCGTAGTCTGTCTTGTGACACATACTTGTGACAATACTGCCATAATGCAGGCCAGTCGAAGGCATGATGGGGAAAGAGAGAGGTCCAATGATTGGTAGGACCATAGGAGCCACCATACCACCAATGAAAAAGGGCTTGGTACACTTTCGAGATTACCTTGGAGGGACCTAGCAAGGAAGAAAGCTTGGATATTAAGGAAAATGCTGGAGGGTGGGAGGGCATTACCAACGTGGTAATGAGGAGTGCTTCATTGGAGGACCTTGAAGTGACAGGCTGCTGGGATGTTAAATTTCCGGATTAGGTTAGTTACAGAGAGCCAAGCTCCCTCTCCATCAAGAAAAGTAGATACAGTCCCCTTCCCCAGTTGGGGCAACCACTTAGGGGAGATCCTCTGTTTGTTTATTATAAAAGACGGTGAGTTCCATATGGATTGAGACAGGTCTAAGTGTGGTTTATAACACAAAAAGGAACAAAGTTGAGCGTGCATTCTTAAAGAAGTCATAAGGGTTGGACATTTATGGATCTCTTGAAGAGAGGAAAGCTTAACACAGAACAGGGTCAAGGGATCCATATTCATAGCCTGAATAAAATCTAATTCGATGTTAAGCCAGACCGGCCTCGAACTATCGGCCCTGGGTACACCCACTTTAGGTATTTTGATACATGGCTAGCCCAGTAATATATTGCCAGGTGAGGAATACGTAACCCCCCATCAAAGTTTTGAGCTGCCAGTTTATGGTATGCTAATCGGGGTGCTTATTGGACCAAATGAAGTTAGCAAAGAGCCTATGTATTTTCTGAAACCAGGATAGTGGCATAAATGAGTTAAGGTGCGATAAAGGGTTAAAAAGGCGGGGAAATACATTAATTTTAATTATATTGATATGGCCCCATAACGAAATAGGGAGCTTCGACCATCTATCAAGGTCCTGGATAATCACCTGGGAAAGGGGTCCCAAGTTCCCTTTGAACCATAAGGAAGGATTACGTGTAAGTCTAATGCCCAAATATTTGAGAAAACCAGGTGACCAGGACAACCCAAAAGGGATAACATTGTGTTTAAACACTTTGTGGTTGAGGGGGAAAATGGATGATTTATTGGAATTTAGTTTGTAATTCGAAAAGGAACTAAACTTCGCAATCGCAGCTAACATGGCAGGGATAGACGTAACAGGATGGGACAAATGAAGAAGAAGATCATCGGCATATGCCGTAACCTTTACTACATTATTACGTATCGGTATGCCTTGTATTTCCAGATTGTCTAAAATGTTTTGAATAAGAGGTTATAAGTATAGATTGAATAATAGGGGGGAAGAGGACAACCCTGCCTTGTTCCCGGTGTAAAAGGAAGGCTTTGAAAATGCCCCATTTCTGAAATCCAGCAAAGGGAGCCTGATATAGGGCTCAAATGCAATCTATAAATGTGGAGGGAAAGCAAATGCCTTGAAGTATGAAATAGAAAATTCCAGTTCACATGATAAATCCAGCTCGGAGTCCAGGGATACCAGAAGCGGCTGGAAAGGTAGCATCCCTGACTCCGAGAAGACATGTGAAAGGGTGCGAGGTGTCTGACGATGAGCGCCCCCTCATAAATCCGACCTGTGACATACCAATCAAGTCCGGAAGAACCAGGGTAATCCTATCAGCCAGTATCTTTGAAAGGATTTTAATATCCTGGTTCAAAAAGGATATGGGCCTAGAACTTTGTACCACCTCGGGGTCTTTGTCAGATTTAGGGGGGAGAATAATCAAGGCTTCAGACACATAGGGATCAACAGCTACCCCAGAAAAGAATATGGAGGAACAGCCAATGAAGTACCGCACTAACTGTTACAGCAAAATTTTATAAAATAAAGAGGAAAACCGTCCGCCCCAGGATTCTCATCCAAGGCAAAGCCTTAATTACCTCAGTTATTTCCTTCAAAGATACAGGAGGAGGACAGAAATCTCCTCTGCGAATCAGACAGAGAAGGAGATGAGACTCCAGGAGGTATCGCTTCCAGTGCCTCCAACGGGGGGGGGAGGGGCTGTCCATATCCCTGTATAGTTGTTCGTAGTACAGTGCAAACTCCTGCACAATCTCTGAGAGGGATGATCTCAAGGGTCCGCCTGTTTAAGCCCTCACAGGTGGGATGAATCTAGCTGATTTCTGCTGCTTTATCCTTAAAGCTAACAAGCGCCCCGCTTTTTCTCTCTGATCGGTGTAACGAGCTTTAGTGCAGATGATGGCCAGCTCTGTTTTTTCCCTTAGCAAGTCCAAGTACCTATCTTTAGCTACAAGAAGTTTCTGCCTGCTTTCTTCTGGAGTACTAGGAGATAAGTTAACCTCTAGGGACCGAATCTGAGACAATAACGATGACAGCACGGCCTCCTGGGTTTTTTTCCGCTTAGTTGCTAAACTGATCAGAACCCCCCTCATGTAGGCCTTGAAAGTGCCCCATATAATATCCGGCGCCATGCTCTCTATTGAGTTAACTGAAAAGAAAAAATCTATCTGTTCTTTTACCTGGTTGGAAAATTTAGCATCTTTCAATAGTTGCTCATTTTACTTCCACCGAGTCTCTTTTAGCGATAGCAAGAAAAGCCAAGCAGCATATCACAAGGTAATGATCGGATATGGGCCTGGCTGAATTGAAGCAGATGTAAGAGAGATTGGGATATTAATAAGTAATCTGAGTGAGAATGTGACTTATGCACTGGTGAAACAAAAGTGTACTCCCTACTATTGGGTGCAACACCGCCATACATCGCATAACCCACATTGGTCTAGTAAGTCTCTAAACGCCTCTGCCCAGGGAAAGTCCCTTTAATGCTGAACCTGTCCTGTCAATAGGGTCCAACACTAATTGAAATCCTCCATTACTATCGTTATAGGAGGCGAGGTAGTATAAAGTGATAAACTTCATAAAGAAGCTAGGGTTATCTATATTGGCCCATAAATGCTACAAAGTAAAGTGGCATGGAACAAAGAGTTCCTTGAACCATAATATATCTGCCACCCGATCCCTAAAGACCTGTGTGGAGATAAAGGGACACTTCTGTTGACAACTAACATAACCCACAACTGTTAGTGGACCCCTGGGCAGCAAAACTTGCCCCACCTGTTGCCTCCTGAGTTGTAGGCCTTGAGTCTAATAGGTGGGATTCTTGTAAAAACTTGACCTGGGATCGCAACAGGTTCAGATGCTTCAAAACCTGATATTGTTTGGGTTTCTTCCTTATCCCTTTCACATTCCAAGTTGAAAAGTAATATTGCTAGCCATCAAGTCTATTAATAAGAAAGCACATATGTAATAACCAGAGATTAATACAATGGGCATCAAAGATCCATAACCCCTGATAACTGCTGTACCACCCTCCCAGCCCGAACTCATCTTAACCCATAAAAACACCTAACTCCCTAAACCCCTCTATCCCCCATGATCCCCCTTTCTTCTTTCTCCTGTCCAGCACAACGTTCTGCAACTACCTTTAATCCTCATCTCCCTCCAACCCTTTTAAAATAACAGAACTCATATATCACCAAATTACCATACGTCAATTTATGGGAGAACACAGCTTATGATGTACAATAAAAAAAAGAGGGGATAAACCACAGCTAAACCCAGCTGGAACCCATTCCTTGCCCCACTAAATAGCGAGGTACAGGAGGATAATAAACAATAAAATCAGTCTTCCCCAATAACTAAAACACTGCTCCCTCTAGTGGACGAACTGAGGAAGTACCATAAAGTTAAACTCAAGGTAAACAGTCAGACAAAATAACTCTCCTTCAATGTCCAACTGTAATAGTCCAAACATGAACAGCACACTTGTTTGGAAACCAAGGTCCCACGTTAACTGTGGTAACGATTTCGACTCTGAATACAAGGAGACCGGAAAGTCCAAAACAAATATCAACAGAAGAGGAGGAGTCATCAGCCAGGTAGGGCTCCAAACAAAATCACTGATCCATCTCGGTTGTAGCAGGGAGCCCAACTAAAAATCAGTTCCATAATATAACCTCCTTCACTGGAGTGTAGAATTAAACTCACACAGCATATTGGAGACGCAGGCCCGCTGATCCGTTTAATCCTTGCACCGTCAGGTTATCCTTTTTCTCATCAGGAACTCAGCTCCAGAGTGCACCCCATCAGGTGCCTCAAAACAGGTCTGGAAGAGCTGATTTAAGCCTTTCTTTGGCCGCTTCAGCATCTTTAAAAGATACCCAGGATCCCGCGACCATTACTTGTAACTTTGAGGGGTAAATCATAGGGAAACGAATACCCGCAGCAATGATCCTGGAGACAAGAGGGTGAAAAGCTTGCCTGCGCTGCCAGATAGTTAAGGGCAAATCCTGGGTCACCCGAAACCTTTTCCCCTCCCACTGGAGATCTTGTATCTCTTGGACCTTAGCCAGAAAATGCTGCCTTTCAACGTAATTTAGGAACCGCATAATCAGTGGTCTAGGGGGAGATTCCGGTCGAGGCATGGGACGCAGGGCTCTATGCGCCCTCTCAATAATATAATTAGAGCCATAGGGAGAAGGGCCCGCCACCTTACACACCAGCTTCTGAGCAAACAGGACTGCATCAGGACCCTCTTCTTGTTATGGAATTGTTTTTTTTTTTTTACAATCTGTTTATTCTCCCAGGTGCCAGAGCATCTCTCAGAGGTGCACTCTTGACCCTACTACCTCTACTCCCCACCTGTGACCCTCCCTCCTCTAGCTCTCCCCACAAGGACTTCCCAGCCCCCCCGATCACCCCCCAGATAAGGGCCTGCCTTACCTCCCCGATGGCCTATCTGCAGATTAGAGGGTCTGTCCAGTGGATAGCACCAGAAGCCATCAGGGAGGGGAAGATCCAGCACTGAGGATGTGGGCGTGGGTCACTTTTGCCCTTGTTGCATCCCTAACACCTGGGGAAGGGTTCTGCATTGTTTCCACCTCCAGAGCTCAGACGTGCAATGACGTCCATGGCACAAGCATGGTGATGTCCTCTGTAGCTCTGCCCCACGTCGTAGCTACGCATATGCCACTGACTTCCATCAAGGGCCACTAAGGAATGGAGCAAACCATGGATCCCTCCCAGGAAGGGAGAGCAATCCTCTGGATGCTCGAACCCTTCCCTCCCCTGCCGACCCCCGATGACCTGAGCTGTGACGTCCAGTGCCTCAAACCACAGTGCCACTGGGCCACCCCTCCATAACATTTTGCATGAGTACATTTGATTTGTGCTTGATACTGCTGTACTTTTGTCCTTCAGGTCATGCATTAATAATTTCAAAATATGCAAACTTTTAATAAAATGTATATTTAACTTGTCCCCTCCTCCCATTTTGTTTAGACTTCCCTCCCAAATATTGCAACCTTTACTAAAAATATATTAAACTTGAGCCTGGTTGGCATTTACCCCACCAGGAAGTAAAGTCTGAGACTCTGTCATTATGCAGTATCCACATGGTGTCCATGGTGACAGAGTGCCCCTCCATATTAGTTTAGAAATATGAAACTATGCTAGAACCCATGTCATACTTTTTCTGCATTGTTCTTTCAGAGTAGTAGTAATGTTATCAAGCCAACTTATTGAAATGGGGATGGGTAAATGGGGGATATCCTCCCAGTGAGATACCTTAGCCTACTGGAATGGGAGTGAAGGAGAAAGCACCCCCAATGAATGGGAGGTAAATCCCACCAAATGAGATACCTTAGCCTACTGGAATGGGAGCGCAGGGAGGAAAAGCCCTCGCACAATATGCTAGGAACCTAATACCAAGTGGCTAGCCATGTACAGTGCAGCAGGAGTTTCAGATGTTACTTCAGGTAGGGTAAACTGCAACCACTGACTACCCCCAGTCTGTCCCTAATTTGCAAGCTTCACCAGCATATTTACTGTAACTAATTATATGTTTAGCAGTGCAATTTGCAAACTGCATTTCTAGACTTCATTGGAGAAAACTGAAAAGAAAATATTTTTATTCACAAAAGAATTGATTAAATGAGGTGCCTGATAAATGTATTGTACGTACTTGTGTGCTGAGTGCTGGAGTATGGTGTGGTCACTGGTGCTGGCTGAACCTTACTGGAGTGAGTCACAGTGCATTTAACTCCCCGTCACTCCAGTTACCAGATCCAGTTCCCAACTGATGGATGTGGTCATGTAGCAGTGGTGCCACGGTCACCCATGGTCAACCACTCCCCACCCCACCAGCACAGCTCCTCTTACCCACTGCACCAGCACAGCCCCTCCCCACCCAACCAGCACAACCACTCCCCCCATACCAATACACCCATACGGCCACTCTCCCCATGCCAACCCACCCACATGGCCACTCTCCCCAAATCAACCCACCCACACAGCCACTCTCCCCATGCCAACCCACCTGCACAGCCACTCTCCAAATGCCAACCCACCTGCATGGCCACTCTCCAAATGCCAACACACCAGCACTGCCACTCTTCCCACCCCCCAGCATGGTCACACTCCCCATTCCACCACATCAATACGACCACCTCCGCATGCCACCCCACCTGCACGGCCACTCTCCATAAGTCACCCCACCTGCAAGTCCATGCTCCCCACCCCCCCCAGCATGGACACACTCCCCACACCAGCACGTCCACTCTCCCCATACCAACTCACCTGCTTGGCCATGCTCCTCCCCACGCTGTCATGATCCCCACCCTCCAGCATGGTCACACTCCCCACCCCACCACACCAGCATGGCCACTGTCCCCACACCACCCCATCTGCACGGCCACTCTCTCCGTGCCACCCCACCTGCACGGCCACTCTCCCCATGCCACCCCACCTGCATGACCACTCTCCCCACACCAACCCACCTGCATGGCCACTCTCCCCACACCAACCCACCAGCATGGCCACAGTCCCCACCCCCCAGCATGGTCATGCTCCCCACCCCACCCACCAGCATAGCCACACTCCCAACACCAACCCACCAGAGGGCCCCTCCACACCCCACCCCACTGGCATGGCCACACTCCCTATCCCCCCAGCACAGTCATGCTCCCTGCCACACCCCACCACACCAGCACAGCCAATCTCCCCATGCCAACTCACATGGCCACGCTCCCCATGCCAACCCACCAGCATTGCCACTCTTCCCACATCAACCCACCAGCATGAACTCTCTCACAACCCCAAAAATAAGGGCACAGTTCAGACTACAAACAAGGACTTACTCAGATAGGGAAACCTATCTGTTGCTTTGGCTTCTCAGAAGGAACTAGAAGGGAAAGGATCAGATTTGTTACAGTACAGTAGTTTCTTGTTGTTTTTATATTGTTTCTTGTGGATTTTACTTGGTAGAAGGTTATTTATTTTCTTTCTTACTACTTCTAAGGGGCTAGCAGGGTATTGTTTTGGGGCTGTTGGAATTTTGAAAACTGTTTTGGTGGCTATAAGTGGGCTCATTTGATTGATGTTTCACTGTTTAACAGGCTGCATTTGTAGAGGCCTCTTTCTTCTGATTTAAAACCTATTTGGTGTGATTTAACTGGGCTGTTTCTTTGAATCAGAGACCTATATCTTCTAATTTCAAGCCTATTTTGATGTGTTGTTGGTGAAGCTGTCTGAATTGGAGACCTGTTTCTTTTGGTAGCAAACCTATTTTGGGGGCTTTGAGTAGAATTGTGATTTATTTTTGCTGGCTTCACTAGCTGCAAAGGTTAGTGCATAGTGGGGGAAGGGTGCTAATGGTCTGACCAGGGGCCTAAGCTACCTGATTGTTTCTGGAAGACTTGGGTTGGTCCCACCCCCCCAACCCCTCACCCCACCAGCCACTGGTCCGTGATTTCCTTTATACCAGGGTTCTGACATCACTTCCTCAAATGGGCAAAGGATATGCACCTGTCATAGCAGAAGCAGACATCCAGGAAAGGAACAGTGGCGAATGAAGGGTGACTGCTATCTCAGTGGAAGGGAAGTAACTGTAAATCTAGGAGCTTTCATTGTTACTTCTTTGCATTGCTATTGCATTGTGGAAAGGAGGAGCAGGAGTTTGAGGAAGGTTGTGCAATAGCTACTTAAAGTCTCTTTTTGAGTTTGGATAGGAAGGTTAGGAATATAAAAAGCAGTTGATCAATCTATCTAAACATGTACAACAAAGGGGGTAAGGGAAATTAAGAAAAGAATGTTTTGCACTGATAAAGGGGGGAGAGGGGAGACTTGGGGGAGTGTTTAGTATCCTGCATCTCGAAAGGTGAAGGGTCACTGGTGGGAAATGACAGCAATGGGTAGGGTGGTAGGTTGCAACAACTATGTTGCACCAATCTTTCTAAAAATTGCCTGGAGTGTGGGAGGATGTTTAGTGTGCAACCACACAGAGAAACCAGAAAGGAGATTGAGGGTCTGTAGGAAGAACTAAGACAGGCAAGGGGAGACTGGGGGTGGGTTTAGTCCAATACTGGGAGTGAGGAAGATTGGGAGATGAGGAAGGTGATTTAAGCCAACAGTGGTGAGGAGAGGTCAAAAGAAGGGAAGCAGGGACAAGGGAGCCCAGGCCAGGAAGAACAATTGCCTGGGAAACCAGGTCAGGAGACAAAAAACAAATGGAAGGAGGAGATAGGGACTTGTGAGGGGGAGGTGAAGAAGTGGCAAAAAAAGGAGAGAACAGGTTACTATGAAGAGAGAGGGAGTGGGCATTTGTGAAGGGTCTTCAGAAAATAGTTTTGCACTGCTAGAGAGGAAGAAGGTGGAGGAGGAAATGATGAAATTAGAGGAGTAATTGATAAATGCCTGGACCAAACCAGAGCGGGGGGAAGTTCTGCTGGGAGAATTACAACAGGGGCAAAAGGGGGAAATAATGTGCAGGAGGAAGAAGAGGAGCTGGAAATGAGAGAGGAGAGGAATGGAAGCAAGCAGGGAGTAAGAGTGGTGGAATCTTAGTGCTGGGGGACTCAATACTAAGAGGAGACAGGTGGGGTAACAAGGGAGAGAGGCATAGTCGCATTTGGTGGAGGCCATGCCAGGAATGACAGCGGAAAGGGTGGGACAATCTGTTCTGAAATATGCTAGAAGGGGTAGGGACAAGCCTCATTAAATTATACATCTTGGGACAAATGACCTGTCTGACAAGACAGTATATATAGTCCAGAGGAGGTTTGAGGAACTAGGACAATTATGTGAGGGGGCAGGAAGATCAGTAACTTTTTCAGAGATACCTCCAGTGCCCAAGGCAAGCACAACAAGAAAGCTGAGACTAGAGGAATTTAATGGATGGCTAATAACCTGGTGTTGTGCTAAAGGGTATGGGCTGTTGGGGGGGTGGGGAGGGACCTGGGAGGACAGTAGTCTCTATGCCAAGGACAGACTACACTTGAGTGAGGAGGGAAGGAAGTGTTGAAACAGAGGATAGAGGAGTACATAGGAAGTAGGAATTTAAACTAGGAGTGGGGGTGGCATTGGGCAAGAGACATGCAGAGACCACAGGTTGGGAAACCATAGAGCTACCCCATAACAGTGACAAAGGACAATGCAAGTACTATTGGTGATGCTAGTAGAGGGCAGGATGGGTGGGGGAAGGGTGGAAGGTGGTTACCCTTAATGCTAGGAGCCTTGGGAAGAAAACTGCAGAGTTATAGGTACTCATGGCAGAGGGAGAGGTGGACATTGCAGCCATCACAGAAACATGGGCCACCCAATACAATGACTGGGATCTTTCTGTACCAGGGTACAGGGTATTTTGTAGGGATAGGGTGATTGGGAAAGGAGGGGGTGTGGCACTATATGTGAAGGAAGGACAGAAATGTGTAAGGGAGGAAGGGGAGGAGGGTAGTACGGAGTCAATTTGGATGCAAATCCAGGATTCCAAGAATAGGATTCTCAGAATGGGAGTGGTGTACATGCCACTATCTCAGATGGAGGAGTTAGACAGGGAACTAGTGGGACAGATCAGGGGACCTGCAGAAGAGGTGATGTGGTGATTGTGGGGACTTCAACATGCCAGGAGTGGACTGGAGTACCCCAACAACCAGGAACAGAAGTGAGCAGGTACTGCTGGATTCCTTCCAGGACAACTTCCTGCTGCAAATGGTCAGTGAACCAACCAGGTTAGGGAATACCCTTGACCTTGTGCTGGCAAATGGGGACTTTGTGAGAGAACTTACAGTGGAGGAACCGCAAGTCAGGGAGTGACCACCACTCAGTATCTCTCACATTGGATATGGGCAAGGAAGGAGCGGAATCTGGCACAAGAGTGCTGGACTTCAGGAAGGCTGACTTTGGGAGGATGGAGAAAGTGGTAAAAAGGTACCTGGCCAGTATTCAATCTAGTATGGACACTAACCAGAGGTGGGAGCTCATAAAGCTGGGGATAGTGGAGGCAACCAAAATCTGCTGCAAGGCCCAGAGCAAGAAGGCTAGGGCTAAGAAACCAAACTGGTTGAGCAAGGAGGTCATGGAAAAGGTAAGGAGGAAAAGAGCTGCCTTTAGGAATTACAAGAAAACAGGAAGAGGGGAGGACAGGGAGGAGTACTTGACGAAATCGAAGGAGGTGACAAGGGCAGTAAGGGGAGCCAAGGCATCTACGGAACTCAGGCAGGCACAAGGCATTAAGAAGGGAGAAGGACTTCTTTAGGTACATCAGGGAGAAAAGGAGCTGTAAGGAACACATAGTAAGGATTAGGAAGGAGGGGTGGGTGAAAGCAGGATGTATAAGGCAGAAGCACTAAATGAGTACTTCTGCTCAGTATTTACTAAAGAGAAGAGGGGTGACACCCAAGGGGGGAGAAAATGGCAGAAACGGGGGGAGGGTGACAGATGGGGAAATCATGGAGGGCAGAGTTCGGGAGGGTTTGAAGGCACTGAGGGTAGATAAGGTGCCAGGCCCAGGTGGCATCCACCCCAGGGTACTGAAGGAGTTGGCAGAGGACCCTTCAGGACCTTTGGTAGACCTATTTAATGCCTCACTATATTCGGGGTGTGTACCTCAGGACTGGAGGATGGCTTATGTGGTGTCCCTCCACAAGAGTGGCCCAAAGGATGAACCGGAAACTACAGACCAGTGAGCCTCACATCCATCATGGGTGATAATGGAGACTATCCTGAAGGAAAGGCTGGTGGCCTCCTAGAGGCCAAAGGACTACATGGCAGCAGACAGCATGGCTTCATATGGGCAGATCCTGCCAAATCAATCTGGTGGAGTTCTATGACTGGGTAACTAGGCGACTGGATGGGGCCATGCAGTGGATGTCCTGTATCTGGACTTCAGTAAGGCATTCGACTCAGTGCCGCATGGAAGGCTGGGAAGTAAGTTAGTAGGCACAGGGGCAGGTGCAAAGCTGGTGAGATGGGTAGGGAACTGGCTTCAGGGAAGGCAACAGAGGGTGTTGGTGGGTGGGGAGCTCTCACACCCAAGGGTAGTGATGAGCGGTGTTCCACAGGGCTTGGTGTTGGGACCAGTGTTGTTTGGGATATTCTTTGCAGACATATCATTGGACATCAAGAGCAAGATCAGTCTGTTTGCTGATGATACTAAGGTAGGGACAGTGGTGGATGACCTAGGGGGATGGCAGGGGTTGCGGGATGATCTGGCAAAGCTTGAAACCTGGTCAGACACCTGGCAACTGGGTTTAATGCCAAAAGTGCAAGGTGCTGCATTTTGGGATGAAGAACCCAAGGAGGAGTTACCAGCTGGGGGGGTGCAGCTAGCCCAGACAGAGGAGGAGAAGGATCTGGGTGTGCTCATTACAGGGTCAATGAACAACTCAGCACAATGTAGGAAGAGGCAACTGCAAAGGCCAACAAAATGCTGGGTTGTATTGCAAAGGTATATCCTCGAGGAGGAGGAGGTGATTCTGCCACTGTATAGGTCGTGGTTAGACCACACCTGGAGTACTGCGTGCAGTACTAGCACCCGTATCTGAGGGACATTAAGTTACTGGAGGGGGTGCAGCACAGGTCGACAAAGATGATCAAGGGGCTGGGGGAGCTTATCATGCGAGAGGAGGCTGAGGGAGTTGAACATATACTCACTGGAGGAGAGGAGGGACAGGGGGGACATAATTGAAACCTTTAAGTACATGAAAGGAATAAACAAGACAGGTACGGAGGGGCTGTTCAAAGTAAGGGAGGGACACCAGGAGCCATGATATGAGACTGGAGGGAGGAAGGTTCAGGAGGGAGATGGGAGACACTTTTTACAGAGAGGGTGGTGGCTGGGTGAAATATGTTACCTGCAGAAGTGGCATCCAGTAGAACAGTGGACTCTTCAAAAGGGGATGGAAACAGGACCAGGGGAAGGTCAATGAAGGGGAAAGGTGGAAGGGAAGGGCAGCTGCAGAATAAGGGGTGCTAGCTGCACATTCAATCAGACTTGATAGACCTCTAGGCCTTTATCTGCTGGCAAATTTCATATGTTCGCAAAAAACAAAACACCCAAGAGCAGATCACTCAGAGATCCAGCGTTCAGTCCACCACCAAGCTTCAGAACTATATGGAGCAGTAAGGACACACATTTGGGCAGCTTAAATGCAAACACTCCACAATGGACTTTGGTCTTTCTCACTAAGGGCACACATTGTGTTACATCAAACTTAATCATATCAGACAAGCAAAAAAAAAAAGAAAAGAAAAATAGCTGAGAGCATGCAGATAAATTGTTTAGTCAGCCTGAGTCTGTCTCCCGGTCTCCACTCCCTCCCCACGGAGCTTCGGAACTGCAGTATTAACCAAGGGCACACATTTCAGCACATCAGAGTTTACATATTGGGGAACTAAGACAAAAAAAGGGAGCAGATAAAGTGTTTACTGTATTCAGTCTTGGATTTGCAGTTGCAAGTTCTGCACCCCCTGAGCTTCGGGATTATTTAAGAACACACATTTGAGCACATCAGACACCTCCACAATGTTGTACAATGTACTTTCTTTAAAAAAAAAAAAACTGTACACATAAGCAGCTTGGGGACTGTATGGAGCAGTTCAGAAAATATATCAAAACATTTATATTTCTGGTCATAGAGCAGATTGAACATTCAGGCCTCGTCATACCTGCCAGCTTTTTCTTTACAGATCGATGTGGCAACGAAAAACACAGCAGATTAGGTGTTTATTCAGTCAGAGGAGAGGGTGTACAAGCAAATCAGACTCATACAGAATGCACATTCTTTAAAAAATTACTGTAACTCTTCTAGCAGTTTAAACTCTTCCTTCCTAATACTAACAGCAGCAACATACCATTACCAACACAAAAGCAGACTCACTTTGTTTTTGTTGTTTTTTTTGAATGAATGTGTGGTGATCACTGTCCGGGTTTCAGTGGGTCCTTCTGAGCAACAGGTCAGCAACATTTCAAATTTTGAGCAGGAACAAGTCAGGAGCAAGAATGAGTCAACAACAATTCAAGCAACTGCGGGAAGCAACAATGCAAAAAGGAACTCCAACCACTACCACACAATTTATAGCGTAGTGTTCACAGAGCTCCTGAGAACAAAGGCAGTCTCCATTTTGGCACCATTTTCCTTTGACCAATCAGAATTCTACTTTTCCGTCCACATCACCCCATATGCGGTAAACCAGTGTCCCTGATTAAAATTCACTGCATCTCTAGTTATGATTTAATGTATAACCTGAGAATCTTGAAAAATCTTCCATTTACCAGAGGAATTTTATTATTGTTTTCTGAATATTTTTAAAATGGTTGAAAGTATTGTCTGCATTGATGCTACACTTAACATCCTCCATCTTCAATCGTGTGTTCTAGTTCCTATACAAGTTGTAAAATGGTGTCAATTAAAGGATAACTAAGGGGTGGGATAAGGGCAGCCCTGCCTTACTCCATTGTACCTACTTAGAAAATGTTAAATAGCTGTTAACTGTAAATCTTGCCTTAGTTTTGGTCTAAAGAATTCCTATCATTTCATTGAGGGTTAAGGAAAACCCTAAACACATTCCTAGTGCATCTTGCTACACCTCCAGACTTGAAAAAGGTCCCAAAATGTTGGAGTGGATTGGATTAAAAAATGCTTATTTATAAATTTATAAGTTAAAAAGCCCAGGAGCACCCATACAGTGTATCAACGTTTCACATCAAGTGTGGGAATGTGTTTGGTGAGTTGTTGTTTTGGCTCCTCCCAAGGCACACTGAGACACCTTTTGATCTTTCAGAAGGACCCTGGTACTGTAGACATGGAAATATGTAATTTCTGTTTGTAAATCAAATGCCTTAGTAGCATCCAAGGCTAATACATAATAATGCTCCAGACATTTTAATGCATTCAAATAAAGTTTGAAGTTTCCATGTGGCCAGCAGGATTGTTTTTCCCTGAAAATGCATATTGATCATGGTGGGTGGCATCTGGAATACTTTAACAGTCTTGTAACTGTACATTTTGCTAGGATTTTACAATCCAGATTCATTAATGAGACTGGTCTATAGCCTTCTGGGTTACAAGAGTCCTTCCCCTATTTTTGGATTCAAACTACTCTAGCTGCATCTAAAGAGGGAGGTAAATTCCCAGTGTCATCCACCAATATTTTCTAGCATGAGCTTGATCCACGGAGACAACTCCTCTATGAACACAATGTAAAACTTAACTGTGTCTCTGTCTATAATGGGGGTCTTGTGTTTAGGGAATTTCAATAATGTATCTCTTATTATATTTTTCCAGGAAAAGGTGTTTCCATGGCATTTTAACTTGCTCACTTTACCATCTACTAAGTATTGTTCCATTTCATGCTGGAAGTAAATTATGTAGAGGGTAGCATCTTTCAGAAAAGAGATGTGCAAGAACAAGGAGACACACTTTAAAGATGGGGGCAGTCTAGGGGCAATGTGAGGAAGTATTTTTCAGACAAAGAGTAGTGGATGCATGGAACAGCCTTCCTGAGGAGGTTGTGGGGTCTAAAACTGTGGGAGAATTCAAGAATGCATGGGACAGACATAAGGCAATTCTTTGGGGGTAGGAAGAAATAGGCTGTTGGTTAACTAGGATCTGCGGCCTATCCTGTAGGTAGGAAATGGGCAGACTAGATGGGCCAAGCGGTCCTTATCTGCTGTCAAAGTCTATGTTCCTATGTTTCTATGTTCTTCTGATATATATATATAGATATATATATATATATATATATATAGATAGATAGATATATTTCATTGCTTAAAAACTTTGTTAATGCATCAGTTAGGGTTGAAGTGACAAAAGTAGGGAAATGAGGCATCAGGGTTAACACCTTAACACCCCCCATGCCCTACCACTCCACCTCACCCATCTCAAACCAACAGGTGATGGAGTGTGCCTCGGGGTTGTCAGCCCTAACTCTCACCCCATTCCATGTGTAACAAAGCTCACAAGATACAGTATAGGAGAATGGGGTGAGAGTTAGGGGCCGATAACCCTGGGCACACCTCGTCACCTGTTGGTCTGTGGTGGGGTAGTAAGGCATTGGGGGTGTTAGGATATCAACCCTAATGCCTCATTTCTCTACTTTGTCACTTCAACCATAACTGATGCATTAACAAAGTTTTTTGCAATTAATTTCCTCATTTTTTGAGAAAGTGTAATGTAACTGGCATATGGTGGTGGGAGCACAGGCCCTCTGGGCCCTGTGCTCCCTTCAATCTGCCCATTTTTGCATAATGATATGTGTCTGTGGGAGGACAGGCCCACTGAGCCTTGCAATCCCACTTAGACATAACTACAGAGCCATACAGCAGCCCTATAGGGCTGAAAAGGAACCCTTGTAACACTAATTTGCCAATATCTCAGTAACCATAGCAGCTATGGAAAAAATTCCATGCAGTTGTAATCATGACTTTGAAACCTCCACATGTGCTTAGTTCACCCAAAGGTGAACTAAGTTGTTTGAAGTGAAAAATCCATATCTCAAATCATTTCCAAGATAAGGGTACTGAAAGGTGCTGTGGGAGCCACAATGTTATCCTATGGAAAATATCTCAACTTCGTAAGGCATGTCTATGGAACCAATGAAAATGTTTGCACCTAAACAGCATAGTTCACATCTTTGGGACACTCCCTTTATACCCTGCAAATTTAAAGCCAAAAGACCAAGGGCAGGATCCTCAAAGAACAGCAAAAATTCCGCAGCTGTGGGAGAAAGGCTTGTAGCACTGCAGAAATGTAGTTGCATGATATTCTTAAAGAAAATCCCACAGCTAAGGGAAATCGGCAAAAAGTCCCACAGCTGTGGAATTGCAGCAGTTGCAGGAATCCTGCAAGTGCTGCAGAGATGCAGCTGTGGAAATGGCTTAGGAGGCACAGCAATAGTAAATCTATGTAGCTGAAGCAGCAGACTTTAACATTGCTGCCATAATATGAAGCTGACAGCACACACACACAAAGAGACCTGCAACCAGTCCCTCAACTGGGACCACTGCAGCACTACAGGTACCAGCGATACCATGGTACCACAGTGGCTGACTGTCACTGCTGGTTGTCCCTCCCTGGGGTGTTCCTGTGGCCTGTGGGGGTAGCACTTGCTGCAGACTGGCCAGGCTCTACTGTCTGTGGAGCTCCATCATGGGCTGCACTGGGTCTGGTGGTTGTTGCCTGTTGCCATATCATGGCAATGTGTGCATTTGTTACTGTACCAACAGCTACTGCTATACTATCTAGGATGCTATTACCTGTGCCTCACCTCCACTTTAATTGATTCCAATTGTTGGGGCACTACTGCAGTTTGCTGAGGGAGAGTTACACCTCATTCCACTGTATATAAAAATTTTTTCCACAACTGCGGAAAAAAACTGGCTGAGAATAGCTTTTCAGGGTCTGTGCCTTACTTATCTCACACCTTTTTTTTCCCTCAAGGACTTACACAGCTAACTTTTTCCACAGTCCGTAGTGTTTTTTTCCACAGCTATGGAGGTTTTGTGAATAACACTTAGAGCAATCTCCTTTTTTCCGTAGCTGAGGCAGTTTTGGGGACTTAGGAAGGTTTGCACCTTCTGAAAGCTTTGTAAATCTATCCCCAAATTGCTTATTTGCAGTGCCTTGGAAAGTTCTAAAATTCATAGTTCATGAGGTGTCAAAATGCCCATTCATGAAACTTCATTGTTCATCTGATTTTTGCCATCTGGTCTGGAAATCATGACAAAGGATCAGCTCGAAAAAGGTGATTTTGACAGCTCGCAAAAGAGGATTTAAAAAACGAATCCCCTTTCACAAACTGTCAAAATCCCCTTTCGTGAGCTGATCCCCTTTTGCAAGGTGACTGTGACGGAGCTGAATAGGACCCTGTCCCAGTCGTTATGGAGAGTTTGAATGCAGGGATCTGTTCTGCTCTTTCCTTTTCTGTCTCTTATCTGTCTGTGCAATCACCCTTTCTTGTGAGACCTAGGATTTGTTCACCCTGACAGCCTCGTAGTTCTTTATCTCTCACTGTCTCTCAGTCTTCCCTTGCTGTTTCTGTCTGTTCCTCCCATGCATATCTGCTGTTATAACAATATATGTAAATCATTATGTGGAAATGTAACTGATACTGGGATCCCTTTGTTTAGAAATTATATAGTGTTACTGTTGAAATGTATATCATTATAGTTTGACATGATTGCAAAAAGCTATTGGGAACTCATGGGGTTAACCTGAGATGCAATTTTTAAGCTCTGTTTTCAAAATCTGTGGAGAAGGGGCCTCAGTTCTGGGACATTGTGTGCTTGCTGCACCTGCATGAAATTGGCAAGAACATTTTAGAAAAAAACAGGATGCTTGTGAAGGAGGGGGATGGAAAGACTTATAAAAGAGAGAGCTGCAGCATTTAAAGAGGCACAGAGACACCCAAAGATTGAAGGAAAACTCAGATGGATCTTCTCTGTTTATTCTGCCTTTGTAAATACTTATACTGAACAAGCTTAATTTTTTATGTTACTGCTATAACTAATAAACACTTTTTTTGTGAATTCTACAACTGCTCCTGGTTTTTCCTATGCTTTCTGACTTGTACCTCAACACAGATGGTGTCAGGGATTACGCCGTGCATACTCTAAACCAGTAGTTTTGTGCATGGGTACTGGACCGAGTACCAGGGAAGCAGCAAGTCCAGGAGTGGTTACCAGGAGAATGGCAGCCAAACTAGCAGAGACAGAATTCCAAGCTGAGATTGTACAGCCAGCAAAAGTTATGGAACAGGAACGGGCAGTGACAGAACCTGAAAGCCTGATGGACTTTTTCAAATGGTGGTCTATACAACAAAAAGAGATGGAAAAGCAGAGAGAGAAAAAGATATTCAACATTTAGAAGCACAGAGGAGAAGAGATGCAGTGATAGGAGCAGCAGAGGCAAGAAGAGATGCAGCAACAGGAGCAGTGATAGCTGTATCCCTTGCAAGCTATCAAAGACAGAGGATCTGGCACAGATCCAGATGAGCAACAAAACACAAACAACTTAAAAGCCATTAAACTTACAAAGTGTTGTCCCTTGGATGATATTGTGGCATACCTGATAACTTTTGAAAGAGTTGTCACAGCCTGCCAATCGCCAAAGCAGTAATGGACAATCAGACTGGTACCTTACCTAACAGGGAAAGCCCTGCTTGCCTACAGCAATATGGAAACTGCACATTCAGAAAACTATGACCTGGTGAAAAAAGAAATCCTGAAAAGGTATGACATCTCAGGAAAGACCCACAGGCAGAGATTTTGATCTCTGAAATACAACTCAGTCGATAATTCCTGAGAAGCCTTCACCTGACTCAGAGAACTCCTGATAAAATGGTTCCAAATGGAGGGCAAAACAGTCCGACAGATCATCAACACACTTGCAATGGAGTAATTCATCAAAATCCTGCCTACAGATGTGCAGATGTGGGTAAAAGAACACCAACCAGAAAGTGGGGAAAAGGCTGTTTCTTTGGCTGAGGACTACCAAATGGCCAGACAGATGCCACAGCAGTGAGGTAACAGTCAAGTAAGACACTCTTTTCTCATTTAAACTCTAAGTCTGATAAGAACTCTGGTAGGGGTAATACATTTATAGCCTCAAAGACATTATTTTCATAACTGTAAGGTTGTATTGCGTAGTTCGCTATAATAAGAGATACTGGAGGATTTGTGGTTAAATTGGGGCAGTTAATGTAGTGGGGATAAGATTAAAGGGTCTCATGATGTTGTACAGTTGGTGTGGCTGTTGAGGTGCTGGGAAAGCACTGCAAAGACCATACTGTGTATCGGTATTCAGGGATGCTCAATACTATCCCACCACCCAAGTGACTCTGACTCTAAAATGGGTTGTCGCACCAAATGAAAGTGGGGTAAATACCAAGTTAACTGTACCTGTGATTGTGGAAATGGCTTTCCAGGATTTACTGAGTTAATTAAAGGGGAGTAAATCCTGATGTTTCAGCAACTGTGGTGATGAGTTCAGGCAAATAAAATTTCTTATGGTGGGGACTCTTTTCCTTTCACCAGTTTTGATTCGGGTTTGTTTGAACACAGCTCCAAGATCTGGAAATCCAGGAAAGAAAGACAATGCCTGAAGAAACTGTGGCAACAAATGACTGATGGACATAAGGGGTTAACATATGAAAATGCTGAAATTAAGCTGATAACTGATTGTGATTTTCTTTAGAGCAAGATAATGATTATTTCTCCAGGGTTATTTTAAGCAGCTGGGAGTGAAACTAAAACAGGGTGAACGTGATGTTTAAAAATGTAATGGGTGACTGTGCAGAATATGGGTTAAACCTCAGACACAGGACTAGATAGAACAACTGGTTATACCACAAAAGTATAGATCTGAGTTGTTACAGATAGTACATAATAGTCCTATAGCTGGTCACTCAGGAGGGATCGCTCCCATGCAATTGCTGTATAGCTTACTGGCCAAATATTCATGAAGATGTTGCTACCTATTGCAATTGCTGTGCTGAGTGTCAGAAAGTAGCCCCAGTCACTAGAAAAGACAAGGTGCCTCTGGTGCCCCATAGATGTGCCTTTTGAGTGAATTGCAAAGGATGTGGTTGGTCCTTTTCACAAAAGTAAAAAGGTTAATAGATTTATCCTGGTAGTATGCAACTATGTTATTCGATACCCAGAAGTAGTTCCAATGCGTACTGTCACAGCTTCAAAAGTGGCAGAAGAGCTTGCAAAAATTTTCAGCAGAGTGGACATACCTAAAGAAATTATTACTGATCAGGGTAGTAATTTTGGTGCTGCATTACTTAAGGAACTGTACAGACTATTAGGTATCACTGCCATACAAACCTCCCCCATCACCCTGAGATAGACAGACTTGTTGAACATTTTAACCAAACCCCAAAATGTTTGTTAAAAAGGTTTGTAAAAGGGGAAGGGAAAGATTGGGACCAATACTTGCCTTACCTACGTTTTGCTTACAGAGAACTGCCAAAGGAATCAACAGGGTTTTCATCATTTGAAATGCTGTATGGTAAGCAGCCAAGAGGGCCACTGGATATGATAAAAGAAGTGTGGGAAGATAACCCCACTAGAAACAATCTATAACATCTTATATGTGTGACCTAAGAAAGAAGCTGCAAAATATATTGAAATTGCCAATAGTAATCGGAAGAGGCACAAAACCAGCAGACGGTATATTCTGACCATGGGGATAAAATAAAACATCTTTGAGCAAGGTGGAAAGGTCTTGCTACTGTTACCCACAACAGAAAATAAACTGTTAATGAAGTGGCAAGGGCCTTATAGAGTGTTTAGATGTACTGGCACCGTTAACTATGAGTTTGAGACCCTTGACTGGAAAAATCCTTCTAAGATATACCATGCTAACCTTCTCAAGAAATGGGCTGAAAAAATTCCAAAAGCTGCTTTGCTAGTTTTTCCAGAAACTGAAAAAGAAGATACTGATGTAGCTTATGATAGACTGGAACAAACTGACTGCTGATGCTGTAAATGGGAATGTTTCTTAACCTCAGAATAAACTGCAGAAATGCACAATGTGCTAAGGACATTTAACAGTACTTTTTACCACAGTACCAGGCGAGCAAAGAGGTCACAATGAATAGTGCCAAGGAATGCTCACCCTATTAGGCAAAAGACATACAGGTTACCAGAATGGATAAGAGCTGAAGTGGTTAAGGAAATACAAAAAATGAAAGAATTTGTTATCATAGAAGAGCTGAGGAGTGCTTGATCATCTCCAATGGTAATTGTAAACCAAAAAGAAGAGGGTGTTAGAATCTGCCTTGATTTTAGGATACGTCATCAAGTGTCAGAATTTGACAATTATCCTGTGAATAGATGATTTGGTGGACAGATTGGGAGTGTAGTATATCAGTACCCTTTGATCTCACCAAGGGTTACTGGCAAATCCCTTTAGCTAAATAATCCAGAGACAAAACTACATTTTCCACCCTGTTGGATTCTATCAGGTCACCACCATGCCATTTGGTTTACTGTACATGGTGCAACAGCTGCATTCCAGTGGTACATAGATGTAATTTTATCACCTCACACTGGTTACTGTGCTACGTACCTGGATGATATCATGGTGTACAGTCCAGACTGGAAAAGTCACATGAAACACCTTCAAGCAGTTATACAAGCAATCAAAAATCTGGGTCTGACTATTAATCCTACTAAATGTGCATTGGGCATGCAAAAAAACAGATATTTTGGCTATGTGTCGGGAAATGGAGAAGTTAAGCCAGAAATTTCTAAAACTGAAGCTGTAGCTAACAGTCCTGTTCCTAAAACAAAGAAACATGTTGGATCAATTTTAGAGCTGGCTGGTCATTATTAAAGATTTGTTCCCAACTTTGCTGAGTTAGCTACGTCCCTCACTGAACTCATGAAATAACAGTACCCAAATAATATGAAATGGACCCCAGAGTGTGATGAAGCTTTACAAGTCATTAAAGCTGCATTATGTTCAGCTCCTGTTTTAAGAAGTCCAGACTTTGAGAAACCATTTGTGTTACAAACAGATGCATCATCAGAAGTAGGCCTAGATGCAGTCCTGAGTCAAAATATAGATGGACAAAACATCCTATTCTGTACATAAGTAGTAAGTTGCATGACAGAGAGAAAAGGTACTCCACCATTGAAAAGGAATGTTAGCAGCAAAGTGGGCCATGGGGTCCCTTAAGTTTTATTTACCAGGAACTGACTTTGTACTTATAACAGATCACAATCCTCTCTGTTGGATTAACCAAATGAAAGATAAAATTCCAAAATCACAAGGTGGTACCTCTCACTACAGCCTTTTAAATTCAAAGTGATATACAAATCTGGTAAAGAGAATAGTAATGCTGATTTTCTGTCAAGAGATGGATCAGGAATTGAGGGTTCTAAAGGTTGGAAAACAAATGTATGAGTTTACACTTTACTGTTTGCTATACTGTTATAGAACAAAGGATACTGCACATGTGCTTAATTTCTGAAAGTTAGAAGCTAATGCTAGTACAGAATTAATAGAATGTTTTGGAAACCTGTTTGATAAAACAGGTTCCCTCTTAAGGAGGGAGGTTTATGTAACAGAGTTGAATAGGACCCTGTGGCAGTTGTTATGGAGAGTTTGCATGCTGGGATCTGTTCTGTTCTTTCCTTTCCTGTCTCTTGTCTGTCTGGTTGCACAACCACATTTTCTCGTGAGACCTAGGATCGGATCACCCCGACAGTCTTGCAATTCTTTGCCTCTCACTGTCTCTCAATCTTTCCTTGCTGTTTCTGTCTTTTCTTCTCTTGCATATCTGCTGGTATAAAAATATATGCAAATCATTATGAGGAAATGTAATTGATACTGGGAACCCTTTGTTTAGAAATCATATAGTGTTACTGTTGAAATGTATATAATTATATTTTGAGATGCTTGCAGAAAGCTATTGGGAACTCAAGGGGTTAACCTGAGAGCAGTTTTTAAGCTCTGTTTTCAGAAGCTGTGGAGAAGGGGCCTCAGTTCATGTACATTGTGTTCTTACTGCACCTGCATGAAATTGACAAGAACAATTTAGAAAAAAACAGGATGTTTGTTAAAGAGGGGGTTGCAAAAACTTACAAGAGAGAAAGAGCTGCAATGTTTAAAGAGACACAGAGACACCCAGAGACTGAAGGAAAACATAAATGGATATTCTCTGTTTATTCTGCCTTTCAAATCAAATCAAATCAAATCAATATTTACTTCTATAGTGCCTTTTAAAACCAAGGCACTGTACAGATTATAAATACAATAAAATACAATAAAAACAGACAATATAAAAATATTTAAAAATCAAAGCATTATAATCCAAGTCAATTAGTCCGGGAAGGCCAGTGAAAACAAATATGTTTTTAACATTGTTTTAAAACTACTGATGGTCAGGCATTCTCTTAACCGACTAGGTAGAGAATTCCACAGGGTTGGTGCTGCAAATGAAAAAGCATGAGCGCCAGATGTTTTTAGACAAACCCTGGGAATCGCCAGCATTCCCTCATTGGTGGTTCAGAGTGGACGACTGGGGGAGTAGGGAGTCAGGAGATCTTTAAGGTAGTCAGGTCTGCCACTGAAATGGCAGCTAGTGCACTTTGTACAGGACAGGTATAATATGACTGGACTTAGAGGTACCAGTCAACAATCTGGCCACAACATTCTGCACCAGATGCAAGTGGCGGATATCAACCTAGTAGCCCTAGGTAGAAAGCATTGCAGTAGCCAAGAAAGGTAGTAATGAAGGCGTGGACCAATGTTGGAAGGTCACCTGGGGAATCATGTGTTTTTATGCTACTGCTAGTACTAATAAACTCTTTTGCAAATTTACAACTACTCCTGGCTTTCCTGTGCTTCCTGATCTGTGCCTCAACGACAGTGACAAAATCCCTGTTTGCGAGCCATTCCTTGTTCATGAGATGGGCAATCTGATTGGAAATCATGATCAAGATTTTTCAGCTCACGAAGGGGATTTTGACAGCTCATGAAAGGATTTTGATAGCCTCATAAAAGGGGATTAAAAAACAACCCCCCTTCTATGAAGCTGTCAAAATCCCCTTTCACAATCTGATCCCCTTTGCGAGGTGACAAATCCCTGTTCATGAGCCAATCCTTGTTAGTGAGATACAGCTATCTGGTCCAGAAATTGTGATCAAGGATTTTGTCATCCTTGCAAAGGATCAGCTCGCGAAGGGATTTTGTTACCTCATAAACAAGGATCGGAAGTGAGTGACGAACCAGGATTTTTAATTTAAAATGGCCATTTTTTCACAAAATGAAGCAAATCAAAGCCATGGGTTTGTATAGGGCATCACCCTGAACAAAACTCATGCTTCAGTTACAAGACAACACATCCATGGGGCAAATTATAACATTTTGTTTGTGGGGAAAAATGAAAACAAGATGGCAAATCCCCATTTGCGAGGTGACAAAATCCTTGATAGTGAGACCAATCCTCTTTTGCAAAACATACATATAAATCTGAACTGAGCATGCTCAGACTCGAAAATTCAAAATTAAATAGTACAACAGTGTCCATGTGTCACAGTGGGAGTGCAACACATATGTAATAGCTGTGGAAACACAGGGTCTTTGGCTCCTGCTCTTCCACACATTAAGTTACAAGCAGACATAGCGAAATTGCAACAGGTTGTTATAACTATGCCATTTTAAATAATTGTCACCAAACTGTTCAACATAACCTTCTTATCACCTCACCACATGTACCCAGTACAGAAAACTTTCAAATCTCTGTGAAATGTAATTCCATGCAACTGTAATGCTGTTTTTGCACCACAGTTTTGCAAAACATTTTGGCAGGATTTGAAAAAAACATATACTATTCATGAGGTGGTGTGTAAAATGATAATGTTAAAAATCTGGTTTGAAAATATGAAAAATTGTCAAAGTTACAAGCGTCGTAGACTGCACAACTCACATATGTGACGCAGTCATTTTCATAAATTTTTTCATCAAATTTTTTACGGTAGCTTTTTGGGACCTCCTCTCATGAATAGTGCATCTGTGTTTTGTTAATCAGTCCCAAAGTTGATTTGCACAGCAACCATGCCATTCTGTGAGACAGGTGTGAAAGCACATTTGTGGCAGGATGTGCAGAATGACAGCTGTACTGTTCATAAGGAGATGTGAAGAAATGGCAATGCTGAAAATCTGAAGTGAAAATATAAAAATTTGGGAAGTTATGAGCATGCATAGAAACTGCACAATGCACACTTATAAGCCATCATTTTGTGGACTTTTTTCACCAAATTTGCAACATAGGCTTTTTGGGACAGCACCTCATGAACAGTGACACTGTTGTTCTGTAAATCGATCCTGAAAGGTGATTCCGTGCAGCAACCGTGAAATCACCTTTTGGGATGAAGCAACAAAATAACAGTGCCATTTTTCATGAGATGGGGTCCCAAGAATCCCATGTTGAAAATTTAGTGCAAAAATTCCTTAATTTGGCCAAGATATCAACATAAATTGAAACCCCACCATTGACTCCAATTATATGGCTTATCTTCAATTATTCAGTTTGTGGTTGGGCTTTGAAGAGTGCAGATCTGTTCCTGGTCAAAAGAAGATGACAGCGCTGACCTCCGGAGTTAAGTATAGGGTAAGGGGGTGTGCAGAGGTGGCTGTGCAGAGGAAGGGTGGGAATGGGGGAGGGGGACTGGGGAGAGGAAGAGGACCATTTTCTTTATTACAGATTTGTTAAAAAAAAAGACATTGGGATGGTTTTCTTTATTCACAGGTTAAAATTAATATGGGCACACTGGGGTGGGCTTCCAGTGTGCCACATAAGTTGAAGGCATCATGATGCCAACAAAGTTAGGCACCCGTCTAAAATAAAAAGTGGGCTGGGGTAACCGACACTGGAAGTCGGCATCCCGGTGTCAGAAAGTTTTTCACAAAAAAGAAACTATATCTCAGCACACTGGGGTGGGCTTCCAGTGTGACACAATACTGGGGAAGGGATACACACCGACACAGGGATTGGGCACCCCAATGTCGGTGTGAAACATAGGAATTTGGGGAGGGGGCAGACTAGTTCTTTGCAGGATCCTGCCTCGAAATGATCACAAATTTCAATGCAGGATTCTGAATCAAAGAAAAGACATCAGGGGATGGTTTTCTTTTCTTCACAGGCTTTTAAATAATGTAGGGCACACTGGGGTGAGCTCACAGTGTGCCAAATAAGTGCATGAGTCTGCGGGGGATACATACTGACATGGGGATTGGGCACCCCATGTAGGTGTGAACAAAACGGATCTTCCTTGACTCTGCAGTTGGCAACACAAGTTCCAGTTGCAGCTGCAGAAGTCAAGAAAATACTGCTCTTCTCATTCAGAGAATGGCCTACAAGCCATTCTCTCTATAAACGACACCCAACTTGTTTGGCTGAAAACAAAACAAACATCGGAATACACTTCTTTAGCTGTGTTCTGATTTTTTTTTTGTTTTTAAAACATCAATACTTCAACATCTTTGCTAAGTGGCAAACAAGATGGAGGACGCAACACAAGTTCAATCAATCGAACCTCTGTGAACTGTGAGCACAATATCAGCCTTCTTTGTGAAAAGAAGCTGGTATTGTGCACACAGTACTCATACTGTGTGCACAATACCAGTCTTCTTTGCAAAAAGAAGCAGGTATTTTGCACTTAGTACTGTATTGTGTGAAAAATAGTATTTTTCGTGACTGACATATAAATTTACCATAGGAAATAATGGGAACATTTAAAATATCATAACTTTTGAACAGATTAATATTTTTCCCCAAACCTTCAAAAGGCACATCTGTGACCCAAAGGCTTTCTACCCTAAAAATTTCACACTACAACATAATGCCATTTCTGAGATCCAGTTGTACAAAGAAATGTAAAACAAACCTGGATTTTTCTGTTTTTTTCAACATTTTATATCTCAGAAATCACCAAACTGATTACCACAACATTTGGCAGTACAACAGAACTACCTCTAAAGATTATGCATGCCAAATTTCATGCAAATCCTTTGAACAGCTCCAAAGTTATTAAGCATCAATGTTTGGACATTAACATAGAAGTGCAGTTTCACCCTAACTATACTGGTAAGCCTATATATATAGTATTATATATAATATATATATATGGTATATATATATATATATATATATATATATATATATATATATATATATGTGTTATATATATATATATATATATAGCAAAAAATCTGTTTAATGCATTAGTTAGGGTTGTTCCACAGTGACAAAAGCGAGGAAATTTGGTGTTAGGGTTGAAAGCCACCCTTGGACCCCTGCCCACCCCAACCGCATCAGGATGCGTGTTTGGAGTCATTGGCCCTAACTCTCACCCCATCACATGTGTGAAGAAGCAGAGGTATAGGAGAATGGGATGAGAGTTGGGACCGGCCAGGTAGCTGCACCCGATGCCAGTTGCGAGGTGGGCTGGGGACCAAGGAGACTTTCAACCCTAACACCAAATTCTCACTGTTGTCACAGTGGAACAACCCTAGCTAATGCATTAAACAGAGTTTTGCCTCTAATTTCCATTCTTTTTGAGAATGATGAGAAATAGTGAATGTAATGCAGCAACGGGAGTGCGGGGCCCAAAGGGCCCCATGCTCCCACCATGTGATGTCTTGTGACATAGTAACAGGAACAGCAGCACAAACAGAAGTTTGAACAGTGGCACACATGGTAACGTAAATGTAAATAGTAAAGGAAATGTTAATAGAAATGCAAGAACAAAGTGACACCGAAGAGGACAGTGACGCAAATGGACATTGAAGCATGTATGAAAACACAACTGGCAACACGAACAGTGATGGCAGTGGTATTTTAAATGGAAATGTTAAGTGTCACAGCAAAAAGAACGCAAAAGGGAACAGAAACGGAAAAGCGAACACAAGCGCACATGTAAACACAAACCGTAGCGCACACAGGCATGGTACAGCAATTGTAAATGCAAATGGTAAAGTTAACATGAAGA
The DNA here is from genome assembly GCA_016271365.2 of Neoceratodus forsteri. Classification (NCBI taxonomy): domain Eukaryota; kingdom Metazoa; phylum Chordata; order Ceratodontiformes; family Ceratodontidae; genus Neoceratodus; species Neoceratodus forsteri. Next base: position 1,021,359,878 of record CM028129.1, read on the forward strand.
ATAATGCCAAAGGAAAGAGAAATGGAAACAGGAACAGAAGCACATACAGAAACGCAAACCGAAATGCACACGGGCATAGTACCGCAATTGTAAATGCAAATGGTAAAGGTAACAGCAACAATAACAGCAAAGGAAACAGAAGTGCAAAAGGAAATGCAAGTGCATATGGAAACGCAAACCGTAATGTGCACGGGCACAGTAACGCAATTGCAAATGCAAATGGTAACAGTAACAGCAAGGAAAATGCAAAACGAAAGAGAAATTGAAACGCAAACAAAATGGCTGCCAGAAACACAAATGGCAATGCGCAGGGTGATGCAAACAAAAACACAAACAGAAACAGTAGTAGAAACTCAGACGGTAACAGTAACCAAAACGCAAGCAGCGCGAATGACAGTGCAAAGGGTAACGCACATGTTGGTGTACATGGGAACAGTAACGCAAACGGGAACATAAATGCAAGTGGAAATAGTAACTGTAACAGTAATGGAAGCACATACCCTGTTTTGCCAAACAGGTGCATACAAAACACAGTGTGTACAAGGAATGTATGCATTGTAATGGGATCAAAGCTTAAATCAAGCATTGGAAGTACTTGTACAGTGTCAGTGGCTCAGTAGGTAGCACACTCGCCTCTGAGGCGGGAGATCAGAGGGCTGTGGGTTCAGTTCCCACATCTGGCACTTGGGTTAATATCCCAGTCATGACACTGTAATGCAGCATGAGAGGGTGCTGCATTTCTGAGGTGCCGCTTTCGGATGAGACGCTGAACCGAGGTCCCATCTGCCTGGATTGGTGGTAGTCTGGGTGATGTTAAAGATCCCATGGCACTTATCGAAAGAGTAGGGAATTTCCTGTGTCCTGCCAAATTTCCCTCATTCACTAAAAATACCACCAACAGCTTAATCTGGTTCAAAGTCAGTTGGAATTCATCTGTATCCCCCTCCCCCTGGGTCGTGCCTGAAAATAGGCAGGATTTGTCTAGTGCACTTACCCGGTCAACAAAAGCTAAATAAAATAAAATAAGTAAAATAAACTTCATTGCTAATATCTCAGCAACCGCATGACGTAGGAAAAAAAATTAAATTTCACAAAAATCTTGATTCTCCTGGTTAGGTGTTTGCTTTTACATAGCCCGTTGGGCTATGCAGCTCTCAACAAAAAATCTGTATATTGCATCGTTTTCGAGATACGAGCACCGAAAGGCGCGGCGCATGCCACCATGTTAGTCTATGGGAAAATGCCAACCGGGAGTACTGTAACTTTGCAGCAATGCAATATTTTTTCACCAAACCATCAAAAGTCACATCTGTGAGATGTTGGCTGCCTTTCTGCTCAATTTCAGCCCAAAAGACCAAACTGTTTGTTTGCAGAAGGATGGCAAAAATTCCAGTCATTTGGCCATAGCCTGAAAAATAGTGCATAATTTGCAACACTTTTCACAAAAATTTACAGTGTAGTGCTTTTCACACTAATTTGCAACACTACTGTTTCCAGAAATTTGAAAAACATATTTGGGGTGTTTAACTCAAAATAAGGACATGGCTAGCATCTTTAGGGTCCGATTAGGTGAACACAAAAATAATTGTGTCCCTAGATGGTCCCAAATTTAAATGCCAAGCATTTTTCTTATCACCAACTGAAAACAAATGGCAGATTTGCAACACTACTAGGGCCGTTTGTGACACTAAAAGTGCATTTGTGAAAGTGTTGAATATTTTAACTTTCCCATTGACTTATAATGGGAACTTGTTTTTGAATAACTTTTGAACTGTCAATATTTTTCACGAAATCTTCAAAAGGCACATCAGGGACCCTGGCTGCACATTCTTTGAAGTTTTCAGACCAATCGCACAAACCGTGTGACCTGTAGTTGAGAGCAAAAATCACAAAAGCTGCATAGCACAATTGGTTATCACTTAATAACTCCACAGCTGTATATTCGATCAGTACAAAACTTGGCAGATCCCAAGATCTACCATGTGCTTAATTGTGCATACAGATTTAGACAAATCCATTGAATGGTGGCAAAGTTATTAAGGTGCAAAATTTGACCCTTAACCTTAAAAGTGCTATCAACTCCTAATCTTTGGTAGCACTACCGTGCTACCATAATATATATATATATATATATATATATATATATATATATATATATAAATAGTGGCGTGGTCACACCACTGTAGTTAGGGTTGAGCAACCAGTTACATACTGAAGTCAAAAATTTGGACGTTAATAACTTTGGACCCATTCAATGGATTTGCCTAAATTTGGTACACATGTTGGGACACACTAGATCTCTTGACTTGCCAAATTGTGTTTCCGTCAGGGTACCGGTCTTCATGTACAAAAGTGCTGAAAATGCAAAATTATCCATTTTGAGGCATCTTTGGCATTCTAAATGTGGTCCTGTACGGCTGTCGGTGGTGTGCCACTCTGCAAGATGGCTTGTTTGAAAGAGCTTTAGTGGCCAAACATGGTGCTTTTGTTTGGTAAAAAATATTAGGTATTCAAAGTTATGGCAGTTTTAAGTTCCGTTGTAAGTCAATGGGAAAATTTATATGTATATCTTGCGATCAAAGAATGGGGTTCGGGCCATCTCGTCAAGCCTGGTGGTCAAGAATTTGTAGCCTCATGGTTCAAGAATCTTTGATCCCAAGGAATTTCAAAATTATTCGACCGTGAGGTCTGCTATCTTGTTTTCAATTTTTCAATCACACAAAACAAATATCTTGGCTCAGGGCTCACTTCTGAAGTAAAACTTTGATGGGTTTTACTCAAGGGACCCTGATCTATCGAGCCATGGCTTTGGTTCCATCAAAATTGGTCTAAAAATAGAGTTGTAAGCTTTTGAATTCTTTGTTCGTGGCTTGCTAACGTTCTTTGATCGCAAGCCTGCAAATTCTTTAATCGTGAGAAACTTTGATCACGATCGTGCATCAAGAGCGAAGGACGAGACGGACAGATTGTAAAATGTGTTTCTGTAGCCCAAGGGTGCCCTATATTAACTAAAATAAGGGTGGATTTTGGTCAGGGGGCTTCCCTCTTCTATATCTGAATAAAATAGTGTACTTTTTATTATCCCTGGTAGTCTAGCGGCCCCCCTTCCCATCATAGCAATGTATATAATGATGTATCTTATCCCTGGTAGTCTAGTGGCCCCCCAAATGAGTATCCTATTAGTATCTTTGCTTATTATCTGTGGTAGTCTAGTGGCCCCCCATGTGTGTTTATGCATATTTTTTTTTATAATTATATCCCTGGTAGTCTAGTGCTCCCCCACCCATGATCTGTAGTTCTTAATAATTAATATTCCTATCCCGTAGTCTAGTGGTTCCCCTCCCATCATAATTAAATTGATTTCTATTTAGCAATACCTGGTAGTCTAGTGGCCCCCATCCCCCACCCATCCATGACAGCCCACCCAGCACCCCCACCCTTCCCAAGCCAGCGACTGGCACAGCCCACCTCTCACCTCCATGGCTAGTTGCCGATCAGGTATTATTAGCAGCAATTGGAAAGAGGCACTAGAAAATAATTTCCTAATGCCTCTTTCAATTGCCACTGGTAAAACACACAGTCAGCGGGTGAATGCAGGGCAAGCATCAGTAACTGTGTTACTCATTCCCCAATAAGTCAGCATGCAGGTGCCACACCAGGAATACATAATGTGGTGAGCACATCTAAGGAAAGGTCCACTGCAATGAGAGAAAAGCTTGATATATGCAGTGGCACCTCCCAACGTGCCTTCCCTGGTGAAACATTAGAGTAAACATGGCGGCACACTGCCTGCCACAATGCCAACTTCAGGGGTGCCCAATTCCCCTGTCAGCATGCCTGACACAGTTTATGTGTTGACGAGGGAGCCCACTCCCTGTCGGCATAATGCACCCCATTTGTCATGTGCTGAGGGGTGCTCAACCCCATCGCTAGAGCCCCAAACACTCAGGTGGCACACTGGGAGCCCACCCAGCATGCTAAGGCCCCTGTAAAAAAAAAATCCTGCAATTTTTTTTAAACCTGTAAAAGAAGAAAACAGTCCCTCGCAATCTGTCCAGCTCCCTGCCCCAACCTGCACCCACCCTCTGTGCACCCTGCCTCCAAACACCCCCCCACCCCATACTTACCTCCAGAGTCTGGTGTGATGATCTTCGGTGGACCGGGAACACATCAGCACTTTCAAAGCTGACTGCGATCTGAAGAAATGCCGGTCAGCTGCATAATGGCATAAATAGGTTTTTTTCAATTTTGGTGCATATCTCGGGCATTTTTTTGAATTTTGCACCAAATATTCAACATAGGAGTTATTGGGGCCCCTCCTCATAATTTCAGTCACTGTCATGGCATTATTCAGTCCCAAAGGTGATTTCATGGTCACTGTCGGAAACACCTTTCGGGACCGAGTAATGAAGCAACAGTGCCACTGTTCATGAGGGGGCTTTAAAAAAGCCTATGTTGCAAATTTCGTGCTTTGCGCTGTTTCCATGCATGCTTGTAACTTCATGAATTTGTAATATTTTCACTCCAGATTTTCAAAGTTGCCATTTTCCACACCTGAATAGTATAGCTGTCATTTTACATATCCTGGCCGAATTGTGTTTTTGCACATTCGGCGCAGATAGCGCGGTCGCTGTGCAAAATCCATTTTGGGACAGTTTGAGAAAATGAAGGTGACACTGTTCATGAGCAGAGGTCCTAAAATGCCTATGTTGAAAATTTGGTGACAAAAGTCCATAAAATGACTGTGTTACATGTGTGCATTGTGCAGTTTCCACGCATCCTTGTAACTTCTCAAATTTGCAATATTTTCAGGCCAGATTTTCAACATTGGCATTTTTTCACACTTCCTTATGAACAGTACAGCTGTCATTTTTCACAGCCTCCCCAAAATGTGTTTCCGCACATGTGGCGCACAATGGCATGGTTTTGCTGTAGGAAATCAACTTTTGGGACAGATTAACAAAATCACAGCACCACTGTTCAAGAGGGGAGGTCCCAAAATGCCTATGTTGAAAATGTCACTAAAAAAATCCCAAAAATAATTGGGTTACTGATGTGTGTTGTGCAGTTTCTATGCATGCTCATGACTTTGCCAATTTTTCATATTGCGCTACAGATTTTCAGCGTTGCCATTTTTTACACCTCCTCATGAATAATACAGTCTCATTTTCCACATCCTGCCCAAAATGTGTTTTCATCCCTGTGTCACCAAATGGCATAGCCGCTGTGCAAAACCACCTTTCAGCTAACAAACTGATTGTGCCGCTCTTCATGAGGTGGGGTCACAAAAAGCCTATGTTGAAAATGTGGAGTGAAAATACCAACAAATGCCTACAACATTAGAGTTTCCAACTGTAACACCCCACCCTGTAGAGACTGCCATGTATCAGGGGTGTGACTTGAGATCACTGGCTGTAATGATCATGCCATTCCACCCCCACCATGCAGCCAGTGACAGGCATCGAGGTGTGCCTTGTAGTGTTCAGCCCTAAAGTCCACCCCATTCTCCTATACTGCAACTGTCTCAGTGTATTTCCTTATGGAATGGGGTAAGTATAAGGCCCAAAGACCCCAAAGCACACCACGATACTTGTCAGTGTCTACAGGGTAGGGTGAGGTAAAATGGCATGAGTGTTAAAGCTAACGCCCCAAAGGCACACCCCAGTGCCTGTCAGTCTCTGCAGGGTGGGGGTGGAGTTGGTGTCAGTTCCATACTTCACTGCCATTCCTATTATGCATCTCTAACTCCTGCACTACCAATGCCAATGCCAGCAAGACAATATTCGGCATTGACAAATGCTTGTTAACCTTGTGTTGGTTCATTCCTGCAGGTATATTATGAAATCAATAACTACCAGTTTATCCAATTATTTTACTCTAGTATAAATTTTATTTTTTCTTATTTTAGAATTTTTTTTTTCAACCTCAAAGAGAAATAATAACCCTCTCAATGTTACTTTACAGGCTTAAACCCCTCAAAGTCACTTTAAGTCACATCTTATTAATTGGTATCTGCCATTAAAGTCAAAAACAACATTTTCTGATGGCTTCATAGATTATTTTCACTATCACCTCATAATTAAGACTGTCATTATTTAAAAGAACATATAGAGGTCACTTTTTAATTTCCATATTCCATAGTAAATTCCCCCACAACTACAGCCTGATTTGAAATTACAATGTGGGGTATTTTTGCCATTTTAGGTCTGTTGGTCATATCTATTTGTGGTCAGTTATTTTGCACACCTATTTTTTTATCAAAGTGGGTACGTTTTTTGTTAGTTGAATGTCTAGATCTCCACATATCTTCCTAATCATGAAACTGTAAAATCTGAACAACAATTTTGCCACTCTTTGATTATTCATACTAATATTTATGGATTTGTCCATTTCAGGTGTTATTAGAATACCTAATGCTTGCCAAAATTATATTTTGGGCTTTTAAATATATCAATGCTTCTGCAAAATTTTAATAAAAAATACTTTATTGGATATAAGGATCATATATAGAACCCACTGCATATTCCAAACATTTAAGTTTTCCTAAGATGATACATCCTTGATCATCGAGTTTCTTGAATATTTCAAACCCTATGTTTTTTCTAATGAGTTTTGCTACTCTGAAGTTTTGCTTTGTTCCTGATGAGTAAAACACATGTGTAGTACTTTCCTTTTATATTTTATAATGTTGTCCCTCTCCAGGTAGATCTGTAAACATATTTTCCAAGATATTCCAATTTCCTGATTAGGGGCTAATTCATTTTTGTTCCAGAAGCAAATTATTGCCTGGAACAAACCATATATAGCAAATCACAGCTATATTTCATGTTTCAATATACTAACCAGGTAAATCCTTGCTTCCTACTGGCCAAAGGAGGAATGTGCCCAATAGAAGACTAGGGGCCATGATTCTAGAAGGGTGGCACAAGTCACCGCCAAATGCATCTTGTGCCACCTGCAACTGTGACATTGACCCTACACCCTATTCTAGAAGGGACAGGGTCTCCACAGCAAAGTCTTGTGACTTGTGACATGCAGCCAGGTGCACTTGAACAGAGAGCTTACCTGGCCGAGCTGTCTCATAACCCACAGCTGCAGGTGCAAGAGTGCAACCCCTGCCCAGCAAACCACAATAGCCACTCTGCAGGCTGCCCACACCCCTGCCCCTGAAGCTCCTGGAGGTACTGCAGGCAGGGCCACACCAACTGCCCCTGACTCCCTGTGTAATTAATCCCCCACAGGGCTGCCCACACCTCCAGTGCCCCGAATCCCCTGTTGTAAAATGTCCCACAGGGCAGCACTGTCAGCCCCCCACCAGTGCCCCAATCCTTAAGTCACTGGCTGCAAATGTGGCATATACCATGGGATTCCAGATGAATGTTCAACTTTACCAGTGTCACATAGCTCAGATCATTGTACTGCACAAAAGGACCTTCATCTCATGCTTCGGGATCTCAGGTCTAGGAGAAGAAATGTGTGTACCACACAGCAACAGTCAATTGTAGCACAAGCACAGGATCTACATGGCAAACAGCAGGCAGACAAATACCTTGACAAGCCTTGGTAGCCTAGTGGCCCCCACCCAGCCGTACTAGCCCACCCAGCACCCCCCACCTGTCCCCAGTTGGAGACTGGCACAGCCCACCTCTCTCCTCCATGGCCAGAGCAAGGATACATGGACAGAACAAGGATCAACATTAACAGAGCAAGGAGAAACTTTAAGGCTTCTTTTGGCTAATCAGAGTTACTGTTGTGTTACTATTTTGTTTTGTGCTTACAGGTTGTTCTTGTAAGTATCATTACCATTATTTGTACAGTTTACTGCTTTATTTTTCTCTGATTTAAATTGTGTTTTTGCAGGGTATATTTTCTTTTAAATTGTTGTGTAGTTTGTCTTGCTGAAAGGAAGAAAAACACTCACCAGGGTGGTGGGTCAGAGCTATAGCTGATTGTTTCTGGATGGCATAGGCTTGGTCGCACCCACCCTGTTCCTTACCACACCCACCCCAAGCACATCATTTCCTTTATAGCAGAGGTTCTGACATCACTCCCCAAAAAGACAAAGGACATACACCTGTCATAGCCTTAACAGCCCAGAATGCTGCATGGGGTAGACGCACGCACACGCTCACACACACTAACAAAAATCCTAAACAGGCAGGGAGAGAGACATGTAGGGAGTGGTGCAATGCACTGGCTGTGGGGTGGCAGTCTTTCAGGAGATGTTCTGGAGGCTGCAATGCTGCCCTATTTGCAGGCATCTCTCTGGTCTGAGGGAGGAGGTTGTCTGTCTCCAGATCGGCCTGGCGAGGATTTGGAAAACCTCCTCCCCCACCCAGGGACCACCAGGACCATTACCGCTGCCTTAGAGGTTGCCAAGAAAGAGGAGAGGTTGGACCATGGAGGGCTCAGGGAGGGTGAGGGTGGTGGATCAGAGGTGCATCCCTCCAGTTGTACATCTCCACAATTCATATGCCATTCTGGTAAAGCATGATTCCTCTATTGAGGCACTCACAGTGGAGACAAAGGAGGATGCTGGGAACCTCCACAAAGGAGACCCTGAAGAGGGTGGCATGAGACCCCATAGGGAAGGAAACAACCCTGGTGGAGTACTCAATCATTAGGAGTGTAGAACTGGGGAGATGGGAGAGGGAGGTATGGTGCTGGCCCAGCACCATGGCTGGGAAGGACAGGAAAATAACCCTCAGGATCACAGGATCAGCAGCATGGGAGAGGGAGCTGGACATCATTGTCCACCTAAGGATAAATGACCCGGCTGGGAATGGGATCAGAGCAGTGCAGGATGAGTTTGTAGAGTTGGGGTAGGGCCTTAGATAAGTAGCATGTGTAGTAAGCTTCTCAGAGGTGCTGCCTGTTTATGGCATGGGTGAGGCTAGGGTACTCTGCACCATGGGATTCAATGAATGGTTGAAAAACTGATGCAGATCTCAGGGTTTTGGCTTCATTGGGGACTGGGGTCCACCTGGAGGAATACAGGCCTATACTGGCATAATGGTTTTCATCTGTCAGGGAAGGGAACCAGCATCCTAAGTGATAGGTTTAAATGCATTGGTAAGCATTTAAATTAGCCAAGGGTGGAGGCACTAAAAAGAAGCATGGAAATCCCAGCCCCCAAAAAAAAAAAAAGGGTAGTTAGTGAGGTAAACACTGAGGTAGAGAAGTTGATTGGGAACAGGACAGGGATCAATGAAGAAAAATATAAAGACAGTAAGGACAGGAATGGGGGAAAAGGGGTAAGGCTATCAAAAAATGGAGGGCAATGAGTACCAGTGCACATAGTCTGGGTAACAAGCTCCCTGAACTAGTGTCCTTTACAGAAGATGAACACCTGGCTATCGTGGCAGTCACAGAAACATGGTACTCAGAGAACCATGATTGGGTTGTCAACATACCAGGGTAGACAACCTACAGGAGGGACAGGGAGAGTAAAAGAGGAGGAGGAGCTCTTTATGTAAGGGGAATGGATCAAAGCAACGGAACTACAGTAAAGGGTAAACAGGGATGAGATGAGGCACTGTGGGTCACCCTGGAGACAGGAAAAGGCACCACAATCTGTACGGGGGTTGTTTACAAACCCTTGTCTCGGGGGAGGGAATGGAAAAGGAAATGATAGCTGGCATCCTTAGAATGGCAGAAAAGGGGGAGATATTGTTGATGGGGGACCTGAATATGCCAGATATTAACTGGAACATTTTTGCTGCAGCCACGTCCAAGAGCAGGGTAATTCTCGATACCCTACAGGAGGCATACCTCAGACAGCTAGTGTTGGAATCCACTCGGGAGGGAGCAGTCTTATACCTGATACTCTCAGACAGAGATGGAGAGAGGATCTCAGATTTAGAAGTGGGTAGCCATCTGGGAACAAGTGACCACCACACAGTGTGGTTCACAATAAACACAGCCACAGAGGCAAATTACACAAAGGTGAGGATATTGAACTTTAGGAGGGCTGACTTTGGAAAAATGGGGGGCGTGTCTCAGAAAAGCACTAGCAAATAGGCAAGAAGGTGGGGTGGAGGAACAATGGGGAAAAATCAAAACTGCCATCACAGAGGCAACAAGCCTTTGTGTGAAGCAAATAAAACAAAATGAAGGAAGAAAACACTATGGTTCTCAAAAGAGGTGGCGGGGAAGGTTAGGGAGAAAAATATAGCATTCAGTAAGTACAGCAGAAGCCACTGAATTGAGATGCTGATGATAGGGATGTCTGCTTTATTCAGATGTGTCACCAGGTACCAGTTAATTCGCTATGTTATCCTATGGGGCTTGCAGCTGTTTAAATGGGATGCCCCAGCCACCTAAATGAGATGATTTCTTGCCAGTCCTCTTCTACTATGCCGATAATCCCTTTCACACCTTATTATATATGAAAAGGGATTAGTGGCTCCTGCTCCTTGCTTCCAACTTATCACCCCTTATCACCTCTTCACTATGCTATGATTTTTTTTTTGTATGTCTGAGTGGGTGGTGAGAGCCACAATCACTTTTCTGAAGCTTATAGGGGCAGGGAAGAGAGAGAGAGAGCATTTTTAAATTCCCAAGAGTTCCAGGAGAGAGAGAGAGAGAGAGAGAGACAGAGAAAGAGAAAGTATGGTGGCATCAGTCCGATTTGAGTGCTGTTCCTCTGCATGCTTGCTCTTGCTCTCACTCTGCACCATTAGCTATCTTCCTCCAGCACTTTGCAGGTTGTCCATCCATCCCAGCATGCTGCCTGTGCACTAGTTAATGCTTAAAGAACAGGGAACTTCCTGTGGGTGAGTAGCAAGCCATCAGTCAGGACTTTACATTCCCCTTCCACGGCTGATGTCTGATTGTCATGCATGTTCCTCAGTATGATCTCCTCTCTTTCTCTCTCACACTGTCTTTAAATTAAGCCACAACCATGTCGCAACAGAGTGAGAGAAATGAAATGAGGATCCTGACCTAAAGCCAGTGAAGAGATGAGCCGCAACCATATAGCTGATGTTTCTAGAGGGCGGGGAACAGAGAGACAGCATTTTTAAATGCCCAAGAGTTCCAGTGGAGAGAGAGAGAACTACAGAACTACAGAATGTATATATTTTGTAGTTAAAAAGTTATTAAGGTGAATTTCTGTTTCTGTTTCTGTTTTTGCACTGCTTTTTGTTATGGAATGAGAGCCAAAAGCAAAGAAACAGGAAAGCCGAGCTGCAGTTCCCCTTGTGACTGTTCTGCCCTCTGCAGCCTCCTGCATGTGCTCTCTCTCTCTCTCTCTCTGTCTTCTCTCTCTCTCTCTCTCCACACATAGAAAGATCACCTCAATCACAGTTTTCTAAGCAGCCAGGCTATTCACTCAGATTACAAAAAATTGTCAAGAAGAGGCACTTCTTTTAAACAGGACAGCCACTTAACTGGGACAAAAGCCTGCCACCGGGCATCCCAAGTAAGTGGCTTCTGGCTGTATAAGGAAACTCAGAAGGAGAGGACATAGAACTGTACCAGTTAAAGCAGAAGAAGCGGGAAGGCAGTCAGAATAGCAAAGGTCCAAACCAAGGAAAAATAGCCAACTCAGTTAAGAAGGGGATAAAACCTTTAATAGGTACACTATGGAGCCAAGAAAGAACAGGGAGGAGAGTGAGGCTTAATAAAGGGAAGGTGATGGAGAAAGGGTGACAGTGACAAAGCAGAGATACTGAATAAATACTTCTGCTCAGTATTCATAAAAGAAGAGGAGGGAAGGTACCTAAATCAATAACAGAAGCACACTAGATAGGGTCAATACCAGTCCATTCACAAAGAATGGGGTCAATTAAACCACGAGGACAAAGAGTATTAGATTTCAGGAGGCAAATTTCACTGAAATGGGTAGATGTATACAACCAGTCCTGGGGTGGGAGGGAGGGGTGGTAGAGGGGTGGAAAAATAATGGGATAAACTGAAAGGAGCCGTAGTGGAGATAACAAACCAATGTCTTAGGATAGTGGCCAAAGGGAAAAGAAGAAGGAAACCACTATGGTTCTCCAAAGAGGTGGGGGACAAAGTCAGGGCTAAAAGGCTAGTTTTAGGAAAAATAAGGGAAGCCAAAGGGAGAAGGACAGGGAGGTGTACCTTAAATGTCTAAATGAAGCAGTGAAGGCTGTTAGGAGGGTGAAGGCACAGACAGAAGAGGGTTTAGCATGGTCAGTAAACAAAGGGGATAAGGCATTTTATAGATACATCAGTGAAAGAAGAAAAAACAAGAGGGGATTGTAAGGCTGAAAGGGGAGAAGGGAGAGTGTAAGGAGGGGGATCTGGACAAGGCAGAAATACTGAACAAATACCTCTACTCAGTATTCACTAAGGAGGGGGACAGTCAAGGATCACATTTGGGTTGCAGAGGCAATGGGGGGGGTGGGGAAGTGGACACCAGTCCATTCACAGTGGAGAGAGTTCTGGAAGAACTTACAAAGCTGAAGGTCGATAAGGCCATGGGGCCAGACGGCATCCACCTGAGGATATTAAAGGAGCTGCAAAGGGAACTAGCAGCACCTCTGGTGGCCCAGTTCACTGAGTCACTCAACATGGGTGTCATTCCAGAGGACTGGAAGAGAGCACATGTAGTTCCACCACACAAAAGCAGCAGTAGGGAGGAGGCGGGGAACTCGAGGTCAGTCAGCCTCACTTCAGTGGTGGGAAAGATCATGGAGACACTGCTGAAAGAAAGGATTGTGGCACATTTGGGAATCCAGAGGTGCTTAAGATCTGAGACAACATGGATTCACTGTAGGAAGGTCAAGTCAAATGAATCTAATCAATGTTTTTGATTGTGTGACTAGGTAAATAAACAAGAGAGGGGCAGTAGATGTTGCCTACCTAGATTTTAGCAAAGCCTTCAACACAGCCCCACATAGAAGGCTGATAAACAAGATGGGTAGTCTGAGCATGGGAGGCAAGGTGGTGAACTGGGTTAGGAACTGGTTAACAGACAGAAGACAGAGGGTGGAGGTAAATGGGGTACAATCTTGGGAGAGGTGGTGACCAGTGGGTTACCACAGGGATCAGAACTAGGAACAGTCCTGTTCAATGTCTTCATTAGTGACATTGCAGAGGGGCTGGAAGAAATGTTCTTCCTCTTTACAGATGACAGCAAGGTCTTCAATGGTGTGGATACTCCAGAAGGAGTGCAGAAAATGAAGAGGGACTTGGAGAAGCTTGAAAGATGGTCGGAGATATGGCAACTGAGGTTCAATGCAAAGAAGTGCAAAATAATGCACCTCGGGAGAGGGAACCCTGGGGAGAGCTACAGGATGGGGGGAGACGCTGACTGTCACCACAGAGGAAAGGGACCTAGGGGTTATCATCTCTGATGACCTTAAGGTATCAAAGCAGTGCACAAAGGCAGCAGGGAGGGCCAGTGGCATGCTGGGCTGCATAGACAGGGGTATCACCTGCAGGAGGTGGAGGTGGTGATGCCATTGTATCAAAACATTGGAAGGCCTCACCTGAGTACTGCATGCAGATCTGGAGCCACACCTGCACAAGGACATAGATAAGGTGGAGACTATTCAATGAAGGCAACACAGATGGTGCAGGGCTTGCACCACAAAACATCTGATACATACTAAGGGACCTCAATATGTATTTACTGGAGGAGAGGAGACAGTGGGGACATGATTGAAACTTTCAAGTACCTCAAGGTCATAAACAAGGTGCTGGTAGGGACCTTTTCCAATGTAGAAAAAGTACTAGAACAAGGAGGCACAATATGAAATTGGAAGGGGATAGATTAAGAGGTAATGTGAGGAAGTTTTTCTATGCAGAAAGGGTAGTCGATGCTTGGAATAGTCTTCCACAGTAGGTGGTGAAGGCAAGCACAGTGGAGGGGTTTAAGCATGCCTGGGACAAGCACAAAGGAAGCTTGAGAGAGTAGAGAGTGATGAAAAGCTATTTATTTATTTATTTTTTGATGACCGGGTAGGTGCACTAGACACAAGAGTGACTATTTTCAGGCACCACCCGGGAGGTCAACAACACAGAGAGATAGAAATACATATGATACAGTGTCAAGAAATATGCAACTACATCACAGTCAGGCGAGACAAATTTAAGACAATATTTGTACTAAGACACGAGAAGTGTAATTAAACAAATAGAAGGTAAGTGTCCATGTGTAATCAGTAATAGTAATATTAACATTTAAAACTGCAGAAAAAAAAATGCCACAAGGTAACATTACATCCGTCAGAAACTAAAAACAGCTAATTGGAAGGAGGCAGGGAAAGAGGTAAATGCTGAGATACAGCCTAGCAAGAGAGAGAAGGCACGAAGGAGAGGGATGGGAAAAGAGGGGGGAGGATAGAAATAATAGGGAGACTGAGGGGAGGAGAGAAATTACCGGGGAGGCTGAAGAGCAGGGTGCCAGCTCACACTACAGAAGGGGAGGAAACAGTAGGCGACTGGGGCAAATGGAGCTACGATCTAGAGTGGGTTGAAGCAGGTGCTACGATCATGTGTGGTAAAGAGGGTGCGGTGCCTTTTCTTAAAAGTAGCATGATTAGGGGTCAGGCATACGTCTAGGGGCAGCGAGTTCCAATAATAGGGACCTACATGCGAGAAACCTGATTTCCCTTTGGTAGTTCTACATAGGGTCAGTGATCACATGCAATATATTGGGCCTACAGGCAGACTGGATGGGCCTAGCGGTCCTTATCTGCTGACAGTTTCTATGTTTGCATGTTTCTAAAGGCTTCAGAAAGAACTCCTTAAACTGAAGGTGAACAAAAGCAATGGGGCCTGATAGGATTCACACCAAAATTCTAAAAGAACTAAGGGGAGAACTAGTGGTACCACTGACTACCCTTTTTAACAAATCATGCGAGGATGGTGTGGTACCTGAGGACTGAAGAATGGCAGATGTGATTCCTCTTCACAAAAGTGGGAGCAAAGCAGAGTCAGGAAACTAAAGACCAGTTAGATTGACCTCAGTGGTGGGGAAAATTTCATTTATTTTATTTAAACATTTGTTGACTGGGATAGGCACACTGAGCCAAGGCTTATTTCCAGGTGTGACCAGGGGTGGGGGATATAGGAGTACATTCAGTGAAAACAAGACTGAATATTTTCAAAATATTTACAAATAGTTACAGTATTTACACGTTTGTAGTATGAAATATAAATAGTTACAATATTTACAAGTTAGTGATTTGAACATAAACAGAACCAGCAGAAGTTTCCACATTTCATGTCAATGGAGCCGAAGAGCAGTACCAGCCAAGGAAGCGATGGGGGAAGGAGATGGGACCTTCTAAGTTTCTGCACTATGCCATATAACATGGATACAATTTTGGAGTTATTAAGCTTTAACAAAGAAAGGCAATACTGGCACATTTAGATTGCATGAGATGAGAACAGAGGATGAGAATAAAGCAGATGTAGTTGTGATCAGTGCGAAGGCAGTCTAGTAGGAGCAGAGAGTGGTGACAGAATCACAGGAGGCAGGACAGTCACCTGGGACAGAGGCAAGAGGGAGGTGGTAGTAGGCGTAGTTGTTCCTTGCAGTTGAAATAAGAAAAGTATTGTCTAATGGAGCGGGTTAGTTTATTCCACAAAGAGGGGAGCCAGTAGGAGAAGACAGCTTTTCCAGAACACGAGGATGGTCGAGGTATACTGAAAGATCCTTTGTTTCTGTGTCTTAGTACGTAAGGAGTGTTGGAGGCCAGCGAGAGACTATTCACCAGGTAGGAGGGTAGCAGTTCAAACCAGAATTTAGATATCGGATTGAGTGAGTGGATGTAATGCCTGTGGGCCGGCGGGGCAATTCAAAGGAGGGAGTACAGACTGCAGTGATGTGTTCTAAGGGGTGAGTTAGTAGTGAAGTGGAAAAAAGAATTCAGGAGGATGTCAAGCTTTGATAGAGTGTTACCTAAGGCAGGGTAGTAGACCACATCCACATAATCGAAAATGGCGGGTATCATTTTAGTTACGATTTGATGTCTGGCAGGTAGTGGAAGGGAGTCTCTGTGCTGGTATAGCACACCATGTTTGGGGCATAATTTTAAGATGGTTGCATCTATGTGAGGGGTGAAAGATAAGAGGGGGTCTAGCCAAACACCCAAGTACTTATATTTGCTAACCTGCTCAAGAGCAGTACCAGCCAAGGAAGCGATGGGGGAGGGAGAAGGGACCTTCTAAGTTTCTGCACTATGCCATACAACATGGATACAGTTTTGGAGTTATTAAGTTTTAGTTGGTTTTGTAATAACTACTTTTGAATGTTGTTAAAATCACATTGAAGGGTAGTTTGAACTTCATGTGTTGATGTGCCTGAGGCAAAAAGGATAGTATCATCCGCATACATATGTATGCTGGATTTTGTGCAGGTGGAGGGGAGGTCGTTTATGAAGAGTGAGAAGAGGATGGGGCCAAAGACGGATCCTTGTGGAACACTGGCTAGGATGGGTGGGGGAAACACGTCTGCGATTTTGACAGATTGTGACCTGTTAGAGAGGTAGGAGCTGAACCACTGCACGGTGGTGGGAGCAAGGCCTGCTGTTTCTAGCTTTAGAAGGAGGAGGGGATGGGAAACAAAATCAAAAAACCTTGGTCAGGTCGATGAAGACTGCGGTGGTAAGGAGGTCTTGGTCAAAGACAGTGTGGATGTGGTTTGTGACCTGTAGGAGAGAAGAGACAGTGGAGTGTTGTTTCCTGAAACCAGACTGGTGGGAGATAGGAGGTTGTTTGTGGTGAGATAATCTGCCAGTCTTGAGTGTGCCAAGTTCATGAGAGCTTTGCAAGAGCAGGGATGAGGATGAGGGATGGGGAGATGGGCCTATAAATTTCTGGGTGTAAGGCGTTCCTCCTTTGTGAAGAATGACTAAGGCCGATTTCAGGCCTGAGGATCGTACCAGTGGAAAAGGAGAGTTTCAGTAGATGGGTAAGAGGGTTTCTTATTGAGGGAGCAGAGATCTGCAGGTGTTTGGGGTGAATCCCATCTGGGCTGAATTTGGTGGTATTTAGTGAGTGGAAGGCAGTGAGGACTTCTTTTCAGAAACTGGTAAGAATTCGAAGTTGTTGTGACATGGAGGTGGAGATGAGGCAGTGGGTTTAGGTGGGGGGTTATGAGGTATGGTGCAAGTAGTGAAAAATTTGTTGAGGGTGTCAACAATGCTAACAGGATCTGCTATGGGTTGACCATGCTGCTTGAAAGCTGGGGAACTGGGTTGTGATGGAGGTGTCAGGAGTGAGTGTATCACATTCCAGAATTTGAGGGGTGTGTGACAACTGCAATTTGAAGAAATCTGCTTTTGCTTATCTCATGGGCTTTGTGCATGCATTGCAGAGGGTGTTGTAGGTCTGCCTACTTTTGGGAATAGGAAGGGATTTGAAAGCAGACCAGGCTTTGCCACTGGCCTTGAATATGGTGACGATGGGAGCCGTGATCCATTTGTGGTTTTGTTTTTTCACCCTGAGCTTTTTCAGGGGGCTGTGGGTATCCCAGATGTTTGTGGAAGGTATGCAAGAAGCTGGAAAGGGCAGCATCAATTTTGAGGACAGAGTACACCTGGCGCCAGTCAGCATGACTTAGACTGGTTAGCAGGGATTCAGTGTCCAATGAGTTTAGGAAGCAGGTGTTGATGTATTTTTGGGCAGATTTGGGCAGGCTGGATTTTCTGATGCAGTAGGTAATGTAGTGATCACTAGTGCATTTGCAAGGATGCCAGGCAAACTTACCCTGTGAGGATGTGAGTGAGGATCCAGTCAATTAAGAGTGGTTTTGGGAGTGAGAATTAGAGTGGTGGGTTCATGTTGCAGCTGGGTCAGGTTGAAGGACTCTGTTCTGGAAATGTGTGCTTCAGAGGAGGTGGCGAGCCAGTCAAGATTGAAATCGCCTACTAGAACCAGTTCCCCTTTTGAGGTTAGGTTGGGAGGGTAGTTAGGGTGGTTACCAGAGATTCATGTGCAAGACAGGGTGAGGCATAAAGCACCCCAATGAATAAAGGGAGAGAGGCAGGCAGGGCAAATTGTACCAGGACGACGTCATGGGAGTCAGTGTGTGATTCTTCAAATGTGACCAAGCATGACAGCGGTTGTTTTGAATAAATGGCTACACCTCCACCTCATTTGCCACAGTCTTGTCTGAGTACAGTATAGTTAGGGAGATTTAGAGAGGAGTCTCGGAACCTTGCAGAGAGCCAAGTTTTGGTGAGGCAAAGGATATTCAGAGAGTGGTCAGTTATCCAGTAGGATAATTGGTCAGTTTTAGGCAGGAGGCTTCTGTTATTAATGTGGGCAATGGAGAGGCCTTTGTGGGAGCTTAGTGGCTGTGGACCAGCCTGGTGGCCTGCGTTAGGTTTGATATCTCCAGCTAGGAGCAGGATGAGGAGGAGGAGAAAGGAGTACACAGCCATAAATTTGTATCTCCTGGTGTACAGGATGGTAGATGGGGCAGATCTGACAGCCCTGATAAGTGACTCGGCTGCAAGCATCTGTGCAGGCAGTATGCTTGGACTGACAAGGGGTGAGGTGAACAGACAAGTTACCATGTGTCGTCTTGGGACAGGATCAGAGGAGCTTGTATAATAGGCGTGCAGTTCCTGGGGTTCAGAGTTATTGATAGGATGGGGGTCTGGAGGGCGGTGTGAAGAGATAAGAGGCAAGGATCAGGTATAGGAATGTTTGAGTAGAGCCATTTTGAGATGCTGTGGAAATATTGTCTAGGGGTCCATCCAGGTTTTGGAGATAAGAGATGGGCAGCAGATAACTTAGTATGCTTTAGGAGAAAATCAGTTAGGTAAAACTGGTCTGAGGGCAGTAAGTATGGCAGGAGGGGTAGATACAACTCCAACAGGGTTAGACGGATGTCTAGCAAAGAGAAGTGCTCATGAGTGGACTGGGGGTGAGGAAAAGGTGCATTGCAGAAAGTTTGAGGGCCTGTATAGAATCAGTACAAGACCATCCCAGTGCTGCTTTAAAGAGAGGTCTGTAGATGTGGACAAAGAGGGGATGGGGGAGAGAAGGAAGACGGGCTAGGGAAAGGGAAGAACAAATTCTTCAGAACCCTCATCCCTGCCTAAAGTGGAATGACCATTGCACTTCTCCCTGTCCTGCGTCCAACAGCTCCTTTCAGGTAGCCATTCTGGACTATTGGGCTTCTCAGCTGTCTCTGCCAGGGAGTGGGACATCTCCTGAGCTACCGCTGCAGATTACTCCCCCATCCAGACTCGAGACTTCCTACTCATGGCAAATTCCTGCCAGGACACTAGTGGCTGCAACACTGGGCCAGTATAACACCAGGGTGGGTACAGGCCTACCCATCAACACCGCCTCCCCTATTGCCCCAAAAATAGTGTTTACAAATTGCAGTTCACTGCCTTAAAAAGAATCCTGCTTCTTTTACTATTGTGCTCAGGGAATGTCGAACTCAGCCCAGGACCATTAGACACCTTTGCTTCTCCATTAGACCTGGCAGCTATCAAAGGAATGTCTTTTATGCATCTTAATGCCTGTAGTTTGCTGAAAAAGTTCACTCTGATCCAGGCTTCGCTGAGCCACACCCTACCTGACAAAGTCCTAGTGATCACTGAGACCTGGCTTACGCCAGTACCCCAGATAACGAAATCAATATCCCAAATTATTTACTCTTCTGAGTGGATAGGCAATCAAGAGGAGATGGGGTGGCAATTTATGTAAGGGACAAATACTCAGCCCATGCATAGATGCATCATCATCCCCAAAGAATTCGAGTGCTTGACCCTAATGATCTCGTTTCTCCTTCCAGTGCACTCCGTGTAATAGGCTGCTACAGGCCCCCTTCTGCCGGGCCTCATCTCCTGTCTCACCTCAGTTCCGTACTGGGGCTCAGTTCCTTGGAAACCATTATTCTTGGCGACCTGAACTATAATTGGCTATCAAGTTACATCAAGCTCCTTGAAATCCTTTGTGACACTCTAGGGCTGGTGCAACTCATTGGCGAATACTTGCTTAAATAAAAGAACCTTAACAACCATCCCTCTTATATGTAATTTTTGGGTAACAAGCCACATCTGTTCTCTCACGCCGGAACATTTTTTCAGACATTAGCAATCATTGTATAATCACCACCATTAGATCCATGCACAACCCACAGTTTGTGGCAAAGTTCTCTATTAAGAGGTGCAAACGCAACTTCGATTTGTTTGCATATGTCCACGACTTGAAACATTCACCACGATGGCAGGAATTCTTCCTAGCCAAAAAGGTTAACAAGGCATATACCATTTTTTACGATATTTTAAGTGAGGCTTTAAATAAGCATGCACCCTTGGTTAAGGTGCAGGTCAGGAGCAGCACCTGCCATTGGTTCTCGCCTGAGCTCAAAGCTTCCCTGTTAGAAAGAGATACTTTATGGAAAAAGCCCAAAGAAGCAAGAATGACTCGGATTGGTGTCATTTTAAGAGAGAGCACAACAAGTGCACCAAGTTGGTCAGAGAAGAAAGGCCACCTATTATCGCTTCGAGCTAGCCTCTGCCTCAAGAAATCTTCAAAGTACTGGAAAACATTAAAAGACGTGTCTCAACACACACCTGGTAATTTCATTCCAGCAAAAATTAAGTCTGGTGGCAGCGTTATCTCTAACTGATCAGAGATATTGGAAGCCCTCAATAACCATTTTGCAACGGCAGGGCTAGCATTTGATACTTCCCCTTCCAATGACCTCTGCACAGCTCAAGGCCCACCAACGCACAAGTCCCCCCCTACTGAGGAGGCCTTCTCCCTCCTGCCTGTCTCTCTAAAAGAGGTGGAAGACCTACTGCTGCAACTGGACACCAGGAAGGGAGCAGGCTCTGACTTCATAGAGCCATACTATCTGAAATGTGCCTACCATGTGCTTGCAGTGCCAATCACCCACCTATTCAACATGTCACTCTCCCAGGGTAGCCTCCCCCCTCAATGGAAAGTAGCCCATGTCATCCCTCTATTAAAATCAGGTGACCTCTGCGATCTAAATAATTACAGACCGAACTCCCTCCTCCCCATCCTGTCTAAATTATTAGAAAAATAGTGTGTGGCCAGCTAAGGGGGTATACTTAGAATCAAAAACCTATTAAACCTGGCTCAGTCTGGATTCAAAACAAAATCACAGCACCATAACAGCCCTAGCTAAGGTGACCAATGATTGGCTCCTAGACCTTGACAAGAAGAATCATGTCTGTGCCATTTTCTTGGATCTTAGTAAGGCACTCGACACAGTCGATCACAGCCTGCTTCTTTCCTCCTAAGCACCTTAGGTCTGGACCATAAATCTATGTGCTGGTTTGCAGACTGCCTCGGAGAATGGAAGCAGCAGGTTAAACTGGTGATCTTTTCCATTAAAACCTATGCTGAGGATGTGCCCCAGGACTCATCTTGGTCCCCTCCTCTTTGCAGTCTACATTAACAACATCAATGACCCCCATCAAAAAGCCAACATCCTCTTATTCGTGGATGACACTGTACTGTACTTGAGTCGGCCCCACGGAAGCAGCCTGTGAAGACCTCCATGCTGAATTTTACCTCTACAATACCAGCTCATAAACTAAAAATGTTTGCTCAATGTGAAAAAGACAAAAGCCATGCTCTTCTCCTCCTTGCATGCGGCAATTCCTGCAGAGAGGGGCTACTCCTAGATTGACCACTGTTCTTGGAGAAATACTAGAGTATGTAGTTAAATTCAAATATCTAGGAGTTTGGCTAGATTATAAACTTTCCTTCGCCAACCATCTTGAAGAACTACAGATGAAGCTAAGGCAAAGATTAGGATTATTCTACAGAATTAACCACCTGCTCACAAAGGAGGCCAAGATTCAACTGGTTCAAGCTACCTTCTTATCTTCAATAGATTATGTGGACCTGCTTTACAGTCACTGCACTGCCTCTGCACTGGCTAAGTTGGACATCCTCTACCACAGAGCTATCAGGTTCATTACTGGCCTTCCACTTTCCACACACCACTGCTCTCAGTACTCATCGTTGGACTGGACTTCCCTTCACTATAGGAGGAATAGAAATGCCGCCCTATTGGCCTTCAGAGCGGTGACCAACAAGCTCCCCTCATATGTCTTAGATTGTATTCCCTGGAGTGTGTTAGGCACCTACGCTCTAAGGAGCTATTCCCTAATTGCCCTCCAAGTTCCAAGGGTCAACACTCATTTCAACAAAGCTGCTCTAAGCTTCTCTTTACCCACATTGTGGAATGGTTTACAAAGGAACTTGAAGCTGAGCTGCCCTGTTAGCCTGAATATCTTCAAGGCGCTGTACGATCGCTACATGAAAGCACCTTGCAAATATTTTCTTCACCGCTAGCCCACTAATTCCACAACTCCTCCTTTCCATCCTGACGCTCGCCATGTTTCTACCCCTGGCTCTCACTATTTCCCTATTAACTCTTCCTGCTGCACCCACCCTTCCCTGTCTGCTCCAGCCTGGCTAAAGTCCCACCCCATCCATAGTAGTGTCCCAATTATCTACCCCTTCTCTGTCCTTATCATAATAAACAAGCACATGACAGCCATTGTCACTTTCTGTGGTTTTAGCCCTTTTTTCCCCCAGTCATTGATAATATATCCCTCCTCTTCTTTACCTCTCTAACCTGCCACCCCATACATGGCCTCTTTCCCCTATATGTGTAGTTGCCGGCTGCCTCACTCAAAAGATCTCTGCTTATAACCCCTGTATGTCTATGGTTGATTGTACATCTGCTGACATCTTCAATTGTAAAATAATGCTGTTTTTTTTATTTATTTCAACCTTGTACTGTACTGTATACACTGTATATACTTTTTCTTCCTTGTATATTATTGCTTTTTGTATGCCTGCTTCTGTACTGTACTTTGATGTATTCATGACCAGGTCCACCTTGCAAATGAGCCTTGCTCAATGGTGCCCACCTGGATAAATAAAGATTTTGATTGACTGATTGATTGATCGAAACACATATTTAATAGCGGTCAGGCCCTGGGATGGTGGGAAGGACAAAATATCCTCTCTAGAAAAAGCAACTTTAAGCTAAGGCAGTTAGAAACTATTGAAAAAAATGCACCAAGAGGAGGGATTCGACTGGCAGCCAATCAGGAGTCAGGGTTAGGTAATGGCAGCCATTTGGGTTTTAGCGGTTTGAGAGCCGAGCTTCCTGGAGGCAAGCGGTCATACCTTTCTCTGGGTGGGCGGCAGGAGTTCCAGTGCGGCCGGTGAGGATGAGAACCAGGACCACTTCAGCGGAGTGCCCCATCAAGGGCTGAGGATTCCCTGAAGGGAAAGAAGAGAGGAAGAGGGTTAAGGTATTAGGCCATTAACTGTGGCTTGAGAAGTAATCAGGGGTAGGTCAGGGGACAAACAAAAGATTGTAGGAGTAAGTGAGAGAAGTGGGTTGGGAAGAGGCTGGCAGATGGGGGTTCTAGAGAGATGGGGACTGTGGGCCATAGGGAAGTGGCGCCAGGCTCCCAGTGAGAACAAAGGGAGGAAAAGGATTATAGCAGGTTTGGGGGAAGGGGAGATTAGGGCTGTGGAAGTCAAAAAGAAACACAGGGAGAGACAGCAGCTTTAGCAGATTTGGGAGGGGGGGACTAGGGCTGGAGTAGCCGAAGGCACAGTGAGGTATCAGGGAGAGGAAAATCTGAAAATAGTAGAGCAAGGTGTGCCTGACCTAAAGAGCAGAATTTAGCACTTTAGGTAGGGATATTTGCAACACACCAAAAGTTAGCACAGTCTAGCACAATTCATTAACAGAAGAGTCATAAAGCAGTTTAAAAAACAAAATATCCTCTCTACAAAAAGCAGAAAAAGTAGTTTTAAGCTTAAGGCAGTTGAAGCACTTGAAAAAAGGTGCCAAGACGAGGGATTTGACTGGCAGCTAACCAGGAGTCAGGGTTAGGTCATGCAGCCAGTCGAGTTTTAGCAGCTCAAAAGCCAGGCTTCCTGGAGACAAGCAGTCGTACCTTTCTCAGGGCAGGTGGGCAGGAGTTCCAGAGTGGCCCGGCCAGAATGAGAGCCGGGGCCACTTTAGCTGAGTGCCTGATTGTGGACTGAGGATTTCCTGGAGAGAGAGAGAAGAGAGGAAGAAGGTTAAAGTATTAGGCCATGAACTGTGGTTTGAGGAGTAATCTGGGGCAGGTCAGGGGACTAACAAAAGATTGTAGGAGTGAGCAAGAGAAGTGAGAGGGGAAGTGACTGGCAGACAGGGGTTCGAGAGGGGGGGATGAGTGGCCATAAGGAAGTGACGCCAGGCACCCAGGGAGAACAAAGGGAGGAAAAGGATTATAGCACATTTGAGGAAAGGGAAGATTAGGACTGAGGAAGCCAAAAAGAAACACAGGGAGAGAGAGCAGCTTTAACAGATTTGGAGGAGGAGGAGGAGACTAGGGCTGGAGTACCTGAAGGCACAGTGAGGTAGCAGGGAAGGGAGATTTGAAGAGAGTTAGAGCAAGGTGTGCCTGATCCACACAGCAGAATTTAGCAAGATCTTAATGCTTTAGGTAGGGATAATTACAACACACCAAAGTTAGCACAGTCAAGCACAATTCATTAACAGAACAGCCATAAAGCAGTTTAAAAAAACAAAATATCATCTCTACAAAATGCAAAAAAGGCAGTTTTAAGCTTAAGGCAGTTGAAGCACTTGAAAAAGGGTGCCGAAATGAGGGATTTGACTGGCAGCCAATCAGGAGTCAGGGTCAGGTCATGGCAGCCAATTGGGTTTAGCAGCTTGAGAGCCAGGCTTCCCAGAGCAAGCGGTCGTACCTTTCTCTGGGCAGATGGGCAGGAGTTCCGGGGCGGCGAGCAAGGATGAGAGCTAGGGCCACTTTGGCAGAGTGCCTGATCAAGGGCTGAGGATTCCCTTTATCTTGGTGGACAGGCAGGAGTCCCAGTGGGCCAGTGAGAATAAGAGGCGGGGCCACTTCGGAGGAGTGCCCAATCAAGGTCAGAGGATTCCCTTTCTCTGGGCGGTTGGGCAGGAAATGATGGAATCACTTCTGAAAGAAAGAATTGTTGAGTATCTAGAGTCCAGCGGGGCACAGGACCCAAGGCAGCATGAATTCACAGTGGGAAGGTCAGTAGATGAATCTAATAGATTTCTTAGACTGGGTTGCCAAAGTAGTCGACCAGGGAGGGGCTGTGGATGTGGCCTACCTAGACTTTAGCAAGGCATTTCACACAGTCCCACACAAAAGATTAATAAACAAGTTAGGCAGCCTGGGAGTGGGTCCTAGGGTAGTAACCTGGGTAAAAAATTGGCTGGACCACAGGATGCCAAGGGTAATAGTAAACGGAGTCCACTCCAAAGAAAGAGTGGTTACTAGTGGGGTACCGCAGGGTTCAGTACTGCGACCAGTCCTCTTTAATGTCTTTATAGGTGACATTGTGGAGGGACTGAAAGGAAAAGTAGGCCTCTTTGCAGATGACACAAAGATCAGCAACAGGGTTGATACACAAGGTGGGGGGGTGGAAAGGATGAGAAGGGATTTGGCAAGGTTGGAGGAATGATCAGAAGTATGGCAGCTTAGATTTAATGCAAAGAAGTGCAAAGTTAGCACTTGGGAAACAAAATCCCAAGGGAAGAATACACAATGGGGGGAGGTATTAACGACAACAAAAATGAAAAGAGACCTGGGGGTAGTCATATCAGATGACCTAAAGGTAGGCAAGTAATGTGAGAAGGCATTAAGGAGGGCTGGGGGGATGGGATGCATTGGGAGAGGCATCACCAGTATAAACAGGATGTTGTTATCCCTCTGTACAGACAGTTGGTGAGACCCCATCTGGAGTACTGCATGCAGTTCCTGGAGACCCCATCTCTGCAAGTACATAGACAGGATGGAGGCAGTCCAGAGGAGGGCAACCAAAATGGTGCAGGGTCTGCACCAGAAGTCATATGAAGAGAGACTAAAAGAGCTTAATATGCATACCCTCGAGGAAAGGAGGGAGAGGGGGGACATGATAGAAACTTTCAAGTACCTCAAGGGAATCAACAAAGTCCAAGAGGGTAGCATCTTTCAGAAAAAGAGATGTGCAAGAACAAGGGGGGCACAATTTTAAGATAGAGGGGGATGACCCAGGGTCAACAAGAGGAAGTATTTTTTCATGGAGAGGGTTGTGGACGCATGGAACAGCCTTCCTGAGAAGGTTGTGGGGTGAAAAACAGTGGGGGACTTTAAGAATGCATGGGACAGACATAAGACAATTCTAGTGGAAGGTAGGAGGAAGCAGGCTGTTGGTAAAACTAGGATCTGCAGGTTTTTCAATAGGTAGTGAAATGAGCAGACTAGGTGGGCCAAGCAGTCCTCATCTGCCATCAAAGTCTATGTCTATGTTTCTAGGGTGCTATAACAATTACAATCACATTCAGGCTATTAGGGCTCAATAATGGCAATTACTCCTTTGGAGCAATATGCTATATCTGTACTTTAAGATGCAAATAAACCCATAGCATTAGCAAGGTGCTATGTGGTCATTTGCATTTCATTATGGCCTCGCTACAGGTCAGTAGCAAACATAATTTGTGACCCCCCCCAGCACTGGTACTTGGGGTCTAGCTCCCCTTGCCCGTAAACATCACCCAAAACAGATTGCATTTCCCCGGTGTTCAGTGGTTTCCCCACTCCCCAAACACCTCATGGCTATTTGTTCATAAATGCCTTAGTACTCCTGCCCCTGAACACCCCACCAGTATTTTTTCACAAATGCTCTGGTAGCTAGTGTACCCTCCTGCATGTTCAAATCCACCAACCCTGTTGCCTGATCAGTCCAATCACTACCATTACCCCCTCTGGCCCTTCACCTACAGTATCTGAACCCCCCCAAAAGCAACCATCACAGACTCTTTACTCACCTCTGTGGGCACCCGCCAACAGACAATCCACAATTGCACTCCGAATTTAGCAACACCTGAACAGTAGCCAGCTCAGCTTTGAACTGTAAGTCAAAAGCCAGCCACGGATGTAAGTCAAGGGTTTGTGCTGGTCACCATCAGGGAGGCTGCAGATACTGTAAGTGAGGGCTCAGGGGAGTTGTTGTAGTGGTGGGACTGAGTGGATTGGGTGAGGGGGATTTGAACATCTGGGGGGGGTCCAGTAGCCACCAGGAAATTTGTTAGGTGACACCAGTGGGGTACTACTAATCACCAGGACATTTGTGACAAAATCAACTGGGTGTTCAAGGGGAAGAGGCACCACTAGTCACCAGGGCATCTGGGACAAAATGTCCATGGGGTGTTTGGGGTGAGAGGCATCCCTGGAGACCAGGGGAAATTATGTTATTTATGGGTGGGGTGTTCAGGGTGGTGGGGTGGTGGTTTGGGATGCAGTTGTTAAGACCCAGTTTGGGTAGACAGTAAACAGCACAGAACTGATAGCTACTTACCTGCACTCCATACCTGACAGCATGCTTGTGTGCCAATATGCAAGACACTATCAGCTGCTTTGCATAGGTGTGTGAGCATATTCCAGGGTCAGTCGCAAATGGGTTAATGACTCACTAACCATGCCATATAATATGGCATTGTGTGGTCCTTCTCTACTTTTGGGCTGCAAATTGGTGTTAGTGAGTCACAAACTCTGTGAGTGCAGTAACATTTCACATATCCAGACCATTATGTCTAGTTTCAGTTTATTTAAATAACTCATAATTCAGGCTCTTTTAACTGGAGAATTTATCATCTTTCTGTTGAATATGGCACATAGTATATTATAATTGAGTTTGTTGTTATTACATTTTGTTGAGTTGGGGCCTACTGTACCTTAGAAAATCACTAACTCCTACCATATGATTCCATGTCTTCCATACATCTCTTATTTTCTTCATATTATAATAATCCACTGTCTTTTGAAAATATGTCTCATGTTCTTTAAACTGTAACTTAAATATAACTTGAATATAGAATAATTCTTTCTTCCGTCTCAAATTGTCCTCATGCTTTTCATGAATATTCCAATCAAAATACAACTCACGTGGAGTTCTGCTCTTTTTCCCAGATCATTATGCTTCCCCTTCAACCTCCATTGGCAACATCATACATTTTGATTAAGGTATCCTTGTAATGTATTCCTAACACTTTCCATCTGCAGCTATAGTAGCATGTATCTATTCTTATGTACCATCCATAATTCCTATTTTGTTCCACTGTAGTTACATCTTTACACTTTATTCATCTGCATTTGCTCCGAAATAGTTAAGAGATTTTAGTTATTTATGCAAAATATTAGGGAGGCAGTTCAACAAGTCTATAACTGTGTACTCTGGCATACTGTTAACAAGTCTATTTGCCATCTACTATAACTTTCATTCTTGCAGGGTAAATCATGGATGCCCTTAAGTTATTGTTCAACAATGTGTTCCACATGATTTTTTTTTTTATTTTTATTTTTTATATTTGCAAAACCAGATGAGCAATACTGCCCGTTTTCACAGGTGACAAGTCATATCTAAAATACAATACAAAATATTGAATACAAAAGTACAGAGCAAACAACGCAATCCGCATAAAGTGCATGTGCTGTTCAGTACATGAATATTACAACACATTCATTTTCTAGAGAAAAGCCAGTGTTTTAGACCTCTCTTGAAACACTGAATAGAGTTACTTTCAACAATTTCAGTTGGTATCTTATTAAAAAAGGTTGTGGCTCTAAATAATAAAGATCTTTGCCCCAAAGTCTTCTTAAATAGAGGTATCTTAAACTTGAATTTAGACTGGGATCTAGTGAATAAAGTATTCAAAGCCCTGGGAAACATTGATGAAACGGATATGGGAAGAAGTCCCGATTTAATTTTATATAAGAAAGTGCCCATTTTATGGCACACCCAATCTTCAAAAGATAGTGCATAAGACTGTTCGTACAAATCAGAACAGTGAGATCGAAAAGGCAAATTAAGCCAAAATCTCAGGGCCGAATAGTATGTTACTTGGAGACAATTTAAAGCACTGCTACAAGAAGAAGTTAAAAATACCATAGTCCAACACCGAAAACAGAAAACTATGAACCAAAAGTTTTCTGGATTCAAGAGTTGAAAATGGCTTAATCCGATACAAGGTACCCAAACCTTAGATGCAAAATGTTCCTAAGACTTTGAATATGCGGTTCAAAAGTAAACTGAGTATCTAAAATAATTCCTAACTATTTGAAAACTAAAACAAATTCAGTTATATTACCCCTTTATCAATAATTGGTGGAAAACTGAAGTCTCTTTCTTGTTATGGGAAAAAAACATTACCTTTGTTTTTTTTGGAATTAAGTACCAAATGATTTTGAAGTAACCAGTCCTGAAGAAGCCCAAAGTCAGTCTGAAGACAAGAGAGGGCAATCTCAGGTCTGGGACTAGAGCAGAAAATAACTGCATCATCCGTATAAAGAATCATCTCAGTTTGAGTACAAATCCTAGTGGCAGAATTCATAAAAAATGAAAAAAAATAGTGGCCCCAGGATTGAACCCTGGGGTACACCACAGACTGAAGGTAGTATCTGGGAAGTGGTTGAGCCAATGAATGTTCTAAGAAATCTATTGCATAAATAACTTTGGTACCAACTGACTACCTCACCAGAAAAATGAAGTCCACGGAGAACACCAGGAAGAAGATCAAATTCAACCAGGTCAAAGGCCCTGGTGAGGTCCACAAACAGTGCTGCACATGAATATCCACAAGATCAGATGTCTTCCATTCACTGACCAAATCTGGAGTAAAATTGACGAAGACTGAAACTGATGCTTCTAGTAGCTTAAGCATTTATTTATTGTCTTCTGTCATGAGGTTTTTCTTTGTTGTCAGAATGGAAACATTTTGTGCTGAGTGGTCTGGGTGGGGGGAATCCTTGTCAAGCTTTGATTTGATTGAAGTGACCTATGAACTTGATCTACTGCCATGTGGATGTTGTCTAAGTTAATGCACAACTATGCCACAATTATTTTATTTATTGTTTCTCTCAGGATGCTATAGTTATCCCAGCTCACTTGAACACCTAGAATTCTCACATTTTATTCTTTGTGCATGCGCTTTTAAGTCTGTAAGTTTCTCTATGAAGAGTTTATTGGTTACTTCCAGGTTTTTGAGTCTGAGCAAGATGAGTGTTCATCCTGTAGTTCTGACAGTCTTTGACCTGTTCAATTTCTATTTTATCTCTCCATTTTCTATCATTAATTTTGTTATTGTTAAGTGAAAAGTCTCAGCTTTTTTGTCTATTTCCTCAGATTTCACCATTTTTTTATCCATTTCTGCCATTTATTGTAGTATTAGTTTTGCCTAGTAGGAGGTATCTTCATCCATTTTACATTTCACGGATGAGTCTTTCCCCTTATTGCTTTTCTTGCTTCAATTCTGTGATTTCCTTATTACTACCATTATCTTCCCTCCTTTGATTATTTGATAAAATTGTCTGAGTCATTGCACCAACAGATGAGACACAATATTCACTCTCAGGATTCTTAGGTCTGCCATTTCAGACTGGATTTGAGGATTATTCACTCTTTCCCCCTTCCAGAATCTTTCTTATTAGGGTGGCTATTTTCTTTATGTTGTATTGTCATAGTTTCATCTACATGAGATAAGTTGTCTTATTTAAAGGTAGTTTTTTTAGTGTTAGTTGCAATAGCCTTAATACTATTTTGCATAGAATTAGAATTTTTTGGAACCATTTGGTATCATAGTCACCAATTGTTCAGCTGTTACATTCAATCTAATGAAGGATTGAAGAGATTTTTATAATGCTCATATTTGTAATACTGTTGGGATATGTGTTTACAATGTTTGTCTTAAAAACCTCTGTGAGTTTTGTCTCTGTTTCTTTACACTGTAACACTCCAGCTGCAATAACTTTCTCTAAGCTATTTGGACACATACACTGGGACAGCTCGGTTAATTTTTCCCCATTGACAATATACTCTTCTCACTCCCTCCTGCTGGCTTATAAATTATATTGTCTGAATTCAGAGTAGCTGGAGTTACTGAATATAATAGTACAATAGCAGTTAATCTGGATTTAGATTCCAAATCCACTGGATCAATCCTTCTACCAAGATTTGGGCATCATGCCTCCATCCACGCGCTGACTGGTCCATGCCTCCAAATAGCATGAACTTGCTGCTGCTTTTTGGTTGCTTGATTCACATTTTGCTCCTTTCATCTATTGAGCTGGACTGGTGATGTACTGCTGATCCATTTCTTTCAACCACCTCTTAAGTTGCCAATACTAGGCAATCAGCCATACTGTACTTGCCAGACCACAAGGGGAATACTCTGGCCCACCATCCTGGTGCAGACTGCTTTCAGGTACGATGATCTTTGGGGAGTCAAACTTGAACTTCCAAGTTTTTAATTTAAAAGATATTTGAGTTTGCCATCTTGTAGGCATAGCAGGAATAGCAGTCTCATGTTTTCCAGAGGCCCTTAGTTGTAGAGACTTTCTGTATCTTAACAGTTTCTTTTTTAGGAGTCATTATACAAAACATCTGTAATCATTTTGTTCTTTGCTGAAATGTCTCAAGGGTATAAGTTTTTTAGTGCAGAAAATCTGTTGTCTAACATGAGAACAATACTCACATCAGGGTCTTTTGGAGAGCTGTTTCCTCAGGTATGTGTCAAATTTCTTCCATAGAGTGTATTACCCAACATCAAAGACCACTCTCAGACAGTGTTTGTTAAAGAGGAACAATTAGCATCCAGGGCCCCCACACTCAAGTGTGGGGTTGGGTCATAATGTGCACTTTGTGTGCAAAATCATTTTGGTTTTCTTACTGTTTACTGAAGTATAGTAGATTTATCAGACTAATTCTGTTTATTTCTAAGCTGACATCTTCTGTTACTACACATCCTAGAATCTGCTGCAGTTGACATCAAAGCAGTCGGCAGCAGTGGGAGATTCAAAAACCTGCAATGCATGTTAGAGTTTATTTAAGCTCTGATCCTTTGTTTGCTGGTCCCGATGTCCTCCCTGGGCTAGGAACTGCCACAGAGGACTGATTTTAGCCTCTGGAAAAAAAAAAGGAGATCCAGAAAACATCTGATCATATATTTTAAAATCTCTAAAATGCACAGCAGGCTACTGAATTTCCCACTGCTGTGTACTGCTCTGATGTCAGCTGCAGGGGACTCTGGTATTTGTAGCAACAGAAGTTGTCAGCGTAGAACTAAGCAAACTTAGTCTGATATGATTTTCCTTGCTACAGCAAGTGAACAAGAATGCTTTTGCACATAAAGTGCACATTGGGACCATCTCCATGCTTGAGTATGGGGCATTTTGTGCTGACTTTTCCCCTTTAAGAGACATTTGAGCTGTGACCATCTGTGCCCTCTCACTAATTTGCTATACTAGGTCAAGAGTGCTCTAGTCTAGTGGCTTCCAATAAATTTCTAAAGCATCTGATTTGGTAGAGTGGAGAACTTCCTTCACAATACTGCAGGTTAGAGTAGGCCACCAAAACCCCCAAAGGCAAAGGCAAAAGGAGCCCCTGACAAATCATCATGACTTCAGCAGTGAAGTGGTGAGATTTCGTACCACTACTCTCAGCCTTTGTTAGTCTGCATAGTATATTACTCAGCTGTTTAGCATTTATCTTTGGATTTTGCAAGTTCTTTGGTACTTTACCAGCTTCTCCTACATTGTAGCATTTCCTGTACTTTATCCTTGAAAATGGCTTGAATTCATAGAGTAAATAATGTATTGATTCCTGGTCAGCTGATCCTTGATTCCTATGAATTTATTACTAACTGTAGCATTACCCCAGTGAGACCTTTGGAGATTCATCCAACTTGACAGTGCTGCTTACCATTTTACCAGAGGATATGAAATTCAGGAGGCAGGAAAATAATGATGCTACAGAACTGGATTAAAAGGCTGGGAGAAGCAGGACACATTTATACAAATATCAGGAAATCTCTTCTCCTACAAAAACAAACCTCAATGGGACTGGGAGGCAGAAATTGGAATGATCCATTCCAGAACAGGGTTGCAAGCTTGTTGGTGAAAAGCTTGCACTTACTCAGTGTTCAGAGGCAACTGAATTCAAATTAATTCAAAACATTGCCTTATGCATATGGTACAGAACCCCTCAAGCTCTACACTTCTTAGAAACTATAGACAATGACATATGTTGGAGGTGTAGAACAAATGGGAGGGGGGAAGGGGGCTCACTGATGCACATCTTATCATCATGACTGCTCATGCTTGTCAGACACACAACATAAATTACCTTACCCACACCATTACTGGGAAACTGCCTAATTCCAATGGAGGCTGTCATAGAGGTGTAGGTCAGGAAGCATGGGCAAACCAGAAGTTATAAAATTCACAAGTAGCATTTTATTATTATCAATTAAGAATAAAATAAAGAAACATGTAAGTGTACAGGATAGCTCTTCATACAAGCATTATAAAACAAGAAAGTTCTGCATCTGAGAGTCTCCCTATTTAAATCTTAATCTTTCCATACAGCTCGCTAAACAAAACATTGCTCTCTTTTTGTAAGATGTCTTTTTCTATCAGTTTTAATTCTGCATCCTGCTGCTGTAAGTTGCATCTCCTTTTTCTCACAAAAGTACCAGAACTTTGTCAGTTTGTTTCCCGAGGTGAGCTTGAGCATCACATCTAGACTTTAACAGGTGCAACAAAACAGAACATTCTGTCCCAGACCTGGTCTCCTAGTCATAGTTCAGCAATCACACTGGTGGAGATCAAAGTGTATCTCAAGGTCAATGTTCCATAATACAGATTGTTATTTAAGAAACCCAAAAGCTTTCTGCAATCATTTCAACAATATAAATATGCACATTTGCAAAACAAGGGATCCTAGTTTTCACATAAAGATTCGTATATGTGTTTGTAACCACAGAGAAGCAAGGGGAGAAAGAAGGAAGAGAAACAGCAACGTGAAGGAAGGGAGATAATAGGGGAGAAATTGTGGGACCATCGGAGTGGGCAATTCCTAGGTTCCACAAGAACATTTGATTGTGCAGTTAGACTGGCAACATATAGAATAGGAGAGGACAACATCCAGTAGATCCATGTTTTTAACTCCCTCTCCATAAGAAATGGGGCGGGGTCTTACCCAACCTTGTCACACACATACACTCTCTCATTTAAAGGGGAACCTGTTTTTTTTTTCTTAAAAAAAAGGTTTCCAAAAACTTTTATTTCTTTTTTAACATGACCTAATAACATTTATAGTTCTTTGCATATGTGGTATACCTTTTTTCATTACACCATTTATAGCCAACATTTCAGCCAAGCACACATTTTTTTAAACCTTCTGAATTCTTAATTCCTGAACTGCATCTTTTTTATATACTTTATTTTTGTTCAGAGAGATATTTTCATTTTCATTTCCAAGATAAATTAATCATAACAATACTTCTCAAAATATTAAACTAAATAAATTCTGAAACATGAATGTTCATATTTTCGAGGGGTCAAACAACATAAACCTAAGTTAATTTTTATAGGAGTTCTATTCCATCAGTTTGAATAGTTTTAACAGTTGTTAGCTCCAAGCTTTTACACCTAATCAAAACATTTATTTAGACCCTTAAACAAAACAAAACTCACAATCCCTAAAACAAATGACAAAAAGTAAATTTTTAAAGTCCAGAAAAAAAAAGAAAGTTAACTTGGGAAAAAGTAACCCATTCTTTGGGAACATTTATGTAGTAGCTGGCATACACAGCATAAGGTTTTGTCTGCCTCTTCTTCCAAATCTGTACCAATGTCCATTGGTAGTGCTACATTTTATCGTAAAATTCTTTAGACTTTTGCCTGGAAGGTAATCCTTAATTTTGCTGGGCCATGCAAGACAGGTGATATTCCGGCCTCTGTAAACTCTGAATTTATGTTCAGGAATCTTTTTCTCCGATGCCGGGTAATCACTGAGAAATCAGGGTAGAAAAGCAACTTGGTTCCTTTGTACATAATTCCTTTCTTCTGTCTAGCAAAGTTAAGAACTTTGTTCCTCTCAGAGATTGTCAGGAATGTACAAATCACATATTGGACAGCTGTATTAGTTCCTTGTTGCTCTACCTTAGGTTGCAGTTGGAAAACCGAGTCTAAAGCCAGAGGCTGTTCAAATGACAACACACTGTTTAGTAGATTTTCAGTGTAGACCTTCAGGTCCAAAGAAGCAATGTTGACTGAGAGGCCAATAATATGTAAGTTTTTCAAGAGCAGTATTTTCTATTTTTTCTATCTTAGTCATTGCAGCTAATTGTTCATGTAAAACAGCATTCAGTGCACTCTCTTTGATCAAGACTTGAACAGAGAGTTTTTCTGTAACTTTTCTGCAGCTTCCATCCACTCTTTCACTGTAGAGATTTCTTTCTTCAATTTGCTGACAGCAGTTTGAAATGCTCCTATGGTAAAGTTCACCTTATTTAAAGATGTTTACATATCTTGCTGAAATTTGAGAATTGTATCTGTGTAGATTGCAGTGAGGGCACTGAGGGGCTGTTTTGGTTTCAAGCCCTGGTCTGCATGCCCAATTACCAGGAAGCCATTCCTCCTCCTGAACAGAAAGCTTCAACAACCACCCATGTCAGAGTTGCTTTCCTTGTTGGGGGTAAGAAATTTCTCAATTGAGGCTACTAGCCTTGGCAGCTTCTTTAGCGATTTTAGCTCAGTAGATGAAGCCATTCATTCAAATTCAGCTCCATATGCAATTCAAACAGTAGAGCTCAACAACTAGCATGCAGCCATCAAAATCTCCCAGAATTCCTCACTGAACCATATCTTGACAAAACAATCAGGATTAATATTATCTTTTCTGGATTTGTGCATCACTTTGAATTTCAATGGCTGTAGTGACAGGTACTACCTTGTAACTCTGGGATTTTTGTTCTTCATTTGATTAAGCCAACAGAGATGATTGTGATCCATTATAATCCCAAATTCAGCTTCAGGAAATAAAACTCAAGGAACTCCATTGCCCATTTCACAACAGGGCATTCTTTTTCAATAGTAGAGTATATTTTATCTCTGTCATGCAGTTTCCTACTGGTGATATAGACTTGCCCTTGGAGAGGGTTTCCAGTTGACTCATTGATGTCACACTGCTGCTAACCTTGAGTTGAGGAGGACCTCAGAGAAGCCGGTTCAGCTGGGCTGCTAAAAGCTAGATACATGATTAAGAAAAGGTATGCCATCATTATCTATGTATTAGCATTTCCAAGAGAAATAAATTGATGTGTGGAGTCATACAGTTCCAAGTCCTCTCTTTCTTTGTTTTATTACAGAATCAGAAGACCTGGAGAATGAAAGAACCCAAAGGTAGCCAAAGGAACTAAAGAAATCTGAAGGAAACTGAAAGGAGCTGCTGAAATGCTGAGACCCTGAACCTGAGGATTTGTACTGGTGCAGGTGTGTTGCACATTAGCGGAGGCAGCAGAAAGGAGAGCAGGAGCTCGAAAGCCTATAGAAGACCAGATTCCAGGTGATAAAGAAAATGGAAAGACGGAGAACAGAGCAAGGTTGCGGGGCTGCTAGCATGGAGCTCGTAAAGCTTCTTGAAAAAACTCACATGCTATCCATGATGTACTGAATCAGCGAACAAACCAAAAACCCCAAATTGCTAAAATAATGACTGGCCATGTAAATTGTGCAGCAGCTCAGTCAAACTCAGAACACTGTTCACCAAACACCGAACATTTGTGCAGTTATTCCACTTTTTTTTCCCCATTTGAACATTGTTTGCAGACCCAACAACTTGAAAGAAGCCAGCTGAAACAGAAGTCTGGAAATCATGCATGCAGTATCAAACATCTGAAGAAGGGAAGAAAGGAGACTGATAACACACAAAAAACTTTTACTCTGTTGGCAATATGTGTTTCAGGAGCCTAAGTGAGTGCCAAGGTGCTTAAGCACTCAAAGTTATTTAAGTTATAATACCAGAAACAAGGTTCACTCTGTTTTTCTTTTTTGGGGGAGTTTCAGAATATATGTAGATATATATATAATAACATTCTCTGTATAGCTTTTACAATGGCAGTGACAATTATTTATAGTAATTGCATATGCAGTTAAGCACATAGGTTATGCACATAGGTTGTTGCATTTTTTCTCATATTTCTAGATATTTTAGCTCTCTTACAGATGCATTTCTGTGTCCATGTCTAAGACAGCACTTTAGAGTGTTTTTAGAGTGTTTTAAAGTATTTGTATAAATTTATTCAATATTTTAACCCCGAGCTATTGCACATCGCATATTGTTTTTGCTCATTATCTTCACATTTTGTACATTATCTTCAAACAGCCTGGAAGTAGCCATGAAACATCACATTTTTAGGCCACAGTTAGGCAGTATACTATATTCCCCATCCCAGTTTTTTGCCCATATTAAACCCGTATCATGCCCGACATACTAATCCGGATCTTATTTGAAAAAAATAGACCATAGCAGGCCACAGAGGTGGTAACTACCATACTAGATAACAGCAGGCCACATTAGGCCACAATAGGCTGCAATAGGCCATATTAAGCCTGTATATAGAAAAACTTAGAAGGCCTTGTTTAGCCCTCTCAGGCTATTATAGACCATACCTGGTTAATATTTTGGTCAATCGACTCCACTTAATGGGGACATGGTTAATAGGGATGAATAGTTAATGGTGACACTTCCCAAGTAACTGATTTTTCTCTAATTGAGTCCCATTATATTGCATTCAAATATTAGGGACACCTGACCTGCTTAATTGGGACATTTTGGCCTCAAAGTCACTAGTTTCTGGTTATTCCTTTCATTGTGATCATCCTCCGCCACTCTTCAACACTGTTTAAAGAAAGATGGCTTTTATTGTGGCACTGATGAGCCAACAACAGCACAAACTGCTAACCAATCAGTGGCTGATCTGCTGTACAATGTCCAGCCATCTCCTTTCATGACTGCTGAGGATTTTTTAACACTAGTTGACATCAACATTGATGTCAAAACTGAGGAAGAGACAAGTGAAGGAGAGATCTGCGATGCCATTAAATGATTAAGGCTAGACATGACTAATCGCAATAGAGAGCAGCCTTTCAAGTAAGATCTGCTTTAATGCAAAGCAGAGCTCAATTACTGATTTCTCTTTCTCCCAGTGACATGAACTGCTGCACAAATGATTATGTGCTTACGGCTTTATTCTTTAATGTATTCACACTTTTCTGCACTAGCAAAGCTAAAACATTAAAAAACATAATTCTTGAATAAGTGCTATATAAAATATAGGTCTCCTGATAAAGGAGATGATCACTTAATAGGGACAAATTCTGATCCACGGAGGTGTCCCTATTAAGAGGCTTCATCTGTATAGCCTGGGCCTCAGTCACTT
Source organism: Neoceratodus forsteri (assembly GCA_016271365.2). NCBI lineage: Eukaryota > Metazoa > Chordata > Ceratodontiformes > Ceratodontidae > Neoceratodus > Neoceratodus forsteri. The sequence continues at coordinate 1,021,398,129 of CM028129.1, forward strand.
GGAAAATAAGAAAGATGGGGTAGTTGGTGATACTTGTAGATATGAACTCTAAGTCTGAACTGTAAACCATTTGATTCCTTTTAAGGACCCTCTGGGAGTTTTAACATAGCCCATTAGTGAAATTTAGTTATTGCACCTTATTTTTGTTTGTACTATAGCAAGCTATTTTATAATGTTGTTTTTCTGAATATCCCAATTATTTTGATTTATACTGATTGAACTCTGCACTGGAGTACAGTTTGAAGTGATTAAGAGTGAATCATTGTGACTAATTGTGATATTTTACATTTCAAAAGACTTAAATATCCTGCAAGTGCTACTGAAAACAAATTGTTGCACTGTAAAAAATATGCCAGTTAACACAAGAAGTTATTCTGTAGCAGAAAGCAAGAATAAGAAGGATCCAGTAGGTCTAATTGGTCTAGTAGATCAACTGGATCAGTTGCCCTAACACAAATTACAAAATGAGGGAGAAAAGACAAAAGGGATTAAAGGCAAGAAAGGAAGTATTCAGATGATAACCTTGGATTGCTGCTTTTATCCCTAAAACAAAATGTGACATGAACAAACCACAAGAGGGGTTTATAGAACAAGATAGTTTTATAAAGTTTGAAACATTTACCCCAAATTTAGAAATAAAGAAAGCCCAAAACATAGGACTAGAGAACGGAATTTATAGTGAACAGAAAAATAGTATAACTTGAGAAAACAATTCAAGGTCCCAGAAAACTAAGGAGACGAATCAAGACAAAAATGACTTAGAGTATGATACCCAAAATACTAGACTACCACAACAAATACATGAGGTAAGAAACCACCTATTACAAAAAAATGCAAGGACTAAAAATAATAGACAGTAAACAGAGAGGAGAAAATAAGGAAAATATAGCCAATAAAGAACTATATCAATCTTGCAACAATGGAGATAATAATGAAGGGGAAGATACAATATTTATGAACCACAAAGAAACCTTCATCCCTGACACTGAACTGATAATGAAAGACTTAGCTATCTGTCTAAAAGACCCCTATATGGCTAACATTCTAATGTTTGAGCAGTTAGTAAAAATAGTACAGGATTTGAATTACAAAAAATGGAATTACAATAGAAAACAAAAAAGCCATACAGGGCTTACAAATCAATAATCATCAGGTAGAAAACAGGGAAATAAATATATATGAAGGGGAAGACGATATGAGGGTCAACAGCAAGAATAAATCTAGATATGAAATCCAGAGCCAAGACCTAACACTGAAACTAATAATGCTACCTACGCCAAAGGCAAGGGGCGATAGTATATGTGAGGAATTGAAACAAGGAAACAAAACATTATAGCTAAAAGGAGAGGAGAGAGAAAAACAAAGGAGAAAAGCAACCCAAAAAGTGGGGCTACATAGAAACATAGACTTTGATGGCAGATAAGGACAGCTTGGCCCACTTAGTCTGCCCATTTCCCTACTTAGAGGATAAACTGCAGACCATATTTAACCAACAGTCTATTTCTTCCTACCCCCCACAAAAATTGCCATATGTCTGTCCCATGCATTCTTGAATTCTCCCACAGTTTTAGACCCCACAACCTCCTCAGGAAGGCTGTTCCATGTGTCCACCACCCTCTCTGTGAAAAAATCTTTGCTCACATTGCCCCTGAGCCGTCCCCCCTCTATCTTCAAATTGTTTTCCCTTGTTCTTGCACATCTCTTTTTCAGAAAGATGCTACCCTCTTGAACTTTGTTGATTCCACTGAGGTACTTAAATGTTTCTATCATGTTCCCCTCTCCCTCCTTTCCTCAAGGGTATACATATTAAGCTCCTTTAGCCTCTCCTCATATGGCTTCTCTTGCAGACCCTGCACCATTTTAGTTGCCCTCCTCTGAACTGCCTCCATCCTGTCTCTGTCCTTGCGGAGATGGGGTCTCCAGAACTGGATGCAGTACTCCAGATGGGGTCTCACCAACTGTCTGTACAGGGGGATAACAACTTCCTGTTTTCTGCTGGTGATACCTCTCCCTATACATCCCAGTATCCCCCCAACCCTCCCTACCACCTTCTCACATTGCTTGCCAATCTTAAGGTCATCTGATATGATTACCTCCAGGTCTCTTTCCATTTTTGTTGTTGTTACTACCTCCCTCCCATTGTGTAATCTTCCCTTGGGTTTTTGTTTCCCAGATGCATTACTTTGCACTTCTTTGCATTGAGTACAAGCTGCCATTCTTCTAACCATTCCTCCAACCTTGCCAAGTCCCTTCTCATCCTTTCCACACCTCCTTGTGTATCAACCATGTTGCAGATCTTTGTGTCATCTACAAAGAGGTATACTTTTCCTTCCAGTCCCTCTACAATGTCACTTATAAAGACATTAAAAAGGACTGGACCCAGTACTGAACCCTGTGGTACCCCACTAGTAACCTCTCTTTCTCCAGAGTGGACTCCATTTACAATCAATTTCTGTGTCCTGTTGTTCAGCCAATGTTTTACCCCAGGCTACCACCCTGGGACCCACTCCCAGGCTGGTTAATTTGACTACTAATCTTTTGTGTGGGACTGTGTCAAATGCCTTGCTAAAGTCCAGGTAGGCCATGTCCACAGCCCCTCCCTGGTCTACTACTTTGGTCACCCAGTCAAAGAAATCAATTAGATTCATCTGACATGACCTTCCTGCTGTGAACCGATGCTGCCTTGGGTCCTGTGCCCCACTGGCCTCTAGGTACTCAACAATTCTTTCCTTCAGAAGTGATTCCATCACTTTCCCTACCACAGAGGTCAAACTGACAGGTCTGTAGTTTTCTGTCTCTGTCTTGGTCCCACTTTTGTGAAGGGGAATCACATCTGCCTTCTTCCATTCCTCAGGTACCACTCCATCCTCCCATGATTTGTTAAAAAGGTTAGTCAGTGGTGTCACTAGTTCTCTGCTTAATTCTTTTAGAATTCTGGGGTGAATTCCATATGTCCCCATTGCTTTGTCCACCTTTAGTTTTAGGAGTTCTTTCAGAACCCTTTCTTCTGTGAAAGAACTGGGATTGACCCCCCTCTCCAGAGTGCTTCAGTTAATTGGATTAGGCACCTCCCCCACTTCCTCTTTTGTGAATACTGAACAGAAGTATCCATTCAGTATCCCTGCTTTTTCACTGTCACCCTTTGCCCACCCACCATCCATTCTATTCAGCATCACTATCCCTTCCTTTGTCTTTCTACGCTCCCTGATATACCTATAAAAGGTTTTATCCCCCTTCTTAACTGAGTTAGCTATCTTTTCCTCAATTTGTGCCTTTGCTATTCTGACTACCCTCCCTGCTTTCTCCTGCCTTAACTGGTACAGTTCTCTGTCCTGCTCCTTCTGTGTTTCCTTATACTCAGGGTTCGACCTTAACATTGTTTTACTAGCCCCTAAACCTAGTGAAAATTGGCCAGGGCTAGTGCAGCAGCTAACCCTCTACTTGTCCGTCTTGACTAGTGCAGGTTTTTCATGGCTGTTAATGAAGTTGAAAAAGTCTCTGCTTAAGCAGGCTGTAGTCCTTTTGAAAATCTCCCTCAGTGTTCCAGGTGGCCTGGTGTAATTAGCAGCTCATTAACAGCTGAAATTATCTGGCAGTTCAAGAGGGGGGGATCCAACAAAGGACTCAATGTGAGTCATTATCCCTCAAATGTTAGGACATTCAACTAATGTGCATGCTGTGATCAAAGGTAGAGTGGTTAAGTCATTAGCTTCCAGTGAACTTGATGAACTTGTCTTTGATTTGTCCCACAATATTAAGACCAGTGTGCCTCATTTCACAACCTTTTGAGTGTCTGTATCCAATACTGCAGTGACAGAATGCTATGATGTATACACGGTATGCCCAATGAGGTGGTCTGTCCATTCTATACTTTCTCTGTACGCCACTGCAGACTAGACTCTGAAATGGCCATCCATAGACCCATAGCTGCCATTATTGACTGGTGTAGGGATCCACAGCTCCTCTTAAAGGATCACACTAGTCAATGCCATCCATGCAGCACTGCCCTTATACCACCAGCATGTCATTTAATTCTAAAAACAATGCTTTGCAGCATGTATGGTACAAAGCAAAACCTTAGTAAAATACATAATTTGAAAGATTAAACTAGGTATTTGTGGTGTGCATAGATCATCCTATATAGAAAGAGAGGTAATACAGCATCATGTCTATATACTGCTCCCCCTTTGACTGATGAAAGGACTCTGTTATGAAAAATCTGTTGTTGTTAGGGCAGAGCATGTTAAATCAATACTTTTGTGCCTGGTATATATAAACAGATATGTCAAAGTTTCTTGCATCCCAAGCCTCCTGTGTTTAACTGTCTCCAAAGAAATCCAAGAACTGCTCCTGGCCCACTTCGCAGTGTAAAAACTTCCAGAAGTGCAGGTCTGGTTAATCACAGGATGGAGGATGAGAGTGTCTTTCTCTGCTTGACTCTGTTCATTGCCCTGCAGGTCAGGATGGGACTGTGGTGTGGTGCATGATGATGATGGTTATTGTGTGTGCAGAGCTAGAACTGCTTGATTGAACATTTGTTATTATGGTATTCTCTGGTTTGGTGGGGAGGGGGAGGGGATGAGGAAAGTGGAAGCAAGGGGCACATGGTAAAACAGTGGGGGTACACACTGCATGTGATTGTATTGCAGTCTTTTTTTTTTTTGTAGGGGCAGGAAGCAATGTAGGAGCAGGATAAATATGCAATAATCAGTATTTCTTGGCTTGCATTTTTTCTGTATAGCCAATCAAATTTTAACATTATTACTGTGGGCTAGTGCAAATATCTGTGGGCTAGTGCAATTTTTAATCAACTTGTCTGGCTGGCTAGTGCAAAAAAAGTTAAGGTTGACCCCTGCTTATACTTCCTTAATGCTATCTTTTTTCTCCCTAACCTTCACCGCCACCTCTTTTGAGAACCATAGTGGCTTTTTCTTTCATTTTGGTTTGTTTATTTGCTTCACACAAAGGCTTGTTTCCTCTGTGATGGCAGTTTTGATATTTCCCCATTGTTGCTCCACCCCTCCTTCTAGCCTGTTTGCTAGTGCTTTTCTAAGACACTCTCCCATCTTGCCAAAGTCAGCCCTCCTGAAGTCCAGAACCCTCACTTTTGTGTGGCTTGACTCTGTAGCTGAGTTTATCATGAGCCACACTGTTTGGTGGTCACTTGTTCCCAAATGGCTACCCACATCTAGATCTGAGATCTTTTCACTGTACAGAAACCAACTAAAAGGGTGCAAAGGGAGAGATGGACAAAGAAAAATACAGAAAATAAATTTAAATGCAAAAAAGGAATAAGATTCAATGGATCAGGATAGTACCCAAGAACAGACACCAACTAGAGAGCCACCAGAATTATCTGCTGGGAAAAGCAAAGAGAAGAAAACAGACAATAGAAAAAAGAGAGTAAAGAGAGATCCCAGCAACCAAGGTCCTTGTGACAGAGAACAAGTTATAATCAAACAAAAGAAACAAGACCAAAAAGAAAGAGAGAAAATAAAAAACCAACAGTGAGAGTAGTAAAAACAAAAAAGAACCAGGAGAGAGTGGCAAAAAAGATTCAAGGGAAGTGCAGAGGTTATTAGAGAAATACTTCATTCTGGAAAATAGATTTTTGAATTTTATGGGAAAAATGAAGAACTCAGACTATGTTTTATTGCTTGCTGATGTTGAATTGCTGCCTAATGAGAATGAGGAAACATTGGATGAAAATATTAAAAGCCTGGTTTTACCTATTTTGGGAAATAACCAGGCATTGACATATAACTTAAGTAAATTAAGACAAATAGAGGATAAAGAATGGGGCTCTGATAATATCGTACAAACATACTAACATATGAAATTGCCAGCAGAAAAAGGCCCAAGGGTCTATTAAGTCTGCTCGATTGAGCAGCTTTTAGTTTCATGTTACTACAGCTGCCCCAGCCCCACCAAACCCCCCCCCATCCTCTTTCCTGGTCTCAACCCCTTTGTGTTCTTGTTTGTACTAATCCTGCCCTTGACTCTATCCCAACCCCACTTAAAGTTATCTACTGTCCTCAGTATGATTAAATCCTCCAGTAGTGCATTCCATCTCACCACCACTCTCTCTGTAAAGTAATGCCTCCTCATCTCCCTCCTGAACCTTCCCCTTCCAACTTCAGACTATGACCCCAGTGACTTTTCCCCCCTTTAAGTGGAACAATCCTCCCGGTCTGACTTTGTTTAACTAACATATAAAAAATAAATATTTTATCCTAAGAACTATAGAATTTAATAAGGTAAAACTTCAACAAGCAAGCATTCATTGTGAGAGCATTTCAACTCTTGGACAATTGTTCACAGAATATTATAAAAAAGTGAATAAAACAATAAACATAGATAGTTCTAACAGATCACTGTCCATCTATGGGCTGGATCACTTCACTAATGAAACAAATGAAAATCTGAGAATAAAAATGAGAACACTAATGGAACCAATTTTGAGAATAACAGGACTAAGAAACAACATTAAAGGAGCTATAAGATGGGAAGATAAGGGTCAGATAACTAAATGGATAGATAATGAACAGGTTTATAAACAGACAGTGCAAAATATCTGTGAGGTAGACCATTTGGGGTATATACGTGTGAAGATAATGGATAGGCCACAGAGGAACACAGAATGAAAACCTGAATGGGTGAAGATGCTTGAAAACGTAAATAGATTCACATTATTGAATGCCTCTGTGGAAGCCTGACCAGACAAAAAAAAAAACAGCTAGGCAGGTAAAAGAGAAAATGGAATGTCAATTCCCCAAGGTTTTGTCATGGAACATATCTGGCGTTAAAAATAAACTAGCAGACAAGGAGATTATTAAATATCTTAACAATTTTAACTTAATTTGTATACATGAAACATGGAAAAAAAGGAGCCCACATTGAATGACTATAAATCATGTTATAAAAGTGATACAAGAAATATGAAATGTGGCTGAAACATAGGGGAATTAGTAATTTTTAGTAGATTGAGTAAGAACTATACATCCTCAGAAATCAATATAAAAAATGATAACATTCTGGGGATAAGGGTTGAGAACCAGGATAAGGAAACAATATTGTTGATAAACATAACATTTTAAGATCTAGAATCACTGATCATCTAGAAAATATAATTGATAGCGAAATAACCAATAACCTACTAGCTAGAATAATTGTTCTAGGAGATTTTAATGCACGAGTGGGTAATTTACCAACTATTACAAAAGATAACTCAGAGGTTATAACAATTTGCAACAATGAGAGTTTCAGAGATATCAGATGTTCCAAAGACAATAAGTGCAACAAAATGGGAAGAAGGACATGCAATATTTTTAGAACAAGGATTTTTTTATTAGTCAATGGAAAATCTATCTCAGATTGTAAGGGTGGTTATACTTTTATGACATAACAGGTGCCTCAATAATAGATATGATTTGGATTAATATAAATATGGTGAGAGATTTCATTAACATGAAAATAGTGGATAGAGGGGAAAGTGAATCATTTTTCCATTGGAATTGCAAGTAAAAATGGGACAGAACCAAAACAACATTCAGTTACTGTAAATCAAGTAGAGCCAGAATCAAATATCACACAAACAAGAAGAGGGGTCTGCTGGGAAGAAATAAACCATAGAAATTTCCGAACAACAATGGAAGTAATAGGAATCATATTTGAAATGATTAAGTTCATAGAATCAGAATAAGAAGAATGTATAACTAATTACAGAAAGTTAGTCCAACAATTACATAACCTGGTACACAAAGAAATAAATATCTACACAAAAAAAACATGGGGCACCTTGGTTTGGAGAGGAATGTGTTGTGGCCTAAAGAAAATTGAATTTACAGTCAAGAAGGACAAATAAATATCCAAATATTGAAAACAGAAAAGAACTCAACAGACTCAGAGAAGAATTTAACAAATTAGTTAAGACTCAGAAGGAAAAATATAGACAGGACCCGTGGAAAAAGCTAGAGAATACAGCATGTAAACAAGATAATAGAAAATGATGGATACTTGTAGCAAAACACCTAGGAGATAGTAGAGGAGAAGTTGAAGCATGTATAGAGCCTCCAAAGTGGATCCAGCATTTTAAAACCATTTTTATGACACAGATCATATAAATAACCAAGAACAAATAATTAACAAATGGTCACCACTAAGGAACAGAATAGATGAATCTGAAATTTAAAAGACACAAGGTGCTAGGCCCAGATGGCATACCAGTTGATGGCATCATTAACCATTTAGACATATGGATACCAGTTCTAGACAGGTTATTCAATTGCACTATAGAAACAGGTAAAATACCAAAATCATGGGTAAGTACAATCATAGTCCCTATTTTTCTAAAAAAGGAGAAAGACAGGACCAAGCCTGCTATAGACCTATACATTTATTGGACAATACACAGCAATTTTTTACAAGAATTCTAACTAACAGAATAATGGATTGGATAAATGTAAACAATTTAATAGATGAAGCACATGCTGGAATTATGGAAAAACACTCAACAATAGACCAGTGCTATGTATTAAGCCAATTAATTCATAAATATTCAGTAATCAAAATACAAAACTTATTTTGTACATATATAGATTTAAAAATGGTGTTTGAGAGTATCAATAGAAATCTGCTCGGGTTGTGCCTAGAAGACCTAGGAATGGAAATAGCAATGTTAAACCTATTAAACACTTTATATAAAGAAAACTTGATTAAAATCAGATACAACAGTAATAGTGAATACACTGAAGAATTCAATGGGAACAGAGAAGTAAGCCAGGGTTGTGTGCTGTCACCAATTTTATTCAAACTATTCATAAACAGAATTTTGACCAAATTATATAGACCAGAATATCATACGCCTAAAATTGGTGAAAACCACAGTACATATCTAGATTTTGAGGATGATGTGGTGTTACTCTCAACAAGACATTTGGGGTCCAAAAGACTACTCAAAGCATTTTTCCAAGAATGCAAAAAGGCACAATTGAAAGTTAATAATGAAAAGACCAAAACTATGGTATTTTGAAATAAAGGTAAGAAAAAGTATAATATGAGAATTGTCAACTACACACTAGAACAGGTGAGTGGTTTCAAATATCTGGGTATTAACATGAATGAAAACACCTCTTGGAATAATCATGTAAAGGAGATAGAAACAAAAAAAAAATATTTCTGGCCATTTTAAGTTTTGTTATAAATCCAGAGGCAGTTCAATAAAAGGATCAATAAAAGTAATAAACACCAAGATTAGGTCCCAAATTTTATATGGAGCAGAAATCGAAGGGTTAAAAATATACAACAAAATAGAAAAGCCCATTAATATATTTTAAAGAAAATTAATGGGTCTACCACCTGAGGCACCAGCATCACTAATTAGAGCAGAACTGGGACAGGTTTTCATTGGGTGCCTAATACAAGAAAGAATAATAAGTATATAAGATGCAAGAGCATCAACTACCATGACAGTGCTTAGACAAGGCTATCGCTTACCATGATAGGAAGTTAACCTTTTGAATAATATAAGTAATAGAAAAGTGGATTAAGCCTTATGGGCTCATGCAAAATAGTGTAGATATATACATAAAACCACTAGAAGAAATCAATAGTGACACAAAAAAACCAAAAACAAATAAGGGGCATCTTATTAGACATTAAGGGACATCTTATTAGAGGCAGTGGTTTAAGGCTCTGAGCTGCAAAACTGGAGACCTGGGTTTGAATCCCAGAGCCCTCACTTGCATACTGTGTGACCCTGAGCAAGTCACTTAACTTCCCTGTGCTCCCAGGTCACACCTGTAAACAAGCGTTCAGCTTAGTGTGCTACTCCTGGTTAAACAATTTGAAAAAAAAACAATTTAAACAGAAGGATATGGAAAGATGCTCAGAGTATACAATTAGTAGGTGACTAGCTTTGAATAAGCAGGTTTTAGCCAAGAAAAGTACTTACTAAAAATGTAAAACCCATATATAGGAATAAATATATAAAATAAAGGTTTGAGTACCACAAAAGCAAGAGATTAGAACATATCATTAATAAAACATCTGATGATTCCAATGGAAATTGTAAGTGTAACTTAGACACAGATAATACAGTACATCTATTAATCCTATGTCCTCTCTATGAAAAGCAGAGAAATAAAATACTGGGGCACACTCTGGGACAAACAGAAGGTAACATCCATGTGATGACAGCTAATCTCTTGAATTCAGAGTCAACAAAAACTCTGGAAAACGTGATATCCTTTCTCAAGGTCATGGACACACAAAGACTATAAATAAAAGAAAAAACAAAATAAAGCATGACGAGATGTAGATGATGAATTTAGATACAAAATAATGATAAATACATAACAAGAGTAAAACTAGAATAAGATATCTAACTATCTAGAAAGGTAGGAAGTCCAGGAAACTATTAAGTGCAATATGTAGAATATAATGTATTATGTACTGTATATATATGATTTTAATACACTAAAGGATTTTTTTAACTATGTATTATTTTAAGACATAGCATTGTTTTAATTGTGACAATACAACTTGTTAGACAAAAAACTCTTTTTGACTTTCTGACTACTGGTGATATACAGAATGGAATGTTCCTTCCCATTTATATTCTGACTAAGGACTGTACCTAGGCCCATTGCTGATGCATCTCTCTGTAACAGAAATTATTCTTCAGAGTCTGCACTTCTTAAAACAGTGGTGGATCATAATGCAGCATTGATATCCCAAAAAGCCTCATCATACTCTGGGGACCAGTTCACATTATTCGGGTACTATTTTTTCGTGAGTTCAGTGAGGGGAGTAGCTAACTGGACAAAGCTGGGAACAAATCTCTGGTAGTAACCAGTGAGATCTAAAAATTATCTAAAATATTTCTTTGTTTTAGGGACAGTAACTATTAACTACAGCTTCTATGTTGGAAATTTCTGGCTTTACTTCTCCATTTCCCAAAATAAACCCCAACATCTGGTTTCCTGCATGCCTAATGGACACTGAATAGGATTAATGGTCAGACCTGCATTTTTGATAGATTGGATAACTGCTAAGAAGTGTTGCAGGTTGCTTTTCCAGTCTGGACTGTACACCATGACATCATTCAGGTAAGCAGCAAAATAACCAGTTTGAGGTGCTAGAATTAAATTCACATAGCACTGGAATGTAGTGGTTGCACCATGTTAAACAAATGGAATGAGTGGTGAACTAATACAACTGGATTTGAGTGGAAATTGCAGTTTTGTATTTGGATTCCATAGCTAGGAAATTTGCCAGTAACCCTTAATAAGACTGAGGTACTAATGTACTTGGCACTTCCCAATCTGTCCACCAAATCATCTATCATAGGTGTAAAATAGCTGTCAAATATGGACAGCTGATTAAGTTTCCTAAAATCAAGGCAGATTCTTACACCCCTTCATTTTATTTACAGTCCCCATTGGTGATGACCAAGCACTTTTCAATTCTGCAGTGATACTCAACTCTTTAATTTTTTGTATTTCCTTAACCATGTCTGCTCTTAACCGCTCTGGTAATCTGTATGTTTGTTTGTCTGACAGGGTGAGAATTCTCTGTCACTATTATGTGTTTGACCCTTTTTGCTGGGCCTGGCACAGTGGTTAAAGTACTTTCATTTATTCATTACAAATCGGGTTTACAACCTTTGAGTCAGAGACTCATTTACAAAACACCTCAGTCGTAGGAGGGCAGACATCAAGACAGTTATTACAGTGCAGATTAAAACAGAGGATAACATTCCAGGTGCGGTAAAAGGAACATTTAACATAGATACACTTAGGTTACATAATGTAGTAGTTTGTATGTTACTTAGGTTGCATAATGTTACAAAATTGTGAGTTACAATCATAGATATAGTAGGTCCTCAGAGAATAGTTAAATGTTTTTACCAAGTTATGAATTTCTGTAGTGTTCTATGGATAAGGAAACATTCCCCTTTACAGCATCAGACGTTATAGTTTGTTCCAGTCTGTTATAAGCTATTACAGTATATTCTTTAGTAGTTTCTCATAATACTATCAAAACAACCTTTGGTATGTTTTTTTCAGTCCATATCTTCAGGAGGTTAGCATGTGTGCCAATGCTAGAAGTCTGGGAAATAAGATACCAGACCTGAAGGCCACCATGGCTGAAGCAGGCCTAGATATTGTGGCCATCACCAAAACAAGGTGCACAAATAACCATGACTGGGAAATGGTCATACCTGGCTACACAATGTTTAGAAGGGACAGGTTAGGAAGGAAAGGTGTTGGAGTCATGCTTTATGCTAAGGAAAATATCAAAGTGATGGAGGTACAAGGAGGATGGAGGGTCGAGATGTTGTGGGTCAACCTCAAGTCTGGAAATGGAGCCACCATTCTCATGAGGAGTGGTATACAGACCTCTGATGCAGGGGAGGACATAGACAAAGAGATTTTGACTGACAAAGGCAAAATGACTGAGATGGGGAGGTGGTGCTGGTGGGGGACTTTAATCTGTCTGATACATAGTGGAGCCTACCTGTTGTAGCATTAGCTAGGCAGAGGCACCATGGACTCCTGCAGGGCATTTCTCAGGCAGCTGGTCAGTGAACCCAATTGGGATGGGGCAATACTGAACCTTGTACTTACAAATGGGGACAGTGTGGCAGATGTCAGAGTTGGGAGTCATTTGGGGGCCAGTGACCATCTCACAGTATGGTTTAATATAAGAACAACAAAGGAATCCAGCTAAACAAGGGCAAATGTCCTAGATTTCAGAAGGGCTGACTTTACAAAGATGGGGAAATGCATGCAAGAAGACTTGTTGGTGGGAGTTATCAAGGGCGGTGGAGAGAAAATGGGCCAGAATAAAAGAGAGGATAGTAAAAGCTACAAACGTGTACATTAGGCACATAAGCAAAAGCAAAAGGAAGAGGAGGCCATTATGGTTCTTGAAGGAAGTGACAGAAAAGGTAAGGGCAACAACAGTGGCATTCAGAAGGTATAATGAGACCCAGAGAAAGAAGGACAGAGAAATGAATCTGGGGAAATGAAGGGAGGCAGGCAAGGCAGTAAGGAGTGCAAAAGCGCAAGTTGAGGAAAGAATAGCAATGACAGTATCAAAGGGGGACAAGACATTTTTTCAGGTTTATCAGCAAGAAAATGAAGTCCAAGGGAGGGATTGCATAGTTAATAAAGGAGTCAGGATCTATACTGAGGAGGACCAAGAAAAGGCAATTATCATAAACAAATATTTCTGCTCAGTATTCAGAACCAAGGGGGAAAGGGAGGGACCACAAGTAAGCAACACATGATGGAGGGGGGATGGACACCAGTCCCTTTTCTAAAGAGAGGATGAGGAAAGCACTCACTGATATGAGGGTTGAAAAAGCCATGGGGCTAGACAGGGTGCATCCATGAGTGTTAAAAGAAGTCAGGGAGGTGTTAGCTACATCTCTGACAGACTTGTTTAACAGTTCACTGAAGACTGGCATGTTCTCAGAGGACAGGAGAAGGGCAGACATAGTCCCACTTCACAAACATGGTAGCAAGGAGGAGGCAGGAAATTATAGGCCTGTGGGCCTGAGATCTGTAGTAGTGAAATTGATGGAAGCACTTCTAAAGGAAAGAATTGTAAAACAGCTGGAATCCGATGGACTGCAGGACCTGAGGCAATAAGGCTTTAAGGATGGGAGGACATGCCTAAGAAATCAGACAGATTTTTTGGACTGGGTAACCAGTGTGTTGGATTGGGGGGGAGGTGGTAGAAGTGGCCTACTTTGACTTCAATAAGGGCTTTGACACCATTGCACATAGGAGGCTGATAAACAAGCTGGGTAGCATGGGGGTGGGCAATAAGGTGGTAACCTGGGTAAGAAACTGGTTAGGGGAGAGGAGGCAGAGGGTGGTGGTAAATGGAGTTTGCTCCAAGGAGGGGAGAGTGACCAATGGTATACCGCAATGGTCAGCCTGGGGCCAGTCCTCTTAAATGTCTTCATTAGTGACATAGCAGAGGAACAAGTAGGAAGGGCTGTCAATTTACGGATGACACCAAGACCTGCAACAGGGTGGATAGTTGTTTTTGGAGTAGAGATACCCCCTGGACCCCCACATAAATGTTGTTTCCACTTACAGTGCAAAAATTGATGCTACAAAATTGCCTGCTTAAAACCAAATTTAGCCTATATCCCCAGCTGACACTTCACTGGCATAGTAGCTACAAAGTACTTTTCCATAGCTACTGTTGTTGTTTATCACTATTTCCCTGTGCAGTAACTGATAAGTATCCATACCTGTAAGTCTTGCTTGTATGATTGTGTAACCAACATGCTCCTGTCAGAATACCCATCCTTATTTATGTTATTGTCCATGGTTGCCCCTACTGATCGATGTATCATCTGAATGTTTGTACCTCCTGTTTTCAATATCTATTGCTTGTAAATTGTTTGTGTCATTGAGGCCTTTAGTTCCTACCTTCGTTAAACTGTTTTTGTTCCAGGCCCACCTTGTAAATGAGTTTTTTCTCTCATTGGTGTTTCACCTGGTTAAATAAAGATTTTGATTGATTGACAATCCAAATATGTTGCAGATTGTGAACAAACACTGCCACCTGGTGGGATTGGACCTTGGACTCCCTGATCTAATTAAAACAAGACCAAGATTTGTACACAAAAGAGGTAAAAACATTAAAGACTGGGAGGTACATTCTGTCCAACCCAAGCCCGAGAAACCCAAGGTGTGGTTACCTGTGAGGAATGACGGTTGATATAGATGTGGAAACTGCAAAGTACTGCCCCACCATTAACAATAGCAAAGCTTTTCTCAAGCAAAAAAACTGGGTTGCAATGTAAGGTGAGGGGCTTTATCACCTGTGCAGCTGAGGGGGTTACATACTTAGCTACCTATACCTGTGGGTGCTTTTATATTGGCAAAACTAAATTCCAGTTTAAAGTCTGAATAGGCGAACACATGAGGGTAATTGACAATCAGGATCTTAGTTATGCTTTGGCTGTACACATGAATGAAATACATGGCAGAAGTACTCATCAAATCTCTTTTATGAGCATTGAGAAACCTATAAAATACATGAGAGGGGGTGATCATGACAATGTTCTCTGCAAAGAGAACAGTACTGGATTTCTCTATGGGGGCCATTCATCCACCTGGTCTAAATGATAAGTTGGAACTGAGACCTTACCTAGAATTGTTTTATTTATTTATTTAATTTATTTATTTCTAGGAAGTACCTTTGAGCCAAAGGCTTTTTTTACAGAGGTTCCACGTCGTAGTAATACATGAGCATAACATCATTTACAACGGTTACAAGTTCATAAACAGATACAAGGAGGTTCCATGCCTTAGAAAAACATGAGTACATCAGGTTACAGTGGTTACATAATTACAATAACAGGGATTACATAAGTAAAAATATACAGCTACATAGTTTATAGCAGGCTAGGTTGACAAGAAGTTTAAGTGAACAACTTGATCTGCAGGATACAGAGCAAATCAGGTACGGAACAGGATGATATAGTCTGTAAAATATGTCTGTAAAATATGATATAGTCTGTAAATTAACTAATACTATATGCAAGAAGGTGAGAACTTGATGAGCAGCAGTTCTTTTGTATTAAGTAGTAAAAGGTAGTCATAGAGGAGGCTAGACTCACTGGGGGGGAAGTGCTGAGGTAAGGACCTGGAGCCTACTGGGGAGTGTAAGTTAGCATGAAGAGAAGAGAAGAGAAGAGAAGAGAAGAGAAGAGAAGAGAAGAGAAGGCAAGAGAGCAGGTTAGAATGAGGGTAGCAGGAAAGAGGAGGGAAGAGCGGGTGGGGGGTTCAGGTCTCACAGTCACAGTTACTGTTTGTGGCAAGGGCCACTCGGAGTTTATCTTTAAAGGGGCCTATTTTGTCTTCTTTCATGAGGCCTAGATCAAGCACATTAGGCCAAAGTGGTGCCCGGTATTCGTAGGACCATTGGCCTTGTGTGGTTCTGGAAAGGATGCAGAGGGCGAGTTGTTTGAATCCTAGTGCATCTGATGGAATTAGGTCAGCTAGAAAGACTTTGCAGGCCTGGGGTGGTAAGTCGATAGAACTGCTTGGTGAGCAGGTATACTTGATACTGGAGGTGGCTGTCAAGGTTGAGCCAGTTTGTTTGAGTGTACAACTCGCAGGTGTGAGACAGGGTACACTAGGACTAAACAACATGCTTTGTTTAGTGTTGTTTGATACGTTCAAAGTGGTTTGGAAGGCAGCCCCATATACTGCTAGACCATAGTCTATCACTGAGAGGACTGAGCTATTTACAGCAGTTTTTAGTGCCTCAGAAGTCAGGCCTTTTTGGTGTCTGTACAGAAATCCTAGTTTTGCATTTGATGATTTTGCAACAGCATCTATGTGTTGGTTAAATGAGAGGGTGCGGTCCAGTGTCAATCCTAGGTATTTAAATGTTTGAACCATCTCCAGCGAAGTGTTCTGATTGTTAAAAATGCAAAGTTGGTGGGAGCGGTGTTTGTCATGTGATGATGCAAATAACATGGTCTTGTTTTTTTTTTATAATTGAGGAGCAGTTTTGATTGAAGGAACCAGTGCTCAGCCACAGTGAAATTAGCCTGCATTTGCTTTTCCAGTATGTAGGGGTCATTATTACATCAATATAGGACCTCATCATCTGCATATAGTAGTAGCTGGTCATTTACCGATTGAGGAGGTTGTTTAAGAACAGGCTGAACAGTAGAGGGCCAAGGATAGAGCTGTGAGGAACCCTTGTGTTAACACTAAGGTTGTCAGAGAAGGTGTGCAGGATTTTCACTTTTTGGACCCTCCCAGAGAGGTAGCCTCTGAACCATGCTACTGTTGCAGGGGAGAGGCTGGTATTGGAGAGCTGATCCAGGAGCAGATTGTGATTGACGGTGTCGAAGGCCTTGGTGAGATCAATATATGTTGCCCCCACCGAGAGCTATCTGTCTAGCTCATTAAGGATAAAACTGGTAAACTCCACTACAACGGTTGTGGTACTGTGTTGTTTTCAAAATCCATGTTTTTGCTGACATTGTTAATGATGCTTGTCTAGATATTCTATCAGTTGGTCGGTTACAATTTGCTCCAGGGCCTTGGAGATAGATATTGGATGGTAATTTGTAGAGATGGCCCTGTCACCACTTTTGTAAACAGGGATAACAACCACCACCTTCCAGGTCCATGGGAATTCACCTGATACCAAGGAGAGATTTAAAATTTTGGTGAGGGGTTTGAGAGTTATGTCCAGGGTAAGCCTAGCTAGTTTTAGGTTAAGTTGGTCAGAGCTAGTTCTGGAAGTGCCTAGTGCTTTTGGGGTGTACTTTTTTGCTTCTATAAAGGTGATAGCTCTGAAGTAGAAAGGCGGATGGGAGTTTGATTGGGTCCCCAGGTTTCATTCGGTGCAAGTATCTGATTGGTGCTGAAGGAAGCTAGGGGGCAACACTCCACTGAGGTCAGTAAAAGCTTTGTTGCAGACATTTGCTATGTGACTGCGATCCTACATAGATTGGCCCTCAATGGTCAGGAAGGTGGGGGGAGTTTTATTAGGTTAACCGGTTAGGGACTTGATGTTCTCTCAGAATCATCTACTGTCACTCCATTAGTTTGTTGCTCATTTTTAAAGTGAGTGTTTTTGGCCTTGTGAATAGCCCAGGTGCATTTATTCCATGCAGCTCTGTAGTTCTGGTAGTCCATCTGGGTACCGGAGTTCCTTGCTTTGTACCACAAGTCATTTCTATTTTTTATGAGGGCTAGTAGCTGTGGAGTGATCCAGGGGCCATCATAGTCGCAGAACCTTCTTTTGGTGTAGGGGCGACATTATGCACTTCATTGAATTTGCTTATGAAGCATTCTAGGGCAGTGTTGACATCTGTTTTGTGGTCAATAGAGCTCCAATCTTGGAGGCTGAGGTGTGCTCTTATAGCTCCCAACTTGCCTTTCTTTAGAGGTCTAGCAGTAATAGTCTTGGTTGGCGCCTTTGGGGCCTTATTTGACCATTTACAGATTACTGGGGCATGGTCACTGGGGGAGTCAGGGAGAACCGTGATAGAGGATGTTCTTTCTGGCCAGTTGTGACCACCCAGTTGATTATTGACCCCGTGCCTGTTCTGCTGTTATACGAGTGGGAGACTCTACCAATTGCACAAGGTTGAGAGCGACTAATGAGTCCTTGTAGTGTACAGCTTCAGTGGAAGACTTCTCCAACCATTATCAGCTCTGTGTTTGGTCCCCCTTCAGAGAGGTAGTTGATGACAGAATTGAAACTGTTTGCTTGTTCCTCTGGAGGGATATACTGTAGTCAGAGACTATTGTTAGGGTTTTCCCGGTATTGCCAAGTATTACTTTTATGGCTATCAGTTGAGCCCCACATTTGGTGTCACATGGGTTAAGCATTTGACCGTGAATTGTCTTTAACACATATAATACAACCACCTCCTCTTTTACCGAGTCTGTCTAGTCTGAATGCAGCATATCCAGTGAGTTGTATAGCAGAGTCTGGCACCCTAAGTGATAGCCAGGTCTCTGCTATTGCAAGAATGTCAGTTTGGTGCTGCTGGACACAAACTTGGAGGGTGTCCATTTTTGCTAGCAGGCTGCAGATATTTATTGATGCTATTATTAGACTATTCTGTTTCTTATGAACTGTTGCAGTGTATGTCATCTGGCCTGGGTTAGGATGAATATTTCCTGAGATCAGTAAAAGCAGCCATGTGATCCTTCTAGCTTGCCATTTTAGATATGTTAGGACCTGCGATTGTGTGATGCGACGTGATTTTTTTGGCATGGTACATGGGTAGGTTAGGAGTACATCACTACCAGGTGGAGGGAGGGATAGCCTGCCTGTCCACTGCTCATATAGACCCATGTAGTGGGGGCATGATGTGGCATGTTACTGACAGCTGCATACAGTGGCAGCCATCGACACCTCCAGTTATTCCAGAAATTTTCATTGAGATATCTAGAGAAAATACCTCGAGAAATGTGGGCTGTAGTAGCACTAGTCATCCAATAGATGGTACACATGTAGAATTTAGCACCATGAGCAGACTTAGACCTGGCTGAGCTATGATCCAGGAAGTCAATGCAGCAGTAACAAACACAGGATGTGGTGGATTGATGTCTTAAATGCAGTAGGTATATGTACTATGTAAGGGCCTGTGATTTAGTTTATTTTATGTGCTTTTTAATTTAGTTTTATTAGTGAGTTTATTTTTTTTAAAGTGCTGTTGCACATGGTTGCTGGGGCTGTCGCTATGGACCGCGCTACATGGGGAGACGCGTTAGGGCCGGGGCATTGCAGGTCATTGGTGGAGTTGGCAAGCTTCAAATTTTCAGCAGAAGATGCGGACCTGCTTAGTGAGTAGACTCTCTTTCTGGCCTACTATAGTAGCTGAAAAGATTTTATGAAGTCCCAGTAAGGCTGAGTTTTAAAACCAGTAGCGAGCGCGTGGGTGCAGTTTTGTGGGTTGTCCATAGCTTAGGAGTAAAATTAAAGAGCAAATCATGTTTTTGTTGTTGCTGCAAGATGAATTATGGGAGATGAAAAAATCCAGAAAGTGAAAATATTTTTTTCGAGAGCAGGTGGGAATCTGGACGACAGTATGGGCATGGCTGAAAGAAGCAAAGTGGAGGATCATAAACTACTGGACAGAGACACTGGTGCTGTGATTGAACTGATAGATTTGTGCGATTGCACAAAGAAAAAGTATGAAAGACGGCTTGAAAAAGAACAAAGGGAATACACTATCTCCAAAATATTTTATTTTTAACTGGGCTTAACTGAATTTATTCAAGGAGAGCACATATTTAAGAGACAGCACAGAAACAGTATTTGCCGTGAGGAGTAGGGCGGAGAGGGGGCTACAGCTGATTAGCAGGTTGGGAATGTGCAGCTTGTTGTTGTGTAGTAGAGAAGACTGATGCCAGATGTAAAAAGAAGCCATAAATAGTAGTGGCAGCAGCGGAGGATGACTCGAATGTATTTATTTTTGCACATCAAGCATATGAGTTTTTATATATCTTATGCAACAGTTTTGCTCCTCAAAACTGTCAGATTGTTAATCAATTTGTTTTTTGATTAGCAATTTGGCTATTCAGTATTCCTAAACTAATTTTTGCCTTGTGGTGCATCTTTGGTCTTATCTAGGGCAGGCTTTTATCAAGATGACACTGCCATTTTGTTCCTAAAGAGCAGTTTTCGGCTGAGGTAGAACGGGCGCAGAGAAACAAATCTGTGCTCCCTCCCAGGAGTGTGTGCAGGGCAGTAATTACTTTGGGTGCCACCACAGGGAGGAGAGGGTCCAAGTGGCATCTAGGGGGTCGCGTGGATTATCAGGCGGAGCCTGGAGTTCGATCTAAGGGGGCTTGTGGAGGAGGACAAATGGCAGGAATCGCTTGGAACATGGAGGGCTGCAATCCATTACTCTGAGCAAAATTCTTTGGAAATGTGCAATGCTGGTGATTACAGTAGGTTTCCATGAAACGCTAGTGTCATTTACCATGTGTTTGGCTGTAAATGTTGGATGGTACTATGGCACAGCAACTAAGGTGTTTCTGGGGCTAAATTGGGTGAAAGCTCCTTTGTTTGTGAGATGTTGTGTGGATTTTCTAGGAGGGATGTAGCGGAGAAAAGGCTGCTTGAGGCAGAACACAGCCATCAGTGAGTTCCACCGGTTTTGGGGAGTGATTGTTTTGGAGGGGTGTCTTTCATGCAGCCACTGCACAGTTCCGATACAAGGGGGGGGGGGGGCAGTCTATTGGTCTGCTTGCTAACCATGCTGTTTGTGAACTTGTGGAGGCCATGTATAAGTACAGTGTCCTAGCTCAAAAAAACAAACACACACTCAAAGTTGCCTCAGATACAGTATATACTGTAGCTGGTAAGAGTCCCCTACTTTGTTCTTTGTCTGGAAATGGTAATCTATTTATATTTTATTACAGAACAATCAACAATCATTGTAGTGTAGACCCGGGACCTCTCTTAAGATCCCAGATGATGTAACCCTACTTATACGCTTCACCAAATGTTTAAATCTTCTATCCATGTTTTAATTTTTACTACCGTGTCATATATTTTAAGTTTCTACTGTTGTCTAATTTATAATCTGCAGCCAATGTTTAAGCTTGTGATCCTTAGTGTATGTTTCTTATTGACGTGGAGCCTTTGCAAGAGTCTATGACTCAAAGGATTGTAATTCTATCTTTCAATAAATAAAAATAAATAAAATAAAATAAATCCTTTTATGGCACTTACATGACCCTTTATAATTGCTATTGCACTCTAATGTTTTTATTTGCTTGTATTTCATTTATACATTTTTACCCTATTGTAATGGTTCATCAGCTGAACAGTAAAGAACTATTACTACCACTACTCTGTAGGGTAAGGTTTGAGTTACCACCTTCGCTGAAGAGATGTATTCAAGCACTGACTCAAGGTGAGTTGAATTTTCATGAGGTATTAAGGAAAATATTTATTTTTAAGCTACAGGATATACAGTGGGATACACAATACAGCATGCATGGTTGAAGCAGCTTAATCAGGCCCACTCTGTGGCTTCATCCTGATTAAGTGGCTGCCCTAGTAACAGAAGTCAGAGTTTTCTCTCCCTAGGTAGTTGAAGTTTGGAGTCAGAGGCAGATCAGAATCACAGGGGTCCATACTCAAGATTGTCCAGTGTGCAAACTTGACTGTGACCTGATTACCAGGTTTGCATCAGGGTACAGTATTCAAATGGGGCTGTAGCAGGCACTAACACACACCCTTGCAAAAGCAGTAATGTATGTGGTGGGCAAAGGTGGGGCAGGGACATTCCTATATGCTTACCACTATATTCAGCAGCTGCATGACAAAGGTGACTTGCACAGGTGCCTTGTGCTGAGCAGATACTGCCATGTGGGAGCCTGTCTTAATTCGGCAGCCCTAGTGGCCAGCAGCAGTACTGCTGCTTGTCCCTGGTTCCGGCATCTCGATCATTTGTCTTAAGTAATCCCTGGTGGTAGTGGTTCTCCCCTCTCCCCCCAAAAAAACCCTTCCAGAATCCCAGGCTGTGCACTTTACATCCCTGGTATCTAATTGACTGCCCCTCCTTCCCCGTCGACAGTCCATCTGTCATCAGAAAAGTCCTTGGTTCCGGACCATCAGCACAGCAGTAGCACTACCGCTTGTGATGCGGTGGACAGAGTGCAGACCTGGGGGTGGAGCATCCATTGGATTGCTCTCCGGGAGGAGAGCTGTCATGCCTGTAGTGATACTACCACCTGGGTGACCACAAGTGGAAGTGCAGCCCACGGATGCCGTGGCAGGCGACATCGACCGAGTTTCGAGTGGCATCATGTCATGATGTGCCCCTGAACCCAAGAGGTCATCTTTCCCAGGTCCAGGAGAAACAAGAAAGTACTCCACAGCTGAACCTGGAGTCTGCCTGCGGCCATAGCCTCCCTACAGGGCGATCCCTGGAGAGGCATCTGATGCAAATTAGACTGGTGAGGGGAGTAGTAAGGGATCCTGCTCACCCTCTCCCCACCAGGGGAAGACCAAGGCAGCATGGAGGTAGCCAAAGGCAGGTGGTCCAGGTGCAGCCAAGCACAGATGCTTAGGAGAGCCTAAGGGAGGGAAAGGCTGTGGATGCAGATGGGTAAATAGTAAATATGAAAAAAAGTCCTTGGTGTCCAGTGACCCAACTGCCCCGACCATTCCATCAGACTACCCTGCACCTCCCCCCACAAGGCCTGCCCACCCAGTCTCCAGAGACAGCAAACAACACACACACACACACACACACATATTTGCCTGAGACGGTGACTGGCACATCTCACCACCATGACAGGCTACTGTCTGAGCTGTCAATGAGCTTGTACTGTACAGTATGCATGCATTGACAGCTCAGATGGTGGCCGTCTGTGGTGGTGAGTGGAGTGCTGTGCTATTCACCACCATCTCCACGATTGGGTAGGGGGTTTGCGGTTAGTACTATGGCTTACTTCAGAAAAATTCTCAGGATGCTGGGGGGTGCCATTAGCACTAAGGCTTACTACAGAAAAATGTTTCTGCTGGAAGAGGAGTGGGGGTTACCACTAGCATCAGGGATCCAATTGTGCCTGGAGAGGTGGGTTTGGGGTGTGGCAACTGCAAGTGCCCATGCAAATAAGCCCATAATTGGCATGCATGCCAGTGTGCTGATTTGCATGGTGTTGGCTGAATATCGCGCCAGCCCAAACCATGCTTTCCGCTCATGGGTGTGCAAAACTCTGTGGGCTGCATACATCCAGGGCTATATCCATATTGTGCAATTGGTCATTGCACTGCCCTGACATCAAATTCAGTCAGATAGTGCTGGTGTACTATCTAACTGAATATAGTGCATGAGTTTAGGCACAGGGCATACCGCTGCAGCGTCCTTTGAATATTGGTCCCACAGTATTGTCAGCTGAAGACTGTTGGAGCTGTGAGGAGTAAAATGCAGTATTTGTGCCCCAGGTCAGCATTCAGTGCTAGCCAAACCTGAAAAGGAGAGTCTGTGTGTGTGTGTGTCAGCAACTTAAAGTCACCAGCAATAGGAAGAAGGAAGGGGGAGATGAACAGAATGTTCTGTTCATCTTTGGAAAGTATCAACACCAGCAGATCATGGGGGATGTGGGGGGTTGGACCTTGGGTAGGTGAGTACAGATTAAATGAGGCCTGAAAGGAAAAAGCATGGAATTTAAAGATCTCATTCCATAAACTGTTGTCAGACCAGATTTTATGTTTTACATGTCTGTAATAATTTTATTTCATTATTTTAGAAGGCCTCCCATTACTAGCTTCTGTTTGTGTAAATGCAGCCAGTACTCGGCAGCAAGGTATCTAATCAATAGGCGCTGGTGCTAACAACCAATGTAAGCATTTAATTAAATCACAGCACCAAAGCAGCATTTTTATGCTTATTTTGCACTCCCCAGCCGTCTGTGCAGATCAGAGCAGGGGAGCACACCACATGTCAGTTCAAGGGCATTGGGGGTTCTAGCTGTTGTGGGGTGGTGGGGAATTGCAGTTCCATTGGCGGCAAGGGTGGTCCATTTCAAGGAAGCGTAGTCAATTGAAGGATGAGGTGCTTGGGTGGGGGTTCTGGCTATTAGTAGGAAGGGTGGTCTGGGTGGAATCCATCTCCTGGAAAGATGCTCATCTGGGTGCTAGAAGGTTGGTCTGGTGCAGTGAGGTGATGAGGAAAGGGGTGCTGACTATGGGTGGGAAGGGTGGTCTGGGTGGAATCCATCTCCTGGAAAGGTGGTAATCTTGGTTCTTGAAGGTTGGTCTGGCTCCAGTGATGGTGGGTAATAAAGGATTCCAGCTACAGGGAAATTTTATCAGAGGTTGGTCTGGAGGCAGGCAGGGTGGTCAGTCTGCAGGGATGGTGTTACAGCTGCAGTGAGATTGGTAGCTGGGTTGTCTCTGGTCTGAGGGCAGGGGTCCAGCACCTGGAAGTGTACTGAGCTGGGGGGGGGCTGTTCCGTGAGTAGAAAGGGTGGTCTTGGGGTTTGGGACCAACTACAGGGAGGGTGGCCGACTGTTTGGAATGCAAGTTGGGGGAAGCTGAGGAGTGGTCCAGGGAGTGCTTAGCTTGGTGGAGGCTGGTTCATGGGCTGTCACTGGAGCACCTGAACATGGGGCCTACACCTCCCGGCTTGCAGTATCACTTGCCAGTAGTGCCTCCTGTTGTCTGTTGTTCA
The DNA here is from genome assembly GCA_016271365.2 of Neoceratodus forsteri. Taxonomy (NCBI): domain Eukaryota; kingdom Metazoa; phylum Chordata; order Ceratodontiformes; family Ceratodontidae; genus Neoceratodus; species Neoceratodus forsteri. The sequence continues at coordinate 1,021,422,833 of CM028129.1, forward strand.
GCTTGCTGGCCCAGTAGCACAACACTGAGCCGTTGAGAGCTCTAGTCAGAATTTTTTATGTATTCATTTATTTATTTGTTAAAGGAAAGCACAAGGATTTTAGCTTTTGTCACCACTTTATCTGGGCCTTGTTAGTGGAATGATGCTTTTGAATGTATATTAAAAGCTGGGGTATCACCATTTATAAAATTGCATGCAATCTTGAAGGAAGATCTATTGAGTTGCCAAGAATCATTATGGTTGGATATGCAGATTCTGAAATCTGGATGAAAAAAAGTGAAAAAATGGGTGTTTTGTTATTTTTTGTCATAGCCTATTGCCCAGTTTGGAATTTTTGTCTGACATTTTCAGGGTAGAAGGGGTTTAGGCCAAAGTGGTTCTTTTCATTGATTTGGTGAAAAATATTAATGTCTTCCAAAGTTATTACATTTTGAATTGTCAGTTCTGAGCATGCTCTGTACAGTCATTTGGATAGCTGCTTGAAATGAAAAAGAATTAGCTCCATATGGAAAAGGGTCCTTTTTCGTATAGGGGTAATTCTTTTCTGCATGACTGTTGTCTTGTTTCTGATAAAAAAACAAAAACATTCAAACCCCACAAAAAGACATCCTGCACATTAGAGCTGTGCATGGACCGAATATTATTTCCATGAATACCACGAAGAGTAGGCATTCAGAATACAATAACCCCTCACTGTAATGAATGGTTTGGGAGTTATAACCTGCATTCATTATAGCTCACTGTTCATTACAATGAGCTACAACTCACTACTATTGGACAGCACACAGTGTACAGTATGTCACCCACATACCCATTCTTTATGTGTTTAATTGAAGAGAAACATGTGACTAGTGGGTACAGTAGTTTCGTTCAGTCTCTTTCTGTTTTGTAATGTGAAACCTCTACAAACTGTGGCTCATATCTATGATATTATGTGCTTTACTAACACGCCACCCACCCACATCCACTTGCAAACCGTGGAGCCACACTGGACCACTGACCACATTGCATTGCTTTGAGGAGCAAAGCAAACCTGTGTCTCAGCAACTCAGCAAACATTTATTTAAGCAAGTTGATCCTGTGAGTGAAGGACACTCCAGAGAAGAAAAATTTTACTTTTTAATACAATATCATGTGCTTTACTAACCCACCCCCTGCTCACTTCCACTCACAAATGGCCCCACATCATAACACAGACCACATTGCACTGCTGTACTGGGCAATACTAAAAACCAAAAATGGAAAAGGATTGGCAAAAATACCTTCCAAATTCCAAACCTCTTTTGCTGTTTCTTCTGTACAGTACACACACTCTGCAAACACACCCACCCACCCGACTCACAGACTGCGGCAACGCACTTTCAGTTATTTGCACAATTCTGTATTATTTTAACTTATTTTATGTATTGTGTGGTGTTCTGTAATAAAAAAAATCATGATACCTGCTGAATCACAGTGTGGAAGTTAGTGTAGAGGGTGGTTAGACACAGATAGAAATTCCAGTATGACGAACAGAACAACTGAAACGTCAGAGCCACATTGAGAACACAAGGGGCATTCGTTATACCAAGATTTCACTATAGTGGGGTTCACTATAATGAGGGGTTACTGTATTTGGAATGGCATCCCAAAAACCTCACTGTTCAGCCAGTATTCAGGAAGCAATATCTGGTGGACAAGATTTCAAAGTCTCTCAGAGCTTCATTGGCCAATCAGAGGCTGTTTCTGGAGCTCTCAGCTATGTACATCATGTGAACTCCTCACTGTGAGTTGGCAGTCATCTAAGAGACACAGCTATAATCTGTCTACTGTTGCCTGCCTTTCAGAGAGCTTTATCTTACACCCCCTTAAAAAGTTTTTCTGTTAGCAAAACAGTTGGTTTTTTGATCAGTATTTAACACCTGATGATCATCAGAAAACTTCTGACTACATTCTTTTATGTTTTTGTCCCTGTACTCGGCTCCAGTTGCAGGGTCTAGCGGGAGAAAGGTGTGTGTTTGTGTGTGTGTGTTTGTATGTGCAGGAGTGTCAACTTTTATAAACCTTTATGGGTACTCACTGCCAGTAAGAGGTATTTTTCCATTGGGCAGGTTCCCTAGTAATACTTTGTGGGTGCCTGAGTACCCCAGCACTCCTGGAGTCAGCATTTATGTGTGAGTGTGTCTGCTGACACCTCTCTCCCACTGCATTCAGTCACAAAGCTCTAGTCTAGTGTGATTTATTTTTTGCTGAAAGACATTTATTTTTGCAGAGACAAAGGTTCTTTCTGCTCAGGAAAATCAAGCTTGACTTTTCTATCTAGTGTGACAGCATCATCTAGTGTGCATTTATTACTGGGGAACTGTTTTGGGCTTAGTAACAGAGATGGCTGTTTGCTTACTTCCCCCACCTCCACTGTGTTAACTTCCACACAAATCCAGTGTGATGTGAATGTGAATCTTATTTTTTTGTTAATAAAAAGCAAGGTTCTGATTTTGGTGTGTGCTTTTTTCTGCTGTTTGTTTCCAAGCTCTGTTTCTTGTGTTTTAAAAGTGCAGCAATTTCTTTCAGTGGGTCAGGCTTGACCCTTTGATTTTGCCTTGTTCATCTGTTTGATCTGGGTTCACTTCCCTGACTGAAAACTAGGGTGTCGGCTGCCCCCACCCCCATAGATCACTGTGCACATTTGGTAGCCTGAGTGTGAGCAAAATTTATTTTTAGTGTGAGGCTGCATTCGACATATGTATGGCTGTCCATCTATTTAAACATAGTTTTTCTTTAAACTGATGTGGTTTTCAGTGTGTCAGGTGTGGTACAGTGAATTGTGTGTCTTGTACCATTGTATAGTTGTGGTTCTGGGCTCATTTGCAGGCAACAAATTTACACAGTTATACACACAGGTACCATGCTAATGGTAGTCTATATTTTGCTATGTTAATTAACATACATCAGTTCTCATTGTCACAGCAACCAGTAGCAGTATCTTTTATCATGTCTGATAACAAACAACCCCATAAAAAACACTTGGTCCAGCCCCAATAAGTCCTCTGCCCTGCCTGTAGTATCAACATTGATGGAGAAGGTAAAATACACTCATCTGGATGTATTTGGCGGTCCTAAATATTTTTTTCACCTAGCAAACCTTTAGGCTCAAGAAGCAGTTTGAGTGGGGAAAGTAGCTCTACTATCAACACTGCTAACACTGTCACCATCACCAGTATCAACCATCCATTTGTAGCCCAGTCCTTTTATGGGAGTAGTAGGAGGGCATTACAGCTTAGTAGAGCACTGGTTGAGGAAACAGCAGCCATTATTATGAGTCTTCCTGCAGCTTCTTCCACTTTTAAAGTGACACCCCTTGCCACTACCAGTGTACTCCCTACTACCATCTGTAGCACAAGTACAGTAGCCAGTGCCAGTAGTGCCATAAGTACAACTTTGCTTCCCAGTCACTTTGACAACCACTACAGCCACCACCACCACTGCTGCAACAAGTGCCTCCAGTAACACTGTGATATCCGCTAGTAATGTAACCAGTGCAATCACTGTCTTGTGTTGACTGCCATGCCCCTGGTTACTGCACCACCACCACCTATTTCCCCAATGTCAATGATCATGACTACTACCCCATCAAGCAATCCAAATGCAGCACTCCTGCTGCTCATGTGGTAAATGTATTACTGTAGATGAGGAGGATGCAGTCCAGTCTTCTGGCTCCAAATATGTTCTGGACTCTAACAAACTATCATCATCAGCATCTGAGAGTGATAGTGACACCCACCTCAGTGACTTTGGGGATGAGTCAGAATATGCATGTTATTTGACTAATAAAAAACAAAGAGCTGCAGAGAAACTGAGGAAATGTGCTGACACTAGTAGGCAGTGGGGCAAGCAAGATGGTAACCCTTCACCATTCCACACTAAACTTTTCCAGGGTTCTGTCAGCTCCAGTCACACAAGATAATGGCAATAGTAATCCTACTAGTCAGACAGCTAATAATCAAGCAGAGCAGAAGGGCATCCCAGTAAGTGATCAAAAAAGACCTGTAAGCTAGGTCTCGTTTAAACTATTTATTGCCACATAAAAAAATAGAAAAGAAACAGCTAGCACACATAGCAAAGACATGCAGACATTCGTTTCATGTCAGAAATATGCTTTTTCAATGTATTACCAATGCTACCTGTAGCACACCTTAAATAGGCGAATCAATTAAAGACACAGGCTTGGATATTCAGACTGTGCCAGGCTGTGGCACAAGCCTGGGTACAGTGCAACTTGGCTGTGCAGGGGCGTTGACTGGGTGATACTCAACGGAGCTGCACCATGGCACAGCATCATTGAATATCGCACCCTGGCCACCCGCAGTGTGCATGGCGCAGTGGCACTGTGCCACCACAAGTGGCCAGAGTGGAGTAGGGGGATGTGCTAGTGCAAGTTCCATTGCGCTATTCACAACAACCACGATATTCAAAGGTGCACATGCAAAAGGAGCCATAATGTATGCAAGGCGCAAATGGGGCCATTTGCATGCAGGTACACCAATCCCTAGTGACTTGTGCCTGGCACCTTGCCAGGCAGCAGCCGTCGAGGACCGATGCCCCTGCACAGTGCGGCAATGTGCCCCACAGCCCGATCGAGGGCTTCAGTAAATGTAACTCATGTCCTATATCTCTGGTGGTCCAGTGGACTGCTGTCAGCCCAATCGGGCATTTGTAAATATAAAATAATGTCCAGTATCCTGGTGGTCCAATGGACCACTCGCGAACATTGTAAAAGAAAATGATGTCCAATATCCCTGGTGGTCCAGTGTACTGCTCGCAGCCCAATCGCATGGCATTTGTAATGAATAAATTAAGTCCAATATCCCTGGTGGTTCAGCGGTACCCCTCCCACCCACCCACTGGCCCTCTGTCGCTCCCCAGTCAGCGGTGGGCAGCACCCCACCCGCCTGCCACCCCGCTGCCCACTGACTGACAATGTAGGTAGGGCTGTATGCCCACTCAGCCACAGCATGAGTAAATGGGAGTGCAGCCCGTACCATACTACACATTCCATATATGTGACCATTCACATATCTGGAATGTGTAGAACCATACGGGCTGCATGCCCATTGGCTCACACTGTGGACCAATGGGCATACAGCCCTAACTATGGTGTCAGTCGGCAGGCAGTGGGGGTGGAAGGTGGGTGGGGTGCCTCACCCGCTGCTGACTGGGGGAGGCGGGGCAGTGGGCTCAGTGGGTGGGTGGGGAGGGGGCACCTGGAGCACCAGGGATATTGGACTTAATTTTTCCATTACAAATGCCTGCATCAGGCTGGCGAGCGGTCCACTGGACCACCAGGATACTGCCATTAATTTTTTCATTACAAATGCCCATGATCGGGCTGCGAGTGGTCCACTGACCACCAGGGATATTGGACATTATTTTTGATTACAAATGCCCGTGATCGGGCTGCAAGTGGTCCACTGGACCACCAAGGATATTGGACGTGCTTTTATATTTACAAAATTCCTGTGATCAGGCTGTGAGCGGTCCACTGGACCACCAGGGATATTGGACATGCTTTTATTTTTACTAATGCCCACTATCGGGCTGCGAGTGGTCCACTGGACCACCAGGGATATTGGACGAGCTTTTATTTTTACTAATGCCCGTGATCGGGCTGCAAGTGGTCCACTGGACCACCAGGGAGATAGGACATTATTATTTTGAACAGATGCCTGCACTCAGACGTGGGGGGGTGCTGCCACAGTGGTGCAGCTGGAGTGCGGGTGGCCACCCACGGAGTTGACAGCTGCTGTATTTGCACCCTGCAATGCGGCAGCTCACCTGTGAGGTGGCCAGTTCCTTTTTTTTTTTTTGGCTCACCTGTGTGCAGTGCAAGTAGGGGTTGTGCATGCATGGACTCAGCACATCCAGGGCTGAAGATCGGGATGTGCGGAGTATGCAGGGGCACACCCCCCCTACCTATGCCATATACATTACTGATGTACTGCGGTGCATCGGGATTTGTGCTAGGCGCAATCCCCATTTGAATATCGTGCCGGGGCGCATCAGTGGGTTGCGCATGGTGCAACACTGTTGTGCCATGTGCAACCCTTTTGAATATCTGGGCCACAATGTCTAATTAAAAAATACATAGTGGTGTGCTACAAGTGGTGATGGACAAAACAACCAATCACCTAAAAAAACCAAAACATATACAGAACACATATCCTAATAATGTATATAAATAGACATATTTGAGCACTATATACTAAAAAATCTCAAATCCACAATAAAGATGCCATAAAGAATTAATTCAATTTATCAAGCAAAAATATATGCAATGTGAATATATATTTAAATTACTAAAACGATTTTAAATAGGGAACAACACTAAACATTGCATTTAAACCTTTGGCCCTGTGTGCACCCAATGTACACTGCCATTTGCTCTCCATCTTCAAAATTATATTGTTAAGGTCTCCCCCTCAGATATTAAGCTTGACTTTTTCAAGACATTGAAATTTAAAATAATGACCAGTGCCCCTCTGTTTCACATGCAAAGCTAATGCATTAGTTACATCAATGTTCGAAATACCTCTCAAATGTTCTTCTATTCTATTTTTAAATAGTCTCTGTGTTTTGCCAATGTAGAAATCTTTACAGGTACATTGCGCAGGGTAAATCACATTAGACGTTGAACAGTTAATAAAATGATGATTGACGTACTCCTTTCCAGTTATTGGATGTTGAAAAACAGCACCTGTTTGCACATGATGACAGAAAGTGCAAATTCTGCAATGAAAGGTCCCACCTGGCAATGCAGAGGTATCTGGGCTACTGGGAGGAGCAAAGAGGCTACTGGTTACCAAATCAGCAATATTCTTCCCTCTTTTATAAATCATCCTGGGTGCACAGTCACTTGTTTGGATAGCCTGGGTTCCAAAGAAAGTATATTTCAGTTCTTATTAAGAATCTTGGAAATAACAAAACTCTGGGATGTATAGTATGTACTAAAAATAACAGATGTGAGATCATCCTGTTTATTTTTAGTTCTATTACCCATTAATAAACTATCCCTATCCATTTCATCCACAATATTTTTTGTGTTGTGCAAGTCACATTTGTTATGCCCTCTCTGCTCAAATTTGTCAATAAGTATATTAACATCTTGTATATATTCTTCTGGTACAGATGTGTTTGTTTTCAGATGCATCATCTGGCCTTTGGGTACATTTTTAGAGATGTGTCTAGGATGACAGCTGTTATACAAAAGCAAAGAATTCCTACCTGGCATTTAGCAAAACAGTCTGGTCTCCAATCTATTTTCCTCATTTTAAAAATACTTAAATCCAGGAATTCAATTTCCATATCACCTGTCTTTTAAAAATGTCAAATTGTTATTGGTAGATTCTAAATAACACAAATTGGTCCATTAATTCCAGGGTTCCTCTCCACACAATTAATATGTTCTCAATAAAGCATAGACAGAAAATAAGATTTTGTGCAAATGGATTATTTTTTAGTAAAAACATGTTCTTTCTCCTACTGCATCAAATATATGTTTGCATAACTGGGCAAAAGAAGCCCCATAGCTGCTGCCTTTGATTTGCAAATAGAAGGATTCATCAAAAACAAACACATTGTTAGTACGTACCAGTTCAGTAAGATTTACAAGACATTCAATAAATGAATGGGAAAAGGAGGCAGTATAGTGCAGTGGTTTAAGGCTCTGAGCTGCAAATCAGTTGACATCCAGCAGACCAGACCTGGATTTGAATCCCACAGCTTCCACTTACATACTGTGTGACCCTGAGCATGTCACTTAACTTCCCTGTGTTCCCAGGTCACACCTGTAAAAAAGCTTTCAGCATAGTGTGCTACTCCTGGTTAAACAACTAAAAAGAAAAATCTGTGCCTTCACAAAGCTGAAGCCTGTAACGCTCAAGACCACCCTCATGGGGATGTTAGTGTACACTGCAGCAATGTCTAAAGTGACCAGTAAATCATTTTTCTGTACTTCTAAATCCTTAAGCCTTAGGATAACATCTGTAGTGGCTCTCACATGAGGAGACCATAAAGGAATTAATTAGTTTTATATGCTGATCTACATATTTTGCCAATGGCTCAGTAGCTGAGCCAGTTGAGGATACAATGGGTCTAGCAGGAGGGTCTAACAAATGTTTGTGGATTTTCAGTAATCCATAGAGAACAGGGCAAATAGGAAAAGGCACAGTCAAATAGTCATAAACCTGTTGACAAAAAAAAACATTCAAAAGCATGTCATACAAAAAATATTTGCAATTTTATATTCCAGAGTCAAGTCACTAGGCAATTTCTTATAAAATAACGGATTGCTAAATTGATTTGACATTTCAAGTTGATACTTAACTTAGTCTAGTACTACTATAGCACTTCCTTTCTCTGCACATTTAATTTTAATTGTTGTATTTGGTCTGTAGAGATTTAAGTGCTTCTCTTTCTGACCTGGAGCAGTTATTATAATGAGAATGGCAACCTTCAGATTTTTCACATGCTTTATGGAAAACTTTAACAATAGGGTTCTTTGGAGGCATATACATAGACTTTTTTTTAAGGTCTTGATGTAGAAGTTGAAGGGGTCTTACTTAGGGTTAAAAAAAGAAAGAAAAGAAAGAAAGTCAGTGTGTGTTCTGTGCTGTGAAGGGTACTGTATCAACTTACTTTGCTAAACCAGTAGGAGGAGAGAGAGCTTAATTGGGGGTGTGGCTTAGACACTATAAAAGCAGGTGACTCAAATTACAACTTCCTGTTGCTAGCCTTGCTTGAAGAGCAGAAAGCAGCTAACTAAAATACATTTTCTTATTAATTTAACACTTATATCTCAGCAGGAGTCAGTGTCTGTTGAGATTAAGTAAGACAGATACTTTATTAGAAGTAGACAGTGTCTAATTTAGGGTTAAAAAAGAAAGAAAAGAAAGAAAGTCAGTGTGTGTTCTGTGCTGTGAATGTACTGTATCAACCTACTTTGCTAAATCAGTAGGAGGAGAGAGAGCTTAATTGGGGTGTGGCTTAGACACTTAAAAGCAGGTGACTCAAATTACAACTTCCTGTTGCTAGCCTTGTTTGTAGAACAAAAAGCAGCTAACTAAAAGAAGCTACATTTTCTTATTAATTTAACACTTATATCTTAGCAGGAGTCAGTGTCTGTTGAGATTAAGCAAGACAGATACATTATTAGAAGTAGAAGGGGTCTTATTTAGGGTTAAAAAAAGAAAGGAAAGAAAGAAAGTCAGTGTGTGTTCTGTGCGGTGAAGGGTACTGTATCAACTTACTTTGCTAAACCAGTAGGAGGAGAGAGAGCTTAATTGAGGGTGTGGCTTAGACACTATAAAAGCAGGTGACTCAAATTACAGCTTCCTGTTGCTAGCGTTGCTTGTAGCACAGAAAGCAGCTAACTAAAAGAAGCTACATTTTCTTATTAATTTAACACTTATATCTCAGCAGGAGTCAGTGTCTGTTGACATTAAGTAAGACAGATACATTATTAGAAGTAGAAGGGGTCTTATTTAGGGTTAAAAAAAGAAAGGAAAGAAATAAAGTCAGTGTGTGTTCTGTGCTGTGAAGGGTACTGTATTAACTTACTTTGCTAAACCAATAGGAGGACAGAGAGCTTAATTGGAGGTGTGGCTTAGACACTATAAAAGCAGGTGACTCAAATTACAACTTCCTGTTGCTAGCCTTTTTTCTTATTAATTGCCCTCCATCCCACCCCTCCACCCACCCACCCTAAGCCAGTTCTACTTTTATAGCCACTGGATTTGACTGTCAACAGGAACTTCCTGTTTGGCAGTAGTAAGGGAAGGATCTTAGAGAAACATTGGTTTTGTCAACCCTAAAGGAAAAATGTAGCTCACCCCCCCCCCAAGGTGGTGATGGTCTGACACTGAGCAAAGAAGAAGGAGGCTTCTGAAGAATATAGGAAGTTGCTGTCCCAAAACAGGAAGGGTGAGAGTTTTAAGGAGAGGTGATAGTAAGCATACAGAGAAACAGGAGAGGGGACACAAAATAAGACATGATAGGAGTGGTGCAGTGCAATGGCTGTGGGGCAGCAGTGTTCTGGGAGACTTTCTGGAGGCTGCGATGCTGCCCTATTTGCAGGCACCTCTCTGGTCTGAGGAGGAAGTTGCCCATTTCCAGACTGACCTGGCTAGGATTTAGAAACCTCCTTCCCCACCCAGGGACCACCAGGGCTAATGCCACTACCTCAGAGATTGCCAAGAAAGAGGAGAGGCTGAACCAGGGTGGGCTCCAGGGAGGAAAGGTGGTGGAACAGAGTTGCATCCCTCCAGCTGTAGCTCCACTATTCATTCACTCTTCTGGTGGATAGTGGTTCCTCTATGGAGGCACCTGCAGTGGAGACCAAGGAGGATGCTGGGAACCTTCACAAGGAGACCCACAGGAGGGTGGCATGGGACCCCACAGGGGAAGGAAACAACTCCTGGTGGGGACTCAATCATTAGGGGTAGAAATGGAGGAGGAAGGGAGAGGAGGAGGTGCCTGCCTGGTGCCATGGCTTGGAGGGACAGGAAGCGAATCCTCAGGATCATGGGAGCAGCTACATGAGGGTGGGAGGGAGGGAGCTGGATATCATTATCCACCTCAGGACAAATGTCCTGGCTAGGAATGGGATCAAAGCAGTGCAAGTGGAGTTTGTAGAGTTAGGGAGGAGCCTTAGACAAGTAGCGCATACGTTAACCTTCTCAGAGGTGCTACCTGTCTATGGCAAGGGTGATGCTAGGGTACTCCTCACCAGGGAATTCAATAAATGGTTGAAAAACTGGTGTGGAGTTCAGGGGTTTTGCTTCATTGGGGACTGGTGAGCCACCTGGAGGGATGCAGACATATACTGGTGCGATGGTCTGCCTCTGTCCAGAGGGGGAACCAGGATCCTAGGTGAGAGGTTTAAATGCTTCATTGGCAAGCATTTAAACTAGCTAAGGGGGAGGCACTGAAAAGGAGTGGGGAACTCCCAGCCTCCCCCCCACAAAACATGGTAATTAGTCAGGTAAACACCAAGGTAGAGAAGTCATTAGGGAGAAGGACAGAGGCAAATATAAATAAAGGCAAAGGCAGTAAGGACAGGAATGGGGCTAAAAGGGCTAAGGCCATCAAAAAGTGGAGGGTAATGAGTACCAATGCCCATAGTCTGCATAACAAACTCCCTGAACTAGTGGCCTTGATGGAAGAGGGTTGCCTGGATATTGTTGCAGTCACAGAAACATGGTACACAGAGAACCATGACTGGGATGTTAACATATTAGGATCGCAATCTACAGGAGGGACAGGGAGGTAAAGAGGAGGAGGAGGAGGAGTAGCTCTCATGTAAAGGAAGGGATCAAAGCAACAGAACTACGGAGTAAACAGGGAGCAGATGAGGCACTCTGAGTCACCCTGGAGACAGAAAATGGCACCACAATCCACATGGGGATTGAAAACAGACCCCCATCTCAGGAGGAGGGAATGGACAAGGAAATGGTAGAAGGCTTCCTTAGAATGGCAGAAAAAAGGGGAGATATTGTTGATGGGAGACCTGAATATGCCATATGTTAACTAGAGCACCTTTGCTGCAGGCACATCCAAGAGCATGGTCATTCTTGATGCCCTACAGGGGGCATGCCTCAGACAGCTAGTACTGGAACCCACTCGTGAGGGAGCAGTCTTAGACCTGGTACTCTCAAATGGGGATGGAAAAGAATCTCAGATTTAGAAGTGGGTAGCCATCTGGGAACAAGTGACCACCAAACAGCGTGGTTCATGATAACACAGCCATACAATCAAGCCATACAAAAGCAAGAGTATTGGACTTTAGGAGGGCTGACTTTGGGAAATGAGAGAGTGCATCAGAAAAGCACTAGCAAACAGGCAAGAAAGAGGGTGGAGGAACAATGGGGAGAAATCAAAACAGCCATCACAGAGGCAACAAGCCTTTGTGTAAAGCAAATCAACAAAACACAATGAAGGAAAAAAACACTGTGCTTCTCGAAAGAGGTGGCAGGGAAGGTAAAGGAGAAACGGATAGCATTCAGGAAATATAAGGAAACACAGAAGGATCAGGACAGAGAACTTTATCAGTTAAAGCAGAACGAGGCTGCGAAGGGGAAGGCAGTCAGAATAGCAAAGGCCCAAACCAAGGAAAGGATAGCCAACTCTGTTAAGAGGGGATAAGACCTTTTATAGGTACATTAGATGAAGAAAGACCAAAGGAGGGATACTTAGGATTAATAAAGGGAGGGATGTGGGTGAGGTGACAGTGAAAAGCAGGGATACTGAACAAATATTTCTGCTTAGTATTCACAAAGGAAGATGAGGGGAGGTACCTAAACCAAACAAGAGAAACACTCTGAAGATGGGGTCTATACCAGTCCATTCACAGAAGAAATGGTTCTGAAAGAACTAATAAAATTGAAGGTGGACAAAGCAATGGGGTCTGATGGGATTCATCCAAGAATTTTAAAGGAACTAAGGGTAGAACTAGTGACACCGCTGACTACTCTCTTTAACAAATCTTGGGAGGATGGGGTGGTACCTGAGGACTGGAGGAGGGTGGATGTGATTCCTCTTCACAAAAGTGGGAGCAGGACAGAGGCAGAAAACTACAGACTAGTTAATTTGACCTCAGTGGTAGGGCAAATGATGGAATCACTTCTGAAGGAAAGAATTGCTGAATACCTAGAGGCCAGTGGGGCACAGGACCCAAGGCAGCATGGATTCATGATGGGAAGGTTGTGTTAGATGACTCTAATAGATTTCTTTGACTGGGTGACCAAAGCAGTAGACCAGAGAGGGGCTGTGAACATGGTCTACCTAGATTTTAGCAAGGCATTTAATACAGTCCCACACAAAAGAGTAATACACAAGTTAGCCAGCCTTGGAGTAGGTCCCAGGGTGGTAGTCTGGATAAAAAAATGACTAGACAGCAGGACACAAAGGGTAGTAGTAAATGGAGTCCACAGTGAAGAAAGGAGGGTTACTAGTGGGGTACCGCAGGGTTCAGTACTAAGATCGATCCTTTTAATGTCTTTATAAGCACATTGCAGAGGAACTGGAAGGAAAAGTATGTCTCTTTGCAGACGACACAAAAGATCTGCAACAGGGTTGATACACAAGATGGAGTGGAAAGGATGAGAAGGGACTTGGCAAGATTGGAGGAATGGTCAGATGTATGGCAGCTCAGATTCAATGCAAAGAAGTGCAAGGTAATGCACCTAGGAAACAAAAACCCAGGGGAAGAGTACACAATTGGGGGTGAGATACTGACAACAGTAAAAATGGAACGGGACCTGGAGGTAATTATATCAGATGACCTAAAGATGGCCCTGTGTGCACCCAATATACATTGTCATTTGCTCTCCATCTTCAAAATTCTATTGTTAAGGTCTCCCCCCTCAGATATTAAGCATGATTTTTTCAAGACCTAGAATGCAAATGGATAATTTTGTAGAGTCCTTGTTTTTTAAAAAAGGAGATGTTTAGCCATTATTGACTAAGACATCTACAAATGTGGAGATCCATGATACACTGAGTTACTCCTCAGCACAGCATGTGCCGCTTAATATTAAACAAGCATTTCTCCAATTAGAAAAAGCAGTACATAAATCCAGACATCAGTACTTGCAGAAGGTTACTATGTCTGCATATTTAACAGTTCATGGAGCTCCAAGGGGCTTAAGATTTAATATGCAACCTGCATTTGGTTTGGACCCATAACTTTCCTTACAAAGTGGCAGACTCATTGCCTTAACTATAGTGCTGGTCTTATTCAAATTATTTTAAATGATGTGATGAGCAAGAAAAGAGGTTAAAGCTCTCATCTTATTGAAGGAGCAACATGGGGATGTATCTAATCTGACCACTATGGCAATGATCAATCATTTGCGAATGAAACATCCTGATGCAATGTTACGCGAGACCCACTTCTGGTACTGGTGATCCAGATGTTGCCAATTTACAATCGCAAAGTGGTGATGATGGTCATCATGTCAATGAATCTGACACAGTCTCTTCTTGTCCATGCACACCACTGACAGTTTGCCACAGAACCGGAGCATCACAAAGTGCAACTCTCCCTTTGCTTTTTTGTGATTCAACTGTTATGTGTTCCACAGCTCCTCACAGTGAAATGTGACCATTAAATCAGCCACCATTACAGTCCCACACTTCTTAGGCCCCCATTATGCAGGCCTTTCATGCAGGACAAAATGTCATTCCTCACATCCATCTGCACAACAGATAACACAGTTAACTGGGGGAAATGATGGCACTGGATCTGCAGCCATTTTCAAAAGTGGAAAAGATCAGTTTCTGGTGGCTGATGCAACATTTGCACCCTTGGTATCAGATACCATTCTACACAACAATGCTGCATACTGTTGTGCTGAATATATATGAAGATGTGCACAAGGCAGTGTTTCAGCAACTGTCACATGCAGTCAGTGATGTGTTTCATTGTACTACAGACATATGGAGTGACACCAACTCAATCATGCATATGTCACTGACTGCACAGTGGTGTGCAGCAGACCCAGTAACTGGTGCCGGCACTGAAGGTGCAGATGTGCATACTTCTGGTCATTACCTTGGTGGAGCCTCCACAACCTCTCATAGCAGATCCGCACTATTGAATATACAATATCTGTTATGCCTTTGGATCACCGATCTGTGGAAATTTGACATTCTTGCAAGATATGCCGAGTGTGTGTACTGAAGACAGGAAGCTGCATGTTGGTTTCATTGTCACTATGACAATGCGGCAAATATGATTAAGGCCTTGCATGATGGGCACTTTGAAGGGATCTATTGATTTGCCCCCAGTTTGAATCTGGTGGTGACAATGTCCATCAGCAAGACAATAGAGGTGAAACAAAGTGTGAAAACAGCAAGAAGTATTTGTGCTCATTTCCATCACTATGTGAAGGCAATGAACCAACTGAGACAGCTGCAAGAGCGCATTCAGATTCCACAGCATATGTTCATACAGGATGTTTCAATCCAGTGGAATTTGACATACTGTATGTTACAAAGGCTACTGGAGCTGAAGCGGGCACTGCATGAAATGAATATGGAGACAGAGCTTTGGGAGTTCTCAGCCACCATGACCAGGCTATTATTGAAGTTACAATAAAGGTGCTTGCATCTTTTGAGTGAAGCATATGTGACATGAGTTCAGAATCTGCACTACTCAGTCAGGTCATTCCTGAAGTTCAGATACTAAAAAAGTCAATGCAGAGATTTTCCAGTTATGCTGATATTGCACTTGCAGTGAGGGACTTTGTAGAGAATCTAAGCCTTGAAACAGAGAAGAGATTTACAGAGGTTTGTGGCCATAAGTCATATTTGCCACAATGCTGGACCCAAGCTTTACTTGTGAGATACTGCACCTTGAAATGCCTGTACACTGTGTAAATGACTTTTAGCAGCTGCTGTGCTCAGAGTTCAGCTTTAGTATATGTGTTAAGGATGTGACACCTACTGAACTGTCTCAGGAAGAACAACAAGAGCAGGGGGAGGATGCCCCTGAGGAAGAGGAGGAAACCAACTCCTCGGCACAGCTCAGTTCATCCCTGCAGGTGGAGCAAAGAAAGAGACCAAGCAGCATTCATTTTCAGCAATAAATGTTTTCAACTGCTTCCTCACAGAAGCTCTTGAACCTGTCTCCATTGATTCTCTGGAGTACTGCAGCAAAAAGTTGAGATCATTCCTCACTAGGCACAGCTGGCCATCAAATGCCTGACGCGCTCCTAACCAATGCCATCAGAATGTTTAGCACTGCAGGGATGTAATGGAGCCTCACATATCCTCATTAGACCCTGAACATGTTGAACAACTTATGTTCATCAAGCTGAATGAGCCACATCTTGATTTCAATTACAAGGGTTGAATTTCAACACACTCATGAATACCACTGTTGTTTTCCCACACACACACCCTTGACTTGTGATGCTGGCCTGGACCGACTTTTGGACTGGTGGTGTCCACACCCTGTGAATACTGTGAATGCCACCCATCTTATAATATTGTTCTTGTTTACACACTTCACAATGACTGGTGATACTGGCCTGACCCAACTTCTGGTTGGTGGTACCCCACCACCTGAATGGTATTAATTTCTCCACACTCAATACTATTGATTTTTCACCAACCCCAATACTAGTGATGCTCTCTCTTCCGGTGCCCCACATTTATGATGCAAACAAGTTTGCTTCCTATATGTTGCATTTCAATTGTGCAAATATGCATAACTTTGATATTTTTTGTGACACAGTGTACTGTATACGGTTGGCATTGAAGTCATTTAGAGGTTAGTCATAAAAATGCTGTTTGTGACATAATCTTATAACAGGAAGAAGTGATACTGACTCTCTGAAATCAATTGTTGCATGTTCACATACTGTATGTAAAAAGCATTTATTTGCATGGAACAGTTACACTAACACCCAGTTCACAAGCACTCCCCCATCACTCTTCCCAAGTGGTCCAACTCCTGAAAAAAGCCTGCTGTCATGCCTCCCAGTGTCACCAGTTTCTCCAAGTGGTTCAACTCCTGAAATAATGCAGCTGTTGTGTCCACTAGTGCAGGTTTAGTGCCTGAAATATGACATTACCTGTGGCATCACCAATCTTAAGTATTTCCATGCCTGAAATATGCCAGATACAACTGTTGCATCACCAGCATCCAAGTATTTCCACACCTGAAATATGCCAGTTACCACTGTGGCATCACCAGTCTCCAAATATTTCCATGCCTGAAATATGTCAGTTACAACTATGACATCATCAGTCTCCAAGTATGTATATGCCTGAAATAAAAGCTAGCATGCCTGCCAGCAGTCTGTACCAGTGCTTTAAGTGCACTCCTGCAATACATTGATGATGATGACATCTCACTCTTGTCCAGACCAGTACCATTACCATTTCATTTATCATGTCCAATCAGCAATAATTATGAGGAAGAAGTCTGGATATATTAATGATGGCTGATGACCACCCACGCCAGATCTTGATGTTTCTGATCTTTGAGTAATACACTGTGTCCTACCAGCAAGGTAAGTAAAGTATTCAAAATGTGATTTATTTGCGTTGATGGGGGGCCGGGGCAGATGGAACAGTGCATCTCAAATAATTTTTTTCTCTTGTTTTTTCTTGTCTTTTCAGGTTTTCTGTCACCAGGGTGATGAATTTTTGGTAACACATTGTATCTGACCATCAGTGGTAAGTTAAGTATTCAATCTTTAAATTGTTTTATTTGTGTTTTTGGGGTGGGGTGAAGTCTCATTGAGCTAGAACAGTCCACCAAGATAAGACAGCAATTCTGTACACACACACACATACACACACACACACAGTGCAACTCTAGTGTTGTGAGTGAGAAATGTGGTTCTTTTTGGGTCCCAGTAAGCTTTTCTTAAGGTGTGTCACTCGCTCACCACTGATTAGAGCATCATCTGATGGTCACATGGGAAGGAAAACTGACTTGATGTGTCTATGCCATTTTGTAAAAACAATTAATTTCACTATGTCTGCCTCACAGGAAGCATCCAATAAAACAGACCTCTTTGGGGGTCCACATCATGGGCATCATGGGCAACACTCTTTATTGTCATCCTCACAGCCATTCCTCTCAGCTCCTAAGGTAAGATGGAAATTCTTTTGATGGAGTTATGGCCTGTTGAAGTTCTAGTGTTATCCTTTGGGAATTTTTATGTTTTATTACTTACTTTTTTAATGGCCATAATTATATAAGGGTGGATCATATGTTATTCTGGTAGTACCCATTAAGACTTTTGTTTCCATATATAGATTGTCACTTGAGTGCAAACATTGACAGAGATATGGCCTGTTGAAGTTCCAATGTTATCCCAATGGAATTTTTGTTTTTATTTATCTCCCCTGCACCCCTAACTGCCACTCCTTCAGGCCAATTGCCAAAGACACTGTCCCCCGTGGCTCTGACACCAATCCCTGAACCCACATCACAGCCACCTCAGGGTAACCTGATGTATCCCTTCATCAGGTGGGTCCTCCTCTTCTGAGGAGGAAGGGCCTGGTGGCCAAAGGCACTGGTCCAGGTTGCCATCATCTGGCAGTTTGGAAGTGCCATTGTCTGTATTTTCCTCCTCTGATTTCCTGTGCATCACATCTGTACTGCCCCGATCTCCACCGGGGGCCATTACAGAGTGATGCCTCTCCCTAACCCACCCCAAGAAAGGAGAGCACTCCAGGTGATTGATCCTACTCCTTCCCCTGCTGACCCTCTGGTGCCAGAGTCTGTTCCCAAACCCAGATCACCCATGTGGTTTGAGGTAAAGCACCAGCACCTCAACCCTCTGTACCACTGAGCTGGCATAATGGATTTTTTTATGTGTTATTACTTACTGTTTTTAATGGTTTAATTATGTAAGGATTGAGCATATGCTATTCTGGTAGTACTGATGAAGATCTTTGTTTCCATATATAGATTGTCACTTAAGTCCAAATATTGATGGAGTTATGGCCTGTTGAAGTTCCAGTGTTATCCTATGGGATTGTTTATGTTTTATTACTTGCTTTTTTAATGGCTGTAATTTTGTAAGGGTGGAGTATATGTTATTCTTGTAGTACCCATTAAGACCTTTGTTTCACTATGTCTCCCTCACAGGTAGCGTCCAATTAAACAGACTTCTTTGGGGGCCTACATCATGGGCATTATTATTTGTTTTTGGGGAAGGATCTGATTGATTCCTGGTGAAACATTTCAATAAAAAAATTAAAAAATACAAATATAGATTATCACTCAAGTCCAAATATTGATGGAGTTATGCCTTCTTATACCTCTAGTGTTATAAACATTCGGATTTACCAGCACATAAAGGTCTTATGGTCTATTGAGTCTGCTTGAGTGTGCAGCTAGCAACCATTATACTGCAGCTGGCCCTCCATCCCCACCCCTGACCCTCCCTCTTACCCTATCCTATCCCTTTTTGCAACAGTCCACTGCTCTACAGGATAACACTTCTGCATGGAACACATTCCACCCAGACACCACTCTCTCCATAAAAAAGTGTCTTCTCATTTCCCTTCTGAACCTCCCCCCCTCCAATCTGAGACCATGACCTCAAGCGTCTCTACCTCCCTTAACTTGAATAGTCTCTCTGTGCCTGTCTTGTTCATTCTCTTCATACACCTGAAGGTTTCAATCATATCCCCCATCTCTCCTCTCCTCCAGTGAGAACATGTTCAGCTTCCTCAGCCTGCTCACTTAGGGTTTGTCCCCTAGTCCCTGGATCATCTTTGTTGCCCTGCCTTGCACCCCCTCCAATAACATAATATCCCTCTTCAGGTATGGGCACCAGTACTGCATGCAGTACTCCAGGTGTGGCCTAACCAGTAACCAGTGTTATCCTATAGGAAACTGAATTGCCCATAAAGTTGAATTATTTTCCTCTGCATCCTCCTCCTCCTCCTGAAGCACCAGCAGCACAAGCCAGCATCTGGCTCCAGTGTACAAGCCAAAATTCCCATGAAGTCTCTTCCTCCTTCTCTTCCTGAAGCACCAACAGTACAAGCCAATGTCTGGCACCAGTGTACAAGCCAAAGTGCCATGACCTCTGCATCCTCCATCTTAAGCACCAGTAGCACAAGACAGCCATCCTCTGGCACTAGTGTAAAAGCCAAAGTGCCATAACCCCTCCTTCTCTGCATGAAGCACCAGCAGCACAAACCAACTTCTGGCACCTGTGTACAAACCAAAATGCCATAACTTCTGCATCCTTTTCCTGAAGCATCAGCAGCACAAGCCAGCCCCTGGTACCATTGTACAAGCCAAAGTGCCATGACCTCTCCTCCTCCTGAAGCACCAGCAGCACAAGCCAGCTTCTGGCTCTGGTGCACCAGCCAAAGTGTCTTGGCCTCTCCTCCTTTTCCTGAAGCACCAGCAACATAACCCTGCCTCTGCCACCAGTGTACAAGCAAAAGTGCTGTGATATATCCTCCTCCTCCTGAAGCCATTTCAAGATCTTCTACAGCAAGTCTTTAAAACGGCAACTTTCTTGGCTGAATACTAAATACCAAATATTGAATAACGAATACCTGGGACCTGAATACTGAATATTCGGCCAAATATTCAGAAAAAAGAATTCACACAACTATACTGCACATGCACCAACACATGTATCTTGCTAATTTGGACCCCCTTTATGTGGATTCTGCACATAGTTTGTAGAAAATGACCCAGAAATGTCTTTTTTATTATTTAAAAAATCATTTTTATGAGCCAATTTATTTTTTCATACGCCCATATGAAAAATGATTCCTTCATACGAAAAAATAATTTGGGCTTAGTTTTTTTCTGATTTTTTTGTATAGAGGCATCCTTTTCATATGAATGAAACATTCATATGACAAAGATCCCTTCATATAAAAAAGAATAAACAAGAAACTAAGTCTAAATTCCTTTTTAAATCGAGACATCCTTTCATTTTTTTTCATTCATACAAAAATGATGCCTTAATATGAAAAATATTTTGGACTTAGTTTTTTCCCCATTCTTTTTTTGTATGAAGGGATCCTATTTTGAATGCTTTTTTCCTTCATACAAAAAAGGATTCCTTCATATGAAAAAAGATTTTGGGCTTAGTTTTTTTCCCCAATCCGTTTTTTTCATAAGGGGACCCTTTCTCATATAGGGTTTTCATTCATACAAAAAAAGATGGCTTCATACAAAAAGGGAATTTAGAATAAGTTTTTTTCCTAATTCTTTTTCTGTATGAAAGAATCCTTTTTCATATGGGTCTTTTGTTTGATACAAAAAAAATCCCTTCATACAAAAAATACTTTTTCTTAGCAGGTCCATAATGCCTCACACACTCACAAAGTGCCTTTCAGTAATGTTCACAGGGAGGCTTCTAGCAGGTTTAGAACAGGTATTTGCCTAGAGCATGTATCATGTTTTTAACAACCACACTTAAGCTGTGGCATGCTAAAATATATGTGGCCCGATCACCAGACTGTATTGTAAAAACCAAAAATAATCCCTTTTGCTAGTGGTCCCCCCTACAAATGCCAGTTCCAACTGTAAAATAAGCAAATCCCTGGTGGCAGTGGTCACTCCCACCTCTGATCACCAGCTCATACTGTAAACATAAACAAATCCCTTGTGATAGTGTCCCCCCCGATCACCTGTCCCTATTGTAACTGAAGTGAATCACTAGTGGTAGAGGTCACCCTCTACAATCACCAGCCCCTACTGTAAAAATAAATGAATCCCTGGTGGTAGTGGTCCCCCTTGCCCTCCAATCACTAGCCCATCACTGAAAAAAAAAAGAATCTCTGGTGTAGTGTTCATCCCTCCACCCAACTGGCAGCCCAGAAGTAAAACAAAACCCCTTTTTGCCATAAACTGGTCCCCTCTGCAGCACTGGGCACCCCCTCACCATATCTGCATTCACAGTGCCATGGGTGCATATGGTGACCAGCACAGCCCACCTCACACCTCCTTAGCCAGAATCTGTATGTCCATGCAGGGATTGTGTGTCTTATTTATAGGAAAGGGCACGTCAACCTGTCCTATAAATAAAAGGTGTGCTTCCTGCCTGGATACATGATGGATGGCTGAGGATGTGTGAGGAGGACTGTGCCAATCATAATATGCACCCATGGCACCATGGATACAGATAAGGTAAGTGGAGAAGGGGTGCCTGGTGTCACGGGGGGACCACTGGACATAAGGGAAGGTTTTTGTTTTACTTCTGGGCTGGTGATTGGAGGAAAAGGGACCCCTAGGATCAGGGATTCTTTTTTCCAGTGAGGGGCTGGTGATTGGAGGGCAAGGGGAACCACTACCACCAGGGATGCACTTATTTTTATAGCAGAGCTTGCTATCAGGGGGGCACTACCACCAGGGATTTATTTATGTTGACAGTACAGGCTGGTGATCGAGGGGGCACTACCACCAGAGATTCTTTTTTTAACTTAGGGACTGGAGATTGGGGGTGCAACAGACCACTAGAGTGAAGGACAACACTTTAGATTTCATTTAACATTAATTAAATGAAATGAGATTATATGCTGTAACCCACTTCTTGCTAATGTTCAGGTTGCCCATTGGGTAGAAACGCATGTCACAAACAATATAATAAGAATACAGAATGAATGCTACCTATATGAATCCCTCTGTGCTCTAAAATCTATTTAAGAAAATGCTCATGGGTCAGCAGCAGACAGATAGTGATTTTAACTACTTACATCACAATGTTAACGGCCTGCATTCACAAGCTAATGAGGATATGATTATACTATTTAAAACAGTAAGGCAATTCATTGCAAAAAACTTTGTTAATGCACCAATTAGGGTTAAGGTGACAAAAGTAGGGAAATGTGGTGTTAGGGTTCCCAACCATAAAACCCCAACCCACCCTGCAGACAGCAACAAGAACAAATTGCAAAGTGACACGTATCCTCTTAATACAAAGCATCATTGGATGTATGTGCAAATCACCATGAAATTTTAGGCTGGTTCAGCTTTAAGCAGGAATGCATGGTGCCAAAGGGCTTCTCATATAGTCGCAAAGGATGCAAACAGAAGACACAGACATGTGATACTTTGTAATTCTTTGAAACCTGACTTTATTGCCAGTGCCCTTTGGGGTAACCCTTGCAAGCACTGAGGTTCTTTATATTCTAACAGGAAAAAAATATTACAGTTTAACCTCTACTGCATCTTTGGAAATCAGGCATGGGATGTACCTTTGGGTTGTCAACCATAATGCTCACTCCATTCTCCTATACTCTAATCATCTTAGTTTATTTACTAATGAAATTGTGTGAGTGTTAAAGCTGACAACCTCATAATACAGGTCTGGTATGAAATCCCAACTCTCACAAGCCCAACACATGAAACCTGACACTGGAATACCGACAAGTTTGAATTCCAGACAATTATAATACCGACTCTTTGAATCCTGACTGTGCAAATCCTGACAAAATCTGTCATGCAGGATGGGGTTACAGGTGTAAGATACCTTAGAAATTTGCATCACTGTCTGCCTAAGTTCATTACTCATTACCTGCACAGTGCAACAGATTAATTTGTACATTTTTCAGGACAGTCAGCGGTACACCCTCCTCTCCCCGTCAGTATACTTCTGCTGCAGTGAAACCAGCAAGAAGTGTAAAATACTTACCTGACAATGCAGAAGCAGTCATCTGCATTTATAAATAAGTTGTAACAAGATATAAAATAATGCTGTGTCATACAAAGTTTTAGGTTAGAACTGAGGTATTATTGTGGTGGATGTAGCAGCAGTACTTTGAGGGAGCTCATTCGATGCGCTTGATTTGGGGAAGTTTGCCTCTCCCTCAGTTCACCCTTCTGGGAAGCACTTTTTGCAGCCAGAACTGGACTCAGCCCTAGAAGTGGAGAGTGTTTTTGCTCAGCCACATGCACGGCAAGCTCCCCCACTGAAACAGGTAAGGACCTGATATCAAAGTTGTCTGCAGCCATTGTGTCTGGAATTCAAGCAGCATATCTCACAGCCTGATCTGTGTCCATGACTATCCTAACCTGGATCAAAAATGTAAATACAATCAAAGCAACAACAGCAATTAATAAGAGAACCAATAAGGGAAGTGACAGAAGCTGAGTCCCTGTTATCAGGTACTAAATATGTCACCGACAAACTTTTCCTTCACCCTTCAACGACTGAAATTTCTTCATAGAGGATACAGCAGTCATGAAATTAGTAGCACATGCTTTACTTGGTTTTCTCTTAGAATATTCTCTAGGGTCACATGGCAAAAGAAAGTTACAACATACATAGAAAAACAAAGAATCTTGAAAATCAAGTAAGATGCATGGAAGCCTGATATCGAAAAACAGTCTGACTGTCATGGATCTGATTAAAGATTTCTTTGCAGAGGTAGTGGTGGGGTAATAGTCCCACATCAGAAGCATGATAGTCAGGATTTACAAAGTCAGGATGCAAAGAGTCGGTCTTATAAACATCAGGAATTTAAACCTTTCAGGCATTTGATATTGGGCATTCATGCATCAGGCTTGTGAGAGTCAGGATTTGTAAGGATCCCCCAAGATACACCTCACACCTGTCTTCTGAAGGAGAGGTCAAATCATAATATTTTTTCCTGTTGCTACCTGCAGGTTTTGGATGGGGTTTTAGGTTTGGGAACTCTAACACTATATTTCCCTACTTTTATCACTTTAACTCTAATTAGTGCATTAACCTCCTTTTTTTGCAATGAATAGATAATGTCATATATATATATATATTATGGTAGTACGGTAGTGCTACCATAGTTAGGGTTGAGGAGACATTTCTATGTTAAACCCCAAAACTTTGCACCTTAATAACTTTGCAACCGTTTGATGGATTTGCCTGAAATTTGGAATACATGATCAAGAACCATAGGCCTTGGGATCTGCCAAGTTTTGTACTGGTTGGAAATACAGCTACGGAGTTATTAAGCGTGATCTGTGCGCACGTTTACACTTTTCTGGAATTCTATGGTCGTGCCTACAGGTCGTACGGTTTGTGCGACTAGCCTGAAATCTTCAGGGAACATGTGGCCAGAGTCCCCAATGTGCCTTTTGAAGATTTGGTGAAAAAATATTAAACGGTTCAAAAGTTATTCAAAAAACAGTTTCCCATTATAAGTCAATGGGAAAAGTTAACAAAAAGTTCGACAGTGTCGCAAATGCATTTTTACTTTCGCAAATGGGCCTGTTACTTTTGCAAATCCACCATTTTGTTTTCAATTGGTGATCAGAAAAATGGTTGGCATTTAAATTTGAGACCCTTTAGCAATGTAATTTTTTTTGTATTCACCTAGTCGGGCCCTGAGGATGCTTGCCATGTCTTTATTTTGTGGTAAAACACCCCAGAAATATGTTTTTCAAATTTCTGGAAAAATTAGATTTAAAATTACTTTCATGCTCATGAAAATGTGAATTTTTGCGAGAAAGCTTTTACGCCAAATTAGGCAATCAATTTTTCTAGTCTGTGGGAAAATGACAGCAATTCTTTGGCACTGCACTGCAAAATAACCGTTGGGAGTTTTGGGCTGAAATTTGGAGGGAACGCAGCTGACATCTCACAGAAATGCCTTTCAGTGTTGTATTGAAAAAATATTACATGGCAGCAAAGTTACGGCACTCCAAAGTTGACAGTTTTTCCCATAGGATAACATTACGGCGCCCGAAGCATTACAGGAATCCTTTGGCACCCTGCTGCAAAATAACGGTTTGGTCTTTTTTCCTGAAATTTGGAGGGAAGACAGCCAACAGTCCACAGATGTGCCTTTCAGTAGTGTGGTGAAAAAATATCACATGGCGGCAAAGTTACAGCACTCCAAAATTGACGTTTTTTCCCATAGGATAACATTACGGCGCCCGATACATAACAGAAATCATTTGGAGCCCTGCTGCAAAATAATGGTTTGGTCTTTTTTGCTGACATTTGGAGGAAAGACAGCCAACAAGCCACAGATGTGCCTTTCAGTGGTTCGGTGAAAAAACATTACAGGGAGGCAAAGTTATGGTTCTCTGAACTTTTCTTTTTCCCATAGGCTAACATTATGGCATTCAACAGGCTTTCAGGATATCCGTGATCCGGAAACGGTGCGAGATAATGGACTTTGTCGGAGGTGAAACTTAGCCCCCATAATGGGGCTAAGATTTAAATTAGCCAGGACAGTTGTGAATAATATGACTTTTAATTTTTTTTTCTATGTTGTATGGTTACTGAGATATAATGTATTTAGTATTCCAAGATCTCATTTTCTGTGCTGATACTCATTATTATGCATACATTATTTGTACTCACTGTCTTTCTCTATGCAGGTTTTGGGAAAACCAGCCTGTGCACTACATTACTGTTAGTGTTGCCCTTTCGCTTCTATGATTTACTTACCCGTTTCACTTAACATTGACGTCTGCACCACCATGTGCGTTATCCTTTGCGTTTTCATTTGCGCTTGTGTTTCTGTTATTTTTTGCCATTTCTGTCTACAGTACTGTTTATCTTTCTTGACATTTCTGTTTGCAGGCACCATGTTACTATGTGACAACACATCACGTGGCAGACCGTTCCCGTCTATGCCACCATGTGCGTTACCCTTTCTGTTTTCATTCGCACTTGTGTTACCATGTGCGCCGCTGTTAGCATTTCTGTTTGCGTTGCTGTCCCTGTTAGTATGCCACAAGACATCGGGCCCCCCGCTCCCACCGCTGCATTACATGCACTATTTCTCGTTATCATTCCCAAAAAGAAGGGAAATTAGAGGCAAAAAACTCTGTTTAATGCATTAGTTAGGGTTATTACACAGCGACAAAAGTGAGGAAATCCGCTGTTAGGGTTGCAAACTCCCCTTGCACCCGCCACCCACCCCCAACCGGTATTGGGTTATGCATTGGGATCATGGGTCCTAACTCTCACCCCATTCTATTGTACTTCTGCTGCTTTACACATGTCATGGGGTGAGTTGGGTTAATCATCAATGCACACTAATGCCACCATGTCTTGCGTCATCCTTTGCGTTTTCATTTTCGCTTGCGTTTCTGTTACTTTTTTGCCATTTGTGTGTACTGTACGTTTCGCTTTCTGTTTCACTTTGTGTCACCATGCCCATTGACATTTCAATTTACAGGCACCACATTACTATGTGACAAGACATCACGTGGCACACCATTCCCGTCTACGCCACTGTGTGCATTACCCTTTCTGTTCTCATTCACACTTGTGTTACCATGTGTGCCACTGTTATCATTTCTGTTTGCGTTGCTGCTCCTGTTACTATGCCACAATACATCATGTGGCGGGAGCGAGTTACATTCACTATTTTTCAATATCATTCTCAAAAAGAAGAGAAATTAGAGGCAAAAAACTCCATTTAATGCATTTGTTAGGGTTGTTCCAGAGTGACAAAAGTGAAGAAATTCGCTGATAGGGTTGAAAACCGTAACTCCGAGTTCATCCCTCCCAGCACCACACACACACAGACACACACAGGGGTGTGCTGTGGCACGAGGTGTGGCTGACTGGCACATGTCTCTATAGGGTGATTGACTGACCATTAACGCAATTCTTGGGAGTGACTTATCACTATAATAATGAAACATGTTTTTAAACAGTTGTAAACCTTGTTCAGTATATCATCAACCTCTTCATGTATGGTAATAAAAGATTAACATAAGGTTGTTAGGATGTTTTCAGCCAATGAGAAACGTCATTTTGTCAGACTCTGAAGTACACATAGTAGTGACTGAATGGTACATGTATAGTCACAGCTGTGACCTGTTGGGTGCTGATGTGTGGCACCTTGGTATAGTAATAATGACTGCATAGGCACAGGAAAAGTAAGTATATTGCTGAGTTTTTGACACTGTTAGGAATTCTGTCAAATGTGACATGCAATGTCCCACATCATTGCATATGCTGTGATACTGACTGTATGTCATAGGTACCAAACAAATAGATGGAGGTATAGTTATAGCAGTATTAGTAAACATTGATTTGTATGCTTAAGTCATAGACACTTATTTTTATGTCATAATGGTATTTAAAGTAAGGAGTCGACACAGGTGGTTATGGTTTTAAAAAATTTATTGCCAATTTGTCAAATGGAGAAACGGTCCAATCAAGAGTGAAATTTAGTTAACAGAAGCAGTCTCACAATACAATCTTTGTATGTGTGCAATCATTGCTTGTCAAATATGTAAATGTGTAACAATAATAATAACTGTATAACATGGATTGGAGTAATGTGTGATATTATATGAAACTAATCAGATGTTGTGTGTTTTAGTTATGTTTCAGTACTCACTACTGTTTATGTGAGGAAGTAGTTTCTGACATTCAACCTGGAATTCTAATAGTCAGGCTGAAGCTGTGGCGCTTCATTATATATTTACTATTGAATGTGAATGGAGTTTGTAAAAAAATGTAACTTTTTTAAAAATGGTTGTATGTTGTAATTATGTGTAGTGCATTACTTGTGTGGTATGTTAATAAGGCAATGTCAGTAGGTTGTGAAGTGTGATTACACACATGATAGACAAGTGTTTTGTTGTAATTGTGTGACTGCTAATGTGGATGTTCCTGGGGTGGGCGAAAAACCATATGCTGACTGTCTAAGTAGTACAATATACAAAAATGTAAGTTTTGTGACATTTGATTGGTATTATTTAATAATATGTCACTGACTAGGTGCAAATGGAAAATTCCCACCCGACCCCTCAATTGAGGTGATCATAAATATTGTCAGGAGCGGGTATGCAGTTTGTTGTGATCAGCAACAGTGCCTGATTTACAATTGTCAATATTTTTTACATACGGTAGAATTACTTATGTGATAAGTTAAAAAAATATTATGTTTTTACATGAACAAATGACATTTTATCAATTCTTACATTGGCTTCTATGTAAATTCTTAACTTGTAAATACTAAAACTGTCATGGAATGCATTTTTTTAACAAACTTATGGTTAGTTAAATGTTGTTACTATACTGCTGAATAATATCTAAAACATTCACTTGTACTGTAGTGCTACACTGCTATTTTTAGTACAAGTATCAAACCAGTTATTAACAATGTACACTTGAAAACAAATGTTTCTATTATGTACAAGTAATTTTAAACACTCGTAAGAGTCACTAAATTAGATTCAGCAATTGGTTATTATTTACAGTTGTGTAACTCAGCTTCTTGCATTATCAATAAAGGTAGTTGTTTTTACATATGTACAATACTAGTACTACGCATGAAAGCGTGATAGTTCTACACTGTTGCATGGTGATCGAATGATGTTCTCTATATGTCAAGAGTCACTAGAAAAATTGAAGTGTTGATAGACAACTTGTGACAGAGTGGAATGTTTGCTGAATGTTATAAGGGTAGCTCAGTTATCTCTGATAATAACTGAGAAGTTCTCTTTGTTTCGAAGAGTAAGAGCTTATAAGTCATATCAATTTGTTGTTATATATGAGTTGATACATGGATTTTTAAAGAGATGTACAGAGGAGGAGAGTAGTAAGTCCTCAGTTTTTAGATGTACAATCTTTGATAGACATGTAATCATGGTTTCTCTAGTGACTGTGAATATTGTTGGCACCGATTGAAGCCACTACAACAATTTTCATGTAGTCACTGATCTACACAAGATCTAACATGCCACAGTGTATGTAATGTCTGTATTAGAATTCCATTTTGTTGAAGTTGTATTGTTTATTTACAGTTGTACATTATACAACATTGTAATGAGGCATGAATTTTTTTGGACAAAGTAGTGGTTTCAAATGCTACATGTTTTGTCCTATTCTTCTGAAATATGAAGGTTGTCATAATTCTTCAATATTAGAAGATATGCATTTTTCAAGTGATGTGGCAGTCTCTGTTTAAAAGTCGTTGTAGAGTCATCACACTCTAACCATCCAGTTCTGCACCTTAGTAACTAGGTGTAATGCCCAGAATGCATGGATTGACCATGGTGATAGATTATACTGTGAGTGTCAAACAGTGATTGGTTGAAGACTATTCTACTAGCTGTGTAATCTGTGATAGGAGTATCAACTCTGAGCCCATTGGGGTCAAATCTGTGCAACATAAGCAACAGATATTGAGATGAACTCCTTAGACGTATGGACTGAGTGCATCTGCCTCCGCACCTTCCACAGGCATGACTGCATTCAGCATTAGTGAATAGCTGTCAAATTTGACACTTTTGGCTTCAGGAACAAAGAGTTATCCACAGCATGTCTTGTGTGGTTTCACGCTGTGAATTGCCACATGAAACACATACATATTTTGTAACATATGTTACTGTGAAGTACTATCGCATTAGGTGCCGTCTTCATCCAGGTTGTTTATGACAGCCATCATAAACTCAGTACTGTCTTGCTGTATGTCTGCAGCAAATGTACTACATCCAGCATATGTAGATAACACCTGTCGTAGTGGTGTTAGTGACTGTACATTGTTAGAGTGGTCAGAAGTCATCTTGATAATCTGCTTCAAAGCATTTGATAGGGGATTGTCTTGTGAAGCAGATATTGCCTGCACAAACTGCGGCATGTGTAGAAAAACTTGCATAGCTGAGTTAGCATAGCAGTTTACTCTACTGCTGTTGCCAAAGAGTGGTACAGCAGCTACACCAACTGATTTCTGATGAATTGCTGGTTGTGAATGTTTACTTGAAGTTGTGGCCTTTGCTGAACTCTTTTTTGTCGAATCACTTTGGGAAGCTTGCTGCTGTTTGTTGCTCCCTCTAGCTGTGACTGAATTGTGTGAGACAGACAGATATGTAGGCAGCGGTATTAAAGACATTTGTGGCTGATGTAGAGTACGTAACCTGTTGTACTCAAGAATACATCGCTTGTCAGCTCGTATTTTTTGAGGTGCTGTACTAATGATGTGCAATCCAGAAAGACTTCGTACACATGAAAGTGCAACGTAGCTCATGCCATCCTTGAAATGTCTGTACCTATGTCTACCATTGCTGAATCCAAACTCAATCCCTGAGATTTGTGAATGGAGACAGCATATACAACATAATGGGAACTGTTTCCTGTTTACGTAGATATCCTTAAAAACCTGGAATTTTACATGAGGTTCAATCTATGTGTACAGAGTGTTCCATGTTGTCAAAGTGCACTACAAGTGTCTCAATATATGTCTTCTGGACATTATAGACAAAGTCAGTGATGTTTCCCATGGCACCGTTTACCATACCTTGTTCTACATCTAGATTACGTCGCAGCATGATACGTGCATTCTTACAAACTGTGAGAATAGCTTCTAGGCCAGCTGTTCATGAAACATCTGACTTCAGTTCACTTAGTCGTTCAGTCATCTTTGCTACTAGCCTTCGACTAAGAATACATCATCAACTGTATCAACTGCATGCAGAGTTAGAATCTCTTGGTTCTCTCTTTGTAGCATTAGATTGTTGAATTCAGTGCATTTCTTTAGTCGTGGCATAAGACACACTATGTGTCTGCCAGTAGAGTATTTATTGCTGAAGACATTACATGCTGTTTCTATGCATGTACTATGTACTGTGATTTTTCCATCATTTAACATACAAACATGTTCTGGTGACAGAGAACCTGTGCGAGCTTCATCTAAAAGTGATTTGTAAGCTAGATCACCACTTTGCCGCATGTTCTCAGACAACTCAACATAGGTAAATTATTCCCATATGTTATAGCCTGCAATGCAACCGAGGATATTCTTAGCTTGCTTGTCAGTCAGAGTTGTAAATACTTGCTCGGCATTGACTGGTGCAAGTTGTAAAAGGTCTCCCAACACAAGTATACTTTTGCCACCAAATGGCACTCCATCGTCAGTACCTAAGATCTGCTGTAGACTTAGATGAATACAGGCAAGCATGACATTGGACACCATGCTGATTTCGTCAACAATGAGTAACTGCATCTTTATGAACATGGAACAGAGCTGAGATGCAACCTTGAATGACAGTTTACGATACTCTCCAGTTCTCCCATGTTCGACTGGCAACATAAAGAGACGGTGTAATGTTACTCCACCAATGTTGTATGCTGCTAGTCCTGTGGGAGCAGTTACAGCAACAGACATTGAAGAGCCTGTACACTGCATTCTGCAGTGATGGCTTCAATCAGGAAACTCTTTCCTGTGCCAGCTGAACCGCTAACAAACATTAGTAGTGGCTTGTACTGAGTGCAGTCACATTGTTTTGTTTCATGTAGTATACCATGTTGGACAGCTTCAACCACTTGGGAGTGAACTGTATGCTGCAGCTGATTTAGTCTTTCTCTGACGCCAGCTGGGTTGACCATAAAGTGTGTGCCATGTTGCATGGCTGTCTCAAGTTCTGATATTAACACTTCTGGGGTATTTAAGGCAGAGTGTCACTAGAACACCTTGTCCTTCTGGATCAAGGTTGTCTTGTGAACTAACTGGAGTGTCTTCCTGAAGTTGCTTCTCTGCCTCAAGCTGTTCTTTCTCAGCTTTAGTCTTTGTATATATGTCTGTGAGTACTCAGTTTGGAAATTCTCTAGTGAGATTGAACTGTTCTTCGAATGTGTCAGAGTCACCTTTAATTCAGACTCACTCCAGGGTCTAAATAGAATAAGAGAGCAAAGTAGTAATGTTCTGTGCTCTCTGAGTGCCTAGATGCAGTTTGCAGTGATCTATAAGCCATGGCTTGTGCCTCTTCACAAGACAGCCATCTAGTCCACTGACCTTGTAAATGTGTCGGTTGAGTCAGGTGCTGCACCTGTCTTGTAGTCATACCACTTAGCCACCTCAAACAGACATATCATTCATGTCGTTGTGTCTACGGGTAGTATGTGTCTATCAGGTTATTCTTCAAGATATGTTTTGAAGAAGGTGTATTGACAGCAAACTCCTCAATTTCGACATGAGGAATCAGTACACGCCCGCTTTCTTTGTAGTTTACACTGAGGAAACGACAGCCCAGACTTCCTGCACAGATGAGTACCCATTAACCAGTCACTGGCTTCGTAAGCTCCACATTCTCTGTGTGAAAGAGTCTTCAAACCCAATGACCACAGCTGAGATGTCAGGCTTTTGCTTGAAGTGGCAATATCATCCCAAAGATCTTGCAAGCTAGTCTGTTCATGTTTGGTTATGTACGAGTGACGATCAACCAGGGCCAGTGAGTTGTCAGCCACAAATTGAACATCTATGTTTGCTTGCCACATTAGGAGAAGAGTTGGGTTGTAGTCATTGATGTACACCTCTTTTTCATCCCTGGGTAACTCGTATACCTTCTTGGTTGATTTTGCCTTCAAGTGGTGTCACATTGCTGAGAAAAGGTCATTCATGGCACCATTCTGACAAACTCGTCTAGGAAATCCAAAGCGACATCGTGTGTACCAATTAGATTTGTTCTTTACTACTCGCCAGCAATATTTTGCTCAAATATGTCGCTGGAACTTTTGTACCAACTTCCATAGTGTAGGACTGTCATACTTGTCTGGAATGTGACAAGTGATATATTTTTTGATGAATGATAGCACTTCTGCTGCTTCATGTTCACCAATGCGTGGCATCCTTGATCCACAATAACATATGGATATGAGGGGCACCTCGTGCTTGATATTCTGTCCTCCAAAAGTAGTGTTCTACAATACCTAGAGGAGGATTGTCCTTTGACAAGATGAAAGTGAGAATGTCATGGAACCGCTTGTGAAAATGTCTTGTGACAGACACAGGATCAAGTGAACACATTTCTCCGACAGTCATCGATGAGATGCCTTTGACATCGGAATTTGCCCACTTCAACAGTTCAATGAGTTCGTCCCAGGCATATTCAGCACAACTAAGTGTGACAAACCATGTGGCTGCGCCATACTCTCGTAGCATTGTCATCACTTCCGAGTGTCTGTGATACCAATATTCTTTGGCACCACGTAGACTTGAAAGTATGGAAGACAGATTCACTTGCACATTTTCATCTTTCTGCTTTAATTTCTCTAGAAATTGAGCAGCTGTAATTCCATCTAGTGGACTTGTTAAACGAATGGTATGTGCTATAGACGCAGACAGAATGCTTAGCTCACTCTCCCAGAGCAGATGGAACAGGTACTGTATGTTACGTCTGAATTTGCCATCTTTGCTCAGGACACGGCTAGTGCGGTACTCAGCACCCTGTATCCGTACTTCTCTTTCATCTAGGCCTCCGCCTGACCCTTTTGGAAATAGGTCTGGGAAGCAGCGTGCTTCTAGTGTTGCCTCCCAAATGCTGACAGGCTCACCTTCCACCTGCTTCATTTGATAGAGATCAATGTTGTCTCCTAATGGATCTCTGCCATGTAGTGGGTGAATTGTGTACTGTTCATACACATTGTCACTTGTCTGTGTACTGACCTTCTCAATGATTGGCTTACTTTTTTCTGATAGATCATATTGCACAGAGAGACTGGCCATCTGATCTATGTCAAGGTCTATATAAAAGGAATTGTTCCTCTTTAAATAAGCCAGAGCAAGCTTTACCTTTTGCACATTGACAACATCTTGCCAGATAACCTTGGCCTTGTAGGCACACTATTTACAAGAATGACCAAGCTATTTTCTGTTGAGATTGCTTGAACATTTTCCTGTAGAGGAAGTGGTAGATACATCACAGAACCCTTTAGAGATCTAACAAGCTCTTTCTGTGGAATCTTCCGTGTCTTTGTGTTCAGACGTAGAATCGTTTGGAATGGTTTCATTGTCTGAATTAGAATACATTCAAACATATTCAATGTTGAAATCTCACTTGGTGTAACATCTGTTTCCATGTTGTTTAGCACTGACCTTGCTGGCAAAGTGTTACACTTCAGTTTTGAAAAACAGTGTTTGCATAGCACAATGGTGTCTTGTGGCTGAAAGTCAGATTTCAGCAGCAAGAATGCTGCAGGCAGAACCACATGTCATTGTATGGTGACCAGGTTTCTAGGTTGACTGTGACAGTTTGTTTCGTAGCACAAACGGTTGCATGACACACATACAGAATCAAACTTGAGACTTTGCAACCTCAAACTAGCAATTCCTCCTTCCCGTACTGTTTCAGAATGTCATTTTCTAACACTGAAACAGATTTTTCTGTTGAAGTGTTACACTGGAAATTAGTTGTTTCTGGTCCAGAAGGAATGTGTTGCAGTTTTTTAGGAAAGTGATGGCACCCTGCATGTCACCTGACTGCAATAAGTCATTTAAACAAGTGTACTGATGTACAGCTCGCTGTACTCATATACTCTATAGACAAAGTTTCGTGATGCCTGTTTGATGCACTGCAAACATCCGCTTGTTGTGAAAAAACTATCACAAACACCAGTATCGAGACATGCAAGTGAGTGACCCATGAGTCCAGTATGTGGCCGGATTTCACAATGGTCAATTTCTGTAAATAGTTTATGTCTCTCTTTGCGATCTGTTATTATGAATAGGTTAACAAAGTGTTCTACTTTTTGAAATGATGATTACCTATGGTTGCAGGTAGCATCACATGACCATGTCAGGCAGTGCCGTTTATTGAAGAGTGTGGTTGGACCACAGTCATCATCACTATCCAATTGATTGTCATCAGAGATACTGAGGACATTTTTTAGTTTGCCAGACTCATCAATACTGAACGTCTGTTCTTTCATAAAGTAATGATAAGACTCTTCCCAGAAATATGCTTCTGAGTGCTGTGTGCAGCCACTGTCCTGTGAAAACATGGCAGAAGTTGTCAACAGTCAAACAAGGATACTGTTGAAGCCTTTTTTAATGGCATACAAGTTTCCTGAATTGTTCAAGCACATGACACATCTTACGCCACAATCGCTGTAGTACAAACAGTGCTCTGTTGACAAAAGTCCATACTTTCAGACATAAATTTATCAGAGAAAGGTGACTTTGCTTTTTTATGGTGTGTCAGAGAAACAGCAGCTTATAAGTCTTTTGATCTTAGCTTTACTTGCTAGTGATCAGAAATACTTTCTTTCTGAGTTGTAAGTCACTATTTTTATTTTACGGTGTTGTTTTGAGCATCTGTTGATGGTTGCACTCAAAATAGTTGTGTTTCGTCTCAGAGATCAACACAACATTTGTGATGCTATACATTTTGCTTTTCTGTTAAGGATTTTTGTTTCTTTGTGCAGTGACTTATGTAGGGGCTACTGTTGAAGTAAAGGTCTGTCGATGTTCATTTTTTGTGTGCCTTTACTGTTTTGTTTGTTGCCCTCATACAACAGTGTAGTACTATTATACCGCTTCTTTTGAGACACATCTACGTCTGTATTTAGTCGGCATTTTTGGGTATTATGGTTGACAGTGACAGTGAGCAATCTTACAGAAGTATCAGGCACCTGTATGAGAGAGAAAAAAAAAGTTTTAGAATAGGCTTCAGTAAATTTCTTATAACACTGTGTATTAATAGAATAGTACATTAAGAATGTTAACAATTTGGTAAAAACATAACTAAATGATAGTTGTTATGAATGTGCATTGCGCAGCTGCTACGTAATATCAGAAATTTGTTCATTCTCAATATTTTAGTGCACATTTAAAAGATTTTTTCTTCACATGTGTTCTTATGATTACGTATAGGTGGATTTTTACCTGTGTACGTAACATGTGTTTTCTGCCATGTAGCTGTCATGTGATAGTCAGTATGATAATTTACTATATGGTAGAGCAAAACTTGAGAGTGATAGTGCATTATCAAATCTGTAACAATTAGTATGTTTACAATTAGGGGAGGACATGCCACTATTACTGTTGTGTGAGTGTGTGTACCACAGTTGGTAAGTATGCTTGCATGTTAGCGAAATTTCAATATCGTTGCTGCATTTTACCAACAATGTGTTTTTGTACTCCTGTGTATCGCCTATTGAGTGTAATTTTTCACAACATGGAAAAAATGTTTTCTGTACATGTACTGTGCAATGATGCAGTTCATTGACAAATAATGTGTGGGCACAGTCACAAAATTACCGTGGCTGTGTTTGTGAACAGACAACTTAAACTGAATATGTTGAAAAATTTGTGTGAGAATTCTGAAATATTTCTGATTTACAAGCTTGCGCAGTGCAGTTCACATGTACACTTGTAAGTTTGTGTTTTGTCATACTTTTCAGTTGAGAATTTACTATTTTGCTTTCAACCCACAAAGTTGTGAATAGTACAGATTTCATTAGTCACATCTTAACAATAGTGTGCTTTTGCTTATGTGCTGAGTTTTGGCTCAGTTGATGTGAGAAATGACTATATGGTAGAAATGTTTAAACATAAGAGTGACACTGTTATGAGCAGAGGTCTTAAAATGGATATATGAGGACATTTGAGTGTGAAAATTACAACAAATTAGTGTTTTGCAAGTCTGCATTGCCCAGTTGTTATGCACGCTTGGAACATTGTAAATCTAAAATATCTGCACTGCACTGAGTTTGAAGCAGCTATGCAGCAGATTATGTGTTTAAAATTGAAAATTGAGCTATTTTTCCATAGAATCTGAAATTGTGTCAATATATAGACAGTCTTGGAAAATTACTGTGAGCACGAAAGTTTCGAAAAAAATACTTTCGTGCATTCGAAAGTGTCGCAAATTTTACTTTCGTGCATTCGACAGTATGGTCAAAAGTACTGTCGAACTTCGACACTTTCGCAAATTTTACTTTTGTGCTATCGAAAGTGTCGCAAATGTACTTTCTTGCATTCGACAGTAAAGTTAATCTAACACTTGGGAGTGGCTTAAACATTCATTATCGAATCATTAAACAGTGTGTTTGAGTGACAGCTAGCTCTACCAATGAAATTTAAGATTTGTCAGGCCACTTTGAGAACTAATAAGAGACGGACAACACTGAAGAAGAAGTAAACAGGATCCATTTTGAATATTGCTGAGAAAAGCAGTTTGAAACTGTAAGTACAGTCTATCTTCACATGATATTTTCTAGTATTAAAAAACTTAGAACATGTACATACTATTAATCAAAACTTTTTCTGTTTAATCTCATAATGTTAATTGTTATTGTGTAGCATGCTATATTCTTAAGAGAAAATAGTTTAAAGTGAGAAAGCATTTTAGTACTAACTTGTACAGATACAGCTGCAAATGGAGGGAGATAGGAAGGCGCACGTGGAGTTGTATGACAAAATGGAACCAATCAGACTTGTTTCTGATGTTGTAATTGTTTAAAACTGCCTATGAAAAGGATGCATTTTTTGCAGTTCTCAGTGGTTTCAGATTTTTGCAGGAACATAGTCTAGTAATACTGAATGCATGAGTTACATTGGTTGATGAAGCCAGAGCAGGAGGGAATGTTTTTTTTTATTTGTGTGTTTTGTCTGAATGCACTGAAGCTAGCTTGAGATAAGGAGGGAAAATATCAGTTTGATTTTCAGTGCTGTCTGGTCACTGCAGGGTGAACAGTCCTTTTCTTAGTAGCTCTCTGTACAGTTCTGAGTTTAAAAACTTAGAATGGCAGAAAATAGCAAAAGGATTTTGTGGATAGTTGGAAGCAGTTACATAAGACGAGCAGCTGAGTTTGCAGTTCATAGTGATTTTGGGAGGGACCTGCAGCTCCCAAATTGCTATGTAAGATGGTTTGGTCGGTGGCATGAGATGGGAACATCTTATGCCAACCATGCACAGACTTTTGAGAACTCACTCTCCTCCTGACATACTGCTAATACATCTTGGAGGCAATGATTTGGGCTCAAAACGCTGGGTAGATTTAGTTACAGAGGCAAAATTGGACCTTGCTTCTATTATGTCTATGTTGCCTGCCTGTATTATCATATTTTCAGATATTACAGAGCTTAGAGTCTGGCAAGCAGAGCATCATATGTATCTGATTGACAGAGCTCGCAGAAAAGTAAATGTACAGATTACTGCTTTTCTACGCATGCATGGAATGCATACTATACATCACCCTGAAATAAAATACTGTAATGATTGGCTATTCCTACCAGATGGTGTACATTTCTCGTGATGCTGGCAATTGTCATTTGTGGGAGACCTTCAAGATGGAATCCTGAAAGTCCTTTAAGATCGTGAGACTGTTTGAGGAAATATTATAGATACACAAAGGTTCTTTTCAGAACCATATTAATGTGGTCAAAAATAGATCAACTGCATGCATCACTCACATATATGATACATATATGGGTTTGCTATATTACAATAGTGGGAAGCGCAGCAATAGTAATTTCACTGCTTCTGTCTGTTCACAATTGTATGATATTGTTATGTCTCAACATTAGTAAATAGTTTGAGTATGTTAAATGAGTGTACCATTTACTGTGGCCTTACAGTATTGTAGCTGTACCAACATGGTATGTGTGCAACTTCAATAAAACACAGTGGTACTGTTAAATGTATCCGCTTTTTACTGGTATGTCAGGATATAGATTTATTTTAATGTTACAGAAATGGGTAGTTATTAGTATATGGGCTACAATGAATGCACAACTGCATTATCATGCACTTTACTTTCAATCACTTTGTTAGCTGTCTTCACATTTATTAAGTGCATTCATAGGTCTGTGCACAGTTCCATGTGTGTGGTTCATCTCTGTTTAACATCATGTTACAATGTTGTGTGGACACTTCAGTGTAGTACAGATGGATATGTCATGGTGTGCCCAATCTGATGTTCGATGCAGTACTCCCACCCATGAGACTAGAGGATAGCATGGTAGTGGGACACCATAGTGTAGTAGCAGTTGTTTTTACTGTCGAGGTGGCTGAATCCTTTTTTAGCCCTATATAATGCTACTGATCTGTGTTTCTGCTGTATTGAAGGACATGTGCTGTTTAATTTAATTAAGCAATAAGCCATGAGGGGGTGTGGGTTATCGGGGGATTTACCACGGCTGGCGTGGTTTGCCCACGAGGCGTAGCCGAGTGGGCAAATCCTCGCCAGCCGTGGTAAATCCCCCGATAACCCACACCCCCAAGTGGCTTATTGCGATTATGCCATTACATTCTGTGATGGATATAAGTTTAAATGGTTTTATTTTATTTATTTGTGTCTAAAAAAATGATTTTTGTAAGAAATATCCTTCCATGAAAGAAAATAGTGCATGGTAATTAATGGTATTCTTTATTTAAGTTTTGTGAGGTAAGTATGGGCAAAACCCTCCAAAATGAAAGCACAGATTTAGACCGCATGTAAAATGTACCTCAAGAAGCCAGAGACATCCAAAGGGCCATTGCTCCTCCCACCAGCCAAACCCCGACATTCGTGCCCATTACAGCCGAAAGTTAATAACAATGTGGTTTGCCAGAGACATCCTCGCCATCGTTAAATTCGAGCATTGCAGTTCACATACCTTCACCGCGATGCGAAGCTGAACTTCACGCTTACATCGCCGCACGCAGCAGACAATCCTGTAGGGAACAAATTGGCTGCCGCGTGCGACACGTGTAGAGAGGCGCCGAGTTCAAGCTGGCAGTTGCAGAGGGTCAAGGTGATGTGCTCGGCCATATGTGCGACTGCATCGGGTTTTGGGCTGTGGAGAGCGTTATGTAATGGATGTCTCTGGCTTTTGAGGTAATGCTCTGCAAGGGTCTAAATCTGTGCTTTCATTTTGAGGGTTTTGAAAATTTCAACGAGTTCACTTTTGTTGATAAGGTCAAAGGAGGCATCCATTTTATTGTTTTTGGTTTTTAAATATTAGGCCTACCAGTGAATGTTAGCAGAGGAAAGATGGCGGCTTTGAAACATTGGAGGGGGTCGGAGTGATTTTTTACAGGGTGGCATTTAGGATAGTAGACTGGCACTTGCCAGTGATTATCATAGGATTTACAAACAGGGCTAAGGTGCCAGTCTGCTTATGTGATTGGCTGATTATTTATGTGTATGGTATAATTAGTATTATATGGAATTTGTTTAAGAAATGATTTATATTGTTACATGATACTAATGTAGATATTTGTTTTGTTTGTATTTCAGAACTACTAAGAACTATAATGAGAAATGAGACAGTGGACCTTGCGAGGTGTGCACTGCTTGAGGCAGTCCAGGCTAGAGGCAATGCAAGAGTGTTGATGAGGAGTACAAATCGAAAACTGGATTCGAGTGGAGGCGCATTAGCTATTTGTACATCTGCCTGAAAATCATAAACAAGACAGTTGTACAGCTGAAGAAGTGGAAGCTGTTGTGCCACGCTTCTACATCTTAAAACAGCGGAGGGGATACCTGAGAAATGATACGCGGCTATACTACTCGCTTTATGAGCTTTGGGTTGCTGCCAGCTGAGGGGGAGCGCCTTTACCATCAGAAGTAAATCAGCACAACTTTTCATAATAGTTGTCCATGTTTTCAGAATTAGTAAAAATAATTGTATACTGCATAAATAAGGAATAAGACATCAGGAGCGATTATGTCAATGTTGTGTAAATCTGTGCTTATTGGTGTAATGTGGCATGAGGCACAGCCGAGTACTGCATGCCCCCACACAGTGATTAATTGACCATTGATATAAACACTCAGAGTGCCTTATTAGTATTATCATAGCAATATTTTGAAAATAGTGTTGAACATTGTTTTGTATGTGCTTAGTCTTCATATATATGTCAATCAAAGATTGACATACAGCTAATAACGTGTTTGATACTAATCAGAAACCTGTATTTCTACAACATTTTTATAATAGTTTATACTGTATGTAAGGATGTACTATCAAAACATGTAACCTAATTCTTCCATTTCTTTACTGTGCTGTTCTTCGACTTACAAACCAGAGCTTGCTAAGATAGCTATGCCAGAAAATAGAACATTTATACACATACGCACTCTACTACTACGGTATGTTGAAGAGAAAAAAATTACTGTTTAGTTATTGTGATGTAGTGGTTTGAAACTTGTACAAGTCTGTAATATTGTGCAATAAACAATCCTCTTGTCATGAACGTGTCCGTGGTGGTCCAGTGGAAGGAAATGGCTGACCACGTAGTAGTGTAATAGACCCACCACTCTCTTCAACGATACTTAGTGGCTCAGTGGACCAAATGCTTAATACACAGACAGAGATGTACAAATGTACACATCAATAGTGTTTGATGCTCCAAGTTACAGACTATGTAGATAATGGTGTGCTGGGCCTCTGCACAGAAATATAGAATTGTTATAATAATATGTGCCCATAATGTTTGTGGTCTGTATAATTAGAAGCAATGTTGTGTATGTTCTGGCTGATTTACTGTTGTTGTAAGTCTTAAAAAACTGTACTGTGATTTACATCTAACACTTAAATATTTTTTTTTTTGGTTCATGGTAGAACATCGGAGGCATTCCCCAGCTGCAAGTGAGGTAGTGCCAGCACAGAGTCAAGCTGTGGAGGGTGGTCAGTCGGACACCGAAAGTGTCATTTTGATTGAGTCCAACGGTAAGACTTTATTATCACAAATTTGTTAAGCTATTTACAAATAAGAAACGAGGGTTTCTCATGACACAAAACGTGGGATATTCAAATTGTGCCATTCATACGCGCAAGCCATTGTGTTCAGTGTAACTTAGCTGCACAGCTGTGTGTCTGGGATATTCAAAATGTGACATGCAAATGGGGTATAATCATTGCAAGCCGCAGTGTGGGGGCATTTGCATGTCATTATGGCGTGATTTGCATGCCATTACCATGTAGGTCTGCCGATCCCTGAGGAATTGTGCGTGGTGCCCTAACAGGCTGCAGCCATCAGGGAACAATACCCCGGTGCAGCCCGATCATAGAGAAAACAGTGTAGAATACCCCGCAGCACCCCTCTCTGGGCTGATCAGAGGTATGGTTCAATTCCCCAACAGCTTGATCGTGAGCAGCAATGTGGCCCCCTCCCGAACGTATCCCTGCTGATCCAGTGGACCGAAAAGGTCGATTGCAGGTAGTAAGTTTAATAACCCCTCCCTGAACATAGCCCTGGTGGGCACTGTATGACCCACACCACGCACTCGCTAAGCTCCACCACCCTGCTCCCCCCCTGGCAGCTGGTGGGCACCAGCATCCCACATGCCTGCCACCCCGCCACCCGCCGACTGACTGCCTGGTAGGGCTGCACGGCCATTGGTGTACAGTACACCCAATGTGTTTGCAGCCCATGCACATGACAGTTCAGATTTTTGAATGAATGAATTGATTCACAAATCTGGAATGTGATGTACAGTATGGGGTGAACGCCCATTGGCTCTTGGTCTGCACCAATGGGTGTGCAGCCCTAATGGGCAGTCAGTTGATGGGTGGCAGGTGTGTGGGATGATGCTGCCCGCTGCCTGTGAGGTGGTGAGCGGGTAGTGCTGCTCGTGGGTGGGTGGGGGGACACTAGCCACCAGTGCTATCTTTAGAGGGGGTTATTAAACCAACTGCCCACGATTAGGATTTCAGTCCACTGACCACCACGGATATGTTCAGGAGGATGGTGGGTTGTTTTACTTACTGGCTGAATTGGGAATTTTGGTCCACTTGACCACAAGGGATACATTTGTGGGTTACTTAACTTACTGGCTGTGATCGGGCATTTGGTCCACTGGAGCATCAGGGATACATTCGGGGAGCCACAGTGCTGCCTGTGATTCACCTGGTGTTGGGGAAGTACACAATGCCCACGGTCGGGCCACTGGGAGGGGTGGAGGGATTTACAGTTGGGTGCCTGCAATCATGCTCCAGGGGGACGGGACTGGTTGGGGACAGCACAGGTGGCAGCTGTTGTGTTTCACCCTGAAATCTAGCTGCTCAGCTGTGGGTGACCTCTGTTAGTTTTTTTTTTTTTCCAAGTCGGCAGGCTTGGTGGGGTTGTGGCTACACAGCTCTGCACAGCCCGGGTGAATATCGTTCTCTGAGTTCATGCATGGTTCCTCCCATCCACTTGACCATGCATTCATTTGCATTGTGCTGTTGCTCAGCCTGTTTTCAGTGGCGCATTGTGTTTTACTGAATATTGCAGAATGGCGGAATTTTGTACTTGCAGATGTGCAACCCTATTGCGATGGGTCAACCATCTTGAATATGCCACCCAAAATAGTTCAAAAGGTGTTAACCAAGTCTAGTGAATGTGCAGTGCCACCATGGCA
Source organism: Neoceratodus forsteri (assembly GCA_016271365.2). Classification (NCBI taxonomy): domain Eukaryota; kingdom Metazoa; phylum Chordata; order Ceratodontiformes; family Ceratodontidae; genus Neoceratodus; species Neoceratodus forsteri. The sequence goes on from CM028129.1 coordinate 1,021,466,365, forward strand.
GAAGATCCTGTACTACCATAACAAACTGGTATTACTACAGATGTGAGTGGAATACTATTCTTCATGAATCTGAGAATGGATGGATGTGCATAGTGGTAGATGTGGTGTTGTGGGGCAGGTCTTCTCCTCTCTAATTTTGGTGGTGGAGTTTAATGTACAATGAGTAATAAGATTACCAATTTAATGTTGTAGGTGTCTCAGTGGAATTCAATGGTGTGCTGCTTGATTATCTGTTGCTAATTATGACATGTCCCTAGATTGTATTCACTTAATATTTCTATATGTCCTGCCAATGTTTCATTTTTATTATTGCAATAGTTATTTATGGACATCATAGAATATCTACATGTTTGTTAATGTGTTTTAATAGCCCTGTAGGGGTATTATGGTTAATAACACATAAATGGTTGCCATATTCAGCTAGAGGGTCATTGAGTGAACAGTGACATTATCTTTGTGTTTGTGTTATTCTTATTATAATAACTCACATTTTAAAACTGTTAAAGGAACAGAGCCATATATTAGGTATGCATGTATGTAAATTGAACATACATGTAATGTTTTTAGATGTTTCTGTGTCACAAATATACATTATGACAATGTTATAAGTATTGTGATTGATGGGCAGTCACTGCTTGTTCTGCACTGCATACTACCAATTATCTATTTGTGAGTTATCTTTTGAAAAATGTTATTGAAGAAACAGTGTTAGGGGAATCACCAGGAAAAAATGAATTCTTATAGTAACTGTTCTGGATTGATGACATTTGTCTTGGAAAAGATATATACATGGTGTCATAATTTCAACTTTGTGTGGCTTTTGCAGATGAGAAGACTTGTTATATCATGTAATACTGAGTTAACAACATGCACCTAGTTGGAGACAGAGCTGTTTCTGTAAAGAGATATGTGTTCATATGATAGTTGTATGAATGATGTAGTATTAGAAATTGATGTTTTAAAGAAAACATTTTACTTTGATATTTCATCTATTAATGTGATACATTTTTACTTGTTTGCTTTAATAGAACCCGGAAGCTGCTGCTGCTGAACATGTGGAGGTGAAGCAGGAAGCTGGCGCCAGTCCACCACGTAAGTGAAATCTGTTGTTGCTATTGTCTGCATGATTGAGAAGTACCATATGGTTGTCAACATTCCGTGGTGATCAATGCTCATGTTGATAATTACACCTTGCTGTCCTACTGCATGATAGGGGGAGTGCACTGTCTGTTGGTATACTCACTGCAAATGTTCAATTGTTTGGGGTGTGAGCAACAGACCTTCGGTGCTGAGGCAGTACCACTTTCTTTTGTTTGTTGTGGGGGGGTGAATCACTGTTGACATTACTTACTTTATGTGTGCTGTGACCTTATAAGGGTGTCAATGCATTGATCACTGCAGATACCCAACCACCAAAAACACAAACATGGTGGAGGGTATTGTAGTGACTCAATGGTGTGCAATGCATAAAGTGTCCAATAATGATTTTTAAGTTTTTTCCAATCTACAAGTTGAAAAGTGTGCCTTATAGTGTTCTTGATCCCCTTTTCCCAGTTAAAGTGAATAGCTGTGCAGTGTGTCTGTCTTCAGCCTTGCCAGCCTCATACTTATTTCTACAATGCAGTGCGATGCTGTTCAGTGCACTGTCAGATATGTGTATTTTTAAAGGTGATCATGAACTGAGGGAATGTCGATAAAAGTAATAATACAGTTAATAATGGGACTGTTTGCGTTCACCCTATGAATATCACACGTTTCTATATAGCACTATGGAAGTTGTCTCACCACACTTAAAATGCAGTACTATGACAGCTTGCAGTGGTGCAAATTCCACTACATCATACGGTGCGTATTGCTGGGTTGGTGTTATCAAAAGAAGTTGTTGAGTAGTAAAACTGTGCAAATATTGGGCCACATAGATCACATTGCTACATAATTCAATGATGCATGGCTTAGCGACACACAGTGTCATACTTTGAATGAGCACCTATACTTTTAAAACAGTGTTTTTATACTTCACTATATGATGCTGTGGCTGTTGTGCGAAATAACTTTTGGAGACAGTGTAAGGTCATGACTGTGAGACTGTATGTGAGTAAAGGTGGTAATATGTCTATTTAAAACATTTGTTTCGAGATGAGCATTAAATGCTATCATAGGTCGCAAGCCCTTTCGCGGTGTGCAAAATAGTTGCGCTGGGGTGTGTCCAGGGCGATATTCAAAGGAGTTGTGCTATTGAGGAACTGCTTTGAATATCACCCCCAAGCACAGCCACTGTGCATGGCACAGTGGAACTTGCACCACCGCAAGTTGACAAAGTGCAGCATTCAACTTGCAGTCGCAAAATCCCGATATTCAAAAGGTGATATGCAAATGTGGCTGTAATTCATGGAAGGCGCGGGGGGGCCATTCGCATCTGATTATGGTCCCATTTGCATGCCATTAGCATGCAGGTGTGCCAATCCCCTGTGGACTCTGCGCTTGGCTCCTACCAGGCAGCAGCCATTGGGAAGGATGCCCTGCAGGCCAATCTCAGGCAAAGAGCGTAAAAACCCACCACCACCCCACTGGCCCCATTGCAGGCATACTGTTAATACCCCTCACCAGCCTGATTGGGGCAGCAATGTGTCTCCCTCAACACAGACGTGGAGGTCCAGTGCACCAATAAGCACAATCACGGGATGAAGTACTAAACACCTCCCACCTCCTGAATATATCCCTGGTGGTCCAGTGGACCAATAAGCCAAATTGCAGGCTGGAGTATTCAACACCCCCACCTCCCGATCATATCCTGAAAATCCTGATATGCGGGATGTAGTTGGCAACCCCCAACAAAACACATGAGTGTTGGGGGCACACATTGCTGCCTCGCATTGGCCTGGTGAGGGGCACAGACTGCATATCTCTCAACCATACCACATTGTGAGGAACATTCCTTATTTTACTTCACAAAAGCTCCTGTTTCACATTGTGAGTACTTGTAACACCTTCAGTGTTAACATTTTTTGCAAAACTCTATAGCAAATGTTGCTAAATATATCAATTTGATTAATTGCAGACTTTCTGAACATAAATGCAAACATTTTAACAGTGTTGTGGGCTTCTAATTTAAAAATTTGATAAAGTGTTCCACGCTTTTGGTCCATTCTTTCCACATTTTGAGAGGCAATGTAACACATTTGGGGAACAAACAGTTGAGAGGTATGAGAAGAGTGTTGAGGGCCAGCCACAGGTGGCAGCTGCTGTGTTGTGTCCTGCAATGCAGCAGCTCACCTGTGGGTGGCCCTCAACTTGATCCTTTTTTTTCAAAGTTGTGCAGGCACAGCTTGGGGTTGCGCCTGCACAACTCTGCACAGCCTGGTTGAATATCTGGCATGCTTTTGCAGCGATGTCATATTAGTGACTTAATTATTTAAAGTAGTGATGTGTGTTGAGGGCTTGAAACATGGGTAAAAAGCTGTTTGGTTTCAAAGTATCATTAAACTTATCATGATTGTGTACGCATGAAAAGTATTTTATATTAGTGTTACTGTCAAGGTACTTTGTTTTTCACTGCATACATGACTACACATTATAGGCAGACATGGTGAAGTAAAAATTCTCACATTTGATGAGGATGTATTTCAATTGTATGGTATAATAGTGTCGATAATGCAAAAGTATGTACATACTGAATATTTATGAGTAGTGAAAGAAAATCTAAGAGTAGCATTCTAAGCCACAGCTAACTATACATTTTTTTATGTTGTCAGCTTATTAGATAATATAGATAGACTGGATAGGCTGGACAAAACCAGTCTCTTGGATGCACAGCAGCAGACTGTCAACCTCGCTCTAGAGCCGGTCGTAGCAGTGGGTGATGGTGCTGTGCCAAGAAGCAGTGCTTCACCTCCACGCCACCATCTGTTCCTGCAGCTTCCTGGGCAAACTGGCCACCCTTCATAGCGCTCGGGTATCTCCGAGGGAACAACAGCTTCCACTTCGCTTATGCCTTCCACATCGAATCCAGTTTCTAGCCTGGATTGCCTCAAGCAGTGCATACACCTCTCGCAAGTGTTGCATCAAAATTTAAAAAAAAAAAAAAAAAAGTCTTTTAAATATATTTATATTTATGTTACAAAATGTTTTTTTTCATAATTTATGTTTGTGTATGATGTAATACACATTTCAATTATTTATTTTCCCTGTTCTAATATTATTTGTGTTAATCTATATTTTTATTTTATATGAAGAAATATATTTTGTTTGTGATTTTTATATATAATATATTTTTATAGTAAAAAATTAATTTATACCTCTTGTGTTTGGTGTATGTGTAGTCGAGATGTTTCTTGAAAATAGTTTTAAGAAGATTAATGCAACTGTGATTTTCTATTTGGTGAAACCTCATAGCACGCTATTGTGGCATTAGAGTTGGATTTCCATAGAAGTAAGTTAGATGTGTGACAATGCTACATTACACTATTTGTGGCACGCTGTTGTTTCATACAACTAGTGCTACGGAATGTGTGTATGTGTATGATGATGAAGATAAGTATGTACATGCTAGAACAACAGTGAAATGTCTGTGTTGCCATACTTACAACAAATTTATGTATTCAGTACGAGCAAACCTCTTCCACCGCTGTTCACATGATTGATGGTACCACCTCAGTTGGTAGTGCAAGCACTCTATGAAATCTCAAGTTACTATAGTAACATATCCATTTGTTCAGTAGATGAACTAATGGTGCCCATGTCATGTCATATTGTCTTTTAGTTATGTACATCTTTTTATTAACATATGTGCTCACAAACAAAAGGAGTAAGACACTTTTACATAAAATCTACAACATGGAATGACAATGACAAATTACAATTAATAAAGTAATTAAGACAATATGGTTAACAGTTGACTACTGTTACTGTTAATAACAGTAAATGCAACCACAAGAGTTGAAATATTTCTGGTATTGGAACATTTTTTTATATGTATGTGCACTTTTCTTACAACTATAAATCATGTAGTATGCTGAGTGATAGTTCTGAAAAAGACAGGATATTCATGGCAAAAAACTCTGTTTAATGCATCAGTTAGGGTTGTTCCACAGCGACAAGTGAGGAATTCGCTGTTAGGTTGAAAACCCTAACTCCGATTCACCCCCAGCACCGCACACACAGACACACACACACATTCAAGTATGAGGGAGACCAAGTCAACACAACCAATGACAGACATTCAGCAGCAGGCTACAGAAATAACAAACAATTGTCTAAATGTACTATGAGACATCCCCACCCACCTGACCAGGTACTGCATGCTCAGTGGAGATCAACAGCAAAACTGAGGCCATGTACACCAAACATACACATCCCTGATTGCAGCTGCACACAATGTACCACACTTAGTAGTTGCATAGCCTTACCTACCGATGCCCCACACCACACCACGCCACTTGTGGTTTGCCACCTGAGCAATAGAGTTCAGCAAAACGAAGGAGTTGTACAGGTATAATATATCTGATAATAACAAGGGTTTGAGAAATGCAGCTTTCTAATTGAATGTAAACATTGTAACAGCCTTATGTTTAGTTTTTTATTAACATACATGTAGAGCCTAACCATATGATGAGCATGATTTAATGTTGTTTAAAAAACAGTTTTATTATGATAGCAATAAGCCACTCTCAGGTATTATGTTAATGGTCAGTTTATCACTGTCTAGCGACATGTGGCAATCGGTATGCCTCATTCAACATTAAACCCCTACAGGGTGATTGAAATACCATTTAACATAACTGTTGGTCATGCCTTATTGCTTAATTGCCTTTATGAGTAGATACTTTCCCCTCTGCTAGGCACTGCAGCAGCTTTGCAATACAGTGTTCCACCCAGTTACACCATACACTGTCTAGTTAGTGGAGAATGGCTGTGAATATGAACGCATGAAGATGAACAGTTTGACTTGATCATTACAGTCATCAAAACCCTAGTGTGATTATAACTGACAGAGTCAGTGATAGAGGATAACCCCTGCTGTCCTAGTACACTTGCGCCATTGTGAGTTAAATCAATACTAAAAGACATTCTGTTTATATCTACACCATACCTACTTGATTCCTGTTGTGCCACAATTAACATAGTTGTCACTTTGATAGCATCAGTGACAGAACTGTGGCAAACCCAAACAGTAGGCTTACAGCCTGAGCATGAAACAACTTTAAAAAAAAAATCACACTGTGTCCATAAGTGTCATAGATCACTCATTGCGAGAATAGTAAATGTATTACTATTTGAATAAGTTAGTAATCACAGATGCAATGAGATTTCTTTATCATGTACAACATACTCAGTAAGTGCCTACAGGAAAATCTATCCTATATACATCTCCATACAGGTACATCATTGTTGGCTCAGTAGTGCTATGATATTTAGAACCTGCTTAGCCTGATCCATGCAATTACAATGTTTCTTAGAAAGAATACTTACTGCATCTTTAGTATTGAAACACAGTGAAGGTCTATGTATGTACATCGGCAGTACACCTTCATCAGTAAGAATGCATGTGATAGTGGCAGTACGAATTTCACAGCGTTGAACAGGCAATGCTTTTCCATACATTTACATCAGCCTCTCTATATTGAGTAAACCATTGCAGTAAATGTACTACTATGTAAATCACCTACTAAATGTATTACTATTTTTATCTTTAGCAAGTTAGTGTCTTGTAGTTAATTTATCTGCTTATCTTAATTAATGTATACTCACTAGTGTTTAAACCTTTCTACAACTGTCATCATGCAGCTTCAGCATTTATATTGAATAACGCACAGTACCAGTTGTGGAGTGGTGTGGGGCATCAGTAAGTAAGCCATGCAACTACTAAGTGTGGTACATTGTGCAGCTGCAGTCAGGGATGTACGCTTTGTGTACATGGCCTCAGTTTTGCTGTTGATCTCCATTGAGCATGCAGTACCTGGTCAGGTGGGTGGGGATGTCTCGAGTACATTTAGACAATTGTTTGTTATTTCTGTCACCTGCTGCTGGATGTCTGTCATTGGTTGTGTTGACTTGGTCCTCCCCATACTTGAATGTGTGTGTGTGTGTGTGTGTGTGGTGTTGGGGATGAATCGAGTTAGGGTTTCAACCCTAACAGCTAATTTCCTCACTTTGTCGCTAGGAACAACCCTAACTGATGCATTAAATGGAGTTTTTTTGCCATGAATATATATATATATATATATATATATATATATATATATATATATATATATATATATATATGTATATTATAGGCCCAATATTTAGGGTTGAGTAGGCACTTCCATGTTAAACTCGAAATGTTGAGCGTTAATAACTTTGGACTCATTCAATGGATTTGCATAAAATTTGGTAAATGTGGTGGGGCATGATAGATCTCCAGATTTGCCACATTTTGCTCTGGTCAGACATATGGTTTTTGTGCACCAAATGCTGACAAATCCACTTTTCACCAGTTACGTGGGTAGTTTTTCAGATTTTTGTCCATGGCACTGCATAGCCATTGTGTGGTATGCTGCTCTGTGACTTGGATTGTCTGAAAGAGCTTGGGTCATGGAACATGCCACTTTTTCTTTGGTGAAAAAATATTAATCCTTTCAAAAGTTAATAAACTTTAAAGTTCCCATTATAAGTCAATGGGAAAATTTATATGGTTATTTTGTGAAAGAAGAATGGGGTTTTGGCCATCTAGTGCCTCTTCACAATCAAAGTATTTAGAGCTCATGATCAAAGAATTTTTGATCATGAAGAATTCTTTGATTGTGACACGCCATCTTGTTTTGATTTTTATGGTCAGAAAATTCAAATATCTTGGTTAGGTGACTCCTGAAGTAAAACATGAATGGGTTTTACTCAGAGGGCTTCCCTCTATCAAGACATGGCCGTGGTTACTTTTAAAATGATCAAAAAATAAAGTTATTAACTTTTTTATTCTTTGATTGTTGCTCTCTTACTATCTTTGATCGTGAGCCTGCAAATTCTTTGATTGCAAGATTCTTTGACTGCGATCTTTGATCGAGGGGGTGTGACTAGATGGCCACTTGAGAAAATCAATTTTCTCAGCTCAGTGGTGGCTTATTAAGCTAAATGAGGGTGAATTTTGTTCAGGGGGCTTTGTTCTATCAAGGCATGGCTGTGGTTTCATTTACTTTTGTGTAAAAAAAGACTTTCACCATTTTTTATTCTCTGATCACAAGCCTGAAAATTCATTAGTCACAAGCCTGCATATTCTTTGATCCCAAGATTCTCTTATTGCAATCTTTGATCATGAGGGAGGGAGGGATTGGGGGTCTGGCAGAGGTTGTGTGAACCTGCTTTTGCTGATCAGATGGGGAAAGGATTTTATTTGCTGGATAAGCTTTAAATTCTTATCAGTCTATGGACTTTTGGGCAGGAGTGCTGATTTGTTTAATAAGTGTTGTTTGGTGTGAGGGATCCACAGTGGAAGCTGGATATTCATTTATCTTTTCTACAGGTATTGTGAGCAGCATTCTGGAAGTTTCTGTCTTCTCAACCAGGATTTTTCACAGCTAATTGGGACGTAAATACCAAGGCTTCTCTCATAGAAGTACTGCAGAAAAGTTGTGGTCTGGCAGACATTGTGTGAACCTGCTTTTGCTGAGCAGATGGGAAATGATTTTAGTTGCTGAATAAGTTTTAATTTTATCAGTCTGTGGAATTTCAGGCAGGAGTGCTGACTTGTTTAATACAGTGTTTGTGTGGGACCTTCCCCAGAGGTGGTTGCAGTGCTTGGAGGTGTAGTGAGGGGCAGACACAGGCTGATACACTTTCGTGAGAGTCAGGTGGGCCCTATTCCCACCACCCCACCCTCCATCCCCAGAGCACAGCTCATTTATAGGGGAACACCTGCCCTGCAATTTGAGGAAGAGACTTCAGGTACGGCTCATGTAGTTCTATCCAATGATGTAGCCACGGGGGGCAGGAAAAAAGCATAGGTAGGTCTCAAGTAGGAGTGCAACATCCACAGTGAATTGCTGAGTAGTGCGATAGTTGGATATTGTGGAGGGCCTTCAACTGGAATATATCAGGTAAACTTTCTGTTAGAGGCTGGGCTAGGATTAGTTGGTTATTTGGCCTAGAAAAGACTGCTGTGATAATGGGGAAGGGACCGCATATCACTAGATCAGGTATCTTTTGGAGGATGGTTGGGTTCACAGGGTGTGGTGCAGCCATGATACTGGACTGGCCTTGGAAGCTTGGGGATGCCCATTGTGCTACCAGCTGGCACAGCTTAAGGAGGAGGTAGAGGGATCCAAAGGCAGCTGTGGGTGCTGGGGGATTGAGAGAAGGAGGCAAGCAGTCACCACATGGAAGCATTAGGTGCTGGGCCTCCTAAGCTGGGGGAGGAGGAAGAGAGGTGCTCAGACTAGAGAGGAGGGAAGGGGGCACAGGGGGTCTAGGGAACCCAGCATGTGGGCCCCAAAAGGTGGAAATTTCCACAGCAGTAGGCAAGAGTCTGGGGTGTCCAAAGGAAACTGAGAGGGGCAGTAGGGACAGGAGGGGGCTCTGGGGATGGGCTAAGGTTCACATCTATTTAACCTCTATGCCCATTGGTAGAAGAGGGTGTGTGGGAGAAGGAGGAGGAGGATGATGATGATGATGCTACTGCTGGTGAAGCTGGGACAGGGACAGACAGAAAGGGTGAAGGGGCAAGAGGCAAGGGTGCAATAAAGGAGTCCCAGACAAGATGGGGAAGAGGGTGGGGAGGAGAAGAAAAAGGAGGATCGGGAACAAGGAGGAGGCTGATGGTATGGAACAGGGGAGCACGTAAGGCAGAAAGGAGCAGGACATAAATGGGATGATGGCAAACAGAAATCCAAGTAGGCAAATGGATAGGATGGATGGATTAGTAAGGAATGAGGAAAGAGATACAGAGAAAGATACTCAGGTGGGGAGGATAAAGAAGGCCAGGACAAAGGTAGAGGAGGTGACCAGGGATAATAGTGAAGGGGCTACCTTCAACACCCAGATTGTGGGAGGTGCTAAGAGCTGGGTAAAGGGAGAATCCAGATGAAGGGATGAGGAGGGAATGGAAGGAGCGGTAACCTAAGGGGTGAACAGGGAAACAAGGAGGAGGATAGAATACTGCTACTGGGGGACTCCATGATCAGAGGCATCCAGTGGGAGGGACAGGAGGAGGGTAAAACCTGTCTGATCAGAACCAAATGCCACCCAGGCCTGATGGTGCACAAGGCCAAGCATGAGTTGTATTCACTAGCAAGAGAATGTGGGAGGACCCCAGACATTCTAGGGGACTTGGGGACAAGCACCATATATGGTAATAGTGAACTACAAATTCAGGCAAGGTTCTGGAAGTTGGGCAGGGTATGCCTTTCCATAGGCTGTAAGATCTCCTTTTCATAACCTGCCGGTAAATGGCTAGTGGGGAAAACAAGATGAAGATTAGAGATAAATCAGTGGCTTAGGGAATGGTGTGAGAAATTAGGGTACGGCCTGATGGAGGACTGGGGGGGAGACCTGGGAGGACAAGGGGCTGTATGTTAGGAAAGGCTCCACCTTAACTTGGAGAGGAAGGAAATCTTAAGCTCAAACTAGCTGGGTTCATCTGCAAAGGTGGGGTTTAAACTCTGAAGGGGAGAGGGATCAGAAAGGCCAGCAGCAGGTGCAATAATTGAGGGACAGGGTCTCCACCTCTAGGGACAAAACAGAGATGGAAATGGGTCACCAGGTGGGTGCAGGAGCTGAGAAATGGGAGATCAAGTGGGAGAAAGGAGAGGAGGGAAAAGGGATGGAGAGTGGTCCTGATAAATGCCAGGAGTTTAAGAAATAACATGCCTGAGCTCCAGACAATGCTAGTTGAGGGGGAGGTAGAAGTGGCAGCAGTCACTGAGACCTGGGCCACTCAAGGGCATGAGTGGGACCTAAATCTGGAGGGCTACACTACATTCAGAAAAGATAGAGGGGAGGGAAGGGGGTTTAGCACTGTTAGTCAGAAATGGCATGGGTATTGGAGGGGTAGAGGAGGCAGAGGTTAATGTGGAGGCTATTTGGGTCACCTTGCTGATGCAGGGGGCTAAGAGAGTAAAAGTAGGAGTGGTATACAGACCACCAGCACTGACAGAGGTCCTGGAAGAAAGTTTGGTGGCAAATCTCGAGGGACACTGTAGATTGGGAAAGGGAAGTGTAGTGGTAATGGGGGACCTCAACATGCCAGAAACAGACTGGGGTACTATGATGTCACCAGTGGCCAGAGAGCAGATGCTGCTGGATGTCTTCCAGTATGTGTTTCTGACACAACAGGTGGGTGAGCCAACTAGGGAGGCCCGGACATTTGATGTGGTCCTAGCAGATAGTGATCAGATTAGGGGCCTAGAGGTGAGAGACCCATTGACGGGGAGTTATCCCACCACAGTCTTGTATTTCCTGGATCTGGGGAGGAGAACAGTCAATAAGGATAATGGTAACCGACTTTATAGGGTGCAGACTTCAGGGAGATGGGAAGGATCCTTAAAGATCATCTGATCAGGATAAGGCTGGATATGGATGCTAATAGCAGATGGGGGATCATTAGGAGGGGAATACAGGAGGTTACCAGATGCTGTGCAAGGAAAGGTGCAAGTTCAGTAAGGCCAGAAAACCCTGCTGTTGGACCCAGGAGGTACAGGAGGTGGTGAGGAAAAGAAGGCAGCCTATAGGCGCTCCAAGTGCTCAAGGAGTGAAAGGGATCAGGAGGAATATGAGCTGACAGCCAAGAGAGTCACCAGGCTGGTGAGAGCAGCTAAGGCAAAAAAGGAGCAGTCCTTGCCAGTGGGATCTGGAGGGGGGGACAAGGGTTCTTTAGATATATAGGGGAAAAAGGAAAGTAAGGGGAGATCAGCATGATAAGGATAGGGATGGTTGGGCACAGGAGGTGAGGGAACAGGCAGAAGTCCTAAATGAGTACTTTGTCTCAGTTTTTACCAGGGGAGATGGAGGGGCTATGTCTTGCGAGGGGAGCGAGGGGTAAACCGGTGCAATGGGTGGGACCAGTAGAGACCATGGGCCCTGATGGGTCTGGGGAAAGGGAGTGGCCACCACAGACAGGTTGGTGCACAGCAGTGCAGGGAGAAAAAGGGGAGGACATAGAGGCTGAAATCCCAGTAGAGAGAGTCAGGGAAGCCCTTAGGTCCCTTTGGATGAAGAAAGCACTTGGGCCAGATGAGATACATCCCAGAGTTCTGAGGGAACTGGCAGATCTCATGGCAGTCCCTCTAGTGGAGCTTTTCAACATCTCTCTGAGGACTGGGTGGGTGCTCCAAGACTGGAGGGTAGCCCATGTTGTGCTGATCCACAAGGGGGAATCAAGAGAGGAGGTGGGAAATTACAGGCCCATTAGCCTGACATCAGTGGGCGGCAAAGTGATGGAGGGTATTGTTAAGGAAAGGCTAAGGGGGGTTACTGAGCAAACTGGTACTTGGACGATAGGCAGCATGTCTTTGTCATGGAAAGATCATGCCAGACAAACCTCATTGAGTTCTATGACTGGGTGATGAGGGCTCTGGACCAGGGTAGACCAGTGGACATCCTCTTTCTGGACTTTAGCAAGCCATTTGATTCAGTACCCCACAGTGGTCTGCTGGCTAAACTGAAGAAAATGGGGGTAAGGAGACAGTTGTTAAGATGGAAAGGAAATTGGTTCTCTGAGCATACTCAGAAAGTGGTGGTTGGATGGTTAGCCTCAGCCCCAAGGTGGGTTACTAGTGGGGTTATCCAGATGTCAGTGCTGGGGGCACTCCTGTTCAATGCCTATATCTCAGGAGGGGGATCAGGAGTGAGATGAGTCTCTTTGCAGATGACTCAAAGCTGGGTGCAGTGGTGGATGGGGAGGAGGGGAGGGTGGCCTTGCAGAAGGACCTGGAGGCTCTGGAAAGGTGATCAGGAAAATGAAAACTGAAATTCAATGCAGGGAAGTGCAAGGTTCTGCACCTGGGAGTCAGAAATCCAGGCCAGGGTTATAACCTGGGAGGAAACATGATTCAAGTCATGGAGAGTGAGAGGGACCTGGGGGTAGTGGTAGATGTCAAAATGAACAACTCAGAGAACTATAGGAGGACAGCAGCAAGGGCAAATAGGATGCTGGGATGCATCACCAGGGGGATTACCTCCAGAAAGACAGAAGTGATCCTTCCACTGTACAATTGCTTGGTTAGGCCTCACCTCGAGTATTGTGTACAGTTTTGGAGACCCCATTCAAAGAGGGACATTACACTCCTAGAGAGGGTCCAAAGCAGGGCAACCAAAATGATCTGGGGCCTGGGGGAGAGGACCTATGAGGAGAGGCTCAAGGACCTCGACATGTACACTCTGGAGGAGAGGAGGGACGGGGACATGATAGAGGGCTTTAAGTACATGAAATAGATCAATAAAGGAGGCCCAGTAAAGGTGCACACAAAGGAAGGAGGGTGGGGCAACAAGAGGTCATGGGTGTAAGCTGAAGAAGGCAGGCTCAGAGGAGAGAGAAGGAGGAAATGTTATTTCACTGAAAGGGTGGTGGAGCCGAGAATGCACTGCCCAGGAGCTGATAGAGGTGGAGACTGTGGAAGGGCTTAAGAGGGGATGTGACAAGTACAGGGGAGGGTAATCTGACCAGGCCCAATACAGGTGGAACATCTGGGACTGGGGACAGTATAACCTAAGGGAGGGGGATGCCAAACTGGCCCATAGAGTGGTGCTGCAAATTGAACAGACTCAAGAGACCATTATACCTATTCTGCTGGCATTTTAGTAAATTAGTATGTTAGATGGCCAGATTTGAGGGACCAGATAGCCCAATTCTAATAATTTTAAAATTAAATATCTCGGAAATGGTTTGGTCTTATTACTTGAAATTTGAAGGGTGTTGACGGGATGTCCTGTAGATGTGTTTTATGGTATTTACATGTCAGACAATTCATTTTTGCAGAGATATTGCATGGTGCAGTTTATGTTTTGTGGACAGTGTTTTCCATTGTGGTACTAGCGCAAATTTATATGGTAGCCATCCTTACTGCCATGGATGTACTTTTAGTCATTAGGTGCCTAAATGTAAACAGGTGCGGAATTCTGCAGAAATTTGTAAGTTGGTGGGAGATTGACAGCTGACGGTGTGTCATTGGGGTTGGGAGGCCTAAATGTCAGTCCAATTCTTCATTACTGTGGCTTGTGAATATGATTATACATGGAATGGGGTGACATTTAGGCCTCACAACCCCAATGACACACCCCATCAGCTGTCAATCTCGGGGCGATGGGCAGATCCATGGGGGGGGCAACCCTAAATGTTTCATTTCCTGACTTTTTGTGTTTTAATCCTAAATGATGCATTAATGAAGATTTTTGCATAGACTACATATAGAGGATACGTGATGGGCAGGAGTGGGATATGGAAAATATTCTCACTCCTGCAGAGTGAGCTGTGTATTCTTACGAGTGCTGAAGGCATGAGTGAAAATTCACAGCTCACTCTGCAGGAATGACAATATTTTCCATATCCCATGATCTGCCATCATGTGTGCGATTTATACCACAGGGGTGAGAGCATTAGGAACATTTTTTTTCTGATTATGTGTGTTTCCTGCTTATTCTGTGTATGCTGTCTGTGTGTGTGTGTGTGTGTTCTGAATGGACTGGGAGTCAGAAAAACAGGTGAGTGTGTTCTGCAAAGCTGATTGAGTGAGTCAGAAGCTTAGTGAGAAAGACAAACTGCTGTAGGTAGCAGAGAAACAGAAGCTGCTTTGTAAAAGAGTTTCATTTAAAATTCAGGTTGTTTCAAGCTGAGATCAGCACAGTAATGGGCTAGGAAATGTTAGAAACACATAGGGACATAGGTGAGAGTCTTTGCAAAGCTAATTGAGTAAGTTGCGTATTTAGTGAGAAAGAGAAACTGTTTTCTGAAGCAGTTTCCTTTAGAATGCAAGTTGCAGTGCAGTTACAGTATCCTCACTCTGGTGACATCAGCAGAGTATGGATAAATGTCTATAGCCTCACTCTGCTGATGTCATCTGGATTTATCCTCACTGCAGTGGAAAAACACAGGATATCCTACTGAGAAAGCTCTCACCCTTGTGGTATATATATATATATATAATACAGTATATATATATATATATATATACATATACACCCACATATATATTTATATATATAAAGAGAGAGACAGACAGAGACAGAGAGAGAGAGAGACACAGAGAGAGAGAGAGAATAATTGGTAGGTGAATGTGTATTACTGATGAGTAATATCATCGAGAGGTTCTGGACACATAAAAACCTTGAGAGCAAAGCTCAAGAGGTTCCTGTGTCCAGAACTTTGAGATGGTATTGCTCACTGGTAAAACACATTCACTTGTTCATCATTTTTTTTAATATATGGATCTGAGTATTTTCTATTTTTCAGCATTATGAAATGGGAGGTCGGCCACTGAGGTGAAAGACTATCTCAGTCCTGGCTGGGTGATTGCCACACAGTTTTGTACTCCCCCCCTCCCCACATAAGCAGTGTGTATCTTGAAAATTTCTGTTGCATTTAGTAGGCAGTCCTACCTGTTCTTTTATTTGGGTATGCAGGATCAACCAGAAAATCTATTTTTGTACAGTTGAAAGAAAAAGGAACAAATGGGGAAATGCGGAGGTCACGGGAATATAGTCTCGCTAAGTGAAAGTTGGCTGCCATGTTTCTTAAACTGATCTGCCATTCCAGAGATGCAAAGTGTCCAATAATCGGCGATAGAGGATGCTATTGTATGATTGACAGTGATAGTATAGCATGGTGTGGAGACTCCTGTGCTTGTGCTCTTCAGTTTTATTGATAAAAGTATTATTCAGAGCTCAAAATGATAGTATTATGGGTGCTGAACAACACTATTATCAGTCGTTAGCTGTAGTATTATTGCTCTGGGAGTGACTGCATTATCAGAATTTTTTGTATGGTTTAGGATTGAGAATCCATATATTAAATATATATATATATAAAAGACAAAGAACCTCTGTGCACAAACACTGAGGCAAGGGTTACCTCAAGATGTTGCTGTAAGCCAAGTTTCAAGAAAATACAAAATCACACATGCCCCACAATGCAAAGCATCATGGGCTGCATATGCAAATCACCACAGAATGTTATGCTGGTCCAACTTTAATCAGAATTGCATGGTGCCGAAAGGCGTGGGGCATGTGTGATTTTGTATTTTCTGAAACTTTGGCTTCCCAGCCAACACCCTTTGGGGTAACTCCTTGCCTCAGTGTTTGCGCTACAGAGGTTCTTTTGTCTTTAAATAGTTTTTATTTTAATGGGTTCACCACAATATATCCAAGGCACACTGCCTTAAGGGTAGCTGGTCCATTCCACTGGGGTGTCAAGCGACGAGGCATACTGATGAGTCCTGGTAGGACAAACACGTGTCTATGTCTTCTGTTAGCACCCTTGCAAACTGTGTGAGAGGCCTTTCGGCACCATGCAATTCTGCTTAAAGTTGACCAGCATAACATTATGTGGTGATTTGCATATGCAGCCCATGATGCTTTGCATTGTGGGCATATGTGATTTTGTATGTATATATATATATATATATATATAAATGTGTAATATATGTATATATATATATATATATATATATGGGGGGCTATACACTAACAGGTGGGAAGTATGTAACTGAGTACCCCACCCATTTACCTACGCAGCCCCGGACATGTGCAGGATGCTTGATATGGATGACTGCATGCACCCACAGGGCACCTGTCCACGGTCACCCCCCACTTTGTGCACAGGGTCCTGCAGGGTAGTGGGGCACAGAGCTGTGGACCCAGGCAAGCATCCAATCAGATGCCTGGCCTGGGTCCTACAGTGGATCTATTATGCTTCCGGGTGAGCTGTTGGCTGCATGCCCCTGCAGATGGCAGACAGCATGCAGCTGTGGAGTGTGTGTTGTGTAGTACCACCAGCTGTACCAAGATGTGGCACCGATGGGCCATGTGGGGGGGTGTCAATGCCGCAGGTGTGTGTGTGAGGTATCGCTGGCCAGGGTCAGGTGCAGCCATGTGGGTGTGTGTGCTGTGCCCCATCTGGGAGCCGTGCCAGCACAATGTCAAAACATGATCAGCATGGACACCGTGGTGCTGCCCTGAAGTGGGGGCTGCTGCACTGGGGGCTGGGGCTGTACCGTGTTTGTGGGGAGGTCTGCCTCTGGGGTATGGGATGGGGCTGGCCCACTTCGTGGGGGATGCCCACCTGCTGACAGGATGTTCCCTCGACTGGTGTGCACAAGGGCAGTGCATATAGAGTACTTATGACAGGGTGCACCCTGGCATAACAGCCATCCTCATATGTGCCCCAGTGTGCTGCACTACACAGCTTTGTGCATGCCGCGTATTGCGGGCACATCCCCGGAATGGCCATATCACATTGCTGTTAGTACAGATGGGGGATCCAGCGTATTACTGCTTTGTGCCCCATTCATGAATGCCATGAAGGGTCTACAGGACCTCTGATGTGCAGCATTTACATATTTCTATGTGCCCGGTTTCTGTACCCATAGGCTTAGTGGATAGGGTCCCATATACGTTAGTGTGCTTTTGTATATTAACATGTTTCTAGTTATCTGTTAGATCATATTTCTGTTTGCTGGTTT
Source organism: Neoceratodus forsteri (assembly GCA_016271365.2). Lineage (NCBI taxonomy): Eukaryota > Metazoa > Chordata > Ceratodontiformes > Ceratodontidae > Neoceratodus > Neoceratodus forsteri. The sequence goes on from CM028129.1 coordinate 1,021,484,004, forward strand.
TGTACATATTGAATTTATACACACAAAAATTCTTCTGAGATCACACACACACAAACACACACACACACACACACACACACACACGTGCACACACAAAGTATGTTGTCTGTTTTCCATGAGGCAATTGAGCAATTGACAATTTATAGGCCATCTACTGTCAATGAAATGGACAGGATCTGATTTATAACTAACTAGGATTTCAAAGACTATATTTTTTGTCTCTGCATATATCCAATTATCCTCCTTTATCAACAGAACTGTCACATCCATGTGTAAAAGTTTTTGATTTTTTACCAATTCTATCCACTGTACAGTACTTAAAGTGGTTTCTTTGTATAGTCCGACATTCTTCTTGTAAAGAGCTCTGTGTAGCACAAAAGCTTAACATTCTGTAAATCTCTTATTGGTCCAATACAAGGTATCAAATCACCCACTTTGTTCATCTTTTTGTACAAGGACCCATATGGCAACAATCAGTTCTTTACTTTTTGAGAAAGTAAAGTCATAACTTGTTTCATGGAGGGCATTATATAAAACAGGAGGTGAGTCCTAACTTGTTTCATGTGCAGAACATGCACAGCCCTTTAGGTCCTATGCAAATATACAAGAATCCTAGCTTTTTTAGGACTAAATATAGTTTTCAAAACTACAGTACTTTGATGCATTGAAAATTGTGTGTTCACTTTAGAAACATTTTTGAGGCAATTCCTTCTGTAACCCCCCGCCACCAGCCCCCCTTATTTAACTAGCAAGACTGCTCCTCTCACAACATAGCGTCTAGGAGCAAAAGAGAGGGGTGGGGTTTACAGAACAGCTTATTTGCACATATTTCTCTGAGGCTGCTATTAGACAGGCAACCCAAGTGTGGCAACTACCTGGCACACACCTGGTGGGACAATTTACTATGGCCAGCAACCCAGGTCCCTGGGAGAAAATGCCTGCTCCTAACTGTGCTAGGTTTGTACTCTGGTCAGGGGCACTCAAGTAAATCCAGACACAGTGGAAGCAATAACAGTACTGTCCAAACCAGGTTGGGATTCTAGAGAGTGACTTTTATTCACATAAACAGAGAATAATCACAAAGCGAAGATGGGCTCTACAGGGTTACTCAAGGGTTCAGTTAATTTATTTTCAGTGGAAGTCTAAAACTTCCAGGAGTTGAAATCTAGAAGTCACTCCAATTTTTTGGAAGTCAAAATACTTCCAGAATCCCATCTCTGGAAGTCAATATTCTAGGAAGGACAAATTTATGGATGTTAATATAATATATTAGTAGTAAAATACAGTTTCTTTCAGAAAAATCTATAATTTCTGACTTCCAAGCCTGCAATTTTGGAAGTCATCTAATTTTTGAATTTACATCTGGGAGTCAATGACTTCCTCCTCTGTATTTTGGAAGTTTTGCCTTACTTTTGGAAGTCAAATACCCAAAATGGAGTTAACTGAAGCCCTGGGGTTATTCATATTGGTAATGCAGATTATTGAGGTGCAGACATTCCTGAAATCCCATTTAGCATAGGCATAATGAACACACACAGCGAACTCTCAGGTTCTGAAATAGAGATTGGCACACACGGCCAGGTACTGGTACATTTCCTCCCGACTAGGCACACACGGCCAGTACTAGGACACTTTCTCATCAACTAGGCACACATGGCCAGTACTAGGCCACTTTCCCATCGACTAGGCACACATGGCCAGTAGTAGGACACTTTCCCATATTTCATGGGGAATACTGGTGGCACACATGACCAGTACTAGGACACTTTCCCATTGACTAGGCACACAAGGCCAATACTAGGACACTTTCCCATCAACTAGACACACGCTGGCCAGTACTAGGACACTTTCCTATATTTCATGAGGAATACTAGTGGCACACACGACCACCAAAGAGTACATACAGGCTCATAAAGAATCCACCCCATGTCTTGGTAACTATTTCCATCAGGCACTGGCCAAATGCACTGACTGAAAATTGAACTGGTGCCCAAACTGAACCAGGAGAGGTAAACTGGTTATTCCAGATGGGGGTTGGGGAATCTCCCACCTTTTGCTTCCAAGTTTATACTCGGCTATTCGTCTGGTTAATAGCACCCTCACAGAAACTTGTAGATGCTATCTTGACATGTTTTTCACACTTAACATACTACATGTCACACCTCTAAGGTGTCAGAAAGTTAAAAGTTCTGTACTTGGATAGTCTTTCTCTCGAGAGTCCAACATAGGCAGACATTTTTTAAAGAGAAACAGTTTAGGTGACAGGGTCCCTTTTTCAGAGAAAATTCACCAAAGGTATGCAGGTGCCCCTCCTGGGCTGACACAAACATACTACTCACAGGTCTGAAGTTGTACAAAGGCAGCTTCACCAGACAGACAGTCTTCTATGTTCTTCTTCTTCTAGGGTGAGAACAAACTATCCAAAATACAGTGGTAGCTCACTGTCAGAGCTGTCTGAGGAGCTGCATAGCAAGCTGCAGCCTCTTCCTGGAAACTCCTACTCAGGACTGACTCCACTCTAACTCAGCATTCTAAAACTATCTCCCTAGAGCTGGCAACAAAGTGTGGCTTATGCTCGCTGAGAGTTCTAAGATTACATCACCCTCTAGCTCAGCTGAGACTGGCACAAGAGCTTGACAGTGTGAAATCCATTTAACTGGCATTTCACTAGCTGCCTTTCCCTGCCTACCACTGATTCTAACTGGGATTCTAGTAACCCTGGGAACAAGGTGGTTACAATTTGATTGTGTTGGCCTTTCAAGACTTCTTTGTGTTTGTGTTTGTCTTATGAACTTCTTCACAGTGAAATTGAATTTGTTTGTAAAACCAGAAATGAATATACTGTGTATGTTCCTGGGCTTCTAAATGTTTTCAGCTTCTTTTACTATTAGTTATATCTTGTCCAAATTTGTCAGTTTTGAGCCCAAATAATCAAATCAACACCCCACCTCATCAGCACATAAGAAGGACATTGCAAATCTCCCCAAACTGACTCTGGAGGCTTAAACATCTCAAACACATTTTGAGTCAGATTTAAAAGGTCGTGAGGTGGCATGGTGACTTGGCCATCCTGAAGATTTGGACTGAAAATAGCCAGGAGCTGCATATGGAGAAAAGTCCCACTCACTAATAGATTCATTAAATTTTTTTTTTTATCATACACAAATAGCAAACACTGCTAGACTGTGTCAACAGCTAACATTTTGTGGGCATAATCCACTTCATCAGGGACCTTATGCACACCTCTTAGGTAGTGCTGCTAGAAAAATATAGTGTTTGTTTGTAATTTAATGTTAAAGAAACCATTAGTCTAATCTATCAATCTAATCTATTGCAAGGGCAAACTATGCACTTTTTTTTGTGGTAAATACACCAAAATACTGCTTCTTTTCAAGGAGAACCTATTTAAATTGAAGTCATCTGTATATAAATATCTTTTCAAGTATTTTCATGCTTTTTATTCTTTGTTTTCTTTTTTCCTGACCCAATCCCTCTCTTTCACTCAACATTTGTGGAATCAACATCATTGAGTCAAATCATCTCCACCTAATGACCACATACTGTAAGTGGGGCATTGTAAATGTTAAACCCCCAAACACATTTGTTTAATCAAATTTAAAAGGTGCCACTTATGTGGTTGTTATGTGTGTGTGTGTGGGGTGGGGGGGACTTGGTCTTCCTGAAAACATGGAGTAAAAATTGCCAAAATTGGCCAAAATATGAGTAAAAGTAAAACAAACAAAACAAAAAAGTTGAAAATATTCTTAGTCTAGGAGCATGTGCAGTATGTACATTTCAGAATTAGAAAACTGATATTTTTCTAACTCCTGAAATGCACATATTGCACAAGCACCAGGGACTTAGAAACAATATTGTAATAAGACTTTTGAGGTAGCAGAGAGTGTTGAGGGCATTGTGGCTCCATGATGAAGGAATGGGAGGGTACCAGTGGGGAAAGGGTGGCCAGGGTGCCAGAGAGTTTGAGTTTGATTTTATTTTGTTTTCCCCATACCTTGCATTTGCCAGGGATGCAGGATAAGATGTAAGCTGACTATGGTGGAGGGAGGGCTGTGTCAGTCACCCACCATGAAACAACATGTTTGTGTAAGGGTGGCAATGTGGGGGAAGGAGGGAGGCATGGGTAACACAGGGTGGTTGGGGTGGGGCAGAATACTCTGGGCAGGAAGGGTGTAGGGCGCTGATATTCAGAGCTTGATGCAAGTGCAGTACAGCTGTTTGAATTGCACCTCACTGATATAGGGACACTGCCTGACTAAATAATGGTCTATGTCAGCACAGTGCTAAATGGATCTGCACTGTGACACAAACCTGTGCTGCATATGGCCCACAGGAAAAGTGCTCCACAAAACAGAATTGAGCCAAATCACCTGTGGGCCATATTCAGCCCAATCATGCAAATGAGCTCATTGGGCATGCAAGATGCTAAGGGGCCATCTGTGTGCCCTTTATGGGCTGATTTGCATGGGGCACTGCAGCCCCTTAGCACTTCTGTCAATGGTATAAGCACTTCCTGGTGGTTCCCCAGTTCCTCAATGGCCTGGATGATCTGTATTCTAAAAGACCCTAGTGGTCCAGTAGTTCCCTCCACCCCTTGATGACCTTGTAGATTTGTATTCTACAAGTCCTTGCAGTTCAGAGGTTTTTCCAACTCATGATTTATTTATTTAATTTATTGAAAAGTTTCACTAGGAGGGCATATTCAGCAGTATTGCTCATTTCTAGATGCGTCCGGGGGGGGGGGGCACAGTTCACAACACAAACAATAGATGCAGCATTAGAATAATACTACACAGCAGTTTCAAAACATATTGTACAACATTAGGATTGTAACAAGACAGCAGAATAATTAAGTTGCAGATTACAGTAAGCATACTGTCTCAGCATGGGACAGCAAAATAGCAATATCCATTGGATACAAGTAGTATGGTGTGGATAGGCACCCAGTTACAATTATTTGCAAACAATAACAGTAATATAAAGCATTACTAGTAGTTGAACAGATGGAATGGGAGGTCCCAGGAACGACGGATGTAAGAAATAAAGCTGGGTAATGTGCCTGGTAGATATTTATTCTAAAAGTCCATGCTGTTCCAGTGGTTCCTCCCAACTCGACTGTTCATGCACCCCCATTGAATGATGACCCCAGCCCTGCATCCCGTTAAGCCCTGGTTCCAATCCCATAAAGCAGTAGCTGGCACAGCCCTCCTCTCACCTCATCAGCTGGCCACCATCTGACAGGCACAAAGCAGGAACACATGAACCCACTCCATGACTGTCAGATGTCGGCCGGGAGAGGAGATGAGGAAAGGGTTGTGCCAGCAGCAGCTTTTAAAGGAATGACACTTAGGGTTGGGGTGTGCAAGGTGGTGGTCCTTGGTTGGGTGCATGTATGTTTAGGGGGTTGGGGACCACTCGACCACCGGGGATTTTAAGAATACATATCGGGTCAGCCCGGTGGCACAGAGGGTTTAGGCACTGGATGCCACATGTTGCTCCATGCTGGTGACCCATTTTCAGGAGTGAACGCATGTTGCTGGGGGTTGGCTGGGGGGGTGAATTGGTATCTGAGGGACTGCTCTCCTCACTTGGGTGAGAGGGTTGCCGCACCCTGCTGAATGACTGCCCCCAGGTGGAGGCCTGAGGAGCAGTGCGGGATAGGGGAGGGACACAAGGGTGGGCACTGCAGGTGGCAGCTTGCTCCATGCCTCACACATGTGTGCATGCTGGCAATGAAGGTGAGGGAGAAAACATGAAAAGGGAGCTGGCAGTCTCCATGATGGCCCAGACTTGCCCTTGCACAAGTCTCCCCTATTCTGGATTGTGCTCCAGGGGAGGAGAAAGCAGACACTCCTCACCTGACCTGACCATGAGGGTAACACATGGGGAACCACTGGGGTGGGGAAGCTGGGCTTGAAGGACAAGTCCCACTAGGGTGGACTGGAGCTGCCTGCCAGCTCTGCAGAAGAAAAAAGAATACATATCTACTAAGCAATTGGTGGTAGCAGAACCTCACTAGAACACCAGGGACTTGTAAAATGCATATCAACTTGCTGATCAGGGTGGTGGGGCAACTTGTTATAAGATTAAGCAGCTGCAGTACAGCCAAACTGCCTTCAGGTGGTAGGGATGCAGGCTTAGTGCCTAGTTAAGATGTGTTTTTTGGTGGCAGTAAACAGCACTACTCAGGGAGGTTGTTTATTGCCACCTCAAACCTTTGAATATGATCCTGTGCCAGTATGCATGAGGGGATCCCCTCATTTGTGTAGGTGCAGCACTGTATTTAACACCTTGGCATTGCAAGATTTGGGGGTGCACTATAGGGGCCTCTGAATATGGCCCTGCCTAGAATGCTAGAGGAAACATAGGTTAGCCCAGCACTAACCACATTCACACCAGTTCTAACCTTTGAATTTCAGGCCCTATAAGTTTTGTTTTACTTTTTTTTCAACAGGATGAAAGCCTTTTTTTTCATAAAAGCTTTTAATCACCAGGAGACTCTGGAGACGACAACGACCAGTGGTAATAGAGGGAGAGCTGTGCCTTTTGTTCACCATGGGACTTATAAGTTTGTGCTTGGGTAGCAGTGTGGGGGAGGTGGCAAGAGTCCCAAAGGTTGGGAGAGGGTGAATGTCTTGGATTGAAGGGGGTACATGTTTTGTGTTGTTTATTATTTGTTAACAGGTTGAAATGTTGTTGTTTTTTCCCAGCCACTTGTGATCACTGGGGAAGCTAGTGACTGGCCATGGAGGTGGGAGGCTATGCTTTCACCCACTGCTAGACTTACAATTTTGTGCTTTGATGGTAGTGTGGGGAGGAGGAGGGTAGTGTGGATGCCAGAGGGTGGGTGCTGGTGTTTTTTTTTCAATATCCTGAATGATGTGGGGTTTCAGTGATGGGATTAGCACTGACCATGGAAAAAACAATTATCAGTATCCAGGAAGGAGGAGTTACTGTTGGAGGGACTGGGCACCCACTGCCAGTGTAATTATACATATCAAGGGCTGGGAGGGTGGGGTACCAGTAGAAGGACTGAGCACCTGCCACCAATGTTTTATACAATTTGGGGTTGGCTGAGGGGTTGCCAGTGGTATGATTGGGAACCTGCTGCCTGTGTTTTGTCTACAGTACCTATGGGTTGATGGAAAGGGGGCCATTTGCATGTGGCAGGAAATGGCATATGTCATTTTTGTTTAAATTCATCTCATTGATTCTAGCAGAACATCACAATGATTTCCTACTGAATCATGAAAAAAATGTAGTTAATTAAACAATTTAGTCAATTAAAATATTGAAAGTAATTTTTAGTTTTAAGTTAGCTGATACATTTCATGAGACTTTCTTTTGATGAAGCATACTACTTTCTTTACAGTTAAGTATTTTTTGAGTATTTCTGATTTTAAGTTGTGGTCTACCACCAATTTGAACCCTTACTTTTCTGCTGTTTTTTCTGCATGCCAGGCAAATGCCCAATTTTAACACCTATAAACTTTTAAACCTTATCACTTCAATATTATAGGTCAGTTTATCTCCAAACCCCCAAAGGATGATATTCTGGGGTGATATACAATTAACTTTTAATTTGTAAGTTATACATAATTTTAGTTGTTGCCCTTTCCACGCACAAAACATCTTAAAGTGGGTATAATTACATAAGTCCACTAATTATTCAGTTCCAATTCACCAACCATGCCAGTAAAATTGCCCCTTGGAATGGAAAGGTACACATGAAATGTCTCAGTGACAGTGGCCAAGGTCACACCCATATATACTATCAAGAAACCATTTTGACACAAACATTAATTCAGACTCTAGCACAGAGGTGATACTACCATTGATAAGATATGTATGTCTTCATCTATCTATCTATCTATCTATCTATCTATCTATCTATGTAATGTCACTGTCTCAGTGGGTAGCACACACACACACTTCTGGGACCAGAAGATCAGAAAATCCTGGGTTCCAGACCCACACTTGGTACTTGGGATAATACCCATAACTGGCACTGTAGTGCAGTACTGGTGGGGTGGGCAGGGTGCTGTACTGTTGATGTGCCATTCATCAGATGAGACATTAAACTGTGGTCCCTTTCCCATCTCTGATCGCTGTTTAGGTGGAAGTGAAAGATATCATGGCATTTATTGAAAAATAGTAGTAGAATTTTATTAAAATAAAGCAAAATCATACAAACTTCAACAAATGACACAAAAATATTGAAAAGGGAAAACAAAGAATGTACACATAAACAAAAATGCAAGCATTCTGTACAGTATATATCCAAATTAAGGCTGCCTACAACCTAAACATGTGCACATTCAGTACAGTTATGTCAGCCATTTGCAATGTATTCAAGCAGATTTAAATGAAGGTTGTGAGAAGGTGAGACTTTCTCTTGTACAGATTCCTTTTACTGCCATATGTACATTGCCCACCACTACTTGTGAAACAATGTCTTTCTGCTGTGTAGTTAGGACACAGCTTGCCTACCACAAATAATATTTACTGCACACAAAGTAAAACTGTAGGGTGTTTTTATTATATCGAAACACAAAAGGGCAGCTTCTCACAGCGTCTCTAACGTGAATAAACCAGGAAGCACAGCAAACAAAAAATCCAGCACCCGCTCTGTGGCATGTGTTAAAAGAGTGATTTTATTCGAAATTCAGAAATATATACAGCATACCACAGCCCAAAGATAATCCACTGTCTATCAAAAAGACTACAGCAAAAGGACATGTTATCAAAAAGTGCACTTGAGTCTCCATTGTACATGTACAGTAGTGCCTAGGTCATTCCCTCTTCATCACTTTTTTGTACTTGATGGAATCCCTCCCTGCCATCATCACATGTATCCCTAGCTATGAGATATCTCTTTTATGTGTGGTGATCTTTTTGTTGCTCAGTTCTTCAAAGGCAAAACATTACTGCCCCCACAGGACACCCTTTTATTCCTAAGTGAACAGAAAATGAAGAGCGTATAATGTGTGTATGAAGCTGCCATCAGACTATCTCCTGACAGTATCCAGCTGCAATTTCCATTTCTTAATCTTAATTAAAGCCCCAAATATGCAACTGAGCACAATATATGCAGTAGTCCTATTTAGGGCCTTGAAGTCACTACATTCTCACCATGAAAATTAAGGAATTATCCAGTCTTCCACAAGAGGTACCCAAGGATTTATGATGCCATTTAAAATTGCAGCAAAATAAAAACAAAGATAAACACTGGCATGAAACAACAAATGGGGTTTATCCTCTGTACATCCCCACTTTGCACACTTCTCTATATATCACTTTCCTTTAAATAGGGTTTATCATGCTCCCCCAAAGCCCTTGGAAGAACAGGCTGTACACACATGCCTCCAAATATTCCACTAGTGGGTATAAAATGCTAATGTATGAAAAACAGTTAAGCATCAGTGTTCTGAGAAGGAATATGCTCTTACACTTGGATAGTGCCTGTTCTTCCAAAGGAGAAGTTTTGCTTCTGCCTTCTTAATGCACACCATCCAGTTTATTTATTTTATTTATTTATTTATTAAATTCTCAGATTAAAAATACCTTTGAGCAGAAACTGCTCGTTTACAAAGGTTCCACATCAAAGGAAGAGGGTCAACATACATACAGAGGTAGTAAAAGAATGCACAATAAACAACCAAAACAACTAAAAGAAAAACTAAAGATACTCAGTTATAACATGCTTTGAGATAATATTCATATAACGAGCAGCTTGAGTAGGCAGCTGGCTGCGGTAACAATAAGACATAGAGGGCACCATAGGCAGTTAGTATTGCAGGCGTGCTACCGGGAGAGGAAGTTGGCAGGCTAATGGGCCACTGTCCAATGGTGGTGGAAAATATCTTGTACCAGTGGAGATGCGAAGCAGGAAAGGAGTCACAAGGAAGGCCTGGTGCCAGAGGGAATGAGACTGGGAAAGGGCAGGCTGTGAGACATGAGTGAGCTGGGAGGTGTTTAGAGAGATCTCTGTTCAGAGAAGCAGTCACATTGAGTGGTAGAGGTGAGGTAAAGTTTGAGATTCCTTTTGAAGGGTCCAGGTGTAGTAGAGGAAAGTGCTTCTTTATTGAGGGAATTGAACCACTGAGCGGCTCTATAGATAAAGGACCACTGACCCATGGAGGTACGACATCTGGGAACCTGAAAGGTTAGAGATTGGGCACCACGTGTTTGTAGAGTACCACAGTAGGTAGTAAGGAGTGAGCTAACACCAGGTGGCATGAGACCGAGGAGAATCTTTTTGGTAAGTAAGCAGGTCTGGCATTGTATTCTGCTGAGTAGGGCTAGCCAGCTGGCCTGTGCATAGAGGTCACAGGTGTGAGTTTGTCGGGCCGCACCCATTAGTAGTCTACAGGCTTTGTTGAGAGAAACTGAGATCCTCCGGAGGGCACTTGTTGAGGCAGAGCCATAGATGGCAAGGCCGTAGTCAATGATAGAGGTGACAGAGCTGTAGATGGCTAGTTTAAGGGCATCCACAGGCATACAGTGCTTGTGTTTGTGTAGTAGTCCAATCCATATATTGGTGGTCTTGGCAACAGTGTCAATATGCCGAGTGTAGGAGAGGGTACTATCCAGGTAATACCAAGGTACTTGAACTCCTTGACATGTTCGAGTGGGTTCCAGCATGGTTCTTGATGGTGAGGGACAGAGAGTTGTGCCTGCTCCGTTGGTTACAGAAGGACATGGCTTTAGTCTTGCTGTGGTTCAGGACAAGTTTATGAGAACTGAACCAGTCTTTGATGTGCTTGAAGTCAAGCTGCAGCTGGGATTCAAGTTCTGTAATGTCATGGTGGCTGGAAAACAGGACTGCATCGTCTGTGTATAGTAATATTTTTTGGTGGCAGGCACTGGGGAGATTGTTGATGAAGAGGGAGAAGAGAAGAGGGCCCAGAATAGACCCCTGGGGGACTACGGAGTGGACTGGTTTCTCATCCGAAGAGATCCCTGCAATCCTTACACGTTGGATCTGATTATCAAGGTAGCTGGTGAACCATGGAAGGGCATCGCTGGAGATCCCAATGGAGGACAGTTGCTTGAGCAGTAGTCGGTGGTTAACTGTGTCGAATGCCTTGGTAAGGTCTATAAATGCTGCCCCTCCACAATTCCCTTTGTCAAGCGTGGCATGGATGAAGGTTGTAAATTCCAGTAGTGCAGTGGTGGTACTGTGCCCTTTTCCGAAGCCATGCTGCTCTGGGCACTGTACATTGTACTTATCCAGGAATGCAATTAGTTGGTCTGACACTATTCACTCCAGCGCTTTAGATAGTGGGGGGAGGAGTGAGATAGGTCTGTAATTGGTGTGCAGCATCCTAGCTCCACTTTTGTGAACCAGTGTAACAGTGGTTTTCTTCCAGAGAGAGGGGGGAAATGACCCAGTCTAAGCGAGAGATTGAAGATCTTTTTAAGTGGTTCTAAGATTTCATCGAGGACTTGTGCCAGCAGTTTCAGGCCAAGGGAGTCACCACTGTACCCTTGTTTGCCGATGGCCTTTTGAATGTATTTTCTAGCTACTTGTGGTGGGACCTCCTTAAAAAAACTTTGGGGTTGTACGCTCTAGTTGGGGGTAACTTGGGAGGAGCTGAGGAGGTCATCGAAAAATTTGGTGGAAGGACACTGTCCAGGTTTGTAAATGCATTATTAAAAGTGCTGGTGATAGTATCTAGGTTGAGTGTAGGAGTGCCATGAAGGTTGAGCATAGTGGTGGTGCTTTAGGATCCTTGCCTGTGAGTTCTTTCATGTTATTCCAGAATTTGTTTCCTGGCCCCAAGAGTTGGTCAGAGCCTCTTTGTAATAGCCATGCTTAGCATTCCGTATTTTCAAATGCAATCATTTCTGGCTGCTTTGTATAATTGTATGTTTACTTGCATCGAGTTGCACGAGCACAATGCCAGAGGTGGTATCTGTGCTTGAGCAGAGTTAAAAGGTTAGTAGTAACCCAGGGGTTGGTCTGTCCTTCGACCTTCATCTTTTTCACTGGTGCATAGATGTCACAGGCTTCATTGAAACGTTTGATAAATAGGTCCAGAGCTTTGTTGGTATCACTGAGGGAGTCAAGCACTGCCCAGTTCAGCCTGGTTAGATGGGATTTTAACAGCTGGAGGTGCCCTTGTTTGACAACCCTGGCATAGAAAAGCTTGGGAGGGGGCTTATGGTATTTGTTTGACCAGGAGCAGACGACAGGCGAGTGGTCACTTATTGTATCCGGGAGTACAGAAACATTGGAGATGCATTCAGGGCAGTTAGATAGAATCCAGTCTAGAAGAGTAAGGGAGCCTGTCCTATAGTTACACCTAGTGGGGGCATTGACCAGTTGAGTGAGGTGATGCGCCGTGGCTGCATCCTTATAGGTAGTGGCCTCAGCAGAGAGCCAGTTAATGTTAAAATTACCCATGATTATGGTTTCAGAATTATGTTGCTGGACCCTTAGATATTCCATGATGCTATGGAAGCCAGCAGCCTGGTCTCTTGGGGATAGGTAAACTGAGATGACAGTGAGTTCCTTGCTATGTGCACCAAGGATGATTTTGATTGTGAGGACCTGAGAGGAGTTGCTCAGGCTAGGGGATGGGATGATGTGACCCATAAGGGTATCCTTAAGATAGATGGTGCAGCCCCTGCCCTGTTTAGCAATCCTGTCTTGCCTGAAAATGCAGTAGCCAGGGATAGAGACTGAGGTATCAGGGATTCTAGGGTTTAGCCATGTTTCCACAACTGAGAGGACATCAGGGTTGTGCTGTAGGAGCCATGTTTGGAGGGAATCAAGTTTGTTGAGGATGCTGCAGGCATTGATGGATGCCATGGTGAGTGTCCCTGTTCTTCTGCTTGGTGCCACTGCTGGCTGCCCAGGTGGTCCTGGGTTGGGGTGAATATTTCCTGAGAGCAGGAGCAGCATAAGGAGAATTTATAGGAGAAAGGATTTCAGCATCTTGTAGATACCTGGTGGTTAAGTCATAAGCCAAAAGAAATTATCAACAGCTAAGGTCCAGAGTCACAGAATGTGTTAGAATTCCTGAAGGTGATGATCTGTGCCTGCGCATATGCAGGATGTGAAATCCTTTTGTCTGCATGCTTCTTTGTCATTCAAAGAGGTTGTTGAAAAGCCCACATACAGATCATGGAGCAGGTCAGATGAAAATGTGGATTCAAGCAGGACTTAGAGTCACTGAGTTTGTCAGACTTAGTTGCTTGACTTATGTTTTGCTTGGGATAGCTTCCAAAAAGTTGATTTTTAAATGAAAAATGCAGATACCTGGTGATGATGTTTTGCAGAAATCCAGTTCAGGAGAGTTTCATGGATGTAGTGAGCAAGAATGGTGTAGTTACTCCAAGCAGAAAACCATGTAAATCCACAAAAACTAAGCTACAGACACAGACAAGCAGCCACCACACAGACCCATATACCTGCTGCACTTATAAAGTTTCCCCTGTTTCCCTGTACATAGACACCCTTGTCAAAAGTGATACCCAAGATTTTAACAAGGGATGGGCTTATACTAACCCTTGCAATGTAATCAACTGTGCCCTCTAAAACATTAGCCTGGGACCCTATGCTTTCAGTGTATTTTTCCTGAGAACCTGCTATAGATGAGGATGGAAAAATGTCAAATTATGTACCACCTGACTACAGATCCCTTAATATTATACAAAGATCACTGGTGTAGGCCAATGTTTTCAGCTCAGGGGTGTCTGGGATAAGCTGGAGTCCTCTCTGCTGGATTGCAAATGTATTAGCCTAATTATGTGGTCCAAAGAAAAGATATACAGCAGGTGGCTTAGAGGGCACCCCTGCCATACTGCTCTTTTGACATGAATCAATGGTCCTCTTCCTGAACTAACCAGAAGATAAACACATGGGCCATCTTATAAGATTGCAATCCAGCTAACAAATTCCTCAGAGATACCATATAATCAGAGGACCTTCAGCAAATACTCATGAGGCACTGGTCAAAGGCTTTCTCTTGGTCTATTGAAAAGAGAAGACCAGATAACAAACTTCTATCCTCACTCTCAAACAATCTTTTGAGCATAACTAAACTATCAAAAATAGATATCTGCTGGATTGCATATTTCTATGAAGGAGCAAGGACCATTGGGGTTACAAGGGCTATTCCATTAGCTTAGGTCTTGAACACAATTATTTGCTCTGCATTCAACAGACTTAGTGGATGCCAATTCACCAAATCGCCTGTTACCCTTCATAAAAAATATAACTCAAAAAGGGAGAAATCATGGAAGGAGGCAGGGCCTTTTGAATCAATATACCATTAAACAGTGTCTTTAAAACTATACCCAGAAATGGCAAAATAAAGTTTCTACACTTCTGTCAGCAAGCTATCTGTACTGAGATTGGTGTACAGTAGTTCCCTAGACTTTTACCTGCTGTTTCATCATCTGCCATTTGGTGTAGTTCCCTAGGCTTTTAAAGGAGTAGTCCACCTGAAATTTGCAAAAACATATGCTGTGTAATATGTTTTGCTTTGTGTGTGGAGTCCTAGTGTGTCCTTCTCTCTGTCTGCTATTAGGAGTTTTTCCTAAATTAGCCTGCTATCTTTATGGTAGTTTTATGACCCTGGGGATCACTAGCTGAGCTAACTTTATTGCATTCCTTGTTCCCACAATACATCCAGTCTCATGGGACAGTGATGTAGCAGAGACCCAAGATTCAACGCAAATGCCAAACAAACTAAATATATTGGAAACTTTACACACTGCACACAAATGACCAGCAGCAAAGTTGTTCAGGACAGGAAGACCTTTATGATGAGAGTAGTCACTAAGCTGAACTCTAGATATTTTAAAATATAGCCATCTCTACTGTTGTGAACTGATTATAAAGCAGTGTTTTCTGCTAAATTTATGGTCTCTGCTACATCACTGTCACATGAGACAAGATGCATTGTAGGAACAAGGAATGCAATTAAGTTATCTTAGATGGAGATCCCCAGGGGTCATTAAACTACCGTAAAGCTAGCAGGCTAATTTAGGAAAAACTCCTAATAGCAGACAGAGCGAAGAACACACTAGTACTTCACACAAAAATTAAAACACTCTGCACAACATATGTTTTTGCAAATTTTGGGTGGACTACTCCTTATCTGCTGTTTCAACTTCTGCCAGTGGGACCAAGGTTGTAAGCAATAAAGCATCATGAACCACTATGGGAGGCATATCTAGGCAAGAAAATATTTACAGGTACCAGACATTGTCTGCTGGAATTCCAAATGTGTCTGTGATGTTGCATTAACAACTTCCATAATGTCTTTCCATGAGGAAGCTAAATGGCCTTCTGGGGCCCTAGACAGGCCTGTCATAGTCCTATTTCTCACCCTCTCCTGAAAGCCTGAGAACTTCTCCAGGTGTTGGGTGCATTTCTTGGTCCCTAATTTCAATTCCTGTTTGAGAGATAAAGCAATCTCATACTGAAATTCCTTAATTTCAGCTTTAACAGTGTCAATCTGTTCCTGTAACTTCATATTTAATTCATATGTCTGACATATGAACCTGTGCAGGTGGGAACATGACATCTGGTCTTCAGAAGGCAGTAGTTCATTTACTGAGTTATATAAAGTGATGCAGAACTTTTTAAAGACTTATGGGGCAGTGAGATTATACTTGTGGCGCACCCAAGGAGATGGACTGGTGATGTTCTTGCATGCATTTTTCTATCTAAACTGTTTGTGGTATGCTTCATGGTACACTTTGCTGAGTGGTGTGAGGCTCAGAGACTTTTTATGTCTTGATTTCAGTAAGTTAGAACAGTAAAAAAAAACAAGGTGATAACAACTAACAAAACTGATAAAATCTAAAATTGGGACTGGAGAAAAGCAGTAAATGCAATACACAATGGATTTGTATTTACTGAAGGAAGAGACCTGTGTGCCACTACTTTTGGAAACACTGTTGAAAATTGCTGTGTATTCAGTGGATAGTGCAGATCTTCTTTGCACTACAAGTGCAGTAAAGTGACATTCTTAATTGGAAAAGTTGTTGCTCATGACAGAAGGCAAGTGGTTACAGAAGTTGTGAATAACTGTGATTCTTAAAGATTTGCAAAGGAAGGTCAAACCTGAGATGGCTTCCAAGAGAGAAAGTTGAATCCCAGGACTATGACTGTATTTAAATGCCCTAAGCACACTGCTAGGATTGTTTTGCCATATGACACAGATAAGTCAGTGTAGTCCCAACCTGAAAAAGAGAAAGCCAAGAGGTGCTTGTTTGAACAGTGTATCCGACAAGTACCTCCAAGGTTGGAAATGAGGCTCACTCACCCCAGATCTTTGTAGTTTAAAAATATTTTTTCAACCGTCAGACAAATAATTTCCAACATTTCACTCTCAATGTACTTCATCAGGGTATCTGTGCATTTTGAAAAGTATACAAATATAAAAAAATCTGAATCCTAATTTAATATGTCCTTATCATAATGACCCCTTAAAGTAATTTAAAAATCCTTATTGATTCCATCATTTTTATATGATAATATATCTCTTTCCTCCAAACAAATAGTATCAGTATTAAATGAACATGGTCTGTAGTCTATATATTTTCATTATGAATATTTTATATAAATGTATTGGAATCTGTTACTAATTTCAAATAGCATTTAATTGCATTCACAATGGTACTTTTCATTTATATTCAATCATTTTTTTTTATTAGTGCCTCTGGCCAATCCTGGTGGACAGAACAAATACATATGTGCATATCCCTGCCATCATTTTGTAGTAGTGCCCCTACCTAATTTTATTAGATATCCATTTCATTCGTTATGTGACATAAAAATCTATTACTGATAATCTGCAATGTCTCTCACTCACCCTCTCTAAACAGAAGTTTAGTGATATTGCTAAAGGTGTACCACCTTTTTCATAATTGCTGCCTTGGTTCTATCCTTTAAATAGAAACAACTATCTTGATGCTCTTTGCTGTTTTCTGCAAAAACTTCTCTTTCTTGCCTTATAAAAGGTATACTATTATTGCTTGGCACTGGGGAATCTCAGTGTTTATCCTAATGGTACTAGTTTTACTGCTTTTAGTGGAATGACTCTGTTTATTTTCACAGGTGAGAATGTTAAATGGAAGATGGAGACTTGCGTATAGAGGGCTGTGGAAACCTGGACTCATAGGAGATGTCGACATTAACCAGAGACAGGAGAATCCTTAGTGGAAAGGGTGTAGGTGATATCTTTTGGAATCCTTAATGAGCTCCAGGAGTGGAGCAATGGGGTAATCCACATAAGTAGCTAGTCCACGTATTGCCTGTTAAATTATAACCTCAGTGCATATGCCTTTGGTGTTTCTTGGAGTGTGGCCTGAAGCAAGTGTCTTAATATGAGGTAAAATTATGCAAAATGCTTTCCTATGGAATTATACAGATGGAGTTTTTAGATGTGGCTGCTGGATATGTACTCTTGAAATAGAGACCAGAAGTTAATATATTTGGTTTCACCATATTCTGTCCTAGACAATTTGTGGTCCATAGACTGAAATGTTTATATTTTATTTATTCAACTTTTATTTATATAATGCTTTCTTGTTTTTAAGCATTGAAATCTGTATACACATTACTACATTTTGCTTTCAGGAACTGACATAGGGCACTAATTATCATGACACTTTATAGAGGTTAGTACATTGGTTAAAGTGGTGTTTATGATTAAGTGATGCACCTTTGGAAAGACAGGACAAAAGCCCATGCAGGTGTCTGTATGCTGCGGTCCTGGTGTTCACAGGAACAGCCTTATGGTGCTCAAGCTGGTGTGGCATAATAGCATCTCCATGAGTGATCTCTTGTAGTACTGTTTTATGGTGAGGAACACAAGATCTGATTTATGCTCTTACTGATGTTTTGTTAAGCATGGGATCAAATTAGCTGAAGTGAGAGAACAGATCTAGTCCCAAGGCCCTATTTTCAATGTCCAGAGTGCAGTTCAGTCAGGAATAATTGCCTAGGGGTCAGATATCTGAGCAGGGAACAGCATGCACTGCAGGGTGCACCCGTGAGACCTACTCATAGTAGTGGGTTCTGATAGGCAGCACAGAATGGCTACATTTGGTCCTAGTGGCAGTGGCCTGTCATATCCGACTGGGATGTAGTAGTTGGTGCGGTAGCCTTGTCTTTTTCTCTATGGCCTATTACATGGTACTTGGTCCTGCTGTTATGTGGGCATGTTCTTGTTTCACTGAGTGAGGCTTCTAGTGGCTACTGTACTAAGTTGCACCTTAGGGACTAAACTTGATTAATCTCCTTATGGCTGGTAGTAGATTCTGGCTGTCCTTGGGCTATGTACCAAATGTTTTAATGTGCTATGGAAGAATGTGTGGCATTATTGCTGTTATAATGATAAAGAGTGCTTTTATCCAATCATAGTTTTTATAGACTGAATAGAGTACTCTACCTCTAAAGGTTAAGAATACAATTTATGATAAAAAGTAAAGGTTATGTTAACCCCTTTTAATTGTATTACTATTAACTTAAAGACCAAAATGGAATTATGCACTAATGATAATCAGGAAAGGATTTTTACTTCAAAGAATATTTTAGGAAATGTATTTTTGCCATTTTGAAACTAATTCAAACTTTATTTGTGGATCAAATGATTTCTGTTCTATCTATGATTCTGCTCTATGTATTTTCTGTGTGAAAGTGGATGAAATAGTCTTTTTTTATTGTAAGTTATGTTTGTAATGGTTTCCACAACCGAACAAACTAGCGAACAACTATTACTACCTCAAGTACTCTAGGTACTTCTGTGTGAATTCCTACTGTGAAGTTGCACAAGTATTTTAGGTCCCCGTGTCCTTCCACCATTATAAAAAAATCATCAGATTTGACCAGAATTAAATATCTGGCCTGAAATAACTCCTAGCATTTTCCTGGATTTCAGGCCAGTCCAGTAACTTTATGTTCAGCTTCCACTGAGTAAAGTGCCAAGGGAATGTGGGCACTGTTTTATAATTACATGTCGCTGCTAAGTGATCTGATGTCTTCACTGAAATGTTCCTTGCTCCTTCTACTTTAATAGTATCTGACTGAAACTGAAAATCTCGTCTTGTCACCAGGCTGCCTTTCAAAGGCTGGCAGAGCCCCTCCCCAAAAAAAAGCTATCTCTTAAAGTTCTACTTTGAACATGTTACTCAGACATGCAGAGTCAGTGATTAACTTTTTAGTCCACCTCCCATCCTGCCATGAAAGTCTGCAGTAAAGATCACTTCCCATAACTACAATTTTTTTTTATTTAGAGATAAATGCATATCTCCTGAAACAGGGAGACACATGCTGCCTCGGTTGTGGAGACATACACAATAATGAACTGAAAATTCCTTCCTTTTTACTCAATGTCAAGCATTAGTGCTCTACTTGGCTCTATTTGTAGTACTCAGTTAAAAGGTTGTGACTCTAAGAAGGATCCCCAGACCATCACATCAGTCCAAGCCCTGAGACAAAAAGAGGGCTGGGACCCCAAATGTTGAACAGGTGATAGCTCAAAGGTGGTCCTGATGTGGGTGTCATGTAAAAATACAACACTGTTGTGCAGGAAGTCAAGGACAACCATGGTGGATAACCTTTTTCAATAAGTCTTAAAGCTGTTAAGGTTTAAAGTAGCAGGAGTGATGGTAGAGCCCAAACACATTTTAACATATTAAGGGGAGAGGGGATTTGCTTTCCAGATATGATATCTGGCTCACCTACAGCTTTTTTTGCTGCAGATATCTCTGAGTGGGAGTCATCCACTCCGAAGATACATCCTGGAAAGAGGAGGAAATTGAGGAAGCTTCTGAATCACCCTCTTTCATATCACTCCATTGCCTGCTACAGGCCACGACAACAAATCTATTCTCCAAATCACAAAAATATAATGTTCTGGAGTGATATATAATTAACCTGTAATTTTTAAGTTACGAATCACATTAGTAGTTGGCCTTACTGTGCATAAAAAATATCTGAATATGGGTATTATTACAAATTTCAGTAATTATTAAGTTCCACTGACCAAACATGCCAGAATATTTGCTGCTAGGACTAGAAAGATGCACATCAAATATTTCAGTCATAAGGTCCAAGGTTGCATAGATGTAACAAAAAACATTTTGACACAAACATAAAGTCAGACCTAGCAAAGAGATAATACCACACCTCTATAAGATCTATCTATCTGTCTGTCTGTAAGACAAACAAAACAATATACTAATACCATATCAACCAATGCTATACAAGTTAAATCAAAATCCAGCAAAAGGAAACACATTTTTACAGGTTTCAAACTCATAAAGGAAAATAAAACAGAAAAAATAAACTGAATCAAGTCTGAAATGTTAAACATCACATTTCATTGGTGTGTACACTGAAATAACCCATCCACAGAGCCAATCAAACTTATTTCAAGCCTTTTACATCATAATTTATTTTGGGACTTACGTTTTGATCATATATTCAATAAATGGCATGGGATGCCATCTGTAAAATATCCTCTGGGGTATACAATTTCTGTCTAAACCATAAGACCACATTTGCCTTGCCATAATAATATTTTAGGATAGAAAATGCTATTCACAGAGAACTGTGGGAAAAAAAACATCCCATTTGTTATCAAATAGTCCCCAAACCACTTCTTCGTAAGTTACGTGAGTTAATGCATTATTTTTTCATTCCTGTCCGAGAAGGGACCAGAATTGTACAGAAAGGGAACATTTAAGTAAAAAGTGAAGTTGTGACTGAAGAATATTAGCACAAGTGCCACGTGGGCAATACCTGTCTTTAATAGTTTTAAGTTTTAGTGAGTTGGGTACACCCAGCTTGCCATGCACACAAAGCCATTGAATGTCCCATATATGACTACGGATTCTCTTGTCAGTTTACAATCCTTGGACCTTGCTTACAGCTATCTTGGGGCATAAAGGAACCTCTGGTGTTGAAGAAAACTAAGTATTCATAGTAGAGGCACATAGCAAATTCTTAGCTGACATACTACAGACTCATAAGTCACATGCTGCTGCCTAATTTTTGTTAGTACTGACCTTCTTCATGCAGGTAACTGAGGTGAATCTTTTGGCAATCTGAGTTTGCCAGAATTCTAAGCCAGCACACACAGAGACAACCAGTCTAGTAGTAAAGGTGACCAAAATGTCTGGACCTTAGTAAAGTCTGAACATAAATTACTTTTAAAAAGATGGCCAAAAAATATCAATCAGTTGACCACTCCTTCAGGAACTATCAAATAAGTAATTTGCTGCGTAACAGAACTGAGATAACTCCCCCATAAAAAGGTGCTGTAAAGCCTTGACTCCACATCTATAGGTGTGAATACATAACTGAGAAAAAGAAAACACAGAGCAATTAATGTTTTTACTAAAGCCATCCCATTTTTCTTTGTTATGGACTTTCCTTTCCAAAGACTGACTTTCCTTTGTGTTCCATCCAAACAAGCATCTGAGTCAAACTTAGCAGTGCCAGGTGGTCAGAATAAAAAGCCAAGAACAGAGATATTCTCCAGGGAAATATTTATACCACCTAGTCTGGTACGGACTCATTTTATTGGATCATTTCCAATATGTACATCCCTGCATTTCAATGCGTTTATGATTGCACCAGAGACCAAAGAACACCTATTCAAAATTTGTGAAGCTGTCTCCCCAACCTACTCAGAGTCTAAGAAGAAGCAAAAGTAATCTGTATAAGCTGCAGTTTAACATGCAGAGCTATACCAATACTGATTCCCCATATGCCAAAGTCTTTGTATGCCAACATTGGTCTGAATCTATTTTAAAACAGGATCAATAGCAAAGGTATATAATACAAGACTTAGCAGACAACCTTCCTTGAAACCTATAGAAGTTACAAAAGGCTGCCCAGTCCACCTGTTAACATAGAGAAGTACGCTAACTGTATTATACAAAGTTTAACCCACTCAATAAACCTATGAGGGAGACCATATTTGTCAAGAACCTTAAACAGAAATTCATGAATGATCTGGTCAAATGCATTTTCCGGATCCTAAGTTAGGAAAAAGTCAGATACCTGATTTGTGGGCCCTTTATAAAAAACGATATATATTTTAGGATAAATAAATTGTCCTGAATGCATCTATAAGGAATTGCACACACCTGAAAATGAGAAAGTACTTCAGAAGCTAGTGTCAATAACCTAGCATGCAAGATTTTCAACAGCATTTTATTATAATTGTTCTGTAGGCATAGTAGTCTCCAGTTGCTCTCTTCCATCTTGTCACCCTATAAAAAAAATATAAATCAAAAAGGATTTAAGGGAAACTGCAGGTGTAGCATGAGCACCCTGCATTTTGTTATATAATGAAACAAAATCAGGTCCTAAAACCTCAAATTTGAAAATTCACTTGTTAACCAATGTGGCCCAGGGACAGTATTCTCATTTCATTGTTTTTATGGTTGCTTGTATTCCAGTCAAAGTAGTGGGTGTACACAAATGTTTAACTGAAAAATCAGGTATTGTGGGGACCCCCATATTATAAAAACATTGCCCAATGTCTGTTCCTGTAGTAATGCAACTAAAGGTAGAAGTAACCCATGTATCCACTGCCCATAAAATATTCATAGGATCAATAGAAACAGCATCCTGAGCAGTCTTAACAGAAGTCATAAGCTTATTTTTAACACTTGCCTCATAACCTCTAAAAGGATCCAGGAACTGTTTTTGCCCTGAGTTTCTGCTTGTAATTCAAAACACAAAGACTTCTGCCCCAATCATAATGAAAGGACTTCATTTGGCTTTTTATGCACTGAATACTATCTTAACTAACCTACTCTCCTGCAGCTTGTACACAAATTAAGCATTGCAACTGCTTCCTCAGACCCAGATATTTGAAATAGGATTCAGCAACTGTTTCCAACCACATGACATCAATATCTTCTTAATTTCTAATTTTCAATCCTCCCACCAGTCTCATAAATTGTAAAAGGAACACATCACTGACTATCTAGCCTTATAAAGGAAAGGAACTTTACTATTATTAGAATCAGATTCCAGTAGCAAGTTATTTAATATCCAGGGTTTCTGTTCAGATGACAAAGTCTTACTGAGATGATTGTGCATAATCACAGCCAAGTGATCAGAGGTTTATATGGCCTTTGTAACAAACTTGTTAACATTAATGGAATGGGAGACAAACAAAAATCAATTCTGGTAGCTAAAGAACTGCAAATACAAGTGTCCTCTCCTTCAGGATACACAGCATGACAAAAATCCTTCAAATTGGCTGATTTTATCATATCAGTCAAGAAAACAATGTGAAACAGTTAGTTTCTGCTTAAAACAGGGACCCAGTTTTAACCTAACCACAACTAAAGACCCCACCTATGATGACCATTCTGTCGGTGTATAAAATGGGCAGTATTTAGGAAAAAGAGAAATCCTGGAAGCTTTGGTCTGTTGAGCATAGACACATACAAATCTGAGGGATGTTGAAATGTAATTAGCATCTAGTAACTAAACGCTATCAGGTGAAACATTTATTACTTTAGTGACAGAGAAATCAAAACCACAAACACAATTCCTATACCATCACATGCATCATTACCCTGGGACCAAAAGAATTGATCAGATATCAAGTTATTGCAAGTTTACTGAGTTTAAATTCTCATATCTTGCAGGAAAAACATTTCTGGCAAAGTCTCAAATAAGGCTAAGGCAGGTACATTTTTAAGGGACTTGATACTGTTAGCATTTAATGAGACAATGGTCAGGGTATTACCTAAACACATGTGATGGGAGAACTAGGATTAACTGTTTGGTATTTTTGCACAGATCTCTGTCTACCTTTCATGTTCTTAACTATAGTGGACTCTGGAACTGAGCCATCTACAATCTTTAAAAAGAAGATGATACAGAGGCTTCCTAATCCTTCAAGTCTCTTTGAGAGTCACCAACTGTTTGTGTTCTTGCAGAACAGTAAACCAGTTTTGTAGGGTGACTTGTCTTGAGGGCCTGGTTTAAACTTTAGCATGGCCCCATTTTCAAAATTGAATGGTAAACCATCACATCCTGGGTGGGGGGGCAGAGCAGACTCAAATTGTCCATTATGGGTTCTGCCACTTCCTGAGTCTGAAGATCTGAGGAATTGTGACTGTGATGAAATCAGAACTACCAGATCAGGCTCTAGAGCCACATGGTCAGACACCTGTCATTCAGTTTCTGGGGAAACCAGAGCTAATGCTAAAGGGGATTGGACTTGATCAGTGCCCATAGGAGGAGTTGTGGAGGGAGATGGCAGTGCCTCAACCACATTGCCACCAGTAGTCTCCTCTCACTCAGACTCAGGCTGGTCAGAATGTTGATTACCTTTCCAGGCTCAGCTTTAGCAGTGGCCTCCAAATGGATTCATACTGCAGGCCTCTGAATATAAAATGCTCTTGGTCAGTAGTAACATCTCCATTTTCATATTATTCTATTCCGAATGTTTTTTTCTTTCTATCTGTCTGCCATGATTGGCCAGATATCCTGTATAAAACAATAGTCCAGAAAAAGTTGCTGCATTGTTTCAGGCTGAGAGATGCAGTTTGTCTCCAACATAATCTGTCAGCTGACCCAGTGGCATAGAGGGCTTAGGGTACATACACCTTACCCTCACACCACTGGCCATTGACCCAAATTTAGGAACAAGTTCAAATCACTGGGTGAGGCTAAGGAGATGACTGAGCTCCAGTGGATAGCTCTTCTCTCCTGTGGTAGGGATGCTTGCCAACTTCATCCTTGGCTGCTTTTGGGTGGAGGCCTGCAGGTAGGGTTGGTAGTTCAAGTGACACAAAACGAGATCCATGGTTCCAGTGCATGTGTGCTCCTCCATGCACACATGCTTACATGCTGTCACGATTGGGGACCAAGGAAGAAAAAAAGAAATGTGGTTTCCAGAGTCTACATGAAGTCTTGCATCCCTACCAACCATCCCATGTCATCACCTGTCCACCAGTCCTATCTGGATTAGAGTCACTGGGGGGGAGGACAGTCCTCCCATTCCTGGCCCTGCCACAGGCAATTCATGGGAGATCTCAGGCATGGTGGTCAGGGTAGGCAAGTGCCTGGTGAGAGGAGGAAGTGACAGGGCTGAGAGTCTGCTTGCAGCAACTAGCAAGGCAAAAATTGCCAGAACTCCTTCTCATACTGATTTGTAAAGCACTGGAATGACCTTGCTAGCACTATTTGGAATTGTGACTCTGTTTTGTCATTCAAATCTAGGCTGCTTACCTCTCTTTCTCTGATACTTGTATCTGTAAGTGCTTTAAATGAATTGCATTGAAATCTGACAAAGTAAGCTTTGCTTACTTTGTTCTTCCCTCAGCTCTGCACCTCTGTGACCCAACCCCCCACCGTACCTCCCCCCCGTTTCAGCCCTTCTCTAAACCTGGAAACATGATCTCTTTCTGTATCTCTGCCCTGCACCTCTTTCTCATACTTTTTACCCCGTCTCTTTTCCATCCCTTAAATTGTTAAATACTTCCACTCCCCACCAGACTTCTGTTGCAAACCCTAGTGCCCTGCTAACTCCCTGCTTCAACCAAGTGGCAGCTCCAATGCCACACTTCTCTACATGGCCTTCCTCCCCACTCATGTCTTTACCTTACTCCTTCACTTTACTGTGAATCCTTAAATTTCAGCTATCCACCTTCAGTTATTCACTTTGTTCCCCTAAACCATCTAACAAACCTTGGTTCAAGAGTACCAAGCTGCATTTCATCATTATCTCTCCTTTACTCCTCCCAGCGGGAGAGATAAATCCCAACCCGGGCCAACACTCAGTAAAGCCCTTACCCCATTCACTCCCTCCCTCCCTCCTTACCCTTTGCTCCAACCCCAGTTTCACTCCCATGTGGTCTAAAAATCCTCCACTCTAACATTTGCAGTGTCCTCCCTAAACTTGACCTGCTACTTCTACTTGTAGGATGCCTCAAACCAGACATCCTCATTGTATCAGAGACTTAGCTAATATACAAAATCCCTGATACTTCTGTCACAATTCCTGGATATCCCATTACCCTCCAGGACCGCATTGGTAGGGTGTGGGGCATAGCTATCTACTCCGCTTCCTCTTTCCAAACCACTACTGTTCTATCTACCACTGACCACAATGCCTGTGAAGCCCTTGTCATTAGACTATCTCTACCCTTTTTTGTACCAATATTTATTGCAGAAGCCTACTGCCATCCTGGTCTACACCACTCTGTAACCACTGATCTAATCACCACTGTTGGGTTCTTACCTCCTCAGGTGAGCTCTACCTGCTAGGGGATATAAACCTGAACTAGTTATTATCCACCTTAGCTAAGACTTGTTTTGAAATAGCTGCCCTTAACCTGTCCCAATTAATCACAAAACTGACTCACCTAAACCACTAATTCCATAACAACACACTCATAAACTGGGCTCACTGCCCATCCCTCAAAGGGTATTCCAGTCAAGCCTACTGCCAGATGCTCTAGCACTCATCATCACGATCTACATAGTTAGAAAGTACACAGACCTAAAGCATCCCACAAAACTACTAAATGATCCGCTCTTATAAAACATTAGACCTTGGCCCTCTATATCATGACTTAACTCACATTGACTGGGCCCCTATTCCCTAAGCTGCACTAGCTCTCTGCTCCTGCTATTTATCTCTCTCTTGCTGATCTCCTCAACCTATTTTTCCACACTGCGACTATCCCTGAAGCCTGGAAACATGCTAGCTACACTTCTCCCCCTAGCAAAGGGAGGTGATCTCTCATCTTTTGGGAATTACCTCCCTCATCTTGCTTCTAACCACCCTGGCTAAACTCCAGGAACACCTTGTTCTCTCTCCCAACTCTCCTCCTTTTTGACAACTCCTCCTTCTTCTTCACTCCTTTCCAATCTGGATTTTGGAAGAATCACTCCACAACCCCTTAGACTTACTTTAGACTCACTGACTCTATCCATTCTGCTATGGATAGAGGTCACATTACTTCTGCTATCTTTGTTGACCTTGCCAAGGTTTTTGACACAGTCTCCCACTCCTCCTCCTCAAAACTCTCTCGTCAGCTGGCTTGTCTCTGTCTGCCTGCAACTGGTTCAAATCCTACCTGGTAGGTAGAACTCAATCTGTTAAAATAGCAGACTCTACATCCCATCCACTACCCATCTCGACTCATGGGCCTCAGGCTCTGTTCTTGCCCACTCTTTTTCTCAATATTTCTAAATGACCTACCATAAGTATGCATCTCATCCTCTATCCATATGTATGCTAATGACACAGTCGTGTTCACCTCTGGCCAATCTCCTCTGATTTGACTTCCAAATTACAGCTTGACTTTAATAATGTTCAATGTCTGGCTAAGCTTGTATCAGCTGTTCCTCAATGCCAAGAAGACGGTCTCCATGACCTTGGCACTAGGCAGAGACTCTAGGCTACCTTCCTTCCCTTCCTCCTTCCACATTCTTGACAAGACAACACCAGAGGACACCACATCTTTCAACACCTGGGTGTCTGGCTTGACCAACACTGTAACTTTTCTGTACATATTGACGCCATCCTGAAAATACTGTGCCCCAAGTCATGCCTTTTACAGGAACCACAGTTCCTTACCACTCTGATTAGGTGTGATATTGTTCAGAAAATTATGCTCCTACTTTTGACTATTATGCATATGATCTATAGTGCTGCCCTAAGTATTCCCTTATGGTTGGATACTCTTCAATGCTTTCTGTTACTTTGCTCTTGACTCCCTCTCACACACATCACTGTACCTTGTATCATTCTCTAGCTTTCCCTCCCTTGAGTGCAGGCATGTCTCTCACTGCGCACATTCACTTCTAAATTCTGATTTGGGACTCTCCTCTTACCTCTCCCTCCTTACTTCTGCTCCACCTCCCTCCTCCCACCATCTCAGATCTGCTGATGCACACACTCTAGCTATTCTTCATCGCTCTACCTCCATAGGCCAGGAAGCTTTCTCCTACCGCTTCTCAAAGCTTTGGAGCTCACTGTCACCTCCTGTCAGACTTTCCTATTCCCCATCTTCAATTTTCTTAGCCCTTCACTATTTCTATTCTCCTAACTGCACTTGTTCTTAGCCCCCTTAAACCCTCCCAACCCTGGCGCATTATCCTTTAGCCCTACTTTACTTCTATTCTCCTAACTGTACTTGTCACTAACTCCCCTTCGCAACCCTCACCACCCGTGTGCACTATCCCCTACTCCTGTATCCCTGACTTACCTCCTGTCTTCTAACTGAACCCCTCCTCTGATTACTTCCTCACATTCTACCACCTATTATACCCCTCCTCCCACCCTCTAACACAACCTACTGTGCCATTTTGACTCTCTACTACCATCCACAACTTACTGTGCTATTTTGACACTCTACTGATGTCTTTCCCCCACTAACCCCTCTTTCTAGTTTACCCCTATTTTCTCCAGCCTCCGTATTCCTTATTCTTCTCCTCCTCCCCTCTGGTCACCA
Organism: Neoceratodus forsteri; assembly: GCA_016271365.2. NCBI lineage: Eukaryota > Metazoa > Chordata > Ceratodontiformes > Ceratodontidae > Neoceratodus > Neoceratodus forsteri. Next base: position 1,021,512,489 of record CM028129.1, read on the forward strand.
GCCACATTTCACTCCACCTCCCTGACCCCCTTCTCTCCCCTTCCTTTTCTGCCTGGTCCTGTCCCCCTTACAGGGCTCTCTGTCACCCTGAAGGGGTATAGATCCTGGCTGCCTCTTCTACCCTCTTCCTTTCCCCACTTTCAAATCCTGACTTTGCAGGGTTCTCTGCATCCTGAAAGGTATATATTGGCCTCTTACTCCTCCCTTCCTCCACTTTCAAATTCATCACCCACCCACCTCCCTATTTCCCTATCTCTCTCTTCCCCTCCTGTCCCTCTGCCCCCCTCTTCTCTACCTCCACACTTCCTTTCTCTTCTCTCCCTTTCTGCTTGGTTCTATTCCCCTTGCAGTGTTCTCAGCATCCTGAAGGGGTCAGATCTTGGCTGTCCCTCTCTCTTCCTCTTTCATCCCCATCCTCTACCCCTTGCCTGTCCACTTCCCCACTTGTCTTATAACTGCCCTTCCTTGGGTATACAATAGCACTTTGAATCATGTGCTCAGTCTACTACTTCTAGCACTTCAAGTGTGTTATTCATCCTCTAACCTTTGCCCTACTGGATCACCTGCTCTTGGGTTGTTGCAATGTATATTATTTCTGTACATTGTTTTGTTTACCCTGAGTTGTTGGTCTGGGTTATTTCTGCTGTGTAATTGTACTACACTGTTTTTTTTTTTAATAATTATACTTGTATTGCTGTGTTATTGTTATGTGTTTGCCTGTTTTTCTAACTCTTGTACCCCCCCCCCACCACGGACGCTTCTGGAAGCAAGCTGTTTACAGCTCTTGTTGTCTTTCTTGGTAAAACATTTTCCAAATAAATAAAACAATAAATAAATTACTGCCCCATTCAGCATGGAATGCTTTGTTATAATGTAACTATATAATTCTGTATGTAGGTACCTTAATTGTATGTCCACTTGCTGTAGTGTATATCAATGATTATTTAATGTGTATTTGATACTGTAATTTATGTATTATGTGTCACTGATGCTGACCCCTTTGATAATAGGTACCTGCCTAAAGGATTCTTTGTGTAATAAAAATAAATAAATAAATGAATGAATAAAATAAAATAAAATAAAAACTACAGTACATGGAGAAACCTAATCTGTCAGTCACTGCTTTGTGTATTTGATTGCCCCAAACATTTAGTTTTCATGAGCACAAACTCAGATGGTGCCCTATAATTTTTGCATGTATTTTTGCTCATTAATCTATAAGAGAATAGTTTTGCAGAACCTCTAATGCTATCCTGAAAGACTGGAGTTTCTGCAAAGTGAGTTTCATTATATTACTCTACAACTGTTTCTTAGTTTGCAACTCAATTTCTGTTTTTGTAATATTCCAATGTCATAGTCTTAAAAACATTGTTTAATGTATACTGGCAAGGTTTGATGTCGCCTTTAAAATTTGATACTCCTTCTTTCCTATGCAGAAATCAAGGAGGAGGTTAATCTATGCACTAATACAATTCATAGCTTGCTTTTCTACTAAAAGATTGGTACCAAATTCAAGAAAAAATACAGGAAAAGAAAACTATGGGATTAACTTTGCAAGACCCTTTCCTCTACTCGTCCTCCCTCTACACCTCGCCCACCGACGAGGGATTGCTAGAGGTTCCTAGGGTTCGCGAAAACATCCGGGCACGGTGTTTTCATGCTGCCCCTACCCTGTGGAACTCTCTACCGTCGGATACGTGAGTTGTCTGACCGTTGAAAGCTTTAAGTCAGAACTGAAAACCTATTTATTTCAAAAGGCGATGGGGAGTAGTTATTGCACTGTATTGAAATTATATTTTATTGTTGTTTGTTATGCTATATGTATGTTTTATATGTATTTAACTATTTTATTGTACAGCGCTTTGATTTCGAAAAGCGCTTAAAAATAAACTTTTACTTACTTACTTACTTTTAATGCGCATATAGGGGTGTGGCAATTTTCACTGGGTTACGCCTGCTGCCCCAGACTAGTTGGGAAAATATATATGTAAATCTGAGCCTGCAAAGTGGTCTTTGAGGGTGGTATAAGATACAGTATGTACAAACAAACTCTTGCCAGAGCCATTAGGGCAACAGGAGAGGAATGTGAGTCATCCTTAGGATACGTGGAGGCTCATAAAGTGACAACTGGCAATAAAGGTGATGAAAAATATAACATCAGACCTGGTATTAACTACCCACAAGGCATATTTTCAATAATTGGTTATTAGATGAAAGTATTAAAAAAAAAGCTTTACATATAAACCACAATAACAGTAAATATAAATTTATATCGAAGTCCATTTTCCACATGTTGGGGCGAAGCACTGAGTATATAAAATGTTTAGGTGTTCCTCCATATGTACTCCTTCTCTTGAGAGACATTTTCTCTTGCACTGTGTATCCAAAGAACTCTGTGATACAAAATACAAATGTCAGGCATCTGTTCTAAAAAAACATTAAAAGCAGGACATTATTGTATCAGATGCTCATTTAGTCATAATCCTACAGTGTCAGCTGTAGAAAAGTGTCTCAGTACTGAGGTATACCTAGATATACTGAGGCAGAATGAGGCAAAATCACATTACAGTCAATGTAGATTGCAACTTGAGTGCCTCAGTGGTACTTCAGTGGTACCTCAAGGTAGGCAACTTCTAGATAACTACCACTATAATACAATAAAAACACTTCAGTTGCAAAAGTATGCCTGCCATCTTTATATACAGGAAATGTATTTGTTTTTATTTATTGAAATGTTTCACCAGGAAGGCACACTGAACAACAAGCTGCTTGTCTCCCGGTGCGACCTGGGGGGGGGGGTATACTTGGATGAAGAATTAGACATACGGTTTAACATTGAAAATATTCAAGAAATTAAACATTCAATTACATTTATAACAAGACATACAGTTAAAAATACCATAAATAATCATGCAGTTGCATTTGTAACATAACATACAATTAAATATATCACACCTGTGAAATATGCATTTAATTACAAGTGGCATATCTGAGAAACATAGTGCAGTGGTGAAGGGAGAGGAGAGCATGCTGAGACACAGGCTGGGGTGGAAGGTTTAATAGGTGATCTGAGTCATGGAGAGGAGCAGAGGCATAGGAGGACAGATATGAGGGTTAAAGCAGGAGCAGTTAGATGAGAGAAAGTTATGAAGGCAGAAGCAAGGAGTGGGAGGAGGAGGAGTGCTGTATTTGATGGTGGGGGAGTTCCAGATTTCTGGGAAATGATGGGTAAAGCCTGACTGACTGATAAGAGTGGTATGATGGGGGACCAACAAAGTGCGATTGTAATTATTCAGTAGCACCTATATTGACACAGAACAGCCACCAAGAATGTCCTGCAGAAGAGCTTAAACACTGAAGAACATTCATTTCAGTACATATCGATTACACTGAACCAAAGTTTCAAAAACTTGGTTAAATCAGCAAATGAATTGCCTGTGTACAGTGCAAAAGACGTGTCCATCACAAAAATGTTGCAGTTAGTAAAACATTCACCAGATGTATGTTCAAAGGAATATTCAGTAAGATAGTTGCTTACCTCTAATACCTCAGGTTATTTACCTGACAGTATGTTTCAGTCCGGCCTTCTAGAGGGTAAAACAACCTGGTGCCTAAAATCTAGAATTTCAGGGCATCAAGAAGGTGTTTCATCCTACGAGAGCAGTTCACTAATACAGCAATGATAGAGTGCTGCTGAATAAAGCAACATTTTGGATTGTAACCTAGGGAGATAATAAGTTCTCTAGCGTAAATTATGGACTGGATCTCAGACCACTGAGGAAAGAAAATGGAAATGAAGTGTTATTAATGGGTTACATAGAAATGTAAACTTTGACAGCAGATAAGGACCGCTTGGCCCATCTAGTCTGCCCATTTTCCTACATACAGGATAGGCTGCAGAGCCTAGTCAACCAACAGCCTATTTCTTCCTACTCCCCACAAGAATTGCCTTATGTCTGTCCCATGACATTCTTGAATTCTCCCACAGTTTTAGACCCCACAACCTCCTCATGAAAAGCTGTTCCATGCATCCACCTCTCTCTGTGAAAAATACTTCCTCACATTGCCCCTGAACCACTCCCCATCTTTAAATTGTGTCCCCTTGTTCTTGCACATCTCTTTCTGAAAGATGCTACCCTCTTGGACTTTGTTGATTCCACTGAGGCACTTAAAAGTTTCTATTATGTCCCCTCTCCTTCTTTTCCTCAAGGGTATACATATTAAGCTCCTTTAGTCTCTCCCTCATACGGCTTCTCTTGCAGACCCTGCACCATTTTAGTTGCCCTCCTCTGGACTGCCTCTGTCCTGTCTATGTTCTTGCGGGGATGGGGTCTCCAGAACTGGACACAGTACTCCAGATGAGGTCTCACTAACTGTCTGTACAGAGGGATAACAACTTCCTTGTTTTCTGCTGCAGGATGCCTCTCCCTATGCATCCCAGTATACCCCCAGCCCTCCCTACTGCCTTCTCACATTGTTTACAACCTTAAGGTCATCTGATATGATACCCCCAGGTCCCTTTCCTTTTGTTGTTGTTACTACCCCCTTTGTGTATTTCTTCCCTGGGTTCTTGTTTCCCAGGTACATTATTTTTGCACTTCTTTGCATTGAATCCTAGCTGCTATACTCTGACCATTCCTCCAACCTTGCAAGTCCCTTCTCATCCTTTCCACACCTCCTTTGTATCAACCTTTGCAGATCTTGTGTCATCTGCAAAGAGGCATACTTTCCTTCCAGTTCTTCTTGCAGTGTCCTTTTAAAGACATTAAAGTGACTGGACCTCAGTACTGAACCCTCAGATACCTCACTAGTAACTTTCTTTCTTCAGAGGGACCATTTACAATTACCTTCAGTCCTATTGTGCAGCCAATGTTTTATTCCAGGCTACCACCCTGGGACCCACTTCCAGGCTGGTTAATCTTGACTATTAATCTTTTGTGTGGGACTGTGTCTAATGCCTTGCTAAAAGTCTAGGTAAGGCCATGTCACTGCCAGCCCTCCTGGTCTCCATGCTTCATTTGGTCACCCAGCCAAAGAAACTTATTAGGATTTGTCTGACATGACCTTCCCGCCTGAACCCATGCTGCCTTGGGTCCCAGCCCCATTGGTCTCTAGGTACTCAACAGTTCTTTTCCTTCAGAAGTGACTCCATCACTTTCCCTACCATAGAGGTCAAACTGACAGGTCTGTAGTTTCCTGCCTCTGACTTGGTTCCACCTTTTGTGCAGGGAATCACATCCACCTTCCTCCAGTCCTCAGGTACCACACCATCCTCCCATGATTTATTAAAAAGAGTAGCCAGTGGTTTCACTAGTTCCCCTTTTAATTTTTTTTAGAATTTGTAAGGAAATTCCATCAGGCCCAATTGCTTTGTCCTCCTTCAGTTTTAGGAGTTCTTGCAGAATCCATTCTTCTGTGAAAGGACTGGAATCAGAACTCTATCAAGAATGTTTCTGTTAATTGGATTTGCAACCTCTCCTCTTTGTGAATAGTGAGCAGAAATATTCATTCAGTAGACATGCTTTTTTCACTGTCCCTCTGCCCACTCCACCATTCATTCTATTCAGCCTCACTATCCCTCCTTTGTCTTTCTATGCTCACTGATGTACCTATAAAAGGTTTTGTCCCCTTCTTAACCGGAAGTTGGCTATCTTTTCCTCAGTTTGGGCCTTTGCTATTCTGACTTCTTCCCTGCTTCCTTCTGCCTTAACGGTCAGTCTCTGTCCTGTTTCTTCTGTGTTTTCTTCTTCTGAATGCTATCTTTTACTTCTGAACTTTCCAGCCATTTCTTTTGAGAACCATAGTGGCTCTTTTCTTTCATTTTGATTTGTTTATTTGCTTCACAAAAGGCTTGTTGCCTTGTGATGACAGTTTTGATGATTCCCCATTGTTGTTCCACCCCTCCTTCTAGCCTGTTTGCTAGTGCTTTTCTGAGGCACTCTCCCATCTTGCCAAAGTCAGCCCTCCTGAAGTCCAGTACCCTCACTTTTGTATGGCTTGACTCTGTTGCTGAGTTAAACATGAACCACACTATTTGATGGTCACTTGTTCCCAGATGGCAACCCACTTCAAGATCTGAGATCCTCTCATTGCCCCCATTTGAAAGTACAAGGTCTAAGACTGCTCCCTCACAAATGGGTTCCAAAACTAGCTGTCTGAGGCCTGCCACCTGTAGGGCACTGAGAATGGCCCTGCTCTGGGATTTGGCTGCAGAAAATGTGCTCCAGTTAACATCTGGCATCTTCAGGTTCCCCATCAACAGTATCTCCCCTTTCTCTGCCATCCTAAGAATGCCTTCAATCATATCCTTGTCCATTCCCCCTGACATGGGGGTCTGTATACAACCCCTGTGCAGATTGTGGTGCCCTTTCCAGTCTCTAAGGTGACCCACAGTGCCTCCTATCCTCCCTGTTTACTCTTTGGTTCACTTGCTTTTAGCCCTTCCTTTACATAGAGAGCTACTCCTCCCCTCTTCTCCCCTGCCTGTCTCTCCTGTAGCTTATATACCCTTGTATGTTAACATCCCAGTCATGGTTCTCTGTGTACCATGTTTCTGTGACCGCTACGATATTCAGGCATACCTCTTCCATCAAGGCCACCAGTTCAGGGAGCTTGTTGCACAGACTATGGGCATTGGTACTCATTACCCTCCATTTCCTGATGGCCTTACTCCTTTTTGCCCCATCCCTGTCCTTCTTGCCTTTGTCACTTTCCCAATTTACCCCTGCCCTTCTCCCTATTGACATCTCTATGTTGGTATTTACCGCACATACTATCATGATTTTTTTTTGGGGGGGCTAGGATTTCCCTGCTTCTTTCCAGTGCCTCCCCCTTGGCTAGTTTAAATCCTTGCCAATGAAGCATTTAAACCTATCATCTAGGATCCTAGTTCCCCTCCTGGACAGATGCAGTCCATCATGCCAGTATAGGTTTGCATCACTCCAGATGGACCCCCAGTCCCCAATGAAGTCAAATCTCTGAGCTCCACACCAGTTTTTCAACCACTAAGTGAATCCCATGGTGCGGAATGCCCTAGCCTCTCCTACACCATAGATGAGCAGCACCTCCGAGAAGGTTGCCGTGCGTGATACTTGTCTAAGGCCCCTCCCCAATTCCAAAAACTATTCCTGAACTTCTCTAATCCCTTTCTTAGCCAGGTCATTTTTCCCTAGGTGGAAAATGACATCCAGCTCCCTCCCCTATGCAGCTGCTCCAGCATTCTTGAGGATTCGTTCCCTGTCCCTCCAAGCCATGGCACCAGACAGGCACCTTGCCTCCTCTCCCTTCCTCCCCAGTTCTACCTTCCTACATGGAGTCCCCACCAGGAGTTGTTTCCTTCCCCTGTGGGGTCCTCTGCCACCCTCCTGTGGGTCTCCTTTTTGAAGGTTCCCAGCATCCTCCTTGGTCTCCACTGCAGGTGCCTCCATAGAGGAACCACACTTTGCCAGAATGGCATAGGAATTGTGGAGAGGTACAACTGGAGGGATGCACCTCTGTTCCACCTCCCTCACCCTCCCTGAGCCCACTGTGGTCCAACTGCTCCTCTTTCTTGGCAACCTCTGAGGCTATGGCAGTGGCACTGGTGGTCCCTGGATGGAAGAGGAGGTCCCACAAAACCTGGCCAACTCAGCCTGGAGATGAGCAACCTCCTCCCTCAGCCCAGAGAGGTGCCTGCAGATGGGGCAACACTGCATCATCATGTCTTATTTCTGGCCCCTTAACTGTTTGGAATCCTTACTCTTTCCTGTTTTTTTGCTGGCTGCTGCTACATTACTCTGACAGTGAAAATCTTAAATTTCCCTCTCCCCTTACCCCTTTATTTTCTCTATTTTTAACTGTTGTTTTGGTCTTTTTTCCCCCTTCTTACTTCTTTTATTCTCCTCCTTTCCCTTCCACTGTTTTTCTGTACATTATGATATAGAATATGATTATTTGGCTATGCTGTTGTATGTATGTGTGTGTGTGTGTGTGTTATATATATATATATATTAATATATATATATATATATATATATATATTATGTATATATATATATATTATGTGTATATATATATATATATATATATATACATATATATAATATATGTTTTCAGCATCTGCACTTTCAATGGTTATGCACTGCAGTTTATTTACACTGTGTTGTATTACCTTTGGAATTGTCTGTTTAACAATATGTAGCACCTAAGGGTGGGTAATGGATGGTACATATGGGCACATCATGTGGTCAGGGTGTATTACATTCTATGAATTTGACATTTGTTTGTATTATGATGTCACTGTGATGCCACAACACTTATGTATATATAATAGTGCTCAATCTTCCTGTAATTGCCTTTGAAGCAGATCTTTTAGGATCTAAAATGTGTCAGGCATGGTGCTTTTTTAATAATCACATGAATTTGTAAACCACTTATGGTGTCCATGAAATGTGAAGTGGTGGGTCTGAACATAATTTTGCAACAAAGGACAGCATCACCAGTCATGGGTTTTTTGGAAAAAGAGCAATACTGAGTGTCATTAATATAATACCAGATGGGATGTTGGTGCACATAGTCCACAAGTTGGCCCAGGCCAGCAGCATAAGTACAGGGGGTGTGTGTCACATAAAAATAGCATTGTTATGTATGAAATTCAGTTATTCAAGACTTGCACTTGTAATCAAGATGTGGTAAATTGAGCTTGATGAACACAAGTTGCTCAACATGTTCAGGGTCTAATGAGGATCTGTGAGGCTCTACCACATCCCCCGCTGTGCTAAACAACCTCTCTGATGGCACACTGGTTGGGGGGCAGCTCAGGTATTTCATGGCCAGCTGTGCTAAGTGAGGTGATGATTTCAACTTTTTGGTCCAGTACTCCAGTGGGTCAACTGAAATGTGTTCAAGAGCCTCTGTCAAGAAGCATTTCAAAACATTGCTGGCTGAGAGTGGGTGCTGCTCATTTTGTTTTCTTTGCTCCATCTGTAGGGATGAACTGAGTTGTGCCCAGCAGTCTTCTTCTTCTTCCATTTCTGGGGCATCCTCCACCTGCTGTTCTTGTTCTTCCATGGCTACTTCAGTAGGCATCACATCCTTGGCACACATTGTAAAGGTGAGCTCTGAGCACAGCTGCTGATGAAACTCATTAACCCAGTAGGCAGGCATTTCAAGGTGCAGTGTCTCACACTTAAACCTTGGGTCCAGCATAGTTGAAAAAAGATATGGCTTAGTGGCACAGATATCCTTGAAGCTGTTCCCTAATTCAGTTGTTAGATTGTGTACAAGGGCCATCACTGCAGGTGCAAGATCAGCATGGGTTGAAAATCTCCGCAGCAACTTCTTCAGTATCTGGACTGCAGGGATGACCTGACTCAGTAGTGCAGATTCTACACTCATGTCACATGTGCTTCTTTCAAAAGGACCAAGCACCTTTACTGTTCCTTTAATAACAGACCAATCCTGGTGGCTGAGAATTCTCCTAATATCTGTCTCCATACTCATTTCATAGAGAACTCGCTTCTTTTCCAGTAGCCTTTGCAACATGTAGAATGTTGAATTCCACCATGTTGACACATCCTGTATCAGCCTGTGCTGTGCTATCTTAATGTGCTCTTGCACCTGCCGCAGTTGGTTTGTGGCTTTAACTGAGTGATGGAAATGGGCACAAATTTTTCCTGCTGTCTTAAGTGTTTGATCAACCTCTGGTGTCTTGCAGATGGACTTTGTCACCACCAGATTCAAAGTGTGTGCATAACAACGGATGCCTTTAAAGTGCCCATCAGACAAGGTCTTTATCATATTTGCTGCATTGTCAGTCAAAATTAAACCAACACACAGCGATGTGTTTTCAGTCCACACATGCAGCATGTCTTGCAAGAAGGCCAAAATGTTAGCGGACCGGTGATCAACAGGCATAACGGACACATTCAGAAGTGCAGACCTGCTATAAGACATTGTGGAGCCTACTCCAGGGGAATAACAGAAAGTATGTAGACCTGCACCTTCACTGCCTGTACCAGTTGGGTCTGCTGCACACCAATGTGCAGTCAGAGACATGTATGCATGGTTGGAGTTTGTGCTACTCCATATGTCTGTTGTGCAATGGAACACATCCCTGACTGCATTTGATAGTCACTGCAAGACTGCCTTGCACACATCCTCATAAATGTTGGGCACAACAGTAAGGAAGAATGTTGTGCGTGATGGTATCTGATACCTTGGGTGCAAATGTTGCATCAGCCACATAAAACCAGTGTTTTCTACCATTGAAAATGCCTGAAGATCAAGTGCAATAATTTCCCCAATTAACTGGGTGATCTGTTGTGCACATGGGTGTTACGAGTGATATTTAGTCCTTGCATGAAAGGACCACATAATGGGTGCCAAAGAAGTCTGGGACTATAATGGGGTCTGATGCCTTTCAATGGGAGATGTTGACCGTGCAGCAGATGAATCATAAGGAGGCAAAGAGACAGCCACAGTTTGTCCTGACACAGTTTTGTGATGAACTGTCACTGGTGTGGATGGGCAATGAGAAACTGTGTCAGACTCACTGACATGATGACAATCACCACCACTTTGTGACTGGGAATCATCAACTTGATCTGGACCCCCACCAGTACCACAAGAGGGTGTTGTTGGTGTACTGTGGGGCAACACACTGGATCTCTGCAGTGCACTGGCATGCTTCAGCTTCAAATGATTATTCATTGCCGTGGTAGTTAGGTTAGATACATTTTTCCCCCTGCTAATTAAGGTGTGACACAGCCCACACACTGCCTTAGCTGGATCATTTTTGGATAAGCTAAAATGAAGCCACACAACGCTTCTTACAGCCTTACTTGAGCCAGCACTTTTTGCACCAATAGGTCGGCTATGGCTACTCCTTTTTCTACCACTTTTACCACCAGATGAACTGTGTGTTGCAACAGCATCTTGATCTTCCTCCACAACAGCTGTCTGACTTTCTTGATTAGAACATTCCCTAACTTGTGTGGATGGAGGTGACACAACCCTGCTGAAGCTTAGTGTGGACTGCTTCGTTTTTTTCACAGATGGAGGTTTAAAGCCTTGCTTGCTCTGCTGACCATGCCTATGCTCACTTTGTTGAGTACTCCTAGCACCTTCCCTCAAGTTGTCTGCAGACTCTGCAGCTCTTAGGTTTTTACGAGTCAGATATGAGGCATATTTTGTCTCATCCTCAAAGTCACTCATGTGGGTGTCTGTGTCATTGCCAGATGCTGATGATGATGGTAGCTCACTAGGGTCCGGAATATATTTGGAGCCAGAAGACTGGTCTGAAAACTCTGCATCCTCCTCATGTAATACATCATCAACCACCTGAGCAGCAGGACTGCTATGTTTGGATTGCATCCTAGGGGTAGGGGCACTTATTGTCACAGGCACTGTGGCAATATCTGTTGGTGCAGTATCCTGGGTCATGGCAGTAGCCACATTTACAGTGACTGCACTGGTAGTGATTACAGTACTAGTAGCCATGGGCTCAACATTGTCACTGGAGGCACTTGCTGAAGCAATGGTGCTGGTGGCTATAGTGGTGGATAGGGTTACAGTGACAGGGACAGCAAAAGTGGTACTGATGGCACTGGCTGATGTGCTTGTGCTACAGGTGGTCATAGGGACTGGCAGTATGCTAGTGGTGGGAAGGGGTGAAACATCAGCATGAGTGGCGGAAACTACAAGGTAACTCAAGACACTGGCTGTGGCTGCTACTTCCTCACTTGGAGCTCTGATAAGCTGTAATGCCCTCCTACTACTGCCATAAAAGGCTGGGGCAGAAAATGGGTGACTTCTACTGGTGGTGGTAACAGTGCTATCAATTAGGTTACTACTACTAGAGCTTCTTTCACCACCCAACATACTATGTTAGCTTACCACCTTGCTAGGTGAAAAAAATATTTTGGGACGCTGAATGCATCCAGATGAACATACAGTACCTTCTGATTCAGCATCACTGTTGCATGCCAGGCTTGGGTACAGGCAGGGCAGTGGACTTGCTGGGACTAGACCAACTCCTTTTACAAGTTTGCTTATCACCAGACATGATAAATGTTACTGCTGCTGGTTAATGTTACAATCAGTAGAAGTGCTATGATTAATTAATAACACAGGCAAATATTTTTATTTATGTTATGGTATGCAACAATGTGCAACTGTGGATGTAATATATGCAACTTGCAAATAAGCCCACAACAGAACCGTACCCAGCAGGCCCAATAAACACACAATTCACTGTGCCACATCTGACATACTGAAAGACCCCAGGAGAAACTGATGGACAGATGTGTGACTCACTCTGCACTTACACTCAGATGCAGTGGAGGGGAGACTATGTGTTAAAATACTTTTTTTTTCTAAACAAAATCAGATTGTCATTAATTTTCAATTACATCACAGGCAGCAGCCTGTCACACTCACACTACTGTATTTTGTGTGGATTGGAATGTTAACCACTAGGGTTGGGGGAACCACTAAGCAGTGATGCTTACCAAACAAAACAATCCTCTGTAAATGATTGTTACTGAGCCCAGAAACAGTTTCCCAAATTCTATATATCTTTTCTAAATGCTAAGATTCTGTCACACTAGACAAAAAACTTAAGCCCGACTTTACTGAGCAAAAAAAAGGCTTTTTTCTGACACAAAATAAATCTCTTTGAATGAAAAAAATTCACACACTGTAAGAGCAGACAGATGTGTGACTCACTCTGCACTTGCAGCACACAGACACAGTGGGGTAGGGGAGACTAGGTGTCAGACTAATTTATTTTTCTAAACAAAATCTGATTGTCATGAATTTCTGTTGCACCACAGGCAACAACCTGTCACACTCACACTAATATATTTTTTTGTGTAGTTCAAACTTTAACACTGGGGATGTGGGCTGGGGGCCACTAAATGCTGAAGCAGTGATGCTGCTTAGCAAACAACCCTCTGTGAAAAACTGTTATGGAGCCCAGAAACACTTTCCCCATATTATATATATTTTATAATGTTATATTAACTTTACTGAGATTTCACCTAGATTTGGTGTGGACTTGAACTTTAAAGTTAAACCTGGGGAGAGGGGAGAGACTGCTCACAATATGCGCTGAATGTGGCAGCAATTACTGTAGTAAAACCCTCTCTGAATTACTGTTTACTGAGCCCAGAAACAGTCAGTTACCCTAAATTATTATATTATGCTATATACTTCTGTCACACTAGACAGAAAACTAAAGCCTGACCTTTACTGAGAGCAGCAACAAAAGCCTCTGCTGCCACAAAATAAACAATATCTAAACCAAACTAAATCACACACTAGAGCAGTGTGGAATGGATGAATGCAGTGGGAGAGGGGGATGCAGACACAAATAGTCTTCCCTTTCTCCTAGGCTAGGCTGCTAGTCCCTGTGTAACTTAGCAAAAACATAAAAAAATCAGTCACGAAAAAGTCTCTAAAACTTAAGGATCACACTCCAGCAAAAAAAAAAAATAAAACTAGTTCAACAACAAGATTCTGTAGTTTGAGAAGCTCTGAGAATGCTGTCTCACAGTGAGGAGATCACATGATCTGCAGAGCTGAGAAGCCTCTGGTTGGCCAAGGAAGCTCTGTGAGACTAGGAAATCTCATTTCCCAAATACCTTTCCTGAATACTGAATAGTGTGGTATTTGGAACGGCTGTCTGAATATTCAGAACGACCACTATTCATGGTATTCAGAAAATAATATTCGGGATATGCACAGCCCTAATGTATAGTACTTGTGCCATTTTATGTTATGGAAGTACTATATCAATACACCATTATCTGTAATTAGGGTATAACATTATCAGTATTTGTACTTGCATGTTGTACTGTCGTGTGAGTACTGTTTAGTACTTGTGTGATTTTACATCTTACTTATATTAAAATATCCTCATCCAGTATATCAATAGAGGACATTAGATGGCAGACAGTTGAGATGGTGAGAGCAGGGTTTAAGCCAGCCATTGGCCCCCATTTTCAAAAGGTTAGCATGTCACAAACCAGGTTTTTGCTGTGCTAACCAGGAATAGCAATGGCCATTAGGGGTGTGGCCATATAAAAAGGCCACCTATGTGTAGCGCACCCTGACAGCACCATGGGCACACTATTGTGCTACTCATATACAAATGAGGGAGCCTCCTTGCATATGCAACACAGCATGATATTGGAAAATGTTCAGATGAGCTAAAAAAATTATGAGTTAACCTCATGGACATTGATTGGATAAACCAAACAGCAGACACTTCCCCTGGCAGGATTTTCATATCAGCCTGTGAACAACTAACCCTACAACAATATGTTACTGAATTTATCAGGGAAAATAGCATCCTATACCTGTTTTTTTTGTACCCCTTATATGAGCTTATCAAACTACACAGTGGGTCCCCCACTATCAAACAGTGATCAGTGCTCTGTTGCTTTTTAATAAATCAGTCTCATACAGTAAATACAAATGAGTGATATGTCTATATGATTACAGAAAAGCTGATATCAAGAAAATACATTTTGCCTATCAGATAAAAAATGGGACACAGAACTAGAAAATTGTGATTCTGACAAAATGTGGCTACATATAAAAAAACACCATATTAACTGTTACTGTAGTACAAACTGCATCCCAAGATATAAAAAGAGAAACAATCATTATAGGTACCCTAGATGATTAACAAAAGAAAGTATTAAAAAAAAAAAAGCTTTCTTTGCTTTTAAAAAACATAAAACACAGGTAAATTGGGTAAAATATAAATCATTACAAAATCAATGCAAAATTGTTATCAGAAATTCCAAGAAAAACATAGAGGTAACATTGGCACACAGTGCTAAAAGAGGAACTAAAGCATTTTTAGCTATATAAATTCACTAAAAAAACAACTTGCAAAGTTGGTCCTATAACTTGGAATGACAATATAATTAAAGATCTGAAACAAATGTCTGATATATTTAATGATTATTTTTGTAGCAACTATGGTACTGATGGCATTGATAATCCCCCTGTAATTAATGTCTCAAAGGAAACCATCATTATATGTGATGAAGAAATTAGCAAAGGTCTTGACAAAATTAGACCCGACTGTGCACCTGGGCCAGACTGTATCCATGACTATATGATTAAGTTGATGAAAAAACATCTACTCCTTCCATTAAAACTGCTTTTTGAGAAAAGTATAAACCAAGATGAGGTACCAAAGGACTGGAAAACTATGCACGTGACCCCGATATTTAAAAAAGGCATTAAACAATAAACAAAAATTCTCAGTCCAATAAGCCTTAATGCAATACTAAGTAAAATACTTCAGGGTATCATAAAACATATAATATTTTATTATGTAAATAACCTTGATATTGAACAACATAGCTTCATAAAAGGAAGATCGTGTGTAACAAATCACTTATGCTTTTATGAAAAAATAAGTCATCACTTAGATGTAGGGGTACCATGTGACGTTTTCTATTTAGATTTTAGTAAGGCATTTGATTTGGTTCCCCATGGTGCTATATTAAAAAAGCTATATTTATGTAATATAAACCACAAATTTATAAAATGGATAACAATTAGTGCTGTGCAGAATGCGGAATTCTGCTGGCAGAATTAGCATGGAATGACAATTCTGCCAGAATTTCCACCGGAATTTTGCTGGTTCTTCTGTGGAATTCTGCCTACTGTGATCCACAGAATAATATTCTGCAGAACAGAATTTTATTCTGTGTAAAATTATTCCACAATAATTTCCATGGAAAATATTGAGATCCAAGGAATATCAGCATTTTTGTCTGTGGAAAATCATTCCAGAACTGTTTTCTGCTGTGGAATTACACCATTCCATTTCTGGCAGAATTTCTGCAAAATTTAGAAAATTCCATGGAATTTCATTCTGCCAGAATCTGAAAATTCCACACAGCACTAATAGCAAGCTGGCTGTTTGAAAGATTACGGAGTGGTGATTGATGGATGCACATTAGGTAAGTGTTCCGTAACAAGTGATGACCTCAGGGCTCTGTCCTGGGTCCCATGATTTTTTACATCTTTATTGCTGACCTAACAAAGGACCATGATTGTTAGTCTGCTAAATATGAAGATGATACTAAACTGGGTGGGATTAGCACTACTATATCGGATTACATCACACTTAAGGTCGCAATAAACAAGATTGGACAGTGGTACGTACTGTGAGGGATGAAGTTTAATTTGCAGAAATGCAGAGTGATGTACCTGGGCAGAAATAATTTAAAGAATGACTACTATCTATGTGGTATAAACATAGACACAGAGTGAGCGGAATGCCTGGGAAGCATCATCGGTGTGCAGCAATGAGGAGCGACTTGCAAGGGCCTATAAGGCAAGCAAGAGCCTCACTCCCCACACAGAGTGAGTGGAATGCCTGGGAAGCATTGGTGGCGGGCAGCAACAGAGGATTGACATGCAAGGTAGTGTACCACTACCTGTGACTGTTCCTGGACTGTGAAAAGAATATTTCCCACTTTGGAAGTGTAATTCTTGTCGACTTAGCACTGGAGATTGTTTTTCATTCTCCATTTCCTGACTTGTGCTGCTGAGGGGTACTGTAGCATCTGTGCTGCAGAGGTGCCTAGTTCTGAACCTGCACTGGGGGTACCTTAAGAGAGCTGGACTTGTACTGTGGGTGTACTTGTTAGTGTGTCTCTTACTTTAATTTAAAGTGTATTGTACTTTATTTTAGAGTATATTTTAAGTTCTTTGAGTAGTTATAGTGGCTTACTGTTTGGGCTTTTGTTTCTGGTAATCTGTTTGTAGTGGAGGTTTAGAATGGATGCTGCACATGTGCAGTTCATTCCCGCTAGTGACTTGATCTGTCTTTGTTCTCCAGGGCCTACAAGGCAAGCAGGGCGCCCCCCCCACACACACAGAACAAATTGAATGCCCTGCAAGCATCGTTGGTGGGCAGCAACGAAGAAGTGATGTGCAAAGTAGTGTGCTACTACCTGTGACTGTTCCTGGACTGTGAAAATACAATATCTCACTTTGGGAGTGTAATTCTTGTCAGCTCAGCACTGGAGATTGTTTTTTATTCTCCATTTCCTGACTTTGTGCTTCTGAGGGGTATTGTAGAATCTGTGCTGCAGAGGGGCCTAGTACTGAGCCTGCACGGGGATACCTTAAAAGAGCTGGACTCATACTGTGGGTGTACTTATTAGATTGTCTGTTACTTTAATTTTGAGTTTCTGGTAATCCATGTGTAGTGGAGGTTTAGAACGGATGCTGCACATGCGCATTTCGTTCCCACTAGTAATTTGATCTGTCTTTGTTCTCCAGGGCCTACAAGGCAAGCAGGAGTCCCCCTTCCCACACAGAGTGAGTAAAATGCCTGGGAAGCATTGTCAGTAGGCAGCAATGGAGGAGTGACCTGCAAGGTAGCGTGCTACTACCTGTGACTGTTCTAGGCCATGACTACCCCACCCACCACTCACCCTCCCACCCTGGGTTGTCCTGTAATTTATTGGTGCCTTAGGTCATGTGACTAAGTCACATGATGGTTTATTTTTTTTAAGTCCCCACTTTCCTGCCTGCAGGTTATACCGGCCCACCACTAGGAGGTGCTGGAGTGCAACTCAAGAAATCTGTATTACCCTGCAATCACAGCCTTGTCCAGACCCCCACTGGCCACACATTAATATAATTGTGGTCCACAACAGGTTATTTTCTAGGCATTTCTGAGGTAGCACACCTAGGGATAGAACCTGCAACCTTTGGCACCTGGGCGATAGCACTAGCTGATTTCTCAAATCTACAGGCCTGTCTTGAAATGGTGCATTAATATACTTATCCAAAACAATATATATATCAGGAAATTGTGACCCAGGGTAATCCTCCTGGAGTTTTCCTTTTCCAGGATCTAAGAGCACAGTCCTGGGTAGCCCCACTGAGCACATGGAGAGGGGCAATGGGAATAGAAGGGAATGGAGTTGGAGGCCAGGCCCCTGAACAGCACCATCATAGGGCATATTTGGTGGGGTGTACTGGGTATAGGTTGGCCATGATGCTGCATATGGCATGGAGGGTGGATGGTTGTATGGCATGCAATCAGTTGGCACAAATCAGGGAGGAGTTATGGGGAGTACACTGGACACTTGATGAATTGGCATGGCAAAAGGGTGCTGAAAGAATTTGGAGGGATGAAGTGGAGGGGGATCAAAGTAGTAGGGAGGAAGTCAGGACACATTGCTGAGAGACACCTGTGAGCAGGAAGATGGCAAGTTCTGCAAGGGGGGGAGGACTGATCAGGGACAGAGGGCAACAGGGGAGGATTGGAGAAGCTTAAGAGGAGGAATACTGAAGCAGCAGGGGAGAAACCTGTGGCAGGGAAGTCAAAGGAGATGGAAGGTAGTGGGGGAGAGGGGAATCGGAGTAATCTCATAGCGAGGAAGAAAAGGGTCTCCAGAAGAGGATGGGCAGTTGGGGGTCATCACACTAAAGAATAGGTTTGCTGGGCTACTAATGTAGGAGGAAGATGGGAGTGATGAGATTCGTGAGTCGGGTGTTCAGGGTGAAGAGAACGGGGATGACACGTCAGTGCCCCATGAAGTAGAGAAAAAAGAGGTTCTAATGGGGTGTCTTTATTAAATATGGGGATAGGTGCACAAAGAGAAAGGCACCACAAGACAGGGAGAATCAGAGAGGGACTTCAGGAGCAAGGGAAAAGGAGCAGGTGTATGCATGGAGAAGGCCACTTCAGGGTATGTACAGCCAGGAGGAAGCATCAAGAGACAGAGATAATTTAGGGGTGCAGGTTCAGGAGGACAGGGAAAGTAGTATCCAAGGGTCAGGCAAGCCTAGTACCAAGAAGAGCAGTGAGGGTCAGCATCATATCTCTGGCAAGGGGGAGACACTGAGCAGGGATGATGAGTGAGGTGGAGCCAGAGCAGGAGGATCGGGTAGCTGGGCCCAGTGGCATGGGAGATGCAATGGGCAGGGCATCAAAGAAGAGGTCAGGGCAGGAGGATAAGTTAGCTGGGACCCCATTAACAAACCTCGCTGGTGATAAATGGGTCTCAGATGGAAAGGTGAAGGAAGAAGAGGGGAGGGGAACCCTGTGGCAGCAGAGGACTGGGCCAAGACAGGATAAGGAATCCACAGTGAGGCAGCAGAGGGGAAGGCAGGCAAAAGAGCTGGACATGGGTAGTGGTAGTGGGAGGGGGAAGGGAACACTGGGGACAGATGGACTGCAGGGAGGTGTCCAGGTGGTGGTCACTGGAGAGGGAAGGCTACAGGAGCTACAGGGACAGGGAAGCGGAACTTCAGGCTGGAAGTAGGCAGCTCAGGGATGGGCAAGTTAGGAGACAGGGAAGATAAGGAGGAGTTGGGGGATGGGCAGCTGGTACAGGTAGAATCCAGTCCAAGAAGGGTGGAGGATAAGGTCCTGATAGTCGGGGACTCTATAGTCAGAGGCATTAGCTGGGGGGAGGTGAGTAAAAGTAAGATCTGGGTAAGTTGGTTGATTCAGGAGAAGTGATACACCACATCCCCTCCTGGGGGAAAAGACAGGATGAGAGAACCCATCTGGTGTTTCACTTGGGAACAAACAACCTTGTGGGACACAACGTGGTGGAGGTGCAGGCTAGGTATGAGGCACTGGCAAGGTTCTGCGGCAACTTGAGCTTTAGATCAGTAACATTCTCAGAGGTACTGCCTGTTACGAGAGCCAGCTCAGAGAGGAAGCAGAGGATATCAGAGTTCAATGGCTAGCTCTCTGGATGCTGCCCTAGGAAAGTTTTTGGGATTGTGGGGGAATAGGGACTACTTGGCAGAATAAAAGTTTATCCGCTGCAGATAGGCTTCACTTAAACAAGGAAGGTAAGGAGGTGATAAAAGGGAAGTTGGAGAAAGACATTGTTAAATTCTTTAATTTAAACTGACAAGGGGGGGTGTTACAAGCAAATCCCCAAAACAGCAGAGCTGACAAGGGGGGGCACTAGCCTCCCCCGGAAACAGGATGCTCAGTTGGGCCAGTGGGTGGGTGGGACGGTCAGGGTGGTGGGCAGTGGCATGAAGAGAGGGGCATCAGGGCAGTAGGAGTATGGAAGCCATGTGCTCAAACACCAGGAACCTGGGCAACAAGGTCCCAGACTTGGCAGCAGCCATGGCAGAGGCAGGACTAGATTTGATGAGAATTACTGAGACCTGCCATCATGGGGGGCAGGACTGGGACATGGAAATACCAGGATATAATCTATTTAGGAGAGACAGGGTCAGGAGAAAGGGGGGTTTGGCACTTTATGTGAGGGAGGGGATTCAGGCAACAGAATTACAAGGTAGGTGAGGGGTGACCCAGAGGCACTCTGGGTTTCATTAACCATGGAGAGGGGGGGAGATGGTGCACACAGGAGTAGTCTACAGACTACCAGGGCAGCAAGAAACTGTGGACAACCAGATGATGGAAGAGATATTATGGACGGCAACTAGGGATGAGGTGTCCCTGATGGGGGACCTCAACCTACTGGATGTGGTGTGGGACAAGCTGTCAGCAGCATCACCCAAAAGTAGGGTTATTCTGGACTCCCTTCATGAGGCCTTACTAAGACAGTTGATCAGGGAGCCAACTAGGAAAGGGATGGTGTTAGATGTGGCATTAACAAATGGTGATAGGGTAGGGGACATATGAGTGGGGGAAAACCTTGGTGTGAGCAACCATGATACTGTGTGGTTCACGATTCACACATTGGCCCCAACAAACCAGACCAAAATGAAGGTGCTTGACTTCAGACAAGCGGATTTTAGTAAGATGGGGGACTATGCTTGTTAGGCACTGGAAGGAGTGGGGAACCTGGGTGGGTGGAGGACATGTGAGACTCGATAAAAAGAACCATAGTAGGTGTCACACAACTCTGTGCAAAGAGGGTGAACAAAAATAAGAGAAAGTGGAAGCCATTATGGTTCAACAGAGAAATGGAGATCAGCATGAGGGCTAAGAGAAGAACCTTCAGGAGGTTTAAAACAACACGGGGGTAGAGGCTTGTGAAGAATATCAGACTAGGCAGAGGGAGGTGGGCAAGGAGGTCAGGCGTGCTAAAGCAAGGACGGAGAAGAACGTTGCCAGGAAGGTTAAGCAGAGGGACAAGACCTGCTTACAGTATATAGGGGAATGGAGGAAGACAGAGAAGGGGATTCAAAGTCTAAAAAAATGGGACAGGGGGAGAGGGTGGTGGAAGATAGGGAGAAGGTCGAACTGCTGAACAGTTATTTCTGTTCAGCATTTATGAAGGAAGATGAATAGAAGGGGGATAGCTATAGGAGTGCAGCAGTTGCAGGGGAAGGGGTGGACATGAGTCTGTTTTGAGAAGAGGAAATCCTGAGGCAACTCAAGGATCTGAAGGTAGACAAGGCCATGGGGCCAGATGGAGTGCATCCTAGAGTTCTGAGGGAACTGAGTGGTGTACTGGCTGCTCCCTTGACCATCCTATTCAACAATTCCTTAAGATCAGGGGTGGTATCCAATGTTTGGAAATGGTTGGATGAAGTATCCTTTCATAAGGGGGGGCCCAGGAAGAGGTGGGCAATTATAGGACAGTGAGCTTGACATCCATTGCTGGAAAGCTGAGAAAAGCTGCTCAAAACCAGGATTAAAAGCTACCTGGAGGCTAATGGCCATAGGGACCCAAGACAACATGGGTTCACCAAGGGAAGATCCTGTCAAACAAACTTGTTAGAGTTTTTTGACTAGGTCACCAAGGTGGTGGATCAAGGGGGCTCAGTGGACGTGGCTTACCTTGATTTAAAAAAAGCATTTGAGTCAGTGCCACACAAGGCTATTACACAAAATGGGTCACCTGGGGTTGAGGGAGGGGATGATTAAGTGGGTCAGGAACTGGTTGGAGGGCAGAACTCAAAGGGTATTGGTCAATGGGTGCACCCTCAAAGGAATCCACAGTCATCAGTGGGGTTCCCCAAGAGTCAGTGCTAGGGCCCCTTCTGTTTAATATTTTATAGGGAATATAGTGGAGGGTCTGGATGGGAGGATAAGTCTGTTTGCCAATGATGCAAAGGTCTGCAACAGAGTAGATGAGAGGCAAGGGGTGGAGAATGCATAGAGGCCTAGCATGGTTAGAGGAATGGTCCAGGGAGTGGCAAATGTTGTTCAATATGGCTAAATATAAGATCATGCATAAGGCAGAAAAAATGAAAAATCTGAATACTAGATGGGTTAGATCCCTATAGGTTACAGAAGAGGAAAGGGACCTGGGGTCATCATTTCACAGGACCTGAAGGTGGGTAAGCAATGTGGAGGGGCAGTCCCCTTCTGGGACTTGCACCTCACCGCCAGAGGAAAAGCTACAAGCCTGTCCTGGGAAGCAACCCATGATTCTGCTACTGCAAATTAGTAGACCCTAAGGCTTTCTTCCCCTGTTGAAGCTGCTGCCCAGGATCCTCTGAACTCTGGTCTGTTGCAGGGCCCAGAAATCTACAGAAACAGCCAAAAGCTGTATACCCCCTCAGATGTGCCATGCCCTCCTGGGGCTCACACCTCGCCGCCAGAAGAAAAGCTACAAGCCTGTCCTGGGAAGCAACCCACGATTCTGCTACTGCAAATTAGCAGATCCTGAGGCTTTCTTCCCCTGTTGAAACTGCCGCCCAGGATCCTCCCAACTCCGGTCCGTTGCAGGGCCCAGAAATCTACAGAAAAAGCCCAAAGTAGTATGCCCCCTCAGATGTGCCATGCCCTCCTGGAGCTCGCACCCTGCCACCAGAGGAAAATCTACAAGCCTGTCCTAGGAAGCAACCCACAATTCTGCTACTGCAAATTAGCAGACACTGAGGCTTTCTTCCCCTGTTGAAACTGCCGCCCAGGATCCTACAAACTCCGGTTCCTTGCAGGGCCCAGAAATCTACAGAAACAGCCAAAAGCCATATACACCCTCAGATGTGCCGTGCCCTCCTGGGGCTCGCACCTCGCCACTGGAGGAAAAGCTATAAGCCTGTCCTGGGAAGCAACCCACGATTCTGCTACTGTAAATTAGCAGACCCTGAGGATTTCTTCCCCTGTTGAAACTGCCGCCTAGGATCCTCTGAAGTCCTGTTCATTGCAGGGCCCAGAAATCTACAGAAACAGCCAAAAGCCATATACCCCCTTAGGTACGCTGGTATTTGGCGCCTTTGGATATTCTGAATTTTCAGTGCCAGCACTCTGATTGGAGTATCTCAGCCTCACTGACTTCTTCTTGCTGGTCTCCATTTTACCTGGCTTCATTAGAGACATTTTTCAGTGCTGCTGACCCTGGGAGACTATCCTTTTTTGTAAAGCAAGAATTTCACTTCTTTTTTTTGTAAAGAAATTGTTCTTTTTTGTAAAGCTAGAATGGCATGGAAGCTCCCCCCCACACTGTTTCTCTCCTCATCTATCAATCCAGTTTATGCCATTCAGTGTTACACTGCCGTTGTTTAAAGTGATTTACCTGCTCTGAATGCACTGTGATTACATCTCTCTTTAGACTTAATTCTCTGCGAAAGGCTGAAGAGTTTTATGTTGATCTTTTTATGCACTCCTTAATATCCTAAAACTACAGCCTAATCCTTTTTACTATTAATTCTGAGAGTAAAAGTGTAGAGTCTTTAGGTTATTAGACCTGTACTGCACTGTCTATTATTCTAAGTGAACAGCTGAATCCTTTTTAGAATGAATTTCTGTGTAAAACTGTAGTTTTAAATTGACCAGACTTTTCAGTGTACTGCCTAGCTTTCTAAATTTAAAGTCCAAGCCTTGCCTCTCGCTTTGCCACATGTTGCCCTCTAATCCATTTAAGTCTGCTCCCTGTTTCTGTTACCCAATTTGTAGTTTAGCCTCCTCCTTCCAAATAATAGTGACCACCCTGTTTCTTTGTTTGAGTTAACCACACCTCCCCTGCCTGCCCCTACTTAATCCATCTCCTATCTCTTCCCCCTCAGATGTGCTGTGCCCTCCTGGGGCTCACACCTTGCCGCCAGAGGAAAAGCTACAAGCCTGTCTGGGGAAACAACCCACAATTCTGCTACTGCAAATTAGCATACCCTGAGGCTTTCTTCTCCTGTTGAAACTGACGCCTGGGATCTTCCCAACTCCGGTTCGTTGCAGGGCCCAGAAATCTAAAGAAACAGCCAAAAGCCGTATACCTACTCAGATGTGCCATGCCCTCCTGGGGCTCGCACCTCACTGCCAGAGGAAAAGCTACAGGTCTGTCCTTGAAAGCAACCCACAGTTCTGCTACTGCAAATTAGCAGACCCTGAGGCTTTCTTCCTCTGTTGAAACTGACGGCCCGGGATCCTCCAAACTCCGGTTCGTTGCAGGGTGCAGAAATCTACAGAAACAGCCAAAAGCCGTATACCCCCTCAGATGTGCCGCGCACTCCTGGGGCTCACACCTCGCCACCAGAAGAAAAGCTACAAGCCTGTCCTCGGAAGCAACCCATGATGCTGCTACTGCAAATTAGCAGACCCTGAGGCTTTCTTCCCCTGTTGAAACTGCTGCCAAGGATCCTCTGAACTCCAGTTCCTTGCAGGGCTCAGAAATCTACAGAAACAGCCAAAAGCTGTATACTCCCTCAAGTACGTCGGTATTTGGTGCCTTTAGACATTCTGAATTTTCAGTGCCAGTACTCTGATTGGAGGATCTCAGCCTCTCTGACTTCTTCCTGCTGGTCCCCATTTTATCTGGCTTCATTAGAGACGTTTATCAGTGCTGCTGACCCTGGGAGACTATCCTTTTTTGCAAAGCATGAATTTAATTTTTTTTTTGTTGTAAAGAAATTGTTCTTTTTTGTAAAGCTAGAATGGCATGAAAGCCCCCCCCCCCACTGTTTCTCTCCTCATCTATCAATCCAGTTTAGGCCATTCAGTGTTACACTGCCATTGTTTAAAGTGATTTACCTGCTCTAAATGCACTGTGATTACATCCCTCTTTAGAATTAATTCTCTGCAAAAGGCCGAAGAGTTTTAAGTTGACCTTTTTATGCACTCCTTAATATCCTAAAACTACAGCATAATCCTTTTTATGTTCGCTTGCGCGCATGTGCAAGGAACATTTTGGGAGAGTAGCACACTTGGAGGTGTGCCTCTCCCATCCAATGCATTGCTCCCTTAAGCAGCCGTGGTGGTTCTGCACCAAGGGGTGCAGGAGCTCTGTATGACAGCGGTGTTCCTCTGCTTCAAAGGAAAGCACTGCTGCCATACTGAGCGCTGCTGTGACACCGTCCTCCCTCGAGTCACACGCTGCCCCCCGCGCGCATCACGCCACCCCCCCAAAGCTTTGGTGCCACGCTGGGAGCCCACCCCAGCGTGGCAAATGTTGTTGCCGATGGGGTGCCCAATCCCCGTCGGCTCCATCGCCCCCAAGTCATCTCTGCTGCCACGCTGGGAGCCCACCCCAGCATGGCAAACATTCGTTTGTTTTGCCGATGGGGTGCCTAATCCCCTGTCGGCCTCGGCCCCCGTAGTTTGCTGACAGGGTACCCAATCCCCGTTGGCTCTTCGCCCCCAGCCATCTTCTGCCATGCAGGGAGCCCACCCCAGAGTGGCAAATGTCCCACATCATCGTTTTTTTTTAAACCTGTAAAATAAAAACGGTCCCGCGGCGTGTCTCCCAGCCCCCCTTCCACAACCTGCACCCACCCACTGTGCACCCAGCCTCCCCACACCCCCCTCACCCCATACTTACCTCCGGACTCTGGCGTGATGATCTTCGGTGTACCGGGAACACGTCTGCACTCTTCAAAGCTGACCACGAACTGAGGAAATGCTGATAAGCTGTATAATGGGCTAGATAGGGGGGTTTCAACTTTATTGCTTATCTCAGTAATTTTTTGGAATTTTTGCGCCAAATTTTCAACATGGGGTTTTTGGGACCTCTTCTCATGAATGAGTTCACTGTCATGGTGTTATTCGGGCCGAAGGGGATTTCGCAGACACTGCGCAGTCACTGCGTGAAATCACCCTTCGGGCTTGAATAATGCCATGACAGTGACATCATTCATGAGAAGGGGTCCCAAAAACCCCATGTTGAAAATTTGGTGCAAAAATTCCAAAAATTGACTGTTTTACGAATGTGCGTTGCGCAGTTCCTACGCAGGCTCGTAAGTTAGCGAATTTTCAATATTTTCACTCCAGATTTTCAACATTGCCATTTTACCACACCTCCTTATGAGCACTGCAGCTGTCATTTTTCACATCTTGCCCAAAACGTGTTTCCGCCCATGTAGCACACAATGGCACAGTCGCTGTGTGAACTCAGTGTATGGGACACATTAAGAAAATCACAGTGTTACTGTTCATGAGCAGAGATCTTAAAATGGCTATGTTGAAAATTTCGTGAACAAATTCCTTAAAATAACTGTTTTACGAGCGTGCGTTGTGCAGTTCCTATGCACGCTCGTAAGTTTGCAAATTTTCAATATTTTCACTCCAGATTTTCAACATTGCCATTTTACCACACCTCCTTATGAGCAGTACAGCTGTCATTTTTCACATCCTGCCCAAAACGTGTTTCCGCCCATGTGCTGCACAATGGCGCAGTCGGTGTGCAAAATCAATGTATGGCACACAGTAAGACAATCACAGTGACACTGTTCATTAGCAGAGGTTTTAAAATGCCACTGTTGACAATTTGGTGAAAAAATTCCTAACAATCCTAACAATCACTGTTTTACCAGCGTGCATTGTACAGTTCCCATGCATGCTCCTAGGTTTGCGAATTTTCAGTATTTCCACTTCAGATTTTCAACATTGCCATTTTACCACACTTCCTTATGAGCAGTACAGCTGTCATTTTTCACATCCTGCCCAAAACGTGTTTCCGCCTATGTAGTGCACAATGGGGGTAACAAAAAGGTTGTGCTGACAATTTATTATGCAAATACCAGCAATTGCACAGGGCATTAGGGTAAAGCACCATACATGCCAAACACCACTGCAAATACCTGCAAGCGAACGTTCGGCATTGACAAATGCTTGTTACTATTAATTCTGTGTGTAAAACTGTAGAGTCTTAAGATTATTAGACCTGTACTGCACTATCTATTATTCTAAGTGAACAGCTGAATCCTTTTTAGAATTAATTTCTGTGTAAAGCTGTAATTTTAAATTGACCAGACTTTTCAGTGTACTGCATAGCTGTCTAAATTTAAAGCACAAGCCTAGCCTTTCGCTTTTCCACCTCTCTGCCCTCTAACCCACTTACATCTCCTCCCTGTTTCTATTACCCATGTTGTAGTTTAGCCTCCTCCTTCCAAATAATATTGACCACCCTGTTTCTTTGTTTGAGTTAACCACACATGCCCTGCCTGCTCCTACTTAATCCATATCCTATCTTCTCCCCCTCAGATGTGCTGTGCCCTCCTGGGGTTCGCACCTCACCGCCAGAGGAAAATTTACAAGCCTGTCCTGGGAAGCAACCCATTATTCTGCTACTGCAAATTAGCAGACCCTGAGGCTTTCTTCCTCTGTTGAAACTGCCACCTGGGATTCTCTGAACTCCGGTTCCTTGCAGGGCCCAGAAATCTACAGAAACAGCCAAAATCCATATACCCCCTCAGGTACGTTGGTATTTGGCGCCTTTGGACATTCTGAATTTTCAGCGCCAGCACTCTGATTCACTGACTTCTTCCTGCTGGTCTCCATGTTACCTGGCTTCATTAGAGATGTTTATCAGTGCTGCTGACCCTGGGAGACTATCCTTTTTTGTAAAGCAAGAATTTAAATTTTTTTGTAAAGAAATTGTTCTTTTTTATAAAGCTAGAATGGCATGAAAGACCCCCCACACTGTTTCTCTCTTCATCTATCAATCCAGTTTAAGCCATTCAGTGTTACACTGCCGTGTTTAAAGTGATTTACCTGCTCTGAATGCACTGTGATTACATCCCTCTTTAGAATTAATTCTCTGTGAAAGGCTGAAGAGTTTTAAGTTGACCTTTTTATGCACTCCTTAATATCCTAAAACTTCAGCCTAATCCCCTTTTTATTATTAATTCTGAGTGTAAAACTATAGAGTCTTAAGATTATTAGACCTATTCTGCACTGTCTCTTGTTCTGAATGAACAGATGAATCCTTTTTAGAATTAATTTCTGTGTAAAGTTGTAGTTTTAAATTGACCAGATTTTTCAGTGTCTACTTTCTCATTTGCAAATTATGCTACATAGCCACTAGAGGACTACAACAGCTGTCTTTTCTGTTAAAGAAGAAACACATTATATTTTCTACTTCCTCTTCTACTCTAGTGGACCTGGGATACCTCTCATTCTGAGGACCTTCCCTGGGATTTTTCTTCCTGTTTCTCAGGCCAAACCATGCTCATCCCCTAAGGCTGCAAGACTTGAACTCCTTCCCCTACTCCCATTCTGTACTGGTGAAGCAGGGCCAGAAACAGAAACAAAAGCTACAGACCAATCTTGCCACATCAGATTGCAGCCTTGAACCACCTCACTGGTTCAGCTGCAAAGAGTTGTTCCACAGGTACGTTCCGCACCAAAACCGCCTCTCAGCCAACAAAAGGATTTTGAACTTATGGCACCTGATCACCGATTGGTCTAGGCTTCTAGTGGCATTTCCTGCCGGCTGTTGTGGCATTTAGATCTACCATGGAAAATTACAGCTGGTTCCTCATTTTGTCACTAGCTTTACTAGCACTCAGCAAAATTCTTCAGAACCCTCATCTCTCCCTAAAGTGGAATGACCCTTGCGCTTCTCCCTGTCCTGCATCCAACAGCTCCTGTCAGGTAGCCATTCTGAACTATTGGGCTTCTCAGCTGTCTCTGCCGGGGAGTGGGACATCACCGGAACTTCCTCTGCAGATTACTCCCCCATCCAGACTTGAGACTTCCTGCTCGTGACAAATTTCTGCCAGGACACTAGTGGAAGCAACACTAGGCCAGTATAACACCAGGAGTGGGTACAGGCCTAACCATCAACACCGCCTCCCCTATCACTCAAAAAATAGTGTTTACAAATTACAGTTTGCTGCCTTAAAAAGAATCCTGCTTCTTTTACTATTGTGCTCAGGCAATGTTGAACTCAGCCCAGGAACATTTGACACCCTTGATTCTCCATCAGACCTGGCAGGTATCAAAGGAATGTCTTTTACGCATCTTAATGCCTGTAGTTTGCTGAAGAAGTTCACCCTTATCCAGGCTTGGGTGAGCCACACCCTACCTGACATCCTAGTGATCACTGAGACCTTCCTTAGGCCAGCCACCCCAGACAATGAAATCAATATCCCAAATTATTTGCTCTTCCGAGTGGATAGGCAATCAAGAGGAGGTGGGATAGGAATTTATGCAAGGGACAAATACTCAGCTTCATGCATAGATGCATTGTCCTCCCCCAAAGAGTTTGAGTGCTTGACCCTAAAGATCGAACTTTCTCTGTCCAGTGCACTCTGTGTAATAGGCTGCTACAGGCCCCCTTCTGCTGGTCCTCATCTCCTGTCTCACCTCACTTCCGTACTGGGGCTCAGTTCCTTGGAAACCATTATTCTTGGTGACCTGAACTATGGTTGGCTATCAAGTGCATCAGCTCCCTTGAAATCCTTTTGTGACACTCTAGGGCTGGGGCAACTCATTGGCGAGCCTACTCGCCCAAATAAAAAGAACCTTAACAATAGTTCCCTCTTAGATGTAATTTTGGTTAGTAAGCCACACCTGTTCTCGCATGTTGGAACATTTTTCTCAGACATTAGCGATCATTGTATAATCACCACCATTAGATCCATGCACAACCCACAGTTTGTGGAAAAGTTCTCTATCAAGAGGTGCAAATGCAACTTCGATTTATTTGCTTACATCCATGACTTGAAACATTCACCACGATGGCACAAATTCTTCCTAGTCAAAATGGTTAACAGGGCATATACTATTTTTTACAATATTTTAAGTGAGGCTTTAAATAAGCATGCACCCTTGGTTAAGGTGTGGGTGAGGAGCAGCACCTGCCGTTGGTTCTCACCTGAGCTCAAGGCTTCCCTATTAGAAAGGGATACTCTATGGAAAAAAGCCAGAAGAAGCAAGAACAACTTGGATTGGTGTCTTTTTAAGAGAACACATAACAAGTGCACCAAGTTGGTCAGAGCAGCCAAGGCTGCTTACTATCATTTTGGAGTTAGCCTCTGCCTCAAGAAATCCTTCAAAGCACTGGAAAACATTAAAAGACATGTCTGGACATGCACCTGGTAATTCCATTTCAGCAAAAATGATGTCCGGTGGCAACATTATCGCAAACCGATCAGAGATATTGGGAGCCCTCAATAACCATTTTGCAACAGCAGGGCCAATGACCTCTGCACTGCTCAGGGCCCACCAACCCATGAGTCCCCCTCTGCCGAGGAGACCTTCTCCCTTCTGCCTGTCTCTCTAAAAGAGGTGCAAGACCTACTGCTGCAACTGGACACCAGGAAGGGGAGCAGGCTCTGACTTCATAGAGCCATACTATATGAAATGTGCCTACCATGTGCTTGCAGTGCCAATCACCCACCTATTCAACATGTCACTCTCCCAGGGTAGCCTCCCTCCTCAATGGAAAATAGCCCATGTCATCCCTCTATTAAAAGCAGGTGACCCCTGCTATCTAAATAATTACAGACCGATCTCCCTCCTCCCCATCCTGTCTAAATTACTAGAAAAAATAGTGTGCGGCCAGCTAGGGTATACTTAGAATCCAGAAGACTATTAAACCCGGCACAGCACTAGAACAGCCCTAGCTAAGGTGACCAATGATTGGCTCTTAGACCTTGACAACAAGAAGCATGTCTGTGCTGTTTTCTTGGATCTTAGTAAGGCATTCGACACAGTTGATCACAGCCTGCTTCTTTCCTCCCTAAGCACCATAGGCCTGGACCATAAATCTATTTGCTGGTTTGCAGACTACCTCTGAGAACGGAAACAGCAGATTAAAGCTGAAGGTGATCTTCCTCCATTAAAACCTATGCTGAGGGGCGTGCCCCAGGGCTCTATCCTTGGTCCCCTCCTCTTTGCAATCTACATTAACAACATCAGTGACCCCATCAAAAAAGCCAACATGCACTTATTCGAGGATGACACTGTACTGTACTTGAGTCATACCACACCAGAAGCAGCCTGTGAAGACCTCCAAGCTGAATTTAACCTTCTACAATGCCTGCTCATAAACAAAAAGGTTTTGCTCAATGCAAAAAAGACAAAAGCCAAGCTCTTCTCCCCCTCCTTGCATGCGACAGTTCCTGCTGGGGGGGGGTAGCTATCCCACAAATTACCACTGTTCTTGGAGAAACACTAGAGTATGTAGCTAAATTCAAATATCTAGGAGTTTGACTAGATCATAAACTCTGCTTCGCTGACCATCTCGAAGAACTACAGAAGAAACTAAGGCAAATATTAGGACTGTTCTTCAGAATTAACCACCTGCTCACAAAGGAGGCCAAGATTCAACTGGTTCAAGCTACTTTCCCATCTTTAATAGATTACGTGGACCTGCTCTACAGCCACTGCACTGCCTCTGCATTGGCTAAGTTGGACACCCTCTACCACAGAGCTATCAGGTTCATTACTGGCCTTCCACATTCCACACACCACTGCTCCTTGTACTCTTCATTAGGCTGGACTTCCCTTCACTATAGAAGGAATAGAAATGCTGCCCTATGGCCTTCAGAACGGTGACCAACAAGATCCCCTCATATGTCTCAGACTGTATTCCCCGGAGTGTGTTAGGCACCTACCCTCTAAGGAGCTATTCTCTAATTGCTCTCCAAGTTCCAAGGGTCAAAACTCATTTCGGCAAAGCTACTCTAAGCTTCTCTTTACCCACATTGTGGAATGGTTTACAAAGGAACTTGAAGCTGAGCTGCCCTGTTATCCTGAATATCTTCAAGGCACTCTATGATTGTTACATGAAAGCTCCCTGCAAATGGTTTCCTCACCACCCACTAGCCCACTAATTCCACAACTCTCCCTTTCCATCCTGATGCTCACCATGTTTCTACCCCTGGCTCTCACTCTTTCCTTATTAACTCTTCTTGCTGCACCCACCCTTCCCTGTCCACTCCAGCCTGGCTAAAGTCCCACCCCATCCATAGCAGTGTCCCAATTATCTACCCCTCCTCTGTCATTATCATAATAAACAAGTACACGACAGGCATCATCACTTTCTGTGGTTTTAGTTCAATTTTTCCTCCAGTCATCAGTAATATATTCCCTCCTCTTCTTTACCTCTCTAACCTGCCACCCCATACATGGCCTCTTTCCCCTATATGTATAGTTGCTGGCTGCCTCACTCAGAAGATCTCTGCTTATAACCCCTGTATGCCTATGGTTGATTGTACATCTGCTGACTTCCTCAATTGTAAAATAATGCTTTTTTTATTTCAACCTTGTACTTCACTGTATACACTGTATATACTTTTTCTTCCTTGTATATTATTGCTTTTTGTATACCTGCTTCTGTACTGTACTATGATGTATTCATGACCAGGTCCACCTTGCAAATGAGCCTTGCTCAATGGTGCCCACCTGGATAAATAAAGATTGATTGATTGATTGATTGATTGATTGATTGAAGGACCAGCATGATGCTGGGTTGCAAAGGGAGGGGAATTTCCAGCAGAAGGAGAGAGGTCATAGTTCCACTGTGCACCCAGCTGGTTAGGCCACACCTGGAGTATGTGTCCAGTTCTGAGGGTCGTACCTCTGGAAAGACATGGAGAGGTTGGAATGAGTACAAAGGAGAGAGACAAAGATGGTCAGAAGTCTTGCTAGATTGCCATAAGAAGAGAGAGACTGAGAAATCTAGGCATGTACTCACTGGAGCAGAGGAGGGAGATAGGTGATAAGACTGAGACATTTAAATACCTCAGGGGCCTAAATAAAGTGCCTGTGGAGATCTTGTTCCAGCTAAAAGAGTGGTCATGAAACAAAGGAACATAGAAGTTGACAGCAGATAAGGACCACAAGGCACATCCAGTCTGCCCATTTCTTTTTCTACCTTATAAATGTGCCTTTGCTCTGTCAATGGACTTTCTATTCATATTCATCTGTATTGCTGCCTTATGCCCATCCCATGCCTGTTTGAAGCCCTGCACTGTATTCATATCCACCACTTCCTAAGGTAGGCCATTCCATGCATCCACCACCCTTTCTGTGAAAAATAACTTCCTCAAATTACCCCTTAATCAGCCTCCTTCTGATCTCATGCTGTGTCCTCTTGTCCTGCTATTTTTCTTATATTGAAACATGTTAGACTCTTTCACCTTGTTAATGCCCTTAAGGTGTTTGAATTGTCGATCATACCACCTCTCTCCCTCCTTTGCTCTAGGGTTTACATATTGAGCTCCATTAATCTGTCCTCATATGTTTTCTGATGCACTCCCTGCACCATTTTGGTTGCCCTTCTCTGGACTGCCTCAATTTGATTCATGTCCTTGTGAAGGTGTGACCTCCAGTACTGCACTCAGTACTCCAGATGGGACCTAACCAGTGTCTTGTAAAGAGGGATTATTACTTCCCTCTTACGACTTATGATACCCCTACTAATACACCCCAATATCCCCCTAGCCTTACCTACTGCTTTAGTGGTCTGCATGGATGATTTCAGGTCATCTGTGATGATGATGCCCAAGTCTCTTTCGAGGGTTCTATGTGATAATAGCAACTGTACAAAGGTGATCGCTATTATCCCGACCTGCATTATCACTGAAAACAATTTCGACGATATGCTGAAAAAGGCTACTGGGAATTGTGCACACGGGGGTGCTGTACCTCCCTGCACCGCCCCCCAGGGGGCTTCATGCAATACACCCCCCAAAAATAAAGATTCTTAACTCCGGGGGGGGTGCAAGTCGGGGAGGGGGGGCACATCCTGGCTCTAAAAAAAAAAACTAAGTCCCACAGCTGGGGGAATCACAAAATGAAGCACCTGCCCCTAGTCCCGAACCTGGGACTGCTCCATTGGAGTCATGCACACTACCCACGACACGACAAGGCTGGCTCGGTGGAAACAGGTTCCCCATGGGTCACATCCCCGTCCCCATCCCTCCACATCCTGTCACCCACCCTCCCTTCCCATCACCTATTCTAGCTTCGCAAACGAAGCAGTTGCCATCCACCTACGGTCACCCACAATGAAAGCGCCGTTATATGGGTTGCTGTTATGATGGTTGCCCATATTCGGTTGCCATCATCACAGGCTACCTTTTCTTCCCTTGTGACTCCCAGCAACTCCCGTCCCTGCCTATAGGTGGCCTCAGGGTTTCTCTTCCCTATATGCATGATCTTGCACTTCTTTGCATTAAACCCCAGTTGCCACTCTTCTGACCATTTTGCCAGTTTATCCAGATCTCTTCTCATTCTGCCCATCCCATCTGGATCGTCTACACTGTTGCAGATCAAGGTGTCATCTGCAAGCAGACAAACCTTACCCTCTAGTCCATCTGCAATGTCACTGATGAAGATATTGAAGATGACTAGCCCCAGAACTGATCCCTGAGGTACCTCACTTGTGACTTGCATCTCTTCTGACTGTATACCATTTACCACCACTCCTGTTTTCTGCCTGTCAACCAGTTTGCTACCCAGTTGACCAACTTCTGACCCATCCAGAGCCTACCCAGCTTATTAATCAATCTTCTATGTGGAACAGTATTGAAAGCTTTGCTGAAGTCAAGGTAGGCGACATCAACTGCTCCCCCTTGGTCCACCACTCTGGTTACCCAGTCAAAGAAATGTATGAGATTAATATGACAAGACTTTCCTTTTGCAAACCCATGCTGTTTGGATCTAGTGCTCCTATGGATTCCAGGTGTTGCACTATCCTTTAGGAGTTCCTCCATAATCTTGCCCACTACTGAGGTAAGACTGATTGGTCTGTAGTTCCCTGCCTCCTCCCTGCTTTTGTGGAGCAGGATCACATGAGCCCTTCTCCAGTCTTCTGGGACCTCTCCTGTGCTCAGAGATTCACTAAACAGTTCTGATAATGGCTCTGCTAGTTCCCCCCTTAGCTCCTTTAGTACCCAGGTATGTAAGCCATCAGGTCCCATTGCATTGTCTACCTTGAGCTTCTCAAGCTCTTGAAGGACCCTTTCTTTTGTGAAGGGACTAGTGCACACCTCCCTCCCCCGTGTCCATGGTGCTGAGCTGTGTGCCCTGCCCTACCTTCTCTTCAGTAAATACTGAGCAGAAGTATCTATTTAGGATAGATTCTTTTACATGGTCATCCTCCTCACAAGAGTGAGGGGACACAACTTACAACTAAAGGCTGAAATTTAGAGGTAACCGAGAGGGTGGTGGGAAACTGGAATGCGCTACCCAGGGAGGTGGTGAGAGAGAGAGGACAGTAGGGGGTTCAAGAGGGCATCGGATAAATACAGGTGAATGCTGAAATGGGGGTGGGGGTTCATAGTTAAGACCCAAGTGGACACTTAGGCAACTGAGCAGACTTGGTGGGCCTTTTCTGCTGTCACATTCCTATGTTCCTATAAAACTAATGTAAACAATTGCTGTAAAAGATCTGGGTGTCTTCAATGACAATGAATTAACCTTCACATAACACATCAATGCATTGATTAGTGCTTTTAACAGATCAGCAGGGGCTATAAGAAAGAATATTTGTCCTAGAGATCCCCAGGTGCTCCTGCCACACTACAGAGCATGTGCCAGAACACAGCTGGACTACTGCTCACAACTTTGGTGCCCATACAAAAAGAAGGTTATCTGTATGATGGAAAAATTATGAAGGAGATTTACAAAAAATGTTAGAAGTTTGAAAAACCTTGATGACAAATATAGACTTGAGGAGTTAGGTCTCATGTCCCTTGAGACATGGAGACTTAGGACAATTGACTTTTGAAAAATTACAAGCAAGTGATGTAGGTGATATGCAGACAGAAGCATTCTGGGCATGTGCTCTTAGCTCCTTCCTCTGAGAAGAAGAAGAAAAAAAAATGGCCACATGTCCGGCACAGCTTAACATTTCTGAAACCTAGCCCTTAACAGTGCACAGAGGGAGTGGGTAACCTCACACCCTCCTTGCACAGTCAAGGATCGAGTACCCTAGTGGTGCAGCAGTCCCTGCCTAGCTCCAGTCCCATTTGTTATAAAAACAAAAACATCACTGGTTGTCTAGCAGTTCCCCCCCAGCCCCAATCCCATCTTGCATAAAACACCATCATCCCTGGTAGCTCAGTGGTCACCCTCCCAGAGCCCCTTTGGTCCCAGCCTTTATCACAAAACCAGCATCCCTAGTAGTCTAGCAGTCCACCCTTCCTACCCGTGACCTGTCCCTATCAGTCAAGAAACAGCAACCCTAGTGATCTAGTAGACCCACACACACACACACACACAAACACACCCTGGCAGGTAGTGTCTCACCTCCCCGGTTCCCCTGTCCGAACCCCGAGGGCTAGTGACCAGTACATCCCTCCATTCATCACCATGGCTGGCCATTGACTGAGCTGTCTTGGAGCATATACTGTATAATGCAGTATGCGCTTCAATACAGCTCAGTCGGTGGACGGCTATGGTGGTGAGTGGGAGGGCTGTGCTGGTCATTGGCCCTTGGGACTGGGACAAGGGGGGATGAGGGTGGGGGCCCCCTAGACCACCAGAGATGGCATTCCTTGACTGACAGGGGACAGTTGGGGTTAGGGAGGGGGGACCACTAGGCTACCAGGGATGCTGTTTTTTTTTATTCTAAAGGCTGGAATCAGGGCTCAGGGAAGGGGGAACCACATCACTACCAGGATTCTGGTTTGTTTTGTGAGATGGGGTCAGGGGTCAGGGGTCAGGGGCCACTAGACCACCAGGGACATTTTTGTTTTTATAACAGAGGGGTTCAGGGGCAAGGGAAGGACTGCTAGACCATCAGGAGGTCATTTGTTTTATTTAGATGGGGATCGGGGCTGGGGGGACTGCTAGACCACAATGGGATTTTCATTTTCTCTATGTGGTCGGGGATCAGGGCTGGGGAGGGGTGGGAACTGGCCCAATGCTCATAGCCACTGCTGTAGCATGCAGATGAGCCCATAATGGGTATGCAATTGGTCCGCTAGCACCCTGCATACCTAATGACCTCATCTGCATGTTTGGGCTGAATATTACCATGGGGTCATAGCACTAACCAGTGTGTGCCCACTTTACCCCTATAGGTGGTCTTCAGTCCAGCACCCTGGTAACATGACAAAAAACATACCAATCACTGGCTGTGTGCCTTGCTACCATGACCTGATATTCAAATGGATAGCATGGTCAGTTTGAATCATGCTATCCATTTGAATATTGCACCAGAGCCTCTGGCCCTATTTTTCATGCTGCACCGTCGTGTGGGCACATTGCCAGTTGACTCTGAATATGGGGCCCACAGTTTT
Source organism: Neoceratodus forsteri (assembly GCA_016271365.2). Lineage (NCBI taxonomy): Eukaryota > Metazoa > Chordata > Ceratodontiformes > Ceratodontidae > Neoceratodus > Neoceratodus forsteri. Next base: position 1,021,549,812 of record CM028129.1, read on the forward strand.
TTTTTGTATGTATGTATTTATTTATGTTTGTATGTATTTATTTTATGTAGTAATTTTATTGTGTGGGTAGCTGTGCAGGTGACATGGGGCTAGAAAGTGGGATAACATCCTGATTATGCTGGAGGAATGAAATGTATTTTTCAGGTTACCAGCCTCTAAATGTGATAGGTAGGGAGGGATGGATGCTGAGTGGGCTGGGGGATTTTTGTGGTTTACATGCTGTGCTGCTGCCTGAGAGTAGGAGGGAGGAAACTGTGCTACATGGGCAGAGAAGTTTTTTCAACTGAAAAAAAAAGACATTTTGAAGTGGTTGCAATCAAAGTAACATCTGTTTGTTTTTTATGTTTCAATATGTTGTAAGTAGTGTTCATGACATCTTCAAATATAATAAACTTAGCGGTGTATAGCATAGAGTGGGGGTTAAAATGAATCCAATATTGATCGAAGAAGTCTCAGGATGTGTGTTTTAGCAAATAACTTATTTTGGAAGATTGTTTATCTGGTAATCATTTGCCTCTTTATTGTAATAGAAGCATTATGTATACTCTGAAAAATCAAGCCTTTTGTAACTGCTGTTTAAAATCTGTTTCTAAAATATTGTTACCATTGACAGTCTGTTTGTTGTGGGAATTAATTGTGAATCTAGTACCTGCATAATATCCTACCCAGAAATTAATATGACTTTATCCTAAGGGAAATCAGTCATGCTTCCAAATTATGTTGTAAGACCATGCAGTATTATACTGAAAAGCCTGTGCTCAGATAAAATGAACCCCTTTTTGAAGGCACTATACATCCTAATTAATATTTCAGTTAGCGTATAAAGAGACAATATTGGTTCAGGTTTGGCTGAAATTATAACTGTATGCTAATAAATGCCTAACAGCTGAACATCTTGATAATAAACCAATTTAAAAACTTTAGCCCTATAGGTCATGAGGCTTGATGTAGATTGGAAGGACATTCAAGACTGAAAATGTCATGTAGTTATGTATAAAAGCCCAGAGCACTATGCTGAATGGTTCAATGCTTTCTATATGTAAAGTATAATGTAAGAATTATTGTCCTATTTTTTAGTTTAAAATTCTGTAGCTTTTGATAGAGAATAACAATATACAGCACTTGTAAAAATGACTGCCAAAGGTATAAAACATCAGTATAGACTATAGTTTTTTTTAACAGGAAGCTGTTAGATATATCATGCATTTTAGAAAAGACCAAAAATCTGAAGGATTACAATATTACAGAGTACAGTGGTATTAACTGCTGATAGTAGTCACAAAATCTAAACATATTTTAGGAGAACTTAGCTGTTTTCCAGTTCAAGAATAAAGCAGTCAAAATGTTCTAAAGTCAACCAATTTCAATAATTTTACCACAGAAAGGTAACATTCTACCAAAGGATTGACTAGTTAATGCACTGTGGGATTTTGTTGTACAGTTTGTTTAACTAAAGAGAAGAGGGGGGTAACACCCAAGGTGGGAGAAATGGCAGAAGCAGGGGGGGAAGTGGTGACAGATGGGGAAATCATGGAAAGCAGAGTTTGAGAGGGTTTGAAGGCACTGAGGGTGGACAAGGCACCAGGCCTAGATGGCATCCACCCCAGGGTACTGAAGGAGCTGGCAGAGGTCCTTGCAGGACCTTTGGCAGACCTATTTAATGCCTCACTACATTCGGGGTGTGTACCTCAGGACTGGAGGATGGCTCATGTGGTGCCCCTCTACAAGAGTGGCCCCAAGGATGAACCAGGAAACTACAGACCAGTGAGCCTCACATCCATCGTGAGTAAGCTAATGGAGACTATCCTGAAGGAGAGGCTGGTGGCCCTCCTAGAGGCCAAAGGACTACAGGACAGCAGACAGCATGGCTTCATATGTGGCAGATCCTGCCAAACCAACCTGGTTGAGTTCTATGACTGGATAACTAGGCAACTGGACAGGGGCCATGCAGTGGATGTCCTGTATCTGGACCTGTAAGGCATTCGACTCAGTGCCACATGGAAGGCTGGAAGGAAGTTAGTAGGCACAGGGGCGGTGCAAAGCTGGTGATATGGGTAGGAAACTGGCTGCAGGGAAGGCAACAGAAGGTGGTGGTGGGTGGGGAGCTCTCACACCCAAGGGCAATGACGAGCGGTGTTCCACCGGGCTCAGTGTTGGGACCAGTGTTGTTTGGGATATTCATAGCAGACATATCATGGGACATCAAGAGCAAGATCAGTCTGTTTGCTGATGATACCAAGGTAGGCGCAGTAGTGGATGACCTAGGGGGATGGCAGGGGTTGCAGGATGATCTGGCAAAGCTTGAAACCTGGTCAGACACCTGGCAACTGGGCTTTAATGCCAAAAAGTGCATGGTGCTGCATTTTGGGATGAAGAACCCAAGGAAGAGTTACCAGCTGGGGGAGTGCAGCTAGCCCAGACAGAGGAGGAGAAGGATCGGGTGTGCTTATTACAGGGTCAATGAACAACTCGCATGTTGTAGAAGGCAGCTGCAAAGGCCAACAAAATGCTGGGTTGTATTGCAAGGGGTATATCCTCAGGAGGGAGGGAGGTGATTCTGCCACTGTATAGGTCATTAGTTAGACCACACCTGAGTACTGCGTGCAGTACTGGCGTCCGTATCTGAAGAGGGACATTAAGGCACTGAGGTGCAGCACAGAGTGATGAAGATGATCAAGGGGCTGGGGGACTTATCATACGAGAGGAGGTTGAAGGAGTTGAGCATGTACTCACTGGAGGAGAGGAGAAACAGGGGTGACATGACTGAAACCTTTAAATACATTAAAGGAATAAACAAGACGGGTACAGAGGGGCTGTTCAAAGTAAGGGAAGGGAGGGCCACCACGGGCCATGATATGAGACTGGAGCAAGGAAGGTTCAGGAGGGAGATGAGGAGACACTTTTTTACAAAGAGGTTGGTGGCTGGGTGGAATGCGTTACCTGCTGAAGTGGTATGCAGTAGAACAGTGGACTGCTTCAAACGAGGATGGGACAGGACAAGGGGGAGGGTTAATGAAGGGGAGGGTGGAAGGGAGGGGCAGCTGCAGAATAAGGGGTGCTAGCTGCATATTCGAGCAGACTTGATAGACCTCTAGGCCTTTATCTGGTGCAAATTTCATATGTTCATATGTTTGTAACTGCAGTATGATAACCTAGTTGAGATGCAACATCTTAGGCTGGATTCATTATTTTGGGAGACTGGCACCAGAGTTTTGGCACAAACATCAGCTCAGTTACAGTTATTTCAAAATGTGGACAGATTTTCAATATCTGTTGTACAGTAATGCGTGGACATTTCCCAGTGTAAGCCGCCAGTACTCATTAGGGGCTTACCTATAGTGGGCTGTGGCCTTGCTGGGTCCTCATGTCACTTCCAGTCCCCTCTGCAGCTGAAATGGATCCAGAGGGCTAGACAGTGGCTCTGGAAGGGTTTTGGGCCATGGAGAGCACCTGTAATATCTTTGCAGCTGCTGTAATCCTGTTCCTCAGCCCAATGGCAAGAAGAGGTCCAAGGTCCGAACATGTTCTTGTGCCTCTGAGTGTTATGGGGACATGCTACCATTGTGGGAGTGGCACTAAGGATTGAGGCACTGGATGGCACACCTCATGCCATGCTGGCAACCCATGTTCATGAATGAGTGCGGGGTACCAGGGGTCAGCAGGGGAGGAGAAGGATTGAGCATCCTAGGGACTGTTCTCCTTTTCTGGGGAGGGGGGTACCAATAGTCAGCAAATGTCTCGCCCCTAGTGGAGGCAGTGGGGCAAAATGTCAATGCTGACAGGGTGGGTGGAGATGGCTCAGACACCTAGAGGAGCACACACAAGAAAATGTGTATTGCCTCCTCTGGTATGATTACATACTGCACTCATGAGGGGAAAAGAACAGAGGAAAAATGTGGTCAGGTGGCTTGATGGCCATCCCAGGATATGCTTGGCCCCAAGGGTGTCACCCCAAGAGAAGACTGGATCCAGACATGGTGGTGAATTAGGGGAGCTAGCTGCCACCTCACCATGGGGGGCAAGCCATGGGGGTACGACTGGGGGTGAGGGCCTTAATGGGAGCCGGGGTGTGCCAGGACAGCAGCTGGATGAGTGCTGAATGTGAGAGAAAAACTACTAACAAAAAATAAAAAAAAGAAAGTGGACAGATAAAATGTAAATAAAAAATATGGCTGCCATGTGCCATTTGTGCACGCATGGCCATGCTCCATTACTGAGAGTACTGGTAAGGGTGAAAAATTGGCACCTATTATATTGGGAGCCCAATGGGCAAACAGGGACTCCCACAAGCAGAATAAAGGTTGTCCTGGCCCCCTCAGTCTAAGCGGAGTCAGGACATAAGATTATTAGCTCTTGACTGGGCTTTCAAATTAAATAAAGGGGCTGCAAAGCACGGCAGAAAAATAAAAACAATAATGGCAGTTCCTATAGGACTCATGCTATGGGGGGCACTGGGAAATGTCAAGGGCATATAGTGAACCCAGGAACTGTGCATCCAATCTGGGGGGGGCTGTAAAAATTGATAAAAGGGACTGTTAGCCTGTCAAAAAGGGAAAGATTCCCATAGAATTCAGAGAGAGCAGAGCAAGAGAGACTGCTGTGGGCTTCCTAGACCAAAAGGCCTGCTTGTTGCTCAGTGGCCTTATTGGCTCCAGAACTCCAGAGAATAGGCAAATCTCCAGAGACAATATTGTGATCGCAGGGACGAAAAGGTAAGCCAAGGACTGTGTCCCTGAGCAAGATGTGAACCTATTGTTGTGATGTAAAATTGGCAGCCTATAGAAGAGAGAGATTTGCAGCCTGAGACCAGAGACTGCTAATTTGCAGCCTGAAGCTAGAGCAAGCAATTTTGCAGCAGACAGAAACAGAATACTGCAGTAGAAAGAAAAATATTTTGTGGCACAGACTAAAGAGATTTAACAGCAGAAGACAGAAAGACTGAGCCACTGTGTTTCCCATGGAAGGGACTAGTCTATGAACCTACTTGACTGCTTCTACACAGAGATGTTGAGAGTGCTAGGGCTAGAGACTGAGCCAGAGCCCCACTGCTAGTGTGCATTCTATGCTGTTTGTCGAACAGAAAGTCTAGGGGACTCCCAGCCTTCCTAGTCCCCTAGACCACTGAAGAGATCACCAGAGAGGAAGACATCTAGAAGCCTGTCAGGTGAACACTGTATACAGATGCCTTAGAGGCAATGCTTGGAAAGGCCTGACAGGTGAAATCCAGCATTCTTTACCCTTCAGCCAGCTGCTGCTCTCCTGCAACACTGTTGCTGTGGTGCACCAAAGATAAATCCTGACACCAGCATGGTACCATTGGAACAAATTCCTACAAAATACCCTTTTGAATCTCCAAACTGTGAGTTTCTCTGAGCTGCAGCTTTGAGGACCTTCTCTTGCATTTAACTAGATATCAGGTTAGGAAAAGGGGTTTAATTCCTGGACAGGGCTGTGCCAAACTTCAAGCTGTGCTCAGGTGGGAAAGTTAAAGTTGTTTGTGTTTGGAAATTATTGGGCCCTGACAAAAGTATTTTATTGCATCTTCAGAGATCGTTATCCTCATAGCTTCCCAGCATCTCTGCATCCTTGGTGTGGTACCCACCAAAGAGACAGACTGTGTTTTATAGCCATTTGGGGGGAATGCTGAGTGCACCCACAGGTGGAAGTTGTGGGGCTGTGAAGGGCAATATTGTTTGTTGCTATTTATTGTTGTGTAACTGTTATTCTCCCTTCCCCTCCTAATAAATAGGAAATTAGTTCATGTTAGAGTTTGGTTTTGCTGCTCATTGTGAAGAGGGTGCTATTACTATGTGGGGAAGGAACTGCAGTGACAGTTGTTTATTTTCTGTGGGGTGTTAACCTGAAATGTATTCAGCAGGTATCCCACATCTCTTCCCCAGGTGGAGGCATGATGCCTTTCTACTCCTGTATAGATTGCACTTTTGAGAACCCATGCCAGCCCCCGTAGGAGGTATGTCTAAGTAAGAACCTAGGGTCCAAGAAAAAGCCATGTTAAATCAAGGGGCTGTTGCAAGTGGAAGCACCACTGGCATATACTGCCCCCTAGAGGCTACCCCGCACACTTGAATTCTGAAAATTGCATAGCACCCCCCCCCCAAATAATTCTGAAAATTCAGTATGGCACAGGAGAACAAGAAGACTGGTAATTAGGGGGGCATCAGATTGTAAAAAGGCCCTCTTAGTGACTGGGATTCCAGAAAGGTTTAACAGTTCCAAAGTTGTTGATGAACTGTTGGCATTGGACTGTTTTGACAACTTAAAGGTACAAGGACTAAGGTACGACAATAGTAGTAGAAGTGTATTTGCATTGATCAAGAGTGATACCAAAATTGATGTTGCTAAGCTATGTACCACATTTTCCCCATGGTGGAGTGGGTCTTCATGGACCATAGTGACTTATGATGGTGCCAAGGCAATGCCAAAGGGTTCCTCAGAGATAGAAGACTTTAAAAGAAAATATGAGATGTGGTTGAAATTAGAGAGGAAGACCCCCCAATAAGTGTAAGAGCTGTAAAAATCTGACAGTGTCACTCCACCTGATCAGTCCCCAGCCTGGTTTACTGCTTGGGCTCTGGGGAGAGGAACAGGATCCTACCTCAGGCTGAAACTCTTCTCTGGGAGAAAACCAGTGCAATCCAGAGAAGATGACTTTGAAACCTGGATGGGTCAAGCCACTCCAATGGTACAAGATCCTCTGTGTCCTGAAGTCAAGAAGAGATGTGAGCTGTGGGAGAGTTGAGAGGACCTGCTATGGATGGTATTGGAGCTTTGCAAGCTACCCAACTGGATATGACTGCCTAGATGTACCTCAATACACTGGAAGATATATTTAGAAATACTGACAGTGGCACTTGGTCATGGGAATGTTGCAAGGGACTACACAAAGAGAAGGTGAAAAGCTATCTGAATATTTGAAGCATCATGAGCAGTTGATACAGACAGCCTGTCATACGAATGAAGTAACTGCTGTAGACATGAATAGACAGTGGCTGTAACAAGTCCTAGAGGGAGCTGGACACTCAGAAATGCTTCGGATGAAGTTGCAATTAGAAGAATGGCTGAATAACCCTCATTCCTATAGCAAAATGATACATGGAGTCCAAGAAAAAGAGAATCAAGCTGCTCTTCCAGGCCCAATGGCAGCACCTCTGAGGAAAATAGAGACTCATTCGGCCAATGCCTTTGCTGGGTGAGACAACGGTGAAGCTGAGGACTTCAAAAGACAAATAAAAGAGTTGAATGAACAAGTAGCTACACTAAGGGCTCCCAGAGAACTAAATCAAGGAGAGACTTTTCCATCATCAGTGGGTCGGAGACACTACACCAGCAGAACTTCTGCTGCACCAGACACTGAGACATTAAACACTTCCATGACTGATGTTTTTATCTACTACTGCAGCAGTGAAGATGGACACACAAAGAAATATTGTAAAAATCCTGAGAATTTTGCTGCAGTGGTGCAGAAGCTATTGAAAGAGAAGCATATGTTGAGAAAAGCTAACAGGACCCAGTGAGGGAGCAATCTGGGGTCCTAAACCAAAAATGCTCCATGAAACAGACTCAGCCTGTTAATGGTACTGGCCCCCATATCCCCACAGGACTGATAAGACTGCCAACTAGAGTCCAAGCCAAGACTGAAGGGGTAGATTGTACTGTATTACTTGATAGTGGTGAGTAAGTCACCATTGTGTTTGAAAACTAGTACAAGAAGCATTTGAGTCACGTGCTTTTGCAACTTTTTGAAGGTCTGTCTGTCTGGGTAGTAAGTAATTAGCCTTATCTGTATTGGAGTACATTGTCATACAAATAGAATTCCCACAAAGTGTTGACAGGGTCCAGGTTCCAGTGCAAACTCATGCCTTGGTGTGCCCTAATACTGTAATGGAAGATGAGCCCCCATTCTGGTCGGCACTGACACCAACATGTTTCAGTGGCTGGCTCAGATATGCAAAGAGCTGGAGGGTCCACAGTCCAGAGACAGTCTACAGATACACCTTCAAGTGTATATATGACAGGCCCACTTCTGGCAAGTCAGAGACTGAAGATGAGCAAGTGAATGTGATTCATAGAAGGCATGATTGACCTTTGTTTTTGCCCCCAGGAGCTGACTATCAGGTGGTGGTTTAAGTAGAATTTGAGTCTCCCACCTGTGGCCTTGCTTACATTGTAGACACACCTTCCAATGGTGAGGTGCCAAATAGCCTACTAGTACAGGGAAGGATTGTACTAGCCACCTGTACATCTGCCAGAGTTCAGAAGATCAGTATCCTGTTACGGAATGAGACTGATAAAGAGATGACTATTAGAAAGGATGGACTTTGGCAGTTGTTTACTGGGCAGAGGCAATACAACTTGTGGTTTTGAACCAAGCTTCCAGTCAAAACCTTGATCCTAACTTGTTCAGTTTTGGAGACTTGCCCCTGGCTGAAACTTACAAATGGAAATTGAAACAGAAATTAGCTGACAGGACCAATGTTTTTCCACCAGCTAGCTGGATATTGGATGTGCTCGAGTAGAAGAGTATAATATCAGACTGACAGACAACAGACCATTACAAGAAAGGGCCCAATGCCTAGCTCCTGCTGATGTGGAAGATGTTTGCAAACACTTACAAGAGTTGCTAGCAACTAGTATCATATCTGAATCCAGAAACCTCTATGCCTCCCTCGTGGTGGCCTGCATGAAGAAAGGGGCTGTCCAGTTCTATATTGACTATCAGGCTTTAAACTAGCACACTAGAATGAACCAATACACAATACCCAATATGGAGGGTGCTCTGGCATACCTGACCAGAGGTAAATGGTTTTCTGTCCTAGAATTGTGCAGTGGGTTTTACCAGATTCCCATGGCTGAAGAGGACAAAGAAACAATGCTTTCATTTGCCCCCTGGGATTTTATCAATTTGAACGGATGCCACAATGCATATCAGGGTTGTCCGCCACTTTCCAGAGGTTAAAGGAAAAGGCCATAGGAGACATGAATTTGCATAAGTAATAGTCTGCTTGGACAACATAACTGCTTTCAGGCACAACCTGAACATGAGGAACAGTTGATGAAAAACTGGACCGACTCAAAGAGTTTGACCTCAAAGTATCAATCAACAATGTTAATTCTGCCAGTCATTGATGAAATATATGGGGCACATTGTTTCAGCAGGAGTCTGAACTGGCACTAGCAAGATTAAGGCCCTTATTGCATGGCCTAGGCCCCATAACCTGAAAGCTTTACAATCTTTCCTTGGTTTCTGTGTTTTTTACCTTAAATGTATCCAAGATTTCTCCAAAGTGGTCCAACATCTTATGAATTTACTGCAGTGATATCCCCCACCAATTACAAGAAGTAGAAGGGGAAAGAATTACTCCAAAAGATGTACTATATTGTTAATGAACCATCTGGAGACAGATGGGACCCAGAGTGTGAAAATGCATTACAAGACATAATTAAGAGACTTACTGAAACTCCAGTGTTGTTTGTATGCTTCAATCTTTTATTGTTTTCCAAAGTACTAAGAATAGACAGGCCATATGCTGTGCTGAGCAATAGAGAGACAATAATAATACAGTATATATATGAACAGAAAGAAGATACTTGGAAAAGTATTCTGATCCATACGATGCAGGAACTGAAAAAGAGAGACAATATTATCTTGGTGCCCAACATTAAAATAGTTAATAAGGCTCTATCAGTGGGCAATAACTTATGCTAGTAGGAGGTAGATACCTCTGAAGATCTTTGTTCATCTGAAGTTTTAAGAACTCCACAATAGTCTCCTTTGAAGTTGTGATACAACACTACCTTCAATAAAAGCTTTCTTTGCATGTTCCAGCAGAGGCCTCTTCAGGATTAACTTAGGCATACTGCTGATAGTGCATATAGCACAACATATCCTCACCCAATGAAAAAAATGCAGAAAATAATAGAAGTGAAAATAAAAATAAAATAACAATAAAAAGAGAGGTTGCTGAGTTACATAAGTTATTTAATATTTTAATATTTAAAAGAAAAAAAGGGAAGAATTTTGAGAGGAAGCCAAGGTTGCAAGGATAGTCTTTCCCTCCAAGGACAGGCTCCCCCACTACCTCCAGTCCTCCCCATTTTTCCTTATATATCCTAAACAGATCCACTGCTCTAAAGATTCTAATCCTTCCCCCCTCTGTGGGACAAAGTCAGGGTCATTTTCCAATTGATGTACTACCCACTTACACCTCTGAACGTCAAAGGCCTATTCTCGGTTCCGAAGTCTAGCTGAGAAACATTTCAAGGCAGAAGCTTCTCTAACCAAGCCTCTCCATGCTCCTGTAGTTGGCACTGTCTTCATGTGCCATGACTGTGTTATGTCTTTTTTGGCCACAAGAACCAGGAAAGTGACCTGTCGATATGTGTTCTTATCTACACTAAACCCCTCTGGAAGTGTAACTGTCATTATATTAGTAGGAGTTCACAATTCTGGACATGTGACTACATTCATCAATTCCTGTAGTACTTCTTCCCAGTAGGGGGGCCAGAAGTTCACAGCCCCACAAAATATGAGGTTTATCAGTTTCTGGAAACACACACATTTCTCTCTAACATCGTCTAAGGCATGAATCAGAAAATGTTGCCACAATAGCAGTGGTATGAAAGAAACATACTCGCAACTTCCAAGAGTATTCCCTCCAGTAAGGTGAATTAGATACTTTAAAGGTTGGAAGGGCTGATGCTACTCAATTGTGGGCCAGGATATCAGCTTGAAGCTTCTTCAACCATTTGATTCTAATGGGTTCAGTTAGGTCACTTGCTCGGTCTCTGAGGGCCTTATATAAGGACCGAATTAAATGTTCACTAGGCATACCACTATTGCAAGCCTTGATTAAAGAAAGCAACAATGAGAGTTTCCCCATTATACTGGAAAGAGCCTCATCATGCTGCCTTAAATATGATTTAAGCTGGATATACCCATAAAAGCTGGCCTGCAGGAAGGAGGTAAGTAGACTATAGGGATACAAACAGTAGGTCAAAGCGGCAGTGGCTAAGTGGGACGACAAAGTGGAGCAAGGATTCTGACTGGAGTGTGGCAGGCTCTGTTTAATCCATCTGTGAAGTGTGACTTCTGAAGTTAACACCTGCTGCTAGTGAGTGAACAATGAATATTTAGTCTCGCCTGTGCTATCCCCCCCCTCCCAATTTGTGTGACTGAGCCATTACTATTCGTTTTGAAGTCAGTGTGAGTTGCTCTGTGGATCATTTTGTGTGCTGTAGCATTTACTGTAAACTGTGTTAAAGCCTGCACTTAGAAGCAACTGCTGCTACTAGTCCAATTTGATCAGAGTGTGGCGGTGCAGAGATTGAACTTGGTCACTAGGCAACAGTACACTCCTATGGCCGCTTGCTGCATTATTCCTAACACCTGAAGGTATATTGAACTCTTCTCTGATCTCCACATTTTTCCCATTGGTGGCAGTTTTGGGAAGTGGAGGAGGGGCGACTTCAATTGTTTAAAAGCCTGTACTTTTATTCAGCTGCAGCATCAAAGCAGCAGCGGCTAAGTGGGATGGCAAAGTCGAGCGAGGAGTCTGACCGGAATCAGACCAGGGACTGACTGGGCCATAAAACTCTGCAGACTTGTGTTTTGTTTAATTATATATAGGTTTGACATTATATTGTATTGTCATTATGATTACTAGAGGGTTATTATTGTGTGCAGTGTAATGCTTTGTGTGACTTGCACTGATGGCCTATTTTATCATATGTTAAAAGATGATTTTAAAATTCAGGCAGATGAACAGAAAACCATGTTTGATATTCAGCAGTTTGACTTTGTCTTTAATTGTAGCATGATGTTTGGGGTAAAAGGTAAATATATGAGTTACAATCTGGGGTATAGTGTTCGAAAATACAAGATAAGAATATGTGTTTTGCATATTTGTACAAAGATTTGGTCTTATTGCTAACTTTTACTAATTCGGTCTGGTAATGTTGAAACAAATCCTGGTGCTTTAGTAAATGGTATGGCAGACAGTGACTATTTTATGCAATTTCCTCAAGGTCTCAAAATTATGCACTTTAATGTTTACTGTCTAAATTTCATGAGGTTGAGTCGTGGATTAGTTTATATGATCCAGATGTTTTAGCATTGAGTGAAACTTGGTTAAACTCTACTGCTTTAGATTCTGAAATATGTATTTCTGCTTATAAATAATTTAGAAAAGATTGTATTATTGGTAGGGGGGAGGGGTCTTGATTTATGTTAAGGATAATTTAGTGGTAAATGAGTCTTGTATTTTTAATGATAACTTGGATTACTGTGAACACATTACCATTCAGTTGACATTGGGCTCTGTTAAGAAATTAACAAATTGTTGTGTTTATCTTCCACCTAATGGTAGCAATTTTGGTTTTCAATTTGGTTTTCAATTTGTAGACAAATTAAATAATAGGGCTTCTGGAGAGCTTATAGTATTAGGGGATTTTAATTTAAATTAGATTGGTTCTGGTGTTTCAAAATTAAATACTGTTTTGTTCCACTTTGGTTTGCAACAATTGGTCACTTTGCCTACTCAACATAATAATAAATCTGGTAACCACACATTGTTGGATTGGATGTTATCAAATAAGCCTATTAATGTGATAAAATGTGGTTTGATTTCTGATGCCTTAAGTGACCATCATCCAATATTTTGTATATGGAACCACAGTGGACTAAATAAGCCTAAGCCTATTATAAAGATTTCAAGATCTTTTACTAAATTTGATGTGCATACATTTTGTTTACAGTTGGGTAAAGTAGATTGGTCTTATTTATATTCCATTCCTGATGTTAATTTTGCTTCAGATTTCTTTATTACTGAGTTTACATGTGTTTTGGATCAGTTTGCTCCCTTTGTTAAAAGAAGGGTTCGAGGGAAGACTCATGGGTGGTTGACACCATCTTTGATTAAACTCATGAGACAATGGGATAAGGCGTGGAAAACGTACAAAATTAGACATTCTGCTTCTAGTTATCACATTTATAGGACATTATGGAACCAATGTAAGGCCCAGATAAAGAAAGCTAAAACAGATTTTATTCGTCAAAAACAATATGAAGGTGTGTCTAATGCTACAACATTTTGGAAAACAATTAATACCCTGAGAAAACCTAATGCTTGTCAATTAAGTCTGATGAAACTGAGTGGTGATTTGTTAACTTGCCCTATAAAATTAGCTAACGAGTTTAATTTAAAATTTACTGCTCCACTTAATTCTTATAGTGACCAGCTTGATGTGATTCATCAAGGAAATACTGATGGTCTTAAAGATAATCGTAAATTTTATATAAGGACTACTACCCCAAAAGAAGTTGAGAAGTTGTTACGACATACTAAAAGGGATAGCTCAGTGGGCTCTGATGGTTTATGTCCACGTTTATTGATAGATGCTGCTTCAGTTTTAGCATACCCAATTAGTGTTATTTTTAATTTGTCTTTTTGACAGGTATTATAACTGACATGTGGAAACATTCCTTGGTGTCTCCCATTTTTAAGTCTAGTTCACACCAGGAATTTGGTAACTATAGACTGATTTCAATTTTGTCTGTCCTGGCTAAAGTTCAGGACAGGATAGTTTATAATCAATTGACTGATTATGTGGATTCTCTGGGATTACTGTCTCAGAATCAACATGGCTTCTGAAAACGAAGAAGTACTGAGACTGCCTTGGTCGAGTTCATGGACACGGTACTGGACGGTATGGATAAAGGTTGCTTGACCGGTGCCGTGTTCGTGGACTTGACCAAGGCATTTGACTTAGTGCATCATCAGTTGTTAGTCTCTAGATTAGAGTTTTTGGGAGCTGAACAGTCTTTTCTGGTTTAGATAAGGGATTACTTAACCAAAAGGTTTCAAAGGGTGAAGTATGGAGGTGTTGTTTCTGAATCTGTATTGGTAAAGTGTGGGGTCCCACAAGGCTCCATACTAGGACCGCTTTTGTTTTCTTTATTTTTCGATCAGCAAGTGAATGCAATTAATGATGCTTTTCTAACTTTTTATGCAGTTGATGCAGTTATATAAATGCAGGGCTCTTCTGTTGGGGACTTAGGTGATTCCTTAACAGAAGAAATGTGTAATTTCCAATCATCCCTTATGGCTTGTAAAATAGTTTTAAATAAATCAAAAACAAAGGTGATGGTTTTTGGAACTTCGGCTAAATTAAGATCTGTGGGACATTGCCTGGAAGTTAAATCTCTTCATGGATCATTGTTTGATCAAGTAGAACCATTTCAGTATCTTGGGGTATTATTAGATTCAAATTTAAGTTATGAACCTCACTTCATGAGGGTAACCTCAAGAATTCATTGTAGAATAGCTCCTTTATATAGAATTCGTCCATTTCTTATTCTGGAGTCTAGGTTAGCTTTTTCTAAACATTATTTAGTTCCCATTGTGAATTATGCTGCTATCGTAACCAACACTGCTTCTGCAACAGTGATCTCAAGAAAATCCACTTTACTTCAGTTGATTGCTAAATTTGCTTTCAGTTACCCTAAATTATCTCATCATTGTGAGATTTTGAAAGAAATGGGTTGGCTACCGGTTCTATTAAATTTGTATTATTATGTAGCTAAATTTACACATAGAATTGTTAATTCTGGAGTTCTACACAAATTGTGTAATTTGTTGAGGCCGTATAATGAGGGCTACTTTTCTAGGCACAGGTCAGCTGGTATGGTTCTCAAAATTCCATTTATGAAAACTAAAAGTGGACAGAGAGCCTTTGCTTATATTGCTCCATTTATTTGGAATGAAATTCCTTGTGATATTAGACAGTTAAGTTCATCTAAAATGTTTGCAGATGAACTAAGGATGTTTTTTGACTCTCAATTTGATTGTAAATGTTTTATATGATTATTCTTTTTGTAACAAAAACATTTTATGTCTGCTATATTTGTATTGTACATGTATTTCTTTTGTACTGAATATATGTAATTGTATGTGGGTCGTACCTGTAAAAGGAACTAGTTTTCCAGTGTGCTTACCCGTTAAGTGAATAAACAACAAACAAGGTATGCCTGTAGGGCTAACAACTTGGAAGACATGTTTTAGCCCCCTTTGTGTCCAACTCTTGAAAGCCTTACTAATCTAATAAGGGGAAAGAAAGTATCCGACACAAAAGCCGTAAGATATTACACCTCCGAGGGAGTGAGATGTGTGTGTAAAACAGATCCCCAACATTGGAACAGTTCCCTGGTATAAAGAGGGAATTTAAGGAAGGGGGTACAATGTGGGGGATGGGCAAACAGGTAATTGGTAAGATCAAATAAGTCACTTCAAGTAATTTCAAACCGCTTCCATAGATACATTGATACATAGACAGTGTCGGCAGATAAGGGCCTATGGCCCACCCAGTCTGCCCATTTGAGCTTGTAAGTTCAGTTTATGTTTTCCTAGAAGTCTGTTGTGGGCAGTGGGCATCATAAAGTGGATTCAGCCAACCCAGTAAAATACAGAGTTGTGACACCACTGCTTATTGTCAAAAGTTGGGCAGATTAAGACCCTCCATGCCCCATCTCCCTAGGGATCTGGAACAGGGAGTATCTCACCCTCAGCCTTCCCCCTTACAGATGGAGCAGGAGATTAACCTGTCCCATGTTTGAAAAGTAGGTTGTCTAGAATCATGGGAAGGGTCTATAAGTAATATAAAATATAAGGAAGGATGTTCTCTTGAACCGCCTCTACCCTACCCAAAAAACTCAATGGGATTTGGAACCACCTGCTCAGGTCTTCTGTGATCTGCTGGAGAAGGGGTTCCTAGTTAAGGAGTTCTGCATGAATTAAGTTCTTAGCTTTATGCCCAGGTAGCACATCACTATTTTATGACACTTGAAGGGGAATTGAGCTTTTAGCTGTACAGGGGGAGTGTACTTATATTGAAGAACCTCTGCCTTTTGTTCATTTATGTTATAGCCCAATAGAGTCCTGAATAGTGTAAGTTGCCCCTAGACAACTGGGATGGATGTCTCTGGGTGTTCAAAGCCAGCAAAATGTCATCTGTCAAGAGGGAGATTTTATGTAATTTACCTCCCATGAGAATGTCTTCTATATCAGAGTGTCTTCAGATGACCTCAACCAAGGGTTTAAAATACAGGGCAAACACCGACTGGGTCATAACTGTTCATGAAATATAGTGCGGTATTAACCACGCAGTGAAGAACGCACTATGAATTACAGTGACAGGGGTACAACAGCGATAGGGAATTACTGCTACCCCTGTTGCTGTATGATTTACTAGTATGGCATCAAGTTACTGTGCGCTGGTTGCCTGGTCTAGCTGCTCCCATGGTGGACTGGTTAAGGCATCAGCACATAGCATTATCAGGAGACCTGGCGCTGTAGTTCAATTCCTCACAGGTCCTCCTGTGCTAGTACTTTTGCCATCATTTTTTTTAGGAAAACAAAAGATCCCCCCTTCCAACATTCTCCCCATCTCTTGAGTCCACCCGCCCCTGGAATTTATTATCTTAATTCAGAGTGGTGTGGGGGGGGGGGCTGGATAAAAACAGAGTAGCCCATTCATTTAAATGGAATGTGCTCTTTCTGTAGGTCGGTGTATTTCCCAACCTTATTGTAATGCATGCCATTTTGCTTGCAGCATTTGTTGCTGCTCTCTTCTACTTTGCATGGTTATGACCCTGTGCCAGGCGAACAATGGGGGGAAGGGGACAACCTTCTCTGGTACCTCAAGACAGAGTAAAGGGTTCAGAAAGGGAGACATCTAATTTAAGATAGGCTTGAGGTGCTACATACAAATTTTGAAGTTGTTTTATTAACTCATGCAGAAAGTCGAAATGAGACAGGGTCGCCCAGAGGAAAGGCCAGGCGACCCTGTTAAAGGCCTTTTCCAAGTCCAATCCCAATAGGACAAGTGGAATTTTTTGAGTGACAGCATAATCTATGAGCATGTACACACATCATACTGCATTCTGGGCCTGTCATCCCTTGACAAACCCAACTTGATCAAGATCAATGAGCAAGGGAATGATATTCTCCAATCTATGTGCCAAAACCAACATAAAAACTTTTTAATCAAAGTTTAACATGGAAATGGGGCAGTATGAGGCCAGATACCTGGAATCATTTTGGGGTTTAAGAATAGCTGTTATGGTCAGAAATTGCAATGTAGTAGGAGGAGGAGGGTAGCCCTTCTGAATCACATGGTAAGCTGACAATAAAGGAGGGAAAAGTGCCCCCCTAAATTCTTTGCAAAATTCAAAGGGGTACACATGCAGGCCTAGGGCTTTAAGTGTTTGACCCTTTTTACATACTCTGTCCAGTTCCTCTTGGAGTTAGCCTGCTCCAAAGTCAATTTAGGTAAATGTATCCTTTGTAAATAGGCCTCTAGTTGGGACTGAGTGGGATGAGAATCTACATTATAATGTTTGAAAGTACTGGGCCAGGGCATATTTTATTTCCCTTGGGCGAATAAGCAAGTCCCCCACTGTAGGATGGAAAAGATTAGTGACACAAGCTTTAGTTTTATAGGCCCTTAATCTACAGGCCAAATTCCTAGCGCCCCCCCCCCCCCAATAATTAGTGTGTTTTAAATAGAAAAGTTGCTTTTCAACCCTTTCCAGCAAAAGCTGTAGCTTTTGCTTCGTCACCAGAAGTTGAGGCTCCACCATCCTATCCCCCGGGCCAGAAATAATTGCAGGGTTTGGAATTCCTCCTGGAGCTCCCTAAAATGATTATTCCTTTCTTTTTTCTTTTTAGCTGAATAGACTATAGTTTCCCCCAGAAGAACTGTTTTCAGGGTGTCCCACAATACTGTAGGGGATACAGTGGACTAAGAGTTGTCAGGAAGAATACTGGGTATTGACTCTTGGACTCATTGTTTAAATTCTGGGTCTCGCAACAGAGCAAGGTTCATCCTTTAATGAGACACCTTACGGGCACTTACCAACTCAAATTTAGCATAAACTGGAGCATGGTCAGACAAAATGTCATACCACGCCAAATATCCTGAAGGGTTTCCAGGTGTTCTGCAGTTATAAAAAGGTAGTCCACTCAGGACACAACCCCTGTTCGAGCTGTCCTAAATGTGCACACCTGAGTTGTAGGAAAGCAGTTGCGTTAAGTGTCACTAAAGCCAAAGAAGGAAACAGTTTGCATCAATAATTGCTGGTTGGGGCTGGCCCTATGAGCCAGAGATCAGGACACATCTAAGGCTGGGTTAATGGTACCATTCAAATCACCCCCCATGAGTAGCTGTCCTTGTGAAACTACTAACAACTGGGTGAAAAATTTTTATGCCAGCACCTATGAGGTCCCTGGGGGGAAATATGCTGATGCTAGCTTGACAGGTCATGTATACAGTCTGCCCACAGGTATAGCATAACACCCCTCCAGATCTAGGAACTGGTCATGAAGTTCAGAGGGAATCACCCTAGAAATCAAAATAGCTACTCCCCATCACCAACCAGAACCATGTGTGGAGGCACCCTCCATCTGGAAGCCCAGTTTTTGAAATTTATCATATTCTCTCAGGGGCAAATGAGTATCCTGAAGGAAAATAACTTCTGGTTTCTCCCTCTTAAATAGTTGTAACAGCCTCAAATGCCTTATAGGGCTGTGAATACCATTATTATTGAGGAACATTACCAATGATGTCCTAGCCATCTATTAGTTTCTTTTTTTTGCAGTAATTTTTTTTATTGAAATACAGAGACATACAGACATCATTGAACAATCGACAATCCATTTAAACTTACAGCAGGTCATAATCACAGTACTACATACATTTAATATCAGAGTATACATACTGGCAGCTGGACTACATACATGACTACATTAAATGATATATATATGGGAGTCTAGGGACTGGTGGCCTATGGGGGCAGAGGTGGGAGGGGTCCTCTACCAAATATATTCTGGTTGAGTCGGGGGTGGGGGGTTCTTTCTATGTTAACCAGAGGATTAAGACTGGCTTGTCATGCTGACTGCTGAGACCCATCAGGGGTTTAATCATGTCCTTACTTTGAGGGGCTTCTGGAATGGTCAGTGTTCTGTGTACATATTGCATAAAGGGGGACCATCTGACTGAAAATACATGTTTGGGTACAACTAGCTATGTATGTCATCCTGGGGTAGTTTGCTAGCTTTTCCATTGCTGAAAGTCAGTCTTGGGGTGTTGGGATCTCTTTAGTGCTCCATTTAAGCAGTAGGAGTCTCTGGCCACCACTGAGACCTGCATCAACCAGAGTTTCTACTGACCCAAGGTCAAGCAGACAGCTGGAGGGATTCCCAGGATCCAGAAAGCTGGGGTGTTTGGGGGTCTGATACCCTAGTATTTGGGTGCAGTGGGTAATTGCATTATTCCAGAAGGGATAAATGAACCCACAATGCCACAGTATATGTAGTAATTCCACTCCTTTAACTTCACACTGCCAATATACATCTTCGTGTAATAAACCCATTTTTTTAAGCTGTACTAGTGTTCGGTACCAGAGATGTTGTATCTTATTTTGAATTAGGAAGCTCCGAGGATCCCCACATGCCTTTTTGGTTGAGACCCAGCTGCCTTGCCATTCCTCATCTGTTATGGGGGATCCCAACAGCAGTTGCCATTTTCTTTTAGCTGGCAGAGAAGGGTCTGGCAGCTCATCTCTCACATATTTATAGATCAGCCCTGCTAGGCCTTTTTTAGCTCTCAGCCATCTATCTATGTGGAGTTTCTTGTCTATATCTTTCCCAGCAGCTTGACACCTGACACATGAACACCTTCCCTTTACCCAACCACTGTAAAAGTGTCTCAGCTACAAGTATTTCCAGAAGTTCCTCTTCTCTACCTTGCATTTCTTCTGTATTTAAGTGAAGCTACCCAGGGTACACCTGTCTGCCATTAGGATGTCTTTCAATCTATAGATCTGCCTCACTTCCCAGCCCTCCCATAGAAATGGTTTATGGTCTATTGTCCAGCTGGGGCTGTTCCGGAGACTAAGGTACTTCCCCAAGTTCAAGCAAGTTTTGGTGATAACCCCTTTTTGTTGCCATGCTGTGTGTGCCACCTTTACTGTGAGCCAGTGTCAGAACTGGGGTGGAAGCAATCTACCTAAGAACCCTGTGAGGTCATTGCCCTGTAGGGCATTCCTCTCAATTGCTTCCTAGGCTGGCTTGTTATGGCTTTCCCCAATAAATAGCTTGCAAGTTCTTGCCAAAGAAAAGGCATATGCATAATGTTGAAAGTGTGGGAGGCACCAGCCCCCTCTGTTCCACTGGGTTCTAAGTTTAGCTCTACTGTACCTAGGGACTTTGTTCTCCCACAGAAATGTTCCCATCAAATTATCCAATTTTTGGAACCTTTTTTAGGAATTTCTATTGGGAGGTGGGATAGCACATAAAAAGCCTTTGAGGCAATCATCATTTTGATCGCAGTGATCTTTCCTGGCAAAGTTAGGTTCAATTGCTTCCATCTCTGGGTCTCTGCCTGCAAGTCATTGATAAGTGGGGATAAGTTAGCTTCTGCCAAGGAGTGCACCTTAGAATTTACCTTTATTCCAAGATACTTAATACCCCCTTTTGTACATGCCAGGCCCACCTTAGATATTGCCTCTGGAGTTAGCTGCATGTTAAGGGGAAGGACTTCCGTTTTATCTCTGTTGATTCGTAGGCCAGAGATGTCTGCAAATGACTGCAACAGGTCTGCAATATACAGTGCGCTCGCCTGGAAGTAATTTGTCACTATGAGGTAGTCATCTGCGTGGAGCATGGCATGGTAGGTGTTATCTCCTATGTTTATGCCAGTTATCCCTGGGTGTTCATGCACAGCACTTGATAGGGCCTCTATGGCTAACACAAACAACACTGGTGACAGTGGGCAGCCCTGTCTGGTGCCTCTGTGAACTTTGAATGGTTCAGAGAGGATGTTATTGGTCAGTATTCTGGCAATGGGCATTTTGTATAGTGTTTTTATTCACCCCCTGAAGATACTGCCAAAATTGCAGTATTTAAGTATCACATGTAAAAAGTCCCACTCCAGCGAATCAAAGGCCTTCTCAGAATTGACTGAGATGGCCACAGCAGGAGTGGGAAAAGGTTCCACTCCTTGTATGAGGGATACCAGGTTTCTTAGGTGGTCTGCACTGGCTCGGCCCTTAACGAAGCTGACCTGTGATGAGTGGATCAGAAAGGGGAAGACCTTTTCCAAGCGAGCTGCCAGGACCTTTGTGAGCATTTTAGTGTCAGCATTAATTAAAGAGATGGGTCTGTAGCTCGCAGGAAGGGTGAAGTCCTTTCCATCCTTGGGGAGGATAGATAAAGCCATCTCTCTTAGAGCCATCTATTAGTTTCAATATAACTACTAGGATGATCAGCAGCCTCTCTAAAATTAAAGCATAAAAAGCTAATGACTTTAAAGAGAAAGCATTCACTCTGCCCAATTTTTCAAACACCTAGCCGGCCTGGTGGTGCTGAGAGTTGAGGCACTGGATGCCACAACTCATGCCATGCTGGCGACCCAGGTTCGGGAATGAGCCCGGGCCATCGGGGGCTGGCAGGGTAGGACTGGGACTGAGCATCTGCAGACTGCTCTCCTAGTCCTGGGGTGGGCTGGGGAATTTCACCACATTGTAGTGGCCCCTGGGGATGCCTGCGGGCACTACTAGCATTGGTGACACTAGAGGGGGAGTGCAGAGGATGCCCAGACATCATTGCACAGCCACACTCTAGGGGCAATTGGAGTAAAATGGCTGGGCATGACTGTGCAGCTTGATGACCATGCTTCGAACCACCCAGACTTTGGTGGAGTCCTATCGGGGAGGGTCTGGGGCTGTCCTGACTGGTAGAGGCAGAGGGGGAGCCCTCCAGCAGGATGGCATGATGGCCACCCCAGATCCTCCTGGGTGCAGTTTGAGCTACCCAGCTTTCCTAACGGGAGGAGCTGGCAGCTGGATGCCCCAAGCCGGAGTGTGTCGCAGCAGGGGAGAAAATATGATATGATAAACACCTTGTGCATGGCCTGGGCCCACAAAATATGAATGTAAGATTCAAGAAGAAACAAATTCAAAATTTTGAAAACTAAAGAACAACACAACTTTACCCAAAGCAATCCAGAACAAGTTTAAAACAGTCACATCTAAAATATTAAAGATAAGTAATGGTATACCTGGGTCTTCAAACCCATGATCAGCACAACAGGATATTATGTACCAGTTTGCCCAGGGCACCCTGGAAAGTTCAGGATGAAATGCCTTGATGGGAAAAAAAAATATCTGATTGGGATCCCAGTAACCAGCCCATAGTAAAATGTAACACCTTTGTATTTTGTAACTCCAGAGATCCCCAACCCAATATATCTCCCCCTTAGTAAATACTTAATGTTGCAAAAAGAACACATTATTAAGAACCACACAACAATACTATTGAGCAAACCTGCGGCTGCATTGTAAGCTATGCAGCCAAAAATAAAGAAGAGTCCCCCATAACAAAAACTGGGACCCAAAATAGAGAAAACCCCAAGAATATCCAACCCAACTACTAATAAGGTTGCTGCTAAAAATCACCAGCAAGCAAAAATCAGAATTGCCAAATGTGACAAAAAACAAAATGGGTATCAATAACAACAGGCATACTGCCCAATAATATGGCTTCCTAAGCAGAGAGGCAAAAAATAAGCCTTTTTCAGTGGAGTGGAACCCAGCTGCCCAGGGGGTAAAACTACAATGTAATCATGTGCTCCTGACACCACCCATAACAGAGAACGTGGTGATGTGAAATAGATGAGGCCAGACCCAGAAGGCAGGGAGCTTCCAGAAGAATTCAAGGGCTCTATACCCAAACTCACCCAGTCTTCACTGGAGAACATAGGCATGAGACATCACTAAACAGGCCAGTACCAATGGAGAATCAAAAAGCAGCTGTCAGAAATAAAAACCAAAAAAAGTTATCTTGTCCCGCTCTCTACCCAATCCCCCAAACTCTATTAGATACTCTGGCGCTTAATAAAGCAAACATCCTAAAATATGAAATGGTGATACCAATGAACCAAATAGTGATCCATAACCCTGAGACTCCAATGTATAATTTTGGGGTCAACCTGGGCCCATCATAGAGAAAACTAATGTTGAAATCACCCAGCAAACAAACTGTGCTTTCCCCATCCAACCTCTCCATACTGTGAAAATTCACTTTCCCAAAAAGAGGGTGTAAAATGATTAGCTTAGCACCCATAATGTAATCCCCCGAAATGTACAATTTCACTCAATAGCAGTATTAACTGCCCCCAACCTCATCCCTCCCAGTGAAAATGCAAAGTATTGACACACACTTGAAGTATAAACAATGACAGTGACAGTCACTGCTTAAATACGCAGTCACATTCACAGAGTCAGAGGTAATCACTTACCTTGGACAACCCCTGAACTTTTGGCCTGCCTCAGGGCTAGAGATTGAGCCTGGAAGTGTCACAAAGCTACTTAGTATCCTAGGGAGCTTGCAAACTACTGCATGCTCTGAAATGCTTGCACCAGGGATACAAAGTTAGCCAAGTCCGAATATTTCCAATCTGCCTTCATCACCAATATAAATTCCCATTCAAAGTTCTGGAAGGTGATCCACATCCTATTTACCCCCTCATCTCATCACCCCCCCAGTACTTAAAGTAAATAGCTCACTACTGTCTGACCCACCAGCCGTGGCTGCAGAATTTAACTCCTGCTATACCTCCTGCGCCACTGAGCTACTGAAATCCCTCCCCTCCTAGCCATACCCCTCCCTACCCTCTACTGGTGTGCCCCCTTCATCAGTCTCCCACCTCCCCTTCTTTTTTGCTACTGTATCCCCAAACGATGCCCTAAGTGTACTCCTCACTTTCAACCCCACTAAAGGTGCCTCGCCGATGGCCTTGACCCAAAACTCCTCTCCATCTCTTCTTCAGCCATTGCCTGCCACCTTTTAATAATCCTAAATCTCCCATTCTCTACTGCCTCGGTCCCCTCTTTATGGAAACATGCAGTGGTCCTCCCTCTAACTAAAAGGGGTGACCCCTCTTCCCCCAGAAGCTATCTCCCCATTGCTCCCCTCCCTACCCTTTCCAAGCTTCAAGAACACATTTTCCTCTCCCAACTCACTTCTTTTCTATCTGAAACCTCCTTTTTCACCTCTTTCCAGTTTAGTTTCAGGAAAAATCACTCAACCACCACCTCTCTCGTACAGATCACAGACTCCATCCTAACCAGGATGGACAATGGCCAAATTACCTCTGCCATTTTTGTCGACCTGGTCAAGTCCTTTGACACCATCTCTCACTCCGTTCTCCTTAACTCACTCCCAGCAGCTAGCTTATCTCCCTCCACCACAAACTGATTCAAGGCCTACCTTGTTGGCAGAACCCAGTCAGTTAAGATCTTGGATGCCATTTCCCATCCCCTCTCAATTAGCACTGGAGACCCCCAGGGCTCTGTATTAGGGCACCTGCTATTCTCCATCTTCTTAAATGATCTTCCCTCTGTTTGCTCTCCATGCTCCTCTGTACATATGTATGCTGATGATACAGTCCTGTATGCATCTGGCTCCTGTCCTGATGAGGTTACAACCAGCTTACAGCAAGACTTTGACAAGGTTCAGCTCTGGTTTGCTAACCATCAACTTTTCCTCAATGTCAAGAAGACTGTCTCCATGACCTTTGGCACAAGGCAGAGATTCTCTAGGTTTCCCTCCCTACCCATTTTCCACACCCTTAATGGGACTTTACTTGAGGACACATCCTCTGTCAAGTACTTAGGTGTTTGGTTGGACCAACACCTAAACTTCTCTGGACATATAGATGCCATCCAGAAAAAACTGTGTCCCAGGCTTGGTGCCCTGTTCAGAAACCTTAGATGCATCACTCCTACTGCTAGGCATGAACTTGTTCAGAAGATGATACTGCCCATTTTTGACTACTGTGACGTAGTCTATGGTGTTGTCCCTATGTCCTCCCTGGCCAGACTGGACACCCTCTTTAATGCCTTCTGCCACTTTGCCCTGGATGTCCCCCCTCCCTCACAGCCACCACCGCGATCTTTATTGTGCCCTATCCTTCCCCTCTCTTACAAATAGGTGAATCTCCAACTGTGTTAAATTCACCTCCAAGCACTGGTTGGGTGAGCTCCCTTCCAGCCTCACCTACTTCTTTATAACACCCTGCCCACCCTCCCATTCCCTTAGATCTACCGACTCTTGCACCCTGGTAGTCCCCACAGATAAACCCAAATTGGCCAATCTGGTCCTCTCACCGCCTCCCAAAAATTTGGAATTCCCTCCCTCCCTTAAATCTGCCACTCATCCTCCACCTACTTCATCAGCTCTGCCCTCAATATTTACCTTGCTCCTAGCTGCTCCTCCCTAACTCCCTCTTCTAAGCCCTGGACAAACCCTACCCCTCTACAGTCACCTTCATTTTACCTTGTGTACACCCACCCAAATTTCTAGCTCTCCTCCCCTTCCTCCAAATTGCTCCCCCTTACAGTCCTCCCTTGATCTCTCACAGAATGTAAGGGGCCCTGAATGCTCTCCATGGGTCCTTCTCCTAACCCTCAAAGGGGCTTGTATCTCTCATCTACTCCCTTCCCCCACCATCCTGAAGGGGTCTGCCTGGGACACTTCCTTATCCCCTTCTCTCTGGTCTCACCATCCCCCTTGCAAGGTTCCTCTCATCCTGAAGGGGTCTCCAGGGACAAGACTCTTCCCCCTCCCCCCCACTTCACCACTGCCTCTCTTTTCCCTATTTTGTTCATGTAAGCACTTGTTTACTTATTAACCCAGCACTTATTATTGTCCACTCTTTCTACATTTTATGTGCAACACTGTTGTAACACTGTTTGTAACACCTGCCTTACAACTGTATGTTATTGTTGAACTTATAACTTGAATGTTTAATGTCTCATTCCTATTGTACCCCTTCCTCCCAGGTCACACGGGGAGATAAGTGACTTGTTGTTCAGTGTGCCTTCCTCATGAAACATTTCAATAAATAAATCAATTTAACATCAATGATAGTTGCCCCAACTCACCCCTCCCCTTGTAAAGTACCATAAATAACAGCTGTAAAAGTGCCAGACATTACTAAAAAATTAAAATGGAACAAAGGGAAAGTAAATATACTGTAGAAGCACACAAAAGATGTAAACCATAGACCACAAAATCAATCTCATATAGAAATAGATAAAAAAAAGGGTGCTGGATGTGCAGTTTCCAAAAAAAACACATGATGGAGACAGAGAACTCAAAATCCCCAAAGGCAAAAATTAAAACCACACACACACACAAAAGGGGAGCTAAGGAAGCAGTAGACCCCAGTAGAGACATAGGACAAACAAAAAACAGGAGTTGAAGCACATAAAACAGCAAACACCAAACAAGAGGCCATAACTCAAAAAGGAGACAGCAGAAAAATAGAAGAAAAAAAAAGTGAAAGCTAAATGAAATACAGAGAACAAACCAAAATGGGAAAACAGGATGAATGCAATGCATCAGTAGAGGGGAAGAAGAGGATAGATAAGTAGGGAATGAAGGTAAAGGTGAAAACCATCTGACCAAATGAAACAGCAGTGGAGGGGAAAGGAATGGAAAAGTATAAAACAAAGTTGTTACCAGCAGGCAGGGTATCATAATGGTATAAAGAACCAATGGTAACAGTCAGTTTAAACAGGTTAAGAAATCCCATCAGAATCATATCTGCTGAGATTCCGGACAAGCCTTCCAGGCAAAGATAGTGACCAAAGCCATCTGTAGATGTCTTCATGAGGGCTTCTCATGGAGGAAAGCCTGCAGGTGAGCACTGACATCAGCTAGAGTCTCCTCTTGTCTCCTCTTTTTGCTATGGGGAGAAACTTGGTACCAAAGTTCTCACTGAAGAGCATGTTTTTCCCTAGTGTTTGTGGCATCCATTTGGTCCTCCTCTGAGACCAACTTCCAGGACCTCAGCTGCTGAAGTGCAGCCTCCAGGGTATCAAAAAAACCTGACCCCATCTTCAAAATGCACTCACAGGCAGGTGGGGTAAGAGGTGGTGAACTTCATTTTCTTATTCTTGAGGAGCCACAATATTGATGTATAAGCCCTCTGCTGCAATTGCACCAGTGGGGAATAATCATTGTCCAAAAAAATTATTTTACCCTGGTAAAGCAAAGTTCCCTTTGCACCAGGCTCTGGATGACACTACTTGTTTGGTGGAAAAGTTGAGGAAACAGGCTACAATAGATCTCGGGTTGGCACCAGGCAGCTGAAGTCTAGGGGCCAATGAACAATGTGCCCGCTCAATATGCAGAGACCCCAAGTCTGCAATGTCCAATAGGGAATCAAACAAGCCTTGGAGGAACGGGATCATCCCCTTGATTTCAGTCCTCTCCGGGGTCCCATATATACGAGTATTATTACGGCGGGACTGGTTCTCAAGGTCCTCACACTGGTCTCACAGCTCTTGCTGGTCCTGTAACATTTCTGCCAGTAGGCATTCAAGGCAGTAGACATGAGCGTTCACTTGGTTCAAAGATTGTTCTGGAGGCACCACACACTCTTCTAAAGTAGTCAGCATTGCCTTAAATTCAGCCTGGGATGTTCTATATTCTGCACAAAAGTCCCTAAGCTCCTCTAAGATGGTCACATTTGTACTATAGGTTGTGCAGAAGGAGATGGAGGAGCCACTGCCATGACTGATTCCATCAATGGAGAAGACAGATAAGCCAAGTAGACCCTGACATCAACAATGCCGATTTCTACAAACTATGAGTTTTCTTATGTTTTTTTTTTCTCCTTTGGCCCCATATAGTAAGAGAACTGACAGTATAATTTGTAGCCCTAATTCACCAGGGAAAATGGAAAAGCAAAGTATAAAATAATCGGGCAGGATGGAGCAGTCAGTCTAACCTTCCATTCGGTAGCCTGATGTCACCAGAAGTCTGAAGCTCTAGTGTTGGCATTTGCTGATTCCGCTAAACATTATTTTTTGCACACAGATGACAGCCTGGATGGGCTAGGAGCCATACTGTGTCAAGAGTATCCAGACAGACTGAGACTCATTGCTTTCACCACCTAGAGCCTGACACCAAATGAAAAGAACTACCCAGTGCACAAGCTAGAGTTCTTAGCTTTAAAACAGTCTGTCACAGATCAGTTTTATGATTACCTCTTTGGGGCCAAGTTTATTGTTAGACCTGGCAATAATCCTCTTACCCAGGACAACACCACTGCTAAATTGGATACAGCAGGTCACTATTGGTTATCTGCCCTTTCAATGTACAATTTTACACTAGAGTATCGCAAGGGCATGAACAGTACAGATGCTAACACCCTGACTCACAGACCTCACCCTTCAGATGAGAACCAGAAGGCTAGTAACCCCTGCAACTGTGAAGGTTTTATCTACAAAATTTGTGGATGACCAGAGTGAGATGCCTGTTTGTCTCTCCTGAACCACTGAAACAATTGGAGCCCACCAGGATGCTATACAGGTAGACTATTACAACTTTGAAGGTTTGGACATCAGTCATTTTGCCCCAGACACAACAGAGAGCAAAGATGCTCACAGTAGCAAGATTGTGGAATAAGAGGGGTAATATCAGCTTTGGAAGAAGGAGAAGGCCCCGATAAGATGCCGAGTAATCATCCTGATTTTCTGATTTTTTTATTGAGAATGTAACAAGTTGTTCTTAAAAGACTGACTGCTTTTCTGAACTATCCAAGACCTGAAAATCATGGTCCCCTGTAACCAGTTGGTACTGCCATGGAAGTACCACAAAGTTATCCTTAGTGCACTTCATGATGACATGTGACACTTCAGGTGTGAGCGTACCCTGAACTTTATAAGAAGTCAATTCTATTGGCTCAGAATGATGTCCAATGTGGAACAACACTGCAAAAATTGTGCCAGGTGTATGCAGAGAAAGACTTTGCACAGAAAAGCAGCAGCATTTCTGAACATTAAGAACACTGAATCTATGGAACCAGTATGTATCGATTTTTTGTCACTGAAGGCAGACAGCAAAGGTTATAGCAACATTTTAGTTATCACCGACCACTGCACAAGTCTACCCAACAAAGAATCAGATAGCCCAGACTGTTGTGCAGAAACCTGAAGAGTCTGTAACTCATTATGGTATACCTCAGTGTATTCACACCAGTCACAGGACCAACTTTCAGAGTAGCTTAGTGAAAGAATTCCTCACTGAGCATGGCATGCACCAGTCACACAACACTCCTTATCATTTGCAAGGGGATCTTCAACATGAAAGGTTTAATCGCACCTTGTTGGACATGTTAGGTATGCTGGACTCTGAACAGAAAAGGAACTGGAGCCAGCATGTTCCCAGGTAGGTGCATGCCTACAACTGTACCAAAACAGTGCTACTAACACTTCTCCATACCTGTTGATGCTTGGTCGAGAAGCCTGCCTGCCAATTGATCTAGGTTTTGGGGTGTCTGTGGATGGATGTGGATGGAGCCTTCAAAGAATCATACCTTGAATACACTAACCACTTAAAAAAACAAGTGAAAAGGGCCTACTAACTGGCTACAAAAGCTGTTGGAAAGATCAGTGCTACAAACAAACTCAGGTATGCTCGGAAAGTGTGAAACCAGATTTTAAAAGTTGAGGATAGAGTTCTCCTCAGAAATAAGTTCATCATAGAGTATACACTAGGATGTGGAGCACAGAAACAAACAAGTCAGAGACAAAAATAGTTTCTGGCACACACTAACCTTAAACAGGGACACCAGACCATTCATTGTATTTTATAAAATGATCATTCATTTATAGTACTAGTAGACAAACAGACAAGCAACAGTCTGACATGTTTTGGACGAAGGGCTTGGAGAAAGGACTTTGTCCAGAACATGTCATGCTGTTGCTTGTCTGTGTTTGTCTACAGGTACTGTGATAAATGAACATTTTATAAAGTACAACGAATGGTCTGGTGTCCCTGTTTAAGCTTAGTGTGTGCCAGAAACTATTTTTGTTTCTTCTTCTTCTCAGAAATCTTGGCCTGTGTGGAAAGCACGAAATAGCTGACCTCTGGTCTTCTGAACCTTATATTGTCCTTGAAAAGTTAACTGACTTACCCATGTACTGCATCCATGAAGAATGTTGCCAAGGAATTGTCAAAATTGTTCACCAAAACCACGTTCTACCCACTGGTCAGCTGAAGCCCCTCCCAGAGACTGTACCTAAGTCTGGGCCGACTAGACCTGTCTGGACTCAAAACCAAGCCCAGACCAGGGAAAAGATAGCAGTAACCATTCCTAATACAGTACTGAGGAATGAACCAAGGCTCCTGCTTGAACCTACTGACCATGCAGATATGGAGGAGGAGGGAGAATTGTACCGGTATCAACTTCCTGCAGAACTACCTGGAGAAACAGTGATCCTATGGACTGGCCACAGCTAGTAGTGAAGAGACAGATTCCTTGTGCTGTTTAAACCTCAATGTAGAAACAGCAATGCCAAGTGCAACCCCCAGATGGAGATCAGGAAGTACCCTTTGCGGATATGGATATAGAAGCATTGGTGGAGGACTTTGCATTAAAGACTGCTCTGACTGCTGCTGTTCCTGTCACTGCCCCTGTGCTGGACCCATGGAAGGAATAAGAGGTAAAATTACCTGGTCCTAGGGAAAATGCAGCATTTTCTAGAAGAGAGCCAAAACCCACCATTAAATTCACCTATGATACCCTCGCTGCCTCTTCAAACACCCCCCTTTATGTAGCCCATAAATCTATTGTGCTTTGAGTTTATGTCTTACCTATTGTTTCTACATTTCATTCAGAGATATGGTTCAATGTGGGGGAATGTGGAATAATAACAACTGCAGCAACACGTGTAGATACAGATATTATTTGTATAGAAAGCCACTTTTTATGGAGATTGTACATTTAAATAGTTTGGACAATCAGGAACCAGGTGTTAGTTAGCACTTTGTTCAATGATATCCTTAACTGTACCTAATAGGGGGTTGAATTTTGATGGATTATCAATGATGCCAAGACTTTAAGGGGGGAGTATGTAAGCCCCCCACCCCCATTGGAGCTTACCATTAAGGGGCTACAGCCCCACTGGGTCCTCCTGCCACCTCTGGTTGCCTGTGCAGTTGGAATGGGACCAGAGGGCAAAGCAGTGGCTCCAGGAGGGTTTCAGGCCATGGAAACATCCCATGATATCTTCACAGCTACGGGTGATGTAATCCTGTTCCTCAGCCTCATGGCAAAAAGCAGACCAAGGTCCGAACATGTTCTTACACCTCTTGGCACTGTGGGAGCACACTGCCAGTCTGGGGAGCAACCAAGAAAGTGGACCAGGATATGTAAATAAAAAATATTTCCGCCAAGTGCCATTTGTGCATGTGCGGCCACAGTCTTAAAGGAACTGTGGCTCCATTACTGAGATTGGTGGTAAGGGTATGAAACAGACGCCTTTTATATTGGGAGCCCTGATGGTCAAATGAGGACTCCCACAAGCAGAAGAAAGTTTGTCCTGGTCCCCTCAGTCTAAAAGCAGCCAGGACATAAGACTATTAGCCACTGATTGGGCTTTCAAATTAAATAAAAGGGCTGCAAAGCAGGGCAGAAAAATAAATGCAATAATGGCAGCCCATAGGACTCCTGCTGCAGTGGGGGCTGCTGGGAAATGTCAAGGAACATTTAGTGAGCCTAGGAACTGTGCAGTCAATCAGAACAGGGGGGCTTTAACAATCTATAAATGGGACGGTAAGCCTGCCAAAACAGGGAGTGATTCCCATAGAATCCAGAGAAAGCAGAGCAAGAGAGACTGCCGTGGGCTTCCTAACCCAGAAGGCCTGCTTGGTGCTCAATGGCCTTATTGGCCCCAGAACTACAAAGATGAAGCACATCTCCAGAGAAAATATTGTGATAGCAGAGAAGAAAGGCAAGCCAAGGACTGCTTCCTGGGCAACATTTGAACCTGCTGTTGTGATTTGAAATTGACCACCTTGGCAGCCTGCAGAAGAGAAAGATTTGCAGCCTGACACCAGAGGCTGTTAATTTGTAGCTTGAAGCTAGAGCAAGAGATTTTGCAGCAGACAGAAACAGATTGGTGCAGTAGAGAGAAAGAGAATTTGCCTCACAGAGTAAAGAGATTTCACAGCAGAAGAAAGAGAGAGACTGAACCACTGTCTTTTCCCTTGGAGGGACTAACCTGTGAACCTGATTGATTGCTTCTAGCCAGAGAGGTTGTGAGTCCTGGGTCTACAGACTGAAATATAGCCCTGCTGTTTGTATTCTAAGCAGTATGCTGAGCAGAACATTTAGGAAACTCCCAGCTTTCCCAGTCCCCTAGACCACCAAAGAGATCACCAGAGAGAAAGATGTTGAGAGGCCTGTCAGGTGAACACTGTATACAAAGGCCTTGGAGAAGAAGTTTGGAAAGGCCTTACAGGTGAAGTCCAACATTTTTGACCCATTTAGCCAGCTGCTGCTCTCCTGCAACACTGTTGCTGTTGTGCACTACTGACAACCCCTGATGCCAGCATGGTACCACTGGAACAAGTTTCTGCAAAACACCCTTTAAATTGCCAAACTGAGCACCTCTGAACTGAGGCTTCGAGGATCTTCTCTTGCATTTAGCTAGATAGCTGGTTAAGAAAATGTGGTCAACTCCTGGGTAGAACTGTGTCAAATGTCAAGCTGTGCCCAGGCTGAAAAGTTAAAGTTGTTTGTGTTTGGAAGTTATTGGGCCCCAACAAAAGAACTTTATTTCACGTTCAAAGACTGTTATCCTCACAGCTTCCCAGAGTCTTAACACCAGGAGTGTGGTACCCACCAGACATACTGTGATTCATGGCCTTTTGGGGTGAAGCCAGGTGCACCCACAGGTGGGAGGTGTGGGACTGTGGGGGGCAGTATTGTTTGTTGCCCTTTATTGCTTTGTAACTTTTATTCGTCCTTTTTTCCCCTACATCTAATAAATAGAAAGTTAGTCCATGTTACAATTTGGCATTGCTGCTCATTGTGAGGAGGGTACTGTGGTATCCTGTCAAGTCAGCAAAAATAAAATTGTGATGTAGAAAATGGCTGCTGACAATACAATGAAGAACAAAGGGGGCAGGCAAAACACCGCGATTGCCGAAATGATGACCTATGGCTTTCACGTCTCCCCAAGTTACGCCCCCTGAAGTTGGTTATTTAAAGTAAAAGGGTGTGGGGACTGAAGCCTCTCAGAAGGGGGGTGTGGGAGGTGAAGTCTCCTGCATAAACACACTATTGCTGTTTTAGCTATTGCTGTTTATCCCAGTTTGAATTTGTGCCTCACTTATTGCAGGCAGTCATTTTCCCTGTCGCAATTTTATTTTTGATGACTTGATGTGGAGTTGGGTACTGTTACTGTGTGGGAAGGAACTGTGGGGGCAGTTGTTGTATTTTCCTGGAGGGTGATAACCTGCAATTTATTCAACAGGTATCCCACATCTCTATCCAAAGCGGAGATACCATGCTATTCTACTCCTGTATAGATTGTCCATTTCAGAACCCAGGCTATCCCCCTCAGTAGGCATGTCCAGGTGAGAACCAAGGGCCCCAGAAACAGCCAAGATGAGTCAAGGGACTGTTACTCCAGACTTATGATCACTTTCAGTAGAATGTTTCCACAAGCAGACACCTTTGTTAGATTTGCAACAATAACATCCTCTGGGGAGGAGGATGGTCCAACTGCAGCAAAAAAATGCCACAATTGTTGAAATTACTTTAAATTATACCACCAGCTACAGCATGTACCAATTTCAAGGAAAATACAAGCCCTCACTTTCAATGAGATCATGGGCTGGATTTCTAAAACTGTTTATTTGATATAAGTCCCTGCTACATCAGACCTTTGGTGCAAGGATATAATAGGAAACAATTTGCATTTTCAGTCAAAGATGTAAGAGACATCCTGCTAGACCACATTTGCTTGATCTACTGTGCATCACATTTGTGGCCTCTTGCATCTATTCAATCTGCTGGCACCTAGAATTTGATGTAAATTGCTGTAAAGCACATCCAATAGATGCAAAATAGATCAGTGTTTGAAAATACAGAGTGGCTTTTTAAAATGGTCTAGGTGCATCAGCTGTCCTGAACTTAAGGCTGCTCCTGAAACCATATTCCTTGCACTGGTCTTTGAAAATCTGACCCATGTGTCTGACCAATATTACAGCTGGGTAATACTGACAAACATGGGGCACTAGTGACATTCTTAGCGTGACACAGTGAGTAAGTGAAAGTTAAAAGGTTTAAATCCAGATTTACAGGGCTGTGCATTAACCACTTTACTACACTAGTGGTGTCTCATTTTCAGCAAGTGTTGTTTTTGACTTACACCCCTAAAAGGTCATCACTACACTGCAAACACAAATTTGTTTCCCATTTTGAAAGAGTGCCTGTTTGGTTGCAAATAGTTGTGCTTTATTAAAGTAAGTCCAAAAAAAATATAAGGCAACAAGCTCTCCAATAAATTTGACTTTTGACATTTAAAGTATCAAATGTAAGCTGGGACCTGTCAACTGGTTTGTCATATTAGTAAACCACAAACACAACAAAGTCATAAAAAAGTGCAGTATTTTTATTTGGTGCAAACAGACTCACTGTGGGTCAGTTCTGAATAGGCCTGTGCAAAATTTTTATTCCGACTCTGGAATTTATGTGAACTGCGAAATTCCACTTCCATGAAATTTCATGAATAATTCTCGTAATGTTCGTGAAATGTCACCTTTAATGTGCAGTGGATTTCTCTGTTCAGCATACTTAAATTGTGTAATATATTTCTACAGAATAGCATAACTGTTCCATGGAAATATAATCCATACTAGAAGTACACCAAACAGAGAAATCCGCAGATTGAACATCACAAGACCAAATAATTAGTTGCGGAATCCTTGTTGTAGTACAACCACTGTAATAGAGTGACATCTACAATTCTATGGTTAACTTGTTCTGCCATTCACATGATGTGATGTAGTGACATATGATTGGATGTTCTTTCTCATGTCATGTGTTTACAGTCTCGCCATTCATCAACCACGCTGTTACAAACCATGGATTTTCTATCATATCCTCCTTTTCCTCACTAACCATCAACAAAATGTCATTGTCAGTCGAACTAACAGGTTTACTATCACTACACTCAACATTTTTACTGACCACCTTGTCTGTGGAAGCATTGTCCTGAGAATCACATTCACAGGTGCTACTTAAACACCATGAATCCATCCCAGATAACATCAAATCCTGACTTTCATGCAGAGAATCATCCTGTGAATCAATCATTAATGCAGCAACATCACCTGCAGATTTCAGCCCCCTTCCCCACACACACTTAACTTGGCTGCTGCTGCTGCATCCTCATTAGCATTACCAATTTTGTTGCTTCCAGTACTGGTACTATTGTCTGCACTCCAAAAAAGGTAATTGGTACTGATTCCGCCCTTACCTACTACACCACCAGAAGAAGACTGAGCAATCAGAGACAATTTTGTACCTAACTTGCTACTACCTGCACCCACTGTTCTGCCAACCACAGGACCTACAGTACTGGTGCTGGAAGAACCTGCACCAGAATCAAATGCCATATCCATATCACCAGAACTTTCAGCAGGAGCTTCAGGAGGAGAATTACAATTCAAAGGAACTACTGCATTGCCATGTCCATGTCCACCACGCACACTACCTGCCCTTTCCTACCTTTTTCTTAAGTCTAATTTTAAGTAGCATACAAAAAAAATACCAATAAGTGTATATGCCAAACACGTATCACAACCACATCAGTATAACAATTTAAAAATATTAAAATCCTGTTCAGAATTAATAAGAACACACTCTCACAGTATTTTCTGTCAAAAAATATTAAACTGCAGTTTAAAAGTAAAACTGCAGCACTATGCCCTGTATGCCTACAGTATATTAACTATTGACTGAAGTTGATCAAGATATCAGAATCATATATCAGACTGCTAAAGGATGGTCCTACAATAACAAAATGATTTAGAAGTATTTCAATCAAAGATTAAAATGCAAAGTTTTTTTTGGTTCCTCTAGTAGAATGCAAAAAATGCAGACACACAGAGCAGCAGACCTTTCCACTTCCCCAAACTCTAAAGAACTGCTCAGAAAGCACGGAGCAGCAGTCACTTGACTGAGAGGGGGAGAGTGGTTACTACAGTAACATGAACATTTGACACCGAAACCCTGCCTAATGGAACCTAAATCAGTCATTCAGGTAACTGTGGAATTTTTGAAAGGTTTTTCCATGGAATAAATTTATGAACAGTGGAATTTCAGGATAGAATGTGGAATATTTTTGCAGAAATTTTTAAAATTGGCATGTTTTGAAAGAACTGTAATATTCTATAGGAAGCCTGATTTAACACCAGAAAAATTATAACATTTAACTGACAGATATTGACAAATAAAAAGGAGTACTTTTATCATTTATTTCCCGCCTAAATTAACTGAATCACATGATCAAACAGCTTGCAGAATATATTATTCTTCAATTTCAGCAGCATGAATGGTGGATTCTTTCAGTAACAAGCAAGTTCCACAATACACCACATATTTTCCACAGTACTACAATTATTTCTGCAGTTTGGCGATTAATTCTGTGAAAATTACAGAATTCATGGATGGCGGATATTAGGTGGAATTCTGCGAAAATTGCAGAATTTTGTGAACATTCCTTAGAAGCAAAATCCACAAATTTCACCCAGGCCTAGTCCTGAGCATGAAAAGACACCCCCTACTAGGTCCTACTTATCTGCATTTCAATTTTCAATTTTGATTAGAGTACATTGAACACATTGTATATGCTTTGCAGGTGGCTTCTTTTGTGCTTCAAGAAAATCATGGGGCAGAAGCTACACTTTGTGGGATATTGTTAAAAACTTACAAGTAACATTGTGTTTTTTGTTTAAAAAGCACATTGTTATGTTTTATCAATTGTTGAAGACTTTATTGATGTAATTGGTTGTTTTTATTTGTTTCATTCCTTTGTAAAAAAGGAAAAACAGCAGTTTGTGTAATCATATCAAAACTTTGTAATATTTTTTTAATGTTTGTGTATTCTTCCTGAAGTTGAAAAACACTAACACACAGTCCAGCCACTCATGATGCAGTAGTATCCTTCCATTGCCTCAAAAAGTACAGTACTGGATTGTAGGGGGTGTTCCCATGTTTCATGAAGAATGCACTGGGAGTAGTTTAAAGTCTGTAAACACACACAGATTTGTGTGGTTACACCAATGTGGTGGACAAAAATATTTTTGTACACTTCTGTATGAAAGAGGATGCAGTGGCAAAGCAAATTCTACAGATGGCCAAAGCATTTGTCTTGGTTATCATAAGAACATTTCCTCCAAATAGTACATGATTGGTTTATTGAGTAACATTATAGGGTAGTTTACATTTTTTTTGCACAAAAGAGAACAAAGGAAAAGGCGGTCTCTATTTTAAATTTCTCCATTTGTTCCTTTGCAGTGCACTGTAAAGTGATAATTCTGACTCCATGATTTAAACTGCACTTGTGCGTGTTTGTCTACTATATCATAATTTAAATAACTTCACTTTTGAAACAAGAAAAAAAAGGAGTACACATTGTTTAGAGATCAATACTCTCCTGAACATTGATAATAGAATTTTGCTTGATTGGTAGCATTGGACATCACATTATTAAGGATGAAAATATTGTATAATAGGGCCTGTCATTGTGTGCTTGATGTGAACTTATTTACATGTCATTGTGAACTGTATTCAGGACTTGGATAGCTACCCTTTGACAGTGCACAATCAAAGCACAAAGCAAGGTATTTGAAAGTAGAGACAGAATCAACAGGGTTATTGTCTAATGAAGGTATTGTTAATAGTGAACAATTTCACTTATCAGTTACCAAAGAGAACCCATAACCCCCTTAAAAGTGACCACCCAGAATATCCTATAACTTACTTATTCTATTTCATATTTTCTTACTTTCATTCTTTCCATGATTTAAAAAAAGAATTCTTAGTTTTCACAGTTTAATGTAGCTGAAGTATTTGTAATCCCACCACAGCAAAAACACTCATCATAGGCCAGGGATTACTCTACTTTTTTATTTATTTCATATTTCCAAAATCAACACTATCCTCATTTAGGCTAATAGTCAAGTTTCCAGGGGGTTCGTGGGTGGAAATTTCAGTTGCAAATATAATTAACATATACATAATACACTAAATATAGATGGGCTGAGATAGTATACTATAAATGGTCAATACAGTACACAATATAGCTGTTTATAGGACTGGAATCCTGCTGCTTGAATCATTCTTTTGTAGTACTGTATGTTATTTACACATATTACTGTCTTTTGCCTGGATGCTAATGGTGAGTGAAAATTATTAATGAAAACAACAAAATGCTGTGTACCCCCTTAAATGCAATGCCACAAAAGGTCTTGAAAATCACTTTAGTTTCTTTTACATTTTTGTACTGCAGTTTGCTCATCCTACCATATTTAACAAACTCTAGCCAGAGTCAATATGGCTGTGGTGAGCTGCCAAATGACCAAAGTTACATGAGTCCATAGAAAATTTTAAATGACGGCGTGTAATTCGGCTGTTTTTTGGAGTTGTTTCATCAAATTTTCAACATGACCTTTTGGGGACCCCACCTCATGAAAAGAGTGCCACTGTCATTTAATTCACTTGTCCTGAAAGGTGATTTCACAGATTGCCACAGGTGTGAAAACACATTTCAATCAATCAATCAATCAATCAATCAAGTCTTTATTTAATCAGGTGTTCATCGTTGAGCAGAAGCTCATTTGCAAGATGGACCTGGGTGGAGCATGAACGATTGTATATACAGGTCAACACAGGTATTTACAAGGAAATACAGATAATACTCTTTACAGAGAGGAAGAAAAAGAAGTTCAGATGTACATAGAATTACACAGATATTGTACAGATTGCACAGTATCACGGTATGTACATACATAGAAGTGTCTATAGGAAGATAAAGCAGGTTATCTAAGGTTGCAGGAGGAAGTAACGGAAGAAAAAAAAATAAAAATATACACCAGGTAGAGGTGAAAGTAGGGGGGAAGGGAGGGAGGCAGGGGGAGAAAGGCTAGGAGGGCACAGTGCACAGAAAGGAGTTGGTAAAACGGGATGTAGAGAAGGTGGATGGAGAAAAGGAGTATGTGTGAGCCCAGGGATTGAATGCTATAAAGTATGGGGCATGGTAGGATGTCACAACCCAGGGTAGTGAGCTCCTATTCGAGGTTGGGAAAGGAAGAATAAGGGGATGGACGGGCCTAGTGTTGATAAGACAGGGGGATAAGAGAGAGAGAGAGAACAATTAGGCTGGTGAGGAGCAAGCTGGGGGGTCAGTACTAATAATTGGTTCTAGGCGTGGCTATATACCAGTGCAGACACCAGTACTGGGTCTGAGTGTGTGAAGCAGTTACATACTTCTCTGATTGTATGGAAATAAAGCTTCTTGAAGGCATTTATACTGATTAGAGTGCTTAATTTGAGGGTTTTTTGTAGATCGTTCCATAAGGTAGGTAGCACGAAGCTTATGGCTGCCCTGCCGAAGCAGGATTTTGCTTTGGGTACTTTAAGTGTAATAGCTGAGTAACTTCTTAACGCGTATTTCCCAATTATACTCAGGGGAAGACAGCAGGAGATATAGTAAGGCAGCTTATTAGAGATGGCTCTATAGGTCCAGAGTGCTGCATTTCTGTGGTGCCTAAACTTTAGTGATGTCCACCCCACTGCTGCATATAGGGTTCAGTGATGTGTGTCGAAGGGGAGTCCCATTATTAACCTCAGTGCTCAATGGTAGAGTGTGTCCAGTTTAGCCATGTAAGAGTTGGGGCATTGACTGTAGAGGAAGTCAGCGTAATCAACCAATGATAGGAAAAAGGATTGGACCAGTTGTTTCTTGGCATCTCTGGTGAGAAATTGGTTGATTCTAAAAAACAATTCAAGCCTTTGCCGAAGTCGTTTTAGCAAGTCCTCTATATGTTCAATGAAGGAGAGTCTTTGGTCTATCCAAACTCCCAGATACTTGAATTTTGTAACAAATTCTAGTTTTTCACCTAGAACTGTGTGTAATTTGGGGAACTGTCCCACTGGACACAGGGTTAGCTGTACGGATAAAAGGGAGAGGACCATCGCTTTAGTTTTTTGGCATTAAGGAGTAGCTTTTTGGAGGAGTTGGCTTTGTAAAGGTTGAATTCTGACTGTAGATCATTGCAGGCAGCTTCAGGTGTTGGGCGACTCTCGTAGAGAACTGTATCATCTGCAAACAGATGGATGTTGGCTTCTTTTATACAGTAGTAGATGTTATTAATGTAGATTGCAAAAAGTAAGGGCCCTAATATAGAACCTTGAGATACCCCTCTTTGCAGAGTTTTTAAGGAGGGCAGGCCTTCTTCGGCATTAACTTGTTGAAGGCGCCCTGTAAGATAGTCAGTAAACCAACGCAGACAGGATGGGTCCACACCTATGGTTTGAAGGGAGGAGAGGAGCAGACTATGGTCGACGGTGTCAAAAGCCTTGCTTAGATCAAGGAAAACAGCACAAATGAAGTTTTTGCTCTCAAGATTACACTGCCAGTCATTAGTAACTTTGGCGAGGGCTGAGATAGTGCTATGTTTAGCTCTGAATCTGGACTGCATAGGATTTAGCAGTTCCCTAGACTCATGGTGAGTCCTCAGCTGTGCATTTACAATTTTCTCTAGGAGCTTGGACAGGACTGGAAGGATGGAAATTGGCATGTAGTTATTGACATCGCCAGGGTCACCTGATTTGAACAGTGGTATGACATGTGCTGTCTTCCATATAGGTGGTAAGGTGCCCTGAGACAGGGATAAGTTAAAAAGGTGGATGACAGGTATTGCTAGTACATGGTAGGCAATTTTTAGGAAGTAAGGGTCAAGGATGTCGGCCCCAGCACTTTTTCTAGTATCCAACTGAAGCAAGAGGTCCTCTACCTCTTTCAGTGAGACAGGTTGATGTGAGAAAGGCGGTGAAACTATCAGAGTTTCAGGCAGTTGGCTGGCAGTCTGAGAGTGAAGTATGTTTGCAGGGGAGTTATCAAATGCCATGCCTGCAGTGGCAAAGTGGTTATTGAATGCGTCAAGTATATCCACCTTTTCAGTTATAGTCAAGTTGCCAGAGGTAATCTTGGTTGAGAGTGAATTTCCAAGGGAGTGGCCTAGCAGATCATTGATTGTGTTGCAGAGCTTGATTGGGCACTTTGTGGCAGAGTCGAGTTCAGATTTGAGGAAGGTGGCCTTCGATTCTCTGATTGTTTTGGTACATAAATTTCATAGTCTCCTGAACTGGTTCCAATCCTCTGCAGTGTTCAGTCTGCGTGCTTTTTTCCAGAGCTTATCTCTTTCTAGAAGCAAGGACTTGATCTGAGGGGTGAACCATTTACAGGTTTTGGTCCTAGTTCAAACTTTAATCAGGGGAGCATACTTATTAAGGGCCCTTGATAGAATGTTGTGGAAGATATTGTAAGCTGACGTAATCATTTTGGCCAGGTAGAAATCTTACCACTCAGGGGAGTACTTAAGCTCATTTAGGTAGGCATGTTCATTGAAATTGCACCTGGATCTCTTCATAGAGAACTTGCTGATGGGTGCTGGGTTGTTAGTGGATCTTACTCCCACAATAAAACAATGGTCACTGGTGTCTGAGAAGAAGACATCAGCGTGGGAGAAGAAATGAGGTTTGCTCACCATTAGCACATCCAAAAGTGTACTTTACTGGGGTTCTTCATGTTTGGGTGCGTTGGTTCAGTAATAAGTTGTATGCCCATGTTCATCACAGAAGTATGCAAGGGGGGCAGCTGTGTTAGAGAGCCAGTCAAAGTTGAGGTCTCCTAAAATAATAGTTTTTGGCAGCCCCTGTCCCAGCTTGTCACTTAGATATGACACAAGCTGTAGGCTAGCAGACGGTGGTCTGTAGCATCCTATTATGCAGAGTGCAGTAGTTTGTGTAATTTCCACTTTGAGAAATAGTCATTCGAATTCGCTGGCGACAGATGCCGCGGATAAGCAGAAGGCAGAAAATTTGTCTTTAACGTAGATAGCTACCCCTCCTCCTCTGGCATGCCTATCAGCTCTGAACAAGGCATAGTTGGGTATGTTTATTTCTCTATCAGTGGAGCTGGGTCTAAGTCAAGTTTCGCAAGGGCAGGATATGAAAAATGACAGCTGCACTGTTAATAAGGAGGTGTGTAAAAATGGCAATGTTGAAAATCTGAAGTGAAAATATAAAAAATTGGAAAAGTTAGAAGCATGCATAGAAACTGCACAATGCACACTCATAACGCAGTCATTTTTGGAATTTTTTCATCAAATTTTCAACATGGGCTTGTTGGGACCCCACCTCAAGGACAGTGGCCCTATCGTTTCATTAATCAGTCCCAAAAGGTGATTCCATGCAGAGACCATGAAATCGTCACTGCATGGTTGCTGCATGGAATCACCTTTTGGGACCAAGCAATGAAATGACAGTAACAGTTTTCATGAGGCGAGGTCCCAAGAACCCCTATGGTGAAACTGTTGGGGGCAAAATTCCTAAAAATGACTGATATAGCAACATATGTTGAAAACCACATCGACTGTCATTATACCATGCTTACTTTTGATTCTTCAGTTTGTGGTTCAGCTTTGAAGAGTTCTGACATGTCCCAGTCCAGAGAAGATGACAGTGCCGACCTCTGGAGGTAAGTATGGGGTAAGGGAGGTGTGGGAAGGTGGGTGCTCAGTATGAGGGTGGGGATGGGGGAGTGGGGCTGGGGAGATGACAAGGGACCATTTTCTTTTTTACAGGTTAAAAAGAGAGATGGTTTTCTTTATTAACAGAAAAACAAAGACAGAAACATAAATTTGGGCACACTGGGGGGTTCCCAGTGTGCCACATGAGTTGGGAGGTACATGATGCCAGCACGGGGATTGGGCACCCTGATGTCAGCATGGAGACAGGGAATGGAGGGAGCAAGGAGGACAGCAGCAGTGGGAGGGAGTGAAAAAAGACTCATAAATTTGAGCACACTGGGGTGGGCTTCCAGTGTGCCACATGAGTTAGCGGGTACATGATACTGACATGAGGATTGAGCCCCCCGATGTTGGCACAAAGATGGAGAATGGAGGGAACAGGGAGGACAGCAGTGGTGGGAGGTAGTGGGAGGGATTTATTTGCTGTCAGGGCTGGGAAAGAATGGAGGGATTGGGGAGGACAGCAGCAGTGGGAGGGATCAGGAGGAGTGCCATCCACAAGATGGTGGTGGTGTTGCAACTGTGCGTGCATGGCATTTGCACATGCGTAGTTGTGGTGAATGGCATTCTGCCATTCCCAAGATGGTGGCAGCAGCAGAAATGCACATTGTGCAGTTCTCGTACCAGAATGTGAAAGTAACAGCCAAAATAGTGCAGCTGTTATTCCATATCAGCTGACCATGGTGGAGTGCTCCCAGCTCTGTTGGACTTTCAGAAGGATACTTTGAAAAGCCCAATGGAAGCATGCCACAATCGGCCATTCTAAGGCTACAGTTCATAAAACGGCTGTAGGCTCTGCCCACAGCTGTAAAAATTAGTTCTCAGTTTCCACTGTTCAAGTGCAGTGGGAATAAATGTGATTGACATGACAAGGTAAGTGTGCCACAATCGGCCATTTTAAGGCTACAGTTCTTAAAATGGCTGTAGGCTCTGGCCACAGCTGTAAAAATTAGTTCTCAGTTTCCACTCTTCAAGTGCAGTGGGAATAAATATGATTGACATGACAAGGTAACTTCTTGTAGGATATAACCTATTACCTGAAAACTAAGAACTTCTCAAGTAAGAAAACAGAAGAAAACTTATGTGACAAATGCTATTTTGAGCAGTGATTCAGGACTGCACTGAACTGTGCAATGCACAGCAATGAATTCTTGCTTGTGAGGTTTCATTGCACATCCTCAAAATCTGTGAGTTTTCTTTTGTTTCCCTTTATCTTCCACTGCCAGTATGTCAAGAATAATAAGGTTGTTAATGAAATGTTTACAAATATGCAGTATTCAATAAACAGGTGTGAGTTTAGTTTTCAAATATGAATGGCAATGCCTCTATAAACAGCTCTCAAAATCAGTTAAAAAAATCACCCTTGGTTTTGTTGCCCAGTAGATGTGTATGCCAGCAAACACATTTCTGCAGGCTTCTGAGTCATGTGGAAACAAGTTCCACAAATGGGTGTGAATCTTGCATGCTCCAATAGGTTAACGGCCTTTTGATTGCTTGTGCTGAATCTTGAAGCATATACAGGCAGCTAGAGTGGTGGCATTCCCATAGTCACTTTCCAGAACAGGTACAGTAGCATTGACCTTAAATCTCTTCAATAGCAGGCCCAGTCCTTCTGTATTCAATGGAGTTTATAAAGAGTCAAAAAAATGGATTTCAAATTTCTACCTAGTTTTTCATTTCATGATAATTGTCAGTTTAAAAATTCAGTCATGCCCAACTCACTCACTGAACTTCATGTTTTACCAGGAAAACTCATAATGTTACTGAACACACAACATAAGTGATGCAGTGTTTGTACTACAGTTCATAGTGTTGCCTGTATTTCAGAAATGTTTGCTCATGTCACCCGAATTATCTTGCAAAATATTTTGCATTTAGTATACATTTTGTGGTTGGTGTTTGTAAATTTGCCTATGT
Organism: Neoceratodus forsteri; assembly: GCA_016271365.2. NCBI lineage: Eukaryota > Metazoa > Chordata > Ceratodontiformes > Ceratodontidae > Neoceratodus > Neoceratodus forsteri. Next base: position 1,021,594,487 of record CM028129.1, read on the forward strand.
GCTACTCTGACTCTGAATGGTATCAGCATATCTACAGATTGTACCATATCATATTTGTATTGAGTTGTATTTTATGAATTTGTATTGTTTCTCAAATGACATGGAGCCTTTGTAAATGAGTCTCTAACTCCAAGGATTGTAATCCTAATACTTTTCAATAAATAAATAAATAAATAAAGTGTTTTTGAGCGACTTAGCGAGACACTTTGCGTGGTGCAAATTACTGCCCAGGAAAAGGTAGTCTTAACTCTGGGCAAACCAGTTTTGCATGACTTTGTGGCTTTGCATGGCTTTGCATGACTTTTGGGCTGCTTTGCATGACCCTAGCCAGTAAATATTAAACAAAGAAAGAAATCCGACATGGAAGAGACATGCTGCACATGGATAGCACCTCCTATGTTGCCATCATCTGCCACTAGTTCCAACCATGCCAGGCATTAATTGGTGACCCGATGCCCAGTGAACACCATGGCAGTGTGTCCATACAACAGAATCCAGTACACACATGCAGCACTGGGATCATGGAGGGTGTTGGGGGAGGGTGTACAGGTTGCCATTCTGCACCACATACTATGTGCTGCCCCAAGGCTGAGACAATCCACACAGTGCAAATGGTCCAGTGTAGGGAATATTCTAGCACCAGTGTTCCTGTCCAATGGTGTGTGCCACCCTGCCACATACCACACAACTATACAGATACCACAGCACCTACAGTCAGCCATGTATATGTATATGTCACTGTGAGTATCCCATGCCAGTGGTGCAGCATCTGTGGGTCACACAACGGCATAACAGTAATGTCCACTGTCAATACACACCTGCAAGATTGGCCTGTCACTGTAAAGCGCAGCAGTCATTGATGCCCTAAACATCATAGGCATTGCTGTGACCCTTACACTAATGGCATCCTTGTTACTGTAGTGTCTTTTGAGCAGTATAGCAGGACCTACAATTTGACTATTGCATGCAGCACCACCACCTGTACCTGTGCTATGTAGTCCCCTGGGGCATAATATTCTATGCATTTCTGTACAAATGCAGCCTGCAGCTACCACAATGCACTTCCAGATTGACCTACAGGTGGAGCTGTGGGCTGACTCAGCCAGCCCCTGTACTTCCAGACTGACATACAGGTGGAGCTGTAGGACCCTGCAATAGCGTTGGGTAAATTGCATGCAAAACAGGACATAAAGAGATGCTAATCAGGATGTTTGCCCACAGACTACCTTAGTAGGCTCATTTGCATACCACTTTTGAATATAGAAAACTTTTGTCCTGGGTAAATGTGATAGCACTGGGCAACAAGATTAGCTCTGCACAAAACCTGCACAAATGTGTTTGCACCATGCAACCATTTCAGAAACATGGTACATTGCTGCAGAATTTCACATTCGCTGGTGCTTGCAGCTTAAATGAATCCACTCTTTTGCTAGCACATACATTGGCAACATAATTCTCCTCTACCTTCCTTCACATTGCTGTGCACTGGGCTGCTGTTGTGGTTTGCACTTTCTGGTTGCTATATTCAGAGCTGTCTTATTTCCCGGGCTATTTTTGCACTGCACTCCCAGCCCAGTTTGCCCGGCTTCCTTAGCCTGCTATATTCAGCAGGTTTAGCACCAGGGCTATCCCTTTTGAATATAGTGGACTGTTGGTTCCAGGCTAATTTAGCATGCCAGGCAGTGCTAATTTAGCCCCGGGGCAAAATTTTGAATATCTGGCCCTGAGGATTTTAATATGGTGCAGATCCAAATACACTTGGGTGCTCTGCTTACATCTGAGTTTCAGTTTGTATCCAAATGTTCATCTAGAGCTACACATAAATATTAAAGGATGTGTCTGTCTAACTAAACGTCATAATTTGTGGCAAAAATTAGATGCAAGTTCACTTCATGTCTGACTGTTGGCTCAAATCTGGCTAAAGTGATGGAAATGTCAGACCCTTAAAACAGGGTTGGGCATTTCCAAGTAGAAGTGTCTACAGCTGGAAATATGGGCAAATGGATCCTAAACACATACCCTTGAAAATATTGCCAAAAATTGTCAGAAATCCTTAACAGGCTTACAACAGAATTTGAAATAATCAAGGTCCACACACAATAATGAATACAAATATATTTTGTATCAGTATCTTTCCTGATAATGAAGTTTCTGACATAGGAAAAGCAGAAAAACGTATCTCCTTTCACAGATCTTATAAATGTCAGCTTTACAGACAACATTTAATAAAAGATTAGTAACTACAGTATGTGATCATGATCATCTCAGTTTCATTATTTGGTAAATTAAATCCAATAAAAATTTAGCCATAACTAGACTCAGAAGGAAGAGCTAATTACTGTGTAGAATACACATAAAAAAGCAGGAAATGGCACCACAATCCACATAGGGGTTGTGTTGAGAACCCCATCACGGGGGGGGGTGGACAAGGAAATGATAGAAGGCATCCTTAAAATGGTAGAAAAAGGGGAGATATTTTTGATGGGGGCCTAAATATGCCAGATGTTAACTGGAGCAGCATTTCTGCAGGCACATCCAAGAGCACGGTCATTCTTGATGCCCTACAGGGGGCATGCCTCAGACAGCTAGTGTTGGAACCCACTCGGGAGGGAGCAATCTTAGACCTGGTACTCTTAAATGGGGAAGGAGAAAGGATCTCAGATTTATAAGTGGGTAGCCATCTGGGAACAAGTGACCACCAAACAGTGTGGTTCACAATAAACACTGCCATAGAGTCATGCCATACAAAAACGAGAGTATTGGACTTTAGGAAGGCTGACTTTGGGAAAATGAAAGAGTGCCTTAGAAAAGCACTAGCAAATGGGAAAGAAGGAGGGGTGGAGGAAAAATGGGGAATAATCAAAACAGCCATTGCAGAGACAACAAGCCTTTGTGTGAAGCAAATCAATAAAACAAAATGAAGGAAAAAAACACTATGGTTCTCAAAAGAGGTGGCAGGGATGGTAGAGGAGAAAAGGATAGCATTCAGGAAATATAAGGAAACACAGAAGGAGCAGGACAAAGAACTTTATCAGTTAAAGCAGAAGGGGGCAGGGAAGGCAGTCAGAATAGCAAAGGCACAAACTGAGGAAAAGATAGCCAACTCTTTTAAGAAGGGGGATAAAACCTTTTATAGGTACATAAGGGAGCAAAGAAAGACCAAGGGAAGGATACAGTGACTTAATAAAGGGGAAGGAATGTGCGCAGAGGGTGACAGTGAAAAAGTAAGGATACTGAAAGAATATTTCTGCTCAGTATTCACAACAGATGAGGAGGGGAAGGTGCCTAAACCAAACAAGGTAGAAACTCTGAATAGGGCAGTCGATACCAGTCCATACACAGAAGAAAGGGTTTTGAAAGAACTCCTGAAACTGAGGGTGGAGAAAGCCATGGGGCCTGATGGGACAAAAGTGGGAGCAGGGCAGAGGCAGGAAACTACAGACCAGTTAGTTTGACTTCAGTGGTAGGGAAAATGACGGAATTACTTCTGAAGGAAAGAATTGTTGAAATCCTAGAGGACAGTGGGGCACAGGACCCAAGGCAGCATGGTTTCATGACAGAAAGGTCATGTCAGATGAACCTAATAGATTTCTTTCACTGGGTGACTAAAGTAGTAGGCCAGGGAGGGACTGTGGATATGACCTACCTAGATTTTAGCAAGGCATTCAACACAGTCTCACACAAAAGATTAATATACAAGTTAGCCAGCCTTGGAGTGGGTCCCAAGGTGGTAGCATGGATAAAAAACTGGCTGGACAAAGGATGCAAAGGGTAATAGTAAACAGAGTCCACAGTGAAGAAAGGGGGTAACTAGTGGGGTACAGCAGGGTTCGGTACTGGGACCGGTCCTCTTTAATATCTTTATAAGTGACATTGAAGAGCACTTGGAAGGAAAGATTTACCTCTTTGCAGATGACACAAAGATCTGCAACAGGGTTGATACACAAGGTGGGGTGGAAAGAATGAAAAGGGACTTGGCAAGGTTGGAGGAATGGTCAAATATGTGTAAGCTCAGATTCAATGCAAAGAAGTGCAAGGTAATGCATCTGGGAAACAAAAGCCCAGGGGAAGCGTACACATTGGGGGGTGAGTTAATAACAACAACAAAAATTGAAAGAGACCTATGAGTAATTATATCAGATGACCTAAAGGTAGGCAAGCAACGTGAGAAGGCAGTAGGGAGGGCTGAGGGGATACTGGGATGCATAGGGAGAAGCATCCAACAATTGAAAACAGAAAGTTGTTATCCCTCAATACAGACAGTTAGTGAGACCATGTCTGGAGTACTGCGTGCAATTCTGGAGACCCCATCTCCGCAAAGACATAGAGTGGAGACTGTTCAGAGGAGGGCAACCAAATGGTGCAAGGTCTGCACCAGAAGACATTTGAGAAGAGTCTAAAGCAGCTTAATATATATACCTATGAGAAAAGGAGGGAGAGAGGGTACATGATAAACTTTCAAGTATCTCAAGGGAATTAACAAGGTACAAGAGGGCGGAGTCTTTCAGAAGAAATGTGCAAGAGCAAGGGATTACAATTTGAAGATAGAGGGGGGACGGCTCAGAGGTAATGTTAGAAAGAATTTTTTCACAGATAGAGTTGTAGATGCATGGAACAGCCTTCCTGAGGAGGTTGTGGAGTCAGGATCAGTGGGAGAATTCAAGAATGCATGGGACAGGCATAAGGCAATTCTAGTGGGGGGGTAGGAGGAAGTAAGCTGTTGATTAACTAGAATCTGCAGCTCATCCATCAGGTAGGGAAATGGGCAGACTGGGTGGGCCAAGAGGTCCTTATCTGCTGTCAAATTCTATGTTTCTATGAATCACATCTGAAGGAAAGAATTGTTGAGTACCTAGAGGCCAGTGGGGCACAGGACCCAAGGCAGCATGGTTTCACAGCAGGAAGGTCATGTCAGATGAACCTAATAGATTTCTTTGACTGGGTGACCAAAGTAGTAAACCAGGGAGGGGCAGTGGATATGGCCTACCTAGATTTTAGTAAAGCATTTGACATAGTCTCACAGAAAAGGTTAATACACAAGTTAGCCAGCTGTGGAGTGGGTCCAAAGGTGGTAGCCTGGATAAAAAACTGGCTGGACAACAGGACACAAAAGGTAATAGTAAACTAAGTCCACAGTGAAGAAAGGAGGGTAACTAGTGGTGTACCGCAGGATTCAGTATTGGGACTCAGATTCAATGCAAAGAAGTACAAGGTGATGCACCTGAGAAACAAAAACCCAGGGGAAGAGTACACAATGAGGGGATGAGATAATAACGACAAAAATTGAAAGAGACCTAGGAGTAATTATATCAGATGACCTAAAGGTGGGCAAGCAATGCGAGAAGGCAGTAAGGAGAACTGGGGGGATACTGGGATGCATAGGGAGAGGGATCAACAGTAGAAAACAAGAAATTGTTATCCCTCTCTACAGACAGTTTGTGAGACCCCATCTGGAGTACTGCATGCAATTCTGGAGACCCTATCTCCACAAAGAGAAAGACAGAGTGGAATCTCTTTAGAGGAAGGCAACCAAAATGGTGCAGGGTCTGCGCCAGAAGACATATGAGGAGAGACTAAAGCAGCTTAATATGTATACTCTTGAGGAAAGGAGGGAGAGGGGGGACATGATAGAAACTTTCAAGTATCTCAAGGGAATTAACAAAGTACAAGAGGGTAGCATCTTTCAGAAAAAGAGATGTGCAAGAACAAAGGGGCACAATTTGAAGATAGAGGGGGGACAGCTCAGAGGAAATGATGGAAAGTATTTTTTCACAGAAGGGGTTGTGGATGCATGGAACAGCCTTCCTGAGGAGGTTGTGGAGTCGGGAACAGTGGGAGAATTCAAGAATGCATGGGACAGACATAAGGCAATTCTAGTGGGGGTAGGAGGAAGTAAGCTGTTGATTAACTAGACTCTGCAGCTTATCCATCAGGTAGGGAAATGGTTAGACTAGGTGGGCCAAGAGGCCCTTATCGGTCATCAAATTCTATGTTTCTGTGTTTCTATGCTTCACAAACAAAAGTTCTCTCACTGAACAGAGATTTGCAACATAGATGTAATTTATTGAGATTCCTTTTTCTTCATGTGTATTTTGTTTTTGAATAATTTGAAAGCCCCAGGGACATAACTGCTGTATCAATTGTAAGGTTGTGTGAAATTAAAATTCCACTGGCATGATTTCTGTAGACTGATTCTATGATAATTTGCAGAACCATTATGAAAATTCCATGAAATATCCACTGTGGCATATTAAAACAAAGGTCTATGTAAATTGTGAATCTATATAAACTGTGAATTTATTTCCAATGTAAACTGTAGAATAATTATTGCAGATGTGTGGTTTGTCAATAGTTCTTTCCCTGCAGCTTTAGAGTAGATTCCATGTAATCAGCAGGATTGACACAAATCACCAACTTATTTCCTGTGGATGTGTTACAGCTATGCAGTTATGGTGATATTAACTCAGAAAAAGTTAATTTTGGCTACTGCCAAATGTGGGTTTTTATATAATTCTGTGAAAATCATAGTATTTTTGCAAATATTTAGTGGATGTGGAATCTAAAGATTTCATCTAGCCCTTATCAACAGGTTGTATCTGGCAACCTTATTGTACTGCAGTCAACCACACTACTTTCTAGAAAAGCAGGACATGTAATAGTGTACATTAAGTTCTAAAATCTCAAATCCATAAAATGCTGAAATATGCACTTATTAAATTTCCTAACACTCTGGTTCGAAATATACATGTTCACTCCTTCAGATCAATATGTACCTAATGGTGAGGTTTAAAAGACCTAGCTGTGCGGTGTAGTGTTGAACCCATTACCATGCTCAATGGACTGTGACATCACTTTATTATCAATTTCCTTTTACTGAGTTGGGTACAACTGGCAATGAGTTAACTAGCCTTTTCTTAATTAAATTGAAATGCCATGGCAGCAGTCTATTCTTTATGAGACTTACATTTCATGCTTTGGTTAGCAAGAATGTGAACTAAATAAAAACTGTGTGAAACAATCATGTCCTGCACTACATGCAGAATTCTTGCAGTGTGGAACAGCTGGGTCTTAACGTCTTATCAACATGATGCCCTCAGGGCAGTTAATTACCAGGAGCACAAGCATTATTAGCAAACACAACATTTTACAGTACCTGAAATCATTTGCTTTGAAACTTGCAGTCAGAACATAAGAGACATATAAATACTATTATCAAGGAGCTACTATTCATTAGCTTGTTTCAAAGAATGCATCTGCTGGACTACGATAAATTCCTGGATTGAGTGAGCTGTGGAGACTGTATTAGGAGAAACTGGCTGTGTGGGGACAGTTCCTATAACTGTGATGAGGTAGAAATTACTATTGATCTGGGTATTTGGAAAGGACACCTTGTCTGTTTGCACCACAATTTTGATTTGGACTTATGGAAGTAAGAGTTCTGAACTGATTGAATCCATTCAAGCTTCAGAAATAGGGCCTAGGGGAGTGAGAGTTCCTGAGTGCTTAAAAGGTCATTGTTTGGCCCTAGGGGGTGAGAACCTCATGGACAAACTTCTATTATATGAACTTGCTGGGGCAATTTTTAGTCATTTTATTTTAGTTATTCTGTTTATTACATTATTTATTGTTGTGTTATTAATGGGGTAGATTTGTATGTTGGTGTGTGTGGGAGTGGGTGTTGTCATATTTGGGGTTGATAATTTGCAGTGATATTGGTGAGTGTTGTGTGGGGGTGTGTTTGGGGTTGTATGCTTTGTGGGGTATTAAATGTTTGTTTTGGCTGGAGAGCTGTTTTAATAAGAAATGGGTAAGGTTTAAGGATGTATTTGGGGTGTACACCAATAAGGAGCAGCTACTCGGCCATTTACCTCAATGACCTTTGACACATTGAGCTCCAAGCACTCCCTGCTGAAATATATGGGAGATGTAGGGTATTGGGGATAGCTCAGAGGGTGGTCTGGGGGGGGACTGAGCCTGCTCAAGTGGCTGCCTGAGGGTTGTGGGTTCGTGTGGTGAGGCCCCGGAGATGCCCTGTGGCAAAACGGGTACTTGAAAGGGGTACTACCTGTCTGGTGCCTTAACCCAAGGGCTCCATTATTAAAGATGGGCAGAAGACTGATCCAGCAGTCTCCCGTCATCCAACCCAGGCTGTTGCAAGAGGTCTAAGCCTCACCTTTCAGGTTCTTGGCAATATTGGGGATGCAAATAATCACAGACAAGTTGCAGTTGAGTAATAAACAAGTTTATTACTACAATAAGGGATAAATCACAGTTGCCCTAAGCAGTTCTTACCAATACGAACCAGGAGCCAGTGCTAAGTGTTCCCTACACCTCGAGGTTTCTCTGTAGTCTCTTGGGATCTCTCGGGTCTCCGAGGTGTAAAGCCTGTGCATAACATTATATACCTGTGATAATTTCTATGGTTACTAAAAGATAGAAACATTTCTAGTTACAGAGATGAGCCCTATTGGCTAAATTAAAGGTGGCTCCACGGTCCAAGATAACATTATATAATTTTGGAAAGTCATCAGTTTTAGAACAAAGACATTCTTATACAAAGTCTTACATAACAAGGTGAAGTGGTGTCCATCACCGAAAGATGGCAATGTTGCCTTACACATTATAATTACTTCAAGGACAGGTGTCTTGGCATCTGACAAGTAAGAAATAGACAGAAAATACATGGTATAATGTGTGTGCATTAGCAAGCAAAGTGAGTTACAATATATGTATTCATATCCTGACATCTACTCTTATACGGTAGATGCCCTTAGCCCTATGTATTAGTATAGCATATGCCTAAACATTAGCTGTCTATGGTGTACCCCTGAGGGTATCAATTAGGGTGCAGGGACCTCATGTAACAATTCCCCCCCTTGTTGCCTCAAAGGGCAACACAGCCAAATAGGAGGTGTGGACAAGAGCAGTGGTCCTTTACAATCTGGAGGCACGAGCCTTGTAAAGGAACTCAAGCTGCTCACGATGTTGGCGTAGAGTACGTCGTAGGCAGCAAAGCATAATAATCAAAGTAAATATCAAAAATGCTTGTATAATAACAAAACCTTTAAAGGTGATTTCCAACCAGGTGTTAGTCAATGCGTTATTCATATCGCCATCATTCATCAGGTCAAGAATGGCTTCATTGGCTTTGGTTATATTATTGCTTATGTGGATGAGGTGTGTGTCCTTTCTATCTAAAAGTGATTTTAGTGTGAGTGTAAGTGGGTCTATGTGTACATTAAAGTAGGGTAGGTATTCTTCGAGTGTGAGTAAATAATCTGGATTACCATCAATGATATCTGCTTCCATAAGGAGCGGGGTTATGACAGTATGTCCAATAACAGTTTTCTGATGGGGAACAAAACAGAAGTTGGGGTAATCAATTGTACAAGTAACAGAACCATATGAATAAGATTTCATATTAGTCACTATGCAATACTCTCGATCGAGTTATACTGTGAGCGTACAGTAGGCAGTCTCCATTTTTGCAACTGGACAGGGCATGTGTAGGTCGTCTCCGAAATCCGTGTTGTCAGGCGATGAGCTTCCTCACGATAGGACTGGTAGAGCTGATCTGGTGTCTGTGTTGACTCAAAAGAGTAAGTGCCATTATCAGTGATGTCATCATCCATAGTGAAAGTCCAATCAATACTGTCTGGAGAATAGCCACAAACAGGGCGTATAACATTAAACACATCACATCGGCACAAGTAGATGTATTGCTTTTTTGCACAACAGTCCGTGTGCGGTGCCACCCAGGCATCCAGGAAGGAATAGTAGACCAGTAGAGGTGGTAGATCCAGGCGTTCTCGGTAGATGTCTTCGTCCAAATGCCCTATGGAATGCGCCAGTGCCAGCTTGTCGAACAAGGCTGAAGTGGGATCAAAATGTGGTAAGGAGACAGTGAAGGAGACAAACATGGTATCTGTTATAGAACATTTCTTACTGGAAAAACAAGGACCAGTATTTGGATGTCTGGTCACAAACCCCAAATTTCGAGCTGTGGAAAGAGGAACGGACAGTGTTTGTTGCATACACAGAGAAATGCAAGATGGAGATTTACATTTAGGACAATACCATTTTGATAGACGTCTGTCATGTATAATATCAGGAATTCTTCCAGTTTCTAGGTCTCTGAAAAGGTTGTTAATAGTAGTGAGTATATATGAACCATATGCAGAACAAAGTATTTCCCTACCAATGTATTGTCTATCAGCTTCTCTATTGTTCTGTTGTACGAGTGCGTTAATCTTATCTTTGGAATCAGTGAAGGCTTTTGCAATATCGTGCATGTTATATACAGTGTATCTTTCTTCCTGACTAAGACCATCCACACCATGCAATAAAGGTGGTAAAACATCATTAACCAAACCAGTGGAGAACTTTGCAGAATGACTCTTGATGGCGTGATCACTTTGTTCCAAATGGACATAGCAGTATACAAAAAGACCTGTGACAGTACCTGTGGCACCTGTAACATCAGAACTGTCAACTTCACGTCTAGTATGTTTTTGAGTAGAAGTACCAGGAGGAGGTTTCCTCCTAAAATTGCCTCTGTGTTCGGTAGAATAAACCCCAGTAAAGGGATCCTTGGTTCGAATCTGAAATGCAGCTAAACTATCAAGCAATAAAGTACTATAAAATGCAAAGGTATTGGTATTGTGACACATACCAAATTCTTTCATATTCCAGTAGGTAAGGTTAAATAAAACGGGTATATGCATAAACTGTAAATTGTTAATCAAAGAACCTGGGAGGGCAGTGGCTGTGAGACCGCCACGGGACCAGGGATATGTTTTGGACATTCCAAAAGCTGTTTTTTGGTAGGAGGCAGCATAGATAGATACATGGCTGCAGAGGCCATGTGGTGTACAGCACAGAATCTGCGGGCAGAATCTTGAGAAAGAGAGTTACAATAGGAAGGATCAATTAAAGCAGTTATGTTATACAAACCAGAGTGTCTTAATGCAGTTTGTAACAAGGACAGTGTACCATTCAGGGATAATTTAGCGTTGGGCCAACCCTGGAAAGTTCCCTTAGAGAGTTTGGCCACAGGGAGAACTTGTCCTTGTGAAGTGGTTTGCCACTCAATTTGAAGGGTGGATTTGTCAGGAGCCACAACCGAGGCAGTGAGGTATGCATCGGAACCTTCCTGGACAGTAATCATAGTGTCTGGAATTTTGATGGAAACTCCCTCTGTAGGAGGTGCTGGAGGATCAAGGTGTCGAAGGAGGTCCAGTACCGTGCCTTGGGTGAAAGGAATTACTCCTGCAGGAGGAGAGATAGGAACAAGATAGCCATCTTGTCAATGTATCTGAAAAGGAAAATGAAAAATTAGTATATTAGTACAGTTCCGCCCAGTGGGGTTAGGAAAAGTAAGTCTTAAGCTCCTTTGTACAGTTTCAACTGGTTTGCATGTAACCATTTGTCAGTCAATTCATTGTTATGGAGGAGTCTAACTTGATAGACTGCTGGACTGAGATTGTTGACAATGGGATAAGGGCCTTCCAACTTATTGGAGAAGGAGTGGGTGGGATATGCAAATTGAAGTACCATTAGCTGATCTCCAACTTGCCAATCCACTTCTTGTGCGTGTTTGTCAAATTGTATCTTGGACTGTTGCTGGGCCTTGCCCATGCAGTTTGCAGCATACGAGTGTGTGTGTATGAGGTCTTTTCTGAGTTTTTCCACATACTGATCTACAGACACGTGGTCTGCAGTGGGGTGTGTGCAGGTCAAAGAGCAAATGTTCAGGTAATCTCATTTGTCTTCCAGTCATTACCTCAAAGGTGTAAGCTGGGTGGTGGCTGAGGGCACTCTAATTGCCATAAGGAGTAAAGGCAATAGGAATCCCAGGTCTTGGGATTATCCTCAATGAATTTGGAAAGCATTTGCTTAATCCGTCTGTTGGATCTTTCTACTTGACCTGAGGATTGAGGGTGATAAGGTATGTGGAACTTTTGCTGAACCCCAAGGAGTTCAATGGCTTCTTTCATCAACTCACCTGTAAAACTGGTTCCTTTATCGGAGTCTACCTTGAGAGGCAGGCCCCACCTGGAGAAAATCTGTTCTACCAGGATTTTGGTGGTTGTTTTTGCAGCGAAAGTCTTAGTGGGGAAAGCCTCAACCCACTTAGAGAATAGATCGTCACTACAAGGGCATATTTGTTGTTTTACTAGTGTTGGTCAAGGGACCGATAAAATCAATTTGAATGGCATGCCAAGGGCCAGTGTGTCTCTGTGGTAGAAGTTTGGCATTTTATTTTGTAGGTATTGGATTGTTTTGTGCATAGACGAGGCAATTGTCAATGTATTGTTTAACATCTTTGGTAATTCTGGGCCACCAAGCAGTGGTTTTGAGGCATTGGAGGGTATTTTCAGTACCCTGGTGTCCACCAGTAGGTGTATCATGTACCTGGTGCAAAATTCAGATCTCAAATGTCTGGGGACTACCCACAATTTGGTGGTAGTATCTCTGGCTGGAACCAAATAAGTTTATCATCAGGGATAAGTGTAATTTACCTTCATGCCTACGATAGGGTTATGTGTAGGGAGTCTTTCTTCAGTATCCTTGTCCAGAAATCTGAACACTTCTTTGAGTTCAGTGTCCAAATTCTGAGCTGCTGAGAGGTCCAAGGGGGAAAAGATTCAGATTTTTTTTTGAGAGTTGCAACCTGTACAGCTGCATTGGCCTCTGGATGATCCATCACCCAGACATCCCCCCCTCAGGCCCCTTCCTTAGCAAGGGTGTCTGCTGTGTCATTGAATGCATGATAGGGATCATGTAAGGAGTGAGCTTTAACCTTGTGCACATAGAGTTTGTGTGGGTATTTCTGGACTAATGCATGTATGTAAATCACCAGTTCTTTGTATTTCACTGGGCTTCCATCAGAAGAGAGGAAGGAGTTCTTCTGCCAGAAAGGGAGAAATTCTGTAAGGGAACAACAAACCCAATTAGAGTCTGTGAAAATGATGGTATCTTGAGTTCCATGTTGGATAAACTCTAATGCACAGGCCACCACTGCCATCTCTGCATACTGTGATGAGGCTACGCTACAGCGTTTAGATATCCTGACAGTGTTCCCATAAGGATACACCACCATAATACCCATCCCTGCAATCTGTTCACCCTGACAGTATGATGCTGAACCATCGGTGAAAACGCTGCACAAAGAGGTATTCTCCAGTATCTCAGGGGTGGCGGGGAAGAACGGACCCGGATCTGGGAGATCAGGTGACTGCAAAGCGCAGTCATGGGGTTCCCCCTGGAAAAGGAGGCCATGAGCTAATAGAGATGGAACTTTGGTTTGATGGACCTGAATATCCATATCCTGGAGGAGGAGTGACCAGTGTGTCAGCCTGGTGTTAGAGACTGACCCATCCTTCACTCTATCTGAGAGCAGAAAGGTAGTAGGTGTATGATTGGTGTTAAGAATCAGTGGAGAGTACCCAATGATATACAGGAAGTGCTTGACCACCCAATAAGTGGCCAGAAGATTCCTTTCCAAAGGCCATACTTCTCTCTGAGGTCAAGAGCTGCGATGCATATGCAATAGGTCTCAAAGTGCCATGCACCTTTTGGCTAACACTGCTGACATGGCAATGTCAGAGGTGGCACACTCTAGATGGAATGGTAATGCAGGATTGAGGTTCACCAGTGTTGGGCGGAGGCCAAGGCCTGCTTCAGTGATGTCACAGCCTGGGTATGGACAGGACCCCAATTCCACGGAACGTCCTTTTTGAGTAAATCGTACAGTGGAGCAGCTTTCTGAGCAAAATCACAAATAAAATCCCTGGAGTAGTTTACCATACCTAGAAACCTCCTAAGAGTCACCACACTGGTAGGTAATGGCAAGTCTTGTAACCCTTGAATCTTTTTCCAAGTAGGACTCCGGCCTTGATCTGTTATTTTCAAACCCAGAAAGAGTACTTCTTTCTGACATAGTTGTGCTTTTGCAGGGTGACACTTCAAGCCTGCTCTCTGAATAAGAGTCAATAGTTCATCCAAGAGATCCAGATGTTGTTCCTGTGTGGCAGTAGCCAACAACAGGTCATCTACATACTGTAAGAGACATTGGGGCTGAGAAACCTTGTAGGGCATCCATCATATGGAGATGGAAGAGGGATGGACTGTTATGGAATCCTGTGGCAAGCAAGTCCACGTATTGTCGCCCTTCAAAAGTGAAGGCAAACTTATATTGACTCTTCAGGGCCAATGGTAATGACCAAAACCCATTGGAGATATCCAGGGCACTGAACCATTTTGATCTGGTGTTAAGAGTCAGGCACATCTGGTGCAGACGCCTACAGTTGGGGAGCAACTGGAGTGACCTGATTCAGTTTCCTGTAATCAATAGTAAGTCTCCAGGTACATGTGGGTTTCTTCACGGGCCAAACAGGACAGTTGGCAGTGGAGACACAGGTTCTGATTACTACTTGTTTAAGGAGTGACTTGATTGTTTCTCGAAGAGAGGGTAAGGCTTCAGTGGGAAACGGATATTGCCTTTGTCTCTCATGTGCCGGGCCTGGCACCTCAATAACAGTATGCATTCTACCGCAATCATGTTTGTTAACTGCAAACGCTTCCAAATGGTGTTGCAGACTAGGTAGGAGTTTCGGGAAAAGTCCATGATTCTTGAATAAATCTATGATGTCATATTCTTTGTTGTTAATGGATATCGTTGCTACAGCATGTGAGTCAGGAATTAAGACAGTATGGTATTGACCCTGGATCTGTATCAGCAACATGTTTGCTAGATCCACCACACAGCCGTGTGGTGCAAGGAAGTCAATCCTGATGATACTGGGGTGATTGTGCAACACCATTAGTTGAAAAGCATGTGAGGCCTTTAAATGGCCTAATTCTACCGGTAAAGGCAGAGAATGGTATGCAGGTAATCTAGCACCATCAACTCCTGACATATTGGTCTTCCGTCCGGTAGACCATGGAGACGTTTCAGGGTGGTCGTCGTGTAACACAGATACAGCTGCACCTGTATCTAACAAGACAATTAGTTGCGGCCCCGACTCCCTGCCTCAGTGCAGGGCCTTCCGCTTGTATCCAAGACCAGCTTGTTTACATATGCGGACTGGGGCCTGTAATTGTCAATCCGTATTTTGGAGGCATGCAGAGGTTGGGCCTGGCTTGTATGAATGACTTCACCGTGTTGCACTGATGCAATGTAAGGAGGGGCTTCGGGTTCAGGCTGGTATGGATCTGTGAGCCCATACTTGTGTGTCTCCATGTCCAGTAGTGTCATGGGTTGCCGGTTGTACTGCTGCAAGTGTTTGTGCGGGAACAGCATCTGCTACAGAATGCACTTGCCCCAGAAGCTCCCGAAATTTTCAATTTTCTTCAGCTATTTCTTTATAGGAGGGACCCGATCTTTGTAATGGCTTCCCTTTGCCTTTGTGCCTTCTGTTTTTAGGCCAATTCCAGTTCCCACCCCATTGTTGCTGTTGTTGTTGTTATTGGCCCTGTTGGGGGTTTTGTTGGGTGCTAGCTGGAGAGGCCGATGGATGTTTGGGCTGTTGTTGCTGGACCTGCCCTTCCACAGTGTAATGAGTCGTGGTCCCAGCAGCGGGTTCCACGGCAGCAACCTTTTTGGAACCAGAACCCAAATCACGGATGTACAGTTGATACACTCTCTTGGTTTTCCGAAGAATATCGGCAAACCTATCTGTATTTGGGTATGTAGTTGGCTCTACTTTCTCTCTTACGGCTGGGATCATGTTTCTAAGGAACAGGGTCTTATACTCGTTAAGATCTACATCCGTGGCTTCTTGTGCCAGATGTTTCCCTGCTCGATAGGCCATCCAGAGTCTCTGGTGGTAGGTCGCTGGGCTTTCTTTGGCATTTTGCTTCATGGGGTATGCTAGCATTACTCCAACCACACCAGGGCTGTGAGCAGAAATGAGCTCAGCTGCGACCTCATCAAAGGTGGCGTTCCCATCCTGGCGAACTAATTCAGGGAGTTTGGCCCATAAACCAGGATTGATGGTCTGGCGTAGTATTTGGACCTGGTATTCTGCGGCGAGACTAAGCATCTTGCACTTGGAGCGCACCTTTTCCAAATGGCAGCTGAGGTTGTCGGACGGGTTCATCCGACCAGTGCTGTCAGCAATTTGCTGAACAGAGTATGCCATCTGTAGGGGATTAGTTGGTGGTCGATCAGGCAAAGGTAGTGCATCGCGTGCACCATCCAATGCTGCACGGGCTGCAGCTTCAGCCGCAGTTCGAACAACACCTTCCTGAGTGCCAGCTTCTTGAAAAATTTGTCGAATCTGACTTTTAATGGCTTTCATACTTCTTTCAGGAAGAGGAATATTTCCCAATGCTCTATCAATCATGGTTTCAATCTCTTGCCTGTCTTCCACACTAATAATGGCTACCGGAGGCGCTGTCGGGACCAGGCTTGGGCTTGCTCTCCCTCTATCATGGGCACCGCCATGATGGCGATTCCCATGATGAGCGTCACAAAGTCGTCTACGTGTGACCTGGGGAGTGGTGGGCGGGGACCCGCCATATTGTGGATGGCTGGGTGGGGAGTCTGGGCCATAGTAGGGGCGTGACTTGGCGCTGTACTGTGAGATGTCATCAGATGGTTCTCCCTCCGAAGACGAGTGAAAGACAGGGGCTATGCCTCCCATTGCCTTAACATGGCCAGTCAAAACCTCTCGCTGATGGCGCAGTTTATCCATCTTAACTTTACATTCATCATGATTCACACTTGCAACATCCATATCAACCTGATCCTGTTTCTGCTTCTGCAAAACACGGTATGCGGCGGTCAATTCGTGATTGTCCCTATAAGCTGTTTCTAAGTCATTACGTACCTGGTTGATCTCATCCTGAAGTTCACCCATTTCATCACTCATCTGTGCATTCGCCGCACTCAACAAATCATTCATTTGCACCACCTGACTCTTATCCTGTCTTAAACTTTCACATTCCTGCTTTAAAGTACATTTCTTGTTCACCAGCCTATGCGGAATGATGCAATAGTGAATCCTTTTCATTACGCAGAGATTGGAGTTCTGACTCCAAGTTCTGCTGTATCCGAATACATTCTGTTTCCTGCAAACCCATCTCCTGCTTAAGAGATGCGATCTGCAAATCAAGGGTACGAAACCTCACTCGAGGCTTCCAGAGCAGCTATGGTGAGCAGCGACCATCAACCCTTTAGCACAGCCTATTGGTTGACTGTCACGTTTCTGTGTACTGGGTTGAAATCCCAGTACAGGGTTTTCGGATTGACTCGCCTCCCGCGCGAAGTCAGCCCATCCTCCATGGGAGGTAAGAAAGTTAGAGACATCGAGTCTCAGTTCTGCGCAGATATCTGATACGGTGGCCATTGTGTAGGAGGGAACGAAAATTCAAATTGTGAAAAAGACCGCATGTTGCGTATCGATCCACAACACGGGTACTTTAAACACAGCCGGGCTACTGTTTAAGTTGTAGGCTTGCAATTCAAAGCTGCTATGGAGTGGGTCGAGACGGCATCGACCACTCCCAAAAAGTCAGCTAGACTTTGCAAGTATCTACAAACGAGTAGAAAAGACGGGAGAGGTGATACGGGAGTGTACACCTACCGTCCCCATTGGAAAAGGGAAATAGATAGCAACAAGTGAAAACTTACAACACCCAATATCGCCTGCACACGGTCGCCAATTGTAAGAGGTCTAAGCCTCACCTTTCAGGTTCTTGGCAATATTGGGGATGCAAATAATCACAGACAAGTTGCAGTCGAGTAATAAACAAGTTTATTACTACAATAAGGGATAAATCACAGTTGCCCTAAGCAGTTCTTACCAATACGAACCAGGAGCCAGTGCTAAGCGTTCCCTACACCTCGAGGTTTCTCTGTAGTCTCTTGGGATCTCTCGGGTCTCCGAGGTGTAAAGCCTGTGCATAACATTATATACCTGTGATAATTACTATGGTTACTAAAAGATAGAAACATTTCTAGTTACAGAGATGAGCCCTATTGGCTAAATTAGAGATGGCTCCACGGTCCAAGATAACATTATATAATTTTGTAAAGTCATCAGTTTTAGAACAAAGACGTTTCTTATACAAAGTCTTACATAACAAGGTGAAGTGGTGTCCATCACCGAAAGATGGCAATGTTGCTTACACATTATAATTACTTCAAGGACAGGTGTCTTGGCATCTGACAAGTAAGAAATAGACAGAAAATACATGGTATAATATGTGTGCATTAGCAAGCAAAGTGAGTTACAATATATGTATTCATATCCTGACATCTACTCTTATACGGTAGATGCCCTTAGCCCTATGTATTAGTATAGCCTATGCCTAAACATTAGCTGTCTACGGTGTACCCCTGAGGGTATCAATTAGGGTGCAGGGACCTCGTGTAACACTGTGCTGTGTAATGCCAAGTCGATGAGGAACAAGACTGCCATAATGGCAGACATGATTTCCTCAGTTTAACTGGCATGTATCATAGAGACCTGACTGGATGAAAATGCAGTGCCCATTTTAGAGGCAGCAGTGCTGGATGGGTACTCCATGATACACATCCCGAAGGAGGATCACAGGGGTGGGTGTGGGTAGCCATTTGTTTTAAAACTAGCCTGAGTTTCACAGTGCTGCCTATAGGTTCCTTGAGGTCATTTAAGTGTGTGACTGCACATGGTGGGCCTGGTGTGGGCTTTAGGATCCTCGTGCTCTATCACCATCGGGAGGATGAAGATTTCCTGTGGAAGACTGCTGATTTCATCATCAGCCTGCTGTTGGAGTCACCCAGGTGGCTTATTCTGGGCAACTTCAATGCCTGGGCCAATTATGGCTCCCAGGATTAGGAACAGATCTGAAGAATACTAAGGCCATGGGCCTGACACAACATGTTATGTCAGTGACCCACTCACATGGCCATACACTTGACTTTGTGTTTTCAATAGGCCTGGGGGTGAGTAACCTAAAGACAGACCCAGTAGAATGATTGGATAACAGCACTGTGGGGTTCAGGTTAGCAGCCCCCTCCCCTTGATGGTTCTGCCCCTTTGGAGATGGTCCAGTGCCGCCCTTTAAGAGGAGTGTCCTCATCATGACTGTTGGTGGTGCTGGACCTATTGGGTGTGGAGGCTGAATATGTGGCTGGATCGGAGGAGGGGGTGGCTGCCTATAACAGGGTGGTCATGGCTGTTTTTGATTCAGTCACTCCCATTCATGTCCAACCCCTGTCTACTCACCAGATGCCTCCTTGGTTTGGCAAGGAACTCAGGGAGTTAAAGATGAGGGGTCAGAGATCGGAGAGGTGCTGGAGGGGATCGGGACTATTGGAGGACAAATTGGCCCCGGGATTGCATTATTGAGACTATTAGGGGGAAATCTTCAGTCCAGAGAGATTGCTGCAGCAAGGAACAGACCAGCTCAGCTCTTCTGCATGGTAGACTGGCTGTTACATCCTGCCTGTCTCTGTGTGAGAAGAGTTGGTTCAAGCACTAGGTGGAGGAGTTCACTCTATTCTTTGCAGACAAAATGTCCTCTGTCAGGGCTAGGATCTCCCCAGTGTCTCTTGAAAGGATTATGGGATTCTTTCAGAATTGTGCCAGAGCACTCATCCTGTCTAGGCTGAGTCTGAGCCAGTTGGAGTGGAAGAGGTGGTTACTATGATCTCAAGGCTGTGACTAACACTTGTGATCTGGATTCTGGTCCTACCCACCTTTTGGTGGGGTGTTTGGACCTCATTGGGCTTCTGGTTGCCAAGATTGTCTTAAGTTCTCTGAGCAGTGGAGCCTTCCCGGTATCCTTGAAAGTGGTGTTGGTTAGGCCCTTGCTGAAAAAATTCTCATTGAACCTGGAGTATCTCAATAATTACAGACTGGTCTCAAACCTTACATTTTTAGGGAAGGTTATTGATAAAGTGGTGGCTACTCAGCTCGAGGTGCATCTTGCCTCCTCCTCCACTTATGAGATATTCCAGTCTGGGCTGGCATAGTATGGAGACTGTTCAGGTGAAGGTGCTTAATGATCTCCTGGTGGCAAGGGACAGGAGAGAGTGTACCATCTTTTTTCTCCTGGACCTATTGACAGCATTTGATGCTGTGGATCAAGAGGTGCTACTAGACCACCTGTGGTACTGGTGTGGCCCGTCAGGAAAGGTCATTAACTGGTTCAGGTGCAGAGGGTGATGATGGGGCTTGCCACATCTAGAACAATGCCTCTGTCTTGTGGCATGCTGCAGGGTTTGGTCTTGTCGCCCTTGCTGTTCACAGAGTATATGTTGCCACTTGGAGACAGTATCAGGTGGTACAGGCTGGGTTTTTACTGTTATGCAGATGATACCCAGCTGTACTTGTCCTGTGCACCTGGTAACCAGGTGGCATCTTATGTATTTAACAGCTGCCTAGAGGAAATCCAGAGCTGGATATCTCAAAACTGGCTTGAACTTAACCCAGACAAGACTGAGGTGCTAGTGGTGGATCCAGGTCGTGGTGGTGGTGGTGGTGGTGGTGGTGGGGGGGGTGATCGAGGTGACCTTCCTTGCTTAATGTTGGGGGGGTTCCTCTTACCCCATCTACACAGGTGAAGGATCTGGGTGTGATCCTAGATGATGGCTTGACACTTGTGGCTCAAGTGTCAGCCGTTGTCAAAAGTGAACACTATCGTTTGAGGAACATTGCCAGAATCCAGGCCCTGATTCTATCTGAGGACCTGCCCATGCTGGTACACACATTTGTCACATCCAGGTTGGACTACTGCAATGCCCTATCCCTTGGGCTATTTGGAGGCAACCCTCACCAAGTGCAGCTGGTGCAGAATGCAGCAGCAAGATTGTTATTGGGGCTAAAAAGAAATGAACATATTACTCCGGTCCTCTGCAAGCTGCACTGTTTGCCACTCAGGTGGAGGACGGACTTCAAGGTAGGGCTCCTTACCTACAAGGCCCTGCATGATCGGGGACCAGTCTATCAGCAAGATTGCCTGGTGCCCCACTGGCTGATCCAGGCTCTCCAATCTGCCAAATGTGCCCTCCTGGGGGTTCCCAGGGCTAGGTTGTAGAATTCTGGGGATCATTCATTCCTGGTTGCTAAGCCTACGCTGTGGAACTCACTACTTAGGTATTTATGGGAGGCACCCTTGGTAGAAGCCTTTAAAACAGGTCTCAAAACACTCCTTTTTCAACAGACATTCAACCCATAATTAGTTACATTCGGGTAGTATTTAATTATATATGATACATGTGTTTTAAGAATGTTCCTATTTCTTACTGATTTGGAAGTTGAATTTGGAATTTTATTATTATTACTTTATTGTATTGAATTTGTTTTTAAATGTGCAGGGCTCTGAACCTCTGGAGAGGAGCACTTTATAAATCAATCTATCTATCTATCTATCTATCTATCTATCTATCTATCTATCTATCTATCTATCTATCTATTATTAACTAACCGCTTATCCCAGAAACTCAATACATATTTTAGGGTTCTGTTTTTTAGAACTGAATTGGCAAGTGCATCATGCTATATAAAACGAAGAAAATACTCAGATATCTCATACTTCACTTGTCAGAAAAGAAATATATCAGGAGGATCCATAGGGGAAGTATATTTTGATATGAATTTGTAATCTTCAGATTACTTATTATTTGTTGCTTTTTCCCACACTTGAAAGACCAAACCTGTTCAGATCACTGGCAAGACCCCATCTAGAGTAATGTGTCCAGTTCTGGAGACCACATCTCAGGAAGGACATAGACAAAGTGGTGTCAGTCAAAAGGAAGAAAACTAAAAATGGTGCAGGGTCTGCATCAAAAACCCCATGAGGAGAGACTAAAGGAGCTCAATGTGTACACCCTGGAACAGAGGAGGGACGGGGGTAAATGAGGTTCAGGAGGGAAGTATTTTTCAGAAGAAAAAGTGCTCAAAAACAAGAGAACATTCTATGAAGATGGAGGGAGGTAGATTCAGGAGAGATGTGAGGAAGTACTTCTTCACAGAAAGAGTGATGGATTCCTGCAACAGCCTTTAAGTGGAGGTGGTGGGGTAGAAAAAGTGGTGGGGTTCAAGAATGCATGGGATAAACACAAGTGAATCATAATGGAAAAGAAGGTGGGGAGGGAGAAAGAGCTGTAGATCAGGCACAGTCTGCGGTAATGGTGTAGCTAGTAAGAAATGGGCAGACTGGATGGGACAAGCTGTCCTTATCTGCTCTCAAATTCTGTGTTTCTGTGTTTCTTCAGTATGACTACCCAGATCCAACATTCACTTTATCTAAGCCTTCCATTCCACTCCATGTGCTCCAACAGCTTACCTCCACTGCAAGGCCTTTAGGGCAGGACAAACCCCTCCAGTGGCCAAATCCAGACATGCCCGTTGAGTGCTGACTACTATTTTTCTGGGTTCTGCCTTCCCCGGAATGTCACTGTGAACCTGCTTCAAAGTGCACTAGCAATGGGCATATGCAGAGCAAGCCATATGTCTCACCAGACTTGTATATACTCACATATTGTTTTCACAATATAAGGAAAGGATTGCAAAGAAGCAAAATGGTCACTGGTTAGGTAGATGATACTCATTTCATGATAAATGGATACACCATTGTGTCAGGGAATCATTTCCAATGGTTTCCAATGGATCATTTCCAGGCATGCCCTGGGAGCACAGGACAGCTAAGTGACATGCTCAGCATCATACAATATGCAAGTGGAATTTATGGGACTCAAACCTAGTTCTGTTGGCTGCACCAAGCTCATTCACACATCGTTACTCTAACTTCTAGGCTATACTGCCATTTGCTATTTTTTGGACAGGGTAGTCTTAATGAGCATATGCCCCTTCATAAATTGACCAAGAAAGCAATAAAACACAATAAAGTATAAAGGAGAAATTCCATCATACTTGCAATAATTTCCTTTTCTGTTAGATCCATCATTCCCAGTGGGGAATTATTACATATGAATAATGTGCCGCACTATGAGGGTGGGTCATTTTACAGCCCAAAGCTGTGGCCTCAGCATTGAGCTACAGGGACATGACTGATTACAGCTATTACCCCAATTTACCTTTACCAGAGCAATCCATAATACATATCATTAATCTTCACATCCCAGGTGAGCCCTCAAAAATAGTTAATAGACAGAAGAAACAAATATGGACCTACCTTGTCCTGGATGACAGCTCCAGCAACTAAGAAACTGGTTGATCTTCAGATTTCATATCCCAAGATTGGCATACAGACTCCGCACTTACTCTGAATTGCAAACAGTCCTGTGGAAACTGTTGTCAAAAGAATTGCAACATATACCATTTGAAAATGAAAACACTTGAGCTTGACTCTAAATTGTGGGACCATGAATCCTGTTTACATTACCATGCTCCATCTTGATTGTTAAACCAAGTTACAAAGTTAGACAATTGGCCCCTCATGTCAGTTGAAGATGTCATACTGTGGTTCCCAGAGAAAACTGATGAATCCTTGTGAAAGAGTCTTTACAACCTTTATGTGGTCCCCCCTGTCCACTAAAAATCTTGCAGGAGAGCAGTGGGAACAGAAACCCAGCCTTGCTGATTTCTGGCCTGGCCCTTTAAATGCCATTTATACTGCTTGCATGCACATCTGGAATTCCCCATGAGGAGGGCACAAATGAGCTTCACCAGCAAGCCATTAAAGGGAAACCAGAAAAAGCAAAAAGTGCAAGTGGGGGGGGGGGAGTGCAAGGCTGCTGTGAACTGAAGAGTTGAATGAAGCTAAACAGTCTTGTTTTGTATTTGCTCTGCCAGAACAAGCTGTTGTGAACCTTTTTTTTGTTGCTGAAGTACAGCAGTTTTTTTTTTGTTTCATTGAACTTCATTTACCTGAATTTTTTTCTGAGGATTTCCCCAAAAATCTCGGCTTGGTATAACACTCTTATAATCACAAATACCAACAACTTCTGTGAACACCTTTAGTTAAAAATAGGCTCACATCCATAAATATATAGGACAATATTGTCCAAGAGGAGCCGTGGACTCCAGAGTGAGATCCCATTGACAATTCTGGAACTAGTAAAAAAGAAATTATAGTAAGTATGTAAGAATAATGTCCCATATATGACCCATAAAGGCAGCTGGAAGAATCATCCATTAAGCACTGACTGTAAAACCCTACTCTTAAAAGTCTGCATTGGTGGCACTTAGAACATCGAGCCTGTAATTCTTAAGGAATGTATAAGTGGCAGGATACTTGCCACTTGCACATTCTGACACTGAAGCCTCTGGCCTCTCTGCCTAGGATGCAGCAAATGCCCTGGTAAAGAGTTCTCTGATCAGGACAGAAATCTTCTTTCTGCCTCACCCTCCTGTGTTATGCAAGGCCTTGCCTACATGGCTATTAGGGCTTTGGACACCTTATTGCCCTTCTTAGGCAGTACGGTGTAGTGGTTAAGAGCATTGAGCTACAAACTTGGAGACCTGGATTTTAATCCCACAGTTCCCATTTGCTTACTGTGTGAGCCTGAGCAAGTCACTTAACTTTCTTGTGCTCCCAGTTCACACCTAGAAACAAGCTTTGGCTTAGTATGCCTTTCCTGGTTAAACAATTTCCCATTTCCTTTCTTTCCTTTCCTTTCCTTTCCTTTCCTTTCCTTTCCTTTCCTTTACCTTCCTTTCCTTTCCTTACCAGCTTCTAACTCACAAAGAGAATTTTCAACTTTCTGAATTCTTATGTTTTCCTGAAGTATGCCATAAACAACCTGCACAAGTGCAGCTTATGCAAATTATTACTCCTGATTCACATGAGAACTGCTTGGCCATTGGAAAACAAAGGATGGAAAAGTCCATAGGACATCTTTGTCCTTATGCAAATAAGGTAAGGATTCCTGTATAACAAAGCAGGGAGCTCAAATGCAGAAACATAATTTGTTGGTAAATCAGAATGGCTTAGCCCATCTAGTCTACCCATTTTTCCTTTCCTAAACTTTCACCGTAGACACTACCTAATCTTCAGATACCTCCTTTCCACTTCCCTACCAAGATTCCCATGTGCCTATCCTGTGCATGCTGAAGCTCACCACTGTTTTTTCCCCACTATTTCCATTGGAAGACTGTTACAAGCATCTAACACTCTTTCAGTGAATAAGCTCTTCCTCACATCCCTCCTCAAGTTCCCCATTCCCTGCTTCATTGCATGCCCCCTTGTTTTTGTGCATTTTTCCTCTGATAAATACTCCCCTCCTGTGTCTTATTCACCCTCATGAGATATTTTTAGGTCTCTATCATGTCCTCCTCCTCTCTTCCAGGGTGTGCATATTGAGATACCTCAGTCTCTCCTCATAGTGCAGCCCCTGCACCAATTTAGTTGCCCTCCTCTGTACAGCCTCCACCATTTCTTGAGATGTGGTCTCCAGAACTGGACACAGTACTCAAGGTGTGGTCTCACCAACAGTCTCTACAGTGGTAACACCTCCTCCTCCCGCCTGCTGGTGAGTATTCTGGTCGAATACACATCCCAACTCTATGCTGCCTTGGACAAAGGGATGGCAGTGGGGTCTATATTTATAGACCTCACAATGACATTCAATACCATTAAACACTGGCTTCTCTTAAACCGGCTGCTGCAAATACGCCTGTTCACTAACACAGTCACCCGGTCTGACAGTTATCTCTCCCACTGGTTGCAATGTGTCAAAATTAATGGCATATACTCAGAACCTAAGGAGGTGAGCTTAGGAGTCCCATAAGGGTCCATTCTAGGCCCACTCTTCTTCGACCTCTTTATAAATTCCCTTCCCTCTGCCTGCCCAGCACATATTGTGCAAATACGCTGATGATGCCGTCATTTTGGTACCTGGCAGAGAGCAATCCTCAATCACTATTGAGCTACAAGAAAGTTTCCTTAAGCTTGAATCATGGTTCACTCAGAAAAAACTGATGCTCAACCATAAAAAAAAAGCATGTTCTTCACCTTACCGCAGAAAAAGAATAAGTACAGCCCCCTGCTGATACAAAGCCATCAGGGAGATCTTATGGAACAAGTACACATGTTTAAATACCTAGGTGTACACCTAGACAGTACACTCAGTTTCACCACTCATACAGATCATGTTGTCAAAACTGCAGATATAATTGGTATCTGGTTAACATATGAGAATCCTGAAGCTGCTCTTTCAGGACTGAAGGCTGCTCTGCCTGATTTGTTTTGGAACTTCTGATCAGTTGGTCGGTTTTACCCCACCCTGTTTTCGAAAGGAGAAGAATTCCTTCATGTTGTTATACCAAAAGAGGACTGAATACTATTCTGGTTTTGTGGACTCTTGAATTTTGCAATGGAGGGGTCTACCTTCAGCGGGGTCTTGACCTTTTGCGTTTTCCATCTCAGTGTTCAGTGTTTTGGAGCATCCTTGCATCTTGGGATTTTTTCTCTGGGGGTGAGATGGTGTTTTAGTTTGGAGGCGTTCTCTTTCTACTCATACAGACTACATCTTTCGGTTTCTCGTTTCTTGCGACACTCGATGGTCTTGCAGGATATAGTTTATATCATGAAAAGAGTGTCCTTTTGGCTTCAATGTTTTCTAGATATTACACTAGAGGACGCTATTGCCCTAATTTTTGTGGTTCAACCCCACTTTACCTATTTGTTTCTGGAATTTATTTCCATCAGATACAGATTGCTTTGGGGGCTTAGATGGAGGTCCACTACTTGGGAGCTTTTTGCATACCAGTGATTATACGTTTTGAGGAAAGTTTTCAATTTTATTAATGGCAACAGTTATGAGAGCATATTTGGTGAGTGTGTTTTACATTGTGTATTCTCCTTATTCTCTCAGGATTTCAGGGTTTCTGTACTGCTTCCAAGTAGGGGTTGCTCTCTTCTCTGTTTCTCGTTCTTGCCATTTTTGTTCTGGATTTCAGGAGTCCAGTGCTCACCTATCATCATCTTCATTATTTTTATCTTTGAAGTGATGTTATTGCTTATTGATTCTATAAGAAGGTTTACACTCTAAGGCTGGGTTTTTGGGTACACATGTGGGAGGTTGGAGGAGGAGGAGGAAGGAAAGCGGTATTGTGCTGAACATTGCTCAGGACAGTTGGAGAGGAGGGGAGGGCGATACTGTGTTCAGGGTTGTCATATTACTTGTTAGTTGGAATGGGATGGAATATTTTGGGGTGAGGTGGGGGTGGTGGACGGGAGGAAAGTTGATACTTGAGTGGGTAGGGTATACAGCAGCAAACAGGGGGCCGGGTCATTTATGTCTGATTGTTATAATTCCTGGATTTCATATAATGTTCTTTTTCCTTTTCTGGATAAATAGCCAGTGCTATAAATATTGCTACATGGAATGTGAAGGGGATAAGGAAAAGAGTCAAACAATACCAAGTGTTAAAACACTTAAGTTTACTATCTTCTCAGATTATATTCCTGCAAGAATCTCATTTACTGGAAAGTGAATCTCTGCAACTTAGGAGACAACAAATTGGGCAGGTTTTTAATGCCTCAGGGTCCACTAATAGCTGTGGGGTTATGATTCTAATTAATAGAGATATTCCCTTTATTTCCCAACAGGTTTTTAGGGACTTGGATGGCAGATATGTCCTAGTTCAAGGGAGTCTCTGGTCTGTGCCTATTTTACTTGGTAGCATTTATGGGCCTAACGCAGATGAGCCAGGCTTTTACATGAAACTTATTTCCATACTTCTTCCCATGCTTCCCACTGGTATAATAATAGGCGGGGAATTTAATCTGGTTTTTGATCCCAAAGTAGACAGATCTGGTACTGGATTGAGGGGCTTAACGCCTGCATAGAGGGCCCTCAGGGACTTTCTGGACCAATGCGGACTGTGCGATGTGTGGTGTGTGTTACACCCAAAGGGCAGGGAGTATATCTTTAACTCACCAGTGCACAGAACCCAGTCTTGCATTGACTATCTTTTCCTCTCTCAGGCCCTATTGCCAGGGATCTTGACTGCCTTGATCCAGCCAGGTCCAGTATCTGATTACTCTTTGGTAACTTCCAAGTTGGCCTTCCCTAGCATTCCCCATAAAGAAACCCGATGGAAATTAAATGGTCAATTGCTCAAAGATACTAAGTACTGTGACTTAATAAAAGAGCAGATTGATTTCTTTTTCTCCACTAATTCATCTGAGGATACGACTCCTGATATTTTGTGGGGAGCTTTCAAATCATATACGAGAGGGATCATTATTAGCTTAGCCACAAAAAGGAAAAAGACTCGAGAGGAAGAATTATTAGCTTCATTATCTCTAATTAGGTCTTTGGAAACCAGGTTATCATCTAATGCCTCGGAAGAAGATATGAGAAGGCTCTTGGTAGCCAAAAATAAATATTTAGACCTATTGAGGGAAAAATCAGAATTATCGATTATTTGTACCAAAGCAAACTATACCGATCAGGGGGAAAAGGCGGGCCGCCTGTTAGCGTTAAGGTTAAAGCAGCAAGAATCAGCTAGATATATACCTCCAATTAGGGCCCAGAAAGATGGATCCTTGAAGGTATCCCCTTCTGAGGTTGTGCAGGAGTTTGCCTCTTATTATGAGGATCTATACAGGGATATGGACAGCCCTCCTTCCTTAGAAGAGCTTGAGGCCTACCTGAGGGGTTCCTTTCTACCCTCTTTATCGGAATTGCAGGGGAATTTTCTGTCCTCACCAACACCACTGGAGGAAATTTAAGAGGTCATTGGGGCTTTGCCCTCAGACAAGGTCCCAGGACCAGACGAGTTTTCCGCCTTATTTTATAAAACTTTTCAATGACAACTGTTGCCATTTCTTCACCGATTGTATTGTCACATTCTTTCTGGCGCAAATATAGATGCGCATTTGTTCAAGGCCCTGATTGTACTTCTCCCTAAGCCCGATAAGGACCAGGAATTAGTGCAAAGCTACAGACTAATATCCTTACTGAATCGAGATGTTAAAATTCTCTCTAAGATACTGGCTACTAGAATAACACGAGTTCTCCCTGACCTGATTAATATGTCTCAGGTAGGATTTATGAGGGGATGTTCATCAACTGACCATCTACGTACCCTGTCACACGTAGTCTCGGTGTCCAGGGATGCTGCCTTTCCCATGGGATTGGTCTCCTTGGATGCCAAGAAGGCGTTTGATCATGTTAATTGGAATTTCCTGTTTCAGGCCCTTAAAGTATATGGCTTTCTGGCTAAATTTATAGAGTGGATTCTGGTTTTATATCAAACTCCATCTGCCAGAATTTCTGGCAATGTAGCATTTTCTAAACCTTTTCCTTTGTCTTCTGGTACTTGGCAGGGCTGCCCCCCTCCCCCCTTTTATTTAATTTATACTTAGAGCCCCTTTTTCAAAATATTCTCAATAATCCGGGGATAAGCAGTATCCCAACTGGTAATCAGGTGGTAAAGATCATGGCTTACGCTGACGATCGCCTTCTTCATTTATCTCATCCTAAAACTTCAATTCCCGCCATGTTGAGGGAAATCACCAAGTTTAGTACTCTCTCGAATTATAAGTTGAATATAACTAAATCCTCCATTTTGCCTCTTAATCATAAGGTTTTTAAAAATGATTTGTCATCTTTTGGTCTCGGTTGGTCTCCACGCATTCTCAAATATCTTTGCATTAATTTGACGTGTAACCCCACTTCCTGGTTTAAGGAAAACCTGGAGCCTCTTTCGCAAGTGATAGTTCAGGATCTCAATAGATGGTCCAAACTCCCTCTCTCTCTTTGGGGTCGTATTAATATCATTAAAATGAATGTTTTTCCTAATTTATTTTATCCCCTCTCGCTTCTTAACTCCTTTACACTGTTATCATGGTTTCATAAAATGCATGGAATTTTCACAAATTTTATCTGGTCTAATAAACAAGCCAGGCTAGCATATTACAAACTAGCCACTCAAAAACTAGATGGATGGCTGCGGATCCCCCATCTAGCAATTTATTACTGGGCTAGTCATATTGCAAAATATTTGTGGTGGGTGAATCCAGGTTCTGAATATTTAAGACCGGTCTGGCT
This sequence comes from Neoceratodus forsteri, assembly GCA_016271365.2. Taxonomy (NCBI): domain Eukaryota; kingdom Metazoa; phylum Chordata; order Ceratodontiformes; family Ceratodontidae; genus Neoceratodus; species Neoceratodus forsteri. The sequence goes on from CM028129.1 coordinate 1,021,624,446, forward strand.
CAAAATAGAGTTAGACTTTATTCAATCTGAGAACATTGACCCCCAGACATTGTTCTATCTAAAAATAGCCTCCCTACTGGACACTATTAGTTGTCCTACTATCCAAACGTCCCTCAGAGTTCACATGCAGCTTTGTTCATTTCTGCGGTATTCCCCAGAAATGGACTTGTCCCAGTCCATTTGGATTTCCCCATCTTTCTCCATAAACAAAAAGATGATATCTTGTAAATGGTTGCCCCAGATTGGGGATGGGATAATTTCTACTTTTCTAGATGACGCAAGGGAATGGCTTTCAGTTTCTAATATCATCCGTAAGTTTGATATCCCCTTAACTTTTTACTTTAGGGTGGCCCAATTGAAACATTTACTCTCTACAATATTTGGTAATGTCCCTCCTCATCCTCCAGTTTTTCTGTTTGTATCGGATCTCTCCCCTTTATTGGGGTCATCAGGTACCATTTCCAAAATATATCGTGTCCTATATCAATGGAGATATGGGAGACCAGAAGGTCCTACTAGGCTCTGGGTCTCTTTTTTCCTTGATATACCCCTAATTGGCCAGCTTTATGGAAGTTCTGTCATAAATATGTCTCTCAGGATAGATTGCATAACATGTATCATACTCCTGTGAAGCTAAAGAAATAAGGGTCTTATAAGTTCGGGGGCTGTACCAGAGGATGTCAAGAAGAAGGTATGCTTCTTCACATCTTTTGGTCATGTCCTAAGATAAAGTCATTATGGATAGCCATACAGAATAACCTAGATCCCATACTGGGTTTGCAGTAATACTTCACTCCAGATATATGTTTGTTGGGGGATTTATCCTCTATCAAGGTTAGAATCAGAAGGTTTCGTATTTCCATGACTGCATTATCAGTTAAGAAAATTATGCTTCGGCACTGGAGGGATGCATTAAGCCCTACATATCAGGAATGGGTTAATGAAATCCTGGCTAACTTACATACTGAGAAAGTGATAACAAGCCTCCACAATAAGTTGCAGTGGTGCAAGAACATTTGGGATCCCCTTCACATGTTAATTATGGTCAGAGCTGCTAAATGAGTCTGTATATCCAGTGCTTTTTATTTTGTGATACTATATTGTATCCTTCCTTTTGTGTAAGTACCTTGTTGCTGTATGGGGTGGGGGGAGGGGGGATGGGGACAGCTCATGTATAATTTTGAGTATAAACACTGTATGTGGTAATTTTCTGTCCCCTGAATTGTAAAAAATGTACTCATAAAATATGAATTATAAAAAAACCTGCAGATATGAAACTGGGTGTTCTCTACCACCACAAAAACTCAATGACTCTTGCTGCTCTGAAACTAGCCACTAGCAGCTCTGTCTTATCTTCAGTAGACTACGGCCTGCCAATTGATGGGGCTGGCTCTGATACCACCCTAGAAAGAGTAAGAACTCTCCTAAACAAGGCCTGCTGATTGACCTAGGGGCTGACCATTTGACTCATACCTGTACCCTATACAATGAAACAGGGTGGCTCCCCCTCCACCTTAAGGCACAATACCAGACCTGCCTACTAGTAAAAAAAGCAGTATTATGGTTTATGCCAGAATCAACTTGTAGACTATTCAAAGCTGCACAACACACACAACAAACCAGAAGGGCGACTAAAGATGGGGGTCCTGGTGCCTTTTAAGTGCACAAAGCTTGCCCAGAAATCTCTTTCCTATCAAGGACCCAGGTTGTTATCACCCTCATTGAGTATACCTAGGTTAGCCAATTTAAACATGGGCTATAGTCCAAACTAGAGTGTGGAAAGGTTTGTCAATGCTCTACTTAAGTTTGGCCCCCTTGCTATCTCTACCCTGATCTCTCCAACCCCCCCTACACCCCTCACTTCTCATCCTCCCTCCACTCCATCCCTCAGTTCCCCCTCTCTCTTCCCTTCCTTACCTGCTCCATCCCAAACCCCGCTTACCCCCCTCTGTACCCCATCTTTCCTCAACCTAAGTTCAACACCATGCTGCCCCATGTTTTTCCCAATAGAGCCTACTCTGGCTGAACTTCTCCTGTGTCTTACCCCTGGCAAAGCTTCTGGCTGCATAACACTCCACCGACTACAGGGGTCCTCCCAAACTGACTGTCTGGCTGCATTTTATAAAGATTTTTTAGCCTCAGTCATGGTGTGCTGATCAAATGTACTCTGGAACTCCCTTCGGGTAACACTGAAGTTCCTCTTGTTTTATTTTGTTGTTGTTACGTTAATTGTAATTATCTGTACCATCTGTGTGACCCAGTCTGTATTGTTATGCCCTGTATTGTATTTTACTGTATTATATTTGATTGACATGGAGCCTCTGGAAAAGAGTCCCAGACTCAGAGGTATTAATCCGAACTGAAATAAACAAATACAAATGAATACCCCTCCCAATTCACCCCGCCATCTCGCTGGTCCTACCTACTGCATTTTTGTACTGCCTCATCACCTTGGGGTCATTTGATACAATTTCTCCAAGGTCTCTTTCCAGTTCTGTGACTGTTAAAACCTCATCCTCCACTTTATTCTCTGTCTCTGGGTTTCTGTTCCCTAGGTGCATGATTCTGCATTTTTTGCACTGAAGCCCAGCTGTCATAACTTTGAACACTCATCTTTTTTTCTCAGATCTTTGCTCATTCTCTCCACCATCTCTGGAGTGCCTACCCTAATGCAGATTTTAGTGTCATCTGCAAAGGGGCATACCTTCCCTTCCAGCTTTTCTGCAATGTCACCTATAAGGACAATGAAGAGGACTGAACCCAGTACTGAGCCTTGAGGTACCCCACTGGTCACTCTCCCCTTCCCCAAATGAGTTCCATTTACCACTACCCACTTTTTTCTATCCATCAACCAATTTTGTACTGTTTTCCATCTTAGGACCCACACCCAAACTGCCCAGTTTACTTTTGAGCTGCCTATGTGATTCATTGTCAAAGACCTTGCTGAATTCTAAGTAAAACACATCAACTGCACCCCCACAATCTATTTCCTTGGTCACCCAGTCAAAGAAATCAGCCAGATTCATCTTACATGATCCCCTGATAACCGTAAATCCATCAGGTCCTGTAACCTGCTGGATTCAAGGTACTTCACAAGCCTTTCCTTTAAAAGTGTCTCCACTAACTTCCACACCACTGGTGTCAAACTGACTGGCCTAAGTTGGAAGCCTCCACCCTACTGCCACTTTTAGGAAGCAAGACTACATCTGCCCTTCTCCAATCCTCTGGAACCACTCTTGTTTCCATTAAGATGTGGAATAGAGGGCTATAGTGGAGAATAGCGGACCTCACTGGACCTAAGCTATTAGCATAGAGTTTAAGTTATGCTACTCTTTCAGAACTACGTTTCGGTTATTTTTGTATTAGTTTATTTAATTTTGGGGGCTTTTCCCCCACACTCCCCTTAAAAAAAGGGGAATTTGGGGCGAAGCCCCCAAACTCAAACAAACTAATACAAAAATTAACAACAAGCACAAGCCTGTGCTGTATTCACACACGCTTTATGTTACGCAAGTAGTGGTGGTCCAGTATTCTCCACACTCACCAAATAGGGCTATCGGAGATGCAATCAGTACCTCACTGAGATTCCCTCAGCACACTTGGGTGTACCCAGTCTGACCCCATTGCTTTGTCCACTTTCAGATTTGTAAGTCCATTCAGGACTCTCTTTTCAGTGAATGAATTTGTGTCTGCCTCCCTCCCCCCAGTGCTCCTAATGATTTCATGTTGTCTATCCCATTCCTTTTCCTCTGTGAAGACCCAACAGAAGTATCTGTTTAGGATGTTTGCTTTTTCCTGATCCTCTTGGCACAGCCACACCCTGCCTTTCTTATCCTCTTTCTCTCATGTTGTCTTCTTCTTTTCACTTACAGTGGTGCCAGCAGGGATGCAATGTAGGAATGCTGCAGTATATCACAAAATACTTCAGTATGCTAAAGTGAACAATATAATTCCATGGCATTAAGTCTTTTTTATTCCAGTATTTTGTGATATGCCATTTACTGCAAATTACTTCATTGCATCTTGGCTGGCTCTGCTGTATGTCTTACTAGCCATTTAGTTGTGCAACTACCACCAGGAAACACCCCTAAAGCCAAAACTATCAAAGGGCACACATACCAAAGGGAACCCTACCCAGGACATGTATTACTGTGTTCTACTTCTTTGGCAGAGCTAGGGCCACAAAGATGTCTGACTCTTGCTCACTGCTCTGAGAACTCACATGACTTCCACATTGATTCCCAGTGAGGTTCCCTCAGATGGCCCCAAAATTGCACAGAGAGCAGGAACATCCCCTGTAGGGTGTTAATGCTAGATCATTTCCCACTCCCCTTGCAAGCATTCCAAGCTCCATGGCATTGCAGCCTTTTCTCAGTAGCCAATCTGTCAGCCACACATTATTTGGATTTAGGTGTAGCATTGATCCTTGACCAAGTAAGGCCCCTGTGAGTAGGTACTCAAAATGTTGTCTGTGTAATCAGATTTATCAGACCAGAAAACCATGTCCTTATTGGCCAGTCTGGAGCTAATAGAAGAAAAACTTCTTCTTAACTGTTGAATATTTCACAATATCCTGAGGCAACGTGGAAATAGTGGGAACTGGTATTCTCTGGTGAAGTTCCACTCCTGTAGCAGATCATCCATTTCTTCTGTCCATGAGCACTGAAACCATAGAACCTAAAGTTTCTCAATTGCTGGATAAAATTGAATGGAAATTGACTAAAACTTCTGCATTGTAGATCATAAACCTCAGATTTTGGGACACCAACCAGGGGTACTCACCATGACTGAGTCATTCAGTCTAAACGTGCAGTTCCCCCACTAGGAGTAGTTGTTAGAAACAGCAGACCATCCTTCACCCCCAAAAGACCATGGTCATCTCCGGACCATGCTGGTGCTTCTTGCACCTCCCTGATAAACTATGTATGCCACATTTGTGGCATTGTTGGGTCTGTTCTTCACCACCTGGAGTTGAACCTGATCCTAAAAAAAAAGGTATTAAGGCTAACTATAGCAAAATGATCTCCAAGCATTGACTTTGAGGCTCTGCTACTGAGGGCTCCAGACTCCCTGTGCTAGAATCTGATGTAGGACTGTCTACCCAGTCCAGAACACTGGAACCAAAGGCTAAACAGCTTCAGAGAAACTTTGAGGAGCAGCCCTTGAATGATACTCAGAGTTACCACACTTTAATTGCAAAAGCAAATGGTGTGATACCTTTTTTGGACCAATATAGAGGTTACAAAAAGAAAACAATGTCTAAGCTTTCGGACCAACCAAGTCTTCCCTCAGAGACTTATGACAGTTGTTCAGAGAGTCACATTCTATTAACATCCAGATCATACATAAAAAACAGAAACAATTATCATTGGTTTAAAGTACCTATTTCAAAAAATCACAGATTTAAATGGAATGAATAGCATCCCATTAGCTTGCAACTACTGAGAATCTTTTCAGGATCTAATGACATACAAATAACATAAGCTAAAACTCAAGCAGACAAAACCTCTTACTGAAATTATTAATGAATGAGTGTGTTATGAGAATACATTAAAAATTAAAAGCAAGGTTCAATACCACAAATGTCCAAGTTAAAACTTGATAGCATTGAATGATAAAAAAACTGTACAACATAAATGTAGGAATGGAAATAAGAAGGAAATAAGAAAACAATGTAAATTGTATGAACAACTGTGTAAAACATTTATACAGAATTAAATTTATCTGGAAATATTTTCTAAACTATACTCTCAACCAGTTAACACACTCCACAAACATTACAACCTACAGTTCTGTAACAATATTTTTTACAAGATAACATCAATTGTCACTATTATTGCCAAATAAAAAAATAAACATCTCAAGGACCACCTAGAAAACATGTTCATGCATCTTAAAATGTTCAAAGTTCAATAAAGAGTCAGTATATAATCAATTTCCCTGCCCTCCAAATTCTTGGATCAGTTTGTCACATTGTATTGTATACTGTGCCAGCATATTGTATCTGCTCTGTCATACTCTGTAATTTACTCTCTTCCTAAACCAACGCATATAATTTGCTATTTACTCCTGCTTATGTATGTTACCTCACCTGTAACCAATCCTGGGTTGCTCCTGAAAAAGGGACCTCTGGTCTCAGTGAGCTTACCCTGCTACCAAAATCTAAATAAATACATTAACTATATGAACATAAAAAGTCTTAAGAATCTGTAAAACATCCCAATTGAATTAAAATCTCCCCCACCCCGGGAAAAGATAACTAGCAACAAAGTGTATATTCACTATGTATATGAGCCAAGAGTCCTAACAACCTGTAGCATAATTATGACATGCACCTGAATATAAGCCTGCCTAAATATGTCAGCATAACCCCAACCACTCCCCCTACACACACACACACACACACAGCTCCCTGCCCACAAAACAAAATACCACCATACTCCAATCCCCCCAAATCACACACACAATTATACCCCCCACACACACTAAACTCATCCTATACACACTCACCAAAGACAACCCAACCTCCCCCCACACACACAGATACTGTATGTATATTTGGTGAGAAACCAACATGTAGGTAACCAGTTAAAAAGGACTCTATGAAAATAGAAACAAAACAACAACACACTGAAGTCAAGTTTTAACTTGGACATTTGTGGTATTAAATCTTAAGGTCTTGCTTTTAATTTTGAATATATTCTCATAACACACTCATTCATTAATAACAACTCATAAATCTCTGAGAAAAGACTTGGTTGGTCAGAAAGCTTAGACATTGTTTTCTTTTTGTAAAATTTATGTTGGTCCAATAAAAGGTGTCAAACCATCGGCTTCTGGATCTGTTCTTACAAGGACCAATATGGCAACTAATCTATTTCTGTATGACTTTAATTGCAAGTGATCTTAGCACTGGTTTTGGACAAAGGGGTCAGCACCAGAGGGTCAACTGAGACTGGGAACCACACTTGCAATATCTTGTTTTGGAAAGGCTTGATATATGCAGCTCTATTGCTGATGTCATCAGCCCTAGGACTTGGAACAACCTGTAACCTGAGAAAATGACTGGGAACTCTACCAGTGAATTCTATGACCAGCTATTAATCCTATTCTGTGGGTAGGAATACCTTCTGCTTGCCTGTCTTAAATACTGTACCCATGCACTCCAACTTCAGTGACATTGTTAGAGAACTCTTCTCCCTGTAGAATATTTAGCTGTGCACCTCCAGGGCTTCCAGGGTCCTCTGATCTCCCCACAGTCGGTGCCACTGAAATCCTAATGGATTGTCAAGGTAGGAGAGATGCCCCTCCTGCCTCAGCTGTGCTGCCATTGTAATCAGGACATTAGGAATCTCTCAGCACAATCACTTACTTGAAAGGGAGTACTTGGTTCTGAAATGTTGCTCTTCGAATCGCAAATTTCAGTTATTTCTAAGGAAGCTGGTGAAAGTGGAAATAGGTGTCCTTCAAAGTGATGAATGCCAGTGATCCCCCAACTGGACTGTTGGAAGAATGGACCACAGTGACTTCATCTTGAATATCGCTGTGTTTAGCCAACCAGTTTAAGAGTTCCATGTCCAGATTCAGCTGAAATCTCTTACCTTCCTGAAGGCTATAAGTAGATGGAGTAAAAAACTGCCTTTTATTTAGAAAGGGACTGGGTTGATTGCCTCAATCTTTTCAAGTGGTCCAGAGACTGTCTTACCATCTGCTTATACAACTAAATTCTCAGAGACCTGCAACACAAGGAAATAAACTCTTGTGTGCTCTATTGCATGCCCCAAGCCATAATTTTCAGCACTTATTCCCCTGATTGTGCCTGAGTTTGTCATTGGTAAGGAAGTCTGCAGTCTTCAGCCATAGGAGGGTATGCAGATATGGGTCTGCGCTCCTCCACTGTGATGATCTGCCTCTCTCGCCACTGTTGCATGTATGAGCAAAGGTGACTCTATTGCTGTGCTTCTGATCCCAAAGATGGATCCTCTCCTTCTCTTGTTATCAAAAGTTCAAAAAGAGCCAGATCTGCTTCTCAACTGCCTAAGGTGGCCAACTCCCACTCCGTCTAAGTGGAATTGGCATCATGATGCTGCCAAGAAGCAGACAGTTGTCCTGTGTTGTCCTGGATAACCTTCAGATTTAAATCCAGATTCACTTAAGAGCAAATCTCGACAAATAGCATATTATACAGAGTCGTCTGAAGCACTTCATCCGCTGCCCAGTGGTGCAGCCACACTACTTGGAGACTAATCAAGTCAACATACACAAGGTATCCACTGGTGTATCTCCCAGGGGGGCGAGGCCTCTGAAAAAGAGCAGCTAAATTATTTGACCCATGGTAACCCTGTTGGACGAACCTTCCCTAATATCATAAGGATTGTACATACAAGTACATAAGCTCTGGAGACATACATTGTTTACCAGATGAAATCCTTCAAGCATAAAAGCTTGTCTGCATGCTGTATCCACTTGATCATGAATGTCTAACAATGCCATTAAGCTGTCTAAAGGCATGGGTCTGTTTCATGGAATTGCAGATGGCCTGACCTGCCACTAGAGAAATTTTCAATTCACATTTCTTCCAAAATGGAAAACAATGAATGCTGGACTGTGTTTGTCTATTTTGGCCAATTCATGCTCTACAAATGGTCACAGAGACTAAAGATCAAAAAACCATTTGGAATGGGGCAATAAGCAAAAAATAAAACAAAATCAGGTTCACATTTTCTCTATGACTTAAACATCTTTCAGTCACAAGGTTCTACAATACTCTGATACAAGACAGGATAATGACTTGCATGAAGCAAGGGAGGAGTTTGGATCAGATTTTCTCCTTGTAACTGACCTGGCTAAATGGTGTCAAGATTCTCCCCAGACTCCCCACTTCTGTTTCCTGAATTTCCATGTCATTAGGGATGGGGAGATGTCTATAAAATCTGGATGAGCAGTGTCATTCTGGTCCGGTGTACTGGACATGCCTGTATGGTTACTCCTGATTTGAGGGTCATTCTTTGAATTCAGGATCCAATATTCAAAAGTTTGCCTAGTGGGCAAAGTGATTGCACACTGTTGATGTGCTGTTTGTTCCCAAGTACAGTATTCAAAGGGGGAAGGTGTGTATGTTAAAAGGGTTAGTGTGCACACTAAAAATAATGTATGCTGTGAGAAAAGGGAGGGGCAGGGACCTGGAAACAGGAGCAGAGCTATTTTCAGCATATTTTCACTACACAACCTGTCAAAAACAGGTCACTTTGCACTGCACAAATGCCACCTATTAAAAGGCTGAGTTACTCCAGGTGATCTCTGGAGGTGGGCATAGACTCTGCAGCTAAAACACAAAATAGCAGTTTGGGGAAAGCATGTCCTGTAAATGCTGTAGGAGGTCCTGCAGGAATAGGAGAAGGGTAGCAGCCCACCCTCAGCCCATCTGTAGTCTGTGCAGGTGGTATGCTTCGTACAGATGGTACTGGCCATGATTCACCTTTGAAAATCTCACAGATGACCATCTTGTTGCCTGGTAACATCTGAACAGGGCCATGCTCAGACAGCAGTGTGAGCTCCTGCATAAGCAGCTGTGAAGTGCCGCCAAGCACAGCTATGCCATGTCAGTTAAGCTGAAGGTGATAGTTGTCATGTTTTTTCTGGCCACAAGGACATCCAATAAATCAATCAATTAGTCTTTATTGTTTGCCTTGAAAGCCGTCAACAGTTATAAAAACATTAAAAAGATGTACATCAATTAACTATTAAAAAATACATATATAATACAATGTTAAAACATAAAAATATGCAAGCAACAACACACAATGAGGTCTGGGTTATCTCCTGATAACTGCATACCCAGGTGTGTTGTTAGGCATGAGGTGCTTGCGCCGAATGCCTTATTCGCCTGGGCATGCTCTGATCAGGAGATAACCCACACCTCAGAGTGTATTATTGCACTTATAAAATGCCCCCCCAAGTAATGGGTGTTCAACTAAAAAAAAGTGAAAAAAAGAAGTTTGAATAGGTCAAAATAGTTAAAAAAATGGTCCCATTTGGAAAGTGTTTCATCAGCAGTAGACGGCTTGTTATGTATTTCTTACTATATAATTCTGTTGCTTTTACTACCATTAAACTCCCCCCCCACACACACATTATTTTTTTTCTTCTGTAGTATCTACTGCAAGTGCTCAGAGCCTCCATTTGTATCAGAGGGACTGCAGGTTTTAGTGACAGGCATTCTGTAACAGAGTGCTGTCAGTGCTATAACATGACACACTGTGTCATATTTAAACTAATGTGGTATGTGTTTAAGAAGTTGTATTTTGGGTTACATTATTTTTTTTTTTTAAAAAAAAGAAGGTGCTGAAAGCTAAATAGCAACTGGAAGAGAGTGTACAGTTTAGAAATAGTTGCAAAGTGGACCAACCATTGTCGTGGGAAAACACGCTGACGTTTGTCAGTTTTGTGATGGTGTGACTTGCTCAGCTGGTATTTTTTTTAATTGTATTTTGGGTTACTTTTACTTTGTTATGTTACAAATAAGGTGCTGAGAGTTGAAATTGTCCAGGGTGAGAATCCTCAGTTGAGACGTGGGTGTAAGGCTGAGCAAGCATTGCCATGGCAATGCTCACTGACGTTTGCCTGTAATTTTTTGAAGGTGTGACTCGGTAAGTTTATAATCTTTCTAGTGCTGACAGGCTTTCTTAAAAAACACAGAAGAAGGTCAGAAAAAGACAGAGTTAGAGATTGTGCTATTTAAAACTCTGTCGCTGTCATTTTGAAAGGGGTGTGATTATATGAAGGAAAATGGAGAAACGCAGCCCTGGAAAAGAAAAATACATGTAGGGGTACATTTGCTTTTTACTGTATTTCTGAAACACTTTTGTTGCCGTTATTTGGAGATTTGTATGCGGGTGAGTGCCGAGGACCTGTTTCCAGTTTTGTGGTTGGGTTGCGATAGTGCTGTGGACTTTTAAGATTGCGGTCCAGTTTTATTTTCAGTGGTCAGAGGTCAGTGATATAGTGTGGTAATGCAGTCACAGTGGGAAGATTAGTGCCGGCCAGCTATGATATTCTCTGATAAGAACATGGCACTTAAGGGCTATTAGCCAATGAGCTTTCTTGATTCTTAATGCCCATTTTCTTAAAGAGAGTTAAGCAGCCATCACATGTAAAACTCATTTCCTCAGCTTGTCCACTAAGACTGTTACAAATAGCAGTCAGATTCTTCCATCCTAAGATGTTATTTGTTTCATTAGTAATTTATTTTTGATTTTGTATATTGCACTAAAATATTTCGCCAATCTAGTTATTGCCCATTCATCAGAAGTATGCATAAGAATCAGGGTTAAGAGTTCTTCATCAGTAGGGTACATTGTGTTTAGATAAGGGCTCAATCAATACAGCCTTTCATTTATGTACCATGTACACCTCCAGAGTACATGCATAAGATTTTCCATTTTAACAATGGAACGGGTACAAGCTTCCTGGTCCTTTGTTAATTTTTTATGTTTGACAAGCAAGACATTACTAGGGGAAACATTCATATCTGTATAAAGGAAATGTACTACACAATTCTGGATCAGCCAAAATACTCAAATAAGGTTTAAATCCAAAGGAGTAGTTGTTCTTGGCTACCCATCTAGAATATACTGAGTTCTTTATTTTATTAAGATCAATCTGATTCCAGGCATCAGCAATTCTTTTTGTTATATATTTTTTAATTTATTATTAATTTAAATCCCTTTGCCTATGTAAGCCTTCAGACTTGTAAAGTTGTTCAGTACCTGTTTAACAGTGAAAGTTACTTCTGTAGCCCAAATCAAACCAGCACTTTTTTTCATCAAGACAGAGATATTCAAGTGTGTTCTTAGGCAAATTTGTAAGTCTTAGCCAAAACAGTATTTTCCTTGTGTTAAGTAATGCATGTATATCTGATAGGCCTAATTCTGCTCTTACGTATGGTGCTGGGCATGAATTTTCAAGTCCTAATACCTTTCTCAGTAGTTTGTGAATGGGATCTGCTAGCATTTCTGCCTTCCTACTTCCCCACACTTCTACTCCATAAAGGGCCTGTGTTTTATATTTTGTACTGATTGTCTATACCAAAGGTTTGATGGATCTCCCTCCATATCTGTTATTGAACCTTTCGAGCCCCCTGGCAGTTTTAGTTAATTTATCTTTCATTTCAAGGTGGTTATTCCAAAGGCAATTAGCACTGAATTCTACACTGCATCTGTCCAGGTGGGAAACCAGGATCTTAGGTGATAGGTTTCAATGCTTCATTGGCAAACATTTAAACTAGCCAAGGGGAGAGGCACTGGAGAGGAGCATGGAAATCATAGCCACCCCAAAAAAATCAGGGTACTAAGTGAGGTAGACACCAACATAGAGATGTCAATAGGGAGAAGTGCAGGGGTAAATGGAGAAAGTGACAAATGCAATAAGGACAGGGATGGGGCAAAAAGGGGGTAAGGCCATCAAGAAATGGAGGGTAATGAGTACCAATGCCCGTAGTTGGTGTAACAAGCTTCCTGAACTGGTGGCCTTGATGGAAGAGGGATGCCTGGATATCATAGCAGTCATAGAAACATGGTACACAGAGAACCATGACTGGGATGTTAACATACCAGGGTACACAACCTACAGGAGAGACAGGGAGGGGAGAAGAGGGGGTGGAGTAGCTCTCTATGTAAGGGGAGGGATAAAAGCAACTGAACAAAAGAGTAAACAGGGAGGAGAGGAGGCCCTGCAGGTCACCTTAGAGACTGGAAATGGCACTACATTCCACACAGGGGTTGTATACAGACCCCCATGTCAGGGGGGGGATGGACAAGGATATGATAGAAGGCATACTTAGGATGGCAGAGAAAGGTGAGATACTGGTGGTGGGAGACTGTAATATGCCAGATGTTAACTGGAGCACCTTTGCTGCAGCCACATCCAAAAGCAGGGCCATTCTCAATGCCCTTCAGGTGGCATGCCTCAGACAGCTAGTTTTGGAACCTACTCATGAGGGAGCAATCTTAGACCTCGTACTCTCAAATGGGGACAGTGAGAGGATCTCAGATCAAGAAGTGGGTAGCCATTTGGGAACAAGTGAACACCAAACAGTGTGGCTCAAGATAAACTCAGCTACAGAGTTAAGCCATACAAAAGTGAGGGTTCTGGACTTCAGGATGGCTGACTTTGGCAAGATGGGAGAGTGCCTTAGTAAAGCACTAGCAAACAGGCTAGAAAGAAGGGTGGAGCAACAATGGGGAAATATCAAAACTGCCATCAGAGAGGCAAAAAGCCTTTGTGTGAAGCAAATAAACAAAGAAAAACAAAAGAAAAAGCCTCTATGGTTCTCAAAAGAGGTGGCAGTGAAAGTTAGGGGGAAAAAGATAGCATTTAGGGAGTATAAGGAAACACAGAAGGAGCAGGACAGAGAGCTATACCAGTTAAGGCAGAAGGAAGTAGGGAGGGTAGTCAGAATAGCAAAGGCCAAAACTGAGGAAAAGATAGCCAACTCTGTTAAGAAGGGGGATAAAACCTTTTATAAGTATATCAGAGAGAGAAGAAAGACAAAGGGAGGGATAATGAGGCTGAATAGAATGGACGTGGGTGGGCAGAGAGGGACAGTGAAAAAGCAGGGATACTGAATGAATACTTCTGTTCAGTATTCACAAAAGAGGAGGTGGGGGATTACCTAATCCAATTTACAGAAGCATTCTGTTTGGGGGGGTCGATCTCAGTCCTTTCACAGAAGAAAGGGTTCTGAAAGAACTCCTAAAACTGAAGGTGGACAAAGCAATGGGGCCAGATGGAATTCACCCCAGAATTTTAAAAGAATTAAGCAGAGAACTAGTGACACCACTGACTACCCTCTTTAACAAATCATGGGAGGATGGCATGATACCTGAGGACTGGAGGACGGCAGATGTGATTCCCCTTCACAAAAGTGGGAACAAGACAGAGGCAGGAAACTACAGACCTGTCAGTTTGACCTCTGTGGTAGAGAAAGTGATAGAATCACTTCTGAAGGAAAGAATTGTTGAGTACCTAGAGGCCAGTGGGGCACAGGACCCAAGGCAGCATGGGTTCACAGCAAAATGGTCATGTCTGATGAATCTAATTGATTTTTTTGACTGGGTGACCAAAGTAGTAGACTGGGGAGGGGCTGTGGACATGGCCTACCTAGACTTTAGCAAGGCATTTGACACAGTCCCACACAAAATATTAATAGTCAATTTAACCAGCCTGGGAGTGGGTCCCAGGGTGGTAGCCTGGGTAAAACATTGGCTGACAACAGGACACAGAAAGTAATTGTAAATGGAGTCCACTTGAAGAAATATACATTAGTGGGGTACCGCAGGGTTCAGTACTGGGTCCAGTCCTTTTTAATGTCTTTATAGGTGACATTACAGAGGGACTGGAAGGAAAGGTATGCCTCTTTGCAGATGACACAAAGATCTGCAACTGGGTTGATACACAAGGAGAAGTGGAATGGATGAGAAGGGACTTGGCAAGGTTGGAGGAATGGTCACAAGTATGGCAGCTTGGATTCAGTGCAAAGAAGTGCAAAATAATGCAACTGGGAAACAAAAACACAGGGGAAGATTACACAATGGGGGGAGGTAATAACAACAACAGAAATGGAAAGGAACCTGGGGTTAATCATATCAGATGAACTTAAGATTGGCAAGCAATGTGAGAAGTTGGTAGGGAGGGCTAGGGGGATACTGGGATGAATAGGGAGAGGCATCACCAGCAGAAAACAAGAAGTTGTAATTCCCCTGTACAGACAGTTAGTGAGACCCAATCTGGAGAACTGTATACAGTTCTGGAGACCCCATCTCCACAATGACATAGACAGGATGGAGGCAGTTCAGAGGAGGGCAACTAAAATGGTGCAGGGTCTGCAAGAGAAGCCATATGAGGAGAGACTAAAGGAGCTTAATATGTATACCCTTGAGGAAAGGAGGAAGAGGGGGGACATAATAGAAATGTTTAAGTACCTCAGTAGAATCAACAAAGTCCAAGAGGGTATCATCTTTCAAAAAAAGAGATGTGCAAGAAGAAGGGAACACAATTTGAAGATAGAGGGGGACGGCTCAGGGGCAATGTGAGGAAGTATTTTTTCACAGAGAGGGTGGTGGATGCATGGAACAGCCTTCCTGAGGAAGTTGCAGGATCTAAAACTGTGGGAGAATTCAAGAATGCACGGGACAGACATAAGGCAATTTTATGGGGGGAAGGAAGAAATAGGCTGTTAGTTAAATAGGATCTGCAGCTTATCCAGTAGGTAGAGAAATGGGCAGACTAGGTGGGCCAAGTGGTCCTTATCTGCTGTAAAAATCTATGTTTCTATGTTACCCCTAAATAAACATAACTTGGTGCCCTCTCTATTTTCTATGAGCCTATATACCACTCTTTGTACTTTTACATTTTTACCAAAAATTACAACTTTCATCTTGTTGATATTTATATTCAGTTGAAGCATCTGAGATTTTTCATAGAGAAAATCTTGTTTCTTTTGCAACCCTTTTTTGATAAAGAAAACACTAATATATCATCCTCATTTGCAAGCGTCGCACAAACATCCTGTTGAAGTTTTGGTGAGTCTGAATGGAGTAAATTAATCTCCTTTAAGAGGTCATCCAAATATAATGAAAACGGAGTGGGAGCAAGCAGGCATCCTTGGCGCACTCCTTTATTGATTGGAAATGAGGTGGAAAGCTGTAATTTGACTCCTAGTCTAACTAAAGCCCAAGTATGTGAATACAAGTTACATAATATGTATATCAGGTTAAAATTCATACCTCTTTTGAGTAGGATTTCCTATAAGGTTATTCTAGAAATATGTATTTCTCAATTAAATGTCTTAATACAAAAATATCGTCTATGGTTGAACAATTTTTTTCTGACACCCACTTGAAGCTATGAGACTCCACTGGTGCGACTGATTTCTATCACAAGCTAATTAAGTGACACTCTTGAAAATATCTTTAAGATTATATCGAGGATACTTATTGGGTGGTACATCATAGGGTTCACTGTGTTCTCTTTTTTGTGTATTGGGACAATATATGCCCTTTTCCATGAATCTGTAAATTTATTTTTCTCTATACATTTTTTGTAGTACATTGTAAGATATCTAGACCACAGACCTGACTGGCAGAGATGCAACTCCACTGGAATACCATCTGGTCTGGGTGCTTTGTTTGTTTTAAGTAGATTTATTGCTAAAAGAACTTCCTCATTAACTACAACCACCCGATACCCACAACTACTGGCATTTAAATAAACTGAGTTATCAGTATGTACATTCCAGAAAATTTTAGAAAAAACAAACTATCCACTCATTTTCTGAGATGTAAGTATCTATTTTAAATTTGCTATTGTTAGTCTCTCTGGCTTTCTGGCTACCAGGGACCAACATTTTTTGCTATCTTTACTCATAACAGCATCTTTCAGCAGTACCCATTGTTTATTATAATAGAGTTTTTTTTTCTCCTTAAGAACAGTTTTATAGCGCTTCTTGGTCAGGTTTAGTTTTTCATCCCATCTTTACTGCATATTAACTTGTATTTTTTGTACAGTTTCCTAATTTGCATTTTCATTATTTTGCATTCATTATCAAACCATCCTACAGTTTATTCAGTTTCTTTATGGGCCTTTATGGTGATTTCAAGTCTTTTTTTTTATTTCACTGAACACACTTGTCAAGATATTAGTTAATTTGTCTACAGTAAGAAATTTTATAAGCTTGATCTCCATATTCAAAAATGAGTTAGTGACTAGGTCCCTTACTTTAAAATCAGAGTCCTGGCACCATATTACATATTACAGCTAGCAGTGGAACCAGTGAATTGGAGGAGTGGATATCTCTACAAAGCAGTGCACAAAAGATGGAGATAAGTGCCCAAGAGGTGGATAGGCAGAAAAGGGACAAAATTCAACAGAAAGGCTGACAGCAAGGTGAACAAGGGATAAATGACAACCAGGGAAGGGTCTGGAGTAGAACAGCTAAACAGTCTAGGGAGGTCAAATCATGGAAAGCCATGTGAGCCAATGCCAGGAGCCTTAGCAACAAGATGGAGGATCTGGAGGTTGTCATGGTGCAGTCAGACCTGAACATTATGGCCATCACAGAAACCTGGTGTAATGATAACCATGACTGGGAGATGGCCATACCTGGCTACAACATATTCAGAAGGGACAGGTCAGGTAGGAAGGGAGAAGGAGTTGCACTGTATGTGAAAAATGACATAAGGGCCAGAGAGATCCAGGAGGAACAAAATGGGGGAGAGACACTGTGGGTTAAGCTGGAAAGGAAAATGGGGACAGCCATCTGCACAGGTGTGGTCTATAGACCACCAGCCCAGGAGGGAGAAACAGATAGGGAGCTGATGCTAGCCATCCAAAGGATGGCAGACAAGGGTGAGGTAGTGCTGGTTGGAGACCTCAATATTCCAGATGTGGATGGGAGCATCCCAGCAGCAGCATCAACTAGGAGCAGATTTATCCTGGATTCCCTTCAGGTTGCCTTCGTCAAGTAACTGGTCATGGAACCAACTCGGCAGAAGGCAATACTGGACCTAGTGCTTACAAACAAGGACAGTGTGATTGGGGTAACAGTGGGGGATCACCTGGGGAACAGTGACCACCAGTCGTTGTGGTTTGAAATCACAGAAGGAGCAGAACCAAACCACGAAAAAACACGTATCCTGGATTTTAGGGGGACAGACTTTGGGAAAATGGGGAGATGCTTGAAAGCGGCATTAAGGGGAATGAGGCAGGAATCAGGGGTTGAGGAACAGTGGGCAGTATTTAAGATGGGGATTACAAGAGCAACAGAATTATGCATTAAGCAGGTTAGCAAGAGGAAAAGGAAGAGGAGGCCATTATGGTTTTCCAAGGAGGTAGCGGAGAAAGTGAAAGCCAAAAAGATTGCATTCAGGCAATACAAAAAGACACAGGTAGAAGAGAATAGAGAGAAGTACCAGGAGAAGCAAAGGTAGGCAGGGAGGTCAGTAAGGGAAGCCAAAGTTCAGACAGAAGAGCACATCGCAAAATCAGTGGGTAAAGGAGACAAAACCTTTTACAGGTACATAAGTGAAAAAAGAAAGGCAAAGGGAGGGATAGTGAGGCTGAAGGGGGAGGATGGGGGCCACATGGAGGATGACAATAGTAAAGCTGACATTCTGAACAGGTATTTCTACTCAGTCTTTACTGAAGAAGAGGAGGATATTGGGTCTGAAGGGAATACAAGGGGTGGGAATGGTACAGAAATGGACACAAGTCCCTTTACATGAGAAAGGGTCCTGAAGGAACTGTAGGTAATAAGAGCTGATAAAGCAACGGGGCCAGATAGGGTGCACCCCAGGGTCCTTAAAGAACTAAGATAGGTGGTGGCTGAACTTCTGGCAATCGTGTTTAGCCGATCGCTAGAAACAGGGGAGGTACCCAAAGACTGGAGGATAGCAGATGTAGTCCCCTTATACAAAAGTGGGGACAAAGAGGAAGCGGGGAACTACAGACCAGTCAGCCTCACCTCAGTAGTGGGGAAGATCATGAAAGCTCTACTGAAGGAGAGATTGGTGTAACATCTGATTGTCAATGGACTACAGGATCCAAGGCAACATGGTCTCACCAGGGAGAGTTCATGTCAGACCAACCTCATGGAATTTTTTGACTGGGTGACAAGGGAGGTGGATCAGGGGATGGCAGTGGACATGGCCTATTTGGACTTCAGCAAGGCCTTTGACATGGTGCCACATAGAAGACTGTTACACAAACAGGGGAATATGGGTGTGGGCAGGACAGTAGTGTGGTGGGTAGGTAACTGGCTGTGCGGCAGGACACAAAGGGTGGTGGTAAATGGCTGTCACTCCACAGAGGGAAGAGTGACCAGTGGGGTACCACAGGGATCAGTGCTGGGACTGGTCCTATTCAACATCTTCATCTGTGACATTGCTCAGAACCTAGAAGGCAGAATTTTCCTGTTCGCTGATGACACAAAGCTCTGTAACAGAGTAGACACACCAGGGGGTGCAGACAGAATGAGAAGGGACCTGCAGAAACTTGAAGAATGGTCAGGGGTTTGGCAGTTGAAATTCAATTCAAAGAAGTGCAAGATAATGCATATGGGGCACAAAAACCCTGGCACAATATATCAGTTGGGGGGGGGGGGTGAGGATATAGCATGCACCAAACAGGAAAGGGATCATGAGGTTATCATCTCTGATGACCTCAAGTTAGGGAAACAGTGTGACAAGGCAGCAGGTAAAGCAAATAGGATGCTGGGATGCATAGGCAGGGGCATCACCAGCAGGAAAAGGGAGGTCATAATTCCACTATACACTACACTAGAAAGGCCCCACCTGGAGTACAGTGTACAGAGTACAGTTCTGGAGACCTTACTTAGTAAGGACTTAGGGTTGAGAAGGTTCAAAGGAGGGCAACAAAGATGCTACATGGATTGCATCACAAGTCCTATGAGGACAGGTTGAAGGAATCGAATATGTTCTCCCTGGAGGAGAGGAGGGAGAGAGGGGATATGATAGAGACATACAAGTGTCTTACAGGGAGGAACAGGGTGCAGGAATACACTATTTTTAAGCGAAGAAGATGTTCCAGTACTAGAAGGCATGGGATGAAGTTGGAGGGAGGATGATTCAAAGGAAACGTGAGGATGAATTTCTTCTCAGAACAGGTGGTGGACAAGTGAAACACACTGCCAGAGGAAGTAGTGGGGGCTGAAACAATCACGGGATTTAAGAATGTGTGGGATAGACATAAAGGAATTCTGGAAGTCAGGGTTAAGGGGCAACAGATTTCTAGGAAAACATAAAGTGAACTTACAAGATCAAATGGGCAGACTGGGTCGGCCGTAGGCCCTTATCTGCCGACACTGTCTATGCATCTGTGTGTCTATGTACTGTCTTATGGGCTCTGATTTCAGACAATGTAAACTGTCCAGGGGAATTTGTGGACCAAAATCCAATGGGTAACTTGTAATGATAAGAGAAAAAATATTGCTTTCTGAGCGTGTAACTACATGCAGTTTTTCCCAGGATTGATGTAGGCCCTTCCCAAATAACAAGATCCACCTCTGAAGAACCCCTAAGTGAAAAAATATGTCCATTCACCACTTCTATCTCCATTTAGCCTCCCGTTCAGGGGGTAGAAGATGAATTCACTCATTAAGTCCCTCAACTTCTCACCTGAGGCATTTATTTTTTGATCTTTTGTGGCTCTTTCTGCCATATGTTTTGTTTACATTGCTTTAAGTATAATAAGGATTGTCAGCATAGCCATCATACTTGCCAATTCTGGTGTTAAAATTGCCAAGTAATAATATACCATAATCTGAGCTGTTTAAAGTAAGTTCATTCATTTTTTCCTTTATCATATCCCATACTTCATTTTGTAAACATGTGAGTTGTCAGGGGGGATGTAGCAGTTAATTATCAGAAAACAGTAGTTTGAAACTGCCACTGAATTTATAATAAAGTTGGCATCTAGACGTATACATTTAACCTATTTAAAGGGACCTATATTGAAATATGAAGCAAGGCCACCTGAGCATCTGCCCATTTTCTGTGTTCTGTTTCCTGGAACTTGAAATATCTCAGATCCATTAAGTTCAAAGGCCCAGATATTCAAACTGCGCCAGTCTGAGGCGCAAGCCCCTGCGCTGCTCAAAATAGTTGCGCAGGGGTGTGGCCGGGGTGATATTCAAAGGAGTTGCGCTGTTGAGCAACTCCTTTGAATATCGCCCCCGAGCCACAGTACTTGCGCATGGCGCAGTGGAACTTGCGCTACCGCAAGTTGCCAGAGTTGACATTCAACTTGCGGTCATGCTATGTACCATTGCGCCATGGCAAATTTCCGATATTCAAAAGGTGACATGCAAATGGGGCCCATAATTTATGCAAGGCGCAGGGGGCCATTGCATCTCTTTATAGCCCCATTTGCATGCCATTTGCATGTAGTGCGCCGATCCCGAGGACTTGCTCCTGGCCACCCTGCCAGGCAGCAGCCGTCGGGGACCGGGACGCACTGCTAGCTCCGATCGCGGCATCACAGTTACACTGCCCCCACACCTCCCACAGCCCGATCGTGGGCATCACAGTTACATGCCCCCCACACCTCCCACAGCCCGATCGCTGGGCATCACGAGTACATGCCTCCCCACTCCTCCACAGCCCGATCATGGCATCACAGTTACATGCCCCCCCACTCTCCCACAGCCCGATCACGGGCATCACAGTTACATGCCCCCACATCTCCACAGCCCGTCCTCCTCCTGTTGAGCATGCATTCATTTGCATTGCTCTCTTGCACAACCTGGTGCCAGTGTAGAATTGCCTCCTGCTGAATATCGTAGAATGGCGATTTTGGACTTGCGTGGCGCAACCCTTTTGAATATCTGGGCCAAATGTTCATCTTTCTCATGCCAAATTTCTTGAAAACTATTATATCAGACTTCTACAAAATATATCCATTCACTATCTGCTGTCTTGTTTTCCAACCTGCAATGGTCCAAGTTATTACAGAAATCCCATTCTTGAAGCTAATATTTATATCAAATGAATCAGCATTTCATGATCCCTCAATATTTGAAACTTGTAGTCAGTCCAAGTAGCCTGCAAGTGACTGATATTTGCTAACATGAGGAACCTCTGTTAGAATCTTGCTTCGATTAGAGGGCAGATATTAGAAAATTCCAAAATTCAGAATCAACCATGCAAAATTTCAAATTATACAGGGTGGAACTCTTTTGCATAATTATAGTAGATTGTTCTTTATTTTAACTAGTAAGTCTATATGGCTATCAAGTCCAACTCTAGCAGCTGTATAATAGTACCTTTCCTGCCAACCAGAATTTGCATTATGTTTTCCAGTCAGTTACAGATGGCTACTGTTAGTTTGAAGTGATTTTCATTACTCAATTGATCCAAACCAAACAAGCTATGATGCACCCAGTCTTCCCCTGATTCCAACACAGAGTTCATGTTGTTAAACTTTAATCTATTGGAGCCAGCCTGGTGGTGCTGAGTTACTGGGCACCACAACTTGTGCCATGCTGGGGACCTGAATTTGAGAATGGACTTGAGTCACTCGGATTCGGTAGGGGAGGAAGGATTGAGCATCCATAGGCAGCTCTCCTTCTTCAGGGAGGGGGGACAGTGTGGCACACTGTAGACTGACACCAGCTGTGGCTGGTTGTCAGCACAGGTGCATCACCCAGACCAGGGAGGTGTACCCATCCAGGGCATATGGCTGCTGTGCCCATTGCACAGTTTGGGTGCCTGGAGAGAAAGCAGAAATGGCCTGGAGCCGACAGGGTCCATGATGACCCACACATTCTAGTCAGAGTACGAGTCCCTCCAAGGAGGGCAGAGCAATTGTTGGCTCTATGGAGGAGCCAGTATAAATAAAAAGAACAACTTTAATCTATTGGGACATGTAACGTTAAATTCATTGTTTTGAATTGTTGATCCATTTAACAGTAGTTTGCAACTCTTGCCAAATCAAAACAACATCCACTATTGTAGTAGAGTCCAACTGAATAACGTTAACCTCAAAGATATCCTGCTTACTGATATCAATATCTAAAACAAATTCAAGATGTTCAATAAGGTGTGATTGTAGTGTTATTCTGTTATTAATGTCAGATAAAATCCAATTAATAGGCCCCATAAATCTGACTAATGGTTTAACTGCCTTTTCAAGTACCCTTTTATTTTCTTCTGTATTTTCCCATATTTTATTAGTAGTTGTAAATTCCTGACATGCAGTGTATTCAGGTAATACCATGCCTTCCTTAGAACTTGTTACTTTCAGTAACTGGTTTAGCTGTTTTATTTCATTTTCTAGCTTATCTAAACCAGGCAATAAAATATTGTATTGTATTGTACAGTTGTCCTTCATGACTGTTCACAAACTTTCCTGTGCAGTGCTCTTATCTGCTCTACCTTTATACTTGAACTCCTCCTAGATATTTCTGTACGCTCAGCTGTGCTAAGCTTTGCATTATTACACTATTTTGAGAACTAATCTTTGAGTGTTCTGCATCTGCTGTCATTTCCTTTTTCTTTGGTCTTATTTTCTCCCTCCCTTCCCCATGTTTCTCTTTCCTTTGAGTTTTGGAGCAGTCTTAGGGTTGTCTGGGATAATAACAGTACTAAAATCTAATGTCTCCATCCTAGAACATTGTTCCTGTTTCACTTGTACTGATGTTCTTAGTCATACACTGGAATAAAACATTCAGTCTTAGCTGTAGTGCATCAATCTTAAATCCTTTCTAACCACATCCTCCCTTATAATTCCATTAAGTTTTTGTTAATAATCAGTTGTTCCATCAAAATAAGATTCACATTGTATTGCTTTTTCAGTAATAAAATTAAATCCTAACTAAATGTATCCAGTATATAGCAGGACATTAAACCACTAAGGTTCCTATGCTCATAAGAAACTTGTTTTGCATGATATGGGAATATTTCAACTGGCTTTAGTAGTGCTTTAAACCATAAGTAGCAAACTAAAAGTCAGTCAGAATTTCCTTAATGCCTTATCCTTTTCTATCAACCCCTTCCACTGTAACTCTAGGACTAACAGCATTGGTATAGCTTTCAGATGAAAATTCTAAATTAGGTGTCAATTCCTTTCAGCTGGAAGTGTGGAGTAATTCTTTAACACATTAGGTGGGATATTACCCCCATCAGGCTCATCAGTATGATTACAATCTGTAACTTACTATTGTTTGAGGAAGTGCTAAGGTTTCTAGATAAATGAGGAGGATTTTGAGCTCTGTAGGAATGGCGTAGTTCCGTTATATGAGTCCTAGTGCTTATTCGTTGACGCCCTGCTACTAAAACCTATGTCACTAACAACAACTGCTCTGTAATTTTGGCCTGTCTTAAAACTGTTTTTTTTTCTGATTGGTTTTACTGTTTTGCAAATCTGTCAACAGTGCAGATAAATCTGGATTTAACCGTCTTTGTAACCTGGTGTTATCCATCACTGCACTTATTGATACCAACTATATAATTGGAGCTGATTGTACACTTAGATTTGTAGTTGTATCGCTCACCCTCCTTCCAACTTGAAGTGCCTAAAGTGCTTTATAATAAGTTATACAGGTCCTGCATTTCAAATACCTAGGCATCACATCAGACACATCCTTACCTACCACATACACATTAATCACCTCTCCTCCTCGGTAAACACCAGACTACGGATTCTCTATTGGCATAGACACTGACTCCCACCACAGGCCCTACAGGTGGCAGTAACTAGCTCAGTCCTATCACTGGTTGACTACAGGATAATAATATAAGGGACGGCAGACCTCACTGCCCTTAATTGTATCAATCTTGCCCTCAACAAAGCCTGCCATTTGGTCTCAGAAAGTGAAAGACTAACCCACACCTGCGACCTCTACAAATGAGTGCACTGGCTGACCTTCAAAGGGAGGCTAAAATATCACACTTGTCTCCAAGCCAAAAGATACTGATGAAGCTAGCACCCACAGGCCTACACTCCTCATCCAACCAAACCATCACAGGAGCACCCCTAGGTACCAGGCAAGCACACCATCTTAGTCCCCACTGCAGGACCGCACTAGGACAAAGGTCTTTTAGCTATCGGCTCCCATCTGGCTTAATGAACTCCCCTCCTCTACTAAGAATGCTATACTTGGCTCCCACTTACCCAGATCATAGACCTGCCTACTAGACATAATCCCAAATCTGGTAACCACTCTCTCATTGACTGGGCACTTGTCTCCTGCCCTGACCATATCCTGTCTGCTGGGATTATCTCAGACTCCTGAGTAACCACTCACCTATTTTTTTGCACCTGGTCCAACAAGCCTTCAAAACTACTGCTAAGGTCATAGAATTGAGGAACTATAGTAGGCTTGTACCTGCTGACTTCTGCTGACCTGAGGAAAATAGACTGGGACCTCATTCTTTCCCTCCCCACTTGATGAGACACTTGAATATTTCACCCAGTGCTTCCTGTCTGTGGCTAATATGCATGCCCCAAGAAAGAAGCTCAGGGTACAGGGAAAGTGCCATAAATGGCTGAGCCCATGCCTCAAACATTCCATGCTGCTTCCAACAGAGCATGGGGAACCTACAAATCCACCGACAACACAACTGACTGGGAGAAGTACAGGGAACTGAGGAATCAATGTAACTCCAAACAGGCTAAGTCCCAGTACCTAAGAGACCTCCAAACAAGTCACCTACATGACCCAAAATTCTGGGGCCACATAAACTCCTCCTCAAGGGTACTACAGTTACTCAAGCAGACTCCATCCTAGTAGGGATTCATTGACCAATGTTCCTCCGTAGTTTCTGAGGCTTTGTGTGCCTCCTTCTCAAATCCAAACAGGCCCTCCCCTGACCTCCCCAGGTCCTCCCCTTACTCCAGAGTGGACTGGGTGCCTCCAAGGCCCCAATTCCACCTGAAACTGAGTCAAACAGTCTGCGTACTTCCTCTCCTACTCAAAATAAATCCTAATCCTCCCGGACATGACCCGCTAGAACCTTGGCTGCTGAGGGATGCTGCCTCAGCTATCACTCTCCCTGTCACCCTCCTCATCAACAGGTCCCTCCTCAAAGGAGTAGTCCCAAAAGTGGAAGGTATGACCATCGTCCTGTCCACAAAATGGACCCTGAGAGGGTATGGGTAAACCTACAGACCAATCTCCTTCTCAGCCCCTAGGGAAAATACAGGAAATACTAGTATCTAACCAGCTTCAGGACTACCTAGAGCAGAACCTACTCCTAGCTGATGTACAACATGGCTTCAGGAAAGGCCATGGTACCGACACTGAGCCCATTCGGCTAACACTGGACATCCTTATGGCTATGGACCAAGGCTACTCCACTGGCACTCTATTCATTGACCTATCCAAGTCCTTTGACCTGGTCAACCACAAACTCCTTCTCTCCAAACTCCACAACCTAGGACTGGATGATCACTCATTCTCCTGGTTTGAGAGCTACCTGAATGACCATACCCAAAATGTCTGCTGGAGCGGTACCCAGTCTGGCTCAAGACCAGTTGTCTCCAGGGTATCCCAGGGCTCATCCTGGGCCTCCTGCTATTCTCACTCTTCTGCAACAATATTGAGGGCAATTGCATGCTCAGCAACCTCATTCTCTACGCGGACGACACTGTCATGTACTGCAGTGACCCACAACCCAGTGTCATCTCCGCAAACTGCAGGCCAGTCTCTCAACTCTTGAGGCCTGGTTCACCTCCAACTCCTTAAAGCTCAATGAAGAGAAAACAAAGAAGTCCTGTTTGGGAACAAGACTTCTGGGCACTGTCAGAAGCAAGCTGCTCTAGCTCAACACAGCCCAAGGAAAAGAGTTGAGGTCATTGACAAGTTCAAATACCGGGTCCACTCTTGACCAAGAGCTGACCTGTAAACCTCAGATCAACTCCATAACTCAGTCCATCCATCAAAGGCTTGGCCTCCTCTACCACCTGGGCAACTCCCTTCTGGTGAGGCACAATGAGCCATTACCTACAGCAACCTCCTCCCTCCATCCTATATGGTGCTTCTACTGCAATCCTCTGCAAATCACTCCTAGACATTCCTTGATTCCTCCAACCAAGCAAGTGCTCTTTCCAATTCGATGCCTCCTACCTATGGAACTCCCTCCCAGCCAGGCTGATTGACAAACCTTCCCTTACCCAGTTTAAGTCTGGCCTCAAAGCATATCTCCTCACACTCAGCCTCTGTGGCTGTAACCGTAGCCCCTAGTCTGGGTCTCCTCCTACCTCCACTGCCTTAACCCTGCCTTCTTCCCTGAAGAATCTCCGCAAGGTTGTCAACATACTGCATACCTGTCTCAATTCCTACTAACTTTTGTGTATCCTGACGCTCTGAACTGTATGCATGAACCTGAATATGAACCTGCTGTAACCTCTGAATATTGATGCTAATGTATAATTTTATACCTGTTGTAGCTGCTGTAAATCATGCCAATGTATGTTTTCTCTGTAACTAATTATGGGTCGCCCCTGAAAAGGGACCTCAGGTCTCAGTGGTTTACCCAGTTACCAAAATCTAAATAAATAAATAAATTGCCCTGGCCCTAGTCTAGGCCAATTTAAAACTGGACTCAAGAGACATCTCATTGATTCCTAGACATGTGGCTGCAACTAACTCAAACCACCTTGACAACCCAGGGTCTATAAACAACCCTAGAGAGACAAACCAAGTTTAAAATGTCTGATGTAATCATGTAATGTCCTAATGTATTATTCTATTAAATGAAGTTTATTCAATCTGTCTTAAAGAAATATGTCTGTTCATACTGACGTGGATCCTTTGCAAAGAGTCTTTGTCTCAAAGGATTGTAATTCGAAACTTTAATAAGTAAATAAATAAAACACCTTATAAATGTTGAAAACAAGCTAACATGCAGAGCTATAATTAAATGTAAATAAATACAGGAAAAAATAAATTAGCAGCACCAGCTAGCAATCTGCTCAAATTAGTGAATGACAGTATCCTCCATAGGTGGAACAGAGGAGTTCAAGCATACATTTCCATCTCTTTATGCTTTCTTAATCACAATAATTCCACTGAGTAGGCAAAGTCTTAAACTTTATGTTCTTCTAAAGGCTGTACTCCCAATACAACTCAATAATTTGGGCACCTTTTGTGTGGTGGAATTACAATTACGTGACTTGCCATACCATCTCAGTAATGCATTGATTCACCAAAGCCCAAAATCCAGGCAGTCAATAACTGGGACAGTTCAGATAAATCATAGGAGGTACCAAGACACCAAGAAATTTCCTGTGTATGTTAGGAAAAGGCCCAAACTTTTGAATTTGTCCTGAGATTTCTCAATATCACAAGCCCAGTCTCCTGGATCTTCTCTACTATTTACAGAAAAAGGGATATGTTTTAGCAGTTTGGAAAAATAATTGGGCATCTACCCTTACCTAATTATTTAATCAAACAATCAGGAAATGTCAAATTCTCTCTAAACACTGTATTCACAATTATGCAGAGTATGTACTGTGATATGCTGCTATACCTTAAACCTTAACTATGTATAAAAGTCACTCTAGAATTTAAAAATCAAAAACTCACTTTTGTTTGACTTGACAAGGATTCCTTTAAAGGTTCACTAAGAGCCTTGTGGCAAGTGAACCCCTTACAGTCATTAAGTGCCTGCAGCACAGGGTTGACTACAATACCACCTGCTCACTTGTTTCTTTTTGTCGATAAACACTACTGTTAACTGGAAAAATGTCCGAGCAAGCCAAGTGATAAAAATTGCTGGTGAAAACATACTTAGGCAAACTCTCTCTGCTGCAGTTCCACTCAGCAAGGAGACCAAAATAAACTTCTGGTCAGATGCCATACATGCAAGTTTATCACAAAATGGAAAGTCACGTGGACAGTTACAACCCAAAAATTAATTTCAAGTTTATTCTACCTTTCTTAAAAATAGACCCTTAAAACAGAGAGTAAATAATTAATACTACTTGAGTAAAATTTCAATAATTGTCAAAGGTATCCATTGATGATGGTGACTGCAAATGATCGACTCTGTTAAGAATAACTCATTTAAGAGAGCGCAGAGCAAAGCTCAGCCTCTTCTAGCTACTTCCAAGCAGTCCAATAAAACAAACTATGAAAGCAGAGTCAGCACCAGTCCACAGGGACATCCAGAAGCTGATGCGGATACCACCAGTATCTTGCAGTCCACCACCTTATGCCTGCTGGTCCAGTTTCTAATGCTCTGATGCCATATTCTGGTGAGTTCATTATATTCCCCAGCACAAAACTGGAGCATACAGCAACAACTAGCAGTTCTAACAGGCTGCACACCTACCAACAGTGCTTGGTGCCATTGACTGCACTAATTTTGCCATCTGACAACCACTGGTGATGGGGTGGATGCCTGCCTCAATAGGAAAGGGTACCACCATCAACTGCTAGGCACTGTGTGATGCAATAGGACACATAACCTGTGTCTTGGCACAGTACCCTATCAGTGCCATTGATGCCTTCAGATGGCATAATTTGATCCTGTGACAGAGATTTGAATGCAGGGCCATGCAGTGGACACCTTGTTGGTAAGTACACACTGCGCACCCTAAAACACACCCAATAGGGGCATACAGGTGTGAGCAAGCCACACATACCTCACTTTTGATGGGAAGGATGGACTGGTGCACAGGTAGCGCAACAGCCCATGGCCTGCTGTCAGAATACAGGTCAGGATGCCCGTAGCTACTGTACTCTGTGAACAGATGCTAAGAGATGTGTGTTTCTTTACAGGACAGTGCTCTTCCCTTGTGCTGATGGCTCCTCACACCTGTTTTCCACCCTTATCTGTGGTGGAGAACAAGCACAATGGCAAAACTGCCACATGCAACATCACTGAGCACTTCTTTGGCATACCGAAGATGTGGTTTTGGTGCCTGGACCCTTCAGGTCATACCCTACAATTTACTCCTCAGAAGGCCAATGCTGTATTTATTGCCCGTTGTACACTACACAACATTTGCTCTCCCATGGAATATGCTTGATGGTACAAGAGAAACACAGTGCCAGTGACATGGAACCAGAGGAGTTAGGGAAAATGGAGCAGGTTGACAGGTAGGTGCAATCACACATTTCAAGAGGGCCCAAGAATTCAAAAACATACATTATATGAAACCTCTTCAGTAGCATCAGGTGAGTATCGATCACACAGTACACTATGGTATGTCTGAAAACTATATTGTGAAGATAAATATCACATGCTGGCAGAGCACAAACAGTGGTAAAAGGTGTATATGTAACAGAGGGTGCTGTAGTGGTGGACACAATTCATGTGGTGCAGAATGGGCATCTACATGGGAGAACACAGCTGCTTACCACACATGTTCACTCCACAGGACCCAGGCTGGGAAGGCAATGAATGTTAGGTGGAGAGGTGGAGGCTGGTGCTGCTACGACACAAACAGCATTGGACATCTAGAGTGGCAGTAGGGTACAAAGTATAACAGAGCTGTGTGCTAGTGTGGTGTAGAGCCATTCCACCAATGTTCATTGGCATCCAATACATTTGCAGACCATTTGCTGTCACTGACCCTGTAGGTGGGGGTTATGACCTGCATGATGGTAAGGAGGTTCCCATGGTGATGGTGTCACTCTGGAACAGATGCAGCTATGTGGGGTGCTGGACACAGAGAGGTTCAGGTTGTGTGCAAGTGTGCAGGGAGTTTCACTGCCAGGAGGGTCATGGGTATGCTGCAAGTGTCTGCTCCACCACCTAGTGACATCGGTGTACCCTGTGGTGTCCTCTGGGAAATAGGGCTGCCTATTGCTAGCTTTGGCAGACAGAAATCTTCCTTTCAGAGCAAGGAGCAGCTGACTACAAAACTAGAATTTTTTTACTAAAAGAATACTTCTATATCAGCAGGAATCAGTGTCTGTTGGGATTAAGAAAACAGTTACTTTATTAGAAGTGGGGGTCTCATTTTGGGTAAAAAGAAAGTCAGTGTGTTTTTCTCTGTTAGGGAAAGGGAGTTTGTTAAGTCAGGAGGGATAAGTTAATTGAGGGTGTGGCTTAGGAGTACAAAATAAGGTGTCACCAATTATAGTTCCCTAGTGCTAGCTTTGGCAGACAGAAATCTAGCTTTTAGAGCAAGGAGCAGCTGACTACAAAACTAAAACTTTTTAGTAATAGAATCTCAGCAGGAGTTAGTGCCTGTTGGGATTAAGAAAACTGATACTTTATAAGAGTGGGGGTCTCATTTAGGGTAAAAAGAAAGTTGGTGTGTTTTATGAGTTGGGAAGAGAGTCTGATAAGTCAGTAGGGGAGAAGTTAATTGGGGTGTGGCTTAGGAGTACAAAAGTAGGTATCTCCAATTACACTTCCCTAGCACTAGCTTAGCCAGACAGAAATCTTGCTGTTAGAGCAATGAGCAGCTGACTACAAAACTAGAATATTTTTTAAAATAATAGAACACTTCAATCTCAGCAGGAGTCCGTGCCTGTTGGGATTAAGAAAACAGATACTTTATTAGAATTTGGGGTCTTGTTTACAGTGAAAAAAAGAAACTCAGTGTGTTTGTAGTGTTAGGGAAACGGAGTTTGTTAAGTCAGGCAGGGAGAACTTAATTGGGGTGTGGCTTATAATTATAAAAGTAGGTATCTCCAATTACAGTTCCTATTGCCAGCTTTGGCAGACAGAAATCTTGCTTTTAGAGCAAGGAGCAGCTGACTACAAAACTAGAGCCTTTTTAACAATAGAAAACTTCTGTCTCACCAGGAATCAATGCCTGTTGGGATTGAGAAACAGATACTTTACTGGGGAGTGGGGTCTCATTTAAGGTGAACAAAAGAAAGTCAGCATGTTTTCTGTGTTAGGAAAGTGAGTTTGTTAAGTCAGGAGGGAGAAGTTAATTGGGGGTGTGGCTTAGAATTACAAAAGCAGGTATCTCCAATTATAGTACCCAAGTGCTAGCTTTGGAATACAAAATCTTGCTTTAAGAGCAAGGAGCAGCTGACTATAAAACTAGAACTTTTACTTTTTAGTAATAGAATCTCAGCAGGAGTCAGTGCCTGTTGGGATTAAGAAAACTGATACTTAATTAGTAGTGGAGGTCTCATTTAGGGTAAAAAGAATGTCAGTGTGCTTTTCTGTGTTAAGGAAAAGGCGTTTGATAAGTTAGGTGGGAGAAGTTAATTGGGGGTGTGGCTTATGAGTACTAAAGCTGGTGTCTCCAATTACAATACCCTAATGCTAGCTTTGGCAGACAGAAATCTTAATTTTAGAGCAAGAAGCAGCTGACTATAAAACTATAACTTTTTGCTAATAGAACGCTTTTATCACAGCAGGAGTCAGTTTCTGTTGGGATTAGGAAAAGAGATACTTTATTAGAAGTGGTGAGTCTCATTTAGGGTAAAAATAAAGAAAGTATGTTTTTCTTTCTGTTACAAAGTATTCTGACTGTCGACTATATGATTCTATTTTGTCTTACTGTTTATCTTGATATTGTTCCGCATTTGTTTGCTTGAAATGCTTAATAAAATGTTAATTGCAAAAAAAAAAGAAAGTATGTTTTTCTGTGTTAGGAAAGGCATTTGTTAATTCAGGAGGGGGGATAATTGGAGTGCTTGGAGTACAAAAGCATGTGTCTCCAATTACAGTTCCCTAGTGCTAGCTTTGTAGACAGAAATCTTGCTTTTAGAGCAAGGAACAGCTGACTACAAAACTAGAACTATTTTTACCAATAGAACACTTCTACCCTCAGCAGGCTTCGTGCCTGTTGAAATTAAGAAAAATATACTTTATTAGAAGTGGGGGTCTCATTTAAGATAAAAAAGAAAGCCATTGGGTTTTTCTTTGTTAGGGAAATGGAGTTTGTTAAGTCAGGAGGAGATGTTAATTGAACGGTGGCTTAGGAGTACAAAGCAGGTGTCTCAATCACAGTTCCGTAGTGCTAGCTTTTCATATAGAAACCTTGCTTTTAAAGCAAGGAACAGCTGACTACTACGCAACTATAACTTTTTACTAATAGAAAACTTCTATCTCAGCAGGAGTCAGTTACTGTTATTATTAAGAAAACTGATACTTTATTAGAGGTGGGGGTCTCATTTAGGGTAAAAAAGAAAGTCAGTGTGGTTTTCTGTTAGGAAAGGGAGTTAAATAAGTCAGGATGGAAGAAGTTAATTGGGGTGTGGCTTAGGAGTACAAAAGCAGGTGTCTCCAATTACAGTTCCGTAGCACTAGCTTTGGCAGACATAAATCTTGCTTTTAGAGCAAGGAGCAGCTGACTACAAAACTAGAGCTTTTAAACAATAGAACACTTCTATCTCAGCAGGAGCCCGTGTCTGTTGGGATTAAGAAAACAGATACTTTATTAAAAGTGGGTGGTCTCATTTAGAGTAAAAAAAGGAAAGTGTGTTTTCTGTGTTAGGAAAGGGAGTTGTTAACTCAGGAGGAGAAGTTAATAGGGGAGTGGCTTAGGAGTACAAAAGTAGGTGTCTCCAATTACAGTTCCTAGTGCTAGCTTTGGCAGGCAGAAATCTAGCTTTTCGAGCATGGAGCAGATGGCTATAAAAATAAAACTTTTTATTAATAGAATCTCAGCTGGATTCTGTACTTGTTGGGATTATGAAAACAACTACTTTATTAAAAGTGTGGGGTCTCATTTAGAGTAAAGAAAAAGAAAGTGTGTTTTTCTGTATTAGGTAAAGGGGTTTGTTAACTCACGAGGGAGAAGTTAATTGTGGGTTGGTTTAGGGGTACAAAAGCAGGTATCTCCAATTATAGTTCCCTGAGCTGCTTTGGCAGACAATAATCTTGCTTTTAGAGCAAGGAGCAGCTGACTACAAAACTATACATTTTTTTAGTAATAGAACACTTCTATCTCAGCAAGAGTCAGAGCCTGTTGGGATTAAAAAACAGATATTTTATTAGAAGTGGTGGTCTCATTTAGGTAAGAAAAAGAATGTGTGTTTTCTGTGTTAGGAAAGGGAGTTTGTTAAGTCAGGAGGGACAAGTTAATTGGGGCTGAGGCTTAGGAATACAAAAGCAGTGTCTCCAATTATAGTTCCCTAGGGCTAACTTTTGCAGACAGAAATCTTGCTTTTAGAGCAAGGAGCAGTTGACTACAAAACTAGATGGATCACGTGATGTGGTGCTGAGAGGCTGCTTGCTGTAGAGCTCCTGCCTTCCCCTCGCAAATACTGTCTTTTACTGCTATAAAGCCACTAATTAAGCCTTAAACGGGTGGAAAGCCTTGCTAACATCAGGAGATCTCTGGGGTCTGAGATAGTCATGTGGATTGCTCTAATTGCTGATTGCGATGGCAGAAACAGACATGAAGGCTGCAGGAGTCAAGCATACCCTCCTACCTCACCAGAAAACCTCCAAAAAAGCCAGAAATAGTAAGTGTAAACATGACTTATGGCTAAGCACCCACCAGTGGAGGACCTAGTACAATTACTGGTACAATGCTGACGGAAGAACACTTTCTTGAGGAGCTATCCCCTTTAAAGATGCCTCCAGGAGATCTCAAAAGAAATTAAGTCACTGAGACAAGACTTCATGGATCTCTCGAGGAGAGTGAGCGACTCAGAATCCAGAATGATGTCCATGGAGAAGTGGCAACAGAAAACAGATCCCGAAATCATTAGGCTCTGACAACAAATACAAAACTCCAGTTGAAAACCGAAGACTTGGAGAGGCGAAGTCGGAGGAACAATGTGTTGATCTTGGGGCTCCCAGAGTTAGAAGGGAGAAGCGATATATTCAACACTTCTTCAACAAGGTAGTGGGCCCTTCACCCATCCACCAGCAATATCATATTGAGAGAGCCATAGATCTCTCAGACCCAGACCTCCTCCTTCGGCCCCCCAGGCCTGTCATTGTAAAGTTTTTAGTTATCTGGAGCGCCAGCATGTTCTTACCAAAGTGAAGGAACTGGAAGCTATATTATGGAACAACACCAAACTTAGGATCACCCAGGATCTCCCTCGTGAGGTGCGACAGAAAAGAGCTGCCTTCCATCCAGTGGTTAAAAATTAATTGCTGCAGGAAAAGCCTTCAGGATGAATTATCCTGCTAAACTGCTAGTACAAGTGGAAGGCGTGGTACCTCTATGAAAATCGGAGAGCACTGGCTGAACTGCGAAATTACTCCCGGACCTGTTTAAGTGACTTAAATAGTAATACTTATATTAAGGGAACTCTATGGCGGGATGTTTAGCAGTTAAGTAGGGTTGCTGCCTTTGTAATAGATCTCCTTCTGATTTTTGCTATTTTGACTAATATTATACCATACTGTGTTGTAGGCTTTCCCCACTACTGTCTTATGCTCCCGTGGTGATTACCTTGCTCTCTGCAGGGGTGTCCTTCCGGGGATCCCGCGTGGTAGTAGCTGAAGGGTCATGGTGGTGAGGCCCACTCGGCCTGTAGTCGATTCCCTGCCACGTCCATTCTCATCATTAGCTCATGGGGTACTGACTCGCATGGGATCAGTTTCCTCGAGGACGTATTTGCAGTCGGACCGCTTGGTCCGCATCCAAAACCCTTCCCTGCATCTTTTCCTTCTAGTCTTCCCGTCTATATGTGAGCAGGGAGGTCATGAGAAGTGGACCTCTTCTTTAATGTGCCCTTTTCAGGTATCGAAATTTTCACTATTTCTGGACTGGCTGACTGAATTAATGGAAGGACTCCGATTGTTCCGATTTTTTTTTTTATTATTTTTACTGCTGCGGGGGTTCATATGGTTAGGCAGCTCAGAGCCATGCTTTATATCTATTGGGGTTGTGTGGGTACCTATTATGGGGCTTTTATATGTTCTATTTCTCTCCTTGAGTCTGGTTGTTAACTGATCGGTGCGGGCTATATGGGCTGTTGGATTTAATAATGTCACTTGAGGGACACTTGGGGTACCTGGGGGAGGAACCGGTGGTATTGGGTATGTTTATCATGTTGGTTGTTGGTTTTAGAGAGGATAGTGATTGCATATTTTATACATAGTAGTTGTTGGATAGTGGTGGGGGGGGCCATTGTTGTTACTTATTGGGGCTTGTGGGATCCACCATCTAATTCTGTTTATTTGTGATGCAAAGTTACTTTATTGTTATCAGGTGGACATATACCTTTATTTGTACTTACCGAGGCGGCACTTTGGGTTATTGGGGGACAGAAGGTGTCACCACTGATGGGAATTAGTTGGGGTATCTGGGAGCAGTTCATTCTATATGTATTCGGGTTCCTAGAAGATGGCTATGGACTTTGTTAAAATAGCCAGTTGGAACGTATGAGGTATCAGAGACCAAGAAGAGGTCCCAGTATTGTTTAACTGCTCGTTGCTTGGAGTTGATATTCTGTTCCTGCAAGAGACTCACATAACAGGGCTGAAACCAAGTTGTTGAAGGTTAAAGGATTTTCCCAAATTTATGTTGCTGGTGACTCGTCGGAAGCTAGAGGAGTTGCTATTATGGTTAAAAAGTATACCCTTTAATCCAGACAAAATTATCCAAGACCCAGAGGGCAGATATATCTTGGTGAAGGGTTCTCTGTTTAATTCCGCCATAGTTTTGGGCTCTGTTTATGGCCCTGTTGGAGGGATGCTTGTTTTATTATGCATTTAGTTGATAAATTAAGCACCTTTCTGTCAATTCCTTGGTTCTGGGAGGGACTGGAATATAGCCCCATCGCAAGAACTGGACAGAACCTATAGGCCCCTGAAGCCTCCATCTCCTGCACTACTGGTGCTGCGGGACTTAGCTAGTATGTTAGGTTTAGTGGATCCGTGGAGGACTCTACACCCTTTTAACAGGAGTTATACCTTTTTCTCCCGATGCACAATTCATGGTCCAGGTTGGACTATTTTTAATAAGTACCTCCCTCATGCCTAATACAACCTTAGTAGGCACTGAGCCCATAGTAATTTATGACCATGCCCTAGTATGGTTTCGTTTCACTCCTTCCTCCTGACACAGCAGGACACAATATGGAAATTTAATATTCAGATACTACAAGATGAACATTCCTTGCCCAGATTAGAACCCTCATTGGAGAATTTCTGGATATTAACTGTGGTTCAGTATCCAGGATGGATATCCTTTGGTGCTCTCTAAAATGTTTCCTGAGAGGAGAACTCATCAAAATTTCTCCAAGAGGAAGAAACTCAGGACTCAAAAATTCCTTCTGCTGTCAGGCCAGATTAAGGTGGTAGAGGACTCCTTGCTTCCTCTAAATCCTTAAATGTCTGGAGCAGCTACACAAACTTAAATATGAGTATGAGGGACTAATCGGGAAAAGACTGAGCTAGCTCTGCTGAGAACCAAAGCTAAATACTTAGATCAAGGGAGAAGCCGAGCAGGCTCTTGGCCTTAAAACTTAGGGAAACGGAGAACTCGAGACTAGTCCCAGCTTTGGAAGCTCAAGATGGTTCCATTAAGACAATGCCCAGGGATATTGTGGAAGTTTTTAGAATGTTTTATCAAAATTTGTATGGGGTCGCGACAACCCCCTCCAGTCTACCATAGAATCTGTCTTTAAGTCAATCTCCCACCTCATCTTACCGATGACCAAATAGCTTTTCTTTCTACCCTCTATCCTTAAAGGAGGTTGAGGAGGCCATCCATAGTCTTTCGCCGGATAAAGCTCCCGGACCTGATGGCTTACCCGCCAACTTCTATAAGGTTTTTGTCAGGATCTGGCCCAACACTTCTGGAAGTTTATAATTACTTACTGTCTTCGGAATTATTGGACCCATCCTTGTTGGAAGCTATTATTATCCTGATCCCTAAAACAGATAAACCCTCCCTGGATCCAGCTAACTATAGACCCATCTCACTGCTCAATTGTGATATCAAAATACTGTCTAAGATTTTGGCTTCACGTAAAACAAGTTTGGTTATCACTTTTGAGCAGTGAGCAAGTAGGTTTTGTACAGGACAGATCGGCTGTAGGACCACATGAGAGTGCTTTCTCATGTTTTCCAGGCAGCTCAGGCTTCTCAGGTTCCCATGGCACTAGTCGCCTTGGAAGCAGAGAGAGAGCATTCGACCGGGTCAAATGGGATTTTTATGGTGTACTATGGCTAAGTTTGGTTTCCGAGAGGTTTATACATTGGACGAAGGCCTTGTACAAAGACCCTTCGGCCAAAATCTATTGCAATGGTGTCTTCTCATCCTGTATCAGGTTACTCTCAGGCACCCAGCAGGGTTGTCCTTTATCACCATACCTCTTCAATCTCTATCTGGAACCCCTGTTGCTCAATCTCAAATCTGCTCATGGGATCCAGGGTGTGTCATTTCCAGCGAACATCCACGATATCCATGTTTGCAGATGATATCCTCCTACAGTTAACCAATCCAGTAGACTCCCTACAAGAGTATTGGACATAATTGGACAATTTGGGAAGTATCAATTACAAACTTAATTTGGCCAAGTCTGAGATTTTTCCTCTCAATATCCACCTATCTCAGCATCCATATCCCATTTTGGGATGAAATGGGCCTCTTCCACCTCAAATATCTTGGGATTTACTTGGCTGGGACCCTGCTTTGGTTAGGAAACTCAATCTGGATGATCTGGTAGATAAAATTTATTCTGATCTACAAAGATGGGATAAACTCCTGCTATCAGTTGGGGCCCGTATCAGTATTATCAAAATGAATATTTTGCCTCGCCTCTTCTACCCCTGAACCTGTTAGACATCTGGCTGCCCAAATCCTTTTCAAGAAAGTTCACTGATCCTGACTGGCTTTATTTGGAACCACAAGCCTCCCAGGTGAGCTTTTTCCAAGCTCTGTCTGCCCAAAGATATGGGGTTCTCCTTCTCCTAATTTCAGTACTACTACTGGGCTAGTCATGTAGTTAAAGCTGGTAAATGGCTCGGAGGAATGAATATAACATCCCCCTCTGTGGATAAACTTGGATCTTGATCTCATTAAACATTGTAACATAGACCCTCTAGTCTATTTTACTGTCAGTTATCAACTCTACCTAGCTGTATCCAAGAGTCACCAGTGGGTACCACGGTTAAGGTACTCAATCAATTTTCGCTACTTCTAGAATTAGATATGTTAAGGATCCTGGACAACCCTTGGTCTCTAACCTAATATCAAAATAGGGACCGATTTTTTATCTCTGAAGTGGCTACCCAGCTTCAGGGGCTCTTAGTGGAGGACCTTTATGTACAAGGAGGCCCAGGGTCAGTAGATGACCTTCTGTTAGCTCTAAATATTCCTCCCCAAATGATTTTTAAAGCATATCAATTAAAACATTTGGTCTACAATGAGTTGGGGTAACAGTACCAACATCCGCCATCAAACCGTTACTAAGGGTGATTAAAGAATGTGCGGTTGAGCCTCATAAAGGTGTCTAAGTTGTATCTGCACCTTATGAAGCTTAATTTCACTGCCCTTTGGCGGCTCCAAGTCTTGGTCTCTACCTCCTTTAGATCCTTTGTCTACATGAGTCAAGTCTGGAAAGATTTGCATATATATAATACTCTAGACAAAATAGACTAATTCAATATTTTATTGTTAACAACATGTACATTCATCGCCCAACAAGTGAAATTTGATCATTCTAGTTCCCTAACTACTTCAGATGTGATGAAGATCAGGGCAACCCTCCCATATTTTCTGGTATTGTTCCAAAGTAGCCCCACTATGGAAGGCCATTCGGGATAATCTAGATCCTATCCTAGGTCTGCAAGATCTCTTCACTCTTGAGATCTGCATTCTAGGCATTTATTCGGTATCAACGTCAGAGAGAGAAGATACGTATGGCTCTCATTTCAATGGCGGTTAAGAGGTTAGTGCTTCACCACTGGTTAGATAATCTAGAGCTCTAGTATATGGACTGGTGGAAGAAATGTCCCTGTGTTTTAAAGTTGAGAAGTTGATTGCCAATACCAGACTCTCACTCTAGCTTTTCAGAAAAATGGGGCAAATTATATGCCCTGTATCTTCATTGACTGTGATCTTCAGGCATATTCAGCTAGCTTGACTCCGAGGTATCTTCTCTCCCTCTGGTCTCTCTGGAATGCTCTCTCAATATCCAAGAACTAGTTATCAGTAGGACTATTTCTTCCTCTGGGTTCTATTATCTGGCTGCTATCTGGTTCATTTTCTGGGTCAGTTAGTCTCCTCCCTTATTTATGAATGTGATATTGTCTTTTCTTTCTTTCTTCCTCAGTGGTGACACCTTCCTTGGGGTGGGAGAGGGGTGGTGTGGGGTGTTTGGATCTTCTATGCTTGCTTTCAATGTTCAATTATTGGAATGTGTGTAATACTGTTCTTTTTCCTTACTGGAATTACCAGATTGCTGTAATAGTAACTGAAAATGAATAAAGAAAATTTCAAAAATACAAAACTAGACCTTTTTACTAATAGAATCTCAGCAGAGTCTGTGCCAGTTGGCATTAAGAAAAAGATACTTTACTAGAAGTGGGGTTCTCATTTAGGGTGAAAAAGAAAGTCAATGTGTTTTCTGTGTTAGGAAAGGGAGTTTGTTAAGTCAGGGAAATGTTAATTAGGGTTGTGGCTTAGGAATGCAAAAGCAGGTGTCTCAATTATAGTACCCAAGTGCTAGCTTTGGAAGACAGAAATCTTGCTTTTAGAGCAAGGAGCAGCTGACTACAAAACTAGAAGTTTTTGAGTAATAGAATCTCAACAGGAGTCAGAGTCTGTTGGGATTAAGAAAACTGATACTTTTTAGTAGTGGGGGTCTCATTTAGGGTAAAAAGTCAGTGTGCTTTTCTGTGTTAGGGAAAAGGAGTTTGATAAGTCAGGTGGGAGAAGTTAATTGGGGTTGTGGCTTAGGAGTACAAAGTAGGTGTCTCTAATTACAATACCATAGTGCTGCCTTTGGCAGAGAGAAATCTTGATTTTAGAGCAAGGAGCAGCTGACTAAAAACTAGAACTTTTTTACTAATAGAACACTTCTATCTCAGCAGGAGTCATTGTCTGTTGGGATTAGGAAACAGATATTTTATTAGAAGTGGTGGGTCTCATTTAGGGTAAAAAAGAAAGTGTTTTTCTGTATTAGAGAAAGGGAGTTTGTTAATTCGGGAGGAGAAGATAATTGGGGTGTTGCTTAGGAGTACAAAAGCAGGTGTCGCCAATTACAGTTCCCTAATGCTTGCTTTGGCAGACAGAAATCTTGCGTTAAGAGCAAGGAACAGCTGACTACAAAACTAGAACATTTTTTACTAATAGAACACTTCTATCTCAGCAGGCGTTGGTGCCTGTTGAGATTAAGAAAAAGATACTTTATTAGAAGTGGAGAGTCTCATTTAAGGTAAAAAAAGCCATTGTGTTTTTCTTTGTTAGGCAAATGGAGTTTGTTAAGTCAGGAGGAGAAGTTCATATGAGGGGTGGCTTAGGAGTACATAGCAGGTGTCTCCAATTACAGTTCTGTAGTGCTAGCTTTTCATATAGAAACCTTGCTTTGATTTTACAACTAAAATTTATTTTACTAGTTGAAATTTTCTATCTCAGCAGGAGTCAGTGACTGGTATTATTAGGAAACTGATACTTTATTAGAAGTGGTAGGGTCCCATTTAGGATAAAAAGAAAGTCAGTGGCCCAGATATTCTAACTGCGCCCAGGCTGTGCTGCAAGCTTGGGCTCAGCTCAACTTAGCTGCACAGGGTTGTGGACTGGGCGATATTCAATGGAGCTGCACCATGGCTCATCAGCATTGAATATTGCACCCTGGCAACCCGCAGTGTGCATGGCAAGTGGCACTGTGCCAGTGCTAGTGGCCAGAGTGGAGCATGAGGGATGCACTAGCGCCAGTTCCATTGCGCTATGCACAGCAACTGCGATATTCAAAACTTGACATGCAAATGGGGCCATGATGTATGCAAAGGTGTAAATGGGGCCATTGCATGTCATTATAGCCCCATTTGCATCTGTCTCTGATCTCCGACGACTTGCACCTGGCACCCTGCCAGGCAGCAGCCATTGGGGACCAACACCCCTGCAGCCGGGCAGTGTGCTCCACAGCTCAATCGTGGGCATTTGTATGCAAGAAAGAAGAATCTATCAATATCCCAATATCCGGGCATTTATAAATAAAGAAATAAATGTCCAATATCCCTAGTGGTCTAGGGTACCCCCCACCTGCCCACTGAGTCCCACCACCCTGCTCCCTGCCAGTCAGCCAGTGGGCAGCAGCACCCCACCCCTGCTGCCCACCCTCCGCTGCCCAACACCATCAATAGCGCTGTCGCCCGTTGGTCCACAGCATGAGCCAATGGGCATGCAGCCCATACTGTACTACATTCAGATATGAATGGGATCATTCACGTGTCTGGGATATAATTATGTTCTGCGCCCGATAGCTCACGCTGAACCAACAAACACTACAGCCCTACCGGGTGTCAGTCAGTGGGCAACGGGGTGGCAGGCGGGTGAGGTGCTGCTGCCACCAGCTGAATGGGAGGAGCGGGCAATGGGGCTCAGTGGGATGGAGGTGGGAGGTACCCTAGACCACCAGGGATATTGGACATTTTTTACAGATGCCTGCGATCGGGCAGATAGTGGTCCACTAGACCACCAGGAAATTGGACATTTATTTCTTTATTTACAAATGCCTGCAATCAGGCAGATAGTGGTCCACTGGACCACCAGGGATATTGGACATTTATTTCTTTATTTACAAATGCCCACTATCGGGAAGATAGGAGTCCACTGGACCACCAGGGATACTGGACATGGTTCTCTATTTTCATACAAATGCCCATGATCGGGCAGATGGTGGTCCACTGGACCACCAGGGATATTGGACATTTATTTCTTTTTTGCAAATGCCCGCGATTGGGCAGATAGCGGTCCACTGAACCACCAGGGATATTGGACAGATTTATTAAATTTTTAACAATTCCCACGATCAGGCATGAGGAGGCACTGCCAGGTACAGCCAGAGCTCAGTGGCCACCCACAGGTGGCAGCTGCCGTGTTGCATCCTGCAATGTGGCTGCTCACCTGTGGGTGGCCATCTGTTGCTTTTTTGGGGATCAACTTTGTGCTAGCACAGGTAGGGTTGCGCATGCATGGCTCTGCACTCCGGGCTGAATATCGGGCTGTGCATTGTATGCATGGGCACGCCTCCCCAGCAACTGCATACATTACTGATGCACTCCGGCGCGCCGGGATTTGTGCTGCGCCACGTTTCCCTATTGAATATCATGCTGGGGCACATCAGTGGGTTGTGCATGGTGCAACATTGTTGTGCCATGCGCAATCCCTTTGAATATCTGGGCCAGTGTGTTTTCTGTGTTAGGGAAAGGGAGTTAAATAAGTCAGGAGAGGATAATTTAATTGGGCGTGTGGCTTAGCAGTACAAAAGCAGGTGTCTCCAATTACAGTTCCTAGTGCTAGCTTTGGCAGACATAAATCTTGCTTTTATAGCATGGAGCAGCTGACTACAAAACTAGAACTTTTAATAATAGAACACATCTATCTCAGCAGGAGTCAGTGTCTATTGGGATTAAGAAAACAGATACTTTATTAGAGAGTGAGGGGTCTCATTTGGGGTGAAAAAAGAAAGTCAGTGTGTTTTCTGTGTTAGGGAACTGGAGTTTTTTAACTCAGGAGGGAGAAGGTAATTAGAGATGTGGCTTTGGAGTACAACAGCAGGTGTTTCAAATTACAGTTCCCTAGTGCTAGCTTTGGCAGACAGAAATCTTGCTATTAGAGCAAGGAACAGCTGAATACAAAACTAGAACTTTTTCTAATAGAATCTCAGCAGGAGCAAGGGTGTAGCTACCGATACACCCGACATGCCATGGTGTGTTGCTGCAATCAGCAGGGGTAGCAGGAGAGTGAGCTTGTCTCTTTGTCTCTCTGCACTCGTGTGTTAATTTTTTTTTCTGGGCTTTCCTGGCGCTCTTTGTCCCAAGGAAGGAGGAGGGCACTCTCAATCAGGTCCGCTGCCAAGAGAAGGAGGCGTGGTAGTGCACAAGGGGCATGTCAGGCGGGCTCTTTAAATGCCCTTTTAAAAAAGCAGTGCTCCTGTTTTACTTATTGCTTACAGTCTTGTGTAGCATTGTCGGGACTTTGTTGGAGTGAGAGAGAGGCGTGAGCAAGACAGAGAGAAAATACCAGAAGAGTTGCTTTAGTTGCTTGTATCGGGAGCCGCCCATGCCCTACCGCTACAGGGACTCTAAGTTTCAAATTCTTACTTGGAAGTTGGAACTGTTTACAAGAAAAGACGGAATTGCTGGCTGCCTGGCGCTGCTGCCTTCTTTGTAAGTAATGTTAGCTAAGGTTGTGTTACTGAGTCTGTGGCTGCGTAGTACTTTTGGCGAGTCGGGCGGGACAGAATGCTGAATCACTAGCACTGTGGGTCTGCGGCTGCATGCGGATTTTAGAGTGAGATTTAGAGGGACTTGGTGGTTGGCGTGTCCCCAATCTTCAGGCAGGTTACAGGTATGTCAGTCACCCACTAGGCGAATCCGCGATTGCTTGCTTTTCTGGTAAACTGTTAGTGTTGTGTTTGAGATGCCTCTGTATATGGGTGGTTGGAGTCCATGGAGAAAAGCGGCGAGGGTAGTGGTATTTGTGTATGCAATTAAGGGGTTCTGGTCCATGGAATGTCACTGTGCCAGTATTTTTATTGGGGC
The DNA here is from genome assembly GCA_016271365.2 of Neoceratodus forsteri. Classification (NCBI taxonomy): domain Eukaryota; kingdom Metazoa; phylum Chordata; order Ceratodontiformes; family Ceratodontidae; genus Neoceratodus; species Neoceratodus forsteri. Next base: position 1,021,668,563 of record CM028129.1, read on the forward strand.
GGACCAGAGCATTTCAGTGAGGAGTGAGCCAGCAGATTGTCATCTAATGATGAAGTTCATGCCCATTGCCAATGCCAGGTGTGGTTCATCAGGTTTGACGAACCCCCTCGAATTTTTTGCCCGACTGCTGAAAATCAGTTCTGCCCTTTAAATTAGATTCTGTTAAATCCTCTCCTGCTTTGCTGTGACATGCAATCCCCTCCCATTCCCTCCCTAAGCTGTAGCCCTCCCTTATGAGAATAATGCCCCCACCCTTCCTTGAGACTGCCAATAATGACTTCCAGGTGCTCAGTATAAATCTGGAGCCACGCCCCCTTTGGTGGCCAATCAGTTGCGGGTTTTCATTTCAATGCTAACTCCACAGATAAGTAGGACATCAGGCCTGCCCATTTCCCCTACAAACACAGAAGTGTGATTTCAGTAATAGCTGGAGAGAAGCTGGAGGCCGAGAATGGAGCATCAACAAGTGCCCTTGAATAAAACTAGTGGCAAGAATCATTCTGTGGGTCGGTAGTACAGTATCACTGATTTTATTTTCTGCCAACCACCGCCTGGTAAGTGCTGATGAATTAGTTATACTCAGGAAAACTTTACCAGTTGCTGCTCTTGTGGTGGTGGTGGTGGTGTTATTTGTGTGTGTGTTTGGGGGATTCTGGTACAAAATTCAGGAGGTATTAGTCATTCTGATTTGGAGGGTCACAGGGTGATTCCTTGCTGCTGTGGCCAGTGGTCAGAGAATCGGGGAGATGGTTGCTGTTTGGGGGTGGAATAGGACCAGTGCATAAATGGAGTGTGCTTTTAGTTGAGTTTCTGCAAGTCACATCTGGATTTAGTCTGAGGCAGTACCGAGGAGGGCAAGTTGGAGTCCGTTTTGTTCAAGAAGACAGTAGTGCAAGAAATTTTGCAAGCTCTGATACAAACCCCTGACTGGATAGCCAGAGTGCCTGTAATTAAGCTGCTTTAAGTGGTGCACACCAGCTCTGCTTCACAGAAAATGATGTACTTTGGGTCAGAATATTATGATTTCTTGTTTTAAATCTGATTCATGTAAATAAAAGGCGCTGATCATCACTGTGACTGCTACTATAACTGTATGATGTCATCATAGATCTGCATACATGTACTACCTGCGGGGGTCCCAGGGACAATTAGTACAGAGGAACAAACTATCTGTACATCATTTTCAGAATGCAGCCTTGTATTTATTTGCTTTTAAAGAACATGGAAGCAAGGCTAAATGTAATTTCGAGGGTCTGAAATTGTCCTATGGAATCCAGCTCAACTTGCACAATGTTGCAGGATGCCTGAAGTGGTTAATAATTGGTGGGGCTGGACTCTGAGGTGTCGTGAAACAATAATGCTTCACAAAATCAGTGTTCTGTTTTACTTTATTTTATTTTATTTGACCACACTAAGCTTGAAAATCCAGAAAGCTGCAGAAAAGTAGTGTGGTCCACTGCCTACAGCAAAGAACTGAACCAGGAAGGAACACATGAATATTATACCAATACTGATCGGAGATGTGGAAAAATATTGACTCTGTGGGGTATAGTTAATAATGGTGCAGACAAAGGCTGGGGGCAGTGTGACTGTTGTAAGTTGTTAGCTCATCCCAAGGGGTCAGTACTTTTCTGCTATGTCCCATCCTTTGGGTCAGACCCTGAAACAAGCCTTGACACTGTGTGCCTTTCCTGATTGCCAACTTTCAGTAAATGAATATCCCAAACCAAATCCAGGGTTCACTCTCAGCTGCTGGGGTGGGAGTCTGGACAAGTGGGGGAGGGTAGTTTTATTGTAATGGTTTAATGTGGTGTGGCTTCCCAAACCTTAGATTTTAAAAGGGTCTGGGTGGAAGGGCTGTGATGGGGAGGAACAGTGGAGGAGAGGATGGGGCAGCTGCAATCTAGGGTGCTAGCTGCACATTTGGGCAGACTTTGATAGACTGGTTGATCTATTTCTGCTAGCAGATTCATATGCATATTTGTATTTTTAATGCTTGTCAATTTATTGGGAGGGTGCTGCTGTTGGTGGGAATCTGTGAGTAAACAAAATAGGTATTGTAATGGTCAGGACTTGAAGCCAGGCCACCGGAATACCGTCAATTGTACTAACTGGCTGTGTCACTTAGGCAGCTGGAACCTGGGCAATTGGAATTGTATTCCAGGTGGCCTGGCTTCAAGTCCCAGCCGAGGCATTTATTCTTTCTCATCTTTGTTTGTATGTGTTCCATGAAATATGCAAACCACATTCCTGTATGAAAAAGTAAATATTTTTGTTGCCATTGGGTATGGATTTGAGAATGATGGATACTGTTTAGAGTAGGGACCCAGCTAATGGGGTGGGGTCCAACTCAATGGTGGTAGCTAGGCGACTTCTCCATGAGGTCCTGAGGTGAATACCTATGAGTCTCCCACTCCTTTTGAAATTAAATTAATAAAATTGCCAATAATGGCTGAACAAACATTTTCATTGTTACATTTACACTGGGGGAATGTGCATTGACTTGTGTTGTTTTGGGGGTTATGTATGTAATATGCAGCAGCACTCTTTACAATGCCATTTATAGTTTTATGCAAACCATTTGAGGTGGATGCTGTTTAGAGTAGGGGCACAGCTGATGAGTAGTAGCAAGTTGGGTGACTTCGCTGCAGGGCCCTGAGGTGAATACCAGAGTCCCCACTCCTTGTGAAATTACTGCATTGCCAGTGGGGGTGCATGGACTTTGATTTTATGCATTAGCTCTGTATAAGAATGGCATATATAGGGTAAGAATGATCTCCATAGCTTTTGGTGTGTCTTCTTGTTTTCCTTTTCAGTGTGTTGTAAACCAGAGTTTAGAATGTTTAGAATGTAGGGGCTGTGATTTAGTGATTTACAACATGACATTGCCATGGGCAAGGTCTTCACTAATATGCTGTTATAGAATCGGCTGATTGTTTTGTGCTTTGCAGACACAGAAATTGAGTTACCAGCAGTGGTTTGAGATAAAATGATCTGTTGTGACATTAGTCTGCTGTCCTGGAAATGACTAGGTGATAGCACAAGCACAGTATTTAATTCAGTTTAGAAACAACTACGGCATATTATAAAAGGATATCAGTACAGCTGGCTGCATAGTGTTGGGACATTACTCTTACACCCTGTGTACCCAGGTTTGTGCCCCAAGCCTGGGACATCAGGAAGCAGATGCCAACAGGGAGGGATTCAGGGTGTGTGTGTGTGTGATCACGCACAGCAGCATCCCTACCCTAGGACACCATACAGTGGGAATGTTGGTGATGGGTGGGGCCGAAAAGGAATGGTGCTTGACATGCTAGCTGACAGCACCTCTGTCAACCTTTCCCCATGCCAACAAACCCCAAGTGAGCTGGCCTGGTAAGCCTACCATTGTGGTGCCAGCAGGAGGCTTCCTCAACAGAGATACATTTGAATGGCCAGCTGATGGAAGACTTGGGGTGCAGCAGATTCAGCAGTGCAGGGTGAGTCTGTTGGGATGCACAGGGTGTGGCGTGTGAAGTGAACATTACTGGTAAGGTATATTGAATTCTGTATGCAAAGCCCAATACGTAGTTAACAGACTTGCAAACAGAAGAAATACGGTCTGAAAAGTCTAATGTGAGCTTTAAAGTAATCCTTTTAGGGAGGTTCAGGATCACAGTGCAGATTGGACAGTCGTTCCCTCTGCCACCACTACTGATGTTCTCCTCTGCTGCACTGCACTAGTATTAATGCATATTTCACTACTCGTGCTGTCCTTCTGCCCACACTGCACCTTCATGCACTCCTTCTCATGTTCCTTTCCTCCCATCCTCTCCCTTCACAGGGTTAATCCCCCATCGATAACTGGTGTGCCAATTATCAGGAAAACCTTGTAGTTAGAAGTAAATTTAGTGAGATATAAATAAAATAATGATAATGAGGGAGTCTGGCTTGAAATTTGCATAAACCATAATGTTCCAATTTCACCAGCTCTTGTACATTATTAGCTCTAATTGGTCCCTGATTATAAAATTCTGAACCTGGAAATGTTTGTCATTCACAATGTTTTATATTCTCCCTAGCCCACTTATGGATTATGTTTCAATAGTGTAATGTTCAGTGTAATGTTAGAAATGACAAAGAATGCCTCTGTTTGTGTCACTACCTGTAACACTGCTGTGGGTGTGTGGCCACTTGCAGTGGTGGGTTTGAGCCACTTTGGGTGTGAGTGGGCAGAAGAGCATGAATGTGGGCTGAGGGCTCAGCTGCTACTTGCACTGCTTGTAACACTGCTGTGGGTGTGTGGCCACTTGCAGTGGTGGGTTTGAGCTACTTTGGGTGTGAGAGGGCAAAAGAGCATGAATGTGGTTGTAAGCTCTGCAACTGTCTTGGATTTTGCATGTAGTCAGTTTGGAACCTGAGCAGGTACACACACAATGCTGTGCCTGGAATGAGGCTTTTGGTATCAATGGTTTTAGTTAATGTAACTGAACAAATCAGAACACTAGCCAAAGCACCATCTAGCTTACCACAACCCTCTTTGTAATGTGGACAGACTCTGCTTTGTGGGTAAATACTTATCTGCAGTGGGTGTAACTCTGCTCCACTGTGTGTTTTCAGCAGTTGATTTTGGTATGCATGTTGTGTGGACTGGGTGAGTATTTGGATCTTGCTTACATCTAAACTGGTAATGTAATGAACCTTTTGGGTTCTCTGACTTGGGACTTTTGAGTTCCTGGTGTGGGGAGCTTGGATGTGGGCCTTCTGTTTTGGTGGATAGTGAGTGGATAGTGTAAGATTAAGACACTAGTGTGAATGGACCTCTGTGGGACTGGCTACCTTGATATGGCAGAGGCTTGTCAAAATGCAACATTGTAACTAAGCCAATCTGGTTTAGAGGCTTGTCACAATGCAACATTGTAACTAAACTAGTCTGGTGGCTGGCTAGTGTGAATGGACCTCTGTGGTACTGGCTACCTTGATGTGGTACAGAGGCTTGTCGCAATGCAACATTGTAACTTGGCCAATCTGGTACAGAGGCTTGTCACAATGCAGTATTGCAACCAAAAGCCAGTCTGTTAGTCTGACACCTGTTGGTGGTGGTGTGCTGGCATACAACACAGAAAATGACACTACCCTCTGAAAGGGGCATGGACAGTGGGGAGGGGTGGCTCACCCTAAGGGGGTGGGTAGTGATGATGAGTCTACTTGGTGTGCAGCTCAGAAATTCCTGGCTACACCCCTGAGCAGGAGTGAGTGCCTGTTGAGATTAAGAAAACAAATACTTTATTAGCAGTGAGGGTCTCATTTAGAGTCAAAAAGGAAATTGTGTTTTCTGTGTTAGGAAAGCGAGTTTGTTAACTCAGGAGGGAGAGATGGTAATGTGGATGTGGCTTAGGTGAACAAAAGCAGGTGTCTCCAATTACAGTTCCTAGTGCTAGCTTTGGTGAGAGAAATCTACCTTTTAGAGCAAGGAACAGCACACTACAAAACTATAACTTTTTACTGGAAGGTCATGCCAGACGAATCTGATAGATTTCTTTGACTGGGTGACCAAAGTAGTAGATCAGGGAGGGGCTGTGGACATGGCCTACCTAGACTTTAGCAAGGCATTTGACACAGTCCCACACAAAGATTAATATACAAGTTAGCCAGCCTGGGAGTTGGTCCCAAGATGACAGCCTGGGTAAAATTGGCTGGAGAATAGGACACAGAGAGTAATAGTAAATGGAGTCCACTCAGAAGAAAGGAGGTTTACTAGTGGGGTACCACAGGGTTCAGTATTAGGACTGGTCCTCTTCAATTCTTTATAAGCGACATTGCAGAAGGACTGGAAGGAAAAGTATGTCTCTTTGCAGATGACACAAAGATCTGCAACAGAGTTGATGCACAGGGTGGGGTGGAAAGGATGAGAAGAGACTTGGCAAGGTTAGAGGAATGGTCAAATGTATGGCAGCTTAGAGTCAATGCTAAGAAGTGCAAGGTAATGCACCTGGGAAACAAAAACCCAGGGAAGAGTACACAATGGGGGGTGAGATACTAACAACAACAAAAATGGAAAAGGGACCTGGGGTAGCCATATCAGATGACCTAAGGTGGGCAAGCAATGTGAGGGCAGCAAGGAGGGCTGGGGGATACTGGGATGCATAGGGAGAGGCATCACCAGTAGAAAACAGGAAGTTATTATCCCTCTGTACAGACATCTGGTGAGACCCCATCTGAGTACTGTGTGCAGTTCTGGAGACCCAATCTCTGCAAAGACATAGACAGGATGGAAGCTGTCAGAGGAGGGCAACTAAAATGGTGCAGGGTCTGCACGGAAGACATATGAAGAGGCGAAAGGAGCTTATATGTATAGCCTTGAGAAAGGCGGGGAGGGGACATGACAGAAATGTTCAAGTACCTCAAGGGAATCAACAAAGTCGAAGAGGGTAGCATCTTTCAAAAAAGAGGCATGCAAGAACAAGGGCTAATTTGAAGATGGGGGGTGGCTCAAGTAATTTAAGGAGTATTTTTTCAGAACAGGGTTGTGGATGCATGGAACAGCCTTCGGAGGAAGTTGTGGAGTCAAAATCAGTGGTGGAATTCAAGCATGCATGGCACAGTCATAAGGCAGTTCTAGGGGTGAGAGTAGGAAGAAGTAGGCTGCTGGTTAACTAGGATCTGCAGCTTTTTCAGTAGGTAGGAAAATGGGCAGACTGGGTGGGCCAGCGGTCCTTATCTGCCATCAAATTCTATTTTTCTATGTTTCTATGTTTACTAATAGAACACTTCTATCACAGCTGGAATCAGTGCCTACTGGGATTAAGAAAAAGATACTTTATTAGATGTTAGCAGTCTCATTTAGGGTAAAAAGAAGTCAGTGTGTTTTTTTGTTAGGAAAGGAGTTTGTTAAGTCAGGAGGGGAGAAGTTAACTGAGTGTGTGACTTAGGGGTACAAAAAGCTGGTGTCTCTAATTACCATTTCATAGGGCTAGCTTTGGTGGACAGAAATCTTTCTTTTACAGCAAGGAACAGCTGACTACAAAAGTAGAACTTTTACTAACAGAACACTTATATCTCAGCAGGAGTCAGTAACTTGGGATGAAGAAGACATATACTTTATTAGAAGTGGGGTCTCATTTTGGGTAAAGAAGAAAAGAAAATGAAAGTGTGTTTTCTGTGTTAGGGAAAGGGAACTTGTTAAGTCAGGAGTGGAGAGGTTAATTGGGTGTGTGGCTTTGGAGCAGAAAAGCACGTGTCTCCAATTACAGTTCCCTAGTGCTAGCTTTGGCAGAGAAATCTACCTTTTACAGCAAGGAACAGCTCACTACAAAACTATAACTTTTTACTAATAGAACACTTCTATAACAGCTGGAATCGGTGCCTGTTGGGATTAAGAAAACTGATACTTTATTAGAAGATTGGGAGGGTCTCATGTAGGGTAAAAAAAGAAAGTCAGTATGTTTTTCTGCCTTAGGAAATGGGAGTTTGTTAAGTCAGGAAGGAGTAGTTAAGTGAGTGTGGACGTAGGGGTACACAAGCAGGTGTCTCTAATTACAGTTTCATAGGGCTAGCTTTGGCTGACAGAAATCTTTCTTTTAGAGCAAGGAACAGCTGACTACAAAAGTAGAACTTTTGACTAACAGAACAATTATATCTCAGCAGGAGTCAGTAACTTGGGATGAAGAAAAATATACTTTATTAGAAGTGGGAGGGTCTCATTTTGGGTAAAGAAGAAAAGAAAATGAAAGTGTTTTTTCTGTGTTAGGGAAAGGGAGCTTGTTAAGTCAGGAGAGGAGAGGTTAATGGGTCTGTGGCTTTGGAGTAGAAAAGCACATGTCTCCAATTACAGTTCCCTAGTAAAACTGTTACTTTCTTAAAAGTGTGGGTGGTCTCATGTAGGGTGAAAAGAAGAAAGTCAGTATGGCTTTCTATGTTAGAGAAGGAGTTTGTTAAGTCCAGAGGCAAAAAGTTAATTGGAGGGATGGCTTAGAAGTACAAAGAAGGAGTCTCCAGTTACAGTTTCCTAGTGCTAGCTTTGGCATATAGAAATCTTGCTTTTAAAGCAAGGAACAGCTTACTACACAACTTGAACTTTTTAATAATATAACACTTCTGTCTCAACGGAGTCAGTGCCTGTTGGGATTAAGAAAACTGATTCCTTTTAAGAAGTGGGGTCTCATTTAGTGTAAAAAGAGAAAGTCAATGTGTTTTTCTGTGTTAGGGAAAGGAGTTTGTTAAGTCAGGAGGGAGAAGATAATTGGGGTGTGGCTTAGGAGTACAAAAGCAGGTGTCCCCAATTACAGTTCCCTGGTGTTAACTTTGCAGACAGAAATATAACTTTTAGAGTAAGGAGCAGCTGGCAAAAAATGTAAACTTTTTATACTAATAGAACACGTCTATCTCAGCAGTAGTCAGTGCCTGTTGGGATTAAGAATACAGATACTTTATTAGAAGTGGGGTCTCATTTCAGTTAAAAAAATAAAGTCAGTTTTTTTGTGTTTGGGAAATGGAGTTTATTAACTCAGGAGGAGAAGTTAAACTAGAGGTGTGGCTTAGGGTTCAAAAGCAGGTGTATCAATTACATTTCCATGGTGCTAGCTTTGGCAGACAGAAATCTTGCTTTTAGAGCAAGGAGTAGCTGACAACAAAACTATAACTTTTTTACTAATAGAATCTCAGCAGGAGTCAGTGCCTGTTGGGATTAAGAACACTGATACTTTTATTCAAAGTGGAGGTCTCATTTAAGGTAAAAAGAAAGTCACTGTGTTTTTCTGTTCTAGGGAAAGGGAGTTTGATAAGTCAGGAGGAGAAGTTAATTGTTGGTGTGGCTTAGGAGTACAAAAGCAGGTGTCTACAATTGCAGTTCCTAGTGCTAGTTTTGGCAGACATAAATCTTGCTTTTAGAGCAAGGAACAGCTGACTACAAACTTATAACTTTTTAATAATAGAACACTTCTATCTCAGCAGGAGCCAGTGACTGTTGGGATTAAGAAAACTGATACTTTATTAGAAGTGGGGTTCACATTTGGGAAAGAAAAAGAAAGTTTGTTTTTCTGTGTTAGGGAAAGGGAGTTTGTTAACTCAGGAGGGAGAAGTTAATTGGGGATGTGGCTAGGAGTACAAAAGCAGATGTCCCCAATTACAGTTCCTAGTGCTAGTTTGCAGACAGAAATCTAACTTTTAGAGTAAGGAGCAGCTGGCTACAAAACAAACTTTTTAAACAAATAAAACACTTCTTTCTCAGCAGGAGTCAGTGCCTGTTGGGATTAAGAAAACAGATACTTTATTAGAAGTGGGGTCTCATTTCATTTAAAGAGAATGCCAGTTTGTTTTTATGTGTTAGGAAATGGAGTTTGTTAACTCAGGAGGGAGAAGTTAATTAGGGTGTGGCTTAGGAGTTCAAAGCAGGTGTATCCAATTACAGTTCCCTAGCACTAGCTTTGTGCAGACAGAAATCTTGCTTTTAGTGCAAGGAGTAGCTGACTACAAACTATAAATTTTACTAATAGAATCTCAGCAGGAGTCAGTGCCTGTTGGGATTAAGAAAACAAATACTTTATTCAAAGTGGGGGTCTCATTTAAGGTAAAAAAAGAAGTCAGTGTGTTTTTCTGTTTTCGGAAAGGGAGTTTAATAAGTCAGGAGGTGAGACATTAATTAGGGTGTGGCTTAGGAGTACAAAAGCAGGTGTCTCTAATTACAGTTCCCTAGCGCTGGCTTTGGCAGACACAAATCTTGCTTATACTGCATGGAACAGCTGACTACAAAATTAGAACTTTTTAAATAATAGAACCCTTCTAGCTCAGCAGGAGTCAGTGACTGTTAGGATTAAGAAAACTGATACTTTATTAGAAGGGATATCATTTTGGGTAACAAAAGAAAGTCTGTATGTTTTTCTGTGTTTGGGAAAGGGAGGTTTGTTAAGTCAGGAGGAGAAGTTATATGAGTGTGTGGCTTAGGTGTACAAAAGCAGATGTCTCTAATTACAGTTTTTATAGTGCTAACTTTGGCAGACAGAAATTTTGCTTTTAGGGCAAGGAGCAGCTGAGTACAAAACTAGAACTTTTTACTAATAGAACACTTCTATCTCAGCAGGAGTCAGTGCCTCTTGGCATTAAAACACAGATACTTTACTAGAAGTGGGGTTCACATTTGGGTAAAAAAAAGAATGCGTGTTTTTCTGTGTTATGGAAAGGGAGCTTTTAGTCAGGAGTGGAGAAGTTAATTGGGGGTGTGGCTTAGGAGTACAATGCAGGTGTCTCCAACTACAGTTCCCTAGTGCTAGCTTTGTCATATATAAATCTTGTTTTAGAGCAAGGAACATCTGACTACAAAACTAGAACTTTTTACTAATAGAACACTTCTATCTCAGCAGGAGTCAGTGACTGTTGGGAGTAAGAAAATTGATACTTTATTAGAAGTGGGGTCTCATTTAGGGTACAATAAGAAAGTCAGTGTGTTTTCTGAGTTTGGAAAGGGAGTTTGTTAATTCAGGAAGGAAAACTTAACTGAGTGGGTGACTTAGAAGTACAAAAGCAGGCATCTCGAGTTACAGTTTCATAGTGCTAGCTTTGGCTGACAGAAATCTTGCTTTTAGAGCAAGGAGCAGCTGACTACAAAGTATAACTAAAAGTTAATGGAGTGTGTGACTTAGGAGTACAAAAGCAGGTGTCTCTAGTTACAGTTTCATTGTGCTAGCTTTGGCTGACAGATATCTTACATTTATAGCAAGGAGCAGCTGACTACAAAAGTAGAACTTTTTACTAATAGAACACTTATATCTCAGCAGGAGTCAATGCCTCTTGGGAATAAGAAGACAGATATGTTATTAGAAGTGGGAGGTCTCATTTAGGGTAAAGAAGAAATAGAAAGTGTGTTTTTCTGTGTTAGGGAAAGGAGTTTGTTAAGTCAGAAGTGAAGTTAATTGGGGTGTGGATTAGGAGTAGAAAAGCACATGTCTCCAATTACAGTTCCTGGTGCTAGCTTTAGCAGAGAAATCTTGCTTTTAGAGCAAGAAGCAGCTGACTACAAAACTAGAGCTTTTTACTAGTAAAACACTTCTATCTCAGCAGAAATCGGTGCCTGTTGGGATTAAGAAAACTGATACTTTATTAGAAGTGTGTGGGGTCTCATTCTGGGTAAAAAGAAAGTCAGTGTGTTTTTCTGTGTTAGGGATTGGGAGTTTGTCTGGAGTGGAAAAATTAATTGGGGTGTGGCTTGGAGTACAAAAGCAGATGTTTCTAATTACAGTTCCCTAGTGCTAGCTTTGGCAGACAGAAATCTTGCTTTTAGAGCAAGGAGCAGCTGACTACAAAATTAGAACTTTTGTTTAACTAATAGAACACTTCTATCTCAGCAGGAGTCAGTGCCTGTTAGGATTAAGAAAACTGATAGCTCATTAGAAGTGGGGATCTCATTTAGGGTAAAAAAGAAAGTCAGTATGTTTTTCTGTGTTAGGGAAAGGGAGTTTGTTAAGTCAGGAGGGGTATGTTAATTGGGGTGTTTCTTAGGAGCACAAAAGCAGGTGTCTCCAGTTACAGTTCCCTAGTGCTAGCTTTGGCAGACAGAAATCTTGCTTTTAGAGGAAGGAGCAGCTGACTACAAAACTAGAATTTTTTTACTAACAGAATACTTCTATCTCAGCAGGAGTCAGTGTCTGTTGGGATTAAGAAAATAGATATTTTATTAGAAGTGGTGGTCTCCTTTAGGATAAAAAGAAAACCAGTGTGTTTTTCTGTTTTAGGGAAAGGAGTTTGTTAAGTTAGGAGGGAGAAGTCAATTGGGGTGTGACTTAGAAGTACAAAGCAAGTGTCTCCAATTACATTTCCTGTGAGCTTGCTTTGATGACAGAAATCTTGCTTTTAGAACAAGGAGCAGCTGACTACAAAACTAGAACTTTTTACTTATTGCCCTCCTTCCTCTCTTTCACCCTCCCACCCTTAGGCAGTACTGCTTTTCTAGGCACTGGATTTGACTAACAATAGAAACTTCCTGTTTGGCAGTAGGAAGAAACTATCACTGAGACACATAGGTTTCATCATCCTTGAAGGAAAAGAGTAGCTCTCCCTCTACCCCAGCTGCTGGAGGTCTGACTCTGAGCAATGAAGAAGAAGACTACTGAAGAATACTGGAAGTTCCTGTCCCAGAACCAGAAGGTTGAGAACTGTAAGGGCACATAGGCAGTAGGAGGAAAAAAATAGGGAGGAGAAAGCATGCATATAAAGCAACAGGAGTGGGGCTACAAAATAAGACATGATGGGATTAGTGCAGTGCAATGGCTGTGTTATGGCAGTCTTCCTGGAGACATTCTGCAGGCTGTGATGCTGCTCTATTTGTAGGCTTCTCTCTGGTCTTAGGCAGGAGGTTGCTTGTCTCCAGGCTGACTTGGCTAGGATTTGTGAAACCTCCTCCCTCACCCTAGGGCAGCAGAGCCATCACCGCTACCTCAGAGGTTGCCAAAAGGAGCAGTTTGACCAGGGTGGGCTCAGGGAGGGAGAGGCGGTGGGGCAGAGCGCATTCCTCCAGTTGTACCTCTCCACAGTTCATTCGCTATTCTGGCAGGAGTGGTTCCTCTATTGAGGCACCTGCAGTGGAGATCAAGGAGGATGCTGGGAACCTCCACAAAGGAGACCCACAGGAGGGTAGCATGGGATCCCACAGGAAAGAAAATAACTCATGGTGGGGTACTGAATCATTAGGGGATAGAACTGGGGAGGAAGTGAAGAGGGAGGTAAGGTACCTACCTGGCACCATGGCTTGGAGGGATAGGGTGGATCCTTAGGATCACAGGAGCATCTGCACTAGGGAGGGAGCTGGATGTCATTGTCCACCTAGGGGCAAATAACTTGGCTGGAAATGGGGCCAGAGCAGTGCAAGAGGAGTTTGAAGAGTTAGGGAGGGGCCATAGACAAATAGCACATACGGTTACCTTCTCAGATGTGCTGCCTGTCTATTGCAAGTGTGATTCAGGGTGCTCTGCACTATGGCATTCAATAAATGGTTGAAAAACTGGTGCAGAGCTCATGGTATTGGCTTCACTGGGACTGGGGTCCACCTGGAGGGATGTTGGCCTATACTGGTATGATAGTCTGCATCTCTCTGGGAGGGGACCAGGATCCTAAGTAATAGGTTTAAATGCTTCATTGGCAAGCATTTAAACTAGCCAAGGGAGGCACTGAAAAAGTGCAGGGAAACCCAGCCTCCTGCACAAAACACAGTAGTTAGAGAGGTGAACACCAAAGTAGAGAAGTCAACAGGGAGCAGGACTGGGGTAAATGCAGAAAAAGGCAGTATGGAGAGGGATAGAGCTAAAAGGGTAAGGCCAGCAAAAATGGAGGGTGATGAATACCAATGCCCATAGTCTGTGTAAACTAGTGGCCTTGATGGAAGAGGGACACCCAGATATCATGCCAGTCACAGAAACATGGTACACTGAGAACCAAGACTGGGATGTCAACATATCAGGGTACACAAGCTACAGGAGGGTCAGGGCGTAAAAGGAGGAGGAGTAGCTCTCTATATAGGGAAGGGATCAAAGATGGAACTAAAGGATAAACAGGGAGTAGAAGCGGCACTGTGGGTCACCCTGGAGACAGGATATGGCACCACAATCTGCACGGGGTTGTATACAGACCCCCATCTCAGGGGAGGCAATGAACAAGGACATGATAGAAGGCATCCTTAGAATGGCCAAAAAAGGAAGATATTGTTGATGGGGACCTGAATATGACAGAAGTTAACTGGAGTACCTTTGCTGCAGCCACATACAAGAGCAGGGTTATTCTCGCCCCTACAAGGGGCATGCCTCAAACAGCTAGTGGTGGAACCCACTCATGAGGAGCAATCTTAGACCTGGTACTGTCAAATGGGGATGGAAAAGGATCTCAGATTTAGAGGTGGTAGCCATCTGGGAACAAGTGACCACCAAACAGTGTGGTTCACGATAAACACAGCCGCAGAGTCAAGCCATACAAAAGCAAGAGTATTGGACTTTAGGAAGGCTGACTTTGGAAAAATGGAGAAAGCCTCAGAAAAGCACTAGCAAATGAGCAAGGAGGGTGGAGGAACAATGGAGGAAAATCAAAACAGCCATCACAGAGGCAACAAGCCTTTGTGTGAAGCAAATCAACAAAGCAAAATGAAAGAAAAAACACTATGGTTCTCAAAAGAGGTGACAGGGAAGGTTAAGGAGAAAAGATAACATTCAGGAAGTATAAGGAAACACAGAAGGAGCAGGACAGAGAACTGTACCAGTTAAAGCAGAAGGAAGCGGGAAGGCAGTCAGAATAGCAAATGGCCTAACTGAGGAGAAGATAGCCAACTCTGTAAATAAGGAATAAAACCTTTATAGGTACATTAGGGAGCAAAGAAAGACCAAGGGAGGGATAGTGAGGCTTAATAAAGGGAAGGGTGTGGGCATAGATGCATAGATGCATAGACAATGTTATCAGATAGAGCCTATGGCCCACCCAGTCTGCCCATTTGAGCTTGTAAGTTCAGTTTGTTTTCCTAGAAGTCTGTTGCCTACCTCTGACCTCAGAATTCCTTTATGTCTATCCCATATATTCTTAAACACTGATTGTTTCAGCCCCCACCACTTCCTCTGGCAGGGTGTTCCACTTGTCCACCACCCGTTCTTTGAAGAAATTCTTCCTCACGTTTCCTCTGAATCGTCCCTCCCTCCAACTTAATCCCATGCCCTCTAGTCCTGGAACATCTTTTCACTTAAAAATAGTGTATTCCTTCACCTTGTTCCTCCCTGTAAGATACTTGTATGTCTCTATCATATCTCCTCTCCCTCCTCTCCTCCAGGGAGAACATATTCAGTTCCTTCAACCTGTCCTCATAGGACTTGTGATGCAATCCATGTACCATCTTTGTTGCCCTCCTCTGAACCTTCTCTACCCTGTCTATGTTCTTACATAGGTAAGGTTTCCAGAACTGTACAGTGTACTCCAGGTGGAGCCTCACTAGTGTCTTGTATGTGGAATTATGATCTCCCTTTTTCCTGCTGATGATGCCCCTGCCTAAGCATTCCAGCATCCTATTTGCCTTACCTGCTGCCTTGTCATACTGTTTTCCTACTTTGAGGTCATCAGAGATGACAACCCCAAGATCCCTTTCCTGATTGGTGCATGCTATGTCCTCACCCCACAACTGATATATTGTGCCAGGGATTTTGTGCCCCATATGCATTATCTTGCACTTTTTGCATTGAATTTCAACTGCCAAACCCTGACCATTCTTCAAGTTTCTGCAGGTCCTTCTCATTCTGTCTACACCCTCTGGTGTGTCTACTCTATTACAGAGCTTTGCGTCATCAGCGAACAGGAAAATTCTGCCTTAGGTCCTGCAGTGATATCACGGATGAAGATGTTGAATAGGACTGGTCCCAGCACTGATCTCTTTGGTACTCCACTGGTCACTCTTCCCTCTGTGGGTGACAGCCATTTACCACCCTCTGTGTCCTGCCGCCCAACCAGTTACCTACCCACCACACTACTGTCCTGCCCACACCCATATTCCCCAGTTTGTGTAATAGTCTTCTATGTGGCACAGTGTCAAAGGCCTTGCTGAAGTCCACATAGGCCATGTCCACTGCCCTCCCTGATCCACCTCCCTAGTCACCCAGTCAAAAATTCAATGAGGTTGGTCTGACGCTGGCCTCCCCTGGTGAAATCATGCTGCCTTGGGTCCTGTAGTCCATTGACAACCAGATGTTCCACCAATCTCTCCTTCAGTAGTGCTTGCATGATCTTCCCCACTACCGAGGTGAGGCTGACTGGTCTGTAGTTCCACGTTTCTTCTTTGTTCCCACTTTTGCATAAGGGGACTACATCTACTGTCCTCCAGTCTTGGATACCTCCCTGTTTCCAGTGATCAGCTAAACAGGATAGCCAGAGGTTCAGCCACCACCTGTCTTAGTTTTTAAGGACCATGGGGTGTACCCCATCTGGCCCCGATGATTTATCAACTCTTATTACTTCCAGTTCCTTCAGGACCCTTTCTAGTGTAAAGGGACTTGTGTCCATTTCTGCACCATTGTCACCCTTGTACTCCTTCAAACCCATTATCCTCCTCTTCCTCAGTAAAGACTGAGCAGAAATACCTGTTCAATATGTTAGCTTTACTGTTGTTATCCTTCACGCTGCCCCATCCTCCCTCTTCAGTCTCACTATCCCTCCTTTGCCTTTCTTTTTCATTTATGTACCTATAAAGGTTTGTCCCCTCTACCCACTGATTTTGCAATGTGTTCTTCTGTCTGAGCTTTGGCTTCCCTTACTGAACTCCTTGCCTCCTTTGCTTCTCCTGGTACTTCTCCCTATTCCCTTCTGCCTGTGTCTTTTGTATTACCTGAATGCAATCTTTTGGCGTTCACTTTCTTTGCTACCTCTTTGGAAAACCATAATGGTCTCCTCTTCCTTTTCCTCTTGCTAACCTGCTTAATGCATAATTCTGTTGCTCTTGTAATCCCCATTTTAAATACTGCCCACTGTTCCTCAACCCCTGATTCCTGCCCCATTCCCTTAATGCCTCTTTCAAGTATCTCCCATTTTCCCAAAGTCTGCCCCCTAAATTCCAGGGTGTGTTTTGTGTGGTTTGGTTCTGCTCTTTCTGTGATTTCAAACCACAGTGACTGGTGGTCACTGTTCCCCAGGTGCTCCCCATGTTACCCCATCACACTGTCCCTGTTTGTGAGCACAAGGTCCAGTATTGCCTTCTGCGGAGTTGTTTCTGTCACCAGGTGCTTGAGGAAGGCATCCTGAAGGGAGTCCAGGATAAAACTGCTCCTAGTTGATGCTACTGCTGGGATGCTCCAGTCCATGTCTGGAATATTGAAGTCTCCAACCAGTACTACCTCGCCCTTGTCTGCCATCCTTTGGATGGCTAGCATCAACTCCTATCTGTTTCTTCCTCCTGGGCTGATGGTCTATAGACCACACCTGTGTGGATGGCAGGCCCTTTTCCTTTCCAGCTTAATCCACAGTATCTCTCCCCCGTTTTGTTCCTACTGGATCTCTGTGGCCCTTATGTCATTTTTCATACAGCCACTCCTCCTCCCTTCCTTCCTGCCCTGTCTCTTCTGAATATGTGTAGCCAGGTATGGCCATCTCCCAGTCATGGTTATCATTACACAGGTTTCAGTGATGGCAACAATGTCCAGGTCCGACTGCACCATGACAGCTTCCAGATCTTCATCTTATTGCTAAGGCTCCTGGCATTGGCACATTTCTTTCCATGATTTGACCTCCCTAGACTGTTTCACTGTTCTACTTCAGCCCCATCCTTGGTTGTCCTTTATCTCTGGTTCTTCTTGCTGTTCTGCCCTTCTGCTGAATTTTACCCTTTTCTGCCTATCTACATCTTGGGTGCTAATCTCCATCTTTGCACACTGCTTTGTAGAATACCACTCCTCCAGTTCACTGGTTCCCTGCTAGCTGTGGGGGTGAGCAGAAGGTACCCTGCTTGCTGGCCTGCCACCCCTTTGCTAGTTGAAATGCGTCAATGTAACATTTAAACTTATCATTCAGTACTTGGATTCCCCTCAGGATGGATGCAGGCTGTCAGGCTTGAACAAACCTCCATCAATCCAGGTGGGTCCCCAGTCTCCAATGAATCCAAACTCTTCCTCACAGCACCAGTTCTTCAACCATGAGTTAAAGTTCCTGGTGCATGCCATATGCTCTCCATGGCAGAAGGGGACAGTGAAAAAGCAGAGATACTGAATGAATACTTCTGCTCAGTATTCACAAAGAAGAGGAGGGCAGGTACCTAAATCAAGAACAGAGGCACTCTGGATAGGGAGGTTGGTACCAGTCCATTCATGAAGAAAGGGTTCTGAAAGAACTCTTAAAACTGAAGGTGAACAAAGCAATGGGGTCTGGTGGGATTTATTTATTTAGTTTTGTTGACTGGGTAAGTGCACTAGACAAATCTTGCCTATTTTCAGGCACAATCTGGGGAGGGGTTACAGATGAATGCCAACTGACCTTGAACCAGATTAAGCCATTGGTGGTATTTTTAATGAATGAGGAAATTTGGCCAGTACACGGGGAAATTCCCTTACTCTTTTTGATAAGTGCCATGGAATCTTTAACATCCACCTGAACTACCACCAATCCAGGCAGATGGGACCTCAGTTTAATGTCTCACTCAAGAATTCTAAAGAACTAAGGGTAGAGCTAGTGACACCACTGACTATCCAATTTTAACAAATCATGGGAGGATGGTGTGGTACCTGAGGACTGGAAGAGGGCAGATGTGATTCTCCTTCACAAAAGTGGGAGCAGGACATAGGCAGGAAACTACAGACTTGTTAGTTTGACCTCAGTGGTAGGGAAAATGATGGAATCACTTCTGAAAGAAAGAATTGTTGAATTCCTAGTAGCCAGTGAGGCACAGGACCCAAGGCAACATGGATTCACAGCAGAAAGATTGTGTCAGATGAATCTAATAGATTTCTTTGACTGGGTGACCAAAGTAGTAGACCAGGGAGGGTGGACATCGCCTACCTAGACATTAGGAAGGCATTTGACACAGTCCCACACAAAGATTAATATACAAGTTAGCTATCCTTGGAGTGGGTCCCAGGGTGGTAGCCTGGGTAAGAGTGTCTGGACAACAGGACACAGAGGTAATAGTAAACAGAGATCACTATGAAGAAAGGAGGGTAACTAGCGGGGTACTGCAGGGTTCAGTATTGGGACGGTCCTCTTTAATGTCTTTATAAGTGACATTGCAGAGAGACTGTAAGGAAAAGTGTGTCTCTGTGCAGATGACACAAAGATCTTTATTTATTTTTATTTAGTTGTTTTAACCAGGTATAGCACACTAATCTGGAAGCTTTTTACAGGGCGACCTGGGAGCACAAGGAGGATAAGTGACTTGCTCAGGGCCACACAGTATTCAAGTGGAAGCTGTGGATTCAAACCCAGATCTGGTCTTCTGGATGTCACCAGATTTGTAGCTCAGAGCCTTAGACCACTGCGCTATACTGCCTCCTATCTGATCTGCAACAGGATCGATACAGAAGGTGGGGTGGAAAGGATGCAAAAGGACTTGGCAAGGTTGGAAGAATGATCAAATGTTTGGCAGCTTAGATTCAGTGCAAAGAAGTACAAAGTAATGCACCTGGGAAACAAAACCCAGGAAGAAGTACACCAGGGGGTAAGATACTAACAACAACAAAAATGGAAAGGGACCTAGGGTAGTCATATCAGATGACCTTAAGGTGGGCAAGCAATGTGAGAAGGCAGTAAGGAGGGCTGGCGGGATACTGGGATGCATAGGGAGGCATCAGCTGTAGAAAACAGGAAGTTGTTATCCCTCTGTACAGAGAGGTTGTGAGACCCATTCTGAGTACTGTGTGCAGTTCTGGAGACCCCATCTCTACAAGGGCAATGATAGAATGGAGGCTGTCAGGAGGGCAACTAAAAGGTGCAGGGTCTGCACTAGAAGACATATGAAGAGATTAAAGGAGCTTAACATGTATACCCTCAGAGGACATAATAGAAACTTTCAAATACCTCAAGGGAATCAACAAAGTCCAAGAGGGAGCATCTTTCAGAAGAGATGCACAAGAACAAGGGGCACAATTTTAAGATAGAGGGACATCTCAGAAGTATGTGAGAAGTATTTTTCATGGATAGGGTTGTGGATACATGAAACAGCCTTCCTGAGGAGGTAGTGAAGTCAAAAATAGTGGGCGAATTCAACAATGCATGGAACAGACATAAGGCATTTCTAGTGGGGTAGGAGGAATTAGTCTGTTGGTTAACTAGGAACTGAAGCTTATCCATTAGGTAGGGAATTCGGCAGACTAGGTGGGCCAAGCAGTCCTTATCTGCCGTCAAATTCTGTTTCTGTCATGGAGGCTGAGACTCTGTATGGGCGCACAGTGGCACACACCACAGGCGTGACATCCCACATTGCCCTAGTGCAGTCCCCAAACATGTGCTGTAGGGCATCGAGACTTGAGCCTCACAAGCCTCTGCACAGTGTTCAGCCTGCTGCAAGTTTCCATGCAGGAGGTGGTGGAGGAGGATCAGGTCATCGTTGATAACCTGTCTAAGATGCTTCCATTCCCACTGTGTGGAGGCCTAGGACTCCATGGTAGATGGCAGACTGCCGAACTCTGATGCATCCTGTTGGTTGGGAACACTGTCTGGGTGGACAGATTCTGGTGGCACCCATTGCCGCTGAGTGTCTTGCAGGCATACCTCAATTGGGGCGGGGTGGGCGGGACTGTGGTTGTCATTTCTGGCTATGCAGGACAGGTGTGGGATGATGGAGGGTGCTGCTAGGCAAACCAGCCTCTCCTGGGAAGATAGGTGGAGGTGTTGGCAGCAGCGGTAGAGTTAGCTGCAGTGGTGGTGGTGGTGATGACAAATACAGACAGTTGTGTCCCAGATATGGTGGTGTCAGGGTCCTGTGTGTGGGGTCCACTTGTAGTATGAGGCCACTCTGTGCCTCTGGCTAGACATTGATGGATGGGCTGGCTGTGGGAAGTGTCTGTCCAGCTGAACAACCACTGCCACTGGCTCCTGGGAGTCAATGTATGTCTTTGCGTCATTGACCTCCAAGGCATCCATACTGTAGTCTACCAGGTGGTACAGCTAGCTGGGTATTGGCTGTTACACATGGTTGGATGGCCCAGTAATGTCCTCCTCCTCAGATTCAATTACCACAGCTTCAACTGTAGAAAGGAGTGGACAGTCTTTGTTGCAAACACTATACAATATGCCATGCAGGGTGCAGGTGGTGCATGCATGCCCCAGCCAACAGCACTTCATGTCAAAAGTGTGTCAGCATGCAGCTGTTGTCAGTAGGACAACTATGCAGACCACACTGGTCACACAGCTACCTGGGGATAGTGGACTGTGCATGCATAACAGTGCTCCTTGACCATGGTGACACACATGGCACACCATGCATGTCAACATATTTAGTGCAGACCACAACCCTACACCAATATCCACACACTCAGTACACATGATGACATGCCCCATTACCCATAGACTACAGATGGAACAAGAGTGCACACTCACCCTGTGTACATGGGCACACACAGTGGAGCTGGGTGCACAGTCATAACCCACTGAGGTGTCAAGTCAGCGCACTGCAATGGGACTGCAGCTCAGGGCCACAGTGGGCTAAGGTGTTACAGAGTGGCCAGATCACTGATGGACCACACTACATGTGCCATGACAATGTGTGCAGTGAACCCCAACAGTGGCAGGACCCACATGGATACCCATGTAAACAAGGGGGCCTGGTGTACTTACACGGCTGACTGGCAGACACCTGGGTCTCACACACAGCTCATGGCAATCCTGTTACATCCACAGGCCACAGTATAGATGACATCACCTCCTCTGCTGGTTCCAGGGACCTGGCGGTACTGATGATGGGCCACCACCCCAGTGGCATGTCCCAGAAGCATTTGAAGACAGCCTCCATTATATGGGCCTGACAACCTGCAGCATTCACCTCCTCTGTTATCTCCTTCCAGATGGCAACATATATGCTGAGGCTGCAGGACAGAACCTCTTCCCTTACCCTGTATGTCTGTGTCAAAGCTTGCTGCTCAGCCTCAGTGAAGCTGTGGGCCCACAGTTTATCTCCATCTCACATGGTACTTACTGGGATAAGTGATATGACAGTGGTCAGTGGTGTGTGTGAGGTGATATGCATGTGGTGTACCATGGCACCATTGTGACCGGGCAGTATATTGATGTCCAGTACTGGGTATTGATAGTGGGCAGGGCTGCCTGTGCACAGTGCTGCCCATCATTTGCCCCAGAGAACACACATAACTGATGTGCAGTCACCCAGCATTAGCAAGTGTGTGGGTGACACACTCCAGGATTGGCAAGCCTCTTCTGTCCAGGAGGTGCAGGTCCAATGCTCAGCTGACAATGCTGAGCACTTGGGGGTTCAGATGGGTGTGGGTGACAACCCTGCTGTGTGTATGGCCTATGGTGGCCCATGGTGTAGAAGAGGGTGTCCGCCCCTGGAGGGCAAAGGCAGCTGCATGAACATTCCAAGTGTAGCTACCAGCCCCCCATGAGGCACACAGGGCATCCTACATCATACTGTGTAATGTACAGGAGCACTCAGTGGGACAGTGCAAGACACCTCAGTGTGCAGGAGCAATCTGACATATTGACCCGTGCAGCATGGAGCCGTCAATCTGTCACGCATGGAGAAGACACAGTACGTTGGCCTACTGCTGGACCCCTGGGTGTGAATTGTTACTGCAGTGTCCTATGTACCGGATAGTGGTATGACAGGAACATGGCTGTGGTACTCCGTCCTTTGTGGCATGTGACAGGTATGGGTGTGGTGCAGGGCCCAAGACATCTGTGTTGCATTGTCTGGGCATATAGTATTGTGCCATGTGTCACCACATTTGTAAGAGTGAGGCAGGTATTGCAATGGGACCCTGCATAGTGCAATGGTTACCACACCCCATGCAAACCATCATCTACAATGCATGGTCAGGGACTGGGCTGTGCAGGGATGTCCTTGATTGTGTGTCCAGGTTAACCTATGTCCCCAGTAGCCTGTACTGCTGTGGAGAAAAATGTGGTGCACCAGTATAATGTTCCATCTCAATGTGCAGGTGTAGACCTGTGCTAGGCTGGACACAGCACCATACAGTGCAGCTCCATCATAGTAGCAGTCTTAGTACTCACACCTGTTCCCTACATATGTCTATGATACAGGGGGTGTCACAAGGTAGCCAACATGTATGTGTGTAACTAGAATGTAGTACGTGTACTGTACCTGTGTGTGTGATGAAATCATCCAGGGTTCATAGTGTGCTGTGCATGTCCAGTTCATCAGGGTGCAGCTCCACTGTGCTAACTAGGTGGTGCACATGTCCCCTTAAATATCCAGGTGTAATCAGGTATTCTAATGTGTGTGGAAGGCTCTGGAATGACATGCAAATTGGCTCCATTGCTCACTGACTGCACAAGTAGGCTATTTGCATAGCATGTTTGAATATAGCTCTTTTGCACATTGTGCTAAGTGACAAAGAACCTCAGTGCACAAGAACTAGATGGTCTGTCTGGGTTATGTTGTGATGAACCCAATTAAAACAAAAACAAGTTAAAAGACAAGTTAAAAGACAAAGAACCTCAGTGTGCAAGAACTAAGGCAATGGTTACCCTAAAGGGCATTGGCCAGAAGCCAAGTTTCAAAGAAATACAAACCACACATGCCCCCATAGTGCAAAGCATCATGGGCTGCATATACAAATCACCACAGAATATTATGCTGGTTCAACTTTAAGCAGAAATGCATGGTGAAGAAAGGCCTCTCACACAGTTTGCAAAGGGTGTCAACAGAAGACACAGACACGTGTTTCGCCTTACCAGGACTCATCGTGTGCCTCATCTGTTTGACACACCAGTGGAATGAACCAGCTACCCTAAGATGGTCTCTTGCATTAAGTGTATTTGCTTGTGAGAAATGGGACAGCCTGCACAAGTCAGAGTGGCACAGTGTTGGCATGATGCATGATGCATGTGAAGATGTCAGTAAGGAGCACAAATGCAGGCACTTGCAGGCAGCTTAGAGGATCAGCCACTAAAACTTGCAAGATGCTTTGAAGGAACACTTTAAAACAACAAATTACTCAAACAGAGACTAATCCAAACAAGCATTTGTCAATGCCAAATGTTGTCTTGCTCATTGGCATTGGTAGTGCAAGAGTTAGAAAAGATGCATAATAGGCATGGCAGTGAAGTACTGAACTGATGCCAACCTACCCCACCTGCAGAAACTGGCAGGCATTGTGGTGTCCTTTGGGTGTTTGGTAGTGCAATGCGGGAAAACAGTTTGGGCAGGATGAAAAATAACAGCTGCACAGTTCATAAGGAGGTGCAAAAAATGCCAGTGTTGAAAATGTGGCATGTAAATATAGCAAATTTGAAAAGTTACAAAGTGCGTGGGAAATATACAATGCGCTTGCAACACTTTCTTTCATTTATCAAAATTCGGCACCAAAGTTTCAACATAGGCATTTTAGCACCTCTGCTCATGTACAGTGTCACTGTTATTTCTTCAGTGTCCCAAGTGATTTCACACAGCAACCAAGCTATTCTGCGGAGGTGCAAAACACATTTTGGGCAGGATATGTGAAATGACAGCTGTACTTGTTCATCAAGAGGTGTGGAAAATGGCAATGGTGAAAATCCAGAGTGAACATATCAGAAATACATGACAGTACTGACGTGCGTGCAATCTGCCAATGCACGCTCATAACACAGTCATTGTATGGAGTATCATCACCAAATCTTCAACATAGGCATTTGGGACCTCTGCTCATGAACTGTGTCACTGTCATTTTCATAATCTGGCCCAAACACTGATTTCCCACAGTGACTGCGCTATTATGTGCAGGAAATGTGGAAACACATTTCGGGCAGGATGCGGAAAATGACAGCTGTACTGTTCACAAGGAGGTGTACAAAAATGATAATGCTGAAAATCTGGCGTTAAAATATTGTGAATTCACAAAGTTACGAGCCTGCATAGCAACTGTGCAGCTCACACTAGTTAAACAGGCATTTGTTGGATTTTTCCACCAAATTTGGAACATAGGGTTTTTGAGAGGCCACTTCATGAACACTGGCACTGTCATTTCGTTAATGGGTCCTGAAAGGTGATTTCACACAGTGACTGCAAAATCACTTTTCGAGGCCGATTAACACCATGACAGTGATAGAATTCATGAGGAGGGCCCAAAATCCCGTGCTAAAATTTAGTGCAAAATTCCAACAAATGCCTGAGATATGCAACAAAGTTGAAAAAACCCAATTCATTCCATTATACAGCTCACCGCATTTCCTCAGTTCGCTGGTCGGCTTTGAAGAGTGCAGATGTGTTCCCGGGTCCCATGAAGATCATCACGCCAGACTCAGGAGGTAAGTATGGGGTGAGGGGGTGTGGGAAGGCAGGGTGCACAGTGGGTGGGTGCGGGTGGGGGCAGGAGACTATGAGGGACCTTTTTTGTCACAGGGAAGAAAACATACGAATCGCGGGACATTTTTTTTTTCAGGGTACTCGGCATTGGCATGCTGGGGTGGGCTCCCAGCATGCCACTTAACTGTTTTGGGGGTTGCTGCAGCCAACAGGGATTGGGCACCCTCCTCGACAGACAATGGGGGCTTGGGGTGAATTTATGCTGGCGGGATTGGGCATCCCATCGGCACACAATGACAGCCGGGGAGGCAAGAGCTGAGGGGTATTGGGCACTCCTCGGCATATAAGAAATGTTGAGGCTGATTTATTCCAACTGGTAGTGGGCCCCCGTCGGCACATGAAGAAAGTGAGGGGCAAGAACAGAGGGATTGGGCACCCCTAGAGCATATAAGAAATGGGGAGGCTGCTGTATGCAGGCAGGGAGTAGAGCTCCCCATCGGCAAATTTAATGCGGCCACAGTAAGCTGGCTGGGGATTGGGCACCCCTGAGGTCAGCCGTTGGGTGGCCGCCCGATGCTGCTAATGTGGCGAGCATGCAGAAGGGTCCACTATGTCTGACAAGCTTTGCTTGGATTGCAGCGGACCTCTCCTTAGATGTGCTCTCACATTAGATTGCATGGTGTGGTGCAGCTGATTGGGAATGAGGGACACACCTACTGATGCATGCCCTGCATTAGCCAACAGCAGCCACACCTCAAAGCTGCACTACCACTAGATGTTGACTTGCACAAGCGTGACAAGCTAACATAAAGGGCTTTAATGAGGACTTCAGTGACGTAACCACGACCGATGGCAGCCTAATTCAGTCACAGGCACTTCGGGCATAAAATATTGGCGAACTGGTCATCATTGAGAAATGCAAAGGTGCCCTCAACTCAATTTTGGTGTTTCAGGCTTGGTCCAAAATGGGCCATACAAAAAAAGCACTCTGGAGGAGAGGGGACGCGAGCAGTCGTCCGGGTTTGAGGCCTATGAGCCCGGCAGAGTCCCGCTCCTCGGTGTTAACTGCTTCAGGGAAGATTCGGATGGCTCGGGATCGAAGCTACGCCACTTTCACAAAAGCAGATAGCCACAGGATGCTAAAGATATTACATCGGATTGATGCCAGGATTTTGGGCTTGCAAACGACTTTAAAGACTAGAGGCTCGTACAACATCGATGGAGAAACACGTGGAAATGATTCAGTCGGAGCACATGGCCTTGGAAGATCCTTAGCCTATTTACACAAAAGAGAAAGAGTTAATGGCAAGGGCTGAAGATGCAGAGGCGAGAGCCCGCCGTAATAACATTAGAATTTTCGGTATCTCGGAGGGGTGGACCCCTTGTATGGAAGACTTTATTAATTCCTGCCTGAAAAGAATTGGACTTGGAAGAAAGCTTAATACGGAGATAGAAAGAGCTCATAGATCCATTGCTCCAAAACCTAAATCGGGATGCAGCCAAGGTCAATAATTGTGAAGTTCTGAGATACACAACCAAAGAAAATTTTAAACTGCGTGGCAAAGAAAGACCTCAATGTAGACGGCCAGAAAGTGTATATGGATCAGGACTTCCCTCCTTTAATGCTCGCCTCAAAGAAAGAAAGAAAGTGCTGCAAGTGGTTAGGGGCCCTGAAAGAGAAGGGTCTTAAAGCCTACCTCAGATACCCATAAGCTCTGGGTGCAGAAGGAAGATGGGATCAAAATCTTTGACTCTCTGCTGGCGGACTCCATTTCTCTCAACTCAAGAGATCCCTATCCCAGATACGAAAGAGGAACAGGCTGAGAAGGAGATTGAGGATTTGCTTTGGTCGATTGCTCCAGGCCCGAGGAAGCGAGTGAAGAGACGGAAGAAGCTCTGCTACCGTTACATGCAGACATAGTGAGATGGGTGCAAGTGAAAGAGTCCTGAAAATGACTTAAACACTGTGGGATCTAAAATACTTGAGCTCGGTCGGCACTAGTACCGGGAGAGTGGAGCGAGATTGGACCAGGTACTTACCTGGGGAATTGGGGATCTTTTTCTTTTCTGGTTTCCTCTGCTGTCCAGGTGTGTCCACAAGGAGGTAATTGGTTGGGGCTCACTGATAAGGAGGGGCCTATTAGTACCGAACTGAAGTTTCCGGGGAACTTTTTCTAGATGGAACTAATTCTGGTGGCAACACTGAAAAAGACTCCCAAGTAAACGGAACAAGACTGCATTTTGAAGGCATTTGGACTTACTATTAATATGGTTTACAGTTTTAATGGGCTTAGATATAAAATTTGGATAAGTTTTGGGTTGTCGATGATGACCTAAGGGGGGTGAGGAGTTCGGTGGTGCAATGACATAAGGGAGGAAAAAAGGGTGAAAGGCAGAAAAAAAAAAAGAAAAAAAGGAATTAAGATTGGTTTTCGGTGGGGAGGGGCAGGCAGTGAATTCCATTTGTGCTGGGTTCGAGTCCTCCTTCCATTATGCTCCAAACATAGGATTGCCTGATTTGTAAAATGATTAAATGCACCGAGCTATCCTCATCCCATCTTGCTATTTGCAATGTTAATTGTTTTGCCTGTGGTGCTTAGCCTCGGTGGCTTGCCAGGCCGGATTACATTTGGTAGGAGAAGGCTGGTCCCTTGGGGTTCGAGTCCCTAGCCTTGGGTGTTATTGGACACCTTACTCCTACCAATCTAGGGATTTATGCGCCTAGTCTCTGGAGAGTTTACATCGTAACCTCCAGATACCTAGCTCTGATTGAGCTTAGGGTACCCGACAATGGGTACTCAGTTTACTGTTATACTAGTTAGCGATTTTGCTTTCCTCTCCCAAGTTGAGATGGGTGAGGATATTCCACCCATGGTTAAATCGAAATGGGTGTTGTTAGATGTTGATGGTGCTCAGTTTTACTTTTTCCTATTTGGTTGTTATTTTTCTACTTTACCCAGTTTTCTTTAATGTTATATATCTTTGTGTCTCAGTAATGTCAATTAGATGGAATGGCGGGCCTGGTATTGACAGTCATGAGCTGTTTCTAAGATTCAATAATGACGTCACTTAAAATAGTGTCGATTAATGTTAAGGGATAAATGGGGTGGTCAAAAGGCACGCATTTTACGGAACTGGGGAGGTTAAAATGTGACATAGCATGCCTCCGGGAGACCAAGTTGTCAGACTTTGAACACTCCAAACTCAGTAGATCTTGGGTGGGAGGGTGTATGCAGACTCTTGTCCTGGGGCATCTAGAGCAGGGGTGGCCGTATTAGTACGCCAAAGGGCTTCGTTAATAATCCACGGTACAGACTGAGGGTTCAGGTCATTTTGTGGTAATTTCTGGGAATGCATGGGGCATGCTCTCCATGTAGTGGCGATATATGGCCCTACACCCCCTCGGCATTTCTTTAGGCAGTTTTCACCATGATAGATTCCTTGACCCCTGGGAGAGTGATAATGGTGGGAGATTGGGTTGCGTGGAGAACAGTGAATTAGATAGGAGTGTGGGAGGAAAGGTGACCGAGTGGCAAGCTCCAGGCTCCTCAGAACTTTGTTATCAGAGGGAGGCTGGATAGACCCATGGAGACAGCAAAACCCCCAAGTTAGGGATTATACTTTTTTCTTGGTGACAAAAACATACTCTAGGTTAGATAGATTTTATATTCAATCAAAATATGCTAATGATTTGAGGGATATAATAATTCACCAGTGACCTTATATCATGCTATGGTGAGTGCTAATTTAAGGTGGTCAGAGGTTAAAACCAGAGGAGTTGGAGGTTTGACCGGGCATTCTGAATGATACAGGGTTCGTTAATCAATTGAAGGAGACTATTAGGCTGTATATATTAGAAAATAAGAAAAAGACAGCCATATTGCTTCATATGGGATGGCTAAAAGCAGTCCTAAGGGTCAAATTATTAGCTATGCCTCTTATAGGCAACGCTGCACCCAAGCTAAGATAAGTGGCCTACTAAATAAAATTAGTGTTCTAGAAGGGGAACACAAAAAACTAGAGATGCTTGTCTTACAGAAATTACAAGAGATAAGGGAGCAATATAATAAGGAAATGAATATTAAGACGGAAAATGCCTTAAGATATACTAGACAAAGATACACGAAACAGGGGAAGGGCGAGTGCTTATTGGCTCTTAGACTTAGAAAACAAGAAGCTGAGAGATACATCCCAGCAACTTAAGAAATATGGGACTCAGGTCACTTCCTCCGATCCAGTGCAAATAGCAGACAGTTTTTGTAAATACTATCAGGGTTATATGCTCAGGAAAGAAGACCTGACCACCTCATCCAAGTCCAGAGTTTCCTTCACAAGGTCAAGCTACCAGGGCTTGAGGACTCTCAAAGGATAAATTAGATAGAGCAATTTCTGAGCAGGAGGTAAAGAATGTCATTAAAAATTTAAAGGAGGAAGGCCCCAGGTCCAGATGGTTTTGTGGGAGAGTTTTATAGAGTCTTTATCGATGATCTGCCCCTTACTTTGTAGAGTTTGCAATGCGGCACAAGAACAGGGTAACTACCCGCCTCTTGGGAAGAAGCATTGATTACTGTATTACAAAACCGGGTAAAGACCCGACAGAGTGGAAGCTACCGTCCCATCTCATTGATTAATCAGGATGCTAAAATATTTGCCAAGATCCTAAACTCTCGGTACAAGAATTTATTCCAGAACTAATACATAAGGATCAGACAGGGTTCATCCGGGCCGCCATATCAAGATAACATAAGATTATTACTCAATGTTTTGTCTGCCTCGGTCATTCCGCCTTGATAAGCATCGAGCGGTGATGGCTGGACGCTGGAGAAAGCGCTTTGATCGCTGGATTGGCTATTCCTGGAGCAGGTCCTGAGGAAGTTCGGCTTTGGTGAAGGGTTTCAAAATGGATTGCAAACTTATATAGGAATCCCTGGGTAAGAGTGAAGGTGAAGAGGTAACATCAGACAGAATTAGAATTAATAGGGAACCAGACAGGGTGCCC
The DNA here is from genome assembly GCA_016271365.2 of Neoceratodus forsteri. Lineage (NCBI taxonomy): Eukaryota > Metazoa > Chordata > Ceratodontiformes > Ceratodontidae > Neoceratodus > Neoceratodus forsteri. The sequence continues at coordinate 1,021,698,457 of CM028129.1, forward strand.
TCTTTCGCCTTGCTCTTTGCACTATGTATGGAGCCTTTGCTGCCCTCATAAGGCAATCAGGAGATTATAGGGGATACAAGTACAAGGGGTGGAAGTTAGAATATCATTATACGCAGATGATACGCTATTATATATATCAGATTTTGAAGGACAATTGCCTGATCAATTCTCTAATCCAGTCATTTAGTGAGGTATCGGATTCAAAGTTAATGACACTAAATCGGAGATCATGCCTATAGGGGGCAAAGGAATAGGAGGCTCCCAGTAATAGGCAAATATAAATGGGCAAAAGAGGAGATCAAATATCTGGGGTCAGAATGTCTAGGGATATTTCCAAATTATATGCTCTTAATCATGGCAGATTGTTGCAATTGATCCAGGAAGATTTACATAGGTGGGCTGAGCTACCCTTTTCATTATTAGGTAGAGTGGATTGTGTGAAGATGAACATACTGCCCGCTTTTTATTTTTGTTTCAGTCTCCCACTGTCATGCCCCTAACCCGTTTGGAAAGCAGTCAAAACTTCCATATCCAGATTTATATGGGCTGGCAGCTCCCCCAGAGTAAGATGGTCTGTCCTTCTCAGAGATAAAAGAAAGGAGGTCTGGGCTTGCCGACCTCAGAAAATACTACTGGGCAGCGCAAGTACAGCCTTTGGTCCCTTTAATGAGGGAGGAGGATTCTCCATTCTGGGTGGAAATAGAGACCAGAGTCTTCCTTAGGAGACATTAGAGATTTGATTACATGGATCATAAAGAATGCAACAGCTGAATGGGTGTAATCCTGGTCTGGGCTGGTGGTCTCTTCCTGGCAGGAAATTAATAAAAATTAAATACCGAGATGGCTTTGAGGCGGACTCCCAATTAGGGCCTGTCTGGACTTTAGGCCTTTAGCTTGGGATCTGGATTTAGCGTTGGTACGGAGAGGCTTAAACAAAATTGGTCAATTATACTCAGGGAAGGAGTCAAATCCTTTCAGCAACTTTCACAGGAGTTTTCCTTCCAGTTTCTGATTTTTTCAGATATATACAGCTTAGACACTTCTTATTGGGTAAGAAATATATAAAGGATAGACCAGAAGATAGGGATACTAACCCGTTGGTGGAAGCCATGAGAGCTGAGGCCAATAGATTGGGACAAAGGGATTCATATCCCGGATAGTGAGTTGTATCTCGGAGTTGGAGTCTGACCCCACGATTTCTATAAAGATGAATTGGACAGTATAAATTGGTGAGGAGATCGCTACTCCAGATTGGGGCCTAATATGGGAGGCTATACACTCAATCACCACCTCTAACAGTTGGCGGAATTTCGTTGGAAGGTGGTCTCTAGATATTTCCACCAGTAATCACCCAACACTTTGGTAAAATTCCACAGATCTTTGCTGGAGGGAATGTAGGCAGAAAGGCACACATTTACATATATTTTGGGAATGCCAACTTATCAATAACTTTGGAAACAGGTAAGAGAGCAGGTTTGTGGGATGCTAGGGGCCCATATATTGGATAATCCTATACATTGGGTCCTCTGGTTATATCGAAGCAGATTAAGTTGAAGTCGCATCGGTACTTATTTAACATTTTGGTGGCCTCAGCTCTCAAGGCAATTACACAATGCTGGTTATCCAGGGTTGGCCCTACCTCTGAGGTATGGTATAAAATTGTTTACTGATTCTGGATATGGAATACCTTACAGCAAAGGTGAGATTACAGAGGGACAGATTTAAAACACGCTGGATTCCTTTTTCAAGTTCCAGGCTCAGAAAAGAACAGATTAATATTCTAGAGGTTTTAGCTAAATTTACTTGTTGAAGAAGTAGGATTGGTGCCTTCCTGGCTCTCTTCTTCTTCCCCTTTGGATAGAGAGATATGGGTCTATTAAATATAAAGTAGGACCAGAGGTCAACCACACCCTCAGGAGAATGGAGTGTTGAAAGAGTTCCCCTCTGTCGTTACAGCTTGAGGAACTTATCAGTCGGCGCATCTCAAATGTAATAGTTCAACACAAAGAGTGTTGATGGTTGGAACATTTCCCCCTTTTTTTACCCTTCCCTTCTCTCCCTTCCCTACCTTTTAGGTTATTACTAGGTAGGGTCGATGCAATATGTAGTAGACTTCAGTCATTATAGAGATTGGCTTTATGAATATTGAATGCTGGGTTTTATATTTGATTTAAAATGAGCTGATCAACAACTGCTTCTTTCTTATTTTAAATGTCCAAATGTATTGTAAGTGATGGTATTAACTGGAAGTGAATTTGTAATAGTCTAGACTGTTGCATCTTGAAAAACAATAAAATTGCTATTTCAAAAAAAAAAAAAAGGGCTTTAATGTGAGGATGCAAAGACATTACCCAGATGCTTTTTGTAAGTGCAGGTCATGCATGGGTTGTGCATGTGCAACATCACTGCATAATTGAACCACCGCCTGTTTAGCGCTGCACAAATCGTTATTGTGCAGTACAGTCAATAGATAGCACTGTGCAAATGGTGCACCTGCCAGACCCAGGAAAAATGTGCTTACACAGACAGCACTCACATAACTGTGTGAAGATGGCCTTTGGGAGAGCACATCCTGTCCTCTAATACAAACACCAATGGACAGAAGTGGAGCTACCAAATCTTGTTGACCTGGTCCTTGAGTGTGACTCCAGCTCCTGGGTGACCAGGCTAGGGCACAGAGGACACATTGTGACATGTAGTGCTCCATGGGCCATCAGATCATGATGTGCACCAGGGACATCAGGCGGAGGACCAGTGCTACAAAAATATAGTTACCAAGTCTGGGGGAGCAGTCACATCTCCATAGCTATATGGACATGGTGGCAGCTAGAACTATCTCACAGAAAGATAGGTGATGTGTGCTGTATGGCACATGCATCTAGGCAATAGTGTGGGAATGCATACACCAAGTGCTCCATGATGTACAGTATTATTTCAGGGGTCAAGAACAAGGTTCTGCAATGTGACTGGAATAAATGCAATAATTCAGCATGAGTCCAGCCAGTCCTGTTTGTACATTCATACATGGGAGAAGCACTGGAAGGGTAGGCCACCGTGAATGTCTGTGCATCCCAGGCACATTACAAGTCAGGCACTGGGGTGGTACATGGGTGTTTGTGGAGGGCAATGTATAGCAAATGTATGTACCATTACATGGCTAGTGGCATCATATAGTAAAGGGGTACTTTTCATGATGAAATGACTCAGAGCATGGGTGCTTCAATCTCGTTGACACTCATGAAGTCTTGGTGCATTCATCACAGTCATAATATCTAAAAGTCAAATTCATTGAGAGGCCAAATTAGTCAAATTGGTGAAATTATGCCTAAATGGAATACAAACTAAATTGTATTTTTCAAATCATATTCTAGGACATATATTACTCTATCTGTTCTACCTAATCTAGCATTTTCTCCAGCCATTAGAACATGATGGAGCCCCAATATCTTTCCAGTGCTGGAGAATTACCTTACTAGCTACGAAGGGCTGATGTTCCAAACACACTTTAAACTTCCTGAGTATCCAGTGATTCCACTGGGTAACCAAATAACAACATTTCTGGCTCAAAGGAAGCTCAGGCCCAAGGGTTGCCCAATAATGACCAAATATATGTCCAAAAGATTTCAAGCTTTTCAGTTTTCTCTGGCATGTGTGACAAAGTCTCCTGGCCCTATTACACCTCTGACAGATCTTGGGAATGGAAACATATATTTGTGTACTGTAATCTGCAGGTGTAAGGTAGGTTTTGTGCAGTATATTAAAATGAATCTGAAGGAAACTGTTTTGAACCTTAACTTTTCCACATTTCTAAAATTGTCCTAGTCATCCTGTGGAATTAAGACATCAAGCTCTCTCCCATGCCATCTTTACCAAAGGCAGGAGGGTAATAACCCCTTCTAGCAGGATCTGCTACAGTCCAGATATTAAATGTTTGTTGCTTTACAACTCCTTAAAGAATATTTCCAAGGGTTGTTTAACAAATTAAAGGATGCCATTCCTTTTAAATACAAAATGATGTACTTACATACACTGCCAATTTTGAAAGGAGGTATATCATATATATCCTGGCTTTTTCAAGTGACCTAAAGTTGTCACCTAAATAAAAATGACCTATTGTTCTTAGATTTTTGTGAAAGTACCAGGATTTAAAAGTACTATCTATCATAAAAGGTTTAAAACATTTGTTGTAATAAACAGAGTTAATTTGGACAAACCACCTGGAGGCCCCAAGCAATCTAGAAACTTGGGCCCAGGTTTCTATAGTAGACTTAGTGGTATCCAAGATACCTGCTATATTTGCCACCAGCTCACTGGTTAGTGCCAGTCCCTTGGCTTTCCCTACCTCCAGTTAACAACCGCTACTAAATTATTCTGTGGACTGTGGAACTAGTAATACACCACCTCCAGCTGTTCTGCAAATAGCACAAATACAAACGAGGACATCCCATCCCCTTCTCCTTTATCTTGACACTGTTTTTGCAAAACAATCCTGGGGATCCATCCTGGCACAGAAATCCTCTCACTATTTGGTCTAGCTCTGTAAAAACTTATTTTGGTTAGCTAATGGAACAGATTGAAAAAAAGAACAGCAATCTTGGCAAGATGTTCCTTTTCAAAATATTAATTCTTCCTAACAGTATGTCAGGAGGTCTAAAACTCACTCTCAGGTTCTTGGCCATAATGGGCATGCAAGGAATCACAGACACATTGCATAAGAGTAATAAAGCTTGTTTATTACTACCAAAGGAATATCACAGTTGCCCTAAGCAGTTCTTACCAATAGGAACTGGGAGCCAATGCTAAGCATTCTCTATACCTCAAGGAATCTTCGTGTCTCCTGGGGTCTCCGAGGTAGAAGACGTAATGTCTTACATTATGTACCTAAGATAATTACCATGGTTACTGTAAGACAGAAACATTTCTAGTTACAGAGATGAGCCCTATTGGCTAAATTATAGGTGGTCCTCAGTCCAAGATAACATTATACAATTTTGTTATAGACATCACTTTGTAGAAACAAAGAGGTTCAGTTTGTATGCAGCTGTCTAGTAATACAAATCATGCAAGATAGCAATGCCAACTCATATATCATAATCAGATGTCCTAACATCTTGTAAGTAAGAAATACATGTGTATGTTGGAAAGTAAAGTGTATAGCAATAATGTGCATACATATCCTGACATCTACTCTTATACAGTAGATGCCCTTAGTACTATATATTAGAATAACATATACCTAAATGCTAGCTGTCTGTGGTGTACCTATGGGGTACCAATTAAGGTGCAGCGACCTCATGTAACATTCCCCCTTGTTACCTATCAAGGGCAACACAAGCAAGAGTAAGGAAATTGATAGGGAGCAAGGATCATTTACAGACCTGATCGGGAGCCTTGTAAAGGAACTACAGCTACTCACAGTGTTGGCGTAATGTCGTCATAGGCTGCAAAGCATAATAATAAGAAAAATATCAAAAATGTTTGTATAATAACAAAACCTTGAAAGGTAATCTCTAACCAAGTGTTAGTAAGTGCACTATTCAAATCGCCATCATTAATGAGGACAAGTCGGCCTCATCTGCTTTTGAGAATATTATTGCTGATGTGGATGAAATGGATGTCTTTCCTGTCTAAAGTGATTTTAATGTCAAAGTTAAAGAATCAATGTGTATATTAAAGTAAGGTAAATACTCTGAAAGAGTAAGCAGATAATCAGGGTTAACATCAATGATATCAGGGTCCATAATGGGACAGGGTAATAACTGTGTGCTCAATAACTGTTGTCTGATGTGGGACAAAACAAAATAGGGAGCATCGATAGAACATGTCTGTTCTCCGTATTTAAAAGTGTTATAATTAGTTACCACACAATATTCACCATCCAAATTATATTGCATTTTTACAGTAGGCAATCTCCATTTCTATAATTGAACTGGGCAAGTATAAGTCTGTTTGGAAATCCATGTTGACAGGCAGTGAACCTCCTTTCAATAAGACTGGTACAACTGAAATTGCCTGGAGCAGATGTTGAGTCCTGGTATTCTGTGCTAATAGTGGTGATGTCATCATCCATGGAAAAGGACCAGTCAGTACTGTCTGAAGAATAGCCACATACAGGTTTAATAACAACAAATACATCACATCGACACCAATAAATATACCCTTTCTTTGCAAAGAAGTCCGTGTGTGGCGAGACCCATGCATCCAGAAGAGAATGGAAAATAAGTAGAAGGGCAAGTCAAGGCATTCTCTGTAGATATCATCATCAAGGTTCCCAATGGAATGTACAGATGCTAGTTTATCAAAAAGAGCTGCAGTAGGATTAAAATGTGGTAAAGAAACAGTGAAAGACACAAACATAGTATCCTTAATTGAACATTTCTTAGAAGTAAATCAAGGGCCAGTATTAGGGTGCCTGGTCTCAAACCCAAATTCCTAGCAGTAGAACTTGGAATAGTTAAAGACTGTAGCATAGCCATGGGAACACAGTTAAGTGATTTGCAATGAGGACAATGCCAGTTAGAGATACATCTATCATGTATGCTATCAGGGATTCTTCTGGATTCTAGATCACGAAATAGATTGTTGATGGTAGTGATAATGTAAGAGCCATAGGCTGAGCACAATATTTCATGGGCAATGTATTGCTTATCTGCTTCTTTATTGTTTTGTGCAATTACTGCATTAATCTTATCTTTGGAAACCAAAAATGTCTTTGCAATGTCATGTATATTGTATACAGTGTATCTTTCTTCCTGACTAAGGTCATCCACACCATGCGCTAATGGGGCATAATATCATTCACCAGACCAGTTTGAAACTTCTGTGAATGTGATTTGATAAGCAATGTTGGCCTTATTCCATATGGACATTGCTGTGCAAAAACACCAGTGGCAGTGCCTGTGGCACCATTGACATCAACTGTATGCCGGGTATTAAGGTTATAACTTTATCATCTGTATTAGGTTTTCTCCTAAAATTGCCTCTATGCCCGGTGGTGTGTACTCCTGCAATAGGGTCTTGGTTATGAATCTGAAAAGCTGCTACGCTATCAAATAACAAGTACTATAAAATAATGATGTATTAGTAGTCTGACACATACCAAATTCTTTCATATTCCAGTAAGTCAAGTTAAACAAAATAGGTATATGCATACTGTATATTGTAAGTTGTTAATAAGTGAGCCAGGTAAAGCAGTGGCTATGAGACCACTATGAGGGACCAGGGGTTTACTTTGGACATTCCAAAGCTGTTTCTCAGAAGGGATAAAACAGAAGGTACATGGCAACTGATGCCATGTTGTGTACAACATAAAATTTCCTGGCAGAGTCTTTAGACAATGAATACAATAGAAGAGAAAATTAAGGCAGTGATATTGCATAAACCAGAATGTCTAAGAGAGGTCTGGTGTAAGGACAAAGGTCTATGTGGGGATAATTTTGCATTGGGCCATCCATGGAAAGTTCCCTAGGAGAGTTTGGACATGGGAGTATTTGTCCTTGAGATTTAGCTTGTCACTTTATTTGTAGGGAAGATTTATCAGGAGCAACAATCGAGGCAGTGATGTAGGCATCTGAACCTTCCTGGACAAAAATCAAATTGTTAGGAATATGGATGGAGACTCCTTCTGAGGTAGGTGCAGGTGGATCAAGGTGAGGAAGGAGGTGCTTTACCATGCCTTGGATGCAGGGATATCTCCTGAAATGAGGAGAATATGGAACAAGCTAGCAATCTTGTCAGTGTATCTGAAAAGGAAAATCAAACATTAGCAAATTAGTACTGTTTCACCCAATGGGGTGAGGAAAAGTAATTTTACTCCTTATACAGTTTCAACTGGTTTGCATGTAACCATTTGATTTGTTGTTTCATAAGTCTAACCTGATAGACTGCTGGACTGAGCTTGTTGACAATGGGGTAGGGTCCTTCCACTTACTGGAGAAAGAATGTGTAGGATGTGCAAATCTGAGAACCATTACCTGATCCCCAACTTGCCAATCCACTTCTTGTGTGTTGCCAAACTGGATTTTGGGCTGTTGCGGGCCTTGCCCACTCAGTTTACAGCATACAAATGAGTGTGTATGAGATCTTGTCTGAGTTTTCCACATATTGGTCCACTGAGACCTGGACTGCAGTGGGACTGTGCAGGTCAAACAACAGGTGTTCAGGTAATCTCATGTTTATACTGGTCATCACCTCTAAGGGTGTCGACTGAATGGTGGGTGAGGTGTACCCTAATTGCCATAAGGAGTAATGGCAGTAGGAATCCCAATCCTTGGGATTGTTCTCAATGAATTTGGAAAGCATTTGCTTAATCCATCTGTGGCTCTCTCTACTTGACCTGGTGATTGTGGATGGTGTGGTATGTGGAACTTCTGATGAACTCCAAGGAGTTCAATGGCTTCTTTCATCAACTCACCTGTAAACTGGTTTCTTTGTCAGAGTCTACCTTAAGAGGTAGGCCCCACCTGGAGAAAATCTGTTCCACTAGGATTTTGGCAGTGGTTTTAGCAGTGCATGTTTTAGTTGAAAGCTTCAACCCACTTAGAGAAGAGATCTGTTACCACAAGGTTGTACTTGTTATTTCTGCTGGTACTGGTCAGGGACCAATAAAATTAATCTGTATGGTGTGCCAAGGCCATAATGTCTTTGTTATAGTAGCTTGGCATTACATTTGGTAGGGATGGGGTTGTTTTGTGCACAAACAAGGCAGTTGGCTATGTACTGTTTGACATCCTTGGTGACACCAGGCCACCAGGACGGTGGTCTTGAGTCTTTGAGTGTATTTTCCACTCCTGGTGTCCACCAGTGGTGGTGTTAAGCACTTGGTGCAGAAATTCAGACCTGAGATGATGAGGGTCCACCCACAATTTGGTGGAGGTGTCATCTGGTTGATACCAGATGAGCTTGTCATCAGGGACAGGTGTAACTTACCTTCATGCCTTTGGTAGGGGTTGTGGGTAGGTAGATTCTTCTCAGTACCTTTGTCCAGGAATATGAACACATCTCTGAGTTCAGTGTCAGCATGCTGGGCTTCTGACAAATCCAAGGAGGAAAAGGGTTCAGGTTTCTTCCTGATTGCTGCAATGTATATGGCGCTCTGGCCTCTGGATGGTCCATCATCCAGGTGTCCCCCTCTGGCCCCTTCCTTTGCAAGGGTGTCATCAGTGTCATTGAAGATATGATGGGGTGTGTATGGAGTGGTCCTTAGCTTTGTGTATATAGAGTTTGTGTGCAAACTTGTGCCAGTGAATAAATGTATACTACCAGTTGCTTGTGTTTCACTAGTGTGCCATCAGAAGAGATAAAGGAGTTTTTCTGCCAGAAAGGAAAAATTCTGTAAGGGAACAACAAACCCACTTAGAGTCTGTGGAAATGATGGTATCCTCGGTTCCATGCTGGATGAGCGTGGAGGCGCAGGTCACCGCTGCCATCTCTGCATACTCTGGTGAGGCCACACTGCAATGCTTAGAAATCTTAAGTGTGTTACCAAAGCGGTAAATGACTAATATGCCCATTCCTGCTATCTGTTCTCCCTGCTAGTAGGAAGCTGAGCCATCTGTAAAGACATGACACAGTGAGGTGTTCTCGAGTATATGCGGTGTGACAGGAATGAAAGCACCTGGATCTGGTAGATCAGGTGGCTCCAGTGTCAGTTATGGGGTTCTCCTTGGAAGAGAGACCATGCGCCAGCATGGATGGCATTTAGTTGGGTGGATCTTGATGTCTCTGTCCTGGGGAAGGAGGGACCAGTGTTTCAGGGTTCTATGTGAAATGGGCAACGAGGAAGGGTGACCCACAGAAGAGCAACATCAGGGTGGCAAAACAATTTTGCCACACTGACAACCTCAGTGCATGGAAAAACAGTGCTGAGGCTGAAAATACTTGCTCTGTGGGGGCTGTGCTCCCCACACCCCCTCCCACAAGGGGCTTCACCCCCCACACCCCCTATAAGGATTCTCAACTCCAGGGGTGCATGTCGAGGGGTGCGAAGCAAAAAAAATAAGACTTTCGCCAGGCACAAGAAAAGCATAGTAGCACCGGACTCAGACCCCAACCCGAACCCCAGCACCGCAAGCGTGAGGCCAACCCCTGATGCCATGGTACAGCTCAGCAGCCAATTGCAGTGCCACCTCCTACATCCCTCCACCCTCCCAGGCCACACTAGCCATGCTCGCTCCCCCTCATGTGCATGTACATGTAGTGACATCCTGTCTTTAGGGTGCCCACCCCACCGCATCCAGTCGCCTCCATGCCCCCACCTTTCAGGCTTCACCCATATCGTGCATCGCCATTTTGGATGGCACCATCATTCAGGATCCCACCTCACGCTACAGTGTGTTAGTCTGGTATTAGAGACTGACCCATCCTTTACTCTGTCTGGCTGCTGTGTTGTTTTGTAGGGAGCTGCCATGGGGAGACAGGTAGGTGATCCAGGGGACACATCCATGGCAGGAAGGAAAGGGACCACATCGGTGGTCAGAGGAGGACTGGGGGCTATAGGAGCTGCATTGGTGGTGAAGGAGAATTTGGAGGGCCGCTGCCACTCAGGAGCAAGGAGCGGTGGGGCCAATCCAGCTGAGCGAGCAAACTTTGGTTGAGCGACTGGACCATAAAGACCATTAGCCCAGTCATGAGTGCTGATGCTGTGTTGTTTTGTCAGATTCTTCCATGGGGAGATGGGGCAGGTGATCCAGTGGCCACATCGGTGGTGGAAAGAAAGGGACCACATCGGTGGTGCGGAAGAGGACTGGGGAGCCATAGGAGCTGCATCGGCAGTGAAGGGAGAATTCGGAGGCCACCGCCACTCAGGAGCAAGAGGGTTAGGGCCAATCAGTGCTGAGCATGGGAACTTTGGTTGAGTGACTGGGCTATAAAGTCATTAGCCCAGTTGTGAGTGCTGCTGCTGTGTTGTATTGTCGGAGCTGCCATGGGAGATGGGGCAGGGGATCCAGGGCCGCATCGGCAGCAGGAAGGAAAAGGACCACATTGGTGGTTGGAGGAGGACTGGGGCATAGGAGCCACATCAGTGGTGAAGGAGAATTCAGAGGTTGCCACGGCTCAGGAGCAAGGAGCAGTGGGGCCAATCAGCGCTGAGTTGTGAACTTTGGTTGAGCGACTGGGCTGTAAAGGCCATTAGCCAGTCATGAGTGCTGCTGCTGCTGTGTTGTTTGTCCCACCACCCACCCCAGCCCTGATGTCTATTAAATAGTCAGTGGGGTGGAGCCTCAGAGGGGAAGGCTGTGAGTGGGGTCCTAGACTGCTACTAATTGGGAAATGGGAGATGTATGCTGTGCCTGCATGGGCAACACTGATCATCTATACAGAGCAAGCTGAGTGAGGGGACTTGGACTTTGGATAATTAAATGAAAGGGCGGCTGTATGCTGTGCCTGCTTGGCACCATTGACTACCTGTTATATACAGCTGCAAGATATGATGAATTTGGTCTGATTACTGGGCTGAACTGTTTACTGCTACTGATATTTGTGGGGTGGGCAAAACTGACTTGGTTCTGGTTTGTGGCAGATTGCAGGAAAGGGGACGGTTTGCTGTGTCTGCTTGGGCACCATTGGCTACATGCTCTCTCTCTCACTGTATATACATATATACAGTATATATATATATATATATATATATATATATATATATATATACATGACTGCAGGATTTGGTAATTGTGAACTGTGATATCTGCTGAATTGTATATTTCTGTCTGATCTCATATAGTGTGGCCAAAAACTAAATTGGTGCTGCAAGCAGTTGGTACTGCTCACACCAAAATGAGGGTGGTTTGGAGCTGGCCAGAGCAGGCATCTTCAGCTTGGTGATAGGGTGTACAGGGTGCAGGGCAGCAATAATCCAAATTGGGCATGGAGGAATGGAGAGTGTCCAGTGTGTTTTCAACTGACAGGACATAGGGAGGAGGTCAAGGGATAAGAGAACTTGAAGGTATGAGGGAGGGAGGGAGAAGAGTGGAAATGGTCCCATGGAGGGAGGTGAGGCCACTACAGCATACTCTAAAGAGCAGGTAGGCATGGGCCTAAGGAAACTCCAGAGGGTGGGGAGCAATATAAGCAATGAATGGAAAACACCTCACAGGAAGGGGCCGATCAGGGGAGCAAAGAAGGGAGTGGGTAGGAGAAAACATGCTGGGGCAGGCATCACACTTAGTAACAGATACATCATGCTGTACCCAGGAGAGGAGGTGGATGAGGCGGGGGGGGGGAGCAAGCAGTCAGAGAGGGTTTGGTCAGCAAGCCAGGGGTGGGAGTAGGAGGATAGTGAAACAGGAGGGGCAGGCAGGCAGAAAGTGTGACTAGAAGCTGGGGGTTGGGGCAAAGAGGTGATGGGGACAGAGGGGAGGGAACTGAGGGAGCAGGCACTCAGGCTGAGAAAGTCAGCCAAGGAGAGGGGGTAGTGGGGGCACTCTAGGAAGGTCAGCATCGGGAGGAGAAATCTATTGAGGAAGAGAGGGCAGGAGGGTAGGGTAGGGTAGGGAGAAATATGCCAGATGGGATGGGGAGACAAGACAGAAGAGGAGGTTGAAGGCAGGAGGGAAGCAGTAGAAGGGTGTATGGGCAGGGGTCCTAGGGATTCTGTCCCAAAAGGGAGTCAGGGAGGTCTGGGTGGCTAGCAGTTCCACCCAGGAGGTTGGGGGTGAAGAGAAAATTGGGAACCCCAAACAGAAGGAAGAGCATGGTAGGACACGCACAGACTAGTGATCCCTGGACTGAAGGGGTGGGAGTAGTAAGCTGGGGTTGATAATAGAAGGAAGAGCCTGGAAGGGTCAAAGGGCCAGTAAGGTGGGTGGGGTGAAGGTGAGTGCTGGGGACTCCATGACCAGGGCATCCAGTGGGAGGGGTGGGAGGGAAAAGCAGCCTGGTCAGGGTTAAATGTATCCCGGCCTATCTATGTTCTGCCAAGGCCAAATTCCAGCTATTTTCATTAATGTTGGAATGTGGGAATCACCAGATTTCCTAGTACATCTTTGCACACAAATGATTTGGAAGGAACAGCAAACTGTAAATCCAGGCGAGGTTTCGGGAACTGGCCAGAAGTCTGCCATTCAATAGGAAGTTCAATTTTCTTCTTGGAAATCCTGCCAGTACCTAGGGCATCTGGAGAGACCAAGCACAAACTCAGAGGTGTGAACCAGTGCCTCATGGATTGGTGCAAGGCAGAAGGGTATGGGCTGGTGAGGGGCTGGGGGACACATGGGATGATAAGGGGTTATATGATAGGGATAGGATACATCTTAACCTAGAGGGAAGGGATCTTAAAACTGAAACTTGCTGATTCATAATCGAGAAGTGGGTTTAAACTTGTAAAGGGAGGCATTAGTAAAGGAATGGAGTCAGGAGGACTGACCGAGGTCCCTGGCCTAGGGTGACAAATGAGGGCAGGTGACTGTGATGTACACAAAGCAAGAGCTGTGCAGGAAAGGGCAAATAGGGAATGCATAGATCCAAGTCAATTGGGTAGGGGAATGGGGTGGAGGACAGTCCTGTTCAATGCCGAAGTATGGGCAACAAAATGTCCAAGCTCCAGGTGATGCTTCAGAGGATCAGTGGATGTGACAGTGATTACGGAAACATGGACCACCAAGAAGAATGATTGGGACCTAAGCTTGGAGGGCTACACAATATTCAGGAGGGATAGGGATAGAGAAGAGGGTAGAGGAGAGGAGGGTGTAGCACTGATAGTCAAGAATGGCATATTGGTGAGTTGAGTGGAGGAGGCAGATGGTGGAGAGAAGTGATTTGGGTAACCCTACAATCAGGGAGGCAAAAGACTGAAAGTAGTGGTGGTGTACATGCCCTCTGCAGTGGATGAGGACTTGGAGGAAAATTGTTCGAGAACATCAAGGGGCACTGTGACCATGGAAAGGGTAGGGTGGTGGTCATGAGGGACCTAAATATGTCAGGGCAGAATTGGACACCATGACATCAGCGGTGGCAGGAAGCAGAGGCTGATGGATGTGTTTCCAGATGTCTTTCCAGTCCAACAGATGGGGAACCTACTGGGGGTTAGGATACTGGATGTTGTCCTTGCAGACAGTGACCAGATAAGGAGTCTGTAGGTGTGTAACCCGCTAGCAGGAGGAGGAGACCATGCCACGGTCTGGTATCTCCAGTGTCTGAGGGAAGGACAACCACTCAAATGCAGTAGTAGTGGACTTCAGGGGCAGAGTTTGTGGGCATGGGCAGGATTCTGAGGGAGCTTGGCAAGATTAGGCCAGACATGGATGTTGGTAGCTTGTGGAGACCATTAAAAAGGCACAGGAGGCTAGTATCTCATTTGCAGGGTAAGGCTTAAAAATGGTAGGGCCAACAAGCCATGCTGGTGGACCAGAGGGAGGTGTAAGAGGCGGAGGGGATGAAAGCTGCCTACACTCATTTAAGCACTCCAGGGGGACCAGGAAAGGTGAGCATGAGTTGACAGCTAGAAGGGTCACAAGAGTGGAGAGGGAGCCAAGGTGTGGATGGAGCAAAACCTGGCTAGGGATATCAGAGGGGTGGAAAGGATTTTATAGATACAAGGGTAAAGAGGAAAGGAGAGCACAAATCTCCAGGATTAGGACTGGGGAGGGATGGGCTCCAGTAGCTACTAACAGGTACTTTGCCACGATATTTATGGAAGGAGACATGTGTCCATTCAACCGGAAGGGGGGCAGCTGAGAGGAGAGGACAGATGAAGATGAGAGGACCAGAGAGGCTGGGGCACTCAGTGGGCCAGGCCTAGAAGGGGATGGGTGCTTTGCTGAGGGGGTTAGGAGGGAGAAATCACAGAAGACAGGGTGAGGAGGCCCTATGGGTGCTGAAAACTGACAAGACACTGGGACCAGATCTGCTGCATCCTAGAGTTCTGAAGGAACTGGGGGCGAACTAGCAGCTCCACTAGATGCGCTGTTCAGTGTCTCTCTCTAGACAGGATGGGTGCCTCAGGATTGGAGGGTGGATCATGTGGTGCCTATCCACAAGGGGTCTAGGGAGGAGATGGGAAATTACAGGCCTGTCAGCCTAACATCGGTGGTAGGCAAACTAATGGAGGAGCTTCATCAAGGGAAGCTGAGGAGGCAACTGGAAAGGCTAGGCACGTGGATGAGAAACAGTATTGTTTTGTCCCAGGAGATTGTGCCAGACCAACCTCATAGATTTTTCTGACTGGGTGACAGGGACCCTGGACAGACAAAGACAGTGGACATCCTATATCTGGATTTCAGTAAGGCTTTGACTCAGTACTCACATCGGGTTGTTGACAAAGTTGGGAGGCATGATGTGGGAGGAAGACAGTTGCTTAAATGGGTAGAAAACTGGCTTACAGAAAGAACAAGAGAGGGTAGTGGTTGGTGGGATAGTCTCCTCCCTAGAAAGGTCTTCATTAGGGGTTCCCCAAGGTTCAGTACTGAGGCACTCCTGTTCAATGCCTATGTCTCTGATATAGGAGAGGGGTTAGGAATAGGATGAGCCTCTTCATGGATAACTCAAAACTGGGAGCACTGTCTGACGAGGGGAAGTGAGGGTGACAGTCCAGAGGACCTGGATACCCAGGAGGTTGGTCAAGGAGGTGGGGGCTGAGGATTTATCTGTGAAGTGTAGGGTGTTGCATCTGGGGGTCAGAAACACAGGTCATGTATACACCCTGGGAGGGTCTTACTGCAAGCCACATTGGGTGAAAGGGACCATGGGTGGTGGTAGACACTAGAATGAACAACACTGAAAACTGCAGAAGATTGGTAGCAAAGGCAACAGGATACTGGGCTGCATAGCCGGGAAATAACATCCAGGAGGAGCGATGTGATCCGGCCTCTGTATAATGCCTTGATCAGGCCGCATCTTGAGTATTGCATGCAGTTCTGGAGACCTCACCTTAGGAAGGACATGGTACTATTGGAGGGTCGAGAAGGGCAACCAGGATGATCTGGGGCATGAGTGATGGGACCTTTGAGGAAGGCTGGAAGGCCTTGGACTGTACTAGCTGGAGGAGAGGAGAGGAGAGATGGGGGACATGATTGAGGTATTCAAATATGTGAAAAGGATTAACAGAGACAGTGTCAAAGAAATGTTCAGGCTAAAGAAAGGGGCACAACCAGGAGGCATGAATGGAAGTTGAAGGGGAACCTACCGGGAGAACACAGAAGACATTACTTCACTGAGATGGTGGTGGAGCCATGGAATGCATTGCCTGGGAGTCTAGTAGAGCAGGGCACAGAGGAGGGCTTCAAGAGGGGTGGGACAGATGCATGGGTGCACTGAAGCCAAGTTGCCTCGGGGCCAAGGAATAGTGCCCAATAGGGGGTTAGCTACAGGAGCAGGCTAAAAAGACTATTAGGCCTATTCTGCTGGCCTTTAGTATGTTAGTATGATAGCAAAAAGTTGTGGCGGTGGTTTGTATTGATAATAATAATAATAATAAAATAATACAAATTTATTTGTTAAACGCCTTTCAAAATTCAAACCACTGTACAGTACACATAAAACAAAACACAATAAATGCAAGGTAAAATCAGGAAAATACTGAAAAGCTTTTCCCTATAGAAATGTCTTAAGTACACTCAAACTCCCACCGTGCCACTCCTGAAGCTGACAGGGTAGAGAATTCCAGAGGTCGGTGCCACAAATCCAAAGACAGCGCATCAGATGACTTTAGATTGACCTCAGAATCTCCAGTAACCCCTCATCAGATGAGAAGAGCTGTCACAGAGGGTGTAAGGAACCAGGATCTCTTTCAAGTAATCAGGACCCAAACTGTGTAGGGCTTTGTAAGTCAAAAGACTTACCTTAAAGGTGATCAGCCACTGAATAGGCAGCCAATGCTGATCTTGCAGCACTGGGGTGATATAAGATCTTCTAGAAACCCTGTCAACAAACATGCTGCCATGTTCTGCATTAGCTGCAAGTGGTGGATATCAACCCTAGAAAACCCTAGGTAAAGGAGTTGCAGTAATCAAGGTGTGATGTCACAAAGGCATGGACTAAGATAGGTAGGTCATTAGATGGAACAAGTTGCTTAATCTAACGATGTTCTTAAGATGGTAAAGCCAGCATGACTGACTGCCAAACCTGATGACAAAGAGACAGACCATTGTCAAGCATCACCTCTAGGTTACACACACATTGAGAGGTGAGAATCTGGGCATCCCTAGGATTAAACTGGAAAGGAGCCAGTCCTCAACCCCTCTGCCCTACGACCCAGGTCCACAACCAAAACCTCAGTCTTTCTTGGGTTTAACTTAGACCACTGGTATTTATCAAGTCTTGGATTTCTATGAGGCAGCTGTTCGGTACTGAGATTGCACTAACCTGGTCAGGAGTAAAGACAGGTAGAGCTGGGTATCATCAGCATAGCAATGAAACCTCAGCCCATACCATTTACAATGTCTCCGAGGGCAGCATGTATACTGTGAATAACATGGAGACAGCACGAACCCTGAGGTACCCCACAGGACAGACAGAAAGCCCGGATGAAAATAAACCTGAGACCACTGGCTGTGTTCTACCAGCGAGGAAGGATTAAAACCATCTGAGGACTGTACCGACAGCCCACAGATGAACCTCAGATGTTTGAGCAGAATCCCATGATCCACAGTATCAAAAGCTGATGATAAATACAGGAGAACCGAGATGGAACAGTGTCTCTGGTCTCTCACCATCATGAGATCATTGAGCACCTTAACCAGAGTGGTCTCAGTACTATGCCTCTATGAAAACCCAATTGGAGGGGTTTGTATAAATTATGGATGGTTAAATGGTTATCCAGTTGAGCAGCCACTACTTTCTCAACAACCCTCCCACAAAAGGGAGGTTAGTAATAGGCCTGTAGTTTGCTTGGCTCTCCGGGTCTAAAGAAGCTTTCATGCAGGGGGTCACCACCCTCCTTCAGGAGCTAGGGAACTCACTGAATCCAAAGAGCACTGGACAATCCAAGCTAAGACCGGCCGATAGTATCGCTTCAACCCAAAAATTCAGGGAAGTAGGGCCTGGGTCTAAACTACAGCATGTGGGATGCATCTCTGGACAATCCACATAATATCTCTGAAATCTGGCAGGTCAAAGGTACTCCAGGAAATTCCAGACACTGCAACGAAGCACCCATCAACAGCAATCCCCTTAGAATGAAGTTGGTGGCACTCCTGTCCGATGTCAGCCACCTTACTCACAAAGAAAGAGAAGCGATCTCATCACAATCATCCTGTGAAAAAACTCAGGGACTGCTGACAGGCTGGGTTGCACAGCCTGTCAACAGTTCTGAAGGATTGACCCGGACAGTTCCATGCGACAACTATTTCCCCGGACAGGAATTCTGCCTTCTTACAGAAATTTCTGCTTGGTAGAATTTGTAATGTTCTAACAAAATAAGGTGGTCGGCATCAGAGGCAGTCTTCCTCCAATAATGCTCTAACCCTCGCCCCAATCTCTGTAGCTCTCGAGAACCCCATCAAACCAGGGGCCCCTAGAGTGACACGGGAGGGTGAACACAAATAGAGACAATCAGATTGAGGGCTGAGGATACGGCCCCATTATAGGCTGCAACCAACTGCTCAGGATCTGTGCAAGTCTCATCCAACAACGAGGTCAATTACCACCATCAGGTCTTCAGAGACCACATCCCGCAAGGCGGTACCGGACCAACTTCACAGGGGCCAAACTACCAGGGGGCTGAAAATTGAACCCAATTGTGTAGTGATCGGACCAATCAACTGGTTCCACCACTAAGTCAGAGCCCTCGATCCCGGGAGAAAACCAGATCAAGAGTGATTGCCCTTATGGGTAGCTGAGGAAACAACCTGAGTGAAGCCCAGAGATGTCATCACCTGGAGGACATGATGATCGGGGAGTACCCAACGACATACAGAAAGTGCTGACAGCCCAATAGGTGTCCAGAAGGTTCATTTGCAAAGGATGTATTTCTGTTCCACTGGGGTCAAGAGCTGTGATTCATATGCAGTGGATCTCAGGGTGCCATGGACCTTCTGGGCCAACACTGCAGACATAGCAATGTCAGAGGTGACACATTCCAGATGGAATGGCAGGGCTGGATTGGGGTTAACCAAAGCTGGAGCTGAGGCCAAGGCCTGTTTCAGTAACGTGTTACAGCTTGGGTATGTAAGGGGCCCCAAGTCCAGCGAACATCCTTTTCAGTAGTTCATACAGAGGGGCAGCCTTCTGAGCAAACTCACAAATAAAACCTCTAGAATATTTCACCATACCTAGAAACCTTCTAAGGGTGGCCACTCGTTGGTAGGCAGTGGCAGATCTTTCAATCCTGTATCTTCTTCCAGGTAGGACTTCTGCCTTGGTCAGTTATCCTCAGGCCAAGAAAGAGTACCTGTTTCTGACATATAGTTGTGCTTTTGCAGAGGTTACATTTGAGGCCTGCCCTCTGGATGATGGTAAGTAGTTCATCTAAAGATCGGTTGTTGTTTCTGTGTGGCTGTGGCCAACAACAGATCATCCACATACTGCAAGAGACACTGGGGTGCAGAGAAACCCTCAAGGGCATCCATCATGTGCAAATGGAACAGGGAGGGTCTGTTATGTTACTCTTGTGGTAATCAGGTCCATCTGTACTGCTTGCCCTTAAAGGTGAAGGCAAACTTATATTGACTTTTGGGGCCAATGGCAATGACCAGAAACCATTGGATATCTAGGGCACTAAACCATTGCTGGTCAGAGGTCAATAGTCATAGCTGCGTCTGGTGCTGAGGCCACAGTTGAGGCACAACTGAGGGTGACCTGGTTTAGTCTCCTGTAGTCAATAGTAAGTCTCCAGGCAACTGTGGGTATTTTCACAGGCCAGACTGGAATTTGCAGTAGAAACACATGTTCTGATTACACCTTGCTTGAGGAGTGATTTGTTTCCTAAGAGAGCAAGGCCTCAGGTGGAAAGGGGTGTTGCCTTTGCCTCATGTGCTGGACCTATCACTTCAATTACAGTGTGCATCCTGCCACAGTCATGCTTGTTAGTGACAAATGTCTCCAGATGTCTTTGTAGAATGGGGAGTAGCTTTGGGAAAAGCTCACAGTTCTTAAGCAAATCTATGACGTCATACTCTGTTGTTAGTAGAGATTGTTGCAACTACATGTGAGTCAGGGATCATGATGGTGTGAAATGGTCCCTGAATTTGTATCAGTAACATGTTGGCTAGGTCTACCACACAGCCGTGTGGTGCCGAAAAGTCAGTTCCATTATACTAGGGTGACCATACAGTACCATTCGCTGAAAGGTATGATATGCCTTCAGGTGTCCCAGTGTCACAAGTAGTGGCAGGGAGCAGTATGAAGGTAACACAGTTCTCTCTACACCAGACATGTTGGTCCTCCATCTGGTAGACCAAGGTGATGTGTCTGGGTTGTCATCCTGTAATATAGACACAGCCATGCCTGTATCCAGTAGTACTGTCAGTAGGT
The DNA here is from genome assembly GCA_016271365.2 of Neoceratodus forsteri. NCBI lineage: Eukaryota > Metazoa > Chordata > Ceratodontiformes > Ceratodontidae > Neoceratodus > Neoceratodus forsteri. Next base: position 1,021,718,863 of record CM028129.1, read on the forward strand.
GGCCCCTGACTTGGCCTCAGTGCAGGGCCTTCTGTTTGTATCCAAGACCAGCTTGTTTATAACATGGACTGGGGCCTGTAATTGTCAATCTGTACCAGTGGAAGCATGGGGAACTCTTGAGAAGAGAGTCTGAGGCCTGGTTCCTTTGAACCATCTCACCATGCTGTACTGATGCTATATAGGAGCTGCTGCCAGGTTCAGGACTGTAAGAGCCTGAGAGCCTGGACTTCCGGTATCTCCTCGGCCTGTTAAGGCCTGCTGTCCCAGTTATATCGCTGCAAGGGCCGAACAGGGATGGCATCCGTTCTACAGACGTACTTGCCAAGAAGATCTGGGTATGTTCATGAAAAAGTTGTACCAAATTGTGACATGAGGGGTTAATTTTCAAATGCAAGTAGATAATTTTTTTCTAGCATTTTAACATGCCATGACCTACAGTGAAAAATGCACTGTGTTGCAAGATAACTGACTTTTAAATGACCAAGAAAAATAAGCTTCAGTGTTCTGAATGTACCAGTGGACACCAACCTTGTGTTCTGAATGTACCAGTGGACACCAACCTTGTGTTCTGAATGTACAGCGGACACCAACCTTGTGTTCTGAATGTATAGTGGACACAAAACATGCATTGTCAATATGATACAGACCAGTAAACAGCAATGTAGGTTTATAAAGTTTACTAGTTGTGATCTATGTTGTTAAGATTTACATATTCGTGTACTGAAGTGCACTAAAACAAGAAAAAATCAATAAGGTGTAAAAATAAAACATCATAGAAAAGATTGTGCATAGCAAATTATCATACTGTCAACACTTTAAATGCTGTCAATTGCAGCAACTCTTGAAGCTTTATATATTTTGTGGTGATAGTTTGCAGTTAGTCCTGTGCAATTGTAAAGCTTCCATTTCTGACAGATGTGCAGGTCAGTGGAAATGTCTCTGCTGTCTCGCCATACCAGTGTCCTGCTGCTGTGGCCATGTGAGACGCTGATTTGCATGCTGATCCTGGAATTTGACAGTGAAAGTACGTTGTAGTTCATTAAATGCAAGCACTGCCTGACAAAAACTGTTTGGAATAGTAGACTGCATAGAAGTTTTCCAGCTGTATCTTGTCTGGGTTTAATTTTTTTTTAGAAGATGGACAGTCAGCAAGCACACTAGGGACAGAAGCAGTGGAGAAGGCCATTGCTGAAGTTTCATGAGTAGAAATGCCTAAGCAGCAATCAGGTCAGTTGATGAAATGCTAGTTACAGCAGAGGGTCTGTCAGTAGAGTGGCAGGAGCAAAGGAGGGTCAAGTAACTGCTGTTTGTTAGTAGAGTGGCAAGAGCAGAGGAGGGTCAGTCACTAGAGAGCTGGAAACAGCAGGAGTGTCCATATCTGCAGTGCTGCGCTCATGGGCACTCTTTTTTGTGCACTGAGTTGTAGAGGAGAGTGTCACTGGCATTGCTGGACAGTGTCATTCCTGAGTTCAAGCATTTGAGCTGTTGGAGAAGTACTGGTGCTGCAGTGTTTCAGTTTGAGCCTCTTTGAAGTCCATTGATCCACATGCTCTACGCTTGCTACATGGGCCACCATCATTTTGGCACTTGTGGCAGACAAAGACAATGATCTGGTGGCAACCACACCTTCCACAGATCTTACACTCTGGACATGTCTTGTCCCAGGAAAAGCTATAACATCAGGTCATTTTGACATTCTTATGTATTTGTCAGGCACCAGAAAATTTTCTCTTGGAATGCCCACACCCATCACTTGGAGGTCTCTGGTCAGATTATCATGACATTACATGAACATCTCTTCTGCTGTTGAAATGATAGCAATTTGTGATTTCATGGCCTTGTTTTATGACCATTTCACCCACTATTCTCCCAATAGAGGGTGCTTACCATGATGTGATCAAAATTGGCACATTCAACAGGAATCCACACTCTGATGAAGCCTTTGAAATTTCACAGAAGGACCATTTTGATTTGTACTGACTGGCACAGCCATCTTGAAATGTACCTTCCTCGTAATGTTTATGTGGCGAGTGTTCATGATGTGTTCACTGGCCATCTTACAAAATGTTGAACAGCACAGTGGTAATGTGTGAGGTCATCTGAGATGAATACCAGGTATTCCATGACAAGATCATTACAATGTGAGCACCTGTAATATCTAACTATCTGGTGCACTGTAACCCACTCGTGATGCCAGTGGCAGGACTGGATCTCATCCTGGTACTTGCAGGCATAGTTTTGACAAAGTCCAACACAATGATGACTCAGCCCTGTGGTAGATTTGTCTTGAGTAATGTGAATTGCATTATTTGCCACAATGCCACATGTAGATGGTGACCCAGAAACTGTAGGCCTTCCTATAAGTTGTTGTAACACGGTCTTGTTGCTGACCGACACTTCGCGGGATGTTTTTGTGTTAATGCCATCATTTGTTTCTTCACTGTGATGGCTTCCCACTGGTACCATCTCAATATTTCTAACCCATGTTGATTCAATAGAGCCTCTGCATGTTTTAAATTGCCTTCACTGCACAAGCCTCACATATCTTCTCCAGACAGTCTTTTCTGAAAAACATGGAACCTTCATTTGCACACATTGTCAGCTTCAGAGTTTTGTAAATATTAGTGACTTTGCACTCTGGCAGTTTGTAAAATCTGCCATGTGGTTTAATGATAGCAGATTTAATGTGGCATTTTCACAGTACTCACATAGGAACTTGCCCAGTTTCTTTTGTCTGGCAAGTTTTATATGCTTGGAGCACAAACAGTTGAACTTGATGGCACTGATATGGTACTCTGGGTGTAGCTTCAGAAATTCTGCATTTAGTAAATGAAGGAGTTTTGATAGGAGCAATTTGAACATTGGCTTCTTTTTAAGAATGTCTTCTTCTATGGCAGAGGGTTGCTGATTGTTCAAAATCTTTTTCTTTGTAATTTTCTGAGGCAGTACAGAATTGTGTATGCTTTTACATGCTTCCGTTCACTATGAGATGAATTCACGAGTGTTGTCCAGCTAATTCCAAGGGTTGTGCTTACGTACATAGCATCTTTATTTTCAGCACCAAAACTGCTCTGACCGTTCCCGTTCCTGTTGTCTATTCTTCACATTTTCCTTTATTACATCCATAATGTTTGCCTCCAAATTGTGACATCATTTCACCACCATCACACATGGTCTTAAAGTGAATTTCTGACTAGTTGCTATAAGGTATTGGGCTTCATGGCCCAATACCTTACTCTTAACATTATCATCACCTCAAACAATTTAAATTTCACAGTTTTAGCATGGGACGGGATCATAACTGATGCGAATACTCGGTGAGTTGATCCCTTCCAGCTTCCTGGTGCCCGCTCTGCCCTAACTACTCCCTATGCTGTCTGGAAACTGTTACTTGTGGCCAGAGAATGTGTGGGCGAGGCCTATACAAGTCTATAGGGGTTATTTTTAAAGCCATTTTTAGTAATTTGTAACAATCCTAGAGGAAAATTAAAGTCGTCACTTAACTAGTAGGGCCATATACTAGTTAAGTGACTGCTATCCTCAGGACTATTAAAAAATGACTAAAGTCAGCTTAAAAATAGCCCTATAGACTGCTATGAGGCTGGCCCTCACAATCTCCATGTCACATCACAATATCCAAAGGCGCGAGGGTGGAGTTGGGGTATAATGAGGAAACCAGGAAGCTGGAAAGAGATTGCTACAACTGAGGGTTCAGTGCCAGTTACAATCCCTTCCCATGCTAAAATGACTAACTTTAAAATTAAACATTTTGCAGGGGTGAGCACAGAACGATATAAGGTATTGGGCTATGAGCCCAATACCTTATATCGAAGCTTCCTTTAACATGGCTGTGTGCTGGTGCTAACAAAGAAGACTGTATTCAGCATGCAGCCATGTTAAGACTATGGGACACATGGAAGGCATTTACAGCAAAACATTGAGAAACATTTTAAAACAAGCCCCAAAGTACTGGGCACCCCCATTCCCACAACTACATGGTCTGAACATGGCCAAGGGTCGAGAAGCAAACAATGGCCTGCTCAGCACCCAGCCATGTGCTAGGTGGTTACACAAAAGCATATGGACATCAGGGCCCACACCACAGAATGGACACAGCAGGCAAATCATTTCACAGAAAAACATTTAGTAGCAGACAGGCAATACTTTGCACTCCCCAAATGACCACAGACTGCAAGGTCTCAAAATGGCTGAAGGTTGAGCAACAAACAATGGCATGCACAGCATCCAGGCATGTGGAGACCATGCTGTGGGTGGTTACACAAAAGCAGATGGACATAAGGTCCCAGTACCACAGAAATGGACACAACAGGCAAACCATTTCACAGAAAACATTTAGTAGCAAACAGGCAATACTTTGCCTTCCCCCATCCCCAAATGACCACAGACTGCAAGGTGTCAAAATGACAGAAGGTTGAGCAGCGAACAATGGCCTGCTCAGCATCCACCAATGTGGAGACCATGTGGTGGGTGGTTACACAAAATTCTGTCAGGCATGATTAAGCTGGAGGGATTCTGGGAAGCATAGGGAGAGGCATCACCAGTAGAAAACAGGAGGTTGTTATCCCTCTGAGCGGACAGTTGGTGAGACCCTATTTGGAGTACTGTGTGCAGTTCTGGAGATCCCATCTCCACAAGGACATAGACAGGATGGAGGCAGTCCAGAGGAGGGCAATAACAAGGATGCAGGGTCTGTACCATAAGCTATACGAGGAGAGACTAAAGGAGCTTAATATGTATACCTAGAGGAAAGGCGGGAGGGGGACATGATGAGAGACCTTTACCAAATACCTCAGGAATCAACAATGTCCAAGATGGTAGTATATTTCAGAAAACAGATGTGCAAGAACAAGGGACCACAATTTGAAGATAGAAGGGGAAGGCTCAGGGCAGCGTGAGAAAGTATTTTTTTCACAGAGGGTGGTGGATGCATGTAACAGCCTTCCGAAGAGTTGTGGGGTCAATAACAGTGGAGGAATTCATGAATGCATGGGACAGATATAAAGCAACTCTGGTGAAGCGCAGAAGGAAGTTGGCTGTTGGTTAACTAGGATCTGCAGCTTTTCCAATATGTGAGGAAATGGGTAGACTGGGTGGGCAGAGCTATCCTTATCTGTAACAAGGTCTATGTTTCTATGTTAAACATCAGCACTGCAAAGCATGGATTAAAAAAAATACAATGGACATTACAAAACATCTTGGAGACTATTATTACCCATTGACAATGTGAAATGCAACAGAAACAGCTTTTTGGACCAGCCCAAATAATACTTTGCCCCCACAACCACAGATTGCATGGTCTCAACATGGTCTGCTCACCATCCAGACATGTGGAGGCCATACAGTGAGTGGTTTAAAACTGTATACAACAAACCATGGATTTGAACAAGCATTTTGGTAGCAGGAAGGCCGAGCATAAGTACTAAATCACCCTCCAGCCCCAGAAGCAAACATCAGCAGACAGCAAACAGTAAATAAATCACACTGCTGGAGTCCAAATAAGCTGCACAATGATCCCCTGTCCCTAAAACTGTCAGACCTGGTCAGAACCTTACCTTTTGGTGCTCAGAGTGCACTTTGAATGACTGGGGCTCTTCCTAGTTCTGAATGCAAAATGGTGGACACCAACACTTTCTGCTGTACAAAAACAGCAAGAAAGGGGCAAGCACTTATGTACAGTAGATTTTACACCTCCCACTGGCCACCTATGTCTCAGGGAAAACTGGAATCCCAAAACAATTAGGCAACCAATTGGGGAGGGGGGCTTGAATGTACCTAATTAGAACATGGACACCATTAGTTGGAAGGGTTGAAAAGATGGCCTGACTCAAATGATAAAGAGTAGGCAAGAAGTTCTACCTGACAATATAGCAAAGGCAGCATGGTAACACACAGGAACATTAAAAAAGGGATGTGCATGTCAAAAGGTAATTAATTGTCATGTTCTGAATGTACTAGCTGAGGACACCAACTAGTACATTCAGAACAGCTTGAAGGTGCTTCAAACTATAAATATAATGGGTAAAATAACATAGGTAGGGTAAAAGAAATACAGGACAGCATCTGGATTGTTGAAAGCATATCTTGTTTAAACAGAAAATGGCAGAAATGACAGAAAACATGCAACTAAAACCTACAGGCTTTCCATGTCACAATTTAGGACCAATAAAACAGCAGGAAAATTGGGTTGACAACAACAACAAAATTCCAGGCAGCTGTGGACACGTAGTTTTATTGTATGTATCTCTACATATACAAAAGCAATAAAACAGCATTTCAAATATTATTTTTAATTTTTTCCTTACTTTGTATCACCCTTTTAACATTTCCATTCCATTGGTACAAGATTTTCATGAACATAGCCATCTGAATTTCGTTTTCATCAGCTATTTCCCAATACGAGGGCCTGATCTTTGTTGTTTACCTGGGTCTTATACTCAATAAGGTCCACATCTGTGACTTCCCGCAAGATGCGTCCCTGCTCTATAGGCCAACCAGAGCCTCTGGTGGAAAGTCACTGGACTTTCTTTTGCATTCTGTTTCACAGTATGTGCAAGCATCACTACTACACATCTGGATTGTATGCAGAAATGAGCTCAGATGCTTCTTCATCAAAGGTGGTGTGGCCATCCTGGTGGGCGACATCGGGAGTTTCACCCACAGGCCAAGATCAATGGTCTGGCGTGGATATGGACCTGGTAGTCTGCAGTGAGACTAAGCATTTCACATGTGGTATGCACCTTTTCAAGTGGCAACTGAAGTTGTCAGATGGGCTCATCTGACCAATGCTGTCAGCTATTTGCTGAACAGAGTAGGCTATTTGTAGGGGATTATTGGGAGGATCAGAGTGGAGGTAGATTGCTTGGTGCCTCCAGAGCTGCCTGAGCCATGGCTTCAGCCACAGAATGAACCATGCCCTCCTGAGTACCAGCCTCATGTAGAAGCTGCCTAATCTGGGTCTTAAGAACCCATTTGTTTTCTCTAGAGATGGGCACAGCGCCTAAGGCACTTTCAATCATTATTATTTATTTTTTATTTATTATACATATCGAATTACAACCCTTTGAGTCAAGGACTTGTTTCCAAAGGCTCCACATCAGTTCCAATAGATTCAACACACAGACAGCAACACAGGTACAATATGATAACAGGAGGTTACAGAAGTTTTGTTACATACCAAACAGCAAATAGCAAACAGTATTCATATATTTGCAGGTGTCAGAACAAACAACTTAGATTACCAAGCCATCCAGTGCCAGATAAGAATTACAGTTTACAATAGCAGTACAGAGGTCTATACAGTGCAATAGCTAGGCTCAAGGACAAATACATTAATTCAGAAATGCAGCCTGAGATAAGGCGATTGTTGTCATGAGTCTAGAAAAGGGCCTGGAGAGGAGAGAGGGCACCTATGGACTAGGATACAGCTGTGGAGTGCATTTGCAGCTGCAGGTGGAGAAAATGAGGCTCTAGAGAGCTGCCTTAAAGGACCTATTTTAGTGAGTGAGGAGGTTGAGGAGGGGGGCATTGAACGTGTGGTGCCCTGTAACAAAAGGATCTCTGGGCAAGTGATGTCCACACCTTGGGACTCTGAAAATGGCCTTAGTAGAGCCAAGAGCAGAGGCAGAGGGGGAAGCAGGTGGAGGGAGGCAGAACCCCTGGGAGGGAGAGACCTAGAAGCATTTTTTAGCCAGAAGGCAGGTCTGATATTGTAACCACTCTTCTAGATTGAGTATGTTGGCCAGCAAATATAGAGTGCATGCATGAGTCCATTTGTCTGCACCAGTGAGGAGCCCAAAGGCCTCTTTAGGGATAGTTGGATTATCCTCAGAGCAGTGGCATCAGCAACAGCGTGATAGGGAGGCCATATTCTACAAGAGACAGGACAGAGGAGGAAACAGCCAATCTGAGGGCATCCGGTGGAAGGCAGTCCTTATGATGGTAGAGAAGGCCAATGCGCATGTTAGTTGCTGAGGTGAGCAGGTTGATATCGCGAGTGAAAGAAGAAGGAAGAATCGAAGGTAATGCCCAGGTCTTGGCAGTAACTTGTTCTAGTAGGTGGAGTGAGCTGGATAGTACATGGAGGGGCGAGTTTTTGCCATATTTTAATGATGAGCAAACATCATGGCTTTTGTTTCTTTAATGTGAATGTCCAGCCTGCGTTATTGAACCAGTTTTCAATTTGACTAAAGAGTGCTGGAAGGAGGCCTGCAGAGAGGGGGGAGCAGCATGGAAGAAGAGGAGAACAGCATCATCTGCATATAGCAGGACCTTGCTGTAGCAGAAGTTGGGTAGGCATTTACATAAAGACTAAAAAGAAGAGGACCCAAGATAGAGCCCTATGGGATCCCGGAGCAAACGGGGTGGGTGCTGGAGATGGTGTTGTTTATTTTGACACACTGGGACGTTGAAAGAGATAGGTAGAGAACCAGTCCAGTGGGCCTTGGGAAAAGCCTAGTTGAAGGAGATTGTCCAGTAGGAGGGGTGACAACCTGTCAAAGGCCTTGGAGAGGTTGATGTGACAGCCCTGCAAGGTGACCTTGTCAAGGGTTTCATGAAGGAAGTTTGAGAACTCCATGACAGCAGTGGTCATACTGTCACCTGGACAGAAGCCATGCTGCTTCTGCATCGTAGATTGTGGGAGGCAAGATATTCAGACAATTGGTCTGCCACTATTTTCTTCAGGGCTTTTGAGAGAAGGAAGAATAGAGATTGGCCAATAGTTGCCAGGGAGGAGGTGTCATCACTTTTGAAGACAGGGTGATCACAGCCTTTTTCCAAGCTAAGGGGAACTGGCCCAGGCAGAGGGAGCAGTTGAGTAAATCAGTCAGGGGTAAGTACTACATCAAGGACCTGCCATAGGAGCCTAGTATCCAGGGGGTAAGAGGAAGGGCTGGTAACATTGAGGGCTTTTGTTAGATAGTGCTAAGAGTTTTGTGGTGAGATGGTCCTCAGGTAGAAAGGTGGGCGAGGGAGGGGCTGTGGCTTGGGAGGTGAGGTAGAGTCAAAGAAGTTACTAGGAGAACTGCGCTGAGATCTGAGAAGGCAGTGTTAAGGCAGTCTGCAATATTAGAGGGGTCAGTGATAGTGGTCCCATTAAAGTTGAGTAGAGTGAGACTTCCCATTTAGCGCCCTTTTATGTTGTCCCAGAAGTTCCAGGTAGACCCCTCAGGGTAGGCTAATGTGGATCTGTAGTACTCCACTTTAGCCTTATTAGTAGCCCATGTACATCTGTTGCGCCAGCATTGTAGGACTGCCTGTCCCCAGGCTTGCCTGAGGAAATGGCTCTATGCCTGAGATTGTCTCTGCGGCAGAGCTGTTTGAGCAGTGATGGTGTGATCCATGGTGCACTACATTGCTTAGTCTGGGTTTTGACCAGCTGGGTAAAGATGTCACAGGCCTTACTGAAGGAGTGGGTTAAGTAGTCAAGTGCTTCATCAATACTAGGGGCCTGGTTGACTGGCTACCAGTCCACTGGGCGGTACTGCTTAAGCCTAGGCGAGGTTACCTGGTTAGATAAGTCAGCAGGAGACCATACTGAGCACAGGTTTTGCTGACAGCAGTACCATATGAAAGTTACTGGTGAGTGATCACTCAGGGAGTTAGGATGGATTACAGTGTCCACAATTCTGTGGGGGTGGTTGGTAAGGATGCTGTCCAGTAATGTGTAAGAGCCGTTGGATGAGTACAGGTGGGTAGGCTGGGTTACCAGCTGTGTTAGTTCCAGGGCTGCAAAAGCATCCTTGGCAAAAGCAGATGAACTGGCAAGCCAGTCGGTGTTAAGGTCACACACCTTTATCTGCTCACCCTTAAGCAGGAGGCTTTAAAGGAAGTCAGTTAGGGATTGGATTGCTTGGGCTTGATTCCACAGGGGTGTAGGCTACCAATATAGTCAGAGGGGCCTGGAGGGGTCTAGGGTAGGGGTTCTGAAAAGGTGAGGCCAGCCTCCGTGGGAGGCCCCAACCTGTTCAAGGGAGGCTCAAGCAAGTCTTGAAAAAGCATTATATTTCAATTTTGAACTGTATAGATTTTGTGTGAGGCAACCTGAAAGAGGATAATAGTAGGTGAATTTAAGTATTTATTCACAAGTCTGTGACCAGGGAAGGTACTGTACTCTGAGACATGGCTTATTTCAGGTGTACCCAGGAAGGGTAGTGAGAGAATACAATTCAAGATGTAACTGCAAAACACTTAAGCAATGCAAAATGAATAAAAGTGCAAACAAATTAAGAACAATAAACTAACAATGCGGGAACAATTGATTAATTAGACTGGCAGCAGAACTGTCCAAATACAAGAGTTAACCATACAGGTACTAGGAATAAGAGCAGACGGAGCAAAATGATCCTTGAGAAGTTGTTCAGAGCAGGGTGAGGAAGGAAGGCAGAGGTCGGCAGGAAGGTTATTCCAGAGAGGGAACCGGAAAAGCAGTCTGACCCATGAAGGTATGGCTGTTAGGGGGTAACAATGGTTCAAGAGTTAAAATATTGGAGCAAGTAGCTTGTCCTGTTGCTGGGGAGGTTACAATAAGCTTAATAGCACGAGAGCCAGCTATGCAAAGAGGTTTCAATTTATTCATGATGTACTGTGAAAAGTAGGTTATTTTCAATGGGGAAGCCCAAAATAATTAAGTATTTTGGGAGGCTCAAGATCTTTTCATGGCTTAGGGAGGCTCACTATGACAAAGTTTGAGAACCGTTGGTCTAGGGTGATCCTAAGTGAAATGGCTTGGGAAGGTATTTAGCTTGGGGATTGGTAGAGCATGGGCCTATTAAGCAGTCACGATATAAATGGTGCAGCTTCCTATGCTTACTAACTCTATCTTCCTAAAAAGGGATTAGCCAGGAGAGTGATGGCAGAGTCCGAGATAGACTTAGATAGCCACATTTCCATAATTGCTAGAATGTCAGACTGATGTTGTGCCATCCAGCACTGGAGGGCAGAGTTTTTTTAAGAGGCTACAGATGTTCATAGAGGCTATGTGAGTCTCTGATGTTGGGGGTCTGAGTTTAGCAGGGAGGAGATGGGCCTGGGTTGGGATGAATGCTGCTGGATAGGAGTAGGAGCAGGAGACAAACCTGAGGAGAGAGGCCATACATTGTTTGTGTGAGCAGTGGTGGTAGTAAGCTGAGCTAACAGGAAGAGAGCATGGAATGGGCAGAGGACGTATGGTGGGGATAGCATGGTAAAGTATTGGCAATGGTGTGTTGTGGGAGACCAGATGTAGATGGAGCTGGGCAGGATGGGGTGGGGAGGGGATGGTGGTGAACAGGGTGGGGGTGAGAGAGTGGATAGAGGGGTAGGGAGAACCTCAGTGGGTGGGAGGGTGGATAGAGGGTGGGGAGAACCTCAGGTTATTAGCAGTTGACGTTGATGATGGACATATGTGGGACTAAAGACTGCTAGGACCAGTAGAGGGACTGATAGATTTGGTCTTAGGAAGAGGACCATGGTTGTCAGTGGGTGATGTAAGTTCATAAGGTATAATGTTGGCAGAAAGCCACTCAGATACTCTCCTACTAGCAAAGAGGCCAGTCAGAGAAGAGCTGGGCGGAGCCACAGAGTATTTAATAAAGGAAGGGGTGGAGATGGGGTGGAAGAAAAAATCAAGCCGCAGTAACTTAAACAAGAAGCTCCCTGATTTAAATTAAAGCGCTGCCTGAAAAGGCACTAAGATTTAAAAGATAATGTCTCATCTGCAGTCTGATGCTCCAAGTCCCGTACATTCCGATGTGGCAGTTTTTGAAGGCTTACAGTGAGGGGCTGGACAGGGCTGTAAACATCAAGCCCCAAGACCCTTCTGATGTGGCAGTTTTTGGTGACTTGAAACAAGGGGCTGGGAGGGCTGTAAACATCAAGCCCTCAGACCCTACCTGTCTTCCAAATTAATGACGGCTATTGTGGTGCCATCGGTACTAAGCCTAGGTTTGCCCCCATCATGGGGGTCACCATGTTGGTATTGCCCATGATGTGCACCCATGCCGTCAAGACGAGGGATGTGGGGTCATGTGATGGGTGTCTGCAGTGTTGTGGGGAGTGGTGTCTGGGCCATAGTAGGGGTGTGACTGGGCATTGTACTGGGAGATGTCGTCATCTGATTCCTCCCTTCAGATGACATCGACAAGGCAGGGCTACGCTCCCATTGCCTTGATGTGACCAGCCAGCACCTCCCACTGATGGTGCAGTTTCACTATTTTAGATTCACATTCCTCATGACTCATTTTGCAACATTCTGATCCACATCATCCTGCATCTGCTTCTGTAACACTCTATATGCGGCATTCAGTTTGTGATTGTCCTTAGTAGCTATCCTAAGCCATTACGCACCTGGTTGATCTCATCCTGTAGCTCTCCCAACTCCTCATGCATCTGATTATTCATTCTACTTAACAAGTCATTCATTTGCAAAGCCTGCCCTTACTCTGTCTCAAACTTTCACTCTCCATCTTCAACATACAAAGTTCCTGCTCACCTGCCTGAGCAGAATGATGCAAAAGGAAATCCTTTTCATTAAACAGAGTCTAGAGCTCAGACTCCAAATCCTGCTGTCGCCTCACATATTCAGTTTCCTGCAATCCCATCTCTTGCTTTAGAGATGAGATGTACAGTTCAAAGGATCAAAACCTCACTTCAGAGGCTTCCAGAACAGCATAGAGAGCCACGACCAACAGCCCTTTAGCTTCTCACTTCAGGCTTTTTGCCTCATCTCTGTGTACTGGGTTGAAATCCTCATCACAGAGTTTTCAGATTGTCTTATGTCCCACAAAGTCAGCCCATCCTTCATGGAGGAGGAAGTTTGAGACATCAGTCTCAGTTCTGCACAGATATTTGATACAGTGGCTACTGTAAGGAGGAACAAAAAACAAACTGTGAAAAGGTGCCATGCTGTGTATCGATCTACAACAGGTGCAGTCAGGCTACTGTGCACTTGTAAGCTTGCAATTCAGGACTACTGTGGGGTGGGTTGAGTCGGCATTGACCACACCCAGTAGCAGCCAGACTTTGCAAGTGATTACAAAGTGGTGGAAAATGGAAAGGTGGTGCAGGAATGCACACCTATAGTCCCTGTTACGAAGGAAAAATTTTAGCCACAAGTAAAACATTCCAAACTCCAAACATTGCTCTGACACGGTCACGATTGTCAGGAGGTCTAAACTTCACTCTAGGTTCTTGGCAATAATGGGCATGCAAGGAATCACAGACACATTGCATAGAATAATAAAGCTTGTTTATTACTACCAAAAGGAATATCACAGTTGCCTCTAAGCAGTTCTTACTAATAGGAACTGGGAGCCAATGTTAAGCATTCTCTGTACCTCAAGGAATCTCCGTGTCTCCTGGGGTCTCCAAGGTAAATGAGATAATGTCTTACATTATATACCTAAGATAATTACCATGGTTACTCTAAGATAGAAACATTTCTAGTTACAGAGATGAGCCCTACTGGCTAAATTAGAGGTGGCTCCTCAGTCCAAGATAACATTATACAATTTTGTTATAGTCATCACTTTGTAGAAACAAAGAGGTTCAGTTTGTACATAGCTACGTAGTAATACAAATCATCAGAAAATGGCAATGCCGACTCATATATCATATCCATTACAAGGCCAGAGATGTCCTAACATCCTGTAGGCAAAAATACATGTGTATATTGGAAAGTAAAGTATATAGTAATAACGTGCATACATATCCTGACATCTACTCTAATATGGTAGATGCCATAGCCCCATATGTTAGTATAACATATCCCTAAATGCTAGCTGTCTGCAGTTTACCTGTGGTGGTACCAGTTAGGTGCAGAGACCTTTGTAACAAATACCAGGTGAAGAAACTGCCATTTGTCAGGTCTGTCTTGATCCTATTTTATTTTTTGAGTTATCTATTTTTCTCCTGCCGTGCTCCTTCAGGCCACCTAGGTCACCGACACTCCTCCATTAACTCTCCCAAGCCCTTGCCTCATATCGCAGCTGACCCCCGAGGTAGCTTGGCATTAACCCTCTCTTCAAGTGGGTCCAGATGCCATGATCTGGCTGATCCGGAGCAATTTTTTCTTTTCTGGCACTTCCCACATTGAGATGCTTTTGCAGTGCTTCTGGTCTCCACGGGGGTTGCTGCAGAGTGAAATGGCCCTTATTCCACCCCAGGAGAGGAGAACAGTCCTATGGCTGCTCAATCCTCTCCTTCCCTGCTGACCCCGGTGACCTGAGTCCATCTCCAACCCGGTCTCTGGCATGGTGTAAGGTAAGGTGCCTGTACTCTCAGCACTCTGCACCACCGGGCTGGCTCAGTCCTACCTATTAAAGGGTCATAATTTAGTTGAGTTACTCTTTAGGATCAGCTACCATAATGGCCCCAAGATATTTAATTTTATCTTATAACGTGCGTATCAGCAGTGGATTTCTAATGTTTGTAGAATCTCCCAAGTAGAGCATTTTGCTCTTACCCCCAATTCACTTCATAGCCTGAGAGTAGGCTGAACTCCTCCAGGATCTCATACACCCTAGGGTAGGACTTATCTGGTTCCTTCATGGTTAATAGTATATCATCTGCGTGAAGCATGGTCAAAATTGGACCAAAGCTATCCCTTATCCCCAATTCCTGAGTGCAAGCTTTTAGCCTGATGGCTAATGGTCCCAGAAATAGTGCAAAAGCAGTGGAGACAGGGGACATCTGTGCCAAGTACCTCTTGCTAACTGGAAAAGGAGAGGAACATCCATTAATTTTTATCCTGGCTAATGGTTTACTATAGATCATCTTGATCTATTTTAGGAAGTGTCCCATGATTCTGTATCCCTTTAATTCCTCTCATGAGAATGGCCACTGCACCCTATCAAAAGCTTCCTCAGCATCTAAGATAACAGTGCAGTGTCTATTCCTAAAAAGGCATATATGACATTAAATGCCTTAATGGTGTTATGTTGAGTCTTCTACCCAATATAAATCCAGCTTGGTCCTTATCAATCAGGTCTTTGATTACCTTAGTTAATCTCTCAGCTAAGATTTTTGCAAAAATTTGTATTCACTATTAAGAAGTTATAGAGGCCTGTATGACCCACATTGATATAGAGGTTTACTCTTTTAAGAATCAGTATAATTTCAGCTTCATTGAAAGACTGTGGCAATTTTCTTTTGTTGAGCAGATTATTATATAGGTCCACCGGCAAAGGCATCCACATCTCAGGTAGATTTTGACACAGCTCAAATGGAAAACCATGTGGACCTGGACTTTTCCATTTGAAGTGATCCAATTACTGATCTAACCTCATCAGGAGTGATATCCCTATTTAAAATATATAACTGTAGATCGGAGATCCTGGTGAGGTACAGCCTGCCTGTGAAATCTGAAATTAACCCTTCTATCTGTTGCTCTGTGTGTACAATTTTGGTAAAATTTGAAAGGTTCCCAAGATATCTGTTTCCTCTGAAGACAAGATCCCATCTTCCCTTAATATTGTTTGAATTGTATTTCTGTTTCTTTCAGACTGGATCTGGGAGGCTAACATTTTGTCTGGTAGCTCTCCATAATAATAGTACTTCTGTGATAAATGTAATAATGCAGCACAAGTCTAGCCTATCAAGTTTGTACATTCATACATGGGAGATGCAACTGGAAGGTTGGCCACTGTAATTGTCTGTGCATCCCAGGCACATTGTAAGTCAGGCACTGGGGTGGTACGTGGGTGTCTGTGGAGGGCAATGTATAGCAAATGTATGTATTGTTACATGGCTGGGGGCATCATACAGTACAATGGGTGCATTACATGTGTTCCTTGTGTCACATGGGGCAGCAAACATGTTTGTGGTGTACTCATTTGACTTGTCTGGTTACACCTCTATGTCCAGGCATGGAATGTGCAGGTCTGGGTCAACACCACATATGCAGTGCCAGCGTAGTGTACCTTTGGGAGTGGCAGCATGCCACATCCCTCTCACTGCACTGTGTGGACTGTGTTGTGCCCCTCATGTCACATGCTGTGAGCCATTCCTTGTCACAGACCCACCCAATATCCACTGTAGCATGACTTGTACAGTTGTGTCCTCACAGGACAGCCACCTGCATGATGTACTATGCCACTGCACCAGGCATTTTGTGGTTATTGAGGTGCCCCTGTGCCATATGTCACACCTGTTGGAGCCCTAGCTATCTAATTATTTCCCAGACTGTAGTAGGTTGGCCACCTATGACAGTCCTTTCCTGTCTCTTCTACTATTCATTATTTTCTAATCATTCCTTTTTTTCCTTTTCTGTCCTTTCTGTCCTCAGAAATAGTGTGCAAGAAGCACAAACATACATAAACTAAGCACTATAGGAATGCCAGTAAGGGTCATCTAATAGTGCCTATTTAATGCATAGGTATTAAATAAATAAAACAGTTCATGTGAACATATGTTAATACAATGTGCAGTGGATAGTGCAATTACTGGCATCCTTATGTTGGCCCTGAGCTGTTACTTGGAGGAGTTACATTTTATTATTCTAGAATGTATGAAATACAAACCGTGTTGCACGGAGCGGCATACCTTTTGTGTTTTGGTTGTGTATAATTATGCCCAAACACTGCTCTGTGATTAAGTCTGTGGCTGAAATGAATGATAAAATGAAAAGGAATGTGGAATGGGTCTTATAAAATAATTGTTACAAGTTACTCCGAATGTGATTTCTCCCTTTTAAGGTTCCTGTATCCATGTGTTGCATTTCTTGGCATGATTTATGGCATGTTTCCACAGAAGCTTTCCTTGAAATAATGTAGAGTGGCTGGCTGTGAGAGCTTTTACTTTGCCAGCCACCACTCTTGATAGTTAAAGAACCTTTTATTTTTGTTGTTGTTCATGTGTACCCATAGAGAAATGCCCAGGTATAACATTAATAGGGCACGGTTCTAAGAGGGCAAAAACTTTTTTCTTCACTTTACAGCCACCGCCCATAACCGAGAATGGACCTCATGTCTCCTAAAGAGATTTAAAACATAAGGAGCCCTGTCAAAATAAATCAACACAGTACAATAAAGGCCCTAGTATACCTATAGTACAATGGAACCAACAGTTATTTCTGTTAAAGTTTTCTGTGCACCATAACAGCAAACCTGAACTAGGCTTACCTGGAACCAGGATCTGTGTGACCTTGACCCTATAGGGAGCAGTGCCTCTAGAGCTCCCTTTATGCAGTAACATCTGTCACTCAGAGGAAACTGGGAGGGCCATGCCCTGATTAATGTTTTATTAAATATGCATAACATGTTATATTGCTTTAGAATACATTTCTAATTCATTCTTTTGTCTGATCTAATGTATAATAAATCCCTTCATATGCGGGTCATTCAGACGTAGTTGTTACAGTTAGAGATAGATATCTTGATGTATTAGTTAAGGGCCAGGTCAGGTGACCCAGTTGAGAGTATAAAAACTCTCCTAATGGAGAGACAGGCAGAGGAGCCTTGACAGTGGCATTGAGAGATCTACCTGAGGTGTAGACCTACACCTATCATAGAAGTAAGAGATCTAGAATTGATGCATAGATCCAGTACTGTGTGAAAGCTCCTGAAGTAGCAGTATTTTGTTTGCCTTTTCTTATTTTAGTTTATTATTTGAACATTTTAAAGAAAAATATAAATATCACACTCCAGTGTGTTTTGCAACTGAAATTCCTGTTTGTTATCTTTCCCACATCCTGTGACACACACACACACACACTATGGCAGTGGTTCATGGCTACCATGGATGCTAGATGCAGCAGTATACCTGGGTGATTAGGGCCTTCTGGGTGTCCCTGCCACCCACTGACTGTCACCTGCACATGTTACTCCTGTGGCACATGCTGTTGTATTGACCCACCTAGCTCACACCACATGCCCCATGATGTGCTGTGTCATCATCCATGATGCACACAACAGTGACTGGGGCATAGGGTGCTATTCTCTGCCACTGTCACACCTATTGTCATGGTTTTCCTGTTAGCATGCCCATTCCTGTTTCTATGTCATGTGGTGGAAGCAATGTTGCACTCAGCCCCAGAGCCCCTGGGGTCAATCAGCATGTACCTCGCTGCTCCTTGGCACCCTCGCCAGCCAGGGTTGTGGGTTGGGGTCCCCATGCTCTGCATATTCCCATGGCACAATGACAGCAGCACCGGCTTGGGGTTTATGGATGTTGGGGAACCTCATGATGTATGTTATGCCATTCCCACTGGCCAGGAAGGGGTGTGCCACACTGCACCCACCCATGGGTAGCCTGTCTCTGATGATTCTACCTCAGACATCCCTGGCAGTGCCTCTGCATTGCACCAGTGCAGGCTGGGTTGACTGCCATGTTACAGGTACCCTCTGTGCACATGTCCCTGGCCACCTGATTATAGACACTTGGGGATGCACTGGAGAACATTTTTACCCCAAATTGGTCACAACACATGGCCTGGGTCATGCAGTCTAAACATGCCCCATGTGTGCCAGGGGACTATGCACCACACTGTCAGAACTCCAAAGTGCCAAATCCACTACTCGGCTAGGGAACAATATGTGTGACACCCATTATTACACACTGGCCATAGTCATTGTGCACCTGCCTAGGCTGTGTTCCGTACATGGCTTCCTGCTCACATTCCCTGTGTGTGTGTGTGTGTGTGTGTGTGTGTGTGTGTGTGCCACAGGTGCTGGTGTATGTCTCCATGGGTGTCCTATGGCACCATGGCATGCACTGACATGGTCACATGGCATTGGTTTTGCAGAGTCTGCTGCTTGTTGTGGCACTGAATGTCATGCCACTGCACTCCAGCTCAGGCCCTATATTGTGGGCACTGTGGATCACCTTGGTGGTGCACACCTTGTTGGGGAGGTGCATACAGGCCCTGGTGGGCATGTGCATTGGTGCTGCAAGCACCTGTGCATACTGCATGACAGTGTGGCATCCTTAGGCCACAGAGCCCTGATGTGTCTGTTCTATAATGGCCATATGGGTGTCTGACAGGGCAGTACTTCCCATGAGCTACAAGGCCCTGCCATCAGACACAGTCCTAGTCTGGCACAGGGCATTTAGCCCAGTCACATGATGGTCCAGTGGGCCAGCCACCCTTTCTTTGGGTCACTCCAGCAGGTTTGCTGGTCTGTATGGGCACAGTCTGTGTGCCACCATGTGTCTCTGGTTACATCAGTGCCAGGTGAGGGCCCTATATTGCTTTTGGGGAACATCTGCACCTTGCCCTCTATGCGTAGTTGCACAGGTGTTGCAATCCCCACTGCTGTGTCCTCCCAGGCCACTGACAGGTATGCTATTGGCCATACACTGCTGCTTGCAGGCACACCTGGAAATAAACTTGAACTTGAACACTGAGTGCTGTGACAATCACAACTCTGTTCCCATCAACCGCCAGATATACAACATTGTACGCCCCACTGTGGTCACACTGCACATCTTAAATGACATCTTCTCTGATCATGGACATACTGGCTCTGGATACTGTCTAACTGTTTGTTTCATGTTTATGCTGTTGTCTGTGTCCTGCATTAACATGTGTGTCCTTCCATTATGTGGCTTTGAGCCATACACTTATGGTGTACCCTGTGGAATGGTACCCAGTCCATGTACCTCAGAGCCTTTTCCAGGGTGGTAGCTGCACTGTTCCCCATACTGTGGTACTGTTGACAAGTATGATGGTGGCCAAGGGCCAGCATCCCACCCTGCCTGTGGCATGATTTGGTCCACCACTTGGCAGCAGTGCAGTGTGAGGTCAGTACCATGTCATAGCCCACTCCTGCAGCAGCATGCACTATGTTCCACCATGGCTTCCTACCATCCACTCCATTCCCTGTCATGCACCACTCTATTGTCCTGTAGCTGACTGTGTCACCTCCCACACCACATCATAGTGTCCTGACTGACCTGCCTGGGTGCCACGTGTACTCCTGCACATTGCAGGCCCTCCACAGCCAGATCCTCTCCATGCAGCCTGCAAGCCAGCTGTCCTCAGAAGTTGCCTTTTGGCAGCCAGCATGTTGATACCATTGTGTCTGCCTATCTCACACATGTGTAGGTACCACCCTGCTGCTCCAGTGCACAGATACCTGACCTGGGTGGACATGATGCTTTGTGTTACCCCCATGACTGTGTGGCCCAGTAGCACTCCCTGCACCTGGGCTGTTCTCACCGTGATGCACCGTGACATTACACGGGTATATGCGGGTATGGATCAGTTCTACCCATGCCCCCAGTCCCCACAGCTGTGTGCTATCCTGGCATGCCACAGTGCTTTTCCTTTATCGAGATTGTTGCCACGTACACATCACACACAGCTGGCTGCTCTACCCCTGTGCATAGCATCCTTGACCTTTGGTCCACCATTGCATCTGCCAGACCACCCCATGCCCCTGTGCAGCATTCTAGTGTGTGTGTGACAGACACATGGACAGATGTCCAGGAGGCATGGAGTGTTTCCTCAACTGTGCCACCAGGATTCTTGTTAAGATGAAGCAGGCTAAAAGTGCTGCATTTGAACTTTTCATCAATGAAGAGGATATAAAAATACTGCTGTCACATTAAAATCCAAAAATATGGATGTGACCTTGTGATCATTGATTTCATCTCTTCAGTATCTGTACCTTGGACTTGCTGACTTCATAGGTAGACAGCGAGACAGACATACAGATAGATAGATAGATAGACAGACAGACAGACAGAGACAGAAATAAAGATAGACAGACAGAGACAGATCGAGACATCAGTGGCTCACTGCTGTAATGGAAGCATGCAGCATGACTCCAGCTACAGCCCCACATTTCAAAAAGTTCCTATGTTCTCATATTGAGAATGCAAGTGAAGATGCTGTAGAACATGATCAAGTGAGTGAAGGTGTGAGGGTATGTGGGGTGTATGGGTGGTGGGTGCTGAGTGGGATGCTCAGAGTGGAATGGGTGGGGTTCTGGGGAGCAGATCACTGATGGCCCATTTTCTTTTTTCAGGTCTAAATAAAACATCAATAAGTGCCTTTTAAATATTTTTTTATAGGGAGTAACAAGTTAATACTGGAGATTGGGAACCCCAGTGTCAGGGTTGTACGGTGTGGCATTGAGGGTGCGCAACCTTGTGCCACCACCTATTTTTGGGCAGGGGTGACCTAGAGGTTCCTTTATTATTTTTTTATAATTAAAAGGGGCAGATGACTTGGAGTGGGGGCAAGAGATGCAGTATGGGAGTGGCCACCCTGGTCCACTTAAAAATATAGATCAATAGATAGATAGACAGATAGATAGATAGATAGATAGATGGACAGACAGACAGAGAGCCAGGCTATGGCTTCACAAGCCAAGAAAGTCCCACTGTTGTCAGACTGAGAATGAGAATGCGGGTAAATGCATCCTCTTGCTAATCTTGTCATCCTGGATTTTGGGATGCCCAGAAATATAATTTTCAGGGCAATTTCCAAAAACAAACACTTGTTTACCTAGAGTCAGGTTTACTTTTGAAAATATACAATTTTTATGGTTTGTAAACTTTTTAAATTTAGAAACAAGATGGCGGCCATTAAGGAAGAAGAACTTTGGCTCACAGAAGAAGAATCTCAGCTCATAAAAGAAGATTCTTCTGTCATGAGCCAAAAATTCTTCTCTTGTATCAAACATCTATCTGAAAGAGTAGCTAAAAGTCACGGAACTCACCAGGCTCTCAATAAAACTGCTCAACTCAAATTCTAGTTTCAAAGATGCAGCACTTTATTGCAGGAACCCATAAGTCATCTTTACACAGAAGAACAAAATGGAACTAACATTTCACTCAGTGGGCTTTGTTAAAGAATGTGCCCTCACATGGATAAAGTGCTTATATACACTTAATCACACTTAATTATACAGTGCCTGTAGCACATTTAAAGTAATAGTGCTTCAATGCTTATTAAAGTGCGATACAAGTACAATATTCAAAGTGCATATTTCTAGTAAGAGTGCATAAATAACTGCCTAAAATCACAAACAAATCTAGCAATTAAAGTCCTAGCACATGATCATTTCTATAGCGACCTATAGAAAAACTGAATGAGGTCTATACATTAAATAATAAATTGGCATGTTGTTATTCAGTAATAGCTTAAAGTGCCAGACTATATGTTACTTCATACAAACAACATAATAACCATTTTTTCATACTACACAGCTTAGGGGATATAAAAATCAAGATCTTCCACATCCAAAAAGTAAAAGGGGAGGTGGGGAGGGGGGCCGAGGCCACATTGAAAGTTTATGTAGCTTATAAAGGTATAAGTCCACAAGGTCTCTCCAGTAATGGAATTATAAAATATACATTCCTAACTATAAATTTTCATCTTGAACTGGAATAAGGTGATACTCCACAACTGATTCCATGGGTAAAAATACCAGTAGAACAGACGAGAGAAGGGTAAGACAAGTGAACACTAACTCAAAATGCTATCAAATCAAACTGTTATCCCCAAAATAAGTTCATACATTTCATTAAGTATATTTATTTTTCTAAAAAGATTCCAACTCAGTTTGGTTGATTAGACCTTTCAGACTTGTGCAAGCTCCCATCTTATAGATCCAGTAATTCTCCTTTTACTAAGAGCAAGTTCTCTGTCTCCCTCTAGGCCCTAGATAGTCTTGCTTCATGCCTACAAACTGTACCTCATGTTCATTTGGATTCTGCACCTCCATCATATGCTTGGCCCAGACATACTCTTTATTATGATTCTGGATGGCCCTTATGTTTTCCACCCTTTCTTTTAATTTCCTTTTCATGCAGCCTACATAGTATACCCCACACTTGTACCTTGAGTAGTACACCACCCATTTTGTATCACAATTGATAAACTGCTATATCTCTACAGTGTCTCCATTGCATGGATTTACAACATTCTTAGTTAGTCTGATGTATGTGCAATACTTGTACCTCCCACATCTTTTACAACCCTTAGGTAACTGGGGCAGCCATGTGGTGTTGGGTTTAACTGGTTGTGTGGATGAAATTAAGTGGTCCCTGAGGTTGTGTGCTAGATTTGTTTGTGATTTTATGTAGTTATTTATGCACTTTTACTAGAAATATACACTTTTTGAAGATTGTATTGTGCTTGTATTACACTTTAATAAGCATTGAAGCACTGTCAATTTAAACATGCACAAGGCACTTTATAAGTCAGTGTGATTAAGTATATATAAGCACTTTATCCATGTGGGAGTACATACTTTGACAAAGCCCACCAGGTGAAAACTCAGTTCCATTTTGTTCTTCTGTGTAAAGGTGCCTTATGGGTTCCTGCAATAAACTGCTGCATCTTTGAAACTAAAATTTGAGTGTGGACAGAAGTTTTATTGAGAGTCTGGTGAGTTATCTGGCTTTTTTACTCTAGTAGTTGGATTGCCCAGGAGCCACTACCATAAGAGTGTGGCTGTGATTTAAATTACAGTTGTTGGCATCTGAGCTCTGCCACACAGACTGGCTCCTGTGAAAATGAAAAAGGAAACAGGAATAGGCAACATCAAGCTTCAGTGAGTGTACAGCAAACAGTACTACTGGCTTGCAAACCAGAGTGAATGTGAGCTCAGAAGCTGTGCGAATGAGCACTACAGGAGGAGAACAACTACTATTACAAACAATTTATTTTCAAACCTGCAGAAGGAGATCCATTTGGAACCGCCACACCAGAAGTAAACATGGAGGATCGAGCAGAGGAACCAACCACTGAAGGTACCAGTTTACAAACTGACTTTCACTCTTTGCAAAAACAGCTCTAAGGTCGAGGAGACAGTGTTGTTTGATAAAAATATTAGAGGAGTACATAAGAGTGAAATGGGTGCCACGTGGTCTTAGGATTACTAAAGATCCTATATTTGACTTAGACGATAAAGAACTCATCTGTCCCTGGTGAGAAATAGCTTATAAAGTGTCTGTAAAATGGATGCAACTGATAATTAGGAATACCAAAAATGCCAAATTGAAACTGACAAAGAATTGGGAGAATAAGAAAAAGAACTAACAAATTTGCATCACAAATGAATTTTGAAAGTTGTATGACAGAGTTTAAGGAATATATTGAATACTATGATAAAAAATCTGTGCGACAAAAAGAAGAAGCTGATTCAAGATGAAAATGATTATAAGCAGGGAACATTTTCTCATGGCCAAAGAGCAACAAAAAGCAATCAAGGGAAAATAAAATAATAAAGTTAGATGTAATAGTAAATCCATCCTGAAAATACAAATCCAAGAATAATGAGCATATTCCTTCTGCTTCAGGGATAGCGTCTACACCACCACTCCAGAAACAAGTGCCACTATTGACTCTGAGTCCTCAGATGTTTTTTAGAGCAGCACTCTTCAGAGGAGGAGAAGCCATAGAGGGGCAAGAGAACGCCCAGGTACCAAGGTGAAAAAGGAGACAGAGGAGAGGCTGTCGGGGAAGAGGAAGTAAAGAACTCAAGAGGAAGAGGAGATACCAGCAGTAGGGCGCATTAACAATATTATAAACCTTTCTAGCCATTTATTGGCAGAGACTGAAAGGAAAGTCCTGAATAAGGGGCTATTCTTCGTCCCTACCACTGACATTAATTTCTTTGAGACCACCATTGACTTTTATCATCTTTGCAGGGTTCTAAGTATAAGATGTTACTTTAACAATGTGGGGGTACAAGCAATACTGAGGTAGTAACACCCACTGAACCATGAGAATTAGGAGATGTAACACCCACTGTCCTCCAGGAAACAGGTGATGTTATGTATATACCCACCCAAGAAGTACTAGAGATACTTAATGAGGATATAGGGGTGACAGACAATACAAGAAGGGATTTGAATGGAAATAAATTGAATGAGAATGGTGAAAGTAGAATAGGCTATTCTGGTAATTTTTCAGTTAATAGATTTTAAGTTCAGTACCTTCTGTGCACTCCAACCACCAGCAGTGTCAATTTTAAAAACCTGTGAAGCAGGCCTAGAGAAACTGAGGAAGAAACATTTGTGCCTCAATATTGCAATTTGAGCAATGAGGAAAGGTGTTGTGATAGAATTGAAAATAATGTTAACATAACTATTAATCCAGCTGATAAGGGACTGGGATGATTGTCCAGGACATAGTGGACTATGAAAAAGAAGTAGAGAAACAACTTCAGGTTAGGAGGCTTATGGACTGATAAATATAGACCCCACACCCAACCTTAAAAGACAGGTGAATGTTTCCTGGGTTAGGCATATACCTCAGGCCTTATTACAGAAAAGAAAACTCTCATCAAAGTGAAATCACCCTTAAAAGTCCAATTCTATACACTCACCGAAGGTCCATAAAACTTTGATCAAACCATCTGGTAGGCAGATAGTGTCTGGAGTAGGTATTGACTGAACCCCTTATGTGTTTTGTAGATGACGCCATCA
Organism: Neoceratodus forsteri; assembly: GCA_016271365.2. Classification (NCBI taxonomy): domain Eukaryota; kingdom Metazoa; phylum Chordata; order Ceratodontiformes; family Ceratodontidae; genus Neoceratodus; species Neoceratodus forsteri. The sequence goes on from CM028129.1 coordinate 1,021,744,243, forward strand.
GACCTCTGGTCCTGAGTATTCCATCTTTTCTGTCTGACACCCGTGACATACTGAATGTGTTGTCTAATCTGGAAATCAAAGAAAATTTCCTTCAGTGACATTAGATGTAGAAGCCCTTTACACAAGTATTCCACACATGGGGGATTATGAGCACTATATTTTCTGAACAGAAGAGGGATGGAGCAACCTCAGATACTGAATGTTTAGTGGAGATGGCACAGATTGTGCTAGAATGGAATTTCTTTGCTTAAAAAACAGTTCTTCCACCAGGAGATGGGCATGGCAATGTGGGCAACATTTGCCCAAAGTTATGCCAATTTATATCTAGGATATTGGGAGGAGGAATTTGTCTGGAGCAAGCACAACTCATACCTATCGCATGCACAGGTATGAAGGCACTTTATTGACAATATCATTTTAATTTGAGAAGGTGATATGACTGAGCTAAGAGAGTTTGTGGATTATTTACATAACAGTAACCCACATTCGTGCTTTACATGCCATGCAGATACCAGACAGGTATCCTTCCTGGATATAAATATTACAGATGTGGAAGGACGGTCAGTTGAAACAAGCATTCATAGGAAACCCAAGGACTGTAATAACATTCCACTTGCAAGCAGCTGTCACGCTAAACATGCTATCACAAATATCCCCAAGAGTCAGTTTTACCCATCCACAGAAATTGCAGCCAGAGGAAACTTATGAAAAATAATTTAGAGAACTGGTCAGAAGTTTAAAGAAAGGCTACTCCAGCAAAACAGTAGAGGAGGCTAAGAAAACCAAACCAGTGATGCAGTGAATTGCACATTACTGAGAAGGCAAGAGGGAGGAATGAGGGACAGAATGAAATACAGCAAAATAGGACATCTTTGTCAGTACTTACAAAGTGAGATCAACACAGGTCAGGGATATTATTTATGCCAACTGGCATGTACTGGGCTGACCCCAGACATAAAGAGACCTCTCCAATCCCTCCAAGAATGTCATACCAAAGGGCACACAACCTCAGAGACCATTTAGTTTCATCCACACAGCCAGTTAAACCCAACACCACATGGCTGCCCCAGTCACCCAAGGGTTGTAAAAGATGTGAGGTAAGTATTGCACATGCATCAGACACACTAAGAATGCTGTAAATCCATGGAATGAAGAAACTGTAGAGATAGAGCAATTTATCAGTTGTTATACAAAATGGGTGGTGTACTACTCAGAGTGCAAGTGTGGGGCATACTATGTAGGCCACATGAAAAGGAAATTGAAAGAAAGGGTGGAGAACATATAAGGCAATCCAGAATGGTAACAGAAAGTATGCCCTCCCCACCTACCTCCCTTGTTTACATTTTGGATGTGGCAGATCTTGATTGATTTTGGATCCTTAAATTGTGTAGTAATTAGTGTGATTAAGTGTATATAAGCACGTTATCCATGGGGGGTGCATAATTTGACAAACCCACCAGATAAAATGTCAGTTTAATATTGTTCTGTGTAAAAGTACCTTATGGGTTCCTGCAATAAACTGCTGCATCTTTGAAACTAAAATTTGAGTGTGGACAGCAGTTTTATTGACAGCCTGGTGAATTCCATGACTTTTTCTACTCCAGTATTTGGATTGCCACAGGAACTGCTACCGTAGAAAGTGGCTCTGATTTCTATTACATCTATCCTAAAACCCTATTGAGCATGCTCAGATTCAACATTTCAATCCTTATAAGTCGGGAACAGATTAATATTTTTCACCAGACCAACAAAAGGCACCATTCAAGGACAAGTCCCTTCTACCCTGAACATTTCAGAATGTCTGGGCTGTAGGTGAGAGCAAAAATAAAAATAAAAGTAAATAAAACCCCTAATTTTTCCTCATTTTTACCCTATCCTGAATTCAGACTCTGGACATCTGATCATTGCAAAACTTGACAAGTCTAGATCCCCCGGACCACACATGCAAAATTCCATGCAATTCTGTTGAACCAGGATGAAGCTATTAAGGTACAAATTTAGCGGTTTAACATTAAACACCCCACTCAGCCTAACTACCACAACCATATACTATATAGATATACATCCATATGTTAAAATATATGGATATACATATATAGAAAGATATATATATATATATATATATATATAGATTTATTATACATGTGCGGTACCACCTATATACTGTATTAAGGTTGAGTAAGCACTTTACAGTTAAACCCCAGTTTTGCACCTTAATTACTCAACTGTTGTTCAACTTATTTACTTAAAGTTTGCAGGCCTTGAGTAGCTCCTTGGATCTCTGGATCCTGAAAATTTGTGGCATCAATTTAATTGGAGTAAAGCTCTGAAATGCACACAAATATTAAATTGCTCACCTATAACTCAGAAACTAGGAGGATTTAAAACCTAAAAGCGTGCAGGTTTAATAGAGTTTGCCCACATTGTGCTTTTCTGCTTTTTCAGTTCCTAATTTGTCCATTTTGAAAAATTAAGAGAAAACACTCCCTTTTGAAAAGTGAACATTTGAAGGACAACTAATTTCTTTATGACTGCATTTCTAAATGCAGTCATTAGGCAAAAATGTATACGTGTTGTGGGCTAGCATGATGCTGTATAAAGCATCATTATGAGTTTTAACAGTGTTTGTACAGTATCGGTAGGGCTATGCAACAGTGTGTAGCCCTGGTCCTACTGAACAGAGCTGTGCATTCCAAAGTTTGAAAATGACCTTTGGTGGCCATTAGTCACATCCATAGCCAAATTTGTCTTTCAACCAGAAACCGAGGTTCTCAATACCCAGTGTCAGTTAAGTGATTCAATATTCTGATACCAGTTTGCCCACCCATGAGCTGATAAGTGCCCCTCATCCATTATTATTTAATTTCCCTACTTGGCCAGCTGTCACACCAAGATCTGACACTGTAGTGCCTAATCCTCTGTTTTGGCTCAGACCACCTCCATAACCTTGCACAATGGTGTGCATACTAGTGTGCCCACCTCCACTTCTAAGAAACATCAAGCTGACACTGCAGTGGCCATTCCAGAGTGTCAGTATCTGCAAAATAAAAACAGTCTCTCAACTTATTTATTTTTATTTTCTTAAAACTGTAATAGGAAAATCCATTGATGTCTTTTCACCATTTCCTTCAGTCACTGCCACAAGGAACACCATATCACAGATTCTCCAATACTTTTTGTATATATGTAAGCAATAGGACATGAGGTGGTGTGCATTAAACATTTGTACTGCACAACCTAGGGCTTAGTGAGGCATGGGATCACAAGCAGAGAGCCTTCAGCCCTGGCCATTCATTCGAAATGTCTAATGCACACCCCAAATTGTCTTATTGCATTTATAAAATGGGCATCTAATAGAAAATAAAAGACAAACAAAACGTTTTTAAGTTTAAAAAATATGGATTTATTTGTTAAATATCATTCTGGCAGGAAAATAGTCCTTCATTTTTAAGGAGGAGGGCAAAATAAAGAGACGTAACTTAACCACAGGTTGCACTGTGTAATACTATCGCAGAAAATAAGAAACTCATTGCTCAAAATGCATGGGGCTGTTAAAATTGACAGTTCTGCATTCTGAATTATTTGGCTACCACTTCTTCTTGTTGAGATGCTGTACTACTTTATATTATATGGTTAGCTTTTGTCCTGTATATAAATCAGCCTGCTTAAAAATCTTGCTGTGCACATTTCTAAACTGCTCCACACATTCCAAATGGTTGTTCTGCACAGTTCAAAGGTCATACAATTTTAAACTTCCCATTTATTCCACACCTAGCTACTTACTGACCACCCAGTGCTAAAGTTGTACTTTTAAATGTCTTTAAATTTTATTTTGATCATATCAGAACAAAGTAATGGCAATATTTTTTGTTTCACCTCAATTGGGGTCTGTCAATCAGTGTAAAAAAATAAATACCATAAAAAATAACATATAACAGCCACACAACTTGACGTATGTTTCCATCTCATGGTTGACATGACAGCATGGGCCTCTTGAGCTTCACCTCTAAGTTCATATGCTGTCATCTCAAACCCTCGATGGAAACACAGCCTTGTTGCATATGGTTGCACATACATTATTCTCTATGTTGGGAGCTGTGCTGTTTGACTGTTCTGATGTGTTGGGCATCAATTTGGGCTGTGCTCCCAGTATGTTGCTTCAAGCTAGTCTGTCCTGATTGCTGGCTCTCCAGTAACTCTTCAGTCTACCTTTATAATGGTTTCCATAACTGCCATGATCTCCCAACTCTGCAGACCTTAGAGATGTGTGAAGCGCATGAAATTCACTCCTTGAAATAATTTGCAAATTGTGCAAAATTAGTGAAGTGGTTTTTGTGCAATTCACAACCCACAGATTTCTTCATGGAGCATGAAATTTCACTAATACATTTTTCACATATCACGCTAAGTACATTTTAGCTAGAGGTTTCCTTTTTTATTTAATTTTGGTGTGTTTGCCTTAATGTGGGAGCTGAATAAAAAGTAATGAATAATGAATACTAAAAATCTAGTGATGTTGAATATGAAAACTGATAGTATAAAAAGTTACTCACATACCCTATTTGTAGCAAATACTTGAATAGTGAATATGCCATGTGAATTGCTTTCTTTATTTTCATTCATTGTACTATGCACTTTTACTAGTAATACTATAGTAGATACCTCTCATTGTAAAACAAATGTTAATTATATATTTTTATAATGCTATATCATGTTGTAATAAGGTGTAAAGCAACAGAGATGAAATTAGATTCAATACTTCAGCAGTTATATTCTGCCAGTAATCGGTGTCCCTTTCTTGTCCATAGCAAAACTGCCAGTCTAGTGATGTATCCTTATGTCTGTCATTGTAAGTAAACCAAGGTCTGGTGTGTGTGATGGTAGATGTGGGGATGATGTTGATGTAGGGTTGTATTGGGATCAGATAAGTAGGCTGTATTGGATGGGAGTATGTATTTAGGATAAAGGAATGCTGCAGATATTGACCATTATTTCCATAGCTTGTTTGTGGCATCAGATTACCTCTGTTAGCAGGAGTAGAACCTGTGGGAGCAAAACCTAGTTATTAAAATATTTTATTATGTTTTATTATATTATTATTTTCACATTATTTTAATTACTATTTTATTCTCTATAAATGCTTAATTATAAAGTTAAGGCAACTGGGATGTATACTATAACCTCTAGTCAAAGCTGCTGTCTACATGAGTTTTCTAAAAGTAAGAAGAAAACACTGCTTAAAGAAGGCTTAGAAAAAGTCTGCTTTCAATTTTAAAGTGCATCTTATCTAACTTTAAAGGGACAGGGCATGCATGCCATTTATGGAAATAAGTTTCACTTTCTGAACCTATAGCTAAACAGATAGTTGCTATGAACTTGACAAGCAGTAGATTTATAAAGGTGGTACAGACTGGTACCAAGCAATCTTCAAGGAAGAAAACAGTTACAGACTTGTTTTTGAAAGTACTTTAGCTTCACTGGAAATGAAAAGACTTTCTACCCATTGCAAAGCTGTTCCAAAGCCTACTTTTACCAAATTACATCAACTGATGAAAGGTTTGGAGAGCTGTCAAATGACTGAATTTAAAGACTGCAGTACCTCTACAAGCCTTGTTTTCTGCAAAATACTGTGGTGTCCAAACTACCATGAATAAATAAGGTTGTTTAGTCTTAAATGAAAGCTGATATTATGACAAGTCCAAATAGTTAATTTTGGTGATGCAACTTGTTGCTATGTAGAGATAAACCATCTGAAAAGAGGTATGAAAACAAGTTTGAGATTTTTGATTTATGGGCTCTCTGTGAGGACAGAGAAACATGCTTGCAAAGGAATCTCATTTTTAAGGACTTTCCTAAATAGTTTTAAGGACAAATCTTACATTATTCTAAAGCCTAGAACATTAAGAACAAAGTACCACTTGTTTTAAGAGACTTTGCTAAGAAAATGAAGTTATAGTCCTTATTAGTTTAACTCAGGAAATACTGGTCCTATAAACACAAGAGACACTTTAAAAGACTGTTTTCAATGAGAGAAGTTCTGATATGTTTGTTTGAAAATTGTATTATTTTGTGTAAAAAGATAGCGGAAAAGTTATTTCATGTTTAAAACTTAAACTCTGCACAGAAGGGCCATCCTCAAAAAGGGTAGAGAACCACACCTATTCCATCTACAAGGACCAATCAGAACTGGCAATGATATCACTCTGAATCTGGGGATAATGCCAAACCTGGCTAGGTGCACCCAGAATCTCTAAAATCATCAAGCTGTAAAGACCTGTGCCAGATTGACTGAGTCATTTTTTGGTTTTGAGACATCTGCTAGACTGAAAGCTTATAGCCATGCCTGCCTTGGATGTTTTGGACCAGCATTAAGCCATTTATGAGTTCATACCACAGGTGTGGAGGGTCAAGCCTGGAAGTACATGCAAAATTGCAACAAACATCAGCCACAAGGAATTAGCTTGTTACAAAATATGTTTTCCAGTATTGGATTGGGCAAAGCATGTGGTCTAAGTACTGGACATCCTGACTGAAGTAATGTTTTTAAAATGTCTGCTAAAGCCAAGCTAGGATAGAGACTAACTGTTAATTTCTACAAGCCAAAGCAAGTCTGCAGTGCTGTTTGACAACAGGTGAGTCCAAAGTCTTGGGTTCAAGTGGAAATTAATTGAAAACAGAAACAGTCATAAAATCCAGTCACCAAAAAGAACTTTGCTATCCATGAGGAAATTCTTTTCTGCAACCAACTGAGATGGTGGAAGAATCTACTGTTTTGCTGTTGAACTATTGATGTTTATCTTGTTGTCTGATATTCCCACCAAAATCTGAATAAAGGACTTTGATGCTCTTGGTGACACTTAGTCAGGAGCAGCCAGTCTGCACAGCTGAATTGATGTCAGAGGAGTCCAAAGTCCCAGGTTGTGTGAGCAGGAAAGGCAGAGACTACAGCAAAGCCAGCTACTAAAGAACTTGTGACATCCAGAATTAGAAAGTCTCACCAGGATTTTTTTTTTTTCCATTTTATTCTTTTCTCCACCTGCCCTAGCTGCCGGCAGCCCGCTACTGTCAGCCCGGTCATGAACCACTGACTTCCACCCTCATATCGGCCTCGGGCCTCCAATACCTGTGGCTTACCCCACAGTGGGGCTGCAGCACTCTGGCTGCATGCATGATCATCGGACTAGGTCGGAGGGCTGGCCTGGGGGCTAATTGAGCTGTGGGAAGCTTCATTTAGGATGCCAGCAGCTTTATACATTTTCCTTTTTTCTGGTGGGAGGTGGGGTCATGCAATGACGCAGAGCATCCTGCCCCGCCTCCAGTACGTGCTTGTGCTGGCAGCTGCATGACTCCTGGCCTCCACCAGGGTCATCCAGCTCTGGGCACCTCCTCCCCGAGAAGGAGAGCAGTCCCTAGGACGCTCCATCCTTCTCCTCCGCTGGCCCTCCAGCAACCCAAGTCTGTTCCTGAACCCGGTCACTGGCGTTGCATGCAGAAATCCAACCCGTGCACCGCTTCTCACCAGGACTTTTAAAGTTAAAAGGAAAGAAGACCACGCTCTACAAATCACCAGAAGTTTAAGAATTATTTTAATTTTTAATATTTTAATTTGGCTTATCTGGGGAGGTAACATATGTGTCAGGGTAAACTTACTTTTAATTACAAAATCTTGGCATATAATGTACAGTAAGCTTGAGTTTGATTAAGAGATAAACAGTCTTGCATGAGAAAAATATTTGAGCAAGTTACAAAAAGTCAACGTAATAAACAGAAAAATACCATTTGATTGTTTGTAAAACTTATTCAATCTGCATATTGTTTTGTTTTTGTTTATTTCTTGGTGTTGCCTATTTGGTTTTCTAAAACATTTGTTGTTTTGTGTTTGCATTATTTTATTATGCTTGATTTTATACAAATTAAGGATATTTAGAATTTGTGTACAGGAATTAATAAAATAGTTTTCATACTTCTTAGTGTGGCAGAAACATTTTAACATTATCTAGAACCTTTACAAAAGGATAATATATCTGAATGTTATAATTATTTATGTGAATTTCTGAAAATGTTGTTGTAAGGCCCTGAGGCAGATCCAAGTAACCATGGTAAAATTGATATTCTGACTTATTGCTGTGACATTTTGGGGCTGGTCCATGTTTATAATCATTTAGTATATAACAGTCCACACCCTAGTGTGTATGAGAAATAGATTATTATTATTATTGTTATTTTTGCAAAGGTACTGAATTGCAGAAATAATATTTTCTGTTTTGCTTTTCTCTGAGTCTGAAGTTTTTTAAACAAAAGAAAGAAGCTGAAGTCTGAATTTAAGCAAGATAGACTCCTTACTAATAGTACAAGCTGCAAGAAAAATACGCTTGAAGCATCATAAGAAACAATTAAGTTATTTGGTTTCAAATTGTTGTGTTATATAAGCATTGCTATTTAATTGTTGTTGTTAATCAGTATTGCAAAACCATGACAGCCTTAACTGTGAGTGCACATGTTCGTAACACTGAGACAGTAATTTATACTCCAGCACAGCTGACTCTTATTAAAGGTAAAAATAAAAGGATAGAAACACTAGAAAAATGCTGGAGGATAAATCTTTGAATTTGGTAAACTTACAGGTCAGGTTGAAATATTAGAAAAGCTTTACAGCAAAGTAAGAAAGACTTTTCTAGTTGTTACTGTGCTTTTAGTTAAGCTAGAGACTGAAAATTCTGTTTGCAAAGTGAGTTACAACAATGGCAAGAGCAGTTTAAATTTGATAAAAGAAATAGTTGATTTACAAATGCATATGAAAAGTGAACAAAGATCTGATTGAATTAAGGGAAATATATGAAAGTTTATAGAGTAAAAGTCAAAGTAAGAGAAAATTGAAAGCATTTAAGAGGTTAGACTGTAACACTGATTCAGGTATTTCCTCCAAAGAGTCATCTGATTCGGAAAAGAACTACCTCAGAGCAAAAAGAACATCCCTAGACCAAACACTGATTCAGAGAGAGAAATACAAGAAAAGCATGAGATTATGCACAAGGGAGATTCTCTGTTCCTCAAGCTAAGGTGTTTGAGACCACCACCTCTAATACCCAGCTAATGGGGAGATAAATTACCTATGTCTAAAAAAAGAAAAACAGTCAAAGCCCATGCTAGACCCAACTGTGTCTCAGAAGCCTTACCAGACTTCATCACAAGGACAAAACTGGAGTTTGTCCTGAAGGGGGAAGGACCAAGGTGGAGGATATAATGGTGAGTATGATAAGTATAAGGTGACGGAATTGACCACAGCAGGCACCACTATTCTGACTACGATCAGCAAAGTTATAGTGTACCTCAGAACAAGTCTAGATATAGTTTTCCCAGTCTAGATGACAGGATTAAAAATTCACAGAATGAAATGAAGAAACAACTGGATGGAGTTAAAGAACACATGGAGGAGTTGAACGCTCTTGCTGGAAGTTATTTGCTCCAAGTTTCTAGTCACCTTATGACCTTCATTTTCCTCTGCAAATCCTTCTTCAACTGTATCAAGTGATGGTGGGACTAGAAGTGCTATGTGATTCAAAGATTCTGTCCACCATATTGCTGACATGGTACAAGAAACTGTTACTGTTAAAAAGGCTAATGAGATTGAAATTAGATTTAAAAATGAAATGCCAAGTGAAATTGAAAATGCTATCTCTTTGTTTAGCCTTTCTGAAAAGATATCCAGAGTTAGTTCCAGCAACAGTGTAAAAGTCATAGAAACTGCAATGTTGCCAGGAAAGAAAGACAACTTCTGTCTGGGCAACTAATTTCTAAATGAAAAGCAAAAAGATTTTACTTTGACATAAACATTGAAAACAGTCTGAATCATGAAGCTTCTTTTAGCATGCTCCATTACAGCTCATTCGTTCCTCAGTCTGCGGCCGGCCATGGTGGTGTGAGGAGGGCTGAGCCAGTCGCCGCTCGATTCGTGGCTGATGGGTGGGATGTGCGTGGTGCTGCTGGGGGGCCACTAGACTACCAGGGATATATGTGATATTAAGGGATTGGGGTCAGGAAACATGCTGGGGGCATCACTAAACTACCAGGGTAATTTTTAAATCCTATGGGAAATGGGAAACATGCTGGAGGGTGGGAGGCACCACTAGACTACCAGGATAAATACTATCTTAAACATATAAGGGAGTTGGGAAACATGCTGGGGTGGGGACCACTACACTACCAGGTGTGCAACAGGCACACATGGCAACGAGAGTGGGACCATGATGACAGGGCAGAAAGCCTGGCCCAACCAGTCTGCCCAGGTCCCTACAGTATGGATATGCTGCACACCCTAGTAGTCTACAGCATATGTCCATCCATCCCCACCAGGTGTGCCTTATGCTTGTCCCATGCATTTGTGGGTCCCTACCACTGTGTTCTCACCAACACCTGCCATAGGGTGCCTATGTTGTTGGGGGTGGCATCTACAAGGGCACATATGGCCAGTGGACATGTGTGTGACTATCTCCCACTCTCTCTCTCTCTCTCTAAATATATATATATATATATATATATATATAGATATGCATGTGTGTATGTGTATATCAGTTGCATATCTAGCTATGGACACATAGGTATCACTCTCCGTGTTTCTCTCTCCCATATTCATACCTTGTGTTATACAGCTTGCAGTGCTGCATGGGCAGGATGTCTGCTCTGTTTGTGCCTGCCAGCACACAGTTCTGCTGCTTCCAGCCTGTACTTCCATGCTGACCAACAGGGGATGCTGTGGGCATGCCTTGGCCTGCTGCATCCAGCTTGTACTACCATTCCAACCAATAGGTGGCACTGTGTGCTCCATGAAGTAGCACCAGGCAAACTGCGTGGTACTGACTGCTAAGCAGCAGATAATGAGATGCAAATGTACCTGTTTGCCCACAGATTTCCTAAGTAGGCTTATTTGCATGGGAGCTTTGAATATAGCTCCCATTTGCCCTGGGCTATTCAGCTTGCACTTGGCTAATGCGTTAGCATTGTGTACTGAGGTTAGCATGGGCAACCCTCACGTCAGCATAGCACAGTTCTGCAGTGTGTGGTTTACATTGTTGTTTGCAGTGGATGTGAGACATCTCTGTGCAATCTCACACAATGCTTTCCACCTGCAACACTAGCTTTCTTCAGTGTCTATTGGGCTGCAGTGGCAACGTGCACTTCCTGTTGCTATATTCAGTGCTATCTTATTCCTGGGCTATTTTGTCCTGCACTCCTGGCCCTAGTTGCCCAACTTCCTTTGTTTGCTATATTCAGCAGGTTTTACTCCAGGTTATTCCTTTTGAATATAGCTTGCTTTTTGCTCCAGGCTATGTTTGCCTGCTGGGCAGTGCTACTTAGCCCCAGAGCACAGTTTTGAATATCTGGCCCATAGAGCTCAAATTGAACCCTGCCAGCACACCCAGCCTGGCAGCATTCTTTGCATCTCCTCTGGGATACAGTGATTAATTATCAAGATTATACATTTAGTACATAAAAGTACAAATACAGAAATAGTCATGTACAGTTGTCAAGACTTAAGCAAAACATTTACAGACAATCAAGTTATGAAAGTGTTCTCTCAATGCCACATTAAAACCATTAGCAGATGATGAAAATGTAACTGAAGCAGGTATATTATTCCACAAAAGAACTGCTCTGTAGCTGAAATAATTTTGTCCTAATGAGGTATGCATATGACAAATCTGAAGCACTTTTTTGACATAAACATGAATTAAAACTGCAGCATAAATGTATTAGTTGATTCTGTCAACAGCCCACAAATTGTGCTCTGCCTTCGAATTTCACTGCAAAATTTCACACAGTTCATGCAAGTGAATCTTGGTTGGTCACCCTGAGATTCGTGGAATTCCTGAAGCATGAATTTTGGCACTTTGAATGAAATTCTGCCAGTGAAGTTTTACTTTGCAACATCTCTAGCAGACCTGCACCAGATAATAGTTGTATGGAAGTAGCACAAATGGAGTGCTTTGTGAATCTTGCACTCAGCTTTGCCTTTGCACTTAATCTGCTCACTATAGAGAAGAAAAGTTAACTCCTATTGGTTCATCAGTGTGCCATACATCTATCATATCTAATCTGTCTTGAGGAAGCCTTGTGGGATGTAAGTAAAGTGCCTTTGCTCTGTCTGGCAATTTTGATAAATACATCTTAAAGACCATAATGGGCACAATGGGTTACTAGGAAAAGTGAATATGTATCCTCTGTGAGACTGCTTTCCAGTTTCCAGTGGGTTGTTGTTCTTGGTGTGTTCATTAAATACCATGTTAATGTATTCTAGTAAATTCTCATCTTGCTTGATGCAGAAGTTTGTAAGTTTCAGCTGGTGAACCCTCCTGCCACATCTGGCCATATTCAGATGCAGGTCTAGTCAGATCTTTCACACATGACCAGGGAGGTGTTAGGTGACAGAGCAGGAAAATTGCATAACGTTTGTAGGTCTGTAGTGATGATCGGATCATGGTACTTGGACGTGTCCTTGTTCTCATGCTGATACTGTTTCATTTTAGCTTTGAAGACATTATTTGATGTCTTGAATTCAGATCTGTTATGATGTTCATTGGGCATCATATGGCTGCAGAGTTGAGGTAGTGGTTTAGTGCTGCATGGAGACTGCTGAAGCTGCTCAGCTGATACTCAGAGGCCATAGTAACGTGTTCTACTGTGTAAAACTTCTGGAACACTTCACTGAGCTTGCCTTTAGTGGCGTTACACCAATCAACAGAAATTTTATTTGTACTGGCCCATTGGTAGAATACCCCATTGCCCAGTTTGTACATTTCACATTATTTAATTATGGACATCTTCTAGCATATTTAATTGATCAGGTGTCCGACTGCTGAAATGCTGGTTTGCTGATGTATTACATCACTGACGTTTCTGCAGTCACATTAGTTATGCTGCTGCTGGTGCTGCTTTCATTTTGGTCACTAGGGTGCATACTCTCCTTTGGCTGATCAGTGTCCTGTTGCTGAATGCTTCCATCTTCATTTTCAGTGGTCTGCTCTTCCTCTGTGAAGATGTTCATCTGTGCCTCTGTGAGTGAATGACAGCTCACAATTTGTGTTGAATTCCATTGATATAGTTTGCTATTCATGACAGGGCAAAGAAATGTGGGCTACCAAGTGGCAAAGTAATTGAAAATGCCAGTGGCAGTTTAAAGAGCAACTTTTTTCAGACATGAGCAAGAGTCGAGGGAAACTATTGTCGGTGTTACAGTCTGACATACAAATATTGGTTCTCATGCTCAGGAAGCCACATCCATTTTTTACATATTTATTGAATTTTTTTTCCATTACTCATTTTTTTTGTCATGCTACTCTGGCAAGCCAAGTCTCTGGCATATCACAGACAGGAAGAGCCAGGCTGTTTTTATGGTAGAGTATAACATTGAGGAGAGCACTGGGAACAGCAGGATGAGAGACAGAAACAGAAGTAAATATTTGTCTGCTTTATTAAGTCAGAATGGGACGACAGTGGTTTACTTCTGATTTAATGCTGAATGTTGACTGTTATGTGTTTACAGACAAAATGTGATGAGCAGCTACTTGATATTGGAGCGGGTATGGCTGGCAGTTCACTGCTTTGAAAGAGTCATGCAGGAATTTTGAAGGAAAGGGTTCAGTTGTGTAGATCTTCAGAAAAGGTCTATTATTTACTTAGTAGATTAGTGCAGTAAGTGTGATTTTTAGGGACTGAAACTTAAATTTTAATGTGTTTTATTTTTTATTTTGGTTCCCAAGAGATCTGATATTGGGGTAAGGAGAGGTATTTGTAGTGCCACCTGTAAGAGGCTGTCATCACATCTAAATTGTACATTTTATGGCAAGCACTGCTTATAATGTAAACATAATCTGTAGGAAATGATAGAAATGATAGAAGGCTTTCTTAGAATGGCAGAAAAAGGGAGATATTGTTGATGGGGGATCTGAATATACCAGATGTTAACTGGAACATCTTTGCTGCAGGCACATCCAAGAGCAGGGTCATTCTTGATGCCCTACAGGAGGCATGCCTCAGACAGCTAGTATTGGAACCCACTGGAGGGAGCAATCTTAGACCTGGTACTCTAAATGGGGATGGAGAAAGAATCTCAGATTTAGAAGTGGGAGCCATCTAGGAACAAGCGACCACCAAACAGTGTGGTTCACGATAAACACAGCCATACAGTCAAGCCATAGAAAAGCAAGAGTACTGGACTTTAGGAGGCTGACTTTGGGAAATGAGTGCCTCAGAAAAGCACTAGCAAACAGGCAAGAAGGAGGGTGGAGAAACAATAGGGAGTGATCAAAACAACCATCACAGAGGCAACAAGCCTTTGTGTAAAGCAAATCAATAAAACACAATGAAGGAAAAATGCTATGGTTCTCAAAAGAAGTGGCAGGGAAGGTTAAGGAGAAAAGGACAGCAGTCAGGAAATATAAGGAAACACAGAAGGAGCAGGGCAGAGAACTTTATCAGTTAAAGCAGAAAGAGGCTGGGAAGGCAGTCAGAATAGCAAAGGCCCAAACCGAGGAAAGGATAGCCAATTCTGTTAAGAAGGGGATAAGACCTTTTATAGGTACATTGGGGAGTGAAGAAGACTGAAGGAGGGATACTGAAGCTTAATAAAGGGAGGAATGTGGGTAGAGGGTGACAGTGAAAAGCAGGATACTGAACAAATATTTCTGCCTCAGTATTCACAAAGGAAGAGGAGGGAGTTACCTAAACCAAACAAGAGAACACTCTGAAGATGGGGTCGATACCAGTCCATTTACAGAAGAAAGGGTTCTGAAAGAACTAATAAAATTAAGGTGGACAATGCAATGGGGCCTGATGGGATTCACCAAGAATTCTAAAGAACTAAGGGTAGAACTAGTGACACCGCTGACTATTCTCTTTAACAAATCATGGGAGGATGGGGTGGTACCCGAGGACTGGAGGAGGGCAGATGTGATTCTCTTCACAAAAGTGGGAGCAGGACAAAAGCAGGAAACTACAGACCAGTTAGTTTGACCTCAGTGGTAGGGAAAATGATGGAATCACTTCTGAAGGAAAGAATTGTTGAGTACCTAGAGGCCAGTGGGGCACAGGACCCAAGGCAGCATGGATTCATGATAGTAAGGTCATGTCTGATGAATCTAATAGATTTCTTTGACTGGGTGACCAAAGTAGTAGACCAGGGAGGGCTGTGGACATGGCCTACCTAGATTTTAGCAAGGCATTTGATACAGTCCCATACAAAGATTAATACACAAGACAGCCAGCCTTGGAATGGGTCCCAAGGTGGTAGCCTGGATAAAAAATTGGCTAGACAACAGGACGCAAAGGGTAGTAGTAAATGGAGTACTCACTGAAGAAAGGAGGGTTACTAGCGGGCACCGCAGGGTTCAGTACTGGGACCTGTCCTTTTAATGTCTTTATAAGTGACATTGCAGAGGAACTGGAAGGAAAAGTATGTCTCTTTGCAGATGACACAAAGATCTGCAACAGGGTTGATACACAAGATGGAGTGGAAAGGATGAGGAAGGACTTGGCAAGGTTGGAGGAATGGTCAAATGTATGGCAGCTCAGATTCAGTGCAAAGAAGTGCAAGGTAATGCACATGGGAAACAAAACCCAGAGGAAGGTACACAATGGGTGGGGAGATACTGACAACAGTAAAATAGAAAGGTCCTGAGGGTAATTATATCAGATGACCTAAAGGTAGGCAAGCAGTGTGAGAAGGCAGTAAGGAAGGCTGGGGGTGGGGATACTGGGATGCATAGGAAGAGGCATCAATAGTGAAAACAAGAAGTTGTTATGCCTCTGTACAGACAGTTGGTGAGACCCCATCTGGAGTACTGTGTGCAGTTCTGGAGACCCCATCTCTGCAAAGACATAGAGTGGAGGCTGTCCAGAGGAGGGTTATCAAATGGTGCAGGGTCTGCACCAGAAGACATACGAAGAAAGACTAAAGGAGCTTAATATGTATACCCCTGAGGAAAGAAGGAGAGAGGGACATGATAGAAGCTTTCAAGTACCCAAGGAATTAACAAAGTCCAAGAGCGTAGCATCTTCCAGAAAAGAGATGTGCAAGAAACAAGGGGCACAATTTGAAGATAGAGGGAGACGGCTCCAGAGGTAATGTGAGAAAGTATTTTTTCACTTAGAGGGTTGTGGATGCATGGAATAGCCCCTGAGGAGGTTGTGGAGTCAAGAACAGTGGGGACTTCAAGAATGCATGGGTCAGGCATAAGGCAGTCCTAGTGGGGGGTAGGAGGAAGTAAGCTGTTGGTTAACTAGGATCTGCAGCTTATCTGTTAGGTAGGAAAATGGGCAGACTAGGTGGGCCAAGCGGTCCTATCTGCCATCAAATTCTATGTTTCTACATTTCTGTATTTCTATGTTTCTATGAAACAAGTTACAATCAGTTCAGAATTTATTAAATGTCTTGTTGGGAGCCAAGTTTACTTTTGTTGGCTCTGTAATGCTGCCAGCATTCATGGGAAAAATGGCTGTTGTTATAATTTCAGATAAAAGGAAAATTCTTTTGAACACATTGATTTCTTGTTTATGTGTTTAGTGCTGGTTGACAGCACTTGTTTTAGCCATGCATTAGACACTTTTAATACATTGCTACTGACCAATCGGGACGCAGGATTATACTTGCCCATTTTATAAATATATATGGGGGTATGACTTGACACCATTTGGAATAGGTGCCTAATTTGGTAACTCCCCACTTGAGCTCCAAATCTGTTAAAATTCACAATTCATGGTTTTAATTATGCTCCAGATCCCTCATCAGAACGACTACCACATTTGCTATTCATTGGTGACCCTAACCCTCAAACATTGCCTGGTAATTACAGTTATTTATAACCCATCCAATTTCACTACTTCCTCAGCATGGCATCATGCAGAAAACAATGTGGGAGGCCTCTGTAATTGAGGATATGTTCAGTTGCCTCCTTACTCAGATGGCAGAAGTAATGGCAGCTCTCACAGACTACCACCGCCATGCAGAAAGTGGAATCTCACCTATTCCAAACCAAAAGTAAACTGGACACCCATGAGGTGGCTCTTCAGGACCCAATGGTGGCCATTTGTGAGAAACCAGCCCATGCATGCATTTCAGAACAAGGTGGATGATCCCAAGAACTGCAGCCACCTCAACAGCCTGCATTTTTTGGCTTCCTGGAGAGCACAGAGCTTCAAGAGGTATCCTGTGATGATAGTGACTGAAAATGAATGACTGCTAAAACAGCAACTTATTTTCAGTGATATCATCAAGGGCTACCCTGCAAGGGTAGTGATCCTACAGAGAAAGTGACTGTAGGGAAAATGACCAGAAGGGGGATAGCGAAGGGAAGGGAAGGATAGGGGAAGGATCCATAGGGGACTGCTGTGTCTGCTCTGGTCAAGCTATCCCTGTGGTGTTGTGGTGAGGATGGCTAGCTCTGGCTGAGCAGGTACAGGGTTTGGGATGTGGACCAGGTGGGTTACAATTTTGACTCTGCCTGCTGATCGACATATAATTTTTCCCACAAATGCGGACTGTGCCCTTCCATGACATGCATCCCCTGGCATTAGTAATCTGTATTCAGGGGCAAATCACTTTTCTTTTGCGGATGTCGGTTGTTGCAAGTGTATACCACCAATTTGCTTTTTGGTGATATACACTTACCATAATAGTGATCACTATTATGACATGGAACCACTTCAAGATAGAGTGGGCTTCCTTCAACACATCCTACTACCATTCTGCAACCCAAGGGGACTGCAGCTTTGACATAGAACAGGCCCACCACTCCCTCACACTGCCACTGATGATGGGTGAATGCCCGTGGCCCATCCTAGCCTGGTTCCTTAATTGTGCCACTAAAGAAAAATCCTTCATAGAGGCAGGGAACTGGAGTGACTCCAGTGGCAAGATCACCAGATACAGACTTTCCTGGATTTCTCCAGTGAAGTTTTCTAACAAGCACCAGGCATACCAGAGGACATAATTCACCATATTGGCCTGCAGTTCTCTCTCAGGTACCGGAAGTTATGACAGTGATCCTTAATGGGTTCCCCTGACATTTGCAACACTGGTGGCCCTTATGGTTCTTAACAAGTATTGGCCAGCAGAAATGAGGCAGCCCAGATCTCTCCAATCAGAATACCAGAGTTACAGCCAAAGCCATGTAAGTGGGTCCTGCTGCCATGCAAAGCTCTAGCCAGGATCCCAGCTGCTTGATGTTGACTCCTGGACTCTGCTGTTGAGAAGCAGAAGATGCCAGCAACATTCACAGAAACAAAAAAAGGACTCATAAATTGCAACTCATCAGGTCCCGTAATCATAGTAGGGCTGCAGAGACTAACATGTCCTCAGGTGAGAAAGGAGTCCTGCTGTCAGCCAGCAGATATGCTCCACTTCATCCTCAGTCACCAGGACCATTACAGCCTGAAGTACCTGCGGCCATTCCTTCAGCCTTACCGATTCCAGCCAAGGAGGAGTCCTCTGGAAAGTCTTGGGCATTGATTGTTGCTGCTACTGCCCTACAATTGACTGCCCCAGAAGCTGCTCTGAATGTGTCCAAAGCAACACGGCCCGAACACTGATCTCAGGGTGCTTACTCTGCAGGAGAACTAGGATGAGCTGCAGGTACTTAATATGTATTTTGCTGCCTCTCCCTGTTGAATGAGCCTGATCCCAGGGAGGGTTCTGTTTCATATGTCCTTGAAACTCCTGTACTTTTCTGCACAATCCCTAATGCAGCAGTGAACCGGGAGCATTATCTCCTCTTCCCCCACCACTGGATATCTGGCTCACTTTGCAGTTGCCTGGCTTCTCAGTATCACTCAACTGCCTCACTCTTCATAATTGTATTGCTTCCTTTCATCTGACAACTTATCATTTCTTGCCTGTGGGAGCTCCTTTACACTGTTGGATACCCTATGCTATGAACACTGATCTTATGGAACTGCCAACTTCTCTCAGTTGCATTGGACTTCTCCCACTTGGACTCTCACGATTCTAACAGCTTTTCCCATACACAGCAAGAAGGAACTAATATACCATGTTTGCTGTGTGTTCAAATTCTCTTTAAGCTATGCAGTTGCCATGTTTCAAGTAGCCTATTATTATTTCAACCTATTGTCACTTCTTTCATTGTCATGGTGTTATGCTTATTTATACATATCTGCAAGTTAGCTGCCCTATTTACAGTGAGGCAGCTCCCTCCTGTGCCTGTTTATGATCCCCACAGTTTTTCCTTACTGGTGACATCTCTATGCCCTATTTATCTTCCTTTATGGGTCCTTGTCCTGCCTTGAGAAATGTTTCTGTTCTTCAAAGCTTTGACCACCCATTTTTTCTCTCATAGGCATGCCTCCCACTTTTTAATCTCGGTGAATGCCTTGCAGTGAGGACTGTCATTGACAGTGGAAATTTCTGTTGGTCTAAAGCAGCTCCTCCCTTCTCCCTTGGGATACTACCCAACCTGACTTCTTACAAGTGAGACTTGGAGGCCCCAGAACCTCCTTAGCCCTTGGTTTAACCCTAGGGATGGCTTCACTTTCATTCTAACTCCTGCACTTACATATTGTGTGCCTTATTGGATCCAAAGCAGGTTATACTCTCCTATGCACTGCATCTACCATGTATCACATGGATGCTCAGAAGAGGGAGGGTATAACTAGATGTCTTACCTCAAGAGCTTTGTCTTCTCAAAGTTTACATATTTGGCTTGTTGGCCACACTAGTTGCTTAATGGTCATGCTCCTGGTTGTGGAAGGTTGGGCACTGAACAGTGTCTTGCTTAAATTCCTGAGCCCCCTTCCACATTTCAGCTATTGTAGTACTACTGATTTTGTATATAATTTTAGCCATTGAATTAGATTTGTTGTTACTATGCAGCATAGGAGATCTTTCTCTAGTACAGGAAGATTTTCCTGTCTAGCTATGGCTCATGATGGGCAACCCCCTTCTTTCTTGGTGGTGTATTAGGATGAATGGTGCCACTTTGATGTATAGGCTTTTAGATTTGATTGTAGCCCCACTATTTGCCCATATTAACCATCTTTCTCTCTTTTCTTTAGTTCTGACCATGGCTGATATTATTTGTCACACATGGAATATAAGAGTCATTCTCTCTGGTTAAATTGAAGAAAATATTGTCTCACCTGAAAGGACTTTAATCTCAAGTTGCCTTTTACAGAAGACAAAGCTCACTGCAGACAACCACACCTGGCTTGTGCAAGACGGAGTTAGACAAGAATTTCATGTCAGTGCTCCTACCTGTAAATGCAAGGTGGTGATTTAACTTCACATATCTTTAAGATGGACCCTAGTCCATAGAGTCTCTGACCCTGCTGCCCAATGTTTTTTCCTTCTTGATACTCAAAATGGTACCATTTTATTAGGTAATGTACTGTACAGCAGGTTGAATTAGTATCCATTATATTTAGCACAAGTCAACCTTCTATACATATTCATGTCCAATAGAATTAGTGCAGATAGCTTACTCTTCAATATAGTACTACTGACAATCAGCTGACCATTATTTTCACTATCCATTTATTTTCACTGATTGTCAGCAATAGTAGATATAGTGAAAATAAATGGATAGTGAAAATAACCTTCTATACAGTATATGCACCAAACAAAGGCAACCCCTTTTCTTTCACCATCTAGTCCATCATGCTGCTGAGCTAGGCATTGCTGACACACCAGTCCCATTAGGGGAGGCTTTAATCTTCCTTGCACCTTCTGTGTAAAAAACAAGAGAAATACAAACCCACCCCTCATAGTACACATGCACTTGCCCAGATAATTCAAGACCATGGGTTGGTGGATACCTGCAGACATTCCATTTCAGGGACAGGGACTACACTACCATTCTGTAGTGCATGGATCTCTTAGTCAGCATGACAACAGACTCACATCCCTGAACTTATCCACAGTGTTGTAGACTGCTATCCTTCCCATGGTCCTCTCAGACCATATCCCAGTACAACTTCCTTTCCTTTCTATGGGGAGACCTCCTTTAAATCTCCTCCTGGTGGCTTGATCCCTCCTCCTTAAACATCCAGACTTCATCCCTGGGTTAGGAAATACACTATGCTTTTCTTTACAGTGAACCAAATACATGCCACCTCCACATGTACCATCTGGGAAGCTTATGAAGCCATGCTCTGGTGCAAAATCATTGGCAATACTCGGCAAGATAAAGGAAAAGGGAGCATCACCTTAAAGAGTTAGAAGAGGCATTACAAGCAGCTGAGGCCCAGCTTCATACTTTCCCACAGCCAGATCCCACTATCCTCTTTGCTGGCAGCTGGCTAACTTGACACTCAAATAGGCACACTATTCTCCTGCAAAGCCAAGACTTCAAGTTTCTGGCTGAGGAACAAATACTGAGAAGGGAGGGGAATGGGAGGAAAACTCTTAGCCTACAGGCTCAAGAAGCAACAAACTGAATGCTTTATTGCAGGATTAAGAGACCCAATGGGCTCAGTATACACCACCCCACATGCAGTTAATACAATTATATGATTCTTTTATGCCACGCTCTATACCTCAGGCCACAAAATAGATACAAGCAGCATCCATTCCTCCTTGGCTCTCTGGACCTACCCAAACTTACCCATTAGCAAACAGCTCAGTTAGATGTCCCACTGACCATCAAGGAAATTTCCCAAGCTCTTCTCTCTCTTAGCCGAGGGAAAGCTCATGGTGGGGACAGCTAACCTGCTGAGTTCTGGCAAGCCTAGCCTCCCTTTAATTCCCAATCCTTCACCAGGTATATTAAGAAGCCAAAATGACAGACAGTCTTCCTCTGACACTTAGAGAAGTGACCATAATCGTGATCCCAAAAGGGAAAGACCCCACTTCAGTGGCTAGTTATCATCCCACTTCAAAATTGGGGTGGATAGCAAAATATTCACCAAAGTCATTGCTAATAGACTGTATCCATTGCTATCTCAACTCATTCACCCCTCCTAGGTGGGCTTTGTTAAAGACTGCTATAGCTCTGATCACATCCATTCCCTCATAAATCTTTTTTCTTTTTTTTTAGTCTTTAGCAACCGGGTTGGTTCAGGGGTGACCTGGGAGCACTGGGTTAAGTGACTTGCTCAGAGTCACACAGTATGCAAGTGGAGGTTGTGAGAATCAAACTCTGATCTGGTCTGCTGGATGTACTAAGCTCATTTACACCTCATTCCTCTAACCTCTAGGCTATACTGCCAGCCCATCTTATCCATGTTGTAAAGGGCCTCCACACTTTCTCAGCTTTTATAGCCATCAATTTTGAAAAGGCCTTTGATTTGTTTGAATGGGATTATTAACACAAGGTCCTAGCCCACCTGGGTATGGGTGAATGTTTCCAAGCCTGGATCCACTCTCTCATTCCCTCCTTCTGCCAGAGTCTAAACAAACTCCTTGTTATTGGACCCTTCCTCCTTTCTCGAGGCAATCATCAGGGATGCCTCCTGTCCCCACTTCTTTTGTGCTGGCATTTGAGCCCTTGGCAGCTGCTACTCATCAGCATAAGCAAATCATGGGAATTTGGGTAGATCCTCCCTAGTATTCCACACTCATGTATGTGGATGATCTTCTCGTCCCTCTCAGAGATGTTGGGTATCCTTGCCTACCTCTTTTTTCCCTCTCAACAACTTCACTCAGTTTCTAGCTTGAAAATCAACCATTCCAAACCTGAAGTACTTCCTTATTACAGCTCTGTTCTCCCACATAACACCTCACGGACTAGCCTGGGCATCAATAGGTATCACTTACTTAGGCATCAAAAATGTGCCGGACCATTTCAAAGCATAGTAGATTAATCCAGTCCTTACTGTGTCAGCTTTAAGGACAGAGTGTGACTACTGGAAACTGGCACAGTTGATCATCACAGGAACAATTGCTGCAATCAAAATGGTATTTGCTCCTAAAGTGTTTTATCTTCTTTCCCATATTCTGCTTGCACTCCAACAAGTTACTTTGCCAAGAGCTCAAAAACTCGATTCAACAAATTGATCAATTTCCTTACTGACCTGACACAAAACAGTGAAATAGTACTCCTGGGGACTTTAACATTGACTGGTTATCGGATGAAGCTGCCCCTACAAGGATGTCATGTCTATCCTTGGCATCTCCCAAATGATTGAAGCCCTAACCAGGATTGATTACTGGACAGGGACTAAGCCCTCACCAAAGTTGAATACTAAATTTAGTATTAAGGCAGTCATTAAAGGAGAACTGTGCTGCACCTGTAAGTCATTTTTCTCAATAGAAATTTTAAAGTACTGGTTACATTTCTGTGATCATTCCATCTATATGGTCCTTTTAGCAATCTAAGTGGGTGTTTCTGCTTTGCACTGTAGCATCAAGTGCCATTTTAGAACTGTATGATGTAGTTTATGTCCCTCTCAGCCACAAAGTTCTGTAATAGAACATGAATGCATTGGGCCAACAATCAAGAATAAAAAGGACATAAACTACATCATACATTTCTAAAATGGTTCTTACCAGCAGCATGTAAATCAGAAACACCCACAAGGAGAGCTAAAAAGACTGGATAGTTAGAGCAACAACAGAACTGGAGCCAGTATTTAAAAACAACGTCCTCCTGAGGAAAATTACTTATAGATTCAGTGCAGTTCTCTTTTAATTTGTCTTCAAGACTAATTTTAATCATTTTCATCATCTTTAATCATCATTAAAAAATACAAGCTCTACAAACACTAAATTCTAAGAAGTATTCAGTAGACTACTTGTTTGAGAGTAAATTATTACTAAATGAGGATTAGAAATAGAATTGCAATGCTCTTTAAAGTACATTTCTTTTTAATACTACTGAATCATAAATGAAGATGTACAGTCAGCCAAGTAGTTCAAGGATTTGAAGCCAAACCAGACTGGGTACATTACCAAGCATTTCAGTTCTACAGAGGAAGGAGGCAAATAAATCAACCAACACCACCAGTGGATTTTAGAGAAGATAATCAATCATAAAATGTGGGTTTTACCTAGAAATAACATGATGCCAAAAAGAAGGTTAACAGTGTCCCTTTAAAAGTCTACTGAACCACATTTTCCAGAAGTCTGCTCAGTTAGTCAACTACATTTGCTAGAACCATTTACTTTTACTACTCTGACTGACTGTTAATCTTTATTTTGAAGATGATCAACCTGGGTTGCCTGAATTTAAGATTTATCAGGTAGTGCTTATGTTTAAATAGAAAAGTGCATAATTTTAACTCTCTGAAATGTTAAATACAGTAAGGGAATTATTACTCAGGTTTTATTGTTTTCTAATTGAAATGTTGTGTTTTAATGGTAAATATTTTGTTATGAAAATGTTTTCTGCTCTGAACTCGTGTAGCTAAAAACTTTGAAAATACTTTAAAATACACAGTTTTTTCAATCAAATCACTCCTTAAAGTGTCTAGTATGCATTGTGCCTCTAGGTTACCTATTATATTTGGTATTTTTACTGATTTAGTTACTTTAAAGTTGTATTTTCTTTGGGGATGGGGTAAAGAGTAAATTACCTAGCACCAGGAAGACTGTATGAATGAGCAAACTGAGAATGCATTTTCTGTGTACATATCCATTCAGTAGCCTATTTAACTACATTTACAGAGAAGACTTTAGAGTTCATTTTTAATCTGAGAAAATCTGGAGTAACCTGCAAATTGATAAAAAGATTTATTTACTGTAGATGTTTGAGTGTTTGAATGTGTGTTAGAAACTGTGCTTTTTGCATTTGAGATTGTATTTGATTGAAACATTTGCTTGTGTTAATCCATTATATTAAGTAGTAATGTTGGGATCCCTGTGCTTGTTTTTTGGTTCTGCTCCCAAAGCTTATGACTGTTGTTTATGAAAACATCTCCTTATATACTTCTGGAGGAATTTATATTTACTTGGATCCTGTTTGTTCATAAACTGATTTGAGGTGGGGTGGAAAGCTGTGCTTCCTTGCATTTGATATTGTATTTGATTAAAACTTAAGCATACATAAATCTACTGCATTAAATTAAATAGTAATACTAGGATCAGTGTACTTTTTCTTTTCCTGAAAACTGCTGATTATGAAAATTTTCTTTAGTGTATATTTGTGGAAGAATTTATTGAGTAATTTTCCTGTTTCTGAAAAGTATGTTTTTAATGGATTCTTTGAATCCATGTAGTTGTTATTTTAAAGATGATCAGTTTGAATTTATATTTTTATGTTAGTGTATCACAGTTTATTTACATTGCATTGAGAGGTATGGGGTCCTTGGTTGTGGAATGGTGATCTGGGGAGAGGAGTCTAGTTGCAGGGAGGGTGGTCCAGGGAAGTTATGCTCTAGAGGGAGGGTGGGCCCATCTCCTGGGAAGGGTGGTTATCTGGGTGTCCAACTCCAGGAGGGTGCTCAACTTGGGGAGGCTGGTCTATGGGTGGGATTGAATCTAGGAGGTCCAGCTGTAGGGTGGGTTGTCTTCTGGGGAGGCAGATCCAGGGCATGAAAGGGTGAGCCAGCAGCAGGGAAGGTGGCTAGTGGGGGGGCAGTTCAGGGATGGAAGCAAGGTCCAGCTGCAGGATGTGTGATTGGACAGTAAGGCCAGTATGGGGCTTGTGGTTAGTCCAGCTGTAGGTAGAGTGGTTGGCTGAGGGAGGATGGTCCTGGGGATTGGGGGACAGCTGTGGAGATGTGGTCTGTTGGAGGGAGGCTTGGGGTGCTCCAGCTACATGGAGGTTGTATGGCATGTAGCTGGAGACTGGTCCAGATGCAGGGAGGGTGGTTGGCTGGGGAAGATAGAATCTGGTCCGGAGGCTGTGGTGCTTTAGATCCAGTGAGGTTGCTCATCATGGAGAGCTGGGGCTAGAAGGGCTGTCCAGCTGCATGGAAGATAGTCTAGAGCCTGGAAGGGTGATCTAGCAGAAAGGAGGGTGGTTGGATCTTGGGGGTGGGGAGGCTGATCCAAGCACTGGATAGTGGAGGTGGTGGTTGGACTGAAATTGTTAGCATATATAATGGGAAACCTTGACTTTTCAGGATGAACTATTGACTACCAATAGTCATACAACTATCAGTTAGTAGTTCAACCATTAGGGTCAATATTTTCTCTCTGTAGCCCTCAACTGGTAAGACTGGTACTGCTGGCTCCGCAGTCTGCCATATGCACTCCCTCATTATGGTGTCAAGTGCACTGCTACCACCTTGCTGTTCCACACACACTTCCGCCACTACACTGTGCCTTGTGCACTGCCATCACAGTGCATTTCCATGTGCCCTGCCAACTCTGCATCATGTGAACTGCAGACACTGCATAACATACACTGTCACCACCTCACTGTTCTATACACACTACCTCCACTGCACTGTGTCACATGCACCACCATCTCTTTGTGGTACAATGTGCCCTGCTGATTCCATGCTGTGCCACATGCTCTGCCAACACCACAAAGTGCCTCATGTATTGTCATCACTGCATTGCCACATGCACTGCCAACTCTGTTGTGCCATGTACCATCACCACATGGGGCACTTGCACAGCTGCCAGCTTGCTGTTCTATGTACAATGATACCACTTGCGGTGTAATATGAATTGTAGATTCTATGCTGAGCCATTTGCATTGCTATCAATATTTGGCACCTTGTGCACTGCTGACTCTGATGGAACTGTGCCTGGTGTTGACCATTGCTGTGCTCTTGCTTGTTGGCCCTGGGCTGGAGCTAGCATCTGTGGCATTAGTTATTTTCATCGATCCACTCTCAAAGGCCCAAGAATTGATACAATCTCTGTATGTCAGGGAGCAGCCACAGGCAGCAGAATTAATGCATATTAAGTTAGAATTATTGAATCAAAATGAAGACCTACAGTTTATGGTTATGGCCGGCTATTCCTCTGACCAATTCACAATGACACCCAGTTTCAACCCAGTTTTAAAGCTGGGAGGTCATGTGTCTTTCCCAATGTCATATCTTGAGTCAGTGACTGTGGTGTGATTTGAACTAGGGATCACCAGGATTGTGTATGTAATATATATGTTCTCCTGTAGCTCTTGTACTTCTCTGGAGTTCTGTCTGTACTCTTGCTTTAATTGCTTCCTTATAATAATCCTTCTTTCCTTTATTTCTACAGGTCTCAGATGACATTGACTCTGGTCTGACAGGACACAGACTACCTACATATCGGATAAGTATTGTTTATGTTTGACCTTTCCTTTTGTTCCCATTTTGTTCTTGAAGCACTATGGATCCTTTGTGACCCCATGGGTATTCTTTTTACAGATAAGGAAAGGAAAGGGGAGATTGTTTAACCAGGAGAAGCACACTAAGTGGAAGCTTGTTTCCAGGTGTGACCTGGGAGCACAAGGAAGTTAAGTGACTTGGTATGATTGGACATCACTCCAACACCCATCTTAGGCTCCCCAGGACCCAGATAAGAGATCTCTTATCCATGCTGGTAGGCAAGCTGTAATGATGCAGCTCAACTGTACCTTTGCTTGTCTCCTGCACCCTTGCATTGCCTATGCCCATGACCCACATATCCTGTTAATGCATTTGCAGTGGAACATCGGGAATCAAAATGCCAGAACAGCAGGAATGCCACAAGCAGATTATGGGTGTATTCAGGTTCCCACATGGCATTTCCTAACCCTGCAGGAAGAAATATTTTGAACAAAAGCAGATCTGTCAGTTTAAGGTGCTTTCCATCACAGTGCCAACATAAATGTGTGGGGACAGTCCTGAGAAAGTTAATAAGGATGTTATGTCTTCACCTCCCATCGATGCTTATCTCATTTTCTAAGGTTCAGAAGGTCTGGCATTTATCATTGATAAAGGCCAGCAGAAGCTGATTTTCCACCATAGACCAGATGTAGCCCTTTGAGGTATAACATGGACTTGGTAGTAGGCAACTTTCTCTATGATCCTTTTGAAGAACAGGATGGCATGATGCCAGGATGCTGAGACTCCCACTGGAAGACGTGCTGGTTGTTGCTGCTTCAGGTGCAGAGGTGATTGAGTAGAGTAACATGCCGATAGTGACCCCTTGTTTATGCTGGAATGCTGCCTCTGAGATGGTTTTCAGGCTATGGGCCAAGCCTGGGCTGGTGCCTGGGTCCAGGGCAACAACACAGAATTTGTCCAGCAGGAGGTGATTGAGGTAAGGTAACATGCCGATAGTGACCCTTTGTTTATGCTGGAATGCTGCCCTGAGATGGTTTGCAGGCTGTGGGCCAAGCCTGGACTGGCGCCTGGGTCCAGGGCAACAACACAGAATTTGTCCAGCAGGAAAGAAGCTGGCCTCTGGGGACAGGATAGGGAGGTATAGAGCTGTTGCTGGCATGTGGGTCAAATTCAGTAGTATTAGGGAGAGGCTGAGGGCAGGTTCTAGCAAGAAAGCAGAGGTATTGTGAGTGAAAGATAGGCTGCTATTGTGTCTCTGACTGTGAGGAAAATACAGCAGGAAGTGCAAGTAACTTTATTGCAACAGTTGGGAAAAGAATGCACACAATTAGTATAATCATTATATTTATTAATATCCTGGTGTCTATATGCACATGTTGTCACTTTTCAAACAGGGAGCTGCATCCATGGACATGAGGGAGGGAGGAAAGCAAGAAGGTGTCTCATGGACTTTATCCAGGATTCACAACCCACACATCAGCTTGTGCCATCTGCACGACCACACAACTGTAAAACATAAAAAGGCAGGAATTGTAATTCAACCAGTCCATGTAAGGGCTCACAACACACATCATGCTACAGATTAGTAGCTCTTCCAGTTCTTATTGCCATCCACAATATGGCACCACACTTAATGTACTTGCATCTGGAATAACTGATGAGAGTTGACATTCTAGTCTTCTTTCTAGTTTTATGTAATCTGCCATGTGGCAGGGGCGGTTACAATAATAGCTCTTAAAATTATGCCTGATCTTCACTGCTCACGCATGCTGTTTATTTACAGCCGAGCATGTACGTGTGGTCAGGTGGGTGTGACAGCATTACATAGGATTGGTGGGGGTGGTGGCATGCATGAGGTATAGAATCATGAGATGCGACAGCAGGCATGGTGTTATGTGGTCAGTTGGTGTGACAGCATGCATGGGTGGGCATGGAGTTGTGAGGTGTGATAGCATGCATGGTGGTATAGGTCAGTGAGTTAGACAATGTGTATGGAGGATGATGGGTGTGATAGAGTATGTGGTCATTGGGTGTGACAGCATGAATGGGGGCATGTTGTCAGTTGATTGATGTGATAGCTTGCATGAAGATATGTAATCATGAGCTGTGACAGTGCATGGGTTATGGGATTGGTGGGTGTGACAGCATGAATAGAAACATAGAAACATAGAAAGTGTCAGCAAATGGGGAACTTATGGTCCATCTAGTCTGTCCATTTTTCCAACTACCCCCTTTGCCACTTATTTCTTTCCTGTAGCCACTACTCCCTTCTAGCTATCCCACTCTAATTTGAAGGCGCTGATTGTCTTGGCTTCCACTACAGACTGAGACAGATGGTTCCATACGTCCACCACTCTTTCAGTGAAAAATAACTTCCTACTGCTTCCCTGAATTTACCACCCTCAGTCTTATCTCATATCCTCTTGTCCTAGTCTGTTTATTGATCTGGAAGACTTCCTGCACCTCTATTTTGTAGATGCCCTTGAGGTATTTGAAGGTCTCTATCATGTCTTTTCTGTCTCTCTTCACTGTTCCAAGAGTACAAATTGAGTTCTCTTAGTCTTTCCTTTTAGGTTGTGCATGGGAGTATGGGACTGTGAGGTGTGACAATGTAAATGATGTTAGAGGGTCTGTTGGTGTGACGACTTGCAAGGGATTGGTAGATGTGACAGTGTAAGGTGGGAAATGGGGTCATGATCTCTAACAATTCTTGCCCCACCTACAGAAAACGAAGGATACCATGCTAAAGAAGTCACTTCTCAGCTGAGCTGCTGTGTTAATTCTGTTGCAGGAGATGTCATTGAGCAAGCCATGGTGGCAATGCTGGAATCAGCTGAAACTGTCTACACTCCAGGAATACCATTTCTCTTACTTCTAGGAACAGGTAGGTCTGGGCCATTTACTTTATTGTTTCATTTTTGTAGGAGGTGTCTCTCAAGGTCCCTTTGTGCTTTCCATGTGAACAAGGAGGATTCCTGCACAGGGTGCACCATGTGGCACCATGTTGTGAGGCTAGGAGGACACTGTAGCACTGACTACGGACATGACTGGTGTATGAATAACTTTGGTGGGATTTCCAGTGTACAGCTGGTGATTAGTTGATGTTGGATGGCACCTACATTAAGATGTATGGCTGTCTGATCTTGTTGGCTGTGCCTTCATTATGTTTTGGATCACTCCACCAGCAGGATTTCCCTACTATGTGGTCAGTGTGATACTAGTGACCCATGCAGGCCATTGTGATACCATGTTGCATGAACATTGTGCTACCACCAGCATAAGGCATGGAATGAGACCATCGCATTACCACTGCAAGTGCACCCATTGTGCTACCACTGACAAATTGTACCACAGTAGTCTCAATGGTAGTGCAATGAATTGAAACAAACATTGTGATACCTATTGCAGCGATAACACTGGTATTTGCCATTGTGCTACCATTACACAAGTGTTTGCCACTGTGCTACCACATCACACTGAAACTGGAACAAAACCACTGTGATAGCAACAGTAGTATCACAATGGTGCACATTGTTACCACTGTGGTACCAGCAGAGTACTGTTATCAGTGAACTACCACCGTCTGCGTGGTGTCACATGGTTACAATGGTATCACAATGGAATTGAAACAAATCCACTGTGATACCATTTATGAAATCTACAGTGGTAGTACACTGCAAATCACAATGGTAGTATAATGGTAAAGAACAGATATTACAATGGTATTCTGAAGAAATTTTGTAAGGGTATGCCTATAGTTTCAGTAATTATTTTGTTACGTTGCATTACTGTATCACTGAAAATCAGGACCCCTCATTTAGTGTAAACTTTAAATTAACTGAATTAAGTTTAATTTATAAAATTGGATGCCCCAATCAATGCTAGTCACTGTCACCTACACATCCACGTAGGACCATGAAAGATAGCTAGGTGGCATCCATGCCCGCCAGCCCTCATGGCATGTCAGGAGATGGTGGTGAAATAAAATTCTGCCAGCAGAATTTTGGTGAAAGTCAGACTTTCATTTTGCAAAAGTTCAGAAATCATTTTGCCAACTTTGCTGAAATTTAGCCTAAAACTGCAGAATAAATGTAAGAAATGTGGGCTAATGTATTAAACTGCAGGGAAAAATTCAGCAGAACTGATCACCACTGATTTATACACTTAGTAAGTTCATCATCGGATGAACACCTCTCTAACTCAACCCCCACACACTCTGGCCGGTGAGAACTACTTGCTACCCAGTTTCCACTTTACTTTTCTACACTTCAAATAGCCACCAAGCCACACAGAACACCTTCAAAATCAACAGCCTGTCATTTTGTCACAGACAAAAGAAGTGCTCTGCCCACAGTTCAAGCCTTTCACTTACTTCTTTTTCTGATCTTCAGAATCCCTCTCTACAACTTGTATCCTCCAGTTCTCAAAGCTCCTTCATGTTTTCTCAACTGCAGCTCTTCAATCAAGATTCCTTACTCGACCTGCTGCTAGCCACCAGTACACTCATAATCACAGTGCAACTCAAATTTCCAAAGTAGCCACTCCATACTGTATATCAAGAAATGCTATGAACAACACTTTTCTCCATGGCCATCTGCCTCACTCCACTTGCTTAAACCTGACACCATGTTCTGCTTCAAATCTTGGCAGCCCATTCACTCCACCAATAGTGGTTCACATCTGAGCATCATGGCTGTCAGGACACCAAAGCCTCTTTAGCAACAACCTAACAGCTGGTACAGCAGATGTAGCTACACATGAGAAAACACAAAAATCCCTCAAAACAAACTGAAAATAAAATGAATAATTGTTTAAAAATATTGACTTCACAACAATCTCCTCCCTACTGAATAAATTAAATATGTGATGCGGCTTGTTGTCATAAAATGATTCAATTTTTTCATTCCCAGTGAACTCAGGTAAACCATTTGTGGTTCCACTATGCTCTACCACTTGTGAGGTTATCTGACTTCACTGGGAACTTGTAAAATAAATCCTTTCTTTAACAGCCCCAATCTTGTATCCATGATATAGATAGATAGATAGATAGATAGATAGATAGATAGATAGATAGATAGATAGATAGATAGATAGATAGTATGTATCATGTTAAAGCAGACATTATGGCTGAAGAACACAAACTGGACAAAGTAAGGAAATGAAAACATTAGGGTTTGAGTCTTGGGAGTCTTGTGAATCAATGGTGTGGTGTTCCTAGGGTTGTCAACCTTAATGCCCACCCCATCCAACCTCTACCCAGCCATTAGCCTCCTGTCCAAACCACAAGATACAGCTCCAAGTCAGTGCTTCATAGGCACATACTCTTTGGAAGTAAAGAAATATTTCTCGACACATGTCACCAACAGAATCAGTCATCTTTCATCAAACAGGGCCCTGAGTTCCCCATGTGAAGCAAGAGATATTTTTTCTTTTCCTGGGAGACTGGGTGGGCAATAGGACTGATAACCCCAAGCAACCACATCACTGATTCCCCATGCCTTCTGAGACTCCAAACCCTAATGTTTTTCATTTCCTTACTTTGTCTGCTTTGCATTTTTCAACCTTCATGTATGCATTTATAACATTTTGTCCAATGAATTTCCTTCATGTTTGAGATAGTGGAATCATATCCTTATTTATTGTATTTTGTTGACCAGGTAGGCTAACTGAGACTAGAAATCCTTTTCAGGGGTGACCTGGGGGGATACAGATGGTAACTTGAACCAGGTTAAGCTGTTGATGTTTTTAGTGAATGTGAGAATTCTGGCCAGGACACCAGGAAATTCCTCTACTGCATTGCTGTCAGTGGGGGAGCTACTAAGTCCATGGCCTCTGTTTCAGATGGTCAATATGCAGGGAACCTACAAGTCAGCAGATCTCCTTCCTGCAGGCCCAGTCCTGAGATCAATTCAAATGCCGAACTCGTTGACAGAGAAAATTAAGCAAACATCCTGGTGGATGGCATGCCTTAAAATATGCAGCAAAATGAAGAGGTATGGTTTAAAAGAATAATACATATGAACATGGACATGGTATTAGCACTAATAAATGCAGAATAGCAATCCACAAGACAAATGGCAGAACTCAAGTTGGAAAATGCTAAAATTGATATGGACTTAGCAAAAGAAACAGAAATGGACCAGGAAGAGGATGCAGTTCAATCCTCTGCAGAAAACCAGTGAACTTGTCAAACACTACTGGGCCTAGTGTCAGACAAATCTGTGATGCAACTACATCAAAGGAAGGCCGATTGCATGACTCAGTGTCAGTACAGCAACAACTGCTCACAACAAAACCAGCTTCAGAAACCAAGAAAAATGGTTCAAGAAAAGATCCCGATGACAGCAGTTTAAGTACTATTTCAACTGATTTAATTGTGACTGCTGGAAAAATGTTTTGGGTTTAAGAAGGTGGTGGGCTCTGTGGAAACACCAACACACAAAACAGGCAGATCAACTAGCTCTTTAGAGCGTACACTAAATAGTGCAGGATGGAAAAGGGGATATTGGGGCAATGGGTACCTGATCCAGACCACAGCCCAATTCCAGGACAAACTGAAATTTTGCAAAAGGAACTAATAATACAGAACAGACTTTGTAACTGAATTGGACTTGGACTTAAATGCAGAAGATGTGCAAGGAATTTCAGAAACTAGTAAATTGGAAAAACTACTAGTAATTGAAAGTTCAACATCAGGGGATGAAGGCCCCAGTACAAAACTAACAAACTGGGAGACCAAATGGATACTGAAATTGGCCCACCAGAACCCCCTCAACTTAAGAGAGAAAGCCAGAACTACATGGAAAGAATTCAGAAGGAAAGATACTTTTCAGGGCATGCACCTCCTTTGCAAAGGAGGAATGCTGTCAGCTACACTACTTAGGGGATTGTCTGCAAATCCTGGTAGAATTTATGTACTGTAGGCAAACAATTTATTAAAGAGTGCCTTGTTTTTTTATTAATGAAATCTAAGCTTTAATGCAAGTGTCAGGTGACACACTTTATGATATTAGCTTTAAAACCCTGCAAGGATTGAATAGGTTTTGGTCAAAGTATGAGGAATTAAGATACTTGGCCCTGTGGTTACCTTTAGGGCAATTCCACTAACTAAATCAGCCATAAAAAATGTTACCATACTTTTCAGGAACGGAACAGTAGCAGTTCATGATATTTCACATTGGCTATAGCAAAGATGTGAGGTGTTAGCCCCCAGCCGATTTTTGATGAAAAGCACCTATGGACGGGAGGTGCAATACAAAGTGTTATTATGGAGTATTAACCTAGGCCCCATCCATTTGCCTAACAGTTTGTTTTTGGGGAGAGAGG
Organism: Neoceratodus forsteri; assembly: GCA_016271365.2. Lineage (NCBI taxonomy): Eukaryota > Metazoa > Chordata > Ceratodontiformes > Ceratodontidae > Neoceratodus > Neoceratodus forsteri. Next base: position 1,021,778,716 of record CM028129.1, read on the forward strand.
CATTGTTTTTATGCAGGCCAGCTGAAAACATGTTTTAAGTGTATATACATGCTCTTAAGCTCAGCATGCGATTGGCTGAAATGTAGTTTATGTCATTCTTTTGGGCATGCTAGTTCTGAATGGTAGGAGGATTTGAAAACAACTTATGTGATGAAGTGGGACATGCCTATAGGGCATGCCCCTGGGCTACTCATAACAGAGCAGATCACCCAAGTCAAGAAAAATATTTTAATTGAAGCCCAGAAAAGACATAGCTGCTCAGAAACAAACTCCAGACCACCTGGCAGCAGCCCCTTCCTGATCAAGAGGAAAATATAGAACCAGTAAATGCTAAACACTCTCTCCTCCCACAGAAAATGTAAACAAGAATGTAGCACTAGGCACAAACCAAGAGATTATGAAAGATATGGAAATGGCACAGGCAGGAACAGAGGACCCCCAGAAATAGTTCTGATAGTGACAGCACCACAAGTGATGTTGGAAATGCCCCTCCTAGTGGGAGAAAAGACTCAAAAAAGAAGCATGAGGCAGTTAAGACAAAACCTTAATTAGCTGAAGGTCTTCCCCAGGACCTAGTTTTCCACTTCAAAATAAATATGAAATTCTTGCAAAGAGTTCTCAGGAGTTGGAGCATGGAGGAGACTCAGAGACCTCCTCCCAGGCTGTTCTATCATCAGACTCAGAGGATAATTCTCAATGCACTGCTACAAATGAAAAGAGAACAAAAAGACTTGGGGTTCATAGCAGAAGAAGTATGAGCGTGAGGACCCCGCCCCCATGACCTGAATTTTGGTCTACCTTTTCCTTGATTTCTATGACTTCCCTTCATATAGCAACCTAAACACAAACAATATTAAAATGCCAGGAGACATTTAGTAACTTTCTATTCTGAAAGATTTAAAATGTGATATTACTACTATTTGTCTACCACAAGATACCAGATTAAATACACCATCCCATATAAATGCTGCAAAAACTCTGGGGTTGGGGCCCATGCTTTTCTCATTTGGTTTGGCTAGATGTGATGGGTAGGGGTGTTACAGTATTTAGAGGAGATGGTTTTAAATAAAAAAAAAACTGGTGGAAATCCAGCCAGGAAGAGCTATATTGCTCGATCTAAATTTTGACAACTTGGCTTGGAAAGTTATAAACATATGTGCTCCCTTAAAAAAAGAATTGAACAGATTTATTCAACCAAATAAAGCCATTTCTGTTTACTACAAAACAAATCATCTGGGGTGGAGATTTTAATTGCTCTATGACTAATCAAGACAGGGGGCAGCTACCACAAAATATTTTTTATATACAAACTGTGTAAGAAATATAATCTACTTAAGGAATTACAAGACACCTATAGAACACTGCATACTAAAGGAGGTTTCACTTATCATAGAGTAAGGTTAGCCACCAGAAATGATTTTATTTTTACTAAATAACAAATTCATGTATAACAGACCAATTTGGTCCCGATTGAAACTTCAGACCATATTATGTTAACAGTGGTCTTAGGCCTACAAGCTCAAATGCAACACAGGAAAAGATATTGGAAATTTAATACTACACTTTTAAATAATGAAGAATGGGTAAAACAAATAATAGAACTTCTGAATGCATGGAAAACTATAGCAGGACTAATGGATGATTTAAGCCTCTGGTGAGTGGAAACAAAAAGCGAGGATACAAATGGTAACAACAAAGGTACTCTTTGGTACTACAAGTAAATAACTATAAAAATATTTAGAATTAAGGACGAAATTGGGAAAAATCTATTCTATCATCAACATACAGAATATAAATTTAACTTCACAAGCAAATAGTGTGCAAAAGACATTGAAGCCTGCAATACTCACGAAGCAGCTTCCATGTTGAATGAGCATCATATTTGTTCACAGGGTAAAACTAGCTTTGGTGATGCTTTCAAAACTGTAATAAAAGGGTGGCAGACAGGATGATGACATCTATAAAAATAAGAATGGTAATTTAGTAACTACTACTCCAGAAATCTTGCAGGTGGTGACACAGTACATAAAAGAAATGTATGTACAACACAAAAAAAAAATAGTGAAACTGAGGATTTTTTGCAAAACTTCAAATACCAGATACTCCAGAAGAAGTGGTCCCATTACTTACAGCCCCAGTTGCAAAAGTGGAAATAGAAATGGCCATTAGTAAATTAAAAATGATTCTGCTCCTGGACTAGATGATTTAACTGTGGAATTTTATGAAAAGAAATTGGTGACATTATCATAGACATATTAGTCATAGCATATAATTGGATTTTGTTAAACCAAGATTTAGACTTAAATCACAAAAACTGATGGAATCTTTATTTATCTTTAGTGAACAAAGCTGAAATGCATTGAAAAGCTTAAGAATTTCAAAACAGGTCAGCTCTCTTCCACCTCTGTATTTAATCCTGTATCATTGTAAACTAGAATGCTCATTCAAATTTTATGTGGCTTTTAAATTAATAATGACTTGGGAATATAGCAATATACTGAGGAAGTAAATGTTTAAAGCACAACAGTCTAATCTTGTAAAATGAGTATCACATTATAGTAAGCTATTATAATATGTAACTAATTGAGTGAACAGTAAAACACAAAGAGACTATAGGTGTAAACCTATGGGTTGGTGTATATATATTTAGTTAGTCTGGATTAGATAAAATAATGAATTTTAAATGTGATTTTGATTTGAATGAAAAGTAGATATAAAATTGTTGAAGGTATATAAAAGAGTTTATGTTTATATTTTACCGCTTATATAGATAGTTAACATAGAAGATTAGTAACAATAAAAAATTAATTTTTCTTTGGTTTTTATCAGTGGCTGTTAGCGGAATCAAACCTGAAACTAAACTTATTGTAAGAAGAGATAATTAATGGTCTGAATTTAAAAATGTAAGGACAGTTTCTTTATAGATTTAATTATTTATTTTCAGTATTATACTACGAGTTCGAGAAATGAAAATGAATCTCTTTATATTTTATTGATCTTATAGAGTAAACCAGTTTCTGATGAAGGGTTTACCGTAATGTCGATTGTTATTGTTTAAACTGGAAGTTACATGATTAAATCTTCAACTGATATATAAAGATTTTTCAGATTCATTTTAGTAGGGTGTGGGCCTTATTACCCAGTATTATTTTTCAGTTATCTAGCATCAGCTTTTGTTCTGGTGTTAAGAGGTCTCTCCCAAGATAAGTGACTAACACTTGCTCTACATATATTTTTGCTTGAGGAACTTGGCTGTACTGGATGCATCTTACTTCAGACTTCTATGTGTATTGCAGTACATATTTTGATATTAAAAAGAATGACAAACAGACCTAGATACAGTAATTGACGATCTCTAGGTCTACTGAATGTAGATTTCAAATTTTTATGAAAATCCTGCAAACAGATTAGCAATGGTGGCACCCTATTTAATATCTGTAAACCAGACATGTTCTGTAACAGGAAGATCTATTGAACAACATTTATTATTAGTAAGGGAATTTATAGAACAAGGGAAAGAAGATGAGCTCAGTGGGTACATTATATCATTGGACCAGGAAAAGGCCTTTGACAGGGTTACACATCATTTTATACTACAAGTTCTAAAATCTTATGGTATTCCAGCCACATTTTGTTCTTGGATTTCTTTGGTGTATAATAAGGCAGTAGGTATTCCACTAATTAATGGGCAGTTAGGATCTTATATTAACATAAACTGAGGAGTAAGGCAGGATGCCCACTAAGTCCCCTGTTATATGTGTTCTGACTGGACCCCTTTACATCTAACACAACATGACCAAATACACGGCCTTAAGCCAATTCAGGGGGCTCTGGAAGTTAAAACAGTGGCATACTCAGATGTTATTTGCATATTTTAGCAGACCCAGACTCAGGTATAAGAGTTATGGACAGAATAGAGCAATACTTAAAATAACAGGGCACAGGTTAACAAGAAAACAAGTATACTTTATCCATTAAGTGATGGTATTCCAAAATTAGAAAAACTGCAGGAGACAATGGTGTCTAAAGAACCTATTAAAATACTAGGAATTCAATTTGGGAGGAGGACAATGGGTTGTTCAATTGGACTGATAAAATAGAACAGGCAAAACAAAAGTTGCCATATGGAAAACTTTGCAACAAAAAAAAAAGAAAGTTGTAGTGGTTAAATCCTTTTGCTCCTGATCTTTCTATATGTAAGTATAGTTTAACCCATTCCACAAGCATTAGAAACTACACTGCTGGGTTTAGTATTTCAGATAATTTGAGGGAGCTGGTTAAACCCATTAAAGAGGGAAATATTATATCTTCCAATAGCAAAAGGAGGATTAACTCTTATAAACCCATTAGCATTTTACTATAGTAACATTTTGCACAGAAATTTGATAGATTATAGTAAACCCAATGCAGCACTATGGACGATATTTGCAGAGAAGTGCCTGAGACCCTTGTAAATAAATGGGTTACCCAGGAGATATATCTTAATACCAATATGTGTCCAAGTTATTTTAAGCTAGTCATAAAGAAAATTAAAAAAAATGGAAATTAAGACTGGCTATCATACACAGTAAGATAAGTAAATTGATATATATGTCTATACAGAAAAAACTTTCTCTATCAGTTTAGAATTTTAAAATATCTCAATAAATCAAAAGGACCAGGTTTTGGCAACATTACAGGATAAATGGATCCCACCAAGAATATGGTGCAACATGACTGAGTAGACATGGTAGGTTAAATGTAAAAGGAAATGCAAAGCACAAAAGTCAAGAGGAAAGAATGTGTCCTAGAAACTGTTGTGTTGCTTAGAGGAATTATGATGCATTTTCTTTGCTCAATGCCCATATGTGAAAGAGGTATGGTCTAATTTGGCACAAAATGGCAGAACCCATACTGGGAGAAGGTGACTTACATGGAACTAGTGGGGGTTTCTCAGTAGGACAGTTGCATTTCGATACTGGAATTATAAGATTGATATTTGCCTCCATTAAATTTGTATTATGGCAGGTTAGATGTAAATGTTTTTCAACAAGTATATCAGGATCCAAAATATGTTATAGACTCTATTGAAAATGAAATTTGCAAACAGTGTATGTATAAAAACAAAAATGTTCCATACAGCATGGATTGCAAGATGGAAAAATGTTCCTTTTATGAAAGATAAGATAGGATCATTTGTTGTTGCTTCTAATTACAGTAGACAAAGTAATAAGTACAGTGTAAAGATATGTACAGTTGTCTCTTTGGTTGAATTATTTTATGTATTTGTGCTGTTCTTTTGTTTAATATTTTGCTATGGATCTTTCATAAATTTTCCCACTCACCTGCAGGTTGAACCTCTGGCCATCAGAAGATGGCTAATCCAGTCTCTGGGCAGAGAGCCATGGAGACAGATGGGGGTGGCTGAGGAGCCGGTCCTCCTCAGTGATAGAGAATCCAGATGCTGAAATATTTTTGATGTAGTGGGTTTATCTCTAAGCAAGATGGAGATACAACTACAGGTTTCAAAAGTTTCCATTGGTGCTACTATGGAATCAGACAAAGGTAGTGTGAAGGAGGTGAATATGGAAGTCCAAAATACTGCCCAGACACAAGTGGCATTATTACATGAACTATTATGAATTGAAGAGGAAAAATATCTACAAAGGAGAAGAGGACGGTCGAAGCCTTGGCTGAATCCAAACAGATGTGGCAGCTGTGGCCCAGTCTGACAACATAACAATGAACTAAGCAAGTGCAGCACAAGAGATGAAAAATAAACTGGTCATTTTTCATATGGAAGGGCAAGATCAGTAATAGGCCCAGTGTTTTCATTCTCAGCATGCCAAGAGGCTTCAAAATTAGACAAGAAAAAGTAACATCAATAAACTCTCCTGGGCAGACACGCCCATGGAAGAATCAACTCCTTGGTTAGTGGAAAATCTTACAAGCTGCAGGATGGGTCTAAACACAAAACCTGATTTCAGGATTTTCCCCATCAAAATTCCCGGGTAAGCTTATGTAATCTTTCAAATTCTACAGTAACAGCTTTCTCCGACAATAACAATGACCAGGTACCTGAGAACATTACTGGTAACCTACCTAGTAGTTCTGATGGAAGTGCAGTCTCCACTAACTCTGCCTGCAGAACTAGAACTTGCATAAAATCCAGTACTGGTGCCAACAAAACATTCTGCTTGTTTCATTTCAAACTAGTGAAAGTATTGAAAATGAAGACATGTTGAGGACTTTTCTGATGTCTCTGACATCCCTCATAGCATTCCTAAGGACAATAATACCACACAAATGCAAACTGATAGAGCTGCTGAATTAAACAGTGATGATTCTAATGTTTCTTCTGCCTGACAGAACCTGAAGCCTTATTTTATTTATTTATTTATTTGTTTTCATCTAGGACTACAATCTTTGCGCTATAAGCTCATTTACAAATGTTACACATCGTTAGTATACAAATACAAACATAAAATATTACAAGAAATAGAAAAGACATGATTCAATTCATATTTTCTTAATTAGACAGGTACATCATGGTGATATTTCCAAAAAGAGTTACTTAGAAAGGGTAGGAAGGAGGTGAGGAGAAAGGCAGAAGGATATGAAAAGGGACAGAGGTTGTAGGGAAACAGAAAATATGATAGATAAGGGGTAAGGAACAGGAGGGAGGTAAGACAGGATGCAGAATTGTAAATAGTGGGGAGGGAAACGGGGGGGAGGAGCAGCCTAAGTGGGCCTAGTTGGTAAAAAGGAGAACATTAGGCAGTGTCTGAAGAGGAAGGAAAGGGGTAAAAGGGGATGTAAAATCTTGTCCATGAAGGTGGGAAGAGGCTAACAATCAGAGAAGGGAAGGAGTGAGGTGCAGGTTGGAGATGGAGACAGAGAGTAAGTGCTGCTGATGAGGAGGTAGCTCCTATAGAGGGAGATGTGCTATGTGTTACAATCGTATGAGCTGGCAGCAAAAAGTTGGCTCTCAAAGTCGTGATTTGAAGGGCTCAGTTTATATATAGATTGTAGGTCACCATTAAAGGAGTTGAGCCATATTTTGGCCTTATATGCAAATGACCATTGACTTAGTGAGGTTCATCAGAAAGGAACCTGCAGCATGCTATTGCAAGCACCCTGGTTTGTCTTTAGTGAGAGGATACGCTGATGAGGTTCTGCATCCTGCTGCAGTTAAGCCTAGACTGGTTTTCTTCTGCCGAAGATAGACCTGGTATTACATCTGTTTTTCCAGATTATGCTATCCGGAAAGTGCATGAAGCTCACAGGTATGAGTTAATCAGTGTGCTCCTAGAAGTAGCTTGCAAGCTTTGTTTAGGGTTGTCTTGATCCTCTTCAGGGATGTGTTTGTGCCTACCCCATAAACTACAAGCCCATAATCAATGACTGACAGAATGGAGCTTGAGATGGCAAGTTTTAGGGCTTCATCATTAAAAAGTGCCTGTGTCTGTATAACCAGCCTAACCCAGAGTTCGCAGGTTTGGCTACCTGTTCGATGTGTTGGGAAAAGGAGAATTGCTGCTCAGTATTATACCGAGATATTTAAAGCTGTTAACCATCTCGAGTGTTTCATTCCAGTTGTTAAGTATTTTAAGGGGTAAGACCTGTGCTTGCTTTGGGTGGATGTAAACAGCATAGTTTTAGTCTTTTGTAATTTAGAGGAGTCTGGAGCGGATGAACCAGTTTTCAATTTCAGAGAAGTTGTCTTCCATTTGTTTATCTAATGAAACCAGAATAGAATGACTAGCAAAGAGCATAGCGGCATCCGCGCATTTAAAGGACATTACAGCTGCAGACCTGAGGGAGATTGTTTAGAAACAGACTAAATAATAGGGGCCCAAGATTGAGCCTTGGGGACTCCAGTAGTAACACTACATTGTTCAGACAGGACATCGAGTATCTTTCCTTGTTGCACCGCCTCTGTCAGGTAGCTCCAAAACCACTGCACCGAATCTTTAGAAAGGCCAGTAGGCGACAATTGATTTAGCAAAAGCCCATGGTTGACTATATTGAAGGCCCTTGGTGAGGTCAATGGTGGACCTCACCAAAGCCCCCAGTCAAGGGCCTTGTGGATCTAGCTAGTGAATTCAACTAGTGCTGTATTCATGCTGTGCTGCCCTTATGCCTTATGCCTCTTTATTCCACCAGCCAGTTTACCCTGTAAACGGCATAACACCACACAACTTATATATAAAGGTGGCCTATATACTTTCCTGGACAAGGTATTTTGGGGAAAATCATTGAAATATAACATGCATTTCAATGTTACAAAATTGTATGCCTTGATCCATGTTTCTGGAGAGTGACTTTTGATGGATGGAAGCAGTTCAGAGGAGGGCAACTAAAATGGTGCAGGGTCTGCAGCAGAAATCATATGAAGAGAGAGTGAGAGCTTAATATGTAGATTCTGATGAAAGGAGGGACGGGGGCATGATAGAAACGTTCAAGTACCTCAAGGGAATCAACAAAGTCCAGGAGGGTAGCATCTTTCAGAAAAAGAGATGTTTAAGAACAAGGGGCACAATTTAAAGATAGAGGGGGACAGCTCAGGGGTAATATGAGGACATTTTTTTCATGGAGAGAGTGGTGGATACATGGAACAGCCTTCCTGAGGAGGTAGTTGGTCTAAAACAGTGGGGGAATTCAAACCTGCATGGGACAGACACAAGGCAATTATAGTGGGGGTTGCAGGAAGTAGGCTGTTGGTTAACTAGAATCTGCAGCTTATCCAGTAGGTTGGGAAATGGGCAGACTGGGTGGGCCAAGTGGTCCTTATCTGCTATCAAAGTCTATGTTTCTATGTTTCTATGATGTTAGTTTTAAGGTACAAAGTGGTTTGAACAAACTTTGGGCCAAATACAAACAAGTTACAAAAACTTCATTATTGGCCCCTTTGAGGTAATCCCATTTCCCAGGCCTGCACACAAAACAGTCACAGTACTATTCCGTAATGAGGGAATCTGTGTTACGGGATCTCATGTACTGGCTAAAACAGCATTGTACTGTTCTGGGTCATCTTGAGGCCATAGTTGACTCAGAAGGTATTTGGATGGGGAGGGGTGGAGTGCCAGAGTCATTCTTAGTTCAGATGATACAGGGCTACGCCACCGTCCAAATATTTTTTTTCTTGGGCAGGGACAGGGGAGTACTATTCTACCCGGTCAGCCCAAACATACGAAACATACGAATTTGCCAGCAGATAAAGGCCTAGAGGTTCTATCAAGTTCGCTCAATGTGCAGCTAGCACCCCTTTATCCTGCAGCTGCCCTCCCTTCTACCCTTCCCCTTCATTTACCCTCCCCTTGTCCTGTCCCATCCTTGTTTGAAGCAGTCCACTGTTCTACTGCATACCACTTCAGCAGGTAACGATTCCACCCAGCCACCACCCTCTCTGTAAAAAGTGTCTCCTCATCTCCCTCCTGAACCTTCCTCGCCTCCAGTCTCATATCATGGCCCCTGGTGGCCCTCCCTCCTTACTTTGAACAGCCCTCTGTACCTGTCTTGTTTATTCCTTTCATGTATTTAAAGGTTTCAATCACGCCACCCCTGTCCCTCCTCTCTCCTCCAGTGAGTACATGTTCAACTCTCAAACCTTCTCTCGTATGATAAGTCCCCAGCCCCTTGATCATCTTTGTCACCCGCGCTGCACCCTCCAGTAACTTAATGTCCCTCTTCAGATACAGACACCAGTACTGCACGCAGTACTCCAGGTGTGGTCTAACTAATGACCATACAGTGGCAGAATCACCTCCTCCTCCTCGAGGATATACCCTTGCAATACAACCCAGAATTTTGTTGGCCTTGCAGCTGCTCTACATTGTGCCGAGTTATTCATTGACCCTGTAATGAGCACATCCAGATCCTTCTCCTCCTCTGTCTGGGCTAGCTGCACTCCCTTAGCTAGTAATCCTCCTTGGGTTCTTCATCCAAAATGCAGCACCTTGCACTTTTGGCATTAAAGCCCAGTTGCCAGGTGTCTGACCAGGTTTCAAGCTTTGCCGATCATCCTGCAACCCCTGCCATCTCCTTAGGTCATCCACCACCACGCCTACCTTGGTATCATCAGCAAACAGACTGATCTTGCTCTTGATGTCCCATGATATGTCTGCAATGAATATCCCAAACAACACTGGTCCCAACACTCGAGCCCTGTGGAACACCGTCATCACTGCCCTTGGGTGTGAGAGTTTCCACCCACCACCACCCTCTGTTGCCTTCCCTGCAGCCAGTTTCCTATCCATCTCACCAGCTTTGCACCCGCCCCGGTGCCTACTAACTTCCTTCCCAGCCTTCCATGTGGCACTGAGTCAAATGCCTTACTGAAGTCCAGATACAGGTCATCCACTGCATGGCTCCTGTCCAGTTGCCTAGTTACCCAGTCATAGAACTCGACATGTATCGAATGTAGCAACCAGGGCATGTGGCAGTGCTTGTGACCAACTCAGATGTGCTCTTTGTAGCAACTTTGGACATACTAGTGGTCACTGTAAAACAAAGTTATCTGCTATCTCTGTGGGGGAAGGGACACATATACTACCTGCCCCAATGCTGCCCATAGCACTGCCACTACTATAGACGCTGAAGTACAAAGCCTGTTAGTGACCTTGGCACAAAGGGAACACAACAAGACTAGTTCTATCCAAAACCACTGTAGTACCCTTTTCAACAGCAAGAAGAACAAGATGCAGAAAGAGGGGATAGGCCCGGAATACTAGCAAGGCCCAGAGTATTGCAGAAAGGGACCCCCACGAGTACTAGTGAACACATATGGTAAAGGGATCAGGAGGACAGGCAAACAGGACAAGACATAGTTCCTCCCCAGGCTGTACAGTTGTTTGTCTTTTCAACATAGCGACCATGCTGGGTCAGCTGTCTGACACTCCTTAGAGTTTGTTAGAGTTTTCTTTTCCTTTTTATTTTATGTTTATTTTAGTTACTTTAACTGTTTAAAACTAACTGTTTGTGCTATCGTGCCACCGTGTCCTGGGATTACTGGTCTGTGGATTATTTCAGGATCGTCGAGTATCTTGCAACTCAACACATTCTGTTGCCTGAAGGACTGTGCTTGGACTGTGTTGATGATTGTTTGGCTGACATCATTTTCCTTTTGCCCAAACAATTTGTTTTTGAGCTGCTGAGTGACTCGTGGATTATCTGGGATTTTTGTGTCACGAATCAGTTGCTGCTCAAGAGAGTGTGTTGGCATTCTCTTGATGGACGTTATTTTCTCTCTTATCGAGCAACCTGTGACTCTGACTGGGGAATAGGAACAAGGAAAATTAGTCGAAGCATTCTTGAACCACCTTGAAGTTGAGTAGTGGTGGTGAAGTAGTGTTTCGCAGGTGTTCAGTTTCGAGCACTCGGTGACTGCTTGTAAGAAATCAAGTGCTTGTTCAGTTTTCCTCCAAAGATTTTATGTTCTCTGCTGTGGGAATTCATGGGCTGAATATGATGGATTTTGGAGCTGACTATTCAGATTTGAAGGAATTTTATACAAATTTGATGTGTTCTGGATCTGTGAGCAGGAAAGGTAGTGTGCAGTGAGGTTCGGGAGCAGTGCTGTGCTGTATTGAGGGTGGGTGGGTCTCCTCCTTGCACCTGGGCCCTGAACTGTGAGGAATTGCATGGGCAGGGTGAATTACAAGGGCTATGGAAGAACTGTGAGCCCTTGGATTTATATTTTGATTAGGTGACTTCCCTGCTCCTTTTTTGTCCACCTCTTGAAGTTTGGGCAATTGACTGTCTGTGACTGGTGGAATATTGTTTAAATTTGCCTTTTAATCCTCTGGCTTTTACTGGGTGTTTTCTGTGAGAGTTTACCACCTCACGGGGCGCTTGGTGTTGTTACCAAGCTGGGAGTCGACTGGGGTATCTTGCTCCTTAGATCCTTGGAAATGGCTGCAATTGTGGCCTTTCTCGGGATCTTTGGTGTTGGGTTGTTTTTTTCTTGTGAGCTCCCGGTAGTAAGTTCAGGGTTGTTACGAGGAGTTTTTTTTATTTTCCAGCAATTGGCAACACTGTATCCCATCTCAGCCTTTGGACTCCTGGTGGTTCCTGGTTTCAACTGCATTTAATTCTGGGCCTGGATTAAAAGATACTGCAGACTTCCTCCTTTTTGTGGACTATTTCATTGTTCTGCCTGGACAATAGGGTGGTGAGAGGACCCTGCATCCACGTATTTTATTTATTTATTTTATTTTGTTGAAAGTTATAGTTCCTTTCCTGGTCAGTGAAGAATATTGTAATTTTCCTCTCACCGCTTGTGAGAGATCGGGTGGGGTTTATAGATTTATTTCTCTCCTATTTGGATTGAAAAAAATATTCTTGTTTTTATTTATTGTTATATTATTTTAATTTGGTTTAATTGTTTTTGGCAGTGAGAGTGCCTTTCTATCCTCTTTTCATGTGGTGAGAGGACTTGGGGGATAAATTATTCATTGTTTCTGTTATATTATGTGTTGACTACAGAGTGAGATTCCCTAAGTTTTGTTTGTTGTTTATTTGTTTTGTGAGTTATTTTGTACTAAGGGGTGGGTTGTCAGGGCTCAAAATTCAGGATCTGGATTGATGTTAGCTAATCCGGGAGGTAGGTGGGGTTTTAAACCATTTTTTTGTTTTTAGGTGGTATTATTAGTTTCTTAGTTTTGTTTTGGGTTTTGTTTATTGCAGTTTAGTTTACAGCATGTGTTGATCTTCAGCCCCCACAGTTGTGCTCTACTCATCCTCCTCTCTTCGTGCCTCTTTACTTTTTTATTCTCCTCTTCAGTTTGAGATCTATCATCATTGTAGAGTGCTGGGTATCAGCGAGGAGGGGGAGAAGTGTGGGGTTGCAAACAGGAAGGATGATCGAGGGAGTCATCGTATTGGGGTGGTTAACACCAGAAGGTGCCCTGGGGCAAAATGGAATCCAGACTGTGGTTCTCCATGTCTAGTGCCCATACCCAAAGGCACCACCGACATTGATAAGCAGATGACCTCAGCAGCCCACAAGGTACATCCAACTCTGGTGGTGTTGTGCAATGCCAGGTCCATTAAAAACAAGACCACAATTATTGCTCATCTTGTTGGTATGGTGGACCTGGCTTGCATTATCAAGACCTGGTTGGATGATAATTCTGGTCCCATTTTGGAGGCTATGACTGCAGCCGAGTACTCGGTGTTACACCGCCAAGATTGGATCATGGGGGCGGTTGCGGTCTGTTTCAAGACCGAACTCGCCTCATGGAGGTACTAGTAAGGAAGGTTGAGTCCTTTGAGTGTATAGTTGTAGCAGGTGTAGGCTTTTGAATCGCCTCATTTATCGTCCACCCAGTGATGAAAAGCGATTCCTTCAGGAAGTGGCAGACTTCAGCCGTTGATATGGCATTCGAGTCGCTCTGATTGATGGTTCTGGGTGACTTCAACGCCTGGGTCGATGACTGAACTCTCGCAATTTGGTCAGCACTTCCTCCAGTTAATGACAATGCTGGGCTTTACACAGGTGGTTTCTCTGCTACACATAAATGTGGACACTCTTGGACCTAATCTTCCTTCTAGCGGTCGAGGCATCCAATGTGGGGTGGAACCCATCGGTGGTCAGATCATTACACGCGTGTTTAGTTTTGCTCCTTCTAGAATCCTGCCCTTATGGAGTTGGTTAGGCACCGCCTTGCAGGATATAGATCCCAAGGCCTTGTGGCAGTGCTTGACCTCTCGTCCACCTTCATTTATGAGCAGTGATCCAGTTCGTGTTCACCTCTTCCCTTTGCCCCAAGTCCCCTTGGTTTGATGGGTCATTGAGGAGATGCGAGACAGGGGCGAAGGTTAGAGTGTTGCTGGTGAAAGTCTGCCCTTGATGCCGACCACCTTGATTGATGGATAATTATTTGATCTATCAATCCGCAATCACCTGTAAGAAGGCAGAGTTCCTGTCCAGGGAGATTGCAGTTGTCTGAATCGAACAGCTCAGCTGTTTCGAATGTGGACAGATGTGCAACCCAGCCTGTCTGCAAGTTCAGAAAGTCTTTTCACAATTGAGTGTGATGAGCTTGTTTGGTTCTTTCAGAAATAAGGTGGCGACATTAGGGCTGAGCTGCAGCCATCACGCTTTATGGGAGTTGCTGTGAACCGGGTGAGATCACGGTGCCTCAGTTTTTCTGGAGTTCCTTTGGTCAGCTGGAGTTCATTGATGTCATGAGGATTGTCCAGCACATGCACTCAACGTGCTGTAGTTTGGACCCTGGACCAACCTCCTAATTTTGGGTTGTATTGACATCATTGGTCCAGTCCTTATACATGTAGTCAGGTGCTTCCTGGAATCTGGTGAGAATCTGGTGGAATCTGTTGAGTTTCCTAGCTTTCGAAAGATGCGTGTCACCACCACCTCTTTCAGGGAGCTAGGAAACTCATCAGGTTCCAAGGAGCACCTGACTATCTGGTACAAGGACTGGACCAATGATATCAATACACCCCCTTGAAGAAAAGCTACCGCAGACCCCTGACTATCTTGAAAACTACAGACCTATCTCTAACCTTTCCTTTGTTGAGAAAGTGATTGAGAAAGTAGTGGCTGCACAACTGGAAGACCATTTGACCATCCATGATGTCTATGAACCCCTCCAGTCCGGTTTTCGTAAAAGACATAGTACCGAGACAGCGCTGCTTCAGGTGCTCAATGATCTCTTGATAGCTAGAGATCAGAAGAGTCGCTCCATTTTGGTTCTCCTCGACTTCTTCAGCTATTGACACCATAGATCACATGGTGTTGATAGAACGCCTGAGGCTGTTTTGTGGAATATCTGGAACCGCCTTTAAGATGGTTCACTTCATTCTTCACTTGGAGATCACAAAGAGTTGTGTCCGGGGTCTTTTCTCGATTCAACGGTTTTGTCATGTGGGGTGCCTCAGATTCAGTACTATCACCCATGTTATCTATGGTGTATATGCTACCCATCGGAGACATTGTAAGGAGGAATGGGCTGAGGTTTCACTTTTATGCAGATGATACCCAGCTCTACCTTTCTTTTGCCCCGACCAGGAGGGCTCTCAGTCTTTAATAGCTGTCTAAAAGAAATCCAGGAGTGGATGAATTCTAGCTGGCTGAGATTGAACTCTCATAAGACTGAGGTACTGGTTGTGGACCCGGGTCAACAGATAGGGGTCGGGTACTGGTGCGCCTTCTGGAATTTTTCTTTGAGGCATTTCTCTCCTGACCTCTGAATGGGTGCAGAACCTGGTAGTTCTGATGACGGGCTGACACTACATTCACAGGTGTCAGCAGTCATCAAAACTTACTTTTACCATCTTAGGAACATCGCCAGGATTCAGCATCTTGTTCCGTCTCGCCGACCTGCCAACGTTAGTCATGCCTTAGTGTCCTTGCGCTTGGATTATTGCAACCCCTTTACCTAGGGCTTTATGGGGTTAAACCACTGCCTGCAGCTTGTGTAGAATGCTGCAGCTTGGCTTTTGACAGGTTGTAGCAGATCCTGTCACATTACTCTGGTGCTGCTCAAACTGCACTGGCTGACAATCCGTAGCGGATCACCTTTAAAGTCGGATTGCTGACTTTCAAAGCTCTACACGATCAGGGCCCAGTCTATCTGAAAGAACTTCTGGTCCTTTATTGCCCTAATCAATCACTCCTTCGACCAATGAGGGTTGCTAGACATTCTAAAGGTGAATTTGAAACCTTCAGGAGCTCGGGCTTTATGCATGTGGCCCCACCCTTTGAACTGTCTACCCCATCGGCTGTGGAGTGCACTTCTGTGGAGGACTTCAAGAGAGGTTTGAAGACTTTTTATGGGAAACTGCATTTTTAGAATATTGATTGAAATGACTGTTTGATCCAGCTGTATTTTTAATGATTTTATTGTTTTGATCTGTTATTTATGTACGGTGCCTTGGTAATTGAAAGGCTCCTTATAAATAAAATTATTATTATTATTATGATGATAACACTACTATGACTCTCCACCCCATGCATCAAGGAGATCCAGGTACAAAAATGAGCACCAGACATAGGCAGACAGTTTTCAAACCAGCTCCCAATGTATCCAAAACTCTCCAACCACTGTCTCTAACAGATTTCAGGCCCTAGCGAGGGTGCACATGTTCGATAATGAGTCAGAGGCTCATCAGTAGAGTCCAGCTAGCAAGATCAGTAGTCTGAAACAGACTTGAGTGAAACGGAAGATACAAATAAATAGCATTACATAGGGAGAAAGAAAATAGGTACAAAGAAACAACAGAACAAATCATTGGGAGGAAGTCCAAGCCATGGTGAGGTTTCAGTACACTCATAAAACACTTAATCACACATACAGCAATCCCTAGCCTTATTTTCCACCAATGTCAATAGCAGTATAAAATAACTTGAAGAGGGTGCAGTGTTTCATCACCTGCAAACAAGTGCCCTGGTATTCTGTTACTGCAAGACACAATATTGCATACAACCTTAGAAATACAAAAGCCTCCAAAGAATGGGTAATAGGGGTCACATATTGGTCTATGGATTTGATCCATGCTTAGGTGGGGATTCTCTTCCACGAAATTCAAGCATCAGTGTTAAAAATAATTGATTTGGTTCCTGGGAGAGTCTTAATATTATATATCAAAATTAATGGAACCTATTACTGTATTATTAATATTTATGCTCCACAATCAAAGGTGGAATGCACAGCCATCTTTAAACAAATCAGTCCCTACTTACACTCAGCCCAAATGGTTGTTTGGGGAGGTGATTGTAACTGTGGTCTTAGCAAACAGGATAGGAGAAATGGACAACCACGGACAAAATATTTTGCAATATGTCTCTTCTGAATACTACCTTCCAAAAGCTAACTTAAAAGATGCTCATCATGCACATACAAGATGCACAGCTCCAACTTTTTATGAAAGAAATGTATCAACAAGAATATACTTTTTTATCTCTAAGGCACTCCTCATACAAATGGTGTCTACTTGTGCAGTGGAACATTCAGACCATAAAATCCTAAACATTAAAATAGGCCTCTCTGATAAACCGTATCGGCCAGGATTCTGGAAATTAAACTGTCCTTTCATGCAACATAATTGGCTCTGACAAAATCTAACTTATTTTCTGATTTGCATGAAATCTTTATTTGATTTATACAAGAACCCCTCCCAATGGTGGTTTGACACTAAATATTAGCTTAGGGAATGATTGATTTCATCCAGTAAACAAAATAGATGCAGAGAATACTATGAATATTATAAAAAGCAGACAGCAGTTGCAGCATCTGTTAACCTTAGCCCAATCCACAAAACATAACTTTACAGGCCAAATTGGAAAAATCAAAGACCTGATGTCACAACATCACTATAAGCAAACAGAAACTCTCAAAATGCAACAATAGTATGGAACAGGGGCCAAATTTATAAAATGTGTCCCCTTATAAGTTGTCATGAACAAACAAAAAAAAGTAATGGCAGCAGTATATGATACACAGGGCACGCTTCAAACAGAAGTAAAACAAGTTTTGAAAACAGTATCTGATTATGCAACAGTTCTCTTTAAAAAGAGAAAATAGGAATAAATCCCTCAGATCTATTTAAGAAGTTTGAAGTCCCAAAGGGACCACCGGGTCTAATGGAGGCATTAACAAGGCCCATTGACCTCAAAAACAGAAGCTGCAGTTTCATCCTGTGCCTCTGGCAAAGAAACAGGGAAAGATGGCATAACTTCTGCATTATATAAATTAATAAGCTCAGAAATTTCTGTAGAACTAGCTCATGTCTTTAACTGTCTTCTCAATAATCAGGATATACCCTCAGAAATGGCATCTGGGATTCTTATATTTTTATTTAAAAAGGAGAAAGGACTAATTTAGCTTATTTGAGGCCTATCAGCCTCCATAATGGTGATTTCAAAATCTTACGAAAATGCTGAATACAAGGCTTCTAACAACAGCTGAACATCCTATTACACTGGCACAATCATGCACAGTACCAGGGTGTACAATTATAGACCAGTTGATCCTATTGGAGAAATCTTTGACAGGAATAACTTGTCAGGCCTTGAGGAAATATTATATTGCTTCACCAGCAACAATAATTTGACAATGTAAACCATTCATTCCTATGGTACACCTTGTCTCAATATGGCATACCCAAGGTTTTTATAACATGGTTACAAGCCTTATACAAATCAGCCTTGGTACCTCCCTGGCTAACGGACACCAAGGCCCATTAGTCCACATAACCAAGGGGTTGGACAGGCCTGCCCTTTAAGCCCTCTACCATATGTATTCATTATAGACCCTCTCCTCAGACTTTTAAACTCAGCAACCACCATCCAACCTATACAACTCACTCAACAACCTATACCATATAAAGCACTGGCATATGCTGATGACGTGGTACTACTAGTAGGAGACAAATTCTCAGCAGAAGAATCTATAAGACTATGTACAGAATATGGAGCTTGCTCAGGAACAACACTAAACACCAACAAATGTACTGGGAAATAGTTGAAAAATCAGTTAATGATCCAAACCCAGATTGCAGGCATCAAACTCAGTAATGATCCACTTAGAATACTGGGGATAACATTTGGCTCAGAACAAATGGACATAGTAAACTGGGACCATAAATTACAAATAGGCAGACAAATGGTTCAGAAATGGAACCAATGGGGCATGAGCAAACACAAGAGAATTTTCCTTATAAAAACTTACCTGCTACCAGTGTTTATATTTATTAGTAACATTTTCCACCACCAAAACAAAAGAATCAGCCCTCTATAATAATTTCTTCCGGCCTTTTGGGGAGTAAGCTGAATCCCATTAAAAGAACTATTTTATATCTCCCTTGATAAAGGGGTCAGAAGATGGTTAATCCAGTCTTATTTTTCTTTTGTCAACTTTTATTCACCAGTATAAAACCTCTTCTAGTGAATACTGATACATACTGGATAGATTTAGTATACACAACTATTTCTGCTTGGATTCCTATATGGGATAGAGGCCAGCTAAAGGTGGTGAAGACCCAGAGTGTAGCACCTTCCTACTTCAGAGAAGTACTTGTTGAATTAAGAAGCTGGACAATAACCAGCTCAATGGTGGTTACACAGAACAAGAAACAAGTGTATGCAAAGGTGATAGAAACACATTTTCAGAAAAGGAGGTTATTTCCTAAATGCCCAGAGGAATGTGGTACATCTCTTTGAGACTTAGTAGCTGAGAAGAGGATCCACAAAATGTAAAGATATACAGTGGCTTTGTTGCCAAGAACACCTTAACGTTAAGTCAAATCAAAAGCATAAAAGCTAGAAGAAAGAATGTGTTCTAGGCTTACTTGTATAAACCAGATAGAAACTCTAGAATATTTATTATTTACATGTTTGTATATCAATAACTTTTGGGCATATGTATTACAGAGGATGGGAGAACCACTAAAGTATAATTTCCAGTACTAAATTATGAGGCCTTTATAGTAGCATGGAGGGGTGGGAGAAAATACATTACATATTTTATTTGCAGTATTCACGTGGTTTATCTGGAATGCTAGAAGTGTCTTACTCTCCAGCAAAAATAAATATTGAATTATTTGGAAAAATAATAAAAGAATTAAAATAAATATACAGTAACGGGCAAACAATATGACTCAACAGGTATTAAGGAATCAGTGGAGAAACCTACCATGGATTACTGATAATGATGTACCTATAACCTGAATGTCAGTGATTTGATTTAATAAATTATAGAATTGAATTGTCCTTATTTTGTATTTACTCTTTCTGTTTTTTCCATTTGCTTTGGCTTTTCATAATATTTGTATGAATAATAACCTGTATTTCATATGAGTTCACTAATAAAATTCCCCTGCTCATTTCCACTAGTGCCATGGGATCTTTAATGTCCACCTGAACAACCACCAGAACAAGCAGATGGGACCTAGGTTTTAATGTCTCGTCTGAAAGACAGCATCTCAGGAGTGCAGCATCCCCTTCATGATGCACTACAGTGTCAGTATTGGGATTTACCCTAAGTGCTTGGTGTGGTGCTAGAACCCACAACCATTTGATCTTCCAGCCTCAGAGGCAAGTATGTAACCTGTTGAACCACTGACACTGTAAAATATGTCCCTTCAGGAAATCCAGGCATGCAGAGCCCTCTGGACCCTGTGCTAAGGGGAAAGTCTGTCTACCTGTGGAAGTGCAGAGCCCTCTGGGCCCTGCAGTTCTGTGTGGTTACAAATGCAAGCAACCCTTGAGGCAGTCTGAGGGGCCAGTCTGCATGTGAAAGGCCCTGTGTCTCCATACAGCTACAGATGCAGAGGCATGGGACCCTCTGCACAGTATGCCAAAAAAGAGTTCTCTTCACTAGAGGGTTACTTGTTGCCCATGTGGCAAACACTGCACTGTCCATTCCCATGATGGGAGTTGTGCAGCATGGCAGCACCACCCCAACACTGGCCCATTAAGTAGGCTTGCTGAATTTTCCTCAAACTCATCTCACTGGAAGGAGATTGCAACACAATAGCCATCGGGCCATTGACCAGCCCGCACACATTTTGCATAATTTTATTTTACATTTTGACTCAAATCTCAACACAGAGTTTTATACCCCCAAAAAAAAAGCCTTATAAAATGCTGGCTGAAATGTAATTTTACCTCAAGTGCAAAAACATGTTTTAGCCAGGATTTAAAAATATACACCTGCAATCCTACCGCATGTGTTCACCTTGTACTGCTTGATACTGTAGTTGCTTTGTATCTTTATTAGCTTAACTATATTGTATCTGTGATGTGATCATATCTTTGTATTCTCTGTAGTCTGTATTTTACTACTTCTGTAGAATACTTGCTGCCACCTGTGGCCTGTGTAGTGACTAAAATTGGTACTTTGAATCATCTTACTCACCAGGTTACAAAAGATGTACATACATAAATAAATAAATAGATAGATAGATAGATAGATAGATAGATAGATATTGATGAGGTGGTGTGAAAAACAGGTATTCTGAAAATATAGGGTAAAAATATTAAAATTACCAAAGTTATGAGTGAACATTTAAAACTCAATGTTCATTCATAACTTGGTCTTTTAACATATTGCTCACCAAATCTTTAACATATAGTAGTCTTTTTATGACCCCACCTCATGAACCTGGTACTGTGGAGCCAGCCCCGATGTAATGTAATAACTTACAATAAATGACATATCACAAAACACTGCAGTAAAAATGACTTAATCGCATTGAGTTATACTGTTCTCAGCAGCATACTGCAGCATTTTTGTGATATACTAAAGCATTACTGTGTTGCATCCTGGTTGGTGCCACTCTAGGTGAAATTTTTAAAATGCCACCTGAAAGGTGATTTCACAGAGTGACTGCAAAACTGACTTTCAGGCCAGATTTGAAAACAAATCACCTACCTTGTTTATGAGGTGAGGTCTCCAAAGATCATGTTAAGAATTTAGTGCAATAATATTTCATAATGACAAAGGTATGAATAAAGTCCAAAATAAATGAAAATACATAGATGGCTCATATCCTGCTTCCCAGTTTGTAGTTGCAGTTACAGGAGGAGAATGTCTTCCATCACAGAAAGTGGATTATTGTGCTAGACAGTATGTAGGTCAGTGAAGGTGTATGGGAGGGTGTGGGATGGTGGGTACTGAGTAAGGGTCAAGGTGTGGGCTGGTGGTATGGGAGTCAGCGGTCAAAGGGTCGGAGACTGATGAGGGGCAAATTTCTTCTTTACAGGTTAAAATAAAAATACGGAACTGTGAGGGACAGTTTTCTGTTGTTTTTTTTTCAGGAAGACCAGACTGACACTGGGGACTGGGCACCCTAGTGTAGGCAGACATTTCAATGGTACCAGAAGCTGACACCCCTCACTCCAGCTTTGTGGCGGACAGGTGAACTTGCAGGGTGGGAATTTGTTTCAGTGGTACCTGGGTTAGCAACATGATCCACTTCTACTTCAGAGAGGAGAATGGGGTTGATGTTAGCCAGCACGGTGGGGGCTGGACACCTTGGTGTCAGTAGAAATATAAAAAATCTCTAATAGCTGATAGGATTGGACACCTGCTGGCCCTTTTTGGTGAAAGTCTCAGTCAGGATTATATATTCGGCCATCAGCACAGTTCTGGAGAGAACATGTGGTACTGCCAGGCAGTGCAGCCTAGGCTGTCTTACATTTAACAAATTCTTAACATGTCATCCTAATTCTGTTGCACACTTAATAAAGAAATAAGGAAGAAAAGATTAGTGCATCATGTGTCTTTATTTTGCTGCTGTGGTCCCTTAAACATCAACTTGCCCTCCTAAAAAGCCCTCCATTTTGTGACATAGCAGATGGCACTTCACAAATACTGTAGTAAGAAACAGTTTTTGGTGTAATGTCCGATCTTATATTTGCAGCCTGTCAGCTTGATTAGTGGCTGTATCACAGCACTTGATAGGCACACAACCTTTAAATTGAATTTCAGGCAGTTTGTTTACTTTAGTTTTGCTTTCCTAATGTTCCCAACATATGGGCCTGATTCTCAAAGATCTTGCAATGCCACAAGCCCGGGTATGCCAAACACATGGCACAAGAGGCTTGTGGCATTCTGAGCTGGCTTTCAGGATTCTCAATCTTGTAAAGACATGTCCTGAGTTAGACCAGCTTTTGCTGGTCTAACTTTATGTCAGTCAGGGGACCTTTTAATGGGATTTTACACCTAAATATTTGGTGCAAGCCACTGTAAAAAGGGTACAGTGCTGCAACTGCTTGTGACCTATGAGAAATGGGTGCAAGGTGTAACAACGTGTTAGGTGCAGTGTTAGGTTCTATGCTAGGCTTGATGCAAGCCTGTGTCACCCTTTAAGAATTGAGCCCATGGTGTCCATTTATCGGGGTCCCAAAGTGATTTGGTTACCCCTGCTAGAATGCTGTTTTGCTCTCTGCTTGTTTTAATTTGTTTTCTTTGTTTCTAAACTCTCTTGTACTGTGCTAACTTTCATGCAGGCAGAGACAATGCAGGTGAGGTCTGCTCTTCAGAGTTAATTGGTGGTCACATGTCCGTGTGTGATGCAAGACAAGTGGCATTTTAATTTCTTCCCAGACGTGTGTCAACCAGAAGTTGAAGTCTGATTTTGGCTAACCACAATTTCACTGCTATAAATGTGGTGGTATTGCATCTGATCATCCTTTTCCTCCCAACCAACTATGCTCAAGTGTGTGTCATCCATTCCATATTTTGGCATGTGCATGATAGAGGCATCAATGGTCTTTGGCACCGCTTTGACATTTGCAATCCTGTTTGAAATCAGCTCACTTTCCTTTTATCTACTAGCATCACCAACAAGAAAGCTTCTCAGCTCCAGGTATATGAACATTTATTTAACCTAGCTTTTAGTTTGAGAAGGGGATCAGCAGGTAAAGATTGGAGTGGGGGTTGGAGCATTAGCACCTAAAATACTAAAGAAATAATAGGTGCTGCTGTTGTCAAACACCATGCATCCCAATAGTACTGCTGTTGGGTTTAACAGTCGTATTTATGTTCTGTCTCACTTCTGCTTATATTGTAAGGTGGTCTATCAGGTACAGGTCATGTACAGGTCACTGTAAAAGAACGAAAAGACTAAAATATGAACATGGCAGAAGAGTGTGTGTGTGTGTGTGTGTGTGTGTGTGTGTTTGTGTGTGTGTGGAGGGGATCAACAGCTAAAGAACAGCTACTGATAAAAGTAGCACATTCTTGTGTGTGTGTGTGTGTGTGGGGGGCATAGAAGCCGGGTTGTAAAATTTTGGGTGGGGCCCAGGGGTCAGGGGTCAAGCACCACCCTGGCCCAGGGGTCGAGGCCCCACACCCTACAGTGAACAAAGTCCAAAGCAGAGCAGGATACATGCAGGTTTTGTTATCTGTAGGCTAGTAGTGGAGGCAACAGTCATGATTGAATCCCCAACCCCCAACACTCTAGCTCACCCACATCAAGTCACTCACACAATTTCTGAGCACAGTGTATCCCCTTCTGGGCAGTAGTATGTGTTTAGCACACATCAGGAGAGAAAGAGTGTGGCATAAATGGAGTCAGTACTGCATTTCACTGCATACCCATAATAACACCATTATCACTAGGTAGATAGATTACAGAAAAAGTCGGAGATCTCTCTATGTGCCTATGACCATCCATGTCCAAAGAAGGTATATATATATAGTACTGTATCTTTCCTGGACAGATACTTTATATATGCTTTTCTGGACATGGACATAGGCAAATAGAAGACCAGGGGTCAAAATGAAGTTTTACAGCTAGTAGCCAAAAGGGCTAGTGACTGGGAAGACACCGGCCCAACAGACATTTCCAGTAAACGGTTGTGTCCTAGAAATCCAAGAGCATTATATACAATAAACTTGCTTTTCAGTAGCCACAGGCCCAAATAACAAGAGTGAAGAAGTAGAACCCTAGAAATAACTCAGCTGGCTGGCAGCTGTTGCCTTTTCATGCTTCTCTGTGCAGTTTAATGAGGAATGCAGCTGCTTTTTTTTTTTTTTTACTTTCTCATTATGTTATAATGGTCACTCTCCCAACTGGTCTTTTGACCCCTCTCAGGTGACATCTGTGCCCCATCTCATCAAGCACACCACTTCTTCTCCCATGTAGCTAACCCCACCCTTCAAAATCTCTGATGATTAATGTTGATAAACGCTTTAGCAAAAAAAAATGTAACATTATACAGTTTTCAAGCCCAACAGAAATATCACTGAACTGGGGCTTATTTAATCTCACTAGCATGTGTCCCACTGGGAACAAGTCTGTAATGTTCGATTATAACTTTAAGTGGATTCCCAAACATTTTGTCAATAACAATCTGAAACATGGGAAAGACTCTATTTCATCAGCGATACATACTCACATGTAAAATATAAGCCCACAACCTTTCATCAGAATTTTGCAGCTTGTTTTCTGCCCCTTGAGCCTGACACTTTGAAAAATAATCTTCATTCCTTATTATTAATAAGCATTTTTTCTTTTCCCCTGTGGTGTTTTCAAGAAACTGATAAACAAATACATAATAATCACAGCAGCGGTGGCAATCATTTAGTACCTAATATGAGACTGGGCAGATGCAAAATAATGGTCTGATTAGGGCTATGACTGCACTGGCAGGAAAGGTAAAGGAGACTCATATTTCAAAAACTAACTACTACTACTACATGACTTTGTTCTTGTATTTTCAGGAGAGAAGAAACATGTTCCAGCTGTATTGCTGCTTACCCCCATGATAGGGCCTTTAGGACGGAACTGAGACTTAGCCTACTGGCTAGCTTACTAACTTGCTTCTTGAAGGCTTCAGCAAGACAGCAAGCAAATTAGAAAGCAAGTGAGCAGGATAGGTCTCTGTTCCCATCATGAAGCTCCTCAGGCTGTTTCCCATGCACCAGACACTGCAGAGCTGCCATAGACAGAGTCCACCCCATGCCCATCAGAGTAATCACGCATTGATGCAGAGAGAGACCACCAGGCCCACTTCTGTCTCTGGACTCAGCATTTATCCTATCCATCCCACAGAGGCAACATCAGCATCCCTCCCATCCATCCCCACAGAGGCCACCATGCCTTATTACCTGGTTGCTGCAGTGCTTACCCACATGACAGGGCCTTTAGGACAGAAACAGAGACCTAAGCTATTAACTTGCTTGCTGAAGGCTTCAGCAAGACAACAAGCAAATTAGAAAGCTAGTCAGTAGGCTAGGTATCTGTTTCCATTCTAGAGCTCCCCAGGCTGTTCCCCCTATGCATCAGACACTGCAGAGCTGCCAGAGACAGAGTCCACCCCCATGACCATCAGAGTAATCACACACTAATGCATAGACAGACCACCAGGCCCACTTCAGTCTCTGAACTCAGCATCCATCCCACAGAGGCAACATCAGCATCCCTCCCATCCATCCCCACAGTGGCAATATCAGCATCCCTCCCATTCATCCCCACAGAGGCAACATCAGCATCCCTCCCATTCATCTCCACAGAGGCCACCACACCTTATTACCTGGTTACTGTAGTACTTATCCCCATGACAGGGCCTTTAGGATGGAAATGGAGACCTGGCCTACTACTAGCTTGTTAACTTACTCACTGAAGGCTTCAGTAAGACATCAAACAAGTTAGCAAGCCAGTCAGTGAGCTAGGTCTCTTCCCATCATGAAACTCCCAGGCTGTTCCATTCTTATTTGGTAACTGCATGGGTATCATTCACAAAATTACAATCAAGAATCAACATTCCCTAACAAAACACAGACTGGCATTTGTTATTGCTAAAATAAGTTTAAATGTGCCAGCCCTCACCCAGCATGGACTAAGCAGTCCAGAGTATACCACAATGAGCTGAAGTACCTGAGGAGCAGGGTTGGTTTCCAGCCTGATTGCCAAGAGACACTCTGTGGATGTGCACTGCATGGAACAGTTCTGCTGCAGCTGCCTACCTTTGCTGGCTGACACTCTCCTCCTCCTCTGCTGTTCCTTGAGTTGACCTGCTCTGTGCTGCTGCCAGCTGCCCAGACTGAAGGACCCTGCCAGGCCACTTGTAGGCCTGCCGCCTGCCTAAACCTCCCTAACCCCCACTCAGCATGTTTGGGTCTCCCACTCGCTCCACTTCCCTCTGCAGTGCTAGTCTGCTGCTCAGCCTGCTGCTTGTGATTGTTGCTACTGCCCGCCAGTGACCATGTCCACAGCTGGCATGATTCCACTCCCAGCCACCCGACCCAGGCCTCCTGTCCCTCTTCACTGGTCCCACCTCAGACTCGACTGGTCTGCTGCACTGCCTGGCTACTGCTGATGTGGTGTTCTGGATGACTGCTGACTCCCGTCCTCACCCCTGTCTTTCTTTGGCTGTTCTCTCTGGCTCCTCTCTTTTCTGGCTGGACCACCCACCACTGCTTGTCTACTTCTCTTATTCTAGGCAAGCCTGCCACCACTCATTCTCTCCCACCACACAATGGAAACCATCACCTATGAGTCCTCACAGACACCTACACACACAGAATCCACTCTGATGCACGACGCATATCACGTCCAATACAAACCCTCCTCAAGCCAATCACCGTATGGTATGTAAAAAAAAAGGGCCACTGAACCACAATGATTTTCCTGTGGGGGCTGGCAAACCAAGGGAAGGCAGCAAGGCAAAGGTGCCAATTTTAAATAATGCCAGCTGGGTCTCTGCCCACCAGCCCAATTAAACAGTGGGGGAGGTGCAGTCATAGCAGAAGGTGCACGCACAGAAACCAGGGGAAAAAATGCCTTTAAAAAAGGCAGCATGTGCAAAATATTGCTGGGGCTCAGCCCAGCTCAAAAATATTGTTAGGATAATGCTCTACTGGCCCATACAACCCGGCGCCTATGGGGGAGGTGGCAGCAGCCAAACTTCAGTGTAGAAAAAACATGCTTTTGTTGATTTCATTTACTAGCTCCACAACTGAAAGGCTGCTCATTCACATAAGGGCATCACCATGCTATTTACCAAGTTTAAAATAATAACAAAAATATTATACCGTATATGGTTTAAACAGTATTTGTGATGGTTGGGCCATGAGGGAGGTAATGTTAAAAAAGCGCTGCAGATGAAGGTAAGGTAGGAAAACATACTTTGCATTGTGGATGTATTAGGTAGCACCACAAACTAAAAGGCTGCTCGCCTCTATCAAGGCATCACCTGCTTTATTTACCAGTGTTAATCTAAGAAATATAAATTATATTACTGTTGTACTGTATAGAACATTACTTAAGCATCGGGAGGGGTTGATGAAGATCACATAAGGAAAAATAAAATTTCAATTTTGATTTTGTATTGCATCAAAATAAAGTCAGTGAGTGATATCACTACTGTGGCATTTACAGAATGTATCGGTCCTACGGAACTGTAAAGATGGCTGAGCAACAAAGATGGCTCAGGGCAGGGAAAAATGCCATGGAGAGTTTTCTCAATCAAAATCAAAGCATTATTTTGACTGATGTAGAAATAACTGGAATGGGGTTTCAATTATTGTGTAAAAAATGTTTGCAACTAGTGCCAAGGGTAGCAGTGACAGCCAGAAATCATGCTCGGTTTGAGAAAATTGATAGCTTTTTATGAGATTTTGTGCATTTTTAGGCTCCCTTTGTAATAAACATAGGCTGTAGGCAATCTTGCAGCTTTTATTTTATCTTACCTCATTTTCCTCCAAATGGCAGCAGAGATTTAACAAGCACACATGTAAGTACCATTAATATTTGAAATTTGTCATTTTAATGCATTCCCGAGCAATTTGCCTGGTGCTTTGAGAAATTGTTTGATGTACCATGTGCTGCATGTTAGGCTCTGCTTGGCTTTTTATTGGGAAAAGAGATGTAAAATAATGTTTTGTAACCTGGACTGAGACATAGAAACATAACATAGAAACATAGATATTGATTAAGCAATAAGGCACAACAAGGTGTGTGTTATCATGTAATAACGTCACTCCTGGAGTGGGTTGGAAGCATGAGGTGAAGCTGAGTGTTTCCACCACCCCAGGAATGATGTTATTACATGATAACATACACCTTGGAGTGCCTTATTACAATTATACAATGGTTCTTGTTATACAAAACAAAAATGTTTTAGTAGATTTTAGTGTGGCAATATATCTTTGAGTGGGCATCATGATCCCTCTGCCAATATCTATACAGTGATGTTATTGTGTAATAACACTGTTCTACACACACTTGAATTCAATCAGTGTCCAGGAAATTCTTCTTCATTAGTGTATAATGACAGATAAGGATGGTTTGGCCCACCTTGTCTGCCCATTTTCTACCTACTATAACACTGTAGACCCTACTTGATCTCTGGCTTACCCCCTTTCCCTACCTCTAAGGTTCCCTTATACCTGTCCCATGCATTTTGAAGTCCATTACAGTTTTCACCTCTACCACCTCTGCTGGGATGCTGTTTCAGGCATTCACCACTGTTTCTGTGAAGAAGCACTTCTCACATCTCCTGAGCCTCCCCCCAACTTCATAGCATGTCCCTTGTTCGTGAGTGTCTTTTTCTGCAAAATGCTTCCTCTTGAACTTTATTTACATCAGTGATGTATCTGAATGTTTTTTCATATCCCCCCTCCTCCCTTCCTCCAGGTGTACATATTGAGGCTATTCAGTCTCTCCTCATAGGGCTTGTGATGCAGACCCTGCACCATTTTTAGTTGCCCTCCTCAGGACAGCCTCTAGCATGTCTCTGTCCTTCTAGAGATGTGGTCTCCAGAACTGGACACAGTACCATAGGTGAGGTCTCACCAGTGATCTATACAGTGGTAATGTAATCTCTCTCTCTTTCTATTTGTGATAACTTCCTATGTACCCTGCCATCACTCTAGCTCTCCCCACTGCCTTGTCACACTGTTTGGCCATCTTTAGGTCAACAGATATGTTTACCCTCAGGTCCCTTTCCTATTTGGTGGTGGTTAATACTACCCCCCATTTTATACCCCACCCTTGGTTTCTATGCCCCAAGTGCATGATTTTGTGCTTCTTCACACCGATAACTAGCTGTTACACCCTTGACCACTCTTCTAACATTCCTCGATCCTTATTCATTTTTCCATTCCCCTGGAACATCTATCCCTTTATAGAGTCCAATGTCATCTGCAAAGAGGTGTACCTTCTTCTAGCCCTCTGCAATGTTTCTAATAAAGACAATAAGGAGGACCAATCCTAGTACGGATCCTCATGGCACCCAGTTATCACCCTCCTTTCCTCGAGTGAACACCGTTAACCACCACCCTTTGTTTCCAGTCCCCAACCAATTTCTCACCCAATTTACCATCTTAGGACCCACTTTTAGGCTTCCCAATTTGTTTATGAGTCTTCTATGTGGAATGGCATTGAATGTCTTACTGAAATCTAGGTAGGCCACATCCACTGCTCCTCCTTGATCCAAATCCCTGGTCACCCAGTCAAAGAAATCTAAAATATTTGTTTTGACAGTGAATCTTTGCTGCCTTGGATCCTGGCCACTGGGTTCCAGATATTCCACAATCTTCTCCTTCAGTAGTGATTCCATTACTTTCCCCACCACTGAAGTCAGGCTCACTGGTCTGTAGTTTCCAGCCTCTTCTTTGGTTCCACTTTAGTGAAGTGGGACTTCATCTGCCCTCCTCCAGTCCTCCTGAACCACTCTCATCTCCAGTGAGTGGTTGGACAGGGCTGTCAGAGGTGCAGCCAGCACCTTCTTGAGCTCCTCAATATCCTTGGATGCACCCCATCTGACCCCATTGCCTTGTCCACTTTCAGATTTCACAAGTTCCCTCAGAATCCTCTCCTATGTAAATGGACTAGTGTCTACCTCCATTCCTTCGATGCTCCTGGCCCTTATATGTGGTCCCTCCTTCCCCTTCCTCTGTAAACAGTGAAAAGTAGTTGTTCAAGATGCACAATTTTTTTCTGTCCCCCTCCACACACTCACCTCCTTCCTTCCTAAGCCTTACAATCCCTCCTCTGGTCTGTCTCTCTTTTCACTTACATACCTGAAAACACCTTGTCCCATTTCTGCACTGTCTGGGCTATTTTCTCTTCTGTCTGTGCCTTTGCACTCCTAATTGCTTTCCTTACCTCCCTCCTGATAAAGCCTCTCTATCTTCCCCTCTCTGTGTCTCCTTATGCCTCCTGAATGCTAACTTTTTGACATGACCTTCCTTGCCACCTCATTTGACAACCATGGTGGTCTCTTTTTCCTCCTGCTTTGCTTACTTGTCTGACACAGAGGTTTTTGCCTTCTCTGTTCCTCCTTTTAGATTTTCCCACTGTTCCTCCACTCTTCCCAAGTCCTCCTCCCACCAGGGCATACCTGAGGCATTTCCCAATCTTTTAAAATTGTCTCTCCTGAAGTCCAGGACCCTTGCCTTGTGTGATTCAGTCCTGCCCAGTACTTTTTATTTTATTTTATATTTATTTATTTATTTTAACTTTCTATTTTCCTCCTACTAGCCCTCCATCTCTGACATTCAGAGGCACCTGGAGTCATCCTCTGTCAACCACCAGACCTATCACCAGCCTTGCTCCTCATGGATAAGCTGAGGTTCTACCCCCAGGGTGGTAACAAGGTAGGGCCAGTACACCTATACACTTACTTGATTTCGTCAGCAAGATGGTCTCAGCGGTGGTGACAAATCGATGGTATGCTCCTGGTACCTCATCTTCCCATCGATGGAAGGCTGATTTCCTCTGGTTTTCTCCCTCATGTGGTGTGCACCTGATGTCAAGGTGCTGTGTGTCAATGTCCACCACCGTCACGGCCGGCTGGCCCCTCACAAACAGAGCATGCTGTACCCCAAGCCTCCACTCAGGATCAGACAAGTAGCAGGCATTGACCCCACCCTTCCCTGGAGAAGGCAAGCTGTCATGGGATGCTCAAGCCATTCTCCCCAGCCGGCCTTCCAGTGACCCAAGTCCACTCCTGAACCTGCCTGCTGGCATCACAAGCGGAAGTCCAACCACTGCACCAGTGGGTCATTATTTATTTATTTATATTTTAGGATTATAATACCTTTGAGCCAGGGCTGTTTTACAAATGTTCCACATCAACCTGGGAAACAATACAAACATGACAAGCTTTGAAATAGGCAATTCAAGCAGTTGAATACAATACTTTGAGGTTCAAGGCAGAAATATGTATGAACAAAGCAGTACAAGGGATTCTAAGTAGTCTGAGGCAGCTTGAAAACAGCCAGTAGAGGGAATGAGAGGTACCAGGCAGGGCAAGGGTTAACAGGGAAGGTTGAGAGATTGAGGGGACAACAGAAGCAGAGGAGCAGCTGAGGGCATTGTCAGGTTTAAAGTGCAAAGCCAGGGAGGGAGGTGGTAGGGAGTAGGGAAAGGTGTCATGGAGAGGGAGATGTAAGTGTAAGAGGGGATAGCAGATTAGGAGCAACAGTCACAGTAGTTGGAGGCAGAGAGGGGATGCAAAGGTTAGTTTTGAACTAGCCAAGCCTTTGCAGAGAGGTGATGTCTTGTTGAGTCCATTAAACCAGGAGGGTGCATGGTGCACAGAAGACCTTTGTCCCTGCGGCAGTGCGGCACCAGGGGTTGTGCAGAATTTGTTTTCAGAATCCCTGGTGAGGCGGGGATGAGTGCTGCATGTAAGAGCACTGGGATTCCTGGGGGTGCAAGATCTAATGTGATCTTCTTGGCCATTAAGCAAGTATGGAACTTAATATGGTTGGATAGTTGAAGCCAACCCATTTGGGTGTAGAGTGCACACGTGTGGGTGAGATGGTGGGATCCTGTAATGAGATGGCAGGCTTTGTTTAGGGCTAAGGATAGTGCCTAAGGGCTGTGTCAGTGCAGAGCAATAGACAACCAGCCCATAATCAATTAGTGAGACCACAGAGCTCTGCACAGTTATCCTTAAGGCATCTAAAGTAAGGAATTGCCTGCACCTGTACAGAATGCCAATGCGCTTGTTAACAGCTTTGGCAACAGTGTCAGTGTGGATGCCATAGGTTAGGTGGCTGTCGAGAGTGATGCCAAGATATTTAAAGGAGTGTACTTGGTCTAGGACAGCACTATGGCAGTTTGCAATTGCGATGGGTTGAGACCTATGCTTGTTGGGACAACAGAATGGCATCACCTTTGTTTTCTTGTAGTTGAGTACCAGCTTTTGTTTGTCAAAACATTTTCAACTGAGGTGAAACCCATCTGGAGCTTTTCTTGGAGTAGTGGGGGTCATGTTGAGAGGCGTGGATGACTTACATCATCAGCATATAGCAGGATTTGTTCAGGACAGGATTGTGGAAGATTGTTCAAAAAGGCAGAAAAGGAGTGGCCTCGAGAATGGATCCCTGAGGAACTCCTGAACAGACGGGTCTAGCCTCAGAGGGATGTGAGCGATTTTCACCCTTTGTGAGTGGTTTTCCGGTAGCTCTTAAACCTGGATGTAGCCTCTAGGAGAGCCCAGCATTTTGAAGCTCAGTGATGAGTATTTGGTGATGGACAGTGTCAAAAGCCTTAGACAGGTCAATGAAGACTGAACCAGTTAGTTGATTATTGTCAAGGAGTTGTGGATTGCTCTCTTGAATTCTAGGAGGGCTGAAGTAGTGCTGTGGCCTTTTCTGAAGCTGTGCTGCTGCTTACAAAAGATGTCGTGCTTAGCCAAGTATTCCATCAGTTGGTCAGAGACTAATCACTCAATGGTCTTGGGGAGGAGTATGGATATAGGCCTATAGTTCCCAGGATGGGCATTGTCCCTACTTTTGTGGACAGGTATAATGGTGGCAGATTTCCATCTGTCGGGAACTGGCCGAGGGTGAGGAAGAGGCTGAAAATATGTGTGTTGAGATAGCACTTCATCTAGCATGTAGGACAGTAGTTCAAGGTCAAGAGTGTCCCCACTTACATTGAACAACACTGTACTGTGATCACGATTCCCCAGGTGGCCACTCACTGTGACATCTGTAGCACTGTTCCTGTTGGTGAATACAAGGTCTGTCCTGCACTTTGCTAGTTGCCTGAGAAACACTCCCTTTAGGAAGTCCAGGATTTCCCGCTTCTAGGTAAAGCTGGAGCTGGGATGCTCCAGTCTACATGTGGCAGATTGAAGTTCCCACCAGCAAGACATCTCCCTTGTTTTCCATCTTTTGGATGGCTTCCACTAGAACCCCACCCACCGTGATGGAGGTCAGTATATCACACCTGTGTGAATAGCAGCTCCCTTCCCTTTTCTAGGGTGACCCACAGTACCTCCACCCCTTCCTGATTTACCTGTATCTCAGTGACTGGTCCAGAGTCACCCACAGTGCTAGCAATTTTATTGTATTTTGTGGGTTTTATAGCAATTAGTCTGTTTTTTTTAGTTTTACAAAGTGTAAAATTCGACCACAACCAAGGAAAATGTACTAACATACTAACATACTAACATATTAAATGCCAGCAGAATAGGCCCTAACGGTCTTTCGTGTCTGCTCGCTTGGTCAGTCCCAAACCTGGTACTGACCTTGTTGTCCCTCGCCTTCTCTGGCTTCTCCTTCCCAGTTCCGGATATTCTTGCTGCATTGGATTTTGCTTCCAGAACCCTTCCCTGTACCTGTCCCACCCCTCTGAACCCCTCCACTGTCTCTGCCTCCACCAGCCCCCTAGGCAGTGCATTCCATGGCTCCACCACCTCTCAGTGAAGTAGCACCTCCTCCTTTCTCCCCTGAATCTTCCCCTCCAGCTTCCAGCCATGCCCTCTAGTGGCCCCTTCCTCCTTCCTTCAAAGCACCCCAACTGTTCCTCCCCTATTTACCCTCTTCATGTACTTAAAGACCTCTATCATGTCCCCCGGTCCCTTCTCTCTTCCAATGTGTATATATTAGCTCTTCGAGCCTCTCCTCATAGGTCCTGTCCCCAAGCCCCAAATCATTTTGGTTGCCCTCCTCTGGACCCTCTCCAGGAGGTTAATGTCCCGCTTTAAGTGTGGCCTCCAAAACTGCACGCAGTACTCAAGGTGCGGCCTCACCAAGCAGTTATACAGAGGAGTATCACTTCCTCCTTCTGGAGGTGATCCCAGCGATGCATCCCAGCATCCTGTTGGCCTTGGCTGCTGCCTCCCACAAGTCTCAGAGTTGTTCATCTTGACATCCACCACCACCCCAGGTCCCTCTCAGCCATCGAGACTTGTAGCATTCCCCCAGGGTGTACACTTGACCTGGGTTTCTGGCCCCAGGTGGAGTACCTTGCATTTCCCTGCATTGAACCTCAGCTTCCACTTTCTAGACCATCTTTCCAGAGCCTCCAGGTCCCCTGTAGGGCCACCCTCCCTCCTCCCCATCCACCACCGCCCCCAGTTTCGAGTCATCTGCAAAGAGACTCATCTCAATCCTGATTCCTGTCCTTATGTCAGATACGTAGGCTTTGAACAGAAGGCCCAAGGACTGATCCCTATGGGACCCCACTAATGACCCTCCTTGGGGATGAGACTATCCCACTAACTACGACCCTCTGGGTCCGGTCCTGAGCCAATTGCTCATCCATCTGATCATCTGGTTCCCCACCCCATTTCTCCCAGCTTATCCAACAGGCCCACATGAGGAACAGAGTCAAATGCCTTGCTGAAGTCCAGAAAGGACATCTACTGGTCTACCCAGGTCCAAGGCACTTGTCACCCAGTCATAGAACTCCACCAGGTTTGTCTGACACGATTTCCTGGGATGAATCCATGCTGTCTATCGTCCAGGCACCCTGACTTATCCAGGTCCCCCCAGCCTCTCCTTGACAATGCCCTCCATCACCTTGCCCACCACCGAGGTCAGGCTGACAGGCCTGTAGTTCCTGCCACCTCCCTTGATCCCCCTTGTGGATAGGCACTATGCGCACCACCTTCCAGTCTTGGGGCACCCACCCTGTCCTCAGACAGATGGTGAAAAGCTCTGCCAGGGGTTTGCCAGGACATCTGCAAGTTCCTTCAGCACTCTGGGATGTAATTATCCAGCCCGGTGCTTTCTCCGTCTTAAGGGAGCTGAGGGCTTCTCCACTCGCTCAGCTGTGATTTCACTTGGGCACCTTCTCCTGCTTAGCCCTCCCCCACCTGCCAGTGATGCCTCCCCTCTCCCCAGACCTGCCGATCGGTAAGGGTCCCCCTCTCAGTATCTCTGTCTCCTCCCATGTATGATGCAGCACCCCCATTTTACCTGGTGAAACTGAGGTGAAGTACTCATTTAGTACCTCAGCCTGTTCCCCGGGTCTTGTGCCCATCTCTCCCTGATTTAATCCTGCTAATCTGCCCCTTCACCCTTCGTTTTTCCTCAATGTATCTAAAGAACCCTTGTTCCTCTCCTAAATTCCCTGGCCAGGTTCTGCTCCTTCCTTGCCTTAGCAGCCCTCACCACTCTAGTGGCCCTTCTAGCCATTAACTCTTACTCCCTCGATCCCTTTCACTCCTTGAGCACTTGAATTGCTTATAGGCTGCTTTCTTTCTCCGCACCACCTCCTGGACCTCCCTGGTCCAGCAACAGGGTTTTTGGGCCCCACCGCATTTTCGTCTTACTCTTGCACAGGTGCTGGTAGCATCCTGCCCCTCTCCTGATGATTTCCACCTACTATCAGCGTCCATGTCTGGCCCAATCCCATCCAAATGCTCCTTAAGGATCCTTCCCATTTCTTAAAACGCCTCCCTGAAGTCGGTTACTTCCGTCTTTGTGCAGCCTTCTACCCTCCTAGGTCCAGGCAGAACCAGACTGTGGCATGGTCACTCCCCACCAATGGGTCCTTACCTCCAGGCCCCCAGTCTGGTCACTGTCTGCCAGGACCACATCCAGTACCGTGCCTCCTGGTCGGTTCCCTCACCTGCTGAGTTAGGAAGGCGTCTTGAAAGACATCCAACAACCTCTGTTCCCTGGTCACAGAGGATGTCATAGTCTCCCAGTCTGTTCCTGGCATGTTTTAGTCCCCAACACCACCACCATTCCTCTGCCCAGTCTGCAGTGTCTCCTAACATCTGCCACCAGACTGTCCTCCAGCTCCTCCGCCAGGGCAGGGGTCTACACCACCCCTATTTTTACTCTCTTGCCCCCCCTTGTTATCAAGGTGACCCAAATCACCCACGGTTCCCTCCGCCTCCTCTACTCCCCTATGCCAATGCAGTTTTGACTGTCATTGCTACCCCTCCTCCTTCCTCCCCTGTCCTTCCTGAACATAGTGTATCCTCCAGGTTCAGGTCCCAGTCATGTCTTGCAGTGGCCCAAGTCTCAGTGACCTGCCACATCCACTGCCCTCAGTTAGCATCGCCTGGAGCTCAGGCATTTTATTGCCCAAGCTCCTGGCATTTAGCCGACTACCTTCCACCCTTTCCCATAGTTCCATTTCCCTGCTCATGTTCCCATGGGGATTCTGTTTCCCCTGGTCTGCACTTTGCCAGTTGGCCTTTTCCTGCAATCCTCCTGGTCCCCAGGGGTGGAGATAGAGTCCCTCCTTTATCGGCACCCTCTTGACAGCCTTTTCTCCCATCCCACCCCCTCACAAGTTTAAACCCCACTTTTCACCAATGAACCCTCTATTTTCAACTTAAGGACCCTCCCTCCAAATTGAAATGTAGTCTATCTCTAGCATACAGCTCCTTATCCTCCCAGGTCTCCCCCAATCCCCATCAACCTATACCTCTGGCCTCACACCACTCCCTGAGCCACTGGTTAATCTCCTAATTTTCCTTTGTGTTCCCCACTAGCCCTTGGCACTGGCAGGATTTCTGAGAAGGAAACTGTGCATCCTATGTCATGACAGACCCTGGCGAGCTCCCTGAATCTTGCCTGTATCTCTAGCTAGCTATTTCCCTCAATGTCATTTGTACCCAGGGTGGACCAGTATGTCTGGGGAACCCCATAATCCTTTGCCAGCTGATATACCTCGTGCTTAGCCCTGTGCACCGTTAGTCAAG
Organism: Neoceratodus forsteri; assembly: GCA_016271365.2. Lineage (NCBI taxonomy): Eukaryota > Metazoa > Chordata > Ceratodontiformes > Ceratodontidae > Neoceratodus > Neoceratodus forsteri. The sequence goes on from CM028129.1 coordinate 1,021,816,076, forward strand.
GGAAGCATCTTGTTCTAACTGGCCAGGCTTCTCCCTCCCTATCCCATTTGATACCCCTGATCATAGAATCCCCAGCAGGAGCACTCTGACCACTCCTTTTCCTCCATCCCCCCTTCCATGTCCCTCATCCTTTCTACAGGCCCTCCACCCAGCTGGCTCCATGTTCCTCCCCTTTCTGGGTGCCACATGCCACCCCTCTCTCCAATCCTATGCCTCCTCCTCCTGAGTATCCTTCTGTTCCTTGCTAATTCCCCCTCACTGCTCGCAACTGGTCCTTCTCCCCATCTGCAAACTAGCCTGGCTCATCCTCCTTCCTTCCTGTCTCCATTTAGTTCCTCCTTGCTAGTCGTGCTCCCCTGGCCTAAACCCTCAGCCCTCACTGAATCCTCCTTGTACTTGGTCCTTCTCCTTTACCTTTCCTCCCAACTGGTCCTTCTCCTGCGCTTTCCTCCCTCTTCCCTGCCCTCCTGCTCTGATTCACTGCTCCCCTGTTCCTCCTGCTATCTGGCCCTGCCTCCTGCCTCCCACTCCTTTCCATCTCTAACTACCCTGTCATGGCTACATCACCCCCTCATCCTTGAGCAGAAGAAGAGAATTAAGCGGTTACTGAGTGTAAGGTCTGATCCACTTCCCCTTGCTTCCTTCTGTCCAGCTCTGGCCATCTGCCTACTTCCCTGAGAGGGCCCCCAGTTACTGCCTGCTTCCTTGGTAGTGTCCTTTTGACCCCTCTGCCAGGTTCCCTATGTGACCCTGACGTATCCTGCACTCCTTTACCTATGCCCCCACCCCCCAGTGCTTTCTGGTGCAACCCCTGTGGGAGATTCCCAGCCCCTTCCCTAAACCATACCACCCCTTCCCCAGCTTTCCTAATCCCCGAAACCTCCTCCCTAAGCTGTGCTAGCTGGTAGCACACTGGGCAACCACCGAACTTCCAAGCCCAGTCCAGTATCATGGCTGCTCCACACCCTGTGCACCCCACCACCCTCCCAAAGATGCCAGCCCTAATGATGTGTGGTCCATCCCTTCCAAATAGGTTTCCTTGGGTGAGCCACCAGGTCCCCCTAGTCCAAGATACCCCTACTGCCTAATCAGGTCACCCACTAATCTTACAGACAGTCCCACTGTACACCAGCAACCCTGTTACTAGGTGCAGTACAACACATTAAACTTATAAAGGAAATGAACAACTCCCAAAGCTCCTCTCTCCCAGCCTTTAAATCCTACCCCAGTGGCTAGAACTACATGAGCTGCACCTGCAGCCTTCTTCCAATTGCAGGGGCAGGTGTCTCCCTATAAATTCAAGAGACTCTGGGAGGGAGGGTCTTGGCAGACACCTGACTCGAGAGAGGTGTATCAGCCCTGTGTCTCCCTCCAAGCCCAGCAGCCAAAGAACTAGGCCCAAGCAAATCCCACCAATTAGGTTTTAAATCAGAAGAAATAGGCTCTACCAGCGAGCCTGTTACACAGTGAAACATCCACAAAATGAGCCCCACTTACAGCCACCAAATCAGTTTACAAACATCCAACAGCACCCAAAACAATACCCTGCTAGCCCCTTAGAAGTAAGAAAGAAAAGAACTAACCTACCAAGTAAAATCCACAAGAACCCTGTGAAAACAACAGCAGCAGCTACTGTCCTGGAACACAACTGATCCTGTTCCCTCCAGTTCTTTCGTTCTGTAGTGCCAGAGTCAAATAAGGTATAAACAAGAACAGTCACAGGGACCAACACCTACCAGAGGTCCATGCATTAATGTTGCTCCTTAAATAATATAAACTGTGGACACAGACTCAAATCATGCAGAAGTCATTAAAATCCACATAAGTTAAAATCTGTTTTCAGCACCTAGTCCCACACAATCTACGCAGTTTCAAAAACACTGGCTGCTGTATAGGCTCTAACTACACCTCAGGATTGACGTCACCTGACATGTTTCATGCCCAAAGATGCTTTCTCAAAGGCTGAAGTACTTGAGATCATGTAACCCTTAAAGATCAAATGCACATATTTCATAAAAAGCTTGAATTCCTTGAATTCACATCCCTGTGTCACGATTAGTGTTTACTGAAAATATGTTGTTTGATTTTGTAGTTTTCTTTTAAATCAGCATCTGTTAATGTGCTCTTACAGTAACTGAAAACAGTGAGAAACAGTAAAGATCTTTCTGTCCCTGTCAGTGAGCAATGACATCATACCTGTCCAGCCTGCTGCTTCACCAATTAAGCCCCTGATTGACTGAATAAGCTACTGCAGTTTCTAGTTAGGACCAGTCTGTAGAGCTAATTGTTTTCACTAAAAGTTTAGTACTAACCCATCTGGTTTGTGTTTAGAGAGGTTGGCTTAAAATCATTCTGTTCTCATAAACAGTTGATCATTTAGGATCCAGTGCTAAACTGAAGTGGCATGAATGAATATCTGTGAGAAATTATCTTGTCTGTATCACATGTGTAGTTCTATGTCATCGAAACTATACATTCTATTCTGGCTATATAACACAGGCTTGTTTAATGGAGATTTATTTATTTATTTAGCTTTGTTGACTGGGTAAGTTCACTAGATAAGTATTAAGCCTATTTTCAGGAATGACCTGGGAGAATATAACATAGGGATACAGAAATTGTACAGAAATAATGCAAGTACATCATGACAATATAACAACATATAGGAGTAGTAACCATGTCCAAGGAGTAGCAGGTCATAACATAATTTATAACTTTATAGTTAAGACACCCTCAAGGTGAATAGGTCACAGACAAATTCTAACAAGTAATACACACATTAGAGGCATATAAGTTAAGGCACGACCAGGGTACATAGGTGTAGAAAATTATGCTCACAGTCAAATACCCAGGTAGATGTTGGAATCATGGGAACAGCATGAAGTTTCAGGCAGCATCTGAAGGAGGCAGTTTGGGTCAGGTTGACTACAGTTTATAATTACTCTAGGGAGGCTTGGGCAGTCACACACTGAGGCTAGTTTCAGGAAGCACCACAGGGATTTGCAAAAGCTCTGATGGGAGGGGCCAAATGGGTATACTTGGGAAGGGAGTTCCAGAGTCTGGGTGCACATATGGCAAAGTCCGATCCCCATGAGGGTATGGGTGGAGGGTACTTTGAGGGCCCCTGAGGCCTGGGACCTAAGATGGTAGGGAGTAGTGTCAATTTGTGGCAGAAGCTGGGCCAGCCCTGGGGAATGCCAGTTCTAATCACTTTGCCTGTGAGGCATCCCACCCCAAAGTCAAGGTACCTGGCTGGAGAGAGCCAGCAAAGTTTATCGTATAGCTCACAGCAATGGGTGAGATGGGGGCAGCAGGGCAAAGTGACAGATGTTGTTATATGTTGTGTGCCATGGAGTAGAGATGAGTCTTGGGGAGTGAGCAAATTGGTGCATACCATAGCTAAGGGAGGGAAGAAGTACACCTCTCACAAGGGCAAGTCTGACTGCTGGTGTAAGGTTGAACTTCACCCTGTAGGCCAGGCCCAGCTTGCAGTTCACTGCCCTGCAGATGTTTAGGATGTGACTCACCAAGTCAAGTTGGGGCTGCTGTGACCCCTAGGTATTTGACAGAGTTCACTACTGGGAGGGAGGGCCCGCAGGACTGGTAATATTTAGCAGGGGCGATGAGGTTTTGATTTTGGCTATTGAGCCTAATAGTATAGCCTGTGTTTTTTCAGGTTCAAGACCAGTTTATGGTTAGTAATCCAGGTCAGGACATTGTTAAAGTCTCGGACATGCACTGGTTTACAGTAGCGGCATCCCGGAGTAGACCAATATCACCAGGTCATCTGCGATAAGGTGGCTCTGCAGTTGGTTGTCACCATTGGTAGTTGATTGATAAAGTGGGAGAAGAAGAGGGGGCCCAGTACTGAACCCTGAGGAACACCAGAGGTCACTGGTAGGGCTCGGAGAGGACTTTATTGAAGCAGGTCCACTGCTTTCTACCATGCAGATAGCCCATGAGCCATTTCATAGCATGGGGAGAGGCCAAGTGACTACAACTGCGAGCTGAGCAACGCTTGAGCAACAAGGTTAAAAGCTTTGACAGGTCAATAAATATGGTCCCAGAGAGTTTGCCCTGGTCCATGGCTGTTCTGATGCTTGATGTGACTGAGATCAGGGCTGTAGTGGTGCTGTGCCCTTTCAAAAACCATGCTGGGCTGGGGACAGCAGCTTGTGAGACTGGATATACTCTGAGAGCTGCTCAGCCACTACCTTTTGAGGAGCTTGCTAAGGGATGAGAGAATAACAATCGGACGATAGTTATCTGGTAATTTAGGATTGCCCTGCTTCAGGACAGGGACTATCCTCACCTCTTTCCAGATATCAGGGATGGTCCCCAACCAAGGGATAGGTTAAAGATGTGGGCTACTGGGGAGGCAATGTGTGCAGCACCAGGCTTTAGAAGCTTGGGCTCCAGGTTATCTAGACTAGGGCTGGAGTACTGGGGAGTCCAGCTAAGCACCTCTGTGTGTCCAAGACTGACACAGCCCTGAGGTAAAACATTTGCTGAGGGGGTGATCCTCCCACCGAGAGTAGAGGGGAGGCAAGATGAGCTCTCACCAAATGGGAAGAGTGCAGTAAAGGCCAAGAGGTCTGAGAAGTGTGTATTTAGGGAGTTGGCTATGATGTGGGATTATTACTGGAGACCACTTTGATGATCATGTCTGATACCCCTGGATGGGAGGACCCACTGACAAGGGATTTAATATATCTTCAGAACCTCCTGTGGTCACTGGCAGTGCTGAGTAGGGCGGACTTACAGTAGTCACTTTAGCAACCCTAATGGCCTTTTTCACTTGTTTCTAAGGTGTCTGTATTTTTGGAAAATAGTGGGATCACTGGAGCATTTGAAGTGGGCCTAACACTTGTCTCTCCCCGCATTTGGGCTAAGAGATTCCCATGCAGCCAGAGGGTAGAGGACCCCTCACCCCATGGGTGACCTTAGGAGCATGCTTGTCTTGCAGGGCCCCGATGGTAGTAAGAAAGTGCAAGGTTGCCACTGAGGGGTCAGTGGCTCCTAGCACCCTGGACCAGTCAGTAAGCCTTAGGTTCTCCAGGAACTCCCCAGGCTCAAACCTGCAGTAGTTTCTGACATGCTTGATTTTATGAGGAATTTTAGGGAGGAAATTTTCCACACACAGAAGACCGGGAGTGGTCAGAGACAGAGTCTGATAGTGTTCCCACAGAGGAGATCCTGTCTAGGCTGTTGGACATGATCCAGTCCAGTAGGGTGCTGGAGGATCCATTTGCCGACCACCTAGTTTGTTCCTGGATAAGTTGAGTCAGGGCAAGGTTAGCAAGTAGGGGCTCAAATTGCTTCACATTGCCACCAGCCCAATTGAGGTTGACGCCCCATGATTATGAGTTTGTTGTCCCCAACGCTGGGCAAACTGAGTCCAGGAGATTGGTCAATCCAGAGAGCCCACCCTTTGGGAGTTATAAGTGCACACCAGGTGCAGTTTTTGGTATCACCAAGTAGAAGTATCACATGCAACACCTCACAGAGAGACACGTAGGATTGCTGGTGGGCTACTTGGGAGACCTTAAGGTGGCTCCTGTAGTAGATCAGTATGTCTCCCCCTCTTGCACCCAGCTCTGTCCAGTCGTGTGAACTCATTCCCAAGGAGTACACAGGCTGAATCAGAGATCGAGGGTTTGAGCCAGGTCTCAGCCACTCCAAGGATATTGGGTTTATAGAGTGCCATCCATGCTGCTAGCTCATCACGGTTAGGTAGCAGGCTCCTAATGTTGAGATAAACTCCTTTTAGGTCCTTGCCCATGCCCCATGTGGGGGATTTTGTGGGCTGGATTATTTGGACCAGGGTTAGTTTCTATATCTCCAGCCAGTAGTAGTGTTAAGAGGAGGAACCAGGGAGATACCACCTCATGGGGGACTGGCCATCTGAGAGATTATGAGCACGGATATGCTTTTACCCTGGCAGAGTACATTAGGCAATCAAGGTCTAAGCAGCAGATAAAACAGTGGTGGGTCTTAGAGTGGTCGCAAGGATATTTGAGAAGGAGAAGTCATGTACTTATAGGAGGGAGAACTTCCCAGTTCCCCATTGACATGGGGGTGGTGACCATTTGGAGCAGGGCAAGTCCCAGTGCATGACCAACTAGAACCAGCATCCTATAAGTGGCAGGCAACACACCCTTATCCTCTGCCGTGGAGGTATCCCTACCCTCCTTGAACGGAGGTGAGGGTGCCTAGTCCACATCTGGGCTGGAGGCATTGGGCCAGCTAATGGGTTGTGCCAGGTCAGCTGGAGAGGAGCTGAGGGGAAAGAAGGGGAGATTGGTGTTTAATAAAAAATAGGAACTTAACACAGTTAGCACCAAGCTTTGTAAATGAAAAAATGAGCAGTGCATCAAAGGCTGAAAACTAATGGTCAGTGAGGTTCCAGACTAAACTTTGGGCAGCTCCAACCCAGGCACTGTGTGAGCTCACACGAGACTGTTGTCAGTGCTATACAGGTTGCTTTAGGCAGTTTAGGCAGGCTTCACTAGGCACTACAGACAGGTGTGAGCTTTGGACTTAGGACAATTATACAACACTGGCCTCTTTAGGCTCAATAGACAGTAGGAAGCTCTAACGAGTTAATAACCTACTCCCATCTAGCAGAACCTGCCCTAGACAAGAGCTGATCTGTAGGGACCAGCAAGTATGATAACAGGCTGAACACAAAATTTGATCATAACACAGTCAGTAAAAACTTATCTTAGTCAATAAGTTGTACCAACACAGTCTAAAAGGTGAGAGTGGGGAGAGCTTCTCTGTGGGTAATAACAAACTATGCCCTTGAATGTGAGCAGGATCTCCCACTAGCTGATAGAGTGAGACAGCTCAAGGGAGGCAGAGCCTGTGAGCATTTAATGGGAGGGAATGGGGTGGGTGGCTGGGCTGAAATTCAGACTCTTTCCTGCACTGGGGCAGGGGCCAGGAACTTTCTTGAATTACTTCAGCTGCCGAGGGCGACGTAGCTGCAGAAGCCCACTGCTTCTCTCAACTCAGCTTGGGAGGATTTCTGAAAGCGAGGAACCTTCCAGGAGCAGGTCACCCTCACCTTCCATCCAGCGCAATGTCTAGCAAGGCTTAGGGCCAGTGGGACAAGCTGTCCCTTTGTAGGGACAGTGTGAGTGTCACCACTGACTAGGACCAATGAGGATGGGTGCTTTCAGCGCCAAATTCGAGAAAAAATGTTGGCGTCCTTTGTTTAAATGCAGCGATGAGGTCCCAGTCATGCTTCGACAATGGAAACTCCCACAGCCACCCCTCATTACACTGAGTCCCTGGGCAGCTGGACCTGGTGCATTGTTGAGTTGTTCATGGTGCTGGTCCAATTTAGGTAGGGCAGTGAAAAGCAAGGATTCATGGTTCAAACTCTCTCCTGCACTGGGGCAGGGGCTGGGAACTTTTGAATTACTTCAGCTGCCAGGAGGCCCACTGAGCTGCAGAAGCCCACGGCACCTTCCTCAGCTTGGCTGCGGGAGGACCTTCCAGGAGCAGGTCACCCCGCCTCCCTCCAGCGTGTATGCCTAGCAATAAATATACATTCCATTAATTCATAGAGGCAGTGTGTCTTTGATGTAGCCACAATAAATATGTTCATGTGATAACAATGTTGTTTCCATGTCAGATTGACAAACCTGTGTCTGCCACACTCTGTTATTTCAGGAACATGTACTATATGAACTGATAAGATTCAGTCCTCTGAGGGTTTCTGTGTGAAAATATATCATGTATGTGTATAACTAGAAATACTATACAGCTTGCTGATACCCCCGTCTCCTGACCAACAGTTGAGACAGCAGCTCTCTGATTCTCCCTTTCTCTGCCCCAAAAGCACCTTTCTCCTGCCCTCATATGAGGCTGTTGCAACCTGCTGCCCACTATCTTCTCCACACAGTCAGAGCTCCTGCACAACAGTTTTAGGCTGCTGCACCCTGCCACCCTTTTTCCCCCACCCTATAACACAAGATGAAAATATTTTTTGTATTTTCTATCGGCCGCTTTGGGCAGTATATCAAAGGATCTGACTCCAGTGACAGGGGAAGCATGGTGCAACAACTCTAATTGTGGGGGCAAGAGGCTCTATGGTTCAACAGAGCACAGTGGTGTCAGGGGACAGAGGACAGCATGGTGCAGAAGCCTTGACTGTGGTGCAGGACACAGTGGGGAATCAGGGCACACCAACCCTGAGTGTTTGACAAGGTGCATGTGGTGCAGCAGCCCTGCTTATTTGGAGCAATGGAAATGGGTACCAGGGTGCAGCAAAAGTCCCACCTTTGGTGACCTGGGGCAGCATGGTGCAGCAGCCCAAACTGTGAAGACAGTGACTCTGGATTCTAAGGCTTAGCAAAGCACAGCAGCCCATCTGGAAACAGGAAAAGGGGGCAACAGTGTGCATTGACCCTGACTGTGGGAGGGGCAGAGGAAGTGAGGTGCAGCAGCCTCATGATCTCATGAACTACCAAACAAAATATTCTGAAAAAGACCTAGGTATCATTCTAGATAATGAATTCATGTTTAAAGAAAATGCACTTCAGTAATAGTAAAGGCAAACAGAACAATTATGGCTATTAAAAGAAACATTGAAAGTAGAAACGAGGAAGTTCTCCTACCAACATGCTTATCTTATGTTAGACCAATAATGGATTATGAGAGTCAGTTATGGTCACCATATACAAAAAGAAATTAATAAAGTAGAAAAGGTTCAACGTTGGTTCCACAAAATAATATGAACTCAAAAAATGAATCTTAGAGTGACAGACTGAAAAACTTAGGCCTGCACAGTTTAGAATTAAGGCAAAGGGGCATGCTACTTCTCTATGATATACTAAATGACCCTGAATTGATGATAGATTAAATATTGATTTTAAGGATCATAACATAGGAATGAGAGGGCATCAATTGCAAGTAAAACTAGTAGATTTAAAGCAACCCACAGAAAATATTTTTACACTATCGCTCATCAAATTTATGGAATGTACTTCCTTTTAATGTAATAAATAGTTCCAACAAAGAACAATTCAAAATACCTGAACAAACATATTGCAATGGGGCCAACCTAAATTATTACATTATCTCTCAACAGGAGCTACCTTTTGGACTAGTCTTTTTTCGCTCTTTACAACTCAGTGAACTCAGTGAAAACAAAATTGTTCTCACATGAGCCTATTTAGTGAGGCTACATTAAAGATACACTGCTTTATGAATTAACAGGATGCAGATTTATTTTATAGCCATTAAACAACACTGTGTTATATGGCCAGAGCAGAACGCAGAGCTTTGATGATAGAGAACTGACATCTGTGACACAGACAAGGTAATTTCTCACAGACATTCATTCATGCCACTAAAATTCAGCACTGCACCCCAAAATTATCAACATTTTGTGAGAACAGAAAGTAAAATTTTAAGCATATCTCTAAACACAAGCCAGATGGGTTAGTAACAAATGTTGATTGAAACCATTAGCTCTACAGACTGCTCTAACTAGGAACTGCAACAGCTTAACAAAGACAAGATGGCTGAACTCCAATACATAGTCAGTAAGGAGAATTTGGACATAGTGGGAGTCACTGAAACCTGGTGGTGAAAGGACAGCTCCTGTGTAAGAAAATAGCTGGTTATCAGCTTTATAGCAAGGACAGGGATAGAAGACACAGTGGTGGGGTGGCATTGTATGTGAAGAACGAGATACAGTGTGCATTTGTAGATTCAGGAGGAATTTAAAATAACTGAAATGCTGTGGGTTGATATAATAGGATTGAGAGGAAAACGCTTAAACTATGTATATTCTATAGGTCTCCAGACAGTTATTTAAAATGCACCAATACTCTAATTGAACATATAACAGAAGTTGCAGAAGGGACTGATGTGATAGTATTAGGTGACCTGACCATGCCAGAGATTAATTGGAAAGAGGATGAAATTAACAACTCCCAGAGTAGCAGAGTACAGACTACATTGGCATCAGTTGGCAATGAGCAATGTGTGGATGCACCCATGGGGTGATAATATACTCAACATTCTTCTAATTAATATCAGAAGAAATATAATCAACATAACCTCTCAACCCCAATACGAAGTAATGATCATAATACAATCTTCTTTAACATCAGGACAGACCAAACACCCTCCATTGCTATAACAGAATATAAACATTATGCAAAAGCCAACTACAAAGAGATAAAAAAGGAAATACTTAGTGTGGACTGTGATAATGCAACATTAACTATGAATGCTAATCAATCCTGGGAACTATTGAGGACCACTTTGTCAACACTGAAATTCAAATTTGTACCAGTTAAAAAGCTTACAACAAATGTGGAAAAAGCCATTATGGTTTAATCACACCATTGAGAAACTCATTAATAAAAAAAGGAAAGATATGGTAAAATGAGGAAAAATCCATCACTAGCAAACACATCCAAATACAGGAAAACACTAAAACAACTGGAACAAGAAATTAAATGATCAAGAACATCCACCGAGTTTAGACTTGCAAATAATAAAAATGTATTTACACGTAAATGAAAAAAGGGAGCCGATAGGACTATAGGACCATTAGAAATTGACGATAAAGTATATATTAAACCAGATGAAATGGCAGGAGAATTTAATAAATACTTCAGATCAGTGCACAATCCTGAGTAAAATTTGAGTTACCACCACCAGTAATTCCACCCTTTGATATTCATAACATTATTACAGTAGAGATTATTAAAACAAAACTGATGCAACTCAAATCTTGTAAATCTGCAGGCCCCGATGAACTTAGTCTGAAACTCTTGAAGGAACTCACCACAGAGTTAGCTCCTATTATAGCTAATATAGGTCAAAAAGTCTCTTATAGAAGGTTAGTGCCTTTAGATTGGCACAAAGCTATAGTGATACCTATCTATAAGAAAGAAGGAAAAGTGTCCAACCAATTGCTGGCCTATAAGTTTGACCTCAATAGTAGGTAAGATGATTGAAAGTATAGTTAAAGAGGAGCTGAGTAGAACTCTTGCAGCAAGAGGTTATTGTGACATCACTCAGCACGGATTTAATAAAAACAGATCCGGTTGTACAAATCTTAAGTTTCTTTAACTTTGTAGGATCACATTTGGATAAAGATAGCAAAGTAGACGCATTGATGTATGATTTTAGGAAGGCATTTGACACCTTATCCCATAGCATATTAACAGTAAAGCTATTAACGCTTGACATTCACCATTCAATTATAAGATGAATCCAAAATTGGCTGACTAGTCATGCACAGTTTGTTAGAATAAATGGCTTTATGTCACAGGAGGTGAGAGTTACTAGTGTGATGCCCCAGGGATTGGTACTGGGTCCACTGCTGTTTAATGTCTTTATCAATGATGTTCCAGTCCCTAGTGGTGACAAGTTAGTTAAGTTTGCTGATGACATCAAGATGGATGGCATAGTTGACACTGCTGCTAAAGAAGGAAATTTAACAAAGAACTAGAGGGCTAGTCAGTTGGGCCAGTAATAATAAAATGACATTCAACCTGGAGAAATGTGCACTGATGTATTTTGGTAGACATAATGTTCAGCAAGAGTACTTTATCAATGGAGTTAAGATTAGGAGAGTCACAAATGAAAGAGACTTGGGCATTTGTATTCCAGGCGCTGAGGTCACAAAGGCATGGGTCAAAGTTGGCAGATCACGGGGACGGAACAAAGTGCTTGATCCTGGTGATATTTCTTAGATGGTAAAAAGATGACTTTACCACTGCTGATACCTGGGACTGAAGAGTCAGCCCGCATCTAATATCACCCCTGGTCTTGCACTCCGCTCAGAGACCTGTAGCCTCGATATCCCCAAAAAGCAATCCAGATGGGGTGCTAGCCACAGGTCCCCTATCCAGCAATCCAGATCCAATATCAACACCTCAGTCTTTCCAACATTCAACTTCAGCCAGCTGGACCTCATCCAATCATGGATTTAATTTAGATAGCTGTTAAATACCGAGATGGCTCCTTCCTGGTCACGTTAAAGGACAGGTATAGCTGGGTATCATCTGCGTAACAATGAAACCTCAGCCCATACCATCTCACAATGTCTCTAAGGGAAGCATGTACACTGCAAACAACATGGGGGCAATATAGAGCCCCGAGGAACCCTACAAATAGAGAGATGGGTTCATAGGAAAAAACCCTGACACCACCCTCTGAGTTCTTCCGTGCGGTATAAAGTGAACCATCTGAGAACAATCCTCGAAAACCCACAAATACATCTCAGGCACTCAAGTAGGACCCTGTGGTCAATGGTGTCAAAAGCTGATGACAGATCTAACAGTACCAAATGGATCGCTTTCTGGTCTCTTGCCATCAGGAGATCATTGAGACCCGAACCAGCGCAGTCTCGTATTGTGCCTCTTTCAAAACCTGATTGGAGAGGTTCGAGATGCTCTGGATGGTCAAATGGTTCTCCAACTGGGCTGTCACTACCTTCTCGATCACTTCCCACAAAAAGGAAGGTTTGAGATAGGTCTGTAGTTAACAAGACAGTCTGGGTCCAAAGATGCTTTCTTCAACAAGGGTGTCACCACTGCCTCTTTCAAGGAGCAGGGATATGCACCCGAGTCAAGGGAACACCAGACTATCTGTGCTAGAACCAGAAATAGACTCCCCACACCCAGAATTAGGGAAGTAGGGCCTGAATCTAAACTACATCAGGTAGGATGCAGCCCTTGGACAATCTGCATAACATCTATGATTTATGGACGGTTGAAGGTACTCCAGGAAAACAAAGGGGTGGTGACCAGGTGCTGGCCACTAGCAACCCACATAGAATGTGTCAAACAGATCTCTGACCTAATGTCAGCTACCTTATCAGCATAGAACCGAGTGAACTCATCACACTGTAACTGTGAAAATGCTCTATGGAGCTGTAGACAGGTTAGGTTGCACAATCTGTCCACAGTTCTGAATACCTGAGCTGGTCAGTTCTGAGCAGCAGAAATTTCCGACAGGAACTCTGCCTTCTTACGAGAGATTTCTGACTGATAGAATTGATAATGTTCTAACAGTATAAGGTGGTTGGCATCCAGGCCAGATTTCCGCCAACAACGTTCTAACCTGCGCCCATGTCACTGACTTCCTCAAGGCTCCATCAAACCATGAAGCCTGAGGTGAAGGGAGAGAGGACGCATGAACTGGAGCAATAGAATCAGGACAGAGGTGATGGAGTATTATAGGCCACAACCAATGCCTCTGGATCACTGCAATGAACAGGAGATTGTGATAGGTCAAGAACCGCAACAAGGCCATTAGAAGAAATATTCTGCAAAGGAGGTACTTGACCATCTCCACAGGGTCGGCCTACAAGGTGGGGCACCAAAATTGAATCTCACAATGTAGTGATCTGACCAACCGACTGTTCCACCCCATGTCAGAAGCCTCAATCCCCAGGAGGAAGACCAAATCAAGAGAATGGCCACCTTTGTGTGTAGCAGTGGTTACCACTTGTGTTAGGCCCAGCGAATCCATTAACTGGAGGAAGTGTTGTCCAAATGTGAGAGTTCGCATCGATCCATGCATAAAGTCACCCAGGACCATCAGCCTGGGAGACTCAAAACCATGTCAACAATGAAGTCTGCTACTTCCTCAAGGAATTGCTTCTCATGTCCTGGTGGATGGTAGACTTGATAGCCTACAACTGCTGCAACAGCACATTCAAAGAGATAGTCTCCTCAACTGGAACACTAGTGAGTGCCAATTCGGTCTTAAAACAAACTGCAACCCCCACTGTCCAGCCTCGAGATGTATCAACCGTATACCCAGATGGAATTGCAGCCTCCAATATTGGTCCCGATTATCATCCAGCCAGGTCTCAGTGATGCATTCCAGATCTGTCGAGCCAACAAGATCTGAAATCACAGCAGTCTTGTTCCAGACAGATCTGGCATTGCACACCATTGCATGGGTTGGACAAAACTCCTGGGCTGCCCTGACTTCCTGCCCATCACTAATGATGGTGCCCTTGGGTATGGGGACCAAGCAAGGTGGTCCACGTTCCAAGCTCCATTTCACCCCAGGGCATCTCCTGGGCTTAAACACCCTAATGAGAGTGCCCCACTCCACTTGTCCTCCACTGTTCACCCCCACTTCTTCCCCTCCTACAGGCAATACCTAGAGCCCGACAAAGTTGGTAGATAGAAAAACAGAGGGTTGTATGGAAAGGGTGGAGGAGTGGAGAGCGGAGGCTGAGTAGCACATAACCGGGTGGGTAACAGGCAAGCACATCTCAGAATTACAACCTCTCAAAATTAAGCAATTTAAGAACAGAATATCGTATACTTAAAAATCATCCACTTATGCAGTTCAATCCAACTAAATAGCTAAAATTACCAAACTACTAATTTAACACAATCTAAATTATACCCCAAAATAGTAAAATCCATAAAGATCAACCTCCAGAGAAATCTCACAAAATCTCAGAGGTGGGCAATCAATACAAATCAATAATAAAAACAATAATAAAACAAATATAACTATTAAAGTTAACTACAATAAAACAAGTAAACAAAACTAATTTAACTTCCTCCCAAGGACTCTCTCTCTGTACTGGGGATGGGAAGAAAAAAATAAAATAAAATTCAAACAAGTTTCCTCCTAAAGGTCATCTCACAACAAATAGGGAGAAAACATACACAGTATCAGTAATCCATTTGAAATTATTGCACTCTCACTGCTAATGATGGTTAAATTTTTGTCCAGAATCTGAGGCTTTATAGTAGTGAGGCTCTCACTATCCACACTTTCCTTCAGATAGTTCCAAAATTCAGTGACAAATCAAGAGGCATTACTCAACACAATGTATAAACTAAATGTAGGTCCATAAATAAAAGCAGTCTAAAATAGGCCAAAGATATCCACAGGCCAAACCACAAGACATAGAGCCCACCTCACAAACCCCCAACTTGCCTAATCAGGCTTTATATGCATAAAAAGGAAGAAAATATAGCATTCTGGAAGTATAAGGAAACACAGAAGGAGCAGGACAGAGAGCTGTACCAATTAAGGCAGAAGGAAGCAGGAGGGAAGTCAGAATAGCAAAGGCCCAAACTGAGGAAAAGATAGCCAACTTGGTTAAGAAGGGGATAAAACCTTTATAGGTACATGAGCGAGCAGAAAGACAAAGGGAGGGATGGTGAGGCTGAATAAAATGAATAGTGGGTGGGCAGAGGGGCAATGAGCGGATGCATGGTGTGATGTCACACACCAAGGGTAGGAAAAGCAAGCAGCTAGGCTGGTTTTCTGAAGCGGGGAAGTTGTCTTAGTGGGAAGATGTTTGGTTGGGATACTGGCTCTCCTCCTCCTCCTCCTGCGGACAGAGGAGTGGCAGCAGGCTCGGTGGGATGGAGGGCTCCACTTTCAGCCACATGGTCACACTGGCATGTGTGAGGCTCCATGAAGCCTCAAAGAAAAGGTTCTCCCTGGAATTGGGTAGTAGCTGGGCAGAAGACACCAGGAGAAAGGACTGCTGTGTGACTGGACTTCTTTGCTGGGACTAAAGAAGTAGAACTCTTGTACTTGGACCTTTCATTTAGGGTAAAAAACTAACAAAAAAAAGTGTGTGTTTGTCTGAGTTAACTGAACTGGACTGGTTATCTGAACAGTTATCTATGTGTAAATCTCAGGTGATTGAAAGGACTCGATAGCTGTGAGGTTTAAATTACTTGGAGAAAGATCTAGTAAGTAGGGGAGTGGCTTAGCTAGAAGGAAGCTATATTTAAAGACTGCCTTAGAAAGATTCTGGTAGTAGCTTGGCAGAAGACACCAGGAGAAAGGACTGCTGTGTGACTAGACTTCTCTTCTGGGACTATATTGCCCTCCTTCCCTCCACTCCACCCTGCCACCCAAAGCAAGTTATGCTTTTATAGGCACAGGATTTGACTGATAACAGTAACTTCCTGTTTGGGAGCAGGAAGTGAGTGATCACAGAGCCACCAAAGTCCCACCATCCTAGAAGGGCAGGAGTTGCACTCGGGCCCTCTAGCTGCTGGAGGTCTGTCTCTGAGCAAATAGGGGTCTACTGAGAAATATAGGATATTATTGTCCCAGAACAGACAATCAGGAGCTTAGAGGGCATACAGGCAGAAAGTAAGGTGAGAGAAAAACACAAAGGAAAGAGTAAGGATTGCAAACAGTTAAGGGGACAGAAATAAGACATGATGGGAGTGGTGCAGTGCAGTGGCTGTGGAGCAGCAGTCTTCCAGGAGACGTTCTGGAGGATGAGGTATTGTCCCATCTGCAGGCACCTCTGGGCTGAGGGAGGAGGTTGCTCATCTCCTGGCTGAGTTGGCCAGGATTTGTGAGCTCCTCTTCCATCCAGGGACCACCAGTGCCACTGCCATTGCCTCAGGGGTTGCCAAGAAAGAGGAGTGGTTGGAACACAGTGGGCTCAAGGAGGGTGAGGGTGATGGAACAGAGGTGCATCCCTCCAGTTGTACCTCCACACCTTCCTATGCCATTCTGGCAAAGTGTGGTTCCTCTGGAGGCACCCGCAGTGGAGACCAAGGAGGATGCTGGGAACCTCCACAAAGGAGACCCACAGGAGGGTGGCAGGGACCCACAGGGGAAGGAAACAACTCCTGGTGGAGGACTCCATTGTTAGGAAGGTAGAACTGGGGAGGAAGGGAGAGGAAGGTAAGGTGCCTGCCTGGTGCCATGGCTTGAGGGACAGGAGCTGAATCCTCAGGATTGCCAGAGCAGCTGCACAGGGAGGGAGCTAGATGTCATTGTCTACCTAGGGACAAATGACCTGGCTAAGAAAGGATTAGAGAAGTGCAGGAAGAGTTTGAGGAATTTGGGAGGGCCTTAGACAAGTAGCATGCACGGTAACCTTCTCAGAGGTGCTGTCCATCAATGGTGAAGGAGAGGCTAGGGTGTTCTGCACCATGGGATTCAATCAGTGGTTGAAAAACTAGTGTGGAGCTCAAGGATTTGGCTTCATTGGGGATCTGGGGTCCACCTGGAGTGAAGCAAGCCTATACTGGCATGATGGGCTGCATCTGTCCAGGAGGGAACCAAGATCCTAGGTGATAGGTTTAAATGCTTCATTGGCAAGCATTTAAACTAGCCAAGGGAGGCACTGGAAAGAAGCAGGGAAATCCTAGCCCCCAAAAAATAACGGTAGTAAGTGTGGTAAACACCAACATAGAGGTGTCAGTGGAGAAGGGCAGGGTAGATGGAGAAAGTGACAAAGGTAAGAAGCACAGGTATGGGGAAAAAGGAGTAAGGCAATCAGGAAATGGAGGGTAATGAGTACCAATGCCCGTGAGTCGGGCAATAAGCTCCTGAGCTGGTGGCCTTGATGGAAGAGGAATGCCTGGATATCGTAGCAGTTACAGAAACATGGTACACAGAGAACCATGACTGGGATGTTAACATACCAGGGTACATAACCTACAGGAGAGACAGGCAGGGAGAAGAGGTGGAGGAGTAGCTTTCTGTGTAAAGGAAGGGATAAAAGCAACTAAACAAAAGAGTAAACAGGAGGAGAGGAGGCACTGTTGGTCACCTTGAGACTGGAAAGGGCACCACAGTCTGCAAAGGAGTTAGTACAGACCCCAAGTTAGGGGAGGGAATGGGAAAGGATATGATAGAAGGCATTCTAGAATAGCAGAGAAAGGGGAGATACTGTTGATGGGAGACCTGAATATGCCAGATGTTAACTGGAGCACATTTGCTGCAGCCACGCCCAAGAGCAGGGCCATTCTTGATGCCCCACAGGTGGCAGGCCTCAGACAGCTAGTTCTGGAACCCACTCATGAGGGAGCAATCTAGACCTTGTACTATCAAACAGGGCAGTGAGAAGATCTCAGATCTAGAAGTGGGTTGCCATCTGGGGAACAAGTGACCATCAAACAGTGTGGTTCACGCTAAACTCTGCTACAGAGCCAGCTCATACAAAAGTGAGGGTTCTGGACTCGGAGGGCTGACTTTGGCAAGATGGGAGAGTGCCTCAGAAAAGCACTAGCAAACAGGCTAGAAGGAGGTGTGGAGCAACAATGGGAATCATCAAACTGCCATCACAGAGGTAACAAGCCTTTGTGTGAAGCAAATAAACAAATTGAAACAAAAGAAAAGCCACTATGGTTCTCAAAAGAGGTGGCTGTGAAAGTCAGAAGAAAAGCTAGCATTCTGGAAGTATAAGGAAACACAGAAGGAGCAGGACAGAGAACTGCAGCCAGTTAAGGCAGAAGGAAGCAGGAGGGAAGCAGAATAGCAAAGGTCCAAACTGAGAAAAGATAGCCAACCTCAGTTAAGAAGAGAGATAAAACCCTTTATAGGTACATGCGAGCGAGCAAAACAAAGGAGGGATGGTGAGGCTGAAAAGAATGAACGGTGGGTGGGCAGAGGGGACAGTGAAAAAGCAGGGATACTGAATGAATATTTCTGCTCAGTATTCAAAAGAGGAGGGAAAAGTGCCTAATCCAATTAACAGTAGCACTTTGATAGGGGTTGATCCCAGTCCTTTCACAGAAGAAAGGGTTTGCAAGAACTCCTAAAACTGAAGGTGGACAAAGCAATGAGGCCTGATGGAATTCACCCCAGAATTCAAAAAGAATTAAGGGGAACCTAGTGAAACCACTGGCTACTCGCTTTAATAAATCATGGGAGGATGTGTGGTACCCAAGGACTGGAGGTAGGTGGATGTGATTCACAAAAGTGGGACCAAGACAGAGGCAGGAAACTACAGACCTGTCAGTTTGACCTCTGAGGTAGGGAAAGTGATGGAGTCACTTCTGAAGGAAATAATGTTGAGTACCTAGAGGCCAGTAGGGCACAGGACCCAAGGCAGCATGAGTTCACAGTGGAAAGGTCATGTCAGACAAATCTAATAGATTTCTTTGACTGAGTGACCAAAGTAGTAGACCATGGAGGGCTGTGGACATGGCTTACCTAGACTTTAGCAAGACATTTGACACAGTCCCACACAAAAGATTAATAGTCAAATTAACCAGCCTGGGAGGGTCCCAGGGTAGCCTGGGTAAAACATAGTTGACAACAAGACACAGAAGGTAATTGTAAATGGAGTCCACTCTGAAGAAAGAGGGGTTACTAGTGAGGTACCGAGGGTTCAGATTGGTCCAGTCCTATTTAATGTCTTTATAAGTGACATTACAGAGGGACTGGAAGGAAAAGTATGCCTCTTTAGATGACACAAGATCTGCAACAGGCTTGGTACACAAGGAGGTGTGGAAAGGATGAGAAGGACTTGCAAGGTTGGAGGAATGGCCAGAAGTATGACAGCTAGGATTCAATGCTAAGAAGTGCAAAATAATGCACCTGGGAAACAAGAACCCAGTGGAAGAATACACAGTGGGGGTAGTAACAACAACAAAAAGGAAAGGGACTTGGGGTAATCATATCAGATGACCTTAAGGTTAGCAAGCAATGTGAGAAGGCAGTAGGGAGGGTGGGGTATACTGGGATGCATAGGGAGAGGCATCAGCAGCAGAAAACAGGAAGTTGATATCCTCTGTACAGACAGTTGGTGAGACCTTATCTGAGTACTGCGCCCTGTTCTGGAGACCCCATCTCTGCAAGGACATAGACAGGATAGATGCAGTCCAGAGGAGGGCAACTAAATGGTGCAGGGTCTGCAAGAGAAGCCATATGAGGAGAGACTAAAGGAGATTAATATGTATACCCTTGAGGAAAGGAGGGAGAGGGGACATGACAGAAACTTTTAAGTACCTCAGTGGAATCAACAAAGTCCAAGAGGGTAGCATCTTTCAGAAAAGAGACATGCAAGAACAAGGGGACACAATTTAAAGATGGGGAGGCAGTTCAGGGGCAATGTGAGGAAGTATTTTTCACAGATAGGGTAGTGGATGCATGGAACAGCCTTCCTGAGGAGGTTGTGGGGTCTAAAACTGTGGGAGAATCAAAAATACATGGGACAGACACAAGGCAATTCTTGTGGGAGTAGGAAAGAATAGGCTGTTGGTTAACTAGGATCTGCAGCCTATCCTGTGGTAGGGAAATGGGCAGACTAGATGGGCCAAGTGGTCCTTATCTGCAGTCAGAGTCAAAGTCTATACTGGGGCAGGGTCTCGAAAAGAAGCGAGGGAGGAAGGCACAGGGGCACCATGAGGCAAGGGAGCAGGCTGAGGCCTGATACTGCAGTGCCTGGCCATGTGGCATGACGCCACATGCCAGGAGGGCCAAGCAATATAAGGGAGCCCAAGACAAGCAATGGGGCAGTGGACTGATAAGGTGAAGAAGGGATCAGCCATGGAGGGGAATAGTGACATAGGATGGGGTGCAATTTGAAATAGACTAGTACCCAGCACCTGGCAGGAGGTCTGGGGAGAAGCATGGGAAGGGGTACAGAGAGGTCTGGGAAGGCTTAGCAGCCATAACATGGTGAGGCAGGCCAGGGGAGTGGTGTTAGGCCTGATAGCCACAAGAGGCAATGTTTTTAGTATTTTCGAGGCCTGGGGATGGAGGGTGTATATAAAAAAAAACACAAGATGCCATTGGTCAACTATCCCTCTTGAAATACAGAACGGGTCATATGAGAGTATTATGGGACTACGTTATTTAACAGAATTTCATTTCTTGTCTACAAGGGGGTGGGGCCCTTCCACATGAAGGCATGTTGTAAAATATAAGCTAATGACAGAATCTTGTTTTCTTCCGCCAGTTGTCCTCTGAAGGACATGGCACCAAAGAAGAGCAAGCCATCAAAGGAAGACACCTACAGGGCTATAATCGAGTTGGTGAAAAGCCAACAGAATGTGGGAACTGGAGGAAGGGAGGAACCAGGGAAACCAGGGGAAAAGGAAAGCAGGACTGGGAAAGGGACAGAGGGAAATGACCAGCTGAAAGGCCATGCAGTCCCACTAGGGTGCCACCACTGCCAGTGGGACCCACCAAGGTGGTGGTCCAGTACGCCTGCATCCTATAGACCCAGCACCGCCAGTACCTCCCCATGACCAAGTCAGGATCCCTTGGGGAACCCAGACCAGATCCTCAGAACATGGCATTTCCTCTGCAACCCTAGTGGTCACCCATGCCCTCAACACAGTGGGTGCCATAATGGGGAACCAGGAAGGTGCCAGGTGGCAAGGCTCCAACAAGGACACAGGTAAAACACCCAGCACAGTGGGTGACAGTATAAAGGAACATATAAGTCAAATTGTGTCGACACTTGGGACAGGCGGTTTAGAGCAGATGGAATCAGCTCTGGCAGAGATTAGGATAGAGAAAGAGGTACCGAAAGGGAATGAAGGGGTACGGAAAAAAGGAAGGAATATGTTCCACTGGCCATAATGGAAAAAATATGGAAATGAAAGTATGGACATATTCACGCTGGTGAACCAGGAAGCGCAGTGAAGTATGAGGAAGCAGAGAACATAGGAAAGAGTGAAATGGCAGCAGTAGCAGTGTTGTTAGGGAAGAAGGAGGAGGAGGGCAAATTCACAAAAGGGAAGACTTGGGATGGTGGTTCTTGGTTTGCCACCTTCTCAGCCATTGTGCTGGAGAAGAAGCTGGAGATGGGCATCCCGCTCATCACATTCTCCCTAATAATAAGGCAGGCAAAGGCAAAAGGGGTAGGGTGGATATACGATGACAAATTCTTTTCGGCAGAGAATGACAACGATGGGGATGTAAGATGGATACGGCAATCAGACTTATGGACAGATTATGTATTGGACCAGTCCACACCCGAAGTGGGGAAAGAATGGAGTTATGCCCCAGAGGTGCTGCTGGCTTATAATAGGGCCTTTGCTCATGGCCTCAATGTCGCTTTCAGCACACATGTTCAAAATGGGAACACACCTGGCAAGCAGATGCAGAATGACATGGGCCCAAGGGGCACAAGGATCCGGGGGTCATAGTTCAGGTCAACAGCTTTTTCTGAGAGGGCAAGAGTTTGAAGGGCAGGCATGGAACAGGGAGGAGGGTAGGGGAGCACTGAGTAGAGGAGGCCAGAATCACTGACCGGAAAACCTAGCACTGAGCGAGAGAGAGGACTGGGAAAAAAGGGAGAAAAGACAGAGAGCAGTTTGGGGCAGCCAGAACCCCATCAGTTTAGATGCATGGACAGTTTGGTTGACAGATATCTGGACGAAAGAGTGGTGGAGATGATCATAAGGGGTTCTGCACTGTTTTTCACTGCAGTGTGAAGGTCCCAGGCAAGTGAGAGAGGCGAGCAACCTGGGGTTGGTCAAGGGAGGAAGAGTTGTTAAGACAGAAGTTAGAGATGGAAAAGACAGCAGGAGAACAGAAGGCCCATTTGATACCCCCCATTGCAGAACATGCGATTTCACCACTGAGTTTGGTTCCTAAGAAGCAGGAAGGAGAGTACAGGGTGAGCCACCACCTATCCTATCCAGAAGGGATTCAGTGAATAATTTTATACGGGAGGAGTATAGTAGGTGACATATGCGACATTGGAGGATGCAGTCCGGATAATCCAGGCTACTAAGGATGCATGATGGCAAAATGGATATTGAATCACATTTAGACTGCTGCCAGTTAGGAGAAGACTGGGACCTATTGGTTTTAAAATTGGGGCCAGTACTATTTTGACAAAGCCATGCCCATGGATGTTCTATAATATGTGCAACATTTGAAGCATTCTGCACCTGTTTGCATGGATATTTAGGAAAAAATGGTTATAGAATGGTCATCCACTATTTGGATGATTTCTTTCATCAGTAGAGAGAGAAAAGGGAGACACAACAAACGATGGTCAACTTTCAAGAGTTGTGCAAAAATTAAGGGTTCCGCTGGCACCGAAAAAACAGAAGGGCCCAGCAGGGTGCTTGAATTCCTGGGGATTGAGATAGATGCCCCAAAGGAAATATTCAGGCTACCAGACAAAAAGTTGAAAAATGAAAGAACTGCTCCAGGTACACACCAGCAGGAGAAGGGTAAACTCAAAGAAGTGCAGCAGGAAATGGGCACCTGAACTCACCTGCAGGGCTATTGGACCAGGAAGGAATTCACAAAAGGTTAGCAAGGGCTACAGCTCGAGGTCACCAGACCACACCATTGGGTAGACCTGACAAAAGGTGTCAGAGGAGGATTTTATTGTATGGGAGGAATTCTCAGGGAATATAATGGTTGCTCCTTCTGGCAAGAGGAGTAGGTGTATAACACAGACCTCGATCTTTACAGAGATGCAGCAGGGGCATGGGCATGGGGAGCTACCTGAAGGGCAGGTGGTTTGCAGAATCATGGTCTGCTGACTGGGTAAAGGAAGGCAAGGTAAGAGATATAACATTGTTAGAGATCATGCCCATCTGGGCATGCACCTTGGTTTGGAGGGAAGAATTATAGATCAGAGAATGACATTCTGTTGTGACAATAGAGCAGTGGTGGAGGTCCTAAACAACAGGGGACCAGGTCAGAAACGGCCATGCAAGTTTTGTGAAATTTCGTGTTAAGGGCCTTGCAGCTGAACATGTCATTCAGAGCAAAACACATCGAAGGGGCACACAATACCTTGGCTGACAGCCTTTCCCATCTGCAGCTGAACAGTTTTTGGAGGCTGATGTCAACAACAGAGAGCAAAAACACCCATACCAATGAACATCTGGGACATTGACAAGAAGGAGCAGAACTGTTGTTTTGCAGCTCATGGGCTCTCCGACTTTGACGGCCTATGATGGGGCCTGGCGAGTGTTTCAAACATTCAGGGCAACACACCACATGGAGGTAAGTAGGCCACTAACAGAGGAACAACTAGGGAAGTTCACCATAGAGCAATGGCAGAAAGGAACAGCCCGCACCACAATGGGGGTCTACTTGGCAGGGATAAGTGTTATCTGCAGTCTAAAGGATGAAAGGACCCAACAAAATCATTGTTCATTAGAAGAATGATGCAGAGATGGGGTAGGTCGCAACAAGGGCCAGTAGACAATAGAAGACCAATAGGGGAGCAGAAGCTGGCAAATTAAAGGATGTGCTACCGGCAATATGCAGATCAAAGACCAAGGCCCAGCTATTTCACATGATTATGTTGTGATGTTTGCAGGGCTGTGAGAGTGAGTGAGTGGTAGGCCTGGCAAAGAAGACATGGAAGAGGGATTAGAATGGGAAGATATGAGCTGGGGATGAAAGAGATACAGATCAAGATTAAGAGGTCAAAGATGAATAAAAGGGGACAGGGTTGCATGGTGACATTAAAAGACAGGTAGAGGGCACAGTATGCCCAGTGCAGACTTTTGGGCTTCGCTGCAGAGCATGGGACCAGGGCAGGGAGATTATTTGTTCATGGTGATGGAAGAAGGGTCACCAGTTATCAGGTTACAGCATTGCTCAAGAAAGGCATGCAGTTCCTGGGAGGACCTGGTTAATTATTCGCCCCACTCCCTCGCGGATTGGGGCTGCCTCACAGTGGGCAGTGGCAGGTGAAACTGTGAATAGTATTTTGAGAAAGGACGCTGGCAGTCTGCCAGTTATAAGACATACATTTGAGCACTGAAATGAGGACATTAATGTATTGCCTATGTTTTGTTGCAAATCTGGAGACAAGGGGTGGGGAGGGCAGGAGAGGGATATTGTGGTAAGGAAACAAAGGCCATATATAAGAATAATTAATTTTGCTTAAACCCATAGGAAGAGGGAGGATCCCTGAAGTCTGGATCTGTGGCCACCTATATTTATTGGCAGAAAGGAGAGCAGAGAAAAGACTGGGGAAAAGCAGCTGTACCAAGATGTGAAACCATGTAGGTTGGTTTGGTGTGGCATCCGGGGATGAGATGGACACAACTGCTTCCCACCTTGAAGGAACTTAAGGAATGGTGACCCAGTCCAGACTTAAATATTATACATTTGGAGTGGCAATGACCTTTGTGGGCAAGCCGTGGGTTGACAAATGCTTGCAGATAAAAAGGACCTAGAAACAATTGGCAGTGGTGGCCTCGTAAGCCTTTGCATGGTCAGATATGATACCAAGGAGGGTGTGGAGACAGGAACACAGCCATAGAGCTGTGGAAAGGGCCAGGAGAAAGATGAACAGAAGGGTAGGGACATTGGTAAGGAGTATGGGAGGACAGGTAATACTGCGGGTGTAGATGAATGGGTAGAAGATTTCACAGATCAGATGGGGTACACCTGTCAGATCTAGCCACAGACATGTTTAACATGGAAATTATAGGTTTTATAGAAGCATGGAGGAGGCATACAAAAAGATATATATATAAAAAAGAAGATATAAATGAAAGGAAGAAGAAAAGATTTAGGAAGGATTTTTCCTGAGGTAAGGGAAAATAATACCTTAAGAGGGGAAAGCCAGTCATCCAATGCAAGCTGTAGACTGGCTAATGGGGAAAAGGGAGGAAGATGGGGAGGGAAGCAAAGGAATAAGACCAAAAGAGGAAGAAGATGAAGGAGAAAGCGGTTTCAGTTTTCACCGTTACCTAACAGAAAAGAGAAGAAGAAGGCACCCAGGTTTTCACCTGGGGAGAAAAGAGGAAGAAAGAGGAATGATCAGAGATTACTATATGGATGAAAATAAATTAAATTGTGAGATATAATAAAAGATGATGAAATGGAACATGGAATTATGATATAAAAATAAATTAATTGCCATTCTGAGCACAACAACAAACAATGGTCTCTATCACTTTGTGGGGGAAAGGGGAATCCAGGACAACGCCTCCCTGGCCACTGTAAGATAGATAAGTAGTTTGTTTAGTGATATGTAAGACAATGAAATATATCTATCAGTTCAACTCTATATTTGCATTATGTGCTGTTGTACACAAACAGCTGTTGTTTTCACTTTAACATTGACAGTCCTTATGCAATAGCGAGCGGAGATAGTGTATCCTGAGTAGAGAGTTACAGTGACACGTAGTATGAATAGAGTGATGTTGAATTGGTCTGATATAGTTTGAGAAACAGTGGAACTGTTTCATACAGGTTGTGTCAGCAAGTGAATGTTCACTGCTGCTGTTGCTTGCCCTCTGCCCCTTCCCCTACATCATGAACAGTATTACTGTAGCTAGTATGCCTACAAAAGTTATGTACCTGTAACTTACAGGTTGTGATTGAATGTCAGACAACTTGAAACATTGGGTGTGGCACCCCAAGGAGCCAATGTACCATGTGTTTATGAAGTTTAGTTGCTGTTTTACAGTCATACTGTGAAGCTGTGCGTGGAGATCAATGTTTTGAATCTGTGTGTGTGGTATACATTGTGTCATGGGTTTTGTCCAGTTACATGTATGGGAACTGTACAGTCAATGGGTGTACACGCTACACTTCATGAATAAGCTACTTGTTTCTAAAAACATGCTTTACTTTTTCTGTGGGCTGATAATGAAATCTTTCTATTGCTGTGCAGCCTCCCCCACCCTTGTTTTGTATGAGCAGTCACAAATGTTTATTGTCTTTCGGTTTTACAGTTGTATATTAACACTTATGAGTTTCTACAGAAAACCATAGCAAATTACTATGGCAATAGCTTAAGTAAATACATGAGTTAACTATTTCCAGATAGAATTGTTCATTGTAAGAAAAATAGTTACTTTCTACCTTGCTTTGTATACCATGCTTCCTAAGTCATTAGTACTGTTTTACAAACCTTTCCTTTTCAATGCAGAAAAAATCTGCTCTTTCTTTACCGTGGAAACACAGGGAAAATAGAACTGTGAATAATTGAATGAAAGTTTTAGAATTTTACAGCTTAATATGTTTGGGAAATATGTATTTCTATGGGGTCTCAAAATTTGTTTTCACTAATGATGTAGATAGAACTTAAGGTTTGTACTGTCCTGCCTGTAAACAATGGTTAAGAACATAGGAATTTTAGAAATATTTTGTGGGTCACAGCTTCAGTATGTGTAATCCTGTACATCGTAGATAGTACAATTTTTATTATGAGTTGTACAATTTTCTTACCTTATGACTCGACGATGATGACACTGTCATCTGAGTGTTCAGCCTCCACAGCCTCAGCCACAGCTGGTACTACCTCACGCTAGAACAGGGGCTTTGCATTCTATGAAATTAGAGATTTTAAAGATTGCGTTGAGTAGGGATTTGTGTAAATGTATTGATAAGTCATTTATTTAAACAATGATTATCATTTTACCAGGTAAGATATCGCTAAGGTAATTGTTCTCTTATGACTAACAAAAGAGAAACATTTATCTTACTGTTATCATGCTAGGATGAGATCATACCAGTAATATGATATCTAAGGTGCTGGATGACAGCAATACAGTGTTGTGCTACAGTTCTTTTACCTCTGCTGAATGTGAATGTAGCGCCAATTGATCTGTCATTGGGACCATCAATACTGTACCTTTTGGTGTCACTATTAATAATAAGAGACACACTGTGAAACCTCACCTATGTCTTTTTTTTTCATATGTATGTTAACACAAGATACATATTTGGCTGCTCTGATGTTAAGAACTTTCCTGTTCACTCATATTTTTCAGAATCTCATTAATACCTTTTATTGTGAAAACCATATATCTATATCCTAACAACTGTTTTATTCAGCCTGGTTACAAAAGGCTGGGCTTGCATGATTGTTTAACATTATTAGACCTTTGACACAATATGACACCCAGGTCTGCCTTCTTGGACATAATGAACCCAGCTGTTTATTAAGTATTTCATTTATATAACCATTGCATTTTATCATTCCTTAATTGACAGACTAGTGACAGTATTTGTTTCAGTGGAAACAAACAGTTGCTGGCTGACAGGTGGATTTTGTACTTACGGTTTGTCAGGCTGTCCCTTGCTTGTGGCTTTCCTGCTGCTTCCCACATTTCAAAACAAGGTAGAACCAGGTGACATCATTATCCGTATCTCATCTCTGTTTTTAAAACATAGAAATGGCTAATAGCTTCCACTTCTTCTTGCAAAGCACAGGGCACTTGATGCAGATCTTGTATGTGCCCACATGAATGTGTGGATGTGCTCCCATTTTCTCCAGCTTCATGTTACTGCTACGATAAGGATGTGGATTTCCCATGTCTGAGCTGACTGGAGCAGACATCACACCTCTCTCTGTGACCACATATGCATTTTGATTTTGTTTTTGATGAACAGCTGCAATAAATAGAGAATTATCAGTATGTTATTACAGAGTGTTATCAAAAATGTATTTTTTCACATATTCAAATGTCATGGCACACAGTGTCACACAGTTATTACTTTCTGATTCAATTCTAGAGAATAGTATTCCAGGATTAAGAAGCTATGGACTTTGTGAATGCAATATGCAGTTGTGTCTTATTAGTCTATGCTTTCATTGTACAACTTCTAGTACAATGTCACCAGCAATATGATGAGATTTAGTGTTGTTATTACCAGCATTGTACACCTTGTGGTCCACAACACTGGGGAACATGTTGTGAGTTGTGTCATTTTATAGGCATTTTGGTAGGGGGCCTACATCTTCCCATTCTAATCCTCTTCCATGTCTTTGTCTGTGGCCTACCACCTTACACTATCACTATCACAAACATATTGTATAGACAGTCTGGTGGGGACAGGATAATTAATGCTGGTCAGAATGTCACAAAAGGTTGCAGTAATTATGAAATAATATGGTATTGTAACACAATTACTGTCTTCAATGTATACATGCTGTTATATGACAGATTTATGTAAAACACTAAAATGATGTTTACAGAAATGTATCTGTTACATAGATCTAAATATATGCTTCTGTGCAGTTGTGTGCATGCATCTGTGTGTCAGGGAGACTGTCATACTGACATTGTATATGTTGTTGTGTGTGTGTGAGTACTGCAGCTGTTAATCATTACAATGCTTAATTTGAGTATGACATATGGTGTGCATTCCAGCCATGCGAAGGTATCCAGATATTTGAATGTTTACCTTTCTGCAGCTCTGTCAAGCAGGTACATGTGCTGTTCTGCTTGTCAGACTCTACGCTTTGTAATATCAGAAAATATGATTTTACAGGCAGTCAACATGTGCATGATAGAAGCAAGGTCCAATTTTGCTTCTGACACTAAATCAACCCATCTTTTGTGCCAAGATCATTGCCTCTGAGATGAATCAGCAGCATGTCTGGTGGAGCATGAGTCCTCAAAAGTCTGTGGATAGTTAGCATGAGATGCTCAGACCTCATGCTACCTCTTCCAAACCACTTAACAGAGCAATTGGGCAGCTGCAGGTCTCTGCCAAAATTACTCTGGGCATACTCAGAAGCACACCTTACTATGCTGCTGCCCACTACCCACACAGTCCATTTGCTGTTTTGTGCCATTCTTAGGTGTTAAACTGAAAAGTGACAAAGAGCTCCCAAAAATGAGTGCTTGTCCTGCAGTAGCTATAGACAAGTGAATGTAAACTAAGATTTATCCCAGCTTAATATTGGTTTTGTGGGTTGTCTAAAACACAGTCATTTTGGCATGTTATTGGTTAGTGATTTGTCATGGTTAACCAATACAGTGGATGCACTGACTATTACTACACTGAATGGCTGTTCTTGATGTCAACCACAAATGCAGGAAGATTCTTAGTGAAAAGGAAACATTGCCATTGGCTACTTCAAACAATTACAGGGTGACAGAGACATGTGATTAGTTATGTGTCTTCTTATGATACACGTGCTGCTTCTTTCTGCCTCCATCTGCAGCTCTATCTGTGCTAGTAAGTACTGATTGACACTCTGACTTTAAACTGTTATAGCCTTAACAGTATGCTAGCTAAATAATATTGTTATGGGAAATGCATTAAACATTTTTGTTTAATACTATTTTTATTGGTTATACTTTATATGATATTGTAAAATTGTTTAGACAGTATGATGTACTTACATAGTCAGAAACAGGGTCTTGCTTGTTATCCTTAAGATGGCTGCTGTGCCTTTCTTCTTCAGTGTTCTGTTGTTGTGATTGGTTGCTTGATGTGGCCTGATAAATCTACTGATATATTGACTGAACTGTGTCACTCAAATAAGCATGAGTATGTGATTGGCTGAGTGTAAAGGGTGCAATGCAATAGGTATTTGATAAACTTATACACTACTTTGCAACACTTTCTTGAGTGGACACTATAATTTGTGAATGTGTTGAACGTATGACACTAATTTTGCATAAGTGTTGCACATTTGACACTGTTTCTAAAAATTTTAGAAAAACTTTTTAGGTGAAACAGCACTGCAAATGCCTGATATAACAGTTCTGCTTGATTGCTCAGATATTAACATACAGTATTTATATTCATGTTATTATAGAGCTTATGTTCATCACTGTTTGAAAAGAATGTGTATTGCTTTACTGATCTTCAGTTACTACAGTAATTGTCTACAGTACACAGTGTTAAGTAGAGTTGTTTTTGTTCTTTTGTATGAGATATGTATAGTGTAGCATACTATGTTATGTTACGCATCAAGGTAAAGAGATGATTTTTAATTTTTTCTCTGCTTTCCATACAGGTGTCTGATTTTGCTTTAAGATTGCTGTACTGAACTGTGAATTGCAAAACAGGGAAGATGCCACCCAGACAGAGTCAGAAGTCTATGCAGAGATGAGGCAGGTATAATAGTATGTCACTGTTACTTGAGATTAATGTAAAAGTCATTCATGGTAACTCAAGATGTAAACAATTCAGCATTCAAGTGAAAATGTTAATTCAGACATTCATGATTCTACAGTAAAGAAACATGTTTGCTGTA
This sequence comes from Neoceratodus forsteri, assembly GCA_016271365.2. NCBI lineage: Eukaryota > Metazoa > Chordata > Ceratodontiformes > Ceratodontidae > Neoceratodus > Neoceratodus forsteri. The sequence continues at coordinate 1,021,846,740 of CM028129.1, forward strand.
GACCAAGGGAAGAATCTGTGGCTTAGCAACAGTTAAGTAGGTCTGTGAACTGCAAGGATACTGTTGCAAAGGCATGCATCAGCACATTTGGAAGCAGCACCGAAATGTGTAGCTGCTGATGGATATCTGAGTAAGCAAACGTATTTTCAATCACTAGCTGCTAAACCTAAGATTGATAGATTTATTGCTGCTGTGTTGAGACAGGAGCACAAAAAGTCAAAAATCATGTAAGTTTGATGAAATTGTGACTACAAGTACGGACGTTTGTAAACAGAGCGGTTTTTGTTCTTCAACCTCTGTGGTGTAAAATGTCTCATGCACTTGAGCAGTTCAGAAAAACTGGGTATGAGATAAAGATGAGACTATAACGGTACCCCATCCTGAGCTGCACAATTTCTGTGATGTTTTCACAGGACAGTGGCTGTACACACAGCACTCAGAGGCATATTTCTGGGAGGTCATATTACTCACAGATAAAGGACAGCAACTTGTGCATTGATGAGTCCGTAAGTGTACAATGTATTCAGTGTGTGTGATGACACTAGAATGGAGTCAGATGATGAATGTGAGGAAAGTACTCAGCCTCAGAAATGACACTGTCTCTAATGGACATGTGATGAGACTTGTAACCAGAAGCAATCATCATTTGACAAAGTTGCACACTTCATCAACCTGTTTGTCATTACTGATCATGAAGACAGACATACACTTTTGAGAGTATAGACCGTTGGAGATCTGTCCACATACTGGACTCATTCATTAGGTCATTCACTTGCATGCCTTAATAGCGTGTGTATGTGACAGTGTCTTCATCACATGCATATGCTGGGAGTGCATCAATCAGGCATGTGCAATTTTGTGTACAGGGTCTATGATGTTCATCAAGTTGTCACCAGTATACTTGTTCGAATGAGTTGCTTTAGTCTGCGACATACATGGTGCCATGACATTTCTGAAACAGCTGCTGAAGATCAGCAGTGTGACTGTAACTGTGATAGATCAGTCATTAATTGTTGATGAAAATTGTATGTCTGTGTTAGAAAGTGATATTCTCAAACAGTTTTGAAAGCAATTGCCAAATTTGAGTTAGCAAAGACAAACAAATTTGACTCTGTATGTGTGTTATGTCATCGCTTTTGTTAAAAAAACAAACGGTGACAGTGAACCTGGAAACCTTGTCACCATACAATGATATGTGGTTTCATCTTGCAGCATTTCTGCTCTTAAATTGTGACTTTCAGTTAGACCCAATCATTGTAATATGCAAACATTGTTTTTCCAAAGTAAATTCAACACTCTACCACCAAGGTCAGTCTTGAACAACATGGAGGCAAATGCTACACCAAGAGATTCCACTTTGAATATGTTTGAACGGATTCTATTCAGACCATGAAACCATTCCAAACTATTCTACATCTGTATACTAAGACATGGAACATCCCACAAAAATAACTCATTAGATCTCTTAAGGGTTCCATTATGTATCTTCCACTTCCTCTCCAGGAAAATGTGGAGGTGATCTCTAGTGATAATACTTTGGTGATTCTTGTCAATGGTGTTCCAACTAAGTCAAAGGTCATTTGGCAGGATGTTGTCAATGTAGAAAAGGTGAAGCTTGCTCTACTTATTTAAAAAGCAACAATCCTTTTCATGCAGACCTTGATATTGATCACATGACCACTGTGTCTGTAGAACAAGATGTGTTGGAAAGCACTAAATCAATGATTGAGAAGGTCAATGTTGCAACAAATGATAATGTGTATGAGCAGTACACAATTCATCCACTGCATGGCAAAGATCCAGTAGGGGACAACATAGATCTTATCAAATGAAACAGGTGGAAGGAGAGCCTGTCAGCATTTGGGAGGCAACACTGGAAGCACGCTGTTTCCAGACTTATTCCAAAAGGTCAGGTGGTGCCTGAATGAAAGAGAAGTGCATGTACAGGGTGCTGAGTACTGAACAAGCCATGTGCTCAGTAAAGATGACAAATTCAGATGCAACATACAGTACCTGTTTCATCTCCTGTGGAGAGTGAACTTAGTATATTGTCTGCATCTATTGCGCATACTATTCATCTGACTACTACACTTGATGGAATTACAGCTGCACAGTTTCTTGAGAAATTGAAGCAGAAAGATGAAAATGTGCAGTTAATTTGTCCTTTATTCTGTCAAGTCTATGTGGCACCAAAGAATATTGGTACCGCAGACACTCTGAGGTGATGAAAATGCTGCAAGATCATGGTGCAGCTACATGGTTTGTCACACTCAGTTGTGCTGAGTATGCCCGGAACAGTTCATAGAACTGTTGAAGTGGCAAACTCTGATGCAGATGGTATTGCATCAATGACTGTCAGAGAGATGTGCTCACTTGACCCTGTCTCTGTCACAAGGCATTTTCACAAGTGGTTCCATGATATTCTGACTTTAATTTTGTCAAGGACAATCCGCCTTTGGTGTTATGGAACATTATTTTGGAGGATGAAGTATCAGGCACGAGAAGCTCCTCATATTCACATATTGCTGTGGATCAAGGATGCTCCCATATAGGTGAGTATGAAGCAGCACAGTGCTCACGCTCATCAAGAAATATATCACTTGCCACATTCCAGGCAAGTATGACAGTCCAACACTGTGGAAGTTGGTGCAAAAGTTTCAGCACAATAGTTGTGTGAAATACTGTCACTAGGTAGTGAAGAACAAATCTGAAAGGTACACAAGATGTTGTTTCAGATTTCCTAGACATGTCTGTCAGGACGGTTGCATGAATGATCTGTTTTCGCTATGCGACACCACTTGAAGGCAAAATCTACCAAGAGGGTATATGAGTTACTGAGAGATGAGAAAGAGGTGCACATCAATGACTACAACCCTACTCTTCCTAATGTGGCAAGCAAACATAGATGTTCAGTTTGTGGCTGACAACTCACTGGCTCTGGTGAGGTATGTCACTGCACATTACTAAACATGAGCAGACTAGCTTGCAAGATCTTTGGGAAGATACTGCTAGTTCAAGAAAGAGCTTGACATCTCAGTTGTGGTCACTAGGCTTGAAGACCCTTTCACACAGAGAATGTGGTGCTTATGAGGCTGGTGATTGCTTGATTGGTACGATCTCATGGCAAGTCTGATGCTGTCCACTTTCTCAATGTGAACTACAAAAGAAGTGAAAGCATGCACTTATTCCTCATGCTGAGATTGAGGAACTGGCTGTCAATAGACCTCTTCAAGACACATCTTGAAGAATAACCTCATTGACACATACTACCCCGGTAGACACAAAGACATGGATGATATGTGTGTATTTTAGGTGACTAAGTGGTATGATTACAAGACAGATGTTACACCTGATTGTACACATCACATTTACAAGGTCAGAGGAGGGATAGCTGTCTTGTTAAGAGACATAAGCTTTGGCTCATTGATCACTGTAAGTTACATCTAGGCACATCTGAGAGCAGAGAGCATTACTACTTTGCTCTGTTATTCCTATTTAGACCCTGGAGGAATGAGGCTGTATTGAAAGGTGACTGTGATACATTTGAGGAAGAGTTCAATTGCAGTTATAAGACATTCAAAAGTCAGTACTCAGAGATATACATACAGAGACTAGATATTGAGAAGGAGCAGCTTGAAAAGGCACAGAAGCTACTTGAGGATGACACTCCAGTTAGCTCACAGGACAATCTTGATCCAGAAGGACAAGGTATCCTTGGGGAATCTCTGCCTCTGAATGCCCCAGAAGTGCTCATGTCAGAAGTGGAGAGTGCCATGGAGCATGGTACGCACTGTGTTGCTGACCCAGCTGATTTGAGACAGAGACTCAATGAGGAACAGCATGTGGTTCACTCAGGTAACTGATGGAGTATGGCATGGGATATTGCATGAAGAGAAGAAATGTGACTGTCTTGACTATAGACCACTGCTAATGTTTGTTAGTGGGTCAGCTGGTACAGGAAGAGTTTCCTATTGAGGACATTACAGCTGAAATACGAACTTGACAGGGTCAGCAATGTTCTGTTGCTGTTAGGCTCTTTATTGGACTGGCAACATACAACATTGGTGGCGTGACATTCCACCATCTGTTCATGTTGCCAGTGGAGCATGGCAAAGCAGGAGAGTATGGCAAACTGTCATTTGAGTGTGCATCTCAGCTTTGTTCAATGTTTTCTAAGATGAAGTTACTCATCATTGATGAGATTAGTATGGTCTCTAATTTGATGCTTGCCTGTATACTTCTACATCTACAGGAGATCCTGTGGACTGACTATGGAGATGCATTCGATGGAAAAGCATTGTTGTATTTGGAGACCTTTACAGCTTGCACCTGTGAATGTAGAACATGTCTTTCAGCTCTGACTGTGAAGTAGGCCAAAATACACTTGGCTGCATTGGAGGTTTTAACTGTGGAGTTATTTACCATGTTGAGCAGTATCACAACATATGCCAAAGTGCTGGCTTGACTTGCAAGGCACTGTTGGATAAAACTCGACAGGTTCTCTGTCATCAGAACATGTTGCAATGTTAAATGGACAAAGAATCAGAATAGACAATACATCCATAGAAACTGCATGTGATGTTTTCAGTAATGTGTGTCCAGGGGCACACTCATTGTGTGCCTCATGCCACGACTAAAGAAATGCACTGAGTTCAACAGTGTCATGTTGCAGAGAGAAAATCAATCAATTTCACACTACATGCTGTTGACACAGTTGATGGTGTCATTTTAAGTTGGAAACTGGTAGCTAAGATGACTGAATGACTGTCTGAATTGAAGTTAGATGTTTCACACACAGTTGGTCTAGAAGCTGTATTTACAGTTTATAAGAATGCACGTCATGCTACGATGAAATCTTGATGTGGAGCGTGGTATGGTAAATGGTGCCATGGGTAATATCATTAACTTTCTACAATGTTCAAAAGACATTTATCGAGACACTTGTTGTCCACTTTGACAACATGGAACATCCTGTACAAATTGATCGTACCTGCGTAAGTTCCAGGTATTGAAGGATATCTATGTGAACCGAAACAGTTTCCATTATGTGTTGCATATGCTGTTTCTATTCACAGATCGCAATGCTTAAGTTTGGATTCAGCAATGCTGGACATAGGCACAGACATTTTCAAAGATGGCATGAGCTACGCCTCACTTTCACACATTTGTAGTCTTTCTGGGTTGCACATTATAACACTTGCACCTCAGAAGATATGCACTGACAAGCACTGTATTGTTGAGTGTAACAGATAATGTACTGTATATCAGCCACAGATGCCTTTAATACCACTGCCAGTGTACGTGGTTGTTCTCAGATCAAACAGTCTCAGCTACAGCTGGCAACAAAAGGAAATTAGTTTCTGCAACTGATGCAAGTCTGCAAAGTGGAAAAGGTCACAATTCCAAATACAGATGCTAAACCAGCTGTCAATCGGAAGTTACTTGGTGTGGCTGTTGTCCCAGTGTTTGATGACAGTACTAGAGTAAACTGCTATGCTAATTCAGCTATGCAAGTCTTTTCCACATGCCACACTTTGTGCAGGCAATATCTGCTTCACAAGAGACTCCCTTATCAAAGACATTGAAAGAGGTTGTCAATGTGGCTTCTGATCAGTCTAGCAGTGTGCAGTCACTGGAAGCTCTTCAACAGGTGTTGGGTACAAATGATGGATGCAGTACATTTGCTGATAACATGCAGTAGATGCTGTGAGTTTATGATGGCAATCATAAACAGCTTGGATGAAGAGGGTACTCAATGTGTCAGTATTTTACTGTATCATATGTAACTAAAGACATATGTGTCCTATGTGGTCATTCAGAGTGAGAAACCACAGAAGATATGCTTTGGGTTTCTCTGTGCCTCAAGCTAGAGGTGTAAAGTTTCATCAGCTGTTTACAAATGCTGAAAGTGGTCACTTGTGTGTAAGGTGTGGAGGTTCATGTACTCAGTCCATCCGTCTGAGGACTTCATCTCACTATCTTATGCTAGCATTGCATAGATTTGACTCAATGGGTTCACAGTTGACACATCTATCACTGATTTCACAGCTGGTAGAATAGTATTTAACCAAGACGTGTTTGACACGCATGCTGTGATCTACCACTATGGTCAGTCTGTACATTCTGGACATTATACTTGTTTGTTGAGGTACAGAACTGGCTTGGTTGAGTGCGATGACTCAGCAAGTTATTTCAAACAGAGGCTACCACAACACCTACTAAATGCATATGTACTGATACTGAAGAATTATGATAATCTTCATGTGTCAGAGAAAGAGTCACAGAACATGTGGCATTCATTTAGTTTGCTGTCCATTTTGTTACACAGTCTGTTCTGGAATATAGCCATTTCATTTGTTGCGACGTACATTTGTGATCACACAGGTAACATCTCATGGTTTTCTTGTATATGTTAACTCAATGTGATGTATAAGATTGTTGTGTTGATCAGAGACACAGTGGAAATAGTTGCAGTGGTCTTAAATCGCACCAGCTGTCTTCACAGTTACTAGAGAAACCACACTTACATATCTAAGAAACAGCTGCAGGTGTCAAAAGAGAATTCCTGGATAAAGGGGGTGGGGAGAATATCCATTGCAATTTATATGTATTAGGTCTAATGAACATCTGCTGTTTTATTTAATGAAGTGTTTGTATGTTGGATCTTGTCTGGTCAAACTCTTCTGTCATTGTCTTTTCTTATGAGTATATCATATGCAGACATAAGAAGTAATACTTGGCATACTTGCTAGGTGTGTACCTGTACTAAGACACAATAATTCACCATGTTGATTTACATCATTGTGTAACATATCTTTTACTAAAGATTACGATCACTCTATCACCTATTGAGTACCGTGATGTATGGCCTGTGTTACTTTCTTTTTATATGGTTGTGTTGTGAGTAAATATCTCTATTTTTGTAACAGTGTACTGCTATACCTCTTTTATTCTCGTGCATGTCTATTGTGTATATATAGACACATGATGGGCATGAGGATATGGCAATATTGTCACTCCCTGCAGAGTGAGATATCCAAGCTCACGATGCAGGAGTGACAATATTTGCTATAGCATTAACGATCTGCCCATCATGTATTCAATATATACAATAGGGCCAAGAGTTTCTGTAGTTTTGTTATGCTGTCTTGTGTTCTGTTCCTGTTAATGTGTTTGCTCATTCGTGTGTGAGCTTTTCTGAATGGGCTGGCAGCACTATAAACTTGAGAGACACATGAGTGTGTTTTGCAATGCTAAATGAGTTAGTTTCAGATAGGAATGAGAAACATACTTTTGTGAAGCTGTATTGTTTAGCAGTCTGGCTGCAGTGAAGTTAAAAGCATCACAGTATTTGTAATGAACTGAGAGGCAGAGTGTGAGAACAGCTGATACTGTTTTCAGTGGTAATTAAGTTAGCTGCAGGCAGAGTGCAGAGTGTTCTGTGAAATTGTGCTCTTTAGGATTCTGACTGCAGTGAAGTTGAAATTGTTACAGTAATTTTAATGGGTGAGAATCAGAGTTTGAGGAACAAGTGAAAGTGTGTTTCAGTGGTAGTTGAGTTAGCTGCAGGTAGTAGTTTAGACTGTTCTGTGAAGCTCTGCTGTTTGGAATTCTGGCTACACTGTTGAGACCATTACAGTAATGAGCTGGAAGTTGGGGGTGGGGGATAGGTGTGTTTTGTAATGCTCACTGAGTTAGCTGTAGGCAGCAGTCAGACCTCTTAGGTAGTTCTGCATTTGTATCTATGGTAACAGCACAGATGTTTCTTTCATGCTGAGGGAAAGCTGCCTAGGGTGATGATATCAGTGACCTTTGTGACCTGTGTGTGTAAATGTCTCATATCATTGCAGTAGAGCAGAGGGTAAAAATATCACACTGCAGTGGATGATATGCTGTTTTATCTCACTCATTTACCACTCACCCTATTGTTTATATATATATATATATATATATATATATGTAAGACAAAGAACCTCTGTGCACAAACACTGAGGCAAGGGTTACCCAAAGGGCATTTGGCTGGGAAGCCAAGTTTCAAGAAAATACAAAATCACATATGCCCACACAATGCAAAGCATCATGGGCTGTATATGCAAATCATCACAGAATGTTATGCTGGTCCAACTTTAAGCAGAATTGCATGGTGCCGAAAGGCCCTCACACAGTTTGCAAAGGGTGCTAACAGAAGACATAGACACGTTGTTTCAAGAAAATATGCTGGTTCAACTTTAAGCATGTCATCTATGTTATCTGTTAGCACCCTTTGCAAACTGTGTGAGAGGCCTTTTAACCATGCAATTCTGCTTAAAGTTGAACCAGCATAACATTCTGTGATGATTTGCAATGCAGCCTATGATGCTTTGCATTGTGTGGGCATGTGTGATTTTGTATTTTCTGAAACTTGGCTTCCCAGCCAAATGCCCTTTGGTAATTCCTGCCTCTAGTGTTTGCACACAGAGGTTCTTTTTCTTTTAAATAGTTTTTTATTTTAATGGGTTCACCATAATATATCCAAGGCACACTGCCTTAAGGGTAGCTGGTCCATTCCACTGGGGTGTCAAACAGACGAGGCATACTGATGAGTCCTGGTAGGACTGAAACACGTGTCTATGTCTTCTGTTAGCACCCTTTGCAAACTGTGTGAGAGGCCTTTTGGCACCATGCAATTCTGCTTAAAGTTGGACCAGCATAACATTCTGTGGTGATTTGTATATGCAGCCCATGATGCTTTGCATTGTGGGGCATGTGTGATTTTGTATTTATATATATATATATATATATATATATGTGTGTGTGTATATATGGTGTTTAATATATTTCTTGGTAGTACTTAGTGTTGTGACATTTTAAAGTTGTTGTGTTAATAGCTATATATGTCCATTGATTAGAGAATAAGCAGGATTTTACAGTTTTAGAGTCATAGATTGATAAAGTTTCACATGTGATAAAAAGCTATTTGTAAATATAAGATACTACAGACTTGGATATATTTACTATGCTGTTATTTTATATGGTATTCTTCATAATAAGATACAATGTTCTATTACATAAACCTTGATCATTTGTAGTGCACAGTTTCCGCTTATGATGTAATAACATGTTATGAATATGTCATCTGCTTAAAATTCCTGTTATATAACAAGAACATGCAACAGATCTAAGTAGTCAAGTAGTTCAGTACTTATTTAAGAGTTGATTTGATCATTTTAACTGATGTGTATGGTACCTATTACTATACTGTGTACTATTTGATGTGTTTCTGTTTTCACTTATCTTTATGTATGTTCATAATAGTTGAAAATTGTACATCAGACACTTTCACTAATAATAAATTATTTTTGTGTGTTCCTGGTAATATTTTCTGATCACCTTTATTGAGGGGTCAGGTGGAATTTTCCAAATGCAGTAATTTATTTATTTATTTGGTTTTGTTTACTGGGTAAGTACACTAGACAAGAATATTGCCTATATTCAGGCACAACTTGGGAAAGTACAGGTAGGAAAGACCAGAGTCAACATTAAAAGTATTTCATGATACAGCATGAAGTGAGAACAAAACATTTGATAGTATACTGCCAAGTACAGTCCTTATCAGTGACAGCTAGTTAAAACAAATAACATTACATTAATTAATTTCACCAGATGATACATCATTGATTAATTGAATGACAAACAGCAAACATATAAGTTATATGTTTTAACATGTACATATATATATATATATATATATATATATATATATATGTATACTTAAAATACATAATCATTTTATCTTCACTGACAGTTTCACGTATATATTTCTTTACAAACGACTGGCTGTTAGTAGTGGTATTAGTGAACAACTTGCATCTGGCTTTTCACCTAACCCAGGAACATTCACAGTATCAGTCACACAATAACAACAAGACCATTACTGTTTTATATGTGTTATCAGTATTCAGAGGGTGCTGTGATGCTTGTTTTAGTTATTTTTATATTGTGTCATATGTCACCCTTTGACTGTCTGTGATACTGTTTTACATGTATTTCAAACAATAATTAAAAAGATTTATATGACTGTTTTGTGAGACTGATGTGTGTTAATTGGCTTTTAATTTGGCCTTTTCAATACTTTTAATTGGGCAATAAATCTTTTAAGTCTTATCTGCCTGTTTTGTGTCTTTCCTTTACCATTATGTGACAGTGATAATATGTATATTCACATTGGTGAATCATTGCATCTAACCATGTTGTGTGATGTTCATTGCTGCACACTTTCTGCTTCACAGAATTATATGAAGGGTGAGACAAGTGGAGTTGATTGGCTGCAAACATTCAAACTGTCATATGTAAATGTTTAATTGACAAACATGTAGAGCTTAGCCATATGATGAACACAATTTAACAGTGTTGACTAATATTTGTATTATGACATGAATAACACTCACAGGGATTATATCACTGGTGACTTAATTAACATCTAGGAGGATGTGACACTTGACTCTACCTTGTGACACTGTACAGACATAGAAGGTGGTTAACAGACCATTAACATAAGCTCTGCTCATCCCTTATTGGTAAATTAATGTACTATTGCTCAACATGTTGAAGATATACAACTGTGTTTCATAAGCAAATCATTTTATTTTCATATGTAATGTGTGAAACATGAAGTACTGCTATATGAATACTATTAGACAACTATGTATAGAGAGAAATGTATCTCTATATTGGTTAGTATGCATTCTGAAAAGAAAGACATGTTCTTAATAAGATATGAAAATTGCATGTCGGTATGATTTCTCAAAAGAAAGGATATTCGCCTTGTTCCCCCACACTTATTTCTGTCACCTGCTGCTGGTTGTCTGTGATTGGTTGTGTTGCCTTAGTCCTTCCCCCTACTTGCATATGTGTGTGTGTGTGTGTGTGTGTGTCTGTGTGTGTGTGTGTGTGTGTGGGTGCTGGGGTGAATGCAAAGTTAGGGTTTTCAACCCTAACACCGAATTTCCTTGCTTTTGTCATTGTGGAATAACCCTAACTGCTGCATTAAACAGAGTTTTTTTGCCATGAATATATGTGTATATATATAAATATATAATATATATATATATATATATATATATATATACACACACACACATATATATATATATATATATATATATATACACACAGTATATATAGATATATATATATATATATATATATATATATACTAGGGATACATGATGGGCAGGAGGGATATGGAAAATATTCTCACTCCTGCAGAGTGAGCTGTGTATTATAATGAGTGCCAAAGGCACAAGTGAAAATACACAGCTCATGAGGGAGGAGTGAGAATATTTTCCATATCCCATGATCTGCCCATCATGTGTGTGATTTATACCACAGGACTAGAGCTTTAGGAACATTTGTTCTGATTCTGTGTGTTTCCTGCCAGAAGGAACTAGAAGGGGACAGGGTCAGATCTACAGTACAGTAGCTTCTTCTTGTTGTTTTTACATTGTTTCTGTGGATTCTACTTGGTAGAAGGTTATTTCTTCCTTTCTTACTACTAAGGGGCTAGCAGGGTATTGTTTGAGGCTGTTGGAATTTTGAAACCTGTTTTGGTAGCTATAAGTGGGCTCATTTGTTTGGTGATTCACTGTGTGGCAGGCTGCATTTGTCGAGCTTTCTTCTATTTTAAAATATAATTGTGTGATTTAACTGAATCTGTTTCTTTGATTGGGAGACCTATATCTTCTAATTTCAAGCCTATTTTGATGTATTGTTGGTGAAGCTGTTTGAATTGGAGTCCCTTTCTTTGAGTAGCAAACCTATTTGGGGGCTTTGAGTAGAATTGTGATTCATTGTTGCTGGCTTCACTAGCTGCAAAGTTTAGTGCAGAGTGGGGAGGGTGCTAATGGTCTGACCAAAGGCCTCAGCTACCTGATTGTTTCTGGAAGACTTGGGCTGGTCCCACCCCCAACCCCTCACTCCACCCACCCCTGGTCCATGATTTCCTTTATACCAGGGGTTCTGACATCACTTCCTCAAATGGACAAAGGATATGCACTGTCATAGCAGAAGCAGACATCCAGGAAAGGAGCAGCAGCAAGTGAAGCGTGACTGGTATCTCAGTGGAAGGGAAGCAAATGCAAATCTAGGAGCTTATTATTACTTTGCATTGATATTGCATTGGGGAAAGGAGGAGTAGGAGTTTGAAGAAGGTTGTGCAATGGCTACTTAAAGTCTCTTTTGGAGATGGATAGGAAGGATAGGAATATAAAAAGCAATTGCTCAATATAGCTAAATGTGTACAAAAAGGAGGTAAGGGAAATAAGGAAAAGAATGTTTTGCACTGATAGAAGGGAGAGGGAGACTTGGGGAGTGTTTGTATCCTGCATCTGGAAGGGTGGGGTCACTGGTGGGCAACGACAGCAATGGGTAGGGTGGTAGGCTGCAACAACTGTGGTACCCCAATCTTCTAAAATTGCCTGAGTGTGCGAGGATGTTTAGTGTGCAACCACAGAAAACTTAGAAAGGAGATTGAGGGTCTGCAGGAGGAACTAAGACAGGCAAGGCAGATTGGGGTGGGTTTAGCCCAATACTGGAGGGAGGAAGAAGGGGGATGAGGGAGGTGATTTAAGCCAACAGTGGTGAGGAGAGGGTCATAAGAAGGAAGCAGAGAGAAAGGGCCCAGGCCAGGAAGAACGATTGTCAGGGAAACCAGGTCAGGAGACAAAAGACAAATGGAAGGAGGAGATAGGGACTTGTGAGGGGAGGTGAAGAAGTGGCAAAAGTCATGGAGTGGAAAGGAGAGAACAGGTTACTATGAAGAGAGAGGAGCGGCATTTGTGAAGGGTCTTCAGAAAATAGTTTTGCACTGCTAGAGAGGAAGAAGGTGGAGGAGGGAAATGATGAAATTAGAGGAGTAATTGATAAATGCCTGGACCAAACTGGAGCATGGGGAAATTCTGCTCAGAGAATTGCAACAGTGGTAAAAAGGGGAAATAATGTGCAGGAGGAAGAAGAGGAACTGGAAATAAGAGATGAGATGAAAGGAAGCAAGCAGGGAGTAAGAAAGGTGGAATCTTTGTGCTGGGGACTCAATACTAAGAGGAGTCAGGTGGGTAGCAAGGAGAAGAAGCATAGTCGCATTTGGGTGGAGGCCACGCCAGGAATGACAGCAGAAAGGGTGGGACAATCTGTTCTGAAATATGCTAGAAGGGTAGGGACAAGCCTCATTTAATTATACATCTTGGGACAAATGACCTGGCTGACAAGACAGTTGATTTAGTCCAGAGGAGGTTTGGGGAACTAGCACATTATGTGAGGGGGCAGGAGGATCTGTAACTTTTTCAGAGATACTTCCGTGCCAAAGGCAAGCACAACAAGAAATCTGAGAATAGATGAATTTAATGGATGGCTAAGAACCTGGTGTTTGCTAAAGGGTATGGGATGTTGGGGGTGGGAGGAATGGGAGAACAGTAGTCTCTATGCCAAGGACAGACTACACTTGAGTGAGGATGGAAAGAAATGTTGAACAGAGGATGGAGGGACATAGAGGAAGTTGGAAATTTAAACTAGGAGTGGGGTGGCAATTGGGGAAGAGATATGCAGAGACCACAGGTTGGGAACCATATGAGCTTACCCTCATAACAGTGACAAAGGACAAATGGCAAGTACTATTGGTCATGCTAGGAAAGGGCGGCAGGATGGGAGGGGGAGAAGGGTGGAAGCTGGTTACCCTTAATGCTAGGAGCCTTGGGAGGAAAACTGCAGAGTTACAGGTTCTCATGGCAGAGGGAGAGGTGGACATTGCAGCCATCACAGAAACATGTGCCACCAATACAATGACTGGGACCTGTCTGTACCAGGGTACAGGTTATTTTGTAGAGGTCAGGGTGATTGGAAAAGGAGGGGTGGCACTATATGTGAAGGAAGGACTGAAGTGAAGGGAGGAGGGTAGTACTGAGTCACTTTGGATGCAAATCCAGGTTTCCAAGAATAGGATACTTAGAATGGGAGTGTGTACAGGCCACCATCTCAGATGGAGGAGTTAGACAGGAACTAGTGGGACAGATCAGCAGGACCTGCGAGAAGGGTAGTGTGGTGATTGTGGGGACTTCAACATGCCAGGAGTGGACTGGAGCACCCCAACAACCAGGAACAGAAGGGAGCAGGTACTGCTGGATGCCTTCCAGAACAGCTTCCTGCTGCAAATGGTCAGTGAACCAACCAGGTTAGGGAATACCTCTGACCTTGTGCTGGCAAATGGGGACTTTGTGAGAGAACTTACAGTGGAGGAACTGCTGTCAGGAGTGAACACCACTCAGTATGGCTCACATTGGATATGGACAAGGAAGGAGGAAATCTGGCACAAGAGTGCTGGACTTCAGGAGGGCCAACTTTGGGAGGATGGGGAAGTGGTAAAAGGTACCTGGCCAGAATTCAATCTAGTATGGACACTAAACAGAGGTGGGAGCTCATAAAACTGGGGATAGTGAAGGCAACCAAAACCTGCTGCAAAGCCCAGAGCAAGAAGGCTAGGGATAAGAAACTGAGCTGGTTGAGCAAGGAGGTCATGGAAAGGTAAGGAAGAAAGAGCTGCCTTTGGGAAGTACAAGAAAACAGGAAGGAGGGGAGGACAGAGGAGTACTTGACAGAATCAAGGAGGTGACAAGGGCAGTAAGGGAGCCAAAGCATCTATGGAACTCCAGGCTGGCACAAGGCATTAAGAAGGGGAGAAGGACTTTAAGTACATCAGGGAGAAAAGGAGCTGTAAGGATTAGGAAAGAGTGGGGTTGGGTGTCAGCGGTAGGTATAAGGCAGAAGCACTAAATGAGTACTTCTGCTCAGTATTTACTAAAGAGAAGAAGGGGTGACACCCAAGGTGGGATAAATGACAGAAACAGAGAGGGAAGGGGCGACAGATGGGGAAATCATGGAAGTCAGAGTTCAAGAGGGCTTGAAGGCACTGAGGGTGGACAAGGCACCATGCCCAGATGGCATCCACCCCAGGGTACTGAAGGAGCTGGCAGAGTCCTTGCAGGACCTTTGCAGACCTTTTAATGCCTCACTACATTCAGGGTGTGTACCTCAGGACTGGATGATGGCTCATGTGGTGCCTCCACAAGAGTGGCCCCAAGGATGAACCGAAAATTCAGACCAGTGAGCCTCACATCCATCATGGATAAGCTAATGGAGACTATCCTGAAGGAGAGGCTGGTGGTCCTCCAGAGGCCAAAGGACTACAGGACAGCAGACAGCATGGCTTCATATGTGGCAGATCCTGCCAAACCAACCTGGTGGAGTTCTATGACTGGGTAACTAGGCAACTGGACAGGGGCCATGCAGTGGATGTCCTGTATCTGACTTCAGTAAGGCATTTGATTCTGTGCCGCATGGAAGGCTGGGAAGGAAGTTATAGGGCATAGAGGTGGGTGCAAAAGCTGGTGAGATGGTTAGAAAACTGACTGCAGGGAAGGCAACAGAGGATGGTGGGTGGGGAGCTCTCACACCCAAGGGCAGTGACAAGCAGTGTTCCACAGGGCTCGGTGTTAGGACAAGTGTTGTTTGGAATATTCATTGCAGACATATCATAGGACATCAAGAGCAAGATCAGTCTGTTTGCTGATGATACCAAGGTAAGGCGCAGTGGTGGATGACCTAGGGGATGGCAGGGTTGCAGGATGATCAGGCAAAGCTTGAAACCTGGTCAGACACCTGGCAACTGGGGTTTAATGCCAAAAGTGCAAGGTGCTGCATTTTGGGATGAAGAACCCAAGGAGGAGTTACCAGCTGGGGAGTGCAGCTAGCCCAGACAGAGGAGGAGAAGGATCTGGGTGTGCTCATTAAGGTCAATGAACAACTCAGCACAATGTAGGAAGGCAGCTGCAAAGGCCAACAAAATGCTGGTTGTATTGCAAGGGTATATCCTCAAGGAGGGAGGCGTGATTCTGCCACTGTATAGGTCATTAGTTAGACCACACCTGGAGTACTGCGTGCAGTACTGGCGTCCGTGATCTGAAGAGGGACATTGTTGCTGGAGGGGGTGCAGTGCAGGGCAACAAAGATGATCAAGGGGCTGGGGACTTATCATATGAGAGGAGGTTGAAGGAGTTGAACATGTACTCACTGGAGGAGAGGAGGGACAGGGTGACATGATTGAAACCTTTAAATACATGAAAGGAATAAACAAGACAGGTACAAAGGACTGTTCAAAGCAAGGGAGGGAGGGACACCAGGGCCATGATATGAGACTGAGGGAGGAAGGTTCAGGAGAGAGATCTGGAGACACTTTTTACAGAGAGGGTGGTGGCTGGGTGGAATGCGTTACCTGCAGAAGTGACATCCAGTAGAAGAGTGGACTGCTTCAAAAGGGGATGGGACAGGACAAGGGGAGGGTTAATGAAGGGAAGGGTGGAAGGGAGGGGCAGCTGCAGAATAGGGGTGCTAGCTGCACATTCGAAAGCAGACTTGATAGACCTCTAGGCCTTTATCTGCTGGCAAATTTCATATGTTCATATTCTGTGTGTGCTGTCAGTGTGTGTGTGTGTTCTGACTGACTGGGAGTGAGAACACAGCTGACAGTGTTTTGCAAAGCTAATTGAGTGAGTCAGAGGCTCACTGAGAAAGACAAATTGCTGCAGGTAGCACTGAGAAACAGAAAATGCTTTGTAAAAGAGTTTCATTTAGAATTCAGGTTATTTTGAAGCTGAGATCAGCACAGTAATGGGCTAGGAAAGTCAGAAACACAATGGGACACAGGTGATAGTCATTTGCAAAACTAATTGAGTAAGTTGCAGCTTAGTGGGAAAGAGATAAGAGAAACTTGAGGAGGCCGTAGTAGAGTGGTTTAAGGCAGTGAGCTGTTAAAGTTCTTAGCTACAAACCTGGAGATCTGGGTTTGAATCCTTAGCCCCCACTTGCATACTGTGATCCTAAACATGTCACTTAACTTTTTGTGCTCCCAGGTTGCACCTGTAAACAAGCATTCAGCTTAGTGTGTCTTTCCTGCTAAATGATAAAGTGTTTTCTGAGCAGTTTCCTTTAGAGTACAAGCTGCACTGCAGTTATTCTCACTCTGGTGACATCAGCAGAGTATGGATAAATGTTGTCTTCAGAATTTATTCTCACTGCAGTGGAAATACAGAATCACAGGATATCCTACTGAGAAAGCTCTCACCCTGTGGTGTGTGTATGTATATATATATATATATATATATATATATATATACAGACATTGTGTGGGCATGTGTGATTTGTATTTTCTTGAAACTTGGCTTCCCAGCCAAATGCCCTTTGGGTAACCTTGCCTCAGTGTTTACACAGAGGTTCTTTGTCTTATATGTGTGTGTATATATATATATATATATATATATATATATATATATATATATATATATATACATATATATATATTTATTATAAGGGCATGGTAGTGCCCTTATATCAGATTCAGTCTTCATTTCTATGTCAACCCTCAAATTTTGAACTTTAATAACTTTGCAACTGTTAGACTGATTCACATAAAATTTTGCATGTCCTGTCGGGTACCACAGATCTTTGGATCTGACACATTTCAGTCTGGTTGGATGTGTGGTTGCATAGATGCGACTGTCAAAACACTTGAAAATTACCATTTTTGTCAATATTTGTCATGCAGTTTCTCTGAAACTGCTTTGTGGTTCGTCTGAAACTTTCGGGTGTATGGGGTCTGGGTCAGATTTACATTATGAAAGTTTGGTGAAACAATATTAATTTGTTCAAAAGTTATTAAAATTTCAATTTTCCCATTATTTCCTATGGGAAAATTAGATGTATATGCAAGCACTTTTCTGCTTTTGCTTTACATAAATACTCTACTTGGTGTCATTACTGCCGCCATCTTGTTTTCAGTTAGTGATGTGGAAAAAACAATATAATTTACTTGTGTTTACCTAATTGGGGCCTGATGAACACGATTCTGTGGTTACTTTTTGCAACATAGCCCAGAAATATGTTGATTTTGATTGGGCTATTTTAATGTAGCAAATTTCAGCACTATGCCACAAATTGCAGCACTACTTTTTGAAACTTTCGCAAATTGTGGCACTGTTTCATGAAAGAACTGAAGTTGTGTCACAATTTGCTGCACTACTTTAAAAATGTTTTTCTTTGACACTTCACTGCAAAGAAATTGCAAAGATGTTACATAGAAACATAGAATGTCTCTCAGATAAGGACCGCTTGGCCCACCTAGTCTGCCCATTTTCCTACCTAACAGATAAGCTGCAGATCCTAATTAACCAACAGCTTACTTCCTCTACCCCTCACTCGGACTGCCTTATGTCTGTCCCATGCATTCTTGAATTCCCCACGTTCTTGACTCCACAACCTCCTCAGGGAGGCTGTTTCATGCATCCACAACCCTCTCTGTGAAAAATACTTCCTCACATTACCTCTGAGCCGTCTCTCTATCTTCAAATTGTGCCCCTTGTTCTTGCGCATCTCTTTTCTGAAAGATGCTACCTCTTGGACTTTGTTGATTCCTGAGGTACTTGAAAGTTTCTATCATGTCCCCTCTCCCTCCTTTCCTCGAGGGTATACATATTAAGCTCCTTTAGTCTTTTTCAGTATGTCTTCTGGTGCAGAGCCTGCACCATTTTGGTGCCCTCCTCTGGACAGCCTCCACTCTGTCTATGTCTTTGCAGAGATGGGGTATCCAGAACTGACACAGTACCTCAGATGGGTATCACCAACTGTCTGTATAGAGGATAACAACTTCCTGTTTTTCTACTATTGATGCATCTCCCTATGCATCCCAATATCCCCAGCCTTCCTTACTGCCTTCTCACATTGCTTGCCCACCTTTAGGTCATCTGATATAATTACCCCCAGGTCCTTTCCATTTTACTGTTGTCAATATCCACACCCATTGTGTACTCTTGCCCTGGGCTTTTTGTTTCCCAGGTGCATTACCTTGCACTTCTTTGCATTGAATCTGAGCTGCCATACATTTGACCATTCCTCCAACCTTTGCCAAGTCCCTTCTCATCCTTTACACTCCATCTGGTGTATCAACCCTGTTGCAGATCTTTGTGTCATCTGCAAAGAGACATACTTTTCCTTCCAGTTCCTCTGCAATGTCGCTTATAAAGACATTAAAAGGACCAGTCCCAGTACTGAACCCTGCGGTACCCACTAGTAACCTCCTTTCTTCACTGTGGACCCATTTACTACTACCCTTGCATCCTGTTGTCTAGCCTGTTTTTATTCAGGCTACCACCTTGGGACTCACTCCAAGGCTGGCTAACTTGTGTATTAATCTTTTGTCTGGGACTGTATCAAATGCCTTGCTAAAATCTAGGTAAGCCATGTTCACAGCCCCTCCCTGGTCTACTACTTTGGTCACCCAGTCAAAGAAATCTATTAGATCCATCTGACATGACCTTCCCATCGTGAATCCATGCTGCCTTGGGTCCTGTGCCCACTGGCCTCTAGGTACTCAACAATTCTTTCCTTCAGAAGTGATTCCATCTCTTTACCTACCACTGAGGTCAAACTAACTGGTCTCCAGACTCTCTCCTGCTCCCACTTTTGTGAAGAGGAATCACATCCATCCTCCTCCAGTCCTCAGGTACCACCTCATCCTCCCATGATTTGTTAAAGATAGTAGTCAACGGTGTCATTAGTTGTACCTTAGTTCTTTTAGAATTCTTGGGTGAATCCCATCAGTCCCATTGCTTTGTCCATCTTCAATTTTATTAGTTCTTTCAGAACTCTTTCTTCTGTAAATGGACTGGTATTGACCCTCTTCTTCAGAATGTTTCTCTTGTTTGGTTTAGGTACCTCCCCTCCTCTTCCTTTGTGAATACTGAGCAGAAATATTCATTCAGAATCCCTACTTTTTCATTGTCACCCTCTATCCACATTCCCTCCCCTTTATTAAGCCTCAGTATCCCTCCTTTGGTCTTTCTTGGCTCCCTAATGTACCTATAAAGGTCTTATCCCCTTCTTAACAGAGTTGGCTATCTTTTCCTTGGTTTGGGCCTTTGCTATTCTGACTGCCTTCCCAGCCTCTTTCTGCTTTAACTGATAAAGTTCTCTGTCCTTCTCCTTCTGTGTTTCCTTATATTTCCTGAATGCTATCCTTTTCTCCTTAACCTTCCCTGCCACCTCTTTTGAGAACCATAGGCTTTTTCCTTCATTGTGTTTTGTTGATTTGCTTTACACAAAGGCTTGTTGCATCTGTGATGGCTGTTTTGATTACTCTCCATTGTTCCTCCACCCTCCTTCTTGCCTGTTTGCTAGTATTTTCTGAGCCACTCTCTCATTTTCCCAAAGTCAGCCCTCCTAAAGTCCAATACTCTTGCTTTTGTATGGCTTGATTGTATGGCTGTGTTTATCATGAACCACACTGTTTGGTGGTCGCTTGTTCCCAGATGGCTACCCAGTTCTAAATCTGAGATTCTTTCCCCATCCCCATTTGAGAGTACCAGGTCTAAGATTGCTCCCTCCCGAGTGGGTTCCAGTACTAGCTGTCTGAGGCATGCCCCTGTAGGGCATCAAGAATGACCCTGCTCTTGGATGTGCCTGCAGCAAAGGTGCTCCAGTTAACATCTGGCATATTCAGGTCCCCCATCAACAATATCTCCCCTTTTCTGCCATTTTAAGGAAGCCTTCTATCATTTTCTTGTCCATTCCCTCCACCTGAGATGGGGTCTGTATACAACCTCCATGCGGATTGTGGTGCCATTTTCTGTCTCCAGGGTGACCCAAAGTGTCTCATCTGTTCCCTGTTTACTCTTTAGTTCTGTTTGCTTTGATCCCTTCCTTTACATAAAGAGCTACCTCCTCCTCCTCTTTTACCCTCCCTGTCCCCTGTAGATTGTGTATCCTGGTATGTTGACATCCCAGTCATGGTTCTTTGTGTACCATGTTTCTGTGACTACCACAATATCCAGGCAACCCTCTTCCATCAAGGCCACTAGTTCAGGGAGCTTGTTACACAGACTATGGGCAATGGTACTCATCACCATCCACTTTTTAATGGCCTTACCCTTTTAGCCAAATTCCTGTCCTTACTGCCTTTGCCTTTTTACATTTACTTCTGTCCTGCTCCTAATGACTTCTACCTTGGTGTTTACCTCACTAATTACTGTTGTTTGTGGGGAGGCTGGGATTTCCTGATCCTTTTCAGTGTCTCCCTTGGCTAGTTTAAATGCTTGCCAATGAAGCATTTAAACCTGTCACTCTGGATCCTGGCTCCCCCTGGACAGATGCAGACCATCACACCAGTATAGGTCTGTATCCCTCCAGGTGCTCCCAGTCCCCAATGAAGCCAAAACCCTGGGCTCACACCAGTTTTTCAACTGTTCATTGAATTCCTGGTGAGAATACCCTAGCATAACCCTTGCCATAGACAGGCAGCACCTCTGAGAAGGTTACTGTATGCGCTACTTGTCTAAGGCCCTTCCCCAACTCTACAAACTCCTCTTGCACTGCTCTGATCCCATTCCTAGCCAGGTCATTTGTCCCTAGGTGGACAATAACATCCAGTTCCTCCTCGTGCAGCTGCTCCCACGATCCTGAGGATTTGCTTCCTGACCCTCAAGTCGTGGTGCCAGGCAGGCACCTCCTTCTCCCTCTTCCTCCCCATTTCTACCCCTAATGATTGAGTCCCCCACCAGGAGTTGTTTTCTTCCCCTGTAGGATCTCATGCCACCCTCCTGTGGGTCTCCTTTGTGAAGGTTCCAGCATCCTCCTTGGTCTCCACTGCAGGTGCCTCCCATGGAGAACCACTATCCACCAGAAGAAGCGAATGATGTGGAGAGTACAGCTGGAGGGATGCAACTCTGTTCCACCACCCTCTCCCTCCTGAGCCCACCCTGGTCCAGCCTCTCCTCTTTCTTGGCAACCTCTGAGGTAGTGGCATTGGCTCTGGTGGTCCCTGGGTGGGGAGGAGGTTTCATGAATCCTAGCCAGGTCAGCCTGGAGATGGGCAACCTCCTCCCTCAGACCGGAGAGGTGCCTGCAAATAGGGCAGCATCGCAGCCTCCAGAATGTCTCCCAGAACACTGCTGACCCACAGCCATTGCACTGCACCACTCCTATCATGTCTTATTTTGTGTCCCCTCTCTGTTTCTCTGTATGCTTACTCTCTCCTCTCCTTACAACTGTCACCCTTCCTGTTCTGGGACAGTAACTTCCTATATTCTTCAGTAGCCTCCTTCTTCCTTGCTCAGTGTCAGACCACCAGCAGCTGGGGGAGTGAGCTACTTTTTCCTTTAGGTTGACAAAACCAATGTTTCTCTATGACCCTTCCCTTCCTACTGCCAATAGGAAGTTCCTGTTGACAGTCAAATCCAGTGGCTATAAAAGTAGAACTGGCTTTGGGTGGGATGGAGGGCAATTAGTAAGAAAAAGGCTAGTAACAGGAAGTTACCTGCTTTTATAGTGTCTAAGCCACACCCCAATTAAGCTCTCTTTCCTTCTACTGGTTTAGTAAGTAAACTGATACAAACCCTTTCCAGCACAGAACACACACTGACTTTCTTTCTTTTCTTTCTTTTTCTTTTTAAACCTTAAATAAGGCCCTTCTACTTCTAATAAAGTATCTGTTTGCTTAAACTCAACAAACACTGACTCCTGCTAAAGATATAAGTTTTAACTTAATAAGAAAATATAGCTTATTTTAGTTAGCTGCTTTCTGCTCTACAAGCAAGGCTAGCAACAGCAACGTTTGGGCTGAAATTTGCAGGGTACAAAGGGCTTACCCACTGATGTGCCTTTTCTGGTTTGCTGTTAAAATTTACATTGGCTACATACTTATGACATTCTGAAGTTTAGTAATTCCCTTTAGGATAACATTATAATGGTCAGGGTACAATTTAGCAACCTATATCTCAAAAGTGCTTTGAGATACTGGATTTTCTGCAAAATGCAAGCTGTTTGCTTGTTTCCAGGTCTAGTTTACAACAGTGGGGAAATTTTTATGAAAGGGCTAAGACAACTGTGATACTTTGGCATTATTGACTGATGGGAGTGCAAGGCCCAGAGGGCCCTTTGCTCCTCCAGAGAGATAAGGGTTAATTACAATGTCTCTACACTTATGGATAGATGGCAGCGACAGCCCATAGGACCTTGCACTCCCACATATGGATACCATTATGGACTGATGGGACCAAAGGACCCAGAGGGCCCTGCACTCCACAGGAAGATAAGAGTTAATTACAATCTCTTTACACTTGTGCATAGATGGTAGTAGCAGGGCCCTAAATAACTATGGCTATGGAGATACTTTTGTAAAAAGTAAAGAAATTCTATGCAAAAACTACATTAATGCACCACAGAAACATAGAAACATAGACTTTGACAGCAGATAAGGACCTCTTGGCCCATCTAGTCTGCTCATTTCTACCTACAGGATAGGCCGTAGATTCTAGTTAACCAACAGCCTATTTCTTCCTACCCCCACAAGAATTGCCTTATGTCTGTCCCATGCATTCTTGAATTCTTCCACAGTTTTAGACCCCACAACCTCCTCAGGAAGGCTGTTCCATGCATCCACTACCTCTCTGTGAAATAATACTTCCTCACATTGCCCCTGAACCACCCTCTATCTTTAAATTCTGTCCCCTTGTTCTTGTGCATCTCTTTTCTGAAAGATGCTACCCTCTTGGACTTTGTTTATTCCACTGAGGTACCTAAAGTTTCTATCATGTCCCCCTCTCCCTTCTTTCCTCAAGGGTATACATATTAAGCTCCTTTAGTCTCTCCTCATCGGCTTCTCTTGCAGACCCTGCACGTTTTAGTTGCCCTCCTGACTGCCTCTATCCTGTCTATGTCCTTGCGGAAATGAGGTCTCCAGAATGGGACGCAGTACTCCAGATGAGGTCTCACCAACTGTCTGTACACAGGATAACAACTTCCTGTTTTCTGCTGCTGATGCCTCCCTATGCTTCCCGTATGCCCCAGCCCTCCCTACTGCCTTCTCACATTGCTTACTAACCTTAAGGTCATCTGATATGAATACCCCAGGTCCCTTTCCTTTTTGTTGTTGTTACTACCTCACCTTATTGTGTATTCTTCCCTGGGTTCTTGTTTCCAGGTGCATTATTTTGCACTTCTTTGCATTGAATCCTAGCTGGCATACTTCTGACCATTCCTCCAACCTTGCCAAGTCCCTTCTCATCCTTTTCTCACCTCCTTGTGTATCAACCCTGTTGCAGATCTTTGTGTCATCTGCAAAGAGGCATACTTTCCTTCCAGTCCCTCTGCAATGTCACTTATGAAGACATTAAAAGGACTGGACCCAATACTGAACCTCAGTACCCCACTAGTAACCCTCTTTCTTTCAGAGTGGACTCCATTAGGGTTCAAAGTGACAATAGTTTGAAAATGAGATCTTATGGTTCCCAACCTAACACCTCACCCCAACCTCATCTTCCAACCCTAAGAACCCACCCCAACCTGTATGCAGAAAAGGTGGAGGGTGTGTTTGGGGTTAGAAACCCAATCCTCACCCCATTCTGTTATTCTGTACCCATCTTAGCTTACTTACTGTTGGAATGGGGGAGCATTAATGTTTGCAACCCAAGGCACACACTTCATACCTGTCCATGTATGTAGGGTGGGGGTCTTTGGGTGGAAAGCTGAGAGTGGGGTGGGGTGTTAGGTCACTTTGAACCCTAATTGTGCATTAACGCAGTTTTTCAAAGTGGAATATATATATATATATATATATACACACACACACACACACACATACATTCATTGCAAAAACTTTGTTAATGCATCAGTTAGAGTTGAAGCAAAAAATGGGAAATGAGCTGTTAGGGTTTTGAACCATAACACCCCACCACCACTACCACCCCACTCTGCATCTACCCTCCACACATCAACAGGCATCGGGGTGTACCTTGGGGTCAATGACCCTAACTCTTACCCCATTCCATGTGTAAGGTAGATGAGATGGTACAATATAGGTGACTAGGCTGAGAGTTAGGCCCAATGACCCAAGGCATACCCCCAATGCCTTTTGTGTGTGGAGGGTGGGATGGGGTGGGGTGATGGGGTAGAGGGTGTTACGACTAAAACCCTAATACCTCATTACTCCTACTTTTGTTGCTTCAGCCCTAACTGATGCATTAACAATGTTTTTGCTATGTAATTTCTGTATTTTTTGAGAAAGTCTAATCTTATTCTTATAGGGTCTGTAGGAGCACAGGGTCATCCATGCCCTGAGCTCCCATCAGTCTATAATTTGTTGTGGTTGCACCTCCCTGTGGGAGTTTAGGACCCTTCAGGCCTGCATTCTCATCACACCCCATCACTCCATAATGGTACCCTGCACTCCCATCACTCCATAATGGTATCCATTAGTGGGAGGACAGGGCCTGCCATTTATCCATAACTGCAGAGACATTGTAATGAACTATCATATTCCAGTACTGCATAATGGAGGGTCCTGCACTCCCATTACTTCAAAATGGTATCCATATGTGGAGGACCCTGCACTCCCACCTACCCATAAGTGTAGAGACACAGTGCAGACATAGAGATATTCCTAGTAACTGTTTTGATGCAAATGGTGCAATATCTCAATAACCATAGCAATCTTGGAAATAATTACACAGCAGTTGTAATCATGTCATGGAAACCTGTATTCATGCTAAGTACATAAGCTTTGTTTTGTGAAAATATGTATCTTGAACCATTTTGAGCTGGCAGTATAGCCTAGAGGTTAGAGCAACAAGGTATGAATGAGCTTGATACATCCAGCAGACCAGACTTGAGTTTGATTCTCACCTTCACTTGCATACTGTGTGATTCTGAGCAAGTCACTTAACTGCCCAGTGCTCCCAGGTTGCCCCTGAAAATAGGCAATTGTGCCTAGTGGGCCTTACCCAGTTACCAAAGACTTAAAAAAAAAAATTAGGGCTCAAAAGGTACTGTGTCTGCCACAATGTTGTCCTATGGAAATTTCCAAATCTCAAACTGTTTATAACTATGGAAACAATGTACACTGTATCACCAAACCAGCAAAAGTCGCATCTGTGTGGCAAGCCCTTTCCACACTTAAAATTTCATCCTGAAATTTCCAAACCATTTCTTTGCAGTGAAGTGGCAAAGAAATAGTAAACTTTAGAAATCCCGTTACATGAGCTGTCAAAATCCCTTTTCACAAGCCAAATCCCATTTCATGATGTGTCAAAATCCTTTTTGTGATTTTAAATACATGGTCTGCCCAAATCCCTTTTATGAAGGCCATGGAAAGGGGATTCGCTTGTGAAAAGGGATTTGATAGCTCATGAAGAGGGATTTGAGATGTCAAGCCAGATGGCCCTGTTGGTAATCCTGTTTCAAGATGAAAGGAATTTTGACACCTTTTCAAAAGGTTTCAGCTCATGAAGAGGGATTTTGACAGCTCATGAAGGATTTGAAGGTAATCCCTTTTAGGTGAGATGTCAAAATCCTTTATAACCAAATCCTTTCAGTGTCAAATTCCTTTTTAATTGTGGGATCAGATGGCCCTGCCAGAAATTCATTTTTGCAATGCAAAAGGATTTGAAAGTCATGAAAGGGATTCAGCCCACAAAGAAAGACTTTGACAGCTCATGAAAAGGGTTTTGAAAAATTAATCCTTTTGTGAGGTGTCAAAATCCCTTTCATGAGTCGAATCCTTTTCATGAGGTATCAAAATCCCTTTCTGCATTGCAGAAAGGGATTACCCTGCAGGACTATCTGGTCTGACAGCGCAGTCCCTTTTCTTGACCTGTAAAACCCTTTCACAAGGTGTCTAAATCCTTTTCACATTGAGAAAGGGATCAGAAGAGAGTCATAAAAGGGATTTTAAAAATCAAAAATAAACATTCTAGGGCCACAGTAAAGTAAGCAGATAACTGTAAAGGATGTCCACATGAACAAAATCAATGCTGGAATGTCTGCAGAAGACATCCTGGGTAAAGTTACAACATTGTGTTTAGAGAAAAATGAAAGCAAGATAGCATCTCGCGAAATGGAATTTTTTCCCACGAAGAGGGATTTAATGACCCTCTTGTGAGCTGTCAAAACCTTCGTGAGCCCTAAACCCTTTCGCACTGTGCAGCTATTCAAAAGACTGAACTGAATATGCTCAGAACCCAACATTTCAAAATTGTGTAACTTTGGAATGGATTAATATTTTCACCAAACCAATGCTGGCTTGTTCTTCAGGTCAAGCTCTTTCTACCCTGAAAATTCCAAACAACAGTTCCAAACAATGTGGCTGCAAAATGATGATAAAACAGCCAAAATAGGTGAAAAAAGCAACTTTTACACTTTTTTCACTATTTGTAGCATGAAGTTTGCCAATCTCACCAAAACAAAACTTGGTGCATCAAGAGATCTACCCACAGGACAGTGTATACCACATTTTGTGCAAATCTGTTAAATGGCAGCAAAGTTATTAAAGTACACATTTTGAGGTTTAAAACTGCCTACTGAACTTTAACTATAGTGGTGCTACCATGCCACTATAATATATATATATATGTATATGTGTATAAAATATATATATATATATATATATATATATATATATATATATATATATAATATATTTATAAAATGGGTAGGGAAATTGCTTAGGATTTATTGGATGAAAAGTATCACATGATCGTTGCATATATCAGAACGTGACTCCACACCTGCACTTTTACCCCCACCAAAACAATTTTGCTATTTTATAAGATAGATAACCTCTATTAGGTGTCATGCTCTAATATATGCATGACTTGGGTGGTCGACACACCAAGGCATGTGTATATCAGAGCACAACCTCACACCTCAGAATGGGTTATCTAGTATATATATATATATATATATATATATATATATATATATATATATATATATGTGTGTGTGTATCAATGCGTTTATCCTCCTGGGCTGACTGGGTGGCTGTTTACCTGTCCCTGGATGCCATCAGCCAGTCTGCTGCCTCTCTCCTTCTGGGGAGGTTCCCACATGGATTCCCCGTGGCAGAGCCAGAGGAGGGAATGCTGTCCTCATCCTCCAGAGACTCTCACCCAGAAGTCACCCCCACCTTATCAGTGGAGCAGCAGGGCAGACCATGGCTTCAGGCAGGGATTCATAATGACTGATCCCTTTTATTTTCCTCCTGTATTTTTCACACAGTCCTAGAGCCACAACATAGCACAGAAGAAAATGCACATAGAGTGCACATATGCTCTTAAACCATGGCCTCTTTCCACCCACCCACCAGATGTCCATGCAGCCTCCTATAGCATCAGTGCTACCACCAGGCCTCTACATGGTGGCAGCTAAGAGTCAGGAAAGTGTACCACTCCTGCCCAGAAAAGGACAGCTGTTGACAGCTCACTTCATCTCCCAGCCCTCGCTAACATGCCCTGACAAGTCATGCCTATTTTGAAACTCAGTTCACTGCTTTGCAAGAGGTAAGGCACTTCACAGCACCTCAGCCCTCTGCACCACAGGGCCAGCTTTTTTCTTGAGAATGTAGTTCTTTTGTTAAAGAACTACAGTAAAAATTCCATAAACTGCAAACAGTTATAGATTATAAGTGGAGAATCGAACACTGCAGAAATTGCGGTAAATGGTGGGTGCAGTTTTCCAGTGTCCCTGCCTATGACTTGCCCTTTGTGGCATGGATAGTAAGTACCCCAAGCTGAATCTAGTCTGTTGGCCCCAACACCAGCATCCACAATCCCTAGTTACTCACTTTGCCCTCAGCAAGTCCAATAGAATTACCACCATTGTGTAGTCAACTCATTAGGGATCACCAAGCCCTTCAGAAAGGAAGTTGCAGTTGGTGCCTAGTCTGTGAAGTGGCAACCATCATCCTGCCATCAATGTTTTTCAACCAGTTTTTATCCCATTCCTTTGTTCCTCCCACCTACTGTACCACTGATGTGGGACATGTCTGTCTGGTCTCTCACACACACACTCAGCATGGTCCTGTGGAGCAGTCAAGCTCCCTGGCTGACCCAGCACAGGTTAGCTGTTGTGATGTAACCCCAATGCTGTTTGCCTCAAGTTGGGAGCACTCTCCACATGACAGCACCAGCACAACTTCCTTGGTCACCCATCCCAACTCCAGCCTCCATTACAAGCCATGGCCACCAGAAAGGAGTGTGACACTTCACCTAGTAGGACACTGGGCAGCCACATTTTAGGCCTTAATGGGATTCCCTGAGGAAAAGTCAATGAGTGTTTTAAGTGCCAGAATTCTCTGGCGGGTTTGTCTTACAATAAAAATATTGGTACATGCTTACTGAAGTGTGTGATCATGGTTATTTACAATATTTGCTTTTTGTTTTGCGATAGATATGGCAACAAATAGCATGACACTCAACCTATTAGGACAATGGGCAGCCACATTTTAGGTCTTACTGGGATTCCCTGAGGAAAAGGCAAAAATGTTTGTATGTTTGTAGATATGCCAGCACATTTATAAAGGACAAATATCATTCAGATGTACTGCAGTCAACTCTGGTGCCCTTGAAGTACAGCATGGCTATCTCTGAAAACATCATGTTGAAACCACATTTATGGTCTATAGTGCAGATTGTTATGACCACCAGTGTTTTTTTTCTCTCACTTTTTGCATGTTTGGCTCTTTTTCTGATTGTGTGGTTGGAGTAGTAATGCAAGCCCTCTGCTTTGGTGATTGTGTCTTTTGGTACCTGATTGTGTCTTGTGGCTACAGGAAGGTTTGTGGATAATAGAAAGTTTGTCAGGTACCATGTTGTGTTACCTGGATAGACCCAGAATCTTCTTCCGCTTGTATCATCAAACTATTTTAATATAGAACTGATTGAGAATTACCACTGTGCTGGACACTGTTAGACTGCATCTGCTTCTGGAGTACTGCACACAGCTGGAAAGCCAACATTTAGAAAAGAAGACCACCTGGAACTGCACTGGTCAGCATGTTTAGCTCTTTTGTAATGGTTGAGTTGGTGAACTGGTTATGTAGGCCTTCTGCTTTGGTGATTGAGTTTTGGGTCCCTGATCTATTTTGTGGTCACAGAAAGGTTTGCAGATAAATAGAACTGCTTGTTTGGTCCTATGGTTCACTGTAGACATAGGATGTTGTGTTGACTGGATGAATCTGGGTTCTTTTTCTGCCATTATTAACCAAAGTTTCAAATACAGAACTGATAGTGAAATACCACCATGCTGGACACTGGTTACACCGCATGTAGGGCCCTGTGTAGAGCTGAAATTTAACATCTGGACAAGATAGATACCACCAGGAACTGTACTCATCTGTATTATTAGGTCTTTTATGAAGGTTGAGTTGATGAACCGGTAATGCATGCCATCTGCTTTAGTGATTGGGTCTTAGAGTTCCTGATTGTGTCTTTGTGGTTTGTAGATAAGTAGAACTGCTTGTCTGATACAGGGTTGCACTGTAGATAGAGTATGTCATGTTGATTGGATAAACCTGGGATCTTTTTCCGCCAGTATTATCAAACTTTTATGCTCACTAGTCCGAAATGGAGCACTGTGAACAGTTTAGAAGCCGACATCTGAAAAAGACAGAGACCCTGTGGAATCTGTACTGAGGCAGGTAACATGACTTAGATGTTTAAATACATAAGGACTATCAACAGAGTGTACAGAATGAGCATTTTTTCATAGTGCTAGTCTGGAATCTAGATCCAGCCTCGCACTGGATAAAGTAGATCAACCAGGGCAGGATTTTCAGTATGGCGCAGGGCTTGCAACAAGCCCTGCACACGGTGCTTTGGTTCTGGTGGTTTTCCAAACCCATTCACCACAACAGCACCTGGTTTTACAATCTTGGGCAGAATCACAATACTTTCCACCATTTACTGTAGCTTGCACCAAATATCTGGAGTAAGCTCTGTTGAAAGCAGCCTTGGGATTGCCACAAGCTAGACCACAACAGGTTGGCCTAACATGCAGCAATCAGTGCACAGGAGAGAAAATCCCAATGAATGGCAAGGAGAATGCGGCACACCCTGGGCACCTTGTGTTCAGTACACCTGGGATTTGTGGCATTCTTCGCCATTTTGAAAATCCTGCCACAGGTGTCCTGTTTACATTACCTTCATCTAGTGCTCCTGGCTTATTTTACACGTAAAGGACTTAACACTCAGCATCAAATAAATGTCCTTAGACTCAGTCATGCCATAAGTTGCTTAACTTTATTATAAAAAGGCAAAACAGCAAGGTAGGAGGTGTAGCCCAGGAGGCTGCCACTGACCAACGTTTCACACTCCTTTCGAGTGCTTTTTCAACTTATGGAATGACTAAGTCTAAGGACATTTGTTTCATGCTGAGTGCTGAGTCCTTCATGTGTACAATTATCTTGTGGGACCTGCAAGCACTGACCTTGTAATGGTGACCCTCACTGTCTCCTGCTCCCTGGCTTATGTCAACATATTTGGAATATGGGAGGATTTTGTTTCTAAAATATCTGCCACATGTAACTCTGTCTTCTGGATTTTGTGTTTGTGAAATTTAGGTGGAATTCCTGAGAATGAAACAGAAACAGCATTAACCTTGTAGTATGCTGCCTCTGTAACTTGCTGTGGTAGTGGAAAGGCAGTTTGCCCAAATTCAGTAACTATACCTATTGGTGGCATTGAAAAACAAAAGAACCCCAAAAGAGTATGTGTGAGAGTACTGTGCAACAATGAAAACAGACCCTGGAAAATACAGAACATATCATCAGCAAGAAATGGAGAAGTTTAGGCTGTGAAAAGGACAATGCCTGAAGAGAAAAGGCCCAATACAGGGAAAAGATGAGGCTTCAGATGCAGAAGTATAGAGAAAAGGATGCAGAACTATAGAGAGAATAGAAAGGCAAATCGAGAAGCTGATGGTATGGAAAGGAAGAAATGGATAAGAGCTAAAACATAAAAGATGAGAGCATTGCAGAGGGACAGCAAAGGAACAGTGATGAAAAATGACAGCTAAACAAAGGCAAGTAGACGAACAAAGAAGGGTTTGTATGCTCAGAAGAAGAAAGGTGACAGACTGCAATTAGAGATGCAGTGAATTATAAATTCGCCGGTGAACTGACATAAAGTGGCCAGTTCCATTAGCATTTCACTTTCATAGCACCCCATAGGAAAGGCTCACTTTGCCTGGTTATTATTACTTATGCATTGTCATTCCATTAAACACAAAGTAAGGCAGAGTGACAACAATACTGGCAGCATCCCACCCACACGGTCATCAGAATGAATGTGCATTCCCAAAGTGCTACTGTCTTGTGTCCAGAAAACTCCCCAGTGCTGATGAAGTGAAATGAGACTGTAACAAGAAATGCAAAGTCTCCCAGAATTAATGACACACTCAGTCATGCGACAGTGGTCAGGTCACACAGAGTCACCAGAATTAATGGGCATCCCAAATGCTACTGTCTTGTGTCCACAAAATTCCCCAGTGCTAATGAAGTTAAATGGGCACTTAACAAGAAATGCAGTCTCCCAGAATTAATGGTGCCATGCAAATGCACAGACAGATTAAGATTGTGCTGCACACTCAAGAGATGCGTACAGAAAGGCACAACAACTAACCAGTGCTCACAAGTCACAGATCCAAATCTGGAAAGGAATACATTTTGCCAGTAGGGGAATTAGTGCATGGCAGTAACAATCCACTACCAGTAAAGATACCACAAAGCAGTATAAAAATGTATGCAAGTGCGGTGGATAGCAGGTTCACACTGCTGCAATTACTCTGTAACCAAATAAAAGGTGTCTGATTTAATGGCATGCATCGCACACACACTCACACGCATACTCAAGTTATGGGTAGCAATTGAAAACCTTTAGTAATATAACCAAATGTTTTAAATAGACAAATTGTGCACTGCTGCACCACAACAATCAACAAAAATGTCAAGAATTACTGAAAATATTACTGTTTGTACATTAACACAGTTATACAAAAAAATATAACCAAAACGTAAAGCACTGTCTTTTTTCAAATTAATCTGCCTACTCCACAGATATTCCTCTTCCTCAAGCACACTTCCACTGTCTCAAAGTACACAGATGGATATTGTACATTAAAATTCAAAATCCACACACAAACAATAAACACTTGATGATATCAGCACAGTAGGGTTTCCTATAATCGATGAACTAAAGTTTCAGCAAAAAAAAGACTCAAAAAGGTTTTTTTAACAGCTTTTAGAAAGTTTGAGTCACAGAGAGCTCTCAGAGCAGATTGCCTCCTACAGCTTCCTACACACACTACCCCAAAGTGAGGCTGTGCAGAATAATCTAGAGCCCATGTGACTGAAATCCCATGAATCACTGCAAAATTCACCTTTGGAGCTTAAAAACAAGGAAGTAAGGCAAAGTACACTGTTTACAGTGTACTTCATATAAATTAGTGGAGTAGTGGTCTGGGAAGGTGGAGTAGTGTAAAGTCATTGTTTCCAATGGGCTGCGTTATCCATTATAATGCAAAGTACTCCACTTTGCATTGTGGAGCACTCCAGACCACTCTTCACTGTGAATCACTTCACGGAGTGAATTGGGGCCACTTCACCCATCTCTAACTGCAAATGCCACTGCTGAATCTTATTCACAATACATGGATACAGCTGAAATGCACCATGATACCAACATGCTAGCTGATGTTCTGATGTTCCTTCTTTAGCTAGCCCTCAGTTAGACAATCTACAGACAATGACACCATAAACTCCATTCAGCAGTGATGCTGCCAAAAGATAAGCCTTAACACGATCATTAAAAGCTATGTTGAAAAGTCCCAAAACATTTGCAGACATTTTCTCAGCAATTCTACTATGGTCCACAGCCATAAAAGGTATAGTTATTAAAGAAAAATCCATATTAACACCATCTAAGAAGAAAATATTGATTTTCTGGAGGAAACAAGTTTGAAAGCCTCACAGGAAACAAACATTAATGACAAAAGGTGACCTCAGAATCCATTGATTACTGCACAAGTTGCTTAATTAAGAAACAATTCAGAAAATTAGACTTGCACCAGAAATGGGGTTTCAGCTGGAAATTTCCATGTGCTTACTTAGTGTATAATGATGAGTACATTGACAAACATAAGAAGCAAATGATGCTATGCCAGAATTCACAATTAAGAAGGTACAGGATTTTACTAGTGGGAGGAAAATATCATGAGAACTGCCCATTTCAAAAACGTTGGAGGCAAAGACATAATGACAAAGAAAGCCTTGGAATCATCAGTCCAAACTACTCATGATCAATTCAAGGAAGAAAACCCTGATATACAAATCAGTTACAATAAATCTGTTAAATATAGCCCTGGAAATGTCAGTCTAATATAAACTTATGCAGTGCATATCTAAGTACTGCTTGAATATGGATCTTAAAGAGGGACTCAAGCCAAAAGTGCTACACTGCAGAATTATTTATTCTATTTATTTATCAAATTGAGTTTACAACCTTTGAGTCAGAGACTCATTTACAAAGGCACCTTGTCACGGGGGCAGACATCAAGATAGTTCTTACAGTGTAGATTCAAACAGAGGATAACATTACAGGTGCAGTAAAAGGAACATTTAACATAGATACACTTAGGTTACATAATGTAGTAGTTTGTATGTTACTTAGGTTACATAGTGTTACAAAATTGTGAGTTACACTCATGGATATAGTAGGTCCTCAGAGGAGACAGCAGGTTACATCCCTGTTTGAACCTAGTATGGAAGGAGTGGGTCTGGGGAGGAAAGGCTGTCCAGTGGATGTTGTCGAGCTAGGGGAAAGGTGGGCGGGTACCACAGGTTGCAACAGGGGTTAGTTGCACCTACAACAGTGGGTATTAAAGATTTGGTTCTGAAGAGGCTGTTTTGAAGTAGCCAATTTTGGCAAGTTGGAGATGCAGCTAGGGAGAGTTGAACCAGGTGGGGGCTCTGTGAGAGGAAGGATCTCTGGGCAAGAGAGGTCTTGGTTCTGTGCACCTTGAAAGTGGCCTTAACAGAGCTATGGGTGGTGATGGATGATGATGACTGCTGTAGGGAGGTGGAGACCTCCCGGGGAGGAGAGTCCTAGCAGTGATTTCTTAGCGAAGGCAGGTCTGGTAGAGCAGTCGCCTCCTCAAAGTTGAGCAGATTGGTGGTAGTAGAGAAGGCAGGTGTGAGTGCAGCTGGGGCACTGGTCAGGAGCCTACAGGCCTTATTGATGGAGAGTTGGATTTTGAGAGGGCAGTGTTGTCAGCTGCAGCTAGATGGGCAAGACATAGTCCACAAGGGCTAAGACAGAGGAGGTGATGGCCAGCCTAAGGGCAACCTGAGGCAGGCAGTCCCTGTGCTGGTATAGCAGGCTAATCCAAGATTTAATGGCAGCTGACAAGGCATTAGTGTGGATGTGGAAGGAGAGGCCAGTATCGAACATGATGCCTAGGTACTTGTATGTGGTCACTTGTTCTAGCGGGTGCAGAGTGCTGGGATAATCAGTAGGAGGTATTTTAGTTTTATTTTGGTGGTGGGAGAAGAGCATTGAATTAGTTTTTTTTTAGGTTAATGACCAGTCTGGTCACCGAACAACCTTTCAGCTTGGTTGTAAGCTTGCTGGAGGGATAATTGGAGGGAGCTGGGATTGGGATGTGAGGCAACGAGGACTGCATCATTGGCATAGAGGAGCATTTTAATGGTACATGAGCTGGGGTGGGTGTAGAGGTAGAGACTAAAAGTATTGGACCCTGGATGGAGCCCTGAGGGACCCCGGAGTGAATGGGAAGAGTGCTGGAGAGGGAGCCACTGATCTTGACACACTGGGATCAAGCAGAGAGGTAGCTAGAGAACCAGGAAATGGGACCACCTGAGAAGCTAAGTTGGTGGTGAGAGTTGAATAGAAGGGATGACAGACAGTGTCAAAAGCCTTGGAGAGGCCAATGAAGACTGCTCTTGCAAGGCTGCCAGACTCGAGATTAGCATGTTGGTGTTGGGATAATTCCAGGAGAGCCGTAGTTTACTGTGTCCTGGGTGGAAACTGTGCTGCTCTGGGCACATAATGTTGTACTTGGTTAGGTATTCAGAGAGCTGGATCAACATCACTTTTTCAAGGGCAATTAGAATAAGCATACCCCAGTAAATTGCATACAAAAATTAGATTTCTACATTACTTCATTTTAAAGTTATGAGCTATTTTGTAACCCTGATTTCACTACCTGTTCAAAAAGCTTGTTTCAGTGAAGAGCTGCTGCTGATGTCATCTCCTGAACTCACAGTCTAGTCTTCCCTGTCAGCAAGCTTATATAGGACCTGTTCCTCCAAAGTTTAAAGATCATGTGCAATGGTTTCAAAAGTAAAACAGGCAGCACCATTTAAAAAATATTGCCATAAAAACTGTTTCAGGTTTTGTAACAAAGTTGACAAATTGTGTTTTAATGCCTTTTGGTGTGGTCCATTTCTCCAGGGTTGCTGGATCCTGAGTCTGCATGCATCCAGACTGCTGATACCATTTGGAGTGGTACTCTACTGTGCCCGTTAGGAAGTTGTATTTCTGCTAGTATTGTAATGTTGGTAACTTCATTGCTGTCTGTCAGTGTCTGCTTTACAGTAAGTTTTAATAGGGGTTTATATGTGTTAATTCCTGCTAAGGGTGGAAGTGTTATCCTAGTAAAATGCTCATTTTAATGTAGAGTACATCATAGATGAGCCTGAATGTAGGTCAAGTAACAGCCTGACAGGGAGAAAACAGTGGGCTGGCTAAATTAGAAATTCTAGTAAGGTATCAAAATAGTATTATCTCTCCCACTCCCATTGAAAAGGAGATGGAATAATTGTTTTAAAGTGCCATCCTAAGAAATCCTCTCAATTGAATGATAGGTGCGAATGGTCTCAGCCCCTCACACATCAGAAAGTTATTCAGTCTGCAAACCTCAAAGCAGTGTGCTATGATCCAGCATTCAGCAACCCTGGAAAAAGGATCACAACAAAAGGCACCAATAAAAACCAGAAAACAAAGAAATTTGTCAACTTTGTTACAAACCTGAAACACACATAGTTTTAAAGCAATGTTTATTGAATGGTGCTGCCTGTTTTACTTGTGAAAACCATTGCACATGATATTTAAAACTTTGGTGAAACAGGTCCTAAAAGCTTGCTGACAGGTAAACTAGACTGTGAGTGCAGGAGATGACATCATCATTAGCTTTTCATTGAAAATTGCCTTTTGAACAGGCAGTGAATTTAGGGTTGTAAAATAATGTGTAACTTTTAACAAAGTAACTTAAAGATCTAATTTTTGGCATGAGGCTGATTGGGGCTATGCTGATACAAATTCTAAATGTATTGATCCCAGAAATTTTGACTGCAGTCTCTATTTAACCTGAGTGGTATTGCTGTGGAATGTGCAGTTTAAAATACCAGAGATTGCCATAAAGCACAAATATGAGGTCTCAACACTTACATTTCTGTCCCAGAGTTGAATAGCCCAATAAAAGATGCAACAACATAGTATGTTCACAATGTGGTACCCAATGTACACAGTTAAAACTGATGCTAGAAGGGACACATGAATTCACTGGTCACCTGGAGAAGATGGCAAACCGAGGATGTGACCATAAGAAAGGATGGGAAGGTGACACAGACCAATCAAATACAGATGAGATAACAGAGTGGAGTAATCAGAGACCTGATAGAAGAACAACTCAAAGAACTGGAGCCTTTTCAAAACATATAGCAAATGCAAAGTGGCAGTCAAAACAATTTGATGCTCTGTGACAAAGTACACTAGATGACTGGGTTGTGTTCTGTCTGAG
Source organism: Neoceratodus forsteri (assembly GCA_016271365.2). Lineage (NCBI taxonomy): Eukaryota > Metazoa > Chordata > Ceratodontiformes > Ceratodontidae > Neoceratodus > Neoceratodus forsteri. The sequence goes on from CM028129.1 coordinate 1,021,884,462, forward strand.
TTTTGGAAAAACTATAATTGCCACTACCAAGTTGAAGCTCAGAGTGCACACTGGGCATACAGCCATGCAACCATTCAGTCTGTAGTGGCCTAGAACAGATATCCTAAACCATACTATTTCATTAACATGCATAGCTCACTTACTTTTATTAGTGATGATCAAAAGCACAACTTCAAATCTGTTCACCACTTTACAAGTCTGGCAGCCAAATATCTGAAATGTCAGGATGTTACTGTGGTGAAGCAAAATAATTTTTCTGGAAGGCACCAACACATTACAAAATCAAAGGCAACTTTGCCACTGCATCATTTGAGAGGCTGATCACAGTGTTTCCATTGAAAGACACTGCTTTGGCATTTAACATGGTAAAGGCCCATGTGATGAAGAAGTAGGAGTCTAGAAGAAAAGTTCATTAACTGCTGTTAAATTGAGAAAAGCCATCACAGACAATGCAGATTAACTATACAGATATGGCCAATCATACCGACATACCCTCAAAATAAGGAGGATTGTGTACACTTGACACACACATTCTTTTTATAAAGGTGGTTGAAATAAACAGAAGAGCAGATAGAGCCAATGTTAAAACATTGCCAAACACTTGATTAACACATTGTGTGAATGGAATACTTCCATACATTGTGTCCACAAAAGAGCAAAGCTGATTCTGCAAACTATGCATATCAAATGAAGGAAAAAGATTCAATGTATTGTTCACAGGAGACTGAGAGGCATTTTTTGAAATCTGGGACAGAGGAGACTCTACAGCCATTGACAAGGTCTCCAACTTTACCAACAACCATACTACAGTTAAGGTCCCCAGCACCATGGTCAAGGTCCCCAACTCCACCAGGAACAGTATTACAGTCAAGGTCCACATTACTAACACCAACACCATGGTCTCCATCTCCACCACTACCACCACCAACTGCACCACAGTCCAGGTCTCCATCTCTTCTACCACCTGCAATGGAAACACTGTGATCAGCCTCTCTAAGTGATGAGGTCTCCATCTCTGCTACCACCACCACCACAGTCAGGGTATCTATTTATGCCATCACCAGCATTTCTACAGTCAAATTTGCCATGTCCATCACCAGCACCAGCCCCAAAGTCAAGGTCTCCATCACCATATATGCCACTATCAGTACTACAGATGAGTTCTCCCAATCCCTCCTCTTCACCATCACAGGACACTTCACCCTCAGTGTAAGTACCCATGGAATCTACATTATTTATAGCTACCTATTGGCCTCATATAATTTGATGGCAGATAAGGAATGCTTGGCCCATCCATTCTGCCCATTTCTCCCAACCTACACTATTGCTGCAGACAATGCTTGATCTATAGTTCTTTCTCCTCCCTCTTCATTCCCATTATGATTCCCTTCTGCTTGTTTCATGTATTCTTGAACCTCATTCACTGTTTTCAGCCCCACCACCATCGCTGAAAGACTTTTCCAGGAACCCACCACTCTTTCTGTGAAGGTGAACTTCCTCTCATCTCTCATGATTCTATCACGGTCGAGCTTCATAGCATGCCCCTTGTTCTTCATCACCTTTCTTCTGAAAATTGCTTCCTCCTGTACCTTATTTACTGGCATGAGGTATTTACAGGTCTCTATCATATTCCCTCTCCCTCCTCTGTTCCAGGGTGTACATATTGATGTCCTTTATTCTCTTCTTATAGGGCTTTTAATGCACACCTGTACCATTTTAGTTGCCCTCCTCTGGATCATCTTCACTCTATTTCCTTTCAGAGATGTAGTACCAGAATTTGACACAGTGCTCTAGGTGGGGTCTTACAGCCATCAATACAGAGGGAACACCACCACCCTCTTTCTGTTGATACTACCCTCCTATGTAACCCAGCATCCCACTAGCTCTCCCTTATGCCTTGTTGCACTGCCTGACCACCTTTAAGTCATCTGATATGATTATCCCAGGTGTCTTTCCTGTTTGTGGTTGTCAGTACTACTCCATCCATTTTGTACTGTGCCTCTGAGTTTCTGTGCCTAAGTGCATTATTTTGTACTTTTGCATTGAAAACCAGCCACCATACAACTGATGACTCCTTGAACTTTCTCAGGTCTCTGCTGATCCTTTCCACCCTCCCTGGAGTGTCCACCCTATTGCAGATTTGGGTGTCATCCTCAAAGAGGCAGACCTTCTCTTCTAGCTCCTCTGCAATGCCTCTTATAAAGACATTGAAGAGGATAATTTCCAGCACTGATCCATGAGGTGCCCAGATGGTCACCTTCCTTTCTTGGGGTGAACCTTCTGTTGCCTATCCACTAACCAATTTCTTAGCCTGTCTACAACCTTTAAACCCACTCCTAAACTACCCAGGTTGCTTACTAGTCTTCTATGTGAGATGGTGTCAAAAGCCTTAGTTATTTATTTATTCATTTATTGTATTTTATTTATTTATTTAAATCTTAGAAATACACAGTAGAGCTGCAAGCTCATTTACAAAGGTTCCATGTCATATTAAACAAAACCATAGAGAACAGGACAAGGGAATGGACAATGAGTTCAAAACGTGTTTAACATGTTACATAGATAATATGTTAGACATTTGTTGTTCAAGATTTGATGTAGCCAGAATATTGAGCATTGTTGATGGCAAAATGCAGAGGATGGGTAGTAGGGAAGGTGGAAAGATGGGGAAAGAAAAAGTGTACAATTAGAGAAGGGGAAACTGATATGGGGAGGGCAGGGAGAAGGAGGAGAGGCAAGAAGTGGGGGAGAGAAGAAGTGCAGTGGGTGGGGTATCTCAGCAGAAAATGAGGCAGAAAAAGGATAAATCAGTGCAGCAATGCAGCCATGACAGGAAGGAAGAAATGCATGGCAGGGGAGAGGAGGATGGAGTAGTGTAGGTGAGTAAAGGGCAGGATGGGGAGAGGGGCTATATGAGGATCACGTGCAGAGGTAGGTGGGAGAGGAAGGGTGAGGGAACAGTGTCAAAGGAATGGAGCCATAGTGGCTAGATGAAGTTCTAGCATTGGGGTGGGTGAAGAGGAGGAAGGAGATGAGGGAGACATGCCATATGGGATAGGTCCACCTAGCAGTCACAGGTACCAGGAGAGGCATGGTGTTGATGAAGTTAATCCTTCAACAGCCCAATCCTGGTGGGATTGCAAGTGATGTGGACATGGCTTTTGAAAAACGACAGCATCACTGGTACAAAAGCAGGATTTGTTTAGCAGGTTGAGGGAAAGTGATTTAGAAAAAGGCTAAATAGTAGAGGACCTAGTTTTGACCCTTGAGGGATACCCATATGAACCTATTGACTGTTGGAAAGATTTCCTTCAATTTTTACCATTTAAGACCTGTTACTGAGGTAGCTTTTAATCCAGACCACCACTTCAATTGAGAGGCCAATAGAGTGAAGCTTACTGAGGAGTGTATTGCGATTTACAGTATCAAAAGCTTTAGTGAGGTTGATGTAAATTGACCCTACTAACTTGCTGCTGTCAAGGGGCTTGTGGAGGCATTGTGGGATAACAGATGGACCAGATGCAGAACTTCAGGTTCAACACACAATTCTTTGTATGAAGTTTATTTAAAACACAAAGGATAACCTTAAGCAATGGCATATCCCTTTTCCAATGCATCAGTTTGCAGCAACAGACAATGCATGTCGTTCCTCTGCATTTAGTCAGCACCTACTGACACAGTGATCTACTGATCTGTTTAGTGAAAACTAACTATTCCCCTATGTTGGTCTTGTGTGTTTGGGTGATGAGAGCTCAAAAAAAAAAAAAACCCCATAGCATGCTAAAGACAAAGAACCTCAGTGTAGAAGCACTGAAGCAAGAGGTTACCAAAAGGGCATTGGCAATAAAGCTGAATTTCAAAGACACATCACACATACCCCATAATGCAAAGCATCATGGGATGTATATGCAAATCACCATGAAATGTTAGGCTGCTTCATCTTAAAGCAGGAATGCATGGTGCCAAAGGGCCTCTCAGACAATCTGTAATTCACCCATCCATCTTTAGAAGCTCTGTCTCAGGGTCCCTATTAATGATAAACATTCTGTCATAAACATAGTGGACATCATCATTCTTTACCCTGTGGTATTAACACATTTCTCAACAGATACTAACTATACCTTTCCTGAAGTATCTCCTTTTAGGAAAGTCCATCATATTTCATTGACAATAATTCCTGCACCATGTCTAGACATGAAACCAGCATTTACGTGTTTTGTCCCTGCCCTGTGAGACACAGTAAATCTGTAGGGCTGAATAGCTAAATAGCATCTCATTATACGAGGCAACAGTTCTGGGAGCGAAAGTTCTTTAAATTTGATGGACTGCATCTGACTAAAGAGGAAGTCAGTGCATTGGGGCAGAAGTTTGACGCCTTTGCAGAATATTTAAACTAGCAAATGGGGAGAGGGCAGCACCCCATACGTCGAATGGGAAGAACACCCTCCCCTCAGCTAGTGGTCAAACAGGAATTCAGCATGTTTGCCGTTCATTTGCATCACCAGGTAAGAAAAAGGTTTGTCTCCACATACGACGCACAGGAGTAATGCCAAACTTCACCCAACAACTAACACACCAAAATCTGGCCAATGGAAAATCATGTACACAATGCTCACAGCCTGGGAAATAAGATCCCAGACCTGCAGGCAATAATGTCAGAGGCTAAACTGGACATAGTAGCAATTAGTGAGACATAGTTTCACAGTAACCACACTTAGGAGACTTCAGTACCTGGCTATGTATTGTTCAGAAGAGACCGAGGGTGCAAAAGGGGGAGGAGTGGTCCTGTATGTTGATGAAAATATCAAAGCTACAGAAATTCAGAATACACATAAGGAGCCAGAAGAACTGTGGGTCACCCTGGAAACAGGAAACGGGACAGCCATAAGAACTGGGGTTGTCTACAGGCCCCCAGACCAGAGGGAGGACATAGACACATTACTGTTAGAAGATATACAAAACATGACAGCTAAAGGGAGGTTCTGATAATGGAGAGACTTCAACATGCCAGATACAGATTGGTCAATACCAGCAGGAACATCTGCCAGAACTAGACTCATAGTGGATTCCTGCAGGGGAAGGCCTCAAACAACTGGTACAGAAACCCACAAGAGACAGGGCTATCCTAGATCTAGTACTGACTAACAAAGAAGGGATCACAGATCTCCAGGTAGAAGGTCACCTGGGGCCAGTGACCATCACATGGTATGGTTCAATTTGGCTACTACATCTCAATCATCCCATTCCAAGGCAAAATATGGGACTTCAGAGGAGCTGACTTTGATAAGATGGCCAACAGAGTTAAGCTAGCCCTGGCAAAAGAAACACAGGTGAGGGGGTACAGGCAAAGTGGGCAAGCATTAAGGATGCAATACTTGAAGCAACATCCCATTGTGTTAGGACAGAAAGGAAGTGCAAAAGAAGAAGGAAACCACTTTGGTTCTCAAATACAGTAGCAGAAAAGGTCAGAGCCAAAAGGCTGGCCTTCAGGAAATATAAGGGAACACAGCGGGATGAAGATAGGGAGGCATACCAAACTGCCCTAAGGGAAGCAGGTAGTGAAGGCAGGCAAAGTCCCAAACTGAGGAAACAGCACGTAATGCAAAAAGAAGGTGACAAGACTTTCTATAGATACATTAGTGAAAGGAGAAAATCCAGAGGGGTATTGCTGTTTAATGGAGAAAATGGAGCATGTGAGGAGGAGGACCCTGTAAAGGCATCTATCCTAAATAGATACTTTGCTCAGTATTTACTGAAGAGAAGGTAGGGCAGGGCCCAAGCTCAGCATCATGGACACAGGGGAGGGAGGTGAGCACTACTCCCCCTTCACAAAGAAAGGTCCTACAAGAGCTTGCTAAGCTCAGGGTGGATAAGGCAATGGGACCTGATGGCATACATCCCAGGGTACTTAAGGGCTAAAGGAGGAACTAGCAGAGCCATTAGCAGAATTGTTTAGTGAGTCTCTGAGCACAGGAGAGGTCCCAGAAGACTGGAGAAGGGCTCATGTGATCCCGCCCACAAGAGTGGTAGCAGGAGGAGGCAGGGAACTACAGACCGGTCAGTCTTACCTCAGTAGTGGGCAAGATTATGGAGGCACTCCTTAAGGAAAGGATAGTGCAACACCTGGAATCCATAGGGCACAGGATCCAAGACAGCATGGGTTTACAAAGGAAGGTCCTGTCAAACTAATCTCATAGATTTCTTTGACTGGGTAACCAGAGTGGTGGACCAAGGGAGCAGTTGATGTCGCCTACCTTGACTTCAGCAAAGCTTTTGACACTGTTCCACATAAGAAATTGATAAACAAGCTGGGTAGGCTCGGGTGGGTCAGAAGTTGGTCAACTGGGTGGCAAACTGGTTGACGGGCAGAAAACAAGAGAGTGGTGGTAAATGGTATACAGTCAGAAGAGATGCAAGTCACAAGTGGGTACCTCAGGGATCAGTCCTGGGGCCAGTCCTCTTCAACATCTTCATTAGTGACCTTGCAGATGGACTAGAGGGTAAGGCTTGTCTGTTTGCAGATGACACCAAGATCTGCAACAGAGTAGATGATCCAGATGGGGTGGGCAGAATGAGAAGAGATCTGGATAAACTAGCAGAATGGTCAGAAGAGTGGCAACTGGGATTTAATGCAAAGAAGTGCAAAATCATGCATATAGGGAAGAGAACCCTGAAGCCACCTATAGGCTGGGAGGGGAGTTACAACAGTCACAAAGGGAAGAAAGAGACTTGGGCATCATCATCACTGATGACCTAAAATCATCCAAGCAGACCTCTAAAGCAGTAGGTAAGGCTAGGGGTGTTAGGGTGTATTAGTAGGGTATCACAAGTCGTAAGAGGAGGTAATAACTCCTCTTGTACAAGACACTGGTTAGGCCCCATCTGAGTACTGCAGCAGTATTGGAGGCCACACCTTCACAAGGACATTAACCAAATTGAGGCAGTCCAGAGAAGGGCAACCAAAATGGTGCAGGGACTGCATCAGAAGACATATGAGGACAGATTAACGGAGCTCAATATGTATACCCTTGAGCAAAGGAGGAGAGAGGTGATTTGATCGAGGCATTCAAACACCTTAAGGGCATAAACAAGGTGAAAGAGTCTAACATGTTTAAATATAAGAAAAATAGCAGGACAAGAGGACAAACATGAGATTAGAGGGAGGCCGATTAAGGGGAATGTGAGGAAATTCTTTTCACAGAAAGGGTGGTGGATGCATGGAATGGCTTACCACAAGAAGTGGTGGCTATGAATACAGTGCAGGGCTTCAAACAGGCATGGGATATGCATAAGGAGCAATACAAATGACTATGAATAGATAGGCCACTGACAGAGCAAAGGCCGATGGCACATTTATAAGGTAGAAAAGAAATGGGCAGACTGGATGGGCTCCTTAAGTGTCCTTATCTGCTGGCCAACTTCTATGTTTCTATGTTTCAACTTCTATTTTATTCTCTCATTTGTGCAACCAGGAAAGGGGATTATGATCAGTTACAACCTTAAATTTAGTCCTCAAAGTAATATTTTAGAGACTCAATAGTCTACTTTAGAGCTAAGCATTCTTCCTCTATGGTAACATATTGTCTCTCCTCTCGTGTAGCTTCCTTCTGATATACATGATCGAATGTTCTTCCCATCTATTTTCTGAGATAAGACTGCCCTAATACCATTCTTTGTTGCATCAATTTGAACCTCAAATGGTTGAAGTCAGGGCTTTTCAATACAGGAGTTGTACATAGAATGGCATTGATAGTCCTAAAAGCCTCATCACAAATAGGGGTCCACTGAACCTTATTCGGGCACTTCTTTTTGTTTAACCAAGAGACACACTAAGCTGAAAGCTTGTTTTGCAGGTGCAACCTGGAGGAACAAGGAAGTTAAGTGACTCACCAGGGTCACACAGTATGCAAGTGGGAGCTGTAGGATTCAAACCCAGGTCTCCAGGTTTGTAGCTCAGAGCCTTAAACCACTGCCCTATACTTCCTTTTAGTGAGATCAGTCAAAGACTGGCACTGGCTGGAGAAATCAGAATAAATCTCGCAATAACCAGCCAGGCCTAGGAAAGATCTCATGTGCTTTTTGTCATAGGTATTTGGCTATTTGATAATGCTGTAACCTTCTCTACCTCGGCTTCACTTGTCTGTTGCCTAAACTGAACCTTGGGTATCATGTCTCGGTCTTTCTAGGGCACACTTGGCAGGGTTAATGGTACCTCCTGCTTCCTTTATTGCTTGCAGTACCTGGGACAAGTGTCTAATATGGATTCCCAGTCAGGCTGAATATGACAACATCATCCAGATAGGCTGCACAGTACTTGGTGTGTGGCCTTAGTATGTGGTCCATAAAACACTGAAAAGTGGCTGGGCCATGTAGTCCGAATGGAGCATTGTGACAAACTGGTATAACCAATTGTGGTGTTAAATGCGGTTTTATCTTGTAAATCAGGTGACAAGAGGTTTGCCAATAGCCCGTAGTAAGGTCAATGGTGGAGATATACTGGCATTGCATAGCCTGTCAATGATGTCATGTATTCAGGGCATAGGATAGCCATCGATTAGTGACACATTATAAAACTTTCTAAAATCTAGGCACAGACATATCCCACCATCTTTCTTGTCCACTATGACCATGAGTGAAGACCATGCACTCTTTGAGGGCACAATTATGCATAACTGCTCCATTGCTTTGACTTCCTGAATCACCTCATGTATGGGCACTTGTACGGGCAATCTGTAAGGCTTTTGGTGTATGGGCTTGTCTTGCATGGCAGTTATAGTGTGCACAATTCCTTTGCCCCCTGAACAGGATGTTTATGAATATGGACTCAAATTTTGTAATACCCTGCAAATCGTTTTGTTCCTGAGGCTTCAATTCAGGGTCTATCTGGATCTCCAACAACTGTTCTGATTGCTCTAACCTTTATGGGCAGCTTCAGCTCTGACTCCTAACTTCAGAATGGATATAAAGGAGGGGTTAAACTTCTCACATCATTTCCTAAGGAGGGTCACATAGTAAATTGTCTGGGGGTCTCTTTCCTGGAATACTAAGCTCATAATTCACTGCTTCTGTTTGCCTCAAAATGGTGAAGGGCCCTGCCATTTCAGGAGTAGTTTGTTCTCTGTAGAGGAAGAAGTAGCAACACTGTATCTACTGACTGAAATGTTTTAGTCTTCAAATCCTGGTTAAATTTCTTTCTGCAACTCTTGCTTCTGTTCTATGCTCTGGTGTTGCAAGTGGATATATCTCATCAGGCGTCTGCATGACTGAGTCATGTATTCTCTGACATTAAAATGTCCTACCTCCTTCTCTTCTTCCCAGTGTTCTTTAACCACATCCAGTGGCCCTCAGGTCCCTCCCATGCAGTAACAAGGAAGGAGAGAAACCAGTGGATGTGAGGGATTTCTCTGTGGCGAAGAGTAAACAGGAAGTACATATCTCAATCCCTACCCTCTTCTTTTACATACTTCCTCAACATTCTCTTTAGTGTCTGATTAAACCTCTTATGAGGCTATCAGTCTGTGGTTGGTATGGGAAGTATGTACTGCTACCACTCCCAGCAGACAGTACAATTATTTTAGCAGGTGTGCTAAAATTATTCCCCTGATCAGTATTTCCTGGGGATTCTATGTGACTAAACACCTTTGCTAGCCCTCTGCTATCCTTGAGCAGTAACAGTTCTCATGGGGATAGCATCTGTGTAGCGGTAGATAATCACATATGACTAGTACCAATCGGTTTCTCTTTGAGCTCATTTCCAGTGGCCCACTACATCCATGGCTATCTTGTCAAAGAGATTAGTCACAATGGAGATGGGTTGTAGTGGTACTCTTATCCCTTTTCTTTCCTGAGCTACCTTCTGACACTCAGCACATGCTTTACCATAGTCAGCTATGTTCTCACAGATAGAGCTAATAAAACCTGGTAATATCCTATTCAGGGTACTGTCCCTGCCTGCATGGCCTGCTAAATGGATGTCATGTGCCAGATACATGACTTGAGAGTGGAATTTCTGGAAGCATTAATTGGTGTACTACACTCCGGTTCTGGGGTTAGTGTTTTCTCTCTACAGTATTCCCTATTTTACAACAAACAGAGGGGCACCTTTTTCCACTCCCTTCGCCACCTGTGAAAAAAGGTTAAAGAGAACAGCAAATCTGTGCTAATTGGCAGCAGTTAGTAATGTTCCTATTAACAGAAATAAAAGACTTACCTATTACTGAACTATATTTCACTGTACCTGAATAAACACTGATATGAAAAATGTGTTTCAATTGTTTTCATTTATGAACAAAATTCTGCACAGCTCTTTTCATGTAACCAGTAATCTGGAGTTCTTACTATGTCATAATTTGTGTATGGAATGCTAAGCATGAGCTATTGTCCTATCAGAACTATGTACTGAGTTCTGAATACAAACTGTGAAATAGTTAAAACTCAAGAGCACTAGTTTTATGAAGAGAACTGTAACAGAATGTTTCCCATAAAAATAAAACAATGCAAAATACAGTTTATCACATCACTTTGTATTCAGTTACAGTTACATATGGATCATTTAGGCTTATGGATATCATTTCTGCAAATGGGAACATTATAAACAACTGCTGATTAGAAATCATTTCCTGTCATCTGTAAGTGAAGAGTCTGCTTTTTGCTCATGCTGTATATCATATTTAAAAGTGTGTCCCAAGTCTGGCTGTACACCAGCATGAGTATCAAGCTAGTCCTTCTTTAGCTTCCTCTTCTCCATTCTAGTTTTATGGCCCTTGCCAGGATCCTCAAAACATCATCATCAAATGGGAACACAGATGGTAAATGTTCCTGCTTCACTTGAGCTCTGGTGGTTACAGCAACAACAGCAGAGTCCTGGGCGGCATGACAATGTATAAATGAAGCAAAGTCTGGGTGGTCATGCCCGATAACAACTGGCATGGGTAGGTGAGGTACCAACCCCACTTCTACCTCATGTTTCTTTTTTGAACAGTTATTTGTATGGTGGCTGTAGGGTAGCAATGGGTATCACCCTGCACACAGATGACTGCTGTATATGGCCCGTTATTATTCCCAATCACTAGATTTGCTCACACAAGAGTCTGGCAGCTCCCTGAATCAATCAGTCCCATCATCTGCTGTTAACCAATCTGCACAGTAGCCATAAAGTGACCCCAGTTAGCTAAGGCTATGTGAGCTGTCTCTTTCTTTATATTAGGACAGTTTCTTACATAATGTCCCTTTTGACACCCATGACATACAATCTCTGCTATTGGAATTTGTCCCCTTTCTCTGCTCTCCAGTCTTGTTTCACTGGGGCTGGATTTAACAGTACAGAAGTAAAGGGTTCTTTACCAGATTGCTAGTGGTTGCATCTGCTGATGTCCCTTGGAACCCTCTGGATCTGGATGGTCGGGTTGCCAGGAAGTCTTCCACCAATGTGATGGTTTTATCTGCAGAATCAGGCTTATGCTCCTGAACCCAAAGTTGTACATCCTGGGGTAAACTTTAATAAACTGTTCAATAATTACCACCTCTAGAAGTTGGTACTTGCTCTTGTTATCTAACTGCAACCATTTGTATCAAAGTTCCTTGAGATGGGCATAAGTCTCTTGGGGTGTATCCAGAGACTACATTTTAAGAAACCTAAACCTCTTGTGATAGGTTTCAGTGTTTATGTCATAGTGCCTGAGGATCTCCTGCTTCACATGATCATAGTCCTCTGCCTCTCAGGAGTCCATGTGGCTATAAACCAACTGGGTACTGCCTGTCAGGTGCAGTACCAGTCAAACAAGCTACTGCTCTCTTGGCCATGCGCATGTTTGAGTGATCCTCTCAAACATTGTGAGGTAGGATTCAATGTCATCACTGTCAAAGGTTTAGACAGTTTAATGTCTTTTGGGCTACTGGCTCTTTTGTTTGCCTTGCATTGATAGCATGCAAGACTCTTATGGTATCCGTCTATCTGGCATCTTGACTTCTCCACTCAGGGTGTCTCTCTCTCTCTCTCTCTCTCTCTCTCTCTTTCTCTCCGCTCAATGTCTCTATCTCTCCCATATGCTCCTGTTTTATGCAGATCAATTTCAACAACTCCCCTCGTCCTCAGGTAGAGCGTCTTCAAGAGGAGGCAGTTCCCTCAGTCTCCTCATCCTCTTGCATCTCTTTGCCATTGTCAGGCTTGGCATTCCTCCAAACTCCAGGTACAGTCCAGGCAGTAGTTTCTCTCCCAGTCTCTCAGCCATGGTTCTGGTCAGAACTCCAAGGACTTTCTTCTCCGGGTTCTCCTCTGGCAAATCCTGATGCATCAATCCACCTGGGATAACTGAGTGATATCCACCAGAAAACGTCCCCTAACCCAGTCCAGATGTTTCCAGCAAGTTACCCACTCTGACACCATGTCTGTGGAGGGGTGTGGGATAACAAGTGGACCATGCAGTCAAAAGAACACAGCACCAACACTTCTTAGAAAATTAATGACTGTATTAAACTCACATACAGAAGATGAAAGCGATTGAAAATACAGTGGCACCATGCAAGGCAACAACAGCTCCCAGAAAATGAACAGTCTGACCAGTTTCACGGCAAAAACAGGTGGACCAGACACAGAACTTCACGTTCAACACACAGTTATCTGTGTGATGTTTATTAAAACTCAAGGGATAACCTTAAGCTATGGCATACACCTTCTTCAATACATCAGTTTGCAGCAACAAACTATGCATGTCCTTCCTCTGCAATTAGTCAGCACCTACTGACCCACTGATCTACTGATCTATCTGTTTAGTGAAAACCAACTATTCCCTTTGTCGGTATTGTGTGTTTGGGTAATGGGAGCTCAAAAAGAAAAACCCAAAAACAAGCTAAAGACAAAGAACCTCAGTGCAGAAGCACTGAAGCAAAGTTACCCTAAAGGGCATGGACAATAAAGCCAAGTTTCAAAGAAACACAATCACACATATATGCAAATCACCATGAAATTTTAGGCTGGTTCAACTTAAAGCAGGAATACATGGTGCCAAAGGGCTCTCCAACAATTTGTAATTTACATGCATTTAAATAACACAATGGTGGTTTTCTGATATCTCTTCCCGGTAACTTAATTTTTATAATACAGTCCCTAGTAACTTTTTACCTTCATCAAAACATCTAGTGCTGTGATATTTTCAACATTTATAGATTTGATACACCTAAGGCATATACATCAAGATATTTTATGACATAATGCTATTGTATACTATATCCAACTATGAGGAACATAGCCTGTTGTTTTACATCAGCTCAGAGGTCACCACAATAACCTTCCTGTATGAAGACCTGAGAGGAAATGGAAAATTAAAGAGGAGTCTATAGCATAGGCAGGAAAGGGCACCCATAGGTAGCCAACCTTATGGACTAGAACTTGTAAAGGATAGATTAGGCTAAGAAATAGAAGAATTGTTGCAACAGATATAAGAAAAGGTCGGTCCTCAAGATTGGCAGGATCTCCTGTCACAGGCCCCATGAAGGAATCCAGTGTATCCCTGGAGGGCAGTAGTAGTGCTGTGTCTCTTCCAGAAGCCATGTTGCTGCAGACATTGGAGTTTGTATTTATCCAAGTAGTCGACAAGTTGGTCTGGCATGATTCTTTCTAGACCTTTAGAGAGAGGGTTAGGATAGATATTGGATAGTAATTAGTATGGAGGGCTGTATCACCACTTTGTGTACAGGGTGATTACTGCAGATTTCTATCTCATAGGAATTGCCTCAGACAGAGGGAGAGATTCAGAATTTTTGTTAGAGGTAGCAGTACTTTTGCAAGGTAAAAGCAAGGAGCTTAAGGTCAAGATGTGATTACTGTGGCTTAATTTACCAAGGGTCAGATGAGATATTTGTTTGCCTCAACCTGGAATAAAGTCTTAAAGTGGAAGGGGTCCAGTACAGGATGCATTAATGAAGCATTTGTAGGACTTTGGTCCTTGGTGTCAGTGAAGTCTTGTGGTAGTACCTGCTGACATCTGAGAAACGCATCATTGAAAATCTTGGCTATTGTTTTATGATCCTGGATAATTTTACCGTTCACTAATAACATGGATGGAAAGTTTCTGTTGGCTTTGCTCGTTAAGTGTTTCAGATTATCCCAGAGCCTTCTTCCATCACCCATGAGTTGGTGAGGCACTCTTTGTAAAGCAGGTTTTAGGAGTCTGAGCTCTCAGGTGCAGATCAGTGCTGTGCAGAATTTTCAAAAACTGGAGGAAAGAAATTCCATGGAATTTCAAAATTCCACAGAATCACCACAAATGTAATGATGAAATTCCATGGTAGAAAACAGTTGCAGAATGACTTTCTGCAGAAAAATGCTGTTCCGTGGAATATTATTCCACAGATCTCAATGTTTTCAGTGGAAATTGTTACAGAATAGTTTTCTACTGAACATTGCTTTTCAACAGAATATTATTCCGCTGATCACAGTAGGTGGAATTCCGCTGAAGAACCAGTGACATTCTGGTGGAAATTCTGCTGGTGTAATGGTCATTCCATGCTAATTTCACCAGCAGAATTCTGCATTCTGCACAGCACTGGTCACAGATTTCTGTCCATTTTGTATTTGTGAAGTCTGCTATTTTGCCAGTGGGCCTAGCTTTATGCCACAGGTGGTCTCTCATGGTCATAAGACCTAGCAGCAAGAAAGTGATCCATGTCTTATGTTATGCCTTTATTTTTGTGAGTTCTTACAGGGCAAAGAATGTCACAAAGCTTCATTGAATGTAGCAATGAAGCATTCAAGTGCCTAGTGAACATCTGGCGAGTATCAGTTGTAGCTCAGTCAGCTTGCTTAAGGCAAGTCTTTAGCAAGTCTAGTTGTCCAAGCTTAAGTAATCAACCCTAATAGTTTTTGAGGGGCTTAGGTGCCTTGTTAGACCAATGGCAAACTATAGGGAGTGATCACTGAGTGAATCAGCTAAGACTGTGGAGTAAGAGATCCTCTCAGGGTTGCTTGTAAGTATCTAGTCAATCAGAAAACTGGAGCCAGGGCAGTAATTAATCCTAGTGGGGACTCAACCATTTTGGTGAAACTGATACATGACAGAGCATCTTTATATTGGGTAGCATCATGTGACAGCCAATTGATGCTGAAGTCTCCTACGACTACCACCTCCCAGTTTGTCTCAAGCCTTTTAGGTAGTCAATGATCTTGCTGAGGCCAATCTGTTGGCCGAGGGTGAACATAGGCTGAAACAACTGATAAGGATTTGCTGTGAGCTGCCAACAGTAGTCTAATGGCTAGAACTTGTGCAGAGTCCCAAATATCTATAGCAGGGAGGGTGTGACATTCCAAGTGGTCTCTAACATAGATGACACAACCTCCCCTTTTCCAAGCATGTCAAGCCTGAAAGGGTGTACCTTCAATGCTATCGACTCATCAGGGATCTTAGGGTGAGAGCCATGTTTCCACACTAGGGAAAGGACATCTGGGTTGTGTTGACTTATAGCTGTAGTTGTAGCTGGTCACAATTAGCCAGTATGCTGCAAATATTAATAGCTGCAAGTTTTAGAGTCCCATGGTTGTTCCCAATGCCTTTGGGTGTTTGGGGTGGACCAGGATTAGGGTGGATGTTGCTTGAGATGAGCAGAAGCATCAATATGATGTATAAAAGAAATTGTTTTAGGATTTTTAAGTTGGCAGACTATTTACAGCCACTTTACCTACCTTATTTTATTATGACCCAATAATGGGGGTGATCAAGGCAGGAAGAGAGAACTGTTACATAGCAGTCCAGAAGCTGGTGCCAGGTGGGTGAGGGTAGATGCAACATAAGCTGTTGAAAGGAACTACTATAGCAGTGGAGTAAGTCAGCACTAATGTTACATGGTCACATTTAAAATGAATCCCTGTGTTCTTAGGGAGTATTCCAGGGATATAATTGATAGCAGAATGGTAGAGAGAAAGGCCATTGTCCAGAATGCCATAACTGCAATTAGTGGTGAGGTGCACAGCCTGTAATCAGGGAGAACAAGGGCAGCAGGTATTGCAGGAGTGGAGTGGATCGCATTGAGAAGGAATAGGGTGGGATGTACCAGATGAATGGAGGGACCGGACAGAACCACGTAAGGGAAGGGACTGGATACTAGAAGAAGCTGTAGATTGAAGATACGTGTCAGCATGGCCTGGTAGTGCCTATTTCAGACTTCAGTGAAGACTAAGCACCTCAGACAAGGGGTTGAGTCCTGCAGTGGGAGAAAGATACAATTATGGGAAGGAAAATGATTACTTAAGTGGATTAGGGACAGAATGAAAAGTGTGAAAAGGACTTATAAATAGAATTTTACAGGCTAAAACAGTTTAAAAATTTTAAGAGGTGAGTGCAGGTTGTATGTGTACTTGGGGGTAAGATAGCAAAATAACTGCTGTGAGGCTGTGTGGCCTAATGGATATGGACGCTGACTTTAGATCAGTCAGTTCTTGGTTTGAGACAGTTCATGTCCCTCCACGCAGATGATAAGACTCTGAGGAGAGCAGAGATGGGACAAATTGCAGATAGGGAGTTGGTTTACTCAGGGCAGGAGGGGCTTATTAGAAGAGAGTTGAAACTATCTCTATTTAAAACCTTTAAGAGCTGGATTTAGTTTCATGTTTACTGAGATCTAGGTAGGCCACATTCACTGCTATATCCTGATCTAGTTCCTTTGTCTACTAGTCGAGGAAATCTATCAGATTAGTTAACTTGAAATCTCCTCTGTGAACCCATGCTGCGTTGGGTCTTGTAAGCCACTGGATTCAAGACATTCCAGAATCCTTTCCTTCAGCAATGATTCCATTAACTTTCCCACCACCAATGTCAGGGTGTCAAGACTATACCTGCAGCCTTCTACCTGCTACCACTTGTGTAGTGGGACTACATCCACCCTCCTCGAGTCTTCCAGAACCCCTTCTTTGTCCAGAGTGCTGTTAAACAGAGCTGTCAAAGGTGCAACCGATGTTTCCCTGAGTTCCCTCAATACCCTTGGATGGACCCCATCTGGCCCTATTGCTTTGTCCACCTTCAGATTAGCAAGTCCCACCAGTACTCTTACCTCCAAAAATGGACTAATGTCTACCTCTCTCCTCCAAAGCTTCTGTTACTTTGAGGCCCATCTCCATCTCCTTCCTCTTTGAAAACTGAACAAAAGTGCCTGTTTAGGATGTCTGCCTTTCCTGGTTCACCTATACATAGTTCCCCTTCCCTTTTAACCTTATAATACCATGCCCATTTTTTCTTTTCTCTTACATACCTTAAAAATGTCTTGTACTGTTTGTCACCTTCTGAACTATTCTCTCTGCAGTTTGTGCCTTTGTGCTCATTCTGCTTTCTCTGCTTCCTCTGTTTCCCCAACACACTTCCCTATCCTCCTCCATCTGAATCTCCTCATACCTTCTGAATGCCATCCTTTTGCCTTTGCCTTTCAGCCACCTCTTTCAAGGACCATAGCGGCCATTTTTTTCTTACTTGCTCACTTGTTTGAAGCACAGGTTTGTTGCCTTTACTATGCTCCCATTTATATTCACCCACTGTTCCCTCTGCCTCACCCAGGCCATCACCTCCACCAGGTCATCACTGAGGAATTCATCTATCTTTATAAAATCAGCTATCCTGAAGTCCTGGACCTTTGCTCTTCGTGGTTCAGTTCTGTAGCTGTTGTTACTTGAACCACACCTTACAGTGATCACTGGTCCCCAACTGGCCTCCTACCTTGAGATCTGCAACACTGTCCCTGTTAGTGAATACCAGATTCAGTATTACCCCATCATGAGTGGGTTCACTCACTAGTAGCCTGAGAAACTTTCCATCCTGAGAATCCAGAATGTCCCAGCAGTACCTCCCCCTTTTCTGCCATCTTGCCAATGTCTTCCCAGTACCTTATCTAATTCCTCTCCATGTGCTTGAAGTCTGTGGATCACTCAAGTGTGAATAGTAGCTCTATCCCACATCTCCAGGATGACTCACTGCTTCCTCTGTATTCCTATACAGTGTAACCTCATTTATCTGAGTGTGCTGGGGAACAATGCAATTGTTTGGAGAAATGGAGTTTGGATAAGTGAAGGAACTTTACAATGAAGTCTATTAAGGTGGGAGACAGACCTTAGTTTTGGATAACTGAGAGTTTTGGTTAATTGAGGTTTTGGTAACTGGAGTTTTATTGTATGTCTGTCACTTTTATGCTTTCTCTGCATAAAGTACCACACCCTCCTTTCCTTCACAACCAGTCCTTCCTGAACAAAGTATAGCCTGGTATGGCCATGTCCCAGTCATGGTTTTCACTGCACCATGACTTGGTGACGGTCACAATATCCAGATCAGCCTCTGCCATGATGGCTTCTAGGTTCAGAATCTTATTTTCTAGACTTCTAGTATTCGCACAATAGCCTTCCAGATTTTGTTTTCACTCTTCTTGTTACTCTCTTTTCCTTCTTCCTCTCCTTGCCCTTCTCATTTTAATACTCCCATTCCTTCCCCTTTATCACTGCCACCCTGCTTCCATTATTAATTTGCACCCTGGGGAATTCCTCTTCCCTCGAGTTCTCTTTATCACCTTATCTACAGAAACTTATGCTACCATGAGTTAAAATGTCTGATCCTGTGAATCATTTCATCTGCACACTTTCTGAATAATAGGTGCTTAAAACTGCTTCCTTTATTCAAAACTTTAATTTTAAATTGAAGCTGTAAAACAGCCTTCACCATACAGTAGCAAGTGTTAATGCAGAGAATCATGTGCAGAAAATTGCAGAGAAATGTACATATTCAATAGTGCAAAACTTTTATGTAAACTTTCAAAAACTGTTTTGTCCAGTTTCTGATGTTTATTTCAGATCAGATGTATACAAGGACAGTTTTTTTTCCTAGCTGAATTGCCTAAATCCAGTATTTACTAAAAGAACATGTGTTGCTATTTCATTTGAAACAATCTGCTTTCCTTTTGGCTGGCTTTCCTTGTTTAGAGTAGAAAAGGTCTCCTCTTACTTTTTTGCTGCTGTTGCGACCTCAACACAATCGCTCCCTCTGCTGGAAACTTGAATGAACAGTGAACTTACATTTCACAGCAAATTACTCCATCTTCAATGCTCTCTACAGTATGTGCTGATTGACAGTTCAGTCAGTGGCTAGCCTTGATGATAAGAGGAGGGTTGTGCGGTTGCCAGCTTGGGGTCAGAATGGGGGAAGGAGGATGGTGGGACAATACCTACCAGGATGGGGGTCCATTAGATTCCAGGAAGTTATTTACTTCAAATTGGTATGGCAATCAGAAGGGGATGGGTGTATTTCCTCACACTGGGCTGGTGATCGCAGGGGTGGTCTACCTTTAATGGCTTGCACCTTCTACGGGGACAGGGATTGGATGAGGGGTGGGATCACTGGACACCACCATCAATGTTTACCAGATTGTGCAAGAGATCAGGTGGGGGGACCACTAGCCATCAGGAAATGGATTATGATTATTGGGCACAGGATTAGCTAGGGAGGGACCACTGGACACAAGGGAAATATTTTATTATAGCTGGTGAGTGTTCAGGAAAAGGAAGGACAACTGAAACATAGAAACATAGAAACATAGAATTTGATGGCAGAAAAGGACTGCTTGGCCCACCCAGTCTGCCCATTTTCCTACCTAATGGATAAACTGCAGATCCTAGTTAACCAGCAGCCTACTTCTTTCTACCCCCACCCCTAGAATTGCCTTATGACTGTCCCATGCATGCTTGAATTCAACCACTGTTTTGACTCCACAACCTCCTCCAGAAGGTCATTCCATGCATCCACAACCCTCTCTGTGAAAAATACTTCCTTACATTACCTTTGAGCTGCCCCCATCTTCAAATTGTGCCCCCTTGTTCTTGCACACTCTTTTTTGAAAGATGCTGGACACTGGGGATATTTGTTTATTACAGTGGGCAGGGATTGGGAGGAGGAGGGACCACTAGCCACCAGGAAACATTTATATTATATATTGGGCTGGCATTCAGAGGGAGGGATCACTAGTCACCAGGCACACTTGTGTACTCTACATTGGGCCAGCAATTGGTGGTGGGGCTGCAGTACACGCTGGCAACCACTAGGTGCGATGGGATAAGGCAAGGTCTTGGTCAATGGTATTTGCTCCGCTCAGGAAAGGAACATTGCTTAACCAGGAGTAGCACACTAAGCTGAAGCTTGTTTCCAGATGCGACCTGGGAGCACAAGGAAGTTAAGGACTTGCTCCAGGATCACACAGTATGTACCATGGTGGCTGTTGGATTCAAACCCAGGTCTCCAGATCTGCAGCTCAGAACCTTAACCACTGCACTATAAAGCCCCAAGCCGACCATGCAAGAGGCCCTTGCATGCAGCAAATGCTTTGTGAATCAGACAGCACGTTGCAGCCCCTCACATTTTATCTCCATGCATACCCACTTTGAATCCACAAACTGGGCTTTTATAAATACCAACTCAGTGCAAAACCCAGTTTGGGCATGCAAAACCAGGTCTGTACTGGGGCAAACCTTTGTGAATCCTGGCCCAGAGCTTTTCTCAGTTAGTTGCCTCAGTAAAACAGTCTGACACTCCTTCATCTGCCCATTTTGAATGCACAGAATGTTTCTTTCTTCATACTTTCTATTATGCTAAAAATCTTATTCAGCAGTACTCTAGTAAATAATGTATTTTGCAAGTCACATTCAGTACATTGCTTTTTGCATGTACATAATTAAGGTTAATTCCACACTGTGTTGGTGGCATTATCACCATCCTACTTTATTAATCAAACAATATTTCATTGTCTAGATGATGATCCATTAATTTATTGATCTATGTATCTGAAATCAATTTCTGAGTGAAATTAAGTCTGGTTTCATCCATACAATTTCCAAGCATTCTTAGAGGCAATAATGCCAGTAGTGGAAAGAGAATTACAGTACACAACATAGGAAATAGGACAGTATACAACAAATGTAGCAATAACATAATTTACAGTAAAGCTCATTGCATGATAATTATATACATAGCTGATTTCAAGAATAATATTGCCTTATGTCTTATTAAATACTTTTAAGGATCCAGGTGTTATTGTGTATCTGATGCGGTTTGAAAATTTTGTCAGTATTCAGTCCATAGAACCTTTAAAACAAAAGGTATACTTATTAACATTAAATCTCACAGCAAGGACTGTAATTGCTTTTTAGGTAGTATTTCTTTCACTACTTATTATTTTGATATTAAAGAAGTCCGAGAACAGAGGTACTCTAGCAGTATTATCTAAGCATTTGTAAACAGCATTTAGTCACTGATAATGGCATTTGTGTATTAAGGACATCTAATGTAAAGAGATTAAAGATAAGGTTGTGCAATTACAGATGTAAAGACTAAACCATGCAGCAAACCTTCAATGTGAGTTGAGTAAGACATCAAGCTTTGTTAAATATATTAACAGCACAATTTTAGGAAACAGGACACACAAGCATTAAGTTTTTCCTACTCCAGCTCATTAAAAATACCCATCAACTTTATTTGTACAAAGCATGATTAGGGAGAGGTGTAGTAAGCTATGGTACCTTAGTCTATAATGGGTAGAATCAGCTGAGCTTTGAGTTTCTTTTTCTTGCAGTAAAGGCATGTAATTTGTGTCTGCAAAGAATACTTCTAGATTGAATTCACATTGGATAATTAAACCATTGATGTGCAAATTAAAATGCAAATTAGGATACAGCTGAAAGGCCAAATGCTGTATTTTAATTCAGAATCATTATTAAGCAAGGAAGTGTGTGTGTCTGTGTGTGTGTGTGTGTGTGTGTGTGTGTGTGTGTGTGTGTGAGAGAGAGAGTGTAAAGAGAAGAGAATACAAACAGCACCATGACTGATTAGTTTGCTGTTCAAAGCATGCCTACTGTTATCAGACTAGTGTATAATCTTCCATACTGTCTTTGGGACTCTGTGTAGGCTTATTACATTCTCTCACCACCATGCAGTACTTGAATATTTTGACTTGCATATTATTCACTCATGATAATTTGTTGACACTCATCCAATGAACTTTTATAACACATTTTGTACCTAAGTGATCACCTTTATCTGTATTTGTTCCTCTCTCTCTCTCTCGTGGGAAATATAGTCATCATCTAACTTATCTCAGTTGAATAGGTTCTTCAATTGGTCTTACTATCAGACTACTGTAGGATTTGCTTTTTGCTTTATAAATGACAGATTATCTGTGCTTTTGTGTGCCTTTGATACAGGACATATGGATAAGTGTGTTGCCTCTATTTCAGGGAAGTAACACTTTGATAGATGTCTTTAGTAAACATGGATCTTGTCTTCACATTGCACTCAGAACTCAGTTGTGGTTTCTCAGAACTCCTTACGCTATACAATGGTCATACTACCATTGCTGGCATACTAAACCAGATGAGAGTAGCCTGTAGCAGTTCTGCTGATGAAGATGGATGCCTACCCTACAAGTGCTCATAGACCCTATGTAGTGGAACAAGAACTTGAAGCACTGGTAGGTGTAATGGCACTGAAAGCAAATTATCAAAGTAGTGGAAATACAAGTGGCACTTCAGCTGCATATGACTACCACATAACATAAAACAGAGATTTACATCTATGAGTTGTGTAAGTGTAATCCCAGTACATTCATGACAAGTCAATCCAATGTGCACTATATTGATATGCTGCTGCCTAGGATACAAAGGACAACACACACCAGTCCTGAACCCCAGATACTGTGACAGCTCTGTAAGCAGTTTCAGCTCTGATGGAATGTGGAGAATTTCTGGATGAGAAAGGATATCTAAAAGCCAGATGGCCCACTGAATTTCTACACTAGTCTGGCTTACTATACATTGGACTGGTAGAGGTTATGTTGAGTGCTTTGGATGTTTATATTATCATTGTGGAGGCTCCTACCAGTGTGTAGCTGCCCAATGAAGCCATTTTATCTAAGCAATCTCTAACAATGATGCAAATGTCTAGCTACAAGATTGGTGGCATGTAGAGTTGGAGACTGGTTTATATGTCTTTCCCATCACCCACAAACCTGCTGTGGGCTGCCAGACCAATTCTTCCCAAGAGGAAGGTGTGGGATCTGGAAGATACTTGACTGAGAAGATTAGATTCACTTGCCCTCATGCTCATCTAGGACAATCTGGTGCATCACATTCTCTCTGGAACTGATCCCTGCCAGTGATGAAATGCTAAGCCTCAGTCACAATACAACTGAGGCCTGGAGTAATGAACAATTGACTCAGTGGTGATTCATGTTGGAATGTTTCATTTGTGGGAGCTGCTTTGTGGTAACAGAAGGAGGTACAGTACTGGTGCATTGTGTGGCTAATTAAGGAGACTGAAAATATTAGTTACTGTAAGACAGAAGTACTTTCAGAAAAAAACATATACTAACTAAGGCAATATAAACAACTTTCCTAGTTTATAATCTGAAAATATATAGTGTATGGGTAGGGTTCACAGTGTATGGAAATCCATACAGGAAAAAAAATCAGTTTTGCTGTTGTAGTGATGTAACTACTGCAGCAGAATGGCTTTTCATTCTGCTGCAGTAGTTACATCACAATGTAATGAGCAGTGAGACAAGCACCAATGGTCAAGAGTACGGCATCAGGAGTGAGAACACACTGTGGGAGGGCAGTCAGATGAGCCATGATAAGAGAGAGTATCACGTTCTGTGCTGCTTTTAGGGTTACCTATACACTATACAGAATGAGTTATGGACAACCAAACACTCCAAGGCTGTTTCAACCTTGGGGTTGCCATGAAAACAGGGACCTCTTGATTGTTGTTCTTGAGGTCACTCTGTCATTCTGGAATCCTTCAGTGGAAACAAAGCCTTGTTGTGTATGGTTATGCATATGTCATTCTATATATCTAATGTGTTGGTGTATGGGTTTGGTAAGATGAAGTGGTCAGGACAAAAGTGCTGTGATTTTGAATAAATGAAGTGTGCAAAGTTTATAAAGATGGGTGACTGTCTCAGGAATGACTTGGCAGGGGGTAGTCTGGGTGGGGTGGAGGAACAGTCAGTAAAGACAGAACAGAGCATAGTAAAGGCAACAAACCTCTGTATCAAACAAGTGTAACTATCTAAGCTAATCAATCTCAAGATCAGCAAAGCATATGAACTAGGAAGATATTATTTGTGGGTGACCTAAACTACAGAGACATAAATTGGAGTAAACAAGAGGCAGGTAACCCACAGAGTATGAAATTTCTGGAGCTTAGCGCAAAATGGATATGACCCAAAATGTAAACACTCCAACTAAGGAAATAAATTTTGACTTAGTCATGACAACCAAGGAAATAAATGTCACATCCTGTAAAGATATTGCCCCACTAGGATATAGTGATCATAATAGAGTAATGTTCTCATTTAAACAGCATATCCCAGTAAATAAAGGATGCAGAAAAATCTATGTCCTGAGTACAGCTGATAGTACAAAATATTGGAAGACCTGGAGGAGATAAACTGGAACAATATATGAAAATAAAACAGTAGGAAATGTGAATACTTTCAAACATGAAATCTTTACTATTTGTGATAAGCATATTAAAAAGTAAGGGTATATAACAATGGGAAATAAGCCTAAATGGCTAACTAATGCTCTAATTAAATAGTTGAAAAAGAAATGACTCTATAATATACATAAAGTACTGGAGACCCCATGCCTGGGCTAACTATAAGACAACACAAGATAAATGTAAGCGGATGATAATAAAGAACAAACAAAGACTATAAATAAATCTGGCTGCTACAGCTAAGAAAGATAACATGCAGCAATTTTACAGTTATGTGAACTCCCAAAGAAAACAAAAATAATCTGTGCTCTATTGAAAAGGGAATGGGAAGCACCAAGTTTTGTTGACAATGACAGTACCAACCTCCCCTACTGCTACGCACAATACCAATGCAGTTATTGTGCTGCCTGTTCCTACAGGTGTTTCTGTAGGGACTCTGCCCTCCCACATCCCCATGTGGGGGCTCTGCTCACCACACCCCAGACTTCCAGGATTCCAACTCCAGGTCAGAATTGGTCCGGGGCATTTTGGGAAAGCGAAACATGGAAAAGGACCATTACCGTGAATGTTGCCAAATTATCTTTTTCCTGTTTCACCATTGGGATGTCGATGAAAAGGGTGCACTTGAGGGGAATTAGGTGAATACTGATCCAGTAAAGACTGCAAACATTTTAACTCCTACTTTAGTACAGTATTTTCTAAAAAACTTCAGGAAAGGTAGACATTAGTCCCAACAGGATGTAACATAGAGATCACTATGGACACAGTATTGAACAAAATAAAATTCCTAACAAAATACAAACTCAGCGGATCAGATAATATATCAAATAGGATGCTTAAACTATTCTACCCCAATATTGCTATCCCACTGACACTGATATTTAAAATATCATTTGAAAGTAGTAAAGTGCCAAGGGATCTGTTGGCAGCAAATGTGGTGCCCATTCATAAAAAGATTACCAAGGTGGACCACACAAACTATCGCCCATTAGCCTGACCTCAGTGCCAGGGGAATTGATGGAATCTATAAAGATGTAATGGATATAAACAATGTAATAAACACCCATCTGGTGGAGACTGACCAAGGGATAATGAACAGCATAGGTTTGTGGGAGGAAGGTTGTGTGTCACCAATATACTATGTTTCTATGAAAAGATCTCAGCAGCACTGCATATGGGGAAGCTGTGGATTGCATTAATCTTGACTTTGTAAAGACTTTCAACAATGTCCCTCATTTAGAAATCATCTGCTGTTTAAAGGATATAAATTTGGACCATAGAGTGGTCCACTGGATTGAGGGTTAGTTGGGTGATAAATCACAGAGAGTATGCATAAATGGGTACTATTTGGCCATAATTCCAGTGACAAGTGGGGTGCCCCAGGGTCTGTCCTGGGTCCTGTACTCTTTAGAGTCTTCATGGCAGGAATAGGTGAAGGGATAGAAAACTGGATAAGTAAATATGGGGATGACACTAAGCTAGCCGGTTTGGTGACTGGTGCAAAAGGGGTACAAAAATGCAAGCAGGCCTAAACAGCATCTATAACTGGGCAACAGCTAGGGGCATGAGTTTTAACATAGATGAATGCTGTGTAATTCACCTGGGTAAGAAAACTGGAAAGAAAACTACATATAAAAGGATCAGCATTGCATAATTCTGAAAAAGAAAAAGACCTGGGTATTCTAATAGACTGTAAACTTATGTACCACCCTCATTGTAATAAGCAAATCATAAAAGCAAAACAAGTACTGTGGAATAGAAAGAAAATTTAGGAGCCAGAGTCGGGAGGTGATTATGCCACTGTATAGAGCATACGTTGGACCAATACTTGACTATGGGGCTCCGGTGTGGGACTCATCACTAAGGGGAGTGGCTAACATTGAAAGGGTGCAAAGACAGGCCACAAAAATGGTACATAACTAAAAAATATACCTTATGAACAATATTTGAAAAATTGTAGCTTGAGTCACTAGATACAAGAAAGGTCAGAGGAGACCTAGTATTATGTTATAATGTAATGCAGGATGATTATATATTAAATGAGATAAATCTCAATTCAAAATGATAAGATGGGTACCAGAGACCACCACTCCAGCTATACCACATTAAATACAACACAAATAGGAGAAAGGCTTTTTCACTCAATGAGTGGTGGCCCCACGGAACGAGTTACCCGAGAAAATTTTTGTTCAGAAAATAAGGCCCAGTTTA
Source organism: Neoceratodus forsteri (assembly GCA_016271365.2). Lineage (NCBI taxonomy): Eukaryota > Metazoa > Chordata > Ceratodontiformes > Ceratodontidae > Neoceratodus > Neoceratodus forsteri. The sequence goes on from CM028129.1 coordinate 1,021,911,182, forward strand.
AAAACAGCTTAACACCTACATCCAGAAAAGACATGTACTGACTTACTATGGGTAAATGGACAGGAGTAATTATGGCTACAGACAGCCTTCTTTGCTCCTAAAATCCCAGTATGACTCCTAGTAAAATGCCAGATTAAAAAAGCTAGCCATGCTTTTCAAAAGAGGTAGCTGAAAAGGTAAAGAGAAAAGGGCAGCTTTCAGAAGGTATAAGGAGACAAAGAAGGAGGAATATAGGGAGGTGTATCAGGCAAAAAGGAAGCACTGAAAGCAGTAAGGAGGCAAAAGGTACAAACTGAAGAAAGAACAGTCCAGTAGGTAACAAAGAGAATGAGCCACTTTTTAGATATGTAAGTGAAAAGAGGAAGACCAGAAGTGGGATTTTCAAGGTTAACAGGGGACTGTACAGATGGGGACCAGGAAAAGGCAGACATCCTGAACAAATATTTTGTTCGGTGTTCTAAAAAGAAGGAGGGCCACAAAGTAATGAAAGCTCAGAAGTTTTGAGAGAGGGAGGTGGACAATAGTCCTTTTCTGGAAGTGAGAGTCCTGAATCCTGAAGGAACTTGCTAATCTGAAGGCTGACAAAGCAGTGGGGCCAGATGCAACATATCTAAGGGTATTTAGTGAGCTCAGAGAAATACTGGCTGGACCTGTGACAGTTCTATTTAACAGTTTACTGGAAACAGGACTGGTTCTGGAGGACTAGAAGAGGGCAGATGTAGTCCCACTGCACAAGAGTGGTAGCAGGAGAAGACTGGCAATTATGGGCCATTCAGCCTGACACTGGTGTTGGGAAAGTTAATGGAATCAATGCTGAAAGAAAGGATTGTGGAGTATCTTGACTCCAGTGGTTTACAAGATCTGAGGCAGCATGGTTTCATAGAAGAAGGTCATGTCAAATGAATCTGATAGATTTCTTTGACTAGGTAACCAAGGAACTACATCACAGTAGCACTGTGGACGTGGCATACCTAGATTTCAGTAAAACATTCAACACCGTTCCACATAGGAGACTAGTATGCAAGTTGGGTAGCTTAGGAGTGGATCCAAGGTGGTTAAATGAGTAAGAAATTGCTTAGGAATAGGCAACAGTGGGTGATAGTAAATGGAATTCACTCCGAGGAAGAGAAAGTGACCAACAGGCTGCCTCAGAGATCAGTGCTAGAACCATTCCTCTTTTATGATTTTATAAACAGCATTGCAGAGGAGCTGGAAGGAAGGTCTATCTATTTGTGGATGATACCAAATTCTGCAATAGGGCAGACACTCCAGTAGAGTCCTGAGAAAACTAGATGAGTGGTCAAGGGTATGTCACCTAGATTTCAATGCAAACAAAGTTCAAAATAATGCACTTAGGGCACAGAAAACCAGGGAAGATTACACAATGGGTGGAGTAATATTAACAACCACCATGCTGGAAAGAGACGTTGGAGTAATCATATCAGATGACCTAAAGTTTCTCAGGCAGTGTGACAAGGCAGTAGGGAAGGCTAGTGTGATGCTGGGGTGAATAGGGGAGTATCACTTACACAAAAAGCAAGGTGATGTTGCACCTGTATAGATCACTGGTAAGGCCCCACCTAGAGTATTGTGTCAAGTTCTGGAGACCACATCGTTGGAAGGACATAGAAAGAGTGGAGATGGCCCTGAGGAGGGCAACTAAAATGGTGCAGGGTCTGCATCAAAAACCATGAGGAGAGACTAAAGAACCTCAATATATACACAATGAAACACAGAAGGGAGATTTGGGATATGACAGAGACCCTTAAACACCTCATGGGGTAAATATGGTATGGGAGGAAATATTTTAAAGAGCTCAAGAACAAGGAGACACTATGAAGCTGGAGTGAGTAGAATAAAGAGAGATGAGGAAGACCTTCTTCACAGAAAGAGTGGAGGATTCCTGGAACAGCCTTTCATTGGAGGTGGTGGGGCAAAAATTATGGTGGAGTTCAACAATGCATGGGATAAACACAAACAAATCATAGTGATCCAAGACTAGGACATCCCCCTGCAGCTCCTTGGAGCTGCCTGACCTTGAACAGAGCCTTTGGCTCCCCCATGGTCGGCCGGCACCCAGACAGCCACCGACCAAGACTTGGACACTCGCCGCAGCTCCTTGAAGCTGCCTGCCCTTGAACAGGGCTGTTCAGCTCCCCATGGTCGGCCGGCACCCAGACAGCCACCGACCAAGACTAGGACACCTGCCTGCAGCTCCTTGGAAGATGCAACAGCGCACTTCCAGCAAACCCACTCCGATTGGCCAGGACTTTTCCCTGCTTTGCCACCTGCTTTGTCACTTTTACAAATAGATTTTAGATAGAACTACGCACATTTCAAGTGTGTAATAGGAGGTTTTCAACTGTATTAGCTGGATTGTAATTTCTACTAGTAATTTAAAGTGCTTACAGTTGTTCTGTTTCCTGCTGTTTATGCACCCCCATCCAAGCACTCTGCCTTGGCTCCGAAAAGTCTAACTTTCCTTTGTCCTGCTAAACTGCCCACACTAAAGTATCCTACCTCCATGTTATTTAAACCCTGCCATTTTTCTTCTCTCCTGCCCTGCCCTAGAGCAGGGCTGCTTTAGGTTCCCACAGTCGGCCAGCACCAAGACAGCCACCTACCGAGACTAGGACACCCGCCTACAGCTCCTTGGAAGGTATGAAAATGGCACTTCCAGCAAACCCGCTCTGATTGGCCAGGACTTTTCCCTGCTTTGCCAACTGCTTTGTCACTTTTTACAAATAGATTTTAGATAGAACTACGCACATTTCAAGTGTGTAATAGAAGGTTTTGTGGCTTGTTTTCCATTAGCAGGTTATACAGACCTGCCACTAGAGGATTCTTGTTCTTTCATTTGGAAAAAAAAAAAAAGAAAAAGTCTACCCTCTGAAAGACACAGTTTCTTTACTTGCTATATACCTTCCTTCCTTCCACCCTTGAGATCTTCTAAAACCTGGTAAGATTTCCCTGTACCGATTCATACTTTAGTCAGCGCCCACCATTCTCTACCCCATTCTATTTCTTCTTGCCTGTCTTCCTCCCCTACTGCACTCCCCAAAAGCCTGCTTTCCTCCCTCCCCACAGCTTCCACATTCCTACATCCTTCCTCCACGTAGGCACGCTGCACACTGGTCACTGCCCCATGCCCATGGTCCATCCTACCACCATGAAACTGTCCTACACCCACACTGGTCCTAGCCCTCCACTCTGGTCCCCTGTCTATGCTTACCCTCACCCACTATCATTGATGCTCGGTAACTTCCGAAATTCCAGCAGGCATAAACATTCCCTTAAAGAAATCGCCACAGCTCCTTGAGGCTAGTCCTCCTCCTTCTCCTAATGCTGTCAAACAACGTGCACCCAAACCCTGGCCCATTCTGCTCTAAAAGCCATTAATCTGAGCAAGCCTTGGTGCCCTCTCATTCATATCAATCAACATCTGCAGCCTCCTTCCTAAAATGGATGCCCTACAGGCCTTCTCCAGCCAACACTGCCCTGATATCCTGGCAGTTGTTTGAAACCTGTCTCACGCCATCAGTACCAGACCATGCAATCAGCCTTCCTGGCTACGATCTTTAGGCTGGATCACTCCTCCAAAAGAGGTGGGGCTGTGCTCTTACCAAAAAGACTCCCATACAAGGGCACCATCATTACCCTCAATCCAACCCACAACTGCTCAGATACTGCGAGTGAGAATCCTCCTCGTGCCCAAACAAAACCTTCACTGTTGCCACCATCTACATGCCTCCCAAAGAACAGGAACTGGTCTAACAGCTGTTCTTGACTTTGTAAAGTCACTCCCACCAGACACGAATCCATCCTCCTAGGCAACTGCGGCTGATGCTGGTTCACACAGGGATACCGTTGTTGCGGTGAACCTCACACAAATGGTTGACTCACCAACCAGGAAAAATACAGGACCAGCACCAGCACACTCTTGGACTGGATCCTTACCAGTCACCATCGTGGATATCTAACACTAATGTCCTCCCTGACTCTCTCAGCGATCACTCCTGTTAGCGCACCTGGTCAAATAAATTCATCAAACAACCACCAAAAACAATCACCAGCAGGGTTCTACCCAGTGGTCACCTTCCTCGACTCAAATCCTGACCTCCTCCACCAAGACTGGTCCCCTATCTTCAATGCAACAAATGCAAACACTGCCCTTGACCACTTCATAAACATCTTCACTGTGGCCTGTGACACGTATGCTCCTATTAAGAAACACAAAGTCAAATCACTGAGTAACCCTTGGCTCACAGGTGATCTCCTCAGGATGCTAAAAATAAGAGACCACCTAGGAGCTGGCCAGAAACTCTGGAAGGCAAAACGACATCCAAAACTACAAAAGTGCCCGCAATGACTGCACCAAAACCATCCAGCAAATGAAGTCCACCTACTATAAGCATGCCCTCACAAACTCCTGGGGCAATGGTCTGAATTCTGGAAGAACATAAAGGAACTCACTGGGAATCCACCCAAAACCCCCCATCAATACTCAACATCAACGGAACCACAACCTCAACCCAAAACCATTGCGGATACCTTTAACAAAGCCTTTACCGACCTCAGCTGTCCTACCTCAGGACTACTTCAAAGATGGTGTAGCCCCCTGTCTGCAATGAACACTACTCCAACCAGCTTCCCTGCTTCTACTTCAAAGCAGTCAAGGCTCACCAAGACGCAAAATCGTTACCATAGCCCTTGGTAAATCAAAGATTCAGTAATGACTCCTCGATCTCAAAATCCTGTCTCTCACACTTGATGAAGTGCTTAGTCCTCTGACCAGAATTTTCAACCTCTCCTCAGCCTTAGCCAGTTCCCAAACAGATGGAAATCTGCCACTGTCATCCCAGTTCATAAAAGTGGTGACAAAACTGCCCACGATAACTACAGACCTATCTCCCTACTACCCCACTCTTCAAGGCACTAGAATGCATAGTCTCAGACCAGCTCACAGAATACCTGTATCGTACAACATCCTGTGCAAAGGTCACGGCACCTCCACAGCGTTACTTGATTCACGGTGCAATCCACAATGCACTTGATTCGGTGAACTACTAGGCTCAATCTACATTGACTAAACTAAAGCCTTCGACACCATCAATCACCGCCTATGTGTCCAGCTTCAGAACACTGGGCTGTCAACCGACACCATTGGCTGGTTTAAGAGCTACCTTGAAGAACGGTCCTAAACAGTAAGAATCACTGATACAGTCTCAGACCCTAGACCGGTCTACTCAGGAGTCCCTCAGGCTTCATTCTGGGACCCTCCTCTTCAGCCTATTCTTAAACTCACTACGGACAGCTGCCCAGAACTAATAATTTCTCGCCGACGATGCTGTGATCCTCACCCCAGACCCTGATCCAAACCAATTACAAAATAAACTTCAATGGGCCTTCTCCTCCATCAAATCTGGTTCCTAAATCATAAACTGCTTCTCAATCAGAAAAAAACAAGTCTATGGTCTTTTGCAACCCCCACAACAAAACAAACAACTCCACCTCTCCATTGCAGCCAAACAAGGAGCCATCCTAGAGCAAACACAATCGTTCAAGTACCTTGGCATCACCCTTGATCCCCACCTCTATCAGCTGTCCATATTAGCAGTGTGGCAAAGTCTACAATGCGAGGTTAGCATATTATTCCAGCACAGGAAACACCTATCCCCAGAAGCACTGTCAGTGCGTCCAAAGCTCCATTGTCAGCATCATAGACTATGGTCTTATCATATATGGCTGCAATTACCACTGCTCTCAAACATATATGACCTCCTGAATAAGGCCTGTCATCTCATCACTGGCTCACATCGCCATACCCACACATGTGACCTTTATTCCCAATCTGGATGGCTTCAACTGGACAAACGCATAAAATACCAAACCTGCAGCACGGCCAAGAAAATCATAATGAGACTTGCCCCACCTGGTGTCTGTGCCCTCTTAAGCCTAGACATAGGAATGTCACTACAAGGAGATCCAATTCCATCTACTACATATCCCATGATGTCGCATGACCCAAGGACAAAGACCATTTGCCTATCGGGCATCCAACTGACTCAGCTCTCTTGACAGCGACATAGTGACCGCCCAACACTCAGCCTTTTCAAGTCCAAGATGCACCTCTCACTGCTTGTATCCTGCAATTGCCCATCTTAACATTTCCACCTTTCCAGCTGCACATGCCCCAGCACCCAGCACTTGCAATCAGTCTTTGCACCCTAACACCTGCCTGGCATATTCCTCTGACAAGGCCCCCTAGCTGCACTGTCTCCCACCTCACCCACCTCCCCGTATCTCCACCACTGCCCCTGCCCCACCCACCTCCCTTACTCCCCACCCCTGCACCTCCTACCCCTCGATCTCCTACCCTCACTTCTCCCCATCAACCCCCTCCTTGTCTTGCTCATAGCTCAAGTCTTTGTACTGGTTATTACATGTCTGTAAGTCAGTGACGTTATGTTTGTAACTAAAAATGATGACTGTTGACCGCTGACATGGAACTCGTAAAGAGCCTCAGCTCAAAGGTATTGTAATCCTAAATTGAAATACTGTAAATAAATAAATAAAAAAATAGTGGAAAGGAAGGGGAGAGAGAAAGAACTGTAGATTGGGCACTGTCTGAAGTAATAATGTAGGTAGGGAGAAATGGGCAGACTTGATGGGCCAAGCAGTCCGTGATTCGTCAAATTATATGTGCCTATGCTTCTATTTGTATAGTTCAAAAATATTGTTCAAAAATATTAGGACAAATGGGAGGGTCATCCTGGTGATAAAGGACCTGGCATGTTGTCAGTGGATTTCAAGTTAGAGTAAAATCTTAAAATGTTATTCTCATTCAGCTACAAATAATATTAGAGTAGTGCTTTGCTGAAGGCAGAATACACAGTGGTAGGCAGTTTCCACTGTGCAAAATCATTGAAAATGTGGAATTTTGCCAACTGATGTGAACTTCTCTGGAAAATAGCAAAATTCTGCAGAGTCCACAATTTATCAACAACATATGTTTACTCTGTTTAACAGAAAGGCATTACAAATGTGTGTTTTACTTTAAAACAAAAGTTTCAGGTCAGAATTCACCACAACATTCTGCCAATCTTTTCAGAAGCAGAATTGCAATTATGCTGGATTTCTACAGTAGAATTCTGCATTCTGAACAACTCTGTATCAGTGTTAATTGGAGTATATGTACTGAATAGAGGCTTGAAAGAATATGCTGCAGGCTAAATGGAAAACTAAAGAGTGCCTAAGCATCGAGCATGGGATATAGGAAAAGAAGCTTCTGCAGTGCTGGAGTCTCTACATCTTCTACATGCAGGGATTTCTTTGGAAGGTTATGGTTCAATTTTCCTATACATCCAGTTACAAAACATTCTCACACTATGTTTATAGATCTTGGTTGAGGGGCTGCTGTCAGAGAAAGATTGCATCATCATATATTTTTGGCTTGTCCTATTCAGTATCTTTCTGGCAGCAGGTACCTGCAAACCCATGAAACTAAGGTGCCTAGGATCTGCCTCCATGATGTTGACAAAGTATCTGCCTACAAGAGTGTCCATTTTCTGTTTATAACAGACCTCACATGCTCTTGCACTCTTTCTTTAAATATGGAGATACAGTAGGTCTCCCACATAGAGAGATTGCATGGGCAACAGTGCAGATATACTACAAAATCTGTAGTACATGAAGCAAAATTCTAATCTTAATTTCAGTTTGTGTTTTGGACATACAAATGATTTGGCTTGTTTTGTACATTGGTAAACATTGCAGTTCTAAACTGCAATATGGAGGGACCCTAGGCACCTTAGTTGTATGGGCTTGGGGTGGTAAAACCACCAAAACAGGGAAGTAACAGACCAAATCTCCTACTAAAAAGAGAATGTTTCAGGATCTTTTAACTGAAAACAGTGAATCCTGGGGATCTGAATGAGTGCTGGATTTGAAAACCTTTGTAAACTAATACCATTTATGGGCTGTCAACCCCTGTATAATCTATTGTGTGTAAAAAGATTATGGGCTAGATTCACAAAGGTTGCTACAGGTCTTGTGTCAAGCCCTGTGTCCAAACCATGTGTTGGTGCAGCTGCACCAAAAACTTTGTTGTCCACTGTGCCTGATTCAAGAAGAGCAGGTGCATTTACAATTTCTCCAATTTACAGCAGCTTGTGCAAAATATTTGGCGCAAGCCCTATGAAACAGGTACCCAAGACTGACATAAAATTAACCAAGAAAAGCTGGTCTAACATGCAACAATTGGCATACAGAATCAAGAATCCCAATTGTTTGCCAGAGAATACCATAAGCCCTGTACACCTGCTGTATGTTTGGTGCACCCAGATCTGTGTCATTCTAAGCACTTTTGTATCTGGTCCCATATCTTTAACTATTACGTGGTCTGATATGGTTTATGTAAGTATTACGTTGGTTGAATTTCTAATATTGTTTTATTTCTCCCTTTTTAGATGACCAGTTCCTGAACCTTGAAGCAATTTCTCTTACCTATTCTACCTACCACACATCCAGGCTGTTACTGATCTTTAGGTCCCAGGAGTTCCTGGATAATATGCACAGAGGTGATCACAGGACTTAATAAAATAAGGGCGGTGGTACCTTTCTCCTGTATACTCTAGCAACCCCAGTAACAATGTGACATTGTTTTGCTTACAGAATTAAATGATCTCTTAGGAGAACTGAATACTAGAAATCCATCATGTTTAGCAAAATGGATTTGTACCATAGTGTTTTTTCAAATGCCTTTTATATGTCCACATTCTGCATGACATAGTAACTTGTAAATTAAGGATTATCATCTGTTTTATTTAATTCATTTATATACTGAATTGTTTTACCAGGAAGGCACACTGAACAATATAGTTGCTCATCTTCCAGTGTGTTCTGGGGGAAGGGAGGTGAGAACAGGCATACAGTTTACAGAAAGCAGATACAGCTAATACAAGGAGATACAACAGCAGAACATGATATTTATTAGTACATACATACAAAACATATATAGTGCTTGCAAACCAGAAGTGCAACTTGTCCTGAATTTAGGTAGCCATTTGTTTGTTTGAAGTATCATAAGATGCTCATGCCAGTTGCAGGAGAAGAGGAGAGAATGAGACAAGGAGCAAGCAAAGATTGAAGAAACATTAAATGCAGGTACAATTTGGAGAGAATAAATTATAAAGGGCAGAGGAGAGTGAGAGGTGGGAAAAGGAGTATCTAATCTGTTGAGGCAGTGTATTCCAAAGTTTAGGAAACTGTGGAGAAGGCAGCTTGTCCAGCAGAGGTAGAGTGCCAAGGATTGCCATCATGCGAGAGTGAGTTGATCTAAGGGAGCAGAAGGGGTGGGAGGGATTGATAGAGTGGAAGAGAGGTAGAAAGGAGTGACCCAAACCAAAACTTAGAGATGAATTTTGCAGTATGGGAGTGATGTCTGACAGTGAGTGATGGGAGAGCAAAGAGCAGTAAAGGTCACAGTGGTGAGTGAGGGAGGGAGTCAAGAGTGAAGTGGCAGAAGAAGTTGTAGATAGTGTCCAGTCTGGTTAAGGAGGACTTTGGAGCGGCACTGTAGAAGATATCACAGTAGTCAAAATGGGTAGTATCCTCCTCCGGATGATTTCCTCCTTACTATTAGTGGAATGCTACTATGATTCCTAAATAGAGCACCAAGCTTGGGGTGAAGTTTTCTCAGGATGGCGTCCATGTGTCCAGAGAAGTTGAGGTGTTGGTCCATCCAAACCCCAAGGTATCTGAAAGAGGAGGTGTCCTTGAGATAGTCCCATCAAGGATGTGGAAAGTGGGCAGGGTGTGTAGCCTATAGAGTCTCTGCCTCATGTCAAAGGTCATGGAGACAGTCTTCTTGGCATTAAGTAAGAGCTGATGTGAGCTAAACCAATTTTGAACTTTGTCAAAGTCAAGCTGTAATCTGGTTGCCACACTGGAAGGGGAGTTGCCGGAGGTGAACAGGACAGTGTCATCCATGTACATATGGATGGAAGAGGATGTTGTGCAAACTGATGGTAGGTCATTCAAAAAATTGAGAATAGGAGTGGACCAAGCACAGAGTCCTGTGACACCCCAGTGTTTATAGTGGGTGGGATAGTGAGCCAGCAATTTTAACTGATTGTGTTTGGCCTGTAAGGTTAGCATGGAACCAGTCCTTAGTCAATTTGGATAGGCCAGCTGATGTGAGATTTCCTAGAAGTGGAATGGGAGACTGTGTCAATGCCTTGGTAATGTCAATGAACATGGCTGAAGTGAATAGGCCACTGTCCATCCCTGAGAGGATGGAGTCCATGAGCCTAAGTAGGGAGGTGGTGGTGGAGTGATGTTTCTGGAAACCAGATTGGAAAAGGGAGAAGATGCAGGAATCAGAGAGACAGGTATTAATTTCTGTGAGAACCAAGTGCTCTTGAAGTTTAGCAAGGATAGGAAGGAGATATGGGCAGTAGCTACCAGGTGAGGAGGGGTCACCATCCTTGGGAAGGGAAGGACAATGGCATGTTTCCAAGCTGCTGGTACAGAAGCAGTAGAGGATAGATTTAGAATCTCAGACAGTGAGAGGAGATAGCTGAAGCTGATAGGAATAGGAGTTTGGGATCTAAACCATCTAGCGAGCTGCCTTTTTAGGGTTCAGTGCAAGGAAAGTTTCCAGAGTATCAGCAGGGGAGACCCAGAGAAAGAAAACCACATGGGGGAGTGTTCTTTAAGGGTAAGTAAAGGGGAGATAGGGGAGGTAGGAGGAAGGACAGGAAAGCAGGGGCACAAGAGGTGAAATAGGAGTTAAATTCATTTGCGACAGTAGGGTGATCAGATGTAAGAGGCTGTTTATTTTGAGAATGGAGGTGGGTGATTTAGAGGGGATGGGCATGGACTACCTTCCAGAATTTAGAAGGTTGTTGACATTTGTTTGGAAAGTAGTACTGAAAGTATTCAGCCTTGGCCAATTGGGTGGTTTTGGTACACGTGTTCCTGAGGGAACAGTAAGACTACGAGGTCACTTGGCAATTTGATGGGTTGGTGGGTCTTTCACGCTTTGTCACAAGCCCTAGACAGGCCAGCAGTTTAGGGAGAGCTATGGTAGATGATTACCATGGACCTTGGATTGCCTGATCAGTGCATGATGGTTCCATTTGCTGAGGAATTTATCTTTAAAATAATTCAGAGCTTCGTCAACATTATTAGCTGTCGGACAGAGGCCAATCAGTGTGAGCTAAGTCATGGATGAGGAGTCGAGGTCCATCGATTTGTAGGATCGGGTTAATATGATGTTGTGGGGGACCTTAGGCCTATGTATTTTCTGGACCAAGTAGATCATGTTGTAATCACTTACTGCATCAGGTAATAGACCTGATTGAATAACCCTGTGAGGTGGGAGGTGAGCACCCAGTCAATCAGAGAGTGGTTATCTGTTTTGTAGTCATATGGATAGGCTCTTGTATTAGTTAAGAGATTAAGAGCCCCAATCTCAGTTCAAGTCTTACTTTGTGTGTTGGCCAGCCAGTTTAAATTAAAATCACCCATTACATAAAGTTCTCCAGTGGAGGAGTGGAAATAATAGAGGCAATGAGGTCAGTTGTTGTAGCAGTAGAGAAACCAGGGTGACAGTGAAGCCAGCAGTGAAGATGGGGATAGAGGAAGGGCAGGGCTAGCTTTATGAGCAGCACCTCATAGGCACCTGGGGGAATTAGATAGAATAGTGGTATATTGTAATGCTGAGGAGATGTACATAGCTTCTCCACCTCCTTACCTGCTCGATCTTGGCGGAGATGGTATAGCCTGGGATAGATATTGTGTCATTTGCTATCTTTTGCTGAGCCATGATTCTGAGATGATGAGAATGTCAGAGAGAGAGATACAGCGAGAGGTTGCAGTAGGTAAATTTTTGATAACAAGCTGCATATGTTAAGGTGGAGAAGCTTGAGGCCCACAGGAGGTTGGAAGAGTTATTGGAGGTGGGGCAGGGTTGGTATTTGTAACATCAGGGTGAGAGGCCCTGAGTTGCGTTTGATATCACCAGTGGATAGGAAAAGAAGTGTGATGATAAGGTTGTGCAATTTGGAGCTTTTATACCATGGTTGGTCATATACCCACTGTGGCTTTGGGGTATCATGGTTACATGCTGGCAGGAGAATAATTAGTTGCCTTATCAGTACCCAGAGTTTGCCATCGCTAGAAGAGATGCATAAGGTAGGATTTGACAATGGAACCATATATGTAAGCAGGAAGAAGGGGTAATGACGTATGAGAATTCAGGAGCCTGGATGGTAGGAGTATGGAAGGAGGATGGTACATCATATGTAGAAACCAGAGGGGGTATAGAGTTTTTGGGAGAGGACAGCGATGAAGCATATGAGCAGGAAGAGAGCAATTTTTAATATGCTATGACTGTTAGCCATGCTTGAGCAACAGAAAGAAAAAACTGCTGGATTAATGGAGAAAAAGACACTCAGGAAATTGAAATGGGTTAGTAGAGTGATTTAGAGTGTGTGGTGTTTATGATTGTTATAACACTTTATATCGCACTTGACCACTAGTAATTTTGCCTGTCAATCATTGTGACAAAATTCACTAGAGACTATTAAAAATCACTTGTCTCTTATTTTCCACCCCTGACAAAGCCATTACTGGTGAAATGCTGGGGTTGTGTGCCTCATTACTGTGACTAGCAGTTCATCTGCACTGTAGATTTGATGCCTGTTTGGCAATAAATTGTATTTTGCAGCAAAGCACTTAGCGTACAGATGATCTTTGTTTTCTGTAAATGAGTACAGCTAAATGTGAGTTTTGTTTGACAAGCTCAGGGTCAGCCACCCCTTCAGCAGCACTGGCTGGACTCTTACTGAACCATGTCTGTTTGTGTTGGGGTAGTGTGTATTGTGGTATCCAGTCAATGATCGTGACAGGCATAGTCATGCCCACATCCAGGAACTGAGAACAACACCAATACACAGAAGAGGAGACAGACTGAAGCAGTAACTTATTCACAGCATTCAGGTACTTAGACTGCAAGTGGTTCAGTAAATGAGTTATAGGGGTAACAAGTGCTTCAGAAACTGGAAACAGCACAGAATGAATATGGATGCTGCAGGAGCCACTACAAACAAAACAAACAAGGGACCTTCAGTTTGGGAATGTACCCTCATTCTAAAGGGAGAAATCAAGGGAGAGAGAGAGAGAGAGAAAAAAAACTAAAGGGCTCAGAGACTGGACAAGAATCAGAAGGTGAAATTTATGCTTCTTTTATGTACTAGAAAATAACTAATACAAGAGCTCAACATTTCATATAATATAATCACCTTAAAGACATATGGTGAAAAGGCCAAATACCCAGAGGACTTAGGGTCATGAAGGTACTCTCATGTCACATAGAAAGCTTCAGAAATATGGAAACTTTATTAAGGTTAGCAGAAGAGTGCTCGCTAAACTTTACAAAACTGGTATGAAGGAGCACGCACACTGATTGTGCGTGCCAGTGTATCTCAGGGAGTACAAACAAGAGTGGCTAACCAGTCAATGAGTTCCAAAATGTCTGCACTCCACCAAAAATCACCACACTGTTCTGAGAAGTTAGAAAGTTTCATTGATTTCTTTCTGTAAAGACTTGTTCCAAAACTCCCTTCATATCTCAAAGATACAGGGGACACAATTTGCAAAGTGGTAGACATGGAATGGCAAAATGATTATGTCTGCCTTGCAATTGATCTTGAGGCTCTGTACACTCTATAAAACATGAGTATGGGATAAGAGCCTGCAGGTTCTTTCTAGAGAACAGCCCCTATAGTCAAGTTATACTGATAGATTTTTTTAATGAAAGCCCTGAATTTTGTATTGACACAATGTTGTTGCTCTGATGAGTACTATATCCAGACATGTGGCACAGCCATGGGTGCCGTATTAATGGCACCTTCATCGACAGTCTATTTATGGGCTTCTGGATCTTAAAAAACTCAGAACCCTATTCTGACCCTGTCTACAAATATATCATTCATTGGTATTGATATATAGACAACTGTCTTTGTGTGTGGAGGGTAATGAGGAATCTGTGCAAGATTTTGTAAAGTGGCTTAACAACAATGATCTTAACTTGAAATTTACATGTACTGTTGGGAAAGAAAGTCTAGATTTCCTAGATATAACTTTAGTAGGGGATCATGTATCCAATAAAGTAACTACAAAGGCTTCATAAAAATATCTCCACTAACTCACTTCTGAGATTAGATAGTGGCCACCCCAAAGTCTCAAAAATTGATACCTCTCAGCCAGATGGTCAGGAACAGGAGGAATTGCTTGAATAACTTGAACTATGACAGACTGGAGAGGAACTGAATGACCAGTTTTACAAAAGGGTAGATATCAACAGTATGCCGAGGGAAGGGTGAAGCCCCATCGGTGAAATCCCCACAGCGACATTTCTGTCAAGTTTCAAAAATGTTGCTGTGGGAGACCTCAGTGAAATTTTGCCCTTTTGCTGAATTTCACCCACTTCATGTTAACTCTGACTGGAGTTAATCTGTAGAAAGTGGTAGGCGTAGCCCCCTGCATAGGGGGTTGGGGGCAGCCACCCAATAGAAAAACTGACTGATGTTTGACAGGCAATTTCACCTGTTGACATCAGGGATGTCTCTATGCCGAACATCAACAACATTGTCATCACGTCAGCATAGGTAAACCGATATCAACACATTCAAGAAGCAAAAACAAAAGTAGGAGATTTAACACAAAGAGAACTATACCATAAGGGAAGCATGGAAACTATAGGAACTACCTGGGGACCTGTTACTCTAGTAACTGAATACAATAATGTTGCAAGGGCTATTGGAAACATTATATGGAAAAACTAGACGATTATGCCAGGAACACTGGGGTAGGAATAGGCTGCGGGAGCCACTCCTAGAATAACGTTTAAAGAACACCCAGTCTACATGATAGACTAGTACACAGTCATTTTACACATGTAAATCTAATATTGGGATTTGGATGCCTAAAAGACCAGTAGGGACTCACAAATGCAAGCAATGCAACATCTGCCGATATATGAATGAGAGGAAAGATTTGACAGACTTTAGAAATAATACAGGAATAGTGATTGTGACAGGGTTGTATAAGGCTCTGCCCATTTGTTATGCAGAAAGAGTTTATTTGCAAGGGTCTGTTCTATCATCTCCTCTTCTGTCTCTTGTTTGTCTGGTTGCACAAACAAATTTTCTTGAAAGACCTAGGAACTGATCACTCTGACTGTTTCTTAATTCTCTGCCTCTCTCTATTTCTCTGCCTTCCCTTGTTATTTCTGTTTTCTCCCACTTGCATATCTCGGGTATTAAAATATATGTGAATCTTTATGTGAAAATGTCACTGATGCTGGGATCCATTTGTTTAAAACTGTATATAGTTTTACTGTTAAAATGGTTGCAAAAAGCTATTTGGAACTCAAGGGTTAACCTGAGATGCAGTTTTAAGCCTTTTGCAGAGTTGTCAACAAGAGATCAGTTCTGGGACTCCATATACTGTTTTGCTACATCTACAAAGAACAAAACTGACAAGAACATTCTGTAAACTTACAAGAACATTCTCTGTGAGAAGCAGGCTAAGCTAATGAGTTCTCAGACAAAGACTTATAAAAGAGCAGCAATGCTTTTGCTACAGAGACAAGGACAGTGAGAGACTACGAGACTGAAACTTGTAATTAAGAGATATCCTCAGAAAAAGACTTAGTTTTCTCCATTTGTACTGCCTTTGTAAATAGTTATACTGAATAATTTTATTTTTATTTTGCTGTTATTGAGAAAAATAAAATGCTATTTACAAATTCTGAAACTATTCCTGATCTTCCTATGCTTCCTGACCTGTGCCTCAATGACAGATGGTGTCAGCCTAAGTGGGATTTACCCTGTGCCTACTCTAAGCCAGGAGTTTTGTGTGTGGGTACTAGACCTGTTCCCAGGAAGCATAGAAGACAGTGTTGTAGCTATGATAGACTGGAACAAACAGTAACTGCCAATGCTGTAAAAATGTGAATGTTTCCTTCACCTCTGAACAAACTACAGAAATTTGTAACTTGCTAAAAACATTTCACAGTAGTTTTACCACAGTACCAGTCTGAGCAAAAGGGTTGAGCATGTAACAGTGACAAGGAATGCTCACCCTATTAGAAAAAAGACATATAGATTACCAGAGTGGGTAAAAGCAGACATGGTTAAGAAATACAAAGAAATTAAAGAATTGGGTATCATAGAAAAGTTGGAAGTGCTAGGTCATCACCAATGGTGACTCTAAACAAAAAGAATGGGGTGTAAGAAGTTGCCTTGATTTCAGGAAATATAATCAAGTGTCAGAATTTGACAGTTATCCTATGCACAGAACTGGTGATTTAGTGGACAGACAGAGGAATGCCAAGTATATCAGTACCCTTGATCTCATCAAGAGTTACTGGCAAATCCCCATATCTAAAAGATCCAGAGACAAAACTGCATTTGCCACTCCTATAGGATTCTATCAGTTCACCACCATGCTGTTTGGTTTATAAGGCATACCCGCTACATTCCAGTGGTACATGGATGTAATTTTATCCCCTCACACTGGCTATTATGCTGCGTACTTGGATGATGTCACGGTGTACAGTCCAGACTGGAAAAGTCACCTGGAACACCCTGAGCAGTTATCCAATCAATCAAAATGGCAGGTCTGACCATTAATCCTACCAAGTGTGCATTGGGCATGCAGGAAACCAGATATTTGGGTTATGTTTTGGGAAATGGAAAAGTCAAGAAAGAGGTTTCCAAGATAGAAGCTGCAGCTAACAGCCTTGTCTCCAAAACCAAGAAACATGTCAGGTCATTTTAGAGCTGACTGATTATTAAAAGAGATTTTTCCCAGCTTTGCCAAGTGAGCTATTCCCCCACTGAACTCACAATTAAACAGTTCCTGAATAATGTGAAATGAACCCCAAAGTGTGACAAGGCTTTTGGGCCATTAAGGCTGCAATTATGTTCAGTCCCTGTTTAAAGAAGCCCAGACTTCGAGAAACAGTTTTGTTACAGACAGATGCATCAGGCGTAGGCCTAGGTGCAGTCTTGAGTCAACATATAGATGGGAAGGAACATCCCATTCTATATATCAGTAATTGTATTTTTAAGAAACTACCACTACTATCTTTTGACCAACCACCAAATTTAGCCAGCCTAATTATTAGGCACAAGCTTTCACCAGAACAGAATACCATGTCACACAATGGCACACGACCCTGCAATCAACACACCTGTAACACCTGTGAGCTCATTTCCACCTTGGACTGTGTGGTTAAATCACGAAACAGACAATTTAAGATGCATGGGAGTTATATATGCACATCACAGCATGTCCTTTATTTCATTCAGTGCAAGAGATGTCCACAAACAGGTTATGTTGGAGAAAAAACACCAACAGCTCCGCATTAGGATGAACTTCGCACAGACATACTATTAAAACAAAGAAGGCTGAAAAACCAGTGGGGCACCACTTCTCCCAGCCTGGCCACTCAATTTCAGATATGTCAGTAATGGCCTTAAAAGGAAATCTCAAAACACACAACAGAGAAAACTTTTGAGATTAAACTTATTTACATCTCAATATGGCTGCAGATGGGATGAGCGTTGATCTGGGTTTCATGAGACATTACAGAAACTGACATCCACAGACCTCTTCTTCTTCAGACTGGCATATTATAGGACTTCAGCATGCGTGGGGTGTGTGTGTATGTATGTATGTAGATATGTATTGTGAGGTATGTGATATAACAGGTGTGGGGCTTGCTGTCACATTGAGGTAGGCTTCTGGTTAGATACATGGAGTTACAGTGTGTTACTACTCTTACTTCACACACATAATGAATATTATTTCCTCCTTACTTTTTATCTTCACCTGGGAGTGGGGTTGATTATGTTGCACCATATTCAGATTACCTAGCCTGTTACTGTACATACAGTAGTGTTATCATAGACTGTCAGATATTTTTTTTAACTCTGAACATATTAAGGTGTGTGATCTCATTTCCATGGGGATCCTGGACAGATCTTTTATAGTAGGCTAATATTGTAGTGATTTGTGGAAATATAGGTATGTTAGACCTCTGGTCTTACACACATACTTAATATTTACTTCTAGTTACCTTATCCTGGTGAGGGTGGCAGTTTTATTTCATTTTGGTTCTATCCGAATCCTTGGAAATGTTACTAAGTAGATAAGAGTAAAGTAAATAGTGTCACATTTTTGCTCTGTAGATATTAGGATACATGATCCCTTTTACTTGGTTTTCATGACAAGCTGAATTCCTTTGAGGAACAATTGCAGTGACTGATGTGAATGAGGTTCATTAGGAGAGAGAGAGAGTGAGTGTGTGTGTGTGTGTGTGTGTGTGTGTGTGTGTGTGTGTGTGTGTGTGTGTGTCTCCTAAAGCTAGTCACCCTCTGCATTATGGGGATGTGGGAGTGGTAGGGTGTATTGTTTGTGTGAAGAGGACAAGAGATATCACATTTTTATCGCTTTCAGATTCCTTAGACACTTCTGGTACATCAAGTTGTTGTACACTGAGGTGGGATATTCAGAGTGCGCCAGGCAGGGGCGCAAGCCTGGTGCAGCAAAATTGGGATGCACCAGTGAGTGTGCTAGGTAATATTCAACGGTGCTGCACCATGGCTCAGCACCATTGAATATGGCAGCATGGCCTCCCGAATTGTTCATGGTGCAGTGGGCACTGTGCCAGTGCAAGAGGCAACAGAGGGCAGGGCACAAGTGTGGTTGTGCTAGCACAGGAACCATGATATTCAGTGATGGATATGCAAATGGTGCCATAATGCATGCAAGGTGCAACTGGGGCCATTAGCATGTCATTATGACCCCATTTGCATGCAGGTGTGCAGATCCCCAGTGACTTGCACCTGGCGCCCCTGCCAGGCTGCAGCCTTCAGGGACTGACACCCCCCTGCACATAGGGTTAAAGTGCCCCAGCCAGTCAGTGTGGGCATGAGTATATAATGAAACATGTCAATATCTCTGGTGGTCAGTGGACGCTTCCAGCCAGTCGCGGGCATCTGATACCATAAAGTATTTTAAATTAACCCTGGTGGCCCAGTGGCACCCCCTCCAAACCCTTCCACTGAGCCCGCCACCCTGCTCCCCGGTTAGCAGCGGGCAGCAGCTTTCCCCACCCGGGCTAGCCTGACCACCCACTGACTGACTGTGACAGTGCGGCTGTACACCATTGGTCCAGCATGGGCCAATGGGCATGTGAACTATACCATACTACACAGTCCAGATATGTGAATGGATCCATTCATATATCAGGACATAGTATGTCGCGGCATGATCTGCATGCCCATTGGCTACCCGCTGTCAGACAAATGAGTGTACAGCGGCTGCAATCAGTCAGCAACTGGTGCTTTCTGGTAGGGTGCTGCTGCCCGCTCTGACTGGGGTGGGAGCGGGGTGGTGGGGCTCAGTGGACAGGTTGGGAGGGGTACCGCTGGACCACCAGGGATAATTAAAATGCTTTTGGTATACTTACACCTGCATTCGGTCTGGAGGTGGTCCACTGACCACCAGGATATTAGACTTGTTTTATTATATATGTATGCCCGCGATCGGGAGGGCTAAGCAATGGCTGCGACCCTGGCTCTGGTGCTCAGGTGCTGTGTTGCACCTCCTGCAATATGGCAGCCTACCTGTGGGTGGCCAGCCCTTGCTCCTATTTCCTTTGGCTCAACTTTGATCACCAGTGTGCAGTACAAGTAAGGATTGCACCAGCATATACGCATATCCCAGGCTGAATATCGGAATGTGCAGAATATGCATGGGCATGGCCCTGCACTTGCACCGCATACATTACCGGTGCACCCTAGTGCATTGGGATCTGTGCAGCACAACATCCCTTTTGAATATCATGCCAGGGTGCATCAGTACACCATATGTACAACCTTTGAATATCCTGGCCTGAGAATTTATTGACATCAGTACATATCAGGCTGCATGGTCTTAATTCTTTGGTGGTCCTTGACAAGAGTTTTTTGTTTGACACTAATACTGTCAATTTATATTTAAATTATCATTTTTAAAGTCCTGTCACTATACTTGAGGTTTTGAAGTTTCACAGGGCATGATATCTAGCTGGAGAGTACAGCTGGGTGATAGGTTGAGCTAAGTTTTACACAACATACAGTGTGCACTAATGTTTTTAAGATAGCTTTACTGGTAATTTATTGTCTATAATGCATACATTGAAATGTTTGGAGTCCCAAGGCAATCTTACGTATCTTTAATCTGGGTGGGGTTGCTTTTCAGTAATCACATCCTTATACAGACTATGACACTCATAGCTTGATTTAAGAGTCATCTGCTCTAGCAGTGTTATCTTATGTCAATTAAATTTATATGCAGTAGGATTCTTTGTATGTGTTTTACCAAGCACCTTTGACCCTGGGTCTCTCCTGGCTGAAGGTAACATGGTACTGTTAAACTTCTCTGACATCACCATCTGTATTTTTTAAATGAGTATTTTAAACCAATGAGGATTTTGTCTGTTTTTTCTGCATGATCTAGCTGTTATAAGTATTGTTTTTTCTAAATAACTGCCATGATGCTTCTGAAGGAGGACTGGTTGGTCTGAAAGTTAGAGCACTTTGTTCTTGTTGTTACAGCTATGTTGGTCCATTAAAAGGTATCAAATCATTTACTTCTGGATCAATATATCAGTAGGAAATTGCACAAAGAGACAAAAGGTACTACACGATTGAAAAGGAATGCCTTGTGGCAAAGTGGGCAATGGAGTCCTTAAGTTTTATTTGCTAGGAGCTGACTTTGTATTGATAACAGATCACAATCCTCTCTGTTGGCTTAATCAAATGAAGGATAAAAATTATTGAATCACACAGTGGTACCTGGCATTATGACCATTTAAATTTAAAGTGATGCACAAATCTGGGAAAGAGAATATCAATTCTGATTTTCTGTCAAGATATGGATCAGGAATTGAGAACAATTAAAAAAACTGAGTTGAAACTTCTCTGTTTGTTATGCTGCATATGCACTTTACTGTAAAGGTAATAAGCTAATGTTAGATGGAATGTAATAGAACGTTTTGTAAACCTGTTTTTAAAACAGGTTCCCTCTTAAAGAGGGGGTATGTGACAGGGTTGAATAAGGCCCTGCCCATTTGTTATGCAGAAAGAGTTTATTTGCAAGTGTCTGTTCTATCCTCTCCTCTTCTGTCTCTTTTCTGTCTGGTTGCACAACCAAATGTTCTTGAAAGACCTAGGAACTTATCACTCCAACGGTTTCGCAATTCTCTGCCTCTCGCTATATCTCTGCCTTCCTTGCTATCTGTCTTTTCTCCTCCCTTGTATATCTGCAGGTATAAAAATATATGTGAATCTTTATGTGAAAATGTCACTGATACTGGGATCCCTTTGTTTGAAACAGTATATAGTTTTACTGTTGAAATGGATGCAAAAAAGCTATTTAGAACTCATGGGGTTAATCTGAGATGATTTTTCTAAGCCTTTTGCAGAGTTGTCAACAAGAGGTCAGTTCTGGGATACCATGCAATATTTTGCTGCACCTGCAAGGAATGAAACTGAACAAGAACATTCTATAAACTTACAAGAACATTCAGTGAGAAGCAGGATCTCTTAACGAGTTCCCAGACAAAGACTTTTAAAAGGAACAGCAATGCTTTTGCTACAGATACAGGGAGAGTGAGAGAATGAAAGACTGAAACTTGGAATTGAGAGATACCCTCAGAAGAAGGACTTAGTTTTCTCATTGTATCGGCCTTTGTAAATAGTTATACTGAATAAGTTTTATTTTTATTTTGCTGTTATTGAGAAAAATGAAATGCTATTTGTGAATTTTGAAACTACTCTTGATCTCCCTATGCTTCCTGACCTGTGTCTCGATGACAGTGATCAGAGACCTAATCACTTGTAATACAATATTTGTGGTATACATAATCTGGTGTACTTGTGGGCTTGCATACATTGGCAGAACAATACATAGCTTAAAGAAAGAATTTAAGAACACATTGGGTACATCAGAAATGCTAGAATGGATAAAGTAGTGGATATACTTTTTTTAATTTGATAGACTTTATTGAAAACCAGGTATCAAAGACATAAGACAAATAACAATGTAGCAAATATAAAACTCAACCCTTCAACCCCTCTCCCAGGTGGAGCTACCTTGGTACAAAACCAAAATAATAACGTAATGAAAAGGAAAACCCTAGTAATATAAACATGCCAAAAGCCAGATAAAACAATACAATACAGTTTCACAGTTAACAAAATGAAAACAGTAAGAGTCTAGATGGTATAAAAAGTATAAAGCTTACCCGATCTTTCATCGAAGAGGAAGCCTATGTTAACTACGCTATCATATACTCACTCTAAGGTTAAACAATAATTCTGTAGCCACTCCTAGAAGAAATAGAAACTTGGTTGAGCTAGTGCCATGGACCACTTTCTAGAGAGAGAGAGAGAGAGAAATTAAAGCCATGTAAAATTTACGTCTCATACTAAAACTGAACTATAGTCCCCAGAATACATATCTCAGGTTTAAACAGACCTTGTAAACCCAAGAGAGGGTCTGCCTTGTCTTCAATGAGAGGCTCTATAGGAGGAACAATCTTGGGAAATCCCAGAAAATATGCAGGGTGGAGCCCTCATCTTGTCCACATCCAATGCAGACAGAAGAAGACAATCTAGCTATCTTAACCAGTTTTTTGGGGAGTGTAATAGAGATTGTTCAAAATATTAAACTTGGTGAGTCTCAATTGATCATTGGCAACCTACCAGTAAAAGTTGGTCCGTATAAGCTGCCATTCAGAGGGGATAATGGAAACAGAGTGCCACAGGAAGGAGAAGAACAATCCAATTCTAGGAAAATCTTGGAAAAAGCAAGGAATACAAGGCAGACACTGCAGGTGGTTTTAAAACCCGATCTTTAATAGTAGTTAAAAACACTGAGATATCAGTGGTCAAAGTGCCTGGTCCAAACCAGTGGAGTAGAACATGCCTAAGCTGGAAAATTTAAAAATATGATCAGTTCCCAATTGAAGGTAATCAAGGATGCCTGCAATAGACAACAAAGACCCTGCAGACAACAAATCACAAACCTGGACATGAACCAGTTGGGGAAGCCACTCCATGGAGATAATGTGGCCTCCAATCTTCAAATTGCAATTGCTATTGTGGAATATGAAAGGGCCAGGGACAGGTGCAACTGCCAAATGCTATATTAGCCTCTGGCACCTATAAGTTAGTATCTCTTGCTTATAAGAGATGCATCTGCAGAAGACTGATGTTAATTATTTTAGGCAGGATTGGGTCAGACAGGGTTATGGGGCTGTGGTTAGTTCTAGGAAGGAGGGTTGCTATACTTACAGCTCATCAGGTTTCATTTCAGTTGACCCAGGAATCTCGGATCCTGATGGTCGATATGTTATTATACAGGGCTGGGTGGGGACCTTCCAGATAGTATTGGGATCAATCTATGGTCCAAATTTGGATTCCCTCCTTTTCATGCATCTTTCTACTCTTCTCTCTCTCTGGTTGCACCATGTTTCTGGGTGGAGACTATGAAATCTGTTTTTATTCAGATATTGACCGGTCAGAGTCCTGTCATAGGGGTCTTTCACCAGCACAAGGGGCATTAAGGGAGATGATTGAGGTTTTGGGTCTAGCAGATCCTTGGTGTATTTTACATCTAACAGAGAGACATTATAAGTTTTATTCGCTGTACATTTGATGTCATCCGGGTAAACTTTCTCATCAGTCAGAAATTACTTCAGGGCTTTTGGCAGTGCACCACCATGAAACTGTGATCTCAGATCATGTGTCTGTCTCTATTACTCATTCACTAGGGTCTTTGGGAGTGTGGTGTGTTGTGGAGACTCAACACACTAACTATTGCTTCCTTCAGATACTGTCGAAAAGTTAGGGATTACATACAGATCTTTTTAAGAAAATGAGGGTTCCATAGGACGAGTGGATACATTGTGGAGTGCTGCCAATTGTGCTATTAGGGAGAGCTAATTCAGTTAACAGTGGGTAGGAAAAATAAATTTAACCATTCTCTTGAAGGTATACTAAGGGACATCAGGGACTTGGAGAATGTGGTTTTATCTGCTTCCTCCTAGGATACTTGGGTTCTTTTGCACAAACAGAGGAACAATACTTCAATCTTCTGTCTCAAGAAGTGGATCTTGCCCTTCAACGTACAAAGTTTAATTACCTTGAGTCTGGGAATAGGGCAGGTAAACTGTTAGCTTTGTGCCTGCGTAAACTTGATGCTGCTAGAGGGATTTGTCGGATTTGCTGTGCCACAGCTGAGGGATTCAAGACACACCCTAAGTGCATAGCTGCTATTTTTGTGACTATTACTTAGATATTTACTCAATTAACCCACCATTTCTTCTGATCTGAAGCCATCTCGATTTATTTGGATTCAATGCCTTTGCTAGTGTTAGAAGCCAGCCTTAGCAGAATCTTTAGTTCCACCCATTTCCCTGAGAAGGTACATTCAACCATAAAACAGTTTCTTCTTGATAAGGCCCCAGGGCCTGATGGGTTCAGTAACAACTTTTATGTTACTTTCTCAGCTGAGTTAACTCCCTTTTGGTTAAGCTTTATAACATCTGGCACTTGAAGGTTTTTAGGAAGCTAGTTTCTTGGAAGCCTTAATTACTTTAATTGCTAAGCCTGATAAAGATAATTCCCTGCCAAGCAGTTATTATCCTATATCTCTAATCAACACCGATATTAAGATTTTGTCTAAGATATTGACCACTAGACTTGCATCGGTTCTTAACATGCTTGTTAGCCCAATTCAGGTTGGGTTTATGAAAATAGGTACTCTAGTGATCACTTGAGGAAGGTCCACCATCTATAGTCATGTCCAGGAGAGCAGGACCCCAGCTGCCCTGGTCTCCCTGGACACTGAGAAGGCCTTTGATCGGGTCTCTTGGCCCTTTTGTTGCTGTATTGAAGAAATGGGGATTCCCCATGTATTTATTAAATGGGTTTGCTCTTGTATTCCTGTCCATCAGGAGGGTTTGTGTAAAGGGATACTTTCTGATTCTTTCCTTTTGACGTGGTACACAGCAAGGTTGCCCCTATCTCCATTGATTTTTAATTTATACCTAGAGCCTTTGATAAGACATCTGCAACATGCTCATGGGGAATAGCAGGATTCAGGTATTGGGATGGAAGTATTTCTTGTCAGCTTATGCTAACGTACTCCTGTTACCCAGTGAACCTAGCACAAGTGCTTCTGGCCATAGAGCAACACCTGGACAGGCTGTTGCTGTAAGTAATATTACAAGTATTGACATCCCGTGGAAGCATTAAAATAAGTACAATACTCTACCACCACTGCTGCAATAAGAACTAATGGTGTTATAAATGTCATTAAAAGGGTATAATACCCATGAGCACTTGCACCTGCTCATTCTGGACCAGTACAGCACTTCCACGTTCAGCTGTAAATTTAGACTTTTATTAAAATATACCCATGCTGTTAAAAATTAAGATTGTGGCAGCCCTGGACTCCCAAAGCAGCATTACAAGGTATGTTGGAATGGGGCAAGACTACAGTTTCTTTGCACATCACCTTTAAGGCTAAAGCACAGCTGGAGTCTTATTTTAATTGGAGCTGGACAATGGATTCCTTTCAGACAATAGTTGGGAACATGAACATCAAGACTACTGGTCAACCCATCCCTCTCTTTTGCCCTCAATTGGAGGGTTACATTTTGCATCTCATAGAGAATGGTACAGTTTGTCAATTCCATTACTCAAACAGTGTTTCTCTCTGGACGATACTCATTTTTTAGGTATCTGCAAATGTTCCACATGAGTTCATGCCTTGTTAGGCCCTAAGCCCTGGGAGTTAGCAGTTCATTCTTCACTGGAGAGGCTTTTTGCCTGTAGTATCCATGCCTCACCAGGTTTTGTTATTTACAAACTGTTACAAGTATCAGATTCCTGGGCCCCACAGGAGTCTGTTATTACTGGACACAGGCACTTGCCATTCCTTCTGATCAGTCTCTATGGGTCAGAATATGGTAACATTTATGTAAGTCTATTAAGAAAGATAGACTTAGATTAATACAGTTTCATGTGTTGCATATTCTTTATTTTCTCTGGTTATATCTTACAAAATAAGAAAAGTGGCTTCCCTAGTATTCCTTAAATGTCATCAGGTAGAGGGTACCTTATGCCATATGTTATGGGACTGTGAAAATTCAGCCTTTTTGGATGCCTATTAATGCCTATTTAGATCTTTTATTGGGACTCAAAGATTTCTTTCTTCCTAACATTTGTTTGATTGGATTTTACATGAAAATTATTTTGTATTAAAAAACTCATATGGCGTTAATTTCTGCTGTGGCAAAACTAGTTATACTTGCATTGACTAGATGAGACAACCCCATCTCTGAAAGAATGGCATAGTGAAATTTTGAGTGCTCTTATATTAGAGAGCATATTGCTTATCATAGAAAGTGTCCTCAGACCGTTGCATCTTGGTGGGAGTCTCTTTTACCCTTCTTTCAATCCATTCTTAGGGATTTGTGTGTTGTTTGGTGCAGGCACCTGTTCTGTCGAGCCTCTTCTCTGCAGGACTCTCCTACTTGGTCTGGGATTTTTCCTTTTTCACTATTATTAGCAGGGCTAAGCTGTGGGAGAGGGTGCGGTCTGGACCCGGGAAGGTGATATGTACCTTCATTGTTTCTGTTATTTGTCTTCTGTTTGGGGTGCAGTCTTTATTAACATGCACCATTACATACTCTTGTATGATTTTATGTAGGGGGTTTTTTTTATTATTACCCTTGCTGTTGCTGTTATTGTTCTTAAAAATAAATAAAGTATATCCAATGAAAAAATTACAATTGATGAGTATAGGTTGGGAAATGTCCATATAAATTGAGTGTTTCAGCAATACCTATAACTGGAAATATAACTGAAGTGAGATCCAGTGACAGTATTACAAAATTCAGAAGGAGAGATTTTAAAGGGTGAAAAACAAAGATGGCACTGACAACCTGAAATTATTAAGAGATCCAGTTCTAGATCCAGCCATATGGGTACATAAGAAGTGTTAGAATTTTGGGTAGGTAGGGAGAGCCACCAACAACTTATTAAAATGGATAGCAAAATAAAAAACAAGAAAGTGAGTGAGTTTAAGGCCACCCAGAGTGTTAGGGGCAGCAAGCTTCCATGTAAGCCCACCTTGGGGCTTTCTTGTCCTGATAAATTCAGTAATCATACTGTGAACATGCAGAAACCAAGACAGGGAAAGCAGAAATGTAACATATTTAGAAGATAAAAAATTAGGGAAGGACATTCATTTTAATAACATTAATTCTCCCATCTGAAGTCAAAGGGATGGTTTGCACCTCTAGAGATCCTGCTGGAGCTTGAGAGGGTAGACATTTTGTTGAAACACATAACTCAGATCCAACTGACTTAAAGTGCATGGACATTGAAGTCATAAAATGCAGCTAAAGAGGTGATAGAGTTAACCTATTGCTTTAAAGAGAGTTACTGAATCCATCATCTGGATACAGTGAATCTATCAGGTCTATGTGAAATGTATGACTTGAAACCACATCTGAGATGAACTCTTGTTTCTGATATTGGAAATACAGCTTTATCAAGTCCCCACACACACAGTTTCTATCAATGGCCAGGTTCTAATGCATGTAAATCAAATGAATTATGATTAAGAAATGAGAAAACACCTTTTAAATGTGATATTGCATTAGATAATAAATTCTGCACATTTTTTCGAATTGCTCAACAAAGTCCCATTTTGTCACCCACCCTTTTTGCTCTCTGTTGTTCCTGAATTCATTTTATGTGAGTTAAGCTATGAATCTATGGTGTTAAGATGTTAAGAATACATTTGAATGTATTATAAAAATTGTTTCAGATTGTTTATGTTCTCTTCTGACCAGGTTTTGCCTTGTGCATTACTTTCAAAATGGAGTTGGACACTGATTGTGAGATATGTCAGATGATCCCCAGGCAATGCCTTGAATGCATGGAGGGTTATGACAGCATTCGTCACTACTATCATATTGCCAGTGGTAGCAAAAAGTTT
Source organism: Neoceratodus forsteri (assembly GCA_016271365.2). Lineage (NCBI taxonomy): Eukaryota > Metazoa > Chordata > Ceratodontiformes > Ceratodontidae > Neoceratodus > Neoceratodus forsteri. The sequence goes on from CM028129.1 coordinate 1,021,939,322, forward strand.
AGTAACTGCCATAATTCGATTTCTCATTATGTACACTGTATTAAAAGAGTGAATGTATAACCTGTAGGCAGATTAACAAAAGTGTGCTCTGAACTTAATGAACTGATTTTGTGCTTTGAGTTTAAAACACTCTCATCTAGGAAATTTATAAAAGCACAGAGGTGTGAACTTTAGTTTACTAACTCTTTAACTGATATTTCTTCTTAAGTTGTATCAAGCTTACATTACTAATTTCCTTTTTCTTTAAAAATCATTAAAAATGGACACAATTTAATGGTGTCATCAGTGGAAGTATATAAGACACTACATGTTTTCAGTTCATTGCCCCTTATGAAACCTCATTGTTAGATGAGCGCTGGCATGTCTACCACTTTGGTGAAACTTGAAAAGCACAACTGCTGTAATATGCTGTATTTAATAAAAGACTGTATCAAGCAAACTAAAGAGCACAGTGTGGTGATTGCTGGTGGAGAGCAGACTTTTGGAACTTTGGTATGAAAGAAGGATAATGAAAAGTATACAGTAAGACTCTAACCACATAAATAATAAAAGCAAAAGAAAAATTAGCAAAACACTGTAATTAAGAGTTGCTAGTTGTGTCAGCTTAGGGCTATGATTTGTTTAATTACTATAAGCCTAAAATAACAATCTAAGCTGTTTTAACAGATGTAATAAGATTTTATGAATTACACTTGATTTTATAAATATTTAAATCATAATATGACTTGTGGTATAATATAATGTATTATTTTATAGGCATTGTTATTGTATGAATGTATGGAATTTTAAGATTGTAAAGATATCATGTCAATCAATAAATTCTTTACAAACCTGTTGTGCTAAGAGTGAGGGAGTACCGGTTTTGTTAAGGGACATGAAGTCTGGGGATTCAAATTAAAGGATAGTGGCTGGAAAGGCAGCTAGTGCGCGATGTCAACAGTTGCAGGACTCAGATGTATAGTTTCATGAGGAACTTTTTATTTATTTGAAAATTGGTGACAAGGAAAGACACACTCAGCTGGGGCTTGTTTCCAGGTGCAACCTGGGGAGGGAAGCAAGGATAACAAGCATTTTCAATGCTGAAAGTTGAACCTCCATTTTGCCACAGGGCGTCTTTAAAACAGTATGCCAGCGCCACTGGCAAACTTTACTGCAACCGACACTACAGCGAAAACAGTGCCAGGTCACTGTAGTGTTGGCACGGACCATGGCACTACTTTCTGGGGGTATTGCACCCCTCCCAAAGCAACTCTGACTCAGAGTTGATCAGTTCAGTAGTGGGGGTGGGGGCAAAGACCCTGAAGAAAACACAGTCTGAAGTGACTTTATGCCAACCACAAATGTGGACGACATAAAGGACTCACTGTAACATCAGTCAACAACAAAACTGTCAAGCAACTGTCATAGACCCTATAAAACCACCATGCACTTCTGCACAAAAAGACCTGTCAGAGTGAGGTAGCATGATGTTGATGCATCTGTGCCCTCAGGCCTTGATTAAGATTATGCAGCATATTGGAAATGTTTGAAAGCAGCAAATGTGTTTTACTAGTAGCAAATAGGGTTTGCAATTGTTAGTTGGTTGGCTGACATATTGGAAGCCATCCATTTGTCAGTACATTTCAATTTAGACTACTTGCATAGGTAGCTTGCAAGTGCATGCGAGATGGGAGTGGACCACAAATATTCTGAGAAATGACATATTGAAACTGCTCTTGAACTTACAAAATGCCTAACACTGTTCCACTGGCACAGTGTCAGAGTTCTGTAATCATGTTTTTCTTCATAGCAAACAGCATGCAAGCCTTTAGAAATCACACAACACACACACACACACCACACACACACACACACACACACACACTGCCCTCTTAAAATGCCAGTGGAAGTGCTATAGGCACATAACATGGCTTGATTCCTGGTATTACTTGATGTCCTGGTTTTATTTTAAGTTGTGTTATACAACATGTTACACAAAAAGCCTAGCTAAAATGCAACATCTCATTTTCAATATGGTCCTGCCTCTAATTTTTCTGTTTTATTTTGTTTATTTAAAATCTGAAAAGTCCGTGGGCCAAAGACCCATTTGCATGAGTGACCACAACAATTAAAAACAAGCAGTAACAGAATTACATAGAATATAGTAGTCAAAGAATACAAATTAGTTTTATGCTGGACACACTTTAGCTCTAGAAACGAGGTTAGGTAATTTGCTTAGGATCACAGTGGAGGAGCAGAAGGCTTGTTTTCCATCCTATAATCTTAAAATAAAATAACACACACCTTTGAAGGCCTGTAATGGATAAGAAAACAGAAAAGACATGTGTAAAACATATCTTACCTCCAAGCTGTTTCAGAATATGTGTAACTGTGGTGCACAGTAGAAAGCTATGTGGTACTCTAAAGGAAACCTGGCCTCATGCACAACTCAAAACATACATAATGGGATGTTAATTGCAGACAAAGAGATGCTCATAAAGTGTTTGAAAGGGACTTGAAAACATGTCTGTTTGCATAAATGTTTCTAGTATGTCCCAGTGTAGTTAACTCCTAAATTTGCTTACATCTAGCAAACATAATAAGAGTGGAGGGCTATAAGGGTGCCTAGGCAGGTCCACCTATATCCCTGCTATGGCATAATTGGACACCCATGAAGAGAGAGAGCTTTCAGTGTCAGTTCAGCCTGTGTGGGCTTGAATTTGTAACTTGCGCTTCTGTTTGTGCTGGCAGTGCTTCTTTTGCAGGAGTAGCATATTGGAATGCACCTAATGATCACAAACCAGAATTTGCGAGCATTGTAACATACCTACAGTCTCAGTCACTTTCTCATGTGACAGCACTATTTAGCCTTTGCTAGATCTTCACAACTACTTTCAATATGCTGATCTTTTGTTTTACTTAAAGGTTTTGGAGATACAATGAGAAAGCTGGAACAACAGAAATCTGGAAAACAAAAGTGGCAAGCTTAGGAGAAGCATTGGCAAATTAAGTCCACCTCACCCAGTCTCATAAGCAGGACAATAACAACTTTGTGGCCCCTAAGGTCCCTCTCCCATGTCTCCAGACCCCAATTAGGTGATTTGGGGGTTGTGGAGCATGGGGTGAATCTCCATTTGCATGAAGTGGCTTGCAAACAATCATGTGATTCTGTGCATGTGCGACACGTCAGACTGAGGTTGTATGGCGGTCATGCATCTGTGCTTCTCCATCCTTCCACTTTAAGGAAAACACTGCAGGGGACCGATAGAAGGTTTTAGATGGTGACAAGATGGTGGCACAGGATCAGGGCCAGCGGTGGTGAGCAGTAGGAATGTTTGGGGCAGGAGGTCAGCCCCACACTTGGGGAGGGGTGGGGAGAAGCATAAGATCATCCTACTCCCATTCTGGAGTGGAGATAATGATGGAAGGGACCAGTGGGATGGCAAAGGGTATCACAAGCATACTAAAGGGAGATGACATCAGCCAGGTCAATCAGGACAATGAACAGCAGTTTGCTGGGAGGTGTCCTGCAGATCAAAAGAAAAGCCACCATATGATTGGTTTGGCTTTTTCTTTCAACTAGAAAAGTTTCTGCCCATCAAGGCAAAACAGTGTCACAATCAGCCTGGCTGACGATTGGTGTGGTACTGTCTCACCTTCCAGCCCACTGTGCATTGGATTAACAGTGTCATACCCTTCCAAAATTACTCTTATAGCAAGAGGTTTAGTGTGTGTGTGCATGCATGGTGAACTTAAAACAGAACACAGCATAAATAAATACAGTGTTACAAGAAGAATTCAAATTCTTAGCACACAATGACCATGGAAGTGCAAAATGATCAAACAAATAAAGTTGGCAGTTAATCATTACTCTAGGTGCCAGGGATAGTTAAGAAAAGGAAAGCAGTAGCAAGGTGGAGGGAAGATGTCCCAGTTGGTGTCTGAGTGAGGCAGGAGAGGCAGTGAAATGAAGGGAAGAGGAAAGCTGGTTCCAAAGTGAGGAGAGAGAATAGGCAATAGCTGACTGTCCAGCTGCGGTATGGGGACATGGCAAGACAACGGTGCAATGGTCCCTGGAGCAGAGGGAGCAAGAGGCAGAAAGAACAATGGAGAAGAGGAATGAGAGGTAGAAGGAGATGGTCTCAAATGAGTATTTAGATAAAAAGGAGACACAGTGCATCAGGTGAGGGGATGGAAGAAAAATAATGGACAGAGATGAGTAAAGTGAGCAGTGATGCACTTGAGAGGGTGAGTTGACTGCAAAGCAACAGAAGAAATTACAGAGGAATTCAATCTGGCCAGGGAGGTGGAGGGGTGTACCCATAGACCATGTCTGCATAATCAAAGACAGGAGTACCATTTTAGTGACAGGCTCAAGACAAACATGTAGGAAAGACACTCTTTATTTCTGTACACGGCACCAAGTTTAGGACTGAGCTTGGCTTGGATGGCATCTATGTGGACAGGGAAATCAAGCTTACTGTTAAGCCACACACCAAAGTACTTGGAGGAAGGAGCCACTTCAAATGGGAAGCCATCAAGGTGGAAAAAGTGGGCATTTAGATTAGTTTGGCCAGTGTTTAGCTGGTATCAAAAGTCATGACAACTTTTTTTAAGTACTGACCCAAAGCTGGTTAGACTAGTACCATCAAAGATACTGTGGAAGTCTTGCTGTAGCAAACCTTCATTGTCAGTGGTGGAGGGCCAGAAGTGTAAATAACTGTGTCATCTGCATACATGTGAATCTGTGAGTTGGCACAGGCTGAAGTGAGGTCGTTGAGGAAAATGGAGAAGAGTATGGGCCTCTGGACATCTGTGCTGGGTAGAACAACAATAGTAGACCCCCAGCTGGAGCAGAAAGCAGAATGTAAACAATTCAAACTGATTGCTGGATAAATAAGAATCACACCCAGTAAACTGATGATCCAGGGAGCCTGATATACTTGCAAGTATGATACTTAGAGGTACTCAGAAAGAAGTAATAGGAGAAGGAAATGTCTGGCACCAGGAAAGAGGAATTCTGGCTTTTCCAACAGGATAAGTTGATAGGAAAAGGAGTAGGTGATTCTCATTTTAAGGGATGGTGTAAAGAACAAAGAGGATATCAGTGGGGTCAGTTGTTACACTGAGTCTATTTGGATAAGCTAAGAGAGAGAAAATATGAGGCAAAATAGTTACACAGAGAGAGGAACTGAAGGGCCGATATTCAAATGTTTTCCAGCCAGTAATATGTCTTTGTCCATGCAAACTGGGGTTCGCTGATCACCATATTTAAAAGGGGCTGTTGCATGAGCAAAGAGGTTAGTGCCCATGCAAAACATAGTGTGTGCATGTGGGCAAGGGAGGTGTGGCCATGAATAGCTGCACTACCCCATAATCAGAGGCTTTGTGCTGCACATAAGGGTGTAGTGTGGTCTTTTGTGCAGTGAAAATACTGCTGAAGAAAACCCCAACTTAACTCCAGGCAACCCTAGCAGCTGCTGGAGGTAATGCAGCCACCTAGTCAGTTGGCCTCTGAAGGTGCACAACCACCCCTGTGGTCCCTGGCAACCCCCCGATCTCTGGCCCATTCTGTAAAAAATATATCCCTGGTGTTAATGCCTCCCCAGTCCATTCTGTAAAAAAATATATCCCTGGTGATAGCAGTTCCTCCCGACCCCACCCCATCGATCACTGACCTGTTCTGTAAAAAATAATGTCCCTAGTAATAGTACTCTGGCACTATCCATTCTGGCAGTGTACTTTGATAGCCCTGTCAGGGCAGCACTAAGTGGCTTAATGCTTGGTTTACATGACCCTATAGTCAGTCGAATGGCACTAAATTGACTGATGGTCATGAAAAATAAAGCATCCTGACTGGCTAAAAGCAAATGCCAGGCATGCATTTATTTTGCGATAGAGCCCTTTGAAAAATAAGTGCCAATTCAGGGTTCCTCCATTACTTATGGTATTTCTGGGCACCCTGACTTTTCAAACTGGCTTGCCACCATGTTTTTAGTCTTGCTTAGCGAGATTCACCTCAGCAGCCCCACTTTGTGCCCCTGCTCTCATACCACAATATTTCTTTCATGTAAAAGTATAAAATAAATAAAAGTTGTGGAGAAATGGATCACAGCCGAAAAATTGCAAAGTGAGTGAAGCGACACTGCACTATTTCCATTAGTGGCACTGTGTATGAGAGTAAAGGTACTTTCTTTAATTTCTGTACTATAGGTTGATGTCCATCTGTGGTATTTTTAAACAAAGGAAGTACTGGTCCTGTCACACACAGTAGTGGTAACAGACCTAGCAGTTTCAGCCTCTATCTCACTCAACTCAGTTTTTGAGTTTTACACCCAAGTAACTTTCTGTACAAGCATACTGCCTCCTTATCTAGTACACAAATGAAAGAAAAAAGTGGAAAAACACACTACATCATTCCCGATACTCCTTCATCCACTGTACCATACACGGATGCCTCAGATTCCTAAACAATGCATACAAGTCTCGATTCTTCCATCAAGCTGACTCTGAACTCAGGGAAAACAATGTCACAATAAAAGGAAAAGCATTTAAATAAATAAATAAGAAGCAAAACAAAACTGTTTAACAATCTTAAGTCCTGTCTGTATGTGTGGGGAGGGTAACCATGGTAACTAACTGGAAACAAAAAACACACATCCAATGCAGGCAGAGGAACTATTTTATTACACAAAAATGAAACATCTAACTTTAACATCTAAACATAAAATTATTTTTATTCAGACTTATATAACACAGTGCCCATTTTCTAAGCACAATAATACCCTCCATGGTGGGTGGCACTGGGCAATAACAGACCTTCCACAGGCTATAAGGCCCTCTGCCTGCAGCGTCGGGCATCATTACAACTCTGGGCAGTCTGTTATTGCCCAATACTACCCACCCTGTGAGTATTACTACTACATATAACATATTCTGGCACCTCGGCAATCACAAGGTACAGCACAAATCTTTGCACTCCACTTTACATCAATTTGAATGTTGGGCCCCAGGAATGCAAAATGTTCAGCTCAGATTATTGGATGAAGTAGTCATACATGCTTTGTGAATGTTAATTTCCACAAGAAGAATTCTGGAGGCCTTATCTGTATGCTGTCATAAATATTTGAGAAATGTTACAAATAAATATTTGTTTTTCACTAAATTTAAAACTCCTCAACCAATTTATCCAGTTGTGTTAGATAGCAAGATATATTGACACTGGATATGCATGTCAAATGTTAAGTCTATACCTGCAAGAGCAGAGAAGTTGCAAGCATTCACATTTTTCAAGAGTTTTCACAAAACTTTGCAAATATTTACAAAGTAAAATTTTAAACCCTGTAACTTAAACATTTCTAAACTTATTCTCTTCATATTTAGTCAAATCTCTAACCCTTATATAAAGGTCATGCATACTAATTTACATATCAAGCTCCAAAGGTGTCTGAGTTATATGCAGATAAAATCTTTATGAAATTTTCCATAAAAATAAATAAAATGACTGATCTGAGCACTTATAATTTTAAGACAATGCATCCCAATATCATTATATTTAGCACATCTTTGGAATACCCTCTCAATAAGTAACCATTCCAAATTTCAGAGCTCAACAGACAGTGGAGTTATGACCTGTAACCAGGTAATACATTATCTTCTCAGGTTCTAGGTGGAATGGCACAAAAGGAAGAGACAATAAACAAGTGGTACTCATGTAATAAATGACATTTGTTACAGATTAGCTATAGGCTTACTACCATAACAGTGTGATCACTGGGAGAACACCAGTTTTCCTTATCTAGGCAATGCAGTCTTTCTTCTCAGAGAAGCTATATGTTACAAAGGGTTTTATGTCTGATAATAACTATGACAACAACTAAAGAAAATAATAAAAAGTATATAATTGGACATAAACAGGTGGTCTGGTGACCATCCTAACTAATATGAAAAGTTGCACAGCTTGCAGAAGATAACAGTACAATGGGATCACTTATTATCCCAAGGTCAGTTGGGTGTAATAAGCCACAATTACTAAAAGATGGCACTGTTGCCTTACATGAAAATTACAGTAAGAATAGAGCAAAGTATTTCTCATGGCTAATATGTGTCAGTAAAACATAATATACCATAACAGAACACAGATTCTGAAAGTTATACTTATATGATAAGTGTCTTCACCCTAAAGGTTGGACACGTACCTACATAAGTTACTGCCCATGAATGAGGGCACCATCAGAGGTGCTGGACCATGGATAAAATTCCTCCCTTGTTGCCTCAAAATGGGCAACAACCAAATGAAAGTAGTGGAATGGGGCTACAGAAGCCATCATTTACAAGCCTGAGGCATGAGTCTTGTAAAGGAATTCAAGTTGTTCCTGATGTTGTCTAAGACTGTGTTGCAGACAGCAAAGGGTTAATATCAGAAGAATAATCAAAAGTACTTGTATATAGTAACAAAAGCTTTTAAAGTTAATTCTAACCAAGTATTGGATAGAGCAGTGCTTAAAGCACCATCATGGATAAGAGTATTAAGAGCATCTTTAGCTTTAGAAATATTGTTGTTAATATAGATGAGATATGAATTCTTTCTAGCTAAAAGGGATTTCAAAGAAAGTGTCAAAGGGTCTATGTGGACATTGAATACAGGCAAATATTGAGACAAGGCAAGAAAGTATTGCAGATCAGCATCAATAACATCTGGTTCAGACAGAGGAACAGGAATGATCACTGTGTGACCAATTACTATTTTCTGCTTTGGAGTAAAACAGAAGTTAGGAAAATGAATAGCGCAAGTTTTGGCACCATAAGCAAAGGAATACTGATTTGACACTACACAATACTGCCCATCAGAATTGAAGGTAACTTGTACAGTTGGAACCCTCTATTGTTGTAGATGTGTGGGATATAAAAGACTGATTGGTGAGCCATGGAGCAAAGTGATGTACCTCTTCCAGGTAGCTTTGGGATGCAGCTGTTTCAGTGGCACGCACTGAAGATGCAGCTTAGGAAGATTGTTCAGTCAGGTTCAACAGCAGATCATCACCCAAGGAATATGCCCAATCAAGATGTTCCTAAGAATATCCACAGACAGGTTTAACAATGTCAAATACGTCACAATGGTACAGGTAAATAGTATCCTTCTTGGCACAGCAGTTGGTATGTGGTGCAACCTAAGCTTATAGAACATAGTGGTAGACAAGAAAGAGGGCAAGTCAGTTCTTTCTTGGTAAATGTTCATATCAAGATGTCTGATGGAATTGATTGCAGCCAGTTTATCAAAGGCAGAAGTTTGTGGATCAAAGTGAGGTAGTGACACAGTAAAAGTAATAAACTTGTCATGAATAGAACAATGTTTAGTAAAGTAACATGGTGCTTCATTTGGATAAAGTGAGACATATGCAAAATTTCTAGCAGTTGACTTAGAAATATTAACCTTGTTTGACATACACAATGTAATGCTTGCAGTCGATTTGCAATGAGGACAATACCATTTAGACATTCTCCTATCATGAATAATATCTGGAATGCATCCTGTTTCCAAGTCCCTGAAGAGATTATTAACAGTGGCAATTACATAAGAACCATATACGGAGCATAAATGTTCACGGCAATATATTGCTTGCCTGCCTCCTTGTTCTTTAGAAAATGAACTCATTAATTTTGTTTTTGTGTCATTGAACCATTTAGTGATTTCCTCCATGTGGTAAACAGTAAAATGCTCTTCCTTACTTAAACTGTCTACACCATATAACTGTGGTGGTAACACATAATTTTTAATAGTTTGTTAAAAATTAAGTGTTTGTGCTTTAATAGCAGCTATAACTGCTCTATTCAGATAGACATTCCTGAACAAAAAAGCCAGAGACGGTGCCGCTGCACCGTAATGTCTACAGTTTCATGCCTAGTGCATGATTTACCTTTAGCATTAGGTGAGGGTATAAAAACTCCTAAGTGTTCAGTGGCATGAGGTCTACTAACTGGATCAGTCATGTGAGTTTGGTAAGCAGCTACAATGTCTAAAGCATCTTACTGAAAAATTTGGAACTGTTGGTCATGTGACAGAAACCAAACTCAGCCATACTCCAATGTAAGATTAAAATAAATGGAACATGCATAAATTGTACATTATTAATCAAAGCTCTTGGAAGGGAAGTAATGGTCAGGCCACTGAGAGGACCAGGCTTCTGAGGAGTACATTCAGTCAGTTCTTCTTCAGTGGGTGGGACCACAGAAAGGAACATAGCTTCAACAGCCATATAGTTGTGAAGACAGAAAGCTTGTGACTCCTCAGAGGTGAGGTGGTCACAAAAGGTAGGATCTATCAAGGCAGTTAAGTTGTAGAAACCAGTGTGTCTAGAAGAAGCATCGAATACAGAGTGTGCCGTTTGGTGCAATCCTATATTGGGCCATCCATGAAAAGTTCTATGGATAAACATGCTACAGGATGTGTGTAACCATTAAATCAGTTTCCCATTGTATCTGCAATGTGGATTTACCTGGAGATACAATCATGGAATAAAGATAGGTGTCTGAGCCTTCCTTAACAGTAATCAATGTGTTGGGGCGTCAATGTGATCTCCCTGGACGCTGGAGATGGGTGCCTCTCTAGCTGAATGTTCTAGTTTGCCAAGCAAATGTGCTATACATTGTCTGTGTTCAGTCGTAAGGGGTTTGTCTTGAGTGAGTCAGAGAAAGTAGTCCCACCAAGATGAGGAAGTGCAAGATAGTCATCTTGCCAGTATATCTGAAAAAAAAAGAAAAGATTGCTAAGTGAGGGTACAAGTCCACCCTAAGAGGGTTGGGAAAAGTTATTAGTCACCTTTATACAACTTGAGCTGATTAGCATGGAACCACTTGTTAAAGTGGTCTGTTTCTGATGCTGCACTCTGACCTGATAAACAGCATGGCTGAGTTTATTGAGAATGGAATATGGCCTTCCCATTTGCTAGTAAATGAGTGAGCCAGTGGCCTGTATTAGAGAAGCATGACTTGATCTCCAACTTGCCAGTCGACTTCTTTGGCATGCTTATCAAAATGAGCCTTTGCTTGTTGTAGAACTTAACCCATCTGATTTGCAGTGAACAAATGTGTTTTGATCTCATCACAATGTTTTTCCAACATATTCTCACATATACCCTATTTGCAGTAGGAGTGTGAGATCAATCAACAGGTGGTCAGGTAATCTCATGGCTCTACAGTCATATCCTCATATGGTGTATACTGAGTAGTTGTTGCAGGAATGACCCAAATTGCCATCAGCAGTAGTGGCAAGATGGAATCCTAATCCTTGGGATTATCATTGATGAATCTGCATAACATCTGTTTGATTCTTCTGTTTGCTGTTTCTATCTGACCTGAGGAATGAGGATGGTATGGGATATGACATTTCTGATCAACTCCAAGCATTTGGAGTATTTACTTCATCAGCTCAGCAGTAAAACTGGTTCCCTGGTCTGGGTCTATCTTAGGGGTAGGCCCCACCTGGAGAACAATTGATACACCAGTATCTTAGTAGTTGTATATGCCATGTTAGTCTGAGTAGGGAATGCCTCAACCCACTTGGAAAACTAATCTGTGACAACAAATGCATACTTTTTCTTACTGGAATTAGTCAAGGGCTAATGAAATCGATTTGTATCACATTCCATGGTAAGATTGCCTCTGTGGCAATAACTTGGCATTTCTTTTCACAGAAATTGGATTGTTATGTTTACACACTGTGCATTTGTCTACATAGTGCTCCACATTCCTGGTCATACCAGGCCACCAGATGATGGTTTTAAGTCTCTGGGTGGTGATTTCTTCCCCTGGTATCCACCAGTGAGGGTGTCATGAACCATATAGATGAATTTGGTTCATAGGGATTGTGGTACAACCCACAGTATGTGACCTGAATTGTCCTTCCTATACCAGATCAGTTTCTGATCATCAGATAGGTGTATATTGTCAGAATGTTTCTTGTTCAGTTAATTTGTCTTGGTATTTGAACACATCTTTTAGATCTGGGTCAGATTTCTGTGCTGCAGAAAGGTCCAGTGGAGGATCTGATTGTGGTTTCTGCCTGGTGTTGGCAGCTAAGAAAATGGCTGCCACATGTACTGGGTGAGTCATTGACCATATTTCCCCCTTGAGTGCTACTTTGTGGAAGTGAGTCTGCTTGATCATTGAATTCATGGTAAGGGTCATTTTGCAGTAAGCCTTTACCTTGTGAATGTACAGTTTATGAGTAAACTGTTGTGTCAGCATGTGTATGTACACAAACAAATCTCTGTATGTAAGAGGTGTGCCATCAGAGGATGTGAAGTTGTTTTCTCCCAAAATGGTATAAATTCAGTGAGGGAAGAGCAGACCCAGTTAGAATCTGCAAAGATGATAGCATCCTTAGCACCATGGGGCATAACCTCTAGAGCACAGGACACAGCTGCCAATTCAGCATACTGTGAGGAAATGACAGTACATTTCCTAGAAATGCACCTAAAATCACCATCTTGATCTTATATGAGCACATCAAATCCTGCTACCTGTTCTCCCTCCACATAGGAGGCAGAGCTGCCTGTGAAGATGTGATACATGCTGGTATCCTCTAGAACATCTGGTGTAGCTGGTAAGAATGGTCCCGGCTCAGGTATGTCAGGGGTTGGAGTGCACAATTGTGGGGCTTACCTGTATAGAATAGGTGATGAGCCAAGATGGATGGCATTTTCACAGGTAGTACTTTGATGTCCCCTTCCTGCAAAAGCAAAGACCAGTGGGTGAGTCTGGTATTGAAAATGAACCATCTTTTACTTTGTCTGAAAACAAGAAGTTGGTTGGGTGTGACAGGTATGAAAGACAATAGGTGCATACCAAATGATATACATGAAACAGCCCAATAGGTTTCAAGAGTGTTCTTTCACAGAGGCTATACTTTCTCTCTACTGGGGACAGCATTTGAGAAGCACAAGCAATGAGCCTGAAATACCCATTGTACATTTGCACCAACACTGCAGACATGGCCACATCAGATGTGACAGTTTCTAAATGAAATGGAAGATTTGGGTTAGGATTGATCAGTGCTGGGGCTGAGGCTAGGACCTGTTTGAGCTGTGTCACAGAATCAGTGTGACTGGGGCTCCATGTATATGAGACATCCTTTTCAGACATTCGTACAAGGGAGCAGCCTTCAAGGCAAAGTCAGGGGTAAAATCCCTGGAGTAGTTTATCATTCTAGGAAGCACCTGAGTGTTGCCAGGCTAGTAGGAAGTGACAGATCTTACAAGCCCTGGATCTCCTCACAGCTGGGCTTCTGCCTCGGTCTGTATACGTGAGCCAAGGAAGATGACCTCCTTTTCACACAGTTGTGCCTTGCAGGGATTGCACTTGAGGCCTGCTCTCTTGAGGAGACATGAAGTTCATCTAGAAGGGTCAAATGATCTTCATTCGTGGCGTTGTCAGAAGCAAGTCATCCATATACTGCAGGAGACACTGGAGTGTAGAGAATTCCTGTAGAGCATCCATCTTGTGGAGCTGGAAGAGGGAGGGCTGCTGTGAAAGCTCTGGGAAAATAGGTCCAGGTGTACTGGCATCCATCAAAGGTGAAGGCAAATTTGAATTGGCTTCGCTGTGCTAGTGGGAGTGACCAGAACCCGTTAGAGATGTCAAGAGCTGTGAACCACTTTTTGTCAGGTGTCAACAGCTTGAGTACATCAGGTGCTGATGCTACTGTTGGTGTGCAGCTAGGAGTAACCTGATTAAGATTTCTGTATTCAATTGTAAGTCTCCATACCCCATTAGGTTTCTTGATGGGACAAATAGGTGAATTAACAGTGGAAACACAGGTCCTAATCACCCTTTGTTGAAGCAGAGATTGGATGGTTTCCTAAGTGATGGTAAGACTTCAGTAGGAAGTAGATACTGCTTCTGCCTCACAGAGTTGGGCCCTGTGATTTCCATGGTAGTGTGCATCCTACCACAGTCATGTTTGTTGGCAGCAAACATGTCAAGGTGTTTTGCAACAAAGGTGCAAGCTCTGAAAACAAGGTCATAACTTTTGAACAAAGCCATGACATCATACTATCTGTCATTAAGGGAGATGGCTGCCATCACATGCAAGTCTGGGATGGTGACAGCATGACATTGACCTCTGATCTGGATGAGTAGCCTGGTGGCTAGATCCACTACACAACCGTGTAATGCTAAGATGTAATTTCCCAGAATACTTGGGTGATGATGTAGAACCATGAGGTCAAAAGCAAAATTAGTCCTGAGGTGGCCTACCACCACAGATAGAGGAACAGATCAGTAGGTGTGTATCTGGATACCATCTACACCCTGGGCACTGGTCTTCCAGTGGATACACCAGTCAGATGAGGCTGGGTCCTCATCACGTAGGACTGACATGGCTGCTCCGGTATCCAGCAGTATGCTGAGTTGGTGGCCCCAACTGTGGCCTTTACACAAGGCTGTCCATTTGTGTCAACAATCAGGCTATTCAAAATCCAGACTGGGGCCTGTAATTGTCAATCTGTACATTCAGAATCAGCATCGTCATCCTGTTCCTGAAATCAAAGGTCTGCAGGATCTTTCAGGGCCTCCTGTATGTCTTGCACTGGGTACAAGTGTACTTGTGACATCACAGGCATGGTGATGGCCCATACAGTTGGTTCTGCCTCAGAGCTCACATCGGCCTGGCCAGTAGCTGATGCAACCTCTCCTCAGCTGCGTGATTGCTCGACAGCCGGGCTAGAGGCAGCTATAGTTCATATAGCTGTAGCTCCCTTTTGGCACAAATTTCCTCCAACAGCTTGCCAAGGGTTTCATTTTCTTCTCTGATTTAGTGATAGCTAGGACCATTCTGGAGTTGGTTCTGGCTATTCTGTTGAGCATTTGGATTTTTCCAATTGCCTTTGTTGTCTCTATTGTTTCAGTTAGTTCTGTAGTTCTGGTTCCCTCTTTCCCATTGTGTGATTGTTTGTCTTCAGAAGGGCGTCATTTTACTGTTTTTTCCTCCACTGTATAGTGGGAAGGGGCTTCAGTGGTAGGCTGTATTGCAGCTACCTTGTTGGATTGCCAGAAGAGAGGGCATAGAGATAGATTTGATTAGCTAGTTCCGTTTTAAAAAGATTTCTGTAAATTCATCAGTATCTGGATAAATATTTAGCTTGACTTTCTCTCACAAGGCTGGATACATGTTCCTGATGTACAAATCCTTGTACTCAATCTGATCCATGTCATATTTCTTGTCTGATAGGGCTTTGCCTGCTTTGTCACAAATCACAGTCATTGGTGATAGGTGGCTCAGTTTTCTTTTGTGCCTTGCTTAACCTTATAGGCCAAGCGTGTCCCCACAACTCCCAGGGAATTTGCACATAGAGTGCAGTGGAAATTTAATCAAAGGTGCAATCCTCAGCACTCCAGGCTGTCTCTGAGAGCTTAGCACAGAGGGTAGGTTCAAGTGTTTGTCGCAAGGACTTGAACCTGGTGCTGTGGTTGGAGAGAGAGCTTCTCACAAAGGAATGCACTTTTTCAAATGGCAACTGAGATTGTCAGATGGGCCTATCTGTCTGATGATCTGTGCAATTTGCTGGACAGAATGAGTAACCTGCAGGGTGGAACTGTGTGTTATCACACCCAATTCAATACATTCCATGGCTCCATAAAGCGCAGCTTCGCTGCTGCATCAGCGACTGCCCTGTATGCATGATCCTGATTAACAGAATCTTTTAGCATTTTGTCAGTTTGGTCCTGGATGGCTTTCTTTGATCCTCCGGATGGTAATCTTACTGACAGCTTCTGAAATTAGGTTATAAATATCTGACTCATTGCCTCTAGTGAAAGGGGTGAGTGGAGGTGTGTTACAGAAGATGGGTCCTCTGCCTGTATCATGGGGCCGCCATTCTTGGTGTTGTATGTGGTGTCTGCCATTATGACATAGACATGGTGATGCAGTCAGCACCATCTTGTGAATGGGAAGTGGAAGTCACTATACCAAGGGGGTTGGACTTGCATGTGACGTGGCATGCCTCGTCATCAAAGTCAGAGTCGTCATCGCTGGATGATGCAATCTCAGTGGGCTTATACTGAAACCAGTTCATGGACTTAACATGGCGGTAAGATCTCTCCTGCTGATGGCGCAACTTTGCCATCATTTGTCTACTTTGTTGTGATAGACTTTTGCAGTGCCCTACCTCTCTCAACCTCTCTCTGTAGCACTCTTTATGCAGCGCCCAAATCAACATTTTCCCTAAGCTCTTTTCCAACTCACGACTCACATGCTTATAATCCTCTTTCAACTCAGCATTCTCAACTCTCAAAGTTTCATTCATATCACTCAAAATATCATTCAGTGCTGTTTCTTATCACATTTCAACCTTTTACAATCTTCTCTTAACAAACATATCTCTTGCTCAGTGTCTTGAGCAGTACAGTGCACCAGCCTGGAATTAACATTACAGAATGACTGTGTCTCCTTTTCTGTAACTCTGATGCCTGCAAGCCAATCCTTTTTTAGAGATGCATTGTGCAGTCTCTCATAGAATAGCTCTTTCTCCTCCCCAGCTGCTGGAGGTCTGAGTCCAAGCAAGGAAGAAGGATACTACTGAAGACTACAGGAAGTTCCTGTCCCAGAACAGGAAGGGAAAGAGTTGTAAGGGCACATAAGCAGTAGGAAAGTAGGTGGAAAAATACTTAGAGGAGAGAGAGTAAGCATACAAAGCAACAGGAGAGGGACACAAAACAAGTCTTGATGGGAGTGGTGCAGTGCAATGGCTGGGGGCAGCAGTGTTTCGGGGAGACATTCTGGAGGCTGCAATGCTGCCCTATTTGCAGGCATCTCTCTGGTCTGAGGAGGAGGTTGCCCATCTCCAGGTTGGCCTGGCTAGGATTAATGAAACTTCTTCCCCACCCAGGGACCACCAGGGCCACTGCTGCTACCTCACAGGTTGCAAAGAAGAGAAGAGTTGGACCAAGGTGGGCTCAGGGAGGGAGAGGTGGTGGAACAGTGGTGCATCTCTACAGCTGTACTGCTCCACAATTCATATGCTGTTCTTGTGGAAGTGGTTCCTCTATGGAGTCACCTACAGTGGAGACCAAGGATGATGGAGGAACCTCCACAAAGGAGACCCACAGGAGGGTGGCCCAAGACCCCAGGGAAGGAAACAATTCCTGGTGGGGACTCAATCATTAGGGGGTAGAAGTGGGGAGGAAGGCGAGAGGAGGTAAGGTGCCTGTCTGAGCTACGGCTCAAAGGGACAGGAAGGAATCCTCAGGATAATGGCAGCAGCTGCACGAGGGAGGAGCTGGATGTCACTGTCCTCCTAGGGACAAATGACCTGGCTGGGAATGGGATCAGAGCAGTGCAAGAGGAGTTTGTAGAGTTGGGGAGGGCCTTAGACAAGTAGCATGTACAGTAACTTTCTCTGAGGTGCTGCCTGCTCATGGCAAGGATGATGGTAGGGTACTCCACACCATGGGATTCAATAAATGGTTGGAAAATGGTGTGGATCTCAGGGTTTTGGCTTCATTGGGGACTGGGGAACCACCTGGAGGGATGCAGGCCCTATACTGGCATGATGGTCTGCATCTGTCCAGAGGGAACCAGGATCCTAGGTGATAGGTTTAAATGCTTCATTGGCAAGCATTTAAACTAGCCAATAAAATGCAAAAAGGCAAAGGCAGTAAAGACAGGGATGGGGCTAAAAGGGTAAGGCCATTAAAAAATGGAGCATGATGAGTACCATTGCCCATAGTCTGTGTAACAGGCTCCCTGTACTAGTGGCCTTGATGGAAGAGGGATGTCTGGATATCATGACAGTCACTGAAACATGGTATACAGAGAACAATGACTGGGATGTCAACATACCAGGATACACAATCTACAGGTGGGACAGGGAGGGTAAAGAAGGAGGAGGAGGAGGAGTAGCTCTCTATGTAAGGGAAGGGATTAAAGCAACAGAACTAAAGCGTAATCATGAAGTAGATGAATCACTATGGGTCACCATGGAGACAGGAAATGGCACCACAATCCACATAGGAGTTGTGTACAGACCCCAATCTCAGGGGAGGGAATGGACAAGGAAATGATATAAGGCATCCATAAAATGGCAGAAAAATCAGAATTTCCCTGAGGATTCATTTACAACTGTGTAGATTCCTAAAATATAAAATTGGTTGGATGTGGAGCAGTCGATTTGGAACTCTCCTGCTTTTAAACTAGATAACAGAATGTTATCCCCAGATGGTTACCTAGTTTAGGTGAGGGAAGGTTCATTCATTTCTTAAGGAGGATGGCACTTGGCTATCAGCTGAGGATATTGTGGTGAAATTGGGCTCAAGGGAGTGATTATTTCAAGGTACATCAACTTAGACACCTTCTCACCAAAAATTTGGGAAGGGCTTCCTATATTTTATGATTTTGCCTTTCTTACAGAGTTAGCCTCTTTGGTTAATTCTCACAAGTATTTCTAAATTATACAATATTTTGTATGGTTGGCGTTTCCCTACACCATTTGGCCCTACAGAGTTCTGGTCGACTCTCTTCCAAACTGGGATAAGGACTGGACAACTATATGGAATAACTGCCATCGTTTTGTAACACATGATAGGCTATGATTGATGCAGTTTCAGTATTCTCCATAATCTCTATCACTATCCCCAGAAGCTGGCTAAATGGGGTTTAATATCTTCTAGTCTATGTACTAGGTGTGCTCAGGCAGAGAGCTCTCTGCTTCACATTTTCTGGGAATGCCCTAAGATATTACCCCTCTGGGAGGCTATAAGGGACAAGGCTGATCCACTCCTTGAGCTGAGAGACCTGTTCATCCCAGAGGTCTGTATTTTCAGGGATTACTCGCAGATTTCAATTAATAGCGTAAGTTCCATATTGCTTTGATTTCCATGTCTGTTAAAAATTAGTACTAAGTATTGGAAGAGCTCTGAGGTTATCTCTTGTACTGATGGCTAAATGAGTTATTATTTAATCTCTGAGTGGAAAAGACTATCTCAGTACTAATAATAACAATTCAGATATGAACGGATCTGGGCCTCAATTCATACATTGTATACTATCTAATTCCTTTTTTTAAATATTTTTCTCTAAATTGTTTGATGTCATGGGCTCTTAAACCTTAGGAACTGTGTCAGGGGTGGTTTGGGGGTTGGGGAGGGGTGGGTCAATTAAGCTGTTTTGTTCAAAGAATACTCTATGGATGTACGGACCCTGTCCTTTCTGTATAGTGAAACTTTCAATAAAACTTTAAATTTAAAAATGGCAGAAAAAGGGAGATATTGTTGATGGGGATCTGAATATGCAGATGTTAACTAGAGCACCTTTGCTGCAGGCACATCCAGGAGCAGGATCATTCTTGATGTCCTACAAGAGGCATGCCTCAGACAGCTAGTGTTGGAACCCACCTGAGAAGGAGTAATCTAAGACCTGGTACTCTCAAATGGGGACAGAGAAAGGATCTCAGATTTAGAAGTGGTAGCCATCTGGGAACAAGTGACCACCAAACAGTGTGGTTGACAACAAACACAGCCATAGAGTCAAGCCATACAAAAGCAAAAGTGTTGGACTTAGGAGGGCTGACTTTGGGAAAAAATTAGAGTGCCTCAGAAAAGCACTAGCAAATGGGCAAGAAGGAGGGTGGAGGAACAATGGGAATAATCAAAACAGCCATCACAGAGGCAACAAGCCTTTTGCGTGAAGCGAATCAATAAAACAAAATGAAGGAAAAAACACTATGGTTCTCAAAGGAGGTGGCAGGGAAGGCTAAGTAGAATATGATAGCATTCAAGAAATATAAGGAAATACAGAAGGAACAGGACAGAGAACTTTATCAGTTAAAAGCAGAAGGAGGCAGGGAAGGCAGTCAGAATAGCAAAGGCCAAAAATGAGGAACAAATAGCTAATTCTGTTATGAAGGGGGATAAAACCTTTATAGGTACATTAGGAGCAAAGAAAGACCAAGGGAGGGATACGGAGACTTAATAAAGGGAAGGAATGTGGGCAGAGTGTGATAGTGAAAAGCAGGGATACTGAATGAATATTTCTTTTCAGTTTTTACAATGGAAGATGAGGGGAGGTACCTAAAACAAACAAGAGAAACACTCTGGATAGGGGGTCAATACCAGTCCATTCACAGAAGAAAGGGTTTGAAAAACTCTTGAAACTGAGGTGGACAAAGCAGTGGAGCCTGATGGAAGTCATCCCAGAACTGTAAAAGAACTAAGGATAGAACTAGTGACACCACTGACTACTGTCTTTAAAAATAATGGGAAGATGGGTTGGTACCTGAGGACTGGAGTAAGGTGGATGTGATTTCACTTCACAAAGGTGGGAGCAGGGCAGAGGCAGGAAACTACAGACCAGCTAGTTTGACCCCAGTGGTAGGGAAATGATGGAATCACTTCTGAAGGAAAGAATTGTTGAGTACCTAGAAGCCAGTGGGGCACAAGGACCCGAGGCAACATGGATTCACATTGGGAAGGCTGTGTCAGATGAATCTAATAGATTTCTTTGACTGGGTGACCAAAGTAGTAGACCAGGGAGGGCTGTGAATATGGCCTACCTAGATTTTAGCAAGGCATTTGACACAGTCCCACACAAAGATTAATATACAAGTAAGCCAGCCTTGGAGTGGGTCCCAAGGTGATAGCCTGGATAAAAATTGGTTGGACAACAGGACACAGAGGGTAATAGCAAACGGAGTCCACAGTGAAGAAAGAAGGCAACTGTGGGGTACCACAGTGTTCAGTACTGTGACCAGTCCTCTTTAATGTCTTTATCAGTGACATTGAAGAGCACCTGGAAGGAAAAGTATGTCTCTTTGCAGATGACACAAAGATCTGCAACAGGGTTGATATCAAGGTGGGGTGGAAATGATGAAAATGGACTTAGCAAGGTTGGAGGAATGGTCAAATGTATGGCAGCTCAGATTCAATGCAAAGAAGTGCAAGGTAATGCACCTTGGAAACAAAATCCCAGGGTAGAGTACACAATGGGGGGTGAGATACTAACAACAACACAAATCGAAAGGGACCTGGGAGTAATTATATCAGATGACCTAAAGGTAGGCAAGTAATGGGAGAAGGCAGAAAGGAGAGCTAGGGGATACTGGGATGCATAGAGAGAGGTATCAACAGTAGAAAACACAAGTTGTTATCCTCTGTACAGACAGTTGATGAGACTCATCTGGAGTACTCGTGCAGCTCTGGAGACCCCATCTCTGCAAAGACATAGACAGAGTGGAGGCTGTTCAGAGGAGGGCAACTCAAAATGGTGCATGGTCTGCACCAGAAGTCATATGAAGAAATTCTAAAGCAGCTAAATATGTATACCCTAGAGGAAAGGAGGGAGAGGGGACATGATAGAAACTTTCAAGTACCTCAAGAGAATTAACAAAGTCCAAGAGGGTAGCATCTTTCAGAAAAGAGATGTGTAAGAACAAGGGGTACAATTTGAAGATAGAGGGGACATCTCAGAGGTAATGTTAGAAAAGTATTGTTTCATAGAGAGGGTTGTGGATGCATAGAACAGCCTTCCTGAGGAGGTTGTGGAGTCAAGACCAGTGGAGGAAATTCAAGAATGCATGGGACAGACATAAAGCCATTCTAGTGGGGGTAGGAGGAAGTAAGTTGTTGGTTAACTAGAATCTGCAGCTTATCCATCAGGTAGGGAAATGGGCAGACTAGGTGGGCCAAGTGGTCCTTATCTGCCATCAGATTCTATGTTTCTGTGTTTCTAGTTCAAGGAAGCACACCTCGGTGTGAGACTCTTAACAGCTTATGTAAAGCTGCAACCAAAAAGACCTCTGAGGTTATATTTCTTAGTTGCCTATTTGGACTCTAAGTAATGGTCAGATATTAGCAGCAACAGTTTTTCTGCAGATTTTTCATCCAGCCCTAAATCTGTCCATCCGCTTATGAGGTAGTTTGACACATCGAGTCTCAGTTCTGTGCACAGGTCAGACATAACAAATAAGGGTATACAAACAAACAAGTAAGCAGTTGAAAAACTGGTCAAAATGCCTTAGTGCCATTACCAACTGCTTTCTGGTCCCTGGTGGGTGAACAGTGATGCCAAGGTGAGTATGCTGTCACTCCTGAAAGATACAAAAGGGTCAGTGTCAGTCTGCCACCTGAGACCAAGCAGTGTGGGTCCACCACAACCGCTATCACTGGATGCACAAGTAGGTCCAAGTAGACGAAAATCACACTACTCTACTTGACATTCAAAATAAATTGGATGTGAATCTTCCTTTATATCTTCCAACCGCAGCAGTCGCCAAATGTAACTGGGTAATAAATTACCTCTCTGATTCTGGGTGGAATGGCACAAAAGAAAGAGACAAGACAAGTGGTACTCATGTAATAAATGAAATTTATTACAGATTAACAATACAGGCTTACTACCATAACAGTGTGATCACTGGGAGAATACCAGTTTTCCTTACCTAGGCAATGAAGTCTCTCTTCTCAAAGAAGCTACGTGTTACAGAGGGTCTTATACCATGATAATTACTATGGCAACAGCTAAAGAAGATACATAAAAAGTATATAATTGGGCAAAAACAGGTGGTCTGAGTAACCATCCTAACTAATATGAAAAGTTGCATAGCTTTAGAAGATAACAGTACAATGGGACCACTTATTATCCCAAGGTCAGTTTGATTATAATAGCGCACAATTACTAAAAGATACGACTGTTGCCTTACATATGAAAATACAGTACAGTAAAATAGAGCAAAAATATTTCTCATGGCTAATATATGTCAGTGAAACATAATATAGCATAATAGAACACTTATCCTGACACTTATTCTTATATGATAAGTGTCTTCACCCTAGGGTTAGTACATGTACCTACATAAGTTGCTGCCCGAGGTGAGGGCACCATCAGGAGTGCTGGACCATGGATAACGGACCAAATTAATAAATTGCAAAACATTCCACAAAATTCCACTGAAAGTTGTGGAATTCTGTCAGAAATTCCATGAATTCAGAATGTTCTCATTCCGCACAGCTCTGGTTACTGTTTAACAGTTATCCTGCTTTTGATACTGCCTACTATACTATGATCTCTTAGTACTATCATCTTGGTGAACTGTTGTACAGAGCTGACTTGGGAATTTTCCTCCATAGAGCTTCTGATTAGGGGTTCTCATGTAAGATGGACACCTAAAGCTCTATTGATTCTCTATTTCAAATTGCCCTGCTTATTACTATAGGAGATGTATTCACAACAGTGGCATGTTCCTTTGATTAATATGATGGAACCCTTCTCTTGCTGCTGTTGTTTACTCTCATAATGTAAATGAGCTTAATAATGCCATTAAAAGATCAAAAGTGTTGACAGGCATAAAGAAACAACAAACAACATTCATCTGCTTGAAAGAGACCCATTTATCGATGGAGGAACATGCTAAATTAACTAAATATAGTAAGGCTCATGTCATGGCCTTCACCATTCAAAAAGATAAATGGAAAGCCACAGCAATTTTAATTTCTTAGTCCTCTCTATTTAATTATCTGGCTACTAGCATTGACTCCCAGGGATGTTTGGCTATGGTTCGGGCATATATCTGAATGTTGAGTTCACTCTGGTCAGCCTTCACATCCCTGGGATCTCACACTCCATTTTACTGCCTTATATAGGAAAATCTTAGATTTTCATAGAGGGTTACTGCTCATTGAGGGAGATTGTAATCTTACATTTGACTCAGATATTCCACTAACCCCCTGTCTACACAGGTACAGGAGAGTAAAGCGCATGGGGATACATTTTTGAAGGAAGTATGGCTGTTGGGCATGTGAAGAACTCTCCATCCATCAGTCGCCACTGCACATATTTCTCCTCAACCTACCAGGGTCTGATATTCAAAAGTGTGGGCAGGCACAAACAGGTGTTTGCTCAACGATTTGTGCTTTGATGTGTGGATGAGACTATTTTCACACCCCCATAGAATGTAAAACCCCATTAGCACCCAAGCATTAAGCTTCCCGGCTGTGCCTATGCAATAGAAGGAGGCCTCTAGCATGTAAGTTCAGCGGTATATTCAGAGGTCTGCACCAGCACTAATTCCTATCTGAAGGGTGCAAATTAATGCCATTGCAAACCCCCTCTTAACAGTTTGCAAGGCCTGGTGGTAGCCAATGGTACTGCATCCACCCTCCCTGCCCTGCCACCCAAAGACGTCCCTGACACCAAGTGGTCCGTCACCCTCCAATCCCCTATCAGCCCATAGCAAATAGTATCCCTGCCCAGTGGTCCCCTCCCTCCAACTGTCAGCCTGACAGGTGTCACAAACATCTCTGGTGTTCCATGGTCCCCCACCTCCAATTACTGTCCCGTTAAGGAAAAGATATCCCTGGCATCCAGTGGACACTCCCGATCACTGAACCCCTACCATAGAATATTACACAGTCATCGGCATCCAGTGCAATCCCTCAGTCCAGATCCCCATCCCGGTATGGAACTCAGATGCTCTGGTGGTTAGTGTTACCCTTTCTGCCTTCCTCTGTTCCCCAAACCCCATCCCTGTAACAAATACTGTAGTCTGTCATGTGCAGAAAATCCATGGTACATGAATTGAACTTGCATTGGAAGACATCACTCCTAGTATTCCTGGTGTCCAGTGACACCCACCCATCTTCTGAATGCCTTGCCCTTGCACATCCATAATCCCCGCATCTAGCGCAACTCTACAGCACAGATCGCCCACCTTGAAATCCTCCCACCTGCACTGTCAGTGCAGAGGGGACGCCATATGTTGACCAGCACAGCCCTCCTTAGCTGGCCACCATATGCACATTCAGTGAGTGCATGTCTCATCTACTGTATGGGGCATGCATGCTCTGTACAGTACAGAGGATGCATGCCCTACACATTACATAGGGTGTGCACTCCTGGATGTGCATATAGTATTAGCTCAGAAAGTGTGAGGAAGGCTGTACCAGTCACCATATGGGTTCCACAGCACTGACGATGCCTGTAGGGGGTTCATTGTGAGTGGTTGGTGGTTGATGCCATGGGGGCTACTAAACAACAGGGATTATGGGTGTGCAATGGGAAAAGCATTCAGAAGGTGGAGGGTACCACTGGATACCAGATAAAATTACAGTGGAGTGATGATTAATGATACACATTTGATTCAGGAAGATGGACTACTGTATTTGCTACAGGGACAGGGTCCAGGGTCAGGGAAAATGTATAAAGGGGACTACTAACTGCCAGATCATCTAAGTTCCATACCAGGAAAGGGATCTGGATCTGTTCCAGTGGACACCAGTGACTGGGAGTCTGTTTTATGTTCTGTGGCAAGAGCTCAGGAGAGGCCTGCATGGCAGGAATGTCTCTTCCCTTAATGGGGTGGTGGTCAGGGGCCAAGGAACACCAGGAAGTTTGTGATATCTGTCAGACTGGCAGTCACAAGGAGGGGAACCATGGGGCACCAGATATACTATTTCTATGGCAGACCAATGACCAGGTGGCAGGGGGACCACTGGGCACCAGTGATACTATTTGATATGGGTGGAATGGCTATCAGTGGGATCACTGGACACCATAGATTTCCTCATATCTATGGGACTGGGTCATCAGGGTGGGAGTGGTGCCATGCAAACCTGCCTCTGCTACCCATGCAAATGAGCCCATAATGTGTGTGAAAATGGTCCCTTAGCACCTTGCATGCCCAATTGGCTCATGTGCATTGGTCCCTCTGAAAATCACTGCTACCATTCCAGTGCTCTCCACTCCGGTGATGCTATTTCCTGCACAGCAAGAATCCATGCTGGAGCACTGCTACTTGACTTAGCACTGCACTGACATGGTTTTATATTTGGTCAGACAGTGCTGGTGCAATATCCAACTAAATATAGCAACTCTACAACTCCATGAATAGGAATGCACACACAAAACTTTGTGCACTGCTTTGCTTGTTTCTGAATATTGGTCCCCGGTGTATACAGGGATTATTTATTTCAGATATCTAAGGAGCATATCTATATAATCAAATGTTATGTCATTCAACCTGTTCTGCTATCAGATCCTGACCCTCTCAGTACTGAATTAGAATTAGGTCATTAGAGAGGCACTTCCTGTGAAAATTAAATAATTCACTTTTAAATATTGTTTTAATGTTAAATTTTTATTGAAAAGTGTTTCAAAGTACAATGCACATATAGCACACATAACATACCAGTGTTCATTTGACAGAGAAGACCATCAGAACATAATACATACTATGCTGATTAGTAAAACAAAATGGTTATAATTAATGCACACTGAAAACAGAACATAGAGTTAAAATCTACATTTTGACCTTAGGTCTTCTTCTGGAAATATCTAAAGAAAAAAAACAAAGTTAGTGCAGAGGGAGGTAAAATAAAGGATATATATGGGAGGAAAAAAAAGGGGAGGCCAAGGGAGAAGAAGTGATAAATGGCAAGATTAAGAGAGAATCTGTGAAACAAAAAGGTGATGGGAAAGATAAAGCATAATAGGGTGAAGAGCTAGAGAGTCCCCAGGTGAGGCTAATTAACAGGGCTAATTAAGAAGAACTGAAAGTTGACAAATGTCAAGAAGGAGACAGAGATGGAGACTTATGGTGAAAATGAAGAAAGAAATTAAATGTGTACAGATACAAACAGACTTTCGGAAAACAAGGGGTGGCTGAAAGATGTTAGTAGAAAATAAGTCTATCATTTAAACCGGAGGCTTTTAGGAGCCAAGGCTGATAATCAGCTTGGTTTCCATGTATTTTCTATGATCAGAATCTCAGAAGACCTGCTGAAGGACACAAACAGGACGGTCATTGACACTGTAGGTCCCTGGAGATAAAGTGACATACAATGGGTTTATAATGTCTCCATTCCTGACTGCTCTATAATGTTCCCTGAAATGGTCAACAAAGCGTCTACCAGTCTCTCCAACGTAAATAGCTGTACACTTCCTGCAAAGAATAAAATACAGTATACCATATTAGTGGAGTGCATGAGAACTATGCTAATTAATAGATAGGACAAGAATTACTTTGTTATACCAAAGAATATTACTGTACATACTACGACAGAACAGCATGTAACGTATGAGAGCAGCATGAGGAGACTGGAAAATATCATCATCCATTCTTGTTTCTAAGATGTATAAATGTAGCCCAAATATCATGGTACTTGTGTATCCTATCTATAGCCAGGTAGGACAGATGTCCAATGTGGCCAGCGGGCTGATTGACTGCAGCCATTCATTAAAGGAGGGTATGTCCATTGCCCTCTGTCTCCTTAGAAGGAGTCTTTTGCTGCAATGGTGGCTACTATACCCCAGTGAAGCTTGTGTGCAGGACCCTTATAAGAGGGGAATTCCATGAGAGCAAAGGGTGTATCCATGATGCAATTAGGAGGGAAAATACATTGGCAGAATGGAGTGACTGTTCCAAAAAGGCCGAATCAGAGGACATGACCATAAAACATGGGATAAGGAGCCAGTGGAGCTGTGGTAATGTCAGTATTTATCATTGGGAGAACACCCTGTTGGTGGAGAAACAGGGATTCTGTACAAGTGATGCAGAATTTTAAGTTGGAAAAGCTGGGCCTTGATGTCTCTGCATGAAACATGTGCTCTGGTCCTGCATCTCTGCCATTCTAGGTTGGGGTGTCAATGTGTAGTTCTCCTTCCCAAGTAATTCTGCTATGATTAGTGGGTGTGGGTCCTTCATTCCTAAGACATCTATAAATGTGTCCAGACCTAATTTTAGTATGTTTGACCCATGTCAAAATATCTTTATCTGTAGCTCTAGTCCTTGTTTGAGAATGAGATGCAAATGTAGGGCAAGTGTCACTCTAATTTGGAGGAAGTGCCAGCAATCTTTTTGGGGTAGCTGGAAAATTTGTGTCAGTTCTTGGAATGATCTAAGTGTTAACTGTCCAGGTAAGCAGAGGTCTTGTATCATCATAATACCTACTAATCTCCACATGGGCCAGTGAATAAGTTTACGGTCCACTGCAAATAATGGGTTATCCTACAGGGACACCAGCTGAATTGGCATGTTGTCAATATGCAGTGCTCTTTTGCTTTCCTCCAATAATGTAGGGAGAGAAAGATATAGTGGGAAATTTAGAGATCCCTTTATAGGGTTTAGGGTACATTGCAAACCAAGGGTACTCTGCTCCAACTAAATGACCCTCTATGTGACCCATTGAGGTGGTATAAGGTTGTTGTTAAGGGCACCATTGCAAAACTTGGGCTATGATGAATGACATGTGGAAACTGGCAAAAGTGGGTAAGCCCCAGCCCCCTTCCTTTCAATCCTTCCTGAGCTTTGTTCTACTGAGATGTAGGGTTTCCCTTTGCACAAAAACTGTCCTATGAGCATAAGAGAACCATTTGTTAGGTATACTTAAAGGTAGGTGGGCCAGTAAGTAAAGGACCCTAGGTGTTAACATTATTTTGACAGCTGCTATTCTCCCAGTCAACGAGGGTGCAAAGCTTGCATCTGTTAATGTCCACCGTAAGTCCGTTAACAAGGTTGAGAAGTTAGCTTTACAGATGTCAGAAATTATGGGTGTAATGCAGATGCACAGGTAGGTCATTCCTGTAAAGGCACTCTTCAAACTGATCTGTTATAATAGTGCTGCACTACAGTTGCTGTTATGTGGAAGTACCTCAATTTGTTATGATTGATCTTGAGTTCGAAATTTTCATAAATGAATCCAGAGTTTGACAGAGTGGGGTGATAGCTTTGGGGGCATCACTAAGCAGCATTAGCAGATCATCTGCATATGAGAAGGACTTATGTTCAGTTGATCCTATCTGTATACCTTCAATCTCAGGGTTCTCTCTCACAGTCACAGTAAGGACTCTATTGTTAATAAAAAGAGTAGCGGGGACAGTGGGTAACCTTGACAGGTACCCTGGACAAGGGGAAGAGTTAAAAACAGATTGTTGGTAAGCACTGTGGCCATGGGGACTGTGTAAAGGTCTAAACACAATTAAGAAGAATGGGCCCAATCCCTCTTTGATGTAGGACATTGAAAAGGTAACCCCACTCAGTGAAGTTGAAGGCCTTTTCAAAGCTGATTGTTAACATACGAACATATGAAATTGTCAGCAGATACACACCATTTAGTCTGCCTAGTCTGCTCAGTGTGCAGCACTTCAGTCCATTAGACTGCAGCTGCCCACCCTCCCTCATATGTCCTCCCCCATCTTGTGCCCCTCCCAGTTTGTACCTCCCTTGAATCTGTCCCACCTC
The DNA here is from genome assembly GCA_016271365.2 of Neoceratodus forsteri. Classification (NCBI taxonomy): domain Eukaryota; kingdom Metazoa; phylum Chordata; order Ceratodontiformes; family Ceratodontidae; genus Neoceratodus; species Neoceratodus forsteri. The sequence goes on from CM028129.1 coordinate 1,021,968,526, forward strand.
CTCATGAAACCCCCAACTATCTGCAGTGATACAACTTCCTCTGGCAGAGCATTCCACCCTGCCACCACCCTTTCTGTGAAATAGTGCCTCCTCAGTTCCCTCTTGAACCTGCCCCTTTCAACTTCATAGAGTGTCCCCTGGTTTCCTTCTGCTCTTCAAATTGAACATACATCCGTGTCTACTCTGTTTAAACCCTTCAGGTACTTGAAGGTCTCAATCATATTCCCTCTCTCCTTCTTTCCTCCAGGGTGTACATATGGAGCTCTCTCAGTCTCTCCTCATATGGTCTGTCCCACAACCACAGGATCATTTTTGTTGCCTCGCTGTACCCCTCCAGTAGTCTGATGTCCCTTTTCAAGGAGGGGCACCAGAATTGCATGCAGTACTCTAGATGCGGTCTCACTCAGGGACCGTACAGGAGCAAGATGACCTCCCACTCCTAGAAGTAATCCCCTTGCTATGCACCCTTGCTCCCTGTTTGCCTTCACTGCTGCCTTCCTGCACTGATCAGAGTGGTTCATCTTCTCAGTTACCAGCACTCCCAGATCCTTCTCCTCCTTGGATTTTGATAATGGGACACCCTCCAGCCAGTAACTGTGTCCTGGGTTCTTGCCTCCTAAATACATCATTTTGCACTTATTGGCATTGAAACCAAACTGCCATGTGTGAGACCATTCCTCCAGTTTTTCCAAATCCTCCTGAAGTACTTTTGCTCTCCCACCATCTACCTTGACACAAATCTTTATGTCATCTGTGAAGAGACTGATCTTGCTCTTAATCCCTACTGCAATGTCGGCTATGAAATGTTAAACAGTACCAGTCCAGCACAGAGCCCTGTGGTACATCACTTATTACTGCCCTGGGTTCAGATGCCTCCACTACTACTATCTTCTGCTGTCTACCCTGCAGCCAGTTCTCAACCCATCAGACCAGTTTCTCCCTGCTCCCAGACTCTTTAACTTGCAGGTCATTCTACCATGTGGCACCGAGTCAAAGGCCTTGCTGAAATCCAGGTGAGAGGACATCCACTGCAGGTCCTGTCCATGCCCTCATAACCCAATCATAAAAATCAACCAAGTTCGTCTGTCAGGATCTGCCTGAGACAAACCCATGCTGCCTGCTGTCCTGGAGGTTGTTATCCTCAAGAAATTGCACCAGCCTTTCCTTGTGGATTGTCCCATCAGTTTTCCACATTTCAGTAAGCCTGTATAGTTCCCAGTTCATCCTTGGGCCAACTCTTGGGGAGAGGTACCACATGTGATTCCTCCAGTCCCTGGCATGCATCATGAGTTCAGAGGTATTGAACAGGTCCACAATAGCCCTGGCAGTACCTCTGCCAATTCTCTCAGCATCCTGGGGTGGACTCCATCTGGGACAGGTGCCTTGTCCACCTTCAGGGACTAAGGAACTCCCTCACCATTTCCACCTTGATTTTTCCCATCTGTGGTTGCTTCTCTCCCACCCTCTCCCACCTCGCCTTTCCTCTCAGTTATGGGCTCATCCCTCTCCTTAGTGAGACTTACCACCCACCTCCCTCCTGATCCTAACAATTTGATCCTTGCTCTTCCTCTTCTGTCTGATATATCTGAAGAAATCCTTTTCCCTCCTTTGATCTCCTGCACTAACCTCAGTTTCTTAGCCACCTTTGCTGCCCTTTCCACTCTGCTCAGTTCTCTGGATTTCTTCACATATTCTTCTTTGCCTTCTGCCCTGTTGGATGCTTGTGAGGTCCAAATGCATTCCCTTTACCTCACCTTCTTCATTACCTCACTACTCATCCAACTAGGATTCTTAGTCCTGGATTTCTTGCTCTGGCTCTTGACACAAGTTTTTGTGGCTTCAGCCAGTCCTGTCTTGATGACTGCCCATTTTTGTTCAGTGTCCATTTCTGGGTGGATGCTTGCCATATGACTTTCAGTATGTTTTCCATCCTGCCAAAGTCTGCCCTTTTGAAGTCCAGGACCCTAGTTTTGTAGTGGCTACTTCCCTACCCAGGTTGACTGAGAGCCACACTGTGTGGTGGTCACTGCTTTCAGAGGTTCCTCCACCCTTACATCCTGACCTGTTCCCCATCTTCCAGTACTAGGTCTAGTAAATTCCCCTCCCATGTTGACTCCATTACCCTCTGGGTGAGAGCCATCCTGGAATGCTTCCACGAGGATCTGTTCCTGGTGCAACTGGTTGCTGGGATGCCCAGTCCACCCTGGTAGATTAAAGTCCACAACCACCACTGTGCTCCTTTGGCACTATGCCTCATTATCAGCTCTCCAGTTCCCTGTCAATATCCTCCTTCTAGGCTGGAGGTCTATAAACAACCCCAGATAGATCTTGGTCACTTTCTGGCTGTGTAGTTGCAGCAGATTACTTCCAACTTGCCCTCCTCCCTTCTTCTCTATTACATCTGATCCCTTCTCTTATGTAAATGGCAAGGCCCCAGCCTTCCCTTTATCTCTATCCCTCTGGAATAGTTTGTACCCTGGGATGGTTAGGTCCCAGTCATGTTGCCCTGGTTGCCCATGTCTCAGTAATGGCAGCTATGCCACCTTTCCTCTGCCATCAATGCCTGCAGCTCTCTCAACTTGTCCCCAGGCTCCTAGCATTTAGTGAAACCATTTTATCTGCTTACCTATCCTTCCTGCTTCCTTATCCTTCACTCAACCCCTATTTCACCTCAGGTCATATCTATCTCTGTGGTCGGGTGAGGTCCATGGAATCCCCTATCCGGTGATTTCCAGCTCCACTGACTCTTCCCTTACCTAGTTTAAATGATACATCTCATTGATGAAATCCCCAGCTTCTGCTTCAACATCTGTGAACCTGCCCTGCTAAGCTGTAATCTATCCCTGCATAAAGATCTGTGTTATCCATGTGCTATTCAGTCCCCAACAATCCATACCCCTTGGTCCCACATCATTCCCTCAGCCACTTGTTGAAGTCACTGATTCTTCTCTTCCTATCTGTACTAGCCCTTGGCACTGGCAGAACTTCTGAGAAGGCTACCGTTGTTCCCTCTTTGCTGCATAGTTTTCCCACTTCCCTGAAGGTATCTTATACTTCCTCTATCCTTCTTCCTTCCAGATCATTCATTCCCAGGTCCACCACAATGTGCGGCTTCCCCCCTTCCCCACATATCTGCCCATATGCTGCCCCACTCTACGCTGTCATGCCTGGCATGCACTCTACCCAGATGCCACTTTTCTGGCACCCCTTCCCCCACCTTATACCTTTAAATATAGCATCCCTAGAATTATAACTCTCTGTTGGTTTTCCTGCTCAACCTCTTGTTGCCCTCCACTCCCCACACCCCAACTTGCTAGGCCTCCCATTCCCCTGTCTTGGCCCCTTTGCCTCTCTCTAACCTTTGCCTGTCCTCTCCTTCCTCACAACTATGACTTGGCTGCCACTGGAGAAGAGAAGGATTTTGCTACTGAACTGAGACTGAGAAATGTTCTTAAATGGTACCAACTCAGTCTTCCTCTCATAAATCCAACCTGAGATGGTTGTATAATGTTGGGCAGCACTGTTTCTAACCTAGTAGCCAGAACCTTTACTAAGACCTTGACATCTGCATTTATCATGGATATATGATGGTAGCTGGCCAGTTGGAGAGGTCCTTAACTTTTTAGGCAAAATAGTTGTAGCCCTCTGCCAATTTGGGTCTTGCCTTAGAAGTGTCTTCCAGGGTCCAGAAATACCCACTGCCAGGCAGATGTACATGGGAAATCATAAGTCCATGGTTATTTGGTGACCCTGTTGATCTGTATGAGAGTGCCATGATGTGCCTCCACACCTATCCCTTTAAGTGACATTACCAGTGTGCTGATAAATGGTCTGGGTTAGGAGTACAGAGTGCTTCAAAGCTCAAGACTGGCCAGGTGCTGTCCTGATTTGCCCCACTCTGCAGTCCATAGCAAAGTAGAGGAAGCACTCACTGGTACTGTAGATATTTATTTCTAATTTGTTGCTGTTATCTAACTTAGAGTGCTGGTTCTAACCTGCCTTCTTGCATCTTATGCATCCCAATAGAGCCAACATGTTTGGTCTGGGACTTCCAGAATTGGACCAATTGGGACACAGGGGACCTTGAGGGGTCCTTAGTTCAGGTGCCTTGTGGAAAACCTGTGAACTCTAAGGTTTGACACCTAAAAGAATCAATGGGAGCACTGAATTGTGACTGACAGCTCCCCTGACCAGTAGGATTTCATGAAAATGGACTGGTCCAGAAAACTCCTTTCTAATGGGGAGTGCAGCTTGAGCTCTTGAACTTGAGAGGAGCTCCTGTGGAGTTCATCTCGAGACTCTGTGGAGTATGAGCCCTGTTCAAGCTTGTAGGGGTTCTGGCTCAGGAATAGCCTAGTTTTCTCTGGGGTGTGTCTGCGGTCCTGTGTTCACGAGCCAGTGATCAGAGACTGCCTTTTGCAGGTTAAGAGGTTTGCACAGCAGATTGGCTGTAACTGCGAACTGGCCTGAAGCGAACAAATTGGATGCTGTTTCCATCTATTGTGCTGAATGCTCAAGGTGGGTCAAGGCCCACTAACCAGGGATGCTTGTTTGCCATCAGGAGCCAGTGGCCCTGTTCAGCCAAGTTGTCAGCCAGCTGGAGGCATTCACCAGCAAAAGAACTGAACTTTGTCAGAAGTGTTTTATCCTACTTTGGGGTCATGCAGAACCCGGCCTAAGCTGTGTAGTCCTCACCAGTTATAGTTATCTAGGTGAGAGACCAGCTTATGGGATCCAGCCCTGCTCAGTAAGGAATCTCAGGTTGTGGCCACTGGGAGGAAAGGCCATGAAGTGGAGGTGAGTCATGTCAGCCCATGCTCTTCAGTGCTCTGCAACAGGTCTTCATTTCACCAGGCCATTTTCTACCTACTGATGTTGTGAGTAAACTCAGGGTAGCTCCCTGCAACAAGTTCTTAAATCATTCTGTGGTACCATCTAATTTCATTCAGTGTGTTTACAGGGTTATAGTGAACTAGACTGAATGGCTGAGGATCTGAGTTAGCCAAGGTCTTTGTTTTGCATGTTTAACTGCCTTCGCTTCCCATCAAGGGCCCCAACAACAGCTGTAACCCCGAGTAACATTCCGGCTAGCTACTGTCATACTCTGGTTACCAACCAATAGCAAGACTGTTATAGTGGGACTGAATGCATGCATGCAAAGTGGCCTGTTAAAATCCAGTATAACAAGCATTCGTTCAGATCTGCCCCTTCCTTGTCCCAATCCCCTTAATAAATTAAATTGCTTATTTTGCTGTTACACTGCCTCACGGATAACTCATTGCCTGGTTTAAGGTTAATGTGTCTGGGAAAAAAGTGTTTAAAAGAGCATGCTTGATTTGAATACTGTTTTACAGGGGATCCTGGGTGTTTGCCGGTGGTAAGTGCAAGTGGTGTGTGCATATTATTAATGTTCCTTGCTAACTGTGTGTTAACTACTGTGCAGGGCTGTTTCCATTTCAAAGTATGTGGTCACTAGGTGGGTTTGTGGGTGGTTATAGCTTCCCAGAGGCTATACCAAGTTGGATAAATACCCCACATACTTTACTCTGGTGGAGGCACCAAAATATTTTGGTTACTGGGAGAAGGGAACCCGGTAATTGTTAGAGTTGAACCCAGGCCCCTCAATCTGTTGTCAGAGGTACAGGCAGGGTAGTAACCCTAGAGATAGCGGTGTCTAGGGTTACATAGTGATTACAGTTTCTCTCATTTTGGTGGGGAAATTCTTTAGTGGTCAGTGAGTATGTGTAGATTCTCTGAAGGGTAGGGAATATTTCAGCATGAAGCAGTTGATAAAATCTATATTGAAGCCATCTCCCTGGAGATGTATTTTATTCAGGCTGAGGATAGCTTGACTCACTTCCTCTAATGTAATTTGTGTATCCAGCTCCTGTGCCTGTGTGGGCAATATTTGGGGTAGATTAAGGAGAGCAAAGAACTGAAGTGTGTCTGTAAGATTTGGATTGGCTGTTGAGTATAGTTCCGTAAAGAAGGTGGTCATAACATGGGAGATGTCTTGATGAGAAGATTGAATTTGCCCATGGGGCCTGTCAACCCAGAGATATGTCTTTCAGCCCTGTGTTTTCTGAGGCAAAATGATAGGGCCTTACTAGTTTTCACCACTCTCCCAAAATATGTGCTAAGGCATAACAAAGCCAGCTCAGCCTTCATGGCATAGTGGACATTAAGTTTTGCTAGTATCGAGCAGCTCACAAGGTCTGCCCAAGGGTTGGCTTTTTGTTTGCACTCCAGAACCCTCACTTTGACACATAAATATGGACACTCTCTGGATCTAATCTTCCTTCTAGGGGTCGAGGCATCTGATGTGGGGTGGAACCCATGAGGTGGTCAGATCATTACACCATGGGATTTAGTTTTGCACCCCCTCTAGAAGGCCTGACCCTGTGGAGTTGGTTAGGTACCACCTTTTAAGGATATAGATTCCCAAGGCCTTACTTGGCGGTGTGACCTCTCGTCCCCAGCGTTGGCTAGCAGTGATCCAGAGACTCTCATGTCAGCCTATAACACAGCTGTTGCAGGGCCTCTGGATTTCATTGCTCCAGTTCGAGTTCATCCCTCTCCTTCACCCCATCTCCCCTTGGTTTGATGGGACATTGAAGGAGACACGGAGACAGGGGTGAAGGTTAGAGTGTTGCTGGCGAAAGTCCACCCTTGATGCCGACCACCTTAGACTGATGGACCATTATTTGGTCTATCAATCTGCAATCTCTACCGTGAAAGGCAGAATTCCTGTCGGAGAGATTGCAGTTGCTCGGAATCGACCAGCTCAGCTATTTCAAACTGTGGACAGACTGTGCAACCCAGCCTGTCTGCAAGTTCAAAGCTTTTGCAGTTAGAGTGCAATGAGCTTACTTGGTTCTTCGATAAGGTGTAGCCGACATTAGGGCAGAACTGCTGCCATCACACTCTAGGGGGTTGCTGTGGACAGTGTGAGACCACAGTGCCCCAGTTTTCCTGGAGTTCCTTCAGTCAGCTGGAGTTCATGGATGCCATGAGGATCATCCAGTGTATGTGCCCTATGTGCTGTAGTTTGGACCCTGGACCGACTTCCCTAATTTTGGGTTGTATTGATATCATCGGTCCAGTCCTTGTGCAGATAGTCAGGTGCTCCTTGGAATCCGGTGAGTTTCCTAGCTTCCTGAAAGAGGTGGTGGTGACACCTCTCTTGAAGAAATCTACCTTGGACCCTGACTGTCTCAAAAACTACAGACCTCTAAACTTCCCTTTGTTGGGAAGGTGATTGAGAAAGTAGTGGCTGCACAACTGGAGGATCATTTGACCATCCATGACATCTATGAACCCTTCAGTCCGGTTTTCATAAAGACATAGCACCGAGACAGAGCTGGTTTGGGTGCTCAATGATCTCTTGATGGCTAGATCAGAAGAGCCATTCCATCTTGGTTCTCCTCGACCTTTCTTCAGCGTTTGACACGTTGATCACAAGGTATTGATAGAACACCTGAGGCTGCTTTGTGGAATATCTGGAACCGTCTTAAGATGGTTCACATCATTCCTCACTGGGAGATCACAAAGAGTTGTGTCTGGGTTTTTCCTCGGATTCAATGGCTTTGTCGTGTAGGGTGCCTCAGGGTTCAGTATAGTCACCCATGTTATTCGTGGTGTATATGTTACCCATCGAGACATTGTAAGGAGGTACGGGCTGAGGTTTCACTGTTACAAGATAATACCCAGCTCTACCTTTCTTTCACCCCCAACCAGGAGGGAGCTCTCTAGGTCTTTGACAGCTGTCTAAGAGAAATCCAGGAGTGGATGAATTCTAGCTGGCTGAGGTTGAACTCTGATAAGACTGAGGTACTGGTTGTGGACTCTGGTTAACAGATAGGGAGTTGGGTAGTGTTGCATCTTCCGGAATTTTTCTGGAGGCATTTCTCTCCCGACCTCTGAATGGGTGTTGAACCTTGGGGTAGTTCTTGTCGATAGGTTGACACTGCACTTGCAGGTGTCAGCAGTCATCAAGACTTCCTTTTATCATCTTAGGAATATCGCCAGGGTTTGGCATCTTGTTCCGTCTGCTGATCTGCCAACTTTAGTCCATGCCTTCGTGTCCTCGCACCTGGATTACTGCAACTCCCTTTATCTAGGGCTTTCTGGGGTTGAAATCCATCACCTGCAGCTAGTGCAGAATGCTGCAGCCTGGCTTTGATGGGTTCCAGTAGATCCTGTCATATTACTCGGTGCTGTGCGAACTGCACTGGTTGCCAATTGGTGGTGGATCACCTTCAAAGTCAGCTTGCTGACATTCAAAACCCTACATGATCTGGGCCCTGTCTATCTGAAAGAACTTCTGGTTCCTACTGTCCCAAACAATCACTCCGCTCTGCCAACGAGGGGTTGGTAGAGGTTCAAGGTGAATTCAAAATCTTCTGGTGCTCGGGCTTTATCATATGTTGCCCCCACCCTTTGGAACTCTCTACCCCGTTGGTTGCGGAGTGCACCTCTGTGGGGGTTTTAAGAGGGTTTGAAGACCTTTCTTTGGGAAAATGCATTTTCAGAATATTGATTGGTTTAACTGTCTTGGTTTGGCTGAATTTTTTGTAATGATTTTTAACTGTTTAACTGTTATTCATGTCTGGGCCTTGATAATTGAAAGGTGCCATATAAATAAAATTATTATTATTATTATTATTCAAGGTTAATCACCTCCATCTCCTGATGCAGCATTTATGAGTGGCATATCCTATAATCCTACCTCTCATATAGGCCTTCAAGGTTTCCCACAGGGTGTTGCTAGAAATGCTGAGGTCATCATTATGGGATAGGAATTCTGCAATTTCCTGTCATGCCAATGGAGCAAATTTGGGGTATTTTAACAATCAAGGGTCTAACCTCCAGTTGGCAGACTTAGGTAGTGGGGACCCCACAAGAGGTGTATCATGATAGGGCCATGGTCTGAAATAATGATGGGGTGTATCCTATCATCTAAGACTGCCAGTGTGACATAGGTGTTAGTCAGCCAGTAACCTACAGAGCTAAAGTGTGGTGAACCCCTGAGTGGAAGGTAAAGTCTTTGACCCTCGGATGGGTAATTGCCACACATCTGTGAAAGTGTGTTCCTGAGATAGCTGTGCAAGCATGGCCGTTGCTTTAATGTGGAGTTCTGAGAAGTTTGATGACCTATCCATACCAGGGACTTGGGTGAGACTGAAGTCACCCACAGTCACTATAGGAATTGGGGAGGAGGAAGAGGCAGTTGCTAGAACCTCAGATAGTTGGGCAAAACAAAGGTGTCATCCATTTTAGGTGCATACAGATTAAGGAGGACTAAAGGGCCCTCTGGGGTATTAACCATAGCCATAACTCATCTGTCTTCTGCATCCATTTGTGCGTCAGTGAGTGACCACTGCAGAGATCTATGCAACAGTATGAAGACCCTCTCTTGGCAGAAGTGTTGTGCAGTGCACCTCTGCTCCCACCATTCTCTCTTAAAGAGACTGACATCTTCAGGATTTCTTAATGTCTGAAGCCATAAAAAGCTAATTTGTGTGAGCTATTGTGTTTATCTGTGAGTCTTTGTAGTACAGAGTTATTCATATGTATATCAGACTGTAATTAAGGCCTGGGGGCAGCCATGTGCTTTCAGCTCCTGGCAGGCAATGATGTCACCGAGGCCTTGGCTCTGCTTGACTGTAGATAATCAAACAGATTAAATAGGAAATCATCTGTTTTATTAAGCATGTTTTAAGGTGTTTTATAACACTTTCTACATTCATAATAATTATATTGTATGTGATTTTGAAACTAGTGAGTTATTAGTATTTTGACAGAATTCCACTAGTGGAAAAAAATCACCCATTTCTACAGGAATTGGAGCTAGCCACGGGACACTTAAAAATAACAAGAGCCCTGGCTTGGATGGCTGTACCAGAGAATTCTAAGAGTTTAGAGACCTTCTAATTTCCACTTTTAAGGGTTAGCTGAGGAGTTGTAGATGGCTAAGCGTCACCACCTACTTGGCATTTCACCACTATCTCAGTGATCCTGAAACTTGATAAAATGTGACTCAGTGCTCCTCCTTCTACCCCATTTCAATCTTGAACATTGACTGTAAAATATTCACTAGTAAAATGTCTAAAACACATGAACAGCTCTATGATAGATTAATAGAGATCAAACAGGGTTGTCTCTTTAGACAGACCCAAGAGTATTAAGCATACATTGCATGTCCTGCATCATTCTGCTTGGTCTGAGGTCTCATTTTAATTGTTGAGTTTAGATGAACCATTTGATGTGGCCTTTCCTATTTGTTGCCTTAGCCAAAATGAATATATCAGAGCAGTATATACAGCAGCTTGGCACCTAATACAGTACAATAAATCACAGGTATATGTAAAATTAATGGATGGATTTCTACAACCTTTCACTTAAAGAGGGCACTCAGCAAGGGTGTCCCATATCACTGCTTTTGCATTGCTTTTGAAAATTATGGCTCAGGCCTTAAGCCAAAATCCATTAATTACAGGAGTGAATCTGGGGTGGGGGTTACCAGCAGAAACTGGCACTATACACTGACAACCTGTCAATCTATCTTTCAGAACCAGAAAAAGCCCTAACCTCTCTATGGCACTCCTTGAACAGTTTGGTCAAATAGCCAATTATAAATTAATGTTAAAAATAGATCTTGCATTTAAATGATGTACCATCAGTTGCTACAAGACAACAATTTAAGTTTTATTGGGACCTTCCTGCCTTGCAATATCTGGGAGTCTATTTATTCACAGACCCAACTAAATGTATTTATTTATTTATTCAAGTCTCGGATTACAGACCTTTGAGGTGGGAGCTCATATGCGAAGGTTCCACATCAAACAGTAAGCAATCAATAAGCACATACAGGTTACATACAAGGGTTACAAAACAAGTTTCATTGGTGGTAAAAACATGAATATGAGATTCAGGCAGACACTTGGTACACACAGGTTACCATCATAGTTACACAACAAATTACGTACTGTAGTTGGTTCAAGCGTGATGATGAGATTCAGATATGGCTTTAGGATGTAAATGGTTACAGAAAATCAAGGAAAATTGTTTTGCTATGCAGGAGGCAGAGGGACCTCCAATGGTAGGTAATAGGCAAAGGGGTGAGGGAGTGGTGACCCAGCAGGACCAAGGCCTGTTGTCAAGGTGAGGTAGTTGGGGTAGTATGGGGTGAGGAAAGTTTAGGACCAGTGTAGGGGGGCTGGAGCAGGTGGAAGGGAGTGGAGATAGGGATAGGGGTATGGAGGACAGGGGGATAAGGAGGAGAGGGAAATGGAGGAGAGAGTTAAGGAGGAGAGGGAGTGATGGTAGACAAGGATAGGATGGGTAAGAGAGACAAGGGAGGATTGAGAAGTAGGTAGGCATCTGGGTTAGGTAACAGCATCTGATTGGACAGAGATAAGTATAGGGGTCACATAGGTGGGTAGAAGTGCAGGGGATGACCGTGCAGGCCCTTGATGGAATGCTGAAACTGGAGTTATAAAGGGTAGGTGCACCCATGTGGCTAGTAAGGTGGGTGTGGAGCATCAACCTGAAAGGCCCAATTCTGGATTCAGCAATTAGCCCGCTCAGAAGGGAGTTTAGAAGGTGAGGGGCTTGGTATATCTCTCTATCCTTTTAGGCAGGCACTTAAAAAACTATATTTGTGAACTCAGATTTCATTGACTTTATTGCAGAAACAAGATAGTGTGCCCATGAACATTTTGCCCAGGCTGTTATATTTTGCCCAGACCATCCTGTTAGCACCACCCTTAGTTTATTTCCACCTGTGGAAAAGATTCATTCCTCATTATATCTGTCAGGTTCTAAATCCAGAATTCGATATGCAGTGTCAAAACTCCTGAAAAAATCGGAGAGGTGGCTGGTTTGACCACATTTAGTAGGCTATTATACAGCTGTCCAACTCTTCTCAGTGTTATATTGACTGGTCCCTCGTACACGCACATTAGAACATGATTGAATTAGTGAAGGAAGACTTAGTACAAGTGTTTTCCACCAGCATATAAATATTGCCTCTGCTACACATAATCCCTTATAAACACCATCCTTAAACCCTGGTATACTGTTTTGAGCCATACCTCTCTTTGAGAGGTGCACTTCATTATATTCCTTCTAAATACCATCTCTTACATCTAGCCCATTGGATCATAGGTTCACAAACTGGGTGTGTAGGCGGATCCATCCTAAATCCCTCTGTTAATAATCCTGCATTAAAAGTCCCCAAAAGATCCAGAAGTACTAAAGACAGATATTGCATAATCCCGAAATAAATAATCCAGAAATGGCAGGAGAATGAGAGAAATAATTATTGCCTCTGAGCCACGTTGCTTATGTCGATGAATGAGGTTGAGATCAGAGGGATAAAGCATATTGGGACTTATTACTTGGATACTGTAAATTACTAATTACTGTAAATTTTATATTGGATGCGGGTAAGAGAGGAAGAAATGTGTTCACTGAATATCCATGAGTACTGCCTAATACCGCTATCAAAGGTTAGCAGAAACTCAACAGGAATTCAGAAAATGTATGTATAGTATTATTTTATTGAGCTGTGGATAATTTAAAAGAAGTTGAAAAGTGAATGTAGTCGGGTTTATGTACAGAGACTTCCAGTATCAGCACTGCAGAATGAAATTAGTAATATGAGCCATGTGCAAACAGAATGCCAACGGATGCATCAGAAACATGTAGCTCATACTGATGGGCGACCACGAGATTAAAAGAATGTTGAGAATAGGCAACACTGTCTGACATAAAAAATAAATAAAACAAACTCAATTAAATAGTGAAACAGCAGCAAACTTTTGTAGGTAGTGTGTTTACTAAGCAAATGTACACCCCCTCTCTCTCTCTCTCTCTCTCTCTCTCTCTCTCATAGACAGTGTCATCAGGTAGAGCCTCTGATCCCACCTAGTCTGTCCATTTGAGTTTGTAAGTTCACTTTATGTTTTCCTAGAAGTTTGTTGCCCTTAACCTGACCTCCAGAATTCCTTTATGTCTATCCCATGCATTCTTAAATCCTGTGATTGTTTCAGCCCCACCACTTCCTCTGGCAGGGTGTTCCACTTGCCCACCACCCGTTCTGTGAAGAAACTCCTCCTCATGTTTCCTCTGAATCATCCTCCTCAACTTCATCCATGCTCTCTAGTCCTGGAACATCTTTTTGCTTAACAAAAGTGTATTCCTGCACCCTGTTCCTCCTGTAAGATACTTGTATGTCTCTATCAAATCCCCTTTCTCCTCATCTCCTCCAGGGAGTACATATTCAATTCCTTCAACCTGTCCTCATAGGACTTGTGATGCAATCCATGTACCATCTTTGTTGCCCACCTCTGAACCTTCTCTACCCTGTCTATGTCTTTACATAGAGTCGCCAGAACTGTACACTGTACTCCAGGTAGGGCCTCACTAGTGTCTTGTATAGTGGAATTATGACCTCCCTTTTCCTGCTGGTGATGCCCCTGCCTATGCAGTCCCAGCATCCTATTTGGTTTACCTGTTGCCTTGTCACACTGTTTCCCTACCTTGAGGTCATGAGAGATGATAACCCCAAGATCCCTTTCCTGCTTGGTGCATGCTATATCCTCACCCCCAACTGATATATTGTAGCCAGGTTTTTGTGCCCCATATGCGTCATCTTGCACTTTGCATTGAATTTCAACTGCCAAACCCCTGACCATTCTTCAAGTTTTTGCAGGTCCCTTCTCATTCTGTCTACACCCTCTGGTGTGTCTATTCTGTTACAGAGCTTTGTGTCATCAGCGAACAGGGAAATTCTGCCTTCTAGGTCCTGTGCAATGTCACTGATGAAGAAGTTGAATAGAACCGGTCCCAGCACTGATCTCTGAGTTGCTCACTGGTCACTCTTCCTCTGTGGAGTGACAGCCATTTACTCACCACCCTCTGTGTCCTGCCACCCAACCAGTTACCTACCCACCATACTGCTGTCCTGTCCACACTGATATTCCCCAGTTTGTGTAATAGTCTTCTATGTGGCACCGTGTTAAAGACCTTGCTGAAGTCCAGATAGGCCATGTCCACTGCCCTCCCTGATCCACCTCCTTAGTCACCCAGTTGAAAAATTCGATGAAGTTAGTCTAACATGACCTCTCCCTGGTGAAATCGTGCTGTCTTGGGTCCTGTAGTCCATTGACAACCAGATGTTCCACCAATCTCTCCTTCAGTAGTGCTTCCATGATCTTCCCCACTACCAAGGTGAGGCTGACTGATCTGTAGTTCCCAGCTTCCTCTTTGTTCCCACTTTTGTATAAGGGGACTACATCTGCTGTCCTCCAGTCTTTGGGTACCTCCTCTGTTTCCAGTGATCGGCTAAACAAGATTGACAGAGGTTTAACCACCACCTCACTTAGTTCTTTAAGGACCTGGGTGCACACCATCTGGCCCATTGCTTTATCAACTCTTATTACCTAGTTCCTTCATGACCCTTTCGTAAGGAACTTGTGTCCATTCTGCACCATTCCCACCCCTTATTCCTTTCAGACCCATTACCTCCTCTTCTTCAGTAAAGACTGAGGAGAAATACTTGTTCAATATGTCAGCTTTACTGTTGTCATCCTCCATGTGGCCTTATCCTCCCTCTTCAGTCTCACTAGAGCCCTTTGCCTTTCTTTTTCACTTATGCACCTGTAAAAGGTTTTGTCCCCTCTACCCACTGATTTTGCAATGTGCTCTTCTCTCTGAGCTTTGGCTTCCCTTACTGACCTCCTGCCTCCTTTTGCTTCTCCTGGTACTTCTCCCTATCCCCTTCTGTCTGTGTCTTTTTGTATTGCCTGAATGCAATCTTTTTGGCTTTCAATTTCTCCGCTACCTCCTTGGAAAAAAATAATGGCCTCCTCTTCCTTTTCCCTTGCGAACCTGCTTAATGCATGATTCTGTTTCTCTTGAAATCCATGTTTTAAATACTGCCCACTGTTCCTCAACCCCTGATTCCTGCGCCATTCCCTTAATGTCTCTTTCAAGCATTTCCCCATTTTCCCAAAGTCTCTTTCCCTTTCGCCAGTTGCTGAACACGGTACACACTTCTGCAGTAGGTAGGATGGCACCCTCACTGCATGTGCCTCTCACTCTATGGATGCAGCCTCAACTCCAAGTGGGACAGCTATCTAAATCAGTGGGAGAACACAGGCAAGAAAAACACTGCACTGCCTTTTTATTTTTGGGGGGTGGAGGATGCCAGTTCATACAAAGTGACACTGGGAAAGACTCAACACTAGATACACAGGCGGGATTTGTGAGTATCAGGATTATTGCCATTGGTCTAAAAATCAATCGGGAATCATCCGACAGTATTTTTTAGGTTTGGATTTTTGCCTGCGGTATTTAGTACCTAACCAGTGTAGGGCTATATGTGTATATATATATATATATATATATATATATATATATATATATATATAAATAAATAGATATATATATATATATATTATGAATGCCTAAAGGATAGAGATATCAAAACTTTTGAGGAGTTAAGCACTAAATATGATCTTTCCGTCCAGCAGTTTTACAAGTACTTGCAGGCTCATTCTTTTATTGCACCTGTATTTATAGTTTGGAAACAAAAGCGGATATGCCCATTCTCTTTGAGTTACTTCAGACCTTTCTTACAGGGCGAGACATTGTGGATTATCTCATCTCACTGCTGTAAAAGCACTCACACCTCTAAGGGGTGACTCTGTTCTACATGTGAAGAACAAATGTGAGCAACAATTAGGTATCTTCATTACAGAGAAACAACAGGAGCACTATATGGCAGATATTCATATGGTGACCTCATCTTATATCTGGAGAGACTTCTCTTGGAAAACATTTATCCAATGCTTTACAACTCCAGATAGGCAGGAAAATATATCCCAAAATGGATTTGTCTGTTGGCACACCACAGGCTTTTTGGAGCTGTCCACATCTGGACGGTCTTATCTCTAACTTGCAGGGAGAGTTGCAAGATCTACTTAAGGTGTCTTTGAGGGTAACAGAACATATGCTGCTTGTTTTGGACCTCCCAGTGGGCTTGCACCTGCCTCCAGATTGCATGATTCTCCATATCAATTGGGTCACTGCAAAGAAATGCATCACTAAAAATTGGCTTAAGATGAACCCCCAGATGTCTAACTGTGGCAAGATTTGATTATTGAAATCTATCATACTGAAAGGTTTACTCTCATTCTTAATAATAGCTATCAAATTTGAGGCCTTATGGCAAAGATGGGAGTATATACTGTATCACAACTAAGATACGATTTTGTACCTTGACATTGATTTATAGAATTATTTTCTCAATATGACTGTCTCTTATTATAGAAGGGCATTTCTTAGGCTTTGCTATATCTGGCGCTGTCAGTTTCTTGGAGTGCCATATGGAGCTTTC
This sequence comes from Neoceratodus forsteri, assembly GCA_016271365.2. Lineage (NCBI taxonomy): Eukaryota > Metazoa > Chordata > Ceratodontiformes > Ceratodontidae > Neoceratodus > Neoceratodus forsteri. The sequence goes on from CM028129.1 coordinate 1,021,984,931, forward strand.
ACTCTGAAATACCTACCACATGGAGGTTTCCTAAACCCATGTATATTATAATTATCCAGACTCAGACTGTTTTGATGTACAGGATCTCACCAGATTGTTATCTTTCTACTGGGAAGCACTGTTCTGTGTTGTTCATATTTTGTTGTTGTGTTATGATTAAAAACAGTTTGGTGAAGTTGGTGGCAACTATTAGTAACTTCAGGAAGGTTCATAAAGTGCAGTGTTCTCAACTTCACACCAACTTCACATGCAAATTAAAACTTCACAGCATCTCTGTCTGTAACTGCAACCTTCAGTCCTTCCTTATTCGATTTCTACCAGCAGCTGGACATGCCATATTTCTCATGGACTCTTGATATTCTTCTCTTACCCAGTTCTTCCATTTTGGATGCCCCCAAGAAGCAGTTCTACGAACTTTATAATTCAACTTGTGGTCACTCCTCCAACTTTCTTGAGAACTGATCACAGTCTTATTTATTTATTTATTTATTTATTGCACCATATGCTGTATTGCTACTTAATTTTAATCTTGGCAGGTATTTAATTCTTCTTCTGTATGCACCTTCTCAGTAGACCCTGAGTTTCTGCCACACTTTTTAACTGTATTACTTTAATTATTTATATTGACAATTTTACCCTACATTTATGTTAATCTTAACATCTTGACTGACATGTATTTGTATGAAACCTACATTGTTATATGTTGCTCTACCCTCTTTAACTGCAGAAATATAGACACTGTACTTTTTGACTACACTGTATTTGTGATACAGAATGTACCTTTCCCAGGACACACTTAGGAATGAACTGCTTGCAGCTCAGCATTTCTTACCTAGAAAACAAAATGTTAAACAAATAAATAAGATTACTGCACATGCAACACAAAATGGTGAAACTGTGAGGACAGATCACATTATTGCACATACCAGAGACTATACCCACATGTGCTCAAGGAATCCTGAGCGTAGTGGGAAGAACACATAAAGAAAAGCTGAACATATATCATATATAGAGTACTCAACCCAAGTGTTATGAATGACTGATTCTTGTCACTGAGTGGGTTTTGTGACACCATGCAGTTTCAAGAGTGAAGATGGGCATCTCGTGATGTCACAGAAACAACAAGGTAGTTAAGACTCACCCATTCTTAAGGGTTACCATATTTAGCAATATAACTCAGGGAGTAGCTGAAGATATTTTGTTTACTTGGTTTACTTGGTTCTGAAGGACAAAGAAGGCCACCATGGCCCATCGAGATTGTCCCCACTACTATAGTGGGAAAGTTTGCACCAGGAGTTATTCGACTCCATCCATTGATCCAGACCTCTTTAAATGAATAAATGGAGTTACTGTCAACCAAATATTGAGGTAGACTATTCCACAGTCTGGGATGTTACCATGAAGTAATTTTGCCTTTTATTGGTTCTTGATTTGGCTGCATCGATCTGTTTATTATGAAGTCATAGAACAATCTTTCTCTTGGAGAATTTTAGACCACATTGCTGCATTAGATCCTGAGAAATTTTGATTTTATACAGAAGGAGCAAGTCACCTCTACTTCACCTGGTTAGGAGGGTGTGGCCAGTTTCCTGCAGTCTGGCATGATAGTCACTTTTGGCCAAGCGAGAAACCAGTTTTGTTGCTCTCCTCTGAATTCTCGATCCTATCTATGTCCTGTCTAAGATAGGGGTTCAGAAAAGGGACCGTAGTCAAGTGTGTGCCACATGGGTCCTATAAGGGAATAATACATTCCTTGGTCCTGGAGACACATGTACATTTAATACTAGTGAGCAATGCATTAGATGTTTTAGCTACTTTAATGCATTGGTCAGATGAAGACAATTTGTTATTGATAATAATCCCTAGGTCCCGCTCAACTATTGAAACTTTAAGAAGGATATAATTTGAGAGATAGCTCTGTCTAGGTTATTTTGCTGAAATGTAATACAGTACATTTTCTGGGTTGAGCATCATCCATTGGAAACTGCCCATTCTTCAATGGTTTTAAGTTGTTCCTAAGAATGGTCCTATTAGAAGCCATATTTACTGTCACCCTAACTTAGGTGTCATCCACAAACTTTGAAGGAGATTGCCTGCAGTAACCTGCATATCGCCAATAAAACACTGAACAAGGTTGATCAAGGACCGATCCTGAGGCCCTTACTGGCCACACTCCCACATCAGAAAGAATGCCATTTATTCTGACTTGCTGTTGTCTATTGGACAGCCAACAGGTGACTCATTTAACTAATATCTAGGAAAACCCAGTTTCAGCATTTTATCAATAAATTTACCATGTGGCACCTTATGAAGGCCCTGCTATAATCAAGCAGGAGTACATCCATCAGTTACCAAGATCAAGTCCCTCACTTATATAATTGTAGAAGGATATCAGGTTTGTTGTACAGGAATACCCTGCCTAAATCCATGCTGTGTATAGTCAATTATATCATTGGAGATTATTTCTTTTCCAAGATTTCTTTAATAATTTTCTCCATTAATTTACTTATAACTGACGTTAGACTTATAGGACAGTAGTTTTCAGGCTTAGAAGATTGCCTTTTTTAAAATTGGTATGACTGTGGCATTAGGCTCAGTCATGGGGAATAAGACCATGGAGTGATTTGTTAAAGATAAGGGTTGGGGGCTTGACCATGGCCTCATCTGTCTCTAGCAGAAATATTGGGTTAATATTATCAGGTCCTGGACTTGATGTCTTTTTAGTGATTGCAAGGCCTTGAGTGTATCAGCTTCAGAGGCAGAATAGAATGTAGAATTACTATCTAAATGCTGATGGAATTTAGGGTCCTCTTTTTAGAAAAAACTGAACAAAACTGCTCATTAAAACATCCCCAATTTTCTTGTCAGTGGATATTATAGGTTTTCAACTGATAAGGGACCCATATACCTGTTATTCCCTTTTTTGTTATTAAGATAGGAAAATAAGGTTTATAGCTATCTTTGGAGTGTGCCAAATGGAACTTCAGTTTCCTTTTAGACTGTAAAATAGTACATTTCAGTTATTTTACTGTTTGTTTGTATTTGAGTAGTATTTGTTCCATAGTAGCACCCTCACTCTTTTTAGGAGATAAAATAGCCTTTGTTTGCTTTTAATTTGTTTCTTTATAGTTTTATTTAACCTAGGAATCTTCCCTTTTTAATATATTTCTTTTGATCGAGACAAATAATTCTTCTAGATGGCAGATCGTTGATTTCAGATACCTCCAGGCTTCCTCAAGTGAAAGAGGATAATATTTCCTCTCAAAGGTGTTCATTAATAATTTTAAAATTGGTATTACCATAATTTTGAATTCCTATTGGCTTAAATTCTGTTGGGAATAGAAGATTAATGATAATGTAATTGAACTGAAGTCACTGGTACCCAAAGGGTCCCTAATGCAGATATTTGTATATTTGCTCCCTATATTAGGTCATCACTAAGTCTAATATACCCCCCAAAGTAGGCTCAGTAATAACCTGCTCAATCCTAACTCTACTATATTTGAAATCAAATCCTTTTCACCGGAGGTATTACCAGATAGGAGGTCCAGTTTATTGTGGGCATATTAAAATCACCTAAAATTAAAACATTACCTTTAGTAGCCATAACTGATATTTCTTTGTGTAGAAGGAAAGTATAGTCAGAGTTTGCTGTTGGAGGCCTATAACAGGTATCAACCAATAGCTGGGGTTGTCCCTTTATCTGAATATTTACCCATAGGGATTCTATGTCATTAGACAGGGGCAGTTGAAAGAAAGTTATATCCTCCCTGACATAAAGGCAAACCCTCCTCGGTTTGACCTTGTTTTATCCTCATGATATAGCTTATAGCCTGGTAAATGCGCTATCCATGTAGTGTTAGGGTTTGATACTGGGCAAAACCATGGCTAAAAGCTACTGAGGTAAAAATCTTGATATTGTGGTTTGAAAAGGTAAATGTGTACACTTGCACTGTAGTGAGAGTTTCAGTTAACAGATTCATGGGGAAAATATAATTCGTCATGGCTTTCTTTTTGAACTTGCAGATTTTGGTTCATAAAGTCATTCCTAATTGCTGTTAAGAACAACTTGTTGCATCGCCAACCAAAATTAGGTAACCAATTATAATGTAATCACTAGAAGTCAGGAGCAGATGTCACAGAACAGCATTAAGACACAATCAGTCTAACAGACTGCTCACAACAGAGGATAGTACTGTAACATTAAGAAGAGAAATTACAAGATGATTTATATGGGCCAAGTAAAAATGTGAATGTCACCTATCCTCCAAAATTCTGCAATATAAAAGGGTGGGATCTGCAAAACTTATAAAATGGGCAAACTCCTAGTTATATCAAGTGGGATTTTAAAATTCATAACAGGGACTCAACTCTTAGTTATATTGAGTGGGATTTTCAGAAATCACAACATGGGGCTATTTTGAAAAGTTTGATTTACCTTTAGAATTACTAACTGATTTATGTACTTTACATCCAGATTTTCCATAAAACATTCTAGACATACCGTAGATGTAAATGCTAGACCAGGTTACTGTACCCAATTATTTTTTTGTGTAGCTTCTCCCCTGCCCATGGGAGATTCTGGTCCCCGCTCCACTAGCTCCCCCCATCCCAAGGCTTACCCCCTGGGTGGAGCCACCAGGCATGTACCCCTCCCAGAAAACATGGGTCTCTAGCCCTGGCTTACTCTCCAGGGTGGGATCACAGGTGTGGGACCTCCCTCGGTGGAGCATTGTCTGAGCAGGAGTGGCAGCAGAAGCGGGGTCCTCATTAGTGACCAGCATTTTTTGCTGCTATTTTCCTGGGGCAGAGATGTGCAGTGATGCCAGCATCCTCCCTGCCCCCCAATGTGTGGTGCCAGTGACAGTATTTCCAGCCTCTGCCAGAGGTCTGTGTGCACTGGACACTCCCCGGAGAAGGAGAGCAGTCCCTGGGATGCTCAATCTTTCTCCACCAGCCAGAACTCTGACTCCTGAGTCCATCCCTGAGACCCAGGATGCTGGTGCTGCAGATAATGCCTTACCACTGTGCTGACAGGCTGGCACTGTACCCAAATTCTGAAAATTGTATCCAAGCACATTTATACCTGAACTTTCAAACTGAACACAAATAAGTTAGAGGTTTAAACACTGGACATAATTATGTCCTAGCTTTGAAAATTTGACATAGGAATAATTTTGTTTATGGCAAATTTATGCAATTGAAAATTGCATCTTGACATAGGGTTTGAAAATCTCCTACCACCAAAACAGGTTTTAGCCTGTACTAAGATTGACCCACAAGTCAGTTCAAGAACCAGACACTGCCATGTGCACCTCATTACATTGCCTGCATGTGCTTACAATTTTCTGTACAGCAAATTAAACCCATTATCTAAACAGAGTAAGCTGCAGCACATTGACTTACCAGAATTCCTACATACAAAACTTTTTTTTATCATGTATAACCAAGGAACAGTGCCCAGTGGTGCAAAATCAAACAATATTTGACACAAGAGAAGCAATCAAAACATTGTGACAGCAAAATATATTCTAGCTTCTTAAGTTGTTGACTTCAAACTTTCTCTCTTCCAGTATTCTTTGGGCTCTGTTCATATATGTCAGTATGTCACTGATACTGTACAGCTACACAAGCAAAACATTTTCTCCCTAAGTTTCTGGGCAGACCTCTAGGTAACATTGTGACATGTCAAGTGTCTTGCTGCTTTATTGTTTGAATGCCTAGAATATTAAGTCAGGCTAGATCAAGCATTCCACCTGGCTGAACCTCCTAGGGGTTCAGTGTGAATGTAGTCAAATCTAATGTTTTCAGTGAAATCCCTCTACTCACATGTAGTCTAAATGCTTTAGGCCACATGACCACTGCAAGTACAGAGATGTACTGTGGCTAGGGTACATTTAAGTTTGAATTCAACAATGCAGGATCATCTGGAACTGTACTTCTGTTTAATATAAAGTAGCAGATTTAGTAACAATTACAAACTGTAGCTACCAAACATATCACTGTAACAATGGGAAAATACTATACTGCATTATAATGCAAAGAAGAGAACTAGAGAATGGCCAAAGCTTATGGAAATAAGACCACAATCAGCTCGGTGGACATTTGCTTATGCTTATATTAGCCATTGTGTCCAAATAATATTTTTGGATTCAGGAGAACTTCTTTTATTTGATACTGGATGAGGGTATTATCTCATTTTCACTGAAGTCCTATGGACAACAGCAGCAATCAAAAGGTTATTACAGTCCAGCAGAAATAGTTGTAATGGTTAAAATATACACAATAAAGAAAACTGTTGAGGTAGTTCCATACAAACAGTAATCAAAATATGTTTGTTCACAGCAAACAAAGAACATGAGCATTGTTATGCATTTCTTTTTTACCAGGAGAGACACACTATGTTGAAAGCTTGTTTACAGGTGTGACCTGGGAGCACAAGGAAGTTAAGTGACTTGCTTAGAGTCACACACAGTATGCAGTTGGGGGCTGTGGGATTCAAACTCAGGTCACCAGGTTTGCAGTGGAGAGCCTAAACCACTGCACTATACTGCCTCCAAATGGAGGCAATTATGAAATGGGTACTAAAAATACTGAATCCTGATTGGTTGAGAGGTACTTTCAGTAGAGCTGTTATCCCAGAACAATAGCCCAGCTGAAAGTAGCTCCTGACAAACAGTACCCAGCACCCACTCTCTGAACCTTCCTCACTAACCACGTATCTCATCCTTGCAACTCACAGTAATGGCTCTTGCTCTCCCTGTACCTGCTACATCTAACAACTGCTGCTTCCTCGCTCTCTCTCTTCAGTTCAGAGTTCATGAAGCATCTTTTTACAGAACCTTCCACCAACTACAGCATTTCTTTGAATGGAGGTACCAACAAAAACTGCTGATTGACACAAGAGCATGACCGAACCCAAAAGTAGCAGAGCAGGAAGTCAGTGATGATGAGCTGGTAGCAACAGCGAGTGGGCAGGCACTACTTTTTTTATTTCTCACTTAACTGCCAATAATTCTTATACTGCAGTAATTGAAAACACATAAACACATGTTTAAATTTTTTAATGTATAATAATCTTGGGACTCATTTCATAATAGCAATAAGGCACTCCAGGAGGGCATTATGGTGGATAATGGCCCTTCTTGGGTGGTGGAAGCATTCAATTTTGTCTCGTGCTTAAATCTACCCTAGGCAAGCTGTTATCCCACCATAATGCCCCCTTCATCATGCCTTACTGCTTAATTATGATCATGGTTGAGGAGAAGGGAATTGTAGACCTAAACAAATACAGGGAGTTCTAAGGTGGCTAGAAAGACTGGACATGAACCCTTGCCAGTTAGAAGCATTCCTCAGTTTGAGACAGAGTTTGTTCCTGGTGTCTGGTTCTATAAATGCAATGGCCTTTCTACCAAATTCAAACTTCATCCTGGGAATTGAGAATGCAAGTGCTACTGTTGAATGAAGGGAGTAGGCACTGCTTGGCTGTGTGAAGTGGGATAGATGACAATCAGGGTCTTTTCCTTGTATACAATTACACAGCTAAGAAAATCAGTGGTAGTCATGCCTGCTTGAGAGACTTACCCAGTTAGCTGGTCATACAGAAGACAATGATGGCTAGACCATCTGCTGGAGAGGCTGAACCTGCACATCTTGTAAAATTGATCAAGGGCCAGCAGAGTGGTTTTGTTTGTACAGTGGTATGTGATGTCACCATAGTCAATGGAAGGGAGCAGGCAATGGAATGCACCTGCTTCCCTACGTTAGCACTGAGGCAGAATTTAGACCTATAATTAAGCTGAGCTTGGTCCATACGGTTGTTAAGATGTAATCAGTTGTATGTACAGTACAGTAATTGTTGCATCAAGTCAGATTCTAAATATTTCAATACATTGACTTTCTTCACAGTGTTGCCATCTGAGTTATGATTTCAAGTGGATTGTTGTACATCTGGAATCTTAATCAATATTAAATTCTCAGGCCTTATAAATTGAGTTCTTACACCACAGCAACAAGGTTGCTTACCTATAATGTACACCTCATGCTGGCTAGCACCACTTTTAATGAGTTGTATTCTCCATATGATCAGTTTTACTCCTTGAACTCTTCTAATGCCTGCCTGATGTCTATCCTTACCTACAGACTGAAGAGTGGTGGAACAGCATTGCACCACATTCATTCAGGATACTGCATGAATTGCTTTCCAGTTAAAATTAGTGTTTGCTAGGATGTTTTATTTATTTCTTTCTAAAGCAAAAAGGCAGCCACTCTTCTGCAACCCTGTGCCGTAAGTAAGCAGAGCAAATCAAAAAGTACACAAAATATGGCACCTGGAGCAGTGTATACATTTTATTTAAATCTAAAAAGACTTACTGTGCAGTGCAGTATGAAGTGCAGAGGTGAGGCACACGTTACCGGCAAGGGTACAGATCCGACCTGGTTCCGCCACACAGGGCTTTCTCAAGGATAACCCCAAGGAAGACCCAACCACTGATTTGTCAGGACAATGGAGACCCAAAACTCTAATATTTTTCCTTTTGCCGCTTTGGGTGGTAGAGGTGGAGAGTTAGGGTTGGAAACTCAAATGCCACATTTCCCTACTTTTGTGGCATTAAGTTATCCTAACTGGTGCATTAACAACAATTTTTGCAAAGAATTTCCTTTCCTTTTGAGATAGTGGAATCATATCATCATTCATGCAGGTCCCAAAGAACCCTGCCTGAACAGGTGCAGATGTGCAGCACCTATTGGATCATGCACCATGGGAAGACTCCATCCACCTACAGAAGTGCAGGGACTGACACATTCACTCTTTACAGTTCTCTCAAAGATTCACTCTTCACACATTCACACTTCATACATTCAATCTTTTATGTTTTTAATTTTGTTCCAAAGTTTTCAAGATAGTCATTTTATGACTGCCCTTATAAACATGATATATAGCATTTATAGTACATTGGCAGAAATGTCATTTGACAACAGAAGTGTGAAAAAGACATCTTGTCCAGGATTTAAAAATGACACCTACCATGTTTATGAGGTGGTGTATAAAAATGGCTATGTTGAAAGTCTGCAGTCAAAATATTGAAAATTAGCACAGTTATGAGTGAATGTTGAAATACTGCAATACTCAGTAACAACTTGGGCATTTTACCATATCAGTACACCACATTTTCATCATAGCTTCCAATCAGTTCCAAACTATCTGGGTGCAAGGCAATGACAAAAACAGCAAAACAAAATCAACTGATTTTCCTAAAAACACACTTTATGGATATCAGATTCTGCACATCCAACCAGAACAAAACATGGCACGTCAAGAGACTTTGGCCTCTAGACCATGCATGCATGCAAAACTTCATGCAAATCTGTTGAATGGGTGTGAAGCTATTAAAGTAAAGTTAGGGTTTAGCATTTAACATCCTATTCAACTCTATATTGGCACTGCTGCCTACTATAATATACATAGAGCCCAGACAGTTTGATTTAGTCTGAATTAGAGAAAGGCTTGTTTAGAATGGTGTTCTTCATTGGCTTGGAGGAAAATATTAATGTGCTCACAAGTTATATAAATTTGAAATGTTGGTTCTGAAAATGCTCAGTAGGGTATCAAACAACTATCCAAAAGACCATACTGAACATGCTCAGAATCAAAATTGAAATGCTTGTAACTGGAAAAGATTAATATTTTTTCCCCAAACTTATGAAAGGCACTATTCTGAGGCAAGCCCTTCTACTTTGAAAATTTCAGACCCCAATTGTAAGCTGTCTGGGTGCTAGACGATGACAAAAAAAAAAAAAAAACAGAAAAAAATTATTTTTCTCTAAAAAAGCACTATATGGATCTCAGAATCCCACATCAGACCAGAATGAAACCTGGCACATCAAAGATACTGAACCCCAGACCACACATGCACATTTTTTTTAAAATTCATTGAATGGGGTGAAACCATTAAAACCCTTTAGGGACTAAACTTAGTAAGCTCTCTTACATTATATTTTCAGAATGATGAAATGATGGATACAACAAAAACAGTCAAATATGTCTGGTCCAGGGTTTTGAAGTCTATAAGAAGCCAAGATAGATTATCTAAATTAACTCTATATTCAATAATAAACTCTTTCCTCCTCCTTGAACTGATATAAATTATTAGCAGTGGTACTTCAGGAAAGGACCCTGTATTGTTGAGGACTTTACTTTTCAAAATTTGATTGAAACATTTAACCAGCAAAAAGTAGAATTTGGCCTACTAGACAGGCATGTATGGTGGTATTCACAAGTTAGGAGCTTTATTTAAAAAAAAACTTCTTTAAAGTAGAGGAACAATATTGAAGGACTTTTCAAAGGACTGGAAACAGATAAACATTTGATATCAAAATTTAAGATTTTCTGAGGAAGGAATCAGCACCCCTGATCCCTCTCTTAGAATTGCATGGGAGAAAGAATTTTCAGCCTCTATCCTGACCACAATTGGACTAAGGTCAGTAATTTAGAACCTTGGGCATAAGAATAACAAGCTTTTCAAATCCACTTCAATACATATCATAGGACATATCTGACCCCAGTAAGTTGCACAAAATGGCAAATACAATATCACCATTTTGCCTGAGATGCATCATGATTAAAGGTGCTCTTACTCACATGTTGCTAGAATGTGGTAAGATAAAAACTTACTAGGATAAGATATGGTCAGCTATAGGAATGATAATAGGACAAGATACCCTTTTGACACAGGAATTTTTATATTTGGCAATCAGATACATCAAGCGGGACCCCATGAGATATCAGAAGATATTTCTGAACACAACTCTAACTGTGGAAAAAAAGTATTGTTGCAGCAGGGAAGGACCCAAGGCCTCGGATTATAAGAGTGCATCGGTCAGATGTTAGATGTTCATAAGGTAGATAAATCAATATATCTCTTAGAAGATAAAGTAAAAATATAATGTAATTTGGTGACCTTTACAAATTATTTGGGAAATAGGAATCAACAAAGGATTTAATTTGGTGGGAGTAAGTTGGCTATGATGAAGTGTTAGACTTCAGGAATGGATACAATGATTGAAACATCAATGCACTTAGCCAACACCAAAAAAAAAAAAAATTAAAGTGCAAGTTAAGGATTTAACATTAAACAGATACTCAACCCTAGTTATTTATTTTATTTATTTTAATTTTACTAACCAGGTAAGTTCACTGAGACAATTACAGTCCTTTTTTCAGGGTTGACCAGGGTGGAGAATCAACCATGCAGATACAATACAACAGTGCAGTTCTCATGTTACAAAGTAGGTAATAGGCAGAGTACATGTCACAAAAATATTACAAGTATACAAACAATTTGACTAACAATTTCTCTTGGAGGGCAAGAGATGAAGTCTAGCACCTGGTGCAAGCCAAAATAGAGCAGAAATGCTATACACGGACAGTTCTAGGACAAGTCAACATAGTATACATACAAGTAATGTATGTGAGATTGGCTAGGATAAGAAATTTTACATGGAAAGTAATTCTTATGTTATGCTAGGAGGAGCAATAGTGGAGGGCAAAAGAACAATGCAAGAGGAGGTAGCAGTAGGTAGGTAGAGGAGTTTCTGGGTAGGCACCTTCAGAGAAAGCAAAAGCAGGTAGCAGAGGTAGACAGAAAGGCAGACAGGTGAGACTGAAATAGTGAGAGAGAGAAGCAGGACAGAATGGAGGGAGGGAGTTCCAGTCCGAGAGAGACATCTAGAGACAGCAAGGCGTAGTTTGGAAATGATGAGAAGGAAGAGAGGCAGAGTGAAGTGTCGTGGTGCTTGTCTGAGGCATATAAGTTCTCTGAGGCAAGGAGGGTGAATTTGTAGAAAACTTGAACATGAGACACAAGAAGGAATACCTCAGTTTAGCTTTGTAGGAAAACCACCCCAGAGAGGCAAGAACAACACAGTGATGAGAGCAGGCAGGAGCCCCAAGGCAAAACAACCGACCCTATGATATGCCTGAGAGAGGAGGGACAGGAGGGGAATTAGTAAAGGAAGGAGGGGAGTGGCATAGATAGGAGGAAAGAGACACAGAGGCTATTTTTTGGCAAGAGGCAAGTGTGAGGTGTGGTTGAATGTGATAGAGGAGTCAAGTTTCTGGATGAAATTTTGACAGTGATAGAGACATGGGAGTTGAACAAGACAGTAGAGTCCAAGATAAAACCCAGGTATTTCAGGGTGGACCACCTCTAATGAGTTGCCCTTGAGTGGAAATGCTAGAGGTAGGTAGATTAGGCTTTTGAGCAGCGATGAGTGAAAACCATGCATTTTGTTTTCTTTGAGTTGAGAATGAGATGATTACACTGGAACCAGGTTTCAAGGGAAGTGAAGACTGAGTCCAGGTCCCGATTGATCTGATCCATAAGTGGAGAGGAGCGATAGATGATGGCATCATCTGCATATATATGAACTGTGGCACCCCCGCAGAAGTTGGGGAGATCAGTTGATATAACGAGAATAACATTGGGCCCAGAATGGAGCCTTGTGGGATACCATGGAAACTGGATTTTGCTCAGAATGGAGCCATCCCACTTAACTTTCTGTGATCGACCAGACAGATAGCTCTTGACCCAGCTCAGAGCATTGTGGTCCAGGCCAAGGAGATGTACTGGTGTAGCAGAAGCCTGTGATTCATGAGATCAAATGCTTTTGTGAGATCCATGAAGATGGCTCCAGTGGCCAGACCCTTATCCGTTGTGTGGAAAATGTTGGATGTTACTTTTATGAGTGCAGTGACAGTACTGTGATTCTTTCTAAAACCATATTGACAGGGTGATAGTAGATTGTGAGAGTCAAGGTAGTCTTGGAGATGGTTATAGACAATACACTCCTGGATTTTTGCCAGGTGAGACAATAGTGATATAGGGTGATAGTTGTCTATAATGGAGTTTGGTCCCCTTGTGGACCAGGACTACTACTGTTACCTTCCACTTATCAGTTACTGAGGTTAGAGAGGAAGGACCAGTTGAACAAGTCACAGATGGGGTGAGCTAGGCAGGGGCACCCAACTTGAGAAATTCCAGCTCCAGTGAGTCGTATCTGGGAGGGCTCTTAGGTTTCAAGTTAGATAGAAGTTGTTGCACCTCTTTGAGTGTGGCCAGTTTCAAATGGAATTCAGAATGACTCCTAGGTTGGGCGGGTGAGTCATATGAAGAGAGGGAGAGCTGAGGAAGATCGAGGTGTATTTTTGGAGGTCAGTGTGAATAAATTGTTAAATCTAGTGGCTATGGAGAGTGGGTTGTCAAGGGTGAAGCCATTAACAGAATATGAGCTTGTTTTCCACAACCTTACCTTTTACTAGAGAATTAACTTCCTCCAGAATTCCTTGGGGTTGCTAAGGTGTTAGGTTTGAAGAGATTTGAGATGGTATCTCTTAGCTTTTGCAAAGAATTTTACATTTATTCCTGAGCTGCCTGTAGATAAGCCAGTCAGAGGAAGTCCACTCTGTTTATATGTTTACCATGCTTTGTCACGAAGGGCCATAAGGGATCTAATATACCTGGAGAGCCACAGAGCTTTGCTCCCTTGGAGCTGCATTTTTTCTGATTTTGGTGAGAGGGAGATCAGGAAGTCCAGGGCTAGATATATGTCGGGAGTGTATTAATGGGAATCCAATCTGTAGTGTTAATGGTGGACAGCAATCTGTTGACGCAAACCTAGTCATATCCTGAACCAGGGAGATCTTAGGAGGAGGGTTTGGATTATTGTTTCTCCAGACACAGAAGATGTGTGCCACTATAATATGTATATAGAGAGACTAACCTGTCACCTCAAATGCTCTAGACTGCATGATGTTTCTTGTATCTAAATCTCTTTATTTTAACAGGTGTATTTTGGAGGTCAGTGTGAATAAATTGTTAAATCTAGTGGCTATGGAGAGTGGGTTGTCAAGGGTGAAGCCATTAACAGAATATGAGCTTGGTTTTTCCACAACCTTACCTTTTACTATTAATGGGAATCCAATCTGTAGTGTTAATGGTGGACAGAAATCTGTTGACGTCAAACCTAGTCATATCCTGAACCAGGGAGATCTTAGGAGGAGGTTTGGATTATTGTTTCTCCAGACACAGAAGATGTGTGCCACTATAATATGTATATAGAGAGACTAACCTGTCACCTCAAATGCTCTAGACTGCATGATGTTTCTTGTATCTAAATCTCTTTATTTTAACATTTTGAGCTAAATGTTACAACTAAGGATACATAAAAATGTGTGCTTAAAATAATTACACTTGTTGCAAGGAACTAATTAAAAAAAGTGGTGCCATTATTTAACATTTGGCAATCTTACAGGTAAAAGCACTGGTAGCCCAAATAAAATGACTGAGAGCTGCATGTGCTGTATAAATTAATTTTCAATAGACTTTTTCATGCCTTTGTGGGTCTGCCTTACACTCCGCTTTTAGTTTCCATCTAACCATTCTTACACTTCCATGTTCCAGTTCTGTGCTCCTTCTTCCCAACCAGATGCAGTGCTGTAGCTTCTTCACTGTATGACATGACCATTTGCTTCCCAGGATATTATGCACTAGATTAAGGTCCAAGTGCAGTGGCAGGTCAGTGGTATCTGGGTAGGCCTCAAATGTTACCTGCATACCCTGTAACATTTTAACCAGCTTTTATCTTGCCCAACTCAACTACAATATGCTACCCTCCTTTGCTATGCCTTGGAGGACGGGAAGTACACCATGCAGTCACCCACAGTGTTCTGAGCTGCTCCAATTCCTAGTAGAGGGACATTCATACATCAGGGAGAACAACTCCAGCCTACAAGCTTGAACATGATGAAGAGGTAGTATGTCCCAGACCCCAGTCACTCAATGGAATCAGCTTGACTTGTGTCCAGAACCAAGGTCTTTTACATGGCATTATACAATTGCAAGAAAGAATGCTGGGCTCTGATTGGTCAATCTGGAGCTGGACCTGTGATGTTATCCCAGCATAATATCACAGACCTGGTCCCAACACACATGACCACATTGCATGTCAGACAAATCACTCCACAGTCCATGTCCAAATTGCTCACACTTGACATAAGCACTGTGAAGTATGCAAGTATTTAACATTTAAAAAACAAAACATAAATCCATCCCTCCCTGTCACAAACCAATCCCCAATCCATCCTAAATAAGAGTAATATGTCCAACCTGACATACAAACACATTACTTTTATGGTTTTTAAATTTTCTTTAGGCAAAACTGAATGTTCAAATGAAGCTGTCACTGCGATCAGCTTCAGTTACTACAACTCTCCTGCTCGATTATCACCCGCATTGCTCATAACTGCCCTAACAGATTGATCGTGTGCTGAAAAGCACACTGTGCTTCACTTACACACAGTGTTTTCTTTTTTCCCTTGCCTGGTACAAATGCACACTGAGTGTACTGGAAGAACCAAAGACAGAGCCCAAACTGTCACAACCGTGACTCATAAGCCTTGATATTCAGATCGAGGAGGGTGGATCTCAGACTTTAAATGATAACAGGATACAAGCACACTGCTCTTCACTTACCACGCAGTGTTTTCTTTTTCTGCCTTTGTCTAGTACAAATACACCTTAACTGTACTGGAAGGACCACAGACAGAGCCCAAACTGTCACCACTGTGACTCACAAGCTTTGATGTTCAGATCAAGGAGGGCAAATCTTGAACTTCAACTAGTAATGGATACAGAGAGAGAAAACTAAGAAGACATAAAAAGTGGAAAAGTTATACAGGGTTTTTCTTTTCTTCCGTCTGCCAGTACAAAACACACTGACTATACCAGGTGAACCGGGGCATGGGGTGTTGCAGACTCCCAGTACACAACAGAAATGACTGCAAGTGTGAGATCATTAGAAGGGTGCTGTGGGGATTCCATAATCACAGGAACAGCTGCTCCGCCAACTGGATAAAATGGTGAATCAGCACTACTTTTCAGAAAGTAAACCTATGCTTTAAAAAGCAAAAAAAAACCAGAAAGTGTACTTTTCATCTTTTCTTTTTTTTTTTTAACTCACATACCATTGTATAATAGGAATAATGCACTCCAGGGTGTGCTGTTGTCCCAGGGATAACATCACTTTGGGTGTTGACACAGTCGGTTCTCCGGCCTTATGCCCAACCACCCGAGGCATAACATCATCCCAGCACGACACACACCCTATCATGCCCCATTTCTTTAATGTAACAGCTGGGATTGGTGCTCTTATATGCACTGTATACAAGTGGTACTGGGCACTCAGGATCAAGGCAGTGCTCAGAACAGCAAATAACAAACATCAACCCCTGACAAAGAGTCACATTAGATTCAAAGTGCTGGGGTTAGTGTCGTGGAAACGACTGACTTTTTATCTGGATGCTGTACTTTGTTGTATTTATTATTCAGCAAATTAAGTTAATGTTTGCTGTTTGCTGTTCTGAGTTCTGCCCTCTTGCTCCTGAGTGTGTTTTTTTAGGCGAGCACCCATTCCATTTACTGATGCGAACCTCCACCTGTGCTTTGCCAGTGGTATTAGGTTGGGATACAGGTACAGTATTGTAAGAGAGTTCTTAGACAGCACACCACTCTTCAGTAGGGTAAACTGTGATAAGGGATTAAATCTATAAAGGCAATGTAGAAAAGCTGAAGGTGAGGCCCAGAATACTGTAGTTAAAATTTAACACCAAAATGTGTAAAGTGATGCTCATTTTCAGCAAAATTATGCACATAGAATATAGCATTAATATTGTCATGATAAAACATTCAAAAGAGGAAAGGAACCCAGGAGTTACAAAATACCAGCAGTTTGAAATACTCCTTTAAATGCAGTACAGCATATGGGAATGATAACAGGAAGCTCGGACATATCAGGTGGTGTTTATGTGTTGAAATCCAGAGATGATAATACTGCTGCTGTACAGGACAAAGGTTCACGAGAAGTGGATCATAGTCAGCCCTGGCTTGGCTTTGACTTTTGGGTTTGAAAATTTGGTTCAGCTTTGTCAATTCAGAAGAAACACTTCAGCGGTAATTTAGAGTAAAATAGACTACAGACTGGAGGGTGGTGGGCTTTGAGTTCAGCAATGATAATTACTATGGCTTCCTAGTGCATGGGGTGTTGCATGCCACTGTGATTGCAGCAGTGTGGCACACTACTGCATCCCAGTTCCAAGCTATAGTAATTGCTAGTGTTCATTGCTGAGCTCAAGGCTTACCACCATGTAGTGTCTACCACCTCCACAGCAATTACTACTTTTGTCACTGGACCCATATAAAAAGACCTGGAAAGATTAAAGAGGTGGTCTAAAATATGGCTGTAGGGATTCAATGTCAAGAAGTACAAGTAATGTACCTAGGGAAGAAAAACCTTAGGACAGAATATTGAATGGGGGGTCAGGATGGCCACTGCTAACTAGGAGGGAGACTTAGGAGTCGTTATCATAAGTGATTGCCTAAAAATACAGTAATCAGTGGAATATGGGCTACTGCAAGGCAATCACAATGTTGGGAGACTTTAGGAGGGGTTTGGTAGCAGGAGAAAGATGATATTGTTTCTGTACAGGCCACATAGTGAGGCCAGATCCAGATTAATGTACCCAGTTCTGGAGTCTGCATGTTAGTTAAAACAAGGATAGGCTGAAGCTGGCACAGAGAAGGGGCACCAAGATGATTCAGAGTCAACAGAGAAGATCCAATGAAGAAAAGATGGAGTGGACAGGAGGAGAGAAGTGACATGATTGAGACCTTCAAGTTACTAAGAAGAATAAACAAGGTGGACAGTGGAGACCTGTTCAGTAGAAATAGTAAGTTAGTAATGAGGATCATGAATGGAAGCTGACTGGAGGCAAGTTCAGGAGGATGTGTTGAAAGTTTATTTCACAGAAAGGAAGGTTGAGCCATGGAACAGCTTTCTGGTTGATACTGTAGGACAAAAGGTTGTTAATAAGTTCAAGCATGACTGGCACATGTAAGAAACAGATCATTACACTGAGAGGAATTAGTCAAGGAGGGAGCCATTGGGGTGGAAGGTAGGAATCCTGTTAGGACAGTAGTTTACAGGGAGATGTAGGGTATTATTCAGGCAGACTACATGGACTCTTGGTCTTCTGTCATTGATTTCTATATTTCTATGTATTTTCAAAATTTATAACTCCACCACCAAGAAAAGTTATGCATCCAAGAACATAAACACAAAGTGAAAGGCAATACATTTAGAGCATTAGATTTAACTTCTCAATATTTTATCATGCATGGACGTAGATTTTGTTTTCTTTTATGTAGTTTTTTGTGGGGGTAGTATTTTGAATGTTTTACATTTGTTTACATTGATTGAACTGAAGTAACAAGACAGCTGCCAGCAGCATACACACTTGTAGATAATGAACTACATGAGGTCATTTATATATCTATGTACGCATGTACGAAATGTGAAAGATGCAAAGGGGTGCACATCAACTGCAATGCACCCATTGGGAACACGTAGAAAGACTAACATTTATCCTACTACTAAAGTCCAGAAACATTCAACCCCAACCCTGGACCACCCAGCAGGAACACCAGCAAGACCCTACTGGATACCCTAAAATCATTTTGCTTAACATTGGCAGCGTCCTTCCTAAGATTACACAGTTTGAATCCTGGTATCATAGGTGCAACCTGATATAATATCACTCACTGAAACTTTGCTCTCCCAAAAGTTCCTGATGCCTCATTTCACATGCCGGGTAAAACCTTTTCAGGCAGGACCGGCTATCTAAGTGAGGCAGTTGCCTACTATACCTATGGGCTAACCTCCTAAGCCACAGGATTGACTACATCCCTTCTATGGATGACTGTGAGTGCCTGGAAGTGAAACTCTTCCTAGAAAGAAGTGCAAAACTTGATCATCTTGACAGTCCACATACCAGCAGGCAAACACAAATTGGGACTAGATTCATTTGCCAGTCAATTCAAACATGCTATCCAAAACTGGAGACAATATTCAGTCATGATTTTAATATAAATTGGGTTGTTAAATCAAGTATGGCATATATGGACCTGATAGCTAGCCTTTATCTCACCCAGCTAGTGAAGGACTACATGAGGACAAACTATAAAACTGGTACCAGTACCCTTATTGATTGGTGTTGGCCACCCACCCTGAAAGACTGACTGAGGTCACAGGGCTACCTGATGCTATAAGTGACTATCATCCTGCAATGTGTACTTGGTCTGCAAAGTTTACCACGTCCTCACCTAAGACTACAAACAGCAGAGTATTTCATAAAGGTCTTATCAGAGACATCAAAGTGCACCTGACCCAGCTGGAATAGAGTTTTCTTGACTCCATCCCAGATGTCAACTCAGCACTCAGTTTCTTTATAATCAAATTTAATTAGGTCTGTGACAAATTTACCCCTACAAAAATGAATTGTTAGAGGTCAGACTGCTGAATGGATCACATCGTCACTACCTGCCCAGATGGGACAGGGACATTCTGTGGCAACAGACCAAGGCCCTCAGGTTTGCAAGTGGACTTACAGAATTATAAGGCTGCATATAGTAAGCACACTAGTGACATCAGGCAGGACAAGGCCACCTACTATAAGGAACAACAGGCAAGAAATTGGAGAAGTGGGAGACAGTTTTTTATATGCCTTAAAGAACTATTAGGGAAGGATGACAAAGCACCTCCTATGCTCATTACTAACTGGTCAGTCATCCTTGACCTTGAGGAGATTGCTAATACTAACCTTCGTGTGGTGCTTCCTGATGGCTACCTCAATTCTACTGTCCAGGCACACCACAAACAGTCCACTGCCCAACTCCTGAACGACTAATACCTTAAGTTCTATTTCAAAGCTATTTCTGGTGGCAGACAATTATTAAGGTGTCAAGAGAGCTCTGGGCAAACCAGTAGGTAGTACGACTTCCGGATATGAAACTAATTGTCTGACCCTGATGAGCCTGCCCTCCCTTTATCAAACTCTTCAACTTTTCTTTGAGGTACTCCCAGTTCCGAACATTTTAGAAAATAACTCTGATCACATCTGTGCACAAAATGGTGACTGTTTCATAATCTCAAACTTCAGGCCCATATCCATTCTCTCCCTTTGTTTAAGACTCTGGAGAGAATGGTCTTGGACCAGTTAGTCTCCTATCTATATAAATATAATGTCCAATGTCAGGAACAGCATGGGTTTGGAAACCCCAGAATACCAGTACTGCCCTAATTGAATACACAGACTTCCTACATGAGGCCATTCAATAACGGCAACCAAGTTGGCTCCATCTACATCAATCTTACAAAAGCCTTTGATCTTGTTAACTACCCTCTCCTGCAAGAAATGCTCCACTGCCTTGGCCCTCCTCGGATGCTGTGTACTGGTTCAGAAGCTACCTTACTGGCAGATCACAGCATGTGAAAATAAATGCAGTGTTATCTGGCACCAAACATGTCACAGTAGGGGTGCCACAGGCTCTTTATACTGGGTCCCTACTTTTCAGTCTCTTTATCAAAAACTCCCAGATGCCTGCCCCACCTCTAGGGTGCTGCTCTATGCAGATGACACTGTCACCTATACTAGTGGCTCATACCAGAGGCCCTAAGAAGAGGCCTTCAGCATAATTTTTCATCTCTGAAAGACTGGTTTAAATGTAATAAACTAATTTTGTACCATAGGAAGACTAAGACCATGCTATTTGCAGGGCCACTGCTGAGGGAAAAGGTCAGTCCCCTCTCGATCATTAATGAGTGGGGGACCACTTTGGAACAGGTCAACACCTTTAAATATCTAGGGGTCACTATAGATGATACCCTGTCCTTTGCACCCCACATGGATAATATTGTCAGTCCAACCAATAAGAAACTTGGTGCCTTTTTTCAAGCAAAAGCAATACTCACCCTTGAAGCCAAGTGGGCTGCTGTGGCTAGCTTCTATCTTCCATTATTGACTATGGCATGACAGTTTATGGTGCTGCCACCGATGCTGTACTCAGTAGGTTCAAACTGATGCTGAACTAGGCCTGCCATTTTGTTCTTGGTGCTGAGAGCTCACCCACACCTGCTCCCTCTACTCCGGAACTGGCTGGCTCCCTTAATGTCAGAATTAAATTCTAGTCTTGCTTGCTTGGTAAGAAAGTGCTGCTGGGCCTCACACCTCATGTGCTGCAAAATATCTTGCAATCTTGGCCAAAAAGTATACCACCAGGCATATGACAAGGACGCTGTTACCATACCTCCTCAGAGAACAACTCTCACCATTCGCTTCCTTTGCCATCAGGGCCCCAGTGACTGAATGAATTGACAGAATCACTAATGAGTCTCACCAAACTTGCCTCATTTAAGAGAGAGTAAAAATTCCCTTACCCACGGTACCAACTGTGAATGCTACTGATCGCTTACTCAGCTCACTTTACTCTACCTGACTTATTCAGCTCACTCTACTCTAACTGACCTTTACTATGTACTTGGTAGCTGCTAATTGTCTGTTACTTTTAGTACTGTCCACTATGTTGGCCAGTACCTTGAAAAGCATAACTGTGTACTGCCATGTTGTTAACTTCTATTGAATGAAATCTTTATTGCAACTTGTGCTAATGATGTACTGTAACCTATTGTTTGTAAACTTCATTTGGAATTTTGTTGATGTGCTGTACCTGTATGCTGATGAAGAACCTTTGTAAATGAGCACCTTTGCTCAAAGGTGTGTTTCTAAAATAAATAGAAATAAAAATGTATGTATGTGCTCTATGTATGTGTGTATGTACATATGTATTTATTTATTTCAAAGATTTTACCATAAAAACATTATTGAACTGGTATCAGCTTGTTTCTAAAAGCATCCTGGAGGGAGAAGAAGGAGGAGGAGAGTGCAAATACAAAATATGGAGTATAAAATACATATAATGGAAATAAGTATACAAAATGTACTAGACAATAATGCTTAGGAATAAACTGATAGTCAATGTGTACATACAGTAAGTTGTGGAAATGGCAAAAGGACAATCAAATAGTAAACCACACATCAAAATAAGGAACAGAAGGAATGAATGATGCTAGTGAAGTGGGAAGAACTGAAGTCAAATGATTGGGAGCTACAGGTAAAAGGAGTCCAAACCAAAATTAGAAGTAAATGTAGGAGTGAGTGAGAAATTATGGAGTAGAGCTTTATGAGCAGGAAAAGAAAAGACCAGAGCAAATTAGATGGTAGAAGAGAACCCCATAGTTTTTACCATCCCCTTCCCCGACCAGACCTCCTTTCCTGCCGATCCTCTGAGCCCCATCACCATTGCTTTTCCCAGGGCTTACTTCTCCTGTAGCCCCACCAGTTTGCCTCCATGACAGGGTGGTGGGGTAGTTCCATCACCACCAGGACTGGATACAGATTTCCATAAAGAACCGATAGTTCAGAGAAGAGAAGCAAGAAACCAGCTGCCCAGCAGTAGATTTCATTTTAGGGAAAGCAAAGAGTGATAACAACCATTGTGAAAAGAGTAAGAGGACATAGGGGAAAGGAGAGAGAGAGGCAACATACAAAGGGAGAAAGCCAAACCAAAATTTGGAAATAAAGGAAATGCAGTGTGTAAGGGTCTGGCATTATGAAAGGGAAGAATAGAAGAATACAGGTACAATGATGTGTACACATGGGTTTATCTAGACCAAAGCGACAGAAAGACTGAAAGAGAGGGTCCAGTCTAGCTAAAGTGGACTTTGGAGCAGCACTATACACAAACTCTCCATAGTCAAAAATAGGCAAACTCATCTTAATAAGGATTTCTCTACATGAAGAAAGTGGAATGCTTCTCTTTTTTCTGTATAGCACCACAACCTTGGGTGGAGCTTCTAGTGGACAACATCCACAAGAACAGAAACATTTATTGTAGAGAGTGATCAAGCCTGCCCTGAGGTATTTGAAGGAGGAAACACTTTAATAACTCATCATCAAGGGTAAGAAAGGAAGAAAGGGAGGACTCTAGAAAGCCTCTGCCCAATGACAAAAGTCATGGAGACTGGTTTCTTAGCATTAAGGGATAACTGATCATTTTGGAACCAAAGATGGATATTGTTAAAATCCAGTTGGTGCTGCTTCATGAGTTCAGGGCAGAGCAGCCAGAGATATAGAGAACTGTATCAACTGCATATATATGTATTGAAATAGAGAAACAGGCCTTGGGGAGGTTATTTAGAAAAATGGAGAAAAGAACTGACCCAGAACAGACCCTTGGGGACACCAGACCTTATGGGGGGTAAGGCAACCTTCAATACAGACAGTTTGCAACCTGCCCTAATGGTAGGAGCAGAACCACTCAACTGAAGATGATGAGAGTCTAGCAGTCTTTAGCTTGTACAGAAGAATGGGATGAGTGACAGTGTCAAAAGCTTTGGCTAAGACTATAAAAATAGCTAAGGTGAAAAGGCTCTTGTCCATGCCAGTGAGGATTGCATCCTTAGCTGGAGGAAAGAGGTGGAAGTGGAATGAGACTTTCTAAAAGGAGACAAGAAAAGAGTGAAGAAGGAGGTTGAATCAAGAAAAGGGAGAGTTGGGATAGAACAAGGCATTCTAGGAGCTTAGTCAATATGGAAAGAAGAAACTGGTCAAACATTATTAGAGGAAGAGAGATCACCACCTTTAGGAAGGGAATGATAAAAGCCAACTTCCAAGAGTTATGGACACAGGATAAGGAAAAAAAGTGGTTAAGGAGGTACATAATAGAGGCGGGCAATGGCATGTGCAGACAGAAAAAGAAGTCTAGGTCAAGAGCACCAGAATTCCTACCCTTGTGAGGGTTTAAAGCAAAAAAGGCCTTAAGTGCAATAGCAGGGTAATAGTTGAAAAAAAAAAGGAAAATGGGTACAGTGTGGTATACTATGATATGGGCAACTGAAATTGGGTGACTCAGATATGAGTGACTCAATTTCAGCACCATATGTGAGCTACCCTGGAAGGGTAGCGAGGGAAGAAGATTGACAATATAGGACGTTGACCAGAAGGGGAGGAATAACGAAGAAAGTATGCAAGAGATAGTGTGGTGTGGTGTTGCCAAGCTGGCCATGTGGTGTGGTGGTGAGGATGGCCAGCAGCAGTGAGGCAGGTCAAGGGTTCGGGCTGGGGAGGGGTATACATTTTGTGTGTTTCACAAGTGGGATATTTTATTTTCTGAGTCTCCCCTCTCTGACATCCACCCTGGAGTTGACAATCGAAAGTAAGAGAGGTCGGGGGCAAAACCCCAATTGGGGCGGGGTACACAGTCCCTGCATAAATATACTTGATGCTTTTCAGCTTGTTGATGTGCCCTCACTGGGAGTGTACATCGCTGGTTTGCTTTCGGGCACGTATAAGCTGATTTCCACGGCAATCGCTGTTTGGCTTATCACATGACATGGAACAATAGCAATGTAGAGGTTGGAGCAATGCAGTGAGAGGGAAGAGAGAGAGGAGAGGAAGAAGAGGATGATATGAAGAAGGAGAGGAGTGAACTGACACAGGAGGTGAAAAAGGAATAAGAAGATGAGGGAACTGCTGCGGAACCAGAGGGAGTATCACCCACTTGAGAACAAGTAGAGGGACTGAAATGGTTGTAATGCTAATTGATGTGGATGGGACCCAATAGGCAATGAGACTTAGGAAGCTTTAGTTTGCACTGCTGCTCCAGATAACACTAGTGAATTGCACAGAACTTACCTATGACTCCTTCAGAAGTGCCACCACCTGTGTGCATACTGACAAGTGCATACTAGGGAGAACATAACTGGAAAATGTTAAGCATGATGGAATGTTTATTTGGGCTTCTATTAATGCAAGTCTTCAAATGCCAATGTCTTCCACAAAGGAGAATGGCTGAATGTCAAGGGCCATCATCTTCCCAGTCAGCAGTGTATTCAGAAAGGAATTTGTTGATTTAGTGAATTTCTTGATTTGGAGACAATTTCTTTGTCTATGTAATGACTCAGGAGCAGTGTAGTTTGTTTTGTTGGTGGTGGTTGCAATGGTGCTTTTGGAAAGCAAGCCACACCTCGATGATGCCATCACTTGGTGCTGCATCAGTTGATTGCTGTGGTTGCCATGGTGGCTGTATTACTTGGCGTTATGCTGCCAGTTCTAGAATCCATATCCAGAAATAATATACTGAAGAGATAGACCGAAAGAGATTCAATGAAGAGCGCAAGAATGCTGAGGAGGATAGTAGTACGGAATATAGGGGAGACAAAATAATGTGAGCTTATTTTGTGTGGAAAAACAAAAATTAGGGGCAATCTAATTACATAGATACGTAGAATTTGATGGCAGAAAGAACTGCTTAGTCCACCAGGTCTGCTCAGATGTTCCTTACCTAGTCTGTCTTCACAGACCTTAACTAGTCTTTGTCAACCTTGCCCCTCACTGTAACCTGTCTAATATACCACTATGTCTATCACATGCATGTTTGAAGCCTCATACTGTTTTAGCTGCCACTACTTCTGCTGACAATCTATTTCAGGCATACTCTTCCAGTGAAGAAATGTTTTCTCACATAACTCTTGAATCACCACCCCCCCACCCCCACCTCAAGCTTCACTGCTTCACTGCATGTCCTGGTCCTGCTACTTGCTCTCATTTGAAATATAATTCTCAGATGTACCATGCTCACTCCTTTTGGTTATTAGTAGGTGTCTATGATATCTCCTTTCTTATAGGGTGTACATGTTTAGTTCCCATAACTTCATCTAGTAGGGCTTTAATTTCATACAAACCATGAACAATTTTCAGTTGCCCTTCTTTGGACTACCTTCTTTCTTTTTTCTAAAGTGCAGTCTCCAAAACTGAACACAGTGTTCCAGATGGAATTCTTCAGGCGGTATAGCCTAGAGGTTAGAGTAATGAGCTGTGAATGAGCTTAGTACATCCAGCAGACCTGGGTCTGATTCCAACAACCTCCATTTGCATACTGTGTGACTCTGACCAAGTCACTTAATCATCCAGTGCTCCCCGGATCACCCCTGAAAATAGGCACTGGTGCCTAATGGGCTTCCAGTGCTACTAAAGAATAAAATAAATAAATTAAAAATAGGCTGCACTGAGAGATATAATGGTATCATGACCTCCTTCCTCCTACTGGAGATTCCCTTTACATTTTCTACCCTTCCTGTGTGTCCACCCCATAGTAGATGTTGTTATCATCTGCAAAAGACATAACTTCCTTACAGATCTATTTCAATGTCTGCTATAAAGATATTACAGAGGACTGGTGCCAGTGCTAAGCCTTCTGGTACCCTCTCATCTCACCCCTGTTTAGAATGA
Source organism: Neoceratodus forsteri (assembly GCA_016271365.2). Classification (NCBI taxonomy): domain Eukaryota; kingdom Metazoa; phylum Chordata; order Ceratodontiformes; family Ceratodontidae; genus Neoceratodus; species Neoceratodus forsteri. Next base: position 1,022,011,173 of record CM028129.1, read on the forward strand.
GTGTTGGTAACTACCACCCTCTGTCTCCTATCATTTAGCCAGTTTCTAACCCAATTTACCACTAGTGATCCTACTGTTAAGTTGGCCAATTTCCTAATTAGCCCTCTGAGTGGTACCATGTTAAAGGCTTTCTGAAATCCAAATGAGCCATGTTGACTGCTCTACACGACCAATTTCCTGGCAACCCAAAGAAATCTATTAGATTAGTTTGTCATGACCTCCCTCTGAGTACATGCTGGCTGTGGCCCTGTAGCCCATTAGCATCAATATATTCTGTTATCATTTCCTTTAGTAGTGTTTTCATCAATTTCCCCACCACAAAAGTGAGACTGACTGGCCTATAATTGCCAGCCTCCGTCCTACTGCTGCTGTTTTGCAGAAGGACGTCAGGCCTTCTCCAGTCCTCTGGAACTACTCCTGTTTTCAGTGAGTTATTGACCTAGGATGTCAGTGGGACCACCAGACTCTCTATCAGTTCTTTAAGTGTCCTAGGGTGAATTCCATCTAGTCCTATAGCCTTATCCACCATTAGGTTCTCAAGCCCTTTCAACATACTTTCCTTTGAAACGAACCTGTGTACAGTACACAATACTCTCTCCTTATTACTGTTTCTCATTGGTGGTCCATTCCCTGCACTCTCCAAGTAAAACTGAGCAGAAGTAGCTGTTTAAAATGTCAGCTTTTTCTTTATTTTCTTAATTTTCCTTCTGTCTTTTTATTCTTACTATCACAACTCTTGTTTATCTCTTTTACTTACTGTATGCACCTGAAGATGGTCTTGTTCCATGAAGTGAGCCCTTGGGTAATTCTTTCCTCCATCTGTGCCTTTGCTCTCCTAACTTTCTTACTTGTTTCCTTCTGCTTCTTTTTATGAATACCTTCCTGTCCTCCTTTCTGTGTTTCTTTATACCTTTTGAACACAACCCTTTTTACTACCTTGAAGAACCATAACAGTTTCCTTTTCCTTCTATTTTTACTTCCTTCCTTCATGCATAAGTTAGTTACTTTAGTTTATCCCATCCTGTATTTTCCCACTGTACCTTTATCCCTCACATCAGGCCTTCTTCCACCCCTCTTGGACAGCTCCTGAGACAGTTGCCCATTTCTGTAAAATCAATCCTGTTAAAGTTCAGAATCCTTGTGTGGTTCAACTGTGCTCCTGTTTTTGTGCTGAATCACAATGTATGGTGATCACTTATACTGTACCAGTGGGACTTCCATTGTGACTTCTTCAATGCTGTCCCTATTTCTAAGCATTACATCTAGCATTGCACCTTCCCTAGTTGGTTTTCTGAATAACTGTCTAAGAAAAGCCCCTGCAGAACAAGGATGGTCCTGCTCTTTGCTAAAGCTACCTTTGGAAGACTCCATTCCATGTCTGGTTGACTGAAGTCACCAAAATCATCACTTCCCCTTACTTGATCATTTGATTATGGCTTCTCCTAGCACCTTATTCTTCTCCTCATTCTGTACTTGGGGTCTTTGAACTACTACTACTCAGACAGTGCACCCAAGTCTGTCTCTAGATTGATACACAGCAATTCCCATCCTTCATTGTCTTCCTTATGCCTTGTACCTCTGTTACACTGATACTCTCCTTCACATATACTATGCCCCTTTCTCCTTTATTCCGCTCTGTCCCTCCTGAAAAGAGTAACTCCTGGTATATTCATTTCCCATTTACGGTTCTATGTGCACCATGATTCTATTATAGCCACTAAATCTAAATTACCCTCCACCATGGTGACTTCAAGGTATGGCATTTTGTTACTTAGACTCTTGTTTTAGTGTACGCCACTTCCAAACTTCTTCCCATATACTCACCGCAACCCCTCCCACTCCTGCCTGCTTCATCCTCTCCTTATCCTTTAACTTGTCCTTTCCCATTACTTTCTCCATCTCTGGATCCAATTTATCCTATATCCCCTTTCCTGCTTCCTATTCTCATTTGGTTCTTCTTTGTCCATGTTCCTTTAATCTACACATCTGCACTTGGAAAGCTTTCTTTAATATGGCATTCCCTCTCTATCACTTTCCCTACTAAACCTTCACCATCTTGGGGGAATCAAATTTCACCTCTTTGGTTTGCAGCCCACCCTTTCTAGTTTAAATGCTTGTAACATTTAAATCTTTCTTTAAGGTCTGCTGACCCGTTACTAGAGAGATTTAGCCCATCCCTCCCATACAGGCTTGCCTCCTTCCAGGTTGGTCCCCAGTCTTCATTGTATCCAAAACTTTCCTCCATGCACCATGCCTTAATCATTCATTAAAAGCTCTGATGTGGAGTTTTCTTGCCTCTCCATAGACATACTGTACACAGGTAGCACCTTAGAAAAGCCACCAACTGTACTGCTTGGGACCCTTCTAAACTCCTGCAAATTTCCTATTACTATTCCTACCTTCTCTTTGCTATATGACTTGTCCAAATATAGACAGTGATATGCAGCTGTCAACCTTTTCCCACTGCCCTAGCAATCCTCAGGATCTGCTCTCCATCCCTGCCAGATGACACAACCCTCAAGCATCTCACCTTCCTACCCTTCCTCCTCCAGCTACCAAGTTGATCTTCTTCACAGATGAATCCCCTACCAGCAGATGTTTCCTTCTTGGCTGGGTGATTCCCCTTCCTCCTTTGGTTCTCTCCTTCTGAGAACTACCACCTCCTCCCTGTCCACCATGATGGGTACCTTCTTGGTTGCCCCTTTAGCCCAGTATTGCAAAGGTGTTTTGCAGTGGTATAGGTTGTGGAGCATGCACCTCACACCCAAACCCACCCTCCTGAACCCTCCAGGGTCCATCCAGTCTGCCTCTTTCTTGGTATCTTCTGAGGAAGCAACAGCAGATTTGGTGGTCTCTGGGTGATGCAGAAGATCTGTTGCACCCTCACCATTTCTGTTCAGAGTACAGCAACCTGTGCTGCTGCTGCCTACCCAAGATGGTACATCTTGGGTAACATATCAGTCTCCACAAGTATTTGCTCTGAATAGTTTTCTAAAAGACTCAGAATTGTGAAAAGAGCTGACACTATCTTAGACAGAAAATGACTCTTCAACTAGGAGTTAAAACCAACAGTTGAAAGGGAAATATTCAAAGGAGAAAGGAGGAAAATACAGTCTGTCAAAGAGAGTGGTGGAAATTTGTAACAGCTTCAACAATGTAGTAAATTCAGAAATGATAAAAATATTTAAAAGGGTTGGACACATAGTTAAGGAAAAATCTCCATCCCTGCCAGATCATGGGAAAGGAAGCAAATATAATAAGGTATTACCACCACAACGTAAGGAGGTGAATATCTCTCTGGGAAAAAAATCCTTCTTCCTCATTATTTTTCTGTTTGTATGATCATCAATGAGGTCTGTAACACTCATTGTACTAAGTTCACGATATTGCACTTGTTCACCTGTTATGATGTGGTCTGTAATACCTGATGTAATGATGTTGTCTGTAATACTTGTTGTACTCTCCGGTCGTTCCTGAAAATAGGCATACAACTTGTCTAGTGTACTTACCTGGTAAACAAAAGCTAAATAAATAAATAATTAAATCAACTGTATTATCCCGGCATTCATGCCCTAGTGTTCCTGGTGCTGTTGCTGGCCAATGCAAACTGAGTTGGACTGGGCAATGAGACTGCTAAGAAAATGAAAGAACTGTAAAGGGAGATAGCAGTACCTCTGGCAGCCATGTTCACAGAGTCATTCAACACAGGGGTGGTACCAGAGGAATTGGAGGAGGGCACATGTGGTCCCTCTATACAAATCCAGCAGTAGGGAGGAGGCGGGGAACTATAGGTCAGTTAGCCTTCCTCAGTATTGGGGAAGATCATGAGACACTGCTTAAAGAAAGGATAGTGGGCATGTAGAAGTCAACAGAGGCCAAAACCATAAGCAACATGGATTCACAGTGGGAGGTCATGTCAGACAAATCTGGTTGAGCTCTTGTGACAAAGGAAGTCTGGGTGGGGCAGTAGACAATGCTAACCTTGATTTGACATGTGGCACCTGCTCCATTTTGGCCCCTGTCTTATGTTATGGGCTCTTACTCCCAGGTTCTCCCAGGTTCTGTACCCTACTACTACTGTTAGGCCCCTATTTACTCAAATTCCTATCCCCTACACTAGTCCCCTACTGACCCCTTCCTGACCATGTTAATTCAGTCTCAAAACTCATCCATTAGATAATGTATTACTGTAGCAATCCTAAAGCCCCTTGTCCATTTTTCACCCCTCAGCTACCATACTTTTTGTTCTCAGCTCATATAGTTTCACTTAGCCCAGTTAGAAATCCTATTGCACTCCAAGTATTATTCAGCTCACTTAGGGAAATAAACAGAACAAATACATATGTATTATTACAGCAATCATAACAGCATAGCTCGGTACTTAGCTCAGTTAGAGAAATAAACTGAACAACTAAATTTGTATTATTACAGCAATCCTAAAAGTATCCAATCATTGCTTTGTCTCCACTCCATAGACCCTGCTGTAATATAGGACCACAGAGGACCCTGGGCAGGAAGGCATGCAGCTCTAAAGTCCCAGCAGAGCTCCACTGAGTTTGCTCACTCCCCTCTCTCACTTGTTCATTCTATTTCTTCCAACACTGCATGCTACCCTTTGTACCAGGCTCCTGCTTGCATTGGTGCCTTTTGCCTACAAAGAAATCTGTGCAGTCCTGACACAGCTCCGTGGAGGTTGCTCCTCCCTCTCACTTGCTTGTTCTGTTTCTCCCAGTGCTGCAGGCTGCTGCCTTTTGCACTAGGCTCCTGCCTGCATTGGCACCTCTTTTTGCCCACAAAGAAGTTCATCGCTGTCCTGACAGAGTCTGCTGAGCTCGCTCACCCCCTCTCTCACTCGCTCTTTCTGTTTCTCCCATCACTGCAGGCTGCCCTTTGTACTGGGCCCCTGCCTGCATTGAAGCCTTTTTCTGCTCACAAAGAAATTGTCAACAGTCCTGACAGAGCTCATTTGAGTCGTCACTCCCCTCTCTCACTTGTTCGATCTTAATCTGTTCCAAACACTGATTTCCAAAGCGACTGCTCTGTTCTGTGCCAGAAGCATGAAAACACATTTCAAACAGGACATAAAAATGGCAGCTGTACTGTTCATAAGGAGGTATGAAAAAATGCCAGTGTTGAAAATCTGGCATGAAAATATTACTAATTTGTGAAGTTACAAGGTGTGGAAACTGAGCAAGACACGCCATAACACAGTCATTTTATTTATTTATTTATTAAACTCTAGGATTACAAATGCCTTTGAGAAAAACTGCTCATTTACATAGGTTTCATGTCAGAGGATGGAGGAAAACTTACATACAAAGGTTGATCAGAATAACAGACCTTAAACAAGGTAAAGGCTAGGCTAAGGATACATTCCTACTTGGAGTGAGACAACAAGAAAATGCAGCATAAAAGGTGAGAAATAACAAGTGAGCAGTGGAGTTTAGAGTGGGTAGGGTAAGTGGGGAACAGAAAGTAGCAGGCTGGCTGAGGAGCCATTGTCTAAGGAAGGAGGTAGAATGGATGCAAGTCCCATACTAGTAGGAGGTTACCCACATCCAACAAGTGCCAAAGAAGGAGAGGCAGGCATGAAGAGGAGGCACAGGTAGGGGACTGAAGGGAGGGCAGGAGAGATGTAGGAGGAGGAACAGGAGCCAGAGTATTGCAACCTAGGGAGGTTATGGGACAGCTTGGGACAGCAAGGGAGGAGGTGAACCTCTTATTAGAAACATTCGCACTGACTGGTTGATGTGTGGTGCTGTCGGAGTTGCTTTTTGAAGGTGCCAAGCAAAGCAGCAGAAAGTTGTTGAGCGAAGTTGTACCATAGTGGGGCTCTGTAGGTGAAGGACCTCTGACTCATGGTGGTCTGGCATCTGGGACCTGGTAGATTTGGTGTTGTGCATTTCTGGTATGTTGGTGCTATTGTTTATAGTAAGAAGCTTTTCAACACCTGGGGCAAGAGCTCAAGGAGAACCTCGTTGGCTACCAGGCAGGTCTGGTATTGGATCCTGCTGTGGAGTGGTAGCCACCCAGTCTGGGTGTACAGATCGTAGGTGTGTGTTAGTCGGGCAGCACCCATTAGGAGTCAGCAAGATTTGTTAAGTGCCACCGATACCCTGCAAAGGACAGTGGGGAAGCTGAGCCATAGATAACTAGTCCATAGTCAATGACTGAGGTGACAGAGCTGTTAATTGCCAGTCTTAGGGCATCAGTTGTCATGCAATGTTTGTGCCTGTGGAGAAAGCCTAACCGTATATTCATGGCCTTTGTGACATTATCGATGTGCAGTGCAAAGGAGAGGGATTTGTCCAGGATGATGCCAAGGTACTTAAACTCTGGAACTGGTCTGAGTGTGATCCCTGCTCAGTTCCTGATAGTGAGGGGTTGAGAGTTATGCTCGCTTCATGTATTGCAGAAAGATATAACTTTTGTTTTGCTATAGTTCAGGACCAGTTTGTGTGGGCTAAAGCAGTCCTCAACGCCTTGAAGTCACGCTTCTAGCTGCCCTTCGGTAGATTAATATCATGGTGATTTGTGTATATGACCATGTCATCAACGAGAGCAGTATGTTCTGGTGGCAGATGTTTGGGAGGCTGTTAAGGAAGAGATTGAAGAGCAATGGACCCAGAATGGACCACTAAAGGACTCCAGAGAGGACTGGGCTTTCATTGGAGATGACATCAGCAATATTAACACATTGGACCCTGCCTCCAAGGTAACTTCAAACCAAGGGCAAAGCATCTTTGGGAGACCGATATTTGACAGGGATCTTCTTGAAGTAGAATTGTGGTGCTGTGTGAAGGTGTGGCACCTTGTCAGCTTAGTCACTTATGGAAGGGCATCAAAGAAGTCTGGTAGGAGGACACTTCCCAGATTTGAGAACGCATTGTTAAAGGTGTTGGAAATTGTAACAAGGTCAGTCATTGGTGTACCATTGATATTGAGCATTTTATGGACTTTCATCCCACAATTTTCAACATAGGCATTTTAGGACCTCTGTTCATGAACAGTGTCACTGTGATTTTCTTTAATGTCCGAACACTGATTTCCCACAGTGACCAATCTATTCTGTGTCAGAAGTGCAAACACATATTTCAGCCAGGATGTGAAAAATGACAGCTGTACTGTTCATAAGGAGGTGCAGAAAAATGCCAATGTTGAAAATCTGGAGTGAAAATATAGCAAATTCGTGAAGTTACAAGCATGTGTAGCAACTGCCCAGTGCATGCTCATAATACAGTCATTTTTGATTTTTTCCATAAAATTTGCAACATAGACTTATTGAGAGCCCACCTCATGAACACTGGCACTGTTGTTTCATTAATTGGTCCCGAAAGGTGATTCCATACAGTGACTGTGAAATCACCTTGGGGCTGAATTCATGAGGAGGGGTCCCGATAACCCCATGTTGAAAATTTGGGCAAAATTCCCAAAATGCCTGAGATATGCACCAAAGTTGAAAACCCTATTTATGCCATTATACAGCTTACAGGCATTTCCTCAGTTCATGGTCAGCTTTGAAGAGTGCAGACATGTTCCCAGTCCACTGAAGATCATTGCACTGGACTCCAAGGTAAGTATAGGGTGAGGAGGTGTGGGAGGTAGGGTATATAGGGGATGGGTGAGGCTTGGGGTGTGGCTACAGACTCAACAAGGGACTGTTTCTTTGTTTACAGGCTTAAAAAATCATTACAGGACTGTTTTTTATTTCAGGGACATTTGGCATGCTGGAGTGGACTCCCAGTGTGCAACCTGACTGGTTTTGGGGGCTGTAGCCAGTGGAGGATTGGGCACCCTCTTCAGCACATACCGAGGGTTGGGAAAGCTGAGGGTGATTAAGCACCCAGTCAGCAGACAAAACATTGGGGAGGGAGACAGTATGCTGACAGGAGTATGCTCCCCATCAGCAAATTCATGTCAGTGAAGGGGACTAGGCAGCGGGGATTGGGCACCCGTCGGCAAAGAAAGAGGTGGAGCATGATGCTGAGAGGTTAGGCACCCCTTGGCATACAGCAGAAACTTGGGGGTGGGGACATTATGCCAATGGGGACTGGGCTCTCTGTCAGCAAACTGGGTTGGGGGCATGCAAGGTACCACCCTGCAATGATGGTCGCTCCCTCATTGCAGTAGGATGGCTGATGCTGCAATGATGAGGTGGCCTTGATTTCAGCAGCTAACATGTTTCAAGATGGTGGCCCTCTGGCTAGACTAGTGTCAGCAGCAGCGTGCCACCCATTGGGAAAGTGGGCCAAGCCTTAAAAGCAGTGGGGCACTGGCCACACAGTGCCGCACCTCCACAACCTGCTTCTGCTACAAGCTGTCGCAAATAAGTTTTGACTGGCGTGCAAGCAACATAAAAAGGGTTAGAGGTCATTAGACCAGCAATGCTGGTAACCCCATCTTGCAGAACAGTTATGGGAAAAAGGTTTTCTTATCAAGTGATAAGACAATCGAATGATTTTCCACTTGAGATGCTCTTAACTCTCTTTACCAATATTTAATGATATATTACTGTCTTATTTATTCTCTGTGTTACTTTGTTATTGTTGTTAACAAACTTATTTATAGAAACATCCTTATGTCTGTATATATAAATTCATTACCATTTTGTTCATTATCATGATGTACATTCTGTATTTTTAAATATTTGTGATAATATGGTGTTTATTGATCACCCAGGTAATGCCTGTAAATGGACCTTTGGTCCAGTCTACCTACCTGGTAAACAAAAATAAAATAAATGAATGTCACAGGAGTTCTGACAAGATGGCCAGCTGAGTGCAGGAGCTGTGCATCCTCAGCACTCCTGATGCACTCTCTCAAATGCTGGAATAATATTTCTAGCTTTATCTCTGCCTCTGGTCCATTATTTGCTTCCGGTAATGTTTCTGTTTTTTTTTGGTGTATGTATGGGGTGTCTAATCATTATCGCAAGTCCACCAGATTCTGCAGCATGCCACAGAGAGGAATCCCCAGTTGAGAAGATGCCAAAACTCCCTTTCAATAGAGGAGATGAGAAGAATTCACCCACTAGTCGACCTGAGCATTTTGGGGAAGGAAAACCTTTCCACTTAATACCAACACAGGAGCCAGGTACATCTTCAGCATTTTCTGTTTTAGTGGGTGTAACCAGGATAGAAGGAGTGAGTGGCATGGATGGAAACCCTGCTGCTGAATGAGAGTAGGGCAGTTTATAAGGGTTGGAGAGGATTTGCAGCTGGATGTCCCTGTGGACAGATTTTCCTTGGTTTCAGCACCCTCGGAGAAGCTGGAAGTGCAGACTCCTGTGTTGCTTGAGGTGAACCAGGGATTTGAGTTTCCAAGTGGGACCCTGTGTCCAAGGCTGTATATAGCTCAGCAAACAGAGGCTATTTAATTAGGTGGTGTAAATGGGGAAGTATTGAAAACAAATGCAGCGATGCTCTAGAGGTTGAAGTAAACACACAGGGCTTACACATGGTATTGAAAATAGAAGGAGGGTAAACCCTGTAAGTTCAAAAGAAGAAGGAACTGATATGCTGAATATAAATTTGGAAGATATTGCTAAATACTCCTGTAAGAAAATTGGAAGTAAAACTCCTCGCTCTTTATTTCATTAATTTATAGTTACATTCCTGCAGCTGCCAATTTGCAAAAGAATCTTTTCTAAATACAGAAATGGCATCCTCAGCAAAACCAGGCTGTCTAGAGAGCTGGAAAGACAAGAGAAAAATGAGAAAACAGATGAGCAAGCAACATTAAGAAGGGTCAAAAAGAAAAATACTGAGCAGCCTCAGGATCAGACCCTCCCCAGCAATAAGCAGTGAATCAAGATGCTTCCGACTCTGATGAAAACCTAACACCTCTCCAGGATTCTGAGTCTAACACAACTTCCCTACAACAATCGGTATTAGAAGAACTTAGAATGGGTTTGCAAACATAAATTTAGCCATAGCATCTCTAGATCAAAAGTTCACGGACATAGTTGAGAAGCTTAATAAGGTTACATTAGTTCTGACCAGTTTGAGCAAAGGTTGTCAAACATGGATGATATGGTCCCAAAAATATCTATGGACCTGTTGGCTGCCAACAAAACTAGAATCGTTAAAATATAAGGTGTAAGATCTAGAAACCAGATCCAGATGTGCAAATATTAAAATAGGCAACTTGCAGAAGTCATTGAGGGGAGAATTCCTTGACCTACTGTGAACAAATGCTCTCTTCAGTTATGGGGCTTAATTACCCAGGTGAAAACATTGAGTTAGACAAGGCTTATAGAGCCTTTGGACCTAGAGGAGAAGATGACAGGCCTAGATTTATGTTTGTTAAAACACTAAGGTTCCAAAGGAAAATATTCTTTCTAAAGCAAGGCAAGAAAAATTTCTTGTTTACAAAGGCATGAAATTGCAAGTGTTTCTTGCCTTTCCTCCCTCTATTCTGGCAAAACACAAATCTTTTGATAGTGTTAGAGACCAGTTATGAAAGCATGGTATCTCATTTTCTTTGTTACAGCCCTGCAAGACTTTGAATATTTCTAGAAGGAAAGGCTTTGTTTTTTTTTTCCACACCACAAGAAGCTATGGACTTTTGAAGATCAAACTGCATAAAGATTTCACAGCCTACTCGTCTTCTAATACATAACATATAGTGGAAAATTCAAACTGAGGAGATTGGTCTATGCTGGTGGGGGCAGGTGGTAGAAAAGGAACATATTTAAAATACTACATAGAGATAAGGCAAACAAGCTTACTGTGGATTTTAGGAAAAGTAACAATGTACAATGGATATTATTTATTATGAACTGGGGATCATAAATCGGCAAGCTGATTGGCGAAGGTTTTTGAAGCCGTGATGATATCGGGCTACATCATCACAGCTTCAGAAAACCTCTGACTACCAACTTCCTCACCAGCAACAAAATCCTCATACCCTAACGCTGCCCAGGACCCGTGGCACAAGACAAAAGAAACCTGCAAGTAGCTATTAAAAAGAAAAGCAGCAAAACACTAACACTCAGCAGTACAGCAACAAAAGTGCTGTTGAATGGCCACAACAAGGAAAAACTCTGCAATTTGTCAAATCCGGCGGAATGTACGAGTTGTGGGGGTAGCTCAAAAGACTCTTTAAAATGAACAAACTTCCAAACTGACCGCACTACCAGTGTCTTTTTCTGTCTGGCTTCAACTTTAGTAAGCATTCCAGGTGACTTACCAGAAAACCACCATTGTTCCCTCTCATATCGTGCTTACTATGTTTCATAGCTGATAAATAATAATAAAAAAAACTCACACACATCTTCACGGGCAGCCGGACATCTTAAACACAACAACACAGTTAATTTCCTGGTGTAGTACAGAGACACAGAGCAGCAACTACATAGAATCTACTTGCAACAGTGCCACACGCTGTCCAGAGCCCTCCAGGAACTTTTTAAATAAAATGTACTCCTCCGACACCCCAAAAAGGCATTTCAAAAGAATTTAATTTTTTTTTACTGATTAAACTTTTCAGCCAGGTCATACTAGCATTAAGACACTCCAGGGTGTGGTATAGCATGGGATATCATCACTTCTCGGATGGTTGGACACACTCGGCCTATGGCCTTGTGCCCAACCGCCTAGCGTGACAATATCCCATGATATACTAGAACCCTCGCATGCCTTATTGCCTAAGTAAACAATAGGGAGATGATAGAGGAGTTAGCTCAAGTGTTAATACCTAAACCCACAGCTTAAAGCAAGTCATCTTCAAAGTTAGTTGGGAGAGAAATAGTTCTTCTGAACTCAGAAGAGCTTATTGCTAGGAACACATTAAGTTTAAAGCAGGTGATCCACATTATAGGGTGGGGAGAGGGTTATTGTAGAAGTTGTGTTCAAGAGGGAATAGAAGCTGGATTAAGTAGAATTTTGGGCAATTGGGATATTGCTGTTAAAACTAAAAAGGGAGTTCTGATTGGCAAATCTGCACTGCCACCTGTTTCATTAGGTAATAAATAGGCTTCAGGGTTCTTTTTTTGTGTGTTCCGTTTTTCTTTATTATGATATTACAACCTCTTAGACTACTAATCTGGAACTTAAATGAGCCCAAAATAGGGTAAAACTCAGACAGATTGTTATATATTTAAATAGAAAGAAGATAGATTGTGTTCTTTTGCAGGAAACCCATTTTGAGAAGAGAGATGTCTATTTTTCTAACCTCTTTCAGGCAATAGGAGTCTCCACATCTTTGCAGGAACGCTAGATGCACTGCTATTTTTATTAAAAACATTTAAAACCTAATATAATACACTCTGAAGTGGATTTAGAAGGAAAATGGGCAAAGTGATGGTTCATATTGGGCAAATACAGACAACATTGATGAGTGTCCATGCACCTATGTGGAAGATCTAGAATTTTTACTAATATATTCCTGCAAGTTTCACACTAAATATCTCAGTAATAATTGGAGGTGACTTCAATGTACCTCTAGCTTCAATGGACAGGGCTCACTCTGTTCAGGAACGAAAAGTAAGGATGGCTGAATTAATTATTAATTATGCCCATGCATTAGCCTTGTTGGATCCCTTCCATATGTTATAGCCACATTTAAAGAAGTTCTTTTTTTTCTAAAGTATACAACTGTTTATTGAGAATACACTTTTCTAATCTCTATCTAACTTATACATGCAGTTAGATTTGTGAGATATAATGCCATCTTAATCTCTGACTATGCTTCCTGTTATATTGAAATATACCTTCTAAAGAATGAAGCTCCTGTTATGAACAAATTAAATTTAAGAAACTTTTATTACAAGATCCACAGTTGATTATTTTGTTAAAGAAGGAGATCACAGCTACTTAAAACACAGTCTCTGAGGATTTTTCCTGGTCTACCATTTGGGAGTCCCTGAAACTATAACTTAGGGGTTGTATTATACAATATGAGGTTAATGCTGGGGAAAAATATAGAACATTTGTGGTGCAGAATTATGCCCATGAATTAGCCTTTGGACCCCTTCTGTATGTTATACCCAAATTTAAAGAAGTTTCCTTTTTCCTAAAGTATACAACTGTTTATCAAGAATAAACTTTTTAATCTCTACTTCACTTATACATACAGTTAGATTTTGAGATATAATGCCACCTTAATCTCTGACCATGCTTCCTGTTATATGGAAATAGACCTTCTAAGGAATGAAGCTCTTATTATAAACAGTTTTACTATGGTGCTATGATATCCATGGCGCTGACATCGCCGACAGTGACAGCTAGAATGCCAAGTCACAGCATTGCACTGTCGGGGATGCATCTATCAGCCCATCAGCGGTCTCTGACCATCATGTGGGGGCTCTATCCCCACAACCCACGGTCTCTAGATATCTAACTCCAGTTGGAGTTGTACAGGGGCGCAACACCGGAGCAGCACCACCAGTGTCTGTTGTTCACTAGTACAGTGACTCATCTCATTCAGGTGAAATCTGTCACTGTGCTGGACTTTGTGGTGATGGTGTCAACCTTGTGTCAACACACCATTATAAACAAATAGAAATTTAATAATTTTTTATTACAAGATCTGCAGTTTATTATTTTGTTAAAGAAGGAGATCACAGCCTGCTTAAAACACAATCCTCCAGAAGAGATTTCCTGGTCTACCATTTGGGAGTCCCTGAAAATATACCTAAGGGATTGTATTATACAATATTAGGTTAATGCTGGGAAAATATGGAACATTTCTGGAACAGATGGAATGCAAACTAATCCTGGCAGAAGAAGCTATGCTGAGACAGGCACTGCAGGAGATAGAATAAAATTATGTTCCTTAGAGAAAAAATAGAGAGGGAAACTCAGGTAAAGCAGAGAAACAAATGCATAGATCAAGGGCTAAGTACTACTTTTACAGATACACCCTTGAAATTGTTGGTCTATTAACTAAAGTTCAAGATAACCAAAATCAGATTGATTGTGTTACCTCTTTGGAGGGAGAACGTGTTGGCTCTGGTTCAGATAAATAGGAATTTGTAAACTATTTTAAGGTGTTATATTAAGAGGAAGGTTCTCGCCTGACACTGAGATTCAAGAGTACTTGAAAAATAGCTTTGCCTCAGATCTCAGAGTCAGATAGCTTTAGTCTTAATGGGAAATTAAGGTGGAAGAGGTAGATTATGTAATATCTAACATGCCAAACAATAAATCACCAGGACCAGATGGGTACTCTGTCAAATTTTATAAAGCTTTTAAGGAAGAATTGGACCCTCTTATGGTCCGCTTGTTTAAACGCTTTCAGACACAAGGAGATTTTCCACCTTCATTTAATGAGGCATCTATAATTTTACTCCTGAAAAAGATAAGCCTTCAGACCTTTGTGGATCATATAGACCCATATCATTATTAAATAATGATTATAACATTTTGCTAAACTTTTGGTCAATAGGAATTGCAAGCCTCATTCCAAATATTACACCCAGACCAAACTGGGTTTGTAATGGGTAGGAGACTAAACCATAATGTTAGAAGAGCTTTAAATCTTTGGATCCTCTAGACTTGGACTTAGCGATGCTTTCCCTCAATGCCAAAAAGCCTTTGATAGGGTAAGGTGGGAGTTATTATTTAATCTTTGGTGGCTTTTGGCATTGAGGGAAAATTTTAGATTGGATAAAATGATACATTACTCGCTTCAGGCCTCAGTTAAAATGAATCACAATTCTTCTCCATACTTTAGTCTACAGCATGGCACTAGGTAGGGTTGCCCTTTATCACCTCTGCTTTTTGCCCTGTTTATAGAACCATTGGCTACATTAATTAGAAATGATACCAGGGTGAAAGGTGTTAATATTGAGGCAGACACATAAAATATCACTGTATACAGATGATATTTTATTATTTCTAAATGACCCAAGTCACAACTTTGAAAGGTTACTGCAGATATTTGCAGACTTCAGTAAATGTTTAGGTTATAAAATCAACTGGGGCAAGACTCTGAGGCTGTGATAACTTCAAAGGGTGAAGATTTATCACAGGAACATCTGTTATACAAATTTCGTAAACCTTATGTGAGATATCTGGGGTCTTCATAGCCCCAGACAAAAACTTACTTTAAAACTAAATTTTCTACCCGTGCTTGAAAAACTTAAACAGGGTTTGGTAAGATGGCAAAATCTTTCTTTGGTCTTGCTAGGTTGGATCAATATTATTAAAATGGATATTTTGCCAAGGATTTTATTTCTGTTTCAAGCGCTTCAATAAAAATTCCCAAACATTTGTTGACCTACTGAATTGGGCTATTAATACATTTCTTTGGAAACATTGAATGAGAAGAACACCCCCCTTCAGCTAGTGGTCAAACAGGAGTTCAGCATGTTTGCAGTTCATTTGCATCACCAGGTAAAGAAAAGGTCAGGCTCCCATACCATGCACAGGGGACACACTGGACCTCACCCAACAACCAACACACCAAAATCTGACCAATGGAAAATCATGTACACAATGCTCACAGTCTGGGAAACAAGATCCCAGACCTGCAGGCAATAATGAAAGAGGCTAAACTGGACATAGTAGCCATTAGCAAGACATGGTTTACCAGTAACCAAACTTGGAGACTTCAGTACCTGGCTATGTGTTGTTCAGAAGAGACTGAGGTACAAAGGGGGTGGAGTGGCCCTTTGTGTCAATGAAAATATCAAAGCTACAGAAATTCAGAATACACAAAAGGAGCCAGAACAACTGTGGGTCACCCTGGAAACAGGAAATGGGACAGTCATACAAACTGGGGTTGTGTACAGGCCTCCTGACCAGGGGGAGGACATAGGCATGTTGCTTTAGAAGATATACAAGACATGACAGCTAAAGGAGAGGTTCTGATAATGGGAGACTTCAACATGCCAGATACAGATTGGTCAATACCAGCAGGGACATCTGCCAGAACTAGACACATGGTGGATTCCCTTCAGGGTGAGGCCTCAAACAACTGGTACAACAACCCACTAGAGACAGAGGAATTTCCTGGTGTCCTGGCCAAATTTCCTCATTCACTAAAAATACCACCAACAGCTTAATCTGGTTCAAGGTCAGTTGGCATTCATCTGTATTCCCCTCCGGTCGGTCCTGAAAATAGGCAGGATTTGTCTAGTGCACTTACCCGGTCAACAAAAGCTAAATAAATAAATAAATACAAATAAATAAAATCCTAGATCTAGTACTGACTAACAGGAAAGGATCACAGATCTCCAGGTAGAAGGTCACCTGGGGGCCAGTGACCATCACATGGTATGAGTTCAGTTTGGCCACTAGAACAAAATCATCCCATTCCAAGGCAAAAATATGGGACTTCAGAGGAGCTGACTTTGATAAGATGGCCAACAGAGTTAAGCTAGCCCTGGAAAAAGAAATACAGGTGAGGGGTACAGGCAAAGTGGGCAAGCATTAAAGATGCAATACTTGAAGCAATATTCCATTGTATTAGTGAGAAAAGGAAGTGCAAAAGAAGAAGGAAACCACTTTGGCTCTCAAACACAGTAGCAGAAAAGGTCAGAGCCAAAAGGCTGGCCTTAAGGAAATATAAGGAGACGCAGCAGGATGAAGATAGGGAGGCATACCAAACTTCTAAGGAAGCAGGGAAGGCAGAAAGGCAAGCAAAGGCCCAAACTGAGGAAACACTAGCACACACAGTAAAAGAAGGTGACAAGACTTTCTATAGATACATTAGTGAAAGGAGAAAGTCCAGATGGCGTATTGCTAAGATCAAAGGAATAAGGAGGCATGTGAGAGGAGGACCATGTAAAATCATCTATCCTAAATAGATACTTCTGCTCAGTATTTACTGAAGAGAAGGTAGGGCAGGGCCCACAGCTCTGCACCATGGACACAGGGGAGGGAGGTGTGCACTAGTCCCTTCACAAAAAAGGGTCCTACAAGAGCTCGATAAGCTCAGGGTGGACAAGGCAATGGGACCTAATGGCATACATCCCAGGTTACTAAAGGAGTTAAGGGTGGAAGTAGCAGAGCCATTATCAGAACTGTTTAGTGAGTCTCTGAGCACAGGAGAGGTCTCAGAAGACTGGAGAAGGGCTCATGTGATCCCACTTCACAAGAGTGGTAGCAGGAGGAGGCAGGAACTACAGACCAGTCAGTCTTACCTTAGTAGTGGACAATATTATGGAGACACTCCTTAAGGAAAGGATAGTGCAACACCTAGAATCCATAGGAGCACATGATCCAAGACAGCATGGGTTTATAAAGGAAGGTTCTGTCAAACTAATCCCATAGATTTCTTTGACTGGGTAACCAGAGTGGTGGACCAAGAGGGAGCAGTTGATGTTGCCTACCTTGACTTCAGCAAAGCTTTGATAGTGTTCCACATAGAAGATTGATTAATAAGCTGGCTAGGCTCAGGGTGGGTCAGACATTAGTCAACTGGGTGGCAAACTGGTTGACTGGCAGAAAACTGAGAGTTGTGGTAAATGGTATAAAGTCAGAAGAGATGCAAGTCACAAGTAGGGTACCTCAGGGATCGGTCTTGGGGCCAGTCCTCTTCAATATCTTCATCAGTGACATTGCAGATGCACTGGAGGGTAAGGTTTGTCTGTTTGCAGATGACACCAAGATCTGCAACAGAGTAGATGATCCAGATAGGGTGGGCAGAATGAGAGGAGATCTGGATAAAGTAGCAAAATGGTTGGAAGAAAGGCAATTGGGGTTTAATGCAAAGAAGCAAGATCATGCACATAGGGCAGAGAAACCCTGAAGCCACCTATAGGCTGGCAGTCACAAGGGAAGAAAGACACTTAGGTGTCATCATCACCGATGACTTGAAATCATCCAAGCAGACCTCTAAAGCAGTAGGTAAGGCTAGAGGATCTTGGGGTGTATTAGTAGAGGTATCACAAGTCAAAAGAGGAGGTAATAATCCCTCATTACAAGACACTGGTTAGGTCCCATCTGGGGTACTGCATGCAGTACTAGAGGCCACACCTTCACAAGGACATTAACCAAATTGAGGCAGTCCAGAGAAGGGCAACCACAATGGTGCAGGGACTGCATCAGAAAACATATGTGGACAGATTAACTGAACTCAGTATGTATACCCTAGAGCAAAGAAAGGAGAGAGGTGATATGATTGAAACATTGAAACTCCTTAAGGACATTAACAAGGTGAAAGAGTTTAAAATTGTTTCAATATAAGAAAAATAGCAGGACAAGAGGACACAGCATGAGATTAGAGGGAGGCTGATTAAGGGGTAATGTGAGGAAGTTATTTTTACAGAAAGGGTGGTGGATGCATGGAACAGCCTGCCTCAGGAAGTGGTGGTATGAATACAGTGCAGGGCTTCAAACAGGCATGGGATAGGCATAAAGGGAGCAATGCAGATGAGTATGAATATCTAGGCCATTGACAGAGCAAAGGCCTATGGCACATTCATAAGGTAAAAAGAACTGGGCAGACCGGATGGGCCTTGCGGTCCTGAACTGCCATCAACTTCTATGTTTCTATGTTTCTATGTAACATAAGACACCAAGAATTACTAAAAGAAACTGCAATTACTAAAGGAAAAGGGGTATGTTTTTGCCCAATTTTGAGCACTATTACATGGCAGCCCAATTGGAGTGTCTGGGTTACTGGTTTCAAGGAGGGAGGGCTACCAGCATGTTTCCATATAGATACAGAGTATCCCATTTCCAATCTTATCACATAACCTTGGAGTAAATTCAAATAATTTGAAAGCGATTGTTATTCCAGCATCTTGTATTCAACCAGAGCTACACATTCAGTATGGAATATAGTGAGGAAATTACTGGGAGAAGGTAATACTATGTTTTTCTGTACCCCATTACTAAAAACTATCATTTGTTCCTTCAGTGGGAAGAGGGTTGATCCAAACGAGCTTGTAGAAAAGGAATCTCAGTGATGGAGAATTTTCTGATTAATGATGCAGTGGCCACTTTTGAGGAGTTGCAAAAGAAATTTGGGTGAACTCAGAATGCATACTTTCCATACCTACAGGTAATGGATTTAATTTATATGAAGAATGGAAACTCTTCAAATAAATAAGAGAATGTGGAGTTTTTCTTGAGAAACTTGATTCTTTTAAATACTTAATAGGAGAAATATATAATTTTATTAACAATAATTTTCAGGCTGCTTCCCTCCAAACTTAAGCAGGCTTGGGAAAAAGAGAGGCTTCAACCTATACAAGATGCAAGATGGGATGCCTTAATCAACATGCCTGAAATACCTTTCAAAAATAATAGAGTAAAACAAATATACATAAATATACTGCATAGAACATACTTAACACAGGCAAGATTGCACAAAATAGATGGTAAGTTATCAAAAATGTGCCAAAGATGTGGAGGGTTAGACGAACTTAGACCACATGTTAATTTCCTGTCAAAAGTTGGTATCATTCTGGCAAAAATGTTTTAATTTTTGGTGGACTTATTGGGCAGGATTTTCCTTTTGATCCGGGATTGCCATGTTTAGTTCTGGAGATACAGACAGGAATTGGGTGATATCACTGAATTGATTATTTTGGGGATGATGGTGGCAAAAAAAAAAATCATACTTGCTCATTGGAAATATGGGGCTCCACCATCTTCCTAGAATGAGCTCATGGTGTATTAGATCTACATAGGGTAGAGGAGCATAATATAGAATGCAAAACCAAACAGATTGCTATTTCCAAATTTGGCTTCCATTTATGTGTTCCCAGGCGTGCTTTAATTTGGGAGGCACAGGTGACAGTGCAGGAGTTTGATTAGGATGAGAAGAGGAGCTGATCATAAATATAACAAATCAAGCAACCCCATACTCCAAATCAAACACTTAAGATAAAAAATTAATGTCTCTCCATGTCAGTCTTATGTGATTCTTTATCTTTCTCCTTCCCTTTGCTACCTCCCCTCATGTGCTTCTGCTCTCCACTCCTCTACCACCTCAGTCTAATGTCCCCCAACAATTTCACTTCCATATTTTCCTCACTGGCACATTTCTCCACTATAAGTTGTTTTTGCAGTGGTGCTACACACATGTTTTGTATCAAATTGTTGGGTTGGTATGCCTTCCAAACCACAAACAATTCTGCTTGTTCCTTATATTGCAAGATAACAGTAGTATTGAGCCAAACCCAGATTCACAGTGTTGTTTTCTCACACAGTGACTCAGCAGCAGTTGTGTGCTTGGTGCTTCTACTGTTACTGATTGCTGATTTAGGGTTGAGGGTAGAGTGAGCATCATACAGTGTTTCAAGGTGGGCAGACTATCATGCTTGCCCATGGCATATCAGTGACAGCTGCTGCTTCTGGTACTGGAAGCTAGTGCCATGCTGTTCATGCAAGATGAACAGTGAGGAAGCTTACCTTTAAACTGGAATGGTAATATCTTCAGTGGTAGGGGATCTCAAAGTACTTGATGGAGGCATACCGAGACCTGTATGCTTTTGGTTTGCTTAAGGTGCTTTCCTCCCCAGATGCAATGAACAATGTGAACTAGCTGGGCCAGCTGCTGCTTGTATTGGGTACATAACTAGTTGGCTTCTGGGAACTAATAAACCATGAGTTCATGGACTTGACTATGACATGCACAGCCCCAGTCCTTCTTTCAGGCATGGCCCCTGTCCTGCTACTATGACTCCCTGTCTCTGTTCCAACTCCTTTTCTACCACCACCCTTATAGAACTGGTAGTTGGTGGAACTGACATAGTAGAATCCTTCCCTGCTCATGTCCATAACCCTGCATCCCTTCCTTCTGTGATTCTTTTCTTCATGGTTTCCATACCACACAATGGCAGGCACCCACCACACACATCTCTGCTGCATCACACTCAGACAAGTCCTACTCCTCACCCTCACCCTCACCCTCATTGAAAGATCTATTGCTTCATTGTAGCAGTCTACTACTTAGTTTTCACTCACAGTGAGACAAAGATAATTAAAAATAAAGATGGATCTCTGTGCCTTCAGAACACAGGCAAATAGAAGGAAGTGTTCTGAATGCACCTTGTATTGACAATAAAACAAGTGCAGTGTCTTTAAGTAGTGCTTTAAAATCAAATGTTCTTACAAATCTAACTCAGTTACAGATCCAATTTCTAACAGCTGAGATGAAACAAAGTGTTCTTAACTTGATAGGCACAATATTGCCATTTCTCAAGACAGCTAGAAATCAAAAAGGCAAAGCATGTAGCAAATTTGGCAAACACAATCATTTTGCTGCAATATCTAGAATGAAATCTCAGCCTTAGCTATTTAGAAAACAACCAGTATGTACAAAGTCTGAGAACAAGGAAACAATCTGTATGATGGAATTGACAATATGTTATGATGATCTGAGTGATGAATCTGTTTTGTGATTATGCCAACTGTGAAGGAAAATGCCGGTAAACGTCAGAGACATTCCTACAGAAATGCTCATAGACTGTAGTGTATCATGCAGTATTGTAGGTGTCAATATATAGTGTGGAAAAATGTGCAGAAACAAAGGGAAGGGTTTGCAATCAGTATTAAGAAACTGTTTCTTACTGCCCTTAGAAACCATAGGCTACAGCCTGCCCACGGAGCAGCAGCAAGGTGTCTGTTGCAGTGCTGACATCCTGAGTTTTGAGATGGACTCAGGAGTCAGACGGACAACTGGGGAGAAGGACTGAGCACCCTGAGGATGGTTCTCTCCTTCTCAGGGGGCAGGGAGGAGAGTGTCCAGTGTACTATGGGTCCCTGGGGAGGCTGGAGGTTCTGCTGCAGCTAGTGCTGTCAGGTTGGAGGATGGGGCAGATGTTGTACGTTATTGCAGGTCGCATCCCCAGGGATCTGCATTTTCAAAATGGCTGGAAATCCCACCATGATGCGCTCCCCCAATCCCATTGTCTCTGCCATGCCTCTCAGTCCTGACGAGACAGTGTCCTACTGATCAGCTTGCCCCCAGGTAAGCCCAGGAGCACTGCCTGTGGTGGTGATGCTGCTAGTAACTAGTACATGTTTCCATGGGGAGGATCGTCTTGGTGGCCACGCCTATGGGGCAAGCAAGGGTGGTCAGTGGCAGTGGAGGTCATGGAGGGCATGGGACCTGGTGGGATGCAGGCAGATGCTCCAAGGACTCCAGCCATGAAGAAAAAGACATAGGACAGTGTTGGAATATTCCAGGCAGAGATATTTTCAATGGTGATTTGCCTCAACAAGGCAAGTAGCTGAGTTTGTGTTAGTACCTGAAAATAAATGTTTATTCATCAGTCATGATACTGCAGTCAAACTAGCGTATCTTTGAGTAGGATATTCTATTAATATGTTCAGTTCACAAACTAACCAACTGAATTTTCAGTATAAAGAATGCTTCAAGGATGTAGGAAAGCTCACTATCTACCAGCTAAAATTCTATATGAGCTCAGAAGTCAAACCTATGGCACAACCACTGCATGGGCTACCACTCTGTATGAGAAAAGCTGTGGTGGCAACATTTAATGAGTAAGAGCAGATGGACATAATTGTGTGGGTACAAGGTGAGACACCAAGGGTATCTAGATTAGTAGTGTCCCCAAGGCATGATGGTGCAAATGATTATGTGTGGCTATATGCTGGGTAAATCAAGCAGTTGTTCCAAAAAGTGCATAATACCTGCTGTAGATGAAATTCTTTTTGAGATAAATGGGCAGCAGTATTTTCAAAGCTTGATCTTCATTGAGGATACCATCAGATTTAGCTTAACCCATAATTCAGAATGATTGCAGCATTTAACATGCACAAAATGCTGTATCATTATTAACAATTTATGACTGGAATATCATCTGCACTAGAGAAATACTAGGACCTGTTTCAAGAGGCTCTGCAAGGATATGCAGCATCTCATAACATTTCTGATAACATTATTATTTTGAAAAAGATTTGATTTTAAATTGCTTGGAAAACATATGGTTTACGTTCATAAATTTGAGCACTATAAAGAACAAAGTCCCTTTGGCTCACCTTATCATCGGCTAGTACCCAGTTATATTTTTGTTGAGTAAGTGACAGTCAAGGGAATGTTTGAAAGCTAGCATTGTTTGGCAACCTACCACTTCAGTAGGCAGTTCATTCCATAATTTGACCACATTAATGAAAATCAATGCTTTCTTTCCCGCTTATTAAATCTATCACATTTTAGCTGTAGTGGGTGGGCCAGTCGTGTATTTATAAATCTGATCTCTAAGATCAAGGCCCAATAATTCCACAGTTGATAGTCTGACAAAGCCTGATATACCAGGCACATGTTTCTCTTAGCCTACAATACTCAGAGAAAGAGATCTAAATTTTTAACTACCTTCATATTTCAAACCCTAAACATCCCTTATTTTCTTGTCGCCCTTCTCTGTATCCTCTCAATTGCATTTCTATCACCCTTGTTGCCCGGTGCCCAAAACTGTACAACAATACTCAGTATGTGGCCATACCAGGGAAGTATAAAGGGAGAGAAGGACCTCTTTGATTCTACTCTTGATATGCCTATGAATACAGCTCAGGATACCACCCGTTTTTAATCACCTGTTTACAATGTGAATTAAATTTAAGGTTATTGCTAACTCTAATTACTAAATCTTGCTCTTCTTGCACCACTCTTAGCACCTGCCTGCCAGTGTGTACTCCACCTCTAGATTGTTCCTACCCATGTGCATTACTATACACTTATCTATATTAAATGTGGTCCCATTGTCCTGAGCCCAGGCCTCCAGTTCACTCAGTGCTTCCTGAATTTTCAAAGCCTCAGACTGGCTATTTACTGGAAAGCCAATATGTGTATTGTCTGCAAATTTTGAGAGCCAGATTTCCATTTTAGGTTTCATAGTCGACATATAAATATATATTTAATAAACATGGTCCCAGTACGGATTCCTGTGGAAACCCACTGGTTATCCTCATCCAATCTGATAGTTCCCCAACACGCTTACCCTTTGTCGCCTCCTGGACAGCCAAGCCCTAATCCAGTGCACTAATTTTGGCTGTACCCCTATCTTAAAGAGGGTTGTAATCAGCTGGTCATTAGAGACTTTGTCAAAAGCCTTGGCAAAGTCCAAGAATATAACATCAACAGAGCTACCTTCATCAAGCACTTTGCTGACTTTCCCATAGAACTCCAATAGATTAGTCTGGTATGATCATCCTTTGTAAAACCATGCTGTGTCCCATCAATAACCCCATCAGATTCGACCATATTCATAATCAAATCTTTGATTATGCCTCAATATCTTCCCAAGGACTGAGGTGAGGCTGATAGATCTATAATTAGCCACCTCCTGTTTGGATCCTTCTTATGTATAGGTCTCACTACTGCTTGCTTCCATGCCTCAATGACCTGACCTGTCTCCAAATTGCTTCTAAAACAGAGGGTTAACAATGACTATGCAAGTTTGGGATGGGCAAAATGGCATTCATGGGTCATATTCTATCCTCTAAAGGTTCACAGTGAAGAGAAAGTCAAGGCTTTAAAAATGCCAAAATGTAGCTGGCCTAGTAAAAAAGAGGGCTGAGGCACTGGCACCTTTCCTCTTCCCACACCAGCAACCTATGCTTGGGAATGAGCATGGGTTACTGGGGGTCGACTGGAGGGATGGCGAGGAGTTGGATCGAGCTGCCACCAGGCAGTTCTCCTCTCCTGTGGAGGGATGTGGGGTTTCACCAGCTCTTGGCTGCCACCAGGTGGAGGCTTGGTGGTAGCACCAAGCCTGGGGACCTGGCGCTGAGCGGAGTGGAAAGAAAAGGATGTCACTGATGCCTGTGCATTCATGTACCAGGGTCTTTGGATAAGGGAAGATAATGGAAAAGGGAACAATGGGGCAGGTAGGAATGCCCCAGAATTGGGGCATAACGAGTCCTCCTCAAGGAGAGGACCTGAGTGGAACCTACCCCTGTACCCCAAAGGGAGAAAAACCTACAGTATATGGAAAAATGCAAAAATAAGAACTTGTAGGAGATGTTTACAGCTTTTGGGGTCTTGCTAACTACTGTTCAAGATTTATAAAACACTTTTCAAAAATTGCTAAGCCCTTGAGAAGATTAAAGAGCACACACGTACAGTGGCCCACATACAGTTGTAAAAATTGAGATGGTCAGATATTTCAAGGTATTCTACAATGTTTCTAAACAGATTATCTCTAATTGCCCTACAGCACTACTGCACACGACACATCATTTTATAGAGATATCAAAGACATTTAAGGAAATATATGGCCATGTTCATTGCTGCAACTGTAGTCTGGATGCCCATAAAATATTATTTGAAATGAGGCATTGGTTTAACTGTTGCTGGAAGTAGTCCAGAAATATAGCTGACTGTGTGCCGTACAGTATTTCAATACTACATTGCAACCCTTTATGGAACCCTGTGACATCATGGAGAAACAAAGCTATACTTCATAGCATGTTCTCCCACAATATCACAAGGTTCCATAAAAAGTAGCAATGTAATATCACTATACAACAGACTCAGTACACTGTATCTCTGGATTGATTCCAGCTACAGGTATTGTGAGGCCAGTACCTTGTTTAAAAGAACTTTTCAAGGGCTTTCAGAATATTGGACCTCTGTCCATGAATGTATCATTTAAGTCATTAAGATGAATGCTAGTCATGGAGTGAATCACAGCAAAGTACTGTTCAGGCACTTAAATTAAGACTACAATCACAATATTTGACATGGCTAGATATTTACTGAAATGTCTATGATATCTTTAGAGTAATTCCTGCTAGCTTGCAGTACCACTGTACAGCAACTGGAGAGAAGTGCTTTAGAAACAATATGAAATATTTGGAATGATTATTGCTGCAACTGTACTTAGTACCTAGTACAAATATATTGGCATGGTACAGTACTAATAGCATGCCACAGTAAATGTCAGTCCAGTTGGTCTGGGAGCAAAATTGAGCCAGAAACCATCAGTGAGATTTTTAAGATATAGTACTGTACCTCACTGTACCTTTATGGTATAAATTTGTATTGGTCAGTGATTTCAGACAACAGAAGTTAATATGCTCCCCAAAATGTAAGCCAGCAGCTAGAACTGAAAGATGGACATGTAGACTAAAGCCTTATCATTTTACAGTGATTTACTGTTAATGCCATACAACTACAACAAATGCACTGTACAGATTGTCTACCTAAATTCAAGTAACTGTTCATGTAAGTGATGATCTCATATATTATATTGCTAAGCAAGCTGTGCCAAAAGTCATCAAGTAAAAGAGTTCAAAAACATCTCTGCAAAATGTGTTGATTCGGCAGCTTAATATATGCGTCATGTGTGGAGACTTGTCAAAATGTGATTCTAGACTGAAAGCTTACAGGAATGAGTTTGCTGTTATAGGAAAAACTGTGCTGTGAGGTAATCATATTCTTATGCCTAAGAGACTGCAGCAGAAATCATTACAGCTAGTGCATGAATGTCATGATGGAACTGTAAAACAAAGGCTACGTGAAAAGATATTGTGGCCATGAATTGATAAAGATGTAGGACATTTAATTTACTGATGTCATGCATGTCACATTGTTGGACTTCCACCAGAACTTGAGCAAGTATGCAATATAGAGGTGCCTGATGGACCCTGACAAATTATTTCCGTTGAACTGTTTGACCATTTCTATTGGGTTAGCATTTGCTCATGATTGTTGACTACTATTGATGATGGTAAAGACAGCTGTTGCAACACAGTACCAGTACATGCTAAAGGAAAGGACTAGAGGAAAGAGTCAACCTAAGTTTCAAAAGGCATATCATAGTTCTCCACAATCTATTACTGAAGCAAGCCCTGCTGAACTTTTGTGTAATTGGAAAATGCACAAAAAGTACCAGAACATCCTGCATCACCATTTCTTCCAAGAAAAAATCTACTGCAACAGAGGATGAACAAATTCCCAAAATAAAAATCAAAAGATATGCAGATCATTGTCAGAATGCTGTGCTACATGAAATTAAGCCAGAAGCCAATGTATTGCTACAACAGTGGCATGTAATAAATACCATATTTCACCATTTAGAAGCCATGGCTTCTATTATAATATTTAATTTTGAGCCACAGCTTCTAAACGAGGGTGGCTTCTATTCCAGGGTGGCTTTAATTCATAAGCTGCCATCCAACATCCTGATTTTATGATAGCTTCACTCCTGGTGTTCAAATGTAAACTTGCCTCTTGTTAGACAGAAATAGTATTGAGAACTGAGAACTGCACTAACTGTAAGAAAACTAGTAAATACTTATCTGAACCCTGACTAGTTTACCTTCATGTCCTCAACCAAGTGGCCATCAGCTTTAGTTGTTCTGAGATTTCTCTGAGTTGCATAAATTACAATAATTTAGAAATCTCCCACATCAACAGCTTAACTGTGCAGCAGTGTATTGGAATCACCAGTTTAAATATGTTTTTACTGGTACTTATTGTTCTCTATGCCTGCTTTTTGCTTTCATCTCTGCCTCTTACTGCCTGTTATAACTCTGACCACGTGAACCCCAATCATTCTCTTTTAATTCATAAAAATAAATAGACAACCTTCTCTGTCAGCTACATATACAGCTGAACATGAGAACTAAAAATAAATAAAAAAAACTGTCAGCTACATATAAAGCTGAACATTAGAACTAAAAGTAAAAAAAACCTTCTCTGTTAGCTACATATAAAGCTGAACATTAGAACTAAAAATAAAAAAGTCTCTGTTAGCTACATATAAAGCTGAACATTAGAACTAAAATAAATAAAAAACCCTTCTCTGTCAGCTACATATACAACTGAACATTAGAACTAAAATAAATTTAAAAACCCTTCTCTGTCAGCTACATATAAAACTGAACATGAGAACTAAATGGCAGTGCAATGACTTTGTCCAACTGACCATTACACGATTTCATTGTTTCATCCTCATTTAAAACCGCGGCTTCAAAATGGGAAGGCTTTTAATAACAATGTTTTTTTTCTGTGGCTTCTAAATGGGGGTGGCTACTAATCGGGGCGGCTTCAAAATGGTGATACATGGTATTCTACAACCTGTGAATGTAACTGTTTGAGGTAACTGCAAAGAAAAGAAACAGTGTTTTCACTGGATGATCAGATTGTCAATAGATCAGGAAAATGCATACACATTATGAAACACAAAGAAAGGTCTTGTGGGAGGTTGGAAACACTGAGTTGAACATACAGTAATTACAACTCATGGCTGATATGTGATAAGAGATCATGGGGCATACAGGTAACATAGATCTGCAGATTAGACTCAACCTCTTCATTTACCAAAACAATAACAATATACAGTCTTTGCAAAACACACAGGTACAGTACATAAATGATGATATTCTGGGGCTGTTCAGAATGTTTAAATTCTGTTGGTAGTAGAATTCTGACATTTTACATGCAAAAGGATTTTCACAAATTAATAATCAGCAGATTACATAAACTGTAGATTCCTTTTCTGCAATCCACAGAAAAATATGATGTGGTTTACGTGATCCACGCAGTTCACATAAATGCTTTTCAGATTCTGCAGAATTTAAAAGAAAGTCAAAAGCATTCTGGAAGTAGAATTTCCATTCCACAACAATTCCAACAGCAGCATTTCACATTCCACTCAACCCTATGTACTATTTGGCTAATAAGATTCAAAGAAAATATTGTAAGTGTGGACCGTATACTTTTCCAAGCATTATGGAAAGATGTGGACAATATTGACTTCTGAACTGTGTCACAATGTTACAGTACACATTGGTGAGTATATCAGCACAGGTATGTTCCATAAAGCCCGTGTTATGCCTTGCCACTTGTTTGTATGTACTGCACATGTTGATAAGATTAATACAAAACTACAACAGGCTTTATATACCTTTCAGTGTCTTCAAGTAATAGGCTACTAAGTACTACATCAATTAGGAATTATTTGTTGCATTTAATAATAATGACTATTAATCAAATGTATTAATAAGTTACAGTATAATGTGGTGTTCTTAAATTGAAATTGATCTTAAGGCTTAGAATTTAGAAGAAATAGCATCAAGTTATCCAGACTTATACAATGAGTGGTGAAAATCCTGCAAGCTGATTGCCTGTTACCTGTGCATTGGTTCTGTCTAATGCACAAGTAAAACAACTGCTGACAACCATGACCCACTAAAAAAAAAATGAAGAAGTACATTAGAACTTTGAATTTTTTTCCAAATCTCAATTGCAGCCATTTTTTCAAATGAAAACAACCCCTTGGAATAGCCAAAAGTCTAACAGACCACTAAATACCCTACAATTTATTACTTCTCTCACAATAACAAAATGTAAAAAAAAAAAAAAATAGAAAGATGCTGTTCCTGCTCTCATCATTGGCTCCACTGTTCTCTCCTGTAAGTTTTACTTCTTACAAATGACACTTACCAGTACAATTTCATGTCAGTTTTAATTCAAATGCTCGTTTGGTTCCCAACTGCAGCCTGCTTCATCTATCTTTTCATACAACTGCAGGAACTCTCTCCTAACATCAGTACTCTGCAGCCTGATCTGTACTCTCACACAACATGATTCTTCCTGTCTCCCTGCAGCTTGAATACTGCAGCCTGAAAAGACATTCACTCCTGTCTACCTTGCAGCACAATGGCTTTCATCCTTCCTGGTAGTTTGCTCAATCACTGCTGGCACCTGCACTACCTGCACCTCAAAACACATTCTCAGGCACAAAACCCATGCTTGCCAGCATGATTTGTCAACAGTTGATTTTTTTATTTTGTATAACTGTATGTTTTTACATGAACTCCATCAACATGAAGGCGATACACTTGTTCCTCTCCTGCAACATGGTGGCTTTCCTCCTTCCACTCACCCAATAGTTTATTTGATTACCACCTGCCCCTATCTACACCTCTCAAAACAGCCACATGAACAACACACACACTTGCCAGCAAATTTTTATGTGTCTTTTATTTTGTACTGTGTGTGTGTGTGTGTGTGTTAGGGAGACATGACAACCAAAAGGAAGTACAACTACAGTGGCCACAACAAGTCAAAGAAAAGTGAAAGTTAATGCAGGCAGAGGAATTATTTTACATTAAAACATACCTCAACGTTTTTACATATTGACTATTTTACCCTATCAAGTTTAATTTCTACATCAATGTACAATAAACAGCACCATTTAATAAGTGCAATAAGACACTCAGGGTGTGCATTAGACATTTTAGCCAGTGGTCTCATGCCTTACTACACAGCTTGCTGTGCAATAGAAAATGTCTATTACCCACCAGAGTGTCTTATTGCTTCCACAGTGTGTCCAAACATGGAGGAGCTATATTAAAGAGCCACAGCATAATGCATAGCAGAAAGCATGCTTGCATGAAATACACTATTGAGCTCATGAAAATGAAGAAGTACCATTATACACAAAGTGCAATGGTGTGCACAAAGGATCTTTGAAGCAGTAAAAGGCTGCTGAAGAAGTACTTAGCCCCTTCAAAATCCTGCTTTTAAAATGAGCACAGTGTTGTGCAGAATGATTGAATGATGGCTTTGCCTACAGCACAATCCGATGGACTGTGGCACCATTCTTTAATTAATTCATTCATTCATTATGATACTTACCTCAGAACAGAGAACAGAATGGAAAGGACATGTCCACAATATGATGCAGTTTTCTTTTTTGCAGGTACAAATAATGGATTTTTACAGGGTGCTTGGATGAAGAGGGAGGTAGTGACCAGGGTGGGCTGGTGAGGGATTTCAATTGAAGATGAGGGTTGGATTTCTGTAAGAAAGCAGGAGGAGTCTGTAAACTGTGTCACCATACTGGATCCTCAGGGTTCACCTCTCCAGTCTTCCCAAGAAGGCTGGCATGGGTTTCTAAGGAGTTGCTACTGTGGTTTAATGTGGCATGATGCCTCCACTTGGGGCAGTGAAATGGGTACCTACAGTGGTGCTCGCCTGGATGAAATCCAATTCTACAGCATGCTGCAGCAGAGTTACAGCAGTAAATAATGTAATTTCAATGGGAATTAGTCCTTTTGTCATGCAGGAAACTGTGACACTGTGTTTCATCCTGGAATGTCATGGTTTCCTGCATGACAAAAGGGACTAATTCCATTGAAATTACATTATTTACTGCAGTAACTCTGCTGCAGAATGATGCAGAATTGGATTTCATCCTGGCGAGCACCACTGTAGCCTCTGAAACACAAGACTATCACCAAGTCCCAAACCATAAAATACAATGTGAAACCAACAATTTATTTAAAAGGAGTGTATGGCAAGAACAAGAGGTAGCAAGGGTAAAATGGATGAAATGGGGGTAGCAATGAGTCTATGCTGTAAGAAGCAATATCTCTACTTTCAAAGGAATAAAGGCAATAAACATGTTTATAGGCTCACATATCTAACTGGTAGCTTAATAAATGCAATCTAGTTGCACAACCCAGCAATAAATTAGGAGATTACAAGTTTTCTTCCAAATATTATTATATATTTTGTAAATGTCCTTACCATACATTACATAAATAGTGCCCAGTGTGAACCATATCATACTTTTCAAAAAGTTAACCCTGTTTTGGTTAGGTCCAACATTTGTGGCTCAGTTGCTTAATCCATATGAATACAGTCCCAAAGACTTGGATCAATTCACAGATGGCCAAGAAAACTGGGCTGTAGAATCCAGATAGGAATGTGTGCATGCTCAGTGACATGCACAACATAACTGCTGACGTTTGGAGGTGACTCCTCCTTCTTCAGAGTGGTAGCAATATCTCTATGCTTTAAGAAGCAACATTTCTACACTCTAACCAATAAAGGCAATAAAGAGTTCAGTACTTTTTTTAACTCTGACCACCCCAGCAGTCCTTAAACCCCAATGCAGGTGCACATGTCTTAATTCCTCCATAGGCCATGGTGAAAGAATGCTCAGTAGTTGCAGTGAGTACCATACTGGGGATGCTGATGTTGCTAGCAGGGTGGAGCTCATTGGTGCACTTAAACAGTTGCAGGAAAATTACTGTTAAACACACTGTTGCTTAACACAAACTTCAACTGGTACAACACTTGGAAGAGGGGCACATGTTTGTGCTCCAAATAGAATATCTGAAAATAGGCAGGATTTGTCTAGTGCACTTACCTGGTCAACAAAAACTAAATAAATAATAAATAAATAGATGGATGCTTGGCCTCAATGGGAGTTCTGCCTGGGCTTCTTACTCAGGCACAGTTGTGCCCAGGACCTTCCCTTAACTCTTGACACAGTAACCCTTTTTCCCAGTTGCAGGGTTGAACCTTGGTGTAAGTCCACAACTTTGTTGGGCTTACCTTAGTGTAGCCCATTTCTTTCACAGTACTGCTGGTTGTTTCTGCATTCCGGTACAGCTGGGCTGTCTGTGCATCTTGCAGTAACACATTTACATTTTCAGGCTGCCATTGCAGTCACCCACAGGTTCCTCTGTAATCCTGACCACCGTTGTTGGGATAGTGGGGTCTGGAAACATGATGGCATTGAATCAGAAGCCCCAAAAGTATTTGGTTTGGGTGAGTCAGTGAGCACTAGCAAAGGGCATGACTAATTCATGACAGTCTCATGCATATTAATGAGACATCTTGTTCAGTATGGGGTCAGGGTTTCAGCAGCAGCGACTGGCTGCCAGTGAAATAAAATGAAAACCTTTGCATGTGGGTATGTGAGGCAGGGGCTATTATTGAACTGTGGGAAAAATGTTGATAACATTCATAGTGTATGGCTGCAATATATATTTAAAAGTGGAACTGTACTAGGACTGAAAATTCAGCAGCCATGTTGCAGCCTTTGACCCCTTGGCAGCCAATCAACAGCCAGGATGTTGATAAAGTTCTTAGGACAAAAAGAGACTTTTGGGAAAATACAGGGACTTTGTTTGGCACCCAGTCTAAGGACCAATGATGCATCAAGTCAGCTAAATGAATATTAATTTGCCCTAATGGACAAGTGTGGCAGCCAATGAGAGAGGGCTGTTTAAGAGTTGATAAATGGGATCAATTTTGGCTAGGGAGGAAAGAACCCTGAGAGCATTTGGAGAGTGAGAAACTGCTGTGGGCTTGCTAGCCCAGAGGCCTGTAGTTTTTCAAAAGTTCTTGCCTGGCCACAGTTTGGGACAAGCTACAGAATGCCTGTAAGAATATTTATTCCCTGGGAAAAGACTGGACTGTGAAAAAGTTTACAGGGTGAGAACTGAACCTGCAACTTTGTGAGTCTGCATTACAACTTTTGGAGCATTGCTGCTCTGATTGGAACCCTTGGATGTGAGAAGAATCCACAGCTTGAGAGAGTGAGAGAGAGATACTTTTGAGATCTGCTGCTAACAAGTAGTGGGTGGCCTGCAGTGTGAAAGTGACCATTGGTGAGACAGCTGACAAGCATAGACTGAAGATCAGAGCCTAAAGCATAATTCTGTAGCTGGAGAGAAAAGTATCCTGCATAGTGGTATTTCTCCTTGGTGGGGTCAGAGGTTTAGAGACTGTTGGTATTGCAAGTCAGAGTAATTGTGGGAACTGGGAAGAGACAAAGCAATTTCCAAGTCCCCATGTTATTGCATCACAGGAAGCATGGGTCAGCCAATAATCTGGGGACCTATAGCCTGTTTAGCATCCAGACTGAAGAGGAAACTGGTGGTGAGGAGAGTAGAGGCCTGCCAGGTGAACACCACCTCAAAGGCCCCCAAGGGTGAAGATTGGAAAGGCCTGGCAGGTGAAGGCCAGCATCTTCACCCTCTCTTCAGTTGTCAACAGCTGTGATGCACAATCAACTTCTCCAACAGCATGGTACCCTGAAATCAAATATCTACAAAAACCTCTGAACCTACAGAACTATAAGTACCCCAGGCTGTGGCTTTGCTGAGTTCATTATTTAGCTAGCTAGTCAGTGAAATAAGGGGTTAAGCCCTGGGCTGGATTGTATTAGAATTCAAGTTGTACCCAGGCAAAAGATTAAAAGTTGCATCTATTTGAAAGTTATTTGGGCCCTGACAAAAGATTCCCTGTGTCTTCTGCATCTGCGGTGTGGTACACCCTCAGACTTATAGACACCTCAGAAGTTGCCAGTTAAAATTGGGTGTACCCATAGATAGAAAGAATGGACTGTGTGAGGGTAAAATTGTTGCCAAAATTGATAAAGGTATTATTCTATTGTTTCTCCTTGTTCTCCTGCCCCAAAATAAAACTGTTAATTGTTAATGTTACATGCTGATACAGTGACTTATTGCAGATAGTGGAAATTGTTGTGTGGGAAAGGTACTGTGGGGAAAGGTACTACAATTTCCTGGGGTGTTAACCTGTAACTTATTTCCAGGTATTCCCAACCACTATCCCAGGTGGAGAGCACCAGGTGCATACTGTTACAGTGTCACTGGCACTCCAGGAACCTAGGCCAGCCCCTTGAGGTATGTCAGTGAGGACCGAGGCCCCAGAAACAGCCAAGGTGAGTCCTGAAAACATCCACCTGTTACATTGGAGGCACTGCTGGGCTTAGCACACTGTAGTGACCATTCCCCAAAATTGCATTTCTGTAAAGAGAAATTTGCTCCCCAATTTGTTGAAAGTCACTATGG
Organism: Neoceratodus forsteri; assembly: GCA_016271365.2. NCBI lineage: Eukaryota > Metazoa > Chordata > Ceratodontiformes > Ceratodontidae > Neoceratodus > Neoceratodus forsteri. The sequence continues at coordinate 1,022,045,660 of CM028129.1, forward strand.
CCCTTACTGATTTGGAAGATTGGTGCTGAGAGGAGGGGTTAGATTGTAAAAGCCCTTTCAGTGACTGGTATTTCAGAAAGATTTGACAGATTCAAAATAATTGATGATCTGTTGACTTTGAACTGTTTTGACCACTTAAAGATATAAGGATTAAGGTATGAGCATAACAGTAAAAGTGTATTTGCATTGATGAAGAGTGATACTGAAATTGATGTTGCCAAGCTGCCCAGTACTATCTCCCCAAGGGAGGACGGTCTACCTAGACCATAGTGTCATACGACAATGAAAGGCAAAGGGTGCTTTAGCTGAAGATGATTTTAAAGTGAAATTTGAACTGTGGTTGAAATCAGAGGAGAAGACCCTATAAGATGTGCATGGACTGTACAATGCTGTCAGTGTCACCCCACCTGAGCAACCTCTGGCTTGGTTAGCTGCCTGGTCTCTGGGAGAGGGACATGGTCCTACCAGAGAGTGCCCCGGTGAAGATGATTTTGAAACTTGATTGGTCAGGCCACTTCCATGGTGCAAGTGTCCTGGAGCTGAGAAAAAGTGATGGCTGTGGGAGACTTTGAGAGGGCTGGCCATGGATAGCACTGCAGCTTTGCAGGCTACCTGTCCTGATGCTACTGCCCAGATGTACCTAAACACCTTAGAAAACATGTTTGGGAGTATTGATAGTGGCGCACCGAATATTGAGAAAATTGCAAGGCACAGTTCAAAGTGATGGGGAAAACTATCTGATTATTTGATCCATCTCAAGCAGTTGATATAGAGAATCTACCTTAAGGGCAGTAACTGCCCAAGATATTAATAGGTTGTGGTTGTTAGCAAATTTTGGAGGAGCTGGGCACTCCAAAATACTGTTGATGAAGTTGCACTTGGAAGAGTAGCTGGGTAATCTCCCCTCATATGGTGAGTTAATGTATGAAGTTCGAGAAAAGGAAGATAGAGTTGCACAGCCAGGGCTTATGGTGGCAGCTTGAGAAAAGTAGTGACTCCAGTAAGTCCAGGCAAGACAAGAGTGAGTATGAGGAGCTGAAGAGACAAATTAAAAGAGTTGACTCAACCAAGTAGCAGTGCTATGGACTGCTAGTGAAAGAAATCAGAGACAAACCCCTATGGCTCCCAGGGGTTGGTGGTATTACTCGAGTCATCCGACCAGCTCGCAAGACACAGATCAAGTTAATACTGTCAGTAGTGATGCATTTTCTGTTATAGGTGTGGTGAAGATAGGAACCTAAAATGAGATTGCAAAAGTCCTGAGAATTTAGATTTGGTAATCTAAAAGCTATTGAAAGAGAAGCATCTGACAAAGAGGTGTCAGTGAGACTCCAAGAGGAGCAATCTGGGGTCCCAAACCAGACCTGTTCTATGAAACAGACACAACCTGCTACTATAAAAGGCCCCACCATTCCCCCAGGATTAATAGCATTATCTACAGGGTCCAGCAAAGATTAAAGGAGTGGATTGTATGGTGCTATTGGACAGAGTGGCCTAAGTGATTGTTGTCTTTGAAGACTGGTACCAGAAGTATTTGAGTCATGTGCCGTCACAGCACCTGGAAGGCCTGGATATCTTGGGAGTAAGAGAAAAGCCCTACCCATATCAGGGTACATTGTTGTATAAATAGAATTCCTCCAAAATGTGGCTGGAGTACATACTCCCATAGAAGTTCTTGCCCTGGTATACCCCAATACTGAGATGGAAGGAGAGACCCCAGTGTTGATTGGGACCAATGCCAATATGTTTCAGAGACTAGTACAGTTATGCCAGTTATGCAGTCCACAGCCGAGGACACATTCTCTGATTCGAGAAGTCTAACTGAAGGGACTGCTTCTGAGAGCCAGATACTGTCGATGATTGTGTGGGTGTAATTTGAAGAAAGAATGTCTGGCCTTTGGTGTTGCCTCCGGTGATGAGACGCAAGTGACTTGGGAGATAGAGTTTGAAATGACCACCAGAATCCATGGTTACATTTGGACATGCCCCCAGACAAATAGCTACCAAATAGTCTTCTTGTACAGAAAGGTGATCGTCCCCAGTATCCCCATTGGAACTAACAAGGTTAGTGTCCTCATGAAAAATAAAATTGACAAAGAAGTGACTTTTCACAAAGGAAGAACCCTAGCAAATGTCTACTGAGCAGAAACGGCACGCCTGCAGTCCCAAACAAAGCCTCAGGAAAAACTGTAGCACCTTGCTGCAGGCACATCCAAGAGCAGGGTCATTCTTGATGCCCTACAGGGGCATGCCTCAGACAGCTAGTATTGGAACCCACTCGGGATGGAACAATCTTAGACCTGGTACTCTCAAATGGGGATGGAGAAAGAATCTCAGATTTAGAAGTGGGTAGCCATCTTAAACAAGTGATCACCAAACAGTGTGGTCACGATAAACACAGCCATACAATCAAGCCATACAAAAGCAAGAGTACTGACTTTAGGAGGTTGACTTTGAGAAAATGAGAGAGTGCCTCAGAAAAGCACTAGCAAACAGGCAAGAAGGAGGGTGGAGGAACAATGGGGAGTGATCAAAACAGCCATCACAAGGCAACAAGCCTTTGTGTAAAGCAAATCAATAAAACACAACGAAGAAAAAAACGCTATGGTTCTCAAAAGAGGTGGCAGGGAAGGTTAAGGAGAAAAGGACAGCATTCAGGAAATATAACGAAACACAGAAGGAGCAGGACAGAGAACTTTATCAGTTAAAGCAGAAAGAGGCTGGGAAGGCAGTCAGAATAGCAAAGGCCCAAACTGAGGAAAGGATAGCCAATTCTGTTAAGAAGGGGATAAGACCTTTATAGGTACATTAGGAGTGAAGAAAGACCAAAGGAGGGATACTGAAGCTTAATAAAGGGGATGGAATGTGGGTGAGGTGACAGTGAAAAGCTGGGATACTGAATGAATATTTCTGCTCAGTATTCAAAGGAAGAGGAGGGGAGTTACCTAAACCAAACAAGAGAAACACTCTGAAGACAGAGGGTCGATACTAGTCCATTTACAGAAGAAAGGGTTCTGGAAGAACTAATAAAATTGAAGGTGGACAAAGCAATGGGGCCTGATGGGATTCACCCAAGAATTCTAAAAGAACTAAGGGTAGAACTAGTGACACCGCTGACTACTCTCTTTAACAAATCATGGGAGATGGGATGGTACCCGAGGACTGGAGGAGGGTGGATGTGATTCCTCTTCACAAAAGTGGGAGCAGGACAGAGGCAGGAAACTACAGACCAGTTAGTTTGACCTCAGTGGTAGGGAAAATGATGGAATCACTTCTGAAGGAAAGAATTGTTGAGTACCTAGAGGCCAGTGGGCCACAGGACCCAAGGCAGCATGGATTCACGATGGGAAGGTCATGTCAGACGAATCTAATAGATTTCTTTGACTGGGTGACCAAGTAGAGAACCAGGGAGGGCTGTGGACATGGCCTACCTAGATTTTAGCAAGGCATTTGATACAGTCCCACACAAAAGATTAATTCACAAGATAGCCAGCCTTGGAGTGGGTCCTCAGGTGGTAGCCTGGATAAAAATTGGCTAGACAACAGGATGCAAAGGGAGTAGTAAATGAGTACACAGTGAAGAAAGGAGGGTTACTAGCGGAGTACCGTGAGGGTTCAGTACTGGCACCGGGTCCTTTTAATGTCTTTATAAGTGACATTGCAGAGGAACTGGAAGGAAAAGTATGTCTCTTTGCAGATGACACAAAGATCTGCAACAGGGTTGATACACAAGATGGAGTGGAAAGGATGAGAGGGACTTGGCAAGGTTGGAGGAATGGTCAAATGTATGGCAGCTCAGATTCAATGCAAAGAAGTGCAAGGTAATGCACATGGAAACAAAACCCTGGGGAAGCATACACAATGGGGGTGAGATACTGACAACAGTAAAAATAGAAAGGGACCTGGGGTAATTATATCAGATGACCTAAAGGTGGGAAAGCAATGTGAGAAGGCAGTAAGGAAGGCTGGGGATACTGGGATGCATAGGAAGAGGCATCAATAGTAGAAAACAGGAAATTGTTATCCTCTGTACAGACAGTTGGTGAGACCCCATCTGAGTACTGTGTGCAGTTCTGGAGACCCCATCTCTGCAAAGCCATAGACAGAGTGGAGGCTGTCCAGAGGAGGCAGCAAAATAGTGCAGGGTCTGCACCAGAAGACATCTGAAAGACTAAAGGAGCTTAATATGTATACCCTTGAGGAAAGAAGGGAGAGGGACATGATAGAAACTTTCAAGTACCTCAAGGGAATTAACAAAGTCCAAGAGAGTAGCATCTTTCAGAAAAGAGATGTGCAAGAACAAGGGGCACAATTTGAAGATAGAAGGGGACTGCTCAGAGGTAATGTGAGGAAGTATTTTTTCACAGAGAGGATTGTGGATGCATGGAACAGCCTCCCTGAGGAGGTCGTGGAGTCAAGAACAGTGGGGGACTCAAGAATGCATGGGACAGGCATAAGGCAGTCCTTGTGGGAGTAGGAGGAATTAAGCTGTTGGTTAACTAGGATCTGCAGCTTATCTGCTAGGTAGGAAAATGGGCAGACTAGGTGGGCCAGCGGTCCCTTATCTGCACATCAAATTCTATGTTTCTATGTTTCTAAAAAGCTTTATCCTAACCAGTTCAATTTTGGAGATTTTCCAATACCAAAACTGTACAAGAGAAATTGAGGGAGAAGTTGGCTGAGAGGCTAATGTTTTTCTACAAGTAACCTAGATGTGGAAATGTGCCCGTGGTGAAGAGCATCGTATATGTCTGAGTGACAACCAACCTTTTCGTGAGAGGTTCAGATGGCTAGCCTCAGCTGATGTGGAGGCGTCCACAAACATTTGCAGAACTACTAGCAGCTGGTATTAAACTGAATCCAGAAGCCTTTATGCATCTCCATAGTGTTTGCCCACAAGAAGAACAGGTCTGTCCGATTATGCATTGACTACGGACTCTAAACAAGCCACCACCATAGCTAGATCAATACTGATACTACACATGGAGGATGCTCTGACCTGCATCACTGGCAGTAAATGGTTTTCAGTTTTGGACTTATGGGCGAGTGCTATCAAATACCCATGGCTGAAAAAGATAAGGAAAAGACAGCTTTTATTTGTCCCCTGCAGATTTTATTAGTTTGAACAGATGCACAGGGTATCTCAGGGCACCCACCACTTTTAGTGGCTGATGGAAAAAGCCCCAGGAGACATGGATCTGCTGCAAGTGGTAGTCTATCTAGATGATCTGATTGTCTTCTGGTTCACCCTGGAAGAACATGAGAAGCATCTGATGAAAGTTTTGGACCAACTCAAAGAAATTGGGATCAAAGTGTCGATTGATAAGTGCCATTCTGCAGCCCCTCTGTAAAATACATTGGGCACCTTGTTTCTGCTGAAGGAGTTCAGACTGATCCTGACAAGATTAAGGCCCTCACTAGTTGAACTAGACCCATAATCTGAAGACTTTACAATCTTTCCTTGGATTTTGTGGGTATTACTGATGATTTATACAAGATTTTTGTAATGTGGTCCAGCCGCTTACAGACTTACTGCAAGGTTACCACCCTACCAACTACAAGAAGCAGAAGGGAGAAACCCCAAAACAGACCTATTACAAACCTAGTGAACCTTTTGGAGACAGATGGAATCAAGATTTGAAAATGCCTTCAGAGAGATAATTAAGAGACTCTGAAGCTCCTGTGCTGGCATTTGCTGACTCTACCAAGCACTATTTTTTGCACACAGATGTCAACATGGATGGGCTTGGAGCCATTTTCTATCAAGAGCACCCAGAGGGGCTGAGACCCATTGCATTTGCCAATCAGAGTCTGACCCCAGTAGAAAGAACTATCTGGTGCACAAATTAGAATTTCTAGGGTTAAAATGGGCCATCACAGACCAGTTTCATGACTATCTCTATGGAGCTAAGTTTATGGTGAGGACTAGCAATAATCAAGCACCTATGTCAACACCACTGCTAAGTTGGATGCCACAGGTCACCACTGGTTGTCTGCCCCCTCCACTTGCAATTTCACCCTGGAGTACCTTAAGGGCATGAATAATACAAATGCTGATGCCTTGTCTCACAGACCTCACCCCTGAATAAGAAGCAGTGAACTCAAATAACTTCTGTGGTTGTAAAGCCCTCGTAGTAAAATTTGTGGGCACTGATAACAAAATATCTGATTGTCCCCAAGAGCTATTGACATGATAGAAGCACACCCAGATGCCATACCTGATGCCTATTGCAAATTGGAGAGCATGGACATTAGCCATTTGCCCAGGCCAGACCAGAGGAAACAGAGCTGGTCACAGAGACAGGACTATGGCCTTAGAGGAGTCGTCTCAACTTTAGAAAAGGGACAAGGCCACGAGAAAGTACCAAATGACCATCCTGATGTGCCTATCTTGTTAAGAGAATGGAATAAGTTGTCCCATGGAATGCCCTTCTGTATAGAACTGTGCAAGAACCCAAAACACTGACTGCCTTCCATCAGTTGGTACTGCCGTGATAAATACCATACATCTGTCCCCAAGCACTTCATGATTATACAGTACACCTTGAATTCGAGAGTACTTTGAACATTGTGAGAAGCAGATTTTACTGCCTATAATGGTATCTGATGTGGAGAAGCACTGCAAAACTGTGCCAGATGTGTTCAAGGAAGATCTTGTCCAAAAAGCCGCACCACTGGTAAACATTAAAACTACTGAACTGCTAGAATTGGTCTGCATGGACATTTTTCATTAGAACCAGATAGTAAAGGTATAGTCACATTCTAGTTATTACTGACCACTGGGCAGAGTACACAGCACAAGCTGACAACTAAAAATCAGACTGCCTGTACAGTTGTCCAAAAACTTGAAGAATTTGTGACCCATTATGGTGTACCTAAGCATGTTCCTCTGACCAAGGAACTGACTTTCAGAGCGCTCAGTGAAAGAATCTCTTGCCGCCCATGGCATTCAGCAATTATGCACCACACCCTACCATCCACAAGGAGACCCTCAACCTGAAAGATTTAATTGTAATGTGTTGAACATGCTGGGTACTTGAATCCTGTACAAAAGAGAAACTGGAGCCACACGTCCCCAAACTGGTGCATACTTAGAATTGTGCTCGTAACAGTGCTACATATGTTTAAGTCCTACCTGCTTATGTTTGGTCGAGAAGCCCAGTTGCCAGTTGACTTAGCCTTTGGGGTGTCTGCCGATGGAACTTCAATCAAGTCCTTCCTAGAGAACACAAAACACTTGAAACAACAACTGAAAGATGCTTATAAATTGGCTGCAGAAGCTGCTGGGAAAGTCAGTGCTGCAAATAAACTTTTTATAACCAGAGTATGAAATCAGGTTTTGCATTTGGAGATAGAGTTCTCTTCAGAAATCTGGGATATCATGGAAAGCACGAGCTAGCTAACTGTTGGTCCTCAGAGGCCTATGTGGTGGTTGGAAAGCTAACTGACTTGTCTGTGTACGGCATTCAATAAGAACGAGGCTATGGAATTGTTAAGACTGTCCATAGAAACCACTTTTTCCCATTGGACAGCTTGAGCCCATACCAGAGACTATACCAGAACCTGGGCTGAGACCTGCCAGAACCAGAAACCAGACTCAAGACAGAGAAAAAGTGACTGACAATATTCCTGTTTCCGCAGAGAGTGACAAACCAGATTTACGTCTTGAACCAACTGATAGTACCTATATTTGTGAGGATGAGGAAGTGTACTTGTATCAACCACCTGCGGAATTATCCTGAGAGATAGTGCCTCCTAGGGACTGGCCACAAGTAAATAATGAAGAGGCAAGCTCCTCCTACTGTGTAGACTGTAATACCGAGCTAATAGAAATGAATGGTACCCCAGTTGAAAGTCAAACACCATTTGCAGATAAGGATGTAGAGGCCTTAGTTGAGGACTGCTCAGCTGAGACTGAAAAGACCCCTTTTATTCCCAACCAGGCCTCTGTGGTAGATGCAGTGCCGAAGTAGAGAGTGCACAGCCTACCCCTATGGAAGAGGCTGTAGTCCCCTGCAGATCTAGCAGAGTGGTGAAGCCTCCTCTAAAATTAACCTATGACACCCTAGGTGCTTCTTCTGATTACCCCCTTGTATGTTGCTCATAAGCGTATTATTCCTAAGTTCTCCAACTTATCCCTAGGTACTGTTCAGAATTACAGCTTATTTTTGGGAACTGTGAAATTTTATTCCAAGGATGACATGGTGATAGATAGCATTTGATGTCTAGTTAGCAACCTTCTATTGTGACTGTAATAACGTGAATGGCGATATAAAATGTCTTGTTAGACAGGAATCAGGTGTCTAGTAAGAGACTGTATTGATATAATGCATGCCTGAAGTACCTGAGTAGAGATGTGCCTAAAATCAAAATGTGTTTGAGCGATTACTGGCTTGTCGAAGGAAGCCAAGATTTTAGGGGGACAAGTATGTAAACCCCCAACTTTGTTGGACTTACCTTAGTGTGCCCCATTTCATCTGTGGTACCGCCAGCTGTTTCTGCACTTTGTGCTGCTAGGTGGTCAGTGCATGCACAGTAGCACATTTAAATTTTGGACCACTATTACGGTCACCCACAGGTTCCTTGGTGCTCATAACCCCGTAACTGTCATACTGGGGTCCAGAGAAATGAGGACATTGAATCAGAAGCCACAAAAGTATTTGGTTTTGGTGAGCCAGAGTGTTAGTAGAGGGGCATGAATAATTACAACAAGTTCATGCATATTAATGGCCCGCTTGTTCAGTATGGGGACAGTGTTTCAGCAGCAGCGACTGGCTGCCAGTGAAATAAAATGAAAACCCTGCATGTGGGGGTATGTGGCACAGAGGGCTATTACTGAACTATGGGAAAAATGTTGATAACATTCATAGTATGTGGCTGCAATATATATTTAAAGTGGAACTGTTGCAGCCTTTGACCCCTGTGATAGCCAATCAATAGCCAGGATGTTGCCAAAGAACTCTTGGGACTAATAGAAAAACTTTGGTGGAAAATACAGGGGTTGCTTGGTACCCAATCTAAGGACAAGTAGGGCATCAAGCCAGCTAAATGAATACAGTAACCCTTCACTATAGCAAACCCCATTATACCTAATATTTGGTTATAATGAATGGTCCTCATGGCTCGATACAAATCAGCTAGCAAAATAAACATACTCCCATAATGATGCTATTAAAACAAACCCATTCCCTCTACTGCTCTTGTACTGCCCGTTTAAAACAAAACCACTTCCGATACTAACACTTTCTAAACATAACCTTGGGCAGATAGAAAATGAGACAGAAGCGAGCATATATCCACACTGTTGGCAGGCAGAGTTTGAGTGCGAGCGGTTCACAGTGGGTCACAGCCTGCAGTTTGGCGTGTTGGCATAACAGTAAAGTGTAGTGCTCAGTACAAACAGTGGACAAGAGATGAAGTGTTGATTTGTCTTTCTGTCTGCCTCCCTGTCACAATCCTCTGTGTGATGCAAATGTTCTCTAGCCCCTGCATCCCATGTTAGCATGCACACTGAGTATGGGAAATGTAAAGTCTGGGACAAGTTAGGAAGTGTAAAGTCTGAGAAAAGCAGCTGCAGGACGGGGTGCAGTGGAAAGTACTGTATACAATTATAAATATGAACATACAGCACAGTAGCAAGCAAAAAGTTGAACACTAAGCAATAAGCATGATTGTGTGTTATGGAAATGGAGATTACTACAATAGCTTCAGTAGTCAATCTGCCTTGCTTTTTTCAGTTTTAGCGTCCCTCATTATAACAAACCAGGAGCTATAATGAACCCAAGTTATGGCTCCCAAACTGTTCATTATAGAGAGTTACTATATTAATTTGCCCTAATGGACAAGTGTGGCAGCCAATGAGAGAGGGCTGTTTCAGCACTGATAAAATGGACCAATTTTGGCCTGGGAGGAGAGAACCTGAGAGGATTTGGAGTGTAAGAGACTGTTGTGGGCTTGCTAGCCCAGCAGGACTGTAGTTTTTCCAAGAAGCCTTGCTCATCCACAGTTTGGGACAAGCTGCAGAATGCCTGTAAGAATATTTGTTCCCTGGGGAAAGACTGGACTGTGAGAAAGTCTCCAGGGTGAGAAGTCTCCAGGGTGAGAACTGAATCTGCACCTTTGCGAGTTTGCGTTAGAACTCTTAGAGCATTGCTGCTGTTTGGAATTCTTGGCTGCGAGAAGAGGAATCCAAAGCTAGAGAGAGAGAGAGAAGAGAGAGAGAGAGGTACTGTTGAGACTTGCTGCTAACAGGTAGTGGACTGGTCTGCAGTGCAGAAAGAGACCATTGAGTGTGGCAGCTGAGAAGCATAGACTGTGAAGGTCACAGCCTAAAGAGTATAATTCTGCAGCTGAAGAGCCAGATTGTCCTGCATGGTGGTATTTCCCTTGGTGGGGTCAGAGGCTTAGAGACTGCTGGTATTGCAAGCCAGAATAATTGTGGGTCCTGGGAAGAGAGACTTAGTAATTTCCCAGTCCCCATGTTATTGCATCAGAGGAGCGTGGGACAGCCAATAGTCTTGGGAACCTTCAGTCTGTTTAGTATCCAGACTGAAGAGGAGACCAGTGGTGAGGGAGAGTAGAGGCCTGCCAGGTGAACACTGCCTACAAAGGCCCCCAAGGGTGAAGATTGGAAAGGCCTGGCAGGTGATGACCAGCATCTTCACTCTCTCTTTAGTTGTCTACAGCCATGGAGCACCACCAACTACTCCAGCATGCAGTACCATAAAATCAAATACTGTACAACCTCAATTATCCAAACTCACTGGGGACATAAGATTAGTTCAGACAATTGATGGGTTTGTAAAATCGAGGTCCCTTTCATCTTGTTCCTATTAGTTCCGGGGACATGGTATGAGTTCAGATAATCCAGAGGATTGGATAATGGGGGTTGGATAATCAAGGTTATGCTGTATCTGCAAATCCCTTTGAAACTCCAGAAGTGCAAGTATCCTGGGCTGTGGCTTTCTGGGTTCATTCTTTACTAGCTAGCTAGTCAGAGAAATAAGGGTTAAATCCGGGCTGGACTGTGTTAGAATTCAAGCTGTGCCCAGGAAAAGATTAAAAGTTGCATCTATTTGAGTTATTTGGGCCCCGATGAAAGATCCCTGTGTTCTCTGAATCTGCTGTGTGCTACACACCCTTTGGACTTAGGGACACTCTGGACAGCTGCCAGTTACAACTTGGGTGCACTTGCAGGTGGAAGGCAGGATTATGTGGGGTAAAAGTGTTGCCAAAATTGATAAAGGTGTTATTCTATTTGTTCTCCTTATTCCCCTCCCCAAAATAAAGCTGTTAATTGTTGATGTTACATGCTGGTACAGTGACTTATTGCAGATGGTGGAAATTGATATTGTGTGGGGAAGGTACTGTGGGGCAGCTACTACAATTTCCTGGGGGTGTTAACCTGTAACTTATTTCTAGGTATTCCCAACCACTGCCCAAGGTGGAGGCACTGAGCACACTTACTGTTACAGTACCACTGGCACCCAGGAACCTAGGCCAGCCCCTCAAGGTGTATCCAGTGAGGACCGAGGGCCCCGGAAACAGCCAAGGTGAGTCCCAAAAATCTGGCTGTTACACTAGGTTTTACTCAGAATTCAGAAGCTTCACACTCTACCATTGGTACAGACTACTGGAAAAGTGGACTGCATGTGGTGTCCTGGCTGGGGTGTTGACTTCTTCAGATTGGCTGATGGCAGTTAGACTTCACTTGTGTGCTGCTCCCTGAAGCTCAGGACCTGGACAAAGGCAGGTGGATTCCTGGACTGAGGGACTGTGGGCTGATTCCTCTGTGGGAAAGTATGTGGAGGGGCAGGGAACACCAGCTCCAACTTGCCTTTTAAATAAAAGTTTTGTTGAAAACTTATTTTCTTCTGCTCTCTCTCAATTACTCTGGGATCCCTATACTTCTCTGGTCTGCTAGGCAATCCTAAACCTGGACAGACTGTGGAAACCTTGCCAACACCTTGGCACACTGTCCTCTCCCTGAGAACTGATTCAATTCCCCAAACTTTTCCTAAACTGTCCCTTTTAAGCAGGCTGAAACTTGGCATCTGATTTTCCAAGCAAGTTCTCTTGCAGAAGCTTCCCGCTCAAACTGCTCTCTGATTGGTGGAGATTTGTGGGCACAGGGGTCTGACCCTTCCCATGGGGCAGTGTGGTGCTGGCTGTCCATTGGAGTCACATTCTTTGCTTACATAGCTCCCCCCAGCTTTGGAAGCTCTCTGCCATGTTATCTATACAGGTAGTCCTCCAAAGTTGATTTATTGCTGCCCTGGCAGTGGTTTCAACAAAGCCTTTGATACCATCCACACAGAAGGCTGGTTAACAAGATGAGTAGTTTGGGCATGGAGCATAAGGTGATACATTGGGTTAGAAACTGGCTGACGGACAGAAGACAGAGGGTGGTGGTAAGTGGGATCCAATCCAGGAGAGAGGGAGACCAGCTGAGTGTCACAAGGATCAGTACTGGGACCAGTCCTGTTCAATGTCTTCATTAGTGACATTGCAGAGGATGAAAGGAAAGGTCTGCCTATTGCCGATGACACCAAGATCTGCAACAGGATGGATACTCCAGAAGGGTGCTGAAAAATGAACAAGGACCTAGAAAAGCTTGAAAGATGGTCAGAGGTGTGGCAACTGAGGTTCAGTGAAAGAAAGTGCAAGATAATGCACCTGGGTAGGGGAACCTTGGGAGAGCTACAGAATGGGGGTGTTGACTGTCACCAAAGAGAGCGGGACCTAGGGGTTATCATATCTGATGAACTTAGAGTATCAAAGCAGTGCGCCAAAGGCTGCAGGGAGGTCCCGTGGCATGCTGGGGTGCATAGACAAAGATATTACTAGTAGGAGGAGGAGGTGGTGGTGCCATTGTATAAAACACTGGTAAGGCCTCACCTGGAGTACAGCATGCAGTACTGGAGACCACATATGCGTAAGGACATAAACAAGGTGGAGGCTGTCCAGAGAAGGAGACAAAGATGGTGCATGGTTTGCACCACAAAGCATAAGAGGAGAGACTAAGAGACCTCAATATGTACTCACTGGAGGAGAGGAGAGAAGGGGTGTCATGACTGAAACTTTTAAGTACCTCAAGGGCATTAACAAGGTGCAGGTGGTGGATCTTTCCAATGTAGAAAAGATACTAGAACAAGGGGCATGATATTAAATTGGAAGGGTAGATAAAGAGGTAATGTGAGGATGTTTTCTACACAGAGAGGGTGGTGAAGATTAGAATAGTCTGCCTCAAGAGGTGGTGGGGCAAGCACTGTGAAGGGTTTAAACATGCCTGGGACAAGCACAAGGGAACCTTGGGTGGAAGGTAGTGATGAAAATCCTTTGACCACTTAGGGTGAGTGGACACATACATGTATAGGGCCTATGAGCAAATTGATGGGCCTAGTGGTTCTTATCTGCTGACAATATCAATGTTTTTATGTTTCTATGTTTCTGGCACCACTTGCAGTCCTGAAACCAGGGCTTTGCTTGTTTTCCTGGGATCATAGCCCATTTCAGAGTTGGGTATCTTTTTTTATGTAGGAGGCAGCCATCTGAGCTGTGCTCCCTCTTTGTGCACACGTGCAGTGCTCTATCTTCTCTCTGCACCACTAGCAAGTCTGAGGCCGAGAGGTGCATTATCGGGTGCATGATTGCATGATGGCTGCTTGGTCCTGGCTTCCTGCCTACCCTGGAGCAGGGACAGTCCTTGGAGGTGGGCACATGGCCCCATTTAATTTACAGAACTCTCTGCATGCTTGGCAGTAGACACTGATGCCACCTTTACTGAGTCCCATTCCCCATCCCTCTTCAGTTACTGGGTGAGGGAAGTGAAAATAGCAGCTCTTTTCTTCTCTCCGCCATCTGCTGTGGCACCCTGAACACTGGAGGGCTGAGGTCAGAGGATGCAAAGCTGCAAGGCCTTGGATTTGAATTGCGGAGCCCTGGTTAAAATCTCACCAGGGCTCCTGGCTATAATGTGACTGCCCCTCCAGTCCATATTTCAGCAGTCCTTGGGCTGGAGAAAGAAGGTTCGGGATACAGGAGGCAGTGCAGGTAAGCCCCGAAATGAGTGGCTTACAAGTGTTTTGGTGTCAAAATGGGGGTGAGGGCTATATGTGAATCGTGGTGATTGACAAGATTACGTACTGTGCACAGCAGAAAGCTTCACTGGGGTGGGAGAGGGAGGGATTTTTCACTGAAGAGGATAACAGGGTATGGGAAATATAGAAACACAGAAACACAGAATTTGATGCAGATAAGGACCGCTGCCCACACAGTCTGCCCATTTCCCTACCCTAATGGATAAGCTGCAGATCCTAGTTAACCAGCAGCCTACTTCTTTCTACCCTCACCCCTTAGAATTGCCTTATGGCTGTCCCATGCATGCTTGAATTCAACCACTGTTTTGACTCCACAACCTCCTCCGGAAGGCCATTCCATGCATCCACAACCCTCTCTGTGAAAAAATACTTCCTTACATTACCTCTGAGCCACCCCCATCTTCAAATTGTGCCCCTTGTTCTTGCACACTCTTTTTGAAAGATGCTACCCTCTTGGACTTTGTTGATTCCCTTGAGGTACTTGAAGTTTCTATCATGTCCCCTCTCCTTCTTTCCTCGAGGCTATACATATTAAACTCCTTTAGTCTCTCTTCATATGTCTTCTGGTGCAGACCCTGCACCATTTTAGTTCTCCTCCTCTGAACAGCTTCCATCTTGTCTATGTCTTTGCGGAGATTGGGTCTCCAGAACTACACACAGACTCCAGATGGGATCTCACCAGCTGTCTGTACAGATGGATAACAACTTCCTGTTTTCTACTGGTGATGCCTCTCCCTGTGCATATCAGTATCCCCCAGCCCTCCTTACTGTCCTCTCCATTGCTTGCCCACCTTTAAGTCATCTGATATGACTACCCCCAGGTCCCTTTCCATTGTTGTTGTTGTTAGTATCTCACCCCCATTGTGTACTCTTACCCTGGGTTTTGTTTCCCATGTGCATTGCCTTGCACTTTAGCATTAAATCTGCTGCCACACATATGACCATTCATCTAACCTTGCCAAGTCCCTTCTCATCCTTTCCACCCCACCCTGTGCATCAACTCTGTTGTAGATCTTTGTGTCATCTGCAAAGAGACATACTTTTCCTTCCAGTCCCTCTGCAATGTTAGCTAAAAGACATTGAAGAGGACCGGTCCTAATACTGAAACTCCAAGTGGCACCCCACTAGTAACCCCTTCTTCTTCAGAGGGACTCATTTTACTATTACCTCTGTGTCCTATTCTCCAGCCAATTCTTTACCCAGGCTATCATCTTGGGACCCACTCCCAGGCTGGCTAACTTGTATATTAATCTTTGTGTGGGACTGAGTCAAATGCCTTGCTAAAGTCTAGGTAGGCCATGTCCACAGCCCCTCCTGATCTACTACTTTGGTCACCCAGTCAAAGAAATCTATTAGATTCATCTGGCATGACCTTCCCGCTGTGAATCCATGCTGCCTTGGGTCCTGTGCCCTCTGGCCTCTTAGTACTCAATAATTATTTTCCTTCAAGTGATTCCATCATTTTCCCTATCACTGAGTTAAACTAACAGGTCTGTAGTTTCCTGCTTCTGCCCTGCTCCCACTTTTATGAAGGGATCACATCTGCCCTCCTCCAGTCCTCAGGTACCACCCCAAGCCTCCCATGATTTGTTAAAGAGGTAGTCAGTGGTGTCACTAGTTCTACCCTTAGTTCTTTTAGAATTCTGGGATGAATCCCATCAGGCCCATTGCTTTGTCCACCTTCAGTTTTAAGAGTTATTTCAGAACTCTTTCTTCTGTAAATTGGCTGGTATCAACTTCTGTATCCAGAGTGTTTCTATTGTTTGTTTTAGGTACCTCCCCTCTTCATTTGTAAATACTGAGCAGAAATATTTGCTTAGTATCTCCGTCTTTCACAGTCTCCCTCTGCCCACCCCCCCTCCTTTATTAAGCCTCACTATCCCTCTGTTAGTCTTCCTTCGCCCTGATGTACCTAAAAGGTTTTATCCCCTTCTTAACTGAGTTGGCTATCTTTTCCTTAGTTCGGCCTTTGCTGTTCTGACTGCCTTCCCAGCTTCCTTTTTTTAACTGATACAATTCTCTGTCCTGCTTCTTCTGTGATTCCTTGTACTTTCTGAATGCTTTCTTTTCTCTTGAACCTTCACTGCTACCTCCTTTGAGAACCATAGCGGTTTCTTACATCGCTTTGTTTTGTTTATTGCCTCACACAAGGCTTGTTACCTCTGTGATGGCAGTTTTATTATTCCCCATTGTTCTTCCATCCCTCCTTCCTGCCCATTTGCTAGTGCATTCCTTAGCACTCACCCATTTTGGCAAGTCAACCCTCCTGAAGTCCAGTACTTTTGCCTGTATGGCTGACTCTATTGCTGTGTTTATTGTGAACTATACTGTTCGGATGGTCGCTAGTTCCCCAGATGGCTACCCACTTCTACATCTGTGATCCTCTCCATCTCCATTTGAGAGGACCAGGTCTAAGATTGCTCCTCTCGAGTGGGTTCCAATACTAGTTGTCTAAAGCATGCCCCTGTAAGGCATCTAGAATAACCCCACTCTTAGAAGTGGCTGCTGCAACTGCACTCCAGTTAACATCTGGCATATTCAGATCACCCATCAGCAATATCTCCCTTTATCTGCCATTCTAAGTATACTTTCTATAATTTCCTTGTCCATTTCCTCCCCTGAGAGGGGTCTGTATCTAACCCTGTGCAGATTGTGGTGCCATTGCCGGTCTCCAAATTGACCCACAGTGCTTCTTCTCCTCCCTGTTTACCCTTTTGTTCTGTTGCTTTGATTCCTTCTCTTATGTAGAGAGCTACTCCTCCTCCTCTTTTACCCTCCCTGTCCTTCCTGTAGATAGTGTATTCTGGTATGTTTACATCCCAGTCATGGTTCTGTGTGTACCATGTTTCTGTGACTGCCACGATATCCAGATGTTCCTCCTCCATCAAGGCCACTAATTCAGGAAGCTTGTTACCCAGACTACGGCATTGGTACTCATTGATCTCCATTTTTTGATGGCTTTACCCTCTGTCGCAGCATCCCCACTGACCTTTCTACCTTGGTCTTTTCTCATTTAGTACCCTGTTTTTAGGGAGGCTGGGATTTTCCTGCTGCTTATCAGTGCCTTCCCCTTGACTAGTTTAAAAGCTTGCCAATGAAGCATTTAAACCAATTGCAAGACTCTGGATTGTGGGAGGTGGGTGTGTTCAAATGAAAGGAGTAGTGGGGTGGCCTTTGTTAAAAAAAGGTTTTAGTCCAGGAAACTTTACAAAGTTCTCCTGACTTTGAATGTCTCTAGTAGTACATTTTATCAGTGTTGTGAAATCTCATCAAGGAGGTAATTTACATTATGTACCACCCACCAACTGAGGGTGGGGAATTCCTAAGGAGTTTGCTGAGGGCTGCTGAAATGGACTTTGGAGTCCCTGAGGACTTTAGACCTTGGGGATTTCAAGACCAGAGTCAACTACCCATAGATGTATTTGCAAAGTAAAAGAGATTTTAGCCATATTGGTCCTGGAAAACAGGAGCTGCTGTGTGTTGATACATTTTATGGACTCAGTATATGTCTTCTAAAGATGGTATAGTACATAGACCTTCAGGGCCCAACAGGTCCCTTCATCAGATGCAGTAACAGACTGAGCAAGACAAGCGTAAGTTATATACACTGTGAGGCTTTGTTTCAAAATTATTTATAATAGAATTCTAAGAATATTTAAAAACTTAAAAGGAATGGCAGGTGGCCAGTGAATAGAAACAGGTCTATAACTGTGATGGGATGTTGAGCAGGCAGTGCTAAGTTATTCATAAAAATACGAATGGGTGCCTTAAAGTGTTAGTCGAAAGTTATCCTGGCATAAACACAGGATAATAATAACATGAGCTACACAAAGTGTGTGTGGGGGTTGCAGAAAGAAAACACAAGGCAGAAAAACATATTTCTATAAAGTAACCTACAAAGAGTTTTCCATAGTGTAGCATAAATGTAATGTCCTGATTGAGCTTGTTACAGTTTGAGCTAAATTGTTTGATATGATTTAATTCCCATGTCCCTCTCCTGTGTAGAAAATACCAGGGCCTCTCCTCTGCCAGGAACTCTTGCCTTAAAAAAAACACATCTGAACTGTCCTGCACCTGTCACGAAAACAGCAGTGTACTTCCAAATTCAACTGTGATCTCCAAATACACTATCAAAAAGCTCTTAAACCCTCTCTATCACAAAACAAAAGAAAACTTTGAGAACTACAACACAGAGGCTACATTAGCCCTTTGACTTGTCCAGATTTCATAAACCACAGTACCAATACTGTGGAACAGAACAATGCACTACAACAACAACCAGTGATCGACCTATCAAATAAATAACACACACAAGAAACATAGAAACTGACAGCAGATAAGGACCACCAGGCCCATGCAGTCTGCCCATATACCCTACCTTTAATTAGCTGCCTCTGACCCTACATGGTCACCGGCTGATGCTCCCCGGGTTCCTTTATGTCTATCTCATGTATGTTTAAATTTCCCACTGTGCTTGCCCCACCACCTCCTCCTGGGGTAGGCCATTCCAAGCATCCACCACTCTTTCCATGAAAAGTACTTCCTCATGTTTCCCCTTAGTTTACCCTTCCAGTCTCACATCATGCCGTCTTGTTGTGTAAGAGCAGTTTCTCTTCTGAAAGATGATGCCCTCCTGTATCTTATTAATCCCTTGAGATACTTGAAAGTCTCTATCATGCCTCCCCTCCCTCCTCTCCTCCAGGGTGTACATATTGAGTTCCTCCCATCTCTCCTGCACATTTTGTTGTCCTTCTTTGAACTGCTTCCACCCTGTCTATGTCCTTCCAGAGATGTGGCCTCCAGAACTGGACACAGTATTCTGAATGAAATCTCACCAGTGACCTAAACAGTGGCATTATGACCTCTTTTCTTCTGCTGGTAATACCTCTCCTATGCACCCCAGCATTCCACTGACTCTCCCTCTGTCTTGGCACATTATTTGGCCACCTTTAGGTTGTCAGATATGATGACCCCAGATCTCTTTCCTTTTTTTGTGGTCACTATAATCTCCCTCTCATCATGTAATCCTCCCTGGTTCCTGTGGCCCAAGTGCATGATTTTGCATTTCTTCACATTAAATCCTAGTTGTCACACTCTCTGCCCCTCCTGGACTGTCCACTGCATTGCAGATCTTGTGTCATCTGCAAAGAGGCACACCTTCCCTCAGACCCTCTGCAATATCACTGATGTTGATATTAAACAGCACTGGCCCAAGAACTGAACCCTGTGGCACCCCACTGGTCACCCTCCTTACTTCATATTTAGCCCTGTTTAACACCGCCTCTGTGTTCTATTCTTCAATCAACTTCCAACGCAGTTCACCACCTTGTGTTGCAGTCCCAGGCTGCCCGGGGCTTGTTCAAAAGCTCCTATGTGGACTGGTGTCCAACGCTTTGCTGAATTCAAGGCAGACCACATCCACTGCTCCCCCTGATCCACCTCCCAAGTAACCCAGTCAAAGAAAAAATCAGATTAGTTTGACATGACTTTCCTGCTGTGAATATGTGCTGCCTTGGATCTTGTGCTCCACTTGATTCAAGGTGCCTACTATCCTTTCATTTACAGAGATTCCATAATTTTACCCACCACTGAGGTCAGGCTGACAGGTCTATAGTTGTCAGACTCCTCCCTGCTCCCTTTTTGTGGAGAGGGACCACATCAGCTCTTCTCCAGTCCTTCAGGATCTCCCTGTTTCCAGTGACTTGTTGAAAAGGGCTGCCAACACCTCCCCAGCTCCTTTAATATTCTAGGGTGTATCCCATCTGGTCCCATTGAATTATCACCCTCAGTTTTGTAAGTTCTTCTAGGACTCTCTCCTCTTTAAATGGACTGTTGTCCACTTCCTCTCCCATCCTGATTCTTAGCTGTTGTCCCTCCCTTCCTCTTTGCATGAAAATGAAACAGAAATATCTGTTCATGATTGATGCTTTTATCCTGGTCACCTTCCACTCCCACTCCTTCATTCCATTTCAGCCTTAAAATCCCACACCTCAGTCCTTCTCTATCTTGCTAATATATCTATAGAAGGTCTTGTCCCCAACTAAACATCTATATTATCCAAGGGCTTAATTTTCTGCCACAAACATAACTTTGCTAAAATCAGATTCTGCGGAGGAAATGAAAGCATATTTCAGATGACTTTGCCCAGAGGAATATTTTTGATCACAGCAACACACAAACAATGCAGTATAACAGAAAAAACAATCAAAATAGATCCCTCTGAGTTGGATAACGCCAACATAGATTCCTACATTGACTGATTTCCTAAAAGAGTAAATTCTCAAATCCTAAGCAAACAGCAGAAACTCATGTATAATATCACCCTCTGAAATACAGGGCAATACAAATAACGAAAAACATTATACCACAACATCATAATAAAACAAGCTGACAAAGGAGTAGCTGTAGTTGTGGAAATTCAGAGGACTACAACAAAGTGGCACACAGACAGCTGTGAGAAGCAACTTATTACAGGGAACTCACAGAGATCCCATTATAAAATATACAAAAGAAACTTAAATCATTAAATATCTACCGAACAACTTTCAAAACCATCTAAACTGACTAGTTTCAAAAGGAACATCCTGCATGCTGCTTAACATACAATAACCTGGAAACCAAGGTGACCCCATCATCTCTGGAACTGGCAAACTCAGAGAACATTTCAGAATTCATAGGATCCATTTTAAAACCACTAGTGACAGCTACAACAGTTTCATTCAGGACACCACCAACTTTCTGAGGCAACTTTCTGGACTTCTCTACTGGGACTATATTGTCCTCCTTCCCACCCAAAGCTAGTTCTATTTTTATAGGCACAGGATTTGACTGACAACAAGAACTTCCTGTTTGGGAGCAGAAAGTGAGTGATCACAGAGCCACCAAAGACCCACCATCCTAGAAGGGCAAGAGTAGCTCTCCGGCCCCTCTAGCTGCTGGAGGTCTGCCTCTGAGCAAGTAAAGGGTGTACTGAGAAATATAGGATATTCTTGTCTCAGAACAGGATAATCAGGAGCTTAATGGGCAAAGGCAGAAAGTAAGGAGAGAGAGAATAAAAACAGAGGAAAGAGTAAGGATTGCAAACAGTTAAGGGCCAGAAATAAGACATGATTGGAGTGGTGCAGTGCAGTGGCTGTGCAGCAGCAGTCTTCCGGAGATGTTCTGGAGGATGCTGTGTTGTCCCATCTGCAGGCACCTCTCTGGGCTGAGGGAGGAGGTTGCTCATCTCCAGGCTGAGTTGGCCAGGATTTGTGGGACATCCTCTTCCATCCAGGGACCACCAGTGCCACTGCTGTTGCCTCAGAGGTTGCCAAGAAAGAGGGTGGTTGGACCACAGTGGGCTCAGGGAGGGTGAAGGTGGTGGAACAGAGGTGCATTCCTCCAGTTGTACCTCTCCACAATTCCTATGCCATTCTTGCAAAGTGTGATTCCTCTATGGAGGCACCTGCAGTGGAGACCAAGGAGGATGCTGGGAACCTCCACAAAGGAGACCCACAGGAGGGTGGCAGGGGACCCTGCAGGGAAGGAAACAACTCCTGGTGGGGACTCCATTGTTAGAAGGTAGAACTGGGGAGGAAGGGATAGGGAGGTGCCTGCCTGGCACCATGGCTTGGAGGGACAGAGAGTGAATCCTCAGGATTGCTGGAGCAGCTACACAGGGAGGAGCTGGATGTAATTGTCCACCTAGGGACAAATGACCTGGCTAAGAAAGGGATTAAAGAAGTGCAGGAAGAATTTGTGGAATTGAGGAGGGCCTTTAGTCATAGCACGACGGTAACCTTCTCGGAGGTGCTGCCCATCTATGCCATAGGAGAGGTTAGGTGTTCCACACCATGGGATTCAATCAGTGGTTGAAAAACTGGTGTGGAGCTCAGGGATTTTGCTTCATTGGGGACTGGGGGTCCACCTGGGTGATGCAAGCCTATACTGGCATGATGGGCTGCATCTGTCCGGAGGGGACCAGGATCCTAGGGTGATAGGTTTAAATGCTTCATTGGCAAGCATTTAAACTAGCCAAGGCAGGGAGGCACTTAAAAGGAGCAGAAATCCTAGCCTCAAAAAATCACGGTAGTAGGTACAACATCAACATAGAGGTGTTGATAGGGAGAAGGGCAGGGGTAAATGGAGAAAGTGACAAAGGCAAGAAGGACAGGGATGGGGCAAGGGAGTAAGGCCATCAGGAAATGGAGGATAATGAGTACCAATGCCCGTAGTCTAGGCAACAAGCTTCCTGAGCTGGTGGCCTTGATGGAAGAGGATGCCTGGATATCATAGCAATCACAGAAACATGGTACATAGAGAATCATGACTGGGATGTTAACATACAGGTACATAACCTACAGGAGAGACAGGCAGGGAGAATAGGGGAGGAGTAGCTCTCTATGTAAAGGAAGGGATAAAAGCAACTGAACAAAAGAGTAAACAGGGAGGAGAGGAGGCACTGTGGTCACCTTGGAGACTGGAAAGGGCACCACAATCCGCACAGGGTTGTGTACAGACCCCCATGTCAGGGAGGGAATGGACAAGGATATGATAGAAGGCATTCTTAGAATGGCAGAGAAAGGGAGATACTGTTGATGGGAGACCTGAATATGCCAGATGTTAACTGGAGCACATTTGCTGCAGCCACATCCAAGAACAGGGCCATTCTTGATGCCCTACAGGTGGCAGGCCTCAGACAGCTAGTGTCGGAACCCACTCATGAGGGAGCAATCTAGACCTCATCACTCAAACGGGGGCAGTGAGAGGATCTCAGATCTAGAAGTGGGTTGCCATCTGGGGCAAGTGACCATCAAACAGTGTGGTTCACGTTAAACTCAGCTACAGAGCCATACAAAAGTGAGTACTGTACTTTAGGAGGGCTGACTTTGGCAAGATGGGAGAGTGCCTCAGAAAAGCACTAGCAAACAGGCTAGAAGGAGGTGTGGAGCAACAATGGGGAATCATCAAAACTGCCATCACAGAGGCAACAAGCCTTTGTGTGAAGCAAATAAACAAATCAAAGTGAAAGAAAAAGCCACTATGGTTCTCAAAAGAGGTGGCTGTGAAAGTCAGGAAGAAAAAGATAGCATTCTGGAAGTATAAGGAAACACAGAAGGAGCAGGACAGAGGCTGTACTGGTTAAGGCAGAAGGAAGCAGGGAGGGAAGTCAGAATAGCAAAGGCCCAAACTGAGGAAAAGATAGCCAACTCAGTTAAGAAGGAGAATAAAACCTTTTATAGGTACATCAGCGAGCATAGGAAGACAAAGGAGGATAGTGAGGCTGAATAGAATGAGCGGCGGGTGGGCAGATGGGGACAGTGAAAAAGCAGGGATACTGAAGAATATTTCTGCTCAGTATTCACAAAAGAGAGGAGGAAGTGCCTAATCCAATTAACAGAAGCACTCTTGATAGGAGGGGTCAATCCCAGTCCTTTCACAGAAGAAAGGTTCTGCAAGAACTCCTAAAACTGAAGGTGGACAAAGCAATAGGTCCTGATGGAATTCACCCCAGAATTCTAAAAGAATTAAGGGAGGAACTAGTGAAACCACTGGCTACTCTTTAATAAATCATGGAAGGATGGTGTGGTACCCGAGGACTGGAGGAAGGTGGATGTGATTCCCTTCACAAAGTGGGACCAAGACAGAGGCAGGAAACTACAGACCTGTCAGTCTGACCTCTGTGGTAGGGAAAGTTATGGAGTCACTTCTGAAGGAAAGAATAGTTGAGTACCTAGAGGTCAGTGGGGCAGGGACCCAAGGCAGCATGGGTTCACAGCGGGAAGGTCATGTCAGACAAATCTAATGGATTTCTTTGACTGGGTGACCAAAGTAGTAGATCAGGGAGGGGCTGTGGACATGGCCTACCTAGACTTTAGCAAGGCATTTGACACAGTCCCACACAAAAGATTAATAGTCAAATTAACCAGCCTGGGAGTGGGTCCCAGGGTGGTAGCCTGGGTAAAACATTGGCTGCACAATAGGACACAGAAGATAATTGTAAATGGAGTCCACTCTAAGAAAGAGGGATTACTAGTGGGTACTGCAGGGTTCAGTATTGGGTCCAGTCCTTTTAATGTCTTCATCAGTGACATTGCAGAGGGACTGGAAGGAAAAATATGCCTTTCTGCAGATGACACAAAGATCTGCAACAGGTTGATACACACAGGAGGCATGGAAAGGATGAAGCGGGACTTGGCAAGGTTGGAGGAATGGTCAGAAGTATGGCAGCTAGGATTCAATGCAAAGAAGTGCAAAATAATGCACCTGGGAAACAAGAACCCAGGGGTAGAATACACAATGGGTGGGGAGGAACAACAACAAAAAGGAAAGGGACCTGGGGGTAATCATATCAGAGGACCTTAAGGTTAGCAAGCAATGTGAGAAGGCAGTAGGGAGGGCTAGGGGTATACTGGGATGTATAGGAGAGGCATCAGCAGCAGAAAACAGGAAGTTGTTATCCCTCTGTACAGACAGTTGGTGAGACCCCATCTGGAGTACTGCGTCCAGTTCTGGAGACCCCATCTCCGCAAGGACATAGACAGGATAGAGGCAGTCCAGAGGAGGGCAACTAAATGGTGCAGGGTCTGCAAGAGAAGCCATATGAGGAGAGACTAAGGAGCTTAACATGTATAATCTTGAGGAAAGAAGGAGAGAGGGGACATGATAGAATCTTTTAAGTACCTCAGTGGAATCAACAAAGTCCAAGAGGGTAGCATCTTTCAGAAAAGAGATGTGCTAGAACAAGGGGACACAATTTAAAGATAGAAGGGGGCAGTTCAGGGGCAATGTGAGGAATTATTATTTCACAGAGAGGGTAGGATGCATGGAACAGCCTTCCTGAGGAGGTTTTGGGGTCTAAACTGTGGGAGAATTCAAGAATGCATGGGACAGACATAAGGCAATTCTTGTGGGGGATGAGAAGAAATAGGCTGTTGGTTAACTAGGATCTGCAGCCCTATCCTGTAAGGGACATGGGCAGACTATATGGGCCAAGCGGTCCTTATCTGCCGTCAAAGTCTATGTTTCTATGTTTCTATATTGGACTACTACCACCCAGCACTATCCTTGTCACAATGAATGTCAGTTCTCTCTGTGTTAATACCATACATGCAGATGGCATATCAGTGTGTCAGATTTTAGAGCAACACATGCACAAGAGACATTCCAGAAACCACCATCAGCCCTAAATAAAATTCATTCTGACACACAACAACTCTATTTATTGGCAGGCACATTTTACAGATCATGGAGACAGTAAAGGGCACAAAATGACACCACAATGCTTTCTTTTCAGTCTTTCATGGCTTGTCTAGAAGACAATTTTTAAACCAGTTCTGCTTTTCTGTCCAGCCCAAATTGTCTCAGTGCAAGCCCCTATCTACTTCTGCTCTCCTTTCACTGTCACCCAGCTCCATCTTTTAGCTCCTTTTAGCCACAATCACCCCCACCCACCCCCCACCCGCTGCTACACTGCCACCAGCTTCCCGCCTGTAATTTTTCTTAGCTTTTCACTCCCACTGCCTAGGGCATATTAACTAGGCTTTCTCCCCTCTTTCTCTTAGGTTTCCTGCGCCTGAGCGGTGTTTCCTGACCAACACGGTGAAACCGCTTCCTTGGTCTCTGCCCGACCCTGGACGATCTCCTGCCACCTCCAGGACCCATGCAGTTGGATTTAAACTGCAGGTATGACCACTACTACTCACCCTTGAGCACTCAAACCATGATTGGTCAACCCAGCCAACAGGAGCTCCCTGATTGGACTGCCCACTACCTTACTGCTTTCTGATTGGTGCACCTCATGCCATTGAACTAAATAGGGAAAAACTGTGCTGGCTCACTGGCTGCCCTTCCTGCTAACTGCTACTTGAATTTTTCTCCCACCCCACCTCCCCTTCCAGGCTTCCTGTAATACACCACTGCCCGCCTACGCAGGGCCCATTATCGCCTATTGGTCATTCCAATTTAAGCTGTATCCGCCTAAACCATACTAAAAGGATAGTGTGTTCTCATTTACCTGACTTAGTTTCTACCATTATTACTAATCTCCTCGGAGGCAGAGGACCCTCGCCTGGGTACAACTACCCATCTAGCTCTCTAGCATACTGGCTTAACTCAAGTTGTGGCCCAATGGCTTACTTCACTATTTTACTACTACTGCTTGGCAGTAGTGTACCTTGTGCAGTAAGACATCACAATGTGACAGGTGCTACCCCAGACTCTGCCTTCTTTCTTGCATCCCACACCACCCCTTTACACAGCACATCCACTCTTCTGTTATCTCATCCACCTCATACTTATATTGTATACACCTCAGCCCTACCCCACCTGAGCCCCTCACCTATGACTATCAGTGCCCTCTCCATCATTTCACTAAATTATCAGCCCTGGTTTGCATACTCCCACCCTACAAGTGCACCCCTGTCTAACTGACAAAATTGCACACATAACAAAAATACTTTTTCATTCTTATTTAACTCCTAAAGAAAATGCTCCCTGCTGCTCCTTCTTTGCTCAGGCAATGTGGAACTAAACCCGGGTTCACCAGCTCAATTCTCCTCTCCTCAGATTTTGCAGTTGTTCCTGGTCTCAAAATTATGTTAGTTAACATCCAAAGCCTGATCAAAAAGTGTGACCAACTTCAAGCATGGGCTGCGACACTTATCCTGACCTTATCATCATCATCATCAAATCATGGCTTAAAAAGACTAATCTAGACTACCAAATTAGTCTACCGGCTATAAATATTTTAGGGCAGATAGGGATATTGGGGGTATCTACACCAGAACAAAGTTCTCAGTCAGTGGTATAACCTGTAAATCCAAGCCCAAAGAATTTGAGATCATCTCCCGAAGCTCCACCTTCCTTCTTCAGATACATTACCATTATAGATGGCTATAGGCCCCCATCTGCTGGAACTGAATTCCTTGACACCTTGAAATCCCTAACTATAGCAGCCAAAGCTGAAACAATAATTATGGGTGACTTCAATATGGACTGGCTTTGTGAAAATCTTGCAGCCTTAAACCCTCTGTAATAATCTTAGACTTATACAGCTAGTCACCGAACCCACAAGGATCAATATTTCTACTCCTAACAATAGCACTATCCTAGACGTCATACTGACCACACACTCCACAAAATCTCCTCAGCAGTGTTTCATAATGACATGAGTGATCACAGTGTGGTGGTATGCACAAGACTGCAAACCAGTACGTAGCAAATTCCCAGAGGGCCTGCATGCAAGGGTATGTTATAGGCTCCCCTGGTTTTGAATAGACATCAAAATTATGATTTAGGTCCTCAAATCTCATGGGCCCAGGTGCGACTGCACCCCTGCACCCCTTGTAGCTATGCCCTTGCTGCAAACCAAAACCAGCCAACAATCTAAACTTAGAATTAAATGGTCCTTGTGCAAGTTTGATAGGGCAAGCTTCCTGCATGATTTAAACAGGGTCAGATGGCAAGATTTATTCCTGTCTAAAACCGTTGATGAAGCCGTCTCCGTTCTTAATGCTAACCTCAACACTTTGGCAGACAAACATGCTCCCTTCATCAAAGTCAGGATGCGTAATCTTTCTCAGCCTTGGTTTACCCCTGATCTTAAAGTTGCACTTTCTAGCAGAGACAAACTTTGGGCTCAGGTAAGGCACACTAAGAGCCCTGCTGATTGGCAGTCATTCAGAGCTGCCAGGAATGCCTGTAAAAGTATGCGCACTGCTAAAGCTCAATTTACATCTCCACCCTGGAACATGCTAAAGGAATTCTAAAATTTGGAGGACTATCAAATCTATTAAAGGTCGGCCCCAGCCCCATGCATTCCATCTAAGATATCCACCAATGGGAGGTTAGCAAAACAAGACCCAAATTCTTGAGGAACTTAATTCACACTTTGTCACAGCAGGACTTGCTTGACTCTTCACCCTATGCTAATCATGTTAAAATCATGCTAGCTCTACCTCTGTTATCGGCACTCCATCCCATAACTTTCAACTACGTACATTCACATTTAAAGAAATCAAAGATGCTCTCTTTAACCTAGATACCAGAAAGAGTGCTCGATGATGATCTAGAACCATACTTCCTGAGACTAGGTGCTGTTCACCTTGCGCCCCTATCCTGCATATCTTTAATCTGTCCATTACTTCTGCCTCTGTTCCTTCTTGTTGGAAAGCAGCCCACATTCTCCTCTACTTAAATCTGGAGATCCTAGCGATCTAAATAACTATAGGCCTATCTCCATCTTGCCTATCTTTTCTAATATTCTTGAGAAGCTAGTCTACAATCAACTAAAACAACACATTGAATCCACTCTTCTGCTAAACCATGCCCAATCTGGGTTCAGGCCCAATCATAGTACTGTCACTGCATTGGCTAAGTTTACTAATGACTGGATTTCTGCAGTGGATTCCAAGAAGACTACTAGTGCAGTGTTCCTTAACCTGAGTAAAGCATTTGACACTGTTGACCACCTCCTCCTAATCCAGTGCCTCACTAAATTAGGTGCTAATCACCTACAGTGAAATGGTTCACCAGTTACCTCTCTGGCAGGACATAGAAAGTCAAAGCAGATGGTCTTCTCTCGGACCCCCTTCCAAGTGTTAGGGAGTCCCCAAGGCTGTATCTTAGGACCAATATTCTTCTCTCTATATATATATCAATGACCTTGACTCACTTATTACTAAATCAACTCTTCATTTCTTCGCTGATGACACTGTGTTATACAACTCTGGTAAAACTGTATCGGAAGTTAGGAAGTTCTGCAAGCTGACTTTGCCCAACTTGAAACTAATCTTATCGAAGCAAAGTTCCTTCTAAATGCCAAGAAAACCAAGGCGATGGTCTTCTAGTAGCCCTACTACCAGCAGCCACCTCTCAATTCCAAAGAATCTAATAGTCACTCACTAGGCGAACCACTAGAAGTGGTTACTAAATTTAAATATCTCGGCTTCTAGATTGATAATAAGCTGTCCTTCAATGACCACATGAACGACTTATCTAGGAGACTAAAAATACGACTAGGGTTCTTCTTTAGAAACAGATCCCTCTTCCTCTTGATACTCGAACCAGACTTGTTTGACCACATTTCTTCCCTACTCAAATATGGTGATTTCCTTTAAGCCTGTGCAGCGACTTCTAGCCTAAAGAAATTAGATGCCCTTTATCATTGTGCTTTACGGTTCATTACTGGCTCCTCCATCAGAACCCACCATTGCGACCTGTATTCAGCTGTTGACTGGACGTCACTTGCTACTAGATGCTTGCTTCATGCCAGGATCTGGACCCTTAAGACACTGCTTCACAAACTGCCTAGCTATATTATGTCTCTTATCCACATCTCCTGCAGTGCCTATTCTCTCAGGAAATCAAACTTTATCCTGCTTGACGTCCCATGAACTCGTACTACATTTGGCCACCATGCCATCTCATATTCTCTCCTACCCTTTGGAACCAACTCCAATGTATGCTTAAGATGACCAGCACAGTATCACTTAATATCTTCAACCTCTCCCTATCCAAGTTAAAAGATTTCTATCACTGCCGATAAAGCCTCCTCAATCATAGATTAGTACCTCATAAGTCAATCTGCCTATGTTTAGACATTACCTGTGATCATTATACTTAAGCAGGAAAGAAAAATAAAAAGTCTCTCCCATGTCTCTATACTTTACCCTGCCTGCCTTTGTCCTTCACTTTTATCCCCAATTATTAAACTACTTGAACAAATTTAGATTTGCTGTTCATGTTGCCAATATTTGCCCTTAAATCTGCCTCAATTGGTTTCAATCCTCTGTGAATTTCACTGTATCCTGTAAGTACTTGACTTATATATTTACTGAAATGGTATCTGTATGTTGTGTCCGTATGCCAATGTATGTGTACCAGGACCTCCTTGTGAATGAGCTTGCTCAATGGAGTATTTCCTGCAATAAACTTGAACTTGAACTAAAACACCACCCTATAAAACATTAGTCTACATCCAATCTATTGATGGTTTATTCCTCATTTGGAAAGGAGGTAAACACTCCCTGAAAAGTTCCATCAGGATTTCAACAACCTTCACTTCTGTGTAAAACTCACCATTAAATTCTCCACCACTGGCATAAATTTCCTGGATACCACAATCAGATTTGCCAGTGATAGACATATACAAACTGCTGTTTACAGAAAACCTCTGACAGACACCTATACCTTCACAAATTCAGCTTCTACCAAGGCACACAAAAGTGTGCTCTACTGTCAGGCAAATTGATATCATCAGATCTGATAAGATGATATAACAAAAAGCAGACAGCTCACCTCACTTTGTAATCCTTCATCCAGCAGGATCACTCACCAAGACCAATTGACAGGGAAATGGAACATACTGTACCATGCAAATACTATAAAAAGATCTATTGTAATACAGGCAACATACCCTCATTGTCACATAGCGCTATGCTAATACATATTTCACCAAATGATTAAAGAACTACATTCCATGCTAATTGAAGTTGAAAGGCTTAGAGACATTTTCTCTGAACCACCTGCAGTTGCTTACAAGCAGCCCTTAAACTTTCTGGGCTTGATGTTCAAAGGGCCCTTAGATTGACACAAGCTGTGGCAAAGGCAGCTTGTGTCAAAGCCTAGTGTGCCAGGGACCCTGAGCCCAATTCTCTATCGGGCAGGATCCTGGTGACAAAGTCCCTTGGCTTGCAGCAACCCTGGCCATGTGCCAAACAGCACATCCAGAAAGGTTTGCCACAGGCTGTGGGGTGGCTGTGTGCCACTCTAGCACATCCCTGGTGGGTAGTGGCACCCCCAGCCCAGATTCCCCATTATGAGATTTAAAGTTGTTCCTGGTGGTCTAGTGGACCCCACAAGCCCCAATCTCCCATTATGTCATTTTAGAAATTCCTGGTGATCTAGCAGACCCCCAAGCCCTGATCCCATGTTATGTCATATTAAGTATTCCCTGGTGATCTAGTGGACCCTCCCTGCCCAACTCCTGTTCTGTCACTATAAAATATAACTCTGTGGGTACACCCATTGGTTGTTGAATGTATTTGTATGATCTTTGTAGTTATTTCCTAATTGAAATATTGATGTTGTTGTACCTATTGATTTACTGAATGTAGTAACTGTATGGTTTATAATTTTTCTTGAACTGTAACATTGCTGCTTTCACTATATGGACCTCCTGTAAGTGAGCTTAGGCTCAATTTAATATATCTATTGTTCATACGTGCCATAAATAAAAACATTTTACTACTACTACATGTCATATGAAATATTCCCTAGTGATTTAGTGGACCCCCTAAGCCCTGATCCCCTGTTATGCCATATTAAATATTCCTGGTGATCTAGCAGACCACCCAAGCCCAATCCCGCATTATGTCACATTCAATAGTCCCTGGTGATCTAGTGGACACTCCAACCCCAGGCCCCATTGTGTCATTTCAGAATTTTCCTGGTGATCCAGCAGAATCCCTCAAGCCCCAGTCCCCTGTTATGTCATTTCAGAACTTCCTGGTAATCTAGACCTCCCAAGCCTGTTATGTAAGTAACACATCCTTGGTGGTGTAGTGGACCACCCCACTCCCCATCATGAAAATGAGCCAACAACTGGCATAGCCCACCACTCACCACCAATGAGCACATACTTAATACAGTACATGCTCAGTTAAGAGCTCAGTAGGTAGCTGGCCATGGTGGTGGGCAGTGGGCTGTGCCAGCCACTGGATTATTTCACATGGGAGAGAGGGTGGTGAGACAAGGTGGGGTCCTCCAGACCACCAGGGATGTGTTAATGTTACATAATCGGAGCTTGGGGGTCTATTAGACACCAAAACATATTTTAGTAATGGGGATTGGGACTGTGGCAGGGAACCATGGCACATTGCTACAAATAGCTCAACTCCCAAGAGGGCAAATGTCTAATGCCTTAGACCAGCCATGGCTGGTTTAATAGTACTTAGAATTTTGCCTTCTGGGAAGTTTTGAAATCCCACTTTAGTGGATGGGGCAGCTGCTTCTGCCGTATGCTCTTCTAGTGCCATGCCACAGAAATTTTGTGGCACATGGGCGTGCTAGCCCCTTTGGTGCACACAGCATGCTTGGCACTAAGCTGCACTTGAACCACCTTTATGGCGCAAGCCCCTGTGCCATGCCAAAACCTTTGAGAATCAAGCTCTGTAACACAATAATCTGTAGGAAACTCACAGCAGATCAACATAACTGAAATGAGAGGAACAACACCATACAACAATGCAAGATGTAAGACATGTACCCACATGAATATACCACCATCGAATCACAACAGAACAGCACAGTAAAGATAAATGAATCCTAAACATGTCAATCATTCAATGTGGTTTACCTAATTCAGTGCAAAAGTGCACAAATAGATGCTGTATAGGAAACAATGTAGCCACTGCAAACCAGGATGAACCACCACTAACACACAATATTAAACTAGGTTATCAGCACATCAGTAGGATATAATTTTCCCAACTAGACTATTCCTCTTGATCCAGTCTGTCCTAATACTAAGAGACAGAAATTCTTGTTGCCATATTGGTCCTTATAACACAAGATCCACACAAATAGATTATTTGATACCTTTTATTGGACCAACAGAGTTGTTAAAAGAAAATAGATGCTTTGAGCTTTCAGATACACAGAATCCTTCATCAGAAAACACTGACAGTTTATTTGGAAGAATACACTTTCTAAAGTCCAGATCATACATAAAAATACAGATAAAAGTTGTTAAAATCCCATTGGTCTAAACTGCTTATAAAATCAGCATAGGATCATATAAAGACAACTAAGTTCCATCAAAGGAAATACCCCTGTCAGAGGTTGTGAGATAACAGCAAACAAGACGTTTGCTTCAAATGAGGATCTGTGGGTCATGCCAGTATTAAGTCTGTAATATTTGGCAAAGGTATGGATGGAAGTCCAAGGGCCACCTTGAATATCTTTTCTGCTGATGCTTTATTCTACTATGCCCATGATGTTGCCATTGCTCTTGAATGCTTCCAGTATTGTGCTTTTTGCAATCTATTGTGGCTTTAGTTGTGGCCAAGCTCTTTCTTCTGGCCTTGATAGATCACAAATAGCTTTTCTGTTGTCCTGAATGTTCTAGTTTTGTCTAGCTATGTAGTGAGGGATCACTTCACAACCACTGTGTGTGCAGTGTTCTTTCCTTGCATTGCTGTGATCAATATAGAAAGCAAGTAGTTCAATAGTCTGATTAATATGGAAAGCAGAGGACACTTTGGGGTAAATAAAGGTACAGTTCTGAGGATAACACCCTCTTCCATGACTGCTGTGAATAGTTTTTGCAAGATAGGGAGGCTAGCTCCCTATCCTTTGAACTGAGCATACTGCTACTAGAAAGGCTGTATTTAATCCCAATCAGAATAGGTCTGTGTCTCTGACTGGTTTGAATGGTGTCACCTTGTTGACTCCAGCACTAATGTGAGATCCCATGGTGCAATCAACATCTTGGTTCTAGGTCTATTGTTATTGACTACCTTCATGAATCTCAGGATGCTTGGGTACACATCTGGAGATGAGGAGATGAGGGACCAGCCCCCTAGTGCCATCCCAATTACTGATAGTTGGACTGTCAAGGATGCTGGTGAGAGTCCATTTTCCAATCCTTGTTGTAAGTTAAGAAGAATGTCAGGAACTGTGGTTGACTCTGGTGTTTGTTGTCTTGACTTGCACCATGATTCAAATATCCTCCACTGCCTGTGGTATGTGGAGTTTGTTGAAAGTCCTCCTGGATTGCAGCACTGTTGCTAATACTGACTCATGATAGCCTGCTTCAACAACCTCCCTTTCAGAAGCTAAGTTGTATGTTTTAGGTTCTGTGGATTGGGTTGTGTGACCTATCCCTGTATCAGGATGTCTGATCATGCTGGTAGTGGCCACTTATCTATCCTGACCATCACAATTATAACAATCAAAGTCCTTCTGGCCAGTATGATGTGATCACTATTTTCAGTGTCCTTGCATGCCTCACTTCTGCTAAATATTTTTGGAATGAGTGGAAGGGGTGGAAATATATTGAATCTGTTATAGGTCCTGTCCTGAGACAGGGCATCCATCCCCATAGCATGAGGCTCTCTGAACCAGGAGTAGATTTGCTGTATTTAGTTTTCTTGTTGGGTGCCATTAAGTCTATTGTTATTGGGGCCTCATAATCTCTGTAGCATGCTGAACACCTGAAGAAGACATGCCACTCTCCTGGCTATATCATTTTGCTGATCAACTAGTCCACTTTGGTGTTACTTTTCTGTGCTAGGTGAATGGCTGAGAACTGCACCAGATTGTTCTGTGCCCAAATCATGATCTTTACTGCTTTTCTTTAGAGTTGAACAGGCCTTGTTCCTTTCTATTTGTTGATGTAGGCTACCATTGATCTGTTGTCCAACTGAACCAGTATGGATTTTCACATGATCACATGTTGGAATGCTCAGAGAGCATTGATTAGTACCCTCATTTCCAGTATGTTGATAGGGAGTTTGGATTCTTCCTTTGTCCATCTCTGCTGTGCTGATCTGCTGTCCATGAATGCTTCCCATTCCATCAGACTGGCATATGTATCTATTGTTGCACTGTACAGTGTCTCCCATGGAATACATTTTCATTGGTTGTTTCTTTTTGTCCACTAATGCATTGACTTTCTGACTGTGTTGGTGACTATAACCTCCAACTGCAGATTCTTTTCTGAGAGAGACCATTCTGTAGGATACAACATCATAGTGGGGCATGTTCCACCTAATCATGGGATTAAGTCACTGCAGGATTGCATGCTGCCTAAGTTGAGCTACTTGGGCCACTGTTAATTACTGTGCTTGCCATAGGTCTGTGACCAGTGATATCAGGTTGCTATTCTTTTATATGATGGTGAACTCTGCCTTCAAGCATGTTGATCTGTGCCACTAGATGCTCTATGTTTTGTGATGGTACTAGTGAGCTTTTGTTTTCATTCACCCTCAGGGTGTGTAGTACTTACACTGTATCACTTACTGACTGTGTCTGTATGCATGGGCGTATGAACGTACATCCAAGTACAGCAAGATGTGGATTCCTTGTTCTCTTAATCTTTGCTGCTAGTACCTCAGACAACTTGGTGAGCACCTTGCTGCTGAGGCTAGACTGAATGGTTATGCTTGGTATTAATAGTGTTGGCCTAGGATGCTGAACCTGATGTATGTGTAATGTGATGGTCTTGTTAGAATGTATAAATTGGCATCCTTTAGGTCTATCAAGTCAGGAAGTCATTTTGACGGACTGGCATAATGTTGGTCTCAGAGTCTTCATTCTGAACTATTTATTTCTGTACAAATTTGTTCAGAATTTTAAGTCCAGTACCAGTCTGAGTTCCCCAGCCTTCTTTGGCACCATGCCGAATGAGAGTAGATGCCTCCTCTCTTTAGTTCTAAGTAAAACACAAAGCAGGAGCTCACACGGGTTGGGTGCTAAGGATAAATACTGAAAAAATAAGCACACATCCAGTGCTCACCACAAATAAACTTTGCTGCTGTTTTATAAAAGGTGATCTAATCAATTGTTTAACTTGTTTTTTTGAAAAGGAGATAAATTCAAAATGCATCAAGGCATGTTTTCTTATCCTGGCACTTCAATAAAATTGATACCATTTTTCACATATCTTCAAGAGCAACACTGTTTACGTTGGTGGTGAGTGCTGGATTTTGTGCTTATTTCCTCTTTAGTTCTCCAGTACTGTTTGGCTTGATTTCTGACCAAGTTGTTTGGTACTTATTGTACTTGTTGAGTTATCAATCTTCTCTTTGAAATGGGTGATACTACTAGTCTGTTCCTGTGTGGTATTTCTGTGAGCTCTAGAGTGTAGCCTTTGCTAACTTTTTCCCGTAACCAACAGTCTGTTGTTCTCTGCCATGTCTTCTTGAATAACACCAGATGCCTTTCCACCAATGTAAACTGTTGATGTGTGATCTTTTGTGATGTCTGTACTGGTAATCTTGGTGGCATCTTTTGCATAGGCTGGGTGTAGTCACTGGTGTGAGGTGTTGTGGCCTGTACCTCTATTTCCATAGCTTCCTGCATAAGATTTACAGTACCTCTGCCCTTGAAGTGTTTATGTTGTTGATTGCGTAAGCTGAACAATACTGACCATATGATCTTCTGCCACAGAAGTTATTACTCCTACACCTCCTGCTGTTATTTTGAAACTGGTATCCCTGAAAGCTATTTTTGTTTGAAGGTAGGTACTGTAGGTAATTCTGGGCTTGTCTTTGCAAAGTCCTTGCTTTCATCCCTCCATTTAATGAATTACAATAGACCTTCTCCAAACACGTATCCCCTTTGAATGGTCATTTTACAGTAACATTTTTGATTTGTTGTCTGCCTTCCAGAGTTTCAACCAAAGTGATCTTTTAGCTCTGTTTAACAATGGTGCCATTCTGGAATTGAGTCTGAGAGCAACCGCTGCCATATCTCCCATGTACTTGGCTGTCTGCGGTGTGCATTTTGACAGGTCCATCACTTGTGACTTCTGTGTCAGATGTTTGCATATTTCCTCTAATCATCTAATTTTGGATCTTGTGGTATATATGGCTGTGGTGGTGTCTCTAACCACTGAACCTGCCATGTCAAAACAGACAGATAGCTAGCTAGCTAGCTAGCTAGATAGAAGATAGATAGATAGATAGACAGACAGACAGACAGAAAAAGTTGTGGTGTGTTGTGTCTGCACTTAACCCTGTTCCTGCTGGTGTGGTGATGTGTACCAGGAGAAGTTTAAATTATTAAGTCTATATCAGAAATATGTTTCTGTTTCTAGAAACAAAATAAATGTAGAGTTTGCAGAGTGTAACTTTACGTTACTGAAGTAGAGCTGTAAAGATAAATACCAAACCCTTCTCTGCTAATGATACATTATCATAGTGTGGCAGAGTGTAGCCACATAGCCATGTGATAGGTGCCGAATGCCATGGAATGGTATAAAAGTAGTGGATGTTTAATACTTAGCAAGATGGTTGCTAACCCTCGTAAGATGGCTGCTAGTATATGTATAGGATATCCTTTGGGGGCTGCTAAGGTCTCTGGGTGTAAAGGGGCAGTTTCTTGCAGGGCCACGCAGAGTGGGTGATTTGGGCTCCAGGAAGAGCTTTTAGGTTGTGGTGGTGTTAACACCCTGTTTATGAGGTGGTGCAGAGCCAGGCCTGTCTCCCTCTCTTTCTCTTGGGCTGGGTGCAGGAGGTGACCCCCGGGTGAAAACTCTTATGATGGGTTGAGGGCTGGCTTTGCACGGCGTGTCAATTTTGTGGCAGGCCAGTGAGGTGGAGGCCATTTCAGCTTTGTGTTGCCTACTGCTGCTACATGAAGGGATGAAGGGATTGTCTATGGGCGGACGGTCTCCATGCAGTTTTGTTTGGTAACCACTAGAGGTATTTCCTTGCCTTTTAGTGCATCCCTTATAATATTGAGGATGTGGAAAGGCAGAAGCAGTGGTAATCAGGATACAGGCTGGGCACTGTATCACAAGTATTGTTCCGGGATGGAGCTGGATTTAACTCATTTTGAGTTTCTCATTTTGTTATCTCAGGGGAGCTCCCGAGTCTGGGATTCTGGTCTGTGTTGCTAAATGACATTTCATCTCTTTTTGTTTTCCTCTCAGTTGCAGTGCAGATTGATCATAGGGGGTGCTTTCTCCTTGTTTGGGCCTACAGGTGGTGATTTTACTCCTTCATGTGTTCTTGTCTGAGGTGAGCCAGGGGTTGGGAGATACACTGTTTCAGGTTGTCCTGTATCAGGTGTACCCATTTTGGTATGAGTTTGAAGTTTAGATAGGGATCTCGAGTTTTGTTAATATTAATATTCTGTTTTTCACTGTGGGTCTCATATACAGTCTAGGTATCTGTGGGTTCCATATCAAGTGAGCTAGTATTATTTCTCAGTCTTGTTTTGGTCAGTTATTATGCTGACTTTCTGTGAGGGTGGGCAGGAGGATGGGAGTGGCTGTTTTGTAGGAGTGCTGCTTAGCGATGCACAGGAGATTTGGGTGGGATGGGTGGGCAGGGTGGGTCGATGGGTATGTTATTGGGGGTTGTGTTATGGTGGGATAGTTTGGGGAATGGGGCCATTAGGGTGGGGAAGGTCTAGGGGATGGTGAGGTTTATTGGGAGGGACACAGTCCATTACAAATTGGTGAGGGTTCTGCTCCATGGAGTCTGTGGCATTATTTATGGCACTGTCATATACACTGGTACAATGGCTAGAGAGCTTTGTTTCTTCAACTTGGAATATTAATGGGGCCTGGAAAAAACTAAGCAATATAAGATATTGAAGCACTTAAATATTTTAGGGTGTTAATGTTGCTCTTATCCAGGCATCTCATTTACTCAATTCGGAAGCCATTCAGATGAGACGGATGCAGGTTGGACAGGTCTTCTCAGCTCAAGGAACTTCAAACAAGCTGTGGGGTTCTAATTCTTATTAATAAAGGCATCCCTTTTCAGGTCACCCAGGAAATTAAAAACCCCAGGGCAGATTTGTTCTGGTTAAGGGCACTTTTTTCTTTAGATTTTGTGTTAGGCAGTATTTATGGCCCTAACAAAGATGATCCTTTGTTTTCATGAGATTATTTAATAATATTCTTCCACTGTTGCCGCTAACATTATTCTAGGGGGACTGGAACCTAGTGGTAGACTCAGGTAAGGACCATACTGGTTCTCAAATGACTTCTCCTTCCCTGCATAATGTGCATTGCAGGAACTAATAGATAAATTGGGCCTCTGTGATATTTGGAGGGTTCTACACCCGTGGGCAGGAAATACACTTTTGTGTCCCCTGTTCC
Organism: Neoceratodus forsteri; assembly: GCA_016271365.2. Lineage (NCBI taxonomy): Eukaryota > Metazoa > Chordata > Ceratodontiformes > Ceratodontidae > Neoceratodus > Neoceratodus forsteri. The sequence goes on from CM028129.1 coordinate 1,022,084,576, forward strand.
AGGTCTTTTCCCCAATTGATTATTTACTAGTGTCTCAAGTTTTGTTACGGGGTGACAGGCTCTCATGTCCTATCAGGTCCACCCTCCAATCACTCATTAGTGCTTTGTAAGCTGGCCGTCAATTTTCTGCCCAAATGGCAAACCAGGTGGAAATTGAATGCCCAACTGCTAAGGATTCTAAATGTAGAGACTAAATCAAAGAACATATTACACAATTTTTGATCTGAATGCTACTCAAGACACTAGGCCAGATATGCTCTGGTGTGCCTTTAAGGCATATCTCCGAGGTACCCTAATTGGGTTGCCTGCAACAAGGAAAAGGAGGCGGGAGGACAGGCTGAAGGAGGTACTAGCCCGAATAAGAACATTAGAGATTAGTCTACACTCAACTCCATGGATGATTTGGGTCAGGAGTAGGCAATGTGAGGGACTCCTATGTAGCTATGCTTAATGAGAAAGCAGAGTTTGCTATTTTATGTACCAAAGCCTCTTATATAGAACACGGGAAAAAGCAGGCAAGCTACTGGCCCAGAGAGTTAAACAGTTGAGTCCAATCGGTTTATCCCCCGATTCGCTCTAAATCTGATGGAACTTCAAATCCAATCCTCAGGAAATTGTCTCGGAGTTTGTAACCTACTACTAACGCCTATACTGTGAAATGCCTGATCCCCCTCAGCCTTCACTCTCCTCCTATCTGGCGGATATCCATTTGCTCGCCTCTCGAGTCCCAGGGTAGGAGGCTGATAGCTCCTATTACAGACTCTGAGATACTGGAGGTGATAGAGGCTTACCTTCAGATAAATCACCTGGATTAGATGGTGTTTCAGCAAATTTCTATTAGTGTTTTAAGGACCAAATCACTCCCCATCTTTTGTCTCTTTTCCATCATATATTATCAGGGGTTCAAGTCGACTCCTCCTTATTTGAAGCCCTCATCGTGCTCCTTCAAAACCAGGGAAAGATTTAGAGTACGTTGAGGTTATAGACCCATATCTTTGTTGAACCGAGACATCAAAATTCTAAGAAAGATCTTGACGGACAGACTTAGCTTGGTTCTTCCTCATTTAATTGGCTTGCACCAAGTAGGATTTAGAAAGGCAGATTCTCCATAGACCACTTCTGCACTCTTTTCACACACGTGTTTCGGAGTCCAGAGATGCTTCTTTACCAATGGCATTGGTCTCTCTGGACACTGAGAGGCTTTTTGACAGAGTTAATTGGAGTTTCTTACTTCAAACATTAAACTCTTTGATTTCCTCCACAATTTCAATTGTGGATAAGGGCCTATATCAGCAGCCGACTGCTAAGATATCAGGAATGGAGTGTTCTCTAGGACCTTCATCTTGCATTCTGGAACTAGGCAGGATGTCCCTTTCTCCCTTGCTTTTCAATCTTTACTTAGAGCCCTTAATCCATAGATTAATCTCTTGTCCGAAGGTCCAGGGGATTACCATTCTCGATACTGAGCTGAAAGTTGCTGCTTATCGGATGACCTGCTTTTGTACCTTTCCCACCCAGAGACCTCTATTCCGCCATGTTGGATATAACTGAACATTATAGTAAATTGTCTAATTACAAACTAAATGTAGGGAAGTCGATTGTGTTCCCCTAAATCACAAAGTTTTCAAGAATGATATTACTTCCCTGTGTCTGGCCTGGTCCAAGGACTCATTGCAGTATTTGGGTATTGTGTTAACTAGGGACATGCAGAGCTCCTTTAAATACAACTTAGAGGCCATACTGTTCACAGTGGCTCTGGATTTGTTAGATGGTCGGCTCTACCTATCTCTTTTAGAGGAGAGTCAGTCTGGTTAAGATGAATATTCTCCATATTTTATACCTCTCCAGCTGCTTGACATCTGTGTGCCAAGCAGCTGGTTCAAACTCAAAGCTTGATTGGAATTTTATCTGGTCCAAAAAAAGCCTAGGTTAGCTTTTTATAAGCTTGTGGTGCCTAAGTCCAAGGGTGGTCTCGCTCCCATACATATGGTTGTACTTCTAGGCCTGTTAGCGCCAAATACTTAAAGTGGATGGTCTCCTATTCCTTGGTTATTTGCCTGCCTGGCTTAAAATAGAGAGGAAAAGATCTGGTTGAGTAATATTGCTCCTTCCGCCTATTTTTTCCTCAATACAGTCTCAATACCTAAGGAGCAAAGGTACCACAATTGGAATTTCCTGAGGATTCATTTACAGCTGTGTAGATTCCTAAAATATAAAATTGGTTGGATGTGGAGCAGTCGATTTGGAACTCTCCTGCTTTTAAATTAGATAACAGAATGTTATCCCCAGATGGTTGCCTAGTTTAGGTGAAGGAAGGTTCACTCATTTCTTAAGGAGGATGGCACTTGGTTATCAGCTGAGGATATTGTGGCAAAATGTAGGCTCAAGGAAGTGATTATTTCAAGGTACATCAACTTAGACACCTTCTTACCAAAAATTTGGGAGGGCTTCCTATATTTTACGATTTTGCTTTCCTTACAGAACTAGCCACTTTGGTTAATTCTTCCCAAGTATTTCCAAATTATACAATATTTTGTATGGCGGCGTTTCCCACATCATTTGGCCCTACAGAGTTCTGGTCAGCCTCTTTCCCAAACTGGGATAAGGACTGGACAACTATATGGAATAATTGCCATCATTTTGTAACACAAGATAGGCTACGATTGATGTAATTTCGTATACTCCTAATCTCTACACTATCCCCAGAAGCTGGCTAAATGGGGTTTAATCTCCTCTAGTCTATGTACTAGGTATTGACTCAGGCAGAGGCTCTCTGCTTCACATTTTCTGGGAATGTCATAAGGTATTACCCCTTTGGGAGGCTATAAGGGATAAGGCTGATCCACTCCTTGGGCTGAGAGACCTGTTCATCCCAGAGGACTGTATTTTCAGGGATTACTCTGAGATTTCAGTTAATAAGCATAAGTTCCATATTGCTTTGATTTCCATGTCTGTTAAAAAATTAGTACTTAAGTATTAGAGGAATTCTGAGGTTATCTCTTATTCTGAATGGCTAAGCAGTTATTATTTAATCTCCAGTGGAAAGACTATCTGGTATTAATAACAATAATTTCAGATATGAATGGATCTGGGCCTTGCTTCATACATTGTATACTATCTAAATTCCTTTCTTTTTTTTTTTTTTTTTTTAAATATTTTTCTCTAATTTGTTTGATGTCATGGGCTCTTAAACCTTAGGAGCTGTGTCAGGGGTGGTTTGAGGGGTGTTTGGGGAGGGGTGGGGTCAATTAAACTGTTTTGTCCCAAAATTACTCTATGGACGTATGGACCCTGTCCTTTCTGTATAGTGAAACTTTCAATAAAACTTTAAAAGATGGCTGCTAGACTCACTGTTAATGTATGTCTAGGCCCCTTGTAAAAATGGACGCTGGCAGAGAAGCTTGCAAAATGGCCTCCAGTAAGAATCTTAGAAGGATCATTCTGAAATGCTGTCTACTCCCTTTAAATAACTGACTTTCATTCTCTGGGAGTGGTCGCTCATCTGCAGACCTAGTGAAGAACTAGATCATGATGGTTTTATTAGAAATGTCCGTTTTTGTGTATTAGATTTGGCCAGTGCTCAGTCAGTATTAGGCCACTGTGACCAAGATGGTGCTGAGCATCATGACATCATAGTGTCAGATATGGAATGAGTATGCTTTGGAGCACAGCATGAGAAGGGTGCAAGTGGGCTGCAAGGAGAAAGAAAGGCAATAAATGGCCACAAAGAAACATGCCAACTGCACCATATTGCCACACCTGAGACAGGGACCAGGGGTGAGTAAATCTCTTACACCCCACACCAAACATTCTGCTGGAGCAGTCTGAACTCCATAGCATCCACCAGCCTCACACATTGAATACTCTACAAACTGAGCAATTTGTTCCATTCCAAGTATACAAAGTATGTCTAAATAAATACCCTGTGCAGTACAGATGCTCTTTTAGAGCCATTGAAAGGCTGAGTAGCATTGCTCCAGGTAACGGCTTACTGGAATTGTTGATGTTTTTGCTAGTTTTTGCATCAGATAATTGGTCTGCATTTAGCTTAAAATATTATCTGTGGATAGACTGCATCTGTGTCGCTCAAGAAAGGACTAAATTTATTCTAACCCTGGGCACACTGAGCCATAGCTGTCCCACTGTATAAAGAGAGTGGTCTGGACACTCTGGCTGGGATATTCAGACTGCGCCAGGCAGTGGAGCAAGCCTTGGTGCAGTGCAACTGTGATGTGATGGGGCTAGGTCCAGGTGATTCATAGATATGGGACTGTTTAGTATAGTATTCCTGCAAGCCCATTGGTACAAGATGGGGACCAATGGGCTTACAACTACTATACCTGTCATTCGGCAGGAGGCTGGGTGGTGTGCAGACGGGATGCAGCCGCCCACTGATGACGGGGAGTGGGGTGGGAAAAGGGATCTGTGTGGGTGGGTGGGGTGGGGGTGCCACTGGACAGTGTACTGGGCAGGCGGGTGGGCATCCATAGCTGGGCTGCTGTGTTTGCACTCTGCAATACAGCAGTCCTTATAGGTGGCTGGGAGTTCTCCTACTCTGTAATGGCTCACCTTTGAGCTCCCTATGTGTGGTGCAGTGCAGGGTGCACCGTCATATATACCGCACATCCATGCTGAATATCGAGATGTGCCACATATGCATGGGCATGCCCCTGTATCTGTGCAGTGCATGCACATCATTGTGTCTCAGCACATCGGATTTGCTGTGCCAGGCAGCCATCTCAAGATCCCATCAGGGCAATGCGGGTTGTGCCAGGGACAATCACTTGAATATCTGGGCCTCTGCATTTTCAACAAAATATTGACTTATTTTGCTAGTATTTGTGCCTGCATAAGCCGGCTACCACTGTAACAGCGCTGCAGCTGCCCTCATGCTTCTGATGGCCCTGCTCATGATGGGGATGCCCAGTGTGCTAATGTCAGTAAAACCAAAGTGACAGTTCAAATTTCTGTACTGCACATGTACATTAAATTACAATTCCAACTCCATTGAAGGAAAGATTAGAACAGATCCAGGACAGCCTGAAAGGAGATTCTAATTCAAACAATCATGGTGCTGGGACCACAGAACTGTGCCTCAGCAGGTTAGCTTAAAGAAAACTGAGAAGACAAAGAAACACTGTCTTGTGGTTTTCAGGGCACTAACTGATTAGCTCCCAGCCTGCATCCCAAACCTATATGAGGATGCCAAGGGGACACATGGTCTAAGGAGTTCACATTATGTCCTTTTAAGGTGCCCAGAATAAAAACATGGCATGGTCTGGCAGTTGCTAATCACTCCCTCCCTCTCTCTGGAATACCATGCAGAATACACTAATGATCTCCTCCTTCCTGGTCTTCATGCTTTCAAACTTTTGCTTGCTCAATACCTGAGGGATATTTGTGCCTGCTTCATGTGATCATTCCTTACTCTTCTTGGCTCCTCACACCTCTAGCACTGATGCTTCCAACCTAGCACTTCCTGTTTCTCTCTCCTCTCTCCTAGTTTCTCCTGGAGTTAGTCCCTTTTTCTCATCCCCTCCCCATACGCTGCTTATAAGCACATTCGACTCTCTTGATTAAATCTTGTATCCACCACTTTTGTGCCTCTGTAACCACTCTTTTTTGATATATGCTTATCTCTATAACTACCAGTTCTATTGACTTATTTCGCACACCTTTGCACAATGTTTAACTCTGTAAATACCTATTTCTGTATTATGCTGTTTAATTTTGTATTGTTTTCACTGCCCAGAACCATCTCTAAATGAGCTTGCTCAATGATGAATTGCCTGGCTAAATAAAGTTTTTAATTGATTGAAGAAATGTGTTGTCAAGTAGTATTTTAGAAGAAAAATAGGGAGGTCAGAGTCGACTAGTTAAAATATGGTTCAGTCCAATAGGAGTTCTTACCTTAGCCAAAGTAAAACTGTAGCTCTGTAACAAGAACAAGCTCTTATGTGACTGTACTGCAGCCTCAACAGATGCTCAAATTAAGTTGAGAAGAAAGGGAGCTGGAGGGCTAAGATTGATAGGTTAAATCTGAAATAAGGTTACATGTGTATCTGGCAGCCTATGAGGTATACACAACCCAAACTATAATGATTGGAGTACCATAGATATAAACACAACACAATGATGTAATTATACCCAGCCTTATTTTGTTTTATGGTTAATCATTTTTACTGATGTTTCAACATTCAGTTACAAGTAATGTGCATAAAATCAAGAACATATCAAAGGTTCATGACAACTAAAACATAACTCTAGTATGGATCATACAGAAGTAAATTATGTATATATCTTTCATAAGTACAGTCTTCAATAAATACATGCATAAAATAGTGCCAGGTAAGTAATGAGCCAAACAAGATCTAAGCTTGAACTTTGCATTTCTTCATACAGGGATGCACATAACACCTTTATCACCAATCATGGTTGCAGAGAAAGAAAGTGTTTTAAATCTTTGATCTGCTCTCATTTCATAATTGTTGAGCATTAGCATTAGGAACATCCCCAAACAGTGCCGCCACTAAAGAGGCAATAGTCAGCTCTCCTCCCACTGCACTGTAAGTGGCTAAACTATGTTGCAGGTGTTCCCAGTCCTGGAAAGATGTAGAGTCAGTTGGTTCAGGACTGTAAACAAGCACATTTTCTTTGTGGTAACACCAGCATAGTGGAAATCTGTTTTCAATTTCAAAAGAATCAGAATCAATCTGCTAGCTACATCAGCAATCTTTACAGAATGTGACCAACCATAGCATGTGTTTTACACAGAAACATAGAATGTGTCAGGAGAAAAGGACCAGTAGTCCCATCTAGTCTGTCCTATTTTATATGCCTTATATTACACCCGAGGCTCTATTTGGTCAAAGATGTCCCTCCTCTCCCTCTTACCTCCATTTATTATACCCATGTGTCTATCCAACCATTTTGGTACTATGCAATGTCCTTCCCCACCACCTCCTCTGGCAGGCTGTACCAGGTGTTCAACATGCTTTCTGTGAAGAAGTATTTCTCAGATCCATTTTAAACTTCCTCCCTCAAGCTTCTCCTGTTCTTGTGCTCCCCATCCTCCTATTAAATAGATTCCCCTGCTGTACCTTGTTCACCCCAAGGGTACTTCTAGGTCTCAATCATGTCCCCTCTTTCTCTCCTCTCATCTTGCAGTACATTTTGAGCTTCTGCAGCCTCTTCTAGTATGATTTCTCATGCAACACCTGCACCATTTTAGTAGCCCTTTTCTGGACCACATCCTCCCTGTCAAAGTCCTTGCGGAAGTGCAGCCTCCAGAACTGGACATAGTAGTCCAGTTGGGGTTTCATAAGTGACTGCTGAAGGGGCAACACTACCTCCCATCTTTTGAGGCTCACATGTGAGCAATACAGGGACAACACCACCTCCCTTCACCTGCTAGAGATATCCCTCCCTATGCACCGCAGCATCCTGCTAGCCTTTCCTACTTCCCTGTCACACTACCCTGCCATCTTGTGGCAATCAGATATGATCACCACAATGTCCCCTTTATTGCTTTGTAACTGTAAGTCCCCTCGTCTTATACACATCCCCTGGCATTCCGTACCCTAGGTGTATGACTTTGCACTTTTGGCATTGAAACCCAGCTGCCACACCCTAGACCACTCCTTAAGTTTCCCCAGATCTCTTTGATTTCTCTCAACCCCCTCTGGGAGTCCACCCTGTTGCAGATTTTGTGTCATCCACAAAGAGACACCCCTTCCTCCTCCAGTTCCTTAGCAATATCACTTATGAAGATGTTGAAGAGGACATGGGCTAGTACAGATCACTATGGCAATCCAGTGGTCACTCTGGTGACTGCCATTTACCACCACCCTCTGCCTCCTATCGTTTAACCAGTTTCAACCAATTTGATACCCAGCACAGCACCATTTCCTCAGCCACCAGACTACTACATTTCTTTATCAGCCTCCTGTGTGGAACAGTATGAAATGCTTTACTGAAATGTAGATAGGCAACATCCACTGCCTCCCTGATCCACCTCCCTAGTAACCCAGTCAGAAAATGATGAACCTGCCTGGTGGCACTGAGGGTTGAGGCACTGGACGCCACACCTCATGCCACGCCAGTGACCCATGTTTGGGAATGGGCATGGGTCACCGGGGTCAGCAGGGTAGGAGAAGGATTGAGCATCCAGAGGACCTCTCCTCTGTGGAGGTGGGGAGCTGGTTCTGCATTGCTCACTCCCTGGAGGAGGCACGGTGCTGTACCGCATCATGGGTGGAGCTGGGATGGACGCTTGCCATAAGGTGTAGAGCATCATTGCACATTACCAACTCCAAGGGAATCTACTGAGAATTTCTCCACCGGCCCCATGTATAAGCTGGGCCTTGGTGCCCAACCCTCCAGCCACCTTCAGTTCCACTTCAGCAGCCCCACCGGGAGGGGCATCCCTGGGTGAGGGCATGGGTTGCCAAGACCAGGGCGGTAACCTGCTCATGGGGCTAGGTGTCGCCGGGGAAAAGCACACTATAACTCCAGTGAGGTGCTATATAGTGTGCCATAATCTACTTTTTAACTACAGGCACACTGAGGCCCTCAGGGATTGAGTGTCCTTTAAACAGCTTAAATGACATCAGCGCTCACCAAATATTACACCAGCTAGTCTGAAAATAGTCTGGGGTATTTTCTGTGAAACCATGTCTATGAGAGACAGTAAATAGCATTTATACCTGAGAAATTTCAATTCCTGCAATCCTGTGTTTTGGATTATACTTAGTAGTTTTACAGGCAGCCACAAACTGGGGTAGCACTGCAGCATGGCAGCTCCCAGACACAGCGGTCTGGTGTTGAGTTTACTCCTAGGTTTGTTACCTAAGAGACCCCAGTTGTGGACTGGGGAGTTTCAGTATCCACAAAACATTGCTGAATGCATATGAGTCCTGCTAGGATGTACTCATTGCCACATGGTGGTAGAAAAGCTGGTGTAGAAATGTGGTCATCTAAATTATGGTGGTGGCACTTGGACACTGGCAGGATACTCCTTGCACAATCTTACTTGTGCTTTGAGGAGTGGAGGTGGGATGCCTGCCTTCCTCCCAAACCCTATTGAGATTAGTACCTACGGTGGGCAGCAAAGGATGCCCCAGTTATGTGGTTGGGTGGTTGCTGACCCTACATGCAGAAATGCATGAGGCACCTGACCTAGGAGGAAAAATTCCAGATTGCAAAATAAAGTAAACAAACAAACAAAAAAATCCCCAAACTGGACCTTTCATTCAAATTGACCAAATTTTTAAATTCTTTGTCACCCATTTCTGAGCTTTGCAGCTAATACAGTAGTACACACCACACTCATCTTTCTAAAGTGCCATGTTATCACAGTAACATAGTATTATAGAGGGCAAAAGGGATTTATGGTCTATCCTGAACACCTCTTCTGCTGCACAACAGTGACTATACTCAGTAAGCATGTGGATACTGATCCTGGTTTATGAGCCAAAGGCTACCTCTACTTTGAAAGCTTGAGCAGTGCAAGCTTTCTCAACCAGACCTAGTAGTAAAATGCAGCAAAATTTAATTTTGCTGGTGAAATCCAGTGAAATTGTGATTTCGCCACATGAAATAGTTTACGAAATTCACGCATTCCAAAAATATTTTTGCGAATTAATCTTAGGAATTGAAGTGCTCAGTAAGCACTTCCAGAATAGCTGTATGATGTTTTTGTATGGGGAATCCTTCTTTGTGGGAAATTATCTTTTTTTTCATTTGCCACGTCTTGTTTCCTGTTTTCTTCAAAAATACTTTTGAAGAGGAAGAAAAATGGCACTGTAGAGGGAGACCAGCACATATATGATGGTCATCGGGCCTGCTTAAGTGGATTCTTCATTTAAGTTTTGGAAAAATGGGCCAGAAAGGTGTTTTTGCTTGTTAATGTATTGCCTTTTTGTGACTCGTTGTGCTTTGTTTGTATTTGATCAAAGAAAATAAAGGTGTGGGGTTATTTTGTTTGCCATTTCCTAGCATCCATGCCATTTGAATTTTGGTCTGCAATTTTCAGGGTGGAAAGGACTTGAGCTGAGATGTTTCCTTTCCTGGTTTGGGTAAAAAATATGAATTCATTCTAATTATTTATATTTAAAATTTGGTGTGATAGGGCAAGAAGCGGATCCAATTACACATGGACTTGGGGCTGGCACAGACCTTACTTGCCCCTGCTAGGTTCCGTTTGTGGAACAGAACACTGCTTCTGCCTACTGCTGAAACTGTTGCTTGCAAAACACTGCTCCTGCCTACTGCTGGAAGCTACCACTTGCAAACATTGTTACTGCCTAGTACCTCCTGCTAAGCTGCTTCTTGCAAAAGAAAGATCTCTGGCATGCAGCAGCAGCTCCCTCAGCTAATAGGGGAGCTGCAAAACTTGAACAAATTAAAGCCTGCCAAAACAGGGTATTTGAATTGTGGCTTCTGTTCTTTGCTCTGTCACAGTCTGTATTGGTCTTGCAGCAGGTTGAGGGAAATCTATAATTCAGTGGAGCCCCCACCAAACAGATGCTGAAGCCAGAGAGGTGGAGCCAGCACACAGGGACTCAGGGCTGCCACATATCTGAGGGCTTGCCACTGCTGGTTTCTGCCATGGAACAGAACACTGCCGCTGCCTACTGCTGAAGCTGCCACTGGCAAAAGGAATTCTACTCTCCCAGCCACCATCCAACTACCTCCCATGCTCAACAAACCTTGTTATAGGTTTAGGGCTGTAGAGGGTCGTTACGGAAAGCAGGAGTCAGAAACCTGACTCAGAAACTCAGGAACTCAGAATGTTAAAGATAAAACTTATTTGATTGCATTTAGAGACATGTATTTGGTTACATTTAGAGTAGAGATGGTGAAATCCACAAATTTCCTTCCGTGAAATATTTTGTGAAATACGTGAATTTTGCAAAATATTTTCGGAATGAAATTTATAGATTCGGTCCATCTCTACTAGTAAGGCAATTCCAAATAATATATACTCTCTGTATGAAGTGACACTATTATTTTGTAATTACATTTTATTAAAATGTTCTATTCCCTCAACCCCAGCACCCATCAATTATGTGGTTCTGTTTACACTTGCCTGCTCCAACAGATGTGTATATTCCACACTGTATATCAGTTTTAGTATTTTAAATGACATGATCATATCCTATATCAGCCTTCTCTCCTGTATAAAAATGTCATTGTGCTCAGTCTTTCTCTACAGGTTATGTCTCCAAAATTACTAATTAGATTGGTGACAATGATCAGAACCACATCAGTATTGGGGCTGTGTGGACTGCTGAATTTCTGATGGAACAGAATTCTGTAGAATTTCAACATACCACATGCAAAATGTTTTTGCAGAATAATAATCTGCTGTTCACAAAAGCCGCAGAATTTTTTTCACAATCCATGGAAAATTATTTCACAGTTTACATAATCCACAGAAAATTATTCCACAGTTTGCACATAAATGTTTTAGAAATTCTGCAGAATATGAAAATAAATCCTGCAAAGCATTTCAGAAGTAGAATTGCCATTCCACAGCAGTTCCAATGGCTGGATTTCACATTACACACAGCTCTAATCAATATCTTCAACATTCCTTTTATACTGTATTGACCAGATCTGGATTTAGCACTTCAAGACTTGTCTAACCAATCCCTTGTATGGGGAGGATCACCTCCTTTAGGTGTACCATTATATGGGTGCTGCAATTAGTGCTCCACAACCAGTTTGCCTGTCATGTGGGCAACTAGATTTTCAGTGCTGGGCAGGGAAGGTACTCTCATGGTGTTGCCCCGCTCCATACACCTCTCTGCCCTGGGAGGTGATCATCGCCTCTCTGGTGTGGTGGGGGCACAACCCCCCAAACAGGCAGAATGTGCCCAGGGGCATTGGGCAGGCTGGGTGTTGGGTGTCATAATTGCCGGGCATGAGTTTTGCCATCAGCATTGTTGTCATCACCCTAAAAACGGTCCCATTATTTCTTGGCATTGTGATATGGGTGAACCCTCCTTTAACTGGTTCCTCACTCCCATGCATCCCAACATCACATTTCCCTCTTCAGTGTACAGTAGCAGTATATTGTCTGCCTGACTTCAGCTTACTCTCCACAATAACCAGTTAACTGCTTTCCATGATTTTACTTTTCAATGTCTCATCATACAGGGCTTACAGACATATGAAATTTGCCAAGCAGATAAAGCCCTAGGGTCTATCAAGTCTGCTTCGATTTGCAGCTAGCACCCTTATTCTGCAGCTGCCTCCCTTCCACCCTTCCCTTCATTAACCCTCCCCCTTGTCCTGTCCCATCCTTGTTTGAAGCAATCCACTGTTCTACTGCATACCACTTCAGCAGGTAACGCGCATTCCACCCAGCCACCACCCTCTGTAAAAGTGTCTCCTCATTTCCCTCCTGAACCTTCCTCGCCCAGTCTCATATCATGGCCCCTGGTGTCCCTCCTCCCCTTACTTTGAACAGCCCCTCTGTACCTGTCTTGTTTATCCCTTTCATGTATTTAAAGGTTTCAATCTGTCACCCCTGTCTCTCTCTCCTCCAGTGAGTACATGTTCAACTCTTTCAACCTCCTCTCGCATGATAAGTCCCCCAACCCCTTGATCATCTTTGTCCTCCTCGCTGCACCCACTCCAGTAACTTAATGTCCCTCTTCAGATATCGGACACCAGTACTGCACGCAGTACCCAGGTGTGGTCTAACTAATGACCCTATACAGTGGCAGAATCACCTCCTCCTCCCTCCTGAGGATATACCCTTGCAATACAACCCAGCATTTTGTTGGCCTTTGCAGCTGCCTTCCTACATTGTGCCAAGTTGTTCATTGACCCTGTAATGAGCACACCCAGATCCTTCTCCTCCTCTGTCTGGGCTAGCTGCACTCCCCCTAGCTGGTAACTCCTCCTTGGGTTCTTCATCCCAAAATGCAGCACCTTGCACTTTTTGGCATTAAAGCCCAGTTGCCAGGTGTCTAACCAGGTTTCAAGCTTTGCCAGATCATCCTGCAACTCCTGCCATCCCCCCCTAGGTCATCCACCACCGCGCCTACCTTGGTATCATCAGCAAACAGACTGATCTTGCCCTTGATGTCCCACGATATATCTGCAATGAATATCACAAACAACACTGGTCCCAACACCGAGCCCTGTGGAACACCACTCGTCACTGCCCTTGGTGTGAGAGCTCCCACCCACCACCACCCTCTGTTGCCTTCCCTGCAGCCAGTTTCCTACCATCTCACCAGTTTTGCACCGCCTCTTTGCCTACTAACTTCCTTCCCAGCCTTCCAAGTGGCACTGAGTCAGAATGCCTTACTGAAGTCCAGATACAGGACATCCACTGCATGGCCCCTGTCCAGTTGCCTAGTTACCCAGTCATAGAACTCGACCAGGTTGGTTTGGCAGGATCTGCCACATATGAAGCCATGCTGTCTGCTGTCCTGTAGTCCTTTGGCCTCTGGGAGGGCCACCAGCCTCTCCTTCAGGATAGTCTCCATTAGCTTACCCACGATGGATGTGAGGCTCACTGGTCTGTAGTTTCCGGTTCATTCTTGGGGCCACTCTTGTGGAGGGGCACCACATGAGCCATCCTCCAGTCCTGAGGTACACACCCTGAATGTAGTGAGGCACTAAATAGGTCTGCAAGAGGTCCTGCAAGGACCTCTGCCAGCTCCTTCAGTACCCTGGGTGGATGCCATCTGGGCCTGGCACCTTGTCCACCGTCAGTGCCTTCAAACCCTCTCAAACTCTGCTCTCCATGATTTCTTCATCTGTCACCACTTCCCACCCTGCTTCTGCCATTTCTCTCACCTTGGGTGTCACACCCCTCTTCTCTTTGGTAAATACTGAGCAGAAGTACTCATTTAGTGCTTCCACCTTGATCACACCTGCTTCCACACCAACCCCCTCCTTCCTAATCCTTACTATGGTCCTTACAGCTCCTTTTCTCCTGATGTACTTAAAGAAGTCCTTCTCCTTCTTAATGCCTTGTGCTAGCCTGAGTCTCGTAGATGCTTTGGCTCCTTACTGCCCTTGTCGCCCCTTCGATTCTGTCAAGTACTCCTCCCTGTCCTCCCCTCCCTGTTTTCTTGTGCTTCCTAAAGGCAGCTCTTTTCCTCCTTACCTTTCCATAACCTCCTTGCTCAACCAGATTTTTCTTAGCCCTAAACTTCTTGCTCTGGGCTTTGCAGCAGGTTTTGTGTTGCCTCCACTATCCCCAGCTTTATGAGCTCCCGCCTCTGGTTAGTGTCCATACTAGATTGAATTCTGGCCAGATACCTTTTACCATTTCCCTCATCCTCCCAAAGTCGGCCCTCCTGAAGTCCAGCACTATTGTGCCAGATTCCACTCCTTCCTGCCCATATCCAATGTGAGCCATACTGAGTGGTGGTCACTCCCGACAGCGGTTCCTCCACTGTGTTCTCTCACAAAGTCCCCATTTGCCAGCACAAGGTCAAGGGTATTCCCTAACCTGGTTGGTTCACTGACTATTTGCAGCAGGAAGCTGTCCTGGAAGGCATCCAGCAGTACCTGATCCCTTCTGTTCCCGGTTGTTGGGGTGCTCCAGTCCACTTCTGGCATGTTGAAGTCTCCCACAATCACCACACTACCCTTCTCGCAGGTCCTCCTGATCTGTCCCGCTAGTTCCCTGTCTAATCTCCTCCGCCTGAGATGGTGGCCTGTACACCACTCCCATTCTAAGAATCCAATTCTTGGAATCCTGGATTTGCATCCAAAGTGACTCGTCACTACCCTCCTCCCATTCTTCCCTACACACTTCAGTCCTTCCTTCACATATAGTGCCACCCTCCTTTCCCAATCACCCTGTACCTACGAAATATGGCTTGTGTGCAACATAGATTATTTAAACCTACATAGCATTGTACATAACACTGTGTTCAATTCTAGCACACATTTTTATCCCATTCCACTAAGTGGCTAGTGACTAGCTGTCCTGTATTGACTACAGTGTTCAGACCAGAAGCTGGAGTCAAAGAAAAGGAAAAGTTGCCACATTCAAAGGAATTGGCATCAGCACCATATCAGCTTTTATGCAGCCCTGGCTTTCATGCTCATAACATCATCATCTGCCCTTTGTTGCTAATTAAGGCCCTTGTGAGCAAAAGCTGTGCATGTGCAAGGAGGCATAGTGCAGGCACCTCAAAATTGAAGTACTGTATGTATGCTTAGATGCCCAGATTAGAAACCTATAAATATCAGTTCAATGGTGTTTATCCAGCATGACTCTTTCTAATCAACAAATACTTTTATTAAGATTTCATCTGACCAGTTGTATAAAGATAAATGGTAATAATGGTAAAACATACTTTATATGCAAATCATTTTCATATGACAATTTTGTTTCACTCCTGTGTAATTCATTCCCAGAAGAGAAGTCTATAATTTTGAACACATGCTATTCATTTTGCTTCTTGATTGCCAAACAATGTATCATTTTACTGTAATTATTTATACTGCACATTTTCCCACAGCATTTGATTCATCATCAGAAAAGTGTTTTGAAAGAAGAAACAGAAAATGATCCATTTGGATTTGAAAGTGGCAGGTGCTTGCCTCATTCCAAGGGAGGCATATCTCCCGATTGACGAAATTAGCTGTGCATTCTCAAAAGTCTATTGTGTTTCAAAACATGAATCAGCCTGATGATTAGACATTTTCCTTTCCTAAAACACCATTAACCCACACTTCCAAGGCTGTAACTTGTCACATATGTCAGGATACTGATTTCAGTATTTACAATAGTATTCTTTCAGACTTTTCTATTTTCATTAGCAAAATGTTTTAAATAAAATGAATGGATGCAATCAAATACTGTTAAACTTGTGAGTATCCTCAAATGCAAATGCAAATGACTGTTACTAAATGTAGGAGAATTTATGCATGTTACTATTTATTTATTTTAATTTGGGGGCACAGGTGGCACACCACAGTATATTTTCAGTTACTGCACAGTGATGTTTAAAGGGACACTGTCAATCCTTATTGGATTACATTATTTCTAGTTGAAAATCCACATTTTATGATTGTTTCATTCTCAAATATTCATTGATGTGGCTTGTTATTGTATCTGCTACTTTTCTTAGTAGAAATGAAATGCATGCTAGTGATATACTTACACTCAACCTTGTTTTGTTTCAAATCCTTGATCTACTCTTAATGCATACTTACTGAACATTATGAACACTCCAAAACAGTGTAGCCCTCTTGATTCAATAGTCTCCACTGCTTCCACTACATCTTGAGTGGCAAGACTATGTTTGTTGCTTCTAATCCCATGAAAGACGCAGCAGGAATTGATCAGGTAGTGTGAACAAACATGTTTTTGTGTGGTAACACCAGTATGATGGCAAGTCAATTTTTCAGTTTTAAAAAGAAAAATGAATCTGAATCAAACTACCAGTTGTATCAGAATAACTACAGAATGTAACCATTCATAAGATGTGTTTTAAATTAGTGACACTTTGAGGCCTAAGATTGTTGACACCTTGTCCCTTTAAATTATGTTATTTGATTTGTATTTGTGTTGCCAAGATAACTCAGTTGAGACACAGCAACTTATATAGAATGGGAGCTGGGGCCCTTCCTCCACTCAACTGTACATGTATTTTTATTAATCTTTTGATCTCATTAATTTGAATGTTCAATAATATATTAGCCTGTACTGTATGTAACAAATGTATTGTTTTCCAACATATTACATTTAGGATGTGATTGTTATAAAATTAAATGTAATGTTTTGTTTCTGTTATATAATGAACAATGTTCAGCATGATCTATAGTAAGTGCCTTAGCTGATTAAAACAAACGTGTCACTTTCAGTAAAACTTTGAAAACATACTATTTAGACATATGCCAGCTTATATTTTATAGATTTTCTGTATTGCTGTTATATGTTTTCATCATTACTAGGTTTATTTACATGGAAACAGTATGTCCCCTGCAGTTATTCCCAGTTAGGTCAGGGACACTGCTGAACCAGCATGGTAGCTCAAGCAATGTGGTTTGCCTGCCTGAAGCATGAACTGAATGGCTGCTATCCAGGATCAAGGAACACAGATGGTGAGAGGAGCAGACCACCATTATAAATGTTGGCATGAATGACTTAGGGAGCACTAGCTCACAGAGACATGAGAATCTCATTCACAGAATCAGGAAGAATATCCAGGGTAATCATTTGAGATCCTCCCAATTCCTGGAGCTGGTGAGGAGAAGCAGCTGGCCAGTAAGCAGGCTATTGCTGGTCCAAGAGGGAGGGTTTATTTTTCTGGTCTACTGGAGGGTAATCTGGACTGCACCTGTGCTAAGCAGGAGTGGGGGTGCTGGCCAGGAGAATGGGAAGGCAATTATATGGAACTTAAGCTAGAGGATAGAGGAGCAGGGCCAGTGCAGGGATAACAAAGATCCAAAGACAGATGTGAGGACTCATCAAGAGAAGGGCAGCTGTGAAGGGACTACCTGAAGAAGAGACACCAGTCATTTTTCATTTAATTTAATTTAATTTTTATTGGTTATTCTGGAAAGGCATGTGAGCATTGCTGCCCATTTACACAAGTGTCCAGTCCAAGAGGAGTGAGTGAATATAGCAGGTCAACTATCCTCACTTGCATGCAAGCTAATATTAGGAACACACTTAGCATCATGGTTGTGCTCAAGGGCATGATGCAGTCTCAAGGCTGAAATGTTGTGGCTTTCACAGTAGGGGAAGAAAATGATAAAACATTAGGATAAAGGGATACAGGATATTCTAATGTTACTGGCCTGACATAAAAAAAGAGTTAGGAGGCTTTCTTCTTAAGGGAGGAAGTCATTGTAGAAACAAGGAGACAAACATCACCACAAAGTCTATCTGTTAGCTTAGAGAGAAGGAGAGCACAACAGTCATTCTGTGCATATGTTGCAGAACCCAATAAGCTCAGTGGAGCAGGATGTTTAGCTTATCAGGGAAATTATGAGATATAGGAAGCAACCAAATCAGTTGCAGGTGTGATTCTGGCTGACTTCAGTCTTCCAAGCATAGACTAGGATCCTGAAAGGACTACAGGCAGGGCCAATACAAAGTTCATTTCCACTCTCAAAGACTGTTTCCTGAGCAACATGTCCAACAGGGGACTAGGATTGAGGTCACCCTTGACCTTGGGGGTGGAGACAAGAAGTGAAAGTCTAGAAACTGGCTGTCAGCTGTGGACACAACTGGATAACTGTTTCTCTGGTGACAGAGAACACTAGCCTGACCTCAGCCACCCAGACCTGAGCTTCAGACAGGTGACTTTTGACAAGATGAAGAACCTGTTTTGAAAGATCTGGAGCATCTGCATAAGGCTGGTAATGCTGGAGCAAGTGTGGGGTTCATGAAACAGTGAGATAAAAGAAGCTTCATTGGCCTCCATCCCTGTAATAAGGCAGAATGGTCTCTTGAAGTGGACCTTCCTGCTCATCTGGTACCAAAGGCAGCTGAAGGAGTATGGTCCATTACTGAGGAACTGCAAGACTAGAATTAAAAACAAAAATCAAAGACAGTTTGCAAACCAGGAAGCTGGGATAGCAAAGGAGATACAAACAACACCACATAATTCTTCCAGCACATAAATGGAAGGAGAAAGCTGAAGGAGGGTATTTGCTCCTGAAAATTAAGTCTGTGTGGAAATTAAAATTCTGCCTGCAAATTTCTGATAAATTCAGAATTTTGCTTCCACAAAATTCAAAATGCCCTTTGGCAACTTTTGCAGAAAATCCAGGTTACAATGGTGGAATGAATGTATGAATTGCAGAATAATGTATTAAACTGTGGATAAACATTCTGCAGAACTGATCACTGGACTGCAGAATAATTACACGCGTGTTGTAGATTAAGTATTAAACTGCGGAGTGATAATCCTTTGAACTGACAATCTGCAGTTCATAAGTATTATTCCACAGTTCAGTCAGAAAATTTCATGGACAAGGATGAAAATTCACCAATCACATTTGGAAGATTATGCCTTAATAAAAATCATAATTTTGGAAAATGTTTCAAAATTTGCAACATTTTATGAAATTTCTATAATTTTGAATCCACAGTATTTGGTCAGCTCTACTGAAAAGAGAGGAAGTGGGAGGAACCTATGAGAGAGCAGAGGCAATGTCTTATCTTCTAAATTAATATGATTAAATCACAGGATAGGGTAGGTCAAAAGCTTTTATATATACGTATATAACTCAATATGACACAGAGGGCCAAATATTCAAAAACTTTGCCCCGGGCTACAATTAGCACTGCCTGGTGGGCACACTTAGTCCAGAGCAAAAGCAAGCTATATTCAAGGAATAGCCCAGAGCAAACGGCTTCTGAATATAGCATGGGAATCAGGCCGGGCAAACTGGGCTGGGAGTGCAGGGCAAACTTAGCTCTGGAATAAGACAGCTCTGAATATAGCAACCAGGAAGTGCAAACCACAACAGCACCACAGTGCACAGTGACATGAAGGCAGGTAGAGGTGAACTATGTGGCCAATGTGTATGCCAGCAAATGTGTGGACCCAGTACAGTTGCAGGCAGCAGCACATGTGAAAGCACGGTGTTCAAAACTGTATAATATTCTCTGAACTGTTTGCACAGGCTAACATCGTTTGTGTGGGTTTAGCACAGGGATAAACCATTAGCCCAGTGCAAACACATTTGCCCGGTGCTAAATTTTGCCATATTCAAAAGTGACATGCAAATGAGCCTACTTAGGGTAGTCTCTGGGCAAACATCCAGATTAGCATCTCATTGTGCCCTGATTTTCATGCAGTTTGCCCAGTGTTACTGCAGGGTCCCACAGTTCCATCTGTAGGTCAGTCTGGAAGTACAGGGTTGGCCAGGTCTGACCGCAGCTCCACCTTGTAGGTCAGTCAGGCAGTGCATGATGATAGCTGTGAGGTTACATGTAAACAGTAAAGCATAGCATAGTATATTGTACCCCAGGGACAACACAGCATAGGCATAGATGGTGGTGGTGCTGCATGCAACTGTTACACTATAGGTCATGCTACAGAACACAGCAGACACTACAGTAACAAGGGGCCAGTAGTGTGTGGACACAGCACTGCTCTATGGTGTGTAGGGCAGTGATGATGACTGCACTATACACAGTGACAGGCCCAACATGCAGGTGTTTACTGATAGTGAACATTACTGTTATGCTTTTGTGTGACCCACATATGCTGTACCTCTGGCATGGGATGCTCACAGTGACATATACATGTCCGGCTTTGTGTGCTGTGGCAGTTACACAGCTGTGCAGTATGTGGCCCCAGGGGCATATATTATCAGAAAGGCACACTGGTGTTGGGGTATTCCCAATACTGGCCCATTGCACTGCGTGATGTGTCCCAGCCTTGTGGCCATACCTGGTCTGTGGCACAGACTGGCCACCTGTACACTCTCCCTTCAACATCCTCCATGCACACAGTGCTACATGTGTGTGCTGGCATCTCTTGGTGTCCACAGAAGAGTGGTCTGCAGGTGTGTTCTGTGGCCATACTGCCATGCTCTGTCACTGGTGGCAGGGTCACCACTTACTGCCTGGCATGGCTGGAACGGGTGACAGATGATGGCATCATTGTGATGCCATCAGTGAGCAGTATGTTCCTCTGTGTCTGGCTTTGTCTATGTCTCATATTTATTTGTTAGGGTCGTGCAAAGCCGAGCAAAAGCAACGCCAAACACTCGCAAAGCCAAAATGTCACACAAAGCTGATTGCCCAGTGTTAAGACTACCTTTTCCTAGGCGTGTGTGCACCACACTAAGTGTCATGCTGCTAAGTCGCGCAAAACCACTTTGTGTGGCGCTTGTCGCTAAATATAGCATTGTGCCTGTATTCATGTACACACACCCTCAGTTTTCCCTTGCATACATTATGATTTTGCCTAGCGCTAATGCAGTTTCGTGTGCTATTTGGCTTTTTGAATATAGCAAACCCACACTAATCCCACACTAAACCTGTGCAAACCTTTTTGCCTGGCGCAAAGTTTTGAATATCTGGCCCATAGTGGTTGTGGTAATACATTTGTTCAGTGAATATGAATGACAGGAGCTTAAAGAGGGACTCCCATCAAAATCTCTGGCATCAATAAATTCAGAATTTGGATCAGCATAGCACCAGTTTTCCCCATGCCAAAATGAGATCTCTAGGTTACTTTGTTTAAAAATTACAAGTCATTTTACAACCCCAAATTCACTGCCTGTTCATAAAAGCCAGTTTCAGTGAAGAGCTGCTGGTGATGTCATAGCCTGAACTAACAGTCTGGTTCTCCTGTCAGCAAGCTTACAGGATCTGTGTCTCCAATGTTTAAAGATCATGTGCAATGATTTTCACAACTAAGACAGGCAGCATCATTCAATAAACATTGCCATAAAAACTACGTGTGTTTCAGATTTTGTTGCAAAGTTGACAAGTTCATATTTTGTTTGTGCCTTTTGTTGTAGTCCATTTCTCCTGGGTTGCTGGATGCTGAATCATAGCACATAGCTGTGAGGTTTGTAGACTGAATAACTTTCTGATGTGGTGAAAGGCTGTAATCATTCCCACCAGTCATTCAACTGAGGTGATTTCTCAGGATGGCACTTTAAACAATTATCCCATCTCCTGTAAGTGGGAGTGGGAGAGGTAATGCTATGTTGAAATCTTGCTAACAATTTCATGCAGTAGCCAGCCCAATGTTTTCTCCTGGCGTGCTGTTACTTGACCTACACTCAGGCCCATCTCCGTATGTTTTACTCCACATTAAAATTATTATTTTGCCACATTAACATTTCCATCCCTAGTAGAAATTAACACAAATAAGACCCTATTAAAATGTATTGTAAAGCAGACACTGACAAACAGCAATGAAGTTACCAACATTTCAATATTAGTAGTAATACAACTTCCTAACAGGCACAGTAGAGTAGCATTCCAAATGACATTAGCAGCCTTGAGGCATGGTGACTCAGCATTCAGCAACCTTAGAGAAATGGATCACACTAAAAGGCACAAAAAATGGAATTTGTAACTTTGTTACAGAATCTGAAACACATGTAGTTTTATAGCAATGTTTATTGAATGGTTCTGTCTGTTTTACTAGGGAGAGCCATTGTCTCGGATTCTCCCTTTCCCTCACAAAAGACAGAACCATTGTTTGTTGCTGTGCTTAGGCGGCAATTAATTTATTTATATATCATAATTCCATGTTCCATTTATCATCTTTTATTCTTATATCTTTCACAATCTCATTAGGTGTCAGCGTGGCTCAGTTGGTAGCACATCCGCCTCTGGACCAGAAGGTCATGGTTCTCGTCCCACACGGGATTGGACTTGCACCTAAATCGCTGGCATCCGAGTGCAGTATTGGGGTGCTGTACTGCTGGGGTGTGCTGTCCCGGATGAGATGTTAAACCGAGGTCCCTTCTGCCCATCCTGGTGGGTGTCAGGTGGAAGTAAAAGAACCCAAGGCATTCTTTGCAAGAGAAGGAACATTCGGTGTCTGGCCAACATCTCTTCCCATAAACGGTTCATGCAATTATCCAGGCTGTGTGTGGGTGATGATGTGCGATATGGTTGCCACCACACATTCAGTCACTTCACTACCAGTCTAGCATTGCTTGTAAAGCGCTTTGGATGTATGAAAAGCACTATATATAAATGCTGATTCTTCTTCTTCATTTATTTTCATCCATATATCAATCTCTGATCAACTCTCTTTCTTCCTCTTTTGCTCCCCAGGTGAAAACCTGGGTGCCTTCTTCTTCTACTTTTGTTAGGTAATGGTGAAAACCCGAGACAACTTTTCCCCTTCAGCTTCTTCCTCTTTCGTCTTATTCTTTTTCTTCCCCTCCCATTCTTCCCCCTCCCCTTTTCTCTGCCATCCACCTTTGGCAGTCCAAATAACTGTATTGTTTTCTGCCATCTACCTTTGGCAGTCCAATAATCGTCCTACCAGACATGTCTGTCATCCACCTTTGACAGACCTACCATACAGTCCCTTATTGACTGTCTTCCCTCTTGCTCTATGTTGTAGGGTGGGTGGGAGGGATCAAAACCCCAGCAAAGTGGCTGAACCACTTCTGTGCTGTCCCTTATGTACCTCCACTTGCCCCTCCCTTCCTGTTGCTTGCCCCATTGTTCTATCACTGGCCCTCCCTTCCCCTCCCTTCCGAGCACACGATCTTGATGGAAAGGAAGGGGTGCACTAGGACAATCTGGTTTGCCCCTTAAAAGAGCAAACTCCATTGTCCCTGATTCCCCACTTTTCCCTTACAAAAGGCAGAGACCATTGTTTGTTGTTGTGCTCAGATCGGCAATTAATTTATTTATATATCATAATTCCATGTTTCATTTATCATCTTTTATTCTTATATCTCTCACAATCTCATTTATTTCCATCCATATATCAATCTCTGATCATCCCTCTTTCTTTCTCTTTTTGCTCCCCAGGTGAAAACCGGTGCCTTCTTCTTCTCCTTTCTGTTAGGTAACAGTGAAACCGAGACCGCTTTTTTCCTTCAGCTTCTTCCTCTTTTTGTCTTATTCCTTTTCTTCCCCTCCCTCCTTCCTCCTTTTTCTCCACTAGCTGGTCTCCAGCTTGCATTGATGACTAGCTTTCCCCTCACTTAGGGTATTGTTCCCATACCTCAGGGAAACCACTTCCAATCCTTCTCTTCCCCTTTTTATTCCATTTTTGCATGCCTCCTCCATGCTTCTATGAAACCCATCTTTTCTGTATTGAACATATCTATGGCTAGATCTGACAGGTGCATGCCACCTGACCTATAGAAATCTTCCACCCACTCTTCCACGCCCCACAGTATTACTTGTCCTCCCATTTTCTTTACCAGTGTCTCTACCCTTCTGTTCATCTTTCTCCTGGCCCTATCCACAGCTCTATGGCTGTGCTCCTGTCTCCAAACCCTCCTTGGTACCATATCCGACCAGGCAAGGCATGCCTCAGGCCACCACTGCTGTATTGTCCCTAAGTCCCTTTTTATCTGCATGTATGTGTCACCCATGGCTTGCCCCAAGGTCATACCCCCAAATGTATAATAATTAAATCTGAATGGTCACCGATCTTTCAGCTCTTTCAAGGTGGGAGCAGTTGTGCCCATTTCATCCCTCAGATGCCATGCCATACCAGTTTACCTTGCTTCCACATCTTGGTAAAATTGTTTTCCCCAGCATTTTTCTCAGCTCTTTCTGCCCAATAAATATAAGTGGCCACAGATCCAGACTTCCATGCTCCTCCCTCTTCCTATAGGGTTTAAACAAAATAAATATCTTATATATGGTCTTGGTTTCTTACCATCATATCACCTCTCCCTACCCCCATTGGCTCCATATCTGTAACAAAATATAGGTGATCCGTTAGTCTCCACACTGCAGTGTTAGATGTATCTTTTATAACTGGCTGCCGCCAGTACCCTTCTCAAATATTATTCACTGTCTCACCTGCTGCTGCCCACTGTGAGGCAGCCCCTATCCATAAGGAGTGGGAAGGATAATTAATTGGATCCTCCCAGGAATTGCATGCCTTTCTTGAGCAATGCTGTGACTTGATAACTTGTGACTCTTACATCCATCACCATGCAGAAATAATCTCCTGTCCTATTCCCCGCTCTGCGGCGAAAGACCACAAAGCCTGCACTGGGCACACTGTGCCTTCCACATGCTTCTTTAATGTTACCATGCAACCCTGTCCCCTTTGATCCATTTTTGACCTCTTGATCATGAGCTGTATCTCCTTCATCTCCCAGCTTATATCTTCCCATTCTAAGCCCCTTCCCTGTCTTGCTTGTGGCCTACTACCCATCTCACTCTCAAGGCTCCTGCAAACATTACCATGTAAATCGTGTATGAAATAACTGGGCCTCAGCCTTTGATCTGCAAATTGCCGGTAACACACTCTTTAGTTTCACCAGCCACTATTCCCATATTGGTCTTCTATTATCCACTGTCCCTTGTTTTAACCTACCCCATCCCTGCATTGTTCTTCTGATGAACATTGATTTTGTTGGGTCCTTCCATCCCTTTAGACTGCAGATAACACAAATCCCTGCCACGTAGACCCCCATTGCGGCGTGGGCTGTTCCATTACTATTGCTCTATGGTGAACTTCCCCAATTGTTCTTCTGTGAGTGGCCTACTTACCTCCATGTGGTGTGTTGCCTGGAATGTTTAAATCACTCGCCAGGCCCCATCATAGCGCCCTCAGAGTCCATGGTGCCCATGAACCGGGTGAACAACATTTCTGCTTCATTCTGCCAATGTCCCATATGTTCATTGGTATGGGCGTTTTGCTCCTCTGCTGTTGGTGCCAGCCTCCGGAAGCGTTCCAGCTGCAGATGGGAAAGGCGGTCAACCAGGGTATTGTGCCCCTTCTATGTGTTTTGCTCTGAATGACACGTTCAACTGCAATGCCCTTAGCACTAGAAGTCACAAACTTGCATGACCATCTCTGACCTGGCTTCCCTGTTGTTCAGGACCTCTACCACTGCTCTATTGTCACATCAAAATGTCACCTTTTGATCCGTAACTCTTCCCCCCACCAGGGTGCATGCCCAGATGGGCATGATCTTTAACAATGTTATGTCTTTTACCTACCATCCTTACCCAGTCTAATGGCCATGGTTCTCGAACCATCTGCCCCTCAGGTAGCCCCCATGCCTAGGGCCCCCAGCTGCATCTGTGTATAGCTCAAGGTCTGTGTTATACACCCATTCCTCTGCCAGAAGGAGCAGCCATTATATTCTCTTCAGGAATTTATCCCACACTTTAAAATCCTCCTTGACTCCTTTTGTCATGTCTACCCAATGGTGTGGTCTGGTCACTCCGGCTGTAACCCTAGCTAACCTTTTTGGTGAAAGCCTCCCCTGCCCAATAGCCCTGCATGCGAAGTGCAGATGTCCCAATACTTGTACCTGTTTCAGTTGTACTCTTCTTCTACTGGTATGTATCTGAATCAGTTCCTTCAGTTTTTCTTTTTTGTCTGGTAGCCAAAATTTTCCCCTGGGGCATCTATCTCAATACCCAGAAACTCTAACACCCTAATGGGCCCTTCCATTTTTCAGGTGCCAGTGGGACCTCTAGTTCTTTACATAGCTCTTGGAAGCTGGTCAACATTTTTTCTGTCTCTCTCCACTGTGTATAAAAAGGAAATCATCCAAATAGTGAATCACTGTTTTATAACCAGTTCTTTCTTAATATATCCACTACAAACATGTGCTGAATGCTTCAAATGTTGCACATGCTATAGAACAACCCATGGGCATGGCCTTGTCAAAATAGTACTGTCCCCAATTTTAAAACCCAACAGGTCCCAATCCTCTCTTCTAATTGGAAGTAATCTGAAAGCTGACTCTATGTCTGTCTTTGTCATCCATCCATCTGCAGTTGCCTGGATAATCTGGACTGCATCCTCTAGAGTGGAGTATGTCACTTTACTATATTCCTCGCTGATAAAATCATTCACTGAGTCACTTTCGGAAAGGATAGGTGGTGAATCACCCTGTATTCCCTCCTGTTTTTGGGGACCAAATCCAATGGAGAAATCCTCATATTCTGCAATGGGGTATCATATGGTCCTTCTATTCTCCCTGCCGCCTTTTCCTTCTCTATTTTTGTCTTAACAGTTCCTCCTTCCCTCACTGATCCCAGATTGTTTGCTTCTCTGGCTTGCCTTGGGCCCACACACTGCAACGAAAAACCTGTGCAAAAACCTTTTTAATCATTTCTGCCTTTTTCTTATCTCGTATCTGTCTAACCATTCTCTCCATGCCTCTATCCTGATGGGGTTCCAGCTTCTTTAAATTGCCCCTTGTCTTCATTTCTTTTCTCTGCCAAGGTCTCCCCTCTGGTCGATGCCTGGCCTTGCTGGTCAATGATTCTGACTCTCTATTTGCATGTCTCCTACCCCTCCCACTCTATTCCATGTATGCCCTTTATATCCCTGCCCTTCCCGAAAAACTGCTGACCTAACCCTTGCCCCCAGATCCTTGACCTCCCTGGACCCATGACGTCCTGCATCTGCTCACCGGATGTGATGCCCACATTTGAACAGGATGCCGGAACGGCATTGTGGCAAAGAACAAAAGGCCCTATTATAGGCCCAGCAACATCTCTGTGGCATGGCCCTTCTTCCCAAACTCCCTTCTGGCTTGGACTGATCAGTTACATAGTCTGTCCACAAGTCCAGTTATTTCGTGTCCATCTTACGTCACCATACGCTGCCATTCTCTACCAAAATAATTCATCATAGTATATCCACCCCATGCCACCTTTTGCTTTTGCCCTCCTTATTGTCGAGGAGTATGTGATGAGTGGGATGCCCAACTCAGCCTTTTTCCAATACTATGGCTTGAGAATGTGACAAAACCCACGAACCAACCTTCCCAGGTCTTCCTTTCATGAATTTATCCTCCTCCTTCTTTCCTAACAAAACTACCGCTGCTGCCATCTCACTCTTCCCTATGTTTTCTGTCTCCTCATATTTTGCTGCCACTTCACGGCTTACTAAGGCGAAGATATCCACATACTCCCCTTCCATATTTTCTCTTTCATGGTCAACGTACGTGTTCACCTATCCTCATCCCGGAGCCCTATCTCCCTCGATCATTTTCCTTTCTTTCTCTGCCCCTCCTCTTTTCTTTCAGCAGTTCCTTTTCTGATCTAATCTCTGCTAGTGCCAACTCCATCTGCCCCAGACCCCTGTCCCCAGTGCTAAAATAATTTGATTTATATACTCTTTGATGCTGTCCCTACAGATCCAGGTGTGTTACCTGTGGCCTTGTCCACTCCGGGTTGCCTGCTGTCCTCCTGATGCCCAAGTATGGTGCCTTGTGGTCGGGGTGGTTGCTCTGCTAGTGGCTGCGGAGGAACCACTGTGAGCTGGGATCGGGTCTGGGTTCCACTGGGGAAACAAACTGGTCCTGGGGAGGTACTGGCAGCACCAGGTTAACAGGGTGCAGGGTGCTGGACTAGCCATGTTGTTGGGCCCTTCCATGGGTGGCTGTGTCCTGGTTGGGCTGCTTGACCCCCAACTGGTCACTTCCTCTGCCCCTTTCCCTTCTCCACTTTCCTTTTCTCCCCAGGTCTCTCCTGTTCCTCCCCTTCGACCAGCTCCCACATTTTATTGACTTTTTCTGCCAGCTCCACTATTGCCCTGTAGGCGTCCTTCTTTGAAGGCCTGTTCTTTTGGGGCCAAGTTCCTTGCTGTCTGCCAACTGTGGAAACACTGAAGGAAAGAAAGGAGAATTTCAATAAACCTTTTAGCTCATAATACTCTCCTATGACCCGGCCCTGTTTCCCAAGATAAACAGTCGACCAATGGCGCCAAAGAATGGCTTCCTCCTTTCTTCTTCTTATTTTTTTTTCGTTGCTTCCTATGGCTGCCAAGGCCTAACTCTGTTCCCTTGCATGCCTTCATGTTGTTATAGGCTGCTAAGGCTCACAGGCCACCCATTCCCCTTCCTTGCTCTGCCCCCAACCATTTCTGTGCCCCCAAACAGACCCTGGCTGCCCGGTGCCGATATGCACCATTGCGCTGCATCTTTGGCCTTCTAGCCCTATATGTTCTCCCTCAGCATGACTTCACATGCCTCTGGCTGCAGGCCCTCAAGGCCTGTTCTTTCCCCTCCACATCATTATGTCCAAAAACCATGCCACGTGGCCTCTCGGCTCCATCCTCCCACCCCGCCCCTTGAGGGCCCCAAGTGTCTGCTGTTCTTCAGCCTCCAGTGTTCTGCTTCCCCCAGCAAGTGGCATCCTTTGAATAGCCCCTGTCCTCTGTGTCTCCCATCCATGTATCTCTGATTACTGACCTTCTTCCCCTCGCAAATTATGCTCCATTTTGGTGTGTGACCCTACACCAACGGGCTGTCTCTGTTGGCCCACACGCAATGTTTTGCTGTTTTTTAAATGGCCTTCCCAATTACACACTGATGCTCATAAACTACCAGCCCTCCTGGCCCAGGTCCCTAATGTCCTCAGAGAGACAGGCTGCCTTTTGGTTTCTTACTCCTGAAGAATGGCGTGTGACATCATGCCACATGGTTCTGTTCGCACCTCCTGGCCATCCCTAGCTCTGCCATTTCACTAAGCACCCTTACACATCAACACTGTGACCCATGTAGAAGAAGCCCCCATCTGGTCCCGACACATGAGCTTCCACTTCTCCAATGCTCCACCGTCCCTCCTGGTTGAAACACAGCGTGTGATGTCACTCATGGCCCTCCATTCAGCCCCTTGCTCACTCCTCTCTCTAGGCCTTCTCACCCTAGATGCCCTGTCTCCACCCTCTCCGCAACCCAGTACAGCCCTTCTCTAGCCTTAACACCTCTCACTTTCTAAAGCTCACCAAGGAGCTACCTCCTCCCCAGTTTTTCCCAAAGCAGTTCACCATCGCAATTTTACCTGTTTCCATTCCATTGTGCTTCTCAGTCCTGGCTTTCCCTCATCTCATAGGCAACCACTGGCTAAACAACATGCCTGCTGCTCACTCCCTTCCTCCATGTATGAGTTCCGCTGCCCTCCTAGGCAGGGCCCTCATTACAACCAAACGTTTTTGTTGCATGTTCTTGTTCTTATACCATGCATCCCTATCTCCAGGATTCTAGCAATTTCAGCGTTCTCTTCAGAAAATACCAGGCTAGTCAGAGATAACTGTAAATATCTCCCAGCTACTATTCTTTCTGGCAAATTAAAGTTAAACTAAGCAAAGTCGATCACAAAACAACTCAATACTAATTCCTTACACATGGTCCAAGGTAATAATTCAGTTCAGTGTAGTCTTCCACAATAATTATTTAAACCCTCTTTTACCGTGATCCCCAAACAATAGTTTTTTTTTGTTTTTTAAACATCTCTGGCTTAATACCACTGTTCTTTACCTACCTTTGTTATCCTGGTCCAACAAACCTCTGCTGCAAGCAAATCTGCCAATCTGACTTGCTGTGGTTCAAAGTAAATCACAACTCCAGCAAAGTGGCTGAACCACTTCTGTGCTGTCCATATATGCCTCCACTTGCCCCTCCTTCCTGTTGCTTGCCCCATTGTTCTATCCCTGGCCTCCCTTCCTTGCCCCTCCTTCCAAGCACACCATCTTGATGGAAGGAAAGAGTGCACCAGGACAACCTTGTCTGCCCCTTAAAGGGCAACTCCATTGCACATGATCTTGACATGAATACAGTATGTCGCTTTGTGCTTCCTAAGAGCAGATTTGTCCACCACTGTAAATTATATGAGACATTTAAATGGCTGACCCTGAAACTTTGAGATACCATGCAATAGGAAGTATTGTCTACAATGTCTTAAGAAAACAGAAACGCAACAGCTTGCTGAGTGGCTTCAGTCACATCACAGTCCATATATACGAAGATCCTTAGACTATGGCCTGCTTGTGGTCCCTAAGTTGAGAACTAAACTTGGTTCAGCAGCATTCTAGTATTTTATTCCCAAATTATGAAACAACATCCCAGCTAAGATTCGTGCTTGTGCCACTGAAGGGGTTTCAAAAATTCCCTTTCTAAGCACCTCCTAGGCACATCTAAATGCAAATGCTCCCAATAGGTGATTTGTTATAGGGCTCCTAACCCACTTTTGATTCTACTTGCCACTATGGTATTGGTAGTTTGTTACTTTGCCCATGTTTGATAAAACTGTTTTTATGTTGTGAGTTTAGAAAATGATGTTCTGTTGCCATATGGCTCTTTTCCTATTGTATTTAACTCTTCGCCAATTGTATGTGATACATGCTGTATAGCACTCTTCCCTACATGACTATAATTGCTTGCATCCTGTTTGTTGTTGCTTTTCCTGTGAACATGTTGTATATTGCTGTATATTATAAACTATCTGGTGTTGCATCACCCTTGTTGTAACTCTCTCAGGTCATACCTGAAAACAGGCAGTTTCCACCTAGTGTACCTACCTGGTTAACACAAACTAAATAAATTCATCTTTAAACTTTGGAGAAACAGATCATATAATCTCACTGACAGGAAGGACTAGACTGTGAGTTCAGGTTATGACATCATCTCTGGCTCTTCACTGAAACAGACTTTTTGAACAGGTAGTGAAATCAGGGTTACAACTTAGCTAATAACTTTAAAATGAAGTAACTTAGAAACCTAAGTTTGGTATGACTTTTCTTGGGGTATGCTAATTCTAATTTTGCAATGTAACACTTTTGACCAGACTCCCTCTTTAATGTGCATAATGTCAGGTGAGCATGCCAACTGGAGTCTGGATCCATTCTGACTGATTTCTTATAGTCAAAATCCAGATGACTAAAGGAGTACTGGAAAAGCAGCCATTACACCAACAGTACATAAAAGTCGTACCAAACTTTCTGCCTGGAAGATATAGCATTGGCAGTCTAGCAATGAGACAAGAGCAGGAAAAGCACCAATTCACTAATTCAGGTACCCTTTCAGATTCTTTTGCACAGATTAAAAAACACATTTGTGAAGCAAAGAGACTGTAAACAAGGAACAAAAATGTGGTACAATATCCATAGTTTAGAGGAGTATGTCCAGCTCCAATAAATTTATGTGGATTCAGGATAGACAAAAGGTGCTCCTCTGGTACTGAATAGTTTAAACATAAAGCACAATGGGAGACAACTCTCAATATTTTCTCCCTGGTCTTTATTGATTACTAATGAAGGAGGATAAAAAAATTATCAGGAAATACAAGCAGGAGTTTCAAGAATACAGCTAGAATTAGGCCAGTTTAAAATCACCCAGCATTTAAAGTCAATGAAAAGAATCAGAATCAGGTGTTTGAAAATAAATTGAAATAGAGGTTGCAGCAAGAACGCAAACCAAAGCAGATGGAGATGAAGCCCAACAGGATAAAGCACAGTGCTGCAGAATGCTGCAGTAGAGTTACTGCAGTAAACAATGCAGTGTCAATTGGAGTTAATCACTTATGTCATGCAGTAAACCTATCACGTTGCACTTCATACAGGTCCTGGGACGCTGATCTGCCATCCAGGGACCCGCGCCTGCAGCCGGCACTTCTGTTAACATGTGGCCGACTCCATGGCCACTGCCACCACTGAAGCTGACACCTCCTGGCCACCCCACTGGTCCTCGGAACCCGATCTCCCATCCAGGAACTTGTGCCTGAGTGCCGCTTGTTAACGTAGTGCGTCACTCCACAGCCGCAGCGTCGCCGGGTTGACACCTCCTGGCTGCCCTCCTGGTCCTCGAAGCCGATCTCCCATCCAGGTACTGCCTCTACTAAATCTGGAGCCAGCTTGAGCTGCAGGCCTGTGATTGGTATGGCATTTCTGGTGGCTGATTCCTATTGGACTGTTTGCTCCCAAGACCCAAGATGATTGGAGTGCCTTTCTCCATTTACATAGCATAGACTTTTGTGTTGCTTTTGCTCTGCTAGACCTCTGCAGGGTTTTTCAATTGTATTCTGAAGTTTGTTTCTCTGTGCCTATGACTGGTTGCTAAATTACTAGAATTACTAGTCTGATTTTACTTAATTGCTCAAATCTCTGCAAGTTTGACCTGCCTGTGCTTAGCCATTTTATTTATGTTACAAAGTCAGCCTGCAATCTTAGAGTTTTCTATGCTTGTTACTGCATCTTTGCTTTCTACTCACACTTGATTGCTCTAAATCTTCCTCTCCCTCTGCCTTGCCTATTTCTTGCCACTCTATGGGGTCTGTGTTTTAACTGCAGCTCCTGTGCTTTGTCTCTCCCTGCCTCCAGCTCTAGTCCAAATACAATTTGTCCATTTCTGTTTCTCATCTGTCTGTAACTCTTTCCCCATTCCCTGCTACCTTGCACCTACTCGACTTACACTCCCTCCCACTGCACTTTTCTTTTGACTGTCTGACCTCACCCCTGCCATCTCTGTTGCTAACCTGCCTTTGTGTCCTGATTCTCACCCCATCTCCTGTTGATGATCTGCCTCCTGCCACTCACCCCTGTCCCTTTGCTACTATATTTAACTCTTTTTTCTCTCTTCCACCCAAGGACCCACACCTGATTGGCACTTTCTGTTAACGTGTGGCAGACTCCACACCTGCTGCCACCACGACCGACACCTCCTGGCCACCCTCCTGGTCCTCTGAAGCTGATTTTCCATCCAGGTACTGCCACTACTAGATCTTTGAGCTAGCTTGAGCCATGGGCCTCTGATTGGTGCAGCATTTCTGGTGGCTGAGTCCTATTGGACTGTTTGCTCCCAAGGCCCAAGCCGATTGGAGTGACTTTCTCCATTTACTTAGCATTGACTTTTGTGCTGCTTTTGCTCTGCTAAACCTTGGCGGGGTTTTCTCCCATCCCCCACCCCAGACCACCTTTAAATACGCTATCGTTCCACCCCTTGGCGAATCTTCCATCCCATTGGCTAACTACGACCCTACTTTCCTCAATTACTTGACCTAGGTGAACTGTGCCTTCCACACTTTACTCAGATATCCTGCACACTCTAGGCAGCCCTCTAGTGGTTCCTCCTTATTTTAATGTAAACCCAACTCCACTTGGTCTCAGTCTCATATACACTACTGTCTCCAATCCCACCTCAAAATCTTGTTTGATTATCTTGGCTAAAGTCTTAAGGTCTGCTCCACCTACTATTTCTGACCTCTCACTTTCAATCCCACTGGCATTTTCAGTTTTCGTGTATTCCAGCCAGTCCTCAGAGCTGCTAAAAGAAACCACGCATGATATTACTTGTTCTTGTACCTTCAATAGTCTGCTACCCTATCCCTGCCTTCAGCTCCCTGTGCCCCTCGGCCACCCCAACTTTCCTGCCTCATGGTTTCCTTTCTCTAACTGTCTCCTACTACCTAATCTCTGACTAGACCCTCTCCTCAACTATTAAATAGGTACTGGATCCACATGGCTTGCAATGCCCTAAAATTCTGTCCTTTGCATATAAATACCATCTGCCCCTTCCTCTGATGCAAACTCTGGTATCTCCTCCTATTGGCCTTACTGCTCTCAGGAGATGTTCACTCAAACCCTGGACCAGCTAACAATTTACCTAGTCCCCTTACCAATGCTAAAGGTCTAATTGTAGCTCACCATAAATATCATATGCCTTGTGCACAACCTCACAGAACTGGAGTCCTGGACCAATCTTTACAAACCCGATATCATCTGCCTTACTGAAACCTGGCTCAAACCTTTTTCCACCCCTGACTTGCAATGCCCTTCCTTCATACAATCTCCAAAGGTTTGATAGGCCTGCTCCCAAAAGAGGGCAGTACAGCCATCTATTTTAAAGATCACCTCCATCTCTCTGCAATCAGCTTGTCTCCCAACCCACTGTGAAGCGACACATGTCCTTCTCACACTCGGCTTAAAAAAATTACATATTGTGTTCCTACAATGCCCCTCTAGTGGCTTAAAAGGACTCAATGAGCTGCTTGATCAGACCTCTCTTCTTTCTGGGAGGCATGAGGTATTTATACTTGATGATTTTAACTTAAATTGGTTCAGACACTCTCAACCCTCACTGCTGACTAGGCTTCAAAGTTTCAACTTGCACCAGTTGATCAATGACCCACCAGAACTGCACAGCACTCAAACTCCAGTACTCTTCTAGACTGGATTATGTCAAACCATCCTGAAAACATAATCATTCGGGCATACTTGCTGATGCCATAACTGACCACTCCCCTGCCTTTTGTGTCTGGATTAAGGGCAGGCCAGCTCCAGCAAAGCCACATTTTATTAATTTCTGTAACTATGTTCACCTAGACTCACAGTCCTTCCTGAGAATATCACCGCTATAGATTGGTCCCCTGTTTAAATCTAGTGACTCTCGGACCACTCTTAGTCTCTTCCTAACCAACTTTCTGGTGCTATAGAATAAACACTGCCCTCTTGTAATCTGTCAGGTAAAAATAGTCCTTCCGCTGGCTAAAATCCGACCTACTCTCCAAGATATGTCAAAGGGACAAAGTTGGCACCTTTATAAAGGCGCTGGGCTATCAGCTGCCCTACATGCCTACAGATCCCTATAGAAATACATGTTAGAAGGAAATCAAAAGGGCCAAAAGTGCCTACTGCAAAGATCTACTAACCAGCTTATATGGGGATTCCAAAAATTCTGGTCCCATATAAAGCTCTTCCTAGGTTGTACCCTGGTGCCTACTGCAAATGATATGTCTTTAAATGGCATCCACTTTAACAATCCCAGAACCATTGCCAATTTTTTCAATACTCAATTCTCCGACCTTACTAACTATACCTCCTCCTTCCCTACCCAATCAGATTTGCCCACCCAACCTGACATCTCTGGGCCAACTTTCATTTCAAATATGTCTCCAACCATGATGAACTCAGGCTATTAAACAACATATCTGAGTTTGCTGCGGCAGGATCTGACAATCTTGAACCTAAGCTCTTGAAACTCACAGCCCCTTCATTGCTGCACCTCTAGCAAAGATGTTTACCTCTCCTTGTGCCAGTGTCATGTTCCTGACATCTGAAAGATGGCTAGGTTACCCCATCTTCAAAAAGGTGACTGGAAAGATCCATCAACTACAGGCCCACTGTTGTCTTGTCAGTTCTCAGCAAAATACTAGAGAAACTCATCACCACCAAACCATTGACTTTCTCCAGAAACATGACCTTCTAACAACTGCACAGCATGGTTTCTGCAAGGGTCATAGTACTACTACTGCAGTAATCATGTTTACGTCTTATGCTCTAGTGGCCATGGACTCTGGCTCTCTAACAGGGCCATCTTTATTGACACGACTAAAGCATTTGACCTTGTTGACCACCCCATCTTCTTAATTACCCTTAGATCTCTAGGCTTTTCTCTGAATGTAGTAAAGCGGTTTGGCAGCTACTTATCAAATAGGACTCAATTAGTTAAATATAACTCCACCATATCAGATAAAGCCACAATCAACATTGGTGTGCTGCAAGAGTCTATCCTTGGTCCCTTGCTTTTCACCATATTCATAAACAATATCACTTCCAACCTCTAGCACACTTCCTCCCTGTTATCGTCAATGACATTGTCCTGTACTCCAGTTCCAAAACATCACTGACATCAACCAACAACTCTCTCAGGATTTTACACAAATTCAGCAGTGGCTGTCTAACCATTAGCTTGTCTTAAATGTATCTAAGATCCAAGCCATGTTATTTGGTTCAAATCCTAAACTTAAACACTCTCTACCTAATTTCAAGTTTCCACTGCAAATGGTTCTCCTGTAAGTGTGGTTAACTCGTTTAAATACTTGGTGTCACCCTTGACCCAGCTCTTAATTTTGACCTTCACATCCAGCTAACCTGCAAGTCGGTCAACATGAAACTTGGCATTGCCACTGCTCCAGCTATGTGCTTTGCCCCATCTGTAAGGCTAGCCATAGCACATGGCATACTGCTTCTTTCACTCACCTATGGCAGCTTATGCTGCCTGTGAGTAAATCTAGTTTTCGAAAGTGGGATGTTACCTACAATAACATCTGTCGCTATGCCTCCTCTTCACACTGGCTTAAACACCACTGCCTCCTATACTCTGAACTTGCCTGGCTTTCACCTCTTGCACCTGGATCCTATGCATATGGCTCGGTCATTGATAACATCATCAGAACACAAATACCTAAGCCTCTGGTGGGACTATTTATAAATCAGATGTCCAGTTAAGGCCTGCACTCTATGGTAAATGCTCCTGTCCTCATCCCCAGACATCAGTCCTCTAAAGGAGCTAGTGCCTTTGCTTGTCATGCCCCCAATACTGGAACTCTGTCCTCTAACTATATGCCTTGCCCCACCCTGCGCCTTCTTCAGGAGATTGCCACATAGACACCTAGTTGATTCTGGAAACTGCTCCTGCTTCAAACCACCTTAGCCTGTATATCTCCCTCCTGCACTCTCTAGCCACTTGTTTCAGTTTTATCCCATTAAATGATTGGCATTTTTCTTTGTTACCCATCTGTCCTACTCACAATTACTCTCTGTCCTCACCTCTTACTTTGTTACTATTTTCCTATACATCATTCTAATTTCCTCCTACTTCCCAACTCTCCCATATCTATCCTGTACAACTACTCAAGTATTACAACCTTCATTGTATTATCCTACCCGAATTGTCTGGTCTGCTGCTTAAATGACCTTAGTTAATGTATTGCTTTCCTCACCTTTAATTATTTACACTGCATTGTATTTTTACCTGGCCTGCTAATTACTTACACCTACTTGGAATGTATTACCATCTTTGAAAATTGTCAAATTTATGTAACATCATGATATATTGTTTATTTTGCCTCTTTGTATTGTTCTGTACCTCCCAGGTCAAGTCTGAAAATAATAATTTCCATAGGCTAGTGCACCTTACCTGGTCAACAAAACTAAATAAATAAATAAATACATACTGGGACATGTATTTACTTGGAAAGGGAATGGAATGATTGGGTAACTGCAGCAGAATCAGAGCTAGAAACAATTACACCAGAGTCAGAAATTACAGAGCTAAAGGGAGATCTCAGAATATATAGTAGTAAAATAAAAACACTTAGCCAAACAATAGAATTAAGTGATTTTGAGAGTGTTGCATCCACTCAAAATGTAGATCTGCAGCATTAAGCACTGCACAAACTCTGTTTTTAGAAGAGAATCAACAAGGCAAAAGTTAGCATCAAAGGAACAAGTAGCCCAAACAAGCCAACAATACAAGAAAAACATGCAGAAGTAAATGGGCAGCAAAAGGACACATACATGGCACTAAAATAATCACTGTGGGAGAAGGCTGAAGTAAATAATTAACCTATCAAGCTAGAGTCTTAATGAGAGTGAAAGGTTTTAATAAACTTGAAGGTAACTGATTATATCTTCAAATGTTTTAAAACTTTAAGAAATTAACTTTAAATACTTGTTTGATAGGAAAAGACATACCATGGGGTGACCAGACAGAACTGAGACTAATTCTTCTGAAGATTTAACTAGACAGAATTATCAGTTTTATATTTTTAATGGAAGATGGCAATGTTTCACCAGAATCCATGACAGATTTGAACAATACATGTTCCACACCAGTACCACGAGATGATGAGGAATTATATGTAGGGATGGGTTATATGACAACACCCAGAACCCTCTTGGGAATGAAACATTCCAATATTTGATTTCTATAAAGAAACATATTTTTAAATCAACATCTAAAATTTGCCCAGACACTCAGGATACAGCCATTTTCATATTCCAAAGAGACAGTATTAAGTAGAAAAACTTTGAGACTAACTCTACTTGGAAACACAACAATCTCATGGTTGATGAGGTACAAGCCTTAGAACATCTTAAGTTTATGCACAATATTTTAATTTGAAAGGTGGAAAATGGTGGAATGTGGTCCCACTGGATGAAACTGATTACATAACAGAGGCATTAAGACTGTGGGTGATACTGATATTTATGAACAATTTTACTTTGTTCCTCTAAACAGGTTTAGGAATTTGGTATTTCAGCTGCTGGATAATGCTCATTTTGGGGTGATATCACAAAACAATAGGTAGATTTTATTAATGTACAAAAGTCAGTGATGGCCACATTTTATTACCTTCCAAAGACTCACAAATGTCTGATTAATCCCCTGGAAGGCCTATCATCTGTGGCATAGGTACACTGTCTGAAAATCGGTGTCAATGGATTTTGTTCTACAACCTGTAGTGATACACGTGAATTACTATGCCAGAGAGTCCACCCAATAATTACAACAAATTGAGAATGTATCATAGCAACCAGAATTCATCCATATAGGCATCAGTGTCACTTTGCTATACACAAATATCCTTCACCATTTAGATTTGAAAGCTTTGGAGTTCTTCCTAAGGCAATATACCTGTACTAGTACCTCCAACTACAATTCGTTAAGGAAGCTGTTGAATTTCTATTGAAAACACAATTTATATATATTTAATGGAAATATATATTTCAAAAGCATGATACTACAAAGGGGCAGCCATAACTTCCTCATTTGTAAATTTGTTTCTTGAGTAGTGGAAAAATATTTTGTACAACATGTTTCCACAAATCAATATTTGGGCCAGACTGTGCACTGGAATAGGTATATCTATGATATCCTGTTTATTTAGAGTAGTAGTAAGGAAATGGCATATGAATTTGTCAATACTCTTTATGAGAATGATTTTCATCTTAAATTCACAGCCAATGCACACCATGAGATCATGGACTTTCTAGATTTAAATTTGTCCAGGACGGTAGAGTGTAGGTAGATTCTAAAGTGTTTTGAAAGCCAACAGCAGGCAATACTATCATTCAAAACAGGAAGAGACTTAAAACCAAACAAGGTGGATAAACCTTTGTACAGTGATAGTAAATTAAGATTAGGAGGTGAGGGGGCATATTCGCAGTCAACCAGATGCACATGCAAATCAATGTGCCACACAAAAAATTAGTCCTGCTGGCTCTGACATGATATTCAAAAGAATGCATGATAAGAACAGACCCCACATTCTGTCTGAATCTTGGACTCTAGATGCATACACAGCAGACAGCCACCATTTGTGGTGCAGCATATCCAGCGTGTGGGGCTGAAGACCACCCATAGGAAATGCATGGCTCATACCTGGATGCACTGAGTCCCCATGGGTGATATTCAGCCCAAACATGCAAATGAGCTATTTGGGCATGCATGGCACAAAGGGGCACCATGAATGCCCATTATGGGCTCATTTGCATGGCTGCACCCAGTGGAATGTGCCAGGCCAGCCCTCTCCCAACCCTGACCCCATTGTAATAAAAAAACAGCACCAATTCCCCTTTTCAATAGTGTAGTATCCCCTCAGCCCTGATCCCCATTGTAAAAAAATGTGCAATGATTCCTACTTTTCCATAGTGTAGTGTCCCTCCAGCAATATCCTCATTATAAAAATATGCAATGATCTCTCCTTTTCCATTAGTGTAGTGTCCCCCTCCCCAGCCCCGATCCCGTTGTTTAAACAATTGTGCAATGATCCTCCTTTTTCATAGTGTAGTGTGCCCCCTTGGCCCCAATCTCTATAATATTACAAATGTTCACCCTTTGACCCTGGTAGCCTAGTGGTTCCCCATTCCATGGGCCGAGTTCCATATAAATGAAAATGCACCCCTGTCCACCTTGGTAGTCTAGTGGATCCCCCCAGCCCTAACTCCATATGAATACAAACCAATATCCCTGTATCCTCGGTGGTCAGGTGGTCCCCCACCTTGGTAGGAAGTGGCACACAACCCTGCTCCCCCCACTTGACCTGAGCCGGTGACTGGCACAGCCATCCTCACACCACGCCAGCTGCTGACTAAACTGTCAATGAGTATGTACAGTACCTAGTACATGTCCATTAGTTGACTAACCAAGGGCTTACAATGTACAGTATTGAAAGGGTCTAGGGATTACATGTATTTTATCTGTGATTGGGGATGGGAAGGGGGACTCATGTAACTAGCAGTGGATTGTGCATGGGGCACCACCCTGCCCTTGCATAGTTAGGGTAGGGTTTTGAGAACTATCTTTGCCCTGGTGCAGCTGGCCATGTCTTTACCAGGGGCAGTTAAATATTATGATGCAAAGCATCATTTTCATTCACACATTGCAATATTCTGGGCAGCAGTGCAGTTGGGTTTCTGGGGTGCATTGAAGGCTGAATGTTGCTGCCACACCACCGATGACCCTCGCAAGACCAGAGATGAGCAGGGACATTTAGGGATGCGCGCACACCTCTTTGACTATAGGGGCCTAAATCAACAAGAAAAACCTGTATAAAATGCTAAAAGTACAGTAGCAACTATATTTTATAATTTAGGTTGCTAGCAGTAGTAATGCAAACTGAAATTAAGGTAATACTGAAATTAAGGTAATGCAGCTTACTTAGAACAGCAACAACTATATAATATAGATAAGCAGCAAACCATTGCAATAATAATAGGTAAAGATGTGCAGTTTTAATTCACTGGCAGATTTTCATTGAAGTCACCAACTTCACATTTGCAGACCAGTGTGTGAATTTTTCTCAGTTACTAGGAAATTAACTTTTTGTAACTTCATCTGGCAACTTTACAGGCAACTTCACATTATAGGTGCATTTGGGTGAAATTTGCTCATATTGAGACTTCTGGTGGACAAGTGTAAGTAGGTCACATGGAAACAGCTCCTGCAGTTCACAAGCTACTTCTGTATGTACAGGTGGAGCCTTAGTTTTTGTGTTGCAGTCATAGTGAGTTAGTGGAGGAGGTAAGATCTACTACTTCAGAGGGTTTAAAAGACAGAGAAAATGAACTTTACAGCTTATTTTTGGTCTTCTTGTTATATTTTCTTTACAGATATCAACTGGTCTAAGATAAAGAGGAGAGTGGGGCACCTGAGGGAAGGTAAGGCATCCCAGACTAATCAGTACACTATCGATTTTTATAAAATGTTTCTGCCTGAACTGAGGGAATCTCTGCAGATATGGTCACTGAATAGAGATGTGACAAAGTTTGAG
Organism: Neoceratodus forsteri; assembly: GCA_016271365.2. NCBI lineage: Eukaryota > Metazoa > Chordata > Ceratodontiformes > Ceratodontidae > Neoceratodus > Neoceratodus forsteri. The sequence goes on from CM028129.1 coordinate 1,022,126,052, forward strand.
TTTATGGGTGAATTTTCCATGAAGCGGCTGAAATTCATGCTTTGTGGAGCTTTTACCCAAAGTTGTCCTGTCCCTCAGAACTTAGATTTCACCGAAGTGCAAAGTTCTGCCATGAAGTGTGGAATTTTGCCGGAAGGCAGAATTTCATCATCAAACAGCAGAACAGCAAATGGCGACGTTCTGCTGTTTGAGACTAAATTCCACCATCTGTGGGTAACATTCTGCACTTCATAGTAGAACATTGCACTTCGCAGATCAATTTGCATTTGAAGAATTGTACAAAATTTGCAGATGAATTCACAGTGCTAATGTTGCTGACTTCACCCACCTCTATCACTTAATACTTCGGTGGTGTTATGCCAGCCTCTATGTGGTCTGCCACCATCACATTTCTACCTTCTCTGCTCACATCTGCCTATAAAATTATGGCTAGGGTCATAACAAGTAGACTAGAAAAACTTTACTCTCATTGATCCATCATGATCAAGCTGGGTTTGTCAAGGAGGCATGGGAAGAATAATATCTGCAGATTCTTAAATGAGGTCTGGAAGTGGATGGGGAGATAGGCAGTTGAGTGTGTGGGGATCCTTAATCTCAATGCAAAAAAGTGTTCAACCATGTTGAGTGGAAATATATGTGTGCAACACTAGAGATTTGGCTTGCAGGCCAACACTGTGTAATGGATATCCACAATATATTACTGCCCTCTGCCTAAATTCCAATACATGGTAGAATATCTACCTTCATATTAACTCATGAGACCAGACAGGGATGCTCTCTATCCACCTTATTAGATGTTCTTTCTCTGAAGCCACTGGCTGCAGCAGTCTGACAGGAGGGTATAAAGGGTATTAAATGGGTTGAATGCATCATAAATTAGCCATGTTTGCTGATGATCTCCTGCTTTACTTAAGAGAGTCCAGCAGAGGTCTTGCACAGGAACTACTGTATACTCCCTTTCTAACACCAATCAAAAGGACTGCAAGGTATGGGATCATGGCCTATCAGTCTCATAGGAAGAATCAATTCCTTTAAAATGTGCATCTTACCAAATGCCTCTATCTTTTCAAAATTTGCTAATTAATGTTACAGATCAATCAATCAATCAATCAATCAATCAAAATCTTTATTTATTCAGGCGAACATCTTTGAGCATAGCTCATTTACAAGATGGACCTGAGTGGTCATAACAATATAAGGTTACAAGTTTTACACAAAAACATGGTACTGAATAAACACAGATACAATGATTTATGAATGAGATAGATATACAAATATTTACATATATACAAGGCAAAATGACAGTAAACCTAAATCATATTAAAAGGAAAGAAACAAACAGTATAGTAGGGATAAAGCTCAGATAGTTGGACTTGGGTGGGTATTTTTGTATGAAGTTGGTTGGAGAATAAGCTAGAAGAACGATAGAGAAATAGGGGTAGCATAAAAAAGGGGGTGGGGAAGGAGGGGTGTGGGAGGACTAGGCCTTATGGAAGCAGTTGCATGATTCTGGGAATAGACTAATGTACAGTTTTTGAAGGATGTTAAAGGAATGAGGGTATCCAATTTCAAGGTCTTTTGAAGAGAATTCCACATAAGTGCTAGGGAATAGCTGATTGCAGCCCTTCCATACCGGGTGCAGGTGATAGGAATCTTCAGCATGATGAGTTTATTGATCCTTAGGGTGTAAGGCCTGAATACTTTACACAACTAAATAGCATATTAAATAGACTCATGTGGGTCTGAAAACAACAAGAATAAAAATGTTTTGCAGTTTCCTACTAAATCTGGGGCTGGTCCTACAAATTTCAAGCAATACCTTTAGGCGGCACAGATCTCCTTTGTATCCTTCTTTAAAGAGGTGACATCAATAACACAGCACAATGGGTATAGCTGGAGCAGGAAGAAATGCAAGGGGCTCCCTTGCTGGATAATTCAACCAGATGTTGTCCACTCAAGAGCCCCATAACTGTAAGAAACCTTTATGAGATATCTGGAAGAGATATAGGAGAAGGTTCATAAGTTCCTAGGGGCAGAGCAAACCATTTCCACTAAAACTCCCACTAGGTTTGCATTCAGAGACAAGCTAGGATACAGTGCTTTCCTGCATCAGGCTGTACCTAGATGGCATAAAAAGGGAATCCAGGAGTTGGTCATTTACACTTGGGGCACCATTCAGCCCTTTGCTGATCTCAGAGAAAATATGGGGTGCAAGTAGGGGATTATTTTAAATATTTGAGGGTGTGGAATTGCTTACAAAATGGGAACCCAGCATGACCAAGTGGAAGAATTCCAATGTAAGAATCAACCATTGATTAAACCAATTACAGCATGCATCTGGCTTCTACAGGGGAAACCACAGAGCTAATAATCAAATCACCTGCAGCATGGGAATCTGACTTAGGATGTACAATTACAAATTAAACTTGGGCTTTAGCAGTCCAGTTTGTGTATAATAGTTCAAGAGAAAATGACCTTCACAGGGTTCAGTTAAACTCTTTATACCATATATATTTTAGTGGTAAAATAATTTTTATTCCAACTTTGCATAGCAATTGTACATGCAGCCCAGGGTCACGCAATGTTTGGTAATCCTGGGGTGAAAGGAGAAAGCCCTGGAGGACTCTACCATACATATTTTATTGCAGCAAGGCTGCACAAATTCCAGTTCACTAGAGACCCTGTGTGCGGTGCCATAAATGTAAGATGGACACAGGTGACATTCTGAACCTAGCACTTACATATCCTAAGGAAGACCCTTTCCGCATGCTATGTACAACACCAGGAAATTAATTCAGAAGAGACTGCTCTGAACCTTCCACTCAAGTTGATGCTGGGAGCTAAACAGACAAGGCTGGAAAGCGATAAGAAACACCATCTAAGGAAACTGGCATTAGTAAATGTCAGGAAAATAACAACCAACATTTGATCAGTGACAGCCCTCTACCATAGCCCATTGTTTTAATAGTCTTCTCTTTTGCATGAAATTGGAAAAAGCAACTTCATCTAGCAGGCCAAGAGAGGTTATTCCAAACCATGTAAGGTACCAGTTATGCAAACTATTGAACAGGGATTTCTCCCCAGAGGCCACTGAAACAAGGTTTGTAAGGGGAGATGTTCAAACCTATCTTTTGACCTAGTCTGTATGCAAAGGTTCATGTCTGGTGGAGGAAAAGTAAAGGGAAGCTATAGTATCATGACATCATGGTAGCAAGATATAGTAGTTCATGTATTAATGAACACCAGCTATTATATATTATTTGCTTATATTAAATGTAGTGTAAAACACTGTAGTTAATCATCTTAACCATAAGTAACCTTTACACTTATGAGCTCTTTATTTGATCTATACCTCATTGAATATACACTGTTACTTATCCATGGATGCACAATCGTCTTACATGTACACAAATGCTATTTTAATATGTGTATGCAAAGGTATTAAAAAGATGTTAAGAAAACAAGTGTGGCAACATGCATCTTGTGTCGCACTGTTGTTCTTCATGGAAATTGGTGCCATTATTTCAGCCCAGGTGGGCAAGTCACACACACCCCTCCTTAAGGTAAGGCACAGCAAGGACTGGGAGGAGCATGTAAGGAGGAGAATGACCAAGATAGCTATAAGTGTGGAAGAAGTTGAACTCTAATCCTTCTTTCATGCCACAAGGTGGGTATCACAAGAAGAGGTGATGTGGCAAGTCATTATATGGTACACAGGACCCAGAGGGGACATGGTGAAGATGGAGGAACTAGGAGATGGACAGCAGCCAGACTCAGGTGCTGCAGGATTCACCCAAGAAAGTAGCCTTAGATCCTTCTCCTACATCCATCCATCCATATGGAAGTGGTTGAGCTGCTTGAGGAGATAGGGAAGTTCTCCTGCCAAGTTGTGACAATGAAAGAAACTCTACAGTAGTTGCTCAAAACCAACAAAGCATTCTTGAGGATCTGGTGAAACTCCACGGTTGTGGTGCACCCTCTGTCCCCAGACCACATGCTTATTCTCTCAGTCTCTATACTCCTTGATCAAGATTTTATTTATTTATTTATGATCTAGGATTAACAACTTTGAGAACAAGATCATTATATAGGTTCCACATCAGAGGTAATGCATAAATAAACAATGCACATTATACAAAAGATAGACAAAACAATTGAAATAGAACTACTACTAATCACATATACATAATAGAGCAATACAAATGGAGAGAGAATAAAGGAAAGTGCAAGTAAAGTTAGGCAGCATTAGTACAGGCTGTGGTGGGCCCAAGCCAGAAGCAACTCTTGACAGCTGGAGGTTAAGTACAGGCTGCGGTGGGCACCAAGTCAGCAACAAGTATTGACAGCTAGAGGTTGAGAGAAAATAGAAGACAAACAGACACTTCCAAGTGGACTACATCAGCCAGAGGCTTCTTCCAGTTGATTAAAGATTGAGGAAGGAGGCATGGGTCTGAAGATTTGGCAGGAACAGGAGATCCTAGACTGGCAGAAATTGTGTAGGAAAGAGTGTGGTAGACAGGGTATGGTAGAAACCGATGGGCGTAGGTAGGTAGTAGGAGAAGACATATGAGGCCGATGCAACAAATTCCAAGTGGGAGAGGAAGATATGTGCAGTCAGGATGGAAGAAGGGCTGAGATAAATGAGAACTAGGATTAATTAAAACAGTCACAGCTATAGCTCAAAAGTAGCTGTTGTCTCAGATATGCCATCTGTCTTAGTTTCTCAGTCTCCTTTATTTTTATCTTTACCTGTTGCAAAAAAATTAAAAAGGAAAATGAAAACCACACAAAAAACTGCACATCTTCTCTTTCTTCTGATTTCTGTTACTGCTTCGTTCAATCTCTCTAAATTCTTTTGTCAGCTATTCTCCTCCAGTTTAATAAAAGAAAACGAATCCAGTTTCTTCTCTATATTGTTCTCTTTCTTTGGAACTGTTCAGTCCTTACACTACAACTGTCTTCCTCACTCATTTTCTCAACTACCAGAATAAATACATTAGGCTACTGCATGCTGCTACATGGTGCTAAGGTCTGTGTCAGTCCACCACTACAGTTCTTGTTACACATTTTATTAGAACATTTTTGAGAAAAGTACTACATACATAAATTGTGTGCATGAAAATTTTTATGAACTACCAGAATAAATATGTCAGGCTGCTGTATGCTGCTACATGCTGCTGGACTGTGTGTAGTCCCTACCCCACCACAGTTCTTGTAATTCAGTGTTGGGGAAATTGTGAGAAAAGTACTGCAAACATAAATGTTGAACTCTGAGAATTTTTCTCACCTACCAGAATAGATATGTCAGGCTGCTGCATGCTGCTACATTGTGCCACTCTGTGTTTCAGTCCCACCTCCTGTCTGCCACACTTCTTGTGTAAAAGATAAAAAGCACAATATACATACAATCTGTTCTCCAATTTTTTTTCAATGACAAGGAAAAATAATTCAGGCAACTGCAATCTGCTACCTATGGTAGTACCATGCTGTGTCAGTCCCACCAACACAGTTCTTGTACTGCACTTTAAGGATGGACTTTAATTCCCAGAAATTCTCAGCCTGATAAATTCTCCTGTCTGGAAATTGTTGCATGAAGAAACAATGTAAGATGTGCTCCTGAACAAATATGCTTCTTCACCACTGTGTGGGTCTCCCACCACAGCACCTGTCCTGATGAACTGTAGTAGCCAGAAACTGTGGTTATTTTCTCATGAAATGAGAATACTTGTTTAGGGCACATAGCTGGATGATGATGTTCCAGTTTCACTGTGTGTTCTACCAGCAAAGGTAAGTATTTATTTTGATTTGTTTTACTTTTTGGCTTGCAGGAAGAGAAACAATCTTTCTAACCATGTTTTGTTCCTGTTTCTCTCTTTTCATGTGTTTACTGCTAGGAGATGAAATCATGTTGCTGCATAGGTCTGACCTAGATCTGTTTATTTAATTTAGAAGTATTTCCTACAGGGAGGTAAGTATTAATTTTATTTTTAGGTTTGTTTTAAATTCTTAAATTTTATTCATATGTCACCCTCTAACTGTTTTCGATCCTGTTCTTGTTTCAAGATTTTTCAGCCATGTAACAATGTAGAATTAAGTAGCGTCAGGTTGATGGCTGGTATTGATACTGGATACAGATGACAGGTTGATTTTAATAAAGACACATAGAGTGGTGGAGAAACTGGTGTTGAAGGAGATCTGACCGTGAATCTGTAATGTTGACTACTTCAGTTATCTGGTAGAGAAGATAGTGATGGCTTGCTTGCTGGAGTAGGGGGCATTCTTGACAAAATAGAAGAGGACAGAGAACTTTGTTGTCAGAGCAAGTAAAACAGTCAAGAACTACAGCTCTTTTACTGATAAATCACTTATATCTCAGCAGTGCCTGTTTGGATTAAGCAAAGATGTGGGAATATAAGACATATTTTTTAGACTCTAGTACACTCCCTATTGTGTTGCACTCTGCAAGGAAACAACAGCAATGAATTTTGGAAAGGATATTTACTGTCACATGAATGATGGTGAGATCCACTGCACTTGAATTAAGATTTACTTTTCGGCTAGTGTAAAGTTAAATCAAGTTGCCTTCCATGTATTTGGCTTCCAAGTTTGGGGTTGGGTAACTAAAACCAGGTCATAACACTTGCAAATAGTCAGCATCACATTAACAATTAACAGCTGAAAATTTATGAGTTAAAATAATAGCTCTCACTCTTGCTTTCTCACTCCCTCTTTCCTATCTCTCTCTCACACACACACACACACACACACACACAAACACACACACACTGAGATAACTTTGTTTTCAAAACATTCACAATGTTTGAATGCCATACTCTATCTTTGTCATCCTTGTAATGGTTACAAACAGAGGGAAAGAAGAAAGTCTCAGTTTAAATTCACCCAACATTCTGTGGTACTGCATAGCTCAGATCATATCTAGAGATCAGGGTTTGATATTCAATTATGTGCAAAGTGCAGCACAAAGTTTTGCACTTCACCTTGATATTGTCCAGGTGCCTGAAGATGCTGTGGGAGCGGTATAGTGCAATGGTTTAAAGCTCTGAGCTGCAAATCTGGAGACCTGGGTATGAATCCCACAAGGCCCCCATATATACTGTGAGACCCTGAGCAAGTCACTTAACTTCCCTGTGATCCCAGGTCACACCTGTAAACAAGCTTTCAGCTTAGTGTGCCTCACCTGGTTAAATAATTGGAAAAAATAAAAAATAAAATAAAATATTCCATAGACTAGTGCACTGGTGCTATTCAACTGAATATAGGGCTATGTTTGCCCATTGCTAAGCCACTTACTGTAGCACTGCCCGACAGGCTCCTGAAGTACACCACTAGAATGGATTGCACCCAGTTGCAACTAGTATAATTCAAAGGGACCCATGCAAATGAACCCATTTGGCATGCAAGGCACTAAGGGGGCAATTTGAATGCCCATTATAGGCTCATTTGCATGGGTATCAAGGAAGGTTAGTGTGGCACTGCCCCATCAAATGCCCAGTCCCAGATGTGTACATATCATACTAGAAGTTCATACTAGAAATTTCATAGGAAATACAGAAGGCTAGATGGCCCATAGTGTACTCCTCCCATAAAAATGGGTTATTAATTTTCACAGTTCATATAGTAATTTAATAGATAATTATCTAGTCCCTTCTTAAATAAGTCAAAGGATCTTTCATGTACCACTGAACTAGGTAGACCATTCAATAGGAAACAATACATTGGGTGAAATAGCTATTCTACGGAGACCCTTAGGATGAGTAAGCATTAATTGATAGTGATGACTTCTCAAGCTAATTTCTCTATTATTAAAAACCAAACCTAGATCATGAAAGAGAGTGTTTTCATCCCGGATCTTATACATCAGTAGTAAATCGCCTCTAAGTTGTCTAAGGTCCAGGGATAAATATCTAAGGTTTTCCATCTGTCCTCATAACCCAGCCCATGCCATCAACCATTTTTATAAATCTCCTTGCACCCTCCACACGGTCAATATCTCTCAAGTAGGGGGCTCCACAATGGAGAACAGTAATCCAATATGGGCCATACATAAGCCTGATAGATATATCAAGGAGACAGGACCTATTTCTACTTGAGATTGATTTTTATGCAATGAATGATCCTAGAGAATGTATTAACTATTTTATTACAATGATCACTAAATTTAAGGTCATCACTAATAAGCACCCCAAATCACTCTAACTAGTAACAGGTCATAAACTCTGTCCATTTATTAAATAACTGGTGCAGGGATTACTTTTACCCAAATGCATAACAACACACTTTTCAATATTAAATCACATTCCGTGAGTTTAACCCAGTTTTCAGTTTTGTTAAATCCTCCTCCAGTTTAAGTTTACCAATCTGATGACTAACATCTGCTGCTAATTTGGTATCATCAGCAAATTTAATAGTATAACTATTTAAATTTGCATTAAAGTCAGAAATGAAAATAGAAAACAAAATAGGCCCCAGGACAGAGCCCTGAGGCACCCCACTGGTCACCCTCCCAATATCAGAATGAAATCCCTGATTCGAACTACCTGATTTTTGTCACCAGCCAAGCATTTATCCATCTAATAAGCTTCTGATCTAAAACCAATTTATGCAGGGTGTCTAACATTACATCATGGGGCACCTTATCAAATGTCTTACATAAATCCAAATAAACAATGTCCATGGATTTATGATTTGCTAACATAGCACTTACCCTCATAGAATACTAAATTGGCAGACAAACATGACCTCCCAGTTTTGAAACCATGCTGAGTGACATCCGTCAAGTTTTTCACATCAAGTTCTTCCTAGAGCCTATCGTTAATTATTCCTTCCATTGCTTTTCCCAAAATACAAGTCAAACTCACTGGTTGATAACTGGAAACTTTACTAATGTCCCCTTTTATAGATTGGAACCACTATGGCCTGAAGCCAATCAATGGCACCTCCCTCTGTCAGATGAAAGGTTAATATAAATTGGCTTGCTCCTGATGCAGGGTCAAACAAAGATGCTATCCTAGCAGCAAACTTAACACAAGTGGTAAACCCCTACCAGGAAAAACTACAAATCAGGGATCAGCACCCTCATTGACTGGATCCTTACCAGCCACCCTACCGTATAACCAATGTAAGTGTTCTCCCTGACTAGACTCAGTGATCACTCTCAATAATATGTACCTGGACAAATAAGTTTGAAGCCGCCTCCAAAACCATCTATAGCAGAGTCCTACCTTATGGCAACCTTACTCATCTCAAGACCTGTCTTAGGCAGATAGACTGGTCCTTGATTTACAAAACTCAAGATGTTAACCTAGCCCTTGATTACTTTGCTACTTTCAACACTGCCTGTAGGATACCTATGCACCAGTAAAAAGTGCAAAATCAAAGCACTTACAAATCCCTAGCTCACGAAGGCTTATTGGCACAACTCAAAGTAGGGATCACCTCTGGGCCACTGCAAGAGCTACTGGCACTCTGTCGGACATTCAAAATATAAACAGCCTCACAACCACTGTACTAAACAGATCCGCTGATGAAGAGCTCCTACTTCAAGAATGCCCTCTCAACTCCTGGGGTGAAGGAAATCCTTCCGGGACAACATAAGAAATATCATGGGTCAGCAGTCCAATCCTCTCCTACAATAATGAATGGGATGGAACCACTACATTAGACCCAGAGATCATTGCAAACACCCTAAATGATACCTTCACGGACCTTAGTGGTGTCCTCTCATCTGATTTCTTCACTGATGCTGACCATCCAATTTCTACTTCTACTACTGCCTCTCCAACCAAACCACCCTTCCATTTCAAACTAGTAAAGGCACATGAAGTCTATAAATATGTAAAGAATACCATTTCTAAGTCCCGAGCAAGCAGCGACACTATTGACCTTAAACTTCTGTCCTCACCCGGAGGAAGTACTGCTCCCTCACAAAAATTTTCAATCTCTCCTCTGCTACAGCCAATTCCCTAGGAAATGGAAGGCTGCAGTTGTCACTCCAGTGCACAAAAGTGGTGATAAGTCACTGCCTGGTAACTATCACCCAATATCAATACTACCACCTCTCTAAGGCCCTTGAAAGCTTGGTGGCGGACCAACTTTCAGACTACCTAGAAAAGCACAACATCCTATGCACCCAGCAGCATGGATTTAGGAAAGGGCACAGCACATCGACTGCCCTACTTGCATTCTCAGGAGCAATCCACAATGCCATGGATGAAGAAAACCTAACTGGAGCAGTCTACATTGACTTAACCAAGGCATTTGATACAGTACACCATGGCCTACTTATCAAACAACTACTATCCCTAGGGCTCTCGTGAGGGTCCTGGTGACTGGGTAAAAATTACCTTGCTCAGCTCTCAATCTGTAAAAGTAGCTGGAGTTCTCTCAGACTCAAAACCGGTTCACTCAGGACTTCACAGGGATCCATCCTGGGCTTCCTCCTTTTCAGCCTTTTCCTGAACTCCCTCCCAAATCCTGCCCTGAGCAAATAATCCTCTATGCTGATGATGCCGTGATTCTTGCCACTCATAAAGATCCGAACCTCTTACGCCTCAACCTTCAGCATGCTTTTTCCAAAGTTGAGATGTGGTTCCTTGAACATAAGCTGGTTCTAAACCACAAAAACTAAATCAATGCTCTTCTCTAACCCATAAAACAAGAAATGGCAAGTCCCACTCACCATTAATACATACCTGGGAAATACCTTTGAACAAGTGCCAATTTTCAAATATCTTGGAATCAACTTTGATCAAAGCCTAACCTTGCAACTCACATTGATAGTACAGCAAAACTATTAATCAGCTGAATTGGGATTCTGTATCAGAACCGACAGCTCCTTACCCATTCTGCACTGAGGATTGCCATCCAATCCTCTATCATCTCAGTCATTGACTATGGCTTAGTTATATACGGATCTGCCACTACTACAGCACTTGGTCACATTACAACATCCCTAAATAAGGCCTGTCGGCTGCTCACTGGTGCACTCGACGTACCCACACATGTGAACTCTATGCTGACTCAGGTTGGTTGCAACTCTCAAACCAGATAAAGTACCTTACCTGCCTGATGGCAAAAATCCACTCTGGGCCCTCACTCCCTTGTATCCAAGACCTGTTATGCCCGAGCGCTAGCACCATTTTACCAGAAGATCAGAACACCAGCCTCTCCAAGTCCCCGATGCCGGATTCTCAGGGACAAAGATCATTTGCCTATCGTGCCCCCAGCTGGCTAAATGCCCTCAGCACTCATATTACTGCCTCCACCTCTCTAGGTATTTTCAAATTATGGCTGTTCTCTCACCTTGCCACCTCCAGCTCCTGTGACTGCCCTGATTAAATCTCCCTATTTTCTCACTACCCACCCTCTTCCGTTATTTGACAAAGACATGTTTGGGAAACCTTTTCTCCTGCTATTGTCTGTTCCTCACACCTTTCACTTACCCCCTATTCTGGATTTTTTCCCTATTTGTTTCTCCTAATCTGGCATGACCTCTTTCTTGTAATAATAATGTGATTATTGATTTCTCAAGTCCTTTTGCACAAATGATTTGATATGTATCTGTATATATTTCTCACTCTTGACACAGTACAAATTGTTGTGCTATCTATGTAACCTTTTTGTACTGTACCTAATTGACGTGGAACCTTTGTAAAAGAGCCTCTGGCTCAAAGGTAGTAATTCCTAGAACAATAAACTAAAAAGGACATACAAAGGCTCAATCAACCAGTGCTCTATCTCCTTCAAGATTCTAGGATGTTGATCATCCAGCCCAGCAGACGTACCAACCTTAATTTTCTTTAGTTTAACTAAAACCTCCTCTCTTGTTATCTCGTCTCTTAAATTTGAATTAGAATCAACTTGGTCCTGACTAGAAGTGTCTCTAACTTGATTTGAATTAAAATGAAGCAAAAATGTGTATTGTATCCCTGGTGCTAGTGGCTCCCTCGCCAATTGCTGGTCCATTCTGTAAATGAACACTATCCCTGGTGCTAGTGGTACTCCCCTGCTGATTGCTAGCCTGTTCTATAGTTAAATAGTATCCCTAGTACTAGTGGTGTCCTTCCCCTCATACCATAGCCCTGGCTACAATAAATTTATCCCAGGTGCCAGTGGTACCCCACCGTCCTCCAATTCCATCCCTATCAGAAATACATTAGCCCTGGTGCCAGTGGTAACCCCATCCCTCCAATCCCAGCCCCTGCTACAATTCATTTATCCCTGGTGCCAGTGGTAACCCCTCCTGCCGATCCAGCCCCAGCTGGAATACATTTATCTCCCTGGTGCCTGTGGTACCCTCCTCTGATCCCTTCCCCAGTTGTAATACATTTATCCTTGGGGCCAGTGATAACCCCTCCATCCAATCCCAGCTCTATCATAAACACATTTAGTCCTGGTGCCAGTGGCAACTCCCTCCCTCCAATCCCGCCCCAGCTACAATATATTTATCTCTGGTGCCAGTGGTAACCCCTTCCCTCTGATCCCAGCCCCAGCTGAAATACATTTATCTCCTTGGTGCCTGTGGTAACCTCCTCCTCTGATCCCTGCCCCAGTTGTAATACATTTTATCCTTGGGGCCAGTGGTAAACCTACAGCTCTGATCCCAGCCCCAGCTTAAATACATTTATCCTGGTCTAGCAGTGCCCTTCCCCCACATTACCAACCCCTAAGTTCAACAACCCCTCCCTGGCTTCCAGTGATCTCCCATTTGGCACCAGGAAAACCCCACTCACCATATCCACAGTGGTGGTGCAGTGGGTGATACACTGATTGGCACAGTCCTCCTCACACCTCTACAGCTGGCCACTGAATGTACAGTCAGGAAGCACACCTCTTATTTATAGTGACAGGGCATGTCACCCTGTCCTAAAATAAGATGTGCACTTGCTGACTGTGCATACCATTGCTGTAGCTAAGGTTAGTGGGGATGCCCGGTGCCTTGGAGGGACCACTGTATGCCAGGGAGGGGTTGTTTGAATCTCAGGGGTTGGCAATCGGGGAGGGCACCACTAGCACCAGGGATAAATTATTTAAGCTGAGGCTGGGATTGAGGAAGGGTTTCCACTGGCAGCAGGGATAAATGTATTGTAGCCATAGCTGCGATAGGAGGTGGAAGGACCCAACTAGCACCAGAGATAATATTAATGAAGCCATTGATGGTATCGGAGGGACTGGTTACCCTAGCACCAGGATCCATTAATTTTAAAGAACAGGCCAGTGATTGGTGTGTGAGTTGGGGGTTACCTGTAGCACCAGGGATTCTTTTCTTTTAATGAATGGGCCAGTGATCAGTGGAGGGACACTAGCACCAGGATCCTTTTTTTAAAATGAGTGAGCGATTAGTGTGAGGGTGCCATGCACCATAGGGGACAGGTGTGCTCCCCAGCAGTCAAATGGCTGGGTGGCTGTATTGCCTCCAGCAGCCACTAGAGTTGGCCTGAAAAGTCAGGGATGTGTTTGGTGGTGCACAAAGGACCATGTTAAACCTTTTGCACAGCACTAAACCACTGAATACGGACAGCGCTCAAATTCATGACCATGCCCCTCCTTTTCCTTCATGTACAGTTTACATAATTTTTACCTTAGCGCTAACTTTCTGTGCCCCTGCAAAGTCTCCTTTGAATATGGGGTTCAGCACAACCACAGTTTGGTAAAGGCAAAGACCCATTAGCACCCATGCAAACTTTTGAATATCAGGCCACGATCTTGTATCTAACTTGGTCTGCTTTAGGGTGCCATTTACGTGAATGATCTCATACCTCCATCCTGTGACATATATTATGTGATCCATATGCCCCCATGTTGGGTGCTATATTATGTGATTGTTATGAACAGGTTTAGCACACAAACCCAAACTTAGAAGCCAAATGTGAGGAAGCAACCTGATTTACTTTATACCAGTCCAAGAGCAAATCTTAATCCCAATGTAGTGGAGCTCACATAAATCACACAATGTTGTGAGTTTCAAAGGACACACAGATAACAATAAACCTGTACTATATCATTCAATAAGTTTTATTTTAAGCAAGACACAGACTTGAAAAAAAGATAGTATATAATAATTAGCAATTAATTAAACTACTGTCTCTTTCAAACCCATTTGAATGAACACAACATTGCTGACAGTCTTGCTTCCATCTGGAAAGGGGAGGTTGCTGGAAAGGTATATTCTTTGAACAGTTCCGTTTTAGCTGATACTCTCAGTACCACAGTCCCAATTTCAGCAGCATATAACCAGTACAGCAGTTAACTCTCAGTACCACATTCCTAATTTCAGCTTGGCATATAACCAGTACAGCAGTTACAGTTTATAAATTCTTAGCAAAACATGCATATTGTACATATTAATCACCCTATGAGCCCACAGCACCAACAGGAAAAATCTCACTCTCAGCCCTTTTAGTCTCTTGGCTAAGGTGAGACATTAATCTAGAAGTTTATTTGGAAATGGGCTTATGGTCACTGACAAACTCTTGTTTTACCTGGTTCATGGGAAGATGGGAAGTGATGCTTGTTGGCATTCTCTTCCTCGATGGTCCAGTCTGGTGTAGTTGTTTTGAGCTGATGGGAGTCTTGTACCTGAACAAATTGTCACTCATGATTTTGAGGTATGGTAGATGGCACAGGATACTACATGTTGCTTTTCTTCTCCTGAAGTACAGTAACCCTGAGTTGTTGCAGACAGACTTGTTACTATAGAAGATGTGGTGATGGCATCAGATGTTAAAATACCATCTTGTTAGTGCTGGATGTTCAAAACACCATAGTTGATGGCACTGGATGTTAAAGGATTTTGACAAATTACAAATGTGGCTATGTGACAATAGAATACTATTGTATACTGTTAAGACAAAGTCTTTGTTTTGGTGCCCAGCAGAAGTTAAAACAATTTGAGTCTTTCATTCTTTCACTGATTTGAGTGGTGGTAGAATTAAACAAGTAATGTAATTAATTTTTGATATCTTGGTTTCTTTTTAGACCAAAGTCTGATATTTCAAGATCATATTGATTCTGTAGTTAAAAATATACATTTTGTCTGAGACAATTGTACTACCTAAAAATTGTTTGTCTATTTGTTCTAAGAAAGTACCAGCTCGTCACATAGAAACATAGAAGTTGATGACGAGATAGGACCACAAGGCCCATCCAGTTTGCCCTTTTCTTTTCTACCTTATAAATGTGCCATCGGCCTTTGCTCTGTCAGTGGCCTATCTATTCATAGTCATTTGTATTGCTCCCTTATGCCTATCCCATGTCTGTTTGAAGCCCTTGCACTGTATTCATAGCCCCCACTTCTTGTGGTAAGCCATTCCATGCATCCACCACCCTTTCTGGAAAAAGAATTTCCTCACATTCCCCTTTATCGCCCCCCTCTAATCTCATGCTGTGTTCTCTTGTCCTGCTATTTTTCTTATATTTAAACATGTTGAACTATTTCACCTTATTAATGCCCTTAAGGTGTTTGAATGCCTCGATCATATCACCTCTCTCCATCCTTTGCTCAAGGGTATACATATTGAGCTCTGTTAATCTGTCCTCATATATCTTCTGATGCAGTCCCTGCACCATTTGGTTGCCTTCTCTGGACTGCCTCAATTTGGTTAATGTCCTTGTGAAGGTGTAGCCTCCAATACTGCATGCAGTACTCCAGATGGGGCCTAACCAGTGTCTTGTAAAGAGGATTATTACCTCCTCTTACGACTTGTGATATCCCTACTAATACACCCTAACACCCCCTAGCCTTACTTACTTACTGCTTTAGAGGTTTGTTTTGATGATTTCAGGTCATCAGTGATGATGATGCCCAAGTCTCTTTCTTCCTTTGGGACTGCTAGCAACTCTCCCAGCTTATAGGTGGCTCGGGTTTCTCTTCCCTATGTGCATGATTTTGCACTTCTTTGCATTAAATCCCAGTTGCCACTCTTCTGATCATTTTGCTAGTTTACACAGATCTCTTCTCATTCTGCCCACCCCATCTGGATCTTCTACTCTGTTGCAGATCTTGGTGTCATCTGCAAACAGACAAGCCTTACCCTCTAGTCCATCTGCAAGGTCACTAATAAAGATGTTGAAGAGGACTGGCCTCAGGACTGATCCCTGAGGTACCCCACTTATGACTTGCATCTCTTCTGACTGTATACCATTTACCACCACTCTCTGTTTTCTGCCCGCAACCAGTTTGCCACCCAGTTGACCAACTTATGACCCACCCGCGCCTACCCAGCTTATTTATCAATCTTCTATGTGGAACAGTGTCAAAGCTTTGCTGAAGTCAAGGTAGGCAACATCAACTGCTCCCCTTGGTCCACCACTCTGGTTACCCAGTCAAAGAAATCTATGAGATTAGTTTGACAGGACCTTCCTTTGTAAACCCATGCTGTCTTGGATCCTGTGACCCTATGGATTCCAGGTGTTGCACTATCCTTTCCTTAAGGAGTGCCTCCATAATCCTGCCCATTACTGAGGTAAGACTGACTGGTCTGTAGTTCCCCGCCTCCTCCCTGCTACCACTCTTATGGAGCGGGATCACATGAGCCCTTCACCAGTCTTCTGGGACCTCTCCTGTGCTCAGAGACTCACTAAACAGCTCTGCTAATGGCTCTGCTAGTTCCACCTTTAGCTCCTTAAGTACCCTGGGATGTATGCCATCAGGTCCCATTGCCTTATCCACCCTGAGCTTATAGCTCTTGTAGGACCCTTTCTTTTGTGAAGAGAGTAGTGCTCCCCCGTGTCCATGATGCTGAGCTGTGGGCCTGCTCTACCTTCTCTTCAGTAAATACTGAACAAAAGTATCTATTTAGGATAGATGCCTTTACAGGGTCCTCCTCCTCACATGCTCCCTTTTCTCCATTAAGCTTCAATACCCTCTGGACTTTCTCCTTTCACTAATGTATCTATAGAAAGTCTTGTCACCTTCTTTACTGTTCGTGCTAGTGTTTCCTTAGTTTGGGACTTTGCCTGCCTTACTGCTTCCTGCTTCCCTTAGGGCAGTTTAGTATGCCTCCTGTCTTCATCCCGCTGTGTTCCCTTATATTTCCTGAAGGCCAGCCTTTTGGCTCTGACCTTTTCTGCTACTGTATTTGAGAACCAGCGGTTTCCTTCTTCTTTTACACTTCCTTTTTTGTCTAACACAATGGGATGTTGCTTCAAGTATTGCATCCTTAATGCTTGCCCACTTTGCCTGTACCCCACCTGTGTTTCTTTTGCCAGGGCTAGCTTAACTCTGTTGGCCATCTTATCAAAGTCAGCTCCTCTGAAGTCCCATATTTTTGCCTTGGAGTGGGATGATTTAGATGTAGTAGCCAAATTGAACCATACCATGTGATGGTCACTGGCCCCAGGTGGCCTTCTACCTGAGATCTGTGATCCCTTCCCTGTTAGTCAGTACTAGATCTAGGATAGCCCTGTCTCTTGTGGGTTGCTGTACCAGTTGTTTGAGGCCCTCCCCGCAGGAATCCACTATGTGTCTAGTTCTGGCAGATGTTCCTGCTGGTATTGACTAATCTGTATCCTGCATGTTGAAGTCTCCCATTATCAGAACCTCCTCTTTAGCTGTCATGTTTTGTATATCTTCTAACAGTAATGTATCTGTGTCCTCCCCTGGTCTGGGGCCTGTAGACAACCCCAGTTCTTATTGCTGTTCCATTTCCTGTTTCCAGGGTGACCCACAGTTCTTCTGGCTCCTTGTGTATTCTGAATTTCTGTAGCTTTGATATTTTCATTTGACATACAGGCCACTCCTCCCCCCTTTTGCACCTCGGTCTCTTCTAAACAATACATAGCCAGGTACTGAAGTCTCCCAAGTTTGGTTACTGGTAAACCACGTCTCACTAATTGCTACTATGTCCAGTTTAGCCTCTGACATTATTGCTCCTGCAGGTCTGGGATCTTATTTCCCAGGCTGTGAGCATTGTGTACATGATTTTCCATGGGCCAGATGTGTGTTAGTTGTTGGGTGAGGTTTGGCATTACCCTGTGCATCATATGGGGAGACAAACCTTTTTCTTACCTGGTGATGCAAATGAACCACAAACATGCTGAATCCCTGTTTGACCGCTAGCTGAGGGGAGGGTGTTCTTCCCATTCGATGTGTGGGTGCTGCACCCTCTCCCATTTGCTAGTTTAAATGTTCTGCAAAGACGCCAAACTTCTGCCCCAATGCACTGACTCCTCCTTAGTCAGATGCAGTCCATCAAATTTAAAGAACTTTCGCTCCCAGAACTGTTGCCAGTTCCCTACAGATCTGTGTCCTTTTCCTGGCACCAGCCCTTGAGCCACGTGTTTGGCTCCCTATCTCCCTCTCTGACCTTCCGTCCATCTGCTCCCTCTCCCAGACTGGCAGGATCTCAGAGAAGGAGATGCCAGATGAAATAGATGATAGTTTGTCACCCAACCTGGTCAGGTGCTCCTTGGTCTCCACAACTGACCGGCTGGCAAGATCATTAGTCCCTATGTGTACTAGGACATCAATGTTTTCTCCTGCTTTGTGAACAATTTTAGCAATCGGTCAGTGTCTCTCCATGCTGATGTACCTGGGAGACATCTGACCATTACCATGGCTGGAGATGGGTATCAACTCCCTGAATCATGGAGCTCCCATGATCTGAAGTTTTTGGGTTTTTGCTTTTTTTTGTTTTGGTTCCTGATTTGGGTGAGTTTGTTGTGCTAGCTCAGGTGTTGCAGTGTCTTCTGCCTCTTTGTTTGATTTCAGAGATAGAGGCAGATACCTGTTTGTAGTGTTTATATGGTTTTTGGAGGTAATATGTTGGAGAGCAGAGTGATGGGGCACCGTTGCCTTCTAACCACCTGCCAACCTCCTGGACCAACTACCCTCTGCGGTCAAGGTTTTTCTGTTGGATGCTGGGGAAATGACGGGTGGTTCTTATAATGTATTTCCTCTGAATATGAAATTTGAGGCATTTCAATCTCTGCCCATGCTGCCCGGAGCTGAGCCTTAAGATCTCCAAAGGCCCAGCATGTAGGACAGTGTCCTAAATCCTGTAAGACTGTCTTTCTGAAAATTGTTCCACAGTACCTGCAGTTAATGATATCCATTCTAGATAAGTTGCTGGGTTTATAACCTAGTCAGAGTAATTAGAAGGAAAAAATGCAAGTAATGGTTTGATTGTGTTTTGTTTAACTTGTTATAATAACAAGTTAAATTACTAGTGCCCCTGTAAATGAGCTCACCTTGTGGAGGCCCCACTGATCCACCCCTTCCTGCTCTGCCACAGGAAATGTCACAACTGTGGTACCCTATAAAAGGAGTGTAGTGTGGGTGGTTAGATGGGGTGGGTGGCTGGGCCCTTCCCCTGCTGAAAAAGAAGAACCACGGACGAAAGAACAAGGAAGTAAGAGCAGAAACAATCAGTCAACAACAAATGCAGTAACCCTGAAAGCTTATCCTAATGTTACATAAAACTGTAAAACCTGTAAAGCACCACCTGTAATAATTTCAGAGAAGATATACTCTGTAAGAAATACTGTTGCTATCTGTTGATTATGGCTTTCAATTTATTCTTCAGCTTTTACTACTGCTCTTCTACAAGTAAAATCTCTGTCATTCTGTTTGTAGATTTACTGGTTCAGCTCATCATTTGACTCACATACCCATTGTTCTTTGTATGGTAAGCTGAATGGTTCTCATTTGAGTTAACTACTTTAGTTCAATAATATTCAAAAGGCTTCAAAGTTCCCAACTTCCATTTCATTTCATGCTGGCTACCTGAGTTAATCCCAGTCCATATGTTACTAGGTAAGACTGCATTAGGACAAATATTTTGGCTGTGTCTTGTTATGAAGGTATGGAATGCATTGCCTGCTTCATTATTGTTTATAACCTTAGTCTGCTTTTAATAAATGTCTAAAACAATGACTTAATGTTTCCCAATGTTCATGTTACAGAACCATGGAAACATAGAATTTGACAGCAGATAGGACCGCTTTGCCCACCTAGTCTGCCCATGTTCCCAACCTACTGTCACACCATAGATCCCTACTTGATCTCTACTTTACCCCTTTCCTTATTTTTAAGGTTCCTGTATATATGTCTATCCTATGTCTCCTTAAATCCCATTACAGATTTTGCTCCCACCATCTCCTAAGGAAGGCTGTTCCTGGCATCCACCACCCTTTCTGTGAAGTAGTGTTTCCTTACATTTTCCCTGATTCTAACCCCTTCCAACTTCATTGCATGACCCTTGTTCTTGTGCATCCTTTTCTCTGAAAAGGCTTCCATCTTGAACCTTATTTATACCCTGAGGTATTTGAAAGTCTCTATCATATCCCCTCTCTCCTTTCATCCAGTCTATACATACTGAGGTCCTTTAGTCTCTCCTCATTGGGCTTTGGATGCAGACACTGTACCATTTTAGTTGCTCTCCTATGGACTGTCTCTGCTCTATCAATATCCTTTTGGAGATGAGACATCCAGAACTGGACACAGTACTCTAGGTGAGGTCTGACCAGAGATTGATACAGAGGTATCACAACTTCCACTTTCTGCTGGTGATACCCTGCCTATGTACCCTACAATCCCACTGACTCTCCCACTGCCTTGTCATACTGTTTGGCCACCTTTAGGTCATCAGATATGATAACATCCAGGACTCTTTCCTGTTTGGTGGTTGCCATTACCACTCCCTGATTTTGTACTCTGTCCCTGAGTGTCTATGCCCTAAGTTTATGATTTTACATGTGTTTTGAAACTTAGTTGTCACTTTCTAGACCACTCCTCAAGCTTACCTAGAACACTATTCATTATTTCCACTTCTCCTGGAGTGTCCACTCTATTGCATATTTTTGTGTCACCTTCAAGAAACATACCTTCCTTCTAGTCCCTGTGCAATGTTGCTTATAAACATATTAAAGAGAACTGGTCCCAGTACTGATCCTTGTAGCACCCTGATAGTCACCCTTCCTTCCTCAGAGTGAACTCCATTTACCACTACTCTCTTTCACCTATTCTTCAACCAATTTCTTACCCAGTTTACCACCCTGAATTCCACTCCTAGGTTGTCCAGCTTATTTATGAGTCTCCTGTATGGAAAGTGTCAGAGGCTCTAACTGAAATCTAGGTAGGCCACATCCACCACTCCACCCTGATCTACTTCCTGGTCACTCCATCAGAGAAATCTATAAGATTAGTTTGACATGACACCCCCCCCACACACACACAGTGAACCCATGCTGCCTCAGATCTTGTAAGCCACTGGATTGAAGATATTCCATAATACTTTCTTTCAGAAGTGATTCCATTAATTGCCCCACCACTGAAGTCAGACTGACAGGCCTGTAGTTGCCAGCCTCCTCCTGTTCCCACTTTGAAAAGTGATACTACATCTGCCCTTATCCAGTCCTCCAGGACCACTCTCATTTCGAGTGAGTGGTTGAATAGGACTGTCTGAGGTGCAGTCAACACCTCTCAGCTCCTCACAAACCTTGAATGTATCCCATCTGGCCTCATTCACTTGTCCACCTTAAGAGATTTGTAAGTTATTTCAGGACTCTGTCCTCTGTAAATAGACTAGTGTCCACAATCCTTCCTTTGATACCCCAGACACAGATACATGTTATGACCAATGATATGTTGTATTGACATTCTCTTTATTGTCTGTTCTTTATGGGTCACCCATAAAATGGGCATTGGATGCCCTTGGGTTTTGCCTAGTTAACACATCTTAAATATAAATAAATAAATATCATCTTGATTGTATTGTTTTCAGACCTACTGCATCTCTAGATAGCATGAGAAGTTCAGAACACAGTACCATAACCTCTCTTGAGAAATTGCCATATTTTTATACAGTATAATTTACAGAGCAAATGTTTTCCTTCCTCATCATCAGACATTAATAAGGCTAATTTGAATGTTATTTACATTTCATCTAGAAACATTCGATCCAGCCGGCCAAGACCTCAACCATCGAGAGATCTCACCGCATCTTAAACCGAGGCCTGGACCCGACCAGAAACCCAGGCCCATCATTGCCAGATTTCTAAACCACGCACATACTGAACTGATTCTTCAAAAGCGAGGCAATTAGGTGACTTACTGGCAAGAAACAGAATCCTAATTTTCAGAGACTATTCTAAAGAATTATCTAACAAACGAAAAGCTTACAACCCCATTGAAACAATCCTTCATCAGCATGGAATTAAGTTTGCACTCGTTACCCTGCAACAATGCATCTTTTTTGAATGATTCTACTAGAGATTTCAGTACCCCAGAATCTCTCTCTCTGAATTTCTGAATTGGACACAGCCTGCACTTACATTTGCCGTGCGATGCTAATGTAGCTGGCCTGCTCCAGCACAAGCACTCAATTACAATGTCTTTGCCTTTCCTGCTGAAACTGTCCTTCAGGTCCCTTGAGAAATCTGCAGCCATCATATCTGCCACTGTAGCTCCTGCCAGAAGCTCCGCATGCATACAAGAAAAAAGCATCTGGTTCTTCTCTAAATAATAATACCTGCTGTTTAAATAATATTTCCACCTCTCCAGCTTCCCATGTGGAACGTCACATCAGTTTTCTACTCCTCTTACCTTGTCTAACAAATTCTCCCCACTCCAAGAAGATCTGCTCAAGAAGATCTGCACTTATCTATGGAGGATCTGAGACAGACTGTATCTAACACGTTTACTCAAGACCGAAGAAGCTCTCAACAGGTAATGACTCTCCCGATTCTTCCTGGGCTGATCTTGTGTCCAGCTCTCCTTTAAATCATCTGAACTACCCAAAAGAAAAGGAGAAGAAAATCGAAGAGCAAGGTACCTGAGGCTTTTCCCACAAAAAAAAAAATTTGTAATAAATACTATGGCCCATAATTAGATGTAGTATAACAGTTTCTCACCAGAATCCATCCTGTTTACACCACCTCACTCAATTCCTTCAGTACATTTTACATAAGCGCAGTCTCTCTATCGCACCCAACAGGTTTGGAGCACTTAATGCAATAAATCGCTATCGCTGCTGAGAAGCCTGTATCTGTCTGTGGGATGTGAGCCAATTGACACTGGAGGTATTTAATCCATGGGAGTTACTCTCAATGTATTCATGGAAAAAATAAAAATAAGAGAAAGAATAAATATTACAATGTTTGTAAGATCTCTTCTAATTAATCCTTGTGTGGTGCCAGACATTAGTATATATAATTGCTATTTACATTCTAATTTTTCATAAGCTTTAGTGCCACCATGTGGTCAGGCGATACATACATATATAGAGTTCTGTATTTCGTATCAGTGTGCCCTTAACCCCTACTATTATAGCATTTTTCCACATAAATCCAATCATTTGGAATGTGGAGGATGATTAACAAATATTCTAAAATCATTTACTTATTTAATATTTATTTTGCATCACTTCTGGTATGTAGTGCATCAGGTGCATTCCATTATATCTCACAGATTTTGCACCAAAGTATGCTTCAATTGTATTTCTATACATTGAGTTTTTCCGCCTTTTCACATTATTCTTCATCCCATTTTCTTCCAAATCATTGGAACTTATAAAATGATTCACAATACACTGATGCACTATGAACCTATTGTATATACTGCATTCCCTAACCTAGCTTATGTGGATTGATACACATTGGGCATCCTTTATCTGGCTCACACTGTTCCAGCATTATCTGTCATCATGTTGGTATACTTTATTTAATATTGGACTTATTGCTAGGTCCAAGCTAATTCATTATGTTTGGAATTTAACACTATTACATAATTATCCTTTTTTTTTGGTAGAATGATGTTTTATTCCTCTTTACATAAATCATATAGTAGGATTGATTATTGGTTCTCTTCTCCCTCATTACTGAAAAATATTGATAACATCGATTCTCCCTATTGTTATATCTGATCATTCCCCTATCAGTTTACATTTACTCTGGGGTCCACCTTCTTCTAAATCCCCATCTTGGCGTTAGACCCACTTTTACTCAGAGACCCTGAATTCACTCCTGGATTAAAACCCAGATTCAAGATTTTCTTTCTATTAACGATACTCCTGATATGTCTCAAGGTACATCTGGGAAGCATTAAAAGCCACTATTTGAGGTAAAATTATTAGTTATGCAGCGATAGAAAGAAATTAAGAGAACAACAATTAGCTAATTTAGAAAATCCTAAAGAAAAAGAAACTCAATACTATAAATTAAATAAACCCAATCATAATTCACAGCTTCATCTGGAAATTCTACAATTAAGAATTAAAATTAATGAGTTGATATCCAGGAAAGCTGAACTTGACCTTTTAGGATTAAACACGGTTATTGGGAACAAGGGATAAATGCGGAAAGTTGCTTCTTACCAGCTAAAACTCAACAGATGCCGAGACATATAGCAGGTCTAAAAGATCCATCAGGTCAGACACACACAGACAACCTTTCAATCAATCAGTATTATGCAATCCTTTTACCATCAACTATACTCGCAACCTAATACTACAAATCCCAACCTAATACAACATTTTCTGGAAAATTGAATCTATCCCACCTATCCCTCAGGACAAAGCTATGCTTGATAAACCAATCACTTTACAGGAAATCCAAACTGTTTATCATCATTAAAAATGGTAAAGCACCTGGCAGTGAAGGGTTCCCTATTGATTTTATAAACCCTATCTGACACTCTTTGTCCTGTATTAGTCAATGTATTCCAAGAAACAACCTTAATAAAAGAAACTCCATGCACAATAACTGAAGTCATTATAACAGTCTTACCAAAAAGAAAAGACCCTTTTCTTCCTTCAAACTATAGACCGATCTCACTTCTTAATACTGATGGAAAATCTTTGCCAAGTTATTAACTCTCCACTTAGAATCTTTAATGACTAAACTCATCCATACTTCTCAATCAGGATTTATCAAAATAGAAACAGTTCCAATCATCTTCTCATTACTCAATTTATTTCACAAAGCAAAACTCTATTGGTAACTCTCACTATACTTCACTCTCATATGCAGATGATCTCCTTATTTTACTTGAAAACCTCGAAAGTTCAGGCAACCTTTAGTTAAACTACTGAATGACTTCACCTCCCACCAGGACTAGCTCTAAACCTTAACAAATCCAAATGCTACCACTGAATACCCTTTGTAGTCCCTCATGAACAACTCATTTGGCTTTCATTGTGCTCCCCAAGGTATATCTTATCTTGGCATTTGGATCACCCGACATTGAATAAATTATAGGATGCTAATCTTTCCCTCTGTTAACCAGTATCCAAACAACACTTGATAGATGGAAGCTACTTAAACTTTCTTTTAATGGTAAAATTTCCACCATTAAAATGTCTATAACTCCTAAAATATTATACCTTTTTCCAATATCCCTTGATACTTCCCTCTAGTTTTCTTACCAAAATAGACAAAATTATCAGAAGCTTCATTTGGGAGGCAAAATACCTAGATTTAGTCATAATAAACTTAGATCCCATTGCTCAAAAGGTGGCTTTGGCCTTCCTTGGTTCCAAACCTACTTATGGGCTTTCGTACATCTCAAACAATTAAATGGTTTAACAAACCCAACATCCAGTCTCCTTTATGTCAATATGGAAACATCCTTATGTCCTGTAATGTGGTGACTTCTTTCCTTATAACACCCTACCTCTTCTTTAAAGTCTCACCCTACCATAGCTGCTTCTATATTCTATTGGAAAATCATTCACAAGCATATTAAATCTAATCCCAAACCCTTAGCTTACAATTCCCATCTGGGTAACACCATATATCTCTTGATAATCACCCCATTTTTGTCGTACCTGGAAAAATAGGGTATTCTTTTTGCAGGATATGCTTGAACCCAAGTCATTAAAGTTAAAATCTTACACCACCTCACGAGGCATATAGAATCTTTCCATCAGGATTTTGGAAATATCTACAGCTTCCTACTGCATGCAACTCTTACTCACACCCTTCTCTATTAATTCTTTGTATGATAAGCACATCTCTAAATGGATAAAAACAACATCCAATTTAAATAGCACTGTTTACAAAGATATTTGTGATATCCTTCCTGACTACTCTGTCAATGCTAAAACAGATGGAGTACTTTGCTACAATATAATATCACCAATGCACAATGGTCCAGATGTTGGCTCTCCTGTCACAAATCTTTTAATGATAAACGCAGTTCTCTCATTCAAACCAAGATCCTTCATTTGTGGTACAGAACTCCTGTTGTATTACAAAAAATGGGTTTATTGAACAATAACAATTGCTGGTGGCTGCAATTCCCCAATGGGATTATTGCATATCTTATGGTACTGTCCCCTCATGAAAAATATTTGGCACTGTACTCACAGATTTGCAATGAAAGTGGCAGGTCAGCCTTTTACACTGAACCCTAAACATTGCATTCTTGGTATTTTTAATCACCATTCTTATAAAATTTCATATTCTAGAGCAGATGGTTAAATATACTCTTCCTTCAAGTTAAATGCACAATCCTCATGCATTGGAGATCCAACATAATCCCTACCCTTCCGGTATCATTAACCAACTATTGCAATATGCCTCTCTAGACGGTATGATATATATCTTGTTTGACCGACTCATGTGTGTATAACAATTGCTGGCAGGGCTTTTTAATTTTTGGAATCAACTAAATCTTCCAACACCAATGTATGGACTTAATATATGTGGATTTTCCTTTTACTGATACATCATTGTAGTCTCACTTTTTCCCTTTTTATAGTTTCCTCTTCTCTTCTTAACTTTCTTATATATCTTTTCTTTCCTATACTCTGTTCTCAATCGTTCTTTATTACTCCACAATCCTTTTACTAATGTACTTTTTTCCTTTTGCAGCATCATATATAATTCTGTAACATTTTAATATAAACCGTATCTAATCATACTATCCGCTTAAAGTTCACTACAAATGTCAAGTATATGCTAATTACATGACCTGTATTGTTTACTATATTTTAAACCAAAGCTCCTTGCATTATTGTAGCAATGTTCTTATTATATGCTGCCTCAATTTCTTTAAAAAAATCCTCACATTGTACTGTACTGTAAGAAGTTTGTCTGTATATCTTATGAAAATTATTAAAAAGTTTAACTGTAAAAATAGAAACATTCGAATAAACATGTTTTCACCTGGAGAGAGCACATTATGCAACCAACTGAGTAGCTGCTTTGCAAGCACTCCTGCTACTCTCTCCTTCCAAACAGACCAAACTAATTAAAATCACTGGATCACGATACGCAGTAGTGCCTAATACCTCAGAGAACTTGGTGGCCCCTTTGCCAGACACCTCAACAGCAAAAATGGAAAATGACCATTACAGGGACAGTCACTGTAATGGTCCATTTCTGTGTTTCGCCTTCCAGTGTCCTGCCCCCACCCCAGAAAAACTCCAACCTGGAGTTGAGAATCCTAAAGTCCCAGGGGTGTGGGGCACAGCCCCAACAGAAAACACTGAGGCTTGGTCAGCACAATACCTGCATTGGTACTGTGCTGTCACTGTGTGGGTGGTTGGCAGATTTACTGTTGACCAAGCTTAGTGCTTCCGGAACTTACGGGCAGCACTGTTGGCAAATTTTAAGCCATTTGGTGAAGAATGGAAGTTGAGATGTGGCCAGCTCTCCCGTGATGCATGCTGCCCAAAATGCTGGAGAAGGCTAGTAAGAAAGCAAAGTCCCAGACAGGCCCGGCAGCACGAAAGTCCACAAGTTCACAGGAGCAGACCCTCCTCACCCTAAACAGATTCCTGGAAGAATTTTGTCCATTTAGGGAAGAGGTAAAATCTTTAACTGAAGATATGAGAGCTATTTTGAATGCTTTAGAGGGCCTCGACAGTGCACAGCGACTGTGAAACAAGAATGATCTCACTGGAGAAAAGGTAGATAAGTTTGACCTGGCCCTGGTAGTTACAAGGCAAAGGATTACAAAACTGGAGGCAAAAGTAGAAGACTTAGAGAGAAAGAGCTGCTGCAACAATGCGGTTATCATAGGGCTCCTCGAATGGGAAGAAGAAACTAACCCAGTTCAATTCACTCAAAAATTGTGGACAAACTGGCAGGCCCCTCTCCTTCAGGCCAGCATACACAATTGAGTGCGCTCAGTGCACCTTAGGACCAATGCCCTTCCATGCACACAGCCAAGAACCTTCATCTTTAAATTTTTAAACTATCAAGAGCAACCACTCTTTATGATGAAGCTAAAAAGAGTTCAAGGAGGTGCAGTGGGAAGGAAAACCAGGTTCGTGGAGACAAGCCCTTCCACTCTCAGTCCGCCCAGAGCAGAGCAGCCTACTATGGCATCATTACAAAGTTACTGGCAGAAAACATTCTATTCTGCATGGGGTATCCAGCTAACTTCCAGGTGTCTCTAGAAGAAAAGTGGGTCACTTTCAAAGATCCAACAATAGCAGAAGAAGTGCTAAGGAAAGCGTTGCCTGACCTGTTTCGAGATGGCTGAACTGATCTGCCCATGTGGCCAAAGTGTTTAAAGCTGTTGTTCAGTATCACTACAGTAAGTATGTGACAGGAGGTTTCACAAGAGGAAAAGGCCAGTTTATTCCCCTGATTTACACTGTAAAATTTGCAGCCTGCTCTGTTTGATGCTTGTGGGGTATAATGAGTCTGTTTTCTGTCCCTTAACCTGTTTTCACCCACTAGGTCTCAAGTTAAGACTGTTGGACATTATTTTCAAGAATGCTGGACTTAATAGAGAGTGGACATTTTATTGGTGAAGTTCTTATGTTTAGGATCCATTTTTCCTCACCCTCTCTCTCTATATTAATATTGTGCACAGTGGTTTTCAGGTTCTACTCTCCCTGTTTGCCTAGGAGAGAGCATTTTCTATTAGGCAGAAGTTTAATAAGGAATAACTTGGGGCAGGAGGTATTTAAGCTACTTAGTGGCTAAAAGAAAATGTCCTGCTATGCAT
Source organism: Neoceratodus forsteri (assembly GCA_016271365.2). Lineage (NCBI taxonomy): Eukaryota > Metazoa > Chordata > Ceratodontiformes > Ceratodontidae > Neoceratodus > Neoceratodus forsteri. The sequence continues at coordinate 1,022,154,973 of CM028129.1, forward strand.
CCAGGAGGCGCACATTTTGGGAAGGCAATCCTCCATGTAGGGGCAAAGTGTTGCAGGTGCCTTTAGAAGAGCAGGAATTACTAGCTCTCACCACGTTCTAGGCTCCTTCTAGGTTTGAGTTGCAAAGAGCAGGCTAATATTTATTTTCATCAGCTGCTCTCAAACCCGAGGGAAAGCAATATACATCATTCCTGCTCTGCCTGGATGGTCCTTGGTCCCAAAGTGATTATTTGGGAGTGCACTTGGGCTAGGGCTCTAGTCTCAAGGTGAGTGCTCCCTCAATGTTCCACACATTTATCCTAGGAAATAGCCCTGCTGGCTACAGAAGCTGTACTAATTGGTTTGGATGAGGGGGAAGGCAGGAGGAAGCTATTACAGGGCTCATCACATACCATGAAGATGGCACATGGGGAGATGTATTTCTCACCCATTGAAGTATTCATTGCTATTGTCAAGGGTCAGAGAGTGCAAGGAAATGGGGAGGGAAGATATTGGCATCAAGGACTGTGTACAAAATGGGGACTATGGGTAATCTGGGGATATGATAGGGGAGTGGGGGAGGGACGACTTTACATTGTGGTGGGACAAGGCTAGGTAGTTTCTGTACAAGATCCAATCTATTGTACCTATCAGCCAATTATTAGAAAAGTCATAATGGCATACCCTAGGAACATTTTGTCATGGAATATCCATGGCACCCATAACAAGGTCAAGTGGTATCAGGTGCAGAAACATCTCCACCTGCTTAAAAGTGACATCTCCCTGCTGCATAAAACTCACCTAGTAGAATAAGAAGGCAATCTTTTTGCCAACAATTTTTGGCCAGGTTTTGCTGCAGGAGATAGCACTCAAAGTAGAGGAGTGGCCATTTTAGTAGAAATGAATGTCCCATTCTCATTTGAAGAGGTTATCAGTGACCAAAATGGGAAATATGTTTTGTGGAAGGTCTTCTGGAAAGGACTACGGTAATATTGAGGAGCATATACAGCCCTAATGCTGACATCCCTGTTTTTTTTTAATGAACTACTACAGTTGCTAGCCCCTTTCACTAATTGTCCCATCATATTGGGAGAGATTGGAACCTCCCTTCTCTTCAGATTTAGATAAATTGGACCCCAAAAGCAAAGGCCTGTCACCAGCACAGAGATCCATCAGGAACTGGTCGATCACCTAGGGATGTGTGACCCATGGAGGGTTCTTTATCCCGATGTTAGAGAATACACCTTTAGGTCTGGGGTGCACAGCTCCTTGTCCAGAATTGACTATATCCTAATTAGCCACTCTCTGTTAGGTGTGGTACTAGAGGCAAAAATAGAACCAGGGGTAATCTCGGACCACTCTGTAATCTGGTGCACCCTGTCAGTTTCAGCAGGTGTGCCCAGAGAATCAATATGGAAACTGAATAATCAACTCCTTAAAGAGCAAACTTTAGTAGACTGTATTACCCAAGAAACTGAGAAATACACGGCTGTGAACTTAAACTCTACAGGACAGCCTGATCTAGAGTGGGTGGCTCTAAAATGCATCCTGTGTGGAGTGTTCTTAAAATTAGCTTCCCAGCAGAAATGCAGTAGAGAACAAAATGTCTTATCTCTCTTGGTGGACATTTGAAACCAACTGAGATCCCTTTCTTCTGACACACCGAAACAGATCAGATTTGACTAATAGGTCTTGGGACCAGTATTGTACCCTTCTCAGAGAAAGGCAGAATACTCAATCTTAAAATGGGTTTGAAGTACATAGATCGGAGGGAGGGAGCTGGCCATCTTTAGCCCTGTGGCTCAAAAAGATGGAATCATCTAGAATAGTGACAAGTATTCATTCCCAGATGGATGGATCTCTCCACCTTATCCCTAAGGGAATTACTGATGAATTCACTAAGTACTACTCTGACCTCTATAGTCCCATGCCCAATTTACCTGGGGCTGATCTAGTGCATCAGTACCTTGAGTCTATCTCCTCCCTTCTTTGCATCCTGAGTGTCAAGAGAGGCAGATAGCACTTACCAAGGCAGAAATGTTGGTGTAAATATCCGCTCTGGTTGCAGACAATGCCCCAGGACCAGATGGGTATTCTCCCACTTTCTACAAAAATTCAGTAAATAACTAAGTCCTTGGTTAACCTGAATACAATCCTCTAAACAGTTCCATAGTGGAGGCTTTAATTATAGTTCTACACAAGCCACGTAATGATCCAGAACAAGTTTCAAGTTATAAACCCATATCTCTATTAAACTGTAATATTAAGATATTGGCGGTTGTTGGCCAACAGGCTTAAATCTGTATTGCCGCAATTTATACACCCTGATCAAGTAGGTTTCATGATGGGTTAGCATTCTTCAGACCATTTCCAGAAACTGGCTCATATCTTCTCAGCGCTCCAGGGACTCAGGTGTTCTGGCTGGTCTGCTCTCCTGGTCACTGAGAAGACATTTGACAGAGTTGATTGGCAATTCTTTTCTGTACTATGACTAAATTTAGGTTTTCCTCTAGGTTCATAGGATGGATCTCCTCCCTATACCAATCCCTGAGCCAACATCTACTGCAATGGGGTGTTCTCAAATCATTTCATGCTCCACTAGGTACACGCCAGGGGTGCCTTTATCCCCTCTCCTATTTAACATTTACCTTGAACCATTACTGGCTGTGCTACATGACCATGAAGGTATTCAAGGAATTAAGGTGGGATCTCAAACTTTTAAACTCTCGACTTATGCCAATGATGTCCTTTTAAATTTAATTCATCCTGAGCAATCTTTCTGGTGGCTCTCTCCAGTATAACAGAATATAGTGCAATCTCAAATTATAAAATAAATCTGAATAAAACCTTAGTTTTCCCCTAAACTGTAGGCTCCCAAACAATATATTGATCCTATGGGGCTATAGTGGTGCCCGCACAATCTCAAATATTTAGGGCTACTCCTGTCAAGAGAGGAAACTCAGATGAGGAAGCTCAATCTGGACCCCTGCTCCTCACTATACAGCAAGACCTTAATCAGTGGCAATCTCTTCCTAGTTCACTATGGGGTCATGTCAATTTAATCAAGATGAATGTCCTCCCAAGATTGTTCTACCCTCAAAGTATGTTAAATTCCTGGATATCCTTAGTATGGTTCAAAAAATTTCACCCATCATCTCCTCCTTTATTTGGTTGGAGAAATCTCATAGGTGGGCATACAACAAGCTTGTCACTTCAAAGCTGTGTGGGACTCTGATTCCACAATTTGGAATATATTTTTGGGAAAGCCAATTGGGTAAATATCTGAGTTGGATCTTACCTCAAGAAGCAAATGCCTCTGACCGCTATGTACCCGACCTGGTTGGCTTTGGAGAAAGAACAGATTTCTAAGGCTGGGCTCTCCCCATCAGCAGTGCTGTATATTTCCGCTAAGGTCTTACTGGCTTGTCTGGCAACTCCCCATTGCTGCTTCGTTAGAATACTACCCAGCTATGTTCCTTTTATGGCATAAAATGCCAAGAACATCCAACAACCAGTGGCAGATAATCCCAATTTTAAAATAGCAGGCAAACACATTACAGCATCTTGGAGCCTCAACTCAAACACTCAAGAATCAGAGACCTTTTCCAGGTGGTCAGTGCATGACTATGGCCTCTATCCTGACTCACTACAATATAGACAGAAAGCAGGCCTTTAAAGTCTATCAACTAAGACATCTGCATGTCAAAGTTTCCGAGAATTTGAGTGGAGAGAATGAAGGGATGACTGGATGGACTCCTGAGCCTTGTCAGTGGCAAACATCATGCAGTCTCCATTCTGTACACAGCACTCCTGACCATGTCATTGGATGCACAATACAGAACCCTAAATACTGGTCGAATCAATTCCCTGATTTACAGGACAGATGGGGTATTATTTGAAAAGACAAGCACAGTTTCATTTCCCAGGACAGACTGGAGTGACCAGTACCAAATACTAAATGATATGTACTGGACTCCTTTAAAAGTGACACAAAGTGGGAAGGGCCCATACTCTATGTGTAATCGATGTGAACAATAGGAAGGCTCACTTAGGCACATTTTCTGGGAATGTCCATCCATTAAGGTAGTGTGAGAGGCCATTAAAACAGAACAGATCCCCTTTTGGGTTTAGAAGAACTTTTACACTGGAGATTTGCTTTCTGGGTGATCTTTCCCAAATTTCAGTTCAGATATACAGATATGATATGGCAATGATCTCTTTAACACTAAAGAAATTAGTTATTTGGCATTGGATAGATGGCAGGAATATTAGTTATACTGAATGGTTTCAAGAGTTATTATTCAACCTTAGGGCTGAATACATTAAAGCTTGTCTCTGGGGATCTCTACCCAGCTACAAAAAAAATGGGAAGGTCTTCATACTCTATATATGTTATAGTCAAGACCACCTTTAGGACCAGGGAGACCTCCACCAACAGGTTCATTGGGCAATTCGATTGTCTAGAGGTACAAGTTCCAGGTATGCCAGATGGGAGCTCAGTAACCAAATGCCAAGTCATGGGGAGGGGGTTAGGTGGGGGCTTGACATGTAATTGTATTGCTCACTTCATGTTCTTATATTACATATGCATGTCAAGAAGATATGTTAAAATCTTAATAAAATTTGAATTAAAAAATGTTTTCACCTAAGTCTACAAAAACATTTTGAAGTCTGTCCTAATTCATTACATTTTAACATACATTGGTTCTGTAACACAAAACACAAGGGGCACTTAGTATTTCATAAATCTCCACTGAGAAAATGTAATACTTGTGTCATACTTGTTTACGATATTCAGCACCACCTATCTCAGCTGTTCCTAAACAAGGCTCAAAACATTATATTCTTACTCTAGACTTGTCTACTGAAAAGATTTAGGCTTTATGTCTTCCTTTTGGATGGGCCATGTTGTCAAACTTTTACAATCCACTGAATGGGACTTTCTAGGAAGATACATAAATAAGAACATTACCATAAGTTATAAATATAAACCCTGTAGTTCTAAGAAAATTAGGGAGGTCCACAGGAGTAAGGACATTAACTCCATCAAGCATTCCAAATTTGCTAAATGATACAGTGAAATTATATGCTGACATAGTTTTGTTAACTATTTGGACATTCGGAGGATTCTGTTCAGAGGAAAAATCTTTGCAAACTCAAATATATGTGACTCAAATATACTTTGTTCCAGATTTAATAAATCTTTGAACAGGGTGATGACATTTGCAAATGTGATAACAGTTCTAGGGAGGATTTGTGACTTGCAAAGTTATACTATAAATTGTATAACATAGCTAGGAATTTCTGGTTAAATCTATATTTTGATCTACTTACTGTAATTTTACGGATGAGAATAATGTTTTAAAGATTTCATTAACAGTGGAGGATGCTTATATCATTAATAGAGTTGCCCTGTATTTAGTAACTATTAATAAAGTAAGAAAGAAATTGTTAAAAGACATTAAATGCACATATCAGATATGGCCACAACTGCACTGTCCAGTAACTTTAATATTACTAGTCCAAATATGTTAACATTTAATTATTCAAATTTTATGTTTTATTGAAATGTAAATTATTATATTTTACACATTTTGACATTATTTGTAATTATCTTTATGATGATTGAAGAATAAAGTTAACTTACCTACCTACCCTAGACTTCAGAAAAATATGCACATCTTTAAGTATCCTTGAACAGTAAACATTATATCTTTCAGAAAACTAAACAGACAATTCCAACCTACAGATATGACAGGCTGGCTTTTAGCAGAAATAGTGAACCAGGATCATAATTTAAGTTCATACTTGACATGAAGATATGTAACCCTATATTACTTACAATGGCCATGCCTTGAACTGGTCAAAGGTTCCCTGGACAGTGGAGGCAGAGGAGGAGAACTCTTGCTTGCTGGTGAGAAAGCAGCAGGACAGAAGACCTGTAAAGACAAGAGAAAATTTTATAGATTCTACCCAGTTAACCACTGTGGGTGACCGCATGGATAGTATGTTCATTGTCCACACCCAGTCATACTATACCTGTCACCTGTAAGAAAAAGGATGAACTACAGTATTTAGCCTGACTTGGCCACCATGGTGACAAGCACAGTATATCCATAATAGAGATATGATGAAGTTTTAACTCACTGGTGAATTTCTAGTGAAACTGACAAATCCACCTCTCATGAATCATTTTGCAAAGTTTTCCTGTGTAATGGGATTCACCATTTGTAACTTCATCTTGCTTTGGGTTTTTATGTGCAAATTGCAGTTAAAAAAGAAAGCAAGGTGAAGTTACAAGAATTCTGTCCTCCTGCCAATTGCAACCTGATGTTGATTATTCCCTGGTGTCTAGTGCACCCCCACTGAAAACCAGCCAGATGTAGAATAAAATTCCTTAGTTTCAAGTGGTCCCCCTACACTGATCTTCAGCCTGATGTAAATAAAAATTCCCTAGTGTCTATTGGTCTCCCTCTCTGATCACCAGCCACGTGAAATAAAATTCCCTGGTGTCAAGTGATCTCCCCTAAAATTCCTTGGTATCTAGTGGTCCCCCACCAATTGGTAGCCCGATGTAGAATAAATTTTTGGTATCTAGTGGTCCCCTCCCCAGCGATCTCTGGCCCGTGTAAAATGAAATTCCCTAGTGTATAGTCATCTCCCCTGCCAATCAGTGGCCTGATGTAACATAAAATTATCTGGTGTCTAGTGCCCCCCCCAACAATCACTGACTGGATGTAAAACAAACTCATACTTCTTTGGTGTCTAGTGGACCCAGCTCCCTATCCCAGAACCCCTGTTAAAATAAAAAAATAGTCCATTCCTTTGGTGTCTAGCAGATCCCTCCCTATCCCTGATTCCCTGTAATAGAAAAACTGTAGTCCCCATTCCTGGTGTCTAGCAGAACCCCAACCCCCGGCAGGTAGTGGCCCACCACCCTTCTTCCTCCAACACCGACCATGAGCTGACTGGCACAGCCCTCCTCTCTCCACCGTGGCCAGCTGCCAGGTCAGCTGTTGATGAATGGCGCATTCTTGGACAAGCATACACTCATTGACAGCTCCCATTCATTCATTCAGCTCTGTCGGTGGTGAGACAAGAGCAGATATACTGGAGTCTGTGGACAGAGGGCTTGTAACAGGTGTTATATTTATATACATCATGAAAGTCTTTTACTTAGTCAACCATGACCTGCTGTTATCTAAACAAAAGCTGCCTAGCCTAGCTATCCTATCCTTCCTTTGGTTCTCCCATGGCTTATCAAACAGATGCCAGCAGGTAAAGTGGAAGGTGCCCAATCCACAAAACTGCCTATAACTGACTGTGTTCCTCAAGTCTCCATTTTGGGTCCACTGCTGTTTTGCCTATTGGTTAATGACTTACCTGCACACTGTGTTGCTATTGTGCTGTACAATGTTACTATACAGATCCACACTCAACTCACTATTGACTTTTTGGAACTACAAAAATGGTTTGTGATAAAAAACTAGTCTTCAAGACACACACACACACACACACACACACACACACACACACACACACACACACACACACACACACACACACGCACACCATCCTATTCAGTTACAGACATCTTGGCACTGCAAGGCAACATCTGATACCAATTATCTTCTCCACCAGTGCACCCATCAAGATAGTAAATTCAAGCAAATACCTTGGAGTTCACATAGACCAGGAATTCTCATTTAAATGTTATACTAAACATACTTCCATGTCCCTGCATCAGAAAATTTGGTTACTTTATTACCAGAGCAGTTATCTGGCCAATGACTGCTGTCATTCTATTGCTAACTCTATGTTGTTACCAGCCTTAATCATGGAGCCCCAATTGTGCAGTACCTACAATCTTCAGATGCACATGTGCCTACAATCCCCCACAAATGGCCTAAAATGACTAGATGAGCTACTGTGAACAAATCTCAACCCTCGCACGGAGGACTGAGGTCCTTATACTAGGGGATCTAAACATAAACTGTCTGGGCACCAACCAAACCAACCCTCTGACCAAACTGCAGAGCCATAACTTCCACCAGCTAATATGTGAACCTACTAGAGCTCTCCTCACTCCAACACAAGCACCTTACTTGATTGGATAATGACCAACCACCCTGAAAATGTAATTGCCTCTGGCGTACTACCAGATGCCATCACAAATCAATCTCTAACCTGCTGTATCTGGGGAAAGAGCAAACCTGCCACATCAAAGCCCCATTTCATCACCTTCTGCAACTATGCAAACTTTGACTATCAGCTTTTTCTACATGACATTGCCACTACAAACTGGTCTTCCATCCTTAAATCAAATGATGCCCAAATTGCCCTCAATCTATTTCTGACCAAATTCCTAGCTCTCCGGGATAAACACTGCAAACCTGTAACTCGGAGGGTAAAAATATACAAACATGATGGCTCAAATCTGACCTTCTCTCTAAACTAAAGCAAAGGGACAAAAGCTGGCTCCACTACAAAAGCTCAAGGCTATCCTCTGACCTAAATACCTGCAGGGCCTATGAAATTCCTGCAAAAGAACATCAAAAAGGCAAAGACTCAATATTGCAAAGATCTATTAACAAACTCTTACAGTGACTCTAAGAAATTCTGGTCCCATATAAAATTCTTTCTGGGTCAGAATCCACATCCACCCAAACGACATGTTACTCAATGGCATTCACTGCAATAAACCCAGAACCATCGCAAACCTTTTCAACAGTAAGTTCTCTGACCTATCAAACTACACCTCCTCTTTTCCTACCCAGTCAAACATGCCTACCCTATCAGACATGAGCGGCCTCATTCCTTTTTCAAGGCAATGTCCAGGTCTGAAGTGCTTAAATTGCTAAGCAGTATCTCTGATTACACTGTGGCGGCTTTGACAATTTAGAACCCAAGCTGCTAAAAATAGCTGCTCCTCACATTGCTGCTCCACTGGTCAAGATTTTACGCCTCACTATGCCAGAGCTTTGTCCCTGACATTTGGAAGGAAGCTAAGGTTACCCTGTTTTCAAAAAGGTGATCGTAAGGATAACTCAAATTACAGACCCATATCCATCCTGTCAGTCCTCAACAAAATTCTTGAGAAACTGATAGTCGCCCAAACAATTGATTTCCTACAGAAACATGATCTACTTACCTCGGCCCAGCATGACTTTCGCAAGGGCCATAGCACCACCACTGCAAGTCTAAAACTCACGCCAGATACACTAGTGGCTATGGATTCTGGTCTTCTCACTGGGGCCATTTTCATTGACATGACAAAGGCATTTGACCTAGTTGATCACTCCATCCTTCTAGCCTCCTTGGATCACTAGGTTTCTCGATAAATGTTGTAAAGTGGTTTAGTAGCTACCTATCTGACAGGACCCAAGCTGTGAAATACAACTCTACCCTCTCAGACAAGACCACTATAAACATTGGGGTGCTGCAAGGATCCATTCCGGCCTTTGCTTTTCTCTAGCTTCATAAATAACATCACTACCAGCATACATATGACAGAGTCTCTGCTATATGCAGATGACATTGTTCTATATGCCAGTGCAAAAACATTGAAGGCATAAACATTTAACTCTCTTTTGACTTTCAGCTCACCCAACAATGGTTATCTAGTCACAAACTTGTAGTAAATGAGTCAAAACACAAGCCATGATCTTTGGATCAAATACCAAACGCAAGCATGCCCATCCAAAATTTAAAGTTTCTCCTCAAATGGCTTAACTATCGAGGTGGTGAACTCTTTCAAATCTCTTGTGTCACACTTGACCCATCACTAAATTTTGACCTACACATACAGCTGACTTGTAAGCGAGGTAAACACCAAAATTGGCATAGCATACCGTACTCAGTTATGTGCTTACTCCCTCGCAAGGCTTGTTGTAACACATGGCATCCTACTGCCCTCACTTACCTATGGAGCTGCTACATATACCTCTGCTTGCAAACAAGTCTTGAAGTGGGACATAATGTACAACAACATTTGTCATTATGCATCCTCCTCACATAAGCTGAAACACCACTGTCTCCTTTATTCAGAGCTGTGATGGCTTCTCCGCTTGAGCTATGGCTTTATACCTATGGCTCTGTCATAGACAATATTGTCAGGTTACAAATACCTAAACCCATTGCAGCCTATTTCCAAATCAGAACACCCTCCTATGGTTTGAGATCCTCTGACAGTGCCCCTATTCATACCTAGACAGTATACCTCTAAAGGTGCTAGTGCTTTGCCTGCTATGCCCCCAATACTGAACTCCTCCCTTGAACCATGTGTCAAGAACCATCGCATGCAACTTTTAAGAAAAATTGTGTTCCCATCTTGAGTCCTCCTGCATGTGCAGCTGTTTCAACCCCTTAGCTCTCACCTCTGCCCTACCTAGTTCTCTCCCTGTTCTGCTGCTTTTACTCTACTGTATTAATAGCACTTCCCTCTACCTGTCTGTCCTACCTCCCACCCGATATGTCCCTATCCTCTTCCTGGTTTTCCTATCTCCCTTACTCCTGTTCCCCTAGTTCTTCCTGACTGTCAACCCCAATTAAACACTACAGCATTTACAATCTATCTTATTTTCATCAAAATATAAATGTTAGGTAATCCGTGTTTCTGAATACGTTTCTGTCTATTTATTCCCATCACACTGCTAATTGCATCTACCCTGTCAGTAGCCACCTTTCTCTCTTCTGCATACTACCTTTCTTCACACTGTAAATGCTTTCTATCTTGTCTATAGCCACCATTCTCTCTATTTACCCTGTCTGGCATTGACATACATGTCAAACTTGTAATGAAATATATGCTATTGTCAATTTTGTCATACTTGAAATTAAATTGTACTATTGTATAGTATGTTGTACTTGTCATGAAATGTTCCTGTAAGCATTGATGTACTGTACCCTCCCAGTTATTGCCTGAAAATAGTAATTGCCATGGCTAGTGCACTTACCCAGTAAACAAAAACTAATTAAATAAATAAATAAAAGAAACAAGCTAATGGTCCTGTACAATAAAACAGGCTCATTTGCTGCCTGAGTCCCATCTAGGACACACCATTGTGATATTTTTTCTCCCTGAATTGGCCTTCTTTGAAGGGAGGTTCAAATACTCTGATTATCTTATGATCAGTACTTGTATTCCACTGTTTACTATTGTAATGTAACTTGAACCAGCTGTACCATGTACCTCTTATCACCTTAATTCCTAGCTGTGAATCAGTGATGTCTCTGTAACATATGCATATGCATTTAGAGTATGGGAGGCAGTATAGTGCAGTGGTTTACGGCTCTGAGCTGCAATCTCACAGCCCCCTTGCATACTGTGTGACCCTTGAGTACGTCATGTAACTTTCCTGAGCTTCTCTGGTCACACCTGTAAATAAGCTTTCAGTTTTGTGTGCCACTCCTGGTTAAAAAAATTGGATTTAACTTTTGTAATCAGATTTTTACTGTCTGTCTATATCTAGACTGTATTTTTATTACATATCTCTCATTTGACTTCTGCTTGTATGTTATGCTTCTATATCACGTATTTTATCCTGGGCCACCCCTGAAAGGGGACTCTAGTCTCAGAGGGCCTACCCAGTAAACAAAATTCAACAAATAAAATACTGTGGTTGGTTAAAACTGCACAGAAACACATCAACAAAATGAAACCAGACACACATATATGGCTCATTTAGCATTAAGGCAAGTAAACCTCTTCAGTTTCACTGGTTTACAATATAACTCCACATTTCAATACACACCATACAGTTTCTGACTTTATTTTCCTTGTTGTTTCACCCTCGTGTACACTACTATGAGGACTTTTAACATTTTTTGGCTTCTATTATTTAACAACTGTGATGTGCTCTGTTTTGATGTGCCAACAAAAGCAAATAAATATGTAACCAATGAAGCAGCAGTATGTGTTTCATCAGCCCGTAGGGCAGTGGTGACATCTGTTCTTCCTGAAAAGTGGTACTGAGTTTTTTCCTATATGCAAATTAGTACTGTTTTACTTAAGCACTACCAGGGCTGTGATGAAGCAGTCCTTCTTATAGATTGTGATTTTGCCTTCAGAGCTATTAAACATTTTGCAGTTTATTTACTGGAGTGTGGTATCCTGCACTTTTTCTTTAACACCCACCCTACTGGGTTGTTCCAGAAAATAGGCATTTGTTGTCAAGTTACCTACTTGATGAACAAAAAGTAAATAAATATAGGTGATGCATACTTTTCAGACAGCCATGGAGTCCTCTACTGTTTTTTTTAATTTGTCTCCACAAATGCCGTGCACTTGAGGGGTCTAACAAGGACATCACTCTTGATGCAAGGACATTTCTGCCCCTTCTCACAAACATATCATCTCACCTTGCTCCCAGGGCCACAAGGAGGCAGTAAAAGGATAATTTTGAAGTTCTTCCTCCCACGGAAGTAAGCATCTGAGCAGAACTTATTCTTGTGCCTGCCAGTCCACTTCTGATGTCCCAGGCTTAGAGTTCAGGCCTAAACCTAGGCCATTAGCATCGCAACAGCCCCTGCTGCTGGGTACCACGGAACTGGTGATTTGACATCACTTTTAACTCCATTAGCAGTCTGAACTATATGAGCTGCAATACTGTATCTTTATGCAACCTCACTTTACTGCTAGAATGCTAAAATTTAAAAATGTATACCCTTCATATAGAGTACCTTAATATGAGACATTCAGAATTAAACCAGAAGGGTAAAACAAGGCTCAATTTGTCCAAGTTCAAACTGTAAGTTTCATTTTCAGACACTAATAAGTTTGCATAGATTTATGTATTGAATTTGATAGGGATTATTACATCCCCATGTTCATTAAAAATAAAGCAGCTATGAAGTACAGTGCATAGTTAACCAGACACTGCAGGTATCATTCAACCTGGATACTACTGTAGTTATCCAGCTTGGGGGGGTAGAAATGGATCAGATAGTCCATTGTCCACCCTTCCCTAGTGGGATGCTTTGTTGAAACCAAGACAAATGACTAATTAAAATCTGCAGTTGTTGTCAACATCAATAGCCGGGCTATTTTCCACACCTCATGCACCGTTGTTCTCGAGTCATTTCAGGCAGTGGCTGTGCATCTGATAGACAATAGCTGGGAAACAAAGCCAGCTGCTGTTCAGGCTTTGTGGAGAATGCAATATTAGGATGTTTCAAAAGGTCATTGCAAGGCAAGATTGGGTTATCTAATTGAATCTCAGCATTACTTTTAGCTGGGGGTTGTTCAGCCTAATGCAATTACCCCACTTCAGAAGGTGGACAGAACACTCTAACACTACAGTGTGTTTCTGAAAGTGTTTGGAATTATTCCATATGATAGTTATGTTTAATAGTTTAAGAAATTAATATTTCTTGTTGTTTAAGTACACTTTTGGATCACTGTTTCTTTGGTCTGGTCTCCATAAAGTCTCTGCAAACCAATAAGGAAAAATCTACATCCATGGCTCCAGGGTTCCTCATGTAACATAAACAAACAGGAACAAAATAAAAACTCAACTCACATTCATTATAGAAAACAGACACTAATGGATCACAGTGCAATTATGCTTTTATTGTGCAAAATCACTGAGCAACATGTGGTAACCCAAACCCCACAACCCTTTTCTTTTGTCGAATCACTGTTTGTTGTCTACTGTTCACTGATTTTGATGAAGGAAGGTAAGGCTGCAAACTGATTTAGCAGTGCTCCATGAACTTGTAGTCAGTAAAGAAAATGAAACAGAAACAAGCACTGCTCTCACGTCAATGGGAGATAATTACATGTACTCTAATAACTCCCATATTTAGGTGCAACAAGTCTGCTGTTATTTTTCAAAGTGCAGAACATATGTTAGGTATACTCTTCCACAAATGCACAAAAACATTTGTGGAAGAGTGTACCTCATAGTATTCTGCACTTTACTGATCTTTAAAATAGAGTAAATCTTTTATCAGTCTATCTCTAATTGCCTCCCTTCTGAGTGGGCATTGTGCACATTTACTTTTCTTTACTGCTCACTGATATTGCACAATAAAAGCATTGTTTACACTGCAGTCCTTTTAGTGTCAGTCTTCTATATGGGGGAGGGAGTGCTGAGTTGTTCCTTTGTTCCAATTCCATCTCTGTACAAGGGCTAGTTTATCCATCAGGATGATGAATACTCCATCCAAATGTGACCAGTTCAGTATCTCAGAATTAGTCTGATGGGAATCGTACTTGATATGACAAGTGGATTCAAAGAAACTATCAGCTTAAGTATATTTTCAGATATAAGTAAATTCCAAAGTCCTCAATGCAGAGATAATGCAGGCCATGCCTCTGTCGGCTGTACACTTTCTCACATAGGAATAGCCTCTACCACAACCTCTTCTATCTTCATATTCCTACCTGTGAAGACTATGCTCAAGGAGCATTTCAAGGCTCCTCAGAGTTGTCACAATTGGTCTAGAATGAAGTGGCCCTTAATGTCTGCTTAGAGGCAATATAGTGTAGTGGTTAAGGACACTAAGCTGTAATCTTGGAGACTTGAGTTTGAATCCTCTCAGCCCCTCTTGCATACTGTGTGAACCTGAGCAAGTCATTTAACTTCCTTGTGCTCCCAGGTCATGCCTGAAACAAGCTTCAGCTTAGTGTGTCTTTCCTGGTTAAACAATTTCCTTTCCCTTATCGGGCAGAGGGGTCACCTACAGTGCTAGACTGGCCATGAGGGGTTTGACCCAGGCCTTGAAATGGAGTCCTTCCAAAGTACTATATTACACTTGTTTTGTGGTTTTGCTCCAGTGACATTACTTACATTTACTTGAGTCATGTGCCATGCTTTTAGTTCTTTTCTATCATTTCTGGGCATTTTGTTGTCACTGTACTGCATATGTGATGTCTGTATAAACTGCACAACTATGTTTACTGTAGATATAAAGTGGCTGACAAGTATTATTCTATGGCAGCTATTTTATACCTTTCTACATTGTGAATCTGCATATCTGTTGTTTTGGTTTTATTTCCTATGCTTCTGGGAATGTCTGCACTGTGTCTGCTTGCTGTTCCCTTTTCTGCTCTCCCAGGTTGCAGCTGGAAATGATACTATTTGGACTCGCTTGCTTACCTGGTAAAATATGTTACAAACAAATGAATGAAAGACTCATATCGTATATCATATCATATTTTATTTATACAAAGTGCCTTTTCAAAAGTTCAAAGTGCTTTACATAACAGACAGCCACATATAACAATCATTTAAAACCGTAATAAATAGCACAGCAATAAATCACCTAAATTACATCCTATTAAAATATCTACATCAGTAATCTTCTATGACTTAAAAACAATCTGGATAGGCTAGGCTAAATAAATAGGTTTTAAAGCAGTCTTAAAACTTTGGATGGTCAGACACTATATCACCTAATGAAGTAGAGAATTCCACAGGGTGGGGCTGCAAAAGCAAAACAGCGAGCCTCAATGTTTTCAATTGAACCCTGGGAATCTCTAGCAATCCCTTGTCAGTGGAGCAGAGTGAGCAGAGGGGGCAGTAGGGGCAAATGAGATCTTGTTAGTAATGGGGTATCTGTCCATGTAGGGCTTTATAGGTTAGTAACCTGACCTTGAAGGTGTTCCGCAGCCAGTGCAGTCCACAGAGCACAGGTGTTATATGACTGGCCAACACATTTCTACACTAGCTGCAAGTGGTGGATATCAACCTCTGGTAGCTCTAGGTACAGGGTGCTGCAGTAGTCAAGGCGGAAGGTCATGAAGGTGTGGACCAAAGTTGGAAGATCATCAGGAGGGACCAGGTGCTTTACATGGGCAATATTCCTCAGATGGTAAATGAGGTCTTAACAACAGCAGACACCTGAGATTTAAGTGTCAGGCCATCATCAAAAATAACGACCAGGTTCCGCACCCAGTCTGAGAAGTCAGCTGAACACCAACATCAATAAATAAACTCATAAATTAATATAAATATTATATTGATCATTTCCAATTGATAAAGTACATTCCCAGTAAAACCACTAGTTGTAGTAATTGTACAGAATATTATTTGAACAGCATAAGCCACTATAATTTAGTTAGACACTCGCCACTAAAAAAATATTTTAGAACAGTTTGTTGGTTCTGAAATCAAAATTTAATTGTGATAGTAAAGCCACAACTTGATTTTAAATTTGAAATAGGATTATTAATTATTAGCAAAAAATAAAGGTATTTGCTCCATCACAGATCTAACTTTTATTGCTCAGGGTTATTCTATAATGTTAAAGCTTATGGTGACTGAGATAGTTAAAGATATGGGACACGATTTTCAATGAGCTGATAGACTGGTGACATTGTCCCAATCCCAACCTACAGCAAACTCCTGCAGCACCAGGGACCCTGCCTCATATTTTTATAGAACAGGATCCCTGCTCCAAAGTTCTCTGAGTTACTGCAGGTGGAGTGTTATGTGAAAGAGGTGGTACACTGAAGGGTTTGATTTAGAGTCCCATCAAGCACACCAGACAGCCCAGAATCACAATGTTGGGGGGCCTGTGAGGTCCTGGGACATGGAAGACAGACCTGTGGGGTGTTGTAATGGGTGGTGTGGGCATGGCAGGTATGGCAGGGTACACAGATAGCACTGGGCAGATGTGCCTAGGACAGGGAACAGACTGCAGACATGGTACTCCTGATATTCCTGTGAAGTCCCAGTCCCAGACTCCTGATGCCCCCACCCTGGCAGCTTTCCTAGAGCATGCATTGTCCATGACATGCCAAGATATTCCATGGCTGCAGATTACTAGGTGCAGTTGGTGGATGGGGATGTACCCCAGGCAGTGTGATATTTCACTGCTGCACAGCCAGCTGCATGGTGGCATACTCAGGTACAGGTGCCATTGTAGCTATGACCCGTGTGAGGGCACCCAAATAGGCAGTGCCAGAAAGAGGTGTGACAGATGGCAGGACAAATGACTGACGCCACATATATGGGAGTGGGAAGCCCCATCCCTGTCACTGTACCCTGCCTTATTGGAACATTGGTTGTGACATGTCAGGTGGTGGGGCCATACTGTATATCACCCATGCATGTGACAGAAACAGTGCTTGACTGTATAGGAGAGCATCTGCATGGCTCTGTCTGTACTGTTCCAACAAGGCAGGGTACAGTGTCAGGAACAGTATATGTGGCACCAGTCCTTTGTCCTGTGATCTGCCACACCCTTCTCTGGCACCTGCCTATTGCAGTGCCCTCACACCATGCCGTAGGCTGCACTTGCACCTGTACCTGCAGTATGCCACCACTCAGCAACTCCAGCCAGCAGGGAGAAAGTTGCATGGCCCAGAGTACATCCCTGTCCACCAACTCCAGCTAGTACCCTGCAGCCATGGACTATCTCTACATATCAGGGGCTGCGCAAACTCTGGGAAAGCTGCTAGGCAGGTGGTACCAATGGGTCTAGAACAGGGTCTGTGCATGATTACCAGGTTTGTACCATGTCCACGGATCTGTAACTGTCCAGGCCACATCTGTCCAGTGCCACCTGTCCACCCTGCCACAACCACCATGCCCACATGCCCACTAGGCACTGCCCAGGTCCACCTTCTGTGCTCTACAACCTTGAAGGTTTCCCTCCCCAACTCTGCACACTCCTGACTTGCAGTGCAGTCAACCACAGCCCTGACTTGTGGCTATGACTGGGCTTCCAAAATCCCAAAGAATGTGATGCTGCAGCCCCACTTTGCACAGGCACCCTTCTGCTGATGCACACCACCACTTTCAGCACAAGGGTAGTGAAGGGCTGGTTTGGTGCCTGCCTCCCATTTTGATGCAGCCTGTATTGGAAAAGTGGAATGCCATAACCTTTGATGCAGTGCCACTTGCATTAATTCCCTTTGATACAGGCACTTTGCATCAAAGCGGGCTTTGAAAATCAAGCCCTCATGATTTTCTGTATAAACATTTTTAGGAGTGAAATATTAGCACGAGAAGGCACAAATACAATCTGGAGGGTAGTAGGTTCAGGAAGGAGGTCAGGAGACACTTTTACATAGAATATGATGGCAGGGTGGAATTAGCTTCAGTCTGCCAGATAGGTTCAAAGGAAAGGTAAGGGAACAGAAAGAAAGGGGTTGTCACCAAGTTAACATAAGCACAGAGTGTTCCTCAATGAGCAGTCTAGATACACCATAAGCCATTCTTCTGCTGGCAACTCATATGTTCATATGTATAGATATTGTTTTTTTAATTATTTCATGACACTCTTCTAGCTATTATTTTAGCTATATTTAGGCCTCATCCTGGCAACCCCTGTTGGTTGTCAAACTGATCCCAATTGAGCAGAAGAGAGAAGAGGCATAATAGCTGTGCTTTAGACTGCTATGTAGGGTTGCTGGCTTTAGGAGTGTACTACAATGGGCCCTAATTTCTTTGTTAAACAAGACAAGGTAAGGTAAGTTGTGTAGATAATATGCTAATTCTCCATGGGGCAAGGTATTTCACATTCCTTGTGAGCACAATCTACTGACTCAGCAGGTCAAGTAGCAATAGCTGGCTATTGAGAGCGGAATTCATCTGTTATGCTTCCAAATCAATTGCCAGGCTTGCCTTGTACTCTCCACTTAGGGAGGCAGATAGAAGATTAATGGGTACTGCATTAATAGAACCACAGGTATGTGCATTTTAAATCATGTAGAGATTTAAGGGTGCTGTTTTCTAGTGCTGATTGTGAACTGTTTACAGGAAAGGATGATGTAAGAAGAGGAAGAGAAGGGAAAAAAGCCAATTTGGGCAAAACTTTGGAACAAAGGTTAAAGTAACAAGCAACAAAAGTCAGATAAAGGACAAGTGTTTTAAAAGAAATAATATTCTCATATCCATGATTTCAGCAGACACTGTTATAAATATTAAAGGAATAATGCACGACATGGTGTGTGTTGTGCTGGGATAACGCCATGCCTGGGGAGGTTGGGCATGAGGCCGCAGGGCTGAATGCGCCCAATGCCCCAGTCGTGGCATTATCCCAAACGACACACACCCTGGAGTAAAGACTTTATTATACAATGGTTCGTTGTTATACAGAATAAAAAAAATAATTTTAAAGATGTTTTTGTGTGGAAACCTATTTTTTGTTTTAAGAGAAGATGAAACAATCAAGCTCAAGCTCAGTAAAACAATCAAGCACAAGCTCAAGCTCAGTAAAACAATCAATCAAAGGCTTATCTACATGGGTTCACAGTGCTGAGACTAGACCTGTGGCGACGTGCTGTGATAACACCATGGGTCCAGCCCCAAACTGACCAATCACAGTCCAAGATTCTTTCTTGCCATTGTATAATATATTTTAATGAATTTATCAGAGAAACTACAGTATATGTGCAAATGTAAACTCTTACATTTATATATATAGTGAGTACATCAACACTGATTTGTACGTATGTTTAGTGCATCATTGCCCTCAAGCTGCTCAGCTGCCCGTGGGCTAGCCAATACAATCTGCAGCATTTCTACAATGCTTTCACTTCTTCTGCTAGCATATGTATATGCCTCCGCTCACTCTACACCACATTTATTTCTCTCTCACCACTGAGCAAATTTTTGAAATCTTACCTCCATACATGCAGCCTCTGAAACACTGCTGCTTTTCCTTTTTCAACTCAACTGAACTGCTACAATAGGAGCCGCACTCACGCACCCTGTCCTGCAATGACTGAGACTCCATGGGAACTCTCCACACAAATGTCACCTGAATATGTACACAGCACAAGTTTTCTGAAGTGCAAAACAGGTTACCCCCTAGAATAGTGCTACCAGAATAGCACCAGTCAACAGCGCTAGTCTGGATAGCACCACCATGGACAGTGAGAAGGGATTTACAGCGCTTGCAGTAAGTGCTCCCAGGTCACTGTCTGTGGTGCTGACAGTGGACAAGGGCACCAGAATCCAAGAGATTGGCTGAGCTACTCCTGTGGTGTGGAGGGCTGAGGCACAAAACAGTTTAACTAAGCAGCAATAAAGATCAGGGTTCTAATCCTGGTCTCATTAGACTTTTTTTTTTACAAGGTGCTATGGAAACAGTGTTCCATGGCCACACATTTTTCATCTTGCCCGTGATCCATAGAAACATAGAAACATAGAATTTGATGGCAGATAAGGACTGCTTGGCCCACCCAGTCTGCTTATTTCCCTACCTGATGGATAAGCAGATTCTAGTTAATCAACAGCTTACTTCCTCCTGCCCCCACTAGAATTGCCTTATGCCTGTCCCATGCATTCTTGAATTCTCCCACTGTTCCTGACTCCACAACATTCTCAGGAAGGCTGTTCCATGCATCCACAACTCTCTCTGTGAAAAATACTTTCTAACATTACCTCTGAGCCGTCCCCTCTATCTTCAAATTGTGCCCCTTGTTCTTGCACATCTCTTCTTCTGAAAGATACTACACTCTTGTACCTTGTTAATTCCCTTGAGATACTTGAAAGTTTCTATCATGTCCCCCCTCTCCTTCCTTTTCTCAAGGGTATACATATTAAGCTGCTTTAGTCTCTCTTTATATGTCTTCTGGTGCAGACCTTGCACCATTTTGGTTGCCTCCTCTGAACAGCCTCCACTCTGTCTATGTCTTTGAGGAGATGAGGTCTCAGAATTGCACGCAGTACTCCAGATGGGGTCTCACTAACTGTCTGTAAAGAGGGATAACAACTTCCTGTTTTCTACTGTTGATGCCTCTCCTATGCATCCCAGTATCTCCCCAACCCTCCTTACTGCCTTCTCACATTGCTTGCCCACCTTTAGGTCATCTGATATAATTACTCCTAGGTCTCTTTCGATTTTTGTTGTTGTTATTAACTCACCCCCATTGTGTACTCTTCTCCTGGGTTTTGTTTCCCAGATCCATTACCTTGCACTTCTTTGCATTGAATCTGAGCTGCCATGTATTTGACCATTCCTCCAACCTTGCCAAGTCCCTTTTCATTCTTTCCACCCCACCTTGTGTATCAACCCTGTTGCAGATCTTTGTGTCATCTGCAAAGAGGCATACCTTTCCTTCCAGGTGCTCTCAATGTCACTTATAAAGATATTAAAGAGGACCGGTCCAATACCAAACCCTGCGGTACCCACTAGTCACCCTCCTTTCTTCACTGTGGACTCCGTTTGCTATTACCCTTTGCGTCCTGTTGTCCAGCCATTTTTTTATCCAGGCTACCACCTTGGGACACACTCAAGGCTGGCTAACTTGTATATTAATATTTTGTGTGAGACTGTGTCGAATGCCTTGCTAAAATCTAGGTGAGCCATATCCACAACCCCTCCCTGGTCTACTACTTTGGTCACCAGTCAAAGAAATCTATTAGGTTCATCTGACATGACCTTCCTGCTGTGAAACCATGCTTCCGTTGGTCCTGTGCCTCACTGGCCTCTAGGTACTCAACTATTCTTTCCTTCAGAAGTGATTCCATCATTTTCCCTACCACTGAAGTCAAACTAACTGGTCTGTAGTTTTCTGCCTCTGCCCTGCTCCCACTTTTGTGAAGTGGAATCACATTGCCCTCCTCCAGTCCTCAGGTACCACTCCATCCTCCCATGATTTGTTAAAGAAAGTAGTCAGTGGTGTTACTAGTTCTACCCTTAGTTCTTTTAGTATTCTTGGGTGAATCCCATCAGGCCCCTTTGCTTTGTCCACCCTCAGTTTCAAGAGTTCTTTCAAAACCCTTTATTCTGTGAATGGACTGGTATTGACCCCCTATTCAGAGTTTCTCCTTTGTTTGGTTTAGGCACCGCCCCTCCTCATCTGTTGTGAATACTGAGCAGAAATATTCGTTCAGTATCCCTACTTTTCACTGTCACCCTCTGCCAACGTTCCCTTCCCTTTATCAAGTCTCTGTATCCCTCCCTTGGTCCTATAAAAGGTTTATCCCCCTTCTAAACAGAGTTGGCTATCTTTTCTTCAGTTTGTGCCTTTGCTATTCTGACTGCCTTCCTGCCTTCTTCTGCTTTAACTGATAAAGTTCTCTGCCTGCTCCTTCTGAATTTCCTTATATTTCCTGAATGCTATCCTTTTCTCCTAACCATCCTTGCCACCTCTTTTAGAACCATAGTGTTTTTCCTTCATTTTGTTTTATTGATTTGCTTCACACAAAGGCTTGTTGCCTCTCGGATGGCTGTTTTGATTATTCTCCATTGTTCCTCCACCCATCCTTCTTGCCTATTTTCTAGTGCTTTTCTAAGGTACTCTTTCTTTGCCAGAACAGCTTATGAATTGTGGAGCTACAACTGGGTGTGAATCCTTTATTCTGGGGGTGCGGGAAAATAGCCCCCTGCATTGGGAGGTGCAGGAGTAGGGACCCCTGCAAAACAAAAGAGATGGGATTCTTGAAGCACGGTTCTTGACCACACTGTTCTGGTCAGCAACGTTGGGACCCAGTGCCCAAAACAGCCTGCTGCTCTCCACCTGTCTACCAGTTTTCTTTTTATTTTCCACCATTGCAATTAATGCATTGCTCATTTTTATGTTTCCTTGTGCTTGCCCAAGAAGCGTATTATTACAAACAGCATTTCAGGGTGTATCACTGACTAGCCCAATGCAGGGCAAGCTACATTAGGCTCATCCCTGACAGACCAATGACCACTTGTAAGCTGAGTATGACAGTGGTCACAGATTGATGGGTAGAAACTTTGTGTGCTTGAAAGGACTGAAGTGCTCCAATGTGAGAGCACTTTTGTACTCATTTGCTAAAACCAGCCAGCAAACAGCTGAGCGCCTTTATGACTTTGTGATATTGTCAGTTGGCCAGTATGTCAGTGGAGTTGTCATGCTGTAAGTATTACATGAGTGAACCCAGCCCTTGGTACCAAGCGCTCTCTGAGGTATGTTATCATGGAGGAAGAGTGTGACCCCCTTGAGCTTAGCTTGAAGAGAGGTTGCAGGCAACACTGTGGCACTCACCATTGGTACAACAATTTTGTGCCAGTACCTGTGACTGCAACTTGAGCTTTTAACCATGGTGCTATCTGAAACTGACAAACTTTTGTTTATATTCATTTTTTGTAGTACGGCCCCCTCCTCCCTGAAGAGGCTCAGACCCACCCGCGTGCTGCCCCCATACCCAGGCACCCCCCTGGGTGAACTGCTGGGTGGACACCCCTCCCATGGTCCATCAAAGTGTGCCCTGGCTTACCCCCAGGGTGGGGCCATGGGAGAGGGACCCCAGCAGACATTGTTGACAGCAGGGGTGGTGATGGGACAGGGCATCATGTTCGGGGCCAGACATTTGCAGATGCAGCAGTACCTGTGGCAGGGATGTGCAATGATGACCCGCATCCACCTCGCCCCATCAGATAAAGATGCTGGCACAAATGGATCCCCAGCCTCCACCAGAGGTCTGTGGTGTGCCAGACACTCTCCCCCTCCCCTAAAGAAGGAACTCAGTCTCTATGAAGCTTAGTCCTTCTTCCACCAGCTAGCCTCTGATGTCCACAGTCTGTTTACGAATCCAGGTCTCGGAGTCGCAGGCGGACGCCCTGCCTCTGTGCCAGTGGGCCTGAAACTGAGAAACTTACCAACCATCAGGCATTGTGCAGTAAGGTGGTTATCATAATATCTTGAAATCATGGAGGTAGAACCTGAGAGCATCCATAAAACGTACAGTAATTATTGCACTTGTACAAAGCTTAACATTTAGCTTTATAGATCGTGGTGGCCAGCCTAGGAAGCTCATCAGCCACATGTTGCTCTTGAAGCAATTTGATGTGGCTGTCAAGGAGGTTGTCAGTTACTTGCCAAGTACATTTTTAAATTTGAGAAAAGTCAAAGCACAGTAGCTGAAAAGTGCCCTGAGTGCTTAACAAGCTATTTTACAAAGCATGCAAGCAAATTTAAAGCTCAAGATCTGCTATGAATAATTATTTTAAAATTACAACTATTTTTTAAAAATACTGTAACTTTAGCTGGCCTGGTGGTGCTGAGAGATGAGGCACTGGACACCTA
The DNA here is from genome assembly GCA_016271365.2 of Neoceratodus forsteri. Classification (NCBI taxonomy): domain Eukaryota; kingdom Metazoa; phylum Chordata; order Ceratodontiformes; family Ceratodontidae; genus Neoceratodus; species Neoceratodus forsteri. The sequence continues at coordinate 1,022,178,908 of CM028129.1, forward strand.
ACCTTGCTTATGCTGGTGACCCATGTTCAGGAATGAGCACGGGTCTCCAGGGGTCGACAGGGGTGGAAAGGATCGAGCATCTATCGGACTGCTCTCCTTCTCAAGGAGGAACCTCTACAGTTGACACCTGTTCACCCCTGGGTGAGAGGCTGGGGACAAGGTAATGCCCTGAAAGCATAGGGAGGAGCTGGGGCTGATGCCTGGAGGGCGCTGTGAGAGCGCTCCCCTCCACCTGGTGTCATTGCACACCATAGCTCCTGGGGAGTAAAAAGAAAATAGAGTGGCATCCTGGGTCAAGTGGCTTGATGGCCGTCTGACAACACTGGATCAGAGGAGCCTGAGTTCAGGATCCAATTTGAGGTGGGTGAGTTGGGGCTCCCACCACCCCACTGTGGGTGGTAAGCTGCAGGGAGGCAGGTGTAACCCTGAGTGGAGCACAGATGTATGACAGTGGCTAGAATTACCCAAGGAGGTTGCCAGAATCAGGTGCAGACTAGGTAAGTCAGGAGGGGAAAATGAATAGCAAAAAAAAAAAATACTGTAACTTAATAAAACTTAATATTGACTATGACTATGTTATTATTTTAACTCCTAAATAATGCTAAATATGAGATAGTAAGGGCCACATGTTGGGTATGGTAGGTCCACATGTTGTTGTGGCTCACGTCTTACTCAGAAATTTAAATGTGGCTCATGACTCGACAAGGTTGGACACCTCTGTAATATGGAGGAAGTGTAGTTTAATTTCCAAGAGCAGCTAGAGACAGGAGTACAAAGAGAGCTGAAAAGGGAACTTTTTCTCTGAATATTAATTATTTTCCAAGTCCAAATGCTTCCAAACACTGAAGAATTACATCAGCGCATACTTCTAAAAGTGTGGTTTCATATTGTGAGGAGGTAGTGTTGGAAACTGGGGATCATGAAGCTGGAGGTACCAGAAACCTTTGAAGGCACGGGGTCATAACGTCTCAAGACATTATGCCACATGCAAAAATCACGCTGCCAATACAGCAAGAGTTTTGCATGCAGCATCACTTCTTTTTGTGGGGGTCCACCTCCAGCACCCCTGTTACAGGGATGCATCCCCTAACCTCCCCAATAATGATTTTCAACCCGGGGTGGGGTCACACCGAAATTGCACTAAGATGGAGAAAGAAATAAACTGTTCTGGGACCGAAATCAAACCTGTTCTCAGACACAGCTCCTGGGTTTCTTGCTTCAGTGGCTCAGTCCATTTAGCCACAGCAGCTGCTTGTCAGAACCCTGTCCCAGCAGAGGTCTTATCCTGTGCCTGGGACAGTGTGAGACTGTCACAATACTGTGTACAGCAACATTGCTGTATTGCACCAACTACGTCCCTACAGCACTATTTTGGGTAAGCGCGCTTCATAGTGTGTGATATATTTGACCAGTAGGACCTCTGAAAATGTTGCTGTCACTTTTTCAGATGAGGAGTCAAAGCTGTTAAACAAACAATAGAAAGGAAATTCACAGGAAGTGATGGTGCAAAATTATGAAATCATGGTTTCAGTAGGATACAAAATCCCAAAGAAGAAACTTTTATTGCTGTTTAAAGAGGATAAGGAATGCCCACAGGGTGGTATGGAGAGGAAAGAGACTGCACAGCAGAAGAATCATCCTGAAGACACTCCCAACACTTCAGACTCCCCACCTTTGCTACATTTCCACACCCATGTGAGCAGCCATCGGAAAAGAAGAAAGAAATGAAGGAAAAAGAAAACTCAAAGGCAGCAAGAAGCAGAAGAAGTTGAAGAAAGGTAAGGAGGATAAGCCACAGGATGGCAGGCCAGACAAGGTGGGGAAGGAATAGCAGCGACCAAAGGAGAAGGCAGGGATGGAGCAACCCAAGAACAAAGCTGGTTGAAAGGGAGTAAGGGCACCATTTTGGTAGCCCCACAGGAAATGGACCAGGATGGAGACCATGTGATCCTGTTGGACTTATCAGAGGAACCAGGAAGTGCAGGAAGCTGCTGGACCTTCAAAAAATCACTTGACCTCAAATGTTCCATCACATTCATGTCCTATCTCATGTCACAGAACAGGAAGTCTAATTTTTTTTCAACTCTTTTCTAGCACCCTACCCCATTGGTCTCTCTCTGATGTGTTTGTTCTATGATTCCAGCTTCTCCCATCCTCCTGAAGCCCGCAGTCCTCTCTGGTCTGTGTTCCTTCTTCAACATATCTCCCGAGCCCCCTCCATGGATCTGAGTCCTCCAGGAGCAAGAACCACTACTCCACTCCACCCAGCACTCTATCTAAAGTGTCTGGTGGGTGACAGCGAGCAGAACCAGCAGGGCTGGAAAACCCAGAAATGGACATGGTGGCTGACCAGCTGACACCTACCAATGGGAAGGGTATTTCTAGTTACTTCCTCAATTAGTCTGGCAGTGCAAGGCACTCCAGTGTGGCATGTGGAATGCTCCCATTCATGTCTACAGGAGCACCGCCGTGGCTAATCCCCATTTTGCCAGGACCCAACTGCTGATTTGACCACCAGTCACGACTAGGGTCACCAGACAGAGAGGCCTACATCCCCTCCCTCCTAGTAAAGGAGGAGCTGTCCTCCAGATGCTCAGTCTTTCATCCCCTACCAACACCCGATGACCCAAGTCTTCTTCCAAACCCGGTCGCTGGTGTGGCATGAGGTGTGGCATCCAATGCATCAAACTTCAGCACCACCGGGCAGGATGGGAGGTCTGACTCTTGAGCGTCTGCAGTTCAACTTCAGAAATACCATAGGAATGCAAGGACACTGCCCTGGAGGGATCAGTAATGGGACTGAAGACAGAAACAAACTGAAGCCTGGAAAGGAACCTGGACTGCCTTGCGCCCATTGCTGCTATTAGGCAATTAAAAATCATACAGGTATGACAACTTTGCCTATGGGTCAGGATTTGAACTATATGCCTGACTCTCCTTACTGTAAAGAGTGATTTTCTTGTCTTACTTGTAGGTAGGAGGACCAGTGATTAAAGCAAGGGAGACTATGAGTGGAGCAGAGCAGAGCTGAAGGCTCATTGAAGCAAAAGTTATTTGGAAACCTAGATGTCCCAAATTATAAAGAAGTGCTGATAATCTGGCTTTTTATGGAGATTATACAAGGGCACAGGTTTTACACTGATACACTGATATTTTAAAAATACTTTGGAAAGTTTTTAACAAGGTGTTTTGGCTTTGAGAGGCAGAAGAGAAACTGTTTCTCAGGTGCAGATGCTTTCTTGCACGGATGCTGGCATTTCGTTATGCAGGTCAGTAATACTTTAGGAACACTGTTAATTGTTTTAACAAGTCTCTAATGAAATAGCCTGCTGGAGGTCTTTTGCTGGCTGTGGCTGGAGAGAAGTGAAATTTTCGAGGTACATTTTTACTTTTAAAAGGCAACATTTTATTTCACTTAAACAGCAGAGGACACAAATATGTATTGCTTAGTTCTTTTGGTCCTTTGTATTTTCTAAAGTGGCTGGGGGCTGTATGTGTGGAACTAGTGTCAAGATGGCTAAAGTTAGCCTATAAAATGGCTTACGGGGTTGATTCTGAGGACTCCTTCATTAAGAGTAGAACTACACGGCAACGCCACAGTTTCAAGCTACTATTTTAATGTCTAAAAACATAATGACAGTGAGTTGGTTGCCTTGGATAAGTTTGTGACTTATCTCTGTTGGTTATGGGTAAACCTATTTTCAAGGTGTGCACTACCATTTTAAGCAAACTCCAAACAATTAATGACTAAAACAGAACTTGGCTATTGAGGTAATGGACTTCTTGATATGGAGATAATCATGGAATTTTTAGTAATGTTTGATGATAATATGTGACCCTGAATATTTTGTAATAGGACTTTATTATATAGAAAATGATTCTGTCATACTAAAGAACTTAATAGACCATTTGTGAATTAATTTGGAGTGGCACAATATCTATTTTAGTTGTTGAAACAAGCAGAAAGAGCTGGGTTCCTTTTATATATTTTATAATGATTTTATAATAATTTAATTATTTTTGACTGCTGTTACTAAGGATGTAAACCTGTGAACAGTAGTGAATAATTATATAATACCTTTATTTAATAATAATACCTTTATTTAATTTAGCGCCTTTCAAATTGCCAAGCGCTTTACAGAAATGACTAAAAAATAATATAAAACAAAAGTCTAAAAGACAATCAATAAAATCTGTTGCTAAGTACAATTAGTCAGCAAATGCTTGGCCCCATAAGTACATTTTTAATGCCTGTTTAAGCCCACCAGAGTTGTGCACTCCTGCAGCTGACAGGGTAGAGAAATTCAAAGGGCTGGAGCCACATACATAAAATGCATGGGCTCCTGAAGACTTTAATGATACCCTGAATTCTAGCAACCCCGTCAGCTGGGAGTGGAGCCATCACTGGGCAGTAGGGATCCAAGCTCTTTTAATTAATCAGGGCCAAGTCAGTGTAGGGCTTTGTACGTCAGTAATCTGACATTAAGGTGATCCACCATTGAATTGGAAGCCAGTGCAGTTCGCGCCAGACACCAGTGTGATGTGGCATGACAGGGAGACCCGTCAACAACTGGGCTGCTGACGTTCTGCACTAACTGGAGGTGACGGGATATCAATTCCGTAGCCCTAAGTAGAGGAGTTGCAATAATCGAGGTGCGAGGTCACAAAGTTGTGGATCAGCTTGGAGAGGTCACAGGATGAAACAAAGTGCTTGATCCTAGTGATGTTCTTAAGATGGTAAAGGATGACTTGATGACTGCCGACACCTGAAACCACAGAGTCGGGCCATCATCAAGCATCACCCCTAGGTCCTGCACCTGTTCAGAGGAAAGAAGCTGGAGCCTCCCAGAAAAAGACCTGTGGGCCGACCAGCTCCCAACCCCTATCCAGTGACCAGGATCCATGACCTTCACCTCTGTCTTCCCGAGCTCAACTTTTGCCAGCTGGAATTCATCCAATCCTGGATTTCTGTGAGGCAGTTAAACACCAAGAGTGCACTATCCTGGTCAGGTGACGAAAGACAGGTAGAGCAGGGGAACATCAGCATAGCAGTGAAATCTCAGCCCATACTGTCTTACAATGTCTCTGAGGGCAGCATGTACACTGAACAGCATGGGGACAGCACTGAGCCCTAAGGAACCCCACATGACAGAGAGAGAGGTAAGAGGAATAAATCCCTGCACCACCCTCTGGGTTCTGCCAGTGAGGAATGATTTAAACCACCTGAGGACTTTACTAGTCAGGCCACAGATGAACCTCAGGTGCTCAAGCAGCACCCCATGGTCCACCAGTGTCAAATGCTGAGGAAAGATCAAGGAGTACCAGCATGGCATGGCTTTTCTGATCTCTCACCATCAGGAAATCATTAAGCATCCAAACCAGAGCCGTCTCAGTGCTGTGCCTCTTTTGAAAACCAGATTGTAGAGGTGGATGTTATGTATGGTCAAGTGGTCTCCAGTTGTACAGCCATTACTTTCTCAATAACCTTCCCACAAAGGGAAGTTTGAGATAAGTCTGTAGTTAGCAAGAGAGTCTGGGTCCAATGAAGCTTTCTTCAGAAGGGTGTCACCACCATCTCCTTCAGGAGCTTGGAAACTCACCTGTGTCAAGAGCACCAGACAAACTATGCCAGGATTGGGCCAATGATATCACTACTGCCTATAATCAGGAAGTTGTGCCTGGATCCAAATGACAGCATGTAGGCGCATACCCTGGACAATCCACATGACATCCACAAACTCTGGCTGGTCAAAGGTACTCCAGGAAAGGTGAGGACAGTGACTGAGCATCGATCAACAGCAACCCCATAGGCGTGAAGTCTGGATCACCGCCCTGATATTGGCCACCTTATCTGCAAAAACAGAGCAAGCTCAGTGCACTCAACTATGAAAAGTCTCTTTGAGACTGAAGACAGGCTGGGTTGCACAGCCTGTCCACTGTTGGAAAGAGCTGAGCTGGTTGGTTCTGAGTGGCAGCAATCTCCCTGAACAGAAACTCTGCCTTTGCACGGCGATTGTTGATTGGTAGACTTGGTAATGTTCTAACAATCTAAGATGGTCAACCATCAGGATGGATTTCTGCCATTGCCACTGTAACCTTCATCCTTGTCATCTCAACTCCCTCAAGGTCCCATCAAACCAAGAGGACCCAAGGGGAGAGATAGAGAGAAGAGAAAGAGAGGGGGCAAACTCGGACAGGAGCAATGGAATCTAGTACTGTGGTCACGGCCTTATTATAGGCCTGCACCAAACCCTCTGGATTCCCTTGCCATAGGAAACTCCGTTAGGTCAAATACCACCACTAGGACTTCAGGGCCCACATCCCATAATGGGCGGTATCTGAACATCTCCACAGGGGTGGGCCTATGAAGGGGCACAAAATTGAAACCCATGATGTAGTGATTGGACCATCCAATAGGTTCCAGAACCAAATCAGAGGCTTTGACCCCCAGGAGAAAGACTACATCAAGAGAGTGACCATGTCTGTGAGTAGCAGAGGTAGCAATCTGTGTAAGGCCCAGTGATGTCATTAACTGGAGGAAGTGCTGTTCCAAATTGTGAGAGTTCATCATCGACCCAGGCATTGAAGTCACTCAGGACCATCAGCCTGGGAGACCCAAATGCCATGTCGATGGTGAAGTCTGCTACTTCCTGGAGGAATTGTTTCTCATCTCTGGGTGGACAGTAGATGAGGCTATCCTACAGCTGAGACCTGCTACTACAGAACACTCAAATGACCCAGCCTCCTCAACTGGTAAACTCATGAGGCCCAATCCAGTCTTGAAACAGACCTGCGCCCCCCAGGGTACAATCTCGGGCAGTGTATCACAAAGTAACCGGCAGGAATAGTAGCCTCCAGTGTGGGGCCAGCATTTTCATCCAGACAGGTCTCGTGATATAAGCCAAATCTGCTGTCCCAACAAGATCTGCAATAATTGCAGTCCTGTTCTTGATGGATCTGGTGTTGCATAACACCGCTCAGTTTGGAAAGGGTCTCCCGGGCTGCCCCAACTTTCTGCCCACCAGTAATGGTGGTGCCTTTGGTATTGGAACCAGACATGGTGGACCATGTTCCAGGCTCCATTACACCCCAGGGAATCTTCTGGGCCTAACTACCCTGATGTGAGGGCCCACTCTTTCATCCTTCCTGTTCAGACCCCCACCCCCCTCTTATAGGCAATACCCAGCACTCTGCAGCACTGGTGTGCAGACACTGGAGGGAGGTCAGAAGGGCATGAAGGACAGAGGACAAATAGCACACAACCCCAGGGTAGGCCCACAATACAAAATACAGGCTCCCAAATCAACAGGAATGTCAAACCAGTGAAAAGGAAAGGCACCCTCAAACAAACACAAAATTAAAATGCAATGATAAAACCCTGTCTCACAGCTTTCACTTGCAGGGACAGCAAACAAAAAGTACAGAAAACAAATACCAACACTTAAACAAATAAAACCCTAAATAACCACTCCCCCACCCTTCTTTCCCAAAGGGGAGATTCAACTGATATGAAACTAAAATACCCACCCCATGAATTTACAAATGATAATATAATCTTGCAAAAAATTAAGCACTATGAAAACTTCTTCCCAATCACTCTGGTATTACAATAAAGTGCAGAGTCTCAAATAACCAAAATCGAGTAAAGTGGTCCCTGTAAGTCTGAAGAGAAGATGGTATACCAGTCACAGAAGGTCCCAATTTAGAGCTTCAAGGCACAACGATCAGAGTAAAACAAGATAAACTAAACTTAAACCATTAAATTCAGAAAAATGAAATTAAATACTCAAATACTTGGATACACCCCTCTCATTGGGTGTGCCAAACTCATAAAAATAATATCAAATGGCATATGGGGCCCAGGTCCTCTCACTACCTGGGGAAACCCAAATAAAATACAGCACTCACTGCCCAAGTAATAAAGAGAAACATAAAACAAAGTCTGACCGTAAGGCTGATTGTCTCAACAGGTTATTAGCAAAGTAAGGTTCCTTGAAAATAGGGTTTCCACAACTGGCAGAAGTCTTGCTCGCAGATGTAGAAATGGAGGGCCCTGCCCATGATGGCCACTGCCAGAGATAACTGCCCTGCAGCCTCGGCACCTCACATAGGCCAACCTAGTGGCAGGCCCAGCAAGAGGCCTGGAGAGCAGAGAAACCCACTGGCCAGCTCCCCAATCCGTTCAGGCCTTGACCTCTAATGAGGGGCAGAGATTCTGGCCAGCAGGCCACCCACAAATACAGGGCCCCAATGATCCAGGCAAAAAGAAGCCAGATTGCTCCAACCAAGCACTGTATCTCCTCCAAGTAGAAACACCTCTGGGACAGGAGATCCAAATTACATAGGCAGACCAACAGAATAGATTCAAGCTGAGGCCTCTAATGTGGTCCTCTCAGACTAAGTTCCACAACTCTGGGCTCTTACTTTGGATAAAACCAGTCTCTGGCCTTGGTGCTCATTTCAAGAGCTAAATCCAATCACCACGTTCAGAATCTAGTTCACGAACACAGTCCCTTCTTCCGTAATGCTTGTTCTCATTCCTCCACACCAGCCACAAGCACCTCCTTCTACCTCTAATTCCCAGCTAGCACAAAACAAAAGCAGTGAGGCAAATTTTAAAGGGCTTTAGTAAAACTTTATTTGCAATTAGTGCAATTGATGCGGCAGTGGAGCCCAGCCACAGCCCCAGTGCACACTACATGGCCGTCACCAGTGACCTGACAATGCTCCAAGGCAGGCTACAATAAATCACTATAAGGCCCTAACTAAACTAAATAAAGCAAATTAACAGTCAAATGTTTTAAAACAATTTAACACAGCAACAGGAAACACTAAAATATCAGGGCAATGGACAAAGCAGAATTTTAATGAACTGCAGAGCAAGCAAACGGACAGAGCAGATTAGGTGATAAGGAACAGAATTCTACACTCATCACCTTACTTGTGTATAGGGGTAATAATTTTATTAGACAATTAGCAAGTAAATTGCCTGGGATCTCAGGCAACATCTGTTGACTAATGTAATAAAATATTTCTGGTTGTTTACCTGATGTGGTACTGGTGTACCTATATTATGTCTACTGTGACCTACCTATTACCAAGCTTGTACCACCAGTGAATTTCTGTAACACTGGTAGCTTTTTAATCTATGTTTTATGTACTGTAATGTTTTGTTTGCTGTGAGGTACTGCTCTCTTGACGAGGTGCCTTTGTAAATGAGTCTTTAACTCAAAGGTCTGTAAACCAATATTCTAATAAATAAATAAATAAAATGTGGTGATATCAAAACTAGCACTAAATCAAGGCCATCTGATGTATATTAGAGAAACTAGCAAAACTTGAATAGTGACCGGTCATCTTAGACCGCTTGGAATTGATGACATACTCAGCCCTTAATTCTCATCCCTTTTGGAGTGTTTAGTAAGTGGCCCAACTTCTGGTAAATAGCCGAAGTAAAGGATTATTTTCTGAATATTCTTTGAAGCCATAGGCAAACATAACTCAGAATGACAAAGTTGGAAGGATCATAGACTTGTTAAGTAGGTGCTAAAATGAGGATAGGACCAAACACTTACTGATGCTAGAATGGTAGATATGAACCAAATTTGACCCCTTCAATATTAGGTGCTAGAAGGTAAGAGACCCCAGTTAGCCTATGAGGATCTACTCCAGTCTAGTTTTACTAGGTAGACTTTGGGAGACATATTGTCAGAGCATTAATCAATCCATAGTAGCCAGTAGTGCTGATGGAACCCTTACGTGAGTATAAGACTGAAGCAGGTCTGAGATTCTCCCAATGGGTATCAGAAAAGTTTTCGGGCTTGGCAAAATGAAGATCCTAGGAATACTCTTTTAATGGATGGCATTATCATTATGTTTAGGAACATGAGGACCACCTATATTGGGATGGATATTATATGAGGGTGGGTTATTTTACCTCTGATTAACCCTAGATATCTGTTTTATACAGGTTATGCATCTTATGCCTAGTTTTTATACTTTATATTCCTGAAAACTACATATATATATATATATATTAGAGGCAAAAACTCTGTTTAATGCATCAGTTAGGGCTGTTCCACAGCGACAAAAGCGAAAGTCGATGTTAGGGTTGAAACCCCTCTGCACCTCAGCCCAGCCCCAACTGGAATAGGGGTGCACATTGGGGTCATCGTCCCTAAGTGTCACGAATCACATGTGGAAAGAAGCTGAGGAATAGGAGAATGGGGTGACAGTTAGGACCGATGATTCCCAATGCACACCCGATTCCAGTTGGGGGTGGGCTGGAGGGTGCAAAGGGGTTTCAACCTAACATCGAATTTCCTCACTTTTGTCGCTGTGGAACAACCTAACTGATGCATTAAACAGAGTTTTCTAATTCCCTTCTTTTGAGAATGATAATGAGAAATAGCGAGTAATGCAGCAGCGGAGCCTGGGGTGATGTCTTGTCGCATTGTAACATTGTGCCTGCAAATGCAAATTGTAATGCACATGATGACGCAAAGCGAAATAGAAAGAGGAACAGTACTGTTGACAGAAATGTTAAAAACAATGGAAACGCAACTGCAAATGATAATTGAAAGGGTAACGCATGGTGGCGTAAACGTGAACGCTAAGTGAACGGGTACAGAACCGCAAGCAGAAACGGGTAATGGTAAGAGTAATGTAAGTGCACAGGCTGGTTTTCCCCAAAAGCTGTATAGAGAAAGATAGTGAGTAGAAAGAATGTATGCAAAATAATGACTCTCGGAACAAAAAATCAGTAGTTGTAATAGTAAATTGCTTATATCTCAGTAACCGTACGACATAGAAAAAATTTAAAAGTCATATGTATTATCACTTTTGGCTAGTTTTATATGTAGCCCACATAATTTTTGACAAAATCTCCGTATCTCGCACCGCTTTGAGATACGGGCCCTCAAGTCGCGGCGAATGCCGTAATGTTATCCTATGGAAAAAACAGAAGTTCAGACTGCCATAACTTTTGAACAGTTTAATATTTTTCACAAAATCTTTGAAAGCACATTGGGGACCCTGCACACGTTCCCTGAAGATGTCAGGCTGGTCCATAAACTGTGCGACCTGAGAGTGCGACCGTAGAATTCCAGAAAAAGCATAAATGCACGTGCAGATCACGCTTAAATAACTCCACAGCGTGTATCCAACCAGTACAAAACTTGGCAGATCCCAAGGCATGTGGATCTTGATCGTGCATTCCAAATTTCAGGCAAATCTGTCAAACGGTTGCAAAGTTATTAAGGTGCAAAATTTTGGGTTTAACATGTTAATGGCTCATCAACCCTAACTATGGTAGCACGGTAATATATATATATGTATGCAACAGTTGTCAGGATAAAACGGACACATAACTTTAGTTATCTGAGTTACTGTGTGGATTAATTGGTGGTGATGTAATCACTATGTGGATATCTTGAAGTTATCCACACAGTGACTACATCATAACCACCACCACCTGTGCTGCCTGCTCAGCAGTACTGCCTCCCAGTTTCCCTTTCACCTTCTCACAGTGCTCTTTACAATCCAAGCTATCACAGTCCCAAAGACTCACAAAATGCACACCTAACCAAATCTCCCTAAACTAGAACCACATTTTAAATAAAAACACTCTTAAAAAATATTTTTTCCCTCTTTTCAGCACAGCATCCCTGCAAACCAAACACAGCAACCAGTCACATAGAAAAACATGGAAAGGAACTTAAGAAAAAATAAAATTTAACAAAACTGAAAACAAAAAATCATGTTGTATAAATCAGATATGCATGGGGCACCTGTGGGATAACCAAGTTATTTGTACAGTAGCCTGTGTCCTCTAAAACCTCACTCATGGCTCCCACTCATGAGGTTATTCGAGGTCACAAGCTACTGTACAAATAACTTGGTTATCCCACAGATGCCCCCCACATATCCCTTATATAAACCATAGGGGTGAGAGCTTTCTCAGTTGGATATCCTGTGTTATTTCCACTAGAGTGAGGATAAGCCTGATGACATCAGCAGAGTGAGGATGTCAATATTTATCCACACTCTGCTTATGTCACCAGAGTTAGACTATCTTCACTGTAGCTTACATTTTAAATGAAACTATTTCAGAAAACAGTTTCACTTTCTCACTGAGGCTGCAGCTTACTCAATTAGCTTTTCAAAGCACTCTCACCTGTGTCCATTGTGTTTCTAACACTTCTAGCCCAGTACTGTGCTGATCTCAGCTTCAAAACAACCTGAATTCTAAATGAAACTCTTTTACAAAGTAGTTTTGCTTTCTCAGTGCTACCTGCAACAGTTTCTTTCTCACTGAATCTATAATTTACTCAATTAGCTTTGCAAAACACACTCACCTGTGTTTCTGACTCCGAGTCCATTCAGAACACACACACACACACACACACACACACACACACCACCACATAGAATGAGCAGAAAACAAAAACAGAAAAATGTTCCTAAAGCTCTCACCCTGTGGTATAAATTGCACACATGATGTGCAGATTGTGGATGTGGAAAATATTCTCAGTCCTGCAGAGTGAGCTGTGCATTCTCACTCATGCCATCGGCACCGTTGGGAAATACAGAGCTTACTCTGCAGGAGTGAGAATATTTTCCATATTCCACTCCTGCTCATCACGTGATCTTCATTTTATTTATATGTATGTGTGTGTATGTATGTATATATATATATAGATATATACATTCATGGCAAAAACTCTGTTTAATGCATCAGTTAGGGTTGATCCACAGTGAAAAAGTGAGGAAATTTGATGTTGGGTTCCCACCTCCCTTGCACACCCACCCACCCCCACCAGCAGGCATTGGGGTGTGCATTGTCAGTCATCGATTCTAACTCTCTCCCCATCCCATGTGTAAGCAAGCTGAGGTGGCACAGTATAGGAGAATGGGGTGAGAGTTAGACCGACAACCCCAACACACACCCCAATGCCTCTTGGTGGGGTTGAGTAGGCACGTCTATGTTAAACTTTAAATTTTGTGTGTTAATAACTTTGGACCCATTCAACAGATTTGCATAAAATTTGGTATGCATGGTGGGACATGGTAGATCTCCTCATTTGCCAAATTTCATTTTGGTCAGTCTTACAGTGTTTGCACAACAAAATGCTGACAAATGCACTTTTCGCCAGTTATTTTGGCAGTTTTGGGGATTTTGTGCATGGTGCTCATGCACATTGTGTTTCATGCCACTCTGCGACTTGGCTCATCTGAAAAGCTTGGGTCAAGGAACATGCTGCTTTTTGTTTGGTGAAAAATATTAATCTATTCAAAATTTTTCATCTTTTAAGTTCCATTATAAGTCAATGGGAAAATTTATATGGTTATTTTGCGAACAAAGAATGGGGTTTTGGCCATCTGGTCCCACCTCATGATCAAAGAATGTGCAGGCTCGCTATCAAAGAATCTTTGACCCTGAGCAATTCTTTGTTGCGGCAGCCACCATCTTGTTTTAAGTTTCTGGTTGGAAAATCTCAAATATCTCGGCTCAGGAGTGACTCCTGAAGTAAAACTTGGATGGGTTTGTCTATCCAGCCATACCTTTGTTTTCATTCAAAATGGTCAAAAAATAGAGTTTTAAACTTTTTATTCTTGGATCGTGAGCCTGCAAATTCTTTGATCGTGAGATTCTTTGATCATGAAGGCGAGACTAGACAAATTTAATTTTCTCAGCTCAGGGGTGGCTTATAAGCCAAATGAGGATGGGTTTTGCTCAGGGGCTTCGTTCTATTGAGGCATTGTGGTGGTTTCATGTATTTCTGCCTAAAATTTAGTTTCATCATTTTTATTCTTTGTCCATGAGCCTGCACATTCTTTGATTGCGAACCTGCAAATTCTTTGATCATGAGATTCTTTGTCACGATCTTTGATAATGAAGGTGGACGAGAGATGGCCAGTTGTAAAAAATCATTTTGCTCAGCTCAGGGGTGGGTTTTGCTCAGGGGCTTCATTCTGTCAAGGCATGGTGGTGGTTTCATGTAATTGTGGCTAAAATTGAGTTTTAATATTTTTCTTCTTTGATCATGAGCCTGCAAACTCTCTGATAGCGAGATTCTTTGATTGTGATCTTTGATCATGAGGAGGGACTAGGTGGCCAGATTTTAATGCAACAGATAGGACAATTTTAACAATCTTTAACTTTAAATATCTCGGAAAGAGTTTGGTCTTTTGCTTGAAATTTGGAGGTGTTGACGGCATGTCCTGTAGATGTGAATTACAAAGCTTATGTGTCAGACAACACATTTTCTGCAGAGTTACTGTGTGGTGCAGTTTACATTTGGCGGACAGCTTTTTCCATTCTTGTACTGGCTTGAAAGTTATACGGTAGCTAGCCTTGCCATGGATGTACTTTTCAGTCATTAGGTGTCTAAAATCTTAACAGGTGAAGAACTCTGCCATTCCAATGAATGAAAATCTCAAACTTTCACATGTTGTATCTTGGAAACGGTTTTGTCTTTTACATTGAAATTTGGAGGGTCTTCAGGAGATGTCCTGTACATGTGGATTATGGTGTTTAGGTGTTGGAAAATTAATTTGCTGTGGACATTTGCGTGACACACTTAATGTTTTGCATATGGCATTTTGCATTGTGGTACTGGCTTCATATTTATAGGGTGCCTAGCATTACTGCCATGGAAGTAATTTCCAGTGGTTATGTGTCTGACATGTAAACAGGTGTTGAATTATGCCACTCTGATGGCTGACACTTTGCATTCTTTCAATGTGGTGGGAGCTTTTGGACCCATGCTCCCACCCATATGTGCTCCCAGCAATACATATGATATTCATTACTTGTATTCTTATGTTACGCATACATTTGCAAGTGGGTGGGAGCTCAACATAGACACATAGAATTTGATGGCAGATAAGGACCGCTTGGCCCACCCAGTCTTCCCATTTCCCTACCTAATGGATAAGCTGCAGATCCTAGTTAACCAGCAGCCTACTTCTTTCTACCCCACCCCTAGAACTGGCTTATAGCTGTCCCATGCATGCTTGAATTCAACCACTGTTTTTGACTCCACAACCTCCTCTGGAAGGCTGTTCCATGCATCCACAACCCTCTCTGAAAAAATACTTCCTTACATTACCTCTGGAGCAGACCCCCTCTATCTTCAAATTGTGCCCCTTGTTCTTGCACACTTTTTTTTGAGAGATGCTACCCTCTTGGACTTTGTTGATTCCCTTGAGGGTACTTGAAAGTTTCTATCATGTCCCCCTCTCCTCCTTTCCTAGAGGCTATACATATTAAGCTCCTTTAGTCTCTCTTCATATGTCTTCCGGTGCAGACCCTGCACCATTTTAGTTGCCCTCCTCTGGACAACTTCCATCTTGTCTATGTCCTTGCGGAGACTGGGTTTCCAGAACTGCACACAGTACTCCAGATGGGGCCTCACCAGCTGTCTGTACAGAGGATAACAACTTCCTGTATTCTACTGGTGATGCCTCTACTATGCATCCCAGTATCCCCCAGCCCTCCTTACTGCCCTCTCACATTGCTTGCCTACCTTTAAGTCATCTGATACGACTACCCCAGGTCCCTTTCCATTTTTGTTGTTGTTAGTATCTCACCATTGTGTACTCTTCCCATGGGTTTTGTTTCCCAGGTGCATTACCTTGCACTTCTTAGCATTAAATCTAAGCTGCCATACATTTGACCATTCCTCTAACCTTGCCGAGTCCTTCTTATCCTTTCAACCACACCTTGTGCATCAACTCTGTTGCAGATCTTTGTGTCATCTGCAAAGAGAAATACTTTCCTTCCAGTCCCCTGCAATGCCTTTATAAAGACATTGAAGGGACCGTCCTATTACTGAACTCAAGCGGTACCCCATAATTGTAACCCCCTTCTTCAGAGTGGACTCCATTTACTATTACTCTGTGTCCTATTCTCCAGCCAATTCTTTACCCAGGCTATCATCTTGGGACCCACTCCCAGGCTGGCTAACTTGTATATTAATCTTTTGTGTGGGACTGAGTCAAATATCTTGCTAAAGTCTAGGTAGGCCATGTCCACAGCCCTCCCTGATCTACTACTTTGGTCACCCAGTCAAAGAAATCTATTAGATTCGTCTGGCATGACCTTCTGCTGTGAATCCATGCTGCGTTGGGTCCTGTGCCACACTGGTCTCTAGGTCCTTGACAATTCTTTCCTTCAGAAGTGATTCCATCATTTTCCCTATCACTGAGGTTAAACTAACAGGTCTGTAGTTTCCTGCTTCTGTCCTGCTCCCACTTTTGTTAGGGAAATCACATCTGCCCTCCTCCAATCCTCAGGTACTACCCCATCCTCCATGATTTGTTAAAGAGAGTAGTCAGTGGTGTCACTAGTTTCTACCCTTAGTTCTTTTAGAATTCTGGGATGAATCCTATCAGGCCCCATTGCTTTGTCCACCTTCAGTTTTAAGAGTTCTTTCAGAACCCTTTCTTCTGTAAATGGGCTGGTATCAACTTCTGTATCCAGAGTGTTTCTATTGTTTGTTTTAGGTACCTCCTCTTCATTTGTAAATACCGAGCAAAAATATTTGTTTAGTATCTCTGCCTTTTCACAGTCACCCTCTACCCATCCCCTTTATTATGCCTCACTATCCTCCTTAGTCTTTCTTCACTCCCTGATGTACCTAAAAAGGTTCCCTTCTTAACTGAGTTGGCTATCTTTTTCTCAGTTAGGGCCTTTGCTGTTCTGACTGTCTTCCTAGATTCCTTTTGCTTTAACTGATACAATTCTCTGTCCTGCTCCTTCTGAGATTCCTTGTACTTTCTGAATGCTTTCTTTTTCTCTTGAACCTTCACTGCCACCTCCTTTGAGAACCATAGTGGTTTCTTACATTGTTTTGTTTTGTTTATTTGCTTCACACAAAAGCTTGTTACCTCTGTGATGACAGTTTTATTATTCCCCATTGTTCTTCACCCTTCTTCCTGCCCATTTGCTAGTGCATTCATAGGCACTCACCCATTTGGCAAAGTCAGCCTCCTGAAGTCCAGTACTTTTGCCTTTGTATGGCTTGACTCTATTGTTATGTTACTGTGAATCATACTGTTCGATGGTCGCTAGTTTCCAGATGACTACCCACTTACATCTGTGATCCTCTCTACATCTCCATTTGAGAGGACCAGGTCTAAGATTGCTCCTCTCAAGTGAGTTCCAATACTAGTTGTCTAAGGCATCCCCTGTAGGGCATCTAGAATAACCCTACTCTTAGAAGTGGCTGCTGAAACTGCACTCCAGTTAACATCTAGCATATTCAAATCACCCATCAGCAATATCTCCCTTTATCTGCCATTCTAAGTATATTTCTATCATTTTTTGTCCATTTCCTCCCCTGAAATGACCTCTCCCTGAGGTGGGAGCTTGAGGCCTGAAGGGACTGTGCTCCCACCAACTTGCATGACCTTTACTTTTAATGATTTGTAAGTTGGTGGGAGCACGGGAACAAAGGGCCTGTGCCCCACCCAACTTCTGTGACTTTTACTTTTTATATTATTTCTCAAAGAAAGGAAATTTATGCAAAACATCATTAATGCATCATTTAGGGTTACAACACAAAAAGTGAAATGAAACTTTTAGGGTTGACTCCTGCCCCTGGACCTGCCCATCATCCAGAGTGACAGCTGACGGGGTGTGTCCTTGTTGTTGTGGGGCCTAAATTTCATCCCATTCTTCTTTCTGTGGCTTGTGAATATGATTACATGGAATGGGGTGAGATTTAGGCTCCAACACCAAGGACACACCCCCGTCAGCTGTCAATCTTGGATGATAGGCAGGTCCAAGGGGGAGGGGTCAACCCTAAACATTTCATTTCCTTACTTTTTGTGTTTTAACCTTAAATGATGAATTAATTAAGTTTTTTGCATAGAATATATATATATATATATATATACATACATACATACACACACACACACACACACACACACACACACTATATATATATATATATATATATATATATATATATGGGTGAGTGATAAATGAGTGAGATAAAACAGTGTATCATCCACTGCAGTGTGATATTTTTACCCTCTGCTCTACTATGATGATATCAGCCATTTACACATACAGGTCACACAAAGGTCACTGATATCATCACTTTAGGCAGCTTTCCTTCAGCATACAAAAAACACCTGTGCTGTTACCATAGTCACAAATGCAGAACTACATGAGAGGTCTCATTGCTGCCTGCAGCTAACTCAGCATTACAAAGCACTATCACCTATTGCCCACACTCTAACTTCCAGCTCATTACTGAGATACTCTCAGCTTAACTGCAGACAGAATTCTAAAGAGCACAGCTTCACAGAACAGTCTGTTTCTCACTGCTGCCTGCAGCTAACTCAATACCACTAAAAACACTCACCTGTTCCTCAAACTCTGCCTCTCAGCCCATTGCAATTACTGCAACACTCTCAGCTTGACTGCAGCCAGAATTCTAAAGAGCACAGCTTCACAGAACAGTCTGTTCCTCACTTTTGCATGCAGCTAACTCAATTACCACTAAAAACACTCACCTGTTCCTCAAACTATGCCTCTCTCGGCCCATTACAATTACTGTGATACTCTCAGCTTGACTACAGCCAGACTTCTAAAGAATATAGCTTCACAAAATAGTCGGTTTCTCACTCCTACCTAAAACTAACTCATTTAGCATTGCAAAATACACTCATCTGTTTCCCAGAGTTTGTAACACTGCCAACCCATTCAGAAAAACTCACACACAGAATAAGCAAACACATAAACAGGAACAGGACATGACAACATAACAATACTTCTGAAACTCCTGGCCCTATTGCAGGGTTTTAAATAATTGATTAGCAGTTTTTTCTTGGGACTATACTAACTGTACAAAAAGTATTTATATTGATTTTCTAGAAGTGCTGTGTTTGTTAAACACAGTGAGGCAAGAGCTATTCATTTTCACAAAGATTTAGCACTTTTATGAGCAAAACGCTAATCAGTTTTAGACTTAAATAAATCCCTGTATTGCATAAATCGAATACATGATGTGCAGATTGTGTGCTATGGCAAATATTGTCACTCCTGCATCATGATCTCTGGATATCTTACTCTGCAGGAGTGACAATATTTGCCATATCACACTCGTGCCCATCATGTATCCGAGATATTTCTATCTATCTATAGATATATATATATATATATATCTATAGATAGATAGATAAATAGATACACATACAGTACATATAGATATTAGATTTATATGAGCACCAAAAGTCAAAACAGTCATGCTGATCTAAATAGGTTGATAGTTTAAATACTGGGTTGTATGATACAAAAGTGGTATCCCTTAACCTTTTGTATTTCTGTATTTTTTCTTCTTTCATCTTAGAATTTGTGTAATAAGCTTATCTATATGTGATTGTTTTAAGAGAATGAAAGTTTGATGATGTATTTTAACTTCAGTGAATATTGTAATGACATAACCTGTCGAACAATAAAACTGACTTAACTTGACCTCTGTTATGGATTATGAATTTATACACCAGATAAATCTTGCTGCACCCACTGAAGTTGTGAGTGGTGCGGTGACATGCTAGTGGCTGTGAAATTTATGGACAAATTCTGTAATGTAAGCTCTTTTGGCTGAACACAAAATCCCTCATTTCCATCTGTCCCAGTACAACCAGGCACTTGAATCATTGGAGCTGTGTCTCTTTCTATGTAATTCACATGGTAGGCCAACAGAAGAGCATTAAAAGTAACAAAAATGGGGCTTGCCAACATAAGTTCCTTTAACTGAGTAAACACAGAGAGGAGAGGAGAACCTTTGGTGAAGTGTGTGCTTTGATCTGTCAGACAGCACGGAGGAGAAATTCTGCTGCAGACATTTTGTTTGAATTCTTCACACAGGCTCCTGTAGTTCCTTTGATGGGGTGATGGGGCGGCAGCAAGGAAGAAACCAACCTGCCACTTCACTGACATCCTGCTGAAACTGAGGACAGTGGTTGAGATCTGTCAGAGTGCTGTCGTTGCTGTGAAGCCCTGTTCAAATCCATTCATGGCAAGTACAGATGATGGGACTGGGGTGAGAACAACAGTGGGCCACTCCATGATGTGTCAATGTGCTGATGCAAAAGTAGGTCTGGTAATAAGAGCCCCCCAGCACTGGGATCAGACAGACACACAGGGCTCTAGTTCATCTCTAGAACAGAGGCATGGGACTAAGGCTAAGGACATTAGAGGTAAAAGGAGTTGAGACAGGGTAAGGATTGAGACTGTACAGTATGTGGGGATCCAGAAATACTTGCATGAGGACAGGTGTAGGGACAGGTAATAGTTCAACCACACTGCCCATAATCCCTGGTAGTCTAGTGGCCCTCACCCCCAGTGGTGCCAGTCCACAGCCACCCCCCACATCCATTCCCATTTGGCGACTGGCACATCCTACCTCTCAATTCCATGGTCACCGACTGACTGAGCTCCATCTGAGCATGTACTATTGTATCAGCATGCACTCAATGAATGAACATCTCATTCATTGAGTGCATACTATCTCTAATCAAGTAATGCCTGGAAGAGCTCAGTCGGTAACTGGCCATGGAGGTGAGAGGTAGGATGTGCCAGTCACCAACTGTAAATGGATGTGGGAGGTGGCTGTGGACTGGCACCACTGAGGGAGGGCCACTAGACTACCTAGATTGGGGATGTGGTGGAACTATTACCTGCAGCTGGTGTTCAGGGCTTGGGGCTTAGAGATGGAAGGGGGACATGATTAGCCTGCAAGGCAATTTCTGGGGATTGGGGGCCTGATCAGCCCTGCAGGGCAATTTTCAGGGATCATGGGGACATGATCAGCCCTGCGGGACATTTCATGGGGATCAGGGCATAGAAAGGTACCAGTGGCCCATTATGTGCTGTTTCCAATGGGGGATGGGTATGTGGAACATATGTGGGTTCATGGGGGAGTGGCCATAGGGTGCACATAGCACAGTGGTGCATCCCGGTGGATGCAGAGTTCAGTTAGACCAGCTAATAGCTGGACTTACTGTACTTGGACCTTTGTACTCTGGGGAATCTCCGGGAATAGCAAATGTGCTGTTCTGGCAGCCACTCTCCTGGAATAGGATGCTGCTGCTGCCATAAACCCCTTGCACCATTTGCAGGGGTTGTGGTGTACATGGGGGCATAGGGCCACTTGGTGCAGGCAGCCTGCCACATGTCTCAGGCCATCTTTTGGAACCCCATTGTTGGAACTCATAGTGCAAGTGCTACTTGCACCATTTGTTTTGGTGCAAGACACTTTGTGCCATGTATATCCATTTTGGAATCAGGCCCCTGATGTCTAGTGGCTCTCCCCATCCTCCGAGCGCCACCTTCATAATTATTTTCATTTGCCTGGAGTCTAATGGCACCCCAACCTTCACATTGCTATCCTCATAATATTCTTATTCTTCCCAGTGTCTAGTAGCACCCCCACCCTCTGAAACTGTTCTGCCTGAAATAAAGAAAATGATCCTCAATGTCTTTTTAACCTGTTAAAAAGAAAATGGTCCTTCATTGATCCAACTCACTCTCACCCAACCTGATCACCCATCACCCATGTTCCCCACACACCCTCACTCACCTGAACAGGTTAAAGGATGAAGATCCACTTTCCAATCAAAAACACATCTTGTTGCTGGAACTGCTGACTACAAAATGAGAAACTAAGGCAAATCTGGTTGATGTATTTCAATGGGGTTTTCAACTTTGTGGCATTACTTGTTTGCATATTTTGAGCTAAATATTTCAACATGGCCATTATGGGACCCCTACATCATGAATAGAGATACAACAAATTTAAATTTCACTGGGAAGTGCCCACAAAGTGGGCAACTCATGCATGTTGTCACTCCACTATGTGGAGTAGCCAATAAAAAGGCTCACTTCACCTTGTAATTATTACTTCACGTTGTCATTACACCATAACGTGAAGTAAGGTGAAGTGATAACAATATTGGCAGCCCCCAGACACACAGTCACCAGAATTAATGTGCATTCCCAAAATGCTACTGTCTTGTGTCCAGAAAATTCCCCAGTGCTGACGAAGATGAAATGAGAGTGTAACAAGAAATGCTAAGTCTCCCACAATTAATGGTGTACTCAGTCATGTGCACAGTGGTCACACACAGTCACCAGATTTAATGTACATCCCTAAATGCTACTGTCTTGTGTCCAGAAAATTCCCCAGTGCTGACAAAGTGAAGCGAGAGCATAACAAGAAATGCAAAGTCTCCTAGAATTAATGGTGCACTGCAAATGCACAGACAGATTAAGATTGATCTCACACTCAAGAGATGCCGACACAAAAGCACAATGCCTAACCAGAGCTCATGAGTCACAAATCCAAATCTGGAAAAGAATACCTTTTGCCATTTGGAGTGGTAGTGCACAGCAGTAACAGTCCACTACCAGTAAAGATACCACAAAGCAGCACAAAAATTCATGCAGGTGCAGTGGATAGCAGGTTAACACTGCCGCAATTACTCTGTGGCACAATAAAAGGTATCTAATTTAATAGCATGCATCACACACACACACTCACATATACTTCAAGTAATGTGAAGTGAATTGAAAACCTTTAGTAATATAACCAAATGTTTTAAACAGACTGAAATTATGCACTGCTGCACCTCAACAATAAGCAAAAATGTCAAAAATTACTGAAAATATTACAGTGTGTACATTAACACAGTTATACAAGAAAATATAACCAAAACAAAAAGACTGCTCTTTTCTCCCAATCTACTCACACCACATGTACCCCTCCCAAAGCACACTTCACGTGTCTGTCAGTACCAGACTGAATGTTCTAAATTAACATTCAAAGTCCTCACACAAACAATAAACACTCAATATGAGCACAGGAGGATTTCCTACAATCAATGTACTAAATTTTGAGCAAAAAAAATGACTCAAAAGGCTTTTAACAGCTTTTACAGGGTTTGAATCACAGAGCTCTGACAGCAAACTGTTTCCAGCTACCACGACACACACTACCCAGAACTCAGGCTGTGCAGAACAATCTAGAGACCACGTGACCTGCAATCACATGAATCACTGCAGAATTCGCCGTGGAGCTCAATTACAAGGTGAAGTGATGTGAAGAACATTGATTTCAATGTACTTCACCTTACAAATAGTGAAGAAGTGGTTTGGGGAAGGTGGAGTATTGTGAAGTCATTGGTTTCTATGGACTTTGCATTCCTCATTATGATGCAAAGTACTCCGCTTTGCATTAGCCATTACTTTGCAGATTCCACATTACTCCATGAATCACTTTGCAGAGTGAATTTTAGCCACTTCACCCACCACTACACATGAACAATGTCAGAGGAATTACACAAATCCATCCAGAAAGGTGACTTCGTGGTCATTTGGCAAAATCACCCTTTGGGCAGGATTTGAAAATTTCCAATGCCCTTGTTCATCAGGTAGGTCATAAAAGGCTATGCTGAACTTTTGTGGTCAAAATATATAAAATGCAAGAGATATGCACATACATTGAAATTGTGCTACCCTCCTGGGAACTTTGGCAATTTTAAATACTTTGACTCGAAAT
This sequence comes from Neoceratodus forsteri, assembly GCA_016271365.2. Lineage (NCBI taxonomy): Eukaryota > Metazoa > Chordata > Ceratodontiformes > Ceratodontidae > Neoceratodus > Neoceratodus forsteri. The sequence goes on from CM028129.1 coordinate 1,022,202,487, forward strand.
TTTCAACATAACCATCTTTTACACCTCCTCATGAGTGTGACAGCTGTATTTTTCAAAGCCTAGCCAAACTGTGTTGTTGCATCTGTGGTGTGCAATTACATTGCAGTGGTGCAGAATCATATTTTGGCAGAGATTTCAAAATTTTCATTACTGGGTTCATGAAGTGAGGTAATAAGAAGGCTCTGCTGACAATTTTGTTCCTATTGTACTACAAATGCAAGCTCATGTCCCAGAGGGCCCTGAGCTTTCACAGCAACATATATGCACGCATCTACAGACAAATGAAGATAAACTTATACTATCTCAAAAGTAAGGACATTCTTTGCAATAACTTTGTTAATGCACTTGTTAGGAGTTGAAAAGACAAAAGAAGTGAAATCACACATTGCACATACCCCAGTAATGCAAAGCATCATGGAAGCATATACAAATGTCTATGAATTCATTTGGACTGGCTCAGCTTTAAGCAAAATTGCATGGTGCCGAAAGCCTCACAATACAATCAGCAAAGGCTGAGAACACGAGACACTGACATGTGTTTCATCCTCATTTGGACTCATCAGTGTGTCATATCTGTATCTCAGCCCAGGAGAGGAACCAGCCTACAGGAGATCTTATTTGTTTGGGTCATGGGCAGCCCAAAGTAAATAGAGAATAGAACTACAAAAGAAATGTGGCATTAGGAATTCTAACCCTAACACGTGCCCACACCTGCAGCAGCAACAGGAGGGGTGTGCCTTCAGGTTCTCAACCCTAACACTCGCCCCATTCTCATACACTGTACCCATCTCAGCTTATTTACTCATGGAATGGGATGAGCTTTAGGCTGACAACCTCAAGGTACACCCCACCCTGTTGCTGCCTGCAGGGTGGGGGCAGGGTATATATATATATATATGTGTGTGTGTGTGTTGTGTGTAAAATCAGCTTTATTGACATTATGTATGCATTTTCAGCAAAGAAAACTGTTTGAACAAGTTGATTTTAATCAGTCTGATCATGTAACTTTATTTGTTCATGATTATTTCCTTTAAAAGTATATTCCCATCTTAGAAATGTTCAGACATTTCTTAGGTATACTATTTAAGGTCATTAATGAATTTCCTCCTGCATATCTCACTGATGTGGTCTCCACATACACCCACCCAGCTCTCTTCTTGCCTCTAATATTTGCCTCCTCTCTGTTCTCTCTCCCAACCTTTCCACAGTTTATGGCAAACACTTCCTTGTCCCTCTCCTGCCATCTGGAACAGCTTTTCAATCTATTTGCCTATCCATCGCATGTCCTCACTTTCCAGTCATTCCTAAAGCGTATCTCTTCTCCCGTGCCTATAGTTTCTATTTGTTCTCTCTACTGTCACCATTATCTTTCTTTTTTAATTTGGCTTTTTACTGCTGGTTGCTGCTGTTGGTATTCTCTGCACTTGCATCTTATTTAGCTTACCAAGTGTTTGATACAATACATACTGTACAGTCACCATATAGAACATATTGTGTTAAGCAATAATGACTGAAAGCTGGTAATTTCCTAGAGATTAAAGACCGGCTGGGAAGAAGGATGGCCTGAGGCACAGCTGAGGGCACCTCACCAGCAGGTCATTAGTGGAAGAAATAACTGGCTATGAGTCATTATTACTATATAAATCTAATCGCAATAATGATTTTTTTGGTGTTTGAGCACGAAAACAGTTTTGTTCATGGGCTGCTACTGCTGGCGTAGAATGTGCGAGCAGTGCCACTGCTGTGCTGGTCATTTCTAAGAGATTTCAGACTGACACGGCAGCCAATCAGTGAGCTAGTTCAGCTCATTAATAATTAATTAGACTTATAATATGTTTTCCTGTTCAAAATGTTGTACCCCTTTATTAAGTATTTTGTATTCCCTGTTTTAAGGTTTTCCTGCACTGAGGACTTTGAGGTACACTTTGTATGAGAGGCACTGCACAAACACAAATTGTATGCATTGTAATAATTTATAACTGCTAATAGCCTGTGAAATTCTATTGTACATATTAGTGAAAAAACACACATTCTTGTCTCTCTATACAGTCAGCTTTAAATTTCTCAAATAATCTGACTTTCTTACATACCAAAAATCATATACCTCATGTAGCTGGAGTCTGAGACTAGTTTAATTGACATTCTTAACATTTGCACTATGTGCACCATTTTGAAATAGCTAGCCTCATGGGCCTTCTTTGATTCCTTAGTTTCATTTCCAGCTACACTGTATTCTTTTAGTTTTCTTGGCCTCTCTAATCTATTCCATGCTGCACTTGCACATTGACCTTTTCTTGCAATGAAAATCAACCCCCAGGCAACAAGGGCTGGAAATAAATAGACCAAAGTAAAATCTGATGGACTGTTTGCATTATATCCTCGAACAGTTAGCACTAGAAATATTACTCATAAATCATCTCACTTCTGAACTCTTTTCACATGAAACACTTTGCAATTATGCATTATGATGTCTACCACTAAATTGTTTCATTTATTGATGTCAACACAACCCAAGTTACATTTTACAGACCAAAAGAACTAGGAAGCATTATAAAATGTTCAGATAGAAACATAAAAGCAGTTATTAATTCCTAAATAGTCACAATGAACTTGAATTTTAGATTCTAATGAGTTTGTGGCTGGTCTGAATTAATATTTGTCATTATTCATAAACCTTTTGGCTATGTGGCAACTCTATTTAATTGACAGAAAAATATAATTTTTTTATTAGTAGCATTCAAATGAATTCTCATTCCATTACATGGTATAACACTTGCTTTTTACCTCCTGCTTAGAAAGCAAGGGTAGGGTTGATATTATGGACCTAGTGTCCTTTCTAACCTAAAATTACTAGGTTACCATGTTTGATGGAAAATCTATCACATCTGTTTAATTTGTGCCATAAATTGGATGGCCGCTACTTCTAAATCCTTGGTATCTGTATAATTGTTCATCTTTAATTCTGTTTTAATTTTTTTCTCAAGGTTTCCTCTGTCATGTACTCCACTGATTCTGCGGTTGCACGCTCTCTCCAGCTGGGAGGGTGGCTGAGTGACTTCCTTCATTACCAATGCCAAATATTTTCTGTAATCCACTGGCAGGAGTGGCTGAATAATGGGTAGCCTGGGTCCCCATCCACAGAGGCTAGTACCTCCACCTCACATATTTGCCCTGTCAGCTCTAATGTGGGATTTTAGGGTCATATATGACACCCAGTGTCCAAGGTGTGAGCCATACAGAGGCTAAGCTGATAATATGTACCTCATACAGGGAACATATCATGCCTGTGCTGAGGCAGCTATACTGGCTCCCAGCTAGGTATCACAACACCTTCAAGATCCTTTTCTTCACATACAAAGCCATACATGGTTTGTTGCTTGACTACCTTAAAGGCCTCTTAGCTTGGCATGCTCCCGACTGTCCACTCCACTCCTTTTGATGTTTTTCCCTGGCAGCCCTGAGGATGCATATGAAACTTTGGTAGAAAGAACATTATTGATGTTATCTCCTAATCTGAAATGCTTTGCAGGTATATTTGAGGAGTTCTCAGTCAGTCAAGACTTTTAAAATGGGGCTCAAATCCCACCTGCTTTCCTCAGCTTTTAGTAATCACTATATTTTGTTTTACAATTATTCCATCTTATCTATATGTTATGTTTAATATTTTTATGAACTGTGGAATTTTGTGAAACACACAAACTTATTTGGATGGGGCACTATATAGAAATACATGCCATACCTTGCCTTGCCTGTCACTGTGACACTAGTCAACAAATAGTATGTTTGGTAGGTTCTTTTATTAAATCAACAGGGATAGGTTTTATTTTGCTGGGGCAAGCATTGGTTGTGCCCCTTTGTCCTCATAGTTGCGTCCACAGTACACCTATACCATAGCATGCTATCCAGTTTGGCCATGAAAGGTGCTGACAGTGGTAATTTCCAAGACCCCTACTAAATCCTGTTATTTGCATGACTGCAGGGTTATGGAAAATTGTGTACTTTGGTCAACATGTCCCTCCCTGAAGAGAAAATGCATCACTTTCATAATGCTCCCACTTTTTGTTTGTCCTGTCAGTGAGAGAGACCCAAAGTTGCTCCCAGTCCTGGGAATCCTTTGTTGTCACTGCATTTCATTAGGGACACTCTATTATAAAAGTTATCATTCTAGATCATGAAACTTGTAGCTTAAATTGATTAATTCATTAGCATACTACCCTCCATCTGTGACACATGAATGCAGGAAAGCTATTTTGGGAGAGGAGCAGAGAGCTGCCATCACTGAAAACAATCCACTCTAAAAAGAACCTTTTGGTTATGTGCCAGAGATGGATGGTGTACACATATAGTGAACAGTTAAGTTGAGGGTTATACCACAGTTTTGTCAGGGCAGTCTGTTTCCTTCATTTCTGTTCATTGTTCTGTTAGGGCTCTATGATGCGGTTCAACAACCCTTTTGTCAATCGGCATCTACTGAACAGGAATCATGTCAACTGCAAGTTGTGGTTTATGATTCCTGTGTGTCTCAAGTCCATTTTTTTAATCAGGGCTTTGCCCTAACCTCATCTTTATGATTCTCAACTCCAGTCGGAGTTGATTGGAGAATGGTGTGCAGGACCATGAGACAGTGTGCCGCTGTCTTGGGCACCCCAACACAGCGACCTGTTGGCAAAGTGTTGATTTTGCTGACAGGGATGTAGTTCACTGTGTTGGTGTTACCATACATGGGACATACCATTCTCTTAGAGTAGTTCCATCACCTAAATTAGTCCAATTTTTCCTATTGCATGTATCTGCTATCCTGATTTGTCTTTAATTTTTTGATTATGCTTCTGGATATATTGTAGTAGCTGTATTTGATTTTCCACATCCCCATACCCCAGGAAGCATTTGGAAATGAGCTGTCACAGCTCAGTATGTCACTCCTGGTGAAACTTTTGAAATAAATAAAGAGAATACTCTGATTAGCAGTGTAGTCACACAAGTTATTAGGTTGCACCATTTGTAGCAGGATGATACAATGCTAATATAGCAGTAAAAGGCAAAGGTGGAAACGCCATTGTGAAAGATTACAATGCTGAAAACCTAAATGCCCCACTATATGACCTACAAACATGGATATGGGATAATGAGACACTATCCAATGAAGAATTATAGATTAAAATCAAAATAAAATTCTTAAGCTTGAAGACAAACTCATCCCTAACAAAGGATATATAATAATAAGGGTAAAATTCCACCCTTGATGACACCTGGCATAAATGCCCCTAGGCTCCTCCTGCTCTTCTCTGATTGGCTTATTGGGCAATTAGGGTGGGTTTTACAACTAGTGGTGAATTTCTTGTTCATTGTTAGTTATATTCCACTATTATAGCACGTTTGCTACACTACCCTATACAATTTCTGCAAGAAGAGCTTGAAACTATGGATTCACCAAGGAACTGCTTGGGTGCCTTCAGGTCTGCTGTTGGAATGTGCTGTTTTGCTTTCTCTGTATGCTCTGGTAGATATGTTTCCTCATGGCACCCAAATACACAATGTATATAATGACTCCTTTCATTACTCCAATCTCTTGTCCACGAAAGACCTCACAGTACTGGTAATTGGGCCCTTAAATTCATCTGCCCTGCCAGACTTGGGTACTACATTAGCCGTGTCACCCGTCCGATCTAAATAAGTGCAGGTATCCTATTCAGTTGTTCCTTGTTTCTTGGATTAACAAAATCTGCATATGCCTCTCTGGTGATGTTGAGCCCAATCTGTGTCCAACTGATGTGGCAAATCCTATCACTTTCCACAGTGGTTTCTATCGAGGGCCTAAAATTGCCCATATGAATATTAAAAGTATTTCCTCTAATTTCCCTGAACTTGAAGCATTGGTTAAACTGTATTCCCCAGATATCCTTGGACTCTCTGAAACTTGGCTTAAGCCAGATATTCTTGATTCTGTGCTTAAGTTAACAGGATACAACCTAGTTAGATTTGATCATCCCTCCTCCGCCAAGGGGTGGGGTTGCTTTACCCAGAAATCACCTCGAAGTCTCAGTATTATTTCACGGAATGCACAGCTCCTGTGAAATACTCATGTGGAACTGACTCTTGGTGGGAAAAGAAATTAAACCTAGTCTGTGTCTATAATCCTCCAAAGAGGGCACTAACTGGCCTGAATGGAATCATCGAGCACCTGTCTTCTCTAAAGGGATTAAAGAAATTATATTACTTGGTGATTTTAACCTTGACTGGTCTAGTAGTAACTCTGGTGTATAAAATAACACTTTTGCAAAGCTTCACCTCTCCCAGAAGGTTACTGGACCTACCCATATTTCTTCCAGAAGTTCCTCCAATCGACATTGGACTGGATCGTCACTAATCATGTAAGTAGAATTCTTGAAGTTGGTACCTTGCCTGACTCAATCAGTGACCACTCACCCACTTTCTGATCCTGGAATGCCAGCTGTCCTAATTTACTTCCTAAGATCATACAGTTCTGGGATTTCTCAAAATGAAATATTGCAGCACTTCTGTCGGAAGTAAGATGCATTGATTGGTCCCGTTATACCACACAACTAATGTCCCCTCCAAAACAAGCATGTGCCTCTTAAAACAAGGAGAATTAGGGGCACTAATACTAGATGGTTGAATAAGAATCTCCTCTCATCAATGAAGAGTAGAGATAAAGCATAGGTTGCTGCCAAAAGTCTAACCAACCTGATGACTGGTCTAAGTACCGATCCATGAGAAAAACATGTAAGAAAGACATCCGAGCAGCAAAAACAGCATACTATGGTATGCTTCTTCAAAATCCTGTAGCGATGCTAGCGGTTTCTGGAACCATGTTAAAAGTGTTTTATGGAAAGGCACCACCTGCTGCTGAAATGACCATAAATGATGCTAACTGCAATAACCAAATCACGATTGCTACTTCATTTAATGTTCACTTCTCTGATCGTTCCAGTTTCCTGGTTAACTCTGTTTTACCCTCTAAGGAAATCATAAACCCTGCTGAATCTTTATTGACCCAGTTTAGTATTAAACTAGTCTCAACTACTGATGTATTAAAGCTTATGAGATCCATTCCTGAACATGGCTGTCCTGGGTCCGATGGGCTATTACCTAAGTTCCTAAAGTTATTGCTGCTGACATTGCAGCCTCTGTTACAAGAATATTCAACTTATCTATTATGACCAGGGCGGTGCCATCCATCTGGAAAACTGCACGTGTTGTGCCAGTGCATAGAAAGGAGACTCTAGAACGATGAGTAATTACCAACCAATTGCCATCTTATCTGTCTTGGATAAAATCCTTGAGAAGGCTGTGTCTTCTCAGGTCATGGAGTATCTGCATAAAAACAATCTATTATCCCCAGCCCAGCATGTGTAGGTCCAGCCACAGCACAACTACGGCACTATTACAATTTACTAATGATGTGCTGCTTAACGTGGACAAAGGAAAACTAACTGGGGCCATTTTATTGACCTCACAAAGGCCTTTGACTTGGTTGACCACTCTCTTCTGCTCTCCAAACTATCCTCTCTTGGTTTCTCAAATTCTGCCATGGCCTGGTTTGGCAGTTACCTTCTGGGTAAGCAACAATTTGTTCAAATAGGGAACATCGCATCGATCTTGTCTCTACCTCAGTTGGTGTTCCCCAAGGTTCTATTCTTGGTCCCCTCCTTTTCTGTCTCTTTATAAATAATCCCCCATCTGGATCGACTTTGTCTCTTTCTCTATGTGGATGATATGGTTATCTATCCTGCCGCTAATGACATTTCAGCAATTTGACCTCCCTTCAATCTGGCGTTGACTGCTTCTCAGCTTAGCTAAAACAAAATAAGCTCCTACTTAACACTAGCAAAACAGTGTCAGTGCTCTTTGGGACTTCCCTAGGCTAAAAGCTTGTCATATGTGACTTTTCCTTCATGAATCCGATGGCATAACCCTGGATACAGTCACATCCTTCAGATACCTTGGATGACTCTTGACCCCTCACTGGACTTTAATCTTCATGTTGCAGCCACTTGTAAGACAGTGAACAGTAAACTTGGCCTGGCTTACAAGGTAAGATCCTCCTAAATTGGACATCCAGGCTGGCCATTGCTCAGGAATTCTTTGACCTTGCCTCAACTATGGCTCTATAGTTTACCTAATGCTAGCAAGCAAGTAATCCAGAAATGGAGCACTTGTTATAATAGTATCTGCCACTAGCCCTTGCAGCTCCTAAACTGGAGGCAGTATAGCGCAGTGGTCTAAGGCTCTGTGCTGCAAATCTGGTAACATCCAGCAGACCAGACCTGGGTTTGAATCCCACAGCTTCCACTTGCATACTGTGTGACCTGAGCAAGTCCTTAACCTCCTTGGCTCCCAGGTCGCTCCTCTAAAAAGCTTTCAGCTTAGTGTGCTACACCTGGTTAAACAAATAAATAAATAAAATAAATAAACTAACACATCACTGTCAGCTCTATTCTTCTCTCAATTGGCTCACCCGTCCTCCTATTGTCTGTACACAGCTGGTTGTCTGGTCAAAAATTAACATGGACTAGTACTCCAAGGTCCCTTGTAACTCTACTAAAACAACCTGACTTGCTATGTATGCTGAGATCTACTGAAAATGCTTCCTTTACTCGCCTAGATGTCTCACCAAGAAGGGTGAACTTGCATTTGCCGTATCTGCTCCCAGAATGTGGAACATCCTTCCTCTCTGTGTTAAACAATTGGCTATTGACTGAGCCTTTCAAAAGTTTAAGAACTCACCTTATGAGCTCAGGTTTCTGCTCTTTCTCTACCTCTTGCTTGTCTCCACTCGCTTGAACTACTACTACTGATCTTCCACCGTGAGAGCAGTAATTCCTCTCAGCACTTATGTACCCCAGTGTTTACTGTATATGTATTTCTTTAGTCAATTATACTGATTTCAAAATTCTATAAAAGTTTATGTAACTGTGATTACTGTTTATCCTCATGCTATGTATATTCTACTTGTTGTTCCTGAATGTGCCATGTATTCTAAATTGTCATGTGTTACTGTATTTTCCTTCCAACTAGATGTTTTGTATTCCATTGTGGGCACTATGTATCTGCTGTTTCTGATTGTAACCCTCCTGGGTTATGTCTGAAAATAGCAAAATCTCTTGTCTAGTGCCCTACCTGGTTAACAAAAATGAAATAAATAAATAAATAAACTTCTGGCTAGCAAAATAAGGGCATATAGGGCACTCAAAAAGAAACATAATGACTATAATATACATGCAAAACCATACTAAAAAAATGCAAATGCAAAATCAGAAGGAAAAGAAATAACTAGAATTTAGATTACCCCATATAAAAAGATAGGGCAAAAGCTTCTACGCATATGTCAACAACAAAACAATCGAGGAAGTAAATATTGGTCCCTTATGGTAAATAATACAGAGATCTCTAAACCACAAGAAATGGCACAGGCACTAAACACCTACTTTTGCTCAGTGTTTGGAAATCAGGCAACTGTAAATAATAAAGCAGAAGCCACAAAATGATCTTAATACCCTTGAAATTACAGTGGATGAGATCAAAAGTAAGCTTGAGGGAATAAATGTTACAAAATCTGCTGAACCAACCAACTTACACCCAAGGCTGTTAAAGCTATAACCCTGTGGCTAGTGAGGGCCATTACATAAAATCTTTAATATGTCTTTCAACACAAGAGAGTCCACCAAGATTGGAAAACAGGGACGGTAATACCAATTTTAAGAAAGGAGACAGAGGAAGTCCTGCAAATTACAGACCAATTAGTCTGACTAGCATTCGATAAAATCTTGGAAACAATAATTAAGGATAGACTACAAACCAACATAATACATAACAATCTAGAAGATAATACACAGCATGGCTTTAAAAAGCATAGATTCTGTTTGACAAGCAACTTAGTCTTCTATGAGAAGGTTAGTGCTAATCTTGAAAATAAATCTGTGGAAATAATATATTTAGACTTTGCCAAAGCATTTGACAAAGTCCCATATGACACGCTGACAAATAAAATGTATACAATGGCCATAGATAGCAAAATCATCGCATAGGTTAACATAGGTTAACAAGTGGTTGATTCCATTTAGGCCAGATAGTGTGGCTCGAATACAAGCACTGGGCTTCGCTTCTCAGTATCAGTCGGATTTAGAGTTCAGCCTCCCTTTGCGGCATGTTGTTGCACTTGCCTTCTTATCAGCAGAAGAAATAAAACAGCATATGTTGAACTAAAATTAATAATGCCACCAAATGCCAAGCCATTGCTACTGTGGATCAAAGAGAATTACATTTTAGGAAGAGTGAGGAGGCAAATGAGAAACAGACCCACTATCAGAAGCCCACCCATTTTCCACCAGAGTTCTGGTCAGTCAATGATCAAATGGCAAGTGGCATTCCCAGAACCCAAAACAAGGTGGAAAGCTTGGCACTGATGACTCAGTACATTAGTAGGCTCTTCACATGTGAACCTATCATTTCATTGAACACTTGCAGAGAGGTACTTACTGCAGAGACAACTTGTGAAAAATATCTAGAGGCTTGCCCAGGTCACCAGTGAAGAAGAGGTACTATAAGAGGGAGGAAAAGATCGTGACAGTACTAAGCAATAAACAGCAGCACTCAAACTTGATTTCTTGCATGGAATTGCACACAATCTAAATATTTGAGTTCTCTGCAGAGAATTTTTAACACTTGTAATAAAGTCTTGAATTTTAAATTGGTGTGATATTTTTGGATTTATGGATTTTATGACTGCTAAAGCTTCTGGATTACAGGAAGATATTTATGAATGTTGCTCTGACCGAATGCCATATGGTGAGTACAATTCAAGATTTCTCTATTCTGGATTCTGATTATTCTGTCATATGTAATTTCAGGATGTTTTGTCGGGATTTTTAACGTGGGATTTTGTATGGAGGATTTAGGATGGATCCCAATGGGTAGAACACAAAGGGAAGGATAAGTGGGTATCTGTCAGATGAAGGCCCGTCACTAGTTGTATCCCACAGGGTTCCGTCCCACGGACCGGCCCTGTTTGGTGTGTTCATCTCAGATATGACCAACCAAGTGGACCATTTTACTATCAAATTTGTTGATGACACAAATATAGCAGCCAATGTAAGTACAAGACTGGGCATCTGTATCCTAGAACAAGATCTCATTAAGATATAAACATGGGCACAAACAAACAGGGGCAATTCAACACAGACAAGTGTGTGGTTATGCACCTTGGGGCTACAAATCAGAAACCTACCTACACCTTAGACAAAAAGATCTAAGAGCAGTAACTCGGAAAAGATTTAGGAATATACATAACAGAAAACCTCAGATTTACAAAACACTGCAGGGAAGTAGTTAAAAGGCCAACAAAATTATTAGATGTATAAAAAGAGCATTCACCACCAGACACAGGGCATGTATTATAGATAGATATATAAATATTTTATTTATATAGCACCCATCTACATGGATTGGGTGCTGCACAATATAAACATACACACTGTACAAAAAAACACTTTAAATATACAGTAAAACAGATTTAAAACAACAACAAAATATAAAATACTATGCCATTTTACAGAGCCTATGTCAGGCCTCACCTCGATTAATGCACCTCCTTCTGGAGCCCATACCATAGGGGATGTAAACAGAGGGAGGGGTCCAGCAAGGATAACTAAAATGGTTGAAAGGCTACAGACAACCTGCTATGAACAAAGAATGGCTGCACTGGATTTACATCCCTAGAACTAAGAAGAACAAGAGGCAACCTACTGCAAACATATCGTTTATCTAGAGATGACCAATTCAAAGGCGATCTAGGATTTACAATAAACCAAAGAAACTAGAATCTGAGAGGTTATAATTTACAAATACAACTAACCTATCGAGGAAACAACAGAAGAAACTATTACACACAAACAGTAATACCAACCTGGATGTACCTGGAATGTATTACCAGGCAGTATGGTAATGGCAGATACTGTTAATAGATTCAAGAAAAAATTAGGCAACTATCTAATACCAGGGAATAATGGAAAATAACCCACTTACAGGAGTTGCACAAAATGGGCATGGGACTTCTGTGCAACTATACTATCCTAGTCTAACATCTTAGTATATGGCTTCTGCAGAGATTTGTGTACTTTGCTTTCTATACATATAATATCACAGGTGAATGTCTTTCCCCATATTTGATCAGCCTTCACTGGCCTCATGTCACTTATATTGCATTAACCTGAGCAACATTAAGCCAATGAAACTGAACCAAATTCTGGATGAAGGCCTTTAACCCAGCCCATAAAACTGTATTGTTGTTAGGAAAACACAAGCTCAGTACACTCATTTTCTGCTACTCCAGTGTAATGGCTTCCAGTTAGGGGCCTCAGACAGAAATGTCCCAAAGCCTATGTACTTTTTTTGTTTATTTTTTTCATTTAATTCTTTGGTAACCAGGTAAGGCCCACTAGGCACAAGTTCCTGTTTTCAGAGGTGACCTGGGAGCACTGGGAGGTTAAGTGACTTGATCAGGTCACACAGTGTGCAACTAGAGGTTGTGGGAATCTTTAATAAGTGTACATAGCCTCTTAGGTCTGAGATTTTAAGTAACGTCTTCATCTACTAATTAAATAACATGAAGCAACACAAACATTAAAAAAGTTGAAAGATATTTTGTATTTAAATAAATGTATTTTGTTTTTCCATTATATGATTGAAATATGTCACTCCAGGACATGGATATATTGGTGAATTAGTCACTTCTCAAGTAGTTAAGTCACTCATCTGTACCTTATGATACACAACATAAGACATGGGTAAATCCCAATTAGTTCAAAGAGATTTACTGGGTACTCTCCAGTCTTTACAGTGAATTTTCAGTCAGGTCAGGGCTGATGATGACATAGATCCAAAGCAACCCAAAGGATCGGTCCCACATCACAGTATTCTACTTTTCATTCTTTTTATTTCATGCCTACTTGCACCACACTCTAGGCTCAACATTTCACCCTGCAGGACTTCTTCAGACTTTGGTGGTCCCTTACTAAATATAACAATATTACAATCATCTCCCAACTAAGCACAAAGATTATAAAAAAAATCAGACCAAAAGATTTTTATTAAACATATGAAAACAGCACCACATTAGGGATGGGTGGACTGGTTTGCCAAGAATCAGATCTCCCGATCCCGTAGTGTCCGTTGGGTGGCAGTGTACCAGTCTGCCCACAGTGCTTTAATATCTATGTTTTACCTAAAAAGTCATTGCCTTATTCCTTTGCCAACCCCTCCCCCAATCTCACAATGACAAAAAAAAATACATTATTTTGGTATTTTCTGGTCTAGTGCTCGCTGCTGCATGCTCTCTCATGCAGATATTCAAGTGCACATGCTTGAAGCATGAGCGAGTGGGCATGGGAGTCCTTGTCTCCATTGAGCTATGAGGGAATGCATGGTGGATATAGTGCACAAAAAGAAAGACAACTCACCAACTGTATGAGGGCAGCTAATATATTCAGAGTGATTTGTCCAGTGCTGTGGTAGTGTTGACAATAACACAGCAATGGTGAGTGTCATCTAATTCATGTGTGGCATGGTGGATATATCAGCAAATGGAAGAAGGGTATTCATTTACTAATTTCTGGATTGGGGCTATCTAGAGATGGAAGGAACAGAGGAGGAAATTCATTTAAGTATTTCTGGGACTGGGTGGCTATCAGAGCAGATGGGAAAGGGAAGGGTATTTTTTGTATGTTTTACAGGACAAGGTTGGTGAGACTCAGCAGATGGGTGGGTATTCATTTTATTCTGGTGCAGAGTAGGTGGTTATCAGTTGATGACAGGAGGAGAAGGGTGTTAATTCTGTGACAGGATAGACTTCAGCAGATGGAAGATGGGGTAGTGATATTTAGTCTGCAACAGCATGGATATCACATATAGGAAGAGGGGTAATGCTACTAATGTTGTGAATGGGTGGTATAGTATTCATTCTGGGCATGGTGGATACAAACCAATGGGAGGAGGGAAGGGCATTCATCGAGGCAGGGTGGGTAGCAACAGATGAAGGAGCAGGTGCTTGCATACTGGGGCAGAGTGGTTGTTGGCAGATGTAGGAGCGGATGAACATACAAAGGAAGTGGGTTTAGCAAACAGGATGAGAATTCAGGGTGTGCTGCATATTATTAGGGGAAGTTATCATCAGATGGGACAGTCTGGGGATATTCGAATAAGTACTGGGCAGAATGGGGAGAGATACCATGCCACAGCCACACACAGAGGGTAAAGAACACAAGTGTATAGCCTGCAGCCAGCAGATGAGCACACAGAATGGAGTCAGAAACAGGCCAACATTCTTGGGTAAGAAAGAATACTTTATTTTCTATTTTTAATGCTTTTGTGATTGTTGATGGGTATTACCATTAAGGTTCTGATTTAAATCAGAACTAATCAAAACTTATCAGGACTCTGACATGGATCTTGGTCCTGATAGTAAGAGATCAGGACCTTTCCAGGTCTGCCTATCCCTATACTACATACAGTATGTTTCTTACTTGTCAGCAGATTTGAACACAATCAGACCCTGTACTGTCAAAATATTCATGAACTACAAATGTTACTCTGTAACAGACATTATAAAACCATAGAAAAGGTGTATTGAAATAAAATAAGTTTTCAAGGCATGCTCATAAATTGAGCACCCTTTGACCAGCACTGGGAGAAAAGGCTGTTGGATATGTTAAGTCTCACTACTCTTGATATGCATCTCATAGGATTCTTAAAAGCACTATATAAATGGGCATCATTCCATGTTGAGCTCTCTGTCGAATAAGCTACTGTACTAGACACTCCTGCTGCTGCTGTCCTTCTGCCACCTTCTTCCCCTTCTGCCATATACCTTAGCCAGCTTCTTCCCTATTCTGATCAAATTCGTCATCAACTCCCTACAGACAGGTGCATAAAGACTATGGGCTCGATTCTCAAAACTCATCTCAAGCAGCACCATTGCTGGCTTGCACCATTTGCCAGTGAACCAGGGACCCTGTGCCAGATTCTCTATCAGTTAGGGTCCCAGCGCCTAAGTCCCACAGCTTGTGGCAACTATGGTCATGAACACTGAACTAATGGTACAACTAAGGGGTATGCCGCAAGCTGTGGGTGATTTGGTGGCACTCTTGTAAAGGCAGAAATAGATGGTGGCTAGCAGTCTCCCCAGCTCTATCCCTTTGTTACAAACAATCACATCCCTGGTGGTCTAGAGGACTCCCTCCCTATCCCTGATCTGCCCATATAACATAAATAGATCTGTCTGGTGGGGCCACCCTCCCTATCCCTAAGCTGCCTGAATTACTATAAATATAACTTTCCTGGTGGTCTCGCAGACCCCCATTCCCTATTGACCATATTGATATAAATAATAACGTTCCCTGGTGGTATAATGGACCCCCCTTCTAGCCTCGTTTACCCATATTAGTAAAATATAAATATGCCTGGTGGTCTAGTGGACCCCACCCCAGCATGCAGTGCCCTTCCACCATGCTTCTCATCCCGCTCTGAGCCAGTGACCGGCACAGCCTCCTCTCACCATCATGGCCAGCTGCCACTGAGCTGTCAATGAGTGAACACTGTAGAATCAGCTGTTACTGCATGTGTTCAATGACAGCTTAGTTGGTGGGCAGCCATGGTGCTAAGTGGAGGGCTGTGCTGATCGTCAGCTCAAGGATGGAATGGGGAGAGGGGTGGCATGGCACCGCCTGCTAGGTTGGGGAGGTAGGGTGTCCACTAGACCACCAGGGACATTTCATTCTATTAATAAGGGCAGAATAGGATAGAGAACAGTCTGCTAGACCACTAAGGAAAGCATATATCTATTAATTCAGGCAGATAAGGGATGGCGCTAGACCACCTGATACAGTCATATTTATATTATATGGGCAGATCAGGATAGGAGGAGGGTCTGCTAGACTACCATGGACAGTTATATGTCTATTAATACAAACAGATCAGGGATAGAGGGAGGTCCATAGCACATGTTCCTCCTACCCAGGAGGGCTCTGCAGGTGGTGTAAGATATAATCCCTCCCTGAGGACACATTCTAGTACCATTAAACCAGGCATGGCTGGTCTAACAGTTCTTAGAAATTTGTTCTCTGGCTGGGTTTTGAGAATCCCAAATTAGGGGACATAGCAGCCTATGTCTGTCATGAGCCTAAGCACCATGCCACAGCCCATTTTGTGCTGCAAGGAGGGCTGCAGGCCCTTTATTGTGCACCAGTCTGTCGATGCAGGCTGCTTTTGAGAATACTTTCTGGTGCATCTTGATGCACAAGCAACACTGCTCCATTCCTTGTGGCGTAAGTCACTCAGGCAGTTCAGAGTGGCTTTAGAATTGGGCCCCAATAAGTAAGAAAACTAAGTAAATAAATAGTAAAGAAAATCCAGGTCATGGTGACATATGGACCACTGAACCAAGTGGAGGATAAGTATAATGAACTTTTGGAGCAAATCAAATTAATGTCCTAAAAGGAGAACTAGTGGTAGTGAAGGACCTTAAAGATTTGGACTGGGGCATCCCAGTGGCTACATCATCAATTAGTCAATAAATGGTAGAACCCTTACAGGACTGCTTTCTCACACAGTTAGTCACCGATCCCACTAGGCAGAACAACCTCTTGGATGTGGTCCTCACTAACTAGGAAAAAAATTGAAGCAGTCAGAGTCAAGGATCTGCAGATGAAAAGTGACCACAATGTGGTTTGGTTTAAACTAACCATGAAGGATGTCAAATCCCAGTCAAGAGCAGATGTCCTAAATTTCAGAAGGCAGATTTGGATAAATTGAGGGAACTAGTAAAAGAAAAACTAAGATTCACCAACATTTTGTAGTAGAAGACATTTGGGGCATGATTAAACAAACCATCACAGAGGCCATAAATGCATGTACAATGACAGTGACTAAAATAAACAGACACAACACCCCTTTGGTTCACAAGTCAAGTTATGACAACCATTAGGGTCAAGAGGGATGCATTCTGCAACTAAAAAGTAAGTTTGGTAATGATCTATGGAGGAATACATACTAAAAATAAGGAGGCTAAGTTGGCAGTGAGGCAAGCAAAGGCATCTGCAGAACTTCAGTTAGCTAAAGGTGTCAGGGAGGGAACAAACAGTTTCTCAGATATTTGCAAGAAAAGATAAAGAAAGGTGGAGAGGTAGTTAAATCAGGGACGAGGACAGGTTAGTGGAAGAGGACAGACAGAAGGCCACCTTTCTGAACAAATACTCTGTTCACTGTTCACCAAAGAACCTAGTGGCCCAGTGCCTGACTGCTGCTTTACAGCACATAGCAGAGGTGCCAAAAATGGAAACACCAAGTTTTACCACAGGCAGGATCAGAGAGGTGCCTTGAGCATTTAAAGATCAACAAATCTCCTGGTCCAGATGGAAAACAACTGAGGATAATTAAAGAGTTAGTAAAGTGAATTAGCAGACCCCTTAGCACACCTGTTTAACCATTCTCTCCAGGTGGGAGTCATAGTAACTATTGACTGCAAAAGAGCCAGTGTGGTCCCTCTGCATAAGGGTGGTAGCAGGAAAGAGACTGGTCAGCCTCACATTAGTGCTAGGAAGGCAAATGGAGGACCTGATTAAATAAGACCTAGTAGACTACCTGGATAAGCATGGACTACAGGATGTCAAACATCATGGTTTCATTACAGGAAGGTCATGCCAGACAAAACTGATTACTTTGTTTGATTGGGTATCTAGAAAAGTGGATAGTGGCTGTCCAGTGGACCTCCTCTATTTTGACTTTAGCAATGCTTTTGATTCAATACCACACACATGCTTGCTGAAGAGGCTAAAGGATCTGGGCATAGCAAGCTGCATCGTTAAGTGGGTGGGAAACTGGTTGGATGGAAGGAGGCAAGGGTTGTGATCAATGGGAGATTTCAGAGGAGGAGGCGTGATGAGTGGGATCCTGTAGAGCTTAGTCTTAGGTCCAATCCTATTTAATGTGTTCATCAGAGACATATGAGGAGGTATCAGGGCAAGATTGCACTGTTTGTGGACGACACTAAATAAGGGGAAGAGTAGACAGCAAAGAAGCAGTGAGAATCGTACAAATTGATTTGAAAAGATTAGAACAATAGTCTAGTATCTGGCAGCTGAAATTTAATGCCAAAAGAGGTAAAGTGATGCACATTGGCAGGAATAACCCTAGAACAACCTATAGGCTGAATGGGGTCAAACTCAGTGACTCAAAAGAGGAAAGGGAACTAGGATTTATTATTAGCAGCACTCTTAAACCATCCAGTGCAATGCAGCATATAGTAGGGTCAAAAAAAATGCTGGGATGCATAGGGAGAGGATTTGGCGTAGGCACAGGAGGTGATACTTCCACTGTACAGATCTATGGTGAGATGCCATTTGGAATACTGCGTACAGTTTGGAGACCATACATGAAAAAGCAGCTGATGCTGTCAGGAGAACTTACCAAAACATAATATTTAGATGCAGTCCAGCTTGATTTAACATTAGTTATGTATTCCTTCTCCATTGTTTATTACTGAGGTCATTTACATGAAAACAGGATCTTTGCTCCTGAAGAGTTCATCTATTCCTGTTGCTGTTTCCTACCTGAGGTCATAATGCACTGCTTGTGACATCACAGTTACTCCCATGGCAATAAACTGTGATGTCACAATAGAAGATTGTGATTTGAAGTAAAAAGTCAGCTGTAGACGAGATGAACCCTAAAGAATACAGATCATGCTCATGCCAATGTCCTTAGTAGTAAATACCGGGAGGAAGAATCTTTAGAATATATATGGAATGGAAGCTGAATTGTACCTAGTATTATGTTTAAAAAATGTTTTTAAGGCATCAGCAGCTCTTTAAAAGGGATTGGGACAGGATAGAGATCATTCAGAGGAAGGCAACCAAAATCATATCATAGAAGCTTGATAGCAGAAAAGGACCATACCGGCCCATGTAGTCTGCCCTTTTTCCCGAACACCTCCCTCCCTGCCAGCCCCACCTTCCCAATACTCAGCCCCATATGCTTGTGCTATGCCCTCTTGAATTTTTCTACCGATTTAGCCCCACCACTCTGTCTGGTAGTCTGTTACAGGGCTCCACCACCCTCTCCATGAAGAAACACCCTCTCACATTGCCCTGTATCTATTTCCTTGCAATCTGAGGCTGTGCCTCTAGTTTTGACCCTCCTTTCTCTTATGGGTAGTACATGAGGTGGATGCCTGAATCACGGTGCCATCTGAAATGGCGATGTGATATGAATGAAAGCCCGAAGGTGAGGGGCAGGGAGGTGACTGGATGTGGTGGGGTGGGTGACCTAGTGACAGGATGTCGCTATATGTACACACGTGGAGGGCGCAGCAAGTTGACCGTGGCTTGGGAGGGGTGGAGGAGATGTAGGGGTGGCGCTGTGGTTGGCTGCTGAGCTGCGCCATGGCATTAGGTTGGCCTCCACTTGCGGTGCTGGAGTTCCAGGTTTGGGTATGGGTCTGGGCGCTACTGTGCTTTTGTTGCAGCTGGCCCAAAACATTTTTTTTTTGCTTTCATTACCCCCCAGAGTTGATAATCCTTAAGTAGGGGGTGCAGGGGCGAAGCCCCACATGGGGTTGTGTGAGCGGGGCACAGTGCCCCCATAGAAAGCAAGTGTTTTCAGTCCCTGGCTCCATTCTGCCATGAGTCGAGGGATGTCAGGGTGGCAAAATTGCTTTCTGCACCTGATGTCATGATAATCGCAGTCGCCGCTCGGTGCTCACCATTATCATATAGAATCCTCTTAAGTAAACCTTCTTCTCCCACATTATTGAGCCTCTTTATACATATTTAGAAGTTTCAATCATGCTCTCCTTTCCTCCTTGTCTCCAGCATGTACAGATCCATTGCCTCACACCCCTGCTCATATGACTTTCCCTGCATACTCTGCACCATCTTGATGTCCTTCTCTGAACTCTCTCCAACATATCTATATCCTTGCAGATATGATACAAGGACTTAGGGGCTGCCATACAAAGGGCAGCTGGAGGTGTTAAACATGTACTCTCTTGATCTATGAGAGAAGGGGATATTATAGAAACCTTTAAGTACAAGAGGGGTTTAAATTCAGTACCATATGCTGAATTATTCACCAAGGCTTCAAACTCAAACACGAGGGGCATGGATGGGAACTGAGAGGTAGGAGTTTCAGTAGGGATCTTAGGAAGTACTATTTCTTGGAAAGGATTGTAGAGCCATGGAACAAACTACCTGCTGAGGTGGTAGGAGCTAAAACCGTATTAGAATTCAAAAGGGTTTGGGATAAGGAGTACACTAGAATCAAATCCTCAAGGAATCTACCAGCTAGGAGCCAGGATCACCTAGGATCTCGTGATCTCAAGGGCAGCCTTTTGTCTCCTTTGCTGTCACCTTTCTATGTTTCTATACAGTACTCTTTCTCCTAAACTTTCTTCATTTCTTCTCATTTGTACCCACTGCTGTTTGTGCTGTAATGCACTCGGTATACAACACGTAAAGCACAATATAATTCTCAGGCCTTCTTAATACTCTTCACTTCTACACAGTCATGCTCCCATCATTTATAGTCTCTCACAATGGTTTGTGTTGTAAAGCACTTTGGAATACAGTGTATAAAACACAATATGATTCTTAAGACTATTTAATTCTCCTCATTTCTATGCATCATAAAGAACTTTGGTTTATATGGAAGAAAGCACTATATAAAGCTCAAGTCTTCATATTTACCACAGACCCTACACTTCTCTTGATGTAAGGTATAGGTAGAAATGCATGCAAAGGTAGAGAAATGTCATTGGTCAGTGATAATATTTGAAAGGCAGAAGTACTGTAGGTTTCACCTGGGTGGGTGGCCAGAGGAGTCATGTTTTGTATTGTTATTCTGCTGCATGTTGATTTGGAGTTGTGTTCATTAGCTTTTCGGCATTAGATGAGGAGATAGGGGCAGCAGTGGACTTGGGAACAGCACATAGGAGAAAATCAAACCACATGGGTATTGGATTTGCTCTGGCTGTAGCATTGAATTGATGTGTCTGCAACATTGCCTCACAGGTGGTGAAGGAGGAGGTGGCAGGACAGGAGAAAAAGAGTGAAATTATTTAGACTGGAGTGGCCAATGGTGGCCACAAGGCACATCCAGTGTTGAGTCCCTGTTGTGTGGTACCAGTTAAACAAATGGGAAAATGAAAAGGAAAAGAAATGAAATTCAGGATTGATACCTAACATCACATTAGTGTTGCCCATGCCATGTAATGTCATGATTGTTCAAGAGGTGATAGCAGAGGAGGTGACCTTATTTGCTGGAGGAGGCAGAGGGAAATTATTTAGGCTTGATGTAAGTAGCCAATGTAGTGGCCACACAGTATATCTTTGACCAGTCCCTGTTGCATTTTTCCTATTTCTGTGACCTGTGAAGACAAGAGGCAAAGTATTTAGATTTGATTGGCTACTGTGGTAGTTACATGGTATTTCCATTGTCTAATCTATATTGTGTTGTACCTCTAAAAGAAAAAGGAAATTTAGGAAGGATGTTTATCATCACATTAGCGATGGCCATGTAGTGTAATGACATGGTGGTGCCCAAGAGCTGGAGGAGGAGGAGGAGGAGGAGGACAGCAGGACAAGAGAATCAACCTGTATAGACAATAGTAACATTTTGTTTGGACTCAGGTGGCCAATGGCCCCTTAACAAGTTATTACTAGTACATTCAGCTAGAAAGGATACTTACCATCCAATTAATTAGTTCCATGTTTTTTAGAATGGCAAAAGGTGGTCAATGAGGCAATGACATCACAATCAGGCTATGAGAACTTTGTTAGTGAAGTTCTCAGTTTGCAGTTTTGCAGTGAACTCTGTTTTCCAAAGTGCCCTTTACCATGCAAATTAACTTTGTGAAGTACCTGACCTTGAATTTTTGAAAATGAAATAATTTCACAAAGTGAATTTTATGGACTTTTCATATCATTGTTTTTTTTTTTTTGGAGTGTACTGTCCTGCCATATTGCTATAGAGTGATCAACCCATTTGCCTTCAGGTAATGGGAGAGCTGAGCTTCACTTATCACTCTAATAACTTACATATTATGGGGAGTAGAGTTATATAACTGCAGTTATCCATTCTTGTTCTGCTGCATCCTTTGTAAATATGGATACTTTTGAATGTTTCTATCTAGATGAGACCTTGCATTCTAAGCATTCCAGTTAATAGCATTGCAACTATAGGAGTCAGTAATTTGACAGCTGCATTAAACAGGCATCCTTTCTGACCATCTCAGCCACCAGATGTGTTTAAGATTAACAAATCTTATTAAATCAAATACATTGTTAGTCTTACCCAGTCAATGTTGTAACTTTTGGATGGAGTACTTCCTAGTAATTTAAAGATATGGACTAGATTTAATATTGAAATTCAGGTTGAACCAACAGAGAAGGAAGAAAAAAATACAATTCAGTAACCACTTCAAGGGTTGCAATGGAAGTCTCTTGCTCTTTCTTTAGGAATATCATTCTGAGGTTTACCAGGATTTTTTACTACCCTTACAATTTTCAAATATAACCCATAATCATCAGTACTGATAGTTGTTTTACTGTAATACTGAGTTTTTGCCTAACTCTGTTTTTACAGCTACTGTTTTCCATACCTTTTAAATTACTGTAGTCATTAACATTTTGTCATGGCCTTGTTTGTTTAATAATGTATCTTTTGAATGTTTTAAATTTATTAACTTAACAGTAATCCAGTAGAGACGCTCATGGGCCCGATTCTCAAAGCTGTTTTTATTTGTTTGTTTGTTTTGTTACAAATTACAGGTTTAACTGGGGTTTGCATGGTACAGACTTGCTGGCATTTTAATTGAATTCTTTCTTTTAAAAAGTTAAAGGCTCAGAAAAAATCCTGTGCCACATAACTATTTGTAGATCACAAAAGAACTGCTTTTCATTAACATTTTAAAGAACTCTTTTATTGAAAATGTGACTAAATGAAACATGTTGCATTCAGACTTAGTTATATTACTGCATGGATGATATTATGAACCCCTTAATTTTAGGGAAGTATAAAGGAATCATTCAAGGATAGTGTAGGGTTGCAAAGAATAAACTGCAAATGGTTCGCTTGAAACACTATCTCTGGTGGGTATATTAATAATCTGATCTATACATACTGTAGGATACTTAACTGTTCTTCTTTTTACACCCTTGGTTTCCATCAGTTCACATTTAAATCTCCCATTAAAACTACATTTTATTTATTTGGGCTTAAAGAATTGAAGATAAGATATTAAAGCTGTTAGGTTGTATCTTAGGCAAAGACTAAATGACACCCATGCCCAAAACAGATTTATGCTGGATGGGGTTATAGACAAGTAAGCAGTGAGTACCCTCAAATATATAGGCTGGAGGCCTCCCAATCATCTATTAGCCTGACAAGCTCCTCTGGGCTTGAATCCTCTTCATCAAATCATACTGTGCCACACAAAACACCTAACCATAGGATGTATAAATAACCCCCACTGGTGGCAACACTGCCCTTCAACTCTTAGCATGCTCTAGCAGAGGCCTCACTCACTGAGCTTCTGGTCCTAGGGGACTACAACCTGAGGTGGGACACTACCACCATTCAAGCCCACAGGCCTCTCTCTTTGAAGCAAAGCTGACACAGGCCATAACCAAGTTCACCTGGTAAAATCTAAAGACCGGCAACCATGCCACCCTTCATTGGATCCCAGTCTCTAACCCAGCTGGTGTGATGTCCAATGCCTGAGTGATCACTTCCCCACTTTCTGCATCTGGAAGAACAGGCACCCTAAGATCCCCCTAAGCTCATAGCCACCAGGGACCTCTCGCTTCTCCGCTGAGGCCTTCCAGAGCTCACTGAGAAATGCAGACTGGGCACCACTAAGGATTCTAGGCAGTATTGACGATGCTGCCCAGTACTTCCAGCACACTTTCACAGTGGTCGCAAATCTCCATGCCCGGTAAGGAAGCAACAGGCGAAAAGGTCAGTGTCATGATGTATATTGTGCAGCTTAAATCCTAATGCTAGATCACGTGATGCAGAGTGCTGAGTAGAAGCTCCTCGCTAAGCTCCTGCCTCCTGAGTATAAATTTGTCTTTTTAAACATTTAAACCTATCTAATTCCTCTGCCAACGAATTCCTTCATCGCTTAAACATCTTGTGATCTGGTTTTCGCATCTGATTAGTAGATGGAGGCTTATATGAAGAAAGCCCAGCAGAAACATACCCCTCCTGCTACTCCTGAAAAGGCCCCAAAGAAATTCTGAGCCTCAAGTGGACCAGACAAGCCTGATCCCTCGTATCAAGCTTGGGAACAAGAATCTTTAACACTCATAAGGTTTTAGAAGAATTTAAGCCTTTTGAGAAGAGATGAAAGATATGGCGATTGATTTGAAAACCCTCTCCAAGAAAATTGGATGAAGTCTGCTCATGGTTTCTGACAATACTGCTCGAATAGTCTCGATGGAAGGAAGCTGGAAAGCCTGGATCCTGAACTGGTGTCAACGAGACAGAAATCGTCTCACTTAGAGGCTAAACTTGAAGATTTGGAGGGCCATAGCCACAGAAATAACATTGTAATACTAGGGCTACCAGAAGGGGAAGAGGGCCAGCATGCTGTAGTTTTTGTACAGAAACTGGTGGATCGGGTTGCGGTCCCTCTCCCTTCAGCCCAGTGTACATGATAAAGAGAGCTCATTGTTCCTGCGACCAAAGCTTTCTCAATGCTCCCCCACCCCATTATCTGCCACTTTCTGAATTATTTGGAAAAGCCATTTTCTGCAGAAAGTGAGGGCTTTACAAGAGGTTCGTTGGGAGAATGCAAAGTTGAAAATCGCACAAGATCTTCCTGGTTCGGTCTGTCTGAAGTGGAAGTGTTCCACCCTATTGTATCTAAGATCATCGTAGCAGGTTTGAAATTTAGGATGGGGTATCCAGCCAGGTTACAAGTCTCAGTAAATGGTTCCTGGTTTAACTATGAGATCCTGAAGCTGCTCTGTCAAGCTTTAAATCTATGCTACCAGGTTTTTCTGGGAGACCTGAATATTCCTGCTAAAGTATCGGGAATCACTGAATGCTGTTGTTGGAGCTGTCATTCTTTTTCCTTTTGGAGAAAGTGTTTTCCACTAACTGTGTTTGAACTTGCTCATTTCTCATCTGGAACTGGGCTACCCTATACATGGCCTAATCGTTAACAATCTTCCAAGCCCTGGCTCCTAGCATTAATTCTGGTTCAGGGTGAAGCCCTTTAGGGGCCTAGGGATGGTTCATTTAGAGTATAGTTTGGATATTATTATACATTCAGTCTTGGGGGTTGCATACAGGGGAAAGCCTTGGGTTGTTGATTATGGGCATAGTCTCCATGTTTCAGTCTGGTAGGCTCCAGAAGCGGTTTCAGGCTTTCATTGCCATTCTGATATACCTTGTTGGGATCGGGGATGACCACAAGAGGCGCAGCTAGCCTAACTAATATACACTCGTGTGGCTTTGAATTCGAGAAGGATCTCTCCCAGTCCTTGTGTTACTCCAGTTTTTATTTTTAGGGGTACTTTGGAATCAGGGTGGGCAGCCCATCTTGTTTTCATTACTTATCTCATTTCTTGTTTTCTTCTGATTGGGTCTATCCTCACTATTAGTTGTTTCTCTGGTTCTGGTCTTGGTAAGCTCTCTTTGGGGTTAGGTAACCCTAATTCTCACTCTGGTTTGTGTGGCTACCTGTCATACTCACGATTTTGACAGCTTGTTTCATTTTCCTGGTCCTATTGGATTCATAATCATGCGTCTATAGGCACTGGAAGCTCGAGACTGCTCTCTTGTTGTTTGGGGCTAGCTAAAATTGTTTGTCATTTGTACCGCATCTTGAGATATAATTGGGTTGTCATTAGCAGAGGTATATTATTGGGGCGGGAGGGAGGAAATGACCCAGTACTATTAGGATTATTTTGGGAGGTGACTTTAATCAAGTTGTAGATTCTAATCTTGACAGGTCAGGTAGTGGTCCGGGAGGAATTTCTCCGGGACAGAGGGCTCTTAGAGATTTATTGGATTAATGTGGGTTCTGAGATGTCTGGTGCATCTTATATCCGGACTTTAAGGAGTTCACCTACAGGTCATTGGTGCATGGCTCGCAGTCCTGCATTGACTACATTCTTATTTCTTGGGCTGTCCTACCGGGGTTAAGACTTCTTGATCCAACCTTGTCCTGTCTCTGATCATTCATTGGTGTCATGTAAACTGGCATTTCAGGACTTTTCAATAGGAAACAAGATGGAAACTTAATGATCAACTTCTTAAGGATTCCAAGTACTGTAAGCTCATAAGGAACAAATTGAGCTTTTTCTTATCCAATCCCTTAGATGGTGCAAAACTGGATATTATATGGGGGCCTTTAAGGCCTACATGAGAGGATCCTTATTAGTATGGTGGTGAGTAGAAAAGGGCAAGGGAGAAGGAACTATTATCATTACTATCTCAAATTTGGGTACTCGAAATTAACATTTGGTTAATGTTCCAGAAGAAGACAGGAGGAAGCTCTTACTGCTGAAAGATAGATATTTAGAGTTGCTCCGAGAAAAAGCAGAATTAGCTATTATTCGTACAAGAGCTAGTTACACAGATCAGGGAGAAGGCGGGTGCCTATTGGCACTCGTATTAACAACAATAATCTGCAAGATTCATCCCTCTAATTAGGACATTGCTGATGGGTCTCTGAAAATATCTCCTACTGAGATAGTTCAAGAATTTGTCCTATACTATAAAACACTGTACAGTGACATGGAGCACCCTCCCAGTCCTGGGGAGCATGAAGAAGTATCTGAGGGATTCCATTTGCCCTCCTTTCAGCACATCACAAGGACTTTCTGGCCTCTGCTATATCACAGGAGGAAATTGCTGAGGTCATTAGCGGATTACCCTCAGATAAATCTCCGGTGCTGATGGATTCTCCTACCTTTTTACAAGATGTTTTGAGATCTCGTACTACCAGTACTCAATCGATTATTCCAATATATCCTATCCGGGAAGAGGTTGACTCTTACCTCTTTGAGGCCTTGATTGTACTTCTCCCTAAACCAGATAAGGACCCAGAGCTTGTCCAAAGTTACAGACCCATATCTCTCCTAAATCAAGACATCAAAATTCTTTAGAAGATTTTAGCTAATAGGCTAACCGTTGTACTCCCTGAGGTAATAGGTATGAATCAGGTAGGATTTATGAAAGGGCACTCATCAGCTGACCATTTTGCGTACATTATCTCATGTCTTCTCGACTACCAGAGACACTGAGTTCCCTGCAGGTCTGGTCTCCCTGGATGCCGAGAGGCGTTTGATTGGATAAATTGGAACTTTTGTTCAAGGTTTTGGACTCCTTTCAATTCCTCCTGTATTTATATCTTGGGTTGCTGCACTATAAAACCCCTACAGCAAGAATTTTGGCTAATGGGGCCTTCTCCAATTCTTTCCCACTCTATTCAGGAACTAGGCATGGTTGCCCCTGTCTCCTCTGTTATTTAATTTATATCTAGAACCACCCTTATTCAAAATATTCTCAATAGCACCTTTATACAAGGCATTTGGGTTGGGCGTCATGAAATTAAAGTCACCGCATATGGATGATTGGTTAATACATCTATCCCATCCGTATCTTCTGTACCGCCCTTATTAAACGAAATAGCTAGATTTAGTGAATTATCCAATTTCAAGTTCAATGCCAGTAAATCTCTATTTTTTCCATTAAACCACAAGGTATTCAAGAATGATATTAGTCCCTTAGGTTTATGTTGGACTCCCAGGTCATTTAAGTATTTGGGTATTAAACTATCCTGTAATCCCCTAACATGGTTTAAAGATAATCATGATTCCCTCTCACAGCTCATTATTCATGACCTTGACAGGTGGTCTAAACTTCTCATATCATTATGAGGCAGGATTAACATAATCAAGATGAATGCTTTTCCTAGAATTTTTACCCTTATCTCTTCTCAGTACTTTTATCCCATTACTCTGGTTTAAAATATTACATGGTATATTCACCAAGTTTATCTGGGCAGATAAATATTCCGCTTGGCCTATTAGAAATTAGCTGCTCCAAAATTTGAGGGGGTTGGGATCCCTCATTTGGCTATATACAGTACTACTGGGCCAGTCACTTAGTAAATGCTTGAGATAGGTATCCCCAGGCCCTGAAAAGGAACAACTGGTATGACTTAGGATTGAATTAGATGCTATTAGATCTAAGAATCTGGACCCTTAACCTTATTTTACCTTAAAATATCCCAGGTGCGTACAGTTGACTGTCCCACATAGGTATCTCACTAAGGGTATATGCACAATTATATTCATTTCTACATTATACTCCCCAGGTAGATCTAGCTCAGTCTATTTGGAATTCCCATCCTTCACTATCAATAAGAAGCAGATTTCCATAAATGGTTGCCCCAACTGGGAGATGGGAAACTGTTTTCTTTAGTGGATGATGAGGCATTAGTTGTCCCCAGGTGATATTACCAAAAAATTTCTCATTCCGTTTCCTCTCATTTCAAAGTTATGCAGTTAAGACATCTACTCACAATAGCATTGGGGAACATTTCCTCCCAGACGGTCTCAGCTCTGATACCGAGCTCTCCTCAATTACTGGATCTTCAGGTGCCGTATCTAAGTTATTTTTAGTGTTGTTTCACAAAAGATACGGGACTCTTTGGACCCACTAGACTCTGGAACTTGCTTCTTCCTCAGTATCAGTTTGAGTGGCAATCTCTGTGGAGATCCTGCCATAAATATGTTTCCCAAGACAGATTGCCTCATGCAATATCATATATTACACAATATGTATTCGCCTGTAAAACTAAAGAAATGTTTTTTGGATTCTAATACATGTACTAAGTGTATGCAGGAAGAGGAACACTTTTCATATGTTCTGTCCTGTCCCAAAGTTTCCCTTTTATGGGATTCAATCAGGACTTCCCTGGATCCCTTACTGGGCCTTCAGGAGTATTTCACACCTGACACATGCCTTTTAGGGGACCTGTCCTCTGTCAGGGTTAAATAGGAAATTTCATATTTCCATGATTGCCCTATCTGTTAAGAAACTTATCTTACATCATTGGAAAGACAAATCCACCCCAACCTTTCAAGAATGGTTGTAAAATTCTTGCTAACCATCGAACAGAAATGGCGATTGCCAGTTTCACAATAGACTCACAGTTTATACCAAAATATGGGATTCTCTTCACTCTTTAATTTCTCTGGCTCAATCGTAATTATATCATATGTCAAAACCTCTCACAGGTCCTCTGGGAATGAGCTTTGCACTTAGGGGTTATCTGAAGTAGTTGCTCCTGTAAGGGAGGGAGGGGTGGGTTGGGCAGTTTTGTCTCTATAAATGGTTGTGTTACATATTACTTTCATTGTAACTGCCCTTTATAATGGAAAATGTATTAATAAAGTTTAAATTGAAAAAAAATCCTAATGCTTACCAGAGACAAAGCCTGGAAAAAGGCCAGGCACTCTGCATCCCCCACAAACCTTGCCAATTATAGGTCCCTGCAGGAACCAGTGCAAGAAAGTATCAAATCTGCCAAAAGCCAGTTCTTCTAAACCCTTCAGCAGGTTACCTTGTCAGACCTTAAGTCCTTTTTGGACCACGGTTATTACCTGTTAAAAGGCATAAGCAAACCTCAGCAGGGCAATATAACCTGCAATGAGCAAACTTTAACCGATGGAAGTGAGGCAGCTGCTGCATTCAACAGCTTCTTCACAGACCTAGGCATGCTCAGAAATGGCAACCAACACCATAACCAGGGTATCCTGGTCACTGAAATGCAGGATCCATGGACCCCTCACTTCCACCTAAGGAATGTGCACATCAAAGAAGTGCTAACCCTTCTGCAATCTTTAAACCCACGGGTTCACCAGGACCTGATGGGCTGGACCTCAGCTGCTCAAGGCTGCTGCCCCTCCATAGGCTTACCTGTCACCCTGTTAATAAACAGATCACTGAAGGAGGGCCATCCCCAACACCTGAAAGCAGGCGAAACATGGTCCCAATCCACAAGGGTGGATCTAGAGATACAATTGGCCATTACTAACCCATCTTTATCCTTTTCCACCTTGCAAAGATCCAGGAGTGGCTTGTGTATGGCCAACTAAGGGATTACTTTGAAGCAATCCAGCTCCTGGCCCCAACACAACATGGCTTCCAGCAAAATCTTGGGACTGATACAGCCCTCATCAGATTCACCACTGAAGTCCTGGTGGCCTTGGATAAGGGCTCCCCATGGGGGCAGTCTTCATATATCTGATCAAGGCCTTTGGCCTGGTAGACCACCCACTCTTACTAGCTAAGCTGAGTACACTTGGACTGTATCAACACTCTCTGAACTGGTTTCACAAGTACCTGAATGGCCACTCCCAGCAGGTCAAATGAAGAAGTGCAGTCTCCAACCCTCTACCTTTAAATGAGGGGATCTCAAGGATCCATCCTGGGCCCCTCTTGTTCTCCCTGTTTGTCAGCGACCTCCGCCACCACTGTGGCAGAAGTTCCATGGTGCAGTACACTGATGATGCAGTACTCTACAGAACAGCATTGCACCTGGACGATCTTGGACCCTGCTCCAGTCAGACCTCACCCAGGCAGAAACTTGGTTGGTCAAGAATCACCTGGTCCTTAACCAAGCAAGACCAAAGCACTCCTGTTTGAACCAAAATCCTTGGGTCCCTCCTAGGCGCATCTTCTACCATTGGCCACTATGTCTGGCTCCACAATTGAAGTGGTATAATCCTCAGATACCTGGGTCTTACTCCAAGACCAGGAACTCACCCTAAAGCCTCATGTGGATCTGGTGACAAAAAACATCCACCAAAAGCTCAGGCTGTTCTACTGTCTAAGCGCCAACATGATACTCAAGACATTACTGGCAATCACTCAGAGTATCCTCCACCTACTCTCCTTATGCAGCCCCAATCCTACTTGAAACTGCAAAACTTGTGCAGGACAGACTGAAGACCTTGTACCAGAAATTGTGTGATTCACCACAAATGCCCATCCTAGGACCCATCATTGTGAGCCCTCACTTCACTCAAATGACCCACCCTGAACCTTAGGCTCCAGTATCACCTGTTAAGCTGGACCTATAAGCTTCTCCTCTGACGATCCTCCCACAGGGCTCACTGGGCTACTTGCCCCCAAAGTGGTCCAGCAGGTCTCTCTGCACCTCAGACAAACCACTATTAGAAGTACCCAGGACCAGATCTGCAACAGTCAGTAAATGCTTTGCCCACTTAGCCTCTACGCTGTGGAATAAGCTCCTCTATCAACTCCAGGAAGCCCCTACCTAGCGACTTTTCAGATGGGACTATCGCTCACCTCTAAACCATAGCTCCTGCTCCTGTCCTGAAGGATAGCTAAACCCGCCCCTATAGTCGAGCTACACACACAAAAAAATTAATCTCTACCTTGCCCTAGCTGATATTAAGCTGCCACAGTTGAGTTTGTGTATGAAACCAGTCTCTACCAATGTAACCTCACCCAACGCCCTATACTGAATTGCTTGTATATGATGCTGTACTACCTGACTGCACTTCTACAATCTTTCATATGCTAACCTTACTATATGTCCTACCCTTTACTGACTATGTCCCATACAGTTGCAAAGTTTAGTTAGTTGCACTGCTTGCTTATAATGCTTGCTTGATCTACTGTGTAATATGTACTATGTGTCTATACCTCTTAATCTATTGCAAGAAAGCCTAGCTGGATCCATTGCTGTTATACCCATGTTACCATCTTCTGTTATGAAATTGTATTCTGTCATTGAGCTTCCTGTATGCAATGTCCTACCCACCACTATCTGATTGTATCTGCTCAGCTCCATGCAACTAACTCTGGGTCATTCCTGAAAAGGGATCTCTGGGGCCCAGTGGGCCTACTTAGGTACCAAAGTTTTATAAATAATAATAATAGACATATTCAGATAAAATCAATTTAACTTAGTTTAACCACTTTTTAAATGCAAAATCCCCCACCTGTCCACATGACTATATATTTTGCACTCAGTGGAAAGCAATTGTTAAGTGAAACAGATTGATACTGAATTTGCTATATTTATTGACTCAGGGATGAGATGGTTTGAGGGCATAAAGCCCCACTGGCAGAGGAAGACATTTTCCTGAAGGAAGGAAAAGTAGGTTCAGGAAAGGTAGCTGGAGCAGTACCAGACCCTACCTAGTCCAAGTATGCAGCACTGCTTAAAGCCATACTAAGCCTAAATAAGAGGAGGGAGGACTTCTCAAAGAAAATGCAGCACCTAGATGGGAAAGCCATAAGCCTGGAAACATGGATAAAAAATACTGGGAAGACAGCAGACAATGTCCTAGCAAAATCCACTGGTTTGGTGAAGGAGAATGCAGTTCTACGTTGCAGGCTTGAAATCCTGGAGAATAGGACCATGGCAAAACATCAGAATCATCGGACTTCCAAAGTAAAAGGATGAACAGACCCCAACAGAGTTTGTCAGTATCTGGCTAACAGAGATCTTTCCCATTGTGAACTCTAATATGATGCAGTGGACTTACGGAGTTTATCCTCATGGACCTCATGGTACTTCAACCTCTACAACATCTGGCTCATGGACTCTTTTGACAGTACTGGGCTTGATGAAGGACTGAAACAACAATTTGAAAGAGGCAAAAACAGCACAGAGCAATACAGTGCTGGGACATAATGATGCACATCTTCCCAATTTCAGCTTCACTACATGGCAGTGCTGCAAAGCTGTTGATAGCATGTGAGTGAAGCTGAGGCAATAGGGGATGCACCACTTCATGCTACTGCCAGACAGCCTGAAAATCATGTATAGGACAACGTTTTCATGTTTTGGACCCATCTGAGTCTGGGAAGCTGGCAAAAAAATCAAAGAAGACTTTGTCCACTGTGAGGAGAACAGGACTCTGTTACTGAAGACCAATAAGGTACTGTGACTTTTAACTTAATGGAGGGAAAGAGAGCATAACTGAGGGGTGACATTAATGAACAAGGCACCCATTAATCTTTTCCTTTATGCAGGACTTGTAATACAGGAATGGGGAGGCAACCTCCAGTTGTTGGACTTGGAAGACAGAGGTAAAGTACTCTTGCAGAATGTTAGAAAATGGCTGAGGTAGCAGCTCCACTGCAAGCCCTCCTCTCTGCTTCTTTTGCCCCAGAAACCTGCAGCTTAAGATCAAAAGGATTCCTCATTTGGATTCCAAGGCTTTGCCTTACAATGTTTTCATTATGGGCCATTTCTCACTGGGACTGTACCATGGTGCAGTCACTGCATATTATTGTTCAAATTATTAATGTGTTGCAGAATGGACCCAGTTAAAAATAATGTTTAGGTTGCAGGTAGGGGCCCTAGAGTTTCATATTGAAGTTGATTATCAATGCTTAGGGCACGATAAAATGTTTTCCTTTACAAATGAAACCTGAAACCTGTTTCACTGAAGTTCAAAATCAAAATTCCTTTACTATGGTTTTCTAAGACAAAATATGGAATACAGAGATCGACTTACATATAAACCTACCTATATTAAATGTGCACATGGTTCTTTCTAAAATGCACTTGTACGACTGGGAAAAAATATTTTTATGTCATAGTGTCTTTTAACCTGTTTAGAAAATGGTGCACAATGTAGTTTACTTTTTGGTTTTGCATAACTCCTTCTCATGCAGGTATATTAGCTTTTAGGACTATATTATGTAACTTTAATGCAATATTTAGGACTATATTATGTAACTTTAATGTAATATTTACCTGATGGTGAAGTAACAAGAGCAAGGCTATATCAGATGTCTTTTGTAAAAGGCTGGATGTATTGACTTTATTTGTAGGGTATTGTACTTTGTATTATATTTGAAAAATGAATAACGTAATTGGAAAAAAATATGCCTCTATTATATCTTTGACGTCACTATCCATAGATAACTATTTAATTATCTGCAATTTTCTTGTTCAACCAAGTCTCAGACATACTCAAGAAATCAGGTCCCGAGTTACATGACCAGGCTCTTAAAGTGCTGCTGATGACTCAAAAAACTTTTTGAAAAACATGATATTTAGGTACAATTCAGCTTGCATTGCAGATATATTCAATATATTTCTCCTCACCATTATGTATTTCTGAGGAAATTTGCATGAATAAATGTTCTTTATACCTTTCAGTTCATCTGCTTTTTAGCTTGCTCCCTACTTCAAGTCATAACAATCTGTTGTCATGGGAGTAACTGTAATGTCACAAGGAGTGCATTATAACCTCAGGTAAGGAGAAAGCTACAGGAATAAATTAACTCTTCAGGAACAAAGATCCTGTTATCATGCAGATTACACCAGTAATAAATAATGGGGAAGAGGGATACAAAACTGCTGAACTGTGTCTAAACATTATGTTTTGTTGAAGTTCTCCTAAAGGTATTGGCTGCTCTTTAAGGAATAGAATTTGAAGCTGGGCTTCTGACACTGTCATTAACAATTGTAAGACAATTTATTTTTGGTCTTGGGTTTAATCTGATATCTCCAGAATTTGATGATAAAATAAATTAAACAATCATGACTTAATAAAATACAAAAATGAATAATATACAGTATAATTAAAAAAAACATGTCTCTGTCACATCTTTGGTGTTAATATCCATGGATAACTACTTCATTATCTGCAATTTTCTTGCTCAAACAAGTCTCAGATATACCAAAGAAATCATGGGTCACCCTGAAAAGGGACTTCTTGTCTCAGTGGGCCTACCGGTCAGCAAAATTTCAAAAAACAATAAATCAGGTTCTAGATTATATGACCAGGCTCTTAAGGAATGCATTTTGTGAGCCAGGCTTCCGACACTGTCATTAACAAATGGAAGACAATTTATGTGTGGGTGGGTTTAATTTGATATCTCCAGAATTTAACGACAATTAAACAATTACAACGATTGTCAGAGGTGTTCACAAATGTAATGTTACTTTGGTGTTAGCTAAATTTCTTTGTAGCCCTGTAGAATAATTATTAATAAATGTATTTCTTCTCAGATCTGAGCTGTTAACACATAGTATATAGACTACTACTCCCATTCCTCATACTCTGAGATATACTATATACGAATGCAGGGCAACTAGGTGTATAAAATATATATTCCAAGGTCCATGACTAGATAGAACATTGTCCCTTGATACCAATCTCAGAATAATGTACAGTAGGCTAGAGGCAGTAAAAGATTTGGCAGTCCATTTTTAATTTTAGTCCAGAATTCTTGGAAAAGGATGCCTTCCCATAACAAGCTGTGAAGGAGTCCTACTTCACAGTAACACCTGTGATACTTGTAGGAAATGATAGCCTTGTACATTAATGGCTTTTGTGGAGTGTAATGCATGTTGTTTTATGTTTAGTATTGAATTAGTTTCTACTCAAATGTCATGAAGGCATGGTACCTATTTCCATATTAGTTACAAATTAAGAAAGTGTTCCCTTCATTTCAACTATGTTCTATTGAACTTCATATTCTTAGCAATCCCTCACAAGTGTCAAACTTGCTTTTGAAATCAGTATGCAAGATGAAAAATGTCCCTGTAACTTTATGTGGTATTTCAGATATGAAACATCGATTGTCTTTTTGTGAGTCTGTACACTTGAACAGTGGGGAATAGAGATTAACAGCAATAAAAAATAAATGATAAAAAGGTCTGTAAACCGAGGATCTAATAAATAAATAAACTCTGTCTTACAAATCAATAATGCAGAAGCTTTACAGTATATGTACCTGACTGGAACAGAGGCGTTCTTTTCTCCATAACGCACCATACCTAATAGTTAATAAAGATTTTTAAAATTGCATACAAACATTGAAACATAGAATTTATTTGCAGAAAAGGATTGCTTGCCCATCCAGTCAGCCCTGATGTTGCCTTTCTAATCCTTATATGCAGATTCTAACTGGTGACTGTCTTCCTGTCAATATTCTAATTTTCTCCATCTATCTATCCCATGAATGCTTGAAGCCCCCACTGTTTGTGCCTCTACCATTTCCCTGGCAGTCTGTTCCAGGTGTCTTCCACCCTTTCAATGAAGTAGTAATCCTCCATCCTCTTAACTCCTCTTCCAGCTTCATTACATGCCCCCAGTCCTAGTGCTCTTTTCATTTGAAAGAGACTCCTTCCTGCACCCTGTTCACCCATGAGATACATGTTGGTCTTTATTCTGTCCCTTCTCACTTTCCTCTCTGTCAGGATGTATATGTTAAGATCATTCAGTCTCTTCTCATATGACTTTTGGTGCAACCCATGCACCATTTTAGTTGCCCACCAATGGACTGCACCATTTATATGTTCTTTCTGAGGCACAGCCTCCAGAACTGGATACAGTACTCCAGGGAGGTCTCATCAGTGAGCAATACAGTGGCAACACCACCTTCCTCCTCATCCTGCTGGAGATACCCCACCATATGCAGTCCAGCATCCCACTAGCCCTCCTGACTACTTTGTCACACTGCCCATCTATTCTGAGGTAATCACTTATGATAACCCAAAGTCTCTTACCTGCTTAGTGACTGTCAGTATCTCCCTCAATCTTATATACAGCTCATGTGTTCCTATGCAATAGGCGCATGATTTTGTATTGAGCCCCAACTGTCATGCTCTTGACCACTTCTCAAGTTTCTGAAGATCCCTGTTCATTCTCCTGCCCTCTTGAATATCCACCCTATTACAGATTTGGGTATAATTTGCAAAAGACATATCTTTTTCCCATTCTTCTGTAGTGAAAGACATGGAACAGGACTGGTCCCAGAACTGAACCCTGTGACACCCTGCTGGTTACTTTCCCACAGTACAGTGATTGCCATAAACCACCACCCCTGATGCCTATTCACAGACCTGTTTTAACCCATTCACCAGTTTAAATCCCACCCTCAGCTGCTCAGTTTCTTAATTTATTGAGAAAATCTGAATTACACACTTTGGGTTCGTGGACTTTTGTGAAGGCTCCTCATCGGTGAGACACAGTAAAACATTACAAGTACAGGTGCAAGACATCAAGACATCAATCAGTCCATATATTATATTAGTAGGTAAGTAAAGAACTGGGTAACATTCCATAACAGAGGGCACAGACAACCCATCGTCATGTGCAAAACAGCAGCAAGGGTTTACAGAAACAAAGTTACAGATTGTAAGGCAGGTATTCAATCATAATAACTGATAAGAAAGCAAGAAAAAGTAATTCGTCAGTGTGAGGGAGGTGGTGGGGTTGAGTTAGTATAGTACTACTAAGAGCAGTCCCAAGTAGAGTTGTTAGCGAGAAATTTCTTGAGTAGGGTCTTAAAAGGGCCTATTTTTGCCCCAGCAGTCAAAGCAACAGGTAGGTCATTTAGCCATCTTGGCACCCTGTGATAGAAGGCTCTCTGACCCCTGGATGTACTGCAGTGAGGGACCAAGAAGGGGACCTTGGAGGTACTTCTGGTGAATCTTTGAGGGAAGGATGGTTGGATGAGGCCCTGTAGACTAGGTGCGGTGAGTTACCACTGGATTTTCTTTGCCAGGAGGCATGTGTGGTACTTAAGGCGACATTCAAAGTTTAACCAATTAGAGCAACTGTTGAGGTCACACATGTGGGTGGTTCTATCACAGTCTGTTACCAGGTGACAGGCCTTGTTTAGCGCTGTCTTAATATGACAGAGACCAGTGTTATCGTCTGAGCCATAGAACACAATTCCATAGTCTAGCACAGAGAGGACCGAGGACGATACAGCAAGGTGCAGCCCTCATTAGGCAAACAGTGTTTGATCTGATAAAGGAAGCCAATTCTGGAGTCGATGGTTTTACAGAGGATATGGATATGTGCATGATAGGTAGGGGAGGAGCCAAGGTGATGCCCAAGTATTTGAAGCGTTTACCTGCTCAAGTGGGGAGCCTTGGGAGGTGTTGACAAGTAGGGTGGAGTCATGGTAGGGGTGTTGACGGTGTCAAGATCATGGTCTTAGTTTTCTTATAATTTATTACTAGCCTGTGCTCTGTGAACCAGGACTCGGCTTCTGTGAAAGACTTCTGTAGGGCATCCTGCAGTGGTTGAGGCTGAAGGTTGCTCCAGAAGATGACTGCATCCTTGGCATAAAGAAGTAACTGACTGAAACAAGATCTGGGTAGTGAGTTTAAGAAAAGGCAAAATCAGTCTCTTGTGAGATACAGTGTCAAAGACCTTGCTAATGTTCAGATAGACACATCCATTGCCCACCCCTGGTCTATTTCTCTGGTTACCCAGTCACAGAAATTAATCAGGTTCATTTGGCATGACCCCTACTCACCCAAATCCATGCTACTGTACCTGTGGTCTTGCAGCCCATTGGTTTCAAGATACTCTACCAGCCTTTCAATTAGCAGGGTTTCCATTGATTTCACCACCACTGAAGTAAGACTAGCTGGCCTATAGTTCCTGCCATCAACTCTGCTGCCACTCTTATGTAAAGGAGCCATTTCTGCTTTCATCCAGTCCTCTGGAACATTGCCTGTTTCAGTAAACTATTAAATAAGGTTGTCAATGGGGCAGCTGGCCCCTCCATGAGTTTCTTCACTACCCTTGTAGTGTATCCCATCTAGTCCATAGCCTTATGCACTTTAGAGCTGCAAGTCACATCAGGACTTTTTCCACTGAAAATGGACTTGCTTCAAACCCCGCTCTGTGGTAATTCCCCACAGTGCAAGTGTGATCAGAAGCATCTGTTCAGAATGGCAGCTTTTTCTTGGTCTTCTTCTGTGCAGTCTCTTTCTACCATGCTCCTCATCCTCACTGTACTTTCCTTGCTTTCTCTTCTCACTTATTCACCTGAAGAAAATCTTATCCTGTTTAACTACTGCTTTAGCTATCCTTTCTTCTGTCTGCACCTTTGCCTCCCTCACCTTTCCTGCTCCTCTCTGTTTTAATTGGTAGTCCTCACTGTCCTCCTCCTTCTGTGTTTTCTTATATGTTGCCACCTCAATGCCATCCTTTTTCCTTCACCACCTTTACCGCTTCCTTAGAGAACCACAATGGTCTCTTTTCCTTTTGTTTATACTCACTTCCTTCATGCAGAGGCTGGTTGCCTTGATCATGCCCTCATTTATGTTCCCCACTATGCCTTTACTCCTCCAAGAAAATCCCCTGTAATTCAGTTTCTGGGACAGTCTCTCATTTCATTAAAATTCAGGGTTTTAAATAATTGATTAGCAGTTTTTCTTGGGACAGTGCTAACTGTACAGAAAGCATTTATATAGGTTTTCTAGAAGTGTTATGCTTGTTAAACAGTGAGACAAGTGCTATGCATTTTTACAATGCTTTAGAAATTTTATGAGCAAAATGTTAGTCAATTTTAGAGTTAAATAAAACCCTGAAATTCACCCTTCTAACATCCAGGACCTTGTCTTCACATGCTACCCCTTGTTCCCATCTAATGTCAAATCATACTATACAGTAATCACTATAAACCTATGGGACTGCCCACTGTGACATCTGCAGTGCTGTCCCTGTTGGTAAGCATCTGCCCTGTCCTAATGGGTTCCTCGACTAGCTGACTGAGAAAAACCCTTGGTAGAAGGTTAGGGCTGGCCTGCTCCTTGCCATGGTTGAAGATGGAAGGCTTCACACCATGTCTCACAGATTTAAGTCACCAACTAGCAGCAACTTCCCTTACTTATAATAGTGATAATGGCTTCCTCTAGTGCTTTATGCAACTCCTCTTCCCATACTGATAGTCTGTATGCCATCCCTGTACAGATAGCAGCCCTAGGGCCTGTCTCCAGGATGACCCACAGCATGTCCAGCACTTTCCTTTTCTCTGGGAGCTCCTGTAACTCTGTGGCCTTGATTCCTCCCTTACATTTAGCACAGCCTCTCCTCCCTCTTCCCTGCCTGTCTCTCCTGAACAATCAATCAATCAAAGTCTTTATTTAACTAGGAGACCACCACTGAGCAAGCTCATTTTCGAGGTGGACCTGGGTACAGAGAGTAGCCAGGTATGATCATGTCTCAGTTGAATCTGTCAGTGCATGATGACTCCATTATGATCACCAGATCCAGGTTAGCCTCCACCATGATAGCTTCCTGGTCTGCAATTTATTCCCAATCTCCTTGAACTGCACGCATGGCTTTCCATACCTTATGTCCTCCCTCCTTGTCTGCTTCTTTGCTGTCTTCCCTTACTGCCTGTGCTGTTCCCTGAAGCTCTCCCAACACACCTATTCCTTTTATATCTCTTCTGTTACCTCTCTCCTTTATGCATTTATTCTTGCTTTCCTGATTTATACCCCATGTCTTCTACCTGTCCTCACCTTTGTCTTCTTGCATCCCTGCCCTAGAAGACTATTCCCTCAGGCCCTTCCTACCTCCCTATTGCTCCATCATATGAGGCTATTGTCTCCCTTAGTTTTTCAACTTCCCCTGGCTAGCTTAAATGTTCATCCAAGTGGCATTTAAACCTACCATTAAAGACTGTGATCCCTTCTTGAAAGAATGCAGACCATGTTCACTACAGAGGTCCATATCCTCACAGGTTGTACACCAGTCTCCAGTGTAACCAGTGCCCTCCTCCATGCATCATGCCTTCATCTGATTTTTAAATGCTCTGGTGCAGAGTGCCATTTCTTCTCCACTGCCATACACAAAAACACCTCAGTAAAAGGAGAGAATAGTAGACTACCAAAGGAAAGTGAAAACTCGACCCCAAGCAACATGGCTTCACAGCAGGGTGCTCATGCAAAATGGACATGACTGATTTCTTCAATTGGGTTACCAGAACAATAGACCATAGTGGGACAGTTGACATGGTGTACTTGGCTTCAGCAAGGCTTTTGACACCATTCCCCACAGGAGGCTTGCTAAGAAACTAGAACACACAGGAGTCGGTCAGAAAATAGTAGACTGTATTAAAACTGGCTTCAAAATAGGACCCAGAGAGTTTTGGTAATGGGTCATTATCAAGGGAGAGAGGGGTGACCAGTGGCATTCCTCAGGGATTGGTGCTTGGCCCAGTCCTCTTTAACATATTCATCAGCGATTTCACCAATGAATTGAGGTGAAAGTTTGCCTGTTCATAGACAATGCAAAACTCTGCAACAGGGTGGACACACATGAGGGGGCCTTAGGTATGGAAGTTCACCTCAGAAACTGGAAGAATTGTCCAGAAATTGGCAGTTAAACTTAACACCAAGAAATGTAAGTAATGCACCTGGGAAAGCAAACCCAGGAAAAAGTACATTCTGAAGGGCACTAATTAGAGGAGACAATAATGGAGAGAGATTCGGGAGTAATAATTACCGTGACCTAAACGTGGGTAAGCAATGCAAAGAAGCAATGCAGAAGGCAAGAGGCATACTTGGATTCATATACTGTACAGATGTATTACAAGCAGAAAGCAGGAGATAATCATGCCACTTTGCAGATTCTTGGTGAGGCCACACCTGGAGTACTATATCCAGTTCTGGAGACCACACCTGAAAAGGACAATGACTGTTTAGTGATGGTATAGAAAGGGCTACAAAGATGGTGCAGGGCTGTACCTGAGCCATATGAGACAAGACTCAATGAGTTGAACTTGTTCTCTCTAGAACAGAGAAGAAATAGAGGGACATAATAGAAACATTTAAATATGTCAAGGGAATCAGCACAACTCAGAAGAAAAGCCTTTTCCAGGAAAACAGGATGACATGTACAAGAGGGCACAACTTGTATCTGGTGGGAGGAAAGTTTAAAAGCTATGCTTGGAAGTACCTTTTCACAGAGAGAGTGATAGATCCATGGAACAACCTACAACCAGAAGTGGTAGCATCAAAGTCAGTAGGTGAATTCAGGAGCATTTGAGATAGGCATTATGGGCAGCTGAGAAATAAACAAAATAATATATACCTGCCTGCAGTGGATTCCAGCACAGCAACCAACACAAGTGCAAAGGAGCAGGTCATATTAGAGGCATTTCTGGACAGCTTCGTGGTGCAGTTGGTCTGAAAGATGACTAGCAAAGGAAGAACTCTGAGCCTGATTTTATCAAATGGAGAGGCTAATATGGGAAGGAAAAAGGAAGGGCAGGTACCAGGGTGGTCGAATTAAAGGAGCAGACTTTAAAAGATGGGGACATTTTAGGAAGGCATCTGGAGGAGTTCAAACAAGCATGGATGCTTATCAAAAGTGGGATATTATTAAAACAGGGCTAGTGGAGGCAACTGAGACATGTGCAAGGACATGACGTAAGAAGGGAAGAGTAAAAAGCCCAGTTGGTTGACTCAGAAGGTCATGGAAGGGTGAGGTCCAAGAGAAAGCATTTCAGAGACTCAGGGAATCAGGATGGGAAGGTGACAAAGATGAGTATAGGAAGAAATCCAGGAGGTTACCAGGCTAATCAAATGTCCAAGGCTTCCAGAGAGCTGAGGCTGGCACAGGGCATTAGGATGGAGAAACATTAGAGACAGACAGAAGAACAAAGACCAGATTGTGAGGATTAGAAGGATGGTGGGTGGGTAAAGAAGGGTGGGGGACCAAGAAGAAGAACTTAATGAGTACATCTGTGTTCACAAAGGAGGGGGAAGATACCTTGGGGTGGGTGGTGTTAGCAGGGGAAGGGGTGACTGATACAGGGTCCACAGTGGACAGGGATCTGGGGGATTAAGGGCACTGAGGGTGGACAAGGCACCGGGACCAGATGGCATTCACCATAGGGTACTTAAGGAACTGGCAGAGACCCTGTTAGGATCATTGTCTGACCTGCTCAATATCTCCCTGGACACAGGATATATCCTAAGACTGGAGGATGGCCCATGTGGTGCCAATTCACAAAAGTGGACCTAAGGATGAACCGGGCAACTACAGAACAGTGAGCCTCACATAATTTGTGGGGAAGCTCATGGAGACAATCCTAAAAGAGTGGCTGGTGACATATTTGAGGACAATGGACTCAGGATGGTCAGTAACATGAGTTTGTCTCAGGAAGATCCTGCCAGACAAATCTAATTGAGTACTACCAATGTGTGATCAAAGAAATTGACAAGGGCCATGTGGTGGATGTCCTGTATTTAGATTTCAGCAAGGCATTTGATTCTGTGCCACATGGGAGGCTGGGGGGATGCTGAAATGTATAGGGTGGGAATAAAGATGGTCAAATGGATCATCAACTGGCTGAAGAGAAGGCAGCAGAGGGTGGTAGTGGGGGGCTCTCAGCACCAAGGGATGTGACCAGCAGGGTGCCACAGGGATCGGTACTGGGACCAGTGCTGTTTGGGACATTCATTGCTGACATCTCACAAGGATCTGGAGTATGATCAGTCTGTTTGCAGATGATATGAAGATGGGAGCTTGGTAGATGACATCGAAGGTTGGATGGGGCTGCAGGCAGACCTGACCGAACTACAGGAGTGGTCAGAAACACAGCAGTTGGGGTTCAACACTGAAGAAGTGCAAAGTGCTGCACTTTGGAACCAGGAACCAGGGAGAGCTATCAGCTAGGAGGGTACAGCTGGAAAGCACCAAGGAGGAAAAGGATCTTGGGGTGCTAATAACAGGGAGTATGAACAACTCAGCACAATGCAGGTGGGTGGCAGCAAAGCCAACAAGATGCTGGGGTGTATAGCGAGGATATCTCCTCCAGGAATGGGAGGTGATTCTTCCCTATACAAGTCACTGGTCAGACAGCACCTGAAATACTCGTGCAGTACTGGTGCCCACTCCAGAACAGAAACATCAGATTGTTCGAAGGGATGCAGCGTGGGATGACAAAGATGATCCAGGGATTGGAGGAAAATCCTACAGGGATAGACTGGGTGAACTGAACATGTTTTCCTGGAAGAGAGATGGGATGGGGGATATGACTGAAACCTTTAAATAACTAAAGGATAAACAAGTCTAATACAAAAGAATTTTGAAGATTTTTGTGGGGGGATGACAGGGCATCAGCTGAGATTGGAGGGAGGAAGATTCAGGAGGCATTTTTCATGGAATGGGCAGTGGACAAGTGGAATACTCTGCTGGAGGAGGTGGTGTCCAGCAGAACAGTGGGTGGTTTCAAGATGGAATGGGACAGAGTGAGGACAGTGGTAAATATGAGTAAGGGATTGGAGTGTGGGCATCGGGCACTGCAAGATAAGAGGCTAGCTGCACAATCAAGCAGACTCAATAGACCATAAGGCCTGCTTCTGCTGGCACTTCCGTATGTTTGTACAACAAGGGGAGGTAGCCACCTAGTGCAGACTAGATGGTTTACACAGTCCCCATCTGCCGACACTTTTCTTATGTTCTGATGTTCTTATGAGCCACTGTGCATGTCACCTGCTTGAGGACCCTCACCAGCTCCTTGAATTTTCCATGTA
The DNA here is from genome assembly GCA_016271365.2 of Neoceratodus forsteri. Taxonomy (NCBI): domain Eukaryota; kingdom Metazoa; phylum Chordata; order Ceratodontiformes; family Ceratodontidae; genus Neoceratodus; species Neoceratodus forsteri. Next base: position 1,022,246,870 of record CM028129.1, read on the forward strand.
TTACCCCTCCCATCCTTTGCCAGGTCATTTGTCCCCAGGTGGACAATGACATCTAGCTCCTCCCATTTGCTGCTGCCTCGTGATCCTCTGGATATTCTCTCTTTCCTAAAAGCAGAAGCACCTCTCAGGTACTTCACCTACCTCTCCCTTCCTCCTCTGCTTCAAAATCCGTCCCCTGACAACAGAATCACCCACCAGCAGTTGCTTCATCCTTTGCTGTGGATCACGTCCTCCCTCCTTAGGGGCCTCAGCTTCTGAGGAACCCCACTTCCTCTTTCCAATTGCTATGTGTGCCTCTTCTTCTTGCTGCCCATCTCACTAGTATGGCAAAACGAATTCTTCACTAGTACAAGCTGAGGAGCATATGTCCTTCTCGCCACCCCTACCCTCCAGGGCCAACCAAGGTACCACTGCTCTACTTCTTCTTCTTCCTAGGGATTCTCTAGGATAGTGATGGCAGACTTAGTGGCCCCTCGGTGGGACAGAAGATCCTCTGCAACCTTACCAGTTCAGCCTGAACTCCATTAACCTCTGCCCTCAAGCCAGAGAGGTGAGTATAATTGGAGCAGTACCTCAGTCTCCAGAATATGTCCTGAAACACTGTGGTCCAACATGTGTTGCACTGTATCACTATCATGATCTTTAGTTTCTTACGATCTGCTGATTTAAACTTCCCTGTACTCTGCTGCCTGCTTTCTACTCCCATTGTTTTCCAACACTCCCTTTTGCCTGCCTGAAATATTTTTGTTATCCTATCCTAGATAGGATGTCTCTTGTTTTCCTTTTTAGCACACAATCCATATGTACCTTGCCCTTGGTGTCTGTTATCCTTACTTTCTTGCATGATATTTATTTCTTACCCTACCCTTTCCTTGCCTGTAACTTATTTATTACCTTGCCCTAGATAGGGTGCTACTTATTTTACCCTTTTTAACCCTCCTACTGTTACCCACTTCACTCTTACCCTACCAAACTGTAGAATAGCTACCTTTCCCTTTGCTGGTTGTTCTTGCACACTGTAATCACTAATGTGTTTTCTCCTGCCTTGGTCTGGTGTCTCCCTGCAGAGTGTCCTGCAGACTGCTGTCTATCTGTGGGCACCTCATGTGATAGGACACAAGCATGATGGCACACACTGGGTGAGTGCTCGAATTACAGCCCCAATTAAGCCTCACTTCTGTTTACAATTCTGTATAATCTTATGCATGTTTTTCTAAGCAACCTTGTACATTTATGTAACTCGAGTTGATTTTAGGACAGGATCAAATGACAAACACTGTGATGCGGTGACATGTAATCTTAACATGTTCAGGTTGCCCTTATTGACCTTCTTCCCACACCAATGCTTCTCATTCCAGTGCTATCACGTCTATTGTCAGTACTGATATCATCACAAAGGCTTGCTGAAGGCATGCAGCTGAACATTGCAACTGATTAAAGCCTTAATCTAATGGAATTGACTGACATTGTATTAAGCATTATAGTAAGAGGGCTTCAATAGAATTTTTTGAATATTTTATTTATTCTAAGGTTACAATGGTTGATTTTATTCCCCAAGGGCTTCAAAATGAAGTGAAAATTAAGTGTATATAATACAGTATAGATATGCATTGCATACACTAGATCAGAGCATGAACACATACTGTACCACATGTTTACATATAATGGAAAATACTGATTTACTTTACTTTTATTGGTCTCCTGTAATAAAAGGCAGAAATTATGCTGACCGGTCAGATGAAAGTTAAGAAATGTTGAAACTATATGAAACGTTCTTGTCTGATAGAATAAAATATTCTGTTATCAATTTGATTTATCTACTCTTTTCCCACCCAACCCACTTCCATATCTCAGGCACTAACTGATAAGTTACCAATGCATCAGTTCACCCAGCTGTAAAAGTGGATACTCACAGGATGTCACTAAAAGCAAGATATCATATTAGTGCAGCTGTACTGGGTAAAACACATGCAGTATAAACAAAACATGCTGCAAACTTAAATATTTACTGAGTAGCAAATTTTATGACATACATGGATGTTCTCTATTGCTAAATTCTCTGTTGGGAGTGACAAATAGGACCCTAGAGTTGTAGACCTATGCCAAATTATAATTTATTTTTTCAAATTGAAATCTAGCATGCATAAATATATACAGGATTTACTCATACTTGATTTATGTAAGAATACCTTTAGCAATAAATATATTGTGTACCATTTTAAAGATGTCAGTTCTTCCATGCAAAGTGACTCTCCTGAGGAGCACTGGGTGAAATTTATCTTCTGCTAGTGGAATTCTGGCAAATGTTGATCTTGCTTTGGTGAAATTTCATGGAATTTCCACAAAGGTTATGTGGAAATTTCACCAGACTGGTGAGTTTGGTTATTTACAAGGATCTAGTAACTGTGGGCACTCTCGCTTCTACAAGTCGCCAGAACTGGTGAGGAAGAACACCTGAGGGGCACGGTGCTGTCCAACCAGCTCCATCAAAGCAAGGATCCAGTAACCACGGGCACTCCCACTGCCAGAACCCACCAGAACTAGTGGGAAGAATGCCTCAGGGGCACGATACTGTCAGCCCAGCTCCCTCCACGCAAGGATCCAGTAACTGCGGGCACTCCCACTGCTACAAGCCACCAGAACCAGCAGGAGGAACACCTGAGTGGCATGGTGCTGTCCACCTGGCTCCCTCCAAGGCAGGATCCAGTAACATGGGCACTCCCGCTGCCACAAGCCACCAGAACTGGCAGGGAAGAATGCCTGAGGGGCATTGTGCTGTCCACCAGGCTCCTTCTAACCAAGGATCCAGTAACTGCCAGCACTCCCACTGCTACAAGTCATCAGAACCAGCGGGAAGAAGCCTGAGGGTCACGGTGCTGTCTGCCTGGCTCCCACCAAGAAAGGGTCAAGCAACGCAGGCACTCCTGCTGCTACAAGCCACCAGAACCCGGAGGAGAAGAATGCCTGAGGGGCACAGTGCTGTCTGCCCAGCTCCTCCAAGCAAGGATCCAGTAACTGCAGGCAATCCTGCTCCTACAAGCCACAAGAACCAGCGGGAAGAACATCTGAGTGGTATGGTGCTGTCCGCCCAGCTCCCTCCAAGGAAGGATCCAGTAACCGCAGGCACTCCCGCTGCTACAAGCCACCAGAACTGGCAGGGAAGAACGCCTGAGGGGCATGGTTCTATCCGCAGGCTTCCTCCAACCAAGGATCCAGTAACTGTGGGCACTCCCACTGCTACAAGCCATCAGAACTGGTGGGAAGAACACCTGAGGGGCACGGTGATGTCCACCCAGCTCCATCCAAACAAGGATCCAGTAACCGTGGGCACTCCCACTGCTACAAGCCACCAGAACCGTGGGAAGAACACCTGAGTGGCATAGTGCTGTCCACCCCTGCCCTCCAAGCAAGGATCTAATAAACGTGGACACTCCTGCTGCTACAAGCTGCCAGAACCGCGGAGAAGAATGCCTTAGGGGCATAGTGCTGTCCACCAGGATCCCTCCAAGCAAGGATCCAGTAACCGCGGGCACTCCTGCTGCTACAAGCCACCAGAACCGCAGGGAAGAATGCCTGAGGGCACGGTGCTGTCTGCCTGGCTCCTCCAAGCAATGATCCAGTAAACATGGGCACTCCTGCTGCTTCAAGCCACCAGAAGTGGTGGGAAAGAATGCCTGAGGGTCACGGTGCTGTCTCCAGCTCCCTCTAAACAAGGACCTGGTAACCACGGGCACTCCACTGCTACAAGCCACCAGAACTGGTGGGGAAGAACACTTGAGGGGCACTGTGTTGTCCACCCGGCTCCCTCCAAGCAAGGATCCAGTAACCTTGGGCACTCTGCTGCTTCAAGCCACCAGAAGCGGTGGGAAAAGAGTGCCTGAGGTCACGGTGCTGTCCGCCCAGCTCCTCCAAGCAAGGTATGCTGCAACTTAAATTCAATTTGCCCGCCACTCCTCAAAAAGTTTTCAGCCTAAACTGGGAAACTCTATTGACAGAGCATCTTCGCTGTGACCTGCTGATTGGCCTTTTTCTCAACTATGTCTTTTGGGCACCGCTTTCTAAAGCAGAAATTGCCACAGCTCAGTTTTCACTAAACCCTAGTGCATTAGTGTGTGCAGAGCTGTGGGGCAAGGCACAGCTCTCTTGACATTAATCTTGGCTGTTGAGCTTTTTGCATGTGTCAGACCTGATTCGTCTGCTCGAAATCTCATCTTTTACTGATTGAGCCTCCAGCTGTGCTAACTCTGAGATAGTTTTTGGAGCTAACCTTATACTTAATGTACCTGTTATTATGCCTGTTAAGCTGGCTATGTAGATTTTAGGCTGCAGTTTTCAGCCCATCTGCTACAGCTGCATTCCTTAGCTTGGCTAGAAATGTATTGTTATGCTTGCTGATTTTGTTAGCCAGTCTTATAAATGAATTGCAATTGACTGTTGCTCAATTTTCCTGCTCCTGCAAGAATGTTTTATTTGCTATCTTTGGGTTTAATTTCTATTATCTTGCTACCCCCTCTCCTACCCCCTCCCCTCTTGATTACTTTTCCTCTGAATTATCCTGTTCGAACCTATTGTTCATTCTGCTCTCCCCTGCCTTACCCCCACCCCTCATTTAATTTAATTCATTTCTGTCTGCAGGGATTGTAGTCTTGGTGCCAGCCAAAGTCCCCCAATGATTTCTCACTTTCCCTGCTCTCCCTCTCCCTTGATTGCTCATGCCCTGGCTTTGTCTAAGAAGCCAGCCCCTGCTGACAAATTTTCATGCCCTTTTAATCCTTTGCTTGTTCTTGCCCTCCAGGATCCAGTAACTGCAGGCACTTATGCTACTACAAGCTGCCAGAACCAGCTGGGAAGCTTGCCTGAGGGGCATGGTGCTGTCCACCAGGTTCCCTCCAAGCAAGGTATGCTGCAACTTAAATTCGATTTACCTGCCACTCCTCGAAAAGTATTCAGCCTGAACTGGGACAACTCTATCAGTGGAGCATCTTTGCTGTGACCTGCTGATTGGCCCTTTTCTCAACTATGCCTTTTGGGTGCCACTTTCTAAAACAAGAAATTGCCTCAGCTCAATTTTCACTAAACTGTGTTGCATTAGTGTGTGCAGAGTTGTGGGCAAGGCACAGCTCTCCCAACATTAATCTTGGCTGTTCAAGCTTTTGGCTGTGTTGGGCTTGATTCATCTGCTCAAAATCTCAACTTTTTACTGATCGAGACTCCAGCTGTGTTAACTCTGAGATAGTTTTTGGCCCCTCCCAGGTCTCCTTTAAATACACCATAGCCATGCCCTCCTTTGTTTTCTGCCTTCCTGTAAGTCAACGGTAGGGACTCAAATCACACCACCTTCTCCCTCATATTTACCCAGCCTTATTATCCTCTCGACTGCAGTTTCTACCTTTCCTGGAGCCATGGCATACTTTACTACTGCCTTTTTGCTGGTAATATTTATTGCTCCCAATGTACACTACCCTAAAACGCTTACGACTCGAGCCCTGTTCTTGTTCTCTTCACCACATTGCTTCCTATCACTGCATTACTCTCTACTCTACTCTATATGCCCCTCCCTTTATTCATATATCTCCTTCTTCCTCCTCTCTCCTTACTCCCTTCTCCCATGTCACTGAAAACTCTCCTCCTTGTAGCCCCATATTGTTATGCAAGCCGTCCCTAACTAGTACTCAGCTGTCCTCCTTGTTAACACCTAGCAATCAGCCACAAAGGAAGAAAGCATTCAGATTACATTTGAACTCTTTAAAAAACTGTTATTCCTGCTTCTTTTCTGTTCAGGCAATGTTGAACTAAACTCCGGCCCTCCATCACTGCTCACCTCTCCTACTGAATTTGAAGCTGCACATGGATTAAAAATAATGTTGATCAATATATTGAGTCTGCCCCAAAAATTAGACCAATTACAAGCATGGGCCATCCACACTGAACCTGACCTCATCGTTGTCACTGAATCTTGGTTAAAAACTGCTACAGACTTACAAAATTAATATAGCAGGCTATAATATGTATAGAGCAGATAGGAAGACTGGGGGTGGAGCAGTAGTCTATTCTAAATACAAGTTTACAATCAGTTATATCCTTTGAAAATCAAAGCGAAAGGAATATGAGATTGTTTCACTGAAGCCCACCTTTCTTCCTCAGAATACATCACTATTATTCGTGTCTATAGGCCCCTGCTGGTGGGACCGATGTCCTAACATCCTAAAATCCTTTGCCATCAATGCCAATTCTGAAACAATAATCCTCGGGACTTTAACCTGGATTAGCGGCCCTCTAAATTGCTTGGCTTGAAATCCTTTTGCGATGAACTTGGCCTTGACTAGCTAATTAGTGAACTCACTAGGATCAATACTTCAAATATCGCAAATAGTTCACTCCTCGATGTGTTATTAACCACTCATCCCCATAATATTTCACATGTAGCAGTTTTTGCAATGACATGAGTGACCATAGTATTGTAGCCTGTACGAGATTGCAACCTAAAGCTCACCATCAACCCAAATTAATCTCTAAATGATCCTTTGCAGTTCAACACCTCAAGTTACTTATCCAATCTAAACAAGATCAGATGGCAAGATCTCTTTCTTGCAAAATCAGTTGATGAGGCTGTTACTGTCCTCAATGACAACCTCACTACTCTGGCCAATAGACATACCTTTTATTAAGGTTAAGTCAGCATAAAATCTCTCACCCTTGGTTCACTTGAACTTAAGGTCGACTAGACAAACCATGAAAACTCTGGGCCCAGGCTGGGTGAACTAAGAGTCCTGTAGATTGGCAGGCCTTCAGGTTTTTCTTTCCACTGAGATCAGAATCAGGCTCATCCAGGCCACATTCCTCCCCTTACTTGATTACGGGACATAATTTACAACTCTTCAGCAATTACCAACCTCTATAAACTAGACACCCTCTACCATCGTGCCCTGCTATTTATCACTAACCTCCCATACCAAACTCACCACTGTGATCTGTATGCATTTGTCGGCTGGCCCTCACTTCTATTGAGCGTACATTCCACCCTGGAATTTGGACCTTAAACCTTCTGTTGAATAAACTCCTGAGCTATCTAACTTCTCTTGTCCGCATCTCCGCAGTGCTTACTCACTCAGAAAGGCAGACTTTAAACTCCTCGAGGTACCTAGGACTCGTACCTCCTTTGGTAAATGCATCATTTCATGTTCCTTCCAACCATTTGGAATCGGTTACAATCCTCCCTGAAATTATTCAGTATTGTCCCTGTTAATCTCTTCAAAAGGATACTTACTGATAAACTAAAAGTTACTTGTAGCTGTTTCTAAATTCCCTCTCCTTCTTAGTTTTCCCCACTTTGCCATCTTCCTATCCTCTCCCTTCTTGCTTGTTCTGTACTCCATACTTCTCCTATTCTTATGCCTCCTCATAGGCTCACCCTCCTTATAACAAACATTGTTACTTTTTGTCATGAGTATTATGTACCAAATGGTAATTTTATATTATATTAATCATTGTTATGATACTCTCCATATGTTTTGTGTACTTGTTTGTGTATCTTATCTCAGGACCACCTTGTGAATGAGCTTGCTCAATGGAGTTTTCCTGCAATAAACTTGAACTTGAACATCTAATTTAAAAGTATTTGTCCACATTGCACCGTGTTTAGCATGCTGACTGTACCAATACCTACACAAAAGTCTATCCAGTTTCAGATCTCTTTCTTTAACAATGATTCGTTATAAAGCCTTAAATCACTTGGAAATGTTACAATTGTCATTAACAACTATGTAAACAAAACATTTTGTCCAAATTACTCCATAGCTAGTGTTGTGATTGCATTGATGCACATTCATATGTAAGCCATGTGTCAGAGCTCCAATTTTAAAAGTGACTGATTTATAAGCCTCCAAACTTTTGATATTTTAATATTACATTTCACTGTTATGTAACCTGCTGAATTTTAAGCCCTGTAAGTTTAAAGCTAGAGACCTGAATATCACCAATGCTGTTAGGTTCATTGACTCTAAATATTAATCTTTAAGGCAACCCCATGGCCCAGTATCAGAGCACCATGCTGCCATGCTGATGAACCGGGTTCAGAAAAGAGCCAGGAAGTCTTATCAGGAGGGAGGTCATGGCTAAAACTTAGAAATACATAAACAGTACTTGTCTATTTAAGAGTTGTTATGACTCTTCCAAGAAAGTATGCATCTAAGTTTTCTATTATCTATCTCAAAGGTGGCTAGGTTGCAAGCATAGAAACATTTTAGAAATGTCCACATGCACATTAAAGGTCTTTCCGATTTGTTAAATAAATAAATAAAACATTGCTAGATTTTGAGCCCTATAGTTTCTCCACCTGTTATCCAAATGTTATGAACATTGGCAAGAATTTGGGGCCTATATCAGACAATGAGCTTGCCACATGTTGAACCTCTAACTGCAACACTGGCCAAGAGATTGCCAATTAAATAATTTTAGAAAATTCACAATATTTTTATGAAATTTCACAGAATTTCATGAAAATTCCATGAATTCAGAATTTACTAATTGTGCCCAGCTCTAGTCCTGAGTGCACATTAGGAAATGTTCCAAGGTCACTATATACAAACAAGTTTGAGCTCATTGTGAATGCCCAAATGTATTTAACCACAGCCCCATGAAGCAAAGCCTAACCAAGTCACTAAAGGTGTGCTTAGCTCAAAGCACAAACCCGTGTTAGTCACAGACAGGGATGTCCTCATACTTACCATAAGTTGTACAGAGGCAAAATAGTTAGCGCATCACAAACCTATTAGTGCTTGCCCCATAATTTGCTATATTTGAAAGTCCCCATGCAAATCACCCTCATTCCATACAAGGCACTGAGATGTTACTTGCAATGCATAATGGCCTCACTAACTTGTGAGGTGCTATTGTAGAGTACTGGATTGTGAGGAGCTCTTCTCCTCCCATTGACATCTGTGGTGCCATGTCTGTGAAAACATCAAAAGTTCTAGTGACCCTCCCATCCCAATCCCTGCCCCAGCCTAATGGTGCCTTACTTTCTCATCCAGTCCTCATTGAAAATATTGAATTAATATATTACCCTCCCTGGCAGTCTGGTGGGCACCCTTGCTCACCCAGTCTCTGTCAGTAATATTAAATATTTAACCATCCCTGATTGTGTAGTTGAAACCCTCCCTGTCCTGCCATCCAATCTGTGCCCCTGTTCCCTTGCCTCCTGTTGCCCACTACTGGTAACAGACATAGGAACCACCTCTTACCTCAAAGACTGGCTTCTGTCAGCCACTCACAAGTATGGTGTTGCTACAGTGTATTACACTGTATAGTCATACTGTACTTATTGGATGTGTAACAATAGACACCTTGCACGTGCTCTATTACTATACAGAGTGATGTAGTAAGGATCCATGACACCACAACAAAAATTTCATGTCAACACGACGTTACCCCAACACCACTACATTGACCACAATTGCAGTTGGTATGGTTCCAGCATGTTTAAACTTATTGTTTTGCAGGGTCTACACCCAAAACCCCAATGCAGGGAGCTGTGCCCATGTACCACCTTCTTTAGGATTCTCAACTATGAGATGGAGCTGAGTCAGGGATGGGGTGCAGGACCTTGGGGAAGGGTGCCAGGGTCCCAGGCAGACTTTATAGAGATGTGGCGATGTTGTCGGTACCAACCAAGTCACTGTAAATTTGTCACTGTAGCAATGGTGTACCATGTAGTGATACATATCATATAATGATGGCAGTGCTTGTGTGTGGCAGATGGCAGTCAGACACAGAGATGAAGGTGGGTCTGTGCCAGTTCCTGCCACTGGGCTAGGGGCCAAGGGGATGGGACTTGACATTAGATTAGAGAACCCAGAATGTGGTCCACTAGACTGCCAACTACCAATGAAGGCCTGATATTATGTAATATTACTGATTCAAAAGTTCATGGGATAAGCATAAAGGCACCCTGCTGTACAGCGGAGTGGGACAAGGCAGTCCAGATAAGAGTAGGGATAATCAAACCAAGCAGGCAAATGGGCAGACTAGGTGGGCTTTAGGGTCCTTATCTGCTGACAGAGTCTATGTTTCTATAGAGATCAGGTGAGGAACGGAGGTCTACTAAACAACAAGGGAGGGCTAGATAATAACTCAATAATTACAGTGGGGATTGGGTGAGAAAGGAGGTCCACTACTGTGGAGGAGTAGGTTCTGCTGATAGGAATTGGGTAAGAGATGGAGTCCAGTAGTCCATCAGGGATGGTTTGACATTAACATTGCCCATGAAAACATCGAATGGGGATCAATGCATGAGGGGCTCTTGTGCTTTTTTCATTTTGACACACACGGCACCACAGATGCTGGGGGTGTCATGCACTACTATTCATGTTCATGGAGGTAAGATTTTGAAAGCTTTAAAAGTGTTTCACACTGCAACCTGTTAGAGTTTCCAAAACCAGTAGAACATGTCACTTTGCATGGTATGCATTCATTTCAAAGTTGCATGGTATCTGTTAATGCTATTATACTTTTCACTAAGTGTGTATCTGAATATAGCAACAACCATTCTAACAGGCTGTTGGGTGTGCTACTCACATTTAGTATAGCTTAGTTGGCCTTCAACTGCCCCAGGGCAAGCAGGGCATAGTTTCTTGCCCCATACAGGGATTGGGCACATGACATAAATGCTGGCACATGAGTGCTATACTGGGGAATGCGTACTGCTAGGGTGTGTCATGATTTAGATGAGATGTTAAACTGAGGTACCTTTGGCTATCTTTGGTGCTGTCCTGGCGAGTTGCTGGTGGAAGTAAAGAGCCCAAGGCACTTTTCACAAGAGTGAGGGATTTTCTAGTGTCCTGGCCTCCATTCCCCATCCCGTAAAACCAGTTCATGCGATTACCTCAATCTGTGTTTGGGTGTTAATGTGTGAAATGTCTGCACTATACCTTTGCAGTTACTTCACTACCAGTCACTCATTGCTTTAAAAGCATTTAGAGGTACAATGTGTATAAAAGTGCTATACAAATGCTAATTTTATTCTTTTAGTGTGGCACTAATGTACAGGGTCATAATGTCACCACGCTTAATAAGCGTAAACTTATGGCTAACCGGTGCTGCACTGCACCAGTGAGTGAATTGTGTAATACAGCGTATACTGTGTACAAGGTATTGCACCATTCTCACTCTCCCCAGGCAGAGGATAAGACCTCTGCTGGGAGTGGATTCTGCCAATCAGAAGCTGTGGCTCAACATACTGAGCCACAGCAGCAGGGAATCCAGGCAGTGCTTCTGGGCCCAGTTTGATTCCTGGGCCCAGAATTTTTTAAACTTTGTTCACTCCCCAACTTGAACCCCCTGGAGTTGAGAGTCTATATTGGGGGTTGGGGTATGCAGCCCCAAATAAGGGTGTGTGGGGGCACAGACCCCTCAGAAAAAGAGATATGCCACATAGCAAGAATTGAGCTGTATCAGCCTCGATTGTGCGTGTGCATAATGTCCTGCAACATTATGACCCGTGCCTGGCACTTATCCTATTAGTGCAGTGCTGTTTGACAATCTTGGACATAATCCTTTAAAATATTGCAGATGATGTATGTGGTTAAACAATGCCTAATATTAATAATCCAAACAGGAGGAAAGTTCACCAACTGAAAAAACAGAGATTACCCCAAAGTGCAAAACGTAATGGGAGCATCATGTTCAATATGAGGGACTTTGAATGTTTTGAATGTTGAGCCATCAGTATTACCTCATTCTTTTATATAGTTTGTGAAGCATTTTCTATCATTTCAGCCTTCATTATTTTTCTTTCTTTAGAATATATTTTATTTACAGCTTTTATGGCTTGACTAGTAATAGCCAGAGATGATAATTGTTTAAAGATCTGGTGTCAGGTTCAGGAACAAAACCTAATATTTAGACACAGTCCAGCTTTTATTTCCAATTAGTGCTATATTCCTCCTCCCATTATTCATTACTGAAGTCATCTGTATGAAAATAGAATCTTTGCTCCTGAAAAGTTTGTCTATTCCTACTGCTTTCCCCTACCTGAAGTCAGAGAGCACTGCTTGTGGTGTCACAATTATTCCCATTGCAACAGATTGTGATGTCATAACAAAGGATTATGACTTGAAGTAGGAGTAAGTTGAAGACAGACGGACTCTAAAGGTACTCTAAGGGATAACAATCATATATTCATGTACATTTCCTTAGTAAAAATAACAGGAGGAGAAATATATAAAATATAAATGGAATACAGTCAGAATTGTACCTGATTATTATGGTTTTAAAGTTTTCTTTGAGGCATCAGTAGCTCTTTAAATTGATGGTCTAGCATTTTGTGGATTCTTATCAGAATTACTTTTGCAAATACAGATATAGCACAGATTATTGTATCAAACAATGCTGATATTAAGTTTCAAACTGGCCAAAAAGTGGGTGCTAGTATTTTTCATATTTAAAAACAGCATTTTCATGATCAAATAGGATTAAGAACATCTTTCCCTAATAGCATATTGTTTTGCCTTGCGAATGTCAGGGCTTAATGAGGACTGTATGTAATTTCTTAATACTTAAATGAAATTTTTTGCTACTGAAAATATGTTACTCTGTCTTACAGGAATTGGGAATTGTGCCTATAGGAGTAGGCAGAATTCAGGCCATCTGCATTTTAATCTTTCTTACTGTGCTTTCATTTTTCTCAGCTCATGACACCATCATCCATTTTCTTCATTTCAATCAAATTCTCAAATTCATAAGATTAGTAGTAGTAGTAGTAGTAACATTGTATTCATAATATAGGGATGCAATACTCAGTTGAGCCATAGCTTATTTTCAATGAGATTCCATTGTGTGTTGTAAGGTTACAATACCAATCTAGAGAGTGAAACAAATAACATATATTCAACAGGATGTCCAAATCCTAAATTATACCTTGCACAAGTTCTAGTTCAAGTTTATTAAGAGAAAAGAAACACCATTAAAAATAGCTTATCAAATGTATAAAATAATTTCAGATAATATAAAACAAAATTAATAATAAAAATAGGCACATTTAAACAGTAGTACACTTCCTATCTAAACAAATTCCCTCTATTTATTTTTAAAACATTACATATGTGGCAAGTCTGAACCACAAACAGTGTACAGGAACACTGACTAAAGAGTAGCTGATGAATTAATTCAATATCATCTTTATCTGGAATATAATTAATGGGCTTCCCTTTCCCATAGGGAAACCATGGTGTAATTTGTTGTAATGAAGGGTATTTATTACGGCAAACACACATACGTTTCCCTCATTCTGCGCATGTCCAGCCTGCAGTTTCTTGCTCTGTAACCGCTTGCCTCGGCTTGCCTTCTCGCTCAAGTGAAACCACCAGACAAGCAGAGCTCGTGGTATGTTTCTTTTTGTAATGTTAAAGTCAGTGGAGGAAAAAAAGCACTTCTTCAACTGAATTTTTAAAAAATTCAGACAGGATGGATGTGTACAGTGGCGGAAAACAGAACCGAGCAAGAGTGCACTGGAAGGGCTAGTATTTTATATAATTGCTGTGGCAAAGGAAACCCAGCAATTATATAAACAAAAAAATGGGGTGGTGTGAACTGAAGTTTACACTACAAGGTGTTAGATGCCGTAATAAACCCCCCGAGCTTTGCTCCCAGTGTTTATGTAGCATCTAACACCTCGTGGTGTGTAAACTTCGTTACCCACACCAACCCACACTTTATTCTATATGTTATGCATGATTAGATCAATTCATTTTTCCTTTCCTTAGAAAAAATGGGCACTTCAGCAGAAGATGTGTCACTGTTAACACTGATTCTTTCTTACAGATGCATGTATCACAGCCAATTGATTTAGTCCAAAAGCTCCAGGCTTGTGTTTTAAAATTTATTAGAACTAAACTGAACTTTGCTAACACCTTTCTGTAGGATGCGTTTTCACAAAATTCAAAGTAATAGCTATTGTTAACTGTCTCACTTTATAGTAAAGACCCAAAGTTGTTAATTGTGTTAATATCTGCTGTATAGCCAATTACTATTTATCACTGTTTAACCAGAGAATACTAGTCTTTAATATTTGGTATTACAGTACTTATGGGGCCCATAAAGGGTCAAGATTTTTTTACATAATTATTTAGTTTGTGAACCATCTAGAATTGATGTTTTATGTACTCTTGCTAGCACATACTTAACAGTCTGTTTGTGTCCATTGTGATTATTTTGTCTAGTACACCAGCACTTTTAAATACACTCTCAAACGTATACATATTTGCTTCAATCCTGAGAAAGACAATTGGTGCATCCTTTGGTGGATCTAAGTTTATTCTAATAAAAAGTTCTGTACTTTCTGTCCTGTCTCTAAATGTGATGCAGATATATATGGTGCTGAAATTTCCACAGTTTGCTCTGAATGTGTTACAGAAGGCAATAAACGTGTCGGAAGAGAACATTTTTGAAAAATTTACTATTTCCTTATTGTTTTGTATTGCATTTTCTTGTATTATTTTGATAAATGAACACATTTTAGACTTATGTTTAATGTCACCCCAGGTATCTGCACTGTTATAATTCTTCTATGAAGATATTTCCAACTTTCCAGTTGTCCTGTTTTTCTTCTTTTCTCTGAAAACCATAATATTTGACTTTTGAAAGTTAATTACTAGATTTATGCTTATTACATGGTTTATTGTTGCTCTAAATGCTCTTTTTATACCCACTTTGATTTGATTAGGTACAATAGTGTCATCTGCATACATCAACACTGCTATATCCTGTCCACTGATTAATGGTGGTGTGTGTATCTTGTAGACTTATTTCTTGCTTGAGTGACTGTATGTATATAGTAGATTAAAAGGGTATTGGCATGAATACACATTTGCTTTATCCCTCACTCTGCTCTTATTGCATCTGTAAAGTTGTCATCTGTACAGTATTGTATTTTAATCATTGTTGCATAATGTAATAACTGCAATATACTTAGCAATCTTATCTACAACTTTATTTTCTAATACTTTCCAGAGTTTTTGTCTGTTAATGTTATCAAATGCTCCTTTTATGTCAATAACATTTTATAAAGTTTTTTCTCTTTATGTTGGCTCTCCTTGCACAGCCAACATATTGCACTAGTAGCAGATTTGGAGGATTGGTCACTGTGGGCAAATGCAGGCACACATCAGTAGATGTGTCCTCATTCCTCAATGAGGCAGCTGCAGGCACTGACACCAGGCATACATCAAGTGGCCACCAAATCTAAGAAAGGTCCACTGCAATCATGCAGCAACACAATAACATGCCCTCCAGATGTGCCTGTCCTGGTGACAGCACCTGCAGAGTGCCCTGACTGACTTCTTTTGCTGACATGAGCCCACTCCCAGTCAGTATAATGACCCCTCCATTTAAAATGTATGTCAAGGGTGACCAATCCCTTGGTATCATGCGCCCCCAACAGTCTTTCTATGCCGACAGTGGGGCCTCAATCCCCAATAACTTTAATCCTTACTCTTTATTTTGCTGATGGAGAGCCCCTATCCATCAGCATAATGTCCCTTCTTCACTTTTGTTGTGTGCCAAGGGGGCTCAATTCCCCTTAGATCTCCCCCTTCTGTATGTGCTGACAGAGGTGCCCAATCCCCGTTGGCTAGAATCCCAAAAGACTTAGGTGGCACATGGGGAGCCCACCCACATGCCAAAACCCCTGAAAAATAAAAAACATCCCCAATTTTTTTAAAACCTGTGAAAGAAAAACAGTCCTTGCGGTCTCACTGCCCCTCCCCAACCCATGCCTAGCCTCTGCATGCTCTTCCTCCCACACCCCTTCACCCCATACTTATCTCTGGAGTCTGCACGATGATCTTCAGTGGACTGGGAACACGCCCGCACTCTTCAAAACTGACTCGAACTGAAGAAGTGCTGGTATGCTGTATAATGGCATAAATAGGGGTTTTCAATTTTGGTGCATATCTCGGCCATTTTTGGGAATTGTGGCACAAATTTTCAACATGGGGTTATTGGGACCCCTCCTCATGAATTCAATCACTGTCATGGTATTATTACTTCTCTAAAGGTGAATTCACAGTCTCTGAGCAGAATCACCTTTGGGACCGATTAACGAAATGACAGTGCCACTGTTCATGGGGGGTTCTCAAAAGCCTATGTTACAAATTTAGTGGAAAAAATCAAAAATGGCTGTTTTACTAGCGTACATTACACAGTTTCACAGCTCATAACTCGGAATTTGTAATATTTTCACTCCAGATTTTCAACATTTCCATTGTTCCACACCTTCTTATGAACAGTACAGCTGTCATTTTACATATCCTTGCCAAATGTGTTTTTACATGCCCTTCGCACAATGTTTATTTTATTTATTATTTTAATTTTATTATTAGATCCTGAGTTTACAGACCTTTGAGTCATAGACTCATTTACAAAAGCACCTCATCAAGACAGCAATACATCACAGCAAACAAACAGTACAGTACATAACGCTTAGATTAATAAAGCAACTAGTGTTACAGGCATTCACTGGTGGTACATGCTTGGTAATGGTAGATCACAGTAGTCATAATATAGGTACATGAGTACCGCGTCAGGTAACAACCAGAGATATTTTATTACATTAGTCAGCAGATGTTGCATAAGACCCCAGGTATATACAGCAAAAGTAGACAGGGCAGACCCAGTCATGGGGTAAAGGTAAGGGGCAGGTGGGTGATTATGTGCAGTTACAGCAGTAGGTGCTTGTCAGATGGCTTCTGAGGAGACTTTGAAAGGACCAAGCTTAGTGAGTCAGCTATATTGTCTGTGAGGGGAACTGAACTAGAAACCCGATAGCAAAAGGATCTCTGGGCCATAGAGATTCTTACCCTGGGGACAATAAGGGAGGTTTTGACAGTGCTGCAGGTGGAGACTGAGGGTGAGGCACACTGCAGTGAGGTGGTGACCCGAGAGAGAGCCCTAACAGGTTTTACAAGAAGGCAGGTTTGGGCGGAGTCTTTCTTCAAGGTTGAGCAAGTTGGTGGTGGAGCACAGCAGGCGTGTATGGGTGCGCCTAGTGGCTCCCAGCATTATCCCGCAGGCCTTGTTTATAGAAAGCTGGATTCTTGCAAGTGCAATGTTGTTGGCTGCAGAATAGATGGGCAGCCCATATTCAATTAGTGACAGGACAGAGGAGGTGATTGCCAATCTAAGGGCCTCGTGTAGTAGGCTGTCCCTATGGCAGTATAACAGTACAATCCTGATATTAGTGGCAGCAGAAAGGGCATTGATATGGGAATGGAAGGAGAGTGCTGAATCAAAGGTGATGCCCAGTTACTTGTAGGAGGAAATATACTGAATGGGGTTTAGTGTGCTAGACAGTATCACGAGAGGGGCACCACTGGCTTTGCTTTGGCAATGCGAGAAGAGCATAGCTTTGGTCTTTTAGGTTCAGGACTAGCCTTTGTGATGTGAACCAGTGCTCAGCTCTATCAAAAGCTTGTTGGAGGGTGGCCTGGAGTGTGTTGGGATTGGGGTCAGCAGCGAAGAGTACAGCGTCATTCACGTGAGGAGGATCTCACTTGGGCAGGCCAAGGGGAGGAGTAGAGGTCACTGTGTGAAATCAATTTTACATACAGTTTGAGGAAATGACGGTGGCACTGTTCATGAGCAGAGGACCTAAAATGCCTATGTTGAAAATCTGGTGATGAGCGTCAATAAAATTACTGTGTTACAAGCATGAATTGCGAGTTTTTCGCACCCTTGTAACTTTGCAAATTTGCAATATTTTCATGCCAGATTTTCAACACTGGCATTTTTCACACCTCCTTATGAACAGTACAGCTATCATTTTTCACATCCTCCCTAAAATGTGTTTTCACGCCTATGATGCACAATACGTGAGTCGCTGGGGAAATCAACTTTTGGGACAAATTAACAAAATCACAGTGTCCCAAAATGCCTATTTTGAAAATGTGGTTAAAAGACATCCCAAAATAACTAGGGTATGGACGTGTTTTGCGCAGTTTCTATGCATGGTCATGACTTCACCAATTTTTCATATTTTCACCCAGATTTTTAACGTTGCAATTTTTTACACCTCCTCATGAACAATACAGTTGTCATTTTCACATCCTGCCCAAAATGTGTTTTTATCCTGTGTTGCCAAATGGCATAGCCACTGTGCAAAACTACTTTTCAGCTAACAAACTGATAGTGCCACTCTTTATGAGGTTGTGGGTCACAAAACATCTATGTTGAAAATTTGGAGTAAAATAACAACAAATGCCCTACGGTGTTAGGGTTTCCAACTGTAACTCCCACCCTGTAGAGACTGACAGGCATCAGGGGTGTGACTTATGATCATTGGCTCTAATGCTCATGCCATTCCACCCCAACCCCACCCTGCAGCCAGTGACAGGAATTGAGGTGTGCCTTGGAATGTTCGGCCCTAAAGTTCACCCCATTCTCCTATACTGCACCTGTCTCAGCATATTTCCTTATGGAATGGGGTAAGTATAAGGCCCAAAGACCCCAAAGCACACCACAACACCTGTCAGTGTCTAGAGGGTAGGGTGAGGTAAAATGGCATGAGCATTATAGCTGATGCCCCAAAGGCACACCCTAACACTCTTGTCAGTCTCTACAGGGTGGGGTTGGTGTCAGTTCAATACTTCACTGCCATTCCTATTATGCATCTCTAATTCCAGCACTACCAATGCCAATGCCAGTGAGACAACATTCGGCATTGACAAATGCTTGTTTATTTATGACACACTGGTCAATTAGGTATTTCAATGTGAAAATAAGGTATATGGTATGATAATTATTCCAAAACCAGCCTGAAAACACTATAGCAAGTTATTGCTTTAATCCATTCATTCATTCTATTTAGCAATTTCCTGGCTTATATTTTCTGGCTACATACAGGAGGGTGAAAGGTTAATAACATAATATATTGGACCTTTTCACTCTTCTTAAACAGTGGAACAACTACCTCTTATTTCCACTATTCTGGGATGATGTAGTAATTATTTACAATTGTAAATAGCTTAGCTAACCTTGTTGCCTTCCATTTAGGGTCAGCTCTAAAAATGTCTGTGGGGATGTTATCTGCTCCAGAGTTATTTTGTTTTTGTTTTGCATTTTATAGCATTTACCATCTCTGCTGCTTTTACAGAAAGTCAGTGATCTATCTCATTGTTTGAATAAAAAAATTCACAGACTGCTCTGTCTTGTATAAAAGACGAATAATGCTCCTTCAAACATCTGAATGGATGGTACATTCAAAATTATCCATTTTGTCGTTGGTGCCTAATGCAGCCAGGTTCTAAAAGATTAGGGGCCTGATTCCAAAATGCATGGTGCAACTCGTGGGCATATGTGAGTTGCACCATGCAGCGCTGATCTGAGGACCCTGCATCATATTCCAAGACAGGCAGGGTCCCCAACACCTCCATCCTGTGACTTGCAGCAGCCTCAGTCTAGCACCACAGGAATAGCACAATGGACATGGGTGCCACAAGTCACAGCCTGCAGATAACTGCCCTCAGCCCCCACCCCAGAACACCACCGCAAGTATTGGGGGCTGGCTGGGTAGCACTGGCATTTGTGGGGCACAGTATGGAATGGACCCTGGGGTCTCCAACATTCAGGCAGGTGGGTGGTATGTCTGTGTTGGGGGTTATGGGGAGCCTGGCTATGTGCATGCCATGGGGCTGCAGAGTGGGCATCCATCAATTGGCATGGACAGATGCCCTTAGACCATCTCCTTCTGGTCTAACTCCACTGTGCCATAACAACTCTTGGAATTACCTAGGTGAGTTATGACAGCTTCCCTTTTGGAATACCACACAGTTTCTGCCATAACCCACCCTTGCACCATGCCACTGTGGGTTGCGAGCATAGTGGGTGGTGTAGCCCAGCTTTGGCAAAACCCGCATATGGCATTGCACAAGCCACAACTCAGAATCATGACTTGCATAATGCCTGGTGCAGGATGCAATTTGTACTATTGTGTTAAACATAAATCACCTTTACGCAGGCATCACACCTTTGGAATCAGGCCTGAGGAGTCCCTGCCCTTTATGGCTTCTTGTAATTCCCCCACTGTGTTTGTCTATGATTCTTTTTCTTCTTTTTAACAAATATTTGTATTCTTACTAAAGAAAAGTATGTGATCTTTACAAAGCTGCATCATTATTATTTTTAAATTTCTTTTCTCATTTTCTCAAAACCTTCCTGAGCTGTATACTTCCATGGTGAAACCAACCTGTGTTCACACACTCGCCCCTTTTGCTTTATATTCTTCACTAAGTTCATTATACAATAGCAGGATTAAGTAATCATACACTTGGATGCATACTAAAGTGTTTGTTTCCCATTGTTCACTTTTGATGGGGATTAACAATACCTATCAAGGGGTAGGGCTCACTTTCCTATTATTCAATAATCTTCGTTTTGTTTTAATTGGTGGAATGTATATACATCAACCAGAATTAACACTATAACTGTACCACCATCAATTGTTGGATAAGTTATTCTTCCTTCTAGGTCACCCATTGTCCTGCCATTTAACAGCTGTAGCATGTTTCTTTTTCCAAACCCAAAATATGTTTAACTCTTCTGTTACATAACTTGGACTGTATTCTGAAAAGGTTTTTGGACTAAGTACCACACTGCAACACCAGCTGAGGACGAAATCTCTGCAGCTGGGGAGACCGGTATTCTTATCCACAGCAGGTAAAGAAGATGTTATGGTTGGTCCCACTGCAGTCATTTTTTCTGAAGCTATGGGATTTCTATAGGAAAACCACCCACAAGTTGGAGTAAATCATGGAGCCAGTCATAAACCAGCTCTACTGTTGAGAATACTGTAGCTGCTGGAGAAACTGCCGTTCTGCAAGTGGCAATCCACTTGCTCTGAGTTTTCCACAGCTGCAGGATTTTCAAGACTTGAGAATCCAACCCCTTGTCTTTTGAATTTCTTAATGGTACTGCCAAAGAGTCATCTATAGACCAGGTGGTATGATTGATTTCTATCAGATTTCCTACTCCTGTGTTAAAATCATCTGCAATGAACAACAGTACATCAACACATTTACAGGAAAGATCAAATACAATTGATTATAATTGTCCGAACAATTCATCTTCTAATTTAACTAGAACCTTCAATGGAATATACATAAGCAATAATACCCAACAAAGGTGGGCACTATTGGAAATACCAGACCGCCCAGGGCAATTGAGGCCTGACACTGCAGGCAGAGGGCCTTATAGCCCCTGGAAGGTCCGTATTTCCTAATAATACCACCCTGAGTGGTATTATTTAATTTAGAAAATGGGCTTATTTTGTTTTATAATAATGATTTCATAAAAAGTGCAAAATATTATTAAAAAGTAACAAAAGATCATATTATATAAAATAGTGCCTTACCAGTCTATGCCATTAGAGGCTGCTGCTTAGGAAAGTCCTTTTGAATGACATCATGGTGCCTTGTTTCTTCTAGCTTGTTAGTGTTACTGGCGTCCCCCCCACCAGTCCCATGAGTTTTTTTATACTGCTATCAATACGTGTTGTCTGGGAAATTTAAAAAATTGGATGAGCAGCTTAACAGTTGAGCGATTGCATCGCAGTATCTTGTTTCGCACGATGATGCAGGAACAAGGAAGTCAATCGGGAAGTCGACTGATGTCTGAACTGTGGAGAAAAGTAGGCACTTTCATTTTCTGCAACAGAATGAACAATACTGTTCTTGGCAATTTGTATGCGTGGCGGGTGGAAGGAACTGACAGTTGATTTTATATCTCACTGAAGTGCTTGTGACAGTGGCTAGGAGAAATGATGAAGTGCCTTACTGCCCGACCAAAAATGAATAACTAGTGGACTTTTTTAAAACTTTTGCCAGCTCTGAGAAGATGTAGAACTGTAAGATAAGTGATTTTCATTTATGTAAACAGGGAGAGGCTGCAAGTAAATACTGTTTGAGTTTGCTTTGGATGGGGAGACTACTACCTCTGTCTAAGTGAGAGGAAAAGATGGTGGGATTTCAAATTTTCTTCAGGGCATTCAGCCAATTAAAAGGCAGGCTGGGCACCACTATGGAATGTTACTTCAGTGAGGTGCCACTTGGACTGGCACTTATTTTTTACTGGGCATCTATTGAAAAATAGATGCCCAGGTTGAAGGTACTTTCAGCCAATCAGGATCTAGAATCCATTCTGGCCATTTTCTAAATATTAATAATCACACATAATAATCTGTCTTTTTGACAATACCCACTATTAGAAAGTTGTTGTTTTTATTCACAGTGAAAAGTATTCTATTATCAAACAACTGGAGTAGTTACCATGGTCAGCAAACCCACTCGTACTGCCATATAAATATCTCTTGGTTGCAGATTTACCCTGAATGGCACAATCTTCTAATATCTTGCAGTACAATGTTAGAAAATTGCTTCATGTAATTACACGATTTTTGTCTTCTATCTTCAGTGACATATCGGTGATATTCCAGATTATAGACTGAACCATTTTTGTATTACTTTTGCTGCCCATCATGATGTACTGTCTAATTCAATAAGTTGTACATTAGAGCTTATTAAAAGGTTTGTTGGGGCTGACTTATTTACAGGTAGTGTGGCTAGATCATAGATAAAGCCTGATTTCATAACTAGACCAAAATGTATTCTTTGTCCATGCTGTTTCCTGCTTTGTATTAATTTTATTTTGTGCAGTCCTCACTTTCTACTGTATCTCTTCCAAAGGAATATTACATATCTGGTGAACACATTAATTCTGTAATTCTTTGTTGTTTACTAATACCCATACCTGTACACACTCTTGTTTTACCCTTTTCTTTATTTTTGTTGCCTTTTTCTTGTCCTTTTTAATAATATGTCCCTGTTCTGTTTTAAGCTTTTGGCTCATTTGTATTTTGTAGATAAACTTCCAGAAGTGACATGCTAATATAATTTCCTAATCCTTGACTCCTTCAGCATATTTAATAATAAATGTCCTGAAATCTGGATGTTTGAGGATTACACATACCCATCCATTTACTTCCACATTTCTATATCTGTACACTGATTGGATATCTGTACAAGAAAAAATAATCCACAGTGATTTTTCATGCATTTCATACCATAGTTTTAGTGGTAAAATTATTTTCATTTTTTACTTTTGGGAAATCCCTTAAGTATATTGTTGGCACTAGTTTCCTCTCCTTATAAACTTAAACTTCTGAGGAAGGACTTAGTTGATCTGAAAGCTAAAGTGCTTTGTTCTTTTTGTAACATCTTTGTTGGTCCAATAAAAGTATCAAATAATTTGCTTCTGGATGTCTCCTTATAAGTAATTATCCACAACTATTATCCAATTAATCTTTAGTCTCTTTCACCTGCATACTATAGCAGGTAGAGTTATGTGAAATTGCAGTAATGTATTCTGTGAAATTCATGCATTTTGCAAAACATTTTGCTGGTGCCAATTGTTAAATTCCACTGCCAAAATGCAGAATTTCACAATGAAATGGAATTTCACCACTGCAGGTGAAATTCTGCAGCTCAGGGTGAAATTCCACATTTTGTTGGCAAATTCCGTATTTTGTGGGTGAAGTTCTGCATTTCTCACCATGAAATATTTCAAGAATGCACAGAATTTTGTGAAATATTTTGCATGGCAAAATTCACTTTTACTTAATTTCACCATCAAAATAAAATTTTGCTGCATCTCTAATAGTCAGTTTCCCAATATTTCTGATTGCTGTTATCTATGGCATCCTGACTGTTTGGGGTTTTATCTGCTTGTTTCTTCCCTAAATGTCACTTTTGGCTGCTACATTTCAGGTTGACTGATTATTTGTTTTTGTTTTGTTCCTTGTTTATCTTTTTTCCGAAGCTAGGGCCTTACTGAACTCCAGTATCTACTTTAAAAGTGCTTCTTTGCACTTTTAGTTGACTATTGCAATGCTCACATGGCCCATTTTTTAACTCATATGTTTTTGTTTGTTGTTGGACCATTCCATTGTTTCCTTACTATTTTGAATCATATTATCTATCTCGTTAGCTTCCTGATCTGCAATGGTTTGAGGTATTACTTTTATCATTTTCCTGTTATTGTTAACTTTTGTGTTTGTTTGTTTTTATCTTTAGTAATTTCTGCACCATAATTATTAAAGTTTTCTTGTAAATTCCCATCCCTATGCTTACTTTACATTAACTTTCTCATTTTCTGTAAAATCGGATTACTCTTAATGATTTCCCTTTTATTTCAGCCAAGCAATTAAAACAAGATGTTGGGATACAAAAGATTCCACCACCGTGGGAAGTGGTTGTTCCTCACTTTAGTTTCTGTTATATCTTGTTCTGCATTGGAATTAACTGACTTTACTCTCTGCCATAAAGGATTTATGTCCAGTGTGGTGCAGCTGGAGGGTCT
This sequence comes from Neoceratodus forsteri, assembly GCA_016271365.2. NCBI lineage: Eukaryota > Metazoa > Chordata > Ceratodontiformes > Ceratodontidae > Neoceratodus > Neoceratodus forsteri. The sequence goes on from CM028129.1 coordinate 1,022,271,272, forward strand.
AAGCTTTACCTTTACAGTAGGGTGAAATGTATTGTTCAATGTCTGAAGAAACAATCTGACATCTATATGATATTCTTTTGATACTTCAAGGCTTCTTTTTTATTCTAAGATGTCAGATGATTGGCCAGACAGGCATTTCTATGTTACACTTCTAAGGATTTGGTTCATATTCCACATTTATTAACTTTTCTTGGCCCTAATTTGTTTTTGAACTATGAAGCTGGAAATTATTGGGAGACCTCCAGGGTGCTTTGGAATAAAAAAATATGTATTTTTAATTTTCCAGCTTTCCTTTTAAACCCATCTTAATCCTGCTGGTGCTACCAAGGATCCTTTGAGTTTTCTTAATGCAGTCATTATGGGATTTCTTCATTTCTCTGTACATATTATTTAGTTGTTATCTTGTTCCCACTGATAAGTTGTCTCATCTCATCTCGCCTATTTGGGATGTTGGTACTGTAAAATAATTTATTAGTTTACCATCCCGTTAGCTAAAGTCTTTTTTTATGTTTTCTTTGTTTTACATGAGTTAGCTTTCACTGCTTGTTTTACTGTTCTGGAGTTTTCTTTTGTGCCATATCAAAATTAGAAGAGCATGTAAATATAAACAAAGAGGAATGATTTTCAAAAGTTGATGCAGGGCATGCTGACTCAACTGCACCAAACACACTGCCACAACCTATAGCCAATTTTAGTATGTTTGGTGCAGTTATAACTTTTCTACACTTATGTTAGCTTGCACCAAATGTTTGCACAAGTCCCATAAATATGGTCACCAAATGGTGTATAGTTAGACTAGGGACTAGGGAGGAGCTCATCTAACTACTGTATTTTGTGTACCGGCTAAAATCAAGAACTGCATCATAGGAATGCTACAATCCCCCGCTCTGTATGTTCAGTGCACCATGGACTTCTGGCACCTGTATCCAGTGTTAAAATCAGGCCTAGAATATGCAGTAAATTTTATCCTAAAATAGACTTCAAAACAGAGACATATATTACACAATAACATTCTCCCTATATATGACAAAGGTTAAACACAGTAAGCTGACAATTAAAAGCAGTTATTTCAAATGACCAAAGTAGAAATATATTTTCTATGCTTTTTCTATCCAACCAGTCCACTATCCTTTAATGACTTTTACTAATGATGGATATAGGATGCACATTATCAGTCTGTGATTTAAATGGTCAAAACCAGCTACAGTTTCTATGACTTCTACAAAATATTTGAAAAAATATTTATCTCACTGTTTATGATATTCATAAAGTGTTTTTTAGTTTTTCATGAAACGGACTTTGTGTGGTCTTTCAGTCTGGGCCCTTCTTTTCCACATGTTCTTCCCTTGGATAGCTCAAGGTCTCAAACAGTCTGCAGTCCTTTAATTTAAATATGGCACATTAAAGCATAGGAAAATAAAAATAATTGTAGTGCTTTCCTGCACCACAATTCCTTAATTCCTACTGAGATAAAAATATTTTGCAATGAACTACTAACTGAATTAGTTTTTCAGCCACTGTGAGTACAATTGACTAGCTTGTATGATGTGACTAACTTCTTATTCAATAATCAAAAGGTGTAAAAATATGATAAATATAATAACAATTCTAAAGTGCACTCACTCCATTTGCATTAAAAAAATAGCCAAGTTTCTGATTGTTCTTTTAGCTAGTTAATGGCATCCTCTAACTAATGATTTTTACTCCATTGTTATATTTCTCTTTACTCAGGGCTGAATTTCACCCTACACTACATTCACTTGGTGGATTTTAATGAAAACTTGTTTGAAAAGCTGTTTTGTCTCTTGCTAGAGATCTCTAAATTTAGTGCTTATACTTAGAATGTCAAATGTCCTGCTGCTTTGACTTGTGCTGGATTCTGAGTGAAGTGCTAGTCAGCTTTGCTAAAGTACTCGGCTGCGATGTGTGTGATATGTACCCATACATGCTCATGTATTCATCTGTTGTATTTTCCTGTAAAGCTTTGGTGTGCTTTTTCAAAAGAAAAGAATAAATTAAACTAAATTATATCCCTTAAATTGAAAATTAAAAAATAATTTTTAAAGTGCCCAGTATATGATTGCCACATCTTTATTTGGATCAAACTAAGACCCCAACCTCTGAAAAATAAAAAAAAAAAACTTTCCCAATGTACAACATTAACTTATATCATTTTATTTAACTTATAATTTGAGCAGTGGTTATTTTGAGTTGCTACCTTAGAATATTATATTTTCCTACCACCATAAATTGGGCAGGTTTTGAATACGCAGTGGCGGTGTTTACTCCTATTAATTAATTAAAGTACCACTTGGCCTTCATATTATTGTGCCTTGTAAGAGTTTATCTATGACTTTGGTCTTATCTGTGTCACTGTCCCTAAAATCTCCACTTGCTGTGCTTTGCAATATGTCACTCTTTCAGCCAGCTCTCCTATTTTTCAACCACTTGTACATCCTTATACTTCTTTGTGGACCTGCAGCTATAACCGCTTTCTCTCCCAGCTCATCCAACTCTTTCACTCCAACTTTTCTCTCTTTCTCATTTCCTTCCAGCTCTGTCTCACCAGACTCAAACTCATCTATCCAATGATCTATCACTGTGTATGGCCATTCTGCTCTGTCAGATACATCACACCTGGCAATCTAATGAGAGACAGAGATAAAAAAGAAAGAAAAGCACTTTGCTAAGTGCAGTGACTCATATAATAGACTATCCAAAAATTCTGCAACAGTAAATCGTTTTAGAATGTGCTCATACCTTAAAAAGTTAAAGTCGACTGTTTGATGAAGTGGCTCCTCCTCAGCATCTACACCATCAAGTGGCCATCTTGGCCATCTCAGTAATGAGGTTCAGAAACATTGCACTAAGGTAATTTACATAATAAATATAACCCATACTATATACAACACACACACATATTATATCATTAATTCATACAGGTTATATCTTTGCATTAGCATTACTTCATTAACAAGCTGTATCAAATGACTTAAGTCACACTGTACTCTTCCAAGTGTTAAAAACAAGGTTTAACATTTTCAATAATATAATTAGTCCCTACTATGAGTAACATGATCTAGACAATACATAACCATGTCAGCAAGGTAAAGGTTTAGAAGCCTGCTGGACTACCCAGGATGCAGGGTTGATTTCCATAGAGTCACTTATTTACATTACATGAAGGAATGTCCCATTTTCAGATTAAATTTGGTGTAGTACATTCCAGTCCCATTGAAGATCTTAGCCAGTCCTGTCATATTCTTTTATTAATATTTTCCCATACGTATTCTAGAAATTTTTCCTTTTGACAGTGGTACATTAAGATCAGTATATATATTTTCTACATTATTTTGACCATATCCAGCTAATCTCTGCATAAAGTTAGCAGTGATGTAGGGGGTGTCAAGCATAAAGCAGGCAAGATTGTTATAAATCACATCCACACTTTTCAGTTCCTCCTTGATGCCCCAGCATGTAAGATACCTCATAGTCCAAGACTGGGGGAACATTGCATTCACTAGGTATCTACAGGTCTCTTTTGACATATATGACTTCAGTCGATACATCATACTTATCCATCTCCCAATAGTGATTGTTATTTTACCAATGTGTACATCCCATTTTACACTTTTTATCCCTCCACATCACAAGGTATTTGTAACATTTAACCTGTTATAGAACAATGCCAGCTAGAGTCTCAATTTTAAGATTTAATTTGTAGCAATATTCCTATTCCTTGTAAAAAAAACTGTCTTTCTGTAGCATTAAACACTGATTTATTCTTTTGAAGCAATTATGAGTATGTTCAAATGCTTAAATATAATACACATAGTGGGCCCTATGCACTAACGAAGATGATGCCTATGCATTGCTTATATGAGGTAGATACGCAACCATAAGTGTGAATGCCACACAGTGTGGGTCTCAGGACCCCAAGTGGCATTCCCCTATGGTGCACAAGGCACTTATGCACCCACTTCCTAGTCCCATGGGTAACACTGTGCTGGGGAGGACAGGGTGTGCCTGCACTACACATCATTCACTAAGTCGCATAGTGCCAGTCACAGGGTGCCGGCTATGCCAGTCAAGACCAGGCATAACCCGGTACATGCCCCCATGTTCATTGTCCACTAGGTGTGGTGGTACAGGGCTATGGATCTCCATGCTACCTCAGACCACTTGGCTGCAATGGAGGGATGGGCAGCAGCTTGGTGAGTGCATGGCATGTGTCCATATGCTGCCACTTTATGTGGCTTGCACTGGATCTGCATGCCACTGCATGGGCAGAAAGGATCCACTGAGGAACCTGGTATGGGCATTTGATTGGATGGCTGAACAGGGTCTCGACTCCACCCCAACTGCCCACATGACCCTGTGAGCTGAAGGGCATGGCCATAGACAAGTGCCCCAGGGTGCATGGGGTCATGCATATCACACACCCTGTGCCTGTGTGTACACATAGGTACATTACAGGGGTGTGCACCTCAGGTGCAGATAACCCACCCATTAGTGCATAGGCCCCATTGTATTAAAACTCCTTAGTAGCAAAATGATGTTAGTACAGGTTTTATAGAAAATGTTTACACATTATTATCTCTGCTTCTGTAATACATTGTGCCAGGACCCTGAGTGACTCAGGTGTCAACACTGTGTGGCAACTTGGAGTTTTGTTGTCATTTTACAGTCACTATCAAGATTAATTCCAATCCTGCTGTCATTTGCAGTAGTAATGCATTTTGTGCCATATGTCCTCAGAAGGAAATCAACCAGAACCTTCAGAAATATGATACTTCAAATGCATTTCTTACACTTCATTGATTTTATTTTCAAGAATTGCATTGATTCTTTTTGTTCAACCAGTGCTGACCAGGAAAGGGATGGATTTTGACCCAGTTTCCAGACAAATAACTTGAGTCTTTTGAGACAAACCACTGACAGTAATTGAACAATAAATTACATCACATGATTCCTTATTTATTTAGCCAGTTTTTGTTGACGGGAGAAAGGAGGTCAGGAAATACTTCCTATTTTATTAAGCTAATGCAGGCCACTTTATTTATCTCTGTTTCCTGTTTAATGTTCTTAATAATGGTCTTTGCCCATGTATTTTAAAATTAACATTCATGGTTTCTAGGCTGTCTGATGTTAATTAGATGTGTTTTTATGTTAGTACTATGTATTCACATTTAATTCCATTTGTGAACTTCAGGGACTCCTCCTCACTGGTACCCACAAGTTAGAGCAAATACATATACAGTATGTTGCACATCTCTAGATGTGAGGTGATTTATTCAGTACTCTAACTACTGTACTGCAGAAAATGGGTAGAAGCAAAACTTCACTGTAAAATGAGATACTACAGTGATGCCATGTGTCAGGTTGTCTCACGTCAATCAATATTTTGAGTAAAGAACAGCTGAGAATAGTCAAGGGCATTACTTTGTACTTGCCTGCCTTTTGCAATTTGCCAGCTGATTAATAAAGTTCACAGGCTAAAAGTCTTATGAAGGCACATGCATGCCTTCACTGCTTCTTTTAGTGCCACATCCTAACTCCTTATTAACCCAGCCAATGAAAATGTATTTTTAGCATTTAAAAACCTTGACACTAAGCATTACAATCAGTTGCAAATGAGGATATTGTGACAGCAGTATTCATACATCTTTGTCATGATAAGCCCTGATGCTGGGCACAACTGCATGTATCAGTTAGATATCCTGGGTAAAGATTCTCTGAGAAAATAAATTCACAAAATATAGCTGCTCTGTCATTTAAATCTCTTTTGGTCATTTACAAAGTAAATATAGCTGAAATACACTATAGGTAGATCCTGTTTTTATGGTTATTCGTGTCAGTAACAATCATTGGAAAATCAATGAAAACTTTGAGGAGTCTGGATGTTAGCTTAATATTCCCAACACTTGTGCAATGTCATATATCAGTGCAATAACCAGACATACAGTACACATTACCCATAAAAGCACAGATGTTTTGATTTGACTATTGTATTCTGCCCTTTCCATACATTATCACAATGGACAATTGGAAGAATCATGTTGATGCTTTTCATATTTATATTGGCCCCAGTGCTAGCATCTTACAGTATGTGCCAAAGCATATGGACAGCTTTTGTCAGACAAGGTTTATCTTTTGGTTTCCTAAAACAGACACACAGACTATTCTATAAATCCTCAACATGTTTGTCAGGCAGAACAGGCAGCCTAAGATTGGTTGTTGTCCTCGCTGCATAAAGCAACATCTTGTGGCAGTATGAGAAATGCAGAAGTATGTCAGTGTTGGTGAATGCAGGGTACACTTTAGTAATAAAGGGTTGTCTCAAGACTGAAGCCAACACACTGTGATCTAGACACAGGTCCAACACAACTTTTGGTTCGATGTATGAACCTGATTGCACCTATTGTTACTGAGATTGTCCAGAGTTCCTTGAGAATGGAGTCTTCACATTGGCCCTGAAAGGGCCTTATTTGAACCCCTATCAAATAAATTCTTATTGGACCCAGACTGTCTTGCCAACTACAGGCTGGTCTCTAACCTCCCATTTTAGGAAGGTTATAGAAAAGTAGTGGAAAATCAGCTTGAGGAACATCTTTCTTCCTCCTCCACCTCTGAGATTTTTCCAGTCTGGGTTTAGGGCTGGGACAGTACGGAGACTGCCCTGGTGAAGGTGCTTAATGATCTCCTAATGGTGAGAGACAGGAGAGATCATTCCATCTTGATCGTCCCTGATCTCTCAGCGACGTTTGACACTGTGGACCAGGAGGTGCTACTTGGCCAATGCGGTTCTGGTGTGGCCTGTCTGGCAGGGTCATCAAATGGTTCAGGTCATACCTACAGGATAGAATGCAGAGGGTAGTGATGGGCTTGGTATTGTCTAGCCTGAAGCATCTTACCTGTGGTGTTCTGCAAGGGTTGGTCTTGTTGCCTTTATTGATCACAGTGTACATGCTGCCATTGAGAGACATTATCAGGCAGTATAGGCTGAGTTTTCATGGCTATGCAGATGATACCCAGCTATACTTGTCCTGTGCCCAAAGTAACCAGACAGCGGACTCTGCATTTAACAACTGCCTGCCTGAGATCCAGAATTGTATGTCCCATAACTGGCTGAAACTCTACCCAGACAAGACAGAGGTGCTGGTGGTGAATCCAAATCATCATGGTGGGATGTGGGGTTTGTGGAAGCCGCCTAGTCTTGTACTTGGGTGGTGCCACTGACCCCATCTGAACAGGTTAAGAATCTGGGTATGATCTTGATGCTCAGGTGTTGGCCATTGTTAAGAGTGGATTTGATCATCAGAGGAACATTGCCTGGATTCAAAACCTGTTACCCCTCCAGGACCTAGCCTCACTAGTACATGCTTTTGTTACATCCAGACTGGATTACTGCAATGCCCTGTACCTGGGGCTATCTGGAGGTAACTCCTGCTGACTGCAGCTGGTGCAGAACGTGGCAGCAAGATTATTGGGTGTGCATAAGCATGATCATATCGCACCAGTCCTCCGTGAACTACACTGGCTGCTGGTTAGGTGGAGATTACATTCAAGGTTTGGTTACTGACCTATAAAGCCCTACATGAAGGGGACCAGCCTACCTGCAAGATCTCTTTGTGCCTCACCGCCCATCCTGAGCTCTCCATTCCACCGAGGGTTGTCTCCTGGATATTTCTAGGGTGAGGCTGCATCACTCAGGTGATAGAGCATTCTCAGTGGCTGCACCTACACTATGGAATCTACTACCTAAACAGCAACAGGAGGCACCCTCAGTGGATAACTTCCAAAAATATCTAAAATGTATTTATTTAGGCAGGCTTTTAATTTTTAGATAATTGAGTTTACTGGGATTGATTAGATAGATAATTTTATTTATTATGTCTGATTGGATTTTAATTGTATTTTGTATATTTATAAAATTATTGTATTGTATTGATTGTAAGTGCTCCGAGTCCTTGAAAGGAGCCCTATACAAATAAAGTATCTATCTATCTATCTATCTATCTATCTATCTATCTATCTTTAGTAGGTGCATCCCTCATTCCCCAATTAGCCAGCATGCTAACACTGACACAAGATTTATGTAAAGTACTACCAACCTGAAAGAAATGTGCCACTGCTATCAGAGACCACCTCGTCATGCAGCAGCACAGATGACACACTTCTCATTTGTGCCTTTCCTGGTGAAATATGTCAATAAACTTGGCATCAGTAGGAAAGCACACAGCTGTTTGCAGTGTGATGTCTCCACTTCACCACCCCACCGGTTTCTATCTGAAAGGTGGGAGTAGGTGCTTTCATTGCCTGTTCACCACATCCCGCTGTCTCCAGCTCAAAAGTTTCTCCCACCTATGTGGAGCAGGCTCACAGCCTAAGTTCCATATGGGCTGGGAGTATTCAGTGCATAAAGGCACTTTTACTATAAGCGCGATCAATCGCGTTAGCAGATCCCCTCCCATGCCTGCCAACATCGGTGTGCTTAATCCCTGTGTCAGCCTGTATCCCCTCATCTTTTAATGTGGCACATGGCAGCACACCCACTGTGCCAAAACCTGCTGTAGTGTATATGACACTGGGATGACCACTCCCAGTGTCGGATCCCCTCCATATTGTTCCGACCTAGGGTGCCCAATCCCTATGTCGGCATTGATCCACCTAGTACTCTGGCACACTGGGAGCCTACCCCAGTCTGCTGAAATCCATAGTTTCCTGTAAAAAGAAAACAGACCCACAACATCTTTTTAACCTGAAAAAATTGGTCCCTCGTTGTTGCTGCTGGCTCCTCCCCCAACCCACACCCTCTTTTGTGCACCCACCTCCCCGCACCCCCATCACCCATACTTACTCATGGAGGTTGGAAGCAGCGATCTTCAGTGGAGTGGGAACATGTCTGCACTCTTCAAAAGCAGACTGCAAACTGAAGAAATGATGGTGAGTCCTATAATGGCACTGAATGGAGGGTTTTCAATTTAGATTGATATCTCAGCCATTTTGGGAGTTTTGGTCCTAGATTTTCAACATGGGGTTCTTAGTACTACACTCATGAACACAGTCACTGTTATTTCATTATTCAGTCCCAAAGGTCATTTCATGGCCACAGCACAAAATCATCTTTCAGGACCCGATTAATGGAAATGACAGTGCTACTATTCATAATGTAGGCTCCAAAAGCCTATGTTGCAAATCTGGTGAAAATAAAAAAAAATGACTTTGTTATGATGTGTGCATTGTAAAGGTTTCCATGCACACTCATAACTCTGACAATTTTTAGTATTTTTATGCTAGATTTTCAACATTGCCATTTTTCACACCTCCTTATGAACAGTACAGCTGCCATTTTTCACCTCCTGCCCAAAATGTGGTTTCACATCTGGCACACAATGGTGCAGCCACTGTGGGAAATCAATGTTCAGGACAGATTAACAAAATCACAGTACCACTGTTCATGAGTGGAGGTCCCAAAATGCCTAAGCTGAAAATATGGTGAAAAAAAATTCTAATTTGTGTTACCGGCATGCATTACGCAGTTTCTATCCACACTGTGGCTTCACCAATTTTTCATATTTTCACTCCAGATTTTCAACATTACCCTTTTTACTCCTCCTCATGAACAGTACAGCTGCCATTTTTCACATCATGCCTGGAATGTGTTTTCACCCGTGGTGCCAAATGGTGCAGTCGATGTGCAAAATCACCTTTCAGCTAACAAACTGATTTATTTATTTATTGAAATTGTTTCACCAGGAAAAGCACACTGAGCAAGAACTGCTCATCTCCGTGCGACCTGGGGAGAGTACAGTTGGGAAGAGGACAAGGGTAGTCAGGTCCTGTCATATATACATACAATTACAATACAGTTGAAAACATTTGACAGAAATAGTTGGGCATAGATGACAATTTATCCTTACTTATAGTATAATAGCAATTACATAGGAAGTCATGCTTTATACATTGAAAATATACAATTAGATAATACAGCCATATGTTTGACAGGAATAAGTGAGTGTGGATTAATACATATACCTTAATAGTCGAGAGTAACAGTTACAATGAGGAAATCCTGCTAAGGTATTGGGTTGTGGTATATAATGAGATGGGGTAAGTGCAAGCTAGCTAGATCAAAGGTTGGGACCAAGTGCATTTGTTTGGTGTGGTTAGTGAAGTACACAATTGGGCCTACTGGGAGAAGAAATATAGGGTGTCTGAGGTAGAATAGATTGGAGAGTTAGCTGCAGGAGCAGTTTACTGAGCAGCAGTTGGTAGGGCATGGGATAGTGAGCAGATAGAGGAAGAATGGCGAATTTCAGAGGGAAAGAGTTCCAGAGTTGAGGGAAGTGGTGAGAGAAGGCAGTCTGGCCGGCTTGGGTCCAACGATGGGGACTAACAGGAGCAGAAGTCTAGGGATCTCAGAGCTTAGGTGGGTGCCAGAGGGTGAAAGTGCAGAGGTCAGATACACTGGGAGGGTATCAAACCAGTTCTTCTAGATAAACTTGGCACAGTGTATTAGGCGGCAGTTCTTAAGGAAGGGAGAGCAAGGAGCAGTATAGCTTGCAGCGGTGGGTTCGAGGAGGGGCGTCGAGAGCGAACCAGCAGAAAGCATTGAAAAGGGTATCCAGTTTGGATAAAACTGACTTGTTGGCAACACTGTAAACAATATCACAATAATCGAAGGAGGAAGTATCATCTTCTGGATAAGCTCATGACGGACCAGATAGGGAGGCTAGAATGGTTCCAATATAAAGCTCCGAGCTTGGGATGGAGTTTTGTTAGTATAGAGTAAGCATGGACTGTGAAGGTGAGGTGGGGGTCAAGTCAAACTCCAAGATACCGGAAGGAGGTGACATCCTCCAGCTCTGACCCATCAAGGCTATGGAAAAGTGGGAGTGAGGGGAGCCTGGCTAGTCATTGAATGTACTAAAAGTCATAGTTACATTTTATTTTAGCATTTAGAGACAGCTCATGAGAATTGAACCAGAACTGGACTTTGCTAAAATCCACCTGGAGGATAGAGGCAACTGAGGCTCAGGAGGAGCCAGAAGAAAATAAGACAGTATCATCAGCATACATGTGGATCAAGGAGGCAGAACAAGTTTGGGGCAGGTTGTTTAGAAAAATAGAGAATAAGATAAGCTCAAGCACCAATCCTAGGGGGACACCAGTTGAAATGGGGAGGGAGGGAGGGGATATGGCATTCACAATCCAGACAGATTGAGTGCGGTCTGCAAGATAGGCACTGAACCAGGTGGTAGCAGATGTGGAGAGGCCAGAGTCAGCGAGGCTAGATAGTAACAGAGTGTGGGAGACTGTAACAAAGGCGTGGCCAGATCGATGAAAATGGCAGAGGTGATGAGACCTCTATCCATTTCAGATTGGACGGTGTCAGTGAGCCTTACAAAGAAGGATGCAGTGGAGTGATCTTTTCTGAATCTGGACTGGTAGTCTGTGAAGAAATTTGAGTCTGTGAGATAGGAGGTTAGCTGACTAAGCACTAGGTGTTCTTGCAGCTTCACCAGAGCTGGGAGGAGAGAGATTGGTTGATAGTTTGAGGTGGAGGAGGAGGTGCCCCTTTGTGGAGAGGGATGACAATGGCATGCTTCCAGGACGGAGCGGCAGATGCAGTGGCAAAGGATAGATTTGGGGGTAGGCAATAGGGTGGCTATGGCAGAGGTCGAGAGGAACAGAGGTTTGGGGTCTAGTCCATTTGGGAATTCCCATTTGAGGGGCTTAATGTTAGCAGGGCTTCTAGAGCTTCATCCTGAGAGATTTCTGAAGGAGAAAATACCTGTGTTTTGAGGTAGTTTTTGCCCTGTACGTGGTGGAGATGGTGACATGGGGGCAAGGAGGAGAGGAGAGGAGTGAGGAAGTGCAGGAGGAGAAATATAAGTTAAACTCAGCAGTGACTGAGATAGGATCCGAGGTGTGGAGTTGTTTACACTAAGGAGAGGCGAGGGCTTGCCGCTGGGGGTGAGAAGAGAAGTGTATGACCTTCCAGAATTTGGAGGGCTATTAAGGTCAGATTGGAGGGAGGATCTAAAGTACTCTGCCTTAACTAGCTGAGTTGCCTAGTGCACATGTTACACAGTTATCGGTAGTGCACTGATAGTCCCGCTGTTCATGAAGTGGGTCCAAAATGCCCATGTTGAAAATTTGGAGTGAAAATATCAACAAACTCCTGGGGCATTAGGATTTCAACCTAACGCCCCACCCTGTAGAGACTTGACAGGTGTCAGAGGTATGACTTGGGATTGTCAGCTGCAATGCTCATGCCATTCTATCCTCACCCCATCCTGCAGCCAGTGACAGGCATCAAGGTGTACCTTGGACTCTTTGGCCCAAAGTTCACCCCATTATCCTATACTCTACTCATCTCAGCATATTTCTTATGGAATGGAATGAGCATAAGGCTGGAAGGTCCCAAGACATGCTGCAACACTTGTCAGTGTCTGCAAGGTAAGGTGAGGTGAAATGGCATGAGTGTTATGGGTGATATGAAGATACGAACATACAAAATTTGCCAGCAGATAAAGGCCTAGAGGTCTATCAAGTCTGCTCAAATGTGCAGCTAGCACCCTTTTATTCTGCAGCTGCCCTCCACCTTTCCCTCCATTGACCCTCCCTTGTCCTGTCCCATCCTTTTGAAGCAGTCCACTATTCTACTGGATACCACTTCTGCAGGTAACACATTCCACCCGCTACCTCTCTCTGTAAAAAGTGTCTCCTCATCTCCCTCCTGAACCTTCCTCCCTCCAGTCTCATATCATGGCCCCTGTGTCCCTCCCTCCCTTACTATGAACAGCCCCTCTGTACCTGTCTTGTTCATTCCTTTCATGTACTTGAAGGTTTCAATCATGTCCCCATCCATCCTCTCCTCCAGCAGTACATGTTCAACTCCTCAGCCTTCTCTCATATGATAAGTCCCCAACTGATTGATCATCTTTGTCACCCTGCACTGCACCCTCCAGTAACTTAATGTCCCTCTTCAGATATGGGCACCAGTACTGCATGCAGTACTCCAGGTGTGGTCTAACTAATGACCTATACAGTGGCAGAATCACCTCCTCGAGGATATACCCCTTGCAATGCAACCCAGCATTTTGTTGACCTTTGCAGCTGCCTTCCTACATTGTGCTGAGTTGTTCATTGATCCTTTAATAAGCACCCCAATCCTTCTCCTCTTCTGTGTGGCCAGCTGCACTCCCCAGTTGGTAACTACTCCTTGAGGTCTTCTCCTAAAATGCATCACTTTGCACTTTTTGGCATTAAACCCCAGTTGCCAGGTGTCTGACTAGGTTACAAACTTTGTCACATCATCCTGAAACCCCTGCCATCCCCTAGGTCATCCACCACTGCTCCCATCTTGGTTTAATCAGCAAACAGACTGATCTTACTCTTGATGTCCAATGACGTGTCTGCAATGAATATCCCAAACAACACTGGTCCCAACACTGGGCCTTGCAGAAGACGCTCATCACTACCTTTGGTGTGAGAGCTCCCCACCCACCACCACTCTCTGTTGCCTTCCTGAAGCCAGTTCCTACCCATCTAACCAGCTTTTCACCCACCCTGTGCCTTCTAACTTACTTCCCAGCCTCCCATGTGGCACCGAGTCAAATGCCTTACTGAGGTCCAGATACAGGACATCTACTGCATGGCCCTGTACAGTTGTCTAGTTACCCAGTCATAGAACTCCACCTGGTTGGTTTGGCAGGATCTGCCATGTGTGAAGCTATGCTGTATGCTGTCCAGTAGTCCCTTGGCCTCTTGGATGGTCACCAGACTCTCCTTCAGGATAGTCTCCATCAGCTTACCCATGATGGATGTGAGGCTCACCAGTCTGTAGTTCCCCAGTTCATCCTTGGAGCCACTTTTGTGGAGGGCACCACATAAGCTATCCTCTAATCCTGAGGTGCACATCCTGAGTGTAGTGAGGCATTAAATAGGCCTGCTAAAGTTCCTGCAAGAACCTCTGCCAGCTCCTTCAGTACCCTGGGTGGATGCCATCTGGGCTTGGCACCTTGTCCACCTTCAGTGCCTTCAAACCCTCCTGAACTCTGCCCTTCATGATTTCCCAATCTGTCACCCTCTCCTCCTCTGTTTCTGCCATTCTTCCCTCCTGGATATCATCCCCTCTTCTCCTTAGTAAATACCAAGCAGAAGTAATCATTTAGTGCTTCTGCCTTATTGCCCCTGCTTCCACCCAACCACCTCCTTCCTAATCCTTACTATGTGGTCCATACAGCTCCTTTTCTTCCTGATGTACCTAAAGAAGTCCTTCTCCCTTCTTAATGCCTTGTGCCAGTCTGAGCTCCCTCACTGCCCAAGTTACCTCCTTCAATTCTGTCAGGTACTCCTCCTGTCCTCCCCCTCCCTGTTTTCTTGTACATCCTAAAGGCAGCTCTTTTCCTCCTTACCTTTTCCATAACATCTTTGCTCAACCAGTTCAGTTTCTTAGCCCTGGCCTTCTTGCTCTGGGCCTTGCAGCAGGTTTTGTTTGCCTCCGCTATCCCCAGCTTTATGAGCTCCCACCTATGGTTAGTGCCCATACTAGGCTGAATTCTAGCCAAGTACCCTTTACCACTTCCCCATCCTCCCAAAGTTTGCCCTCCTGAAGTCCAGAACTCTTGTGCCAGATTCCTTTCCTTCCTTGTCCATATCCAATGTGATCCATACTGAGTGGTGGTCACTGCCTGACAGGGGTTCTTCCACCATAAGTTCTCTCACAAACTCACCATTTGCCAGCACAAGGTTAAGGGTATTCCATAACCTGATTGGTTCACTGACCATTTGCAGCAGAAAGCTGTCCTTGAAGGCATCCATAGTACCTGGTCCCTTCTAGTCCTGGTTGTTGGGGTACTCCAGTCAACTACTGGCATGTTAAAGTCCCCCACAATCATCACACTATTCTTCTCGCAGGTCCTCCTGATCTGACTCACTAGTTTCCTTTCTAACTCCTTCATTTGAGAGGAGGCCTGTACACCACTCCCATTCTACTCTTGGAATCCTGGAATTGAATCCGAAGCAACTCTATACTATCCTCTCCTTCCTCCCTTATCCACTTGAATGAATGAATGAATACTTTATTTTTAAAATGCACCTTTCCAAAACCAAGGTGCTTTTACAATAGATCAATACATAAAATTAAAACAAAATCCTAAAATCAATCAATAAATATATTAAAAATCTGGATATGCTAGATTAAACAAATATGTCTTTAGGGCAGACTTAAAACTTTGGACAGTCAGGCAATCCCTCACCTGATGAGGTGAGAATTCCACAGGGTTGGGGTTATAAAACTAAATGATCTTGCCCCAGATGTCTTTCAAAGCAGACCTGGAATCTCTAGCAATCCCTCGATTGGATTGGAGCCGACAGGAAGGACAGTACGGATGAAGATCTTGCAGGTAACTAGGCCCATGATTATGTAGGGCCTTATAGGTCAGAAGACCGATCTTGAAGGTAATCCGCCACTGAATTGGCAGCCAGTGCAGTCCATGGAGGAGAGGCGTTATATGACTGGTCCTTGACGGTACCAGTCAAAAGCCTGCAACCGCCGCATTCTGCACCAGTTGCAAGCGGTGGATATCTACCCCCGGTAGCCCTAGGTACAGGGCATTGCAGTAGTCAAGCAGGAGGTAATGAAGGTGTGGACCAGCATTGGAAGGTCATCAGCAGGAACCAGATGCTTCACTTGGGCTATATTCCTCAGATGGTAAAGGAAGTTTTGACAACTGTTGACACCTGATGTTAAAGGGTCAGACGGTCATCAAATATAACACCCAAGCTCCGCACCGGTCTGAGGTCGCCAACTGGGTCCCCGAAGCCAAAGACCTGAAGGTAACCCAGTTAGAAAACCTGCCCCCGATGACCTGGGTCCACAACCAACACCTCAGTTTTTTGGGGTTTAACTGCAACCAGCTCACAGTCATCCAGTCCTGAATTTCGGTGAGACAGTTATTAAAGACCAAGACAGCATCACCCTGGTAGACACGAAGGACATGTACAGCTGAGTATCATCAGCATAGCAGTGAAAACTCAAGCCGTACCACCTAATAATCACTCCCAATGGCAGCATATATACACCAAATAACATGGGTGCTAGAATAGAGCCCTGTGGCACCCCAGAGGATAGGGGAGTGATGCCGAGGAAGAAATCCGAGACACCACCCTCTGAGTCCTACCCTGGAGGAATGATCAAAACCAACTGAAGACTGAACCAGATAGTCCACAGATGAACCACAGGTGCTCAAAAGCACTCTATGATCAATGGTATCAAATGCACTTGAGAGATCAAGAAGGACCAAGATGGAACTATTCTTTCGATCTCTCGCTACTAGGAGGTCATTTAGTACTCTAACAAGGGCTGTCTAGGTACTTTGTCTCTTCCTGAATCCAGACTGAGAGAATCATAGACATTGTGGCTGGTCAAATGATTGTCCAGCTGCAACACGACCACCTTCTCAATAACCTTACCCACAAAAGGCAGGTTAGAGACAGCCTGTAGTTAGCCAGACAGTCCAGGTCCAAGGAGGTTTTTTTAAGAAGGCCCTGATCACAGCTTCCTTCTAGGGATCAGGAAAGATCCCTTCTCCAATGACAGCCAGACTATCTCAGCAAGGATTGGGCCTATTTTATCCACACATCCTACTAAGAGGCAGGTGGGGCCGAGTCCAAACTACAGTTGATCGATTGCAGCAATTGAATGATCATCACTATGTCATTGATTGTGAGCGGTCAAAGTCAAACCACACAAACTGGGTGTCCGATCTCCTGCTGACCACTACAACTCCTGCTTGAGGGAGTTAGAAGGAGATCGGACCTGATTGCGGCAACCTTATCCGCAAAGAATCGAGCAATCTCCTCACACCATTCCTGTGAAACACTCTCTCGGGCTGAAGACAGAGTGGATTGCATAGTCTGTACATGGTCAGAAAGAGCTGGGCTGGTCAATTTTGTGCAGCAGCAATTTCCCTGGACAGGACTTCTGCCGTCTTATGGGTAATTGCTGATTGATAAACCACGATAAGTGGTCCATCAAACTAAACCTGTCACATTCAGACCCGACCTCCGCCAACATCTCTCAAGCCTTCCCCCACTCTCCTCAACTCCCTCAAGTCTCATCAAACCAAGGAGACTTGGGGCGAAAGGGTGAGGGTCGAACACGTACAGGAGCAAAGGATCCAGGGCCCCTACTATTGCCTTGTTATAGGCCAGAATCAGGTCCCCAGGATCCATGCATTCACTCAGCAAACTCGACATATCCAGCACCGCCATCAGGCCTTCTGGGGTGACACCCTCAAAGGGCAGTACTGGACCATTTCCATAGAGGCAGACCTACCAAGGGGCCAAGAAACTGAACCAATGGTGTGATGGTCAGACCATCCGACTGGCTCCACTACCAAGTTGGATATCTCCATCCCAGGAGGAATACCAAGTCCAATGAATGACCATCTATATGGGTAGAAGAGGAAATAACCTGTGTGAAGCCCTGCAAATTCATTAGCTGGAGGAAGTCTTGACAAAACTCAAGAGTTCATTGTTGACCCAGGCATTGAAATCCCCAGAATCAGCCATCTGGAGGATCCCAATGTCATATCGACAATGAAGTCTGCAACTTTCCACAGAAAAATATTCCCATTACCTGGTGGATGGTCAGGTTCAGTTCCATTCTAAAACAGATTGCCACCCCTACCCTATGATCCAATCCCAGATGGTGTATCACCAAGTACCCGACTGGTACAGCTGAAGCCAAAACAGGGCTAACATTATCATCCAGCCAGGTCTCGGTGATGCATGCGAGGTCCGATGATCTGACAAGATCAGCTATTATAGCAGTCTTGTTCTTAATGGACCTGGCATTACATAACACCGTCCGAGTTGGATGGGTTGCGGTGAAGACCAAGCCACTTACCTGCCATAGGCAGAGCTCTTGGGTATGGGAATCAGGCAAGGAGGACCCTCTTCTGAACCCATTTCGCCCCAGGGTGTCTTCTCATCCTCACTATCCCAATCAGTCCACTTTTTCCATTCCCCTACAGGCCCCGCCTCCATCTTCCTCCTTCTCCTCCTCACAATCCCGGAGCCCTACAACATCTATATACCTCTGGGGATAATGGGGACAACTAAAGGGCGGAGGTCCTAAGCCGGGAGGGGAATAATGCCTGACCATCCTAATAACTCCCCAACACATCTTCATCAAAAATACACACACTGAATTCAGACCAATAACACAACAACATTCACCCAACCACTCAGCTCTCAATCTTACACAACACACCAAACAGACACAAAATAAATAAAACAGCAAATTGTAAAGTTACAGCAAGGGTATGAAGGAAAATTACCCCAATTCTCTTTAAAAACAGTTTATAATTTCTGGGAGCTCTCACCTCACCAGCAACAAATATCCCCCACCAAACTCTCACTTCAGCAGTACAATTCGGGATATAATATATGAATCAAATAATCTTTAAAAGTAAGCAAAACACTTTCAATATTCCCAATATGTCCTTAAACTGTCTGTAGAGAAAAAAAAATTCATACTGTCCACCAGGCAGAGAGTAAAATAAGTCTTCCTTCACATTGTGCCACCCCTCCTTTCCCAATCACCCTGTCCCTATGAAATAACCTGTACCCTGGTACGAGGCAGTCCCAGTCATTGTATTGGTGGCCCATGTTTTTGTGATGGCTGCAATGTCCACCTCTCCTCTGCCATGAGCACCTGTAACTCTGCAGTTTTCCTCCCAAGGCTCCTAGCATTAAGGGTAACCAACTTCCATCCTTTCCCCCTCCCATTTTGCCCTCCTTTACTAACATCACCATTAGTACTTGCCATTTGTCTTTTGACACTGTTATGGGGATATGCACATATGGTTTCCCAACCTGTTATCTCTTCATGTCTCTTTCCCATTCACCCCCCGCTCCTAGTTTAAATTTCCAACTTCCTCTATGTACTCCTCTATCCTCTGTTTCAATACTTTCTTTCCCTCCTCACTCAAGTGTAATCATCCTTGGCATAGAGACTATTGTCCTCCCAGGTCCCTCCCCACCCCTCAGCAGCCCATAACCTTTAGCATGACACCAGGTTCTTAGCCATCCATTAAATTCCTCTATTCTCAGCTTTTTGTTGTGTTTGCCTTGGGCACTGGAAGTATCTCTGAAAAAGTTATTGATCTTCCTGCCTCCTCACATAATTATCCTAGTTCCTCAAACCTCCTCTGACCATATCTATTGTCTTGCCAGCCAGGTCATTCATCCTGAGATGTATAACTAAATGAGGCTTGCCCTACCCTTCTAGCATATTTCAGAACAGACTGTCCCACCCTTACTGCTGTCATTCTGCATAGCCTCCACCCAAATGCGACAATGCCTCTCTTGCTACCCCACCTGACTCCTCTTATTGAGTCCCCAACACTAAGATTTCCCCTCTTACTCTGTGCTTGCTTCCATTCATCTCCATCTCTCATTCCTATCTCCTCTTCTTCCTCCTGCACATTATATCCACCTTTGCCCTGGTTGCAGTTCTCCCAGCACAACTTTCCTGCTTCAGTTTGGTCCAGGCATTTATCAATTACTCCTCCAATTGCATCACCTCCCACCTCCTTCTTCCCTCTAGCAGTGCAAAACTATTTTCTCAAGACCCTTCACAAATGCCCGCTTCCTCGCTCTTCATAGTAACCTGTTCCCTCCTTTCCACTCCATGACTGTTGCCACTTCTTCTCCTCCCTCAGAAGTCCCTGGCTCTTTCTTCCATTTGTCTTTTGTCTCTGACCTGGTTTCCCTAGCAGTCATTCTTCCTGGCCCAAAAGCACACCCCAATGCCTATCTGTCTCTGCAGGGTGGGGTGGGGTTGGCATCAGTTCAATACTTCACTGCCATTCCTATTATGCATCCTCTAACTCCTGCACTACCAATGCCAGTGCCAGCAAGACAACATTCGGGATTGGCAGATGCTTGTCTTGGATGAGGACTTGATTAAACCCTCCTGAAATGTTTGCATACTAAAAATAAAAATCACATTTAAAAAAAAAATAATATAATTCATAACACTATTGGACTATATTTCAAATGCTTAATTCCATCTTTTATTGAAGATGGAATTCAACAATAATTAGTAATTAATGCCACCTTGAAAGATTTTGTTTCTCAAATCAAGGTCAAATCTGAACATAAGAAGAAGAATCAGCATTTATATAGCACTTTTCATACACAGTATCCAAAGTGCTTTACAAGCAATGCTAGACTGGTAGTGAAGTGACTGAATGTGTGGTGGCAGCCATATTGCACATCATCACTCACACATAACCTGGATAATTGCATGAACTGGTTTATGGGAAGGGAATGTTGGCCAGGACACGGGAATGTTCCTTGCTCTTTGCAAAGAGTGCCCTGGGTTCTTTTACTTCCACCTGGACAACACTAGGATGGGCAGAAAGGACCTTGGTTTAACATCTCATCAGAAGGATGGCATCCCATCAGTACAACATCCCCAATTCTGCACGGATGCCAGCAATTTTTAAGTGCAAGTCCAATCCCAGTGTGGGACGAGAACCCACGATCTTCTGGTCTAGAAGCAGATGTGCTACCAACTGAGCCACGCTGACACCGTAAGGTATTGCAGAAAAGAGTAGTTCGAATCCAACCCATTCAAGAGTTGCTTTTACTGGAGAACTGGAACAGACAAAAGAGCAATTGTTTTGCCATTTTTTTGTAAACATAATATTTCATAAAAATATTCATAATGCTTCAACAGTCCTGATAATAAGGAGACTCGTGTATTCATTTGACAAAGGTTTTTATTATTTATTCATTTATTTTTTGTGGAGGATAAATAAAAGTGAATTTGTAACTAACTAACTCAGCCAATTTTCATATCTCTCTTATAAAAAATACAAAACATTTATTTTTAAAATTACTTCCTCAGTTTCTTATGGGCCACAAATGGTTTGAAATTTGAAGAACTGATGTCATACTGTTACTGAATTGTGACCCAAGTGATGCAATACCAAAACAAGAATAACCTCTTATACAAGTTTTTATTGTAGTATTAAATCTGAAAACTGCAATTTTCTTTGCAAAAGGTTAACTGTTGCAAAGAGACACCAGGTCATATGTCCATAAGATCTCTCCGATTCTGTGCCTATGGCAAAGTCTTATGCAAACAGGATTCAAATTCTTTCAAAACTACATTGTCCCCCTCCCCCATTGTTGCAGAACTAATGTGGCCATACATTGTTATGTTCAGTTTAAAGCTATTTTGATTAGGACTGAGAAATGGACTGTGGGACACAGAGCAAATGTTTTCTACCTTCCAGAAGCAGTTTTCATGTTTCATTTTAAATCTGCTTTTTAGGCAACTACTGCCTGTTAAAGTTCATTACCATTTTAAAGAGTTTCATACCTTCTGTTTTCTGTACCAAGCATACTAAAATATGTTGAAATAGTGTCCCTACATTTTGGAGTCTCAAAGAAAAATGCTGTACCAGATTTCATATACTTCCACCCAGTGGCTGAACATCTTTTTGGATTCTTTAATACAAACATTGTTGCGAAACCTGCACATGAATGAAGACAGTAAAGAGTGTAACAGGGTTTTGTTTGTTTACCTAGGCCAAAGATGTGAAAGCATTTACTAGGCAATCATTTTGAGTTCTGGAACACATCTAATAATGCTTGTCAGAATCTGAAATACTACCATGTTGTTCTGTTACCTAGAAAACAACTGCTGTGCAGCCTGTCACCTTGCTTCATCACTCACACACATTTAAAAGTCAGATGAAATGTTGTGGAAACAATAGTGAAGGAGTTGGGCATTTTCAAGTGCTATTACCAGCTACAACATTTCTGATATACTTTCCTTTTTCATGTATGTCTTAGAAATTATACAAATTTAGAAGCTGTGATTTTCTTTGAAAGTAATATTCTTATTTGTATTTAGTTCTTCATTTAGAACTTACTATGCAAGTTAGCCCAATTACATGTGGTGTCAGCATGGCTCAGATGGTAGCACATCAACCTCTGGGCCAGAAGGTTGTGGGTTCTAGTTCCATAGCAGGACTTGACTCATATTATAAATGCTGGCCCTCAAGTGCCCTGCTAAGGGATTCTGAACTGTCAGGGTGAGTCCTCCTTCAGACGAGATGTTAAATTGAGGACCTGCCTGCCTTTGTGATGGTTATTGAGGGAAGTTAAGTGTTCTATGTAACATCTTGGCTGGCCAAATCCCCACCTTCTAAAAAACACCAACAATTTAATCTGGTTTTATTTTTAGTTGGTCTGCATCTGTTCCTCCTCCCAAAGATGCTGAGCATAGTCATTATTATCTAGCCCTCCTTTTAGGTCAACAACAACTAAATAAATATATGATTGAAAATGACATCTCATTTATAGCAAGGTCCTGCTTCCATCCTATTTTACAGCTGGGAGGACTGAGATACAAGGAGTTCATGTAATTTGGCAAAGGTCACACAGTAAGCCAGTGGCTATGCTAAGATTCAAAAATAGGATTTCCTGGTTCACAGCACTTTGCTGTAGCCATTCGACCATACTGCCTCCTCAAGACCATATTACCTTCTCCTGGATGGAGATTTCAGATATTGCTTAGAATTATTTAATGCAGTTTGTTTATTACTAGAGTTGCAGAGCTAATGTGCTATTGAATTAGAACCCTAAAAATGTACTTTTGTCTTAATGGGATGGAAATAACTTTTGTTTTTTTTTTGGCTGGTGGCATTAGGCGTGTTTTTGTTTTAAATAGTTTGTGATACTGTATTTCTTAATCCATTTTGGTTTTGTCAGAAAATATTTTTCTTAGTGTACAGTTTTACTACACACATATTTTCCTGCTGTCCACCAAAGTAAGTACAATTCAGAAAAGCATCTCACAGGTGAATGACCTGAAGAAAGAAGGTAACATATAACTTGCAAGTAGTAGATTATTAGAGTTGCCTAAATGGATAATTCATCTTAACCTCTGAAATATTTGGAATACATAGGACAATAAACTCCTGAAATGAAGAGTGCATTTGCTTTACTGAGCATACAAGATGCAGTAGTCTCTTTGTGTTAGTAGTGGAGAAGGGACAACAACTATCCTCAGTAAATGAACAGGAGTAATACCTTTTGTGAAATACTGTGCTTTTCATTTTATAAAATGTAGCGACACATAACAGAAAAGAATCCTTGCTAATGGTTTAGCTAAAAGTAGTTTACTTTTCCATTTTATTTTGTTTCACATAGGCAGAAGCAGATGGCACATTAAACTGTGAAAACAAAAGAAAATGAAACACGTACACAACCTAACTTTTATTTCTTTATTTAGAAAAGCCCCAAATAGTAAAAGCACCCCAGTTCTTCAAGGCAGACTGCCACTTCATCAGGGAGGTAATGCTTGTGAAGAAGTGCCCCATTATAAAGGCAGACACATCAATTAATCAATAATACAACTCAGATAAACAAGTCTTGCATTACAGCATTTTACATGCAAGAAAGTTCTTATACAAACAGGGACTCCAGATTAAATGGCAAGCACTCCTAATTACAAACTGGCCAACACATATTGTTACAGATAGTGCTGGGTCTACTTGATGCAGATAACATAATAAACATCTGTTAAGTTAACTAATCCAAATACATTGCATTTAACTATAGCAGATCTGCAAAATCAATACTTGACTATCAGAAAATACTAGTGTAAATTTCAGCTGTGCTACTACAAATTTAAAGATCTGTACCAAAACTGTGTTTCATGATTTAAAATATTGGTGCATGTGAGCTGCACACTAAGCAGTCTCATCATTTTTCTTCAGTTTGATAAGAAACCTCTTGTGCCTTTTTACTGTTTTAGATGGTCTTTATAGAGTTTTCTAGTGATCATGTTACATTGGTACAGTATTAGCAATAAAAACTGAAATACATTCAATAAAGGTCATACCTTTTCTTTACACACATTTCATATCAATATCTTGTGCTTTATTTAATGAAATGCAGTACAGGATGGCAGAATAGCCTAGAGTTAGAGGAGCGAGGTGTGAATGAGCCTGATACATCCAGCAGACCAGACTTGAGTTTGATTCTCACAACCTCCATTTACATACTGTGTGACTCTAAGCAAGTCCTTAACCACCCAGTGCTCCCAGGTCACCCCTAAAAACAGGCACTAGTGCCTAGTGGGCCTACCAGTTACCAAAGACTAAAAATAAATGCATAACAACATGTACTTATTTATCCACAAAGACTGAATAAGCTTTCAGATATTTCAAAATCCCACTTCTTAAAGTCTTGCCTTATTAAATATCGGGCTAACACTGAACTGACTGAGCAACTAGCACTGTGTTGTGAATAGTGACACCAATGTCACTAAATCTACAAACAATAAAACATAATTTTTTAGATTCTTTGTTTATGGATTTTTATTATGTTTGCAGAAATAAGTAAAATTTATACATACATGGTTGTACTTACATATCATTAACAACTATTCAATGAAGAAAAAAAAAACAGAAAAGGCTAATTTTACAAGATTTAAAGGGTATAATAGTAGTAGTAGGTTTATTTGTACAGCACCTTTCCCTGGGCTCAGGGAGCCTTACGCAGAAACCAAAACATTGTAACAATAAAAACAGATATATAAACTCAATAAAACAGGAATTATAAATACAGAGTAAATAATTAATACATAAATAAATAACTACTAGCACCAGTGATTCATAAATAACAAAGGCCCATCAATGGCATGAAAGCCTCTCTGAAAAGATTGGTCTTAAGGTCCCTTTTTTTATATATGCTTTTTGATATGCTCATTATCTCCTGGTACTCCTAGGCATCCCATCAGATTTACCCCATACCTGTCACCCGGCTCCTCTGGGGCTTACCTCTACAGTTGTCCTCTGCCACAGTGCAGTAGGTTGTGCCAGCCACTTCTACAGAGCCTGCAGGGGTTCAGTCATCATCCTGCCAACCCAGGTGTTTTTACCATTTTCTCCCTTCCCTTTCTGTTGCTGGGGCATGACATGTGAGCACGCATGCAAACTTCTTTTCTTGGCATACCAATCATTTCTACCTCAGATCTTTACCTGGGGCAGTCATTCAGTGGATTACTAACCCCCTCCCCAGGATTGAAAGCTGTCCTCCAGACACTCAATCATCTCCCTCCCTCCCCATCTGACCCCCAGCATCCCATGCTCAATCCTGAACATGGGTCGCCAGTGTTGCAGGAGGTAAGACACAATGCCTCAGTCCTCCACATTACTGGGCCAGCCTTAATGGCCTCTTTAAAAGGCTCTCTGATGGAGCCTGCCTTCTGTTCTCTGAAACAAATTCTGCAAGACTGGACCATCCGCAGCAAACATCTAGGCCCCCAAAGGTTTGAGTTGTTCCTGGGAACTGCAAGAAGGTCAACCTTAGTTGATCAGTGGGAAAAGGATCAATAGGAGTCAGGGCTCTAACAGGAAGCTCAGCCCCAAACTATATAGGGCCTGATAGATCAAACATTTGACTTTGAAGGTGATACACCACTACACCAGCAGTGTTTAGGTCATGCAGGGCCAGTGTATCACTGACAAGATCTATGAAGTCTTATCAGCACCCCTGCCACTGCATTCTGTATTAGTTGCAGGTGCTGTAGGACAACTCTGCTGACCCTGAAGTGCAGGACATTACAGGACTCAAGCCAGGATATCACAAAACATGTATCAATGACAGCAGGCCTTCTAGAGGGACAAGGGACCTAATCTACAGTAGGTGATGTTTCTTAGACAGTAAAAGCCACTGCAGACTATGCCAATACCTGGACCTCAAATGTTAGCCTCTCATCCATTGTGACCAACAGATTTTCACCATTGCAAAATCAACCAGCAGAAGTGATCTGAGCACCAGCTTGGTAAATGCATCATCCACTGCAGTGCCCCAACCAGGCTTAATCACCAGTATATCTGTCTTGTCCAGGTTGAGTCTCATCCAGCTAGACAGCATTCAATCCTGGATCTCAGCCAGGTTAATGATATTCCCAAGACTATCATATACATTGCAAACAGCAGGATGGACAGTACCAACCCTTGGGTACCCCACAGACTAGTGGCATCATGCCAGAGGAGAAATTCCATCTGCATTCTACCCTGAGGAAGGAGTGTAACTAGCAGATGCCAGTGCTGATGAGCTTTCAGTACTCCTTAGTAAATCCAACTGCAGCCCATGGTCCACAGTGTTAAGCTCTTGTGACAGATCAAGGAGAATGAGAATTTACTGTCTCGTCTATCCCTCACCATAAGGAGATCATTGTGTGCCCTGACCAATGACATCTCAGTGCTGTTCTTGAACCTTAATCTGGGCTGGATGGGCTCTTAGATGTCATGGACTGTTAGGTGTACTGCTGTAGTGCAACAATCTTCCTGATAACCTTCCCCAGATACTAACATACGAAAATGCCAGCAGAATAGGCCTAATGGTCATTCATATCTGCTCATTTGGTCAGCCCCCACCCTGGGTGCTGACCTTGCTGCCCTACTTCTCTGGCTTCTCCCTTCCCAGTTCCAGACATTCGTGCTGCATTGGATTTTGCTTCAGAACCCTTCCCTGTACCTGTCCCACCCCTCTTGAACCCTCCACTGTTTCTGCCTCCACCAGCCCCTAGGCAGTGCATTCCATGGCTCCACCACCCTCTCAGTGAAGTAGTACCTCCTCCTTTCTCCCTGAATCTTCCCCCTCCAGCTTCCACCCATGCCATCTAGTGGCTCCTCCTCCTTCCTTCAAAGCACCCTGACTGTTCCTCCCTATTTACCCTCTTCATGTACCTGAAGACCTCTATCATGTCCCCCAGTCCCTTCTCTCTTCCAATGTGTACATATTTAGCTTTTGAGCCTCTCCTCATAGGTCCTGTCCCCAAGCCCCAAATCATTTGGTTGCCCTCCTCTGGACCCTCCCAGGAGTTTAATGTCCCTCTTTAAGTGTGGCTCTCCAAAACTGCACGCAGTACTCAAGGTGCTGGCCTCACAAGCAGTTACACAGAGGAGTATCACTTCCTCCTTCTGAGGTGGTCCCCCAGCGATGCATCCCAGCATCCTGTTGGCTTTGGCTGCTGCCCTCCTACAAGTCTCAGAGTTGTTCATCTTGACATCCACCACCACCCCAGGTCCTCTCAGCCATCGAGACTTGTAGCATTTCCCCCTCCCCAGGGTGTACACTTGGCCCGGGTTTATAGGCCCCAGGTAGAGTACCTTGCATTTCCTGCATTGAACCTCAGTTTCCACTTCTAGACCATCTTTCCAGAGCCTCCAGGTCCCCTGAGAGCCACCTCCCCTCCTCTGCATCCACCACTGCACCCAGTTTTGGAGTCATCTGCAAAGAGACTCATCTCACTCCCTGATTCCTGTCCTTATGCCAGAGACATAGGCGTTGAACAGAAGGGCCCAAGGACTGATCCCTGTGAGACTCCATTAATGACCCTCCTTGGGGATGAGACTATCCACCAACTATGACCCTCTGGGTCCGGTCCTGAGTCAATTGCCTATCCATCTGATCATCTGGTTCCCCACCCCATTTCTCCCAGCTTATCCAACAGGCCACGTGAGGAACAGAGTCAAATGTCTTGCTGAAGTTCTAGAAAGAGGCGTCCACTGGTCTACCCAGGTCCAAGGCACTCGTCATCCAGTCATAGAACTCCACAAGGTTTGTCTGACACGATTTCTCTGGGGTGAATCCATGCTGTCTATCGTCCAGGCACCCTGACTTTCCAGGTCCCCCCTGCCTCTCCTTAACAATGCCCTCCATCACCTTGCCCACCACCGATGTCAGGCTGACAGGCCTGTAGTTCCCTGCCACCTCCTTGATCCCCCTTGTGGATAGGCACTATCGCCATCTTCCAGTCCTGGGGCACCCACTCTGTCCTCAGAGAGATGGTGAAAAGCTCTGCCAGGGTTTCGCTTAGGACATCTGCAAGTTTCTTCAACACTCTGGGATGTAATTTATCCGGCCCCAGTGCTTTCTCCGTCTTAAGGGAGCTGAGGGCTTCCCTCACTCTCTCTGCTGTGATTTCCACTTCCGGTACCTCTTTCTCCTGCTTCACCTCCCCCTCCTGCCAGTGATGCCTCCCCTCTCCCCAGACCCCGCCGATCAGTAGGGTCCCCCCCATATCTCTGTCTCCTCCCATGTATGATGCAGCACCCCCATTTTCCTTGGTGAAAACCGAGGTAAAAGTACTCATTTAGTACCTCAGCCTGCTCCCCCTGGTCTTGTGCCCATCTCTTCCCTGATTTAATCCTGCTAATCTGCCCTTCACCCTTCATCTTTCTCCAATGTATCTAAAGAACCCTTGTTCCTCTCCTAATTTCCCTGGCCAGGTTCTGCTCCTTCCTTGCCTTAGCCACCCTCACCACCCTAGTGGCCCTTCTAGCCATCAGCTCATACTCCCCTCGATCCCTTTCACTCCTTGAGCACTTGAATTGCTTATAGGCTGCCTTCTTTCCGCACCACCTCCTGGACCTCCCTGGTCCACCAGTAGGGTTTTTGGGCCCCTCGCATTTTCATCTTACTCTTGCACAGGTGCTGGTAGCATCCTGCTCCCCTCTCCTGATGATTTCCCACCTACTATCAGCGTCCATGTGCAATCCCATCCAAATGCTCCTTAAGTTCTTTCCATTTCCTTAAATTCCACCCCCTGAAGTCGGTTACTTCCATCTTTGTGCAGCCTTCTACCCTCCTAGGTCCAGGCAGAACCAGACCGTGGCATGGTCACTCCCGCAAATGGGTCCTTACCTCCAGGCCCCAATCTGGTCACTGTCTGCCAGGACCACATCCAGGCCCCGCCTCCTGGTCGGTTCCCCACCTGCTGAGTTAGGAACACATCTTGAAAGACATCCAACAACCTCTGCTCCCTGGTCACAGAGGATGTCATAGTCTCCCAGTCTGTTTCTGGCATGTTTAAGTCCCCAGAACCACCACTGTTCCTCTGCCCAGTCTGCAGTGTCTCCCAACATCTGCCAACAGACTCTCCTCCAGCTCTTCCACCAGGGCAGGGGTCTATACACCAGTCCTATTTTTACTCTCTTGCCCCCCTTGTTATCAAGGTGACCGTCGCCTCACGGTTCCCTCTGCCTCCTCTACTCCCCATGCCAATACAGGTTTTGACTATCATTGCTACCCCTCCTCCCTTCCTCCCCCTGTCCTTCCTGAACATAGTGTAACCCTCCAGGTTCAGGTCCCAGTCATGTCCTGCAGTGGCTAGTGGCAGATAGGGAAGCTAGACAGGTCTACAATTTGCTAGGCAGTCTGGGTGAAAGATGGTCTCTTCAGAAGGGCTTTACCAGCGCATTTTCAATGCATAGAAAGACCCACACCATGAAGGAACACCTGACAATTCCAGTGAGAACCAGTCCCAGTAGCCCCATGCAGCTTATCAGTTGATACTGTGGCCCAAAGCCAGTTCACAGAAGGAGGGACCAGCTCTGAAATCATCTTCCAGATCTCATCCACTGTTGCAGGCATATACTCTCTGCAGGATAGAAGAGTGCATTTGTAAAGGAAGGCTCATCTCTGCTGGGTTGTGACAGCACATTTAGTGAGCTCAAATAGCGTACACCCTATCTGAGAAGATTTATGCAAATTCCTTGCACTTTGCAGATAACATATCAGTTGCAGCCAGATAGGATGAAGTAACTGTCTACAGTCAGAAAGAGTTGAGCATCTGGATTTCTTCCAGTAGCAATCTTCCTAGACAGAAATGCTGCTTTTTACTGATAATTGCCCTTTGGTATTCACTGTAGTGAATATGCAAAACCAATTTGTTATCTTGGGCCCTGGATCTCCTTCAACAGTGCTCACTTCAGACCCTTAGATTTCAACTCCCTGAGTGCTCCCTCACATCACAGTGATCTCTGGCCCAACCCAGGATCATATGCATATCAGTGTAACTGAATCAAAAACTAAGGCAATTGACCTTTATAGGCCACTTATTCCTTCATTAATCCGGTCTTGAAGCTGCCAACACATTCAAGATGCCCATAACCATCTGAAGTTCATCTGGTGTTAACCATCTTAATTCAATTATACCTCGGTGGCCATTTTATATCAAGGTTAAGCAATGGAAAACTCAGACTTTAAAAAGCGGTCCAGGTGGTAATGTGTTAAAGGCAACATTGAACCACCTTAACAGGGTGTGGACTACAAAGGGTGCCCTGAAGGAAAACTTCACCATGCAGTGATCCAACCAACTAACTGGATCAATCTAGAGACCATTAATCTCAAGCTCCGGGGAAAAACAAGTTCAAGATATCCCATGCTGGTGGGTGCAGAAGTAGCCACTTGTACTAGACCCAGTGTTTCCATCAACTGAATGAAATCTTGTCCAAATTATGAGAATTCATGATCAACTCAGGCATTGCAGTCACCTAGAATCAACCATTTAGGCAATTTCAACACCCTGTCAAAATGATTGCCATATTTTTTTGTAGAAACTCTTGTACTCTGTAAATCAGTACAGAAGAAAACGCCTGGAACTTTCAACTGGACTACTTTTACAGCTACACATTCACACAATGAGGTTTCTCCATTGTGAACATGAGTGAGTTTAGCATTGATCTAAAACAGATGGCTAATTCACCTGTTATACCTCCTTAAAAGTTTACCATGGAGAATCCTGCTGAGACTGCTTCCTTCCGTACTGGACCAGAATCAACAATCAGTCAAATCTCTGTAAATCAAACAGTATCAAGTATGGAACCTGAGATTAAATCTACCATACTGGCAGTCTGGTTCCTCATTGACCTACTACTGTAAAGCACCACCCACAGGGGATGAATTGAGCAATTGATAAATGGTTACTTGCCCACTCAGTCCTGTGAGTATGTTGGGTATGGAAATCAACCAGATCTGGCCTCGCTTCACGTCTCATTTGATCGGGCACTCTTGTCCCTCACCAACCCAATAGTGTCTCTATCATTAGCTATCCCTGAACCCCACTGCCGACCACCCCACCTCTTCCCAAAGCCCACCACCCTGCAGCAAAAATACTACAGCTGACAAGGGAATCATGGAAAGGGCACTGGTCCTAGAGCCAGGATGAGGAGCTGCTAGCCTGGGGCCTCTTGACCTAGACACATGTTGCCACTCTAATTACAACGCACACTAAAACCCACCCTTCTAAATAAATAAAATAAAGCCAGAAATTAAACACCTAAAACAAACCACCCCTATAATTAATAGCAGACTAGTACCAACCCAGAAATAATAGCACCAAAACACACCACACCTCTCACACAGAAAGCACACTGTGCAGTATGAGCCTAAGCTATCGCACAAAGAACAATACAATGATAATTGAATGCATAGCAATATCTCTCTGTAACCTACATTCATACAGTCAATCAAATCTAATTGTTGGACTTAAAGACCCCTGTTCAAAACAGTTGGGATAGTGGATCAGCTGTGCAAGCAGTCCCTAGCAGATCCATGGCACTGCGTTGACAATTTGTCGATGTGACATTTCCCGACACTACTGTGCTCTACTATAGTTAATGGTCAGCATGGGGCAGTGGAGAACAAAGTTGTTTTATTTGCAGGGGATGCTCCCCCACACACACCTTGTTACTATAATCAACTCCAAGATGGAGCTGATTTGGGGATGGGTGCATTACCTTAGGAAAGAGTGTCTGGGTACTGAGCAGACTTTTCAGCAATGTGTCAATGTTGTCAGTATCGACCACATCTCTGTAAAGTTGTCGCTGTAGAGACAGCACACCAGTTCTAGCAGTCAGGACTACTCTTCACTAACTGCCACTCTCAATCTTCTTCAGCCTGCATTCCCACTGTTGACCTCCAATGTCAGATGGATCATTGGATACCAGATGACTCACCAACTTTTACCTTTACACCTTAAACATAAGAATATAGATTAGGCCTTTTCACGGGGAAGAACCAATATCAAGATCACCAAAACTATATATTCATCACATAATCATGCAAGAACAATTTTCTACATACTAGTTTTTATATTTTAAGAACATTTATCTGCCAACCTAATACTCCATAAATATGATATGTAATGCAGTAACTCATTCACCACAAACCAAAAATAGGCAGGTTTTAAAAGCTAAACATAGTATTTATCTTGTCATAAGTGAGTCATTGAGTCATTATGAATTGTTTATTGAATATTACAGCTCAATCCTATCAAGTGTCTTTAACATATTCTTTTCTGAATCTGCAGGACTGCCAGCAGTTTCTTGGACTCAACAGACATTTCTCAAAAAGCTGTCCAACTAATCTATATGAAAAATATAAACCTTGTCATCTTTTTCAGTTTTATTGTTAGTGTGAGAGAGCAATGAGAATTGTTCTCAACTTCTAATACCGTCTGACGATATGCCAGAAACCTGTGGCACAGCTGTTGAGTTTG
Source organism: Neoceratodus forsteri (assembly GCA_016271365.2). Classification (NCBI taxonomy): domain Eukaryota; kingdom Metazoa; phylum Chordata; order Ceratodontiformes; family Ceratodontidae; genus Neoceratodus; species Neoceratodus forsteri. Next base: position 1,022,303,670 of record CM028129.1, read on the forward strand.
AAAGCAGTAATTAGGAAAATATTCTTTAGTACCAATGCTGTTTATTTTCAGAACTGTCATGATATTTAGCCAATTAAAAATACAATCTGAATTGAAGTCAAATGCAAGGGTGGCAAATATGGTAGATTTGATTGACGTATCTTATTCTTGATGCTTTTCAGAACTCTAAAGGTCCAAACAATTGGAACACTGCAGCCTGTGGATCTATGGAGGGAATAGCTCCTCCCCATCCTCTATTTAAACCTTCGAGTAACGCCCTCTACTTAGAGTAAAACACACTCACTGGCATGTTGCTGCTGGTCCATGGCTGCTCTCTTTTTGTCCCATCATTCCATTTTGTCTTTCCTGGCTCTTGCCTTGCTTCGTCCTGCCCCATCTCCAACTTTGTTTCTGTTCTGTTTTGCTATTCATGTTCCCCTTTTGATGTTCCTGCTGTCCCTGTTTGTTTCTTTGTTTCCCCAGTACCTTCTGTCCTTTGTCTTCTTGGGGTTTCTCCTGCAGTGTTTGCTCCATGCTGCGCTGCAGTCTTTCCTCAACAGCTGTGTGCTTTGCCACTGCTGCTCTTAACTCACTTCTCCTCTGCCACTTGCACCTTGCTCAGCTCATTCTCTCTGATTCTTGCAGCTGCTGCTTGTCTGTCTCCTCCCTTTGAGCAGCTGCTGCACCATGCTGCCGCACAGTTTGGCATTTCAAGCGTCTGTTCACACCACCTGCAGTCAGCTGGTTTCTTCCCTCAGCGCCTCCAGGACTTGCTGCTGCTGCTCAGCTGATTACAGCAACTGTCCCTTTTACCCAGGACTGCCTCTTGTAGCACTCCATGCTCCGCATTCCTGTATGTTATTTCATTACCTAAATGGTGCTTCTGGTGGTGTTACATCACCCTCTATGCCCAGCTCCCTTCACCATTGCCTGGCTTGTGGTGAGCCCTAGGATTCCACTTCCTCCAATGCCAGCCCACTTCTCTACAGCTCCACTGCATTTCTGGTCTTTTGCATTCCTCTTCAACTTGAAGATTTAGCTTGATGGGCTATACTGATGTTCTTTTCCAATCTACCATGCCTAAACTACTCTTTCTATGAGCAGGACTGGGACATTGGCTATATCCTGCACTCAGACCAGTTTCCCTGTTATCTAGTATCTATGCTCACTGCTGCCTTGCTATTCCAACAGTACAGTTCCTACCTACCAAGTCTGCATTGCTGCTAGCTCAGCTCCTCCATTTACCCTTCTTCCTCAGGATGCAAGGAGGTCACTGCCAGTTTTCCACTAATGCTAGTCCAATAAACTGCAGACTTGCAGAAGAAGGGTTCATCATCTTTCTTTATATCTGCCAGAGGTTTTGCTCAGTGCTCTATGCATCTTTTCCAGCTTCTCCAAGCAGGCCATGTGGGCCTTTCCTTTCTTACTCCATTCACCTGGTTCCAAACTGCCATAAATCATCTGTACTCAGCTTACGAAGACCTCACGCTCTGAACTTATGAGAATGGTACTCCACCTGACTCCTTCATTTCTACTTTTCTGATGCAGACCACATGGAAGCCTGCTAGTCCAGCTCACCTCTGTGGAGACTCAGTTCAACTCACTCACTTTGACTCTCTTTCTGTGCAATCCTACTTGGAGGTCCTGCCAGTCCAACTCGCTCACTGAACCTCCTCTCTTGCAGCAGATCTGCTGTGATTTATGCCATTCCAGCTAGCCCATGTGGGGCCTAGCACTCTACTAGATTAATTTATCTGATGTCTCTGACTCATTGCTCAATGGCCCATCTTCTTAAGCAGACCTGGCATCTTATCTCTTTCAGCTACCACCTTATGGTACTCAATTGTAACCCATTATTGCAGTGGAAATCCTGCTTTAAGTGAGCCTGCCAATCACATAGACTACCATCATTGTTCCTGCTTGCATTGCTGCAGCCATTTCACCCTCTACAATTCTACATCCTCAAGAATATTTCTGTTGGTAATCATCTCCAACCATGCTGACTCTACATGAACGTTTATTTGCCATCTTGCTCACAGCTCCCCGATCATGGATTACCTTCTCCCTCACCCAATCGTCATTCCTAGCTGGAACTCCATCTGCTGGAACTCATCTTCAGCATGACTTCCTGCTCATTATTGACTTGGACAACAGGACCTGGACATCTAACAAGAAGTCTTGTCTTCATTTGCCTATGTACATTTCTGTGTGTAGAAAATTGTCATACCTTCTTGCCAGACTGTACCTAGTTCTGCTCCCTGTCTAGGACAACTGTGCTAATCCTACATCTGCTTCCCTCATGACTGAATCAAAGCTTCAATCAGTATATGGTTCCCACCTCTATGGACTACTGTCTCTGGTTTCCAGTGTTTTCCTGGGATCACTGTAGTGTTGCTTCACCCCACCAAGGAAGGTCCTAGTGCTTGCTCAACATATTCCGCTTCACCTTAACCAACCTACATGGGGTTCCACCTTCATAAACTAACTCACGCTAGTGTTCCATGTGGGTCCACCATGTCCCCAGCTTCACCCCACAAGGACCTGGCTTCATGCTCAGCACAATCCTTACTCACCCTCAATGGATCTATATTGCTTGTTCTACTAATACCTGCTTCACCCTGCAAGGGGCCTGGAGGTTTTGTCTGCCTCACCCATAAAGGGCTGGCTTCCTGCTCAGTGCACTCCTTCAATGGGCCCATATTGCTTGTTCTACTCATACCTGCTTTGCCTCAAGGGGGGGCCAGGAGGTTTCTATCTGATTTATCCTCATGGGGCCTGGCAACCTGACCTCTGCATTTCCACTTTGCCCAGCAAGGGGCCTGGTGCTTTACTGTACTTATGCATATCAGAGCACATGGGATCACCATTATCTCCTACCCTGCCCCAGAAAAGAGGACTAGCTGTTTGCTCTCTGTAATCCAGTACATCTTTGGAATGGATTCTTCTTCAGACTCAGACTTGACCAACTCAGTTATACATTCTCGCACTTCCAAGATATGATTCTGCTACTAGCTGTTGGCCAAGCTGCATGATATGCAAACTCCTCGCTTCTCTATACCTATACATATAATGGACTGGGATTCTCTAACCTGGCATGCTACCGTCTCTCCATGGTAGACATTCATTCATCAGTACCTCATCTTCCAGGAATACTTGCTTACAATCAAACTCAAGATCTGCTCTTCAACCAAAATTTAAGATCTGTTAGAAGTAGAAGTCAACTTACCTATACTTGCTAACTTTAGGATTATTCTCCTTTAGTATGACAAGAGGATGGGCTGGTCAGTAGCCATGGGTCCTCAGAGTTTCCCAAGGGTGTTTTTCCTGTTCTGTGTGCTACTGGCCACAATCTCCAGAGCTGGAGGAGGTAATCACATTAGTTATTACAATTATTTTGAGCCTCAATCCTACACTTAACTAGCATCCTGCCAAAGGTGGAAAACAGAGAAAGGCTAAAAGATCAAGTTCTAACAACAACTATATCTCATCGAGTTCAAATGTATCTAAGCACCAATCATATCTCATCCAGTTCCAATGTACTACAGGCACTAACCTATGTTCCTATCCAGTGCTACGGTATCAAAGCACAAACCATATCTCATCTATTTCCTACATACTACAAGTACTATCCTACAAACCAGTCCAGCTCTAATGTATCTAAACACCAACCGTATTCATCCAGCTCTTACGTATCACAAGCACTGAGCTATGTACCACACATAGAAGCAATGGTTATCTGATGGGCTGTCAGACATGGATGTAGTATGTCCTTTACAAGAGCCCTTAAAGATCTCTTATATTGTTAAAGTCTAAATTATGAGAGTCAGATATTCCAGCAAAATGAATATTAACATAGCTGAGCAGATCTTCATTGTTCTCCAGTTTTTGTTCACATTACATCCTTGATAATCCCTCTAGAGTTGCTTCATATGCTTGAAATTTGGTTTCTTATTTCAAGAGTTGTTCAAGTGTTCACCAATGCACTGCTATTTCATCTGTTTTATCTGATTAGTTTCAGCTAAGAATTTTCTTTTTGTTAATGATGTCTCAAATCTCCTGTTGCATCTGTTGATCCATGACAGTATTTTGTCAATGGATCAGTCAAAGATTTAGCATGTACTCTTTTTGTGTACTGTATATTCTGCAGCAGAGGATTGATTCACAGGTAAAATTACCTTCTTATTTGGTTGCAGAAACTCCATCTAGGCAATAAGTCTCAGGGTAGGATGGGGTATAACATGGCAGACAGAATGGACCAATGGTCTTTTTCTGCTAACATTGTCTGTTTCTAAGCAATGAGAGCTGTTTGCAATTGTTGTAGTTACTCAAATTTCAGGTTTGTTTATTTGGGTAATGTCATTGAACAAAGCTCTTTTATAGTGACCCATCATTCTATTTGAAAAAGGATACAAGTTACTGTTCATAGTGTTATATAAATGTTTACCTGAAGGAAGTAGTCATAAACGCATTTAGTAATGCATACAGCACACAGATCTAGTCTTTTAGATACAGTATATCAGGTAAAAGCAAAGAGCATCAATAATTTGTATAAGTATCTCTGGGATTATGTAACCCTTTAAATCCTCTACACTTCTCATAAAATTGTGGGCTTGACAAGAACTAGTTTTTGATAGACCTGTAATTTTTAATTTTTTTGTATTGTGTTGTTTGTTGAATATAAATTAGCAGGTAGTGAGTTTCACTGTCATGGATTATGCTACTAAAATAATGGATAGCCTTTAAAGTGTTTGTTCTGTGTGTCACTTATTCCACAAGATCTGTGTTCTTAGATACCCTTGTCTTTCTATCAATGTAAGATGCTCAAGAGATGCTCTGGGACTTCTCCCATAATACTGTTTAGGCAAACTGGATTTTATGAACCTTTGCCTGTCATACAATGATGTCCATCCCAGCTGATTGTACAGCTGACACCTATGTGCATCACATGGGCTGTTATAGATGAGTCTCACCATCCTATTATACATGACATCAAGCTAAGACAGCTTCTCCTGTGTACAATTATCATATATGATGCCTACATAATCTAAAAAATTGGGAAAAAATTGTGTTTGAATTATTTTAACCTTATTTTGACTGTACAATACACCTAAACACTTCCCAGCTTTGTTAATCAAGTTGTTTACGTGTAAATTACCTGATCCTGTGGGTCCATCTAGACTCCTAGGTATTTATACCTTTTACCTACTCTATCCTGTCGCCATCTAATGTACATATAACCAACAGGTTGTTACTAGGATCACAAAATTTTCTTGCAGTTTCAATTAGCATTTAGTCTTTGGGCTAAATAGTCTAACCCTCCCCAGGGAATTTTCAAGACTATGATTTTTGAAAAGTTTGTATCATAGCAATTTGTAATTTACTTGTTTGCAATTTGCTGATGGTAGCTTCTGTTTTGTACAGGGTCATATGTGTCATCAATTTTTGTAGGAAATGAAGGGCAATGATGAAGGGGTAGGGATAGCTTTTCATGTTGCAAATTAAAGAATGTGACTAAAAATAATGGGTGTTTACTCACCTGGTAAAGGTGATTGTGTTGTTGACATCCATGGCACTCCAGACATTACCTCATGGGTTTTAGCCCACCTGATAGGCTAGGTGATGCATATGACTCTAGGATCAAATTTCTAGTTTATCCAGGTCCCAGAACCCCTGCTTTCCAGTTCGAATCTTCCAAAGCTGAAAGTAAGGTTAGTAACACAGCCACTACTAGAAAAAAACAGTAACCATCCTGTATAAATAATGCAGAGTGAGGTGACATGTAGCAGTGGGCGGTGGCTCTTATTTTATTTTCCTATTAGTACAATCTAAAAACTAATCCCTTAAGTGGTTGACGGTCGATATCCTGGATGTCCATTTGGAAAACGGAATCAGTTATTTCCAGATAATTCCTATTCTATAACCTGATCACTTCTTGAGCACTGTGTTGGAGGGTCTTGAGTGCTATAGATGTCAACCAACACAATTACCTTTACCAGGTGAGTAAACACCCATTGTGATTGGTTGACCATCCATGGCACTCCAGACATTACCTCATGTGTAGATAAGAAGCAGTACTGTACCCATGGGAGGGAGACAGAGTGGTCTAGGAGTGAGAGGAAGAGCTGGTGGCTGAGAGGACCTGTGTTGCAAAGGTTGTCTATAGCCTGTACAGGAGCTCTAGTCTATAATACCTGGCAACTGTATGGATGGAGGTCCAAGTTGCTGCTTTGCAGATGTCTTCTGCAGACATGTTGGCCCTTTCTGCCCAGGAAGTAGCTACTGCCCTAGTGAAATGGGCCTTTATACCCTGGGGGGCATCATCTGTTTTGTTTTGTAAGCCTCCTGAATGGTTCTCTTGAGCCAGCCAGCAATGGTATTCTTGGAGGCTGCCTTGCCTTGTCTTTGTCCCTGTGTGACAATGAACAACCTCTCAGTCTTGCATACTGGTTGAGTTCTAGATATGTATATGGATAGGGTGATCCCTACATCTAGGTGGTGTGGGATGTGCTTGTCTCCAGGTTGAGAGTTTCCAGAAAATGCAGGTAACTCAATGGGTTGTTCTCTGCGAAAGGTGGAGGAGACTTTTGGTTGGAAGGCTGGGACCATACAGAGGTGGATCCCTTGAGGGGTGAACACCGTGTAGGGTTCTTTGCAGGACAGTGCCCCAGTTCCCTGATCCTTCGGGCTGAACATATCACGATGAGGAAGCAGGTCTTCAGACTGGCCCAGAACAGGTCTACCTCCTGTAGTGGTTTGAAGGGGTTGTACTGAGGGAATCTAGTACCAGAGGGAGGTCCCATGGAGCAATGGATGATCTGACTCTAGGTCTCAGTATCTCGACTGCTTTTAGGAAATGCAACGTCCCTGGACTGTGTCCCCTATGGGACCAATGGCTGCTCCGATGGCTGAGAGCTGTACTCTAAGGGATGAGTTGGCCAATCCTTTCTCTACTCCTTGTTGAAGGAATAGGAGAATGGTGGACATGTCTGCTAGCTCAGGATCTTTGCCCTGATCTTGACACCATCTCACGAACACCACCATTGTCTACTGTAGGTAGAAGTGGTTGAGGATCATCTGAATTGCAGTATAGTGGAAATGACTGAGTCGTGATACCTGCATTCATCAGTCTCTTCCTCTCAGGAGCCAGGCTGTGAGCTTTAGTGTCCGTGGGGCCAGGTGCAGTAACAGTCCCTGGGTCAACATATCAGATAGGTAGGGTAACCAGAGACTGGACATTGTCATTGCCAACACTGTTGCAAACCATGCTCTTCATGGCCAGTAAGGTGTCACTAGAATTATGGTCCTTCATGAAGATTGGATCTTGGCTAGTACTTGGGGTAACATGGGTATGGGTGGGAAGACATACGCCTGATCCCGGGACCAGGGTTGTGACAGGGCTGCCCCTGGGACAGATGTTACCTGTATCTTGAGTAATATTTCTTGACCTGTGCATTTTCTGCTGTGGCCATGAGGTCCATGGATATCAATCCCCAAGTCTCCTGGATCAGGTCAAAGAGGCTTGGGTGTAGATGCCACTCCCGTGGGTGGACCTGTTGTCGACTGAGCCAATCTGTGTGACTGTTGAGCTTGCCAGTGAGATGAACAGCACTGAGATAGGAGAGGCGGGTCTGTGCTCAGTTGAGGAACATTGCACTTCCTCAGCATAGCTCTGTTTCTGGTGCCCTTGCTTGGCAATGTACGCCACAGTGACTTGGTTGTCGGAACGTATCAGGACCGACTGACCAGCAATGTAGGTCTTGAAAGCTCTGAGAGTGTGGTATACTGCCCGCATTTCTAGGATGTTGATTGATAACTGGGCCTCTGATGTTGTCCATCGGCCCTGTGCTGTTCTGTTGCCTAGGCAGGCACCCTTCCCAGAAGGCTTGCATCCGTCTCTATGGAGGCCTGGTAAGACACCTCCAGTGGAACCCCTCAAGTCAGATTGGGTGCACTGTCCACCATGTCAATCAGTCGAGTCAGTGAGTGACCTCACTGATGGTGGTAATAGGACTGTGACCTGTAAGTTGTATTAATTCGGTGACCCCCATGTGAGAACGTAGTCTGTAGGGGTCGTGTGCCACTTGGCCCAAGGTACCAGGTCGATACAAGATGCCATGTAACCCAATAGCTGGGCTAGGTATCCCATGATGGACTGATGGCAGTGGTGCAGTCAGAGTGACAGTCTGATGAGGTTGTGCACCCTTGTCTGGGTTGGTCTTGCCCAGCCCTGCCGCATGTTGATGTGTGCCCCTAGGTGTTCTATCTGTTGCGTGGGCACCAGATGATTCTTGGCTTGGTTCACCACTCATCCATGCTCCTCGAGAACCTTCAAGGTGAGCTGGGTGTGTTGAGGAGCGCTTTGGAGCATGCCCATATCAGCCAGTCATCCAGATATGGGATGATGTTGAGACCCTATTCTCAGAGTCTGGCCACTAGCACTACTGACACCTTGGTGAATATTCTTGGTGCAGAGGTAAGGCCGAGAAGGGCCTGATATTGGAGGTGCCAGCCTAGGATGTGGAATCTGAGGTATTGTCTGTGTTTTGGTCTGATGGGGATATGAAGGTATGCGTCCTTCAGATCTATAGATGTCAGAAAATCTCCTACATGGATACTGCGTGGGTGGACTTTAGTGTATCCATTTTGAACCTCTTGGGAATCACATGCTTGTTGAGGTGCTTGAGATCCAAGATGCGTGTAGTTTGCCTGATTTCTTTGGGATGAGGAAGAAGATGGAGTATACGCCTAGCTTCTGTTTGTGGGGAGGGATGGGCTGTATAGCTCTCTTCTGGATCAGGTCCCACAGGATTTGTTGTACCTGATGGGTTGTAGCCTTCCTTTTGGCAATAGGGAGAGGTGATGAACCTGTGTGTGATGGGGAATCTGATAACTCTATCGAGTATCCTCTGGAGACCACCTCTTGAACTCATTTGTCCTTGGCCATGTGGAACCACTGGTGGCTGAAGAGTGACAGTCTTTGTCCCATGGAGGGGACACCGATCCCCGCCTGCATGGAGATCTGACTGAGTAGTTATTGTTTTCTCTTGTCCTCTACCTCTTCCTCCAAATCGTGATACATGGGATCTGAAGGAGAAGGGCTGGTAGGAGTTGGGGAAAAGGGTACTGGTGTGGTATAGGTACCTCTGCCTCAAAATGTACTGGTTGGATATGAGGTATCTTTTCGTGTGTGGTAAGACTTGTTTCCCAAACCTCCGCCTAGCAGAGGTAGGTAGGAGTGCCTACTTTTGTTTTGAGGAGTTCTTTTCCTCCTCTTTCTGTTTGAGGAACTCCTGCAGGCCCTCCCAAACAGATGTTTCCCTTCATGGGCACATTTTGTAGCAGTGTCTTGGATTCATTGTTGGCCTCCCATAGTTTAAGCCACAATGCCCTTCTGGCCCAGTTAGTGATGGCTGTGGCTTGCGTTAAGTCTGAGTGAGTCCACTGCCATATCAGCTAGGTATTTTGCAGCATCAAGAGTGCATTCCAACAGTTCTGCCTCTCTAGATTTGGGGTTGGACTGCTCAGAAGCTCTTCTAGCCAGCCTCATCTGGGCCTGTGCCGTGTAAATGGCAGTAGTGGATGCTCATGCTGCCATTCCTTCGGTTTCAAAAGCCTTCTTTAGCATGTCTTCCACCTTCTTGTCTGTGGGTCCTTCAGACATATGGTCCCCCATGGCAGGATGGTCCTCCTACTGAGTGCCGCTACCTGAGGATCAATGGTCAGGGCTGTGCACCAGTTACTGGCTTTGTCTTCTTGGACCGGGTACATGCGTCCAAGTTCCTTTGTTCGACACCTGCTAGGCTCTCATGGATTGCCACCCTTATTGATGATATCCTCGATCACTGGACATGCCGGAATGTGTCCTTAACAGTTGCCTTCTGCTGAATCATGGAGTCCAGTTTTGACTTCAGTCTGCTTTCATCTATGTCAAACCCCATAGTGGCCTTTACTATTTTCATGAGGCCTGGAACCATGTCGAAGGAGCATAGCTTGGATGTGAGGATGGAATGGATTACTGCTTCATGTCCTCCGCCATCGCTGTCACGCCATCCTCTTCATCTGGCATGTCCTTGTCCTCTCCGAGTCCAGCTTGTGGTTATCTGGTACTGGCTCCACATGATCCAGATGGTCCTCATTGGCCCCGCAATGTTTGGCTCTGGAGGTGGCACAGTCAGTGTTCTGTGCTGAGTGAGGGATTCTAACTTTCCATCACTTTCAGCATGAAATTCTGTTGGCTCTCCAACATCGCAATGGTGGCCTGTTGGTTCTGGAGTAGGAAGTGCCCAGATCCATCCATGTAGAACCACTGGAACCTGGATTATTGGGACCCATGACAGCAGATTGTTCCAGATATGTCATCGTCATGTAGGCAGGCAGCGTGAGGGGGCCGTGTCATGGGGCAGGAGGTTAGCAGTGCAGGCAGTGCATTTCTTGGCCTTGACCATCTAGTGAGAAGAAGACAAAAGAGGGATATGTTTTCATTAGGCTTGTGTAACAATGGGCCTCCAATGTATGGGTTCCCCATATCTCCTACTTAAAAGTGGTGCATGCAGTAATGCAGGCTATGCTCCACATGGGGCACTGTAGAGAGGGACCCGCATGGGACAAGCAGTGGAGGTTGCTATGGAGAGGGACCACCAGTACATAAGAATATGAGGTCATTGACATGTGGGTTGCTAAAGGGAGGAACCCATATGGACCAGAGTGGGGTTACCTCAGAGTATAAGGTCACTGGTGTGAGGGACCCTATAGGGAGGCAAGGAGCTAGGCTGCAGATTGTTACTATGGCACCTTGGTTAGCATCCTGTGAGCTGCCTGGCATGTTGTGCAGTGGTTTAATGTAGGGTTGCATCCCTGACATGGTGCCCATCTGATACCTAGGATACAATTCCCACATATCCTGGAGGGCTAGGGTTGTTGTGCAATCAGAAAAAGTTTTTATTGCACGATCCAGGGCATGTGATTCCTAATAGTGTAGAGATGTCAATGGGCCCTTGTATCATGATACATAGCATGCATGCATGCAGTCTTCTGATTCTGAGAATCCCAACCCCTCTTGCTTTTGTGCAATGCTAGGCCTTGGGCCTACAAGGTGAGGGGGATGTGAGAACAGGCCAGAGGTGTAGGCGATGTGCCCTGACTGCCTGAAGGACTTTTGAGTCCTGAGCTGGTTTTCCCGTAGTAGCACTGGAATGGAGGGTGGGCCAACTTGAAGGAGGCTAATCTGGCAGTCCATGCAGCCGGGGAGGGAGAAGCACCCATCTGTGCTTTGGTGGCAGGCCTGAGGTCGCTGAAATGGCCCCATGCTGTAGCGCCGAAGAAAAATGTTTTATGCTTGGGCCCTAGCTGAGCTAGTGAGCACACCAGGTGGCATGGTGGTAACAGCCCAGTCACTAATGAAATATGAGCGATGCGAGGGAGAAGCGCCAGGCTAGAGGCCATAGGCCTATCGTATTCTGGCGTGCTGCCCCACGTGGGAGTGGGTGCAGCAAAAGGCCATAGGATCAGTTGGTCTCACAGGGATAAGGCAAGTGAGGGGAAGGAAAGAGTCTCCCAAGCGGGGCTCAGCGAAGATGCTTAGACTTGTAGGCTTTCAGGAAGCCAGAGGAGCACTGTGAAGTGCATCAAACTGGAGTTCCACTTCTCTGAGGGTGTTGGGAGCCAGTAGGCCTGGTGAGAGGCCTTCTAAGAAGCAGATTTTGCACAGCAAGAAGCTCAAGCCAGAACAAAAGTCAACATTTAAAAACTAGTACTTGTTTTAAATACAAATAGTGCTGAATGTCACTCATGTGAGTTAGCAACAAGCAATAAAAGGCTGGAAAAGTCAGAACAACAACATTTAAAGAAAACTAGTCCTTTCACTGTATTTTCTGGTAAAGGAGCACAATGGTAGCAAACAAACATAGTAATCTGAGCTTTAGATAGGAAGGGGCACAGTAGTAAGTTTCCTTGTTCCAGAGCTAAATCTTTTTACCTGATCTCCGGTTAACTTAAATACAGTAAAAAGGCAGTATATTAAGCAAGTGTCTTGCTGATAAAACTGCAGTCACATTTTAAACAGTATTATTTGAAAACTGCATAGAACGGTAGGATAATTTCATTAATCAAGTAGAGCAATTAGCTGAATATGAAGAGGCCTACCTTTGTAACATAGAACAGCAGGGATCCTGTTGTGCTTGTAGCCTGATCAGATGCACAATTTGAACTGGAGAGCAGGGGTTTCTGGGACCTGGATATACTAGAAATTTGATGCTAGAGTCATGTGCATCACCTAGCCTATCAGGTGGGCTAAAACCCATGAGGTAATGTCTGGAGTGCCATGGATGGTCAACCAATCACAATGGCAAATTGGGTATCATTAAACAGGTTTTTAATTTTTCTATCATATAAATATAATCTAGAGGTTCATGATGTCAATAGTAATGTAATCATAAAGTCACCATTCTGACCCAACAGTTTTGGAAATCAAATCGACTGTAGATGGGGATATATAAAGATATTTTCTATGAAACTATTATTGCATCAATGAATATTGAAATGGTTGTCGAGTAGAAAATACTTTTGGAAAAAGCAAAAAATAAACAAGTCTGACATAATAATAATGAGACCTTTGTCATTGATCAGTCAGTCCAAAACTGAAGGGATTGCACATAGGAGACAACTGTGTGATGGCCCAAGTATCAGACTCAATGACATATACAAGAACATAACTATTGAACTTGATGACATGCATCATGGGCATCACAGACGCAGTGCTACCAGTCATTTACAAATGTCAAATACCTTAGGAAAGGAAGTGTCAGGCTGATGATGACACAAACGACCAATAGCCTTCAACCTCCCAGATGAGCAAAGCTGAAACACCCTCTCTAGTGTTTCTTTCTTCAAACCAGTGTATTATATGTGGAAGAAGAGATAAGTGGATTTCTGGAGGAAAAAAGAACACAAAAACTAGTGAAAAACTGATGCAATGTGTAACAAAATCTGCAGATATATCTATCAAAGAAGCAGCAGATGCAAAACAAGATGATAATCTATTATGCAGCATTTGAGATGTTGATTTAATTGCAAGGAGGCTCATTATCACGACTCTTGTCACCACAATTGTACAAGGAAATGTGACAGAAATGCAGTAGTGGACCAAACTGGTGAAAGTATTGAGCAAATCAAAGCCTACAAAAGGCAATTGAATATATACACGAACATGTTGAAAAGAATATCATCAGAGGATCACAGATTGAATGAATGACAATGTTACATGAGAGGTACTGTTTGTTTACACAGGCTCGTTACCAAGCATTCTATAATCCTAATTACAAACAGACAAGTTGCAAAACAAGTTGATCAAACACTTTGGTCAGAGGATAAGGTTCTGGCATCCAAATTTTAGAAGTGAACTTGTTTACTGTGATGAGCTCCCAAATGGATTGCTGTGGAGATTGCATTTGAATCTGCTGCATCACATGACAGGAGAATTGAAGAGGCAGCAACTCTTTTGTGTTGTCTCACCATAGATTCCCTTAGGGAATCACAGGAGCTTCCTGGCCATATTCTTCAGGTTTCCTGCTCTCCAGCACTATCCCACCCCAGATGTGCTTGTAAAATTCCTGGCCCACCTCAGTTTTGGCTGATCTAATTCTATGACCACCTCAAGAAGAAGAGAGGAGTCGGTGGATTCAATTGAACAAGATATTTGCTATCCAGTGAGTTGTGGTCATTGGAAAATGTCAAAACATCTCCTCCTAGGAAAGATTGTAAACACATCACTGGTAGTGCTGAAATCGTGAGTATCCTCAACTGCTTCAGACAATTTGTGTGCTATTCAACCCTTTGAAGCTAGAAACTGCTATGTGTGATAGTGTTATTGAGAGTGACAGCACTCTACCTGTAATCATAGACATTGATAGAAATATTGTGATGCATTTTTGCTGGGACAATTTCATTCTAATGAAGACACCCTTCTGGTGCTCACAGTACACATTTAATTCATGGTATTGTAATGCAGGAAAAGGTAGAGGATTGCCTACCTACATCTCTGGGATCTAGCCAGCCCAAAAAGCAAATGAGATCTGTTAAATACAAGCCTCAAGAGCTTGAACCATGCTTTGTTAAGCAACATGTTGAACCAAACCTGACTGTAGTTCAGACTGCCACCTCTATTCCAGGGATTGTGAACCAAGCTTGTGTATCAGATTTCATGTGATTTTCTGTAGGGACCAGATGTATGATGGAACACAATCTGTTCCTGGGTGGACATGCTGGTAACATCCACAGGGATTGGTACAGATCAGTGCAAAGACAAACAAATGTTGACTACATGGCATCAATCAACTCTTCTGTTACAGAGAACTCCACTGTTCAGCATTTACTGCAGGTATCACAAAATGCTACCAGAGAGGTTGGCCAACAGTACACAATTGTTACTTTTGATCTTGCTGTTACAAAGAAGGCATATGCTATAGTGTGGCAGAATGCGTGCCAGTTCAGTGATGTCATTGTGTGACTTGATGTTTTCCACATAATTTGCTAATACTTAGGAGCTCTTGGGAAATTGCAACATGGTACTGACTTTGCCAGCATCATCACTGAGTCAGAGGTGTGTGCCAGTGGCTCTATTGAAAAAGTATTGAGTGGCAAACACTACAGCAGTGCCATGCTGGTGCATAAGCTTACCACTGATGCACTTCAATGCCTTCTTTTTCAATCATTCCAAAACAGCACTGATGTACAGCATTGGTAGAAGAGGTCAAAGAAGAGGTGACAATTCTAGTGGAAAGACCAGGGTCTAACACATTGCGAAGCAGTTGCCAGTGACTCTTGTCACCAACTTTGCAAAAAGTAATTCAGGTTTAAGCTGAAAGAGAGGCATGGCAAACTTGGGAAGACAGCATAGTTCTGGATTCAGCACCTGGACAGAATCTAGTTCATGTTTAGGTTTCTGCGTACTACCAAGGAGAACAACTCCGACCTGCACCTAGCATGTATTGAACAACTTTGCCCTCTGCTTTTAGCTTGGATCACCAAAGATATGCAGGTATTGTCTATTTTCTGACTCTCCTGAACCTAGATCATGCTCATTCAGAAGCTGATGTCTTGCTGTGGAATGGAGGGTTCAGTGTGTGTAGATCTGATGTGCCAGCATCAAGAAATGCTGTTGATCTGACCATTAAACAGACATGCCAAACCCAGTGGAGGTATTGTTGGATTCAACAGGAATTATCCAGCCTATTACCAGTGGTGTGTAACAAGGCATGCCCAAGCAAGCATGTGACTGCCACACTTGAAACTGCTGGAATGGTAGACACAGAGGAGTCCTTTCACAAAGATGCTAGGCCTGCAGAGTTCTCACACAGTGAGAAGGATGTACATAAGCTGAACAATGCATTTAGAAACTTCCTCAGTCCTTTGAGATAGAAGTCAAAGAGGCATGAGCACTAGGAGATGTTGAAAAGACTTGCCCAGTGCTGAAAAACAGGGAAAAGAAGCTTCAACAATTTGTGGAGACAAGGCTTGTTGACAAAACAGTTCCCTTTATTGCACCCTTGAAAAGCAGTCACTAAAAATGTTTGCTACCCTTCAGCAGTCAAAGAAACTCAGATCCTCACAAAGAAGATTGTTCAGGTGACGGCACAAAGAAACCTCTTTTGGCAACTGCTAATACTTTCAGAACAGAACAACCTTAGCATGGAGAAGGCTCTTTCTTATCCGCTGAGCCTACTGCCATAGTCATTAGCAACTTCAGATGGCCTACCAGTGAAGATCGAGAAATCCACCCTTCTTCACAAACTTGAAGATGAGACAACAGTCATTACAATGAATTGGGATGAAAGCAAAGTTTACATCTGTGATGGCAATGCACTTCTCCAGCCAATGACTGGTCTGCCGAGACATTTGGAGAGCTAGCTGAAAAGGTCTGCAGTGCATTACCAAAAGTACAAAGGTTGGACTTTGAAACAGACACCTACAAATATAATTTCATAAAGTTGGCTGAATGAAGAAGACAAGGATCATCATATTCTTACTTGGTGAAAGGTCCATCAACAAAGGTGCCAAGAGATTGGAAATATTTTCTCACAAACAATGACAAGACATATTTGATCAAGCTTCTTCTCAATGAGTTGCAAAAGGAACCATATGTGCCAAGACTAATGGTGTGATCGTGACATTATACCACAGGATCTAGTGAACATTATGTCCCAGTGGAGATCCTGAATCAGTCAGATGAGGAAGTTGACAATGATGTTCTTTCTGTCAGCCTGGCAGATGAGATCTTTAATGCTGAGGATAAAACTGTGGGACAAAATGACAACTAAATTATAATGACAAAGATATTACTGTTACAATGTGTCAATTTAATCATACACTTATACAAGTATTGCTATAACTCTATAATCTGATACCACCAAGTTCCTTAGTTTCAATGACATTGCTAAAGTACTCATGTATACATCAATATGAAATAATCACTGATGTTACCATTGAACTGAATCTTTTCCAATTATAATAAAGGCATAGACGAGTATGTATCCTTTTTATTGATACCCATTTTGTCAGTATTGTACTTTCTTATATAGACTTAAATCAACAAAAACTACCTCTACTTCATCTTTGTTGTTTTTTTTCTTTCTAATATACAGTGGTCACACGTTAGCCTGTACCAAACAAAGGCTACCATTGCATGATGGCAAACACGTAAATTCTAAACTATTACAGTGTAAGCTTCTAAGAAAGCAATGTCTAGAAAATTCCCTATATGGGGAGGAGGTGTAGTGATAGTCCAGGGACTAACTTTTTAGCTCAATTTAATTTTTTTTTTTTTTAATTTTCATCTTTATCCCTCCTTACTGCCTCCGTGCCCCTCCTTCCGTCTGCTCATGTCCCCGGTACCTACCTTCAGGGATCTGCCCCTAGAGTGCCCAACCTCCTCTCCTTTGCACATCGGGTCTGTCCCTATCGGTGGTCCGAGCGGACTCTGAGGCGGACTTCATCTAGGGCTGCGGAGGTATTCTAGTTTTTCTCCCTAGCGTCCCACTCCCAGGATGCCTTGCACTAGGGGCGCGTCGTCCCGGTGAAGTAGCGTGCCCCGCCGCGCCAGACCCTCATCTTGCCCGAGGCGTTCCCCTCCCCGACTCCGACAAGCGGGCCGCCTCCACCCCTTCCTCTGCGGTGCTTCCACCGGCTATGGAGCGAGTGTAGAAGCGCGATCGCTCTTGGTGCCACCCTCGAGGGAGGAGAGCATCCGTTGGACGCTCAATCCTCCCTTCCGCGTCAACTCCGACGACCCGAATCCTGCTCTCAACCCGGTCGCCAGCGTGGTATGAGGTGTGGCGTCTAGCCTCTAACCCTCAGCCACCGGCCGAGCTCAATTTAATTTTAAGGAGGATATCTTGAAAAGAGACTGCAACCCTTCAGGCCATTTGTAAGCATGGCTGGACTCCTCTATTGAATCACTTGAGGTGTAGACTACCATGTCATCAGCATATAGTTCGTAGTCTACACCTCTAATGAACTCTCCAGACCCCTTCAATATAGGGTGAAAAGTATGGGTCCCAGAATGGACACCTGTGCAGCTCCTCTTGTTATAGTCAAATCCTCTGATTGCCTGCTACTCTCGTTCCCTCCTGCAAGATAGCTTTTAAACCAAAACAAGGCCCCAGCACTCAGCCCAGTCTCATCTAATTTTCTCAGCATCATTTTGTGATTCAACATGTCAAAGACCTTGGACATGTCAACAAAGATGCCTAGCTACCTTTCTGAGTTCCATAACTTTGGTGACATCATCCAAGATCTTTGATATGGCAGACCTATGCTGTGGTTTTACGGTGTATACAGACTGGCATTTGTCATGCAGGCACTTATTTTACACAAATGCCTGCAGCTGTTCAGTCTCACATATTTCTAAGAGTTTAACTACAATAGAAAGGAGGGAGATTGGCATTTAGTTTGTCATCAGGTCAGGGCTGCCCCTTAAAAACTGAGACAAGCCCAGACCTTTTCCACTTTCTAAGGTATCTTACCCTCCTCAAGAACCAATTGAATATATATGCAACAAAGTGTTTCAAAAGCTGTAGAGTTCAAAGTCTCAAAAATGTTGGTGTTAAATTATCTAAAGTACCACAACTTTTATCTGTTTTTAACTTAAGATGTTGGTCTCAAACCTCCTCTATAGTAATCTTTTAAATGCAAATTGCTTACTGTTCTTTTGAGATGATTCTTTATGTCCATTCCATTCCTGTATTTTGCTCATCTCCAGATTTCCACACATCCCCAACAAATGTGTCCAATCTATCCAATTAACAAAGTGGGTGATATTTATTAGACAGGCTGAGTTACCAGATACATTTAAGGAATTGGTTACTGCTGTATTGGTCCTTGTACAAAAGATAAACAAAGTGGGTGAGTTGATGCGTTTATCAGACCAACAAGAGATTTTTAAAATTTAAGCTTTCAAATTACACAGAGCTCTTCATCAGAAAATGACAGGCTATACAAAGAACCAGTTAAAGTACATAGTGTTGAACTGGTAAAAAAAATACACATGGATGTGACAGTTTTGTTGATACAAAGAAGGATAATTGATATTAGAAACAAAAAAAAAATCTAGTTGGGTATAAATCATATCCTTCATATGGATAGAATGTAATAGCAAAATACCTCTAAATTGTCAATGGCTTAATTACCTCCTGAAAATGGACAACAGACTGCTAGTGTGTGTGTGTGTGTGTGTGTGTGCGTGTGCATGTGTGCATGCATTGTGTATGTGTGTATGTGTGTGTGTGTGTGTGTGTGTGTGTGTGTGTGTGAGTTCTGGAGAGTAAGAGAGCTAGAAAGAGCTCAGAAGTACTTAAGGGTATAAAAATCAAAAGCATGAAACCAGTACATAGAAACATAGAAACATAGAATTTGACAGCAGATAAGGACTGCTTGGCCCACCTAGTCTGCCATTTTCCTACCTAACAGATAAGCTGCAGATCCTAGTTAACCAACAGCTTACTTCCTCCTACCCTCCACTAGGACTGCCTTATGCCTGTCCCATGCATTCTTGAAGTCCCCACAGTTCTTGACTCCACGACCGCCTCAGGGAGGCTGTTTCATCATCTACAACCCTCTCAGTGATAAAATACTCCTCACATTACCTCTGAGCCATCCCCCTCTATCTTCAAATTGTGTCCCCTTCTTCTTGCATATCTATTTTCTGGAAGATGCTACCTCTTGGACTTTGTTCATTCCCTTGATGTACTTGAAAGTTTCTATCATGTCCCCTCTCTCCTTCTTTCCTCAAGGGTATACATATTAAGCTCCTTTAGTCTTTCTTAGTATGTCTTCTGGTGCAGACCATGCACCATTTTAGTTAGCCCTCCTCTGGACAGCCTCCACTCTGTCTATGTTCTTGCTTGAGATGGGGTCTCCAGAACTGCACACAGTACTCCAGATGGGGTCTCACCATCTGTCTGTACAGAGGGATAACAACTTCCTGTTTTCTACTATTGATGCCTCTTCCATGCATCCCAGTATCCCCAGCCTTCCCTTACTGCCTTCTCACATTGCTTGCCCACCTTTAGGTCATCTGATATAATTACCCCCAGGTCCCTTTCTTTTTACTGTTGTCAGTATCTCACCCCCATTGTGTACTCCCTGGGTTTTGTTTCCCATGTGCATTACCTTGCACTTTTTGCATTGAATCTGAGCTGCCATACATTTGACCATTCCTCCAACCTTGCCAGTCCCTTCTCATCCTTTCCACGCCATCTTGTGTATCAACCCTGTTGCAGATCTTTGTGTCATCTGCAAAGAGACATACTTATCCTTCCAGTTTCTCTGCAATGTCACTTATAAAGACATTAAAAGGACCGTCCCAGTACTGAACCCTGTGGTACCCCACTAGTAACCTTCCTTTCTTCACTGTGCTCCATTTACTACTACCGTTTGCGTCCTGTTGTCTAGCCAATTTTTATCCAGGCTACCACCTTGGGACCCACTCCAGGCTGGCTATCTTGTGTATTAATCTTTTGTGTGGGACTGTATCAAATGCCTTGCTAAAATCTAGGTAGGCCATGTCCACAGCCCCTCCTGGTCTACTACTTTGGTCACCCAGTCAAAGAAATCTATTAGATTCATCTGACATGACCTTCCCATCATGAATCCATGCTGCCTTGGGTCCTGTGCCCCACTGGCCTCTAGGTACACAACAATTCTTTCCTTCAGAAGTGATTCCATCATTTTCCCTACGACTGAGGTCAAACTAACTGGTCTGTAGTTTCCTGCCTCTGTCCTGCTCCCACTTTGTGAAGAGGAATCACATCTGCCCTCCACCAGTCCTCGGTACCACCCATCCTCTCATGATTTGTTAGAGAGTAGTCAGTGGTGTCACTAGTTCTATCCTTAGTTCTTTTAGAATTCTTGGGTGAATCCCATCAGGCCCCATTGCTTTGTCCACCTTCAATTTTATTAGTTCTTTCAGAACCCTTTCTTCTGTAAATGGACTGGTATTGACCCCGTCTTCAGAGTGTTTCTCTTGTTTGGTTTAGGTAACTCCTCCTCCTCTTCCTTTGTGAATACTAGGCAGAAATATTCATTCAGTATCCCTGCTTTTCACTGTCACCCTCTACCCATATTCCCTCCCTTTATTAAGCTTCATTATCCCTCTTTTGGTCTTTCTTCACTCCCTAATGTACCTATAAAGGTCTTATCCCCTTCTTAACAGAATTGGCTATCCTTTCCCTCGGTTTGGGCCTTTGCTATTTTGACTGCCTTCCAGCCTCTTTCTGCTTTAACTGATAAAGTTCTCTGTCCTGCTCCTTCTGTGTTTCCTATATTTCCTGAATGCTGTCCTTTTCTCCTTAACCTTCCCTGCCACCTCTTTGAGAACCATACGTTTTTTTCCTTCATTGTGTTTTATTGATTTGCTTTACACAAAGGCTTGTTGCCTCTGTGATGGCTGTTTTAATCACTCCCCATTGTTCCTCCACCCCTCCTTCTTGCCTGTTTGCTAGTGCTTTTCTGAGGCACTCTCATTTTCCCAAAGTCAGTCCTCCTAAAGTCCAATACTCTTGCTTTTGTATGGTTTGATTGTATGGCTGTGTTTATCGTGAACCACACTGTTTGGTGGTCACTTGTTCTCAGATGGCTACCACTTCTAAATCTGAGATTCTTTCTCCATCCCATTTGAGAGTACCAGGTCTAAGATTGCTCCCTCCTGAGTGGGTTCCAATACTAGCTGTCTGAGGCATGCCCTGTAGGGCATCAAGAATGACCCTGCTCTTGGATGTGCCTACAGCAAAGGTGCTCCAGTTAACATCTGGCATATTCAGGTCCCCATCAACAATATCTCCCTTTTCTGCCATTCTAAGTAGTCACAGACTGTGATCAAACATATAAACAGAACCATGTTGATGTTTAAAGGCACACAATATATATATATACTGTATGTATATATATATATATATATATATATATATATATATATATATCACATATAAGGCATCATAAGTGTTAAATAATAATATGCAAAAGAAATGACCATGTGCTGTACCTGAGACATGAAAAGCAGTTGTCAGTTTAAATTCTGTAATGGGTCATAAAACTTTCCTTGTCTGGGTATAGCACATGGGCATTTCCTGTGCATATTATTACTTTTTTATATATACATATTATGCCTTATATTTTACAGTTTTGGTGTGCCTTTAAACATAAACATGATTCTATTTATAAGTTTGATCATATGTTGCATTTGCTGGTTTTATACTTTTTGATTTATAAACACGTAAGTGCTTCTGAGCATGCACACAGACACATACACCCACATACACACACACACACACACCGCAGTCCTGTTGCCCATTTTCGGGGAGGTAATTAAGCTATTGACAAAAGGCCTTTTACTGTCACCTCCATCCATAGGGAGGATTTGATTTATACCCAACTAGGATTTTCAAGACTGTTTTTTTGTCTCTGAATAATATCCTGTTATCCTTTCTCTGTATCAACATAACTATCACATTCATGTGTAAACTTTTTTTACAGATTCTACACTGTGTACTTAAACTGAGTTCTTTGTATAGCCTGACATTTTCTGGATGAAGTGCTATGTGTAGTTAGAAATTTAAAACTCTGTAAATCTCTTTTGGTCCAATAAAAGGTATCAAGTCACCACTTTGTTCATCTGTTTGCACAAGAACCAGTACTGCAGCAAATAATTATTTAAAAGTATCCAGTAACTCAGCCTGTCTAATAAATACTTTACAGTCCTCTGAAATAAATTTATCCTCCGCACTCTTTTGCTTTCCATTTAATACTTTTATGGTTTCCCAGAATTTTTAGTATCACCTGCCAGCTCATTGGCCTTATTCTTAAAATATTTTTTGCAGGCCTCTGACAATTCTGTTTTGCCAGTCTAAACACTTGGCTGATTTCTGACCCATTTCCCAGTGTCTATTTGTTTCTCTTTCTAATGTAATTAAAGATTATTTAAACCACATTGCTAGATTTTTTCATTTTCTTTGATTTTAAGGAAATGTATTATATAGAGGCCCAGATATTCAAAGGGCTCATGCAACTAGGGGTTGAGTGTGCTAACTCCAAAATGCGCCATTCTGCGATATTCAGAAGGGGCCAGTTGCGCCAAAAACATGCTGAGCAACAGTGCAATGGAAATGAAGGCATGCGCAAACCGGCGAGGTCCATGCATAAAGTGCGCAATGCAATATTCAACACTTGCACAATGCGCAAGAGTGGCTCAGCCGGAAGTTGCGAGTAGCGAATTGAGCCAAAATAAAAGGCTCTAGGAAACGGCGAAGAACTGTAGCAGGCCACAAACTGGGGAGAGAGACAGAGACAGAGAGAGAGAGACAGAAGCTGGAAGGGCAGACAGGGACAGTGGGTCCAGGAGGACAGAGAGGCCAGCAGGGTGCCCAGTGCAGTGGAAGCAGCAGTGGGGGCAGCGGGGTAACACAGAAACAGCAGGCAGGGCAGAAGCCAGGAGATGGACAGTGCCAGCTTCCACATGGAAGCAGTAATGAGGGGGTGAGACACCATGCTGCAGGATGTGGCCACGGAGGGGCCCATTGGTGGTATGCCCCGACAGGCGTTATCGTGCCTGCATCCAGCTTTGGAGCTGTACACAGATGTCGAGATTGTGGGCGGTACCACCTGAACAGGACAACTGAGATGGCTCTGTGAGCTGTGCAGTGATGTGATGCAGGTACCCTCACGACGAGTCATGCTCTGTCTGTGGAGACCAAGGTGACAGCCTGCATGTGCCTGCTCACCACGGGCACCTTCCAGAGGCCGACAGGGGACACCACAGGCATTACACAGTCAGCCACGTCATGCATCCTCACCCAATTCCTCAGGCACTGCTGCCTCATGCTGCGCGGAGTACATCCATTTCCCCAGCACCGCGGCAGAGCGTACAACAAACATGCAGGAGTTCCACAGGGTAGCACGTATGCCTGGCATGCTAGGGGCCATAGACTGCACCAATGTGGCCATTCAAGACGCCACCTCGCCCCAACGCCAGGCATATCAGAACCGAAAGGGGTTTCCAGTGTCAACTGCCAGGTGGTGTGTGATGCCACTGGGCATTATCAATGTTTGTGCCACACACCCTGGTGGAGCACATGATGTTTTCATATGGCACCAGTCTGCACTGTGCCATCTATTTGAGAGTGGGGACATCCCCACGGGTCATCTAGTGGGTGAGTACACATGTATGGAATGCAAACTCTGGGCAAGGGTGGAATGACACAGGTGCCATGGTAGTGGCACACAAGGATATGGTCAATATGGACCTGACATGACACTGCTCTCCACTATCTCCACACAGGTGACTTCGGATACCCACTCCGTCCCTGGCTGCTCACACCGCACTGGCACCCCACGACCCCAGTGCAGTTATGCTTCAATGATGCACATGCCGCAACACGTAACATCATAGAGTGGGTGTTTGGGATGCTCAAGGCACGCTTCGATGCCTAGACACCTCCGGTGGTGCCTCTACAGTACAGCCCCCAAAAGGCCTGTGGGATATTCCTGGCCTGTTGCATCCTGCACAACATGGCCAAAGACCATGGATAGCCATACAGGTCGAAGAGGGGCAGCGATGGGGACGCCAGTGGCGCCAGTGATGTTGGTGATGAGCAGCCCCCAGGATGGAGGGAACCCCGACTGACCCGCAGGCCCAGCTGCACTGGGACACCATTGCAGAAGAGCACTACGCCCAACACAGGTAAGTCAAGGGACATGTGCAGGCAACACTGTCCATGCGCAAACCACAGGCACACAGGGGAACACACTGCATGAAGGTCAGGGAGTTGAAGGTTCCAGGCATACCAACACACCATCAGGGAGGGTGAGCACTCATATGGACACACACACACACACCAGGCAGCGACATGGGCAGAAGCACAGCACTGTGGAAACAACATTGCCAACACACAGCACCACTGACCACCCCCACCACCTGTACTGTCCACGCATGTGTGTCAGGACCTGGGCACCCTTGCACCTTGGTGTACAGTGCAATGCAGGCATCATCATGCACCACGCACCTGTGACAGCAGTTGGAAGATTGCAGGTGGTCCGTGTGTCAGCGTGGTGAGCAGAGCACCCAGCAGTGCACTGCCCACCATGACACACATTGCACACAGGGCAGCACCAGACAGGGCCCGCACTGGGAGACAGCTCAGTCAGGTAGCACTGTCCCACTGCCACCACGGATGCGGCAGCCCCGCCGTGGCCCAGCAGCACTGGCAGGCTGAGCAGGGCCACATCGGGTGCCGCTGTTGCACCACCAGGGGTCCCACTGTGCGAACGTGACCTTGTCCGCACAGGGGTCTGCATCCTGCCAAACAAACGTGCACCAGGGTTGCTTGGGATGCCCACAGCAGAACCCGTGTCAACAGGCCTGGTGTCGCTGCGACACCGGGAGCGAGGAGTGGAGGCGCCTGTGGGGTGTGTGGTACAGGGGCACCTGACGGTGTGCCCAATCGTCGCGACAGAGACCACTGCCTGGGTCAGCCTGTCAATGGCGGCGGTCACATCCATCCACATAAGGACCAGCTCAGCTCAGTCCTGAGCACACTCCCTGCTATGCCACTCCACGGACACAGACAGTGCCTCCACAGACCTTGCAACCCGCCCCTGCAGCTGTACTGATTCCTGCAGCAGGTGGGTGTGCACATCCAATGGGTACTGTGCCCCAATGGCATCGTGACCCCAGGGTGTGGACGGTCCTGGTGCACAGCACCCTTGAGGGTGGGCACTGTTTGCCAGGACCAGGTATGGGCGGATCAAAGGGCGTGGACATGTGCTACTGCTTGACACGGTACCCCCAGACCTGGTGTGTGACTGCTGCTGCCGTCTCAACTGCTGAGCCCCCAGGTCCACCTGTTCCACCTCCGTGCTGGCAACAGTGCCAGACACCTGCGACAGCCACCGGTGCTGCCTCACCGGTGCTGACAGGCACAGCCTGGGACTGTGCCAGCATGCTGGTACATAGGTGTGAACCAGGAAGTCCCAGGGGCACATGCTGGCCTGCCATGTGTCCGTCATGGGACACACACCCATCACTGCCCATTGCAGGCCTGCTATCATCAATGTGCAGTAATGCCACTGCCATAGGCACAGCATGCTGGCATACCTGCATGCCAGACTGCTGAGACACAGGCTGTGCACCCCCACACCCGTATCACTGACATCAGAGTTGTTGGCCCAGCGCGCATGCTGCTGCAGTGCCTGCTGGCTGGTGGCGGAGGTGGATGGTCCCTCCTCCACGTCCCAGCAGGTCTGCATTACTGTCTGGACCCACCACCACCACCGTCTCCTGAAGACGAACAGGATCTGTAACAGAAAGAGAGTTACATGTGAGTGCATGTGAACAACCGCCCCAACACCACCACCATGTCGCCCTGTGCAGTGATGGGCTTCCACCTGTCTGGAATCCTCCGCCTGGTACACTCGGCAATGGCACTGGCTGCATGGCCGCAACCAGTGTCTCCTCTGTTGGGGCAGTTGCAACACCACTGGCGGGCCCCACCAGTGCCAGCATCGCGTCGCCCTGAAGGCTGCCACCTTCTGCTTCAGCCTCCTGCGGTCAGTCCCCATCTTCTTCTTGCATTCCTGCACGGGGCGCGTGGCTTCCGTGCAGGTTGACGGCCCGAGCTACCCCCTCCCATGCAGCTGCATGTTCCTGAGGGTGCCCTCCGTCCACTCAATAATGGCTCATCCTCCAGGTAGGCCTGGAAGAGGCCTCTGTCTCTGCAGCTGTGAAGTTCGGCCTCCTCCACCCGCCGTCCTCACCCTCACCTTGTCTCTGGTCAGTCATGGTGATCTGTAGGGTGGAAGTGGACACCTGTCACTGTGCAGTCTACAGCATTTCCCCATGAGCATAGGTGCGGCCTGGGGGCGAAGCCCCACATTTCATCTCCGTATGGCAGAGACTAATAGAAAAAGTGCCTTTGTCCCTTTCTCAGTGCCCTTTTGATTCTCAGCCCCTCAGCCTTTATCATCCTCCGCATCCCTGCCCATGAGCATTGTCCTGAGCATCACACAGCATGTAACTCACCTCTCACCTGCAGTAACCAAATCTGGCCAGCACAACCCACTGTCGCATTTTATAGCGCAACATGCAAATGAGGAGTGGCGCAACTTTAATGACATGCTAATCGTGCCACTGTGCCTTTGAATGGCTGATCAAATGATTTGCATATGTCGGTTGAATATTCGTTTGATGGCGCTTTGGCGCAATACGGAAGGTCCGGGCTGAGCCAATGGCGAGGTTTGTGCCTCATGCGTTACACTGCATTGCGCATGCCCAGACAGCTTCGCGATGCGCCCATCGCACTGCAGACCTGCTGGAGCGTGATCGCAAGTCAGGCCATGGCCACCATTGTGCCAGTGGCGCCACAGCACTGGGCACTATATGGCGCTGTGGCACTACCGCGCGATTGTCCACTGTGGCACTGGTACACAGCTTGGCAGTCGTGCAGGATGCCTATGTCTGATGGCGCTGTCGCGTAGCCTTTGCATCATTGCCGTGACCTTGTGTATGCCCTCTGCCCCTGGCCGCGGTTCGCATGCCATGTGTACATATCCCTATTGCGCTGTCTGGTGACAGCACCATGTGAGTGACGGCGCTGTTTGAACAGCGCGATTGAGCCTGTGGTGGTCTATTGCGCAACATCTCCACGTGGGGTTACAGTGCAGTGGGCGCCATATTGCCTGCTGTAAACTGGCTGAGATGGCTAGGAGGAGGGCAGTGACTTGGAGCCCACTGGAGGTGGCTAACCTGAGTGGCCCTGGTGGAGCCCACTATGAGGCACTGTGGTGAGCCCCCTCACCATGCCTAGGACGCACGCGATGGCAGCAAGTGGCCACTGACCTGGTGGAGGTCACTGGATGGGGCCGGTCTGCTGAGCAGTGCCGCACCGTACAGTGACCTCTGCCGGAGGGAGCCAGACCTTTGACGTGGCTGCGGTCGCATGCCAGGCAGGGCGTGGTGCCTAGGCCAGGTGAGTGTACCATCTATGCACCTTTATTCTCTGTAGGGTGTGTGTGTGTGCTTGGTGGCTGTGCATAGGTGCTGGCTTGGACACGGTTGGCTGTGTCAGTGTGTGCAGCTGTGCGATGGATGGTTATGGCTGTGTGGGCAGGCACTTCACTGGGGCAGGGGCACTCTGCTTTTGAGTCACACTGATGTTTGTCTCAACATATGTCGCCCACAGGCCGGAATCTGAGGATGCAGGGCGAGGGTGAAGTGGGCGTGCCAGGGCCCGGTGCCAGTGGGTGTTCTGCCCCAGCAGCAGTAGCAGCAGCAGCAGCGGCAGACCCAGCTGCTTGAGGAGTGTGAGTATCATTACCATGGATGCTATTGCATGCTGGGGGGGCAAGACCACCAGCCATGCACAACACAACCATGCAGGAAAGGGAGGTCATAATTCCACTATACAAGACACTAGTGAGGCCCCACCTGGAGTACAGTGTGTACAGTTCTGGAGACCATACCTACGTATGGACATGGACTGGGTAGAGAAGGTTCAGAGGAGGGCAACACGGATGGTGCATGGATTGCATCACAAGTCCTATGAAGACAGGTTGAAGGAACTGAACATGTACTCCCTGGAGGAGGGAGGGAGAGGGGATATGATGGGGACATACAAGTATCTTACAGGGGAACAGAGTGCAGGAAAACACTATTTTTAAGCGTAAAAGATGTTCCAGGACTAGAGGGCATGGGATGAAGTTGGAGGGGGATGATTCAGAGGAAACATGAGAAAGAATTTCTTCACGGAACGGTGGTGGACAAGTGGAACACCCTGCCAGAGGAAGAGGTGGGGCTGACTTGGTCACGGATTTAAGAATGCACGGATAGACATACAGGACTTCTGGAGGTCAGGGTAAGGTGCAACAGACTTATAGGAAAACAGAGTGACCCTACCAGCTCAAATGGGCAGACTGGGTGGGCCATAGGCCCTTATCTGCCGACACTGTCTATGTATCCATGTATGTAGGCCACGACACAGGTGACATGCATCACTGTGCAGTATCACAGCATGTCTGTGTATGCGCCACTGGTGGTCCAGGCATGCACTGGGCACATAGCTGTGTAACTGGCATCGCACCACATTGCCATGTCACTTGCCAGCCTAGTTTGTACTGTGATTGACGGGGCAGTGTGTGTGGTGGTGCGATAGCTGGTGCTGCCTGTTTGTGATGGCCATGTGCATGTTCACTGTGGGTGGGTGCATGCCATCAAAGTGTGGGACATTGGGCTATGTGGCTTGCAGGTTGGGTGGTGTTCAGGGTTGTGGTCAGTCACAGCCATTGACTGTGTTCCCATTTTCATAGGCCTCACTGTTCTCAGGAGGATACAGCGGAGCTAGATGGGCTGACGCAAGTGTCCTGGACAACCAGGCCATCCTCAGGGACATCCAGCAACATGGCTCTGAAGGAGGCATCGCCAGGAACAAGCGGCACCGGGTGGAGGAGGACCAGTCTGCTGGGCCTTAGGCCAGATTACCCTTCCCACTTCACCCATCCCTACCACCCTGCCTTCCCTCTCCAAGTTGTTCATCCCTACCCCTGCCCACCCCTACCTTGTACCCGTCTCCTTTGTAAATAATTATAGTTGATTGTTTTACACATTTTGATAATACATTTATATTTTGATATGAATACTGTGTTGGTCTCTGTTTTGCAGCTGGCTATGGTTGTTCAGTTGCAGTAGTGTACATGCCATCTGAGGTGATATGGTCCTGGGTATGTGTGTGTGTGTGTGTGTGTGTGTGTGTGTGTGTGTGTGTGTGTGCATGGGGAGGTATCTCCAGCATGGCAGTGACTTTCTGTTGGTCTTGCTATCTGCTGCCACCACTGCTGGGTGCACAGGGTGTGTCTGGCTTGTAGGCTTCTGTGTTGCATGGGTCTGACTAGTACTGGGGACTGTATGGTTTCTGCAGTGCCAGTCACTGCATATGGGTGGTGTCTTGGGGTCACAGTGCAGGATGTGCTGTGCGTATGGGGGCTGATGTGCACTGTGGTTGTCAACCCTGTGTGTGGCATCTCAGCCTGCCAGTGGTTGTGCTGGGGTGTCATGGTCTGCTATGCTTTGTTGGCTTGTCCCCATGGGCAGGTAGATCATCTGTCCCACCCCAGTGATGCTGTTCTTGGGGTGCAGGTGGTGTGGGTTCTGCAGTGTGTTCCTGTCCCATGTGTGGCATGGCTGGCGGTGGGCCCCAGCCTGCCTCCCTGGATGTGCAGTTCCATTGCTCTGGGGCTGTGCTTGCTTATGGCAGCTCTGGAATGCTCAGCTGAGCTTTCCTGGTTGCTCCATAGCACAACATTTTGGCTCAGTTTCTCCTTCCTGTTGCGCTGATGGGCAGTATGTGCGATATTCAGATGTTGGTTGCTTGCTAATTTGCTCTGCTCCATGTTTGAATATCGCGACCCAGCTGCGCATTTGCGCAACTGGTTTGTGCTGTTCCTGCTGTTGCGCTAGTTTTGAGCGTAGTTTGAATATCTGGGCCAAGATGTTTACTTAGACAGACAAAAATTCCAAGTATCATTTAAATTTGGAATTTGGTATAACCCTATCCCACTTAAATTTTTCCAAGTCAGCCATCGGTTTCAAATAGTCAAATGACAGATGATCTACACTGCACAGAATTTGATGGTCCTTGCATCTTTTGTTTTTCCCTAATACAGAAGATAGTATACGATCACTGAAAGAAAATCTGACATAATGCCATATTTTCTGTAAAGATTTGGGAAATGAATGAAGATTAGGTGATGCTGTAGCAGGGACCTAACATTTTGATGCATTGACTCAGTACACAGTTGTTCAAAATTGAGAGACAGAGCAGTTTTCTTCAGGTTCATAACTCTTCAGGGTTCATCCAGTAATTGTTAAAATATTCTATCAGAGAAGTTTGTGAGGCGAAAACATAGGGCAATAAGATACTAGTCAACTCATCAATTGCTGGGGGATCTAGGTGGTCTCTAATGTGCAGACAGAAGGACTGACTTGAACCCCCACCCCGCTCATTTAATTCTAATGCTAACCCTTCACATACTTAACTATAGGATTTTTATATCCAATTTTGTTTGTGAACAAACTTGTTCTGACAGTATATAATGGTCCCCTCCTTTATTCCTGTCTTGTCTTTTCAGACTATAGCTTCCTATTTTCAACATATCATCACTTTTTTAACCAAGAATCTGTAAACACCACAATACTTAGTGAATTACCTGCTGCAAAATTTATAATCATCTCTAATTCAGGTATTAATCTTCTCACATTTCTCACATTAGCATGCAAGGCTTACATTTGTTTAAACCAAATTTGAAATCCAATTGTGTCACTTCTGATCCAGGACTGTGGTTAATATCTTCACATACTGATATCCATGTTGGATTTCTAGTTCCCACTTCACCCTATAGGCTGGTAAAAACTCATT
This sequence comes from Neoceratodus forsteri, assembly GCA_016271365.2. Taxonomy (NCBI): domain Eukaryota; kingdom Metazoa; phylum Chordata; order Ceratodontiformes; family Ceratodontidae; genus Neoceratodus; species Neoceratodus forsteri. The sequence continues at coordinate 1,022,334,599 of CM028129.1, forward strand.
TTTACAGATTATTACATTACTTACAATCATTGTAGTTCTTACATTGTCGATATTTAAAAACCTGATATGTTTGAGTGGTAGCTTTCATCCCTATTAATCCTTTTTTCAATTTACAATGGTGGCATTTAAAAGGCCAGTTTTCCTATCCAAACTCCTCTGTCCATCATCTCCAATTTAATACCACCTTCTTCCCCATTTTTAAACCATACCACACTTTTAACAAAAGGACTCCATCTAGCACATTCAAGCTGAATTGCACAATAAACTTCATACTAATATCCTTGTGAGTAAATGGCTATTTATATTGTTGTTATTGGCAGAAGAGGAAAACCAATTTCTTAGAAAAAATATTTAGCATATTCCTTTAAAATAAGTATAACTTTGTTCTCCTTATATACAAAAATAGTCTAATGAAGGTGAAGGCTATGTTAAAGGGAATCCTCACCTCCCTGCAATAAAGCTGTGGGACCTTCAGCTCCCAATTAGGAAGAATGCTGTTAAAATAAATTTTCTGCATGATTGGTACTGGTTGAATAAGTGCAGTCCTGCACTCCTTCATAGTAACACAATCTAACTGACTTGCTGGAACATAGAGGTCCCCACAGCTCGGTTTGTCAGATGCATCATTAGAGGGCTAACCACAGGGACACTGTGACTTGTAGTGGGTAAACATGGCATGCAGAGGGTCATAGGACTAATAGATATAAATGAAATTGCAAATTTTAAATACATGGAAAAATTTCTTAACTTTGTTTTCATAATAGGGAATTCAATGTTCCACAACATTACTACAGGGAGGTTAGAATTACCCTTAATTTCTAAAACCATTACAATCAGACAAACTGTTAATTAAGCTATTCCACTGACACTTAAACAGTCCACTCTGCTTGTACCACTGTTTAAATATAAATTTATAAATGCACTAAGAATAATACTTATAATAGCCACCCTACACCATATGGGCTAGCAGCAATAAATATCTATACTTTTAAATAAAGCACTATTATCACTCAGAGTTAGCTGTAAAGAGAAAGACAATAGACTTGATTTTCAAAGCCCCGGGATAGATGCATCTTACTTTCATCAACATGAAATGACATGTGGAGTGCCTTGTGCCACAGCATTGTGCAGTCCTGATTTTCATAGGCAGCCTGTGCTATAAGGGGCTCACCTGCACCAGACAGGTGTGTGCCATGCTTGCAGCATATGCACAGCTGTGCCAGGGTGGACAGGGGCTTGCGCCACACAAGTGATATGCAGTATCACCTACTTTATGATTTACAAAGCCCCTCTATGACCACAGAGCTCACCTGGTTAGATTCTGCCAGTGCTGATCTTACAGCACCTTGAATCAGTACCACCAATAGTGGATGGCTGGGTAGAGGGACCCGCAGTGTAATGGGAGGAGAAACACAGTGAGGAGTAAGTGGCATGCCTGTCAAATATGCCACAGGGCACAGTGTGGGAAACTGAGTACATGCTTCACAGCATGTTCAGCTGAGGCAAACAGGTCAGAAGGCACAAATTCACAGGCCACACTCTGAATGGCAATAGGGACCATGTGCAGTATGCTGCAGTGATGGGTGCAGACTTGCATCATGCAACCTGTGGAACTGCACCCATGGGGACTGCACTCCCATATGTCTAGCTTACATGGTCATACTGGATGAGGATGTCACTGCTGCTGTGCAACTGTCAGCCTCCTGGCGCAAACAGTCTAGGTTACACAGTGCTGTACAGTCCCACGCTTGGACTGGGTGGTGTGCAGACTTCCTATTGCAGTACACCAGTATAAAGACTGGCATGTTCCAGGAGCCAGATGGCTATCAACAGCTAGGGCTCTATGAGACCATACTGCACCCAATGAGACCAACCCCATTGTCACATACAATATACAGGTGATCTGCAACATCACACATACAGGTGCAACATCCCATTGTCCTAGATCTCGTACCATCATGAAAAGTGTACCATCAGGATTCCAAGACATTGGCAGTGCCACTGGCTGTGCAGAACCCCTGCAGATGCACCATGTCTACTACTGAGGTATCACAGGAGGAGCCCAGTATCATCGGGTCATCAGCAGGTGTCCCTGTCCACCTCCCAGGTAACAATGTCAGGTGAAGATGCTAGCGGGCATGTCAGTACCATGACAACACTAGTGTAATACCCTCAGACATCCACAGTAGAGGGTCTATCCTGGTACAAGCCTGATAGGCCAGTGACCATTGTTGTTGCAGTCATGTTGTTCTCTCCCTTGGGACCCAGATACCTTTGTAGTGCGACATACACTGAGGCACATGCACTGTCTAGTGCACACTGTCTGCTTCAGCAAGTCACCAGTTTTCCTGAGGGACTGTCTGGCATAGCCAGACCCATGGCGCTACAATCCTCCTTGGTGAAAGGTGCCACAGCTGGCATTGTTGCCCTTCCCAGTGCTGTCCTCCATATGGTCTATGCACTGTTGCTGCAGGTCCCAGAGGTGTCATTCATAACCCATCCATACAGGTGGCAGTGTCCTGTACAGCACATGGGAATTGTATGAAGATGCAATTGCCTGATCCTCTTGGGGTGATCCAGTGAGTACTGCTTGTGTGTACTGTCTGCCATACATCATGTACAAGTCTTACAGCATACCAGCACTTCCCATCAGTAACACACTTCAGCTACATATACACTTTTGCTCCCGACATCCTATACTGGGGAATTGCCCCATGTTCCGCAGTGGCAGTCCAACTCTGCAGTGTGAACCCTTGGACTGGATTGTCACCTGCCGTTGGAGGACATCAGCCCCAGATGTGTCCCATGTGCCATTTGTTTGATGCAGAGGAGCAGTTGCCACACCTTGTGAGGCTTTAGTTCAAGGATCCTTTCTATACCAGAATCTGGTGCAGGGTCCTGGCACACCAGGCTTTGATGCAAGCTGGCATTTGCTGCAGCTTGCTTCATTCCAATAGGCTCTTTAGAAATTGAACACAATTACTTTTTTTCCAGGGTTCTGGCATGAGATTTTTCTTCTCCAAGTGGTGCTTGTGCGCTCACACATGCAGGTGCATGCATCCACTGGCTGGGTGTCACAGTCTTTTGTTCAGTCTAGCCCTGCCCCTGATTACCATTCCCAGCTGCTTTCATAACCTCATATCCCTTGGTCAGCTAAGAAGGTGCAGTTTTTACTGTCTAAGCAGTGTCCTGTAAGACAGAAAGTGCAGGATTACAGCAGGTCTGTGCTGTTGTTTTGTCCTGCTGAATGTAGCAATTGTAAATGCAGTAGGGCGTGAGTAGCACTGGTTTCCCTCACATGGCATGGGCTTTGTTTATCACGCCCCACCACTGACTACTGCTCCACTATGGCGTGCACCCATGCCCCTGACCAGCTGTGAGGGTGCAGTTTATTATAGTCAATGTAGCATCCTTGAAAGCAGATAAAGTGCAGGTTTCCAGCAGGTCTGTACTATTGTTTTATTTTGCTGGGTGCAGTGATGGTAAATGTAGCTGAGTGTGAGGAGTGCTGGCTTCCTTAGGCAGCATGGGTTTTGTTGAATCAAGCCACACACCTGACTACTGTTCACAGCTGCAGGCATGCCCCTGTATCCCCGGCCAGCAAAAAGGTGCAGTTTATTACAATCTAGGCAGTGTCCTGCAAGTCAGATAACGCAGGCTTGCAGCAGGTCTGTGCTGTTGTTTCAGCTTGGTGAGTGCAATGATGGTAAATGCAACAAGGTGTGTGAAGTGATGGCTTCTTTCAGGCAGTGCAGGTTTTTGTTGAGTCAGTCTCCACCCTTGACAACTATTCCTAGTTGCTGGTATGCCCAAGTATCGGACAAATAAAGCTAAAGGAGCACTCTTGTCACCGTGATTAGCTGCAAAATACAAATAGATTTTATTCCTAACAATTCCAGGACCCTGTTACTTCCAGCCATCCTGCCTTTTAAAGGGGGTATAACATACTGGACAAACAGTTCTAAATTTATACAGAGTGATGACCTCATAAAACAGAGACACACAAGTGTTATCTAGCCACATAACAATTAAGTTAATACAGTGATATCAATGTTCAATACAAAAAGTATATTTTATACAGTGTCCTTAAAAAGTGAAATAATCAATAACAATATAATATTGTATAGGTGAAGAGACCCAAAGTAAAGTGACATCCCTTTTCTTTACTTTGGGTCTCTTTTTCTACCATATTTCTTTTGAAGTAATAATAGATGCTTTCTCAGTTTTCAATTGAGATGTTTAGTTCCCTTTTATGCAAAAGTGCCATTACAGTTTAGGCAAGGCTGCGTCTAGTTAACAGATACATTTAAAGTATTCTAAATATGATATGCCTGGGATTTCTGGTTTGAATAATTGTAGCCTAACTGATAAATGATAGTAGTAGTTATATTGTTTTTGATTATTTCACTTTTTAAGGACACTATGTATAAAGTACCCTTGTGTGTACTGCACATTGAAATCACTGTATTAATTTAATTGCTATGTGGTTAGATAGCACTTGTGTATCGCTATTTTAGGAGGTCATCACCTGTATAAATTTAGACCTGTTTGTCCAGTATGTTACACCCCCTTTAGAAGGCAGGAGTGCCAAAGTGCAGGGGTCCTGGAATTGTTGGAATAAATCTATTTGTATTTTGCAGCTAATCATGGTGACAAGAGTGCTCCTTTAGCTTTATTTGTCCAATTTGTTCGAGGTTTGCTGCCCACTTGGAGCGCCACCTCGTAGTGTTTGCATTGTTTCACTCTGTTTTTTTTTTTGTATATGTTTCACTCTGTTTTTTTTTTTTTTTATGTCCAAGTATCCCTGGTCAGCCAGGAAGGTACACTTTACTACAGTCTTGGCAGCATCCTGGAAGGCAGATAAAGTGCAGGTTTACAGCAGGTCTGTACTATTGTTTTGATTTGCTGACTGCAGTGATGGTAAATGCAGTAGGGTGTGAAGAGTGCTGGCTTCCCTTGGCAGCACAGGCTTTTCAGTCATGTCCTGCCCCCTGACTGCCATTTCTAGCTGCTGGCATGCCTCATCCTCCCTGATAGCCACTGAAGTTGCAGTTAGCATCTTAGGCCATACCAAGGAAGTTACAGAGTACTGGGTTTTGCCTGTACAGTGGTTAGTATGCCTGGGCTCTGCAACCACACCACGATGCTCTGGGCTCTGTAAACATAAGAAACTAATGACTCAGTGGTGACAAGTTTGGAGACACAAAGTCCTTAGCTGTGCTAAGTATTGCTTTTCTGTTCACCTCCATGATTTGTAAGACTGAGAAGTAGTTGAGTACTGAGAAATTTTGCCAAGAACCTGAAATTGGCCTTGAGCATCAAGAGTTGTTGTAGCACAGTCAGCCATCTTGCCACCCCCGCAATATAACTCTTATAACATGTGAATTTCTGTTTCTTGAAGTAGGATAATAATGCAAATAAATCTACAAGATGTCTACCAATATATTACTGTGTCTACTCTAAACATATAAGAAATATTTTAGACATAAATAAATGACTTATTTGGAAGTTTTGGATATCAGAAACCTATCTCTAAATATAATACATTAACTTCAATTCCATCTTAATAATATAAATTCAAAAATTCCAAGGATCAAAGAACTCGTGTGACAGTGAAGAAAATCTCGGCACAGAATCCAGATCCATTTTCAAAATTCTTCACTGCTGAAACTAGAAATAAATGTTATTTTCAAGAATCAGTGACTCAAAAGAGATGCATTCTATGTTTTTATCTCATTAAAAAATGCAGGTTAATTTTACCAATAAATGTAATAATCTAGCTCATCAATTAACCTTGGATACATTAAAATTTGTCAGGATAAAATCCACCAAGATTTCTTTTGTAGCACATTCCCACCCTGTCACCACAATGAAAATGTGCTGACTCTGTATCAAGGCCCAAAATGTTGTTCCCTTATAGGTCTCTATTATTGACAGAATCAAAGTTCAAACCCAGGGCAGAGTTAATCTTAACAGTTTTGATGTCATGGCTGTCACAACCACTCCTGTGGCTAGGTCCACTGAGCTTCACAGTGCCCACTGCTAAGTGCAATCCATGACAGGGAGAACAGGAATACCCTCCAAGTGTCCATCTAGAGTGCTCGCTGAGTTTATGATTGAAGACCTGCCATAAGATCCCAGGGCTTCTCTCTCTCTAATATGGGTAAGCATACAGTACAGTCTCAAGTCTGTATCCAGGAGAGAACTTCCTAGGTTGCTATGCGGGAGGGGGATGACCCAGCACCATGAGCTCTTCAGGGTTTGCCCTTGTAAACCTGATTGTGTCTTCTCCCATGGGGTGTGCAGCACCTATTTCCCCTTTATGAGATTCCTCCCAAGACCTGTGTATCTCCCTACTCAAGGCACCCATATATTCCTTTTTGGATCCTAAACTTGGTAGCCAATAGTGACACCTTGCACTAATCAGGTTGGTCTCAGATTTGAATAAACCTTTTACCTTTACACACACAAAATCACACAAGGCAGTTTTAAAAGCAAATGCTTTTGACTAACTTCTAAATGATTGTCATACAAACTTTCATAAACAAAAGATTTAGAAATGTGCTTACAGAATAACAAAACAAAGGTGGAAATATACATGCAAAGTTGCAAAAGTGTCAGCCCTTCTGTAGTATCTACTGGTTCTTAGTCTGTCTCTGTGTTGTGGCAGTCTTGTATCTCTTGTGGTCAGGAACAAGCATCCAAATGCAGTGCAAAAGCAAAATACTCTGAGATCCTGCTTGGAGGGTCTTTTATACCCTTCCAGTTTGTAAAAATCCTCTCTGGTTTATAGTTGGTGGCCTTATTTTTATGCCACCAGGTTCTCTCTCTTCCTCTTTACTAAACTTTAAGGAAACATCATGATTAATATTTCATGTGTCCCCCACCCCAACTTCCTGGCGATATAAAAAATGTAATTAAACTGTGGTAACCTTGCTGACACCTCCTGCCTAGAACAATTTCTCCTTTGATCTTAATTTTATGACAGGGGACTGAGTCTCTCATCTCCTGAGTTTTATGACTATCTTCCTTTGTTAGTTAACTAAGGAAATCCATTTGAAAATGGACTCTTGGTTTTCTGGCTAATCATCCTGTTCTCAGGTCAAAGAGGAATGTCAAATATTTTGCAAGACCTTCTGTCTTTCTTGTGATCTTTCAGTAGAACTATGTACCTCTGTGTCAAAGTTCATTCTCCTGGCCTGTTTGGGAATTTTAAACATAACTGAAATCCTCCACATGTAACCTTATTAAAGCATAAACAGAAAAAACATAAACAAAAAATATTGTCTGCAATATTGTTATTTCTACAGTGGCCAAATCACCACATCCTCCCTCCTTAGACTGAATTTATGAGAACACACCCTGTTGTGTAGTAGAGTTTCCATAATTCTGTTTACTGTTTGAACTGATGAGATAGGCTATGTGTGTTTGTGTTAGCTGACCTGCCCTGTAGGTAATTGTCATGTTGTAGGCCTGTAGGACAATACTCCATCAGAGTAACCATCCATTTGACTTATCCATTTGATTTAACCATATCAGGGGCTGTGATTGGTCTGTACCTCAAAGCACCTCATGTAGAGCTATGGCTCTAATTTATTCAGGGCCCATACCAGTGTAAGATATTCCTTTTCTACTGTGGAGTATGCCTGCTCCCAGGGAAGTAACCTCTTGCTAAGGTACACTATTGGGTGGTCCTGCCCTGATTAAATGTCTGACTGAGGATTGCTCCCATCCCCACATGAGAGGCATCTGTCTGGACCACAAATTGCTTAATGTAATCTGGACTGGCAACACAGAGGCACTGCACTGTGCCTCTTTTAGCCATGTGAAGGTTTGTTCTCAGACTGGCTCCACTTTTCTTTGTGGCTGTCTTTTCTTCAGTAAACTAGATAGGGGCTGCTAGGGTACTGTAACTGGGCACAAACCTTTGGTAGTACTCTATGGTCCATACAAAGCTCCTAATCTGATTTTGGGTTTCTGGCATGGGCCATGCCTCTATTGCCTCTATTTTGCTTGATTAGAGTGAAGCTTCCCCTACCCCACTACATGGTCTATGTATGCCACCTCTACCATAGCCACCTAGCACTTTTCAGCCTTACAGTGAGCCCTGCCTCTGTATCCTGCCCAACACTTCCTTCAGGTGGGACAGGTGTTCCTTCCAGCTGGTACTGAAGATGGCAATATCATCAAGATAAGCCACTGCATACTGTTCAGTACCATGTAACACCTGGTTGACCATCCTTTGGAAGGTGGCAGGGTGTTTTAACTCCAAAAGGCATTACCTGGAATTTGACTAATCCTATTGGTGTGATGAAGGCAGACCACTCTCTAGCTCTGGCAGTCAACTCCATCTGCCAGTACACTTTCATCAAGTCAAATGTGGTAAGATATGTCACCCCTCCCAGCTTGTCTAATAGTTCATCCATCCATGGCAATAGGTGGTGTCAGGCTTTGTGACTACATTGAGTCCACAATATTCCACACAAAATGAGTAAAGCTATCTAGCTTGGGAACAAGGACTATGGGTGAGTCCCAGGGCTGTGAGATTTCTGGATTACCCTAACTCCAGCATTTCCTCCACCTCCAACCTAATGTCCTTTAAGATGGCCTCAGACACCCAGTAGGCTGTCCACTGTATGGGCTCCTGCATCTCTGTGTCTACATCATGTGTTGCAAATGGGGTTAGTCCCAGCTTGGTTGTAGACAAAGGAGCAAAGTCCTCTAAAACCTTCCTCACTTCCTGAGACTGTTCTGGAGTCAACTGGGGTGGCAGTTTAATTGCCTCTATAGATGACTCCTTCTTGCTTTCCTCTAGCTAGTCCAGTAGAGGGTCTTCATCATCTGTCCCTCCCCAGGACTGCACACTAAAATACTATGTCAGCCCTATTTGCATATGGCTTCATCATGTTGACATGGTTTATCCTATAGGTATGTCTCATGTGAGACAATTCCACAATATAGTTTACATGATTGACCTGTCGGACTACCTTATATGGTCCCGCCCACTCAACCTGCAGTTCGTCCTTCCAGAGCAGAATAAGGACATGTCTTCCTGACCTTCACTGTACGAGCTAGCTCTGGAATGGTGAATGTACAGGACAGTTTGCATGTGTTGGGCAGCTGGCAGGTTGCTTTGGGCAGCTCCCATAAGGTCCTTCAGCTTCTCCCTAAACTTAAGGATATACTCCACTATGGGAGTTCCCTGGTTGGTGTGCTTGCCTTCCAGTCCTCCTGGATCAAGTCTAGGGGCCCACTCACCCTACAACTGTAGAAGAGTTTGAAGGGGAACCCTGTTGACTCTTGGGGCACTTCCTGTATGTGAACAACAGGCGGAGAAGGTATTTCTCCCAGTCACTCCTATGCTGTTCAGCAAACATTTGGAGCATTGATTTTAGGGTACCATTAAACCTTTCCATGAGCCCATTGGCTTATGGGTGATAATGTGTCATATGTCTCTGCACCTTCCCACACTTCTCCCACAAACTCTCTCATCAGGTCCAATATGAAGTAACTCCTTGGTCAGTGATATCCTCCTGTGGAATCCCAACACACAAGATGATCCCTAGCAAGGTGTCTGCCACTTGTCTGCCTTAAGGAGGAAGGGCAAAGGCCTCTGGTATCGGGTGGTCTAATCGACACCATCAGAATAAACTTCTATCTGGAGGAGCTTGGGTACTCAAAGGTCCCACAATATCCATCCCTACCATTTGGAATGGCTCCTCCAGAATGGGCAATGGAATTAGGGCAGCATTGGTTTTACTACCTTCCTTCCCTATCTGTTGGCACTGGTGACAAGACCTGCAATATTCCTTCACCTGCTGGGTGAAGTTGGGCCAATAGAAATTCTGGACCAATCACTGTGTGATGCACACAATGCACACAATGCCCAGATGTTGCACATGGGGATATCATAAGTGACCTTGAGCAAATGCTCATGATACCCCTGGGGAATAGTGATGGGCGAAGTGGCCCCAATTCGCTCAAGTAGTGATTTGGGAGTAAAGGCAAATTCATGGAGTGCTCCTCAATGCAAGCTGAGTACTTTATGTTATTAATGAGTAAAACAGTCAAAACAGTGGTGGAATTCAAGCATGCATGGGACAGTCATAAGGCAATTCTAGGGGTGGGTGTAGAAAGAAGTAGGCTGCTGTTTAACTAGGATCTGCAGCTTATCCACTAGGTGAGGAAATGGGCAGACTGAGTGGGCCAAGCGGTCCTTATCTTGTCAAATTCTATGTTTCTATGTTTCTATGTAACACAAAGTCCATTGAAAACAATGACTTTGCATTACTTGGCTTCCCAAACCACTACTCCATCATTTTAAGGCTGGCACATTGAAAACAATGTACTTCACCTTGTTTTTAAGCTCCAAAGGTAAATTTTGCAGTGTTTCATGGGATTTCAGGTCACAGCCTCAGCTTGGTGTAGTGTCTGTAGGAAGCTGTATGAGACAGTCTGCTCTGAGAGCTCTCTGCAATACTCAAACCGTCAAAAAGCTGTTAAAAAGCCTTTTTGAGTCATTTATTTTGCTGAAACTTTAGTTCATCGATTATAGGAAACCCTCCTGTGCTCATATCATCAAGCATTTATTGTCTGTGTATGGATTTTGAATGTTAGTGTGCAAAATTCAGTCTGTATACTGAGAGACAGTGGAAGTGTGCTTTGGGGAGGGGTGTATCTGTGGTGTAGGTAGATTAACTTGGAGAAAAAACAGAGCTTTCTGTGTTGGTAATATGTTTCTTGTATAACTGTGTTAATATACACACAGTAATATTTTCAATATGTCTTACCTTTTTGCTGATTGTTGTGGTGCAGCAGTGCATCATTTTAGTTTGTTTAAAATTTGTAGTTATATTACTGAAGTTTTCAATTTACTTGCATTACTTAGTGTGTGTGTGAGTATGTGTGATGCGTGTCATCAAATCAGACACCTTTATTATGCCACATAATAATTTCAGCAATGTGAAGCTGCTATCCACTTCAGCTGTGTGGTTTTGTACTTCTTTGTGATACCTTTACTGGTACTAGTACTAGTACTAGTGACTGTTACTGCCATGAGTGCATAATTTTAGTATGTTTAAATAGTGGTTATATTACTGAAATTTTCAATTTGCTCTGCATTACTTGTGTGTGTGTGAGTATGTGTGTGACACGTGTCATCAAATCAGACACCTTTATTGTGCCACTTAATAAATTCAGCAATGTGAAGCTGCTATCCACTGCAGCTGTGTGATTTTTGTACTTCTCATGGTATCTTTACTGGTACTAGTACTAGTGACTGTTACTGCAGCAGTGCATTACACTGCTCACCCCAACCGGCAAAGGTATTCTTTTCAGATTTGAATTTATGATGGTGAGCACTGGTTAGGTGTTCTGTCTTTGTGTCTGCATCTCTTCAGGTCACAGTGCAATCTTAGTCTGTCTGTGAATTTGCATCTCTTTAGGGCCCAATCTCCATCTGTAACTTAAGTCACAGTTGTTTCTTTGACTTCCCTTCAGAGTATTGGACAGGTGTGGTGCTTAATTCTGCTTGAACAGTGTACTCATTAATATGCTTTTTAAGTCAGGACCATCATCACGAGTCACTTGTGATACAAATCAAGTTTTCATCATCACATTCACAAATGCAGTCACACATCACGATTCACGATCATTCACATTATGAATCACATTAATTTTTTTTAGTTACTTGGATGTATTGTAAGCCTGTTTTGTAGTATCTCCAGGCTTCACCACCCCACCATTGTAACCATTCATATGTGTTTTAAGTCTGGCAGTTTTAGGTTACAGCTCATTGGAGAAGTACAGCCATAGGAGTGTAGGTATTCATGTTTCTTCATTATCACGGTCACAAATGCAGTCACAAATCATGATTCACAATCACATCACAAATCACAACATTAATTTTTTTAATAGTTACTTGATGTATTGTAAGCCTGTTTTGTAGTATCTCTCCATGCTTCACCACCCCACCAGTGTACTCATTAATTTTGTTTTTAAGTCAGGGAGTTGGACAGTGTCTGCAGTACATACACAGACTGGAAAGAAGACTGAATGCACACATGCAGTTTAGTACAGTATACTTGCACTGCTCAGAATACAAAGTGTCACGATACAGAAGACAACAAAAAAGGGCTTAATTACATACAAGGGTCGGGGTGGTGGAGGAATACATTTTATAACACAGCAAGGAAGGTGTGGGGGCACATGTGTGAGGAAAAAAAAATAATGTGGGATCCCATGGTGATCCAGCAGCAGTTCCAGCATGGACATAATTTGCAACTGATGTTTCTATATGTGATCCCTGCTGCTCACAGCACTCACCCTCTCATCGATATCCTCCACAGCACTTCAGAGAACTGCCAAGTCAGCCTGTTTTACATGCAGTTCTCTGGGGTCCCACATTCTACAGGCTGACCTGCTGGTGGTGGTGGTGGCGGTGGGTGCTGGTGGAGCAGCAGGTGCTGCTGTGGCCATCCTCTTCTTAGGGTGCCGCAATGCACAGCTGCACCCTCTGCCACAGAATGGCCAGCAGGTGCAGGCATGGTCCATTCTGTGGCAGCCTGCCACTCCAACTGCTGGCGATTGAGCATATGGGTGCACTGGCCCTCAGTCTCCAGGTGAGTCCCCGGGAGCCACGGTGCACCTCCACCTCACATAGGTAGCACTTGACCACACTGCTGTCCCCCACACAGTAAAAAACTACCAAACAATGGAGGTGCAGGGAGGACCAGGCACAGGCAGGGCATGGCCAGATGAACTGGTAACCAGCTGTTCACAGTGCTGAACAGAGATGGGATCCACACCTGGGCCCGGGAAATGGGCACATCCTGCTACAGGAAACCTGGACTTGGTGGTGGTGGTGATTCAGCTGCCTGAGAGTCAGGACTGGAGGTGGTGCTAGTCCTGCTTTCTGGGGACACTCACATGTGTCGAGCGGTCCAACAGGAATGGGTGCCCATGCCTCCACACATGCGCACGGTATGAAGCTTACCACTACCATGCTCTCCCAGAGCTGCCCCCACCCCAGACATTCCCTCACCCTGGTCCATCTCTCCTACTGAGCTCCTCAGTCTGACCAATTACTACTCACACTGTCACACAACACACACATGCAGTCACACAGACAAACAACTAACTACTTATAAAGGTAAGAACAATAAAATTTACAGAAAGAACACATTAAGTAAAAGAGTACAGAAAAGACAAACAGATGTAGCTTTGAAAGGTTTTGGGTCTAAATCAAAGTTTAAATCTTCTCCTGACTCTGATCTCAAAGTATCAGCAGTCACAAAGCACACTACTTCTCTCCGTCTGCACAGAAGAAAGTAAAAGTGTCTGCTTGTATGACTCACTTTCTTCCTGCCTAGTTAAAGAGCATGTGACTTACAGGTACTACAAGCCATGTGACATGTGGGGGCTGCAGATCTGAAACACCAAGTGGATCACTTAGAATCATACTGAGGAACGGAGTCCATTAAAACAATGGCTTCACCTTACTTCGCATTGCCATTCCACCTTAATGTGAAGTGATAATGACAAAGCGGAGAGAGCACTTTGCATTGCCCACTCCGCATAGTGGATTGGCAAGGCAGTGCCCACTTTGCATTTATTTCACCAGCAGAATTTAAATTTGCTGCATCTCTACTGGGAAACAACAAGCTGCCTGCCCAACACCCTTCCTTCGTTCTGTCCTCACATACTGTGTATACAATAGTCCATTGTCCCAAAATACCCTATGTCTCATGTTACCTCCTGTGTCCCATTAGATTCTGCACAAGCCTCAGCCTCTCCAAACTAGGATCAGTCCTCTGAGCAGTGGCAAATTCTCACATTTTCCCAAAGCATGGGACATGTCCCTTTGTTCCTAAACTGGGGTCCATAGCTTCTAGCATTAGGGCACTTAGAGACATTGCCATCTCTAACCTTCTGACCATTGATTAACCCTCCTCTTCAGAGCAACCTTCTGCAGCTGTTTTTGAAATGCTACTTGGGAAGTCATACTCTCCTTTCACTACTCTCCATGTCAGGAGACACAGGCTGGGGAACCAGCCACCTCTTTTTTCCACCAGGATTTCTGTGGAGTTCAGGGAATCACAAGTGGCTTTAGCTGTCAGACTGCAGGTAACCACACACACCACCCCTGCTGTAGAATATTTCCTACAATCACATCCAGGGCAAGGTTGTCTGCCACTGCCACTTTTTGCCCTCTCTCCTGTCTCACCCCAGTCCAGAAGAACACCAGCTAGTGGCAGAGTTTCTCCTCCCCAGTGAATCCTCACTATTAAAACTGATTAGGTATAGTTATTCAGGCCCAACCAAATCCACTTTTACTAAGATAAGAGCCATCCCCATGTCCCTTAACTCATTGCCTCCACAGGCTCACTCTGAGATTACACCACTTGCCTCCTGAATCTCCTGTATACTTTTATCAGTGAATCCTGGGCCTTTCTAAGCAAAATCAAGCCATAGTCAGTATGTTGCAAACAAATGCTAATAGCTCAATAACTATACATGCTAGACACAAAGTATGAGTGGCAGAGTTATTCAGCACAAAATTGCCTTTCCAATGGTGGCATGCATCTAATAATGTCATTTTGTATTTTTCTATGCTGGTTGAAAGAGCAACTAAATATTTTTTCACTAAAAGGGCAACATAATCCATTTTTGTTAGAAAATATGTAAAATATCAACACCAAATTAAGCATACAGACATTAAATGGTGTTTTGATATTATGTTTGCTAAAAAAGATATCTTTTACTATAAAATGTAATTTTTCCCCATTTTAGTCAAGGTGCTTTGATGAGATTTGAGGGCTAAATCTCAACCACACACACCATATCATAAACAAATGTGTATAACTCCAAAAGTATACATGATACACACAGAGTATCAGCATGAAAGTTGATGAGCACAAAATGCCTTTCCAATGGTGCTATGCAACCAGTTGTAATCAATACGGTTTTTATTTTATACCTGCTGAAGTGCCAAAACAGTGAATTTTATTCAAGCTGCTTAGGTGAATCTTGATGGAAAACATGTCAGCCATACACACCATACCATAAACAAATGCAAATAACTCCTAAAGTATACATGATATACACATAATATCAGTGACAAAGTTGTGCAGCATAAAATTATCTTTCCAACGGTGCTATGCAGTCAAATATATATTATATTCTGTTACAAATATATATATATATTAAAATATGTAAGTGACTTCTCCAGATGTTGCAAGGGCACACTGGGAGTCAGTAGCCGACTTCTGCAGACATCCTCAGGACACACCAGTGTTTTTACTGGCGACTACAGGCGCCTGCTAGGACACAATGAGTTAACCCATGGGTCTGCACCCCATTTACAGTAACTGGGAGTATGTGCTCCTAATGCTTACATGCATGCTTTCAGGGATACACAGTGCATCCAAATCTGTTCAACCATCATTTGGTCCACTGTGCCTTTTTAGTACACTGCCTAGCCAGAGCCCAGGCTGTTTACAAAATCAACAGTCATCATTTCTTGTATCCAAGAAATCCTTTTGGTAACTTGGGGCTTCCTTCAGTGGAGGCAGTGAAGGTTATAGCTGCCCTGAAGGTGCACTTTTCCTTTCTGCCCTGCCACATCTTGCCCCACTTCCTTTCAGAGCAGGCCTGCTCCTGGCATAGTGATCTGAGAGCACAGCAGCTTGCTGTGCTGTTTTGGATCTCAGTCCTATAGCCAGGTTTTCAACTCTGGTGGACAAGCCCAAAAGAACTGCTCAAAAGTACAACCTCCTCAGTTTCCCCACAGAGTTTGCTTCCACCCCTCCCACCAATGTTTTAAAAACTGGCATTGCTTTGTGGAGTTCCTCAAAGCTTATGTCAGGGCTTTTTAATTTCTGTAATTTAACCCTGTAGGCCCTCAAGAGTCAGTTCATGCTTTTAAGCAAAGCAGCTTTAAGAGCTTTAAGTTTCTAATAATCTTGGCAGTTATTATTGTCCATTTGGCCTAGTGCCTCACGCTCTTTACCAGTAAGTAGCAGGGATAGCTGGAAGCTCCAGGACTCCTCGGTGGTATTATGGCCTTGATACAGACTTTTTCAAACAAATTCAAACATATATCCATATCCTCCCCTCTTTAAATTCAGCTATTCATTTGGAGCTTAACTCATACCTCAGCCCAGGACTTTCAAGTTCACCCTGCCACTTACCTCCTCTGGAGCTGGCCATTGGAGTCTTAGCTTCTACAGTTCAAACTCTCTCTGGTACTGCTTTTCTTTGGCCTCTCTCTGAAGCTGCCATTCTCACATGGTAAGTTCCTCTGATGCTATCTTTCTTGCATCTTCAGTTTCATCATCTTCAGCTGCAGTCTGATCTCTTCTAGCTCCATCTCTGTGGTGACCTTCCCTGGTGCTCTGGCCCTTGGTTTCTCTGACCTTGTTGTCCTCTCCCTGGGACTGGACACTGTGACTTCTCTTGCAGCCCTACGCCCATGGTCTGGTCCCTTTCCATCACTTGCTGTGACTCAAGGTTCAGGGCAACTGCTTGCTCATTAGCTGACATGAGAGCATCCACAAGGTTCTTTTGGTTCGTCCCTCATACTGGACCGCTCTTTCCTGACACACCTGCCTTAGGTGATCTGCAGTGTATTCATTCTAATTGGAAGCCATCTTCTTCCCTCACTACTGCTACATTAACTTAAACCATAATAAAAATAAGGTAGTGAACGTTATATTGTAACCAAATTATTTTCCCCAAATCTCAGCCCCTGTTTTGTGTGTGAATTGTTTTGGTTTATCAATTTTGATACACTGCCCTTGAATTCAACCTCTATGCCTCTGCCACCATTATCTCTTGGATCCCACCATTGTGCACCAGATCTGTCATAAACTGACTCCTGGGGCCGGGTCCACTAAGCTTGCAGTGCCCACCCCTAAGTGCGATCCATGACAGGGAGAAACAGGAAAACCTCCAGTGTCCATCTAGAGTGCTCACTGAGTTCATGACTGAACACCAGCTATGAGGTCCCTGGGCTTCCTCTCTCTAATTTGGGTAAGGATACAGTATGGTTTCATGTCTGTAGCCAGGTGAGAACTCACCTAAGTTGCTGTACTGGGGGTGACCCAGGCATTATGAGCTCTTTGGGGTTTGCCCTCGTAATCCTGATTGAGTCTTCTCCCACAGGGTGTGCAGCACCTAGTTCCCTTACAGACTCCTCCCAAAACCCATGTATTTCCTTACTTAAGGCACCCAGATATTCCTTTTGGATCCTAGACTTGGTAGTGAACAGTGACATCTTGCAATCAACCAGGTTGGTCTCAGAACTGAACAAACCTTTTACCTTTCATACACACAAAATCCCTCTGAGGCAGTTTTAAAAGCAAAATGCTTTGACTAACTCTAAATGATTATCATACAAACTTTACAAACAAAAGACTTAGAAATATGGTTACAGAATAATAAAAATAAAGGTGGAAATATGTAGCAAAAGCACACTGTAAACATTTTAAATGTCTATTTTCTACTTTGTTTGTGGAAACACAGGTGTACAGAAAATAAAAGAAGTTTACAAAAGTTGCAGTTCCTCTGTAGTATTCATTGGTTCTTAGTCTGTCACTGTGTTGTGGCAGTCTTGCTTCTCTTGTGGTCAGGAACAAGTGTCCAAATGCAAAGCAAAAGCAAAATGCTCTGAGTTTCTGTTTGGGAGGCCTTTATATACCCTTCTAGTCTATAAAACCCTCTCTGGTTTATAGCTGGTGGTCGTATTTTTAGGCCACCAGGGGTCTCCTTGATCTTTCCCAAACTTTGAGGGAATCATCATGATTAATATTTCAGGTGTCCCCAATCCCAACTTCCTGGCACTTATGAAAAAATGTAATTAGACTGTTGTAACCTTGCTGACACTTCCTTCATAAAACCATTTCTCCTTTGATCTTAATTTTATGACAGATAACTGAATCCCTCATCTCCTGAGTTTTATGACCTCTTCCTTGATTAGTTAACCAGGGAAATGCCCTTTGAAAATGGACTCTTGGTTTCCTGTCTAATCAGCCTGTTCTCAGGTCACAGAGGAATGTCAAATATTTTGCAAGTCCTCTCTTTGCTGTGATCTTTCAGTAGAACTATGTACCTTTTGTCAAAGCTCATTCTCCTGGCCTGTTTGGGAATTTTAAACATAGCCAAAATGATCTGCATATAACCATTTAAACCATAAGCAGAAAAATATACAAAAAATATTGTCTGCAATATTATTAGTTCTGCAATGTCCAAATCACCACAACAACTATGCTCCTGGATGTATACTTTGAGAGGACTTACTGTACATCCCACAGAAATATGATTGAAGGGACATGCAATTACATACTGTATACTAGACAATTTGTGGAATACAGTATTTGCTGACTGTTTTCCACTGATAACTTTTCTGACATGAGGAATGAGCTCCAGAAGTAGAATTAGGAGAAAGCATCATGTGTGCTAAATGTAGAAGAAACATGGAGGATAGCTGAGAATAAAATTAAAAGTTGGTTGAAACCCACATCCCAGAGGTGGTTAAATATGGTAATAAAGGAAACAGCTCACAATGGTTATATAATAAAACAAAAGGAGTTTAAGGAGAAAGAAAAAAGCTTACAGTAGAACTAAATGTACAGGAAATGGGACACACTGGAATAGCTATGGAAAACTGGTTAGACTATGATAAAAATGAAAATACTATGAATGGGAGTAAGGCAGTTCTAGAATCAAAGATGACTTTCATCACTGAGGATAACTGTGAATCTTTTATGTATATGTCAGTAGCATTAATGGGTCAAATCGGATTGGACCCATTGATTGAGGGTGGACTAACAATCTCCAGTGAGGAAAATATAGTTAATGTATTCAATCAGTATTTCTGTTCCGTGTTTCATAAGGGTACAGAAACTACTGAAACAATCAAGATTCAAAGGGTCACTCTTAGGCAAACCATAGATAAAGAAAAGCTACTTATCCTACTTAAGAGCCTGAAAACAGATAAGCAATTGGATTGGAAGAGATCCATCCACAAGTCATTAAGAAAATGGCATTAGAGCTGATGGGACCTACAAACTGCCTTTTGAGAGATCCCCGAATGCAGGGTAGGTAGTAGATTGCTGGAGGAAGGCACTAGTGTTGCCAATGTTTATAAAGGATGGAGGGCAGACTACCATAATTACAGACTTGTCAACCTGACATCAGTGCGGGAAAGATTTTGAAGTCTTATCAAAGAGGAAGTATAGAAACATATAATTTATAAGAAATTGTTCAACACCCATTATGGTTTATTTGGAGGGAAGTCATGCCAGACACACTTTATTAGGTTCTTTGAACCTGTAAACAAAGCACTTGATAGTTACCTACCAACTTATATGATATTTAAAAAGAAGACATGACAAGATGTGCATTGTGGTAGGATAATGGCAAATCTCAGGTGTGGTGTGAGGCATGAAGTATCACTGAGTGTCTTCAACCACCTGAGAAGTTCTGCTAGTCCACCACAGTGCATGCCCTGGAGTGTCTTACTGCAATTATAAAATGGGTCGAAGATTAGTTTGGGGAAGGGGTGAAGAAATACACCAAAATCAAAAAGAAACATTCTTATGACTTAAAAAAGATTCATCCACCTCAGCAAAACAGTCCTAGCACTGAAATGCCAGCTTAGATTCATTTATTATGTGCAGCAAAATACATGTATTTTAATTAGATCTTAAATCTTCTATTTTCCACACACCCCTCTCCCCATTTACCCATTCCTCACCTTTCATTCTTTTTTCTTTATAGTATTCCTTAATTTTTCTCAATCTTGTTTATTTTCTGTCTTGCCTACATTCAGTAGATGGAATGTTTACTATGGATAGAATACAAGAATTTAAATCTCTGCTTAGTTCTGCTGGCAGAATGTTTACCATCACTAACATGGAACAGAAGGCTGCAGATAGATTCTGCAGTGCTGTTGGGCTGAGACAACAGCACTGGCAAAGTTGGCCCTCAGACAGTCAGGTTTCAGAATTTTAAAACCCTTTATAATTTTAGATTAACTTAAAGCCTACATCACAGTGTCACATCAGGAATTTATTGCAGAACTAGACAAATTAAGTTTAAATAGGAGACAGATTAGATGGATTCAATCATGGCTAACAGAAAACAGAAGGTATGTATTAAAGGATATGTATCCAGTGGGGAGGACAAGTGGGGAACCAACGGGCTCAGTTCTGGGACTACTACTTTCTATATTTCCAGCACACAACCAAATGATGGAGTATAGATGTGCACATCTCTGATGATACCAAGATTGGAATGATAGTGGTCAATAAGGTGGGGTTAGTACAATGAAGAAAACCTTGAACCCATTAAATGATGGGCTAACAGATCTTAACTCATGTCCATACTGACAAATGCAGTCATACATCTCAGCATGAAAAATAAAAGGAACAATTGTAAACTCAGTGGATTGGAACTGAAGGACTCAACTGAGTAGAAGGGCCTTGGTGTTAGAGTCACCAGTAATTTAAAGTTTGAGAATCAAAGTAAACTATTTGACAGAAAGGGATAAAATTCTGAGATGTATCAACAGGAATATAACCAGTAGAAGCAGGTAGGTCCAAATGCCCTTGCACAGTTCTTTGGTGAGGTAACACACTGAATACTGTAGCCAGTTCTGGGCACCTCATTGAAAAGAGATATAGGACACATGGAGGGGTGTAGACAAGAGCCATAAGAATGGGAAGGTGACTGATGGGAAATAGTTATGAGGAGAGACTGAGATGATGCATATGTACAGCCTGGAGTTAAGACAACTAAGGAGGGATATGTGCCTAGTTTTAAAGTCTTCCAAAACAAGGACCTATGTGACTGTTTAGGAGTGGAAACAAGTAATACTGTAGCAGTTGGTCAGTCAGGTTTTATTGATCAACTGTGATGGATTAACATCAAAGTTATTACAATATGATACATTTAAAATACATTGCAGTTTGTACAAATAAAACAGGACTTACATTAACACAGCAATAGCCCAGTACAAAATCTTACATAAAAAGCAGGGATAGCCTGACATCTAAAACATATTAAGAAACAGAATTTACTATCACTATGTGCACTACAGGCAGTTCATATGGAACCATAGAATGAACTATTTTATTTCCCAGTCATAGCTTACATTGTAATATGCAATTGAATTCATTAAAGTAATTATCTAGATAAAGCACCCATGGGAATCAAATACATAAAGGAAGTATGGTCAATTTATAAGATCTAATCTAAGGAAAAGTTAAAGCTTATCTATACTCCAGTGGCTTTTGTACTTAGAGTCTTCCCATTTTTGTACAATGCAGAGCTCAATCCTAGCTTATTAACTTGCAAACGTTCTGGTTATTCCGCTAATAGGACTTACACACACTTAGAGTAAATCGACTGACCGAGATTGATAAGACTGTGCCACTAATTAACAATACTACCTTTGCTGCTGGACTGACTTCTACACCATGCATTCCATAGTGCTCCATGTCATTTCTGTTTTTCACTTGGCAAGCAGATAATATCCAGTGGCATGAGACTTAATCCTCAGGCTGTCCATCCTCACTGACTAGTATCTGCCCCAAATTAGCTACCATACTTACTAGGAGTTATACTAGGAATAATTTAGATGCACAGAGGGCTAGTTTGCCCATTATAGTATATCCCTGCAAAGCCCCAAATAACCCAAGTGAGTCTGCCTAAATTATAAAACCTTAGGATATAGTTGATCCCCATAAATTACAGTATAAAGGTAAGTTAAATCAATTTCTCCCAGACTTATGTATACAGTTATAAGGTCATACTTTATACAACACATTGGATAACATATGAAAAGACATAAATATTCAAAACAATTGGCAAAATGTGTAAATGTAAAAGCATAAAATAATACATACTTCTATCAGGGTTTTAAGTGATGTCCATGTCTCCTTTGCCCTCACAATCCATTTAGTATTTTAATACTATGTGGAGAAGTAAAATTGCAAAACAGACATACACAGCTCCAAAAAGGGAATCCATCAAATTAATGCACATCCTTAGCTTCAGAGAAGGTCTCTAATGATTAGTAGAAATCTTGCTCCATTGAATAAAGCTATGTGCTAAACAAGAGTACCACAGAATGCAATGGTCTTCTTAAAGCAGCAGCTAAATCATGAGGACTTTTCTCTCTGGCCCCAATCCTAGCAAATCATTTCAAATTACCGACCAAGGAGGAGGTTTTAAATTGCCTTCATAGGAGTTTTATCCCACAGGCAGTTTATAATTCTCACCAAAAGCATTATTGTAAGGCTGATAGTAAAGGTAAATGTATTTAGCTGCAGACTCTGGGCTACAACCTCCTCCACATTTTCATATAGCCAGCAGGTGCTGGCCATTTTTTACTGCTTCCCAGTCTCCCATTCAGAGGGTTAATTTGACTAAGCAAACACTCTCCCAATGTTTCTATCAGCTCCAGGTAGCATCACAGCAATTTCACAGTGGTTCCAACATCTGCCCTCTGTGACACTTGGACAGCTGGTTCTGATTGCTCTATGATTTTGTAATATAAAATGTGTTATTGAGTGTCTCTCATGAGATATCCTGCACTCCTGGGATAACCCTCCCCAACCAGGTCTCATTAAAATAACAAGATATATGTTAACCTTACAGCCAGGAGATAATTAAAAACTAGAGAGACATAATTAAGGGTGTCCTTTTATTTGGCTTAATGTAGCTGACCAGCTGCAAGGAGGGATTGTAAACTTTTATGATGATTCAGAAAAGTTGCAATTTATGACCTCCTGCCTTTGATGTGTGAAAATAGGAACTGCTGAAAGGTCAAAGAATAGCAGGAAACCACTAAGATCAAAGAAGTCATTTGGGAAATGGATGTTGCGATGTCACCTTATTTAAAATACCTCCTGGGTGATGGGACATCCTGTGTGTATTAATTTTTATATTTTACAGGGAGGATCTAGGTGACATCATTGAAGGGCAGGTTTACATAGTATAACTGTATTCTGTATTTCCACTTAGGCACATTCCTGTTGGACTCTGAAACAACACCATCTACTTTAAGTACCATTTTAGAAGGTAGTACATTAGATAGACAAGTCTAACTGCATTATGGTGGTAGGAGTTTGCACTTGTTCCTTGTTTTCTTTTAAGTGATTGCATGCTTTGTGATATTTGGTACTGTGTTTACATTTTACCTATTTTTATCCATTTTCTAAGTTAACCTCTTATATTTAAAGAGACTGATTGATGCCTTCAAAGTTCTTTCTCTTGCATGTGAATTACAAATGGTTAAGGCTGACTAAACTGTTCAAAGCTTGATGTTAATACCAAACTGGGAAAAGGTAAGAATTTATCTAAGGTCTTACATAGAGTTTTTAGTGTTCATTTTGTATACCTAGTTAGGTGCCTGTAGGCGAAAGATATCTGGCATTCCCCAAAGAGCAGAATTATCTGAGCCTGTACATTTGGGTATGCTAGCAAAGGTTCACAGTTTGAATCCCTCCAACACTTGATACCAAAGTTGATTCAGACCCACAAAACAGACAGGAGGGTTATCCTGTTATGTTACACTGTTCACAATGCTGCACTTGGAGGTTGGCACTGTGGAGCAGAGGGCCTGTTCTGCTGAGTGGGTTGTGACACCTCCATCTTTGCCATGGCACTATTAGCACATGCACTTTTGGTAATTTTAGGAACTAGATACTTCCACATTGCTTCTAAGCATACCAGATGAACCTCCACCATCTTTCTTCAACAGCTCCAAGAGCAGAAGCACCTGTAAAATGAACACAAAAATGCTCCACTGATCACAATAACTTGAGGTCATATTAAGAAACCAGTAACCCATACTCCTAGGCAATGTTAGCATACCTTTGAAGGGGAAAAGAAGCATATCAGCAGCAAGGCAAATCTCCTCTCTGTTGCCGCTCAAGCTACCAAAACACCCTTTACTTTTCCTTTCCTGGACACCAGACAAAATCCAAGCACTGCTGTTGTGTACAGAAGTACTGTACAGGCTACTGACTGTTAAGGTGCAATGTTATCTTGTTTGTTAAATTCAGTGGCATAAAATACCATGACTGTCCAGAGATAGTTCAACCTCACCACACTCTCAGTAACATAAAACTGCACCACAGCTGAGACGCCAGCTCAACACCATGCGGATTGCTGATTATAAGTACAAACTGCTGAATTTTATAACTGGCATGCCAAAACAACTCCCTTTTAACTGAAGAAGCCTAATATCATTATGGGTTTCATTCATCATTTTGAGGAACTTTAGAATAACATTAAAAATGAGATGAATCTCTGAACACCACCTCATAATGAGAGCTGCAGGGAGTGGAGCGGCATTGCAGTCATCTTGCCACCCTGACCCCCACACACACACAATATGTAATAGCATAAATGAGGGTAGAAGGCATAAAAGCAATTGAAAAGAGACCACTATAAAACCACCAAATGGTTAAATTGGTTTACCCAAAGGGTAATTACCATGTAGAACTCACTCCTGAAGTTGTAGTGTCATGACAGACAATAAACAGTTTCAAATCACATTTGAATTTGTATAGTGAACTCCGTAACCGAACTCTCAGTTAACCAGAAATCCCTGTAAACTTAATTCCAATCTCGTTGCCAATCATGCTTCACTTTAAATCACAACTTATTCGGATTTTGTTGGCAACTTGCTCAAATTACTGCCTGCACCAATGCTATGCCTGGTTTTATTTTATAATAAATAAACTTCACTGTTCTGTGGCACCTAGGTACAGTAAGTCAGTCTATCTATGTGATTGTCAGCTAGGTATCAGCTGTAATCATTTAATTTCTGCAACGAACTGGCAACAAGCAGATCAGAAACGCTGTTGTGCTGCTGTACTTTTCATCTGTTCCTCCTGTTCCCTGCTGAAGTATGAGCTCCACAAATTGTGAGAGAACTGTTCTTACCTTGCAGCAGAAGCTTCAAATTTTTGAGTGCATAGAGAATGGTGAGCAAGTGGTCTCTCTTGCCGCAGGAGTTTGGGGTGGGCAAATTGATGATATAAGACATCCAAGAAGCTAAGCACAAGCTCTGAGAATTTGCTATGTCCATGGAGGGCTCCGTGGGGCTTGAGAAGCACAAAACCATGTTAGCCTGCAAAGACTATGAGTGGATGATTCTGTCTGTGGTTTTGCCAGGAGAGGGAGAGGGGTGCCCTATCTCTGGCCCACTTCTGAAGGAGAAAGCCATCCAGATGCACAAAAACTTAGTGGGATAGAGGATATTTTGCAGCTATTGACAGATGGTGGGATTGCTTTAAGAAGCAACATGGAATCTGGCAATTTGGCTATGTGGAGAGATGCTTAGTGCTGCTGAGAAAGTAATTGCTCCATTCCTTCAGCAGCTACAAGACCTCATAAAGGCTGAATCACTCATGGACCACCAAGTTTACAATGCCAATGACACTGGGTTGTATTGGTGGTGCCTGCTAGATAAGACTCTGGTGCATAGCGCAGAATAAGATGCACCAGGCCACAAAAACAGAAAGACCGGGTAACTGTACTAGCTTGTGTAAATGCTAGTGGAAGTCACAAACTGCCTTTGTTTTTGATTGGCAAATCCAGGAACCAAGGTGCTCCGACATGTCAACTTGTCACGCTGCCCATGGTGTATGGTACGCCAATCTGAGGGTGCTAATGGCCCTGAGAATGCCACAGTCAATGAGCTCAGTGATAAAGAGGATTGGAAGATATTGCAGACCAGGAGCCAGTCCCATCACACTCAGAAGTGGTTGCCAGTTTTGACAAATGCCTGCTTTGGTTGGAAAACAAACCAGATTGTAACCCAATTCAATTAATGTTGTTGGCGGTTCTTCACGCTAAAAACTGCAAACAGGAGACCCACTGTCTGCAACAGTCCACAATGATGACATTTTCCCCTTAAAGGCAAAAGAAAGCCAAAGTACAACTGTATATGTATAGTCCTGCACAAGCACAAAAACATTACAAAATACTGTAACCAAAAAAATGCTCACACAACATATACAAGTGTAGCATACTACTGCTGAATATAGAAAAGCGTAACGTCGATTTATCGAACTCCCATTTATCTGAACTGAGAACTTGTCACCACATCAGTTCAGATAAACGGACTGCACTGTACTTGAAAGCAGGCAGTATTAAGGGATATATCCACTGAGAAATGCTGAGCATATAATATGATCAAGTAGTCTACTTTTCTCGTATATCGTCCTATGATTCCTATGTCCAACTGAGGATGTTTGAAATATTTTGTTATTTTCATAACTTCCTGCACAAGATAACAAGATTTAGGTGATAATTAACTTGATACAGTTTGCTTCACCTGGTCTAGGTGGCTGTGTACTAAAGAATCTTTCAGATTTTTGCCCTTTTGATAGAAAATCATGATTGATGTTTAAACAACCCTGGGACCTGGCAATGTTCTAATACACCCAGTTGGAACTAAAATGTAACTAATCTTGGGTTTAAGTGAATAACATTCAAACACCAAAGTCTGGTTCTAAGGCAAGGTTACGTGATCTTCAGATGGAAGTGGCTGCCTAAAACTTCAGCTCCATGCTACCCCTGTTTATCTCACTCGCCTACCACTTTTAACATCGGGGACCATCTATTTTCAATCAGGTTTGAGAGCTTACACACAATGCAATCTGCTGAGGTCTCTACTATTGATATTCCTTTTTCAAAAACTTAAAAATCCATCTCAAAGTCACCTTCCTCTCAGACTTACTAGATTCCAAAATGGCAACATCAAGAAACTGCTCCACCAAGACTCCCAATCTGGTAAGGCAGGCAAACCTGACTGAAAAAATAGCAGCATCGGTGGAAGTGATCTGGATCACAGTTGTTGACACACAAACTAGCCTGGCCAGCCTAACTGATCGAGTCAGTAAGGTGGAATCAACAATTACAGAAGCTGTGCAATTTAACACTGTGCAGGATAATTTGCAGGCCGCTGAAGCTCAATTGGCCTGGCTTCCAGAAAAGTTAGAGGATTTGGAAAGCAGAGGGAGGAGAAAGAATTTATGCATTATCAGACTCTCAGAGGGTATGGAAGGCAGAGATCTGATGTGTTATCTCTGGGAGAATCTACCACAATGGTTACAACTCTGCCCTGAAGAATATGATTTCAAAATTGAATTTGATGAGTCCCTGTCACTTACTCTACTGCACAACCCCAAACTTTATATTTAAACTTCTTAGGTTACAGGAACAGTAACTGATCTTAATGAAAGCAAAAGAGATCAAGGACATACTCATAGCAGGAACCTGCATATCCTTTTATCCGGATTACCCACAGGGATTTCAGAACATCAGCAGGCTTTTGAGGGAAAACAAGGTCTCCAGAACTGGGGCATCACTTATGTCTTGCTGTACACAGCTATGCTTGTTGTCACTCTAGAAGGACAGTTTGCCCAGTTCCAATCACCAAAAGAGGCCAACAAATACCAGCAACAACACTTGGGACCCTCTAGATAGCCGTCCAACCCACCAGGCAGGAATCTAGCAACCCCAGAACAGATGGACACTTACTTTCCAGTAGTCACAGCTGGCTCTGACACTCCACCTTGAACTAACAGGTACTCAAACCTGCAGAAGATTCTGATCTGACCTACGCTTCTTCTTTAAGTACAATAGTGCAGTACTTGACTAGTTTCTGTGTTCTTCTGACCCAGAACAGACCTATTGTACAGTTTACGTGATTTCCACTACACCACTTCCTCATAAATGGTGTTTCTTGATTCCTGATAGGCCACTGAAATCCTCTGCTAAGATGGACAATGAGGGACACAGATTTGGGGCTGTTAGTTTGTTTTTTCCCACCCTGGCTGTAAGTACTCACTGCATCCTTTCTTCCTTGACTGGTCTCAAACATAAGTCTGTTCTCACCAGTGACCCATTCCTTGTTAACAACCCATTTTCTTTCCTCCTCTGCAACTTACGACATGAGGATGGAAAGAATTTACCCTCCCCCACAACACATCTTGAGATCAGGGCATCTTTGAATGGGAGCACAACCTTTGTGTTGCTCACACCATCTGAGATTTTGCTTGTTCTAATGATCCTCGGTCCCCTTTGTCAGCTAGCATTTGGCTCTACTTAACACTTATTCAGTGTATCCACTCCACACCATGGCAACCTTTAACTGAGGGTGGAATGTTGGTTTGATCACAGAGACCCTCTGGTTGCAATCAGAGATCCAGCTTATCCTCTTATTGTATTTTGGGCTAGTATCTGCTGGAGGTCTGATCCTCTTCTAATGTAATGCTTCTGATTGTACTGTGTTGACATCCACTATGGGACACAGAAATAAGGCTCAGACTATTAAATATGCCATCACCCCAGGATGTTTTTCTTCCTTCCACAGCTCTTTCAAGGTTATATTGTAAATGTAGCAACACTTAGGTTTTACCTAAACATGTTTAAGTACACTCTGTTAAACGCTCATGTTGCTATTAAAGAATCCCGACTGTGATACAACCTGCAGCTTATTTTATATGGGTTTTATTTGGAGTATTGTGAGCTGCAGTTCTTAAGATTATCTGAATGTTTGTTTCTTGTTTTGTGAGCACTTTGTAGAAAGGTAAATATCTGTTATTGTACTCTTAGTACATGTGAACTGTTTTATCTAGGAGAACAGTTTGTTATGGTGTGTTCTTTACTTTAGGAAAATGATTATTTGAGCTATAACTATAAGAATAGGACTTGGTAAATCAAAATGTTCTTTATATGATTAATGCCATTATGTATTGGGATGTGCTCTGATATATTGATTTATTCTCAAACAGTTGATTCTGCATCTGATGTAACATGTTTATGTCTTGTATTTAATGGAAAAGTTACTGCACATGGTTGTGGTGTTTATTACCAGGTTGAAATGAAGGTCTATCTATACAGATAATGAGTACACAGTACATTAGAAACACAATTGATTAAATGGATACAGCTGATTCAACATGCTGATTTTATTGGCAGAAGAACTTTAGAAAATGGACATGGTAGGGCAAGACTGTACCATGTGCATTGGATTGGGAACTTGGTTAAATTATTTAAAGTAAGTATGATTTTGAATCTGATTGCCTGTGGAGATATACACCCAAATTCTGGGCCCATTGTAAAAGGTGATAATGTATCACAATTGTTAGGGGAGAATGGATTAAGTATGACCATATAAACATGTGCAGTTTGATTAAGGAATTTACACATTTTCAGGAATGGATTATATGTTACAAATCTGACATTGTATTTGTTACAGAATCATGGTTAACACATAAAACACAAGACCAAGAGGAAGCATTGGAATGTTATAACTTGTAGAGACAGGATAGGACTAAGAGAGGTGGAGGGGTAATAATATATGCCCTAGAATATTTGGAAATATCTAAAACAGATTGTGAAGTGAAATGGGAGGAAGTTGAAGTGTTTATTTTGAATCTAAAAATCCCACATGTGAAACCATTGTTATTAGTGAGAGCTTATTATCTCCCAAGAAGGGTAATTATATATTTGCTCATTTAGTAGTTTTCTGGAAACCTACCAAGCTACCATGACATTTACCTGTTAGGTGATTTCAATGTTGATTGGAATAAGGTAGAGGAAAATCATGATATAAGAGAGTTTAGTTGTTCATTAGCCATGACACAATTGATGCAAGAGGTCACTAGATTAAATACTAAATGTCCATCTTCATCTACAATATTAGATCTGATATTTGTTTCACACCCAGATAAAATCCTATCAAGTGGAGTGTTATCTGATTCTATGTCTGACCATCAGATGGTTTATTGTATCCATGCCTGGAACAGACCTAAACAACAGGCAAAAATAATACAATATAGATCCTTTAGGGATCTTGAATGTACTCAGTTTATGATGGATATCGAGAATCATAATTGGGAAAGATTGTTATTGGTTCCTACAGTGGAAGATGCTTGGAAGTTATTCCATGAGGATTTCATGGAAATTAGTAACAAACATGCTCCAATAAAGTCAAGGCGAATTAAAATTGGAAATCTCTGGTATAATTCTGGTCTCTTTAAACAAAAAAAAAAAAACAAAGAGACAAGGCCTGGAAAATAGCAAAGGTAAATAAAACACAGCTGGCCTGGAATAACTATAGAATACTTAGGAACTAATGTCATAAGGTTGTAACAAATGATAGGCATAAATACTATAATAGGGAACTATGAGCCTGTGTTATGGGAGATCAGGGATTTTGGAAATATATAAAAATGCAAATGTAAAAAGTTTAATTTGCCAGAAAAATTTAGCATAAAGCATAATGATATCCCTTCAGGACCTATAATGGCAAATGAATTTAATAGATACTTTATCACTATGAGTACTCAAGCTCAATCTAATAAAAATAGGAAGTAAATCAATTAGATCAAGAGAAAATCAATATGATCCTAATCAATTAGGTCAGGTTGCTCCATCTCAACAAAGAGAGAATTTTTTTTCTGAAATAAGGACAGATGAGGTAGAAGAGGCCCTGTTGAAATTAAATGTAAAAAGGCAATAGGCCTTGATGGTTTGCCAACAGTGTTATTAAAGTATGTGGCTCCAATAATTGCCCATCCATTAACTTTTATCTTTAATTTGTCTCTGACACAAATGGATATTCCTGTTCTCTGAAAACAGCAAAAGTGGTTCCTATATATAAATCTGGTATAAGAACATCAATTGAAAATTATAGATCTATATCTTTAATCCCAGTTATTGCAAAGGTATTTGAAAGACTTTTGGCAAATCAATTATAATTTTTTGGGAGGATAATAAGGATATCAATTCTTTTCAGTCTGGCTTTAGGCCACTTAACAGTACAACAACAGCCCTTATTAAAGTTATGGGAGATATCACTGACGTTTTGGACAGGGGGATGTTTATGGGAGCAGTCTTTGTTAACTTATCTAAAGCCTTTCATACTCTGGCCCATGACATTCGCCTCAGGGATATTGGCATGTCAAGCTCATTAGTAAAGTGGTTTCAGCAATATCTTACAGGAGACAACAGATGGTATATTTGGGGACTGGAGCTTGGACATGGAACTATGGTTTGGGTATCCACAGGGTACCACATTGGGGCCTATATTGTACAAGATTGATATGAATAAATTTAACATCTCAGACAGTAGGGTCCGATACCATTTACATGCAGATGACACCATTATACATCTAGAGGGTGCTTCCGAACTAGTATACAAACTCCCTGCAGATAGCATTTGATGAGCTACAAAAATGTTTGATAGAGTCAAGATTGGTTATAATGTCAAAAATCACAAGTGATTTATTTCACAAGATAGAGGGATAACACAAATTCATAGATGAGTAAAGTTGACTTCTTCTCATTTCGGGTAACTATCAGGGTCTTCTAATGGTGGTGGGCAGAATCTATGCACCTAACTCACCAGACATTGACTTTTATCAGTACCTTGTTTCTGAAATACTCAAGAATGTGACATCTGTCCTGCTTGGAGGAGACCTTAACCTGGCAGTGAAGCCCTCCTTGGACAGAACTGGCAAAGGCCCGATTATGAACCTACTGTATAAACAGAGGTGGCTACCTCTTCTGGGATAATGGCCTCATTAATACATGGAGTACTCTCCAATCTACAACTGTAAATTTTACTTGTTATTCTTTCTCCCATTAATTCTATAGCTGATTAGATGTTATTTGGCTTCCTCCGACTTGATCTCACAGCTATGGGGAGTTTCCTGGGCAATATACTTATCTCAGATCATGCCTCACTCATTCTTTCCCTAGTGTGGGGTCCATCACCACTAGGTATAACAAGTGAAGCCTTAATACTTCTCTTTTCAACAAGATTCAGCTGTACAGTAACTCTGACAAGCCATTATAGATTACTACTCTTTAATGACATCCCGAATGCTCACAAGCCACTCAGTGGGAAGCACTAAAGTTTGTATTTTGAGGCCAACTGATTGCATACATGTCAGCTATTAAGAAGTGGCATGACACTACCCTTCAGGCCATGCAGCAGGAATTGAAACATTGGAAATGTCTGCTGCTCAGGACACCATCAAGAACCCCATACTAGAGAAAATTAGGCAGTTGAAATCTGAGATAGAGGATATACTACAAAATTGGACAGACTATGCACTATACAATCTTAATCAAAAATATTAGGAGGCTGGGGAACAACCTGGAAAGTTATTAGTGGCTACACTTTGGGCCCAAGCTATGGAAAAGTATATCCCTGTCATCCACAACTCTGAGGGATGTAAACTGACTGCCCTAATGATATTAATCAAGCCTTCCAAGACTTTCACTCCCTTTATATTCCTGAGAGATTATCCCTTATCACATCACTATTCTGCCTTTTATTCTAACATTCAACTACCACAGGTACCGGTTTCATAAATTCACTCTCTCACCTCCTCCATTCAGTCCACTGAGGTTGCCCAAGCTTTCAAAGCATGGCCAGAAGGAAATTCCCAGGCCCTGATGGCTTTCCCACTGAATTTTATTACACTTGCAGTGATTTTCTTGCTCCAAAACTAGCCCTCCTGTTCAATGAAGCTTGGGATAAGGGGTCTCTCTCACCTTTTCTTCTACAAACTGTTATTATCCTAATTCTTAAGAAAGGCAAAGACAGTGTCCTCTGTTCCTAATTCTGCTCTGTTTCTTTACTTAACGTGGATACCAAAATATTCACAAAATATTGACCCAGTGAATGGAACCTATTATGCATTCACTCATTCACTCAGACCAAGTCAGCTTTGTCCCTGGGGACTGGGCTCAGACAATATT
Organism: Neoceratodus forsteri; assembly: GCA_016271365.2. Taxonomy (NCBI): domain Eukaryota; kingdom Metazoa; phylum Chordata; order Ceratodontiformes; family Ceratodontidae; genus Neoceratodus; species Neoceratodus forsteri. The sequence continues at coordinate 1,022,367,398 of CM028129.1, forward strand.
CATCTGACTCGAGACCTTATTTGGGAAGCCAGCACTCTATTGCTGAGGGACCCCACTGGTAACTCTTGTCTAACTAGAGAAGTGTCCTTTTACAGACATTCATTGTTTCCTTCTAGTCAACCAAGTTGTGATCCAGCACACAATTCCTGCATCCAAGTTGCTCTCCCTCAAGGTATTAATTAGTTAAGCATGAGATGTATTGTCAAATGCCTTTCAAAGTTGACATATAATACATCAACAGGGACATCATTATTAGAGATGCAGCAAATTTAAATTCTGCCCTGGAAGTGCCAGCAAAGTGGAAACTTCGCATTGGCACTTCACTATGTTTCACCTTGTAATTATTACTTCACATTTTAATTCCACCTTAACATGAAGTAAGGCAGAATGACAACAATATTGGCAGCACCCACACACACAGTCACCAGAATTATGTGCATCCCCAAAGTGCTACTGTCTTATGTCCAGAAAGCTCCCCAGTGCTGACAAAGTGAAATGAGAGCGTAACAAGAAATGCAAAGTCTCCCAGAATTAATGGCACACTCAGGTATGTATGCAGTGGTCACACACAGAGTCACCAGAATTAATGTGCATTCCCAAAATACTACTGTCTTGTGTCCAGAAAATCCCCAAGTCTAACAAAATGAAATGAGAGCATAACAAGAAATATGCTCTCCAGAATTAATGGTGCAATGCAAATGCACAGACAGATTAAGATTGCACTGCACACTCAAGAGATGCATATGAAAAGGCACAGCACCTAACCAGGGCTCATAACCAAGTCACAAATCCAAATCTGGAAAGGAATACCTTTTGCCAGTTGGAGGATTAGTGTATGGCAGTAACAATCCACTATCAGTAAAGATACCACAAAGCAGTACAAAAAATTAATGTAGGTGCGGTGGATAGCAGGTTCACAGCTGCAGTTATTCTGTGGCACAATAAAAGGTGTCTGATTTAATTGTACGCCTTCACACACACTCACACACTACTACAAGTAATCCATAGCAAATTGAAAACCTTTAGTAATATAACCAATTGTTTTAAACACACAAATTATACATACTGCACCACAACAATCAGCAAAACTTGTCAAGAATTACTGAAAATATTACTGTGTGTACATTAACACAGTTATGCAAGAAAAATATAACCAAAACAGAAAGACTGCCTTTTTCTCCCGGTTAGTATACCTACACCACAAATACGCCACTCCCCAAAGCACACTTCACTGTACACAGACTGACTGTTCTAAATTAACATTCAAAATCCACACACAACAATAAACACTCAATGATATGAGCACAGAAGGGTTTCTTACAGTCTATGTGCTAAATTTTGAGCAAATAAAATGACTTAAAAAGCATTTTAAACAGCTTTTCTAGGTTTTGAATTGCAGAGCTCTGAAAGCACCCTGCCTCCATCAACCACTACACACACACACACACACACACACACACACACACACACACCTCACACACTACCCAGGCCAGAACTGAGGCAGTGCAGAACAATCCAGAGCCCATATGACCTGCAATCCATGAATCACTGCAGAATTTCATTTGGAGCTCAATTACAAGGGAAGTGAGGCAAATTACATTGATTTCAATGTACTTTGCCTTAAAATTGGTGGAGAAGTGGTTTGGGAAGGCTGAATAATGCAAAGTCATTGGTTTCAATGGACTTCACATTGCTCATTATGAAGCGAAGTACTCCACTTCACATTGCAGAGTACTCCATGGATTCCACGTTATTCCGTGAATATCTTTGCAGAGCGAATTGGGGCCACTTCTCCCACCACTACTTACAGTACTGTAACTCACATGCTGTACAGGAAGGAACCTGAATGCCTGTGACTGTACTTCCCGATGAACTGAGCCTGTATCATAAAACTCCCTAATTTAAAACTCTTATTAATGAGTACAGTGGTGAGGTGGTGAAGCCTGAGAGATACTATAAAATAGGCTTACAATACATTCAAGTAACTAGTAAAAAATTAATTTTGTGATTGTGAGCGTGATCATGATTTCGTGATTCATGAATCATAATTTGTCACTACATTTGTGACCATGATGATGAACAACGTGATTGGGTGTGAAAACCAATATGAAACTGTATGGGAATGCAAATGCCTATGACTGTTCTTCCCTGAGGAGCTGTAGCATAAAACACCCCAATTTAAACATTCTTATTAATGAGTACAGTGGTGAGGTGGTGAAGCCTGGAGAGATACTACAAAACAAGCTTACAATACATCCAAGTAACTAGTAAAAAATTAATTTTATGATTCTTGACATGATCATGAATCATAATTTGTGACTGCATTTGTGACCATGATGATGAAGAATGTGATTTGTATCAAGAGTGTCTTGTGATGATGGCCTTAACTTAAAAGGCATATTAATGAGTAAAATGTTCATGCAGAGATATGCACCACAACAGTCTAGTACTCTGAGGGAAGCCGAAGAAACAACTGTGACTTAAGTTACGGATGGAGATTGGACCCTAAAGAGATGCAAATGCACAGACAGATTAAGATTGCGCTAGGCACTGAAGAGATGCAGACACAAAGGTACAACACCTAACCAGTGCCCACCGTCAGAAATTCAAATCTGAAAAGAATACCTTACCAGTTGGAGCAGGCCGCTGGGTGAGGGGCAGTGTACTACAGTAACAGTCACTAGTACTAGTACCAGTAAAGAGACCACAAAGAAGTACAAAATCACACAGCTGCAGTGGATAGCAGGTTCACATTGCTGAAATTACTATGTGGCATAATAAAAGGTGTCTGATTTGATGACACAAGTCACACACACTCACACACACACTAAGTAATGCATAGCAATTGAAAACTTCAGTAATATAACCATGTATTTTAAACAAACTAAAATTATGCACTGCTGCACCACAAAATCAGCAAAAAATGTCAAGAATTATTGAAAATATTATTGTGTGTACATTAACACAGTTATACAAGAAAATCTCACCAAAACAGAAAAGAACTGTCTTTTCTCCAAGTTAATCTATCTTCACCACAGATACGCCTCTACCCCAAAGCACACGTCCACTGTCTCTCAGTAACAAGACTGAATGTTGTATATTAACATTCAAAGTCCATACATAAACAATAAATGCTCAATGATATGAGCACAGGAGGGTTTCTACAATTGATGAGCTAAAGTTTCAGGAAAAAATATTCAAAAGGCTTTTTAACAGCTTTTAGAAGGTTTGAATCACAGAGAGCTCTCAGAGCAGACTGTCTCCGACAGTTTCCTACACACACTACTCCCAAACTGAGGCTGTGCAGAACAATCTAGAGCCCATGTGACCTGAAATTCCATGAATCACTGCAAAATTCACATTTGAGTTAAAACAAGGCAAAGTACATTGTTTTCAATGTACTGAGCCTAAGATTGAGGAGTAGTGGTATGGAAAGGTGGAATAACGCAAAGTCATTGTTTTCAATGGACTTTGCATACCCATTATAACGCAAGTATCTATTCATGTCGCGAGCACTCCGGAATTCACTCCACGAATCACTCCATGGAGCAAACTGAGGCCAGTTCACCCATCTCTAGTCATTATTAATGGCTTCACTTATGGATCAAAAAATGAATCAGGTTGGTGAGACATGACCTTCCTTATCTGAACCCATGTTGATGAAAATCCATTAAACCCTTATTTTCCAGATATTGCTATATTGCCTGCTTAATTAATACCTCCAGTGTTTTACCTACAATGCTAGTGAGGCTAATTGGTCTATAGTTAGTACAAAATTATTTATATCCCTTCTTATGGATGGGAATAACATGGGCTGGTGACCAGTCCTCAGGCACCACTCTTTCCTGTAGAGATTTCTGAAAATAACCTGAAGGGGTCACATAATACCATAGCCAGCTCTCTTAAGAGTCTAGAGTGCAAGTCATCTGGTCCTGATGATTTAGTAATGTCTAAGTTTTGTAGTTTATCTTTTATCATGTTCAGAGTTAACTCCAGTTTGCATTCCTCAGTCCCTGGTTGTTCTATAATTACTTCATTCTTTTAGTACACACTTTCAAAATAATCGTTGAACTCCTCAGCCATCTCATAGCACCCATGGATCTGGGTATTGCCTTGCTTTAATGGCCCTATGTAAGTGTTATTCTTCTTTAAGCTTCCCTATAATTATAGAATGCCTTTTGTTATCTCCCACTTTATTGGCTAGTTTCAATTCCAAATCTTTCTTGCTGATTTAATTGCCCTGTTTAGTTTCCTCAGCTTGGCCCTATATCTTTCTTTGCATTTGCTTGTTCCTCCGCTTTAGCTCATTTGTAGGACCTATTTTTGACCCTGATTAGTTTCTGAATCCAATGATTAAACCAGAGAGGGAGTCCTACTTCTTGTATTATATATATTTTTGTGGATATATAGTTTTCCAGAAACTAATGGAGGAATGCCTTTAATGCTCCCCACATTTGATGGACTTTGAGACCATTGAAAGTCTTAGCCCAGTCCCAGTGCAATACTAATTTTCTCAGTTTGTTATAATCTGCCAGATCATAACATTTTACTTCTGTGATTCTGTGCTGCCAGTGTTCTAGAAAGGCAATATCTTAAGTACTGCACCACCTTTTAGCCACCCATTTGATCTTTTTATTTCAATGGTTCTCTGTCTACCCATGCTTGGGACAGGAAGGATTGATGGGCATCTCCTTTTTTAAATTCAGTACCTACAATCTCAAAAGCTCTCTGAACATCAGTGGTACTCCTTCTTTGCACATCATTTGTTCCAATGTGTAGCACTACTAGTGGATCTATGGGACTCTCTAAGAATCCTGTAAGTAAGTTTTAATATCAACGATCCCTGCTCCTGATAAGGTGGAAAACAATACTTGCTCTTTCCTATCTTTACATATTATCCTATTGGTGAATTTAAGCATCAATCTCCTATGACTACAACATTTTGCCATTATCACTTTGCCCATTTATATTTCCTACATCATTGTTTCCAACATTTCTTGTCCCTACATTTATATCCATACTACTGCTCATAGTTGGTAGGCTAGGACTTCTCTCCGTCGGCTATGCTGTAGGTGGAACCTGACAATTTTTTTGGTATGGGACTAATAGACTAGTAGGTGGCTGGTCCTGACTTTGATTCTTAGTTTGGTCATCCTGACATTGGGTTGTATTTCTTCCTCCATTGAAGGTATACATGAATCTACACCAGTTACTGCTTGCTTCACATTTTCCTGATTATTTTTAAACATTATATCACTTACATTGTCTATAACAAGCCTATCATATCTATTTGTAGTATCAATCGAGGTATTTATATCCCTTCTGCACTTCCTTCAACCCTTAATAATCAGACACCATTTGTCCTCTTGTGGGATTTCAGCATCACAATCAACTATGTCTGTCCTGGCCTTCCTTTTATCCCTCAGACCTCTATTTATTTCTGTCTTGACTAAGTTGTTTTCTTTAGCCTGTAATAGGTCCTTGTATTCTGGACAAACCATTTCATTTCTTTTATCCTTGACTGAATATACAGTTTCTTTTGTAACAGCTCTACTTTGGATTCCAGTTCTTTAATATATATGCATTTCTTGCATGCATGTTGCCCCATCCTCTCTAATGGCCCTTTCATCTCACAGACCTCACATAGTATCCATTTTGAGATGATTCTCTGATATTACATTTTCCTTTGTACCGCTCCTAGTTTTTTCTACCTCCTGTTGATATTGTTCCTTCCTCTTCCCTGTTTCCTGGCTGACATGGCAGACATAGCTAAGTTGTTTGCCTTAGCTGTGTCACCTTTGCTGGGATTGCTGACACTGGTCTCCTGACACTCACCATTCCCTGTTTAAGTATGGTACAGACAGGAAGTAGTATTGTTCCTGCCTAAGAGTGCTGGCACATCCCATGCTGCAACTAACTGGACCCTGTTGATGTATCCTTGGAGCATCCAAGGTGCTTTAAAGTTAAATATTTAAAATAAACCTGGCTCCAGTCCCCAGAGGCCAAGTATTGCAATGTTATTCAGTTTTCTGCAATGGCAGACCTGAACAGTGTCGATGTTGGTAGGTTTTTGTAACATGGAACCAGAAGTAGCTGGGCCCAGTTTCAGTTCCTCGACAAAGGCTAGTGCCATATACCCCTTTTATTTCTGTTGGCAGTTGAACCTCTGGCCTCAAAAATTAGATCAGAACCCAGTTTCCCAGGCATTGTGGTGGACAACCTCCACATAAAATATTATAGTTTGCAGACAATGTGACTCTATTCCTGACCAATTCCTGTCTCTGCCAGCCATACAGGAAATTCTAGGGGCCTAGTCTAGGCTATCAGAATATAGGCTAAACAGTACAAAATCTCAGTTACTCCCCTTAACCCAGCCTGTACTGTTGATTTATTTATTTATTTATGTCTTTGATAACCAGGTGGAGCAAACTGATCCAGAGGACTGTTTTCAGTTGCAACCCAGGCCACCAGGAGGCAAACGTAATAAACATTATTACAATACAGAGATACAATTAGAAACAAAACAGGACTGCCAAATACACTTGGTATGAGGTCACATTACATAGTACAAATATTTCAGAGAAATCAGTACATACTGGTGTAGTGACATACATTAAATGGATATGCAATATAAAAGGCTTAACATGGGGATTATGGTAAAGTTTACAGGAAATGTACATACAGTCACCAGGGAGCCAAGGAATAAATACAGTTAAAACAAAGGTCCAGTCTATCACCAGGAGTGGTATAGGCACAAGTCATAGGCAGAAATACAACTTAAATTAAGTTGCAGAACCTGTAACAGTTCAGAATAAAGCAGGTAGTCATATCTAGATTGAACAGAGGAGCAGAACAGTGCAAGAGGATAGGGACACTGGAGGTAGGGTGAGGTCATGAAAGGTGCTATGCCAGGATACGAGCCCTGATACTGCTCTGGGAACAGCTGCAGGTACAAGCAGCATCTGTCAGGAGCCACACCCTTAAGGTTGCCTTTGAAAGACTGATGGGAGGGGATGGTCAGATGGATGAAGGAAGTCTATTCCAGAGAGAAGGGACAGAGACAGAGAAGGCTTTACTACCCATGGTAGCAGTAAAGGAGGGACTTCCTGTGAGGGAACAGAGAGGGCCCAGAGACTCCAAGAGACCACTCTGTCTGAAATAGGGAGGTGTAGGGGACAGCTGATGGTTCCTGAGTGCACTGTCAATGAGGCTGCCCATAGCGAAGTCAAAATGGCCTTGCAGAGAACCACCCTTGGGACTGGTATAGCGAGTAGTGGTGGGTGGTAAATGGGGCTTGAAGGACAAAGTGGTAGATGGAGTTGAATGTGGTATGTAAGTGGATCTGTAGGGAGAAGGACATTGTACAGTGTATGGGATAGCAGTGGTCAAGGAAGGGCAGGAGGTTTCCTTTAGCAATGGCTAGGTAAGCTTCAGGGGACAGAAATTGATTTGGGCAGTAGGCAGTGCCTAATGTTTGGTGGATTTTCATCCCAGTGTTGCTGATGTGTTTATTGAAAGTAAGGGAGGGGTCTAGGGTGAAACCTAGATATTTAAAGGCAGGGACAATTTTGAGCGGAGGCCGGTAGGGGTAGTGATCAAGAGGGGGTATTTGACCTGGCAGTCTTTGCTAGGAATGGCTTAGAGCCAAAGAGCATGCTCTATGGCACCAAAGTTTGCTGTGAGGGTGGTGGACAAGGACTCTATGGAATTATTGCTGTGGTATATGACTAGGTCATCCACATAGAGGAGGGCCTTGCAAATTGATGTTTTTGGCAGGGAGGTCGTTAATAAATATAGAAAGTAGAGGCCCCAGTATTGAGCCCTGAGGTATACTAGTGTGGGTAGGAGGAGCAGAGAAATTTTAGCAATCAGGATGCACTGGGACCTGCCTGAGAGGTAACTACGAACCATGTGATCACGCCTGATGAGCAGCCAAAGTTTAACAGGGTGGAGTAGAGGAGATGGTGGTCTCACGAGGTTGAAAGCTTTGGTAGATCCACAAACCCTGCACCTGTGACCCTGCTCTTGTCCATATTTCTAAGGATATTGTTCAAAAAATGTCAAGTGGAGGAGGTACTATGGTGTTTGCAGAACCCATGCTGGAGTGGACACTGAGGTGGTATTTTCTAGATGATCAGATAGTTGGTGGTGAATGATTTTCTAGTAATTTACTGAGTTGAGGAAGGAGGAGATGGGCCTATCATTTTGGGGTGAGGGATCCCCAGTCTTAAATATGGGTACAACATAAGCATGCTTCCAAGAGTAAGGAACTGTTGCAGATGACAGGGTGAGGTTGTAAATGTAAGTTAAGGGTTTTATGATAACTGGGAGAGCAGTTTCAGCAAGATAGGTATAGCCCATCACTACCTGGGCTACCTTGGGTAGAAAGTGTCTTCATAAGTTTGGCAGTGGTTTTATTCCAATGACCCTAAAGTAAAATGGAGGAGCATGTGCAGTACTAGGGAGGCAGTTGTTCTCTGCATGTCCTTATCAATGGTCCCCTGGCAGAGTAATTTGCCTGGGTATTGCACTCCGATCCACCATCTCAGTTAATACACAAAGATGCTAGATACTCTGGATTCAGATTTACAGTAATGGAAGGCCCACATCTCTCTCTCTGGGGTAATGTTAATGCCCTGAAACAAACTCACTTCCCAATCTACAATAAATCCTGGCTAACTATACCCACCTCCCTACCTGGAGACTTCTTTCACAGACTTTCAGCCAAAATAGCTTCCTATATTTATGCAGGTAAACCACGAAAATAAACCTCAAAACTCTACAGAAACACTGGAAAGGAGGAGGATTTGGGCTGCCAGATTTGAAACCTTTCCATGACCATACCCTGCTATGTCCAGCAGTAATCAGCTATGCCCCACATCTGTTGAATCCCATTCTGAGTTGGATTTCTGTGGAACTAGTACAAGGTTAGTTACCAACAACCCCAGCCCTTATTTTCCCCAGCTGGTCCCTCAGCACTGCCATTTCTCCATGCCCACATTGTATGAGAGCGATATGGATTAAATATACTGTAGTAAGCAATTGGCTGGAACCCTCCAACAGCATCTTCAAGACCACTATGGCAAAATTCAGTTTTAACTATTGATGGTCACCCTGTTCATTGGAGGGATTGGAAAGCTAGGGGCATTTCTAAGATAGATGACCTATATGACACCCACACAGCCTGCTTTTACTAGTTTGAAACCCTCCAGACAAAATATCAACTCCCTCTTCCCACTTTTGGAAGTATCTACAAATCAGGAACCTTCTTAAACACAAAATATGGAAAAACTTTATTCTTTCCCAACCACGAGTGCTTGATTAGTGGATTACTTCACTTCATGGGGCACATCATCTCACTGCCAAACTTAAACTGTTCCACCAACTCCTCTCCCACTTCCATCTCGACAGGCTCCATGGCAAAATGGAAACTCAAATTGGATATCTCACTTTACATCCAGGAGTGGCCCAAGTTTGGTCAAATGCATATTTAGCATCACGTGAACTCCAAGCAAAATCTCTACAATACAAGATCCTCCATAGAGCATACAGAACTCTCGCTTAGCTTTGCAGAGTAGGTCTCTAGAACATAGTGATTGCTGTAGATGCTCATCTCCTCAGGCAACACTAACCCACATCCTCTGGGCATGTCCAAGCATTATTCAGTACTGGGCTCACTGATGGTTTACCTGTACTAAAGTTCTCCCTGACCTAGTTATCTGAGACCCACAACTAGCACTTCTTGGCCTGCCACAACTGACTTCCACTTTATCCAGATCCCAAGTTTTATGGCTTAAAGGAGCCTTGGCAGCTGCCAAGCATGTACTGTTATAGCACTGTAGATAACCGGATCCCCTTCACATGAAGAATGGTTCAGTCTCCTAGCATTAACAGCTTGCTGAGAAAACGACACACCTCATTGTAGACAAACTACCAGACTTCCAGAAAATATTAGCCCTTTCCTGCTGCTTTTCCAAGGGCACCTTTACAGAACTACCGAAATGGATGAATTCTGAGTAACCTTTGTGTAAGACCATGGGCTTTCCTGCAGATTATGCTTTACATACTGCAAGGACTCTTTTGTATTAGACTGGAAATCTTTGCACCTTTCTGATGGGCTGTCACCTCCATTGTTGGGCTACCCTCCCTTCCTTGGATAGATGACTTTGAGTTTTTTAACTATATATATATCCCACCTCCCTCCCCTACCTTCACCCCATATAACATCAACCTTGATATATCTGATCCACTGCTGACTTATTACTGATTTTCCCACATCCAGTACTTGCTATTCTGCTTCCCTTAACCCCCCACCATGCCATATATCAGGTTCTTTGAGACATGGGGAAATAATTATAGGCGTATTATATTTTGTCAGTGGCAAAATACTAGACACATTTTTATTGGAGGTATTGTACAACTATGTTTCACTTCTCTAACTGAATTTCTTCCTCCTGTCATATTAGACACATCACAGGGCACATGTCACTGCCATGGGCTTACTACAATACTTATGTAGTAACATAGGCCCTCATTAAATGTTCTTTTTTTCTTTCCCTGATATATCTAGGTGCCTATGGACCATTTAATACTTAAGGTAATTGTAACCCGATCCCCAGAAAAAGCCTGGGAAAGCTATGACATAGGATAGGAGAACGTATGCTTCATTTTTGTTTTTCAAAGCCTATTGTTCCTCCTGTTTTTCCATATACTTTAAGTAGTATTTTGATGTTTATTTTATGTTATAGGCCTCAGCCTTGCTGGTTATTGTCTGCATGTGTTATATGAAAAATTCAGTAAATACTTTTATGTAAAATAAAAGGCAAGTCTGTTTCAAGATCAATGCTTTGTTCTTTTCATCTCTATAATGTAGTTCTATTTTGGACTCTAGCCCTATGTAGTGTGCCATCCAACACTTTTGTCTTAATTGATCATAAAGATCCTTAGACTGCTCCTCAAATTCCAGATCTACTGAACAATTATTATTGAAATAGAAAAATTAACTATTCAGAATGATAGAAATGAACCAAGGTCTAAGTGCACTATTGGCATGGAGGAACAATTTCTTAGATGCTGGTTTCTGAACCTGGATCACTGTCTTAGCAGTCCCCACACCTTCTCCCTGAAGAACTCTCACACACACAGGTCTTGGAGAAACGGGCACACTCATATGTTTATTAGTGCATTATTACACAGCTGAAGTGGCATGCACAGCTGGGAGATTGTAAACCCTAACTTGGACCAGCATGCTTCCAGTGAAGGAGTTTTCCATTGTTCAGGCTGAGGATATTATGTACATCCTGAGCTGGCACCCAAGTTCCAGGAGTGGAGAGGCCATGTGGCCGGGAAGCAAACAACCAGCCTGTCTGGTGTCACTGCCCCCGCAGGCAAGACTAATAAGACTGAACCATGATCCCACCCAAAACAAGGCCCAGGTCATGCAGTCTGACAGACTACATGTTGACCGGAGAACATGAGCCCTTTAGAAGAATTTGATTCATTCCTGTTTTCCCCTTGTACTATCTATGTGAGGGACTCTCAAGTTGCCGGTTTACATGACTGCAACAGTGCCATTGCTAGCCTAACTCATTAAACCTTTTGGAGCAGGCAAAACACCCAGAAAACACCCTCTGAGGGAAAACTGGAAACTTACTTTGGCCCATATTGCAGTCACACATATTGGGTCAAAGGGCTACCAGCACTACCCTGGCCAGTCCTAACCCTGCTGGAGGGTGCATGGGTGGAAAATCTGGAACAGTGATCAGGGATGTGGAGAGCTTTTGGCTACCTGTTTTTAACCCTTGATCACCATCTACTCCAGATAACCAATGGTCTTTGGGCAGCCCCATTGGTTCCTCTTTAGGGCGGTGCCAGGGTTAGTCACCACCCCAGGGAGGATCCTTACCATCCTACTTTCAGGCTAGAGGTGAGGAGTCACCAACAAGGTGATGTCCACGGCAATACTTTGGCAGACTTAGTAGTCCCTATACCTTCCCTTAAAACACCACACACACACACACACACACACACACACACACACCCTTGGAGAAATGACCACAGCCATGTTTTATTATTAGATTATTACACAGTTAAAGTGGTTTGCACAGGAGGGAGATCCTGAATCTTAACTCACACCTGTCCCATTCCAGTGAATGGTTTCCTGGATGTGCAGGCCAAAGAAATGATGTACCTCCTGAATTGGTACTCATGCCTCAGGAGAAGGGAGGACATATGGTGAGGAAGTGAATGACCACCCCATCTTGTGTCACTGTCTTTCCCCTCAGGTAAGCCTAATAAGGTTGGACCACAACCCCACCCCAAATGGGGTCCATGTCATGCAGTCCGCAGATGCCATGCCAACCAGAGGAGATGGGCCCTAGGAAGAATTTGACTCATTCACATTTTCCCTTGTACCATCAATCTGAGAGACTCTCAAGCTGCCACAGGATGGACACCATCTGACACTAAAGCAGGTCAATCTAGACAGTGCTCTAGGACCCAATAAAAGTGCCTAACAACAAGTCCTAGCTAATGTTCTGCAAATGCACACTATCTCTATCATAAAGTCCCTGGCAGGAGATGTGGATGTCTTGGCACCTGACCATAGTTCACCCAAGGGATTCCATAAATACCCACATTTCCTATTAATACATATGCAAGCTTTATCCATAGCTTTAGAGTAATTTTCATGCTGCTAGTGTAGCTGTTGGATGATATAAGACCAAATAAGCTTGGTGCTACATAACAGGCTTGAATAGTATAAATCCTCCTTAATCTTCAATAGCAAGCCCACTGATTTGTAGAGTTCTGGTTTTACCACCCAGATGGATCAACAGGATCTCCAGTGAACATCCCACCTGGGCCTGCCGCCAGTTGGGGAAATGTTCCTCCAGGCACATGCCTCTCTTCCCCATCCAGCAGATCTGTGCCTTACAGCTCAGTATTAACATGTTCTTTCTGCAGGACTGACATGCCGCATGCTCTGCTGTCCAGTGAATGAAGAAATGCCTGTAAATCCACAATTCTTTGGAAACATCAAGAAAACCTATAAAATAGCAAAACAAACTTAAAACAAATGAAGGAATAGAAATGCTGGGGCCTCCATCATCCTATTGCTTGGATCTCTCTATCTGAATGTTCCTGGGTCCTGGTGTTTGTTGTCACCCCAGTTCTGAAAGAATGTGTGTTATACTCTAATTGTCAAGCTCACCCATTTCAATATCAGACTCAACATGTCTGAACAGATACACAATTAGTGGTCTGCAATCTATGTGCCACAGGAAGGCCTTTCCCAGACCCGCAGAGTTCACATATTCGTCACTAGTGATGCTGTCCCATGTTGCCCTGCAGGGTCTTTCACTGCACACCAGCAGCCAACACCTCCTTGGTCTGTCATGTACTGACCAACCACACAAAGACCCCTGCCAAGATCACTTCAACGCCTCTTCCCAGGCTCACTGTGGTGCCAACGTGTGTCATTTGCACCATTTATGACACCCAGAATGCACCACAGAATGCCACAATATAGGTCATCTTGAAGACTGAGGCCTCACAGGTGGACAAGCAGACCACTGGAAAACCTTCCATAATTGTTCCAGAATGGCCAGCATGATTGTGCACCTGGGTTCTGGCTTTTGGGTTTTCCTTTACTCCACTCTTCCAGGACCTTCCGGACCTTAAAAGAGTGAGTGTTGTCTATGAAATCCAACACCTTGAAAACCATGACTGGCCCACCAAGTGATGCCTCACAACCCCTGAAGTCCAGCCTGTAGTTTGGTGTCCATTTAATGACTACGATTTCGGCCTGTAGTGATGAGGTAGTTGCATAGCCACTGGATATCCACCTGATTGCATTGTAATGTTCCATGCCATGGTGGCAGGCTGCCCTGGTCTGAGGAGAAATAAATTCATCTATGCAATCCCAGCTGTCACTGTCACTGTCACTACCTTCAATGGAAGGGACAGGACTGTCATGGATTCTGGTCCAATACTGGTGCCAACTCCTGAATTTCTGCCAATGTGAATGAGATAAACCATCAGTAGTACCGCTCAATGCCAGGAACATGCACTGCCTTAAATGTAGATTCAGCAGCATGCATTGTAAAATTAATATTCTAATTAAGTTACTCATGGGTCATTTTGCTCCTAACTGCTTCTTTATGGAGTGAACCACCCCATGTTATTGGACTGAAATATGACCTCCTTATTCTTCAATCGAGGATCCCATATGCATGGGGTCACCATGACTTTGCAAAATTCTAGCAGCATGATCTGTCTCCTGAGCCCTGCCATTGCCCGCAAGCAGGGCCACCCACAGCACACCATTCTCCATTGAAGCAGCCCTGAAACCTAGACCACCAGATGTGTCCATAGAACAGTTCCCGCTTTGGCTGCCTACTATCTCTGGCCAAATTGATGCTCCATTAAAGTGTGCTGTGAAGGTGAACCACACCTGCAGATCCCTGGAAAACCACTGGAGATCCAGAGCCAATGGTGTGGTTTTCAGCCAGATCCCAACTTTGCCATCCATTACAAAAGGTCCTCCTCATAAGGATGACCTGACAAGTAAAGTTGAGGTGCCCCTGCAGGTTGCAGCTCCCATAGTCACCTTTTTCACTGCTATGGGAATGGTCAAAAGGCAAATCAGGGAGTCTATATTTTGTGAGACAAACACCAATCTTGTTTCACCACGACAATCTCCATACCCAGGAACATTATCACTGAATAGGAGCCTAGATTTTCTCAGGGGCCAGAGGTACACTAAAAGTTTGCACAGCCCCACAAAGGTGTCCAGTGTTGGACTGCAGACCAAGGAGTGCCCCAGCTCCATGAACAGGAAGTCATATAAGTAGTGCACTATACCGTGGTTGTTAGACTTTGACAGTCATCCAGTGTAACAAAGTACTGACGGGGGCTTAGCTTCTGAAAGGGATAGACACTCTTTCTAGCAGCTCCCAAGAGATGATGCTTAATTCAACTAAATTACCTGCTTATTAATGATTCTGATACTTTTAAAAAATAGAAATGATAGTGAGCATCTTTACTGCAAAATGGGAAAACCTCAAAATGCTGCTCGACCTGGGACTTTTTTGCACCAAAGAAACCTCAGAAGAAGGAAGGCTTGTTCATCATGAGCCAGCTTCGTGTTCAGGTGAGCCTCTGCGCAAGGTTACCCTCCCACAGTAAACACCACTCTGGAGCAACTGGGAAAATCCATTTAAGAAATGGATTGCAAGCTAGACAATATAAACCCTAGAGTTACTACCCTTGAAATATATGTGGATGCAATTGATCAAACAGTACAGAGGCCTGAAATGGCTTCTATGAAATCCCAGGACACTACAACAATCCTCATCAAAGAGAACACGACTTGAGACAATGACTTGGGACTCTGAAGAACCAAGCCGGGAGCACAATCTCTGGGTTGTGGGATTACCAGAATCAATGGAGGGAAACGATGCTCTTGGATTTGCTAACATGCTTCTCCTGGTTTACTTGAACTCAGGGATAGATACCCAGCATTTTCTTTGGAAAAGCTTATTGGCTGACCCCTAGGCATGCAACAGCAGACTCCACAGCTCCCTGGACTTTTATTATTATCTGTATAGGGATAGGAGATCATGACAGAGCCCTAGCACTAACAAGGAAGAAAAGGAATGTAAAATATGGTACAGATGATATCTCTGTATCAGGGTGTAGCCAGAAATTTCCATTTTGTACACACAATCTCCAACAGTTACACCCCTTTCCATTAAAAATTCATACTTCTCTCCAAATGGTACCCTTCCAAACAACTCAGATTGTTGTCAGATGATTCCTCTTATCTCTAAGGGTTATACATGTTTGTCTCCAAACAACAGACGTTTAAACAGACACACCCTCAGTGGCCTACACTAACCCAAATACTCAGATTAGAATGAAAATGTCAACAAAAGACATATGGTTTGTGACAGGCACTCAACAAAACTGTACACAAATGTACAGTGAGTATGCCTGCCTACACCCATGCTCTGTATTCTTTGACCTTTCCTACAGCACCAGGTTATGCTATAAGACTTTTGTTGACATCAGCAGCTCTCAAAGAATTTTCAGAGTGCAGCATTAGCTTTTTCTGCCTGCCCATCTGTATGTGGTGTCAGTCAGTTTCAGTTTATTGTTCAACCTGAGGTCACTACAGTCTTACAAAAGGGCATCTAAAGCATACAGTAAAAATGGACATTACTATAAAACAATGTGCAACATCTATAGTAGTAGAGCAAAACGTGAAGACAATAATTATGTGTGGACATCTCTGGAAAAATTCATAGCAATTCATATGAAATTAGTTAGCAAAACAGTATGTTCATATATAGTTTAACTTAGCTACTGGTTGATTTTCCCATAGTTTGTAATAGCAGTTATTTCATGCTATTGCTTTTTTATAAATTGTACATATAAAGGATGAAACATGTGTCTATGTCATCTGTTAGCACCCTTTGCAAACTGTGTGAGAGGCCTTTCAGCACCATGCAAGTCTGCTTAAAGTTGAACCAGCTTAACATTCTGTGGTGATTTGCATATGCAGCCCATGATGCTTTGCATTGTGTGGGGATGTGTGATTTTGTATTTTCTTGAAACTTGGCTTCCCAGCCAAATGCCCTTTGGGTAACCCTTGCCTCAGTGTTCGCACACAGAGGTTCTTTGTCTTTAAATCATTTTTATTTTAATGGGTTCACTACAACATACCCAAGACACACTGTCTTAGGGTAGCTGGTCCATTCCACTGGGGTGTCCAACAGATGAGGCATACTGATGAGTCCTGGTAGGATGAAACACGTTGTCTATGTCATCTGTTAGCACCCTTTGCAAACTGTGTGAGAGGGCCTTTCGGCACCATGCAATTCTGCTTAAAGTTGAACCAGCTTAACATTCTGTGGTGATTTGCATATGCAGCCCATGATGCTTTGCATTGTGTGGGCATGTGTGATTTTGTATTTTCTTGAAACTTGGCTTCCCAGCCAAATGCCCTTTGGGGTAACCCTGCCTCAGAGTTCAAGCACAGAGGTTCTTTGTCTTTTAAAGGGTATATGGTTAACTTTTCCCAATACAGTTCAACCCTGTTTATCTGCCTCCCTTCATTAACCTACCTCCCTATCTAATGAACTGGCTGCTTGTCCCCATTGTTCCCATTGAAATTAATGGATCTTATTCGCACCTTCTTAACAGGTGATCACAACTCCGGCAATCACAATGGTAACAATCAACAGGTGAATCAAGCTCTATCACCAGCTGTACTGCCGAAAAATTTGCAGACACTACTACAGAGTAAGCAAGAGAGAGGAAAGTACAGTACTTAATGGGTTATCATGGCTTCCTGCAGTGAAAATGGGCATGATCAACAGCTGAATCATGGGGTACTGGAAGGCATAGGGCTGTATTTCCTCAAGACATACAGTGGTTTCCTTGAAGAGGCAATGTCTGGAGTAAGAAGTATGGAGATACAAGGTAAATAAACTGGTGGTTGCAAATAATGGATGGTTGCTTTTACAGGAGTGGGTTTAAAGTGCCTGTAGTAGTATGATCAGTAGAAAGATACTTTTTTTTGTTATGTATGTACTGGGGTCCAGACAGCATGGATCATACCCTTGGTCATACAGCTGTGCACATAATTTTAAATCAAAAGCCATGGAGTCACCCTCTTCTTGATTAGGTTGTCAGTCAGCAGCTCCTCTTCCGATCTGTATCTAGTGACTGAAAATACATTTTCGGTAGTGAGTGCTGTATGGTTTCTTTATATCTTTGGTGCCACCTACCGCCTTCAGACCAATACTGCATACTACTGAATGTTTCAAAATAGAGGAGCATCACTGTATTAACCTGATGAACATCACATGGCAGCTTATTATGGTACAGTACAGGCACTCTCAATTATCTGACCTCGCAATTATCTGAACCGATCAGATGTCCCCAGGCCGTTCGAATAATTGAGGTTGAACTGTAGTTTTCAATATGTCAAGCTTTAGTTAAGATATCTGATCCCCAGATTACTAATAAACAAGTTTGATTTTGTACATAGTTTCCCTATGTGGTTTTGTATGATCATTCCATTCATAATGAGCATTTAATAATATAATAAACACACTACCCATCCTGAAAATAACATCTCAAACATAGTAAATCAGTATGACGAGCTCAGTTAGATATGTCAGAATGAGCTGGACAGAAGTGAGATAGCCTTTTTCAACAGGGTAGTTCACACCCTCCAGTATCCATCAGGCAATAAAAACTTCCAATGATCCTCTGAGGCATCCATGCTGCATTTTTATGCACTATGTATGGGCTCCACCAGACTTGAAAGCCAGCTACAAGCTGGTGGGGTTTTAGATTCATCTTCCTACTCTACCTTGTGGAGACAATTGGGGTGGGCCCTTATACTTGGGATCCCTTAGATGAAGGCACTTTCCTTATGTGCCAATTGGCTATCCTACGCCTCTGGTAAGTCACAAGGAGAAATTACTGAAGAATTTTCCTGCCATCTAGATGCCAGTAAAACTCCTGGTTCAGCCCTTACACTCATGCACTTACATCCCAGAACCGTGATTACCACCTTGAGCACCACTTTAAGTATTCAAAGCCTGGCATTTATACAGGTTAGCCCCAACACTCCCTCTTGCTATAGTAAGCCTATCAATTAAAGCCAAAACCTATTCCAAGACTTCCTTAGAGCTCTCATTTAGATAATTTCTCAGAGTCTATGCCCTTAGACACATTAAAAAGAAAATAAATATTTCTTTTATAGGTAAAGCAGTACCCAGTTTATTAACTGATTGCAAGGATTGAATGAGGGAAAGCAGCACACACATCTATAACATAATAAGCATTTAACATCACAGAACTACACCTGGATAAAACAAAATAAATATCCTTATAGTGTATGGTAGAACGTTATTGTGGGCAAAATTCAGTGCAAACACACAGCTGTTGTACCATTGTGGAGACATCACGATGGTGTTGTACCATCCTGACGACATCACCTCGATCGTGCATAACAGCATCGAACCTAATTGTACATGTGCATCCAGCGACGCACAACTCCATGAAAACAGGAGCATGGAGGACAGCTCATGGGTAAACAGCTGATAGCGGCGTGATCCACACAACAAAATACAGCAGAGCTGTTGAAAATACAGTCCCGATGTGCTGAATTGGTGGGTAGCTTCATTTTAATTTAAGAAACTTGAGTCTTGTGAGAGCGTGGAATGAAGCGGCGGGCTTCTTGCCTTGTTGGCAGCAGTGGCGGGGGGTCACGATCAAGTAATCATCAACTGATGCCCATACACTATACAAGATAAAGGATGGGCATCAGTAAACAACAACCCTGCGTTACTTTTGAGGTTGTTCGTTAACTGTAAACCTCTCGAGCTTCATTGTCGAGGTTTACTTGTTGTCATGACAACCTCTCAAAGTTAACAACAGGATTGTTATTATATAATAATAATAATAATAATTTTATTTATAATGCGCCTTTCAGTTGTCAAGGCGCCATACATAAATAACAGATTAAAACAGTAAAATCATTAAAATAAATTCAGCTAGATCAGAACAATTAATTCAGTCAATATTCAAAATGCAGTTTCCCAAAAAAAAAGTCTCAAACCTCTTTTGAAACCCTCCACAGAGGTGCACTCCTGCAACCGATGGGGTAGAGCGCTCCAAAGGGTGGAGGCCATATACGAAAAGCCCGAGTGTCCAAGATTTCAAATTCACCCTTGAACCTGTAACAGCCCCTCATCTGCCAAGCGGAGTGATCGATTAGTGCGATATGGAACCAGAAGTTCTTTCAGATAGACTGGGCGCAGATCGTAGGGTTTTGAAAGTCAGTAATCTGACTTTAAAGGTGATCCGCCACCAAATTGGCAGCCAGTGCAGTTCGCAGAGCACTGAGTAATGTGACAGGATCTACTAGAACCTGTCAAAGCTGGGCTGCAGAGTTCTGCACAAGCTGCAGGTGACAGATTTCAACCCCAGAAAGCCCTAGATAAAGGGAGTTGCAATAATCCAAGCACGAGGACACAAAGGCGTTGACTAACGTTGACAGGTTGGCAAACAGAACAAGATGCCGAATCCCTGATGTTCCTAAGATGATAAAGGAAGTCTTGATGACTGCTGACACCTGCGAATGCAGTGTCAGCCCATCATCAAGAACTACCCCAGGTTCTGCACCCATTCAGAGGTTGGGAGAGAAACACCTCCAAGAAATATTCCGAAGACGCACTTATCACCCGCCCCCATCTGTCGAATTCGGTCCACAATCAGTACCTCAGTCTTATCAGAGTTCAACCTCTGCCAGCTAGAATTCATCCACTCCTGGATTTCTTTTAGACAGCTATAAAAGACCGAGAGAGCTCCTCCTGGTAGGGGCAAAGAAAGGTAGAGCTGGGTATCATCTGCATAACAGTGAAATCTCAGCTAATGCCTCCTAACAATGTTTCCGATGGTAGCATATACAACGCAAATAACATGGGTGACAATACTAAACCCTGAGGCACCCCACATGACAAAGCCATTGAATCCGAGGAAAAACCCTGACACAACTCTTTGTGATCTCCCAGTGAGGAATGATGTGAACCATCTTAAGACGGTTCCAGATATTCCACAAACAGCCTCAGGCGTTCTATCAACACCATGTGATCTACGGTGTCAAATGCTCAAGAAAGGTTTAGGAGAACCAAAATGGAATGACTCTTCCAATCTCTGGCCACCAAGACATCACTGAGCACCCAAACCAGCACTGTCTCGGTACTATGTCTTTTACGAAAGCCAGACTGAGAGGTTCATAGACACATGGATGGTCAAATGGTCCTCCAGTTGTGCAGCCACTACTTTCTCAATCACCTTTCCAACAAAGGAAGGTTAGAGATAGGTCTGTATTTTTCGAGACAGTCAGGGTCCACAGTAGCTTTCTTCAAGAGGGGTGTCACCACCGCCTCTTTCAGGGAGCTAGAAACTCACCAGATTCCAAGGAGCACCTGACTATCTGTACAAGGCCTGGACCAATGATGTCAATACAACCCAAAATTAGGGAGGCTGGTCCAGGGTCCAAACTACAGCACATAGGGAGCATATGCTGGACGATCCACATGACATCAATGAACTCCAGCTGACTGAAGGAACTCCAGGAAAACGGGCACCGTGATCTCACACTGGTTCAAAGCAACCCCCAGAGTGTGAAGGCAGCAGTTCGGCCGTAATGTTGGCCACCTTATTTCCAAGAACCGAGCAAGCTCATCACACTCCAATTGTAAAAGATTCTCCGAACTTGCAGACAGGCTGGGCTGTCAGTCTGTCCACAGTTTGAAACAGCTTAGCTGGTTGATTCTGAGCAACCACCATCTCCCTGGACAGGAACTCTGCCTTCTTATGTAGGATTGCAGATTGATAGACCAAACAATGATCCATCAATCTAAGGTGGTCTGCATTAAGGGTGGACTTTCACCAGCAACTCAAGAACCTTCACCCCATCTCCGCATCTCCTCAATGTCCCATCAAATCAAGGGGACTTGGGGTGAAGGGAGAGGGGCTAACATGAACTGGAGTAATGAAATCCAGAGCCCCACAATGGCTGTGTTATAGGTCGACACCAGGTCTCTGGATCACTGCTTGCCAACAAGGGGGACTAGAGGTCAAGCACCACTGCAAGGTCTTGGGGATCTATATCCTGCAAAGGGCAGTACCTAACCAGCTCCATAGGGGCAGGCCTTCTAGAGGGGCTGCAAAAACTAAACCCTACAGTGTAATGATCTGACCACCCGATGGGTTCCACTCTCACATCGGATACCTTGACCCTCTAGAAGGAAGATTAGGTCCAAGGAGTGTCCACATTTATGTGCAGCAGAGGAAACCACCTGTGTAGGCCTAGCATTGTCATTAACTAGAGGAAGTGTTGACCTAATTACGGTGTTAGGTCGTCGACCCAGGCATTGAAGTCACCCAGAACCATCAATCAGAGTGACTCAATGCCATATCGATGACGAGTCTCGACTTCCTGAAGGAATCACTCTCTCATCACCGGGTGGACGGTAAATGAGGACGATTTGAAAGCCTACACCTGCTACTACTATACACTCAAAGGACTCAACCTCCACTAGGGACCTCCGTGAGGCTAAGTTCGGTCTTGAAACAGACCGCAACCCCTTCCCCTGCAATCCAATCTTGGGTAGTGTAACACCGAAAGTACCGGCTGGAGTCATAGCCTCCAAAATGGGGCCAGAGTTATCATCCAACCATGTCTCCGTAATGCTGTTAACTGTTGCCCATCCATTATCCTCTATCTTGAGGCCTTAAGCTTTCACTAGTAACTGGGATACCTGACTGCAACCAGGCCCCCAGCAAGCATCACAATACCCTAGCAATCCTTTGCCTCTGTCTTCCAGATTTTCAGCTCCACCTAGCATATGGATAATACTTCAGGAATTGTTTCAGCCCAGGCAGAGATATCTGTCCCCAGGGCCCCTGCTTTCAAAAGACAGCACTTGACACATAACTTTCCATATCAGCTAAGATGCCCTTTAGCATACTTACAAAATGTGTGCCTGCTTGGCTCTTCTCACAACTGGGAGTTACAGTCATCTCGAGGGGACCCAATTTGGGCTGTTCCCCACCCTGACATACTACAAGTCTTCATTTCTCACCACTGCTTACGGTGTATACCAATCCATTTGAGATAGAATAAATGGCCCCTGGCCATGCAATACAATGCCTAGGGCCATCATATCACCCAATTAGGGCCATCATATCAACAAGCATAAATTTAAAATTCTACTAGGATCAGTAATTTACTAAAGTCAGTGGGCTACAGGATAGCCGTGGTATATAGAAAATAGTTGTCTATATAACGACTAAATAAGATGCTAAGATAGCCACTAAAAATCCACTTTCAATCTTAAAACTGAGTGCTATTGGGTACTGTTACATTGTTTCTACTACACATAGGACAGGTAACAAATAACATTTACAGAAAAGGACCAATGATTGGATATCTCATTAAAACTCTAAAGTATTTATCAAGTTGAGTCCAAAACTCAGTTCATTAAATTCTGCTTGAAATGTTTCCCAAAATCTTTTCAAATTCCTCAAGGATGCCCAGTCAAGCAAACATTTAGAAAAATAATAAAAACAAGGACAATAGCTGAATGTAAATTCGCTCATATAGCAGCATATATATCAGTTTTCAGCACCCATGCTGGTGTCCTTAGCAGCATCGAGAGCATCACATTTTTTATGTGAGAGAACATAACTATGAAATCAGTTCAGAGCCTCATCATTTACAAGAATCAAAAGGCACACTTCAGCATAACTTCAGTCTGATAAAACCCAAATGTTAAGATATTAGGTGGTGTTAATACATACATCAAGAATGCTACCCAAAGTAAAAGGCTGGGTAATAAATAACCAGTTAAAGAGTGAAAAGCTATACTTCTTAGAGGTAATTACCCCAAAACAAACTCCAATGCTGAGCAGTGTCTGTGTGAGAATTGGCAATGGGGAAGCCACCACAAAGTGCACAAGACTTACATCCTGTCTCTTTAAACCAGTAATCCAGAACACGACTCTCCTAGAGGGCTCCACACAATTTCCCAATGTCTCTATGTGCAGATTCCCCTTCAGTTCAAAAACTTCTTCCGCTCTGACAGCTGTATGAAACACCTGCAAAACAAAAGAATAACTGCTCTTCTGAGAGCAATACATTTAATTCCACTTGGGATACTTGCCTCCCGTCCCAGGCAATGATGGCATACCTTTAATTTAGGCAATAAGAGCATATCAACACCATATAGTATAGCATTATTTTTTCCATGTCTTCAGACATCAGGTCTCTGGCTTTCCAGTCATACCTCTCAACTGTCCCTGATTTTCACGGACGTCCCTAATTTTGCTCTCAAATTTTCCTCTGTCTCTTGTAAAATGTATGTCTTTGCGACAGAACAGTGGGATTAAAAGCACAAAATGATATCAAACATTAAAGTAGCATACTTCTTCTTCTTCAGAAAATGCATCTGAACACAAATCACTTCATTCTGTCAGCTTTCTGAGTGAATAGCACCAGTTTTTAAGATGTGTCCCTGATTTGGGGTCTTTAGCCTGATTTTTAAGCCTTGTCCCTGATTCATGAGGCAAGAGTTTGAGAGGTATGTTTCAGTCCCCACTGTTACGATAGCCACTCAGACCTAATTCATAAAGCTCTAAAAAATGTACTTCAGAGAAAACAAAATGTAATATCAATAAAGAGAAGCACAGTGCTTCATGGGCTTTTTAGGAATTTTAAATGTTCAGGACGGCAACACCTTTGGTCAAAAAGACAACTGTGCAAGTCTGAAACTGAAGACAAAAAGCTGCCATCTGCTTTTAGAATGAGCCTCCAACTTAGAGACTGTAAAACATTAAAATAAAATTTAGTAAAATAATAATAAAGATGCCTTTCAAACTGAGCTAAAAAAACAGACGTCAGATTCAATGAGGACACACAGCTCAACACTCACTGACACACAGACATGTAGGTTGTGGGTGGGGAGTGGAGCAGCAAAATGGCCACACTGCTGCATGTGATTTGGAATGGACAGGTGTATCTCTTTAATGACTTAGGCAGGCAAGTTGGTACAGAGAACTGAAACTGCTCTCAGCAAGGCAGAAAGCACCAATTCAGAGGAATCCTTTTTACAGGATCCGCAGGTGAACTCCGTGAATGCTGCAGTATATCTATTGGGACTCAAGCATGCTATTGATTGAAAATTTAAGTTATGGGGATTTTTGTGTGTTAATGTTACTGTTTAGTGGGGCTGAGTGTGATGACCCGGGCAGGGAGTTGGCATGATCGTAAATCGCATCACCGTATGTAAGACTGCCTTAAAATCATTGTTAAATTATTTTCATGTTAATATAAAGAAAATATGGTGATTTTTTCACACCCATTGCTTTTCATCCCTTACTGGATTATGGGACACATGCTCTGACATTATTTCTTACAGATAGCAATCGCTTGTTGCCCTTAATTGTAACTCTGTAACAGCATATGGAAAGATTAGTTTGAATGGGCAACAGTACTGGACTACTGTATTCTTAACTGTTTATAGCTCCCTCTGCTTTCCTATAATTAGTATAAGGCTTGGATACCTTGGTCCAGATTCACAAAGGCTGGATGCAAGCTGTGACAATGGCATGTGCGACGCAACCCCTGCGACCAGGACCATGTGCCTGATTCAGTATCGGACAGGTTCTGGGCCTGCATCCTGCAGCATGTGGCATCTGTCCAAGAAAGGATGCAGCCCCAAGAATGCCACAAGTCATGGGACAGGCGGGCGACAGAGTAGCCCGGCTGAAGGAATGTGGCATTTGTGAGTGCCCCCATCCTCACAGTGCCAACAGCCCAGTGCGAGCAATTGCACCCCCAATCCCAACAGTGCACACCTACATGCCCCACTTCAGCTTGTAACAACCCTCCCCACCCTATGACCACTCACATGCTACCCGCAATGCTGAACCCTTCCTCACTGTGACACTGGCATCACCCTATAACTCCCTGGCAGTCCAGTGCCCCCCACTCAACAGTGCCAGACCACCAATCTTCTCACATACACACACCTGGAGGGCAAGTTGATGACTGGGACAGCCCACCTCTCACCACCATGGCCAGCCACTGACTGAGATTGCTGAGAGTGTGTACAATAGTATACACACTCTGTGAATGACAGCAGCTGGGAGTGCACTATTGGGATTGGGGTGCGATTGCCCATGGGGCTGTTGGCACTGATGGATCTGTGGGCATGGAGGTGTTGGATGACTGGGGATGGGGCTGCTGAGGGGCTGTAGCCCACGAGGGCTCTCTGGTGCTCTGGTGGTACGGTGCCAACCAGCGGTGGATGGCAAAGACTGCTTACACCAGCTTTTATCTGCAGTAACTGGTCTTTGACAGATGTTCAGGGGTGGTTGTCTCTGAATCCCGATTTGGGAACTTAGCAGCCACCATACCTGAATGGGTGTAATGCTGCCATAAACACCCTTATGCCATGTTGTAAGGGAGTTTATGGTGCATAGGTCCACTTGGGCACAGGCAGCCTGTAACATGTCACTGGCTACCTTTCTGAATCCTACCATGGCACAAGTCATGATGCAAGTGTTACTTGCACCATTTTTGTGGATGCAAGTTCCTTTGCACCCTGGGTTGCCTTTTGTGAATCCTGTCCCTTGTCATTATATGCTCAAATAGTTTCTATCAGTTCTCAGTGCTATAGCGGGTTTATTATTACCTTATTTAAAGATCTGTCTGAGGTAAGTTCTGTTCTATATGGTGTATTATTTTGCAAATAGGGGACATTTGGAGTTAAAGCCCTGATGATAAAAGGAAATTTGTTTTTTCTTTATGGATTATTCATTTCCTGTAGAGCTCCTAGAAATATGCCTATTGGTTATGTTTTGGTTAAGTGTTATGTATAAAATGTCCTCTACTTCTTCTTATGTGTATCTCTTAGGAAGATGTTATTTCCATTCTTGATAAGTATTACAAAGACTTTGTTACAATACTGGTATGCTTCCATGAACTATCTATTGTAAGATTTCTTGCAAAATGATAAATCAAAGTTAAAAAAAAGTACTGAAACTTCCAAACACTACGCAGGCCACTGGACACACCCTGTGCATGCAGTTGTCAATGTAATATTAGCCCAAGAACTTCATCCCCAGCAGATCCCTGTCATCAGTGTGCACTGGCAAGAGATGGAAAGGTGACTTATGTTCACTTTGGTCACCAAATCCTACTGTCCAGCTGACTGCACTACCTCAACTGCTCTGTCAAAAAGACACATACTGCACTGCCATGAAGTGGAGGTCAATATGGCCATTGACTAAGCCACCATCTGGATGCATGAATGGTTGATCATGCAGAATTCCCTGGGTCCTCTTGGGAACTAAGCCAATCAGTGACCCTTTGAGGTTTGGCAGGGATGAGGAAGGGTAGTGACTGCTCACTCTCCCCATCCAAATTTCTTTTATTTCTCATGGTCCACATATAGCCTATCTCTCTAAGTCTTCAGATTATCAGCCTCATATCCCCCTGAGGGCCACAGCATAGTTTTCCTGAACCCCACTGAGAGTCCTACTCCAAATGGTGGGCCACATCATGGTCTTAATAGCATTCAAACCAAGGTCTAAGTTGACCCACCCTTGTTGGGGTTATCAGGCTTGCCCCATTGTGCTTGAACTTCTTTTGAAAGGACAATTGCCTCCTTTGAAGCCTTTTGAGGGATTGCAATACACCAGTTGGTGTCGTTGTCCACAAGTGATGATTCATGAATGCCCCCTTATTGACAAAATCACCCTGAGGAAAACATTGCACCTAACCGGAAGCATCAGTCATGTGGTGGTCAGGTCCAGTGATATGATGGTCTGTGCATCAGTAAAAAGTTTGAAAGAGGCTTAATGAGTTTAAAAAAGCTGCTACATTTAATGTAATTATAAATGACAGTGCTAACTAGCACATTGTCAAAGTAGATATGAAGATTTGGACCTGTACCCTATACCAGTGCTGTGATTTTTAACCTTGCTGCCTTTGAATAAAGAGTTGTACAGATTTGTAAGAGTGGCTGGGTAAGCCCTTGGTTTTGAAATAACATTTAATAAACAGACTATAGAGATGTGAACAGTCCACTAACATAGTGTTGTGTAATTTAAACTCCCTTATTGAACCTAAAGCAGAGTAGTTTTTAAAAAAATTATTGTTTTGTTAACCAGGTAAGGCCCACTAGGCAAAAGTGCTTGCTTTCAGGGTGACCAGTAGCACTGTGGTGGTTAAGTGATGTGCCCAAGTCACACAGTATGGAAGTGGAGGTTGTGAGAATCAAACCCAGGTCTGTTGGACGTACCAAGCTCATTCACAGCTCATTACTCTAACCTCTAGGCTATACTGCCAGACCAAGAGTTGTGTAGGGGACCCCGCTTACTTCAGCCCTCTGCTGGTGGGTGACTTAATGTGCAGACCACTCTCAGAATGGTGGACCTCTCCCCAAAATAACCTCAACCAGACGTGACATGTCCAGAATGGCCCAGTGCAACAACAGGTTGCAAAGCATGCACTACCTGAATTCTTCATTCATTTTCTGCCAAACGTTCCCTCCTTTGCACTATGGGCCAGCATAATCCTTCTCAGGTAAGTGAACAGATCTAGGCCTTTCTCTCAGGCCATCTGAATCACTGTATTTGTGAAAATTATGATGCTGGCAGTGAAGTTAGAAAGATGCATTCAAACTTTATCTTCTTTCATGATCATCTTTTGTATCACTGCCCTAATCTTGCCCCCCAGATGATTCAGCAGAGAACATGTCCACATACTCTATCCCAGATTGGCTGCTGGACATTGTCTATCAGATGAGACCCTACTGGTTTGGCCACACTTATGTAGGGGCCGAGGAGCCATGAGCAGTGCCTGTGCTGTTGCACCAAGATGGTTAGCACTTGTGTACACATGTCTAATTTCTCCTCTTGCTGCTGGTTCTGGACTGAAGCAGCAAAACCAACCATGAGCTTCATCAGTCTATCCAGCTTCTCCTCCACTGTGTGAGTCTTGACTGGGCCACATTCATTTATGGAGGGCCTGCTTATGTCAAGTTCACCAGTGCCAGCTCTGGTCTGGGGGTTGCACCTACATCTTCCACATCTGAGTTTGCATCACTGGAGTCTGATCTCTTAGCCCTTTTTGGGGGCTTGGAAAAGGAGACACCGACTGTGGGGCACCACCAAAGAATCATATGACCATTGCCTTAAACTTATCATCTCAAAATACAGAAGACCTTGGATTGGGCTTACCTCCCGGAGTTTCAGGGTGCCTTAAATGGAGGTACTGCAGGGTCTTTGGCTAACCACTTATGCTTCTCCAGTGTCTTTGTTCCCTTCGCACTTGGTCCATTTGAGGCAACCCTCCAGCCACTCTCTGACATTCTTAGCATACATCGCCTCTAAGCTACTCTTCCATTGCCACAGTTGCAGCTGCTTTCACAGCAGAACTCTTGTTCTTATTGAGCATGCTAACAGAGCTGAAATGACAAAGGTACATCTTCCACTAGGAAGAACAGGTTAGTGACTGTGTTCTTCCCTGGGTGCATAGGGAAGGCCTTGCTATAGCAGTCTGACATTCCACCAGTGCTCACCCTTCTGACTAGTAATTACTTAAAGTCTGCTTCTCTCCTGTTCCTATATTTATTGTTATTATTATTATTACTATCTTATTATTATCATTCTTTATTATTTGTTCCTCTCTTTTATTATCATGTTGCTGGCCACACATATCTGATTCCTGCCCTGGTTGTTCTTGCACATCTTTTTTCTGAAAGATGCTACCCTCTTGGACTTTGTTAGTTCACTGGTACTTAAACGTTTCTATCATGTCCCCCTCCTCCTTTCCTCAAGGGTATACATATTAAGCTCCTTTAGTCTCTCCTCCTATATGGCTTCTCTTGCAGACCCTGCACCATTTTAGTTGCCTTCCTCTGAACTGCCTCCATCCTGTCTATGTCCTTGTGGAGATGGGGTCTCCAGAACTGGACACAGTACTCAGATGGGGTCTCACAACTGTCTGTACAGGGGATAACATCTTCCTGTTTTCTGCTGGTGATGCCTCTCCTATACATCCCAGTATCCCCCAGCCCTCCCTACTGCCTTCTCACGTTGCTTGCCAATCTTAAGGTGATCTGATGTGATTACCCCAGGTCTCTTTCCATTTTGTTGTTGTTACTACCCCCATTGTGTAATCGTCCCTGGGTTTTGTTTTCAGGTGCATTATTTTGCACTTCTTTGCGTGAATCAAACTGCCATACTTCAGACCATTCCTCTAACCTTCAAGTCCCATCTCATCCTTTCTACACCTCCTTGTGTATCAACCCTGTTGCAGATCTTTGTGTCATCTGCAAAAGAGGCTTCGTTTTCTTCAGTCCCTCTGCAATGTCACTTATAAAGATATATTAAAATGACTGGACCATGTACTGAATCCTCTGGTACCCACTAGTAACCCCTATTTCTTCAGGTGGACTCCATTTACAATTATCTTCTGTGTCCTGTTGCCCAGCAAATGTTTTGCAGGCTCGACCCTGGGACCCACTCCCAGGCTGGTTAATCTGACTATTAATCTTTTTGTGGGACTTTGTCAAATGCCTTGCTAAAGTCTAGGTAGGCTAGTCCAGGCCCCTCCCTGGTCTACTACTTTGGTCACCCAGTCAAAGAAATCAATTAGATTTGTCTGACATGACCTTCCACTGTGAACCCATGATGCCTTGGGTCCTGTGCCCCACTGGCCTCTAGGTACTCAAAAATGATTTCCTTCAGAGTGATTCCATCACTTTCCCTACCACAGAGGTCAAACTGACAGGTCTGCAGTTTCCTGTCTCTGTCTTGGTCCTACTTTGTGAAGGGTATCCATCTGCCTTCCTCCAGTCCTCAGGTGCCACACCATCTCCCATGATTTGTTAAAAGGGTAGTCAGTGGTGTCACTAGTTCTCTGCTTAACTCTTTTAGAATTCTGGTGTGAATTCCATCTGGCCCCATTGCTTTGTCAACTTCAGTTTTAGGAGTTCTTTCAGAGCCCTTTCTCCTGTGAAAGGACTGGGATGAGACCCCTATCCAGAGTACTTCTGTTAATTGGATTAGATACCTCCCACTTACGTTTTGTGAATACTGAACAGAAGTATTCATTCGTATCGCTGCTTTTCACTGTCACTCTCTGCCCACCCACCGTGTATTCTATTCGGCCTCACTATCCCTCCTTTATCTTTCTACACTCCTGATATACCTATAAAATGTTTTAGCCCCTTCTTAACTGAGTTGGCTATCTTTTCCTCAGTCTGGGCCTTTGCTATTCTGACTACCCTCCCTGCTTCCTTCTGCCTTAACTGGTACAGTTCTCTGTCCTACTCCTTCTGTGTGTCCTTATACTTCCCAAATGCTATCTTTTTCTCCTAACCTTCACCACCACCTCTTTTGAGAACCATAGTGGCTTTTTCTTTCATTTGATTTGTTTATTTGCTTCACTAAAGGCTTGTTGCCTCTGTGATGGCAGTTTTGATATTTCCCCATTGTTGTTCCACCCCTCCTTTTAGCCTGTTTGCTAGTGCTTTTCTAAGGCACTCTCCTTTCTTACCAAGTCAGCCATCCTGAAGTCCAGAACCCCTCACTTTGTATGGCTTGACTCTGTAGCTGAGTTTATCGTGAACCACACTGTTTGGTGGTCACTTGTTCCCAAATGGCTACCCACTTCAAGATCTGAGATCCTCTCACTGTCCCTATTTGAGAGAACAAGGTCTAAGATTTCTCCTCACAAGTAGGTTCCAAAACTAGCTGTCTGAGGCATGCCACCTGAAGGGCATCAAGAATGGCCCTGCTTTTGGATGTGGCTGCAGCAAAGGTGCTCCAGTTAACATCTGGCATATTAAGGTCCCCCATCAACAGTATCTCCTTTCTCTGCCATCCTCATTATACCTTCTCTCATATCCTTGTCCATTCCCTCCTCCTGACATGGGGTCAGTATACAACCCCTGTGCAGATTGTGGTGCCATTTCCAGTTTCTAAGGTGACCCACAGTGCCTCCTCTCCTCCCTGTTTACTCTTTTGTCCCATTGCTTTTATTCCTTCCCTTACATAGAGAGCTACTCGACCCTTCTTCCCTCCTGTCTCTCCTAGGTTGTGAATCCTCTGGTACATTAACATCCCAGTCATGGTTTTCTGTACCATGTTTCTGTGACTGCTACGATAGCCAGGCATCCTATGTACCTTCTTCTTTTAGTGAACCTTCAGCATTTAGGCTAAACAGACTGAAAAACACTGACCTACTACAACCTGGATTTTTTAGTACTGTTTCAGAAATTAATGCTTGCCCTTCCCCAGCAGTTTCATTATCTATTTCCACCATCCCTGTTTTAGTGGTGGCTGTATGCAGTTTGGAAGCCAAGCTCCATCACTGAGGCATCCATGCCCTTAGGGTTCTGCAGAATTCCACTTAACCTTTACCTTCACAGAAGCCATTCCTCATGGTGTGCCTCGGGCAACCCTCTAAGGGGAAGGGGAGAGAAGTGTCCTCTGACCATTCATCCTGATCTGAAATGTGTGGTGGCTGCCTCCACTTAAATACTTTGTCACATTTAATGCCTTAGATGAAAACAGCCTTTTAGACCCAGGTTCCCATGAGCAACCCTTCCACTGGGCACTCCCAAAGCCAGGGGCTTACACTGGCCACCAACAACATGGCTCCTGTATTACTGCAGCACAATCCTGCCATACTCGACTTTTACTGCAGTCGCCTTCAAAGCTCAGGTAGAACAGAGCTCTCCAGAAGCAACTGGTGCACATTTATTTATTTATTTATTATTGATTTGAAAGCACCTTTGAGCGCAAGCTCTTTACAAAGATTCCGATCATAGATTACAGGAAAGTTACATATGAGAAGCAGAGTTACAACACAATTGAACAAAGTTACAAATATCCAGGCTGTAAAGACTAACAGTGCTAGTGCATTAACATAAGTGTACAGGTAATGGCAAAACTAGTGCAGCCACAAAGAGCATTGTCAGAGGATTGGGGGTTGCTAGCCAAGGGTGGGGTTGTGTGGAGGGTGCGCGTGGAGGCATGTCATGCCAATTGCTCTGTCAGTCTTAAGAATGGGCTGAGAGGTGTGATATCAGATGTCAGTCTCCTAGACACAAGTGCACCTAGATAGTGTTATAAGGTGCTGTTTAAGGTCAGTTTTCAATATGGCCAGACAACTGGTGGTCAGGAGGTGCCCAGGGGTTCATTCATCCACAGTGTGGCCGGTGAAGCAAATGCACATTGTTCAAGTAATGTGCAAGGAGGGGATGGCCATGGTCTCTGGTCCTCCCTGGTGGCCTGTGGCATATTAGCAGCCACAAAGGTTGACAGCACAAGGCGGTGTTCTGCCCAGGAGCACTTTCTTTCCTAGGATGCAAGTTTGGTATTTGACCCTGTCTCTTAAGGATAACCAATTTGCATGTTTATACAGTGAACAGATATGCGTGTTGTGCTGCACATTAATGGCAAGCCTGCAGGTTTTGTTTGGCGTCCCTGGATCCTCTTTTGCACCATATCCATTGCCACCATGTATACCACTAGTCCATAATCGATATGAGATAAGATGGAGCTGTGGACTGCAGAGGTAGAGGGCCTCGGGGAGAGGTATTGCCTATGTCTGTATAGGACACCATTCTTAGTACTGACTGTCTTGTCCAGAGAGTCAATGTGGTGAGCAAATGTGAGGGTTTCATCCAATATGACCCCAGTTACTTGAACATGTGGACTTGTTTGAGCGGCTTACTGTGAGAGTTGGAGATGATGAGGGGAGATGCTTATTTTTGCTATGTGGGCTGGATATAAGCATGGCCCTGGTCTTCTTGTAGTTAAGTAGCAATTTATGAGTACAGAACTAGTTCACGATTGAGGACAGGAGGCCTGCATCTCTTTTGCATGTCAGCAAGGGACGTGCTGCTGCTCAGGTGCACCACATCGTTCACATAAAGAATGAGTTTGGTGTCACAGGCAGTGTGAAGGTCATTTAGGAAGAGGCTGAAGAGTAAGGGCAATAGTATTGATCCCTGGGTACCCTCTAATGATACCTCTCTTTCACTGGAAACTGTTTGCCCAGCTTCGCACATTGATTTCTCCTGTCAGGTAGTCTTTGAACCACCAGAGGGCATTAGATGCCACACCCATGTTTTGCAGTTGGGTCAGTAACAGGGGGTGATTGACTGTGTCGAAGGATTTGTAAGGCATGAATACAGACCCCACCAGTTTGACTTCATCCAGGGCCTATGTGAGTAGTTCAGAAAGTCCAGCAGGGCAGTGGTGGTGCTGTGACTTTGTCTGAAGCATGCTGGTTGGGGCATAGCAGATTATATTTGTTGAGGTAGTCGATGAGTTGACCCACCACAATCTTTTCCAGTGCTTTGGACAGAGGAGAGTACTGAGATGGGTCTATAATTGGCTACCAAGGATTTGTCACCTCCCTTGTGCACAGGTATGACTAGAGCCTGCTTCCAAACTTCCAGGAATTGAGCAAGAGCCAAGGACTTGTTGAACAGTGTATTAATGGACAATATAAGTACGTCCAGGGTGAGGGATAACAGTTTCATGCTGATCCATCGCTGTCCTGCCTGGTCTTACCTAGTATTTTCTTTGAAGTAAAAGGTCAGGCGTGAATGTTCAGTGGGTCCGCTGTTGGAGTGGTTCTGCTCAGGATGGAAGTAGGCCAGTGGTAGCACTGGAGTGAGATCTGTGAAGGCCTTGTTAAAGGTCTCCGCAATAGTTAGGGGAGCCATAGTGGGAGTGTTGCTGATATTGAGCAGCTGGGGATGCATCTTGTCCTCCTTACCAAGGATTCCTTTGATGTTGTCCAGAAACTTTTCGTATCACCCCAGGAATTGCCAAACAGTGCTTTATGGTAGTTGCCTTTGGCGAGACAGGATTAGTTTTGTGCAATAACTTCTGGCTGCTCTGTAGCACTGGTAATTGTGCTTTTTACCAGTGTTTCTGGCCTTCTCCATAGTATGTCCCTTTCTCTTAGGTGGGAGAAGAGATCCCCATTTATCCAGCCATTTGTCTGGCCTCTAATTGTTCTTTTTCCTGATGGGGCATAGACGTCTACAGGTGGCATTAAACTTAATGAAGTAATCGAGGCCCTGATTAAGGGTAGATGCCAGACCGACTGGAGAGCATTCATGCAGTGTAAGTGCCGCTTTGGGGCTCCAAGCTTACCCTTCTTCAGGACCTTACTTTCTATGATTACTTTCTATGAGGATGGGTGAGTTTTGGTGAGTTCATTTGACCACAGGAGTGTGATTGGGGAGTGGTCACTTATCGTGTCTGGTAGGACCTTACATCAGAAATTCTGGACGGTGATCTTGCTAGGACCCAGTCAATGAGGGTGCTGCTTGCAGTCTAATAGTTCAGCCTGGTAGGGCAAGTGAAAGTTGTGCCATGTTAGCAGTGGCTATCAAATCCCTGAGAGGGGCAGCCTCTTTTCCATTCCAGTTTATATTAAAATATCCAGTAATGACAAGTTCCATCCCCTGTGAGAAGGTGCCGATAATGTCCATCACTTTGGGAAGCCTGTTATGGCTTTTTGGGGTAGATATATTGTGGCAAGGATTAGAGATTTGCCATTCTGACTGATCTGGCTTTTAGCACTATTATCTCATGGTCCTCAGTGGCCCTAGTTTTGGGGAGGACAGTGCAATCGAAGGGAGTCCATGACATAGATGATGCATCCCCACCTCTCTTACCTGTTCTATCAATCCTGTAGGCTTGAAAGCCAGATAGAGCAATTTCACTATCTCTTATTCTACTAGTCAGCCATGTTTCTGTAATGCAGAGGACGTGAGGGAATGGAGGCCACCCATGCCTGCAGTTGGACAAATTTTGCCATTAAATTACGGATGTTTAGTAAAGGCAATTTTTAGTCATTTAGCCCTTTGCACACCAGGGTCCATTGGTGTGAGTAGGCCTGGGTTCGAGTGACTTTTGCCAGAGAGGAGCAGAAGCATATAGATGACCTTTCTAGCAGAGAGGTTTATGCAGAACCCAGCAAACCTTCTTCCACCGAGGCTTCAGGGGGTTCAGGTGATTGAGCACCAGTATGATCTTAAGGATAAGGCTGGTCATCAGTACCTCTATGTTAGGGGTGTGCATATGGCCATCTGAGTTTGCAGGATTAGGCTGAGCAGAACCCTGCCAATAGCCAACAGAGGTAGGTTCTGAGGGTGCATTAGTTGGCCATACACTACCCAGTATCGGTTTGGGGGTAGTTATGGCCCAGCACATTATCTAGTGCCAGTTGTTCCAAGCCAGGTAGCAAGCAGCAGAGATGTGTAGTACCCTTTGATGGGGGCATGGCTGCTCTACTGACAACAGACCTGACCTGTTAGTGTCTAGGTTAGGTTTTGTGGTGAAATTATTAAATTTGGAGGATAAAAACAAAACAAGAAAAGAGTCTGTACAGCTTTCAAAGCTATGATAGCTTGTTGTCAGAGGATAGAATTTGCAATGGGGAGAGGCTTTGACTGTTTAATAGAGGCTGGGGTCGGGTGGGTGAGCTGGAAATTGTGCAGTTCCTCAAGTGTCTGAGGTGAAATCTACTGTGCTTTCTGACTATCACAGTCAACCTAATTAGACAGTCTGGCAGAGAAATTCACACTTCCTTTTAATAAAACAAGCAAAAAACAAGCATAAAATGGAACACTAAATCTATTAAAGCTGATCTGATTATCTCTTATTGAGTAAGAGGGTATGCTATAATTCTGCTCATAGGCTGGTTATGGCTTGAGCATCCCTTCTGATACCATTGATGGTGAGATGGGAACAAAGTCTCTAACTCTCTTCTAATTGTTTTCCTTTGAAAACCTTAGGTTCGCATTGAACAATCTCTGATTGAAACAGAATGATTTGCCCTTTAGAAAAGGGCCCCTACCTCTTCAGTATGGGGATTGATAGGAAATGTCAACTGGCCTGGTGTAGGGGTCCCATCCTGACCTTGGTCATTAGCGGCTCAACCATCCACTACAGTGAAGCAGCTCACATGTGTCCATTGACATTGAGCTACTAAGCATCTGTGTTTTTAGGGTTAAGCTTACAAAAGCAGAGAAATATGGTGTTAAGTTTTCCAACCCCTAACCCCCACCCACCCTGCGAAGACAGCAACAGGAAAACCATTATGATTTCACTCTCCTGTGGCTTTGTAAATCAGGCATGATTTGTGCCTTGGGGTTATCAACGTAACACTCTCCCAGTCCATCAGTAAGTAAGCTGAGATGTAAGCGGTACATGAGAATGGAGTGAGTAATAGGTTTGATATGAAGATACAGGAGAGGTCATAGGTTTGATATGAAGATACAGGAGAGGTCAAACCATGATGGTTGGGGCGTGGTTTAGCCTCGAAGAAGATGGCAGCATAACTGTAAGCTCTCCTGGACCTCAGCACATCCGCGCTGGCCGCTATGATCCTTGAGTCTCCCTCGAAAATAACGGCTTTATGCACAGGTAACACCTCACCCCCTTGCTGAGCAGTGCATCCTGTTCAGTGGATTATGACTTAACGGCAGTGTTTAAATGGCACTCTGACCTGGTACCATTTTAACGCACTAGTGCCTAGGGTCACAGGCTGCACATCTCCACACATCTCCTGCTGCACAGGAGATTGAGCTTGAATACTGGCCGGCATCTCTGTTTTCCCCTCCTGGTTCTCGGCTAAAAGATTGGGAGCCTTCTTCTAGCTTTCTGGTCACCATACTGGACTTAAGTATTTCATCTCCAATGCAGACAACGATACTCTAAAAGATGGATCCACCAGTGGCAGTCAGGGAATCTTTACAACATATTACTAAGCTCCTTGAGATGCTAATAACTAGAGTGAACGATATTAGTCTATCCTTGTGTGGAACTGTCAGAGACGTCCAACACCTGCAGGACAGAATGAATGTGGTAGAGCAAACGGCCAAAGCATGTGAAGCCCAGCAAGCCCAGGTTTGGAATCATTTTCAGCAACATGAAGAAAGGCTTGCTGCACTCTGGGAGAGGGTCAAGGACCACGAAAACCGAAGCTGCCACAACAACCTCGCGTGTAGTGGGCTTCCTGAGAGCAGAAGGGCACTCGATGGAGCAATTCTTGAATGAAAATTTTCCTCACATATTAGGGGACCAATTGAAGTAGAAAGGGCCCACAGGGTCTCTGCCCATACAAGTAAGCATTCTAATACTCCAAGACCAATCGTGGCAAACCTGCTGTGATACACCATGAAAGAATACTTCATGCAAAAAGGAGACGTCATGGAAACTTTCCTGATAAGAATCCACAATAGCCATATACAAAGATTTTGCACAAGAAATGGCTGAGGTTGAGGTAATTTGGGATTATTGAAAGATTTCTTTACCAACACAACTTCAAATTCAGATTTAAACATTTCAACAGATTGTGTGTCACCAAGGAAGGCCGCAAGCTCACTGCACATCATCCTGGGGATATTGAATGCTGAATTACTAACTCTGGCCAGGCCTCAAGTGCCCAACTACAAATCCCAGGAGGCTCTGGGAGCCCTCTCCAGTGGCTCATCCTGGTAGGAACCATTTTTTCTATCTATGGTTCTCCTGTAACACATTCAGCAGCGGACAGGTCCCACAGCAAATTGGTCCCCTCTGAAGCTTTCTTCTCAGCCTGAGTGTATTATTAGTGAAGCACCACTCCTAAATGCACAGACCTCCAGCATGCAGCCTTCTCTCCCTCGAAGGATGCCATTCACTCCTAAGGCTAGGCAGAGACATAGGAGCAGTCCACACTACTCACCATCCAAATCCTGCACAGCACCACCTGCAAAGGTCTCTAGAGAGGACTTTTCTTCTGTATAGCATTTGAATACTATTGGATCTCAAGACATGGACACCAAACAATCAACAGACTGGGATGATATTCCAGAGACATCCCTAGCTGAGTTGCTGGACACCTTTCTACTGTGCAGCCTGGACTTATCAGTTCTGTAGCAGCCATCATAAAGGCACCCAGCGGATCATGGATGTACCCTTGGGAATCCCTGAGATGGTCGAGGACATAACATTCAAATAACTGGAACATGATTTAAATATTTAACCTTGAAATGATATTTCTTTGTTACCAGATGGGGATAGGTTGTCACCTCCCCCGTTCTGCTCCACTGAATGGGGGCACACGTCAGTCTGTAGTCACAAATCAGTTACCCTAAAGTTAACAACTGACTTCTCCCACCCAACTGGTGGAATGGCACAGGAATCATTTACAATGCACTATGGGCACCCTCTCCTATCACATGTGTCAGTTAGCAAGGTAGGCAGTGGAATCTCTGGGGCTTCTGGCCTTCCTCTGCCTGATACTACCTTGTCCTGTATGCACCCCAAGTACGGGTACATCAACTAAATTTTGGTATTTTGGCCTATAGGCTAGGGTAACCCTTCCCCCTCCTGGATTGGGTGGATCTGTACTCTTACTGGCAGGTGGGTTTACCCTCCCCCTCCTCCTCCTCTCCCTTCCCTCCTCTCCCTTCCCTCCTTCTTCTTCCCTCCTACTCTCCATGAGGATCGGGTCGTCTGACCCTTTTTTGGGACGGGTCCAGGATGAGTTGGTTTACTGTTTTCATCCACACAAGACCCACCCATGGTGTGTCCTGGAGATAGCATAGCTGTAGGGTCTGTAAAGGTGTCTATATATCTATATATTTCCCTCGTTTGCATTGACCTCCAGACGACAGTTCTACTGTTGTAGTGTTTATCTCGGTCACTTTGTCATAGTATCAATACCGGGCCTATTGCCCTTTTGAAGTTAATTTACTACTTTAACATACTGACTTGTTCTTTTCTCTGCTCTTTGTTTCTCAGAACTGTTTTTACCCTACATAATAGGACACGTGGTTCTTAGGCCGCAGGCGATGTTTACATCTCTATGGTGCTAATAAGGGCACTTGCAGTCCTGTCAGTTCTCCGGGTGTTGGTGATTTTGGAATTCAGTATTATTTTCCTAATTTCTTCGGCTGGACACCTGTAAAGTACCTCCACTTACCCTTTGTGTGAGTCGATACCTGCTACTACCACCCATTGCCCCCAAGAATTTTTGATGGATATCCTGGAATGTGAAAGGATTAAACCACTCGATTAAACAATACATAAGTCTTACAACATTTAAAATCCCTGTGGCAGATATTGCCTTCTCCAGGAAACCCACCTACTGTCTAAATGTACTAACTTGTTAAAGAAACTCTGGGTGTGGAAATACTGGCTAGCTCCCCACCACTAAGTCAAAGGGTAGCCATTCTCATTTTCAGGCCTCTCCATGGGTGGTCAAAGATGTCAAAAAGATGCGCATGGTCATTGGTTGGTGGCTAAGCTATCTTCTCCTACAACTACTATACTGTTGGGTTGCCTATATGACCCCAATATGGAGTACACCGACTTCTTCCCTGAGATTAGCCAAGCCATATCAGATCTACAAGCAGAAGGGCCACCACTACCTGTAGTCATAGGTGGAGACTTCAACGCAGTGGGAGATATATTTTTAGATGAGTCCCACCCAACCCTCATGCTAATCCTAAAGCTAGGCTCTCCCTTCAGGTTATGATAGAGGAATGGGCCTGTGGACATATGGCATAGAGACCATCCGACAGGCAGAGATTTTTCTTTCACTCCATCCCATAAATCTCACAGCCGCATAGACTTCAGGCTGGCCACTGAATCAGCAGCATGATGCCTCTCTGGTTCTGATATGGGCTCAATTCTAATATCAGATCATGCCCTGTATCATTAACGTTCACCCTCTGAGCACCACTCACAGGGAACCCGCTGGCACTGTAACCCCTTTTATTCCAGGACCCAGACTTTCATCATAGTAAAGGTGACCAAAGATTATTTTGCCCTCAATGCGGACTGTGGGTATCCCCATGAACTGTCTGGAAAGCATTCAAAGGTGTTGAGAAGGTACATCATTGCCTTCTTGGGGGCTCAGGACTACAGATGTAAGGCAAATTTGTCCCAACTTCAAACAAAACAAATGACCTTGGAACGCTGTTTCAAATCCACCCTTGGACGGCCCTTGACAGTGAGCTACATCTGCAAATTATTGGCCTCAAATACCAAATAAATACAATACTACATCAGAAAGCTGAGTGGTACCTCTCGAGATCTAAACAAACTTTCTGGGTGGGGAGAAAGGGCTGGAAGGTGCTAGCCTTCTGCTTGCATAAGCAGCAAGCTGCTACAAGGATACATGCCCTCCGTAATGCATCAGGTGCCATAGTGACCAATCCTAAACAGATAAATGCCACAATGCAGCAATTTTATCAAACTGTCTATCAATCTTGATCTGCTCACAATGCCCATGACCTACAGGACCTTTTTGCCAAATTTTGTCAGCAAACCCCACTGCTGACCCTTACCCTGAACAGGTGGCACAATTGGATGCACTTGTGTCCTGTGAAGAGCTTCATATGGCACTCTTACAGATGGCACGAGGGAAGGCCCCTGGTCTTAATGGAATGTCTGTGGAGCTTTACCAAGCCCTTGGCCAGGATATTATACAACTCTTGCAGTGAGCGTTACAGTATGCTCAAACTTTGGGATCTTTCCACAGACTATGAAAGAGGCAATAATTACCTTGCTTCCAAAAAATCAACAGACCTCTTAGACTGTGCCAACTTTTGGCCATTATCCCTTATATCAGTAGACACAAAAATCCTAGCAAAAGCATTGGCATCCAGACTCTCCTCTATTTTACCCTTGATAATACATCCTCACAGACGGGCTTCATGCAGAGCAAGTCAGGGGTAGATAATACCAGACTCCTCCTCAACCCTAAGTGGTTCACCTCTAAACCCCCTCCTCTAGGAGCTTTAGCAGTACATTTTTCTAAAGCATTTGACTCCATAGAATGGGACTACCTCTATGAAGTCCTTGATAGGTATGGATTTGGTGCTTCTTTTATGCAGTGGATACGTATCTCTGTTGTTCTCTTATGGCTGTATTTTCACCA
This sequence comes from Neoceratodus forsteri, assembly GCA_016271365.2. Taxonomy (NCBI): domain Eukaryota; kingdom Metazoa; phylum Chordata; order Ceratodontiformes; family Ceratodontidae; genus Neoceratodus; species Neoceratodus forsteri. The sequence continues at coordinate 1,022,408,958 of CM028129.1, forward strand.
ATAGTGAGATCTCTCCTCCATTCACCCTGCATCGGGTACCAGACAAGGTTGCCCACCATCCCCCTTACTGTTCCTTATAGCCCTAGATCCCTTGCTGAAGACGCTCATAGCAACTCCGCAGATACAAGGAATTGTGGTAGCAAACAAACCCTATCTAGTGGTGGCTTCTACGATGATCTTCTGCTCTCTCTAACCCCAACAAACCTTACCATTTGTGCTTCAAACTATGGGAGATTTTGGGATGTTGTCAGGTTTAATCATAAATTAGAAAAAACACTTTAACCCCTTTAAATAAGTAGTGTACCCAGTCGTTATCAAGGAACCAATCTGACATGAGCAAATGTGGCATTTAATTATCTGGGTATCTCGATACCAACAGCCTGGAATGCACTGGAATCTGCTAACTTTTCCCTGCTGTTAGCACAGCTAGCAGTCAAAGTCGAGAGATGGGGCAAGTTGCAACTCTCCCTACCAGGTAAGATTGCAGCTATTCGAATGCTACTGCCCCTCGGGCTCTGTATCTTTTCAATAATCTTCCATTCCTCTTTCACCTAAGCTTTTCAACTCTCTAGAAAAACTGATGGACAGCTTCCTCTGGGACTTTAAACTGCCTCAGTGGAATAAATATAAATTAAGAGCACATTGGTAGCAAGGAGGACTTAATACTGCCTGGTATCTCAGCTATCACCTATCTTGTACAGCCCCTCAGGCAACTAAATGGTTTGTACCCCAATCTGTGGATCCTCCATTATGGGTCCAATTGGAATTGGACCTGGTAGTCCTAATACCCCTTTACACACTTCTTACCACAAGGGCAAGTCTGCCCCATTCGCTCCACCCTACTGCTACTATGCACAGCACATTCATGGACATGGCTTATGGTAAAGTCTCATCTTCCTAAACAGTCCCAGAATCCTCCTATACAATATGCTCCTTTATGGTGGAACGACCTGATCCAAATTAATGGGGTGCCTGTATATTGGCCTCTTGGTATAAAGGCTGGAATTTGATATAAGACCTTTCCCCAGCAGGCACATACCCCATGCTTTCCTTTGCTCAATTGCAAAGACAATTTTCTCTTCCACATAAGGATTTCTGGAGGCACTTGCAAATTCAGAGAGTCCTACAGCCTCTTCTACTGAAATCTCAATTCACTACCCTTGGGAGTAGATAGCAGACTTGCACAGCATCCCCACTGAATAGAGGTATTATGGGTCACTTTTACAGATCTTGGAGAAATTCACAACCCAATGCCACTATGTCCTGTAAAAGAAATGGGAATTATATTCTGGCTCTCCATTACTGATCAGCAGCGGAATTCTTATCTTAATACTATACATAGCACTTATAGTGACACTAATAGTTGCTTCTTGCAGCTAAAATTTTATTGTTATGGCATCGCACACCAATAATCCTCCATGCCAGTGGCCTGCTAGGCCATAAAAATGCTGGTGCTGCTCCTGGCAGAAGCACATATTCTCCATATTCTATGGTCTTGTCCTAACTTGACAATGTTTGGGAAAATGGTGGCCTTGGACATTTCCTTGTGTAACCACCCTATTGTCCTGGCTGATGCAAAATTAGTCATGGGAGACACCACCTCCTTGGGCCAGATACCTAAACCTCTCAAAGACTGGACTCTGGTTGCAATCCTAGAGGCTAAACATCTTCGCTTTATGCATTGGCGAACACCAGTTATCCCTACCCGTGCTGCCTGGCATGCAGCCTTGGCTAAACTTTCAATATACAAAGATTATCCCACCTGCACAAGGGAATTTACACCTTATTATCAAAATGGGATCCTTATCGTCACTCTCCTTTTGTAAAATCCTACCACCACCTTCCAACCCCCAAGGTTAAGTGCTTTGTATAAATCCCACCACCCAGCTCTTCAATCTAAACCATAATTGGACTGTGTATATACAAGAGACATAGGCACCTATCTGCACTAGTTATTCTCCATATTGTCTATTCCTGGTTATCCTACTTAGAATATATTGTTTGTTTAAAATACTAGACTGTGGATATCATAGATAAAGTAATACTTCAGATTTACTATATGGTATAGTATTCATAACAGTCAGATTGTGCTATTAATCTATGTAACTTTGTAATGCTACAGTAATGGAAGATGGTTCATTGTATGGTTCATTCCCTACTGTCATGTACTTATACAAAAAATCTCAATAAAATATTATATGCTAAAAAAATAATGATTTTCCCTGTTGCTGCCTGCAGGGTAGGGGTGGTATATTAGGGCTGGCAACCATAAACTACATTTCCTACTTTTGTCAGCTTAACCTAACTAATGCAATGAAGTTTTTTTTAAGTAATGAATTTCCTTACTTTTTGAGATAGTATAACTGCATCTCCATTTGCCTGTGGCAGTGCAAGGCCTCCACTTCCTTATCTTCTACTGTATACACATGTATGTTGTTGTGGAAGTGCAGGGGTCCAGAGGGCCATGAGCTTCTATTTCTGCTGAAACAGCAATTTCTTTCCTTTGTTTCAAGCCCTGTTAAAGTTCCAGTGTTATCCTAAAAGAATTTGCATTTCTTATTTTATGCATTGTCATATTGCCTCTAAATGTTTAGGGTGAATAAAAGTTATTCTTGTAAGTACACATTAAGACCTTTGTTTTGAAATATTCAGTATATTGTCCTAAGCCCAAATATTGAGGGAGTTATGGATTGTTGAAGTTCAGTGTTATCGTATGAGAATTTGTATTTTTATTGTTTGATTTTTATATTGCCTCTAAGTGTTTATGGGAGAATATATGTTAGTCTTGTAGTACTCATAAAGATCCTTGTTCTGATATATAGATTCTCTCTTAAGTCCAAATATTGAGGAAGTTTAGTGTGTGGACGTTCTAATGTTATCTTATGGGAATTTGTATTTTTAATATTTTTTATATTGCTTATCAATGTTTAAGGATGAATATGTGTTATTCTTGTAGTACTCATTTGTTTTGACATATATATTGTCTCTTAAGCCCGACTAGTGAGTAAGTTATGACTTGTTCAAGTTCCAATGTTATCCTATGGGAAATTTCATTTTTATTTTCTTTTATTGCTCCTAAATGTTTAGGGGCAACATGTGTTCTTTGTAGTACTGATGAATACCTTTGCTTTGATGTATAATTGTCCCTAAGTCCAACTATTAAGGGAGTTATGGCTTGTTGACATTCCAATGTTATCCTATGGGAATACTCATGTTTTATTATTTTATATTGATATTAAATGTTAAGGGGATATGTGTTATTCTTGTAGTAATCATTAAAACCTTTTGTTTTGAAATGTAGATTGCCCTTAAGACAAATATTGAGGGACTTATGGCTTATTAAAGTTCCAATGTTATCCTAAGGGAATTTGTAGTCTCATTGTTTTTTTATATTGCCCCCAATTGTTTAGTGGGGTATCTGTTATTCTTGTAGTACTCATTAAGACCTTTCTTTGATATGTAGATTGTCACTTAAGTCCAAGTATTGAGAGGGCTGTGGCTTGTTGAAGTTCAATATTGACTTATGGAATTTTTTTATATTGCCTTAAATTTTTTTTTTTGGGGGTGTCATTTGTGCAGTACTCATGAAGAACCTGTAGATTGTCCCTTAAGTACAAATATTGATGGCGTTATGTTTTTTTGTCAACTCTTTTCTCACCTCCTACCTGAACTCTCTTGGGCTACCTCACTTGCCCTGTCTGCTCTACCACCTTCTGTGTCCCCGCCATCTTCAAGGACATCATGACTACAGCCCCTTGGAGATCAAAGGGGCAGTGGCTGAGAACCAGCATTGGGAGTGTGGTGGCAGTGGCACTGGAGGAGCCATTGCCTATCTGGTGGGAGGCCTTTCCTTAGTCTCTGTACTCCTCCCCTCCATCCCCTGCATGGTGCATGTTCTGATCAGTGCATGGCAACCCTGCTGATGTAGGCAATGATGATCACCTGCTATCTAGTGAATGGCAGCATCCCCAGTCTCCACCAGGGGCTGCTGGTGCACTGGACCACCCAGAGCCCTCCTACTGGGATAGTAGAGTAGTCCAATGGGTGCTCAATCTGATCCTGCCCCTGCTGACCCACGGCACCCAAGCTCACTCCCAAACCCTGGTCCCCGGCATGGCGCGAGGTGTGGCATCAAGCTCCTCAACCCTCAGTGCCACCAGGCCAACTGAGTTATGGCTTATTAAAGTTCCAGTGTTATTCTGTGAGAATTGCCATTTTTAATCTTTAACATTTTTTATGCGTGTCCTAATTTTTTTCTTTGTGAGGGGTTGTGAATTATTTTATTTAGTTTTTGTTTAATGGATGGGTGCCATAGCCACAAAGCAACTATTTCTAGCAGTACTCATTAAGGCCTTTGTTTTGATATATACACGCTTCCTTAACTCCTAATATTAAGGGAGTAATGGCTTGTTGATGTTCAAATGTGGGAAAAGAAACTAAGCTCAAAATTATTTTTCATATGAAGGAATTATTTTCATATGAACAAAAAGTTCATGAAAAGGAGTCCTACATAGGAAAAAGAAAGTCTAAATTAGTTTTCAGATGAGGCCATCCTTTTCTGTATGAATGAACATAATTCATGAAAAAGGATTCCTTCATACAAAAAGAATAAAAAACTAAGTTCAAATTATTTTTTCGTATGAAAAAGCTCCAAAAGGATTCTTTCACATGAAAAGTATAAGAAAAATCCTTCCAAATTCTTTTTCCTATCAGGAATCCTTTTCTTGAGCTTTTGTCATTCAAAAAACAGGATGCTCTCATAGGAAAAATAATTTTGAATTATTTTTTTGGTATTCTTTTCATATGAAGGATCCTTTTTCATATAGCTGAATTCTTTTTCATATTACCAAACCAAAAGACAGCCAATAAAAAGGATTTTAAAAACATATTTTGGGGTCATTTTTCCAACAGTTAAGTGCAGAATCCACCTAACTGGGTCCTGATAACTGAAATACATGTGTCTGTGTATGTCCAGGATGTCATTTTGTTGGTTTTGAAAAACATTTTTGAAAAAAATGGAAGCATGATTGTGGCCATATAAAAGAGATTTTTTCCTCACAAGAAAGATGACCCCATATGAAAAAGTATCTTTTTCATATGGATGAAATTCTTTTGTTCCAAGCAGCTATCCAAAAGACTGTACTGAGCATACTCAGAACTTCAAATTTAAAATTTAAATACTTTGGAACAAATTCATATTTTTCCACCAAACTAGTGAAAGACACATCTGTGGTCAAAGCCCTTTCAGCCCTGAAAATTTCAGAGCGAATTTCCGAACTGTCTGGGCAGTAGACAATGACAAAACAAAACATAAAAGACAAAGGAAAACAGCAACTTCTCAACTTTTTTGCTATACGAATCTTGAAATCCAGACATCTGCACAGAATAAAACTTGAAATGTCAAGAGACCTACCCTTGGAACCAGGTCTACAAAATTTTATGCAAATTCATTGAATAGTTGCAAAGATATTAAAGTGCAAAGTTTGACATTTAATATAGGAAACCCTGCTCAACCCTAACTCTAGTGGCTCAAATATGCCACTATATTATAGTACTAAATAATTCTCAGACTCCTGCCATCCCCAAAGATGACTGGATCGATTGGAGAGAATTGCAGGGCACCATGGGCCACAGCTTAGTGCCAGTGTGCTGGACAATGTGGTCTGCCCACCAAACTGTTGCCTTCATGTCTGCCATGCAGCTGCTTGGGAATACCAGGCTTCCCTGTCTCTGGTCAGTCAGCGGCACACAAACCTGGTAAGTCCCATTTCTGTTCCTGAAGCTCAGGTCTGATAGAGCAGGTGGGTAGTGGTATCAGTACTGTGTAAGATTCTCATAGGTTGCATCTCAGAGCAAGTAGTCAGGCAGCCACCACAGCAAATGTGCAGAAAATTTTCAGACAAGCCCACCAGTAGTGGCAGAAAATATAAACCAGCGATCTAATTGGCAGACTTAGAAACTTACATAAAGTAGCAACCATTCTCCCACCTGGCTGTAGCTGTGGGTCCAAATCCTTTCTTTGAACAAGTAGAAGATGGTGTGTTAGCAGACTGCAGTCTTCTTGAGCCAAATGTGGAGCAGGTGAGCAGGAAAGATGGGGATGTGCTGGATACCTGCTCTTTTTAACCTCTTGCTCTCCACCTCTTCAGGAGGTCTGCACTCTGCAGGCAGCCAAAAGTGGTTCCTTCTTCAGTAGTAGTGCCAGGGTTTAGCCCCATCCCAGTGGAGGATCCCAAGATGCCTACCTTCAGACTACAGGAGGGACACCAGCAATGTGATGTCTTATGCAATGCTTTGACTGACTTAAGATTCTATTTTACCAACCTATATATGTAGATGGAGATGCAGAAAATGAATTGCAGCTGAATGTCTTTATTGTAAATATTAGGTTCACAGAGTTTAGAGTACTGAAGGTAGATTATGCACCAATAATTAATCCAGATAATATCAACTCAAACTTTAAATTTATACGTATTAGGGCTGGGTAACATTTTCAAATTCCAATTCTGAGAAATTGTTGTGAAATTCAGTGAAGCTCTTAAAACTTTATAGAATGTTGCAAGCCTTTGAAACTTTTTCTTTATTTACCTCAAATGTGGCTGTCATTTTAGCTTTAGCTATTTCTTGTGGACCAGAATAGGAGAGCTAGAAAATACTTGGTTTTCAGCCTCATCCAGTGGGATACACATGCAGGCTGAATGATACTGAACCAGGTTCTGCTTTTAAATGTGAATGCTTACTTGTTGTTAGGAGCTGAAGACCAGTGAAATATTATGGCATTGACTAGAGTAATTTAAATTTTATAGGAGCTTAACATTTGATATTGTATTTCTCTGTAGTTTGGGAAAATGTATTTACAATATGCACTACATATAGTGCCCATGCTTAAGCTGGATGGCCTCTTAGAGTAGACAAATCCTGTATGCCAAAACAAATTCTCATAGGGCTCCATTATAAATCCACCTCTGTAGTGGATTAATGGTAATGTAGCAGGAAGCCTCACACTCACTCAAGGATCACGCACATGTCATCAAATTGCAAAAGTGAGAAATGCTTTATTAGGCAAATTAACAAAGAGTGTTGGTGAAGATTTAAAAGCTGGAAGCACCACACAAGTCACCCCAGTGCTTTGACACTTGGTCTTCAAGGCCCTGTGATGAAGACCAAGTGCTGAAGGCGTGCTAGGGTGACTGGTGTGTGCTGCCAACTTTAAATCTTTACCAACACTCTTGTTATTTGCTAATAAAAGTTTTTTCACTTGTGCAATTTGGTGGTGTTTGCCTGATCCTTGAGTGATGTGGAGGCTTCTTGCTACATTGCTTTTGATTTTTGGTCTGACTGACCTACACCAGCACCTCAGACTCATTTGCACCTGTGCACGAGCTGCTTCTTGTCTCTACAGTGGATTAATGGTGCCTGCTACAGCAGACACATGAGACCCGCTAAAATCGCCACAACTGCTGTCAAGTAGCCTCCCAACACTTCTTCAGGCTACCTGACCACTGCTGTGGAGGTGTTAGTGGCACTACCTAACCTTTGAAGCCTGGCTAATAAGCTGCCAATTGCAGCTGTTTCATTAACCTATCCCATTCTCCTTCCTCTCCCTTACAGCAGCTCACAGCAGCTTCTTTCTCCCTGCAGTCTAACTTCTATTAGCTGAACCTACATTCCCATTTTTGCCAACTACTCCCAATTGAGCTGGAGAAGATTTTTAAAGCCTGATTTATTTTTGAGCTAGAGAGCTAAAGAGAGAGAGAGAGAGAGAGAGAGAGAGAGAGATTGTAACCTGTGGAAAGAGCCATCTGTAAATTGTAAGGGTCTCTATCTTGACATTTGGTTTTAAAGGCTGATTTTTCTTCTTTTTGCTCATAGTCTTTCCCAAGCCTCTGTTCCTTAGCAGTTTTCCACTCTCTCTTTTTATCCCTCACTGTTCCACTGTCCCAGCGCTAACAGTTAGTTTCAATCCAAATTTGCACCAACTGAAGATTTCAGCTGATCTCCACTCTTCCCACACTGTCCCACTGTCCCAGTGTCTTTTATTCTCACACAATCCTGCTACTTCCTGCCCTGATACTTTCTGACACATTTATGCTGCCTGTTGCCATGCCCCTCTCCTTTGACCTAGACAGTTGTTTTCTTAACATGGAGCATACAGTGGAGCATGACAGCTGATGCATGGATGTGACAAGGTCAGAGATGCAGTACCTGTACTACGTGATCAGAGATCAGTGAATTTAAAGCAGAAGTGATTTTTCTTTTTTCTGAAATAGAGTTTACACAGCCTTAAAACGAGATCAGAGGTGGTAGTGAGTACAGGATTGTGTATGTTTAAACAGATTTCTACTTTGTCCGGACAACCACCTATAATGGCAAGGCAAAGCAAGGCAAAGTTTATTTCTGTGGTGCCTAATCCTGGAGGCTCTGGGTGCCTTACAATCAGAGCAGACAGAAGAATTAAAATAAACAAACAAATACAATTTAAAACAGTAGTAGAAACAACTAATTCAGTAAAATCAATAAATAGCTCAGTTAAAATGACTACTCCAGGTCTAAAGGCCACATCCTGAAGGCCAAAGAAACAGGTGAATCTTTAGCAGGCACTTAAAGCAGCAGTACTAGGGGAAAAACTGCTTTTCGACAGTTTATTCTCTGTGCTCTGCTGATCATATACTTGGTACTCTTTCCGCCAGCATTGTACTATCACCCCATAATTTGCTCAGTTATCCTCTGCTTTTTTTCACATTTCTCCACCATCATACTGCACTGAAAATATCTCTGCTGCGAACTGCAGATGTGTATGACTTGCAGGAACATTGGGAATGGTCAGCACAGGGTCCCACTGCTGTAGTCAAAAGACATGATGTGACCTGAAGGAAAAGTGCAGCTGAAAATTAGTCAGCTGCCATATTTATTGTGGCACCACAACAATTCAAATAAATTGCAAATGTCTAAAAACTAAAGATGACTGAAAAAATATTTAACATATGGAAACTTCCTGATTTGGTTTACTATGTGGCTAATGACAAAATGAAGCTTTGATGCCTATCTTGATTGTCCTCATTGTAGTTTTGGAGAGTCAATGATCTACACCCTTTTAAAGGATTCAAAGGTATTACTGGTAGTACTGCTGCTTTAAAAGTCTCAACTGATGGGTGCCTCCCTAATGAATGGTGGCAGTGCATTCCACAGGACTGGGCTGGCAACACTAAATGTCCTGTCACCGTCCATTCTAAGTCTTGTCCTGGGAATCTCAAGGAGACCCTTGAAGTGGAGCAGAGGGAGAGGAATGAGGTGGCCTGTGTTAGAAGATCAGTCATGTAGCCAGGGCCTAGTCCATGTAGGGCCTTAAAGTTGAGTAAACCCACCATGAGGATAACCCTCCACCTGACCAGCAGCCAGTGCAGTTTCCTCAGCACCGGGTTACATGACAGAACCTCGAAAGTCTCGTCAGCAACCTGGCAGCTGCATTCTGCACCAACTGCACTCAGTGAAGGGTATCGCCTGAGACCCCAAAGTAGAGCACATTACAGTAATCAAGCCTGGATGTAACAAAGGTGTGGACCAGTGTGGGAGGTTCACATGTAGAACTAGGGGATTTATTCTGGTGATGTTCCTCAAGTGGTAAAAACACTTTGGACAACAGATGACACCTGAGATTCAGATGTCAATCCATCATCCAGGAACATGCCAAGATCTCACACACTAGAAGAGGCCAGCAAAGGTGAAGGCTAAAAGAAAAGACCTGTTGCTGCACTGGAGGCACTCCTGTCATGCTCTCGCCCGGTTTCAACAACAGAACCTCTGTCTTGTCCAGGTTAAGTCACAACCAGCTGGATGACATCTAATCATTGATCTTGGCCAAGCAGATATTTAGCACATCCACAGCGCTGGATGTTCCAGGGCAAAGGACAAGTACAATTGGGTATCATCTGCATAGCAGTGAAAATCATATTGTACTTCCTAATGAGCACACCCAGGGCAGCATATACACTGAAAACAACATTAGTGACAAAATCGATCCCTGAGATACTCCACATGACAGGGGCCTTGAAAAGGAGGAGGAGACATTCCCCATCACTACCCGTTGCTTTCTGCCTGCAAGGTAGGACTCAAACCAGTGGATGACAGTGCGGAAGCCCACAGTACTCTCTGAGATGATCAAGCAGTACAATGTGGTCTACAGTGTCAAAGGATGATAAGAGATCAAGGAGAACAAGAACTGACCTGTCTTCTGTATCCCTCTCCCTGAGGAGGTCATTGTACACCCAAACTAACATAGTTTCAGTGCTATGCTTTGCTCTAAGACCAGACTGGAAAGGTTCATAGATATCAAAGGTCATGAGGTGCTCTCAACCTGTTGTGCCACAATCTTCTCTACAACCTTTCCAAAAATGGGAGGTTGGAAATTGGTCAGTAATTCCCTAGAATGTCTGGGTTGAGAGATTATTTTTCAGAAGGGCCTCACCACAGCCTCTTTCATGGAATCTGGGATGACTCCTTCCAAAATGAACACTGGACAATCAGGAGAACACCGGCAAGAGAATCATCACATCTCATCAAAAACATGTTGGAGCCAGATCCAGTTCACAATAAATGTGCTTCAGCTTTGAGATGACCTCAGTGACCTCGGCCACCTACACCAGTTTAAACTGCTCCCAGACAGATGAAGTGCCTTTACAACATCCAAGGTGATCACTGCAAGTCATAACATGACTCACTGATGGTATTCCCTGCAGGATGGAGGACACCTTGTCAGTGAAGAACTGAGCAAACTTGTCACAAGGTGGCTGAAAGGCTTTATTTGTCTGCAGACAGACCGGATGTAAAAGTCTGTCGACAGTCTGAAATTGTACAGTTGGTTGATTATTTCCTGCAGCAATCTCCCTGGACAGGAATTCTGCTTTCTTACAGTTGATTGCCCTCTAGTACTCACCATAGTGAGCATGCAGGCCACTTTGTCCTCCTCCAATCTGGTCCTCCACACAGCACTCAACTTCCAACTCCTAATTTTCATCACCTTGAGCTCTCCATCAAACCAGGGAGAACTCAAGTGAGAAGATTGTGTCATACACAGACAGGTGAAAGGATATTGAGTGCTATGGACAGCACTCTATTATAAGCTGAAAATGCCTCACCCATGTCCTTCACACATGCAGCACCTACACTAGCTAGATCAGCTACCGCCAAGAATCCCTCCTGGGACAATAACCTCAAAGAGCGATAACTGACCATCTCAATGGGGAGGCCTCTTGGGGGCAGAACAAGAAACTCACTGTGCAGTGATCAGACCAACTGACCTGATCAATCCTGAGTTTGGTCTCCTCATGCACAGTGAGAACACACAGGTCCAACATATGTGGCCACCATAGTGGGTCACGGAAGTAACCTTTGTGTCAGGCCCAGTAATGACATCATCTGTAGGATGTTGTAACCAAACCGGGAGGATTCATCATTGGCCCAGGCATTGATTTCCTTCAGCATTAAACATCTGGTGGATGCCAACACCTCATGGATAATGAGATCCACCACCTCCAGGAGGAATTCTCCCCAACCCCACTAGGGTGATAAAGAGGAGAATCCTGCAGCCTGCACCAGACTCCACACACTGTCACACATTTGAAGGACCTGGCAACTCTCACTGGGTGTCGATGAAGCACAGTTTGGATCTAAAACTGAGGGCCACTCCTCACCCCTGTGTTCCAACATAGGGCAGTGCACTACAGAATACCCGGGAGGGAAGCAGCCTCCCAACTTGCCCAGCATCATCACCCACCCAGGTCTCCATGATGCAAGCTATATCAACTGAGGAAATCAAGTCCACCATAATTGCAGTCTTGTTCCTGATCAATTTGGCATTACAAAGCACTGCCCTAAGTAGACTATAGGTGTTGCAGCCCTCCAGCAGCTAGCCCATTCAGTCTGGTGGGAACCCTGGGACAGAAACCAAACATGTCTGGCCTCTCTCCAGGTTCCATCTAAGCCCAAGGTGTCTCCTGCACCTAACCACCTCTATCCTGCCCAAATCCATCAAGCCTACTGTACCATACCACAACAGACCATTCCAGCCCCTCATGATACTGACCTCACAACAGTGCCTCGCTGCCATAACTGACACAGGAGGTCGAAAAAGGGCTGAAGTTGCAGCTGGGATGCTGCATAGGCTATCATGCCAGTCCCAGACCCTTGCACATCCCAGATGGAGCAGTGTGCCTGCCTAAAACCACTCTGAAAATACCTAGGTTTTCAGTTTTAAAATACTATCACTACCTTACCCATTAACACCACACATACCTAATACAGAAACTTTCATAACCATATGCACTCTGCATACATTCACCTACCAAAAACCCACAGACAATGCCTAAACTTTACACCCACCCCTAAACTCTTTCCATTATATCAGACAGGAGAATTATTTTACAGGAGAGAAGAGAAGCTGAATTATAGAATTAGCCCCATAACAGCAAGGTCCAAAGTTCGCCAAAACAGAAGAGTTTATGGAGTCAGCGATTAGTACAGTAAAGCTCCTCAGAGAGGATGTGGCTTCTTTCTCTCACCAGACAAGCCTGACTCAGTCTTGGGAGTAGAATGAATTTCCTCACTCCTAGGCAGAGGGATTTACTGGCTGATGAAGTTCAAATTATAAAGGCCAGATTTGGGAGACATCAACCTAGAGTGCACAGCCTGGACAGCAGGTCTGGCAGGACTCTCAGTCATGCAAGAACCTACAATTGTTTGAGCCAAAGTCAAAATATATAAAAACAGAGCAGGCTCACTAGGTTGAGGGTATGGAGAAGACAGATATCTCTCACTGGTACCCAACTAACCTAAGTACCTGACTACCCTCCAGACCAGAAGAATAATAACCAATCCACAGTCTGTGCTGGAAAAGTAATCAACAGCAAACCTTATTGGGTGTCAGACACCACTGCATGTTTAGCCCACATACTGCACCAGAGTCTTAAAGTTCAGCCACAGAACAGGGTCCTCCAGGCATGGAAAACTGCCTCATGCCTCACAGGTTCCTCCTGGATGGAATACAAGAAACTTCCAGTGACCTACAACGGTCCCAAATATTTGGCAAGTTCTTGAATGATCTGCTCTATTCAGGAGCTACAGCAACAAAAATGGCAACAAGGTGATGAACCGACAGACCAAGCGGCGATTCTGTCCCTGGTTCTGGATGTCCACAAACAGCTCCTCAAAAGCCTTCAGTCGACAAGTAAGATAGTTCAAACTACTCCTCCCAAAGTGGCCACAGAAGTACAGCACTCCAAAATCCCCAAACTGTAAAACAAAAAGCTGGCTCTCACTCTAACTCACTAAAATCCCTTACTACTGCTAATATTCTATATACCTAATGGCTTACCTTTGGATTAAATACTTAAAATCTCTCAGACTCGGAGCAAAATAATAGCTCAGAGTTGGCAAACAAATCAAATTCACTCTCCTGTACCACTTTAGGCAAAGTTTAACAGAAAGTGCAGAGTTTAGAAGGTAAGACAAGGCTCTGTTCGGAGACTTAGCAAGCAGCAGCCTAACGTGGCAGTCATCTTGCCTTGCCTTCTCATTAAACTCATTTAAGAGATAACGGACAAAACAGCACAAAACATGACACAAACATGTCATTATTAAGTATATGGTGGCTGAGATAGGCACACTGATCCATGGCTCATTCCCACATGGGCCCAGGGAGTGGATATAGCAGGGATAAAAAATTATATGAAAATAGAATTATATGAACATATTTTGATGCTAAAACTTGTCCATCTTTGGAGCTAGATAGCTTAACACTGCCATATAAAACATTTGTGGGATGGTCTCAAGATGTTGTACATGGCAGATTTGATTAGGTAAATGTTATGCAACAGGGGATTATAATTTCACAATTATACCATTGTGTAAAAGTTTGCAAAATGTTTGTAACATTTGGATTCTTATCACTTCAGTGCCATTGAAGGTATATACAGTGCTGCCCACCAGAATTAAATATATTACCATTATTTCTTCAGCAGATATAATGCGGGAACTTGTACAGATGGTTTTTTCTGTTTCAGGTAATTGGGATACCTGTTCTTTGTTCATCCACCAGATGGCATCTACAAAGTGGAGCATCAATCCATCTGCAGTACAAGCAGAATAATGGCTGGGTAGGGTACTATAACATGAATTTACAACCCTCCCCCTCCGAGGGAAGAATGCTACATAAACCTCGGAGAGCGAAGTTTGGGGGTTTATAAAGGTATCCACACTGAAGGTGTGTAAAAGTTAAATTTACACCCTGCCCAGCCTTTTATTTTATATAATTGCTGGAGATCATTTTTCCCCACAGCAATTATGTAAAATAAATATATCTCTGTGGAGCCGCAGACCATAGAAACATACATAGAAACATAAAATTTGATGGCAGATATGACCGCTGGCCCACCTAGTCTGCCCATTTCTACCTAATGAATAAACTGCAGATGCTAGTTAACCAACAGCCTACTTCCTCCAACCTCCACTAGAATTGCCTTATGTCTGTCCAATGCATTCTTGAATTCTCTGTTTTTGACTCTGTGACTTCCTCAGGAAGGCAGTTCCATGCATCTATAACCCTCTCTGTGAAGAAATACTTCTCACATCACCTCTGAGCTGTCGCCTCTATCTTCAGATTGTGCCCCTTGTTCTTGTACATCTCTTTTCTGAAAGATGCTACTCTCTTGGACTTTGTTGATTCCTTGAGGTATTTGAAAGTTTCTATCATGTCCCCCTCTCCCTCCCTTCCTCAAGGCTATACATCTTAAGCTCTTTTAGTCTTTCTTCATATGTCTTCTGTGCAGACCCTGCACCATTTTGGTTGCCTTCCTCTAGACAGCCACTACCCTGTCTATGTCTTTGTGGAGATGGGGTCTCCAGAACTGTACACTGTACTCAGATGTGGTCTTACCAACTGTCTGTACAGAGGGCCAACAATTTCCTGTTTTCTACTGGTGATGCCTCTCCTATGCATCCCAGTATCCCCAGCCCTTCTTACTGCCTGCTCACATTGCTGGCCCACCTTTAGGCCATCTGATATGACTACCCTCAGGTCCCTTTCCATTTTTGTTGTTGTCAGTATCTCACCCCCCATTGTGTACTCTTCCCTGGATTTTTGTTTCCAGGTGCATTAGTTTGCACTTCTTTGCATTGAATCTAAGCTGCCAACATTTGACCATTCCTCCAACCTTGCCAAGTCCCTTTTCATCCTTTCCACCTCACCTTATGTATCAACCCTGTTGCAGATCTTTGTGTCATCTGCAAGGAGACATACTTTCCTTCCAGTCCCTCTGCAATGTCACTTATAAAGACATTAAAGAGGACCAGCTCAGTGCTGAACCCTGTGGTACCCAACTAGTAACCCTTCTTTCTTCACTGTTGACTCTATTTACTATTACCTGCTGTGTCCTGTTGTCCAGCCAGTGTTTTACCTAGGCTACCACTCTGGGACCCACTCCCAGGCTGGCTAATTTGTTTATTAATCTTATGTGTCAAATGCCTTGCTAAAGTCTAGGTAGGCCATGTCCATAGCACCTCCTTGGTCTACTACTTTGGTCATCCAGTCAAAGAAATCAATTAGATTTGTCTAACGTGACCTTCCTTCTGTGAATCCATGCTCCTTGGGTCCTGTGCCCCACTGGCCTCTAGGTACTCAACAGTTCTTTCCTTCAGAAGTGATTTCATCATTTTCCTACCACTGAGGCCAAACTGACAGATCTGTAGTTTCCTGCCTCTGTCTTGCTCCCATTTTTGTGAAGCGGAATCACATCCACCCTCCTCCAGTTCTCAGGTACCACCATCCTCCCATGATTTATTAAAAGGGTTGTAAGTGGTGTTCTTCCCTTAGTTCTTCTTGAATTCTGGGGTGAATCCCATTAGGCCCCATTGCTTTATCCACCTTCAGTTTTAAGAGTTCTTTCAGAACTCTTTTTTGTGAAAGGACTAATATCAACCCCCTATCCAGAGTGCTTCTATTGACTGGATTAGGTGTCTCCACCTGCTTTTTTACTGTGAATACTGAGCAGAAGTATTCACTCAGTATTCCTGATTTTTCTCTGTCTCTCTGCCCAACCACCTTCCTCTTATTCAGCCTCAGTATCCCTGCCTTAGTCTTTCTTTACTCGCTAATTTACCTATAGTACTGTGGTTTTATCCCCTTCTAACCAAGTTGGATATCTTTCCCTCTGTTTGAGCCTTTGCTATTCTGACTGCCTTCCTGCTTCCTCCTGCTTTAACTGGTCCATTTCTCTGTCCTGCTTCTTCTGTGTTTCCTTATACTTCCTGAATGCTATCTTTCTTCCTTACCTTCCGACACTTCTTTTGAGAACCATAGTGGTTTTTTCTTTCATTTTGATTTGTTTATTTGCTTCACTCAAAGGCTTGTTGCCTCTATGATGGTGGTTTTGATGTTTCCCATTGTTGCTCCACCCACGCTCTTGCCTGTTTGCTAGTGCTTTTCTGAGGCACTCTCCCATTTTGACAAAATCAGCACTCTTGAAGTCCAGTACCTTCACTTTTGTATGGCTTGACTCTACAGCTAAGTTTATCATGAACCACACTGTTTGGTGGTTGCTTGTTCCCAGATGGCTACCCACTTCAAGATCAGAGATCCTCTCTCCACCCCATTTGAGAGTACCAGGTCTAAGATTGCTCCCCTGAGTGGGTTCCAAAATTAGCTGCCTGAGGCATGCCCCTGGCATCGAGAATGGTCCTTCTCTTGTATGTGACTGCAGCAAAGGTGCTCCAGTTAACATCTGGTATATTTAGGTCCCCCATCAGCAATATCTCCCTTTCTCCGCCATTCCAAGGATGCCTTCTATCATTTTCTTGTCCATCTCCTCCCCTAAGAAGTGGGTCTGTATACAGCCTCTGTGTGGATTGTAGTGCCATTTCCAGTCTCCAGTGTGACCCACAGTGCCTTCTCTCCTCCCTGTTTATCCTTTAGTTCTGTTGCTTTGATCCCTTCCCTTACATAGAGAGCTATTCCTCTCCTCTTCCTCCCTGTCCCTCCTGTACAGTAGCAGCCACAGACACTGCCAGCTATTTCCTGAAATTTCTGTGATATTTCACAAAATATCTCATGCTTTCTCCATTTCCACAGTAGGGGCAGCAGAGAAACTCTTACAAATTTCACAAAATATCTGGAAATAGCTGGCAATGTCTGTGGCTACTACTGTAGATTGTGTACCCTGGTGTGTTGACATCCCAGTCATGTTTCTCTGTGTACCATGTTTCTGTGACTGCCACAACATCCAGACATCACTCTTCCATCAAGACCACCATTTCGGGAGCTTTTACCTAGACTACGGGCATCAGTGCTCATTATCCTCCATTTTTATGTCTTTATTTCTTTTGCCCCTTCCCTGTCTTTGTCATTTTCTCCATTTACCCTGCCCTTCTCCTATTGACTGCTCTTTCTTGATGTTTGCCTCACTAACTACCCTGATTTTTGTGGGGCTAGAGTTTCCTTCTCCTTTCAGTGCTTCCTCCATGGCTAGTTTAATTGCTTGCCAATGAAACATTTAGGCCTATCACCTAGGATCCTGGTTCCCTCCTGGATAGATGCAGACCATCATGCCTGTATAGGCCTGCATTCCTCCTGGTGGAGCCCCAGTCCCCAGTGAAGCCAAATCCCTGAGCTCTGCACCAGTTTTTTAAGTAGTCATTGAATCCCATGGTTTGGACTACCGGCCTCATCCATGCCATAGACAGGTAGCACTTCTGAGAAAGTTACCACGTGTTCTACTTGTCTAAGGCCCCTCCCAACTCCACAAACTCTCAATGCACTGCTCTGATCCCATTCTCAGCCAGGTCATTTGTCCCTAGGTGGATAATGACGTCCATCCACTCCCCTTGCAGCTGCTGTCATGATCTTGAAGATTAGTTTCCTGTTCCTCCAAGCCATGGCACCGGGCAGGCATCTTAACTCCTTTCCCATCCTCCCCAGTTCTATCCCCCTAACAATTAATTCCCCACCAGGAGTTGTTTCCTTCCTGTGCCATCCTCCTGTGGGTCTCCATTGTGGAGGTTCCCAGCATCCTCCTTGGTCTCCACTGCAGATGCCTCCATAGAGGAACCATGCTCTGCCAGAGTGCCGAATGAACTGTGGAGAGCACAACTGGGAGGATGTGCCTCTGTTCCACCACCCTCACCTCCCAGAGCCCACCATGGTCCAACCACTCCTCTTTCTTGGCAATCTCTGAGGTAATGGCGGTGGTCTGGGTGGTCCCTGAGTGGAAATGGGTTTTCTAAATCCTTGCCAGGTCAGCATGGAGACAAACAACCTCCTCCCCTCTGACCAGAGAGGTGCCTGCAATAAGGCAGCAATGCAGTCTCCAGAATGTCTTTCAGAAGACTGCTGCTCCACAGCCAGTGCATTGCACCACTCCCCACATGTCTGTGTCCTTCCTGTTACAGATGCTTTTCTTTTTTGCTCTTGTTTTAGAGTGTGCAAGCTTGTGAGTGTCTCTACCCCTATTCAGTGTGTTGTGCCTTTAAGGATATGAACAGGTATATATTGTAATCAGTTTTGGGAAGTGATGTCAGAACCCCTGCTAGAAAGGAAGTTATGCTCTTGGGGTGAGTGTGGTGAGGGGCAGGGTGAGTGGGAGTAAACCTATGCCTCCAGAAACAATCAACTACAACTCTGGCGCTCCACCCTGGAGTGCCTTCCTTCTTTCAGACACCTATTTCACAGATATTAAGTAATAAGTCTAGTCACAAATGACTGCAAATCTCTCCCAGCTATGGTTCCTCCTGACAAATTAAAATTAAACAAAGAAAAGTTAACCCCAAAACAGAATCAATACTAATTACTTACACAGGTCCAAAAGTAATAATTCAGTTCAGAGTGGTCTAGAAAATAACCTCCTTGCTTTAAGGAAGCCTTGGCTGCTTTCTCTCTCTCACTGTCTCAGCAGACAGAGACCACAAACAACTCCTGTTTTAAATCCACAGTTCAACTAGGCCCTTTCAACTCCTCCCTTAACAGACACCTATTGTGTATAATTGAGTTTCAGTGCTGTCTGCAGCTTGTGATAAAAACCTTTTCTTTTTTTCTTCAGCCGCATCAAAAATCTGCTCATTTGATTGTTTGTTTGAATCTTTTGAATTAACTTACTGCTGCTGGGTCTGAGTGTGGTGAACTGTGAGCGGTGGGGAAGACAGACAGCACCATAGATTTCTATTAGTGAAAAGTGGTGGGTGCACATACTCAGTTATAAGGAACGCAGAAAGTGTTTGCCATTATATCCAGCAGGTTATAATGGCAAATTACAACCGGTTTCCCTATGGGAAACAAAACATTTTTCAATGCTGAGCGTTCAGTGTTGGTATTGCTGTTGTACATGCCTCCCATATTTTTCTGTGTATATTCCTCTGAGTTAAAGAGATGCATAATAGGAATGGCAGTAAAGTATTGAAGTAACGCCAACCCCACCCCCACCCTGCAGAGACTGACAGGCTTTGGGTTGTGCCTTGAGTCATCAACCAACACTCCACGCCATTCTCCACATCACTCCACCCTGCAGACACTGGCTGGTGTCGCAGTGTGCCTTTGAGGTCTTCAGCCCTTACCTTCACCCGATTCCATAATGAAATAAGCTGAGATGGGTGCAGTATAGGATAATGGGGTGAATGTTAGGACTGAAGACCCATTGCACACCTTGATGCCTATAAGTGGCTGCAGGGTGGGGGTGGGGTGGAATGGGGTGAGCATTATGGCCAACAACCCCAAGTCACACCCCCGATGCCTGTCAGTCTGTACAGGTGGGTGTTACAGTTGGAAACCCCAACACCCCAGGCGTTTGTTGGTATTTTGCTCCAAATTTTCAGCATGGTCTTTTGTGACCACACCTCATGAACAGTGGCAGTATCATGTCATTACTCAGTCCCAAAAGGTGATTTCTCACAGCGAGTGTGCCATTCTGTGCCACAGTTGCAAAACACATTTTGCCAAGATGTAAAAATAACAGCTGTATTGTTCATAAAGAGGTGTGAAGAAATGGCAATGTTGAAATTCTGGAGAGAAATATGAAAAAGTGGCAAAGTTACAAGTGTGCGTATAAACTGTGCAATGCACACTTGTAATGTAGTCATTTTTTATGGAATGTTTTCACCAAATTTTCAACACTGCCTTTTTGGGACCTCCCTCATGAACAGTGGTACTGGGATGTTGTTAATTTGTCCTGAAAGTTCATTTTGCACAGTGAACATGACATTCTGCTCGACAGGTGCAAAACACATTTTGGGAAGGATGCAAAAAATGACAGCTGTACTGTTCTATGAGGGTGTGAAAAATGGCAATGTTGGAAATTTGGAGGAAAATATTAAAAATTGATGAAGTTAGTGAGGCAGATAAAAAAAACTGCACAACAGATGCTCATAAAGCAGCCATTTTTTGAATTTTTTTTCAATTTGCAACACGGGCTTTTTGGGGTTCCTATGAATAGCGGAGGCAGTATAGTGCAGTGGGTTAAGGCTCTGAGCTGCAGATCTGGAGACCTGGGTTTGAATCCCACAGCTGCCTAGGTACATACTGTGTGATCCTGAGCAAGTTACTTAACTTTCTTGTGCTCCCAGGTCACATCTGGAAACAAGCTTCAGCTTAGTGTGCTACTGCCTTTCCCTTTCCCAGTGGCACTGTTGTTTTATTAATAGGTCCCTAAAGGTGATTCCACACAGTGACAGTGAAATTACCTTTCAGGACTGAGAAACAAAATGACAGTGACAATATTCATGAGGTGGGGTCCCAAGAACCCCATGATCACAATTTGGGAGCAAAACTGCAAAAGTGGCTAAGATATCAACCTAAATTGAACCCCCATTGATTGCTATTATAGGGCTTACCATGATTTGCTTCAGTTTACAGTCAGCTTTTGAAGAGTGCAGACGTTTCCAGGTCCACAGAAAATCATTGCTACCAACCTCGGAGGTAGGTATGGGTGAGAGTGGGTGTGGGGAGGTGCGTGCACAGAGGGAGGGTGCGGGGTTGGAGGAGGGTGGCTGGCATGAAAGACAAGGGACAGTTTTCTTTTTTTCAGGTTTAAAAAAACTTTGTTTGACTGTTTTCTTTTACAGCTGAAATATTAAACAAATGGATTTCAGCACATTGGGGTGGGCTCCCAGTGTGCCAGAGTACTGTGGGGACCAATGCTGACCTGGGATTGGGCACCCTGAGGTCTGCTGAGAACATAAGGGCATGGGGGTGGCGCATCCAACATCGGGAGGGGCATCCCAGTGTCAGAAACATCAGATGTAATTTTTGCCACTCTGGGTGGGCTCCCAGGTGCCAGTGGGAGTGGGAGGGGATACATGCTGGCACTGGGATTGAGCACCCAATGTTGGCAGGTGGGGATCCGCTAGCATGATCGCACTTAAAGTGAAAGTGCCTTTGGGCTTAGGCTGCAGCCGACTCCTCATGGGTGGGAGAAGAGGAGCAAAAGGAGTCAGTGGGAAGAGGAGGAGGCAGGGGATGAAAGCGCCTCCTCCCACTTTCCAGGAAGGGACTGGTGGGTGACGAGGTAGAGCGTGGAGACATCAGCCAGGCTGATTGGGAAGCAAACAACTGTTTTCAGGGTGGTGACCTGAAGAGGAAAGGAAAAACCCACGACATGACTATTATAAGAGTTTACACTTTAAAGATCAGTTGCAAAAGTGAAACTTCTGTTGATTAGTCATAAACGGTGTTGCTTTCCAGCTCAGTTTTTGCCAATTCTGACTGAATTCTCAATGGTTTTCACACATTAGTTAAGTGAATGAGATTAGACTGTATTAACCAAAGTGTAAAATTGATTGTGGAGTTCAGTTATCTAGCATTGAAATGAGCCAAGAAGCAGCCAGGAAGTAGCTCTGTTTTGCTGATCAACAGTCAGTTTGCAAGGATCTCTTGATCTCTATGTGGTAGCTGCTGAAGCTGACTACATAATTTAAAAAATTAAGCTTGAACCTCACCCCATCCAACTGCAGCCCTTGCACCCTCCAGCTCCACCCTCCCCATTCAGAGAGCTTCAAGAACAATAAACACACATTTCCCAGCCAGCTTGGCCCTTACCCCCATGCCGTTGAGGCCCCATACTGAAGCCCAGCTCCTCTCTCCAACTGGAGAACCACAAGATACTGCAGGTACTGTCAAATTAAAAAGAAAAGAAACCTGGGACTTCTGTTTTGTAGGGTGGGGAATTAACAGAGCACTTGAGTGGACAGTTTCATGTAATAAAGGCACCTATATCAATTTCAATTGTTAACAGATAGCAGGGCCATAAAGGGAACCTGATTTTATTTTAAAAAGAATTGCAGTTTTCTGTTTTTAATTAGCAATTGTAGCCCAATCCCCATTGCTCATCCTCAGGGACTCATAGGGTACTGCAATACTCAAAGTCCCACTGATGTATTAAATTGCTGATCCAAGATCTGCTTTGTAGTACTCCGCAAGGAATCATGGGATCAGCAGTTCAATCTCAGCATTTCGGTGGTGTAAAGTACTGTATAATAAAAAGTCAGATAGGGCCTACCCTCATCCCAATGCAACCTCATGTACCTGCACAAATCATCCTACCCCATTCAGAGATCCCCAAGAATAATAACAATAAAGTACCACCCAGGTGTGGACCTTCCCTCCATCCCACTGAGGGCCCCATGCTCCAGCCCAGCTCCCACTTCCCAACTGGAAAACCACAAGTACTGTATGACAAATTAAAAAGAAAACAGCAACCTGGGATTCTGTGTTTAAAATAGCACACCCCAGTACTAAAGAGTGGATCAGAGCAATAAAAACAATGCAAGTTCTGGGTGTGTTTTGTTTAATTATTAATTAAAACAAAAAAAATAAAATAAAACTCAGTGATGTTCCAGGTTTGTTGAGTGGGGCTGAATTGTGAGTGTAGTTCATATAATAGCCATAAATATCAAACAAAACAGTATAAATGCAAAGACAGGGGAGAGAGAGAGATATTGTAGTGCTTGAATGTATGTATGATGTCATACCGAATGAGCCTGCAGCATATGCAAAGCAAGTCCTGCACCTGTCACTCCCATTGCATCTATTGATACCAGAGTCATTACAATGACTCTGAGCCCAAGTGCTGGTAAAAGTAAGTCTCTTAATTAATAGCTGGACCCCAGAATGGGAAACATTCCTTTAATTGATATTTTTTAGACATTTAGAGAAAAGGCGGCCCTTAACATGCACTAATGCTGGTTACTGAGGACTGATGTTTCAGGCCAGTTTTCAGGATGACAGGGCTCCAGCCTTCCATTTACTGACACTGGCCAGACTCCAGCTGAGCACCATCACTTTCAACCTGCTACTCGTCCTGCCATCTCCCTTGTTTGTCAGAAAAAGGAGCTAGGTGCCCACGCTTGACTTTCTAATGTAGTCACCATCGTGACATAAAAGATGATAGTAAACCTCATGTTTGGTAAATTTATGGCACGCCATTGTCACTGCTCTCTCCCAAACATAGTGCAGTATTTTGGTTAAATCAAAACATTTTTACTTGTGTGTCTGTGAAAGGCCACAGAATAAAAGTGAACACAATTCCCTCATGCTGCAGGTCCGTCATTTCTAATCATGTTTCACTCCTGTGAGTGAAAGCTGTTCCTACATGGTTCTGAAACAAGCATAAAATGAATGTAATAAATCTTGCATTGTAACACATGCTACAGTTTATTTACATTCTGTGTCTGGCATGCTGCGGCAGGAGAGTGAATGCAGTTCTCTCATGCTCCCAGCTTGTCATCTCTCACTTGAGTGTTTCCCATTGTGTTGAGAGCAGATCATAATCTAATTTAACAAAAATAAATCAAATAAATAAATGTAATGACTCTTACATTGAGACACATAATGGGGACTCTTCCATTGATGTCTGTGACCCTCATGCTGCCAGCTCCCTCTCATGCCTGCCCCACTGTGGTTAAGAGCACATCATAATATAATTAAAAAAAAAATATATATATTAGGAACAGGGTAGCACAACATTTATTTATTTGAATTTTGATGACCGGTAGGTCAACTGAGACAAAAGCCCTTTTTCATGATGGCCGAGGAATGAAGCATTCCAAGAACAAAACATAATACAATAATAAACAGAATAGTACAGTGAGTCACAATATACAGTTAAGCCACAGGTAAATAACAACAGTACCCGAGTAGGCAATAACCAAAGGATTCAGGATTACGGCAGTTTGCAGGTAGCCAGGGGATGCGGAGGCAGATTAACATTTTATACCATGTGCAGGGACATTTATGTGTGACTATGACAAGCTGTAGCCTCATGCAGTAAATCATGCTGACAGCTTGTCGCTTCATACACTCATGTATTTCCCACTGATAGTGAGAACAGCTTGTCTCCTACATAAATAAAATAAAATCAGACATCTAGAGTATCCATTTCTATGATTCTTCCTTGCACATTTATGACTGGCTGTAACACAAGAGTGAGCTTAGTTCACCCATGCTGAACACTTGTCTCCTTTCACTTGTGCTATCTCTTGTGAGTGAAAGTGGTTCATAAATAATTAAAAAAAAAACAAGGTTCACTCTAATGTCTGTTTAATCCTTGTCACATCTGTCACATTCAGTATATGTGGGGTGTGATTCTTTTGCACTTATGCAAAATGTGTCAGGGAATAGCTGGAAGAAAGGAGCAGCTTACTCTTACATTGAACATTTTTATCAATACATCTTTGTTATTCTAAAGAGTCACTATCTGTTTTCCTCAGATTTGCATCAATAGTTTCACCTTTCCATGAGGTGATAAGTTTTAGTGCCTGTTTGGTGTATACCAGTTTAATTTAAAAGAAGACTTGGTTTGCTGGCCAAGGCACCTAGCTTCACCTGGGCTCTTTCCTTCTAAGATTGCATGAAAGGACAGAGCAGAGAACCTTTACCAGAGCAAAGGAAAAGGATTAAGACTTGTTTGGCTAAGCAGATTTACTGTGTGTTGTTATTTTTATTTTGTACTCACAGGGATTGCTACTGTTTGTTGCTAACATTTCATTGCTTTATTTTCTCTGATTCAAATTGTTGTTGCTGGTATACCTTCTTCTGCATTATTACAAGGTGTGCCTACAGGTGTGTGCTAACAGAATACTGCTGTAATTTTCTGATTCAAATTGTCTTTGCAAGGCATATCTTCTGTCACTGCTTTATGTTTCTCAGTAGCAAAGAGTTTCTTACAGGGTATATCATCTCTGAAATTATTACAGGTGGTGCTTTACAGGTTTTACAGTTTTATTTAACATTAGGATAAGCTTTCAGGGTTACTGCATTTGTTGTTGACTGATTGTTTCTGTGCTTACCTCCTTGTTCTTTCATCTGTGGCTGTTATTTTCAGCAGGAGAAGGGCCCAGCCATCCACCCCCATCCCCAACCACCCACACTACACCTTTTATAGGGTACCACAGTTGTGACATTTCTGTGGCAGCAGGAAGGGGCAGATCAGTGGGCATCCACAAGTTGAGCTAATTTACAGGGACACTAGTAATTTAACTTGTTATAACAAGTTATATGAAAACAAAACACAAAATCAACCATTACTTGCATTTTCTTCCTTCTAATTACTCTGACCATGTTATAAACCCAGCAACTTATCTGGAATGGATATCATTAACTGCAGGTACTATGGAACACTTTTCAGAAGGACAGTCTTACAGGATTTAAAACACTGTCCTACATGCTGGGCCATTTAAGATCTTAGGGCTCAGCTCCGGGCAGCATGGGCAGAGATTAGTGCCTCAAATTTCATATTCAAAAGGAAACACGTATAAGAACCATCTGCCATTTCTCCAACATCCAACAGAAGAACCTCAAATGCAGAGGGTAGTTGGTCCAGGAGGTTGGCAGCTGGTTAGAGGGGCAAATTGGGTGCCCCATCACTCTGTGCTCTCAACATATTACCTCCAAAAACATATAAACATTACAAACAGATATCTGCCTCTATCTCTTAAATCAAACAAGGGGCAGAGGACACTGCAGAGCAGAACACTGCAGCACAGGAGCAAGCACGACAAAACTCACCCAAATTAGGAACCAAAACAAAATGATTATAGGAGACTCCATGATTCAGGGAGTTGATACCCATCTCCAGCTAGGGTAATGTGGTCAGATGTCTCCCAGGTACATCAGCGTGAGAGACACTGACCACATTGCTAAAATTGTTCACAAAGCAGGAGAAAACATTGAAGTCCTGGTCACATAGGGACTAATGATTCTGCCAGCTGGTCAGTTGTGGAGACCAAGGAACACCTGACCAGGCTGGGTGACAAATTATCATCCATTTCATCTGGCATCTCCTTCTGAGATCCTGCTAGTCTGGGGGGGAGATGGACGGAAGGTCAGAGAAGGGAGATAGGGGAGCTAAAAATGTGGCTCAAGGGCTGGTGCCAGGAAAAGGACACAGATTTGTAGGAATTGGCAACAGTACTGGGATTGAAAGTTCTTTAAATTTGATTGACTGCATCTGACTAAGGAGGAGTCAGTGCATTGGGGCAGAAGTTTGACGTCTTTGCAGAATATTTAAACTAGCAAATGGGGAGGGTGCAGCACCCATTCGTCGAATGGGAAGAACACCCTTCCCCTCAGCTAGTGGTCAAACAGGGATTCAGCATGTTTGCAGTTCATTTGCATCACCAGGTAAGAAAAAGGTATGTCTCCCCATATTATGCACAGGGAAATGCCAAACCTCACCCAACAACTAACACACTGAAATCTGGCCAACGGAAAATTATGTAGACAAATGCTCACAACCTGGGAAATAAGATCCCAAACCTGCAGGCAATAATATCAGAGGCTAAACTGGACATAGTAGCAATTAGTGAGACGTGGTTTACCAGTAACCACACTTGGGAGACTTCAGTACCTGGCTATGTACTGTTCAGAAGAGACCGAGGTGCAAAAGGGTGTGGAGTGGCCCTGTATGTCAGTGAAAATGTCAAAGCTACAGAAATTCAGAACACACATAAGGAGCCAGAAGAACTATGGGTCACCCTGGAAACAGGAAATGGGACAGCCATAAGAACAGGGGTTGTCTACAGGCCCCAGACCAGGGGAGGACATAGACACATTACTGTTAGAAGATATACAAAACATGACAGCTAAAGGAGGTTCAGATAATGGGAGACTTCAACATGCCGGATGCAGATTGGTCAATACCAGCAGTAACATCTGCCAGAACTAGACACATGGTGGATTCCTGCAGGGAGGGCCTCAAACAACTGGTACAACAACCTTCAAGAGACAGGGCTATCCTAGACCTAGTACTGACAAACAGGGAAGGAATCACAGATCTCCAGGTAGAAGGTCACCTCGGGGCCAGTGACCATCACATGGTATGGTTCAATTTGGCCACTACATCTAAATCATTCCATACCAAGGCACAAATATGGGACTTCAGAGGTTCTGACTTTGATAAGATGGCCAACAGATTTAAGCTAGCCCTGGCAAAAAAAAAAAACACAGGTGAGGGTACTGGCAACGTGGATAAGCATTAAGGATGCAATACTTGAAGCAACATCCCATTAGTTAGACAGAAAGGGAAGTGCAAAGAAGAAGGAATCTACTTTGGTTCTCAAATACAGTAGCAGAAAAGGTCAGAGCCAAAAGACTGGCCTTCAGGAAATATAAGAGAACACAGCTGGATGAAGATAGAGAGGC
Organism: Neoceratodus forsteri; assembly: GCA_016271365.2. Lineage (NCBI taxonomy): Eukaryota > Metazoa > Chordata > Ceratodontiformes > Ceratodontidae > Neoceratodus > Neoceratodus forsteri. The sequence goes on from CM028129.1 coordinate 1,022,436,628, forward strand.
ATACCAAACTGCCCTAAGCAAAGCAGGAAGGCAGTAAGGCAGGCAAAGTCCCAAACTGAGGAAACACTAGCACAAACAGTAAAGAAGGTGATAAGACTTTCTATAGATACATTAGTGAAAGGAGAAAGTCCAGAGTGGGTATTGCTAAGCTCACAGGAGAAAGGGGGCATGTGAGGAGGAGGATTCTATAAAAGCATCTATCCTAAATAGATACTTTAGCTCAGTATTTTCTGAAGAGAAGGTAGGGCAGGGCCCACAGCTCAGCACCATGGACACAGGGGGAGAAGTGAGCACTACTCCCTTCACAAAAGAAAGGGTCCACAAGAGCTCACTAAGCTCAGGGTGGACAAGGCAATGGGACCTGATGGCATACATCCCAGGGTACTTAAGGAGCTAGGGTAGAACTAGCAGAGCCATTAGCAGAACTGTTTAGTGAGTCTCTGAGCACAGGAGAGGTCCCAGAAGACTGGAGAAGGCTCATGTGATCCCGCCCACAAGAGTGGTAGCAGGAGCTACAGACCAGTCAGTCTTACCTCAGTAGTGGGCAAGATTATGGAGGCACTCTTTAAGGAAAGGATAGTGCAACACCTGGAATCCATAGGTACACAGGATCCAAGACAGCATGGGTTTACAAAGGAAGATCCGTCAAACTAATCTCATAGATTTCTTTGACTGGGTAACCAGAGTGGTGGACCAAGGGGAGCAGTTGATGTCGCCTACCTTGACTTCAGCAAAGCTTTGACACTGTTCCCATAGAAGATTGATAAATAAGCTGGGTAGGCTTGGGTGGATCAGAAGTTGGTCAACTGGGTGGAAAACTGGTTGATGGGCAGAAAACAGAGAGTGGTGGTAAATGGTATACAATCAGAAGAGATGCAAGTCACAAGTGGGGCACTCAGGAATCAGTCCTAGGGCCAGTCCTCTTCAATATCTTCATTAGTGACATTGCAGATGGACTAGAGGGTCAGGTTTGTCTGTTTGAAGAAGATACCAAGATCAGCAACAGAGTAGATGATCCAGATGTGGTGGGCAGAATGAGAAGAGATCTGGATAAACTACCAAAGTGGTCAGAAGTGTGGCAACTGGGATTTAATGCAAAGAAGTGCAAGATCATGCACATAAGGAAGAGAAACCCTGAAGTCACCTATAGGCTGGGAGGGAGTTGCTGGCAGTCACAAAGGAAGAAAGAGACTTGGGCATCATCATCACCGATGACCTGAAATCATCCAAGCAGACCTCTAAAGCAGTAGGTAGAGCTAGGGGAATGATAGGGTGTATTAGTAGGGTATCACAAGTCATAAGATGGAGGTAATAATCCTCTTCACAAGACACGGTTAGGCCCCATCTGGAGTACTGCATGCAGTACTGGAGGCCACACCTTCACAAGGACATTAACTAAATTGAGGCAGTCCAGAGAAGGACAACCAAAATGGTGCAGGGACTGCATCAGAAGACATATGAGGACAGATTAACGGAGCTCAATATGTATACCCTTGAGCAAAGGAGGGAGAGAGTGATATGATCAAGACATTCAAACACCTTAAGGGCATTAACAAGGTGAAAGAGTCTAACATGTTTAAATATAAGAAAAATAGCAGGACAAGAGGACATAGCATGAGGTTAGAGGGAGGCCGATTAAGGGGAATGTAAGGAAATTCTTTTTCACAGAAAGGGTGGTGGATACATGGAACAGCCTACCTCAGGAAGTGATGACTATGAATACAGTGCAGGGTTTCAAACAGGCATGGGATAGGCATAGGGAGCAATACAGATAACTATGAATAGATAGGCCACTCACAGAGCAAAGGCCGATGGCACATTTATAAGGTAGAAAAGAAATGGCAGACTGGATGGGCCTTGTGGTCCTTATCTGCCACCAACTTCTATGTTTCTATGTTAATTCTGTCATTGTTTTGGGGTGTCTTTTATTTTCATCAGTCTGTTGGAAAACAGGGCCATGAATGAGCCAATATTTATGGATATGTGTGGTGCTATGTGGTAAGGCTCATTCCAGGTTTAATCATAACTGTACATGGCACACAATTTCTTAATATTCTCTTTGATTTTACAGACATTCCTTTAGGCAAACATACTGTAGCTTGAATAATTCTTTACTGCCCCAAAGTTGCTTTCATGAATGGAATCATAATCATCTGAAAAATTATCATCTGAAATAATCATCTGTTTTCTGATCATGGTTTTACTAATGAAGGATGTGTCTGCCAGATTAGTATTTTTATGGAAGCATGTATAATTTTCATAAAATCTATGTTAATATTGAATTTATTGTGTTAGTGTGTTAGTGGTCTCTTCGGTTGCTAGTGAGTAAGCCAAAATACCTTAACACCTTGGGTTTTCCATGGGGGTTATAATGGACTGGTATATAATTCAGTTTTTAATTATTATTAGCAATAGTAAGTAAGGTTCATTTCCACCTGTGGCAGAGAAATGACATATGTACTTTATGTTTTGTTTGGTTGCAATGATGGGCAGTGAAATTTCTAAAATATTTATGGCAACCCTTTAGACTGCAAGCAAGGATAATTGTGACTTTGCCAATGTATTTCAAATAGAGTAAACCACAAAGCACTTAACAGATTACTACCCCACTCCAACTACAGTGAGAGCCACACCAAAGGGGTGGGGTGAGAATACAGTTTACAAAAGATAGTAAAATCTGACTTTATTTGTATACAGTTTTTTGTAGTGTCTTTCCTTAAATCTGTCAAACGAAACTTTGCAGAGAGATATACTTTTAGTCATTTTACATAGAAATAGAACATGGAAATTGTTGGTAAATATGAAGTGCTTGTCAATAAGTCTGCCATATTTTCTCTATCTGCTGTGCCATCACTGACTCTATTCGATCTCCGGTCTTTTTCCTCCCTTGCCTTATTTTTAAGGGACCCTTGTGTCTTTCCCATGCTTGCTTGAAATCTGTTACTGTTTTAGCACCCATCACCTCCACTGGAAGGCTGGTCCAAGCATCCATCACCCTTTCCATGAAGAAGTATTTCTCACATCTCCTCTAAACCTCCTCCACTCCAACTTCATGCATTACCCCTTGTCCTCGAGGATCTTTTTCTATGTAAAATGCTACCGTCCTGTACCTTACTAATACCTGTGATGTATTTGAGCAGTTCTATATGCCCCCTTTCTCTCTAAAGAGTACATATTTCATTCCTTGAGTCTCTCTTCATAGAGCTTTGATGCAGGCCCACAAAGATGTTTTCTTTTTCTAAGACATCAGTGTCTCAAACACAAGTAACTAAAGCAGAGAGCCATCAGTATGCAGTTGGAACACAAGCTGCAGCATATAGATTCAAAATGATTCAACTCTGCACAGTGTATGTAAGACAAAACTAAGAAGCATTTGTCAATGCCGAATGTTTGCTTGCTGGCATTGACACTGGTTGTGTAGGAGTTAGAGAGCTGCATAATAGGAATGGCATTGAAGTATTGAACTGAAGCCAACCCCACCACCACCCTGCAGAGACTGACAGGAATTGGGGTGTTCTCTAGGGCTCAGGCATAACGGCCATGCCATTTCACCACACTGTACCCTGCAGACACTGACAAGTGTCACTGTGTGCCTTGTGGTCTTTGGGACTTATGCTCACCCATTCCATAAGGAAATACAGCGAGATGGGTGCAGTATAGGAGAATGGGTGAACTTTGGGGCCATCAAATCCTAGTCACCCCAGACACCTGTCATTCTCTATAGGGTGGGGCATTATGGTCGTAAACCCCTAATGCCCCAGGGGTTCATTGGTATTTTCAGTCCAATTTTTAAAAATGCTTTTTGTGACCCCCACCTCATGAAGAGTGGCAATATCAGTTCATTAGCTGAAAGATGATTTTGCACAGTGACCACATCATTTGGCACCACAGTGTGAAAATACATTTCGAACAGGATGTGAAAATGACAGCTGGACTGTTCATGAGGAGGTGTAAAATGGCAATGTTGAAAATATGGAGTAAAAATATAAAAAAAAATGGTGAAGTCATGAGCGTCATAGAAACTGTAATTAGTTTGTGGACTGTTTACAGCAGATTGTCAACAAAGGCATTTTGGGACCTCCACTCATGAACAATGTCACTGTGATTTTCGTAATCTGTCCTGAACACTGATTTCCAAGTGACACACATTTCTGCACCAGAAGTGCAAAACACATTTTGGCCAGGGTGTGAAAATGACAGCTGTATTGTTCATAAGGAGGTGTGGAAAATGCCACTGTAGAAAATCTGGACTGAAAATATTACAAATTCGTGAACTTGCGAGTGGGTGCGGAACCGCACAATGCACGCTTGTAACGCATTCATTTTATGGAATTTTGTTACTCATTTAACATAGCCATTTTAAGACCCCTGGTCATGAACAGTGTCACTGTGATTTTCTTAATCTGTCCCTAACATTGATTTTGCATACACTGACCGTACATCATGCTGCCACATGTGTGAAAACACATTTTGGGTGAGATGTAAAAATAACGGCTTACTGATCATAAGGAAGTGTGGTAAAATGGCAATGTTAAAACTCTGGAGTGAAAATATTAAAATTTGCAAAGTTACGAGCATGAGTAGGAACTGCGAATGCATCATTGATAAAACAGTCATTTTGGATGCCCAAATTTTCAACATAGGGTTTTGGTGCTCACCATGAATTGTGACACTGCTCGGTCTATTACTCAGTCCTGAAAGGTGGTTCCATGCAGTGACAGTGAAATGACCTTTCAGGATCGAATAACAAAATGACAGTGACTGAGTTCATGAGGTGGGGTCCTAATAACCCATGTTGAAATTTGGTGAACAAATTCCTAAAAATGACAGATATGAACCAAAGTTAAAAAAAAAAATTATGTCATTATACAGCTTACTGGCATTTCTTCAGTTTGTGGTTGGCTTTGAAAAGTGCAGACATGTTCCCCGTCCACTGAAGATTATTGTGCTAGGCTCTGGAAGTAAGTATGGGGTGAGGGAGGTGGGGAGGTGGTTGCACAGAGTGGGTGTGGACTGGGGAGGGTGAGACAGTCAATGAGGGACCATTTTTCTTAGAGGTTTTTTTCCTTTTCAGGAAGATGAAGCGGGACTTTTGCCATGCTGGGGTGGGCTCCCAATGTGGTATCTGGATGGTTGTTTGGCGGGGCCAGTGGAACCGACAGGAGTTGAGCACCCCATTGGTCATAGGGACATCAGACTGTTGCCACGCTGGGGTGGGCTTCCAGCGTGGCAGTTGGAAGTTGTTTGAGGGGCCAGTGGAGCTGATGGGGATTGGGCACTCGCGTTGACCATACTGATGATGGACTGTTGCCACACTGGGGTGGGTTCCCAGCGTGGTACCTGGAAGTCTGTTTTTGGGGCAGTGAAGCCGACGGGGATTGAGCACCCCTGTTTGCCATATGGTTTGTGGGTGGGGGGTGCATGAGCATGCTGGGGTAGGCTCCCAGCCTGCTAATAGGAGTTTTAGTTGGGAGGAGGAAGAACTCTCTATGACAGACAGTTCAAAGCAATGTAATGTAGCAGCAATTTGCATACTGCTGACAACGGCAGTATGCAAATTGCCATTACTTTACCACCGCTGATTGCAGCGGTTTTCACTTTCAACTATACGCCACTGTGATCTGAACTGCTGTCATAGACAGCTCAGACATGGATTGGTGTGGTGAGACAGCACCTGCAAAAGGAGCAGGGCATTGAAGCTGAGTGGCACACCTACAAAAAGTTGTATGGTGGCATTATGTTTCTTGCACATACATGCAAGCAAACATAAAATCTATGTGAAAATATTTTTGTGCAAGCGTACCATTTCAATTAAGTTAATGCATTTCTAAGCAAGTGACATTTTTTAATTCATAGAAGTGTTTGATTTTGTGCAAAGAAATGCTAGTTGAAACTTGGATATGCACACTCATACTCCTATGTTCTATATTTTACATATCATACGTGTGTTTGAGACACTGACTTAGACAAAAGAAAAAGATTTTCATAAAATGATTTAAAAGTACATTTCTGTGCTGAGTTTGATTTGAAGGATATAAGGAGAGATACTACAGAAAAATATCCAAATTCTTCATCATAAGCCAGTTATTTGGATCTGCTTTTCATATTTGGGGTTGCAATGGGGGAGGGGTCAGTGACTTTGAGCTTGATATCTCATGTCATATGACAGAATGTGATATTTATGCCCTTATAGATGTATGAGTTGCAGTCTGTTTAATAAGAGATTTAGAAAGCCATTTTATTATTATGAAAATGAAGTAATCATATATACATGTGACAGTAATGGGTTGGGTAACAGAAACTGGATTAGAACACCCAATGCCTGCATAGAGTGCTTTAATACTGTAAGTGCCATTGATGTGTTTAACATAACCTGATATCTCACACCACAGAAATATAAACATTTGGCTAGATTAACATTTAAAATGCCAGATCTACACAGATGATGTTTTGCATTGGCTGCACGGGTTATCACTCATGAGTTGCCTCAGAACTATAGTCCAACTCAAAAAAAAATTATCTTTAAAAAGAAAGCTTCTAGAAAACCTAGTTATTAATACTCACAAACAGCACTATATACCCTGATCTTACTGCTGCTGCTTCATGATGGTCCTCGTGTGTGGTCAACCCGGTCTTGTGTGTTGCTAGTAATATTTCCTGCTCACCACCATTTATATTTATTTTTAATTATACTTTAATTGTATTCTGCACATGTAAAGTCCCTTTAAATTTTCTCAGTGTCTGCATGCACCCCCATTAAGTGACCCAAGCAGCTGCTGCCAAACTTTCTCCTGAAAACCTTGCTTGGACTGGTAAATTTACCAAATTGCATTCCATGAATGAGCTTTCAGCGGTCTCTAAGGGATAGTCATCCATTCCCCAAGGTGAGTGTTTATACTGTAAAAATATTATTAGGTGGGATGGAGTGAAAAGTGCTGATAGGAGCACAAAACATTTCTCTGATAAAGGAAAACATTTTTTTTCAATTACATGGCAGTTTGGTGTTTCCTTCATCACAGGAGATTACAGATAGTAGAGGTGAGAGTCCAAGTTTTTTTCTACTTGTGATCCTACATGCTGCATATTGTCTATTGTGGGCACCTGTGAATCTTGTTTTGTCTTTTAGGTCACAACCCTTCCTTCACTTAGGTGCATGAGATAGACAACATGCTTAGAAGAAATGCCACAGCCATGTGTTTTTATTAAGAACCATTTAGAACTGCATTTGTAGACTGATTGTTAGCATCATATTATAGGGGTGTGGTAGCATCCTATACTTAGGGTTGAGAAAGCTGTTTAATGTTAATCCCCAAGCTTTGCATCTTAATAATTTTGCCATCCTTTGAAGAAATAGCACAAAATGTTGCATGCATAGTCAGGCTGTCAGAGTCTCAAGATATAAAAGCTTAATGACAGTTTCTTGTTCACTTTTGAGATACACAGCAGCAAAATGGAAACCCCTATTCTTAACATTGGGTAGTTTTTGCTCTCACCTACAGTTTAGACAGTGTGGAATTTGTTCATGACATTTCAGAGTTGAGGAGGCTGGACTAAGGGAATGCCTTTGGAAGGTTCCATGAAAAATATTATATGGTTTCAGAGTTATAAGGATTTTGAGTTAATCAACAAATGAGATGGTTATAAAACAAAAACCATTGCAAATGCTTATTTTGTGATTTACATGTCCTGTGGCAGAAGAAAACTATATATTTTTTAACTCTATTTTCCCCCTTACCTCTGAACTCTCTCTGGTGATCTCCTGTTCACAGTCTCTACCTCCCAATGTGGCTCAGTCACTTGGGCTTCTCCGGTACCGGGCATCCCCAGTTCTACTCTCTGGGAAGGGTTGCCCCACCCAGGATGCTCTTCTTGTAGTGTTGAGACACCAGCCAGAGAGGACGGGGAAGCCTGAGAGCCAAGCCCATGTGCGGGAATGTGGTCCATGGAGGGAGGTGCCTTTGCCTATCGTCGATGAGGATATTTTCCTCCTTTATGCCCACCCTCCCTCCCTCGATGGGCCCCCAATGTGCAGTAATGCCAGAGAATGTCTTGCCATGGCTCCACAACCCTGTTCTTGAGCTCTGTAGCATTGTGGTGCCTCCAGTCTCCACTAGAGGTTGCCGTGGTGCGGACATCATCCCTACCCCCGAAGAACAGCAGTCCTCCGGATGCTCAGTCTTTCCCCTCTGGCCATCCCTGGTGAGCCAGGCTCGTTCTCAAACCTGGGTCGCTGGCATGGTGCAAAGTGTAGCATCCAGTGCCTCAACCTTCAGCACCACCGGCGCGCAAGAAAACGATATTGACGCTGCCATTTTATTTCTGTTTTTAACTCACAAATATTGAAAATACATCATAATGATAGGTGTTTCCAAACAAACAAACACTCAATCTACCTAAATGGGACCCGTTTAGCTGGATTCTAATATTTGTTTGAAAAAATGCTAGAGATGCCTTTACTGGGTATCCCAAAATCCAGGGTGCCCAGCTTAGACAGAGGAGCTGTTCAACCATGGTCTCTGTATGCCAGTGGATTGCAAGATCTGATGCAGCATGGTTTCTTGGGGAGCTCTATGTCAAACTAACCTGATAGAGTCTTTTGACTGGGTCACCAGGGAGGTGAATGAAGGAGGAGTGGTGGATGTAGCCTACCTGGATTTCAGTAAGCCATTTGACACCATTCCACATAGAAGACTGATAAACAAGCTGAGCAGCCTGGGAGTGGGTCCAACCATAGATAAATGGGTACAAAGTTGGCTAAGTAACACAACTGAGTGGGTGGTGATAAATGGTATTCACTCAGAAGAAGGTAAAGTAAATAGAGGGTGCCATATGAGTCAGTATTGACTGGTCCTCTTCAATGTCTTTATTAGTGACATCACAGAGGATTGGAAGGAAAGGTATGTCTGCTCACAGATGACACAACAATCTGCAACAGAGTGGACACTTCCAGGGAGGGGGTTGAAAGAATGAAGAAATATTTGAAAAGGCTGGAAGACTGATCAATGGTGTAGCAACTAGCATTCAGTGCCAAGAAGTGTAAAATCATGCACATCATGCACAAAACCCAAAGGCATCATATAAGTTGGTGGGGGTGTAATGACCACAAATCAGGATAGGGATCTGGGAGTCATCATGTCTGATTACCTGAAGGTAGCAAAGTAGTCTGGGGCACTGGGAAAGGCTAGTAGGATGCTGGAATGCATAGGGAGGGGTATCACCTAGCAGAACAAGGGAGGTAGTTTACCCCTGTATAGAGCTATGGTGAGACCCCACCTGAGTACTGTGTCCAGTTCTGGAGGCCCCATCTCAAGAAGGACATAGATCAGGTGGAAGTGGTGCTGAGAAAAGGAACCACGATGGTGCATGGCCTGTATCGAAGCAATACGAGGAAAGTCTCAGGGAATTAAGTCATGTACTCACTGGAGGCGAGGAGAGAAAGGGAGATATGTAGAATCATCTAAATAGCTCAAAGGTATCCATAAGGTACAGGAGGGTGGCATATTGCATAAAAAATAATTATTCATGAACAAGGAGGCATGATATGCAGCTGGAAGGGAGAGACTTAAAAGGATGTAAGGAAATAGATTTTATGAAAGGGTAGTAGATACCTGGAACAGATTCCCAGCAGAGGTGGTGGGTACTGAAATTGTAACAGGTTTCAAACATGCATGGGACAGGAACAGGGGATCTTAGTAACAGGGTTGAGGGTAAGGGTAAAGCTGTAGATCACTAAGAGTCCATGGTGGCAGAGTAGGTTAGGACTTTAGGGCAGACTATGTGGACCACGAGGTCCTTTTCTGCCAACAGATTCTTTGTTTCTATGTTTCTATGTATGAGAACAGTCTAATTCCTTCAATGCTGAAGCCGCAGCTGGAGTCATGTTTCTAGCTTCAGTTCACGCAGTGAGCTGGTAAGCCCCTGCTCTCTGTCTTTCTCTGTATCTTTCACTTTACCTGTCTGTCTGTTTGTCTGTCTGTCTTTGTCTATCTATCATCTGTCTCTGTCTGCCTGTCTGTCTGTCTGTCTATCTATCTTATTTGAATGCAGTATTGCAAAGTGGTTAAGGGCACAGGGCTGCAAACCTGAAGACCTGGGTTTGAATTCTATCAGCCCCAATTGCATACTGTGTGACCCTGAGCAAGTTACTTAACTTCCTTATGCTCCCAGGTCACACCTGGAAACAAGATCTGGCTTAGTGTGCCTTTCCTGGTAAAACAATTCCCTTTCCTTCTATCTATCAGTCTGCCTGTCTGTCTGTCTATCTGTCTCTCTATCTATCTATCTATCTATCTATCTATCTATCTATCTATCTATCTAATTCTTTCTTAAAATGGATTGGGAGCCCAATGCCAGTACTGCTTCTTTCTCTCCTTCCTCCCACCAGGTCACCTTCCCCCAAGTGTTTCTTTATAATTATTATTATATTTATAATCAGACTGGTTATCCACCCTGATACTGTTTCTACTGATCCTGCTTTACTCCAGGTCACCTGCCACATTCCCACTAATGTAAGCAGTGGCACTAGTACTGCCAATAATACCCCAACGCTGGGGAGCTCAATCCCACTGTTGGCTCTCTGAAAAAAAAAACATCCCTTGCTGACTTTTATTTTACCTGCAAAAAGGAAAATGGTCCCTGCCAATCTGCCACCCACCCCAACCACCCACTCAGCACCTCCACTCCATATCTCCATATACCTTACTCAGCTGAACATGTCCCATGGCATAGATTTGCTCTTCAATCAAAGAAATGTCTTGTTGCAGGAATTGATGACAGTGATATGAGAAAATCAGGTACATGTGGTTTAATGTATTTCAATGGGGTTTGAACTTTTATTCATAACTTTGCCATTTTACATATTTTATCCCAAACTGTCAAAAGTATCATTTTTGGGGACCCCACCTCATGACCAATGGTGGTAGACTTATGCAAATCTGGCCCAAAATGTGATTTTTGCATTTGCTTTGTGAAATCACATTTAAAGCAGGATAACAACAGTAGAAAACAGGAAGTTCTTTCTGTCTGTACAGACAGTAGGTGAGACCCCATCTGGAGTACTGCATGCAATTCTGGAGACCCCATCTCCATAAAGACATAGACTGAGAGAAGTTGTTCAGAGGAGGGCAACCAAAATGGTGCAGGGTCTGCACCAGAAGACATACGAGAGAGACTAAAGCATCTTAATATGTATATCATTGAGGAAAGGAGGGAGAGGGGACATGATACAAACTTTCAGTATCTCAAGGAATTAACAAAGTACGAGAGGTAGCATCTTTCAGAAAAGAGATGTGCAAGAACAAGGGGCACAATTTGAAGATGGGGTGGCTCAGAGGTAATGTTAGAAAGTGTTTTTCACAGAAAGGGTTGTGGATGCATGGAACAGCCTTCCTGAGGAGGCTGTTGAGTCAGAAAGAGTGGGAGAATTCAAGAATGCATGGGACAGACATAAGGCAGTTCTAGTAGGGGTAGGAGGAAGTAAGCTGTTGATTAACTAGAATCTGCAGCTTATCCATCAGGTAAGGAAATGGGCAGACTTGGTGGGCCAAGCAGACCTTATTTGCCACAAATTCTATGTTTCTATGTTTCTTAATTATTATTTTCACCATCCTTGCTCATAAGGTAGGATCATAAGAAGGCTATGTTGAAATTTGCTGTCAGAATATGTAAAAATGTCAAAGTTATGAGCATACAGTACATTGAAACTTTTCTATGAGCGCTCTTTACTTTGCTAATTTTAAATATGTTGACCCAAATTTTTAGCATAGCATTTATTCTCACCAATTTATGAATGTGACAGCTGTCATTTTCCAAATCCTAGTCAAATGTATTTTCACACCTATGGCATGCAATAATGTTTTGGTGGTGCCGAATTAAGTTTTGGCAGTGATTTGAATATTTTCATCTACTGGGTTCTTGAGATGGGGTAATAAGAAGGCTATGCTGAAAATTTGATGTACAAATATGGTAAAATGCCTAGGCTATGAGTGAACATTGAGTATATTTTCAATATTTTGACTCCAAACTTTCAACAGCCATTTTTCCACACCACTACATAAACATGACATATGTCATATCTTAAATCCTGAATGAGATGTGTTATTGAACTTCTAGTGTGAAGTGATATTTTGGCTGACATGCTATAAATGCTAATTATTATGTTTATAAGGAGTCATAAAATGACTACCTTGAGAATGTGGGGTCAAAATAAAAAAGTATATAATTGTTAAGAACCTTTGTGTGTAGTGCCAGTGTGGACCCCAGAAAGTATGTTCTGTGATTCCAAGTTGGTGAGCTGAGTTTGGGTGTGAACTTGGTGACCTAGCAGGGTGAGGTGAGGGTGGGGATGGCACTGTTAGGCAACACTCCCACAGCCAGGGAAGGAAAGATGCAAGGTTGTCCACATGGACCTGAGTACCATATGAAGACAACTGTCCTCTTGACATAAGGACTCTTTGCTCTGTGTATCAGTATCTGCATCACATGGAAGCACAGGGCCAGAGGACACTTCACTTCCGCAGCCCATCAGACAGCCCAATGAATTTATGACATTTGTCAACTCACAAAATATCAGAGTGCGGATCCAAAATACAAGGGTCTACTTGATGAGGCTTGAATGGGAAACTTGTCACCTCTCAATGCCTCTCTCATGAACACATATGTAATAGGCAAAGGAGAGACTTCCATGTCTGAAGTGTGTGCTGGGGATAGGGGAAAGGAAATTGTTTTACCAGGAAATGCACACTAAGCTGGAGCTTGTTTCAGGTACAACCTGGGACCACAAAGAGTTAAATGACTTGCTCAGGATCACACAGTATGCAAGTGGGGCTGATGGGATTCAAACCCAGGTCTCCAGATTTGCATATCAGTGCCCTTAAACACTGTGCTATATTGCTTCCTTATGATGTCATCATAGTGCATGTGCACTTCTATCCATATGGATGCCTTGCATCATTGCATGACACTGGTCTGTGGATGGAAAACAAGGAAATGCTGAAACAGGAATGCATGAACCCCTGTCTTCCAGCCTCCAGTCTGAACATTCCCTGGAACTTCTGCTGGAATTCTGGATGTGAACTCCAGGGAGGCGGATCTCTCCTCGTGGCTCTGCCATGGTGGTAATTCATGGGGAGCCTCATGGGCAGGTAGATCCAGTGGAGGTGGTTGCTGGTATGGGGCCTGGGCAGGGAAGAAGAGCCTGCCTCTATCCATAGTTAGTGAAAAGCTCTAAAAAGCATGAATAAGTTGACGCTTTCAAAAATCAGTCTTGTACAATTTGTTTACAGGTTTTCTTCAATATCTCTTGTTATAAAAATAAAAAGTAGGTCACATGGTAAAGTGGAAATGAATACTACTATTATTTATATGCCCTACAAATAATGTAAGATTTTACAGCATTCATGAAGCAAAATGTTAATGAAAAGCAAATAGGGATTCTGTTAGGGAACACATTCATGCCAGAAAATTGCAGCCCAGTGGGTTGTTAGTTTTATGAATCATTGCATGGGAAAATATATGCTGGGGTGAAAGATGATCCATGGTAGATTAGTGTTTAGGTCATTTGGAAGCCAAAACTCTGGCTCTTAAAGATGATTAGTATAAACTACTGTACATGATGGAAAAGTTTAGGAATGTACAACAGACAAGAAACAAATGGTAGACTGGGCACTCTGCCTTATTTTCTACTGGGATCTGAAATTGTTTGGGGAGGAATTTATTTATTTTTTCTCCAACTAGCAAAGTCAGAGAACATTGATCCTTTTTCTAATCTGAATCAAGTAAAACTTTGTACATTATATAGATTCATCTGCTAGCCCATCACTTTTAATCTGAAGTAATTATGTTTTCAAGTCATTTTAGAACAAAAGAAAGTATAATGTGCAGAAAGCCATAAGCATTAAATCATTTTTCTGCCTAAGAGAATACATATTTATTTTTTAATTAGTTCTCTGCTAGCTGTGCAAAAAGTCTATGGGCATCATATCTATGTTTGCAGACAATGGGCATTGTACCAATGTTCTCAAATTTTCTAGCCAGGCATCAGCATTTATCTTAGGGTAGTCTCATTTTTATGTTTGCTTGCACGCATGTGCAAGAAACATAGTGCCATCATCTGACTTTTTCAGAGGTGTGTCAGCATCTTCCAATTCAGTTAGTGTGTTTGCAGGTGTGGTCACAGTTCTCCAATCACTGTTGAAGCTGTCTATGACAGCAGTTGAAAATGCAGTGGCATACAGTTGAAAGAGGGAGCTATGCTTCAGTGAGCAGCTCCTCCACCCCCCCACACACAAGACACAGATCAACTGTGTTGGTTGCCTGATAGGATGGTGTAGTCTTGTCTAGCTTAGAGAGACAAGCCACACATCATTACTTTAATAAACTGTTTCCTGCCAAAGCAGGACCACCAAAATGTGTGGGTGCCTAACAGTCCTTACACACGCCAGCTCTCCAAAGCACACTTCATGGACTCCATGGGTTCTAATCCTCCAGAAAAAAATACCTCAGGATTTGATGTGAAAACTCAGACTTCGTGTATGTGTAATTCCAAGCGTTTTCTCTTACTAGACTCTGTCAATGTGAACTTCCAGCTGCTAAAACCTATGCAAACGAACTTGAGCGTACTGTACTACGTGCAGCTGAAGCAAAGAACTGCCAGAATGCACAAAGGAGAACATACTGCTATGCATTTCAGCAGCAGCCAGTGGGGAGGTTTTCATGACTGAAGCACTTTAATGTGCCTTTTAGTGCTGTCCTATACACACCCCTGTGTGGTAATTCACTAAACTACACACTTAGTCTGGTAATGCAGCTTCAAAATATTTTTTTTTCTCTAGTTGCCATGAGCTGGCATTTAGATAGAATCACACAGCTCTTTCTCAAATCAGATGCTCACTGAAGTCACATCACCTTGTGACCCTAAACATCTTAGGGTTGGACATGTGCCCTAACAAAATGGCGAAAACTAGGTATAGAAAAGAAAACACAAATTCAACCATAGCTCACAATCGACCCTACTTTCTCTGGTGGATCTGAAGCCACCTAACAGCCCACCTTGGTGCTCATGCACCCCTCCATACGCAAAACATATGGCCGACGGGGGTGCTGTTGCATTTTATTTTATAATTTCCTGATCCTGTTACTGCCACCATACTGATATAGTAATACTTTTTATGGCTCGAAAACTGCTTGACATTAGCTGAATTATAAATAGCATCCCTGTTTGACGCCAGTAAGGAACATGGTGGTGCTCAAATTTCAAGCCAAGTATTACATGCAGATATGTTGTTATTGACTCATGTCACTTACCATTTTATATATCTATTGATTTTTTCAATTCACTTTTCTGACAAATGTTGATCGCGAGGGATTCTGGTGTCATTCAGTTCAGCAACGTGTAACATCTTAGTGCAGATGCTAAGTAACTGTTTTAAAATGCTGAAAAAGTTAACAGCGATGAAAGTGCATGAACTTCTTTCTTCCGTGTCTGGAGCTGTAGTGGTGTTATTGGCAAGTGCATGTCCCTTTGCTCCAGATCTATCAGTGAGATGTCTATTCTGTGCAATGGACGGTGGCTGAATGTTATCAGCTGACAGTTTTCATTTTATCAGCTGACAGTTTTCATTTCATTATCAACAGATAAATATTCAGGGTTGCAAATGCAGCTTTGCTGGTAGCACAGTTTTATGCCCCAAGTGTCTCATCAGTTAGTGGTTATATCTTAACCGATAATCACAAAAAGCATGAAAAAGATTGCCGCTGAGTAATGTAAATGCTAATCCACCTAAGCACCTTTAGGCTGCAAACATAATTTGAACATATAGGGATTCTGGACCAGTGTATCACTCCGTGGCACAGCAACAGTTAATAAGTTTAAGCACATTCTCAGGACATTGTTTCACTTGCCCCCTCTCCCCACTACGATCCTGGTCACCTGAAATAAACCTGACATTTTAGTATCTGTTTTACATCTTGGCTCAGTTAGGCAATCAGTGCTGTAAGAACATAAATGGACATATAAATGGGGACTATAAGAACATGGTCACCTGAAATAAACCTGACATTTTAGTATCTGTTTTACATCTTGACTCAGTTAGGCAATCAGTGCTGTAAGAACATAAATGGACATATAAATGGGGACTATAAGAACATGCCATGGGTGTTTGTGCCTTAGTCCAGCTGTGCAACATCAGCCTGAAGCTCAGGTAGGGCTTACTGTCTACCACTGTTGACCCCCCATGTACCTCTACCGTTTCATCCTCCCTTGCCTTAGTCCAGCTGTGCTACATCAGCCTGAAGCTCTGGTAGGGCTTACTGTCCACCACTTTGTTCACCCCAATGTACCTGCACCATTTCACATCCTCCCTTGATCTACAGTGAGTGGATCCTCATTCATATGTCATATATGCACGCACAAAAAAAAAATGGTCTTCAAAATTAAGATACATTTATTATGTTTGTTATGTTTGCTTGCACGCATGTGCAAGAAACATAGTGCCATCATCCGAGATTTCAGATGTGTTTCACCCGCTTCTTCCAATTCAATCAGTGTGTTGGGAGGCCTCTGTAAGCTAATGCACGATGGAGCTGTTCATGACAAGCTCCAAAATGCAGTGGCATACAATTAAAGGGGAGCTATAGCCAGTGAGCAGCGATAAGATATCGCTTTTCATGCGCAGCTCCCCCACACACACACATGCACACACAGGCATGCACACCCCCCCACGCAGCACACACTGTAAGGCTGACGGGGTGCCCAATCTCGCTGGCTGTGCTGTGCTCCCTGTCCCCCTAAAGCCTTCCAAATGCCATGCTGGGTACCCACCACAGCGTGGCAACTCATATCTATAACCGGGGGTGCCCAATCCCCCATCGGCTCCACTGTCCCAGTACAAGGTGCCATGCTGGGAACCCACCCCAGCGTGGCAATTGATGCTTTGGGTGACAGGGGTTCCCAATCCCCATCGCTACAAAGCCCCCAACATTCTTGTGCCACACTGGGAGCCCACTCCAGCATGGCAAACATCCCGAATCATCATTGGAAACAAAAAAAGAACACCTGTAAAGAAAAAATGGTCCCACATAGTCTCCCTTGCCCTCCCACAACCTGCACCCACCCACTGCACACTCTGCCTCCCCACCCCCTCACCCCATACTTACCTCTGGACCTTGGCACGATGATCTTTGGTGGACGGGAACACGTCTGACTCTTCAAAGCCGACCGCAAACTGAGGAAATGTCGTAAGCTGTATAATGGGCTAGATAGGGGTTTTCAACTTTGTTGCATATCTCAGGCATTTTTGAGTTTTGCACCAAATTTTCAACATGGGGTTTTGGGACCCCTTCTCATGAATGATGTCATTGTCATGAGTGTTATTGGGCCCGAGGTGATTTCACAGTCACTGCCGAAATCACCTTTGGGACCGATTAATGAAAATGACACTGCCAGCATTCATAAGGGTGAACTCTCAAGAAGCCTATTTTGAAAATTGGTGGGCAATCTCAAACAAGACTGTTTTACGAGTGCGATTGAGCAATTCCTATGCCGCGCTTGTAAGTTTGCAAATTTTCAATATTTTCACTCTAGATTTTCAACATTGCCATTTTACCACACCTTCTTATAAGTAGTACAACTGTCATTTTTACATCTCACCCAAACGTGTTGCCGCCCATGAAAGTACAAATGGCACAGTCGGTGTGCTAAATCAATGTATGGGACAAATTAAGAAAATCACAGTGACACTGTTCGTGAGCAGAGGTCTTACAATGGCTATGTTGAAAATTTGGTGAAAAATTCCATAAACAGACTGTTTTACAAGCGATGGTTTTGCAGTTCCTATGTATGCTCATAAGTTTGTGAATTTTCAATATTCACACTCCAGATTTCAACATTGCCATTTACCACACCTCCTTATGAGCAGTACAGCTGTCATATTTCATCTTGCCCAAAATGTGTTTCCATATGAGCGTACAATGGCGCGATCGATGTGCGAAATCCATGTATGGGACACATTAAGAAAATCACAGTGACACTGTTCATGAGCAGAGGTCCTAAAATGGCTATGTTGAAAATTTGGTGAAAACATTCCTAAAATGACTGTTTACTGAGCATCGTTAGCAGTTCCTATGCATGCTCACAAGTTTACAAATTTAATATTTTCCTCAGATTTTCAACATTGCCATTTTATTACACTTCCTTATGAACAGTACAGCTGCTATTTTTCATATGCCGCTTCAAAATGTGTTTTCGCACATGTAGCGCACAATGGTGTTGTTGGTGTGTGAAAGCAATGTTTGGGACAGATTAAGAAAATCACAGTTATACTGTTCATGAGCAGATGTCTTAAAATGGCTATGTTGAAAATTTGGTGACAAAAGTCCATTAAATGACTGTGTTATGAGTGAGCATTGTGCAGTTTCCATGCACCTGTAAGTTCATGACTTTGTAATATTTTAAGTCCAGATTTTCACCAGTGGCATTTTTCCACACTGCCTTATTTACAGTACAGCTGTCATTTTCACAACATGGCTGAAGTGTGTTTTCACACTTTCAGCACAGAGATGCATGGTCGCTGTGGGAACTCATTGTTTGGGACAGATGAAGAAAATCACAGTGACACTGTTCATGATCGGAGGCACCAAAATGCCTGAGTTGACAATCTGCTGTAAAATAATCCCCAACCTAATTATATTACGGTATGTGTTGCACAGTTTCTATGTACGCCATGACTTCACCATTTTTTATGTTTGCTTGCTCGCATGTGCAAGAAACATAATGCCATCATCCGAGTTTTGGAGATGTGTCACCTCCTCTTTCAATTCAGTCAGTGTGCTGGCAGATGAGCTCTCTAAACTAATGCATTCTGGAGCTGTCTATGACATGCTCCAAAATGCAGTGGCATTATCTGAAAGGGGAGCTTATGCTTGAGTGAGCAGCGATAAGATATCACCTGCTCATGTGCAGCTCCCCCACACACACACACACAGAAACTCCCTCCCAGCACACACGATAGCCGACGGGGTGCCCAATCCTCAACAGCTTGTGCTGCGCCAAAATGCCAGCTTAATAGCCGACGGGGTGCCCAACTCCATCGGCTTCAATGTCTCCCCATACTACTCCGCCATGGGGTGCCCAACCCCTGTCAGTCACTCCTGAGAGAAGTGGGTGCCACGCTGGGCAGCCCACCCCAGCTGGCAACAAATGTCGCGGGCTGACAGGGGTGCCCACTCCCCATCGGCTGAATGCCCCCCCACCATCTTGTGCCACGCTGAGCTCACCTCAGCTGCAGCAAACATCCCGTAGTCTAATTTTTTTTCAACTGGAAAATAAAACGGTCCCACGTAGTATCCCAGCTTACCCTCCCACAACCCGCGCACCACCCACTGCGCCTTCCACCCCCAACCCCCACCCCATGTCACCTCCGGACCTCGTAGCGATGATCTTTGGTGGACCGGGAACACGCCTGCACTCTTCAAAGCCGACCTGCTGAACTGAGGAAATGCCAGTAAGCTGTATAATGGGCTAGATGGAGGTCAACTTTATTGCATATCTCAGGCATTTTTTGGAATTTTGCACCAAATTTTCAACATGGGGTTTGGACCTTCTCGCGAATAATGTCACTGTCATAGGCGTTTTGGACGAAGGTGATTTTCGCGCAGTGACTGTGAAAGCACCTTGGGCCTGAATAACGCCATAACAGTGACATCATTCATGAGAGGGGTCCCAAAACTCGATGTTGAAAATTTGGCAACATCCAAAAATTACTGTTTAATGAGTATGCGCCAGGTCAGTCTGTATGCAGGCTCGTGTAAGTTCGCGAATTTTCAATATTTTACTCAGATTTTCAACATTGCCATTTCACCACACCTTCTTATGAGCAGTATAGCTGTCATTTTTCACATCTCACCCAAAATGTGTTTCCGGATGTAGCGCACAATGGCGCAGTCGGTGTGCGAAATCAATGTATGGGACAAATTAAGAAAATCACGGTGACACTGTTCATGAGCAGAGGTCTTAAAGTGGCTATGTTGAAAATTTGGTGAAAAATTCCAAAATGACTGTTTTATGGGCATCGTTGTACAGTTCCCTACAACGTCACGTAAGTTTGCAAACTTTCAATGTGTTCACTCCAGATTTTCAACATTGCCATTTACCACACCTTCTTAAGGAGTAGTACAGCTGTCATTTTTCACATCTCACTCAAAACGTGCTTGCCACCATGTAGCGCATAATGGCGCAGTTGTGTGTGAAATCAATGTATGGGACAAATTAAGAAAATCACAGTGACACTATTCATGAGGAGAGGTCTTAAACTGGCTATGTTGAAAATTTGTTGAAAAATTTCTAAAATGACCCAAACGCACACCCCAATGCCTGTCACTCTCTGCAGGGTAGTGGTGGGGTTGGCTTCAATTCAATACTTCACTGCCATTCCTATTACGCAGCTCTGTAACTTCTACTACCACTGCCAATGCCAGCAAGCAAACATTCGCATTGACAAATGCTTGTTTATGTTTAGGTGAGAAAGCTTTTGTGGCAAATTTTAGATGCCGAGGAATGAAACCCAGACCAAGAGGCAGATTTTGATAACGTGATAAAGTATAGTACTGTATATTTCTGTTGACTCTGTACTACAGTATATGCTGAATTAAAATCTCATTTCAGTTAATGTGGCAGTGATTACCAGTGATCCCATATAAGAATACACATATTTAGATGGACAAGTTCTAATAAATATATGTTCTCGCTCTTAAAATATTGTTTTATTTTTATTTATTGTTTTGCTGTGTTTAAGGAAGGTAGATAACATTGTTACTTTTACAGGATATGACCATTAGGGCCAGTATTGCTCTGTTTTCAGTGTTGCCTGGGTTACAAATAATGACAGCTTCATTAGCAGCACAAAACACTCATCAGATATTAAAACAGTCAAAATAATAAAGTTGAAATACAACTAATTCAGCTACAACCTGTAATAATCTGTACTACAAGATTAGATTGACTGTGTGATGAGTTTGTCATAATCCTGTATAAGAGATCTTGATTAATCGTGCATTGGCCTTCATTCTAGGCTTTGCATTTTCTTCATTTTAACTCTGCTTAGGTGCTACATTTTATTTTCCCTCTATTTAGACTAAAACATTCCACAAGAAACTGTGAAAGTGTGGGTTACTTATAAGCATTAGAATTATGTTTATTTGGTGTTATTGTTAGTACCCAATAACTAATTAAAATAAAATCATGCAATGCATTTACTATATCCATAATTAAAACATAAATAAGGTAATGTGTCTATTAGGGCACAATCTCCTGCCACAGTACACCAGCCTGGTGGATTTTTAAGGTCTTTATGAACTTCAAATAGAAACTGGATGGCAGCTTTCATAACACATTGAACTGTCACAAAAGGCTTTTTACAGCTATGACTGTATAATCAAAATACTATTATGCAAACTTCAGATATAATTAATTTATTCTGATAACTTTGGATTTGATTTGTTTGATCTATCACAAGTGGTCTATAGAAATTATTGTTTTCCAATGAGACTTCAGGTGTTGGCCATTTACAAGAAAAATAAAGCATTAAAACTGGATTAATGTTATTTGTTGGACATCATTTTATATTGTTTTTATAATACTATACGTGTGATATTGTTGTCTTCCTTTGCACGGCCTTCATCTAGTGTGCTGTATCTGCCTCAGAGACTTTTTCTTTAATTACTTACTTCAGATCCTCTGTCCCACATGATGTCTCAATAATATGTTTTGTAAATAGTGTTTTAATACTCACATGTCTGTATAAAACAAAACAGTTAAAATAAACTACAGAAGAGTCCACTGTGCTAATGTTTTCCATAAAGAGCAAAGTTCTTTTCAATTAACTTAACTTGTCATTTTGTAATGACAGTCTTAGGCAGAGCACAAATGCATTTTGACAAATTTACAAGAGCATGACAATGACATACACTACATAATACAGCTGTAAAATGGTCCTCACCATCATTGTGTAAATCAGAAACACCCAATTAATTGGGGCATGATAGAAACATTCAAGTACCCAAGGAATCAACAAAGTCCAAGAGGGTAGCATCTTTCAGAAAAAGAGGTATGGAAGAACAAGGGGCATAATTTGAAACTAGAGGGGACAGCTCAGAGGTAATGTGAGGAAGTATTTTTTCACAGAGGGGTTGTGGATGCATGGAAAAGCCTTCCTGAGGAGGTTGTGGAGTCAAAACAGTGGTGGAATTCAAGAATGCATGGGACAGGCATAAGGCAGTTCTAGGGGTGGAGGTAGGAAGAAGTTGGGTGTTGGTTAGCTAGAATCTGCAGCTTATCCATTAGGTAAGGAAATGGACAGACTGGGTGCGCAAAGCAGTCCTTATCTGCCATCAAATTCTATGTTTCTATGTTATGTTTCTTAATTTATTTAAGGCATCAAAGATGGAACAATAACAGATTAAGAACCAGTAATGGAAATATGAGGCAGGATTTTCAAACAGCTTAGACTATGATGCAAAGGCAGTGTTTGCCTCTGTCTAGATCTGCTGAATAGTATTAAAACTCAGGAATGCTAATTTCTTGATGTTGATCTGTTTCTCTACTACCAGTTTGCCCCATCTGCTGGACACCTAGCCCCACCAAACAGATGTCCACCAGGACTTACCACCAGCCTGTTTTCCCCGGACATATCCACCATTGAATGCATAAAATGACATTACAGCCACTGCGAAGACTACTGACATTTTGCTTGGTGTAACCCAAACTTCCTCAGAGATCTGCTACACATAGAAGTGCCCTTCAATTTATAGCAGTGAATATGCAAATAAATATACCACCACCCAGTTAAAACATGCAGGAATACATGACTTTAATTAAAACTTGATGAGCTCTACCCAAATAACATACAATCCCATAAAGTTATCACAGAAATACATGAATAGATATGATAGCCACACAAAATATAAATATACTTCTCATATGGGTATATTGAAAACTTATTACAAAGTTGTCAGTGAAGCATGATTAAATACCATAAATGCATTATATAAGAGACACATTGTATGTTTTCTTCTTCTTTAGTACAGCTTGTTATTAAAAGGCATAACATCATCAGGCCCAGTACTTCATGTAGCGATGTGCAGCAGTACAGCAATGTAACCCTACACATTGATCATCTAAATTTCGACTGCTAACATAATACTGTTTGTGTGTCCTTCATTCACTATTTATTTAAAAAGCTGACAAAGCTATACTATCATTCAGGCCCCTCTCCACCCACACTCTCAGTTCATATACCCAGAAGTTTTCTTGTCTTCCACTGAGTTTTTAATGCTCCCCACTTTGTCCAAGATGTGCCTTTTCAGACCCAATGAATTCAACTGTATGGTCTTCATCAGGCATGTTTTTAACACGTTTAACAATTGAAAATGATTTATCAGCCTTTAAGGGCTCATAAGTGTTCACCAATTTGTTCTTTAAACTGGCAAGTAGTCCATCCCACATAAAATGCCCCACAATGGGAGCACTTTACATCCTTTCCCATCAGGCTTATAAGGCCACTCATCCTGGAGCTCTTCAGGATTCATTTCTGTTGCGGCCAGAGTCGCCACTCCTCCTCCCTGCTATGATTCATGCAGTCACCTCCAGCCATCTGTTTGCTCCATCCTCGCTTGTTGCCTCGGTGGCTTTTTGCCACTCATCACTGGAGTCTGCCTTGCCCTCTCCTCATTTTTCCTCCCTCTTGTTCCTCCTGCTCATGCCTCCTTTGTTTGCTGCTCATCTTCATCTCCCCCATGCCACTTTTGCGGCTGGCTCTTCCCCTTTGCTATCTGCCTTTTCCGCCTCCTCTGGTGCTGTCTTCCTGGCACTTTCAGGTGTCCGTATCATAGATACATAGATACATAGACAGTGTTGACAGATAAGGCCTATGGCCCACCCAGTCTGCCCATTTGAGCTTGTAAGTTCAGTTAATGTTTTCCAAGAAGTCTGCTGCCCTCACCCTGACCTCCAGAATTCCTTTATGTCTATCCCATGCATTCTTAAATCCTGTGATTGTTTCAGCCCCAACCACTTCCTCTGGCAGGGTGTTCCACTTGTCCACCACCTGTTCTGTGAAGAAATTCTTCCTCACATTTCCTCTGACTCATCCTCCGTCCAGCTTCATCCCATGCCCTCTAGTCCTGGAACATCATTTTCACTTAAACTAGTGTATTCCTGCACCCTGTTCCTCCCTGAAAGACACTTGTATGTGTCTATCATATCCCCTCTCTCCTCTCCTCCAGGGAGTACATGTTCAGTTCCTTCAACCTGTCCTCATAGGGACTTGTGATGCAGCCCATGCACCATCTTTGTATCCTCCAGCCTGCCTATCAGCCTGAACATGGATAGATTTCCTTTTCGACCATCTCTGGGGATGGGAAATAGAAAGACAAGGAACGCTTCTGCCCTGGTGGTTCCTGAGTATGGGGTCTTTCTAGTGCTTAGAATGCTGCTGCCCATCTGTCAGTGCAGCCGATTCTGCAGCCTTAGTCCCATTCCTCATCAATGTCCCACCCTGCTCCTCTGCCTGCTTTGAGGTGACTCTTTGCTTCTTTGTTTATCTGCAAATTCTTGGACTGTTTTAGCCATCGCCAGCACTCTATGTTATCATGCAGCACCACCATTCTCGCTGTCTGTTCATTTCTTGCCTCAGCCTTATTCAGTTTGGTGCTGTTCCTGCACCATCCACCTTTTTCCGCATGGGCCCATTTCACCACGTTATTTTGCTTGTCCAGATCTGTGCTATGCCTCAATCTATGGTGATCTTTCCTCCTGTCATATTTCTGGCTCTGCGGTCTCCTTTCAGTTGACTCTCGATTGTGTTTCCTTTACAGCATTCATGTCATGCTGCTGTGATTTGTTGGCTCATTCAAGAGCTGTGTGGGCTCGGGTCCCCACCATGCATTCTTTGCTCGTCATGAATGGATGATGCATGTCTGGGCCTTTTTGGAGTTGGGCTTCTCAGTGCTTGGTGCTTTTCAGGCTATGTAGTTTGCTGCATGCTGTATTAGTGGTGTTGGGATTCTCTACCCTCAATGTTTTGCATCCTTCTCATCTCCCACTAGAGACATTGCTCCTCCAACCTCTGCATGGGTCTCCTCCTTCACTTGCCTGTTCACTCTGTGTCCTTCCCATGGCTTCCTCTGCTACGACCTGTGCATTTTTTCTGGAGGAGTTTCACTATCCTACTATTACCTTCCCTGTTCCAGCCTTCCAGGATTCCATCCATCATCGTACATCATCCGCTTCCTATTTTCCTTACTCGCACTCAGTGATTTCCAACCATCATCATCTTTTATCCATTCATGTCTCGCTTTTCCTATACTAGCCTCCACAGCTCCCATCCATCGTTGCACCTCATCCATTTCCTATTTTTATCCTTCTTGTCCTAGCCCTGCCTATTACAGCATTCTCCATCGATTTCCCCTCATCCTTGCTCTGATCTCCTGCATTTCTCATCCAGTACTGTCATCCAGAATTCACTGCAATCTAAGCCTACAATCAATAATTTTTGGGCAAACCTATCATTAATCATATGCCACCTCATCAATCCATGGCCTCCTACCACATGTATCAAGTTCCTGACTCTGATCATCTTAAACCATTTCTTATCTCATCGAGCCTCAATCATGGCTTCAAACTATTATCAGCCATCAAGGATTCACTCCAGTCTTGGCTTCCATCTCTCATCATGCCTTTCTCATGCCAGCCATTATGGATTCACTCCACTCATGGCTTCACTCCTTCATATATCTCCACTCGCGATGATGCCTTCCTGTCCATCACCCTTTGCCAAGGGCTGGCTGGAGGCTCTCCACCATCTTTCAAGTTCCTTTTCAAGTTTATTTCTGAATCTACCTCCTTTCGAGGAGTCTACTTAATCACATTGCTCTATCCAAGTTCATTTTCAAGTTAATTTCCTGTCTCCTCTTCCTCATACTCACTTAGTTCAATAGAGCATACCTCTCATGAGGTCTTATGCTACCTCATCAACCTGCTGCGCCTCTGTGGCACTCATCATCGCCCATTTCTCCATGTTCATCATCTCATTCTTCTCTTGTTGGACTGATGCACTCTTGCAGTGATTGCCATTGGTCTTCATCACCCTCAGTCTTCTCCCGAGTGCATCTGGATGCCCTTGCTCCCCTGAATGCTACATGGATCTCTTTCCCACTGACTCCTTGGCGTGCCTATCTTGGGTCCCTGCTGCCTCATGTTTCTTCTTCTCTATGCTTTCTTTTGGTTTTCCCTATCCAGTCATCTTCCCTACTCATATCCTTCTCTTTAATGACATACATCCTTAAATCAAACATCATCAGCCTGGAGGAAGGCAACCTGGGCCTTGGATCCCCAGAGGTTTCCTCCTTGAAGGAGGGTTTCCTTCCTCCATGCCCATGGTCCTAAAATTAGTTAGAGTTAGTGCTTTCTTGGGTTACTAACATACTAATTTTCAGCGGATTAGCCTTCGGTCTATCGAGTCTGCTCTAACCTTAGATCCTAGTTGGGTGCTGAGGCACTCCCCCTTGCATTTCAGAAACCCTATCATCCATCCCCACCCCCATGGGCCAGGCCATCATCTGATACATCCACTTCTCTGTTTCTGTCCCACTCTGTCTTGAAGCCTCCACTGTGGATCTCTGAACCAGCTCACCAGGCAGTGCATTCCAAGGTCTCACCACCCTCTCAGTGAAAACCCCTTATCCTTCCACCTTCCAACTTCAAACCATGGCCTCTGGTGATACCTCCTGCTTTAGTCTAAAGATCCCTCCATGTTACCCTATTTGTTCCTTTGAGGTACTTAAAGACCTCAGTCATGTTCCCTCTCTCCTCTCCTCCAGTGAAAACAGGCAGGCTCCTTAAGTCTGTCCTCATACATTAAACCTAGTCCTCGTATCATCTTAGTTGCCTCCCTGTACCCCTCTCCAGGAGCTGTATGTCCCTCTTCAAGTGTGGTCTCCCAGTACTGTACACAGTACTCAAAGGTGTGGTCTAATCCAGTCCATTTGTACAGCCAGCAGAATCACTCCTTGCTCCTAGAGGATCCCACTTATGATGCATCCCAACATCCTGTTTGCCTTGCTAGCTGTCCTGCGCTGCTCAGAATTATTCATACATGCATCCACCATGACTCCTAGGTCTTTTCCCCTATTGACGCCTCCAACACCCCCTCCCTCCCAGGGTGTACCTGTGCTTAGGTTTCCTGCCCAGATGTAACACCTTGCACTTGGTGATATTGAAATGGCCTCCATGTGTGAGCCCAGCTTTCCAGGATGTCCAGGTCCTCTTGCAGGGCCAACCTCCCTCTTTCCCCTCAACTACTGTTCCCATCTTGGAGTCATCAGTGAAGGACTCATTTCATGCCCTATACCCTTCCTGATGTCAGATATGTATGCATTAAATATGATCAGACCCAGGACCGAGTCCTGCGGTACCCCACTACTGACCTCTCTAGGGTTCAAGAGCTCCACCGACTACTACTCTCTGGGTGCATCCAGCTAGCCAGTTTTCAATCCATCTGACCATCAAAGGCCTACTCCCAACCCCATCAGTTTCTCCACCAGACCATTGTGGGGGACAGAGTCAAACGCCTTGCTGAAGTCCAAGAATAATACATCCATAGGCTTTCACCTGTCCAGTTCTGATGTTACCCATTCATAGAACTCCACAAGATTGGTTTGACATGATCTACCTGGCACAAACCCATGTTGCTGAATATCCAGACCTCCCACCTTCTCCAAGTACACCCCAATCGTTCCTTAGTATACTCTCCACTAATTTTCCCACCACCGAGGTCAAACTAATGGGTCTATAGTTACCTGGTACTTCCCTCACCTCTCCCTTATGGATTGGCACCACATGTGCCTTCGCCAATCCCTAGACTACCCTCCTGTCTCAAGCTTACCTGTTGAATAGCTCCCGCCAGGGGTGCAGCTAGTATGTCTGCCAATTCCTCCCATAGTAATCTCGGATGAATGCCATCTTGCCCAGGAGATTTGTCTTTCTTTAGGGCCTTGAGGCTAACCACACCCTTTCGGTGGAGATAGCATCATCCGTCCCCTCCACCTTACTGGCCATTTTATCCTTATCCTGATGTGACACCCCTGGGTACCTCTCCTCTCTCTTGCTCCATTTCTGTTGCTCCCTGATCCCACTCACTGCCACTTTTATCCCCATCATGCCTTGCTTTGTAGATATCCCATCCTCTCCCTAGTGAACACAGAGGTGAAGTACTCATTTAATACCTCTGCCTGGTCCCTCGCCTCTTACCCACCCTCCTTCTGACCTCAATCTGCTGGAGATGGCCCTTAGTTTTTCTCTGCTCCTCAATGTACCAGAAGAAGCCTCTTCCCCAATGTATCCCCTGTGCCAGCCACTGCTCTTTACTGGACTTTGCCCCTCACCATCTGGGTGACTTTTCTAGGTTAACTAGTTAGTTTTGCCATTGGACTGGAGGAAGATGGTGGCCCAAGCTTTCCGCTCTCCTTAGGAAGTCCGCCTAATCATCTTCTCAGAATTCATTCGTTAATCATCC
This sequence comes from Neoceratodus forsteri, assembly GCA_016271365.2. Taxonomy (NCBI): domain Eukaryota; kingdom Metazoa; phylum Chordata; order Ceratodontiformes; family Ceratodontidae; genus Neoceratodus; species Neoceratodus forsteri. The sequence continues at coordinate 1,022,465,193 of CM028129.1, forward strand.
TTACCTCTTCAATGCTCGACACCCGTTAGGGTATTCTTTTTGGGCTTCTTCCCAACTCCACCTTTAGCTGACACCATCATTCATCGGCACCTGTGGGGAACTCCTCTAGGGTTCCTTTCATCGTAACCCTAAAGGGTGGTATATCCCAGAGATAGAGAGGTGGAAAGCTACAAAGTCAATCAAATTACACAAGCATCATCTAATCTCATCTAGTTTTATCAGCACATTGAATGGGAGGCTTTAAGCTGGAGGTTCAATGGGCAGAGCAACTATGTCACTCCCCATCAGGTTTATAAGGTCACCATCCTGGGGCTGTTCAGGATTTGTTTCTTGTTACCCACCATCCACCCTCCTCCTCCAGTGGCTAGTCTCCTTACCCATGGGCTTCTTCCTAAGCTATTTTAGCCAACACAATCATTCCTGGCACCTGGTGGGGGGCCCTCTAGGTTCCTTGCTTCATAGCTCTACAGGGTGGTATATCCACAGATACCCACAGGATCCTAGCTGAATCAGGATCAGGAAGCTGGAGACCACCATATCTCTAATAGTTATAGATCGGTGATATACTGTCTGGGGACCCTTATCAACCAGATTCTTATGTTTGGGCTCCAAGTTCAAAACTGACAATCCTTATGATGACCTCACATATCTGGCTGGATCTCATAGAATATGTGGTTGCAAGGGGCATTCATGAATTGCTCTCCTGTCAGTGCCACTTAGAATGGAAGCATCTATCCTGTCAATATCCTGAGCAGCCTACAATGCTGCAGCAATACTGTTATTACTATAATCCCATTTTTAAATCTAGGAACCTGTTCTTCCTTTGTTACCTGAACTCCACTGGTTCTGTGTAATTTCTAAGGTGCATACCAATTGGGTCTTCAGTATATTAAATTTCACATGGTGAGGATGACAACCATCATACATAAGCAGGCTGTTCCAATCTGTGGGTTTCTGGTCCAACGAGTGCACACACCTCCTTCTCGCTCCTGTACATTTTGAGGTCCAAACCACTATTTCAGTTGGATGTATCGTGTATTTGAAATGTAAACAATCACGGTTGTTTCTAGCTATGTGATGAAGGAGGAGAACTGCTGTATAGTTCCCTTCAAACCACAAGAATGTCAATAATAGAATGCCACCACAAATCCAAATACTGAAGATATGAATTTGTGGCAGTGCTATAAAGGCAAGGCAAATGTTATTTAAAGACATCCAATCCCTGGGGCTCTGGGCACTGTACACAAGAAAAAAGCAAGAGATAAATAAAATAACACTAATATAGATAGAACAATATTGAATAAACAACTATGCTGAAATAAAATTAAAAAATGATAAATAAATCAATAAGAAGCCTGGGACAAAAGCTGTTTCACAATGTGTCAGTTCCAGGACAGTATTTAAAAGACAGGGTCAAGGAAGTTTTGATTAAATAAGAAGGCCTTGAGGCGAGCCTTGAACACCCTCTACAGAGGGGTCTCCCTCGCAGTTGGTGGTAGTGAATCTCACAGGATGGAGCTGGTGACACTAAAAGCTCTGTTGCTGGCTGTTTTAGCCTCATCCTGGGAATCACAAGGAGGATCCTAGAGGAGGAATTGAGGGGAAGACTAAGGCTGCATGTAGAGGTCTGCCAGGTAACCAGGGCCCAGGCCATGGGGGTCTTAAAGGTGAGCAAGCCTACCTTAAAGAGGACCCTCCACCTGACTGGCAGCCAGTGCAGTTCATGCAGCACTGGAGTGACCTGACAGTACTTTGGCTGCCCCATCAACAACCTGGTGACTGCATTCTGTACCAGCTGTAGCCAGTGGAGGGTACCTCCTGAGACCCCAAGGTAGAGCGCATTACAGTAGTCAAGCCTCGATATCACAAAGTTGTTCACCAAGTTAGGGAGGTCCTGGGGCAGAACTAGAGGTTTGATGATGGTGATATTCCTCAGATGATAGAAACTACTATGGACAACAGAGGACACCTGGGATTCAAATGTCAAACCACTGTCCAGGATAATGATAAGATTGTACATCCTAGAGGAGGCCTTCAATGTCACAGAACCCAGAAAAAGTCATTTCTCTGTGCCAGAGGCCATCCTATCACACCTTCTGTTCAACTTCTCTAGCAGTACCTCTGTCTTATCGGGGTTCAATCGCAACTAGTTAGAGGCCATCCAGTCATTGACGACTGGATCCCAGCAAAGCCATTATTTAGCACATCCACTGCATTGGATGGCCCAGGAGCAAAGGAAAGGTACAACTGTGTTTCATCTGTATAGCAATGAAAACCTAGACTGTACTTCCTAATGAGCTCTCCCAGGGGCTGCCAGTACATGGCGTAACAACATCGACAACAAGACCAAACCCTAAGGTACTTCATAGGACAGCAGGCTAGGGAAGAGAAGAAATTCCCATAACTACCCTTTGCCTCCTGTTCATGGGATAGGACTCAAACCAGTAGATGATGGTGCCGTGTGTCCACAAACTCCCTCAGATGGTCAAGTAACAAGCAATTGTCCACCATGTTAAATGCTGAGGAGAGATTGAGGAGAATGAGAATTGTCCCTCCCTGATCTCTCACCCTGAGGAGGTCACTGTGCACCGAACTAATGCAGTTTCTGTGCTATGGCTCACATAAAACACATACTGGAGAGACTCATGTAGATCATAGACCACAAGGTGCTCCTCAGCTGAAGTGCCACAAAGTTCTCAACAACCTATCTCAAAAGGAAGGTTGGAGATAGGGACAGCACTCTGCCTTGATCTCAGGGTCTAAAGATGGTTTCTTCAGAGGATCTCACCAGTGCCTCCTTCAAGGCATCTGGGAAAACCCCTCTGACAAAGAGCACTGGAAAATCAAGGCAAACACCAGGCCTACAGTGTCGACATATCCCATTAAGAACTGTGTCAGCACCGAATCCAGTTCACAATTAGTGTGCTTCAGCTTGAAATGACACTAATGACATTGGTCACCTCCATCAATCTAAACTCACCCCAACCAGACAAAGTACTGTCCAGGTGATGAAGTCTACCACCGTTGGCCCAGCTTAGCTGACTGGTGAATTCCTGCCAGATGGTGGACACTCTGTTTGAGAAGAATCAAGCAAACTCTTGCATAAAATCTCAGAAAAGCCTTTTTGGCTGTTGACAGTCAGGATGTAAAAGCCTGTTGATAGTCTGAAAAGCACAGTTAGTCGATTCTTCCCAGCAACAATCTCCCTGGACAGGAACTCTGCCTTACTATGGTTGACTGCCCGGTACTCACCATAATGAGTAAGCAGGGCCAGTTTGTCCACCTCCAGCTCAGCCTTCTGCCAGCAGCACTTTAACCTCCAACCCATAATCTTCATTGCCTTGAGCTCCCTTTCAAACCATGGGGACCTCAAGTGAGAGGATTTGTACACAGACTGGTGCAAGGGAGTCAAGTACATCAGAAATTGCCTTGTTGTAGGCAGCAACTACAATGCATGTACTCCCACGCATGCATTTTCCACACTAGATAGATTGGTCCGCCAGAAAACCCTTTGGGTCAAAACCTCAAAGGAAGTAGCTTCCCATCTCAGCAGAGGGAGGGCTCATGGGGATGGCCCAGAACAAGAATTATGTGTGATTCATAGCTCAGTGCTTACGTAACATATTGTAGCTGATGATGTAGATGGTTGTTGGATACAGAGGCCAGCAGGTAAAGGACAATGTTACTAGGTACTAGTAGTATAGAATGATTTGTGCTTAGGCACTTCAGCATGAGCATAATAGAGACATGACTACACTACATGAATCAGATATTCTGAGCAATGTGCTTGGATACTTGAATTGAGTTATTTACAATAATGCCGACAGGGTGTGTGTGCCGCTGAGATAACGCCACGCCCAGGTGGTTGGGCACGCGAGGCCGCAGGCCAGTGCATCCCACAACTGAGGCGGACGTTATCCCAAACGCTACACACACCCTGGAGGGCATTATTGCTATTATACAATGGCTCGTTGTTATATATAAAGTAAAAACTAATTTTAAAAAATGTTTTTATTAGTGTGGAAAATATTTTGTTTCTTAAGAGGAGATGAAAAAAAGCTCATGGTCAGGATCATCATCCAAAAGATCATCTGCAGGTTCATAGTGAGGCTGAGACTAGACCCGTGATGTTGTACTAATTAACATCACACCGTGATGTTGTACTGATTAACATCACGGGTCCAGCCCAAGACTGACCAATCAGAGTCCAGGATTTTTTCTTGCCATTGTATAATTAATATTATTTGATGGTTTTGGCTTTTTCTGTATCCCACCTGTAGGGGGCAGCTTGGTTTAGTATTATGAGACCTCTCGTGGATAAGAGTGCCGAGAAGAAGGAAGAGGTGTTGGGAATGATGGTGGGTAAGTGCGATTCACTCTAAGCAGAGCGGAAGTCTGCTGCTTGAAATAAATAGGATGTGGAGAGGAGGCTCGTCCCCCACATAAGTACGGGCTGTGCCCTTCAATTATGTGTGGGTTCATAGCTCAGTGCTTATGTAACATATTGTAGTTGGTTGATGTAGATGGTTGTTGAATACAGAGGCCAGCAGGTAAAGGACAATGTTACTAGGTCTAGGAGTAAAGAATGATTTGTGCTTAGGTACTTCAGGATGAGCATAATAGAGACAATGACTACAGTACATGAATTGGATATTCTGAGCAATGTGCTTGGATGCTTGAATTGAGTCATTTGATAGTATTTGATGGTTTTGGCTTTTCTCTGTATCCCACCTGTACAGGGGCAGCTTGGTTTAGTGTTATGAGACCCCAAAAAGAATATGATATCAACGACTGATCTATAACTGACTGATGAAGGAATCAAGCAAGAATACAATCCTAATAATGATATGAATAGATGATCACCTCCTCCAACTCAGGAGATTGTGACCAGTAGCACGCAGAAGAGGAAACCGCCTTGAGGGAAACCTCTGAGGACCCATGGCTACTGGCCTGCCCATCATTCCGAGCATACTAAAGGAGAGAGATCCTAATTAACAACTAAATTAATCAGCTAATCTGAATTCTAAATGTATTATTTAATCCAGGGAAACAGAGCTTAAGAAAGTACTGAATTGTAACATGTCCAGTGAAGCAATCTCCTCCTAGTAAACTCTGAGCACGAGAATCCATGTATAGTCTGGAATGATGGAGAGTGGATATATTGAAAGACCATATTCCAGACTTCATTTGATAGAAGGCATAAGAATCCAGGGAATTGTATGATGGTGGATGAAGTTGATGGCTGACGAACTCAATACAGTGACAAGACAGAAAGATAGTTGCATCCAAGCTTTGATGCAAATGAGGCAGGATGAATAGAAGCAGTATGACTTTCAGGTTTCTACTAATAGAGGGCTTGTATAGCATGTGGAAAGGAAAAGGCTTGAGCCTGGCTACTGACTGACGAATCCAGGTCTGGTAATTACGATAGGAGTAGAGTATAGTCTTAGGAAGTGATATATAGCAACGGCTGTAGAGCTGAGCTGGAATAATGGCAGGCTGTAGAGGATTTAATCAGAGGCACTGGTGTGAGGTTAGGAAGCATCCAAGTGGTAGAATATAGTGATCCCAAAAAGTAAGCAAGGCGCTGGACTGCAAATCTGAAGAAAGAGAAGTAGAAGGAATGCACCAACGTAGGCAGGTGAGAAAGAATAGGTCGCTGGCACCAGCCCCTGGCAAAAGCGCAGCTTAACTGGCAGCTGGTGAGGTAGGGAGAGAGGTGGCTGATTCCAGGTATGGGAAGTGCAGCCAGACCCCTGGAGGTCTACTGGTAGAAATAGAGTGGCAGGTAGTCCCTCGATGAGATGCTCAGCAAATCCATCACCTGGAGAGGTAAAGAGAGGCGACTAGCTCCTGGTAACAAGAAAGGCAGCCAGACCTAGGGAGGTCAGCCATTAGAATAGTGTGTGGTACACAGCCTCCAGGAGATGTATCTTGAGTCAGTTTAGAGCAGAGTAGTACTGCATTTGTAAGGCAGAAATAGAGAATGGAACTGTGCTGAGGACTGACATATCCAGTAGATCAGGGATGGCAGAGATTGTATTGAAGAGACCGTGGCAGAGAGATGGCAAGTTGATGAGAGGAATAACATCCGAAACTGTAGGTATTCCATGTTTGAGGCAGCAAAACCTGACGAGACTTGAATAGTCGAGCATAAGAGTCCTGGATGGAGATAACTGAAGAGGCTGAGTCAAATGGAGTAGCGTTGTTACAGGGTCCAAAAGCAGTAGAGCATAATCAGGATAAGGAAGTGCCTGAGGAGAAGCTCAACCAAGTGTTCTGGAAAGGTGAAGCAGCAGTAATTCCATACGGCAGAAGTGGCAGGGCAAAGCATCCAAGAATAAATGATGATCGAAGAAATGGCCAGATGCGAATCCATAGGAAAGGAGTTTCTGGCTGGCCTGACACAGCAGCAGGGAGGCATATAGAAATATAGTAGAATGAGTGAATCTTCAGGCCCGAGCTGGGCAATGCAGAAATAGGAACCCCCCAGCCCGATGGGTGAAGGCAGGTCATATAAGCAGATGATTAGTAGGTAAACCTCCCAGCCCGATAAGTGAAGGCAGGACATAGCAGCAGGCGATTAGTAGGTAATCTTCCAGCCCGATAGGCGAAGGCAGGTCATAGAAACAGGCGATTAGTAGGTAAACCTCCCAGCCAGATGGGAAGGCAGGTTGTAGAAGCTAGTGAGTAAAAGGTAAACTTCCCAGCCCGATGGGCAATGCCGGTTGTAGTGGTGGAGAGGTACGGTGCTAGAATAGCTAGCTGTATGCAATGTAGAACCATAGTGATGCTGCAAGGATTAGATTACACATAGTAAACAAATGGTAATGGAATCTCGAGCCAATGCTGTGCAGTGGAAGAAACATTGAGGCATACCATGAGGAGCTGTACACTGACATTTCCTGATGGTAGAGGATGGTAAAGTGGAGAGGAAGACCTGAGTGGATGAGGTGGCAACTCAAGAAGAAGTAATAAGCATCCTGAACTGTAGTGGATCAAGTCATAGGTATCAGGTAAACTAAGGAAGGTAGTATGAAGAGAGCTCAACAGGAAGTCGAGTGGTAGCTGGCTCTACCATGGCAGCGGACACAAATTCCATGCAGGGCAGATATGGGGTAGCTAATAAATCAAACAAACATGAGGGAGTAAATCCATACCCTGGGAGCTGAATGAGTAGTATACTGGTAGAATTAAGTTGCAAAGTATGGAGCTTGAAGTCATAGATGGCAGACACTGTAGAGAAATAAGAGCGGTACATAAGGGTAACAAATCAGATGGCCATATAGTCAAATGAAAATCATCCATCAATAGTAATGATGTCAAATCAGAGCGGCGGTATGGAGAATTCCAGTGGGAAGACGATTGTCCACTTCAGTAATGCCACCGGTGGCTGGTAATGGCAATGCAAAACATTGTTCCATCCTAAAATGGAAACACCATAGTATAAGGTAGGAGTAGTGTACCAGCAAAGTAGAATTGAAGGTGCCACGACCACCACAGTTAATAGCCATACAGTGTCAGGTACCTGAAGGCAGCACTATATATAGCTGACATTAGGAGCACATGAGTCTTGGCCAAAGGAATGAAACAGGTAGCAATGCAGGGAATGCTAGGAAGTGTCCATCTCCTGAGGGTAAAATGAATGGCAACTTCGAGTAGGAATGTAGGCAACCCAACATGCAGTACAAGGGCTGAAAAGTCACAGTTGTTGCCAAGAAGCTGTACAAATTAGCCATGGGCAGTTCAATCCAGAATAATTCACAAATGCGGCTATAGTAGGTTCTGTGAGTCCTAGCTATTAGAAACACATACTGAGTTAAAGCGACTCTAGCATTAGCTAAGTCCAAGAATCGTTGGAGCAGGGTCTAAGGTCTGAGGTAAACAGGGAATCAGACAGAAGGTTGAGCAGCAAACAGCGTGATATGGTGGAGGAATGACCTGTTCCATAACAGTGTCGGTGACAGCTAGGCTCAGTTGGTAGCAGATCCACCTCTGGACCAGAAGGTCGTGGGTCTCGCCCCACACCGGATTGGACTTGCACCTGAAAGTCGACTGGCATCAGAGTGCAGTATTGGGGGTGCTATACTGTTGGGGTGTGCCATCCTTCGGATGAGACATTAAACCAAGGTCCCTACTGCTCATCCTGGTGTTTTCCTGGTGGGTGTCCGGGTGAAGTAAAGAACCCAGGGCACTCTTCGCAAAGAGTAGGAACATTCCCGTGTCCTGGCCAACATTCCCTTCCCATAAAACCAGTTCATACAATTATCCAGGCTGTGTGTGGGTGATGATGTGCGATATTTCCACCACCACACATTTAGTCACTTCACTACCAGTCTAGCATTGCTTATAAAGTGCTTTGGATGTATGAAAAGCACTATATAAATGCTGATTATTCTTCTTCTTCTTCATAAGCAGTAGTAGGAAGGAATGTCGATCCAGCGCTTTCTCGAGACATTGCAGGTTCGCCAGACAGCAGGTAAGCAGAAGTCGAGGTAAAGGAGGTAGGCACAGGAGGAGAACAGCAGAAACCCATCAGGCAGCAGGGACGAGCTGAAAGGCAGGCATAGGAAGGAAACCAGAGTGGCAGCAAACTGGCATGGAGCCAAGGCTGCTGGAAGAAAGGGAGAGTAGAAGCAAGGACCGAGTGAAAGCATGATAAAAGAACGAGGTACAAGGAGTAGCAAGAACCCTCCCTCAAAAGCAACAAATGAAAGCACGGGAAAGGGAGAAGAGAGGCGGAAACAATAAACAACAAGACGGGAGAAACATGGGGGAGAAGAGCAGCCTCGGTCCAGCACGGATGATGGCCAGTGCAACTACTCTAAGCAGAGCGAAGTCTGCTGCTTGAAATAAATAGGATGTGGGGAGGAGCTCTTCCTCCACATAACTACGGGCTGCCCTTCAATTCCACTGAGGAATGATCAGATCAAATGACCTGATCAGTTTTGAGATTATTTATCTCAAGCCCCAGCGAGAAGACCAGATCCAACATGTGGCTGCCCCAGTCGGACACGGAGAAACTTCTGCAACAGGCCCAGAGATGTCATCATGGTATCCACCTGCCACTGCTTTAAGGACTGCCCCTCCCCCATAGATTCCAGGGTAGGACAAAATAGGTTCTCTTATTTACTGAAACTGTACCACCATGAGCATTACTTTGCTTTATTTGTTGTCCCTCAACTACTGTCACCATGTATTGCCAAATGTAACAACTGTAACCTTTCACTATGTTTCACTTGCTCTTGCTAAGCTCTTGCTATTCTGATGTTTCTATGCTATGCCACCACGTGGCCTGGGTCATGCCTGAAAATGGTTTCTGGAATCAGTGCACCTACCCGTTAACAAAGTCATAAATAAATAAATAAAAATAAAAAAATCATCTGGAGAAGGTTATAACCAACACTAGAAGATTTTTCATCAGCCTAAACTGGTGGCCTCCAATGTTTCACTAATGACAAAGTCAGCTATCTCCTACAGGAATTCTCCCACTGTCCCAGGTGGGTGATAAATCAGCAGAATCCTACAGCCTGCACCTGTGCCCCAAGGAACAGTCACACATTCAAAGGAACCCAGTTTTCTCAATGGGTGCACAGTGAAGCCCAGCTCAGATCTAAAACAGATGGCCACCCTTCCACCCCTGCATTCCACTCTGTGGCAGTGCACTACATAGAACTAGGGTGGGCAGTGGCCTCTAAGAGAGGGCCAGCATTGCCACTCATCTAGGTCTCCGTGATGCACTGCAGATGACTGATTTCTGATCAATCTGTCATTCTAAAGCATTGCCCACAGGGGAATGTTGAAAATGCAGCCCTCTGGCTACCCACTCACCTGATCTGCTGGGAACCCTTGGGATGGGTACCAATTATGTCTGGCCTCTCCTTGGGACCAGGCAAACCCAGGCTCCTTCTACACCTGACTACCTGTATCCTGCCCCCAACCAATGTGCCCAAGGGGCCTTGCCACAATTGATTGATGTGGCTCCTCCTAATCCCAGCCTCTTGACAGTGATGAGCTGTGATGGCAGAAGCCGGGAGGTCAGACAAAGACTGCAGATCGAGCAGCTGGGATGCCTCATACACAATCCTAGCCCTCCCCAGCCCTCACATTTTCCCAGATACATACTTCCTGACTATAATGTCCCAGGTACACAGTCTTCTATCTATACAACTCCACACATACACACAACCATACATTAATACAATAACAACTAAGAATATTCACACAGCACACAGACAGTTGCTCAAAAAATAACACTAACACTGGAGCAAAAAGCCTGTGGGTCAGAGTTCAAGTTCAGAAGAGTACAGTTCACAGCTCATACAAGGAGGTTCCACTAGACAAGACCAAAGTTAGCGCCATTTAGAGAAAGAAAATGCAAAAGCAATATCACAGCCCACCACTTTGAATGCTAAGGGCCCTCTCACCACCCCAGTCTCTACACAGAATGATATCCTAGCTGTGTAACTCAATCAGTTTGCCATACACAGGATGAGCACCCAGGGTTTCTCCAGGGCTACTCTCAGGAATTTACCAGAGTCCAGCATTTTTAGGCTGAACCAACCCCTAATGATAATCCAGTGGGTCAGAGGTCATGAGACCAAGATGGTCTACCACTCAGCTCGACCAGCAATACAACCAGGCAATGAGCTGGCAAAGCAAAATTCCCTAAAACAACAGACAACACAGTACTTGGCAGCCTGCCCTTTGCCCCAAGATGGATAACGCGAAGCACCCTCATTGACCAGACTCTGTCAAGAAAGCAGTCCGGTGGAAAACATAACCTCGACCAAGCAGTCAGCCCTCTCATAAGCTGAAAAGAAGCAGCTTCCAGGATGGTCCAAGTCCATAAAGCTGGCAGTAGTAGGTGGATAAAATTGTTCATGGTCTGGGAAAGTAACAGGCTATCTTCTAAGGTCGGCTCCTCCATTACTCAAGAGAGCACCTCCCATTGAAGTGCACCACTCGGCTGAAGATGTCTGTCCTTGGTTGTAGCAAAATGTTGTGACCCGTAGTAAGAAGTCACCGATATAGCAGATAATAAAGATACTGGAGCAGACTGATAATGGTGAGTGAGCTGCAGAACGTGGCTAAAAACAAGAAAACTAACTGCCTAAACTTACCACCCACTGCCCTGCCTCAGACTAAAAGCCCTAACTGTAGCCCCTAACTAAGAAAGCTTACCAAAATAAAACTTTAGGAACTCTGGTCAAATCAGTAAGATGAGAGAACAAGAACACCAATTCAGTACAGCACTCCTAAAATATAAAACCTAAGGGGTGGGAGTGCTCTCTCTCAGAGAGCTGGCAAACTGCAGCACAGCTCTGTCACCATCTTGCTCTTCCCTCCTCCCATAATCCCCCATCCGTTTCCCATCTCCTGACAAATATGTGTGCATAGCTGGGCCATAGTGGTCCCCATAGTAGTTCTCAACTCACAAATAATGTTTGTTTTGAAACATAAAACACTTTTAGTAAGTACACAATTAGCTATTTCCAATAAATATCAACTATGGAGGTTTACCTTTTAACCTTTGTTAATTCCAAAATGTTTCCAGAGCAGCCAGTCCTTACTATATGGTATAATCATATATAGGTACTCCACATCCTATGTAGCAAAACAACTATTTTCATCCATATCTAGATTCTCCATCAGATTAATAATGCCCATGGAGTCCCTCATATATGATCAGACGTTTTGAACAAATGGTTGTAGCTGGCAGTATAGAAACATGGATAGGGGTTCAGTTTCCCACCCTGGGCCAGAAATTATCAATCCTGGGGGTTTTGTGTGTTTTATGAATTTTAGGGAGAACAAAATGACAGAAGTTATGGAATGTACCACAGTAAGAGCCCTGTCCAATTCCTCTGTAAGGTACCCTGACAAATCTCAAACTAAGAAGTGCATCAGTTTTATTTTTGAATTCAGACATACAGGTTCATTCTCAATTGAATTGATCATCCCCTGGTCTAAGTTTGCTTACTTTTTGGTTGTCAGATATTTAATCCTATCTTCTCTAATTCTATATATATCCGCTTACTGATTTAGTTAGTATTCAAAACATATCTACTAATTTCAGATCAGCTAAAGGTGTAATTCTTCAAAGACATGCCCATATCTCCAAGGTTGGTTCTCACTCTTTTCAATTGCAGTGCCCTAGTATTTGAATGGTCTTCCAGATAAGCTATGTTCTATTGATTCTTTACAAAGTTTCAGATCAAATTTGCACAGAATGTTTGTAAATGTTTTAAATAATTTCTGGCTGTAGTTTTTTTTTATTATGGATGTAATATTCTGTGTATTTATATCAGGTCAGACCTAAAAGGGACCTTTGGTTCAGTGTCCTTACCAGTTAACAACATTTAAATAAATGAATAAATATGTGACATTGCTTAATCTGTAACTCATTTATTGAAATAACACACAATCAATAAGTGATATAGCCTAATACATTTTGTCAGTACTTGCAGATTTCACCTAAGGTTACCAGTATGTGATTGAGAAAGTTATCTAAGCTTGTACCCTCATGTCTGGAAATTCTAAGTTACTTGCTGCTGGTGTTATCAAAATGTCTATCTGAACTGTTGTACCCTGTAGTTCCTTCTGTTCATGACATTTTGACTGGCTTGCCTATGGTGGCCACATATGAACATCTGTCTCACACCACCATGGGTAACCTAGATCATTATCTTTCAGCCTGGACACATTTCTAAATGTTTTTGCAAAAACATCCCAATCTGACTACTGCTACTCTGTCTCCTGTTCCTCCCACTTCCTCTTAGGAAGCCTGTTGAAATTATCTTTTCTTCCTTTCTTTTTCTCCTTCTTCTCATGTTGTAAACATTTGTCTCTGTGTCTCTTCTGTTCTAGACATTGAAATGTTTTATTTTTGTTTATTTATTTAGTTTTTGTTGACCAGGTAAGTGCACTAGACAAATCCTGCCTATTTTCAGGCACGACCGGGGGAATACAGATGAATGCCAACTGACCTTGAACCAGATTAAGCTATTGGTGGTATTTTTAGTGAATGAGGGAAATTTGGCCAGGACATCAGGGAAATTTCTACTGTTTGGCCAGTAGGGAGTTGGCTACTGTACTGCAAGATGGCCACTTCTTGTGAGCGTTTGGAGGAGAAGGTTGTGCATGCTGCTGGCCAGGAGGTCGGCAGCCCATAGACACGGAATCACAGTTAATTACCTTCCTAGATATGGAAGGCGATGATATTTTCCACGGCAATCTCTAGCGAGTCCTTTCCTTTATCGCTGAGTTCAAAGGAGTTCCTTGAAGGCTGTGACAGCGGAGGCTCCTGTATGTCTTAAGTCTGAATTACTGCATACTACAGCTTTAAAACCAGCATTTATTTCCTCTGGCCTCAGGATGGGTATCTTGACAGTGAGAATGCGAAGACGTGTGGAGGAATGCAGGCTGCTGACGAGTGAAGCACCACCTGTTGCTGTGTGTATTAACACAGAAAATATCTCTTGTGTGGAAGACAGTGACTTGCAAATTATTGAGAAGTGCTTTACGCCTTTAGATGGATCAGCTGTGATGGTCCGTCGGCTGATGAGAAGCCTGTTGCTCCAATGGCTGCTACACAAAAACTGCAACTGAATGTAGTGAGTAAAACTCAGCCAAATTTGGCATTTCAACCTATCAATTTAAATAAAGATGCAGGCTTTGTATTTACTTCCACAGGGTGGGAGACATGGGGTTGACTTTTCAAACCCTGATTAAATACCAAACAGATGCAAACAAGCAGGAGGGGTAATAGAGTTCAGTTTTTCTACTTGAGGGTGTCTATAGTGCAACAGCGACTGCCCCTACACTTGATAATGACATTACAGTGTGCAAACCTGAGGTCTCTGGGGTTTTGCCTAGTACGACGTCTGGCACAGAATTTCACGATGAACGTGGATTCCACAGGGTGCCCTGTTAGCTGTAGGCTGGGAAAAACAGAAAAAGGGGTATGGACTCTGATTTAGCGTGGATTCCTCGCTTGATTTACAAAGTAATGCTCTATTTGGAGACCAGGTGGAGGAAAAGAATTGGCAAGCAAAAGAGAAGATAAAGAGTGCTCAAAATAAGGACATACCTGCAGGACTGATCTCTAATGTTTCCTTGCTTAATAGTAAAAATCATGTTTCTGGGGTATCTAAGTCTGGGAAAATTCTACTACTGTTAAACCCTTAATGTCTGCATTATTTTCCCAAACCAAAAGGGAAGCTGCACCCAGACATAACGCAGTTCATAGAAGATATAAAGGTGGGATGACAGAGACACTAGACAGGTATTATGTGGGGAAACTCTTATGAAGGAATCATTGTCTTTTTCCCCTAGAGATGTTTTCACTTTTATTAACATCTCTGGTAAAGATAACTATGACATTAGCTTTCATTCTGCTTTTTATTGATTTATTCTGGGAAAGGTCATTCCTCACTAAACCTTTAATAAAACATGTAACAGTAATGTTTAGGAATGAAGGAGTCTATGGAGGACATTACCTATTGCATCCCAGAAATGTGATATTCAGAGTGACCAGAGCCTATCTTGATTCCAAAAATTCCTGGACAGGAGGCTGGAAATTTAAAGTAAAATTAAGGCAGTCTGATGTTGGGGTAGAGCATATCCCTAATTCGTTTCTGCTGGGAAGGGATAGAGGAGTGTGCTTTTATAGTGGCCAGCCCAGAGCATGTTACAAATGTGGTTCTAAAACACATCTTTCCAGCACATGTGACCAGCCAAGATGTGATAATTGTGGGGAGGTTGGTCATGTAACAATACAATGTACTTATTCTACCAGATGTGATCTTTGTGAAGATTATAAACATGCTTTTAGAGAATGTCCATGGGCAGCTCAGAATAAAGCCTCTTGTGGAAGCTCAGACCTGACTATCCAACAGGCTCAAGAAGCTATGGAAGGAATGAAAGGTGACATTGGTGTTATGGGCCCCCTCCTTACCCCTGAGCCAGTAGAAACCCATCATGTGGACATTCCAACTCTGCCTTCAACCCCATCTGCGCCAACTACTAGGCCCCTTAAAGAAGAGAGTACAGGGATGGCTGCAGACCTTGCAGCCGATTTGTTATAAAGAACCAGAAGATAAATCAGTAATTGACACCACACACAGTCTCCTTTAGCCCCAGATGATCTAGTAGGAACTCCAAAACCATTCCACTTCCTGTCACTGTGTCCATTGAATCTAAAAATTTTATGCAGCCCTGTTTTGGGTGACTCGGAAATGGACACTGGGGATTCTGATTCTCAGAAATCAGCACAGGATGTGTTAGTGCTCCCTAGGGATGATTATAAAGAAAAAAAGAAACAAGGAAAAAATTAGATTAATTTCCTTTAATCTAATTTTCATTATGGGTTTTCTCTGGGTCTCTTTAAATACACATAGTATTTTAAATACCCACACAAGACAAGCTGTTTTTCACTTGCTTCATGATAGACAGATTTCTATATGCTTTTGCAGGAAACATGGATGTTCTCTGAGGAACAAATTTTTCCTTTAAAATGATTGGCCATGGGGACCTTCTTATTGGTCCTTTGGTAAAGAGAAAGCTGATGGGATTGGGATTCTTTTAATTCATATCAGTTTGTATTGTATAAATGAATTGATTTAATCCCTGGCAGGGTTCTAATCATGGCTGGTAAATGGCAATCCTATACTTACAGATTAATTAATATCTATAACCCCAGACAAAAGCAACTAGCATTGCTTGTATGAAAGACATACCACCTTTCTTAGTGACTTCTTTACCCATTCTCTGGGTGGTGATTTCAAGTGTAGTATCGTGTCAAAAGAGGTTTTTTCAAATAAAAAATGTATTGTGATTCCAACTGTTTAAAGGCAATTATTAAAACTGCAGATTTATCTCCTTGTAATAGATTCAGTACCAAAACCCTGGCTGTATCTTTTTAAGGGAATAAGGTATCTACAATAGATTTTCTATTTACTTCTAAAAACTTCCTGTTAAAGATTTTATTAGTGTAACAGTGAGTTTTCCGACCATGTATTATTACAGGTGGAGGTAGGAGCTCATTTTGGCAGGAACAACAGAGGAAAAGCTGGAAATTAAATACTTCTATCTTACAAGACCAGATTGTGTTAAATTCTATTAGATTAATCCTTAAAGCCAGATTATCTGTGGTGTTTCTATATTCTGATATTGGGGTATGGTGGCAAGAAACAAAAAATGATTGCATTGCATGGTTCAAAAGATATGGATTCGATGGAGAAACTCTGATTTTTGGCCTATTTAAAATGAGATCCCAGTTACAATATGTACTTACAGTAGCCAATTCCTCGAGGCAGGATTTTTCTTTACAGATAGATGCCATTAAATTACAAATGAGGGGCTTATAATATGATAGAGCAAAATCATTGCAGGCCCTGATTAATAACCTATATGAAAAATCAGTTATAGGAGACCCTTTGAATTATGTAAATCAATTAGAGATCTTTCATCCCTGGATTTTTAGAGTATAAGGGCTGTAGAGTAGAGTAACTGCTATCCATAGGCAATAGAATTCAAGAACATTTTAAGGACTTACAACCAAAATCATACTCTTCTATTCAGCAGATTAAAAATTATTTAGGCCCCCTGTCAATTTAGATCAGAAAATGGTGTCTAATATGAAGATGCCCTTTTCCCTCAGGAGATAGAAGCAGTGATTACTAGCTTAAAAGCTAATGTTTCATCAGGTTTAGATGGCTCTTATACTTCTTATAAAGTTTTTCATACAGAATTGGTGACTTGTCTAACTTTAGTTTTTAATAAATTTCTAGATGGGGACTCTATCCTTGTTTTTTTTTTTCTGAAGGACTGCAGATTTACATTTTTAAAATGGGGTAAAGGGATTTTCAGAATTGAGACCAATTACATTGTTAAATTCAGATGACAACATTTTGCCACTCTAATTAATAATTGATTAAAATGTAGCTAATGTAGTTATTTCCTCATTCCAGTATTGTGGACTGGACTCCCAAATAGATGTATCCAGTCAGTTCTTTGTACCATAAGAGATTTAATTGAACATTTGGGTACTACAGGGGAGCAGGTTGTTTGCTATCATTAGACCTTGAAAAGCTTTTGATAGAGTTAGTCATTTATTTTTGTTTACAACCTTAGAATTTTTGGGTTCCACAGAATTGCTTCAATTAATAAAAGCCTTGTATGCATCAGCCAAGGTGCATCTTGTCATTAAAGGGAAATTAGGACAGGTTTTGTCATGAAAAGTGAGTACGGCAAGGATGTCCTCTAAGTCCCCTTTTGTATATTTTTTCTTTAGAGCCCTTATTAGAGCAGTAAACCTTACCCCTAAATGAGAGGGTTTTCATATACCACTGACAAATTCATTTTGACTATACAAGCATAAGCAGATGATGTATATCTATTTTTCAAAAATACTGAACAATTTGGAGTTTTTTTTCAAGAATTTCAGACATATGCCAATCTTTCAAATGCAAAAATATTTTTTCCAAATCCAGAGGCTTATTAATGGGATATACTTATCAGGCCCCTTCTGAATATAATACTATCAATATAACAACAGCCCCTCATTATTCTGGGGTAGTTTTGGGTCAAAACCTTTCAGATGATAATTGGGTTAAAGTATTAGATAAGGTAGAAAAGAAAATAACCCGATGGAAGCAGTTTCAGTTTACTAAACTAAAAGAATTCAGGTTTTAAACCATTTATTTTACCATGTTTACAGTATCTTGCTGTTCTTACCCTGCCTCCCATTTAGAAACTAAACTATATAGTGTTTGTTTTCAGATGTTATGGGGTAACAGACTCAATCCTGTTAAAAGGTGTTATATATACCTAGATAAAACTAAGGGAGGTTTGGGTATGGTAGACCCGGTAATTTTTGTTTTACATTGTTTTTTTTTCCTATTCCTTTAAAAACAGTTTAGGACCACCAGATAACCAGAAGGGGTTTTTTTAGACAGCAATTAGGATGCTATCTGTCAGCTTGGCTGCATGCAACAAAATTAAATCCCCATCTTTCTTTACCAGATTTATTAAGCCAGCAGCTATGAAACTTTATAAATGGTAGGTAAACAAAAATCAGATTAGTGGGTGCTCGTCTCAGACATTATATAAAGAGATTATATTGCAAATCTATCCCTTAGTTCCAGGTTTTAAAATTGCCCTTTGGTGTTGAATCCTAACATTCTAGAGCAGTTAAATAATCCTAGATTACCAATATATATGTAGGAGGTACAATGGCTTATAATGTATGGGCGGATGAATGTTAGAGGGACGGCAAAATATAAAGCTTGGGAAGAGAAGAATTGTCCTTATAGCGAATGTGTTAATCAGAGGAAACTATGGAACATTTTTCTGCAGTGCTCTTATCCAATAAAATTATGGCCTATTTGGCCAACAAATGGAAAATGGATTGGTTGGCAAAACTGAATTATGAAATATTAGTAATAGGTAATTTCCATCCAAACCTAAAAAATATGAGAAAGGTACACTGAGAGTACTGTTAGCATAGTTTATGATTTTGTCTCTGGCAAGTGTGATGCCAATGGGTATTATACCAAAAAAAGACTTTGCTGGAAGTGTTTAGTCTATATGTATTAAATGAATTACAAAAATATTTCTTAAGGATATGCAATTGTATAATGTAGATAAAGTTATGAAATGGTGGAAAGGGTTTTCACACATTATTAAATATCAATAGAAAATGTTAGATTTTTTCCTCTCTCTTCTTCTCTGTTTTAGTTTTTGAAAGAATTATATAATTAGGCATAATGTATATATGGATACTATGTTTTGTTTTTTCTTTATTTCTTTGGGTGTATGTATATGGTTGTTTCTGAAAGAATTGTATTTATGCTTTATTGTAAATAAAATCACCCCTACTCTTTTGATAGGTGCCATGGGATCTTTAACATCCACCTGAACTACCACCAATCCAGGCAGATGGGACCTCAGTTTAACGTCTCATCCGAAGGCGTCACCTCAAGTGCAGCACCCTCTCATGCTGCACTACAGTGTCAGTACTGGGATATTAACCCAAGTGCCAGATGTGGGAACTGAACCCACAGTCCTCTGATCTCCAGCCTCTGAGGCAAGTGTGTTATTTACTGAGCCACTGACACTGACAACATTTTCCCTCATGTTGGTGTCTGTGGTAATAGGCTGAACTCCTATGATGGTTGGCACTGCATATTCTCTTTCTGGTTACAGTTTAAGTTTGTTACTAAGCTGACATTGATTGTAAACACAAAACATTTTACTTGCCATTTATGTACACTGTTCTGCATTGCCAATGACACTTTATCTAGTTATTAAATTTATTATGCTCTTTATACAGTTTCTAGTTACAGTTTTCCTTCTGGCCTATTGCCTATTATTGTTACTGTAGCATTTCTATAGGCTCTCTTTGTATACTGTACATTATTGTTTTAGACAGACCTTCTTAAAATTCATGTTTTCAGTGCACTGTTTAATATTTGCTCATTGGTGTTATACTGTTATATATGGAAAATGTAATAAACTGTTTAACAAAAAATATATATATATATATATATATATATATATATATATATATATATATATATTTCTAAGGCATACACTATGTTACTAAATTTTTAAAAGCATATGTGCATCACAAGAAGAACCAATTACAGAAGTGCATAGTCACAGTCATAAATTATGACTTTTGGAGGAATGATATGCTGAAGAGCAACTTCACGCTTTAGGTCTATTGTTCTGCAGACTAAATCAAAAATACGGTATGGTTTTATTGGTTGAATGTCCTTCATGTCGTATTGAAAAAGGTACACATTCCAAACATTGTGACATTGTCTTAGCTCACCAGCTTCAGTTTTCAACAAATAGTTATCTGGAATGTCCCACTTCTCAATTTTACTTTCTTCTGTGGGGGAGGGGGAACAAAGCCTTGCTCACATCACATAAAGTCATATTTCCTCTTTACAAAGAGGGACCCTTACTTCTCCATCAAAACCACAAGATTCAGACCATCTTTTAACCAGTATACCATAAAGAGAGCACTGCAAATAGGGCTTTGTAATATGGGTGTCACCATGAGTGAATGAGTGATATTAGCATCAGGGATCTTAGAGTATGTTGCACTGTGATCGTGTTGAGGTGTTCATTTTGCTACGGTCTGAACTGTTTTATTACTCATGTACTGTGCATGGTTTTGCTCCATAATATGAACTCAAGGTATATATATATATATATATATATATATATATATATATATATATTTTTTAATTGCTGGTGTCCTTGTTTTTGCTCAACTGCACATTTGGGGGCTGTAACTGTAGTTATTTGCTGCTCAAAAATATGTGATGGTGGAGGTGATTATATCTATTTTCAGGGTTTGTGGGTAGAAACCTTGCAGAAAATTATGATAGCAACAGGAAGTTCCCATTGTAGATTTTGTGTGGTCTTCTGTGATGTCTACTATTTGTATTAGTTTTGCATGTGGGGAGCTGATTCAGTGGGAATGCAATGTATCTTCATGGTGACACAATTTGATGTTGCTGTTCTAACTATTGGCATTTTCCTTGTGCTGGTTTTACCATGCTGTCATTATATCTACTGTCAAGTGGTAAACCCTTTTAATCACACCCTTCTGTTCCTTTTCCCAAATTTTTTTTTTTAACCATTTTTGGGGTCAGATTTCCTGAGCTTTGAACTTTCCTTCATAATACCTTCTTCTCATTTTTTGCTGTTTTGTTTATCACATTTCTTAACCTTTAATACTTCTCTTCATCATTTCATCACATGGCCCTTTGTCTTTGCTTTATCAGATCTTAAACTCTCCTGTCACACATGGTTTATCTTTCCCTCACTAACAAATTGGTTCTGTGGGGCAACCTGGTCAATAATTTGTTGAATAGAAGTTATTTACTTTTCCCAGATCTCATTTGTCAATTCCCATTTAAACCATTCTGGGTTTAATTCTCCTGCAATTTTATCACATACTCTTTATTCATTCCATTAGATATGAAACAAAATACCTCATTTTATAAAATGCAAACAAAAGAAATTAACAAAACAAAAACCTCATTCATAGAATTAATAAGAAACCATATTAACAGTTCTCCCCAAATCACTTACAACTGTCATTACTTCAAAAAGAAGGGAAAAGAAAGAAAGACATTAGAAGGGGAAAAGAAAAAAAAACATGATGCAGTACAATATGATCTAAGATAAAAGCTGCATTTCAGGCTTAATCAAGAGAACAGATCCAAGGAATATTCTTCCATCTGTTTTTGTATTTCTTTTGGGATAGCCAGCTAGCTTCTGTTAAGACTATAGATCTCATTTCCATTCAACTCTTTGCTAATATATCCTGAATACTACATTTCTTTACTGTAAGGTAAAATGATATCTCACCAGCCAAATATACCATTTAAAACATACACTAAGCAGAAAGAGAGTATTTCTATTGCCACTTGGACCATGGTCCGGGGACATCCCATGTATCAACATACAGTTTCATAAGTGAGTGCATGGAATAATGGCTCTTGCCATTTGGTAGGTACTGCTGACCAAAAATCCTTCCTACATGAACATGAAAAACATGCCCCACGGGCAGCAGTCACCATCCAGCCATAGCACTTCTGTGGTGCAATGAGCCTGATGCACCTCCAAAGAGAGATAGATAAGGTTCCACTTGCCACCACACGCAGTGGTTACAATCCAGCCATAGCACCTCTACAGGGCAATGAGCCTGATCCACCCACCCTCCAAAGAGATAGAGAAGGTGCCACTTGTCCCCACAGGCAGCAGTCACGATCCAGTCATAGCATCTGTACAGTGAATTGTAAAATCTGTGCAGCCTCTGTCTTGAGCCTTAGGCTCCTGTCCTTGACTTTCATTCTTAATCATCTTGCTTTGTCCTCTGTCCGAATCTGTCTCTGTTCTGTCCCTCCTGCCCTACCCCATCAGTCTGTTCTTTTGTGTTTGTTTTGGATTCCTGAGTTAGCGGGCGCCTTCCTCTGTCTGAGGCTGCCCCCAACTTTGTCTTTCAAGTTGGTGCTCAGCTCTCTTTGTGTGTCTCTGTTTAGACACACTCACCCCCATCTGCTCCTATTTAATCTGCTGTCTCCTTCCTTACAGGTGCCACTTGCCTCAAGGGCAGTGGTCATGATTCAGCCATAGCACCTCTATGGTTCAAGGATCCTGATCCACCCACCCCCCAAAGAGATAGATAAGGTATGACGCTTTGAAAAATTTCAATTTCTCTGGCCTGTGTGAACGCTGAACCAGATCATTACTTGCAATTTGATGTTTTCAATTTTGGCGCCTTCTCAGGGTAGAGCTATTGGCTCCACACCTGTGTAGAGCTTCCCTGATTGGCTGCTCTCACCACCTGAGACAGTAAAACATGAGACGGTGGGTTTAATGTAAGCCTGCATCCTGCCACTGGCTCCCAATTTATATATTTTCATTTAGCCTGCTGCAGTTTCTCTCCAACTGTATGTGCACTGATTCAGTGCTAGCTCTGCAAACTTCCCTTGATTTTTCATCCACCCCTGGCCTCCTTTAAATGCATACAGTCTTCGCCCACTCCTATCTAATGTTTCAGTTATTGGTTACTTACTGTCAACAACTGCAATTCCTCCCATCCACTTTTGCAACTAAGCTTCTAGCAGTTTTATCTCATTCTGTCTTGCTGAGGCATACCATTTTGATACTTTAGGTTTGCTTATTGTTCACTAGCATATCCTGTCTTACTAAGGTAGCTGATTTAGGTCAGGTGATCTCTAGTACTTAGTCTGCTCCAAAGTAGTAGCTAAGAAATTTGCTTCAAAGCCTCTCTGCCCCTAGTACTACTCTATTGTAAGGTGAACTCTTCTCTTATTAGCCTGACTAGGAGCTGTACTTAGGATTACTGCTTCAGGCTCCATTGCCTATAGTAGTATTCTGCAGGATTAAGAAATGCTCCTTCATTGAGAATCTCTTCTCTGCCTGCACTTTTAGTGCCCATTGGGTGATAGTCTCATAATGAGGGCATATTATCTGCTTCTATGCTTGTCTCTTGCTCTTCTTACATGTATTGGACCTGAACGTGAATCAAAAATAACTCCTAGAGTGGGAGAATGGCTCTTTTTATTTTTTTTTATTTAGTTGTTTAACCAGGTATAGCACACTAAGCTGAAAGCTTTTTACAGGAGAGACCTGGGAGCACAAGGAGGTTAAGGACTTGCTCAGGGTCACATGCAAGTGGAAGCTGTGGATTCAAACCCAGGTCTGGTCTGCTGGATGTCACCAAATTTGCAGCTCAGAGCCTTAGACCACTGTACTCTACTGCCTCCTGCTCTCTTTTACATTGTCTGACCGGACTTTTCCTATCAAGTAGAAGAACTTGTGTGTGATTTAACTTCCCAGCCCACTGTTGGTCCTTCACCTGCATTGGCATACAGGAACTTCCTAGACCCCTGCCCACAGGGCTACACCACCTTCTGCATACTCCTCTTACTCCCGCTGACTCTCGGGTCAGGGTATTATTGTATGCAGCATCATAAAATTGGGAACTAGTCTCAGAACTCCCTATACTGCAGCAGACAAATCACATAACCAGAAGACTCAGCCACCCACACTTCTCCTAGGACTCTGCAGGAAACTCTTGTCTCTGCTTTACTATGCTCAGGAAATTTTGAGCTTAATCCAGGCCCTCTGGCACTCATGGGATCCCCAGGAGAGCTACAAAGTCTCAAGGGGCTTACATTCTTGCATGTTAATGTATGTAGCCTACTAAAAAATCACTTCTGTTCAGGTCTGGGTATGTCATACTGCTCCAGATGTTCTGGTGATTACAGAGTCCTGGCTCCAACCAGTGACCAGTAACAATGAAGTTAACATCCCTCCTACTCTTTGTTCAGAGCTGACAGACAAACCAGAGGTGGTGGGGTAGCTATTTACATCAAGAATGAATTCCTGTCTCCATAATTGACTCAACCTCTGTCTCAAAAAGAATTCAAAAGCTTGTTATTGAAGATTGAAATTGCCACCAGTGTCTCCTTATGCATAATAGGATGCTACAGACCCCATCAGCTGGACTACAGTTGTTAAAACATCTTGGAAACATTCTGGATTTGGCATCTTCAGAGTGTATCATACTAGAGGACTTCAACTTAGACTGGCTCTCCAGTGCATCCATCCCACTTAAAATGTTCTGTGATTCTCATGTAGTCACAGCTAATAAATTAATCTACTCGTCCTTACAAGATCAACCCTAATAACAGTACTTTCTTGGATATCATTTTAGTTAACAAACCCCATTTAATCTCCCATGCTGCCATCTTTTTCTCTGATATTAGCGACCAGTGCTTCATCGTGTGTGTAAGCTCCACTCTTAAATCCACAACTGCACCAAATTCTCCTTTAAAAGGTGCATATGCAACTTTGATCTCCATGGGTATATATCAGACCTAAGAGACTCCATGCAATGGCAGGGCTTCTATCAGCCAAGTCCCTGACTACAGCTTATATTTTCCAGAAATTGTACTAGGGCTCTCAACAAGTATGATCCCACAGTAAAAGTTTGTGCTAGAAACAAATCCTGTCGGCAGTTTACAGAAGACCTGAAAGATGCTTTGCAGAGTAGGGATGTAATCTAGAGAACTGCTAGGAAAATTTATTTAATAAATAACTGGAATTCTTTCTAGAGGGTGAGGAACCTCTGCATCAAACTGGTCAGAGAAGCAAAGCTAATTTATACCGCCTCAGCTGAAAGCTCTCAAGAAATGCCTCCAAATTCTGGAGGGCTATCAAAGACATTGAAGGTCACACCACTGTAAATTCCTCACCTACTAAATTATTGATCGAAATACTGTCATTTCCAACAGACGGTCTATCCTTGATGCTTTCAGTAATTATTTTGCCACTGCAGGGCTAGCCTTTGACTCCTCTCCTGTGAATATCCTCTGCCAACAACTTAGATTGGATACACAAGAAAACCCATCCAGTCTATCATTCTCTCTGCAGCCTACCTCCCTGAAAGAAGTCAAAGATCTTCTCCTTCAGCTGGACACTAGGAAAAGTGCTGGGGCCAACCTCTTTGACCCATACTTCTTAAGGTTGGCTACCATGTCCTGCAGTTCCAAGTACTCATCTCTTCAACTTTTCCTTGTCCCAGGTAACTTATCACCCATTTGGAAAATACACTTGTGATCCATTTGTTTAAGTCAGGAGATCTTAGTGACCTCAATAACTACAGGCCAATCTCCTACTTCCAATCCTGTCAAAGATGCTGAGAAAATAGTGAACTCCCAGCTTTGGAAGCATCTGGAATCAGAAACATGCTTAACCCATTACAATCCAGTTTTAGAGCACAGCACAGTACAATCTCTATTCTAGCCAAAGTGGCAATCGACTGGCAGATTGAATGAGACAAAAAACTTTGTCTGCACAGTTTTCTTGGACCTAAGCAAGGCGCTCGATACCATTGATCACAGACTGCTTCTGTTGTCCCTTCTGGAACATTGGTTTGGATTCCCTATCCCTTAAATGGTTCTCCAACTACCTCGCAGGACGACTTCAACAAGTAAAGGCAGAAGGGAAGTTTCTCCACCAAACCCCTATTGAGGGTGTACCACAAGGTTCCATTCTTGGTCCCTTGCTCTTCACCATTTATATTAGCAATGTAGATGCCCCCATCAAAGAAGCACAAATACACTTATTTGGGATGATACGGTACTCTATGCTAGTAGCTCCACACCTGAAGTGGCCTGAAAAGCCCTTCAAAATTAATTTAATTTACTGCAATGTTAGCTTATAAACCATAAACTGCTCTTAAATGCAAAAAAAACCAAAACAAAGTAATGTTCCTATCGCCCTTCAAAATGCAATAAATCCTGCAATTGCTGGGACACTCCCGCAGATCACTACCATTCTAGGTAAGCGGTTGGACTATGTACCAAAATTCAAGTACCTGGGTTCTGGTTAGACCATAGACTTACTTTCACATATCACTTAGGAGAACTGGCAAAGAAACTTAGACAAAGACTTAGTCTGTTCTTTAGGATTAATAATCTCCTCACAAGAGACACTAAACTGAAACTGGTTCAAACTACCTTTCTTTCCCTATTGGATTATGCAGACTTCTATATAGTCAGGACCTGCAGGTACCCTAGCCAAACTCAATACTTTATCACAGAGTCATAAGATTTATCACGGTCTTCCTTACTCAACTGACCACTGTGCATTGTACACGGCAGTGGGATGGTCATCCCTTGCTTTCAGATGGTAAAAAATGCTGCAGTTTGACATACAAAGCAATCTCAAATAAACTCCCCAGTACATCTCTGTCTGTTTACCTTTGTGCACCCTGGGGAAGTATGTCCTGAGAAGCACCTCATATATCTACCTTTATGTTTACAAAGCAAAATCTGCATTGGCAGAGCAGCTGTCAGCTTTGTGCTCCCTCAACTGTGGAACAAGCTGCAAAAACTTTGAAATTAACTCACCCCATCAGCCTTGCAGCTTTTAAATCTCTATATCGACATCATAATAAGGAGTCCTGTGCCTGTCTACCCTAAATAGTGACTCCTATAAGTCCAAGCACACTCCAATTACTACTGTTAAAAGACTGATCACATCTATAATTGACTCTTCCTCTCTCCTTTTCTACCCCCATATCTGTCCCTTCCACAGTCCTTTGACCCTGGTTCCAGCTCTAAATTCTCCATACTGTATCACTATATATCATTTTACATTAGGTTTTATTTGTGTTCAGTGTACCTGATATGTATATTTCTTTACTTTTACCAAAACTGTGTCCTACCACAACTAGCTGAATCTTCTGTTCTGAACATATTCTACTGTCAATACTACCTGCTGATACTTTGTATAAACTGTATTATTGTATCTCACTTTATTTGTATTATTACTATTTTCTTGTGTGTTGCATCCATGTATATTGTCCCTTGTTCCTTGTTAACAAACCCAGGTCCACCTCAAAATGAGCTTGCTAAACAGTGATTGCTGGGTTAAAGAAAGACTTTGATTGATTGATTGATTGATTGATTGATTTAAATGTTCCATAGTTTCCAACTGTGCACTATAGATGGGCCTAGCAGAATTTTCTTCCATAGCACTTTTATGTTTTGATACTTTTCACATTGAGGTGAGAATGGCAACATAACCATAGTACACCCAGATGTTCTCATGTATTCATTTATCTGATAACCATAGAGATGGGTGAAGTGGATAAAATTTGCTTTGCAAATTAATCCATGAAGTTGTTGAAACTGCAAGTGTGAAGTGCCAGCTTCACAAAGTTTTGCACAGTGAAGTTGCCCTTTTCTATTTGAATTGATTTAAATTTGCCCAACTTCACCTAACTTTGCCGATCTTCACTACCTTTACAGGCTTAACTTAATCAATGTCAGGCAAAGTTGAGAGTGAGAACTTCATGAAGTAATTCATGAAGGCGAATTTTGGTAACTTTGACAGAACTTCACCAGTGAAGTAAAACTTGCAACACCTCTAGATAATTGAGCAAATAGTGCACTGTCCATATGTGGTGGACAATTATCAAGAAAAATTATACTGGAATGGAATCCACTGAAACTGCTGTACATAGTGATTTACAGGAAGTGGTGCTGAGTGTATCAGTTTACACTTTCCAACTGAGAAGTTTAAAGAATAATTCCCTAAAATATATGGGGACTGGAGGACTATCTCATTTTTTGGCAACTTTTAACTTGCCATGAAGTAAAGTAGCTAGCCACTGGGAACAGGACAATTCTGCCTATTGTATCCATTGTTTTTAAGGGTACAAGTAAAGGTTTAAGATTAAAAACAAAAGTTACTAAAGAAAAATGGTATGAATTGTAATTAGTCCACCTTTAGAAACAGGTAATTTCACTATATTCCATTTTATTTGGTTTAAGTGACTGCCTCAAAGGACCTTAAAAATTAACTCAGAGCTGATGCTTCTAATGATGTTGGGACCACAATTATTTGGCTCACATAAATATAAATGGGCAATAAAAATGTTTTATTCAAAAGTAGAGGAATTTTATTTAAATATTACATCTAAGTATATTTCAGGAAAGTAATAAATTCAAATGCATACTAAACAAGTTAAAAAGAGAACAATAAGAGAGAATGTCAAAGGGTCTATTCTTCATACAATACTTACTCACAGTTGAATTTCATGACACAAACCATGCACAAGATTATCAATATGTATAATGTTGATGAAGTGGAAGTGAATTTTGTTCCTGTACTATATCTGTTTTTTTTAAATATGATTTTACCTATTGAATAATTTGTTTAGCAGTGCAATCCATTTGTTGTAGAAAAATCAACATCTGGTCTGCCAAGGATAAAACCAGATGACTGCAAATATTAATCTGATGGTACTTGGGTGAAAATCTTAAAAGGTTTGGGATATAGTCCTAGAATAAGAATTTCATAAGTAATTGGTTTATGGATTTTGTACTTCCATTCTTCAGCAACTACTGCCCAGAACCATTGTGCATATGTACATGTCAGATAGAAATGTTCCTATGTTTCTAATATTTGATCTCAAGGAGACTTGGAACATATGCTTCTCTATTGCTTTGAGTTTATATGCATTAGGGACTAAGTCTTCCATGGCATGACATCCAACTAATATCCCATAACTGTAGTGGGATTCACCTATCTATGAGTTGTAGGAATACTTGGATTCTCAAAAAACATGTTATCGACTATGATGTGGTAGAACTTATTCCATGCATTTGTTAGTATGGTTGTGTGTGACACTTTCCATTGTCTTAATTTCAAAACTGCTGGATAAATTCATTTTGGTATGTTCTTTAATCTAGCCTTAGAAGGATTTGAAATGGTGGATTACACAACATATCATACAGTTCATGTAACCATTAAGAAAGAATTGAATTACAGGGTTGAATTCAGATATAAATATAGTATATAGAAACATGCTGGAGAAGAATACTACGGGACGTAACATTCTAATACCACCGTGACCATTATCTTGATAAGTGATATTCCTTTAATGGGGTTTAAATGGCTGCCCCATAGCCCTTGAAAAAATATTATTGACAAAGACTTCCTTATCTAGTGACAAAGGGAATATATGTGATTTATAAAGAAATTATGGGAGAACCAAGGTTTTCAGGAGATAGACTTTTTGTTTTGATATTGTTTTAGTTTTCCAAGTGGAGATCAGTAGAAAAGCTGCAAGAATTTTATCTGCCCAGTTTGAAGCAGCATCATCCTCACTAGCGAAAATTAGTCCCAAAATTTTGATTGAGTCTCGAGTTATGAGTATATTAGCAATGTGTTCCACTCCATTTTCTAAATTCAAGTGTATAGAAATCCTGTTTCTTTTACTGAAGTTTAAGTTTGCTGAGATACTTTTTTCAAAATTAGTTCCTTTGTAATTTCAGGACCTGCTGCTTCATTCTCAATACAGATACATATCATCAGCATAGGCACATGCTTTCAGTCCTGTAGCATTATCTATTGCTCTATGCTCTGAATCTTTGGGTTATTTAGTCTTCTACAGAGTAATGGGTCAATGGAAAAATATGCAAGAATGGACTGAGAAGGCATCCTTGTTGCACCCTTGTATTTCCTGAAAACATTTGTCCAGGTCTGCCATTGATATATGGTAATATTGTTCATGTTTGTATAATATTTGTATCCACTATATAAGTTTTTGATAATATGGTAGCTTTAAGAACATTGAATAAATAATAATGATCAGCTCAATCAAATGCTTTGTCTTGATCAAGGGATACTATATACCCTGAGGCCTTGTTAGCTTACCTACAAAATATGAATATATGAAATTTGCCAGCAGATAAAGGCCTACAGGTCTATCAAGTCTGCTCGAATGTGCAGCTAGCACCCCATATTCTGCAGCTTCTCCTCCTTCCACCCTTCCCTTCATTGACCCTCCCCTTGTCCTGTCCCATTTTCTTTTGAAGCAGTCCACTGTTCTACTTGATACCACTTCTGCAGGTAAGCATTTCACCCAGCCACCACCCTCCTGTAAAAAGTGTCTCCCCATCTCCCTCCTGAACCTTCCTCTTTCCAGTCTCATATCATGGCCCCTGGTGTCCCTCCTCTCCTTATTTGGAACAGCCCTCTGTACCTGTCTTGTTTATTCCTTTCATGTACTTAAAGGTTTCAGTCATGCCCCCTGTCCCTCTCTCCTCCAGTGAGTACATGTTCAACTCCCTCAGCCTCCTCTTGTATGATAGTCCCCATCCCTTGATCATCTTTGCCACCCTGCAGCACCCTCCAGTAACTTAATGTCCTCTTCAGATACAGGCACCAGTACTGCATGCAGTACTCCAGGTGCAGTCTAACTAATGACCTGTACAGTGGCAGAATCACCCCTCCTCCTCGAGGATATACTCTTGCAATACAACCCAGCGTTTTGTTGGCCTTTGCAGCAGCCTTCCCACACTGTGCTGAGTTGTTCATTGACCCTGTAATGAGCACCCCCAGATCCTTCTCCTCTCTGTCTGGGCTAGTTGCACTACCCCCAGCTGGTGACTCCTCATTGGGTTCTTCATCCCAAAATGCAGCACCTTGCACTTTGTGGCATTAAACCTCAGTTGCCAGGTGTCTGACCAGGTTTCAAGCTTTTCCAGATCAACCTGCAACCCCTGCCATCCCTCTAGGTCATCCACCACTGCTCCTACCTTGGTATCATCAGCAAACAGACTGATCTTGCTCTTGATGTCCAATGATATGTCTGCAATGAATGTCGAAACAACACTGGCCCCAACACTAAGCCCTCAGGGAACACCGCTCATCACTACCATTTGGTGTGAGAGCTCCCCACCCACCTCTATCCTCTGTTGTCTTTCCTGAAGCCAGTTTCCTACCCATCTCACCAGCTTTGCACCTGCCCCTGTGTCTACTAACTAACTTCCCAGTCTTCCATGCTGCACTGAGTTGAATGCCTTACTGGAGTCCAGATACAGGACATCCACTGCATGGCCCCTGTTCAGTTGCCTCAGTTACCAGTCATAGAACTCCACCAGGTTGGTTTGGCAGAATCTGCCCCATATGAAGCCATGCTGTCTGCTGTCCTGTAGTCCTTGGCTTCTAGGAGGCCACCAGCATCTCCTTCAGAATTGTCTCCATTAGCTTACCCATGATGGATGTGAGGCTCACTGGTCTGTAGTTTCCCGACTCATCCTAGAGGCCACTCTTGTGGAGGGGCACCACATGAGCCAGCCTCCAGTCCTGAGGTACACACCCAAATGTAGTGATGCATTAAATGGGTCTGCCAAGTCCTCAAGGACCTGTAAGCTCCTTCAGTATCCTGGGTGTGATGCCATCTGGCCTAGTGCCTATACACTGTCAGTGCCTTCAAACCCTCCTGAACTCTGCCCTCCATGATTTCACCATCTGTCACCCTCCCTGTTTCTGCCATTTCTTCCCCTTGAGTGTCACTCCCTCTTCTCTTTAAAAATATTGAGCAGAAGCACTCATTTAGTGCTTCTGACTTATCGCACCCCTGCTTACACCCAACCCCTCCTTCCTAATCTTTATTATGTGGTCCTTATAGATCCTTTTCTCCTGATATACCTACAGAAGTCTTTTCTCCACCTTCTAATGCCTTGTGAGCCTGAGTTCCGTATATGCATTTGCCCTCCTTACTGCCCTTGTCACCTCCTTTGATTCCATCAAGTACCTCCTGTCCTCCCTCTCCCTGTTTTCTTGTACTTCCTAAATGCAGCTCTTTTCCTCCTTACCTTTCCATGACCTCTTTGCTCAACCAGCTAAGTTTCTTAGCCCTAGTCTTCTTGTTTGGACCTTGCAGCAGGTTTTGTTTGCCTCCAAATTGAAATTTGTTACCTGCTGATATTATGTCTCTTAAAATATACAGTTGTTGAAAATGGATCTATGAGGTATTGCACAAGATTGTACTTATGTGAATTCATCCTCTGCTATTTGTAATATTCTCTGTTGCAAAATAAAAGCTAAAATGTTATCAGTTTTTAAAATACTAATTGATCTCCAGTTTTTAGGGATGTTGTATTACTTTGTGTAGTAATAATCATAATGGCCTGTGCCATATTTCCTGAAATTATTCCAGTACAGAGGATTTCATTAAACAGTAATGCTACAACTGGAGAAAAACATTTTGACTATGAAATATACAGTTCAGCTGTTAGTCCATTCAGTCCTGAGAGGTATGTTTCTTTAATTTTTTATGGCTTGTGATACTTCCTCTTTGGTAATGCCTGCCACTATTTTTGTTTTCAGTGAGACTTCGAAAAAAGATCGATTAAAAACTGTCGTCCTGAACTACTACTTTATTTGAATCAAACAAGTCTTGTAAATAGTTTTGTACTGATTCTAAAATTTAAGTATTTGAAGTATATGTAGTTCCTATTTTCATGGATTATTTTGTCAGTGTAGGAAATTTTAACCTGGTCTGTACAACTTGTATAGATATCTAGTACCAGTTTACTGCTCTGGTGCCAAATTGAGCTTCCATTTTCAATGACTCTGCTCTTTTGTATTGAAATTTAAACATGTGTTCTTTTACAAGTTTTATATTTAACTATAAATTAATATTTTCTTTCTTAGCACTGTTGATCAAATGAAACAATGTTTCCATAATTTGAGGTATTGAAAATAATCATCCCTTTTCCTACATATTGTACTTGTAGTAAAAAAATTGAAATTCCAGTTTTGAGTTTTCCATCAGGAACCTATAGTATAATAAGCTTCAATAATTGAAACTGTAGCCCTAAACAGTTCTTTCCAGTATTCTGTTAGAACATTATCTTGCACTGATTGTTTAGTTTCCAT
This sequence comes from Neoceratodus forsteri, assembly GCA_016271365.2. NCBI lineage: Eukaryota > Metazoa > Chordata > Ceratodontiformes > Ceratodontidae > Neoceratodus > Neoceratodus forsteri. The sequence continues at coordinate 1,022,497,992 of CM028129.1, forward strand.
CTGGGTTTTGTGTTTGCTCTATTATCTGATCCATTAGTACATTGACAGTATACTGCCAGATGGTCAAATGTATCCATAGGTACTGTATGTGTTTTTTCCACAAGTATTGTGTTAGAGAAAACAATAATCAATACTAGTGCTCAAGGACCCTGTCATATATGTTTTAGCCCCTACTTTATTAACAGCACAATCACCATTTTGTAAATTAGCAGAATTCACTAGGGTGGGATAGTATTTTATATCATTAAATTCTTTAGTGGTATTTCACCTCAGTCTTGTTTGGATAAACTGCAATTGAAATCTCTCCCAGTATCACATGTTTGTTTGTATATAAGTATGATATTACTTTTGTGAATAATTCTATCCGTGATGCAATCCCTGTGGAGCATTTATAGAAACACAGAAACATAGAATTTGATGGCAGAGAAGGACCACTTGGTCTACCCAGTCTGTCCATTTCCCTATCTGATGGATAAGCTGCAGATTCTAGTTAACTAAACAGCTTACTTCCTCCTGCCCCCACTAGAATGTGCCTTATGTCTGTCCCATGCATTCTTGAATTCTCCCCTCTCTGACTCCACAACCTCCTCAGGAAGGCTGTTGCATGCATCCACAGCCCCTCTGTGAAAAATACTTTCTATCATTACCTCTGAGCCGTCCTCCTCTATCTTCAAATTGTGCCCCTTGTTCTCGCACATCTCTTCTTCTGAAAGATGCTACACTCTTGTACTTTGTTAATTCCCTTGAGATACTTGAAAGTTTCTATCATGTCCCTCCCCTCCTTTTCTCAAGGGTATACATATATGTTGCTCTGGTCTCTCCTCAATATGTCTCCTGGTGCAGACCCTTCAACATTTTAGTTGCCCTCCTCTGAACAGCCTCCACTCTGTCTATGTCTTTGTGGAGATTGGGTCTCCAGAATTGCACACAGTACTCAGATGGGGTCCCACTAATTGTCTGTACAGAGGATAACAACTTCTTGTTTTCTACTGTTGATGCCTCTCCTATGCATCCCAGTATCCCCCAGCCCTCCTTACTGCCTTCTTACACTGCTTGCCCACCTTTAGTCATCTGATATAATTACTCCTAGGTCTCATTCGATTTTGTTGCTGTTATTAACTCACCCTCCATTGTGTACTCTTCCCTGGGTTTGTTTCCCAGATGCATTACCTTGCACTTCTTTGCATTGAATCTGAGCTGCCACATATTTGACCATTCCTCCAACCTTGCCAAGTCCCTTTTCATCCTTTCCACCCACCTTGTGTATCAACCCTGTTGCAGATCTTTGTGTCATCTGCAAAGAGATATACTTTTTCTTTCCAGGTGCTCTCAATGTCACTTATAAAGACATTAAAGAGGACTGGTCCCAGTACCAGAACCCTGCGGTACACAGCTAGTTACCCTCCTTTCTTCACTGTAGAGTCCATTTACTATTACCCTTTGTGTCCTGTAGTCCAGCCAGTTTTTATCCAGTCTACCACCTTGGGACCCACTCCAAGGCTGGCTAACTTGTATATTAATCTTTTCTGTGAGACTGTGTCAAATTCCTTGTTAAAATCTAGGTAGGCCATATCCAAAGCCCTCCCTGGTCTACTACTTTGGTCACCCAGTCAAAGAATCAAATCAAATCAAATCAGACTTTATTTGTAAAGGTGCCTTTTCAAAACCTAGGCGCCTGTACATAATATGATAAAATCAATAAATAATTAAATAATGTTAAAATGTATCAAAAATGGCAACATTAAATATCATTATATGCATAGCTAAAATAAACATTTTAACACCCCTTAAAACTTTGGACAGTCAGGCAATCTTGCACCTGATGAGATAGAATTCCACAGGTTGGGGCCATAAAACTAAAAATCTGGCCCCAGATATCTTTAAACAAACACTGGGAATCTCTAGCAATCCCTCATCAGTGGATCAGAAAGAGCGGGAGGACAGTAGGGACAGAGGAGATCTTTCAGGTAACCTGGTCCCTGATCATGTAGGACCTTACAAGTCAGTAAACTGACCTTGAAGGTGACTTGCCAGCATACTGGCAGCCAGTTCAGTCTGTGGAGCACAGGTGTTATATGACTGGACCTAGAAGAACCAGTCAATGGCCGGGCTGCCGTAGTCTGCACTAGCTGCAGGTGGTGAATATCAAGCCCTGGTAGCCCAAAATAAAGGGTGCTGCAATAGTAAGGCGGGAGGTAATGAAGTGTGGACCAAAGTTGGAAGATCATCAGGAGGAACCGGTGCTTCACCGGGCGATGTTCCTCAGATGGTAAAAGAGGCTTTGAAAACTGCCAACAACTGAGATCTAGTGCCAAACAGTCATCAAACACAGTGCCCAGGTTCCACACCCTGTCTGAGGTAGTTAGCTGAAGACCCCAAGCCGTAAACCCGAGGGTGATCCCGCCAACAAACCCACCTCCCGCAACCTGGGTCCACAACCAACACCTCAGTTTTCTCTGGATTCAACCAACACGTAACTCACATTCATCCAGTCCTGGATTTTGGCTAGACAGTTATTAAAGACCGAAATGGCAGCATCTTGGCGGGCACAAAGGACATGACAGTTGAGTATCATCTGCATAGCAGTGAAAACTCAAACTGTACTGCCTAAAAATCACTCCCAACAGCAGCATATACTCCATAAACAGCATGGGTGCCAAAATGGAGCTCTGCACACCCCACAGGATATGGAGAATGATGTCGAAAAAATCCCAGACACCACCCTTAGAGTCTTACCCTTGAGGAAAGAAAGAAACCAACTGAGGACTGAACCAGACAGCCCACAGATAAACCACAAGCGCTCCAATATCACACTATGGTCCACGTTGTCAAATGCTGCAGAGAGATCAAGAAGAACCAAGATGGAACAGGTCTTCAATCTCTCGCTATTAGGTCATTTAGTACCTGGACAAGTGCTTTCTGGTACTATGTCTTTTCCTAAATCTGGACTGGAGAGAATCATAGACATTGTGGCTGGTCAAATGATCATCCAGCTGCAATGTGACCACCTTCTCAATAACCTTAATCATGAAGGGCAGGTTAGAGACAGGTCTGTAGTTGGCCAGGCAATCTGGGTCCAAGGAAGACTTTTAAGAAGGGCTGAACCACAGCCTCCTTCAGAGGATTTGGCAAAATCCTCCTCTCCAAAGACCTCCAGACTATCTCAGCAAAGACTGGATCAATTTTATCCAACAGCCCAATAAGAGATGTGTGGGCCTGGGTCCAGCCACAGTTGGTCAGATGCAATGACTGGATGACCATCACAATGTCACTGATTGTGGGAAGGCTGAAGTCAGACCACACAAACTGGGTGTCCTACATCTCCTGCTGACTATCTCAACTCCCATTAGGGAGGGTCAAGCAGACATCAGTCCTAATTGTGGCAACCTTATCTGAAAAGAATTAAGCAAACTCCTCACACCATTCTTAAGAAAAGGCTCTTCAGGGCTGAAAACAGAAATCTATTAGGTTCATCTGACATGACCTTCCTGCCGAGAAATCATGCTGCCTTGGGTCCTGTGCCCCACTGGCCTCTAGGTACTCAACAATTCTTTCCTTCAGTGATTCCATCATTTTCCCTACCACTGAAGTCAAACTAACTGGTCTGTAGTTTCATGACTCTGCCCTACTCCCATTTTTGTGAAGTAGAATAACATTTGCCCTTCTCCAGTCCTCAGGTTCCACTCCATCCTCCCATGATTTGTTAAAGACAGTAGTCAGTGGTGTTACTAGTTCTACCTTTAGTTCTTTTAGAATTCTTCGGTGAATCCCAGGAGGCCCCATTGCTTTGTCCACCCTTAGTTTCAAGAGTTCTTTCAAAACCCTTTCTTCTATGAATGGATTGGTATCAACCCCTAATCAGAGTTTCTCTCTTTTGGTTTAGGTTCCTCACCTCCTCTTCCATTGTGAATACTGAGCAGAAATATGCATTCAATATCCCTGCTTTTTCACTTTCACCTTGTCCACTTTCCTTCCCTTTATTAAATCTCTGTATCCCTCCCTTGGTCTTTCTTCACTTCCTAATGTACTATAAAATGTTTTACCCCTCTTAACAGACTTGGCTATCTTTTCCTCAGTTTGTGCCTTTGCTATTCTGACTGTCTTCCTTGCTTCCTTCTGCTTTAACTCATAAAATTCTCTGTCCTGCTGCTTCTGTGTTTCCTTATATTTCCTGAATGCTATCCTTTTCTCCTTAACCATCCCTGTCACCTCTTTTGAGAACCATAGTGTTTTTTTCCTTTATTTTGTTTTGTTGATTTGCTTCACACAAAAGCTTGTTGCCTCTGCAATGGCTGTTTGATTATTCCCATTGTTCCTCTGCCCTCCTTCTTGCCTGTTTGCTAGTGCTTTTCTGAGGCACTCTCTCATTTTCCCAAAGTCAGCCTTCTTAAAGTCCAGTACTCTTGTTTTTGTGTGGCTTGACTCTATGGCTGTGTTTATTGTGAACCACACTGTTTGGTGGTCACTTGTTCCCAGACACGCTACCCACTTCTAAATCTGAGATCCTTTCTCCTTCCCCATTTGAAAGTACCAGGTCTAAAATTGATCCCTCCTGAGTGGGTTCCAACACTAGCTGTCTGAGGCATGCCTCCTGTAGGGCATCACAAATAACCCTGCTCTTGGATATGCCTGCAGCAAAGGTAGTCCAGTTAACATCTGGCATATTCAGATCCCCATCAACAATAGCTCCCTTTTTCTGCCATTTTAAGGATGCTTTCTATCATTTCCTTGTCCATTCCTCCCTTTGAGATGGGGGTCTGTACATAACCCCATGTGGATTGTGGTGCCATTTCCTGTCTCCAGGGTGACCCATGGTGACTCATCAACTTCCTGTTTGCTCTTTAGTTCTGTTGCTTTAATCCTTCCCTTATATAGAGAGCTACTCCTCCTCCTCCTCTTTTACCCACCCTACCCTTCCTATAGACTGTGTATCCTGTATATGATAATTCATTTAAATGTTTGTTTTTCATAAATCAGATCCAAACATAGTGCCCTTCCAGGACACATTTCCACAATTCTGATAATTTTGTAGGTATAGGAATTTAACAAAATGCCACCCGTCACATGTGTCCTCTCCTGGTCATCAGTAGGAGCTACCTATATTCCACATTTCTGTGACTAGGGTTCATGTATTTTCAATTCTGGTATCCCATATAAAAGTAATATTGATTGGCAGAGCTTTCAAAATTTTAAGTGTTGTCAGCCTCTTTTGATAGTTCTCTATACTACCTAAATTTGTAGTAAGAGGCGTAATCAGAATACTTTTATTCATTTAAAGGGTTGTATTGCTGTTCTTGTTTAGGAACTTTCAAATGACCTTTAAATTTATTTGGTATTGAAAGCTCAAATTTGAGTCTGAGGAGATTATTGAGGAGGCATGTGAGTCCTCATCATATTTCTCTGTATCCCCAATTGTTTTCTTTGTTAACATGTTAAACCAGTTTATAGTAAGAGCTGGAGAGGAGAGTCTTTTGTCTCTAGTTTTCTGTTCCTCTACATCTTCTGTGAGGTTTCACAAATCTGAACTGTACTGGGGCAGCACATGGTTGCATGGTTTTCTTTCCTTCGTCAGTCTGTTTTTCTAGTCCAATTACTTCTGACTGGGACAGGGACTATATTTGTTCTGGTTCTATTATACTAGTGTTCTGTTGGTGTTCCTGTATCGATTCAGTATGCATTTTCTGAATGTCTGCATCCTATGCTATATCCAATAACTCTTTCCTAGCTAGGAGGAAGAGGATTGGCCTTGCAAGACTTGGACTTGAACATCTGTGATTTGTTGATCTTGATTGGGGGTGCCTTATCTACTATGTTATGTTTCACCCATGGATGTTGTTTGTACTGTTGCCCACTTTATCACAGAGATTGGACTTCAGTGGATTGGGCAGCCAAGACTGATGTTGCCATATTTCAAGCATAAATTACAGCAAGGTTTGTCATATACTGAACTAGGATGCATTCTTGCCTCAATTTTTGGCATGTTCTTGGCTGCCCCAAGTAAAAGCACAAACCCTGTCTTTGCCTATGAAAAACTACCAGGAAGGGACTAGGTCCTGTATTTGTTTGTCTGAGTTGAACTTTAACCTTCCACCCCTGTCCAGATAAAGTATTCTTCCAAAATTGGACTTAGGCAATCTATTATGTCACACTTTGTCTAAGCCAGTACTGAACATCAGTTATGTTTACTGCCTCATTTTTGAAAAACAGAGTTATGTCTTTAAAAGTTGTTTAGTGAAGGGTACTGGAATAAAAGGTTTCCATAAAGGAATGTCTAATTAATTTATATTTTAACCAAAACTTTTCAAGTGTTTGAAGAAGTTTGATACTAATACCATAGGTAGCTTTTTCCTGTACATGAATAAATGCAATTAAGTCATTCACCATAATTTCCATTGTATCCTTTAACATGGTATGAATTATAGTATTGTGGTCTGGAGCATCCGAATGTTTCCCATTGTATTTGAGATGAACAGCATTCCATCTGTGTGCTGGTTCACTCACCCTGTTAAACAGATCTCTCATTTTAAAGTGTTCAGTCTGTGGTTTTCTCTGTAATTTCTTCCTCCGAGTGTTCCAATACATCACTGGCTTGGTTTGTGGGAATCTCTGTGCTGACCTGCTGTTTCTCCATGGGCTGATTGTCAATGAGGCTATACTACCATACTACCCATATGATAGTCTGTTGTTGGTGCAGGGTGAAAATTTGAGTCCATCCAAGATGCAAAAGGCCAGTGATATTATCCGTAGTTGTGCTCCTGTATTTTCATTGTGTGGTAAGTTCCTTGATTTGTGCCCAGTGATGTTTTTTAAATGTCAGGTTCTGCTGTCTATGTATCAGTGGCTTTCCACATTTGTTGTTGTCTTTGAGCAATGATATCTGTGGCTGTATTCGGTCTTGGAAACACCCACCCTACCCCAGTGTCTGCGGGTCTCCAACCCGCTGGCTGTAATGCATTGCTAACACTCCAGTCCGAATTGTTATTGCCTACCTCACCTTCCTTGTCCAAGTGTCAGCTTGGTTTGCAGTTGTCTTGAGAGACTGCTATTGGGGTGGTCCTTCTTCTTGGGAAGTTTTAGGGAAAGATTTGATACCAGTGCTTTAGTGAGAGTTCCGACGGTATTGAATCCTAGCTATTGGCAAAGTCCATCTGCAGAGGCTCAGGTTACATCTATTTAGTCACTGATGGGTAGCTAACATTTCTTCCTGTAAAACAGTAGACTCTATTCCTTCCATGTTATTACAGATATCCTAAGAAAATCCTCTTGAATATTTGGTTCCTTATTGTGAGTTGTCTTCGTATTTTGTAAGTCTCTTGTTTTTATGTTAATTTCTTTAGCTATATCCTTTAACACTTAGTTCACCACTACTTTGGGTATGTCAGAAGTAGAATCGTTCTCACCCTCCTCAGGGAGTACTGTATCCACAAAATCCATTTCAGTCAATTCCAGACAAGCAAGGAAAGATAGGTCCTGATCCACTCCACCTCCATCATCTCCTCCAGCTCCAGTTCCATCAGCTCCATCACCCTGTGTGTCTGCCATCTTGGAGACAGTGGAGAAGGGCTTCCTAACACAAAAGTAGAGGATTTTCCCAGTTTGTTGGCCAACATACTCCTTCCCATAATCCTATTTCATGCAATTGTCCAAGGCTGTGAAGGAGGGTGTTGAGGCAAAATGGCAGCCACTGCATATTCTTAGTTACTTCACTACCAAACTCTCATTGCTTTTAAACACTTTGGGGTATACTGTGTTTGAATAGTGCTACATAAATGTTGATTCTTCTTCTACATATACTGTATTTAAATGGTTCATTTTACTTTGGCATTGATGGAATGTGACCTGTCATCCAGTTTGGGGTTGTGAGGCAGGCTTCCTATGCTGCTGCTACTCCCTCCACCCTACAAATCACTGCAGCAACTGACCTGCAAACAACTGAAGGGCTCCTAGTGAGCTCATGCCTGCTCCTGCAGGCCAGCCATCACAGACAGAGGAGGCAGAGTAACACTTGGATCAGCAAGTTTAAACAAAGACTAGCATCAGCTCAATTTAATGTAGCATGTCCTGTCCTCTGGTTCAGGGGCATGAGGTGGGCTTCTCAGCTGTGGCTACCCTCCCCCACAGATCACCATGGTGACCAACCTGCAAGCTGCCAATCACCAATGGAGGAGGCAGAGTGACACCAAGAATGGCAACTTTAAACAAAGAGACTAATTCTCACACCAGCTTCATTTTGTGGGGCATGTCCTCTTCTCAGTTTGGGGACATGGGTGGGCTTCCTCTGCTGCTGCTACCCCCTTCTGCCCACTGATCACTGCAGTGACTGACCTGCAGTTACCAAGTGGGCCCCTAGCCAGACCTTGGTAGCTCCTGAAAGCCACCAATTAGCAACAGAGGAGGTGGAGTGCTTCTGAGCGGCAACTTTAAACAAAGTGACTAAGACTTGCACCAGTTCCATTTGGTGGAGCATGTCCTGTCCTTTGGTTTGGGTTTGTGAGGTGGGTTTCTTCTGCTGATACTCCCCCGCTACTGATCTCTGCAGTGCTTAACTTGTAAGTGATTGAGCGGGTCCCCAGCCAGCCCATAGCAACTCCTGCAAGCCACCGATTACTAACAGAGGAGGCTGAGAGGCTCTTGAAGCAGCACCTTTAAACAAAGAGACTAAGACTCACACCAGCTGCATTTCATGGAGAGAGTTCTGTCCTCTTGTTCACTGTAGTGAGGTGGACTTCCTCTGCTGATGCTACCCTCCCTCCCTCTGGTCACCACAGAGAACATCCTGCAGATGATTGAACAGATCCCCAGTCAGCTTACACCAGCTCCTGCAAGTAACAATCACCAACAGAGAATGTAGGACTTCAACGTGCTATATTACTGCCATTTGCCATAAGTGGGCCTCAGTGTAGGCATCAACCATGGTGATGGCCATCAGCTGGAGACTCTGCACAACTGCAGCAAGGCCCATACACTGTAAACTCCTTAGAAACCATGGAAAAATATATTCATCCTGGGGAGACATTTTGCACAATCTGAAGCAGGAAACCTGCAGGTAGGGCATGTGGTAAAGGGAAAAGAACTGTATACTGTGGACAAATAGTACTGTGGTACTGAGGGCAAACCAGTGCTAAGGTTATTATACAAAGTCATAACAAATTCATCCTCTGAACTACAGTCTTGATTCAGTGTTTGTCTCCTTGCTAGGGTTCTCTGTTTTGTATTTTGCAGTCTGCTGCTAGCTTATTTTGTCATAGATGTCTTATTGATAACTGCCTAGCCTTACCACAGGTTACTCCTCAGTTGCAGTCAATTTGCTACTAGAAGCATCACATCTGTAAGAGTCCAATAGGAGTTGAAAGTGCAGCAATTAAAAAGCTTTTCCCTGCATTTTACTAGTTGGAAACTGCAGCAGTTACATTAACTTTTGCAGTACTACACTAGACCCTGCACTGCTCTGTAATGACTGGAAGAACTGCCCAAACACACAATCCTGGCCCCAAAAGCAGCACTCGCTCCCTGGCAGGCCATGATTTGCTGTTCCTTATACCCCTTACATTTCAAAACTCCAAATTTCACCCTGCACAGATGCCAAAGCTTTCTCCTGAAGTTAGGCTTGCTACAGGGACTGAATCTATTTTGTGCTGAAAGGCCCACTAAAGGAACTGAAACCATTTTACTGCACTGAACTTTGCCTGATAGCTCCAAACCACATGCAGCTCTGGCTATTAATGCACACGCAACAAGGCCATTGCTTAGGGTCTCTCCCATGCGGTCTCCTGGGCCCCTAACCCCTAGCCATTTTGCCCAACAGAACAAAAAGGGATCCAAGCAAACAAAACTCAAAATAACCATTTAATCCTGGAAACTCCTGCACCAATTTCACAGCTTACTCACCTCACAGGAAGAGTTACTCCTCCACTGTTCTGACTATAAATACCCTTTTCTCTCTTCAGACATCTGGATAAAAGGTCGCGAGGGCCCCTGGAAAGAAGCCAGCCCTCCCTGCAGCTCTCAAGAAGGCCCTCCCAAAACACACATAATGCAGAGCAATTTCTGAAGCAAATCGGAAGCTACTGGCGCCATTTGTGAACTGGCTGCTGCCTCACAAGCAAGCATAGTGTTTCCCAGTGGCTGTGTACTTCTGCCCACTGGAGCTGTGCACGGCTCCCACCACCCCCACCACCGCCCTTGGTGAGCTCCTCCTTTATAGGCTGTTGTCACATGACTCTCCAAAACCTATCAGCCTATTTCTTCATTTGCAGCTTATCAGCTGCTACCCCAGAGGGCACCAAACCAAAATCTTCGACCACCTATTTATAATTCAGCCCAGGATGCTGCTGCCTACATCTTTATTCTCCTGCAACTGGCCACTCTATCCTCCCTGCCCCAGGTGTCCTCCCAAACAGAGAACCCCCACCATCTTTGCCCCATGGCTAACCCCACAGCCTTGCTATGCTGCCCACTCACACAGCCTGCACAAGACATGGCCCATGACCATTATGGTCACATTAGCCACTATCCTACCACCTTCCTTTCACATGGGGCTCTCGGCTTTACACACCCCAGCCCACCACTACCCTCAATTTCCCCTACCTCTCGTACCACCACATCTTGCCCAAACCCTCCTTCTGTAAAATTAAAGCATCTCATCCACTACTCCTGCTCCTGTCCAGGGACATAGAGGCAAACCCAGACCCAACCCCCAAATTCAAATACCCACTCCCCTCTCTTTCCCCAAAGGCCTCCATATCCTGCACCTAAACACCTGCAGCCTGTTATCAAAAATCTCTGTGCTGCAACCAGTTGCCTTAACACAGCACCCTGACATCCTAGTCATCTCCGAAACCTGGCTAAAACCTCATCATACCAATGAGGAAGTATCCTTACCAGGGTACACAATAATCAGGTGTGACTTCCCAGGAAAAAGAGAGGCGGAGGCATGGCTATGTACATCGCCAATAGTCGTCAGTTCACAATAGTGGACATCCCTCATTCCCTGGAAACATAGACTCTATACTCATCAAACTCTCACTCCCTAGTTCCACCCCATATACATGGCAGGCTCATACTGCCCCCGCACACCTCCTGAGGACATCTTTTCCCCACCTGGTCACCTTACAGTTTCTAGTGGCTGGGGTGAGCTCCACGTCACCAGTGATTTTAACATAAACTGGCTAGGTCATGAAAAGCCCACCTGAAGACCAAAATTAAGGCCCTGAACCTCACTCAACTCACTATTCTTGATTCTAAATCACAAAATTCTAAACCACACCTTACTGGACCGAGAACTCACCTCCCACCCCACAGGATTCTAGCGCAGGCTTCCTACCCGATTCCATAAGTGATCATCATATGATTTTCATGATCAGAAGGTGCACAGCCCACTGCCCCCACAAAGACACTGAGCACCAGATCCTATAACTCCCTCAATTTAGTTTCTGTCCTGTCGGACTTAGGTTGGATAAACTGGTCTTTTATCCCTGAGGCATCCTCTATTGACATAGCTTTCGAGGCTTTCAAAATCAGTTTCCTTAAAGTCTGGGACAAACATGCCCCACTATGTATGAAAACAGTCAGAGGCGCATCTCCCTGGATCTTGGCAGACATAATCAGAAAATGCCAATCCAGGGACCACACCTGGAAAGCCTACAAGAAAATGGGCACACAGGCTTCCTCATTACATACAGATCCCTCCAAATGCATGCAAACAGCATCCACCAAGCCAAAAAGAATTACTTCCTAACGGCTTTCAGAAAACATAAATCATCCAAATGATTTCTGGAAATCTCTCAAATCTCTGCTCTCCCCCACTCAACCCGCACCCTGCACATTATCAGTCCAGGGCACCCTCATCTCTGACTCCATCTGTGTAGCTGAAGCTTTTAACACCCACTTCTCCAGCTGTGAGACAAGCTCCTGTCCTCCCTCCCACATACTCACCCTCCAGGTTCCCCCACCATACATGGCCCTCAAACTGCCCCCAGCCCTGTCATTCTCCTTCCGCCAGTATCCCAAGCAGAAGTCTTCCACTCCCCTATGGACCTAAACCCAAACAAAGGTAAATGCCCAACATCCCTGGATGCTAAGATGCTTTCTTCTCCTCCCCAGCCATAGCTGCCCTCTAGCTGACCTTTTCAATCTATTCTTCTTTGGGCAAGCTACCTATGACCTGGAAGCTGGCCACCATTATATCTCTACCAAAAGGTGGTGACCTTTCCTCTCCAGGAAATTATCATCCATCTCCCTACTCCTATCCTGGCCAAATTAGGAACAACTGGTCTTGTCCCAACTCACTCCATACCTAGACACCTCTTCCTTTTCACACCTTTCCAATCGGGCTTCTGAAAATCCCACCCAATCATCACCTCCTTGCTACGTGTCACTGGTGACATTCTCACGAGCTTGGACAAAGGAAGCATCACCTTGCCATTTTCATTGACCTAGCAAAGGCCTTTGATACTGTCTCCCACTCCTTACTCCTCTCCAAACTCACTGACACAGGACTTCTATACCAGCCACTGAATAGTTCCATGACTACCTAGTGGGCAGGAAACAAGCAGTCAAACTAGCCTCTCACATCTCACCCTGCCAGTCTCAGCAGGTGTCCTCAGGTTCAGTTTTAGGTCCTCTACTCTTCTCCGTCTTTCTAAATGACCTCCCAGCAGTGTGCTCCCACTCATCCATCCAAATGTACATGGATGACACTGTCCAATATGCCTCTGGTCCCACAACATGCAGCATAGCAACCCCTCTAGGAAAATTTCAAAGCTATCCAGAACTGGTTTAGGTCAAACCAGTTATTTCTAAACTCTAAAAAAGTATCACTAACATTTGGCTCCCAACAAATATTCTCCCACCAATCCCCTGCCCCTTTCAAAACCTTGACGGGACTCCCTTGGATAATTGCACTAGCTTCAGATATCTTGGCGTCTTGCTAGACCAACACCTAGATTTCACCTCTCACAGTAACTCCTTACTCAAGAGGCTGCTCCCCAAACTTGGTGCACTATACTGTAACAAAACTGCCTCCCACACAGACAAGGCATGTCATTGTCCAAAAATTATTCTTCTCATATTCGACTACAGTGATATAGTATACTCCATCACCCCTGTGGCCGCCCTGGCCAGCCTAGACACCCTGTTCCACTCTTTCTGTCATTTCTTCCTCAACTGTGCTGTGTCTCTCTCTTAGGGGAGGAAGGGAGGAGGGGTAGCAATGATAGTCAAAAACTGCATTGGCATAGGGGAGTAGAGAGGCAGAGGGAACCGTGGAAATGATTTGGGTCACCTGATAATAAGGAGGGCAAGAGAGTAAAAATAGGATGGTGTATAAACCCCTGCCTGGCGGAGGAGCTGGAGAAGAGTCTGGTGGCAGATGTTGGGAGACACTGCAGACTGGGCAGAGGAACGGTGGTGGTGTTGGGGAATAAACATGCCAGGAACAGACTGGAGACTATGACATCCTCTGTGACCAGGGAACAGAAGTTGTTGGATGTCTTTCAAGATGCGTTCTTAACTCAGGAGGTGGGAGAACCGACCAGGGGAGGCGTGGGTACTGGATGTGGTCCTGGCAGACAATGACCAGATTAGGGGCCTGGAGGTAGGGACCCATTGGTGAGGAGTGACCATGCCACCGTCTGGTTCTGCCTGGACCTAGGGAGGGCTAGAAGGCTGCACAAAGACGGAGGTAACTGACTTCAGGGAATGGATTTTAAGGAAATGGGAAGGATCCTTAAAGACCATTTGGATGTGATTGGGTCAGACATGGATGCTGATAGTAGGTGGAAATCATCAGGATAGGGGTGCAAGATGCTACCAGCACCTGTGCAAGAGTAAGACAAAATGCGGTAGGGCCCAAAACTCTGCTGGTGGACCAGGAGGTCCAGGAGGTGGTGCGGGAAAGAAGGCAGCCTATAGGCAATTCAAGTGCTCAAGGAGGTAAGAAATCAAGGGAGTATGAGCTGATGGCTAGAAGGGCCACTAGGGTGGTGAGGGCGGCTAAGGCAAGGAGCAAGCAGAACCTGGCCAGGAAATTAGGAGGGAACAAGGGGTCTTTAGATACATTGGGGAAAAATGAAGGGTGAAGGGCAGATTAGCAGGATTAAATCAGGGAGAGATGGGCTCAAGACCTGGAAAACAGGCTGAGGTACTAAATGAGTATTTCACCTCAGTTTTCACCAAGGAAAATGGGGTGCTGCATCATACATGGAGGAGACAGAGATACTGAGATGGGGGACCCTTACTGATCGGCGGGTCTGGGGAGAAGGAGGCTTCACTGGCAGAGGGGAGGGCCAAGCAGGAGAAGAGATACTGGAGTGGAAATCACAGCAGAGAGAGTGAGGGAAGCCCTCAGCTCCCTTAAGATGGAGAAAGCACGGGCGGATAAATTACATCCCAGAGTGCTGAAGGAACTTGGATGTCCTGGCGAAACCCCTGGTGGAGCTTTTCACCATCTCTCTGAGGACAGGGTGGGTGTCCCAGGACTGGAAGGTGGCACATATAGTGCCTATCCCAAGGGGGATCAAGGGAGGTGACAGGGAACTACAGGCCTGTCAGCCTGACATCGGTGGTGGGCAAGGTGATGGAGGGCATTGTCAGGAGAGGCTGGGGGGACCTGGAAAAGTCAGGTGCCTGGACGATAGACAGCATGGATTTGTCCTGGGGAAATCATGTCAGACAAACCTTGTGGAGTTCTATGACTGGGTGATGAGTGCCTTGAACCTGGGTAGACCAGTGGACATCCTCTTTCTAGTCTTCAGCAAGGCATTTAACTCTGCTCCTCACATGAGCCTGTTGGATAAGCTGGTAGAAATGGGGTGAGGAACCAGATGATCAGATGGATAGGCAGTTGGCTCCAGGGCAGAGAGGGTTGTAGTTGGCGGGATTGTCTCATCCCCAAGGAGGGTCATTAGTGGGGTCCCACAGGGATCAGTCTTGGGCCCCTCCTGTTCAACACCTATGTCTCTGACATAAGGACAGAATCAGAGTGAGATGAGTCTCTCTTGGATGACTCAAAACTGGGGGCGGTGGTGGATGGGGAGGAGGGGAGGTGGCTCTACAGGGGGATCTAGAGGCTCTGGAAGATGGTCTAGAAAGTGGAGGCTGAGGTTCAATGCAGGGAAATGCAAGGTACTCCACCTGGGGCCAGAAGCCCAGGCCAAGTGTACACCAGGGGAATGCTACAAGTCTCGATGGCTGAGAGGGACCTGGGGTGGTGGTGGATGTCAAGATGAACAACTCAGAGACTTGCAGGAGGGCAGCAGCCAAGGCCAACAGGATGCTGGGATGCATTGCAGGGGATCACCTCCAGAAGGAGGAAGTGATACTCCTCTGTATAACTGCTTGGTGAGGCACACCTTGAGCACTGCATGCAGTTTTGGAGACCACACTTAGAGGGATATTAAACTCCTGGAGAGGGTCCAGAGGAGGCAACCAAAATGATTTGGGGCTCGGGGACAGGACTTATGAGGAGAGGCTCGAAGAGCTAAATATGTACACGTTGGAAGAGAGAAGGGACCGGGGGACATGATAGAGGTCTTCAGGTACATGAAGAGGGTTAATAGGGAGGAACAGTCAGGGTGCTCGAAGGAAGGAGGAGGGGCCACTAGAGGGCATGGGTGGAAGCTGGAGGGGTAAGATTCAGGGAGAAAGGAGGAGGTGCTACTTCACTGAGAGGGTGGTGGAGCCATGGAATGCACTGCCTAGGGGCTGGTGGAGGCAGAGATGGTGAAGGGGTTCAAGAGGTGGGAGAGGTACAGGGAAGGGTTATGGAAGCAAAATCCAATGCAGCAAGAATATCCAGAACTGGGAAGGAGAAGCCAGAGAAGGCGAGGGGCAGCAAGGTCAGCACTCAGGGTGGGGCTGACCAATCTAGCAGACTCGAAAGACTGTTAGCCTATTCTGCTGGCATTTTAGTATGTTAGTATGACTGCCCACAATCAACACACCGTTGAAACCTATACTGCTCTTTTACCCTGCCATCCTTCCATGACCGCAGACAAACTAACTGTGCTAGGTTCACAGCCAAATATTGGTCCTCTCCTTCCCCACCTGTCCTCTGCCCTGTCCCAACAACCTCCACCTGTGTACTCCCTTAGGAGGGAAGACCCAAGACTACTACACATCCCGTCTTATATGCACAACCAAAGGCCAGGCCACTTTTAACTACCGAATCCCACAGACCTGGAACGCCTACCTGCCCCAATAAGAGACGCATCAAACCCCTACCTACAACTGATTACTCAGAGTGTACTTCTCCTCCAGCTGCTCCTGCTTCAATTAACAATTTTAATATCATTCTGTTATAACCTAAATGTATTGCAAAGTACTCTACCCTCTGATTCGTTACACTGCATGTATTCTACCACTGTCTGTAATTTTTCTCCCAGATTTTTCTCTCTTGTTTATGGTGAAAGCCTCTGTTTAGTATTTTGTACTGTCTATGTATTAATTTCAAGCTATTTATTTGGGTCTCAGCCCCAGGTCACATCTGGAATCGAGCATGTTGCTCAGTATGCTTTCCTGGTAAAACACATCCATAAATAAATAAATAAGTTAGTCACCTAAGCCTAGATACTGTTGTTTATGTATTGGGATTGATAGCACTATTCTTTTGTTGCTATTTTAGCTATTAAGCCACTGTCATCTCTCCCACTCATGGGGAGCCTTAACCATGTGCTGGTCCCCTTGGGGTGCTCACCTGCTTAACTATACTATTACGCTCCCTCAACAGTCCTTAATGACTTCTCTGTCTCCAATGTGATCATCACCTGACTGCTGGATATAGCTGACTGCTAGCATTATCTCATACCCAAGGCCATGATGTTCGTCTTATTATACCTCCTAAACCTAAGGTGGAGGGGCTGTGTTTTAATATTCTCAAACAGGCAGCGTTCCTTTCTACTGATAATTCTATACATCCTAATGATTTCAAGTGACAATGAACCTAACTCTAGGTCCCCAATTGGCAATGTCCCCCCACCGGATTTGTGACACCATCCACCACTGCTTTCTCTACATCACTATAGATAGATGCTAAGGGGCTCAAGATTGTCAGTTTGAACATAAGAAACCTTACCAAAAATCTTAGCAAGCTTACCATGTGGGTCAATCACTATAAACCTAATATGCTAGGTATCAGTGAAACACTCTAGACATTTTTGGCAAAATATCAAGCAAGTTCTTGGCCAGTCTTGTAAATACACATCAAAGGACCTAAATATTGATGAAGTTAATAGCAAACCATCTTGTCACTATTGTGAATGCCTTCAACCAATGTTTCACTGACCTGTCTCACCACACAGGTGGTTTCCCCACCTCCATTATACCTCCTTGTCCTCCTCTCTTGAAGTCAGCTCCTCTTTCCCCACTTTTTAATTTAACGCACTCACCTGCCAGCAGTTCTTAGACTCCTCACACAGATCCCGATATCTAAATCTACCAGCTCTGATTAACTTGAACCTAAAATATTGAGGATTGTGGCTGCTGAACCTGCCCTCCTGGTTACTAAAAGTGTTAATCTATCCCTTACTTCTATAATCCCCAATATCTGGAAGATATTTCATGCTGTTCTTGTATATGAAAGGGGACCAAACTGAAATCAGCAACTACGGAACAATCGCAGTACTTACAGTAGTAAACAAATTACTTGAGAAGTTGGTTGTCTCCCAGCTGAATGAATACTTCACCACTTTTAGCCTTCTGCCCCTGCACAACATGGCTTTTGCAAATTCTGCAGCACTACTACTGACTTTCTGTCCTCTACTCCTCCATCTCATCTGCCACGGATTGGGTGAGCTCCCTGGCCTTGTCTTCATTGACCTTACAAAGGCTTTTGATCTAGTCGATCAAACTTTATTATGTGGTAAACCAAGCGCCTTGTCGTCTTTCTTACTTCCCTACCTTGGTTCAAAAGTTACTTGGGTAATAGGTATTAAAGTTAAATTTGTCCATAGCATGCCAAACCCTGCAGCTACCAAAATTGGGGTTCTTCAGGGCTCCATCCTGGGGCCCATCCTTTTTTCATTCATGTAAATTCTACCCATACTAGTCTCAGATGTTGCACCCCAGCTCTTTATGCTGATGACCTTTTTCACCACACAAGCTCTCACAGTATCCCTCGATCTAAACTGTCACCCTCCTCTGACCTTAAATCTTATAACCCTGGCTCCACTCAATCAAGCTCTTATGAATATCACCAAGATCCAAGCCATGCTCTTTGACCTGACCCCTAGATTAAAACTAATTTAATAGCCTGCTCTCAGTTGAAAGTATTGAGGATCTTGTCTCAATTTAGTCCTTACATTTAATTATCTGGGCATAACACTCAACACTTCTTTAGACTTCTTACACATGTTTCTGCTACATGTAAGGCTGTCAACACCAGGCTTGGACTCTCATATAACATTTGAGACAACCTTATACCCATAGCTGATACTGCTATTGCCCAAGGCATCCTTCTATTCAGATTGACATATTTGATGACAGTCTGCCACTTAACTTTGAAAACTACTCTGCAAAAACAGGATGTGGCCTACAACAATATCTGCAGGGTTGTCATGGCCACAAACAGGTATAGACACCAATGCTATACCCTGGACCTGGATCGCTCCCTGCATCAGCCCTGTGAACATTTACCTTGGAAGCTTGACTCACACAGTTGTAAACAAGCAGTCTCCCACATGTCTATCTCTCAGTGCTTTTCAAGCATGATAGCCAATCTTACCCACTCAGGTCAAATGGCTGGGATCATTAAACACACCTCAAACTGAGACCAAACTTGATGAAATGCCTTTCTCAGTCACCACCCCTAAAGTCTTTGGGCAAGATATTCAAAAGTATTAGATCTCTGCAAGTTCTGGTGTGCTGACGATACAGTGCATGTGGCTTATGGCAATCTAATGGGATTTTCCATCCCATGCAGCCATTGCTCCAAGTTAGACCAACTTTTCTGCCCCAATGTGCAGTAATCCTGGGGGCTGTTATTACAGAGTTTGCACTAGATATTTGGTACAAGCTTGACATAATTCATGGAAACTGTTGGAACTGCACCCAAGATTGTAAAATTGGATGCAGTTGTAGCAAATGGTTTGGTGCACCCTGCCAGAAGCTAAGTGCCATGATGATGGGCTTGATGCAAGCCCTGCACCACATTTTGAAAAATCCCACCCTTGAACTTTATCTCTGTCTTGGTTAATCAGTGTACATCCAATCATGCCTTCAAAAACATATCAAACCTTCCTAAGCCAGGTATTCTGTATGTTTCTGCCCAACACTGCTACAGAGTGGTTTCATACCTATCTTTGCACAGTCCTTACCAATTGTTGTTACTGTACATATCCCTGAATTTTGTTCTGTATATTCATTTGTTTAACACAGTACCTTATTGTATAGAATGACCCTATTATATGGTCTTGAATCTTGTATGTTACCTCTAATACTATTTGTAGCCAGCACTTTGTTTTGCCTATTATGTACCGAACCATGTGTTTTTACTGAATATTTGTTGTATCTCATTCCTTACTGTTCCTTTGTTGTATTCTCTGAGGTTGTGTCTGAAAATAAGCAACTGTTATTGTCTGATGCACCCACCTGATAAACACACTCTAGCTAAGTAACTAACTATGCTGCTGCTATGCTCACGTAAACAACTGTTTTATACTTGGATGATTATGTATTGTATACTTCCTTGAACACAATTCTTTGTAATGTACAGTATCTGCTGTATTGTATTGCCCATGGCAAGACCACCATGGAATTGAGCTTGCTCAATGGAGCCTTCCTGTTGAAATAAACTTGAACTAAAAAATCATGGGCTTTATGGTGCAAATACAATCTTGAAATAAAATACTGAGAACCTGTAAAGTAAATCATAACACTTTCTACTTAGAAGGGTTATTATCTTCTGAAGTGCCTGCTAAGGCAAAGAAGATTTGTGATGACTAAAAAGGATTTCTTTTGGAAATTTTCACTATGTTATTGTAAAGATTGCAAGTGCTATAGCTAATGATTATGGACATAAATCAAAAGTTATGCAATTAACCCAAAAGGTGAACCAAAAACGAAAGAAAATTTAAAAGATTTAAGTAAAATGCAAAATGTTTTAGAATAACGTCAACATATTTTAAATGAGTTAATATCATAACACATACACCTAGCATTGTAATATCAAAAGAGCACATGTATAAGTATATTGAGTTCTGAGGAAAAAAGTTATTTATATTAATAGTAGATAAAGGCTATGTTCTACTGGAATCATCCTAAAATCCATGGCCTTGTAGCTTGCCAATCATTTTTACTTATGGTGTTCTTTGTCACTGCCTTTATTACTGTAAGCACATAGTAGCAAATGTTGCAGACCTGGCTAGGCATCCAATCGGATGCCCAGACGAGTTCCCTCAGGGATCCCCTAGCATGGTGGGGCATACCTTGGCTCCGCGCCCACAGATGACCAACAGATGATAAATGTTCAGCAGCTATGGAGGTGAGAGGAGGGCAATGCTGCCAGCCCTCCTATAATGCAGCAACAGAGCAGTGTGCAGGGACTGGGTGGGGGGTCTGTTGGCAGTGCGAGGGACTTTGCCCCACCATATGCTTGTAGGATCAATGGCGGGTGGGCAGGTGGTGTCATTCACAGGTGTGGAGCAGCATCCTTGTGCCAGTGCCCCTGTGTGGTGTGTGTGTTGGGCGGGGGTGCCTGGTAGTGGCTGCGCACTGATGTATGGTGGGGTGGGTGGTGCAGGGCAGCTATAGGGGCATGACTGCAGTGGTCCCGGTGGTTGTGTGGGATGTCTGCCCTGTCCTGGTGGAGGCCTAAAGTGTGCAAGGGGCACATAGGGGACTTACATCAGGGTTGTTCTGGCATACTCTGTGCCCTCCTTCACACCTCTGTGCCAGAACTATGCTCCATTGCACATGGTGCATAGTGCTGGCACCCCTAACCCACCAACCATGTGATGCAATCTGGGCATGGGAATAGGTGCATAGAGGCTGCACACTCCTCATTGGTGTATCTGATGGGGGGTACATTGGGTATGGAATGGCTACACGTTCAAGATACATAGCATGTAGCCACTCTCATGGATTGTGCATAGGGATTTTGTATGTAAAATCCTTGACATCATGGCAAAAGGGGTTATAGTCAGGGGCCTAAAACAGTGGTCAGACACAAAATTTGAGGCAATTAAATTTTATGGGTGTGCATATTCCAGTTTTATTTTATGAATAATAGGGTCCCCAGTATTAGCACCCAAATATTTTTACTATTCATGGTATTTTTATCCAGTCAGAAGAGGGAGTCCAAAATGGTGCAGGGTCTGCACCAGAAGACATATGAAAAGAAACTTAAGGAGCTTAATATGATAGCCTCGAGGAGAGGAGGGAGGGAGAGAGGGACATGATAGAAACTTTCAAGTACCTCAAGGAATCAACAAAGTCCAAGACGGTAGCATCTTTCAGAAAAAGAGGTGTGCAGGAACAAGGGGCACAATTTGAAGATGGGGGCAGCTCAGAGGTACTGTAAGGAAGTATGTTTTCGCAGAGAGGGTTGTGGATGTATGGAATGGCATTCCAGAGGAGGTTGTGGAGTCAAAAACAGTGGTGGAATTCAAGCATGCATGGGACAGTCATAAAGCAATTCTAGGGGTGGGAGTAGGAAGAAGTAGACTGTTGGTTAACTAGGATCTGCAGCTTATCCATTAGGTAGGGAAATGGGCAGACTGGGTGGGCCAAGCGGTCCTTATCTGCTGTCAAATTCTATGTTTCTGTTTCCTAAACTGTATTTTTCAGTTCTCCTTTCTCGCTGCCTGCAACTGAATTTTCTCTCTCACCCCACCCCTCTCCCAGGCCTCCTTTAAATACACTACTTGCCCTCCCTCCCCATTGTGTGTGCAGCCCATTAGCTCACACCATTTTGCTTAGCAACTGCCATAGCTGGAAAGCAATAGCAAAAGAACTACTGGGGTCTTGTGAATGCTCACTCTTTCTTCCGCAGCCACAAACTTCTTTCTTCCTATTCTCAACTTAGTGCTGGGCATTAGTGCCCCTCACCCTGATTGCCCATATTCTTTACCTCTTATTCTTTTGACCCCTAATTTGGTTGGTCTTCTGTACCCAGACGATGCAAAAGCGCCTAGCCTAAATCCTGCTCAAAACCCTCTTAGAGTTCTGTGAATCGCAGTCTGTCTGCCAAAAGAAAGCTTATACTTGCAAAAGTGTGCCCCAGACCACCAATATATTGGGGCAAGGAGGACAAGCCTGAATTGCTCTGTTTTAGCCAAAGTTCCAATTGCCATTTCCCTGCTGAGCTGTGACCCTGGTGACCACTACCATGGATTTCTTGGCCCTGGCTCTCATGCTACTATTGGTGATTACTGTGACATTGCCCTGGTGTTCTGGATGGTGCCACGAAACAACCTTCCCATCCTGTACTCTCTTCTTATGAACTTGCACTACGTTCAAGGTATGGCCACTGGAATATCTGACTATAATATACTGGTTCACTGCACAATGAGCTTGATCCTAGACTACCTTCTAAGGATACATACACCCCAATGGCAATACCACTCTGCCTTGTAGTGTGGTCACGTAATTGTAGTCTTAAAATTAAAAGTCAACTAAATAACAAACTTTTCTACAAATTGCTCAAGCGTACCTCCTGAGACTTCTGCTAATGCATCATCTGCTGTATGGTAATGTCCACTATAACCCTGGGCCTGCTAGGCCAGCCTCATACTCTGGGCATGGGAATGGTGGGTCCCTCAAGTTGGCATCAATCAGTGTTTGTAGCCTCATTGGCAAGCTTGATAACCTCCAAACCTGGGTACAACAACACAGTCCTGACATCCTCTCTGTTGTCAAAATATGGCTTAACCCAAAGATACTAGATACTGCTGTTGCAATCCCAGGATATGCTATATTTAGGCAGGACAGGACTTCAAACAGGGTGGTGATTGCTTATATATATTAGGGATAATTATATGGGCCATGCCATACCTATGCCTCACCGGGTTCCCCATCTCACGTCCTTTTCATAAAAGTTCTCCTTGGGATTATAACAAAGTGCTGACCATTGCATCTGTGTATTTACCTCAAAGGATCAGGCCACAGACTTCAATAATGTCCTGGAATATCTAAGGGGCCTGTGTCTTAACTCAGAAACAATAATTCTAGGAGATTTTAACATAAACTGGCTCTCACCTGATCCTGTTCCTACCTGTATAAGGATGCTGTCACTTCACAGCACCTCACTCAAATTGTCTAAGCCCCCACGATATGTAACTGTAAGGCAGGTACAAACACCCACTGGACTGGATGCTGTTTAGTCACCCAGGTGGCTGTGCTCCCGGTACCATAAGTGACCACTCACCCGTTATCTGTGTTTGGTCTAACATGTTCAATAAACCCCTCCTAAATTGTTGTATACCAGTGTATTAAAACAGGGTCACCTCGAACCACTCAAATCACATCTTCAAAGACTGTACTGGACCCCACTTGACTCAATCTCTGACATCAACATAGCACTTGAACTTTTCATCAAGCAATTTACAGCAGCCTGTGACACCTTTGCGCCAGTGAGAAAGAAGAAGATTAAAAGGAGCTCCAACCCATGGATAACACCAGAGCTCATTACTCACCTGAAACTTAAGGACCATCTATGGCATTGTGCAAGAGCCACATCTAACCAAGTGGATGTATAAAGAACAAAGCTGCCAGAAATTAATGCATGTGATCCATTCGAAATGCAAAAGTAAATATTTCAGGAAACACTCTCTAACTCCTGGGGTGATTGCAATCAATTTTGAGTAACCTGAAAGACCTCACCCACTATGCTCAACAACAATGGAGCACTGCCGCTGACCTTGGAACTATAACCAATACCTTCAGTGATGCATTCTCAGATCTGAGTAATGTTCTCTCATCAGATTTCTTTGACACCCCACCACTAGTACTCTCCAGGATGCTGTATCATTGGGCTGCCCACCTCCCAGTTCTACTTCTAAGAGATTCCATTGCATCTTACCAGAACATACATTCACAAGGCCATCAGTAAACCTGGACTCAGCAGTGATTCCCTCTACCTAAAGTTGATTGTGCTCTGTCCTAGAAGAAATCCTTGTGCCTATCACAAACATCTTGAATCTTTCACTAAGGTTGGCACTACCATCTTACTTTGAAACAGGCACTTATAACACCTGTTCATAAGAGTGGAGATAGGGCACTACACACCAACTACAGGACCATCTCCATACTCCTCCTCTTCCAAAGCTTTGAAATGCATTGTCTCAGACCAGTTAGCTGAATTTCTGGAAAACATGAAATCCAATGCCCACAGCAGCATGGATTTAGAAAGACACAACACCACCACTGCCGTTCTGGAATTTATGGGTTTCATACACTCTACACAGGATCAGGGAATTGTACTGGTGCAGTGTTCATTGACCTAACAAAGGCTTTCAATACCATCAATCACCCTCTCCTGCTCAGACAGCTGTCCTCTATTGGGCTCTACAATGATGCACTACTCTGGTTCAAAACTTATCTGGTGGGCCAGTTCCAAACAGTATGGATTGTCAATGTCCCTTTGGATCAAAACCAGTCCTCTCCGATGTGTCCCAGGGTTCCATCTTGGGACCTCTACTATTTAGTCTTTTCTTGAAGAACCTTACAAGTTCCTGCCACCAGAAAATACAGCTCAATGCAGATGATGCTGTCATCTTCACTAGTCACTATGACATTAGCTCCTTAAGCATCATCTACAGCTTGACCTTAAGCATGTTGAAGAGTGGTACAGCTTCACAAACTGGTCCTTAACTACAGCCATACTATCAGACCAGTGGCACTGAGGGTTGAGGCACTGGACGCCACACCTCACACCACACTGGTGACCTGGTTTTGGGAATGAGCTCGGCCACTAGGGGTCAGCTGGGGAGGAGAGGACTGAGCATCCAATGCCAGCTCTCCTCTCCTGGGATAGGGAGGGTTGTGAACCCCAAGGGCTAGCAGTGCCCAGCAGGAGCTAGGTGCATCCCAACCAAGGGCACATTAAAATGGGGGAGCTGTCAGCGGATGTCCCTACATGAGAGCGGGAGCGTGCCCGTCTAGCGCTGGACATCATTGAACGTCCCTCGCCTCTGGGAGGGAGGTTATGTGCATGAACAAGAAAAACCCTGCATCGCTGGGTAGATGATGACACCTGGCCTCCATGAGCACAGCCAGATTCCATCCACCTGGCCTCCTGATTCTCACTCTGCTCCTTACCTTGCCTTGTCTGTAGCCACCTTGACCTTCAAGAGCACCAAAGGGAGTCATGGTCCCACCTTGGGGGTTAAGCTTAGGAGTTCATGCTGCCAGGTAGGTGAGAGGATCGGAGTACCATGGGGAGACTTGGGAAGAGGGATCTCAGGCAGGCAGGAACAAGCCAGGTTGCCTGAAGGAGTCTTTGGGAGCAGTGACTGGAGGGAAAAAGAGAAAAAAACTACAGCAAAACTAAGGTTATGTTATTCAGCAGTGTGTGTAGTGCTCAAATCCCAGTCCCTCACCATCAGGAACTGCTCTGGTGTCCTGCTTGAGCAGCTCATACAGTTTAAATATCTGGACATCATGTAGGACAGCTTCTCTCCTACTCTCAGCACTTTGATAATGTTGCAAATGCTGTTAATATTTGGATTGGCTTACTACACAGACACAAGCATAGCTTGACTGCAGATGTCCTTAGACTAGCAATCCATAGTTCTGTCACCTCCATCATCAATTCACGGGCCTAGTCAGCTATGGCTCTGTGTCCTCTGCCGCCCTCTGAAGGATAACTGGGGTGCTCAACAAAACCTGTAAACTTCTACTGGACACTGTCCATCTAACTCACACCTGTTACCTGTATGCTCAAGCTGGGTGGCTTTACCTCCTCAGCATGATCCAATATCAGACCTGCCTGTTAACCAAAAAGGTGCTCCTTTGTCTTATGCCACCAGGTGTCGAAAAGCTCCTAAATGTCCATTGTAGCTCTCAGGATACCCAAAGTGCTAGCTTTCAAACCTTCCAGATGTCGTACCTCCTTGGGACAGAAGCCATTTGCCTGCAGGGCACCTCATTAGTATAACGTACAAACAGAGATATACTGACAACTCCCTAACTTGGTCCACTTAAACGGCTACTTTTGTAGCACCTTACCTCTACCAGTAGTTGTGACTGTTTCTCCTAAGGGGGCCACCTTCCTATGTTCACCAGCCTAAGTTGGCTTGCAATACTCTTCCACAACTAACTACTTGCTTCTGCAGCCCTCCTCCAGTTTGCTTTTTCCCCACCCCTTCCTTCCTCACACCCGCGTAACTCACCACCCCTGCCACACATACCCACCCTCGATGCTTACTGTCACCCCCACTCTGGCACTTCTCTTACCCTGTCCATTATTCTGCTACCTACCTTAGCACTTCTCCTCCCTTCTCCCTCTTTGACAATGACCTCCAGCCTGCCTACTCCTCAGGGGTCCTCTCTATACTATCCTCTCACTACCTGTACTCTTGTCAATAGTTTACCTTTAATTCTGCTTAGTTCATAGTCATATGTAGTCTCTCCTTATGAATCATTGTTATTAGTTATACTTCTGCCCACCCTGTGTTATTTGATACTGTGTAACTATGCTGACCTTTGTATGTTTGTTACCCTCAATAATGATGATGTGGAACCTATGTAAATGAGCTGTTCTTGCTCAAAGATAATGTAATCTGAGAGTTTAATAAATAAAAAATAAATAAATAAAACCCTTAGGCTACCAACAGAATTAGAATGTATAGAATTTTGGACTGATAGATCAGTCCTCGCCATGCAAGGGTTAAAAACAGATTTTTTTTTAGAAAATAAAGATAAAACAGAAAATAAAATTACTATTAAAACAAATCTACCATGGCTTTTAGTCCAGTAGCAGTGAAACGACTGACTTAGAAAACTGACTATTCATGTTTATTGTCAGAAAGTCTAAAGGTGGCACATACCAAGTAAGTATTTAATTTTATTTTTATTGAAATGTTTGCCTAGGGAAGACAAGTAAAAGTGTTGGCCAACTCAATGTCCAACTCTCCCTTTTCTTATTTGTGATCTTCTTCACAGTTCAGGCTAAGTAGAGGCAGGCTCCTTCTTCCTCGTGCCTGAGTCAGTGGGCTCGATTCTCAAAGAGCCCATAGATCACCACAATTTGCAGTAATCTAGGGATGTGGAAAATTGTAGGTGCATTAGGGGCCCTCTGCCCAATTCTGTAAAATGAGTCCCTGCACCAAAAATCCAGAAGTTGCTGTACCTGCAAGCTAAGGCTAAACAATTGCCACACTTGGAAGAATTACTCAGGATCCAGCCCCACTGCCTGGAGCAACACCAGGGGGGCTAGAATGGTTGGTGGTGGTAAAACATGCTTGGCAGTATGAGTCTTGAGCTGAAGGGGAGGGTGCCATGGGGATGTTGGGAATATAGTGGGCATGCCATTGTGTGATGTTGCACCCAGTGGGGTTGCCATTAATATAACTATAAAGCCATTGGGATGGTACCATGAGGGGTCCAGAGATAAACAGTGCTCAAGGCTGGGTCTGCTGCCAGGGCCATACCCTCCTGGGGCCATGACATTGTTTGTCCCTGGACCCCTGTGGTACCATCCTATTTACTTATTATTATATTAATGGCACCTCTGCCAGGTGCCACACCACCCTTGGCATGCCCACTGTCTCCCAACACCCTTATGGCAGCACAGGCCCCTTCAGCCCCTAACCCACCTCTCAGAGCCTCCTCCAATTCACCACCCTGTGTGGCACTGGCACAAGGGATTTGGACCACATCCTGACTGGTCTAACTAGAGCCTCTTGCTGTACCTATGGCAGGGTTTCCAGAATTCCAAAAGAGGATATTGCAGCCCCACCACGATTCAAGGAGCTTTGCAACCTGGCACACCTGGTTGTGTGATGCAACTATGACACAAGGCGAGCTTTGGCATAGCTGCTGGGAGTTGCCTCAGCTGTAGTAGAAAATCACAACGGACACAAATTGAGATGCCAGTCACCTCTTGCATCACAGTCTTTGATGCAAGCTCTTGCGCTTGATCTATCTATTTTGATAATTGGACCCAGCGTCTCTCAGACTAGTCCAGCAGCAAGAATTACCAGTCATTTATATCAGTCACAGTAGTCTGTATTTTTACCGTGGTATTTAATTTTGTCTTGTTTAGTACCCTTTCCTTAATATTTATTTTTTGCTTTTTGCTTTTTTTTGCAGAAGTATTGAATTTTATCTTGTTTAGTACTCTTAATATTTTTTATATAATTTTAAAGCTTCTGACTCACCTGTCTTTCACAAATATCACTAGGCAACCACTGTCTGTGTCCTCCCCACCCACATCCATCACTACAGAACATGACAGGCACTCACTACAGCTGCAAACCTGAAGTAGTCACTCCCTAAAAAGCACTGAGTATAGGCAGAATTGGAATGTGACTGAGACTGGTATTTATATACTTCCTTTAGTTTGTGCTTTTTCTTATATTTATGCTGCAACCAGTATCCTATCTAAATTGATTTTAATTAATTTAAAACAGAAGTCTCCTGACTCAAACAACTGGTAGCATTTCTACTCAGTCGGGCCCAACAATGATAACACACTACTCTGCCTCAGTGTGAGCCCACTTTATATCAGTTGTAGTACTGTATCATGTGAGTGCTGAACAGAGACAGAAAGAACACCTTGTGGCACAGTGTTGTGCACATGCCAAGTTGAAGAGGAGTGACTCAGAACTGATTCAGTGTGCCCCAATCACCTGTTAGATACCCACCAAGCATGTGCTACCCACTGGCTCTACCTCTAGAGATTGAGAAGATGGCAGCTGTGCTGACACACACGCAGACAGTGATCGTCATGGAAGTACAGATCACATGGTATGCACAGTCAGTAACACAGCAATAGTAATTTGTTTGGTGAATCAGGATCATCTGTTGGGTGGGACAGGCTGCACAGTGCTGACTCACAAACAGACAGACTTGAATCGGGTTGAAGAACTGCTTCATTGGCAAGTGGCTCAAGCTGGAAAGTAACAGAGAGCTGATAAAAGTTAAGAAACATGCCACTGCTGAAAACCCATCCAAGCAAAATGCTGTGAGCAGACTGTCAAAGAAGGGCTTCAGCCCCTTAGCCTCTCTTATGTATGCCTCAGGCTCCAAGAAGGAACCCTGTGGACAACTGGTGTGATGCAGAAGTGGAAAGGGTACCTACTGTGTGAGAAAGTAAGGCTCAGCAAAGATAGCTGAGGTATACAGGCATGATCCAACTCCTTCAAAACAGAATCAGTGAACCATAGAATTGAAGGATGGTTGCACATGTCATGAAGCCAAACTGGAATGGGCAGAGAAATGAGGAGTCAAGATATGAAGGTTGGGGAAGATCTAATTTTTCTTGCATGTTAGGCAGCTAGTGGAGAAGAGAGGTTGGTCATGAATTCCTGGGTGGAAGAGTCACCACATTTGTGCAATAGGTGAACTTTTATACTCTTCCTGGCAGCAGGAACCTTTCTAAATAGACAGACAGTCTGAGAAGGGACATGCAGGGATAGCAATAGCAGGGCTAGAGAGGTGGAGAAGATTAGAGTCAAAGCCTTCAGGGCTTTGGCCTTTCAATGGGTTGAATCATAATCAGGCAGAGAGGGTGGTAGCTGTGGTTATAGGAGAGGAGGAAAAGGTAGAAGGGAAAGTGGGAGATTGCTTGGGGAGGAAAAGAGGGTGGTAGGGAGTGAAGAGCTAGGGGATGGGAGGAAGTTGGCTGTGAGAGGCACATGAGGTGAAAAATTCATAGACAGTAGTGACAACCATGTCCAGTCAAAGATGGAGGAGCCTGGCAACTTGAGTACAGGTAAATAAATAAAAATAGGTATTACTGACTGAGGTGTGAGATTAAAACAGAACAATAAGGGAATTAATTCTTCTGGAAGTCAGAAGCTAAATATTTAGTTTTAGTTTCCTTATTCTTCTGTATGAGGTGATGAAAGGTTGTTTTTTTCAGCTTGTCACCATCAGGTTTATTATTTTATTTGTGTGGCTTCCTGCTTGTGTGGATGAGTTGCTGAGGAGAAAGAGGATGGGATAAGGCATTAAGTGGAAAGGGTAATGGATGGTTTAATGATTAACGGCTACGTCGGAGACTGCTGGAAAAGAAAGATGGTATTGGTGCTGGGTGAATTGGGGACAGGGGATTAATTTAATGATTACCAACTGGAATGTGTGAGTGACTGCTGGGGAAAGATGGTGTGATAGAATGCCAAGTAGGATGGGAGTTGGGGATTATAGTTATTACCAGCTGGGATCTATGGGTAACAGCTGGGAGAGGAGAGTGGAAGAAGATGCTGAGTGGGCTGAGAGAAAGAGGTATATTTAATGATTACTGATGTACATGGGTTGCTGGAGGATTTGGGAGAGAGGATTTTACAAGCATGGGGAAGGGCTTTTGACCTGCAGACATCAAAAAGGTAGCACTTCACTAGTAAGTGTCACGTTTCAGGGTGAGGAGGTACATTGTGAAGCTAGGCTTGTGATTGATTTCTGTGCTACTGGAATTGCTAAGCTGTATGTTGCAAAAATTGGCCACTTTACGTGGACCTTACCACCAAATGTGTAATTTTCTGCATCTCTACCACAGATCAGTGTGCACATGGTGCATGAATAAGGTTTCTTGTGCTTGACCTCAAGTGGTATGTTTCCAGAGTCTTTCAGAGTAAATCTCCAAGGTAGGCTGGGTGAAGATTGTTCAATTATTTAAAATAATAGAAAACAATTAAGATCATGTTTCTTATCTTAGTGTAGGATCCAAGGTTAGTATAGAGGTATCAGTGGTTAATTTTTGTGACGTCCAACTTCAAACTTGCATAGATTATTGAATGCAAAGGTGATTTTTTTTTCAGTACAGAGGAATTTACAGCTCTCTAAACACTGCTACCATATTTTAGAACAGATAGAAATGATAACATTGGTTTTCTGGTAATTAGGCTGAGGCAGCTATTGTTCCTATAAGGCAAACCAAGCTTTGCAGGAGTTCTGGCTGTTTTTCTGGTGTGTTCACAGAGTATTAATTTAGGATTCAGCCATACTCCAAGGTATTTAACACATTATAGAATATAAAATAAGCAACACATCCTAGAATACTGGTGGCACAATCAGAGGCTTCCAGTCGCAACACTTAGTGTCCAACAAGGAACTGCAGGGGTCTGAGGAAGACATAGCAAGGGTTGAAATACTGTAGTAATGGTCCTCCAGGCTACTCTTTATTCAAACTAAAAGTGCTGTGTTAATTTTAAACTTTTTTCTGAAAGTTTTTTGGCTCCTGAGAGCAGTTTCTTGTTGACATTTTACACTCTGTACAATTTCCAGAGGAAAACAAGAGCTGGGTATGGTATTTAGGAGGTATGAGGAGGCCTTTGTTTGCAGAACAGCAAGGCTTTTGTTTTACTGTTATTTAACTGTAGTCTGTTGACATTCATCAAGGTTATGTTACTAAGTATTAAAGGACTAGTCTACCCAGAATTAAAACTACCATAAAGCTAGCAGGCAAATTTAGGAAAAACTTCTAAAAGCAGAGAGAGGGAAGGATACACTAGAATGTCCCACACAAATTAAAATACTCTGCACAGCACATGTTTTTGCAAATTCTGGGTGACTACTCCTTTAAGGAACTTTCACCAATCCCTTCATCTCCTGTGTGATTGTCATTCAAACTTCATCCCCAAGGACACAGCTTTGCTTTTGGAGTGTTGGATCCTCCATATAAAGAGCATCTGTCTCTTTTTACCAGCACCAGAGACTGCAGTAATGTACTAGACCTGGCCTGAGAGGTATGGAGAACAGTAAGAACCCCAAGGAGCCCTAGTTGTGGTGTTGTGGGTGACATTCTATTCACTAGGGGTTTACAAAGCATAGTTATCAGGGACTATCTCCTCCCAATGCCTCAATTGCCCCTCCTGGGCAGCCTCTGTACATCTATACTCAATCTCTACCCCCACCATCTTCCCAGGTATCTATCAAAATGTGCGTAGAGCCCATCTGCTGCTGCCCTCACTATGAAATAAATTGCTAGTTGGGCTTCACTCCTGGCTACCCACTGTCTGTTCAAATCCTGCCTCAAAGACAGGATTCTAGCTGAGTCCTGCAGTCAGTGTTCTCTGTCTAGCCTCACACTTCCCAGCTGGGCATCTGCAATGATTATCTGACAGTGTGTATCCTTAGCTGCCTCACAGTTACCTAAAATCTGCCTCTGAATTTAATACTCTGTATCTAATGTTGTCAATGGTTCATTGTTTGTACTATGTTGCATTGCTCTGGCACCATTGTGTTTGACTTGTCTTTTATGTTCTACTGTATTTTTAATTTTTTGTATTTTGTATTTTGTTTAATGTTGGCTCCTGTGCCATTGTCATGGCCCAGGTCTTGAGTGAAAATGGTAGCTGGGATCAGTTTGCTTACCCAAGTCATAAATAAACAAATTTAGTCTATATTTTGGAAAGCATGTCTCTTTCAACTTTCTTCCCCACCCACCTAAGCCAATTGCTCTCCTGATACCCACACCTATTACCACCACTGCCTCTTCTGGATAACACATAACTACAATGTGTATTTGGTAATTTGTATCTGCACATCACTTATGTTTTATATTTGTACTGTAATTAATAATACCTAGTATACTGCATTACTATTGACACTGTTTATTGTTGAATCCTATTTTTGTGCAGTTTTCTCTTGTATTGTATTGCTAGTCTTATATTTTACACTGTGACATTAATTTTTACTATATGCACCAGCCTTAACTCACTTCTCCTGGGTGGCTCCTGAAGTAAGCCTTGGCCCAGTGTGCCCTTCCTGGAAACAAAGTGTAAATAAAACAATAACTAAATAAAATAACAACATTTGCTGTGTCTTGGGGCAATTAAAATGATAACATAAATGCAACTGCCTTGTTGATGAGATCTTCAGCATATGTTATAGTGTAGCTGTTCATTTTTTAATAGGAGGAGATGCATGATGTCATCTGTGAAAAACTATTTTTCTTAATCTCTATTTATTGATCCTTTAGAGTTGTAGGCTAGGGGCTATGAATAATTTAATTTTAATTTTAATTTAATTCTTAATGACTCTGGGGGTCAGCATTTTCATGACTGCTCTAGTGATAGCTCTAATAATCCTCAGGCATAAGCATACATTACCTCATACAGCCTAATGCCTCAAAAGAAGATTTACACAAGGAATCGATAACATGGACCTCAATTAATCTCTAAGATGGCAGTATTTTCAGAACTGTTTTGTGGGAAATGATATATATAGTGCTGAAAAGGCATACAAACAATGAATTTTGGCAAAGTAGTTGCCCCAGTTGCATAATTATTTGTTTTTCCTAGTTTTCCACTATATTGTTTTATGACCAATCACTATTGTGCTATTCTTTCAGCTAGACCTCTATTCTATCCATATGAATTTGATGTTGAGGATTTATTGTGCTTCAGATTATCCTTATAGTGATAAAAAAGCTAGAGGTTTAAATTCCAATAATTCACTTTCCATTTCTACCCACATTGGTGCCAAGTGATGTGCTGCAACCAAACATCTTAGAACTTAGGTTCTGTGTGGTATGCCCATAGTAAGGACAGGCTCCTGTCTCCCGTGAAACATACTGCTCAGAGTTTTTATTAGAGAACTGTGATAATTTTCCTCTGAGAAGAAGTGGAAATAATACTGAAGGTTCTATGCTATTACAATTCTTCTAGTCATTACATTGACTGAGGTTTCTGAAACAATGTAAGGATTTTGATAACATCAATTGCAGTGCTGTCACTAGTTCCCAGTGAAATAGAATTAGTTTACAATCAACCTTAGGATCCTAAACTATGGAGTTGATTTTTTGGTACCATTTACATAATGTTAAGGAAGATATTTAATTTGCAATCAACCTTAGGCTCCTGAACTAAGGAGTTGATGTTTTTAATACCAGTTTCATAATGTTAGAGCATATACTGTATGCACTTGCTTTTATTGTATTCACTGATATGCATACTAAGGTATTTTACCCTTTGTTGGGAATCACTTAATTTTGAAAACATACTCTTGGTACACAGACAATTTATGAGCAGAATAGCTACAGTTGTACCTGTGATATGTTGTTTATTGCTGCATGGATTCAACAGCAACATGTCAACTGCGTGCCACATTCCTGCAGTTCTTGTGTATGTCATCTCTGTGGAACTGATCATTGTTATTTATTTCCATGCCAGTATATCTCGTGTACAGTAATTTCTGATCATTTCCACTGTGTTCCATTTTGGCTCTCACATGCACATGTGCCAACTTCACAGTGATCCACCAGCTTTTCCCTGCAGTGCACTGTTTAAGTAAATATACTACACTGCATTATTAAGTATGCTAAATGCCAAAGTTAAGAGCCTTTATTAGTCCAAGGGAACGTGATTCTTGGGGGAGTTGACTGTATAGTGTTTGTGAATTGAAAGCTGTCTCTGCAGACTGTCGAGCTGCTCAGTGCTTCACCAACACCATACATATGCACCCCTCAAAAATAACTTTTCCTTTGTTATAAAATCTGGGCTTGGTGTGCACTGTGGGACAAATCTTGGGAACAGACACACTGACTTTTATGTTTATACCAGAGGAAATTCAAAAGTTATGCTTGCTCCATAGAGTGTTAGTGAAGTGAAAGCAGGCCCCTGCCATTAGACATTCAAGGTAGAAATGAAATTGTTGAGATTCACTCTGCTTCAGCAACACCATTTAGATGCACCATTTGAAAACTGTTTTCTTTTTATTTAGAAACCAGGGCTGAACCAGCACTGTAGAGGATACATGGAATAGGCACAATGAATTTCATGTTTATACCACAACAAAATTCAGAAGTTATAACTGTTTTGTGCATGATGTTAGTGAAGTGAAAGCACAGCCCATGCCATCAGGCATTCTAAGAAAACTGAAACTGTCAATCTGCACTATATATTTCACTGACACCTTATAGATGTACCAATAGAAAACCACTGTTCCCTTTATTTTGTAACCAGGGCTTAGACACACTGTGGGGACACCTGTGTAATAGACCCACTTAATTATATGTTTATATTACAAGAAATTCAAAGTTATAACCTCTTCTGTCTGTTGCTTGTGAAGCAAATGCATTGGCTTACAGGAGACATTTAAGCTTATACTCTGCTTCACAGGCGTCACAGATTTCCCCTGAAAACAACTTTACCCTTTATTTAACATCCTGGGCATTTGGAGGACATCCAGGGGCACACTGGGGAACAAGTTTACCAAATGTCATGTTTCTACCACAAGAAATGCAAAAGTTAAAATAGATTTTGTCAGTTGCTTGTGAAGCAAATACATTGACTCACAGGAGACATTTAAACTGAACTCTGCTTCTCAGGCAACACACAGATTTGTGTCCCTTGAAACAGCTTTACCCTTTTTTAAAAACCTGAGCATTTGAAGGACTTCAGGGACAACCTTTACCCTTAACATTGCAAACAAATTATTAATATACAAGACAATGAAAACACATACAGTAGTTTTACCAGTCTACATCTGTTTATTGCTTTCATTTTGTTATTGTGGTGTACTTTACATACATGTGCATATTTTTATTTTTTATCTTTCATTATTTTTTTTACAGCAGGAGGCCAAGTTACATTTGATTCAAGGCCGGTGTATCTAATTTACTTTTGACACATACTATACTATTTTTGTTTTGCTTAAAGAGGAACCATCAATGCAAAGGCCATTGACTCAAGTGTGGGGCTAGTCAATGCACTTTGTAATATAAAACATTTTAGTTTACTTATTGTTTAATGTAGTATAGCAGATTGTATTTGATTAATTTTGCTTAGGTCTAGGTTAACACTATCTGCTACAAATCTCTGAAATCCCTGAAGCTGACATCAGATCAGTAGGTGGCAGTGGAGATTCAAAAGCCTGCAATGCATGTTTGATTTTATGTCTGATCTTATAATCATTTTAACATGTACTGCAGGCTATTGAATCTTCCAGTGATGCCTGCTGCTTGAATGTTAGCTGAAGGACATATTAGATTTATGGTAATAGATACTGTACAGTACTATCAGCCTAGAGGTAAGAAAAATCAGTATAATATATTCTGCAATGCTACATTAAACGGTATTATAAGTAAACCAAAATGTTTTTTGTGTGCAAAGTGCACATTGAACCAGCCCCACACTTGGTCTGGTGCCCTTTGATGTTGACTGTCCCCTTTAAAAATACAGTAGTACAGTATTTTACAGATAGTACTAGAGGTGTACTCAGGCTTAAAGTGTGCAGAAAATGTAGGGTCTGTTAGGGTCTCTATGATAGGAAGATGGATGGACTACTACTGTAGAAGTCATTTTTTTTGTTGCATAGGGCTGAAATTGGCTTTTATTAGTAAGTCATGTTTTCAGTAACAACTCAGAAAGACACAAAATATCAAAATACGTTTGTACTGTTAACCATTGCATACAGTATACTGTAGCCATCTGTTTTTGGTCTTCATTTAGTGTGCTCCTTCACCTTAAGTCCACTGCAATAGGAATCATGCAT
This sequence comes from Neoceratodus forsteri, assembly GCA_016271365.2. NCBI lineage: Eukaryota > Metazoa > Chordata > Ceratodontiformes > Ceratodontidae > Neoceratodus > Neoceratodus forsteri. The sequence continues at coordinate 1,022,534,583 of CM028129.1, forward strand.
ACAGTTCTGAAATAACAGTGCACTTGCCCACAAACATCTGCATCCTCAATAAAAATGTTAATATAAAAAATTAAAATACAAAGGAGCGAAAGGTCATACTGCCCTCTTAAAGACAAGTTAAGGGGAAGCAAACATGATAGTAATGTACCTGCTTTGAGATCCTGTGAACCCACCTCCAACTGTGCAATATTTTTTTCCTGCATGAGACCTTGTAAGACCTGACACACTTTAAGCCCTGAGTGTGCTGTTTTATACAATATAGCATTTATTTCATTGCCTTCTTTGCTTGCTTTCAGTTTGTTACTTTGTGCTGTACTTTTGTACAGATACAGGAGTTGCATTTGTTTTCTCATTTGACAACAAGAGACCATTGCACCCAATAGGAGGTCAGTCCACTGTTTTACAATACTTTGTTTTAAACATTCACTATTCTTTTAGTTTGCTTATCATAGCTCTTTACATGCAGTACAAGAGGTGTACCGTTCTATATTTAGTGCTGTACTTACTTACAGGTACAGGTACTTACTTTTTTCTTTTAGCAGTATGTTTCCTATTACCAGAGAGAAGGCCAGTATTTTGCTTAACAGTATGTGCTTTGCTTTGTACTGTACTTTGATTTTACATGCACAGAAGTGATAGTTCTAATAGTACTTTGTCTCCTGAACCCTTCCCAGGAATGATGGATGCTACACTTATCTCACTTTTTGGTTGCTCATTGGCATCATTTATTGTTGGCACAAATAATATTTACATCCACAATGTTATTACTTCAAATTCCACACATAATAATTCATTCAAAGTTTTCTTGGTTCCAGCCTCTTCCTTCCTTTGATTGTTCTTCCATCTTGACTTTTCAGGGCTCAGACACTGTGAATCTGGCCCCTTCCTCCACACCAGAACCTGTCCAGTTCCACCTACCTGCTTTGCCCTCCAGGTCCAGAAACTTCTGAATCTGGCACCTGGACCTATCCCCTCCCTGCTTTAACACCACTGCCTGGGTTCCTTGTCCCCAGCCCGTGCATCCAACCCCTTCCCTTTCCTTCCCTGCTCCCCTTTCTTCTTCCATCTCATCCCCTTGCCATTTTGGGCATTACTGCCCCCTCAGGAGACTATGGCCAAGTCCCTGGGCCTGCAGCTGCCTCCCCACAGCCAAACATGCCAATCTCTTGCCTAGGGGCCCCAGGGCACTCATTCTGCCCTCCGCCTATCCTTGCACCAACCATGTCTCCCCAGAGCTTTCCTTAATAAGGGTAGGTGGGTAGGAAAATTCCCAGCAAAAGAGGTCATCCTGCCTGTGTCCTGGCCTGATATGCACCTACAGGACCTGATCAGGACCCCTGAGGCTCCGCTGCAGCCAATCCCTGGGATCCAGCAACATCTTGTCATATTACCTTCTACCTGGCTTGCTGATGTCACTAGCCCTATCCTTCTACCTGATCTTTCGCTCCCTCCCCTCCCCCCCTTTGTGCTCCTTCCTGGCAGGGGTCATTAGACAACCTGGCCTTCCTTTTAGTGGCAAATCCAATTGTCCCGGAAACCCTACCAGGAATGATGGATGCTACACTTATTTCACTTTTTGGTTGCTCATTGGCAATATTTATTTTTGGCAAAAGAATATTTATGTCCACAATGTTATTACTTCAAATTCCACATAGTATTTCATTCAAAGTTTTCTTGGTTCTGGCCTCTTCCTTCCTCTGATTGTTCTTCCATCTTGACTTGTCAGGGCCTGGAAACTGTAATCAGCCCTCCTCCACACCAGAACCAGGCGGTTCCACCTACCCTGGTTTCGCCCTCTAGGCTTGGACACTTTGAATCCAGCATCTGGACCTATCTCCTCCTTGCTTTAACACTACATCTGGGTTCCTTTACCCCCATCCCGTGTATCCTGCCCCTACCCCTTTCTTCCTCCTCGCTCCCCTTTCTTATTCCACTGCTCCTCCTCCAGCTTGTGATGGACGGAGGGGCTCCCACTTCAGGCTAGTATGTCAATTTTTTGGCTATCTTGTCCACTAGCTCCTCAATTGGCCTTGGGAATAGACACACATACCAATTTCTGACAAATGTACACCATCAAACCTGTACACCACAGCCTGGTGAAGAATGTCCTTGTGCAGCAGGTGCACTCCCCTATTTCAATTACTGCCCTTGCTACTCTCCTATTCAGATGCTTCCTGACTTTTCAATCAGTCGGATGTCTTTGACTCTCCAAACCCACTAGGAGGTGATGTTGACCAGCTGATTGTCACCATCGGCCACCACCCTTTAATCTTTCAAAACCCCCAGGATGTTCTGCCTTGTTCCCCCATGGTAGGCTTTCCAAGTCATTGCCCCCACCCAAGTGTATGATAATGCAATCTGGTGTTCCCCATTGCAACCTCAAATCCTCCATTAGTGGCAGAAGATTTATCTGCCTCATACCCTAATGCCTTTCCATAGCACCCTGGTGTGCTCGGTATTGTATTGCAGTTCTGTTCCTCTGTAAGTGGTGACAGCAAACCTTTCTGCCCAATTGATGAAGGAGTGCTCCACTGTCCAAACTTTCCTCTTGGAATCTGCCATGGAAACAAGATAAACAATGAGTCAATGTTATCAACACCTGACATACCTCTTCTAGCAGCTGGACTTCCAGTGCCTAGCCTTCTTTACCTCCTCTACTGCAGCCCCTTTTTTGCTGCCTCTGTGGCTGTCCCAGTCCAAAAGGAATGCAGGACAAATTCACCTGGATCCTCCTCAATGAAGGTCGAGCCCTCCTGAGTACCATCCCACCTGAAAACAGGGACCGGGAACTGTACCCATGTTGGAACAAGGCCCCGCAGCCCTCCCTTGGGTGCTCCCATACACTTCCAGTGCACTCACTGCCCAGCTGGTTGACTGTGGTTGCCTCACCAATGACACCTTGCGCCCCCTTCCCCTTTGGTCTGTTTTGACCTGGCCAGGTTAGTGACCATCTGTCCTGTCCCCATGATATTCTTGTGTTGCAGAGCCTGCACCACTGATGTTTTCCATGGGGCCAACACTTCCCCACTCAGAATGCCCCTGCTGCCATGACTGCAAACATGGCCCAAAATAGGACTGCCTCCTGAGCTGAGGAGCACACCTGCTGAGTTGCACCTAATACTTTTTGAGCAACCGCCCTCTTATGGGGCACCCCTATCCATCCTGGCCACCTGTCCCTCTGCCAACCTGTGACCATCCTTTTTATTGTCCTGCTGGTTGCTACATCAGGCCAGCCCAGTCCTGGCATATCCAACTGATGCCTGCCTGGTGAACCACCACTCTGGCATGGGTCAGCCCTTCTTCCCACTTCTCCACTACAAACCTCCTTACCTGTTCATCCCAAACTGGTTCATCCTTGCCCTACTCATGTTTCCTTCTAAATTCCTGAAATCTCACCCACCTTGCTTTGTAAGACCTCAACATGTTTGCTGACCAGGAGCTCCGGCACAGTACCCTGGCTGTGTCGCAGCTCCCATAACCGGTCCTGGATCCTGACCTGTGTGTCACCACCTATGGCCTCAGCTCCTGAAATCTTCTGAGCCATAACGGAAAGACTGTCAGCTACCTCATTCTTCAACCTTTCAATATGTTGTGCTTTGAAAGACAGGTTAAGTTTCAGCCCCAACAAAACCATGCATCTGGAGCAGCCTGCCTACCATCTTTGTCCCCCATTGTCCAATAATGACTTCCACCACCCTATGTTGTCACACCAGAACAATATGTGCTTCCCTTCATCCTAGTGCCCCACACTTCCAGAGCCACCCATATCAGGGAGATCTCCAAGAATGTGATGTCCTTCAATATTCCCTACTCTTTCCACTGTGCCAGTCAAGGTTCTGATATCCATTCTCTTGGAAGTATGTCCCATCCCCAGGGTGCCGAGATGTCTGTGAACAATTCCAGATCCACATTCTGCTCCTACTCATCTTGCTAGAATGTCACCCATTATAGCTGTCGAAACTCCTCCCACTCAGGAAGTCCTGTGCAGCTGTTTCACACATCCACCCAGTGGTGTGGCAGCTTAGACTTCTCCTTGGCCCTTCCCTACCTTCTTGTAAATGCCCTGCCTGGGCCAATGGCTTTGAAGGCAAAAGTAAGGTGCCCCAGCAGTTGTTGCATTTGTATTAGTGGCTCCCTCCTCCTCCCTGTTACCTGGACAAGCAGGCCCTTAAGGCAAGCCACTTTTTCCCCAGGAAGCCTGAAACAGCCCTCCTCCATGTCTACCTCTATGCCCAGAAACTCTAATCTCTGGGTGGGGCCTGGGTCTTGCCCCATGCCAGCAGTATCCCTATATGCTGGCACATTTCATTAAAATATTGCAACATGCTCTGTGCCTCCTTCTTGATTCCCGATGAGGAGGAAATCATCCAGGTAATGCATTACCCTCTTGTGCCCATACCTGGTCCCAAATATCCACTGTACCCAGGTGCTGAATGCCTCAAAGGTGGAACAAGCCTCTGAGCACCCCATTGGCATGGCTTTGTCAAAATAGATGCTCCTTGAATTGGAAGCCCAACAGGTCCCAATCTGCAGGTCTGATGGGCAAGAGCCAAAATGCCGACTCAATGTCTGTCTTCACTAGCCATGCCCCTCAGTTGCCCTGATCAGTGTTATGGTCTGCTCCAATGAGGCATATGACACCACCATAAGGGGATCTGGTATGCCCTCATTCACTGACGAGCCTCAGGATAGGATAAGTGATGGATCAGACAGAATTCCCCATCTGCCTTCTTGGGTATGATGCCCAAAGGAGAAACTCAGAAATGTGCATGGGGAGCTCCCAAAGCCCCTCCACCTGACCCGCTTGATTTCCTTTTCAATCTTGGCCCCTACTGTCCCTCCTTCTCCTTCACTGACCCAAGATTCCTAGCCCACATGTCCACCTGCCCCTTGGAAACTCAGTGAGGAAGACCATCCAGAAACCTTCCCTGAGCAGCTCCACTTCACCCTTATTCAGATATTCCATGGTCCACCTCCACCACTGCTAGGGAAATGGGGTAGGTGCCAGCATGTAGCCTCATCACTCTCCCTGGGCTCTTCACTAGTACCAGCCTCTGGAGGCATAGTTCTGCCTCTGGCTACTCCTGCACTCCTGCCCTGCCCACCAGGCACCCCAAAAGGTCTATTCATAGTACTGGCCCCTTCATTCCTCCTCATTTGCTGCTTTGCCTGCAGTTGGAGACTGGTGTGCCCTCCGCATTTGAAACAGGCGTGCCTGAATTTACAGCTGCTCCATGTGCAGGTGGCCTTGTTAAAACCCCAACAAGTCTTGGACCCTGAGGCAGGAGGAGTCTTCCTGGCATGTTCGCCCCTGTCCCACCCTCCTACAGAGAGTTCTTCCCACAACTCTGAATGGGTATAGTCCCATCTTAGATCTCTTTGCTGTCATCATCTTTCAAAAACCTCATCATATTTGAGCCACCTCTACCCTACCTTTGCCTTTGTGCGATCTCTGATGATGGACACGTAGGTCAGAAAATGAATGGCTAGCTCTGGCTGCTTCTTCAACACAAATGGGCTGTAGATGATGAAACCCCTTGCCAATTATTGATTGTCTTTCCTTTGTACTTTGTACTCCTTGAACGGGCTGCTTCAGCTCCCCCACGGTCGTCGGCACCCAGACAGCCACCGACCGAGACTAGAACATCTGCCTGCAGCTCCTTGGAAGCTGTCTGCCCTTGAACAGGGCTACTCAGGCCCCATGGTCAGCCGGCACCCAGACAGCCACCGACCGAGACTAGGACACCCACCTGCAGCTCCTTGAAGGTACGGCAACGGCGCTTCCAGCAACCTTCTGATTGGCCAGGACTTTTCCCTGGTTTGCCACACTAAAGCTGTAATAGGAGTTTTTTTTAAGTGACTAGTTTTCCATTAGCAGGTTATACAGACCTGCCACTAGAAGGATTCTTGTTCTTTCATTTGGAAAAAATATACCCTCTGAAAGACACAGTTTCTTTACTTGCTATATATCCTTCCTTCCCACCCTCGAGATCCTCTCGAACCAGGTAAGATTTCTCTGAACCCCGAATCATACTTTAATCATGCACCTCCACCATTCTCTATCCCCATTCTATTTCTTCTTGCCTGTCTTCCTCCGCTACTGCACCCCCAAAGCCTGCTTTCCTCCCTCCCCACAGCTTCCACATTCCTACATCCTTCTCTCCACATAGGCAGCTGCACTGGTCACTGCCCCTGCCCTTGGTCCATCCTACCACCATGAAACTGTCCCACACCCACACTAGTCCTAGCCCTCCTCTGGCCCCCCTGTCTGCTCCCTCACCCACTATCCTTGATGCTCAGCAACTTCCGAGATGCAGTGAAGAAACATTCCCTTAAAGAAATACTCCACAGCTCTTGAGACTATTCCTCCTCCTTCTCCTAATGCTGTCAGGCAACGCACCCAAACCCTGGCTCATTCTGCTCTAAAGCCACTAATCTGAGCAAGCCTTTGGGTGCCCTCTCATCATATCAATCAACATCTGCAGCCTCCTTCCTAAAATGGATGCCCTACAGGCCTTCACCAGCCAACACTGCCCTGACATCCTGGCAGTTTCGAAACCTGGCTCATGTCACCGGTGCGGACCATGCAATCAGCCTTCCTGGCTATAACATCTTTAGGCTGGATCGCCTCTCCAAAAAGAGGCGGGGACGTCTCTACCAAAAGACTCCATACAAGGGCACCACAATCAATCCAACCCACAACTGCTCAGATACTGCCAGTGAGAATCCTCCTCATGCACAAAACAAAACCTTCACTGTTGCCACCATCTACATCCCTCCCAAAGAACAGGGAACTGGTCTAACAGCTGTGCTTGACTTTGTAAAGTCACTCCCACCAGACACCGAATCCATCCTCCTAGGCGACTTCAACATCAACTGGCCTGCAGCTGATGCTGGTGCACACAGGATACCATTGCTGCAGCGAACCTCACACAAATGGTTGACTCACTAACTAGGAAAAATTACAGGACCAGCACCAGCACACTCTTGGACTGGATCCTTACCAGTCACCCATCGCGGATATCTAACACTAATGTCCTCCTGACTGTCTCAGTGATCACTCCCTGTTAGCTGCACCTGGTCAAATAAATTAATCAAACAACCACCAAAACAATCACCAGCAGGGTTATGCCCAGTGGTCACCTTCCTTGACTCAAATCCCACCTCCTCCACCAAGACTGGTCCCCTATCTTCAATGCAACCAACGTGGCCCGTGATGTGTATCTCCTATTAGAAATGCAAAGTCAAATCACTGAGTAACCCTTGCCTCACAGGTGACCTCCTCAGGATGCTAAAACAAGAGACCACCTATGGGAGCTGGCCAGAAACTCTGGAAAGCAAAGCGACATCCAAAACTACAACGTTCCACATGACTGCACCAAAACCATCTGGCAAATGAAGTCCGCCTACTATAAGCATGCCTAACAAACTCCTGGGGCAATGGTCGGAATTCTGGAAGAACATAAAGGAACTCACTGGGTATCCATCCAAACCCCCATCAATACTCAACATCAACGGAACCACAACCTCAACCCAAAAACCATTGCGGATACCTTTAACAAAGCCTTTACCGACCTCAGCGCTGTCCTACCTCAGGACTACTTCAAAGATAGTGTAGCCCCCCATCTGGAATGAACACTACTCCCACCAGCTCCCCACTTCTACTTCAAAGCAGTCAAGGCTCACCAAGTATGCAAATACGTTACCATAGCCCTTGGTAAATCAAGATTCAGTAATGACTCCCTCGATCTCAAAATCCTGTCTCTCACACTTGATGAAGTGCTTAGTCCTCTGACCAGAATTTTCAACCTCTCCCACAGCCTTAGCCAATTCCCGGACAGATGAAAATCTGCCACTGTCACCCCAGTCCATAAAAGTGGTGACAAAACTGCCCACGATAACTACAGACCTATCTCCTACTACCCCACTCTCCAAGGCACTAGAACGCATCGTCTCAGACCAGCTCACAGAATACCTGGATACGCACAACATCCTGTGCAAGCAACAACATGGGTTCCGCAAAGGTCACAGCACCTCCACAGCCCTACTTGAATTCACTCGCAATCCACAACGCACTTGATTCCGTGAACTACTAGGCTCAATCTACATTGACTTCACTAAAGCCTTGACACCGTCAGTCACGCCTCCTACTTATCCAGCTTCAGAACACTGGGCTGTCAGCCGACACCATTGGCTGGTTTAAGAGCTACCTTGAAGACGGTCCCAAACAGTAAGAATCGGCTGATACACCTCAGACCCTAGATCGGTCAATCGAGAGTCCCCTAGGGCTCCATTCTGGAACCCCTCCTCTTCAGCCTATTCTTAAACTCACCACCGGATAGCTGCCCAGAACGATAATTTCTACGCTGGACGATGCTATGATCCTCACCTCAGACCCCGATCCAAAGCAATTACAAAATAAACTTCAGCTGGCCTTCTCCTTCCTGAATCCTGGTTCTAAATCAAAACTGCTTCTCAATCAGAAAAACAAGTCTATGGTCTTTGCAGCCCCCACAACAAAAAACAACTCCACCTCTCCATTGCAACTGAACAAGGAGCCATCCTAGAGCAAACACAATTGTTCAAAGTACCTTGGCATCACCCTTGATCCCCACCTCTCATCGCTGTCCATATTAGCAATGTGGAAAGTCTGCCAATGCAAGTTAGGCATATTATTCCAGCACAGGAAACACCTAACCCCAGAAGCACTGTCAGCGTCGTCCAAAGCTCCATTGTCAGCATCATAGACTATGGTCTTATCATATATGGGTCTGCAACTACCACTGCTCTCAAACGTATCGCGACCTCCGTGAATAAGGCCTGTCATCTCATCACTGGCTCACATCACCATACCCCACTTGTGACCTTTATTCCCAATCTGGATGGCTTCAACTGGACAAACACTTAAAATACAAACCTGCATCACGGCCAGAAAATCATAATGAGACTTGCCCCACGGATGTCTGTGCCCTCCTTAAGCTGACATAGGAATGTCACTACAAGGAGATCCAATTCCATCTACTACATATCCCACGATGTCGCATGACCCAAGGGCAAAGATCATTTGCCTCATCGGGCATCCAACTGGCTCAACTCTCTTGGCAGCGACATAGTGACCGCTCAACACTAGGCTTTTCAAGTCCAAGCTGCGCCTCACTGCTTGCATCCTGTGATTGCCCATCTTAACATTTCCACCGTTCCACCTGCATGCCCCAGCATTCAGCACTTACAATCAGTCTTTGCACCCCTAACACCTTACCTGGCATATTCCCTCAACAAGGCCCCTGGCTGCACTGTCTCCCACCCTCTCCCACCTCCCCCGTATCTCACTCCTGCCCCTGCCACCACCCTCCCCCCTTACCCCTGCCCTCCCTATCCCCCGATCTCCTACCTCACTTCTCCCCATTGACTCCCTCCTCCCTTGTCTTGCTCATAGCTCAAGTCTTTGTACTGGTTATTACATGTCTGTAAGTCAGTGACTTTCTGTTTGTAACTAAAAATGATGACTGTTGCTGCAGCTGGTGTGGAACCTTTGTAAAGAGCCTTGGCTCAAAGGTATTGTAATCCTAGATTGAAATAAATAATAAATAAAAAATAAAAGTACTTTGCCTCCTCCATCTTGTGTCCTACTTCTGCCAGAGCCACCACCATTTCAGATTTCCCCACTGGCTCCTTCTTCCATATTTCGTGGATGTGTCCTCATCCACAAGCCTGAAGATGTCGACATATTCAATTTTCCAGATTTTTTCTTGATTGGGGCCAGGACGTGGTCCTCAACCAAGCAGCCTGAGCCTCTCCTACAGTTTCTTGGCTGTCATCTTGGCCCCTTCCTTTCCATCCCAGCCCTTTACTCTTTAAGGCCTGTATGGAATGGTCCATGTTTTCAATCCCCAGGCCCCTGCTGCCCAGTAACCCCTCTAAATAATCCTTCAAACCACTTTCATCTGTAAGGTCCACATCTTTCTTCCACCATCCAGGCTCCCATCATCCAGTTCCAGTGTGGCAGGGGGTGCTGGGATGAGTGCAGAGTGTGTTACTTCCGTCTGGGTCTCTTACCCCCTTTTTCTTACCCAGGTGTTCCTCTCACTCCTTATGCTTTCTTTGCACCTCTTTCTCTTCCTCTACCTCTCTCCGTTTGTCACCACCACCAGCTCTGACATCTGCCATATCAATTTTGTCGCTTCTTGCATCATCTTCTTGCTGGACATTGGGGTTGGCTTGGGTGCCATGGTTGCTACCTCCATCACTACATGCATGGGGGCAAAACAAATGCTCAGCCTTGCATACAACAAAAACCCGCCTCCTTTAAACCAAGGCTGTATGGCACTTTGGGTTGCTCTGCCCACGTGCTCCATCAGGCAGACTCTCACCCCCTTGATCTGGGCCTACCTCTCAGCAGTCTGCTTGCCACTCTGTTGTCTGTGCAGTATTTTTTTTTAAACAACATACTTTTTCCACCAACTGCATATGCAGGGCTTTAACATCCCTAGTGACCCAGACAGGGATGTCTTTAGCTTGATTCATCTTCCCATGACACACTCCAGAGAACATCATCCCCATAATACTGTGCATGGGTGCCAACATCTATGATTTGAGTCCCATACAAATTGGGTAATAGAACCCACAATTCCCTGGCCCAGGGCAGATGCACTACCCTGACAATACACTGCATATATATACTCTTTTTTTGTATGCCATTCCTGTGATGTACCCCAGAAACCATGCTGTATCCTTCCAACTCTTTCAGTCCTTTTAATGAATTCTGGACTAAGAGATGGATACCCACCGCTGGCTGCTCGCTGCTCCAGTGCCCAAGCCTTAGGCCTGTATTTACTTATTTCATTATTATTATGTTTCTTTCTTTTATTCATGTGGTGTGCCCCTCCCACCAGCAAGCACCAATATGCCCTTCTGAGTTAGCAGTGTAATTAGCTAACCACTGCCTGTTCCTTTCCAGTACACCTCCCCATGCAGGTCTGAAAAAACAGACTGTTCTGGCTGTCTGCCCCCAAAAGGCAGTCGCAACATCAAGTATCCCATTCAGACCCTATTACATGGAGTGTCACTGACTGCCACCCTCCTGGTGGCTGGAAGTGTCATACCAACAGCCTCCTTAGGGCCCATCTCACCCTGATCCCACCAGATGGTGCCCTGGGCTCGCTGTCCCACTCCTGTGTCATGTGCACTGCTGCTCCCCATGAGTTCATCCCCCTTTTGTTCCTTTGCTCTGGGCCTGCCCAGCTAGGGCCCAGATCCACCTGCATGTTATCACCCACCCAGCATAGCCACCATAAGGCTGCAATACCAACACAAATATCCCCGCTTGTCCCGAAATGGCTGTAGGTGTCCGTGTTCTTTTCCTTTTTTTTTAAACAAACATGGTGCCCCGCTCAAGCACACTGACCACTGTGCCATATGCCTCAAAGGCCACTTTTCCCTCACGCTGGCCTGCAGGCTGAACCTCTACCACTGCTAGCAGGCCCTGGCAACAAGACACCTCTCTGCTGGTGGCAGAACTGCTACTCAAATACCCCTCACACACCTGCAAATGCAGTGTGGCTGCAGCACCCTGTCAAACAACACTCTCACAGCAAATGCTGAGCTTCTATCTCACATCCCTGGCTTACATGGAGAAAGGCCCCCAAGGTGCTTGGAAGGCTTGCCAGTAAACCCAGAAACAAATGGATCAATCTGCCCCGTGTCCGCTGTCTTCCCAAAATTCCCAGTAAAAGAGGTCATCCTGCCTGTGTCCTGGCCTGATATACCCTCTTCATGACCCCTGACTAGGACCCTGAGGCTCCACCCCAGCCAATCCCTGGGGCTCCGCATTGCCTTGTCATATTACCCTTCTACCTAGCTTGGTGATGTCACTAGCCCTCCCTTTCTATCTGATCTTTCCTCCCCTTCCACCACTCCCTCCCCTTTGTGCTCTTTCCTGGCAGGGGTCATCAGACAACCTGGTCTGCCTTTAGTGGCAAGCATAATTATTTTAGTACAGTGCTTTTCTAATAGTACTTTACTATAGTAGAGTGTTTTGGTTTTTAAATTCAAGTCCATTACTTAAGTCCACTATATTCCATGGCCTTCATGTCTTGGTGCTAGTCTGCAGCCACAATGCTCTTTGTTACTTGACAAGGCATACCAGCTCCTCCCAGGTCCTTGCTGTTCTTTTCTCGTCCTTGGTTTCCAGGTCACATGGGACCCTGTCAGTTGCAATCCACTGAAGAGCATCTGCCTCCTTCCTCTCCACCAGCTGCAGGGCCATGGTTTTGATCTCCTCCTGCAACATAACAAGAATAAAAAGAAAAGTGTAGTTGTGTAAGCAGCATATGTATAATGTATACAGGGTAATATATACTAGAGATCGTTTTAACCAAAGTGCAGGAAACAACAACATCTCATTATCATGGGTTAAATTACTTTATTTAAGTAAAGGAAAGACAGACCATTAAACAATAAAATGTGACTGCCTAGATTACTGGTGCTGAGCATGGCAGGAACAGTAATTATAGTAAAGTATGGCCATAGTAGGCCATAATCATTTTCTGAATATTTCAATTACAAATTTACAATATTTCAACAACTGAAATCTAGTAACAATTACAAATGTAAAATAAACTTTACAATATGAAGAAATAATGTACTATACTCAATCTGTGCATGGGTTGCACTGGATGCTTTGTCCTCATTGAGGACTGGACCAACCAGGACAAATACTGTAGGAATGGAGGCCCTGCCAGTTAGCTGCTGCCATCTGAAGGGATACACTGTGACCTCCTGCTGTCTAATGAACATTGCCTTTTCTTCCTCACCAGCTTGGCCCTACAATGGATATGAAATGAAATCAGTAACTGTACTGATACAAATAAGACAGACAGTGATTTACAGTATTAACTAGTAAAGCATTTGTAATCATGAATGTTAACTGATGCTAAAGTACTTACCCATTTTATTACCCAATAAAGCAAATAAAAGTAGATGATGGTAACTGTGCATACAGCATACTACATTACTAATCCTGCATGATGTACTTCACTATGACATTGATTTTTAAAATTGTAAAATTTATTGAATATTTTCAAAGTAACAGGAAACAAACAATAACAAACAACAAAGATGCAAAACAGTGAGCACATTGGTACTTCCTGAGTGTGCTTGGGAGGTTGTATAAGGCTGGGTTAGTACAATACAGTGAAATGTTTGATAGAGTACTCTGGTAAATACATAAGGAAAAGCTTCAAAACCATTTAAAAATTGCTGGTACAGAACCAGCAACTAGTCCACAGCTACTTTATAAGCAGAAGGGTCTCCAGTGTGTCCCACCTACTGTGATAATGTAGTATCCGGTTATTAATAATGCTAATCATTTTCTCCATTTTAGAGTCTCTAGAATGGTGTTGTGCCATTCTTGATAGGTGGGGACATTGTTATCCATCCAATGTCATTTATCTGACTTTTCTGTGATTGCTGACATAAACAAAATATAGAATTTACAGATGCCAAAGACTTGGTCTTGGAAGTCTGCAGGTAGGGAGTGTGGTAAAGGGAAAGAGAACTGGGTACCAAGGACAAATAGAATTGTTGTACTGAGGACAAACCAGTGCTAAGGTTATTTAGTGTTGCTTAAACATACCATAATATGCAAAGCTTGAACAAATTCATCTTCTGAACTACAATTTTAACTCAGTGTTGACTCAGTGTTAGTCCCTTGTTTAGTCTCTTTATTTTGTATGTTACAGTCTGCTCCTTGCTAATTTTGTTATAGAAGTCTTATTGATAACAACCTCATTTACTGTCAGTTTGCTGCTAAGAGCACCAGATCTCTAAGTGATTCACTCAACCTAAATAGTTTACATTACGGGATTGATAGTGCTATTCTTTATTGCTGTTTAATCTTTAAGCCAATGTCCTCTCTTCCATGCATGGGTACCCTTAATCTTGTGTTGATCCCCTTGGAGTGTTCATCTGCTTAAGTATACTATTACACTCCTCCACAGTCCTTAATGACCTCTCTATCTCCAACATGCTCATCACCTAACAGTTGGATATAATTGACTGCTAGCATTATCCCATACCCAAGGCCTTGATGTTGGACTTATTATACCTTTTAAAACTAAGGTGGAGGGGCTGTGTTTTGATGTAACTGAACAGGCAATATTCCTACCACTGTTATTCCTTTACCTCCTAATGATTTCAAGTGACATTGAACCTAACCCAGGCCCCCAATTGGCACCCCTCCAATGAGATCTGTGATACCTTCCACCACTGCTTTCTACATCACCATGGATAGGTGCTAAGGGCTCAAGATTGCCAATTTGAGCATAAGAAACCTCTACTAAAAATATTAGCAAGCATTCCATGTGGATCAATCACTATAAAGTGATATTTTAGGTATCACTGACACGCTATAGACATTTTGGGAAAAATATCAAGCTTGTTCCTGGTCAGTCTTGTAAATACATGCCAAAGGTCCTAGCTATTGATGAAATTAATTGCAGCAATGCTCTCACCAATGTTTTATTAACCTCGCTGCCTACACAGGTGGTTTCCCCACCTCCACTATACACTGTTGTCCTCCCTCCCTTGAAGTCAGCTCCTGTTCCCCACTTTTTAATTTAAAGCACTGACCTGCCAGCAGTTCTCAGACTCCTTACACAGATCATTACATCTAAATCTGCCAGTTCTGATGAACTTGATCCTAAGATCCCAAAGACTGTGACTGCCGAACATGTCCTCCTGGTCACTAAAATCTTTAATATATCCTTACTTCCAAAACACTCCCTAATATCCAGAAGATATTCCATATTGTCCTGGTATATAAGAAAGGGGACCAAACTAATATCAGCAACTACAGAACAATCACAGTACTTCCAGTAGCAAACAAATTACTGAGAAGATGGTTGCCTTCCAGCTGATTGAATACCTTACCACTTTTAACCTTCTGTCCCCTGCACAGCATGTCTTTCATAAATCCCACAGCAATACTACTGACCACCTGTCACTCTCCTCCTCCTCCTCCTTCATCTCCTCTGCCATGGATAGGAGTGAGCTCCTAGCCTTCATAGACCTAACAAAGGCTATGATTTTGTTGATTACACTTTATTACAGTATGTGATAAACTAAGTGTTTTGTGTGTCTCTTACTGCTCTGCTTTGGTTCAAAAGTTACTTGGGCAAGAGTTAAATTTGGCCATACAGTGTCAGACCCTGCTGCTATCAAAATAGGGTCCCTCAGGGCTCCATTCTGGCCCCATCCTCTTTTTCATTCATTTAGATTCTACCATAGTGGTCTCAGATGTTGCACTACTATTATTTAAGCTGATGACCTTTCTCACCACAAGCTCTCAGAGTATCCCTGAACTAAATTGTCACCTTTCTTCTGACCTTAAATTTATATAATCCTGACTTCAAACTTTTTATTGGATATCAAATTGAGATAATATTATCTCTTTTACAATTGAATCCAACATATAACATCACAAACGAAACAGACTTACATACAAAATTTCCGCTTTCAGTACAAAGTTAATTTTACATTGTAATATAAGCATAAAAGTATATAATTTGTCCATAGCAATTACATTGTTTACTGTACAAGATCATCAAAAAGACCTAAAATGTTTAAATCATAACAATACTGTACTGTACATCTGTTTAGACAGTCGTTTCCATGTTTTGGGCACTAAATTTGATATGGTTTCATCACCAAATTTTGTCCTAGATCTACACATATAAAAACTTATTCAAGTAAAGACCTTAGGGAATATTATTTTGTGTCCTTATTTGTAATACGTTTAATAGAAAGACTGGTAATGCAGCACAAACTTAAACACCAACAAATTCCAGTGGATATCTCTCCTATCAAACAATGAAAAACACCTGAATTTTGATATAGAACACAGCAGTGAGTTCTAAATGGAAGATTTATTACAAATCTTAGTGCACTATTAAATAGAACATCCAGAGACCTCAGTAGTGATCTTTTTGTATTTTTATAAATTATATCACCGTAATCCAATATAGGTAAGAACAAGGTAGAAACCAATAGTTTCCTAATCTTAAAATTAAAGGAATCTATTCCTGTAAAAGAAACTCAGAAGTCTTTTTAGTTTTATAGATAGATGTTATGTGCATTTCAAAAGTTACATTTTATCTAATATAACCCTAAGTATTTATAGGAATCTACATGTTCTATGATAACTGTTGATAAAAATCTAAGTTCTTTATTAGTTGTCTTTTAAGATTTTTCTTCCCAAATAACATCCACTGTGTTTTGTTAATTCAAAAGCAGTCTCAATTTAACAAGTTCCCTTTGTATTTTATTAAATATTTGCTGCAAGATCAAGTTCCTTGGGCCTTAGGTTCTCGGCCTATCGTTACTAGATGTCCCCAAGGTTAGGACTAAGGCAGGACAGAAATCTTTCTCGCATGCTGCCTTCCTTGTGGAACAACCTCCCTATGGTGATGCAGAAACCCCATCGGTGTCATGCTTCCACACAAGACTCAAGACTCATCTTCTATCAACAAGTGTATGCCAGTGCCATTGCACCTGACACTACTACAGTGGACCACAATTAGCCTGCTTTACCAAACTAAAAATCTCTAACCCCCAACAATGTAGCACTTTTTCCTCCCCCTCTGAACCATCCTAATGCTCTTGAACTATGTCACCTAATGAATCCACAGTACTGTCTCACTTATATGTAGGACAAATGGAGAACGTAATGAACAACAACTTACCAACTAGATATATGAAACCCATATAACTACTGCTATGTGTAAACAGCGAATACTGTATACCCATGACAACCTGTATATGCATATGTTCAACTGTTTATAATATCATGTACTGTTATTCCCAGGTTGCCCCTGAAAAGGGACCTTTGGGCCCAGTGGCCAACCCGGTCATCAAAATTCAATAAATAAATAAATAAGATCATCATTGCTGTGTCCACATCATCGCATCTGGTATACAAAATAGTGTCATCAGCATAAAGTTGTATATAGGTTTTAGGCAAACAATAATTTGGTAGATAATTTATGTGTAACAGAAAAGAAGGGGCGAGCACAGACCCTTGAGGTGCCCCATTTAACAGAGTGGTTAGCGTAGAGCAAACACCCCCACCCTGACAGATTGTAACCTCCCATTCAAATAAGTGTTAAACCCTCCTAATGCTGGAATACCTAAACCAACCTTTTTAATTGATTTAATAATATAATATGTTGCACAGTGTCAAATGCCTTCGACAGATCCAGGAATAAAGATGGAACTTGGTTTCTGTTGAAGACATTCAACATGTCATCAACTACTTTTAATATTGTATATGTTGTGTTATGCCCTTTTCTAAAACCTGACTGCAAATGTGTTATTATATTTGTATTTGATAAGATAATGTGTTAACTGCATGCCCACAAGTTTTCAAATATTTTTGCACATACTGGTAATACTGAAATAGGTCTGTAAGAAACTGGATTTGATGCCCCGCCCAGTATAGGAGTGACAAAAGCTGTTTTCAAATCAATTAGCAATTCACAACTATCAAGGAAAAATTAAAATATATGTTAAATGAGGTATCAATATTTCAGCTGCCAAATTAAAAAAAAGGGTTGATCTCATCACATCCAGGATCTTTTCGGATATCTAAGCTCTGCAACTGTTTTTAACATCGTACATTTCAATTGGGCTAAAAGAGAACACAGGTCTATTAAATTTATTCATGAAGTCAGTGTCCAAGATAGGAGGTGGCAATTCAGGATGCATTTTTAAATACATCATCAACAGAAACAAAAAGAATTCAACATATTAACTTTGTCACCACCTGTAGTAAAACATTCCTTCAGATGCTAAAATGCTGGTAAAGTAACTGAACATTACTTCCCCTTTGAGTCAGTACCTTTCCATAAAGCTCTTGGATTTTTTCTACTGAGGAAAAATAATTTTCATAATATTTCCTTTTGTTTTCCTAACGTTTTTAATACAATTATTCTGAGCAACCCTGTAGCTAGCATATCCTTTACTGCTTCGGTCTTTCTTGCTATATGCCATAATTTTGACTTTCTATTTATTAAATCCTTCAATTCTTGTGTTATCCAGGACACTCTTTTTCTTTTTACTTTCATTTTTTTTATTTGAATGGGGCATGTTTATTAATAACACTCAAAGGGACATTTTGAAGAAGCCACGCTGTATGTACATCTGGACATGTGTATAGTAATTTCCTATGAAGTTCAGCCACATCTTTCAAGTATACTTGTTCATTAAATTGATTAAGCATCCCTCATAGGAATAAATTGTGACTGAGGTTTTTCCACCAAGTATCTCTAATACATGAAGTGTAACAATGATCACTCACATCATTTTCACTCACACGAGCTTCTCATGAATACAACCAGACACAAGCCATGCTCTTTGGCTTGACCCCTAGATTAAAAGTGTAACACTCTGCTCGCAGTTAAATGTATTGATGGATCTTGTCTCACTACAGTCCCTACATTTAATTATCTGGGCATAACACTTGACACCTTCTTAGACTTCTCAGCACATGTCTCTGCTGCATGTAAGGCTGCCAACACCAGGCTTGGACTGTCATATAAAATTAGAGACATCCTTACACCTATAGCTGATATTGCTGTTGCCTAAGGCACCTTCTGCTCAAATTGAGATATGAGATGGCAGTTTACCACTTAACTACCAAAACCACTCTGCAGAAATGGGATGTTGCCTACAACAACATCTGCAGGTTTGTCTTGGCCACAAATAGGTAAAGACACCATTGGACCTACACCCCAGACCTGGATGGCTCCTCCATTGGCCCCATGAAAATTTACCTTGGAAGTTTGACCACACACTTATAAAAGCAGTTGCCTATGTCTGTCTCAGTGCTTCTCAAGCCTGATGGCCAATCTTACCCAATCAGCTCAAATGTCACAGGATCATTAAGCACATCTCAAACCAAGACCAAACTTGGTGAAATGTCGTAGTCATTCATCACCCCTAAAGTCTTGGGGTGGATTTTCAAAAGTATTAGAATACTGCAAGCCCCAGTGCACCGATGAAACAGAGCATGTGGCTTATGGTGATCTAATGGGATTTTCCATCCCGTGCAGCAATTGTCCCAAGTTA
The DNA here is from genome assembly GCA_016271365.2 of Neoceratodus forsteri. Taxonomy (NCBI): domain Eukaryota; kingdom Metazoa; phylum Chordata; order Ceratodontiformes; family Ceratodontidae; genus Neoceratodus; species Neoceratodus forsteri. Next base: position 1,022,553,705 of record CM028129.1, read on the forward strand.
TTCCAACTTTTTTCTGGTCTAACATGCAGCAATCCTTGGGTCGTTATTACAGAGCTTTGCTCCAGGATATTTGTGCAGGCTGCCTAATTCATGGAAACTGTTGCAACTGCACCCAAGATTGTAAAATCAGATGCAGTTGTGGCAAAGAGCTTGGTGCACCCTATAATATAAGAGCTATGATGCAGTTCTTGACACAAGTCCTGTGCCATGCTTTGAAAATCCCACCCTTGAACTTTATCTCTATTTTAGTCCATCAGTGTACATCCAATCATGCCTTCAAAAAGCATGTCAAACCTTCCTATGCCAGGTATTCTATCGTTTCTGCCCTAGGCTGCTACAGAGTAGGTTTCATACTTATCTTTGCATAATCCCTTGCCCATTGTTGTTACAAATCTCTGAATTTTGTTATGTATATTAATTTGTTGAACATAGTACTTTATTGTATAGCATGACCGTATGACCTTGAATCTTGTATGTTACCTCCAATACTATTTGTAGCCAACACTTTGTTTTTCCTATTATGTACTGAACCATGTGTTTTTACTTAATATTTGTTATACCGCATTCCTTACTGTTCTCCTGTTGTATTCTCCCAGTTTGCGTCTGAAAATAAGCAACTGTTATTGTCTAGTGCACTCACCTGGTAAATAAAAACTAAGTAACTATAATTAACTAACTACTCTGCTGATATGCTCATTGTAAACAATCATGTTATACTTGGATGATTATGTATTGTATACTTCCTTGAACATAATTCTATGTAATGTATCTGCTGTATTGCATTGCCTGTGGCAGAACCTCCTTGTAAATACATAGATACATAGACAGTGTCGGCAGATAAGGGCCTATGGCCCACCTAGTCTGCCCATTTGAGCTTGTAAGTTCAGTTTGTTTTCCTAGAAGTCTATTTCCCTTACCCCTGACCTCTAGAATTCCTTTATGTCTATCCCATGCATTCTTAAATCCCATGATTGTTTCAGCCCCACCACTTCCTCTGGCAGGGTGTTCCACTTGTCCACCACCCGTTCTGTGAAGAAATTCTTTCTCATGTTTCCTCTGAATCGTCCTCCCTCCAACTTCATCCCATGCCCTCTAGTCCTGAAACATCTTTTTCGCTTAAAAATAGTGTTTTCCTGCACCCTGTTCCTCCTGTAAGATACTTGTATGTCTCTATCATATCCCCTCTCCTCCTCTCCTCCAGGGAGTACATGTTCAGTTCCGTCAACCTGTCTTCATAGGACTTGTGATGCAACCCATGCACCATCTTTGTTGCCCTCCTCTGAACCTTCTCTACCCTGTCTATGTCCTTACGTAGGTATGGTCTCAGAACTGTACACTGTACTCAGGTGGGGCCTCACTAGTGTCTTGTATAGCAGAATTATGACTCCCTTTTCCTGCTGGTGATGCCCCTGCCTATACATCCCAGCATCCTATTTGCTTTACCTTATGCCTTGTCACACTGTTTCTAACTTGAGGTCATCAGAGATGACAACCCCAAGATCCCTTTCCTGCTTGGTGCATGCTATATCCTCACCCCCAACTGATATATTGTGCCAGGTTTTGTGCCCCATATGCATTATCTTGCACTTCTTTGCATTGAATTTCAACTGCCAAACCCTTGACCATTCTTCAAGTTTCTGCAGGTCCCTTCTCATTCTGTCTACACCCTCTGGTGTGTCTACTCTGTTACAGAGCTTTGTGTCATCAGCGAACAGTGAAATTCTGCCTTCTATATCCTGTGCAATATCACTGATGAAGATGTTGAATAGGACCGGTCCCAGACTGATCCTGTGGTACCCCACTGGTCACTCTTCCCTCTGTGGAGTGACAGCCATTTACCACCACCCTCTGTGTCCTGTCACCCAGCCAGTTACCTACCCACCGCACTACTGTCCTGCCCATGCCCATATTCCCCAGTTTGTGTAATAGTCTTCTATGTGGCACAGTGTCAAAGGCCTTGCTGAAGTCCAGATATGCCATGTCCACTGCCCTCCCTGATCCACCTCCTAGTCACCCAGTCAAAAATTCAATGAGGTTGGTCTGACATGACCTCCCCTGGTGAAACCATGCTGCCTTGGGTCCTGTAGTCCATTGACAACCAGATGTTCCACCAATCTCTCCTTCAGTAGTGCTTCCATGATCTTTCCCACTACCGAGGTGAGGCTGACTGGTCTGTAGTTTCCCTGCTTCTCTTTTTCCCACTTTTGTATAAGGGACTACATCTGCTGTCCTCAGTCTTTGGGTACCTCCCTGTTTCCAGTGATTGGCTGAACAGGATAGCCAGAGGTTCAGCCACCACCTCTTAGTTCTTTAAGGACCTGGGTGCACCCATCTGGCCCCATTGCTTTATCAGCTCTTATTACTTCCAGTTCCTTCAGGACCCTTTCGTGTAAAGGGACTTGTGTCCATTTCTGCACCATTCTCACCCCTTGTACTCCTTCAGACCCATTCCCCCTCTTCCTTAGTAAAGACTGAGCAGAAATACCTGTTCAATATGTCAGCTTTACTGTTGTCATCCTCCATGGCTCCCATCCTCCCCTTCAGTCTCACTATCCCTCCTTTGTCCTTCTTTTTCACTTATGTACCTGTAAAAGGTTTTGTCCCTTTAACCACTGATTTTGCAATGTGTTCTTCTGTCTGAGCTTTGGCTTCCCTTACTGACTTCCTGCCTCCTTTGTTTCTCCTGGTACTTCTCCTATCCCCTCTGCCTGTGTCTTTTTGTATTGCCTGAATGCAATCTTTTTGGCTTTCACTTTTTGCTACCTCTTTGGAAACCATAATGGTCTCTCTTTCTTTTCCTCTTGCTAACCTGCTTAATGTATAATTCTGTTGTTCTTATAATCCCCATTTTAAACACTGCCCACTGTTCCTCAATCCCTGATTCCTGTCCCATTCCCCTTAATGCCTCTTTCAAGCATCTCCCCATTTTCCCAAAGTCTGCCCCCTAAATCCAGGATACGTGTTTTGTGTGGTTTGGTTCTGCTCTTTCTGTGATTTCAAACCACAATGACTGGTGGTCACTGTTACCCAGGTGCTCCCCACTGTTACCCCCATCACACTGTCCCTGTTTGTGAGCACAAGGTCCAGTATTGCCTTCTGCCGAGTTGGTTCCATGACCAGTTGCTTGAGGAAGGCACCCTGAAGGAGTCCAGGATAAATCTGCTTCTAGTTGATGCTGCTGCTGGGATGCTCCAGTCCACGTCTGGTATATTGAAGTCTCCAACCAGTACTACCTCACCCTTGTCTGCCATCCTTTGGATGGCTAGCATCAACTCCTATCTGTTTCTTCCTCCTGGGCTGGTGGTCTATAGACCACACCTGTCCGGATGGCTGGCCCCATTTTCCTTTCCAGCTTAACCCACAGTATCTCTCCCCATTTTGTTCCTCCTGGATCTGTGTGGCCCTTATGTCATTTTTCACATACAGTGCCACTCCTCCTCCTTCCTGCCTGCTCTGTCTCTTCTGAATATGTTGTAGCCAGGTATGGCCATCTCCAGTCATGGTTATCATTACACCAGGTTTCAGTGATGGCCACAATGTCCAGGTCTGACTGTACCATGACAGCCTCCAGATCTTCCATCTTGTTGCTAAGGCTCCTGGCATTTGCACATATGGCTTTCCATGATTTGACCTCCTAGACTGCTTCACTGTTCTACTCAGCCCCTTCCTTGGTTGTCATTTATCCCTGGTTCTCCTTGCTGTCTGCCCTTCTGCTGAATTTTGCCCTTTTCTGCTTATCCACCTTTTGGACACTAATCTCCATCTTTTGCACACTGCTTTGCAGAGATAGCCCTCCTCCGGTTCACTGGTTCCATTACTAGCTGTGGGGGTGAGCAAGTAGGTATCATCCTTGCTGGCCACCACCCCTTTGCTGGTTTAAATGTATCAATGTAGCATTTAACTTATCATTGAGTGCTTGATTCCTCCAGGATGGATGCAGGCCGTCAGGCTTGAACAAACCTCCATCCCTCCAGATGGGTCCCAGTCACCAATGAATCCAAACCCTTCCTCACAGCACCAGTTCTTCAACCATGAGTTAAAGTTCCTGGTGCATGCACTCTATGCTCTCCCTTGCCTCGCAGGTAGTACTTCTGAAAGTGACAGAAGTAGCTACTTGCTTGAGACCCTCCCCAGTTTCCTAAACTCTTCCTGAACTTCCTTTGGCTCCCCATTTGCCAAGTCATTAGTACCTAGGTGGATAATGACATCCAGCTCACCCTCCTGTCTTGCCTTCCCAGTGATCCTCAGTATCTTCCTTCCATCCCTCCATGCCGTGGCACCTGGTAGCACCTCACCTCCCTGTCCTCCCCTCCTGTGTTCCTAGCTGGATCCCTCTTATGATGGAGTCCCCACCAGGATTCGCTTCCTCCTCCTCTGGGGTCCACTGCTTTCCCCACTGAGGTCACCTCCTTGCCTAACCTCCACATCCTTTCCTTCCACTTCCCTGGGTACCTCTATTTGGTTGTCCTCATTTGCCAGTGTGGCATATGAGTTCTTGAGAGGAATAGGATCTGGGATGTGCCTCTGCCTGACTGCTCTAACTCTCCCTGAGCCCACTGTCATCCAAGTGCTCCTTGTTCTCGGCATCCTTTGAGGCAGCTGCATTGGACTGGGTGGTTCCTGGACAGGGTGATGGTACTCCTGACCCAGTTTACTTCCGTTCTGAGTCTGGCTACCTCATCCCACAGTCCGAGAGATGCATGCAGATGAGCAGCACCTCAGTGTCCAGAAGGTCTGCCTGAATATGGCTGCCCCACAGCCACTGCATTGCACCACTCCCACATTATACTGCAATTCCACTACTTATCTGCTACTGAAGCTCTCTTAGTTCTCTTTTATTTATTTACAGTACTAAAAATCCTGTAACTGATCCTCAGATATATATTTTTTAAGGAAAAAGAAACCAATAAATAAATAAATGAGTCAAAAACTTGTCGCTGAGGGTGGTCTTCTTCCCTTATGCCCTCCTACTTCACACCTCTTACTATACCCTGTGTTTAGCTCCTGTCAATCAGATTTATCAGGGCATATAATTAAGAGTTGGGGAAGGGGTGGGGTGAAAATTTGCAGCAATTAAAGACAGCACAGAATTACACCACCACTATTTTTAAATTTTCAACAGCCCAAAAACAATTATAAGTAAAGACAACACAGAAAGAAAGTATAGTGTCATTACAAGCCTACAATCAAAGTTTAAAAGAAAAATACCAGTTACCAGTTACTCTGAAGCACTGAATTGAATATGTTTCCTTCCTTCACCTTCTGGCTTCTTCTGAGAAGATGAACTTCTGTTTGCTGCTTTAACTGTGACTAAGCCCCACCTCCAGTTATCACGTAGCTGAGGTCAGAGGCCGACAATTAACACCCTTCACCCAGCTACAGGACAGTCAGACAAGCCAAGATAAAATTTGCAGCAATTAAAGACAGCACAGAATTACACCACCACTATTTTTAAATTTTCAACAGCCCAAAACAATTATAAGTAAAGACAACACAGAAAGAAAGTATAGTGTCACTACAAGCCTACAATCTAAGTTTAAAAGAAAATACCAGTTACCAGTTACTCTGAAGCACTGAATTGAATATTTCCTTCCTTCACCTTCTGGCTTCTTGCTCAATGGAGCCTGCCTGGTGAAATAAACTTGAACTTGAACTAACAAATCATGGGCTTTATAGGGAAAATACAATCTTGAAATAAAATACTGAGAACCTGTAAAGTAAATCACAACACTATATATTTAGAAGGATTATTATCTTCTGAAGTGCCTGCAAAGGCAAAGAAGACTGTGTGATGACTAAAAGGATTTTTCTTTTAATTTTCATTATGCTATTGTAGACCTTTGTAAGTACTATAGCTAATGATTATGGCATTAATGAAAGATAAAGCAAGTGACCTGAATGGAACCAAAAACAAAAGAAAATGTAAAAATATTTAAATAAAATGCAAAATGTTTTTAAAACAGTGTCAACATAATTTTAATGGTTTAATATCACAACACATACACCTAACACTGCAACATCAAAATAACACATATAAATCTATTCAGTTCTGAGAAAAAAGTTATTTTGTAATAATAGTAGATAAAGGCTATATTCTACTGAAATCATCCTAAAAATCCATGGCCTTGCAGATGGCCAGTTATATGAATCTGCCAGCAGAAGCAGACCACTCGGTCTATCAATGTCTCCCGTGTACAGCTAGTCACTTAGACTACAGCTTGTTTTATTTTTACTTATGGTGTTTTCTATTACTGCCTTTATTTCTGTAAGCTCATAGTAGCAAATGTAACAATAAATGCCTTTTAATATATGGATTCTAAAAATAATACCCTTATAAAGCAGCTAAAAATTCCTGGTAATAAAACCTTCCACACTGATAATACCACTGTTTATGACTGATAATACTATAATTCAGGTGCCATAATACTATAATTTGGGACCTGAATGATAGTATTATCATTAAACCTCAACAGCGCTACAGCTAGTCTGCCACTCAATGTCTTTCAAGCATGCCTTCTGATTGGCCGCTTTTTCCTTAGTGGGCAGGCAGAACAACAGTTAAAACAGGGCACATCTATAGCTTAGAGAGAGTGAACCTGGTGATTAGCATTTCCTGTTTTTTTAAACGCTGCCCAAAAGCTAAATTATCTGACTTATCTTGCATTCCCTGTTCCACAAAACAAGAAAAGTAGGACTGCCTACCAATTTTACTATGCCGTGTTGTGAGTGGGACATAGGGAGGAAGGGATGAATGAGACAGCATGACATAGTGCAGTGGTTGGCCGCTGATAACAAAATACAGCCTGTAACAAAATACATTAAGAAATTGCATCCATATATTAAAAATAACAGGTCACTGCGTATTACTGGTGAGATACCATCTCAAGGTTCTGGAAACGGAACCTCTTGAGCTTCTCTCAAGGTTCCTACATGTCCAGAACCTCTCGATGGTATTACTCACTGGTAATGCCTAGTGACCTATCCATTATTTTATTTTTATCAGGTTGCAGACATCTATCATTTTCATCATTTGTGCACCAACATAGATTATCAAAATGGGAGCACAAAACAAATCAAAGGTGAAGTATTTATGAGATGATCTGAATGATATGAGTGGTCTTCTGTACAGGAGAGCCAAACCTTTTTCTAGTGAATTACTAGAAACATAGTAGTTGACAGCAGATAAGGACCGCAAGGCCCATCCAGTCTGCCCATTTCTTTTCTACCTTATGAATGTGCCATTGGCCTTTGCTCTGTCACTAGCCTATCTAGTCATATTCATCTGTATTGCTCTTATGTTTATTCCATTCCTGTTTAAAGCCCTGCACTGTATTCATATCCACCTCTTCCTGAGGTAGGCTGTTCGTGCATCCACCTCCCTTCTGTGAAAAAGAACTTCCTCACATTATCCTTTAATCAGCCTACCTCTAATCTCATGCTGTGTCCTCTTGTTCTGCTATTTTTCTTATATTGAAACATGTTAGACTTTTCACCTTGCCAAAGCCCTTAAGGTGTTTGAATGTTTCGATCATATCACCTCTCTCCCTCCATGGCACTAGGGTATACATATTGAGCTCCGTTAATCTGTGTAATAAGTTGATGTAGTCCCTGCACAACTTTGGTTGCCTCTCTCTGGACTGCCTCAATTGGGTTAATGTCCTTGTGAAGGTGTGGCCTCCAGTACAGCATGCAGTACTCCAGATGGGGCCTAACCAGTGTCTTGCAAAGAGGATTATTACTTCCTCTTATCGTGTGATGCCCCTACTAATATACCCCAACATCCCCCAGCCTTACCTACTGCTCTAGTAGTCTGTTTGGATGATTTCAGGTCATCTGTGATGATCATGCCCAAACCTCTTTCTTCCCGTGACTGCCAGCAACTCCCTCCCAGCCTATAGGTGGCTTCAGGGTTCTCTTCTCCTAAGTGCATGATCTTGCACTTCTTTGCGATTAAACCCTAGTTGCTACTCTTCTGACCATTTTGTCTGTTTATCCAGATCTCTCCTCATTCGACCCACACCATCTGGCTCATCTACTCTGTTGCAGATGTTGGTGTCATCTGAAACAGACAAACCTTACACTCAGTCCATCTGCAATGTCATTGATGAAGATATTGAAGAGGACTGGCCCAGGACTGATCCCTGAGGAACCCCAAATGTGACTTGCATATCTTCTGACTGTGTACTGTTTACCATCACTCTCTGTTTTCTGCCTGTCAACCAGTTTACCACCCAGTTGACCAACTTCTGACCCACCCTGAGCCTACCCAGCTTATTAGTCACAGTATCGAAAGCTTTGCTGAAGTCAAGGTGCAACTTCAACTGCTGCCCCTTGGTCCACCTCTCTGGTTACCAAGTCAAAGAAATCTATGAGATTATTTTGACAGGACCTTCCTGTTATAAACCCATGCTGTCTTGGATCCTGTGCTCCTATGGATTCCAGGTGCTACACTATCCTTCCTTATGGAGTGCCCCATAATCTTGCCCACTACTGAGTTAAGACTGACTGTTCTGCAGTTCGCTGCCTCCTCCCTACTACCACTCTTGTGGAGCAGGATCACATGAGCCCTTCTCCAGTCTTCTGGGACTTCTCCTGTGCTCAGAGACTCACTAAACAGTTTTGATAATGGCTCTCTAGTTCCATCCTTAGCTCCTTTAGTACCATAGGATGTATGCCATCCGGTCCCATTGCCTTATCCACCCTGAACTTATTGAGCTCTTGTAGGACCCTTCTTTTGTGAAGGGACTAGTGCACACTTCCTCCACCCTGTGTCCATGGTGCTAAGCTGTGGCCCAGCCCTACCTTCTCTTCCATAAATATTGAACAGAAGTATCTATTTAGGATAGATACTTTACCTTGTCCTCCTCCTCACACGCCCACTTATACCCTTTGATCTTAGCACACACCCTTCTCGGACTTTTCCTTCACTAATGTATCTACAGAAAGTCTTGTCACCTTCTTTTACTGTTTGTGCTAGTGTTTCCTTGGTTTGGGCTTTTGCCTGCCTTACTGCCTTCCTGCTTCCCTTGGGGAAGTTCGAGGCCTCCCTATCTTCATCCCACTGTGTTCCTTATATTTCTGAAGGCCAGCCTTTTGGCTCTAACCTTTTCTGCTACTGTTTTTGAGAACCAAAGTGGTTTCTTCTTCTTTGTGCTTTCTTTTCTCTCTAACACAATGGGATGTTGCTTCAGGTATTGCATCCTTAATGCTTGCCCACTTAGCCTGTACCCCTCACCTGGATTTCTTTTTGCCAGGGCTAGCTTAACTCTGTTGGCTATCTTATCAAAGTCAGCTACTCTGAAGTCCCATATTTTGCATTTGAATTAGATGATTTAGTTCTAGTGGCCAAATTGAACCATACCAGGTGATGGTCACTGGCCCCAGGTGTCCTTCTACCTGAGAACTGTGATCCTTTCCTGATAGTCAGTAGTAGATCTAGGATAGCCCTGTCTCTTGTGGGTTGTTGTACCACTTGTTTGAGGCCCTCCTGCAGGGAATCCACTATGTGTCTAGTTCTGGCAGATGTTCCTGCTGGTATTGACCAATCTGTATCTGACATGTTAAAGTCTCTGATTATTAGAACCTCCCTTTCACTGCCATGTTTTGTATATCTACTAACAGTAATTTGTCTATGTCCTCCCCTGGTCTGGGGCCTGTAGACAACCCCAGTTCATATGGCTGTCCCATTTCTTGTTTCCAGGGTGACCCATAGATCTTCTGGCTCCTTATGTGTATTCTGAATTTTGTAACTTTGATATTTTCATTGACACAGAGAGCCACTCACCCCCCATTTTGCACCTCGGTCTCTTCTGAACAGTACATAGCCAGGTACTGAAGTCTCCCAAGTGTGGTTACTGGTAAACCATGTCTTGCTAATAGCTACTATGTCCAGATTACTTTTGTCATTATTAGCTGCAGGTCTGGGATCTTGTTTCCAGATTGTGAGCATTGTGTACATGAGTTTTCATTGGCCAGATTTTAATGGGTTAGTTGTTGGGTGAGGTCTGGCATTTCCTCTGTCGTCATTTGGAAAACCGTGCCTTTTTTTCTACCTGGTGATGCATATGAACTACAAACATGCTGAACTCCTGTTTGACCACTAGCTGAGAGGGGAGGGCATTCTTCCCATTTGACTTATCTGGTGCTGCACCCCTCTCCCCATTGGCTAGTTTAAATATTCTGCAAAGACGCAAACTTCTGCTGCAATGCACTGACTCCTTTTAGTCAGATGCAGTCCATCAAATTTAAGGAACTTTCATTCCCAAAACTGTTGCCAGTTCCCTACATATTTGTGTCCTTTTTTCTGGCACTAGCCCTTGAGCCATATGTTTAGCTCCTCTATCTCCCCATCTCTGACCTTCCATCCATCTGCCACCCTCTCCCAGACTGGCAGGATCTTAGAGAAGGACATGCGGACAAAATGGATGATAGTTTGTCACCCAGCCTAGTAATTTGTTCCTTGGTCTCTACAACTGACCTGCAGGTGAGATCGTTAGTCCCTATGTGTACAAGGACATCAATATTTACTCCTGCTTCCTGTACAGTTTTAGCAATGCGATCTGTGTCTCCATGCTAATACACCTGGGAGACATCTGACCATTACCTCTGGCTGGAGATAGGTATCAAGTCCCAAATCATGGAGCCTCCTATGATGAGAAGTTTTTGATTTTTTTGCTTTTTTGTTTTGGTTCCTGTTTTGGATGATTTTTGTTGTGCTAGCTCCTGTGCTGCAGTGTCCTGCTCTGCAGCATCCTCTACCCTTTGTTTGAGTTCCAAGATAGAGGCAGATACCTGTTTGTTGTTTTATATGGTTTATGGAAGTGATATGCTGGACAGCACTGAGTGAAGCGGCACCTGATTTGCCACTCCTAACCACCTGCCAACCTCCTGGACCAACTACCTTCTACAGTTGAGATGCTTTTGTTGGATGTTGGGAAAATGGTGGGAGGTTCTTATAATATATTTCCTCCTGAATGTGTGATTTGAGGTACACAATCTCTGTCCATGCTGCCTGGAGCTGAGCCCTTAGATGTCCAATGACCCAAGATGCAGGACAGTGTCTTAAATCCTATAAAAGTGGCTTCTGAAAGTGTCCTGCAGTACCTGCAGTTAATAATATCCATTCCAGATAAGGTCAGGGTAATTAGAAGGAGGAAAATCACATCAAAAGTTTGATTTTGTGTTTTGTTTGTTTATATGACTTGTTATAACAAGTTAAATTACTTATGCTCCTGTAAATGAGGTCACTGTGTGGATACCTTCTGATCTGCCCCTTCATGCTTTACTACAGGAAATGTCACGATTCTGCTACCCTGTAACTGGAGTGTAGGGTGGGGTGGTTGGAGATCGGGGTGGGTGGGTGACTGGGCTCTTCCCATGCCGAAAAATAAGAACCTTGATGAAAGAAATAAGGAGGTAAGAGTAGAACCAATCAGCCAGCAACAAATACACCTTTCTATTTTCCCTCCTATACCTCTAGCACTTACCAGTATTCTTTCCACTAGTGACTGATTTCCTTCCAAGCTTGGCTTATGTGTTTAGCACCGAATCTTTCTCCAAGACCATAGTATTACCTGGCCCTCATGCCCGGTTACCTATCAGGTACATGCTCTGAAAATCTGCTCTTCTGAACCAGCACTTTAGGCTTCTCAACTTCCTCTTCCGTTGGATACCCCTTCCTAGCACTTGCTCTAAAAAACAGCCCTAGTGCCCCAGACTTTTCTAGGCTTCTATACCGCTCACTCTGGCACCTCCTCTTCATACCTTTTTCTGCCCTATTTTTCCTCCACCATCCTATCATCAAGTGTACTATTTTCCTTGTCCCTCCTCTGATAGGTTTAGGTTTGCATACTTATACTTGAGCACAGATCATTGACTCTGAAATGTCAGTACACTGTAAATATTATGTCTAGTCCTGCTGAACATATCATTTAGTCTAGCATTGACCAATGTAATGTTTATACACTGTAAATATTATTTCTAGTCCTGCTGATTGTATCACTTAGTCTCTGAATTCTATACTATTTTACCCCTTGCCTTTGTCCAATGTAATTTATGATTATATGTTCTGCCTAGGTCCATCTTGAAATGAGCATTGCTCAATGATGTTCACCTGGTAAAATAAAGATTTTGATTGATTGATTGAAATACAGTAGCACTGAAAGCTTATCCTAATGATAGATACAACTGTAAAACCTGCATAGCACCACCTGTAATGATTTCACAGAATATATACCCTGTAAGAAGCACTTTGCTGCAGAGAAAATGAAGCAGTTACAGAAGATATACTTGCAAAAGACAATTTGAATCAGAAGGTTACAGCAGTAATCTGTAAGCACACACCTGTAGGCAGACCCTGTAATAATGCAGCAGAAGTTATACCCAGCAACAACAATTTGAATCAGAGAAAAAGAAAGCAATAAAATGTTAACAACAAATAGTAACAATCCCTGTGAGTACAAAAACAACACACAGTAAATCTGCCAAGCCAAAAGAAGGCTTAATCATTTTCCTTGCTTTGGTAAGGTTCTTTGCACTGTCAGTTCAAGCAACCTAGAAGAAAAGAGTTCAGGTGAGGCTTAGGTGCATTTGCCAGCAAATCTAGTCTTCCACCCCATACTGATTTATCCTAGTCCCATGCGAGCAGCTATATTACATACTTTGTTTGTAAAGTTCTCAACAGCATGGTAAGAAGGTTAGAGTTATCAGGAGCCCAACACAGTGGTCAGACACAGAATTTGATGCAATTATATTTTAGAGGTGTACAAATCCCAGTTTTATTTTCTGAATAATATGGTCCCCAGTATTAGCACACACATATTTTTACTATTCATGACACTTATTATTGTGAATTGAAAAACAAACTAAAAAGTAAAGGAAAAACTTACAAAATCCTTTATCCTTGCATAGATTGCCAAACTATTATCCTGGACATACCATCCCCAGCAAGTAACAAATGCGTCATGGCTTTGGTCCAATAGCAGTGAAATGACTGACTTAAAAACTGACCATTCACGTTTATTGTCAGAAAATCTAAATGTGGCACATAACAAGTAACTATTTAATTTTTATTGAAATAGTTGCCTAGGAAAGACAAGCAAAAGTCAAGCTGGGTAGTGTTGCTACTCATCCTAATTTTGGCCAACTCAATGTCCAACTCTTCCTTTTCTGATTTGTGACCTTAGTTACAGATCTGGCTAAGTAGAGGCATGCTCCTCCTTTTTAACACACAGATACTGAAGTGTTTGAAATGCAGCTGCTCACTCCAAGAAATAAACAAAATACAAAAACACAAATAAGGAGGAGCACTAACAAGATAAATGAGGCAAAATAAGTCAGCACACACACATAAAGTGCAAGAGAATGAGCTCTGGCACTACTACCCAGCGCTTGGTCTTCTCATGACCCTTCCTCCTTCCTTGTGTCTGACTCAGTGGGCTTGACTTCAAAGAGCCCTTAGATCACCACAATTTGCAATGATCTAGGGCTGTGGCAAATTATAGGTGCATCATGGGCCTCCACAAAAGTCTATAAAACCGGTCCCTGCACCAAAACCCAGAAGTTGCTTCACCTGCAGGTTAACACCAAATGATTGCCACACTTTGTGAAGATCTACAGGGATATGGCCCCAACTCCTGCCTGGATCAACACCAGGAGGGCTGGGATGGTTAACGGGGTAAATATGCCTGGCAGGATGGGTTTGGGAGCTGAAAGGGAGGGTGCCATAGGGATGTTGGGGATATAGTGGGCATGCCAGGAGTGATGTGGCACCGGTGGGGTTCCTGTTAAAATAACTATAATGCCAATGGGATGGTACCATGGGGGTACAGGGATAAACAGTGCTCAAGGCTGGGCTGTTGCTAGGGCCATACCCTCCTGGGGCCATGGTGCTGTTCATCCCTGAACCTCCATGGTACCATCCCATTAGCTTTATAGTTACATTAATGGCACCCTTGCCTAGTGCCACATCACTCCTGGCATGCCCACTATCTCCCAACACCCCTATGGCACCCCCATGCCCTTCAGACCCCAACCCTACTATCAGAGCCTTCCCAATTCACCATCTTGTGTAGCACTAGTGCAGGGATTTAGACCACCTCCTGGCTGGTCTAACTAGAACTTGTTGCTACACCCATGGCAGGGCTTCCAGAATATCAAAAAGGAGATGTTGCTGCCTGCCATGACACAAGCCCTTGCAACCTGGCACAACTGGCTGTGTGTGAGGCAACCATGACCCCAGGGGTGTTGGTGTGGTTGCTTTTGGAGTTGCCACAGCTGAATCAGAAAATCCTGATTGATGCAAGCTGAGACACAAGTCACCTCTTGTATCACAATCTTTGAATGCAAGTCCCTTGTGTCAATCTATCTTTTTGAAAATTAGGCCCAGCATCTCACAGACTAGTCCAGCAGCAAGAATTACCAGTCATTTATATCAGGCACAGTAGTCTTTATTTGTGCTGTGATATTTAATTTTGTCTTATTTAGTACCTTTTCCTTATTATTTATCTTTTACTTTTGCTTTTTTTTTGCTGTAGTATTTAATTGTATCTTCTTTAGTATCCTTAATATTTTTGCATTGTTTTAAAGCTTTTGACTCACCCATCTTTCACAACTGTCACTAGGCAACCACTGCTAGCCTATGTCTCCCTCCCTCCCATCCATCACTGCAGAACACGGCAGGCCCTTACTACAGCTGCAAGCCTACAGTTTTCACTTCCTAAAAGAAAGCACTGAGTAAAGGCAGGACTGGAGTGTTACTGAGACTGGTATTTATATCTTGCTTTAGTTTGTGCTTTTCTTTACATTTAAGCAGCAGGCAGTATCCTGTCAAAATTGATTTTAATTCATTTAAAACAAGAATCTTCAGACTCAAACAACTGGCAGCATTTTTACTCTATCAGGCACCCACAATAATTTTTTTTTTTAATATCTTTATTAGATTTTCCTTTAAGTAGAGACAGACATACATCCACCTGATCAAAACTCAGGAGCCACAATCCTTAAAACTGGTTGTGAAACCTATATACAAAACAACTATACAAGCACAGCCAGAAGGTTCATTCTCCAAGAAAACAAAAAGAAAGGCCAACTTGGTTAACATCAATGTCTTGGGGCATCCTGTTTCTTAATGTAACTATGCCTCAGCAGGGCAATCCTGAACTCTGAGATGTATTTCCCCAATATCATAACAATATCATAACACCCTAGGCCATCGCCGAGGTATATAGGCAATCAGGAAATGACCCCAGTTATGTCCTCTGAAAAGAGAGAGGGAGAGTCCCACCCACCCCAAAAGCCTAGCAGACCAAAGCAAATATTCTGTGCATTAAGCAATTATAGATGACATCACATTTCAACTCAATATACATGAACAATATCTATATAAGACCGCTTAGTTCAGCAGTTTGATAGTCCCCATTAATCACAACCAGACAGACAGACCTGCATCTGAGTGCTGGGAACCCACAAGGAATATACAGCTTCTACTGTTGACCATCTTTAGAATATATCCCTCTTTACCCTGGGACTACATTTGTCTATTTATTTTCCAAAAGCCCAAAGCAGATCCTCACCCATTGCGAATACATATAGCTTTGATAATCTTTCCAATGTTTCAATATAAAGGATTTAACTATTGCAGACATCAATGATAATTGATATTTGGGTGTAGCACCTGCTATTGTTGACAAATCACCTAATATACAAATTCCTGGTTAGATAAGATTTGAATAATCTAGTAGCGGGTCCATAGATTGTTTAATTTGCCATAGAGGCCTAATTTTAGTGCAGTCCCACAATACATGCAGGATATCCGCCCAGCGACTCCACATCTAAAACACTGGTCTGCCTGTCCAAGGCGGTGATCATATAGTTTCCTAGGACAAAATACATATTAGAAGTAATGAAGTACTGTATGATCTTATACTTAGGTACAGGTACTGTATATACTTATTACAACTCCAAATTTCTTTCCAGTCAGGTTTCTGAGGGACCAAGACTCAATCCCAATATATAACCTGCTTGGGGAGGCTGGGCAAGGTAATAGCACCTTATAGACTTTTGATAACAAATTTGAGGTAGACTCCACCCCACTTAAGTTGTCCAATATAAAGGGATTCTCTGGGATTCCACCAGCCTTCTCACCGCCTCCCAACATTTTGGTGAACTGTAACACTCTGTAAAATGCATTGTAGCACATCCAGGTGGAAGTGTCACTGCATTGTCAGTTATAATATCCCAGAGTCACTCCTCCCTGCTGGTCAGACCAGCGTTAGTTATTACCTGGCCCTCAATCAGAAAATTGGGGTTACCCAACACAGGTTGGCTCCTGGCCTTGAGCTGGTTTCTCCTTTGGGTAGGGTGAGAAATAGCCACCAGGCATTGCTGTCTTAACAATTGGAGTTGGGATTGGTTTCTTGAGGCATTTCTCTGGGTAGTAAAAGCAGCTCAGGAGAAAGACCCGAGTCCCATAATATTTGCCTGTCAATTTGTAACCATGTGGAATATACATCTCTCTCCCCCATTTTAGTCCAGCTGTTCTTAAGACCCAGTTGACCCATCACATAATATAAGTGAAGATCAAGCAGCTTAAGTCCCCTTTGTTATGTGGTAAACACAATATACTGTGTTTCTTCTTAGGAGGCTTGAAATCTATAGAAATTAGACATCAATTTCCTAATTTTAATAAACCAAAATTTAGGGAAACTATATGGTGCTAGACATACTGGTATAATAAACTAGGCAGCAGGTTCATCTTAATTAGCCCTATCTTGCTGCAAAGTTCAAGGAAGCTTGTTCCATCTCAAATGTCCCCTCTGGTTGCCCCTAAAAACTTGTCTAGGTTTTTTCCTGCACCATCTTCCATATTAGCTGTGATCCATGTACCCAAATATTTGAGACCGCCTACTGCCCATTGGATCTGTGATGAGACAAAGTCTGCTCTAGATACATGTGGAGTCACAGGAGAATCTGGGTTTTATTTTAAGTTTAATTTATAATTCGATACTTTAGAAAACTGCTCTATAATTTCAACTGTTTTGTTAAAGCTTGTGACCAGATCCAGGAGATGCAGCAATATATCATCTGCAAAACTGAACATTTGTTTCCTTCCCACTATTGTAATCCCTTTTATAGTGGCTTCCTAATTTATAGCATTTAATAAGGGTTCAAGATATATATTGAACAATATTGGGGAGAGGGAAAGTCCTGCCTGGTTCCATTTTCAAGTTGTATCTCCTGAGATATATACAGTATCCATTATAGAGCACTCTGGCCATTGGTGCTGCATATAGGTTCTTAATGCCTCTAAGAAGGCCTCAGGAAATCCATCTTCTTCATTGTAGAAAATAAAAATAGATGGGAGACCCGATCAAATGCCTTCTCAGCATCTAAAGATATCAAGGCTAAGGGTAATTAGAAATTCTTTGCATAACTCAGAATATGGTAGAGTTTTCTAAGGGCATCATCTGCCTCACTACCCAGCATAAAACCTACCCTGCTCACTATTAATTAGAGTCAGGGCAATATTTAAAATTCAGTTAGCAATAATCTTTGTTAGAATCTTGATGTCTTGCTTCATTAAAGCTATAGGTCTAGAGCTGCCAGGTAAATCCTTGGGCATATCCAGTTTCAAAACTAAAGTGGTATACGCTTGGTATAATGGGAGGGTGAGACAAGCCTGACTGCATTATATGGCTAAAGCACTCCATCAACAGGGGTAGTATAACAGGGAGATGTGTTTGATAAAATTTACCCATGAGGCCATCCGGCCCTGGGGTCTTATCATGGGCAGGACTGTACCACTGCTCTGATCTCCACTTCTGTAATAGGGACCTTCCAGTTCCTTAATCTGTACAGCATCCAATACAGGTAGAGGTGTATTGTCCAAGAAAGTTTCTATTTTCTTCTCCTCACCATGTTGCCCTTCATGGTATATTTCTTTATAGTAGGATGCAAGTGCATCTGCCACTTCCTGAGGCTTTGTTAAACTGCCCCAGCATAGCTTATGGAAGGAATTGTTCTAGCTGCTTCCTCATTCCTTAACCCTAGCTGCTAGAAGTCCACCAGGAACATCCCTTGTAGTAAATATTTAGCTTGTATCCTTTCTATCCCAAACTCTGTTTTCATACAAACTATCCGCCATCTCTCCTCTTAAACTTTTAAGTTCATTATCTATGTCAGCATCTGACCTCAAGAGGAGTCAATGATTCAATTGCCCCATTATAAATTCCTCTTTGTACTTCTAAATCTGCTACTTCGTATGCATCTTGTGCTATCCCTGCACACAGAACCTGCATGTAGGCCATGCAAGATGTCTATTCTGGAGCGTGGCAGTTAGGTCTGTATTATTCCCAAAGGGCTATTTCTAATTTCTGCTGGATTGACCCTCTGCTAATAAAGAATCCTTCTTCCTCCACGGATATGGTCGAGCAGGAACAGGGATTGGCTTCAAGTCAGTTGAACTGGAGAATGATCTGATAAAACCTACATTAGGTTTCCACCTCCTTAACCCCACTAAGTACCTCCCTGTTGACCAAAAAGTAGTAAATTCTAGACTAGGTCTTATGAGCCACTGAGAAGAATGTCATATGATCACCGTCAGCACAGTGAGTTCGAGGGGGTCCACCAGGCAGTGACCTCCAATAGTCTATTCATAGCCACCTGAGCCCTAGAAGGAGGCCCTCTGGATGGTGGAACCCGATCATCCCAGTTATTGAGGCAAAGGTTAGAATCCCTGCTGAAATAAGGGACGAGGCAAACTTGTTAACATCCTTTTCAAGTGCAGCAAAGAACTCCAGGTTAGAGGGAGTTGGACCATAGATAGAGACAATTGTAAGCTCTATACCCATAATATTGCCAAAAATATAGATCCTCTACAGTCCACCCATCAAGTTACTTGTTCTATAGAGTATGGACAGCCTTTCCTATTAAGATTGCAACCACCCCTCAAGCCATTTCGTTACCTAGTCCAAAGACCTGACCTACCCACATCCATTTGAGGAGGTTCAATTCCTCTATCAATAAATGAGTCTCCTGTTGTGTGGCAATGTGGGCTCCGGCCGAGCAATATGTCTCAATATTTCAAGTCGTTTACGCTCACCCCTGAGACCTTTACACAGGCATCCACAATGATGACACACTACTCTGCCTCAGTGTGAGCCCATTTTTCGGCAGCATGGTGATGTCACAATCCTGATGTATTGCTGTGAGTAGGGTACTGAGAACTATTTAACAGGACAGTGAGAGTATAGTCTTCCATTTAGTAATTTGGATGGCTGCATGACTCATATTACTCAGCTGTTCTCTTCATTTACCACAGTGGTGTGTGTGTGTGTGTGTGTGTGTGTGTGTGTGTGTTTGTAACCCTGCCTGCAGTATATAGCACTGTTTCTAGAGCCTCTTACATGATTGTGCATGTTAAAAGACCTTAAGGCAGTAATGGCTATAATTTCTATTGAAACACATTCATCATATTAAGAGCATGCAAGATAAATAGTTATGGAACAGTTAACTTCCATAAACAATAAAAACATTATTTCTTTTCAATTGTACTTCTTTTCCTACACTGTAGTACTGCATTCCATTGTAAAATTCCAATCTGTGCTTTAGCTTGATTTGCAATTACAAGATTTTGCCTTTAAAGAGTCTTTGCTTCTATTACACACTTATTTTTCATTGCTGCATATTTACCTGATTCTGTGATATATGTGTGTTCATTTTGACAAAATGCATCTGTAAAACAAAGATATTTATAATAATTAGACAGTTAATGAAGTTGTGTGCCTTTTCTGGTATTTTAATGGTTTTAATTCCCTGTTCTCAGAATACCTTGCAACACATTCAGTCTTAACCTTTGATTATGCTGGTCATTAATCTTCAGCATTCTAGTGTGCTTTTAAACACATAAAAGTTCAGCTGGACGTCGGCACAGAGGTCAGAGTTTCACTTCTAGACACCGAATGACCCTGGTTCGGGAATGGACTCAGGACATTTGAGGGCCAGCAGGGGCAGAAGGATGGAGCATCCCGAGACTGCTCTCCTTCTCCGAGGAGAGGATGGGAATGTGGCGGTGTGACAGACCCCTGGTGGAGGCGGGGTACCACAGCAACGGTGCCATAATGCTGAGGGGATGAAACAGATGCCAGATGTCATTGCTCATCCCCACCCAAGAAAAAGCAAGACAAAATCTTCAGCTGCTGGCCATCCTTGATGAAGCCACCTCAGCTTCAATTAACCTCCAGGCTAGCCCTCTGACCTATCTCATCACTTGCAGCACTGTTAGGAGGCTTCTGCTCCAACACCACCCGGGGGTAAGCCAGGGGTATCGGAGGTCGAGGACGATTTGGAGGTGGAAGCCCAAGGTCCATGACCAGGCTGAGGTTCCAAGCAGCTAGTAGCAGGGGAAAAAGGCATACTAAATAAAAAATACATAAAAGTTGACATTTATTTTCTTGTGCAGTCCCATAAAGGCCTTTGTGTTTTTCCAAAATTTTGGCAAATTCCTCTCCTCTTTCATTTAATTTTTCTGTCCAATGTCCACTTCTACATTTACATTTTATTTCTATTTGATCAAGTTTACAGCATGAAAGGCTAGCAACAGTGGCAGCTCCAGCATCTGTTGGTTACCAGGTCACTGGCTGGGCACTACAGTTGGAAGCCAGGGCACCTGATGAAACCGGAATGGAAAACATATGTGCATATTCATGTGTGCCTGCTTCTTGGAGTATTTGAGCTAATGATGAATGTTAAGTTTCTAAAAATAAAAATGCAAATTCCATTGTATTTTTACAGGAAATGGCCCTCGCTTCTTCTGTCTTGGGGTGGGGTACAGATGGCCCAGCTTGTCTTGGCTTGGGATGGTTGTCTCTGCTTCTCCTGGCTCAGAGGGAGGAATAGTCCTGCTTCTACTTCTCAGCAGGAGCTAGGGTCACATGATCCAGAAGATAGGCCACCCCAAGCCAGGAAAAGCAGGGCCACCAAGCCAGGAGAAACAGGATATACCTTCCCCAAGCCAAAAGAAGCAAGGCCATCCTCACCCCCAAAGCCAGGAGAAGCAGGGCTTCCCCACCAGGAAAAGCAAGCTATTCCTCCCAGAGGTAGGAGAAGAAATGGCCATCCCAACCCCTTTACAGAAGGTATCCACGCATCAAAAGGGTCCTTAATGGATTGGCCACCTGCAGTGGCAGGCCAGGCGATCAAGCGCCATGCATTCTCTCTTTGAGTCTCCTCCCCTCCCACAGTACTGAGAGATATTAAAAAATACAAAAAATAGCCACTTAACTTACTGAAAAGGCACAAGCAGCCAGAACCCTGTCTCTCTGGTTCTGCAGGCAGTTTCTTTCTTGGCTGTTTTGCTGCTGGCAGGACTTTTACTTGAGGGTCTAACTCTGTGCTGCAGCTACTGGCTGGGTAGGTGGCTAGCTGGTGCTGCACTGTCTCATTAATGACCAGAGTGTGCTCTAGTATTTTATGAAAAAGTACAGTATAGTACAGCTCTTTAGGGTTAGCTATACTTCTGGGTTGAGGGGGGTGTCTGTGCTGCAGCTTGGAAGCAATGCAATGCATTTCTGGTTTGGTGGGCATGGTTGGCTAGGGTGACTCCAGATTCAGGAAGCTAGGTACTCACCATGAGCCAAACCACACTGCCACTCCCTGCCCCAACACTGGTGCCCAATTATGGAGTTGGATGGAAAACTAAAATGAAAGCAAGAAGCCACTTGCTGCTCATTCCTGTTGCCACCAAACTGCCCGAATTCTGACTCTAAGTGCTTAAACCTAAAGTCAGATAGTAAATGACAAAAGTAAGCAAACAATGACAGCCAAACTGCAGTGCTGTCAACACTCCATTCTAACACTAAGTGCACAGTTCCCAGGTCCAACAGTCAATGAAAAAAAGCAAGCATACAATGGGGCCCATCTCAAGAATGTTTTAGAATGATACATAGATACATAGACAGTGTCGGCAGATAAGGGCCTATGGCCCACCCAGTCTGCCCATTTGAGCTTGTAAGTTCAGTTTGTTTTCCTAGAAGTCTGTTACCCTTACCCTGACCTCTAGAATTCCTTTATGTCTATCCCATGTATTCTTAAATCCGTGATTGTTTCAGCCCCCACCACTTCCTCTGGCAGGGTGTTCCACTTGTCCACCACCCGTTCTGTGAAGAAATTCTTTCTCATGTTTCCTCTGAATCAGTCCTCCCTCCAACTTCATCCCATGCCCTCTAGTCCTGGAACATCTTTTTCACTAAAAATAGTGTTTTCTCACCCTGTTCCTCCCTGTAAGATACTTGTATGTCTCTATCATATCCTCTCCCTCCTCTCCTCCAGGAGTACATGTTCAGTTCCTTCAACCTGTCTTCATAGGACTTGTGATGCAATCCATGCACCATCTTTGTTGCCCTCCTCTGAACCTTCTACCCTGTCTATGTCCTTACGTAGGTATGGTCTCCAGAACTGTACACTGTACTCCAAGTGGGGCCTCACTAGTGTCTTGTATGTGGAATTATGACCTCCTTTTCCTGCTGGTGATGCCCCTGCCTATACATCCCAGCATCCTATTTGCTTTACCTGCTGCCTTGTCCACTGTTTCCCTACCTTGAGGTCATCAGAGATGACAACCCAAAATCCCTTTCCTGCTTGGTGCATGCTATATCCTCACCCCAACTGATATATTGTGCCAGGGTTTTTGTGCCTATATGCATTATCTTGCACTTGCATTGAATTTCAACTGCCAAACCCTGACCATTCTTCAAGTTTCTGCAGGTCGCTTCTCATTCTGTCTACACCTCTGGTGTGTCTACTCTGTTACAGAGCTTTGTGTCATCAGCGAACAGTGAAATTCTGCCTTCTAGATCCTGCGCAATGTCACTGATGAAGATGTTGAATAGGACCGTCCCAGCACTGATCCCTGTGGTACCCCACTGGTCACTCTTCCCTCTGTGGAGTGACAGCCATTTACCACCACCCTCTGTGTCCTGCCACCCAGCCAGTTACCTACCCACCACACTACTGTCCTGCCCACACCCATATTCCCCAGTTTGTGTAATAGTCTTATATGTGGCACAATGTCAAAGGCCTTGCTGAAGTCCAGATAGGCCATGTCCCCTGCCCTCCCTGATCCACCTCCCTAGTCACCCAGTCAAAAATTCAATGAGGTTGGTCTGACATGACCTTCCCTGGTGAAACCATGCTGCCTTGGGTCCTGTAGTCCATTGACAACCAGATGTTCCACCAATCTCTCCTTCAGTAGTGCTTCCATGATCTTCCCCACTACCGAGGTGAGGCTGACTGGTCTGTAGTTCCTGCTTCCTCTTTGTTCCCACTTTTGTATAAGGGACTACATCTGCTATCCTCCAGTCTTGGGTACCTCCCTGTTTCCAGTGATCAGCTAAACAGGATAGCCAGAGGTTCAGCCACCACCTCTTAGTTCTTTCAGGACCCTGGGGTGCACCCTATCTGGCCCCATTGCTTTATCAACTCTTATTACTTCCAGTTCCTTCAGGACCCTTTCTCATGTAAAGGGACTTGTGTCCATTTCTGCACCATTTTCACCCCTTGTACTCCTTTAGACCCATTACCCCTCTTCCTCAGTAAAGACTGAGCAGAAATACCTGTTCAATATGTCAGCTTTACTGTTGTCATCCTCCACTGCTCCCATCCTCCCCTTCAGTCTCACTATCCCTCCCTTTGTCTTTCTTTTTTTTCACTTTGTACCTGTAAAGGTTTTGTCCCTCTACCCACTGATTTTGCAATGTGTTCTTCTGTCTGAGCTTTGGCTTCCCTTACTGACCTCCCTGCCTCCCTTTGCTTCTCCTGGTACTTCTCCCTATCCCTTCTGCCTGTGTCTTTTGTATTGCCTGAATGCAATCTTTTTGGCTTTCACTTTCTTTGCTACCTCTTTGGAAAACTATAATGGTCTCCTCTTCCTTTTCCTCTTCTAACCTGCTTAATGCATAATTCTGTTGTTCTTGTAATCCCATTTTAAATACTGCCCACTGTTCCTCAACTCCTGATTCCTGTCCCATTCCCTTAATGCCTCTTTCAAGTATCTCCCCATTTTCCCAAAGTCTGCCCCCTAAAATCCAGGATACGTGTTTTTTGTGTGGTTTGGTTCTGCTCTTTCTGTGATTTCAAACCACAATGAGTGGTGGTCACTGTTACCCAGGTGCTCCCCACTGTTACCCCCATCACACTGTCCCTGTTTGTGAGCACAAGGTCCAGTATTGCCTTCTGCCGAGTTGGTTCCATGACCAGTTGCTTGAGGAAGGCACCCTGAAGGAGTCCAGGATAAATCTGCTCCTAGTTGATGCTGCTGCTGGGATGCTCCAGTCCACGTTAGTTGTTTTCTGCATTAATCTATTGTATACTGCTCCTGCTATTCATTATGCTATTGCATATTTGTGTACTTGCCACTTGTACAACAAATAAAAAGCAGTGTTATTCCATAATCAGCAGTAAAACTTTAACCAGCGTAGTAGAAAAGCATATGGGAATTCATAGGCAGAATACTAAAACAACAAAAATGCAGTAGTGCAATGAATATTAGGAGCAATGCTATGCCATATTGGGGCAAAAACAACTAACATTTCACTCCAGAAGCAGATTTTTATTAGAATTAGTAACTTAATGCAGAAATGCCCTTATATTATCTGGCACTGGGTCTGAATTGCTCATGTATGAACAGCGCTGTCAATAAAGCACCTTCCATACAGCACTATGCGGAAAAGTGGCAGGGACAAATGTTGCAAGTAAAAGCAATGCCACTGGGAGCAGTCACAAAGCACACTGACAACTGCTACCAGTCCAAACACTTATTTTAGTGGGGCCTACCCCCCAACCAGCCTTAACTAAAATAATCAACTCTGAGTTGAAGTTGGATTACAGGCTAATAACAAAATTTTGAATGCCAGGATTAGATCCCTGATCTCCACCACCATTGTGGCCTAGCAGCTTCATGTTTTAATCCTCTCTGCCATGAGAGCAGCTCATCCACCATTACCATTTTTGATTTCTCAGCCCTTGTCTTCTTCCCTAGTACTACGGACAGCAAACTGGGTAGTTCTTATTGCACAGCACTGTTTAATCCCTGCCGCTATCTGTGGTACGCCATTCGGACATCGCCATTTTTCCTTATGCTATATTTGTAGCATTATTGTAACCAGTTATTATATCATCCACCACCAGTGATGTGTACAAATAAAAATGTAAAGCAATGAATATGATGCATCCTCAGGATACGAGGAGGCACTTATAAAATACAACTACCAATTAAGGTAATGAAAAGTATCATATTAAACCTGGAAATGAACACCCAAAAGGCATATTTTCACAATTGGTTAGCAAACATAATTAGCAAAAAGTTTTACATATAGATTACAATATCAGGAAATATAAACCATATAGAAATCCATTTTTGTGGATGTTGGAGTAAGCGATGAGTATATAAAATTTACAGGTATTCATTTATATATCACTTTTCTTGAGAGACATTTTCTTTAGGATTGTGCAACCAATGAACTCTGCAGGACAATGATTTCAAATATCAGGAATCTATTATAAAACATTAGATAAAAAGTAGGGCACTATTGTGTCAGATGCTCAGCCATAATGGATCTATACCTTTATTTTTACCTTTGTTTTACCAGGTGAGCCACACTAAGCTGAAAGCTTGTTTACAGGTGCAACCTGGGGCACCTCGGGGGCTCTCTATAGCCCAGGAGTGAATGATTGCTTTGAACTTGCACTTTCTATAAGATTTCTAAAGACAATCTTTATTTCTTGTATATAATGATGGCAGGCATACTTTGCAATAAAAGTGTTTTCTTTTAATTGTATTACTGTATGATTAACACTAAATGAGCATCTGATATAATAATGTCCTGCTTTTTATTGTTGTTTAGAATACATGCCTGACATTTGTGTTTTGTATTGCAGAGTTCATTGAATCCATAGTGCCAGAGAAAATGTCTCTCAAGAGAAGGAAAAGATATATGGATGAGCACTTAAACAGTTTAAATCCTCAGTGCTTCACCCGACATGTGCAAAATGAACTTTGATATAAATTTATATTTACTGATATTGTGGTTTATATGTAAAGCTTTTAATACTTCATCAACTAACCAACTGTTGAAAATATGCCTTTTTGATAATTAATAACAGGTCTGATGTTATACTTTTCATTACCTTTGTTGTCAGTTGTAACTTTATGAGCCTTCTCATATCCTGAGGATGTGTCACATTAGTATCAGAATGCTAATGTCTCTTTCATATATGATACTGTATACCATTTTGCAGTAATGTGACAAATTTTAAATAGAACCTTTAACAACAAAACAATATGCTAATTCCTACATGAACATTTACTCAAATCAGTTTGCTGCTGTATTGGTTCTAACTATAACTTTTATATCAGTTATTATAGCACTGTATCATATGGGTGTTGAACAAAGGCAGAAAGAACACCATGTGGCACAGTGTTGTGTGCATTCAAGTTGAAGAAGAGTGACTCAGGACTGATTCAGTGTGCCCCAATCGACCGTTAGACGTCCACCAAGCCTATCCCACCCACTGGCTCTGCCTCTACTGATTGAGAAGATGGCAGCTGTGCTGACACATGCATGCAAACAGTGACGGTCATGGAAGTACAGATCACATGGCATGCATGGTCAGTAACACAGTAACAGTACATTTTTGTGAATAAGGATCATATGTTGGTTTGGGAAGGGGCCACGCTGTACCGACTCATGGACAGACAGACAGACAGACTTGAATTGGGTGGAAAAACTGCTTCTTTGGCAACTGGCTCAAGCTGGAAAGCAGCAGAGACCTGATAAAAGTTAAGAAACATGCCACTGCTGAAAACCCATCTAAGCATAGTGTCTGTGAGAAGATTGTCAAAGAACAGGCTTCAGACTCTTAGCCTACCCTTATATAGCCTCAGGTTCCAATAAAGAACCCTGGGAGACACCTAGTAAGATGCAGAAGTGGGAAAGGGTGCCTACTGTATGAAAAGTAACCTGAGCAAATATATCTGAGGTATACAGGTCTGATCCAACTCCTTCAAGACAGAGTCAGTGCACCATACAATTGAAGGACAGTTGCACAGGCCATGAAGCCAAATTGAAATGGGCAGAGAAATGAAAAGTCTGGAAATGAAGGTTGGGGAACATCTAGTTTGTTTTGCATGTTAGCCAGCAAGTGGAGAAGAGAGGTTGGTCAATAATTCCTGGGGTGGAAAAGTCGCCACATTTGTGCAATAGGTGAACTTTACACTCTTCCTAGCTGCAGGAACCTTTCAAAGAGAAGACAGTCTGAGAAGGATACATAGGGATAGCAATAGCAGGACTAGGGAGATGGAAAAGTTTAGATTAAAGCCTTCAGGGCTGTGGCCTTTTCAATGGGTTCAAGCATAGTCTGGCAGAAAGAAGGTGGTATCTGTGGTTATAGGAGAGAAGGAAAAAGTAAGAAGGGGAAAGGGTAGGATTCCTGGGTTGGGAAAGAGGGATAGGGAAGTGAAGAGCTAGGGGATGGGACAAAGTTAGCAGCGAGAGGGCACAGGAGGTGAAAAATTCATAGAAGGTAGTGACAATTTTGTCAGGTAAAGGATGGAGAGCCTGACAACTTAAGTACATGTATTATTGACAGAGGTGTGGTATTAAAGCAGAGTGGATAAGTGGAATTACTTACTCCAGAACTCAGAAGCTAAATATTTGGTTTTAGTTTCCTGATCAATATGTTTCTTTATGAGGTGATATGAAATGTTTTCTTTTTAGCTTGTAACCATCAGGTTTATTATTTTAGTTGTGTGACTTCCTACTTGTGTGGGTGACTGATTTGCTGAGGAAAAAATGGATGGGATAAGACATTAAGTGGGAAGGGTAATGGGGTTGTTTAATGATTACTGGGCTAAGTGGGAGACTGGGGGTGAAAGGTGGCATTGGTGCTGAGTGAGTTTGGGACAGGAAGTTTATTTAATGATTACCTCTGTGATGTGTGGTGATTTCTCTGGGGAAGGATGGTATAATAGCATGCCAAGTAGGATGGAGATTATACAGTTATTACCAGTTGGGATGTGGGTAACAACTGGGAGAGGAGATGCTGAATGGGCTGAGAGAAAGGGGTGTATTTAATAATTACTGATTTGTGTGGGTGGCTGAAGGAGTTGGGAGATAGGATTTATGTGAATGGGGGTAGGGTTTTTGACCTGCAGACTTCACAAAGTGGTACTTCACTAGTGAAGTGCCACTTTTCTGATGGTGGTACATTACTATGAAGTTAGACTTGTTATTAAATTGTATGCTAAGTTCTGCATTGCACAAAATTGGCTACTTTATTTGGAGTTTACCTCCAAATTTGTAATTGCTGCATCTCTGTTACAGATCAGTGTGCACATGGTGCATGAATAAAGTTTATTGTGCTAGACCTCAGGTGGTATGTTTCATGAGCTTTCAGAGTAAATCTCCAAGTAGGCTGGATAAAGATTGTCCATGCATTTAAAAAGAAGGAAAACCATTAAGATCATGTCTTTCATTTTGTGTAGGATCCAGAGTTAGTATAGAGGTGACAGTGGTTAGTTATTTTGTCTCACCCAACTTCAAACCTGCTTAGATTATTGAATGTAAAGGTCATTTTCTTTTCAGTAAAGAGGAATGTGCAGTTCTCTAAACATAGCTACCATATTTTAGAACAGATAGGATTCATAGTATTAGCTTTCTGGTAATTTGGCTGAGGCAGCTACTGTTCCTATAAGGCAAGCCAAGCCTTAATGGAAATTCTGACTGTTTCTATGATGTGTTAAGAGTATTAATTTAGTATCCAGCCATAGTCCAGGTATTTAACACATTAAAGAAATGCAAAAATAAGCAATGAATCCTAGAATACAGGTGGTGCAGTAAGAGGCTGCCAGCCCCAACATTTAATGTCTAACAATTAACTGCAGGAGGTCTGTGGAAGACCTACAGTAGCAAGGGTTAAAGCATTGTGGTAATAGCCCGCCAGGTTACTCTTTATTTGAACTAAAAGTGCTGTGTTAACTTAGATTTTTTCTGAAAGTTTGTGTGGCTCCTGAATGCAGTTTCTTGTTGGAATTTAACACTTTTATAATAGCCAGAACAGGGCAAGAGCAGGGTAAAATATTTAGGGTGGTGTCAGGAGGCATGTTGTTGGTCAACAGTAAGACTTTTGTTTTACTCTTATTTAGCAGTAGTCTGTTGACATTCATCAAGGTTCTGTTCGTAAGTATTAAGGAACTTTGACCTGTCTCCATAACTCCTATGTGACTGTCATTTAGACTTCATCCCCATGGACACAGCTTTATTTTTTGTATTCCTCATATCAAGAGCTTCTGCCTCTTTTAGCAGCACCAGAGATAGTTTAATGTACTAGACTTTGCCTGAGAGGTGTTGGATCAGTAAGGTCCCCAAGAGCCCTAGTTGTGTTGTTCTGATTGACATTCTATCCACTAGGGTTTTACAAAACATAGTTATCAGGACTATCTCCTTCCAATGCTTCAAGTGCCACTCCTGGGCAGCCTCTGTACATCCAGCCTATATTTTGGAAAGCCTGTTTCTTTCAACTCCTCACCCACTTAAGCCAATTGCTCTCCTGATACACATACCTATTACCACCACTGGCTCTTCTGTCAAATACAGAACTACAATGTGTATTTGGTAATTTTATCTGCACCTTACTTATGTTATATTTGTACCATAATTAATAATATTTAGTATACTCTAGTACTATTGTCGCCATTTATTGTTGAATCCCTATTTTTGTAAACTTTCTCTTGTAATGTATTACTAGCCATGTATTTTTACATTGTGACACTTATTTGTACTATATGCACCAACTGTATCTCCCTCCCTGGGTGGCTCCCGGAGATAAGCTTTTGTTAGTGGACCCTTCCTGATAAACAAAGAGTAAATAAACAATAAATAAAACAATAACATTGGCTGCATCATGGGGCAGTTCAAAGAATAAAATAAATGTTATTGCCTTGTTGATGAGATCCTCAGCATATGTTGTAATGTAGCTGTTCATTTTAATAGCAGGAGATGAATGATGCCATCTGTAAAATAATCTTTTTCTTAATCACTAGGTATTGATCTATCAGTGTTGTAGGGCTAGGGCCATATATGATATTTAGTTTAATTTTTCATTTACTTCTTAATGACTCTAAGGGGTTTGGCATTTTCACGATTGCTCTAGTGATAGCTCTAATAATCCTCAGGGCATAAGCATACATTAACTGATACAGTCTAATGCCTCAGAAGAAGATTAACAATAACGATCCAATAACATAGGCTTCAATTCATCTGTAAGCTGGCAGTATTTTCAGAACTATTTTGTGGAAATGATATTTATGTATAGAATGTGGTACTGGAAAGGCATAGAAATAATGCATTTTGGCAAAAGTAAGTGGCCCAGTTGCATAATTCTTTGTTTTTCCTAGTTTTCCACTATATTGTTTTATGACCAATCACTATTGTGCTATTCTTTCAGCTAGATCTCTATTCTATCCATGTTAATTTGATGTTGTGAGCATTTTATTGTGCTTCAATTGCCCTTATAATGATAAAACTAGAGGTTTAAATTCCCACAATTCACTTTCTATTTCCACTCACATTGATGCCAAGTGACTTGCTGCAACCAAACATCTTAGAGCTGAGGTTCTGTGTGGTATGCCCATAGTCAGGACAGGCTCCTGTCTCCCTGAAACATACTGCTCTGAGCTTTTATTAGAGAATTGTGATCATCCCGAGGAAGTGGGAAATCATACTGAAGGTTCTATCCTATTACAATACTTTTAGTCACTACATTGAGGGAGGTTTCCAAAACAATGCAAGATTCTGGTAACATCAGTTGCAATGCTGTTACTTGTCCCCAATGAAATAGGATTAGTTTACAATCAACCTTAGGATCCTAAACTATGGAGTTGATATTTTTGGTACCATTTGCATAATGTTATAGCAAATATTTATTTTACAAATGACCTTAAGCTCTTGAACTAAGGACCTGATGTTTTGTAATAACATTGACATAATGTTAATAAAATAATAATAATAATAAACTTTATTTTTAAGTGCCTTTCAAAATTATCAAGGCTCTGTACAAAGATAAAACACATCTTCGTGTAAAACACATACAACAGTTAACCAAACTGGCAGATCCATGCGACTATACATCACTGAAAAGCCTGATGCCACAGAAAGGTTTTAAGAGCCTGTTTAAATCCCCCACAGTCGAGCACTCCTGATCCTGGTGGGTGAGAATTCAGAGGGTAGGGCCACAAACATAAATGCACGGGCCCAGAAGATTTCAAAGTTACCTAGGAATCTCCAGCAACCCCTCATCAACCAAGCAGAGCTGTTGCATTGGGCAGTAAGGGAACAACAAGCTCTTTCAAGTAATCAGGACCAAGTCCATGTGAGGGCTTTATAAGTCAGTAAACCAACTCTGATGGTGATCTGCCACTGAATTGGCAGCCAGTGCAGATCGTGCAGTACAGGGGTAATATGTGAAGAGTGGGATGTCGCTGTCAACAATTGTGCTGCATCATTCTGCACTAGCTGCAAGTGGTGGACATCAACCCAGGAAGCCTTAGGTATAGGGAGTTGCAGTAGTCAAGGCGCAAGGTCAAAGGCGTGGACCAATATAGGCAGATCCCCAGACGGAACAAGGTGCTTGTCCTGGCAATATCCTAAAATGATAAAGGCAGACTTGATGACTGCGACACCTGGGATAATGGGGTCAACATGTCGTCAAGCACCACCCCAGGTCTCACACCCATTCAGAGGTAGAATCTGGGATCCCCACATAAAGTCAAGAGGGCTGACCAACTCACAACCCCTCTATCCAGCGACCTGGATCCACAACTATCACCTCATTCTTTCCCATGTCAACTTTGGCCAGCTCAATTCATTCAGTCTTGGATTTCAGCAAGGCAATTGTTAAATACTGAGAGAGCACTATCTTGGTCAGGTGCAAAAGACAGGTAGAGCTGGTAGAGATCTCACACATCTCTGGTTGAATGTCCAGAATAAATTTAGCCCCAACACCACCTCTCACATGGTGATGGAGGAATCCAGAGTAAAATAAGACTAAATAAAGTTCATGTGCTAAGCACTCTCACCTCCCATAGAACCAGATGATATGAATAAATAGAAGAATGCAGTTAGCAGGCCAGGAAATCCACCAGTCAATCCACAAATAATCCAAGGAAGAATATAGGTTTAGGAGCATCTGTTATAGCCTTCAAGTTTTTCCTTGTAGATATAACAGTCAGCAGTCCTAGGCTCCACTCTAAGCCCTTCAACACAAACCAACATTAGGCAGCACTAACCTATCAAGCCGACACCTCAGACAGTGGGAGAAACCAACAATAGGGCCCAGAGAGTGTAATGGCTGGGAAATAGAAGAGACTCCTAGTTAAGCATCAGGAGTCAGCCACACCCAGCGCCACAACGCAACAGTGGCTACAGATGCCTTAGCAAGTCAGCTGTATCACTGACCCTAAAAAGCAACTTAGGAGGTGCCCCAATCATCCGCTAGCTCCTCAGTGGCCAACCACAGCCACTCCTGCCCGGTCATGGACAGAGCAATGGGCGACTGCCCCAAGAGTGCAGGGAATCCCTTACCTAACACGATTCTCCCATGCTCGGCAGTATTCCTAATATTGAAGCGTTATCTCACAGTTCTTCTAATTCAAAACCTTCAAAAGTCCTGATATAATGAGTCCCAGCTGCACCAGCAAACTTCCCAGCCAAATCCTCCACAAAACAAAAGCCAGCGAAACAGCTGCTGTCAGTCCAATATCCAGAACCAACAGCGCCAGGCTCCTCAGTTCAATCGGCATGGCAGAGCGATTTAGTTCACTGAAGAATGGAGCAATAAAACTAGAGCAGCAAAAATAAAATACCAAAATGTGCCAAACTTACTTAGCCAAACAAACTTAAAATATACTTAAAATGAGAGGGAAAAATAAAAACAACAGCGACTTAGCTACTGCTCACTAACAGGTGGCTCAGTGTAGCTGCCATCTTGG
Source organism: Neoceratodus forsteri (assembly GCA_016271365.2). NCBI lineage: Eukaryota > Metazoa > Chordata > Ceratodontiformes > Ceratodontidae > Neoceratodus > Neoceratodus forsteri. Next base: position 1,022,586,745 of record CM028129.1, read on the forward strand.
TTCAGAAAGTCCCTCAAGTTATGACAGATATGCTCTTTCTTTACTGTATTCACTAATATGCATACTAAGGTTATCCCTTTAGTGAGAACCACTTCATCTTGAACAATACTCTTGTTACACAAAGCATTTATGAGGAGAATAACTACAGTTGTTCCTATGGTATGTTGTTTCTTGCCACGTGATCACAAAGCAACATGTCAACTGGGTGCCACATTCTTGCAGTTCTTGTGTATGTCATCTCTGTGGCACTGATAATTTTTATTTTATTTTCATGTAGGTATATCTAGGTGTCATTTCTGATCACATCCACTGTATTCCATTTCTGACTGTCTGATATGCACATGTTCCAGTTCCACAGTGATCAACCAGCTTTCTTACAGTGCACTGTTTAAATAAGCATATTCACTGTATTATTAAATAAGCCAGAACACCAAAATTGGGAGCCTTTTAATAGTCCAAGGAAAGGTGATTCTGGGGGTTGACTGTACAGTGTTTGTGAATTGAAAGCTGTCTCTGCAGACTGTTGAGCTGCACATTGCTTCACCAACATCATACAGATGTATGCCTCAAAAACGCTTTTCCTTTGTTTTGAAAACAGGGTTTAGTGTGCACTGTGAAACACATCTTGGGGAATAGGCACACTGAATTTCATGTTTGTACCACAAAAAATTTAAAAGTATTTCTGTTTCAGTACTATGTTAGTGAAGTGAAAATACAGGCCATGCCATCAGACATTCTAGGAAAAATTCAAACTGTTGAGCTATACTCTATTTCACAGACACTTTATAGAAGCACCTCTAAAATGTTCTCTTTATTTTGTAACCTGTGATAAGAGGCACTGTAGGGGACATCTTGTGGAATAGGCACACTGCATTTCCTGTTTATATTACTAGAAATTCAAAAGTTATAACCTGTTCTTGCTATTGCTTGAAAACAAATGCATTGGCTTACAGGAGACATTTAAGCTATACTCTGCTTCAAAGTACAGATGTTGTGAAATAAAATTTCACCACTGAAATTGCTGCAAAATTGGAAATTTCACAGCATGAAATATGTCGTAAAATTCTGCTGCTCCACCTGAAAACTGAAAACTTTCACCCACGTAGATACTGACATATCCTTCAAAACTCCACCCCAAACATGGTGTGTTATTTAGGAATCAAACTTGCATCACCCTTCCTACCCAGAGCAAGACTGTTGTGAAACTAATTCTCCTTGCTGGCATCTGACTATAGGAATGTGGTACTGTATATAATACTGCCCAAAACCCAAGCAGGGCAGCTAGAACCCTATTTTCTGTTTCATTTGTCATTTTACCATTGACTGTCCTCCTCAGTGTCCATCACTGTTCTCCATTTATTCCTACCTACCTAGATCTCCCTTCACTCAAAGACAGATACCACTTACACTGGATTTCCTTCATCCCACATTCTGGTTAGGTTCCAAAACCTGCCACCTCAGTTTCCTCTACTCCAGTCCTCATCCCTCATCCTCCTCCATGCATCCTTAGAAATTTAGACCCTGTCCCCAACAACACACACATATACACACTGACCTCTCCTTGACGGCAGCCTTCTCCTTTAGGCTCCTCATGCCCTAGTCTAACCTTTCCCCTCCATTCATTCTTCTTCATCTTCCCTTCTGTACTGATATCCTCTCTATGCCAGGTTCTTTGTCAGAGTGAAGAACTGATATGGCTGCAGCCATAGGCATGCAAGCAGGTACAGCATATTTGAACTGCTGTGCGAACATAAATAAAAGCTGTCTCTCCTTTCTGTCTTAACAAGAGTGAGTTTCTATGATGTTTCTGATGTAGAGGCTCAGCTCCAAACCTAAACAAATAAATAGCTATAAAACACAATCACACATACCCCATAATGCAAAGCATCATGGGCTGTATATACAAATCACCACAGAATATCATGCTGGTTCAAATTCATGATTTTGTATTTCTTGACCTGAAATCACCACAGGATATTATTCTGGTTTAACTTCATGATTTTGTATTTCTTGACCCTGAAATCTCAGGTGTTGGCAGTGGTTAAATCCTCATTTTACCATCTGAGAATATCACCTGGGTGAAACACCTGGTTCCTTCAGATGACCTTCCAACACTGGTCCATGCCTTTGTCCACCCCTCTTGACTACTGAAATGCCTTCTACCTAGGACTTCCTGAGGTTGATATCCACCACCTGCAGCTGGTGCAGAATGCTGCAGCCAGGCTTTGACTGGTACATCAAGGCCAGTCATATTATGCCTGTGCTGCACAAATTGCACTAGCTACCTGTTCAGTCAGCAGATCACTTTAAGGTTGGCTTGCTAACCTTTAAAGCCCTACATGAACAAGGACCTGGCTACCTGTAAGATCTCCTGACTCCATACTCTCCAATCAGCCGATGAGGGATTGCTAGAGATTCCTAGGGTTCATTTAAAGACATCTGTGCTCACACTTTCTTTTATGGCACCTACCCTGTGGAATTCTCTGCTTCATCAGTTAGAGAGTGCCTGACTATCGAAAGATTTAAAATTGAGTTGAAGCCGTATTTGTTTAATCTAGCCTTCCCAGATGAATTTTAACTTACTGCTATATTTATTGTTTTAGTATAAATGTTATGTTGTATATTGTACTTTAATTATGCAGTGCCTTGGTTTTAGAAAGACTATATAAATAAAGATTTGATTGATTGAGAAACATAGGGTATTTTTGGGAGAATAGGCTGTTACACACAGAGGACATAAGGACAGAGGGAGGGAGATAGGCAGGCACATGTCATTCCCCAAGGGTATCGTGAGCTATTGTTCAAGGTGGCTCATGCTATTCTGTAAGAGAGTGGGTTCAAAACAGACACTAGTTAAAAGTTTCAGTGCATAAAAAATTTTAGCTGTTTTCATCCTGCCAAATTCCTCCCCATTCAAGAAGGCAACAGCACATTATTGCCTATATCCATAACCTAGAAAGGGTTGGAACTTCTGCCCACCTACTCCAGAAGTTCCGTCAGGGACCCTTAAAGCTGATTGGAACAATTACCTTAATGGTGATTAATTATCAATACAGCATGCTATTGTTCCAATACAAAACAATTCCCTGAGGTGTGTTCACATCAAACTATTACATGCATTTAACAGTCTGTCAACAATCAATTATAATAAACATAGATTCAGTCATTTTCATCTACTGAGACTGTTTTGTCTGCACCAAACCAGGAGAAAAAGTCTGCATTTTTATGCTGGGTTCCAGCCAAATGTTTAACAGTAAAATTAAAGGGCTGTAAAGATATGTACCACTGCATGATCCTCATGTTTTTATCTTTCATGAGATGCAGCCAACACTGGGGATTGTGGTATGTTACTACTGTAAACTCATTTCCCATAGATAATATTTTAGGGCTTCTATGACCCATTTCATGGCCAGACACTCCTTTCCACTGTAGAATACTGCCATTCTCTTTCATGCAACTTCCTACTCAGAAAAGGATGGGATGTTGTCCTTTTTGTCATGATGGTGAGGTCTGCCCCAATGCCTGTATCAAGGCATCTGACTGCACTTTGAATGGTCTGGTAAAATCTGGACTGTTTAAAACTGGAGCAGAACATAGGATGGCTTTGATTTTTCTAAAAGCAGTTTCACAGACTGGTGTCCATTTAACCTTTGTTGGAAAACTATTCTTAGTAAGGTCTGTCAGGGTTGTGGCAATGGTGGAAAAGTCTGGGATAAATCAGCGATGATAACTGGTGAGACCTAAGAAAGATTGTACATGTTTTTTTATTGGGTACTGGACTATTAGGCATAACCTCTACTTTGTTAACCTCTGGTTTTACAGATCAGTTACCAGTAATAAAACCTAGATACCGAGTTTCAGTTTTTGCAAGGCCACATTTTGCTGGGTTAATGGTTAGACCAGCATTTTTAAGATTCTGGATAACAGTACTTAAATGTATCGGGTGTATCCCAATCTGGACTATAAATTGCTACATCATCTAGATAGGTTGCACTGTAGAGTTTATGAGGTCTTAACATATGATCCATGTACCTTTGAAGGTAGTGGAGCCCCATACAACCCAAACGACATAATCGTGAACTGGTACAATCCAATGGGTGTACAAAAGCTGTTAATTCCTGGGCCTGTGTTGCCAACAGGATCTGCCAGTACCCTTTCATTAAATCTAGGGTACTGATGTACTGAGCAGATCCTATTTGGTCTGACAGATGATCGATCTGGGGCATTGGGTATCCATCAAATTCAGACACAGCATTTATGCATCAGAAGTCCAGACATAACCATACTCCAGTTTCTTTTTGTTAACCATTACCAAAGGTGAAGAGCATGGACTGTGTGATGGTATGATTACTTCAGCTTGTTCCATTTGTTTTACTGCCTCCACTATCTCCTGCCTAATCTTTTCAGGAAGCCAATACAGTTTCTGATGTATGGGCCTGGTCTGGAGATTTTAATATCATGCACCACCCCTTTCGCTCGACCCAGTGCTTTGGTAAAAGTGTCTTTGTAGTAAGTTAAGAGAAGGTCAATCTCTTGGTGCTGGGCTGGGGTCACTTCTGGGTTTATGTGAATTGGGGTATCCTCACTAAGTAGTTCCAGACACTCATAGGCTACGTCAAGTTTAGTGCTATCCTGCTGTGGTTGAATGTAACAAACTGCCTCAGTCTGAGGTTTCCACCCACTTCCTTTGTAAATTAGTGTGGTAGATACGTTCCAAGGGTCTATGCCCTGGCATCTCCAACTCATAATTCATCACACCAGTCTGACGGACAATGTCATAGGGGCCTTGCCACCTCATCAATAGTTTGTTTTGGTGGATGGCAACAACAGCAACACTTTTCCATGAGTTCAAACTATTTGTTTTTAAGCCCTACATCATACCGTTCCTTTTGGGTCTGCTGTCTTTCTTCCATATTCTTATGTGCCAATGTCACATATTTCACCAACCTTTCCTTAGTGTCAACATATAATCCACAATGTTTGTGCACCAACACTTTTCCCAACTTCCCAGTGCTCTCTGACCACAACTAATGGCCCCTTGGATTGTGCCCATATAATAGTGTGAATGGTGAAAACTCAGTATTGGCTGGGGTACCTCCCTGTAGCGAACAATAAGTAGGGGAGAAATTTTTCCCAGTCTCTACCCTCCTCATGGACATACTTCTGGAGCATCTTTTTGCAGGGTCTTGCTAAACCGCTCCCACTAAGCCATCCATTTGAGGATGGTACAGTGAGTTCTGAGTGCTGTTACCCCAATAATCAGTATAACTCCTGTAACATGATGGAGGTAAATACTGCCATGATCCATCAAAATCTCTTTGGGAATCCCCATTCTACTAAAAACTTTGGCCAGTTCTTTGGCTACTTGAGGAGCTATTACTGTCCTCATAGGGATAACTTAGGGGTACAGAGTGGCAGAATCACATATTACTAGGATGTACTGATTACCTTTAGGACTTTTAAACAAAGACCCCACCACATCCATTGCCACTCTATCAAAAGGGTTGTGACATAAGGTATGGATTGCAAGGGTACCTAGTACTCCCCCTTATGCAACTAATGACATGGCACAAGCTCTGCAATAAGCAGCAACATCCTGGTGTTCCCCTGACCAACCGAACCTGGACGGATTGGAATATCATGTGTGAAGTACATCACTTGCTCGCTATACTTTTGGGATACCTTCAGTTGTTCCGTTTCACAATCATTCCCAGCATCGGCTGCTTTAGAATAGAATAGAATAAAATAGAATAGAAATTTGACAGCAGATAAGGACTGCTTAGGCCACCTAGTCTGCCCATTTCCCTAACTGATGGATAAGCTGCAGATTCTAGTTAATCAACAGCTTACTTCCTCCTTTTCTTCATGTACCTGCAGAAATAATGGTTTTAGAGACTCATCAGACATTTGTTCTTCATAAATATTTTTACAGGACAGTTCTGGAACCAAATTTAATGTCCCTTCTGAATGCTATTCCTTCCAAGCCTGTTTCTCTCTTCTTCTTGTTTCCCAAGACTTTCTGTCTTTCCTCACAGTTTCAGAATATTCCTCTTCAAAGGAAAAACAGATTCTAGCTGTGCCTTAACTTGAGATCTTGTAACCACAGTGGTTCCATAAATGTCGGTGATTGTTCATGAGGGCCACATTTGGGAAAATCCTGCCCAATTATAACTAGGGACTGGAAAATGAGGTACTAGGCCCACTAGTACCTTGCATCAACATTGTTAACTTTCAGTTCAATATTGGCTGTGTGATACTGGTGTATATCACTGTGGACAAATTTAACAGTAGTATCCTGTTGGGTTACCTTGCAAACTGGGGTCAGATCAGCTCTTACCAGGGTCTGTCTGCTCCCAGAGTCCAATAATCCTAATGTCTGCTGATCTCTTATACTCACTGACTCCACATATCTGATATTAGCTAGAGACAGATGTGTTGGCTCATGTCGTTTATTAGGGCAGTTCCTTACAATGTGTCTTCCCAAGGCAGCCGTGGAAAATCAGTTGAGAGTATGAGGTTCTACCCCTCTATCCCTTCTAGCATATTGTGATTGTCTCTGATTTTGATTACTCTGTGAATAAAAGGTCTTACCGGAGCTGCAGGGCGTCCTTGGTTACCTGGCTGTCTTCTGGATTGGGAAGTCTTGGCTGCTAGATAATCCTCAGGTAGCTTGATGGTTTCCTCTGCAGTTTCAGGCTTGTGCTCTTTAACCCACAGTTGCACATCAAGAGCCAAAACCTGGATGAACTGTTTAATTATAATTAGCTCCACGATCTGGTACACAGTTTGGTCATAGGTTGCAGCCATTTAGCACAATAATCCTTGAGTCTTGCATATGTTTTCCTGGAAGTGTCAGTTCAGCATTTTCTGAGAGTGGAACTGCTGTTGGTAGATTTCCATGCTGATGTTGTACCTACACAATACTTCCTTTTTAACTTTGGCATAGTTAGTGGAATCAGTCACACTCAATTGGCTATATAACAACTCAGCTCTCCCAAACAAGTAGGGTACCAATCTTATTAACCACTGATCTTGGGGCCAGTTGCAACTCTGGGCCACCCTCTCTGAGACTATGCTTCGATATCACGCTCTCAGTAAGTTTAGTTAGTTTTATGTCTCCAGGCACCACTCTCTCTGCCTGTCCTTGTGCCATCTCCTGGATAGCCTTCAGGGTGTTGTTCCACTGGTCCTGTCATTTCCTCTCTTCCACTTGGTTTCTTTGGCCCTCATCCCTCTGTCTTTGGTCTTCCTCCCACTGATTCTCCATCTCGATCTGGTGCATGCATAACTACTTCAAGAGTTCACTGAGGTCATCAGGTGCAGGAGGCATCTATCTCTCTGTGGCTTTAGGCGGCTGCCAATTCTTCATCTTCAGATTCCTTCATCATCAGTCTTGTGTCAGGATCCAAACCTGGCAACAAGGGTCCTCAGTCTTCTCCTCATCGATCGTGTCACGTGTAATGTACTAAGGTCAGACTGTTCTCGATCCTGCATCTGTTGGGGTGCTTTTGGTGCAAACACCTTGGTACATATCCCAGGCAGCCTCAATGCACCAGGTTGAAATCCCAGTTCTAACACCAATGTAAGCGAGTGGGTTCAATAACAGACACCAGTCAAAAGTTTTAATGCATAAAAATGCAAGAACTGCGTTTATCATTTTCAAAATGATGAATAAAATAAAATTGTATATTTACAGAAAATAAATTTACTGTGGTGTCAAAATTTTCACACCAAAAAATCCCAAAATAAATCCTTCAGGCAAGTCTTCCTTCAGACAACCTGCTCTTCTCTGTACATACAATATCACCTTTCTCTGTGTGTAAACTCTCACACCTCCTCTCACTCACTTGGTCAAAAGACACTGATCAAACTCTCAATTCATAGCCCTGTGGTGGGGTTGTTATATAGTGTACCATAATGACCTCATAGTCATGTTACCAATCAATTTAGAAATTAAACAATTTTCTTTATTCTGGTAAGGTGCACAAGGCTATAGGTTCCCTTAGTAGTATCTCACCTTAATCCCACATACCTCTATATCAATATAAAATACCAAGGGTGTCTTAATATGCTGAAAAACCTTAATTAGGGTCTGGACATCATCAGAGGATTTTAACCCCTCCCCTCTAGGTGACATCACTATACTCTTTCCATATAAACAGCCTTTTCTGGGCTGCCAGCCCTATAAAGATACTCCCTTAACCAGCACTACATTGGGGTAAGAGGAAAAAAAAATCATACTTTTTATTATATTCAGTTTGTCTGAGATCTCCAACCGTCTCAGGGATAAATAGATTAGGGTGTGCTCTTATTCTTTTACTCTGCAAAGTCAGAAAATCTCCTGATATCTTTCCAAAACATTCCTTTGTATCATGTTTTAACCTCTGCATAGAAACTTTATACATCATAGCATCATAGAAAGTAACGAGCTCAGGAGGCAAAGCCCTTTAAGAGTTTGCCACCAATATGGTGGGTTAAAATTCTATTTTAGGTAAGTTGTTTTCTATTGCCCATATAATTGTCCAGTTGACTTTTAAATATAGTCATGGTGTCCTCTCTACTATTTTCTTGGTAGGGCATTCCATTCAGTCACCGCCCATTGAGTGAACCAATGGCTTCTTTTCTGAGTTTTATAATTATGTCCTCTTAATTTGAGGCTATGGGTTCTAGTAATAGTACGTGAGTCATTCCTTATAAGTCCCAAGGTCTCAAATAAAGTGGATCTTTAATAGCTTTATAAGTCAAGCATAGATCACCTCAAAGTTGTCTGTAGTCCTAGGAAAAGAGATCTAATACTTGAAGCTATGCCTCATATTCTAGACAGTTCATACCTTTAATACATTTGGCTACTTTTCTTTGTACTCCTTCTACAATTTGTTTTCCTTTATTGTAATTGGTACACAAAAGGTGGAGCACTAGTCTAAATGTGGTCTAACTAGACTAGTGTAAAGTGGAAGAACCACTCTAGCATCTCTACTTTTAACATGTTTAAGAATGCAACCAATAATTCTGTGGCACTTTTGACCTTAGCCATAATATGGGTTTCAAAGGAAAGTTTATGATCCACTAGAAGTCCCAGATCTCTTTCACTGGTTGTTTCAGAAACTTGGAAATTTTTTGTTTTATAAATGAAGTTTTGATTGTTGTGACCCAGATGCATAACTTTATACTTGTGCTTGTTAAAGTACATTTTATTGTTTTTTGCCCAGGTACCCAACTTTTTCAATTCATTTTGAAATTGATTTGCAGCTTGTGCATTGCTAATTATGCATCCTAGTTTACAATCATCTGCGTATTTTGTCATCCATACATTACTTGATGGTTACATTGTAGAAATCAATATGTTAAAAAGGATGGGTCCTAATACACAACCCTGCAGGACCCCACTGCCAACCCTTTCCCATTGAGAACAATGTCCTCTAATGACAACCAATTGGCGTCTGTTCTGCCTTGTTCATTTTCATTTATTTTATTAAATAGAATAATCTACAGCCTAATATACATCTATACTCTTCTAGGACTGTTTACTACAGTAACTGTATATTTGAATTCAACTCGATTACTTGACTTTTCAGCTGTCTGCAAACTTTTCGTTTCTGACTCCCAACAAGACATTTACCTCTTTTAATAATTCTGTGCTCAGAGCCAGTAACCTTTACAAATAAATTGTACTGCAGGTCTCATTTCTGGAGCCTGCACTAATGCTAACACTCATTTAACTTATTTTGAGCTCTTTTGGGAGAAGACATTCATCCAGCAACAGCGGCTACAAGGAGCATGTATAGCTCCCATGGCAACCAGACAAACTCAGCTCCCTATTCTCTGAATCGTAGCCACTCGGCTGTGACTTGCTAAACAGCACCAAGTGGTTTCTTTTCCAGGAGTGCAACAGCTCCATAACAAATACACTGCACGAATGTGCCTACAATGCCCAGTAATCGTGTGATCATGCGCTTCGTGTGATCATGCACATTCCCTTGCATGCAGCTAGTGGGCACTTCCAAAACTGAGGATATAGAGAGAAGCACTATATATATATATATACCATTCCTCTGTCCTTAATACAACTGGCATTTTAATCAAGTCTCCACAACTAGAGGTTATGGTGCTTACAAGGGATACTTAAATCTGAATATTTTAAAGTGGCAGCTCAACAGAAAAAAATGCAACCAGTGTTCTAAACAAGAGAAGAAAGGGATAAAACAGTGGAATAGAGATGTCAGGTTGGCCACCCTGACATGAAAATTAAGGACAGTCTAGAAAAGATTTAGTAGATGGAAGAGAGTAAAAGAAAATAAATATTGTAATTTGAGCTGTTTTCACATCCTGCCACATATTCCCATGTGCAGACATCTGTGCATTGCTCATACAACACAGCGATTAGCCTACAATTTCTATTGGTCCAATTTTACCAAGCAGGTGAAGGAATACTGCAAATCCTGTCACAGGTGTCAGGAAATAGGAAGGCCAAAAACAAAGCCAAGGTGGCTTTGATTCCTTTACCAGTTGTGGAAGAACCATTTCAGAAGAAGGAAATGGATATTGTGGGTCCTTTGAACATCCCAAGTTCCTCAGGGAAAAGTATATATTGACGTAGTTGATTATGCTACTCACTACCCTGAGGCCATTGCCCTGTCCTCCATTAAGATGTACAAAGTGGTGGATGCCTTGTAGGGAACTTTCTACCATGTTGAGTTTCCTCAGTAGTTATCTCTGATCTTGGGGGTAACTTCATGTCAAACCTTATGAAATGTTTGTGGGAGACATGTGGTGTGGTAAAAGGCACATAATGCCTTATGACCCACAAGTCAATGGTCTCATATAGAGATTTAATGGGACCATAGAATCAGTGCTCCAGGCATTTACAGAACAGCATGGGTGAGACTGGGAGAGGTACCTTCCTCATATGCGATTTGCCTAAGGGAAATGCCACAAAAGCAATAAGGTTTTATCCTTTGAGTTCCTGTATGAATGCAGGGTGAGGGGCCACTAGATTTGATACAGGAAGACTGGAAAGGAAAGCATGCCACCCTAGGGAATCCCATAGTGGAGTACATTTTAAAATTCATAGAGAAGTTGAAAGAGCTTATGGGCATGGCCCAGAGCAACCTGTCAGCTGCACAGCAAAAACAAAAGACATGGTACAATCGTGGGGCCAGAGCTCACTCGTATGAGATAGGACAGGCGGTAAAGGTTCAGATCCCAGTCCAGAAAGACAAGCTTCAAGCAGATTGGGTAGGACCATACCAGGTAGTCTGGCAGATAAACAATGCAATAATGCAAAATTAAACATTTACATAGAAACATAGAAGCATAGAATTTGACGGCAGATAAGGACCGCTTGGCCCACCCAGTCTGCCCATTTCCCTACTGATGGATAAGCTGCAGATTCTAGTTAATCAACAGCACATCCTCCTATCCCCACTAAAATTGTGGACTTTATTGTGAACATAAGGACCAATAGGCACACAAATAAGACAAAGCGTAACTAGCCCCAGTGCTTTGACTCACAAATGAGTCTTCATCAGGGGGTCCCCTGATGAAGACTCATTTAGAGTCAAAGCGCCACAGCACGCTTTGTCTTATTTTATGTGCCTGTTGGTCCTATGTTCACTACATGTTTAATTTTGCATTATTTTTGGATTGGACCTGAATTTATCTCAACATAGGCAAAGAGTGCTGAGGTCATTTTGGACTGGTTTAAACTTTCGGCTGGCTACCTTTAGGATCAGCACCACCCCATTTACTCCTGATCACAGCACGTTTGTTTGGTTTTCCTGCTTCTTAACCACTATAAACCTGACCAAGGGTACTGGCAGGTGGAACTCACTGACAGGTCTAGAGAAGGTCAACTTTCATCACCCCAGTCAGCTTGTTTGAGTTTAAGATAATGTCCTTTGGGATGAAGACTGCCTCTTCGACATTTCAATGGCTAGTGAATCAGGTGCTACAGTGTACTAAGGACATTGCAGTAGCCTACCTAGATGACATAGCTATATTCAGCCATAGCTGAGAGGAGCACCTGACACACTTGAGGAAGTGTCTGGCACAATACAGGCCACAGGGCTGACTATCAAAGAAGAAAAGTGCCAGGTGGCCATGGCAGAGGGCACTTATTTGAGACATGTATTGGGGCAGGGCCAACTCCACCTAAACCAGGCAAAAATAGAATCATTTGTGGCATGGCCTATGCCTGAGACCCAGAAACAAGGTAGGAGCTTTCTTGGGACCATAGGGTACTATAGGAAGTTTGTACTGAACTGTAGCTCCTGGCAGCTCCATTATCTGGGCTGTTAAAAGAAGCAGCCTGAGAGGGTACAATGGAACCCGACTTGTGACAGAGCCTTCACACAGCTGAAAACCTCACTGTGTAGTGCCCCAGTGCTTTCCAGCCCAGACTACAGCCAGCCATTTGTGGTACAAACGGAAGCCTTAGATGTGGGAATAGGGGCCGTCCACAGCCAGACATCCAGTCATGGGAAGGAACACCCCATAGTGTACCACAGCAAGAATCTGCTTTCCCATGAGCAAGCATATTCCATGATGGAGAAAGAATGCCTTGCTCTGGTATGGGCTCTGAAAAACTGGAGCCATATCTTTATGAGCAGTGATTTGAGGTATAGACAGACTGCAACCCTTTAGTATGGTTGAACCAAATGGGTAAGACAGATGGAAACTCCTTAGATTGAGCATTGCCCTACAGGCATATAATATGGAGGTAACCCATAGGCCTGGACCTGAAAATGGGAATGCAGATGGCCTATCTAGCATATTGGAACAATGACAGAACTGTGAAAACTCTGCCACCAAAAGAGTGTGTTTCCACAGGTTCAGTCTTAGGAGGGAGGGATGTGGCAAATTGGCCACTGCAGTCATATCTCTTGTCATATTTCTCTGTGATTTTCTTTATGTTTAATTTCCCAAAAGGCCACGACATAAAGTTCAGCTTATAAGGTTATCATGGGTCCATGTCTCTGTTTCAGTTGGAGAGTCATGTGTAAAACAAAAGGGGATTAATTGGCTTAGCCAGAGTAGAAAAAATTATTTATGTTTCAATAATTCAGGAGCTGAGCCCAAATTTCTGGAGTCGAGATGTCTGAAGTTCATGTGTATGCCTCCAGACCAGGTCTTGTCAGACTAAGGAGAACCATTTCAGAATTTAAAGATCTCATACTTATGTAAAATGCCAAGTTAATCTCAGTATAGCCTGACCACCAAGGGAGTTAGTGCAGAGTGCAAAACCCATTTCAGATACAGTATTTGTTTTACATTTTCAAACTTTGGGTAATTTGGGAAAGAGTGAGAGATCCCTGCAGGCCTAGAGCTGCACATCTGAATCTTAAGGTTTTAGGAGGCCAGCCAATCAGGAGGAAGGCTGGATTGATCTCTGAGACCCTATAAAAATCTCTGTGAAGAGAGAAAATTGCCATTTTGTTGAACATTTTAGCAGTTGCCTATGTTTTGAGACTAACACATGGAAAGAATTTGCTGTGTGTCTGGAAAGATTATCTACACATGAGAAGGGATTGGCTAGCTGTTTTCTTTCAAAGAGACAGAACCTTCTGCAACAGATCTTAAGCCCTGTTCTATTGGGAAAGTAGATCAGAGAACAGAAACCATCTTGTCTTTTGGACATTTTATCTGAACTTGGAAAGAAGATTTTTCAACAGACTTGCTCTCGCGTACCTTGGACACCGAGCATCACAGGTAGACTATTAGAATTCTAACAGTGTAGGTTTTTCTGTTTAAGCCACCTAATTATGTTTGCCTGTGCTCATGCACAAGAAACATCTTGCAAAAGTACCATGTTTTAAAGGTGTCAGTGTTATGGCCAGTGCAGTAGATGCTTTACTGGATGCATGCCTCAGCCATCAATCAGCGGGAAGCATCCGATGACAGCAGCTTCAAGGAGAACTAAGGAGTTGAAATGAATCTGCCACTGCAATCACAAACAGTTTTGTCACTACAGTGGCCCCTCCCTTGAAACCTAGTTGGCTGCTGTTACCCAGCACTCTGTCCCTGGGCCTTGCTCTGCCAACAACTTGTTTGATCTGTGTGCCTTTCCTGGTGAAAAAGTAATGAGCTGCGGCTCATGCTACCCATCACACACTCCAAGGAAAGCTGACATCAGGGTGCCTAATTCCCGTGTCAGCATATATCCCACTCCCTCCATTAATGTGGCACACTGGGAGCCCACCCCAATGTGCCAAATAGTTTCAACACCAGGATGCCCACTCCTGGTGTCAGATGCATCCCCAAAACCTGTCTGTAGTTTGCCAGCACTGGGATATCCAGTCCCTGTGTTGGCATGCTAACACTATTGTGGCACACTGGGAGGCCCACCCTAGTGTGCCAAAATATTTTTAAACCTGTAAAGAGAGAAACCATTGCCCCAGTGTCTTTTTTTACCTGTAAAAAGAAAATAGTCCACCCATTTTCCCAGTCACCCCTCCCAATGAGCACCCACCTCCCTACACCCCCTCAGCCATACATACCATCCAGAGGTCAGGCGCAGTGACCTTCTCTGGACCAGGACACATCTGCACTCTTCAAAGCTAAACTGCGAACTGAGGAATCGAGTAAGCACTGTATAATGGTAGTCAAAGTGGGGTTTCAATTTAGATTGATATTTCAGCCATTTTAGAATTTGTTGAATTGAGCCACTGACACATATGCAAATAACAATTTTTTGACAACTGACAATGGACAGAAATGAAAATCAATAATTGTTTTGTAAACTTAATCAAAGAAATAATATTTATTTAGTATGGCAAATAGTAGTGGCATCTGTGTATTTATGTAGTATTGCAAAATGTGTTTGTCTTCTAACTTTTAGTTTTGTGTATTGTTTCTACTAAGCACTTGGGCCATAACCTGTTGTAAGGCAGCTATTCAGCTTATTAGAAATATCTAGTTCAAATACATGTTTGAAAAATTCTGTTTATTTTTTGTGTTAAAACAAACAAAAACGCATTTCTTGGAACACTTCATATATTGCACAATAACTTTTATCACTGCAGCTGAAAAGCTGTATATTTCATCTTAATCACAGAAGTAGATTGCTGGGTCATTTCAGGGGACTTTAGTCTAATTGTCTCCATCAGATTTAGAGGTTTATAAGCTCAGTTACACTATAAAAGATACGTGAGTATCTGTCTAGCTGAGCTTATAACCACCTGATTCAGTTGGAATCCATGCAAATAAAGTCCCTAATGTGATCCAAAGTCAACATTTATAAAAGTGCTTTAGTACACATCATGGAGTGTCACTGCATTAAAAATAGCTTCCAGTATATAATGTTTTCTTCACTATAAAAACTAAATATAAAACTGACCATGCATTAAAACATTTTGATGCATTTGTAACAAACTAAGGCTTGTTCCATTCTCCTATCACTTTTCAGGATCCTAAAAGGGTTATGTCAGTGGCTCTATTAGGAGCCAAACCAGGATTTGGTAAGCTATGCCTTTTAGTGGTTGGACTTGAGACTACAGTGCAGGAAGAGTAGCAAACATGCAGTTAGTCCTTTATTGGATAACTGAGGGCAGCTGCAGATTGAGGTAGCTAAATAAAAGGATCATGCCTAGTGTAATGAGGGGCTGGAATCTGCATGAAGAGAGAGGTAAACACTGCAGAACACTGAACTAAAGTGAAGGTCTGAGAGAAATTTTGGCTACATTTATAAGGCAGAGGTAAATCCTGCAAGCCAGGGGCATGCCGATTTGAAGAAGTCTGCCTGAGTTCTGTTGGAAAGTGAAGAGAGCCAGCAGAAGCTCTTAGAGTGGTCTGCCAGACAAAGATTTAGAAAAGCTGCAGAAAAACAAGAAGGCCTAGGACAGAAACACAGGGCTGCAGCTGAATATCCTGACTAGGTAAAAAGAGAGACTAACTTGTTTATTTGTCTATGCTGAAGATCAGCTTTTTCTGCAAATAAAAGCTTTATGGTTTCTAAATGTGAACATAATATCTATATCATCTGTTAGTGTTCTCTTAAAAGGAAACCTAAGGCCACCCAATTACATGCTACCCAGTTACTGCATAGTCATGGTGATGACACGTTTGATCCCTCTGACAGCTGATTTTCCAATGCAGGTTTATAAATAACTTCAGTAATCAGTCTCCCTATTTATGTATAGAAACAAAGCATTTGATGGCAGATAAAGATCACTTGGCTCACCTAGTCTGCCCATTTCCTACCTAGTGGATAAGATGCAGATCCTAGTTAACCAACAGCCTACTTCCTCCTATGGGCAGACTAGGTGGGCCAAGCGGTCCTTATCTGACATCAAAGTCTATGATTTTATGTTTCAACCGCCAACTAGAATTGCCTTATGTCTGCCCCATGCATTCTTGAATTCCCCACTGTTTTTGACTCTACGGCCTACTCATGAAGGCTGTTTCATGCATCCACAACCCTCTCTGTGAAGAAATACTTCCTCACATTACCACTGAGCCGTCCCCCTCTATCTTCAAATTTCCCCCTTGTTCTTGCACATCTCTTTCTGAAAGATGCTACCCTCTTGGACTTTGTTGATTCCCTTGAAGTATTTAAAGTTTCTATCAAGTGCCCCTCCCTCCTTTCCTCGAGGCTATACATCTTAAGCTCCTTTAGTCTTTCTTCATATGTCTTCTGGTGCAGATCCTACACCATTTTGGTTGCCCTCCTCTGGACAGCCTCTCCCCTGTCTATGTCTTTGTGGAGATGGGGTCTCCAGAACTGTACACAGTACTCCAGATGTGGTCTTACCAACTGTCTGTACAGAGGGCCAACAACTTCCTGTTTTCTACTGGTGATGCCTCTCCTATGCATCATAGTATCCCTCAGCACTCCTTACTGCCTTCTCACTTTGCTGACCCTCCTTTAGGTCATCTGATATGACTACCCCAGGTCCCTTTCCATTTTGTTCTCAGTTTCTCACCACCTATTGTGTACTCTTCCCTGGGTTTTGTTTCCCAGGTGCATTACTTTGCACTTCTTTGCGTTGAATCTAAGCTGCCATACATTTGACCATTCCTCCAACCGTACCAAGTCCCTTTTCATCCTTTCCACCCCACCTTGCGTATCAACCCTGTTGCATCTGCAAAGAGATATACTTTCCTTCCAGTCCCTCTGCAATGTCACTTATAAAGACATTAAAGGACCCGACCCCAGTACTGAACCCTGTGGTACCCCACTAGTAACCCTCCTTTTCTTCAGTGTGGACTCCATTTAATATTACCTGCTGTGTCCTGTTGTCCAGTTGTGTTTTACCTAAGCTACCACCCTGGGACCACTCCCCAGGCTGGCTAATTGTTTAATAACCATCATTATTTATTTCAAATGTTTGTTACCAATAAAGACATACTGAGCTGGTAACAGTTTGTTCCAGATGTGCATTAGAACTGTAATGCAGCCAACTGCATAGCATGTGAATGAAGATTTATAGCATCACCATCTGTCAAATCACTAACTCAATACTTCGTAGTACATAATCATAGCACTTAAATTATGGCACCCTCTTTAACTCCCAAAGCCCCAAATGAAGCAAAAATCTTCATGGAGTTACAGTTGACCACATGGTGGCAGGAATTAAAATATACAATAAAGTTAACAATGGTTACATGATTACAGCTTCTTACGGTATCACAATCTGTTATCGTGGAATTTAAATTAATAAGTTCTGTACTTGAAATAATGTTGAAAAAATTCAATCCAACTTCAATGATTCACATTTGGATTAACAGCTTGAATAAGTAATTAAGATTACGTATTGCCCTGAGTTCAGAGTGCACTTCTAGACTACAGGGGTGGCAATGATTGTTAGCAGACAAAGCCCACCTGGTCACAGCATTAATGAAGTATCTTTTAAGTGCCACAAACATTCATTCACCAACAAATTACAACACCCATGAATTGGTTGACTTCATGAAGGTGGTAACTAAGGACCCCCACATGCAGGGCACTGGACAACCCTAATGAGCTAAGTACAAATGACTGAACTTCATACAGCTGAACCTAGCCCTTGTTGTTTCTCTTCAACTTCCCTGTTTTGGGAATGCAGCCAGATGCCCAACAGTGAATGCAGCCCTGTCCGATGTATACTGGCCCCCTCTCAGTGAGGTTGCTTAAAGTATAGAGATAACCCGATGACACTGCAGGCAGTTGCGGCACTTTGCAGATGGGTATAACCCCGCTTCTTGTAAGTGGCAATAGCCTCCCTCCTCCTCCTCCTCCCCTTCCTTTTACCTCTTAGGCTGCACCACTCTTCGCATACTTGTTCCAGTATAGTGAATGATAACCGCAGCAACTAGGGGCTCCCCAAATTCTGGCTGTTGGTTTGAGATCAGGGGATGGGGACTGCCAGTCACGGTGGCTCTCCAGATATGGCACTCCTTTTACCCTCAAGGCAACGAGCCCCACCCCCCCCCCCTCTCTCTGAGCCCTGGTGCTCCCCCACTTACATCCGGCTCCTCCCTCGTCCCTTGTCCCTGAATGTTCTACTTCAATATATATATAGCTAGGGATGGAGATGGGCATTTTGTTTGGCTTATCCACATTCCCATACAGGTGATCGGGTAGCAAGGCTAAGTGCTCCTTCCAGATACTGAAAAGGATAGCACCTTGTACATTTACCCATTCACCTCTAGCCTAGTGCTTAATTTAAACTTTGAATTTATTAATCTATACAGTTAAGGAGTTTAGTTTTCATACCCTGGTGAGGGAAATCGTTAAAATATATATTTTCTTGTTAACAAGTCAATTTCTGACATGTTTAGTGGTGTACCTTAACTATTTTCTCTCTATTCCAGGCTACTGCTGTCACTGCTGCTTGGGTATAGATTACCTCGCTACATTTGTCATCTACTTCTCTCTCCTCTGTTTCCCACAATCTGCTATTTACTGCTCCTCTATCTCTTCTGAACAAGGGTGGTGAGTATTTGTACAATACCTAACTTTGGGGAGCGATACAGAATTCTAACGTAGGAGTAAATCTCATATCATGGAATGTTAAGGGCTTAAATCACCTGGTCAAGCGATCTATGGTTCTCAGGCACTTACACTCCTTGCAGGTGGATGTTGCACTCATCCAAGAGACCCACCTCACTGCAAGAACTGTATTGTGGCTAAAAAAAGCATGGGTGAGCAGGGTCCTAGAGAGGCTCAGCACCCACTAAGTCTAGCCGGGTAGCCATCTTGGTTAAAAACCATGCCCATGGGTTCCATAGCAAGTTACCACTGACAAACTAGGCCACTGGATATTGATCCATTTTTCTTACTCAGGGGATGGGTGGTGGTAAAACATCTATGAACCAAACTTGGATAACCCCAACATCCTGCCAGATCTTAACAAGGCAGTGGAGTCCCTTGCTGCTGACTATCTGCAGATCCCTATAATGATGGGGGTTACTTCAATCTTACCTCAGATATATTTCTTGGCAAGTCCAACCAACCCCCAAACACATCCTAAAACACTGGTGGCACTGCAAGAGATCATGGCTGAGTGGAGCATGATGGATGTGTGGCACAGGGACCATCTGTCAGGATGGGATTACTCCTTCTTCTCTGTGGTACATACTACCTATAGCCGGATAGATTTTGGCTCGCTAATGCCATGGCAGCTGGTGATGTTTCTAGCACCAGAATTCACAATATCCTGGTCTCAGATCATGCACCAGTATCATGTCTATACACCCACTCTGGGTAAGGGGCTGGGCACTAAATGGAGATGCAACCCATTAATCCTTTGTGACCCTAAATTCCATTTCATGATTAGGGAAACTGCTAGGACTATTTTTCTCAATAAAGCTGTGGACACCTCCGCCACTACGGTATGGGAGGTCTTCAAAGGTGTTGAGAGGGGCAATTATTGCCTACTCAGCACATATAAATAAAAATAGATTAACGGAATTGCGTAATCTACAAAGTGAACTCTCCTTACTAGAAACTAGGTTCAGAAACCCCTCCACATGAGTACCAGACCCCACTCTCCTTCAAGATATTGTCTGGTTAAAATATCATATTAATACTTTGCTGCATCAAAAGGCAGAGTGGGTGCTCCTTAGAGCCAAGCACATTCATTGGGAAGGAGGAAATAAAGGAGGGAAACTGCTAGCATATCAGCTGCGGAAGCAACATGTGGCTTCATATATCCATGCCCTCAAGGATGCGAGAGATCAGGTGGTTACAACACCCTAAAAATCAACGTGCATGCAACAATTCTACCAATGTCTCTACCAGACACATGTCACCTTAGACCCCAGCCAACTAGAAGATCACTTGGCAGATTTCTGCACTGCTGCTAAAACCCCTCAATTACCTGAGGGTCTCAGGATTGCCCTAGACAAACCATTTACATAAAGAGAGTTACTGGATGCCCTAAACCAGCTGGCCAAGGGTAAATCTCCTGGTTTAGATGGCATGACCACTGAGCTTTACCAAGTCATGAGTGCAGAAATTAGCACTCCTCTTCTTCCAGTATTGCAAGAGTCACACTCGACCAGCATTCCCCCCCATCCATGCGTGAGGCTCTAATCACTCTTCTCCCCAAAATCAGATGATCCCCAAAATTGTGCCCAACTACCGAGCAATCTCCTTAATCTCAGTTGACAACAAAATTGCATCCAAAATGCTGGTCACACAATTAATAAAGGCCTTGCCCTCTATTAGTCATCCATCCTAAGTAGGATTCACCAAAGGTGACAGTGCTGATAATATTAGACTAGTTTTGAACTTGAAATGGCTGGCAATGCAATCCAATACACCTATGGCAGCTATGGCAGTGGATTTTTCAAGGCCTTTGACTCTGTCGAATGGCCTTACCTTCATGAAATCCTCCAACACTATGGGTTTGGGCCTTTTAGACAGTGGATTCAGTGCTGTCCAGTGCTCCTTAGCAAGAATCCTAACTAATAAGCATATATCATCTCTCTTCCCTCTGCAAAGGGGTACAAGACAAGGTTGCCCCTCTCTCGTTTATTGTTCTTAGTGGCCTTGGATCCCCTCACAAGAAAACTACAAGCCTCGGAGGACATCAAGGGCATAAAGGTAGGCCAGGGCACTTTTCTGACCACCTCATATGCAAATTACTTGCTCTTAACACTAGCCAGTCTTAAGGAATCTCTCCCAAGGTTCTGGAGGTTTTGAATGAGTTTGCACAACTGTGTGGACTGCAAATCAATCAAATAAGACCAGTGTAGTCCCCTCAACTCAGCATGTACAATCTCATGTTTGCAAGGTCTAAACTTAGCCTGGGGTCCATGTAGCTTCTCGTATCTTGGAATAAACATCCCAGCCAAGTAGCAACACCTTGAAAGTGTCAATTTCAGTCCATTAATTAATCCACTAACGGCGAAGGTAAATCACTGGTGCCCTTAATCTCTCCATCCCTGGCAAAGTAGCATGAGTTCATATGCTGCTTTTACCCAGAGTTGCTTACCTCTTCGATAATCTCCCTATTGTCTTAGCGGGCAAAGTGTTTCATCCTTTAGACTGATTGATTGCTTTTTTCCTATGGGAGGGTAAGATGCCTGGGTGGAGCCGTGGTAAGATGCGGGCCCACTGGATTAAAGGGGTATGGGACTTCCATGATTGCAGGGCCTACCACTGGGCATACATTGCTGTGCAGGCAACTAAATGGTTTGTCCCTTCCCCATCTCCCCTACTAAGTGGGTTCAGTTAGAATCCCAATTGATGCAGAACACACTTGGGTCTACTTTATCCAATACCCCTATAAACTCCAGTTCGCTCACTCTGGTTATGACCGAGACAAGGCATGGCTCAGACTTATGGCAGCCTCCAAGACCTCGAAGCCGGCAAGCACTATACCACTCTGGTACATGGCTCTCTGGCATAACCCTCTTCTTACAGTGGACAATAAACCTTTGGACTGGCTGACATGGGAAAGCAAGGGGATACATATTGTCCAAGGTTTATACATGCCCAGCTCCAACACGATGATGTCATTTACACAGCTTAAGACCCGATACTCCCTTCAGTCTAAGGACTTTTGGAGATATCTACAACTCCACAATGTGGTTCAGACAATTAAGGGTACACTTACAACTGATCCTAAGTGGGTTGGATATCCTCAATACACCATAGAACCTCTCTCCGAGGCATTGCTGGATACTTCTACAGCACCTGATGAGGAGGCGCAGCCAGACCACACGAAGCCGCGGGGCTACGGAGTGTGGATCTTCATACCCCTATCACCACAGACATATGGTCCTGATGCCTTTACTTAGCTCACTCTGCATATCAGGATGTGAGGAGTCAGGTGATACAACTTAAGATTCTCCTTAGGTGGTATCGCATACCTGCAGCTGTCCACTGTGGAAATTCTTCCCCATGCAAGATGTTGGAGATGTAAGCATGACCCTGCAAATATACTGCACCTCCTATGGGACTGAGGCCTTAATCCCCTTCTGGTCTGCCATTGCAATGGACTGTTCTGGAGTGCTGGAACTACCTGTTGACATCTCTAACTCATTACTCCTCCGGGAAAACCTACTCACTGGGCCCTTTGCTGAAACCATATAGGGACTGGCTCTTAGCAGTCCTTCTGAAGGCAAAAAGCTTTTACTTCTGTCCTGGAGACAGGTACTACCTCCCTCTATCACTCTGTAGCATTCTGCTGTTTGGAGGTTAGCCATTTTGAAAGACTCATGTCCGCCAACCATGGGCAGCTTCCTATTTACTACCAAAAATGGGAAGCTTACCTGAACTCCGCTTTATGTAGGGTTCCCTCCCTCCACCACTTAATCCCCTGAACAGTGAAATACGGGTTAATAAAACCTGGTAGATGGTGACATCCTGTGGGATATGCTTTAAGTTGTTGAGGAGCAGATATACTCTCTTTACCTAGCTATAACCTCCTTCCTTTTAACACTACACCTATCCTTTGAAACTCCAATATAGTACCTTAACGGAAACTTTAATACTCCTAAGAAGACTACTATAGCAAGGAAGAATGTTGGTTTATCCAGTATTTAACTTAACTTAACCTATATAGGCAAGGCTGATCACCAGAACTGTTTGTAAAGAGCCTTAGAGGATAGTCAAGTTGAAAACTAACATGTTATTCCTGATGATGTTGTGGCGAGATTTACATTATTGGGAGTGCTATACTTAAAATGTAATACTAAAAGTTAAGTGTATACACCCTGTGCCCTTTTCTGTGTATGTACTGACTTTTGCTGGAAAGAAAATATAATACAAATTATTCAATAATAAAAAAAAAAAAAACAAGATTAGCAGAACTGTTGCCCAAGTGAAATAAGAAGCATAAAAGACTGAAAACTAGCACTGAGCAGGTTCTGCACTCAACTGAAACTGAGTATTCCCTCCTGACTACCATAGACAATCAGCTACACCAGCAAACCCCACAGAAACACTCAGCTGCATTTCCTACTCTACTCCACTTACTCCCTCTCAACTAGCTTTTACTTAGAAGCCAGCAGAGTGTCCCTCATGGATTGCCCTGCCCCATGGCAGGGCCAGGAGGAAAGGGCTGCTTCCACCTGTATATACAAATCCTGCTGACAATGGCCTGGTAATGGTGCCAGAGAAGAGCATGTATGACTTCATGTAGCCTGCCCCAACTCCCTTCCCATTTCTGGTCCCTTCTTGTAGCTGCAGCATGCATGTCAGTGCATGCATGTGGAGGCATGCATGTGCAATGTAAGTCCCACAGTTTTCTCCCTACTGTGCTTCTTCCATCTCATCCTACCACCATGCCTCCACCTTGTTTCAATCATGCAGCAGAACCAGCAAACCTTTTGCCAGGAAGCGAAGAGGACAGCAGTCCAGTAGACACCCAATCCTAACCCCTCGGCTAGCTCCAGCAAACCAAGACTACTCCTGATCTCAGGCCACCAGTGTGGTGGCTAGTGGTGTTATCATTGCACACTGGACTGGATTTATTACACCAATTTCAGTAACTGAGAGTTTTAAATTAAATTACAATGTTATATGGTGAAAATAGTACACCCAATCAGAAATTAGATGTAGTACATCTACACACATGTAGCATTGAAAACACGGTCCCCAACTCATTACAAAACTCTCAGACAATGCAAAATCCTATTGCACATCATATTTATTTTATTTATTTGAAAAATGGGTGCATACACTGGTACAAGGACCATTTCAGGTATGATCCAGGTCATCAAGATAGCACATATAGCACAGTCAAAGTATCATATATATAACAGTTAGTATAAGTAGAAATAAAGCAACCGTACAGCAATGCAATAAGAGACAATTCATTATGACACAATTATGGCTCCCAGTTAGAAGCCCAGGCCAGGCATAGAAAAAGTTTATAGTATAGCAAGTAACACCATGGCTGGTTGGGAAGGTGGATCCAGACAATAGATAGCAACATAGTACAGTTTATTGAAAACATGATATTAGCTAATAGACAAATGCTTCAAAAATGTCCAGCAGACTGAGGCCAAATGTTCAAAAAAACTTTATTTTTATGGTGCCTTTCCAAAACCAAGACAGCAAACAAAATTTAAAAACATACCACATATTACACATATTGCAGCAGCTTAGTTGATACAACAGACAACCAAAATTAAAATAGATACCACCAATCAGTCGTCAAATGCTTTGTGCCAAAGATGTGTTTTCAGAGCTCATTTAAATCCCTCCACGGTCACACACTCCACATAACTGGAGGGGTAGACAGTTCCAGAGAGAAGGGCAGCAGCATAAATGCCTAGGCCCCAGAACATTTAGGCAGACTCCTGGAATCTCTAGCAACTCCTCGCCAACTGAGTGGAGTG
Source organism: Neoceratodus forsteri (assembly GCA_016271365.2). Taxonomy (NCBI): domain Eukaryota; kingdom Metazoa; phylum Chordata; order Ceratodontiformes; family Ceratodontidae; genus Neoceratodus; species Neoceratodus forsteri. The sequence goes on from CM028129.1 coordinate 1,022,611,516, forward strand.
ATCGCCTGGGGCAGTAGGGTACCAGAAGCTCTTTCAGGTAGTCTGGGCCCTGTCCATGTAGGGCTTTATCAGTCAGCAGACCAACGTTAAAGGTGATCCACCATTGTACCAGCAGCCAGTGCAGACCGCGGAGCACTGGAGAAATATGGCAGGACCAAGAGGTTCCTGTCAAAAGCTGGGCTGCTGCGTTCTGCACTAGCTGAAAATGGTGGATTTCCACCCCAGGTAGCCCTAGGTATGAGGAGTTGCAGTAGTCCAAGTGCAAGGACAGAGAGGCATGAACCAATGTGGGAAGGTCACCGGATGGAACAAGGTGCTTAACCTCGCGATATTCCTCAGATGGTAAAGGAGGCCTTGATGATGAACGATACCTGTGAGTGCAGGGTCAGACCTTCATCAAAGATTGCCCCAGGTTCCACACCAGTTCAGAGGCCGAGGTGATAAACCCCAAGAAAAAGGGTGAACCTACCCTCGACCCCCTATTCGGCATTCTGGGTCCACAACCAGCACTTCAGTCTTTCCAAAGCTCAACTTCAACCAGCTTGAATTGATACACTCCTGGATCTCTGCCAGGCAGTTATTAAAGACTGAGAGAGCTCTATTCTGGTTGGGTGCAAAGAAAGGTAGAGCTAGGTATCATCAGCATAGCAGTGAAACCTCAGCCCATACCTCCTTACAGTGTCTCGAGGGGCAGCATGTACACTGCGAACAACATGGTGGACACCAATCCTGAGGAACCCCACATGACAGAGGGATTGGGTCCAAGAATAAATCCTGGACACCATTCACTGAGGTTCTTTCAGTGAGGAAATATATAAACCACCTGAGGACTGTACCCAACAGGCCACAGATGAACCTCAGATGACCAAGCAGAACCCCATGGTCCACAGCATCCAATGCTGATGAGAGATCAAGAAGGACCAAGATGGAGCAGTTCTTCCGATCTCTAGCCATCGGAGATCATTGAGCACCCAAACCAGTGCTGTCTCCATACTATGCCTCTTTGGAAACTGGACTGGGGATTCATAGATATCAAGGATGGTCAAATGGCTCTCCAGCTGTACAGCCAATATTTTCAACCACCTTCCTAGAAAGGAAGTTAGAAATTGATCTGTAGTTTGCACGAAGTTCGAGTCCAAAGAAGCTTTCTTCAGGAGGTGTTACCACCGCCTCCTTCAGGGAGTTAGGAAACCTCACCTGTTACCAAGGAGCACCAAACTATCCATGCAATGACCGGACCAATAGAATCAATACAACCTAAAACCAGGGAGTTAGTCCTGGGTCCAAACTACAGTACATAGGGCGTGCACCCTGGACAATCCTTGTGATATCCATGAACTCCAGGCAGTCAAAGGTACTCCAGGAAAGCTGGAGGCTAGTGGCTAAGTGCTGGTCACCAGCAGTTCCCATAGAGCGTGCTGGTTGGAGAGCTGCCCTGATGTTAGCCACCTTAGCTGCAAAGAACCGAGCAAGCTCATTGCACTCTATTTGCGAAAATGCTTTCTGAACTTGTAGACAAGCTGGGTTGCACAGTCTGTCCACAGTTTGGAAATGCTGAGCTGGTCAGTTCTGAGCAGCTACAATCTCCCAGACAGGAATTCTGCCTTCTTACAGGTGATTGCAGGTTGATAAGACTTGATAATGGTCCATTAACCTAAAGCGGTCAGCATCAACAGCAGATCTCCACCAGCAGTACTCTAACCTCGTCCTAGTCACCGCATCTCCTCACGGTCCCATCAAACCATGGAAACCAAGGGTGAAGGGATAGAGAACAAACACGAACTGGAGCAATGACATCCAGGGCCACTGAAATGGCCGTATTATAGGCCATAACGAGGTCCTCTGGTCGCTGTTTGCTACCAGAATATATGATAGGTCGGCATCAGCTGCTAGGCTTTTATTGTTTTTATACTTTATATTTATTATTTTGTATAAAGCATCATACAGATAAATGCAAGAGTAAGACATTACATTCCTGTTTACAATCGATGAGGTCACCACTCCTCTTATTATACACAAACTTCCATCCTATTCTTTTGATACGTCAGTGGGGATATCTAAATACTTTTCTCAAACCAAAATATTCCACTTGAGCTGATATTAAGCCCATGAGCTACTTGGCATTAAAATATCTCCATATAGCCAAACAGTTCCCTCATAATTAGGTCACCTAATCAATAGGTATAACCTTAACATGCCATGTTATTTCTTAGTCATGCACTTTAAGTGCTTTCCTATCATTTTTGCTGCTAAACCAATTTTTAGTTACTTCTTTAACATGCTCTACAACATTTATACTACAATAAAGTCATCATTATTTATAATAACTTCATCCATCGTAGAGATGTAACTCCATTGTACACTAATATATCCACTGGGACATTCAGTAGTGCTTTCAACATTTTAATTAAAAGGAAAAGAAAATTAGAGTCTCTAATTCATCCCACAATAAGGCAATGTGAACTACAGCCCAGCCTTTTAACCTGGGAAACAATATATGTCTTAAAAGTAAATTAGTGAAACATTCGCCATTCCTATGGTTCAGATTTTAAATTGAGTATGTCCATACCCTTCAGGTATTATCTTCTCCATCTGATGAATCCACCTCTGGTCCATGTCTGCTGGGATCTTGGTGTACATGTTTCTGACTCCACTTTAGGGCCTCCCTCAGATCAGAAAATATACAAGTTTTCCCTTCTTGCACAATTCTTAGCGAGCTGGAAATAGCATGCAGTGATGTATTTTGGCCTCCTGGAGCACAGCGCACCCCGAATTTTCTTTTGGCGCTGCTGCATAACTTATGTCCGGGAACATCTGCACTGTTTGTCCTTCACAGATGAGAGTCCCTTTCGTCTAGATAACGCCAGCAAATAGTCCCTAGTACCCATACCATCAGTGACCAAAACCACCATACGTGGTGCATCTAAGTCTGTCGGTCATCCCTAGGAGTAATTCTATAGGCTTTTGGGCATTTTGAAGTTTTGAGATTGTTTCTTCTCTAGTTGTTGTGCAAACCAGTCCCAGAGAAAGAGTAGTAAATGGTCTCCTTCAACATCTTCTGGGATCCCAATTAGGTGAATGTTCACTGCTCGAACCTGATTTTCCAGGGTTTCAATTCTTGACTTAAGATGGTTCATTTCCTTTGCCATCGACGAACAGCCCACTGCTGCATCGGCTCTGGAGTCGATTCCATAACCGATGTTTGTACTGCCTCTAAGTTGGTTTCTAGATCAATTTGTTAAGCAGTCAAATCTCTCCGCTAGCCCTGCTACTGTGGAAATGAGTCTATCTATCTTTAGACCCAATGTTTGCAGGGTTTCTTCCTGGGATTCTTTCGCTTCTTCTCACGGCCTTGAGCTGAGCGCGTAGAGAGAGCAGTAGAGGTTGTCTTGTTTTATTGCTCCGAACCATGCATTTGATCTTTGCGTAGTATTTCCCATCTTATTGTAGGCAGCTTCCAATGATTTTAAATCTAGTTCTTTCTCTTATTAGTTCCTAATAAATTGTTTTCAAAGTTAGTAATCTCTGTGTTACTTTGAGTTCTAAGGTTTAGCAGCCATCTTGCTCGGGCTTAACAGCCCCCACCGTTAGGCTTTAGAGCTGACATCTTGTAAAGGGTGATATTAGACCATCTCCACAGGGGTAAGTTTCAGAGGAGGGCACTAAAATTGGGCCCCACAGTGTAGTGATCAGACTAGCCAACTGTTTCCACCCCCAAATCAGAGGCTTCAATCTTTAAGAGGAAGACTAAGTCAAGTGAGTGACCATGTTTATGGGCAGCAGTGGTAACTACCGTGTAAGGCCCAGAGATGTCATCAACTGGATGAAGTGTTGACCAAATTGCAAGAGTTCATAATCGACCCAAGCATTAAAGTTGCCCAGGACCATCAGCCTGGGAGACTTAAATGCCATGTTGACGATGAAATCTGCCACTTCCTGAAAGAACCATTTCCATCTCAGGGTGGACAGTAGATGAGGATGATCCCACAGCCTACACCTGCTACCACAGTACACTCAAATGACTCAGTCTCCTCAACTGGTATGCTCATGAGGCCCAGTTCGGTCTTGAAGCAGACCACAAGCCCCCATGACCCCATGATCCAATCTTGAGTGGTGGATCACCGAGTAACCAGCTGGAATAGCTGCCTTATAAGAATTACCTCCATCCCAGGTCAGGTGGGGCAGCTGCATACAGAAGTGGTTAAAGGGCATTTTCAAAATGTGTTTTGAAGACGGAAACATGCCTAGTGAGTGACTAACTTTGTTTTCTTCTTTTAGATATGTCCTGAAGAAGACCTAAGGTTGAAACATAGATTTTTACTCTATTTTCTATTTTCAGTGTGCATTTAATATAACCATTTGTTTGCTTTTAGATCACATGCTGATGCAGCACCTTGTTTTTGTTTAATTCATTACATAGCTTAAAGTGGCGAGGGAGAAGTCTTTCTGACCAATCTTGGTTGCCAAATGGTGATAGTCAAGGAGATGTTAAGAGGAGGTCCTGAGATTGCATGTGCTATTCCTTTTTTTCATTTAATATACTTCATTAACATTTTTAACAAGAATACAAACATCACAACAAAATCTAAAAACACAAATGAAGCACAAACAAAAACAACAATCATAGACAGGAGAATCTGAAATGGAACACCTCGAGTACAACCCCCTCCCAACAACCCACAACCCCTGCTCACTCATCCCTACTCTCATCTGTGATCCTACCTTCAAGGAGCCCTGGCAGGACAGAGATAATTGACAGTTCACTGACTACAGGGGCAAGCAAATCTAGATATGGTCATGCAGAGTCACTGGAGTCTCCAATAGTCAAAGGGTATAAAGAGACTCATGGGTTTGGGAAAGCTGATGAAGTCTCTTCCACATGGAAGCTGTATGTTTTACAGCATGATGGCCAATAAAATCTCTTGCTGCCATTCAACATAGAAGGTATGGGTAACTTCCTTCCAGTGTTGAAGAATGACGAGCTTGGCTATGGCAGAGACCAGAGACAAGTGAGCATTTCAAATGTTAAGTGCCAGAAGGAAAATGCCTAATAGGCAACTCATGGGAGTGAAAAACTTGTCCATACCCAAAGAGGATCTAAGACTTGCCTGAGGGAGCTCAAAGGCTGACTCCTATGACACTCCATAACATATGATGGAGAGAACCACTGGCCTCTTGGCAATGAGACAAAGTGGATAGAGTAATTTGCCCATCCTGTGTAATTTTGATGGGTGAAATATAGATTATGCAGACTGTTAAAGTGGATGAGCCTCAACTAGTCTTTCTTTATAAACTTATATAGATTAAGTAAGGGGCCTTCCAATACACCTTATCCTCTGACAACTGGGTGTGTGTACTCAGTAATAACATACCCCAGTGGGTAAGTGCAGATCTATGGACTGAAAAAGCTGGTAAATGGCCGGCGGTGGTGAGGCTGAAGCTAGTTGAAGAAAAGGTTTCCACCCTCCAATTGTATTAGGCACCAAGGTTTGGGGCCCATAAATGCTTCCACTGCACCTTTAACCTACAAGAACTTAAAAAATCCTTACCACCTAAATGAAAATGGGCCTGCACGACCTGGAAAGGGAAGAGTCCATCATCCTGAAGTATATCAGTTAATTTACAAGTACTCAAAGGAGGGTGAGAGGCAATCAGGATGGGACAATTGGGTATTTTGAATCACGGATTTCTAAACATGGGTTGTGAGGCAACAAGTGTCCATGGAGGATAAATATGTTTGCAGCTGGGCCCAAGCTTTAAGAGACCACTCTAATGGAGAGGAAATGACAGGCCCAGAGGAGCTTGAGGGCCTGAGATAAGTAGGCTATCAAGAGAATACCCCAACTTAAGGGCTAAGTCACGTTCAATATCCAGCCAGTGGGGGTATAAACCTGGGAACCAGTTTGAACCACCTGAATTCCCCAACAGAAATCTTGCTTGCATGTTGGGCACCATAAAATAGAAAAACCATGTGTAGGACAAACCCCTGTTTAACTTAGGTACAGCTAACTTAAAGTATGCCCTGGATACAAGCTGACTTCCACAGGAAAGAGTTGAAAATCTGTTGTAATCTAATAAACCATGACTTAAGAAGGTGAAAGCCCAGCATCCCACTGGGTAGAATAATCAGAGTAAGACATTCATTTTGTTATACTATCTCTACCCCAGAGGGATATGGGAAGAGATGACCACCTCTCCAAGTCAGACGTAACTAGATAAAGCAGCCTGGTCAGATTTTCTTACAACATACTGGGAACAGAATCAGTGAGTTTAATCCCAAATATATAAAACCTAGGGCTCCCAAGAGAGCCCCAATCTTGAGACGTCCTTCCGATTCACCAGGTTATTCAGGGAAAACCTTTGTCTTGAAATGTTTCATTTCTAAAAGATAATTCACAGAACATAGTGATCTCTCAAAGTAAAGATGGAATAGAAACAACCAGATCCTCCAAGTGCAACAATAGATCATTGGCGTAGCCGATAAGACATACCACTGACCTGCAACTGGGATCCTTTAAGGTCACCCACATTGATAGTTGACAGATCAGGGGCTCCTGATAGAAGGTGAATAAAAGAGGGACAGGGGCAACCCTGCCAGGTACTCCGCTGTAAAGGAAAAGGGGATGAAAAGTGGCCATTGCACCAAATATGGGCCAATGGGGAGTCATATAAAATTTGGACCCACTTAATAAAATTGGAGGATGCCTGATCTAAGCAAAGTGGCAAACAAATATTTCAAGAAACATGATAAAAACTTTTTCCATTTCAGGAGAACAAAACTGCAGGGATCTGCTTTTCCTGATCATGTAAATGAAATATTGCAGTTTTCTAAAATGATCATCGAAACATCTTCTGGGCATGAAACCGACTTGCTCAAGTTCTGTCACAGAGTCCATAACAAGGGTGAGATGCATGGCCAGAATTTTGGAAAGGATTTTAATGTCCAAATTTAACAGGGATATAGGCCAATAACTATCCATCAGTAAAGGACCTCTACCAGGCTTAGGGATAAGGGTTATCAAAGCCTCCAAAATAAATTGGTCACTAATGCCCATCTCAAACCACACATTATAAATCTCCACCAGTAAAGGAGCAATTTCAGAAATGCAGATCATGTAAAATTGTTGGTCAGTCCATCAGGACCAGGTCTCCAGAAAACAGGAAGTTGTTATCCTCTGTACAGACAGTTGGTGAGACCCCATCTGAGTACTGCATCCCATTCTAGAGAACCCATTTCCACAAGGACATAAACAGGATGGAGGCAGTCCAGAGAAGGGCAACTAAAATGGTGCAGGGTCTTTAAGAGAAGCCATATGAGGAGAGACTAAAGGAGCTTAATATGTATACCCTTGAGGAAAGGATGGAGAGGGGGACATGATAGAAACATTTAAGTACCTCAGTGGAATCAATAAAGTCCAAGAGGGTAGCATCTTTCAGAAAAGAAATGTGCAAGAGCAAGGAGACACAATTTGAAGAAAGAGGGGGACAGCTCACGGACAATGTGAGGAAGTATTTTTTCACAGAGAGGGTGGTGGATGCATGGAACAGCCTTCCTAAGGAGGTTGTGGGGTCTAAAACTGTGGGAGAATTCAAGAATGCATGGAACAGATATAGGCAATTCTTGGGGGTAGGAAGAAATAGGCAGTTGGTTAACTAGGATCTGCAGCTTATCCTGTAGGTAGAAATGGGCAGACTAAATTAAGCCAAGCGGTCCTTATCTGTCATCAAAGTCTATGTCTCTATGTTTCCATGTTTCTGTTGCAGCTGCTGAATGGCACCTCCACCTCAGCCATGGTAATAGGGGCTCCCAACGAAGTCACCAAACTGGTAGCAAGAAAGGAAGGGGACAGAATCTAAGAATGCTGTAATAGCTTCAGGAGGGTCAGAGGTCAGGTCCACAGAATATAAAGACATATAACAATAAAAAATAAGGGCCATCTCTTTTGGATCAGTAATGACTTGGGCATCTGGATGAGGCCGTATTCCAAGAATGAACTTAGGCATTTCAGCTTGTCACAACTAAAGAGCCAAGAGCTTCCTGGCCTTCTCCCCAGCATCTAAATATTTCATTTGGTGTGGTAGAGAGCCATTTCAGCTTTCTGGGCCAATACCTACATATTGAGCTCTAAGAGAATTTAGCCATTCCTCAGCTGGTAAGGTGTGGGAGACAGAACCCTCAAGCTGATGAATATCTCAAAGAAGGAGATCTAATTTAGCTTTACTGGCCTTAGTCCAAACCATGGAAGTCGAATACACTCTCCCTGGTACAAGCATTTAAGAGCCACCCATAGAATGTCTGTGTGGCCCACTAAACCCTTATTTTGCTACAAAAGAGAAATAAACTTTGAAAATGGGAAAGAAAGTTGGGAGTCTGTAAAAGTTGCACGTTAATGGGCCAGAAAGTATCTTGGTGAGGGCCAGCACTTAAAGAATAACAGACACCCACAGGACATGGTGAAAAGGACCATTGGATAAATATCTGCAGCCATTACACCAGGCAAACAGAGTGAGTGGTTCAAGAAAAATAAGTAATTGAAAAGGTCTTGTGGGAGGAAATAATAAGAAAATTATCAGGCTGAGGGGTCAAGCACCAGCCAAATATCTACCACACCAACCCCATCCATAAGCTCATGGAGTGCTCATTGGCAGCGGAAAGACCTACGGATCCAGCATCCAATCAATCTAGGTCAGACTGGTACACAATATTCTGGTCCCCCAACAGTATCGGAGAGGGAGAATAGGAGGAAAGGGGGTACATCGGGTAAAGAAATGGGAGAATCAATGTTCAAACCATATGGATCAGATCACTATGGGTGTATGTCAATCATTACCCAGGTAATAATGTAACACCCACCGGATCCCAAAGCTACTGCATGATCTGAAAGGTATGGATCTTGCAATCAGGATTATGACCTCCCCATTCATTTGGAAGAGATGACCACCCCAAAACCTGACCTACCCACTCCCTTCTAAAGAAACTAATCTCCTCTCACCAGAGGTGAGATTCTTGTAGTCAGGCCACACCTGCACCAAGTTGATTAAGATGACCCAGTATCATGGCATGTTTCCGCCTGTCCTTAGTTCCTTTCACATTCCAACTAACAAAGGTAAATGGTCCACTCATAATACATGCATAATATAAAATATGACTAGGGAATCAAGAGAGACCACACTCTGTCCCACAAACAAAACAAAAATAAAAAGGACAAGATCACAGCCAAGAGCCCCCAGATGCCCTTGCCCACACTGTAGCCCCAAAACACCCCAACACCCCTCTACCATACCAAAAATATCCCCATAAAACCAAAAGGGAAACAGCAAAGATTCCTAAGAAACAACAAGAACCAACAACTACCCCAGTCCTAGTGACCGACCCTCCAGCAGGAACCCACTCATGATGATTAAACACTCTTACTAGCTAAGACCCTCCCTCCTCCACTATTAGGATAAAGAAAATTATGAAAAGGAATTAACCAGCTCCATTGATAGTTTGTAATTAAATAACAGGAGACCACAGAGGCCTACAAAGTACTAGTGCCAAATAGAGATGCAGCGAATTTAAATTCCACCAGTGATGTGCCCACAAAGTGGGCACTTCACATTGTCACTCCAGTACATGAAGTGGCCAATGCAAAAAGCTCACGTCACCTTGTAATTATTACTTTGCATTGTCATTCCACCTTAAAGTGAAGTAAGGTGAAGTGACAACTATATTGGCAGCCCTTCACACACAGTTGCCAGAATTATTGTGCATCCCCAAAATGCCCATGTTGTGTGTCTAGAAACTCCCCAGTGCTGTTGAAGTGTAATGAGAGCACAAGAAATGCAAAGTCTCCCAAAATTAATGGCACACAGACATCATGTGTGCAGCAGTCACACACAGTCACCAGAATTAATGTGCATCCCTAAATGCTTCTGTCTTGTGCCCAAAAATTCCCCAGTGCTGACAAAGTGAAATTAGAGGGTAACAAGAAATTCAAAGTCTCCCAGAATTAATGGTGCACTCTGTCATGTGTGCAGTGGTCACACACAGTCACCAGAATTAATTTGAATCCCAAAATTCTATTGTCTTGTGTCCAGAAAATTCCCAGTGCTGACGTATGAAATGAGAATGTAATAAGAAAAGCAAAGTCTCCCAGAATTAATGGTGTACTACAAATGCACAGACAGATTAAGATTGCACTGCACACTCAAGAGATGCAGACGCAAAGGCACAACAACACCTAACCAGTGTTCACAAGTCACAAATCCAAATCTAGAAAAGAATATCTTTTGCTGGTTGGGGAGTAGTGCAATGCAGTAACAGTCCACTACCAGTAAAGATACCACAAAGCAGTATAAAAATTCAAGCAGCTGCAGTGGATAGCAGATTCACACTGCTGCAATCACTCTGTTACAGAATAAAAAGTGTTTGATTAAATTGCATGCATCACACACACACTCATGTACACTAATGTGTAGCTAATTGAAAACCTTTAGTAATATAACCAAATGTTTTAAACAAACTGAAATTATACACTGCTGCACACATCAATCATCAAAAAAGTCAAGAATTATTGAAAATGTTACAGTGTGTACATTAACAGTTATACAAGAAAAATACAACCAAAACAGAAATATTGCCTTTTCTCCCAGTTAATCTACCTACACCACAGATAAGAAGTGGACACTTCGCGTTGTCACTCCACTACACAACGTGGCCGCTGCAAAAGGCTCACTTCACCTTGTAATTATTACTTTGCATTGTCATTCCTCCTTAACTCGAAGTAAGGCAAAGTGATAACAATATTGGCAGCCCTTCACATACACAGTTGCCAGAATTATTACATCCTGAAAATGCTCATGTCGTGTGTCTAGAAAACTCCCCAGAGCTGATGAAGTGTAATGAGAGCACAAGAAATGCAAAATCTCCCAGAATTAATGACACAGACGTCATGTGTGCAGTAGTCACACATGGTCACCAGAATTAATTTGCCTCCCAAATGCTACTGTCTTGTGTCCAGAAAAGTCCCCAGTGCTGATGAAGTGAAATGAGAGCGTAACAAGAAAAGCAAAGTCTCCCAAATTAATGGTGTACTACAATGCACAGACAGATTTAGATTGCACTGTGCACTCAAGAGATGCAGATGCAAAGGCACAACACCACCTAACCAGTGCTCATAAGTCACAACCAAATCTGAAAAGAATACCTTTGCTTGTTGTTGGGGAGTACACTGCAGTAACAGTCCACTACCAGTAAAGATACCACAAAGCAGTATAAAAATTCATGCAGGTGCGGTGGATAACAGATTCACACTGCTGCAATCACTCTGTTGCAGAATAAAAGTGTTTAATTAAATTGCATGCATCGCACACACACTCACACACACTACAAGTATTGGCAGCAAATTGAAAACCTTTAGTAATATAACCAAATGTTTTAAACAAACTGAAATTATACACTCCTACACACAACAATCAGCAAAAAATTTCAAGGATTATTGAAAATATTACGAGTGTGTACATTAACAGTTATACAAGAAAAATATAACAAAACAGAAAGACTGCCTTTTTCTCCCAGTTAATCTACCTACACCACAGATATGCCCCTCCCCAAAGCACACTTCACAGTACACAGACTGACTGTTCTAAATTAACATTCAAAATCCACACACAAAAAATAAACACTCGTTGATACAAGCACAGGAGAGTTTCCATAATCGATGAAATAAATTCTGAGAAAAAATAGCTCAAAAGTCTCTTTAACAGCTTTAGAGGATTTGAATCCAGAGCTCTGAGAAAAACTATCTCCAACTTCCACTACACTCACACTACACAAAACTGAGCTGTGTAGAACAATCTAGAGCCCATGTGACCTGCAATCCCATGAAGCACTGCAAAATTCACCTTTGGAGCTCAAAACCAGGTGAAGTGAGATGGAGTACATTGAGTTCTATGTACTTCACCTTAAAACTGGTGGAGAAGTGGTTTTGGGAAGGTGGACTAACTCAAAGTAATTGTTTTCAATGGACTTTGTGTTCCACATTATGATGCTGATACCCCTCTTCATTGTGGAGTACTTCACAGATTCCACGTTACTTTCCGAATCACTTTGCAGAGTGAATTTTGGCCACTTTGCCCACCACTAGTACTGAAAAAGAAGCAGTATTAATAATTTTAGTTTAAGATAAACATAGAGTCCTAAAAGCAAAAATAACTAAATACCCTAAATAGGGACCGATCACAAGGTGGTAAGTAAAGTAATACTAAAGCATATATAAACCTTTACCAGTGCAGGAGTGAACCCAACAATATGATATAGAAATGTATCATCCCCAACAAGTTTATAAAAACAAAACAAAAACACTCAAATAGTACAATAAGACTGCAAATTATATGCCATACTTATAGTCCGAGAAAAAGAAAAAGTAGCCTAATCATGGCCAAGTCCAGTAAAACACAAGGTATAATGAGGAGACAGAATGAACATGTATGAGAGTTCACTCCAGAGAGGCAGGAGAATAAGTAGAACAGCATCCAAATGATAAATCAACAGGATAAATATAGCAGAAAGTCAATCAGAGAAATCATTTCTCCAAGTGCACTCACCACCAGGGAGCCAGGAGTCAATCAAGCAGTTCAAGTTAGTCCAGGTGAAAGAAAGCAAACAGGGGATGCACTCATTTTATATAATTCAGATGGAGAAGGAAGACTATACTCCCAGGCTTAGAGTCCAGTAGACCAGGGATACAAAAAAAAACAAGGCTCCTTCCTTGAAAATGCCGTGCAAGCACTGATGCATCTGTGCACTGTTAAAAGACCCCAGTGCAGACCATTGCCATGGGAGACAAGGTAGTAAGAGAGCATTTCAAAATGTCCAGGGAGCACTCATCAAGTCCATTAGGCCCCTGGAGAGATGAACACCAGGATCATAAAGCAGTGAGCTCCTAGATGATTAAGGGAGAAAGAGGAATTAGCCAAGAAGATCCACTATAAATAAACAGAGTCCCCTAGAATACAAACAAGTGAGAAAATTCCCCAAACAGTAATGCTTGCCATCACAGTTTAAAGTACAACAGTAGGCACACTCAGAGAGGAAAGGGAGACCTCACTTGAACAGATCTGGAAACATTTTTTTGAGATTGGTAGCAGCTTGTTCAAGAGTGTCCATGGTGTGCCATTACCTTACATCTGCACCTGCAAGCTTGGAGTATCAAACCCTGAAAGATTTCCCGGTGGCAATGAGCTTTGTAACCAGCGGTGCAGTGCAATACATTTAGCCTGAATAGTCAGAGGCAGATGTTGAGCAATCCTTAAACAGTGGCCTTCCCATAACAATTCTTTGAGTTTCCTGGTTTTGGCCAAATATGCTGTTTGTCCAAACAATTTAGCAGGTGAAAAATAAATGGCATGGAGGGGAGAGCCTGTGGGTGGTGGTGGGCATAGGGAGTGATGAGCCCTCTGCACGATAAAGATTGGCCAGATAGAAGAGGGCCCGTCACCCAATCACAGAACTTCTGCACAAATAAAACTAGATTGGAATCTTCTTTCTCCGGTCAGCTGAAGAGAACCAAATTATTGCTGCTCCTACCTTCAAGGTCTTCAAGCTTATTTTCCACCTTGTGAAGCTTCTGGTCAAGGGGAGACCTCGGGATCAATTTTGCCTCCAGTCCTCCACAGAGGAAATACATGCTTCAGAGTCCGACACTCTCCATTGTAAAGTATCCACAGAGGACTGAAGTCATTGCAACTCTTTAGTAAGGGCAGTAAGCACAGCCTGAAGGTAACCCATGAAGTGGGCACATGAGGAAGGGCACCATCTGTTATGGCGACACCTTCCCCATGCAATCCACTCACAGCCACCACCAGGTAGGGCGATCAGATGAGAGGATGGGCGAACTAGGCAACAGGATGTCGCTATACGTACACACGCAGAAGGGGACAGCGAGCACGCAAGAAAGGGCTGGAGGGGGTGGAGAGGGCTGCAGGGGTGGTGCTGTGGTTGCTGGTCAATCTGCATTGTGGTGTAAGGGATTGGGCAATGGCTGGGGTTGCTGAGGTACTGGGTTTGGGTCCTGGCGCTGGTGTGATTTTTATTGATCCCAGCCCGAACCTTTTATTTCTACTACTTTCACCCGACATGCAACCCTCTGGAGTTGAGAATCCTTAAATGGGGGGTGTGAGGGGTCAAAGCCCCCACGAGGGGGTAATGGAGGTGCAGCCCCTTAGAAATAGTAAAAACATGTCCTGGTGCCCTTGTGCTGGTGCATCAGGGTTGTCAGAGTGCCGAAAATATGCTTGGCACTCTGACTGAGCAATAACAGTGATCACCTTTAGGCATTCATCGTTATCACATAGACCCCAGCCTGAAGAAGTTTCATCTCTTCAAGTAATCTTTCCTCCATTAAAGCTGTCCCCATTGCAGCTTGAGTGGGAGTAGTGGCCTGCTGTTTGGTGTGCTTCAATGTCTTCCCTTGTTTTGACGCCGAGGTGGTGTGTGGCGTGGAAGCAGAGTTTTCATCTCCGCATCCATCATTCATCAAAGAAGCTTCACCTCCTGCAACAGCAGAGGCTCTACAACTGACAGAGGTAGGAGTTGTTTAGGAAAACTGCCAAAAGGTAAAAATACCAAAATAAGTCTTAGTAGCTAAGGGAAAGCAGGCAGGAGATGCATGAAGTTAGGCAGCCATTACGTGATCCATCTCATGTGCCATTCCTAAGACTGAGGTGGCTTAATATGAGGAGTTCTTCTTATCCCAAAAGGACATTTCCAATAAAGTTATCCATAAGGTGGTTGTGGCAGGTCTGCAGGAGAACTATCCAGTTATTAAATATAAGGGAGCAATAGTTAGTGTTGTAAGGGCCTGCAAAGCAAACCTACATATGCTGTTGTAGGTAATGTTGAGACTAGTGAGGTTGTGATTGGAGGTTTAGAAGTAAATAGGGGAGCAGTAATCCAGGAGCAGGAGAAGTGTGCCTTGGGCTATGGGTAGCCACACTTCTGGGTCATGAGTTTCTTTTGACTAAAGGAGATTCCCAGTTGCTGGATAATATACTTGACAATTAGTCTGATGTGACTGCAAAGGTTAGAGAGGGTCCAGGGTGACCCCAGGTACTGTGTTGAATACAGTTACTTCTTCAGGGTAGGAACATCTGGAGCCTATATGTTCAAGAACAAGAGGATCATTTAAGCATACTGCCTAATTGGAAAGCCTGAGTTGGGACCCAGAAAGCAAGGTTTTCATTTTCTTGGCATTGACAAGCAGCCTGTTTATGGTGAACGGCGTGTGGGTTGCATTGAACTCCCTGTGAGGAAGGTACCGTTCCTTTGGGTTCTTGTCACTCTGGTAGAGAATAAGATCTGCATGCATTAGCATGTGGTAACTAATACTTTCCCTGAGGAGGTGGTTCTCAAAGAGGTAGAACAGCACTGGTACCATTTTGAGAGTCCAGAATTTTTTTTTAGCTAGCATTACTGTATGTGGATCAAAATTCCTTCCACAGAAAGGAAGCACATTCAAAAGTCTAATTCCTGGTCATTCTTAGTCAGGAAGTCCAACGAAGAAAGATTTGCTGAGTTCAATATGTATTCACTGGAGGCTAGGAGAGGCACGAGAATTTGATAGGAATCTTCAATTACCTGAAGGGAATAAAAGGGTGGACAGTCAGTAACTGTTTAAGCTTAATGAGAGTTCCATTATAGGGGCCAGAACCATAAACTGGTATGGGGACATTAAAGAGGACATGAGGAAATACTTCTTCACATAGAGGTGGAGAAGATGGCTGTGTTCCTTATGGTTTGGTGTTTCTGCATCTGTCTCATTGTTCCTATAAGGGTAGTGCATGGATATTCCATGGTAAGTGCTATGTTGCAGGGATACAACAAACAAAAAACATCTTGCAGCCTTATTGTAATATAGATCTGTGCAGGCATCTGAACTGAATTTTCAGCATACTAAACACATGCTCAGTTATACTGCCAGTTATTGTGTGTACCTCATTGTAATGTTTCTCAGCTACAGATGCAGGTCTGAAGACAGGTGTTATCATCCAGGAATGCAGTGGGGTAGGCACTGTCTCCTGTGGGTGCATGACAGTTTGCATTCAGTAACAACCTAATTCCATTGTTTGTACTGCGCTGTATAAATTTTCCATGCAGGAACCACTAAGGACCTCACCAGCTTCAAACATATTGCAAAGGATGGAATTGTGCCATATTTAGGCATCGTGGATCCTCCTGAAGCTATGATACTGTAGGAAACAGATCATATGCCCAGAAGCATTACACATCACATAAAACATAGAATTCATTGGCAGAATAGGATAATTTGGTCCAGCCAGCCTGCCCAGATGGTACTTGCTAGACTGTCTCCACAGACTCAAGCTGGTCTTCCTGACCCTCCTCCTCCCTGGCTATTTTCTAATATTTGCCTATGTCTATCTCATGCATGCCTAAAGCCCCTCACTGTTTTCATTTCCACCCACCTGCATGTCTAAGGTGGAAGCCCTCTTGATTTATAAGACATTGATCCTTGTCCCTGTAGTTGCTGCATGGATGACCATAGGTGCAGTCAGTTTCACCCAACATGGTAGATATGTGTGCTACAGGATAGAACTGCTGTATAATTACTTTTCTCTGCCTGGCTGCTGGTGAAGGTGATATATCCCTAATATGCTGCAGCAGTACATCTTGGTATTGGCCTGGCAGGCAAGACATGGCTGACTGTGATGTCAGTAGTGCCAGCCATGTGGACTTGAAAAGTGTCTGTAGCCAGTAGGTGCATTGCCATGGTGGCCTTGAACTCTGTGATCTTCTGTGTGTAGCACTCTCCAGATTAGCAGGTCACATCTCTCACAGATACATCAGCATTACCCTGATTAGTGCATTACCCTGATTAGTTTGTGCCAGGTCATTATCTGGTCATCACTGAGCCTGGTAAATATGTTTTAGGCCCAGTCCATTATACGGCATCATATACAGTTTATGCTGATCACCAGTGTTCTCTTCAGTGTCCTCTTTATGACGCAGCACCCATTCGCTCAATCTGACCATGTATGTCTTTGAACCGATTCAAGACAGTCAACCTGCTACTGATTTGCTGTATGTGCTGCCTGCTGTGTGTTTGTTCCTGTGCAAAACATGCATTTACAGTCTTTATTTTGTGTGGTGCTATTCTGATGTTAGCACTTGCAGAAGTAAAAATGTATTAAGCACTGTATGCAGCAATCAGCACATTTTCTGCATGGTGTATAGATTACTTTAATGCTACAGTGCTATCTGGTTAGTGCTGCATCTACTCAGTGTTTGAGTATCTGAAATAGATTTTGGAAGAATACTTGTTTGCTTTTGCTTGGCAGAATTCTTTTGAATATGGGGCCCGATACTACTGACAAACATACCTCATTCTCATACCTCAGTGTGTTGCAAGTCACAAAAACAGGGATTGTTTTCATGAGAGCTAAAACCTGATTTTGGGACTCCCAAACCTGCTTTAATGAGACACAAGTTCATCTTTCATAAAACTTGATCTCAACATCAGAAAAAAATGAGATGGCTTTGCAGACACATTTGAAAAGAAAGGTACTAGTCTGGGGCAAAGTGTGTGATAATGTAGATCCTTTGTGAGTAGCTGACAGGGCTACTTGCAAAGTCAGCTACAGGGGTCGCCTAATACTTGTGATTATGAAGCTACTACAAAAAGGATCCATATAGAGCCACCTCACAGGTCTGGTACATTGTGCATTACTAAGCAGCTGCTTCATGAGTGAAGCAAGCTACAGGCCTACTGCAGTGAATGTCATTATGCTGCTGTTTAATGAGTGGTCCTGAGGGTCACTCACAATACAACCTATGGGCCTGGTGCAGTGAGTGTCACTATACAGTGTGCATCATGGGGTGTAAAACAGGATTAAGTACATCATTTCTTATAATGTATTTCCACCAGTAAAGACATTAACTGCAAAACAATGTTAAAAATATCTATTAAGATTAAAGCATAACAGTCAGAAAATTAAAAAAAAGTATTGGTCAGTGTCTTTGGAACCTTGGCAAAATTATTGTTATGGTGCTCCTTGGAGACTGAATAATCATCAATGCAGGGTGGTGTTACCCTAATATTGCCACAATCAATGCAAGTATGCTGTGTAAATTACTTTGTGTGACAAGACAGTGGAATTAATAGGGTAACACCATGCCTGCATCACATGATCATTCAGACCCTGAAGAATACCACCCTACTGATTTGCAGAGGTTCCAGAGCTTTAATCCATAGTTTTTTTAATTTCCAGTCTTTTACGCTATAACCTTAATACCTTAATAGATGCCATAATGTAGTTTTTTGTAATGTATATTTGTTTTCTATATTATAGAGACACAGTAGCACCTCTATATTAGGGTTAAATCTTCACTTCTATGTTAAACTGAAAAGTGGGACTTTAATAACTTCAGAACCGTTCAAGCGATTCACATGAAACTTAGAATCCGCCATCAAGGACCAAGGATCTCTTGATGGGTCAGGTTTCTTTCCTGTTGGATGTGTGGATGTGGAGATATGGATTGTCATAAAATGGGTCAATTATCACTTTTGTCAAATTTGTTGTCATGCGCTGTGCAAAATGGCTTGGAATTTTGGTGTGAAATTGTTACACTATATACAGTAGATCTTGGGTCACAGTGGCACCTTTTGAAAGTTTGATGAAAAATATTAATCTGTTCCAAAATTATTAAATTTCAAGGTCTCCCATTATTTCCTAAGGAAAAGTTAGATGTTCACCTCAAAAATGTTCTCACAAATTCAGAATCCTTTTTGCAAGCGCATGATATTTTTGCGGCAAATTAGGAATCTTTTGTGCTGCACCATCTTGTTTTCAGTTAGTGGTGGCCACAAAATTAAATTAGTAAAAATAACAGGCTTTAGGAAACATCAATAGTTGTGTTTATCTAATTGGGGATGGTAGAATCAATTTTTGGTTAGTTTTTGATTAGTTATTCAAAAATGTGCATTTTAATACAAAATCTTTTTTCGCAAACTGCAGAAACGTTTGCTGTGAAACAGGATCTTTTTCCATAATTTGGGAAAAAGTTTTTTTACAAATTGTGAAAAAAGATTGTGAAAATAGGACTTTTAAGATAGCTGTTTCTTTGTCACTGCATATTTCCAAAACATTTGTTATTTTAGTCTGAAATTTTCAGAGTACAAATGCCTTGCCCAGATATGTGCCTTTTGCTGGTTTGGTAAAAATATATTACTTGGCTCTGGAGTTCTAATGGGTTAAATTTTGCTTTGTTTCCCATAGGATAACATTGAAATGGGAGAATTTTCCAGTCATTTCTTTGTCACTCGCTGTGAAGAAATGGTTTGCAATTTTGTTCTGAAATTTTCAGATACAACGGGCTTATTCCACTGATGTGCCATTTGCAGGTCAAGTTACACAGGTTTCAAATTTTCCTGTGTTTTCTGTGGGATCACATCCCTACAGAAATAATTATATGAAATGTTTTCATGCTGCACAATAAAACTATTGGAGTGATATGCATGCTGCAAGTATGATTTAAATGTTAAGTTGGAACCAATTGCATGCATATGGCAAGCATGCAGTAAGTAAGTCTGGAAACCATGATTTTTATGTTAAATTGGGAAAGACTGCATGCACGTGGCAAGTGTGAAAAAAGCAAGTGGTCACTGATAACTACACACATAAAAGTTAAGTGACTTGCTCATGATCACACCATATACAAGTGGGGTTGATGAGATTCAAACCCTGGTCTTCATTCTTCTAAGTCTTCTGACTTGTAGTTCACTGTCTTTAACCACTAAGCCATACTGTCTGTACACATATGGGTCACTTGTACTTCAATACAAACTGCATCTGAATATATCTACATGCATGCTGCATGCTTGTAACCACTGTTACGCTTTTCAGTTTACTTCTCTCCCTCATCTCATTTTCACAGTTGAACTGTAGCACACATACCAATGGAAACACATGTTTTTCCCACCCCAATACACAAACTTACCCACAAAACTACTTAATTGCTTCTGCTGGCTTGTATCCTACCGGTTTCTCTCAATAGTTTTGAATGCTTCCAAGCAAACAGACATTAAGGTGCAAACACAAAAGTAACAATAACTTCACACACACACACACACACACACACACACACACACTCGTGCGCACACACACACACACACACACACACACACACACACCAGTCCCCATACACATACACACACTGTAGCAGGTAAAGCCATGCTGCTATAGACAACCACCAAGTATAGATACAAGTAATAGTCTCTTACTTGGTACTAGGGAGCCAGAGGCAGGATCCTTAAGAGATGCTGTCCATGGGTCAGAGTGCTGGGAGCATATCCACTTAAATGAATGGAGTTATTTTCTATTACTATTTTATACATTATGATGGTGAGTTGGAGAATAATGAAGGCTACTGTTCTACTAACAAGGCACTTGTTAGTCGAGTGGTGGCCTTCTTTAATCTCCAACTCTCATCAATAATGTATAAAACAGAAATAAAAAAAAACCCAATTCATTTTAATAGTGCACACCCTGCAGTCTCCTTTGCCCTTTGCCATAATGTGCCTGAGTGTGGGGATATGGAAGTCAGCCTCACTGGATGGGGGCATAAGCCTGACTACTGGAGCTCCAATAGTCTGTGCATACCATACTACTCAACTGTCTGTGAATGCAAGGGACAGCTCTGGAATGTCTGTAACATCTCCAAAAGGTAAAACTTATTTGGCTTGAACGAAATGTGATATGCAAATCAGAAAAATTCAAATGTATAAGATTCATCTGTATATACCCCAGAGCAGTGCATCAGATTTGGGCTTAAACCCACCTAGTTACTAACCAATTTTTCCTGGCTGAAGTTCTGCCCCCCAAAAAAATTACTTTACCCATATTTTTCTCCCCGACTCCATTCTATTCATTACCCATCCCCTATGGGTCATGAAGCTGCCAAGAGTGAAGAAACACGAAAAACATCAATATTTCAGTATTTCCATCTTCCCATACCTCCTGTAAAAATTATTTACTTTTACTTACCTGGCCATATGGCCAGAGCCTGTATAGTGTGCCAGCAGCCAAGTTTTTAGTCTGCTCCCCTCTCTCCTTCACCAGAAGCTGGATGCTAGAACCGACCATCACAGGTCCCCAACAAGGTCCGTGACCATGTCACCTTGCCATATGAACCCACCCAACCTGGGTTGCTTGCTTCTTGCTTGGTTGCTGCTGTTGCTGCTGCTGCACTGCACTGATCAAGGCCTGTGAAAGCCACCCACACCATCATGACCACTGCTGCTAAGCCTATCATGCTGCCATGGGGGTCTGTGCTTTTCTTTTGCAAAGCAAGCAGCAGGTAAGTAGGCAGCCTAGTCCTGAGCTTCTAGCTCACCCTCTGCCCTTCAGCCACTAGAGGAGATGGAGACTCACTAAGAGTAGAATGACAAAATATTTCCTGCCACAACACTG
Source organism: Neoceratodus forsteri (assembly GCA_016271365.2). NCBI lineage: Eukaryota > Metazoa > Chordata > Ceratodontiformes > Ceratodontidae > Neoceratodus > Neoceratodus forsteri. The sequence goes on from CM028129.1 coordinate 1,022,632,984, forward strand.
CTATTGAGAGTTCAGTATTTTCTGACTCTTCCAAGCTGTAGTGTGCAGTCTGTCTACTCTGTGGAGGGAAAGACAGTGTCACACTTGCAAGACTCATGTGCTCTTTCTTGGCTGGAGTGAATCACATCACATGTGATTGTGCCACCACTAATAGGTAGAGAGGTGGACAACACAATACACACAGTCAGTCTGGAGGTAGCTGTAGCGTGAGCACACACAGGCCAGGTGGGCACTTATTGTGCAAAAGATTAAATTCAAATTTCAAGCCATTGTTGCACACCATAAGAACTACCTAGGCACAAATATGGAGGGGCAACTGCCTTCCTCTTCCTTTCTAAATGGCACCCCTGCTTAATGGTAGAAATTCATTCTCGGCACTAATGCAGTGGTTTCCACTGTGTTCTGAGGTACCATATCTCCATGTTTCATGATGTATCCTGATCATCATTTAGCTTAGTGTCCCTCATTGTCCCTCATTTTGAGTATCCATGTCCCTCATTTCAGTGACAAAATGTGAGGTATGGTGCATGCTTCAAGACCCTACTCAGCACAAAGAGTGCTGAGCATGGCCAGAGTGTATATGTTCAAAACAGAATTACAAAGGGAAAGTTAGTGAGATGAAACAGTCATGGAGAAACAGATTTGTAGCACTAAATATGCATAAGGGATTTACATGGTCCAAAACAAAAGGATAGGTTTCACAACACAGAGCGTGGAATTCTCTACCCTGTCGGATTCGAGTGCGTAGCTGTGGAGTCATTCAAGCAGGCTTTAAAGACTTATCTGTGGCTTCAGGCTTTAACAATTGAGTTTTCTGTTTATTTTATGATATGTGTATGATTTTATGGTATATGTTATGTTTTTAATAGGATTGGTGTTTTAATATGTGAGACACCTTGGTTTTGGATAAGGTGCCATATAAATAATTTTTTTATTGTCCCTCATTTTCAGTGTCTATGTCCCTAATTTCAGTGACAAAGTGTAAGGTATGGTGCATGGTTCCAAGACCTACTCAGCACAAAGAGTGTCCCAACCTCTGAATGGGTGCGTAACCTGTGGGTAATTTTGATGAAGGCTGACCTTGCATTCACAGGTGTCAGCAGTCATCAAAACTTCCTTTACCATTTTGGAATATCACCAGGATTAGGCACCTTGTTCTGTCCGATGACCTTCTGACATTGATCCACGTCTTTGTTTCCTCTCGCTTAGATTATTGCAATTCCTTTACCTAGGGCTTCCTGGGGTAGAAATCCACCACATGTAGCTGGTGCAGAATGCTGCAGCCCAGCACTTGACAGGGTCTTTGTGATCTTGTCATATTTCACTGGTGCTGCATGAACTGCACTGGCTGCCAGTTCAGTGGCGAATCACCTATAAAGTTGGCTTGCTGACTTTAAAGTCCCTCACAAACTAAAGCCCAGACTACCTGAAAGGCTCCTGATTCCCTTCCAGCCAGTCAATCACTCCACTCCTCTGGTGAGGGGTTGCTAGAGGTTCAAGGGTATGTTTAAAATCTTCTGGTGCAAGAGCTTTTGAGTTTGCTGCACCTACCCTTTGGAATTCTCTACCCGTTGGATTCAGGAGTGTACAACTGTGGAGTCATTCAAGTAGGCTTTAATGACTTATCTGTGGCTTCAGGCTTTTAACAATTGAGTTTGCTGTTTATTGTATGATATGCATATGATTTTATGGTATATGTTATGTTTTTAGTATGATTAGTGTTTTAATATGTGAGGCTTGGTTTTGGATAAGGCGCCATATAAATCATTTTATTATTATTATTATTATTATTATTATTATTATCCTCATTTGAGTGTCCATGTCCCTCATTTCAGTGACAAAATGTAGGTATGGTGCTTGCTTCCAAGACCCTACTCAGCATAGTGCTGAGCATGGCCATAGTGTATATGCTCAATACAGAATGACAAAGGAAAGTAAGTGAGATGAAACAGTCATGGAGAAACACATTTGTAGCACTAAATATGCATAAAGGGATTTGCATGGCCCAAAACAAAAGAATAAGCTTCACAACACAGAGGTCTCTCTTTATACATTTGTAATGGAGAATGTTTACTGGCTATATCCTATTCATTTAATGCAGTAAGCAAACAATACTTCTCAAATTAATGGTGATTTAATGACAAAAATCAAAAGCCATTAAACAACTTGCAAAAGGATTAGAATTAATGAATTTATCTAATTTTAAGGAATTCAAATAAAAATGTATTTTAATGACTAATTGCTAGCAGTAGTATAAGAAATGGAAACTGATGTGTTTTTAGATGAGATTTGCACCTGCTTAGCTGCTGTACACATGGCAAGCATGCAGCATGTGGGCCTGATGTGATGTTTAAATGATAGTCATACCAGCTTAATTGTTGCACTCATGTCAAGCATGCAACACGCGGACCTGATGTAATTTTAAAAGATGTTCACACCAGCTTACCTGCTGCATATATATCACGCTTGCAGCATGCGAACCTGATTTGCTTTTAGACCTGGTTCACATAGGTTCACTTTGTGTATGCAAACCACATGCAAACATTGTACAATTAAGCATGTGTCATGCATTCTGCATTTACACAGCACACCTATATTTCTGAAAGGGATACCAGTGGAAACACGTGTTTTTCCCACCCCAATACACAAACTTACCCACAAAACCACTTAATTACTTCTGCCTGGCCTGTACTCCTACTATCTTCTCTCCATAGTTTTGAATGCTTCCACGCAAACAGATTTAAAGGTGCAAATGCAAAAGTAGCAATAACTCAACACCCACACCCACATGGCCAGCCTCCCCCAAATGCACATACACTGTAGTGGGTATGGCCATGCTGCTACAGACAACCCATCAAGTATAGATATACGTAAAAAGTCTCTTATTTGAATACTAGGGAGCCAGAGGCAGAAGTCTTTAAGAGATGATGTTCATGGGTCAGAGTGCTGGAGCATACACAATTGAAATGAATGGGTTATTTTTTATTATTATTTTATACATTGTGTTGGTGAGTTAGAGAATAATGAAGGCTACTCTTCTACTAACAAGGCCCTTGTTAGTTGAGTGGTGGCCTTCATTAATCTCAACACTCCATCAATAATGAATAAAATAGTAATAAAAAATACTTCCATTCATTTCAATGATACACCCTGCAGTCTCCTTTGCTCTTTGTCATAATGTGCCTGAGTGTGAGGATGTGGAGGTCAGCTTCACTGGGGGTGGGGGAGGCATAAGCCTGACTATAGTGGAGCTCCAACAGTTTGTGCATACCATACCGCTCAACAGTCCATGAATGCAATGGACAACTCTAGAAAGTCTGTAAAATCTCTAAAAGATTCAACTTATTTGTTTTGACTGAAAAGTGATATGCATATCAGGAAAAATTAAAATGTATAAGATTCATCTGTATATATCCCAGAGCAGTGCATCAGCTTTGGGCTTAAACCCACTCAGCTACTAACCATTTCTTTTCCTGGCTGAAGTTCTGCCCTCCCCAAAAAGAACTTTGTCCCTATTTTCTCTCTGACTCCATTCCATTCAATATCTATTCCATATGGATCATGAAGCAGCCCAAGGTTGAAGAAATGTGAAAAACACATCAATATTTCAGTCCTTCCTCCTTCCCAATTCCCCTATAAAAAAAAGTATTTACTTACCCATACGTATGGCCAGGACCTGAAGCCTGGCATAGTGTGTCACCAGCCCAGTTTTTAGTCTGCTCCCCTGTTTCCTTCCAGCAGAATGCTAGAACTGACCATCACAGGTCCTCAACATGGTCCATGACCTTGTCACCTCACCAACTGAACCCACCCAACCTGGATTGCTTACTTCTTGCTTGGTTGCTACTGTGGCTGCTGTTGCACTGCCTGATCAAGGCCTATGAAGGCCACACACATCACTGTCACAACTACTGCTAAGACTATCTTGCTGCCGTAAGGGTCTGTGCTGTTTTTTGTTTTTTATATTTGCAAGGCAAGTCTAGCAGAATAACTAGGTAGCCTAGTCATGAGTTAGCTTCTATCTCACCCTCTGCCCCTTCAGCCACCAGAGGAGATGGAGACTCACAAAGTGTAGACCAACAAACATATTCTGCCACAACAATGCTGTTGAGAATTCAATGCTCACTGACTCCTCCAAACTGTAGTGTGCAGTCTGTCTACTCTGTGGTGGGAAAGACAGTGTCACACTTGCAAGACTCATGCACTCTTTCTTGGCTAGAGCTCATCTACATCACATGTGACTGTGCCACTGCTATTAGGTGGAAAGAGTGGACAACACAATACAGACACAGTTGAGTCTGGAGAATGGCTGCAGCTTGAGCACACACAGGCCAGGTGGGCACTTATTGTGCAAAATATTAAATGCAAATTTAAAGCCATTATTCACACCATTAGAACAACCTAGGCACAAACACAGGAGGGACTGCCCCTGCCCTACCTAAATGATACCCTGCTTAATGGCAGAAATTCATTCTCATGTGCTAATGCAATGGTTTCCACTATGTTCTGAGGTACTGTATCTCCATGTTTCATGATGTGTCCTGATCATCATGTGGGTTAGTGTCCTCATTGTCCCTCATTTTGACTGTCCATGTCCCTCATTTCAGTGACAACATGTGGAGGTATGGTGCATGCTTCCAAGACCCTACTCAGCACAAAGAGTGCTGAACATGGCCAGAGTGTATATCCTCAATACAGAATGACAAAGGGAAAGTAAGTGAGATGAAACCATTATGGAGAAACATATTTGTAGCACTAAATATGCATAAAGGATTTGAATCATCAAAACAAAAAGGATAAACTTCACAACATAGAGGCCCCTCTTCCTACATCTGTAATGGGGATGTTGTCAGTCTGTATCCTGAGCATTCAGTGCAGCAAGCAAACAATACCTTACAAATTAAAGATGATTTAATGACAAAATTAAAACCAATTAAACAACATGCAAAGGATCAGAATTAATGAGTTTACCTAACTTTTAATGGGAATTCAAGTAAAATGTATTTTAATTACTCTAATTTCTGGAAGTTGTATAAGAAATATAAACTGATGTGTCTTTTAGATGAGATTTGCACCAGCTTAGCTGCTGCACACTTGTAAGCTTATGCAGCATGTGAACCTGATGTGATGTTTAAATGATGTGCACACCAGCTTAACTGCTGCACTCATGTCAAGCGTGCAACATGCAAATCTGATGTAATTTTAGAAGATGTTCACACCATCTTACCTGCTGTTCACATGTCAAGTTTGCAGCATGGAAAACTGATTTACTTTTTAGACTTGGTTTGCTTAGGATCACTTTGTATATGCAAACTGCATGAAAACATTGCACAATTAAGCATGTGGCATGTGGTCTGCATGTACACAGAACACCTATTCTTCTGTAAGGGATTGCAATGGCATGCGTTTCTATGGGTCTGCACACCATGGGATGGGAACACAGGTCCCAGGGGCCCTGTGATCCCACAGGCAACAATAGCACTACACTATCTCAAAAATGATGCATGGATGGGAGCACAGACCCTCCCAGTCCTGCGTCCCCAGAGAAACAGGGATATGATTTCAATATCTCAAAAATGATGGATGGATGGCACTGTGCACCCCATATGCAAATATGAATACCATTACATAGCGAATGGAATGCAGGCCTTATGCATATATAGTAGCACAGGGTCCAGAGGGCCCTGTGCTCCCACACTCAAATACAGATAGGATTATAGAGTGATGGGAGCACAGGAACCAATGGGCCCTGCACTCCCACAAGGAAATAATACAATTAGAATCTCTCAAAGTTATGAATGATTGGGAGTGCAGATGTCTGTGAGGGCCTGCACTCCCACAACTAAATAAACCTACCATTATACTTTCTCAAGCGTGAGGAAATTCTCTGCAAAAATAATTAGGTAAGGCACCATTAGGGTGAATGAGACAAAAGTAGGGAAATGTGGTTTTGGGTTCCTACCCTAAGACCCAGCCCACCCTTAGTTTCTAACCCTAACACCCCAACCACACCTGCATGTAAAACAGGTGTGGGGTGTGCTATGAGTTGTGAACCATAATACTCACCTCATTCTCCTATACCATACCTATCTCAGCTTGCTTACTCATGGAATGAAATGCATGTTAGGTTCATAACCCCAAGGTACACACCCTACACCTGTTCCTGCATGTGCATGTAGGTGGGGGGTGGGGTCTTAGAATGACAACATTTTCCTACTTTTTATAGATATCTATATATACATATATATATATATATATATATATATATAAACATTTCATAACCAGGTAAGGCACACTGAGCTTAGGCTCATTTCCAGGTGCGACCGGGAGAGGGAAAGAGATATAAAGTAGAAAATACATAATGGATTCATGAGATAAATATACAATTGCATAAGTTATACAGCAAAAGTATTGTACATTCAGAAGGACTATATACAAATAGTATTATACAATTCTGAGAATTAGATTACTATCCATGAAAAACAATCAGCATGAATCTGGGCCTGTGGTGGCTAGGAGTAGGTGCAGGTGTTGACAGGATGTTTTGATTTGGTAATTGAAGCAGTTGTGAGTGGGTGAGTTTCTTAGAGAGGTGGAAATTGGTTCCATAAAGAGGGAGTCTGTGGGTGAAGGCAGAGTTGCCAGTGGACAAGGAAGGTTTGGGAGGGAGAAAGAGGGAGTACCTTGAGCATAGTGGATATGGGGAAATGGCAGCTGATGTAAGCCTCTCTGTAGGGGGAGCAGGTCAAACCAAAATTTGGATATGAAGGAGATGGAGTAGCTGAAGTGAATATGGGATGGGGTGGTATCTCAAAGGAAGAAAGGAGAGTGAAGTGGTGGGTTCTGAGAGGTGAATTTATGGCAAAGTGGCAGAAAGCGTGAGTTGGAAGTCAAGTCTGGATAACTAGGAGGAGGGACAGTGCCACACACAATGTCAACATAGTTAAAGATGGGAGTGATTATTTTTGCTAATAATATGCATCTAATTGTTAGTGGGAGGGCATCATGATTTCTGTATAGTAGGCCTAGCTTAGGGTAGAGGTTTCAATGTGATGGCATCACTGTGATTCGAGTAAGTTTAAGTGGAGGTCAAGCCATCTCCAAGATATTTATGCGTATAGACAGAATTTAGTGGGGTCCCATCTCAGGAGGTGGCAGTAAGTGGACAGGGTATTCTTGCACATTGTTGAGCAGACCCAAAAGTCATGGAAACAGTTTTGGATGAGTTTATTTTGAGATGGCTTGCATGAAACCAAGACTGCATGTTGTGATAATTGTGTTGCAGTCATCATTGAATGTCACTTAGAACTTGGCCAGATGTGAAAAGAATGGTGTTGTACATGTACATGTGGATGAAGGATCTTGAACAGGCAGATGGGAGGTTGTTAATAAACAGAGAAAATCCATCTCTGGGGAACTAGCTAGCATGAGGAGGAGGAGGAGTCTGCTATCCTGAATGAATGGATCCTATTTTCAAGGTATGATCTGAACCATTAAATTGCAGGAGGGGTGAATCCAGCTACCTTGAGTTTCTCAAGGAACAGGGAGTGGGAAGCAGAATCAAAGGCCTTTGCCAGATCAATGAAGATTGCAGCAGTTAGCTGGCCTTGATCAGTGGTGGACTGGATGTGTCCAGTGACATGAAAGAGGAAGGATTTAGTGGAGTGTTGTTTTCTGAACCCAGACTGATATGGGAGAAAAAATTTGTAGACATGGGAAAGTTAGTCAATCTGGAATGGACAAGAGCTTCTTGCACTTTGGCAAGAGTGGGGAGGAGTGAGATTGGTTGGTAGTTTCCAGGTACTGAGGGGTCACCATCCTTGTAGAGAGGGATAACATAACAAGTTTCCAAGCTTGGGGACATTGCCAGAGGAGAAGGACAGGTTTAGTAGGTAAGTGATGGAACAGCAATTGCAGGTGTAGATATGTGCAGAAGTTTGGGGTGGATACCATTAGGGCTGGATTTTAGATGTTCAAGGGTAGAAGGTATTAGGACTTCTTCCAGAGAGTGAGTGAGAGGCAATTGTTTGGATAGGGTTTAGGGAGCTGCATGAGGATCCTCGGGGAGGTCAGGTCAGAAAGGACACAGGTGGTGAAGAAGTTGTTTAGGGTTTCTGTTATTTTGACAGAGTCAGAAATTGTTTAGTTATTATGCTTGAGAACTGGAGTGATGGTCTGACGGGGGGTCAATAAGGAGTAGACCACCTTCCAGAAGGAGAAAGGATGGTTGCAATGGGACTTAAAGTATTCAGCTTTGGCTTGTCTTATAGCCTCAGTACAGGCATTTCTAGTGAAGTTGTGAGCCTGTCTAGAGTGGAAGTTTATGTGTTTTTTAAATAGGGACCAAGGCTTGTCACAAGTGCTACAGAGGGCAAATAATGTGCTGGAGATCCATGAGTTGTGGTGCTTTTGACTCTATCTTTAACCTAGGGGTGTGGAGTCCCAGACATTATCAAAAGTATATAGGAAGCTGGACAGGGATGAGTTCATACCAGATGCGGAGTAGACAAGGTCCCAGTCTACATATTTTAGGTCATGCAGGACAGAGCTGATGTTTAGTGAATTTAGAGGGTGGGTAATTATGAATCTAGGGCTGATTTTGAAGCTGAATTTTCTGATGTGTTGTGTAATACAGTGATCACTTAGGGCATGGGGGTGCATTGGGGCCATTGACTCTAACTCTCACCCCATCCCCATGTAAACAAGCTGAGGTGGTGCAGTGTGGAGAATGGGGTGAGAGTTAGGGCCAATGACCCAGCCACTACACACCCCAATGCCTGTTGGTGAGGGGCAGGTTGGGGTGGGGTGCAAGGGTGGAACCCTAAAATTGAGTTTCATCACTTTTTCACTGTAGAAGAACCCTAACTGATGTACTAATGAAGTTTTTCCATAGAATTTCCTTACTTTTAAGAAAGAATAGAAAAGTAGAAAGTTGCTAAGTTGGTGGGAGCCTGGGGTCCACCACATGATTTTGTGTGACATAGTAACAATAAGTGCAATGCAGCTGCAAGCCGCAAACAGTTACGCACATGGTGCTGCAAATGTAAATGGTAACACAAATGGAAATAGAATTGCAAGCGCAAAGTGAAGTCAGCGAACAGTGATGGAAACAGACACAAACGGAATTTCATATGAAACGCAAGTGGTAACGCATACATTCACGGTAACTTAATTGAAAAGCAAATGCTAATGGTGACAGCAACAATAACACCAAAGGAGACAGAAATGGAAATGAAAATGCAAGTGCATATGGAAATGTAACCTATAATGCACAAACACAGTACCACAATCGTAAATGCAAATGGTAACAGTAACAGCAAGAATAATGCCAAAGGAAGCAGAAATGGAAATGTTAATGCAAGTGCATATGGAAACACAAACCATTATGTGCACGGTCATGGTACCGCAATTATAAACGCAAATGGTAATGGTAACAGCAACAATAACGGCAAAGTAAACAGAAATGCAAGCATGTCAGAAAATGCAAACCATAATGCGTACAGTCATGGAACCGCAGTTGTAAATGCAAATGGTAACAGTAACAGCAACAATAACTGCCAAAGGAAAGAGAAATGCAAAATGCAAGCACGTACAGAAATGCAAACCATTATGCGCACGGTCATGGTACCCGCCAATTGTAAAGCGCAAATGGTAATGGTAAAACAACAATAAAACCAAAGGAAACAGAAACACAAACACTAATGCAAACGCATTACAGAAATGCAAGCCGTAACTCGCACAGGCATGGTACCTCAATTGCAAATACAAATGGCAACGGTAACAGCAACAATAACGCCAAATGAAACAGAAATGGAAACGTAAGCGCAAATAAAACACAAACTGTACGCATATCGTGGTGTAGACAGGAATGGTGACACGAACTGTAATGGAAGCGCAACTGGAAACTTTAACTGGCACAGTAATGAAAGGGCGACCCTTCTTTTCCCCAAAACTGCATTGAAAACACAGTGAAAACAAAGAATGTATGCATAATAATGGACCTCAGAGCACAAAATTAGGACTTGGAATATTAAATTGCTTATATCTCAGGAACCATACAACGTGAAAAAAATACAGTTTTGTATGAATTATGAGTTTCCTGGTTAGTTTTGATGCCCCTGTTTTGGGGGCAGCTAAGCATTTTGTGACTAAAGTCCATATCTCGCACCATTTCCAAGATACGGGCCCTGAAAGGAGCGACGGAAGCCATAATGTTATCCTATTGGAAAAAGTGTCAACTTCAGAGTGCCATCAGTTAGCCACCCTGTAATATTTTTTCACCAAACTACCAAAAGGCACATCTATGGGATGTTGGCTTCCTTCCTCCAACTTTCAGCCCAAAAGACCAAACTGTTATTTTGCAGCAGGGCGGCAAAGAATTCTGTAATGCAGCAGATGCCGTAATGTTATCCTATGGGGAAAAGCATCAAATTCGTAGTGCCTTAAGTTTGCCACCTGTAATATTTTTGACCAAACCACTAAAAGCCAAATGTGTGAGATATTGCCTTTCTTCCATCCAAATCTCAAGTAAAAAGACCAAAACGTTTCCAAGATATTCAATGTCAAAGATTAGTAAGATTTCCCGATCTATTCCATTATAAAAATCTGGCCATCTTGTCCTGCCCTCATGATCAAAGATGGTGATCAAAGAATTTCACGATCAAAGAATTTGCAGGCTCATGATCAAAGAATTTGCAGGCTCATGAACAAAGAATTAAAACCTTATAAATAAAAAAAGTGAAGGAATTGTGGTAAACCACTGCCATGGTTCGACAGAACGAAATGCCCTGAGTAAAACCCACCCTCATTTGACTTCCTAGGACACCCCTGGGCTGAGAAAATTGATTTTTAAATTGGGCCATCTTGTCCCTCGCTCACAATGCACGATTGCGATCAAAGAATCTCACAATCAAAAGAATTTGCAGGCTCGCGATCAAAGAATTTGCATGGTCACGATCAAAGAACAAAAGCCTTTCATTTTAAACAATTAACAGAACTGCAGCAAACCACCACCATGGTTCATCAGAACAAAGCCCTGAGTAAGACCTACCCTCATTTGTCTTCCTAGCACACCCCTAGGCTGAGATAATTTATTTTTAATCTGGCCATCTCTTCCCTCCTCGCTATGCGATCGCGATCAAAGAGTCTCGCGATCAAAGAATTTACAGGTTAGCGATCAAGAATTTGCAGGGTCACAACCAAAGAGTGAGGGATGAGATGTCCAGATTTTAAACTCATTTTTCAAGCCCAGAGGTGCCCTAGACAGTTAACTGAGGGTGTGTGTTTCTCAGTGGGTTTCGTTCTGCCCCATCTGAATAAAGAAATATAAGTTTTTATATCCCTGGTAGTCTAGAGCCCCCCATCATGATAAGATATATAATCCATCACTGTATCCCTGGTCGTCTAGTGGCCCCCAATCTGTATTGAATAAATATTGTATTTTTTATCCCTGGTAGTCTAACGCCCCTCCCAAATGTGTCTTTCCTTTATATTTGTTGTTTATCTCCCTGGTGGTCTACTGCCCCCGATCTGTATACAATTATTATTCTTCATATTCCGGTAGTCTAGTGGCCCCCATCATAATGAAATCCATAAGCAGTTGTCCTTTCCTGGCAGTCTGTGGCCCCACCCAGCCATGCCAACCCACCCAGAACCCCCACCCTTCCCCAGCCCGCTACTGGCACAGCCACCTCTCACCTCCACGACCAGCTGCTGATTGTGTGCTTTATGAGCTAATGGAAACAAGCACTTGAAATTATTTATATATATATATATATATATATATATATATATATATATATATATATATGGACATTTTATGACAGCAGCTTGTGTGGATTCTGAGATCTGCATGTGTCATTTTAGGAAAAACATTTTTTTGAATACTTAACATTGTTTTTGTTTTAATTGCTCTTGCCTACAGACTACATGGAAAGAATTGTTGCCCCAAACTTGCAGGGTACATGTGTCATGTCCCAAGGCAGTGTCTTTGACAGGTCTGATGTAAAGATATCAAAGGTTCTAGAGTTATAAGGCTTTAAATGTTAGTGTTTTCCAACTTGCATGTGCAGTAGGGGTTTTGAGATAACATTCTGTGGCAAACGTAAATTGTACTGCCACAAATACTGCTTTGCTTTCAGGCCACTTGCTTGGCTACAAATATTTTTTGTGCTGTGCCAATCACCAACTCTTGATCTTTTGCACGAAGCAATAAACATGGAAAAAACACAAAGATGCTATGATTTTAATTAACAAATATCAGAACCTAGCTAAACAGGACCAATTTAGCCAGATTCTGATGTTTATTTTTAATTATACTGGCTAGAAATATGTTTAATTGGCACCCAAAATCCTGGGTGCCCAGTTTAAATGAGGAGGAGTGTGCCCTCAGTGTTCTGTGTATGAGAACACTGGGAATTTCTTGACTTCTGCAGCCACAGCTGAAGTTGTGCTGCAGGCTGCAGTGTTAACTGTGAGCCACCCTTTTCCCTAGTGTCTAGTGGCACCCTCCACCTACTGATCTCTGTCCCTGGTTTCTAGTGGCACCCCACCCACTGATCACTGTCCCTGGTGTCTTGTGGCACCTCCCACCCCTCTGATCACTGTACCTCCCCCACAGCCAGTGTTTTGATTTATGAAGCTGACATCGGGGACCCAATGCCCATGTTGGCATTACAAGCCCCCAGTAGTGTGTGACACTGGAGAGCCTACCTCCAGTGTCCCTAAATATTTATTTTACTTGTCCTGTGAAAAGAAAAACAGTCCCCTACTGTTTTCTTTTAACCTGAAAAAAGAAAATGGTCCCGCATCATCCCTCCATCCCTTCCCCGATCTTGACCCTCCACTGAGCACCCACCACCCCACCACTTCTTACCTATACTTACCCCTGGAGGTTATAGGCTGTCATCTTTTGTGGAATGAGACAAGTCTGCAGTTTTCAAAGTTGAACCGTGAATGGAGGAATCAATGTTAGTGCTGTATAATGTATTTCAATGGCGTTTTGAACTTATGTTCATAATCTTGCCATTTTGGACTTTTTCACCAAATTTTTAACATAGCCTTTTTGGGACCGCATTTCAAAAACACAGCAACTGTCATTTCATTACTTGGGACCAGAAGGGATTTTGTGGTCAATGAGTGAAATCACCATTCAGGGCCTAATAATAGAATTTCACTGCCAGCGTTCATGAGATTGGGTCCTAAAATACCATGTTGAAAATTTGGTGGAAACAGTCCTAAAATGGCTGAGTTATGCATGCTCATTGAGATTTTTATTTGCATGTGCATAACTTTGGTCATTTTCAATGTTTTGACTCCAAATTTTCAACATACACAATTTTCACACCACCTCATGAACAGTAGAGCTGTCATTTTCACATCCTATCCAATGTGTTTCCACACCTGTGGTGTGGAAAGGTGTTAACAACAGCTCTGAAACATTTCAGTTATGGAATTTATGAGGTGAGGTCATAAGAAGACTATGCTGAACATTTTGGGTCAAAATGAAAATGCCAAAGTTATGACCATTCATTGCAATTTCACTACACCTGCTCATAATGTTCAACATTTTAAATATTTTAATCCCAGATTTTCAACATACCTTCTTATTACCCACTTCATGTATGTTACAGCTGTCATTTTCAAATCCTGTTCAAAATGTGCTTTCACATCTGTGGCACAGAATGATGTTGTAGTTCTTGAAGAAGTACATTTTGGCTGGGATTTGAACATTTTCTGTACTGAGTATATGAAATGGGATAATAAGATGGCTATGCTGAAAATGTGGTCACTGTTGTCGTATGAATGAAAGTGCAGGGCCAGGAGGGTCTTATGCTCACCACTACATAAAAATATGCATCTATGGAGGGATGGGTTGGTCCTGCACTCCCATAGACAAGTAAGGATACAATTATAGTATCTCAAAAGTAAGAAATAAATGGAAAAATACTGTGTTAATGCTCTAATTAGGGATAAAGCCACAAAAGTAGGGAAGCTGGTGTTAGGGTTTTCAAAGCTAACACCTTACACCCTACCTGCACACACCAGCAGGTGTCAGTTGTGTGCTTTGGGGTCATTAGCCATAATGCTCACTCCATTTTCTATACTGCACCCATCTCAGCTTATTTAGTTATAAAATGGCATGAGCGTTAGGGCCAATGACCCCAAGGCACACTCCTGATGCCTGTCGAGTGTGTGCAATGTGGGTGGGTGTTAAGGCTTTGAAAACCCTAATGCCACATTTCCCTACTTTTGTGGCTTTATCCATAACTAGAGCATTAATGCAGTTTCTTTTGCAATTACATACAGACAGACAGACACACGTGTGTGTGTGTATATATATATATATATATATATCTATATATATTCATGGCAAAAACTCCATTTAATGCATCAGTTAGGGTTGTTCCACAGCGACAAAAGTGAGAAATTAAGCTGTTAGGGTTGAATACCTAACTCCGAATTCCCAACACGACACACACACAGACACACACACACACACACATGCAAGTATGGGGAGGACCAAGTCAACACAACCAATGACAGACATCTAGCAGCAGGTGACAGAAATAACAAACAATTGTCTAAATGCACTCGAGACATCCCACCCCTGACCAGGTACTGCATGCTCAGTGGAGATCAACAGCAAAACTGAGGCCATGTAGTGGTATGTTGTGTGCAGCTGCAATCAGGGATGTGTACGTTTGCTGTACATGGCCTCAGTTTTGCTGTTGATCTCCACTGAGCATACAGTACCTGGTCAGGGGGTGGGGATGTCGTAGTACATTTGACAATTTTGTTTGTTATTTCTGTCACCTCTGCTGGATGTCTGTCATTGGTTGTGTTGACTTGGTCCTCCCCATACTTGCATGTGTGTGTGTGTGTGTGTGTGTGTGTGTGTCTGTGTGTGTGTGGTGCTGGGGGGGGAATTGGTGGGTTTTCAACCCTAACAGTGAATTTCCTCACTTTTGTCGCTGTGGAACAACCCTAACTGATGCATTAAACGGAGTTTTTGCCATGAATATCCTGTCTTTTTCAGAACTATTACTCAGCATAGTACATGATTTATATTTGTAAGAATAGTGCACATACATAAAAAATTTTCCAATATCAGAAATATTTCAACTCTTGTGGTTGCATTTACTGTTATTAACAGTAACAGTAGTCAACTGTTAATCATATTGTTTTTATTACTTTATTAATTGTAATTTGTCATTGTTATTCCATGTAATAGTTTTTATGCAAAAGTGTCTTACTCCTTTTGTTTGTGAGCACATATGTAAATAAAGATGTACATAACTAAAGACAATATGACATGACATGGGCACCATAGTTCATCTACTGAACAAATGGATATGTTACTGTAGTAACTTGAAATTTGATAGAGTGCTTGTACTACCAACTGAGGTGGTACCACCAATCATGTGAACAGCAGTGGAAGAGTTTGCTCACACTGAATACATAAATTTGTTGTAAGTATGGCAACACAGACATTTCACTGTTGTACTAGCACGTACATACTTATCTTCATCATGATACACATACACATTCTGTAGCACTAGTTGTATGAAACAACAACAGTGTGCCACAATAGTGTAATGTAGCATTGTCACACATCTAACTTACTTCTATGGAGAATCCCAACTCTAATACCACAATAGTGTGGTATGAGGTTTCCAAATGAGAAAATCACAGTTGTATTAATCTTGTTAAAACTATTTTCAAGAAACATCTCGACTACACAATAACACCCAAACACAAGAGTATAAATAAACTTTTTTTACTATAAAATATATTATATAAAAATTACAAACAAAAATATCTTTCTTCATATAAAAATACAAAAATATATATTAACACAAATAATATTCGAACAGGAAAAAATAATTAAACTGTGTATTGCATCATACACAAAAATAAATTATTCAAAAACATTTTGTCACATAAATAAAATATATATTAAAAGTCTTGTCTTTTTTTAAGTTTTGTGCAACACTTGCAAAGGTGTATGCACTACTTGAGGCAATCCAGGCTAGAACTGGATTCGATGTGGAGGTGCAAGCGAAGTGGAAGCTGTTCGCCCTCCAGAGGAGATACGGACCGCTATGAAGGGTGGCCAGTTTCGCCCAGGAAGCTGCAAGAACAGATGGTGGTCGTGGAGGTGAAGGCTCTGCTACTCGGCACAGCACCTTCACCCACTTCTCGACCGACTCTAGCACAGGTTGACAGTCTGCTGCTGTGCATCCAAGAGGACTGGATTTTGTCCAGCCTCTCAGGATGACAGCATTTTCTTCATCAGACTGACAACCTCACTGGCGTGAGCACAGTCTGTAGCAGCGGCAGTGGGCCGTGCATTTTCACAGTCGCCGTGCCTACAAAGATTTAAAAAAAGTTATGATGCATATACCAACACAAATTCAACAATTCCGACTTTCAAATATTTCACCAAATATTTCTTATCTGCAATATCAGAAATGCATTCATTTCAAAGTTATGATACTAGTTTAAGTATGATGCTAAACTATTTAGTATCTTATTTCTGTCTCTGTCATACTTGATTATCTATATTATCTAATAAGCTGACAACATAAAAAATGTATAGTTAGCTGTGGCTTAGAATACTAATATATATTTTCTTTCCTACTCATAAATATTCAGTATGTACATACTTTTGCATTATTGACACTATTATACCATACAATTGAAATACATCCTCATCAAGTGTGAAAATTTTACTTCACCATGTCTGCCTATAATGTGTAGTCATGTCTGCAGTGAAAAACAAAGTACCTTGACATTAACACTATCATAATATACTTTTCATGTGTACACAATCTTGATCAGTTTAATGATACTTCGAAACCAAACAGCTTTTTACCGTGTTTCAGGCCCTCAACACATCACTACTTTAAATAATTAAGTCACTAATATGACATCGCTCCAAAAAGCATACAGATATTCAAGCTGGGCTGTGCAGAGTTGTGTGCAACAACCCCCAACCTGCGCCTGCACAACTTTAGCAAAAAAAAAGGATCAAGTTGAGGGCCACCCACAGGTGAGCTGCTGCATTGCAGGCACAACACAGCAGCTGCCACCTGTGACTGACCCTCCACACTGTCTCATACCTCTCAACCTTTTGTCCCCCAAAATGTAACATTGCCTCTCAAAAATGTGGAAAGAATGGGCAAAACGTGGAACACTTTATCAAATCGTTAAATTAGAAGCTCACAACACTATGAACATGTTTGCATTTATGTTCAGAAAGTCTGCTATTAATCAAATTTATATATTTAGCATCATTTACTATGAGTTTTGCTTAAAAATGTTAACACTGAATGTGGTACAAGTCCTCACAATGTGAAACAGGGAGCTTTTGTGAAGTAAAATGAGGAATGTTCCTCGTGATGTGGTATAGTTGAGAGAATGCACTCTGTGCCCCCTCCTGTGTCAGCAGAGGCAGGCCATGGAACCCCAACACACATGTGTTTTGGGGGGCACCATTTCCATCACAATCGGGATTTTCAGGATATGATCGGGAGGTGGGGTGTGTGTTTGAACCTCAGCCAAGCGATCGGGTTTATCGGTCCACTGGACCACCAGGGATATATTCGGGAGGTGGGGGGTGTTTAATTACTTCATCCCGTGATAGTGCTTATCGGTCCACTGGACCACCAGGGCTGTTGGGAGACACATTGCTGCCTTGCGATCTGGCTGGTGGGGGTATTTATGCTATGCCTGCGATCGGGCCAGTGGGGGGTGGTGGTGGGGTTCTTACACTCTTTGCCCGTGATTGGGCTACAGGGGCGTCCTTTCCTGATGGCACTGCCTGGCAGGAGCCAGGTGCAAGTCCTCGAGGATCGACACACCTGCATGCTAATGGCATGCAAATGGGGACATAATCAGAGTAAATGGCCCCCCTGTGCCTTGCATGAATTATAGCTCCATTTGCATATCACCTTTTGAATATTGGGATTTTGTCACGCATAGGTTGAATGCTCCACTTTGTCGGCTGCGGTGGAGCAAGTTCCACTGCGCCATGCACAGTAGCTGTATCAGGATGATATTCAAAGGAGTTCCTCAATAGCACAACTCCTTTGAATAGCCCTGGACATCACATCTTGCCCGCTATTTTGCACATCACAAGGGCTTGTGCCTATGAATGGCGCAGTTTGAATATCCAGCCCTTAGTATATAAATACACAACATTTTCAAACCTACTACAGTGTGTGGGAAATATCTAATACCTGATTGTAATGATAGCGTCTAATGCTCATCTCGAAACAAATGTTTTAAATAGACATATTACCACCTTTACTCACATATAGTCTCACTGTCATGTCCTTACACTGTCCCAAAAAGTTATTTCTACGTAACCACAGCATCATATAGTAAAGTATAAAAAACACAGTTTTACAGTATAGGGTGCTCATTCAAGTATGACACTGTGTGCGTAAGGCCAATACAGCATTGAATAATGTAGCAATGTGATGTATGTGGCCCAATATTAACACAGTTTCACTACTCAAGAACTTCTTTTAATAACACCCAACCCAGTAATATGCACCGTATGATGTAGTGGAATTTTCTCCACTACAAGTAGTCATAGTACTGCATTTTAAATGTGGTGAGACAACTTCCATAGTGCTATATAGAGAATGTGCGATATTCATGAGGGTGACACAAACAGTCCATTATTAACTGTATTATTACTTTTATCGACATTCCCTCAGTTCATGATCACCTTTAAAAATACACATATCTGACAGTGCACTGAACAGCATCACACTGGATTGTAGAGGTAAGTATGAAGCTGGCAAGGCTGAAGACAGACACACGCACAGCTATTCACTTTAACTGGGAAAGGGATCATGAAGACTACAAGGCACATTTTTAACTTGTACATTGAGAAAAAAAACAAAAAAAATCATAATTGGACACTTTATGCATTGCACACCATTTAGGTCACTACAATATCCTCCACCATGTGTTGTGTTTTTAGGTGGTTGGGTATCTGCAGTGATCAACGCATTGCCACCCTTTTAAGGTCACAGCATACATAAAGTAAATAATGTCAACAGTGATTCGCCTCCCACAACAAACAAAAAGAAAGTGGTACTGCCTCGGCAGCGAAGGTGTGTTGCTCACACCCAGACAATTGAACATTTGCAGTGAGTATGCCAACAGACGGTGCACTCCCCTATCATGCAGTAAGACAGTAAGGTGTAGTTATCAACAGGAACATTGATCACCACAAATGTTGACACTACTATGGTACTTCTCAACCATGCAGATAATATCAACAACAGATTTCACTTACGTGGTGGGCTGGCGCTGGCTTCCTGCTTCACCTCCACGTGATGCGACAGCAGCAGCTTCCCAGGCTCTATTAAAGCAAACAAGTTAAAAATGATCACATCAATAGATGAAATATCAAGGTAAAAGTGTTTTTCTTTAAAACATCAATTTCTAATACTACATCATTCATACAACTATCATATGAACACATATCTCTTTACAGAAACAGCTCTGTCTCCAACTAGATGTATGTTGTTAACTCAGTATTACATGCATATAACAAGTCTTCTCATCTGCAAAAAGCCACACAAAGTTGAAATTATGACACCATGTATATATCTTTTCCAAGACAAATGTCCATCCAATCCAGAACAGTTAATATAAGAAATTATTTTTTTCCTGGTGATTCCCCCTAACACTGTTTCTTCAATAACGTTTTTCAAAGAAAACTCACAAATATATATTATTGGTAGTACGCAGTACAGAACAAGCAGTGCCTGCCCATCAATACTTATAACATTGTCATAATGCATATTTGTTATACAGAAACATCATAAAAACATTACATTATGTTCCAATTTACTTACATGCATACCTAATTATATGACGATCTGTTCCTTAAACAGTTTTAAAATGTGAGTTATTATAATAAGAATAACACAGACATAATAATAATGTCACTGTTCACTCAATGACCCTCTAGCTGCAAATATGGCAGCCGTTTATGTGTTATTAACCATATTACCCTACAGGGCTATTAAAAAACACATTAACAAACATGTAGATATTCTATGCTGTCCATTAATAACCTATTGCAATAATAAAAATGAAACATTGGTAGGACATATGAAATATCAAGTGAATACAATCTAGAGGACATGTCGTAATTACCAACAGATAATTAAACCAGTACACCATTGAGATACGACTGAGACACCTACAACATTAGAATTGGTAATCTATTACTTATTGTACATTAAACTCCACCACCAAAATTAGCAGAGGAAGACCTGCCCCCCCCAAACACATCTACAGCTGTGGACATACATCCATTCTCAGATTCATGAAGACTAGTATTCCACTCCACATGTGTAATACCAGTTTGTTATGGTAGTACAGGATCTTCTGCCATGGTGGCACTGTCATATTCACTAGACTTGGTTAACACCTTTTGAACTATTTTGGGTGGGATATTCAAAATGGTTGACCCATGTACCAATAGGGTTGCACATGTGCAAGTACAAATTCCACCATTCTGCGATATTCAGTAAAGACAGTTTAAGCCACTGAAAACAGGCTGAGCAACAGCACAATGCAAATAGAATGCATGGTCAAGTGGAGGGAGGAACCATGCATGAACTCCAGAGCCCAATATTCACCTGGGCTGTGCAGAGTTGTGTAGCCACAACCCCAACAAAACCTGCCACGACTTGGAGGCAAAAAAAAAGCCCTAACTTGGGGTCACCCACAGCTGAGCTGCTGGATTTCAGGGTGAAACACAGCAGCTGCCACCTGTGCTGGCCCCAACCCAGTCCTATTGCCCCCCCTGCAGCCCAATTTTGGGCACCTGACCTGTAAATCCTCACCCCTCCCAGTATGGCCTGACCGCGGGCATTGTGTACTCCTCCCCAACACCAGGCAGAATCGCGGGCAGCACTGTAGCTCCCATGAACATATCCCTGATGCTCCAGTGGACCAAAATGCCCGATCACAGCCAGTAAGTTAAGTAACCCACCAAATGTGTCCCTCATGGTCAGTGGACCAAAATGCCAAGTGCAGCCAGTAAGTAAAACAACTACCCATCCTCTGAATGTATCCGTGGTGGTCAGTGGACTGAAATGCCTAATAAGTGGGCAGTAAGTTTAATAACCCCTCTAAAAAGATAGCCCACAGTGGCTAGTGTCCCCATCCACCCACGAAGCACCAGTACCTGGCTCACCCCTCACAGGCAGTGGGCAGCATCCATTTCACCCACTTGCCCGCCCATCAACTGACTGCCCGTGGGTGCACACCCATTGGTGCAGACCAGAGCCAATGAAGTCACTTATACTGTACATCACATTCCAGATTTGTGAATCAATTCATTCATTCAAAAATCTGAACTGTCATATACGGTATGGGCTGCATACTCATTGGCTGTACTGTACACCAATGAGCGTGCAGCCCTACCAGGCAGTCAGTCGGCGGGTGGCGGGGTGGCAGGCATATGGGATGCTGGCACCCACCAGCTGCCAGGGGAGCAGGGTGGTGGAGCTAGCAAGTGCATGGTGTGGGTCATACAGTACCCACCAGGGCTATGTTCAGGAGAGAGGTTATTAAACTTACTACCTGCAATCAACCTTTTAGGTCCACTGGATCAGCAGGGATACGTTTGGGGGGCCACATTGCCTTGTCGAGCTGTTGGGGGAAATTGAACCATACAAGTGATCGGCCAGTGAGGGTGCATGAGGTATTCTACACTGTTTTCTCTACGATCGGGGTGCAGCGGGGCATTGTTCCCCAGTGGCTGCAGCCTGTCAGGGCACCACACACAATTCCTCGGGGATCAGCAGACCACCGATGGTAATGCCATGCAAATCGCGCCATAATCACATACCGTACCCCACGCAGCGAAGCACTTGAATTACTACCCATCTGCATATCACGTTTGAATATAGCCCCAGACACACAGCTGTGCAACTAATTTGCACAACACAAGAGCTTCGCATATGAATGGCACAATTTGAATATCCACCCTTTGTGTCATGAAAACCCTCGTTTCTTATTTGTAAACAACCTAACAAATTTGTGATAATAAAGTCTTACCATCGAGTCAATCAAAAATGACACTTTCGGTGTCCGATGACCACTCTCACAGCTTGACTCTGTGCTGGCACTACCTCAGCGTGCAGCTGGGGACACCTCTGATGTTCTACCATGAACCAAAAAAAAAAATATTTAAGTGTTAGATGTAAATCACAGTACAGTTTTTAAGACTTACAACAACAGTAAATCAACCCGACATACACAACATTGCTTCTAATTATACAGACCACAAGCATTATGGGCACATATTATAATAACAATTCTATATTTCTGTGCAGAGGTCCAGCACACATTATCTACATAGTCTGTAACATGGAGCATCAAACACTATTGATATGTACATTTGTATGTGTCTGTCTGTGTTTAAGCATTCGGTCCACTGAACCACCAGGTATAACGTTGGAGGAGTGGTGGGTCTATTACACTTACTACATGATCAGCCATTTCCTTCCACTGGACCACTAGGGACACGTTCATGATGAAGAGGATTGTCTTTACACAGTATTACAGGCATACCAAGTTTCAAACCACTACATCACAATAACTAAACAGTAACATTTGTTCTCTTCAACATACCATAGTAGTAGTGTGTGTATGTATAAATGTTCTATTTTCTGGCATAGCTATCTATAAGCTCTGGTTTGTGAGTGAAGAACAGCACAGTAAATAAATGGAAAAATTAGGTAACATGTTTGATAGTACATCCCTATATAGTATAAACTATTATAAAAAGCGTTGTGAGAAATACAGGTTTCTGATTAGTATCAAACCGTTATTAGCTATGTCAATCTTTGATTGAACATATATAGAGACTAACACATACAAAACAATGTTCAACACTATTTACAAAATATTGCTATGATAATACTAATAAGGCACTCTGAGTGTTTATATTAATGGTCACTTAATCACTGTTATGGGGCATGCAGTACTCGGCTATTACTCATGCCACATTACACCAATAAACACAGATTTACATTGACATGTCGCTCCTGATGTCTTAATGCTTAATCATACATTATACAATTATTTTTACAAATTCTGAATACATGGACAACTATTATGAAAAGTTGTGCTGATTTACTACGGTGAGTAAGCGCTCCCCTGCAGCTGGCTTTCCAGCAGCTTCCAAAGCTCATAAGCGGTGAGTACCAGCACGTATCATTGTCTGGTATCCCCTCCCGTTGTTTTAAAATGTAGAAACCTTGGCGCAACAGCTTCCACTTCTTCTTAACTGTACCACGCTCTTGTTTTCACTTTCAAAGCTATATACAGATAGCTGTTAATGCACCTCCACATCAAATCCAGCTTTGATTAGTACTCCTCATCAAGACTCTCCATTGCCTCTAGCCTGGACTGCCTCAAGCAATTCTACACCTCTCGCAAGGTCTACTGCCTTATTATCTTAGTTTTAATTTTCTAGTTCTGAAATACAAACAAAAACAAATATCTACATTAGTATCATGTAACAATATAAATCATTTCTTAAACAAATTCCATATAATACTAATTAAATTAAAGAGCACATGTCCTTCAATATAGCAAACACAGATCAGTAGCATTATATAGGGCTAAAAAGTTCAGCCACCTCAACAGTAACAACAACTGCTGCTACACTATGATGTCCCACCATCCTGTACTATCCTCTAGTCTCGTGGGTGGAAATTTCATGAACATCAGATTAGACACACTGACATATCCATCTGTACTACACTGAAGTGTTCACAAAACATAAGTAGCGTGATGTTAAACAGAGATGAACCACACATTGCAGAACTGTGCACACCTATTAATGCACTTAATAAATGTGAAGACAGCTAACAAACTAATTGAAAGTAAAACTGCATGATAATCTGTTATTGCATTCATGGTAGCCCATATACTAATAACTACCCATATCTGTAGCATTAAAAATAAATCTATGTCCTGACATACCAGTAAAGAAACGTATACATTTAACAGTACCACTGTGTTTTATTGAAGTTACACACATACCATGTTGGTACAGCTACAATACTGTAAGGCCACAGTAAATGGTACCTCATTTAACATACTCAAACTATTTACTAATGTTGAGACATAACAATATCATACAATTGTGAACTGACAGCAGGGAAAATTACTATTGCTGTACTCCACTATTGTAATATAGCAAACCCATATATGTGTCATATATGAAAGTGATGCATACAGTTGATCTATTTTTTTACCACATTAATATGGTTCTGAAAAGAACCTTTGTGTATACTGTAATATTTCCTCAACAGTCTCACAATCTTAAAGTTTTTCAGGATTCCATCTTGAAGGTCTCCCAGAAAATGACAGTGCCAACATCGAGGAATGTACACCATCTGGTAGGAATAGCTAATCATTACAGTATTTTATTTCAGAGTGACGTATAGTATGCATTCCATGCATGCGTGAAAAGCAGTAATCTGTACATTTACTTTTCTACGAGCTCTGTCAATCAGATACATATGATGCTCTGCTTGCCACACTCTATGCTCTGTAATATCTGAAAATTTGATAATACAGGCAGGCAGCATAGACATAATAGAAGCAAGGTACAGTTTGCCTCTGTAACTAAATCTACCCAGCGTTTTGAGCCCAAATCATTGCCTCAAGATGTATTAGCAGTATGTCAGGAGAGTGAGTTCTCAAAAGTCTGTTCATGGTTGGCATAAGATGTTTCCCATCTCATTGCCACCACGACAAACCATCTTACATAGCAATTCGGGGAGCTGCAGGTCCCTCCCAAAACTACTATGAACTGCAAACTCCATGCTGCGTCTTATGTAACTGCTTCAACTATCCACAAAATCCTTTTGCTATTTTCTGCCATTCTAGTTTTAAACTCAGAACTGTGAAGAGCTACAAGAAAGGGACTGTTCACCCTGCAGTGACCAGACTGAAAATCAAACTGATATTTTCCCTCTTTATTTCAGGCTAGCTTCAGTCGTTCAGACAAAACACACAAATAAAAAAAAAAAAAACATTCCCTCCTGCTCTGGCTTCATTAACCAATGTAACTGATGCATTCAGTATTACTAGACTATGTTCCTGCAAAATCTGAAACCACTGAGAACTGGAAAAATGCATCCTTTTCATAGGCAGTTTAAACAATTACAACATCAGAAACAAGTCTGATTGGTTCCATTTTCTCGCACCAACTCCACGTACCTTCTATCTCCCTCCATTTGCAGCTGTATCTACACAAGTTGAGTACTAAAATGCTTTCTCACTTCAAGCTATTTTCTCTTAAGAATATAGCCTGCTAAACAATAACAATTAACATTATGAGATTCAACAGAAAAAAAGTTTTGATTAATAGTATGTACATGTTGTAATAAGTTTTTTAATACTAGAAAACATCATGTGAAGATAGACTGTACTTACAGTTTCAAACTGCTCTTTCTTAGCAATATTAAAAATGGATCCTGTTTACTTCTTCTTCAGTGTTGTCCGTCTCTGATTCGTTCTCAGTGGCCGAAAACAAATCTTAAATTACATTAGTAGAGCTAGCTGTCACTCAAACACACTGTTTATGATTCGATAATGATAGCTTGACACTCCCAAGTGTTTAGATTAACTTTACCAGCCGAATGCACGAAGGAATACATTGCAACACTTTCTACACGACGGTAAAATTTTGCAAAGTGTGAAGTTGACAATACTTTGACCATATTGTCGAATGCGAAAGTAAAATTTGCAACACTTTCGAATGCACGAAGTATTTTTAAAACTTTGTGCTCCGCAATAATTTTCAAAACTATCTATATATTGACACAATTTCAGGTTTTATGGAAAAATAGCTCAATTTTCAATTTTAAACACATAATCTGCTGCATAGCTGCTTGAACTCAATGCAGTTCAGATATTTTAGATTTACAATGTTCAAGCGTGCATAACAACTGTGCAAGCATAGAACTTGCAAAACACTAATTTGTTGTAATTTTCACACTCAAATGTACTCATATATCCATTTAAGACCTCTGCTCATAACAGTGTCACTCTGATGTTTATACATTTCTGCCATATAGTCATTTCTCCATAAACTGAGCCAAAAGCAGCAGCATAAGCAAAACACACTATTGTTAAGATGTGAGTAATGAAATCTATACTATTCACAAGGTTGTGTGTTAAAAAGCAAAATAGTAAATTCTCAACTGAAAGTATGACAATACACAAACTTACAAGTGTACATGTGAACTGCAATGTGCAAGCTTGTAAATCAGAAATATTTCAGAATTCTCACACAAATTTTGACATATTCATTTTAAGTTGTCTGTTC
Organism: Neoceratodus forsteri; assembly: GCA_016271365.2. Lineage (NCBI taxonomy): Eukaryota > Metazoa > Chordata > Ceratodontiformes > Ceratodontidae > Neoceratodus > Neoceratodus forsteri. The sequence goes on from CM028129.1 coordinate 1,022,659,373, forward strand.
TTAAACACAGCCACGAGTAATTTTGTAACTGTGCCCCACACAGTTATTTAGTCAATGAACTGCAGCATTGCACAGTACATGTGCAGAAAAATTTTTTCCCATGTTGTAAAAATAACAGCTCAATAGTGATACAGGGTACAAAAAACACAATGTTGATAATAGCAACAACGATATTGAAATTTCATTAACGACACAAAACATACTAAGCAACTGTGGTACCACCTACTCCACACAACAGTAATAATGGCATGTCCTCCCTCTAATTGTAAACATACTAATTGTTACAAATTTGGCAATGCACACTATCACTCCAAGTTTTGCTCTACCATATAGTAAAGTATCATACTGACTGTGCCGCGACCTGCGCTTTACATGGTAGAAAACATGTTAGTCCCACGGGTAAAAATCACACCTATCCTAATCCTTAAGAACACATGTGAAGAAAAAATCTTTAAAATGTTACTAAAATATTGAGAATGAACAAACTTCTGATATTACGTGCAGCTGTGCAATGGACATTCATAAAACTATTGTTTAGTTATGTTTTACCAAATTGTTAAGATACTTAATGTACTATTCTATCAATACACACTGTTATAAGAAATTTACTGAAGCCTATTCTAAAACTTTTTCTCTCTCATACAGGTGCCTGATACTTTTGTAGATTGCTTACTGTCACTGTCAACCATTATACCAAAAATGTCAACTAAATACAGGCGTAGATGTGTCTCAAAATGAGAGTGGTATAATAGTACTACACTGTTGTATAAGGGCAACAAACAAAACAGTAAAGGCACACCAAAAATGAACATCGACAGACCTTTACTGCAACAGTGACCCGACATCAAGTCACTGCACAACCAAACAAAATCCTTAACAGAAAAGCAAAAATGCAACCATCACAAATGTTGTATGCGATCTCTGGCGAAACACAACTATTTTGAATGCAACCATCAAGAGAGCGCTCAAAACAACACGGAAAATCAAAAATAGTGACTTACAACTCAGAAAGAAAATATTTCCGATCACTAGAAATGAAAGCTAAGATCGAGAAAGACTTATCACTTTCTTTAATATATATTTTACCATAAAGAGTAAAGTCACCACCTTTCTCTGATAGTTACATCTAAAGTCTGACACTTTTGTCCAATAGAGCATATTTTGTGTACTACGATTGTGGCGTGAGATGTGTCATGTGTGAACAATTCGGAAACTTGTATATGCCATTAAAAAAGGCACAACAGTATCCTTGTTTGACTGTTGACAACTTCTGTCATGTTTTTACAGGACAGTGGCTGCTACACAGCACTCAGAAGCATATTTCTGGGAAGAGTCTTATCATTACTTTACAAAAGAACAGGCGTTCAGTATTGATGAGTCCAACAAACTAAAAAATGTCCTCAGTATCTCTGATGACAATCAATTGGATAGTGATGATGACTGTGGTCCAACCACACTCTTCAATAAATACACTGCCTGACATGGTCATGTGATGATACCTGCAACCGTAAGCAATCATCATTTCAAAAGAGTAGAACACTTTGTTAACCTATTACAGTAATAACAGATCACAAAAGAAAGACATAAACTGTTTACAGAAATTGACCATTGTGAAATCCGACCACATACTGGACTCATGGGTCACACACTTGCATGTCTCGATACTGGTGTTTGTGATAGTTATTTTCACAACATCACGGATGCTTGCAAGTGCATCAAACAGGCAGCGAAACTTTGTCTACAGAGTATATAAGTACAGCGAGCTGTACATCAGTACACTTGTTTAAATGACTTAACGCAGTCAGGTGACATGCAGGGTGCCATCACTTTCCTAAAAACTGCAACACATTTCTTCTGTACCAGAAACAACGAATTTTCAGTGTAACACTTCTATAGAAAAATCTGTTTCAGTGTTAGAAAATGACATTCTGAAACAGTATGGGAAGAAAATTGCTAAGTTTGAGTTGCAAAGTCTCAAGAAGTTTGATTCTGTATGTGTGTCATGCAACCGTTTGTGCTACATGAAACAAACTGTCACAGTCAACCTACAAACCTTGTCACCATACAATGACATGTGGAACTTCCACCTCGCAGCATTCTTGCTGCTGAAATCTGACTTTCACTCACATGACACCATTGTGCATATGCAAGCACTGTTTTCAAAACTGAAGTGCAACACTTTGCCAGCAAGGTCAATGCTAAACAACATGGAAACAGATGTTACACCAAGTGAGATTTCAACATTGAATATGTTTGAACGTATTCTAATTCAGACAATGGAAACCATTCAAACGATTCTGTAATGCAGGAATACAGACACTGCAGACATTCCACAGAAAATTAGTTAGATCTCTAAAGGGTTCTTTGATGTATCACCACTTCCTCTACAGGAAAATGTTCAAGCAGTCTCAACAGAAAATAACTTGGTCATTCTTGTAAATGATTGTGCCTACAAAGGCCAGGGTCATCTGCAAGATGTTGTCAATGTGCAAAGGTAAAAGCTTGCTCTAGCTTATTTAAAGAGTAACAATTCCTTTTATATAGACCTTGACATAGATCAGATGACGATCTCTCGTCAACATGATCTGTTAGAAAAAATAAGCCAATCATTGAGAAGGTCAGCACACAGACAAGTGACAATGTGTATGAACATGCACAATTCACCCACTACATGGCAGAGATCCATTAGGAGACAACATTGATCTCTATCAAATGAAGCAGAGTGGAAGGTGAGCCTGTCAGCATTTGGGAGGCAACACTAGAAGCATGCTGTTTCCCAGACCCTATTTCCAAAAGGGTCAAGGGGATGCCTAGAATGAAAAGAAATCTGGTACAGAGTGCTGAGTACTGCACTATATCATGCCTGAGCAAAGATGGCAAATTCGGATGTAACATACAGTACCTGTTCCATCTGCTCTGGTAGAGTGAACTTAGCATTCTGTCTGCATGTATAGCACATACCATTCGTCTAACAAGTCCACTAGATGGAATAACAGCTGCTCAATTTCTAAGAAATTAAAGCAGAAAGATGAAAGTAATGCCAAGTGAATCTATCTTCCATACTCTCAGTCATTGGCACCAAAGAATATTGGTATGAACCTCAGAAGTGAAAATGCTATGAGGAGTATGGTGCAGCCACATAGTTTGTCACACTTAGTTGTGCTGAATACGCCTGGGACGAACTCATTGAACTGTTGAAGTCGGCAAATTCTGATGTCGAGAGGCATCTCATCGATGACTGTCGGAAAATGTGTTCACTTGATCCTGTGTCTGTCACAAGACATTTTCAAGCGGTTCCATGACATTCTCACTTTCATCTTGTCAAAGGACAATCCTCCTCTAGGTATTGCAGAACATTACTTTTGGAGACAGAATATCAAGCACGAGAGTTCCCCTCATATCCATATGTTATTGTGGATCAAGGATCGCCATGCATTGGTGAACATGAAGCAGCAAGTGCTATCATTCATCAAAATATATCACTTGTCACATTCCAGACAAGTATGAAGATCTACACTATGGAAGTTAGTACAAAAGTTCCAGTGACATATTTGTAGCAAAATATTTGCCGTGTAGTAAGAACAAATCTAATTGGTACATGATGTCACTTTGGTTCCTGGGCAGGTTTGTCAGAATGGTGCCATGAATGACCTTTTTCTCAGCAATGTGACACCACCACTTGAAGGCAAAATCAACCAAAGAGGGTATCTGAGTTACCCAGGGATGAAAAAGAGGTGTACATCAATGACTACAACCAACTCTTCTCCTAATGTGGCAAGCAAACATAGATGTTCAGTTTGTGGCTGTAACTCACTCTCCCTGGTTCAGTGCGTCGCCGTACATAACCAAACATGAACAGACTAGCTTGCAAGATCTTTGGGAAGATATTTCCACTTCAAACAAAAGCCTGACATCTCAGCTGTGGTCATTGGGTTTGAAGACTCTCTCACAGAGAATGTGGAGCTTGAAGCCAGTGACCAGTTAATGGAGTACACATCTGTATGGAAGTCTGACTGTCACGCGTTTCCTCAGTGTAAACTACAAGAAATAGGGCGTGTACTGATTCCTCATGCAGTGAGGGAGCTCAATGTCAATACACTATTTCAAAAACATATCTTGAAGAATAACCTGATAGACACATACTACCCATGTAGACACAATGACATAGATGATATGTGTCTGTTTGAAAGAATGACTAAGTGGTATGACTACAAGACAGGTGCAGCACCTGACTCAACCACGACACATTTACAAGGTCAATGGACTAGATGGCTGTCTTGTGAAGGCACAAGCCATGGCTTATAGATCACTACCAAACTGCATCTAGGCATCAGAGGCACAGAACACTACTACTTTGCTCTCTATTTCCTATTGAACCCTGGGTAGTGAGTCTGAATTAAAAGACAGACTCTGACACATTAGAAGACGGTTCAATCTCACTTACGAGAATTTCCAGACGTAGTACTCAAAGAAATATATACAAAGACTAAAAAGCTGAGAAAGAACAGCTTGAAGGCAGAGAAGCAACTCGGAAGACACTCCAGTTAGTTCACAAGACAACCTTGATCCAGAAGGACAAGGTGTTCCAGAGTGACCCTCTGCCATAAATGCCCCAGAAGTGTTAATGTCGAAATTGGAGACAACCATGCAACATGGCACACACTCTATGGTCAGCCCAGCTGACTAAGAGAAAGACTAAATCAGCTGCAGCATACAGTTCACTCCCAAGTGGTTGAAGCTGTCAACATGGTATACTACATGAAACAAAACAATGTGACTGCACTCAATACAAGCCACTACTAATGTTTGTTAGCGGTTCAGCTGGCACAGGAAAGAGTTTCCTGATTGAAACCATCACTGCAGAAGTACAGAGTGTGACAGACTCTTCAATGTCTGTTGCTGTGACTGCTCCCACAGGTCTAGCAGCATACAACATTGGTGGAGTAACATTACACCGTCTCTTTATGTTGCCAGTCGAACATGGGAGAACTGGAGAGTATAAGTAAACTGTCATTTGAGGTTGCATCTCTGCTCCGTTCCATGTTACAAAGATGCAGTTACTCATTGTTGACGAAATCAGCATGGTCTCCAATGTCATGCTTGCCTGTATTCATCAACGTCTACAGCAGATCTGGCAAAGTACTGACGATGGAGTGCCATTTGGTGGCAAAAGTATTCTTGTGTTGGGAGACCTTTAAACTTACCAGTCAATACAGAGCATGTATTTACAACTCTGACTGCAACAAGCTAAGAATATCCTTGTGTTGCATTGCGAGGCTATAGCATATAGAAATTATTTACTATGTTGAGTTGTCCTGAGAACATGCGCAAAGTGGTGATCTAGCTTACAAATCACTTTTAGATGGCCGCTCGTACAGGTTCTCTGTCACCAGAATATGTTTGTATGTTAAATGATTGAAAAATCACAGTACATAGTACATGCATTAGAAACAGCATGTAATGTCTTCAGTGATATATACTCTACTGGCAGACACATAGTGTGTCTTATGCCACAATTAAAGAAATGTGCTGAATTCAACAATCTAATGTTACAAAGAAAGCCAAGAGATTCTAACTCTGCATGCAGTTGATACAGTTGATGGCGTTATTCTTAGTGAAAGCTAGTTGAAAAGATGACTGAGCGACTAAAGTGAACTGAAGTCAGATGTTTCACAGACAGCTGGCCTAGAAGCTGTTCTCACAGTTTGTAAGAATGCCGTATCATGCTGTGACGTAATCTAGATGTAGAACAAGGTATGGTAACAGTGCCATAGGAAACATCACTGACTTTGTCTATAATAATCCGAAGGCATATATTGAGACACTTGTAGTGCACTTTGACAACATGGAACACTCTGTACACATAGATCAGAACCTGCGTAAAATTCCAGGTTTTTAAGGATATCACGTAACAGAAACAGTTCCCATTATGTGTTGCATATGCTGTCTCCATTCACACATCTCAGGGATTGAGTTTGGATTCAGCAATGGTAGACATAAGGTACAGACATTTCAAGGATGGCATGAGCTACGTTGCACTTTCACGTATGCGCACCCTTTCTGGATTGCACATCATTAGTATAGCACCTCAGAAAATACGAGCTGACAAAGCGATGTATTCTTAAGTACAACAGGTTACGTGCTCTACATCAGCCACAAATGTCTTTAATACCACTGCCTACATATCTGTCTGTCTCTCACACAATCCAGTCACAGCTAGAGGTGCAACAAACAGCAGCAAGCTTCCAAAATGATTAGACAAAAAAGAGTTCAGCAAAGGCCACAACTTCAAGTAAACATTCACAACCAACAATTCATCAAAATCAGTTGGTGTAGCTGCTGTACCGTCTTTGACAACAGCAGTAGATTAAACTGCTATGCTAACTCAGCTATGCAAGTTTTTCTACATATGCCACAGTTTGTGCAGGCAATATCTGCTTCACAAACAATCCCCTATCATACGCTTTGAAGCAGATTATCAACATGACCTCTGACCACTCTAACAATGTACAGTCACTAACACCACTACGACAGGTGTTAGCTACATATACTGGATGTAGTACATTTGCTGCAGACATATGGCAGACACTACTGAGTTTTATGATGGCTGTCATAAACAACCTGGATGAAGACGGCACCCCAATGCGGCAGTACTTCACAGTAACATATGTTACAAAATATGTATGTGTTTCATGTGGCAATTCACAGCGTGAAACCACACAAGACATGCTGTGGATTACTCTCTTTGTCCCTGAAACCAAAAGTGTCAAAATTTCGACAGCTATTCACTAATGCTGAATGTAGTCATGCCTGTGGAAGGTGCGGAGGCAGATGCACTCAGTCCATATGTCTAAGGAGTTCATCTCAATATCTGTTGCTTATGTTGCACAGATTTGACCCAACAGGCTCAGAGTTGATACTCCTATCACAGATTACACAGCTATTAGAATAGTCTTCAACCAATCACTGTTTGACACTCACAGTATAATCTATCACCATGGTCAATCCATGCATTCTGGGCATTACACCTCGTTACTAAGGTGCAGAACTGGATGGTTAGAGTGTGACGACTCTACAATGACTTTTAAACAGAGACTGCCACGGCACTTGAAAATGCATATCTTCTAATATTGAAGAATTATGACAACCTCATATTTCAGAAGAATAGGACAAAACATGTTGCATTTTAAAATGACTACTCTGTCCAAAAAACATTCATGCCTCATTACAATGTTGTATAATGTACGACTCTAAATAAACAATACAATTTCAACAAAATGGTATTCTAATACAGACATTACATACACTGTAACATGTTAGGTCTGTGTGTGGATCAGTGACTACATGAAAATTGTTGTAGTGTCTTCAATCGGTGCCAACAATATTCACAGTCACTAGAAACCATGATTACATGTCTATCAAAGATTGTACATCTAAAAACTGAGGACTTACTACTCTCCTCCTCTGTACATCTCTTTAAAAATCCATGTATCAACTCATATATAACAACAAATTGATATGACTTATAAGCTCTTACTCTTTGCAAACAGAGAGAACTTCTCAGTTATTATCGTAGATAACTGAGCTACCCTATAACATTCAGCAAACATTCCACTCTGTCACAAGCTGTCTATCAACACTTCAATTTGTCTAGTGACTCTTGACATATAGAGAACATCATTCGATCACCATGCAACAGTGTAGAACTATCACGCTTTCATAGTAATACTAGTATTGTACATATGTAAAAACAACTACCTTTATTGATAATGCAAGAAGCTGAATTACACAACTGTAGATAATAACAAATTGCTGAATCTCATTTACTGACTCTTACATGTGTTTAAAATTACTTGTACATAATATAAACATTTGTATTCAAGTGTACATTGTTAATAGCTAGTTTGATACTTGTACTAAAAATAGTAGTGTAGCACTAAAGTACAAGTGAATGTTTTAGATATTATTCAGCACTATAATAACAACATTTAATTAACCATAAGTTTGTTAAAAATGCATTCCATGACAGTTTAGTATTTACAGGTTAAAATTTACATAAAGCCAATGTAAGAATTGATAATATGTCATTTGTTCATGTAAAACATTATATTTTTAACTTGTCACATAAGTAATTCTACCATATGTAAAAATACTGACAATTGTAAATCAGGCACTGTTGCTGATCACAACAAACTGCATACCTGTTCCTGACAATATTATGACCGCCTCAATTGAGGGGTTGGGTGAGAATTTTCCATTTGCACCTAGTCAGTGACATATTATTAAATAATATCAATCAAATGTCACAAAACTTACATTTGTGTAAATTGTACTACTTAGACAGTCAGCATATGGTTTTCGCCCACCCCAGGAACATCCACATTAGCAGTCACACAATTACAACAAAACACTTGTCTAGCATGTGTGTAATCACACTTCACAACCTACTTACATTGCCTTATTAACATAACACACAAGAAATGCACTACACATAATTACAATATACAACCATTTTAAAAAATTTACATTTTTACAAACTCATTCATTCAATAGTAAATATATAATGAAGCAACAGTTTCAGCCTGACTATTAGAATTCCAGGTCAGATGTCAGAAACTACTTCCTCACATAAAAGTACTGAGTACTGAAACATAACTAGAAACACACAACACCTGATTAGTTTCCTATTATATCACACACTTACTCCAATCCATATTATACAGTTATTATTATTCTTACACATTTACATATTTGACAAGCAATGATTGCACACATACAAAGATTGTATTGTGAGACTGCTTCTATTAACTAAATTTCACTCTTGAGTGGACCTTTTCTCCATTTGACAAATTGGCAATAAATTTTTAAAACCATAACCACCTGTGTCGACTCCTTACTTTAAATACCATTATGACATAAAACTACTTGTCTATGACTTAAGCATACAAATCAATGTTTACTAATACGCTACAACTATACCTCCATCAATTTGTTTGGTACCTATGACATACAGTCAGTATCACAGCATATGCAACAATGTGGGACATTGCATGTCACATTTGACAGAATTCCTAACAGTGTAAAAACTCAACAATGTACTTAATTTTCCTGTGCCTATGCAGTCATTATTACTATACCAAGGTGCCACATCAGCACCCAACAGGTCACAGCTGTGACTATACATGTACCATTCAGTTACTACTATGTGTACTTCAGAGTCTGACAAAATGACATTTCTCATTGGCTGCAAACATCCTAAAACCTTATGTTAATCTTTTATTACCATACATGAAGAGGTTATGATATACTGAACAAGGTTTAAAACTGTTTAAAAACATGTTTCATTATTATAGCAATAAGTCACTCCCAAGAATTGTGTTAATGGTCAGTCAATCACCCTATAGAGACATGTGCCACTCAGCCACACCTCGTGCACAGCACACCCCTGTGTGTGTCTGTGTGTGTGTGGTGCTGGGGGTTGAACTGGAGTTACGGTTTTCAACCCTAACAGCGAATTTCCTCACTTTTGTCACTGTGGAACAACCCTAACAAATGCATTAAATGGAGTTTTTGCCTCTAATTTCCTTCTTTTGAGATTGATATTGAAAATAGTGAATGTAATTCACTCCCGCCACATGATGTCTTGTGGCATAGTAACAGGAGCAACAGCAGAACAGAAATGCTAACAGTGGCACACATGGTAACACAAGTGCGAATGAGAACAGAAGGGTAACACACATGGTGGCGTAGATGGGAATGGTGTGCCACGTGATGTCTTGTCACATAGTAACATGGTGCCTGTAAATGGAAATGTCAATGGGCATGGTGACACAAAGTGAAACAGAAAGAGAACGGTACAGTACACACAAATGGCAAAAAGTAACAAGCAAAGCGCAAATGAAAACGCAAAGGATGGCCACATGGTGGCATTGGGGTGTGCATTGGGATGATCAGCCTAACTCTCACCCCATGACATGTGTAAAGCAGCAGAAGTAAAATAGAATGGGATGAGAGTTAGGACCCACGATCCCAATGCACACACCCAATGCCAGTTGGGGGGGTGGGTGGGGTGCAAGGGAGTTTCAACCTAACAGCGAATTTCCTCACTTTTGTCACTGTGGAACAACCCTAACTAATGCATTAAACTGAGTTTTTGGCTCTAATTTCCCTTCTTTTTGAGAATGATAACAAGAAATAGTGAATGCGATGCAGCGGAGGGGAGCGGGGCCCTTTGTGCCCCATGCTCCGCCACATGATATCTTGTGGCATACTAACAGGGACAGCAATGCAAACAGAAATGTTAACAGTGGTGCACATAGTAACACAAGCACGAATGAGAACAGAAAGGGTAACACACATGGTGGCATAGACAGGGAATGGTCTGCCATGTGATGTGTTGTCACATAGTAACATGGTGCCTGCAAACATAAATGTCAATGGGCATGGTGATGTAAAGTGAAACAGAAAGATAAACAGTACTGTACACAGAAATGGCAAAAAGTAACAGAAGCATAGCGCAAATGAAAGCATAAGGATGGCCTTGCGTGGTGTCATTGGGGTGTGCCTTAGGACCATCAGCCCTAACTCACCCCATGACATGTGTAAAGCAGCAGAAGTATCATAGAATGGGGTGAGAGTTAGGACCCACGATCCCAATGCACACCCCAATGGCGGTTGGGGGTGGGTGGGGTGCAAGGGTTTTCAACCCTAACAGCAAATTTCCTCACTTTTGTCGCTGTGGAACAACCCTAACTAATGCATTAAACTGAGTTTTTGCCTCTAATTTCCCTTCTTTTTGAGAATGATAACGAAAATAGTGAATGTGATGCAGCGGGCGGGAGTGGGGCCTCACCGCATAATCTTGATAGCGGGCCAGCGGGTCCCTTGGGCCCCACGCTCCCACCACATGATGTCTTGTGGCATACTAACAGGGACAGCAATGCAAACAGAAATGCTAACAGTGGCGCACATGGTAACACAAGCACGAATGAGAACAGAAAGAATACGCACATGGTGGCGTAAGCGGAAATGGTCTGCCATGTGATGTGTTGTCACATAGTAACATGGTGCCTGCAAACAGAAATGTCAATGGTCATGGTGATGTAAAATGAAACAGAAAGATAAACAGTACTGTAGACAGAAATGGCAAAAATAACAGAAACGCAAGCGCAAATGGAAACGCAAAGGATAACGCACATGGTGGCGCAGACATCAATGGTAAGTGAAACAGTCTGGAACCCATAGCGGAAAGGGCAACAGTAACAGTGATGTAGCGCATAGGCTGGTTTTCCCCAAAACCTGCATAGAGAAAGACAGTGAGTACAAATAGTGTATGCATAATAATGAGTATCGGCACAGAAAATGAGATCTTGGAATACAAAATACATTATATCTCAAGAACCATAAGCGTGAAAAAAAATTTAAAAGTCATATTATTTACAACTGTCCTGTCTAAGGGACTAGAAATTTTCTGACGAAAAGTCAGTATCTCTCACCGTTTCGAGATACGGGCCCTGAAAAACACGCGAACGTCATAATGTTATCCTATGGGAAAAAGAAAAGTTTGGAGCACCATAACTTTGCCTCCTGTAATGTTTTTCACTAAACCACTGAAAGGCACATCTGTGGACTGTTGGCTGTCTTCCTCCAAATTTCAGGAAAAAAGACCAAACCGTTATTTAGCAGCAGGGTGCCAAAGATTTCTATGTCGTTGGGCGCAGTAATGTTATCCTATGGGAAAAATGTCAACTTTGGAGTGCCGTAACTTTGCACTGTAATATTTTTTAATACAACACTGAAAGGCACATCTGTGAGATGTCGGCTCCGTTCCTCAAATTTCAGCCCAAAACTCCCAACGGTTCTTTTGCAGCGCAGTGCCAAAGAATCACTGTCACTGTCCCACAGATGGAAAACTACTGTCGCAATTTTGCAGAGCTTTCAAAAGTTCAACACTTTCGTGAGCACGAAAGTAATTTGTGAAAGTACTTTTCCAGAAATTTGAAAACATATTTCTGGGGTGTTTTACCACAAAATAAAGACATGGTAAGCATCCTCAGGGCCCGACTAGGTGAATACAAAAAGAATTAGGTTGCTAGAGGGTCTCAAATTTAAATGCCGACCATTTTCTGATCACCAACTGAAAACAAAATGGCGATTTGCGAAAGTAACAGGCCCATTTGCGAAAGTAAAAATGCATTTGCGACACTGTCGAACTTTTGTTAACTTTTCCCATTGACTTATAATGGGAAACTGTTTTTGAATAACTTTTGAACCGTTTAATATTTTTCACCAGATCTTCAAAAGGCACATCAGGGGACCCCAGCCTCACGTTCTCTGAAGATTTCAGGCGGTCGAGCAAACCATATGACCTGTAGTAGCGACCATAGAATTCCAGAAAAATCATAAATGCGGCGCACAGATCACACTTAATAACTCCGCGGCTGTATATCTGACTGAGTGCGACACTTGGCAGATCCCAAGGCCTATGGTTCTTGATCATATACTCCAAATTTTAGGCAAATCCATTAAGCGTTTGCAAAGTTATTAAGGTGCAAAGTTTTGGGGTTTAACATAGAAATGGCTCCTCAACCCTAACTATGGTAGCACTATTGTGCTACCATAATATATATATATATATATATATATATATATATATATTATTGCAAAAACTTTGTTAATGCAGCAGTTAGGGTGAATACCATGGCAACAAAAGCAGGAAATGAGGCGTTAGGGTTTCCAGCACTAATTCCCAACCCCAGGTTCCCACTCCACCACCGCACCCCATCCCCATCATCCACACACCAACAGACATCAGAGTGTGTCATGCGGTTGATCAAGCCTAACTCTCACCCCATTGTCCTATGCTGTAGCTTGTAAGGTTTTACACATGGAATGGGGTGAGAGTTAGGCCTCATGACCACATGACATACCCCGATGCCTGTTGGTGTGTGGAGGATGGGGATGGGGTGGGGTGGTGGTGGAGTGGGAACCTCGAGGTTGGGGCATTATGGTTGAAACCCTAAAGCATCATTTCCTGTTTTTGTTGCTATGGTATTCAACTTAACTGATGCATTAACAAAGTTTTTGCAACTAATTTCCTACTTTTTGAGGTAGCATAGTAGTATTCACATTTACTGTGAGAGTGCAGGGTCCTATGGACCTTGCACCACATCCCTCCACCCAGATAGTACAACAGTATCCATATGTCAAAGGACTCTGCACTCTCATCCCTCCATCCAGATAGTATAACATATCCATATGTTACAGTGGGATCCCTCTATTGAGATAGTACAACAGTGTTTATATCTCATGGTGGGAGCACAGGGTCCTTCAGACCTTGGCTCCCATACCTGCATCCAGATAGTATGACAGTAATCATATGTCACAGTGAGAGCACAGGGTCCTTCAGACCCCACACTCAAATCCCTCCCCAGATGCACAATGTATGTAACTGTGGAAACACAGGGAACTGTGACCCTGAGCTTCCACACATAAAGTTATGAGCACGTGTAGGGAAATTGCAACAAATTGTCATAACTGTGCCATCATTAATCATTTTCACCCAAATGTTTAACATATCCTTCTTATCACCTCACCATATGTACCCAATACAGAAAAGTTTTAAATCCCTGTTGAAATGTAATTCGCGCAACTGTAATGTTGTTTTGCGCCACAGATGCAGGAAAAGATTTTTGGAAGGATTTGAAAATTACAGCTGTACTGTTCAAGAGGTGGTGTGGAAAATGGTAATGTAAACAATCTGGAGTGAAAATATTAAAAATTAGTAAACTTATGAGTGTGCATAGAAACTGTGCAATGCAGCTCGTAACCCGTTATTTTTGCAATTTTTCACACAAAATTTTCAACATGGGCTACTTGGGACCTCCCCTCATGAACAGTGCAACTGTGATTTTGTTAATCCATCCAAAAGTTAATTTCACCAGCAACCATGCCATTCTGTGCCACAGGTGTGAAAACAGGTTCTGGGCAGGGTGTGAAAATGACAGCTATACCATTCATAAGAAGGTGAAAAAATAGCAATGTTGAAAATCTGGAGTGAAAATATTAAAACTGGTGAAGTTATGAGTGGTCATAGAAACTGTGCAATGCACATTCATAATGCAGTCATTTTTGGGAATTTTTCACCAGATTTGCAACATGGTCTTTTGGGGACCCCACCCATGAACAGTGGCACTGTCATTTCATTAATCAGTCCCAAAAGGTGACTCCACACAGTGACCACAAATTACCCTTCAGGACTGAGAAATTAAATGACAGTGTCAGTATTTATGAGGTGGGGTCCCAAGAACCCCAATTTGAAAATGTAGGGCCAAAATTCCAAAAATTGGCCGAGATAGCAACATGAGTTGAAACTCCCTCATTAAAATATTGCTTACCCTGATTCCTCAGATAGCAATTCAGCTTTGAAGAGTGCAGACGTCCCGTCCAGAGGAAGATTGCTGCTTCTGACCTCTGGAAGTAAGTATGGGGAGTAAGGAGAGGTGGGTGTGCAGAGGGAGGCTGGGGATGGGTGAGGGATGAGTGGGAGATGACAAGGAACCATTTTCCTTTCTACCATTGAAAAAAAGACATCAGGAGACAGTTTGCATTATTTACAGGTAAATCTGGGCTCCCAGTGTGCCACATGAGTTGGGGGGATCATGATGTAGGCAGGGGACTGGGAACACCGTTTGGCAATAAAGGTGGGCTGAGGGCATCCAACACAGGAGTGGGCATCCTGGTTTCGGAAAGTTTGAAATTTAACATAGAAGTGCAGTTTCACCTAACTATACTGGCACTACCGTGACAGTATAATATATATCAGTCTTCCAGATTTGCATAGTTTGCACCTTAATAACTTTGCAATCTTTTAATATATCTGCATGAAATTGTGTATGCATAGTCTTGTGGTGCAGGCCTATCAAAGTGCACAAAAACTGTAAAGCATAATTTCTGATTGTAGTCTCTTAATGGTACAAATTGTGTGTAAATCTGTTATGAAGTTTCTGAAATACAGTATCCCAAACATCCTTAAATGTACCTTTTTTTTATTTTGCAGTTTTCTAGTTTTGTATATTTTGCACCTTAATGACTTTGCAACCCTTCAACATATTTGCATGACATTTAGTATACTTAGTCTTGGGCTGCAGGGTATCGATGTGGCTAATTTCATCTGATTAGCCTGAGTGGTTTCTGAGTACTGTGTCTCAAACATCTTTACATTTACATTATTTTTCACAGTCCTTCAGGTTTTGTTGCATCTTTAAACCTTAATAACTTTGACAACATTGAACACGAGTTACACAAATTACAGTAGCATGCATATTTTCAATACATAGGTCTCTGGGGATCCACATTTCATACAAATATGTTTGTGGTTTCTGAGACACAGTTTCCCAAACATCCTTAAATGTGCCTTTTTTTGTAAATGTTATTCTTCCCATTTTTTTTCATCTTTAAACATTACTAACTTTGGCACCAATAAACAAATATGCACAAAAATTAGAAAGCATAATTTCTGGGGACAGGTCTTTTGAGGATCCAAATCTTGTGCAAATCTCAAACATCCTTAAATGTGCCTTTTTTCATTTTGCAGTCTTTCAGTTTTTGCATTTTAAACCTTAATAACATTGGCATCATTCAATGGATGTACAGAAAGATTGCTATGCATAATCCATGTGGGTAGGTTTCTTCAGTATACAAATCCTGTAAATTTACTTTTGGTTTCTGAGATACAGTGTCTCAGACATCCTTAAGTGAGCCTATTTTTGTAAATTTCTCAGTCTTCCAGTTTTGCATATTTGGCACCTTAATAACTCTGCAACCATTTCACATATCTGCACAAACTTTGTCACGTCAACAGACCTAATCCTGGCCATTATGTCTGCAAATCCTTTGAATGGTTCCAAAGTTATTAAAGTTCGAAAATTCAGATTTATTTGAGCAAAATACATCACTATTTTTGAAAATTATGTAATTTGCATTTTTGATAATTACTAACTTTCATACCTGACATATACATTTTACCATAAGAAATAATGGGAAAATTAAAAATATTATAACTTTTGAATGGATCAATATTTTTCACCATACCTTTAAAGGCACATCTGTGAGGCAAACACTTTCTACCCTGGAGATTTTAGATGCCAACCTAAAGCCATGTTTGAGATCCAGGTGGACAAAGAAATGCAAAAACATGGATTTTCTGTTTTTCAACACTCTGTATCTTAGAAATCACTCAACCCACAACATTTGGCAGATCAAGTGACCATACCTAGAGATTATGCATGCCAAATTTCGTGCACATCCATTGAACAGTTCCAAAGTTATTAAGGTTCAAAGTTTGGACTTCAACACAGAAGTGTAGTTTCACCCTAACTATACTGGCACTACCATGTCAGTATAATATCTATAACACATCAGTTAGGGTTAAAGTGACAAAAGTAGGAAATGAGACATTAGAGCTCAGCCCCTAATGCCATCATCACCTCACCCCCATCCTCCACAAACTGACATACACCAGGGTGTGCCATGGAGTCGTGAGGCCCAACTCACCCCATTCCATATGTAAACTGGTTGACATGTTATAGTAAAGGAGAATGGGTGATGGTTGGGCCTCATGGCCCCATGGCACACCCAGTATCTGTTGGTCTGTGGAGGATGGAGGGTGGGGTGGGAGTTAGGGCTGAACCTTAATGTCTAATTTTGCCACTATTGTCACTTTAACTATAACTGATGCATTAAACAAAGTTTTTGCAATGAATTTCCTTAGTTTTGAAATGACTGATAGTTTGATACCTTTTATTGGACCAACAAGTTTCTTGTACAAAGATGGAATTATATACAAGCTTTCATGGCCTCATGAGTCCCTTCTTCTCGTTAATAGCACAATTGAGCAACATAAGCATATATCTTTCTTTTTGAAAAAGTGTACTATAACTAGTGTTGGTGGGAGCTACCCATTTCTGCATAATGATATGCATCTGTGGGGCGTGGGCCCTCAAACCCTGTGCTCCCACTTACACATAACTACAGACCATAAAGCAGCCCTATAGGACAAGGAACCTTTGCAACACTAATTTGCCATAAATCTCAGCAATCATAGCAGCTAGGGAAAAAGTCAAGTGTCATTGTAATCATGACATTGAATCCTCCACACAAGATACATCGACTAAATCTGTATCTTACATCGTTTACAAGATATGGGCACTGAAAAGTGTTGAAAAGGCACCCTTGGAACCCTTTGTAACATTAATTTGCCAATCTCAGTAACCATACAACCTTTGAAAAAATACCACTGCATGTGCAATCTATGGTTTCAAATTTGTTTTGTAGATTAGATCACCCAAAGGTGATCTAAACCATAATAATGAAAATTGTATATCTCACTTCGTTTTTGAAACATGGACACAAAGGTTGCTATGGGTTCCTCAATGGGAAAAATCAAAACATTCTGAAGGCATGTGTATGAAATTGATTATCTTTTCAACACCTATATAGCATAATTCACATCTCTGGGGAATCCCTTAATACTCTGCAAATTTCAAGTCAATAGACTAAACCATTAACTTACAATGCAGTGGAAAGTTTTAAAAGTTTAAAATTCCTAGTTTATGAGGTAGCAAAATCCCCGCCATCAAATCAATACCCGTTCATGAGCTATCATAATCGCTATCTGTGAGAAATCCTTGAAAGTCAGATTTGGCCATCTGGTCCCTAAGTAATGGTCAAGGTTTTGCTGCCTCATTAAAGGGATTGGGTGGCGGATTAGGATTTTGTCAGCTGCAGATGAGGATTTTGTCAGCTCATGAAAGGGATTCAAAACCAATCCCTTTCTTAGCTGACAAATCCCAGTCCACCAGCTGAGCCCCTTTCATGAGGCAGCAAAATCCTTGACTGTCACCAATCCTTGACGCGAGAAGGGCCATCTGGTCACAAAGTGGCGATCAAGGATTTTGTTACCTCGAGAAGAGGATCAGCTCGTGGACTGAGATTTTAGTCAGCTTGCAAAGGAATCAGAAGCAAGTCATGGACAAAGAAGTCACCCATGGAGGAAGCTATGGCATTTTGTTTGGGGAAGAAATGAAAACAAGATGGTGACTCACAGACAAGGAACTTTTCCTCACAGGCTAGGATTTTTAAATCCCTTTTTGTGAGCTGACATCCTTGACCATGAGCCCAATCCTCTTTCACAAACATACATATAAATCTTGGAGTGAACTGAGCAAGTTCAGAAACCAAAAGCAAAAATTAAATAACATTGGAATGGATTAATATTTTTAGTCAAACCTGTGCTGGATTGTTTTTGACCAACCCTCTTTGTACGTTTCAGATTTTAGACCAAAACACTAAACGGCATGGTCGTAGTGTGATGGGCAAAAATGTGACAAAGTGGCAAGAAATGTGTTTTTCAGTGCTTTGCTGCACAGAAACTGTAAGTCCGACCAAAACGCAACTTGGCAAATCAAGTGATCTACAATACCAGCCCATGCATTCCAAAATGTCATACAAATTCATAAAGAACGGTGGCAAAGCTATTAACGTGCAAACATTGGGGTTTAACATTAAGTGCCTACTCAATCCCAACTGTAGTGGCGCTATCGCACCACTATAATATATATATATATATATATATATATATATATATATATACATACATACATATACATATTATAGTGGCATAGTAGTGCCAGTAGAGTTAGGGTTTGCAGGGCAGTTTAATGTTAAACCTCAAATGTTGCACTTAATTAACTTTGAAACCATTTAAGAATTGCACACAATTGGTATACTTTGTGCATAGTGGAAGATCTCTTGATGTGTCAAATGTCGTATCCTCCCTTTTGTAGTTTATGAGATACAGAGGGTTAAAATAAAAAGGTTTTGCTCTTTTGGCTGTTGTTTTGCTCACCCGTATCATACAAACGGGTTAACATTAGTGGCTGAAATTTTCAGGGCAGAAAGCCTTGGCCTCATAGATATGCCTTTTGAAGTTTTGGTATAAAAATAATAATCTGCTCTAAAGTATTGAATTATGTGTTTCCCATTATTTCTTATGGAAACAAATTATGTCAGGCATGATGCAGGATTGCAGGCAGTTTTGCAACCCAATACACACAAACTGACCCACAAAACTCAACAAAGCCGTAAATTATATGGTTACTATTAAGTACTGGAGTGTTGATTACTCTCACTCCAATACAGAACTTTACCAATGCCCATGGTTCCCTCATATGGAATTTTAACCCAAATAAAAATTTACACAAGAGTAAAGCCTGCATTGCCTCCTTTGCTTGCTGTCATCAGGGTCAATGAATTTGCAGTTGTGAGGATGAGGAAATTCCTTTTTCAGTGCACCATCTCACGTGTTCCTTTTCTCAGTGCTGTGGATTACCCAGGAGGTTCAGTTTGCACAGTCATAATTGTTCTTACGGTCCAACTCATACCTGGTGAACAATCACACACTGAACATCGGTACTATGTTAAAATTAAAATACCAGAAAAAATAAACTCCCTGTTCATTTTGCCAGCTAAGCTTCTGGTTGTGTTACACTGCTACTTTAATGTATTTCATCACTCTCAGGTGCCTATTTATCTTCAGTTTGGAACAGTGACAAAATTAATTGATTAATTTATCTCTCTCTCTCTCTCTCTCTCTCTCTCTCTCTCTCTATATATATATATATATATATATATATATATATACACATATATCAGGTTTCACAAACAACAAATACTTCACCATTCATTCTTTGAAGTTGTTACAAGATGGGAGTCAGCACTGAACAGGGAAGGCTCTCTGCACGGGACCATTTCTTTATCTGTGGGAGATTGTGTGGGTGCTGGTAAGGGTAATGGAGGCCAGATGGGGTTGGTAGCATCATGTTCAGCTGGAAAGCAGGGAAAAGGGAGAAGAGTGCCAGTGGTTTGCTAAGAGGTACTGTCAATATGTCAGCACAGTTACGCCTTGTTATTTGTCAGGTGAATTGGTCATTTGCCATGCCTATTTGGCCAGTCTACCTGGTGAATATATATCTGGTTATATCACAATGACACTAAATGAATTAATATAGTACATGCTGAAATTATGGGTGTGGTGGGGTGGGGCTTATAGCATTCAGGTGCCAGTTTCCTTACTTTGGTTTGCAACCCTGGCGCCAACATCTTTTTCTTTTTTTTTCACATACAATACTATTGGGGTGTAAAACTATAGTGAGCACAGAATTTACTGCGTAATTAAGGTGATGCCCTTTTCAATTCCACCAACTCTAATTTTGTCTGCATCCTAATCTGGGAAGTCATGGGGATTAATTAGAGTTCATGGAGTTAAAAGGGCATTAACTTTATAGCACGGTAAATTATATGATCATTATTGTTTTACACCCATAGCATTGTATCAGCACCGCTCCATCTCCAATGCACACCCATTTTATCATGCATTTACATTTCTTAATAAAAAGCCACAACATTTGCTGTACTGGTACGTATGTATTAGCAACAGCTAAATTATTAAGATGACATTTCACTTTATTAAGGAAGACTGCACCACCATTTACATAGCTATGCAATTTAAAATGTATAGTAATGGTAACTAGAATGGTTACATTCATTGTAACTTGGAAGGTCACTTGGGATCAAATAGTAGTGGTATGGTCTCTTTAATGTTTGCATCTCAATAGTATTATTTGCATAGTATGTCCAGCATCGCTCTGTCCTGAACTGCCCCAACACATATCAAGTAAAACATCTTCATTCCCATTTATAATGTAATACACTTCATAATAACATGCCACAATAAGTGTATTTAAAATGACTACACCACCAATTGCCTACTACGAATTTTAAATGTGTAGTAATTACTACTTAACACTTTTTTAAATATATTACCCCAACCCTGCAGTTCAGTAGGATTTACAGTTGCAGAAACCACAACCTGGGTGGTCACCAGAGTCAAGTGGGAAGTCAGGACTAATATGCTGGTGCAAAGCTATAGTAGCTCTATACTAATGTTTGCATTACCGATAATAGTGTTACTGAACGGCAATAGCAAATATATATATTCTAATGGGATATAAAGTTACAATATTTTAAGCCTATTCTTTGTTATACATTAAAGTTGCCCATATAAAAGAATAGGCTTAAAATATTGTAATCATATCCTGTTAGAAATTATGTATATCATTGCCAATTTGGTCACTTTATTATTGGGATCAGGACAATTAGTATAAAGCTACTATGGAATCTGAAAGCATACTGTAATTGTAGTAAGTAATCAAAGGAAGTTAAAAATGTTTTAATTAACTATTTGAAATACATGCAACATAATGTTTTGCTAATATCTTTTTTTTTCAGTAAGGGAGAGGATAGGCAAAACATAAAACTGATCTGAATAGCTATATATAAAAAAAACACATGAGATGTACCATCGTAGCAACCTTGATTTGATTATTGTACAGTTTTCATCCTCCTGGTTGTAAAACCACAGCCTAAATATAAGTTGTCCAGTGTGCCTCCCTCACCAGCCAACTTGTAAAACAAAGGCACCATTGAAAATGAGATACAAGATACAACATGTTTGTAGTGCTATCCTGGGTAAATATAATAAACTCCACAAATGAATTAAAGCTGAACTAGACTTTGTGTTATTTAATATTCTCATTATTACCACAGTCCTGTTTCCTTTTCAGGGGTTTACTTTCACTAATGTCAATATTGGACATGTAGTACTTTTAATGTTCATATGGGCAGTCTGCAGTGCTGCATTCTTTAACAGTAGTCTAACAGACATGTGATGGTAAAATTAACACTGTGGATGCTGACTGGTATGGTAAAAGCAGATGTTTCTTGACTCATACCTATTCCTCCATCTTTATGTAAAACAATTACTTACCCATGATTAAACAATATTAAATTAACCATGTATATTAATGCTATTTGCAAAATGCAGGTCCATATTTCACAGCACAAACAGAGAGAGTTCTGATGACACCCTCTTTTGATCATGCTATGAAATATGGGACTTCAGAATGGTGTGGGTAATTATGTTTAACACACTTTTGTTTAGCGTGATATTTATTACTTCATAAACATTTCTTCAAAGCAGATGCAAAATAAAAACTGCATAACAAAAATAATAAGCAGAAAGTAAATACAAGCAAGGATTTAAGGACATGGCAAATTTTCCTTAGTTTCCACTTAATTGTAGTATGGGACTCCCTCGGTCCTCTAACTACACCAGCCAGCAGGAACTGACCTATCTGTTGGAATACTAGAGTCATTCCTTTTATATCCATTCTAAGGGTCATGTGCTTAAAGCATCATGAAGTTTTTAAAACATTTTATTAGGCTCTCTTTTTAATTTATATAGTGCTAGAGATATTTCTAAACAACAAATACATCCCATGTAAGGCATCAGCTGAAAATGAACCCATTAGGCTAAATTAAGACTTAAAAGGCCCATTTCTTAGATACATGTTGCAACTTGCCGATGTATGCTAGTTGTGAGTCTTGCTGCTATACCAGGGCCATGCACCCTATTCCAATATAGGCAGGGACCTGGGAGGACAGTGGCCTCTATGACAAGGACAGACTACACTTGATTGAGGAAGGAAAGAAAGTGTTGAAACAGAGGATATAGGAGTACATAGAGGAAGTTTGGAATTTAAACTAGGAGTGGAGGGTGTCAATTGGGCAAGAGACATGCAGAGACCACAGATTGGGAAACCATATAAGCATACCCCCATAACAGTGACAAAGGACAAATGGCAAGTACTATTGGTGATGCTAGTAAGGAGGGCAGGATGGGAGGGGAAGGGTGGAAGGTGGTTACCCATAATGCTAGGAGCCTTGGAAGGAAAACCAGAGTTACAGGTGCTCATGGCAGAGGAAGAGGTGGACATTGCTGCCATCACAGAAACATGGGCCACCCAATACAATGACTGGGACCTGTCTATACCAGGGTACAGGTTATTTCGTAGGGACAGGGTGATTGGGAAAGGAGGGATGTGGCACTATATGTGAAGGAAGGACTGAAGTGTGTAAGGGAGGAAGGGCCACATTGGATGAAATCCAGGATTCCAAGAATAGGATTCTCAGAATGGGAGTGGTGTACAGGCTGACATCTCAGATGGAGGAGTTAGACAGGGAACAAGCGGAACAGATCAGGAGGACCTGTGAGAAGGGTAGTGTGATGATTGTGGGGATTTCAGCATGCCAGGAGTGGACTGGAGTACACCAACAACCAGGAACAGAAGGAGCAGGTACTGCTGGATGCCTTCAGGACAGCTTCCTGCTGCAAATGTTCAGTGAACCAACCAGGTTAGGGAATACCCTTGACCTTGTGCTTGCAAATGGGGACTTTGTGAGAGAACTTACAGTGGAGGAACCACTGTCAGGGAGTGACCACCACTCAGTATGGGTCACATTGGATATGGGCAAGGAAGGAGAAGATCTGGCACAAGAGTGTTGGACTTCAGAAGGGTCATCTTTGGGAAGATGGGGAAGTGGTAAAATGGTACCTGGCCAGAATTCAGTCTAATATGGACACTAAACAGAGGTGGGAGCTCATAAAGCTGGGGATAGTAGAGGCAACAAAACCTGCTGCAAAGCCCAAAGCAAGAAGACTAGGGCTAGGAAACCGAGCTGGTTGAGCAAGGAGGTCATAGAAAAGATAAGGAGGAAAAGAGCTGCCTTTAGGAGGTACAAGAAAACAGAGAGGGGGAGGACAGGGAGGAGTACTTGACGGAATCGAAGGAGGTGACAAGGGCAGAGGGAGCCAAGGCATCTACGGAACTCAGGCTGGCACAAGGCATTAAGAAGGGGAAAAGGATTTCTTTAGGAACATCAGGACAAAAGGAGATGTATTGACCACATAGTAAGGATTAGGAAGGAGGGGTTGGGTGGATGTAGTGTGCAATAAGGCAGAAGCACTAAATGATTACTTCTGCTCAGTATTTACTAAGGAGAAGAGGGTGACACCCAAGGGAGAGGAATGGCAGAAACAGGGAGAGGGGTTACAGATGGGAGATCATGGAGGAAGAGATTTGGAGGGTTTGAAGGTACTGAGGGTGGACAAGTGCCAGGTCCAGATGGCATCCACCCCAGGGTACTTAAGGAGCAGGCAGAGGTCCTTGCAGGACCTTTGGCAGACCAATTTAATGCCTCATTACATTCAAGGTGTGCACCTCAGGACTGGAGGATGGCTCATGTGATGCCCTCCACAAGAGTGACCCCAAGGATGAACCAGGAAACTACAGACCAGTGAGCCTCACATCCATCATAGGTAAGTTAATGGAGACTATCCTGAAGGAGAGGCTGGTGGCCCTCCCTAGAGGCCAAAGGACTACAGGACAGCAGACAGCAGACAGCATGGCTTCATATGTGGTAGATCCTGCCAAACCAACCTGGTGGAGATCTATGACTGGGTAACTAGGCAACTGGACAGGGCCATTCAGTGGATGTCCTGTATCTGTACTTCAGTAAGGCATTTGACTTGGTGCCACATGGAAGGCTGGAGAAGTAAGTTAGAAGGCACAGGGGCGGGTGTAAAGCTAGTGAGATGGGTAGGGAACTGGCTTCAGGGAAGGCAACAGAGGGTGGTGGTGGGTGAGGAGCTCACACCCAAGGGTAGTGATGGCGGTGTTCCACAGGGCTCAGTGTTGGGACCAGTGTTGTTTGGGATATTCATTGCAGACATATCATTGGACATCAAGAGCAAGATCAGTCTGTTTGCTGATGATACCAAGGTAGGAGAGGTGGTGGATAACCTAGGAGGATGGCAGGGGTTGCAGGATGATCTGGCAAAGCTTGAAACCTGGTCAGATACCTGGCAACTGGGGTTTAATGCCTTAAAGTGCAAGGTGATGCATTTTGGGATGATGAACCCAAGGAGGAGTTACCAGTTGGGGAAGTGCAGCTAGCCCAGACAGAGAAGAAGAAGGATCTGGGGGTGCTCATTGCAGAGGTACAATTAACAACTCGGCACAATGTAGGAAGGTAGCTGCATAGGCCAACAAAATGCTGGGTTGTATTGCAAGGGCATGTCCTCGAGGAGGAGGAGGTGATTCTGCCACTGTATAGGTCATTACTTAGACCACACCTGGAGTACTGCATGCAGTACTGGTGCCCGTATCTGAAGAGGAACATTAAGTTACTGCAGGGGTGCAGCACAAGGCAACAAAGATGATCAAGGGGCTGGGGACTTATATGAGAGGAGGCTGAGGGAGTTGAACATGTACTTGCTGGAGGAGAGGAGACTGGGGGACATGATTGAAACCTTTAAGTACATGAAAGGAATAAACAAGACAGGTACAGAGGGCTGTTCAAAGTAAGGGAGGGAGGGACACCAGAGGCCATGATATGAGACTGGAGGGAGGAAGGAAGGTTCAGGAGGAGATGAGGAGACACTTTTTACAGAGAGGGTGGTGGCTGAGTGGAATGCGTTACCTGCAGAAGTAGTGTCCAGTAGAACAGTGGACTGCTTCAAAAGGATGGAACTGGACAAGGGAGGGTCAATGATGGGGAAGGGTGGAAGGGAGGGCTGCTGCAGAATAAGGGGTGCTAGCTGCACATTCAAGTAGACTTGATAGACCTCTAGGCCTTTATCTGCTGGCAAATTTTGTATGTTTGTATGTTAGTATCCTGTGCCATGTGGCAGCCACAGGCTTGTGCCACATGAACAGCACAATGGACCTGGATGCCACAAGCTGCCATCTGTGGGGAACAGCCCCTGAGCCCCCAGCCCCAAAATGAGCATGCAAGCCCCTGGGGTCATGGGGGATTTGCAGCATGGCACAGGCATGACAATGGCACACACAGGAAATGGATCTGGGTGCCCATGAGAGGCACCCTGGAACTAAGGGGCATCTATGTGATGGGGGTGTCTGTGGGGCATGTCTGTGTGCATGTTGCAGCACTGCAGGGGGAACCACCATTTGACAAGGACGGATGCCTCTTAGACCAGCTAACAGTTTGGTCTAACCATGCAGTGGCACAGTGTGTCTTGGAATGGCATAAGTGTGTTATGGAAGCCGCCTTTTCAGAATAGGCACAGACACTGCTGTAACCCCTTCTGCCCGTGCTGTAGGGGCTGTGGCCAGTGGATGTCTACTTGGGCTCAGGCCACCCTGTGCCATCGTGTAGGCCTCATCTTGAATAGAAAACAGTATAACGCGATGTTGCAAAGTGCAACTTGCGCCATTGGTTTGGTGCAAGTCACCATCTGACATGTGTAACCCATTTTAGAATCTGGCACAAAATATTTTAAAGTATGAATTTTCTCACTTGATTGACAGGTGTAGTATATAAACATGGTCTCTAGGGGCCAGTGCTGTCCTATAGAGAGCAACCAGATGGCAGTCTCCTTCAGTACTGCACAGGAGGCATAACTGGTAAGTGCAAGACTCCTGCAGAAAATAATATCTTAATCTGTATTAGGTTGTCTCTACAAGAAAAATCTCTATGATTTTTAACACACAAAAACCTGCTGTATCTTCTCATGTTATATTTTGGGAGAGTTATGTATAAAAACCCTTCCACCCTCTTGTAAATGTTTAACTTATCAGTTCTTTTATTGGATAACACATTGGGCAAATACATAATTATTTAAACAAATGTTCAGGCTTGGGCTAATAATTTTCTATGCCATTTTATAAAAACAGGGCCTAAAATAAATATAAACTAAATGAGATCCCGGTGACAGCAATTGTAAGCTGCCAGCAAAGTATTTCATTTTCACCTATTTTGTATTTTTTTTATTTTGGCCAGATGGTGACAACAACCTCTGCTTTCTTTCAACAGAGAAGGTGCCTGAAATATTGTATTTCTATCCTGGTGATACTGCCCTTCTTTTTAAGTCAGTGCCAGGTTAAAGCAGCATACTGCACAGAAAGAAAACAGCTGCATGGCTGAAACTGTGCCAGGTGACCCACTATGCAGAGAGAGAGAGTGAGATTTGGTTTTCAGTAATATTCTTTTATTTATTTTTTTATGCACCCTCCTCCCTCCCTGGCTGACCACTCCTTTGAGTTTTCCTGTGTCCTCCCTGGCTGCTCACTCTCCACTAACATCGGCTTCTTACCTCAAATCGTGACCCTCTGGGTAATCTGGTGTTTCCCTTCACCAGACAGGTCCCCTCCTCCAAGAGGGAAGGCACCAGTGGGGGGTATCAAGGCACTCTTCTTGGCTTAGGTGACACTGAGGTGGTGTCAGTTGTTGAGGTCTGGCTTCAGTGGGGGCTGGGGACCATCATCTGGCCAGCCAGAGCAGTTTTTCTTGGTTTCCTCACCAAGGAGTGGCGTGTCACAGATGTCAGGGTGTATGCCAACATCTGGCACTGCCACAGTCATCCAAGCCCTGATGTTCTGCTATGCTCCCAGCCTCCACCAGGGGCCAGAAAGTGTCTGGCTGTATCCCCACCCTCCCCAGAGAATATGAGCCATCCCTGGGACGATCCTTCCTTCTTCCCCAGCTGGCCTCCAGGCACCTGGCATCGCAGGTGGAAATACAACGCTGCACCAATGGGCCAGCTTGCAGTAATATTCTAATTGTATTTACATTCTCACTCTCTCTTCTCTCTCTCTCTCTCTGTCTTGGACCAAACTTTTGGGGCTTAGTGTTTTCTATAAAGGGAGCACATAAGGCTTGGCTTACTCATATTATATCAGCCACATGAGGTGTGCTGCATATAGCAAGATGCAATGGCTCTGCATATTTTCATAAGTTTTAATTTGCAGCCACTGCACCTGCTCTGCTTTTCTTTCAAGAAAAGTGAGGTCTATTAGGGGCCTGGCAATGCATGAGAACTGGGGTATGAATCTCTGTCAATAGCAGGCTAATCCAAGAAAGGACCTCAAAGTCTTCTTGGTTGTCAGTTTTGGACTGTTTGCCATGGCAATTACCTTTTCTATCTTTGTTTGCATTTCCAATTTCCTATGATTAACCCTAGGTATATGGTGTCTACATTCCCAGGGCACATTTAGAAGGTCCACTGTCACTCCAACTTCCTTAATGGACTGTTGCATATTTCTGATGTGTACCATGTGTGAGTCTCAGTCAGGGTTGAATACCACTACATCATCCAAATAAGCTTCATAATACACTTTATGTGGTCTAGGCATAAGGCCCATAAACCTTTGAAATGTGGCAGGGGCCCGATGTAAACCAAATGGCATATTTACAAACTAATACAAGCCCAACGGTGTACTAAATGCAGTAATCCCTTGTGATTCAAGGGAGAAGGGTATCTGCCAATACATCTTTGTTAAGTCAAGGGTGGAGATATATTGGGTGTCCCCAAACTGGTCAATGATATTGTCTAGTCTTGGCATAGGGTATCCGTCAAATAGCGATATGTTGTTGATTTTCTAAATTCTGGGCAGAGGCAAATTCTCCCTCCTTTTTGCCTACTACCAGCATGGGCAAGGACCAAGCACTTTTAGATGGGGCAATTATACCTAGTTTCTCCAAGGGCTGGTATTGGTCAGAGATGACACAAGTTGCATTCACGTGCTAGAGGCAGCTAATGTAGGTCACCAACCTGGTTGCATCTCATTGTTTTTTTCCTTCTGTCTCTTTCTTTTCACTTTTTCTTGGATACTTTGATTCTGAAAGACTGCTGTTTCCTGGCTATTCTTTTAAATGATTTTTCGATGCTGGCAGATTAAGAGGACTTTTTTGGAGCATTCAATCTGGTTCATACTGCAGGAAATTGAATTTGAGCATTTGGTCTTTTGCCATTCAGGACAGCGGGATATCAAGTTTGGTTAAAAAGGAGTGTAAATTAACTTCTGAACAGAATTTAAGCTGCTTGGCTGACTATTCCTAAAGTTGCTCCAGCAAAGAAGAAATTTTTCCACAGGTAAACTCTGAATTGACGAGCTGCAAATTCAGACCCAAGGCTGCATTAATAAAGAATGGCTATGCAGAATCAGGTATTTCAAGATTAAAGCTTGCTTAATGTTGATATCCTGGTTATCCTCCCAAATAATAGCTGTTATTTTAAAAAGAGGAGGGAAGAAGAGAAGAAGAAAAGGAAGAGAAATTTCGGAATTGGGTCTGAGTAAGCATCTTATATATTGGGTGAGGCTGTAACAATACTACTCAATCTAACTTTGCCTTATGCTGCACAAGCTGAAACTTACATCGCACTTACATGCAATGTTACAAATAGCAGCCCTTTCAGCTTTCCATAGTGGTTAAACCTGGATCCATTAGAGGCAGCAGACAAAAGCTGGGAAACTGTTTAAAACTTCCACAGCTAAGGCTTCTAAAGTTAATACAGCACAGCCTCACACATCAGTGGCCAGAAAAAATACCACTCTGCCTAAGAAGCTAAAACAGACACAATTGGGCTTTACAGATTTTAACTTTCTTGCTATATCTTCAATTCAAGATGAATTAGAAATGGGACTCAAAGTAGATTCAGCCAGAAAGAGAATGGGGAGAAGAAAGGAGGAAGAAGAAAAATAAAAATGCTCAGTCTTCCTCTGAATCTCAGGAGGAGGCTGTTAAAGAACAAAAAAGAACAGGACCACAATATTCCCCAAGACTCACAAATGAGTAAAAGAAAGAACACTACTGGTCCTCTTAGCCTGGTTTCTGACCAAACCACACAGGAGGATGATGAAGGAGCCAAACTTGACCATGCTTAAGCTCTGCACCAGATGAAGAACTGCTTGGCTGGGCAAAAAACTCATGCATAGCATAGCAGAAATTCAGAATTCCCTGGAAGGAGCTAAAGTCCTAACCACAATTATCACCAATATTAAAATTTCCATGTCTAATATGGAATCAAAACTTGAAACCAAAACTAAATTAATTAATGAACTACAACAAAGGCAATCCAATTCTGAGAAATGGTCTCCCCATCTCAAGGGACATTGCAATGCTGAAGAAACAACAAGAGTTCCTTAAACTAAAACTGGATGATCAAGAAAACAGATCCAGGCAGAAAAACATAAGAATTTTGGGATCCTGCAGAATGGATTAAAAACGTCATTACATGCAGTTCTTACAGAGCTATTCCAAGCACTGTTGAATTCTAAGGATGATAACACTGTTACTGACAGAGCACATTGGTTAGGCCCCAGAATAGGCCACCCAACAAAATTATACTTTTATCCAGCCAGTGATTGTTAGGTTTCTCACGTCAGAAGATAAACAAAAGAAATGGTCAGCCTTTTTAGCATCAAGAGACTTTAGGTTCCAGGTGCGAAGATAACATTAAACAGGACTTTTCAAAAGATCTTTGGCTACTTCAAAAGCAATACAGCCACCTTCAAACAAACTATCTGGAACAGCAATATAAAATTGTATCTAGTATATCCAGCAAAGTTAATTGTTCCTAAATAACCAATCACTTTTTATAACTCTTATTCTGAAGCAATCTCAGATTTGAAATTGCATTTGCCAAAGCTACTGACTGCTTTTGAATGATATTCTTGGACCATAACAGAAGAATTCATTTTTTCTTCTCTTCTTCTTTCCTTCTTCCTATGATATGAAGGTTTGAGAAAGGGAGTATAGAGAGGAAAACAGAAATGGACAAATTGTCTTCCTGAATGAACTGGATGAACCAGGTGGGGTGAACTAGTGCATGATTTGCACCTATGTGTTTTCCTTGGGTATGGGTTGGGGTTGAACAGGGTAGGGAGGTGTGGGGGGGTTCTCCCACCAGCAACATGATTTATCCTCCTGGCACTTTGGAGATGTTTATGGTCATGTGTTTGTTGTTCTTCCCAATATTTTATCTAAGGACTATAACATCATATGGTTATGCTTAAGTTAATTTCTTGGAATGTTAATGGATTAAATTCCCCAACAAAGAGGAATAGAATACTGAACAGAATCAGGAGATTAGATGTAGATATAGCCCTCCTACAAGAAACTTACTTAAATACCAGAACTGCATAAGCTCAAAAGGGTGAATAAGTCATGTCATAGGTTCTCAGACTGCTTCTAATTACAGTACTGGAGTCACAATAATATTTCACAAAAATTTAAACACAATAACCTAGACACTAGAGTGGATTTGGATGGCCATGTGTCTCTTGCCCTTCTTCAATTAGGCTCAGAAAGAATTATTGTAGGGTCTATGTATGCCCCATTTAAAGGTGTTAGTACCTTCCTGGAAAAGCGTAATGGCTATATTAATTCTTGAGGATGTCCTATCATCTTAGCGGACGAGTATAATTGTCTCAAGGAGGTAATCATAGACAAATCATCAAACATCTGTAAATGGGACAGCTACAAATCCCAACCATTTAATAATTTTCTGACAGATAATAGTCTTCTTGATATATGGTGCAGTTACATGAACAACAAAGATCCTATAATTTTTTCTAAAGGTTTAAGTCTAGATCCAGACTAGACTATATACAGTATATTAATTTCTGACAATTTGGGTTCAAAGTTCAACTTTTACACTCCAAGATTCTTCCTCTGTTATTTTGGACCATAGTCCAGTGTTGGCATCTATTTCGATTAAAGTTAGACCTAAAACATTTTCTTTATAGAAGCGTAATAATCGTATTCTTCAAGACCAGACCGTGTTAAACAAAATTTCAGAAGCAATCACTATCTTTATTACAGGCAATAATTTTAGTAATGAAAGTATAATAAAGTTTATGGGATGCCTTTATTGATACAATACATCGAGACATTATTTTGTTGATTTTATGAAAAAGGAATGGAAAAACACATAATGTCAATAGACCACAAACTCAAAAATTGGAAGAAGATGCCAACACGGGAGAGGCAGAAATATTTTTAGCATACCAACAGTTCAAGAAATTAACAACAACAGAAAACCTCTATATTAAACATAGATGGTTAAAGGGAGGAAACTTGAAAATAAGTAATGAGCAAGCCGGGAAGTTGCTTGTAAACAGGTTAAAACAGTCAGACCAAAGGAAAACCATCTCCGCTATATATGATAAAAATGAGCACTTAATTTCAGGGTCCACTAATATTGTTTCCAATTCTTGGATTATTATTAGAGTTTGTATCAGTCCCATCACAATCTATCCACCAAAGACACGGATAGTTTTTTAAACCATAAAAGTGACTAAGCTAACAGATCAACAAAGAGCTTCCTTATTAAACTCTATTTCCCAATCTGAAATCAGAGAAACTATTCTAAATATGACCAAACGTAAAAGTTCAGGAATAGATGGATTTATATCTGTTTTTTTCAGTCCCTTTATTGAATATGCTTTTTAACCAAATCACAAAAGAATACAGGTTACCAGAATATTTCTACCAAGCTTATATTTTAATTATTCCCCAAAATGAAAACATGAAAAATACATTTTAAATTACAGACCAATCATGATTTTGAATTCAGATTACAAAATCTTACGCAAATATTAAACAACCGTACATTACCCATACTAAATAGCATAATCCATGTTGACCAAAAGGTTTCTTTCCAGATAGACAAATCTTTACTGGACTACATACGGTACAATTTTTGGTGGATTATATTTGCCATTCCTAAAAACCCTCAGTGTTGTTGTCTCTAGATGCATGCAAAGCCTTTGATATGCTCGAATGGGGTTCTATTCCAAGCTTTATATCTTTTGGCTTTCCAGACACATATATAAATTTAATTAAGACTCTATACAATGAACCTAAAGGTAGAATCAAAATAAATTACACTTTTTCTGATCCTATCTCCATTGTTAGAGGAGTTAGACAAGGAGTCCCTTTCCCCTCCTTTGTTTATTATAAGTTTATAACTGCTCCGACTGCAGTAAGAGAAAATACCAGAATTAAAAGAATTATACTTGGTTTATTGGTAGTTAAAGTAAGTGCATATGCGTAACCTACTTATCTCACTGGAGGACCCCAAAGATAACCTGTTAGAACTCAAGAAGCTGCTGTCCTATTTTTCCTCAATTTCAGGTTACCAGATCAATGAAACAAAGTCTGAAATGTTAATCATTAATGTAGCTAACACTGATTAAATTAAACATTCTTTTAATACCACTATCCCTGAAAAGAGATGTCTCATCTACATATTCATCTAACGGTGGATGAGCAGAACCATCACTTCTTTCTTTAGTTCAGGATAAACTAGCCAGTTGGGCAAAAATCCTGTTGTCTATCTGGGGAAGATACAAGTTATAAAAATGTTTATTGTCCTAAACTTTCATTTGCATTACAAGCTATATTATCAAAATCCTCCACTAACCAGTTTCAAAAACATTTTTTGGTTCAGATCATTTATGTGGCATAAAAACATCCAAGAATAGCCTGGAAGAGGCTATGTTTAGAACAAACCTTAGGGGGCCAGTCTGTCAAGATATGGTGTCATAGTATCTATCATTTATGGCCAAGCAAGCAATTAAATGGACCAGGTCCACCAACTTAGATATTTCAATGGAAAATGCTATAATTAAGTGGCATAGTCAAGGGAAAGATCAAGTTAATATAAAAAGTTTACGATCTGGACCAAAATATTTCTTAAGAACTGTAATAAGCTGATTAACAATATATCTTTTCAGGTCAGACGATATCAACAACAAACAAACTAGGAAGCTAACTTATCCCCGCAGAACTGTATATGGAAAACCCCATGTTACTAAATAGGGGTAAGACAATATTTAAGAAATATTGTGCTGAAAACAGAATCTTACAATGGTGCAATTAACTGGAAAATAACCAGTTTATGAGTTGGGATCACTGCAGGATGTTGTATGGGTTGAAGGATCATCAAAGCTTTTTCATTATCAACTTATTGATCATTATAAGAAAGATTTTGAAGGTGGGAAAGAGCACCAAATACTAAGGATTTGGAAAAAGTCTTAGCCAGCGTGCTACACAACAGACCCAAAAATGATTCTCTTGGTTAAAAGTTTGCTATCAAAAATATAAATTCATACAATAAACTTCTTGATTCCTGTTCTGCAGAACTAAATGATTCCTTCTTGAAATTTAAATTTAATACAATATGTTCAAACCTTACAGAACTAAACTTCACCAGGATAAATCCATTCAGTATAAATTGTTAAACTGAGCCTATTATACTCCTAAGAAGTTACATAGAATGAACATAAAATGTGATACATGTTGTTGGCACTGTGCCAAGACAATGCAGATTTTTTCATACTTTCATTTATTGTGCTTTGATTAAAAATGGCGGTGTGAAGCTTCCCATATTTTGGACAATATCGGTATTAACATTCCAAGTGGGAAGATCCTCTAGTCATACTGTAATTATGGCATAAAATTTACCAAGGATAGTATACAAAAACATAATATTGACAAACAACATAACAGTAAAGAGGATTATCATAAAATACTGGTTTCTATGGTTTCCCTATCCATGACTGGAGAAACCTTTTTTAGGTTCTCTACACAATGTTAACTTTTTGACTCAGAAACTTCTTTCTGGGCACTCTATAAAAACAAACGAGTTTTGAAATGCTGAGGATTTTTATCTTGGTCGTTGATGCTCTTCCCTTACATATTAATGTCTTGATAGGGCTATTAATGTCTATTTAGTTAATGTGTGACCATATAACGAAATTTACATTCTCATTGTTTTATTATGATCTAATCATTTGAAAAGGTATGGTGGGAGGGAGGAGGTTGATTATTTTATCTCAATATATAAGCAATTAGTCTAGGTTATGATTGGGTACATCTTAGGTTTTGACTTCAACTATTAGGAACCCTATTTTTATGGCATCACTAGATTTATGGCATAAGGAAATATCTCTAGACTTTGTATTCTTTAGACTTTTAGAGCTCATTGGTGATTTTCAGCAGTTTTTGTTCATATGTTAACAAATCAGCAATTTTCCTCCTGCTGTATTATGGATATGATTTGTAAGTTCCCAGATGTGATATTGCCCATATATCATTCTTGTACTCTTTATCTTTATCAATAAAATAAAAATCAAAAAACTAGTTTCTCCAATTTCTTAATCTCCTGGATGACTTCTTCTCAATCCTTAACAGGTAGCCCATATGGCTTTTGATGAATGGGCTTGTCCTGGGTGACATGGATCTCATAGGCAATCCCCTTAGCCTAGCTGGTACCTTGGTGAAGGTGGTATCCAACTCATCTAACACTGTACTCAAGTCTCTGTGTTGCTGAGGGGTTAAGTCAAGATTTATTTGTATGTATTCCACACTCCCTGCTTTTTCCAGCCTTTAGTAAGCAGTATCTAGTCTGATTCTCTGCTTTCAGGGTGTATGTAACATACAGGAGAACTGGACTCATGACATTTCTTAAGCAGATTTGCATGGTAAATTCTCTTGGACAGGTCTCCTCCAGCCATCTCAGTTTCATAATTGACCACTCCTGTCTGTCTTAAGATGGGAAAGGGCCCTGCCACCTCATCAGTAACTTGTTCTCTGTACTGGGAGTAATAAGAGCACCTTGTCCCCACTCTGGAAGGATTTACTACCTACCCTTGGTCATAATAAACCTTCTGTTTAAGTTCAAGGTTTTATGGGACAGCGCTACATATTTCAGTAAGCACTGTCCAAGCTTGGTCACACAGCCTAAGACATCACACTGCCCCACCATCTCACCTGCCTACCAATGTTCCTTGATTACATCTAAGGGTCCTCTTGGGTTCCATACATACAGCAGGGAGAAAGGGAAAAACAGTAGAAACCTGTGGGATCTCTCTGTATGCAGATCAGAGATAAGGGAGGCACCTTTCCCAATCCCTCCCTTCCTCACTGATTAACTTCTTAAGCATCTTCTTAAGTGTCTGGTTGAAGCATTCTACCAGTCCATCATTTGGGGATGGTATGGGAGGCACGTACTGCTAAAATGTCTAACAATCTGTATAGTTCTTTCAACAGTTTTGCATTAAAATTACTCCCCCTACCTGTTCGTATTTCTTGTGGGATCTCCATATGGCTAAATACCTTGGCCAATTCCTCCCTTAACCTAGGGGAGTA
This sequence comes from Neoceratodus forsteri, assembly GCA_016271365.2. Classification (NCBI taxonomy): domain Eukaryota; kingdom Metazoa; phylum Chordata; order Ceratodontiformes; family Ceratodontidae; genus Neoceratodus; species Neoceratodus forsteri. The sequence continues at coordinate 1,022,695,289 of CM028129.1, forward strand.
ACAGTTCCTATAGGTATAGCCTCAGGGTAGCAGATTGCATATCACATAGTACCAATATAAACCTATTTCCATTAGAACTCTTGTCCAAGGGACTCACTATGTCCATGGCTATATGGTCAAAAGTTGTGATAACAGGAGAATATGCTGAAGGAGGATCTGATCCTTCTTCCCAGTTTGTGCTACTTTCTGGCACTTGGGGCAACACCGTATATATTCTGACACTTGTTCATGGATAGTAGGCCAATAAAGTAATTTAAGATCCATTGTAACATACTATCCTTGTCAGCATGTCCAGCTAGGGCATATCATGGACCAGCTGAATAATCTGGACTCTGTATTTCTCGGAACCACTAATTGTGTAACCACTTCTCCTGTTCTGGAGTTGGTACAGTCCCTATATAGGATCCCATTAGTTACAACATAGTGAGGGGCCCTTTTCTGCTTTTTCCCCACCTGCAAAAAGAAGGAAGTTAAGGTTGGATCAACACTTTGTTCTTGTTTTATATCCACACTCTGCAACAATTGTTCCAGATCAGTTTGGGCTCCAGCATTCTTGTCATGCCAAGTCTTTTGTTGCATCTTCTTTCAGCCTTGATCTTGCTAGCCTTTCCTGGAATATCAAACAAGTCCTCCTCAATGGTGAAGAGCTCTGGTAAGTGCCCATCTGGCATGTGCCCTGCAGTAACCCTTAGCAGATGTGTTTGTAGGATATGGCATTGTACAAACATTGAAAAATCAGGGTGATCATGCCCAGTTATTATGGGCACAGGCAGGTGCGTCATTAACCCACCTCAATCTCACGGGACTGTCCCTGTACCAACATTTCCAGTGGGGCTGAGGGATAGGCAGTGAGTATCCCTATGAATACATGCTATGGCAGCCCCTTTTCCTTACTTTATAGGCACATTCACCAAATTGGCTCACACCAGTGTCTGGCGACTGCCAGAGTCAATTACTCCCAACAGCTGCTGAGCGCTTATTTCTATGGTAGCATGAAATGGTCCCCAATTGGCCAATGTCAAGTTCCCCATTTCTTTCTTAATGTTAGGGCAGTTTCTAATCAAATGCATCCTTTCTGGCAACCATGACATATGATTTCAGAAAGGGGACCTCCTTCTTCTTGGCCCTCAATCATTTCTCCCAGTCTGTGTGCTAGTAGGTAAATGGTGGTTTCTTACCAGATGGGTGAAGGTGGATTGCTCCTTAGAGCATTGAAATCTACAGGGTCTGGCAGCTAGGACATCTTGGCCAAAGCAATGGTCTTCTTCACCCTCTGGTTTATGCTCTGTCACCCAAATCTGAACATCTTGAGCCAGGAGCTTCACGAATCACTTGATGACAATTGCCTCCAACAATGAGTGTACTGTTTTGTTGCCTGATTGTTGCCATTTATAGCAGAGGTCCTTTAAGTGGGTGTAGATCTCCTTAGTATATCTGCTGACTACATTTTCAAGTACCAGAGCCTCTGATGGTATGCCTCTGAATTAATGTCATAACACCTGAGGATTTTTCTTTTAACTTTATCATAATCCTCAGTGTCCCTCATGTCCATATGGCTATATACAATTTGCATGACCCATTACTCTCTGGTCCACCCACTTGTCCTGGCGATCTCTCAAAATTCTGAGGTATGCATCGATATCATCAGAGTCCATCAATATATTTATTTATTTATTTATTTATCTAGTTATTTATTTATTTATTTATGACTTTGATAACCGGGTGAGTGCACTGATGCCAGGGACTGTTTTCAGGCATGACTCGAGCCATAACACATGGCAGGGTGACAGCAAATTACAAGGTAACAGTATACACATGAAACAGATTTGATACAAGCAACAATAGTAAGCACAATATACAGGTTTGATGCATAGGTCAATATGAGAACAGTAAATGCAAGGTTTCAAAATCAGACATGAGGAGATTTGGTACAAAACAAACTTAAAACATTTAGAAGGTTTAATGTCTCTGGGACCTTTCCCTCTGTCTGTGGTCCCCATCTGAATAGCCTGTAGCACCCGCATGGTGTCCACCCACTTGTTGTCTTGTCTCCAGTGTTCCATGTCCTCTCTTAATTCATTTGGACTTGCTTCAAGCACAACCACTTCAGGAGGTCTCCAATATCTTCAGGAGGGGCATCCACGAGTTCAGGACATTCTTCTTCCTCTCACGCTGGTCATCGCTGTCTTCAGGTTTCATCCTCATCTTCGGCCTGGTTACTGGATCCAACCCAGGGAACAGTACAGTTTCTGTCTGCCCAGCCTTCCTCCTCATCAGGACACCTAGGATGTCTTCTCCAAATCCTCCTGGAGCATGTGTCCGTGTTTACCTGGGATACCGATCGATATCTGCCGAATCAACATCCCCTGTCCCTGGCAAGATGCTGTCAGTAGTTATCCCACTGCTAACACCAACTGTAAGAGGAGGGATAACAGATGGACACAACAAGGATAATTAAGTTTAACACACTTTGTCTAGTGTGATGTTTATTACTTCTAAACATTTCTTCATGCAGATGCTAAATAAAACTGTATAACAAAAATAATAGGCAGAAAATAAATATCAGCAAGGCTTTAAGGACATGGTAAATTTTCCCTCATTTTCCACACAATTGTAGTCTGTGACTCCTCTCAGTCCTCTACCTACACCAGCCAGCAGGAACCGACCCTATCTATTGGAATACACTGAGTCAATCCTTTATGCCCACCCTAAGGGTCATATGCTTAAAGCATCATCAGGTTTTAAAACATTATTATTAGGCTCTCTTTCTAATTTAAATAGTGCTAGAGGCCTTCTAAACAATACATAAATCCCTGTATGGCATCTACTGAAAATAAGCCCATTAGGCTGTGTTAAGACTTAAAATCTTTCATGGTATGAGTTTTCCCACTTGATTGACAGGTGTAGTACTATAAACATGGTCTCTAGGGGCCACTGCTGCCCTACAGAGAAGCAACCCAGATGTGATCTCTTTCACTACTACACAAGCGGCACAACTGGTAAGTGCAAGACTCCTGCAGAAAATCAAGTCCTAATTTGTTAGGTGGTCTCTACAAGAAAAACCTCTAGAGTTTTTAACACACAGAAAACCTGCTGAATCCTCTGACTTTATATTGGGGAGAGTTACATATAAAACCCATACATCCTTTTGTAAATGTATTACTTATCAGCTCCTTTACTGAATAAGATATTGGGCAAATACATCATTGATTAAACAAATCTGCAGGCTTGGACTAATAATTGTCCATGCCATTTTATAAGAACCAGGGCTTAAAATAAATATAAACTAAATGAGGTCCCAGTGACAGCAATCACAAGCCACTGGCAAAGTATTTAATTCTGGCCTATTTTTTTTTATTTCTGTCAGATGGTGAAAACACCTCTGGTTTCTTTCAACAGAGGAAGGTGCCTGAAATATTGTATTTCTATCCTGGTGATACGACCCTTCTTTCTATGTCAGTGTCAGATTAAAGCAGCAAACAGCATACAAAGTAACAGCCATGGCTGAAACTGTGCCAGGTGACTCATGATGCAGAGACGAGAGAGAGAGAGTTTGGCTTGCAGAAATATTCTAATATTATTCACTCTCTCTCTCTCTCTCGACCAAGCTTTTGGGCTTAGTGTTTTCTATAAAGGGGGCACATAAGGCATGGCTAACTCATATTATATCAACTGCATGAGACATGCTGCATACAGCTGGATTGTGGTGGCCCTGCATATTTTCATAAGTTTTACTTTGCAGCCACCGACTTGCTCCACTTTTCTTTCAAGAATGCCAGACTAGTTATATATACAGCCACTGCAGTTTTTTGCAGTAGAAGGGTTACAGCCTGTATAGCAGGACATTTTTCTTCCTGGTCTTATTTCTTTTATTACCATTCCATGGTGCAAGTGTGGGTGACAAAGGGAACCATAGAGTACAAAATAAAAAGAGGGTTGCGCTACAGTCCTAACGTAAAAGCAATTAATTTCTTTATTCATATACTACATTTATATACTTATATGGAGCAACAGGAAGTCAAAGATAAAGAAAAAGACAAAGGATTTCTGGTCCATAACTACATATTTTCCTGTCTTTCACAGACCACAAATTTTATACTGAGCATTTTAGAGCCCAGGATCTTATCTGTGACTATCTTCCCATTCATCGTAAGTGGGTTAGTGGGTGGAGTCACGACCCTGCGGAGCTGTTTTTTTATATTTTTGGACTGGTGGAGTTTATGCACTGACAGCACTGCCCCGAGGCTGGCGCTCAACGTGGCGCTTGCCAGTTGGCCGTTAGGTGTCGCCAACCCCACCCTCCTGCCAGTTTTTGTCTCCCCATACAGGTCACACTTCATGAGGAGCTCTTCTATCAAGAACTATGCACTTTGGCCTAGTTTTCATTTGGCCTGTTCGCTACCCACAATCCCTACCTGTTAGTTCCATTGCACCTCCTACTCAACGCCACTGACCAGTAAGACTGTTCTTTTATTTGTTACAACAGCGTGAGTCTGTTTATAATTTTATTTGCCATAGATTCGTCTGGTTCGGGGCAAAGAATCCATGAAAGTGGGGTGACCGCCCATGCATAGGTGCCCGTGCGGCCACAAATATTCCGTTACTGGCCAGCATGATCATTGTTTAACATGTCTTGGCCCACTTCACGACATGGATTCGTGTGATTCCTGTTTCTCTATGGATTGCGAGTTCTTGAACAGTAGGCGTGGAAGATGTATGAGCTCTGCCGACTTTCGGGGATAGATGTGCACTCGTCGGGCCAAACGCAGATCTCAGCCTTTCCTCTGTACACTCCCGGTTCTATACGGACCACAGAGGAGGGCTTCCACCTCTAGTAGCCTCAGTGGGCGAAAGCCTCTTCTGCCATGCAGGAGGCTCAGTCTGCTCCCCAGGGGCGGGTGGGAGACACCGCTCTAGCTGTTGCCCTTCAGGAGAAGGCTCCCCTGGTGTCATGTCCTTGGGCACAAGAGCCTGGGATGGCACCATCCTCAACACTGTCCATCAGTGCCATTTTGAGCCTCGGCACGTTCATGGTGCGTGGGTCCTGATGGTGCTGTGGTCAGCACCAATCTCCACTCGGCACCGATGGTGCTGACTGCATTGTGGGAAGTTCTACAGCACTGTCTTCAACTGTTTCTGGACTTGGCACAGCCTGCGGTGCTGAGACCAGGGATGGCGCCGTGTCTGGCTCTGGCACCACTTGCAGGGCTGTGTAGGGCTACAGTGCCATGGATGGTGTTGTTCTTCCTCTTGGCACTGTTCATGACCCTGAGGGGCTGTCAGCACTGCTTTCAGTGCCTTCTGACCATGGCACCATTCACGGCGTGGCTCAGTGACCGGTGCCGACTCCAGTTCTGCTGCCATTTTGGCACCATCTCTTCCTTGATGCTGTTTGCAGTGCAGTAGGGGAGTTCAGTGCTGACTCTGGTGCAGGTAGTGCAGATTGGCACCTCTCTTGGTCTGGACAGGAGCAGAGGAACCTATGGGTGGTCTGGCATCAGGCCTCGGTCTCCAATTCTTCAGAGATGGGCTCTGGGTCTAGTTCAGACTCACTGTCTGACTCCTCAGAGTTTGTAGAACTGGTGGGCACCTCAGTAGTGACTTCGTGGCCTGGACCCAGCCTCCTTCTGAGGAGTGGGCAGTAGTCCCCAAGTCTAGGGTCAGGGGTTCTGACCAGCAGGCAGTGGTCCAGGCCACTGTTGCCCTGCAGCCTGGTCTTGGAGGGTTTTCTGCCCCTCATTTGGGACACCCCTCTTGTGGTGTGCCTGGATCACCTAACTTTAGGCTCACGAGGTCACCCACGGAAGGGTGCTCCTCCTGGGTGGTCTCCTCGGGAACCGACCAGGGATGTCAGCTGCCTAGACTGGTGTTCTACAAGGTGGAGCACTCTCTTGGAGTCTAAGGGGTCAAGGAGTCAGGGTTCGAGGCGGCCTTCTCTGGGAACCACTCGGTTAGGAGGTCACAGCGCTGACCCGCCCTTCCTTCTCGGTCTTCTCGAGAGTGCCCTTATCTTTGGAGGAGTGAACCATCCTTTGGGCTCACACGGTCCCGGTCACTTCATGGGGGATACTTCAGGGTGTGATATAGGCAGTTCCAGTATGGTTGATCAGCTGTCTTCTGTTGGGCTCTTCCAAACTCCTCCTTCCTTGGAGACTTCTGGTGGGCTATCTATCCTGGACAGAGGACGTTCCTCTTCTGTTGTGGATCTGGTCCCCATGCCTCTGTCACCATCTCCTGCTTTCCCAGGCATTCCTGGTCCTACGGGACCTCACTCCTGGGAATTATTCAGGGGTGAGGCTGCTCACTTCTCTACTTATGTCAGGGCCTTGGATGAGCAGGTGTTTCACCCTACCCCTGAGCAGCCAGCTCCTGGATCTCCAAGGTATTCTACTTCCTTATCTTCATCTTCTGGAGGAGAGGGCCTTCTGTCCACATCTCCCCTGCAGCTGATCTCACTGAGTGTCAGTGTTTTTCCTCATGAGGATGTTGGAGGACCTGTGTATCACCCACCCACCTCTCAGCACAATCCGGAGCATTTGACACATGCCTTTTAAATGATTTCAATTCAGCCAGCCTTGTGGTGCCCACCTGACCTGCTCCTTTTCAGGAAATGTCATTTGCATTTCTGGCAATGACCCTTTCTGGAGTCCCAGCCCTAGGGATCAGAACCAGAAGTATTGTGCCGCCCTGGAGTCTCAGGACATACACCTCACCCTCAAGTCAGGGCTGATGCAACTGGACACTCCTGATGGGCTTCACGTCCTTCACCGTGACTGGCCCCCAGATCAAGACTCTGTAGATTTTGACTTCTGGGGAGGAGGACCTTCTACTTGGCATGGTTGTTGTTGTTGTCGAGTACTGCTCATCAGGTTCACTATGCTTCATATGATAGGTTCTTGTGGTCCAGGCTAGGTCAGCTCCTAGCCTCCCTGCCTGATTTAGGCAACGGACAATCCATTGTACTCACTGCATGAGGCCTGGGCTAGCAAGGCACCAAGCGAGGGCATTTTATCATGCTGATGAGGTAGCTTCCAGGGTCATAGGGCAGCAATCTGCATTAGGCAGATGGCATGTCTGCATCTTTCCCAGTTGTCACCCTTGGCCCAGCGTGGGTGATTTCCTCAGTCTCGGGAACCACCTTTTCACCCATGGGTGATGTAGCATCTGTCAGGGCAACCTACTGCTCCCTCTGGGGGTCCCTGTCTCACACTCCCAGTCTCGGGCCTCATTAGGCCCATGTGGGTTCTCCTCTCAGTGCCTCCCCACTGGGAGTTAAGGGACTTAGTCCCTTGGGGTCTCGGGCCCCCTTAGAGAGGCTCGGTACTCACTACATGTGATGAATGGTGAAGATTGACACCGATGAGATATGAAAATTATGTACCTACTGTAATTCTTGATCTTTCTGTGTTCTTCACCATTACTCCTAATTCCACCCTCCATCCCCCTGGGGCCTCAGTCTCTGGGTCCCCTCCTCCTCCTGTGTGCCCCCTTCCCTTCTTTCCACTGGTCAGGAGTGTGGTGATCTTGAGCACACAGGAGGATTGTTCTTCTGCCTTCTGGTGGGGGCGGTATCAGGAGAAGGGGCTGTCCTCCTCATTGCCTTGGCTCCACCCCTTTGGGGTGGGATGTTGGTGGCTGCCCTCTCTCTCCCCTCTCTCTCTCCCCTCTATCTCCTCAATCCTCATCCTTAGGGACTAATTCCTCATTTTTATTAGGAGATTTGATTTTCTCCCATTCTAATTTTACTTGGTTTGGGGGATTTCAACCCTTGGTTCCTGTTCCTTCTGTTCCTTGCAGCCTTAAAATGCTTCTGCTGGAGTCCGTTGACAGTAATTATGTGCTTGAATTCTGGTAGTTTGGCCTTGTTGCTACTTCTGGGCAGTACTCAGACTCAGTTAACTCATTATACCCTTGGTGGCAATTTTGTATCAGGAGAATCAATGGATGGTTCTGACTTCATACTGAGCTATTGGGTAAAATGAATTAAGAGACCAGATCGCGAGTCAGGGTATGTCCTCTCCCCTCCTTCTTCTTGTTTCCTTCCTCCTTCCTTTCCTTTTCTGATTCCAGAGATTGGGGCCCTTCCCAATCCCTTAGATTCTCTATCTCTTGTCTGTCCTCTCCATCATTTATTTCTCCTTTTAGTTCATATATCTTTTCCTTTGTCTGTCCCTTGGACTTCCTTATCCCCCAACACTTTCTTACTCTCACGGTGACTCAGAACTGGAGGGAGGGCAGGGGTCAATGACACGTAACGGCCAACCCATGAGCACCACACAGTGCGTTCTCCTCAAGGGTGGCTGCGCCGGTCCATCAACTTGGCCCATCCAAAAGAAAAAATAGCTCCCACGAGGTCATGACCTCTGGCCACTAAACCACATGTGATGAATGGTGAAGATACACAGAAAGATCAAGAATTGTGGTAGAAACATAATTTTAATTTCTCTCTACCACAGTCTTAACCTCCCTACCTTTAGACCTATAGGGAAATAAGAAATAAAAGCAAGGCATCTCTAAGACAGAATGGAGGGTGGCACCTAAAGGTGGCCAATCTTCCAGACTAGACAAAGTAGACATAGCTGTAAAGAAAGAGAAAGAACTGTTGCAACAGAAGTTTTAAAGGAAGAGACGTCCATTACAGTGACAGGAACTTCCCGACACAGACCTATAAGTTTTTTCAAATGCAATCATTTGTATACTATTATTAGTGGTTAGTGCCATTTTTGTCATGCTGTATCACTTCTCAAGTTTGGCACATATTGCTTTTGGAGCTGCTTTGTGGTTAGTTGTAATGTATATTAATGTTCCTGTGTCCTATCAATATTCTTGATGTTTATTTTAAATGTCAAACTATATAGTATCAGTACTATAACAGCTATTGGTGGCTTCCGCAACTTTAATTTGTCCTACTTTCTGAGAGTTCAATGATACTGGTAAAGGATTCATCTCAGCCTAAATATGACTGTTATGGATTAAAACTAGCAATCAACTGACTGTCCATTTTAGGAAGTCTATGATAAGACAGTTTGTCATCTACTAAGGCATGAGAAATGTCACAAGTGAGCTTTGCTCTTTCTTAACTTACAGATCATTTCACAACCTGATGAGAGGCATGTGTTTCTTAAAACTGATCTATGTTTTTGGAGTAGGGCAGCAATAAACTCTTCTTTTGTTTGTAATAAAACTTAACAAGATATGATCCCCAATGTTCTGTAGACCAATTTCTATTTAAATTGTGACTATAAAATATTTATGTCCATATGGTCTCATCGAATAGAAGAGATTCTGCAGACAGTGATTCACCCACACCAGTCAGGATTCATTAAGAGTCGACAAACTTGGATAACACCCATAGGATGATTCGTCATTGGGTCATAATGTTGTACGCTTAATAGTACGCGTGTTATGGCAAACCAGACCTGTCGCTCCGTGTTGGACCCCCAGAGTTAGAGTCCTATGTGGGGGTCCAGGGTCAGCCCTGTAACAGGGGTGGGGGGTGGAGCCCCCACAGAAAATAAAATAAACTGGAATTGCACAATGCGATTAAGACGCATGGCATTCTGCTGGTGATATTTTGACCACGTGTGGATGATTCATTTAATGGATCATGTCACTAGGATATCTATAACAACAATGCTGATTAGCCCTGATGCAGACAAGGCATTTGATAGAGTCTCCTGGAGATTTCTGTGGTGTGTGCTGTCCTCTGTTAGATTCCCGGAGGAGTTCATCACCTGGCTTAATAACATTTATGCCTCCTCATTTGCATACCTCAGGGTGAATGATCTTATTTCCTCACCTTTACTCTCTCTCTCTCTCTCTGTGGAACCAGACAGGACTGCCTCCTCCCCTTCTGTTTGCTATATACACAGAGACATTGTTGATAGCAATACAGCAGTCCTGGGAGATGGAGGATATTCCTATGAGGTGAAATTTGTAAGATGTCTCTTTACATGAATGATGTCTTGCTGACTCTTTGGAACCCAAAAGATCTATACTGGCTGTGTGGCAGATTCTGTGAGAATTGAGGAAGTTTCCAGTTATGTTATTAATACCTCTAAAACAGAGGTCTTTACTTTAAGCTGCTCTCCTCATGGTCATTGAAGTCTAGTCTCCTTCTTGATGGAGAAGTACTAAAATAAAATAATTAGGTATCCATCTTCCACAGTTCCTACAGACTCTAAGTGTGGTTAATTATGAGCCACTCATACGAGATATGGAGTTGGATTTTGTACGTGGTCACACCTGAGCCTATCCTTTTATTCCAGAATAGAGGCGGTAAGAATGAATATACTTCCTATGCTCCTCTATCTGTTTCAGACTTTACCTATCTCCCCGGAATCATATTTTTCCTACTTTTTGGAATAAAAGCTTGTCATGATTTGTGTGTGAGGCTGTCATCCTAGAGTACAATAGGCCATTCTACAGTTACTTGTAGCTGAAGGTGGCCTAATTGTGCCTAACCTTCAACTATAGAGTCCGCAGTGACAATGAGTATTGTACCTGCTGGTTAATTCCACCTATAATCCACCATGGAAGCAGATAGAGTGTGTTTTAAATGATCCACATGATGCAGGGCAGATTGTTTTACTCCTTCAACTTCACTACCAAAATTAATGTTTTTTTAATTGGGAGCACTCCATACACTTTGTGAGTGGTACAAAATATGTACACTTCCAGCCCTTGAACATATCTTCTATTATTTGAGATTACTGGCAGTGAGGCAAACTTTCTTCTGGGTCACATAGACCTGACTTTTCATAGATGGTACCTCAGTGGCCTGTCTTATATTTACCATTTTCTGGATGCACAGGGCGTAGTTTCCTTTGACCAATTTAAGGCTACCTATCAGTTGGCAAATACATTTTTGGCATTTACAGGTACAAACCTTTCTTTTGCAGAAGGGTCCACTGAGCAGTCATCTACCAGAACCCTCCTGGTATTGCTAAATATTTTTATATTCTCCTAAGGGATACGTAATTGCACCATCTCATTGGATTACTATATAAAGGCCTTAGAGAGTACATGAGGGATTCCACGAGGGTGGTGTTGGAGGCATGGAACCAGGACGTTTCTACTTCCATCTCCTATGAAACTTGGGTTAACTTTTTATCTTTCAGTTAAATCGTTTTCAGCCCAATACTGAGAGAATTTGTTTGGAAGCCTGTACACGTTATTTTAATACCCCTGCTGAGCTGGTAAAATTTTCGCCAGAACAATTTGGGCACCGTTGAGGGGATGTGGGAAGTCTGGTTATAAGTAGGCATGTCTTTTGGACATGCCTGGTACTGACCCTCTTTGGCAGGAATTTAGGAATAGTTTGATTATACTGGTGGGGGGTTAAGGCAGTGCTGGTGCCAGAACTAATACTTTTTCTATTCCTCTGGAAGATCTCCTTATTACATGGAGTTCTTTGTTGTTTATATATTTACTTGCAGCCAAAAGTGATGACTCACCTCTGGAGACACACTGCAGTGTTGACCCTGGCACAATGGCATAAGATCATAAATTATGTGTACGCCCTGGAGCACTTTATTGCCAGATGTAATGGCACATTAACTCAGTTTCAGATTAAATGGAAGTCCTGGGAGTTTTACATCTCAGAGAGGATAACTCTTTTGCTCTGTAGTGTGCGGCTGCCTCAGTCTTTCACTCAGACTTTGAGGATGATTTGAATGGACAATTGTTAGCTGGAGGAGCCTGGATGCAATAGGATGGGAGATTTTCATCTCTCCTTTGCCCTTTCAAACATAGATGTTGATACCATTTACTGGATTCTGATGAGGATGGTACTGTAAATGTCACCACAGTTGTATAATTGTTGTCTATTAATTTTTGTTTAAATATGTAACATATATAACTATGGGAAGTATTACTTCTGTGTGCTTTAATAAAATATTAAAGTTTTAAAAAACTTAAGATGCGGACTTTGTGAGTTTGTGTGTGTACATGCATGCCTGTGTGTGTGTGTGTTACTTATCTGCAGAGCATCAGATGCATAATTTCTGTTGTACCATGACATTCCATCACATAACCTTTTTCAGAAAAAAACACATAATACTATTGCTCACATGCAATCTTTAGTTGCTGTGTACAGGCTACTATTCGTATGCAAAATGCTCCAGTACAAACATACTCTTACTTAAAAGACTTCAGTTGGTCCATTTACAGCCTGAATGTAGAAGAAGGGATTTTTTCATAAGCTAACTGTGGACATGGTGGCAATTTTGAATTGGGGTCATGGATTCTCTTAGAGTTACAGATTGCTTAATTGCATAATCATCATTACATAAGATCTTTGTACAAGGCACCTTAATTCAGAGGATATCACAGAGTTTACAGCAATGACCTGAGTTGCTCATGTGAGTAGGTGTAACATATATTACACACCACCGAACATTATGACTGGACAGATGAAAAGTAACTTCAAATACATTTAAATATTTACTAAGGCTGCTTAAACTGGGTAAAACCTTTGTGTGTACAGGAAGTGGGTGTTCTTGGCCCATGCACAGAAGTTGCTGACTGTATGTCATTACACCATTGAAAACAGGTACAGATTTTGTTGTGTACTTTTAGCATTCATACAGGGAGAGGCTTGTGAACACTAAACAGTATAGGTAAGGAGTATCTTTGGATATGGGCAGAACAAGGTACTTTGCTAACTTACAACCCCATGCTAAAATTTTGATTATTAGAAGACAGGATTTAAGAACCAAATGTAAATTACAAGAAGTCCCACTCTGTTTTAGCCATGTTAATTAAAATATTCCTCCATACACATTTACTTGATATCTATTACTGACCCTCAAATCAGAAAGAATTTATCAAAAGTTTGTTGTGGAGTATTTCCTAATAAATTACTGGAAACAAAAACAATACAATAGGGACTCAGGCAAATAATTAACCAGGTTTTGTATTTGCAGTTTTAATACGTCTACAGGATTTAATATATGTGGTCTTAATGTGCCTGTTGTACAATAAATAAAGAGCCAAATGGACTGGCAGACTATTTGAGGAGAAAAATAAGATAGGACAGATTGCCAGTGGTATGTTACTTATCGTTTACATGATAATGATTTCAAACTAGGCTAGGCTATTTTCTGGAAAGATTCTTGAACAAGAAAGCAAAATATTTAGCACAAACTGATAGTACAAATGAAATAATTTATGTAATGTTTTATTGACATTAGATTATGGTGCATTATTTAAAACAATGTATAAACTGTATTTTGCCAATCTGTATTCCTTTTTTTCTTCAATTTTGTAATAATTGTACTGTCTTAATGACAAAACATAAAATCTTACCTACCCACCTTCCTCCATTCTCTGATCGCTGTCCCATGCTGGCTTAGGTCCCTGGTGTCTAGTGCCCCCATCAGTGTCCTCCCTGAAATGAAGAAAACCATACCTTGATGTTTTTTTCCAGCAAAAAGTCCATCACTGAGCCATCTCCCACCCCTACCTCCCACTCAGCACCCACTACCCCACACCACCCAGGTACACCCCAAACACCCTCACTCACCTGAACCAGGTCCCAGGTTTAAGATGCAGTCTTCAATCAAAGACACATTTTGCTGTTGGAACTGGAGACTGCAATATGAGAAACTAAGGTAAATGTGGTTCAATGTATTGCAATGGTGGTGTCAACGTTAATGCATAACTCAGCCATTTGTAGACATTTTGACTCCAAATTTTCAACATGACCTTTTGGGACCCACCTCATGAGCAAACTGACTGCTATTGTGCAACTCTTGCCTGAAAGGATTTCACATTTGGTTGGCAAATTCACCTTTTGGGCTGGATTTGACAATTTTCCTAACCTTGTTTATGAGATGGGAACATAAGTAGGCTATGTTGAAAATGTAGATCCACATCTGTACAAATACCAGAGTTATGGCCATGCATTGCAGTCTCACAATGTACACTCATAACTTTAGAAATATTAAATATTTTGACCTAAAGTTTCAACATAGACTTGTTATTACCCCACCTCTTGTATGTCACAACTGCCATTTTTCAAATCCTGGTCAAAATGTTGTTTTCCCACCAGTGGCATGGAATGATATAACAGTTGTGCAGAACTACATTTTGTCATAATGGGTGCATGCATTGGGGTAATAAGCTGTCAATGCTGACAATTTGATCACTGTTGTACTATAACTGGAAGTGCAGGGCCCTTCCATGGCTACATATGTATATATATGCATTTATGGAGGGCCATGTACTCCCTCTGACAAATAAGGATATGATGACTCTATCTAAAAACTATACATGGGTCCTAGAGACCTGAGCTCCCACAGGCGAATAATGCCACAATTACACTATTTCAAAAAGTAAGGCAGTTCATTGAAAAAAACTACATTAATGCATCAGGTAGGATTGCTATTAAAGTGACAAATGTATGGAAATATGATTTTAGGCTTTTCAACTCTAACTCCACATCCCCCTCCCAACAGCCAAAGGGGGCTAGGCCACAAGCAACCACAGACATCCATCATCAAGTAACACAAACAACATGCAACACTTTTTGCATGACACAAGAGACATCCAATCATCACATTCTAGCACTTCTGTAGCCACGGATAGACGTGACACACATGGCTGAAGGCACTCAGCACCTGCATGTAATTATCACTTTGGGCCCTGCACATCTGTGGCAGCATAAATGCCTCTAGTACCTGAGTGAAGACATCTGCAATTCCCAAGTGATTATGGCACTTGGGTGCCTCATGCCTCACAACCCAGTTGGGGCATGCAGTAATTAGCATTACCACACACCATGTTGTGTGTTATTGCTTCCTTATAAAATGGGCTTCAAAATCCCAAAGCAGTGATTGGCTACAACATCATCTGAGCCGTGTCCTTATCAGATGATATTGTAGCCAACCGCACTTCCACCCAGCAACAAGCCTAATGACCACAACGAATCGGTGAGCTCTGCCAAGAGAAACAAGAACGCTGACTGGCAGAGCTCACTGTACCAGAACGCTAAATTCATTTTACTGAGACCGTGAACCGAAAGTCGGTAAAAAGAAAGACCGCAACGACAGTACACTCTTAAACGAAAATCAAACCAGTAATACCAGAAGCCGTCAGAACATGTCCCAAATCAATGCCGCTAATTTCAACATCAATATAGAAGAAATACTTACCAGTTTCAACAAAATGAACAGCAGCATGAAATGACAGCGCTCTGACAGGTCCACCGAAGCATCAACATCCACAACTGGCACAGCTGACGACCTTGACCCTCGCAGGCCAAACTGGCACCACAGAATCTTCACCAAACACCACAGAACAATCGATCACACGCAAATGCTACAAAAAGAAAACGTAAAGAAAAAATATTAAACATTACAAAGAAATCACAGACGATGAACTACAACAACTAGAAAAAGAAGAAGAATAGCAGAACACACAAAAGCTACAAAATGGGCACTGTCAGTTTTGAAACCTGGGCTGACTCAAAAGCAATACGAATAGATCTTAAAACAATAACAGCAACTGACCTCAATCAAATACTCACGAAAATTCTATGCGAAATCCGTCAAAGTGATGGCACGAATACAGCCTATCAAGCTCATACAGCTACGAGCTGGCCTGAACAGACACCTCAACAATCCACCTCTAAGCCGAAATATAAACCTTCACAACCATCCTGAAATAAACCCAGCAAACAACATTTTTTCAGCAGTACTAAAAAGTACAGAAGAGAGGCAAAGATCGAGCAGAACACCACCCTGCCGTATCAGAAAAAGACTTAGAAATCCTAAAAACCTCTCCTGCTCTATCTCCAGATACACCCAGAGGACTACTGAATAAAGTATGGCTGGACATACAACTGTGCATGGCTCGCTAGAGGCAGAGAAGGCTTACTGCAACTAAAGCCAGAGCACTTTGAAATAAAAACAGATGAAGAAGGTACAGAATACATCACTCTAACATTCAACGAATACACAAAGAACCACAAAAAAATGAACCCTCTAAACAACAATATCGTGGCTACATATATATCTTGCCAAACAACCCTCTATGCCCTGTGAAATCATTCAAAAATACCTACAAAAACTTCCTCCTAACCCTCCAGCTTTTTACTGCCACCCAAGAAAATACCTGACACCATGGCACAAACACTAACCACTTGGTACAGTAGAGAACCTCTCGCATAAACTACCTTTCTAACTTAATGCCACAAATAAGTAAACAAGCCTGTCTCTCATGCAGGTACACCAATCATTCCGTCAGAGCCACAGCTGTCCAACTGCTATCACTAGCAGGCCTAGAAACCCGACAGATCATGTCTGTTACAGGGCACAAATTGAATCAAGCTTCCGCTCCTATTGGCTGCCACCCTGAAGACCCCCAGCGATGGAGCCATATACTATCCCAAAAGTAAACCAAACACCAGCAGAAGCAATGCATCCAACGAAAATGACAAGATCTCTAAAGAAAACGTTCTACCTTCCTCCAGCTCGAAACTGCTGCCATAACCGAAATAAAACAACTTCCGCTACCGACGGAATCAAACCCCCAAAGAAAACTTCCCAGGAACAAGCGTAATACACCAATTCAATGCAACAACGAAAACTTCAGTGTTCAACGTGACACAATCATGTGATGCACAACGAAAGTTCATCACCTTAGCAAAGTAAAACCGCCACAACGTAACAGGAAGCATCACAACATAAACGAGCAGATTCAAGAAAACGAGCAGATTCAACAAAAGAGAAATAAACCTAAAACCTATTCTATACATTGAAGTTCTAAACGTTAAAAGTTATTCATTTAAGTTAATCACATCGATAGAAGTAAACCTGAAAGCCAAAAACAACGACAAGCAAAACGAAGCCAGTGAACGTCTCTACACTACAAATCCAGCATAAAATGGACTACAATATGTACAGTAAGGCACTGTTTACTGTTTGATTACTTTTAAGACACTTTTAATTGTTTGATTCCTAAACCAAAACCAAAATGTTTCCTCTTGCTTACCATAACTAACAATTGTTAATGACTTTCAAATACTTTAAAATGTTAAACATATAATCCTAATGGCAATGAAACAATCCTAAAGGTAATGATACAATAAGAAAAAGGGACTATTTTTTCCCTAGAATATGTTGTTGTATTATCAATTTAAATATCAATAAAAATACCTTTAAAAACTAAGAATGGTGATTCACTTTACTGTTGCCCATTTTATAAGCGCTATTAACACTCCGAGGTGTGGGTTACGTGCTGATAAGAGCACGCCTAGGGGCATAAGGCACTCGGGCAAGCGCCTCGTGCCTTAGTACACTTCTAGGCGTTCTTTTATCAGCACGCAACTCACACCTCGTCGTGGTGTTATTGCTTACTACAATGTACAATGTGATACAATGGAATATTATATCGCATTTCCCAGGTGGTTGAAGGCACTTGGCTGCACTTCATGCCTCACAACCCACCTGGGGCATGCAGCAATTTAGCATTGCCACACACCCTGCTGTGTGGTATTGCTCACATAAAATTTATATTAAGATCTTATGCAAATTATATACAACACTTCAAAGATTGTTGAAGGCACCCAACTACACCTTGTGCCTCACAACCCACCTAGGGCATGCAGCAATTTGTTACTGCATATCCTGCCGTGTGGTATTTCTCACTTATTTTTTTTTTGTATTTTAATTTTTTTATACTGGAAAGAATGTGAGCAAAGATGCCCATTTTACAAACGTCAAGTAGTATACAAATTCAATGATACAAAGAAAAGGCAAAACAATATTAGCAATATTTTATGATATTTACAATAGGGAACAGTGTATATAACAGGATCATATACTGTAGATTAAAAAATACAGAGCACACAATAGAGCCAAATATATAGGAAACATAGGAAAAATTTCAGGAACTTAGCCAAAGGCCATTATCATCCTACACCTCATTACCTCAAATCATATAGATAGCTACTTCTATGTTTATCCAAAGCAGTTTTAAATTCATTTATAGTTACACTAGACAATACCTGACTGGGCAGATTCTTCCATTGATCCCTTGTTCGTTGTGAAACCATGACCCTCTTAAATTTCTCCTATAGTTCTCTCCTTTAACTGATGCTGATGTCCCCAGTTTGTAATTAGACTAGGTCTTGCTATCAAGCTCAAACATTCCCAAAAGTCAAATTTTCTACTTGTCCTATAAATCAGACACATATCTCTATGATATCTCCTGTATTGTAAGGAATACAATCCTAGCTCCCCTAGTCTGTCCCCATAAAACAATCTTTCCAATCCTGACACATTCCTTGTCATCTGTCTCTGCACCCCTGCCAGTCTTCGCATCCTTCACAAACCTAGGGCTCCATTCACTACTGCATATTCCAAATGAGGTCTAACAAGAGCCCTATACAGCTACATGATGACCTCTTTCTCTACTCATATTTCATAATTAAGGCTAAGATTCTATATGATTTTTGGTTATTTCATTAACCTTATAATTGGACTCTAAGTTTTTATTTATCCATACTCCCAAACCTTTCCACTTCCATTACCATTAACTTGGCTTCATTTATATAATATTCAAATTTAGGATTGTTTCTTCCCAAGCGATAACTTTGCACTTGGCTATATTAAATTTTATTTCATTCCCCACTGCTGTCTTATATATTAAATCAATGTTTTCCTGAAACTTCTGAGCTTCCAATCCATTAGTCACAACTGATCCAAGTTTGATATCATCAGCAAATTTAACCATCTATATTTTACTGACACAATTAATAGAAGAAACCAGCACATTGAACAAAAGGGGCCCAGAACAGAGCCCTGGGAAACTCCGCTTGGCACCCCATCCAGTCTGACTTTTCACCCTTAATATAGACATGCATCTTTCTATTAATCAACCATGTATTGATCCATCTAACTACATAGGAGCCCATACCCAGTTACTCCAGAAGACACAACATTTTACCATCAGACACAGAGTCAAATGCCCTTTCAAAGTCAATGTAAAGTGCATCCACTGTTAATCCACTATCCAGGGCTGCACTAACTGTCTCAAAAAGGACAGTAGGTTAGCCACACATGAGCTTCCCTTGTGAATCCATGCTGTGTAATATCAACGTGACCCTTTTCCTTAGCAAACTGTCAATATTCTCCTTGATAATAGATTCCATTACCTTACTCAATATACTAGTTAAACTTATGGGACAGTAATTGGAGAAATCAGTTTTAGATCTCTTCTTATGGATTGGAATCACATTTGCCATCTTCCAGTCTTCTGGCACCAGCGTTTCTCTATAATTTGTTAAATGTTTGTGACCCACCAATAGGGGACCCACCTGATTATTAGTTTGCTTTAAGGAAGCAATATACCCATAAAAGGCTGTCTGATTATCTGAAACATTTGTTACTAAACTCTTTTCAAAGCTTTTTTTGTTCTAGAAATTTCTTTTTTACTTCCCTTAATTTAGTATTATATTTGTCGTTGTACTCCTTTGTACCTTCTCTCTTGCACTGTTTAATGGCTCTATTTTTCTTGATGATTAATCTATAAATTTTATTATTAAACCAGGCATGAATCTTCCCTTGACAATGTATTTCCTCTTAGTGGGAATTTCTGTTTCAACCAACTGATGGAAAACCATTTAAACTTACTCCACATTTCACCAACTGTACATCCTCAAAATGTGTCTTCTAGTCCCAATTTTCCACCTTCTGACTCAACCTAGTATAATTTACATTATTGTAATTTCTTATCACAGTAGTTCTGGCCTGCAAAGTACCTTTAATTTCAATTTTACCTCAACCATATTATGGTCACTCCCATTTACTGGCTCTCTGACTCTGCAGTCATTTATTTAATCTTTCATATTACTCATAACCAGGTCAAGGATGTTATCATGTCTAGTACCGTCCTGTACATAGTTCTGTAATGCCAGATAATCAATAGCCTCCAAAATGCATCTTCACAAGGGAAGAAAAGGACCAGGAATTCCATTCAATTCCACTGAAGTTGAAATCTCCAAGTAATAATAAATGTTTGGACTCATTCATATCACTTATAGTCTTAATTAGTTCAAGTGTTTTCTCACTATTGAGTGAAGGTGGTCTATAGTACACCCCACTAATATTTGCTTTCTCTTGGGCAGAATAATCTACACTATTAAATGTTCAAACTCTAGGTGCTTAGTAGTTTTCATTTCATATGCTACAAGATCGCTGTGAATATATATAGCCACCCTTCCTCCCGTCTATTTGCTCTATCACATCTAAATACCTGAAATCCACCAATATTTATTCCCCAGTCATCCATTTGCCACAAAGTTTCTGTTACAGCACACATTTTAATTCCATCCTTCTTTAGTATGACCTCCAGTTCCTCTTTTTATTTCTCAAACACTGAGCATTCGCTAGTAACAGAGTCCAGTAGTCAAATTTCCCATTAGAATATATTTCTTATCTGATATTCTCAATAAAGAGTCACTACCTCCCCTGCCATTAGTTTAAAATGTTCCGATTTTAGTATTAAATCTATCAGCCAATACCCAAAGCCCATATTTATATACAGATGCATATAAACTCTAAGGTAACTCAGGGGTTGACAGACATTCAGAGGGTTGCCTACCCTTGCAGGCACAAGTGGTGGATTTGAGGAGGTGGCCTTGAGGGAGGAGGTGAAAGAGTCAATTGAACTATAGGCCTGAAGTTCAATGGGCAGCTTATTATAAAGTTTAGGCCCTTGTGCATGATGGAGTTCTGCACGTGCTTGGTGCAGTAAAAGGGGTGTCTAAGACATGACAGGTGGCCCTCTTGTATTGCACTTGGGAACCAATGAGCGGAAAAGGAGTTAATGCTGTTGCAGCAGGTTACTGTGAACTTTGTGTAGGAAAGAGAGTATTTTAAGTTAGAACCTGCATTCAAGGGTAAGCCAGTTGAGTAATAATGTGATTCCATCAGAATCATATACCACACTTCCCAGGTGATTGAAGGCACCTGGTTGTACCTCATACCCCACAACCCATGGGTATGCAGCAGTTTAGCATTGCTGCATACCCTGCTGTGAGGTATTGCTTGTTGACAATTTACAATGTGATCCTGTGGGAGTCATAAATTATACTTCTCAGGTGGTTGAAGGCAACTGTTGCACCTAAAGCCTCATAACCCACCTGGGTCGTGCAGTAACATAGCATTATTGCACGACCTGTCATATGTTATTCCTTACTTAAAATGTACAGTGAGATGCTATAGGAATTTTTACTGGAATTCCCAGGTGGTGTGCAAGTCTACATGTCTATCCATGGCTACAGAAGCACTGGACCATGAGGTGGATATCTCTTATGTCGTGGAAAGAGTTGTGTTTTGTTTGTCTTACCTGATGATGGATGTCTGTGGTTGCTTGTGTTGCCTTGTCCTCTTTGGATGCTTGGGGCCTGTGGAGTTGGAGGTGAAAATGCTAACATCATATGTCCATACCTTTGCCACTTTAATAGCAACCCTAACTGATGCATTGATATAGTCTTTTCTTTTTTTTGCAATTAATATATTATACTGGCATTGTTGCGTCAGTATAGTTAGGTGAAACGCACTTCTATCTTAAAGTCCAAAGTTTGAGCCTTAATAACATCAGAGCCCTTTAATGTATTTGCATGATATTTGGCATGCATAATTTCTAGTGGTACATTGCTTGACCTGCCAAATTGTATAGGAATCAGTCACGTGGTTTCTGAGATCTAACATGTTGAAAACTGAAAAATCTGTTCTTTTTAACATTTCTTTGCTCACTTGTATTTCAGGAATACCTTTATGTTATGGTCTGCAATTTTAGCATATAAAGTCTTTGGACCACATATGTGCCTTTTGAAGGTTTGGTGAAAAATATGAATTCATTCAAAAGTTATGAAATTTTTAATTTTCCCATTGTTTCCTATGGGAAAATTTGTATGTCGAGGCACGAAGATAAATCTTTCACGACAATAGCAGTACTGTGTAAAAATAGCAGCTTATTTTTGAACAATAGGATTGTGTGAAAAATACCAGCTTCTTTTCACAAAGAATGCTGGTTTTTGGCATAGTTCAGAGTCCTGTGATCAATTGAGCTGTGTTGCAGCTGCCATTTTGTTTTGCTGCTTAGGGAGGATGTTGAAGTACAGAATGTTTTAAACACTAAAAAATCAGAAAACAGCTAAAGAGAACCTCTTTAAGTGTTATCTGTTGGTTTTAGTGTTTTAAGCTGATTCCAAATAAGTTATTTTTTCGGAGTTAGTTTATACAGAGAACGGCTTGGAATCCATTCTCTGCATGAGAAGAGTTGTATTTTCTTGACTTCTGCAGCTGCAGCTGCAACTTGTGTAGCCAGCTGCAGAGTCAAGGAAGACCAGCTTTGCGCATAATACATAGTATGTACTGGCATACTGGGAGCCTGCTCCAGTGTGCCAAAATGCATTATTTATTTACAAAAAAAATTGTGAAAAGAAGAAACCATCCCCAAGGTCTTTTCTTTGATGTAGAATCCTGCATCGAAATTTCAATAATTTCGATACAGGATCCTGCATTGAAATATTGTAATGGCTGCGCAATGCTTTCCAACACAGGGTACCCAATCCCCATGTCAGCATTGTGCACACATTAATACCATTCTGGTACACTGGGAGCCCACCCCAGTGTGCCCACATAAGTTAATTTTTCATTTCCAACATTGGGATGCCCAGTCCCCATATCAGATGTTTCTCCCCCACCATCTTTCATTGCCAATGGGGATGCCCAACTTCTGTCGGCATCATGTATGTGCCCTCAGCTCAAACAGCACACTGGAAGCTAACCCCAGGGTGCCCAAATAGTTTTTCTAATGTTTTTCTGTAAATAAATAAAACTGTCCTTCAAAGTCTGTTTTATTTTTTTTACCTGTAATGAAGAAAACAGTCTATCGTCATCTCCCCATGCCCCTCCCATCTCAACCCTCCCTCTATGCAACCACCTCCCTGCACTCCACCCTCAACCATACTTAACCTCTGGAGGTTGGGATCAGTGATCTTATCTGGACCAACATGTCTGCACTCTTCAAAGCCGCACTGCAATCTGAGGAATCATGGAATGCCTATAAAGAAGAAAACTGTCCCCAATGTCTATTCTTGATGCAGAATCCTTCATCAAAATGTGCACAGATTTTTGATGCAGGCTCCTGCATCAAGTACTATAATGTGACGCTTTAATGCTTTCTGATACAAAATCATTGTCGCATTTTATTCTGATACTTCAATGCAGGATTCTGCATCGATCTAGTCTGCCCCTTTTCAAAATTGGGTGCCCAAGCCCATGTCAATCTATATCCCCACTGTATTTTGGCACACTTGAGCCCACCACTGTGAGCTGATTTTTTTCCATTTTTGGCCTCCGGCCTCGCCGACCATCGACTCTGGTCACGGATCCCTGAAGCCCCAACCACCGGATATTGCCATCTCCCCAGGTCATCCCTGGCTTACTCCCAGAGAGTGGGGTCAGCTCTGACCCCAGATATTGAACTGCTGAACTGTGACTGGTTGGGGAACGGCTCCGTGGTCAATCAGGGCTTTCTCTATATATATATATATATATACACACACACACACACGCACACACACATTGCCAAAAATATACATTAAAGCACCAGCTAAGGTTCAACTTAACACCTCAAATATATGAAAATGGCATTAGAGTTTTCATCCCTAACTGCCCATCCCTCCTAAGCAGCAAAGGACAAGTAAGCAATAACCACCATGGGGTGTGTGAGTTAATGGGGTTATCATATCCTGGGTGCATTGTAGGCATGAGGTGAGCTTAGTGTCCTCACAGCACCTAGGATGTTGATTAATCCCCAGTAACCACACAACCTGGAGGGGCTGTTGTGCTTATAACATGGGATTAATATAGTGTGATATGTTCATTGAAACATTCTAAATTTGAAAACATATTTGGATGTGAACAAGTGTCCTTCCTCCTAAGAAAGTAGTGCATTTTTCTAAACTATTTGTTTCTGCTTCTTTCACTTGGATTTAGAGACTGCTGCTCCTGCTACATTGTAATCTGTTTATAATCAATACAACCTGTTAGTAACAGCCAGGTATGTTTTCGATTGCAGTAGTTTAATCAGCATCACATACCTGTGAAGCATGCAGCTTTACATAGAATTCAGCATGTTGATAAGCCATTTTAAACACATCCACAATACTGAAAACATTTATGCAAGTATTTTTTAACAGTAAAACACAACTATTGGAATAATAATTAAAAATAACTACTATTGCAATAGTAGTTTTCGGACATATGTCAGGTATTGTACACTTGTGACAATTAAACTGGCTCTCCAGAAACCACAATAAATCCTAACGCTCCACTTCACATTCACACTACTTGAATTTCACTGGTACATTAATTATATGAGTGTAGTTCCTTCAGAGGATCTCAAACACAAGGCAGAAATATAGCAGTGATGAGCACAAGGCAGTAGCCACTTGTTTCTGAATCAAAATAGGAAATGTAAGCCTATCAATATGTATAATGGCAACTAACAAGCTCTTCTAGTATATTACAATCAAAAATGCAATGCTAGACATGTCAAACATATTACTAAACAATCAATGAACATTTGGAATGTTATACGGTGATGCAAAATTCAGAACACTCAACTTTTCTATGGTTGTTAGAAGCAACACATTATACCGCAGTGCACTGTAATTCAGGACAAAAAATCCACACTACACTATTTCTTATAAATTTCTCTATGGCTCTTAGAAGCAAAATATTATAATGCAATGCACTGTAATTCAGAACAACAGTATATTATTTGTTAACTTTTTCAATGGCTGTTACAATCAAGAAATTATAGTGTGGTTTACATATATCAGTGTCATTGGCTCATCAGGCAGCATACTCCCCTCTGAGGCCAGGAGATCAGAAGGCTGTGGGTTCTATCACCACACCAGCCACTGGGTTAAATCCAGTACTGACACCTTAGTGCAGCATGAAGGGGTGTTGCACTCCTGAGGTGCCATCTTTGGATGAGATGTTAAACCGATATCCCATCTGCCTGTTCTGGTGGTAGTTCAGGTGGGTGTTAAAGATCCCATGGCACTTCTCAAAAGAGTAAGGTAAATTTTATTGTGAAATATAGAACAACATACAATCACAGTAATTCCATACAGAGATTAATATGTCTGAATTGCAAACCAATGTTTCACAAATTCAATTCATCTGCATTACAGTATTACTTCATACTTAATTCTTCTCTCAATATAAACATACTTCTTAGCTAGACATCTGTATTATACATTACAAAATGAAAATTCAATCAGAATTAAACTTTGCAATCAGATGAAAGGAAAGCTTCCTACTAATAATTACATCTAATATATCTGGGCTGATGGCACATTTATAAGGTAGAAAAAGAAATGGGCAGACTGGATGGGCCTTGTGGTCCTTATCTGCCATCAACTTCTATGTTTCTATGTTTTCCTCTGTTACATAATAATCAAAACATATTCCTTACTAATTACACTGAAGGGCTTATTAGGGTCCCCTGTACTTTAAGGAGCATCTAAGGTTCTATTGGTATCATCTCACTACAGTACTTCCATCTATGTTTCCAAACTGGGTCCGTAGAGTAGAATGGTCATAAGCACTTTGCTTGTGACTTTCTTTTCAATTTGAAAATAATAGCTAAAGGTGTCATACTTTGTTGCAGCAGCACAAACTTGCATCTACCTTGCAAAAGAAAAACTTAATACAAGTAAATAGTAAGTGCAGGGTTCCTTCCTCTATCATGTTTAAATGTGATGCATATCCAGTAATTATATGCTCATAAGTAAGATGCTCCATCCCTGACATTTCCACATTAAAGCTAATAATTCCAAAAGGAGCATG
This sequence comes from Neoceratodus forsteri, assembly GCA_016271365.2. Lineage (NCBI taxonomy): Eukaryota > Metazoa > Chordata > Ceratodontiformes > Ceratodontidae > Neoceratodus > Neoceratodus forsteri. The sequence continues at coordinate 1,022,721,166 of CM028129.1, forward strand.
TAGGGCAATCTATAAAGAAATGATGTACAGTTTCTATTTGTAAATGGCAGCTTGACCTGGGACACGTTCTGTCTGCTATTGAACTGTGTTTATGATTGCCTTTAACACCCAATCCCCATGCATACTAGCCACACCACACCCCACATTCTGGGAGGTGTTCTTTTATCAATAAGGTATTTTTCTATTCTGGGGATAACCTCCTGCTCTAAATCCTTATATGTTATACAGCTGGTATTTGTCTGTAGTTGGATGATTTTACATACACTTAATCTTATCTGTACTTGTATCTGAGTTTTTCCAGCCTATTGTCTTATTTTTGAGTACATGTATTAATATATAAGGGAAATTGGGGGATTTTTTCAGCCTATTATAAGACAGGGATCATAGGTGCAGTAATGGGAGCATCCATCTTTGCACTAGATTTTTCCTGGCTTGTGGTCCAGGTATAACAAAACTGATATAGTAGAAAACAAAAAAGCTAATAATATAACTGATTGGGTTTTAAATTTAACCCACCATCTTTAGAAGGCCTATATAACACTTCTCTTTTATGGGGTTTAGTCAGCTCCCCATATCATTTGAAAAGCTAAACTATAAATGCTAACATCAAATTTTGTTAGGGGTGTAAATCATCGTAGAAAAGCAAATTGTGGTAATAAAACTTTTTGACCAGCATTACTTTTTTTCGTTTTGTTTGCTGCCAGAGCTTCCAGATCTGTACCTTTACATCACATTGAGCAAATGGTTTCCTAGTTCTGTTGGACTATGTCCCTCCCAAATTGAACTCCTAATATTTTTGATATCTTCACCTGTCATCTGAATATTTTTATGACAGGAGTGGATCAGTACTATTGCTAATGATATATCCTTTGCTTTTGGATGATTTATTTTAATACCAGTTACCTGTGATGTCTTCTGACTTACATCTAGAGCTAATTCTACAGCTTCTTTAGTTGGTAACACAAGGCAAATATCATCTGCATATGCAGTTATTTAGGAATGTTGTATACATGGTTTAGACATATACTCTGAATGGATCTGGTTTTTGAACTATATGCAGTATTGGATCAATACAAAATATATAAGCAATGGGCTCATTGGGCAGCCTTGTCAGATGCCTATATGTCCATTAATCATTGGTGTGGTTGCTGCAATGGTATAAATACATTTGATCCAGTCCACAAAGGTAGATGGAATACCATATAAGTCATAAGCACTTTTATATATATAAACATGTACAATGGAATCAAAAGTCTGCTCTTGGTGTAGGCTAACAAGGAATCCATTTATTCATCACTGTCTCATAAAGCTACTACTTCCTTGAGGAGCAATACATTCTCCTGCATCTGTCAACCTTTAACTGCACAGGACTGTCCAGGATCAATAACAGCAGGGGCTAATTGAACCAATTTTTACGTTAAAATTTTCATGAGTATTTTCAAATCCATGTTAGAATACTTAACGGTCTCCAGTTCTTCAAATGTTATCTGTCTGATTTTTTATACATTAGGATCTGTGTCAAAGAGATCAAGCTGGGGTGCAACATCCTTGAATTGGAGCATATCATTTTACAGCTCCTGCAAGGGGATCAAAAGGTCTTGCTCAAGAACTTTGTCGAGTTTTGATAGTAAACCATCAGGCCAAGGGGTAATGTTATTTTTCAGATTATGAATGGCTAACAATATTTCTTGAGGAAATAGGTCAAATAAGATTTTGTGCATCTAAAGTAGAGATTTTTGGGATAGAAATATCTTGGAAAAATTGTCCAATTGCAGTTGATTTAGGGACGGAGATCACATAGGGACTTGAGATGCTGCACCACTCTATCCATTATCTCCGATTTGGATGTGACTATTGTGTGGTGGGGGTATACACTGCATCCAGAATTTGAAGGTCTCATCTTGATTTACATGAGTCATATGTATTACCTACTTCAGATTAGCCGGGTAGCTATTTTGTGCTCATATAAGAGTGAACTACCCCTACCATACTGTAATTTCTCCATCCCCACCTTCAAAATATGTATTTGAGGTTCATATTCTTGATACCCTTCATTTACCCTATTAAAATATGATAACATTGAATCTGTAATTTTAAGTATTGTTTATATGTGTCTAGTGATTGAGATGTAGCTACCAGTTGGAGTAAACATTTCAAATAATTTTTGTTCTTACCCATCCTGCTTGCGCTATCTTCCAGGAAAGCTACTGTGGATATAGCTAAAAGCAATTGTTAAAACCTGGATATAACATCCTGTGACTTCAAATAGGTGGCATTTAATTTCCAAAATCGTTTCCCAAAGTAGGAGTTTGTATTTTGGCTGATTGTAATAGTTACCATCAAATGATCTAAACTTGAGTACAGATATAACATTTGCCATAGAAATCTTTAACATTTTGACAGGAATAAATAATCAATTCTAGTAACAAGCTGTTTTCTATAAAATGTGTAACTCACTGTTGCATGTACTGTTCTATGCACGCCAATTGCTTCACTAGTTCTACAATTTTTTTTCAAGGCATGTGTATCACTAGTATGTTTTCCTGTCTTTGCTAATATCCGATACCATATAACTAAGATCTCTTGCCCAAGTCACTTTCCGAGTAGTGATCAAATAAGGTTTTATCAATTGGAACATATGTATTCTGTCTTTTTGTGTGGCTGCATAGATTGTAATGAGCCACCATGTCTGTTCATTATGCAGAAAGTCTAAAAGTAAGGCTCTCCCAGGCATAAGGTCCAGTTTAGCTATCATATAGGAGTAACTGCCAAACAGAATCTCCATACCATCACATCATTCCTGTCCCATGGATAAAAGGAGGGTCCCACACCCAGGCCCTTTGAGCCATACTAACTCTGAATTAGTATGCAGTCTTGTATATTGAATGCAACAAAGATCAAGTTTCAAATCTCTAATGAGGGAAAACAAAACTAGTCTTCTATTATTATGAAATCTATTTGCATTCACTGAGGAGATTTTAAATGCGTTAATATCAATCACTGCACACAAAACCCAGGGAGAAGGGAAAAAGGAACAGTGTTGCAAAAATAGACGACTGATAATTCTCATGTGAAAATAATTCTTTAACCATTGTCCCCACTTTGGACAGGCATGAACTATGTCTTGTGCTAATTCCCAATTTTCTAGTGTTTTTTTTCAATTTTTGGTAGTGTTCTCTAACCCCATATCCAGTCTGAGTCTGAAGAGGGGTCTTAGATGGAAGATTTAGTGGTGGATTGGTCTGAGTCAGAATCTGGCTCCTGGTCCGAGGACTGCAAGACCTCACACTTGTTTCATGTAGGCACTGATTTAGGCATTTAGCTTGGGTTGTAGATGTTTACTGTAAGGTCTTTTCTTAGTGACTACTGTAAACTGTGCTGGGGTGGCATTTCCATTACAAGGTCTGGTTGTTCCAGTATCTGAGAAGTATTCTGATCAGGTTGTGGGCATAACTCAGGGTCATCTAGTGTTTCAACAGTCTTTATAATCTGAGCTCTGCAGGTAACTGTATGTCAGGTTGGAGTTGCTGTGGGGTTGTAAGAGGGGTGTGAGCAGATTTTGTAGCATAGGTACCTCAGTTCTCTTTCTGGTCCTGTTGTTCTAATATACAGTTCTCTTGTTCTTGTCTAGAAATTCTCTAATGTTATTGCTCCATTTCTGTGCATTGGCCAAAATGTCTTCCTGGTGTGGTCTGTCTTGTCTGTTGTACGTGGTCCATGGCCATTGAACATAAGTGTGGCCACTGTGTTCACAAAGATTACATTTCACCTCTTATGTTGCAATTAGAACTTCAACGCCCATATTCCAGGCAAAGGTTACATTTGATGCAGTCACATACTGAGCTGAGATGGAGCAAAGACCCACATTTAAAGCACATTCTGGGTTAGCTGGGTAAAAATAGTGGCCTCTGTCTCTCCCCAGAAAGAGAGAATTAGGCAAATGTTGTACTTCTTGTGGGGTTATTTTAAGCTTAACCTTGTATATCTAACCACCAGTCCACTTATGTTCTTCGTCAAGAATCGGATGGGGTTGTCCTATAATGTCACATTTCATACCAAGTCAATGAGAGATATCATGGACATTTACCCCTCATTCCTAAAAAGGATTGTAATGTTTTTTATAGCTGGTTTCGTAAATGGGATTGCCTTAAGGGAAGCCTGAGTGCAGAATGTTTTTTTTTCATAGGTGCTCCAAAACCTATCTAGGTCCATCAGAGTTTAAAACTCACTTTGAAATTTCAATCCTGTGGCATGTATGAGTGCAGAAATGTCACTGGTAAAAATCTAAACAGTCCTTTATTAATGTTTTCCCAACATGTATCTTATCTGGTAGTGTTTATAAGCCTCCTTTACAGTGGAGGCGAACTGCAGTTTTTTCTTTGTGTTGGCAAAACTGTAACAGTTTGGTGATCTACAGAGAGGAAGGCTGCCCATACCTGAGGCGGGCACCTTTGTGGAGCAATATCTGGTTTGTATGGTTGCTCTATCATGTCCCCCAGGAAGGTTGTACAGAAGGGCCAGGGGTCGCTGTCAGGGGAGGAACCATGTCTCATCTTCAGACTTTAAATCATTACTAAAATTGTTAGAAGAGTCTGCAATCTGGTTTATGGTTTTGCTGGGCTTTGGAGGTGTTCCCAGGATGGGTAGTACAGTATCATCAACCACTCAGAACCCTTGTTTTGACCGTTTCCAACCTGCACTAGATAAAACTTTATTTACAGTCTATGATGTAGGCTGTAGATGTAAATTCAAACTTTCTGGGGTATGGTGGTGCCTAGAGCGTAGTTTTCTAGAATCTATGTTAACTTCCTCTATATTAGGTTCCTGTGTTGGCTTTACAATATTTGTAATATCACTTACCACTTCCAGCAGTTGTTGACCCTGCCGATGCATCAGCTCTCTTTCCTTTCATCCATCCATGACTTTGCAGGTAGTGATTCTGGTACCTCCAAATTCAAGTCATCTCTATCAGTTTGTAGATATCTCAACCATAGGCACAACAGGAGGCATGTGGGGTGTCTCCAGAGGTAAGTTTCTCCATTTCTCCTACTTTAGTTGTTGTTTGTTTATTCAAGCTGGCCCATAAACAATGTCTTTGGGAGAATAGAGTTGCAAGACAAAAGCTTTTTCATCGCAACTAATCTCCTGGTCAGGTTCATCTCGCATCTCGTCTCCAGACATTGTACTTACCACAGTACTCTGCAGTGCATTAGCTTCTATTTGCTTGATCTCCATTACTGGACCTGCAGAGTGGGAGATCAAGCCTCTGCAGGTACACCAGCCTCTGTTCCACCTTCAGGTCAATCCACTATCTTGGACTAGAATGTCAGGCTGCAGGCGGTAGGGGAGTTCCTCAGTGCCCTCGCCAAATTTCCCCACCATTTACTAAAAAGCACTAACAGCTTAATCTGGTTCAAGGTCAGTTAACATTCATCTGTATCCCCTCCCCGGTTGCATACCTCTCAACCTTTTGTCCCCAAATGTGGAACATTACCTGTCAAAATGTGGAACAAATGGGCACAATGTGGAACACTTAATCAAATCTTTACCTAAGAAGCTCAAAACACTGTTAAATGTTGTATTTATGTTCAGAAAGTCTATTATTAATTGAATATATTTTTTGCATCATTCACTATGGATTTTGCTTTAAAATGTTGACTTTGAATGTGGAACAAGTCCTCACAATGTGGAACAGGGAGCTTTTGTGAAGTAAATGAGACGTTCCTCGTAATGTGGTACAGTTGAGAGGTATGCTGGGTTGTGCCTGAAAATAGGCAGAATTTGTCTAGTGCACTTACCTGGTCAACAAAAAACTAAATTCACTTCTTAACTACTGCTTTTCTTTATTATAACTTGGCTGAATGTCACTTGCTGAACTCATTGCCTGATTGAAGTAATGAAAATTGACAGTTCCATGATTCTGGAAATGGGGCAAATTTATCCTGAGCTCACTGTCTGCTCATGACACTGATTCTTGGAGCTTTGTGCTACAGATGTGTCAGTATCACTGCAGCTTGGCCTTTCAATGTTGGGTTGTAAAACACTGGAATCTGGTGTAGCTTTTACTATTAGTTCAGTGCTTATGGAGGCTGGATCTGCAGTATCACGCAGGTTTGTTTTGATTTTTTTAACTGGGGTTTTGTCCCTGCAGAGATCAGGAGTGTGCATCACATTTGCCTATCTTCTGTAAACACACTACAGTAGTTGTGCAGGCTACTTTCACAACAATAACCCATGACACTCTTTATTTCTCACAATGCAAGACCAGCATTTGACAAGATTTGTACAGCTGCTGCAAATGCAATGATTTTTATATCTCGTCGATAGTTTTGCAGCATCAGAGCTTTGGGCCATTAGATTTCTAGATAGTGCACACTTATTGGCTTAAAGGTGTACCAATATGTATCATCAGGGTGTATTGCTGTCTGTGCATGCAAATATTGCTTGCAGGAGCACACTCTCAGGACAAAGAGGATTGCCAGGATCTGCAAATAAAAATCCTCTCAGAGCCTCTTTATTTAACTCATTTGGATTAGAATGATTTTTATTATGATGGTTGAACGCTAGTGATAAGTATTCAAGTCAAAACACTCTCCACAATGCAATGGCAGGAAAACAAAGTCAGAACTCCAGCAGCGTTTAGTAAAACTTCTTTTACTCATGCAGTGTAGACAATAAACAAGCGATAGAGCATACAACCGATTTGATCAAACATCGGTACATAGAAAAGTTGGTCCACAAAGCGGCTCTATTTTAGAAACATAGACTTTGACGCAGATAAGGACCACTTGGCCCACCCAGTCTGCCCATTTCCTACCTACTGGTTAAGCTGCAGATTCTAGTTAACCAACAGCCTACTTCCTGCAACCCCCAACTATAATTGCCTTGTGTCTGTCCCATGCATGTTTGAATTTCCCACTGTTTTAGACCGAATGACCTCCTCAGGAAGGCTGTTCCATGTATTCATCACTCTCTCCTGAAAAAAATTTCTCCACATTACCCTGAGCCATCCCCACTCTATCTTTAAATTGTGCCCCTTGTTCTTACACATCTCTTTTCTGAAAGATGCTACCCTCCTGGACTTTGTTGATTCCTTTGAGGTACTTGAACATTTCTATCATGTCCCCCTGTCCCTCCTTTTTATCAAGAGTATACATATTAAGCTCTCTCAGCCTCTCTTCATATGGCTTCTGCTGCAGATCCTGCACCATTTTAGTTGCCCTCCTCTGGACTGCTTCCATTCTGTCTATGCTCTTGTAGATGAGGTCTCCAAAACTGCATGCAGTACTCCAGATGGGGTCTCACCAACTGTCTGTACAGAGGGATAACAACTTCCCTTTTTCTACTTGTGATGCCCTTCCTATGCATCCCAGTATCCCCCAGGCTCTCCTTACTGACTTTTCACATTGCTTACCCACCTTTAGGTCATCTGATATGACTACACCCCAGGTCCCTTTCCATTTTTGTCATTGTTAGTACCTCCCTGCTATTGTGTACTCTTCTCCTGAGTTTTGTTTCCTAGGTGCATTACTTTGCACTTCTTTGCATTGAATCTAAGTTGCCACATGTCTGACCATTTCTCCAACCATGCCAAGTCCCTTCTCATCTTTTCTACCCCTTGTGTATCAACTCTGTTACAGATCTTTGTGTCATCTGCAAAGAGGCATACCTTCCTCCAGACCCTCTGCAATGTCACCTATAAAGATGTTAAAGAGGACTGGACCCAGTACTGAGCCCTGAGGTACTCCACTAGTAACCCCTCTCTTCAGAATGTGTTCCATTCACTATTACCTTCTGTGTCCTGTTGTGCAGGCAGTTTGCTACCAGGCTACCACACTGGGACCCACTCCCAGGCTGGCTAACTTGATTATTAATCTTTTGTGTGGACTGTGTCAAATGCCTTGCTAAAGTCTAGGAAGGCCATATCCACAGCCCCTCCCTGGTCTATTACTTTGGTCACCCAGTCGAAGAAATCAATTAGATTCGTCTAACATGACCTTCCTGCTGTGAATCCATGCTGCTTTGGGTCCTGTGCCCCGCTGACCTCTAGGTACTCAACAATTCTTCTTTCAGAAGTAATTCCATCATTTTCCTACCACTGAGGTCAAACTTACAGGTCTGTAGTTTCCGCTTCTGCCTTGCTCCCACTTTTGTGAAGGAGAATCACATCTGCCCTCCTCCAGTCCTCAGGTACCACCCCATCCTGCCATGATCTGTTAAAAGCGTGGTCAGTGGTGTCACTAGGTCCTCCCTTAGTTCTTTTAGGATTCTGGGGTGAATCTCATCAGGCCCCATTGCTTTGTCCACCTTGAGTTTTAGGAGTTCTTTCAGGACTCTTTCTTCTGTGAATGGACTGGTGTCAACCCCACCCAGAGTGCTTCTATAGTCTGATTTAGGTAACTCCACCTCATCTTCTTTTGTGACTACTGAGCAAAAGTATTCATTCAGAATCTCTGCCTTTTCACTGTCCCCTCTGCCCACCTTCCTCTCCTTTATTAATCTTCACTGTCCTCCCTTAACCTTTCTATGCTCCCTAATGTACCTATAAAAGGTTTTATCTCCCTTCTTAACTGAGTTGGCTATTTTTCTTCAGTTTGGGCCTTTGCTAGTCTGACTGCCTTCCCCACTTCTTTCTGCTTTAATTGATACAGTTCCTGTCATGCTTCTTCTGTGATTCCTTATACTTTATGAATGTAGCCTTTTTCTCCTTAACCTTCCTGCCACTCTCGTTTGAAAACCATAGTGGTTTTTACTCTGCTTTGTTTTCTTTATTTGCTTACACAAAGGCTTGTTGCCTCTATGATGGCAGTTTTGATTTTCTCCATTGTTCTTCCACCCCTCCTTTTGGTCATTTGCTAGTGCATTTTCAGGTATTCACCCATTTTGCCAAAGTCAGCTCTTCTAAAGTCCAGTGTCCTTGTTTTTGTATGGCTTATCTCCATGGTTGTGCTCATTATGAAGCACACTGTGCAGTGGTCGCTTGTTCCCAGATGTCTACTGACTTCTAAATTTGTGATTCTCTCCATTTGAGAGTACCAGGTCTAATATTGCTCCTCCGAGTGGGTTCCAACACAAGCTGTCTAAGGCCTGCCCCTTGCAAGGTATCGAGAATTACCCTGTTTTGGACGTGGCTGCAGTACCTGTTATCCAGTTAACATCTGCATAGTCAGGTCCCCCATCAACAGTATCTCCTTTTCAACCATTTTGAGAATGTCCTCTATCATTTTGTTGTCCATTTCCTCCTTGAGACAGGGGTCTGTATACAACCCTGTGCAGATTGTGATGTCATTCCCTGGGATTTAGGTTTGGAAACCCTAACATTTTACAACGTGTAAACATTTTATACACTCCACGGACTACTACTGAGATGCAGTGCATCCCATCCTTGTTTACATTTCAGCGTCCATTACTGATGCCTTCATCAGAACATGATATTCAAGTCCCCTGTCATCTTTTCATATGACAAAGGAGTTCTGTTTCAAGTTTTGACACCCTCTCATCTGTGATGAGCCAAACCAAGCTGTAGCTCAACCAGACATGTCTCACCAGACCATCTGGTGTGTTTGGATTAACAGCCTCTGAAGACCTTAACTTTTGCAGATCAGATTGACTAATGGTTGTATGATGGCTTGTTCGTCATGACCCTCTTTTCTCGGTTGTTTTAAAATAGAGACAAAATGTTATTGGCTCCATTGAAAGCAGTATCACTTGTAATATTACATTGTCTGTTGTTTCTATGTTATTAAGCTACCTGTTTATGCCTGCTTTTAAGCATATCATTGAGCTTGTAGTCTAAGATTTGCCTTCGTCCCATGTACACTGATTAAAACTGTCTAAGGATATGGTATGCATATGTTGTAGTTATTTCTTTAAAATGCATTTCTATTTGTTTATTTGGAAGCCAGTCTTTTAGAACATTACTAGTCCACACAGTACTTTTCTGAGTATTTGCTTCATCCTTGCCCTTTTCAATGCATCAAGGTCTGATGGGCAAAGCTCTATATGTCTAGAAGTTTTGAATACTGTCGTTGTTGACTATCTGTGCTTTTCCCACTAGCAACATTACTTCTCTGAGATGTACAGATTTTAATACTGTATCACTGATGCTGGACATTTTTACTTCACTTTCATACTGTTTCTCCTCATTTATACCGCTATACTTTGAAGGCACATTGCTGATTATTTCACTTGACTCATACCTCCTGCTACATGAACTGCTTTTCTGAATGGAATCATAACTGAAGCTGTTATCTGGTACACTACTATTGGTGTTTTTTTTTTTTCAAATGACTGGTACCTGTTGCTGTTCAATGATACATTACTATATCCACTACTTCAGGACTTCTGATTCCTGTCTGACTTATCCTGTGTGTAACCACTACCCATTGTTAGTTTAGGTTCATTAGTTGAATGCCATTTGACATAATTCTTCTTCTGTTCACACTGTGGGTATTTTCCTTCAATGCCACACTGCTAATCCCACTAGTTTTCGAAACTGACTGGTAACTGGGGTCACATTGGGCATAGTAGTATTTTGGCCTGCATTACTACTGTTCAGTTGCTCTGTCATTTGATTAGCTGTTTCTGCATTTTCACTATTTCTGCTGGTAATAATACTGTTGAAGAAACTGTCTTTCTTACTTCTGTATATGGGAATATCTTTTATAATTATTACAGTTCCTGTTTTTCCTCTTTCTTCATTACTTGTTGGAACTACATACTTTGAAATAACACTGTTCGTTACTGGTGTGCCTCTTGCTTCATTATACACTGCTGTGTTCTTAGTATTAATTATTGCAGCTATGATACAGACTTTGAGATGCTCGCACTTTACTATTAACTACTTTATCTGACACTTCTCCATTTGGAAACTTCTCTGCAAGTCACTCAGTCATAGACAAATGTCCAAATATTTTAAACTCATACGCCATTGTGCATTATTCGGTATCGCAAAACTGGAACTACTATTGCAATCCATGTGGAACTTGCAATGCAAGATGTGATTCTAAAGGCTGCTTCTTGCAGGTATTTATTTTATTCACTCACTGCTGTATCTGCACTCAAGAAAATATTTTGTGTGACCAGCACAGTGGGTGGGTGGGAAAGCACAAAATCTGTCGATAGTCTGAATGCCACAGCAATTACCATCAGTTTTAAAAGTGTTGACGCTTTACTGGACCTTGAGTGGTGATTTCTCTGACAGACTGATCACCCTCAGCATGTGTATATCATGGATTAATGAATTGTCATATAACATGCCATGTCTAATCAGATTTGTTTATTTATCTTTTCATATTATAAGACCACACAAGCAACCACAGACAACCAGCATCAGATAAAACAACAAAATACAACTTTTTTGATGACAAAAATGCAGTAGCACTGATTTTCTACCTTCATAAATTTGCATCTGTGTCATGCTCACTGGTGTGACATACATGTGAAATTCTGGTTGCAGATAGAAACTAATATACTCAGATCACATCACTACTTCCATCTATAGAATGCAGACCCACAATCACACATACAAATCTACAATACATAAATCACAAGAGTTCCTTTATATGCCAAAATGCAGGCCCTATGGGGCCAGTGCTTCTGTTGTCACAGGTACTTATGCATACTGAAAGACATACTCACAGTTCTGTCAGCAGAAGTGCAGACCCCTGAGGAGCTTGTTCCTCTGCAACTGCAGAAGTAAGACATACAAACCGAAATCTGGCTGTAGAAGTAGGCCTCGCAAACTCCATGATACCTAAATTACAATAGTGACATTGTCTGCAGAGGCAAAGCCCTGAGGGCCTGTCACACTGCAGGTGTAAGTCATACACACCAATTTCTTTTTGCAGAAAGGCATGCCCTGCAGCTGCATGTCAAATCCATGATACTCAAATTGCAACAGTACCTCTGTCTGGAAAAGCAAACACCACTGGTACTCATGAATACTGTGAGACATATTCACACAGTTGTAGCTGCAGAAGCAACTCCACAATGCAGCACAAAGGTAGGGAAGGGGTGGGGATTTAGGTTTGGAAACCCTAATGCAACATTTTCCTACTTTTGAGGCATTAAACCGAGCTCTAGCAGGTGTATTAATACAGACTTTTGCTATTACTGTTCTTTCTTTTGAGATAATGTACTTGTATCCTCATTCATGCAGGTTTCTTTGGGACCTGCATGAACAGAAACAGACATGCAGAGCCCTCCTCGGCCTTGCACCAAGGGACGAGTTAATCTGTCTATGAAGTCCAGAGCCTGTGGGCAAAAGATGACAAGAATTTGTGGGGCTGAACTAATTCATTGTTCAATAATAACTTGGTCATTTTATCATATTTGTTTCACCAGATTGTCAATATAATCTTCTTTGACCCCACCTCATGAACCTGGTAAGTGAAAAGTTTCAGATCCCACCTCAATGGTGTTTTCATAGAGTGAATGTGAACTCACATTTCAGGATGGATTTGAAAAGTTTTACTTACTTTGTCCAAAATGTGGTGTCCCAAAAAAGCCATGTTGAAAATGTGTTTAAAATATTTAAAATGACAACATTAGAAATAAAAGTTCAAAATGTATTGCAACACACTAACTAGACCTACCTTACTTTCTCATATTACAGTTACAATTCTAGAAGGGGGGTCATCTTCTGACTGGAGAGCTGATCTATGCCATGGAACCAAGTTTAGTGAGTATGGATATGTTGAGGGGCTGTGGGTGGTGAATGCAGAATGAGGGGTCATTATGGAAGGAAGGGGTGGGGAGGCAGAGATTGATGAGGGATAATTTTCCACTTTTCAAGTTAAAGTTACCCAAACAAAAAGATTATCAAGGGACTTTTTTTTACTGGGAGACAGTAGCTGACACTGGGGATTGGGCAACCCAGTGTTGGCATAGTCTTCAGCAGCAACAGAGTGGCACCCAAGTGCCACCACATATATATTTGGGGGGCTGGTGAGGGCCAAAATTAAAGAGTCACATATTTATTTTCATGCTAAAGAGGAAAAAAAGATCAAGAAGGGATTATTTCCTTTTTACAGGAAACAATGGCCAGCACTGTTTTGGGCACCCCAGTGTCAGAATAGTCTTCAGGGGCACCCAGGGTGGGTGCACTAGTGCTCCCTCCTATGTACTGAGGTGGGTGAGCTGGAGGGATGGAGGTGTAATGAAGTGGTACCAGGGAAAACACCATGGTCTGCTAAAACTTCTAAAAGGGAAAGGACAAGGGAGGGCTGGCTGAGCTGGTAGGAGGAAGGTGAACAGTTAAAAAATTAAAAAGCAGTGTAACTTACGCAGGTATGCTGTTTCCATCTTGCAGCTATGCCAGGTGGGCTGGTTTTGGGAGGAATATGTCACTGGCACATTGGCTAGGTTTGGCTAATGTGCCACAGGCACCAAGTAACTCGAACAAAGGAAGCAATAACTGTAATGTCCAATAGCAGAAGTGGGATTCTTAAGTGTGGCTTTTATTCACATTCAACAGAATAAACAAAGCATAGATGGACCCCATGGGGATACACCTTGGTAATGCAGATTTATGGAGATCAGAACACATCCTCATTCACTTTAGCCTCAGGCTCTGAACACACAGGGCACAGAGCCCAAACTTGTACTCTGCTCTGGGTTTTCCCTGGCTCAGCTCCCTTCCAGCCACTTGAACACTTTCCATATAGCATGGAAACATTTACTGGTGGCTCCTAAACCACCTATAAGCACTTCTGCTCCATCAGGGAATCTTCCTCATCAATCCCACATCTGGTACTTTTCTCAGGCACTGGCCAAGTACCTGAGAGAAAGCAACAGGTATCCCAAAGTAACCCCATAGAGGTGAATTTGGTTACTACTGGTGTGGGGGTCTTCCACCTCTCACTCCCATAATTCATACCCAGATATTTCTCTGGACTGTAACACCTCATCCTTTAAAACACTTTGCTGTGTATATTATTTTAAATGTATTCACATTCAATCTATTGTCTTTACATCCCATTTGTGCTGAACTTGAACATACTTAAAATAAGTGGCTGCTGCCCATTACTCTAGACACCCACAGAGTTAAGCAGTCCAATCCCACATCTTCCAAACTGTACTTGGCTGCCTTTTCCTGACCCCACAGTAACAGTCACTTTAGTTTCATTTTGTCTCAGGTAGAAACACATGGCTCTTAAGCAGAGAAAACTCACCCCTTGGTTGCAGGTTCCCACAGGCATTTACTCCTCAAGGGAAATCTAGTCCAGAACTTCAGGTGCCTCAGCATGAACTTAAATCAGGTAGCTTCTTTTTTCACTAGCCAGACCGGGGATTGCCCTGGAAGCAGGCTGATTCTTCTCCCCATCCCTGCAAGGATGGGGCTCTGAACCACTGAAAGCGGTCTCTACCACTTCAATGTGTTCTTGTGTTCCTCTTCAGGTGAGAACACACACCTATACCAAAAAATAGCTTTCTTGACAGAGCTTAGAGCTTGAGGCCTGCCTACAGCAGAGCATCTCTACTATAGACTGCCACAGACTCTACTCAACTCATTTCAAATTCCCAGTGTTCTATTCTAACCTCCAACTGCAACATTCCAGAGTGGCTTATGCAGCTGTGACAGTTCTAAAATGATGTCATCTCTCAGTCTCAGCTGAGACTGAGAACAGAGGAGACAGTGTGAAATCCATTTAGCTGGAGTTTCACAAGCTGCCTCCTGCCTACCACTAGGTCTTACTGGGATTCTAGTAACCCTGGATAACAGAGGGGTTACAGCAGTACTGGAGAAAAGAACAAGAGAGGGCTGGCCGAGCTGGGAGGGGACAGTCAATGTAAGTTTCAGTGGTTTGGGTGCAAGTTGAAATTTATCCTGTCACTTTATTCTGGGCCATGGCCCTGTGAGAAGTTAGTCCTGACTACTACTGTGCTTCACTAGTTCCCTTTGGGCCCTGCATGTAACAACATCAACTCCTTAGTCTCTTCCTGCAGGGCCATTTGGTCCAATGTGAAGCAGGAGATGATCCTGACTTGTTTCACACCTGGCCATTCTGCCCCTATTTGAAGCAGGAAACATACTGGTCCCTTTGTGAAACAGGACCTAACTGCTGACTTGCCTTACAAAAAGCCTAAAGGGCCCTATGCCAAGCATGATCTGAGACCCTAAGTTGTTCATGCAATGCATTTCAGTCCATGCACAACACAGGACCATAGTTCTAATTTGATTCATACAGGATTGGAAAGCAGGACGTACAAGGGCATTTGGCACTGGCTAAACAGGACTTGGTATCTAACTTGCTTTGCACAAGACCCTTCAGGGCAAACAAGAAACAGGACTTGAGTCATAACCTTCACTGCAGAGGGCCCTTCAGGACTGGGATTTAGATTGTGGAGGGATGTAAGAAAGTATTACTTAACTAAAAGGGTGGTGGAACCATGGAACAGCCTGCAGACTCAAGTGGTGGCAGCAAACAACTGTGGTTAGTTTCAAGCATGCATAGGATAGAATGAAGGGATAGCCATCACTGGTAGGGACAAGGATGGGAAAGTAGTAGGATAACTATTGGGAGGGTTACTACCACTGATCAATGCCAGGTCATGAGGTTCTATTGAGGCCCATGGGCAGACTGGATGGACCGTTGGTCTTTTCTACCTTCATCTTTTATGTTTCTATGCTTTAGCATTAAATTTGGAGAAGCAGAGGGTGAACAGTGCTCAAAAATTCCAAACATCAGGGCTGGCCCAGTGGTGCTGAGGGTTGATTCACTGGACACCACACCTCATGCTATGCTGGCAACCCGGTTCGGGAATGGACTCAGTTGCCGTGGTCAAGTGGGTGAAGGAGGATTGAGCATCCCTATGGATACTCTCCTCCTCCTTCTGGGGTGGGATACTAGGGTGCTTCAAGCACCCAATTCCCTGAAGCTGGTGGAAGCATCGGGCTTTCAGAGCACCAGCAGCCCTGCTCTGTGGAGTCAGGGGAAGGGAGAATGCTGTTAGGTGCTTGGAAGTCGGCATGCATCAGCACGCTGTCAGCCTGGACATACGTTCTTCATGCCAGCGCCCCAGTGAGACGGAGAAAACAGGGAAAATGCAAAACAACATGGCCCTACATGCACAATGAAACTGGGGATGGGATGTCTTGGGGGATTGCCCTGGTGGACAGAGTAGGAGGAGGTATGAGGCCTCTCTGAAAGCAGTGGAGCCGGGCAAATAATAAAAATTCCAAGCATCAGACCTCCTTACTTTTGATGTTTCAAAACCTAGCTGATGCATATATGTAGTTTTTTTTTTGCCATGAATGTCCTGTCTCTTTTAGATAGCCATGTTACCTGAGTGGATACATTATCAGGGCCCTAAAGGTCCCACGACACAACATGGCATAAATCCATGAAAGAGGAGATAACATAGTAGTTGCTTCATGCAGTCCAACAGGGTTTTTATGTCGTGGTTTGGACCTTCGTTGTTAATGATTCCTGAAAGGGGATAGGGTTGTTAATAAATTAAGGCACAGAGGCACTATGGCCTGTAATTTCAAAGAGTTGCAACAGAGGAAACAGTAAGTTGCATCAGTTTTGTGTTGCAAATTGCAGCTGAGTCTGTATCAGTTATAATGCAAGTACCATACTAATTGTCAGTTGTGACATAGCTATGAAAATATGGTGCAATTGTGTTTCATCTGTATGGTGCAAACTTGTGTATCTTGATGCAACTGCATCAGTTTTATCACTTTTAAAATACCACTTCATGTCTCAACTGCACCTAGACATATTATTTCTGGTGCTAAATAATCTTTTAAAGTAAATTGGATGCCTGAGATGCAGGAAAATATAACATTGCAAGGCAGGTGTCATCCAAGAGTCCATGTTTGTTGTGGTTTTAGTCAACTGGATGATTTGGTGTACAGAGAAGGGACATCAAAGCCTCACTCAACCAAGGCACCAGGGAGAGAGAGAGAGAGGAGAAGATACAAGCTTTTGTCAATGCTGAATGTTGGCTTGCTGGCATTGGCATTGGTAGTGCAGGAGTTAGAAGACTGAAATTGGAATGGCAGTGAATGTTAAACTAAGGCCAATCCCCCCACAGAGACTGAAAGGCGTTGGAGTGTATGCCTTTGGATCATTGGCTATAACGCTTTACTCCATTCCACTCACCCCACCTTCCAGATAGCAACAGGTGTTGTGGTGCCTTGGGGCTTCAGCCCTTATGCTCACCCATTCCATAATGAAATAAGCTGTGATGGATGCAGTATAGGAGAATGGCATGAACATTAGGGCCAAGACCCCAAGGCACACCTCCATGCCTGTCAATGGCTGCAGGGTGGATGGTGGGGTGGAATGTCATGAGCATTTAGGCTGATGAACCCAAGTCACACCCCGATGGCTGTCAGTCTCTACAGTGTGGGGTGTTACAGTTGAAACCCTAATGTCCCAGGAATTTGTTGGTATTTTCACCCAGATTTTCAACATGGGCTTTTGGGACCCCACCTAATGAAATCTGTCACTAGCATTTCATTACTCAATCCTGTAAGGTGGTTTCACACAGCGACTGCACCATTTGGTACCACAGTGGAAACATATTTTGGGCAGGATGTAAAATGACAGTTGTACTGTTCATGAGGAGGTGTGAAAATGGCAATGTTGAAAATCTGGAGAAAATGAAAAATTGGTGAAGTTCAGAGCATGCATAGTAACTGTGCAATGCATGCCTGTAACACAATCATGTTTTGGAATTTTTTCACCAGATTTTCAACATGGGCATTTTGGGACCTCTCTTCAAGAACAGTGACACTGTGATTGTGTTAATCTGTCCCAGAAGTTGATTTCCCACAACAACGGTGCCATTCTGTGTCACAGGTGAGAAAACACATTTTGGGAAGAATGTGAAAATGACAAGTAAGGAGGTGAAAAAATGGCAATGTCGAAAATTTGTAGTGAAAATACTGAAAACTGGCAAAGTTACTAATGTGCATAGAAACGGCGAATGCACATTTGAAACACAGTCATTGTTTGGAATTTTTCACCAAATTTGCAATATGGGCTTTTGGGACCTCCTTCATGAACACTGTCTTTTCGATATTGGTCCCAAAAGGCAATTCCATGCAGAGACCGCAAATCACCTTTTAGGACCAAGAAATGAAATGACAGTACCAGTGTTCATGAGGTGGGGACCAAAGAACAACAGTGAAAAGGGTAAAATAAAACAACAATTTTGACAAAAATTTGCCATGTTTTGGGCTGGAGGCAGTTCTACTGTTTCATAATATATTTAGATTTATAGTGAGGGTATCTCTTATGGTATAAGAAGGTTATCTCATGCTGTTTTGGGCTGACAGATCCACTCAGCATTACTTTGCAGGTCTCTCGCTCAAAACAGCATGAGATAACCTTCTTATTCTGTAAGAGACACCTCACTATACATACTCCCCCTCTTCCGCAAGCACTTGAGCAAATAGTGGTGGACCAGTTAATTGAACACCTGAAACAATACCAACTTCTCTGTCCTGAGCAACATGGCTTCTGATCAGGTCACAGTACTATCACGGCCTTGCTCAAATTCACTGGACACATTCACCATTTAATTGATCAAGGTCTCCTGATTGGGGCAACTTTCATTGACCTATCAAAAGCAGTTGATATGGTGCATCGTGACCAACTGTCAGCTATGGGATTCTCCTCGGAATCAGTACGCTGGCTCAGCAGCTACCTTCACAATCTGTCATAAAAGATCAAAATGGGGAGATCACCTCTGATAACAGACCAGTCCACTCAGGGTCCAACAAGGATTAATTCTGGGACACCTACTGTTCAGTTATTCCAAAACAATCTGCCATCTGCATGGCTGGGCCAAATGCTCCTATATGCAGATGACACAGTCATATTGAATAGCAACCTTAATCCAGAAACAACTGCAAAGAATCTCCAAAAGGGGTTCTCAGCCACTGAAAAATGGTTTATGCATCACAGACTGGTCATGAACTTCAAAACAACTAAGACTATAATGTGTGATTTTGTATTTCTTTGAAACTTGACTTCCCAGTCAAATGCCCTTTGGGTAACCATTGCCTCAGTGCTTGCACACAGAGGTTCTTTGTCTTTTAAATTGTTTTGTTTTAATTGGGTTCACCACAACATAACCCAGATAGACTATCTTAGGGTAGCTGGTTCATTCCACTAAGGGTGTCAAACAGACAAGGCATACTGACGAGTCCTGGTAGGGACGAAACACGTGTCTATGTCTTCTGTTGGCACCCTTTGCAAACTGTGTGAGAAGCCTTTCATGCATTTATGCTAAAGTTGAATCAACATAATATTCTGTGGTGATTTGCATATGCAGCCCATGATGCTTTGCATTGTGGGGGCATGTGTGATTTTGTATTTCTTTGAAACTTGGCTTCCGGTCAAATGCCCTTTGGGTAATCATTACCTCAGTGCTTGTGCACGAGGTTCTAAGACTATGATGTTCACCAGCACACAGAGCAAGCATAAGGCTCTCCCTTGCAATCAGGAATGCCAATAGGGACCCACTGGAACACGTTCCAGTACCTGGGCATCACACTCGATGCTATACTTTGTACACCCAACACATCGATAACACAGCAAGGGTGATTAATACAGGAATTGGGATCCTATAAGCATAGACCCTGCCTAGCATGTGAGGGCTTTGAACCTGGCCATCAACAGCTCGACAGTCTCCCTCGCTGACTATGGCCTGGGAATCTACAGGTCAGCACAACAGACACAGCCCTAAACCACATCACCACTGCACTAAACAAGGCAGGTTACTGCTCACAGGTGCAGAAACACACACCTGTGAGGTCTACAGCCGGGCCGGTAGTGCTACAACTGAAGGACAGAATAAACTACCAAATCAGCCTCATCGCCAAGAAATGCTCCCTCAACCAACTACCCACAGGGTCATTCAGAACCTCCTAACTCCACACTCAAGCACTCAATGCACAAGGAACTCCTCCACTCAGGTGTGCAAAGTTCCCAGATGCTGCATAGCCCTGGCACAACGTTCCTTTTACTATCATGCTCCACTATGGACCAATGCCTTACATCCCGGATGTTATTAATGCCACCTCTATTGGATCGTTCAAATGCACACTCCGCAGCACCTAGTAAAATCTAGTAAATGTGACTGCTACCATTTGTACCATCCTGGAGCATCAACCAACTTCCTACACTTACCTCCTGACAACTCACTGGGTTGAGGAACCCAATCCCAGCACTTTAGGTTATACTTACCCCAAATTATGACATCCCTCCCACTTCCCTATCCCCTCAGATGCTCCCAACCACCGACTCTTCCATCCATGTTTGCAACCCTTCCTTCTTCTTACCTTGAGAGCTTCCAAGTAGGGTGTTAACCTCTGATGCCGGCAATTGCTATACTGCCTAAGCTGTTTAATGCTGTTGTACTCTGTGACTTGCCTGTACCATATGTAACCCTGTCATCTGTGCTGTGTTGTCTATGTAACTGACATGGAACCTATGAATGAGCAACTACTCACTGGTGCAATCCAAGACCTCAATAAATAAATAAAATAAAATAAATAAAATATATTAATATATTAAATAGTACCATTGTAGTTTCTTTAACAGACAGCACAGCTAAGAACTGCCAGAAAATATTCAGTGGTGAAATAAATAGTCTTCCAGCAACTAAACTTGGCACTATGCCCATCCAACTGCTGGAGAGCTTTAGAGTACAGCTTGGGTTTATTTTTCAGACAGATGGAAGTGATTGAATCTTGGGGCAATGGTTTCTCAAGTATCCAAGGATGGGGTAGAAAGGTCAGTTGTTTTCCTCAGATAGAAGCTGCTACTGCGTGAAATTAACTACTCTGCCATGGAGAAGTAGTTTGATCATTATCAGGACTATCCAGAAATAGGTCCCTGTCTGTATGGAAGGTCATTCACAGTGGTCACAGACCACAATCCATTACAATGGTTGAACAGAATGTGTAGAAAAATGGCACACTATTTCACTGGAGTAACAGCTTCCAGGAATATGATTTCACCATACAGCATCACATTGGTGCACACATTGCTAATGCAGATGGACTGACTCACTAGAATTAATAAACAAGTGACCGATGGCCTGTATGAAGTAATTATTCATGGACCTCATAAATATGCAACTTCATAAAATGTGTGGGGACGGTACATGATGACAAGATGTTTTTGCTGGTAGTCTGACTAATTTTGTCAGCTGCTATTTACTGTCTGTAGAAATGGGAACCAGGATTCATTAATCAACTGTGATAAAACTGGCCTACTAATGAGATGATTTTCCACAATCTAGCAGCATTCCTAAAGTGGTACTTGGGCCTACATTGTAAAAGGCTTCTTGAAAGGGATAAGGTCAATAGTAAACAAAATTCAAAGACACTATAGGCCCTAACATCTGTACCGAGACTTAAGGAAACAAAGCATAGTGTGGACAGTGAGGTTAGAAGAACTTGTAACTGGTGCGAAAGACAGAAGCATTTACCTGAACAAGCATGAAAGCTTTTTTGTAATCCTGTATGTACTATTGTTTAACTATGAGCAAAGACTGGACATTCT
The DNA here is from genome assembly GCA_016271365.2 of Neoceratodus forsteri. NCBI lineage: Eukaryota > Metazoa > Chordata > Ceratodontiformes > Ceratodontidae > Neoceratodus > Neoceratodus forsteri. The sequence goes on from CM028129.1 coordinate 1,022,742,696, forward strand.
TGAATATTACTGCTGTTGTATTTGGACAACCAGTGTTTAGTAATAAATTAACTGGTTGTTTGAGACTGCATCTCTCAGGGAAGGTACCTGGATGAAGGGTGCATAGTAAAAGTCTCAAAGAGAAAGAACAGTCTGTCATACTCGAGAGTGCTGCTCCATCACATAGAATCTAAAGGTGAAAAGGTGGCAGAAAAGTGTTATCAGAGTACTGGGGTCTGCATGCCTGCTAAATCAGGGACCTTGATGGTGGCGATGCGCGATCCAGACAGTCTCTTTGGCAAAAGTCTGAGACCAAGAAGGAGGATCACTGGGGACCGCAGGGTACTTTGACTATCACAATTGTGGTAGTGTACACATTGTCAATCTTTCATGGTGCTATGACAGTGGACTCCATACAAGTAACCGGGTGACTAGGGGAGTGAGGGTGACAGGGTGCAGGTGTTAGAGGGGCAGAAAATGGCATGTGCACTGGAGTAGCCAGACTGATCTGAAATAGAGACTTGAAATGATAGTAACTGAGAAGCATTTGTTAGAAAATGCAGCACATAACTCGACATTTCAAGCCAGAAGTGTTTTAGTCTTGAAGCAGAGAAACAAATGCAAATAGTACATTTCAAAAGAAGTCTCTAAAGGCACATTATAAATTAATTTAATATACTAGCATTCATTATATATGAGACAGCAATTCATCTGGTAGTTATCTCAAAACATATAGTGAAGTTACTGTGAAATGGAGCAGACAAAAAATTTGTAAAAATGAAGCCCCAGAAAAGGAATAAAAATCAAGAAATTGTCACAAGTGACAATAGAATGACTACCCACTGAAAATAAAAGCAAAACCAAGATAATAACAAAAAAACTTGAGACACCCAATTAGGTGAAATCGAAAAGTAGGAGGCAATCATTGCCAAAATATCAAGGTTTGTAGTGGTGAAGTGTGTCAACCACACACAGCAGAAAGGTAATAGAAGGACAACAACCCACATGCATAAAGGAACAGAATGTGAGACAGCATAGATATAGTGGCTGGACTCCAGCTACAAAGCCCATTAGGGTAGCCACATATTGTAGTGGGAATACATATAGATATCTAAAACCACACAGAACACAAGGAGAGGGAGAAATAAATGAAAATGGGATAGAAAGAAAGAGAAGCCTGCTTGACTGAGCTGAGCAGAGCAGAGCAAGAACACATATTAAAATGTACGGTATGTGGTATATAATTTGATCCTCTCAGGAGTTGAGCAGGTGCTTTGCAGGAATCATGCAACTTGGAAATAGGAAATCTGTAAGATAAAGTGAAACAAGGTTAAAGTAAGAAATACTCATTTAACGTAAACACCAATATTTCACCATTTTGAAGCAGCGGCTTCAATTACATTCTATTTAGGGCGAGGCTTTAATTCCAGGGCGGATACTATTTGAGGGCAACTTATATTAGTAAGGTATGGTAAGCCATTCAGATCAGGCTTCTATTGTGGTCTATTCCATAGTGCCCTGATGTCAAAACCTGTAATTGACATGACATTTAAACGCTGAAGTAGCATACACAGTACAGATGCTATAGCAGTTGTCTGGTACAGTCATTCTTTTGCTTTTAAAATGGCCAAAAGGAAGTGTTATGACTTGGATTTTAAGTTGTCACTCATTAATAGAGACAAACGGGAAGGTAATTGCCCAGTGGTGGAGGGTCTAAAACTGGACAAAAACAGATTTGTGACTGGTGGAAAAACAAGGAAAGGCTGCAGGCTATGGTCACTGAAACTGGCAGCTCTGAGTCTAACCGCAAACACTGACAGCTTCTCGGTTCTGGCCATAAGCCTTCATATCCAATCAGTCAGTCAATCTTTATTTTATCAGGTGGAACACCTTTGAAAAATACTAATTTAGAAGATGGGCCTGGAACTGAGGAAGCCAATCTTGCAACCTGGATTTCGCTTCAGAGAGAGCAGTACCTCAGAGTGACCCTTAAAGCTATTGCCCTGAAAGCCTCTTCCATAATACAAAATCCTGACTTAAAGCTAGCAGAGGTTGGATGGACGACTTCTTGTCACAGTGGGGTTTACAATAAGACAGCGCATCACAGTGGGCCGGACACTGCCAGAAGACTACCTACCAAAGGTGACCGAGTTTGTGTATTTTGCACCAAGCAGATAATAAACAGCAACATTCCTATGCAGTGCATTGGTAACATGGACAAGACTGCCATGTGGGCTGACATGCCCTAAGAGAAAACCGTAGAAGCTATGGGCGCTAAGTCAGTCCCTTTAATGGCTACCAGGCATGAGAAACAATGAATCACAGTTTGTTTGGCAGCAATGGCAGATGGAAGAAAACTTCCTCCATTTGTCATGTTAAAGGCAAGGAATGCCCAAAGAGTTGTTGGCATTCAGGGAGTTATTGTGGCAATGTCTGAGAATGGCTGGATGAATGAGGAACTCACTCTGCAATGGGTTGATACAGTATAGAGTGGCATTGTGTTTAGCAAGTGCATGTTAGTCTGGCACACATTCCATTGCCACATATTGCCAGCTGTTAAAAAAGACTTAAAAAGAAAAATAAACTGATGGCTGCCATCCCAGGTAGGTGTACCAATCTTCTGCAACCCACAGATGTGTGGTGAAACTCCCTGTTTAAAGCGCGGTACCAAGAGTGCTATGATATGTGGCTTGCTACTGAAGAGAGAAACCTGACAGCAAGTGGAAACCCTAGAGCACCTTCATAGTTGCAAATGCTAGAGTGGGTAAAAGATTCTTGGGATAATGTGACAAAAGAACACATTGTCATGTCATTTGAGGTCTGTGGAATCACATCCATGGACTTGGACACCATCCACAGTACCAGGCAAGATGGGGTGGTGTTTGATGCTCCTCAAGCAATCGCAGACAAGTTGACAACACTACAAGGTTTGAATTTAGCCCCTTCTGAATAACAGCACATTTGCAAAATACTTTACCAATTTCTGTCTTTCTTTTTAGGTTCTGGTTGTAGTGGCACTGCATCACAGAAATCAGACGTTTGTGATGAGGATCCAGACGATGACAGCTGCTCTGAAGTAGACGCAGAACCAGATAGCGAGGATGAATTGGATTAGATTGTTGATTTCCAAACTCTTACTTGCTGTTCAAAACATAAAAAGATTAAAGTTGAAAAGAAACCAGTGTCCTTTCAGTTACCAGGGTTATACTACCAAATACTGCCATACAGGACGCAGCGCTACTGCGTGTGGTAGCAACCTAAACCGTGTGGTAGCAACCCGAAACACGGAAGCAGTTCACTTGAGTTCTTGGGGTAGTACTGTTCCAATTTCAGTAGCACTGTAATACTTAGAAATGTAATTCTTAATTTAACTTTGCATTTTTGGGGGTAAAAGCACACCAGTCGGCGACCACAACACTCATGAACACTCAGGGACGAAAGCTTATCGATCAGGATCCAGATAGGAAGGCTGAGGGCTTGGATCGATGTACAATAAAGTCAATAATATCACCATTGATTTCAGGCTACTAATTGAGGGCAGCTTCTATTACTAACATTGAAATTACCCCGCAGCTACTCTTTGAGTGCAGATACTAACTGAGGGTGGCTTTAAAACAGTGAAATATAGTATCTGTAATAATGGTACTAAAAATGGGATAGTAGCTCTTTAATTACTAAGACTTTGAGATGCACATAGAGATAGACAGACAGAGACAGAGATAGAGATAGAGATGAAGATAGAGATAGATGAAAGCAATAAGATATGACAGGGTGGTGGTTGTCATGGCTTAATGCACACCACAGGGGTGTTGTGAGGCACCAGACACTTGCATTGAGTGCTTCAGCCTCTGAGACGTGCATTAATCAAATGACAGCCACTGCCCTGGAGTATCTTATTGTGCTTATAAATGGGTCCCTTGCAGCAATTTTGATGCATATAAATAAAAAAATTGGGGAAAACTTTCAAAAATGGATTTTAAAATACAAATATAAAAAATATTTCATGTTCACTGTATGGCACTGGTGTTGACTGGCTTAACAGTACATAACTAAAAAGCATTGTATTGCTTTATTCAGTGAGGTCACAGAAACACAAACACAGAAGATGATGGCAGAAGGAGACCTGTGGTCCATCAAATCTGCCCAAGTGAGGTATCCCAGGATCTATTGTACACGCGTGTGTTGTCTTCCTAGTCACCCACCTAGCCCTTGCCAGTGCCATGTGTTTGTTCCCAATACTTGCCCCACCCATGCTTAAAGCTGATACTGACTTTGCAGCCACCACCTCAGGAGGTAATCTGTTCCAAGGTTGCACCACCCTCTCTGAGAAGTAATACTTTCTGATGTCCCTCTTGAACACTCCACCCTTCAATCTCCACTCGTGCCCTCTTGTAGTAGAATTGGCATTACTGGTAAAAGCTGGACTTTGACACCTTGTTGATGCCTTGAAGGAACTTGAAGGTCTCAATCATATCCCTCTCCCTCCTAGTCTCTAGTGAGTACAATTTCAGAGCCCCAAGCCTCTCTTCATAGGTGATTTCCTGAAGGTCATGTATCACTTTTGTTGCCTTTCTCTGGACCACTTCCAATCTATCAATGTCCTTTCTTAGGTGAGGTCTGAAGAACTGTACGCAGTACTCCAGATAAGGCCTCACTAATAACCAGTAAAGTGGTAGTATCACCTCCCTGTCCCTGCTGTCTACCTCCCTGCCATTGCATCCCAACACCCTGCTAGCCCTGCCATACGCCTTATTGCACTGATTTTTCTGCTTCAGGTCATTCCTAATGAAGACTCCCAGATAACATTCCACAGCAGAGGAGCTCAGCTGGACTCCACTTAGCCAGTATCCTTTCTTGGGTTTGGCCCTACCCAGGTGCATCACCTTACACTTCTTAGCACTGAAGTTCAATTGCCATATTTGTGATCACCTTTCCAACTTCTTAAAGTCCTCCTGCAGTTGTCTGACTCCTCCTTACTATTCACTCTTCTGAGTTTCGTGTCATCCATAAACAGGGTAATGTTGCCTTTTATGCCCTTGCTGATGTTACTAATGAATACATTGAAGAGGACCAGACCCAGGACTGACCTCTGGGGCACCCCACTAGTGACCTGCCTCTCATTAGATTTCACCCCATTTACTACCACCCTTTGTTTTCTGTCCCTCAGCCAACTCCGTACTCATTTCACTCTCTGTTCTGCTACCCCAACTTCTTCTAGCTTTTTTATGCGGCACTGTGTTACATGCCTTATTGAAGTCAAAGTAAAGCAGTACACCACATGACCACTGTCCAACTCCTTGGTCACTTTGTCATAGAGCGTAATTAGGTTAGTTTGACATGACCTGCCCGTCACAAAACTGTGTTGTTTGTAGTTCTGGATGTGATTTACTTTGAGGTATTCCACTAGATCTTAATGCTTAATAAGGTCCTCCACAGGTTTACCCACTACGGATGTGAGGCTGACTGGCCTAGAGTTACCTGTATCTTCTCTGTCTCACTCTTGTGCAGTGGTGCCACATCAGCCACCCTCCAGTTGCCTGGAACTACCCTGGCTCCAGTGACCTGTTGAACAGGTGCACGAGAGGTGTTACCAGCTCTTCTGCAAGCTCCCTGAGCATTCTAGGGTGTGCCTTGTCAGGTATGATGTCCGAAGGCTCTTTCTGACCTTGTCTGTTATGAACTCCTGGGTGCACATTCTCTGAATCCCTCTCGTCTTGGCTCTAATACCGCTGTCTGGGGTGGGACCTGATTCCCCCTCGTATACCAAGCAAAAGTATTCATTTAGGGCCCCTGCTTTTGTCCTCTGTCCTCCAGACCTCATCCCCACTTTTAGCCTTACATTTCTCCTACTTTCTTCCTTTTTACCCTGATATAGCAGAAAAGTTTTCTCGATCTGACTCCATGAGCAATTTGCAGCTCTTTTGCTGTCTTGGCCTCCTCACTATTTTCCTGGCCTCCTTACTTTTCTGAGTATGATTATGTTGCTCCCTGTCTCCTTTATGATGCCTGAACCATTTGTATGCATGTCATTTGGCCCTGATTGCCTCTTTTACTGAAGTGGAGAACCACAGTGATCTCTTAAATCTATTTTTTTTGTTGTAGTCCTGATGCAGAATCTTGTTGCCTTTATAACTGTATCCCTAATATCTTTCTATATTTCCTCCATGTCTGGCTTGTTTCTGATATTTGTTAACTTATCCTCACTATCTGACTCGATCTACCACAGTCAGCCTTCTGAAAACACAGACCTCTGTGCTGACGTGGTCTTAGTAGCACCCGCTGTTATTTCTAACCAGACAGTATTGTGATCACTATTTGCAAAGGGTTCTACCCACAAAGATCTAATTCTTTAGAGTTTGTGAGGATCAGATCCAAGATGGCATCCCCTGGTCAGGTCCTTCACTAGTTGGGACAGCAGGCAGTCCTGGAATGTGTAGTAAAACTTATCATCTGGAGCTCTTGACTGCTGGGATATTCCAGTCCACATCTGGCAGGTTAAGGTCCCCAACCAACACTATGTCACCTTTACCAGCCATCTTTTTAACTCCTCAGCTAATTGTTCATCTTTCCTCTCTTTCTCTGCCCTGGGGTCTGTATATCACACCCATGCACAGCTTCTTCCTGCATTGGTGGGTAAGTGGAGCAGAGTGACTCCAAGCCCCAGCCTTGGTGCTTTCATTCCCTGTTGCTTCAATGCCCTCCCTCACATAACGTGCAGCCCCTCCACCTCTCCCCATCTGTCTGTCCTTCTAAATAGTGTGTAGCCTGGGATGGCCAGGTCCCATTCATTGCTGTCCATTGCCCAGCTTTCAGTAATGCAATAGCTACCAGATCAACCTTTGTGTCTGCCACTAGAGCCTGGAGGTCAATGATCTTATGTGTGCAGGCTCCTAGCATTGAGGCAGACTCAGTCACTTTGAGTTAGAATTATGATTCTTGTTGGGCTAATTTGTTTCTTTTGCTTGCTGGTTGTTCCTTGTGTAGCTCTTCTGATGTTGGACCTTTGTTGTATGCTTTCTTTATCCTAATGTCATTGGTGCACTTACTGTATGTTTGTTCTCAATTTTCCTGTTGGGAGGGTCTGGCATGGCACACTGTCTGTTTCCATGCCTTAGCCTCCCCTCAATTAGTTTAAATGGTCCAAGTATACTTACAACTTCTAGGCCAGTGCTCTTGTTCCCTCTTGTGTGAGGTGAAGTCCGTCCAGTTTGAAGAGTGATCTATACCAGAAATTCCCCAGGATCCGATAAATGGAAGCCTCTTGTTTGGCACCAGCTCTGCAACCAGTTGTTGAATTTGTCTATTTCCTCCAGTCTGATTCTTTACATGCTACCATATTTACCCCATACAGGCAAAACTTCTGAGAAGGCTACTGTGGTCACAGTTGTAGAAAGCTATCTCTCAGCTTCTTGATACTCTGTTTGCATCCTCCACCATCTGGTTAGCCAGGTCGTTTGTTCCAATATGTACCAGTATTCCCATGTCTCCTCCTCCCTGTCTGCAATTATCCCAATGTGCTTGCAGTCTCTTGTTGCTGAGGTACAGGAAGGCCATCTGACTGTCATCCTCTTCTGTGAGTACTTGTGCATCCTAGATTCCATTCCTCCAATCATGGAGTCACCAACTACTAGGATCTTCTTGGTTCCTTGACTTGCCTGCTGAGGTCTGCTGCTTTGTGTCGAGATTGCTGCAGTCTTCAACCCCTTGACAGAACTAGCATCTCCCTAAGCGGAGCTGACTGATTCCATTCTGTGAGTAGCTCAAAGCAATTTGTTGTCCTAAGTTGGGTGTCTCAAGTTGTGTTGTCCATGCTTTTCTTTGCTGGTTTCCCATGTCCTCTTTTCACCACTTTCCAGCCTCCTGATCCTGTGGATCTTTGAGGTGGGGGAGGTTGAGTGCTCAAGTCAAATGTTGCAGAAGCTAATTTGATGTTGCTTTTACCTAGTATGTATATAAAATGAAACGTTTTGTGGCCATTAATTGACAGTTTTAGAATCAGAAACTGTTTTGGCTCACTGATGGTGAGCATGGTAAATATTATCATTTGCTTTGTGAACACAAGGCTACCACGCTTGCAAAGAAAGAGAATGTTACTGGCAGCCTCAGTGTCAGTTAGGTGCTGATTTGAGGAGAGCATTGGTCAGTAGCAGACATAGGATAATAATTAAAAATTTGAAAAAATGTTTGGATTGCTGAAGGTGAGCATGGTAACACAACACTACCATGCTCGTGTGAGAGAGTGTTACTGGTAGCCTCAGTTTCCATTAGGAGGGCTGATTGGAGAGAGCTCCAGTTAATAGCAGACATAGGACGATAATCAAAAAGTGAGAAACAGTTTTGGATTGCTGAAAGGTGAACATGTTAGATCTGCTGTGTGTGTGGAGCTATCATGCTCACATGAGAGAGAGAGAGAGAGTTACTGGCAGCCTCAAGTGTCTGTTAGGAGTGCTTAACAGAGAAGTGCTGGTCTGTAGCAGACACAGGATAATAATTATTAGAGTTTGGAACAGTATTTGGATTGCTGAAGGTGAGCATGGTAGCTAAGCGCCATTTGGTGTGTGTGTGTGTGTGTGTGTGTGTGTGTGTGTGTGTGTGAGGTGGGGGTGCTACCATGCTTGCATGACAAACAGTGTTATTGGTGCCTCTGCATCTCTTAGGAGCACTGTTCAGAGGACAGCTCCAGTCAGTAGCAGCTGTAGAATAATAATTTTAAAAGTTACATGGCAGAAGAAATGACTGGTGCAGCAAATGGGTGGGCCAGCTAGTGGGAGGATGGGCAGCCAGTTCAAAGAGAAAGTGGTGGAAGGTCAGTGAAGTGAAGTAAAGAGAAGCAGCTTTGAAAATCAAGGCTGTGTGTGAAGGGCATTAAAATGAATCATAGACTCACAGAATCACAGAAGTCTGTCTGCAAAAAGACCCACTGCCCATCCAGTCTGCCCATAAACCACGTACAGGAAGACCCCACTCTCCATTACCAGCCTGCCCCCTACCCATTAGGCTCATGTACTGTATTTATCCCAGGCTCTTTTGAAGTTGTCTACCATATCCACCCGCCATCCATTCCGGCAGACTGTTCCATGGTAGTACCACCCTCTCAGTAAAGAACCTCCCTGATGTCCCTCTGAATCTCCCCTCAAGTTTGTAGGTATGCTCTCTAGTGGAATTGTTTGTACTCATTCTGAAGATACTGTCAACCTCACCCTGTTTATGCCCTTCAAGTACTTGAATGTTTCCACCATAACTCCCTCTCCTCCTCTCCTCCAGTGTGTACGGGCCCAGCTCCCTCAGTCTCTCCTCATATGACTTCCCCTGCAGTCCCTCACCATTTTGGTTGCTCTTCTCTGGACCCTCCAGCATGTCTTTGTCCCCTTGCAGGTATGGCCTCCAGAACTGGACCCCATATTCCATGTGTGGTCTGACCATGGTCTTGTATAGTGGCAGGATCACCTCCGTCCTCCTGCCTTTGAATCCTCAGTCACACTGACTCAGACTTTCAGGTTGTCTGAAATAGTGATCCACAGGTCTCTTTTCTGTTCTGTTACCTCCAGCTCCACCCCACAAACCGGTATTTCATCCTTGTGTTATTCAGCCCTATATGCATAATTTTGCACTTTTTGTATTGAACTGCAGCTGCCACCTTTCTCATCCAGCATAGCCAAATCCTCCCTCATATTATTCAACCCCTTCACGCGTATCAACCCTATTACTATATCTTCATGTCATCAGCAAACAGACATACCTTCCCGTAGACCCTCCATGATGTCCCCAAAGTATATGTTGAAAAGTATGGGTCCCAACACAGACCCCTGGGAAACCCCACTCATCACTCTTTCCTCTTTGAGTGCACCCATTCACCACAACCTTCTGTGTCCTCCCCACCAACCAATGTTCTACCCAGTTTGTGAGCTTGCTCCCACTCCTAAGCTGTCTGCCTTACCTATCAGCCTCCTGTGGGGACGGTGTCAAATGCTTTCCTGAGGCCAAGGTAGGCCATGTCCACTGCCCCACCTGGTCCCATATCTCCATCACTCTGTCAAAGAATTCCATCAGGTTGGTCTGGCATGACCTACTGTACCACCTGTGAATCCATGTTGATTGTCATTTAGGAGGCCCTCCTCTAGCTATTTTATCAGCCTTTCCTTAATAAGTGCCTCCATTAGTTTACCAACCACAGAGGTAAGGCTAACTGGGCAATAGTTTCCCAGCTCCTCCTTCCTCCCCCTTATGTAGGGGTACTACCTCCACGCCTTTTCCAGTCTCCAGCAGCCCTTTCCTTGTGCAGTGACAGGTTAAATAACCTCAAGAGTGATGTTGCCAATTCCTATTTTAATTCTTTGAGTACCCTCAGGTGAATCCTGTCCAGGCCCATCCCTTGTCCATCCTCAGCTTCCTAATTCTTCCAATACTCTCTCCTCCATGAAGGGACTCAAGTCCATCTCACTACCCATCCTTCCTTATTTTCCAACTTTGGCCCCTTCCTCCCTTCCACTGTGAAGACTGATGCAAAGTATTTATTCAGGACATCAACTTTTCTATATCTCCTTCCACCATTGCCCACCTGAGCTTCATAATCCCATGCTTCCCATTCCTTCTATTGCTCACATATCTGAAAAACATCTTGTCTCCCTTTTGCCTCCCTTGCTATATGCTCCTCCATTTCTGCCTTTACCCATCTGATCACCCTCCCTGCTTCCTGCACTTTTTCCTTATATACCTCCCTGTCTCCCTCCTCTGCAATGCCTTATATATCTTGAATGACCTCCTTTTCCCCTAGCTGCATTCCTCACTTCTCTTGTGAACCAAAGTGGTTTCCTCTCTTTTCTTGCTCACCATCCTAATGTACAGTTCTGTCACCTTCAATGTTCCTCTTTTTATTTCCACTCATAGCTCCTCCATGTCTTCCAAGTCTTCTTCCTTCTAGTTCCTCCTGAGCCATTGCCCTCATCCTCTCAAAATCTGCCTTTCTAAATTCTAGCACCCTAGTGTTATTACTGCTCTTAACCTGACTTTTCTGATTCTAAAGTTTACTGTCTTATGTCACTGTCACCCAAATTTTCCCCAACCTCTACCCTCTCAGCGCTGTCCCCATTTGTCATAACCAGGACAAGTATGGCACTCCCCAGTAGGTTCCATTACCAGTTGGTTGATGAACACTTCCTGCAAGGCTTCCAACCACTCCTATTCTTTTCTGTGGATGCTGCTGGGATGTCCCAATCCACATCAGGTAGATCTAGATCACCTACCACCACATCTTCCCCTTGCTGACCATCTCCTGTATCTCCCTACCCATCTGTTCATTTACTTCCTTCCTGATTTGGTGGTCTGTCGACCACCCCTATCTTCTCCCCTGTTTTGTTTAAAGTGACTCATAGGGTCTCTGCTGGTCCCTCCCCACCCAGCACACCATCGCTTTAATCCCCTCTTTCATGAAGGCAGCACCCCTCCTTTATTACCTGTCCTGTCCCACCTGTAGACTACATGCCCAGGTATCTCCACCTCCCAACTGTGGTTTTCAGTCCACCAGATCTCCATAACTGCAATTAGGTCTATATCATCCTCCACCACCACAGCTAGTAGTTCTCCCATTTTATTACCTAGATCTGTGGCATTTGTTAACAAACCCTTCCAGCAGCCCTGCTGCTCTCCCTTACCCCTTTCATTTCTCTTGTCCCCAGATGTGGGGAGAGCAAGTAGAGTCAGTTCTTCCTGCCATTCCCACTGGACTACACCTAGTTTTACCTCCTCCTCTTCTAGTTTAAAGCACTCACTAGTATTCTATCTATGTATCCTGCAGTTTCCCTATCAAAATCCTAGCCTCCTCATCATTTATATGTGCAACATGTCCCTCACATACAGATTCTGGTCCACCATGTGTCCTTCAGTCACCTACACATTCACAGCCCTCCTTCCTTAGGCAGTGGTTAAAGTCTTGATTCTCAATTGTCTAGCTGTACTGACACAGTGTACTAGCAGAACTTCTTAAAAGCTATGGAATCTACCATCCCTTTGCACCCTGTTGCTAGATCCATAAATCTCTTCTGCACCTCTTCCACCACCTCCACAGCCAGGTCATTTGTACCTAGGTGCAGAACCAGGTGAAGTTTTCCCCAGTCAGCCTAATGCACTCCTTAATTTTCAGGAGTACCCTGCTCGTTTTAGGTACCTGGCTGACAAAAAAATGACCTCCCATGAAGCTATTTCCTTCTTCAACCAGTGGATCCTTTAATAACAGTGTCCCCATACACTATCACCAATTTTTCCTGTGCTAACCCCAAGGATACCTCCGCTGCCCTTACCTGGCTTTTTCTCACGTTCTTCCTGACCACGCCTGGGTTCCCCCCACCTCGACCCCCACTATCCCTTTTCCCTGCCCTATTGGATGGTCCCTGACCTCACCCTCCCCATGCCTCCTCCAGCCCTCACCTATTCTGTTCCTGTTACTCTCTATCCTCCATCCCTGTAATCTGTCCTCTCCCAGGATGCCTGTGTTCTGTGCCCTTCTCTGTTCTCCCTTAGGATGTCCCTCTTGCTTTTTCCCCTCCCATTTTGCTCCTGACTGTTACATCTTGTTCCCCTATTCTATTTCTCCATTTTTCTTGTTGTCTTCCTTTCCATTCTTATCCCAGACCACCTTAGCCTGATTAGCCATTGCTTCTGACTTTTCTGCCTTTCCTGGCATGGCTCCTATTCCTTCAACCTCTATCCCATTGGCTTCCTATTGTTTCATCAACTTCATTATGGGCAGTATCTATTTGACCCTGCACTGAGTATCTATGCTCATAAACATCAGTACTACTGCCCATTGTGCCCCTATCTCCTGACCTGAGCCTTCCCTCCTGACCCCCGGTGTGACTTGCCCCTCCACCTCCCACCACCCCTATTGGCCTGTCTTCTGTCTGCTACCTGATTGCCATCTGTGATTCTTCTGACAAGTTCACTCTTTGTACAGGACAATTCCCTTTTTAGCCATGCTACCTCAGCCTCCAGCCTCCCCAGCCTTAGACAAACTGGGCATGTCCTCAGTCACCACAGAGTGTTCATGAACAATGCTGCACCACAGTTATTACACTTCAGGGTCCTTCCTCCCTCATGACCCTTTCCTTCCCTTATGTCTTCTCTGGCCCACACCTTGTTGTGCCCCTCCATACTGCCCCATCCCTTGATGCTGCCACTGACTGTCCCACTGGCATGCCCTTTCATACTGCTTTGTCCCCTATACTGCTCCATCCTCCAGCCCCACCATCCTTCCCCAAGGCAATTCCTCCCTTCACTTCAGTTCATCTTTGAGTTCAGCCCCTGGATTTGGTTTGACTTCAAAAATTTGGCAGAACCACTTTAGGTTTCAGAACAGTAATTTCTTGGGATAAATCAGACTACAAATAGAGAATAATAAAAGCCTTTAGTCAGCAATGAATATTAATTTTATTGTGGCAGATGGTGTTGGCACATCACTTCTGAGGGTTACTATGTTTGTGGCTTTGTAACAAACTCACTAAGACCACAATACTCCAGTGGTGCACTACAATAATAGTAATGCATAATGTGTCTGTCACCTGGGTCACAGCTGGAAACGAGCAACAGCTGGTGTGCCTTTCCTGAAGAACAACTTTTAAATAAATAAATAAAATATGTAAATAAAGAGAAGCTAACAACATTATGAAACTTCAGAAGGAAGTTTTGACAACAAGCTAATGCTATAAGTACAGTAATACATTTAAAACCCCAATAGTAACTCAGTTTCTTCCTTAGAGAACTGTGTTAAATCTGTAAGCTAAACATTCATGTAAAGCTGTTTTAATAAATTGTTTCACATGTTAATATTGTTCCGTATTTATAGGTCCATAATTAAACTCACAAAGCAACAAAAGCCACAGCACTTACCCTCCAAGGCTGTGGACATGTAGAAAGACTCTGATGCTCCAATGCTGAAATTTGTAAAAAATTCTTATTCAGAATGCAAGTCATAAACCCAGTCTAAACTGCCAAACAGCAGGTGCTAGAAGTGAGCAGTGCCGACCCAAATTTTTACTAATCACTGGATTACAGGATGCTTCATGCTCATTTGACACCTGTGATCTTATCGGATTGGTCATGTCAGTGATACCAACCTAGATATACAGTATAAGGTGGGCCCTTGCACAGATGGGCATCTCCTCTTGAAAAATGCATCAAGCACAGGTGGAACATGGAGCCAGCACTGTACACTTTTAACACCTGCTGTTTGGCACAGTTTGGACTGGTTTGTGACTTGCATTCTGAATAAAACTTTGTTTAATAGTAATTTCAAGCATTTGAGCATCAGAGTCTTTTTATACCTGTATGTCCACAGCCACAGAGGGTGAGCACAGTGACTTTTGCTGCTTTGTGTTTATACTTTTATTGCTGTTTATACCAGTGCTAGCCTTGAAGCGGCATAGCTGCTTGCCCTGTAAGTAAAGTCATTGAGTTCCTAATGTTCACACTGGTGGAAAGGAACATTTTAGAACTGTGTAATGTTCATGTCCTTGTTGAGCTCTTACACTGATGTCACAGCATCTTTATGTTCTACAGAAGAATGCTGTGAGAAAGGAGCATAAACTACATCAAACAGTTCTAAAATGGTATTTATCACCTGTGTGCAATCAGAATCACACTGTTTACTAAGGAGTTAGAAAAGATGGAAGATGGAAGTAATACCTGACAGGGTGGCATTATTGGGATATAATGGACCGCCTGAGCGTAATGAGGCCTAACACCACAGGCGGAGGGCCTTATAGCCCTGGAAGGTCCGGTTATATCCCATAACGCCCACCCTGGAGGGTATTATTACACCTAGAAAATGGGCACTGTTAAAAAAAAGTGTGTTAAAAAATTGTTAATGAAAAATAGCACAGGAAAAATAGCAAGAATAAGTTTAAAATAGTCCCTCCACGTGCATTTGAGAGAAGGACTTATGTCCTACTCAAGACCCTGTAGTAAAATTTGTTTCCGGAACTGGCTGTATGCATTTACTGTCTCTGTAGGCCTCCCTGTCAGTCATGCTCATGTGTGTTTTTTTCGGACTTGGTAAAATGTTTTGTTTTTGTAAGCATCTTTTTATTCTGTACACTTGGAGTGTTTATAGTAGGGTGCGGTGTATATTGCTGTGTAGCGATTTGGACACTGGTCATGAAGTCAGTTATTTCTTCTGGCTGCAGGTAACGCCAAGTAAGTTATGATGAAGTTACTGTAGTATAGACACTTTGTGGGACAGTTAGGAGTCTGTTTATGGGAGCAGTGCTGAACAGAGTCAGTCGGAGTTCTGGTGCCAGTAACATACATGAGAGGAGCGGGACATTCATGGCTTTTTGTACCAGAGAGGGACGTCCATCTGCGGTATGGAAAATCAGGAAAGTCCCACTGCTTTCATACAGTGTTGGCAGCATCGTGATTTGTTTTGCCATGAATTTCTTTCACTTGTGTAGTTGAACTGCTTTTTTTAAATTAATGTAGCATGGTTAGGTATTGTGAAGATAGTGGCATGGGAAAATATGGAGAGAGATCGATGCAGGCGTCAATTATGGGCATGGCTCACTTAGTGGCGAGAACAAAATGGTGGTTGCAAGTTTCAGAATTCGGAAGTGAAGGATACCCTTGGTAATAGGGCAGCACAAATTGGCACTTGTTTTGAACTGGGATGTTGTTAAAAATAACAGCCGGGTGTGCAGGCTGTTTCAGCCAATCAGGATGTGAATTTAACTTTATCCATTTTCTAAGACACAATAACTGAATTCCATAGACACAAAAACATAGTCAATGATGGTAGAAAAGTTCTGAGAGTCCATTTATTCTGCTCAGAATTCCTACCTATTATCTCATGACCTACTGCTGAATAAGGTTTAACACTTCGGTCAACCACTCAGTTTCCTCAGATACACCTTCCTTCTTCCCATCCTCTTCACGTCATCTTTCAGTGCTACTAAGCCTCTAAATTAGTTCCACCTATCCTTGAACCCATTCATAGTCCCCTGCCTCCAGCCCGCTTTGGCAGACTGTTATACATGTTCAGATTTGCCAGCCTTTCCTTGTATATCCTGCCCAGTCGACACTGGATCATTCTGGTATCCCCACGTTGCACTGTCTCTGTTGTTATTGTTCCATATTTATATGTCCATAATTAAACTCACAAAGCAACAAAAGCCACAGCACTCACCCTCCTAGGCTGTGGACATGTAGAAGACTCTGATGCTCCAATGCTTGAAATTGCTAAAAGATTCTTATTCAGAATACAAGTCATAAACCCAGTCCAAACTGCCAAACAGCAGGTGATAGAAGTGACAGTGCGACCTCAATTTTTACTTATCACTGGAATACAGGATGCTCCATTCTCATTGGACACCTGTGATCTTATCTGATTGGTCAGGTCAGTGATACCAGCCAGATATACAGTATAAGGTAAGACCTTGCACAGGTGGGCATCTCCTCTGGAAAATTCATCAAGCATAGGTGCCAAAATGTTGGGGACAGCACTGCACTCTTAGCACTTGACGTTTGGCACAGTTTGGACTGGTTTTATGACTTCAATTCTGAATAAAACTTTGTTCTATAGCAATTTCAAGCATTTGAGCATCAGAGTCTTTTTTATACCTGTATGTTCACAGCCACAGAGGGTGAACACTGTGACTTTTGCTGCTTTGTGTTTATACTTTTATTGTTGTTTACACCAGTGCTAGCCTTGAAGCTGCATAGCTGTTTGCCCTGTAAGTAAAGTCATTGAGAGTTCCTAATGTTCACACTGGTGGTAGAACATTTTAGAACTGTGTAATGTTCATGTCCTTGTTGAGCTCTTACACTGATGTCACAGCATCTTTATTGTTCTACAAAAGAATGCTGTGTGAGAAAGGAGCATACACTACATCAGACAGTTCTAAAATGGTATTTATCACCTGTGTAAATCAGAATCACACTGTTTACTAAGGAGCTAGAAAAGATGGAAGATGACACAATAACTGAATTCCATAGACACAAAAACATAGTCAATGATGGTAGAAAAATTTGAGGGTCCATTTATTCTGTTCAGAATTCTACCTATTATCTCATGACCTACTGCTGAGTAAGGTTTAACACTTCGGTCAACCACTCAGTTTCCTCAGATTCACCCTCCTCTACTTCTTCCCACCCTCCTCATCTCATCTTTCAGTGTCACTAAGCCTCTAAATTAGTTCCACCTATCATTGAACCCATTCATAGTCCCCATCTCCAGCAACTCTTTTGGCAGTCTATTATACATGTTCAGATCTGCCAGCCTTTCTCTTGTATCCTGCCCAGTCGACACTGTATCATTCTGGTATCCTCTGTTGCACTGCCTCCAGGCTGTACCAGTCTTTCTGCAGGTGTGAGCCTTGGAAATGAGCACAGTACTCTAGGTGGGGTCTCACCAGGGACCTGTATTAACACAATATTACATCTCCTCCTTCTATTGAATCCCTTTTATATACACCCCAGTACCCTGGTCATTTTGCAATTTACCTTGTTTCATTGACATGAAGATTTGATAATCTCACTAATGATGACTCCTAGAGCCATCTCCTCTGATGTTGTTGCTAACTGTAGCCCACCCATCCAGTTCTCCATGCACGAGTTCATCTTACCAATGTGCATCACTTTCCAGTTTTTGAATTGAATCTGTATTTATCTGCAATCTGGAACCCATAGTAAAAATGAGTTGGGATTGGAAAAATATCTTACAGGTTTCATGCAGTTATCCTTTAATGAAGAATGTTGAAATACAAATGAAATACAGAATATATCTAATGGGGTGTGAATAGCTGAAGGGATTTTATTTTGTGATTGTCATATATAAGATTGACTCTGATCTGAAACCCCTGGGTGTATCTATGGGTCCCATGACTTGTGAGAGCTACTAATTAAGATTATTGGTGAGAAGAACAAATAACAGATATAAAAATCTCATCACAAATATAGAATGTATTTAAGGGAATATTTATGATTCCCCATCATAGTTATCAAGCAGCTAGGTAGTTAATTTAGATTTAGCAAACATTTCCAGTAAAGTATTTATAAACACATTTAAATATGGACATGGTGGCATCTATTATGTACACAGAAAAAGGTGCTGAAGACCACTGTCTTAACTGTCTTAGTAGTGTGCTGTAAGATAGTTGAGAACAGAACAGATTGCTAGTGCTGGCAGGGAGCCTAGTCAATTATGAAATAAGCACTGAACTGGCAAAGTTTTGTAAGCAAATTTAGCACCTTCCTTCACAATTTACCAGGATCCATGTCCACAGAAACAATTTGTTCTCAACTGCTTCATTGCACACTGTTAGGGCTGGTGAGGTAATGATACAACAGCACTCTTTCTGTTCACAAAATGGATGCATCTCTATTACAAACATTGCTGGATTTGTTTCTATGTTTTAGTAAAAGCTAAATATTACCTATAAATCCAGTAAAATGATCCTTATAGTTATCTGAAGTGATTTATTTTGACTTTTGAGCATCAGGGTACCCACATTTAGGTTTAACCACTAGTGCTTAATTTTGATGGGATCTGGCATGGCCCAGGGACTAAATCCCCATGGCAGATTGCTGATGCAAAGAAAAATATATGCACTGGTGAAAATATTTCAGCTATTGTTGTGCATGTGTGGTATAGTATTTTCCTTTCTCACACGAGTGCACATAAATGCTATTCTGGTAATACCAGTCATAACAGTTTGGCATAGCTATACAAATATTTCGCGCTGACATAAAGTATGAAGAAGATCACAAAAGGCAACCTTTTGACAAGTGCATGCATGTTAAAGAGCATTGCAGTTGTGCATTGGAATGTTAGCACACCACCACAACAACATCCTAACAGTGAGAGACCGTCATAGTGACAAATCTCGCCAGGTCACTGTGATGGTCCACTGTTCACCGACACTCAACTCTAGTGTTTTCCCCCACTCCAAAGCAACTCCAACTTGAAGTTGGTTATTTAGAGATGGGGGATGTGTGGTGAAGCCCCCACAAAAATACCCTTCATCCCGAAAGAACATTGTCAACAGTCGGCATTGTTCCTGTCACTGTTCAGGATGTCAATATTCTGATGTAGAACCATGGAACCCACCCATATGCAACTGGATTTAACAGGCATATGCAGTTTTCCCACTTTTGAAAATAATGCCCCATGTTTTCAAGAGGGTACCAGGGAGGATGGGTACAACAGCAGTTTATCTCTAAAATGTTTGATTATGTATCTGAAATAAGTGTTTATGATTGGTAATATACTATAACAGTTACAGTACACACAAGGTCAGGTGAAGGACAAAGGTAAGGGCACTGAGTTAGTTGCATCGATAGTCATTTAGTGAATGGTACTCCTTCCTTTTAGTCTCAATTTTCTGTCAGATTGCTAATTTCTATTTCAGTATTACATTATTAAGCACTTTTATAATATTTAACAAAATGTAAATTGCACTGTACATGCATATGTACATGTTTGCATTCATCTTTTAAAATAAGTGAAGACTGTTACCAAATTAGTATACAAATATTTCACTTCTGAAAAATGTCTAAAGGGCATACCAAGAGCTGTGATCCCATGTTGTCATAGTTGTTTCCTTCTGTTCTGCATCATGCAGCTTGTCTCAGGAAGTATTTTAATATCCTGAAGATATTTAGAAACATAATTATTAAACATCTCATAAAGAAGGCAAACATGTATTGGACCACTGCTAGTAATCCCTTTCTCCAGAAATCTTAAAAGTATGAAAATAAATGTTATTTTGTAACCCTATGACTGTATACCATTTGCCACATCTGTGATACACAATATTAACTATAATTCATTCCTAAATTAGCTACATTTTATATCATTGACTTATATATTCTGAAATTTAAAATAAAATGTGGAATGAGGCTGGTTCTGTTTTAATCTGAACCACTGAGGTAAGGACAAGCTTCAATAACAATGAAGGCAACTGACAGTTCACATCAGCTGTATCTCAGTTCTTTGCCTTATAATGAAAACATCTCCATGTATTTTGTTATGCAATAGCAACACAGTCTTGTTGGCTAATGGTTCTTTCAATGAGGCTTTTCTATAAATGATCTTACAAATGGATACATTCTGCATATGACTGGAAATATGTACAAGTTATAGTTTAATATATACAGAAATAGCTCCATGTAGAAAAAAATAATGAAAACATTTTACATCAGAAATACTGGTGATGAAAGAATCTATTAATTTAAATGGGCATACAAAAATGTAAACTAATTTAAAACAATTTACATAAATATGGTATTTGATGAGCTGTGCTGATGAAGAGCAAGAATAATAATGTATTTCAGAGCAAATATTTTTAATATGTTTTCTCTTCCTTCTGCATTATGGCTTGGAACCTCTGTCTTTGTCAGTTCCCATTTATAACTACCCTCTTCAAGATTAATTTAACCTCTGTGTGCTTAATCAGATACAAACAATCCAATGAGTTATGTTGTGTTTTACTGCTGACAAACGGTTTATATTTAAATAGTTGTGGACATTGCATGACTTTGCATATGTATGTTATGGCAATATGTCATGTCACATTGTTTTGGTGCAGAAGTACAAAGAATGCAAATGACAAATGTCTCAGAAACTGCATTAAGCCAGATGGCAGCTGCAGGACCTATAGGGTACAAACCCTTGATAAGCCTCAAATGCTACATTTGTCACAAATCCTCAGGGGCAGCAGAGTGATGGCTGAAGCTCATACTACAAGACAGGATTTTAAGGCATTCCTTAAGCAATAAGGAGGCAGAAAATGTAATGGCTAAATTGGGATTCAACCTTTCAGTACAGTGGTTCACAGAAAATAAAATCCTATTTTCATAAGAAACATGGGTTGTCTAAACTAGTTATTTTCCTAAGACTTTATGCCATTGTACTTCTGAAGGTAATTGCAGTGGGCTTTCATGGCCTATCTTCAGAGTGATTTTTCTAAACCTTGTAATACTCAGTCTTCACATAGTTACAGTATATTATAGTTACAATTGCTAGCTATATTGGTTTGCATCCAGTTATACCTGGTAAGAAACAAGGATCCTTCTGTTTAATGTTCTTATTGAGAATATAAAATAATTAAAAACTGCTTGCATATTATCAAAATTCTGGTCAGGAATAGCCCCATGTAAGCCTTTTTATACAACCAAAATGGTTTTCTTTTTGATTTAAAACAGTTTAGATTGTTGCATCTGGCAGTTTTGTCAGGAACCACACTATCATATGTGTTGTTTTGGTTTACAGATTTTGGCCTAAATACTCAGAACTATGAGCAAGCACAATATTTACATTGCACTTGTCCAATGATTGCGCTGCACCTGCACCAGTGCCTGCACCAGTCCCTAGCGTGCCATATTCAGTGTCATTGTGCTGGCACTAAACTCTATGTATATATGGAAGATTGTACACTATGCAAAATGACAGGCGATTGTGCAGTGCAGCTCAGAATATAGCACTGAGGATAACACAGTCCACAAGGGGCAAGCAGTGGTGCAGCACTGACCATAGCACTGGGTGCAGAGCTGCATTCTGGGGGTGGATGTGGGTGGGAGAAGAGGGCACCAATTATAGACACAACACAGCATCATATGTATCAAAACAAACTTTAATGTAACAAATGGGCTAAAGGCCATACAAGACCAAAAATAGAAAAGCAACATCATAAATAACAGGGGTATGGAAAACAAAACTGAGGCAACCACCCATAAATCAGTGGGTGTGAGAAAACCCATGTGGACTCCTTTCCCCACTAATACATGTCCCATATCTCTTGTCTAAGTTGCTTCCAGTGGTTGTGGTTGTGGTGGTGTTTGATGGTGCTGCCAAGCACAGTAGCTTGTCCTGTCCCATGTTATCCTCCAGTTATCCCCACGACTGACAGTCCTCTGGACACCAATGGACAGAAAGATAATGAACCCAGCCAGCTGTGCATGCAGGACATGAAATGCAGGTTTGGCCTAACATATGCAACAAGGTACAACCAGCCAACACATGGGCCACCATACCATACATGGATGACAGGAGTCAAACATCCACAATGTACTGGCTGTGGTACACCAGATACAGCATCATAGACCCATACAGTAGAGGACTGCACATGCAGTGGCTGCACCACGCTACACCGAGCATTCCCAAGTCATAGAATGGACAAATGCCATCAGCAGGCATGTCAGAGGTATGAATGCAGCACATGCAACAGTCGCACCAAGCTGGAGTCAGATAGACAGTGTCATGGGTCGAGTGGTAGGAGTCACACCACACAACCCACAGCTACTGACCAGGCATCCAGCATACAGGGCAACACTGACATGCAGGGTATAGACATCCAGGAGCCTCCCTGGTGGCAGCAGGGGTGGGGCTCAGACACACCTCGTGATGCACACACAACACAATTGCACATGACTGGGACCATCATGCAACACTGTGTGTGTGGCATGCATAGTAACATGCAAATGTAGCAGTGTTGTATGTGGGTGGCACCTGACACATGGTGACCCAGTCATCACAACACTGGTGTATATGCGGTGTGGCCTGGCAGCACCTCTCCATCCCAGCAGACACTGGTGCCACCCTAAGTAGAGGTGTCCCTCAATGCAGAGCCTGTGCAGCCAATTGGCGAAGCACAGCCTCGTGTCTGACAGTATGGCTGACCCTGTCCATATACAGTGGAGTAATAGACCCTAGTCATCAGTCTGTTGGTTGGTCACCACTGCAGCTGCATAACAAAGTCAATCACATATGGTACCCTGCTTGTGTCACCTATTGATGGCCCCACCACGCAGACCCCATGCCACATGTCACGGGCTCCATAGCATTGCAAGGCATGACACACAGTGCATATGCACCCGATATGGCACCAGTGCAGGTGGACTACCATGGCAGCTGTATAATGCACATGGCTGGAAAGGTTGTGTACACCACCAATGCCAACCACTTGCTGACTGCCATGCACACACAGTCACAAGCATATATCAGTACAGACCTGACCAACACTGATGGGGTCAAAACTGGGACTGTGAGCAATACTGCCTGAACCCTGTGGCACTGGTTAAGTGGTATGGGGCTTGCCACCACATGGTGGAGAGTATGCCATGGCATAGTAGACAGACACAGGGCACCATGCCAGCAGCATGTATGTGGACAGCAGTAGACTGCACACTGCAGTGGCCCTGGTGAGCCAATACCCCATGTGCAGGGTGAGTGTCCCACTACAAGCCCTGAGATTATGCCCCTACAGTCACACATTCTGCATGGTGGGCCATGCAGGGACATCCATTGCCAGCCATAGAGATATGCAGCATAGTGTAAGATGGATAGCAGATGAGACTAAGCTGTGCCAGGCTGCAGACATAATGGTGAATACCCCAGTTCCTTGCTTGGGTCACCAACACCCATATCGCTGCCATGAACAGGTGTAGAATATTGGTGTATCTCTCTGTACACCAACAGCATCATCCTTGGATTTGTTTCTCCCAGGCCAGGTCCATCCTTTACATTGGTAATATCTTCCCACTGAGCCATAACCCTGCAGGCCATGAACCCTTCCGCCATTTACAAACCCAAGACCTTCACCATCCTCAGTTCAGCTGAAATCTTGCATGCCACACATTCGGTGCTGTGTAGGTATCACTATGAATAGCACATAAGTGATCACAACATTGTGGTCTGTGTCAGGGGACTGGAAAGATCCAGTCTTCCTGTAAATTCATTTAGGAGCTTTAGGAAATTTAATGCAGCTCACTTCCTATCTGATCTTTGCACCATATGCTTGCAAAATTCTATCTTGTCACTAATATTAATGAAGCAGTTGCTGCTTTCAATTCCATCATACTTGGGATTATCAATAAACATTGCACCATTAATTAAATGCAGGCCCAAAAGCATTGTGTCCCTGGTTTACAGGACAAATAAAATGAGCTCTAACATTGAGGGACCATCTGTGGGCTACTGCCAACTGAACCAAAGACCCTGCTGACTGGATGGCCTTCAGATCCCACCAAAACACCTGCATAAAATTGACTAGAGCAACAAAAGCAAATCACTATCTTACTGCCCTTGAGGATGCCAAGGAAATCAAACAAAATTCTGGGGCATCATTAAATCAGTCGAGGGACAAAGATTGTCTCCTTCCATTTCCCAAAAAATTATTTACCAGGGAATAACTATTACTGATAAATCTCAATATTAGAGAATTCGATACCCATTTTTGTATAGCAGGCCCTGCCTTTGACTCCTTCAGCTGCCAATATGCAGTCTGCATTAAATCAATGGATCCAAACATTAAGCTTCAACCTTAGGAGTCCTTCTGCTTCTCCCTCCTACCTTTAAACAAGTCGAGGACCTGCTTTTACATATTGATGTAAAGAAAAGTGCAGGAGCAGATGGCCTGGACCCTTTATTCCTAAAGTAGGCTTTCAATATTTAACAGCACCAATATTACATTTATTTAATTTGTCCATCACAAATAGCGAAGTCCCTGCTGTATGAAAGACAGCCCCATATATTACACTTTTTAAATCTGGGGACCCTGGAGACCTCAGCAATTATAGGCCTAAATCCCTTCTACCCATATTATCTAAACTGTTGGAGAAATTAATTGACAATCAGATAAGAGACTACCTAGATAAATCTAACCTAATTAATTCACTACAATCTGGCTTCCCACCTCCTCAACAGCACCACCACCGCTACTGCGAAGTGTCAGATGACTGGCTTCTTGTGCTAGATCGCAAACATACTCACAGGTGTAGTATTCCTTGACCTGAGCAAAGGTTTTGATGCAGTAGACCATAAGATACTGTCAGACAAACTCAAGGAGTGCAGCATGGATGGACCTACTCAAAACTGATTCTCCAGCTACTTGTCCGGCCATCTTCAGCAGATCAAGGCTTGGATTGGTGGTAGTTCAGGTGGGTGTTAAAGATCCCATGGCACCTATCGAAAAGTAGAGAATTTTTAGTGCAGATAAATTACATCACAAGGAAACTCAATACATCTCAAAAAATACAAAGAAAAAAGAAATAATGAAATTTAAAATAAAAGATCCATACATTTCCAATACATAGCAAATTTCTCCTATCAATTGCAAAATTCAACAGATTTAATCTTTCATAAAGCAGTCTCAAATTTGGAAATAATCACAGAGTTTGGCAGTACAACATGTTGAGTATAAAACAAACATCGGGCTTGCCACAAATTAAATTTTATACTAGCAAAAATAACATTAAGTGTACTAGGATGGTGTCTCTGAAAGAAGCCAGAATAATCCCCCAAATCAGGGATTCATAGGTAATAGGTCCCCAATTTCACTTATTTCTTAGTGCTGACCAAAAAGGGTAATATATTGACAACTGATAAAAAAATGATCTAAAGATTCTAACAAACCTTGATACCCTGGCTGTAAACAATCCCTTTCTTCCACAACCTTGTGTTTCCAATTCTCTCGTACCCCAATCTACCAAAACAACATAACCAAGTCACATCGGCATATGGACTGGAACCGAGGATCCCTCAAAAGTTTAAGAGCAAATTGTAGGTTAGATGGACGACACTTGGGAAAATCTACCTGAACTGTGAAGTTAATTTCCATAATTTAATGATAAATCTGCTTCCTAGTCATTAAAAGGCTTCATTTTTGACAAACGCCATAATCTCAATTTCTTAAAACTAGGAACTGCAAACTCAGGAATGTCTAAACCTTTAACCCTTTAACCCCAAATCCCCAATACTGAAAAAGGCACTAAACAACTCATCAGTCCAATCAGCCCATATGCCCATCGTATCTCCTGGGCCATCATGTAAGATAAGTAAAAAGAATGAAAAATAAAAATGACTGGATTTATCATAGCCAAACCCCATCCTTAACTCACAAATAAGTGAAATCCTCTTAATGGGGTTTAATCTGCTACCCCAAAGCATTTGAAAAAACAACTTAATAATCATGTTTCAAGTTGTGTTGGTATAGGAAAAACATAACTAATATACAAAAATATTGATAGAAGACTTTTTTATAATTAAAACCCTCTTTTTTTGAAAAGGGTCCAAGATTTCCAAATCTGCATCTTTCATTCTCCTATCACCAGTTTATCATTCAATTGAAAAAAGCAGTATCTCAATTCCCAAAATATACCCTAAAATCTTAATCTGAGAAGAAACTATATTTATAGGTCCAAGCCTGGAAACCGAGTGCTCGGCCCTAATTGCAGGCCTATACATTTATCAAAATTGAGTCCACTCCTGAAAATCCTGAGAAATCTTTAGAAATTTATGCGGCTCTAGTGCCTGACACTAAATCCTGTACCATAAGGCAAATATCATCAGCATAGGCAGAAATTATGGGGGATAATGTCTAAAGATGGAGAAATCCCCAAACTAATTCATCATTAACAATCCATCTAATCAAAGGATCCAAAACAAAAGTAAAAAGTAGAGGCTTAAAGGGCAACCCTGTCGAACTCCTGTTCTCAAAGCAATACTGGTGCCTATTAGTCCATTAATCAATGGAGAGAAAGAGCACTTTCATACAACAACAACATGATCCATGTCAAAAATTGAGTAAGTATCCCATAGTGTTTCAAAACAGTGAATAAAAGTCATGTGAAACGGTATCAAAAGCTTTTCACTGATCCAAGGCTAATAGGAATCCCAACAATTTATTTTGTCTGCAAACTCAGTGAGAACTCTCAACAATAATAGATTTTGCTTAATATTCCTACCAGGAACAGAGCAAGTTTGTGCAGGATGGATCAACACAGATGCTACCCTTTGTAGCCTAGTACACAAAATAGAAGACAAAATCTTGTCCCTGTTAAGAAGGATGATAGGCCTCAAGTTACATAGATCACATCTGTCCCCTGATTTGTAAATAAAAAACACTACTGCTGAAACAAAATCCTGCACAAAAACTCTTTTGTCTTATCTAAAGCATTAAACACATGAGATAGAATAATACTTAATTCATCACATTTTGCTTAGAAAAATCATCGTCAGGCAATCCACACCCAGAGAAACCCCTGGTTGCAATTTAGCAATAACCTCTAACTTCAAGAGCAAGAGATAGGGCTTCCCAATTCCATTAATAAAGCAGGGTCCAACTGAGGAATTAGAAAAGGTATATCTGTTCCCCAGTCGTCAAAAACAGATTTAGAACCCCCAAAAAATGAAACAAGTGAGAATGGACAATATCTAAAATTTCTACATCTGAAGTTTTAGACTACCAGTACTGTCATACAAACCAGTCATGACCTTATGAGATACTGTATCCTTACAGGCCACATAAGGATCGGAATATAGCTGTTTAGTTGTACCATATCGACATTTAGCATTAAAAAGATGCTCTAGCAGAATGGTAAGAAAACATATTTGATTTAAGCACAGCCAACTCTGATAATTTCTGTTTCACCACAGAATGTTGCAACAAAAAGGCATTTAATTCCACCTCCTTGTGACTGAAGGAAATTTGGGAGGGTAATCTTTTAAGGAGACCTCACACAACAATAAAACATGATCAGTAAATTCTGAAAAAAAGCCTGAATGTCTGAGGGTACAAAATTGGGAAATGAAAAAAAAATCAATCCGGTAGACAAGGAACTCCTAAAAATGTGCCCTTTATCCCGAGTAAAATTCTATATGCATCCTTAAGGCCTGCAAGTAATAAAGTGTCTTGAAGAGCATATGAATCACAATAGATTTTCTTTTGCAGTGTGTCTTTAAACTTTAGATCCAAACCACAATTCATATCCCACCCCAAACCACATGTCTATTAGTAAAAGAAAGGGTTTAATATAACCAAACAAATCAACCCTAAATGCGCTTTACTTTGTAGACATAGAGTGTTAATCAAGCGAAAAGCCATGCCAACAATCCACTAAAAGCTCGACCGGGAAAAATATCCACAATCTTTGTTACTGAAATATGAATATCATGGAATAATATCCCCAGCCCATCAACAGCATCCTCTCAAATGTCCAATAAGAAATTCCCCAGGGCCACAATATTTTGGCATGAAGGACATCCTGTAAAGAATGTAACCTCGTTTCCTGCAAAAATATAATAACGGGAACATCTTTACAAAAGATAAAACTGCAGCCCTTTTTTTAAAGTTCTGAATACTATGACATTGAGGGATGCTATGCGTAAGAAGCCATACAATGGGATAATAAAGTTTACTCCTTATCCTTTTTCATTTCCTACTCACTTTCTTTGTAACCCCTCTCCCAGATATAGTGTTGTCATCATCACACTCCATCTTGGAAACTGTTTCTGATCTAGAAGAGACATCGTTCAGATACAATATTCTCCATCTTGGAACAACTGAAAAGTGTTCTGTAGTGGAATTTGCACAGAATGGGCCTGAGTTTTACTCCCAGACCTGGTCACTCTTTTGTGAGTTGAAACTCCAATCCAGGGGGTGGGGGTGGCATGGGGTGTTGAAGTACTGGCATTACCTCAGGGTTGTAGAGAGAAAGATTCTGTAGGAAGAAGAGCCTGAAAAACAACAGTACCCCGAAAGGTCCTGGTCAGGTTTACCAGGATCAGAAGGAAGAGTAACAATATCAGTCGGACCATCTCGCCTGTGGGGGGCTCCTCAGCCGTAGATGGAGGCCTATGAGGTCTACATCTATCCTGAGCCTGGTTGATAAGGGTGTCTTTATCAGGACCACCAGGCCTATTTTAACCTGCTCAGGGACACTGGTGGTATGCATGGCCTTGCTTATCACATAGGTTACAATGAAATGTATTCCTACATACAGCACTGTCATGATCAGAGTACCCACACAAGCACAATGTACCGTATCACAGGTACTACTAAGGTGTCTACCACTGCCACACTTACAGCAAACTTTCGGTTGTCCAGGGTAAAACATACCCTCTATCTTTCCCCAAAAAGAAACTGTTAGGAATATGTTTAACTTCATTCTCAATCATCCACAATTTCACTTTAAACCTCAATTCCCAGTCCAGACACCCTCCAAATCCATAACGGCTTCAGGAGGGCCCAAAACATCACATTCTTCCCCAACCAAAAGAATATCTCCCACATTAACACCCTCATTTCTAAACATAATAACAACAGTTTTAAGAGGGGTTTAGTTAAGGAATCACCCAAAGGGTGTCCATAAAGTAGTTAATTTAAGAGTCTCATATTTCCTCCAAAGGTGTCAAACCTCTAAGGGTTTTAAAACTAATGTCAAAGTTGTCTTTCACCCTTGATATTAATAAGGGCAAAATATCTCCAGCCTGAAAGTTCATAGAAGCAATCAATAATGTCAGGGCACATAAAGCCTGTCAGGGTGCTCCTGAAGCCCACCACGATATCACAGTCTAACAACGCTAGCGAGAGCCTCTTCCACTGTGTTACCTTTAAAGAAATTGGAGAAAAAGGGCCTCATGGACATTTATCATCTGTAGGAGAAGGAGGGAGGCCATAGGAGATTTGGCCAGGAACAATGATTGGAGGGTCCAGGCACAACAGCCGACATCCCGCCTCCATGTTAGACCCTCATCCATTAAAATCCCTGTGGCCCATGAAGAGTGTCCAAAATCATTAGGGTAATCAGAAATAGTAACAGTACCTGCCACAGAAGGCCAAGAATACCATCCGTTGAGCCGAAAAAGTAATCCATTCTGTATCACGAATCAGCGACCATCAGCCTGCTGCACTCAACCTACCCTAGAGAGATGATTCCTTTGACCAGTCTGCTTCTGGAAAGGGTTTGTCTCGATCCAAAACAGTAGCTTGCTTCCGCATTCCTCGCGTGTTCCTCTCAATCGTCAGAACACTGCAACCCAAAACTTCACTCCTGTAGCCACATGCTGATAAGCTCCAGCACTGCCAGTATGGCGGAAACCACCTGTACAGGCAAATACTCTTTCGAAGGTGCTCCATTACAATCTGGGTCTGCACTCATTGGGCGATTCATTCACTGTCTCCGCCACCTCCAATGCAAGAGGAGTTGCATTAGTGAGACTTGCTAAAGCAGCATCACAAACAATTTCAGACCTCTTGGTATCCCCTGGGAATCCACAGCCGCGGTCTGGGATAAAACCACCAGCTGCCTTGAAGAAACAACCTCTTCATCTGACATCCAGACCCAGACTACCATCCATTCCATAAGACAGCAGCTCCCCTATAATCGAGTAGGGAATTTTCCGGTGTCCTGGTCAAATTTCCCTCATTCACTAAGAATACCACCAACAGCTTAATCTGGTTCATGGTCAGTTGGCATTCATCTGTATCCCCTCCCCAGGTCGTGCCTGAAAATAGAAGCAGGATTTGCCTAGTGCACTTACCCGGTCAACAAAAACTAACTAAATAAATAAATAAAAGGTTGATGGGGCATTTTCACCACCCTTCTGCTTTCTAGAGGGGTACTGCAAGGCTCAATCCTTGGGCCCTCCTATTCATGCTATACATCAATACCTAAGTAATCAAATATCAAATGCCAAGCTCCATTTTTATGCTGATGATATGGTTCTTTACACCTCTAAATCTTCTATTACAGATGCCTGCCTTGAGCTTCAATCTGATTTCAGTCTATTGCAGCAAAACATTATTTCCTTTAAATTACTATTACATGTAAAAAAAAAACAAAGGTTATGTTCTTTCAACCCAACAATTACTCAACTATGTCCAAAATTCCACTCCACCATTGCCAATTGTAGTCCTGTTAGGTGACACCCTGGAAGGGTGGTTACCAATAATTTAAATATCTTGGCTTCCTTCTGGACCATGATCTCTCCTTCTCCTTCCACATTGAAGCTCTTATAAAGAAGCTAAAGTAGAGGCTTGGGTTTCTTTAAAGACATAAAGCCTTATTCCCCAAAAATCTAGGATAAGGCTGATCCAATCCACTTTCCTTCCTCTGTTAGACTAGGCTGATATCTTGCTCGACACATTGCTTGATGGCTAGTCTACATAAATTGGATGTCCTCAAACATCGAGTCATATGTTTCTTCACAAATGCAGCAGCAGGACACATCCCTCACGACCTCTAAGCTGAACTAGGATGGATCTCTCTTGCCACCAGAAGATTACTAAACACCTATGCCTGAACACAAAGCCTTGCTCTGTAAGTTACTACCTATATTTCAAGCCTGTTTTGCAACCCCATGTGCTCCTATGCTCTATGAACAAATTAGTATGCAATGCTCAAAGTCCCCAAGCTGCAATCATCTTTTAAACTAGCCACCTAGTCCCCAAATGCTTTTAAAAGCCTTGTCACCAAATTTTCCTATGAGACTTGCCACTGCTACTCAGCTTAGATTCCTAGCTTTAGTCTCCCCACATCCTTCTACTGACCCTGTCCTGTATAGAGATGTTGCAAATTTTACTTACGGTGAAACTGCTGAGAAATCGGCAATTTCCCTTGCAAAATATTTCGAAATTGGGCAATTTCACCTGAAATTTCACCCGCATCTCTAGGTATGCCTCCGAGTCACTGGTGTGTAGTGGTCCCCCACCTGATCACTGACCAAATTCAAATTAAGCACCCTCCATCCTCCCCCAGACACCCTGAGCCCCGGCCCCATATCTTAGTAAAAAAAAAATCCCCTCCCATGTCCTCAGTATCTAGTGGCCCTCCTGGTCGATCTTAGCTGGTCAAACTAAGAACCTTTCCACCTCCCTCAGTCACCTTGAGCCCCAGCCCTGTATCTTAGTAAAAAAAATCCCTCCTTTCCTGGTGCCCTGTGCCCCCCACCCTGTCTTAAGTTAGAGGCTGGGCTCACCTCACTCCCCAGTACCCTGATCAGGCCACTGGCACAGCCCTTCATTCACCTCTCGGCCCGGCAGCCAGTGAGCACTCAATGAATGGCGTGCGCGTGCACAGCACCGCTTATTCACTGAGCACTCAGACAGGCTGCCGGCCATGGAGGTGAGTGGAGTGCTCTGCCAGTAGCCCAAATGGGTATGGGGGTAGTGAGGTGGCTCAACCTGACATAAGACAGGGTGGGGGGTCCACTAGACACTAGGGACAGGGGGGATTTTTAACTAAGAAATGGGCAGGGACCAGGGTGACTGGGGAGGGAGGGTTCTTAATTTGAATCTGCCAGATCAGTCGGGAGGACACTGGATGCCAGGAATGTGGAGGGAGTTTTAATAATGAAAGACTAAGCCAGTGGCAATATAAGACATTTCTCCCACTGGTGGTGAAATTTCACCCACTAGTGGCAAATTTCGCTAGTTTGTGGAGAAATTTTGCCCACCAATGGGTGAAATTTCTAATTTCTCCCAGTGAAATATTTTGTCTAATGTGCAAATTCCACGAAATATTTCACACAGTGAAATTTTCCAATTTCGCATAACACTAGTCCTGTATCCCTCCTCATTGTCTTATCCAGTCCCATAAATGCCAGCTTCCCCCATTCTGTGGTGCTCCTAAGTTTTTGATAATGTCTGCTTTGCATTATTGTGTATTTTTGTATGATTATCGTAACTTGTATCAGTATGAGTTACTCGTGTGGTGTTATCCTCATATTTCTTGCTTCTATAAGACTTTTGCACTTCCTTTAAACTATTTGCACTTGGCTCCTTAAGTTTTGTATCTTTCTGTTTTTAATAAATAATTTCACTGTATTTGTATGTATTCTGTCTGCATGGAACCTCCTTGTAAATGAACTTGCTCAATGGAGTCTTCCTGGTGAAATAAACATGATGAGATGTCAAGCAACACTCCACCAGTGTCATAAATAGTCATGACTGCAACAAAGGATACAGCCAGGCCCCAACACTTATGAAAGTGTTGAGGCCATATCCTGATGATGCCACCTATTCCAGCACCTCTACATTTACATGCATCCCGACCATGATACACAATGCAGAGCACTTATGTGAACCCTCCCATGAGCTGCTGCTTTGAACCCAGTCATGACCTGGTGACATGACACGCTCCTCCCTCTGGCATGGCTGGTCCCAATGTGCTGTGCCCTGTCCAGGGCCAGCTGTCTGCTGAGGTCTGTAGAGGAGAAAAAGGTAGTGTGATCAGTATCCTGCACTGGAACACAGTTCAACATTCATTAAACACTACACAGTATAAATGCCTATGTGCTATAACGTGCACCAGCCTCTGCATAGAAACATAGAAGTTGTCAGCAGATAAGGGCCTCTAGGCCCACCCAGTCTGCCTAATTTCCTACCTACCTGACACTGCATGCCTAAACAGCCTCAGGTTTCTCCCTTGTCTTTCAAGATCCCTTTGTGTCTATCCTTGCTTCCTTGAATCCTGTAAATGTTTCCAACCTCACTACCCCTGCTGGAAGACTGTTCCGCTTGTCCACTACCCTGTCCATGAAGAAGTACTTCCTTGCATTCCTCTGAACATCCTCACTTCCAACTTCATATTGTGCCCACTTGTTCATGAGCATCTCTTCCTTTGAAAAATGCTACCCTTCTGTACCTTGTTCATCCTTGTAAAGTACTTGAATGTCTCAATCATATCCCCTTTCCTGCCTCTCTTCTATGAAGTACACATTTAATTCCGTAAGTCTTTCCTCATATGATTTTTGATGCAGTTTCTGCACCATTTTGGTTGCCGTCCTCTAAACCACCTCAACCCTGTTTATGTCCTTTCAAAGATGGGGTCTCAGAACTGGACACAGTACTCATGGTATGGCCTCACTAATGAATAATGTGTATAGAGGAATTATACCTCCTTTCTTCTACTGGTGATGCCTGTACCTATGCACCACAGCACCCTGCCAGCTTTCCCTGCTGTCTTGTCATTTATATTGGTTTGTTATGTTCAGGTGGTCAGAAATGCTACCCCAAGTTCCTTTCTGTTTTGAGGCTGCTAATACCTCCTGTCACAGTTGGTAAGTTGCCCTAGGCTTTTGTGCCCCATGTGCATTATTTTCACTTTTTATCATTGAAAACCAGCTGCCAGGCTCTTTACCAATCCTCCAACTTTTCAGATCACCCTCATTCTTTCCACACCTCTCCTTCCCCGCTGTGTCTACTCTGTTGAAGAGCTTTGTGACGCTGTGAACAGGCATACCTTCCTTCAGACCCTATGTCACCAATAAAGACATTGAAGAGGACCGGACTAGCACTGATCATTGTGGCACCCCATTGGTCATTCTGCCTACCCAGAGTGTATGCCATTTACCACCACCCTCTGAGTTCTATTGTCCAGCCAACTATCTAGCCATTTGACTACTTTCTTAGCTACTCCTAGGCTCCCAGCCTGTTTATTGGCCTTCTATGGGGAACAGTGTGAAGGTCTTACTAAAAATCCCAGGTAGGCCACATCCACTGTCCACCCAATCCACTTCAATGGTTACCCAGCTGAAGAATTCTTTCAGGTTTGACTGACACAACCTCCCCTGCGATCTGTGCTGCCTTGGGTCTTAGAGACCATTGTCCATTAGGGGCCCGATTACAAGCTGCATAGTACAACTTGTGGGTGTATGCGGTTGCACCATAGTGTGATATGCCGGGACCCTGCACCATATTCCAGGACAAGCAGGGTCCCCGACACCTATGCCTGTGACTTGCAGCAGCTGCAGGGTAGCGCCAAAGGAATGGCACACTGGACCAGGGTGTCGCAAGTTGCAGCATGCAATCTACTGCCTCCTGGAGCCCTCCACCCTAAAATGCACCTTCATGCACCTGGGGCATTAGGAGGCTGGCTGGTTGGCACAGGCGTTGGGGGCACAGAGATCCACAGTTTGGGGGCATGACCTGAGTGGAGGCATGGGAAGCACATCCATGTAATTTCCACGGCACTGTAGGGGGACATTCATTGCTGTGCCAGGATGGATACCCCCTTAGACCACCTCCTTTGCTGGTCACCCCGTACACCATACTGGGTCCTGGAATGGCATAAGTGGGTTACAGCAACTGCCTTTCCAGAATAGGGCCCAGTTGCTGCAGTAACTCCCACCCTTACACCATGCCGCTGTGGGTTGCGGGCGTGGTGGCGTGGTGTAGCCACCTTTGGCACAATTAACAAATGGCATGGAAGGCTCCTTCTAGAACTGCAACTTGCATTCTGCCTGGCGTGGGTGTGATTTGCACCATGGGGTTTAGTGGAATTGCCCTGTGCCAGGAATATCATGTTTGGAATCGGACCCAGGTGTTCCACTATCCTTTCTTTCAGTAATGTTTCCATTATCTTTCCCACCTCTGATGTCAGGCTGGCAGGCTTATAGTTTCCTGCCTCCTCCTCCTCATTTCCACTTTTGTAGAGACCACATCTGCCCTCCTGCAATCTTCTGGTACCTCCCTGTTTCCAGTGACAGGCTGAACAGGGCTGTTAGGGATGCAGCCAGCTACTCCTTTAGTTCCTTCAGTATCCTTGGATGCACCCTTCTGGCCCCATTGCCTTATCAACTTACAGTGTCTCTAGTTCCCTGAGGACCCTTTCCTCTGAAAAGGGACTTGTATCCACCTCCTGACCCTTTTTGCCTTTGGCCCTTTTAGTTGGCCCTTACCACCCGTTCCTCCATGAAAGCAGTA
This sequence comes from Neoceratodus forsteri, assembly GCA_016271365.2. Taxonomy (NCBI): domain Eukaryota; kingdom Metazoa; phylum Chordata; order Ceratodontiformes; family Ceratodontidae; genus Neoceratodus; species Neoceratodus forsteri. The sequence goes on from CM028129.1 coordinate 1,022,778,143, forward strand.
TCTGTTCAATATGTCCACTTTTGGTAGTCTTCCTCAACACAACCCCTCCTTCTCCTTTCAGCCTTACTATCCCTCCCTTGTCTTTCTCTTTTCACTTATGTACCTATAACAAGTTTTATCCCTTTTTCACTGGTTTTGCAATGTTTTCCTCTGTTTATGCTTTTGCACTGCTAACTGCCTTTCCCACCTTCCTTGTGTTTTCCTGCAGATCTGCCTATCTCCCCCCTCCTGTGTTTGTTTGTATCTTCTAAATGCCATCTTTTTGCTCATACCTTTTCTGCTATTTCCTTTAAGAACTCTGTGTTATCATCATTTCTTTTTCTCTTGCCCTTACTGACCTACCTGATGCAGAGATTTGTGGGTATTTCAATTCCATTTTGATAGTTGACCACTATTCCTCTAGTCCCCTCCCCCATTTCCTACAACTGCTACGGTGTCCCTCAGGCATTCACTTATTTTCCTGAACTCTGCTCTCCTAAAGTCCATGACACCCGCCTTGATGTGATTTAGTTCTGATCCATCTGTTATAGCAAACCACACTGTGTGGTGATCACTGCTCCCAGGTGTTCCCCTACTGTAACTTCTGCTACACTGTCCCCGTTTATAAGTACTAGGTCCAGTAGTGCCCCTCTTGAGTGGCTTCCATGACCAGTTGTTTGAGAATGCCCCTATAGAGTCCAAGATGTTTCTGCTCCTGGTTGTTGTCGCTTGGGGAGACTCAATCCATGTCTGGTAGACTGAAATCTCCCACCAGCAACACCTCTCCCCAATGTGCCACCATTTGGATTCTATCATCATATCATTATCCACCTCCTCCTGTGGTGGAGATCTTTAGAACACTCCTGTGTGATCGTTGTCCCCTTCCCCTTTCCAGTTTGACCCACAGTATCTCCTCCTCCCCACTCACCCTGTATTTCTGTGGCCTTAGTGTTGTTAGTCACAAAAGAGGCACTTGTTACTCACAAAAAGAGCACCTCCCCCTTTCCTGACTACCCTGTCCCTCCTGAAAGAGTGTTCCTGAACGGCCACTTCCCAGTCCTGGTTGATATTGCACCAGGTCTCTGAGATAGCTACTATGTCCAGGTCTGCTTCTGCCATGGTTGCCTTTAGGTCAGCTATCTTGTTGCTCAGACTTCAAGCACTGGTACACATAGCTCTCCAGGTTGTGTTTACCACCCTTCCTCTTTTGCCTCCTTCTTTGTCCATTAACTTTTTCAGTAGTAATCATTTCCTCTGGCTCCTGACTTTGATTTTTTGTGTCTTTTGTTGAACTTCCTCCTCAGAGCTCCCATTGATGATTATGTGATCTTTGGGAGGGGCAGTTTTTGTCTCCTTGCCTCCTACACACCCCTTTGGCTAGTTTAAATGTTTGCCAATGAAGCATTTAAACTGTTCCCTAAAGACTGTGGTCCCCTCCCTGGAGGGATGCATGCCGTCACTCTTGTAAAGGCCCTCATCCTGCCAGGTAGGCCCCAGTTCCCCTTGAGCCAAACCCTCTTTCTCACCATTCCTTCAACCATGCATTGAATTCTTTCATAAAAGTGCCCTAGCATCCCCTTGCCATGGACAGGCAGTACCTCCTAGAAGGCTACAGGAGCTCCTGCCTGCTTAAAGCCCTACCCAATTCTCTAAACTCCTCCTGTATTCTTCCTAACTCTTCCTCGTTCTCCACCAAGTAATTTTCCCTAGGTGGACAATGACATTCAGCTCCCTCTTCCTTGCTATTGGCCTTGTGATCCTCTGGATCCGCTCTCTGTCCTTCTGAGCTGTGCCTCCAGGTAGGCACTGAACCTCCCTCTCCACCTTGCTCCGTGTTCCCAACTCTATTCCCTGACAATGGAGTCCCCAGCAGGAGTTGCTTCATCCTTCTCTGAGGTCCTCTGCTGCCCACCCTCTGGGGTCCATTCTGGATGACCCTCTCCATCCTCCTGGTCACTACCTCAGGTGTCACCTTTGGACTTTCCCACTGCTTGAGCACTGCATAGGAGGTTGTAGTATCACCAGATGGGGATGTGCCTCTGTTCCACCACCCTCACCTCATTGGGCCATCGTAGTCCATCACTCACTCTGCTAGGCAACCTTTGGGCTAGTAGAGGTAGACTTTGTGGCTCCTGGGTGTGGATGGAAGCTTCCTGAATCCTGGCCAAATCAACCCAGACCGTAACCTCTGCCCTATGCCCAGAGGTGCCTGCAGATGGGGCAGCACCACAGCCTCAGAAGGTCCTCTTGAACACTGCTGCCCCACGGCCATTGCATTGAACCACTCCCATCATGTGACATATGCATGATGCTGATGGACAGGCTGAACAGGTCTGCAACATACCCGTAGGACCACCTGTGGCATTACACACATGCTAAGGGGTTGATTTTAACATTGTTTTACTAGCTGAGATCTGGTGTAAACTGACCAAGGCTAGTCCAGCAAACTCTCTACTTGTCCATCTTGACTTGTACATATTTTTCCATGGCTGTTAAGGAAGTTAGAAAGTCCCTATTTAAGCAGACTCTAGTCCTCATGCTAATCTCTCTCAGTGTTTCAGATGGCCTAGTGTGATTAACAGCTCATTAAGAGTTAGCATTATTTTGCAGTTCAAGATGGGATACTGCAAAGACTAAATGTGAATCATTATCACTACAATGTTAGGACTTTCAGCTAGTTTCCAGGCTGTGATAGAAACATAGAAACATAGAAATGTAGAAACATAGAATTTGATGGCAGATAAGGACTGCTTGGCCCAACTAATCTGCCCATTTCCTTGACTAATGGATAAGCTGCAGATCCAGGTGACCAACAGCCTACTTCCTCCTACCCCCACAAGAATTGCCTTATGTCTGTCCCATACATTTTGAATTCCTCCACTGTTCTTGACTACATGACTTTCTCAGGAAGGCTGTTCCATGCATCCATAGCCCTCTCCATGAAAAATACTTCCTCACATAACCTCTGAGCCGTCGACCTCTATCTTCAAATTGTGCCCTTGTTCTGCACATCTCTTTTTCTGAAAGATGCTACCTCTTGGACTTTGTTGATTCCTTGAGGTACTTAAACATTTCTATCATCTCCCCATCTCCCTCTTTCCTCGATGGTATACATATTAAGCTCCTTTGGTCTCTCTTCATATGTCTTCTGGTCAGACCATCCACCATTTTGGTTGCCCTCTTCTGGACAGCCTCCACTCTGTCTATGTCTTTGCAGAGATGGGGTCTCCAGAACTGCACGCAGTACTCAGATGGGGTCTCACCAACTGTCTATACAGAGGGATAACAATTTCCTGTTTTCTATTGGTGATGCCTCTCTTTATGCATCCCAGTATCCTGCCAGCCCTCCTTACTGCCTTCTTACATTGCTTGCCCACCTTGGGTCATCTGATATAACTACCCCCAGGTCCCTTTCCATTTTTGTTGTTGTTAGTATCTCACCCTCCATTGTATACTCTTCCCTGGGTTTTGTTTCCTGGTGCATTACTTTGCACTTTTTGCATTGAATATAAGCTGCCACATTTGACCATTCCTCCAACCTTGCCAAGTTCCTTTTCATCCTTTCTACCCTACCTTGTGTATCAACTCTGTTGCAGTTCTTCGTGTCATCTGCAAAGAGACATACTTTTCCTTCCAGTCCCTCTGCAATGTTACTTATAAAGACATTAAGAGGACGGTCCATACTGAACCCTGCGGTACCACGATAGTAACCCCCTTTCTTTGCTGTTGACCCGCTACTATTACACTCTGCATCATGCTGTCTAGCCAATTTTTACCCAGGCTACCACCTTGGGACCGACTCCAAGGCTGGCTAACTTGTATATTAATCTTTGTGTGGGACTGTTTCTAATGCCTCGATAAAATCTAGTTAGACCATGTTTACAGCCCTTACTGGTCTACTACTTTGGTCACCCAGTCAAAGAAATCTATTAGATTCATCTGACATGACATTCCCACTGTGAATCCATGTTGCCTTGGGTCCCAGCCCCACTGGCCTCTAGATACTCAACAATTCTTTCCATCAGAGAAGTGATTCCATCATTTTCCCTACCACTGAGGTCAAACTAACTGGTCTGTAGTTTCCTGTCTCTGCCCTGCTCCCACTTTTGTGAAGTGGAATCACATCCACCTCCTGCAGTCATCAGGTACCACCCCATCCTCCCATGATTTGTTAAAGAGAGTAGTCAGTGGTGTCACTAGTTCTACCCTTAGTTCTTTTAGAATTCTAGGTGAATCCCATCAGGCCCCATTGCTTTGTCCACCTTCAGTTTTAAAAGTTCCTTCAGAACCTTTTCTTTATTGAATGGACTAGTATCAACCCCTATCCAGAGTGTTTCTCTTGTTTGAGTTAGGTATCTCCCCCTCCTCTTCTTTTGTGAATTCTGAGCAGAACTATTCATTCAGTATCCCTGCTTTTCACTGTCATCCTCTCCCACATTCCCTCCCCCTTTATTAAGCCTCAGTATCCCTCCTTTGATATTTCTTTGCTCCCTAATGTACCTCTAAAAGGTTTTATCCCCTTCTTAACAGAGTTGGCTATCTTTTTCTCAGATTGGGCCTTTGTTATTCTGAAGACAAAGAACCTCTGTGCAAACACTGAGGCAAGGGTTACCCAAAGGGCATTTGGCTGGGAAGCCAAGTTTCAAGAAAATACAAAATCACACATGCCCACACAATGCAAGCATCATGGGCTGCATATGCAAATCACCACAGAATGTTATGCTGGTCTAACTTTAAGCAGAATTGCATGGTGCCAAAGGCCTCCGACAGAGTTTTCAAGGGTGCTAACAGAAGACATAGACACGTGTTTCGTCCTACCAGGACGTATCAATATGCCTTGTCTGTTTGACACCCCAGTGAATGGACCAGCTACCCTAAGACAGTGTGTCTTGGATATGTTGTGGTGAACCCATTAAAATAAAAAACTATTTAAAGACAAAGAACCTCTGTGCGCAAACACTGAGGCAAGGGTTACCCAAAGGGCATTTGGCTGGAAGCTAAGTTTCAAGAAAATACAAAATCACACATGCCCACCCAATGCAAAGCATCATGGGCTGCATATGCAAATCACCACAGGGTTCACACAACATATCCAAGACACACTGTCTTAGGGTAGCTGGTCCATTCCACTGGGGTGTCAAACAGATGAGGCATACTGATGAGTCCTGGTAGGACGAAACACGTGTCTATGTCTTCTGTTAGCACCCTTTGCAAACTGTGTGAGAGGCCTTTTGGCACCATGCAATTCTGCTTAAAGTTGGACCAGCATAACATTCTGTGGTGATTTGCATATGCAGCCCATGATGCTTTGCTATTCTGACTGCCTTCCCGCCTCCTTCTGTTTAACCGATAAGTTCTCTGTCCTACCTCTTCTGTGTTTCCTTATATTTCCTGAATGCTATCCTTTTCTCCTTAACCTTCACTGCCACCTCTTTTGAGAACCATAGTGGCTTTTTCCTTCATTTTGTTTTGTTGATTTGCTTTACATATAGGTTTGTTGCCTCTGTGATGGCAGTTTTGATTTTCCCCATTGTTCCTCCACCCTCCTTCTTGCCTGTTTGCTAGAGCTTTTCTGAGGCACTCTCAATTTTGCCAAAGTCAGCCTTCTTAAAGTCCACACTCTTGCTTTTGTATGGCTTGCCTCTACAGCTATGTTTATTTTGAACCACACTGTTTGGTGGTTGCTTGTTCCCAGATGGCTACCCACTTCTAAATCTGAGATCCTCTCTATCCCCATGTTAGAGTACCAGGTCTAAGATTGCTCCTCCTGAGTGGGTTCTAACAGTACCTGTCTGAGGCATGCCCCTGTAGGACATTGAGAATGATCCTGCTCTTGGATTTGGTTGCAGTAAAGGTGCTCCATTTAACATCTGGCATTTCAGGACCCCATCAACAATATTTCTCCTTTTTCTGCCATTCTAAGATTCCTTCTATCATCTACTTGTCCATTGCCTCCCCTGAGATGGGGGTCTGTAAACAACCTCTGTGCTGATTGCAGTGCCATGTTCTGTCTCCAGAGTGACCCACAGTGCCTCCTTCCTCCCTGTTTACCCTTTAGTTACATTGCTTGAATTTTTCCCTTATGTGAGAGCTACTCCTCCTCCTCACTTACCCTCCCTGTTCCTCTTGTAGATTGTGTTCCCTGGTATGTTGACATCCCAGTCATGGTTCTCTGTGTACCATGTTTCTGTGACTGCCACAATGTCCAGGCATCCTCTTCCATCAAGGTCACTAGCTCAGGGAGCTTGTTACCCAGACTGCAGAGCATTGGTACTCATTGTCCTCCATTTTTTGATGACCTTAACCCTTTTAGGCCCATCCCTGTCTCTACTGCCTTTGTCTTTCTGGATTTACCCGTCCTGCTCCCCTTGACTTCTCTATCTTTGTGCTTACTTCACTAATGACACGGTTTTGTGGGGTGGCTGAGATTCCCTGCTTCCTTCAGTAGCTACCCCATTTGGCTAGTTTAAATGCTTGCTAATGAAGCATTAAAACCTATCACCTAGGATCCTGGTTCCCCCAGACAGATGCAGACCATCATGCCAGTATAGGCCTGAATCCTCCAGGTGGACCCCAGTCCCCAATGAAGTCAAAACCCTGAGCTCTGCACCACATTATCAACCATTTATTGAGTCCCATGGAGTGGAGTGCCTAGCCTCACCCATGCCATAGACAGAGCAACACCTCCGAAAAAGTTACTGTGTGTGCTGTTTATCTAAGGGCCCTTCCCAACTCCACACTCCTCCTGCACTGCTCTGATCCATTTCCCAGTCAGAATCAAGGGAGAGTGCTGTTAAGTAACTAGCAGGCCACTGAAAGATTGCACCCACATGTGTTTTGTGGAATCCGCAATTTTCACCATTCTTCGCAAAATCTTGACATGTTCCTCAATTTCTTTTTTTATTCTGTCTTTATCATCCCATGCCACCAGCCAGTTGGTACCTCTGCTCATTCATGGACTGAGGGTCTTCCACCCCACAATAGCGTGACCCTCTGATACTCCCCGGATTGCCGCCTGGGCAGGGCTAGCCACCTGGCCTGAGCACCGCAGATGTTGGGATTAATCAGAGGCCAGCCTTGGGGCTAATTGAAGCCCACGGCAAGCGCCATCTAGGATGGCTGGCAGCTCCTCAGTTTTCTGGTTTTCCGGGGCAGGGACATAATGATGTCCTGCAGCTGCCCCACCCCTGAATGCTACTACACACCGGTAGCTGTGGTGCCCCTGCCTCTGCCAGGGCCCATCAAGTGCCAGATGGGCTCCCAACCCTCCCTCTGAGAAGGACAGCATTTCATGGGATGCTCCATCCTTCTCCCCTGGCCAGCCTTCCAGTGACCCAAGTCTGTTCCCAAACCTGGGTCACCAGAGTCGCGAAGTGGAATTCCCACCATTGTGCTGATGGCTGGCATGTTCCACAATTTCTTGTAATGTTTAGTTTTTATTTTGTACTGTGAAAAATCATTAACATTTTCAATACAGTACTGTCAATTATATTGACAATTTTGCATGCAGACTTGGGTTTGATGAAAACAATGCATTACAAGTTGGAAAGGTTTATATGACACTGCTGTCTTTTGAATCATTTTCTGGTTTGGTTTCAAAACCCACTGGCCAAGAACAAGTACACTGATTTGTGTTGAAGCAGTATATCAGAAAACTTTTGCAACAAAGATTGAAACGGCAGATGGGAGAAAAGGTGCAAATTATTCTATTCACCTAATTGGGGTACTAACTATGAAGCCTTTTCTAAATGGCAGGGCATGTTTTCCTTGAGAACATACTTTCATTCAGACTAGTCTTCATTCAAACAGCTGAGGATTTTGGATGGCCCTGCTGATTATAAACTTGAATAATCTAGTTGGTAACAGTGATCCTGTGCTTAGCAATCTACAATCCTAGCTCCTGTTTACACTGTTGGTTTGCGCACATCAACCCATGCACACAGGTTGATGCACTGCAAAGTCAGCAGCGTAAACACCATTTGGGAGAGCTGTAAGTGCCCATCATATCATTTTCTTGATCTGACTCAGTTGTGGGATCAGTAGCGGAGAAAGAGCATTAAATGATAATGTGAACGCTTTGCTGCACTTGCTTTGCTACAAAGGCTGCTTTTCATCAGTCTCCAGTGAATCACAGCCCCTCCTCAGAGCAACCTGCAGCACTGCGAGGGTGGACTGTGTTAATAGGAATGCAGCTGGCACATCAGAAAGGGAGTGGTGCACATGCCATAGTGCTGCCACCATGTAAACACAGCTCTAGATGTTCACGTGCAAAGGCTACAATAAAACCTGATTAAAGTCTAAGAACAAGCTTATAAAACACATGTATCTGAACATTTATCTTTACCTAAAATCATTTCAGCCTGAGTAAAACAAAGGTAAATTACAGTGTACCGTGACTACTGTATGGTGCAGTAAAATATACTGGTATTTTTTAAATATTCTTTGGTAACTGGGTAAGGTCCACTAGGCAGATGTGCCTGCTTTCAGGAGTGATCCAAGAGCAATAAATCGGTTAAGTGACTTGCTCAGAGCTGCACTGATATGTAAGTGGAGGTTGTGGGAATCAGTCCCAAGTCTGCCGGATATACCAGTTCATTCACAGTTTGTTACTCTAACCTCTGGGCTATACTGCCAGCCCACAAAAACTCAGATTTAATGTTTTAGTATGTGATTTCAGTAATAGTGTACAGTACCTAGAGTGCAAATTATGAACATTAAACACTTCTAAAATTGAATTATTCACCACTCTGTCTGCTTAATTTTTCTTGCATCAAAGTGGATGAATAGTTGACAGAGCACTGTAAATAGCTATGGGTCAGGCTTCATTATTTTACATGCAGAAACAGATGAAATGTATTTATTCTGGATTTATTTAATATTATTTTGCTGTCTCTCACTAAACAGAATCTATTTAGTAGTTTATAAGGCAGATGCTTTTAAATTTTGAAAGAGAGGCAACACATCTTATCTGTTTAGTATTAATTTTAGGAACATAAGCTTTTCTTCATGTTTAAAACATATTCACGTGACAGTGTATTCATTTAGCAGTTTATGCTGACTAATACTTAGAGATGGTAAGTGACCCCAATTTGGTCCTCAAGTGATTCACAGGGTGAAGGTGAATTCGCGGAGTGCTCCACAGCACGGACGAGTACTTCACGTTATAATGGGTAACTTGAAGTCCATTGAAAACAATGACTTTGCTTTACTTCACCTTCCCAAACCACTACTCCACCTATTCGTAAGGTGAAGTATATTGAAAACAATGTACTTTGCCTCACTTTGCCTTGTTTTAAGCTCCAAAGGTGAATTTTGCAATGATTCATGGGATTTCAGGTCACATGGGCTCTAGATTGTTCTGCACAGTCTCAGTTAGGGATAGTGTGTGTAGGACGCTGTAGGAGACAATCTGCTCTGAAAGCTCTGTGATTCAAACCTTCTAAAAGCTGTTAAAAAGCCTTTTGGGGTCATTTTTTGCTGAAACTTTAGTTCATTGATTGTAGGAAATCCTCCTGTGCACATATCATCGAGCATTTATTGTTTGTGTGTGGATTTTGAATGTTAATGTACAATGTTTAGTCTGTGTACTCAGAGACAGTGGAAGTGTGCTCTGGGGAGGGGCATACCTGTGGTGTAGGTAGATTAACTTGGAGAAAAAGACAATTCTTTCTGTTTTGGTGATATTTTTCTTGTATAACTGTGTTAATGTACACACAGTAATATTTTAATAATTCTTGCCATTTTTTGCTGATTGCTGTGGTGCAGCAGTGCATAGTTTTAGTTTGTTTAAAATATGTGGTTGTATTACTGAAGATTCAATTTGCTATGCATTACTTAATGTGTGTGAGTATGTGTGTGATGCATCTCACCAAATCAGACACCTTTTATTGTGTCACATAGTAGTTTCAGCAATGTGAACCTGCTATCCACTGCAGCTGTATGATTCTTGTACTTCTTTGTGGTATCTTTACTGGTACTAGTACTATTGACTGTTACTGCAGCAGGCAGTACAGTGCCCCCCTACAGCCCACCCAAGTGGCAAAGGCATTCTTTTCAGATTTGAATTTCTGATGGAAAGCATTGGTTAGGTGTTGTGCCTTTGCATCTGCATCTCTTCAGTGCGCAGTGCAATCTTAAGCTGTCTGTGCATTTGCATCTCTTAGGGCCCAATCTCCATCTGTAACTTAAGTCACAGTTGTTTCTTTGGCTTCTCTTCAGAGTACCGGACAGGTGTGGTGCATAATTATGCACAAACATTGTACTCAGTAACATGAGTTTTTAAGTCAGGACCATCACCATGAGTCACTCATAATACAAATCACATTCTTCATCATCACGGTCACAAATGCAGTCACAAATCACGATTCACAATCACATCATGAATCACATTAATTTTTTACTAGTTTTGTGCTACAGCTCATCGAGGAAGTACAGCCATAGGCATTCACATTCCCAATACAGTTCCATATTGCTTATCTCACACCGTCGACACGAATCAAGTTCTTCATCATCACGGTCACAAATGCAGTCAAAATCACAATTACGATCACATCACAAATGACAACATTAATTTTTTACTAGTTACTTCAATGTATTGTAAAGCTTTTGTAGTATCTCACCAGGCTTCACCACCCACCATTGTACACATTAATACATGTTTTTAAGTTGGAGAGTTTTTGCTACAGCTCATCAGGAAGTATAACCATAGGCATTTGTGACATTCCTGTACAGCACATGAGTTACAGTACTGTAAGTAGTGGTGGTCGAAGTGGCCCCTAATTCGCTCCTTGAAGTGATTCATGGAGTAACGCGGATTCACCGAGTACTCCACTATGTGAAGTGGAGTACTTTGCTTTATAATGAGGAACACGAAGTCCATTGAAACCAATGACTTTGCATTACTCTGCCTTCCTCAAACCACTTCTCCACCAATTTCAAAGTGAGTACATTGAAATCAATGTAATTAGCCTCATTTCACCTTGTAATTGAGCTCCAAATGAAATTCTGCAGTGATTCATGGGATTGCAGGTCACAAGGGCTCTAGATTGTTCCACACAGCCTCATTTCTGGACTGGTTAGTGTGTGTGTAGTGGTAACTGGAGACACTGTGATTCAAAACCTCTAAAGCTGATAAAAATGCCCGAGTCTCTTTTTGCTCAAAATTTAGTACATCGATTGTAGAAACCCTCCTGTGCTCATATCATTTAGTGTTTATTGTTGTGTGTGGATTTTGAATGTTAATTTAGAACAGTCAGTCTGTGTACTGTGAAGTGTGCTTTGGGGAGGGGCATATTTGTGGTGTAGGTACATTAACTGGGAGAAAAAGGCAGTCTTTTGTTTTGGTTATATTTTTCTGCATAACTGTGTTAATGTACACACAGTAACAGCTTCAATAATTCTTGACATGTTTTTGCTGTTTGTTGTGGTGCAGCAGTGTATAATTTGTCTGTTTAAAACATTTGGTTATACTGTATTACTAAAGTTTTCAATTTGCTACGCATTACTTGTGATGTGTGTATGTGTGAGTGTGTGTGTGCAATGCATGCAGTTAAATCAGACACCTTTATTGTGCCACAGAGTAACTTCAGCAGTGTGAACCTGCTATCCACCACACCTGCATACATTTTTATACTGCTTTGTGGTATCTTTACTGGTAGTGGATTGTTACTGCCGTGCACTAATCCCCAACTGGCAAAATGTATTCCTTTTTGAGATTTGGATTTGTGACTTGTTGTGCACTAGTTAGGTGGTGTTGTGCCTTTCATATGTGTCCCTTGAGTCGCAGTGCAATCTTAATCTCTTTGTGCATTTGCAGTGCACCATTAATTCTGGGAGACTGCATTTCTTGTTGTGTTCTCATTTCACTTTGTCAGCACTGGGGAATTTTCTTGACACAAGACAGTAGCATTTCACCAGCACTGGGAATTTTCTGGACACAAGATAGTAGCATTTTGGGATGCACATTAGTTCTGGTAACTCTGTGTGAGACCACTGCACATGACTGAGTGTGCTGTTAATTCTGGAAGACTGCATTTCTTGTTATGCTCTCATTTCACTTCATCAGCACTGGGGAGTTTTCTGGATACAAGAAAGTAGCACTTTGGGATGCACATTAATTTCTGGTGACTGTGTGGGTGGGATGCTAACAATATTATTGTCATTCTGCCTTACTTCACCTTTAAAGAAGAATGACAACATGAAGTAATAATAACAAGGTGAAGTGAGCCTTTCCTATGGGGCACCACCAGCAGTGAAGTGCAATGCAAAGTGGCCACTTTGTGTTCACTTTGCAGGTGGATTTTAAATGTGCTGCATGTCTACTAATACTGTATATGCTGCAGAAAACAATAAAATATCTGTTGTGAAGCACTCAGGGTCTATAGTGGAACTCCTATAATTTCACCTAATTTTTGAAAATATCTCTGCAATTTTAGATAACTTTCTCTGCAATTTTCCAGTGGCCCTGGTCACTAACTTCCAGTTTTCTGAACATGTCTCTGTATGAAGATTTGTCCTACATTATTAAGACCAGTACCCATAAGTTCCCTTCATTTTGAGTGTCTGCATCCAATAATTTGTAACAAAATGCAAAGGTGCTGCCCTGTCGGTGGCTGATCATCCGATATAGAAACAGAGGTTGTATAGTATAATTTCGGTGTACTGTCTCCTGGACTGATGAAAAACAATGTTTTTTAACAAAATTTATTCTGGCATACAGCATGTGAAAATAAATCCATTTAAGAACAGAACATGTCATAAAGTTTTACATTTCCCAAGCATCTTAGGTTTATGTAGCCCCTTCCCCAAAGAAATCCTAGATGTGCCACTTGCTCATTTGACACTGCTAGAACACTTCCAGAAGTGTAGGTCTCCAGTTGATCACAGGGTGGCAGCTGAGGTGTTTTCCTTACCTATCTCTGTTTATTGCCCTGTGGGTGGTGGTGAGTGTGCTGTAAATTGCATGGTGATGTTGGCTATTGTGTGTGCAAAACTAGGACTGATTGACTGAATATTTACTGTTGTGGTATCCTCAGGTTTAGTGGGAGGGGCAGAACGAGGAAAAGAAAGGGCCATGGTACAAAACCATGGGTGCAGACTGTGTGTGATATCACTACAGTCTTTTTGCTGCTGGGGCACAAAGCAATGTAGGAGCAGGATAAATGTGCAATAATTATAGTATTTCTTGGCTTTGCATTTTTCTTGTATACAGTAAGTGATGAAAATGTACCATTTTAATTGTGGGCTAGTGCAACCATCTGTAAGCTAGTGCAATTTTGAATCAAGTTGTCCTGCTAGCTAGTGCAAACAAAGGTTAATGATGACCCTGCACATGCATGCCATGGCCCATGTACAGTAGGTATGTTACCTCCTCTTGTGGTAGTTAGGGAATTGCACAAGTACCCTGGCCCATGTAGTGCCCACATTCTACCAGCTCCCCAGACCCTGTAGAACAGAACCATGCATGTTGACCCTAGACCATTTCCACCAATGTATAAATGGGTATACATGGTGAGCCAGGTCACAAACATCAAGGGCAAGAAAGGCATACCAGTGGAATGGCTGGGGGACTAGGATACAGAAAGTGTGGCCCACACAGTGATCAGTACATGTCAACACACCCTGTCACGGTAACATAGTACCATGTCGCACTCTAGCAGATGGACACCAGTGGCTATGTGACATAGTATGGACAGTGCACATGACACAGATGGTAGCCACATCCATGTCCTGATGGAGACACCTACCAGCACAGCTATATGTAGGATACATGTGATTAGTGATGTGCAAAGTTTGAAAACTTCACTCTGCAGATTAATTTGCAAATTTGCCTCATTTCACAAAGTTAATCTGCCATGTAAAGCGTAAATTCACGGTAAACTGAAAACTCCATTAAATGCAAAGTTGGCAACTTCATCAGTGGAGTTTGGCACAGAGGTGGAGTTTGTAAAATGCAAAGTTGTCAACTTTGCAGATGAAGTTTGGTACCGAGGTGAAGTTTGTAATATACTATGGGATTGGAGGTCACATATTGCTGAAACGAGCTGTATGCCACGAGGAGGCTGTTTTCAGTGCAGTCTTCTGAATTTAGAGTAGGAGAGAAGTCTGTGTGTGCTTGTCTGAGAAAAATAGACTTTTAAAATACATCTCAAAACCGAGCTTTCTGAATCCAAATTGATCAAAATTGTTCTAGAGGGCCTTGTGCTGCTAGATTTGTGATTTTTGGTTATTTTTCACTGATTATTTACTTTAAAGTAGTGGTTTCTGTTTTGTCAGTCTAAACACTGGTATGGGGAGGATAGGTGTACTGTAAAAGCAAGGCAGCCCAGAAAGACCAAAGCTTTTTGTCTAAGCAGGAAATTTGTATTCCTGCATATTTTAGTTTTCTCACTCTTTCTTTTCATCATGTTTGATCTTTAGTGAGTAGTTTCTCATTATTATTTCTGTGGTTTAGTTTGGTGTGTTTGAGTATTCTGTCAGTGCCTTTCTGTAGCAGTTTTAGTTATATTTTCTTAAAGTGATGGTGTTCTGTCACTTTTTGATATAGTTAATATTAAATTATCCCTGTTACCCTGTCTTTTTAATCCCTGTTCTGTTTTTAAGAACCTTTTGGTTATTTTAGTAGTAGTAGTTTTCAGATCATACAGCTGATCTCCGATTCCTTAAGGGAGTTGTTGTTTGCTCCTGGTACTTATTTGTATTGTTGTCTTAGTTTAGTAATCCCTGTGTTGTGTTAAAAATTGTTTTTTTTGTTTTGCTACATACTATTAGAATATATTTTTTCAGATCACAGTGCTGATCCCTTATTCTCTAGTGGGAAGTGTTGTCTGTTGCTGGTAGTTATAAAATGGGAAGAGAAAATATTGCCTTCTGATTGGTTATTACCTGTGCGCAAGTCCGTTCCATGCACAGGTAATAACAAGCTCATACAAGCAGGACTGTATTGAAAAAATCAATGTGCTGTTGGAACATTGACTTTTAAAAGACGACAATCATGCAAATCTGGTGCCGATCGCTGAGTTTGTGGAAATGAAGGCTAGCCCTGCTGATGTCTTCATGTTTTACCTGCTGTAAACACTCCGAGAAAGCCTCCAACTGAAAGTGCTGATTTAGCGATTATGCTGCTGCACATCTCACTTCCTAACTGCCATTTTGTGTGTCCACTTCCTGACCATTCTACTCCCTCTTGCAACCTCAGCCTAACACTACTAACTGAACTGCACAAAAAAATCCTCTTCCCATTAACACAGCTTTGGTGATTTCCCAAGTCCTGCTGCTGTTTCTAAGTCTCTGGCTATCCCACAGTGAACCAAAACTTGATCAATGCTGTTTTTATTGTTACACAATACAGTTTGACTTCCTCCTCTCAATCAGGGCACTGACTCCATAATGGCAATGGGAGGGACATTGCCTCCATTTTGTTCCCTTTTTTTCTGTGTATGTTTCCATCATCTTCCTCATTTACTGTAATTATAGTTTGTTGTTGGGGGAAGATGGGACCACCAGCCCTGTGTATGTGTAATTGCTGCCACCTCTGCAGTCCCCCATCCTGCCATGCTGTCAAAGGTCCTGTTCACAAACAAAAACACTAGTCTCTCCACTGTTCACATTATGTGCCAGAGTTTCTTCCCAAAATTCACAACAGTACAAGGGATATATGCTGGCATCTGCTTGGATTGGTGGTACTTCAGGTGGATGTTAAAGATCCCGTGGCACTTATTGAAAAGAGTAGGGAATCTCCCGGTGTCCTGCCAAATTTCCCTCATTCACTAAAATTACCACCAACAGCTTAATCTGGTTCAAGGTCAGTTGGCATTCATCTGTATCCCCTCCCCAGGTCGTGCCTGAAAATAGGCAGGATTTGTCTAGTGCACTTACCCAGTCAACAAAACGAAATAAAATAAATAAATAAACCAGTACTATGGATTCCAGCAAAGGACAAATTTGCCAAGTACATAAATAATGATGTCTGTTTGTATTAGGAGGAAGGACTAGTGCATCATAAATTTACATACACAAATCTTTTTTTTTTGCTTGTAGAAATGATTGTTCTAACTGTAAAACTTTAAAAAAAAAAGGATCCCATTTTATAAGTGCAATAAGAAACTCAGGGGTGTGCATGGAACAGATTTTACCATACTGCCAGGGGCTGAAGGCACTCGGTCTGCAGCCTCATATCTCACTAGGCACCTGGGCATGTGGTAAAATCTGTCCCATGCACACCACATCATGTTTATTGCTTACTTGTTTAACCCTTTATCCCTGTTGTGTGTGTTGGGCATGGAAGTTCTTGCTGCTGACCCTCACAGGGAACTGGGAATTGGGGCTGCTGCTGCTGTTGCTGCTGCTGCTGTTGCTGGTGAGTAGTAACACTGACCAGAAATCCCCAGGGAACACTGTTTCTCCTGCTGCTGGAGGTAATGCTGAGGAGGTGCTGGGGGCTCAATAGTAGCCATATGTCATAGCTGCCAGGGGTATCCATCAAGATCACCATGACATCACCAAACAAAAACAAAAAAGAGATTGAAAGAGAATGATAGGAAAATTACAGAAAAAGGGCAAAATGAAACTGTCTAAAAAGTGCAAGAATATATTCTAAATAAAGCTTAACTAGAACAAAACTATTCAAAAAAACTAAATCAATAAACCGAGAAAGAAAAATAGTCAAAAAGAGCACTGTGAGACTCTGAATCTCTAATGAGCCAGTCTCTCAACTGACTAGCAATGCACAAGTTAAAGTAAGGCAGAATCACTATATACTGTAGATATGTACCATGTGAGTTCAGAAGCTGAAGCATGTGACCTTGAGTAGTTGTTTACGACTCCAGAAGCCTCATTTTCAAAAACTTTGCCTTTGATACCCCAAACGTGAAGTTAACAAGTAAAGTTACCAGGCAAAGTTAAAAAGACAAATTGTGAATTTTAAAGGTAATGGTAAAACTTTGTGGATTGCTTTGTGGATGCAGAGTCATTAACTTAGCTGGTGAATTATGACTTTGCAACATCTCTACATGTGACTCCCTCCTGGGTTGTACCCGGCAATGGGCAGTGACATCTCCAAGACACTGTACAAGGTAATTCCAAAGAAGTCCACATACTCATGTGAAATTAAAGGGGTGCAGCAGGAGGCGGCTAGTCCTGGAAAACAGACATGGTACAGAAAGTTGTTGCACTCGAGAAAGACAAAAGCAGGCTAGCTGGATGTATTTGAATCACAAATTAAATTTATTTTGCAAACTGCTCATACAAATGAGCCAAAGCTAGTAACCAAAATGGAACACTACTCCAAGCGCTTCACTTTCAACCAAGGCTTCAAGAGGGACTCTCAATGAAGCCTTGGTTGAAGGTGAAGTGCTGGAGCAGTGTTCCATTTTGGTGACTGGCTTTGAATCTTTGTATGAACAGTTAGCAAAATAAATTTAATATATGATTCAACACATCCATTGAGCCTAGTTTTGACTTTTCTTGGAGTGCAATGGCTCACTGTACAGGGTAAATAGTCTGTGAATAACATTCCATGAACTATACATGGGCCTGTCTTGCACCATGACCCTGTCACCGTGTCACTGTGGTGACTCAGAACTGTACAGCCCAGGCAGGTGCATGCCTCTGGCAAGCATGGTGGGTTCTGTCATGTATAGGACACAAGGACATCCCATGGGACAAGGGCACAGACAGCTGCATAAATACTGGCAAGCCACACAGTGCAATATGCCCCATAGCACACAGGGGAACAATTAGGGTAGGGCACACAGCTGATGTGCACAGTGCCTTGGGTACACTAGCCCTGTTGCAGACTACCATGACATGAGCCTGAACACTGACAAATACACACACAATCATGCAACCATCTGTACTCACCTGGCCTGGACACACTGCCACCATCCACCATCACCTGCAGTTCCTTCCGATGCTGTGCTTCCCTCCTCTGGAGGTCATTGTACCTGTGCCTGCATTGGTTTCTGATGCAGGTGGCTCTATCCTTCTCATGAGGCTCTGCCCCACAGATGATCACACTTGCCTGTGAGGCCTGTCTGCCCATTATGTCTCCCCATCAACTCTTCCTCTGGCCACCACCATGTCGAACAAATTAACTATTTGATGGTGGACCACCTATAATTCCACAGCTGAATAGCCCTGTGTCATCTCTGCCACATTCTTCCCACTACCGGGCCTATTTCTAGTACCACCCTGCTTCCTGGTTCTGGCCTATGTGTTGTGCAGCATATTGCTATGTTAGCAACATGCTAGTCATGTTGCGCAACACACCCATGTCCGGGGATGGGGCTGGGCCCAGGGCATGTGGCTGGCATGGTGTGGCAGGTGCGCAGGATGCACATGCATGTGTTACCTATGCACTATGATATGAAGTGCAGTGCATTTCACTTGCACACTGGTCTGCCATGCATGGTTGTGCAGACTGATAATGTCATAGGTGGAAACTGGTGTCATGCCTGTGCCATAGCCCGTGATGCACAAACACAAGTACAGCGCAATACAGGTGCACAAGCACAAATGGGTTTGCACAATGGCAAAACTGCAATATTCATCCAGGGTATGCAAATGAGGTAATTACAGTCAATGGGCAAATAACCACATTGGAATGTCATTACTTGCCTGATTGCACTTGGAGTATATAAAGGAGCACAGTGTACCATCTAGATTCCACAGCTGAACAGCAGGCGAGTGGAGGTAGGTGTCCTGCAGAATGATGGAGAAAAGGACAGGTGTACATTGGACTGGGTGTGCAGTGGCTGCAGCATGGCTCCCAGATTCATGTGGCATGTTCAAGGTGCTTCTTGGGTGGGTTTCCCAGTGTTCCGTACCTTCCATTACATAATATGAAGGACAATGTAGTCAGTTGTCCTGTGTAGCCAATGTAACTCCATGGAAATATTTTCCATGCACATGTCTCCATTGCCTAGTACTATACATAAAGCCCTGAGCATCTGGGGCCCTGCTACATTGGACATGTTTAGGTGGTGGACCTTCCCTGTGTGGCTTTATCTGCATGGAATTCAATAAGTGATGCTTTGAAAAGTGTAGCTAGGAATCCTAAGATGTTTACGACTGCACTGAGGCAAGAAATGACTGTTTGCTGCATGTGTAATGGATGAAGTGTAATCTCAAAAGGTCTAAAATGATTACTGCATAAATGTAACTTTGATGTTTGTTATATTTAATGAGTAGGTGTAGTTGTTTAGCCTACCTGACTTTTAAGAAAAATGTTAACACTTGCCAACAGGACCTCCTTATAAGCAAGACCTTTGGGTAATAATGGTGTGATTGTAACATTCTATTCCTGTATAAAAATAAATTTTTACAACTACTACTATCCCATCAAGATCTCTAGGTGATGGACGTGTCATGTGTAGATGTTGGTAGTCACCTGTAATACTTGGTGGGCAGAATGATAGTGGTGATGGGCCTCTCATACATGTGTCAGGGAGCTGCTTAAATGGAGTTCCGAGACTCATGCCCAATTTAACCCTGGGTGTATGCTGTGTGCAGTGGTACTCGCCATACGGTGGTGGTGGTCAATGGTGTACACATCTTGTGGTGGTGTTGTTGCTGCAATGTATGGATGGAGGCACCCTCTCCTGTAGTTCATAGTGCACACTGTCAGCAGAGTCACCTCCTCACATACATACATTCATTGTGGTGTCCCTGGGTCCTGTGGACCCCTGCTCATGTCCATCCATGCCCATCCATGACCGTCACAATGGCTGTGGCTATGCATGGGCAGTGCAGTGTTGTGCAGTTGAGGGCTGTGGTAAGACAGGCATTGCTGGGACACCTATGAGGCAGGGGGTGAAAGAGCACAACATGGTCCTGTTCAGCTGTGTGCCACTGTGTGTACTCCCCAGTCAACTGTATTGCACTCCCTATCCAGCAGGTACTGTACCATGGAGGACTCGGACTGAATTTTGGCCCACCACTTCACAACAGAGTAGTTACAAGCACTGGCACAGGCCTACAAGGCCAGAGAGGAGGTATGCCCTTGAGCAAAGCATAAGGTGCCCAGGTAGGTGGACCAAGGAGGATATTACCAATGAGGTCAGTGTTGTCAGAAGCCACAGTGGGCCCATGGTAGCAGTAACAAAGTGCTTCAAGAATGTGAGGAAATGAGCCTGCCCATTCAAGCGCAGTGGTTGGATTCCACTTGCAACACCAGCGACCTGGGTTTGGCAACAGACCAGGGTCTCTGGAGGGCTGGCCGGGGGCTTGAGCATCTGATGACTGCTTGCCTTCTCCAGGGGAAGGGTGGGGTGTGGTCTGGTGCCTGCTGACTGCGGTGGAGACTGGGATATAGCAATGTAACCCCCAGGTGGTGCTATCCCAAGGGCTACTACCCTGCTTGACTGACTACTGACAGGTTGAAGGGCCAGGTCAATGGTGGGTGCCTCCACCCAGAGGGTCAGGGTTGGTACTGTCTATTCTGACTTGGTCACAGCCCTCTGGGACACTGTAACCCCCTTCCTACTAGTGGCTCACACAATACATCAGGAGTATCTTCACAATGTACACTTACCCCAGGACTAGCTCTGTCAACTGGACTCTAAGGACCCCTGAAAACAAAATGATACAGTGTGATAGCCACAGTACATTACTTTGACATACATGAATACTACAGTCAGTGTAACTTTGCTGAAACAAAGATATCTGATTTATTTAAGGGTCTGTAACAAGGACGGGGAAATCAGGTGAATTAAGCTTAAAACATTAATAGTCACAGTACTGTGTGCATATTCAGAGTACCCAAATGTCACTTTCACTGGGTACCCAGGATGGGGGTGGCTAGCCAGGATCGGTGCAGCTGGTTGGGGCACTGTGATGGAAAAAACACTTGCACAAAACCAGTTGTAATCTGGAGCTGGATGGCTCAGTTCGTGAAGAAATGAAACAGCAACAATTTGATGACACACTTGCAATTTAATAAACAGATGGCAGGGAGCTACCCTGCTTGTACTCACAAACTCAGTGCTGAAAACTGGATGGAAGGCAAATTGTCCTGGATTGCTGGAGGAGCAGAACATGTGGACAAGGTCCTTGTGACTGGACCCCACTGCAGTTTATAGCAAATGGGTGTAGTCGGATTAAGCTGGGGTTTACTTCCATCTTCATGCACTCAATTCACTGTACAGTGGATTTGAAATAGCGATTCCTCACAAGCACTACACACATTTATATGTAAAAGGAAAGTACTATACCAGACAGGCTGCTTCTCGATCCTGACCTCAATTACTGCAAAATACCCGAGAACACACAGCAGCTTCAGTTCCTGACAGACCATACGTGATTCAGCAATTTACAGTCTTCTGCAGGGTGAACCTGGTTTCCACTCTTCAGATCTCCTTCCTTCTCCTCACAAGTAAGAGTCAGTCCGATTTGGTGCTTGCAAAGCTGCAGGCCAAACCTCAGGGCCTCACACACGCTTCCCGCTTGAAACTACATACTGCAGAAGCACAGAGCTCCTTGTCTCTTCACTGTTACAACTGATCTAATCTCTCCAGTCCCAGAGCAGTGCATTTCCTTTAGCTCCACACTATTCTGTTGGCTGGTCTGGCTGTCACTCACAATAAACTCCCTCTGTTGGTGGAAAAAGGCACCAAGGTCAAAACTACATTTCCCAGAGTCACTGCCCATACAGTCCAGAGGAGAGTCCAAGTTCTGATTCGCCCAGAGCAGACTCCATTTAAAGGATCCCCACAATGATTGGTCCAATTCGCAGTTCAGAACCAACATGAGGGAGCTACTCTGTGCAGCCCTTGCTACAAGAAAGCAGGTTAAAACAAACTGCATTTTCATTATTACTCTAATAGGTTACAAGCAAACAATTACATCTTTGGAAAAGTGTTCATTCTGTCCACTTAGTGACGGCAGAAACAGAGCGATTTGGCAGTAGCTGGAGCGGGACTCAAGCAGGAAACACACAGACCCCCATCCAAATTAATCATGTCTGCAGACAGACAGCTCTTAAAGAGACAGTACCAGAGGCTCTAAAAGCACTCACAGACAAACGGCTTAGATGCTGAGCATCATTCAGGCTTGGAGCATTCAAGCAAGCTCCTGGAAGACTTTTGGGAACCCCCATTTGCAGGGGTTACAGCAGCATGCTGACCGACTGATGAGGAGGGTGTGGTGGATGTCAGCGTGCACCTAGACATCATGGCACACGCCCAGGGAGAAAAGGGAAAACTCTCCTCTCCTCGACCAGATGACTGCCATCTAGTCCCTCAGCCACCACAAATGCTCTGGTCAGGCCCCAGAGATCACCTCAGCATCACCTGAGGGACCAAGTATTTAGTTGCACTGGATGGCTCCCACTGACGCCTTTCTCTGCATAGGTGGAGAACAAATCCGTGAAGGGTTACATTGGGTTACTCAAACGTGGCTGCCATTTGGGGTGGTGGACAATGGCAATGGGCAGGGGCAAAAGTGAGCTGTGGGAGAGACCACAGATGGCCAGAAGGAGAGGCCGATGGAGAAATGGAAAGTGGCAAAAAAAAAAAAAAGAATGTGAGGAAATGGATGAAGCAAGTCGTGGCGACACACAGCAGGGAGCTGCATGCCATGGGGACCCACAGGAATTAGCAGCCACATGTACATTGGATCCTGCAGAGGAGGCCACAAATCCACCCTGTGGCCCAAGGAGTTGACAAGAGTTCTATGGCAACTATGAGACCCAAATGGTACCTACCCAGCTATGTGAGTGACTGCTAGTGTGATGTCTCGTCAGCCATGTGTATATGTGGGTGTATACAGGTATGGGTGCATGCGTACACTAGTGCTGGGTGACACGCTGAGTGTAGACCACAATACTCATTCCCTGTCACCTAGTGTTTAGCCATCAGTATGCCTATCCATGACTATGCCCCATGTGGAGTTGCCAGTGTGCTAACTGTTTCTAAGATATGTGTCCATGGGGATGAGGTGTGTGCTCACTGCTGCTGGGGAGTATGTTCTCTGGTGCTGAGTGTGTGTTTTGTTGTGGTGTGTTGTATGCCCACTGGTGACAGGTGAGTGTTCATTGGTGGTGGGTGTGTACTCACTGGTGCTGGGTATATGTACACAGATGTGGAGGTATGTGCTCACTGGTGCTGGGACATGTGCTCACTGGTGCTGGGTTATGTGCCCCATAGTGATGGAGTGTGTACTAACCAGTCTAGGTGTGCATGTACCTGGGGTATAGGCAGTGCACCGCATACACAGTTTGGGTGAAGTGTCACTGTATGCCAGGCCTGCATGCTGCCTTGCCCTGCACACCATTCTGTACAGTGTGGTGCTATATAACTCCTTCTTCTCTCCCAACAGCACACTACATTGGGTCGGATAAGGTAGAGGTTGCCCCAGGACCATCTTTGTGGCATCTGTCCCTGCTGCTACCCATCTGTACCAGCCAGTGGACAGCAGCAAGGAGAAGGTGGAAGAAGATAATGACAAGACCTATGCTGACAGTTGGGAACAGGTGAGGCCAGCCTAGACCATGAGAGGCTGCTCATCCTATCAACCACACAAAATGGGGCCCAGACACTGTCTCCACATGACCCAATGGTCACAGGGGTGCAGCCCATCACAGCCAAACCTGTGTTACCCCAGGACCCTAACTATGGCACAGCCACTGCCGTACCACCACCAGCTGATACCACAGGGTCAGCCACCACTGCGCCTCCCCATGATGTAGCCTCTGGCATGACCACTGCCCTGAGTTCCCAGGCTCACCCTACTGGGTCAGCCACAGCCAATTTGCAATACCTACCACAGTGCTGCCTCAGCTCATATGATGGTCGAGGGTGCAGCTTGATCCTGTCCCAATGGACAGTCTTCAGTGACAGTAGGAGGCATCTGACAACCAGCAGCTGATGCGTTCTACCATGCAGGACAGAGAGTAATGCAGCAGAAACTGACATGTTCTCACCACATACTGCATGAGGGAATGCAGCATGCTGAGGAGTGGTGGAGGCATGCCTCATGGAGCTCATGGTGTCCCTAAGTGAACTGAACCAGGATCTGGCAGCTGTCATGACCACATGGGTGGATCACTTGTGTGCCACTGTGCTGAAGGCTTCAGCCATGTTGACAGGCTCTGTGAGGGCTGATCATCAGTCAATCAATCAATCAATCAAAACTTTATTTGTTCAGTGCAAATTTCAAGGAATCACAGTGCTTTACATGCTATCCAAATCCATAATATAAATTCAACATTAACACCCCATTAAAAAAATCAATACTAAAATCATTACTTTAAACCTTTTCAAGGAAGGCCTAGCTGAATAAAATCCTTTTTAACTCACCTTCAAGTGATCGATGACCTAGCACTCTCTAATCTAATAGCCCTGGCCTGTCTAGTGGGAATAGTGCCACCCCACCATGGACACCATGGCATATGCCCATGCCACGAAAGTGTAGTATGAGAATGTCCAGCACATCTGGGACTCTGGGGTCATCAAGGACACTGTGCATCAGGTAGCAATCGGCTCCTCCCGAGGGCAGTAACCCATGAGGCTGTGGCCAGTACCATCATCCCCACCCCCTCAACAATACTGAGGAAGGGAAGGGTGGGAGGAGAAGCAGCTGCAGAATAAGGGTACTAGCTGCACATTCAAGAAGACTTCATAGACTACTAGGCCTTATCTCGGCTAGCAAATTTCATATGTTCATATGTTTGTAGTACAGCACAGACATACTGTCCATACTCAGGGAAGTGATATGGGACACACGCAGGTGCATGGCCACCCCTCACCAACATGCTCCCTTCCCTTCCTGCAGTACCCTGTAACATGACCATCTGCCCTGTAACCTAATCCAGTCTGTTCTATACTCAGCATGGATGGTCTGTTCTAGGGCCCCACCTCCTGACTTCTGGGTATCTATGTGTACAGTCCTATGCCCCCAAAGTGGCCTGTCTTTGTGTGCACCCATTTGCTACCTCCTACTTAGGGGTCTGTAATTCGATGCACATTTATCCCAACCTGGATGGCATGTATCTCTGTTGACACCCTTTTGGACCCCTGCTTACATGGACATATTTGTGTGTGCAGTCTGTTTCTACCCCTGTCTGGTTGCAATGCATTTCTGTATCCCCATTTTTTGCCCCCCATACCTAGCATGATGCTCTGTATGTAATGCTTTTGTTGTCTAATAATACACTGATGAAACATATTAGTCTCCTGTGTGGTCTGTATTCAGACACCATGTCAGAAGATGTTTATTATGAGTCGGGGTTCTGTACTCCTGGGCCCTCCTGGCCATTCTGGGATCGCACTCTTGTTGAGCTACCGTGGCATCTCCTGGTCCTCTGGTGGTGAATCCACTACAGGTAATTCATCTGGGACCAGCATGCATATCCACAGTTGAGTGCCATACTGTGTAGTACATAACAGACAAGGAATATGGCACAGGCCTTATGGGTGGTATCCTGTAGGGCACCACCAGAAAGATCAAGGCACCAAAACACTCAGCATCTTGAGCATTCCAAACACATGCTCAATAATGTTGAGCATGTAGTGTATGCTGCATTGTACCTATCCTGTGCAATGAATGTGGGGCATAGGACAGTTGTGGGGAGTTAGGGATGCAGAGGATAGTCACTGTCCCTATGTACTGAAGGTAAAGGGCATAGGTTAATGTCATCATGTACAATAAGGGGAAGGATGGAGGCTTGTGGGGTATACTTGTCAATGAAGTGGCCACTAGGGACGTCCACATGTCCAAACCTCCAGCACAAGAAGGAGTTGTGCCATATAAATGTATCATAAGTGGTGCCAGGGTACTGTGCAAGGACATTGATGATGCTCCCTGTTGCATCACACGCCACCTGGCAATTGATGTAGTGATGCCACTTCATATTGAGAAAAGTCTCCACTCCATCACTGATGGGTGTCTGGATGTAACATGGGTGCTGTCAATAGAACTGAGTACAGATGGTAGGTGCAACTGGATGGAACTGCTCCATGTTTGCTATTCACTCAGCTGGTGTTCTGGGGAATATAATGAATTCCCTAACATGGGTTAACAGGGCATCAGGAACTGGCCAAACAGGTGTGAGGTGGCTGACTGTGAGATATCAGTGCTGTCCTCCACTGGTGTCTGGAATGTTCCAGTGTCCAGAAAGACACGCAGTCATCACCTTGAGCTCTATTGACAATGCATTACTATACTGGGTGTCTGTCCAGAGCTGGTCATGCAGCAGCTTGCACAGCTGCCTAGAATGGGCCTGTTGAGCCTGTACCAATCCACAATATGATCACCACTGAGGACTTTGCATGTGACTTGTGGACGGTACTGTCTGTCTTCAGCACGGCATGTCTGTGGCCTATGTGTGGGCTAAGGTGAGGCATTGATCCTCTCCTCATCCTCTAGGATCTGCTGCATGAGGCATACTATGTGTGCTCCCCAAGTGCTATCTTGGTCTGTGGCCTGCAGTGTCTCCACCACCCCTGGGGTTTGCCTCAGTATGAAATGTCCTTTTATCTGTGAACATGTGCATTGGGGGTTCAGTGGTAGAATTCTCGGCTGCCATGCTGGAGACCTGGGTTTGATTCCCAGCCAGTGCAACTGAGAATTTATCATGGCAGGCTGGATGGCTCTTGTGGTCCCCATCTGCAGACACAAATCCTATGTAATTGCATGGCACTCGTGACCTGTGCAAACCCATTTGCATAACACTAACATGCTGAATATAACACTGCATTGATATGCATAGTGTTGCCCCTGTTTGCACACTGCATATACATTATCTTTTGCAGGGTGCAAACGATTTTAGAATTTGCAATGGTACCTTTGAATATAGGAGTTTGGCACAAACCATGTGAAACATAGGCACAATCGCTTTGCACCTGGTGCAAATCTTTGAATATCCGGGCCTTTATTTTATTTTATTCTTTGGTAACCGGTAAGGCCCACTAGGTACAACTGGCTCTTTTCAAGATTACAGGGCCTTCATTGTAAATAAGATGGCCTTTTCACCAGTATGATACTGCATTGCAAATTAGTCACTTTTTTTTACTTTAGTTAGTGATGCATTTACAAATATGGTCAGAGTAAGGGTTTGGCACAAGAAACTTGCTTGATTTGTATCCCAACCAGGATATTATATTAAGCTGCATGTCAGGACTTTCAAAAGTATGACAGCAAGAAAAAATGATGCCACTGATTTGACTCACACCGTGAGTAAAATCAACCTGAGGCCCAATCTGTGAAGTTCTCTCCCATAAGTAACATTTGGATTCCAAATCTGAGCACTGATGGACAAGGACTGTATTTGTGTATGAGAAGATATACTCTGTGCAAAGAAATGCCATTTAATGGTGAATGCTATGAACATCAGTTTCAAAGCAGAGCTAAATAATTGTACTAGCTAGAGACTTCTACTAAACACCCATGAGCTAGCAGTATGAAAGCCAATAGAGCACTCTAACTTACCACCTGGTGGAATTTCTTTTAAGCTACATGGTTTGAGCTGATGCCTTTTTAACTCTAGGTCCTAGGTCTGATTCCCAGTAAGTGCTGGAGATGTGCATGCTCAAGTAGAGTGGTCACAGATAAAATTACTTGAAATACTATATATCATTGTGCATCTTATCATACCTGAATGAAAGGTTATGTTTCAAATTAATACATTCATTTTAAAAACAATGTCCTTTGAATGCAAATTCACCCATCCATTCTGTATTTATTATGATCTCTCAGTCAAGTGCAGTGTGCTGGAAATGTTTGTTTTGCTGTGTTTATTATAAACAAACTCTATCCAGAACAGATAGGGCTGTGAAGAGCTACCAAATGGCCAAAGTTGTTTTCTTGTTGGTTCCATATAGTGCTGTTTAGTCAAAATCATCAAAACTGGCATGCTGCTAATTAATTCCACCTAAATGTATTTAGTTAGAGTATGTAGTTGTGGTGAGTGTGTGTGTGTGCCCACAGGGCACCGGAAGGTTATAAAAGGTGAGGGTGCCCAAGATTAAAGGGCACTTGTTGCATTAGAAAGGGCACTTTTCTAAATCAGGTTTTATATACAGTAACTGCACATTTATGATGACAATAGTAATTTTAAAAATACATTTATATCATATCAGAATATATAATATGTAATATTAAGGGTTCAGCTCGTGCATAACAGTTCCAACTTGTTTTCAAAGTTAAAAAGTGAGCTACAAAGATATATTATCCTATTAGACAGAAATAACATTATAATGTATGGTTGAACGTTGTTATAGGTAGAAATCTACCTTTTATAACAGCGTTTTACCATTGATGCAACGTCTATGTTGTTAACCCAACAATGGTAGGTCACATCAATGGGTTAACGACTGGAACAGTCTGCACACGCCTCGCTACAGAAATCCACGACCACCGAAATTAGTGGCAGTGATGGATCAAACACCAGTGGTAAGGTTCCTGCTGTATTTTCTTAATTTGTTATGTGAACCATACACTATAAAATATAATGTATGGTTTGCTATTCGACTAACCAACCGGCTGGTTTAACTGTCTTGAGGTTGTCATGGCTCGTAAACCTCTCGAGCTTTGCTCTTGAGGGTTTACGAAGGTCGTCAAGGCAACCTCTTGACGGTTAACAAGCTGGTTACCGATAGTGACCCACACATTATCCACTATGTATGATGTTGTTTATGTCTCCATGAACTTAAGAATTCTAAATTAGAACACAGATGCATTGTACCAAAAATATAAGTTCTTGACAAGATCATACTGTTCTTAAATGGTCAATGATAGCAGTGTGTGAATCAGAAACACTCACTGAATTTACCAAAAGGCCAGTTAAGATTGAGCAGTAACAAAATGAGAAGTGGTATTTTAAAAATAACATCTACTTCTACAGAAATGCATGTTTGCTGATTCAAGGAAGTTCTCCTTTGAGATATTAACAGCCCGACCTAAATTGTTTACTATTTATCAGGCTGGCAGTTTAGCTCTAGCAGTTAAAGTAATGAGTTGTAAATGAACATTGTACATCCACATCCAGCATCCAGACATGGGTTTGATTCCCACAACCTCCATTTCCATACTGTGTAGCTCTGATTAAGTCACTTAACCTCCCCAGTGTTCCTGGGTTGTCTCAGAAGCAAGCACCTGTACCTCGTTGGCCTTACCTGGTTAGCAAAGGAAAAATATATATATTTATTAAATTAAATTTATAAATTGTAAACGAACATTAAAGTTTAGTACATAGATTCCAGATCCATGAAATAACCAAGGAATACACCAGCCAAGTCTGGGGCTATCAATATAGCCTTAGAAGTTAGAGTAGAGAGTTTGGTACATCTAGCACACAGACCTGAGTTAGATTCCCACAACCTCCACTTGCATACTAGTGTGACTCTGAGCAAGTCACTTAACCTGTTTCAGTACTCCCGTGGTAGCTCCCAGAAAACAGGCACCTGTGCCTAGTGGGCCATACCCAGTTACCAAAGAATAATGAAATAAAGTAATTAAATGCTTATATTCTTTATCTTTAAAAGGACCCAGTTTAAATATTAGAGTTTGGTGTATGCTGCTTATAGCCTCAAATCAGGAACAGACATAAGTACTGCTGCTTTAAGCAACAAACCTAAACAAAACCACCCTGAGAAAAGCAGGACTTTTAGAGGGACTCCATTAAAAATGAGTTTGAGTCAGTGGTTACGTTTCCTAAAATTGTAATCTGTGATTACAGACAGTGACAATCCTCCCGAATCAGTGCAAAAAGAAAGGATTTTTCCCCAAATTGTTTAACCAGGAGTGGCACACAAAGCTGAAAGTTTGTCACCTAGGAACATAGGATAGTTAAGAGACTTGCTGAGGGTCACACAGTATGTAAGTGAGGGCTGTGGATTCAAACCCAGGTCTCCAGATTTGCAGTTCAGAGCCTTAAACCACTGTGCTATACTGCTTCCCTAAATTCTGCCAGTGAAGTATAAGGTCTCATTTCCCCATCCCAGATGTGAACCAGAACTGACAGGGCAGTGAAGAGCTACAAAATTATCAGTTATTTTCTCACGTGTGTGTGTGTGTGTGTGTGTGTGTGTGTGTGTGTGTGTGTGTGGTGTGTTGCCAACCTGTCCTGCCCATATGAATAGGATAGCTTACAGTTGCAGATGCAAAGTCTGTAATCTGACACTGTAGTCTAACTTTCACTTTGAGGAAATGCCACAAGATATAATGAGTTAACCCCTAGGTTGCTGACAGAAATAGAATTGTTAATATCCTGAGAAGTTCTGAGGTACAATACAATAGCATCCCCTCCTTCAGATGTCTTTAGCATAGAGCAACAAATAGCAAACATCAGAGGTGGAGTGCACTATTTTGCAGCTGTGGAGGAATACATCCAAAGTCTAAAAGGAGTTCTAAGATCAGCCATTTTAGAGCTATAGTCTGATCAATGACAGAAGGGCTGTCGGTTCTGTTGACAGCCCTAAAAACAAGTTTTAGAAGTTCTGATCTTGTTAAGAATGCACGGCTGACATTTAAGTAATTTTGTATTTAAGAGAATTGTGAGTCACAGATTAGACTTTGAGCATGTTATTCCAGCTGTCAGGAAAAACTGACTTGTTCAAGAAAACAATGCAAAAATTTTTGCTTCAGTTAAGTTATGTAAATATAAGTTATCTGTGACTTAAGGAAATGTATTTATTATTTATAGAAATCTAGTTCGTTCTTTCTTTCTTTTTCTTTCTTTCTTTCTTTCTTTCTTTCTTTCTTTCTTTCTTTCTCATAAGATTACCCAGCTGAGAAGCAACATGTCATTTTCAGTGGAGTCCTCTTTCTATCTTTTTAACCCCTGCTGTACTGACCCACATAAAAAGGTGGGCAAATGTTTTACTCTAACTTTGAAAATAATATAGAAGTATTGACCGGAGATGATGGCTATAGTAGGAATATATTGACACTTAACCCTTTGCTGCTCTGCAGAATGATATATCAGTCAAGAATTCCAATATATCCTAATTCTGTCAGCAGCCCAAAGTTAGAGGATAAACTATTTCCTGACAGTTGTTGCAGGGTCTGCATCAAACCCTTTGAGGAAAGACTGAAGGACCTTAATACGTATACATTGGAGGAATGGTGGGAGAAAAGGGATATGATATAAACTTTCAAATACCTCATAGGTATAATTAAGGTTCAAGAGGGAAGCATCTTTCAGAAAAAAAAAGATGCTCAATGACAAGGGTTCATGCTATGAAGCCAGGGGGTGAACTCGGAGAGAGATGTAAGGAAGTACTACTTCACAGAGAGGTTGTGGATGCCTAGAACAGCCTCCTAGCAGAGGTAGTGGGGTTAAAAACTGTAATGGGGTTAAAGAAAGCATGGGATAGGCATAAGGAACCTTAGTGATACGACAAGGGGTTATAAGTTGGAGATCAAGTAGGACCTGCTGTGATACAGTAGGTAGGAAAAACAGGCAACTAGTTGAGCCAAGCAGTCCTTATCTTCCATCAAATTCTATGTTTCTTTGTTTCTATGTTATATTGCCTGAAGTTGAGGGTTCAGGGAAATATCTTTGTTAGGCAGTCAGTAGTCCACTATGATGTGCCAATAGTTTTCCCACAATGTTTCCAGATATTTGACAATGATTCTAAAACAGATATTTCTGGTGGCTCTGTGCTGCAGGCAAGCAAGAAATTGCTTTAGACAGTCACAAATCTAGATTTAGTAGTTGCCGATTGGTCCTTGCAAGAATAGATACAGAAGAAAATGATTTGATACCTTTAATGGACCAACATAGATGTAACAACAAGAACAAAGTGCTCTAGCTTTCGGACCAACCAGTCCTTCTTCAGAAGCTCATGGCAGTTGTTTAGAAAATACAATACTTATAACAGCTAGATAATGCAGAGAAAGACAAAAAAAATCCCATTGGTTTAAAATACTCATTAAAAAAAAAAAACAGAAGATGATGTTATAGAAGTTTAACAGTACCATACTGCCTTCAGCCAGGAGGAACCCGGGTCAAAGGTATTAGTGGAACACACATACAAAGAATCCTACTGCATATAAATTTAATTGACATAAGATAACACTGCTGAAGCAGATAACTCCTAAATCAAGCTATGAGTGTCACAGTTTGTATAAGGATGTGATTACTGAAAAGGCAACCCCACCCAGATTAAAGACAGACTAAGATTGCTATAGGGCTCATGAAGTTTCAATGTCTGCATTATAGACAAGAATTTACCAGTAAAGTTGTCTTAAAACATCAGTGCACACTGTGTGATGTGTAAAACCTAGCTGGACCTGTCACCCAGCTGTACTCTCAAAATGAAATTTCTTGGGCCTTATATCTAGCTTGAGAGTACAGCTGGGTGACAGGTCTAGCTAGGCATCAACCATCTTTTCAATGAAGTAGTACGTCTTCATAGCCCTCTTAAACTCCCCACTTCATCTTCATCCCATGCCCCAGTCTTGATGCACTTTCACATTTAAACAAACTCCTCCACCTTATTCATACATGTAAGGTACCTGTAGATCTCTATCATGTCATCTCTTGCTCTTCTCTCTTCCAGGGTGTACATGTTGAGATCAGTCAATCACTCCTTGTAGGGTTCCTTGTTCAAACCCTGCAACATTTTATTGCCCTCCTCTAGACTGCTTCAGTGTTGTCTATGTCCTTTCTGTGATGTGGCCTCCAAAACCAGAAACAGTACTCCAGGTGTGGTCTCACCAGTGAACAACAGAGTGGCAACACCAAGTCCCTCCTTGAGTTGGAGACCCTGGCTATGCACCCCAGTATCCCACTAGTCCTACCCACTGCTTTGTCACACTGCTCTGACACTTTGAGGACATCAATTGTGATAAACCCAGTTCCATGTGATAACAGCGATTCTGGTAAGGAGATCTATTAGGCCGAGGTGTGTACATTGCTGAAAATTAATTTTGGCGATGTATCACTACTGACGCAAAGCAAAAGGGTGCTGAGACTTACTTTTTTTTATTCTATGGGGGCTGTGCCCTCTGCACCCCTACCAAGGATTCTCATCTCCAGGGGTGCATGTCGGTGGGTGGTGCAAAACAAAAAACTAAATTCTTGATGGCACAAAAAAAGTGACCACATCTAGGACCGAACCCTGTACCATCCCAACCCTAGTCTGCCACCCACCCACCCACTACACCACATAGTCAGCCCAGAGCCAACCACCACTACACCCCAAATCCTTCCTCCTCTTCGCCCCATCACACAACATGTAGCCCCCCCCACGCACATGTACATATAACAACATCCTTTCTCTATATTTGTGGACCCTCCCATCCGGTCACCCCCCCTGCCCAGTAGCCCTGTGCACAGGTGCCATAACTGAGTCACCCTTTTGAAAGTGCTCATTCGTGGTCATCATTATCACAGGTCACCGATAAATCCAAAGGTAATTTTCCTGCTTAGACCTCCCCATCCTGTACTCTTCTCCTAGTTTCCAATATCTTAGGTGCATAATTTTGCATTTTTTCACCTTGAACCCAAACTGCCATACTCTTAACCACTCCTTAAGTTTCAAAAATCCTTGTGCATTCTCTCCAATCGTCCTGAGTGTCCACCCTATTATAGAATGTGGAGTCATCTTCAAAAGGCATACCTTCCCTTTCAGATCTTCTTCAATGCAACTTATGAAGACATTGGAAGACTGGTCCGATACTGAGCACTGTGGTAACCTGCTGGTCACTCTCTCATCATTAGAGTGGGTGCATTAATCTCCAGCCTCTGTCACGTATCTGAAAACCAGTTTCTAATCCAATTCACAACTTTGGATCCACTCCTCAGGGTAGTCCATGATCACTTAATTGAACTTGAGGCTAGAAAAGCAGCTGACTCCAGTGTCAGCAACTGTCATCACGGCCACCCAGGGAGAAGGGTGACTGGATACTGCTGTTGGTGAAACCATGACAAGAACTAGCGAGTATATCGCAGCACGACACCCATGGAGGGAGGCAGGGAGGGATGGCATGTGAGGGGCTATGTGTGCAGCTGCCAAGCTGGATTGCTTGCATTGTGGGTGATGGTGGTCAGCTGGGAGGCATGAGGTACCATGTTCTGGTCCAGCATGGTGCAGGTTTTTTTTTGCGGCATGTATTTTTATCAGATTTTGCACACCCTGGCATGCACCCCTGTAGTTGAGAATCCACCATAAGTAGGGGTGTGGAGGCATACCCCCTGCATTAAAAATGAGACCTAGATCTCAGGCAATTTTTTTCTGCATTGTGAGTGTGCATAGATGAAATTGATTTTCAGCGATGTACACACGCTATAATAGTGATCGCTGTTTCTCGATCGCTGTTATGACATGGAACCCTCCTAAGCTGTTCAATTTCTTCATTAGTCTCTTGTGCTGCACAGTGTTGAAGGCCTTGCTGGTGTCCAGATAGGTCACGTCCACTGCCCACCCCAGATCTATTCCCTTGTCACCCCATCAAAGAAATCAATCAGATGAATCTGGCATGACCTGCTTCCTTCCATGAATCCATGCTGCCTGTGGTCTTGCAGTCCATTGGATTGAAGGTATTGTCCTACCCTTTCCTTAAGCAGAGTTTCTATTAATTTACCCATTACTGAAGTGAGACTGAAAGACCTATAGTTTCTTTCCTCCTCCCTGTTACCGCTTTTATGTAGAAGGACCACATCTGCTCTTCTCCAGTCCTCCAGAGCAATGCCTGTTTCAGGAACTGTTGAAGAAGACTGTCAGTGGAGCAATTACAGTAGCACCTCCCTGAGTTCCTTTAGTACACTTGGGTGTATCCATCCAGTCCCAAAGCCTTGTCCACCATCACAGCTACAATTCCTTCAGGACTCTTTCTCTGAAACTAAAACTGTGTCCACCTTGCCCACCACTTTTGTTCCTGCTTTTCCCAGGCGGTCTATTCCCCCTTCCCTTCATTGTGAAAACAGAGAAGAAGTACATGTTCAGGATGGAAAGGTTTTTTGGTCCTCTTTGGGCAGCCTTCCTGCTGCTCTTCTAATCCTCACTATCCCAATCCTTGATTTCTCTTCTTACTTATGTATCTGAAGAAAGTCTTAATCCTTTTAGTTCCTCCTTTGGCTATCCTGTTTTCCATCTGTGCTTTTATCACATCGATGTCTTTGTGGCTTCCCTAAGTCTTCCTTGATATATCTGCCCATATTCCTCCTTTGCATCTCTTTATACCTCCTGAATGGCACCCTTTCTCCCTTCACCACCTGCCCACTTCTCTAGAGAACCATAATGGTCCCTTTTTCCTTCAGCTTTACCCACTTACTTCATGTAAAGGCTGTTGCATTATTATCCCCTCATTTACCATTCTCAACTGTGCCTCTACTCTTCAATAGCAACCCCCATGAGGCAGTTTCTAAGACAGTTTCCATTTCTTTAAAATCTACCATCCAAAAGTCCAGGACCCTCTTCTTCATGCAACTTGTCTCTGCTCCTGTCTTTTGTTAAACCACACTGTATGGTGATCACTAGTAGCTAAGGACTGCCCACTGTGATGTCTGCAATGCTTTCTTTGATGTTTGTAAGCACCAGGTGCAGCACTGCCCCATGCCTAGTAAGTTCTTCGAGTAGCTGCCTAAGAAAGGTCCCTTGTATGTGAAATCAAGGATGTCCCCATTCTTTGCCAAAGTCACCATTGAAAGGCTCCACTCCACATCTGCAAGATTGAAATCAACGTAGCAGCACCTCCCTTACTTGCCATTCTGATGATGGCTTCCTCAAGAGCCTTATAAAATTCCTCTTCCTGTGCTGGAGGTCTGTCCATTACCCTGTACAGAAAGTGTCCACAGAACATGTCTCCAGTATGACCCACAGCACCTCAAGCCATTCCTTTTCCTCCAGGTGACTCTGCACCTCCAGGGCCTTGATGTCCTCCATCACATATAATACAACCCCTCCTCCCTGTCCTATCATTCTCTGAACAGAGAGTAGCCAGGTATGGCTATTTCAGTCATGGTACTCTCAGTCCGCACAAATTGGTTATGGCCACCAAATCCAAGTTAGCCTCCACCATTATTGCCTCCAGGTCTAGAATTTTATTTCCCAGACTCCTTGCATAAACAATACTTACACTGAGGCTACCTGCTGAATGTGCATATAGATTAATACTGTACATGTCTTAGGATGGTGCTAGTCTACACGTTTCTGATGGAAAACAGCAAAGCATGACACCAAGATAGGATATAACATGGAGTGGCAACTTTTGAAGACTTTAGAATTCCATTTCTAGTTCAGAAATGAAAGAAAGCAAAAATAAAATGCACATATAGATGTTTTGCCAGAAAGACATTAATGCTAAAACTACATAGTGATAGATACGTGTTGCTTTAAGGGCCCGCGTACTCATGACTCATTCTGGGCTCCATGTGTCAATATATATAAAGCTCAGTGCTCCAACACTCTGGAATGATCTGCACTAAAACCTCCAGGGATCTATGTCACAATATACAATGTAGCAAAGTTGTTAGGGTACTGAATATCATCCCTTAAGGGACTGTTACTAATATACACTTAAGGCTCTGCACCTCATATCTTCTCTGCTCTGCAACAGCACCTTCAGGGCTCTGTGGTCCATGCCCCAATATTTATAAGGCCCATGACCCTATATATTAAGGCTTCATGTCCTGAAACATTTAGAGCTCTTTGTTCTGAGACCTTAAATAGCTAGTTCCCTCCCACCACTAAAATAACAGAAAGCAAACTGTTACAAATTTTAAAATGTAGTCATTTGTAACTTTTCTAAAGTATGTTTTTTTCCTTTTGCTTATGAGAAAGTTGGACGGCAAATGTATTATCTGTGTATGAGTTTTCTATGTGATAGCATTATGCTGAATGGGGCCTATTCACTAATGTGCACACCAAAGGCGCATATCTGGGCACGCAGCTCTGCACCCTTGGGAGATCTGCACGGGGTCATATTCATAAACACTGGCTCTTGCCCAGCTCCCAGACATGGCCCTGCCCCTGACACAACAGGTCTATGGGAGCAGGTGGTGTGGGTGGCTGTATCCAAGTGGGCACCCAATTTGTTGCCCTGGCAGGGTCCCCAGTGGATCCCTTGTGCCCGTATGATGCCATGTTGTCACCCAGCATGCAGAGCACTGACTATGATGTTGAGAGGGTACCCTGGCTGACTGCCCCACCTCTCGGTGTGCCCCAATGGCAGAGGCATCTCTATTGGGGAGGAAATGCACCACACCATGCCCACTGTGACAGGCAGATGCTTCCCGGGGTGTGTAACCATCCACAATGGTTTATGGCTGCCTAAAAGTCTTAGCTGGCAGCCCCCATGCACAACACCTCTACATGGTTGTGAATGTGGATTGCTGGCATGCCCCGTGTCCACCAGCCCACCTGTGCAGATCTCAGTAATTGGACAGGGGATCGGGCATATAGGTGACGTATATGCATTGTGAATGCATGCAGGGGTTTGGCCGAACAGAGTTGGCTACGCCCGAGTTGCTCAGTGTATGCACTCCACACCACACCTTCATGAATAGGCCCCTGTGTGAGGAATAATACCACTTCTTGGCAGCTGATATATCTAGTTCTATTCTTCTTCTATATCATCAGCACTGTGACCTCACTGACAGTGACATCACAGGTGGTTGACCTGGTAGCTACTGATTGGCTGTTCCTGAGTAGCTATGGTGTCACAATCAGTGCGGTCACAATGTTGGTGATATAATGAGCACTTAAATTTACATCACACAGATGCAACATATAATTGCACCATATTTTCATAGCTGCATCAAAACTAACAGTTTACTTGCATCATAACTGCAACATATTTGTGGGCAGTGTCATAAATGCTTCAAGTCTGCATCACTTCTGCATCACTAATTGTGAAAGCTGAAGGCACAGCAGATTGAAGTACAGCATCTTCTGGTGGTAGTGCACCCTTCTGATGCAGATGAAGCTGTGATTTCTCAAGCAAAAGTGACACAGCTTGCTGTTGCATCTCTCACAACTCTTTGATAACACAGGCCTAACTGCAAAATGCTCTGCACATTATACATGCTGGACTCCCTGCACCAACAAGTTAAGGGTCCATGCTCCTATGCCTCTTGAAGCTGCACCGTGGTACCATTGGGCTCTGTTTTGTACCCTTTTCCTGAACTCAGTCAATTATACAAGCACCTTAGTACCTGCTTATTAGGGCTGCATTGGCAGCGTAATATTAATGACAACTTTTGCACCTTAATAACTGGCCTAAGCTGGCCTGCAAGCACAGTGGTAATGCTACTACTTGGGCAGCAAATCCAGGTTCGAAGCAAGCTCAAAGGAGCCAGAGGGATGGCTGGGGACGGGAGGACTGAGCATTCACTGGATTGTTCACCTCCTCTGAAGAAAGATGGTGAAAGAGCTTGGTGCATGACTGGCCCCTGGTATAAGCCAGGGAAAAGGCAGCCTGAGCTAAAGAGTTGGGAAACATGGCAGACATTGACACTTGTGACTTGACATCAGCACATGCCATGTCTCCCATGGCAGAAAATGGAAAACGTCTGGTCACACTTGTTGACTGTCGGCCTCTGGGCCCTGCACCCAGTGACTCAGGTGCCTCCCAGAGTCTGGATCTTGTCCTGGCAGGTTGAGGGACTTCTCACCACACTGCCATGTAGGAAGCTGGGGGACTATGGAGAAGTAAGCACTGGGGAGGCCAGGATGATGGGGCTGGAAAGACTGGCTAGAAGGAGAGGCCAACCAGGATGGGGAGAAAAAAAAACTCTGACTTGCCTGACATTTGGCATGCTAAGAGTCAGGTCCAGGATCTCTGGATCCTGTCAATTTAGTAATGATCAGTTCAGTGTTTAAAAAGTTCTGGAGGGCTGATAACACATAAAATCTCCCAAATGAAGACCTTTATTTTGCTCACGAATAGCACAAAACTGAATTGGATTTAAAATATGAAACTTCCAGGTTTTATGGAGTTTGGCTCAAGGATTATTCTTTGATAATTATGTTTGTAATAGGGGTGTACGAAAAACAATTTCAGCTGGCAGAAATTTAGCAAAACTTCAAATTTCTCTTCCATAAACTTTGGAAATCATTTTGGAACTTTCACAGAAATTCTGCCTTAAAACTGTGGAATAAATATACAAACTGCAGGTTAATTTATTAAACTGCAGGAAAAAAATCCATGAAAGGATAACCATCAGTGGTCAGTTCTTAGGCTTTTTAACTGCAGTTTAATTCATTAATCCACCAGGGTCCCAATAAATAAATAAATACCTCCTATCCTTCCTCAGACTCTCTTGGTTTCTAGTGCCCCCCACCCACCAATCAATATGGCCCTGAAAACATTTTACTTCCCTGATGTCTAGCAGACCCCCACCCTATCCTGGATTCCTTTAATCCACAAAACAGCCGACAGTCCACTGACTCATTCCCTCTATTCCCAGTATTCACTGGTGTCTAGAGGACCTCCCCATTCTTGATTCCTTATAAAAAAAATAATCCCAATTCCCTGCTGTCTAGTGGACCCACCCACCCCCACCCTGACAGTTCATCTGCTACCACCCGCTTCCCCTACCCTGCCTCTGGGCGGGCCATCAGCACAGCCCTCCTCTCTCCTCCACTACCAGTGGCCCACTGAATTGTCAGTGAATGACCTTATGGTTGTACAAACTATGCGCTCATTCACTGACAGTTCATTAAACTGTGGATAGAATAAATTCCACAGTTTAAATGCATTTTCCATAGTTCATGAAAAAGTCCATGGAATTTGGCAAAATCCATGGAAAATCCAGTTTGCCAATGGCGAAGTTCTGAAATTTCATGGAAGTTTCGCAAAAAGCAATACTTTTCTCCCACCCCTAGTTTGTAATTTTCTTCATTTGCAAATTATTTACAAAAATGTGCTGTACTGTAATTTCAGACATGTGCATTGTCACAAAACCATTTATAGGGGTTTTGCAGTCAAAATAGTTTTTGTGAGGTTAAACATTAGATTTCATGAGATTTATCAGTAATGAAACCAAACCAAAATATCTACACTCTAAGAATAGAAAACTGAAGTGGTTGGGTTGCCTCAGTTTTGATGGTTGATGGATTAGGGTGAAAGGAGAATGCGCTTTTAGCTTTCACCCATAAATATTGTAATATTTAATGGTAATAATCATTTGAAGATTAACAAGTTACAAAACCATAAATAGAGAATAATGACAGGTGACTGTGTTATGAAGTTTTATACACCGAGGTGTGTGACAACCCATAAACCTCAGAGTGAAGTTCTAGAGGTTTATGTTTTCATCTCAAGGTTTATGTGGTTGTCACATACTGAGGGTGTTAAAAGACTTCATAAGAACACTATATTTATGTTTTATTTTTATTTTTATAACTGGTCAGGGACAGAACACAAAAAGAAAGTTTCCCAACAAGGAAAGTGAGTGTAAGTACTGCAAATGTTGTAATAAATGGATATGATGTCAAAGACAGTTATTAAGGTGTTTGATCACAGTGATAATCAGTGTGATGAAATGTTTACCAGTTATTATATGATATGTATGCTTTTGTGCATTAAGTTTCTGACTTGCACATATGATGTTGTCATTTTGCTGTTTCTGTGATTGTGAGAAATGCCATTAAATGATTGTGTATCAAGAACTGGAAAGCAGGATGGATTGTATGGTTATAACTTGTGTGTTTTGACACTTTATGTTACATTTGCTTTGTATTTTCAAAGATGTCAATTTTTCCACAAAAAAATTATAATTTTTGTGTGGCTACAAGTGACACAACTAAAAACAGTTTTATTCTTTTGTGATACAAATTTTGTGAAGTTTAGAAATTGTTTTGAGGTTTTGTTTTGTTTTATTTTATGAGTGTCGTAGAAAGGAGTTGTGGGAAATATCTTGATTTGCTTAGTACGATGTCTTTGAAGTCCTTGAAGTCAGTATCTAAGGTGTGATTTGGATTTTCTGCACTCACAGCTGAGCCCTGCATGAAGCCAAACAGAACATGTTGGTGGTGCAGGGCCCAAAGGACCCTATGCATCCTGGGATGAAGTAAGGGAATCTGGCATGGTGCAGGGCCTAAAGGGACCTGCATGCCCTGTGATTAAGGAGTGGGTGTCTGGCTGTGTGCAAGGCCCCAGGACCTACTCCAGGGCCAGGGGCCACACAGACCATGTTGATCGATTTTTATTATTTAGTTGTTTAACCAGGATTAGCACACTAAGCTGAAAGCTTTTTACAGGTGCAACCTGGGAGCACAGGGAAGTTAAGTGTCTTGCTCAGAGTCACACAGTATGCAAGTGGAAGCTGTGGGATTCAAACCCAGGTCTGGTCTGCTGGATGTCATCAGATTTGCAGCTCAGAGCCTTAAACCACTGTGTTATACTGCCTCCCTATGTTGATAGCACAGGGCTTAAAAGTCCCTGTGTGTACAGGTATACATCTGATGGGTGTCTGGCTATACCCAGAGCCCACAGGACCCTCTGCAAAGCCAGGCAGATTATGTTGGTGGTGGTACAAGACTAGAAATATGTTCAATATTCTGTTTATTCTGTTCTACACAGGTCCCAAATGGTCCTGCAATAATAAGGATACAATTAAACTATCACAAAATGAAAATAAATTAAATTCATTACAAAAAATATATTAATGCAGACATTAAGGCTGAATAACAAAAGCAGCTATAATAAGAAAAAAAAAAAACAGGGTTTGGAGCCTCAGGAGTTTTCCCAAAATGGTGGTTTGGTGTTCCTTAGGATTTTCCTCCTTATGGCCACCCATTTCCTGAAGCCCATATTCTCATGACCCCAGAAATTTATTAATGATGTCCTGTTTCATTCAGAGAACACAAAGTCCTGCAAGAAGAACATTATAACAGATGCCCTGATTCCTGAATAAAAAAAGTATGCATGATAGCATGCTTTGTGCCTGTGTAAACAGATTAAGATTATTTATTACTTCCTTTGTTTAGGAGGTCATTTCTTCAGACACTCATTGCCTGCTCTGGACCTGTAGTGTGTCCTTGAGTCATCATGAGGCTAGGGGCTTGGGAAGAGGGTAAGCATTATGGCTGAGAACACCAAAGAACACACGCCATTGAATTTCCAGGACTTCTGATACTCCAACCATATATTTTTTTTTTCCTTACTTGTGACTTTGTATTCCACAACCCATAATGTCTGTGTTAACATACTGTTTTGTACTAAATATAATAAACATATACTAAGTCTTGCTCAGTCAGGTATATTAACCCCAGGAAACAAAAACAAAGCAAGCATTTCTAATCAGGCTGTATAACTACAAACAAGTCTTTACCCTAAAATCAGTAAATAATTTAATTCCCTCTACAATTTCCTTAAGATCTGTATAATGTTTGACTACTGCCCAATCCCACTTCAGCATTAGTTTAATTTTCTCTTCCATTTCAGTCCACCTCTTCATGACATCTGGTGACTCAGCATTTGCAGAAAGTCATTTTAGATGGTACTTTGAAGATGCAAAGCTTGTTGCTATTTTAATCTCATCTCAAATTACAATCAAATATTAATTTATATCTTGGACACTATTTCTATTATTCTAAAAACCAGATATTTCCCATCTTGAGAAAATGTGCTGTTAACAGATTTGGGGTGCTTTCAGTATGTATTGAGATACCTTCAGTAAACCTTTCCATCTAACCAAGAAGAACCTCAGCACTTACCTTTATTGAATCAATTAATTCACAATTCACTACTGAGGTATAATATTGCTTGAACACCATGACATTTTCTCTGATACTGCAGCAGTGCATATTACAGTGACAATTCTGACCAATGCTTTGTTATTGTATTGTAGATTGACCATTATGTCATATTACAATAAACTATCCTCCAAATTTTCTGTCTGCTTTAACACCTTTTTACATTTGACATAATAAAAGTAGTGAGCCTTTAAATATAGCTTTCCTCAAGTTGTCATCAGTATTTACTGCCATTTTGGTACAATAATTGTACAGAAATGTCAGGCAGCAGTGTCTGATGAATGTAGTAGTTCATTTTAATCACAAGAAAAGTGATGTTACACAATGAGGTTCAAAATTAATAGAGAATACTGATTAAAAATGGACTGAGTTACATTAAATAAAATCAGTCATTTGCCCCAGACAGTACTAAGTAAGCTGGTTGGTTGTCAGGTGACCATGCACAAGAGAGTCCGCACAAGAGTGGTAACATTTTCATGAAGGTGCATGGGGAGTTGCTTCATTGGTAGGAGCCAGAATATGTACAGTACATTCACATGCATGAGCTTCAAAATCAGTTTGCAAACATAATTTTTCTCATTTCATGTACAGTACTTCAACTTTCTGACATAGATACACATGTGTTTATGGCTCTGACCTGCAAATCTGGTGACATCCAGCAGACCAGACCGGATTTGAATCCCACAGCCCCACTTGCATACTGTGTGACCCTGATCAAGTCATTTAACTTTCTTGTGCTCCCAGAACACACCTGGAAACAAGCTTTGGCTTAGTGTGCCTTTCCTGGTTAAACAATTTCCCCTTCCATGTATACTGTATGTAGAATGTGAAAGCAGAAAAAGGAACTGCAGCTCATTGAGTCATTCCACCTAACCTAGTTACTCAGTACTGCCCATGGCAAGATACAGCAGCAGGTGATTTTTAGTTTCAAAAGCTGGCTTTGGATTTTATTATTTACAACTTAGTGCCAGAGAAAAACAAATTCACCCTGTAGTGCTGCACCTGCAAACAATCACAAAATCCAAACTGTGCTCTGTGAAAGTCATTCCTCTCCTCAATTTTTTTAAGCAATGTTTATTAGTGAGAAATACATATCTAATGCTTCGTTTATTACTCATACATCTCTGTTTTAAGTTATTTAAATATGATTTGTCCTGTAAATAAGTTTAATTGCAATGTGTGTGGGTGATGCAGTAGTTGTAAAACTGACATTAGTAAGCTCAGCTCGCAG
The DNA here is from genome assembly GCA_016271365.2 of Neoceratodus forsteri. Classification (NCBI taxonomy): domain Eukaryota; kingdom Metazoa; phylum Chordata; order Ceratodontiformes; family Ceratodontidae; genus Neoceratodus; species Neoceratodus forsteri. Next base: position 1,022,821,994 of record CM028129.1, read on the forward strand.
TCTTATTTCCTTTCTAAGATTGTGCCAAATGGTATATTTATTTTTATTTTAGTTCATTAATTTAAAATTTGGTAACTGGGAAAGGCACACTGAACTGGAGCTCATTTCCAGGTGCGACCGGAAAAAGTGAAAGGAGGGTTTACATTATATTAAACAACATATTAAAATATTTACAAAAAGGATCAAAGGATAATGCAGTGTCAATGAGACCAAACCGAATAATGATGAAGAAAACATAATACAAAGCAATGTGAAAGAACAAAATAATATTTAACAAAAACATAGAGCTAAGCTGTCACAGCACATGCCTGCCAGGAAAATAAGGGCAGTACATAAACAGTGTACTAGATGCAGAATTTGGAATGACCAGGACATAGGAGCAGAGAGGCAGGGTTGCCTTCAGGAACAGGCATAGGACAAGAACATGATCTAATGTCTAACTGTTAGAGCAGCTGCTTGAAGACTTTTGAGGAGAAGTTACATAGGGAGGCAGATTTCTGATTCCATAGGTGATGGAGGCAATAGGAGAAGGACTGGGAACCCATGGATATGAGCAGGAATGGGGTAGTTTAAAGGTGCACATATTCCTGGATCTTAAGCTGTACAGGGAAGTAGAAACAAGCAAAGGAGGTCAGTAATGTCGTCAGGAGATTTGTTATCCAGTAACTGGCTAGGAATCTAAGAGAGTGTAGATTGAGGAAGAGAGGGATAGGGAAGAGTAGAAGCAGTGGTGGGTGCGAGGGGCAGTTCTAGACAAAGTGGCAAAAGAGTTGTAAACAGTGTGCAACCTAGATAAGGTAGTTGCAGGGCAGCACTGAAGACAATGTCGGCATAATCAAGAAGGGCAGAATTAGTTTTTGTAAGTAACTGCTTTTATGCGGAGGGAGAAGGAGTCCTTATGCAAAGAAACCTAATTTGGGGCGTATTTTAGGACATAGGGGTGTCAATATGAGAAGAAAAAGGATAGGTGCTGGTCTAGCCAAATACTTAGGTATTTAAAAGTGGTTACTAACTCCAGTGGGTACTGTCAAGTGTATAAAAGAAAAGAGGACTGTGAATGCAGGCTAATTTTGAGGTTCCCAAAAGTCATTGAGACCATATTTTGACATTTACCCTGAGAAAATTTTGTAGAACCCAGTCATGCATGGCATTCAGATTAGACTGTAAGAGGCTTGGTCTGCAGTGGGAGAAGGGCTAGAAGCAAACAAAATAGCATCATCAGCATAAAGATGAATATTAGAAGCAGTGTAAACTGACAGGAATTCATTTATAAAGATGGAGAACATTAAAGGGGCCAAAACTGAACCTTGAGGAACACCAGACAGGATGGGAAGAGGAGGAATTTCAATGCAAACACATTGCATATGCAATGGTAAAGATTGCTCAGAGATTTCAAAGCACTGCAAACAATTAGGACATGTGTGACTCCTTTCCATGCACATTTTGTGTTTTAGAGCTGTAGGGAATTATGAAATGTCTTTCTAGGTATCTGTATTCCATAGTAAATTGTAGTAAACTGCAAATAAAGCATTTCGCATCATTAATTTCTATGCTGTATTTTAAAAAGGATTTCTTAGCTAGTTATTGTATGAAATGTATATTTTTGTATTCTTGTGATAGTAATATAAATTTTCTTTGAAATGTCCATATGTTCTAAACATAGAAACATAGAATTTGATGGCAGATAAGGACCACTTGGCCCACCTAGTCTGCCCATTCCTACCCTAATGGATAAGCTGCAGATCCTAGTTAACCAATAGCCTACTTCCTCCTACCCCACTAGAATTGTCTTATGTCTGTCTCATGCATTCTTGAATTCCCGACTGTTTTTGACTCTCTGACCTCCTCAGGAAGGCTGTTCCATGCATCTACAACCCCTCACTGTGAAAATACTTCTTCACATTACCTCTAAACCATCCCCCCATCTTCAAATTGTGCCCCTTGTTGTTGCACATATCTTTTCTGAAAGATGCTACCTTCTTGGACTTTGCTGATTCCTTGAGGTATTTGAAAGTTTCTATCATATCCCCCTCTCCTCCTCTCTGCCAGGCTATACATCTTAAGTTTCTTTAGTCTTTCTTCATATGTCTTCTGGTGTAGACCCTGTAGCATTTGGTTGCCCTCCTCTGGACAGCCTCCTCCCTGTCTATGCCTTTGCAGAGATGGGGTCTCCAGAACTGTACACAGTACTCAGATGCGGTCTTACCAACTGTCTGTATAGAGGGCTAACAATTTCTTGTTTTCTACTGGTGATGCCGCTCCCTATGCATACCAATATCCCCCAGCCTTCCTTACTGCCTTCTCACATTGCTGGCCCACCTTTAGGTCATCTGATATGACTACCACATGTCCCTTTCCATTTTGTTGTTGCCAGTATCTCATCCCCCATTGTGTACTCTTCCCTGGATTTTGTTTCCCATGTGCATCACTTTGCACTTCTTTGTGTTGAATCTAAGCTGCCCTACATTTGATTATTCTTCCAACCTTGCCAAGTCCTTCATTCTTTCCACCCACCTTGCATATCAACCCTGTTGCAGATCTGTGTGTCATCTGCAAGAGACATACTTTCCTTCCAGTCCCTCTGCAATGTCACTTATAAAGACATTAAAAGGACTGGCCCAGTACTGAACCCTGCAGTACCCCACTAGTAACCTCCCTTTCTTCACTGTGGACTCCATTTACTATTACCTGCCTGTCCTGCTGTCCAGCCAGTGTTTTACCCAGGTTACCACCCTGGGACCCACTCTCAGGCTGGCTAATTTGTTTATTAATCTTGTGTGTGGGACTGTGCTAAATGCCTTGCTAAAGTCTAGGTAGGCCATGTCCACAGCCCCTCCCTGGTCTACTACTTTGGTCACCCGGTCAAAGAAATCAATTAGATTTGTCTGACATGACCTTCCTGCTGTGAATCCATGCTGCCTTGTGTCCTGTTCCCCACTAGCCTCTAGGTACTCAACAATTCTTTCCTTCAGAAGTGATTCTATTATTTTCCCTACCACTGAGGTCAAACTCACAGGTTTGTAGTTTCTTGCCTCTGTCTTGCTCCAACTTTTGTGAAGGGAATCACATCCACTCTCCTCCAGTCCTCAGGTACCACACAGTCCTCCCATGATTTATTAAAAGGGTAATCAGTAGTGTTACTAGTTCTTCTCTTAGTTCTTTTAGAATCTGGGGTGATCCATCGGACCACTGCTTTATCCACCTTCAGTTTTAAGAGTTCTTTCAGAACCCTTTCTTCTGTGAAAGGACTATTATCAACCTCCTATCCAGAGTGATTCTATTGACTGGATTAGGTAACTCCCCTGATTTTCCATTGTGGTACTGAGCAGAAGTATTCATTCAGTATCCATGCGTTTTCACTGTCGCTCTCTGCCTAATCACCTTCCTCTTTATTCAGCCTCTGTATCCCTGCCTTAGTCTTTCTTTGCTCCCTAATGTACCTATAAAGGTTTTATCCCCTTCTTAACCAGAGTTGGTTATCTTTTCCTCCATTTGGGCCTTTGCTATTCTGACTGCCTTCAAGCTTCCTTCTCGTTAACTGGTACAGTTCTCTGTTCTGCTCCTTCTGTGTTTCCTTATACTTCCTGAATGCTATCTTTTCTCCCTTACCTTCCTGCCACTTCTTTTGAGAACCATAGTGTTTTTTTCTTTCATTTTGATTTGTTTATTTGCTTCACACAATGGCTTGTTGCCTCTGTGATGCAGTTTGATGTTTCTGCATTGTTTCTCACCCCACCTTCTTGCCTGCTTGCTAGTGCTTTTCTGAGGCACTCTCCCATTTGACAAAATCAGCCTTCCTGAAGTCCAGTACCTTCACTTTTGTATGGCTTGACTCTTCAGCTAAGTTTATCATTAACCATACTGTTTGGTGGTCACTTGTTCCCAGATGGCTACCACTTCAAGATCAGAGATCCTCCCTCTGTCTCCTTTTGAGAGTACCAGGTCCAAGATTGCTCCCTCCTGAGTGGGTTTCCAAAACTAGCTGTCTGAGGCATGCCCCTGTTAGGCATCAAGAATTGCCCTGCTTGGATATGACTGCAGCAAAGGTGCTCCAGTTAACATCTGGCATATTCAGGTCCTCCATCAGCAATATCTTCCCTTTTCTCTGCCATCTCAAAGGTGCCTCCTATAATTTCCTTGTCCATTTCCTCCCTTGAGACAGGGGGTCTGTATACAACCCTGTGCAGATTGTGGTGCCGTTTCCAGTCTCAGTTCTGGTACATGTCAAACTGTCATTTTTCAGGAACAGAAAAATGTTGAATTCACAAATTATATTTCCACACAATTCTGTGGAATGTCTTTAGTTTTCCACAGAATTTGTTAAATTTGTTTGGTCATACCTCAGCCTTCTATTGAGCAAGAGACCAATACTTTTGTATTCTTTCTTGTGGTTTTGTGGATGGGGCCCTGAAGATATGCCAAACATCAAGACATTTGAACAAATAATGTCAAATATATAGGATCTCACAGTCTGGCATTGCAATTTTGGAGGGCTGTTTCATAAGAATATTCTTCTGCCTATATCTTAGCAACCTTTGGAGTCAGCTATGTTAAAATTAGCATGCATAACTTTTTGTAAGCAGATCATAAGTGACTAAGTATGGAGAAATTTGGTTTAAAACATTTTATGTTACAGGGTTCAAGATTTTGTCTATGTTATTATTTGTGAAATTGTGTAAACATTTTCTAAAATGTAGATATTTGTAACTTCTGTGGTCCTGCACTATAAACTTAATATTTGTCTTACATCCAGCTCATTTTCTAGTCTTCCTGCATTTGCTAACAGGTACTACTGTTTTAATTTAGGACTGTCTGAAAGGGAAATCAGTGTAGTGGTGTTTTTAAACCCCTTCATAGAGGGCTTGGAAAACTGGGCAGCATTGCTCCTCAGTGCTCTAAAGGCAGCCCTTTGCAGCTGCTTTTGGTGTTAGCCAACTTGCCTTTATAAAGGCGAGTTATATACATTACCCAACCCCACTGTTTTGCTTTGTTGTCTCCTTGATCTCCAAAGCAACTGGTGATGTCAGCGATAGCACTATGTAACTGTTGGCTCCAGTGAGTGGAGTCGAGCGGAGGCAACACGGGCAGAAGCCAGCAGTGTCTGTTGATATCCGTAGGTGGAAGAAGGTGGAAGGTAACTTGTGTATGCAGACTATCAATACTATTTCTATAACTACTGTAGCTTGTTTTGAGCTTTGTTGTTTTGTTCAATACACAGCTTGGGAAGTCAAATACCTTCATAAACTGTAATCTACCATCTTGATTTAGACTTGGTCTGCATAAAATGTGGAAGATATTATTCAAATAAACAAGAGTGCTTAGGTTGCAGATGTCAATCCTGTAATATGTACTTAATATCTGAAATAAACAACTTCACCTTGCCCTTTACCTGTGTTAAATGTAAAGTTAACCATGATTTAATTGCTGAACTGGAATTGTTTAACAATAGGTTGAGCTTTTTAGAGACCAGCCAACAGGAAATGTTTAGTAGATTTAAAAATCAAATTAGTGATAGTTCTCAACCCACCAAAGTCCATCTGGTAGGCAAAAGCCAAAACATCAGGAGAAAAACTTAAATCATTGTCAAAATGCCAGAAGGCAAACAAAATTATCACCTCTTGTCAAGAATCTATTGAAATACCTCCTGAACAAAAAGAAAAAGTGTTAGTGTTAAGAGAACAAGGAAGAAGATCTATCTGATAATGCAGATGAAGATTGGTACACTTCACAAATTCAAAAAACCAAAAATGGACAGGAGAGCAGACCAATTTACGGTTTCTACTTTTAGTTCCTTTGATCCCTTAACATATATCTTGGATACAGGCCATGACCCACAAACAGCAAGTGTCCCCATTGCTGAAAATTTTGAAAATACAGAAAACTCAATATTTACTATAACAAATATGAATCTTTCAAAAGCAGAGTTTAATCCCCCTTTTCCCAGCAATTCACAAAATGTTATTGTCACCAGAGAGGCCAAAAACATGACCTAGTTGATGTAAATCCTTGATTTCACCAAAAATTGTGACAACTTGGACCTAAATCAAGATGATGCTTGCAAAAAAGACAAGTTATAGTGCTAGAAGACTCTGGGCCAGATATTCAAAACTTTGCTGAGGGCAAAAATCGTTTGCACAGGTTTAGCGTGGTCTGCTATATTCAAAGGCCAAATAGTGCGGGCAAACTGCATTACCGCGGGCAAGATTATAATGTATGCAAGGGGCAAACTGACATGAATACAATGCTATATTCAGTGACTAGCACCACGCTAGTGGTTTTCGCCGATTTACGCCGACACTTAGCACAGTGCAATCATCACTTCAGGAAAAGCTTGTCTTAACCATGGGCAATCAGCTTTGTGCAACACTTTGACTTTGGCGCAGTGTTTGTGTGGGTTTAGCACAGGTTTTGCGTGACCCTAACAAATAAATATGACACATAGATAAAGCCAAACTTAGAGGAAGCATGCTGCTAACTGATGGCATCACAATGATGTCATCATCTGCCATCAGTCCCAGCCATGCCAGGCAGTAAATGGTGACCCTGATGCCAGTGGACAGCATGGCAGTGTGGCCATACAGCACACCTGCAGACCACACATCTGTGGACACAAACAGATGCCAGCATGCACATGCAGCACTGTGGGCATGGAGGATGTTGAGGGAGGCGTGTATTGATGGCGAGGCTGTGCCACAGACCAGGTGTGGCCACAAGGCTGGGACACATCATGCAGTGCTCATGGGCCAGTATTGGGAATACCCCCAACACTAGTGTGCCTTTCAGATAATATATGCCCCCAGCCACATACCACACAGCTGTACAACTGCTACAGCATACAAAGACAGAAATGTACATGTCACTGTGAGCATCCCATGCCACAGGTACAGCATCTGTGGGTCACACAACAGTGTAACAGTAATGTCCACTGTCAGTAAACACTTTGCAGGTTGGGCCTGTCACTGTGCACAGTGCAGTCAGCATCACTGCCCTACACACCATAGGCAGTGCTGTGTCCCTCACACTACTGGCCCCTTGCTACTGTAGTGTCTGCTGTGCACTGTAGCATGCCCTACAGTGTGACAGTTGCATGCAGCACCACCACCACCTGTGCCTATGCTGTCTTGTCCCTGGGGTACGATATGCTATGCTATGCTGTACTGTTTACATGTAGCCTGCAGCTATCATCATGCACTGCCAGACTGACCTACAGGTGGAGCTGCGGTTGGACCTGGTCAGCCCTGTACTTCCAGACTGATCTACAGGTGGCTCTGTGGGACCCTGCAGTAATGCGGGAAAACTGCATGCAAATCAGGGTACAATGAGATGCTAATCTGGTTGTTTGCCCAGAGACTGCCTAAGTAGGCTCATTTGCATGGCACTTTTGAATATGGCACATTTTAGCTCCGGGCAAGCGTGTTTGCCTTGGGCTAACTTGCTTAGCTCGGCGCTAATGCAGCGCTAATGTGTTAGCGTGGCGCTAATGTCTGGGATATAATATACTGTTTTGAACACTGTTCTTTCACATCTGCTGCTTCCTGCAGCTGTACTGAAGTCCATGCATTTACTGGCACACATTGGCCATGTATTTCTTCTGCACCTGCCCTCACGTTGCTGTGCAATGTGTTGTTGTTGTGGGTTGACTTCCTGGTTGCTTTATTCAGTGCTGTCTTATTCCCGGCTATTTTGCCCTGCACTCCCAGACCAGTTTGCCCAGCTTCCTTAGCCTGCAATATTCAGCAGGATTAGCACTGGCTATTTCCATTTCAATATAGCTTGCTCTGTGCTCCGGCTAAGTTTGCCCACCGGGCAGTGCTAATTTAGCCCCTGGGCAAAGTTTTGAATATCTGGCCTCTATCATTAAATATATTGATAGAATCATTTGCAACCCTGACAATACAAATAGAACTCTTTCTAGTTTCAGGGCGCTGGCATTACTGACATCACAGAGATGTCTAGCACTATCTTACAAAACTCAGGTTCTAAACCCTTGGTAATAGTTCAGATAGGATCCAACAATGTTCTAAAGTATTCTTCTGAAAAGCTAAAAGAAGATTATGTTGCATTAACAAATACATTATTGGATTTAGGATGTGAGGTAGTCCTATCTGAAATCTTGCCTATTCCAAAGCAAATCTTTCCCAACAATGTAAAATGAGAGAAATAAATAATTGGTTGAGATTTTGGTGTCTTAAACAGGATATACAATGTATCACTCATTGGGAGACTTTTATGGCAAATCAAACCTCTATTGTTAGGATGGACTTCATCTCAGTAGGAGGGTAGTAGGCTGTTGGGCAAGCATAGTTCATTCTATTAATGATTGTTTAAACTTCCAGCAAGGGGAGTTGTATGATTTAGATACAACTCTTGAACCTCAATCTTTCAATTTTCTCCAAACCCAGCATCTATAATCAACCTTAATTTCACCCAAATGAATACTACTGGTGCCATTTTAAACCAAATATAAATATTATATTAACTAATACCAGAAGTTTACGTAACAAAAGAAGAACTTACTTACATCCTTCAAGCACAAAAATATTAATTTGTGGAGTTACTGAAACTTGGTATAAGGATGATGATTGGAACACTGACATAAAGGGATATAATAAGTTTTACAAAAACTGAAGCGAAAATAAAAGGGAGGAGGTGTTATAATATTATAAATCGTGAACACTTGAAAGCAAACACAATTAAAACTAAAACAAGTATAAATGAGAGCTTATGGGTCAAAATTTTCTCCCCATAGTCCACTAGTAATTGGGTTAATATATAGATCTCCTAGTCTAACAAACAATGAAAATCATAGTTTAATAGAAGAAATATCTGAGGTACACACGATACTCCTAGATATTGATGGGTGACTTCAATCTTCCAACTGTTAACTGGGACAATTATACATCAGTTTCAAATATTGAAAAGGTGTTTATGGATGTTTTCTCGACTCTAACCTAGAACAAATAGTAAATAAACCTACCCATGGCAATGATATCCTTGACATTGTACTCACTAATGTTAATGAGAAAATTGATAACATTAAAATACTTCCTCCTTTGGGTGATAGTGATCACTGTATAGTTAAATATGAATACATAGCAGATCTTCCAAGCACAAATGGCATTACTAAAATCAAAAACTTTAATAAAGCTAACTATAAAAATAAATGATTTTTATCAAAATGGAATTGTGAGATGGAACTAAACAACCTAAATTTATTACAAATAATAACAAAATCAATATTTGTCTCTCAAATTGGGTTCCTTATAGAATGAAGTATTGTAACAAAAACTTGTCCCTCTTTGGTGGTCTTCAAAATTAAGAAACAATTACAAAAAAAAGAAAACTATATAGAAAATACAAAAAGTTAATTCAACAGTCTCCTGGAAAAATACAAAATTGCAGCCAAAAATTAAAACATATGATTAAATCATCTAAATCTAAAATGTAATTCAACTTAGTTACTAAAGTTAAAGATAACAAAAACAATTTTATAATTATATTGGTTCCATGAAAGAAAGACATCAAACAATTGGACCTTTTAACATCAATGACATATCTATTTTAGATGAAACAACCATTGCTACAATTCTAAATGAGCCATTTCTAAAAGTTTTCGAAACTAAGGAAGTTGCAAATATGCCTCTTCTAGCAAATAACTCTACTTTTCCTATCTTTACAAAACAGAGGTTGCAAAACAAATTAAATCTTTAAAACCAAACAGCTCTCCTGGTCCTGATGGTATTCTACAGATTTTGCAAAAATCAGTCACTCAATTTCTAGTCCTCTAGCTGTGTTATTTAATTCATCAATCAGAGAAGGTAAAGTTGTTCAGGCCTGGAGGAGGCTATAGTTACACCCATATACAAGGGTGGATCCAGACATGACCCAAATAATTATCGCCCCATAAGCCTGACTTCCATCATAGGTAAAATAATGGAAAGATTGCTTAAAGCCCATATTATAGATCATTTAGAAAGATATAAAATAGTTGATATTTTTCAACACGGATTTGTGACTGAAAGATCAGTTTTGACCAATCTACTACATTTTTGAACCAGTAAGTGCTGCCTTGGACTTGGGTTTTCCAGTAGATGTAATATTTTTGGATTTTTCCAAGGCTTTTGATAAAGTATCACACAAAGTTTTACTACAAGAATTGGTCAAAATTAAGCTGCAACCCAATATTATAAACTGGATACAGTCATGGCTGGATAACAGAACTCAACAGGTATCAGTCAAGGTCACCTGTCTGCGACAGGTGTGGTGACTATTAGGTGTTCCCCAGGGCTCCATCCTGGGTCCAATACTGTTTAATATTATGGTCTCTACACTGCCTACAACTGATAAGATATGGGTCACAAAATATGCTGATGACTGTAAATGGGTAGTTTGGTAAGCATCTTTCATGATAAATGCTCAGTACAAAATCATTTAAACAACCTATCAAACTAGGCAAAGGCTTATGGAATGTTTTTAAAGTTGACAAATGTAAAGTCTTACATTTGGGCAAAAACTATATCCTTCAACTATTCCTTAAACAATGTTTATTTAAAAAGTATTTTGAGAAGAAAAGGATTTGGGTGTCATAATCTCAGATAATTTAACTTCGAAAAAATAATATAACTAAAGTCAAAAAATGTAATAAAATAATTGGCTCTATTTTAAGAAATATTAAAAGTAGAGATTCGAAGGTTATTATGCTACTTTACACCAGTCTGGTACATCCCACTTGGAATACTGCTCTCAATTTTGTGCACCAACTTCTATTAGAGCTTAAAACTCGCAGAAGGTGTTCAGCGTAAATTCACTAAAAAGTATCATCTTTACATAATAATAGTTACGAAGATAGATTAAAAACTTAACCTATTTTCTGTAAAATACAGACAAATAAGGGGTGACTTAATATTGGTATACCAAACCTTAAAAATGATTATCTATGAACCACAATTGGACTTACTACCCCTCCAACATCAAGTCAACTAGGAGTCATGGTCATAAACTCATTGGAGAAAAATGCATATCCTCTAGAAGGAGTCTATTTTACACAGAGAGTTGTAGGTTTGTGGAATAACTTACCTGTAAGTGTCATTAATAGTGATAATCTAAGTACCTTTAAACAAAGATTAGATAAACATATGGAAAACAAAAGTTTGATTTCCACCCATATGACATATGGGTGGTGAGCATACAATGGGCATCCTTACATATGCCTTCATTGCTCGTACACTTCTATGAACCTATGAACATCCTGTATGTCAGTGCATCTTGGTATCAATCAAAACTGAAAAAATAGTTTACTAAGTTAAAATTTTCTGTGTAAGTACCAAACATTAGTAATGACAACACTTTCTCTAGTATTTGTAGTGGTGTAATAAGCAATGCCTCCAAAACTCCTCTTGTTTAATTTAACATTCACAAGTCACATATTCTACTTCATTTGATAAACTGAGCTGATTTGTTTGCAGTCATGTTGTTCCTTCCTGTATAACTAGTTTGCCTCCTTCCTTTTTATCTCTTAGCTTAACCAGATAGTGGAATTGCTGGATCCTCTGATATCTTCCTTGTTCATCACAGTGACACATTCCTTAAAATAAGAGTCACCTACTTCTTTTCCTAGAATATCCTATTGGAATAGTCAAATTCCTTCTTTTTGGGGCTCCAGACTGTTTATTTCCCCATTACATATTTCTGAGTTCTTCTAAGTCCAAGACTTGCAAGTACATCTGACTTTTAGGATAGCCAGTGTTACTGGGTGTGATTCTTATATAACTAGCTGACCCCAACCCCAAACCGTTTTTACAGTTAATTTCTTTATTTCCCAGGCAGCACTCCTTCAAGCCAGATCCTCCAGCCCTGTCTCCCACTCGTGGATTACCTTTCACTGTCCTCCACGGTTTGCCCCCATGGCGGAATGGTGGGGACTCCTCAACCTGCCAGAATGGATCCGGTGCAGAGGTTACCACTATTCACAAGAGTGGGGCCTGTGGGATTGGACATCATGTACTGTACTCAGGACTCTTTTCATGTTTTCTCCCTTAGGAGGCATGCAATGGCACCTTAAGGAAAAGTGCACATTTGTCCCACGCATGCCTCCAAGTGTCTGCCTCCTCGCCTCCCCTTTCTCAGCATCAGTGTGCTGTCCCCAGGCACTGCTAGGGGCCAGTTGACACCAACTGCTGGTGACCCCCTCCCTAGAGTAGGAGATCAGTCCCTCCGATGCTCAATCTTTCTCCTCCCCTGTCAACCCCTGGTGGCCTGTGCTCATTCCTGAACCAGGTCACGGTATAATCTAGGTGAGGCATAGAATGCCTCAGCCCTCAATGCCACCATGCTGAAACCCCTAACTTTTAATTTGATTCCCCAGTCTTCACATCTCTCAAAAGACCAACACACTCTCTATCTACTGTAGGCAGAATTGCAACACATCCTGAGCTTGCAGGCATCCAATGCTCTAGAATGCTCTCTAACATGCCAGAAAAAGGAGACCCTACCTCTCTCAACGAATCTTAGAAAAAGTCTTCTTGTCTCATAATGACATTGTTATTCGTCACAGGCCCCAGAACCAAGAAGACTTTGCAGAAAATTAATCTGGACATCTGCCCTTTAGGATGTTTGGACTGTTAGTTTGCAACAACTAAGGGCTGGATCAGCAAGATAAAGTCTGAACTAAATATTTTGCACTTCTGCAATAGTAGAAAATGTAATACTGACAAGAGAATAGCTACAGAAGTAAACAAGAACTGGCCTGTGTCACCTATCGGGTCCATAGATGAAATTACTACTGTGTTAGATGATGCAGTATGTGACCATGTCCAGGTTGTTGACATTTTATCTGTAAAATAGGTTTAGCATTTTCATAAATTTAGCACATACTGTAATGATTGTTTTACTCAATAACAAACAACGCAATCCAGAGCTGAATCCTTTAATTTTCAGGTTAGCTAGATTCTAGTCTAAGGAGACCTTTTACTTTTGTTTTGTAGAAACAGCTAAATTTAAACATTTTCATAAGATTTCTTTTGAGTAGTGATACAGTGTCATATGATGTGCATGCTGTTGTAAGGACTACAAAGCACTTCATTGTCAAACCCAGTCACTTTCTTGTGTCATCAACATGTACATTGATAATGTCATCTGAAGGCTGGTATTGTCAGTCAAGATACTATTTACCATTTAAAATTGGCAATGCCAGCCAAAGGCCGGCATTCTTAATCCAGGAACTGTTTGCCACTGAAATGGATTTAAATGTCAATCCAGGATATTTTGCCATTAACAGTATCAGCTGGCATTTTCAAGCAAGGGACTGTAAGCTGAACAACTGAGAAGACATGATAGACTGACAAGGCCTTTATTTGCTGGCTTTCTTCATATGTTCGTTATGTTTATATTGACAATGCCAGTCCAATGGCCCATAGCTTGCATTGTCAATCCAGAACTGTCGGTAATTAAAAGAATTAACAATGCCAGGCTTGTTAATCCAGGGACTGTTTGTCAATACAATGTTGTGTGTAGTGGTTTTACTATTTTTCTAGAAAAGTAAGGAAATTGATTGTTAAAAAGTCTGATTTGCATTATTGTTCAAACCTCAAGGAACTTCATGCCACAGATTCAAAAGGCTGATGGAACCTTTATCCTAACATGAAATTTTCCTACTTTAATGATTTGTGCTTAAACCCTAATGTATTCAAAACTGTAGTTTCCTGTAATTACTATAGAAAGATGTATTTCACATGTGGAATAAAGTTGAGATTTATAGCGAAAAATGATTGTCCTAATAATATAAATGTGACTGACAGCTGGTATAGTGCCTAAGCAACATTCTGAGTGCATTATTGCCACTAGAGGTACTTTTCAGCCAGTGGAATGAATTTCTACTACTACCTAAAATAGCCAATCCATATTTTTTATTAAGTAAGGCATAAGGCATGAGAGAGGATTCTGCTATGTTAATGTACCAAGTGGTGCATTAAAGTCTTCAATCAACAAGAGTGCAGTCAAGATAGAAACATAAAAATCATAAACAATGTCTTCAGGAAAAAGACCAATGGTCTGTCTAGTCTGCCCATTGTTGCCACAAGACCGACACAGAACTGCATATTGTGGAGGAGTCGGGAGGGAAAAGAGTTTTCAAGCTATATTAGGGAAAAAGAAAGATGGGAGAAGGATGGTCAGGCTAAGGGCAGGACAATAGAGTAAGACAGGTAGAAAGCAGCCATGCTGAATGACTACTTCTGCCCTGTATTCACTGTGGAAAACAGTGGACCCTTGCCAAAAGTGGCATTGAGGCAGCTGATTAAATTGTCCCAGAAATGAGTCTGCAGAAGCATGCTAACAAACTAATCAGAAAAATGCTAGCAGCCCTGAAGGTAAACAAGGCCCTGGGGTTGGAAAAGATGCATCTCTTAAATTGACCTCCTTTCTTCTTTCCCCTCAATATTGTATTTATTATGTACTTATTCTGTTGCACTGCAAAGTATACTCAAGTCACTCTAATGTGTAGTGATCTACTTTTCCTTCTATATTTGTTCATTTGCATTCTACCTGGCTCCTGAATTCCTTGCTCTATGTCAAGGCTGTACTGGCATCTCATATATGGTTCTTTAATTTACTGTTATTTTGAGTTGGCATATCTTGTACTGTTACTACTAATGTTTATAAATAAGTTTTGGTGTTTAGTTTATCCTTATACCTTGTCCTGTTAGCTTAGAAATAAGCTGAGGTTATTACAGTCCCTGCCTTTCTTGGTATTATTCCCTTTCAGTTTAGCTTATCAGGAATACTTACTTTATTATATTACTGGGATCAGACTTAGGTTTGGGCTGATATTTATAACCAGTCCTCTCTCATCTCCTCCCTACATCGATGCCCCAGAGTGTGGTGAGAGAGTCTCTTAGCCAGTTGGCTGACTCATATCTCCTCACACCCATAAAATGTTTTCTTTGTTATTTAGCTTACTAGTATTGTTGTTGTTGTTAATGACTTTTCTCCTTCCCCATCTCTATTCTAACTTTAATAAGATATCTGTGCTACTCATGTATCATACATCTCACTTTTTGACTTGAATGTTCCTGCCACTCTCTGCATATACATAAGCTCGCTATATAGTATTCTAATCATCCTCTGCTTCATTTATTTGTCTCTTCACACTCCAGTGATTATTCTCTTTCTTTAACACTAACAATATGAGTGACATACTTTTATATACATGGAATGTGAAGGGACTTTATTCCCTTTATAGCGGAAGCAAATTCTTTCACATCTCAAAAACATAAAACACAAATTGCTTTCCTTCAAGAAACAAAATTATTAATAGAGGATGTTCATAGACTTAAAAAGATTGGGTCGGTCAGATCTACGAATCATCCTATACCTCAAAAAAAAGAGGAGTTGCTATTCTTATTCATAAGAGTCTCAAATGATCCCTTGTAAACTCAATTTCTGATACTGGCAACAGATGGGTGATGGTCAAACTGAATACCAACTCTGATCCTCTTCTGCTTGTTAATGTCTATGCACCACTCCAATTTTCATAATTTAGCTCAACAGATTCTATCCTTTAACACTGATAACATACCAGTTATTCTTGGTGGGGATCTTAAGTTAGCTATAGAAGCCAGCATTGACAAAGTAGCCCCTACAGAGGCCCACCATAAAAGTATTAAGCCCTCTCATTACTAATGCAAGATGTTGGATTAGCTGATGTATGGCACCTCCTTCACCCCATGATCGAAATTTACTTTTACTCCTCTCTGCATAAGACATACAGTAAAATTGACTACTGGTTAGCCTCTCCTGTTATAATGGAAAAACTATTGATTCATCCATCTTTCTCATCATAATCTCGGACCATTCCCCTGTCAAATTGCAACTTTTGTGGGGCTCATTAGCACCTAAATCTTCTTACTGGCAGCTGGACCATCTCCTTCTCAAGGATCCCAATTTCTTACCAATGATCAAAGCACAAATTCAGGACATCCTCTTTCACAATACCCCAACCAAATCTTCTATGTCCTCTGTGTGGAAGCTCTAAAGCTACAATTCGAGGAAAATTATCAGTTGTGCTGCACATAGGAAAGAGTAAGGGACCAACAGCTAGATGACTTGGAAAATCTCTTAAGACTAAAGAGAATTTATACTTTTCTTTTAATAAGCACCATCCTGATTCTCAACTTCCTCTTGAAATTCTTCAACTTAGAGTTAAAATAAATGAATTAATTTCTTGTGAAACCGAACTGGCCTTGTTTAAACTTAAATATAAGTTTTGGGAACACGGTGATAAAATGGGAAACTCCTCTCTACCAGCTCAAAAGCACAACAAATGGAACAACACATCCTAATCCTAAAAGATGAACAGGGTACGATTCAGTCCGACAACCCTCTATAAACTGATCATGAAAACCTTTTATCAAAAACCATACTCTAACACAAATCCTCCATCTACTTTATAAATTCAACAGTTTCTTAAATTGTTACATCTTTCTCATCTTTCTACTCTTGAAACAAATTCTTTAGATGAATCCTTCTCACTTCAGGAAATCCAGAAAGCTTTGTCTTCCTTGAAATCCGCAAATCCCTGGGGTGATGTATTCCTGTCGATTTCTATAAAATGTTTTCTGACACCTTATATCCTCTTCTTCTTAATGTTTATCAAGAAGCTTATACTGGCAAGCTTCCCCATCTTCACCGAAGCAATCATAACCCTAATCCTAAGAAAGAAAATACCCTTCTCACCCTGCAAGTTACAGGCCTAACTCTTTATTGAACATGGATGGGAAAATATTTGCTAAACTACTAACTTCTTGACTTGAATCCTTGATTCTCAAGCTAAGTCATTGTTATAAGCTGGTTTTGTTAAACATAGATCTGGTTCTGATCACCTACATTCCTTATTTAATTTAATCACAAAGCCAAATTCCTCAAGACACCAGCTGCAGCCTTAGCTATTGATTAAAAGAAGGCCTTTGATTCCTTAAATTGGGACTACCTTCATCAAGTTTTATCTTATTTCAGTCTTTCTCATACCTTTTGCTCCTGGATCAAGCTATTATATAACTCCCCTGTTGCTAAAGTACTTACTAATTCCACCCTTTCCTCTTACTTTCATCCAGCAAGAGGAACTAGACAAAGCTGTCCCTGTCACCTTCCCTGTTTATTTTAACCATGGAATCCTGACCTTGTTACATCAATCTTCTGGCATTATGGGCATACCTATGAGCAATTCAAGATATGTTTCTCTCTCCTATGTGGATGACCTCTTAATCTTATTCAAAAACCTGAATAGAGGCTGGGACCCTGTTGGTTGATTTGTTAATAATTTTACTAAATTTTCTGGCTTTGCTTTGAATTATGGAAAATCACAAAGTATGCCCATAATGACCACTGTAAAGCCTTTATGAACATACCTCTTGGATTCCACTGGTCACCACAGGGTATAACATATCTAGGAATCAAAATTACTAGTAACTTAGGGAAGATGTGGGACATTAACTTTTATATTTGATAACATCAAAACAATTCTGGACAGAAGGAAGATTCTTAATCTCTCTTTCATGGGGAAAATTGCAGCCTTTAAGATGTTCTTTTCTCCCAAGATTCTTTACTTCCTTGCCAATATTCCTTTAGTCTTACCATCCTCCTTTTTGCTAAAATTGATAAATCAATAGGTAACTTTATCTGGGATGGGAAGCCACTGAGATTAACCACAACAAACTTGATCACATTGGAAAAAGGGGATTCGGACTCCCCTGGTTCAAAGGCTACCTCTGGGCTTTCTGAGTGGCCCAAACCATTAAATAGCTGCAAACCCTCCATCACTCACCACTATGGGTTGCAATGGAATCCACATTGTGCCGGGAGGATTTCCACTTCCTTTATTTTTAATCCCATTTCCTCTAAATTAAAATCTCACCCAACTATATCATCCTCTGTTCTTTATTGAAACTAACCACAAATTCCTGAAATCCAATCCAACACCCTGGTTTTATGCCTTATGTAGGAAATCCCTGCTCACTCTAGAAGATCACCCAATTTTCTGTCGTACATGGAGGAACAAAGACATTTTCTTTCTGGGAGATATCTTGGACCAGAATTCAGTTACTCTTAAATCATTCTCAGAATTGCAGGTCACATGGAAACTTCCTAAACAGGACTTCTGGAAGTTTTTACAAATTTGGGCAGCTTATAACTCTCTCTCTAGTTAATGTATAGACATACTCTTCTAAACTCATACATCTTGCACTGGACTAATTTATCAGTAAAATTAAATAGCTCCATTTACAAAGACATTATTGATTATCTACCTGATCAGTCTATGCAGGCCAAAAATAAATGGAGTACTCTTCTTAACTACAATATTTCAGATGCACACTGGAGTAATTGCTGGTGTATGTGCATAATACCTTTAAAGATGCCTGTAGTTCTTTAATACAAACTAAAATCCTACATCTTTGGTATAGAACCCCTCTGTGCTTCTATGAATGGGCCTATTAAATAATAATAATTGCTGGGCTGCAATTGGGCCAATGGGGATTTACTTCATATCTTGTGGTCTTGCACTTCCATTAATAAACTCTGGCATAAAGTCTGTTTACTTGCCTCCAGAGTAACAGGACAAAACTATCTTTTGACCCCAAGCTATGGCAACAGCTTAAAATGGTTCAAGGTCAGTTGGCATTCATCTGTATCCCTCTCCCCTGGGTCATGCCTGAAAATAGGCAGGATTTGTCCAGTGCACTTACCGGTCAATAAAAATAAATAAATATTCCTTCTAGGCATCCTTATCCCCAATAGCACTCTCCTCTCACATGTACATTTTAGATGGCTAAACATACTTTCTCTTCTGGCCAAACATCTGATTCTTATGAAATGAAATCAACTCTGGTGCCTTCTCTTTCAGATGTTCTTCAAAGCCTTTCTCAGAATGCCTCCCTAGACCGATTATCTCATGTTACTCATAACCAAGTCACTGTATATGACAGATGTTGGCAGGATTACTTTGAGTACATGAACCTAGTTCTTCTGGACCCTAATTCTTAAGGATATTTAGCCCTCCTTCTTATTTTGCTCTCAGATTAGGTTTTCTAGAAACTTTTGTCACAGATTTCTCTTTTTCCCTTCTTCCTATTTTCTACCTCTCTCCTTCTCTTCTTCCTTGCCTTTTCTCTCTTCTTTCTTTCCTTGCTCACTTTTCTCTTATCTTCACCTCTCCATTACTGAACATTGTTCATATTACCACATTTATCACTTTTGCAATTTACTGAATGCCTTGCCATAGCCTGCCATAGCATGCATTTTGTACATGGTTGCCATTTCTGATCCTATAATACCCTATTGATTGTAACCCTTCTGCTCTCACATACACCCTGTCTAGGTTTGTGTTTTATTATCAATACATGTATATAAGGCTTTTCCAATATGTTTACCCTAAATACTGTGTTTTGTTAAGTGATATTTTATATCTTACATGGAAGATAGTCTTCTACTGTATAAGATGTGTGCTTTCTTATGTACTCAAATTTCAATAGAAAGATAAAGTGAAAAGATGCATCTGAGGGTACAAAAGGAACTGGGATGAGTGTTATCCAGGACCCTGGTGGAGCCATTTAATAGCTCTTTTTGCAGCAGGGGGTTCCCAAGGATGGGAGGATGATCGATGTAGTTCTACTACACAAGTGAGGGACAAGGAGCAGCCAGGAAACTACAGACCCATCATTCTTACCTCCATGGTTGGGAAACTGTTGGAGACACTAGTAAAGAGGACCTAGTGGAATACCTTGAGAACAGCAGGCTTCAGAGAGTAATGGAAGGGAGGTCTTGTCAGACCAACCTGATAGTATTCTTTGACTGGATAACCAAGACAGTTGAAAATGGGAATGCAGTAGACTTACTATAGTTTCACTTCAGCAAGGCTTTGATTTGGTGCTATAACAAAGGCTACTGAAGAATACAAAGAAATCTGAGTTAGCTAGGAAATAGTAAAGTGGGTAGGGAGTTGGTTGGAGGAGGCAGCAGATAGTTGTGGTGAAAGGAATGAAATCAGTGGAAAGAGAGGTTACCAGTAGAGTGCCACAATGACACAAGTGGGGAAATTTTAAACAGGCACTCAAATCCTTTTTATGGAAAGGGCCTACAGTGTCTCTGACTGATGATTGTATTTGTTTGTAACAGTTCTTGCATTACTGTTTGTATACTTTATTTGTATTTTATATTTTTAGAATGTGCCTTGGTATTTGAAAGGTGCAATATAAATAGAATTATTATTATTAACTGCACCAGCGTTCTGGAGATAAGGCATTTTCAGTTGTCATTTTATTTTTTTTTATTGGCAAACTCTGATTTATAACCTTTGAGTCAGAGACTCATTTACAAAGACACCTCGTCAAGGTAAGATGACAAAACAGTAGTACAACATACTTAATACATACAGTGATACATAAAGACAATGATGCTGAAAGCCTGTGTAAAGTGGTGAGTGCTGTGTCAATGCTCGGGGCATAGCTGATAGGGGACCAGTCAACCTGGGCAAGGTAGTGTCTGAGTTTTGCAAGGCCACCTGGGTGCAGGTGTCTGCAATGTGTGGTGTGAATTACTGGTTTATGGTGGTGCAGGACCAGAGGAAGAGTACTGGGAGTGGTCACTTAAGGAGTCAGGGAGGATTTTTATATCCTGGACTTTTGGGGGTGATTGGAGATTATGATGTCAAGAGAGTGCTGGTGCCTCTGGTGGGGTTAAATCTTGTGGGTTCAGATACTAATTGGGTCATGTCAAGGACAAGGTATCCCTGGTTAGAGAGGCCGAGGGTGCAAGCCAGTTGATGTTAAGGTCCCCAAGTAGGACCTGTTCAGCTTTGGAGGGAGAGTTGAGAGGTATTCAGAGAGAAACAAGATAGATGGGTTTTGCTTCCTATGGGTACATAAGAGATTGTGATATACAGTGGACCCTGCTGGGATCAGGGATGATTTTTAGGGTGAGGGCTTGTGCTCCATTGTCGAGTTTGGGGGCTGGAGAGCATCACCAATAATGTTGTCACGTAAGTAAATTGCACATCCACCCCTCGTTTGCCTAGTCAGTCTTCTAGATGGAGGTGTGCCGGGGATTAGTACAAAAGAATTGGGGGTAGATTTGGAGAGCCAAGTCTCCACAAGTGCAATTTCATCAGGTTGGTGTTGGATAACCCAACAATGGAATGCAGCAGATTTTTTAGCAAGCTGCAGATATTCATGGAGGCAATGCAGATCCTAGAGCTTTGAGTCTTGGGTGGGCTAGTAGGAGTAGGGCCTGGATTGGTGCGCCATTTCCAGAAAGTAGTAGTAAAGGGTGAAATCTAGATTTAGTATTTAACATTTGTCCTTGCAAGAACAGATCCAGAAGCAAATGATTTGATACTTTAATGGACCAACATAGATGTAACAACAAGAACAAAATGTTCTAGTTTTCAGACCAACCAGTCCTTCTTCTGATTTTCTTGTGATCATTCTAATTGGTAGGCAGTGGTAACAGGTATCCTTCGATCTACTGGTTTGTGTTTCAGATACAGGGGGTATGGAATGGGTAGTGTATGAAGGGTGGGGATAGCAGTAGGAGGTGGATCCAGGGGTCCCAGGCCAGTGGAGGAGCCTGGTGGGTGGTGAGGGTGTGGGTGCTGGGGTCCATCGGTTAGGTCAGTGTGGGTGGTGGCCACACTTTTGCCAAAATGAGTCAGAGGCGTCCTGTGCCATGGGTGCATGGAGCATTGTCTGGTTGGAGAGAAGCCAGTAACAGGAGAGCTGGGATGGCCAGGTGTGGCACTGGGGAACTGTTCCCATGATTCCTTCTGTTGATGGGGCGGCTGGGTAGAATAAGGGTCAGGGCTATGCTATCAGTTGTGTGACTGCCCCAGTGGTGTAGTGTTATGGATGCGGACTTTGGTGCACAAAGTTCAAGTACCCTGGGGGCAGGTGTCCTAACAGCCTGGGAAGAATGGCAAACTTGACATTTGGGTGGCTTAAGAGTACTGTGTGTCCGGCCGGGACAGAGGAGTGAAATAGTGACTCTAGTGGCCACAATGAGATATGGTTGCCCACCTTGTGGAACTCTTTGTATGAAAATCTGAGGAAGGCTCCCTCTGTAGAAGCCTTTAAGAAGGGCCTCAAAACATATTTATTCCTGCTAGCCTTTTATGATTAACTGCTGAATAGAATTGGTTCTATTGTGATATTTTAATATGTCATAAGTTGTATATTGGTTGGTTCTACTAACTTGTTTATTTTATTGTTGTTGTTTGAACAGCGCCAGAATCTGTGGAAATGGATGCTTAATAAATTATCTATCTATCTGTCTGTCTATCTATCTATCTATCTATCTATCTATCTCTCTCTCTCTCTCTCTCTCTCTCTCTCTGTCTGTCTGTCTACCTATTTATCTGTCCATCTATATGTCCTGGACCCAGTCCTCTTCAATATGTTCATTAGCAACATAGGAAATGATATAGGAATGGGAATCCAGAGCAGGTTAAGTCTATTTGAAGATGACACTAAATTCTGTAGTAGAGATAGCAACATGGAGCGGATAAGGAAATTGCAGAGAATCCTGAAAAGGCTGGAAAATTTCTCCAAAGTCTGGCAACTGAAATTCAATGCCAAGAAGTGCAAAGTGATGCATTTAGGGAACAAAAACTCCAGAACAGAGTGTTGCGTGGTAGCATTACATACAACATCACAACATCAGAGGAAAGGGACCTAGGAGTCTTCAACAGTGACTCCCTTATACAAACCAGCCAGTGTAACAAGGCCTTTAAAAAGCTAACAAGATGCTTGTGTACATTGGAGAGGGTTCAAGCATGCCCTCCTAGCAGAAGGAGAATGGACATAGCGACCATTACAGAGACCTGGGCCACAGCAAATCATTACTGGCACCTCTCGGTCCAGGATGTAAGCTATACAGAAGTGACAGAGGGGCAAGTAAGGGAGGGTTGCGACATACATTAAGGGGGGATAGAGTGTGCAAAGGAGGAGGAGATGGAAAAGGAACAGTGAAACATTGTGGATGCAGCTCCAGAACAATAGGGGCAAGGAAATCAGGCTAGGAGTCATATATAGACCACCTAATCAGTTGAAGAACACAGCAGGGAGGGAGGTAGTGGTGACATTAGACTTTAACCTGCCCAGAATAGACTGGACACTCCACCCACATCCTCGCCCAGAGGTCAAGAAATTCTTAACTCAATACAGGATGGCTTCATGACACAGTTTGTGATGGGTCCCACCAGAAGTGATGCAATCCTGGACCTGGTGCTCACTAATGGGGAGCATGTACAGAAAATTGACATTAGGGAACCACTAGGCAGAAGTGATCACAACACAGTGCAGTCCAAGATAGACATGTGCAGGAAGACATACCAACAAAAACTAGGGTGCTGGATTTCAAAAAAGTAACTTTAATAAAATGAGAGAAATTATTAGGGAGGATCTGGGAGCATAGTTGAGGGAATGGAGATGGAAAGACTATGGAAAACCATTAGGGGCCATTCATAAGCAACAAGCAGTTGCATAAAAATGAAGGGGAAAAATGGGGCAACCCACCAAGCTGGTTCAATAGGGAAGTCACTAGAATAGTAAGGAAAAGAAGGCTGCATAAAATAAAAGCAAAAGAACAGCTAGGGTAGAAGATGAGGAGGAATTCCAAAAGCTGGCCAAGCTAGTAGAAGAGAAGGTACAGTGGGCCAAAGCACAGAAACTGCTCCAGATAGTGAAGGGATAAAGAGGGGGACATGGCCATGTTTAACTACAGTATATAAAAGAAAAGATGGACAAAAGGATGGTATTGTCAGACTTAAAAGGGGAGGAATGGGTAGTAGAAGACGGGCCAAAACAGAGATATTAAATAAATATTTCTGCTCCATCTTTACAAAGGAAAATGAGGACCAATGCACAGGAAGGAATAAGAAAGGAGGGTGAGGTAGATTCAACAGGGGTCATTGGGATCGATAGAGTGAGAGATGGACTGATGGCACTGAGGATGGCTACATCTCTGGGGCTTGATGAGATACACCACAGGGTACTCAAGGAATTGGCCAAGGAACTGGCTGGTCCACTGAAAATTCTATGAATAGTTCTCTAGATTCAGTAGTGCCAGGTAATGGAGAACAGCACATGTAGTGCCACTCCACAAAAAGCGGACCCAAGGAGGAGCCAGGCAACTACAGGCCAGTCAACCTGACCATGGAGACCATACTGAAGGAGGGTTGGTGAGGTACATGGAGGAAAATGGCCTCCTGCAGGACAGTAATCAGCACAGGTTTATGGTCAGGCAGATTGTGTCAAATGAACTTAATAGAGTTCTATGATTGGGTCACCAAGGCTATGGACAAGGGCCAGTCAATAGACATCATTTACTTGGACTTTAGTAAGACCTCAATTCAATGCCACACAGGAGGCCAATAGCAAAACTGTGGAGGCTTGGGGTGGGAGAAATTACTAAGATGGGTGCAAAATTGGTTGAGAGGCAGGACACAGGGGTGGTGGTAGTGGGGAAGCCTCCAGTACAAAGGAGGTCACTTGCAGAGTTCCACAGGGTCAGTGTTGGGCCCGTACTGTTTAATATATTTATAAGCAACATTGGGGTGGTATTCAGGGCAAAATGTGCCAATTCTCTGATGATACTAAGCTCTGTGGGAGGGTGGATACCGGAGGAGTACAAGGTTAAAGATGACCAAGCCAGACTGGAGAGAGGTTAGGGATATGGCAGTTAGGATTCAATGTGAAAAGTGCAAAGTGATGCACATCAGGTCAAAACACCTAAGAGTAGAGTACTACATAGGAAAAGTTCAGGTAGCAGAGTCTGAAGAGGAAAAGAACCTAGGGCAGTAATTACTAGCAATCTAAAGCAGTCCACTCAAGGCAGAAAAGCAGTGGTAAAAGCCAACAGGATGCAGGGGTGCATTGCAAAGGGATTCAGTAGTAGGCAAAGCAAAGTTATTGTGCCATTGTGGCCACAGTAGGTCACTGGTAAGGTCTCACTTGGAGTATGGAGTGAGGTATGGCTCAAATTACTGAATATGCCAGTGACATGATCCTGAACTTCACTGAAATTGGGGCACAGCAAAGGAACCTGTTATAAAGTGCATTATAAGGAAAATATGACAGAACTCGCAGGCAGAGTATTTCAATACTAGATTTATTATACAGAACTGATACGTTATGGGAAAATATGTTAACTATTGCTATTTCATCCAGATTTATAAACAATAAAAAATCAGTGTGAAACAGCAATATTACACTTTTTTCCATAACGTATCTGTTCTGTGTAATAAATCTAATACAGAAATACTAGTAGTGTCTGGCTTCCTAACCCTGGACTACCCTACTGTAAATAAAGAAAAATGGATTATTATAGCTACAGAAAGCATTTAACTGCAGAAAAGAGTTTCAGGCCTACCTTGCCCTGTCATGTTGTGGTATCGGTATAACACAAGGAAACCTATTGCCTTTGTAGGGAAAAGAGTGAAGCAACCAAGACTAACCAAGCAGTCAATGACACAGATGTTGTACAACTTACAAATCATGCTGCAGGAAGCTGGGAGGCAATATCATGTCACACTGTCTGCAGCTAAAATGAAAGATTTGCAGCATTTTACCATTCTGTGTTATTTTAGGGAATGTTCCCAAGCAAGTGCAGTTAGATAAGACTTCAGCTTGGCCAGACAATTGCTGAGATACCCATGAAGTGGATGAGATAATCAAGGAGGCGAGACAGTCAGCTTCATAAGGAGCACCAAGATGTGAAAGTTATATGAGTGAGAGGAGCCTTTTTACTAGAGATAGGAACAGTAAGTGGAACATCCTATTAAATTATGAGTTACTACATGATCCTGAATGAATTAATTTGTGCCTGCTCATTGTGTCATCGTAACAGTGTGTGGGGGTTATGATTAGTGAAAGATGAAGTAAAATACAAATGCCAAAAAGCATTTTCTTTTTCAAAAACAAGAAAAGTCCGGTGCACTGCCTGATCATGAGACAGCTGAGCACTGTCAGCTAAAGCTATTGAAAGTGCCAGCGACATGATCGCGAACCTCACTGAAATTGGAGCACAGCAAAGGAACATGACAGGACTTGGCAATCAGAGTATTTTAATGGTGGATTTATTACACAGAACAGATATGTTATGGGAAAATAAGTTAACTATTTTCATACAGATTTATAAACAAAAATAAAATCACTGTACACCAGCAATATTAATTTCCTTTTCCCACAATGCATCCGTTCTGTCTAATAAATCTAGTACTGAAATACTCTGCCTGCTGACTCTGTCATATTTTCCTCATAATGCACTTTGTACCAGGTTCCATTGCTGTGCCCTGATTTCAGTGAGGTTCAAGATCGTGTCACTGGCACTTTCAGTGGCTTGAGCTGACAGTGCTCAGCTATCTCAAGATCAGCCAGTGCACCGGACTTTTCTTTTCTTTTAAATGTCTTTTTGTACTTTGGATTTTTACATCATTGTGCACAATGGTGACCCCACACACCCTGAGCATGACACAACAAAGAGGCACAAATTAATTGCTGAGCAAATATCACTGAGCATGATGTATGGCTGAGACAGTGGCACACTAAAACTCAATCTATAATCAACTTTAGAAAGGGCACATTGAATGTGAGTAAGTAGGTTAATAGATTAGGGGTAGTGGTGTTCAATGTGGGAGTGTGTGAGCTAAATAAATTCTTCCAATGAGGAGGGAATAATGGGGCTATTGCAGCAGTGGTAAAGAATGGCATGACAGTAAGGAAAACAAAATGCCTGCTTGTTGTGTCATGGGGGTTACAATTTTTGCCACACAAAGTAGAACTACAAATGCCCCCAAAAACTACCCCCAAAAACAAAAAAGTCCAGTGCACTGGGTGTGTTCTTTTTTAATTGCCTGAAACAAACAAAATTGTCCCTGCTGTCAGGTCCCTCCCCAACCGCACCCACCCTCTGCCACTTCACCTCCTCACACACCCCATCCAATACTTACTTCTGGAGGTCAACACCACGATCCTTGGTGGAGCGGGAACATGTTTACACTCTTCAAAGCCAAACGCAAACTGAAGAAATGCGGTAAGAAGTAAAATGGCATAAATGGGGGGAGTCAACAGTCAACTTAGGTAGCTATCTCACTCATTTTAGGGCTGCATGGGTGGACCCTGCAGTCCTTTAATGAACATCATGGTTATAGTTAAGTTCTCCTTGAGTGCCAAAATGATTTTCTATTTCATTTGCAAATTTGTGCCTGCAGCAGAGTAAACCAATGGTGTTCCAATTTCTGACTGAACAGAACACATACCGTCAGGGGACACTTTTCATTTATTTAACTACAGCCTCAAATGCATATTTTGTCTGCAGCAGAGTAAGAATCAGTGCTGTTCCCATTTCTATTGCTTTGCCTATAAATCCATTCTGTAATTAACATATTGATTTTTGACTTTAACTGGTTGTGCTCTCGATTACAGGAATGTCCCTCAACCTATTTTCTGTATACCTGTGTAGTCTGTAGCTTGAGCATCAATTCCCTCTCTTACACCCGCTAATTTAATCCTGATTTAAATTTAAATGAAGTTGTTTCACTTTCTTCTGCCTTAGTGTGAAAACCTGTTTTATTCCATTGCAATGGTCATGACCCCAATCATGCACGGCATCATGGGAGTTGATGATGTGTATGTGCACAAGCCAGAAGAAGTGCTGCAGTCAGTCAGTTATATTGTATGTCTTCTGAGTCCCTGTATTCTTGTCTTGTGCTGGCCATCAGACTTTTCAAGGTAAGTTCCCTAAGGCTTTCTGCTGTTTAAAGTGTTTCTTAGTTGGAAGGATGCTGGTGCTTGTGACGTTTTGTTATTCAACTGATTAATTCTTATGTGCTAGGAGTTCTTTGCTTACTTCAGGTCCCTTTGATGTACAAATATCTATTATCAGCTACCGTGTTTGCTTTTATGATTGGGGTTATGACCTTTGCAAATGGAGTGAAACAGGTTTTCACAACAGGTCAGAACAGAGTGAAGCAACTTCATTTAAATTTAAATTATAATGAAATTAGAACAGTGCAAGTGAGGGAATCGTTGTTTGTGTCTAAAAGCTACACAGGCAAACAGAAAAATGGTTGAGGACTTTCCCTTTAATGCAAACATGTCATGTCTCCTGAGCAAGAGGGTATTCCATTATAAGAGCATGTCAGTTGGGGTGCCGCGAATTGGGTATTGGAATGGAAGCATCAGTAAACTGGGCATCCTGGTGTTTTGGGCTCTGTGTTTTGTGTACCAGTCAATTAGTAATGAGTTGCAGAGCTTCGTCTCACTAGCACCTGCTGTTACAGGTGTGTGTAATATTGGTGTGAGTTGTTGCTGACTGGTTTCCTCAGGTGTGCTGTGTTTCTGTTGAGTGGTACCCCAATATACCTGGTGATGCTCATGGTTTTCCCCATCTGTGTCTGGGACTGTGGTGTTTTGCATCGATATAGTACATTTGTAATAAAATTGTGTTGTCCAAGCTCTATCCCTGCCTCATTATTGTCTTAGTTTCCTCTAACACCTTCCTCCTCTGCAGGTGTGATGTGGAGTTTGTTACATAAATATTCAGGCAGTGTGGGAGGTGGCTGTGTTCCCCACAATAGCAGGTGAATAAGTGTTGCAGCAGGAATCGGTGGTCCTTGGTTTCCATACTGTTTGCTGGTGATGTGCACTGTGCTTCTGTGTGTTACCAATGATAGAGTGGCAGGGCTGCTGGCTTTAGCAATGTCTTGTGCTCCATTTCCTGACTTGCTAAACTCGGCTCCTAAAGTACTTTGTGGTAGTTACCACACACCATCACTGATAAACCGAACAAGAGTATATGATACATTAATGCAGTACCCTGCGATGGGGTCTCCTGTGACAGGGTCTTGACCAATGAGGAGTCCAGAATTGACAAGGCAAAATTTTATAACCATTTAAATGACATATTTATGCAGTTTTGTGTTGCCCTAGTAGAGCTTTTGTTAACTACCATGCGTATTCAGTGAGCTGCATATGTTTAATGAGCACCAACAATTTGCAACAAGCAGCTACTGTGCAGCAACTTCTTATAGGCACAGATTTTAAGATTAGGAGCAGCTATCAAAGATTATCTGCTGGTTAGGGAGTACTGTGTTCATGCCCAGAAGACTATTGACAGGTTTGGAAGGCAATAGTTCAAAGACTGTTGTCATCTGTCATGACAGTAGGTCTAAAGCACAAATTATATATACAAAGAATAAATGCTAGAAAAGAATTGCATTCAAAGAAATGTATTGCTTTATTGTTGTATGCCCCTCCCTGCATCTAGGGGTATGATGGTGAAAGTCCTGGGAGAGGGGACTTTACAGCAATAAAAGTCCAGATGCCTGGTCAGCCTGGTTTACCAGACCTGATGAAGTTGGTGCCCACAGACCGCTGGGTGCAGAGCTGGATGGCTGGAAAGAAAAGTTGCTGGTCTTCACTTGTCTAGCTTTGCCTTCTTTGCCTCAAAGGCATTTGTAAGTAGTCTCCACCAGGCAGGTCTCTCAACATCTTCCTAGCTGGTCCCGTGCCTCACAAGGTGCACACCCTGGAACACAGGCTAGGGGCTGGACTGTGGAGGCAAACCTCTTTTAGCAGCAAACAGTCCATTCAAGAACAAATGAGGCCAACACCAAAACTGCAGGAAAGAGGGATCCCATTTAATGAACAATTAATGCAGAACATGGTAACAGTCATTCCATGGAGCAGTAAAACACAAACCAGGTCTTCTGGACCGTGAGGTCACATTAGAGGTTGATGGGTGCTCTGGACCAAAATGGTCACCTTAGAATCTAGAGTTCAGACTGATACCTGTTTGGAAAAGTAGCCACAATCCAGATGAAGGCAGCTGAACTTGTTGCCAAATCAGTCCCTTAACAGCAAAGTAGATCAATTCTTCCTTAAACACAAAAGTGAACAGTCTTTAAAGGGCCAAATGGAATCGGGCTGTCCCCATAACCCACTGGCACACCTATTAACAGTCATTTCAATGGCAAATCAGTCTCTGGGACCAAATGCAGAGCCAGAACCCTGGATCCCTTCATTGCTCATATGCCATCCTCTTGCTTCATCATCTCTCACCTATGCCTTCTCCCCAAACACCATTTCCTTCTTGGAGTTCCATTTGGCAGTAGTCCTTAGGGACATAGATAAACAACCCACCCCATGCAGCTGGTTTCTTGCAGGCTCTCCTCCACTTCCCATTCCACTGACCTAAAACATCCTGGGCAGGTGCAGCTGCACACTCACTGCTCCTGATACTCCTCCAAATAGCCTCAGATGAGGGCTAATCACCAAATGGTCACCTCCACATCAGCCTGCATTCCCAAAGGCACACTACTGCAAAAAAAAAAAACAATGGCCTCTATGGCCGGGTGGGTAATCATCCCCACTCTACCCACTCTCATTCTTCTGGGCAGTGTCTCACAAATTGGCGCCAAACAGTGCCTTTTATCTGCTACACCAAGGCACCATAAAACTCCACCAGAACCATGGTCCAATCCTGGACCCAATCCAAGGTCACAAAAATCCTCTGAGCCCTAAAACCTCTGGGACCCATAGTCCCATTTCAAACTATTTACAGTTTGTGCCCTGCAGTGTCAGCTGGCACTGAACTACTTCCCATAACAAAGAGCAAATTCTCCTCTAAATTCCCTGATGCAGCAGGTGTGCATGTGCAGAAAGTGCAATCCACTGAAACTATTTACATTATTTTATTCTATTTTTTCTCCCTTTTCCTCTGAATGGATCCTGAGTTCGCTGAGTCAGGAGACTGGACCCAGGACCTGGAGCAGCTGCTCCACTAAATTTGTTTAGAAAAGCGGTGGCCATGCATGTGCCGTAGGTGTGGCATCATATTTATTTAAAACTCACAGTCCCATCATCACAGCAACCCCCAGACCAAATATCACCCCAGATTTGTGCCTGGAGGTGCAGAAACAAAAACAGCTCCTAGCCCACCGGCAAGAGCTGGGACACTGGAGTCACATGATGCCTAACTAGGGTGAGCAGGTCTCCCACCCACTGTGTTTTAATGTTCTTATTTCCCTCACTTACCTTGCAATTTGTGGAACTCTCATTACTTCCAAAGTGAGTAGGAACTTCCTGGTGGCTAGTGTTGCTGTATCTTCAGCAAACCTTTGCTCACCATGGACGTGGAGATCAAACAAGTTTTGCTGGGCCATACCCTCCCCGCAGATGCCAGATAAGGCCTCAAAGAAGACCAAGAGCCACAGCGCTAAATCCGGATAGGCTATTACTACTACTACAGCGGCTGCAGCTCTGCTAAGAGAGGAATTTGTTTTGCTAGAACTGCAGCCATTAAAGGATGCCTATCTCTCCTAACCATGAAGCTCACCTTTATGAGGAAAGACATCAGGGACATCTCTCAGAGGGTAGGGGATGTAGAAGTCTGGTCTGTGTCCCTCAAGAAATGGAAGGACAGAAGTGAGTTGGACCTGTCCTCCCTCCGACAACGACTCCACAAGATGGAACTAAAACAAGAAGATCTGGAGGGAAAAATCGATGAAACAATTTAGTTGTAAGCAAGTATGGGTCAGGTAATCTGCTCTGATGGCCAGTCTACAGGCCTTGTTTAAGAGGTCTTGATCCTTTTCATAGCAGTATCTGTGCCTGCTCCATATATTACAAGACCATAATCAATAATGGAAAGTACAGAGCTGAAGGTGACTATTTTCAGGGCATCAGGAGTCATGGCATGTCTCTGTTGGTAGGGTACACCTAATCTGAAGTTTGCAGACTTGATGACATGTTTGATGTGAGAGGTGAAGGTAAGGATTTCATCGAGATTTATCCCCAGATATTTAAAGGTGATTACCTGTTCAATGGCCTCGCATTTGTTGCTGTAGATGATTAGTGGCCCATATTTTTTTCTTGTTGTGGGGTAGAGTGGTTAACATATCCTTAGTGTTTTTATAGTTTAACAGGAGCCTGTTCTGCTCGAACCACATTTCCAGCAGTTGGAAGTTATGCTGGAGATTGGAAGTTATGTTTGATAATTCCTTGCCGGGCACATAGATTATGGCATAATTGGCATAGAGAACCAAAAGACTGGACAGATAGAGGAAGGGAGTTAATGAAAAGGCTGAATAGTAGATGGCCGACTATAGATCCCTACGGCATGCCAAGGATTACTTCCCTTGGTTCATAGAGTTGCTCACAGATTCTCTTGCATTGGGTTCTACCAGAGAATAGCTTGAAAATCAGTCAGCCGTGTCCAGTGAGAGCCTGATGTGTAGCAGGTTGTTGAGGAGGAGTCGATGGTTGACTGTATTCAATGCCTTAGTGAGATCTATAAAGATAGATCCACTTCCATACCTGTGTCCAGTCGTCATATAGTAGGCTAGTGTAGTTAACCAGTGCGGTTGGGATACCATACTTCTGGTGGAAGCCATACTGTTGGGCACACAGAAGATAGCATTTATTAAGGTGCTCTGTTAATTGGTCTGATATGATTCTTTCTAAACCCTTCGAGAGGGGTGGAAGTATAGACATCAGTCTTTAATTGGACAAATTGGTTCTATCACCATTTTTTAAAACAGAGGTCAGGAGTACAGATTTCCATTTGTCAGGAAAAACCCTGTGCTGAGGATTTGGTAAAAATTATTGTAAGTGTCAGGGCTACTTCTTCCACTGTAAGGAGAGCATCTTCATGTCTATTTGGTCGCTGCCAGTCCTAGTTTTACCAGTACTTTAGTGACATATCTCAGGGTATCCACTATGCTGATTTGTTTTAAAGTAGAAGGGTGGAACGAGTGCTGTTTCTTGGGAGGAGACTGCTCAGGAGTACGAAGGTTAGATAGATGCCTGGTAATAACTTTCTAAGGTCAGTGAATGCAGAGTTGAAAGCATTGGTGATGTCTTTGGGTTCATGCAGAGTACCTGTTGCTGTGATAATCAGGTCTGGGGAGGGATTTGGAATCTTTTCCAGTGAGAGTGAGGATTTCACTACATTCCAGAAATTCCTACCATTGTTCCATGTCTTGCCCAAAAGTTCTTTATAGTATCCAGCTTTGGCCATTCTAATTTGTTTGGTCATTGGTTTCTGGCTGCTTTATGGGCAATACAGTCGATTTGTTTCCTGGTGGCTTTGCTTTGTGCTTCAGATTATCTCTGTGGTGCACTTGCTCTATAATACATCTACTAAGCTCGGAGTTCAATTCCTTAACATTTTTGGTCTTGAAAGGGTAAATATGTCACATGCTTTTGTGAAAATGGTGCAGAACTATTCCAGGGATTGGTTAATGTCCTAGGCTCTGTGTAATGCTGTCCAATCAATTACCCTTAGGAACTGCTTAAAAGACTCAGTTGACCCTTTCTGAGTTTGCAGTTCTTAGAGAGCAGCAGGGTGTGGATGGAAAACTTATTTGACTAAGTGAACATAACTGGGGAGTGGTCACTGAGAGAGGTAGGACTGACACCTCAGAGATCCGCCGATGGATGGGTAGAGAGCGCCAGTCAATCAATGTGCTTGTCCTAGTTTTGTAGTTTAGCCTCAGAGCTTGTGCTACCATCTGGATGAGGTAGAGACCAGAGATTTGATCCTTAGTGGTGGCTGCTTCATTGGATAGCCAGTTTGTGTTGAAATCTCCAACCATGATTCATTCCCAGTTCTAGAAAGTTTCCCATGACTGTCAGTGAACTGTGCTAACCCAACAGTTTGCTTTCCTGATGGAATGTACATCACAGAGAGCACGCATTTTATTCTGGAGGCTGACAGAGAGTTTGACGGTGACAATTTGTGAGTCTCTGCAGTGGGTGTGAGTCACTGCAGTGGGTGCTGGTAGCACCTGACCCTTAATAGTGCCATGGAGGTAGACTGAGAAGCCAACCCCTCCCGGTTTGGTCAGCCTTTCTTGGCAGTAGGCGGTATAGTCATCTAAGGATAAAAGCAGCATCAGGAATTTTAGGGGAGAGCCAGGTTTCAGTGAGTGCGATAACATTTGGTTTAATCTTTTGACTCAAGCCTGGAATTGTGGCAGTTTGGGCAGGAGGCTCCCAATGTTTAGAGAAACAACTTTGAGGTGACCGATTCCTTTGGTATTTTCCATTGAAGTCCAGGTCCAGCAGGGATGTTCTTGCTTTGTGCTTAAATATATGTGTGTGTGTTGGTCTTTGGGGACTACACTGTACTTGTTATTTTTTACAGTTTTAATCTATGATATTAGAGGTTATGGTGGTTGTGTTTTTGATAGTTCATTGCCTATTTCTATTTTGATGCTTGAATATTGATTGTTAAGATGTTGGTGGGCAAAGGGGGTTGGGAATGGATATTATGTTGCTAATCTTGGGAGGTTCATGAGCTGAATTTTGTGTTGGGGTAATGCCACTGTTTTGATCCTGGAGGTATTTTCTATTTAGTTTTCCTGGATTCAAGGTGTCAGTTTGGTTTTATATTCAATATGGGATAGGGAGTACTTGTCCTGGCTCATGACTTCTGGCAGGCCGTAACATTTTTTTACTTTTCTTTAAGTGTTTTAGACCTCCGAGAATCCTACCTTTTAGAACCTGCTTATATAAGGTTCTGTCACCTTGTTTTCTCACTCCCCATTTCTATTGGCTTCTTACCCCGGTTTGTGGGTATAGCTGTTTCCAGTGGCATTTTTTTATACTTTGGGTTGTAGGGGTTTTATCCTTTTTGGTGGGTGGATTATGATTTTTGCTTGGGGGTCTGAGGAGGGTTCTTTGTTGCAGGGGGTTTCTGTTTTCTCTGTTCAATAGTAATTGTCCTATTGTTTAGATTGGGGTTTGGAGGGTTGGTTTCTGGGTGGGTGCCACCAGAGGAGGGTTCTATTATTATTGCCATCTACTCTAGTTTCTGTTTGTTTACTTGCACCTTAATCTGGCTTTTGTTCTTATTTTACTACTTCACCATGGCTGTTTATAGCTTTTGCACCTGGAATGTTAAAGGAGCACAGTCCCTACTAAAGGTAAAATTCTGCTTCATTTACACAAATTACAAGCTGATAAGGCCTTTCTTCAGGAGACTCACCTGCTTCCCTCCCAGATTTTTTCTTCTTAGGCGATTCTGAGTGGGACAGGCTTTCGTAGTGGGCTCTGATTCTTTTAAGAAGGGTGAGGCTATTCTTACAGCCTGAAGAATTCCTTCCATCTCATCCAGGAAGTGGCAGATCCTCAGGCCCCTATATTATCCTTTGAGCTTTACTAGGACACCTGGAGGTGGTAATGGGTGCTATATACATCCCTAATATTGATGATCCTGTTTTATTACCACTCTGATGTCTATTTTAGCCCACTGGAATTACCTCCTGATTATTCTTGGAGGGATTGGAGTATGGTTCTGTGCAATGAATTGGACAGGACTGGACAGACCGACAGGCTCTTCCATGCAGACAATTGGCATCTAAGATTTCATGCACTCTGTGGGCTTGGTAGATCCATGGAGGGCATTGAATCTGGACAGTCAGGAATACTCTTTCCATTCCTTTCCACATAATTCCTTTTCTAGGATTAGTTATTTTTTCCTAGTGGTAGAACACCTTCCGGAGTTGTTTTGTGTCATTTCTCCACTAAGGTTGTTTCAGACCACCACCCTGCCCTCATTCAGCTTAATTTTACTACCTCACTGACTAGAGATAAGGGCTGGATTTTCAAGGGCACTTAGATCCATGCAAGCTGTGCCAAACAACCAGCTTGTGTCAGATCTAGGTGTACCAAATACTGTGCACCATATTTTGCAAAAAAGTCTTCTGCATGACAAAGTCCATCAAACTGACACAAGAGGTCCACTGCATCAACAAAATGAAGTAAGGGACAAGAATGCGCAAAGCTGCCCCAAAATGAATAATGCAGTTGAGTCAAAAATGATGCAAGTTGAGTGAAAAAATTACTCAAGGAGCAAAATGATGCAAACTGAATAAAAGAAATGGGGCAACCTGAGTGAAAAAAATGACTCAATGAATGACAATGATGTAAATTGGGTAAGAAATGATGCAAGTTGAGTCATAAATGATGAAAGTTGAGTAAAAATGATGCAAAGGAAAGAATGATGCAAGCTAAGTCAGAAATACAGCAGATGAAACGGCCAAGACTAAGCCCCCAAAATGTTCTAAACTAGTCCTGCAAGAGAATACTGTCCCTAATAGTAGCATAGTCAGATCTGATCACCTGCTGCGGGCATTTTTCTATGCTCTAGTGTTCCTTAGACCAACTCTGGCTGGTCTAACAGTGACATTATTCTTAAGCACAAGGACAGGACTTGCATTCTTTGAAAATCCAATTAAAGGGATGGTACATCATTTCAATGATGCAGACATCCCTTCTGACATAGCACAAGCATTTTTGTGGCACAAGCATAGTGTCAAACAACTTTGGCACATGAAGACCTGTTTTAGACACAAGCACCATTTGAAAATCAGAATTGGTGCAAGGTTTGACACATCCTGCTCCTTGCATCAGTTGTTTTTGATGCAAGCACCCTGCATCATTCTCTGGCCTTGAAAATCCAGCCAAGATATGGAATGTAAATAATCAGTTATTAAATCGGAAGATCTACTGGAAGCACCTCAATCTTTTGTTACCACCTTTATGGAATTTAACTCCCCTCCATGCCCAAACTTGACATTTTATGGTGTGCCTTGAAGTGTGCCCTCCAAGAGAAACTTATCCGTTTAGCTGCCAAACAGGAGAAACAGACCTTGCTGTTCAATCCTTCTTGTTAGCTTGCATTCGATCCCTTGAGGAGCACATTTCACAGGCCTCTCCTCAGTCAGAGTGGGAGTAGTTGGAAAACCTCAGATTCCAATACAACACTTTGCTGGGAGAGAAGGCAGAGCATTTTGTATTACGCTCTAAGGTAAAATATTTTGACCAAGGTAAGAAGGTTGGGAAGCTACTGGCTCTTCATCTGTGCTCCCGAGCAATGGATAATTTTTATTTTTATTTTATTTCGTTTTTGTTGACTGGGTAAGTGCACTAGACAAATCCTGCCTATTTTCAGGCTCGACCCAGGAGGGGATACAGATGAATGCCAACTGACCTTGTATCAGATTAAGCTGTTGGTGGTATTTATAGTGATAAGACTGTTTCTTCAATCTGTATGGATTCTGGAGATCTCCTTACTTCACTCTGGGACACTGTTGATACCTTTAAAACTTTTACCAACAATTATATTGCCCACTGTCTTCCTTCTGCTCTGTTCAATTTGAATCCTTCCTCCAGGATATAAATCTTTCCCAATTGGTTGATTCTCATGTGGCAATTCTACAAGCTCTGGTAACCCTACTCAGGTTTCACACGCATTGACTCCTTGCTTCAGATAAGTCCCCCGACCTGGATGGGTTTAACACCAAGTTTTATAAGGCCTTTAAGGATTAATGGCCCCATTCTTTAGATGCCTATAATTATATTTTCAAGGAAGGTCTGTCTGATCCTTCTCTTACTGCAGCCGCTATTGTGGTTCTCCCAAACTCGGTCAGAACTCATTGTTGGTATTCAACTGCAGGCCAATATTGCTTATCAATGTGGATTTTAATATACCTGCTAAAGTATTGGCCTGTAGATTGGGACTAGTATGGGATTTGCTTATTAGCATGGTGCAGGTGGGCTTTGTGGTGGTAGACTCTCGGCTGATCATCTCAGGAAATTATCTTACCTTCTTTCGGTGTTCAGGAGTTCTTCCACTTCTGTGGCTTTGTATCCCTGGACACCAAAATGTCCTTTGATAGGGTTTGTGGGATTACTTGTTTGCCTTATTACTCAAGTATCATATTCCTGAAAGTTTGCACAATGGCCAAGGTGCTGTACTCCTCCCTGATGGCCCGATACTCTGTAACAGCATTTTATCTTTGTTTCTCTTCACCAGGGCACCATGCAGGGATGTTCTCTCTCCCCATATTTACTCAGTCTCTTTTCAAACCCCTGATTCATAAGCTTAATTATTCTCCTCAGGTTTCTGGTATTTTAATTGGTAATACTGATAATTTAGTGTATGCAGATGATACAGTATAGTGCTACTTGTTTCTTCTCTTGTCAGGTCCTGCCTGCTGCCCTACAGATTATTGCTCAATACAGTATTATTTCCAATACAAATTAAACCTTACTAAAACTGAGGTCATGTATCTCAACAGTGCCATCTTTAAGATAGAATTGAGCATCTTGGCCTTGTCTGGAGGAAAGATAAACTGAAATACCTGGGCATTTATCTTAGTACTTCTCCTCTTAAGATGAGACAATTCAAGCTTGACTCACAGTGTCCCATCTTAAGATGGACCTGGACCACTGGTCTCTGTTACCTCTTTCCTTGTGGGGCTGATTGAACATCTTTAAAATGAATGTTTTACCCCATTACTGTACCCCTCCAGATATATAATTTCACTCTTCCCCCAATCGTGGTTTCCAAGTGCATAGGATTCTTGCTTCATTTTTATGGCAAGGTTAGACACCCATTGGACTTTCTCTAAGGATGCAGCAAAATTAAATTCCACCTGCAAAGTGCTAGCGAAGTGGCCAAATTCACCTGGTGGAGCAATTTACGAAATGTTTCCACCTAAGTCAGAATTTTGCCTTCTGTGGGCAAAATTCTACCTTCCGCTGGTGACATTTGCCTTCTGAGGGTGAAATTTCACCAGAGAAGTTGGAATTTCACCACAGAAGGTGAAATTTTACCACAGAAGGGAAATTTTGCCATTACACTGGGTGAAATTTTGCCACTCTGTCAGGCAAAATTTCGCATTTCACTCAGAAATGGGCAGAATTTTGTGGATTACTCCATTGAGCGAAATTCACCTACTTCGCCCATCCTAGCTTTCTCCAAATTAATCCTCACTAAACAGGATGGTGGCCTACAAGCCCCCAATATTGTTTTATATTACCTGGCCTTGCATCTTACTAGGCTTTCTTACTGGTTGCGCCACCTGGAGGTAACCTTTGTAGACCATATGCTCCACATTGGGTGGATATAGAGCATTCCCTGTGTTCTATTCATGGTTTGGATATCTGGTCACTTCCTGCCTCTCCAGGAAGAAACTCCCCAACCACTATGAGACACACCCTTAGGGACATCCCTCTATGTTTACTTGTACAACTATGTATAACTCTCTTCTCCACTCAAGATGTACCCATACAGGGACATTTACCAGCCCTATTTGGGAATCCTAATCTTTAGATAGCTGGACGGATACTCTGAAGGTGGTTTTAACTTGTATAGGAGTAGATACAGCTGGAGAGCTCACTCTCAGTCAGAAACTGCTATCCTTCCAGGAGGCTTGTGCTTAATATCACTGGCCTATTGTCTCTTGCTTCTGATATTTTCAATTATCTCATGTGCTTTTATAATTTTTTTGATACTGGGCCATGACTTAGTCCCTTCAGTACTTCTGTCTTCCCTTTTTAATTCAGCCCTTCTACCCATCTCATTTCATACTACTAACAATTTGTACAAGATTATCTGGTTGTAATGAGACCCAAGGTTTTATTGGTGGGACCAGGCTCTTCTGGTCTCTAACTCCCACAGAAACTGGTTTATCATCTGGAAGCATTTATATACATTAAAAGGTGGGATTTATATCATTCATGCAATTTGGATTATCCATAACCTCTATTACACCCCAGTCAAATTGCATAGGATGGATTGACTACCCACTAATTCTTGCTCCAGATGTGGTAAAGAGCCTGGTACCTTGTTTCATATCTTGTGGTCCTGAGAGACAGTAGTCCCTTTGGAATCCAATTTGATCTCACCTTGACCCTTTGTTGGGACTGTCTGATGCTTTTCTTCCTGAAATATGTATTTTGGGTGATTAGGTGATTGGGTGATCTTGGGTGATTATCCTGTCAAATCCCTGTCTAGCTGTGACCCTGGGTGATCTCTGTCATGAATTGTACCATTAGCCTGGGTGACACAGAAAGAAATCACACTGTGCATTTCTGTATTTGTTAGCTGTGTCAGCAGCAGGAGAGTGGGTCACAGTTGGTGACCAGAGAAAGAGAGAGGAGAGCTGCTCAGAGCTGTGGCTGCAGTTGGCAGCAGAGTTGCAGTCAGAGACCAGAGGAAGGAGAGCAGAGCTGTTTGGAGCTGACCTAGCAGGGTGCAGGTTGCAGTTCGGTGACTGAAGCAATGATGGGCAGCCAACCACTGACCACTGTGTAGGATCAGGCCAATCAGGGAGAGAGGCACCAAGGTGGCAGGCTTTAAAAAGCCAGCCAGACTGCAGAGCTGAGAGCTGTGTTTGTTAGCTGTGTCAGCAGCAGGGGAAAGGGTCACAGTCAGTGACCAGAGAAAGGAGAGGAGAGGAAAGCTGCATGGAGCTGTGGCTGCAGTCAGGAGAGGGTCACAGTTGGCAACCATAGGAAGGAGAGCTGAGCTGTTTGGAGCTGAACTAGCAAGAGGTGCAGGTTGCAGTTCACCACCTGAAGCAAGGACAACTGGTCAACTGCAGTCTGTGGTGTAGGATCAGGCCAATCAGGGAGAGAGGTCCCAAGTCAGTCAGGCTTTGAAAGCCAGCCAAACCACAGAGCTGAGGCTGTGTTTGTTTAGCCCTCCTCCTCCTGATCCCAGCCTCTAATAAACACAGAGGGAGGAGAGCCATATATGAAGTGGAGGCTGACAGGCTGGTCTAAAGGAAGAGTGGCCAAGTAAATAGAAGGACTGAAAGTGGGAGCAAGGAGGGTACTGAGCTAAGGAAATCACTGTGAGGAGCTGGTTTGCAACAAAGGAACTGGGTCCTGCATTTCTCCACTGGGACTTGAACTTCAGCCTCTGTGGATATGGGAAATTAACACAGACACTAATAAATCCTTCACAAAAGAGCTGAAATTGAGGTGAAATGAAATGAACTGGGTTGAGACTACTGACACTGG
The DNA here is from genome assembly GCA_016271365.2 of Neoceratodus forsteri. Classification (NCBI taxonomy): domain Eukaryota; kingdom Metazoa; phylum Chordata; order Ceratodontiformes; family Ceratodontidae; genus Neoceratodus; species Neoceratodus forsteri. The sequence goes on from CM028129.1 coordinate 1,022,862,856, forward strand.
AGGTGCTGGGAACTTGATCTTGGACGACTGATGCTGGAGGTGCTGGGGACTTGGACTTGAACTTGGTGACTTGGACTTGAACTTGGTGACTATGGTTATTAATTCTTGATGCCTATGGTTTGCACATGCTTTATTAATTCTAAAAGTCTTGACTGTGGTTGGGGCTGAGGAAGAGGTGAGGTTGGGAGCCCAAAAATACATAAGGTGTGATTTTAGGACTGTATCTGAATATCACAGAAGAAATGGTAAGACGCACAGAGGGAGGAAGTGGTGGGGCTAAGGTGTGGGTTAAATGGGGGCTGGGAAAAGGGGTAAGAGATAGGGATGGTATATGCCAAAGAAGGAGTAGGAAGGGCTGAGTGGATTCACTGGAGGATCAGATACACTGTTCCGGAAGTCAAGGACTTGGGAGGGAGAGGATGGAAGGGGATCCAGATGGGATAGACAAGAGGTTTTAACAGACAGCAACAAGTCCAGAGCTGAGACAGGGATGCCCGAGACAGGAGGAAAGGGGTCAGAGGAACTGACAGTAGGAAGTCTAGAGGCACAAAATTGACACCTGTAGCTAGAGAAAATGGGTCAACTGGGGATCAGGAGGAGTGCAAGACAGTAGGCTCAGGAAAAGGAAGATGGATGCCCAGAATGAAGGATGACACAGACATAGGTGAAATGGGCCAAGGGTGGAAGTAACAAATAGTTTTTCCCCTAGGTATCCTAGTCGAGGACATTAGGGAGGAAGGGGTCTGGCAGGGGCCCATCAGAAAGGGGCAGAGTTGCTGGGGACATGGGGAAGATCTCAGGTGCAGTGAAAGGGGAGGAGGGTCAGGCACATTGCATGCAGGGGAAGGGGTGGAGGAGGAATGGACACATTAGGGTTCACACCAGCGGGTGGCACTAGAGAACTATAGCATAAGAAAGGGGCATGGAAGGAAACACTGGAAGAGCTGGGTTGAGCTCCTGGGAGGCTGAAAATGAATGGGAGTAAACCCTGTGGGGCAGGAGCTGCAGTAGGAGGCTGAGGAATGTGCCAGGCATGGTGCAGGAGAGGAAATATGCAGACAGGGCAGGTGATGAGGAGGAAGACTTCCTCAAGTGGGGTATGGTGCTCAAAACCTTCTGCAAAGATGGGTGGGACAGGAACAGTTGGAAGGGCATCAAGCACAGTTGGCACAATCTTGCACAGTGATGCAGATGGGGGAAGGCCAGGAGCAGATGGGGGTCAGGTGAAGTTGGCTCATGCTCAAGCAGTGATGCAGGAGGGGTTTGCAGGGATGAAGGAAGCCAGGTGGAAGTACAAGGGATGAAGAGGTACAGGAGGGGGAGTCTGAGGAAAAGTTAAAGGGAAAGAGTGAAGAGGACAGATGCTAGGTGTGGGTAAAATCAGGATAGGTTAAGTGATGGGGAACAACAGATGAGCAGGGGCAGAAGCCAAGTCAGGATGGAGCTTGAAGAGGAGTCCAAGGGAGCCAAACTCTGTGACACAACGCTAGATGCCAAGGACACCCAGGAAGCAGGGGGCAGTGGGTGGCACTCTTGGAGGACTCTATAATTAAGGGGCTAAAATGGGAAAGGAAGGGAGCAAAAACAAGGCAGTAAGGGTACAGTGCTTGCCAGGGATGATGGTGCTGGAAGTGAGGCATCATATTCCTTCCTGGGTAAGCAGCAGGATGAAAGGACACATCTGGTGTTTCACCTGGGCACAAATGACTTGGAGAGGAACAGTCTGATGGAGGTACAAGCAAGGTTCAAGGAACTTGCTAGGTTCTGTAGAAGCAACACTGTTTTCCTTCCATTTCCTTGTCTGAGTGTTGCCAGTACCAATAGTGAGCACACCTAGAAAGGAGAAAAGGGCATTCAACAATTGGCTACAAGGTTGGTGCAGTCGGATGGGGTTTGGCTGGATAGGTGACTAGGGCTCTACATGGGAGTAGGAGGGGCTGTGTGCCCAAGACAGGCTGCACCTGAGTTATTCAGGGGCAGCTGCAGTAAAGTAAACTGTGGGACTTCATGGCAAGGAAGTTCAATTTAAACTAAATAAGGGGAGGCTAAGGACAGGGCCATCCTTACATGAGGCAGAGGAGAGGCTATCAGCCTCCTCCCCAAGTCAGCAACACTTGTCAAGGAACAGTTAGCAGCAGAGAAGGATGGAATGGGGCTACATGTTGGAGGGCTTTGGTTGCAAATGCCAGGAACCTGAGGAACAAATCAGAGAACTGGAGGCCACCATGATGGAGGAGAACCTAGACATTGTAGCAGTGAGTGAGACTTGGTGGAATGAGCACCACACCTGGGACATGGTGATCCCAGGATATTGTTTGTTTAGGCAGGATCAGGAGGGCATGGGGGGCGGTGGCATTATATGTCAGGAAGAGATTGGGGCCATGGAAGGGCAGGATGAGGAGGAAACAGAGGTAATATGGGTCACCCTAGGCGGGGACAGAGGAAAACCTGAGCATTAGGGTAGTCTACAGGCTTCCTATGCAGGGGAAGAAGGGGACAGACACTTTGCAGAATCATTAGCGAAGATGGCACAGAAAGGGAAATTGTTCTGGTTGGGGACTTAAACTTTCTGGACATCAACTGGGAAGCCAGACAGCAATCTCCGCAAGGACAGGGGCATCTTAGAGGCTCTTCAGGGCATATTCCTGCAGCAAGGGGTCAGTGAGCCCACTAAGGGTGTAAACCTGTTGGATGTGGTCCTCACAAATGGGGACAGTGTGGAGGAGGTGGAGGTGGGTGAAGAGCTTGGCACCAGTGACCACAGGGCTATCAGGTTCAGGGTGAGGTAGGCAGGGAGGGGTTAGGATGAGAACCAAGGTAATGGACTTCAGGAGGCTGACTTTCATGGAATGAGAAGGTAGTTAGGGAAGAAATGTTGAGGATAGAGGATGTGCAGGGGTGGAGGAATTATGGGCAGCCATCAGAGTAGGGTATTTAAAGCCATGGACTCATGTATAAGAAGGGTAAAAAGAATAAAAGACTGAAAAGACCTCTATGGTTCACTAGAGAGGTGGTGTTAGGGTCAAAGAAGACTAGAGCATTCAAGAGGTACAGGAGGATGGAAAAGGATGAGGACAGGGAAACCTACAGGGAAAAAGAAAGGAGGCAAGGCAGAAGATAAGGAGGGCTAAGGAGGCCACTGAGGAGAGGCTAGCGAAGCAGGCATAATGGGGGACAAAACCTTCTTTAGGTATGTTGGAGAAAGGAAGAGGGCACAGCATGGGATTGGAAGGATAAGGGGAAGTGGAACAATACTGGAAGGAGATTTCAAAAAGCAGAGGAATTAAATAGCTATTTCGCCTCAATCTTCATAGAGGAAAGAGTGGGCAGGGGACCAGGAAGGGTTGGGATGGTGACAGCCACAGGCAGATGGGTGTGGCAGAATTCACAGCTGAAGGAGTAAGGGAAGAGCTGGGTAGATTAGATTAGAATTGGACAAGGCAAGGGGCCTAATGGAATACACAACAAGGTTCACAGGAGGTGAAGGATGAACTGGTGCCACATCTGGCGAGGCTGTTTAACTTGTCCTTGATCACAGGGTGGTGCCAATGAACTGGAAGAGGGCAGAAGTGGTTGCACTACATAAGGGGGCAGAAGGACAAGTTCAAAACTACCATCCCATTAGTCTTTCCTCGGTGGTGGAGAAGGTAATGGAAACACTACTTAAGATCAGGTTGGTAGAATACTTGAAGATGAATGGCATGCAGGATGGTAGGCAGCATGGCTTCACCAAGGGAAGGCCCTGTCAGGTAACCTGATAGAGTTTTTCGATGGGTGACACAGATAGTGGACCAGGGAGGAGGCGGGACGTGGCATATCTGAATTTCAATAAGGCCTTCGACACTATTCCGCATGGTGGAATGGTGCATTAGCTGGACAGACTAGGGTGGACTACAGGATCACAAGGTGGGTGGAAAACTGGTTGAAGGGAAGGAGTCAGATGGTGGTGGTAAATGGGACACATTCCAGGGAATGGGCAGTGACCAGTGGGTGCCATAGGGGTCAGTGCTAGGACCAATACTCTTTAACATCTATGTTAGTGACCTAGCAGAGGGTCTGGAGGGTGAGTGTGCCTGTTCTCAGATGATACAAAGGTCTGCAACAAGGTGGGTTCACCTAGTGGGGTGCAAGCCATGAGGCAGGACCTGGAGAGGCTGGAGAGGTGGTCTGTCACCTGGAAACTGAAGTTTAATTCACAAAAGTGCTCACTGATGCACCTGGGGTGGAGGTATAGGAGGAAAACTTATTCCCTTGAGGAGTAGTGATTAAGGGAAAGCGGAAGGGACCTGGGGATTATGGTATAGTGTGACCTCAAGGTGGGCAGCCAGTGTAGCAGGGCAGTGGGAAAGGCAAATGGAATGTTGGCCTGCACTACAGGGGTTTAATAGCAGGAAGAGGAGGTGCTAATGCCAATATACAGAACTATGATCAGGTGCATCTAGTATGGGATGCAGTTCTGTGTGTATATTAATACCCTTTTGTGGCAGGGTGGGTGGGTGTTGTTGGGGTGGGGAGTTGGTGGGTAGGGAGTATTTGTTGTTCTTTGTAAAATGTAAAATGAATGTTTTTTTTTTATCTGTTCATGACCTCTTTACTGTGCTTTTGGATTTTATATGTTTCTTTATGAGATCCTCTCCATTTGATTTGGTTTAATAATGTTTATTCTGTTTGAGAAAAAAGAGCCAGGACACCACGAGGCCACCCTGAACCGAACAGGTCAGAATCCCTCAGAATCACTGACCCAATGCAAATAGTGCAGTGGAGGAGATACAGAGCTGAAGCTCCTCACAGGTAAGCCTGCATTTTCTTTGGGGGCTTACGTTTAGTTATTTAAAATTGGTTTAAGAAAGGCACACTGAACCGAGGCTTATTTAAGTGTGACCCAGAGGAGAAGGGAGGGAGGAGGAATAGAACAATAACATTGTAAAACATTAGAATGTGGTAACATAGGCAACATTGCAAGTGCAGGAGCATAATGGTAAGCAAGTAGGTAAACAACAGCATGGTTCAGTACTAATATGAGGACAAGCATTCAAAAATAATAAAGTGCACTGTGCCTGTTGTAGAAGGTGACAGTGCTGTGGTGTACAAACTCAAGAGGGAGTCAAGAAAGAGGAAGAAGGGTCAAGGGGGTTGGCAGGGACAGGACAGTGCAGGAAGGTGCCTTACCTGGCATCTAAGGGCCAGGAGAGAAGGAGGAGAGGTGGATAGGAGACAGGAGCAGGTTCCAGAGGGAGGGAGGTGGTAGGAGAAGGCATCATTAGTGTCAGTGGCTCAGTGGGTAGCACACTAGCCTCAGAGGCTGGGAGGTCAGAGGGCTGTGGGTTCAATTCCCACATCTGGCACTTGGGTTAATAACCCAGCACTGACACTGTAGTGCAGTATGAGAGGTGCTGCACTTCTGAGGTGCAGTCTTTCAGATGAGACATTAAACCAGAGGTCCCATCTGCCTGAATTGGTGGTAGTTCAGGTGAATGTTAAAGATCCCATGGAACTTATCGAAAAGAGTAGGGAAGTATTTATTAAGAACAAACACATTTCCAATACATTCAACACAAGTATTAACAACCAACATTAAGTGTACAACTTATGGAATTAAACAGAAAGGAAAGCATCAATAAACTTATAAAAGAAAATTAAACCTTTTCTAGTTTTTCTATTTACAAATTATTCTTCATAATCTGGCATAATGCATCATGTGAAGGGTCAAAAACTATACAAGGGAGGGTCACATCTTTATACCTGTTTTCTCTCCTTCTATTCTTTTTTAAGTTACAGGAAAATCACTGTCTGTAATCCAGGGAACCCTTTCCAGAGCTCCAACAGTTTGTTATTTTCAAATAATTTCCGTTCATTTTCAAATAACTGTTTCATATTTAGGGTAACTTTATTGAGTAATTCAGTTAAGTTCCCTTCTTTCTGTTGTAGTGAAATTACATCTAAGAGACCAAATGTTCCATTTGAAAACCACCATTAGTACCTGCAAGGTGCTTACATTCCATCCCTCCAGGAATTATCAAATGCTCTATACATGAGATTTTCATATGTAATTGTTTTAAAATTATTTGTGCCCCACCTATGTGCTTAAAATCCCAAAACCCAGAGATAAAGGAACAATGGAATAATAGGTGCTCAATGGTCTCTTCCATTTGTATGCATTTCAGTCTTGCACAGATCCTCTCCTGTTGAGGTTTATGTTTTTGGTTTGCTTTAACATTTATTTTCTCATGGCATGCCAACCAATGAAAATCCCAGAGGTGTTCTGTATTCTTTTATTATTTAGGAAAAGAACTAGGTATCTCTGTGTCATAAGGGCATTTTTCAAATACTGTTTCTACAGCGCAAGTTACTTCAAATAAGTACAAATATATTTGCTTCCTGGATAGGTTCAGTATCTGTGTTTTGTGACATGCGCTGCTTTAATCATAAAAAGGTGCTTCTAATATATTCTGGGATGGTAATTGTTTTCTTAAGGTTCTAAGTAATGATGTTTCCCATGCTGTTAACCAGAGTGCACATTTAGATCTGAGAATTCATTCCCAGCCATCATGCCCTGCTCTGACTAGGGGTGCTATATTATTCTGAATAAAAAATATTAAAGAATAGAATCAAGTTGGTCATGTTCAGGCCCCTCTTTTGATTGTGAGTACAATATGTTTCTCTTTAAGGGTTTAATCTACTTCCCCAGCAATGTTGAAAAAATGCTGAAGAGTGTTGTTTCCAGCAATTTAGGTGGGGGAAGATGTAACTAATATACAAAAATACCAGGATTAAACAGGTCTTAATTAAGTAGATTCTTTTCCTTTTACCAAATTTCCATCTGTTCCAGTTCAATACCTTGGTCTTTCCTATAGAGTTTTTTTTCTCCTAGTTAAATATGTCCAACTCAAAATCTCCTAGAAAGATGCCTAAGATTTTATGGGTGCATCTGTAATCTCAATACCACCTATCTTGTCCCTTGAAATTCAGGGTGTAATTTAGTCTGTGCCCAGTGCATTTGTCTAGATTGAGAGCAGCTCTGAGATATGTCCAAATAATGTACATAGTTCTAAAAGTTTTAGGATAGATTCTGCATTCTGTGTCAGTACATTCATGTCATCAGCGTATGCTAAAATTTTATAAGAAGTTCCTGATGGCCTAAAAGAATTACCTGTATCTCAGTCGAGGCATTGATTTTCCTCAGTAGGGGTCAATAAAAAGTCATATGGGATCGGGCTTAGTGGACACACTTACTAACCCCTCTTTTATGTGAATTAGAGGATCTTTCCATGCTTGTATAAGGGGCCTTACAGTGATCATGTTATAAATACTTCTAAACCATTCAATCACATCCTGGGAATTCTATAATGAGCTACTATGTTCCACAAATAATCATGATTGACCCTGTCAAAGGCTTTAGCCTGATCTAATGAGATGAGATAACCATCCACTGTGCCTAGTTTCCCTGTTTCACACCTCCTTAATAGCAATAGGTGGTTTTGAATTTGTCTTTCAGGCAGAGCATGGGTCTTAGCTGGCAATATCAATTTTCCAGCTATTTTGGATAATCTTTTGCAAGTATTTTGGTCAAAATTTTAAAGTCGAATTCAAGACAGTTATTGGCCTCCAGTTTTTAAATCTTTTTATCCCTTCTTATACAGGTAAATTAATATGCCTGTATTCATTTTCAGGGGATTGTTTTAGAGTTTAAGATGGTGTTAAACACTATAGCCAGTTCTTTCGGGCAGCTTTGCCCAATGATCTTGAATATGTCATTCGGAGGCCATCTGGCCTGGGGATTTGTTACTTGCTAAGGAAGAAACTGCTAGTTGAATTTCTGTTGCTGTTATGGGTGAGATAGTACCTGTGTTTCTGTGTCCTGTAACTCTGGTATATTAAGATTCACTAAGAAACTATCTAGTCCACTGTGATCCAATGCTAGATTGTCATACATGTTTTTGTATATTCTACTACAAGTTTTTGTATGTCTTTTTGAGCTGTGTATTCCTTACCCACTTCATCTCTCAAGGAGGACATGTTTTTCTTTTGTGTTTGTGATTGCCAAAATTCATAGGGGCAGACAGTATCCATTTTGCCAGTGGTGCTAAACTACTGCCGATAAGTTAGTATGTCTGCTTTTTTTGTGTGAAATGCCATCATGTCCTGTTTTAATTTAGTTATTTGGCGATCCAGATTTTGTCCTGTTTCATATGATGTAGTCATTAATTGTAGAATTTTTCTTTGCTGTAAATATGTCAAATACTGCTTTCTTGCTTTATATCTACTGAAGTTCTTATTGAGTGCTTGTAAGTCTGATTTTGTATCCTCCCACTACATGATGGGGTCTTCAAAACAAATAAAACAAACTTTCTGGCCAGAGAAAGTTTTGAATACTTCTGTGAATGTCTACGTCAGAGAGGAGGAAGTGTTCAGCTTCCAGAAGTCTGGCCTTTTATTTCTGAGGTGTCTGATTTTATTAGTATAGAGACAATAGAGTGGTCCAAGAATTCAGTCACTGTTATCTTCACAGAATGTATGTTCAGGTGTTCAGATGTGAAGATATAATCTATCCTTGTACCTAACATGCCTTCATGAAATGTTGGTGTTTCTGGTTTTGTAATACTGTATATTCGTCTATAAGCTTAGAGTTCGAACTATTTATGATAAGAGGTTAGAATCACAGTATTGTTTCCTTTCTGAGTTTTGATTGGACAATTGAAATCCCAGCAAATATGATTGTGAATGTTGACTGTAGGTATGGCTGAATGATTTTAAAAGTATCACATCTTTGAGCTTTGGTCTGAGGGCATATAGATTTATCAGTCGATATGGAATGTCTGCACTAAAACATCTACTATCAGGACTCTTCCAGAGACTAAGTCAAAAGTTTTAGTAATTTGATTTCCAGGTGTTTAAAAAGAATGCCTAGACCTGAGCAGGGTTCCAATCCTAAGGACCAGAAGGAGGAACCAGGTACCATGCTTTAGAAGCTTGTTGGTTTTCAGTCACCATGTAAACCTGGTATCCTGCAGGAAAATAATTCCAAAGTGTAAATGGTACAGATAAGAAAAGACAGCCTGTCTTTTGCTAATCTATTTAATGCTATTCACATTTATCGTGTGACAGGAAAAAGGTTCTATTATGGCTATTATTTGTGGCTGCACTTCCTACTTTATTTCTCAATATTTTTAAGTTCGACTTTGGCTTTCCTTTTCTGCTGTTCCCTAGAGTATCTTTCCCTCAGTGTCTGTTGTACCTTCTGGCAAAGATGACTCACATTGAGGAGGTGTCTGATTCGTCATCTGATTGCTCAGACTGCAGTACTTCAAATTTGTTTTAAGAGAAATGGATCCTTGTGTTTGTACACCCTGTCCTGGGGTTCTCATCCCTGCCTTGTAACTCTCCTCCTGCTCATCTATTAGGGATGGGGAGGGGCATATTCTCACCTGACATCCCTCTGATGTGGGGCTGGGCAGGAGCTCTTTTAGGAGTTCTGCTTCCAGTCTGACTATTTTCAACCTCTTTAGGGCATTGCTCTGATACTTCCTGGAGCATTGAGGTGGGGAGGATCAGAGTTGCTTGGCCTTGGGCCTGGGTTGAGCCTGTCTTGATTAACATTAGTACAGGTGTCTGCATTCCCTGCCTTATTTATTTGAGCTATAGCTATAATGAGCTTCTGTTCTGTGCCATCAGCCTGATCTGAGGGTATTATGTGCAGCTTTCCTGCAATTCTGGAGCGTGTCCAAGCTCCCATATAATTGCATTTACATTCATTTAAACAGTCAAGGCCCATGTGCCCAATATCCCACATACATTGTATCTGTTTTATCACATACATTTCTTAAATGTTCTAGTGATCCCATTTATAACACATTTTAGGTTGACCTGCATAGAACAGGATTCCCCTGTCCCTGCCCAAGAAGAAAGAGTTTGGCAAGTGAGTTATCCCAGTATCTGAAGATTGAGCATGACTTTCACTTTTCATCCACCAGTCCATATGTTTTCGGAATCTAAAATGGCCTTGGGGTCATCCATGACTGTGCAGCATTGTTTAGCCATATAATTAAGTCTTGCACACTGACTCCTTTATTCATGAAGAGGACAGTGATGATTTTTGTGCAGGTTTTGACAGTGGAGTTGCTAAGAAGGAGACCACAGTGAAGATTTTTTCAATGCATTGTATTTTGTCAGAAGCGCTCTAAACCTTGTGCTGATTTGAAACTTATGTTGAGGGTGGTTTCACCTGAGACATGGATCAAACATAAATTTCTGTTGAGAAAAACTTCATGGATTCTTTTAATAGTGTCCTTGCAATAAAGACTCTATCTGGCAAATTCTCCATACCCTCGGTGTAGGTTAGGCATACCACATCATGTCTTTTTGTAGGGTATATTGGGGTTTAAATAAAAGAGCATAAGTTTTTGGTGCTGTTTTGTTAATAGGATTTAGAGGCCTTTGTGGTACAGAATCTGAACCCTTGGGGCATCCCCATCAGGCTGCAGTGCTATTATGTTAAGCTGTTGAAATCCTGGATTTTGTGTAAGTTCAGACAAGATGGAATTTCTATATCAGGTACACAAACATTAGTACAGTCATTACTGGAGGATATTGTCTGATGGTTTAGATATTGTTATCGAGAGTCCCGAAACCCACTGACCTGTTTGGCACTCTGCTGCCATCCTGCTGACTCTAATGCATTTTTGATAGACCAGCTTTCTTCAGTCATTTTGTTTGAAGGTTCACAGTGCATCTTAGGCAGTGAATTCTGACTCGTTTTTGCCATTCGCCGCTAAATCCTGTAGCTGTTTTGAATGTAGCCATGTGGTTCGTTTGTTCAGTCACATGAGCTTTCTCCATTATTTTGGCCCAGTCTATAGGCTGCCACATCACCATTTGCAGCTGTTTTGCTCTGACAGATTGCCGTTCCTTGTCAAATCTCAGGGCTCTCAGTTTCGATTGTAGCTGTGCTTTTTTCTGAAAATAAAGTCTCTCCTAAGTCTCAAAGTTTTTCTGTATAAGAATTTATTCTTCTGAAATAGTCTTATCAGTAGTTTTAAAGGTTTTACTTCCTCCCCATCATTTGAACTACTATCATTAGGCAGGTCTGGAATATTGTCAGTATTCTCTGTAATTTCTTCATTTGAAATGCCAGGTAAAGACAGGTCAGGTATTGCTGGGTTTCCCTTACAGAGCTAATTTCTTTTGTTTCTGCAGTCAGGTTTCCAAGGTTTTCAAAGTTCCTGTCTCCATGAGTTCTTCCACCTCTGCTTCTTCCACTCCTGCATCTGCCATTATGGTACTGCAAGCAAAAGGTCCCTGTGCTCACAGGAAAAAGGCCTCCTGCAGGCAGACTAGGGGTATTTTATTGAAAGCATAACAGATCAAAACCATATATCAATCATTATTACTTTGTGCCAAAAAGAAGGAAGAAAAATAAATACATTTTCCATATAGTAACCACAAACAGAAAGAAAACAACAAAAAAAAAACCAACCCCAAGCAAATCACCAATAAATTTTATACAAACCTGTACTGCATCATACAAAGTTCTACTCATGAAAAAGTGCAAAATAAAAATATATATATAATTTGAATATTAATTCATCTAATTTTTCCCCAGGAAATATCCCTTCCTCAATTTTATAACCAGCCTTTGTGTAAAGAAAATCACAAAACTTAAGACATTTTTAATATAAAGTTCCATTCGAAATGTTCAATACTTTAAATAAAAAAAAATTGTTTCCATCATTCATTCCATGTCCTTTTATCCAAATTTTGTCTCTCCTTCTGTTTTATTCATTTAAGACCGAGTCTATTATAAAAATAGCTCCAAAGCCGGATAGTTGTTTGTTGTAGTGTAAATCTATATCTGCTGATCCAGAGCCAGTATAAAAGTGAACCATAATTAATCTTACTGTACTATGGAAAAAAACTGCATCTCTGGGGAATTATTCTATGATACAGTAAACCTGTCTGTGGTGGAATAAAGGTACTGTTTTCCATCGATTTTAAATATATCCCAAAACTGTGACACATATGGGCACTGAAAATACAAATGATCCATAGGCCCAGATATTTAAACTGTACTCAAAAGTGCGCAACATCAGGAGCAAGCACAAGTCCACTGTGCCTATGCACAAGAAGTGTAATATTCAAAAGCTGCGCTTGGCCAAGATGCGCCTACGGCAGACGACTGAATACGCAGCACCTGCGCCATAGCGCAACTAGGGATGTGAAGCTGAGCATATCTGATGCACCATAGTGCAACAAGGGATGCTCAGTGGAGCAGTCCAGATGCACCATAGCGCAACCAGGGATGCCCCCTGCAGCAGGGCAGCAGTGCAACAGCACAACCAGGGATGAGGGGCCCACCACCCATGCCACAGATGGGCAGAGGAACACACAGCAGAACGAACATCGTCCCCCACCCCCATGCACTGCAAACTGGGGAGACTGGAATAACCACTGGCCGATGGATACCAGCAACCAACCCACAGCCGGGCCATGGTGCACCAGCACACCCCTGGCAAGCTGTGACCTGCACACAAGGAGGGCCAACCATCCTGTACCATACCATCCCACCAATGCAGAGCACACCCTGCACCATGATCCCCATACACCCTGCCCAGGAGTAGCGCCCAACAGTGCAGGACGTCCCATGCATGCCACCACCCCCACTGTGACAATGCAACCCTGTGCACCATGAAGCCATGCAAGGCAGCCCCACCATGAGCACCCTGCAGCAGGCAGCAGCAGACAGCGATGCAACAGATGCATACACAGTGCCACCCTGCACGTCCCCGAGTACAGCTGAGAGACTGACCATCGTCAGCACACAAGGTACCCACATGCAACAGGGCATGCCTTGGACCCCATCTCCAGCAGTACAGCACCCTGCACACCCTCCCAGGACAAATACCATCCCAGCACTGGCTACAACAGCCAGCACAGACATGCACAGTGTAGCATGGAGGCATGCACCACACTGGATGCAACACAGTTAATGGACAAACACCCATCCATACCCAAGGCACACCAACACAGGGACACAGTAGCGGGTCAATCAAGCCACTGGCGTGTGGCCACGGCTGATGTGTACACATGGCCAGCACCCTTACATTGCACAGGTCTGCCAGCCACCCTGTGCAGGCACCATGAAGCTGTATGCCACCAGCATACTGCCAGAGCACAATGACAGACACTGGAGCACATCCCTACAACAGACACAAGCAACATCATGGAGGGACAACAACAGCGGAGGCCACAGTGCCACTGGGTAGGCGTGCACCATACTGGTGATGGCAGACAACCTGGCATTGTGCCGAGTACAGTTGTTATCCAGCATGGACAGCCACCACTGACACGCCAGCAGACCATGCATATCACAGACATGCAATTGTGTTAGCTGCACAGGCCATGGATGGTCTGACAGGGATGCCATGCACACAGTGCACACAGGCATCCAGTGCACAGAGTACAACACACAAACCACAGACAGTGACCTAATCCCCTGCCCACACCATAGGCGGTTCACCTCTGCACACACACACATACGTGCACCACCCTGAGGCCATGCACACCACTGCAGCTGAGCACCTGTAGCCTGTTGCAAATCAGAGACCACCACAGTTGTCATAACAAAATGCATATATTTAAAAGATGTAACAAAACTATATACAATTATTTACAAGGGAAGGGCCACATAACAGGTGGGGGTGAGTAAGAAACAGGATGAACATATGGGAGAGGAAGAAGGAGTGTGAGGTGGGTCAAGGGGAAAGGTGGTAGTCGGGTATGGGGACATCAATGTGTGCCCTGGTCCTCCTCATCATGGCGCCAATGTCTGCTTCTCCTTCTCCTCCTCACCCGTGGTGGTGGATCCTTTGAAGAAGCTCCAAGGTCTCCCTCACCACCTGGAGCAGCTCACGTAGACTCCTCTGTATGTCCTGGAGTCACTGTCCACCTAGGATGAGGGAGCAGAGTCAATAAGTGTGACTGTCCAGCCCCTGCAGCCCACCCATTGTGCATGGCATACAGCCATGTACCACACCCTAGTGATGGTGTGTGACCACCCACAGTGACCGTGTCCACAAGACCTGCCCACCCAGGCAGCCACAGCCATGTGGACCACTGCACACCACGCCCATGTCCTGCACAGCACCACCATGGCTGTACAGTGACTTGGCTATGTGGTGTGAAGGCAGTGCCACAGCCATGTGCCCCGTATGCATGGACCACCATTGATGCACTCCCAGACATGTAGTGCCACTGGACAGTGCTGACTGTAACAAGTTGCATGCATGGCAGTGGTGTCAGTGAATGGTGGCCATGCCCACTGCGCCCAGTTATACAGCATGCAATAGTAATCATGGATGTAAGGCCCTCACCATCATCAGGCTGGTCCACGCACCGTGGACCACCATCATCCCTCCTGGCCTGCTGCCTCCATGCAGCACCTCCAGTCCTGGTTCTGCCGGCATTTTCGGGCCCAAGGTGCAAACATGGAGAGAGGAACATCAGTACAATCTGGTAGCAAAGTCCCCGCCCCCATGTGTGTGCAATCCCACACAGCCATACCCATCCACCCCACCCGATACCACCACCATGGCCAACACCAGACGCCCCCATGTGCTGGACACATGCAACCATGATACCCGTATGGACAATAATAGTGTATGGATGTTGCACCTACCTGGCCATGGCACCTTGCCCCTCCTGGCACATGACTGCAGGTCCAGGTCCCTGCACCTCAGGTCCCCATAATGATGGCGGCACTGCTCTGCTGTTCCTCCATACCAGTGGCCTCCTCCAGGGCACCGGCCACCTCCTGCCAGACCGCACTCCTGGCCCTGTCCAGGGTGCCTCTCCATAAAAGCCCAGCATGGGGCTCAACTATAGCCACCGGTTGACTAGCTCAACCTGGCTCCAAAGGACTGCACACCTCTGCACCATCTCTGCTGTCTGGTTGAATCAAAATGGCACTCAGCAGTGCGGTCCTGCCATGTGCAGATGCTCGTGGTACAGTGCTGCCATTCCCTATCACGCTGTCACCGAACAGCGCAATAGTAGTGCACCCTTGCCTGATGCATGGCGCCTAGGGGAAAAGGTTGGGCACAGAGTCAAGGGTCTCTGGCGCACAGACAGCCACAACATGATTGGAACCTAATGTGTGTAGACGATTGGGTGCCTGTGTGCCACTTCCTGAAGCGGCCTACAGCACTGTTGCCCCAGTGTGCCTGGCGCCCAGTGCCACAGCACCACATATGTGAACAGTGCTGTAGCACCACTGGCGCAATGGTGGCCGTGCCCTGCATTGCCTCCCGTGCACAGCACATCAGCAGCATGGCAGGCGCCTCGTCATCAACCTGGACATGCGAGTTAGGTGTGTACTGCATGTCACAGAACTGATCCCTTGGCTCAGCACATTCAACACAATTGCAATAAAGCGCAACAGCGCAATATTCAGCCAGCATATGCAAATAATCTAATCAGCCATTCAATGGCACAGTCACTGCATTTGCATCCATTTAAAGATGAGCCTCGCCTCATTTGCATGGGTTATGTACTATAAAAATGCGGCATTGGGCTGCACTGGCCATAGTCAGTTACTGCAGTCTATTGTGGTGAGTTGCATGCTGTTTGGGAGTGTGGACTGTGGTGTTTGGGACATGCATGGGACTGCACAGTCACAGGTAACACCTGTCATTCTCACAGGATGAATCATGACAGATCGTGTGGTGGAGGAAGAGGAACAGAATCATGAGAGGAAGAGGGCCAAACTTTTCAAAGGCAGAGACAGATGCCCTGTTTGAGGCCTACCTTGACCAGGGCTGCTTCTCAGTGGACACCAGGGAACACCACAGGCCTGTGCTGCTGCATGGAAGGAGGTAGTGTGTGCTGTCAGCCTGCATGGAAGCCCCAGCGCTCCGTGCAGGGAGTGCAAAAGAAGATAGGCACGGACAAGTGGAGAATTAAAGAGAAGGTGGCTGCCATCAGGACAGCATGGTCTGTGACTGGTGGGGACAGCCAGAGGTGCAACACCTGACCCCACAGGAAGAGCAGGTTGGTGGCAGCATACAGCATTGCTCCATTGAGGGTGTTCGGGTGGTGGATTCCAGATGGGTGGTAGCCCGTCACTGCATGGTAGATCATGGTCTGTCTATTGGGGGACAGGGTAGGTTACATGCAGTAATGCTACTTTTACCCTTACAGCTCCTGAGCATCTACTTGGGTCAGCGGTGGTGGGCTTCTCCACTGAGGCCAGTATCATGGAGATGGAGGGGCCCATCCACCTCCACAGGAATACAGGGGTCAGGGTGACAGTGGCCCGCCTGGACATCCGGACTAATGTTGGTGGAGCAGGTGTGGAGGAGGCCCTGTTCATGTCCCAGTGTGCCAACTTTCATGGATGCCAGCATGCTGAGACTCGGGCTGGTGCCAGATCTGTCACCGATGATGATGGAGCTAACGTCAGGTCAGTGACACGTGTGGGCCACAGGATGGCCACACAGCAGGTGACATTGTGGTCATGACTGTGGGTGGTGCCACCGTGGAGGCCTGCATGTCATCACAGTCCCAGCCTGTGCCTGTCTACACTGAGTGGGGCAGCACTGGTGTGTGTCAGGACAGTGGAACTATTGAAGCCACTGCGGTGGCACCATTGAGCCCTGGAGGCGCCAGCCAGAGGGGCAGTGTGCTGATCAGCCAATGGCCATGGGGTACAGTGTCAGGGGTGGCATCAGTGAACTGCCTGTGGACATGCCCAGGCCTGGCCCTGGTGTGCAGTGCCCACCCTCAAGGGGTGATGAGCATCAGGGCGCGAACACCCTGAGGGACAGCATGCCAATGGGGCAGATGACTTCTTAGATGAGCACACCCGCATACCGCAAGCATCAGTCAATCAGCAGATGTGGCTTGTGATGGTGGTGGATGCACTGAGTGTGGATCTGTGCCAGGCAGAGGGCAGTGCAGCACAGACACCACTCTGCTCCTGGCAGGGATTGACCGATTGCAGGAGGATGTGACCGCTGCCATTGACAGGCAGACACAGGCATTCACAGCTGTCATGGACATAATGGTCACACAGTTATTTGCCCATGCATCTCAGACACCACGCAGTGCAATGTCCACTGCCCATTCCTGGCATCGTACGACACCATCCTTGTCGACACGGGTTCAGCTGTGGGCATCCCAAGCACGACTGGTGCAGGCATGTTCAGTGTGCTGCAGACCCTGCATGAGGCACAGTTGCGTTCATGCAGTAGAACCCTGGAAACCATCAGTGCCACCCCATGAGGCCAGTGGTCAGCCTGTCACTGCTGGTGGGTCACGGTGGGGCTGCCCATGCATCCATGGTGGCAGTGGCACGTGACTGACCTGTCTCCCAGCATGGCTACTGTCTGATGCTGCCCTGTGTGCATTGTGTCATTCAGTGGGCAATGCACGGGTGGGGTACCCAGCCTGCATGCACACACGTTCCATCTGCACACCTCCTGGCTGTTGTCCACCATGGAGTGTGCATGATGATGCCTGCATTGCGCTGTACATCACTGTGCAATGGTGCCCAGCATCTGACACACACAATGACAGGCAGTGGGTGTGGTGGTCTGTGGATGTGTGTGTGGCTAGGGGTGGCGGTGTGGTCGGCATGCCTCCTACCCTTTGTGCATGTCTTGTGAGGTGTGTGTGTGTGTGTGTGTGTGTGTGTGTGTGTGACCGTGTGCCATGTTAGACCTCGCCCATCCCTGGCGGTGCATGCAGTTCCATGCTCAGCCACTTCCTTGACAGCATGCACCCTGGTGTGTGTCCATGTGTGTTGTGGGTTGTGCCTTTGCCACTGGTGGTTGCACATGGCCCCATGACTTACCTTGGTTGGCTGAAGTGCCCTTCTGTGATGGTGTCCCAGTGCAGCTGTGCCAGCCGGAGCAGTCGGGGTCCCGTCGCCCATGGGAGGGGCTGCCCATCACCATCATCACCAGTGTCCTCATCATCCCATAGCTGTCCCTCTTTGACCTGTACAGCTATCCCACAGTCGTTAGCCATGTTGTGCAGGATGCAACAGGCCAGGAATAGCCCACAGGCCTTTGAGGGGCTGTACTGTGAGAGGCACCACCAGAGGTGTCCAGGCAATGGAAACATGCCTAGCATCCCAAACACCCACTGATGACATTGCATGTGGTGGCATGTGCCTCATTGTAGCATTGCTGTGATGGGGTCACAGGCCGCCGGTATGGTGACAGCCAGGGATGGAGTGGGTGTCCACTGTCACCTGTGTGTAGAGGGTGGAGGTTAGTTTGATGATTAGCGTCAGCACTGCCTTGGGCCATGTAGGCCACTACCCATGTCACTCTCACCATGCCCCTCCCAAGCTCTATGTTTTTCCATGTGGTTTGCATACTCACCCACTAAGTGGCCAGTGGGGATGTCCCCACTCGAGCTATGGCACAGTGCTGGCTGGTGCCAGATGAGGCATCATGTGCTCCCAGGGTCGTGGCACAGACACTGATTATGCGCCCCTGACGCCATACACCACCTAGCAGTTGATGCTTGCATAGCCCTTCCGATTGATACATGGGCCCCTCAGGGCCAGGTGGTGTGGATGGCCACATGGGTGCAGTCCTTGCCCCTAGCACACCAGGCATACATGCTACCTGTGGAACTCCTGCATATTTGCTGTGCGCTCCACTGGTGTGCTGGGAAAATGGATGCTCCACAGCATGTGGCAGCAGTGTGCTGAGGAATTGGGTCAGGTGGCGTGACACACGGCTGACTGGGTTATGCCTGTGTTGTCCCCTGTTGGTCTCTGGAAGGTACCCATGGCAAGCAAGCACATGCAAGCTGTCACTTTAGTCTCCACTGACAGAGCATGGCTCCATCGTGTGGTGCCTGCATCATATCACTGCACAGTTCACAGAGCCACCTCAGAATTGCCCAATTCAGGTGGTACCAGCACATGATCTTGGTATCCCTGTACAGCTTGAAGCTGGTGCAGGCTTGGTACTGCCTGTTGGGGGCATACCACTGATGGGCCCTTCCACAGCTGCGCCCCATGCTGCCTGCCTTCTCACCCCTCATTACTGCCTCCATCTGGATGGTGGCACTGGCCATGTCCCTGCGCATGTTCCCCCAGCAGCTGTTTCTGTGTTCCCCGCTGTCCTGGCTGCTACTTTTCCTGCACTGGGAACACCTTCCTGTGGTGGCCTCAGTGCTGTGTGGCATTTCCCCTTCTGCACTGTCTTTGGCTGTGGCTCTCCACACCTTCCCTGTGCCTGTGGGTTCAGGTTGCCCTTTCCCTGTCCTGCCATGTGTGTCTGCCTAGTGATCAGCCACTGTGCCTTCCCTGTAGCATTCTTGTGCCTCCTTCCTTATTCCTTTTATTTTGGCTCATTTCCGCTATCGCACAACTTCTGCTTGCTCCCTATTGTGCATGGGCATGTTGTTGAATATCACACTCGCCATTTATGCATGGTTCCTCCCTTCAGTTGCGTGCATTCATTATCATTGCACTCTTGCTCAGCGTGGATTTGGGGGTGCATCTTCCTCCCGCTGAATATCGCAGAATGGCGATTTTCTTACTTGCGCTTGAGCAACCCTCATTAAGCATGGTGCAACCCTTTGAATATCTGGGCCATAGTTTCTATTACATGTTCACAAGATATCCTGGAACAATTCCTTTCTGCCAGGGATTTATGTTTTGATTTCCTTTGACATTTATTCTCCCATGAATACTCAGCAAACCTGATCCCACATTTGGGCTGATATTCTATCATCTTTTTTTGCCTGGACTGTGAAATCTGGAAATGGGGTTGCCTCAAAACAGGATGGTAGAATCTCTAAATACAGATTTTCCTTGAAAGTTTCAATACAGAAGCATAACTGACTCCCCATAATTTAATTTTATCAAAAACCTCTTCCCATTGAACTCCTAATCTAGGGCTGTGTTTGTTTTTATGGGTAAAATTATTCTGTTGCCACTCCTTTAATATCCCTTCAATGTCTGAGTTCCCAAGACCCCACATTTGTGAGCATCCTTTCATTATAGGCAAGATATTTGTATATAGCATTATTGTAAAGAAAACAAGATTGGATTAGGCATCCCCATTCCCCATCCTGTATATCCATATATAACAGATTTTGTTTGATTGGTTCAACTCACTTCCCAAAACAACTGAAAAACAGCCCAGTAGTTTAACTCTAAGCTCTTGGGAATAGGAAAATCATGCTAACAAATAAAAAAATCAGAATTAAAAATGTTTTGATATAATAAATTATTTTTTTGGAAACTTTCCATTTATTCCAATGAATAACTTTTGTGATACCTGTTTATAATGCCAGTTCTCAATTATACCTAGCCATGTATCTACCACCATAATAAATCCCCAGAATTTTACATGGTACTCTAGCTAGTGGAAAACCTCCCAAAGTTTCAGGACCTATGGAAACCCATTTAGACTTAAACTTGTTGTTTTTCTAAACTGAGGCAAGCCCCTGTTACTGTCCCCAATTCCTGAATCAGGTTACATGATCTAAGCAAAGAATTCTCATCCTTTAAAATCAGATATACATCATCCACGGATGCTATTACTTTGTGTACTGGTAAATCAGTTGTTGATATACCAAAATCCTGAGGGACTTTTGGAGAATTAGTGTAATGGACCTATACATTCCCAAAGATAGTTATGTAAAAACGTTATCAAATGCCTTAGATTGGTCCAAGCTAGTTATATAACCCATCAAAGGTAAAGCACCCTTCTGTCCCATACCTTTCTCCACTAAATATTTTAGGTAAATCAGAGCATCTGTCAGGCGTCTCCCAGGCACTACAGAGAACTGTGTGGAAATAATAAATCAGGCATTACTAAAGCTAAGCGGTTCCCCAAGTTTTGCAAAAAGTTTAAAATCTACATTCAATAATGTAATAGGGCACCAATTATTAATATCATTTTGTGTACCTGATTTAAACAAAAGATTGGCAGTCCTTCATACATTTGGGTAGGTAAGATTTGGTCCACCAAAAGGAATCTAACAGTTTTAGCAATACTGTGGACATAATGGACCGTAATAGCTGATAAAATTCACCTGGCAAACCGTCTGACTCAGGGGGATTTTGCCTTCAAACTAGCTATTACTTTCTCCACTTCCTGTATTGTGAAAGGTTTTAACATATCTCTGGCCTGTGTAGTATCAAGTTTTGGAGGGTTGCTGTTTTTAGCACTGAGGCAATTGTCTCTATATTTTCATTTGAGAACTTAAAGGTTGTTTCAATACGGTTTCTAATTTTTCCATAATTTCTTCATTGCTTGAACTTCCTGCCTCCTGTTATCAATAAGGAAGGAATAGTTTTATTCTCTCTTCTCTCTGACTAGCAAAGTATGGATTAACCTGGGCTGCCATACCCTGAATACCAAAGGATTGTTCATTGGTTAAAAGAGATCAGTCTACAGTATTGATACTGACACATTTTCTCTTTATTACCTCAATTTCTGCTGGCAAATCTTCATTTTTTCATATTGTTGGGAAAGTAAATCCTTAAATGCTGTCCTTAACCATAAATACTCTTTATAGAAGACTGCTCTTGTTTTACCCAGGGTTAAAAAAAGCTGTCATACAGTTCTTAAAATCCTCCCACCATAGTCCAAGTTTTCATAAAAATCTAATGTTGTTAATTTATCTTAATTATTAATTTTATCTGCTGGATCACTTCTTCATCCTGCAGGATAGAGATGTTCAATCTTCAAATACCATGGCCTATCTCTCTGTAAAGGGATAGATATCTGAAAACCAATTAACCAATGGTCAGAGGTTTCTATTGGAATTGTTTCTACTTTAACTAAGGCGTTTGGTATTTAATAAATAATAAATCTATCCAGAAGGATAGCTGGCCTTTATAAAAGGTTGGATGAGCCTTCCTCTTGGGCCTAGACAAACATCCTGTAAGCCTGCTACTTTCACCATTGTTTTTAAGCATTGTTTTATCACAGTATTGTTTCCCAGATACATTTTTATCCTGTAAGTTTATATTAAAATCCCTCCCTATAACTTGCCTGCTTCTATGCAGATAAGGTTGTATTTTTTAATAGAAGGCACGTAAAGCTTTAGTTTGAGGCCCGTAGATATTAATCAGCCAACAAGATATTGAGTTAAGTATTACATCTAGAATTAACACTCTGCCTGGTTCTAAATCTACAGTTTCAAAATTTGGATTTTAGGTGTCATAAAACAAAACCCACCCCACAACAGGTGTCCATCCCTATCGACCATTGTGAAGTTCCTCATTTCCAATCTTGAGATGCTTCCCATATCACTTCAGAATGCAATCTCGTATCCTGTAAAAAATATACATCATAGCTAAGATGCTGTAATACCCCATAAGTAGCCAACCTTTTTGTATCAGATTTTATACTATTACATTCAGGCTGGCTACTTTTAAAATAAAGGGTTCAGGGAGGGTTTCAAAATGTTCCCACTAGAACGTGTCACCCTCTTTTGTAGTTGTCTAACTGGTAAAACTACTGGACTGTCAGAAATATCTACTGGAGATAAATCTAAATTCTCTCCTGAAGTATCATCTATGCCTTCCATGGGTTGGGCCAATTCTACCTGATCTCCCTCGTTGAAAATACTCCAGATCTGTTACTTAGGGAAGTGGTGATAGTGGTACTTCTCTGAAAGAAACAGGCATACTCCCACATGTAGAAATCTCCTAACATCTCCTCACCTGTGGCCTTTGACACCTCTCTTCCTAAGATTTCTCTTTAGTTTTCCCCTTTTTTCCCCATGATCATCTGGGCTGGCCCCCTTCATGGTGATGAACTCTGAGAGGTGTTAAAGAGTGTATCTTCATCTCCGTTACTTGTTTCTGTAGGAGTACAGTCTCTAAGGGTTACTGGTATCACAATAGGAGGTTCTGGCTTAGTGGTGAATGAAGCCTGAAATCTCCTCTCTGTACTAGGTCCTCTTCCTCCCCTACCCCTCCTTCTACCAGAGGAAAAGGAATTTATGGGTTAAAAGTGTTTCTTGCCTGTGATAGAAAGTATTCATGGTCAGAAACTTCATCTGAACTGTGTTCTGCCCATGGACACTCTGAAAAGTATGGTCATTGTCCCACATAAATTACAAATTGGGAGAGGCCTGGCATCTATTTGCTGAATGTCCTAACATTCCACAGTGAAAACATTTAATCTGATCACATTCATTACTTAAATGCATTAATGAACCACATTTAAAACAACTCTTGGGTTGCCCAGCATAAAATAAAATCCATCTGTCTCCTCCTCCCCAAAAAGAGCTGAGTAAGTGCTGTATCCCCATGTCAGTTAGAAAAGTTGTAGCCTTATTGTCCATCCCCTGTCCAGAATCCATTGTCATCCATGATGGGTTTAGGATTGTCAAATACTGTACACCATTTTCTAGCCAAATTAAAATGTTACTTATATTAACCCCTTCATTTCTAAACAAGAGGATTACTGTTTTAATAGTAGGTTTTGTAATGGGATAGCCATACTGTCTTTCCAAATGTCTGTGTCTTTTAGTTCATACTACAGTCTCCAGAATTTATCCAATGCCTTCATGGTACAAAAGCTGACATCTTAAGATTTGTCTCCTGGTGTGTGTATAAACGTATATAATCTGCAGGGAAAATCCCAAAGAATCAAGAATAAGGATTTACCCACCCATAGTCTGTCTGGAGGTATTGGTGCTAGCCCCTCATATCTAAATCGCACTAAATACCTTCTCTTTGCTGCTTCTGCTGGTTTCCTAAAAGTCCTGAGAGAATTGTTTCCCTCGATCCTGCTGTGCATTTGGCCTTTCTTCCACGTTATCTTCAATACTGCCAGCTGGCGCATCCATTTGCTCAGGTACTCTGTCCATAGTTTGGACATTTGACAGGGCTTTGGGTAACACAGTGGGAGCGTTTGACAGGGCTTTGGGTAGCACAGTGGAGCATGGAAACCGGCTGTCAGCTCAGGCGAGTTTCTGTTTCTGCAGCCTCATTCGCTTCCTGCACAAGGGCAGTAGACAGAGTCAGGGTCTTAGCTGTAGGCTGAGATTTAGCTGTCAAAACTTTAGAGGAGCATTCAGTGTCTCACTCATAATTTCAGGCATTAAATCTGTTGTTCCAGGTATTGGTATTACGACATCAGGTACCTAATGTGACGCTGTGTTGGATCCAACCTGCATCGCGAAGGGCTCTCCAGGAGTCCTTCATCTGAAGAGCCACTAAAAGCTGTCTCTCCCCATCATCCTGCACTGAGTTTGAAGTTTGCTGTATAGATGGTCCAGGGATATCCATTTTGTCAATGAAAGAGGTAGCGTTTATTCCCTTCATGAATAGGGCTTGCCGTGGATCTGCATTTCGTTCTCTCCTCCATCAATTGTAATTTTTCAGCGAAGTCACTTTCTGCTGCCTTTAACATCTCTGTCAAATGTTTCTTTTCTGAATCAATTGTTCTTGTAAAATTAGGTCCTCCTCTGACTGGTTGATCATTTTGTCCTTTGGAATCCATTATTTGATGCTGAGCATCTACTCCCTGATCCTGCATATCGGTAGATCCACACACAGGACCTGGAGCTGTTACCATGCATCCTTCCTGCTCCAAGACCAAACCTGGACTGGAGTCATCCATCTTTCTATGCAGTGCAACAGCGCCCACTGCAGTCCAAGAGTATAGGAATTTCTCCAGTGTCCTGGCCAAATTTCCCTCATTAACTAAAATACCACCAACAGCTTAATCTGGTTCAAGGTCAGTTGGCATTTATCTGTATCCCTTTCCCAGTGCGTGCCTGAAAATAGGCGGGATTTTCTAGTGCACCTACCAGTCAACAAAAACTAAATAAAAATAAATAAATAATGAAATAAAAAATCTTGCAGAGCAGTGAGGTGGGGAATGGAGAAGATATGGGAATCCTTGGAGCAAAGAGAGTAAGAAAAGGAGGGAACAGGAGAGGAGATAGGAGAGGTACTGTAAGAGGAAGGGAACCAAATTAGTATTTAGCAATGAAGGAGGCACAGTGGGACTGGTGATGTGAAGGCAGTGGGAGGATGAAGAGGGAAGAATATAGGGATCAGTGATGAGTGCATGGGGCAGTTGTTAGAGATATGACAGAAGGCACTACAGAGGGTATCCAGACTGGCAAGAGAAGAGGAAGGGCAGTGTTATGGATCACATCAACATAGTCAAAGACTGGGAGAAACACTATGGTGACCAACTCCCAGTGGACATAGGGAGGCAGGTAGTCCTTGTTATGATAAAGGGCACCAAGATTGGGGTGAAGTTGTTTGGCATGGATGGTATTGTGTGGCTGAGAAGCTGAGCTTACTAGCAAGTTACACACCAAGGTACTTGAAGACAGGGACACACTCTACAGGGTTGCCATCCAGTGTGGAAGACAGGTGAGGCAATATCCTGGCAAATTTCTGGCTGGTGCCAAAGGTCATGGACACTGTTTTCTTCATATTGACCTTGAGTTGCTTGGCATGGATCCAGGTAGTTTGACCTTGTCATCTGCATATACAGTGGAGCTCTCTTAATTGCACACCCTCAGGATAAAAGTGTTTTGTGCACTCAAGCAGGCTGTGCATTTAACCAGAAAATCACTTCAGGCAAATGTTCTTTTCTTTAATGTGCTTTATTAAATACCAGGCAATCAAGTTAAAATGACATTACTGCACTGTCCTATCACACAGTACTACTTAAAAAAATCAGTAATCTTCTTTTGCTTTGTATGTTGCAGTGTAGGATTCAAAATTAAACAGAAGGTTAAAGTCAGTCTTTTCTTTTGACAACATTAATTTTCTTACTGTGCCATACTAGACAGCACCACAGCTGCAGTTAAGATATAAGGTGGACTATTTAAGGTGGTACTGCACAAAATGTGCACTTAAAAGCTAGGTTGGACTGAAAATCAATAGCAAAAGTAAACAAATGTGCATTTAACCAAAATGTGCACTTACATGTAGTGCACTTAAGCTGTACATGTAACATTGGCTGAATAGGAAAAATATTGGAATATGGAAAAGATGTGCATTTTATTATTTATTTATTGAATGATCAGAATTCCAACATTTTAGCTAAAGCTCTTTTACAAAGGATCCTCATTGTAAAGGGAGAAACCAATACATGGAGTAGGAGAGATGAGCCGCCAATGGGCATTGCCAGAAATCATCAGTTAGAACAAACAGTAGTCAACAGAGGTATAAACATAGGCACAGCATAGCATAAAACATGACATGGGTACAGCATACAAGGGATACAGATCCCTCAGCAGCTTAAGTACAAAAGTGCCCATGAAATGCAAAATCACACATACTCCCATAATAACAAAGCACCATGGGCTGTATATGCAAATCACCACAGAATATTATGATGGTTAACTTTAAAAGCAAGAAATGCATGGTACCAAAAGGTCTCTCACACAGTCTGAAAGGGTGTTAACAAAAGACACATACTCATGTTTCGGTCCTACTAGAATGCATTAGTGTGCCTCATCTGTGTGACACCCTAGTGAAATGAACCAGCTACCCTAAGATGGTCTATCTGGGTTATGTTGTGGTGAACCCAATAAAACAAAAACAAGCTAAAAGACAAAGAACTTGAGCACACAAACACTGAGGCAATGGTTACCCAAAAGGCACTGGACAGGAAGCCAAGTTTCAAAGAAATACAAAATCACACATACCCCATAATGCAAAGCACCATGGGCTATATATGCAAATCACCACAGAATATTATGATGGTTAAACTTAACAGAAATGCATGGTACTACAAGGTCTCTCACACAGTCTGCAGGAGTTGTTAACAGCAGACACATACACATATTTCATCCTACCAGGACTCATTAGTGTGCCTCATCTGTGTGACACCCCAGTGAAATGAACCAGCTACCTAAGATGGTCTATCTGGGTTATGTTGTAGTGAACCCAATTAAAAAAAAAAACAAGCTAAAAGACAACGCACCTGAGCACTGCAAGCACTGAGGCAATGGTTACCCCAAAGGGCACTGGCCAGGAAGCCAAGTTTCAAAGAAATACAAATCACACATACCCCATAATGCAAAGCACTATAGGCTGTATATGCAAAGCACCACAGAATATTATGATAGTTCAACTTTAAGCAGAAATGCATGGTACCAAAAGGTCTCTCACACAGTCTGCAAAGGGTGTTAACAGAAGACACATACATGTTTAGTCCTACCAGGACTCATCAGTGTGCCTCGTCTGTGTGACACCCCAGTGAAATGAACCAGCTACCCTAAGATGGTCTATCTTGGCTATGCTTGCAAACCCAATAAAACAAAAAACAAGCTGAAAGGACCAAGAACCCCTACACCAAGCACTGAGGCAATGGCCAAGTGCCCACGGCCAAATAAGTGCACCATGAATGATCAAAATGGAATAGCTGTACAACCTTGTCATTATCCTAACAGGTGAAAATTGAAGAATCATCTAGCGGTGTCAGTACAGCCAAACAGGGAAGTGGTACAGGCTAGGGGTGAGGGAAGAGTCAGAAAGGTGACAGAGCTAGAAGCAAGAGGGATAGGCAGATGGGCACATTGGGAGGAGAGAGGGAGGGTATAAAGAAGGCAGGTGAGGGCTCATCAGAGGAGTTGGGAGGGGGCACAAGGTAGGTAAGCAGGGCAAGTGCAGAGGGACTGGAAGGAAAGTATGCCTTTGCAGATGACACAAAAATCTGCAACAGGGTTGATACACAAGGAGGCGTGGAAAGGATGAAAAGGGACTTGCAAGGTTGGAGGAATGGTTAGAAGTATGGCAGCTAGGATTCAATGCAAAGAAGTGCAAAATAATGCACCTGGGAAATAAGAACCCAGGAAGAATACACAATGGGTGGGAGGTAGTAACAACAACAAAAAGGAAAGGGACCTGGGGTAATCATATCAGATGACCTTAGGTTAGCAAGCAATGTGAGAAGGCAGTAGGAGGGCTGGGGGTATACTGGGATGTATAGGAAGAGGCATCAGCAGCAGAAAACAGGAAGTTGTTATCCTCTGTACAAACAGTTGGTGAGACCCCATCTGAGTACTGTGTCCAGTTCTGAGACCCCATCTCTGCAAGGACATAGACAGGATAGAGGCAGTCCAGAGGAGGGCAACTAAAATGGTGCAGGGTCTGCAAGAGGCTTGCATGGAGGAGAGACTAAGGAGCTTAATATGTATACTCTTGAGGAAAGAAGGAGAGGGGACATGATAGAAATTTTTAAGTACCTCAGTGGAATCAACAAAGTCCAAGAGGGTAGCATTTTTCAGAAAAGAGACTTGCAAGAACAAGGGACACAATTTAAAGATAGAAGAAGGGTGGTTCAAGGGCAATGGAGGAAGTATTATTTCACAGAGAGGGTAGTGGATGCATGGAACAGCTCCTGAGGGAGGTTGTGGGGTCTAAAACTGTGGGAGAATTCAAGAATGCATGGGACAGAAATGAAGCAATTCTTGTGGGGGTGGAAGAAATAGGCTGTTGGTTAACTAGGATCTGCGGCCTATCCTGTAGGTAGGAAATGGGCAGACTAGATGGGCCTAGCGGTCCTTATCTGCCATCAAAGTCTATGTTTCTATGTTTCTAAGTGGAATAGTGCACTTCAGGGACCAATAGAAGAGTAGGAAGTGATCCTGAGCATTGCCAAGGATCCAAGTAGGGTAATTTTGACTGGGTTAGGTGAGCCAATGAGCTAGCGTTCTAGTGGGGGGATAGAATTCCTGAGCTCTGACTTAAAGTGCCCAAGGCATGTGAGGCTTGTGGTGATGAGTGGGAACTCATTTATCTAGGTGGGTGCTATTACAGCAAGGCTCACTTTCAGGGCAGTTCTACTGAGCGGAACTGCAAGAGCTTGTCTAGTCACACTTCTAGTAGCATGCTAGGTAGGGGCACAGTGGAATAGAGCTTGTAGGGATGAAGGTGTAAGTCCAAGAAGGGCCTTCTTCTATAGGAGGCAGGAGTGTAGCTTCATGCTATCCATAAGGAAGCCATTTTGTCTAATGTAAGGTTGCACATGTGTGTTTGACGATTGGCATCAACTACAAATCTGCAGGCTTTATTGAGGGTAACATGGACCCTGTTCAGGCTTGTTTCAGATGCTGCACCATAGACCACGTTTCCATAATCCAGGATGGGTAGTACTGTACCTCTGACTGCCTGAAGCCTGACCTTGGATGTGAAGCAGAACCTGAGCCTATATAGGGCCTCTAATTTTAGGCTGACTGCATTGGTGATATTGCATAAGTGGTCATCGAATGAGAGGACTTGTCTATATTGACTCCTAGATACTGAAATAAAGACACCTGCTCCAACGTGGTGTTAGAGTTACAGACAATGGATAAGGGTGCAGTAGATCTCCTCTTTTGGTGTCTGGCAAGGAGCATTGTCTTGTTTTTTGCTGTAAAGCACTAGCATACTGTCTTTGAACCAGTCTTGGAGGAGGTTAAAGTTGTACTGCAGATTCCTTGTGAGAGCTTTTGGCAGGAGTTATTAGAGAATAAACTGTATTGTCTGCATTGTGCAGGATCTTAGGAGTGAGTAATGCATCAATGAGACTGTTCACAAAGAGGCTGAATAAGATGGGCCCAATATAGACCCCTAGGGAACCATACTGTGACTTCACTGGTGTTGGAGATCAGAGTTGATTTTACTTTCTGAAATCATCCAGACAGATAGAAAACCAAATGACCATGTCAGTGGACAGTTCAGGCATCCTAACCTGTGGAGCAGCAGCTAATGGTCCACAAGGTCAAAAGCCTTAGGTCAGTGTATGAAGATTGCCCTAACCAGGTGATCTTGGTTGACAGCCCCATGCACATAGTCAATGAAGTCAGTTAGTGTGGTATTAGTGCTATGCAGCTTGCCAAAGCTGTATTGTTGGGGCGCAGTAGGTTATATTCATGCAGATGGTCCATAAGTTGATCAGCAATGATTCTTTCCAGTACTTTAGAAAGTGGGGGTAATATTGAAATGGGTCTCTAATTGGATACAAGAGACTGGTTGGCTCCTTTGTGACAGGCATGACTAGAGCGGTTTCATATAGAAGGGAAGTTGTACAGGTGAAGAGACAGGCTGAACAGCTTGGTGATGGGGACAATGACCTCAGGAAAAGTGATGGATATTAGTTTCATGTCAATGACATCACTCCCCAATCCTTGTTTTCCCCAGGACTCTTGTGAGGTATTTTCTAGTTTTCTTGATGGTTATCCATTTGAAGTGAATGGCTGGGCAGGTCCTAATTGCTAGAAGAGGGGTGTATGGAAGGTATTCCACCAAGGTGGATAGCCAGTCTGGGAGAGTGGACTGTGATGTAGTCCATAAAGGCCTTGTTAAAGATATTGGCCATTGTGGCTTCATCGAGGATGACCTCGTTATTCTAGTGTAGCATGGTGGGGAGGACCTGTCATTGGATATGAGGAGGTTTTTAATTGAGGTCTTGAGTTTCTTCCCATCACCCCAGCATTGAGACTGCTGGTTCTTGTGGTACATAACCTTAGCCTGCCAGATAGCACAAGTGCACCTGTTTTGGGCCTCTTTCTAATTTTGGACATCCATAGCAGTCCCTGTTGCCCTGGCTCGGTGCCAGAGGAGAGCCCATTGTCACATTTCATTTATTTTATTTTTATCCTTGTAAGTCTGATAAGTACAACTGCCCATTTTTCACAGATGACAAGCATTACATAAATATACAAAAATTGTAAGCAAATGTAAACATAGATTGAGTTCTGGTACCTTTGGAATTTAAGTATCTGGGAAATATGAACTTATTGATATAGGCAAAAGACCAGATTTGATTTTAAACAGAAAATACTAATTTTAAACTGGATCCTGTTAATGAGGGAGAGACAACTGGAGAATTTCAGAAGGCAATGATGGGTTCTTACAGGGACACAAATCATAAATGTCAAAATGGAATTGTAATTAACACAGCCTGTCCAAGGATCTACCTGAGAACTTGAGGGTGACTCAGCCCATGATGCCTCCTTAATAATCTTCTTACGGAATGGGGTGAACTTGTCGCTACTGTGTTGAAATGACCGAGGAAGAGCTGCAGGGCAGTATCAACAGAGGGGCATAAATCAAAGAAGCTCCAGTCTATCCCTTTGAGGTAATTTCTAAAGTTGACCATAGCACTATTTTTGAATATTCTGTTCCTCACCAATCTTGGGGAAGGTTTGGCCTGTTTAGTGGACCACACATTGGATGGGTGAGTGGTCACGAGGATTTCAGGAGTACCCTGACATCCGTTAGCCATTCTGAGGGTGTAGTTAGCACCCAACTGATCAGTGTGCTTGTGCTGGTGTGGTAGTTTGTTCAGGTGCAGCTCTTGACTATCTGTGATAGGTAGAGTCCTGATATTAAGCCTCAGTGTGCGGCACTGGAGCTGGAAAGCCAGTTTGAATTAAAATCTTCTAGAATGATAGTTTCCTTGTTCTGGCTTGCCTGGGTGTAGTAGTTAGTGAAGGCTTCTAGACCCACCTGCATCCATCCTGGCCGGGATGTGGACAACCATAACAATCGGCCTTGCACCCTTTGCCTATCATGATTTTTATTGCTAGGCATTCACAGTCCTTATTGATATTTGCCAGCTGCACTGTGTGGTATTGCAGGTGGTTGTGGGCATAGATTAAACACACACTACCTCTTTTCCTGGAGTGGTCCACCTGTATAAGTTGTACCCAGGTGCTGAGACTGTCGAGTCAGAGGTACACGCGAGAGCCAGATCTCAGTCAAGCAATGACATCTTGCTGGTTAAGCGACCCAGGTCTCAGACTGAGTTAGTTTGGCTCAGAGGCTCCCAATGTTCAAGACCACAATCCTCAGTTGCCAAGAGGGTGCAGGGATCTTGGTATGGTTTGACTGGGGCCTGGTTTAGGGAGGATGTTTCCTGATATCAGCAGTAGGATGAGGATGAGTTTCTGCATATTTTTGGGAAGTGGAGTTTACTTTTGACCTCTGCAGGTTTGAGAGAAGACCTTAGTATGTGATATTTCCAGCCTCAATGTGAAGGCCTAGAATTAACCAAATGGCAGTGATATAGGTCCCTGTGTTAGGAGGGGCCATGAGTGTTGTTGAATAAGTGGGGAGGATTGTGCTGTGCTGTTCTGTTCTGTGCTGTGCAGAGTCTCCCACTGGGCGGCTATGTTTTTTGGTAAGTTTTTTTTTTTAAGTTGTTGTTTAACCAGGTATAGCACACTAAGCTGAAAGCTTTTTACAGGAGCGATCTGGGAGCACAAGGAGGTTAAGGACTTGCTCAGGGTCACACAGTATGCAAGTGGCAGCTGTGGGATTCAAACCCAGCTCTGGTCTGCTGGATGTCACCAGATTTGCAGCTCAGAGCCTTAGACCACTGCGCTATACTGCCTCCTCCTGCCTGCCTGTAGAAAGGTATGATATGATTGTCAAGGCATCGGGTGGGGGCGGGTGTTTTTGTACCAGGACACTCACCAAGAGTAGGAGCAATTGTGGGGGATACCTCTAGGTACGAGATGTATGTGCAATTTATAGGTCCATGATATAGAGTATCATGAGGGAGCCTTCTGACACACTCCTTACACTTGATCTCCCAGCTGTAAACAATGAGGGAGATCAAGGAAGTCTAGATAGCAGTATCTGCAGAGTAGGATATTCTACCGACTAAGAGGGAGCACAAGAAATTGTGCCTGGAACTATACTAGATTGTACGCAGTGAAAATCAATAAAACATTAGGTCACATGCCTTCTGATCCTGTTCTTCTAGATATATACACAGGAGAGCAGTGTAGCCCACTGCTATAGGAGAGCACTACAAAGTGTGGCTACCACTTTAAAGGGTGTTCAGCAGGTGAAGAGTCTGTAGGCAACAGGAGTGGATTTGAGAGGCAGTCCTAGGCGGGAAAAGAATATTTAATAGAGGTTGATGTCGGGCTGGGTGGGACAAAATATAGAGAAGCAGTGCTTTACAGAAGTGGTGCTAAGTTATAGAAAGTCAGATCCCTGTTTTTAAAATAAGCCCCAGTTTGAAAATGGCCTATGTAATTGGCAGTAAGGACAGGAGTAGTCAGCCAATGCAAGCTGCACCACAGCTTTGAGGCCAGTAAATTAGTAGGATTCAAGCTGGCTCCTCTGGGATTTTCTCTGTACCTGAGTTCTGGGTAGGAGGGTGGGCTTGAGGTGTAGTGCTCGGTGCCGGCTGTGTTCTGAGCCGGTGCATCGAGCCTCAGGTCCCCAGTCAGGGCAAAGCAGGATCTGAGTTCTGGTAGACATGCAACAAAATCTTATTATGCCGGAGAAATTCTAGCAAAATCAGCAATTTGCACTGGCGGCACCCCCGCCTAAATTACACTTTGCAATTACTCCTTTTCATCTGAACACTACTGCATGTAAGTATCAGGTAAAATTGGGAAGCTTATCACTTGACTTTCTGTCTAGCAGACTGCTGGTCACATGGGTGACTGCACTTAGGCAGGAAGCAAGAATAAATACACTTGCTTTAGAGCTGTTTCAGCTTAGTAGGAAGTAGGAGGAGAGAGACTACAGCTTTCTAGAAAGTAATGTTTGTGTTTTGCATTTGCAGCTTGTTTGATTTGTGATCTGTTCCCCATTAGTTTAAAAGTTAATATTTTTCTGTTAGTGTTTGTTCTTCATTTTATATCTATCTTTTTTGTGTGTGTGTGTGTAAAACTCCCTTTCTTTTCTCTTTTTTGGGGGAGTTGTAGGAGGAGGAGATAGAGATTAGAATGGATAATTCTAATACTGGGAAGAAGGCAGCTACTGCCCCACCCAGTGTCCATATTAATAGTGGGCCTTTATGTCTATACCCCCAACAGCAGCAGGAGCATGTGCCCCACCCCCAGCAGAAGAATGTAGCCTCACTCCCCAGGAGCAGCATGAACCCCTCGCCCCATCCCAGCAGCAGCAGGATCCTCCTGTGGCCCCACTCCCAGGCAGCAGCAGGCGCTCCAGATGCCATCCCCCAGCTGAAGCATGTGCCCCGCCTCCCTGAGCAGGAGCATGATGTGCCCACCAGCCCTTGGAGATCAGCTGTTGCTCCCCACAGAAAGTGCTATCAGCTGTGTGGTGTTTTTAGCAAAAACACAAATGATAATTCTGTTGTGATCTGCGACTTCTGGCAGATCAGTTAGAAGGGCAAGACCAGGGGTCATTTTGGCACAGAGTGGTCAAAGGAGCCATCTGCAACACCACCATGCTGCAGATTGGCTTAAAAAGAAAAGACCAGGCAGCAGGTGGGGGCCGAGTGCTGCTTTGCAGGTAGAAAGGGAAGGGGGCCAGCAGAGGTGCTGTAGAAGGCAGCAGCAGGAGGCAGGTGCAGAGCCCCCATCATACTCACCCCAGAGACACAGACATCGCTGGGTTCATAGTGGTGACTCAGAACAGCCTGCTGCCACCCCAGAGCCAGCACCAGCAGCAGTGAGCTTTGAAGAAGACCTGAGAGCATTGCACAGAGAGGTGGGAGCTCTGCGAGTGAGTTCACTGATTTCTGACAGGAGGTCAGGAGGGATCACAGGAAACTGTTTCAGGAGCAAGAAAAAATGTTTGAGTGCCTGATGGAGCTGTGTGGTGATGGTGGTGGTGGCAGGGAAGAATGTGTACCTGGTGCCAGTGCAGTGTAACTGTCAGCCTCCAGACCAGTCACGCAGCACTAGCAGCAACATTTTTTTCTTTTCTTGTCCTTGCTTTCTTACTTTCACTCTTACATATATATATATATATATCTATATATATATAGATATATATATATCTATATATATATATATATGTATTTTCTGTCCTCTTCTTCATATCCTTTCATTTGTTTTGTTCAGTTTTTGTGTGCTATGCAATGTTTATGCTCCCACCCTCCTGTCCTCTTTCATATTTATACCCTGTCCCTGACCTGACCCCTATGATGAACCCCCTGTCATGTGTTACTCTGTGTCAGTCACTTTAGTATTTTTACCCATAATCACTGTACCTTTCTACTTTGTTTATATTAGTCCCTCTGACTTGTATGTATTTCCTCCTCCTATCCACAAATGTCAAGTATTGTCATTTGTAAATTGTTCCTAAGAACAAAGTTTTTCCCAGAGCTATGTGTGATGTTGTGAGCTGGCAGCAGTTGTTTTGGCTGTGTGCAGGATCAGTCTGAATGAATATGTACACAACAATCATAGAAACATAAGCACTTTTATTGCAAGTTAAACACAATATGCATTTTTTGTGCTTAACACGTGTGTCCCATGGCTTGGGCTTGCCACAATGTTAACTTGGTGTTACAGTGCCCAACCACACTGCCACCACTACCGGTCAAAATATGCTCTAGTGGGCTACAGTTTAACATAGCCTCTTGAAGTCATG
The DNA here is from genome assembly GCA_016271365.2 of Neoceratodus forsteri. Lineage (NCBI taxonomy): Eukaryota > Metazoa > Chordata > Ceratodontiformes > Ceratodontidae > Neoceratodus > Neoceratodus forsteri. The sequence goes on from CM028129.1 coordinate 1,022,898,161, forward strand.
CTGTGCAGAGTAGGCATGATAAGACGAGAAATATAGTATGACAGGAAAAAATTAGGTTGACATTGAGAATGTAGAGTGAGACAGAGTGTTGCCACTGTCTAACATGGCCCATAATTCCAGAAATGTTTCCCAAAACAGTAAATCAAGATTGACATCAGCTGTCAGCCATGATGTTTTAGGGCCCCCACCATCCAGACATTAAATAGCCGTTCTAGGATCATGGATATGTTGTTCATCCACACTGTTTGGCATGTCCCTTTCCCTTTAAATCTTGCGGAAGTCTTCAAGATGCCTTCTCCCACCCACCGGGTGTTATAGGCTCTGCCCCATGACACCAGATCTTCTTTTCTGCTGGAAGATACAGGTTGCCTCCCTCGTGCTCTCACATTCGTGAGCCCTGGCTTTCAAAACTTCAGTTTTACTGAGATTAAAACTTGTTCGAAAGATAGCTATCGTGTTTGCATCCTCAATCATGAAAGAGAAATCGCCCTGGATTTCACCAGTGTTCTAGTGGCCAGAAGATGTTGCGCACCTATCCCCATCTCACTACATCTACTGCCTAGGTGTCGGCCATGACACCTCATCCTGCAGTTTCTGCTTGGCCTTCCATCCCAATGTCCTGGGCGTCAGCCTGACACATTTGAAGTTGGGGACACGGAGAAAAGGAATCCTCCTATGAAGTCTAATGGCTAGGTGAGTGGTTTCAGAGCCACAGGTTCCATGAGCAGCTGGAATGCATGAAGGCATTTGAAGAAGAAGCGCCGCTTCAGCAAATCGAAGCTTTTTCATTCCACTCAACCTGTGCTCAACCTTCACAGGTTCTTTTAAGGAGTTGTGCCAGTCTCTCCCACCGGGGTGAGAGCCTCGAGCTCACACTCCTCCTGCCCTCAAAAGAGGGACAAAGAACCAAGTTCATCTTTATCTCGATGAAGGCACTCTTGGGATCTTGCGGTCCCGACCTCGGTTGAGATCGCCTCCTGTCTGCAGGCTTCACGGATCTTCCATCTGGCCAGATGACCAAGGAAGTGGCCAATGAGGTCAAGATTGTTCTCAACCTAATCGACCCCTCTGTCACTGGCCGTGGCCGATGACTTCTGGGGAGGACTCAGTCCTCATGTTCCCCGATGAGGAAACCCAACCTGCTGGTGTCCCCATTGAGATCCCAGTTCCAGACCCCCAGGTTTCATCAATCCTCTGTTGTCTCCCGAGCACCGAGTCAGCCCACCCTATCTTGGTCGAGGTCTAGAACCCCCTCAGCCAAATGGCAGGAGGAGCCACAAGCACTCAAAAGAGGCCACGCCACAGGTCATCCTCGTCCTCCTCAGATGAGGAGAGGCTCCGATGGAAACTCTGTTGGTGCTATGAGGGTCTTATGTGGCAACAGCTGATTTTGACTGGGCAGAAGCGGCTCCACCCTGCCCGGCCATTACTTGGCTGTCACCTCCCAGGCCAAAGCCGACCCCCTCGGAACCGAGCCTTTGGTTCCTCCACCCACGGGCCTGCCTGTCCTCTGGTTCAGCCTTTGCTGGTCTCTCCATCGATTGTGGTGCAGCCTCCACCTAAGTAACCTGTGGGAGGGCTCTTTCCAAAGGAGTGACCAAATACCGGGCTTCCCAACATCTGTCAGTCATGGTCACGGTCACCCAGGACTGTCCTCCACAGGTAGAGGGTGATTTGGGCAGTAGGTCACTGTATCAGACTCCTCATTGGAGGACTCGGATGTCACCGGCTCCAGTCTCATCCGGAGATGATGAATCTCCATTGGCACAGCGATGGAGGAAGGTCCTTCCTTGTTCCAAGGGATCCTCTGTCTCATCTCTGATTCTAGGATGCCCTGAAACCCATCCAGAAAAAGGTGGAGTACCCTCTCACAGACATCCTCAGAGAGGGATACCCCGACTGAGGCCTTTTCTGTGGCTGAGGCCATTGTTGGTCCACCACTCAAACTATGGCAGCGCCCTGCCAATGTGTCCAGCACCGTCTGCCCATATGCCCAAAGTGCAGTGCCATGGGGTCCCTTGTGAGGTTCGCAGAGCACTCTTGGCCCGAAAGTCTGGTGACCACCTCTGTGTTCAGGCGTACTGGCAGTTCTGCCGACACTGACTGTCCCCTGATAAGGAGTCCAAACTTTGGACCATTCGGCATGGAAAGTCTACAGCTTCCTCCTTGGGCCTTTGTCAGGCCAGTTTGGCCGTCATCATGGCACAACACTCTTATGCCCTTCTCAGGTCATTAGATGAAGTCCTTCCACATCCCCCCCAGACAACGGTTAAGCAAGTCTGGACCAGAGCTGTGCTGTTGCCAAACAGCAGCTCCAGATGGCCCTGGACATAGGGGATTCTTGTGCTCACTCGATGGCCGCCACAGCGCCCTCTTGCCAGGGCTTGGCTGAGGCTCTCCTTCTTCCTGGCAGATACTCAGCATAAGTTAGCTGATGTGCCTTTACTTGGGACCGACTTGCTCAGCCCAGGGTGGCCAGTCACCTACAGTGCATTGATCAGTCAATGCCACCATTGACATCACTTTGCCAAGAGTTCTTTAGGCAGAACCAGCAGAAGAAAAGAAGAAGCCTTTTCGGCACTCTTCCCTGTGGTTCAGCAGTCCTCCTACCAAGGAGGACAGCAGCATTAGCATCAGCATCAACAGCAGGCTCAGGCTTGGCACCCTTGGCCCAAGCCTGGACCCCAACAGACCCACAAAGGAGGCTGAGGCTCAGGTCCTGAAGCCTCCTCCTCCTCCTCTAAGCCTGCCCAGTGATGGGATGGGGGTTACCACCCTTATCTCCATCATGCCAGCTCTGGGTCCTCCTATGAGGGGCCGCTCCACCACTTCGCTATCACTATGGACAGGTGGGTTCTTGAAGTGGTTGGTCAGGGACTGCCTCTAGAATTTGAGCAGTACCCTCACAGCTGGGCCCGTGCCCTCAGGAAGAATGGTTCCGCATGCACTCAGTCAGCTCTTTGAGACAACACTGCTCAGCTCCTCCTCAAGGGAGGCAGTAGCATCATGCTGAATCCATCTGCAGACCCAGGCTTTGTCTCCAGGTACTTCCTGATGCCCAAGTGGACAGGGGGCTGGTGCCCCATTCTAGATCTCCGATCTTAATCAGTTTTCAGGTCACACACCTTTTGGATGGTCACTCTGTCCCAGATCATACCGTCCTTGGAGCCGAAACATGTGGTTCTGTTCACTGGATCTGCAGGATGCGTTCTGGTGTGGAGCTCAGGGTTTTGGCTTCACTGGGGACTGGGAGCCACCTGGAGAGATTCAGACCTAAACTGGTGCGATGGTCTGCATCTGTCGGGGGAATCCAGGATCCTAGGTGAGAGTTTAGATGCTTCATTGGCAAGCATTTAAACTAGCCAAGGGCAGGCACTGAAAAGGAGCAGGAAATTCCAGCCTCCCCACAAACATGGTAATTAATGAGGTAAACACCAAGGTAGAGAAGTTATTAGGAGCAGGACAGAGGTAAATGTAAAAAAGGCAAAGGCAGTAAGGACAGGAATGGGGCTAAAGGGGTAAGGCCTATCAGAAAGTGGAGGGTGATGAGTACCAATGCCTGTAGTCTGTGTAACAAGCTCCCTGAACTAGTGGCCTTGATGGAAGAGGTTGCCTGGATATTGTGGCAGTCACAGAAACATTGTACACAGAGAATCATGACTGGGATGTCAACATACTAGGATACACAATCTACAGGAGGGACAGGAGGATAAAGAGGAGGAGGAGGAGGCTCTCTATGTAAAGGAAGGGATCAAAGCAACAGAACTAAAGAGTAAACAGGAGCAGATGAGGCACTTTGGGTCACCCTGGAGACAGGAAATGGCACCACAACTGCAGGGACAGGCAAGAAGGAGGGTGGAGGAACAATGGGGAGTAATCAAACAGCCATCACAGAGGCAACAAGCCTTTGTGTAAAGCAAATCAATAAAACACAATGAAGGAAAAAATGCTATGGTTCTCAAAGAGGTGGCAGAGAGGTTAAGGAGAAAAGGATATCATTCAGGAAATGTAAGGAAACACAGAAGGAGCAGGACAGAGAACTTTATCAGTTAAAGCAGAAAAGGCTGGGAAGGCAGTCAGAATAGCAAAGGCTCAAATGGAGGAAAGGATAGCCAATTCTGTTTAGAAGAGGGATAAGACCTTTTATAGGTACATTAGGGGCGAAGAAAGACCAAAGGAGGATACTGAGGCTTAATAAAGGGACGGAATGTGGGTAGAGGTGGACAGTGAAAAGCAGGATACTGAACAAATATTTCTGCTTAGTATTCACAAAGGAAGAGGAGGGAGGTACCTAAACCAAACAAGAGAAACACTGAAGATGAGGGTCAATACCAGTCCATTTACAGAAGAAAGGATTCTGAAAGAACTAATAAAATTGAAGGTGGACAAAGCAATGGGGCCTGATGGGATTCACCCAGAATTCTAAAAGAACTAAGGGCAGAACTAGTGACACTGCTGACTACTCTCTTTAGCCAATCATGGGAGGATGGGTGGTACCTGAGGACTGGAGGAGGGCAGATGTAATTCCTCTACACAAAGTGGGAGCAGGACAGAGGCAGGAAACCACAGACCAGTTAATTTGACCTCAGTGGTAGGGAAAATGATGGAATCACTTCTGAAGGAAATAATTGCTGAGTACCTAGAGGCCAGTCGGCACAGGACCCAAGGCAGCATGGATTCATGATGGGAAGGTCGTGTCAGATGAATCTAATAGATTTCTTTGACTGGGTGACCAAAGTAGTAGACCAGGAGGGGCTGTGGATATGGCCTACCTAGATTTTAGCAAGGCATTTGATACAGTCCCACACAAAGATCAATACACAAGTTAGCCAGCCTTGGAGTGGGCCCCAAGGTGGTAGCCTGGATAAAATTTGCTAGACAACAGAGACAAAGGGTAGTAGTAAATGGAGTCCAGTGAAGAAAGGAGGGTTACTAGCGGGTACCGAGGGTTCAGTACTGGGACCGTCCTTTTAATGTCTTTATAAGTGACATTGCAGAGGAACTGGAAGGAAAAGTATGTCTCTTTGCAGATGACACAAGGATCTGCAACAGGGTTGATACACAAGATGGAGTGAAAAGGATGAGAAGGGACTTGGCAAGGTTGGAGGAATGGTCAAATGTATGGCAGCTCAGATTCAATGCAAAGAAGTGCAAGGTAATGCACATGGGAAACAAAATCAGGGAACAGTACACAATGGGGGTGAGATACTGACAACAGTTAAAAGGGAAAGGGACCTAGGGGTAATTATATCAGATGACCTAAAGGTGGGCAAGCAATGTGAGAAGGCAGTAAGTAAGGCTGGGGGATACTGGGATGCATAGGAAGAGGCATCAATAGTAGAAAACAGGAAGTTGTTATCCATCTGTACAGACAGTTGGTGAGACCCCATCTGATGTACTGTGTGCAGTTCTGGAGACCCCATCTCCATAAAGACATAGACAGAGTGGAGGCTGTCAGAGGAAGGCAACAAAATGGTGCAGGGTCTGCACCAGAAAACATATGAAGAAAGACTAAAGGAGCTTAATATGTATACCCTTGAGGAAAGGAAGGAGATGGAGACATGATAGAAACTTTCAAGTACCTCAAGGAATCAACAAAGTCCAAGAGGGTAGCATCTTTCAGAAAAGAGATGTGCAAGATCAAGAGGGCACAATTTGAGGATAGAGGAACAGCTCAGAGGTAATGTGAGTATTTTTTCACTAAGTGGGTTGTGGATGCATGGAACAGCCTCTCTGAGTAGGTCGTGGAGTCAAGAACAGTGGGAGAATTCAAGAATTCATGAGACAGACATAAGGCAGTCCTAGTGGGGGTAGGAGGAAGTAAGCTGTTGGTTAACTAGGATCTGCAGCTTATCTGTTAGGTAGGAAAATGGGCAGACTAGGTGGGCCAAGCGGTCCTTATCTGCCGTCAAATTCTATGTTTCTATGTTTACATCCCAATCCATCCATCCCATCAGTGGTTCCTCCGTTTTGGGGTCAAAGGGACCCTGTATGAGTTCTGAGCCATGCCGTTCGGCCTGTCATTGGCCCCTATGGTCATCACCAAATGCATTGCAGTGGTGGCGCCCATCTCCGGTATAGGGAAGTCAGAATTTACCCTACCTCGATGATTGGCTCCTGGCAGGTTCCACCCAAGGGAGGTGGAGAGGCCCAGAGATCTGGCCCTCCAGACCTGCTCCCAACTTGGCCTCCTGATCAATGAGGCCAAGATGGAACTCGTGCTTTCCCAGGTGATGGGCTTCATCGGGCAGAGCTGACTTTGTCAAGCCAGAGCCCAGCTCCAGGTGGACAGGGCATAAGTTTCTCCTCCTTTGCCCAATCATTTCTGGTTCAGCACTTGTGTCCTGCCGGGACTTTCTAGCCTTCTGGGTTACATGGCAGCGTGCACCTCAGTGGTCTTTTTTTGAAATTTAAGTTTATTAGTTTAAAGATAATACAACAAAAAACCATAATGATTAAGGTAACAAACCAGTAAACCCAAATCAACCCCTCCCCACCCCTCCTTTAATCAATATAATAAACATTAAGGCACATCCAAGATTAAGACAACATAAAATATCTATCTATCAATCTATGTGCCAAAAGATAAACCCCCCACCCCTCCCCTCCCAAGGTGCACCCGCTAAAACCATAAGCTAACAGTTCTTAACATCTGGATATCACTCCTATTAAACAGCCCATCTACTATTCGGATTCACCATCCAAGTTATACTAAGGAAAACATGACTTAATATCACCATAAGTCGGTATACTGAGATAGCAGCTATTACACTATATAATGTGAGGGTCCAGGGTTGGTCACCATACTTATCCTAAGGTAAGCAAAGAGACTGAAGCTTACCCCATCTTCTATAAAATGAGTCCATACGGTTCTTATAACTGGCAATCAAATTTTCAGACTGAAGATATGACCAACTCTTTAGCCAGTCCACATAGGATAGGACCAATTGATCCTTCCAGTGCCTTAAAACCAACTTTTGACTGCCATAGATATCAGATCCATATGGTACCTACGCTCCACACTGTCTATTGAGAGAAAATCACCCAGTACACAAATTCCTGGGGAGAAAATCTGCTCAGACCCAGAAGGGATCTAGGCTCCCTGGATCAAAGTCCACAAAGGCGCAACCTTGATACATTCCCAAAAATATGAATTAAAGTGCCTCATCTTGAGAGCACCTGAAACACACTGGGACAGGAATCAGCTTATGTTGAAAAGCTTGACCGGAGTAAAGTATAGGTTATGCTTAATGTGTATTGAACTAAAGCGAAACCTGTCCTGGAGTGTGATACCTGTGTAGGTTAGGCAAAGGATCTCCCGGTGGTACTTCCCGGGAAGAAGATGCATCCAGACGGGACCACCCACCTCCCCAGCATTAAAAGTCAGGAGGTAGGAGTATATCTGCGAAATGGAGGTTGGGACGCCAGCAGAATAATATTGGAGAAAAGGGGTGAACTGCAGATTGTTTAAACACCACTGCAAACTTACTGTTCAGCAAATGCCGGAGCTGAAACACCTTGAAAATCTCTCGACTTGGGATATCAAATCTGGTTAAAATATCACTTGATGTGAGAAGCGAAGCCTGGTTGTACAGATGCTCAACCTAGAATCTTTAAGTTGTAGGAGCCAGTTTGTTCCCAACCAAGAACCCCTAGAATAATAATAGGGTTAAGAGAAATCGGTTGCCCTAAGTCCATTATGGTTAGAGATCCGGAAAGACCTAAGGCATTGGGCCCAGACTTTAAGAGAAGTTGCCACCGTATCGTCCAAGATCAATCATGAGAGGGTTTTCGAGGTAAGATAAGGGAGAGTAAATATTCAAATTTAAGCTCAGAGAAGGCTTGATTCTACCTGAAGCCAAATTGGGGAAGGGCTTCCAGGCTCACAGAGAACCACCACCCAACTTGGATAGGTGAACCGCCCAGTAATATAACTGAAAGTTCGAAGTCTTAAGCCTTCTTTATCTTTGGGAAGTGACAGAGAGGCGATGAGCATCGTGACCTTTCCCTCCAAATGAAAGTGGAAACAAACTATGAAGCTGCTGAAAAAGGAAAGAGGAAGCCAAAGGTTGGTAAGGTTCAGTGGTAAAAATCCGGGAAGAATGTTCATCTTGATAATATTAATTCTACCCCACAAAGAAATAGGAAGGATGCCTAACGTTGCAAATCTTGAGTAATTGAGTCTCTGATCTTAATTAAATTCAATTTTTGAGCAGTAGCGGATCCGTGAGAAGTGGATCCTAAATATTTAATTGATTTGGAAGCCCATCTCATACCAAAGAGAGAAACATCTCTTAAAGATATAATGATTTAAGGGAAAGATCTCACATTTGAAATATTTAATTTATAACCGGAGAGGAACTAAACTGTTTGATAATGTAGAAGGCTGCGTCTAATGATGCTACGGGTCTGACAGATGTGAAGAACATCATCTGCGTCGCGGAAAGAACTAACTCCGATTATGCAATCCGACCCCTCTTACCCGAGGGGAGGAATTAAGACTAATCAATAGGGCTCTAAGTATAAATTAAATAATAAAGGAGGAGAGGGCAGCCCTGCCTAGTGCCGGCAAGAAGACTGAAAGAGGGGATAATACCCCATTGCAAAAATTTTGCAGAGGGCATCTATAAAATACCGAATCAGGTTCAAAAGGAGGTCGGAAGCCCATTTCTTCCATGACGGTCCATAAAGGTCCAATCAACCCGATCAAATGCTTTCTCAGCATCTAAAGAACTAAAACTAATGGCTCGAAACCGATCGGGCATGTTGCAGATATACGATAAAGTCCTCAGATGGTCAGCTGCTGATCTTCGGAGACAAATCCTGCCTGTTCAGGGCTCAAAAGCTTCATCCAGACCTTTTAATCCTCTCAGCAAGTATTTTGGCTAATATCTTAACATCGTAGTTCTGAAGAGAAATGGGACGGTAGCTAGCTGGGTCAGAAGGGTCCTTATCCACTTTAGGAATTAAAACTATAGTGGCCTCAAACAAAGTCGGATCAAGATCCACTGCAACGGAAGGTAATTATATAATTTAAGCAAAATGGGAACTAAATCTTTGGCAAAAACCTTGTAGAAGTTCGGCTGGGAATCCATCTGGGCCCGGTGCTTTGTCCGAGCCAGAGAGGCAATAATCTCGGACCTCTTCAGCTGGAAATAGGAGCCAATAAGCTCATTGTTGGGCCTCCAGTATACTCGGACACCAATACCTCTAACATAATTGCTGACCCCAGCCTCGTGATGAGATGTCGGAGAGGACTGTAGAGATTGGAATAGTATTCCTAAAGATCTGAGCAATCTCTCTGGGCGAGGAAACAATACTTCCAGATGAGAAAACCAGGGAGGAATAAGCCTTGAACCTTCTATCCCACGTAAGTTACAGGCCAATAATTCACCAGACTTCTCACCAAGATCAATGTATTTAGCCTGTGCCTAACCAGACAATATTCTATCTTTTCTTTCAGAAGGTTCGAGTTCAGTCTTAACTGAAAGGGCTCTTTAAGGTCCGAGACCGAAGATCGGGAGTACCTACCTTCTAACTCCTAATCCTACCCACCAACTCTAACGACTTAGCCAGCCGGTTTTTTCCTAAGGAGGCCATCTTGATAAGGTCACCTCCTAAGGTAACACTTTAAAGCTCCCATATCATGTCCACTCAGGTGGAGTCCATGTTATCAGCCAAAAGAGCGAAATTTTAGCTCTCATCTCCGAAACACAATGCGTCCTTTAATAATTGTGTATTTAATCTCCACATGGAGTCTCGAGAATAATCAGGACTTGAAGAAAGGTGTAACCAAACCAGCGCATGATCTGACACTATAATCGGCTCTATACCAGATAAAGACACACTCGGAGAGAGGATAAACTAACTAATATCATATCCAATCTTGATTTAGTGCCATGTGACTGGGATTGGAATGAAAAGGCCCGACAAGACGGATTGGCAATATGCCATGGATCACCTAAACCCAACATTGAAACCATTTCACAGAGAGCCTTCTGGGCCGGGAGGGCGACGCCTGTCCAGGGGCTCTCATCCAATGACGAGGGAAAGGCACATTCCAGTCCCCCAACACATAATGAGTTGGCAAAAACCAGCCAGTCTCTGTCAATTTCATGAAAAATTCAGGATTACCTCCCACAGGTCCGTGATCCGAACCTGAGAACACACTCACTCCATTCAAGCTCCCTTTAACTAGAATGAATCTCCCTCTGGGTCTGAGCATACCAAATCCATGGTAAACAAGACATGTCGTTTGATGAGAATCGCCACCCCTTTACTAAATGAGAATTCCACTTGGTAACTTGGAAAACCCAGACCGAGAAAGCAGCTTAGCTTCATCTCTGCCTCAAATGTGTTTCTCAAGAACAAAATGTCCGTATGGAGCAGGAGCAATGATTAAAAACCTGCAGATGCTTGACCTGATCCCTGAGCCCTCTCACATTCCAGGATGCTATTTTGATGATACTCATGGCCGTTTTAACTTTATCTCACAGCAATTGGATATCCAGAGAAAATAGCCCAAACATACCATAGCAGGTGCACCTCCCTTATAAAAGTTCGAAACCCCATTGCACGAAACCTTCCTCCTTCCCCTATACAAGCATACCCCAAACCCGGACGAATATTAGATGCAACATCAACATGTAACCCCTCCCCATACCCCCAACCCAGATTCTAAAATGATTTAACAGGCTAACCATCCTAAAAAGGCCCCCTCAGACAGGACTGTTGTACTCAATGCTATATTTAACAACATAGACCTTCCCCCAGAACACCCCAAAATACAAACCCCACAAAAACTATGTACAAATGGGGGTTCGTGACAGCCATAGACCAAAAACAATCTAATACCCAAATCACGAACCCACCAACCCCAAATGCGAATCTCCAACCCCCGGAGCCAAAAGATGAAAGCAAGATGTTGTCAAAATCAAACTCCCTCAGCATGGATATAACCCTCATAATTATCAACCAACCCCTGCTATCAGTTGGCCCAGGGCAGAGATTAGCTACCCCCCACGCAGGCGTGATCCCACATCCAGCATGCAGATTCACAAGCCCCCCATAGCCGCCTCCGCCCTCCGCCCCCACATACCATTATTACAAGGAGTTGAGAAACCTCAGAAAGGGGTAGGGGAGAAAACTGATAGAAATACTCAAACCTCCCAAGCCCGTATCAGCCATTCTCTAGGTGGCCTTCCCCAGACAGCCCCAACAGACCTCCACACCTCAATAATCTAATAGGTCACCTACCCAGACCATCTCCAGATGAGAAACAGAAAAATGCCAGCACCCACCACTCCAGCAAGGACAGCAAGGTGGCTCCTTGAGATTCGTGAATATGTTGCCATTTCAGGGGACCTATTAGCTTGTACCATTACTGGTCCGCCTCCCAAAAATTCCCTCCCGGAAACCACTCCCCGAAAAAACGCCCGCCCCCAGCATACACACTGCAACGCTGGCCGACTCACATGGAACCCGGCCCAGACCCAGCGACTCCATCTTGCCCACCTACCCGCCTCCATCCGAAAGGGAAGAGCCCGCAGAGAGGTTCAAACAGCCAGACAGACCAGAGGAAAGACCACCACAGGCACAGCACAAAGGTAGGTGATGAGAGGATGGAGAGGGTGACACAGACGGTCAGGGGGATGTCATGACGACCAACAAAATCAAAGACAAAACATACTAAACACAAAGGGAACATTAAGAACAGGCATTAATACAGTCTCCGAAAGTCTTTTTGGGTAGTTTCAGCCGGATCCCTTAAACAGGTCAGGCAGTCTGCTAGTAAGCTCCTTGTGGGCGGCTTTAGGGTGTTGAAGCCATGGCTGAGCCTCCTACAGTCACTTTAGGGTTGCGGATAAATCATTCTGAATGGTATAGCTGCTGCAATGTGCTTCTGGACTATTTGGTGGTACGCTGCCCTCTTCTCCGTATTTCTTGGGAAGGTCCTGGGCAATCCGAATCCTCGAGGTACCCCACAGAACTTCCTTGAGCTCTGGGCCTCCATGACACATGCTGCCTTTCCAGGTAACTTAAAATTTGATAATAATTGGGCGTGGAGGGCCCCAGCTGTAGGTCGAGGGCGCAGCGAATGATGAGCCCTTTCAAGATGGTATAAGGCATTTGATGGGAGACGGGCCCACTATCTTCACAAAAACTTCTCAAAGAAGGCCATAAGGTCTGGGCCTCTCCATCTCTGGAAGACCTATTATAAGCAAATTATTTCTACGGTTTCGCTCCATCTAGGTCCTCAGTCTTGAGTTGGAGTTTCTTCACTTGTTGCTTTAAATCAGCTATCTCCATTTCAGCCCTGGATCTCAGTTTTCAGCAAGCCACCTTAACCTCCACATCAGAGACCTTTTACCAACATCCGAGGGTCGCTCCAGAAGATTTAAGCTCCCTGTAAGATCAACAAGCAGCTCTTTCAGAGGTGCAAGTTCCTGGAGGAATTTATCCTCCGATAGCAGTGTAGGCTGAGGTGTTTTATCACTTCCACGATCCGCTCTAGCTGGGGCCTGGTTTCTCTGTTTCTTTGCGGCCTTCACGGGGAAGCTGGAGGAGTGTCTGGTGAGGCCTGCTTGAATCCACCTCCATCACGCTCTGGTTAAGGCTTAAAGTCCAATACTAGAATTCTTATCAGTAGCAGAGAGTTACAGCACTTACTTTTTAGCTTTACTTCTAAAGAAAACGCATCCAAATGCACTTAAAATTGCAGATTAGGCGGCCACAGGGGGGAGCTCAGGTTTCAGCTGCTGCTTCAGGATGGATGCATCACGTGACCAGCCACCTCAGTGGTCTGTTGGCCCAGTTGCACATGAGCCCCCTAATTGGAGCTGGCTGCCCAGTGGACCCAGTGCCACAGTTATTTTGACCAGTTGATTACTGTAACCCAGAAGATGTGGGACGCCTCCAATGGTAGACCGCTCCAGACCAGTTGAGTAAGGGATCTATTTGTTCACCCTAGCCGACGGTCGTCCTCATGACCAATGCCTCTCTCATGAGCTGGGGACAACAGGACCCATGGGTTCTGTACCCGAGGAGTCCCAATGCCACATCAACCTGTTGGAGCTCAGAGCAGTCAGACTGGCACTGTCAGCTTTGCTCCTCAACTCTGGGGTCAAGTGGTTCAAGTCCAGATGGACAATACCACGACCATGTACTACCTCAACAAACAGGGTGGCATGCTCCCTTCTGCTGTGCAAGGAAGCACTCAGCATCTGGACCCTCGTAAGCGGTTGAGGCGGATCTCAAAGCCATCCATATGGCAGGAGCCTCGAACCAGCTGGCGGAGGCTGTCAGCCATATAAGCCAGGCATCCCACAAGTGGTCTCTCCATCCAGAGGTAGCTTACTGCCTGTTCTCCCATTGGGAAAACTGATGGTGGACCTGTTTGCCTCCAGGGAAAACACCAAGCTGAGGCTGTATCATGCCCACTCCTCTCAACAGGGCTCACTGCAGGGGATGCCTTCTCGAGGCTGTGGACCTCAGGCCTTCTCTCTCTCTATGCCTTCCCTCCATTTTCCTTAGTCCATAAGGTGTTACTCAAGGTGAGGAGGGACAAGGCAAAGGTGATTCGTAGCCCCAGACTGGCCACACCAGTTCTTGTATTCAGATCTCCTCAGCCTCAGCTGCAGGCCCTCAGACGCTTTATACACACCTGGACCTGATATCTCTGAACTAGGGGAAGGTCTTTCATAGGACCTTCAATCAATGCACCTCACAGCCTGGTACCTGAGTAGCTAGAGTTAGGCTTTGGGTCTTTTCAAAGATGTATACATTGTGGTGGAGGCATCTCAAAAGGAATCAACCAGGAAATGTTATGCCTTCAAATGGAAAAGGTTTTCCATTTGGTGTCAGGGTAAGGGTCTGGACCCCTTATCCTGTTCTGTAGCTAACATTCTCGACTACCTTTGGTCTCTCTTCAAAAGGGGTCTATGGTCATTGACCCTTAGGGTCACCTGGCAGCCATTTCTGCTTACCGGGCACGGGCCGTTCAGCCAACATTGGTGCAGGAGACAGTGGTTGGGTGCTTTTCAAAGCCAGGATCATATATCCCATCTGGTGTGTGAACCTCCACCTCTGTGGGATCTACTGCTGGTAATGGAAAGCTCATGGGCAAGCCATCTGAACCAATGCATAAGTGTGAGCTGTCACACTTGTGGAAGATAGCCTTCCTGGTGGCTATCATGTCTGCCAGAAGGACAGGGAGCTCAAGATGCTTTCCGTGGACTTACCTTATTTTGGTCTTCCACAGGACAAAGTTGTCCTGTGCCCACCCAAAATTCCTTCGAAGGTAGTGTCAGAGTTTCACCTTAACCGGTGTTTACTCTGCCGATATACTACCTAACTACACCTCGGACTCTAGTACAGGCTGTATACTTTGGACCTGAGACATGCTCTCCTATTACAAAGAAATGATGGTGGAAATTCAGGAAGATGTTCGTCAGCTGTTTGTCGCCTATGCTGAAGCCGCTTCTGGCAGACCTGAGAAGTGGACCATAGCAAAATGGATTACATCATGCATAGGTCCATGCTATGAGTTGTGGGCAAGGAGACTCCCAGAGGGATAAGAGCTCATTATACTTGCCATATTGCTGCATCATTTACTGCTTCCAGCAACATCACTATCCAGGAAATCTGTCAGGCTGCTACCTGGAAGTCAGCAAACACCTTCATTACACACTACCACATCAACCTTGAGTCATGCCGGGATGCTGGTTTTGGGGCCTCAGTTCTCCATTTTCCCAAGTAAGTATAGAGGGTGTGCACCTTGCCTTCCTCCTCCCAGAGAACTGCTAGGAGTCTGCCAAACAGTGTGGATGAACAACATATCCACGATCCTAGAAAAACAGGTTACTCACCTGTAACAGTAGTTCTAGGAGTGGTATATGTTGTTCATCCACACATGCTCCGACCTCCCGGCTGCGGACGCGACAACCTGGCTTCCAGCGGCTAAGATCTGGCATCATGAGGCGGAGCTGAGGTATATACCACCAGGTGGGTGGGAGGAGCCAACTGAAGACTTCCGCAAGATTTAAAGGGAAAGGACATGCCAAACTGTGTGGATGAACAATATATACCACTCCTAGAACTACTGTTACAGGTGAGTAACCTGTTTTTTAGGAGCCTGTTTGCCAATATTTCTGTCTGAAACTCACTGCTGCGTGTCAAACAGGGCCTACATGTCCAGAAATGTTTCAAAAAATTGCACAGTACATTAAAACAGAAATCAGGTGTCAGACATGCAGTTACATGGTTCACATCCACCATAAGGACCCAACTGAGCTGTTTTCTGCAGTGTTTAAATGCTTTTATGGCCCTAAGTGTGGTGCTGCTGGTTCAAAACATGGCCCAGATGTCCAGAGATGTTTCAAAAAAATTCACAGTGCATTGAGACAGAAATCAGGTCCCAGTCATGATGTTTTATGGCACTCAAACCACCACCCGGACCAAGCGATGGTTTCTGGTCCACTGTTCTAATTGTTTTTGGTCACATCTTGGCTCTGCCAGTCAGCACAGGCAGTAAATGTCCAGAAAAGTTGCAGAAAAAATGGTACATTAAATTGAGAGTAGAATCTGCCCTCCCCACCACCAGACATTAAATAGCTGTTTTAGGGCCTGTTTGCCCAACATTTCTGCCTGAAACTCACTGCTGCTGGTGCCAAATGGGGCCTACAAGTCCAGATACATTTATCAAAACATGTTACATAAAACTGACACTGAAATCAGGTCCCAGCCATGATGTTTTATAGTGCCCAACCCACCACATTAACCAAACGATGGTCTTTGGTCCACTGTTTACAATTGTTTTCGGTCACATCTTGTTTCTGCCAGTGCAGCACAGGAAGTAAATGTCCAGAAATGTTTCCCAAAAATTGCGGTACATTCATACAGAAATCAGGTGTCAGGCATGCAGTTACATGGCTCACACCCACCATGAGAACAAGTGTGCTGTGTGGTGCACCATTTAAATGCTTTCGGGCTAAGTGTGATGCTGCTGCTGCTAACATGCAACATAAGCCACTTTACCATGATGAGAAGAATAAATCTTCCTGCAAAATGGTCCTGCTGTGACTTAAACTTGTATAATCCCTCCTGCTGCTGCTTTCTCAGTTGATTCGAACTGTAGAATTATCATTTGCAATGATGATTCCTAATTGCTGCCTATTGTCTCTGTGGTTTTAAGTCAGTGTGGATTGAATGACATTTGAGTGCTGCTTCTGTTGCCTGCCTGTAGCTGCTGCCTGCTGCTCTGACTAGTTTCCACGAGAAGTAATGCTTTGTCTGCTTCATGGGGATCCTCTTCACATAAAGTCGATTGATGATGCTGCTGCTGCTGCTCTAGTAAGTATCTGTATTTATTTTTTCAGGTGTAGGAGAAGGTGGATGGTGGGTTGGTATTGGGACATCATGAGGTTCTTATATGTTTGTACTTATTTTACATTTTCTGGTATGCTGAGGGTACATCATCATGACAACATGCAAGCCAACCAGGATTTGGATGTAGGATGTTGGGATGCACCCAATTTAACATTGCTCAAGGACAAGGTAAGTATTGTATTTTTCATTACGGGAATGAATAAGTGACTGCAACTCAGATATCTGAGTTAGAATGTAGTGTATTATTTTTTCTTTTCTAAATACATGCAGAATTCAAGAGCTGTTAACTCCAGGTGCACTGCAGCTGCTGCTGCTGCTGTTCAATACTGGTGCTATTCTTTACCTTGTGGTAAGTATTTCTTAATTTGTGATGGTCTTTGGTGGGTGGGTGGACCGGAGGAGGTGGCTGAGGTCAGATTGGTGGATATGGTTAAGTATTAAGTTTGTGGTTACTGCAGGACAGAGATGTCAGACTTTGACAGTAAATATCTTATATATGGTTCTGTCAATGTTCAGGATTTCCACTGCTGGGGTCGTAGTATGTTACTTCTCTCAAATCTGGCTGCTGTACGCTGGCTGTGCTCATCATACATAGTCTGGTCATGAAACATAGAATTTGACGGCAGATAAGGTGCTAGGCCCACCTAGTCTGCCATTTCCTACCTGATGGATAAGCTGCAGATTTTAATCAACAGCTTACTTCCTCTACCCCACTAAATTGCCTTTTGTCTGTTCCATGCATTCTCTGGTCTCCACTGTTCCTGACTCCACAACCTCCTCAGGAAGGCTGTTCTATGCATCCACAACCATCTCTGTGAAAAAATACTTTCTACATCTGAGCTGTCCCCCTCTATCTTCAGATTGTGCCCCTTGTTCTTGCACATCTCTTTTTCTGAAAGATGTCACCCTCTTCTACTTTGTTAATTCCTTAAGATTCTTGAAAGTTTCTATCATGTCCCCATCTCCTTCCTTTCCTCAAGGATATACATATTAAGCTGCTTTAGTCTTTCTTCAGTATGTCTTCTGGTGCAGATCCTGCACCATTTTGGTTACCCTCCTCTGAACAGCCTCTGCTCTGTCTATGTCTCTCAAGGAGATGGGGTCTCAAATTGCACACAGTACTCCAGATAGGGTCTCACCAGTCTGTACAGAGGATAACTTCCTGTTTTCTACTGTTGATGCCTCTCCCTATGCATCCCAGTATCCCCCCAGCCCCCTCACTGCCTTCTCACATTTGCACCTCACCTTTAGGTCATCTGATATAATTAATCCTAGGACTCTTCAGATTTTTGTTGTTATTATCTCACCCCACATTGTACTCTTCCCTGGGTTTTGTTTCCCAGATGCATTACCTTGCAATTCTTTGCAGTGAATCTGAGCTGCCATATATTTGACCATTTATCCAATTTTGCCAAGTCCCTTTTCATCCTCAACACCCCACCCTGTGTATCAACCCTGTTGCAGATCTTTGTGTCATCTACAAAGAGACATACTTTTCCTTCAGGTGCTCTCAATGTCACTATAAAGACATTAAAGGACCGGTCTCAATACAATTTCACTGGTACCCATGCTAGTTATCCTCCTTTCTTCACTGTGGACTCCATTTACTATTACCCTTTGCGTCCTGTTGTCAGCCAATTTTTATCCAGGCTACCCTTGGGACCACTCCAAGGCTGGCTAAGTTGTATATTAATCTTTGCATGAGACTGTGTCAAATGCCTTGCTAAAATCTAGGTAGACCATATCCACAGCCCCTCCTGGTCTACTACTTTGGTCACCCAGTCGAAGAAATCTATTGGTTCATGTGACATGGCCTTCCTGCTGTGAAACCATGCTGCCTTGGGTCCTGTGCCCCACTGGCCTCTATGTACTCAACAATTCTTTTCTTCAGAAGTGATTTCATAATTTTCCTTACCACTGATGTCAAACTAACTGGTCTGTAGTTTCTTACCTCTGACTATCTCCCACGTTTGTGAAGTGGAATCACATCTGCCCTCCTCCAGTCCTCAAGTACCACCCATCCTCCCATGATTTGCTAAAGAGGTAGTCAGTGGCGTTACAGGTTCTACCCTTAGTTCTTTTAGAATTCATGGATGAATACCATCAGGCCCCATTGCTTTTGTCCACCCTCAGTTTCAAGAGTTCTTTTGAAACCCTTTCTTCTATGAATGAACTGGGTATTCCCCCCATTCAGATTGTTTTTCTTGTTTGGTTTAGGTACCTCCCCTCCTCTTCCATTGTGAATACTGAGCAGAAATATTTGTTCAGTATCCTGCTTTTCACTGTCATCCTCTGCTCACAAACCCTCTCCTTTATTAAGTCTCTCTATCCCTCCTTGATCTTTCTTCACTCCCTAATGTACCTGTACAAAGGTTTTATCCCCCTTCTTAACAGAGTTGGCTATCTTTTCCTCCAGTTTGTGCCTTTGCTATTCTGACTGCCTTCCCTGCCTCCTTCTGCTTTAACTGATAAGTTCTCTGTCCTGCTTCTTCTGTGTTTCCTTATATTTCCTGATTGCTATCCTTCTCTCCTTAACCTTCCTTCCACCTCTTTTGAGAACCATAGTGTTTTTCCGTCACTTTGTTTTGTTGATTTGCTTCACACAAAGGCTTGTTGCCTCTGTGATGGCTGTTTGATAATTCCCATTGTTGCTCCACCCTCCTTCTTGCCTATTTGCTAGTGCTTTTTCTGAGGCACTCTCTCATTTTCCCAAGTCAGCCCTCTAATGTCCAATACTCTTATTTTGTATTACTTGACACTATTGGCTGTTTATTGTGAACCACACTGTTTGGTGGTCACTTGTTCCCCAGATGACTACCTACTTCTAGATCTAAGATCCTTTCTCCATCCCCATTTGAAGACCAGGTCTAAGACTCTCTCTGAGTGGAGTTCCAGCACTAGCTGTCTAGGCATGCCCCTGTGGGGCATCAAGAATGACCCTTCTCTTGGATGTGCCTGCAGCAAAGGCACTCCTGTTAACATCTGGCATATTCAGGTCCCCATCAACAATATTCCATTTTCTGACATTTTAAGGATGCCTGCTATCATTTCCTTGTCCATTTCCTCCCCTGAGATGGGGGCTGTACTACAACCCCATACGGATTATGGTGCCATTTCCTGTCTCAGGGTGACCCATAGTGACTCATCAACTTCCTGTTTACTCTTTAGTTCTGTTGCTTTAATCCTTCCCTTATATGAGACTACTTCTTCTCCTCATTTTACCCCGCTGTCCCTCCTGTAGATTGTGTATCCTGGTATGTTGACTCCCAGTCATGGTTGTCCTGTGTACCATGTTTCAGTGACTGCCACAATATCCAGGCATCCCTCTTCCAACAAGGACACTAGTTCAGGGAGTTTGTTATACAGACTGAGGGCATTGGTACTCATCACCTCCATTTTTAATGGCACTACCCCTTTCCTTGCCCCATCCCTGTCCTCTGCCTTTTCTGCATTTACCACTGTCCAGCTCCCTACTGACTTCTCTACCTGGTATTTACCTCTCTAACTACTGTGTGTTTTGAGGAGGCTACGGATTCCCTGCTCCTCTTCAGTGTGCCTTCCACCCTTGACTAGTTTAAATGCTTGCCAATGAAGCATTTAAACCTATCACCTAGGATCCTGGTTCCCCTGGACAGATGCAGACCATCACACCAGTATAGGCCCGCATCCCTCCAGGTGGCTCCCAGTCCCAGTGAAGTCAAAACCTTGAACTCCACACAGTTTTTCAACCATTCATTGAATTCCATGGTGCAGAATATCCTAGCATCATCTTTGCCACAGACAGGTAGCACCTCGAAAAGGGTTACCGTACATGTTACTTGTCTAAGACCCTCCCAGCACTTTTAAACTCCTCTTGCACTGCTCTGATCCATTCACAGCCAGGTCATTTGTCCCTAGGTGGACAATGACATCCACTCCCTCTCTCGTGCAGCTGCTTCCATGATCCTGAGGATTTGCTTCCTGTGCCTCTGAGCTGTGATGCCAGGCAGGCATCTTACCTCGCTATCCCTTCCTCCTCCTTCTACTCCCCTAATGATTGAATCTCCCACGGGGTGGTTCCCTTCCCTGTGCGGTCTCATGCCACCTTCTTGTGGGTCTCCTTTGTGGAGGTTCCCAGCATCCTCCTTGGTCTCCACTGCAGTTGCCTCCATAGAGGAACCACTCTTTGCCAGAACAACATATGAGATTGTGGAGCAGCAGAACTGGAGGAATGCACCTCTGTTCCACCACCCTCTCCCTCCCTGAGCCCACTTTGGTCCAACGCTCCTCTTTCTTGGCAACCTCTGAGGTGGGTGGTGGCCCAGGTGGTCCCTGGGTGAGGGAAGAGTTTCACAAATCCTAGCCAGGCCAGCCTGGAGACAGGTAAACTTCCTCCCTCAAACCAGAAAAGGTGCCTGCAAATAGGCAGCATTGCAGCCTCCAGAATGTCTCCCGGAACACTGCTGCCCCACAGCCATTGCACTGCACCACTCCCATCTTGACTTATTTTGTATCCCCTCTCCTGTTACTTTGTATGCTTACTGTATCCTCCTCTATGTATTTTACACCTACTTTCCTACTGCCTATGTGCCCTCACAACTCTAACCCTTCCTTTTCTGGGACAGGAACTTCCTATAGTCTTTAGTAGTCTCCTTCTTCCTTGCTTGATTCAGACCTCCAGCAGCCAGGGCAGAAAGAGCTATTTTTTAGGTTCTTTCAAGATTGATGGAAACTAATGTGTCTCAGTGATTCTTCCCTTCTTACTGCCAAACTGGAAGTTCCTGTTGTCAGTCAAATCCAGTGGATATAAAAGTAGAACTGGCTTAGGGTGGGAAGGAGGGCAATTAGTAAGAAAATGTAGTCCTAGTCAGTTGTTACTTGCTATAAAAGCAAGATTATCCTCTGCCAAAAACTGACAGCAGGAAGCTATAATTGGAGACACCTGCTTTTGTACTCCTAAGCTCCTCAGCCACCCCCCAGTTAGCTTCTCTCCTCTGCTCCTGACTCAGCAAATTAAGTTGATGCAGCCCCTTCCTCAAACAGAGAATCATACAGTGACTTTTTTTACTTAAATGAGACCCCTACTTCTAATAAAATACCTGTTTGCTTAATCCCAACAGGCACTGACTCCGCTGAGATATAAATGATTTATCAGTAAGAAAGCTGTTGTTCCTAGTCAGTTGTTACTTGCTCTGAAAGCAAGATTTCTCTGCCAAAACTGACAGCATGTCAAGTGTTCCAGTTTAACAGCCATTTCTGATATAACTATAGCTTCCTGTAATGATGGAGGGCACCCAGTTGTTTTAACAATGATAAAAATGTTTTCTTCTTTTCTCTTATTGCCAGACAGGTACAAAGTACCTGAAGTGGAATAATTGGCTTGGTTTTCTGGTGGACATTTCGAAGTATCCCATCTCTGTGCAGCATTGGTGACTAAATAGAAATCTTCCATCCTGTGTGTGGACATTGGATCAAGGTGCTGCACCTGTGAGGTGTGGGCCACTGCTGACAACTAAAACATATGGTTCTTTTTTGTGGAAGACTGCTGGAGGAGGAAGAGGATGAGTAATTTAGCCGGACTCAGTGGCAGCATTAATGTATGCTGAGTAACATAGTACTGGCTGTGCACTGTCTGACTAAGTTGTCATTGTTGTATATACAGTGGTGGCACACTCACTAGACATTCACTCATGGTGTCATGGATGAGGCATAAGTGAAATGGGGTGGGGTGCTGGTGCTGGCTATGGGTGGGGCAAAACACCTTTAGCCTTCTTGAGTGACACATCATCCATGAAGCAACCCTCAAAGTCTCCGAGACTGGAGTCATCACAAGATGGACATTCAGTAAGCATTGCTGCTTCATCTACCCTCTGCTAGTAGAGGCCTTACCACTGTGGACATCTTCATTGTCATCATCGTCCCTGAGATGCAGTTCTTGGGGCAACACCATTGAAATAATTGTGTTATGTGGAATGTCAGCCTGATTCATTTTATAAATATTAGGCTGGAAACATTGTTGGGGAAAGATTTTCCTTGGTTATGCACAATGGGCCCAGCAGAACAGAACACCCATTCCACACTGACACTGGATGGTGGGCAGCTGAGGTATTTAAAGCAACTGATGCCAGTGCAGGCCACTCCACTTGCTTTGCTTCTCCAGTTACACAATGGCTCATCAGTGATGCCAAGATGCTTGCTTTCTGCCATGTAGGCATCCACTATATGTTGTGCTGCCCTGAGTCGGCTGCCTCATCATGCTCCTCCTCCTTCTCTTCAATTTCTTCAATGCCCACCTGGTACAGAGCATCCCAAATGGGATTACCTGCCATGCTGTGCTGTGACTTTGACATTGTGTCTGATTTGGTGTCCTCTGATGATTTACTGGTGGTGGTGGTGGTAGCAACACCTGGTATTTCTTTATGTGCCTTTTGTGTCTCTGCATTTTTCCTCTGTGCCTATGTACCCATCTGACAAGATAACTGGTCAATTTCTCCACTCCTTGCATGACCCCCTTCAATCATGGCAGGCAAGCCACATTTATACCATGGATCCAGCATGGTAGCAACAGCAAACTCATTAGACTGCATAATGCTACAGATATGTGTTGCTGTCCAGTATATGGAGCACATGACCATTGCATGAACAGAACTCTGATCATCACTTTCCTCCATCTGGTAACAGACATTTAACAGTATCTGCCTCAGCACATGTATCAGTGGTATTGACTGACTTATGCAGGCAGTGTCCCCACTTACTGACTCACAACCTGTGTTGCATGCTCAAATGGATGCAGAATGCATATTATGCCATTCATTTGTTGCCACTGCTCCATTGTTAGGGTGATGTACACTCCTGCACAGTCCGGTGGTGTGCAGCAGTAGGTAATCTGAAACCACCTCATACTGCTCATAAAGCTGGTCCAGCAGTCTGCAGCATGCAGTTCCACCTGGTAACAACATCAAGCTTCATACAGTGCTCAGGCAGTTGGTTAGTGTGCTGCAGCTCAAGAAGATGGTCAAGGATCTTGCAGAATGGGCAAAGTGAACACAGATGCATCTGGGGACATACACAGTTTCTTTTATTTCATCCTGGTTCAGAAATTGCTGCACAACTAAATTAAGGCAGTGCACCAGTCAGGAACTCTGAAAAAACACTATCAGTAATGCACTTAACAACATTGGAGCCATTGTCACTGCCAATAAATCCTGCTGTAGTGACTGTGCATTGATCCACTCATCAATGTTATTTGCAGCACATTCAACATTTCCTCAGTAATGTGAGACCCTGTAACACTTTGCATAGTTATGGTTGCATTCTGCCGAATACCAGGTGCATTGTTACCACCACAATTTTGCTTTCATGAGCTTTTGCCAAGGTCCAAGTCAACAACCACCCCAGGTACCTGTGCCCACTGCTCTGTTATGCACAGATATGAGCTACCAGCTGTCTGCCCACTTGTCTACATATCCATTTTAAGGTGGATATATTTTGAGGAAGAATGCTTCATGGCATATAGGACGGACTGTGAAAATCTGCTGTAGAGTTCGGGCATGGCATGTTTGGAGAAATATGTTCACGATAGCACTTGCCATTTGAGACAGGCATGGGCCATCAAACAGTGGAATCCTGCATTCTCCATAAGGAGAGGGCAACAGGTTGATGGTGACATTTCAGCTGTGGCTGCATTCAACTCACATGCAGCAGCATGATTCAGAGGTACTTTGAGTTCCACTCAAACACACTCCTCAATGTGGGCTGCATCTTGGCAGCGGGTCACCAAAACGCTTTACTTGTGCCACCAATGTTGTTCTTGCTGGGGTACCAGGTGACTCTTGGGGCCTAGGATGTGCAGCATGTATGAAACTGGTTATTTTGCTGGATTTGGGACCTGATTATGTACTTTTATGACTCGTGGGACTGGCAGCTCCACTGCTACTATGTCTACTGCTGGGAGAGAAAATTATTCCTTACACTACTCCTTCTCCACCGACTCACTCAGCCCTCCCTCCTCCTGCTCTATTGCACTGCTGTCACTAACATTAAGCTTGACAAGCAAAGTCCTGCCAACAGATATGGTATCTTTCTGGTGTTGGTGCCGGCTCAATGGGTGCTTGTTTTCAAGTGGACGTGTTGCCCACGGTGCCTAGGTGGCTGCCACTATCTTGCACATGCTTGACATAGCTGACAGATTGCCATTATGTCATTAGCTGCATCAAACATGAAAAATCCCAAACTAGGGACATTGCAACTCTAGATTTGACATGATGGGACTGAGACTTGGACAACGTACCCAGAGGTGTGGAAGTTTTGCTTTTGTGCCACTTGCATGATATCCACCATGCTACGTTTGGGAGTTAGGGTGACTGGACTGCTTGTTGTAGGCTTTCTGATATCCTCACCCTCAGTCTTGTCATCTAAATTGGCTACATCATCATCACCCTTCATCTTTTCACTTCTGGCTCCCAGAGCAGATCCAACACCTCATCATCATCTCTACCAAAACATATTATATCCTCCTTCTCCTCCCTATCACTGACTACTGCCAGACAAACTTTTCCTTCTCTGGCATCTCCTCATGGGGGCTGACTTTCTTATCTCCTTCTCCCGGAGAAAAACACTGAATCTGGACACTATCACCCTCACCACCATCAGAGCCTCTTGAGCAGGAACAACAGTCACACTGACAACTTTTCAACCTCCTCCTTGACCTCCGTGCCTCCACTGGTGTGGGTATCTCCCTTATTCCTAGTATCATCCCCAACAAGCATACTAGCTACAGATTGGGCAGTAAAATTGAGTCACAGACTTCAAGTCACTTCTAACCTCGATTTTGCTGCTACTGTCTGCCACAGCAGCAGCGGCAGAGGCCACAGAGACGCAGATTCACAAATAGGTTTGCTTTTTCCATCAGACTTCTTTGATCCACCTCCCACCCTAGCATCTTTACCTGAACGTCTCTTGGCAGGCATATCCGTTTTATATAGTAGCCAACTAGGTCAGGTAGTAAACAGCAGTGGTGTAACAGGGAGGAAAGGGTTAATATAGTAAGCAAATTCAATCAAAAACTGGAGCAGCTGCAATACAGATGCTAGATCACAATTTTAATTTCTGTGAGCAATTATCAATGCAGTGTACCTGGATATGGACAAGTCAAGTGGTCAGGTCACTGTACTCAAATACTTTCAATAAAGAAAATAAATCACAAAAGTGATTCAGCAAAGGAAACAGGAACAGAACTACTCAGTCAGAAGAATGTAGTAACTGTTCAGATAAAGTGACCAAAAACAGTCAATATGTAAGAAAATATAACAAATAAGTAGCACACAAGCTACACATTTCAGACTTAAAATAAATTACAGAAACTCACTCACAACTTGTGAGAAATATGTCAAATGTTAGGAACTAGTCTGCTCTACTTTCATTTCACACATACACACACACACACACACACATAGAAACCACATGGTCAACCCTCCCCACTCACTCCTCTCAGACACAAGAAAACTGAAACACTAAGTTTAACTAACTATTCTGCAAAGATACAAAACAAAAAAAATGTTTACTAGCAGCACTAGGAACCAAACTTGCAACTTTGTGAGCAATTGACTCTCAAAAATCACCAAAAAGAGGTTTTTGAATGGTTTATTGGCTGTGATGCACCATACTTAACTGCTCTCAATTCAACAGAGAATATACTGTGCAGGATTAATTTTTTGATTTTGCACATCTAGTTCAGGGTAGGGGTGGGTTTGTAGTGCTAGGTGCCAACTGTGTTCCCAGCTGGTGCACCGAGCCTTGGGTCACCCAGTTAGGGTGAAGCAGGATCTGAGTTCTGGGCTGGCAGGTGGTCTTGCAGTGTAGTGCTTGATGCATTTAAGTGGGATGTGCACTTATCCAATATGCAATGGAAATGGCACCACATTCTGCACAGGGTTGTATACAGACCCCATGTCAGGGAGGGAATGGACAAGGATATGATAGAAGGCATCCTTAGGATGGCAGAGAAAGGAATTACTGTTAATGGGAGACCTGAATATGCCAGATGTTAACTGGAACACTTTAACTGGAGCACCTTTGCTTCAACACATCCAAGAGCAGGGCCATTCTCGATGCCCTACAGGTGGCATGCCTCAGACAGCAAGTTTTGGAACCCACTCATGAAGGAGCAATCTTAGACCTCAGACTGTCAAATGGGTCAGTGAGAGAATCTCAGATCTAGAAAAGGGTAGCCATCTGGGAACAAGTGACCACCAAACAGTGTGGTTTATGATAAACTCAGCTACAGAGTCAAGCCATACAAAAGTGAGGGTACTGGACTTCAGGAGGGCTGACTTTGGCAAGATGGGATAGTGCCTTAGAAAAGCACTAGCAAACAAGCTAGAAGGAGGGTGGAGCAACAATGGAATACATTAAACTGCCATCACAGAGGCAATAAGCCTTTGTGTGAAGCAAATAAACAAATCAAAATGAAAGAAAAGCCACTATGGTTCTTAAAAGAAGTGGCAGGGAAGGTCAGGAAAAAGATAGCATTCAGGAAGTATAAGGAAACACAGAAGGAGTAGACAGAGAGCTGTACCAGTTAAGGCAGAAGGAAGCAGGAGGAAGTCAGAATAGCAAAGGCCCAAACCAAGGAAAAGATAGCCAACTTGGTTAAGAAGGGGACAAAACCTTTATAGGTACATCAGGAGTGTAGAAAGACAAAGGGAGGGATAGTGAGGCTGAATAGAATGGACGGTAGGAGGGCAGAGAGGGACAGTAAAAGCAGGGATACTGAATAAATATTTCTGCTCAGTATTCACAAAAGAGGAGGAGGCGGGAGGTGCCTAATTCAATTAACAGAAGCACTCTGGATAGAGGATGATCCCCAGTCATTTCACAGAAGAAAGGGTTCTGAAAGAACTCTTAAAACTGAAGGTGGACAAAGCAATGGGGCCTGATGGAATTCACCCCAGAAT
Source organism: Neoceratodus forsteri (assembly GCA_016271365.2). Classification (NCBI taxonomy): domain Eukaryota; kingdom Metazoa; phylum Chordata; order Ceratodontiformes; family Ceratodontidae; genus Neoceratodus; species Neoceratodus forsteri. Next base: position 1,022,925,481 of record CM028129.1, read on the forward strand.
TCTAAAAGAATTAAGGGAGAACTAGTGAAACCACTGACTACCCTTTTAACAAATCAGGAGGATGGTGTGGTACCTGAGGACTGGAGGAAGGCACATGTGATTCCTCTTCACAAAAGTGGGACCAAGACAGAGGCAGGAAATTACAGACCTGTCAGTTTGACCTCTGTGGTAGGGAAAGTGATGGAATCACTTCTGAAGGAAAGAATTGTTGAGTACCTAGAGGCCAGTGGGGCACAGGACCCAAGACAGCATGGGTTCATAGCGAGAAGGTCATGTTAGACGAATGTAATTTATATCTTTGACTGGGTGACCAAAGTAGTAGACCAGGGAGGGGCTGTGGCCATGGCCTACCTAGACTTTAGCAAGGCATTTGACATAGTCCTACACAAAATATTAATAGTCAAATTAACTAGCCTGGGAGTGGGTCCCATGGTGGTAGCCTAAGTAAAACATTGGCTGGACAACAGGACACAGAAGGTAATTGTAAATGGAGTCCACTCTAAAGAAAGAGGGGTTACTAGTGGGGTGCCACAGGGTTCAGTACTGGGTCCAGTCCTTTTAATGTCTTTATAAGTGACATTGCAGAGGGACTTGAAGGAAAAGAATGCCTCTTGCAGATGACACAAAGATCTGCAACAGGGCTGATACACAAGGAGGCATGGAAAGGATGAGAAGGGACTTGGCAAGGTTGGAGGAATGGTCAGAAGTATGGCAGCTTAGATTCAATGCAAAGAAGTGCAAATAATGCACCTGGGAAACAAAACCCAGGGAAGATTACACAATGGGGCGAGGATAGTAACAACAACAACAATGGAAAAGGACCGGGCTAATCACATCAGATGACTTTAAGGTTAGCAAGAATGTGAGAAGGCAGTAGGGAGGGCTGGGGGATACTGGGATGTATAGGAGAGGCATCACTAGCAGATAACAGGAAGTTGTCATCCCTCTGTACAGACAGTTGGTGAAACCCCATCTGGATTACTGCATTCAGTTCTGGAGACCCCATCTCCTCAAGAACATAGACAGGATAGAGGCAGTCCACAGGAGGGCAACTAAAATTGTGCATGGTCTGCAAGAGATGCCATATGAGGAGAGACTAGAGGAGCTTAATATGTATAACCTTGAGGAAAGTGGGGAGGGGGGACATGATAGAAACTTTTAAGTACCTCAGTGGAATCAACAAAGTCCAAGAGGGTAGCATCTTTCAGAAAAGAGATGTGCAAGAACAAGGGGACACAATTTAAAGATAGAAGGAGGGCAGTTCAGGGGCAATGTGAGGAAGTATTATTTCACAGAGAGGGTAGTGGATGCATGGAACAGCCTTCCTGAGGAGGTTGTGGGGTCTAAAACTGTGAGGGAATTCAAGAATGCATGGACAGACATAAGGCAATTTTGTGGGGGGAGGAAGAACTAGGCTGTTGGATAACTAGGATCTGCAGCTCATCCTGTAGGTAGGAAAATGGGCAGACTAGGTGGGCCAAGCGGTCCTTATGTGTCATCAAAGTCTATGTTTCTATGTGCACTTAAGTGGCTCCACTGCAAATAGATATGATAAAAGACACAAGCAGAGGGCAGGTCAGTTAGGAAAATTAAGAAAAGGACAGGACACAGGATGGAGCCCTGTAGGACCCCTGCTAGAATGGTAAGGGGGGAACAGGATGCCTCCCACCTGTACTGACTATTGACAGCCCCTAAGGTATAAATGGAACCAATCAACAGAGGGAGCTGAGAGGCTAGCTGAGCTCAGTTTGTCCAGGAAGGGTGGATAGAATACGTCAAAAGCTTTGGCCAGATCAATAAATATGAAAGCAGTGATATGTCACTGATCCATCCTGGAGAAGATAGAGTCAGTCACTGCAGCAAGAAGGAGATAGTAGAGTGGTGTTTCCTAAAACTAGACTGGAAGAGGGAGAGAGAAAATCTGAGGAGTGAAGGAAGTCAGCAAGCCTAGAGTAGGAGATGGTCTCTTTCAGTTTTGCAATAGAGGGAGTATTGTCCATCAGATGTTGCCAGGAGAAGATGGTGTCACCCTTTGTACAGAGGCAGAACCTTCATAACCATCCAGGCCTGAGGGACAGCATTGAGGGAGAAATAGAGGTTCTGAATGTGAGAGAGTAGAGAGGCAGTGGCCAGAGCCAGGATATGTACAAGTTTGGGGTCCGATCAATCAGGGCTAGATCTAGGGGACTAAGTGAAGTAAAGGCAAGACAGACTTCCTTTGGGAAATTGTGAGGAATTGGAAGCCCCAGATGAATGGGTTGGAAGAGAGGCAGCAGAGGACAAATGGGTACAATGACCTGGACAAGGAGGAGAGGGACTGCACAAGAAGTGAAGAATTCATTAAAATAAACAGCAACTGAGAAAAAGGTAGGAGACTGATGAGCTGTCCACCAGGAGGATAGGGAGTGGACTGGGGACTGGACTGGGGATCAAAGTGAGTAGATGACCTTCCAGAATCTTGATGGGGATCTAAGATTAGACTGAAGGTTAGATTTGAAGTAGTGGACCTTATCAGTGTGAACAGCCTTAGTGCAGGAATTCCTACGCCGACCTGTGGGAAAAGAGATCAGATGGGAATTGGGGATTTGAGTCATGCCCAAGCTTGGTCCTGGCACTTCCACAAATCAATGAGGGCAAATGCATTCCAGGGGTGGTGGGAGCTTTTACCCTGAACTTTTTGGGGGTCGAAATGTCCCAGGCATGGCAAAATACTGCACAGAAAATGGAGAGAAGTGTTCCAATGTCTGGGGCAGATTAGACTGGGAACCAAATGAAGACATTGAAAAGTCATCAAAGTCATGAGTCTCTTCAAATAAACTATTGACACTTAGCAGTATCTGTTGCTAAACTTTATTATAAAAAATATGCTTACACCCCCAAACCACACTGGTACTCTATATCATTTTTTTGTATATCTGTTTTCAACTAAATTGTTTAATTATATATCTTAATATAATTCAAAACATTCCCACTAAAAGTGGTTATATGTTCACATTACTGTGATTTACCAATTAATATGTGATTAAGATTACGTCGCGGTTATGGGATGTAAGCAAATGTTTTGTGCATTTTAAATACATGATAATGAGGAGCTCAAATTCCAGAAGCACTGTTAATGGTTTATTTACACAGTATTTGAAGTTTAAATGGAATTTTAGGAATACATGAATACTGTATGTACAGATTATGCATTATACACACATGATAATCTGATGATTTAAATATTTAATTTAAGAATTTTTTCAGAAATGAATTGAATAATGTCACTTTTGTATATATTTTACATTTATTACAGAACACTTACACTAAATCATCTTGAAAAGCCTGTACATACAGGTGAAATGTTAGGGTCTTGTGAGAAAAGACAAAAATATAATAAAGTTTAGAAATGGACACTGCTGAGTGTCAACGTATTTGAGGACTCATGACTTCAATTATTTTTGAGTGCCTATATTCCTCCAGTGAGTCCATATAATTTGATCCATTTCCATGGATTCTTTTCTGATGTCACCAATTAAAGACAGCAAGTTCATTTAGGAGAGCATTTGTATTAGAACACCTACAGTAAGTGGTCGGGTCAAATGTATTTAGTGGTGGATTTATTGTGACTCACTTTCCTGATACAGTAGGTCAAATGGTGGCTACCAGAGGAAATAATACCATTGGCTGAGCTAATAAGCTTCATAAAGCTACAAGACTGAAGGGTGAGTGGCCTTTATGGAGCTCATTAACCTTGGAGATGGCATTAATTCTTGAGTACAGGCCTTTTCTAGCTTTTGTTTTATCTAATGGATTAGGTTGGACACTGTTTGCTATAGCAATGTTTTTCTTGTAGTATACGGCTTTTTCATAGTGTAGGAAATGCCTGTTTTGTTCTTTACTCTTTCCATAGTGCAGGGACCTCCTATTAAAGGAGGCATGGCTCCGTTGTTTTTCAGTAGTGTACGGGTGTGGCCATCTATGAAAGTGGCATGCAGTTAGTGGTCAGATGGAGCATGCAGCATGATTTGCAGTTGGGAGCAGGCAGACAGTGGCTCTTTCTATGACTGGAGCAGTGTTTTTTAGTGGAGTACAGTGAGACCATTGTGGAACCTGATAGATGTGTTCACAACAGAAGCAGCATAAAGGGCCTTGAAACAGCATATTGTGGTAATGCTTTGGTACTTTGGTAGGATAGGTTTCTGCAGGTGGGGGAGAGGATGGCTGTTATATGTGTTAAGAACAGGCTTGCAGCATTTGCCACATTAAGGTGCTTGTGTCATTCGAGGATTGCTAGATATGTTATTGGGTGTGTGATGTGTTATTGGGGTGGTTTGTAGTAAACTGGATATTAATGTGTTATTAAGGTGTTAATACTACATTGATACAGTGTAATTAAGCTAATTGAGGTCATAATATCATAATTGGCTACCATAATATATGGACACATATGATGGCTTTTCAATGGGGATGAGGGCTCAACCATATATTTTATACATAGATATATAATACTGGCACGGTAGCACCAGTATAGGTAGGGTTGAGCTACAAGTTTTATGTTAAACCCTAGCTTTGCACTTTAATAGCTTTGGCAGCATTTTACAAAATTAGCTGCCATTTTGCATGCATTCCTAGAAGGCAAGCTCTAACTATGTGGAAAGTTTCACAAGACAGCTTGTCGATTTGTGCGATCTGCATAATTTATTTTCCTGTAGCAGTCTATTTTTTTCCTGTACATAACTGTTTTTGTTTTTTCCTCTCATGTACAGCTACACAAAATTGATTTTTACTGAAACTTTCAGGGTAGAAGCATGTTGTGCAAAAGGTAGTGCCTTTGAAAGGTTTTGTGAAAAAATGTAAATGGTTCCAGAGTTTTACAAATTTAAAGTTGCATGCATTGTCTCGAAAAATACTTTTGGTGGCATGTGCTACCAGTGTACACAGTGAAGCAATCTTTAAAAGGAAATTTCAAAATGTAATATCAGAAAGCCAGTAGTGAAGGACACTGTAAGAGTTGCTCATAATTTGTTCTTTCTCTTAGAGACATTCACGATTTTGTAACAGAGGAGGTTAAAAATACTCAAACTGAGACACACCAACCCAAAAAGTGTTACCATGGTCATGTGATGAGTACTGTATTAAAAGGCAGGAATCACTGGACAACTTTTGTGTATTTGTCAGCCAGTCTGTAATGGCGTCACATTCAGAAAGAATGAACGTGATTGAGCTTATTGATAACTGTCTGATTCATGATCACACTACTTTGTCGGGTCACAGTTTGGCTTCATTGGCTCTTGGTGTGTGTCACAGCATTCTTCATCACATGTGCATGACAGCAGTACATCAAACAGGGATGAGGCCATTTGTTAGATTGATTCATGATGTGAGGGACTTATTCTAGGATTGGCAAAGTTAGAAAAATATTATTAAAAAATGGAGACATGGCAAATGCTGGCAAGTTGTTGTATTACTGAAATCAGAGATTTGATCATGCTTCCAAGGACACTAATTTTTTTAAATTCAATATACTTTATTAAAGTTTTTTACACAGAACAAGGTATGCATGGTTACATACAATGGATTACCAAGGATACAACAGTATACAGTGTGCCAAAGAAGTGTTGGTTTACTTATAACAAAATACCCCTGCTACCTACTCCCCATCCACTCAAACCCCCTCATAACTCCCAGCCCACCAATCCCAAAACCCAACTCCTATAGAGTCTAGTATGAATACAACATTTTAAAAATTTGGGATGTCATATCCATTGTCTTATCAAATATTGTCTTATCCTAAAGGAGGCAGTATAGCGCAGTGGTCTAAGGCTCTGAGCTACAAATCTGGTGACATCCAACAGACCAGACCTGAGTTTGAATCCCACAGCTTCCATGTGCATACTGTGTGACCCGAGCAAGTCACTTAACCTCCTTGTGCTCCCAGGTCGCTCCTGTAAAAAGCTTTCAGCTTAGTGTGCTATACCTGGTTAAACAACCAAATAAAAAAAAAACTACGGGTTCCTGCAAAAGCATCTCTTTAGGAGTTGTTGGACTGATAAGGTGGAGACTTTTGCAAACTGGGAGTAATAAAGGTGACGTATTGAGGTTCACCAGGTCATAGTACCAATTACTGACAAATCTTATACAGAGTGTAAAGTTTGTCCCATTTTCTATTAAAACTGGATAGCTGGTGCCTGAGACACGCTATTATTTTTTCCAGTCACACATTAGCTAGCAGCTTCTTTAACCATTCTGTGTAAGATATAATGACAGGGCCCTTCCAGTGTCTCATAGCTCACTTTTTAACTGAGCGTGATATAAGGGACATACTAAATCTTTCTTTAACAGGAACCTGAGATTAATCCCTAAAATACAAATTTCTGGTTTAAATAGAGAGTCTAGGCCTAACAGGGATCGACCTTGGACTGTATTTCCATCCACAGGGGCTGAATCATCAGACATCCATAACAAATGCATCAATGTGCCATCTACCTGTCTGCACCTGTTGCATTTTGGATCCTGTATTTGACCCATTCCTGCTAGCCTGGCAGGGGTATAGTATAAGTTATGTAGTATATAGAATTGCATTGTGAGCAATTTGTCATTAGCAGTATAAGAGTATACCACTTGCCAAATTTTGTCCCATCTAAATGCAATCAAAGGGAATTGGGCGCCCAATAATTTGACTTACCTTGAATATCTAGGTGGAAAGTAAGGTAAAGAACTGAGACTATCTGGAAACTGAGTGGGCTGCCAAAGTTTACCAGATAATATATTAGGAGTTTGACTGGTCAGTGGACCATAAACCCTGTCCAAATTTCATAATCAGAAGATGCCTGATTTGAAAGCATCTAAAAGTCTGTGCCCTTGAGAAATGCAAAAGAGTCAGCAGGTCAGAAGTGGATTTAACCTTCCCTTGCTCTAGGAGTTCTGAAATTCTGACTTCAGTAATGGGTGCCCTCTGGTGGGCTTTAAACACTTATTGACCAGCATAAAATTAGGATAGAGATACAATGGTTGGGAAACATCCTTAGTGTCATCACTCTGGGAGAATATTCATTTTGACAACACTGATTCTTCCTGTAGGGACAGATATAATGGAGCCCATAGTTCCAAATCTTGGGCAATAGTCCCCACAGAGGAATACAGATTGAGTTTTGACTTGAGCTAGATCTGAGCTTAGCATCAATCCCAAATAAGAAAGCTGTGAAGCCAAGGCCAGCTGCAGCACTGCAATATGCGCTTTATGGGTATGGGGTTCAGTGGCATAACTATGGATTTTTCTGGTTTAATTTGTAGTTTGAATATTTCCCATAAGTGTCTATTATGCTCAGCACCTCTGGAAGAGTAACAGCAGGGTCTGTTATGTGCAACAAAATATCGTCCGATACACTGACAGGTGGAGATCCAGATTACCTACAAATATGCATTTTATTATAGGGAATTGTTAAGATGATATAGTAATGACTCTAGGTATAGGTTGAAAAGCATTGGGATAACGGGCACCTTTGTCATGTGCCGGAGGATAATGGGAAAGGGGCTGTAAAGACACCATTGTGATATACCTTAGCAGTGGATGCATATATAGAGACTTTAACCACTATATAAAGGTTCAGGGAAACCTGAACTTATTCAGTACTGCAAAGAAAATGCTCAGCTAACCCTGTCAAGGCCTTCTTTGCATCCAGGGAGACCAAAGCCATAAGCTGTGACTCCTCCATGGACGCAGAGAAGATGTGAAACAGTTTTCATAAGTGATCTGAGGAATTTCTTCCTGCGACAAAGCCCACTTGTTCCATACCTAATAAGGGGTCCATACCTTTGCCAGCCAGGAGTTTTGTATCATAATTCATAAGGAAATTGGGAAATAATTAATAACTCTATTGGGGTTTATTTAGTTTGTGCAGTACTATAATTAATGCTTCTAATAGGGAAAAGTCTGAGATGCATGAATCACAGATGTAGTTAAACATCTGAAGTAATGGTGACATCAATTGTGCCCTGAATACTTTATAAAACATGGAGGGAAAGCCATCTGGCCCAGGTGCCTTCCCATCCGCAGAGACTGTATGGCCTCCAAGAGTTCTTGCTTAGTTATGCTATGCATCAAAAATCATTCTGGTCCTGTGTTAAAGGAGGAAGGGGAATTTGTTTAGATATTCTTGTATGGCTTCACTTTACAGAGCATTATCTGGGAGTGAATATAGCTCTTTATAGTACTCACAAACTCGAGATAATATCCTTTGGGGTAGTAAGAAGGGCATTATCCTTAAGAGAATTAAGTGCCATCACAATCCTGGACTGCTGCTTTTCAGCCACAGTGCAAGCAGATGACTGGCTTTTTCACCCTGTTCCACATATCAGGCCCTCTTGTTATTTCTCTACCTGCCTGTGGTTCCAATGGAAGATGAGCAGGTGGGGGTGATGGGGCCATGGGCCTCTCTCATGCCTGTCAGGTGCTTTAGTACCAGTTTTAATTGGCCAGTACAAGCGTAGAAGTCCTAGTGCCTAGGGGGCTTCAGATCAAATCTGTGTCACAAGCAGGTAGTTTGCAAGTTCTGGTCCCCTGGGCTGTGGGTTTTAGACACCAGTCACATGGAAAGGCCCTGAGCTGGTAGCCTAGGCTCTGTGTGCTATGGGGCAAGCTTTGGGGGCTGATCATCGGTTGTGAACAACCCCGCATGGGGCAAGCCAGACTACAACTGGAGGCATAGCACCGGGTGAGTAGTGGAAAACCCCAGCATGAGGTGAGCCTGGCTGCAGCTGGAGGCATAATTTCTGGGCAGGCTAGCAGAGAAGGACCAGTAGGACCATGGTTTGACATGTTCTCTTATTTCTGCCCATAGTAATTTTACAGAGATGGTGCCCAAGAAAAACAGATGACCAGCAAGAGGATGATGGATGAGGCTGCTAAACTGATGGGACAGATATCAGAGCTCATGGCGGTGGCAAAATGGAAAAAGGAGGAGGAGGAAGCAGTGGAAATGGAAGGAGATGGATGAATGGGTGGGGAAAGGGAAAGAAGCCACGAGGAGCAAGGGCCAACCCTGAACTAGCGTCAGTTCCATGGCCAGAGCCAGAGCTAGATAATGTAAGCCTGGATAGGGGTAAGGACATGGTGGATATCACCAAAGATGGTAACCTCAAGAAGTACTTGGAGGGGCTGCTGGGGACATGGGGAGGAAGGGATAGACAAACGGAAAAGTGCTCCAAGACATACAAGGAAAGAAGGGGGTGGGTGGACTTGGGCACAATCCGGGGCCAGAAATACAATGGACCCCGGACTCAGGTTGGGTGACCACATGTCAGCCTCACTAAAGGAGCGGATATGGAAAGGGGAGTTCATGGACATATTTGGATTGGTGGATGAGGATACCGCCAAGAAGTATGGCGAAGGTGTCAGTGGGAAAGTCTGAGATAGCTGTGGAACTTGCAGTGGTGGACCACAAGGCAGAGGATGCAAAATGGAAAGGAAAACCTTTGATAATTGGAAAGCGGGTTCACGGTATATGCGCCATAGTCCTGGAAAAGAGGTTGAACTGGCCATCCCACTACTGACCTACATGGCGACCATCAGGGATGCATATAAAGCCAAGTTGAGTTTTGGATGGCTCAAATACAATGAGGTCTTCCAGAGGTGCATGCAGCATGGGGAGACTTGAGGTGGGACAGTACCCATTCCAAGTTGTGGGTGAAGGCCATGTCCATGTCAGGCCAGGGACTCCAACCGGGTGGACACCAGGAGGTGGATCACCGGCCACAGGCACAAAAACCTGTTGCAGGTTCAACAAGGCATCCTGCAACTGGGAGCACTGTAATTTCAAGCACGTTTGTTTCAGATGTGGGGAACGCACCCATTGACAACCTGCAGGCAAGGGGGAGGGGAAAGGGAGTGGCTATCATCAGGACCTCCCTTTTGAGGGAGTGGGGAGAGGCTCCAATAGAGGTCGGGGGTTAACAGGAGGCCTCAGGACCACCTATGGTTATTAGACAGGAGCAGGAAAGGAGGTGGCGTTTTCGGCCCACACCCCATTGTACGGAGGTGGTGAGCCATGGACCCAGGAGTACCCTGACTGGGACCTGCTGGGGTTCCAGTTCGAAGGGGACATATACGTTGACAAGGCCATGCCCATGGGCTGCCTGGTGGCCTGTTCGATCTTTGTGACTTTCAGCTCATGGGTCCAGTGGGTGTTTGGGGAGAAATATGGCCACAAGAGGGTAGTGTACTACCTGGATGATTTTCTGATCATCGGGGAAACTGCTAGAGACACAGGGCATGTTGAGGGATTTCATGGCAATGTACAAGTGGATTGGTATCCCGCTGGCACAAGGGAAGGCTGAGGATCTGGCATGTAAGCTGGAGTTTCTGGGATTGAGGTGGACACAGGGCAAGGTTGTTTCTGGCTATTGGGGACAAAGTGGCCAGGAACAGGGGCTACTGGCTCAAGTAATAGGGAGGCAGATGGTGCTGATGGTACAACTACAGCAGCTGCTGGGGCACCTTAATTTTACATGCAAGACAATCAGCCTTTACAAAGGCATTTACAACAAGGCTATGGAGGGTGACTGGGAAGGCAAAAGCCTCACCACTGGGTGGACATCTCAAAGGGAGTACAAGAGGATCTCATGGTTTGGGAGGAATTCTAGACCAGTATAATGGGGTAATGTTCTGGCAGACAGAATGGGAGCGCAACACAGACCTAAAAGCTATACACTGACTCCTCAGGGGCACTCTGGATGGGAACATATTTTAAGGAGAATGTATGGTGGATGTCTGGCCAAGCCAATGGGGGCGAGGCCTGTTGAGACATCACATTTTGGAAATATTCAAATTTGGGCAGCCATGGAGAGTGGGGAGAGCAGATGAGGGAAAACACGTCATGCTGTGGTGCACAATAAAGGGTGGTGGAGGTTATCAACTGGCAGGGTGGAAACACGAAGACAGTGGGCCAAGTAATGAGGTGGTTGGTACTGTTGGGGCTAAAGCTGAATGTGTTGTTCAAAGCACAGCATATTCCGAGGATCAAGAATGAATTGGCTGACAGTCTTCCCACTTACAGCTCAACAGTTTCTGAAGCCTGGCACCACAGGCAGCAAACACAGGACCAGGGTCCCAGACTGGATGTGGATTGGAGGTCCACTGCAAGGGCACTGTCACTGGGATCCCGGGAAACCAGGACTCTGAGGGGTGTACGAAGGGGTTTGGAGCAACTTCAGGAGTTTTAGAGCTAGACAGGGTGGTACAGGAAAAAACAGTCTGGGACGAGCAGATCGAGAGGTCTGTGGTAGAAAAATGGGATGGGGATGGCGACACTACGATAGTGGCTCAGTTAGCAGGATTGAGCTGGGCATGCCTGACAGAGGGTGGCCATACACCATGGTGGGCAGGATGGTAGGATGATGCTCACCAGATGGCCGAGGGACAGGGGAGCAGGAAGGATGGCAGGCACCCAATCAGGGGCCAACTGCTGGACGAGGTGTTGGGGACACATGGAGCCTGTGTAGCTCAGTCCAGGAGGCCTGCCTCTTCAGGGTGGAGTTCATGGTAATGGCAGCTGGGGCATTCAGGGTGGGGAGGTGGTGGAATCCCTTAAACGGTGCCCGTCATCTCATTACAACATGAAAAGGTATGAGTTGAGGGACACCATCTCCATCAGTTTGTCCATCAGGTCAAAATGGACCAGAAGGGCGGAGGGCCACAGTGACCCTGCACAGGAAGCCTGGGACACCGAGCTACACAGTGGCTGCATGAGAGGAGTATGAGAACCACAAGGCAGCACTGGAGGAGTGATGTTCCTGCACGGGAATGGAAAGCCAGTCACGCATTCCAGGAGGGGGCTGTAATGAGGAAGGCCCTGGCCTTTATAGGGAAGAGCAAGACAAATTCATCCCACACTTTTTAGGATTGGTGTGGCCTCAGAGGTGGAAAAAAAGGGGAACACAGTAGAGAAACTGAAAAGAATTACGCTTGAGGTCAGACAGTTACAAATGGTATGTCAGGTGCTAACGGATGATGACTCATACTATTTTCTTTTGTTCCCATGGCGGGTACCAGATGGAAGGTGTGGATCATGGGCATTCATTTGTGTACTAGGCAGAACAGTTTGCAGCCACCATGGGCAGAGGGACCAACTGCACCCAGAGTCAAATTGCAGCAGAGTACAATGGAAAGGCATCAGGGTATGAAATTGGCCCAGCTGTTGCCTCCCTGCAGGATTTGAAGGGGCAATGGGGCAGGCCAGAGTACATAGTGGTACATCTGGATGGCAATAACCTGGGAGGGATACCCGGGGAGTTAGGGCAACAAATGTTGGGGGATTTTGAAACCATTTGAGGGTGGTGGCCGGGAGTGACCATCGACTGGTCGGAGATCACATCCAGGAGGGTATGAAGGGGAGCCAAGGATGTCAAGCTTATAGAAAAGGTCAGGAAGCTGCTCAACAAAAGGGTGGCGAGAGTGGTCATAGAGATGGGGGTACACATCCAGCACAGGGACCCAACATATGACCAGGTGGTGATCTACAGATCGGATGGGGTGCACCTGATTGAGTTCAGAATGTGTCTATTCCTAAGGCCGATTAGTGAGCTAGTGGGAGGATAGCCCAAAATGCCTGAGGTTTTAACCTGCAAGGGGAGCTCCTCCATCCAAGCACAGCGGGAGACAGGGCAGTGGAAGAAATAAAAGGGTGGAGGAGTGTTAGAGGTGGGGAGAGAAGGGTAGGACCACAGGCTGGAGGCAAGGAACCCAGGCGTGGATTAAAAGGGGAGGGGAATAGGTCTGGGTGCCAGATACAGAGCATCTGGGCCAGGAAGGGAGGCCCAGTTCAACAGCGAACTGGCCTGGTCCTGGTGACAGAGGAGGGGCCAGATTCAGTGTCTGGAACCAGAATAACGGAAGAAAGAGAACAACCAGGAGGAAGATGAGGCCAGAAGGAAAAGAATGTTGAAGACTAAATTATATTATGATAAATGTATCTGATTGGACATGAGTATTGAACTGTAGATGGATGGATTGTGCCAATAGAATTAATGAATATGTTTGCCAACGAGCATCCAAAGATTTCAAATGGTGTGGTTGTGGTTCATTTCGGGGGTCAAGAGACAATGATGTTTGGCTATGATTGATTGCTTTTCATCTTTTGAAGAATGAGACTGCTTCATTAGATTATGTGACTGCATGTCACTATTGTTTCTCAAAGCTCAGATCAATGCAATCCCACATCATTCCGTTCAGAATAATATCAGTGTGGATCATGTGTCTCCTTAAATTCACAATTTGAACATGTTTAAGAAAATCTTGATTCAGACTATGAAACTCTTCAAATACTTTTAAAGTTAACTCCAAAAAGAAGCAGGTTACCACCAACTGAATTGGTTTAGTCATTGAATGGGTCAATTATGTAACTACTTTTACCAATGAAGACTAATGTGGAAACTATAACAGGAAGTGACAGGTTAATCATTTTAGTAAATGTGTTTCCGACAAAAGACAAAAACAAAATGGACAGGATATGGTAGACATTAAAAAATTCATGCAACATTTTACTTTCTCACTGCTAATGATGTTCTTTGCTTTTATCTTCAGGTGGACACTTTTCAGAATTTGGAATTGTTACTTTTGGTGTCTGAAAGAAAAAATCAGTGTCTGAAAAAGTTTCCACAACACAACTTGAAGAGATCTATGACGAGCACCTGTTTCATCCTCTTCATGGGAAAGACCCTGTTGCAGTCAGTGTGGAATAGCATAAGATGGAACAGGTCAGCAATGCATTGCTCTATATCTGGTACAATACACTAGAAGCTCAATGCTATCCTGATCTGTTTCAATTAGGTACTGGTGGTCAGCTGTATGAATGTGAAGTGATGATAGCTGGGGTAGAATATTAAACTTCACAAGGTCTGAATGTGGATCATAGATTTGGGAAAAACATTCAGTATTCATTTTACGTATTGTGAAAAGTGAACTTAGCATTTTGCCTATTAGTTTTGCCCATACTTTACGAGTTGGTCATGGCCACACTAATATGTTTGCTCAAGGACTTCTACAGAAGTTTATTGACAAATGTGAAGAACTCTTGGCCAATTTAAATGCCATAGTTGCAGACATGTGAGGCACCAAGGAATGTAGTAAGGAATGGACTACCAGAGCAGATAGTAGCAGCGACACTATTACCAACTTTAAAAGGAAATTGGACTTGCATTTTAGTAGTAACTATCTGCATTGAAAACTATGGACTTGCACCCCATTTTATGAAGCCTATGAAACTTATGAAGGAATATTGGTACAAGACAGCATGGTGATGATTTAATTTGCATGCTTAATGAGTATGGTGCTCCAACTTGGTTTGTAACTCTAAGATGTGCTGTGTACAGCCTGGATGAGTTGAAAATTCTTCTGTTTTGGTCAAATGAGGTTTGGATTATGTACCAATTCATAGATACATAGACAGTGTCGGCAGATAAGGGCCTATGGCCCACCCAGTCTGCCCATTTGAGCTTGTAAGTTCAGTTTGTTTTCCTAGAAGTCTGTTGCCCTTCACCCTGACCTCCAGAATTCCTTTATGTCTATCCCATGCATTCTTAAATCCGTGATTGTTTCAGCCCCCACCACTTCCTCTGGCAGGTGTTCCACTTGTCCACCACCCGTTCTGTGAAGAAATTCTTTCTCATGTTTCCTCTGAATCATCCTCCCTCCAACTTCATCCCATGCCCTCTTGTCCTGGAAAATCTTTTCGCTTAAAATAGTGTTTTCCTGCACCCTGTTCCTCCCTGTAAGATACTTGTATGTCTCTATCATATCCCCTCTCCCTCCTCTCCTCCAGGGGTACATGTTCAGTTCCTTCAACCTGTCTTCATAGGACTTGTGATGCAATCCATGCACCATCTTTGTTGCCCTCCTCTGAACCTTCTCTACCCTATGTCCTTACGTAGGTATGGTCTCCAGAACTGTACACTGTACTCCAGGTGGGGCCTCACTAGTGTCTTGTATAGCGGAATTATGACCTCCCTTTTCCTGCTGGTGATGCCCCTGCCTATACATCCCAGCATCCTATTTGCTTTACCTGCTGCCTTGTCACACTGTTTCCCTACCTTAAGGTCATCAGAGATGACAACCCCTAGATCCCTTTCTGCTTGGTGCATGCTATATCCTCACCCCCAACTGATATATTGTGCCAGGGTTTTGTGCCCTATGCATTATCTTGCACTTCTTTGCATTGAATTTCAACTGCCAAACCCCTGACCATTCTTCAAGTTTCTGCAGGTCGCTTCTCATTCTGTCTACACCCTCTGGTGTGTCTACTCTGTTACAGAGCTTTGTGTTATCAGCGAACAGTGAAATTCTGCCTTCTAGGTCCCTGAATGTCACTGATGAAGATGTTGAATAGGACCGTCCCAGCACTGATCCCTGTGGTACCCCACTGGTCACTCTTCCCTCTGTGGAGTGACAGCCATTTACCACCGCCCTCTGTGTCCTGCCACCCAGCCAGTTACCTACCCACCACACTACTGTCCTGCCCACACCATATTCCCCAGTTTGTGTAATAGTCTTCTATGTGGCACAGTGTCAAAGGCCTTGCTGAAGTCCAGATAGGCCATGTCCACTGCCCTCCCCTGATCCACCTCCCTAGTCACCCAGTCAAAAATTCAACGAGGTTGGTCTGACATGACCTCCCCCTGGTGAAACCATGCTGCCTTGGGTCCTGTAGTCCATTGACAACCAGATGTTCCACCAATCTCTCCTTCAGTAGTGCTTCACGATCTTCCCCACTACCGAGGTGAGGCTGACTGGTCTGTAGTTCCCTGTCCTCTTTGTTCCCACTTTTGTATAAGGGGACTACATCTGCTGTCCTCCAGTCTGTGGGTACCTCCCTGTTTCCAGTGATCGGCTAAACAGGATAGCCAGAGGTTCAGCCACCACCTTCTTAGTTCTTTAAGGACCCTGGTGCCCTCATCTGGCCCCATTGCTTTATCAACTCTTATTACTTCCAGTTCCTTCAGGACCCTTTCTCGTAAAGGGACTTGTGTCCATTTCTGCACCATTCTCACCCCTTGTACTCCCTTCAGACCCATTACCCTCCTTTTCCTCAGTAAAGACTGAGCAGAAATACCTGTTCAATATGTCAGCTTTACTGTTGTCATCCTCCACTTGGCCCCCATCCTCCCCCTTCAGTCTCACTATCCCTCCTTTGTCTTTCTTTTTCACTTATGTACCTGTAAAGGTTTTTCCCTCTACCCACTGATTTTGCAATGTGTTCTTCTGTCTGAGCTTTGACTTCGCTTACTGACCTCCCTGCCTCCCTTGCTTCTCCTGGTACTTCTCCTATCCCCTTCTGCCTGTGTCTTTTTGTATTGCCTGAATGAAATCTTTTGGCTTTCACTTTCTTTGCTACCTCTTTGGAAAACCATAATGGTCTCCTCTTCCTTTTCCTCTTGCTAACCTGCTTAATGCATAATTCTGTTGTTCTTGTAATCCCCATTTTAAATACTGCCCACTGTTCCTCAACCCCTGATTCCTGTCCCATTCCTCTTAATGCCTATTTCAAGTATCTCCCATTTTCCCAAAGTCTGCCCCCTAAAATCCAGGATACGTGTTTTGTGTGGTTTGGTTCTGCTCTTTCTGTGATTTCAAACCACAATGACTGGTGGTCACTGTTTCCCAGGTGCTCCCCACTGTTACCTCAATCACACTGTCCCTGTTTGTGAGCACAAGGTCCAGTATTGCCTTCTGCCGAGTTGGTTCCATGACCAGTTGCTTGAGGAAGGCGCCTGAAGGAGTCCAGGATAAATCTGCTCCTAGTTGTACTGCTGCTGGGATGCTCCAGTCCACATCTGGAATATTGAAGTCTCCAACCAGTACTACCTCACTCTTGTCTGCCATCCTTTGGATGGCTAGCATCAGCTCCCTATCTGTTTCTTCCTCCTGGGCTGGTGGTCTATAGACCACACCTGTGCGGATGGCTGTCCCCATTTTCCTTTCCAGCTTAACCCACAATATCTCTCCCCCATTTTGTTCCTCCTGGATCTCTGTGGCCCTTATGTCATTTTTCACATACAGTGCCACTCCTCCTCCTTCCTGCCTGCTCTGTCTCTTCTGAATATGTTGTAGCCAGGTATGGCCATCTCCCAGTCATGGTTATCATTACACCAGGTTTCAGTGATGGCCACAATGTCCAGGTCTGACTGTACCATGACAGCCTCCAGATCTTCCATCTTGTTGCTAAGGCTCCTGGCATTGGCACACATGGCTTCCATGATTTGACCTCCCTAGACTGTTTCACTGTTCTACTCTAGCCCCTTCCTTGGTTGTCATTTACCCCTGGTTCTCCTTGCTGTCTGCCCTTCTGCTGAATTTTGCCCTTTTCTGCTTATCCACCTCTTGGGCACTAATCTCCATCTTTGCACACTGCTTTTGGAGATAGCCACCCTCTGGTTCACTGGTTCCACTGCTAGCTGTGGGGTGAGCAAGTAGGTACCTCCTTGCTGGCCTGCCACCCCTTTGCTAGTTTAAATGCTTGTCAATGTAGCACTTAAACTTATCATTGAGTGTTTGGATTCCTCCAGGATGGATGCAGGCAGTGGCTTGAACAAACCCTCCGCCCTCCAGGTGGGTCTCCAGTCACCAATGAATCCAAACCCTTCCTCACAGCACCAGTTCTTCAACCATGAGTTAAAGTTCCTGGTGCATGCACTCTCTGCTCTCCTTGCCTCTCCCAGGTAGTACTCTGAGAAAGTGACAGAAGTAGCTACTTGCTTGAGACCCTCCCCAGTTTCCTAAACTCTTCCTGAACTTCCTTTGGCTCCCCATTTGCCAGGTCATTAGTACCTAGGTGGATAATGACATCCAGCTCACCCTCCGTCTTGTCTTCCCAGTGATCCCCAGGATCTTCCTTCCATCCCTCCATGCCGTGGCACCTGGTAGGCACCTCACCTCCTGTCCTCCCCCTCCTGTGTTCCTAGCTGGATCCCTCTTATGATGGAGTCCCCACCAGGATTCACTTCCTCCTCCTCTGGGGTCCACTGCTTTCCCCACTGAGGTCACCTCCTTGGCTAACCTCCACATCCTTTCCTTCCACTTCTCTGGGTACCTCTATTTGGTTGTCCTCATTTGCCAGTGTGGCTTATGAGTTCTTGAGTGGAATAGGATCTGGGATGTGCCTCTGCCTGACTGCTCTAACCTCCCTGAGCCCACTGTCATCCAAGTGCCTCATTCTCGGCATCCTTGAGGCAGTTGCATTGGACTGGGTGGTCCCTGGGTAGGGTGATGGTACTCCTGACCCAGTTTACTTCCTCTCTGAGTCTGGCTACCTCATCCCACAGTCCAGAGAGATGCATGCAGATAGTGCAGCACCTCAGTGTCCAGAAGGTCTGCCTGAATATGGCTGCCCCACAGCAACTGCATTGCACCACTCCCCACATTATACTGCAATTCCACTATTTGTCTGCTACTGAAGCTCTCCTAGTTCCCTTTTTATTAATTTACTGTACTACAAATCCTGCCACTGATCCTCAGATATTTTTTTAAGAAAAAGAAACCAATAAATAAATAAATGAGTCAAAACACTTGTCGTGCTGAGAGATTGGGCTTCTTCCCCTTATGCCCCTCCTACTTCACACCCTTACTATACCTGTGTTTAGCTCCTGTCAATCAGATTTAACAGGGCATATAATTAAGAGTTGAGGGGGCAAAAATTTGTAGTAATTAAAGACAGCACAGAATTACACCACCACTATGTCTTACATTTCAACAGCCCAAAACAATTATAAGTAAAGACAACAAAGAAAGTATAGTGTCACTAAAAGCCCACAATCTAAGTTTAAAAGAAAAATAGCAATTACCAGTTACTCTAAAGCACTGAATTGAATATGTTTCCTTCCTTCCTTCTGGCTTCTTCTGAGAAAATAAAACTCTGCTTGCTACTTTAACTCTGACTAAGCCCCACCTCCAGTTATCACGTAGCTGAGGTCAGAGGCCAGACAATTAACACCCTTCACCCAACTACAGGGCAGTCAGACAAGCGAGATAAAATTTGCAGCAATTAAAGACAGCACTGAATTACACCACCACTATGTTTTAAATTTTCAACAGCCCAAAACAATTATAAGTAAAGACAGCAAAGAAAGTAGAGTGTCACTAAAAGCCCACAATCTAAGTTTAAAAGAAAATAGCAATTACCAGTTACTCTAAAGCACTGAATTGAATAGTTTCCTTCCTTCCCTTCTGGCTTCTTCAAACACACAAGGTAAACTTTGGTTGCTTGATCTAGAGATGATATGTCATAATTTCTATCATTATTTTTGTGTTTACTTAAGTTTAGCAAAACAATACCAATCCCATGTTAGGATTAGTTGAGCAAAGTTCTGGTGGGTTGAATATCAGAGTTGTGGAGTTCCACACATTCACATGTTGGGGATTAAGCATGCTCCATTGATTGGTGATGGTGACAATCCGATGCCAAGGAAACTTGTGGACTAATTTCAAATTCACACATGTAGTCAAACTACTGTTAGAAGACAGTTAAAGGGTACTAAACAAGCAGTTTTTAAAACTGCAAACTCCAAAATCTGACTTCATAACAAGGTAAAATAGAGGCTGCTGTTTACATTTATGCTAAAACTGCATTTATGTAAATAATACAAATGCAGTTTCATAGTTTTGAAAATGTAAACATCAGCCTTTCTTTCAAAAACAGCCTTGGCTTCTTTCCTAAGATGGCTGCCAGGTCCGTTAAGTGATGAGTCATAATGACATCATCTGAGCCAAAGACAGAGACCCACATATATTTCTATAGTGCTTACTAGTTCTTCTTTCCCTCTTTGTTTTGAATTGTTGTACCAGAATGATCAACACCATGTATGAACTTGTGGATTATTTTGATCAGTACACATGTTAGGCTATGATTTTGTTCATTTAGTTTACTTTAACTTGTGGAAAATGTTTTGCAATCCAGCTGACTTTTTCCTTGGCAAACAGCATTACAGTACAACTCTTCAATTACCTGATGATCTAGTGGTTATGTGATGCACTGAATTTTGTTTTTTAGCCAGACGAGACACACTAAGCTGAAAGCTTGTTTACAGGTGTGGCCTGGGAACACAAGGAAGTGTAATGACTTGCTCAGGGTCACAGAGCAAAGTACTGGTCTGGTTCAGTTCCAAAGCCCATGCCTCTTGTAATCCACAAATAAGGCTTTCTTTTCCATGTGACCCTCCTGCACCTACCCTGCCTTCTGCTGAACACCCCACCATCCATACCCTGTCCTTAGTACTGCTTGGTGCCGCATATGTGCTACGGTCTCATGAAGAGAATTATCATACCTTGGAATGTAATCTTGTACCTCAGAGTTGTGCACACCTATACCATTATGCACCATCAGCTGGCACTGTTAAAAATGCCTCCCAAATCACTCTCCACATTCTCAGTGTTTGGCTTCTGCTCCCACAGTAAACATTGAATGGATCACCACCCTTCTGCGCAGTGACGTTAGTATGTACAGTTCCCCTGTTGTGTTATTTCCCACCTCATTAACCAACAACTAGGTCTTCTTGAGGGCCAAGCAAAAGCATCATGACCCATCAGAAAAACTGCTGTTCATGCCCTCATAAGGGCTGCACTTAGAATGGATAACGATATTATTAGCAGGAGAGGCATACTAATACCTTGAGCAAATCCACCCAACTTCCATTGTCAGTCTACTCCTTTACTTGTGATCTGCAGAACCCGCAGGACAGTTCCCAGCAATTCTTCTCCAGTACTTTTCTGTGTTGTACTCCACAATCGAGTTGGCTGGCTACCACCCTTCCAAATCTTGAATGAGCTATACACAACTCCTCAATACTGTCCTAACAAACGTGACCCCCCACCTGGCGGTAATCTCCCTACACTGAATTCAAGTAACAGTTTAGGTGCAGCCCTGCCACTCTGAGTATTTGTCATCGCTGGCTACTCTCAACCACAGTCAGGTAGTGATCCACGATGTTGGCAGACCCACATTTCAGATCTCACAGTGGTCTGCTCAGCGTCCTCCTTCATGTCTTCAACTAACCTGAATATAGCTATACCCTGCTGGAATGGCCTCTTCAGTCCCTCTCTGGCATTCATTCTTCTCACCTGCACCCACACCAAAAACTGGTGAGTTCACTCCCTTCTGCATCATGAATGTAGTTAGTACAGTCTCCCATGTTATTTTACATATTAATAATAAACATGATCTTCTGGTAAGCCAGGCTGATAGCTGCATTGCACAAGTTGAAAATACACTTTCCTACCCATGTAAGATCTAAGCCACCTATGATTAGGCACTATTAAATGACGTGCATAATGATGATGTGCACACCCATCATTTAGCAGTGCCTAATCAAAGGTAGCCTAGATCTTTAAGGACAGGAAAGCCCATCATTCCCTTGTTCCCTGTTGCTATCAGCCTGACTTACTGGAAATATATGTGTATGTTTGATATGTCAAAATAAAATGGGGACTCTACTACTTGCATTCATGATGCAGAAGGGTGATGAGCCCACCGGTTTTCAGTGTGAGGAGGAATAGTGACGAATGAATACTAGAGGGGACTGAGAAGGTCACTTTGCATGGTACTGCTATATTCAGGGAAGGAGAAAGACAGAGGAGAGAAATATGAGCAGATTACTGTGAGAAATAAGTTGTGGGCTGCCAGCACCTTGATCACTACCTGACCCCGCTGTTCTGGCCAACATTCCCTTCCCATAAAACCAGTTCATGCAATTGTCCAAAGCTGTGTGTGGATATTAATGTATGAAATGGCTGCCACTCATGTTCAGTCACTTCACTACCAGTATTGCTTGTAAAGCACTTTGGGATACAATGTGTATAAAGCCACTATATAAATGCTGATTATTATTCTTATTATTATTTCCATGGAAAAGAAGACAAGACAAGCATATATTTGAGTTTCGAGAAAGTATGAACTCTAACATTGGACTGTACAAGAACTTTGCTGCAAAAAGTGGTGGCTATAGGGGTGGTGAGTGTAGGGTATACACCCCACATACATAGTAATGTACTTGCATGCTGCTGCCACATTTCACGTTGTTGAAGTCTGATTTATTAATTGTACAAATGTTTACATTCAAACTATGGATTACATTTATAGGCTCTGTCAAAACATACTAGACAAGAATGGCAGAAAATATAAAGGTTTAATAAACATGTTAAAAGTACATATTAAGCATGCACACCACCCCAACACCCCACTGTAGCATCTTGGATCCACCATAAACCACTAGACCACCCAGTTATTCAAGATTCGTACTGCACTGTGGTTTGCCACAGAGAAAGTTGGTTGGATTAAAATACAATTTCAGCATGTTAAAATAAACAAAATGAACAGAACCATAGCCTAACATGTGTATTATACAAAATAATGCACATGGTTTTGACCTTTGGGTGAAACAATTCTATACAAAGGGGAAAAATAACTAGTTAGTACTATAGAGCCATATATCTTTCTGACTTTAGCTCAAATGATGTCATCACATAACACATTTGGTGGCCATTTTAGGAAGCAGGTAAGACAGTTTTTTTAAATTAGAAGGCTGATTTTACAATATTCAAATGCTCTGGAGCCACATTTAGGTAAATTATATATATGTAGTTTTAGCCTTAATGAATACAGCAGCCTTTCCTTTAGTCACCCACGAGTCAGAGTTTTGAATAGTTTGTTGTCAAAATGCTGTTTAGGTATCCTTTAAAAGTGGAAAGTGATGGTACAAGAGATGTTGAGTTTGCTTTCCTAGCTGTGTTGCACTAACTGAAGTTCTTCATAATGTCTTTCTTGTGATTAGACATCATTTGAAGATTAAGTCTCAGAAAGGCGATGAGTTGCCACAGTCTGAAAATGACATGAACATCAATGATTACAATGCTGTTCTTCTTTTGATGTGGCAATCTAACATAGATGTGCAATATGTGGTTGACAATTCAACCAGACTTGCACATTGTGTGAACTCACAATTATCAAACATGAGCAAATGACACTTCAGGAGATGTGGAAAGAGATGTCTGCTCCCAGATCCTTGACACCCCATTTGTGGTCACTGGGCTTGAAAATACTGTTCTTAGAGGTGGGGAGCCAATGCAACCAGAGATAGAGTAATAAGAACTTTGTTAAGCAAGTCTGCAGAAATCCATTACATTAATGTGAATCTCAAACAAAATTGGCATTGTATTTTGAAAGACCTGAAAGGAATTAAGGTACTGGCTCAAAGTGACCTCAAATCAACTGATATACTGTACTTCACAGTAATCTGGTTGATACCTACTATCCCTTTGTTCTATTGAGTTCCCAGATTTCTGTTTCCTGACATAGCACAATGGTTTCATTTCAATCAGCAATTGAAATTCATGAGAAAGCATATTTGATCCCTTAAATTGTAAGGGATTCTTGGTGAGTAAACAGAAACCATGGCTAATTGAGCATATGAAGCTGTCTGTCACCACATCTGTAAGGGTCAAGCTTTACTGTTTTGTGTTGCTTTTCCTTTTTCAGCCATAGAGACAGGGTGAACAACTCAAAAAGGATATGAGAATTGTCGTATCAGCAGGCATTTGAAGCATCTTTTGATGGTATCACTTATCCCAAATTCCATGGTACCTGGTCAATATAGCAGTACTGAAACAGCGTGGCAATAAGCACGAGGTGTAAAGCATAGAAACATTTAAAGTGACAGGGGTATAACGGTGGTAGGAATTAGCACTACCCCTGTTGCTCTGCACTTTAACTTGGGAAGCATCATGTTGTCATGTGTGGGTGCCTGGTTGAGCCAATCACATGGTGGAGTGGCTAAGGCACCAGCACATGGCACAGTGGGAGACCTGGGACCACAATTCAGTTCCCATCAGGCCTCCCAGTGTTGCAACCTTTTGTATGTGTTTTTTGTTTGTTTATTTGTTTTGCAAAATCAAAAATCCCCTCATTGAGTTTTCTTCATCCTAAGTCCACATCCCCTCGGAGTTTGTTAAAGTCCAGGGGTGTGTGGGGTGAACGCCCATGTCCGGGGTGCAGAAGGCAAAGCCACCCAAAAAAAAAGTCTCATTATTTGTAATGGGCAGCGCTGTTTGTGTTGGTGTTACTTTTGTTCCCCACATTGTTTCAGTGAAAGCTTTTGTCTGCGGCATTTCTTGCCATGCTGTTTCATCCATGGCATTACCATCTGAGGAATATCACCTGGGTGAAGCACCTGGTTCCCTCTGATGATCTTCCAGCTCTGGTCCACGCCTTTGTTACCTCCTGCCTTGACTATTGCAACTCCATTTACCTTGGGTTACCGGGGTTGATATCTGCCACCTGCAGCACCTGCAGAATGTGACAGCCAGGCTATTGACTTGTTCATCTAGGACCAGTCGTATAATGCCTGTGCTTCATGGACTGTACTGGCTGCCAGTACAGTGGAGAATCACCTTCAAGGTCGATTTGTTGACCCACAAGGCCCTACATGACTAGGGACCTGGTTACCTGCAAGATTTCCTTCATCCCTACTGTCCCTCCCGCCTCTCCAATCAACTGATGAGAGATTGCTAGAGATTCACAGGATTTGTTTAAAGTCATCTGGGGCAAGGTCTTTCAGTTTTACAACCCCAACCCTGTGGAATTCTCTACCTCGTCAGGTGTGAGACTGCCTGACCATACAAAGTTTTAAAACAGCTTTGAAGACATTTCTTTTAGTCTAACATATACCGATTTTTAATATTGCATCTATGGGTCTTAACTTGTTTATTTTGGTTTTAATAAATAGTTTTGATTATTTTAATGCATTATGTAAAAGCGCCTTTGGTTTTTATAAATAAAGTTGATTTGATTTGGTTATGACCCTGTGCCAGATTCCATCAGTTTGTTAAAAGACTGCAACTAGAAGAAGAAGAAAGGGCGAGCTTAGGCCTAGGTTCAAAAGGCCTAAGAATTGCCTCCCCATCACTCTCCCTCCTGACCTATGGAGCCCCTCTTGCTGCTTACTACTAACTCTCTCTCTCTCTCTCCTTTCCCAGGCCTACAATAGGATTGGGAGGTTCACAGCTGGGAGCCAACTCCGGTTGCACCACTGCAAAGTCCTCTCTTCTCTGGGCTGGTTAACCTACAAATCTAAATTGAAGTACTTTTCCATGTGCCTTATTTATAAATTTGTCCATTACTTCATGCCCCTGTGCCTAATGGATATAATAAGCTTAAACCAAACCTCGCACCCTTTGCTCAGCATCCCTACCCTCCTGGAAATACCCAAGCTGTGCCTAACCTACATTAGGAGGTCTTTCTCATTTGCTGCTATCTCTAGCTGGAACGCTTTTCCTCCATGTGTCCTGAACAGTACCTCACTTCCTCTATTTAAGTCCAACCTATATGCTTCCCTTGTCTCCCCCCCTGCTCCTGTTTTTGCTGATGCACCTCTACCTCTCAGTCCCTGCCACCCTATCCCACTCCTCTTCCCTTCCAGCTAACCCTCTCCTTTATTCATTTATAGCACTATGCTCCTTCCCACTTGTTATTGCACCCAGGCTACGAGCCTCTATGTCTGGGTATAGCTTGATATGGCTATATACCATATATATATATATACACCAACTGTACATGGAATTGATGATGCTTCACAGATATATTGCATTTACTGTCTGTACAGTGTACTGCTCTATGATACCTGTTGTGCTACTATGAAATGTAATATATATGTATATAACAATTGTACATGGAATTGATGATGCTCCATAGATGTCTTGCATTTACTGTATGTACACTGTACTTCTCTGTGATACTTGTTGTTCTGATATGAAATGCAATGTTCTGCTCCGTGATACTTATTGTAATGCTATGTAACATGTGACCCGGGTCGATCTTGAAAAAGGACTTTTATTGTCTCAGTGGTCTTACCCGTTAACAAAATTCAAAATAAATAAAAGTCACACTTGAACCATCCCCAGAGTGTGTTAACAAAGAAGCAATTTGTGCTTTAGGTAACCGCTTCCATTACATGGAGTGACAGAACCATGTCAAAAGTCACTAACTGTATGGAACAAGCTTTCTATAAAGAGATGCACATTACCAGAAAACACAATGAATATGTGGCAGTTGAAAATATATGACAAACTGCAAATGTTTCTCATGGTTTAAGACATGATGCACATATTTCTAATTGTACTGTATATGAGACACTGAGTATACTTGTCAGTGGTGCAGCTGATAGAATGAGTAATTTTATACATGCCACATATATAAAGATTAGGGACCTTAATCATCTCACTACATGCAATCACAGTTCGTACAGGATTGGCAGCTTGTAACACTGGTGTTGTGACTTTGCACAGATTGTTGCTGCTGCTAGTTGAGTATGGTAGAACCAGTCAATAACGAAAACTGTCATGGGATGTTGCTACCACACTCAGAGATTTATCTGAAGATTTGAAATTGCTAGTGGTGGATGAAGAGCATGGTTTCCAATCTCATGGTCACTTACTGTACATTCATTTGAGCCTTGATGAGATTGTGGAGGTGACACCAATTTCCCTTTTGCTGAAAGGCATATAGTAGTCTTCATGGATCTATTTCAGCTTAGTCCTACAGAGGGTAAAACCTATCTTTTCTGTGTTTACTGAATCTGAGGTGAAGAAAAGCATAGGATGCATTGGTGACCTCAATTTGTGGCATCTTTTCATATATGAAGAGATGACACAAAATATAGACTTATGATGATTATGTATACAGGGATCTGTTGTGTGATTTGAGAATTGGAAAGCTGTCTTTATTGCTGTGAAACTACTGGAGTCTAGACTGATCAGATATTCTTTTCAAGCTGCAGGTGAGACATTTGCAGAGCTACGGTCACAGCCAAAGACATGGTCAGATATTTCCTAAAATTTCTGTAATATTTCTAAAGAAATCTCCTGCTTTCTGCATTTCCACAGTAGGGGCAGCAAAGAGAAACTCTTCAGAAAGGTCGCAAAATATCTGAAAATATCAGACTATGTCTGTGGCTACTGCTGTAGTTGAAAAGGCTAAACCTGTGTATCTAATACCAAAATTAGCTTCATATGATGCCTTCAGTATGATCATACTACAAAGGGAGGACAGCTGTCTCATACAACTTTGATCACTGGATCATATTGATGGCAATTGCAGCACCAAAATGTTTATATCAAAGCTGGTCAGTCATTTAAAATATCTCAGTGCAGATGGATCAAGAATGGCTGGGCTTGATTGTTTCTCGCTGTGTATAAAATGTGTGTGTGATGCTTCACTGAAATCTCTCTTGAAGATGATCTACAAATGGTGCCATGGGTCGTACTTTCACCTTCCAATGTTGATGTTCAGGAAGTGTTCCTAGACCACATTGTTGTGTAATTCGATAATATGGATATTCCTCAAATCATCCAGAGAATTTCAGTTAAGTTTCAACTTTTATAAGGCATTCATGTCATGCGAGAACAATTTTCTTTAACTGTTGCATATGCAGTGTCAGTTCACAAGTCAAGCAATTTGACTCTTGATACTGTTCTCATAGACACTAGGAAAGACATTTTCAAACTGGGGATGAGTTATGTAACTCTGTCAACAGTATGTACTCGGGATGGTCTACAACACATCAAGCTAGAAAACTCTAAAATTAGAGCAGAAACAGTGTGTCTCATAAAGTACAATCATCTGAAATATCTTTATCAGACATATTTGACTATAATTCAACTCCATCTTGAAAGACTAGAATCATAGGCTTCATAGGCAGATACATCTTCCCAGGGCCAGACAGCATGCAACCAAGGGTCCTAAGGAATTGGTGGAGGTACTGGCAGGCCCCTGGTAAACTTGTTTATCACCTGTCTGGAGTAAGGGAAGGTACCCAGGACTGGAGAACTGCACAAGTGGTGCATCTCACTGACCTCAATAAAGGGCAACCTGATGGAGACCATCCAAAGGAGAGATTGGTGAGTTTCAGGAGGAAAATGGACTCAGGATGTGAGGCAGCAGAGGTTTGTGTTGGGAGGTCCTGCCAGACTAATATTTTGACTTCTTCCACTGCTTCATCAGGAGAGTGGACAAGGGCCAAGTGGTTGATGTCCTGTATCTGGACTTCAGCAAGGCTTTCAATTCTGTGCCTCATAGAAGACTGATCAGGAAGCTGGAAGAAGTGGGGGTAAGCTTTCTGGGTGGGTCATAACTGGTTGTAGGACAAATGCTAAAAGGTGATAGTTGGGAGGGAGTTCTCAGAAGCTCAGCCTGTGATGAGTGGGGTCCTACATGGCTTGGTGCTTGGTCTGATGTCGTTTAACATTTTCACTCGTGACACTGCAGATGGGATCAAAGGTAAAATTTTCCTGTTCTCAGATGAAGCAAAGCACTGTGGGTGGTGCACACAGATTAGGAAGACCTGGCTCAGTTAGAGAAATTGTCTGGTATTTGGCAACTGAGGTTCAGTGCTAAAAAGTGTAAGGTTATGCACTTGGGGCAAAGAACCCAGGGACTCACGTACTGATTGGTTATGTACAGATAACCAAGTCAGAGGAATAAAGGACCTATCACAGTAACCTGAAACACTCAGCACACTGCAGAGAGCAGCAGCCAAAACAAATCAGATGCTGGGCTGCATAGCCAGGGAATTACCAGCAAGAAGGCAGAGATCATTTTACCACTGTGGAGGTCTCTAATGAGATCGCATCTTGAGTACAGGATGCAATATTGGTGCCCTTATCTTACAATGGAGTATCATCTTGCTGGAAATGGTTCAGAGAAGGGAACCAAGATAATCTAGGGTCAAGCAGGGCAACACCGATGAGGAGAGACTTAGGGAACTCAACATGTACTCTCTTGAGGACAGAAGGGAGAAGGGAGACATGACAGAGATCGTCATGTACCTTAAAGGTATAAACAGGGTAGCACTGAGGGCCTCTTCAGCCTTAGTAGAAACAAGACCACTGGGGCACAGCTTAAAGCTGGTGGGTGGAAGGTTAAGGACAGAGAAGAGGAGGTACATTTCCCGGGAATTGGCACCCAAGTGGAATGAATTACCAGAGGAGGTGGTATCCCCAAAACAGTGCACAGCTTCAAAGAGGATTGGACAGGGCAAGGGAAAGTTTCAAGTAGAGTGGAAGAAAGGAGGAGGTATTTGAGTGGGGTTATAGGGAGATGGTGAGGGGCCAGTTCACTTATAAACGCAAAGGGAACTACGCATTCAAGCAGACTTAATAGATCACAAGACCTTTATCTTCTGGCATGTTATACATAGATACAGGACATAGATACAGAGATGTTGTCAACAGATAAGGGCCTTTGGCCCATCTAGTCTGCCATGAATGCTAGTAAATGTGCTTCTTCAAGCTTCCTTGGAACTAGGTTGTCCCCTTCCCTGACTACTAGGATCCCCTACACCTATCCCATGCATTCTTAAATCCTGTAATCATATCTGTCCCCACCACCTCTTCTGGCAGGCTGTTCCATTTATCCACCACTCTCTGTGAAGAACTACTTCTCACTTTTCCTCTGAACTCCTACCTCCCTCCAGTTTCATCCTATGTCCCCTTGTCCTGAAGCACCTTTTTCTTTGACAAATTGTATTTTCCTGCATCATGTTCTTTCCTGTGAGGTACTTAAATGTCTTAGTCATATTCCTTCTACCTCTTCTCCTCCAGGGAGTACATAAGTTCTTCAGCCTATCCTCTTAGAGTTTGTGATGTAATCCTTGCACTATCTTGATTGCCGTCCTCTGAGCTGCCTCCACCCTTTGTTCTTACATAAGTAGGCCTCCAGAACTGGACACTGTACTCAATGTGTGGCCTCACTAGTGTCCCACATGGTGGAATCATGATCTACTTTTTCCCTGCTGGTGATACCTCTGCCTATGCATACCAGCATCATGTTTGCTTTCAAGCTCGCCTTGTCTCACTGACTTCCTACCTTGAGGTCATCAGAGATGATCACCCTTAGTTCCTTTCCTGCTTGGAGCATTCTATACCCCCACCGCTGATATTTTGTTCTTGGGTTTCTGTGCCCATGTGCATTATCTTACACTTTCTACATTAAATTTTAACTGCCAATCCCTTGACCAGTCTTCAAGCTTCTGCAGATCTCTTCTCATTCTATCCACACCCTCTGGCATATCCACCCTGTTGTAGAGCACTGTGTCATCAGGGAACAGGCACATTTTCCTTCTAGGTTCTCTGTAATGTCACTGATAAAGATATTGAAGAGGACTGGACCCAGCACTGATCCCTGTGGTACCCCACTGATCACTTTTCCTCCATGGAGTGACTACCATTACCCTCTGTGTCCTGCTATCCAGCCAATTCTCCACCCACTTTACCACTGTCTTACCCACTCCCATGATCCCCAGCTTGTTTAATAGCCTTCTATGTTGTACAGTGTCAAATGCCTTACGAAAGTCCATGTGTTCACATAAGGGAAATTGTTGAAAGTGGCATAAGAGAGGATTTGGATGACTTTTTAGTTATAGTTCATCAAGAGGAAGCTTTTGATTCCATCTATCATTCTTAATTAAGGGTGGCATTGAAAGAGTTTTGTATACCAGATGGATTTATTGTATAAAGAATAGAAAATTGTTCCATTAGTTGATGGGTGGTTAGGAACCTCTTGTCACTAACAAAAGGGTGTGGCAGGACTGTTCTCTCAGCCCTTTTTATAAGTTTTAGTTTAGACCCGATGTTAAGGTGGATAAAGAGTACCCAAGACATTCTGCCACTACAGCTACAGGATAGGACTCCATAGTAACAAAAACATTTCTTACACAGACCACATGATTTTGCTAACCAAAATGCTGATTCAGGAGTGAGGGTTGTTGCACAGCTAGAAAAGTTCCATTATGCAACTGGGATTAAGATAAACAAGCATAAAAGCAAAGTCTAGCGTTGGAAATACTGTAACCACTGAGGTTGCTGGTACTAATGTTTTTAAACACCAGATTGATCTACTAGGGATTACATTTGATTATGGTGATAATGTCATTAATAAATTGGAAATTCAAACTGAACTAGCAGAAAGTAAGATAAACAAATGGAAAAAATGGCTGATGACCCAAAAAAAGATGTTCTTGGTTAAAGCCTTTATTATTCCACTTTTAGGGCTGCAGGTAGGCGGAGCCTGCAGCCCTATTGCATTAACTCTAAAAATGAGCTACAGGATTCAGACCGTGGAACACTTCCTTTGGTGTTTCATATGATTCTTCCACCTCTTTGCAACCCTTCAATTTAACCCCTTTAGTGCTGCAGACTGAACATCTATCCTGAGTGCAATCAAATAGATTCATTCTAGTTCTTTTGGCAGCCCTAGGGATTAAGGAACAAATGATCTGGGGAATCACCTCTCCTCCCAACCTTGTGCTTCAGTGAGTACAAGATACACATGTTTACATTTGAATTCATCTTGGTAAACAGCTGCATTCTTCTAGCCTGCCTGCAGTATACAGCACTGTTTCTAGAGCCCTTTAAATAAGTGTGCTTCTTAAAGAGCTTAAGACAGTAATGGCTGTAATTTCTATTGAAACACATTCATCATTTCAAGGGCATGTAAGATAAATAGCTATGGAACAGCTAACTTCCATAAACAATGAAAATATTATTTCTTTTCAATGGCACTTCTTTTCTTGCACTCTAGCATATTTACATGATTCTGCAGTATATGTGTTAATTTCCTGCAAAATGTGTCGTTAAAACTAAAATATTTATAATAATTAGATAGTTAATGTAGTTGCGTGCTTTTCTAGTATTTTAATAGTTTCAACTCCTGTTCTCAGATTTTCTTGCAATACATTTGAGTCTTAAACTTTGATTATGCTGGTCATTAATCTTCATTCTTCATGTGTGCTTTTATATACATAAGCGTTGACATTTTATTTTCTTCTTCAGTACCATTAAGACATTGGGTTTTGCAGAGTTTTTTTTGCAAATTCCTTGTCTCTTTCATTTAAATTTTCTGTCCAATATCCACCCCAAATTTACATTTTTATTTCTATTTGATCAAGCTTCACAGAATGTAAATCTAGCAACAGTGAGCAGCTCAGCTTCTGTTGGTTATCAGCACTGGCTAGGCACTACAGTTGGAAGCCAGGGTGCCTATTGAAACTGGAATGGAAAGCATATATACATATTCATGCTTACTTCTTGGAGTATGGAGAAAATAGCCACACCCCAAGCCAGGAAAATCAGGGCCAACCCTAAGCCAGGAGAAACAGGGAGATACCCTTCCCCAAGCCCAAAGAAGCAGGGCCATCCTCACCCCCAAGCTGGGAGAATCAGAGTCCACCCCACCAGAAAAGTAAAGTTATTCTCCTGGGGCAAGAGAAGCACAGCCTTCCCCATCACCCTGAACAAGAAGAAATGGCTATCCCAATCCTTTACAGCAGGTATCTATCTACCAAAATGGTCCTCAATGGATTGGCCATCCATAGTTGCAGGCCAGGAGATGCAGTCCATGTGTCAGTGGCTCAGTAGGTAGCACACTCATCTCTGAGGCTGGGAGATCAGAGGCTGTGATTCAGTTCCCACATCTGGCACTTGGGTTAATATCCCAATACTAACACTGTCGTGCAGCATGAGGGGGTGCTGCACTTCTGAGGTGCCCTCTTTGGATGAGATTTTAAACTGAGGTCCCATCAGCCTGGATTGAGGTAGTTCAGGTGGATGCTAAAGATCCCATGGCACTTATCAAAAGAGTAGGGAAGTTTTATCACAAAAGAATAAGTACAAAACTGAAACATAAAGCAGTAAACAGCAATACATACAGAGACTGATGACAGAAGTAAGCAAACAAAATACACGCTCCAATTCATAAAATACATAAGAGTCAAAGACAACATAAAGGAGTAATCCTCCGTTCCTGAAAAATACCTAGAAGAAAAGAAATGTTACGGGGAATCAAAGAAATTAAACTTCACCACTTCAAAAAGGGGAACAGCCAGGAAAATGGATCATTCTTAGTGAAATATCATCCATAACACCTGTGTAGAAAGAAATACCAGCACACACCCATAGTACATCACACTTTGTACACCTTAATACCCGTGCACTCTCCAGCAGATTCTCATGTCATAGTCTGCAGTGGTACACCCTTCCACTGTTTTTCCACTGTTCCCAAGACATCTTGTCCTTATCATAGTTTGCATTAAGAACAATTTCCTTTTCAATCATACATACCAGAATACGGAGAGATGTACTTTGCTGCAGAACAAATTTGCAACAAACCTGCCACATCCAAAATTTATTACATGTAAATAAAAGGCAGATTGATCCTGCATCAATATTCAGAGAAAACTGTATAGAACCCAAAGGATATTGACATAAGAAACCTTTGACCAACCTACAACCCCCAAGTTTCAACCACATTTCCACAGCATATGGAGAGATTATAAAGAAATGTTCCTGTGTTTCTATCAGGTGCTGACACTGCTCCCTTGGGCAGAACCTGTCCTCAAGACATTTGTGTTTTGCATTACCCTTAACCCCAAGACAGCCATGTGCACTCAACCACAGCACAGCCCACATCCACGGCGGAGTCCTCTTATCAACCAAATAGGTTTCCAATAAAGGATGGACACTACAGCTCAGAGAAGGATATGCCACTGTAATCTGATAAAACCCCTACTGAATCATTAAATACAACATCTTCCTGTTCGGCACAGAAAGATGTGCCTTCATCAGCTTCCAGTGACGTATCTTCTCCAAACCATGCACAACGAACAAAGGGCAAAGTTCCCACTTCCATGTAACTAGAGGACCCTGTGTCCACATTTGTAACAACAGAGCCACCCAAAGAGCTGCCACCCATTTTCACTTACCTCATCCAGTAGGAGAAAAGTCGATACCATGTTAAACAAAAAGAAACTATGGAGATAACTAATCGGGTTTAGCAACTGCAAACCTCCCTCCTAATGGCCCTAAAAGGACCTCCCTCTTAATTGGATTCAGATGGCTCCCCATATCAGTTGGAAGGTCTGGCTCAAAATGGTGACATTCAGTGAACTCAAGGGTGGAAATACCGCACCAACATATGTTAACAGGGGCAAATAAAATGTTTTAATAGTTCGACACATGTTTCTTTTTGTTTGTTGCCAGTTTTTCCAAATTTGGACTTTCTCAGCACTGCTGTCCAATACCATCCCCAATTATCCTGTGCCATGTCACCAGACCCAAATGTAATGCCCAGAATAGTAATACACTTATCTGACATACGAATATGCTGAATTTCACCCAAGGGAGCAGTACTAGGGCTCAAAATATATCCATAACTTTTAGATATTCAAAGCAGACCCTGTAAGTTGCGAAAAACTCTGAATGACCCCTAAAGCACAGTCAGACAATTTTTATCTGCTACCAGGAGACAGATGTCATCTGCATAAGCTAATGTTTTAGTAAAGGCAGATACTCCAGGAAGTTGGATACTACTAATCCCAGGATGTTGTCTAATTAAGTGGAGCAAGGGATCCAGGCTAAATATATGCAAAATAGGGCTCATAGGGCATCCTTGTCGGACTCCTCAACAATTTGCACAGTCTGACCCACATATCCATTAATTAAAGGACAGGAGGAAGCCATGGAATACAATTTCATGATCCAGGCAGTAAAAAGACTGTGTATACCATAGTGATCAAGAACCATTTTGAGGTACAGATGTGAAACTTTGTCATATGCCTGTTCCTGATCTAGGCGCAGCAAATATGCACTCAATACATCCCTCTGTACTTGAGAAACCACTTCTCACAGCAGTAGTAGATTATCCATTATTTTCCTTCCTTTTACCATACAAATCTGGCTAGGGTCAATGAAGAAGGGACCACCATCCGAGATGGCTCACCAGAATTTTCATCAAAATTTTCAGATCGGAAATCATGAGACTCAGCAGGCGCCAGTTCTGCAAAAGACGTCTGTCTCTTTTTTAAACACAAACAATTGAACTGAATGACCAAACTGTGGGGCCACCTCTTGTACATCAAAATTGTATTAAACACCACACACAAAACACCTGCCAAATCTGAAATACACCCTTATAAAATTCTGAGGTCAGACCATCAGGCCCCAGAGTTGTATTATTATTTAGAGTACCAATTGCCTTCCAACTTCCTGTTCAGTGACAGGCTTCACCATGTCATAAAGCAGAATAGGCATACAAAATGGCTGAGTGCTGGCTGGAGTATGTCAGCAATCATTTCATGTTACACATCAGAAGCAGCATACAAACAATCCATGTGACGGTGAACCTCATTAAGAATGCCATCATGAAACTGAACCTCTACCTCTCTGGAGTTCATAGTGAGGCCATCACCCTTGCTGCACCATCATTCTACAGCTCTCGAAAATATCACCCATGGCTGTTTTTCAGAGGTCCTCATACGATATTCATACTACAGAGAAGAGGCCCATTCATACTGCAGTTTTCCATTTGTTGTTTTAGAAGAATGATCTGACTAGCATAATCCCTATATCCTTGTTCACTAACGACACCACCCACAAGTACTGCCCCATAAGGTCAAATAATGGAGGTACTTATTGGAAGGTGAACGAAGGCCCAAGTCGTCATAAAACATTTAATATCTTTTTGGTTTGAACCCACCAATGACTCACATTATGATCTAATTTGATAACAGGCATACAAGCCTGTATCAGGTCTTGGATACCAGCCACACAGAGCATCTCCTGTAAGATTGTACTATTCATCTCCATAGGCCTCGTCCTCGGCTGACACTGTCCCTAGGGATAGACTAATCTTTACCATCATGTGGTCCAAGTCACCAGAGGAACAATGGCAGCATGAGCACACACCAAAGAAGCAGCAGCAAAACAAAATCAATTCTCATAGCCAATTGAGCTTTATAAAAGTATACCCCTGAGGCATGCACCCGTCGATAAGCATCAGCAAGCTCCGTCTGTAGCAGAATATTCTTTAAGGCATTTGAATCACAATATGATTTTTTCCTGATGTACCCACACTAGCCACAGGAAAACAGCAATTAAAATCACCTGCCAAGATAAGGAGATGAGATGTAAACAGGAAATTCTTTACTGCAGAGAACAGATTTACCCTTCCTTTTTGATTGGGGTGCATACAGGAAATTAATCTCCATTGCCTATGGTCATGAGTGAAATCCAGGAGCAGTGCCCTCCTGGGTCAATGTCAATCATCCATGTGATCAGATAACCCCAGCCTCAAAATACAACTCCCACCCTGCCACAGTGCTCCTGGGTTAAGGAAAAGAAGGCTGGGCCCCAACACCACAGTTTTTGCACATTCTGCATCATTAAAAGCATATAAATGAGCATCCTGTAAACAGGCAATGTCAACATGATAATCCCTAAGGACTGAAAAGCAACTACACGTCTACAACCATCATGTATACTGTTCACATTAATCATGGCGATGTTATAAAGACATGGTTGAGACATAGTAGCATAGCATGTGTAGCAAAATAAAACAACAAAAACACTAAAGTAATCACGCCACTGCCTGTTTACCCAGATGCTGACTACAACTAGGCTGTGAACCACTCTGTTTTGTACGTGTCTGTAGTGTGTGGTCAGCAGACCGTTCCACCCTCCTCAGACTCAGGAGACAACCGTTTCTTTGAAGAAATCATAGCAGAATCTTCTGAATCTTCCCCAATGTCCTGATCCCGAGGTTGGAGCACATCATATGGGGTCAACAGAGGGATGGGTGGTACAGCTCTCCCATCTTTTGAACTTTTGCTTTTGACTCAGGGACTTCAATGAGCATTTTTCTTTAAGTCACTGCAGTCATCTCAGGTGGAATGTCCCTCATATCCTCCTCCTGGACCTCCTGAGTCAAAGCCACCTCAGAGCGCAGAACCCTGGAGAGTCTGCCACAAGCTCCACCACCATCTGATTATCTTCCACACAAACCTTCTCATCTACAGGGTCTGATCCCAAAGGCACAGGAAGCAGGAGGGAGTGTATAGGCATTGTGTCAGGCCCTGCAGAAACAGGTGTAGGACCTGCACCTGCAGTTCCTGCATTGCCACTATCTGATTCTGTTCCTTAACAGTTCTCTTGTGTTGAAATGTTGAGACTGAGCTTTATCAGTGTTATCCTCCTGATTAGGGCGGTCAGAATGATTATGCATGGAGTATTCACAATGCTGAAAGACATGGCCGGGATGCCACAAAAATACACTTTTGAACTTCAGTGCAGTCAATATTATTATGTCCAAAAACAGACAGGAAGAACATTTTATTCTGTCACAGACATTGGTTAGGTGGAGATGGGAACCACACCTAAAGCATGTCTTTAGTTGCCCAGTAGAAACAGTGGCCCCTCTCAGACCCCAGAAAAAAGCACTCTGCAAATGTTTGGGGCTTGAGGCCTAGAATTCAAATGGACTTTATATTTCCAGCCCCTAGTCTATATGTGTTCCCCATCCAAGATAGGGGAAGGGTCCCCAACACTGCACACCACTGTTTCAACCAATATGTCACATCATGGACAGTTACCCTTCATTCCTAAAAGCACACGTGACCTGCTTAATGGCTGGTTTCATAATAGGGAGGACATGAAATGGAAGCCATAATGCAGAGTGTTTTTTTTCATAAGAGGCCAAGAAATTATCAAGGCCTGCAAGAGATTTAAAACTGACATTATACACTGTGTCACCCATTGCATGTATCCAGGCATAGATTTCATTCGAGAAAATCTCAGAGAATCTTTTAGTAATGTTTTTCATATACAGCCTATCAGGAGGAAGGAAGTCCTCCCATATACTGTATACGAACAGCATTCCTTCTCTGGGCTGGGATATTACCTGAAAAAGACTCCCTGTTGTGAAACTGCTTCCGAAGCAGAGATGGCTGAACACCCCCTTGAGGGACAGGCTGTTCAGTATCCATATAATCACCCACGATCCACTGACTTGCTGGGGTTTGACACACTGGGGCAAGTAAGCATAGGAATTTTGCAGGAGAAGTACCAGGCAATTCAGCAGATTTCAGAGACACAGTAGTGTCTTGGGCCATTAGACAGAGATCCACCTGTCCAGAGTCTGGAGGAAACCCCACAGCCAGTGTCTCTATAACAGAGGTGTCCATGGGGTCCAGTACACACCATCCAACCTCCGCTTTAGTCCACCCAGCACCCACAAGTGCCATTTCCACAGTCCAACCCTCCGAGTGCTGTACAGAAGGAGCGACATGAAGTCCACTTCCCAGGCTGCAACTGTCAACTATATCAGGCAATATATTTAAGCTTTCCCTCACAATGTACTGGTGGCACAGAAATGGGTATTACACAGGAGGCAAACCTCACTTAAGACATCAGCATTGCAAATAGTACTTACTGTGGCCTTGGCCATTGCAGGAGCATCTGAATCATGAATAGAATCCTCCTCAGGCAGCACTGACTCCACAGCCAGAAAGTACTGTGGTGGTTCCAGCAGTACCTGATCCAGAGACTAGCTCCAGGGCTCACCGCGATAGGCTCCTTAGCCCTACAATAAGCACAGGTGAACCCACATCACTCGGGTCCACTACTCCAGATACTCTGTCAGGAGTTCCTACCAGGGCCTCCTCCACATCCTGGGGTCAAAAGAACCATCAGCAAATGCTGCTGCTGCTCAGTACTTAATGCATGGACAAAATCCACCTCTTGCTCTAGGCCTGCTGCACACAAACCATATAGCCAGTCGCCGCTAGTGCATATTCCTGAATGATACCATCCATTTCAGTTGCCATCTCCTCAGACCAGATCTCCTTTGCTGGACCTACAGAGAGGGAGATCTGCTCTTCTGTAGAGCTACCAGCCAACTGAGCAGAACTTGCACTGTCCTCCATCACACGCCAGCGCCCCAACAGGAAGAGTAGGAGAATTTTTATTGCAAAGAACAAAACATCAATACAAACCACTAATACAAAACTAGAAAATGACTGACAGAAATTCAAAAAGAAAGAACGAAAGAGTAATCACAAAATCATAAACAAAGTATGTGAAAACATCATAAATAAATCAGAAAAATTCCTGAAAAATCCCAACACCCAGAACCAGTAAATCTTTAAAGCCAAAAAACACGTTTCCAGTATTCATGAAATTTGTGAGAAGGCAAAATGTTATTCAAAATCCTCTGTTTCCTGAGTGCCATTTCAATATGAGTAAGCAGGGCCGATGTCAAGGTATAAGTGTGCTGTAAGGAAAACCGACATCTAGCCTGCCACATATAAACTTAATACATGCAAAGATCACATTTAAAGTACTAAGATGATACTGAGAAAGAAACCCAGAATAATCTCCAAGTACTAAGCTTCATAGGAAACATGTCTAGTAAGGCCTCAACCCCATTTGGAAGCTAATCTGTCCAAAAAGTTTAGCACAACTACAAAAAGGAAAAAATGCTCCATAGTTTCTATAAGACCAACACACTCAGGTTGAATACATTGTTGGTTGTGACAGCTTTATGTTTCAAATTACCCTTAATCCCTAACCTCCCATGGCAACTAAGCTAAACCTTATCCCACATTTTAGAAGGAAGACATTTATCAGTAAGAACCCTTAACGCCAGGTGAGTTTTAGTGGGAAAACCTTTGGGAAATCCACTGAAACCAAAATTCCTGGTCATAATATCAGAATAAAGAGCTTTTGGGAGCCGGTGAACCAAAGTCTATGAAATTTTCCACATTCTAAGTTTAGTAGCCACCAAGTAAATAAAAAAGGCACCCAGAATTTACCTTAATAATCATTGCCTCAGTGACCCATTTAGACAAAAATCCTTAACTAAATAATAGGCCCAAAAATCCCAGGGATGAGATAGATACTGAGAAGGTACCTTAAAAGTCGACTTAAGAAAAAAGAAAATAAAATACCAAAGGGTTTATCATACCAAGACCTTCCATATTAATCTGTAAATAAGTAAAATCTCTCTTGATCGGATTCAAATGACTCCCCAAAGCATCTGAAAAAAAGCACTGTATAATCTGGTCTCATAAATTTTAGGCAAAGGAAAAATAGAACTAAAATACAAAAATAAAGGAAGAATACATTTTTTGATAACCATAACCTGCTTCTGTTTGGAAAACATCCAGGTTTTCCACAATTGTACTTACTTTCCCCAGTTCAAGCCGAGAATTCCAATTGAGAGCTGCCAAATCCCCATTCTCAAAAAACACCCCACAATTTTGATAGGAGCCATATCAAAGGTAATCTGCCCAATAGAAGGAGCAAAGGACCCTTCTCCCAAAAAATCCCCAAACTTTTCACAGGATTGACTACCGTACTAGAAATAGCATCAAAACAGTTCAAAATATCAATGGCAACAAGCCCAGAATGCTGATAACATAAATTAAGACACATGTCATCCACATAAACTGCCAATACCTGCGGTGGAACCTCAGGAGAGGCGCCAAGACCAAAATATCAGGGTGATGCAAGATTTCCTAATCAAAGGATCCAACACAAAGATATATAGCTGGGGCAGATAGGGCAACCCTGCTGTACACCCTATGGAATCCTAAACGAGACCCATCAAACGGTTCACCATGGGATAGATTACTGCCTGGTCATAAAGGGTATGAATCCAGGACCTAAACTTTAGGGAAAACCCATAGTGCTGTAAAACCCGAAACAAAAAGCATGAGAGACCTTATCAAAGGCTTTATCCTTGTCAAGCGATAACAGATAACCTGAAGCTTCCCCATTCGCTGCATTCACAGATGTTTCATAAAAGGTCAGGTTTTGCTGAACAGTCCTTCCTGGAATAGAACAAGTCTGTACCGGTGAATCAAAAAGAGGCTACCTTTTGGTGTCTATGGCATAATAGAGCCGAAAGTATCTCATAATCAGTATTCAACAAACTAATCAGTCTCCAGTTATCAAAATGATGTTTCATCCCTTTTTGTATATAAAAACAATCAAAGCAACAGAAAATTCTGGAGGCATAGTGCCTGCATTCAAAATATCATTATAAATATTAGCAAGAATGTCAAAAAATCATCCATGAAGAATTTATAAAATCCGTAATTAAGCCATCCGGTCCAGGTGAAGTACTTGTCTTTAAACAGGAAATTTCTGAACTAACCTCCTCTGGAGAAATAGGTAATTCCAACTCCTGTGACTGCTGAGGAGTCAGAACAGAGGGAGGGAAGGAAGGAAGGAAGGAAGGAAAAAGATCTGTCCATGTTACTGAAGGTGGAAAGCCTGACCATATTGGCCCTGAAGGGCATCCTGAACAAGTTCAGCATTTCCACACATCTGAAACTTTGAGAGTGCCCTGGAGTCCAACAGACCATCCATTAATTTTTTGTCCATGACTGTTTACATGCTGAATACGGATCAGAGACAGGAAGCGTCTTTAATCCATAACTCATTTCATCATGCAGAAGACAAGCCCTACTATATTGATAATAATAATAATAATAATAATAATAATAATAATAAACTTTATTTATTAAGCGCCTTTCAGGCACGAAGGTGCTGTACAAATTTAACAATAAAATCCCAAGAAATAAATTAAAAATAAAGATTAAGATCATAATAATACACACATCAACTCATAAATGTTTGTCTCCACAAGTGAGTCTTACATTCCTGCTTGAAGCTCCCCACGGTCATACATTCCCAAAGCTGATGGGGCAGAGAATTCCAGAGGTTGGGGCCATAAACATAAAAACCACGGGCCCCAGAAGATTTTAAAGTAACCCTCGAACCTCCAGCAACTCCTCGTCAGCTCGAACGAGCTGTCGCACAGGGTTGCAAGGAATCAGAAGCTCTTTCAAGTATTCTGACCAAGTCTGTGTAGGGCTTTGTAGGTCAATAAACCTACTTTAAAGGTGATCCGCCACTGAATCGGCAGCCAGTGCAGATCGCGCAACACAGGGGTATTGTGTGACCTTCTTGACACCCCTGTTAACAATCGAGCTGCAGCATTTCTGCACTAGCTGCAAGCAGCTGATATCAACTACAGGAAGCCCTAAGTACAGGGAGTTGCAATAGTCAAAGTGAGAGGTCACGAAGGCATGGAGTAACACAGGTAAATCACTGGATGGAATGAGGTGTTTCACCCTGACAATGTTCCTAAGATGGTAAAGGCTGACTTGATGACTGCGACACCTGATAATGAAGGGTCAGCTGGTCATCAAGTACTACTTCCAGGTTACGCACCCATTCTGAGGTAAAGATCTGACCACCCCCAGAAATAACCCAGAGGGCTGATCAGTCCTCAACCCCTCTATCCTGTGACACAGGTCCACTACCATATCCTTGGTCTTTCCTGTGTTCAACTTTAATGAGCTTGAATCCATCCAGTCATGGATTTCAGTGAGGCAGTTATTAAATATTGAGAAAGCACTAGCCTGCTCAGGAGCAAAAGACAGGTAGAGCTGGGTATCATCAGCATAGCAGTGAAACCTTAGCCCATACTGTTTTACAATGTCTCCGAGGGTAGCATGTACACTGCAAACAACATTGGGAGAGCATCGAGCCCTGAGGAACCCACAAGGCAGAGAGAAAGGGTCAGAAGAAAAATCCCGACACAACTCTCTGCATTCTCCAATAGAATGATGCAAACCATCTGAGCACTGTACTTGACAAACCACAGATGGACATCAGGCACTCGAGCAAACCCCATGGTCTACAATGTCAAAAGCTAAAGAGAGATCAAGGAGTACAGAATAGAATGGTTTTTCCAATCTCTCACCATCAGGAGATCATTGACACCCACACCAGAGCAGTCTCAGTACTATGCCTCTCATTAAAGCCCAACTGGAGAGGTTCGCAGATACTATGGATGATCAGATGGTTCTCCAGCTGGTTTGCCACCAGTTTCTCAATAACTTTTCCAATAAAGGGAAGGTTCGAGATCAGTCTGTAGTTAACAGAAATATCTGTGTCAAATGAAGCTTTCTTGAGAAGAGGTGTCACCACCGCCTCCTTCAGGGAGCTTGGGAACTCACCCGATGCCGATCTGGGATTTTATATGAGATATCTTTTCCTGAATGCGAACATCTGAAGAGAAGGAAGAGACATCAATCTACAGAACTGATCCTTGTAACCCAAATATATAATATAATCTGTAGCTAAGGTCATCTTGGAAAGACTAAGAGAGGATCGCTTAAACTCAGCTTTTGCATCCTGTAACCATGCAACCCAGAAATCATAGAGTCCTGCAACCGACTTTTGACATTGAAACACCTCCACAAAGGTGTTCTGAAACAGTGCTTGGGTTAAAAAGTAGAACTAAGTTTCCATCTAGAAGGTACAGCAGGGAATCTGGGAGGAACATGAGAAAGATTAAAACAAGCATTCAAAACCAAATGGTCCGAAAATTCACAAGGGACTAAAGTAAAGCCAACATGCAGTAAATGTTTCAAGGAAAAAACAAAATCAATCCTGGTGGCATAACAACTCCTTCTATACGTAAATCCCAGAGAATGATACAAAGCCTTATAAGCATCAATCAAAAAGCTTTAGTAATGAGAGCATGCAAGGTGTGTGAGTCACAATAAACTTTTCTGCTGCACTTGGTCTCTGATTTTTAAATACAAACTACAAATTGAAATCCTGCCCCCATAAAACATGCCGTGGAGTAAAGAGATACTGTTCAATCTCCTGAAATAAGTCAATACTAGCAGATTTAACTTGTGGGGCATAAATATTAACCAAACGCAAAGAACACCCTTAAATGTACAGTCCAAGAGCAAAGCTCTGCCGGAACAATGTCCACCAGATGTAGCACCGTAACTTGAGGATGACAAAAGAATCCCAACCCCATCAGCAGCCTCGCTCCAAAAGACCGAAAAGAAGGCCCAGATACTAAAGCTTTTTAGTTTCGACTATATCTGACAAGGAAGTGAACCTAGTTTCCTGTAGAATAATATCAGCATGTAAAGGTCTCATAAAACGTGAAAACCCAATCGCTTTCAAAATTCTTAATGCTGCAGGTGTTAATGGAAACTAGTTTCAGGAAAGCCAGAAATAAATGTAAGATTTATTCTCTTTCTTATGACCGTTTTCTTTTTGTCACCGACAACTCAGACCCACGCTATCATCATACTCCATTTCAGAAGCCTCCCTGACCTGATGGAAACATAAGACTTGGAGCTACCATCTTGATCCTGTAACACCTGAAAGGAGTTTTGCATATAAACACCAATGGCCTGAGTAAGTTACCTGGCATTAGACCTAGTAATCCTCTTAGGGTGGGGCATCTGAAACTCAGAAGCAGAGGGGGCATAGAAATCACCCC
Organism: Neoceratodus forsteri; assembly: GCA_016271365.2. Taxonomy (NCBI): domain Eukaryota; kingdom Metazoa; phylum Chordata; order Ceratodontiformes; family Ceratodontidae; genus Neoceratodus; species Neoceratodus forsteri. The sequence goes on from CM028129.1 coordinate 1,022,969,646, forward strand.
AGGCTGCTCCACTCCTGTATCTGTATCAGAATGTACAGTAGTAGAATCATCAGGATGGGTATCTGGGTTCGAGGCCGAGGCCCAGAAGAACCGGGAGTGTTGGGGAGGGTCAGCCTGAGGAGTATCGGCTTCCTCCAATCAGGGCCTAAATCTATATTGGGCCTCAGAAATCAAGGTTTCTTTATCCAAACTCCCTTGCTTGTTCTGCCCAGCCCATGGACACTGGTGATAAGCCTGGCCTTGTTCGTCACAAAGGTTACAACGAAAACATTATGACAGGTCCCGCTTATCACGGTCTAATTCTACATAAGGCACACTTAATTTTGTCACATGCACTGCTCAAATGTCTAGTGTTACAACACTTATAACAGGCTTTAGGCTGTCCTGGATAAAAACAAACCCCTCTCTTTCCCCAGGAAAAATCTATTTGGGATATGTTGGATCTCATCCCCCACAGTATGTAACTTAATTTTAAATTTCCAACTCCCAGTCAGATCCCTCCCCATCAATGATAGGTTCCGGGAACCAAGCACAGTACATTTACTTTCCAACCAAAAAGAATATCCCCACATTAACCCCTTCATTGAGAAACATTATATTCACAGTCTTAAATAAGGGTTTGGTAATGGAATAGCCAAAAGGTGTTCAGACTGGTGTAGATTTCAAAGTTTCATATTTCAGCCAAAACCTCTCAAGGCTAGCAAAGGATCTAAAGCTAACATCAAATGTATCTTCTCCACTAATATTAGTCTGAGCATAAATATCAGAAGCCTGACAGCTCATGGAATTTTTCAGGAGTCTCCGAGCCACATAGAATCTGTCAGGGTGTTCTTGAAGTCCCCTCAATAGCATAAACGCACCGCATTTTGTCTTGGGACTTGTTCAAATTTATTGTGCTGAAATAAGTCAGAGAAGCGTGGTCCAGACCTACACTGGTCTCTCGAGGGGAAGGAGGGAGAAGTATGAGAGGTGCAGTCCCAGCCCCAGTCTCAACACTCCTAGAAAACTCAGTACCAGAAGAAAAACAGTAATCTGGAGCCAGTGGGTCGTAACTGGTAGTTCCTCTTGTTGAGCAGGGGCACCCTGATGTTGCAATGCGTCTTCAGGAAGGAAACCTAATTTGAATCTGGAAGCCAACGACCATCTCAGAGAACCCAGCCTGCATTGGCCAAAGCATTCTCCTTGCTCCAATCGGAGGAAGGATAGGCCACAGCAGCTCCCCTGCGATTCCGGCGTTCTAGTGTTAGGAACTTCAGCCGGCTGACTCATCGGTTGAGTCTGCACAATCCCGCGAAGTGACAAGCAGCCAAGTGAGGAGGAAACCCTTAGAGAAATTACTGCTACAGCTTGGACAGCCTCAAGAAATAAATCTTGGACAGGCAACTCTTCAGAAAGTGTCTCTGAACATGAATCAGTGCCAACAACTCCCGCTGTACGGATGACACCTTGCACATCACCGCCAAGCCCTGAGGTAAAACACTGTCAATAACGGGTTCTCGGGCAGAGCCAACTAGGACAGCTTGCTAGAATCCTTATGTCTCTCAAGCACAGAAACATCCTTCACAGCCAAAGTCAGAGCACAGTCTGCCATTCTGCAGATGGATGCCAGCAGCTCCTACTGTCAACAATGCAGTAGGGGAATTTCTGTGTCCTGGCCAAATCTCCAATCACTAAAAATACCATCAACAGCTTAATCTGGTTCAATTTCAGTTTCTTACCATCTGTATCCCCCTCCCCAGTCACCCCTGAAAAGGGACTTCTAGGCCCAGTGGGCTTACACGGTCAACACAAATTCAATAAATAAACAATAAATAAATAGTTCTCTTTTGAGTCTTTCCCTCCTCTCCCCACAGTATTGAGACATTTTCAAATAAACACATCCACTTACCTTGACGAAAAGGCACAAGCAGTCAGATCCTATCACTCTGGTTCTACAGGCAGTTTATTTCTTGGCTGCTTTTGCTGCTGGCAGGACTTTACATTTTACTGGCTGGGCAGGGTGGCTAGCTGGTGCTGCACTCTCTCATTCCTGACCAGACTGCACCTAGTATTTTATGAAAAAAGCACAGCATAGTACGTTCTTTTAAGGTTAGCTATACTGCTGGATTGGGGGCTTCTGTGCTGCAGCTTCTAAGTAATGGCAATGCAGTTCTGGTTTGGTGGGAATGGTAGGCTGGGTGACTCCTGATTCAGGCAGCTAGGCAGTCACCAGAAGCCAAACCACAGTTCCACTCGCCCCCAACACTGGGTGCCCAATTATGAGGTAGGGTGGTAAACTAAAATGAAAGCAAGTAGCCTCTTGCTGTTCAACCCTGTTGCTACCAGACTTCCTCAATTCTAACACCAAGTCCCTAAACCTAGAGTCAGACAGTAAATGAAAAAGTAAGCAAACAATGACAGCTAAACCCCAGTGCTGCCAACCCTCCACTCTAACACTAGATGCCCAGCCCCCAGTCCAACAGTCAATGAGAAAAAGTAAGCAGACAGTGGGAGCCCATCTACAGCAATGTTTTACAAAGAAACGTTAGTTATCTTCTGCATTAATCTATTGTAACATTGCTCCCTGCTATTCATTGTACTATTGCACATTTGTGTACCTGCCACTTGTACATCAAAAAAAGCAGTGTTATTCCATAGTCAGCAGTAAAACTTTAACCCGCTTAATAGAAAAGCATGTGGGAATTCATAGGATGAATACTAAAGACAACAAAAGTGCAGTAATGCAATGAACATTGGGGAGCAAGGTTATCCCATATTGGTGCAAAAACAACTAATGTTTCACTCTAGAAGCAGAGTTTTATCAGAGTTAGTAACTTAATGCAGAAATGCCCTTATATTATCTCTCACGAGGTCTGAATAGAACATGTATGAACAGTGCTGTCAATAACAGCACCTTCCATACAGCACTATGTAGAACAGTGGCACTGTAGCAGGAACAAATGTGGCAAGTAAAGACAATGCCACTGGTAGCAGTCACAAAGCACAGTAACGACTGCTAGCGGTCCAAACACTTATTTTAGTGGAGACTCTGCCCCCACCCCTTAACTAAAATAATCAACTCTGAGTTGGAGTTGGATTATGGGTGAAAAACAAAATTTTGAATGCCAGGATTAGATCCTGATCTCACCCACCATTGTGGCCTAGCAGCTTCATGTCTCAGTTCTCTCTACCATGGGAGCAGCTCATTCACCATTTTCAATTTCCCAGCCCTTGTCTTCTTTCTAGTATTATGGACAGTAACCTGGTTAGCACTTACTGCACAGCACTCCTTAATCCCTGTCTCTGTCTGTGGTACACCATTCAGATATCACTGGTTTTCCTTATGCTGTATTTGTAGCACTGTTGTAACTGGTTATTATATTATCCACCACCAGTTATGTGTACAAATAAAAATTTGAAACAATGAATATGATGCATCCTTAGGATACGAGGAGACATGTAAAATTACAACCGGCAATTAAGGTACTGAAAGTATACCAAACCTGGTTTAAGCTACCCAAAAGTCATATTTTCACAGTTGGTTAGTGCATGTAGTTGTAAAAAAAGCTTTACATATAAACTACAATATCAGAAAATATAAACAGTATAGAAATCAATTTTGTGGATGTTGGAGTGAAACAATGAGGATATAACATTGACAGGTATTCATTTATAAATCACTTCTCTTGAGAGACATTTTCTTTATGATTCCAAATATCAGGAATCTATTCTAAAACATCAGATAAAAAGTAGGGCTATATTATATCAGATGCTCAGCCATAACAGAACTATACCTTGGGGGCTTACTATAGCCCAGGTGTGAATGATTTCTATTGGCAATCTTTATTTCCTCCTACCTCGTACTCGCTCTCTTCCCCACCTCCCCTCCACTCCTTCAGATCCTCTTACAATCGCACTTTGTTGGTCCCCCATCATACCACTCTTATCAGTCAGTCAGGCTTTACCCATCATTCCCAGAAATCTGGAACTCCCCCACCATCAAATACAGCACCTCCTCCTCCCACTCCCTTGCTTCTGCCTTACATAACTTTCTCTCATCTAACTGCTCCTGCTTTAACCCTCCTTATCTGTCCTCCTATGCCTCTGCTCCTCTCCATGACTCAGATCACCTATTAAACCTTCCACCCCAGCCTGTGTCTCAGCATGCTCTCCTCTCCCTTCACCACTATGCACTATGTTTCTCAGATATGCCACTTGTAATTAAATGCATATTTCACAGGTGTGATATATTTAATTGTATGTTATGTTACAAATGCAACTGCATGATTATTTATGGTATTTTTAACTGTATGTCTTGTTATAAATGTAATTGAATGTTTAATTTCTTGAATATTTTCAATGTTAAACCGTATGTCTAATTCTTCATCCAAGTATACCCTCAGGTCGCACCGGAGACAAGCAGCTTGTTGTTCAGTGTGCCTTCCTGGTGAAACATTTCAATAAATAAAAACAAATACATTTCCTGTATATAAAGATGGCAGGCATACTTTGCAACTGAAGTGTTTTTATTGTATTATAGTGGTAGTTATCTAGAAGTTGCCTACCTTGAGGTACCACTGAAGTACCACTGAGGCACTCAAGTTGCAATCTACATTGACTGTAATGTGATTTTGCCTCATTCTGCCTCAGTATATCTAGGTATACCTCAGTACTGAGACACTTTTCTACAGCTGACACTGTAGGATTATGACTAAATGAGCATCTGATACAATAATGTCCTGCTTTTAATGTTTTTAGAACAGATGCCTGACATTTGTATTTTTGTATCATGAGTTCTTTGGATACACAGTGCAAGAGAAAATGTCTCTCAAGAAGGAGTACATATGGAGGAACACCTAAACATTTTATATACTCAGTGCTTCACCCAACATGTGGAAAATGGACTTGATATAAATTTATATTTACTGTTATTGTGGTTTATATGTAAAGCTTTTTTAATACTTTCATCTAATAACCAATTATTGAAAATATGCCTTGTGGGTAGTTAATACCAGGTCTGATGTTATATTTTCATCACCTTTATTGCCAGTTGTCACTTTATGAGCCTCCACGTATCCTAAGGATGACTCACATTCCTCTCCTGTTGCCCTATTGGCTCTGGCAAGAGTTTGTTTGTACATACTGTATCTTATACCACCTCCAAAGACCACTTTGCAGGCTCAGATTTACATATATATTTTCCCAACTAGTCTGGGGCAGCAGACGTAACCCAGTGAAAATTGCCACACCCCTATATGCGCATTAAAAGTAAGTAAGTAAGTAAAAGTTTATTTTTAAAGCGCTTTTGAAATCAAAGCTGTACAATAAAATAGTTAAATACATATAAAACATACATATAGCATAACAAACAACAATAAAATATAATTTCAATACAGTGCAATAACTACTCCCATCGCCTTTTGAAATAAATAGGTTTTCAGTTCTGACTTAAAGCTTTCAACGGTCAGACAGCTTAGGTATCCGGCGGTAGAGAGTTCCACAGGGTAGGGGCAGCATGAAAACACCGTGCCCGGATGTTTTCGCGAACCCTAGGAACCTCCAGAAGCACCTCGTCGGTGGGAGGGAGTGAGCGGAGGGACGGTAGGGAAAGGGTCTTAGCAAAGTTAATCCCATAGTTTTCTTTTCCTGTATTTTTTCTTGAATTTGGTACCAATCTTTTAGTAGAAAAGCAAGCTATGAATTGTATTAGTGCATAGATTAACCTCCTCCTTGATTTCTGCATAGGAAAGAAGGAGTATCAAATTTTAAAGACGACATCAAACCTTGCCAGTATACATTAAACAATGTTTTTAAGACTATGACATTGGAATATTACAAAAACAGAAATTGAGTTGCAAACTAAGAAACAGTTGTAGAGTAATATAATGAAACTCACTTTGCAGAAACTCCAGTCTTTCAGGATAGCATTAGAGGTTCTGCAAAACTATTCTCTTATAGATTAATGAGCAAAAATACATGCAAAAATTATGGGGCACCATCTGAGTTTGTGCTCATGAAAACTAAATGTTTGGGGCAATCAAATACACAAAGCAGTGACTGACAGATTAGGTTTCTCCATGTACTGTAGTTTTTATTTTATTTTATTTTATTCATTCATTTATTTATTTATTTTTATTACACAAAGAATCCTTTAGGCAGGTACCTATTATCAAAGGGGTCAGCATCAGTGACACATAATACATAAATTACAGTATCAAATACACATTAAATAATCATTGATATACACTACAGCAAGTGGACATACAATTAAAGGTACCTACATACAGAATATATAGTTACATTATAACAAAGCATTCCATGCTGAATGGGGCAGTAATTTATTTATTGTTTTATTTATTTGGAAAATGTTTTACCAAGAAAGACAACAAGAGCTGTAAACAGCTTGCTTCCAGAAGCGTCCGTGGTGGGGGGTACAAGAGTTAGAAAAACAGGCAAACACATAACAATAACACAGCAATACAAGTATAATTATTAAAAAAAACAGTGTAGTACAATTACACAGCAGAAATAACCCAGACCAACAACTCAGGGTAAACAAAACAATGTACAGAAATAATATACATTGCAACAACCCAGAGCAGGTGATCCAGTAGGGCAAAGGTTAGAGGATGAATAACACACTTGAAGTGCTAGAAGTAGTAGACTGAGCACATGATTCAAAGTGCTATTGTATACCAAGGAAGGGCAGTTATAAGACAAGTGGGGAAGTGGACAGGCAAGGGGTAGAGGATGGGGATGAAAGAGGAAGAGAGAGGACAGCCAAGATCTGACCCTTCAGGATGCTGAGAACACTGCAAGGAATGAACCAAGCAGAAAGGGAGAGAAGAGAAGGAAGTGTGGAGGTAGAGAAGGGGGCAGAGGACAGGAGGGGAAGAGATAGGGAAATAGGGAGGTGGGGGTGATGAATTTGAAAGTGGAGAGGAGGGAGTAGAAGAGCCAATATATACCTTTCAGGATGCAGAGAACCCTGCAAGGGAGTCAGGATTGAAAGTGGGGAAAGGAAGAGGGTGAGAGGCAGCCAGGATCTATACCCTTCAGGGGTGACAGAGAGCCCTGTAAGGGGACAGGACCAGGCAGAAAGGAAGGGAGAGAAGGGGGGGTCGAGGTGGGAGGATGTGGCTGGTGACCAGAGGGAGGAGAGAAGAATAAGGAATCACGGAGGCTGGAGAAAATAGGGTAAACTAGAAGAGGGGTTAGTGGGGAAAGACATCAGTAGAGTGTCAAAATAGCACAGTAAGTTGTGGATGGTAGTAGAGAGTCAAAATGGCACAGTAGGTTGTTTAGAGGTGGGAGGAGGGTATAATAGGTGGTAGAATGTGAGGAAGTAATCAGAGGAGGTTCAGTTAGAAGACAGGAGGTAAGTCAGGGATACAGGAGTAGGGGATAGTACTGCAGGGTGGTGAGGGTTGCGAAGGGGGTTAGTGACAAGTACAGTTAGGAGAATAGAAGTAAAGTAGGGCTAAAGGATAATCGCCAGGGTTGGGAGGGTTTAAGGGGCTAAGAACAAGTGCAGTTAGGAGAATAGAAATAGTGAAGGGCTAAGAAAATTGAAGATGGGGAATAGGAAAGTCTGACAGGAGGTGACAGTGGCTCAAAGCTTTGAGAAGCGGTAGGAGAAAGCTTCCTGGCCTATGGAGGTAGGCGATGAAGAATAGGCAGAGTGTGTGCATCAGCAGATCTGAGATGGTGGGAGGAGGGAGGAGCAGAGAGTAAGGAGGAGAGGTAAGAGGAGAGTCCCAAATCAGAATTTAGAAGTGAATGTGCCGCAGTGAGAGACATGCCTGCACTCAAGGGAGGGGAAAGCTAGAGAATGATACAAGGTACAGTGATGTGTGTGAGAGGGGAGTCAAGAGCAAAGTAACAGAAAGCATTGAAGAGAGTATCCAACCATAAGGGAATACTTAGGAGCAGCACTGTAGATCATATGCATAATAGTCAAAAGTAGGAGCATAATTTTCTGAACAATATCACACCTAATCAGAGTGGTAAGGAACTGTGGTTCCTGTAAAAGGCATGACTTGGGGCACAGTATTTTCAGGATGGCGTCAATATGTACAGAAAAGTTACAGTGTTGGTCAAGCCAGACACCCAGGTGTTGAAAGATGTGGTGTCCTCTAGTGTTGTCTTGTCAAGAATGTGGAAGGAGGAAGGGAAGGAAGGTAGCCTAGAGAGTCTCTGCCTAGTGCCAAGGTCATGGACCGTCTTCTTGGCATTGAGGAACAGCTGATACAAGCTTAGCCAGCATTGAACATTATTAAAGTCAAGCTGTAATTTGGAAGTCAAATCAGAGGAGATTGGCCAGAGGTGAACACGACTGTGTCATTAGCATACATATGGATAGAGGATGAGATGCATACTTATGGTAGGTCATTTAGAAATATTGAGAAAAAGAGTGGGCCAAGAACAGAGCCTGAGGCCCATGAGTCGAGATGGGTAGTGGATGGGATGTAGAGTCTGCTATTTTAACAGATTGAGTTCTACCTACCAGGTAGGATTTGAACCAGTTGCAGGCAGACAGAGACAAGCCAGCTGCGAGAGGTTTTGAGGAGGAGGAGTGGGAGACTGTGTCAAAAACCTTGGCAAGGTCAACAAAGATAGCAGAAGTAATGTGACCTCTATCCATAGCAGAATGGATAGAGTCAGTGAGTCTAAGTAAGTCTAAGGGGTTGTGGAGTGATTCTTCCAAAATCCAGATTGGAAAGGAGTGAAGAAGGAGGAGTTGTCAAAAAGGAGGAGAGTTGGGAGAGAACAAGGTGTTCCTGGAGTTTAGCCAGGGTGGTTAGAAGCAAGATGAGGGAGGATTCCCAAAGATGAGATCACCTCCCTTTGCTAGGGGAGAAGTGTAGCTAGCATGTTTCCAGGCTTCAGGGATAGTCGAGTGTGGAAAAATAGGTTGAGGAGATCAGCAGAGAGAGATAAATAGCAGGGAGCAGAGAGCTAGTGCAGCTTAGGAATAGGGGCCAGTCAATGTGAGTTAAGTCATGATATAGAGGGCAAGGTCTAATGTTTATAAGAGCGGATCATTTAGTAGTTTTGTGGGATGCTTTAGGTCTGTGTACTTTCTAACTATGTAGATCGTGTGATGAGTGCTAAGAGCATCCTGGCAGTAGGCTTGACTGGAATACCCTTTGAGGGATGGGCAGTGAGAGCCCAGTTTATGAGTGTGTTGTTATGGAATTAGTGGTTTAGGTGAGTCAGTTTGTGATTAATTGGGACAGGTTAAGGGCAGCTATTTCAAAACAAGTCTTAGCTAAGGTGGATAATAACTAGTTCAGGTTTATATCCCTAGCAGGTAGAGCTCACCTGAGGAGGTAAGAACCCAACAGTGGTGATTAGATCAGTGGTTACAGAGTGGTGTAGACCAGGATGGCAGTAGGCTTCTGCAATAAATATTGGTACAAAAAGGGTAGAGATAGTCTAATGACAAGGGCTTCACAGGCATTGTGGTCAGTGGTAGATAGAACAGTAGTGGTTTGGAAAGAGGAAGCGGAGTAGATAGCTATGCCCCCACCCCTACCAGTACGGTCCTGGAGGGTAATGGGATATCCAGGAATTGTGACAGAAGTATCAGGGATTTTGTATATTAGCTAAGTCTCTGATACAATGAGGATGTCTGGTTTGAGGCATCCTACAAGTAGAAGTAGCAGGTCAAGTTTAGGAGGACACTGCAAATGTTAGAGTGGAGGATTTTAGACCACATGGGAGTGAAACTGGGGTTGGAGCAAAGGGTAAGGAGGAGGAGGATTGAATGGGGTAAGGGCTTTACTGAGTGTTGGCCGGGTTGGGTTTATCTCTCCGCTGGGAGGAGTAAAGGAGATAATGATGAAATGCAGCTTGGTACTCTTGAACCAAGGTTTGTTAGATGGTTTAGGGGAACAAAGTGAATAACTGAAGGTGGATAGCTGAAATTTAAGGATTCACAGTAAAGTGAAGGAGTAAGGTAAAGACATGAGTGGGGAGGAAGGCAGTAGAGAAGTGTGGCATTGAGCTGCCACTTGGTTGAAGCAGGGAGTTAGCAGGGCACTAGGGTTTGCAACAGAAGTCTGGTGGGGAGGAAGTATTTAACAATTTAAGGGATGGAAAAGAGACGGGTAAAAAGTATGAGAAAGAGGTGCAGGGCAGAGATACAGAAAGAGATCATGTTTCCAGGTTTAGAGAAGGGCTGAAGCAGGGGGAGAGTGCGGTGGGGGTTGGGTCACAGAGGTGCAGAGCTGAGGGAAGAACAAAGTAAGCAAAGCTTACTTTGTCGAATTCTAATGCAATTCATTTAAAGCACTTACAGATACAAGTATCAGAGAAAGAGAGGAAGCAGCCTAGATTTGAATGACAAAACAGAGTCACAATTCCAAATAGTGCTAGCAAGGTCATTTCAGTGCTTACAAATCAGTATGAGAAGGAGTTCTGGCAATTTTTGCCTTGCTTAGTTGCTGCAAGCAGACTCTCAGCCTGTCACTTCCTCCTCTCACCAGGCACTTGCCTACCCTGACCACCATGCCTGAGATCTCCCATAGATTGCCTTGTGGCAGGGCCAGGAATGGAGGACTGTCCTCCCCCACCCAGTGACTCTAATCCAGATAGGACTGGTGGACAGGTGATGACATGGGATGGTTGGTAGGGATGCAAGACTTCATGTAGACTCTGGAAACCACATTTCTTTTTTCTTCCTTGGTCCCCAATCGTGACAGCATGTAAGCATGTGTGCATGGAGGAGCACACATGCACTGGAACCATGGATCTCGTTTTTGTGTCACTTGAACTACCAACCCTACCTGCAGGCCTCCACCCAAAAGCAGCCAAGGATGAAGTTGGCAAGCATCCCTACCACAGGAGAGAAGAGCTATCCACTGGAGCTCAGTCATCTCCTTAGCCTCACCCAGTGATTTGAACTTGTTCCTAAATTTGGGTCAATGGCGTGGTGTGAGGTAAGGTGTATAGTGCCTAAGCCCTCTATGCCACTGGGTCAGCTGACAGATTATGTTGGAGACAAAACTGCATCTCTCAGCCTGAAACAATGCAGCAACTTTTTCTGGACTATTGTTTTATACAGGATATCTGGCCAATCATGGCAGACAGATAGAAAGAAAAAACATTCGGAATAGAATAATATGAAAATGGAGATGTTACTACTGACCAAGAGCATTTTATATTCAGAGGCCTGCAGTATGAATCCATTTGGAGGCCACTGCTAAAGCTGAGCCTGGAAAGGTAATCAACATTCTGACCAGCCTGAGTCTGAGTGAGAGGAGACTACTGGTGGCAATGTGGTTGAGGCACTGCCATCCTCCCACAACTCCTCCTATGGGCACTGATCAAGTCCAATCCCTTTAGCATTAGCTCTGGTTTCCCCAGAAACTGAATGACAGGTGTCTGACCATGTGGCTCTAGAGCCTGATCTGGTAGTTCTGATTTCATCACAGTCACAATTCCTCAGATCTTCAGACTCAGGAAGTGGCAGAACCCATAATGGACAATTTGAGTCTGCTCTGCCCCCCCACCCCAGGATGTGATGGTTTACCATTCAATTTTGAAAATGGGGCCATACTAAAAAGTTAAAACCCAGGCCCTCAAGACAAGTCACCCTACAAAACTGGTTTACTGTTCTGCAAGAACACAAACAGTTGGTGACTCTCAAGAGGACTTGAATGATCTGGAAGCCTCTGTATCATCTCTTTTTAAAGATTGTAGATGGCTCAGTTCCAGAGTCCACTATAGTTAAGAACATGAAAGGTAGACAGAGATCTGTGCAAAAAATACCAAACAGTTAATCCTAGTTCTCCCATCACATGTGTTTAGGTAATACCCTGACCATTGTCTCATTAAATGCTAACAGTATCAAGTCCCTTAAAAATGTACCACTGCCTTAGCCTTATTTGAGACTTTGCCAGAAATGTTTTTTCCTGCAAGATATGAGAATTTAAACTCAGTAAACTTGCAATAACTTGATATCTGATCAATTCTTTTGGTCCCAGGGTAATGATGCATGTGATGGTATAGGAATTGTGTTTGTGGTTTTGATTTCTCTGTCACTAAAGTAATAAATGTTTCACCTGATAGCGTTTAGTTACTAGATGCTAATTACATTTCAACATCCCTCAGATTTGTATGTGTCTATGCTCAACAGACCAAAGCTTCCAGGATTTCTCTTTTTCCTAAATACTGCCCATTTTATACACCGACAGAATGGTCATCATAGGTGGGGTCTTTAGTTGTGGTTAGGTTAAAAACTGGGTCCCTGTTTTAAGCAGAAACTAACTGTTTCACATTGTTTTCTTGACTGATATGATAAAATCAGCCAATTTGAAGGATTTTGTCATGCTGTGTATCCTGAAGGAGAGGACACTTGTATTTGCAGTTCTTTAGCTACCAGAATTGATTTTGTTTGTCTCCCATTCCATTAATGTTAACAAGTTTGTTACAAAGGCCATATAAACCTCTGATCACTTGGCTGTGATTATGCACAATCATCTCAGTAAGACTTTGTCATCTGAACAGAAACCCTGGATATTAAATAACTTGCTACTGAATCTGATTCTAATAATAGTAAAGTTCCTTTCCTTTATAAGGCTAGATAGTCAGTGATGTGTTCCTTTACAATTTATGAGACTGGTGGGAGGATTGAAAATTAGAAATTAAGAAGATATTGATGTCATGTGGTTGGAAACAGTTGCTGAACTTATTTCAAATATCTGGGTCTGAGGAAGCAGTTGCAATGCTTAATTTGTGTACAAGCTGCAGGAGAGTAGGTTAGTTAAGATAGTATTCAGTGCATAAAAGCCAAATGAAGTCCTTTCATTATGATTGGGGCAGAAGTCTTTGTGTTTTGAATTACAAGCAGAAACTCAGGGCAAAAACAGTTCCTGGATCCTTTTAGAGGTTATGAGGCAAGTGTTAAAAATAAGCTTATGACTTCTGTTAAGACTGCTCAGGATGCTGTTTCTATTGATCCTATGAATATTTTATGGGCAGTGGATACATGGGTTACTTCTACCTTTAGTTGCATTACTACAGGAACAGACATTGGGCAATGTTTTTATAATATGGGGTCCCCAATACCTGATTTTCAGTTAAACATTTGTGTACACCCACTACTTTGACTGGAATACAAGCAACCATAAAAACAATGAAATGAGAATACTGTCCCTGGCCACATTGGTTAACAAGTGAATTTTCAAATTTGAGGTTTTAGGACCTGATTTTGTTTCATTATATAACAAAATGCAGGGTGCTCATGCTACACCTGCAGTTTCCTTAAACTTTTTGATTTATATTTTTTTATAGGGTGACAAGATGGAAGAGAGCAACTGGAGACTACTATGCCTACAGAACAATTATAATAAAATGTTGAAAATCTTGCATGCTAGGTTATTGACACTAGCTTCTGAAGTACTTTCTCATTTTCAGGTGTGTGCAATTCCTTATAGATGCATTCAGGACAATTTATTTATCCTAAAATATATATCGTTTTTATAAAGGCCCACAAATCAGGTATCTGACTTTTCCTAACTTAGGATCCGGAAAATGCATTTGACCAGATCATTCATGAATTTCTGTTTAAGGTTCTTGACAAATATGGTCTCCCTCATAGGTTTATTGAGTGGGTTAAACTTTTGTATAATACAGTTACAGCGACTTCTCTATGTTAACAGGTGGACTGGGCAGCCTTTTGTAACTTCTATAGGTTTCAAGGAAGGTTGTCTGCTAAGTCTTGTATTATATACCTTTGCTATTGATCCTGTTTTAAAATAGATTCAGACCAATGTTGGCATACAAAGACTTTGGCATATGGGGAATCAGTATTGGTATAGCTCTGCATGTTAAACTGCAGCTTATACAGATTACTTTTTGCTTCTTCTTAGACTCTGAGTAGGTTGGGGAGACAGCTTCACAAATTTTGAATAGGTGTTCTTTGGTCTCTGGTGCAATCATAAACGCATTGAAATGCAGGGATGTACATATTGGAAATGATCCAATAAAATGAGTCCGTACCAGACTAGGTGGTATAAATATTTCCTGGAGAATATCTCTGTTCTTGGCTTTTATTCTGACCACCTGGCACTGCTAAGTTTGACTCAGATGCTTGTTTGGATGGAACACAAAGGAAAGTCAGTCTTTGGAAAGGAAAGTCCATAACAAAGAAAAATGGGATGGCTTTAGTAAAAACATTAATTGCTCTGTGTTTTCTTTTCTCAGTTATGTATTCACACCTATAGATGTGGAGTCAAGGCTTTACAGCACCTTTTATGGGGAGTTATCTCAGTTCTGTTCGCAGCAAATTACTTATTTGATAGTTCCTGAAGGAGTGGTCAACTGATTGATATTTTTGGCCATCTTTTAAAAGTAATTTATGTTCAGACTTTACTAAGGTCCAGACATTTTGGTCACCTTTACTACTAGACTGGTTGTCTCTGTGTGTGCTGGCTTAGAATTCTGGCAAACTCAGATTGCCAAAAGATTCACCTCAGTTACCTGCATGAAGAAGGTCAGTACTAACAAAAATTAGGCAGCAGCATGTGACTTATGAGTCTGTAGTATGTCAGCTAAGAATTTGCTATGTGCCTCTACTATGAATACTTAGTTTTCTTCAACACCAGAGGTTCCTTTATGCCCCAAGATAGCTGTAAGCAAGGTCCAAGGATTGTAAACTGACAAGAGAATCTGTGAGTCTTATAGGGACATTCAATGGCTTTGTGTGTATGGCAAGCTGGGTGTACCAACTCACTAAAACTTAAAACTATTAAAGACAGGTATTGCCCACGTGGCACTTGTGCTAATATTCTTCAGTCACAACTTCACTTTTACTTAAATGTTCCTTTCTGTACAATTCTGGTCCCTTCTCGACAGGAATGAAAAATAATGCATTAACTCACGTAACTTACGAAGAAGTGGTTTGGGGACTATTTGATAACAAATGGGATGTTTTTTTCCCACAGTTCTCTGTGAATAGCATTTTCTATCCTAAAATATTATTATGGCAAGGCAAATGTGGTCTTATGGTTAGACAGAAATTGTATACCCAGAGGATATTTTACAGATGGCATCCCATGCCATTTATTGAATATATGATCAAAACGTAAGTCCCAAAATAAATTATGATGTAAAAGGCTTGAAATAAGTTTGATTGGCTCTGTGGATGGGTTATTTCCAGTGTACACACCAATGAAATGTGATGTTTAACATTTCAGACTTGATTCAGTTTATTTTTTCTGTTTTATTTTCCTTTATGAGTTTGAAACCTGTAAAATGTGTTTCCTTTTGCTTGATTTTGATTTAACTTGTATAGCATTGGTTGATATGGTATTAGTATATTGTTTTGTTTGTCTTACAGACAGACAGATAGATAGATCTTATAGAGGTGTGGTATTATCTCTTTGCTAGGTCTGACTTTATGTTTGTGTCAAAATGTTTTTTTTTGTTACATCTATGCAACCTTGGACCTTATGACTGAAATATTTGATGTGCATCTTTCTAGTCCTAGCAGCAAATATTCTGGCATGTTTGGTCAATTGGAACTTAATAATTACTGAAATTTGTAATAATACCCATATTCAGATATTTTTATGCACAGTAAGGCCAACTACTAATGTGATTCGTAACTTAAAAATTACAGGTTAATTATATATCACCCAGAACATTATATTTTTGTGATTTGGAGAATAGATTTGTTGTCGGCCTGTAGCAGGCAATGGAGTGATATGAAAGAGGGTGATTCAGAAGCTTCCTCAATTTCCTCCTCTTTCCAGGATGTATCTTCGGAGTGGATGACTCCCACTCAGAGATATCTGCAGCAAAAAAAGCTGTAGGTGAGCCAGATATCATATCTGGAAGCAAATCCCTCTCCCTTAATATGTTAAAATGTGTTTGGGCTCTACCATCACTCCTGCTACTTTAAACCTTAACAGCTTTAAGACTTATTGAAAAGGTTATCCACCATGGTTGTCCTTGACTTCCTGCACAACAGTGTTGTATTTTTACATGACACCCACATCAGGACCACCTTTGAGCTATCACCTGTTCAACATTTGGGGTCCCACAGCCCTCTTTTGTCTCAGGGCTTGGACTGATGTGATGGTCTGGGGATCCTTCTTAGAGTCACAACCTTTTAACTGAGTACTACAAATAGAGCCAAGTAGAGCACTAATGCTTGACATTGAGTAAAAGGAAGGAATTTTCAGTTCATTATTGTGTATGTCTCCACAACCGAGGCAGCATGTGTCTCCCTGTTTCAGGAGATATGCATTTATCTCTAAATAAAAAAATTGTAGTTATGGGAAGTGATCTTTACTGCAGACTTTCATGGCAGGATGGGAGGTGGACTAAAAAGTTAATCACTGACTCTGCATGTCTGAGTAACATGTTCAAAGTAGAACTTTAAGAGATAGCTTTTTTGGGAGGGCTCTGCCAGCCTTTGAAAGGCAGCCTGGTGACAAGACGAGATTTTCAGTTTCAGTCAGATACTATTAAAGTAGAAGGAGCAAGGAACATTTCAGTGAAGACATCAGATCACTTAGCAGCGACATGTAATTATAAAACAGTGCCCACATTCCCTTGGCACTTTACTCAGTGGAAGCTGAACATAAAGTTACTGGACTGGCCTGAAATCCAGGAAAATGCTAGGAGTTATTTCAGGCCAGATATTTAATTCTGTCAAATCTGATGATTTTTTATAATGGTGGAAGGACACGGGGACCTAAAATACTTGTTGCAACTTCACAGTAGGAATTCATACACAGAAGTACCTAGAGTACTTGAGGTAGTAATAGTTGTTCGCTAGTTTGTTCGGTTGTGGAAACCATTACAAACATAACTTACAATAAAAAGACTATTTCATCCACTTTCACACAGAAAATACATAGAGCAGAATCATAGATAGAACAGAAATCATTTGATCCACAAATAAAGTTTGAATTAGTTTCAAAATGGCAAAATACATTTCCTAAAATATTCTTTGAAGTAAAATCCTTTCCTGATTATCATTAGTGCATAATTCCATTTTGGTCTTTAAGTTAATAGTAATACAATTAAAAGGTTAATATAACCTTTACTTTTTATCATAAATTGTATTCTTAACCTTTAGAGGTAGAGTACTCTATTCAGTCTATAAAAACTATGATTGGATAAAAGCACTCTTTATCATTATAACAGCAATAATGCCACACATTCTTCCATAGCACATTAAAACATTTGGTACATAGCCCAAGGACAGCCAGAATCTACTACCAGCCATAAGGAGATTAATCAAGTTTAGTCCCTAAGGTGCAACTTAGTACAGTAGCCACTAGAAGCCTCACTCAGTGAAACAAGAACATGCCCCACATAACAGCAGGACCAAGTACCATGTAATAGGCCATAGAGAAAAGACAAGGCTACCGCACCAACTACTACATCCCAGTCGGATATGACAGGCCACTGCCACTAGGACCAAATGTAGCCATTCTGTGCTGCCTATCAGAACCCACTACTATGAGTAGGTCTCAGGTGCACCCTGCAGTGCATGCTGTTCCCTGCTCAGATATCTGACCCCTAGGCAATTATTCCTGACTGAACTGCACTCTGGACATTGAAAATAGGGCCTTGGGACTAGATCTGTTCTCTCACTTCAGCTAATTTGATCCCATGCTTAACCAAAACATCAGTAAGAGCATAAATCAGATCTTGTGTTCCTCACCATAAAACAGTACTACAAGAGATCACTCATGGAGATGCTATTATGCCACACCAGCTTGAGCACCATAAGGTTGTTCCTGTGAACACCAGGACCGCAGCATACAGACACCTGCATGGGCTTTTGTCCTGTCTTTCCAAAGGTGCATCACTTAATCATAAACACCACTTTAACCAATGTACTAACCTCTATAAAGTGTCATGATAATTAGTGCCCTATGTCAGTTCCTGAAAGCAAAATGTAGTAATGTGTATACAGATTTCAATGCTTAAAACAAGAAAGCATTATATAAATAAAAGTTGAATAAATAAAATATAAACATTTCAGTCTATGGACCACAAATTGTCTAGGACAGAATATGGTGAAACCAAATATATTAACTTCTGGTCTCTATTTCAAGAGTACATATCCAGCAGCCACATCTAAAAACTCCATCTGTATAATTCCATAGGAAAGCATTTTGCATAATTTTACCTCATATTAAGACACTTGCTTCAGGCCACACTCCAAGAAACACCAAAGGCATATGCACTGAGGTTATAATTTAACAGGCAATACGTGGACTAGCTACTTATGTGGATTACCCATTGCTCCACTCCTGGAGCTCATTAAGGATTCCAAAGATATCACCTACACCCTTTCCACTAAGGATTCTCCTGTCTCTGGTTAATGTCGACATCTCCTATGAGTCCAGGTTTCCACAGCCCTCTATACGCAAGTCTCCATCTTCCATTTAACATTCTCACCTGTGAAAATAAACAGAGTCATTCCACTAAAAGCAGTAAAACTAGTACCATTAGGATAAACACTGAGATTCCCCAGTGCCAAGCAATAATAGTATACCTTTTATAAGGCAAGAAAGAGAAGTTTTTGCAGAAAACAGCAAAGAGCATCAAGATAGTTGTTTCTATTTAAAGGATAGAACCAAGGCAGCAATTATGAAAAAGGTGGTACACCTTTAGCAATATCACTAAACTTCTGTTTAGAGAGGGTGAGTGAGACATTGCAGATTATCAGTAATAGATTTTTATGTCACATAGCAGATGAAATGGATATCTAATAAAATTAGGTAGGGCACTACTACAAAATGATGAGGATATGCACATATGTATTTGTTCTGTCCACCAGGATTGGCCAGAGGCACTAATAAAAAAAAATGATTGAATATAAATGAAAAGTACCATTGTGAATGCAATTAAATGCTATTTGAAATTAGTAACAGATTCCAATACATTTATATAAAATATTCATAATGAAAATATATAGACTACAGACCATGTTCATTTAATACTGATACTATTTGTTTGGAGGAAAGAGATATATTATCATATAAAATGATGGAATCAATAAGGATTTTTAAATTACTTTAAGGGGTCATTATGATAAGGACATATTAAATTAGATTCAGATTTTTTATATTTGTATACTTTTCAAAATGCACAGATACCCTGATGAAGTACATTGAGAGTGAAATGTTGGAAATTATTTGTCTGACGGTTGAAAAAATATTTTTAAACTACAAAGATCTGGGGTGAGTGAGCCTCATTTCCAACCTTGAGGTACTTGTCGGATACACTGTTCAAACAAGCACCTCTTAGCTTTCTCTTTTCAGGTTGGGACTACACTGACTTATCTGTGTCATATGGCAAAACAATCCTAGCAGTGTGCTTAGGGCATTTAAATACAGTCATAGTCCTGGGATTCAACTTTCTCTTGGAAGCCATCTCAGGTTTGACCTTCCTTTGCAAATCTTTAAGAATCACAGTTATTCACAACTTCTGTAACCACTTGCCTTCTGTCATGAGCAACAACTTTTCCAATTAAGAATGTCACTTTACTGCACTTGTAGTAAAGAAGATCTGCACTATCCACTGAATACACAGCAATTTTCAACAGTGTTTCCAAAAGTAGTGGCACACAGGTTCTTTCCTTCAGTAAATACAAATCCATTGTGTATTGCATTTACTGCTTTTCTCCAGTCCCAATTTTAGATTTTATCAGTTTTGTTAGTTGTTATCACCTTGTTTTTTTACTGTTCTAACTTACTGAAATCAAGACATAAAAGTCTCTGAGCCTCACACCACTCAGCAAAGTGTACCATGAAGCATACCACAAACAGTTTAGATAGAAAATGCATGCAAGAACATCACCAGTCCATCTCCTTGGTGCGCCACAAGTATAATCTCACTGCCCATAAGTCTTTAAAAGTTCTGCATCACTTTATATAACTCAGTAAATGAACTACTGCCTTCTGAAGACCAGATGTCATGTTCCCACCTGCACAGGTTCATATGTCAGACATATGAATTAAATATGAAGTTACAGGAACAGATTGACACTGTTAAAGCTGAAATTAAGGAATTTCAGTATGAGATTGCTTTATCTCTCAAACAGGAATTGAAATTAGGGACCAAGAAATGCACCCAACACCTGGAGAAGTTCTCAGGCTTTCAGGAGAGGGTGAGAAATAGGACTATGACAGGCCTGTCTAGGGCCCCAGAAGGCCATTTAGCTTCCTCATGGAAAGACATTATGGAAGTTGTTAATGCAACATCACAGACACATTTGGAATTCCAGCAGACAATGTCTGGTACCTGTAAATATTTTCTTGCCTAGATATGCCTCCCATAGTGGTTCATGATGCTTTATTGCTTACAACCTTGGTCCCACTGGCAGAAGTTGAAACAGCAGATAGGAGTACACCCAAAATTTGCAAAACATATGTTGTGCAGAGTGTTTTAATTTTGTGTGAAGTACTAGTGTGTTAACCTTCGCTCTGTCTGCTATTAGGAGTTTTTCTTAAATTAGCCTGCTAGCTTTACGGTAGTTTAATGACCCCTGGGGATCTCCATCTAAGATAACTTAATTGCATTCCTTGTTCCTACAATGCATCTTGTCTCATGTGACAGTGATGTAGCAGAGACCATAAATTTAGCAGAAAACACTGCTTTATAATCAGTTCACAACAGTAGAGATGGCTATATTTTAAAATATCTAGAGTTCAGCTTAGTGACTACTCTCATCATAAAGGTCTTCCTGTCCTGAACAACTTTGCTGCTGGTCATTTGTGTGCAGTGTGTAAAGTTTCCAATATATTTAGTTTGTTTGGCATTTGCGTTGAATCTTGGGTCTCTGCTACATCACTGTCCCATGAGACTGGATGTATTGTGGGAACAAGGAATGCAATAAAGTTAGCTCAGCTAGTGATCCCCAGGGTCATAAAACTACCATAAAGATAGCAGGCTAATTTAGGAAAACTCCTAATAGCAGACAGAGAGAAGGGACACACTAGGACTTCCACACACAAAGCAAAACATATTACACAGCATATGTTTTGCAAATTTCAGGTGGACTACTCCTTTAAAAGCCTAGGGAACTACACCAAATGGCAGATGATGAAACAGCAGGTAAAGTCTAGGAACTACTGTACACCAATCTCAGTACAGATAGCTTGCTGACAGAAGTGTAGAAACTTTATTTTGCCATTTCTGGTATAGTTTTAAAGACACTGTTTAATGGTATATTGATTCAAAAGCCCTGCCTCCTTCCATGATTTCTCCTTTTGAGTTATATTTTTATGAAGGGTAACAGGCGATTTGGTGAATTGGCATCCACTAAGTCTGTTGAATGCAGAGCAAATAATTGTGTTCAAGACCTAAGCTAATGGAATAGCCCTTGTAACCCCAATGGTCCTTGCTCCTTCATAGAAATATGCAATCCAGCAGATATCTATTTTTGATAGTTTAGTTATGCTCAAAAGATTGTTTGAGAGTGAGGATAGAAGTTTGTTATCTGGTCTTCTTTTCAATAGACCAAGAGAAGCCTTTGACCAGTGCCTCATGAGTATTTGCTGAAGGTCCTCTGATTATATGGTATCTCTGAGAATTTGTTAGCTGGATTGCAATCTTATAAGATGGCCCATGTGTTTATCTTCTGGTTAGTTCAGGAAGAGGACCATTGATTCATGTCAAAGAGCAGTATGGCAGGGGTGCCTCTAAGCCACCTGCTGTATATCTTTTCTTTGGACCACATAATTAGGCTAATACATTGCAATCCAGCAGAGAGGACTCCAGCTTATCCCAGACACCCCTGAGCTGAAAACATTGGCCTACACCAGTGATCTTTGTATAATATTAAGGGATCTGTAGTCAGGTGGTACATAATTTGACATTTTCCATCCTCATCTATAGCAGGTTCTCAGGAAAATACACTGAAAGCATAGGGTCCCAGGCTAATGTTTTAGAGGGCACAGTTGATTACATTGCAAGGGTTAGTATAAGCCATCCCTTGTTAAAATCTTGGGTATCACTTTTGACAAGGGTGTCTATGTACAGGAAACAGGGAAACTTTATAAGTGCAGCAGGTATATGGGTCTGTGTGGTGGCTGCTTGTCTGTGTCTGTAGCTTAGTTTTGTGGATTTACATGGTTTTCTGCTTGAGTAACTACACCATTCTTGCTCACTACATCCATGAAACTCTCCTGAACTGGATTTCTGCAAAACATCATCACCAGGTATCTGCATTTTCATTTAAAAATCAACTTTTTGGAAGCTATCCCAAGCAAAACATAAGTCAAGCAACTAAGTCTGACAAACTCAGTGACTCTAAGTCCTGCTTGAATCCACATTTTCATCTGACCTGCTCCATGATCTGTATGTGGGCTTTTCAACAACCTCTTTGAATGACAAAGAAGCATGCAGACAAAGGATTTCCCCATCCTGCATATGCGCAGGCACAGATCATCACCTTCAGGAATTCTAACACATTCTGTGACTCTGGACCTTAGCTGTTGATAATTTCTTTTGGCTTATGACTTAACCACCAGGTATCTACAAGATGCTGAAATCCTTTCTCCTATAAATTCTCCTTATGCTGCTCCTGCTCAGAAATATTCACCCCAACCCAGGACCACCTGGGCAGCCAGCAGTGGCACCAAGCAGAAGAACAGGGACACTCACCATGGCATCCATCAATGCCTGCAGCATCCTCAACAAACTTGATTCCTCCAAACATGGCTCCTACAGCACAACCCTGATGTCCTCTCAGTTGTGGGAAACATGGCTAAACCCTAGAACTCCTGATACCTCAGTCTCTATCCCTGGCTACTGCATTTTCAGGCAAGACAGGATTGCTAAACAGGGCAGGGCTGCACCATCTATCTTAAGGATACCCTTATGGGTCACATCATCCATCCCTAGCCTGAGCAACTCCTCTCAGGTCCTCACAATCAAAATCATCCTTGGTGCACATAGCAAGGAACTCACTGTCATCTCAGTTTACCTATCCCCAAGAGACCAGGCTGCTGGCTTCCATAGCATCATGGAATATCTAAGGGTCCAGCAACATAATTCTGAAACCATAATCATGGGTAATTTAACATTAACTGGCTCTCTGCTGAGGCCACTACCTATAAGGATGCAGCCACGGCGCATCACCTCACTCAACTGGTCAATGCCCCACTAGGTGTAACTATAGGACAGGCTCCCTTACTCTTCTAGACTGGATTCTATCTAACTGCCCTGAATGCATCTCCAATGTTTCTGTACTCCCGGATACAATAAGTGACCATCGCCTGTCGTCTGCTCCTGGTCAAACAAATACCATAAGCCCCTCCCAAGCTTTTCTATGCCAGGGTTGTCAAACAAGGCACCTCAGCTGTTAAAATCCCATCTAACCAGGCTGAACTGGGCAGTGCTTGACTCCTCAGTGATACCAACAAAGCTCTGGACCCTATTTATCAAACGTTTCAATGAAGCCTGTGACATCTATGCACCAGTGAAAAGATGAAGGTCGAAGGACAGACCAACCCCTGGGTTACTACTAACCTTTAACTCTGCTCAAGCACAGATACCACCTCTGGCATTGTGCTCGTGCAACTCCGATGCAAGTAAACATA
Source organism: Neoceratodus forsteri (assembly GCA_016271365.2). NCBI lineage: Eukaryota > Metazoa > Chordata > Ceratodontiformes > Ceratodontidae > Neoceratodus > Neoceratodus forsteri. Next base: position 1,022,993,204 of record CM028129.1, read on the forward strand.
CAATTATACAAAGCAGCCAGAAATGATTGCATTTGAAAATACGGAATGCTAAGCATGCTATTACAAAGAGGCTCTGACCAACTCTTGGGGCCAGGAAACAAATTCTGGAATAACATGAAAGAACTCACAGGCAAGGATCCTAAAGCACCACCACTATGCTCAACCTTCATGGCACTCCTACACTCAACCTAGATACTATCACCAGCACTTTTAATAATGCATTTACAAACCTGGACAGTGTCCTTCCACCAAATTTTTCGATGACCTCCTCCAGCTCCTCCCAAGTTACCCCCAACTAGAGCATACAACCCCAAAGTTTTTTTTAAGGAGGTCCCACCACAAGTAGCTAGAAAATACATTCAAAAGGCCATCGGCAAACAAGGGGTACAGTGGTGACTCCCTTGGCCTGAAACTGCTGGCACAAGTCCTCGATGAAATCTTAGAACCACTTAAAAGATCTTCAATCTCTCGCTTAGACTGGGTCATTTCCTCTCTGGAAGAAACCACTGTTACACTGGTTCACAAAGTGGAGCTAGGATGCTGCACACCAATTACAGACCTATCTCACTCCTCCCCACTATCTAAAGCGCTGGAGTGAGATAGTGTCAGACCAACTAATTGCATTCCTGGATAAGTACAATGTACAGTGCCCAGAGCAGCATGGCTTCGAAAGGGCACAGTACCACCACTGCACTACTGGAATTTACAACCTTCATCCATGCCACGCTTGACAAAGGGAATTGTGGAGGGCAGCATTTATAGACCTTACCAAGGCATTCGACACAGTTAACCACGACTACTGCTCAAGCAACTGTCCTCCATTGGGATCTCCAGCGATGCCCTTCCATGGTTCACCAGCTACCTTGATAATCAGATCCAACGTGTAAGGATTGCAGGATCTCTTCGGATGAGAAACCAGTCCACCGTAGTCCCCCAGGGGTCTATTCTGGGCCTCTTCTCTTCTCCCTCTTCATCAACAATCTCCCCAGTGCCTGCCACCAAAATATTACTATACACAGACGATGCAGTCCTGTTTTCCAGCCACCATGACATTACAGAACTTGAATCCCAGCTGCAGCTTGACTTCAAGCACATCAAAGACTGGTTCAGTTCTCATAAACTTGTCCTGAACCACAGCAAGACTAAAGCCATGTCCTTCTGTAACCAACGGAGCAGGCACAACTCTGTCCTCACCATCAAGAACCATGCTGGGAACCCACTCGAACATGTCAAGGAGTTCAAGTACCTTGGTATACCTGGATAGTACCCTCTCCTACACTCGGCATATTGACACTGTTGCCAAGACCACCAATATATGGATTGGACTACTACACAAACACAAGCACTGTATGCCTGTGGATGCCTTAAACCAGCCATCTACAGCTCTGTCACCTCTATCATTGACTACGGCCTTGCCATCTGGCTCTGCCTCAACAAGTGCCCTCCGTGAGGATCTCAGTTTCCTCAACAAAGCCTGTAGACTACTAGCAGGTGCGGCCCGACAAACTCACACCTGTGACCTCTATGCACAGGCCAGCTGGCTAGCCCTACTCAGCAGAATACAATGCCAGACCTGCTTACTTACCAAAAGATTCTCCTCGGTCTCATGCCACCTGGTGTTAGCTCACTCCTTACTACCTACTGTGGTACTCTACAAACACGTGGTGCCCAATTCTCAACCTTTCAGGTTCCCAGATGTCGCACTCCATGGGTCAGTGGTCCTTTATCTATAGAGCCGCTCAGTGGTTCAATTCCCTCAATAAAGAAGCACTTTCCTCTACTACACCTGGACCCTTCAAAGGAATCTCAAACTTTACCTCACCTCTACCACTCAATGTGACTGCTTCTCTGAACAGAGATCTCTCTAAACACCTCCCAGCTCACTCATGTCTCACAGCCTGCCCTTTCCCAGTCTCATTCCCTCTGGCACCAGGCCTTCCTTGTGACTCCTTTCCTGCTTGGCATCTCCACTGGTACAAGATATTTTCCACCACCATTGGACAGTGGCCCATTAGCCTGCCAACTTCCTCTCCCGGTAGCACGCCTGCAATACTAACTGCCTATGGTGCCCTCTATGTCTTATTGTTACTGCAGCCAGCTGCCTACCAGTTGCTCGTTATATGAATATTATCTCAAAGCATGTTATAACTGAGTATCTTTAGTTTTTCTTTTAGTTGTTTTGGTTGTTTATTGTGCATTCTTTTACTACCTCTGTATGTATGTTGACCCTCTTCCTTTGATGTGGAACCTTTGTAACGAGCAGTTTCTGCTCAAAAGTATTTTAATCTGAGAATTTAATAAATAAATAAATAAAATAAATAAACTGGATGGTGTGCATTAAGAAGGCAGAAGCAAAACTTCTCCTTTGGAAGAACAGGCACTATCCAAGTGTAAAGCATATTCCTTCTCAGAACACTGATGCTTAACTGTTTTTCATACATTAGCATTTTATACCCACTAGTGGAATATTTGGAGGCATGTGTGTACAGCCTGTTCTTCCAAGGGCTTTGGGGAGCATGATAAACCCTATTTAAAGGAAAGTGATATATAGAGAAGTGTGCAAAGTGGGATGTACAGAGGATAAACCCCATTTGTTGTTTCATGCCAGTGTTTATCTTTGTTTTATTTTGCTGCAATTTTAAATGGCATCATAAATCCTTGGTACCTCTTGTGGAAGACTGGATAATTCCTTAATTTTCATGGTGAGAATGTAGTGACTTCAAGGCCCTAAATAGGACTACTGCATATATTGTGCTCAGTTGCATATTTGGGGCTTTAATTAAGATTAAGAATGGAAATTGCAGCTGGATACTGTCAGGAGATAGTCTGATGGCAGCTTCATACACATTATACCTCTTCATTTTCTGTTCACTTAGGAATAAAAGGTGTCCTGTGGGGGCAGTAATGTTTTGCCTTTGAAGAACTGAGCAACAAAAGATCACCACACATAAAAGAGATATCTCATAGCTAGGGATACATGTGATGATGGCAGGGAGGGATTCCATCAAGTACAAAAAGTGATGAAGAGGGAATGACCTAGGCACTACTGTACATGTACAATGGAGACTCAAGTGCACTTTTGATAACATGTCCTTTGCTGTAGTCTTTTGATAGACAGTGGATTATCTTTGGCTGTGGTATGCTGTATATATTTCTGAATTTCGAATAAAATCACTCTTTTAACACATGCCACAGAGCGGGTGCTGGATTTTTGTTTGCTGTGCTTCCTGGTTTATTCACGTTAGAGGCGCTGTGAGAAGCTGCCCTTTTGTGTTTCGATATAATAAAACACCCTACAGTTTTACTTTGTGTGCAGTAAATATTATTTGTGGTAGGCAAGCTGTGTCCTAACTACACAGCAGAAAGACATTGTTTCACAAGTAGTGGTGGGCAATGTACATATGGCAGTAAAAGGAATCTGTACAGAGAAAGTCTCACCTTCTCACAACCTTCATTTTAAATCTGCTTGAATACATTGCAAATGGCTGACATAACTGTACTGAATGCACATGTTTAGGGTTGTAGGCAGCCTTAATTTGATATATACTGTACAGAATGCTTGCATTTTTGTTTATGTGTACATTCTTTGTTTTCCCTTTTCAATATTTTTGTGTCATTTGTTGAAGTTTGTATGATTTTGCTTTATTTTAATAAAATTCTACTACTATTTTCAATAAATGCCATGATATCTTTCACTTCCACCTAAACAGCGATCAGAGATGGGAAAAGGGACCACAGTTTAATGTCTCATCTGATGAATGGCACATCAACAGTACAGCACCCTGCCCCCACCAGTACTGCACTACAGTGCCAGTTATGGAGTATTATCCCAAGTACCAAGTGTGGGTCTGGAACCCAGGATTTTCTGATCTTCTGGTCCCAGAAGTGTGTGTGTGTGCTACCCACTGAGACAGTGACATTACATAGATAGATAGATAGATAGATAGATAGATAGATAGATAGACATACATATCTTATCAATGGTAGTATCACCTCTGTGCTAGGTCTGAATTAATGTTTGTGTCAAAATGGTTTCTTGATAGTATATATGGGTGTGACCTTGGCCACTGTCACTGAGACATTTCATGTGTACCTTTCCATTCCAAAGGGCAATTTTACTGGCATGGTTGGTGAATTGGAACTGAATAATTAGTGGACTTATGTAATTATACCCACTTTAAGATGTTTTGTGCTGGAAAGGCAACAACTAAAATTATGTATAACTTACAAATTAAAAGTTAATTGTATATCACCCAGAATATCATCCTTTGGGGTTTGGAGATAAACTGACCTATAATATTGAAGTGATAAGGTTTAAAAGTTTATAGGTGTTAAAATTGGGCATTTGCCTGGCATGCAGAAAAACAGCAGAACAGTAAGGGTTCAAATTGGTGGTAGACCACAACTTAAAATCAGAAATACTCAAAAATACTTAACTGTAAAGAAAGTAGTATGCTTCATCAAAAGAAAGTCTCATGAAATGTATCAGCTAACTTAAAAACTAAAGAATTACTTTCAATATTTTAATTGACTAAATTGTTTAATTAACTACATTTTTCATGATTCAGTAGGAAATCATTGTGATGTTCTGCTAGAATCAATGAGATGAATTTAAACAAAAATGACATATGCCATTTCTGCCACATGCAAATGGCCCCTTTCCATCAACCCATAGGTACTGTAGACAAAACACAGGCAGCAGGTTCCCAATCATACCACTGGCAACCCCTCAGCCAACCCCAAATTGTATAAAACATTGGTGGCAGGTGCTCAGTCCTTCTACTGGTACCCCCACCCTCCCAGCCCTTGATATGTATAATTACACTGGCAGTGGGTGCCCAGTCCTCCAACAGTAACTCCTCCTTCCTGGATACTGATAATTGTTTTTCCATGGTCAGTGCTAATCCCATCACTGAAACCCCACATCATTCAGGATATTGAAAAAACACCAGCACCCACCCTCTGGCATCCACTACCCTCCTCCTCCCACACTACCATCAAAGCACAAAATTGTAAGTCTAGCAGTGGGTGAAAGCATAGCCTCCACCTCCATGGCCAGTCACTAGCTTCCCAGTGATCACAAGTGGCTGGGAAAAACAACAACATTTCAACCTGTTAACAAATAATAAACAACACAAAATGTACCCCTTCAATCCAAGACATTCACCCTCTCCCAACCTTTGGGACTCTTGCCACCTCCCCACACTGCTACCCAAGCACAAACTTATAAGTCCCATGGTGAACAAAAGGCACAGCTCTCCCTCTATTACCACTGGTCGTTGTGCTCCAGAGTCTCCTGGTGATTAAAAGCTTTTATGAAAAAAAGGCTTTCATCCTGTTGAAAAAAGTAAAACAAAACTTATAGGACCTGAAATTCAAAGGTTAGAACTGGTGTGAATGTGGTTAGTGCTGGGCTAACCTATGTTTCCTCTAGCATTCTAGGCAGGGCCATATTCAGAGGCCCCTATAGTGCACCCTCAAATCTTGCAATGCCAAGGTGTTAAATACAGTGCTGCACCTACACAAATGAGGGGATCCCCTCATGCATACTGGCACAGGATCATATTCAAAGTTTGAGGTGGCAATAAACAACCTCCTGAGTAGTGCTGTTTACTGCCACCAAAACACATCTTAACTAGGCACTAAGCCTGCATCCCTACCACCTGAAGGCAGTTTGGCTGTACTGCAGCTGCTTAATCTTATAACAAGTTGCCCCACCACCCTGATCAGCAAGTTGATATGCATTTTACAAGTCCCTGGTGTTCTAGTGAGGTTCTGCTACCACCAATTGCTTAGTAGATATGTATTCTTTTTCTTCTGCAGAGCTGGCAGGCAGCTCCAGTCCACCCTAGTAGGACTTGTCCTTCAAGCCCAGCTTCCCCACCCCAGTAGTTCCCCATGTATTACCCCATGGTCAGGTCAGAGTGAGGAGTGTCTACTTTCTCCTCCCCGGAGCACAATCCAGAATAGGGAGACTTGTGCAAGGCAAGTCTGGGCCATCATGGAGACTGCCAGCTCCCTTTTCATGTTTTCTCCCTCACCTTCATTGCCAGCATGCACACACATGTGTGAGGCATGGGCAAGCTGCCACCTGCAGTGCCCACCCTTGTGTCCCTCCCCTATCCCGCACTGCTCCTCAGGCCTCCACCTGGGGGCAGTCATTCAGCAGGGTGCGGCAACCCTCTCACCTAAGTGAGGAGAGCAGTCCCTCAGATACCAATTCACCCCCAGCCAACCCCAGCAACATGCGTTCACTCCTGAAAATGGGTCACCAGCATGGAGCAACATGTGGCATCCAGTGCCTAAACCCTCTGTGCCACCGGGCTGACCCGATATGTATTCTTAACGTCCCGGTGGTCGGTGGTCCCCACCCCTAAACATACATGCACCCAACCAAGGACCACCACCTTGCACACCCCAACCCTAAGTGTCATTCCTTTAAAGCTGCTGCTGGCACAACCTTTCCTCATCTCCTCTCCCGGCCGACATCTGACAGTCATGGAGTGGGTTCATGTGTTCCTGCTTTGTGCCTGTCAGATGGTGGCCAGCTGATGAGGTGAGAGGAGGGCTGTGCCAGCTACTGCTTTTATGGGATTGGAACCAGGGCTTAACGGGATGCAGGGCTGGGGTCATCATTCAATGGGGGTGCATGAACAGTCGAGGTTGGGAGGAACCACTGGAACAGCATGGACTTTTAGAATAAATATCTACCAGGCACATTACCCAGCTTTATTTCTTACATCCGTCGTTCCTGGGACCTCCCATTCCATCTGTTCAACTACTAGTAATGCTTTATATTACTGTTATTGTTTGCAAATAATTGTAACTGGGTGCCTATCCACACCATACTACTTGTATCCAATGGATATTGCTATTTTGCTGTCCCATGCTGAGACAGTATGCTTACTGTAATCTGCAACTTAATTATTCTGCTGTCTTGATACAATCCTAATGTTGTACAATATGTTTTGAAACTGCTGTGTAGTATTATTCTAATGCTGCATCTATTGTTTGTGTTGTGAACTGTGCCCCCGGACGCATCTAGAAATGAGCAATACTGCTGAATATGCCCTCCTAGTGAAACTTTTCAATAAATTAAATAAATAAATCATGAGTTGGAAAAACCTCTGAACTGCAAGGACTTGTAGAATACAAATCTACAAGGTCATCAAGGGGTGGAGGGAACTACTGGACCACTAGGGTCTTTTAGAATACAGATCATCCAGGCCATTGAGGAACTGGGGAACCACCAGGAAGTGCTTATACCATTGACAAGTGCTAAGGGGCTGCAGTGCCCCATGCAAATCAACCCATAAAGGGCACACAGATGGCCCCTTAGCATCTTGCATGCCCAATGAGCTCATTTGCATGATTGGGCTGAATATGGCCCACAGGTGATTTGGCTCAATTCTGTTTTGTGGAGCACTTTTCCTGTGGGCCATATGCAGCATAGGTTTGTGTCACAGTGCAGATCCATTTAGCACTGTGCTGACATAGACCATTATTTAGTCAGGCAGTGTCCCTATATCAGTGAGGTGCAATTCAAACAGCTGTACTGCACTTGCATCAAGCTCTGAATATCAGCGCCTACACCCTTCCTGCCCAGAGTATTCTGCCCCACCCCAACCACCCTGTGTTACCCATGCCTCCCTCCTTCCCCCACATTGCCACCCTTACACAAACATGTATGTTTCATGGTGGGTGACTGACACAGCCCTCCCTCCACCATAGTCAGCTTACATCTTATCCTGCATCCCTGGCAAATGCAAGGTATGGGGAAAACAAAATAAAATCAAACTCAAACTCTCTGGCACCCTGGCCACCCTTTCCCCACTGGTACCCTCCCATTCCTTCATCATGGAGCCACAATGCCCTCAACACTCTCTGCTACCTCAAAAGTCTTATTACAATATTGTTTCTAAGTCCTGGTGCTTGTGCAATATGTGCATTTCAGGAGTTAGAAAAATATCAGTTTTTCTAATTCTGGAAATGTACATACTGCACATGCTCCTAGACTAAGAATATTTTCAACTTTTTTTGTTTTGTTTGTTTTACTTTTACTCATATTTTGCCATTTTGGCAATTTTTACTCCATGTTTTCAGGAAGACCAAGTCCCCCCACCCACACACACACACATAACAACCACATAAGTGCACCTTTTAAATTTGATTAAACAAATGTGTTTGGGGTTTAACATTTACAATGCCCCACTTACAGTATGTGGTCATTAGGTGGAGATGATTTGACTCAATGATGTTGATTCCACAAATGTTGAGTGAAAGAGAGGGATTGGGTCAGGAAAAAGAAAACAAAGAATAAAAAAGCATGAAAATACTTGAAAAGATATTTATATACAGATGACTTCAATTTAAATAGGTTCTCCTTGAAAAGAAGCAGTATTTTGGTGTATTTACCACAAAAAGTGCATAGTTTGCCCTTGCAATAGATTAGATTGATAGATTAGACTAATGGTTTCTTTAACATTAAATTACAAACAAACACTATATTTTCTCTAGCAGCACTACCTAAGAGGTGTGCATAAGGTCCTGATGAAGTGGATTATGCCCACAAAATGTTAGCTGTTGACACAGTCTAGCAGTGTTTGCTATTTGTGTATGATAAAAAAAAATTTAATGAATCTATTAGTGAGTGGGACTTTTCTCCATATGCAGCTCCTGGCTATTTTCAGTCCAAATCTTCAGGATGGCCAAGTCACCATGCCACCTCACGACCTTTAAATCTGACTCAAAATGTGTTTGAGATGTTTAAGCCTCCAGAGTCAGTTTGGGGAGATTTGCAATGTCCTTCTTATGTGCTGATGAGGTGGGGTGTTGATTTGATTATTTGGGCTCAAAACTGACAAATTTGGACAAGATATAACTAATAGTAAAAGAAGCTGAAAACATTTAGAAGCCCAGGAACATACACAGTATATTCATTTCTGGTTTTACAAACAAATTCAATTTCACTGTGAAGAAGTTCATAAGACAAACACAAACACAAAGAAGTCTTGAAAGGCCAACACAATCAAATTGTAACCACCTTGTTCCCAGGGTTACTAGAATCCCAGTTAGAATCAGTGGTAGGCAGGAAAGGCAGCTAGTGAAATGCCAGTTAAATGGATTTCACACTGTCAAGCTCTTGTGCCAGTCTCAGCTGAGCTAGAGGGTGATGTAATCTTAGAACTCTCTGAGCGGCATAAGCCACACTTTGTTGCCAGCTCTAGGGAGATAGTTTTAGAATGCTGAGTTAGAGTGGAGTCAGTCCTGAGTAGGAGTTTCCAGGAAGAGGCTGCAGCTTGCTATGCAGCTCCTCAGACAGCTCTGACAGTGAGCTACCACTGTATTTTGGATAGTTTGTTCTCACCCTAGAAGAAGAAGAACATAGAAGACTGTCTGTCTGGTGAAGCTGCCTTTGTACAACTTCAGACCTGTGAGTAGTATGTTTGTGTCAGCCCAGGAGGGGCACCTGCATACCTTTGGTGAATTTTCTCTGAAAAGGGACCCTGTCACCTAAACTGTTTCTCTTTAAAAATGTCTGCCTATGTTGGACTCTCGAGAGAAAGACTATCCAAGTACAGAACTTTTAACTTTCTGACACCTTAGAGGTGTGACATGTAGTATGTTAAGTGTGAAAAACATGTCAAGATAGCATCTACAAGTTTCTGTGAGGGTGCTATTAACCAGACGAATAGCCAGTATAAACTTGGAAGCAAAGGTGGGAGATTCCCCACCCCATCTGGAATAACCAGTTTACCTCTCCTGGTTCAGTTTGGGCACCAGTTCAATTTTCAGTCAGTGCATTTGGCCAGTGCCTGATGGAAATAGTTACCAAGACATGGGGTGGATTCTTTATGAGCCTGTATGTACTCTTTGGTGGTCGGTGTGCCACTAGTATTCCTCATGAAATATAGGAAAGTGTCCTAGTACTGGCCACGTGTGTCTAGTTGATGGGAAAGTGTCCTAGTATTGGCCTTGTGTGCCTAGTCAATGGGAAAGTGTCCTAGTACTGGTCATGTGTGCCACCAGTATTCCCCATGAAATATGGGAAAGTGTCCTACTACTGGCCATGTGTGCCTAGTCGATGGGAAAGTGGCCTAGTACTGGCCATGTGTGCCTAGTTGATGAGAAAGTGTCCTAGTACTGCGTGTGTGCCTAGTCGGGAGGAAATGTACCAGTACCTGGCCGTGTGTGTGCCAATCTCTATTTCAGAACCTGAGAGTTCGCTGTGTGTGTTCATTATGCCTATGCTAAATGGGATTTCAGGAATGTCTGCACCTCAATAATCTGCATTACCAATATGAATAACCCCAGGGCTTCAGTTAACTCCATTTTTGGAGTATTTGACTTCAAAAGTAAGGCAAAACTTCCAAAATACAGAGGAGGAAGTCATTGACTCCCAGATGTAAATTCAAAATTAGATGACTTCCAAAATTGCAGGCTTGGAAGTCAGAAATTATAGATTTTCTGAAAGAAACTGTATTTTACTACTAATATATTATATTAACATCCATAAATTTGTCCTTCCTAGAATATTGACTTCCAGAGATGGGATTCTGAAGTATTTTGACTTCAAAAATTGGGTGACTTCTAGATTTCAACTCCTGGAAGTTTTAGACTTCCACTGAAAATAAATTAACTGAACCCTTGAGTAACCCTGTGAGGCCCATCTTCGCTTTGTGATTATTCTCTGTTTATGTGAATAAAAGTCACTCTCTAGAATCCCAACCTGGTTTGGACAGTACTGTTATTGCTTCCACTGTGTCTGGATTTACTTGAGTGCCCCTGACCAGAAGTACAAACCTAGCACAGTTAGAGCAGGCATTTTCTCCCAGGGACCTGGGTTGCTGGCCATAGTAAATTGTCCCACCAGGTGTGTGCCAGGTAGTTGCCACACTTGGGTTGCCTGTCTAATAGCAGCCTCAGAGAAATATGTGCAAATAAGCTGTTCTGTAAACCCCACCCTCTCTTTGCTCCTAGACGCTATGTTGTGAGAGGAGCAGTCTTGCTAGTTAAATAAGGGGGCTGTGGAGGGGGTTACAGAAGGAATTGCCTCAAAATGTTTCTAAAGTGAACACACAATTTTCAATGCATCAAAGTACTGTAGTTTTGAAAACTATATTTAGTCCTAAAAAGCTAGGATTCTTGTATATTTGCATAGGACCTAAAGGGCTGTGCATGTTCTGCACATGAAACAAGTTAGGACTCACCTCCTGTTTTATATAATGCCCTCCATGAAACAAGTTATGACTTTACTTTCTCAAAAGTAAAGAACTGATTGTTGCCATATGGGTCCTTGTACAAAAAGATGAACAAAGTGGGTGATTTGATACCTTGTATTGGACCAATAAGAGATTTACAGAATGTTAAGCTTTTGTGCTACACAGAGCTCTTTACAAGAAGAATGTCGGACTATACAAAGAAACCACTTTAAGTACTGTACAGTGGATAGAATTGGTAAAAAATCAAAAAACTTTTACACATGGATGTGACAGTTCTGTTGATAAAGGAGGATAATTGGATATATGCAGAGACAAAAATATAGTCTTTGAAATCCTAGTTAGTTATAAATCAGATCCTGTCCATTTCATTGACAGTAGATGGCCTATAAATTGTCAATTGCTCAATTGCCTCATGGAAAACAGACAACATACTTTGTGTGTACGTGTGTGTGTGTGTGTGTGTGTGTGTTTGTGTGTGTGTGATCTCAGAAGAATTTTGTGTGTATAAATTCAATATGTACAAAACCAGCAAACAGAAATATGATCTAACAGATAACTAGAAACATGTTAATATACAAAAGCACACTAACGTATATGGGACCCTATCCACTAAGCCTATGGGTACAGAAACCGGGCACATAGAAATATGTAAATGCTGCACATCAGAGGTCCTGTAGACCCTTCATGGCATTCATGAATGGGGCACAAGCAATGTCACGCTGGATCCCCCATCTGTACTAACAGCAATGTGATATGGCCATTCAGGGATGTGCCCTTGTCTGTGGCATGCACAAAGCTGTGTGAGTGCAGCACACTGGGGCACATATGAGGATGGCTGTTATGCCAGGGTGCACCCTGTCATAAGTACTCTATATGCACTGCCCTTGTGCACACCAGTCGAGGGAACATCCTGTCAGCAGGTGGGCATCCCCACAGGTGGGCCAGCCCCATCCCCATACCCCAGAGGCAGACCTCCCCACAAACACGGTACAGCCCCAGCCCCCAGTGCAGCAGCCCCCACTTCAGGGCAGCACCACGGTGTCCATGCTGATCATGTTTTGACATTGTGCTGGCACGGCTCCCAGATGGGGCACAGCACACACACCACATGGCTGCACCTGACCCTGGGCCAGCGCTACGTCTCACACACACACCCGCGGCATTGACACTTCCCCCACATGGCCCATCGGTGCCACATCTTGGTACAGCTGGTGGTACTACACAACACACACTCCACAGCTGCATGCTGTCTGCCATCTGCAGGGCATGCAGCCAACAGCTCACCGGAAGCATAATAGATCCACTGTAGGACCCAGGCCAGGCATCTGATTGGATGCTTGCCTGGGTCCACAGCTCTGTGCCCACTACCCTGCAGGACCCTGTGCACAAAGTGGGGGTGACCGTGGACAGGTGCCCTGTGGGTGCATGCAGTCATCCATATCAAGCATCCTGCACATGTCCGGGGCTGCGATGAGGTAAATGGGTGGGTACTCAGTTACATACTTCCCACCTGTTAGTGTATAGCCCCCATATATATATATATATATATACATATATTACACATTTATATATATATATATATATATATACATACAAAATCACATATGCCCCACAATGCAAAGCATCATGGGCTGCATATGCAAATCACCACATAATGTTATGCTGGTCAACTTTAAGCAGAATTGCATGGTGCCGAAAGGCCTCTCACACAGTTTGCAAGGGTGCTAACAGAAGACATAGACACGTGTTTGGTCCTACCAGGACTCATCAGTATGCCTCGTCTTTGGACACCCCAGTGGAATGGACCAGCTACCCTTAAGGCAGTGTGCCTTGGATATATTGTGGTGAACCCATTAAAATAAAAACTATTTAAAGACAAAAGAACCTCTGTGGCGCAAACACTGAGGCAAGGAGTTACCCCAAAGGGTGTTGGCTGGGAAGCCAGAAGTTTCAGAAAATACAAAATCACACATACTTACGCCTTTCGGCACCATGCAATTCTGATTAAAGTTGGACCAGCATAACATTCTGTGGTGATTTGCATATGCAGCCCATGATGCTTTGCATTGTGGGGCATGTGTGATTTTGTATTTTCTTGAAACTTGGCTTCCAGCCAATACCCTTTAGGGTAACCCTTGCCTCAGTGTTTGTGCACAGAGGTTCTTTGTCTTTATATATATATATATATTTAATATATGGATTCTCAATCCTAAACCATACAAAAAATTCTGATAATGCAGTCACTCCCAGAGCAATAATACTACAGCTAACGACTGATAATAGTGTTGTTCAGCACCCATAATACTATCATTTTGAGCTCTGAATAATACTTTTATCAATAAAACTGAAGAGCACAAGCACAGGAGTCTCCCACACCATGCTATACTATCACTGTCAATCATACAATAGCATCCTCTATACGCGATTATTGGACACTTTGCATCTCTGGAATGGCAGATCAGTTTAAGAAACATGGCAGCCAACTTTCACTTAGCGAGACTATATTGCCGTGACCTCCGCATTTCCCCATTTTGTTCCTTTTTCTTTCAACTGTACAAAAATAGATTTTCTGGTTGATCCTGCATACCCAAATAAAAGAACAGGTAGGACTGCCTACTAAATGCAACAGAAATTTTCAAGATACACACTGCTTATGTGGGGAGGGAGTACAAAACTGTGTGGCAATCACCCAGCCAGGACTGAGATAGTCTTTCACCTCAGTGGCCGACCTCCCATTTCATAATGCTGAAAATAGAAAATACTCAGATCCATATATTAAAAAAATGATGAACAAGTGAATGTGTTTTACCAGTGAGCAATACCATCTCAAAGTTCTGGACACAGGAACCTCTTGAGCTTTGCTCTCAAGGTTTTTATGTGTCCAGAACCTCTCGATGATATTACTCATCAGTAATACATTCACCTACCATTATTCTCTCTCTCTCTGTGTCTCTCTCTCTCTCTCTCTGTCTGTCTGTCTCTCTCTTTATATATATAAATATATATGTGGGTGTATATGTATATATATATATATATATATATACTGTATTATATATATATATATATACCACAAGGGTGAGAGCTTTCTCAGTAGGATATCCTGTGTTTTTCCACTGCAGTGAGGATAAATCCAGATGACATCAGCAGAGTGAGGCTATAGACATTTATCCATACTCTGCTGATGTCACCAGAGTGAGGATACTGTAACTGCACTGCAACTTGCATTCTAAAGGAAACTGCTTCAGAAAACAGTTTCTCTTTCTCACTGAAGCTGCAACTTACTCAATTAGCTTTGCAAAGACTCTCACCTATGTCCCTATGTGTTTCTAACATTTCCTAGCCCATTACTGTGCTGATCTCAGCTTGAAAACAACCTGAATTTTAAATGAAACTCTTTTACAAAGCAGCTTCTGTTTCTCTGCTACCTACAGCAGTTTGTCTTTCTCACTAAGCTTCTGACTCACTCAATCAGCTTTGCAGAACACACTCACCTGTTTTCTGACTCCCAGTCCATTCAGAACACACACACACACACACAGACAGCATACACAGAATAAGCAGGAAACACATAATCAGAAAAAAAATGTTCCTAATGCTCTCACCCTGTGGTATAAATCGCACACATGATGGCAGATCATGGGATAGAAAATATTGTCATTCCTGCAGAGTGAGCTGTGAATTTTCACTCATGCCTTCAGCACTCGTAAGAATACACAGCTCACTCTGCAGGGTGAGAATATTTTCCATATCCACTCCTGCCATCACGTATCCTCTATATGTAGTCTATGCAAAAATCTTCATTAATGCATCATTTAGGATTAAAACACAAAAGTCAGGAAATGAAACATTTAGGTTGCCCCCCATGGATCTGCCCATGGCGAGATTGACAGCTGATGGGGTGTGTCATTGGGTTGTGAGGCCTAAATGTCACCCCCATTCCATGTATAATCATATTCACAAGCCACAGTAATGAAGAATTGGACTGACATTTAGGCCTCCCAACCCCAATGACACACCCGTCAGCTGTCAATCTCCCACCAACTTACAAATTTCTGCAGAATTCGCACCTGTTTACATTTGAGGCACCTAATGACTAAAAAGTACATCCATGGCAGTAAGGATGGCTACCATATAAATTTGACGCTAGTACCACAATGGAAAACACTGTCCATAAAACATAAACTGCACCATGCAATATCTCTGCAAAAATGAATTGTCTGACATGTAAATACCATAAAACACATCTACAGGACATCCCGTCAACACCCTTCAAATTTCAAGTAATAAGACCAAACCATTTCGAGATATTTAATTTTAAAAATTGTTAGAATTGGGCTATCTGGTCCCTCAAATCTGGCCATCTAACATACTAATTTACTAAAATGCCAGCAGAATAGGTATAATGGTCTCTTGAGTCTGTTCAATTTGCAGCACCCACTCTATGGGCCAGTTTGGCATCCCCTCCCCTTAGGTTATACTGTCCCCAGTCCCAGATGTTCCACCTGTATTGGGCCTGGTCAGATTTACCCTCCCTGTACTTGTCACATCCCCTCTTAAGCCCTTCCACAGTCTCCACCTCTATCAGCTCCTGGGCAGTGCATTCCATGGCTCCACCACCCTTTCAGTGAAATAACATTTCCTCCTTCTCTCTCCTCTGAGCCTGCCTTCTTCCAGCTTACACCCATGACCTCTTGTTGCCCCACCCTCCTTCCTTTGGTGCACCTTTACTGGGCCTCCTTTATTGATCTATTTCATGTACTTAAAGCCCTCTATCATGTCCCCGTCCCTCCTCTCCTCCAGGGTGTACATGTCGAGGTCCTTGAGCCTCTCCTCATAGGTCCTCTCCCCCAGGCCCCAGATCATTTTGGTTGCCTTCTTTGGACCCTCTCTAGGAGTGTAATGTCCCTCTTTGAATGGGGTCTCCAAAACTGTACACAATACTCGAGGTGAGGCTAACCAAGCAATTGTACAGTGGAAGGATCACTTCTGTCTTTCTGGGTAATCCCCTGGTGATGCATCCCAGCATCCTATTTGCCCTTGCTGCTGTCCTCCTATAGTTCTCTGGGTTGTTCATTTGACATCTACCACTACCCCAGGTCCCTCTCACTCTCCATGACTTGAATCATGTTTCCTCCCAGGTTATAACCCTGGCCTGGATTTCTGACTCCCAGGTGCAGAACCTTGCACTTCCCTGCATTGAATTTCAGTTTTCATTTCCTGATCACCTTTCCAGAGCCTCCAGGTCCTTCTGCAAGGCCACCCTCCCTCCTCCCCATCCACCACTGCACCCAGCTTTGGGTCATCTGCAAGAGACTATCTCACTCCTGATCCCCTCCTGAGATATAGGCATTGAACAGAGTGCCCCAACACTGACATCTGGATAACCCCACTAGTAACCCACCTTGGGGCTGAGGCTAACCATCCAACCACCACTTTCTGGTATGCTCAGAGACCAATTCCTTTCCATCTTAACAACTGTCTCCTTACCCCATTTTCTTCAGTTTAGCCAGCAGACCACTGTGGGGTACTGAATCAAATGGCTTGCTAAAGTCCAGAAAGAGGATGTCCACTGGTCTACCCTGGTCCAGAGCCCTCATCACCCAGTCATAGAACTCAATGAGGTTTGTCTGGCATGATCTTTCCATGACAAAGACATGCTGCCTATCGTCCAAGTACCAGTTTGCTCAGTAACCCCCCTTAGCCTTTCCTAACAATACCCTCCATCACTTTTGCGCCCACTGATGTCAGGCTAATGGGCCTGTAATTTCCCACCCTCTCTTGATTCCCCTTGTGGATCAGCACAACATGGGCTACCCTCCAGTCTTGGAGCACCACCCAGTCCTCAGAAGATGTTGAAAAGCTCCACTAGAGGGACTGCCATGAGATCTGCCAGTTCCCTCAGAACTCTGGATGTATCTCATCTGGCCCAAGTGCTTTCTTCATCCAAAGGGACCTAAGGGCTTCCTGACTCTCTCTACTGGGATTTCAGCCTCTATGTCCTCCCCTTTTCTCCCTGCACTGCTGTACCAACCTGCCTGTCTGTGGTGGCCACTCCTTTCCCCAGACCCATCAGGTGTCCATGGTCTCTACTGGTCCCACCCATTGCGGTTTACCCTCGCTCCCCTCATGGACACAGCCCTCCATCTCCCTGGTAAAACTGAGACAAAGTACTCATTTAGGACTTCTGCCTGTTCCCTCACCTCCTGTGCCCAACCATCCCTATCCTTATCATGCTGATCTGCCCCCTTACTTTCCTTTTTCCCCTATATATCTAAAGAACCCTTGTCCCCCCTCCAGATCCACTGGCAAGGACTGCTCCTTTTTGCCTTAGCTGCTCTCACCAGCCTGGTGACTCTCTTGGCTGTCAGCTCATATTCCTCCTGATCCCTTTCACTCCTTGAGCACTTGGGCGCCTATAGGCTGCCTTCTTTTCCTCACCACCTCCTGTACCTCCTGGGTCCAACAGCAGGTTTTCTGGCCTTACTGAACTTGCACCTTTCCTTGCAAGCATCTGGTAACCTCCTGTATTCCCTCCTAATGATCCCCCATCTGCTATTAGCATCCATATCCAGCCTTATCCTGATCAGATGATCTTTAAGGATCCTTCCCATCTCCCTGAAGTCTGCACCCTATAAAGTCGGTTACCATTATCCTTATTTGACTGTTCTCCTCCCCAGATCCAGGAAATACAAGACTGTGGTGGGATAACTCCCCTAATGGGTCTCTCCTCTGGGCCCCTAATCTGATCACTATCTGCTAGGACCACATCAAATGTCGGGCCTCCTAGTTGGCTCACCCACCTGTTGTGTCAGAAACACATACTGGAAGACATCCAGCAGCATCTGCTCTCTGGCCACTGGTGACATCCATAGTACCCCAGTCTGTTTCTGGCATGTTGGGGTCCCCATTACCACTACACTTCCCTTTCCCAATCTACAGTGTCCCTCGAGATTTGCCACCAAACTTTCTTCCAGGACCTCTGTCAGTGCTGGTGGTCTGTATACCACTCCTACTTTTACTCTCTTAGCCCCCTGCATCAGCAAGGTGATTCAAATAGCCTCCACATTAACCTCTGCCTCCTCTACCCTCCAATACCCATGCCATTTCTGACTAACAGTGCTAAACCCCTTCCCTCCCTCTATCTTTTCTGAATGTAGTGTAGCCCTCCAGATTTAGGTCCCACTCATGCCCTTGGTGGCCCAGGTCTCAGTGACTGCTGCCACTTCTACCTCCCCTCAACTAGCATTGTCTGGAGCTCAGGCATGTTATTTCTTAAACTCCTGGCATTTATCAGGACCCTCTCCATCCCTTTTCCTCCTCTCCTTTCTCCCTTGATCTCCATTTCTCAGCTCCTGCACCCACCTGGTGACCCATTTCCATCTCTGTTTTGTCCCTAGAGGTGGAGACCCTGTCCCTCAATTATTGCACCTGCTGGCACAGCCCCTTTCTGATCCCTCTCCCCTTCAGAGTTTAAACCCCACCTTTCGTAGATGAACCCAGCTAGTTTGAGCTTAAGGTTTCCTTCCTCTCCAAGTTAAGGTGGAGCCTTTCCTAACATACGCCCTTGTCCTCCCAGGTCTCCCCCAGTCCTCCATCAGGCCGTACCCTAATTTCTCACACCATTCCCTAAGCCACTGATTTATCTCTAATCTTCATCTTGTTTTCCCCACTAGCCATTTACACGGCAGGTTTATGAAAGGAGATCTTACAGCCTATGGAAAGGCATACCCTGCCCAACTTCCAGAACCTTGCCTGAATTTGTAGTTCACTATTACCATATATGGTGCTTGTCCCCAAGTCCCTAGAATGTCTGGGGTCCTCCCACATTCTCTTGCTAGTGAATACAACTCATGCTTGCCTTGTGCACCATCAGGCCTGGGTGGCATTTGGTTCTGATCAGACAGGTTTGCACTCCTCCTGTCCCTCCCACTGGATGCCTCTGATCATGGAGTCCCCAGTAGCAGTATTCTATCCTCCTCCTTGTTTCCCTGTTCACCCCTTAGGTTACCGCTCCTTCCATTCCCTCCTCATCCCTTCATCTGGATTCTCCCCTTTACCAGCTCTTACTCTCCACAATCTGGGTGTTGAAGGTAGCCCTTCACTATTATCCCTGGTCACCTCCTCTACCTTTGTCCTGGCCTTCTTTATCCTCCCCACCTGAGTATCTTTCTCTGTATCTCTTTCCTCATTCCTTACTAATCCATCCATCCTATCCATTTGCCTACTTGGATTTCTGTTTGCCATCATCCATTTATGTCCTGCTCCTTTCTGCCTTACGTGCTCCCTGTTCCATACCATCAGCCTCCTCCTTGTTCCGATCCTCCTTTTCTTCTCCTCCCCACCCCTCTTCCCCATCTTGTCTGGGACTCCCTTTATTGCACCCTTGCCTCTTGCCCCTTCACCCTTTCTGTCTGTCCCTGTCCCAGCTTCACCAGCAGTAGCATCATCATCATCATCCTCCTCCTCCTTCCCCACACACCCTCTTCTACCAATGGGCATAGAGGTTAAATGAATTGTGAACCTTAGCCCATCCCCAGAGCCCCCTCCTGTCCCTACTGCCCCTCTCAGTTTCCTTTGGACACCCCAGACTCTTGCCTACTGCTGTGGAAATTTCCACCTTTTGGGGCCCACATGCTGGGTTCCCCTAGACCCCCTGTGCCCCCTTCCCTCCTCTCTAGTCTGAGCACCTCTCTTCCTCCTCCCCAGCTTGGAGGCCCAGCACCTAATGCTTCCATGTAGGTGACTGCTTGCCTCCTTCTCTCAATCCCCCAGCACCCACAGCTGCCTTTGGATCCCTCTACCTCCTCCTTAAGCTGTGCCAGCTGGTAGCACAATGGGCATCCCCCAAGCTTCCAAGGCCAGTCCAGTATCATGGCTGCACCACACCCTGTGAACCCAACCATCCTCCAAAGATACCTGATCTAGTGATATGCGGTCCTTCCCCATTATCACAGCAGTCTTTTCTAGGCAAATAACCAACTAATCCTAGCCCAGCCTCTAACAGAAAGTTTACCTGATATATTCCAGTTGAAGGCCCTCCACAATATCCAACTATCCTTTTCTCAGCAATTCACTGTGGATGTTGCACTCCTACTTAGACCTACCTATGCTTTTCCTGCCCCGTGGCTACATCATTGGATAGAACTACATGAGCCGTACCTAAGTCTCTTCCTCAAATTGCAGGGCAGGTGTTCCCCTATAAATGAGCTGTGCTCTGGGGATGGAGGGGTGGGGGTGGGTGGAATAGGGCCCACACTGACTCTCACGAAGTGTATCAGCCCTGTGTCTGCCCCTCACTACACCTCCAAGCACTGCAACCACCTCTGGGAAGGTCCCACACAAACACTGTATTAAACAAGTCAGCACTCCTGCCTGAAATTCCACAGACTGATAAAATTAAAGCTTATTCAGCAACTAAAATCATTTCCCCATCTGCTCAGCAAAAGCAGGTTCACACAATGTCTGCCAGACCACAACTTTTCTGCAGTACTTCTATGAGAGAAGCCTTGGTATTTACGTCCCAATTAGCTGTGAAAAATCCTGGTTGAAGAAGACAGAAACTTCCAGAATGCTGCTCACAATACCTGTAGAAAGATAAATGAATATCCAGCTTCCACTGTGGATCCCTCACACCAAACAACACTTATTAAACAAATCAGCACTCCTGCCCAAAAGTCCATAGACTGATAAGAATTTAAAAGCTTATCCAGCAAATAAAATCCTTTCCCATCTGATCAGCAAAGCAGGTTCACACAACCTCTGCCAGACCCCAACCCTCCCTCCTCATGATCAAAGATTGCAATAAGAGAATCTTGGGATCAAAGAATATGCAGGCTTGTGACTAATGAATTTTCAGGCTTGTGATCAGAGAATAAAAAATGGTGAAAGTCTTTTTTACACAAAGTAAATGAAACCACAGCCATGCCTTGATAGAACAAAGCCCCGAACAAATTCACCCTCATTTGGCTTAATAAGCCACCACTGAGCTGAGAAAATTGAGTTTTCAGTGGCCATCTAGTCACACCCCTGATCAAAGATGGAGTCAAAAATCTTGCAATCAAAGAATTTGCAGGCTCACGATCAAAGATAGTAAGAGAGCAACAATCAAGAATAAAAAGTTAATAACTTTATTTTTGATCATTTTAAAAATAACCGACCATGTCTTGATAGGAAGCCCTCTGGTAAAACCCATTCATGTTTTACTTCAGAGTCACCCTAACAAGATATTTGAATTTTTCTGACCATAAAAATCAAAACAAGATGGGGCTGTCACAATCAAAGAATTCTTCATGATCAAAAATTCTTTGATCATGAGCCTCAAATACTTTGATTGTGAAGAGGCACTAGATGGCCAAAACCCATTCTTCTTTCACAAAATAACCATATAAATTTTCCCATTGACTTATAATGGGAACTTTAAAGTTATTAACTTTTGAAAGGATTAATATTTTTCACCAAAGAAAAGTGGCATGTTCCATGACCAAGCTCTTTCAGACAATCCAAGTCACAGAGCAGCATACCACACAATGGCTATGCAGTGCCATGGACAAAAATCTGAAAAACTACCCACGTAACTGGTGAAAAGTGGATTTGTCAGCATTTGGTGCACAAAAACCATATGTCTGACCAGAGCAAAATGTGGCAAATCTGGAGATCTATCATGCCCCACCACATTTACCAAATTTTATGCAAATCCATTGAATGAGTCCAAAGTTATTAACGCTCAACATTTCGAGTTTAACATGGAAGTGCCTACTCAACCCTAAATATTGGGCCCCTATAATATACATATATATATATATATATATATATATATATATATATATATATATATATGTATATATATATTCATGGCAAAAAAAACTCCATTTAATGCATCAGTTAGGGTTGTTCCTAGCGACAAAAGTGAGGAAATTAGCTGTTAGGGTTAAAACCCTAACTCCGATCATCCCCAGCACCACACACACACAGACACACACACACATTCAAGTATGGGGAGGACCAAGTCAACACAACCAATGACAGACATCCAGCAGCAGGTGACAGAAATAACAAACAATTGTCTAAATGTACTACGAGACATCCCCACCCACCTGACCAGGTACTGCATGCTCAATGGAGATCAACAGCAAAACTGAGGCCATGTACACAAAGCGTACATCCCTGACTGCAGCTGCACACAATGTACCACACTTAGTAGTTGCATGGCCTTTACTGATGCCCCCACACCACTCCACAACTGGTACTGTGCGTTATTCAATATAAATGCTGAAGCTGCATGATGACAGTTGTAGAAAGGTTTAAACACTAGTGAGTATACATTAATTAAGATAAGCAGATAAATTAACTACAAGACACTAACTTGCTAAAGATAAAATAGTAATACATTTAGTAGGTGATTTACATAGTAGTACATTTACTGCAATGGTTTACTCAATATAGAGAGTGATGTAAATGTATGGAAAAGCATTGCCTGTTCAACGCTGTGAAATTCGTACTGCCACTATCACATGCATTCTTACTGATGAAGGTGTACTGCCGATGTACATACATAGACCTTCACTGTGTTTCAATACTAAAGATGCAGTAAGTATTCTTTCTAAGAAACATTGTAATTGCATGGATCAGGCTAAGCAGGTTCTAAATATCATAGCACTACTGAGCCAACAATGATGTACCTGTATCGGAGATGTATATAGGATAGATTTTCCTGTAGGCACTTACTGAGTATGTTGTACATGATAAAGAAAATCTCATTGCATCTGTGATTACTAACTTATTCAAATAGTAATACATTTACTATTCTCGCAATGAGTGATCTATGACACTTATGGACACAGTGTGATTTTTTTTTTAAAGTTGTTTCATGCTCAGGCTGTAAGCCTACTGTTTGGGTTTGCCACAGTTCTGTCACTGATGCTATCAAAGTGACAACTATGTTAATTGTGGCACAACAGGAATCAAGTAGGTATGGTGTAGATATAAACAGAATGTCTTTTAGTATTGATTTAACTCACAATGGCGCAAGTGTACTAGGACAGCAGGGTTATCCTCTATCACTGACTCTGTCAGTTATAATCACACTAGGGTTTTGATGACTGTAATGATCAAGTCAAACTGTTCATCTTCATGCGTTCATATTCAGCCATTCTCCACTAACTAGACAGTGTATGGTGTAACTGGGTGGAACACTGTATTGCAAAGCTGCTGCAGTGCCTAGCAGAGGAAAGTATCTACTCATAAAGGCAATTAAGCAATAAGGCATGACCAACAGTTATGTTAAATGGTATTTCAATCACCCTGTAAGGGTTTAATGTTGAATGAGGCATACCGATTGCCACATGTCGCTAGACAGTGATAAACTGACCATTAACATAATACCTGAGAGTGGCTTATTGCTATCATAATAAAACTGTTTTTAAACAACATTAAATCATGCTCATCATATGGTTAGGCTCTACATGTATGTTAATAAAACTAAACATAAAGGCTGTTACAATGTTTACATTCAATTAGAAAGCTGCATTTCTCAAACCCTGTTATTATCAGATATATTATACCTGTACAACTCCTTCGTTTTGCTGAACTCTATTGCTCAGGTGGCAAACCACAAGTGGCGTGGTGTGGTGTGGGGCATCGGTAGAGTAGGCTATGCAACTACTAAGTGTGGTACATTGTGTGCAGCTGCAATCAGGGATGTGTATGTTTGGTGTACATGGCCTCAGTTTTGCTGTTGATCTCCACTGAGCATGCAGTACCTGGTCAGGTGGGTGGGGATGTCTCATAGTACATTTAGACAATTGTTTGTTATTTCTGTCGCCTGCTGCTGAATGTCTGTCATTGGTTGTGTTGACTTGGTCTCCCTCATACTTGAATGTGTGTGTGTGTCTGTGTGTGTGCGGTGCTGGGGGTGAATTCGGAGTTGGGTTTTCAACCCTAACAGCGAATTTCCTCACTTTATCGCTGTGGAACAACCCTAACTGATGCATTAAACAGAGTTTTTGCCATGAATATCCTGTCTTTTCAGAACTATCACTCAGCATACTACATGATTTATAGTTGTAAGAAAAGTGCACATACATATAAAATGTTCCAATACCAGAAATATTTCAACTCTTGTGGTTGCATTTACTGTTATTAACAGTAACAGTAGTCAACTATTAACATATTGTCTTAATTACTTTATTAATTGTAATTTGTCATTGTCATTCCATGTTGTAGATTTTATGTAAAGTGTCTTACTCCTTTTGTTTGTGAGCACATATGTTAATAAAAGATGTACATAACTAAAGACAATATGACATGACATGGGCACCATTAGTTCATCTACTGAACAAATGGATATGTTACTATAGTAACTTGAGATTTCATAGAGTGCTTGCACTACCAACTGAGTGGTACCATCAATCATGTGAACAGCGGTGGAAGAGGTTTGCTCGTACTGAATACATAAATTTGTTGTAAGTATGGCAACACAGACATTTCACTGTTGTTCTAGCATGTATACTTATCTTCATCATCATACACATACACACACATTCCGTAGCACTAGTTGCTAGGAAACAACAGCGTGCCACAAATAGTGTAATGTAGCATTGTCACACATCTAACTTACTTCTATGGAGATCCAACTCTAATGCCACAATAGCGTGCTATGAGGTTTCACCAAATGAGAAAATCACAGTTGCATTAATCTTCTTAAAACTATTTTCAAGAAACATCTCGACTACACAATAACACACCAAACACAAGAGAGTATAAATTAATTTTTTACTATAAAAATATATTATATATAAAATCACAAACAAAAATATATTTCTTCATATAAAATAAAAAATATAGATTAACACAAATAATATTAGAACAGGAAAATAAATAATTGAAATGTATATTACATCATACACAAACATAAATTATGAAAAAAAACATTTTTGTAACATAAATATAAATATATTTTAAAAGACTTTTTTTTTTTTTAAATTTTGTGCAACACTTGCGAGAGGTGTATGCACTGCTTGAGGCAATCCAGGCTGAAACTGGATTCGATGTGGAGCGCAAGCGAAGTGGAAGCTGTTGTTCCCTCCGGAGAATGCCGGACGCTATGAAGGGTGGCCAGTTTGCATGAGGAAGCTGCAGGAACAGATGGTGGCCGTGGAGGTGAAGCACTGCTTCTTGGCACAGCACCATCACCCACTGCTACGACCGGCTCTAGAGCGAGGTTGACAGTCTGCTGCTGTGCATCCAAGAGACTGGATTTTGTCCAGCCTATCCAGTCTATCTATATTATCTAATAAGCTGACAACATAAAAATGTATAGTTAGCTGTGGCTTAGAATGCTACTCTTAGATTTTCTTTCACTACTCATAAATATTCAGTATGTACATACTTTTGCATTATCGACACTATTATACCATACAATTGAAATACATCCTCATCAAATGTGAGAATTTTACTTCACCATGTCTGCCTATAATGTGTAGTCATGTATGCAGTGAAAAACAAAGTACCTTGACAGTAACACTATAATAAAATACTTTTCATGCGTACACAATCATGATAAGTTTAATGATACTTTGAAACCAAATAGCTTTTTACCCATGTTTCAAGCCCTCAACACACATCACTACTTTAAATAATTAAGTCACTAATATGACATGCTGCAAAGCATGCCAGATATTCAACCAGGCTGTGCAGAGTTGTGCAGGCGCAACCCCAAGCTGTGCCTGCACAACTTTGAGAAAAAAAGGATCAAGTTGAGGGCCACCCACGGGTGAGCTGCTGCATTGCAGGACACAACACAGCAGCTGCCACCTGTGGCTGGCCCTCAACACTCTGTCTCATACCCTCGCAACTGTTTGTTCCCCAAATGTGTTACATTGCCTCTCAAAATGTGGAAAGAATGGACAAAACGTGGAACACTTTATCAAATTTTAAATTAGAAGCCCACAACACTGTTAAAATGTTTGCATTTATGTTCAGAAAGTCTGCAATTAATCAAATTGATATATTTAGCAACATTTGCTATAGAGTTTTGCAAAAAATGTTAACACTGAATGTGTTACAAGTACTCACAATGTGAAACAGGGAGCTTTTGTGAAGTAAAATAAGGAATGTTCCTCGCAATGTGGTATGGTTGAGAGATATGCACTCTGTGCCCCTCACCAGGCCAGTCGCGGGCAGCAATGTGTGCCCCCCACACTCATGTGTTTTGTTGGGGGTTGCCAACTCATCCCTAATCAGGTTTTCAGGATATGATCGGGAGGTGGGGGTGTTTGAATACTCCAGCCTGCAATTTGGCTTATCAGTCCACTGGACCACCAGGGATATATTCAGGAGGTGGGAGGTGTTTAATTACTTCATCCCGTGATTGTGCTTATTGGTGCACTGGACCTCCACGTCTGTGTTGAGGGGAGACACATTGCTGCCCCAATCGGGCTGGTGAGGGGGTATTAACAGTATGCCTGCAATGGGGCCAGTGGGGTGGTGGTGGGGTTTTACGCTCTTTGCCTGAGATTGGCCTGACGGGCATCCTTCCCCAATGGCTGCTGCCTGGTAGGGAGCCAAGCGCAAGTCCACAGGGATTGGCACACCTGCATGCTAATGGCATGCAAATGGGACCATAATCAGATGCGAATGGCCCCCGCACCTTCCATGAATTACAGCCACATTTGCATATCACCTTTTGAATATCGGGATTTTGCGACTGCAAGTTGAATACTGCACTTTGTCAACTTGCGGTGGTGCAAGTTCCACTGTGCATCAGTGGCTGTGCTTGGGGTGATATTCAAAGCAGTTCCTCAATAGCACAACTCCTTTGAATATCGCCTGGACACCCCAGCGCAACTATTTTGCACACCGCAAAGGCTTGCGCCTATGATAGCATCTAATGCTCATCTCGAAACAAATGTTTTAAATAGACATATTACCACCTTTACTCACATACAGTCTC
Organism: Neoceratodus forsteri; assembly: GCA_016271365.2. Classification (NCBI taxonomy): domain Eukaryota; kingdom Metazoa; phylum Chordata; order Ceratodontiformes; family Ceratodontidae; genus Neoceratodus; species Neoceratodus forsteri. The sequence goes on from CM028129.1 coordinate 1,023,020,375, forward strand.
ACAGTCATGACCTTACACTGTCTCAAAAGTTATTTGCACAACAGCCACAGCATCATATAGTGAAGTATAAAAACACTGTTTTAAAGTATAGGTGCTCATTCAAAGTATGACACTGTGTGTCGCTAAGCCATGCATCATTGAATTATGTAGCAATGTGATCTATGTGGCCCAATATTTAGCACAGTTTTACTACTCAACAACTTCTTTTGATAACACCAACCCAGCAATATGCATCGTATGATGTAGTGGAATTTGCACCACTGCAAGCTGTCATAGTACTGCATTTTATGTGGTGAGACAACTTCCATAGTGCTATATATAGAAACGTGTGATATTCATAGGGTGAACGCAAACAGTCCCATTATTAACTGTATTATTACTTTTATCGACATTCCCTCAGTTCATGATCACCTTCAAAAAATACACATATCTGACAGTGCACTGAACAGCATCGCACTGCATTGTAGAGGTAAGTATGAGGCTGGCAAGGCTGAAGACAGACACACTGCACAGCTATTCACTTTAACTGGGAAAAGGGATCAAGAACACTATAAGGCATACTTTTCAACTTGTAGATTGGGAAAAAACTAAAAATCATTATTGGACACTTTATGCATTGCACACCATTTAGGTCACTACAATACCCTCCACCATGGTTGTGTTTTTTGTGGTTGGGTATCTGCAGTGATCAATGCATTGACACCCTTATAAGGTCAGCACACATAAAGTAAGTAATGTCAACAGTGATTCACCCCACAACAAACAAAAGAAAGTGGTACTGCCTCAGCACGAAGGTCTTTGCTCACACCCCAAACAATTGAACATTTGCAGTGAGTATACCAACAGACAGTGCACTCCCCTATCATGCAGTAGGACAGAGGTGTAATTATCAACATGAGCATTGATCACCACGGATGTTGACAACCATATGGTACTTCTCAATCATGCAGACAATAGCAACAACAGATTTCACTTACGTGGTGGACTGGCGCCAGCTTCCTGCTTCACCTCCACATGTTCAGCAACGGCAGCTTACCGGGCTCTATTAAAGCAAACAAGTAAAAAATGATCACATTAATAGAGGAAATATCAAAGTAAAGTGTTTTCTTTAAAACATCAATTTCTAATACTACATCATTCATACAACTATCATTGAACACATATCTCTTTACAGAAACAGCTCTGTCTCCAACTACTGTATGTTGTTAACTCAGTATTACATGATATAACAAGTCTTCTCATCTGCAAAAAGCCACACAAAGTTGAAATTATGACACTATGTATATATCTTTTTCCAAGACAAATGTCCATCAATCCAGAACAGTTACTATAAGAAATTCAGTTTTTCCTAGTGATTCCCCTAACACTGTTTCTTCAATAACATTTTTCAAAAGATAACTCACAAATATATAATTGGTAGTATGCAGTGCAGAACAAGCAGTGCCTGCCATCAATCACAATACTTATAACATTGTCATAATGTATATTTGTGACACAGAAACATCTAAAAACATTACATGTATGTTCAATTTACATACATGCATACCTAATTATATGACGCTCTGTTCCTTTAACAGTTTTAAAATGTGAGTTATTATAATAAGAATAACACAAACACAACGATAATGTCACTGTTCACTCAATGACCCTCTAGCTGAATATGGCAGCCATTTATGTATTATAACACATATTCCCTACAGGGCTATTAAAACACATTAACAAACATGTAGATATTCTATGATGTCCATTAATAACTATTGCAATAATAAAAATGAAACATTGGCAGGACATATAGAAATATTAAGTGAATACAATCTAGGGACATGTCATAATTACCAACAGATAATCAAACAGCACACCATTGAATTCCACTGAGACACCTACAACATTAGAATTGGTAATCTATTCTCATTGTACATTAAACTCCACCACAAAATTAGCAGAGGAAGACCTGCCCCCCACAACACCACATCTACCGCTATGCACATCCATCCATTCTCAGATTCATGAAGAATAGCATTCCTCACATCTGTAGTAATACCAGTTTGTTATGGTAGTACAGGATCTTCTGCCATGGTGGCACTGCACATTCACTAGACTTGGTTAACACCTTTTTGAACTATTTTGGGTGGCATATTCAAGATGGTTGACCCATACGCAATAGGTTGCACATCTGCAAGTACAAATTCGCCATTCTGCAATATTCAGTAAAACGCATTGCACCACTGAAAACAGGCTGAGCAACAGCACAATGCAAATGAATGCATGGTCAAGTGGATGGGAGGAACCATGTATGAACTCAGAGAATGATATTCACCCGGGCTGTGCAGAGCTGTGTAGCCATAACCCCAACCAAGCCTGCCGACTTGGAGACAAAAAAAAAACTAACTACTGAGGTCACCCACAGCTGAGCAGCTAGATTTCAGGGTGAAACACAACAGCTGCCACCGGTGCTGTCCCCCAACCCAGTCCCGTGCCCCCCTGGAGCATGATTGCAGGCACCTGACTGTAAATCCCTCCCACCCTCCCAGTGGCCCGACCGTGGGCATTGTGTACTTCCCCCAACACCAGGTGAATCACAGGCAGCACTGTGGCTCCCTAGATGTATCCCTGATGCTCCAGTGGACCAAAATGCCCGATCACAGCCAGTAAGTTAAGTAACCCACCAAATGTATCCCTTGTGGTCAAGTGGACCAAAATTCCCAATTCAGCCAGTAAGTAAAACACCCACCCATCCTCCTGAACATATCCTTGGTGGTCCAGTGGACTGAAATGCCTAATCGTGGGCAGTTAGTTTAATAACCCCCTCTAAAGATAGCCCTGGTGGCTGGTGTCCCCACCCACCCACCTACGGCACGCTACCCGCTCACCACCTCACAGGCAGCGGGCAGCATCATCCACACACCTGCCACCCCATCAACTGACTGCCCATTAGGGCTGCACACCCATTGGTGCAGACCAAGAGCCAATAGGCGTTCACCCCATACTGTACATCACATTCCAGATTTGTGAATCAATTCATTCATTCAAAAATCTGAACTGTCATGTATGGCATGGGCTGCAAACATTGGTGTACTGTACACCAATGGCCGTGCAGCCCTACCAGGCAGTCGAGTCGGGGCGGGTGGCGGGTGGCAGGCAGAGTGGATGCTGGTGCCACCAGCTGCCAGGGCAGGAGCAGGGTGGTGGGGAGCTTAGCGAGTGTGGTGTGGGTCATACAGTTCCACGAGGGCTATGTTCAGGGAGGAGTTATTAAACTACTACCTGCAATTGACCTTTTGGTCCACTGGATCAGCAGGGATACGTTCTGAGGGGGCCACATTGCTGCTCGCGATCAAGCTGTTGGGGAATTGAACCATACTCTGATCAGCCCAGAGGGTGCTGCGAGGGTATTCTACACTGTTTTCTCTATGATCGGGCTGCACGGGTATTGTTCCCCGATGGCTACAGCCTGTTAGGGCACCACGCACAATTTCTTGGGGATCGGCAGACCTACATGGTAATGGCATGCAAATCACGCCATAATGACTTGCAAATGCCCCCACACTGCAGCTTGCAATGATTACACCCCATTTGCATGTCACATTTGAATATCCCAGACACACAGCTGTGCAGCTAAATTGCACAACACAATGGCTTTGCAGCGTATGAATGGCACAATTTGAATATCACGTTTTGTGTCATGAGAAACCCTCGTTTCTTATTTGTAAATAGCTTAACAAATTTGTGATAATAAAGTCTTACCGTTGGACTCAATCAAAATGACACTTTCGGTTCCGACTGACCACCCTCCACAGCTTGACTCTGTGCTGGCACTACCTCACTTGCAGCTGGGGAATGCCTCAGATTTCTACCATAGACACAAAAAAAAATATTTAAGTGTTAGATGTAAATCACAGTACAGTTTTTAAGACTTACAACAACAGTAAATCAGCCAGAACATACACAACATTGCTTCTAATTATACAGACCACAAACATTATGGGCACATATTATTATAACAATTCTATATTTCTGTGCAGAGGCCCAGACACCATTATCTACATAGTCTGTAACGTGGAGCATCAAACACTATTGATGTGTACATTTGTACATCTCTGTCTGTGTATTAAGCATTTTGGTCCACTGAGCCACTAAGTATCGTTGAAGAGGAGTGGTGGGTCTTTACACTTACTACACGTGGTCAGCCATTTCTTCCACTGGACACCACGGACACGTTCACGACAAGAGGGATTGTTTATTGCACAATATTACAGACTTGTCAAGTTTCAAACCACTACATCACAATAACTAAACAGTAATTTTTTCTCTTCCAACATACCGTAGTAGTAAGTGCGTATGTGTATAAATGTTCTATTTTCTGGCATAGCTATCTTAGCAAGCTCTGGTTTGTAAGTCAAGAACAGCACAGTAAAGAAATGGAAGAATTAGGTTACATGTTTTGATAGTACATCCTTACATATAGTATAAACTATTTTAAAATGTTGTGAGAAATACAGGTTTCTGATTAGTATCAAACACGTTATTGCTGTATGTCAATTGATTGACATATATGTAGAGACTACACATACAAAACAATGTCAACACTATTTTCAAATATTGCTAAGGATAATACTAATAAGGTAATTTTGAGTGTTTATATCAATGGTCAATTAATCACTGTGTGGTATGCAGTACTGCCTGTGCTCATGCCACATTACACCAATACACAGATTTACACAACAGACATAATCATCTCCGATGTCTATCCTATTTATGCAGTATACAATTATTTTACTAATTCTGAAAACATGGACAACTATTATGAAAAGTGCTGATTTATCACGGTGAGGCTCCCCTCAGCTATTTGCCAGCAGCTTCCCAAAGCTCATGTTTGGTAGTACCAGCACGATCATTCTCGGATCCTCCGCTTTTTTAAGATGTAGTTCGGCACAATAGCTTCCACTTTCTTCAGCTGTACAACTGTCTTGTTTATGATTTTCAGGCAGATGTACAAATAGCTGTTAATGCCCATTATGCAATCCAGTTTTCGATTTGTACCTCATCAACACTCTTGCATTGCCTTCTAGCCTGACTGCGTTGCAGTGCAATACACCCTCTCGTAAGGTCCACTGTCTCTATTTTTCTCACTATAATTTAGTAGTTCTGAAATACAACTAAAATAGAATATTCATTTAGTATCATGTAACAATATAAATCATTTCTTAAACAAATTTTATATAATACTAATTATACCATACACATAAATAATCAGCTATCACATAGCAGACTGGCACCTTAGCCCTGTTGTAAATCCTATGATAATCACTGGCGAAGGTGCCAGTCTGCTACATCCTCGCAAGCACCCTGTAAAATCACTCCGGACCTCTCCAATGTTTCAAAGCCGCCATCTTTCCTCTCGCTAACATTCACTGGTAGGCCCACTGTTTAAAAACCAAAACAATAAAATGGATGCCTTTGACCTTTATCAACAAAAGTGAACCGTTGAAATTTTCAAACCCTCCAAAATGAAGCATAGATTTAGACCTGAGTCGGAATGACAGGATGTTAGAGACATCCCGATTGCTGTCGTTGTCCATACCGACGCAGTCGCCTTGTTACAGTCACCTGACCCTTCTGGTTCGCCAGTCCGGCGCCAGAGCGCACGCAGCTCACCTATGTTCCTACAGGATTGTCTGCTGTGCGACGTAGAGAGGCGCTGAGTCTGCCCCAGCATGCGGAGGGTCGAGGTGATGTGCCTCGGCTGTGTGTGGACTGCAGTATCGGGTTTTGGCCGGGGGAGAGGAGTGATGTACTGGATGTCTCTGGCTTCTTGAGGTACATTTTGATGTGCTCGGCTGTATGTGCGATTGCAGTATCGGGGTTTTGGCTGGTGGGAGAGGAGCAATGTACTGATGTCTCTGGCTTCTGAGGTACATTTTACATTCGGTCTAAATCTGTGCTTTCATTTTGGAGGGTTTTGCCCATACTTACCTCACAAAACTTAAATAAAGAATACCATTAATTACCATGCACTATTTTCTTTCATGGAAGGATATTTCTTACAAAATCATATTTTTAGACACAAATAAATAAAATAAAACCATTTAAACTTATATCCATCACAGAATGTAATGGCATAATCATAGTTACTTGCGGTTATCGGGATTTGCATTATGGCTGGCGAGATTTGCCCACTGCCACGCCTCGTGGGCAACCACGCCAGCCGTGGTAAATCGGCAACCCACACCCCAAGTGGCTTATTGCTTAATTAAATTAAAGAGCACATGTCCTTCAATATAGCAGAAACACAGATCAGTAGCATTATATAGGGCTAAAAAGGATTCAGCCACCTCGACAGTAAAACAACTGCTACTACACTATGGTGTCCCACTACCATGCTATCCTCTAGTCTCGTGGGTGGGGAGTACTGCATCGAACATCAGATTGGGCACACCATGACATATCCATCTGTACTACACTGAAGTGTCCACACAACATTGTAACATGATGTTAAACAGAGATGAACCACACATCGCAGAACTGTGCACAGACCTATGAATGCACTTAATAAATGTGAAGACAGCTAACAAAGTGATTGAAAGTAAAAGTGCATGATAATGCAGTTGTGCATTCATTGTAGCCCATATACTAATAACTACCCATTTCTGTAACATTAAAAATAAATCTATATCCTGACATGCCAGTAAAGAAACGGATACATTTAACAGTACCACTGTGTTTTATTGAAGTTGCACACATACCATGTTGGTACAGCTACAATACTGTAAGGCCACAGTAAATGGTACACTCATTTAACATACTCAAACTATTTACTAATGTTGAGACATAACAATATCATACAATTGTGAACAGACAGAAGCAGTGAAATTACTATTGCTCGCCTCCACTATTGTAATATAGCAAACCCATATATGTATCATATATGTGAGTGATGCATGCAGTTGATCTATTTTTGACCACATTAATATGGTTCTGAAAAGAACCTTTGTGTATACTGTAATATTTCCTCAAACAGTCTCACGATCTTAAAGGACTTTCAGGATTCCATCTTGAAGGTCTCCCACAAAATGACAATTGCCAGCATGCGAGAAATGTACACCATCTGGTAGGAATAGCCAATCATTACAGTATTTTATTTCAGGGTGATGTATAGTATGCATTCCATGCATGCGTAGAAAAGCAGTAATCTGTACATTTACTTTTCTGCAAGCTCTGTCAATCAGATACATATGATGCTGTGCTTGCCAGACTCTAAGCTCTGTAATATCTGAAAATATGATAATACAGGCAGGCAACATAGACATAATAGAAGCAAGGTCCAATTTTGCCTCTGTAACTAAATCTACGCAGTGTTTTGAGCCCAAATCATTGCCTCCAAGATGTATTAGCAGTATGCCAGGAGGAGAGTGAGTTCTCAAAGTTCAGGCATGGTTGGCATAAGATGTTCCCATCTCATGCCACCACGACTAAACCATCTTACATAGCAATTCGGGAGCTGCAGGTCCCTCCCAAAATCACTATGAACTGCAAACTCAGCTGCTCGCCTTTGTAACTGCTTCCAACTATCCACAAAATCCTTTTGCTATTTTCTGCCATTCTAAGTTTTTAAACTCAGAACTGTACAGAGAGCTACTAAGAAAGGACTGTTCACCCTGCAGTGACCAGACAGCACTGAAAATCAAACTGATATTTTCCTCCTTATTTCAAACTAGCTTCAGTGCATTCAGACAAAACACACAAATAAAAAAAAACATTCCCTCCTGCTCTGGCTTCATCAACCAATGTAACTCATGCATTCAGTATTACTAGACTATGTTCCTGCAAAATCTGAAACCACTGAGAACTGCAAAAATGTATCCTTTTCATAGGCAGTTTTAAACAATTACAACATCAGAAATAAGTCTGATTGGTTCCATTTTGTCATACAACTCCACGTCCTTCCTATCTCCCTCCATTTGCAGCTGTATCTGTACAAGTTAGTACTAAAATGCTTTCTCACTTTAAACTATTTTCTTTAAGAATATAGCATGCTACACAATAACAATTAACATTATGAGATTAAACAGAAAAAGTTTTGATTAATAGTATGTACATGTTCTAAGTTTTTAATACTAGAAAATATCATGTGAAGATAGACTGTACTTACAGTTTCAAACTGCTTTTCTCAGCAATATTCAAAATGGATCCTGTTTACTTCTTCTTCAGTGTTGTCCGTCTCTGATTCGTTCTCAGAAGTGGCCTGACAAATCTTAAATTTCATTGGTAGAGTTAGCTGTCACTCAAACACACTGTTTAATGATTCGATAATGAATGTTTAAGCCACTCCCCAAGTGTTAGATTAACTTTACTGTCGAATGCACGAAAGTACATTTAGGACACTTTCGATAGTACAAAAGTAAAATTTGCAAAAGTGTCGAAGTTTGACAGTACTTTTGACCATACTGTCGAATGCACGAAAGTAAAATTTGCGACACTTTCGAATGCACGAGTATTTTTTCGAAACTTTCGTGCTCACGAAAGTAATTTTCAAGACTGTCTATATATTGACACAATTTCAGATTCTATGGAAAAATAGCTCAGTTTTCAATTTTAAACACATAATCTGCTGCATAGCTGCTTCAAACTCAGTGCAGTGCAGATATTTTAGATTTACAATATTCCAAGCGTGCATAACAACTGTGCAATGCAGACTTGCAAAACACTAATTTGTTGTAATTTTCACACTCAAATGTCCTCATATATCCATTTTAAGACCTCTGCTCATAACAGTGTCACTCTTATGTTTAAACATTTCTACCATATAGTCATTTCTCACATCAACTGAGCCAAAATGCAGCACATAGGCAAAAGCACACTATTGTTAAGATGTGACTAATGAAATCTGTACTATTCACAACGTTGTGGGTTGAAAGCAAAATAGTAAATTCTCAACTGAAAAGTATGACAAAACACAAACTTACAAGTGTACATGTGAACTGCACTGCACAAGCTTGTAAATTAGAAATATTTCAGAATTCTCACAAAATTTTTCAACATATTCAGTTTAAGTTGTCTGTTCACAAACACAGCCACAGTAATTTTGTGACTGTGCCCACACAATTATTTTGTCAATGAACTGCATCATTGCACAGTACATGTACAGGAAAACATTTTTTCCCATGTTGTGAAAATTACAGCTCAATGGCGATACACAGGAGTACAAAACACATTGTTGGTAAAATGCCCTAAATATTGGGCCCCTATAATATACATATATATATATATATATATATATATATATATATATATATATATATATGTATATATATATTCATGGCAAAAAAACTCCATTTAATGCATCAGTTAGGGTTGTTCCTAGCGACAAAAGTGAGGAATTAGCTGTTAGGGTTGAAACCTAACTCCAGGTCATCCCCAGCACCACACACACACAGACACACACACACATTCAAGTATGGGGAGGACCAAGTCAACACAACCAATGACAGACATCCAGCAGCAGGTGACAGAAATAACAAACAATTGTCTAAATGTACTCGAAGACATCCCCACCCACCTGACCAGGTACTGCATGCTCAATGGAGATCAACAGCAAAACTGAAGCCATGTACACCAAGCGTACATCCCTGACTGCAGCTGCACAATGTACCACCTTAGTAGTTGCATGGCCTTGCCACGATGCCCCACACCTCCTGACTGGTACTGTGCGTTATTCAATATAAATGCTGAAGCTGCATGATGACGGTTGTAGAAAGGTTTAAACACTAGTGAGTATACATTAATTAAGATAAGCAGATAAATTAACTACAAGACACTAACGCTAAAGATAAAATAGTAATACATTTAGTAGGTGATTTACATAGTAGTACATTACTGCAATGGTTTACTCAATATAGAGAGGCTGATGTAAATGTATGGAAAAGCATTGCCTGTTCAACGCTGTGAAATTCGTACTGCCACTATCACATGCATTCTTACTGATGAAGGTGTACTGCGATGTACATACATAGACCTTCACTGTGTTTCAATACTAAAGATGCAGTAAGTATTCTTTCTAAGAAACATTGTAATTGCATGGATCAGGCTAAACAGGTTCTAAATATCATAGCACTACTGAGCCAACAATGATGTACCTGTCTCGGAGATGTATAAGGATAGATTTTCCTGTAGGCACTTACTGAGTATGTTGTACATGATAAAAATCTCATTGCATCTGTGATTACTAACTTATTCAAATAGTAATACATTGCTATTCTTAAATAAGTGATCTATGACACTTATGGACACAGTGTGATTTTTTTTTTTAAAGTTGTTTCATGCTCAGGCTGTAAGCCTACTGTTTGGGTTGCCACAGTTCTGTCACTGATGCTATCAAAGTGACAACTATATTAATTAATGGCACAACAGGAATCAAGTGGGTATGGTGTAGATATAAACAGAGATGTCTTTTAGTATTGATTTAACTCACAATGGGCGCAAGTGTACTAGGACAGCAGGGTTATCCTCTATCACTGACTCTGTCAGTTATAATCACCCACTAGGGTTTTGATGACTGTAATGATCAAGTCAAACTGTTCATCTTCATCGTTCATATTCACAGCCATTCTCCACTAACTAGACAGTGTATGGTGTAACTGGGTGGAACACTGTATTGCAAAAGCTGCTCGGAGTGCCTAGCAGAGGAAAGTATCTACTCATAAAGGCAATTAAGCAATAAGGCATGACCAACAGTTATGTTAAATGGTATTTCAATCACCCTGTAGGGTTTAATGTTGAATGAGGCATACCGATTGCCACATGTCGCTAGACAGTGATAAACTGACCATTAACATAATACCTGAGAGTGGCTTATTGCTATCATAATAAAACTGTTTTTAAACAACATTAAATCATGCTCATCATTATGGTTAGGCTCTACATGTATGTTAAAAAACTAAACATAAAGGCTGTTACAATGTTTACATTCAATTAAGCTGCATTTCTCACAAACCCTTGTTATTATCAGATATATTATACCTGTACAACTCCTTCGTTTTGCTGAACTCTATTGCTCAGGTGGCAAACCACAAGTGGCGTCGTGTGGTGTGGGGCATGGTGAGTAAGGCTATGCAACTACAAGTATGTGGTACATTGTGTACTAACTGCAATCAGGGATGTGTATGTTTGGTGTACATGGCCTCAGTTTGCTGTTGATCTCCACTGAGCATGCAGTACCTGGTCAGGTGGGTGGGGATGTCTCATAGTACATTTAGACAATTGTTTAGTTATTTCTGTAGCCTGCTGCTGAATATCTGTCATTGGTTGTGTTGACTTGGTCCTCCCTCATACTTGAATGTGTGTGTGTGTCTGTGTGTGTGCGGTGCTGGGGGGTGAGTCGAGTTGGTTTTCCAACCCTAACAGCGAATTTCCTCACTAATCTAGCAATGGAACAACCCTAACTGATGCATTAAACAGAGTTTTTGCCATGAATATCCTGTCTTTTTCAGAACTATCACTCAGCATACTACATGATTTATAGTTGTAAGAAAAGTGCACATACATATAAAAAATGTTCCAATACCAGAAATATTTCAACTCTTGTGGTTGCATTTACTGTTATTAACAGTAACAGTAGTCAACTATTATACTATTGTCTTAATTACTTTATTAATTGTAATTTGTCATTGTCATTCCATGTTGTAGATTTTATGTAAAGTGTCTTACTCCTTTTGTTTGTGAGCACATATGTTAATAAAAGATGTACATAACTAAAGACAATATGACATGACATGGGCACCATTAGTTCATCTACTGAACAAATGGATATGTTACTATAGTAACTTGAGATTTCATAGAGTGCTTGCACTACCAACTGAGTGTACCATCAATCATGTGAACAGCGGTGGAAGGGTTTGCTCGTACTGAATACATAAATTTGTTGTAAGTATGGCAACACAGACATTTCACTGTTGTTCTAGCATGTATATACTTATCTTCATCATCATACACATACACACATTCCGTAGCACTAGTTGTAATGAAACAACAGCGTGCCACAAATAGTGTAATGTAGCATTGTCACACATCTAACTTACTTCTATAGAGAATCCAACTCTAATGCCACAATAGCGTGCTATGAGGTTTCACAAATGAGAAAATCACAGTTGCATTAATCTTCTTAAAACTATTTTCAAGAAACATCTCGACTACACATATAACACCAAACACAAGAGGTATAAATTAATTTTTTACTATAAAAATATATTATATATAAAAATCACAAACAAAATATATTTCTTCATATAAAATAAAAAATATAGATTAACACAAATAATATTAGAACAGGAAAATAAATAATTGAAATGTTATTACATCATACACAAACATAAATTATGAAAAAAAACATTTTTGTAACATAAATATAAATATATTTTAAAAGACTTTTTTTTTTTTTAAATTTTGTGCAACACTTGCGAGAGGTGTATGCACTGCTTGAGAGCAATCCAGGCTAGAAACTGGATTCGATGTGAGAAGGCATAAGCGAAGTGGAAGCTGTTTTTCCCTCGGAGATACCCGAGGCAGCTATGAAGGGTGGCCAGTTTGCCCAGGAAGCTGCAGGAACAGATGGTGGCGTGGAGGTGAAGCACTGCTTCTTGGCACAGCACCATCACCCACTGCTACGACCGGCTCTAGAGCGAGGTTGACAGTCTGCTGCTGTGCATCCAAGAGACTGGTTTTGTCCAGCCTATCCAGTCTATCTATATTATCTAATAAGCTGACAACATAAAAAAAATGTATATGTAGCTGTGGCTTAGAATGCTACTCTTAGATTTTCTTTCACTACTCATAAATATTCAGTATGTACATACTTTTGCATTATTGACACTATTATACCATACAATTGAAATACATCCTCATCAAATGTGAGAATTTTTACTTCACCATGTCTGCCTATAATGTGTAGTCATGTATGCAGTGAAAAACAAAGTACCTTGACAGTAACATATAATAAAATACTTTTCATGCGTGCACAATCATGATAAGTTTAATGATACTTGAAACCAAACAGCTTTTACCCATGTTTCAAGCCCTCAACACATCACTACTTTAAATAATTAAGTCACTAATATGACATCGCTGCAAAGCATGCCAGATATTCAACCAGGCTGTGCAGAGTTGTGCAGGCGCAACCCCAAGCTGTGCCTGCACAACTTTGAAAAAAAAGGATCAAGTTGAGGGCCACCCACAGGTGAGCTGCTGCATTGCAGGACACAACACAGCAGCTGCCACCTGTGGCTGGCCCTCAACACTCTGTCTCATACCTCGCAACTGTTTGTTCCCCAAATGTGTTACATTGCCTCTCAAAATGTGGAAAGAATGGACAAAACGTGGAACACTTTATCAAATTTTTAAATTAGAAGCCCACAACACTGTTAAAATGTTTGCATTTATGTTCAGAAAGTCTGCAATTAATCAAATTGATATATTTAGCAACATTTGCTATAGAGTTTTGCAAAAAAATGTTAACACTGAATGTGTTACAAGTACTCACAATGTGAAACAGGGAGCTTTTGTGAAGTAAAATAAGGAATGTTCCTCACAATGTGGTATGGTTGAGAGATATGCAGTCTGTGCCCCTCACCAGGCCAATGCTGAGGCAGCAATGTGCCCCCAACACTCATGTGTTTTGTTGGGGGTTGCCAACTCATCCATAATCAGGATTTTCAGGATATGATGGGAGGTGGGGAGTTTGAATACTCCAGCCTGCAATTTGGCTTATCAGTCCACTGGACCACCAGGGATATATTCAGGAGGTGGGGAGGTGTTTAGTACTTCATCCCGTGATTGTGCTTATTGGTGCACTGGACCTCCACGTCTGTGTTGAGGGGAGACACATTGCTGCCCCAATCGAGGCTGGTGAGGGTATTAACAGTATGCCTGCAATGGGGCCAGTGGGGTGGTGGTGGGTTTTACGCTCTTTGCCTGAGATTGGCCTGCAGGGCATCCTTCCCCAATGGCTGCTGCCTGGTAGGAGCCAAGCGCAGAGTCCACAGGGGATTGGCACACCTGCATGCTAATGGCATGCAAATGGGACCATAATCAGATGAAGAATGGCCCCCCGCACCTTCCATGAATTACAGCCACATTTGCATATCACCTTTTGAATATCGGGATTTGCGACTGCAAGTTGAATGCTGCACTTTGTCAACTTGCGGTGGTGCAAGTTCACTGTGCCATCAGTGGCTGTGCTTGGGGTGATATTCAAAGCAGTTCCTCAATAGCACAACTCCTTTGAATATCGCCCTGGACACACCCCAGCGCAACTATTTTGCACACCGCAAGGGCTTGCGCCTATGATAGCATCTAATGCTCATCTCGAAACAAATGTTTTAAATAGACATATTACCACCTTTACTCACATACAGTCTCACAGTCATGACCTTACACTGTCTCAAAAAGTTATTTCGCACAACAGCCACAGCATCATATAGTGAAGTATAAAAAACACTGTTTTAAAGTATAGGTGCTCATTCAAAGTATGACACTGTGTGTCGCTAAGCCATGCATCATTGAATTATGTAGCAATGTGATCTATGTGGCCAATATTTAGCACAGTTTACTACTCAACAACTTCTTTTGATAACACCAACCCAGCAATATGCAGCCCGTATGATGTAGTGGAATTTGCACCACTGCAAGCTGTCATAGTACTGCATTTTAAGTGTGGTGAGACAACTTCCATAGTGCTATATATAGAAACGTGTGATATTCATAGGGTGAATGCAAACAGTCCCATTATTAACTGTATTATTACTTTTATCGACATTCCCTCAGTTCATGATCACCTTCAAAAATACACATATCTGACAGTGCACTGAACAGCATCGCACTGCATTGTAGAAATGAAGTATGAGGCTGGCAAGGCTGAAGACAGACACACTGCACAGCTATTCACTTTAACTGGGAAAAGGGATCAAGAACACTATAAGGCATACTTTTCAACTTGTAGATTGGGAAAAAAACTAAAAAATCATTATTGGACACTTTATGCATTGCACACCATTTAGGTCACTACAATACCCTCCCACCATGGTTGTGTTTTTTTGGTGGTTGGGTATCTGCAGTGATCAATGCATTGACACCCTTATAAGGTCACAGCACACATAAAGTAAGTAATGTCAACAGTGATTCACCCCCCCACAACAAACAAAAGAAAGTGGTACTGCCTCAGCACCGAAGGTCTGTTGCTCACACCCCAAACAATTGAACATTTGCAGTGAGTATACCAACAGACAGTGCACTCCCCTATCATGCAGTAGGACAGCAAGGTGTAATTATCAACATGAGCATTGATCACACGGAATGTTGACAACCATATGAGTACTTCTCAATCATGCAGATAATAGCTACAACAGATTTCACTTACGTGGTGGACTGGCACCGGCTTCTGCTTCACCTCCACATGTTCAGCAGCAGCAGCTTCCGGGCTCTATTAAAGCAAACAAGTAAAAATTATCACATTAATAGATGAAATATCAAAGTAAAATGTTTTTCTTTAAAACATCAATTTCTAATACTACATCATTCATACAACTATCATATGAACACATATCTCTTTACAGAAACAGCTCTGTCTCCAACTAGTGTATGTTGTTAACTCAGTATTACATGATATAACAAGTCTTCTCATCTGCAAAAGCCACACAAAGTTGAAATTATGACACTATGTATATATCTTTCCAAGACAAATGTCCATCAATCCAGAACAGTTACTATAAGAAATTCAGTTTTTCCTGGTGATTCCCCTAACACTGTTTCTTCAATAACATTTTTAAAAGATAACTCACAAATAGATAATTGGTAGTATGCAGTGCAGAACAAAGCAGTGCCTGCCCATCAATCACAATACTTATAACATTGTCATAATGTATATTTGTGACACAGAAACATCTAAAAACATTACATGTATGTTCAATTTACATACATGCATACCTAATTATATGACGCTCTGTTCCTTTAACAGTTTTAAAATGTGAGTTATTATAATAAGAATAACACAAACACAAAGATAATGTCACTGTTCACTCAATGACCCTCTAGCTGAATATGGCAACCATTTATGTGTTATTAACCATATTACCCCTACAGGGCTATTAAAACACATTAACAAACATGTAGATATTCTATGATGTCCATAAATAACTATTGCAATAATAAAAATGAAACATTGGCAGGACATATAGAAATATTAAGTGAATGCAATCTAGGGACATGTCATAATTAGCAACAGATAATCAAGCAGCACACCATTGAATTCCACTGAGACACCTACAACATTAGAATTGGTAATTTATTACTCATTGTACATTAAACTCCACCACCAAAATTAGCAGAGAAGACCTGCCCCCCAACACCACATCTACCACTATGCACATCCATCCATTCTCAGATTCATGAAGAATAGCATTCCTCACATCTGTAGTAATACCAGTTTGTTATGGTAGTACAGGATCTTCTGCCATGGTGGCACTGCACATTCACTAGACTTGGTTAACACCTTTTTGAACTATTTTGGGTGGCATATTCAAGATGGTTGACCCATACGCAATAGGGTTGCACATCTGCAAGTACAAAATTCCGCCATTCTGCAATATTCAGTAAAACACAATTGCGCCACTGAAAACAGGCTGAGCAACAGCACAATGCAAATGAATGCATGGTCAAGTGGATGGGAGGAACCATGTATGAACTCCAGAGAATGATATTCACCCGGGCTGTGCAGAGCTGTGTAGCCACAACCCCCAAGCCTGCGACTTGGAGACAAAAAAAAAACTCTCGAGGTCACCCACAGCTGAGCAGCTAGATTTCAGGGTGAAACACAACAGCTGCCACCTGTGCTGTCCCCAACCCAGTCCCGTTCCCCGGAGCATGATTGCAGGCACCCAACTGTAAATCCCTCCACCCCTCCTGGTAGCCCGACCGTGGGCATTGTGTACTTCCCCAACACCAGGTGAATCACAGGCAGCACTGTGGCTCCCCGAATGTATCCCTGATGCTCCAGTGGACAAATGCCCGATCACAGCCAGTAAGTTAAGTAACCCACAAATGTGTCCCTTGTGGTCAAGTGGACCAAAATTCCCAATTCAGCCAGTAAGTAAAACAACCACCATCCTCCTGAACATATCGTGGTGGTCAGTGGACTGAAATGCCTAATCGTGGGCAGTTGGTTTAATAACCCCCTCTAAAGATAGCACTGGTGGCTGTGTCCCCACCCCACCCACCCACGAAGCAGCACTACCCGCTCACCACCTCACAGGCAGCGGGCAGCATCATCCCACACACCTGCCACCCATCAACTGACTGCCCATTAGGGCTGCACACCCATTGGTGCAGACCAAGAGCCAATGGGCGTGCACCCCATACTGTGCATCACATTCCAGATTTGTGAATCAATTCATTCATTCAAAAATCTGAACTGTCATGTACGGCATGGGCTGCAAACACATTGGCTGTACTGTACACCAATGGCCGTGCAGCCCTACCAGGCAGTCAGTCGGCGGGTGGCGGGGTGGCAGGCATGTGGGATGCTGGTGCCCACCAGCTGCCAGGGGAGGAGCAGGGTGGTGGAGCTTAGCGAGTGCGTGGTGTGGGTCATACAGTACCCACCAGGGCTATGTTCAGGGAGGGGTTATTAAACTTACTACCTGCAATCGACCTTTTCGGTCCACTGGATCAGCAGGGATATGTTCGGGAGGGGGCCACATTGCTGCTCACGATCAAGCTGTTGGGGAATTGAACCATACCTCTGATCAGCCCAGAAAGGGTGCTGGGGGTATTCACCTGTTTTCTCTATGATCGGGCTGCACGGGTATTGTTCCCTGATGGCTGCAGCCTGTTAGGGCACCACGCACAATTCCTCAGGGATCGGCAGACCTCGTGGTAATGGCATGCAAATCACGCCATAATGACTTGCAAATGCCCCCACACTGCAGCTTGCAATGATTACACCCCATTTGCATGTCACATTTGAATATCCCAGACACACAGCTGTGCAGCTAAGTTGCACAACACAATGGCAGCGTATGAATGGCACAATTTGAATATCCACGTTTTGTGTCATGAGAAACCCTCGTTTCTTATTTGTAAATAGCTTAACAAATTTGTGATAATAAAGTCTTACCGTTGGACTCAATCAAAATGACACTTTGGTGTCCGACCACCCTCCACAGCTTGACTCTGTGCTGGCACTACCTCACTTGCAGCTGGGGAATGCCTCCGATGTTCTACCATGAACCAAAAAAAAAAATATTTAAGTGTTAGATGTAAATCACAGTACAGTTTTTTAAGACTTACAACAACAGTAAATCAGCCAGAACATACACATCATTGCTTCTAATTATACAGACCACAAACATTATGGGCACATATTATTATAACAATTCTATATTTCTGTGCAGAGGCCCAGCACACCATTATCTACATAGTCTGTAACTTGTGGAGCATCAAACACTATTGATGTGTACATTTGTACATCTCTGTCTGTGTATTAAGCATTTTGGTCCACTGAGCCACTAAGTATCGTTGAAGGAGGTGGTGGGTCTATTACACTTACTACACGTGGTCAGCCATTTCCTTCCACTGGACCACCACGGACACGTTCACGACAAGAGGGATTGTTTATTGCACAATATTACAGACTTGTACAAGTTTCAAACCACTACATCACAATAACTAAACAGTAATTTTTTTTTCTCTTCCAACATACCGTAGTAGTAAGTGCGTATGTGTATAAATGTTCTATTTTCTGGCATAGCTATCTTAGCAAGCTCTGGTTTGTAAGTCAAGAACAGCACAGTAAAGAAATGGAAGAATTAGGTTACATGTTTTGATAGTACATCCTTACATATAGTATAAACTATTTTAAAAATGTTGTGAGAAATACAGGTTTCTGATTAGTATCAAACACGTTATTAGCTGTATGTCAATCTTTGATTGACATATATAGAAGACTAAGCACATACAAAACAATGTTCAACACTATTTTCAAAATATTGCTATGATAATACTAATAAGGCACTCTGAGTGTTTATATCAATGGTCACTTAATCACTGTGTGGGGGCATGCAGTACTCGGCTGTGCCTCATGCCACATTACACCAATAAGCACAGATTTACACAACATTGACATAATCGCTCCTGATGTCTTATTGCTTATTTATGCAGTATACAATTATTTTTACTAATTCTGAAAACATGGACAACTATTATGAAAAGTTGTGCTGATTTACTTCTGATGGTAAAGGCGCTCCCCCTCAGCTGGCAGCAACCCAAAGCTCATAAAGCGAGTAGTATAGCCGCGTATCATTTCTCCAGTATCCCCTCCCGCTGTTTTAAGATGTAGAAACGCTGGCACAACAGCTTCCACTTCTTCTTCAGCTGTACAACTGTCTTGTTTATGATTTTCAGGCAGATGTACAAATAGCTGTTAATGCGCCTCCACATCGAATCCAGTTTTCGATTTGTACTCCTCATCAACACTCTTGCATTGCCTCTAGCCTGGACTGCCTCAAGCAGTGCACACACCTCTCGCAAGGTCCACTGTCTCATTTTCTCACTATAATTCTTAGTAGTTCTGAAATACAAATAAAAACAAATATCTACATTAGTATCATGTAACAATATAAATCATTTCTTAAACAAATTCCATATAATACTAATTATACCATACACATAAATAATCAGCCAATCACATAAGCAGACTGGCACCTTAGCCCTGTTGTAAATCCTATGATAATCACTGGCAAAGGTGCCAGTCAGCCACATCCTAGTGCCACCCTGTAAAAAAATCACTCCGACCCCCCCTCCAATGTTTCAAAGCCGCCATCTTTCCTCTCGCTAACATTCACTGGTAGGCCTAATATTTAAAAAACCAAAAACAATAAAATGGATGCCTCCTTTGACCTTATCAACAAAAGTGAACTCGTTGAAATTTTCAAAACCCTCCAAAATGAAAGCACAGATTTAGACCGCACGGAAAACGTACCTCAAGAAGCCAGAGACATCCCGTACATCGCGCCTCTCCCACCGGCCAAAACCCCGATACTGCAGTCGCACATATAGCCGAGCACATCACCTTGACCCTCTGCAACTGCCAGCTTGAACTCGGCGCCTCTCTACACGTCGCACGCAGCAGCCAATTTGTTCCCTACGGGATTGGCTGCGTGCGACTATGAAGAAAGGCGGCAGTTCAGAAGCAACAGCTGCCGAAGGTTGATGCTTTCGGCTCTCGAGTTTAACCAGTGAAGCGACTCTGTAATCTAACTCAACACTGATAATGCTCGGCTGCATGTGCGACTGCAGTATCGGGGTTTTGGCTGGTGGGAGAGGAGCAATGTACAGGATGTCTCTGGCTTCTTGAGGTACATTTTACATTCGGTCTAAATCTGTGCTTTCATTTTGGAGGGTTTTGCCCATACTTACCTCACAAAACTTAAATAAAGAATACCATTAATTACCATGCACTATTTTCTTTCATGGAAGGATATTTCTTACAAAAATCATATTTTTAGACACAAATAAATAAAATAAAACCATTTAAACTTATATCCATCACAGAATGTAATGGCATAATCGCAATAAGCCACTTGGGGGTGTGGGTTATCGGGGGATTTACCACGGCTGGCGAGGATTTGCCCACTCGGCTCGCCTCGTGGGCAAACCACGCCAGCCGTGGTAAATCCGATAACCCACACCCCAAGTGGCTTATTGCTTAATTAAATTAATAGACATGTCCTTCAATATAGCAGAAACACAGATCAGTAGCATTATATAGGGCTAAAAAGGATTCAGCCACCTCGACAGTAAAACAACTGCTACTACACTATGGTGTCCCACTACCATGCTATCCTCTAGTCTCATGGGTGGGGGGTACTGCATCGAACATCAGATTGGGCACACCATGACATATCCATCTGTACTACACTGAAGTGTTCACACAACATTGTAACATGATGTTAAACAGAGATGAACCACACATTGCAGAACTGTGCACAGACCTATGAATGCACTTAATAAATGTGAAGACAGCTAACAAAGTGATTGAAAGTAAAGTGCATGATAATGCAGTTGTGCATTCATTGTAGCCCATATACTAATAACTACCCATTTCTGTAACATTAAAATAAATCTATATCCTGACATGCCAGTAAAAGCGGATACATTTAACAGTACCACTGTGTTTTATTGAAGTTGCACAATACCATGTTGGTACAGCTACAATACTGTAAGGCCACAGTAAATGGTACACTCATTTAACATACTCAAACTATTTACTAATGTTGAGACATAACAATATCATACAATTGTGAACAGACAGAAGCAGTGAAAATTACTATTGCTGCTTCCACTATTGTAATATAGCAAACCCATATATGTATCATATATGTGAGTGATGCATGCAGTTGATCTATTTTTGACCACATTAATATGGTTCTGAAAAGAACCTTTGTGTATACTGTAATATTTCCTCAAACAGTCTCACGATCTTAAAGGACTTTCAGGATTCCATCTTGAAGGTCTCCCACAAAATGACAATTGCCAGCATGCGAGAAATGTACACCATCTGGTAGGAATAGCCAATCATTACAGTATTTTATTTCGGGGTGACGTATAGTATGCATTCCATGCATCGTGAAAAGCAGTAATCTGTACATTTACTTTTCTGAGCTCTGTCAATCAGATACATATGATGCTCTGCTTGCCAGACTCTACGCTCTGTAATATCTGAAAATATGATAATACAGGCAGGCAACATAGACATAATAGAAGCAAGGTCCAATTTTGCCTCTGTAACTAAATCTACGCAGTGTTTTGAGCCCAAATCATTGCCTCCAAGATGTATTAGCAGTATGCCAGGAGGAGAGTGAGTTCTCAAAAGTCTGTGCATGGTTGGCATAAGATGTTCCCATCTCATGCCACCACGACCAAACCATCTTACATAGCAATTTGGGAGCTGCAGGTCCCTCCCAAAATCACTATGAACTGCAAACTCAGCTGCTCGTCTTATGTAACTGCTTCCAACTATCCACAAAATCCTTTTGCTATTTTCTGCCATTCTAAGTTTTTAAACTCAGAACTGTACAGAGAGCTACTAAGAAAGGGACTGTTCACCCTGCAGTGACCAGACAGCACTGAAAATCAAACTGATATTTTCCCTCCTTATTTCAAACTAGCTTCAGTGCATTCAGACAAAACACACAAATAAAAAAAAACATTCCCTCCTGCTCTGGCCTCATCAACCAATGTAACTCATGCATTCAGTATTACTAGACTATGTTCCTGCAAAAATCTGAAACCACTGAGAACTGCAAAAAATGTATCCTTTTCATAGGCAGTTTTAAACAATTACAACATCAGAAATAAGTCTGATTGGTTCCATTTTGTCATACAACTCCACGTGCACCTTCCTATCTCCCTCCATTTGCAGCTGTATCTGTACAAGTTAGTACTAAAATGCTTTCTCACTTTAAACTATTTTCTCTTAAGAATATAGCATGCTACACAATAACAATTAACATTATGAGATTAAACAGAAAAAGTTTTGATTAATAGTATGTACATGTTCTAAGTTTTTTTAATACTAGAAAATATCATGTGAAGATAGACTGTACTTACAGTTTCAAACTGCTTTTTCTCAGCAATATTCAAAATGGATCCTGTTTACTTCTTCTTCAGTGTTGTCCGTCTCTGATTCGTTCTCAGAAGTGGCCTGACAAATCTTAAATTTCATTGGTAGAGCTAGCTGTCACTCAAACACACTGTTTAATGATTCGATAATGAATGTTTAAGCCACTCCCAAGTGTTAGATTAACTTTACTGTCGAATGCACGAAAGTACATTTGCGACACTTTCGATAGCACGAAAGTAAAATTTGCGAAAGTGTCGAAGTTCGACAGTACTTTTGACCATACTGTCGAATGCACGAAAGTAAAATTTGCAACACTTTCGAATGCACGAAAGTATTTTTTTCGAAACTTTCGTGCTCACGAAAGTAATTTTCCAAGACTGTCTATATATTGACACAATTTCAGATTCTATGGAAAAATAGCTCAATTTTCAATTTTAAACACATAATCTGCTGCATAGCTGCTTCAAACTCAGTGCAGTGCAGATATTTTAGATTTACAATGTTCCAAGCGTGCATAACAACTGTGCAATGCAGACTTGCAAAACACTAATTTGTTGTAATTTTCACACTCAAATGTCCTCATATATCCATTTTAAGACCTCTGCTCATAACAGTGTCACTCTTATGTTTAAACATTTCTACCATATAGTCATTTCTCACATCAACTGAGCCAAAATGCAGCACATAAGCAAAAGCACACTATTGTTAAGATGTGACTAATGAAATCTGTACTATTCACAACGTTGTGGGTTGAAAGCAAAATAGTAAATTCTCAACTGAAAAGTATGACAAAACACAAACTTACAAGTGTACATGTGAACTGCACTGCACAAGCTTGTAAATTAGAAATATTTCAGAATTCTCACACAAATTTTTCAACATATTCAGTTTAAGTTGTCTGTTCACAAACACAGCCACAGTAATTTTGTGACTGTGCCCCACACAGTTATTTTGTCAATGAACTGCATCATTGCACAGTACATGTACAGGAAAACATTTTTTCCCATGTTGTGAAAAATTACAGCTCCAATGGCGATACACAGGAGTACAAAAAACACATTGTTGGTAAAATGCAGCAACGATATTGAAATTTCGCTAACATGCAAGCATACTTACCAACTGTGGTACACACACTCACACAACAGTAATAGTGGCATGTCCTCCCCCTAATTGTAAACATACTAATTGTTACAGATTTGATAATGCACTATCACTCTCAAGTTTTGCTCTACCATATAGTAAATTATCATACTGACTATCCCATGACACGCTACATGGTAGAAAACACATGTTCGTACACAGGTAAAAAATCACACCTATCGTAATCATAAGAACACATGTGAAGAAAAAATCTTTTAAATGTGCACTAAAATATTGAGAATGAACAAATTTCTGATATTACGTAGCAGCTGCACAATGCACATTCATAACAACTATCATTTAGTTATGTTTTTACCAAATTGTTAACATTCTTAATGTACTATTCTATTAATACACAGTGTTATAAGAAATTTACTGAAGCCTATTCTAAAACTTTTTTTTTCTCTCTCATACAGGTGCCTGATACTTCTGTAAGATTGCTCACTGTCACTGTCAACCATAATACCCAAAATGCCGACTAAATACAGGTAGATGTGTCTCAAAAAGAGAGCGGTATAATAGTACTACACTGTTGTATAAGGGCAACAAACAAAACAGTAAAGGCACACAAAAAAATGAACATCGACAGACCTTTACTGCAACAGTGACCCCTACATCAAGTCACTGCACAAAGAAACAAAAATCCTTAACAGAAAAGCAAAAATGTATAGCATCACAAATGTTGTGTTGATCTCTGAGACGAAACACAACTATTTTGAGTGTAACCATCAACAGATGCTCAAAACAACACCGTAAAATAAAAAATAGTGACTTACAACTCAGAAAGAGAAAGTATTTCCGATCACTAGCAAGTAAAGCTAAGATCAAAAGACTTATATCAGCTGCTGTCTCTCTGACACACCATAAAAAAGCAGAGTCACCTTTCTCTGATAATTTATGTCTGAAAGTATGGACTTTTGTCAACAGAGCACTGTTTGTACTACAGCGATTGTGGCGTAAGATGTGTCATGTGCTTGAACAATTCAGGAAACTTGTATGCCATTAAAAAACATCATCAGTATCCTTGTTTGACTGTTGACAACTTCTGCCATGTTTTCACAGGACAGTGGCTGCACACACAGCACTCAGAAGCATATTTCTGGGAAGAGTCTTATCATTACTTTATGAAAGAACAGACGTTCAGTATTGATGAGTCCGGCAAACTAAAAAATGTCCTCAGTATCTCTGATGACAATCAATTGGATAGTGATGATGACTGTGGTCCAACCACACTCTTCAATAAACGGCACTGCCTGACATGGTCATGTGATGCTACCTGCAACCATAGGTAATCATCATTTCAAAAAGTAGAACACTTTGTTAACCTAATCATAATAACAGATCGCAAAGAGAGAGACATAAACTATTTACAGAAATTGACCATTGTGAAATCCGGCCACATACTGGACTCATGGGTCACTCACTTGCATGTCTCGATACTGGTGTTTGTGATAGTTTTTTTCACAACATGCGGATGCTTGCAGTGCATCAAACAGGCATGCGAAACTTTGTCTACAGAGTATATGAAGTACAGCGAGCTGTACATCAGTACACTTGTTTAAATGACTTATTGCAGTCAGGTGACATGCAGGGTGCCATCACTTTCCTAAAAAAACTGCAACACATTCCTTCTGGACCAGAAACAACTAATTTCCAGTGTAACACTTCAACAGAAAAATCTGTTTCAGTGTTAGAAAATGACATTCTGAAACAGTACGGGAAGGAAATTGCTAAGTTTGAGGTTGCAAAGTCTCAGAAGTTTGATTCTGTATGTGTGTCATGCAACCGTTTGTGCTACACGAAACAAACTGTCACAGTCAACCTAGAAACCTGGTCACCATACAATGACATGTGGTTCTGCCTCGCAGCATTCTTGCTGCTGAAATCTGACTTTCAGCCACAAGACACCATTGTGCTATGCAAACACTGTTTTTCAAAACTGAAGTGTAACACTTTGCCAGCAAGGTCAGTGCTAAACAACATGGAAACAGATGTTACACCAAGTGAGATTTCAACATTGAATATGTTTGAATGTATTCTAATTCAGACAATGAAACCATTCAAATGATTCTACGTCTGAACACAAAGACACGGAAGATTCCACAGAAAGAGCTTGTTAGATCTCTAAAGGGTTCTGTGATGTATCTACCACTTCCTCTACAGGAAAATGTTCAAGCAATCTCAACAGAAAATAGCTTGGTCATTCTTGTAAATGGTGTGCCTACAAAGGCCAAGGTTATCTGGCAAGATGTTGTCAATGTGCAAAAGGTAAAGCTTGCTCTGGCTTATTTAAAGAGGAACAATTCCTTTTATATAGACCTTGACATAGATCAGATGGCCAGTCTCTCTGTGCAACATGATCTATTAGAAAAAAGTAAGCCAATCATTGAGAAGGTCAGTACACAGACAAGTGACAATGTGTATGAACAGTACACAATTCACCCACTACATGGCAGAGATCCATTAGGAGACAACATTGATCTCTATCAAATGAAGCAGGTGGAAGGTGAGCCTGTCAGCATTTGGGAGGCAACACTAGAAGCACGCTGCTTCCCAGACCTATTTCCAAAAGGGTCAGGCGGATGCCTAGATGAAAGATAAGTACGGGTACAGGGTGCTGAGTACCGCACTAGCCGTGTCCTGAGCAAAGATGGCAAATTCAGACGTAACATACAGTACCTGTTCCATCTGCTCTGGGAGAGTGAGCTTAGCATTCTGTCTGCTTCATAGCACATACCATTCGTTTAACAAGTCCACTAGATGGAATTACAGCTGCTCAATTTCTAGAGAAATTAAAGCAGAAAGATGAAAATGTGCAAGTGAATCTGTCTTCCATACTTTCAAGTCTACGTGGTGCCAAAGAATATTGGTATCACAGACACTCGGAAGTGATGACAATGCTACGAGAGTATGGCGCAGCCACATGGTTTGTCACACTTAGTTGTGCTGAATATGCCTGGGACGAACTCATTGAACTGTTGAAGTGGGCAAATTCCGATGTCAAAGGCATCTCATCGATGACTGTCAGAAATGTGTTCACTTGATCCTGTGTCTGTCACAAGACATTTTCACAAGCAGTTCCATGACATTCTCACTTTCATCTTGTCAAGGACAATCCTCCTCTAGGTATTGTAGAACACTACTTTTGGAGGACAGAATATCAAGCACGGGTGCCCTCATATCCATATGTTATTGTGGATCAAGGATGCGCCACGCATTGGTGAACATGAAGCAGCAGAAGTGCTATCATTCATCAAAAAATATATCACTTGTCACATTCCAGACAAGTATGACAGTCCTACACTATGGAAGTTGGTACAAAAGTTCCAGCGACATATTTGCGCAAAATATTGCCGGCGAGTAGTAAAGAACAAATCTAATTGGTACACACGATGTCGCTTTGGATTTCCTAGACGAGTTTGTCAGAATGGTGCCATGAATGACCTTTTCTCAGCAATGTGACACCACTTGAAGGCAAAATCAACCAAGAAGGTATACGAGTTACCCAGGGATGAAAAAGAGGTGTACATCAATGACTACAACCCAACTCTTCTCCTAATGTGGCAAGCAAACATAGATGTTCAATTTGTGGCTGACAACTCACTGGCCCTGGTTCGGTACGTCACTTCGTACATAACCAAACATGAACAGACTAGCTTGCAAGATCTTTGGGATGATATTGCCACTTCAAGCAAAAGCCTGACATCTCAGCTGTGGTCATTGGGTTTGAAGACTCTTTCACACAGAGAATGTGGAGCTTACGAAGCCAGTGACTGGTTAATGGGTACTCATCTGTACGGGAAGTCTGACGCTGTACGTTTCCTCAGTGTAAACTACAAAGAGAAACGGAAGCGTGTACTGATTCCTCATGTCGAAATTGAGGAGTTTGCTGTCAATACACCTTCTTCAAAACATATCTTGAAGAATAACCTGATAGACACATACTACCCACGTAGACACAACGACATGAATGATATGTGTCTGTTTGAGGTGGCTAAGTGGTATGACTACAAGACAGGTGCAGCACCTGACTCAACACGACACATTTACAAGGTCAGTGGACTAGATGGCTGTCTTGTGAAGAGGCACAAGCCATGGCTTATAGATCACTGCAAACTGCATCTAGGCACATCAGAGAGCACAGAACATTACTACTTTGCTCTCTTATTCCTATTTAGACC
This sequence comes from Neoceratodus forsteri, assembly GCA_016271365.2. NCBI lineage: Eukaryota > Metazoa > Chordata > Ceratodontiformes > Ceratodontidae > Neoceratodus > Neoceratodus forsteri. The sequence continues at coordinate 1,023,048,362 of CM028129.1, forward strand.
CTGGCGGAGTGAGTCTGAATTAAAAGGTGACTCTGACACATTCGAAGAACAGTTCAATCTCACTTACGAGAATTTCCAAACTGAGTACTCATAGACATATATACAAAGACTAAAAGCTGAGAAAGAACAGCTTGAGGCAGAGAAGCAACTTCAGGAAGACACTCCAGTTAGTTCACAAGACAACCTTGATCCAGAAGGACAAGGTGTTCTAGGTGACACTCTGCCCTTAAATACCCCAGAAGTGTTAATATCAGAACTTGAGACAGCCATGCAACATGGCACACACTTTATGGTCAACCCAGCTGACGTCAGAGAAAGACTAAATCAGCTGCAGCATACAGTTCACTCCCAAGTGGTTGAAGCTGTCCAACATGGTATACTACATGAAACAAAACAATGTGACTGCACTCAGTACAAGCCACTACTAATGTTTGTTAGCGGTTCAGCTGGCACAGGAAAGGTTTCCTGATTGAAGCCATCACTGCAGAAATGCGAGTGTGACAGGCTCTTCAATGTCTGTTGCTGTAACTGCTCCCACAGGACTAGCAGCATACAACATTGGTGGAGTAACATTACACCGTCTCTTTATGTTGCCAGTCGAACATGGGAGAACTGGAGAGTATCGTAAACTGTCATTCAAGGTTGCATCTCAGCTCTGTTCCATGTTCATAAAGATGCAGTTACTCATTGTTGACGAAATCAGCATGGTGTCCAATGTCATGCTTGCCTGTATTCATCTAAGTCTACAGCAGATCTTAGGTACTGACGATGGAGTGCCATTTGGTGGCAAAAGTATACTTGTGTTGGGAGACCTTTTACAACTTGCACCAGTCAATGCCGAGCAAGTATTTACAACTCTGACTGACAAGCAAGCTAAGAATATCCTCGGTTGCATTGCAGGCTATAACATATGGGAATTATTTACCTATGTTGAGTTGTCTGAGAACATGCGGCAAAGTGGTGATCTAGCTTACAAATCACTTTTAGATGAAGCTCCACAGGTTCTCTGTCACCAGAACATGTTTGTATGTTAAATGATGGAAAAATCACAGTACATAGTACATGCATAGAAACAGCATGTAATGTCTTCAGCAATAAATACTCTACTGGCAGACACATAGTGTGTCTTATGCCACGACTAAAGAAATGCACTGAATTCAACAATCTAATGCTACAAAGAGAGAACCAAGAGATTCTAACTCTGCATGCAGTTGATACAGTTGATGGCGTTATTCTTAGTCGAAGGCTAGTAGCAAAGATGACTGAACGACTAAGTGAACTGAAGTCAGATGTTTCATGAACAGCTGGCCTAGAAGCTGTTCTCACAGTTTGTAAGAATGCACGTATCATGCTGCGACGTAATCTAGATGTAGAACAAGGTATGGTAAACGGTGCCATGGAAAACATCACTGACTTTGTCTATAATGTCCAGAAGACATATATTGAGACACTTGTAGTGCACTTTGACAACATGGAACACTCTGTACACATAGATTGAACCTGCGTAAAATTCCAGGTTTTTAAGGATATCTACGTAAACAGGAAACAGTTCCCATTATGTGTTGCATATGCTGTCTCCATTCACAAATCTCAGGGATTGAGTTTGGATTCAGCAATGGTAGACATAGGTACAGACATTTCAAGGATGGCATGAGCTACGTTGCACTTTCATGTGTACGAAGTCTTTCTGGATTGCACATCATTAGTACAGCACCTCAAAAAATACGAGCTGACAAGCGATGTATTCTTGAGTACAACAGGTTACGTACTCTACATCAGCCACAAATGTCTTTAATACCGCTGCCTACATATCTGTCTGTCTCACACAATTCAGTCACAGCTAGAGGGCAACAAACAGCAGCAAGCTTCCCAAAGTGATTCGACAAAAAGAGTTCAGCAAAGGCCACAACTCAAGTAAACATTCACAACCAGCAATTCATCAGAAATCAGTTGGTGTAGCTGCTGTACCACTCTTTGGCAACAGCAGTAGAGTAAACTGCTATGCTAACTCAGCTATGCAAGTTTTCTACACATGCCGCGAGTTTGTGCAGGCAATATCTGCTTCACAAGACAATCCCTATCAAATGCTTTGAAGCAGATTATCAAGATGACTTCTGACCACTCTAACAATGTACAGTCACTAACACCACTACGACAGGTGTTATCTACATATGCTGGATGTAGTACATTTGCTGCAGACATACAGCAAGACAGTACTGAGTTTATGATGGCTGTCATAAACAACCTGGATGAAGACGGCACCCCAATGCGACAGTACTTCACAGTAACATATGTTACAAAATATATATGTGTTTCATGTGGCAATTCACAGCGTGAAACCACACAAGACATGCTGTGGATAACTCTCTTTGTTCCTGAAGCCAAAAGTGTCAAATTTCGACAGCTATTCACTAATGCTGAATGCAGTCATGCCTGTGGAAGGTGCGGAGGCAGATGCACTCAGTCCATACGTCTAAGGAGTTCATCTCAATATCTGTTGCTTATGTTGCACAGATTTGACCCCAATGGGCTCAGAGTTGATACTCCTATCACAGATTACACAGCTAGTAGAATAGTCTTCAACCAATCACTGTTTGACACTCACAGTATAATCTATCACCATGGTCAATCCATGCATTCTGGGCATTACACCTAGTTACTAAGGTGCAGAACTGGATGGTTAGAGTGTGATGACTCTACAACGACTTTTAAACAGAGACTGCCACATCACTTGAAAAATGCATATCTTCTAATATTGAAGAATTATGACAACCTTCATATTTCAGAAGAATAGGACAAAACATGTAGCATTTGAAAACGACTACTTTGTCCAAAAAAAATTCATGCCTCATTACAATGTTGTATAATGTACAACTGTAAATAAACAATACAACTTCAACAAAATGGAATTCTAATACAGACATTACATACACTGTGGCATGTTAGATCTTGTGTAGATCAGTGACTACATGAAAATTGTTGTAGTGGCTTCAATCGGTGCCAACAATATTCACAGTCACTAGAGAAACCATGATTACATGTCTATCAAAGATTGTACATCTAAAAACTGAGGACTTACTACTCTCCTCCTCTGTACATCTCTTTAAAAATCCATGTATCAACTCATATATAACAACAAATTGATATGACTTATAAGCTCTTACTCTTCGCAAACAAAGAGAACTTCTCAGTTATTATCGTAGATAACTGAGCTACCCTTATAACATTCAGCAAACATTCCACTCTGTCACAAGTTGTCTATCAACACTTCAATTTTTCTAGTGACTCTTGACATATAGAGAACATCATTCGATCACCATGCAACAGTGTAGAACTATCACGCTTTCATGCGTAGTACTAGTATTGTACATATGTAAAAACAACTACCTTTATTGATAATGCAAGAAGCTGAGTTACACAACTGTAAATAATAACCAATTGCTGAATCTAATTTAGTGACTCTTACGAGTGTTTAAAATTACTTGTACATAATAGAAACATTTGTTTTCAAGTGTACATTGTTAATAACTGGTTTGATACTTGTACTAAAAATAGCAGTGTACACTACAGTACAAGTGAATGTTTTAGATATTATTCAGCAGTATAGTAACAACATTTAACTAACCATAAGTTTGTTAAAAATGCATTCCATGACAGTTTTACTATTTACAAGTTAAGAATTTACATAGAAGCCAATGTAAGAATTGATAAAATGTCATTTGTTCATGTAAAAACATAATATTTTTTAACTTATCACATAAGTAATTCTACGTATGTAAAAAATATTGACAATTGTAATCAGGCACTGTTGCTGATCACAACAAACTGCATACCCGCTCCTGACAATATTTATGATCACCTCAATTGAGGGTGGGTGGAATTTTCCATTTGCACCTAGTCAGTGACATATTATTAAATAATACCAATCAAATGTCACAAAACTTACATTTTTGTATATTGTACTACTTAGACAGTCAGCATATGGTTTTTCGCCCACCCCAGGAACATCCACATTAGCAGTCACACAATTACAACAAAACACTTGTCTATCATGTGTGTAATCACACTTCACAACCTACTGACATTGCCTTATTAACATACCACACAAGTAATGCACTACACATAATTACAACATACAACCATTTTTAAAAAAGTTACATTTTTTTACAAACTGCATTCACATTCAATAGTAAATATATAATGAAGCGCCACAGCTTCTGCCTGACTATTAGAATCCCAGGTTGAATGTCAGAAACTACTTCCTCACATAAACAGTAGTGAGTACTGAAACATAACTAAAACACACAACATCTGATTAGTTTCATATAATATCACACTTACTCCAATCCATGTTATACAGTTATTATTATTGTTACACATTTACATATTTGACAAGCAATGATTGCACACATACAAAGATTGTATTGTGAGACTGCTTCTGTTAACTAAATTTCACTCTTGATTGGACGTTTCTCCATTTGACAAATTGGCAATAAATTTTTAAAACCATAACCACCTGTGTCGACTCCTTACTTTAAATACCATTATGACATAAAAATAAGTGTCTATGACTTAAGCATACAAATCAATGTTTACTAATACTGCTATAACTATACCTCCATCTATTTGTTTGGTACCTATGACATACAGTCAGTATCACAGCATATGCAATGATGTGGGACATTGCATGTCACATTGACAGAATTCCTAACAGTGTCAAAAACTCAGCAATATACTTACTTTTCCTGTGCCTATGCAGTCATTATTACTATACCAAGTGCCACACATCAGCACCCAACAGGTCACAGCTGTGACTATACATGTACCATTCAGTCACTACTATGTGTACTTCAGAGTCTGACAAAATGACGTTTCTCATTGGCTGCAAACATCCTAACAACCTTATGTTAATCTTTTATTACCATACATGAAGAGGTTGATGATATACTGAACAAGGTTTACAACTGTTTAAAAACATGTTTCATTATTATAGTGATAAGTCACTCCCAAGAATTGCGTTAATGGTCAGTCAATCACCCTATAGAGACATGTGCCAGTCAGCCACACTCGTGCCACAGCACACCCCTGTGTGTGTCTGTGTGTGTGTGGTGCTGGGAGGGATGAACTCGGAGTTACGGTTTTCAACCCTATCAGCGAATTTCTTCACTTTTGTCACTCTGGAACAACCCTAACAAATGCATTAAATGGGGTTTTTTGCCTCTAATTTCTCTTCTTTTTGAGAATGATATTGAAAAATAGTGAATGTAATTCGCTCCCGCCACATGATGTATTGTGGCATAGTAACAGGAGCAGCAACGCAAACAGAAATGATAACAGTGGCACACATGGTAACACAAGTGTGAATGAGAACAGAAAGGGTAATGCACACAGTGGCGTAGACGGGAATGGTGTGCCACGTGATGTCTTGTCACATAGTAATGTGGTGCCTGTAAATTGAAATGTCAATGGGCATGGTGACACAAAGTGAAACAGAAAGCGAAACAGTACAGTACACACAAATGGCAAAAAAGTAACAGAAGCAAGCGAAAATGAAAGCAAAGGATACGCAAGACATGGTGGCATTAGTGTGCATTGGATGATCAACCCTAACTCTCACCCCATGACATGTAAAAGCAGCAGAAGTACAATAGAATGGGGTGAGAGTTAGGACCCATGATCCCAATGCATACCCCAATACCGGTTGGGGGGGTGGGTGGCGGGTGCAAGGGGAGTTTGCAACCCTAACAGCGGATTTCCTCACTTTTGTCGCTGTGTAATAACCCTAACTAATGCATTAAACAGAGTTTTTGCCTCTAATTTCCCTTCTTTTGGGAATGATAATCGAAAATAGTGCATGTAATGCAGCGGTGGAGCGGGGGCCCGGCGTCTTGTGGCATACTAACAGGGACAGCAACGCAAACAGAAATGCTAACAGCGACGCACATGGTAACACAAGTGCGAATGAAAACAGAAAGGGTAACGCACATGGTGGCATAGACGGGAACGGTCTGCCACGTGATGTGTTGTCACATAGTAACATGGTGCCTGCAAACAGAAATGTCAAGAAAGATAAACAGTACTGTAGACAGAAATGGCAAAAAATAACAGAAACACAAGCGCAAATGAAAACGCAAAGGATAACGCACATGGTGGTGCAGACGTCAATGTTAAGTGAAACGGGTAAGTAAACGCAAGCGGAAAGGGCAACACTAACAGTAATGTAAGTGCACAGGCTGGTTTTCCCAAAAACCTGCATAGAGAAAGACAGTGAGTACAAATAATGTATGCATAATAATGAGTATCAGCACAGAAAATGAGATCTTGGAATACTAAATACATTATATCTCAGTAACCATACAACATAGAAAAAAAAAATTAAAAGTCATATTATTCACAACTGTCCTGGCTAATTTAAATCTTAGCCCCATTATGGGGGCTAAGAAGTTTTCCGACAAAAAGTCCGTATCTCGCACCGTTTCCGAGATACGGGCCCTGAAAGGCGCGGCGAATGCCATAATGTTAGCCTATGGGAAAAAAAGAAAAGTTCAGAGAACCATAACTTTGCCTCCCTGTAATGTTTTTTCACCGAACCACTGAAAGGCACATCTGTGGCTTGTTGGCTGTCTTTCCTCCAAATGTCAGCAAAAAAGACCAAACCATTATTTTGCAGCAGGGCTCCAAATGATTTCTGTTATGTATCGGGCGCCGTAATGTTATCCTATGGGAAAAAACGTCAATTTTGGAGTGCTGTAACTTTGCCGCCATGTGATATTTTTTCACCACACTACTGAAAGGCACATCTGTGGACTGTTGGCTGTCTTCCCTCCAAATTTCAGGAAAAAAGACCAAACCGTTATTTTGCAGCAGGGTGCCAAAGGATTCCTGTAATGCTTCGGGCGCCGTAATGTTATCCTATGGGAAAAACTGTCAACTTTGGAGTGCCGTAACTTTGCTGCCATGTAATATTTTTTCAATACAACACTGAAAGGCATTTCTGTGAGATGTCAGCTGCGTTCCCTCCAAATTTCATCCCAAAACTCCCAACGGTTATTTTGCAGTGCAGTGCCAAAGAATTGCTGTCATTTTCCCACAGACTAGAAAATTACTGTCGCAATTTGCGAAAGCTTTCGCAAAAAAATTCGACATTTTCATGAGCATGAAAGTAATTTGCAAACGTAATTTTTCCAGAAATTTGAAAAACATATTTCTGGGGTGTTTTACCACAAAATAAAGACATGGCAAGCATCCTCAGGGCCCGACTAGGTGAATACAAAAAAAATTACATTGCTAAAGGGTCTCAAATTTAAATGCCAACCATTTTTCTGATCACCAATTGAAAACAAAATGGTGGATTTGCAAAAGTAACAGGCCCATTTGCGAAAGTAAAAATGCATTTGCGACACTGTCGAACTTTTTGTTAACTTTTCCCATTGACTTATAATGGGAAACTGTTTTTTGAATAACTTGAACCGTTTAATATTTTTTCACGAAATCTTCAAAAGGCACATTGGGGACCCTGGCCACATGTTCCCTGAAGATTTCAGGTAGTCGCCACAAACCGTACGACCTGTAGGCACGACCATAGAATTCCAGAAAAGTGTAACGTACAAGACAGATCACGCTCTTTAATAACTCCGTAGCTGTATTTCCAACCAGTACAAAACTTGGCAGATCCCAAGGCCTATGGTTCTTGATCATGTATTCCAAATTTCAGGCAAATCCATCAAACGGTTGCAAAGTTATTAAGGTGCAAAGTTTTGGGTTTAACATAGAAATGTCTCCTCAACCCTAACTATGGTAGCACCCGTACTACCATAATATATATATATATATGACATTATCTATTCATTGCAAAAAGGAGGTTAATGCACTAATTAGAGTTAAAGTGATAAAAGTAGGGAAATATAGTGTTAGAGTTCCCAAACCTAAAACCCCATCCAAAACCTGCAGGTAGCAACAGGAAAAAATATTATGATTTGACCTCTCCTCATCTTCAGAAGACAGGTGTGAGGTGTATCTTGGGGATCCTTACAAATCCTGACTCTCACAAGCCTGATGCATGAATGCCCAATATCAAATGCCTGAAAGGTTTAAATTCCTGATGTTTATAAGACCGACTCTTTGCATCCTGACTTTGTAAATCCTGACTATCATGCTTCTGATGTGGGACTATTACCCCACCACTACCTCTGCAAAGAAATCTTTAATCAGATCCATGACAGTCAGACTGTTTTCGATATCAGGCTTCCATGCATCTTACTTGATTTTCAAGATTCTTTGTTTTCTATGTATGTTGTAACTTTCTTTTGCCATGTGACCTAGAGAATATTCTAAGAAAACCAAGTAAAGCATGTGCTACTAATTTCATGACTGCTGTATCCTCTATGAAGAAATTTCAGTCGTTGAAGGGTGAAGGAAAAGTTTGTCGGTGACATATTTAGTACCTGATAACAGGGACTCAGCTTCTGTCACTTCCTTATTGGTTCTCTTATTAATTGCTGTTGTTGCTTTGATTGTATTTACATTTTTGATCCAGGTTAGGATAGTCATGGACACAGATCAGGCTGTGAGATATGCTGCTTGAATTCCAGACACAATGGCTGCAGACAACTTTGATATCAGGTCCTTACCTGTTTCAGTGGGGGAGCTTGCCGTGCATGTGGCTGAGCAAAAACACTCTCCACTTCTAGGGCTGAGTCCAGTTCTGGCTGCAAAAAGTGCTTCCCAGAAGGGTGAACTGAGGGAGAGGCAAACTTCCCCAAATCAAGCGCATCGAATGAGCTCCCTCAAAGTACTGCTGCTACATCCACCACAATAATACCTCAGTTCTAACCTAAAACTTTGTATGACACAGCATTATTTTATATCTTGTTACAACTTATTTATAAATGCAGATGACTGCTTCTGCATTGTCAGGTAAGTATTTTACACTTCTTGCTGGTTTCACTGCAGCAGAAGTATACTGACGGGGAGAGGAGGGTGTGCTGACTGTCCTGAAAAATGTACAAATTAATCTGTTGCACTGTGCAGGTAATGAGTAATGAACTTAGGCAGACAGTGATGCAAATTTCTAAGGTATCTTACACCTGTAACCCCATCCTGCATGACAGATTTTGTCAGGATTTGCACAGTCAGGATTCAAAGAGTCGGTATTATAATTGTCTGGAATTCAAACTTGTCGGTATTCCAGTGTCAGGTTTCATGTGTTGGGCTTGTGAGAGTTGGGATTTCATACCAGACCTGTATTATGAGGTTGTCAGCTTTAACACTCACACAATTTCATTAGTAAATAAACTAAGATGATTAGAGTATAGGAGAATGGAGTGAGCATTATGGTTGACAACCCAAAGGTACATCCCATGCCTGATTTCCAAAGATGCAGTAGAGGTTAAACTGTAATATTTTTTTCCTGTTAGAATATAAAGAACCTCAGTGCTTGCAAGGGTTACCCCAAAGGGCACTGGCAATAAAGTCAGGTTTCAAAGAATTACAAAGTATCACATGTCTGTGTCTTCTGTTTGCATCCTTTGCGACTATATGAGAAGCCCTTTGGCACCATGCATTCCTGCTTAAAGCTGAACCAGCCTAAAATTTCATGGTGATTTGCACATACATCCAATGATGCTTTGTATTAAGAGGATACGTGTCACTTTGCAATTTGTTCTTGTTGCTGTCTGCAGGGTGGGTTGGGGTTTTATGGTTGGGAACCCTAACACCACATTTCCCTACTTTTGTCACCTTAACCCTAATTGGTGCATTAACAAAGTTTTTGCAATGAATTGCCTTACTGTTTTAAATAGTATAATCATATCCTCATTAGCTTGTGAATGCAGGCCGTTAACATTGTGATGTAAGTAGTTAAAATCACTATCTGTCTGCTGCTGACCCATGAGCATTTTCTTAAATAGATTTTAGAGCACAGAGGGATTCATATAGGTAGCATTCATTCTGTATTCTTATTATATTGTTTGTGACATCGTTTCTACCCAATGGGCAACCTGAACATTAGCAAGAAGTGGGTTACAGCATATAATCTCATTTCATTTAATTAATGTTAAATGAAATCTAAAGTGTTGTCCTTCACTCTAGTGGTCTGTTGCACCCCCAATCTCCAGTCCCTAAGTTAAAAAAAGAATCTCTGGTGGTAGTGCCCCCTCGATCACCAGCCTGTACTGTCAACATAAATAAATCCCTGGTGGTAGTGCCCCCCTGATAGCAAGCTCTGCTATAAAAATAAGTGCATCCCTGGTGGTAGTGGTTCCCCTTGCCCTCCAATCACCAGCCCCTCACTGGAAAAAAGAATCCCTGATCCTAGGGGTCCCTCTTCCTCAATCACCAGCCCAGAAGTAAAACAAAAACCTTCCCTTATGTCCAGTGGTCCCCGTGACACCAGGCACCCTTCTCCACTTACCTTATCTGTATCCATGGTGCCATGGGTGCATATTATGATTGGCACAGTCCTCCTCACACATCCTCAGCCATCCATCATGTATCCAGGCAGGAAGACACCTTTTATTTATAGGACAGGTTGGCGTTGCCTTTCCTATAAATAAGACACACAATCCCTACATGGACATACAGATTCTGGCTAAGGAGGTGTGAGGTGGGCTGTGCTAGTCTCCATATGCACCCATGGCACTGTGAATGCAGATATGGTGAGGGGTGCCCAGTGCTGCAGAGGGACCAGTTTATGGCAAAAGGGGTTTTGTTTACTTGGCTGCCAGTTGGGTGGAGGGATGAACACTACACCAGAGATTCTTTTTTTTTTCAGTGATGGGCTAGTGATTGGAGGGCAAGGGGGACCACTACCACCAGGGATTCATTTATTTTTACAGTAGGGGCTGGTGATTGTAGAGGGTGACCTCTACCACTAGTGATTCACTTCAGTTACAATAGGGACAGGTGATCGGGGGGGACACTATCACAAGGGATTTGTTTATGTTTACAGTATGAGCTGGTGATCAGAGGTGGGAGTGACCACTGCCACCAGGGATTTGCTTATTTTACAGTTGGAACTGGCATTTGTAGGGGGGACCACTAGCAAAAGGGATTATTTTTGGTTTTTACAATACAGTCTGGTGATCGGGCCACATATATTTTAGCATGCCACAGCTTAAGTGTGGTTGTTAAAAACATGATACATGCTCTAGGCAAATACCTGTTCTAAACCTGCTAGAAGCCTCCCTGTGAACATTACTGAAAGGCACTTTGTGAGTGTGTGAGGCATTATGGACCTGCTAAGAAAAAGTATTTTTTGTATGAAGGGATTTTTTTTGTATCAAACAAAAGACCCATATGAAAAAGGATTCTTTCATACAGAAAAAGAATTAGGAAAAAAACTTATTCTAAATTCCCTTTTTGTATGAAGCCATCTTTTTTTGTATGAATGAAAACCCTATATGAGAAAGGGTCCCCTTATGAAAAAAACGGATTGGGGAAAAAAACTAAGCCCAAAATCTTTTTTCATATGAAGGAATCCTTTTTTGTATGAAGGAAAAAGCATTCAAAATAGGATCCCTTCATACAAAAAGAATGGGGAAAAAACTAAGTCCAAAATATTTTTCATATTAAGGCATCATTTTTGTATGAATGAAAAAAAATGAAAGGATGTCTCGATTTAAAAAGGAATTTAGACTTAGTTTCTTGTTTATTCTTTTTTGTATGAAGGGATCCTTTGTCATATGAATGTTTCATTCATATGAAAAAGGATGCCTTCATACAAAAAAATCAGAAAAAAACTAAGCCCAAATTATTTTTTCGTATGAAGGAATCATTTTTCATATGGGCGTATGAAAAAATAAATTGGCTCATAAAAATGATTTTTTAAATAATAAAAAAGACATTTCTGGGTCATTTTCTACAAACTATGTGCAGAATCCACATAAAGGGGGTCCAAATTAGCAAGATACATGTGTTGGTGCATGTGCAGTATAGTTGTGTGAATTCTTTTTTCTGAATATTTGGCCGAATATTCAGTATTCAGGTCCCAGGTATTCGTTATTCAATATTTGGTATTTAGTATTCAGCCAAGAAAGTTGCCGTTTTAAAGACTTGCTGTAGAAGATCTTGAAATGGCTTCAGGAGGAGGAGGATATATCACAGCACTTTTGCTTGTACACTGGTGGCAGAGGCAGGGTTATGTTGCTGGTGCTTCAGGAAAAGGAGGAGAGGCCAAGACACTTTGGCTGGTGCACCAGAGCCAGAAGCTGGCTTGTGCTGCTGGTGCTTCAGGAGGAGGAGAGGTCATGGCACTTTGGCTTGTACAATGGTACCAGGGGCTGGCTTGTGCTGCTGATGCTTCAGGAAAAGGATGCAGAAGTTATGGCATTTTGGTTTGTACACAGGTGCCAGAAGTTGGTTTGTGCTGCTGGTGCTTCATGCAGAGAAGGAGGGGTTATGGCACTTTGGCTTTTACACTAGTGCCAGAGGATGGCTGTCTTGTGCTACTGGTGCTTAAGATGGAGGATGCAGAGGTCATGGCACTTTGGCTTGTACACTGGTGCCAGACATTGGCTTGTACTGTTGGTGCTTCAGGAAGAGAAGGAGGAAGAGACTTCATGGGAATTTTGGCTTGTACACTGGAGCCAGATGCTGGCTTGTGCTGCTGGTGCTTCAGGAGGAGGAGGAGGATGCAGAGGAAAATAATTCAACTTTATGGGCAATTCAGTTTCCTATAGGATAACACTGGTTACTGGTTAGGCCACACCTGGAGTACTGCATGCAGTACTGGTGCCCATACCTGAAGAGGGATATTATGTTATTGGAGGGGGTGCAAGGCAGGGCAACAAAGATGATCCAGGGACTAGGGGACAAACCCTAAGTGAGCAGGCTGAGGAAGCTGAACATGTTCTCACTGGAGGAGAGGAGAGATGGGGGATATGATTGAAACCTTCAGGTGTATGAAGAGAATGAACAAGACAGGCACAGAGAGACTATTCAAGTTAAGGGAGGTAGAGACGCTTGAGGTCATGGTCTCAGATTGGAGGGGGGGAGGTTCAGAAGGGAAATGAGAAGACACTTTTTTATGGAGAGAGTGGTGTCTGGGTGGAATGTGTTCCATGCAGAAGTGTTATCCTGTAGAGCAGTGGACTGTTGCAAAAAGGGATAGGATAGGGTAAGAGGGAGGGTCAGGGGTGGGGATGGAGGGCCAGCTGCAGTATAATGGTTGCTAGCTGCACACTCAAGCAGACTCAATAGACCATAAGACCTTTATGTGCTGGTAAATCCGAATGTTTATAACACTAGAGGTATAAGAAGGCATAACTCCATCAATATTTGGACTTGAGTGATAATCTATATTTGTATTTTTTAATTTTTTTATTGAAATGTTTCACCAGGAATCAATCAGATCCTTCCCCAAAAACAAATAATAATGCCCATGATGTAGGCCCCCAAAGAAGTCTGTTTAATTGGACGCTACCTGTGAGGGAGACATAGTGAAACAAAGGTCTTAATGGGTACTACAAGAATAACATATACTCCACCCTTACAAAATTACAGCCATTAAAAAAGCAAGTAATAAAACATAAACAATCCCATAGGATAACACTGGAACTTCAACAGGCCATAACTCCATCAATATTTGGACTTAAGTGACAATCTATATATGGAAACAAAGATCTTCATCAGTACTACCAGAATAGCATATGCTCAATCCTTACATAATTAAACCATTAAAAACAGTAAGTAATAACACATAAAAAAATCCATTATGCCAGCTCAGTGGTACAGAGGGTTGAGGTGCTGGTGCTTTACCTCAAACCACATGGGTGATCTGGGTTTGGGAACAGACTCTGGCACCAGAGGGTCAGCAGGGGAAGGAGTAGGATCAATCACCTGGAGTGCTCTCCTTTCTTGGGGTGGGTTAGGGAGAGGCATCACTCTGTAATGGCCCCCGGTGGAGATCGGGGCAGTACAGATGTGATGCACAGGAAATCAGAGGAGGAAAATACAGACAATGGCACTTCCAAACTGCCAGATGATGGCAACCTGGACCAGTGCCTTTGGCCACCAGGCCCTTCCTCCTCAGAAGAGGAGGACCCACCTGATGAAGGGATACATCAGGTTACCCTGAGGTGGCTGTGATGTGGGTTCAGGGATTGGTGTCAGAGCCACGGGGGACAGTGTCTTTGGCAATTGGCCTGAAGGAGTGGCAGTTAGGGGTGCAGGGGAGATAAATAAAAACAAAAATTCCATTGGGATAACATTGGAACTTCAACAGGCCATATCTCTGTCAATGTTTGCACTCAAGTGACAATCTATATATGGAAACAAAAGTCTTAATGGGTACTACCAGAATAACATATGATCCACCCTTATATAATTATGGCCATTAAAAAAGTAAGTAATAAAACATAAAAATTCCCAAAGGATAACACTAGAACTTCAACAGGCCATAACTCCATCAAAAGAATTTCCATCTTACCTTAGGAGCTGAGAGGAATGGCTGTGAGGATGACAATAAAGAGTGTTGCCCATGATGCCCATGATGTGGACCCCCAAAGAGGTCTGTTTTATTGGATGCTTCCTGTGAGGCAGACATAGTGAAATTAATTGTTTTTACAAAATGGCATAGACACATCAAGTCAGTTTTCCTTCCCATGTGACCATCAGATGATGCTCTAATCAGTGGTGAGCGAGTGACACACCTTAAGAAAAGCTTACTGGGACCCAAAAAGAACCACATTTCTCACTCACAACACTAGAGTTGCACTGTGTGTGTGTGTGTATGTGTGTGTGTGTACAGAATTGCTGTCTTATCTTGGTGGACTGTTCTAGCTCAATGAGACTTCACCCCACCCCAAAAACACAAATAAAACAATTTAAAGATTGAATACTTAACTTACCACTGATGGTCAGATACAATGTGTTACCAAAAATTCATCACCCTGGTGACAGAAAACCTGAAAAGACAAGAAAAAACAAGAGAAAAAAATTATTTGAGATGCACTGTTCCATCTGCCCCGGCCCCCCATCAACGCAAATAAATCACATTTTGAATACTTTACTTACCTTTGCTGGTAGGACACAGTGTATTACTCAAAGATCAGAAACATCAAGATCTGGCGTGGGTGGTCATCAGCCATCATTAATATATCCAGACTTCTTCCTCATAATTATTGCTGATTGGACATGATAAATGAAATGGTAATGGTACTGGTCTGGACAAGAGTGAGATGTCATCATCATCAATGTATTGCAGGAGTGCACTTAAAGCACTGGTACAGACTGCTGGCAGGCATGCTAGCTTTTATTTCAGGCATATACATACTTGGAGACTGATGATGTCATAGTTGTAACTGACATATTTCAGGCATGGAAATATTTGGAGACTGGTGATGCCACAGTGGTAACTGGCATATTTCAGGTGTGGAAATACTTGGATGCTGGTGATGCAACAGTTGTATCTGGCATATTTCAGGCATGGAAATACTTAAGATTGGTGATGCCACAGTGGTAAATGTCATATTTCAGGCACTAAACCTGCACTAGTGGACACAACAGCTGCATTATTTCAGGAGTTGAACCACTTGGAGAAACTGGTGACACTGGGAGGCATGACAGCAGGCTTTTTTCAGGAGTTGGACCACTTGGGAAGAGTGATGGGGGAGTGCTTGTGAACTGGGTGTTAGTGTAACTGTTCCATGCAAATAAATGCTTTTTACATACAGTATGTGAACATGCAACAATTGATTTCAGAGAGTCAGTATCACTTCTTCCTGTTATAAGATTATGTCACAAACAGCATTTTTATGACTAACCTCTAAATGACTTCAATGCCAACCGTATACAGTACACTGTGTCACAAAAAAATATCAAAGTTATGCATATTTGCACAATTGTGAAATGCAACATATAGGAAGCAAACTTGTTTGCATCATAATGTGGGGGCACCGGAAGAGAGAGCATCACTAGTATTGGGGTTGGTGAAAAAATCAATAGTATTGAGTGTGGAGAAATTAATACCATTCAGGTGGTGGGGGGTACCACCAACCAGAAGTTGGGTCAGGCCAGTATCACCAGTCATTGTGAAGTGTGTAAACAAGAACAATATTATAAGATGGGTGGCATTCACAGTATTCACAGGGTGTGGACACCACCAGTCCAAAAGTCGGTCCAGGCCAGCATCACAAGTCAAGGGTGTGTGTGTGGGAAAACAACAGTGGTATTCATGAGTGTGTTGAAATTCAACCCTTGTAATTGAAATCAAGATGTGGCTCATTCAGCTTGATGAACATAAGTTGTTCAACATGTTCAGGGTCTAATGAGGATATGTGAGGCTCCATTACATCCCCTGCAGTGCTAAACATTCTGATGGCACATTGGTTAGGGGCGCGTCAGGCATTTGATGGCCAGCTGTGCCTAGTGAGGGAATGATCTCAACTTTTTGCTGCAGTACTCCAGAGAATCAATGGAGACAGGTTCAAGAGCTTCTGTGAGGAAGCAGTTGAAAACATTTATTGCTGAAAATGAATGCTGCTTGGTTCTCTTTCTTTGCTCCACCTGCAGGGATGAACTGAGCTGTGCCGAGGAGTTGGTTTCCTCCTCTTCCTCAGGGGCATCCTCCCCCTGCTCTTGTTGTTCTTCCTGAGACAGTTCAGTAGGTGTCACATCCTTAACACATATACTAAAGCTGAACTCTGAGCACAGCAGCTGCTAAAAGTCATTTACACAGTGTACAGGCATTTCAAGGTGCAGTATCTCACAAGTAAAGCTGGTCCAGCATTGTGGCAAATATGACTTATGGCCACAAACCTCTGTAAATCTCTTCTCTGTTTCAAGGCTTAGATTCTCTACAAAGTCCCTCACTGCAAGTGCAATATCAGCATAACTGGAAAATCTCTGCATTGACTTTTTTAGTATCTGAACTTCAGGAATGACCTGACTGAGTAGTGCAGATTCTGAACTCATGTCACATATGCTTCACTCAAAAGATGCAAGCACCTTTATTGTAACTTCAATAATAGCCTGGTCATGGTGGCTGAGAACTCCCCAAAGCTCTGTCTCCATATTCATTTCATGCAGTGCCCGCTTCAGCTCCAGTAGCCTTTGTAACATACAGTATGTCAAATTCCACTGGATTGAAACATCCTGTATGAACATATGCTGTGGAATCTGAATGCGCTCTTGCAGCTGTCTCAGTTGGTTCATTGCCTTCACATAGTGATGGAAATGAGCACAAATACTTCTTGCTGTTTTCACACTTTGTTTCACCTCTATTGTCTTGCTGATGGACATTGTCACCACCAGATTCAAACTGGGGGCAAATCAATAGATCCCTTCAAAGTGCCCATCATGCAAGGCCTTAATCATATTTGCCGCATTGTCATAGTGACAATGAAACCAACATGCAGCTTCCTGTCTTCAGTACACACACTCGGCATATCTTGCAAGAATGTCAAAATTTCCACAGATCGGTGATCCAAAGGCATAACAGATATTGTATATTCAATAGTGCGGATCTGCTATGAGAGGTTGTGGAGGCTCCACCAAGGTAATGACCAGAAGTATGCACATCTGCACCTTCAGTGCCGGCACCAGTTACTGGGTCTGCTGCACACCACTGTGCAGTCAGTGACATATGCGCATGATTGGAGTTGGTGTCACTCCATATGTCTGTAGTACAATGAAACACATCACTGACTGCATGTGACAGTTGCTGAAACACTGCCTTGTGCACATCTTCATATATATTCAGCACAACAGTATGCAGCATTGTTGTGTAGAATGGTATCTGATACCAAGGGTGCAAATGTTGCATCAGCCACCAGAAACTGATCTTTTCCACTTTTGAAAATGGCTGCAGATCCAGTGCCATCATTTCCCCCAGTTAACTGTGTTATCTGTTGTGCAGATGGATGTGAGGAATGACATTTTGTCCTGCATGAAAGGCCTGCATAATGGGGGCCTAAGAGTGTGGGACTGTAATGGTGGCTGATTTAATGGTCACATTTCACTGTGAGGAGCTGTGGAACACATAACAGTTGAATCACAAAAAAGCAAAGGGAGAGTTGCACTTTGTGATGCTCCGGTTCTGTGGCAAACTGTCAGTGGTGTGCATGGACAAGAAGAGACTGTGTCAGATTCATTGACATGATGACCATCATCACCACTTTGCGATTGTAAATTGGCAACATCTGGATCACCAGTACCAGAAGTGGGTCTCGGCGTAACATTGCATCAGGATGTTTCATTCGCAAATGATTGATCATTGCCATAGTGGTCAGATTAGATACATCCCCCATGTTGCTCCTTCAATAAGATGAGAGCTTTAACCTCTTTTTCTTGCTCATCACATCATTTAAAATAATTTGAATAAGACCAGCACTATAGTTAAGGCAATGAGTCTGCCACTTTGTAAGGAAAGTTATGCGGTCCAAACCAAATGCAGGTTGCATATTAAATCTTAAGCCCCTTGGAGCTCCATGAACTGCTAAATATGCAGACATAGTAACCTTCTGCAAGTACTGATGTCTGGATTTATGTACTGCTTTTTCTAATTGGAGAAATGCTTGTTTAATATTAAGCGGCACATGCTGTGCTGAGGAGTAACTCAGTGTATCATGGATCTCCACATTTGTAGATGTCTTAGTCAATAATGGCTAAACATCTCCTTTTTTAAAAAACAAGGACTCTACAAAATTATCCATTTGCATTCTAGGTCTTGAAAAATCATGCTTAATATCTGAGGGAGACCTTAACAATAGAATTTTGAAGATGGAGAGCAAATGACAATGTATATTGGGTGCACACAGGGCCATCTTTAGGTCATCTGATATAATTACCTCAGGTCCCGTTCCATTTTTACTGTTGTCAGTATCTCACCCCCAATTGTGTACTCTTCCCTTGGGTTTTTGTTTCCTAGGTGCATTACCTTGCACTTCTTTGCATTGAATCTGAGCTGCCATACATCTGACCATTCCTCCAATCTTGCCAAGTCCCTTCTCATCCTTTCCACTCCATCTTGTGTATCAACCCTGTTGCAGATCTTTTGTGTCGTCTGCAAAGAGACATACTTTTCCTTCCAGTTCCTCTGCAATGTCGCCTATAAAGACATTAAAAAGGATCGATCTTAGTACTGAACCCTGCGGTACCCCACTAGTAACCCTCCTTTCTTCACTGTGGACTCCATTTACTACTACCCTTTGTGTCCTGCTGTCTAGTCATTTTTTTATCCAGACTACCACCCTGGGACCTACTCCAAGGCTGGCTAACTTGTGTATTACTCTTTTGTGTGGGACTGTATTAAATGCCTTGCTAAAATCTAGGTAGACCATGTTCACAGCCCCTCTCTGGTCTACTGCTTTGGTCACCCAGTCAAAGAAATCTATTAGAGTCATCTAACACAACCTTCCCATCATGAATCCATGCTGCCTTGGGTCCCATGCCCCACTGGCCTCTAGGTATTCAGCAATTCTTTCCTTCAGAAGTGATTCCATCATTTGCCCTACCACTGAGGTCAAATTAACTAGTCTGTAGTTTTCTGCCTCTGTCCTGCTCCCACTTTTGTGAAGAGGAATCACATCCACCCTCCTCCAGTCCTCAGGTACCACCCCATCCTCCCAAGATTTGTTAAAGAGAGTAGTCAGCGGTGTCACTAGTTCTACCCTTAGTTCCTTTAAAATTCTTGGATGAATCCCATCAGACCCCATTGCTTTGTCCACCTTCAATTTTATTAGTTCTTTCAGAACCATTTCTTCTGTGAATGGACTGGTATAGACCCCCATCTTCAGAGTGTTTCTCTTGTTTGGTTTAGGTACCTCCCCCTCATCTTCCTTTGTGAATACTAAGCAGAAATATTTGTTCAGTATCCCTGCTTTTTCACTGTCACCCTCTACCCACATCCCTTCCCCTTTATTAATCCTAAGTATCCCTCCTTTGGTCTTTCTTCGCTCCCTAATGTACCTATAAAAGGTCTTATCCCCCTTCTTAACAGAGTTGGCTATCCTTTCCTTGGTTTGGGCCTTTGCTATTCTGACTGCCTTCCCCTTCGCAGCCTCGTTCTGCTTTAACTGATAAAGTTCTCTGTCCTGATCCTTCTGTGTTTCCTTATATTTCCTGAATGCTATCCGTTTCTCCTTTACCTTCCCTGCCACCTCTTTCGAGAAGCACAGTGTTTTTTTCCTTCATTGTGTTTTGTTGATTTGCTTTACACAAAGGCTTGTTGCCTCTGTGATGGCTGTTTTGATTTCTCCTCATTGTTCCTCCACCCCTCTTTCTTGCCTGTTTGCTAGTGCTTTTCTGATGCACTCTCTCATTTTCCCAAAGTCAGCCCTCCTAAAGTCCAATACTCTTGCTTTTGTATGGCTTGATTGTATGGCTGTGTTTATCATGAACCACGCTGTTTGGTGGTCACTTGTTCCCAGATGGCTACCCACTTCTAAATCTGAGATTCTTTTTCCATCCCCATTTGAGAGTACCAGGTCTAAGACTGCTCCCTCACGAGTGGGTTCCAGTACTAGCTGTCTGAGGCATGCCCCCTGTAGGGCATCAAGAATGACCATGCTCTTGGATGTGCCTGCAGCAAAGGTGCTCTAGTTAACATATGGCATATTCAGGTCTCCCATCAACAATATCTCCCCTTTTTTCTGCCATTCTAAGGAAGCCTTCTACCATTTCCTTGTCCATTCCCTCCTCCTGAGATGGGGGTCTGTTTTCAATCCCCATGTGGATTGTGGTGCCATTTTCTGTCTCCAGGGTGACTCAGAGTGCCTCATCTGCTCCCTGTTTACTCCGTAGTTCTGTTGCTTTGATCCCTTCCTTTACATAGAGAGCTACTCCTCCTCCTCCTCCTCTTTTACCTCCCCTGTCCCTCCTGTAGATTGCGTATCCTAATATGTTAACATCCCAGTCATGGTTCTCTGTGTACCATGTTTCTGTGACTGCAACAATATCCAGGCAACCCTCTTCCATCAAGGCCACTAGTTCAGGGAGTTTGTTATGCAGACTATGGGCATTGGTACTCATTACCCTCCACTTTTTGATGGCCTTAGCCCTTTTAGCCCCATTCCTGTCCTTACTGCCTTTGCCTTTATTTATATTTGCCTCTGTCCTTCTCCCTAATGACTTCTCTACCTTGGTGTTTACCTGACTAATTACCATGTTTTGTGGGGGGGAGGCTGGGAGTTCCCCACTCCTTTTCAGTGCCTCCCCCTTAGCTAGTTTAAATGCTTGCCAATGAAGCATTTAAACCTCTCACTTAGGATCCTGGTTCCCCTCTGGACAGGGCAGACCATCGCACCAGTATATGTCTGCATCCCCTCAGGTGGCTCACCAGTCCCCAATGAAGCAAAACCCCTGAACTCACACCAGTTTTCAACCATTTATTGAATTCCCTGGTGAGGAGTACCCTAGCATCACCCTTGCCATAGACAGGTAGCACCTCTGGAGAAGGTTAACGATGTCGCTACTTGTCTAAGGCTCCTCCCTAACTCTACAAACTCCACTTGCACTGCTTTGATCCCATTCCTAGCCAGGACATTTGTCCTGAGGTGGATAATGATATCCAGCTCCTCCCTCCCACCCTCATGTAGCTGCTCCCATGATCCTGAGGATTCGCTTCCTGTCCCTCCAAGCCATGGCACCAGGCAGGCCCCTTACCTCCCTCTCCCCTTCCTCCTCCATTTCTACCCCCTAATGATTGAGTCCCCCACCAGGAGTTGTTTCCTTCCCCTGTGGGGTCCCATGCCACCCTCCTGTGGGTCTCCTTTGTGAAGGTTCCCAGCATCCTCCTTGGTCTCCACTGCAGGTGCCTCCATAGAGGAACCACTATCCACCAGAAGAGTGAATGAATAGTGGAGAGCTACAGCTGGAGGGATGCAACTCTGTTCCACCACCCTTTCCCTCCCTGAGCCCACCCTGGTTCAGCCTCTCCTCTTTCTTGGCAATCTCTGAGGTAGTGGCATTAGCCCTGGTGGTCCCTGGGTGGGGAAGGAGGTTTCTCAAATCCTAGCCAGGTCAGTCTGGAAATGGGCAACTTCCTCCCTCAGACCAGAGAGGTGCCTGCAAATAGGGCAGCATCGCAGCCTCCAGAAAGTCTCCCAGAACACTGCTGCCCCACAGCCATTGCACTGCACCACTCCTATCATGTCTTATTTTGTGTCCCCTCTCCTGTTTCTCTGTATGCTTACTATCACCTCTCCTTAAAACTCTCACCCTTCCTGTTTTGGGACAGCAACTTCCTATATTCTTCAGAAGCCTCCTTCTTCTTTGCTCAGTGTCAGACCATCACCACCTTGGGGGTGAGCTACATTTTCCTTTAGGGTTGACAAAACCAATGTTTCTCTAAGATCCTTCCTTACTACTGCCAAACAGGAAGTTCCTGTTGACAGTCAAATCCAGTGGCTATAAAAGTAGAACTGGCTTAGGGTGGTGGGTGGAGGGGTGGGATGGAGGCAATAATAAGAAAAAGGCTAGCAACAGGAAGTTGTAATTTGAGTCACCTGCTTTTATAGTGTCTAAGCCACACCTCCAATTAAGCTCTCTGTCCTCCTATTGGTTTAGCAAAGTAAGTTAATACAGTACCCTTCACAGCACAGAACACACACTGACTTTATTCTTTCCTTTCTTTTTAACCTAAATAAGACCCTTCTACTTCTAATAATGTATCTGTCTTACTTAATATCAACAGACACTGACTCCTGCTGAAATATAAGTGTTAAATTAATAAGAAAATGTAGCTTCTTTTAGTTAGCTGCTTTCTGTGCCTAGCAACAACGCTAGCAACAGGAAGCTGTAATTTGAGTCACCTGCTTTTATAGTGTCTAAGCCACACCCTCAATTAAGCTCTCTCTCCTCCTACTGGTTTAGCAAAGTAAGTTGATACAGTACCCTTCACCGCACAGAACACACACTGACTTTCTTTCTTTCCTTTCTTTTTTTAACCCTAAATAAGACCCCTTCTACTTCTAATAATGTATCTGTCTTGCTTAATCTCAACAGACACTGACTCCTGCTAAGATATAAGTGTTAAATTAATAAGAAAATGTAGCTTCTTTTAGTTAGCTGCTTTTTGTTCTACAAACAAGGCTAGCAACAGGAAGTTGTAATTTGAGTCACCTGCTTTTAAGTGTCTAAGCCACACCCCAATTAAGCTCTCTCTCCTCCTACTGATTTAGCAAAGTAGGTTGATACAGTACATTCACAGCACAGAACACACACTGACTTTCTTTCTTTTCTTTCTTTTTAACCCTAAATTAGACACTGTCTACTTCTAATAAAGTATCTGTCTTACTTAATCTCAACAGACACTGACTCCTGCTGAGATATAAGTGTTAAATTAATAAGAAAATGTATTTTAGTTAGCTGCTTTCTGCTCTTCAAGCAAGGCTAGCAACAGGAAGTTGTAATTTGAGTCACCTGCTTTTATAGTGTCTAAGCCACACCCCCAATTAAGCTCTCTCTCCTCCTACTGGTTTAGCAAAGTAAGTTGATACAGTACCCTTCACAGCACAGAACACACTGACTTTCTTTCTTTTCTTTCTTTTTAACCCTAAGTAAGACCCTTCAACTTCTACATCAAGACCTTAAAAAAGTCTATGTATATGCCTCAAAGAACCCTATTGTTAAAGTTTTCCATAAAGCATGTGAAAAATCTGAAGGTTGCCATTCTCATTATAATAACTGCTCCAGGTCAGAAAGAGAAGCACTTAAATCTCTACAGACCAAATACAACAATTAAAATTAAATGTGCAGAGAAAGGAAGTGCTATAGTAGTACTAGACTAAGTTAAGTATCAACTTGAAATGTCAAATCAATTTAGCAATCCGTTATTTTATAAGAAATTGCCTAGTGACTTGACTCTGGAATATAAAATTGCAAATATTTTTTTTGTATGACATGCTTTTGAATGTTTTTTTTTTGTCAACAGGTTTATGACTATTTGACTGTGCCTTTTCCTATTTGCCCTGTTCTCTATGGATTACTGAAAATCCACAAACATTTGTTAGACCCTCCTGCTAGACCCATTGTATCCTCAACTGGCTCAGCTACTGAGCCATTGGCAAAGTATGTAGATCAGCATATAAAACAATTAATTCCTTTATGGTCTCCTCATGTGAGAGCCACTACAGATGTTATCCTAAGGCTTAAGGATTTAGAAGTACAGAAAAATGATTTACTGGTCACTTTAGACATTGCTGCAGTGTACACTAACATCCCCCATGAGGGTGGTCTTGAAGCGTTACAGGCTTCGCTTTGTGAAGGCACAGATTTTTCTTTTTTAGTTGTTTAACCAGGAGTAGCACACTATGCTGAAAGCTTTTTTACAGGTGTGACCTGGGAACACAGGGAAGTTAAGTGACATGCTCAGGGTCACACAGTATGTAAGTGGAAGCTGTGGGATTCAAATCCAGGTCTGGTCTGCTGGATGTCAACTGATTTGCAGCTCAGAGCCTTAAACCACTGCACTATACTGCCTCCTTTTCCCATTCATTTATTGAATGTCTTGTAAATCTTACTGAACTGGTACGTACTAACAATGTGTTTGTTTTTGATGAATCCTTCTATTTGCAAATCAAAGGCACTGCTATGGGGGCTTCTTTTGCCCCCAGTTATGCAAACATATATTTGATGCAGTAGGAGAAAGAACATGTTTTTACTAAAAAATAATCCATTTGCACAAAATCTTATTTTCTGTCTATGCTTTATTGAGAACATATTAATTGTGTGGAGAGGAACCCTGGAATTAATGGACCAATTTGTGTGTTATTTAGAATCTACCAATAACAATTTGACATTTTTTAAAAAGACAGGTGATATGGAAATTGAATTCCTGGATTTAAGTATTTTTAAAAATGAGGAAAATAGATTGGAGACCAGACTGTTTGCTAAATGCACAGGTAGGAATTCTTTGCTTTTGTATAACAGCTGTCATCCTAGACACATCTCTAAAAATGTACCCAAAGGCCAGATGATGCATCTGAAAACAAACACATCTGTACCAGAAGAATATATACAAGATGTTAATATACTTATTGACAAATTTGAGCAGAGAGGGCATAACAAATGTGACTTGCACAACACAAAAAATATTGTGGATGAAATGGATAGGGATAGTTTATTAATGGGTAATAGAACTAAAAATAAACAGGATGATCTCACATCTGTTATTTTAGTACATACTATACATCCCAGAGTTTTGTTATTTCCAAGATTCTTAATAAGAACTGAAATATACTTCTTTGGAACCCAGGCTATCCAAACAAGTGACTGTGCACCCAGGATGATTTATAAAAGAGGGAAGAATATTGCTGATTTGGTAACCAGTAGCCTCTTTGCTCCTCCCAGTAGCCAGATACCTCTGCATTGCCAGGTGGGACCTTTCATTGCAGAATTTGCACTTTCTGTCATCATGTGCAAACAGGTGCTGTTTCAACATCCAATAACTGGAAAGGAGTACGTCAATCATCATTTTATTAACTGTTCAACGTCTAATGTGATTTACCCTGCGCAATGTACCTGTAAAGATTTCTACATTGGCAAAACACAGAGACTATTTAAAAATAGAATAGAAGAACATTTGAGAGGTATTTCGAACATTGATGTAACTAATGCATTAGCTTTGCATGTGAAACAGAGGGGCACTGGTCATTATTTTAAATTTCAATGTCTTGAAAAAGTCAAGCTTAATATCTGAGGGGGAGACCTTAACAATATAATTTTGAAGATGGAGAGCAAATGGCAGTGTACATTGGGTGCACACAGGGCCAAAGGTTTAAATGCAATGTTTAGTGTTGTTCCCTATTTAAAATCGTTTTAGTAATTTAAATATATATTCACATTGCATATATTTTTGCTTGATAAATTGAATTAATTCTTTATGGCATCTTTATTGTGGATTTGAGAGATTTTTTAGTATATAGTGCTCAAATATGTCTATTTATATACATTATTAGGATATGTGTTCTGTATATGTTTTGGTTTTTTTAGGTGATTGGTTGTTTTGTCCATCACCACTTGTACACCACTATGTATTTTAATTAGACATTGTGGCCCAGATATTCAAAGGGTTGCACATGGCACAACAGTGATGTTGCACCATGCGCAACCCACTGATGCGCCCCGGCACGATATTCAAATGGGGATTGCGCCTGGCACAAATCCCGATGCACCGCAGTACATCAGTAATGTATATGGCATAGGTAGGGGGGGTGTGCCCCTGCATACTCCGCACATCCCGATCTTCAGCCCTGGATGTGCTGAGTCCATGCATGCACAACCCCTACTTGCACTGCACACAGGTGAGCCAAAAAAAAAAAAAGGAACAATGGCTGGCCACCCACAGGTGAGCTGCCGTATTGCAGGGTGCAACACAGCAGCTGTCACCTGTGGGTGGCCACCCGCACTCCAGCTGCACCACTGTGGCAGCACCCCCCCACGTCTGAGTGCAGGCATCTGTTCAAAATAATAATGTCCTATCTCCCTGGTGGTCCAGTGGACCACTTGCAGCCCGATCACGGGCATTAGTAAAAATAAAAGCTCGTCCAATATCCCTGGTGGTCCAGTGGACCACTCGCAGCCCGATAGTGGGCATTAGTAAAAATAAAAGCATGTCCAATATCCCTGGTGGTCCAGTGGACCGCTCACAGCCTGATCACAGGAATTTTGTAAATATAAAAGCACGTCCAATATCCTTGGTGGTCCAGTGGACCACTTGCAGCCCGATCACGGGCATTTGTAATCAAAAAATAATGTCCAATATCCCTGGTGGTCCAGTGGACCACTCGCAGCCCGATCATGGGCATTTGTAATGAAAAAATTAAGCCCAGTATCCCTGGTGGTCCAGTGGACCGCTCGCAGCCTGATGCAGGCATTTGTAATGGAAAAATTAAGTCCAATATC
This sequence comes from Neoceratodus forsteri, assembly GCA_016271365.2. Classification (NCBI taxonomy): domain Eukaryota; kingdom Metazoa; phylum Chordata; order Ceratodontiformes; family Ceratodontidae; genus Neoceratodus; species Neoceratodus forsteri. The sequence goes on from CM028129.1 coordinate 1,023,075,203, forward strand.
CCTGGTGCTCCAGCGGTACCCCTCCCCACCCACCACTGAGCCCACTGCCCCGCCTCCCCCAGTCAGCAGCGGGTAGGCACCTCACCCACCTTCCACCCCACTGCCTGCCGACTGACACCATAGTTAGGCTGTATGCCCATTGGTCCACAGTGTGAGCCAATGGGCATGCAGTTCAGATGGATTCTACATATTCCAGATATGTGAATGGTCACATATATGGAATGTGTAGTATGGTACGGGCTGCACTCCCATTTACTCATGCTGTGGCTGAGTGGGCATACAGCCCTACCCACATTGTCAGTCAGTGGGCAGCGGGTGGCAGGCGGGTGGGGTGCTGCTGCCCACCGCTGACTGGGGAGCGGACAGAGGGCCAGTGGGTGGGTGGGAGGGGTACCGCTGAACCACCAGGATATTGGACTTAATTTATTCATTACAAAATGCTCTGCGATTGGGCTGCGAGCAGTACACTGGACCACCAGGATATTGGACATCATTTTCTTTTTACAAATGCCCGCGAGTGGTCCATTGGACCACCAGGGATACTGGACATTATTTTATATTTACAAATGCCCGCAATTGGGCTGACAGCAGTCCACTGGACCACCAGAGATATAGGACATGAGTTACATTTACTGAAGCCCTCGATCGGGCTGTGGGGCACATTGCCGCACTGTGCAGGGGCATCGGTCCCCGACGGCTGCTGCCTGGCAAGGTGCCAGGCACAAGTCACTAGGGATTGGTGTACCTGCATGCAAATGGCCCCATTTGCGCCTTGCATACATTATGGCTCCTTTTGCATGTGCACCTTTGAATATCGTGGTTGTTGTGAATAGCGCAATGGAACTTGCACTAGCACATCCCCCTACTCCACCTGGCCACTTGTGGTGGCACAGTGCCACTGCGCCATGCACACTGCGGGTGGCCAGGGTGCGATATTCAATGATGCTGTGCCATGGTGCAGCTCCGCTGGAGTATCACCCAGTCAACGCCCCTGCACAGCCAGTTGCACTGTACCCAGGCTTGTGCCACAGCCTGGCACAGTCTGAATATCCAAGCCTGTGTCTTTAATTGATTCACTTATTTAAGGTGTGCTACAGGCATTGGTAATACATTGAAAAGTATATTTTGACATGAAATCTATGTCTGCATGTCTTTGCTATGTGTGCTAGCTGTTTCTTTTCTATTTTTTATGTGGCAATAAATAGTTTAAACGAGACCTAGCTTACAGGTCTTTTTGGATCACTTACTGGGATGCCCTTCTGCTCTGCTTGATTATTAGCTGTCTGACTAGTAGGATTACTATTGCCATTATCTTGTGTGACTGGAGCTGACAGAACCCTGGAAAAGTTTAGTGTGGAATGGTGAAGGGTTACCATCTTGCTTGCCCCACTGCCTACTAGTGTCAGCACATTTCTCAGTTTCTCTGCAGCTCTTTGTTTTTATTAGTCAATAACATGCATATTCTGACTCATCCCCAAAGTCACTGAGGTGGGTGTCACTATCACTCTCAGATGCTGATGATGATAGTTTGTTAGAGTCCAGAACATATTTGGAGCCAGAAGACTGGACTGCATCCTCCTCATCTACAGTAATACATTTACTACATGAGCAGCAGGAGTGCTGCATTTGGATTGCTTGATGGGTAGTAGTCATGATCATTGACATTGGGGAAATAGGTGGTGGTGGTGCAGTAACCAGGGCATGGCAGTCAACACAAGACAGTGATTGCACTGGTTACATTACTAGCGGATATCACAGTGTTACTGGAGGCACTTGTTGCAGCAGTGGTGGTGGTGGCTGTAGTGGTTGTCAAAGTGACTGGGAAGCAAGTTGTACTTATGGCACTACTGGCACTGGCTACTGTACTTGTGCTACAGATGGTAGTAGGGAGTACACTGGTAGTGGCAAGGGGTGTCACTTTAAAAGTGGAAGAAGCTGCAGGAAGACTCATAATAATGGCTGCTGTTTCCTCAACCAGTGCTCTACTAAGCTGTAATGCCCTCCTACTACTCCCATAAAAGGACTGGGCTACAAATGGATGGTTGATACTGGTGATGGTGACAGTGTTAGCAGTGTTGATAGTAGAGCTACTTTCCCCACTCAAACTGCTTCTTGAGCCTAAAGGTTTGCTAGGTGAAAAAAATATTTAGGACCGCCAAATACATCCAGATGAGTGTATTTTACCTTCTCCATCAATGTTGATACTACAGGCAGGGCAGAGGACTTATTGGGGCTGGACCAAGTGTTTTTTATGGGGTTGTTTGTTATCAGACATGATAAAAGATACTGCTACTGGTTGCTGTGACAATGAGAACTGATGTATGTTAATTAACATAGCAAAATATAGACTACCATTAGCATGGTACCTGTGTGTATAACTGTGTAAATTTGTTGCCTGCAAATGAGCCCAGAACCACAACTATACAATGGTACAAGACACACAATTCACTGTACCACACCTGACACACTGAAAAACCACATCAGTTTAAAGAAAAACTATGTTTAAATAGATGGACAGCCATACATATGTCGAATGCAGCCTCACACTAAAAATAAATTTTGCTCACACTCAGGCTACCAAATGTGCACAGTGATCTATGGGGTTGGGGGCAGCCGACACCCTAGTTTTCAGTCAGGGAAGTGAACCCAGATCAAACAGATGAACAAGGCAAAATCAAAGGGTCAAGCCTGACCCACTGAAAGAAATTGCTGCACTTTTAAAACACAAGAAACAGAGCTTGGAAACAAACAGCAGAAAAAAGCACACACCAAAATCAGAACCTTGCTTTTTATTAACAAAAAAATAAGATTCACATTCACATCACACTGGATTTGTGTGGAAGTTAACACAGTGGAGGTGGGGGAAGTAAGCAAACAGCCATCTCTGTTACTAAGCCCAAAAACAGTTCCCCAGTAATAAATGCACACTAGATGATGCTGTCACACTAGATAGAAAAGTCAAGCCTGATTTTCCTGAGCAGAAAGAACCTTGTCTCTGCAAAAATAAATGTCTTTCAGCAAAAAATAAATCACACTAGACTAGAGCTTTGTGACTGAATGCAGTGGGAGAGAGGTGTCAGCAGACACACTCACACATAAATGCTGACTCCAGGAGTGCTGGGGTACTCAGGCACCCACAAAGTATTACTAGGGAACCTGCCCAATGGAAAAATACCTCTTACTGGCAGTGAGTACCCATAAAGGTTTATAAAAGTTGACACTCCTGCACATACAAACACACACACACAAACACACACCTTTCTCTCCCGCTAGACCCTGCAACTGAGCCGAGTACAGGGACAAAAACATAAAAGAATGTAGTCAGAAGTTTTCTGATGATCATCAGGTGTTAAATACTGATCAAAAAACCAACTGTTTTGCTAACAGAAAAACTTTTTAAGGGGGTGTAAGATAAAGCTCTCTGAAAGGCAGGCAACAGTAGACAGATTATAGCTGTGTCTCTTAGATGACTGCCAACTCACAGTGAGGAGTTCACATGATGTACATAGCTGAGAGCTCCAGAAACAGCCTCTGATTGGCCAATGAAGCTCTGAGAGACTTTGAAATCTTGTCCACCAGATATTGCTTCCTGAATACTGGCTGAACAGTGAGGTTTTTGGGATGCCATTCCAAATACAGTAACCCCTCATTATAGTGAACCCCACTATAGTGAAATCTTGGGTATAACGAATGCCCCTTGTGGCTCCCAATGTGGCTCCCGATGTTTCAGTTGTTCTGTTCATCATACTGGAATTTCTATCTGTGTCTAACCACCCTCTACACTAACTTCCACACTGTGATTCAGCAGGTATCATGATTTTTTTTATTACAGAACACCACACAATACATAAAATAAGTTAAAATAATACAGAATTGTGCAAATAACTGAAAGTGCGTTGCCGCAGTCTGTGAGTCGGGTGGGTGGGTGTGTTTGCAGAGTGTGTGTACTGTACAGAAGAAACAGCAAAAGAGGTTTGGAATTTGGAAGGTATTTTTGCCAATCCTTTTCCATTTTTGGTTTTTAGTATTGCCCAGTACAGCAGTGCAATGTGGTCTGTGTTATGATGTGGGGCCATTTGTGAGTGGAAGTGAGCAGGGGTGGGTTAGTAAAGCACATGATATTGTATTAAAAAGTAAAATTTTCTTCTCTGGAGTGTCCTTCACTCACAGGATCAACTTGCTTAAATAATGTTTGCTGAGTTGTTGAGACACAGGTTTGCTTTGCTCCTCAAAGCAATGCAATGTGGTCAGTGGTCCAGTGTTGCTCCACGGTTTGCAAGTGGATGTGGGTGGAGTGGCGTGTTAGTAAAGCACATAATATCATAGATATGAGCCACAGTTTGTAGAGGTTTCACATTACAAAACAGAAAGAGACTGAACGAAACTACTGTACCCACTAGTCACATGTTTCTCTTCAATTAAACACATAAAGAATGGGTATGTGGGTGACATACTGTACACTGTGTGCTGTCCAATAGTAGTGAGTTGTAGCTCATTGTAATGAACAGTGAGCTATAATGAATGCAGGTTATAACTCCCAAACCATTCATTACAGTGAGGGGTTATTGTATTCTGAATGCCTACTCTTCGTGGTATTCATGGAAATAATATTCGGTCCATGCACAGCTCTAATGTGCAGGATGTCTTTTTGTGGGGTTTGAATGTTTTTGTTTTTTTTATCAGAAACAAGACAACAGTCATGCAGAAAAGAATTACCCCCCTATACGAAAAAAGGACCCTTTTCCATATGGAGCTAATTCTTTTTTCATTTCAAGCAGCTATCCAAATGACTGTACAGAGCATGCTCAGAACTGACAATTCAAAATGTAATAACTTTGGAAGACATTAATATTTTTTCACCAAATCAATGAAAAGAACCACTTTGGCCTAAACCCCTTCTACCCTGAAAATGTCAGACAAAAATTCCAAACTGGGCAATAGGCTATGACAAAAAATAACAAAACACCCATTTTTTTCACTTTTTTTCTATCCAGATTTCAGAATCTGCATATCCAACCATAATGATTCTTGGCAACTCAATAGATCTTCCCTTCAAGATTGGGATGGCAAAATTTTGTGCAAATCCACTGAGCCGTTGCAAAGCTCTTAAGGTGAAAAGTTTGGGTTTAACATAGAAACCCCTGCTCAACCCTCACTGTAGTGGTGTTATCATGCCACTATAATAAATAATATGCACAGAAAATGCCTATGTACTGTACCTGAGATAAGTTAAAGACAGGTATCAGTTTAAATTATCTAATAGGTCATGAAACTAAGGTCCACATTCATTCCATCATTTGATGTACCAACAAGAAAAGTAAGATTGACCTCATAAGCCCACCATTCTTGTGTATTTCTGAAGTGTCCTTTAAGCACCAAGACAGAGAGCTCAGAGATGGAGTGATGAGACTGAGAGGAAATGTCCTATTGGTTTTGCAGAAATAATGTTGTGCCTGTTTGAGTTCATTCAGGTTTGAAAGGGTTGTCCAGTTCCCCTACATAACTTGTACATGGACACTTCTTGCACTGGATGCAATACACAGCAGTTTGGGATACACATGTATAATTTTCCAGTATTCTGAATTTTTATTTTGGGGGGTGTTACATAGAAACATAGACTTTGATGGCAGATAAGGACCACTTGGCCCACCCAGTCTGCCCATTTCCCTACCTATTGGATAAGCTGCAGATTCTAGTTAACCAACAGCCTACTTCCAGCAACCCCCCACTATAATTGCCTTATGTCTGTCCCATGCATGTTTGAATTCCCCCACTGTTTTAGACCCCACAACCTCCCCAGGAAGGAGGTTCCATGTGTCCACCACTCTCTCAGTGAAAAAGAATTTCCTCACATTATCCCTGAGCCGTCCTCCCTCTAACTTTAAATTGTGCTCCCTTGTTCTTACACATCTCTTTTTCTGAAATATGCTACCCTCCTGGACTTTGTTGATTTCCTTGAGGTACTTAAAAGTTTCTATCATGTCCCCCCGTCCCTCCTTTCATCAAGGGTATACATATTAAGTTCTCTCAGTCTCTCTTCATATGGTTTCTGATGTAGACCCTGCACCATTTTAGTTGCCCTTCTCTGGACTGCTTCCATCCTGTCTATGTCCTTTCATAGATGAGGTCTCCAAAACTGCACGCAGTACTCCAGATGGGGTCTCACCAACTGTCTGTATAGACGGATAACCACTTCCCTTTTTCTACTTGTGATGCACCTCCTTATGCATCCCAGTATCCCCCTGGCTTTCCTTACTGACTTCTCACATTGCTTACCCACCTTTAGGTCATCTGATATGACTACACCCAGATCTCTTTCCATTATTGTTGTCATTAGTACCACCCCTGCTGTTGTGTACTCTTCTTCTGGATTTTTATTTCCCAGGTGCATTATTTTGCACTTCTTTGCATTGAATCTAAGTTGCCATATGTCTGACCATTCCTCCAACCTTGCCAAGTCCCTTCTTATCCTTTCTACCCCCCCTTGTGTATCAACTCTGTTACAGATCTTTGTGTCATCCGCAAAGAGGCATACCTTTCCTTCTAGACCCTCTGCAATGTCACCTATAAAGACGTTAAAGAGGACTGGACCCAGTACTGAGCCCTGAGGTACTCCACTAGTAACCTCCCTTTCTTCAGAATGTGTTCCATTCACTATTACCTTCTGTGTCCTGTTGTGCAGCCAGTTTGCTACCCAGGCTACCACCCTGGGACCCACTCCCAGGCTGGCTAACTTGATTATTAATCTTTTGTGCGGGACTGTGTAAAATTCCTTGCTAAAGTCTAGGTAGGCTATATCAACAGCCCCTCCCTGGTCTATTACTTTGGTCACCCAGTCAAAGAAATTGATTAGATACATCTGACATGACCTTCCTGCTGTGAATCCATGCTGCTTTGGGTCCTGTGCCTCACTGGCCTCTAGGTACTCAACAATTCTTTCTTTCAGAAATGATTCCACCATTTTCCCCACCACTGAGGTCAAACTAACAGGTCTGTAGTTTCCTGCTACTGCCTTGCTCCCACTTTTGTGAAGGAGAATCACATCTGCCCTCCTCCAGACCTCAGGTACCACCCCATCTTCCCATGATTTGTTAAAAAGTGATGTTAGTGGTGTCACTAGGTCCTCCCTTAGCTCTTTTAGGATTCTAGGGTGAATCCATGTCAGGCCCCATTGCTTTGTCCACCTTGAGTTTTAGGAGTTCTTTTAGTACTCTTTCTTCTGTAAATAGACTGATGTCAACCCCACTATCCAGAGTGCTTCTACTGTTTGGTTTGGGTAACTCCTCCTCTTCTTCTTTTGTGAATACTGAGCAAAAATATTCATTCAGTATCTCTGTTTTTTCACTGTCTCCCTCTGCCCACCTCCCCTCTCCTTTATTAACCTTCACTATCCCTCCCTTAACTTTTCTACACTCCCTAATGTACCTCTAAAAGGTTTTATCCCCCTTCTTAACTGAGCAGGCTATATTTTCCTCGGTTTGGGCCTTTGCTTTTCTGACTGCCTTCCCCACTTCTTTCTGCTTTAATTGATACAGTTCCCTGTCATGCTCCGTCTGTGATTCCTTATACTTTTTGAATGCAGCCTTTTTCTCCTTAACCTTCCCTGATCCCTGACACCTCTTTTGAGAGCCATAGTGTTTTTTTATTCTGCTTTGTTTTCTTTATTTGTTTCACACAACGGCTTGTTGCCTCCATGATGGCAGTTTTGATTTTTCTCCATTGTTCTTCCACCCCTCCTTTCTGGCCATTTGCTAATGCATTCCTCAGGTATTCACCCATTATGCCAAAGTCAGCACTTCTAAAGTCCAGTATCCTTGTCTTTGTATGACTTGTCTCCATGGTTGCGTTTATTGTGAAGCACACTGTGCAGTGGTCGCTTGTTCCCAGATGTCTACTGACTTCTAAGTTTGTGATCCGCTCTCCATTTGAGAGTACCAGGTCTAATATTGCTCCCTCCCGAGTGGGTTCCAGCACTAGCTGTCTAAGGCATGCTCCCTGTAGGGCATCGAGAATGACCCTGCTCTTGAATTTGGCTGCAGTCCATGTCACCCAGTTAACATCTGGCATATTCAGGTCCCCCATCAACAGTATCTCCCCTTTTTCAGCCATTTTAAAAATGCCCTCTATCATTTTCTTGTCCATTTCCTCCCCTTGAGATGGGGGTCTGTAGAAAATCCCTGTGCGGATCGTGATGCCATTCCCTGTCTCCAAGGTGACCCAGAGTTCCTCTTGCCCTCCCCCTTTACTTTTTAGTTCTGTAGCTTTGATCCCTTCCCTTATGTAGAGAGCTACTCCACCTCCTCTTTTACCCTCCCTGTCCCTTCTGTAGATTGTGTACCCTGGTATGTTGACACCCCAGTCATGGTTTTCTGTGTACCATGTTTCTGTGACTGCCACAATATCCAAGTGTTCCTCTTCCATCAGGGCTACTAGATCTGGAAGCTTGTTTCCAAGACTATGGGCATTGGTACTCATTGCCCTCCATTTAATGTTGGCTTTATCCTTTTTTACCCCATCCCTACTTTTATTGCCCTTGTCCATTTTTCCATTTACCCCTGTTCTGCCCTCTGTCAAGCTCTCTACCTCAGTGTTTACCCTACTACCTACCATGTTTTGTGGGGGGAGGCTTGAACTTTCCTGTTTCCTATCAGCACCTCCCCCCTTGGCTAGTTTAAAAGCTTGCCAAGGAAGTCTTTAAACCTGTCACCTAGGAGCGTGTTTCCCTTCCTAGACAGATGCAGACCATCATGCCAGTATAGACCTTCATCTCTCCAGGTGGACCCCCAGTCCCCAATGAAGCCAAAGCCCTGTGCTCTGCACCAGTTTTACAACCATTCATTAAACTGCATGGTGTGCAGTACCCTAGCCTTACCCCTGCCATAGACTGGCAGCACCTCTGAGAAGGTTACCATGCTCGCTACCTGTCTGAGGCCCTTCCCCAACTCCACAAATTCATCCTGCACTGCACTGATCTCATGCCTAGCTAGGTCATTTGTCCCGAGGTGGACAATGATATCTAGTTTCCTCTCCTGTGATGCTGCTTCTGCAATCCTGAGGATTTGCTTGCTGTCCCTCCAAGCCATGGAACCAGGCAGGCACCTTACTTCCCTCTCCTCTCCCTTCCCCAGGTCTACACCTCTAACAACTGAGTCCCCTATCAGAAGCTGTTTATTTCCCCTGTGTTGTCCCTTGCCACTCTTTTGTGGGTCTCCCTTGTGGATGTCCCCAGCATTCTTCTTGGTCTCCAATGAGGGTGTCATCATAGAGGAACCTTGATTTGCCAGACTGACATATGATTTGTGTAGAGGTGCAACTCGGGGAATACACCTCTGTTCCACCACCCTCACCCTCCCAGAACCTACTGTGGTCCATCTGCTCTTCACACATGGCAACTTCTGAGGCAGTGGTTGTGGAACTGGTGATCTTTGGGTGGGGGAGGCCTCCTTAGTCCTTGCCAGCTCAGCCTGGAGGTGGGCAACCTCCTCCATCAGAGCTGACAGTTGCGTGAAAATAGGGCAGCAACGCAGGTTCCAGAATGTCTCCCGGAAAATTGCTACCCCACAGCCAGTGCCAGGCACCACTCCCCACATGTCCCTCTTCCTTATAATATACAATGAGTAATACATAATTTTTTTGTGTGTGTGTACTTACCCTTTATGCACTGTGCTGGGTAATTAAGAATATGACAGTTCTGCTCCAAGACCTGTTGAGGAAGTGATGTCAGAACCTTGGCTATAAAGGAAATGCCACAACCACTGGTGACTGTTAGAAACAATCAAATACACCACTGCTCCACCACCCTGGTGAGTACTGCTCTTTATAGTAAGTCAACCAACACCACAATGTACTAGACTACTGCTCCTACACAAACCACACTACTGAGTCCAGGGATAAAAATGAACTCACTGTTCAGCCAGCTGGACACTTCTAAAATATTGCACAAATATCCTTCCAAATCCTATGTGTCTAGCACAGAAATCAAGCAACTTCAGTTGTATTACAACCCCTCTGGTTATAAAATTACTACACTGTTGATAAATAGAGTTGTTCGAAATTGCAGAATTTCATTCCATGAAATATTTCTTGAAATTCATGCATTTTGTGAAATATTTTGCTGGTGCAAAATGTGAAATTCCGCAGGCAAAATGCAGACTTCTGCCACTCACAGGCAAAATGCCACCACTCTCAGGTGAAATTCTGCATTTCACAGTGAAATTCTGAATTTTGCACCCATGAAATATTTTGCAGAATGAGCAGAATTTTGTGATATATTTTGTGTGGTGAAATTCACAATTTCACCAGAATTTAGCTGGCGAAATAAAATTTTGCTGCATCTCTATTGATAAAGCCTCAAGTGGAAATGTGCTCACATGTCTTATGTTTAGGAATACTGTATTCCAGTATTTAGTGCCTCCTAGTGTCCTGTTGTTTGGGTCAGGCATAAGTTTGCTCCTGACAATTGGTTTGGATAAGTTACGTGGCTGTTTGAAAGACAAAACCGATACTTCTTGGCAGACACATTTGAAGGTGTCATCTTCACTGAACATTGGTTATGGGTCCTTGGTAAATTCACATAGGGTCTCCAGATCAGGGCTGTATGTATCAGGTAAAGGTATCCAATTGGTGGTAGTCTTTTCTTTATATTGGAGAAATTGTTCTCTTGGGATTGGTGTAGCATGTTCTACAGCTCTGTCAATCTCTCTAGAGGTGTTAGAGGAGTATCCATGTTCAGTAAATGCTTTTTTAAGTGTGTCCAGGTGTTCATCTCTGTCCTCCTTTCTATAACAAATTTGGTGATACTGAAGAGCTTGGCTGTATATTACAGATTTTTTAGTGTGCCTACGGTGATTGCTGTTGTTATGAAGACATCATTGTCTGTTGGTTTACTATAGAAACAGGTCTGCAAGGTTAGAAACATAGAAACGTAGAAAAAAGACAGCAGAAGGAAATCCAGGGTCCAGCGAGTCTGCCCATGAGATACCCAAGTACCATTTTTTATGGAATCTTTGGTGACCAGGAAACTAACACTGATGTCAGAGTCTTCCAGGGAAAGTTTAATGGGTGTGTGGGGGATGTTACATTCCTGATGAACTTCTGTAGGTGTGTGAGTACCTTCTGTCCAAATTATAAATAAATCACCAATATATAGGAAGTATTTAAGTGATTTGATTGTACATTGCTTCAGGAAATCCTCCCCTAAATTCACCATTAACAGATCTCATCTACTACAGGGATCTGGCTAGTGATCTGACTGCACAGTACACCAGACAACTATGGAACATTATCAAATCATTTCTTAAGCATGTCCAAGACAAAATAAGTGATCTCATCCCTGGAGAACCTAGGCTAAGTACATTCTACATGCTGCCCAATATTCATAAACCTCAGAATCCAGGGAGACCTATAATATCTGGCAATGATACCCTGACAGACGGGATCTTTGTATTTATGGAAATCATTTTAAAACCCTTGTCATAGAAAGAGACATACATTCAGAACACAACACACTTCTTGTGTAAACTTTCTGCTTTTAAGGATTTAAAACCTAATACCATCTTAGCCATGATGGATGCAAACTACCGCTACACTAATAGCCTACATACTGATAGAATTTTGGCTTCTCTTAATTATCTACAATAGAAAGGAGAGCACGACATCTCCCTAAAATTCATTGCAAGGCTTATCAAATATGTTCTGACCCAAAACTTCAGTTTCAATAGTAACTAGTATTATCAAACTATGGGAACAGCAATGGGCACCATGATGACTCCACAAGTTGCCAAACATTCCATGGTGAATTTTGAGGAGGATTTTCTGAAGAAACATACAATCAAGCCACTCACTTATTTCAAATATATTGATGATTTATTTATAATCTGGATGGAAGGTACTCACACACTTGAAGAATTTCATCAGGAACTTAACATCCTCCAACCATAAATTAAACTTTCCATGGAGTACGCTGACATCAGTGTCAATTTCCTGGACACTACAGTTACCATTAAAGGTAGAACCTTGCAGACCTATATCTACAGTAAACCAACAGCCAGACAGAGATTCCTGCACAAAAAGAGCAATCACCATAGGCACACAAAAAATTATGTAATGTACAGTCAAGCACTTCAATGACACCAAATCTGTTCTAATGAGTAAGACAGAAATAAACACCTAGACACAGTGGAAAAAAATATTTACTGAACAGGGACAATCTTCTAGAGAAATTGACAGAGCTGTGGAATGTGACATGCTTTTGCTAAGAGAACAACTACTACTACATATATAAAGAAAAGGCCACCACCAACTGGATGCCCTTGGCTGTTACATACAACCCTGGTCTGGAGACCCTACATAAAATTATTAAGGACCTACAACCACTATTTAGTGAGGATGGCACCTTGAAATGTATCTTCCAAGAACTACCTTTGCTGTCTTTTAAATAGTCACCTATCTTATCCAACATGATTGTCAGGAGCAAACATAAACCTTACCAGAACTAAAGAACACTAGAAGGCACTAAACCCTGCAATATTCCTAAATGTAAGACATGTGATTACATTTCCACTTCAGAATTGATCAACACCCCCAAAACAAACAATTCAAGATACATGGGAATTATACATGTGTATCTCAGAAAGTCATGTGTTATATCCAGCGCAAGAAGTGTCCACATGCAGGCTTTGTGGGAGACTAGAAAATCCCTTGAAACCTGAATTAGCTCACAGAGGCACACCATTAAAATGAAAAATGCTGTAGAACCAGTGTGACAACATTTTTCTCAATATGATCACTCCATCTCTGACCTCTCTGTCCTGGTTTTCAAATGACACTTCAGAAATACACAAGAAAGGTGAGCTTATGAGGTCAGATTTCATTTTCTTCTCAATATATTAAATGATGGAATAAATGTGAACCTTAGCTTCATGTACCATTACAGAATTTAAACTGATAACTGCCTTTTTCTTGTCTCAGGTATAGTACATGTGCATTTCCTGTTCATATTATTTTTTTACAAAAACAATGTCATATATTTGTTATTTTTATTGTGCTTTTGTAAAGTAACATAGTTCTCTTTATATGTTTGATCATTCATTGTGACTGATGGGTCTATACATATTGGATTTACACACATATAAGTGCTTCTGAGCCACCTTCCCCCCCACACACACAGTCTGCTGTCTGTTTTAAGTGAGTCAAATAAACAATTTACAATTTATAAACCTTCTGCTGTCACATACCATCCATGAAGAGGATCTGATTCATACCCACCCAGGTTTTCAAAGACTGTTTTTGTTTCTGCATATATCTAGTTATTATGTGTGGTTCATAGCTCAGTGCTTATGTAACATATAGTTGAATGATGAATATGGTTGTTGTATACAGAGGCCAGCGTAAAGAGGACAATGTTTACTAGGTAATAGAATAGAATGTATTGTGCTTAGGTACTTGGATGCTTGAAATGAGTTGTTGGATAATATTTGATGGTTTTGGCCTTTCTCTGTATCCCACCTGTAGGAAGGAAGCTTGGTTTAGAATAATGAAAGCCCTAAAAAGAACAAATATCAACAATTGTTCCATAACTGAATGCTGAAGAAGTCATGAATAACAACTTAATGATATGAATAGACAATTACCTCCTCCAACTCCAGACAGTGTGACCAGCAGCACTCAGGAGAGAAAAAAAACCCCTGGGAGGAAACCTCTGAGGACCCATGGCTACTGACCTGCCCGTCCTTCTGGGAAATATTAAAGGAGATAGATCCTAATTAAACTAAATTAATCAGCTAAATCTGAATTCTAATTTGTAGAATTTAATCCAGATAAACGGAACTTAAGAAGAACTGAATTGTAAATGTCCAGTGACGTAATATCTTCCTAATAAACTCTGAATCTGAGAATCCATGTACAATTCGGAATGATGGAGAGTGGATATATGAAGAACCTTCTTCTGGACTTCAGTTGATAGAGGTATAATCCAGGAAATGATGATGGTGGAGATGAATTTAATGACTGATGAATTCACTACAGGAGACCAGACGCAGATAGTTGCATCCAAACTTGACGTTAATGAGGCAGGATGAATAGAAGTAGTATGACTTCCTGATTTCTGATAAAGGGCTTGTATAGTACTTGTAATGAGTGAAGGCTTGAAGCCAGAATACCAACTGATGAATCCTGTTCTGATGAGTGAATTTAGTCTTAATAACTGATATGAAGGCAACGACTGTAGAGCTGAGCTGGAATAATGGCAAGCTGTAGAGGATAATCGGAGACACTAGTGCTTGGTATGAAGCATCCAAAGTAGAATATGGTGAGCCCAAAAGTAAGCAAGTCATGTGGACTTGTAATCCAAAGTGAGAGGTAGGAGGAGCAGGGATTGCACCCACGAGGGCAGATGAGAAGGAACAGGACATGGCACTCAGCCCCTGAAGAAAGTGCAGCTGAACCGGTAGCTGGGAGGTAGGAGAGAGAGGCGGCTGATTCCAGTATGAGAAACACAGCCAGACCCAGGAATGTCTGCTGGCAGAAACTGAGCATGGAAGACAGATCTTTGATGAGATGTGCAGTAATCCATCAGCTATAGAGGTACAAGAGGCCAGTAGCTCTAGGTAACATGAATGCAGCTACACCTACGAGGGTCAGCTAATAAAGTACAAGCTGCATAGAGCCTCAATGAGATGCATCTGGAATTATCCTTGAGCACAGTAGACTGCAGCTGAAAGGCAGACTTAGAATGTAATGATGCTGAGAACCAATGTCTCCAGATCAAGGAAGATAGGAAATGCATGGAAGAGACTGAGGCAGATATGAGCTACTGGAAGAGTAATAACATCCAAACTGAAGGCATGCAAAGTTCGAGGAAGGAAACCAGATGAGACCTGAAGAGTCCTAGATGGATATAACTGAGGAGGCTGAAACAAATGAAGCAGCGTTGTCACAGGTCTGAAGTCGGTAAAGCACAACCAAGATAAGGAAAACCTGTAGGAGATGCTGACTAAGTGCTGTAGGAAGAGAAGTATCAGTAATTCCATGTCTGAGGCAGCAGGGCAAATATCCAAGAATAGATGACGATGAAGAAACATCCAATGCAATCCAGTAAAGAGTTGCCAGCCATTGAGACAGCAGCAGGTAGGCGTATAGTAGAATGAGGGAAACTCGTGGCCAAAGCAGGGTGATGCAGAAGATCAGAAGCAGGTAAACCTCCCAGCCTGAAGGGCGAAGGCAGGTCAGAGTAGCAGGTGATTAGTAGGTAATCCTCCCAGCCCGATGGGCGAAGGCAGGTCGAGTTGAATCTGAACCAGATCCAGGGAAATGGAGAACTGAAGACATACAGAATTGAGACATGAAGGTGAATAAGCAACAAGTAAGCTCCAAGACTGAAATCCATGAGCAGGCCGAAATGGAACTCAAACCATGAGTAGCATGAATCGAGCAATCTGAGCTAGGAAGTCTTCCCAAGAAATGAATTCACAGTTAAGTCAATAGCAGCAAAGAGGGCAGATGGTACACTTAAGTCCTAAGGCAGTAGAGATGCACTGAGAATCCAGGCAGGAATCGAAAGCAGTAGATCCGAATCAATGCAGCATGTCAGTAGGATGCATCCAAGAGCAGAAGAGGGAGCCCAATATGTGAGGATATACCGACCGAGTAGTTGAATGCCAGAAGGCAATGTATGCTGAATACAGTTACGTGTCAGTGGAATATCGGCTGAAGTACAGTGCAGTGAGGTATGAGTGGCGTAAATGCCTTAATTGAAAGATGTAAGTGAGGCCTTTTGCAAATGCAAATATACATAGTTGACAGATTCCAGACAGCTAGGAAAAAGCCAGAGGCAGGAATACGATGAGTAGGGCGAGCAGAGAGGTCAGCTCCAGATAATGTTGATGAGTCCAGGTAATGGCTGAAATATGAAATAGGAGAAGGAATATATCCAGGCACAGGAAGGAGATCATGTGCAGTCTGTCTCTATGGATGAGAGACATGGAAATAGCTCTGTGAATAGACAGAAATCAGGCATCCAAGAAGTAACATAAGATGATGAAGCAGTCCAAATACTTAATTGAAGATGGTTGACATGAACTGCAAGGGAGAGGGAATGAAGGTGTTAAGTCTGTCAGGCTTCCACATAGTTCACTGAATAGAGTGATCAGGTAGTAGAATGTCCCTGGACCTCATGGAAAGTGTAAGAAGGTAGGAGCAGGAAAGCATCTACGGTTGAGCTCCAATACTCAGGTTGTAATACTGGAATACAATAATATAAGCACAGAAGCTTGTCCAGCTGCAAGCAAATGAATGTCTCATAGCGTCTAGGGTAAAGATGCTAAAGGCTACCTCCCCACATGAATGAGAAGCATGTGAAAATGAGCCAGGTTCCCTTAAGTCCATTTCCTGGTTGTTCTAATCAGATCCAACAAACATGTAAGGGCAGCACAGTAAGATGCACAGTAAGCGTGCCAGTATTGTAAGAGCAATAACAGAGCACAGGCAGCCACTCAGTTACTCATTGGATAGCCGGTTTACCTGAAATATGCAATGGTAAATGCAAAGGGAAACAGTAATTTTCTGAGGCTGTGCTGCCTGTGGTGAACGCTTATCGCCATGAGTCTCCGGACCTGATCTCTGGTCGCTCGATGTCGGAAGAAGTAAACTGAAATACCGACTTGCAGGCAAGGAATGGCGGTCAGACAGTGCAGAGCAGGACAGAATGCTGAGAAGTGCTGGAGTAATGGAGGTAAGCTCAGGGAAGAAGCAGATAGTAGTGGAGGGCAGTCGTAGCTGCGTATTGAATCAATCGAGGAGGCTTATGCAGGAGATTTCAGTAGTGCACATAGGAATGGCTCGTTAGGTCGAGCGAACTGAGCAACAGCAGGGTATGGTGGTCGCTGATAATGAACAGAAAGGTATAGCAAGAAAGGACAAGTTGGATGCGTCAGCAAACTACCACAGCAGTGCAAAATGGAAAGCAAAATTTAAAATATGGAGCTCGGAGGAATCGGGGCAGCAAATAGCAGCGAGGTATGAGCGCCCGGACCACGGTTATGCTGCGGTTTGTTGTATGCGAGTGGAAGCGTGCAGGAGGAGATGAAGCATCTGAGAACAAGGACACCAGTCGCAGAAAACAAAAAATACAGCCAGGAAGGCGGGAGCAGTGGCGGTCGAACTCAGCCAGAAGCCCCCCCCCCCCAGAGATAACAGAAAGCAGACAGAGAGAGGAGGAAGTGGGGCAGGAGTAGCAGAAATGGGAAGGGAAGGGGAGCGAGCAAGACAAGACATAGAGCAGGAGGCAGATAAGGATGAGGGGGACCAACCGTGCCTATGACAAGCGAGTGCAACTCGCTCTAAGCAGAGCAGAAGTCAGGTGTTAGGTTTAAATAGTCTGTGGGGGAGGAGCTCTTCCCTCACATAATCCCAGCCTACCCTTCAATTCTCCTTCTTTATCAATAGAACTTTCTACCCTATGTACTTACAAACTAGTAGTTTCTTTGTGTAGTCTGTCATTTTTCTGATGCAGAGCTCTGTGTAGCTTGAAAGCGTAAAATTCTGTAAATGTCTTGTTGGTCCAATAAAAGGTATCAAATCACACAATTTTTCAAAAAATAATGATGTTTTTGTAAACAATTATATTAATGCATCATTACGGTTCTGTAGCCATAAAAGGAGGGAAATTATTCCATTCATGTTTTTAACTCTAATGGCAATCTGCCTTCCTAGTTCCTAGGCTCGAGACCTAAGGCCAAGCTACAGGTCTGGGGCCATGCTTATGGGTCTTCTGCTTTAAGCTATCACTCTGGGGCCCTGACTGTCTTCTGCTTTTAGCTACTACTCTGTGACCATGCATCATAGATCTGCTACTTCCAGCTACAGGTCTGGAGCCCCACACAAAGAAAGTTAAGAGCAATCTCCTGCTTCAGGTAGGGAAAGATATGAGTGCACTCCTGCCTCATGCAGGACCCTCATATCCCTGCATAAAGAAAGTTATGAGTGATTTTGTGCTTCCAGAAAGGCCCTGCATAAAGAAAGCTAAGAGACTCACCTCATGTTTTGCACAAGATCCAAATGGCCCTGCATGAAAAGAGTTAGGAAAGATCCTGCAAGCCAAATGTGCAGCAGCAGATTTGTGGGGCACAGCCGTAGACTTGAATGTTGATGCAGTAGACCGATAGGGTACATTGGTAGATTGGTGTACAGTATATCTTTACCAGTGATCACTGGATATAAACTATTTGTTAGGTTGCTATTATACTATAATTCTTTGTTTTTCTTGTGTTATTCCTTGCTTAATGTATACCCTGAAGTGTTTTATTGCTAACCGTATTAGTGACAGTAACATGCTTCCTCCTCACTTAATTTTGATTGACTGTCATACACTGATTGAAACAGTACCTATTGAGATAGTCAATTCAATAAATGAAATGTCCCATCCAAATAGTGCCAGATTGGTGTGCAGGTTTAACTGACCAAGGAGAGACTGATAGACTAGAAGGAAACCTATTCAAACAAGGGGACCATTGTCTGCCATTCTCTGCACTATCATGCAACATTCATATTCTGTGACACCACTGTGGGGGTGGCTATATGGATCTCAGCCTCCTCTTTCTCCACAGTCTTCATGGTGCAGTCAGCATTCATGGTCCCACTGCCCCACTGCCTCTCTTGGCTAGCAGCTTCCCAACTCACTGACATGAATAATCACTCCTTGTCAGGCCTGCCATCTGTGCCAACAACTAAGTCTTACAGCTACAGTATGGCACAATACGAAAGTGTTGCTTGAATAAAGTTAAAAATAGAGTACATATAGGAGGTACTGATAAGGTCAGGGAAAGGCAGCAAGGAATATGGCTACTAGTAACTTACTGCTGCCATGGTAGACAGTGTGGTGCTCTTCAGAAACTGCTTTAGAATGCAACAACTTCCACAGATATCAAAAAATGACACTGTGGTAATGGCATATGGTTCCTTCAATTCAAATTTCTGCTTTTAGCCTTTATTATCAGTATCAGTTTGAGTGCTGGTGTCCCATCTAATGCACCTGTAGACACTCCAGCTGTGCCAGTCTCAGTCACTACAACAGCCTGGAATGACCCCAGGCAAGGACTGATATCATCCCACACAATAGCCTTTATAAGCATTCTATTCCCGAGTGAAGCTGGCAAATGCCCAACAGCATTACAGAACTGAAGCATTTGACTTTGGGTGAGGGAGGGCATATGCTGCCCAGCATTCACACATTCTCTACCAATCAGAAAAGAGAAACCATTGGTATAAGCTGTGAAAGTATGTAAGAAGAGGAGTATAGGCCCAGCAAGCTTGATATCTGAAGTGGTGACAGGGAATCCAAGTGAAAAAAAAATAATGTGAAAAAAGATTTCATGGCACATTTTAGAAGAGTAGGGAATAACCCCATTTCACAAACTAACATTCCTCCATCCATGAAACATGTTGTACTGTACTACAAGTGTGACTGCATGTGCATGCGCGAGTGTGTTTATGTTTGTGTGTGTGTGTGTGTGTGTGTGTCTACACACAGTACAGAGCTTAAGAGGGACCAATTATGCACAGTAGCCCTTATTGTTTAACTCAGTGTTTGAAAAACCATTGAAAGCTTTTTTCCATCATCTGTTTATACCCCTATCTCTTCACTGGCCACCATATGCTACCAGCCTGCCTGTCCAGTCCCATCAATCACCATAAAAACAAACTATACAAGTAGCTCCATCTGACAGTGTGCTATAAACAACCAAGTAATGAAAAAAATATAAGAACAAGCACCACCATACAGCTTGAAAAATATATAAAAAATTATTTATCCACTCATGATATCCCACGTTAAAAGCATCCATCTCAGATATGTACAAAACATTATTCATCTCCATAGTTAATGGGAAACACATACTGACCTGTTTCACTCATTAGCCTCTTCATTCTCCCTGAAGAGGCTAACAAGCAAAACAATCCAGAGTGTCTTTTTCCCATTGCCTGCTGCTCTCCCGACATGTAGCAAGCAGCAAAAGTATGCTTTAGTTCGTATACAGCAAACCTTATGTTTAACAATGGAGCTAACAAAATGGAGCTGACTAGTGTTTTGTATACTGTATATCTGAGGTTTATGTTTTTAACTTGGGATATTGTGAGCAAACAAATAATTTTTTATACATTTTTCGGGCTTTATGGTGATGCTCATTCTTGTATATTTCTTTTATCACTTTCCAGCCCCAGGACTCACCTGGCTTGAAAGATCCCCATGACTTTCATGGCAGGACCAGGAGAGGGAGTTCCATCCTCCGCTCCTGGCATCTTGTCCTTATTCAGATGGGGCCAGGACCCACCCTGTGGTGTAGGGCCTGAACTGAGTTCATGCTTCATAGTGCTAGTGGGGGTCTTTATTTTTCTGTTTTCTTCCCAATACCCCACCTACCTCCCAGATTTTGGGCCTTACCCCATTAGATCTCGAACACAACTAGCATACACCTGCATAGGAGGCAAGCCATCCATCCCTGACAGGAGTGCTACCACATGGCATCACCTCAGCAGCCCCATGGGCCACCTGACTGGGTTGGCAGCAGGAGAGTGCATAGTGCTACACAGTAGGCCATTGGCTTGTGTTGGCATTGTGTTAGTTGCTTCTTGCTTGACTGCTGCCATGCTGCATTGATCTAGGCCTATGACGACTGCCCTCACCACTGTCACCCTTGCTGCTAGGTCTAGCTTGCTACCATGGGGGTCTGTGCTGTTTTTTTTTTTTTTTTGTGAAGTGAGCCTAGCAGAGTAAGTAGGTAGCCTAGTCTCAAGTTAGCTTCTATCTTATCATCTGCCCCTTCAGCCATCAGGGGAGATGGAGAGTCACTAAGAGTAGGCCAACAAAAATATGCCTGCACAACAATGCTATTAAGAGTTCAGTGCTCACTGAGTCCTCCAAGCTGTAGCATGCAGCCTGTCTACTCTGTGGTAGAAAAGACAATGTCACACTCACATTACCTATGTGCTCTTGCTTGGCTGGAGCTCCTCCAGATCACATGTAATGTGCCACTACTAATAGGTGGAGAGTGCGGACAACAGTACAGATACAGTTGAGCCAAGAGTGCAGCTGCAGCATGAGCACACACAGGATGGGGGGCACTTAGTGTGCAAAAGATTAAATCCAAATCTGCCATCAACATCTATGTATCAAATGTAATGCCATTATTGCCACACCATAAGAACAACCTAGACACAAATATGGGGGGCAACTGCCCCCCTCTGCCTTACCTAAATTGCACCCCAGCTTTATGGTAGAAATTCATTCTTAGGCGCTAATATTGGTACACGTAAATACAATGGTTTCCACTGTATCTGACGTACTGAATCTCCTTGTTTCAGGATGTGTAATGATTATCATAAGGGTTAGTGTCCTTCATTGTCCCTCATTTTGAGTGTCTGTGTGCCTGATTCCGTGGCAAAATGTGAGGTATGGTGCATGCATTCAAGACTCTGCACAGCACAATGAGTGCTTGGCCATAGTGTATATGCTTTATACAGAATGACAAAGGGAAGTAAGTGAGCTGAAACAATCATGGAGAAACACATTTGTAGCACTAAATATGCATAAGGGGATCTGCATGGTCCAAAACAAAAAGGCTGGGCTTCACAACAGAGAGACCCCTCTTCTCACACCTGGAATGGAGGATGTTGACTGAGTATATTCTAGGCAGTTAATGCAGTAAGCAAACAATACTTTACAAATTAGTGGCGATTTAATGACAAAAATCAAAAACCCTTAAACAACTTGCAAAAGGATTAGAATAAATGAGTGTACCTAATTTTAATGGGAACTCAATGAAAATGTATTTTAATAGCTCTAATTGCTAGCAGCAGTATAAGAAATAGAAACTGATGTGTTTTCTTAGATGAAATTTGCACCAGCTTAGCTGTTGCATGCATGGCAACCATGCCGTATGTGCACCTGATGTGATTTTTAAATGAAGTTCACATCAGCTTAAGTGCTGCACTGATGTCAAGCATGCAACACACAAACCTGATGTAATTTTTATAAGATGTTTACACCAGCTTACCTGTTGCACATATGTCAAGCTTGCAGCATGCAAACCTGTTTTTATTTTTATATCTGGTTAGCTTAGGTTCACTTTGTGTATAAGAACCGCATGCAAACATTGCACAATTAAGCATGCGACATGCATTCTGCATGTACACAGCACACTTATATTTCTATTTTACAATATAATATTCTAATAGAATATTTATGGAATAGAATAATATTGTATATTACTTATATATAAGGGATATGACCCAGTTGCTGCCATCTACAGTGCAGGTAAACACAATGCCTCATTTGAAAGAGTTTTCATGGATTTTAAGACTATGAAGTCCACTGTACATGAATGTTCCCCTTTTATGACTGTGAATGACTTAATGCTCTCCCTGTACTGCTAGTACCTACTTGCTTTGCAGAATGCTTTGACATATATAGGATGCAGGGTGCTACATAAATATATTCTGTTCTACTCTTTTATTCCATACTATTAAATATAATGCAAACTGTTAACCAATAGTTACCCTTACCAACATTTTAAACCTTGTGTTATCCAACAAGAATTAAAATAAAGCTCTACATGCATTTTAGTGACCCCTGAATTTTGAAACTCAAAATGCTTGTTTTTCTTATTGCTCTGCAGATTTGCCAGAAGCAAGATGAAATTCAATGAGCAGCATTCTCACTCATTGTTAACAAGAGAGCAGTGTAGTTATGGTCTTATATAATGTTAATGGTCATTGCAATGACCGAGTGTCAGGTTTCTACTTTGAACTGCTGATTGCATTCTGTGTGATACAGGAGTATACTAACAAAATGATCCTACAGTAAGTCAGGTTTGGTCAGAATTTTCAGTGAGTGTGATGCCCCTGAATTTGTTAGATAAATAACCATTTCCTCCTAGGTGATGCAACATCTAGACATGCAGCTATTTGTATCCACATGAGTGCTGGTAGGAGATGGAGTATGCAGCCTCCGCTTAAGGACCTTTTGAAGAATTTGTTCCCAGGGTAACAGCAAGATAAATCTCAAGTGGATCTGACAAGCTGCTCGACACACATGGCAATTCCAGCTGACTAATGCATTCCATGTAGGGAAAAGGCAATACGATAACCATTACCAACTGAGGCACTTTGTTCAGCTCCTTGGTGTTCACTGAAAAAATAAGCAATCAAGGGCATCTCACATTATCCCTTCTTTACATTTACTCTTGCTAAAAAAATGCAGTGAATATGACTTATTTTGGTAGTCTTCCATCTGCGCTTACTATAATCTGTTATCAATGTTAAATAACCCATCTTTTAAGATCAGATGTATTTGATTGTTAATGGCACATAATATGAAGTAGATGAATATAGCAAAATCAATGTGGAGAAAGTATGCTAGTATTCTCACTAAGATTTCCTCAAAGCACCATTTAAAACCACGGATATGACAGATGCCACATCATGTGTCTAGTCTGGTTAATATTGTGGGGACCAGAAAAAGCTCATTAAGTGCCCATATATTTACTCTTAAAATTATCAAAATACACAGTGTGTTTTTTGACTTTGTATCACCAACCTATAGCGTTTATAAAATAATTTCTTATTGTGTTGATAAGGAAATAAAATGTGTTTTTTGTCAATGCTTCTTCACTGCATCTGCCATGATCCTAGAGTGACCAGAATTTCAAACATAATTACAACTTAATAATTGCTCCTAACCTAGAGGTTAGAGTAACAAGCTGGGAATGAGACTGATGCATCCAGCAGACTTGGGTTTGAGTTCCACAACCTCTATTTGCATAGTGCGTGACCCTGAGCAAGTCACTTAACCGCCCTGCGCTCCAAGGTCACAGCTGGAAATGATCCATTGGAAACCATTGTAAATGAGTCACTGACTCAATGGTGTATCTGTTTCTCATGAATAAAATTAAATTATTATTATTCAGTTGATTAAATATTCATTATACAGTGGTTATATTTAATAACTGGTTAAGGTCACTTATACATCTAATACAAAAGCTGTACATATCTTTTATACATGAGTGTAACATCCAGAATACTGCTATACAGTACATGGTATTGATGTCAAACATGTCAAACAGAGGGTGGACAGGAGCAGTGGGGATGAAAGCAGCAAATCAGGGGTCCATAAGTTAGGTAAGAGTGCCAGGGGAAAAGAGCTCATAAAACCAGCAGGTAGCAGCAAAGCCAGGATGCTAAGGAGGGGGGGGACAAAGACAGAGGAGCTTACAAGAGGGGTAATGGTATGGGAACAAGATGGAAGGCAGTTTGCCTAAATGCCAGGAACATATGAAACAAAATTAGCTCCAGCTGATAGTGATGAATATGGGATTAGACCTCATAGCCATTACAGAAACATGTGGCAGCAGGAATAATGATTGGGACCTGGCCATAGTGGGGTATTCCATGCATAGGAGAGACAAGGGTAAGGGAAAAGGAGGTGGAGTAGCTTTCTATGTTGAAGAAGGCATTATGGTAGTAGAGGATGGGTGTATCGGTGGGGGGAGGGAGAAAACAGGGACACAGAATCATTGTGGGTGCAGCTCATGACAGCATTAGGAAAAAAGTGGTGCAAGGGGTGCTCTATGGGGGGGGGACAGAGAACTTGGGGCAGAAATTGAGACAGGAGCCACAAAGGGGGTGGTAGTGGTAGTGGTTTTGAGGGATCTCAATCTATCAGGCATTGATTGTGACATCCCAGCAGCTAAGAACACCAGAAATCAGGCCTTACAAGATACTATATTTTGCAGGACAGCTTGCTGGTGCAGCTGGTAAGGGAACCTACAAGACAGACTGCCATTCTCAGTGTGGTACTCATCAACTTGGAAATGGTAGGTGGAGTGTGGGTTGGGAAACCACTGCAGTTCAGTGACCATAACACTATATGATTTGAACTGGCCATGAGTATCAGTATACCCTCATCAAAAACTGTAGTTCTGGATTTCAGATGAGTAGACTTTGATCAGATGAGGGAATTCATTGAGGGCAAGTTATTTGCAGTAGATGAAGTCATTGGGTTGGATGAGAGATGGGGAGAAATTAATGGCAGATGGCAGTTTAGTTTCTTAGTTGTAGAATGAGCCAGGGGAATTGCCACCCATCTGAACACCCAAAAGACTCTTATGTGCACCAGAAATGTATGTCTCAGTAGTCCTCATTCTGCTGCACTCATATCCATTAGAAGTTTCTCTGAGTTGTATCGTGAACAACCAAAATCCACCAGTTTACTGTTCGGCAATCCCTCCTGTCTGTGAAAGTGAAACAGATGGCCACAAGGTCATCGACTGTCTCTGGAAGGCTTGCCGGCTGCTCCCAGTCTGTATCCATGATTTTAGTAGTTATTGCCTCATTGGATCCTTCTCATGTCATGGACATAGAAACACAGAAACATAGACTTTGATGGCAGATAAGGACCACTTGGCCAACCTAGTCTGCCCATTTACATACCTACAGGATAAGTTGCAGATCCTAGTTAACCAACAGCCTATTTCTTCCTACCCCCCCACAGGAATTGCCTTATGTCTGTCTCATGCATTCTTGAATTCTTCCACAGTTTTACACCCCCACAATCTGCTCAGGAAGACTGTTCCATGCATCTACCACCCTCTCTGTGAAAAATACTTCCTCACATTGCCCCTGAGCCATCCCCCCTTTATCTTCAAATTGTGTTCCCTTGTTCTTGCACATCTCTTTCTCTGAAAGATGCTACCTTCTTGGACTTTTTTGATTCCACTGAGGTACTTAAAGTTTATATCATGTCCCCCCTTTCCTCAAGGATATACATATTAAGCTCCTTCAGTCTCTCCTCGTATGGCTTCTCTTGCAGACTCTGCACCATTTTAGTTGCCCTCCTCTGGACTGCCTCCATCCTGTATATGTCTTTGCAGAGATGGAGCTCCAGAACTGGACACAGTACTCCAGATGGGGTCTGACCAACTGTCTGTACAGAGGGATAACAACTTCCTGTTTTCTGCTGGTGATGTATCTCTATATATATCCCAGTATCCCCCCAGCCCTCCCTAAGGCCTTCTCACATTGCTTGCCAACCTTAAGGTCATATGATATGATTATCCCCAGATCGTTTTCCATTTTTGTTGTTGTTACAAGCCCCCCCCCATTGTGTAATCTTCCCCTGTGTTCTTTTTTCCCAGGTGCATTATTTTGCACTTCTTTGCCATGAATCCAAGCTGCCATACTTCTCACCATTCTTCCAACCTTGCCAAGCCCCTTCTCATCCTTTTCATGCCTCCTTGTGTATCAACCCTGTTGCAGATCTTTGTGTCATCTGCAAAGAGACACACATTTCCTTCCATTCCCTCTACAATGTCACTTATAAAGACATTAAAAAGGACTGGACCCAGTACTGAACCCTGCGGTACCCCACTAGTAACCCCCCTTTCTTCAGAGTGGACTCCATTTACAATTACCTTCTGTGTCCTGTTGTCTGGCCAATGTTTTACCCAGGCTACCACCCTGGGACCCACTCTCAGGCTGGTTAATTTGATTATTAATCTTTTGAGTGGGACTGTGTCAGATGCCTTGCTAAAGTCTTGATAGGCCATGTCCACAGCCCCTCCCTGGTCTTCTACTTTGGTTACCCAGTCAAAGAAATCAATTAGATTCATCTGACATGACCTTCCCGCTGTGAACCCATGATGCCTTGGGTCCCGTGCCCCAGTGGCCTCTAGGTACTCAACAATTCTTTCCTTCAGACATGATTCCATCACTTTCCCTACCACAAAGGTCAAACTGACAGGTCTGTAGTTTCCTGCCTCTGTCTTGTTTCCACTTTTGTGAAGGGGAATCACATCCACCTTCCTCCATTCCTCAGGTACCACACCATCTCCCATGATTTGTTAAAAAAGGTAGTCAATGGTGTCACTAGTTCTCCCCTTAATTCTTTTAGAATTCTGTGGTGAATTCTGTCAGGCCCCATTGCTTTGTCCACCTTCAGTTTTAGGAGTTCTTTTAGAAACCTTTCTACTGTGAAAGGACTGGGATCAACCCCCCCCCCTCCAGAGTGCTTCTGTTATTTGGATTAGACACCTCCCCCTCCTCCTCTTTTGTGAATACTGAGCAGAAGTATTCATTCAGTATCCCTGCTTTTTCACTGTCCCCCAGGTCCCCCTCCATCTCCCTCAACCCAGCAGTCATTACTTTTTATCTTGGCACCTCCAAGAATTTCCAGCCCCTCCTTCCACCTCTTGCTCAGACTTTGACTGGGGTGGGGGGAGTGGACTTCCTCTTTCAGCAAGCGGAAACATTTTCTTTTTACAACGGTTGTGCTTTATCTGGTTTTGTACACTTTGGTTCACTATATATAACACCAAGGTGTTTCTCCCAGGGTAGTTTACACTATGGAACTTGTTTTTGCTTGAAACTACCACATTAGTGGTTTTGAAACCCCTCCCAACACTATCCATTTCTGGATCATGGTAGTCACATGACTGTGGTATCCTAGTCACCTGGGGGTGACAGATGGTGATCTACTGATGGTGGGCCAAATGGAATCCAGAACAAGGTTCACCCTTGTCTGGTGCCCAAACCCAAGGGCTCCAGGGTAAATGGGCTGGTCGCTCAGCCAGCCCCAGTGTCTCGTCTGACTAGCACGGTGTTGTGCAATGCCAGATCTATTAAAAACAAGATGGCTATTATATCTGATCTTGTTGGGTCTACAGATCTGGCATGCATCATCGAGATCTGTCTGGATGAGAATGCTGGCCCCTTTTGGGGGCAGCCATTCTGGCTGGGTTTTCGGTGATACACTGTACAAGATATGATCGCATGGGTGGGGCTGTAGCAATTTGTTTTAAATCTGAATTGGGCCTTGTAGATGTGCCATTTGAGGGGATCAGGTTCTTTGAGTGTACCATGGTCGCAGGTGTGGGGTGCAGGATCATCCTCATCTACCGTCCACCCGGAGGCAAGAAGTTGTTCCTGCAGGAAGTCATGGATTTCATTGTTGACATGGTGTTTGAGTCTCCAGATTGATGTCACTGGGTGTCTTCAATGCCTGGGTCAATGATGAACTCTTGCAGTTTGGTGAGGACATCCTCCAACTTATGATTTTGTTGGGCTTCACACAGGCAGTTGCCTCTGTGACTCACAATTATGCTCCCTCATTGAACCTGATCTTCCTCCTGGGGAAGGAGACCTTTGACTTGGTGGTGGAAACAGTTAGATGGTCTGACCACCACACTATGAAGTTCAATCTCCAGGCTTCCCCCTATATTTATTTATTTATTTACGAGATTTACCAGGAAGGCATATTGAGCAACATGCTCAATTCCAGATGCGACTTTTGGGCCTAGGCCCAGTACATAGCATATATAAGAACAATTACAAGTACAATGAATGAAAATATAGAACCTAGCATATGATTTGTACAATTATAATACAGTTTTTGAGTACGAAGTAGATAGGGTATAGGTATAACGTATACTCCTGGCAACCATAATACTGGAGTCTACAGACAGATATACACATAACAGGAGTACTGTTGTACAATATTTAATTTGTAGAGAGCTATAACTTATAACATTAGCAGGAGCAGCTGGAGGAGAAGTGTGCTTGGAGTAGTCTGGTACGCTGACCGGGATTTTGTACATGTCTGATGGGGGCGGGAAGGGCGCTCCAGAACTGTGGGATTCTGAATTTAAAAGCTGACTGGCCTTTGGTAGTGTGCATAAGTGGGACATGTAGAAGTCTGGGGTCGGTGCCTCTTAAGGAGTACACAGAGGGAGGTTGTTGGGATAAAGTAGATTCAAGGTAGGGAGGGAGGGAGAGGATCCAGAATTTAGCAGCAAACCTAGCACAGTTTATTAATCTGTGGTCATGAGAGACTGTAGGGCTAGGGAGCTGTATAGAGTACAGTGGTGAGTGGATTGTGGGGAGTCGAGGATGAAACGACAGAAGGAGTGGAATAGGGTGTCTAGACTTGCCAGGGTGGATGCAGGGGCGATAGAGTATACTATGTCGCCATAATCCAGTACAGGGAGAATCATTTCTTGTACTATGGCGTGCCTCGTTTGCTTGGGTAGACAGGTTTTGTTTTGATAGAGTGCCCCCAGTTTTGGGAGCAGCCTCTTATGCAGGGAGTCTATGTGAGAGGTGAAATCTAGGTGTTGGTTGAGTCAGACACCTAGATATCTATAGCTAGTGCATTGCTCAAGGAGTGCCCCTTCCATGGTTGTGAACGGGGGACAAGGGGTTTGGCGGGAGAGTCTTTGTTTGGAGCCAAACGTAAGCGATGCAGTTTTTTTAGGGTTTAGAGATAACTGGTTTGTCATGAACCAGTGTTGGATGGCTCAGAAATTCTCCTGAAGGAGAGATGCTACACTGCTTGTTGAGGAGCTAGATGCCTACAGAACTGTATCATCTGCATACATTTGGATGGAAGAGTGGGAGCATGCAGAGGGGAGGCCATTTAGAAAAATGGAGAAGAGTACTGGTCCTAGGACAGATCCTTGGAGGACTCCTGAAGTGACTGGAAGGTGGTTTGATGTGTGAGAGGCCAGTCTGACCGCTTGCATCCTACCCACTAGATAGTCTTGGAACCAGTCTATAGCTGGCTGAGCTAGACCTGCATCAGTAAGTTTTGAGATAAGTAGGGAATGCAAGACGGTATCGACAGCCTTTGCTAGATCTATAAAAATGGCTGTGGTGATGTGTCCTTTGTCAATGCCTGTGAGGATGTCCCCAGTGACACGTAGTAGGGAGGTGATGGTAGAATGGGATTTACGGAAGCCAGATTGGAAAGGAGTAAAAAAGGAGAAGGCATCCAAGTACTGTGAGAGTTGGGACAAGACCAGTTGCTCCTGACGTTTGGCCAGAATTGGGAGTAAGGAGATAGGTCTATAGTTGCCTGGGGAGGAGGGGTCACCGCCTTTAGGAAGGGGGTATGACAGTGACCATTTTCCATGTCATTGGTACCTTACCCAGTGAGAAAAAGAGGTTGAAGAGTGCGGCCATTGGGGTGGTTATGGCAGGGACTGACAGGAATAGCATCTTGGCATCCAGAGATGACAGGCATTTGCCTTTTTTAGGGTTCAGTGCCTGTAGGGAGTCAAGGACTTCTGCAGGGAAAACTGGTTGGAATATGAAAGGTAGGACTGGGGGGTGAGTGCTAGAGGTGTGGGTGTGGTGGGGTTGGGCCGGGGTGTGCATGTTCTGGAGGAAGGATAGAAGGTTGTCGGTGCAGCTGGAGAAATGGGTGTTGAAAGCTTCAGCAACACAGATGGGGTCGGAGATGAGGGTGCCATTTACTAAAAGTGTTGGGAGAGGTGGTTGGGTTGGGTGAGAGAGCAGGGATTTGAGGGATTTCCATAAGTCCATAGGGTGGTTAGAATTTTTACTAAAGGAAGATAAGAAGTAGGACTTTTTTGCTTGGTGAATGCTATTTGTGCAAGCATTTCGAAGGGCTCTGTAGGTAGTAAGGGAGGCCTGGGAGCCCAGTTTCTTATAAGTTTTCCAGGCATAGTCCCTGGTGTGGCAATTTCTGATTATATCAGCTGTGATCCAGGGGAGATGCGCTCCTCTAACTCTTTTTGTGCACAGTGGAGCGTGCTTGTCCCATACTTTTAGGGATCTGAATTTAAATGCATTAGAGGCATTGTCAATGGAAGATGCCTCGGTGATGCAGGACCAGTTTACCCTTCCCAGGTCCGCCAGGAGAGATACTAGGTCTAGGGAGTTGTATGACCTGGTGCGCAGCGTCTTTGGGGGAGAGGGGCTATGAACCTTCCTGATCAGGTAAATCATGTGATGATCACTAATAGAGTCAGGAAGTAGGCCTGCTTTAAGGATTCTATGTGGGTGCATGCTGAGTGCCCAGTCCAGTAGGGAGTGTTTTTTTGTCTTGTGGTTAAGTCTGGTAGGCTGTTTTATCAGTTGCGTGAGGTTTGGGGCCTTTATTTTAGTCTTCAGGTGGGCTTTATCAACTCCTAACCAATTGGAATTATAATCCCCTGTGGCATGGAGCTCACCTCCTTTAGCTAGGGACTGTAATGTGGTTAGATGGCAAAGGATATCATCAGTGGGTGTGCATGGGGGGCAGTACGTGCTTGCCACGTATATTGGGGAGGTATATGGAAGTGATGGTTTAATTAGTGTGGAGTCTATATTTGCGGGGAGAGAGGGGATCTCAACAATAGTGAATTGACGACTCTTTAAGATATACATAGCCGTGCCTCCACCTTTCTTTTTCCCTCGCCTGTCATGCCTTATAATTGTGTATCCTGGGATGGAGACTTCGGCATCCGTGTGATGTGGTTTTAGCCAGGTTTCGGAGATGGTCAGTATGTCAGGGTGTAGTGTTAAGGTGGTTGGTTGTAATAGCGAGATTTTGGATAGCAAGCTGCAGATATTTAGGTGGAGTATGCGTAGGCCTTTGGGGAGAGTGAAAGGGGTGGGGGTGATGGTTGGGTTTGGACCTGGGTTTACCTCTATGTCCCCTGACAGGAGCAGGAGAAGGGCATAGAGATGCATCATTTTTGTCCTGGAATAGGTTTTGCATGCATTGGTGTTGCAGCGAAGAGAGGAAGCTGATGGGTGACGGAGGGTTGAGAATTTTAAGATCGAGAGCCCTGGGTGAAAAGAGGGTGGCAGGATTGCAGCATATATAATGCCGTAGTAGACATGAACCAAGTCCAGTACCTGCGAGTGAGGGGAGGCATCAAGATGTGGCTGAGGGGTGCACCGAGGGGGCAGGGCCGGTGGGGGTTCCCTCATTGGGAGGGTTGTAGGTGGTAAGGAGGTTTGTGTTGCCATAGACAGCCAAAGGAATGTGGTGAGAAACAACATCCTGGGCAGGTATATTAATTTAGCTGCAAGAAAATTGGTAGGTGCCCTCTAGTGGAGGCAGCTGATAAGCTGCAAATGGAAAAGTGGGCTGTATTCAGTGTATTCAGCCATGTGACTACTGCCTGTACAGCCTATAAAATGAGAAGCTGACCAAGGGTGGTGGTGGGGGTGGTGGGGAGCCAGCACGTAGCGCCGACGGGGTAGAAGCACACACAAGCACAGAGAAGCAGCAGTGGACAAGCTGAAATAGTTTTTAACAATGAAATCAGCAGTTTCAGTTTGAATTTGGCAACTGAATTCATGCTCTGCTGCCGTTTATCCCGTACCTGGTGCTTCGGGGGGGTTCCGAGGTCGGGCGAATACAGGGGAGGGCTGGCGACTACTCCTGGAGCCCTTATGACCCCTATGCCAGCTTCTGTGGAAGAAAAGAGGGGTTTTATAGAAAAACAGTGGGAGAAGTAAGATTACAGCCTTAGGTAAGTGAACAGACAATTGGAGCAGGGGATTTGAAATGGTATTGTTACAAGTGTGGAGCAAGTAGGATTGAGCTAGCTAGTTACGGTAGTAGGGGGCCTTTGAGACCACAAAGTTAATGGCCACCGTGATCCTGGTGCTGGCATGGTCGCGCTGATCTGTGCAGTCGCACTACCGGAGTCAAGGCAGCCTCTCCACTCAACCAGCTCAGGCAATGCTGCACAGGCTCCCCATTTAGTTTTTTTTTTTGTGGAATTGAGTATGGGGCACGAGCGTTTCTTAGGGCGCCAAAGACTACAGGAGTCAGGGCAGCCTCTCCTCACTAGCTGCTCAGGCAATGCTGCACAGGCTGTAAGTAGATTTTTTATGCAGTAATACGATTAAGGGCTTGACAGCTCCAAATGCTGTGAGCTGCTAGTTTGCCCCGGTTGCCTTAATGCACACTGTACCAAGTTTACCAGGGGAAAGCCAGCAGTCCTTAAAGTTCCACATGATACTATGCATTTCAATGGGGAAAACAGTAGGTTTACTTAAAGCACCTATACAAACAGTTCTATTAGCAGGGTGAAACAGGTGAAAATTTGGGTTACAAAAACTATCAGCACTCCTGTGACAGCAATTCAAGCACAGAGAAGCAGCAGAGGACAAGCTGAAATAGTTTTTAACAATGAAATCAGCAGTTTTCAGTTTGAATTTGGCACCTGAATTCACGCTCTGCTGCCATTTAAACCATACCTGGTGCTTCAGGGGGGTTCCGAGGTCGGGCGAATGCAGGGGAGGGCAGGCGATTAGTCCTGGAGCCCTCATGACCCCTATGCCAGTTTCTGGTACTTTGGGGGTGTCCAAGGTTGGGCAAATGCAGGGGAGGGCTGGCGATTACTCCTGGAGCCTTCACAACCCCTATGCCAGCTTCTGGTGCTTCGGGGGGTTTCTGAGGTTGGTCAAATGCAGGGGAGGGCTGGTGATTACTCAGAGATGGTCCTACACCACCCTTTATAGGGATTGACCCCAGAAGGTCTTTTAGAAGTGTTGGATCTATCGGGATTACCGGGTGCAGGGGAGGATCCCGAGAACCTGCTACAGGCTTACAATCAGGCTGTAGTTGGGGCTCTGAATACCCTGGCTCCAGTCCGAGTTTGCCCAATCACCCTTCTCCCTTGGTCCCCTTTGTTTGATGGGACTTTGAGGGAGCTGAGGAGAGTAGGGTGATGATTAGAGCATTGTTGGTGGAGATCCAGCCTGGATGCCGACAGACTTAGACTGATGGAACATTACAGGAACTATCAGTTGGCAATCTCTGATAAGAAGGCAGAATTCCTGTCCGGAGTGATTGCTGCAGTTCAGAATTGACCAGCTCAGCTCTTTTGAATTGTGGACAGACTGTGCAATCCAGTCTGTCTGCAAGATCAAACAGCATCTTCTTAAGATAAGTGTGAGGAGTTTGCTCACTTATTTGCTGATAAGGTTGCTGACATCAGGTCTGAGATCCATTTAGCATGCTCTACGGAGGTGGCTGTGGTCAGTGTGGTGTCACTATTCCTTGGATTTGTTGGATGGAGTTTGATAGGTTGGAGACTGAAGATGTCTTGCGGATTCTCTAAGGTATGATGCCGACCTGCTGTAGTTTGGACTCAGGTCCAACCTGCCTTTTAATAGGTTCTGTTGATGTCATCAGCCCTATCCTTGTGGAAATAGTCTGGTGTTCAATGGAGTCAGGCGAGTTTCTGAGCATTTGTAACTCTGGTGAGCTGTGGTAACTCCCCTTCCTAAGAAATCTTTATTTGAACCAGACTGGTCCACTAACTACAGAGCAGTCTCTAACCTTCCCTTTGTGGGAACGATTATTGAGATGTCATAACACTGCAGTTGGAGAGCCATCTTACCATCCATGACATCTATGATCCTTTCCAGTATGGATTTTGTAAGAGGCATAGCACAGAGACTGCACTGATACAGGTGCTCAATGATCTCCTGATCATGAGAGATCAGAAGTGCCATTCAGTCTTGGTACTCTGAGATCTCTCTTTAGCTTTTGACACCACGGACCATGAGGTGCTGCTAGAATGTCTGCGAGTCATCTGTGGCCTGTCTGGTATGGTCCTCAAATGGTTCCATTCTTTACTCAATTCCTCAGTGGCAGTTCTCAGAGAGTGGTTTTAGGGACTTGTTCCTCTGAATCATTACCTCTGCCATGTGGAGTGCCGCAGGGTTCCATGCTGTCCCCCATGTTGTTCACGGTGTACATACGCTGCCATTACGAGACATTGTGAGGTGGTATGGGTTGGGTTTTTACTGCTATGCAGGTGATACCCAGCTCTACCTGTCCTTTTTGCCCAACCAGGATAGTGCGCTGTCAGTGTTTAACAACTGCCTCATGGAAATCCAGGACTGGATGAATACCAGCTGGTTGAAACTGAATTCTGACAAGACTGAGGTGCTGGTTGTGGATCCTGGCCACTGGATAGAGGGGTCAGTGGTGGGATGTACCTCGGGGCTTTGGTTTGGTGGTGCCCAGTTGCTGACCTCTGAACGGGTATGGAATCTGGAGGTAATACTTGACATTGGGCTGATGCTTCATTCTCAGATGTCGGCCATGGTCAAGTCCTCTTTTTACCATCTGAGGAATATCACCTAGATTAAGCACCTAGTTCCATCTGTCAACCTTCCAACAGTGATTCACACCTTTGTGACCTCACGCCTTGACAGCTATTACTCCCTTTACCTATGGCTTCCAGGGGTTGATATCTGCTACTTGCAGCTCATACAGAACACAGTGGTCAGGTTATTGTCTGACTTATCTTGATCCAGCCATATTACAAATGTGCTGCACAAACTGCACTGGCTGCCAGTTCAATGGTGTATCACCTTCAAGGTTGGCTTGCTGACCTATAAAGCCCTGCATGGATGGGGGTCCAAGCTACCTGTAAGATCTCCTGCACCCCTACTTCCCCCACCAACCACTCCACTCAGCCAATGAGGGATTCTTGGAGATTTGCAGGGTACAGATAAAAACATCTGGATCTTGGGCATTTTTGTTCAGAGCCCCAACCCTGTGGAATTCTCGGCCTCATCGGAAATGAGAGTGTCTGACAGTGGACAGCTTCAAAACTGCACTAAAAACCTATTTATTTGAGCTTGCCTTTGGAGACACGTTTTAATTTATGTTGGACTTTGCTATTTGGGTTTTAATTATAGTGACTGGATGAATGATTTTAGAATTTTATTGTTTTAATTTGATATTGTATTGTTTGTACAGTGCTTTGGTACAATGTGAACAGCACTCCATAAATAAAGATTATTATTACTGCTACCCTTATTTCTTATCGCTACCTCTTTCTTTCTGTGGGGTCTGCATAAGTGTTCAATATAGGGTTTGAATTGTTGGTAGTGTATGGTGTCTCTACTGTTGTCAGCAATATTTCATGTTTCTCTGTGCCAGACCTCTTATCAAAGTTGAATTCCATTGTTCCTTTCTCCAGGGGGTAACCGCATGTTTCAGGATCTCAGCCTGTCCGGGACTGCTCCCCCCGGTCACCATAAATTATACTTCCTGGAATGTTAGGGGCCTCAGCTCCCCCATCAAGAAGAAGAGGGTCCTGAACAGACTGAAATCCATGGGGGTAGGGTTGCTGTGTTGCAAGAAACACAAGGCCAAACAATTGGACACACACCATATCCATGATTAATAGAAAGAGGTCACTCTTTAGTTCATGTGAAAGATAAAAAATCCATGTATTGCAAAGTGCAAAAAATATTAAATCAGACTGACACCAAAACTTTAGACTCCTAATGCATTTCAGATATCATCATCCTTTGTCAAAGGCATACTGAATACTAGGCAAAACTGCTTAAATAGTGACTCACCTGAATGACATACTGTATATCTGATGTTATAACCAACTACTGGCATAGTAACAATGAAAATCCACATTCTATAAAAAAACATATACTAATATGCATTGGATAACTATCAATTGAATATAAATATATATAGACATATATCTGCTGTCATAGCCAACTACTGAAATAGCAAAAATGTAAATTTACTATCTAAAAAAAATATAGTAATGTACATAGGATAAATATCAATGAAATATAAATACATATAGACAGATATGTAGATAGATATATATTATAGTGGCATGGTAGTGCCACAATAATTAAGGTTCAATTATCACTTCTGTGTTAAACACCAAATTATATGCTTTAATAACTTTGCAACCATTTGACCAATTTACATAAAATTCTGCAAGCACCATCAGAGACCAAAGATCTCTGGATTTGGCAAGTGTCATTCTGCTCGGTCATGTAGGTGCAGAGATACAGAATGGCAAAAATTGTGTAAATTATCATTTTTGTGTATATTGTCACACCATTTCTTGGAAACAGCTTGCAGGTTTGGTCTGATCTTTTTAAGGGTATATCAGACTTGGTTCGCAGATGTGCCTTTTAATGGTCTGGTAAAAAAAAATATTAATCCATTCAAAAGACATAAAAGTTTCAAGTGTCCTATTATTTCCAAGGGAAAAATTAGATATGCCATGTGAAACAATTATTTTGCTACCGTGAAAGCATTTTTTATTGTTGCAAATGTGAAATGTAGTGTCGAGATTCCTCCATCTTGTTTTTAGTTATCGAGACAAACAAATTGAAATAATTCAAAAAATACTTGCAGTTGGTAAACACCAACTGCTGTTTTTACCTAATCAGGACCTGAGAAATAAGATTAGGTTTTCAGTTTGCCTCACAAATGCCCAAAAATTTGTTAATTTTGTCCACGACATATTTGTGTCATAAATTGTGGCAGTTGTTTCACGAAACAAGGTGGAATTACTGCTATAAATTGCAGGAATATTTCATTGTTTTTGTGAAAAGGTGAAGGGTATGCTGCACAAACAGCTGATGCAATTTGTAGCCCAAACTTACCCCGGAATCTAATTCCTTGGCCCCCTTTTTGGCAAACACCTGTTGATGTTTACCTAATTCAAGTATTAACAAGGGGAAGGTGGAAGAGGCATGAAAAGAGCATTATAAATTATGCTACCTTTCCAGGAACACTACAACGAGTCCCAGATGTCTTGTCATCCTCACTCATAGAAAATACAGTAGCTAAGGGCTGAGGTGAGCTGCCCATTCGCAAAAAGTATGTTATCCTTCACTATTAAACTTTTTCCATAGCCCTATCCTTCTTCTCCCCCTCCTGAGGGTAGACATAGGGAGCTGAGGAAGAATCCCAGAAAGTGATGGCGGGGAAAAAGGGATGGAACAGAACATATCACATCTCCCATTCAAACTCCATTCACCTCCCCATCACTGCACCAGCTGGTAACATACTGTAAGTACCAGCTCCTGTTAAAAACCATCTGCAACCCTGTAAGTCAGTTTGTTTTATTCTGTTGTAACAATTCAGTTGGGGGGGAGCCATAAACTCTCATTGCAGCCTGTTGCTTTATTTGATAGCCAACATTGGGGGGCCCAATCCCCGTGTAACCATGTAGACACCCCCCATAGTGTGGGACATTGGGAAACCCTCCCTCAGTGTCCCAAAATAGTTTAATTAGTGTTTAATGTAATATCAGACACCAGTATGCCCACACCTGGTGTTGGATGCCCCCCAAAGTCAGTTGTTTCAATTCTGGGTACCGACATCAGGGTGCCCAATCCCTGTGTCAGCATTCTCAAGTCACTCCCCCAGAAATGTGGGACACTGGGGAGCCCACTCCCAGTTTCCAAAAATATTCATTTGTAGCCCGCAAAAAAAATTTTCTAGACTGCTTTTTGGTTTTTAAACCTGAAAAAAGAAAACAGTCCTTCATCACACCCCCCACCCTGTCGACCCACCCACTGAGCACCCACCGCCCCACCCCTCCTTGTCCTATACTTACCACTGGAGGTTGTCACCTGACATCTTCTGTGGACAGGGGCACCTCTTCACTCTTCAAAGTTGAACTGCTAACTGAGGAATCAAGGTAAGTGGGTATAATATATTTCAAAGGAGTCTGAACTTATATTGATTACTTTGCCATTTTTTGGTCTTTCTGCACTATATTTTTAACATGGCCTTTTTGGGACCACACCTCATGAAGACTGAAACTTTTGTTTTATTAATCAGGCCCAGAAGGTAATTTTGCAGTCACTGTTCATGGGGTGTCCTAAACTGCCATGTTGAAAATTTGGTGCAAAAGTAACAAAATGGCAGAGTTACACATTCATTGAAATTCTTCTGTGACATGCATAACTTTGATGATTTTCAATATTTTGACTCCAAAATTTCAACATAGCCATTTTTTCACACCACCTCATGAACAGTACAGCTGTCATTTTCCGCATCCTGTCTGAAACATGTTTTTGCCACTGTGGCATGGAATGGTGTTTTGGATTTGAAAATGTTTAAGCTATGGAGTTTATGAGGTGGGGACATAAGAAGACTATGTTGAAAATTTGGGGTCCAAATATGAAAATATGGCAAAGCTATGACCATTCATTGCAATTTTCCCTACACCCACTCATAACTTTGGAACAGTTAAATATTTTTACCCCAGATTGTCAACATAACTTTTTATTACCCCACCTCATGTATGCCACAGCTGTCATTTTTCCAATCATGCCCAAAATGTATTTTTGCACCTGCAGCATGGAATGGCATTGCAGTTGCACAGAATTATATTTTGGTGTGGATTTGGCAATTTTTCTGTACTAGGGTACAGGATGTGGGGTAATTAGAAGGCTATGCTGACAATTTGGTCACTATTAAACTATAAATGGAAATGCGCTTTTATAAAGGGATGGAAGCATAGGACCCAGAGGGCCCTGCACTCCCATAAACAAATAAGGATATGACTACAGTGGCAGCCATGATATGGTCAGATATTTCCAGAAATTTCATTAAATATCTAAAGAAATTCTCTCTGGTGGTCCATAATGGTAATACAGCCAGATATATCACAGACATTTCAGGAAATATCTGACCATGTCTATGGCTACCACTATATATTATCTGAAAAAGTAAGAGAATTCATTGCAAAAACCTTTGTTAATGCATCAGTTAAGGTTCTTATTAAAGTGAAAAAAGCAGGGAAATGTGGGGTTAGGGTTTCAACCCTAACACCCCACCCCTACCCTGCAGACATTGACAAGCATCAGGGTTGTGCCTTGGGGTCATCTGCCCTATCACTCACCCCATTCTCCTATACTCCTCCCATCTCATCTTATTTACTTATGGAATGGGATGAGCATTAGGGCTGATGACTGCTAGGCACACTCCTGATGCCTGTCAGTGTCTGCAGGGTGGGGTGGGTGTTAGGGTTTGAAACCATAGCACTACATTTCCTGATTTTGTCACTTTAATAAGAACTTAACTGATGTATTAACAAACTTTTGAATGATATATATATATATATATATATATATATATATATATATATTGCAAAAACTACATTAATGCAGAGATTCAGGTTGTAAAACACAAAGCACACAGCCCATAGCCTCCTGTCCAAAGCACAAACTACATCTCCAAACCTGTGCCTCACAGTGATACAGTACTGCCAATATAATCTGTCAGAGCTTTCTTCATGCAGGACATAATATTTGACCTCATCTTATCCAGGGTAGGGGTGGGCACGAGGGTTGACAACCACAAGTAAGACCCCACCACTGATTTACCAATACTCCTGAGACCCAAATCTCTAATGTTTTTTCATTTCCCATCTTTGTGCACTTTGCATTTTACAATCCTAATATCTGCATTAACATAGTTTTTAGCAACTGATTTCCCTTCTTTTTGTGATAGTGGAACTGTATCCGCATTTGCACAAAATTATATAAATACAATATTGGAGACAGTCCTGCTGCAGTGCATGGGTCCAGCAGACCACAACACATGTGTTGATACTTTGTGGGTGAGGTTCCCTGACACAATACAAGGTGTCTCGTCTGTGCCAAAACAGTGCTACATTCCTACCCAGACCATGACTGGTGCTGCAAGCTGCAGCACCTTCCCCATCAGCCTAGTCCCAGTAAACCAGATCACCGAGTTCACACCTGAACTCAGCTCACTGGCATGGTACAGTACGGCAGTATGTTCCTTAGAGGTGCAACTAACATCCCTGCAAATTATGTTAACTAATAATTTTTGGTTTTTATATTTTGACCCAAACCTTCAACATAGTCTTCTTATGACCCCCACCTCATAAAGCCCCTAGGTGAAACTTTTCATATCCATTCTGAAACATCATTCCGTGCCACAATTGTGAAAACATGTTTTGGACAGGATGTGAAAAAATGACAGCTGTACTGTTCATGAGGTGGTGTGAAAAAATGGATATGTTAAAAATCCACAGTCAAAAGGCCATGTTGAAAATTTGGTGCAAAAATTCACAAAAATGACAAAGTTATCAACATAAGTTCAAAATGCCATTGGAAACGCATTATACAGCATTTAGCTGTATTCCTCCATTCACAGTTCGGCTTTGAAGACTGCAGACGTGTCCTGTTCCATAGAAGATGTCATCAGTTGACATCCAGAGGTAAGTATAGGGTAAGGGGTGGGGTGGTGGGTGCACAGTGGGAGGGTAGGGGGCAGGGAGATGGTGGGGATGATGAGGACTGTTTTCTTTTTTCCAGGTTAAAAAAAAAGACATTACAGGAATATTTTTCCTTTTCAGGTGAAACTGAAACTATTTTGTGACACTGAAGGTGGGCTCCCCATTGTCCTACACTGCTATGGGGGTAATGCCAATAGCCGACATGGGGATTGGGCCCCCGATGTCAGCTGTGTATTAAATCAATGGGTACAAAGGAGGAAAGCATCCAACACTGGGGTGGGAATCCCGGTGTCAGATAACAATACAAAAAAATATAATCAAATCAATAAATTAAATAAATATACAGCAGCAAATACAGAAAATATGTGGGCCTTTAAGACAGAACTGAGACAGTATCTAGTCAGCATTGGTACGCGTCCATATTTGTAAGTTCATGAACTCTCCTTTCCCAAACTCCTTCTCCACTGGACCTAGTCCATCCCTTTAAGATGTACTCTTATTAAATTCTTTTTCATCTGTTCTACATATGTAACCCCTTTGTTACCCAGGGTTACTAGAATCCCAGTAAGACCTAGTGGTAGGCAGGGAAGGCAGCTTGTGAAACTCCAGTTAAATGGGTTTCACACTGTCTCACTCTGTCCTCAGTCACAGCTGAGACTTGAGAGATGAAATCATTATAGAACTGTCGCAGCTGCATGAGCCACATTTGGAATCTTCAGCTCAGAGAGTGAAGTTTAGAACTTTGGGAAATTCAAAGTGAGTCTTCCATTTGTCCTTAAGCAAGAAGGAAGCATTAGTGTGCAGTGTGATTTCTCACTCAGAAAAAAGGAACTGTTCCCGTATTTTACCTTTTTAAAGTGGTGGAGACCGCTCCCCCAGTCTCAATGCCTCCTCCCTCTGGAGGGGAGGTAGGAAAGTTCTCTGTGGGTTCCAGGGGCAATCCCCTTCTCCCACCCTGGGAAGAAAGCTGCCTGTTTTAATTTAAGTTCAGTCTGTTCATGTATAACAGCAAAGGTTACAGCACTTCGCCTGTGGGGCACCTGCAACGAATGGGTGAGTGTTTAGCTCCATTGGAAGGGGCAAAACAACTTCTTTTCTTCAGTTAGATTACAAGTAAATGTGGACTGCTATTTGAGAGTACTATGTCAACTAGGACAAACAAATAGAGCAGTCATCTGTTCAAAGTGTTAATGGATGTAAAGTTCACTGTAGAGGGGGTGCTTCAGGTCATCCACCGTTCAATCTGCATTTTAAAGTCTAAAGTTCTGTGTGTCCAGAGAAATGGCCGGGTATGGGCTGTGGGAGCTGGAGGTGGGAAAACCCCCCATCTTTAGTAACCAGGTCCACCTCTACAGATTTCTTCTGTGTTTTTGCTACTTGCCTCATGCGCTGGGCCAGTGATGGGTGGGTACCCAGACGGGTCGCGAATCTCAGTGTGGCCTCTAGGACACAGACTCTAAGTGGTATGGGAGCCACAGGATGGGAAAATTACTCCTTGTTGGATGGGAGTCTCCTTGTTTGATGGGAGTTTCGATTGGAAGTACGAAAACAAAAATCTCTCTAGGAGTCGCAGACTTCAAGTGGTGTGGGGATCCACAGTTTGGGAGTCTCCTTGTTTGATGGGATGTCTTTCCAAGTAAAGTTTGGGTTCATTCACCAAGTGGACCGTCAGTCGAGTGGCCGGCAGGGGAGCCGGGTCAGTCGGGCTGTGTATCCAATGTGCATGCAAAGTCCGGGCTGAGTGCCTGGTGGGTCCAAAGCCAGACAACTGTTCTAATGTGTTCATTCCTCAAATGGACCGCTGTGTTTTAAAGTCTAATCTGCATTACAGTTACATAGCCCTTTGGGGGACCATGCAGTGCTTTGTTTATGTTCAGTGAGTTAATAAATAAAGCCACACTGAAAAATCCCAATTCTGGTTCTGGACATTACAGTTATTGCTTCCTGTAGTTGGATTTACTTGGGTGCCTCTGTGCAGAATAGCCAAACCTAGGTCTCTTGTGCCAGGTAACCTCATCCTTCCCCGAACCCGTAGATACATATGTATACCCATGTTACAAAAATGGGAGCATATGGGTTACAAAAATGGAGGCACCGCTTTGGATTTGTTTGGGATGGAAGGTGCTTGGGCAAGTAGGCTAGCGTTTTGGCTATCTGGCAGTCGGTAGCCCAAAAAAGTTGAAGCAATTTCCCTAGTGTGTGCTGTGTGCTGTGATTCTTGTGCTGCTGTTTAAAAAATGCCAACTGTTTACCAAGGAGCTGTATCGCCAAAGTGTGTGTCCTTGTCCTGCATCAACATAATTTACAGCGTTTGTCAGTTTTAAAATAAAGTTCTGTGAAGGAAAGTGTGGAAAACTAGGGGTAGCAACAAAGAAATTATGCCCTGGATGTTGGAAATGCTTTCTGTGCAATACTAGAGACTGCAGAGTTAATGGCAATGTTACATGGTTGAAAATGGGCTCCCGCCTGGAGTCAGTTAAAAAAAGTGCATCTTTTCAGTTTAAATTTGCCTGCTCGACGATCGCTGAGGAGAGGAGCCTCGTGAGGAAGAAGAGGCTCATTTGCATGGCGCCGTTGTGGTTGGTCAGTTTGCCATTAGTCCCGCCCTTCAGCCAGCTCTTCAGAGTCTGCTTCAGCATTCGAGAGGGAGACAGAGAGTAGTGCGTGTACTGGCAGTGGAGGAGCGTTCGCGAAGTGTTCAAAGCACTGTAAACAGTAAAAAAGTGACTTTTCAGTTAACAATCAGGCTCAAGCCACTTATCGATCGCGGGATCAGTGAATTGTGTGGTTAATACTACGATCACGGAGACTGCCCACCTGTTTGCAATCTGAGGCCTTCAAAATCTGGCTGCAGGCCATTTTACCCCATCGCAGCAATCTGCTTCAATAACAGTGAGTAAACTATTTAAAACTGCTCAAATCAGTGATTTTCAGAGAATGCCATATAAAATGTGTGTGCAGCTGTGTAGTAGCTTTGCAAGTAGCGATTGTGTGATGTCCTGCTGGCAAGTGCAAGTCTGTAAAGCCATTAAATGTGTGCATAGCAATGAAAGTAGCCTCAGTTTAAAGTTTGCAGCCAGAGAGAGACTGTAGGTTGTGAAATAAGTGCAACACTAGTAAAAGCAGGCAATCCTGTGCTGAAACCTGAAGTTTTAAAAGGGACTGTATTTAAATGAATGTTGCCAGCAAGTGAAAAGTCCAAGGAAAATCCTGTAAATGTGTGAACAGCCAGAACAGAGCAAGTTGTGCAGTTTGAATAAAAGTTATTAGTAGCTGATGTAAATCGGGTGCACAGTGGCTTGACCCAGAGTCTGAATGTTGATGCACAGGAGTGCTGCCGCCATTACAGGGTGGGGTAGTAAAGTAAACACAGCAGCAGAGGAGCCATTTTAAAGCTACAGAGTGTGTTCATTTAAAGTGGGACTTTCAATTACAGTGAACTTTTGTTTGTTTTCCTGCAGTTATGGCCTCAGGACCAGCTCGTTACCCTGATCATGCCCGGGTTGCAGTAACAGCAGCAGTAAATAGATTGAGAGATATTGAAAATTGGTGCTATAGAGGGCAACTCCCTCCTGATGTGGCAATTCCTAATTATCCAGTGCGTGTATGCCAGATGTGCTTGAGTGCTGGAAGGGATGTCTTCATGATTCCTCACTGTGCTGGACGTCTACAAAAATATGGCTTGTATAAAGCGCCCAAATTGCTTGGCTCCACATGGACACAACTTCAAGAATCTGCAGTTGGCAGCACACAGCATCAGGCGGAGCCTGTGGAGGAAGGTCCTCGGGGAGTGTGGCACAAAGTTAGAGAGTGCAGAATTAGAGACTGAATCTGAAATTGAAGCATTGGATGCTGGATCTCAGAAGGCAAGTTCAGATAAAGCATCAATAGTCCTCTGGGTGGGGGGG
Source organism: Neoceratodus forsteri (assembly GCA_016271365.2). Lineage (NCBI taxonomy): Eukaryota > Metazoa > Chordata > Ceratodontiformes > Ceratodontidae > Neoceratodus > Neoceratodus forsteri. The sequence continues at coordinate 1,023,119,961 of CM028129.1, forward strand.
CCTAGCCCAAGTCTCGAAGGTGAAGATGAGATGTGGGAGGCCATTGAATGGGAGGTGTCGACCTCCGCTCCCAGTGATGAATGGATAGTCTCGGGGGTGAGAACTACTGCTCACTCCTGGGCTCAGATCCTCAGTGAAGTGGAAGATGAGGGGGAACCTATGTGGCCTTGTGAGAAAGGAACGGGTACACAGCCTCAAGATCTTGCCTCGGAGGAATGTGTTCAAGAAGGTGGTGATGCCACTGCCCTGGCTTCACCAGAAGAAGAAGTCAGGGATCCATTTTTAATTTCATTGAGGATGTGAAGCTGGCAGAACCAGGACTGGCCACCCCCAAGCCAGGCGAGCGGTCTCAGATTGACCAAAGCAAGTAAAGAGGAGAGACTGGTTCGTACAAAGGCCAATGAAATCTTTGGTATGACCTTTCCTACCTTTCCTTGGAGAGTCTGGGAGGAGATTGAGAACTGCAGGAAATCCTGGATCTGGGATGAAGCAATGAAACATGTGCATCCTGGGGCTAACCAGCATGTAAAGAATAGACTGTTCCATGAAAAGTATACACAGTGGAAGAGAGGCAGGACACTGTTTAGGGACAGAGTGAGAATAGTGGATGGAGAGGGACGCGAAGTCTTCCACTGTGTGAATTATGTGCGTCCAGACGGAGTAATAATTCAAGCCCCTGATCCCCTCTACTATTGGCCTCAGTGCAAGGACCTCCCAGTAATTAAGCCCGTGCCTACAAAATGGAGAGCCGAGCAGTGGTAGTCAATACTGCCACATCTAGACTGTGAAGTGCCCTTATTGAACTGCCAATACGAATAAATAAGAAATCAGGTGCCCCATATTCTTCAGTCCACAGTGTACTGCCCTAATCAGCAACCATCTACTGGTACCACCAGATGACTTCAGATCCAGAGAGGACACCATCCCAGCTGTTTTCCTGTTCATCGCCTAGTAATCGGATGACACCAGACCAGCTGTTTTTCTTTTTGTTCCTGTTCTAAGGTTCCTTCTCCAGTTATGACATCAGCCCAGCTGTTTCCAGATGTGCACTCCTGTGGGTTCCCGGAAGATGTCCGCCCAGCTGTAGCAGAAGGAATGCTGCCAGGGAGAGTCTTCGGAAGGGACCAGGTTTGTGACGTTCGAATACTTCAAGAGGCTGGTGAGTCAGAAAAATTCTTTTTATTCTATCTTTATGACATTGCAATATACACCCTACACTACAGACTTCAAACAGTGTGTGAACTGTCCGCAAAGACTCTCCCTTCGGGATTATTGCCTTAAAGAACTATAGCTTCACGGGCCGGCCCAGGAGAGACTCTTTAATGGACTGGTCTTCGGGCCTTGTAGTCACTAGTGGGACATTTAGGGCATTCCATCCCCCCCAAAGGTGTATTGTTATCAATGTCATTGTACTTTAATGTAAATACTGTTTTCTACCTTTTTTCTAAAAAACAAAAAAAAATCCTTTTTCTTTTTTGGGATTGTTCAGTGCTTTTTCTGCGTGGTAAGGATTGTTGTTGTTGCTGTTGTCATAGTTGTTGTTTAGATAGACTGCACATGCAGATTAGGATGTGTTTTTTTTTTTTTTGTTTTTTCTTACAGGTGTTCCTGGAAGACAGAAGAGAAGACAAGAAGAGGAGGAGGGGCTCATCGGAGTCCCTCGTCAGTGCTTATGGTTTAGAATTTAAATGTACTGTGTTATTGTTGCTAAAGGTTGTAGTTGCAGGCTGCCCAAGGTCGGGGAGGTCCCCAGGTTTTGTTTTTGTTTGGGATGTTATGTTAGAGGCAGATAGGTTTTCCCTAGAGGGTTGGGGTGGATGGACAGGCTGTGGCCCTGACCTGCAGTAGAGGCCGCAGTGCTGATCTATCAGGGCTATGCTCTGGACGGTTCTACCAGAGCCACTAGGTGTCCATAGTAAGTGGATAGAGTAGAGGTTGATATGTCAGCTATAGGCCTCTAGGCCCTTAGTGTTGCCTACCTGTGCTCGCACATGGTAGGAGGGGGCCTGATCACCCCCCTCCGCAGGTAGCACATAGGGTGGGATGGCCTAAGGCCGGGTGCATAATGACTGGGGACAGTCATTTTCCTGGTCAAGGGCACGTGTAACCCCTTTGTTACCCAGGGTTTCTAGAATCCCAGTAAGATCTAGTGGTAGGCAGGGAAGGCAGCTTGTGAAACTCCAGTTAAATGGGTTTCACACTGTCTCACTCTGTCCTCAGTCACAGCTGAGACTTGAGAGATGACATCATTATAGAACTGTCGCAGCTGCATGAGCTACATTTGGAATCTTCAGCTCAGAGAGTGAAGTTTAGAACTTTGGGAAATTCAAAGTGAGTCTTCCGTTTGTCCTTAAGCAAGAAGGAAGCATTAGTGTGCAGTGTGATTTCTCACTCAGAAAAAAGGAACTGTTCCCATATTTTACCTTTTTAAAGTGGTGGAGACTGCTCCTCCAGTCTCAGTGCCCCCCTCCCTCTGGAGGGGGGGTAGGAAAGTTCTCTGTGGGTTCCAGAGGCAATCCCCTTCTCCCACCCTGGGAAGAAAGCTGCCTGTTTTAATTTAAGTTCAGTCTGTTCATGTATAACAGCAAAGGTTATAGCACTTCGCCTGTGGGACACCTGCAACGAATGGGTGAGTGTTTAGCTCCATTGGAAGGGGAAAAACAACTTCTTTTCTTCAGTTGGATTTCAAGTAAATGTGGACTGCTATTTGGGAGTACTATGTCAACTAGGACAAACAAATAGAGCAGTCATCTGTTTAAAGTGTTAATGGATTTAAAGTTCACTGTAGAGGGGGTGCTTCAGGTCATCCACCATTCAATCTACATTTTAAAGTCTAAAGTTCTGTGTGTCCAGAGAAATGGCCGGGTATGGGCTGTGGGAGCTGGAGGTGGGAAAACCCCCCATCTTTAGTAACCAGGTCCACCTCTACGGATTTCTTCTGTGTTTTGCTACTTCGCTCATGGCTAGCCAGTGATGGGGTGGGTACCAGACGTGGGTCGAACTGAAAATCTCTAGGAGTCGTGAGACTTAAGTGGTATGGGGAGCTCACAGGATGGGAAAACTCTCTTGTTGGATGGGAGTCTCCTTTGTTTGATGGGAGTTTCGATTGGAAGTACGAAAACAAAAATCTCTCTAGGAGTCGCAGACTTCAAGTGGTGTGGGGATCCACAGTTTGGGAGTCTCCTTGTTTGATGGGATGTCTTTCCAAGTAAAGTTTGGGTTCATTCGCCAAGTGGACCATCAGTCGAGTGGCCGGCAGGGGAGCCGGGTCAGTCGGGCTGTGTATCCAATGTGCATGCAAAGTCCGGACTGAGTGCCTGGTGGGTCCAAAGCCAGACAACTGTTGTAATGTGTTCATTCCTCAAATGGACCACTGTGTTTTAAAGTCTAATCTGCATTACAGTTACGTAGCCCTTTGGGGGACCATGCAGTGGTTTGTTTATGTTCAGTGAGTTAATAAATAAAGCCACACTGAAAAATCCCAATTCTGGTTCTGGACATTACAGTTATTGCTTCCTATAGTTGGATTTACTTGGGTGCCCCTGTGCAGAGTAGCCAAACCTAGGTCTCTTGTGCCAGGTAACCTCATCCTTCCCCGAACCCGTAGATACATATGTATACCCATGTTACAAAAATGGGAGCATATGGGTTACACACAAAATTGGCAAAGTACATTACTGCCCTCTACCACTTCATCTCCAATCTCCATGCTCCCTATCACTACCCTGCATCCCTCTCCTGAATTTTGCCTTGACCCAGACACTCTGAGTCTGCCTTCTCCTTTCCCACTATCTATCCCCCCATAACTGTGCACATTTACAACTTTAGTTGTAACTGCCCACCACAACTAAAACTAGATCATTAATTTGGCCAACTCTCCTCACCTGCTGCCCTCTGTGCTACCCCCCTACCATTTCTCCCCCATCTCTTTTCTTAAAAGCTGGAGCATTTTTTTTTTATGAAAAATGCCCCTGTCTGGGCTGCTCACTAATTTCCTTTTCACCTTAAGTTGTTTCTTTAAAATTATGGTATTAACTATATCACAACCCAGCCCTCTCTGAGGGCAATGAACCTTCTGTTATTTGTCTCTGTATACTGTTACTTGTCTTGCTTGTATGACATGGAACCTTTGAAAAAGTGCAGCTTGCTCAAAGGTTGTTTCTGATGGTTACAATTAATTAAATTAAAATTAAATAAATAAATACATTCATATACTGCCACTGGGGACTGTGGCCCCTGGTGGCAGAGAACAGTTTAACTGAGCCACAGTCAGGCTGGTGAGGCTACAATAACAGTAGCCTTGTCCCTGAACTACTGTATGAATAGTCTTGCCAGTATTTTTTTATTTCCACTGAAAATATTGACATTTATGTTTTAGACTTTGTCCCAATTGTTTTTCTTATACAAAAAGTCACTGATGTACAAAATTTTAATTTCTCATTCAGATCTTATGATTTATTTCAGTCAAATCTTATGATTTAATTTGATATAAAAAAAATCAGATGATGGCCATCTTTTAAACTGCTGAAACAGTGTAAATGGCTTCTGAGAGACATATGAATTCATTATTGCTTGTGTGCATTACTCTCTATGTTTTTTTTCATTTTAGCTTTGTAGAACAAAATGAAAGATTACAATCATAGACATTACATTACCTAATATCAGAATTTATGGATAAGCATTGATATCAGTAAGCAGTCCGGTGCTGAAATGCGAGCAGCCCTTCCACTCCCCATTCTGCATTGCTTAGGTACTAGGTTTAGAAGCACACAGTGCTAATCCATAAATCCCTACCATGTCCCCTAGATGCAGTTGAAGGCAGAGTGATAATTGCAGGTTACATTTTTATTTTTTATTTTTATGAAGATCAGATCCCTGTTGTGCTAACCCTGTCTGCTTAGAGACCACTGCATGTTTGATGGCTCAGTAGATCCACCAGACAGGGGTTGCTACACTATATCCAAGTAGCTCACCAAAGGAAACCATTGCCATTATGGTTCACAAGTGCAGGTAACACCCAACACTGCTCCATGAAAAGTTTGTTGGCAGGAGCTGGGGGGGGCTAGCAGCACTTGTGAGAGTGGGACGGGGATGGCAGGTTGGGACTGGAGCTCAGTACGGTATGAACCATAACACCAGCCTGCACCAACCTGCACAATAAGACACAGCTGTCTTTGATAAATGACATCTGTGTCGTATAACGCAAGTACTATATGACACAGCTGTCCTTTCTTAAAGACAGCTGTGTTGGGACGTGGCCTAACTGGTGAGCAGAATGGCAGCTTAATTTTTGGAGCTGCTGCATGAAGGTGTTTAAATCCGCATTTACCCGCATCTACAGAGGTTAGAACCATGAGAAATACCGAAGGAAAACCCAAATAGGCTCCGGGTGTATAAATATAAATTTCTAGAAGAGAAGCAACCGTGAATTAGCGAGAGGAGCCTTTTCAGTATTTGTGGCCTGCAGAATGGTGGATGCACCAAGCCCAATGCTCGATTTAGCATATTTCAGTACCCTATTCAAGAAATTACTACATCAGATGGATGAGGTAACCGAAGCTTTGCATCATACTACAGAGGCAATTCAAAGTTTAACTGGGCGGATTGTAAAAATTGAACAAAAAGCATTTTTGCAAGATTCGGCGATCAAGGACATTAAAGGAACGCAGAGGAACCAACAGGGCAAAATAAATGTATTTCTGGCTAAAGCTGATGTTTTAGAAAATCATAGTAGAAGGAACAACCTACGAGTAATAGGTTTTCCAGAAGGTGTGGAAAAACAAGATACTGTTAAGTTTCTCCAACAAGCTCTTCCCGAAATCTTGGGCTTGCAAGCAGATTTTCATCTGGAAATAGAACGAGCTCACAGAACAACCATCCCAGTGCCGGTCAAAGGAGGCAAGCCTAGGGCTATCTTATTTAAATTATTATAACACAAGGCAAGCACTGCTACAGTGAGTCAGGGATGTGGGTCGTTTAAGCTGGCAGGGGCACTCGATATCGATATATCAAGACTTCTCAAGGGAGTTATCAAACAAGAGAAGAGAATATACCCCACTGCATCACAAAATGCAAAAACTGGGGATTCAATATTCCTTAAGGTATCCAACTACAATGCGTATAACACACAATGGGACCCCACTCCTGTCTGAGATGCCGGTAGCCCTGGAAGAATTTCTGAACAGACACTTGGGTGAATTGCCTAGCCATCCCACTTGCCCAGACCCTCCTGAGCCAGAAGAAATGGTGACAGACCCCGAAATGCAGCCCGAGGTCTCCAATGGTCTCCCTCATCATAGCAGGAAAAGAACAGTGAGAGACAGCCACAGGTGTAGAGAGCATCCCCACATTAGAGCCAGCCTATACACCGAGTCAACAGATCAGGAGGTACAGCATAGTGAAAGCATGGTCCTGGTGAGATACATGACCAGCAATCCCTATGAGGCGCTGAGATCCCCCTGACCTCCCTCCAGTGCCCACTTTGAAGAAGGAACCTCCGTGGTGGAAGCAGCTTCCCAGGTGAGCAGTACTACCTTGAACGAGGTTGCGGTGAAAGGTAGTGATAGCAGGGAACCACAGAAGGAACAGCACCCCCCAGGCACAGCACCCGAAGACCACGAAGACCACCAGGCCGCTGAAGCGGTGCTATCGAGTGATCAGAGATCCGCAAGTGGAGAAGCAGCATCTGGAGTCGATTAGATAATTAGCACTTTTGTATTTAGGCTTTGTGCAGCAAGGGGTATACGTTGTGCAATGATACTGCCTGGGCTGGGGTGATTTAATTAAGATCTGTGCCCACGAGATCACGAGACACTGAGACTTATGCCCCTTCAGGGCACACTGATCTCCGGGCCGAAGCCAGTAGCCGGTGTGCAGTTTAATATGGGGAAGGTGCTGGGGCAGAAGGTAAGCAATAAAAAACCATAGTGAATGGAAGTCGATCCCTGGGTATGGTATGTATACATGGGAAGCGCTTCACAAACACCATCAGTGGTTGTGATTTTGAGTTTGTGCTAAGTTTATGCCTGTGCACTCTGGGATGGGAGGTTAGTAGGATGGAGCTGCCTGGTTATATGATTTAAAATGAAGGCCCAGGTTACTCATGGTATAAGGGCTGGTAGCTCTGGTGGGGTTGGAGGTATGGCTTACGGAGCCATTAATCATAGGATTAAGTGCTTCCCTCTACTTTGTAAATAGCGTCTAACTTCATGGGGGCATGGGAAGGGTCACAATAATATAGGGCTCAAAGCCTAAGTTCCCCCTTACATTGGTAACCCCAGATTTATTTTTAGTTGCTGCTAATTGATGACTAGGCTGAAAAATGCAGTTAGAAGGGTGCAGTCTTTTTTTTGAGGCATGGCTATGCATGCAGCTCCCCCCCCAACTGCTATAATCTCTGGCAAACAGAAGATGGCTAGGCCTGGTTATGCTCGGACCGCCACGTCCTCAGGAACTATTCTGCAGATCGGGCCTCTCCAAGGGTGGCAAGGGATCCTATATGCAGGATGGCTCCAAAGGAGCACAAAAGTGCAGCATGTAAATATGTTTAGTGTTTGGTTGGCATGTGTGTTTGTGTTTAGGACTATAGGGTGGTACACGTTTAAAATGCATTGGAGTGAAACCTGGTTGCCTAGGAATGATAGGAGAAAGATCGTAGCTATTGGTAGACTGGTTGTACAAGACAAAGGGATTCTAAAAGGCCTATCATGCCTGGGGCAAAAATCTTGGATAGGCCAGGCGCATTGGTATGTTATAGAATGGTGCCTTCTCCTCTTCACTGGCGGTTTGGAATTATTTCACATTTCATTGTTTCTCAAGGGTTACGATTATGGCTGAAATAACTTGTATCACTTGGAATGTGAGGGGTCTGATCACGCTGGTGAAGAGGAAGAAGGTACTGTCTTATCTGAAAAAGACTAAGGCCCAGGTAGTTTTTCTGCAGGAGATGAAACTAGATGGAAAGAGCCATGGGCTCCTTAAAAGGGATTGGGTGGGAATAGAGGTCCATGCCTCAGCTGCAACAAAAAAGCATGGAGTAGCTATATTAATACATAAGCAGTTACACTGGTCTCTCACCGCCTCTAGGGCTGACCCACAAGGAAGATGGGTGATAGGTATTTTTCAGACCCGTACAGGGCCTATATTACTGGGGAATATTTATGGGCCAAATGAGGATGATGCAGCCTTTTCCATCAGACCTCTCAAGTGCTTCTAGATATGAATAAAGACAGTATGCCCACCATTTTTGGAGGGGATTTTAATTTAGTGCTTGACCCCATGATAGATGAAACCATGATAAAAAGAGATATGGCCTATGGGAAGGGTAGGAGAGCCCTGTTGAACTGGATGTGTGACCAAGGTTTGATGGATTTATAGCGGGTACTGAATCCTAGGGGGAGAGATTACTCTTTTTATTCATCAGTACACAGTTCTTATAGCTGCATTGATTTTTTCTTAACATCACCTCCAATCACACAGGCAGCTATGGAGTCCAGTATACTTCCCATAGTAATCTCGGATCATACTCCAGTTCGCTTGTCTGTGGTATGGGGCCCTCGTACTCCCACCTCCACCTCTTGGAGATTAGGTCCCTTGTTAACAAAAGACGTAGAGTTTTTAGAATGGGCTAAGGTGGAGGCACAGAGGTTCTTTCAGGAAAACCCAGCACAGGATACCACAGCTGGGGTCAGGTGGGAGGCTTCTAAAGCCACCATGAGAGGCAGGATTATTGCCTATGCAGGGGCCAGGAAAAGAGGTAGGGAACAAAAATTGAAGGACCTGGAAGAGGAGCTTAAAGAAGCACAGAGACAGCATAAGGAGCAAAGAGGGAAAGTGAGGCATGACTCTTTCCGAAGAAAGATAGTTGTTCTCGAAATGGAGATAAACTCTCTTTTTATCAAGGAAGGCTGAACTCTCCATTTTGAGACTGAAGCATAAATACTGGGACGGGGAGAAAAAGGGGGAGGATGTTAGCATATAGGTTAAAGAAACAGCAAATGGACCGCTATATAGCTGGCTTGAGAGACACCACAGGACTGATACGCACTAAAAGTGAGGAATTAAATGCAGTCATGGCAGAATACTATCAATCCTTATATGCCTCATCCAGACAGGCAGACCCCCAAGCAACTCAAACTTTTTTGCAAACACTAAATCTTCCCACCTTAACCCCACAGCAGGCGGAACAACTAGATGGCCCACTAACCATAGAGGAAATAAAAAAGGCCTTGCTCTCTCTCAAATCAGGGAAAGCTCTGGGGGGGGACAGTTATTCAGTGGAGTTCTGGTAGGCCTTAACTGACATCATTACCCCAGCACTGCAATAAACTTATGTCGAAGCTGAGATACAAGGGATGTTGCCCCCCACACTACGAGAGGCGGTTATTACAGTGCTGCCCAAAAAAGGGAAAGGCTCCACATCCCCGGGTAGCTACCAGCCGATCTCACTTTTAAACGTAGACAGTAAAATATTCACTAAAACATTAGCACTAAGATTGGGCCACTTGTTACCACAGCTAATACACCCTTCCCAAGTTGGCTTTGTCCCTGGCAGGTTTAGTGCGGACCATCTTTGGACCCTGACTAATTTATCCCACATTGCATCTCAATTATATACCCAGGCAGGTGCAGTGGCTATAGATTTCGAAAAGGGGTTCGACTCCCTGGAGTGAGATTACCTCCATGAGGTGTTGGTAAAATTGGGAATAGGCCTTCACTTCTGATCTTGGGTAACAGCCTTATATACTTCCACAGTGGTCAGGCTACTGACCAATTCGACTCTTTCTTCACCTTTCGAGCTGGCCTGTGGTACTAGACAGGGCTGCCCACTGTCCCCCCTCCTATTTGTGTTGGCTGTGGAATCCTTAGCGGCAACTCTTCAGAGTAACAAATCTATCAAGGGGATACCTGTTGGAAGCAAGGAATATACCACCCTTCTATATGCAGATGACCTTCTGGTCCTTGCAGCAGATGCAGCTCAAGCACTACCCTTCATACTCAGTACCCTGCACCACTTTAAGGGAATATCAGGCCTTCAACTAAACTCCACTAAAACAGAAGTTCTCCCTCTTAACCCCAGGTGCCAATCAACAGTACTGGGGGACACTGGTCTGAAATGGCCGGGGGAGAGTATCACATATCTAGGTATTCGTTTCTCTGCCGAGCTCTCTAAGCTATGGGAATATTATCTTCATCCTCTCCTAGTGAAATTACAAGAGGATATGTCCGATGGTTTAAACTTCATTTAACCTTAGCAGGTAAAATAGCTGTGATTAAGATGATTCTGGCCCCAAAGATTTTCTATTTTCTGGCACACATCCCCCTCTCATTACCACAAAGCTGGATCCAGAAGATAGATAAGGCAATAGGTAGTTTTTTATGGGAAGGGATGCCCCCCAAGTACAGTAGGAACAAACTTCGGGCTCATTGGAGTCTGGAAGGGTGGTGCCTTCCTTGGTTCAAAGGTTATAAATGGGCATTTCACTTGGCACAGTTGCTACACTGGCTGGGTATAGGAACTACTCCACAACCTCAATGGGTGGACATAGAGCAGGCTGTAAGTCAAAAGATCTTCCTGTCATTGCTTGTCTATAACAACCCCCCAACAAATCTTAAAAAGCATCCCACGATAGGAGCCTCCTTACAATGTTGGGCAAAAGTAAAGAAGAAGCTGAAGTTAGACTTAATGGCCATCAAACTAACCCCGCTATGGAGGAATGATAACTTGTGCATAGATAAAAGAACGGTGTACTGGAAAGGGTGAGCAGACAAGGGTATTGCCAAGATGGAAGATATACTAGCCCCTTCCTCTATGACAATAGACTCGTCTGCTAACCTGCAGGTCAGATGGTCAATTCCTACCTCCGACTTCTGGAAATATTTACAAATACATAGTACATCCCAGAAGTATATGACCCAAGTGGCAAAGAGAGGCACCTTGAATACACCTCTTTGGATAACAAAAAAAAGGGTCTGGCCAGTTTAATATACAATGCTCTTCAAGGCATGCTACCCAGCCAAATTGAAAAATCTAAACAGAAATGGGAAGGAGCTTTACAATTGGAGATTATAGACCTGCAATGGAAAAAGTGCTGGAAAGGGGCTCAAAAATATTTTACAGATGCAAGGAGCAGATTAATACAAAATAAAATTCTCCATTCATGGTACCGCACACTGGTAGTACTACATAAGGCTGGGGTAGCAAATTCCAATTTATGCTGGAGATGTAACTGTTACCCTGGAGACCTGGTCTACACTCTCTGGTCCTGTCCAATGATACAACCAGTGTGGGATAATATATGTGAGATAGAGGATAAAGTTCTAAAGAAGTGTATTCCTCGCTCCCCATCCTTACTTCTCCTGGATATGAAGTCAGAAGCCCCCCATTAAAGAGAGCTAGAGTACCGTTGGCTGGTCCTATGGGCCATGCAGGCAAAGCAGCTTCTTGTCTGTAGATGGAGAACTGCACTGACACCAAGTGTCCAAGAGCTCCTCACCTCCATGGTTCATATTGCTTGTATGGACAAACTTTCCCACCTGATAAATAACTCCTTAGTAATTTATGAGAAATATTGGACCCCCTTTACCAGATATGGGCATGAGAAATATTCTCAAGGATCACTTGAAGGGGATTACCTCAACAACAAGTGTGGAAAGGAGATGGGAGGTCATAAACCGGGGACTTCATGAGGCAGTCAGGATCTGCGCTAAGTTGAAACGTAAGGGAGCAAGGTCACATAAACCATGCTGGTGGTCCAGTGATGTCCAGGTAGCAGTCAGAGAAAAGAAGGCGGCTTACAAAAAATATAAAACAACAAGAGGGGATAGGGATAAGGAAATGTACCAGCTTGCATCTAGAAAAGTCACCCGTATGGTGAGGGGAGCAAAGTCCAGTAAAGAGCAATGGCTGGCACAGGGGATACATGGAGGGGAAAAGGGGTTCTTCCGGTACATTGGGGAGTGGAGAAAAACTAAGGGCCATCTCAGCAGATTGAGATCAGAAGGAGGGTGGGTGGAAGAGGCGAGGGACCAGGCAGAGGTATTTAACGAGTACTTTGCCTCTGTGTTCACTAGGGAGGGGGATGGGATATCTACAAAGCAAGGCACAAAGGGATAGAAGGCAGGAAGTGGGATCAGGGGAGCAGCAGAAATGGAGCAAAGGGAGGAAAGGTACCCCAGGGTGTCACATCTGGATAAGGATAAAAAGACCAGTAAGGTGGAGGGGACAGATGATGCCATCCCCACCAAAGGGTGTGGTTTGCCCTCAAGGCCCTAAAGAAAGACAAATCTCCTGGGCGGATGGCATTCATCCCGAGTACTATGGGAATTGGCGGACATACTGGCTGCACCCTGGAGCTTTCAACAGGTCACTTGAGACAGGGGAGGTACCTAGGGATTGGCGAGAGGCACATGTGGTACCAATCCATAAAGGGGTAAGGATCAGTACGAAACTATAGACCCATCAGTTTAACTCGTGGTGGGAAAATTAATGTAGAGTATCTAAAGGAACGATTGGGGTTTACTTGGAGGAGGTGGGAGGTCTGGATAGTCGGCAGCATGGGTTTGTGCCAGGTAGATCATGTCAAACCAACCTTGTGGAGTTCTATGAATGGGTAACATCAGAACTGGACAGGGGTAAGCCTGTGGATGTATTATTCTTGGACTTCAGCAAGGCTTGACTCTGTCCCCACAATGGTCTGGTGGAGAAACTGATGGGGTTAGGAGTAGGCCCTTTGATGGTCAGATGGATTGAAAACTGGATAGCTGGACGCACTCAGAGAGTAGTGGTCTGTGGGGAGCTCTCAAACCCTACAGAGGTTGGTAGTGGGTACCACAGGGCTCGGTCCTGGGTCCAATCCTGTTTAATGCATACATATCAGACATCAGGGATGGTATAGGGTGTGAAATGAGTCTCTTCAGGATGACTCCAAGATGGGAGCAGTAGTTGAGGGAGAAGAGGGAGGTTGGCCCTGCAAGGGACCTGGACACCCTGGAAAGCTGGGCTCACACATGGAAATTAAATTTCAATATCACCAAGTGCAAGGTGTTGCATCTTGGTCGGGAAACCCTAAACACAGGTACACCCTGGGAGGGAGGTGCTGGAAGCCTCAACAGGGAAAAGACCTAGGGGTCATGGTGGATACATGTATGAATAACACTGAGCAGTGCAGGAGGCAGCTAGCAAGGCAAACAGGATGTTGGGATGCATCGCAAGGGGATCACCTCTAGGAGCAAGGAAGTGATTCTGCCACTGTACAATGGACTGGTTAGACCACACCTTGAGTACTGTGTACAGTACTGGAGACCACACTTGAAGAGGGACATACAGCTCCTGGAGAGGGTACAGAGGAGGGCAACAAAGATGATACGAGGGCTAGGGATTTGACTTACGAGGACAGACTTGAGGAGCTCTGCCTGTTTTCATTGGAGAGAGGAGAGACAGGGGACATGATTGAGGTCTCAAGTACCTCAAGGGAATAAATAGGGTAAACATGGAGGGATCTTAGACTAAAGCAGGGAGGCATCACCAGAGGGCATGGTTTGAAGTTGGAAGGTGGAAGGGTGAGGGGGAAAGAGGAGGAGGTTTTCACTGAGAGGGTGGTGGACCCTTGGAATGCTCTGCCTGGTGAGCTGGTTCAGAGATCCACAGTGGAGAGCTTTAAGAGAGGGTGGGACAGACACAGAAAGTGGATGTATCAGATGATGGCCTGTCCCGGGGGGGTGGGGATGGATGATAGGGGTTTCTGGAGCACAAGGGATGGGAGGGTCTCGGCACCCAACTAAGGATCTAGGTTCGAGCAGACTTGATAGACCATAAGGCCTAATCTGCTGGCAAATAGTATGTTAGTATGTTAGTATATGCCACCCCTAAGACCGGAGTTGGTTGAAAACTGTACAACCAGGATTTCTACTAAGGTAATAGGATTATATAAATGGATCTATCACACTTGGCTACCCAGGATTGTATGCATAGGTGGCATTATAATGCCTCCCTAATCATATGTAAATGTACCTAATAATATATAGAATAGCGGTTCTTCGTGTTTGTTTGCTTCTCTTTAGCTAGGGTGTCAGAAGCCTAGACAGCACCATAAGCAAGAAAGAGTTCTATGAGGTAGAAATGTGGAGCATGGAAGCCTTGCCTCTCCATCACTTTTAAAATAAGAGTCGTATGTATTGGGGTCAGTACATGTTAAATGTAACATTTGCCTTTTCTTGCTCTAATTTCGAGTTGTATATGTAACCAACAACTCTTTAACAGTCTCCTGTTTAGAATAAGTGCTACCATTATTGAAGAAAAGAAAATGAAAATAAAAAAAATTTAACAGCAAAAAAAAGACAGCTGTGTCATATGGTACTTGCACTATACTACACATCTGTCATTTATTAAAGACATCTGTATCCTATCTGTCTCGACCTCCCTAACTGGGTGTAGGCCAGGATAATGTGAGGAGGTTAACACAACTTTCATTTTACCACTTTGAAAATATTTATAATTGCTAGCAGCTTTTGTGCTACAAATGAGGTATATGAAGTATAAAAAGCTGAATGAAATATGCTTGGAAACAAAATGTAAATCGATTCGGTCAGCTGACTATTAACAGCTTTTTAACCAGAGCAGTTTGCAGTTAAAAATTGTATAAAAAAGGATTTTAATGTGCCTAAAATCAAAGCATTTTTTTGAGCTGCTACAACATGAAGCTATGCTGAGAATGATTTGAACATATGCTCCTTGTGAGGTTTATAATAAAATACAGGTAGATTTTTTCAGAACGTGTTTAAAAAAACATTTGTGGTATATGGTGATTATTTAAGAAAAGTTAAAAAAAAAGAGTGAGGGAAACAAAGTGTTAATGTACTGGCAGTGGCACTGTGAAGTTCTACAGAGGGATAGGAGATATGAAGGAAAACACTGTGATATGCAGTTTGAGAGCTGCCCTGTATGCAGTATTGTGGCTGAAGGAACCAGTGAGTGATCAATTGTTTCTCTGAGGAAACCAGGTGGAGTTTGTGTGGGAAGGGAGGTAGGGGCAGGGGCATAAGTGGCAGCAGCAACAGCAGAAGACAGAACACATTTTATTGTTGCAAAAAATTATTCTTGCACCAGCTATCTTAAATACAAAATATCGCAGCATATTACAGATTTTCATGATCCTTCTTATTGAGCATTATATAATGTAGTGTGATTTTCCCATTCAGAGAGTACAAAAAAAAAAACAAAGATAAAAGTTAAAGGTATATAAACGAAGCTCTGCACATATTATAAGTGCTGATCATGGATTCTGTGACATCAGTGGTCTCAAGCCAATCATTCCTTTGAGCCACAGTCAGGCTGGTGGGGCTACAATGACAGTAGCCCCATCCCTGACCTACTGTATGAACCACAACGGCAATGTATAATATATGGCACAGCTGTCTTTAATAAAGGACAGCTGTGTCATATAGTGCAAGTACTATATGACAGCTGTAATTTATTAAAGACAGCTGCGTCATATAATACTTGTACTATACGACACAGCTATCGTTTATTAAAGACAGCTGTGTCTTATACTACTTGCACTATATGACACAGCTGTGTTTTATTAAAGACAGCTGTGTCCTGTCTGTCTTGACCTCCCAAACTGGGAGCAAGCAGGGATAACGGGGTTACACAACTTTCATTTTACCACTGCGAAAAAAATTCTAATAGCAGCTTTTGTGATACAAAAAGTATCTGAGATATAAAAACCTGAATGAAATATGCTTGAAAAAAATGTTAATTGATTTGGTCAGCTGACTATGAACATTTTAACTAGAGCAGTTTGCAGTCAAATAGTATATAAAAAAGAAATTTAATGTGACTAAAAGCAAATCATTTATTTTTTGAGCTGCAACAATGTGAAACTAGCCAGTGAATGATTTGAACATATGTGCTGTGTGAGGTTTATAATAAAATACAGGTAGATTTTTTTAGAACATGTTTGAAAAAACATTTGTGGATTATGGTGATTATGTAATAAAAGTAAAAATAAAGAGTGAGGGAAACAAAGTGTTAATGTACTGGCAAAAGCACTGTGATGTTCCACAGAGAGATAGGAGATACAAAGGGCAACATTGCGATCTGCAGTTTGGGAGCTGCCCTGTTGGCAATATTGTGTGCGTAGGAACTATGGGTAGTGACAGCAGCAGGGGTTGCACTATATGACATAGGTATCATTTAATAAAGACAGCTGTGTCATATAGTACAAACTACTGCTTTCACAAAAATTCAGTTATGAATTGAACATTGGTTTTTTTGAACTGCACATGCTCAGAAATGGAACATTTTTATTTAATATTTTAAAAACGACTTAATAGTGGGAAATAAAAATCACAAAAACACACACCTTGGACCCACCTCTGTCAAACATGAAAGTTTCATGTTTCAAAGCCTCCTATATTTGTAGTTATCAGATGGCAACAAAAATCTTAACATTTAAAAAAAATAGACTTTTGCATTTTTTTGCACTTCTATAACTTTGTCTTCCCTAAACTGAGCAACAGGAAATTTACTGGATAAAAAGATCCAGGCACATAAACTGTGTTTTCCAAATTTCATGTTAATCAATTGAATGGGGGCAAAATTAGTAAGGTGCAAACATTTGAGTTTAACAGAGAAGTGCTTATTCATCCCTAATATACAGGCATGACTGTGCCTGCATAATGTATATATATATATATATATATATATTAGAGGCAAAACTTTGTTAATGATAGTTGTTAGTTAGTGGCAGTGAGGACTGCTGTTGTTGAAATCCCTTGACTCCCTCACCTCATCCGCATTAGTGCGCGATTGAATCGCCAGCCCAACTCTCACCCCATGACATGTAAAGCAGCAGAAGCATAGGAGAATGGGTGAGTTAGGACCCACGATCCCAATGCGCACCCCAATGCCAGTTGGGGGTGGTGGAGGGTCCAAGGGGGGTTTTCAACCCTAACAGCGAATTTCCTCACTTTTGTCGCTGTGGAACAACCCTAACTAATGCATTAAACTGAGTTTTTTGCCTCTAATTTCCCTCCTTTTTGAGAATGATCACGAGAAATAGTGAATGTAATGCAGCGGTGGGGCCCCGCGCTCCCGCCACATGATGTGTTGTGGCATACTAACAGGGACAGGAACGCAAACAGAAATGCTAACAGTGGCGCACATGGTAACACAAGCACGAATGAGAACAGAAAGGGTAATGCACATGGTGGCGTAGACGGGAATGGTCTGCCACGTGATGTGTTGTCACATAGCAACATGGTGCCTGCAAACAGAAATGTCAATGGGCATGGTGATGTAAAGTGAAACAGTAAGATAAACAGTACTGTAGACAGAAATGGCAAAAAATAACAGAAATGCAAGCACAAATGAAAACGCAAAGGATAACGCATATGGTGGCGTCAGACATCAATGGTAAGGAATGGTACTGGATCCGCAAGCGGAAAGGGCAACAGTAACAGTAATGTAAGCCATATGGCTGGTTTTCCCAAAACCTGCATTGAGAAAGACAGTGAGTACAAATAATGTATGCAAAATAATGAGTATCGAGAGAAAATGAGATCTTGGAATACTAAATACATTATATCTTAGGATCCGCATGACATAGAAAAAAAATTTAAAAGTCATATTATTTACAACTGTCCTGGCTAATTTGAATCTTAGCCCTGTTATGGGGCTGAAATTTTCCAGTCCGTATCTCGCACCGTTTCAAGATCACGGGCCTGAAAAGAATGCGGTGGCCTGTGAATGTTATCCTATGGGAAAAAAAAAGAAAAGTTTGAGGTGCTATAACTTTGCCTCCCTGTAATGTTTTTTCACCAAACTACTGAAAGGCACATCTGTGGGCTGCTGGCTGTCTTCCCTCCAAATTTCAGGAAAAAAGACGAAACTGTTATTTTGCAGCAGTACTCCAAATGATTTCTGTTAAGTGTCGGGCGCCGTAATGTTATCCTATGGGAAAACTGTCAATTTTGGAGTGCCGTGAATTTTGCCGCCATGTGATATTTTTTCACCAAACTACTGAAAGGCACATCTGTGTACTGTTGGCTGTCTTTCCTCCAAATTTCAGGAAAAAGACCAAACCGTTATTTTGCAGCAGGGTGCCAAAGGATTCCTGTAATGCTTCGGTCGCCGTAATGTTATCCTATGGGAAAAACTGTCAACTTTGGAGTGCCATAACTTTGCCAGTGTGTAATATCTTTTCAATACAACACTAAAAGGCACATCTGTGAGATGTTGGCTGCGTTCCCTCCAAATTTCAGCCCAAAATTCCCAACGGTTATTTTGCTGTGCAGTGCCAAAGAATTGCTGTCATTTTCCCACAGACTAGAAAATTACTGTCGCAATTTGCGAAAGCTTTCGCAAATATTTGTGACACTTTCGTGAGCACGAAAGTAATTTTCGAAAGTACTTTTTCCAGAAATTTGAAAAACATATTTCTGGGGTGTTTTACCAAAATAAAGACATGGCAAGCATCCTCAGGGCCCGACTAGGTGAATACAAAAAATTAGGTTGCTAGAGGGTCCCAAATTTAAATGCCAACCATTTTTCTGATCACCAACTGAAAACAAAATGGCCGATTTGCGAAAGTAACAGGCCCATTTGCGAAAGTAAAAATGCATTTGCGAAAGTGTTGAACTTTTTGTTAACTTTTCCCATTGACTTATAATGGGAAACTGTTTTTTGAATAACTTTTGAACCGTTTAATATTTTTTCATGAAATCTTCAAAAGGCACATTGGGGACCCTGGCTGCATGTTTCCTGAAGATTTCAGGCCAGTCACACAAACTGTACGACCTGTAGGCGCAACCACAGAATTCCAGAAAAGCGTAAATGCGCGCACAGAGCACACTTAATAACTCTGCAGCCGTATATCTGACCAGTACAAAACTTGGCATATCCCAAGGCCTATGGTTCTTGATCATAAATTCCAAATTTCAGGCAAATCCATAAAACGGTTGCAAAGTTATTAAGGTGCAAAGTTTTGGGGTTTAACATAGAATTGGCTCCTCAACCCTAACTATGGTAGCACTACCATGCTACCATAATATATATACACATATGTGTGTGTGTGTATGTGTATTTTTATACAATGGGGTTGGGAGCAAAATCAGTGTGATAACCTCAGTTATTTCAACTGCAGTGTGATAAATGCTGATGATATCAGCAGAGTTAAAATATCTGACAGATACACATACTCTGCTGATGTCACCACTGACTCACCACAGCCTGCATTCTAAATGACATTGCTTCACAAAACAGTTTGTTTCTCACTGCTACCTATAAGTAACTCAATTAGCATTGCAAGACACTCAGCTTTTTCCCATAGAGTTTCTGAGACTCCCAGGCCATTCAGAAAAACTCACACACACTCAGACCACACACACAGAAAGAGCAGACAGCACACAGAAATAGGAAAAGAGCACAGGAAAACATAACAATACCTCTGAATCTCCTACCCCATTGTCTAAATAGGACACATGTTGTACAGATCATGTGCTATGAAAAATATTTTCACTCCTGCAGAGTGAGCTCTTGATGCTCTCACTCATGCCTTCGGCACTCGGGAGAATCCAGAGCTCACTCTGCAGGAGTGAGAATATTTTGCATATCACACTCCTGCCCATCATGTATCCCCCATTTATATATATTATACTGGCCCAGTAGGGCCAGTATAGTTAGGGTTGAGTAAGCACTTTAATGGTAAACTCAAAATTTTGCTCGTTAACAACTTTGTCACTGTATGATGGATTTGCCAGAAATTCTGCATGCACAGTCTGGTACCATAGATCTCTAGATCTGGCAAGTTGTGTTACTGTTGGATGAACAGTTGCGGAGCTGCAGAATGCAAAAAAAAAAAGGCTTTTTGCATGTTTTTGTGCTTGACGTACAGCCCACACAATTTGTCCATTTGGTGTGAAATCTTCAGGGAGGATGCAGTCTGGGTCACTGATGTGCCTTTTGAAGATTTGGTGAAAAACTATTGAACTGTTCAAAAGTTATTAAAAAAATAAGTGTCTTATTATAGGCAAAGGGAAAAAAATATATGTCTCTCTCAAAAGCTGCCTTGAGTACATTTTACTTTTGCTTTTGTGCAGTGGCCATCTTGTTTTCAGTTAGCGAGTGAGAAAAATGCCTGGCATTTAAATTTGGGACCCCCTCATTAAACACTAACTGTTGGGTTTTCCTAGTTGGGTCCTGAGGATGACTACCCTATCTTTTTTGGGGACCCCCCCCAGAAATGCCATTTTAAACTCAGGGCCCCAGTACTTTTGCAAATTGTTGCAGAAATGGCTGCAACCCTTTCACAAACATGAAAGTGTTGTGCTGTTTTTTGTGAAACTGTCACAATTTGTGAAAGTACTGTGTCCAAAAACTACACATCTTTACCATCCCCTACAACAAAATGGTTGGGGCTTTTGGGCTGAAATTTGTAGGGTGGCAATATCTGGTCCCATGGATGTGCCTTTTGGTGGTTTGGTACCAAAACATTCAATGGGCCCAAAATTACAGGTTTTGAAATTATAGATTACACCTGCAGTGGAATTTTTTCCCTACTTGCTACAGTTACGGAGATATTGGCCAAAATGTGTTCCAAGGGTTCCAAGGGTGACTTGTCAGTGCTTTTCAGTGGCTGTATCTTGTAAACGATGTGAGATATGTATTTTGTTGACTAATCTCATCTGGAGGTTACGCTGTGATAATTACAACAGCATTTGAATTTTTTTCATAGCAGCTACGGTTGCTGAAATATTGGCAAATTAGTGTTACAAGTGTTACTTGCCCTATAGGGCTACTGTATGGCTCCGTAGTTATGTGTATGTGGGAGCACTGGGCCTTGTGCTCCCACTAACACATACCAGTTACCAATTACATTATACTTTCTCAAAAAGAAGGGAAATTCATTGCAAAAAACTCTGTTAAAGCATCAGTTAGGGTTCACAGCACAGTGACAAAAGTATAGAAATGTGATGTTAGGGTTACACCCCTACCACCCCACCCCCCCTACCCTCCACTCACCAACAGACATCAGGGTATGCCATGGGGTCATCAGGTCTAACTCTCACCCCATTCTCCTATGCTGCAACATGTCAGCTTGTTTACACGTGGAATGAGGTGAGAGTTGGAAGTGAAAACTCCATGGCACACCCCGATGTCTGTTTATGAGTGGAGGGTGGGGTGGTAAGAGTGTAACCCTAATATCACATTTTCATACTTTTGTTGCTGTGCTATGAACACTAACTGTTGCATTAACAGAGTTTTTTACAATGAATATATATATATATATATATATATATATATATATATAGTGAGAGAGAGAGAGAGATTCTAATAAAAAAACAGTATGAATGCACCAGTTAGGTTAAGTTAACACCGTATTGCCCACCCACCCCCATAAGCAAATCTTGGTGAATCAGTATGGTGGAGACTTCCTTGGGGGTTGTCAACCCAGTTTGCCAACCGCATTCTGTGAGCAAACATAACAAATTATCTGCTTTCCTCACGTCACTGGGCTGGCAGGGGAGGGAGGGAGCATTAAGGCTGAAAACTCCCAAGGAAGACCCCACAACAGATTCGACAAGATTCTGGGGACCCAAAACCCTACTTTTTTTCCCATTTTGCTGCTTGGGAGGATAGGGGGTGTTAGGATGGGAAACCCTAACACCACATTTCCCTACTTTGCTGACACTAAGTCACCTTAATTGGTGCATTAGTGCAGTTTTTTTTTACAAATAATTTCCTTATTTTTTGAGATATAAGAATCATATCTTCATTTCCTTGTGGGAGTGTAGGGACTTCTGGCCCCTGTGATCCCATCCCTCCATAGATGTGTGCATGTATGTTGCTGTGGAAGTGCATGGTCCCGCAGGCCCTGCACTTGCATTTCAGTGAAAACAGCAACCAAATTTTCAGCAAAGCCTTGTTATTACCCCACCTCATGAACGCCATGCTGAGAATTTTCAAATCCCCACCAAAACATCATTCTACACCATTGCAACATCATTCTGCACCACAAGTGCAAAATCACAGCTTTACCATGATGTGAAAAATGCAGCCATCACATTCATTAGGTGATCTTAAAAATGGTTATGTTGAAAATTTGGGAAGGAAATAGTTAAAATTAACAAAATTACAAGTGAATGTAGTAAAATTTCAACACATGCACATAACATTGTAATTTTTACAAATTTTGACCCCAGCTTTTCAACGTAGCCTTCTTATGACTCCACATCATGAACAAGGGTGGTGACAATTTTCAAATCCTGCCCAAAAGGTGATTTCACCAATCTACTACAAATTCACCTTTTAGGCTGGGATTGTGTAATTCCACCACCATTGTTCATGAGGTGGGGTCCCAAAAAGACCTTGTTGAAAATGTGGGTTTAAAATATGCACTACCTAGCAGGGGGGCAACCGGATACTGGGGTGGGTAAAATACCATGACGGGAAGTAGCGAGTATGCATGAATGCAGACACGTGGTGGTGAGAGGCAGGGGAGGGATGGCATGTGGGGAGAAGTTGCCAAGCTGGTCTGCTAGTGTGGTGGGGAGGGTGGTCAGCTGAGAGGCGCAGGGTACTGGGTTATGGTCCAGTGCAGCATGGAGTTTTTTTTGCCTGGAGGTGGCTTCAAATTTATTTACATTTTTCTCGCCCCACAACATGCACCACCCTGGAGTTGAGATTCCATAACTATGAGGGTGTGGGTGGTGAAGCCCCCCCCCCCATGGAGGGCATGGGGGGCACAGCTCCCACATTAAAAATAAGACCCATAGGTCTCAGGCACCATTTTTGTCCACACTGTGAGTGTGCATCGCCGAAATTCATTTTCGGCAATGTACATGCGCCATAACGTCAACCACCGTTCTATAATCACCATTATGACATGGAACCCATTGAAATGCATTAAACAGCACTTACTTTAGTTTTTCATATTGCAGTAGTTGGTTTCAGCAGCAAGACGTGTCATCTCTGGAAAACTGGATCTTCACCCGGTGACCTGTTTAGGTGAGTGAGGGTGTGTGAGTGTGCATTGGGGTAGGGGAAGGGTGCTGAGTGAGAGGTGGAGGTGGGGATTAGATCAGTGAGGAACTTTTTTTTTCAGGTAAAAAAAAGAAAAAAAAACATTGAGGGATGGCTTTCTGTATTTCAGATTAGTTTGGCAACCAGAGGGTGGGGGGTGCCACTAGACACCAGGGAAAGACAAAAACTGACAGGGATGGCTATCGGAAAGTGGAGGATACCACTAGACACCAGGGAAAGAAACATTAAGTTTGAGATGGCAATTGGAGGGTGAGGAGTGCCACTGGACACAAGAGAAATATAAATTACTCATGAGGTGGCAACCAAGCAGTGGGGGGTGCCACTAGACACCAGGGCCCAGAATGTTGGCTGGTGCTGGAGTACAAGTTACAGGATCAGTGGGATACATGGCAGCAAATGCAAATACAGATGACACAGTCTCCCTAAGACAAGCTGCAACACTAACTGACTGAGTCCATTACTGTAAAACCAAACAGGGACTGGGACAGACACACCATGGGACTGGTATGAGTGCTGTGTGTGTCTGTCTTCGGGACAGTTCCCCTTTTCTTTGGTTGCAGAAATAATGCTGATATCTGGAGTCTGAAGAGAAGGCAGCAATGATTACTGTAGCGGAATTGTTGGAGCCTGTGCTATTCTGCCAGGACCACTAAAAGCATCACCCAACTGTCCTGAACTTACAACTTTGGCAGCTGCAGCTAGCCTTGGAACTGCTGTCCTTAGATGGAGTGCCGGACTTGGTGTGGTCCCTCCCTGATGTTATGATACATGAGAAGTGGAAGGTACTACAGCGGGCCACCATTCCAGATTTTAAGATTCTATACAGGATCTTTATTTGACTACAGACATCACCACTTGTGCCTCCCATGGTGATTTTTGTAACACTTCAGCCCCCTTTCAGTATCACATGTTTCAAGCAGATCCCTGATCCCTAGCCACACCTACCAACTGTCCTTACATGGGGACACCCCTCTTTGGATTACTCATAAGCACACATGAAGAGGGCGTGTCCTGCCAGGGAAAGATAAATAGAAACATAGAAGTTGATGGCAGATAAGGACCGCAAGGCCCATCCAGTCTGCCCATTTCTTTCTCTACCTTATGAATGTGCTATCGGCATTTGCTTTGTCAATGGTCTAGCTATTCCTACCTGTCTGTATTGCTCCCTTATGCCTATCCCATACCTGTTTGAAGCCCTGCACTGTATTCATATCCACCACTTCCTGAGGTAGACCATCCCATGCATCCACCACCTTTTCTGTGAAAAATAATTTCCTCACATTACCCCTTAATCGGCCTCCTCTAATCTCATGTTGTGTCCTTTTGTCCTGCTATTTTTCTTATATTGAAACATGTTAGACTCTTTCACCTTGTTAATGCCCTTAAGGTGTTTGAATATTTCAATCATATCACCTCTCTCCCTCCTTTGCTCCAGGGTATACATATTGAGCTCGGTTAATCTGTCCTCATATGTTTTCTGATGCAGTCACTGCACCATTTTGGTTACCCTTCTCTGGACTGCCTCAATTTGGTTAATGTCCTTGTAAAGGTGTGGCCTCCAGTACTGCATGCAATACTCAAGATGGGGCTTAACCAGTGTCTTGTAAAGAGGGATTATTACCTCCCTCGTATGACTTGCGATACCCCTACTAATACACCCCAACATCCCCCTAGCCTTATCTACTGCTTTAGTCGTCTGCTTGGATGACTTCAGGTAATCTGTGAAGATGATACCAACGGCTCTTTCTTCCTTCCTTTGTGACTGCCAGCACCTCCCTTCCCAACCTATAGGTGGCTTCAGGGTTTCTCTTCCCTATGTGCATTATCTTGCACTTCTTTGTGTTAAACTCCAGTTGCCACTCTTCCGACCATTTTGCCAGTTTATCCAGATCTCTTCTCATTCTTCCCACCCCATCTGGATCATCTACTCTGTTGCAGATCTTAGTGTTATCTGCAAACAGACAAACCTTTACCCTCAAGTCCATCTACAATGTCACTGATGAAGATATTGAAGAGGACTGGCACCAGGACTGATCCCTGAGGTACCCCACTTGTGACTTGCAACTCTTCTGACTGTATACCATTTACCACCAGTCTCTATTTTGTGCCTGTCAACCAGTTTGCCACCCAGTTGACCAACGTCTGACCCACCCCGAGCCTACTCAGCTTATTAATCAGTCTTCTGTGTGGAACAGTATTAAAAGCTTTGCTGAAGTCAAGGTAGGTGACATCAAATGCTCCTGTTTGGACCACCGCTCTGGTTACCCAGTCAAAGACATCTATGAGAGATTAGTTTGACAGGACCTTCCTGTTGTAAACCCGTGCTGTCTTGGATCCTGTGCTCCTAATGATTCCAGGTGATGCACTATCTTTTCCTTAAGGAATGCCTCCATAATCTTGCCCACCACTGAGGTAAGACGGACTAGTCTGTAGTTCCTTGCCTCCTCCCTGCTACCACTCTTGTGGAGCAGGATCACATGAGCCCTTCTCCAGTCTTCTGGGACCTCTCCTGTGCTTACAGACTCATTAAACAATTCTGATAATGGCTCTGCTAGTTCCACCCGTAGCTCCCTTAGTACCCGGGGATGTATGCCATCAGGTCCCATCGCCGTGTCCACCCTGAGCTTATCGAGCTTTTGCAGGACCCTTTCTTTTGTGAATGGACTAGTGCACACCTCCCTCCCACCTTGTCCATAGTGCAGAGCTGTGGGCCCTGCCCTACCTTCTCCTCTGTAAATACTGAGCAGAAATATCTATTTAGGATAAATGCTTTTACATGGTTCTCCTCCTCACATGCCTCCTTATCCCCTTTGATCTTAACAATAGACCCTCTGGACTTTCTTCTTTCAGTAATGTATCTATAGAAAGTCTTGCCACCTTCTTTAACTGTTCTTGCTAGTGTTTCCTTGGTTTGGGCCTTTGCCTGCCTTACTGCCTTCCCTGCTTCCCTTAGGGAAGTTTGGTATGCCTCCCTATCTTCATCCCGCTGTGTTCCCTTACATTTCCTGAAGGCCAGCCTTTTGGCTCTGACATTTTCTGCTACAGTTTTTGAGAACCAAAGTGGTTTCCTTCTTCTTTTGCACTTCCTTTTCTCTCTAACATAATGGGATGTTGCTTCAAGTAGTGCATCCTTAATACTTGCCCACTTTGCCTGTACCCCCCTCACTTGTATTTCTTCTTGCTAGGGCTAGCTTAACTCTGTTGGCCATCTTACCAAAGTCAGTTCCTCTGGTCCCATATTTCTGCCTTGGAATGGGATGATTTAGTTCTAGTGACTAAATTGAACCATACCAACTGATGGTCACTGGCTCCCAGGTGACCTTCTACCTGGAGATCTGTGATCTTTCCCTATTAGTCCATCCTAGATCTAAGATTGCCCTGTCTCTTGTGGGTTGTTGTACCAGTTGTTTGAGGCCCTGTCCCTGCAGGGAATCCACTATGTGTCTAGTTCTGGCAGATGTTCCTGCTGGTATTGACCAATCTGTATCTGGCATGTTGAAGTCTTCCATTATCAGAACCTCCCCCTTAGCTGTCATGTTTTGCATATCTTCTAACTTTAATGTGTCTATGTCCTTTCCCTGGTCTGGAGGCCTGTAGACAACCCCAGTACTTATGACTGTCCCATTTCCTGTTTCCAGAGTGACCCACAGTTCTTCTGGCTCCTTATGTGTATTCTCAATTTCTGTAGCTTTGATAGTTTCATTGACATAAAGGACCACTCCACCCCCCCCTTTTTGCACCTCAGTCTCTTCTGAACAGCACATAGCCAGGTACTGAAGTCTCCCAAGTGTGGTTACTGGTGAACCATGCCTCGCTAATGGCTACTATGTCCAGTTTAGCCTCTGTCATTGTTGCCTGCAGGTCTGGGATCTTGTTTTCAATTTGTGTACATGATTTTCCACTGGCCAGATTTTTGTTTGGTTGGTTGTTGGGGGGCGAGGTCTGGGGTTTCCTCTGTGCATAGTATGGGGAGATAGATCTTTTTCCTTACCTGGTAATACAAATGAACTACAAACATGCTGCTGAACTCCTGTTTGATCACTAGCTGAGGAGGGAGGGGTGTTCTTCCCATTCAACGTAGCGGGTGCTGCACCCCTCTTCCCATTTGCTATTTTAAATATTCTGTAAAGACATCAAACTTCTGCCCCAGTGCACTGACTCCCTCCTTAGTCAGATGCAGTCAATCAAATTTATAGAACTTTCACTCCCAAAACTGTTGCCAGTTAACTACAAATTTGTGTCCTTTTTCCTGGCACCAGGACTTGAACCACATATTTAGCTCCCTATCTCCCCTTCTCTGACCTTCTGTCCATCTTCCCTCCTCTCCCAGATTGGCAGGATCTGACAGAAGGAGATGCCAGATGAAATGGATCATAGTTTGTCACCCAGCCTGGTCAGGTGTTCCTTGGTCTCCACAACTGACCGTCTGGCAAGATCGTTAGTCCTATGTGTACCAGGATGTCAATGTTTTCTCCTGCTTCTTGTACAATTTTAGCAATGCAGTCAGTGTTTCTCCACGCTGATGTACCTGGGAGACATCTGACCATTACCACTGGCTGGAGATAGGTATCAACTCCCTGAATCATGGAGTCTCCTATGATCAGAAGTGTTTTGGATTTCCTTTTTGCTTTTTTTGTTTTGGTTCCTGTTTTGGGTGAGTTTTGTTGTGCTAGCTCTTGTGCTTCAGTGGCTTGCTCTGCAGTGTCCTCTGCCCCTTTACTTGATTTTGGAGATAGAGGCAGATACCTATTTGTAGTTTTTATATGGTTTGTGGAGGTGATGTTTTGGAGAGCACAGAGTGATGGGGCACCCAATTTGCCCCTCCTAACCACCTGCCAACCTCCTGCACCAACTGCCCTCTTGGGTCAAGGTGCTACTGTTGGATGTTGGGGAAATGACAGGCAGTTCTTATAATATATTTCCTCCTCAATATGCAATTTGAGGTGTGCAGTCTCTGCCCATGCTGTTTGGAAATGTATCCTTAGCTCTCCAATGGCCCAGCATGCAGGATAGTATCCTAAATCTTCTATAACTGCCCTTTTGAAAAGTGTCCCACAGTACCTGCAATTAATAATATCCATTCCAAATAAGTTGCTGGGTTTATAACCTGGTAAGAGTAGTTAGAAGGAGGAAAATGAAAGCAAAAGTTTGATTTTGTGTTTTGTTTGTTTTTGTATAACTTGTTATAACAAGTTCAATTACTTGTGCCCATGTAAATGAGGTCACTGTGTGGCTACCCCTCTGATCCACCTCTTTCTGCTTTGCTACAGAAACTGTCATGATTGTGCTACACTATAAAAGGGGTGTAGTGTGGGGTGGTGGGGGATGGGGGTGGATGACTGTGCCCTTCCCCCCAAAAGGAAGAACCACGGATGAAAGAAACAAGGAGGTAAGAGCAGAAACAATCAGTCAGCAACAAATGCAGTAGCCCTGAAAGCTTTGCCTAATGATAGATAAAACTGTAAAGCCTGTAAAGCACCACCTGTAACAATTTCACAAAAGATATACCTTGTAAGAAGCACTTTGTTACAGAGAAAAATAAAGCAGTAATAGAAGATATACCTTGCAAAAGACTATTTGAATCAGAAGCTTACAGCAGTAATCTGTAAGCACACACCTGTAGGTACATCCTGTAATAATGCAGCAGAAGGTATACCCAGCAACAACAATATGAATCAGAGAAAAATAAAGCAATAAAATGTTAGCAACAAACAGTAACAATCCCTGTGAATACAAAAGAAAATAATAACACACAGTAAATTTGCCTAGTCAAAGGAAACCTTAATCCTTTTCCATGCTCTGGTAAGGTTCTTTGCTCTGCCCTTACATGCAACCTAGAATGAAAGAGCTCAGGTGAAGCTAGGTGCCTTTGCCAGCAAACCTAGTCTTCAACCTGAAGATGCCTGAAGTACAGGGATGATAATTGGAGGGTGGGCAGTGGCACTAGACACCAGGGAAATACAGATATATTAGGGAGATGACAATCAGAGGGTGGTGGACTGCCACTGGACACCAGAGCAACATCACACAGAAAGGAATGGGAAGGGGGGGCACCACTAAAAACCAGGAAATGATGGCTCACTGCTCTCACTGTGGCCTGCAGCACAAGTTCCAGCTCTGGCTGCAGAAGTCAAGCAAGTCCTGTTGTTCTCTTACAGAGAATGTGGATGAAGGGCTCCTCCCATTAAGCTGGGCACCTGGGATTTTGGGTGTCCAGAAAAGGTATTTCTGGCTATTATTTTAAAAAACAAACACTGGAAGCTTGCTAAATGGGGCCAATTTAACTAGGCTCTGGTGTTTGCTCTTTAAAATGCCAGCATTTCTATGTATTTTCCATATTTGCTATTTTGTGGAAAAAAGCTACAAGATGGTAGTCTCATGTCACAAAAAAAAATGCTTCATGTTGTAAGAAGCAAATGGTGAGAAACCAAAAACGGGTTACAGCAACATCAAATGTTTCATTTGCTCCAGAACGTAAACTCAGAAACCTTTTTGCACATGTGCAGAATGGATAAAATAAAACTTTAAAGCATTATAACTCTGAAATTGTTTAATATTTTTTCACCTTTACCTTTCAAAGGCACTACCTTAGGACATCTCACTTGTGCCCCACCAGTTTGGGGAAAAAAAATCCATTCCATGTAGGCTATAGATGAGAGTAAAAGAAATCATGTTACGTACAGCAAAACAATGAGATTTTATCAGAAATGTACGCATGTGGGTCTCAGAAACTGCATAAGCTTCCATCACAAACCTTTCCACAGATCAAGACCTTGCCTAATAGACAACACATGCAAAATTTCAACTGATTTCATCAAACAATAACAAAGATATTAATGTGCAAAGTTTGGGGTTTTACACTGAGTAGGCTACTCAAAAAATTGCAAAAAAAAAAAAAAACTTTGTAAATGCTTTAGTTAGGGTTAAAGCCACAAAAGTAGGGAAATGTGGTGTTAGGGTTTCCAAACCTAGCACCCCACCCCCACCTTACACACATCAACAGGTGTTGGGTGTGTGCCATCAGGTCATCAGCCCTAACATTTACCCCATTCCATAAGAAAATAAGCTGAGATGGGTGCAGTATAGGAGAATGGGGTGAGTGCAGGGATTCAGTTATCTCCAATTTGGGAGTATCTGACTTCTAAAAATAAGGCAAAAACTTCCAAAATATAGGAGAAGGAAGTCACTGACTTCCAAAAGTAAAACAAAAAATTAGATAACTTCCAAAATTGCAATCATGGAGATTGAAAAATTATGGATTTTTTTTTCAAAGAAATTTTATTGTACAACTAATATTTATATTGATGTACATTAACTGGTCCTTCCTAGAATATTGACTTCCAAAATGTTGTTTCTGGAAAGTAATTTGACTTCCAAAGAATTGGAATGACTTCCAGATTTTGACCCATAGAAGTTTTAAACTTCCACTAAAAATAATTTAACTGAGCCCCTTGCAAGTGTTAGGGCTGATGACCTGAAGGCACACACCAAACACCTATTGGTGTGTTTAGGGTGGGGGCAGGGTGTTTGGTTTGGAAGCCCTAATGCCACATTTCCCTATTTTAGTGGCTTTAACCCTATCTAGAGCATTAATGAAGTTTTTTGCAATTTATTTTCTTACTTTCTGGGATAGTACAATCATATCCTTATTTGCCTGTGGGAGCGCAAGGCCCTACCATCCCTCCATTGATGCATATACTGAATGTATGTAGCTGTGGAAGCACAGGGCACTCCAGGCCCTGCCCTTCCATTCACAGGACAACAGTGACCAAATTGTCAGCATAGCCATCCTATTACCCCACCTCATGTGTCTGGTACAGAAAATTTCTGAATCCTAGCCAAAATGTAATTTTGCACAACTGCAATGCCATTCCACTCCACAGGTGCAAAAATAAATTTTGACAAGTATTTGAAAAATGACAGCTGTGACATACATGAAGTCGGGTAATAAGAAGGCTATGTTGAAAATGTGGGGTGAAAATATTTAAATTCCCAAAGTTACGAGAGTGCATAGCAAAATTGCAAAAAATTGCCATAACTTTTTAATTTTTACCCATTTTGACCCCACATTTTCAACATAGCATTCTTATGACCCCACCTGATGAACAAGGGTAGAAAAATGTCCAAATTCCACCTTAAAGGTGACTTTGACAAGTGACCATGAATTCACTTTTCACTTGGGTGTTACATAAAGACAGTACTATTGTTCATGAGGTGGGGTCCCCAAAAGGCCATGTTGAAAATCTGTGGTCAAAATGTTAAAAAAATGGCAAAGTTATGCATAAAAGTTAAAATCCCCATTGAAATACATTGAACCATATTTACCTTAGTTTCTTATATTGCAGTCGCCAGTTCCAGCAGCAAGAAGTGTCTTCCATTGGAGAATGGATCTCAAACCTGGGACCTGTTCAGGTGAGTGAGGGTGTGTGGGAGTGTCCTGGGGGTGTTTGGGGTGGTGGGTACTGAGTGGGAGGTAAGGGGGCAGATCAATAAGGGACCATTTTTGGTTTTTGCTCAATAATCTCTCAGTCTTTTTTCCTGACTTGTCACATTAGCACAAAGTAAAGCTGGAAACTGATGCAACAAATGACTCTGAAGGCAGATTACTGATGCTGTCCTCCATCCCCTGCCTAGATGCTGCCAGGGACAGTTTCACCTCCTCACCCATCCTCTGCTCATTTATTAGCCCCTGCTCCCTTATGACTTCATTGAAGCCCACTCCCTCCACTAGTGGCTTTTCTGTGAATGAAGACTTGCATGTACGATGCTGCCTAGGTAACAAGAGAAGAGAAAGTGAGCACGCTGTATGTAGGAACTTACTGCAAGAAAAAGAAAGTAATATTTTTTAAGTAGAACTTTAGTTGATCAAGAACTTATTGGAGGAGCGGTCACTCATAGGGATTTTTTTTTTCTTTTTGCTCAGGGGTTGTAAAATCTGCCAAGGCACCACTTGCAGTGCTTGCAGTGAAAAGAGCTGGTGAAGTTGTCACCTGTGGTGGTTGCACCCTTGGCCACAACACCAGGGTTGTATATCGAGAGGTCCCAAAGCCAGATTAGTTTGTTGGGCTCCCTTGAAGCCCTGGTCATCTATTGCCCCTGTATGAATTCATTTGATGAAGATGATGCAGGTAAAGTTTTTGTCCCTCTGACAAGTGTCTTGTACCTGAGTGATGCTGGTCCCCAAAATGTTTGAATCACATGGTGACCTGATGCCAGTCTCTCTCTCTTTTGCTCTCTCTCTCTCTCCTCTCCCTCACCTTACCTGGAATGTGAATAAGCAACTAGCAACAAGTAAGAAAAAAAGTGTTTGGCGAGAGAGAGAGAGAGAGAGAGAGAGAGAGAGAGAGAGATAGACTGGGCAGAGATTTGGTAGCAGTGTTTGCTCTGGCCTGGGTTGTTGAATGCCGCACACTTCTCAGTAGTGGAGTAGCTGAGGTAGCAGGAGCTGAGCAACATGTAAACTCTGCCTATAACAGGTATACCACTGTTGCCATACCTGTGGTATGTGCACAGCCTTTCCCATCATTCTTGTTCATCAGTTCTTCTCCAGTGCTTTACTTTTGTTACTGCCTCTTTCTGGCTGTTGCTTGGAGTCTGATAATGGTGGCAGAAGGTGCTGCAGGGATGCCAAGAGGAAAGAAAAAACATGCTGATTCAGACTTTTATGTTGAGTAGCACCATTGAATATTAAATGGGCTGTTTATTAGTTTCAGCAGCTCATATATCACACAGTTACTCCAGTTCACTGGATTGTGTTCTTGAGGTTATAAGATATAAATGTAGAAAAATACGGAAACACAGCAATTTAGAAAAATTGTAAAGTGTGTATTGAGTGACTTTTGGTTACCCTTTCTTTTTTGTTCTGCAGAACAACAGAATATTGTAAGCTGGTCTGAGTTTTTACAAGCCTAATTTGCACAAGATGCTTTTAGCATTTTTGTATTTTAGTGTTTTCATCTATATTTTACATACTTTATTTACTTGTTTATACTTTCTTAGTTTATAAAATCTTATCTGTTGGATACATAGTACAAAACAGTGTGGAACTGCCTTTTTATTGCTTAATTAGTTTTAACAGTTGATAATGAGTGCAAACTGCTGCAGATGAACCTTTTAATAAATAAAGTCTTAGATTTTACAGATTCATTTGAACAAATTACCAATTACCAATTACTAATTAGCTTCAACATACAAAACTTGCTAGGTAATTTGTGGACTCGCCAAGTGGGTTCAAATTGAAGCTCAATTTAAATATAGCAGGCAGTGTTTCAGTGAATCAGCACACACATATTAGAGGTTAGTGCTTACAGGGTTCACCGAATTAGATGAAGTACTTTAAGAGCAATATCTCTAGTGAATCATTGCTCAAGCACTGGCTCTTGACTTTTTTCACTTTGCACCTATACTAGCATTAATACCTCTGACTAAATTTGAATTACTGAGAGGTTCCTCGTAGTTGTTTGTTTTTTAAGGCCTATGTAGATCTACAACTTGTCGTCCTCTCCGTTTGGTAAAAACATACATTTTTACAACAACTCACAGCCTTACTTTGTTTAACTGATCCCACATTGATTCTACATTAAAGTAGCTTGAACCGCATAAATATTGTTGACCAT
Organism: Neoceratodus forsteri; assembly: GCA_016271365.2. Lineage (NCBI taxonomy): Eukaryota > Metazoa > Chordata > Ceratodontiformes > Ceratodontidae > Neoceratodus > Neoceratodus forsteri. The sequence goes on from CM028129.1 coordinate 1,023,153,621, forward strand.
TTCTCTGTAGCAAAAGGCCTTGTTAGTAAATAAGTAAATTAACTGGTCTAGTCTTAACTTTCTAGTCTCATAAATTGTAACCAACTTGGGAGTAGAGTTTTAGCATCACTTTACACTTTCAGATGTTATGGTATTTTTTGTTTTTGTTCACATTTTTCCTTGATAGAACTTGTGCTTTCTCTGATTGCTCCGAAGTCGGAAGGAGGTTTTTGAATTGCCCAAGTGAAGTTTGCAGTTACAAGCCCATGAGGATACCTCATCTGTGACTTTGCCCTGAACCATTTTCTCATATTGAGCAAAAAGGAAACTGTGTAGTAAGCTTGTGGCAACCTGTTAAAAGAGGTCCTCTTCATGAAAGAAATCGAACACTTGGGAAGCTATCTGTTCAGTGGAAAAAAGATATAAACAGGGAAGAGGTAAAAGGGAGAACATTATTCCTTCACGAACATTGAGGTATAATGTGTTGTGACTGTTTTATCCAATTAATTTTGGCACTTCTCTATCCTGCTGCATTTCGGACTTCAATTTGAACTGTGGACGATTACTGTTTTGGGTTATTTAAAACCTGGTATCATCATTCAGCAATTTCTTTGTTATATTTAGCTAGTTTTATAATCATTATTACTATTGTTTCTTTATTACTGTATTATGTTATACAGTTCTGTGTAATTTATTCCTAAATGTGCTGACTTATAACAATGGAAACTAGGCAATCTAAGAAATTACTTTCTAAATCTTTAACAACTGGTAAAAATGAAAAACAAAGTAAGAAGACAATAAATTTAAGAAGGAAAGCAGAGCACTAAATCAATAAAAATGACAGAGTTTCTGAAAGCCCCCACCAACAATTTAAATATGTAGGAGTTTAGTAAGCCTTTTACTCCATTGCAATCTCAACCATTATATACTTTGGCCCAGATATTCAAAAGGATTGTGCATGGTGCAACAGTGTTGCACCAGGCACAACCCACTGATGTGCCCTGGCATGATATTCAAAAGGGAAAAGTCGCCACTAATCCCGATGCGCTGCAGCGCATCAGTAATATGCAGGCACAGGTGGGAAGTGCCCATGCATAACCTGCATAACCGATATTCAGCCGGGATGTGCAGAGTCATGCATCATACTCTACCTGTGCCTGCACAAAGTTAAGCCCCCAAAAAGAACAAATGATGGCCACCCACAGGTGAGCTGCCACATTGCAGGGTGCAACATGGCAGCTGCCACCTGTGGGTGGCCACCCCAGTTCTGGCCGCACCTGGCGGCACCCCCCATGCCCCATAGTGGGCATCTGTGTATATAAACCCTCCTCCAATATCCCTGGTGGTCCAGTGGACCGCTATGTGCCCAATCACCGGCATTTGTCTAAAAGAATAATCCCCTGTCCTATATCCCTGGTGGTCCAGTGGACCGCACTCTGCCTGATAGCAGGCATCAGTATTATAACCTCCCCACATCCAATATCCTTGGTGTTCCAGTGGACCACAGTCTGCCCAATAACGGGCATCTGTCAAATGTATAAAATGGCCTATTACCCTGGTGGTCTAGTGTACCCCCTCCCCACCCACCCACCAGCCTGCTCCCTGGTCAGCCAGCGGGTGGCAGCACCACTCACCTGCGCCCGGTGGCCTGACTGACAGTTCGGTGGGGCTGCATGCCCATTGGTTCACAGCAAGAGCCAATGGGCATGCAATATACTATACACATTCCAGATATGTGGATGATTCACATATCGGAATGTATGTCGTATGAGCTGCATGCCCATTGGCCCATGCTGTGAACCAATGGTGTGCAGCCCTACTGAGCTGTCAGGTCAGTGGCGTGGGGTGGCAGGAGGGTGGGTGCTGCTGCCCGCCGGCTGACCCGGAGCAGGTGGTGGGGCCCAGTGGGCAGGTGGGAGGGGCACACTCAAACCACCAGGGTAATAGGCCATTTTATATGTTTGACAGATGCCCGCGATCAGGCAGAATGCAGTCCACTGGACCACCAGGAATATTGGACGTGGGGGGTTTATAATACTGATGCCCGCGATCGGGCAGAGTGCGGTCCACTGGACCACCAGGGATATTGGACGGGGGGTTTATAATACTGATGCCCGAGATCGGGCACATAGCGGTGCACTGGACCAGCAGGGATATAGGATGGGGGATTATTCTTTTAGACAACTGCCCATGAGAGGGCTGCAGGGGGCGTCAGTCCCTGGATGCCTGGCAGGGTGCCAGGTGTAAGTCATTGGGGATCGGTGCACTTGCATGCTAATGGATGCAAATGGGGCCATAATGACATGCAAATGGCCCCATGTGCGCCTTGCATAAATTATGGCCCATTTGCATATCCCCTTTTGAATATCGCAGGTGCTGTGCATGGTGCAATGGCACTTGCATTAGTGCATCTCCATGCTCCACTCTGGCCACTTTTGCTGGTGCAGTGTCACTACACCATGCACAGTGGGGGTGGCCAGGGTGCGATATTCAAAGCTGCTGTGTCATAACACAGCTCAGTTGAATATCGCCAGACCACACCCCTGCGCAACAAAGTTGAGCTGCACCCAGGCTTGCACCACAGCCTGGTGCAGTTTGAATACCCGTGCCCCTGTCTCCAACTGTGGATAAAAGGGGAAGGTTAGAAAAATATCCTGACATAGAAATGCATCCCCTAATGGTTACAATTCATAACCTGGAGAGAGATATTAAAAAGGAGCCTAATGAGAGTAAAGGGGCACCTGTGATAGGTAGCAGGGAAACTTCATATTCTACTAAGCAAAGAGACATTGATGGAAAGCAAATTTATAGCAATTTGTAGTCACCAGCACAACCTTTTCCTTATGAACTCAAATCTAAAATAAATAATGTTAAGGTTTCAGTGGAAATTCTTAAAATACATGCAGATGAAAATAAGTCTCTGGTTGAACAAGCAATTTCAACTCATTACACATACTTACAAGAGTTTCATGAGTGTAGTACCCCGTATGCAAATAAGTTACAGTATCTCTTGACCCACCTACAAGATGCCCTCCAGACATCCTGCACCTATGGGCTTCTAAAATTGAAAGAAGTGTGCCAGACATGGAAATAATTGAATTCAAAAAATGCTTGTCTTCGAAAAGAATTAACACACATATATATGGAAAACATTTTTTAAAAATGGTCCGGCCCGGTAGCACTGGGGTTTGAGGCACTGGATGCCACAACTCGCACCACGCCAGTGACCTGGATTCAGGAATGAGCCTGGGTCACTGGGGGTTGGCAGGGGAGGAGAATTATCGAGCATCCATAGGACTGCTCTCCTTCTCCGGGAAGGGGGCAGGATGCCTCAGTGGCTTAGTGGCCTGTAGTGGTGGCTGGGGGCGACAGCATGCCATGGGCAGACTTGGGGGACGTGCTGTGGCAGACACTGGGAAGGGGCACATTCAGTAGCATGCGCGCTCCTGTCCCTTGGCGTCACTGCACACCACAAACATCCAAAAAGGGGAAGAAAATGGAAAATATGGGCACCAGTCACAGCAGCTTGATGGCCATCTCCATAGGGGACACGCTCAGCACTGAGGGTGTGTGGCTCTACTGTATCTGGTCCTGGTGTGAGAGTGCAAGGGGAGCTCTCCACCTCCCTGCCATGGGGGCAAGCCATGGGGGTATGCTGCTGGCCTGAATTTGGAGCCAGGGTTCCTTGGGATGGTGGCCAGAAACCTCAGGAGGATGCCTGGAAGTGTGAGGTAAGAAGACTGGTGCCCAGGGGGAAAAAGTACCAAAAAAAAAAAAATTTCTACAAATAATAAACAGTTGAGGGAATTGACAGATACAGTAAATGATAGTATAAGAATTCAGCAAAAAGAACAAAAACAAATGTAAGATGTAAATAATAGTAAAATAGTGAATAGTTCTAAGAAACAATATAATACTCTAACAAATTAAAGGTTAATAAGGGTAACAATAAAAACAATATTCAGTTTACGGTATTAATAACTGCAAAACAATCAAAGAGATTATAAATAAAATGGGGACAAGGAATTAAAAGAATAAGAACAGTTATTGAAAAATATGAAGCAAAGCAAGACAAGGAAACATTTATGTACTACTAATAAATCCGTTATGGTCATAGCTGCCACAGTTTTGAACAAAAAAAAAAAGAAAAGAAGGAGGGGAAAGGAAAAAAGTTAGTCAAATGGAAACTAATATAGAACAAAAACTCACTGTAGGAACCAAGTCAGAAGTTGAGGAGAAGGAAATAAAAATAAACTCAAAAGTAAATAATATCAGAAATAAAAAAAAGAGTAAAAAAGTCACTGTTTCAATATTGTTAAGGGAAGAGGGCAGTACCAAATGGAAGGCTCCAACAGTCTTTTTCAGGGGAGCTCCCAAGACTAGATTTGAGTCAAACGAAACTCTAAAAGTCATGGCATATAACATATGCAAAGGAATTATGGGTCATAAGTTTAACTGGGCTGACATTTGGTCAGTGTGCAGGTACAAATCTGAACCAGAAAAGGGGTGGGTATGCTTAGTGACTAAAACAAAAGATAAGAGAATGACCATCTTAAAATGCAAAAAGGAGTTTGAATGCATAGGTGTGAAAGCTGAAGACTCTATGTTGTCCGCCATTGATAATAATAAAAAACAAGAACATATTTCCAGGAAACTGGAAACTAAACAACTACCAAAAAAAAAAAAGAATAACACAACAACAAAGTAGGATGACAAAGTATCTTGAACCAGTGGAGACTATGCATATACTGCTTTCTAGTTCAGGGGAACACCAAGAAAAGGAGACCTACATCAGAGGCAGGAAACACCTATGGCAAAGAATTAACAGCAGTGCCTTCAGAAACAACGTTAGATCTTATGGGAATAGCTGATGACCTCCAAAACAAAAGTAAAAATAGTAACAAAAATAAAACTTTTAACAAAAAAGTACAAACTGACCCTAAAAGGCATAATTATAGTAAACAACATGAATTGGACTAACTTATAAACATTTGTATTAATACAAGGAATGTTATACTAAGCTGGAATATCTCAGGGATAGCTAGTAAATTGTAGGACATAGGCTGTTTGGAATTTCTAAGGCAGTTTCCTATCATTTTTCTTCAAGAAACATGGTGCTTTGAACAAGAAAAAGTTATCCTGGAAGGGTATCAATCATGGAGTATAAAAGCTGTTAAACCTTCTAAATAGGGCCTTGCCTTCGGCAGACTATGCACCCTAATAGACATAACTTTAAACCTACAGTATCTGCTCAGATTATTTTTGGAGACATCTCTAACTTAATGTTGTGCTTTGAACTAAAGTCAGGCACCAAGATATGTGGCATATTAGTGAATATTTACCTTAATCATGGATCTAGGAACATGGCCATAAAAGAAACTTTACTTAAACTGGAAAAATGATTAATGTTAATAAGATCCAATTATGGGAACATCCCCATTGTACTGGGTGGTGATTTCAATGTGAGGGTGGGAGAAACCCTAGAAGACCCCCACCCCTATTGGAACCTTGATGACACTAGAGATTCCCATTAGCACTTCCAAGGACAAATTCACTAACATGGGAGGAAAACTTTTATTAAATATCCTAAAGGAATACATTTTTAGGATAATAAATGGACATCTACCTGGGGATGTCCCAGAGGAATGGACTTTTACCACCAGAAAGGGTGGGACTGTCCTAGATCTTTTTATTGTTGATATGTACTCATGTCAAAAATTAAAAAAAAGTTGAATGTAATCCATAAATGGGAAAGTGATAACTTTCAAGTTTTCATTGAATTTGTGACAAAATTCCAGCTTAAACGAATTCATAAGAAGTTCTGTTTGGAAGCAGATGCACATATGTCAGTTAAAAATAATCAGAAAATTAAATGGACTTCCTAGGCAGAACAAATGCTGCAACATAAAATACTGAGTTTAAATACAGCAAAATGCAAATAATTGGAAATTAAATGGACTCCCTACTCAGAACAAATGCTGTAACATGAAATACTGAGTTTAAATAAAGCAGAATGCATATTAATTAACCAGCTTACAGCAGCTATAAGAGATAATGGTTATAATTTACCAGATGTAAATCATATTGGAAATGTTCTTAACATGGAAAAAGAAATAATAAAGATCTTGGTGCAGATAATAGACAGGGAGTCCCTAAAGGCAATTTCCAAACAGCAGGGGCTAAAAGGTATAATGTTGAATGCTGTAAAGCAAAAAAAAAGTATGTATAAACAAGGCACTAGAATGTGTAAGATCATGACTTTCACTGACAGAATTGCCTTTCTTAATTTAAGATGGGAATATAGAAGCCTTTTAGATTAAAAAGAAGGGGGTAGGATATTCAGACTGCAGCAGGCAGGGGTGCAAGCCTGGGAGCAGCACAACTGGGTTGAGCCAGGGCATAGTCCAGGTGACATTCAACAGTGCTGTGCCATGGCTCAGCACCATTGAATGTTGCACTGGGGGTGCCCGCACTGTGCATGGCGCAGTGGCACTGCACCAGCACAAGTGGCAGATGAGGAGCAGGGGTATGCTCCAGCACAAGTGCTGGTGTGCTAGGTGCAGCAACCGTGATATTCAGTGCTAGGCATGCAAATGAGGCCATAATTCATGCAAGGCACAAATGGGGCCATTTTGCATATCATTATGGCCCCATCTGCATGTGGTGCGCTGATCCCTGGCGACTTGCGCCTGGTGCCCTGCCAGGCTGCAGCCATCGGGGATTGATGCCCCCTGCCCCTCGGTGGGCAACGTGCCCCATTGCATGATAGCATAGGATAATAAAAGTATATCTCTGGTGGTCCAGTGGACCCTACCCCATTGCCCGATCATGGGAGTAATAAAGGTAATTCCCTAGTAGTCCAGTGGACCAGATCCCTTGCCCGATCGTGGGCATCTGAATAAATAAATTCCCTGGTGGTCCAGTGGACCCAATCTCCTGGCTGATCATGGGCATCTGAATGAATACATTCCCTGGTGGTCCAGTGGACCCAATCCTCTGCCCAGTCGCGGGCATATGAACAAATAAATTCTAGCGGTCCAGCAGTAACCCCTCACCCACCCTGGGGCCACCACCCAGCACCCCCAGTCAGCAGTGGGCAGCAACTCCTACCTGCAAGCCACCTGTGCCCGACAATGTACAGTATGGCTGTATGCCTATTGGTCCACTGTGAGGTCCAATGGGCATGCAACACCATGCTATACTACACAATCTGAGAAATGAATGGACTCACATTTTGGGCCTGTGTAGTACAGTATGGTCTGCACGCCCATTGGCCCACACAGTGGACCATTAGGCACAGCAGTCGTGACTGTACGCTGTCAGTCGGCGGGTGGCCAGGTGGCTTACAGGTGGGGAGCTGCCACCCGCTGCTGATCGGGGTGCTGGGTGGCGGGTCTCAGTGGGTGGGTGGGAGGGGGTACCACTTGACCACCAGGAAAATTATTTATTCAAATGTCTGTGATCGGGCAGAGGATCAGGTCCACTGGACCACCAGGGAATACAACATCAATGTATGCCCATGATCGGGCAGGGGAGCAGGTCCACTGGACCACCAGGGATGTATTTCCATTACGCCTGTGATCGGGCAATGGGGTAGGGTCCACTGGACCACCAGACATATTATGTTTATATGCCCACGATAAGGCGAGGGGGGGCACGATGTCCAGCCTGTGTCTGGGGAGGTCGGGTGGCCACCCACAGCAGGTGGCTGCCGTGTTACACCCAGCAATATGGCAGCCCACCTGTGGGTGTCCCCTGACATGCTACTGCTTTTTACAGGCACATCTTTGCACCTTCCCCTGTGGTGCAAAGCAGGTTTGTGCCTGCATATGCACCTGCACATCCCGGGCTGAATATCGGGATGTGCCAAATATGCATGGGCACCTCCGAAGCGCTGCATACATTACTGGTGCACTTTGCAGGATCACCATGAGTGCAACAAATCCTCTGAATATCATGGTGGGGCACATCAGTGGGTTGTGCATGGTGCAACACTGTTGGGCCATGCACAACCCCTCTGAATATCCCACCCAAGGAATGCATAGAACTCAGTTATGGGATTCCCTTCAAAATGCCATATTTAAGAAAGATGATAAGAGCTTTTGGACTTTAGTTGCCAAAAGTGAATGAAAATTGAGATCTAACATTCAAGCCCTGAATACCCAATAGTGGATGACGCACTTTAGTACAGTTTACAAATCTACAGTAGGTGCAAATAATACAGTATCTGGAGTCAAAACAATGGCTTTAGTGGCTGCGGCAGCTAATGTTGAATTGCAGAATTTCATTATACAAGAAGTGGATATGGCGATTTTATGGCAAAAAAGGAATAAGGTTCCAGGTATTGCCAACATTCCTACCAAAGTATACCATGTAAATATTGAATGGTGGGCAGAACTGCTATGTTCCTTTTATAACTATATATGCCATATAGAATGTTTCCCAGACTCATGGATGACCGCTGTAATAGTTCTCCTCCACAAAAAAAGGGTAATAAAAGACCCCATGAATTATAGGCCAATTTCATTATTAGGCATCATTTTAAAAATATCATCTCAACTATTATTAAATAGAATTGAGCTCTGGCTGGAGGAAAATGGCATATTATTCATGTTTCAAGCAGGTTTCCACCATGGACGATTGTAGAATGAACATATTTGTACCCAATATTATACATTGGATAAATATTTCAATGGTATGGGGAGAAATATATGCTGCATTCTTTGGTATAGTGTATACACAGCTTTTGACATCATAAATAGAAATACCTTGTGGTCAAGTATGGCGTCAAAGGAGGTTAACACAAAATTATTAGCTCTGATTAAAAAAATGCATTCAAACACAAAATATCAGGTTAGATATGACAGGGATGGGTCTCTTACTACCCCTGCAAAGTGGACATGAGAGTTAAACAGAGCTGCATTTTGGCCCCAGCCCTGTTTAATAGCTACATAGAGACATAAGTAGAGGACATTTCTACATGTGACAATTTCCCTCCACATATCAATAAGATTCCAATAAAGATTCTTTTATATGCAGATAATCCAGTGATTTTATCTCAGACCCCATTAGGTTTACAACATGGATTACATTCTGTGCAGCATTCCCTGGAAAAACTAGATCTTGAAATAAACATTAGTAAAACCAAAATTATTATATTTGGTTCCACCAATAAAGGGAAGATGGTAAAAAATGGACAGTTGCTGGACACCCCGTTGAGATAACAGATGAATACAAATATCTTGGGGTTATTTTCCATAAAAGCATTCAGTGGAAAAAACACATTTTGTCCACAGCTTCATCTGCAAAGAAAACTATATGTGCCATTAATAGTTTTGCTAAGAAATTTGGGGCCATTCCTATATAGACCCCAAAAATTTTATGAGGACAAAGTGAATGCTGCTGCAGTGCCTGGCCACTCTTAATAACTGCAACTGTGTCACCTGTGCATAATCCAACTGTTATTGATAGCTTATCTGTCCTGCATAGCACCTGTCTCCCTCCCACACTTCCTCCTCTGCCTGGTGTGACCCCACTGAGCACTTACCCTCATGTCCCCTCTTTATCCTCTCCACCTTCCTGCTTTCTCTTCCCAAATATTAACCTTCCTATTTTCAACCCCTCCCCCAGTTTTCCCCTCACCTCATCCCCCCCCACTTTTAAACCCTTTCCCTTATCCCTATTTCCCTCCACATCACCAAACCCTGCCTTATCACCTACTTATGTAACCCTGGGAAGATTCCTATCCAATCCCACCCTCTGACTTCTCATCCCCTTATTCTGTCACCCCTTTTGTCTCTGCCCCACCCTCCCCCTGCTCTCATCTATTCTGTCCTCCCCTCCTTAGGTCACCTCCACTTCTGACCCTTCATAACTCTACCTGCACGTTCTAAAGCTCAGCTACCACTATAAACTGCATGTCTATCTTTGGTATGGTCTTAGTACTGTTGCAATAAAGTTGACCTCTCCTACCTGATGTATTTTAACTGTACTTGCTTGAATCTGTTATCTGTATGTACCATAATGTACTTGCCTGCTGTATATACCCCTATCTGTTTTGTAATGCCTATCTACCTTGTCAATTGCCTTACAACGCGGAACCTTTGTAAATGAGCTTTTAGCTAAAAGGTGTTATCCGAGATTCCAATAAATAAATAAATAAATAAATAAATATGTTGCTGAGGTTTGGGGCCTCCCCAGCAATATATTTGAGCTGGACAAAATTCACAATTTTTGTCTTAAGTTGCTACTTGTCCTTCCTTCGTACATTTCAAGTGCAATAATTCATGCTGCAACAGGCACATTGGATATACAAACTAGAATTATCAAAAGCTCCCTCACTTTTTGGGCAAAAATTACTAATGCCCCTCCAGACAATTTGTTACACCACTGTTGGGCAGAAACATTAACAGCTAACAGGAAAGTTCTATGGTTCACGGAACTTAATTCCTTGCTTAACAATGTTGCTTGAAAAGGGCATTTTATTTAATAGTGAGCTAGACAGATGTAAATTTTTACCCATAGTATCTCAACAAATAGAAGATATTGCTCACCAAAAAGATATAGCTGACATCCACGCTCAAAGTGACTATAAAAATTATAATTTGGTTAAAAAGATTTGGGGTGCAGAAACATATTTGTCATTTTGTGACAACATGTTACAGCAGAAAGCTTTTGTTAGGCTCAGAACAGGTTTGCTGTGGTACAAATGGATAGCTATTATGGAGAGAGAAAGCACCCCATGTCTTTGCACTGAAGATGTCAGACTTACCTTGCCACATCTCCTTTTGGAGTGTACAGCTTTATCTTTAGAGAGAGAAAAAATGGATAGCCCCTCTGTGTGGTACCAGAACTATTAGGCCTTGGCTAGAATTATTGTATTTGTTATGCTTATGTCTTTAGAAACTTTGGCTTGTATACTAGCAATGAGGAATTTTGCTTGTAGTCTGATTAATAAGGTTAATAAGCCAATATATTAACTTTGACACCTTATATTCTACTTTATGAATCATGCCCTTGATGTGTTATTGATGCCTGGATAATTTAGCAGTGTATTTATGAATCCTATGAATTTATTGAACTATGTGTAATCATGTTGGTTTTCTGTTTCTATAACTGTTCTTAATGTTTATATGTAATCTTCATGTATACATATGTGTTTAATAAATTTTAACCTGAAAAAAAATATGTAACTGTACCTTATTGTGGTCAGCACATCAACAAAATTTGTAAGTGGTGTGACACCTCCAAAATGGAGTTCTTTCAGGGAGTGGAGACCAGCAGCACAGTCTGGCCATTTAAACAACATGCACTCCACTCTGCATGGCTACATACCTTTTTTTTTAATTACTACTGAGAGACGAGGTGGCACAATGTATTAATGCTGACTGGGACTGGAATGCATAGAGAAAATGTCACGTCAGCAAATGTCTGTACTAGTAAAGTCCTCCACTTATGTCAGCTTTCAGTCCTGTCTGGGACGGGTTCAGTTCAGATTCAACTGCAAAGCAACAAACATCATCAACAAATATCATTAGGGGCAAAAACATGAAATCTGAAATACTATCATTTTTGAAAGTACCTTTTAACTGCCCCTGATTATGAGGGAAGTCCTGCATTGTACATTTCAAAAATATTCTACACCTCATTCATTCCTCATAGAAAATGTGTGGCATACAAAAATGCTAGAGTGGTTCCTCTCACTAAGCTGGTCACCCGGGATTTTGGGTGCCAGAAAGATATTTTTGCCCCACATTCTTAAAAATATACATCAGACTCTAACTAAACCGGGTCCCTTTACCTAGGTTCTGTTGTTTACTCTTTTTAAATGTCAGCACTTTTATGTATTTTCTACTTTTGTCAGTTCATGGAAAAAATGAACAAGATGGCGGTTGGCATGGCACAAAAAATGTTTGGTGCCCTGCCAATTCTAAAACCAGTATTTGTGGCATCAAATTGTTACTTTCACCACAGAACATTATCTGAAAAACCTTACTACACATGCAGAGGTTGGTAAATACTAAATGTAAAAGCCTTATAACTTGGGAACCCTTTAATATTTTTACACCAGACCTGTCAAAGACTCTACCTTGGGACATGACACATGTCCCCTGCAAGTCTGAGGAAAAAATACTATTCCATGTAGGCTGCAGGTGAGAGCAAAAAAATACCATGTTAAGAATAAGAAAAAAGTTAGATTTTTACAAAAAATGACACATGCTTATCTCAGAAACTGAACTAGCTGCCATCACAAAAAAAATCCACACATCATGACCTTGCCTCCTAGACAACACACACAACATTTCTACTTATTTTGTCAAAGGGAACAAACGATAATAATGTGCATAGTTAGGGGTTTTACATTAAACAGGCTTCTCAACTCTAACTATTGGGGTGCTACCACACCCCTATAATATATTCCTTACAAAGAAACTGTGTTAATAACATTTTAGTGTTCAGCCTAAAGTAACAAAAGTAGGTGAATGTGGCTTTAGGGTTTATGACACTAAAACCCCGACCCCACCCCTAAAACAAATCAGGATCAGAGTCTTCCTAGGGGTTGTAAACCGTAAAGCTCACCCCATTCTAAATACTCCAGAAACACCTAATGGGGTGAGCTTTAGGTTTGACACTCCTAGGAAGACTCCACCCCCAAATTGTTTTAGGAGTGGGTTTGAGGTATTAGGGTCAGAAACCCTAAAGCAACATTTCCCTACTTTTATCACTTTAACCTGAACCCTAAATGACTACTCCTAGGAACCAATAGTAAGACTCTCACTGTAGTCTCTGTCTACATCCCCCCTCGAAACCAGGCCAATGACATCAATGTGGTTACTGAATATCTGACCAATCTACAGCAAAATACTGAATTGGTGCTTCTAGGGGATTTTAATGTGAATTTGCTGGCCCCTGAAGCTGACCCCTTCAAGAATGCCATCTCCTCTATCAATGCTGCGCAAATGATTGATTTCCCTACCAGGGTGAGCTACCAGACTGGCTCCAGTACACTGATAGATCGGATAATTACCAGCCACCCTGAAAGAATCACGGACACCACAGTCCTCCCTGATGTGATTATAGACCATTCCCCGGTCCTTTGCCTCTGTTTAAACAAAGCTCCGGAATTACCCAGATAAATGGTAACACATCATGTCCTAAAGCCTGGGCAGCTCAAACATATCAAGCCCCCTGTTAGAAACAGACTAGACCCCTATCGATGCTGTTCAAAATGTAGACCAAGCCCTAGAATATTTCACTGCTAAATTCAGTGCAATCTATGATAACTATGCCTCTGTAAAAAAGTGGAAGCTGAATGCCTTAGTCACTCCTTGGATTACCCCAACTCTCCTAAATGTCATGGCCAACAGAGATAACCTCTGGCATTGTGCTCGGGCCACTGGCAAGCAAGTTGATCTGCAGCAGTACAAAGCTGCTAGAAATGCATGTACCAGAGAGATCCACCTAGTGCAAATTAACCTCTTCAAAAAGGAGCTCACAATTTCCTGAGGGGATAGCCGGCAGTTCTGGATTAACATCAAAGACATCATGGGCAATTCCAATAAGTTATCCCCCTCCATGTTGGAGATAAATGGGGTAGTCACCCAGGTCCCCAAGCTCATTGCCAATACTTTCAACATGGTCTTCTCTGACCTCAGTGTTATACTTCCCCCTGACTTCCTCAAAGTACCAGACAACTCAACTGACACTGGGAGTTGTGACACCCCTCTGGGGTGGAAAGGTGGCATCCACCTTTCCACTTTACCACAGTCTATAATACACAGGCTAAAGAGTACCTGCTAAAGGTGCTCGGAAAGTCTAGGTTTAGTAGTGACTCACTAGACCTTAAGCTCATTAGTCAAACCATTGACGGAGTTCTAACACCTCTCATAAAGCTATTAAATAAGTCACTATGCCTCAGACAGTTCCCCCAGTGGTGGAAAGCAGCCAAGGTTACGCCTGTACATAAAAGTGGTGACCGTGTCCAACACACTACAGCCCAATCTCAATCCCCCTCCTTGAAGGTGCTTGAACGTATTGTCGTAGATCAACTAAATGAATACCTAGAGAAGTACCAAATCCAATGCTCACAACAGCATGGATTCCAGAGGGCACATAGCACCACCACTGCCTTGCTTCAGTGCACCTCCTTTATACATAAAACCCTTGACCAAAGGCAGCTTTTTTGGGTAATTTATATCAACCTCACAAAAGCTTTTGACGTGGTCAACCACACCATCATCTTAAATGCTCTCCATGAGATTGGCCTATCTAATGACGCCATTGGGTGGTTTTGTAGTTACCCTGTAGGTCCCAACAAGTCAAAATAAGTGGCATCTTACCGGACAGCAGGCAAGTGTTATCCAGTGTCCCCCAAGGCTCAATCTTGTATGCATTACTCTTTTGCCTCTTCAATAGCATTTCCAAGGCATGCTCCAATAATATGCTGCTATATGCAGATAATCCCATCAATTATACCAGTCTACCTGACCCACTCCTACTAGAAACACAGCTCCAGGTTAGTTTCACTGACATTGAGGCCTGGTTTAGAAACCATAAGCTGCTAATGAATTACAAGAAGACCAAGACCATGCTCTTCTCTAGCCTGCACAACAGGTACATATCACTCAAACTAACCATACTGAACAATGAAGGCTCACCGCTTAAATAAGTCCCAAATTTCAGGTACCTTGGGATCATGCTGGATGCCTCCTTCTCCTATGGTACACACATTGACCTTGTTGCAAGGGCAGTTAATACCAGGACAGGACTGTTATACAGGCACTGCATGACCACAGATGCACTCCAGACTGCCATGACAAGTTCAATTCTATCTATCATTGACTATGGCTTAGTTGTTTATGGAGCAGCCATGAAGTTCATGCTCAAAAGAATTTGCACAGCCCTCATCAAGCCATGCAGGTTGATTACCAGAGCTCACAGGATAACGCAAAGTTGTTATCTGTATACACAAACCAACTGGCTAACCTGAAGGGCAGAATCACCTATCAGACCTGCCTTCTGGGAAAATAAATCAGTCTTAGCCAGTCTACCCCTGTTGCTCAGCAATACTTAATCCCCGGATCTAATCCCCACCAAACTCAGAGTATGTCTAAACCAGCATAGCAAGTTCCTTTTTGCCACACCTACCAGGTGCAGCACTGCTTTTTATACAGGGCACCCTGCTGGCTAAATAACCTTCCCACTGCTATTTGAGAAGAGTCCAGGGTTGGCTCTTTTACATGTGATCTTAGGAAACATTTTTCTGAACTTAGTTGCTGTGACTGCCAACTATAAGCCTCTCCTTTCCCAACGTGGCATCTTTCCTCTTCTTCCCACCCAACCAAACACCCTTTCCCACCCCTCCTGTTTCACTCACTTCCCCATCCCCTCACCTTGCCCCCTCATACCTCAATGCCCATCCTCTCACTACCACCCTTCCCACCCACCTACTTTTGATACTGCTCCCATCACCACTATCCTGCCCTATCAACCCCTGCTCTATCCCCCATGGTATTCAATATGGTCTCACCCTACCTACTCCACCCTTCCCCATCATACCTACACTCTACCCTCTACCCTCTACTTCCCACCCCCCTTATAAGTGATCATCATTTCCCCTCCCATCATTCTCTACACCTCACCCTTTAACAACACCTACATCCAGGGGCATCATTTTCTTACAATTTCCTTACTATTTTCTTGATCTTTTTAATGGTTATGTTTTTTTGCAGAACGTAGGAATTTGTCTCCACACCTCCATTTTCATTTCCCCCCAGTCTAACTTGTTTTCTACCATGTTTTGGTGCATGAAGGCTATTGCTCTGAATGTATCAACATGATGATATTCTATCCTGCCTCAATTTCATTTATTTTGCTGTTATTGAATTGCATGTTAAAATTATTGTTTTTATATATATAAATACATATATATATATATATATATATATATATACACACACTTATTTATTTATTTATTAGAAAACTTTACAACCTTTGAGTCATGGACTCATTTACAAAGGCACTTCATCACAGGGGGTAGACAGAGTTACATAGTGTGGTTACAACAGTGAGAACAGTACAGGTGCAGAACATTAAACATAGAGTACACATAGGTTACATAATAATGTTACTTACAATAGGTTACAGTCATATACAAGGTACCCAAGGGTTACATTGAGCTATAGCCCTGGACATACCTAGATAATACCTGGATAGGGTTGAAGTAGGGATCGGAGTGGGGTGGGAGGGAGAGGGACAGGATAGGCTGTCTGGAGGACATTGTCAAGTCAGAGAGGCCTGACAGGAGGATCCCACAGTGGGGATAATTAGGTGCATCTACAGCAACAAGCATCAAAGAGACGGTTCTGGTGGGCGATTTTGAAGGGACCAATTTTGGCAATGTCTGTGATGCAGAGTGGGAGGGAGTTGAACCAAGCAGGGGCTCAGTAATGGAAGGACTTCTGGGCTAGTGAGTTCTTGGTTCTGGGCACCAGAAAGGTGGCCTTGACAGAGCTACAGGTGGCAACGGATGAGGATGCATGCCATAGGGAAGCAGAGACCCCCTCAAGGGAGAGCCCTAGAAAAGATTTTTTGGCGAGTACGCAGGTCTGGTAATGCAGACACTCCTCAAAGGTGAGCAGGTTGGTGGTGGAGTAGAGCAGGCAAGTGTGAGTGTGGCTAGGGGCTCCAGTCAGGAGCCTGCAGGTCTTATTGATTGAGAGATGGATTTTAGTCAAGGTGGTATTGTCCACCTCAGTGTAAATGGGCAAGCCACAGTCCACTAGCGACAGGATGGAAGAGATAATGGCCAGCCAAAGGGCAACTTAGAGGAGGCAATCTCTATGACAGCATAGTAGGCCTATCTGAGAATTTATCATGAAGGATAGGGCATTGATGTGGGTGTGGAAGGTGAGAGCCAAGTCTAAATTTATGCCTAGATATTTGTAAGAGGTCACTTGCTCCAGCGGGTGCAGCGTGCTGGGGAGAATGAAGGAGGGGCATTCTTGGCCTTGTTTTGGTGACTGGAGAAGAGCATTGACTTAGTCTTCTTTAGGTTAACGACAAGTCAGTGGTCAAGGAACCACTTTTCAGCATGATTGTAGGTGTGCTGCAGGGATACCTGGAGAAAAGCAGGATCAGGGTAGGAGGCAAAGAGAACTGCATCATCAGCATACAGGAGCATTTTTCCTGTGCAGGAACTGGGGAGAGTATTGAGGCAGAGGCTGAAAAGTACAGGGCCCAAAATGGAGCCCTGGGGTACCACAGAACAAACGGGCCAGGTATTGGACAGGGAGCCATTTATCATCACATGCTGGGGTCTAGCAGAGAGGTAGCTGGAGAACCAGGCAAGGGGACCAGCAAAAAAGCCGAGTTGGTGGTGGGAGTCAAGCAGGAGGGGGTGACAAACAGTGTCAAAAGCCTTGAAGAGGTCTATGAACCCTGCACCAGGAAGGTTGCTGGAGTCAAGAGCAGAATGCAGGTATTGAGAGAACTCCAGAAGACCAGTAGTAGTACTGTGTCCTGGGCGGAAACCATGTTGTTCAGGGCACATTATGTCATATTTGGCCAGGTACTCAGAGAGTTGAATAGACACTATTTTTACTAGGGCTTTAGAGAGTGGGTGGAGGGTAGAGATCGGCCGGTAGTTGTTAGGTGCAGACTGATCTCCACTCTTATGTATAGGGTTAATTTCAGCTGATTTCCAAGCACTGGAAAACTGACCAAGGCATAGATACTGGTTTAGTAGGTCTGTAAGGGGGACTTGGATGACACTGAAGACCAGGCAGAGAATCCTGGAGTCTAGGGGTCACAGCTGGGGTTGTTGCTACCAAGGGCTTTTAGCAGGTGCAGCCTGGCTATATGGTGGGATATAGTGTGCAGGTCGAAAGGAGGGAAATCCAAAACAGGGGGGATAGAGGTGGGGATTGGGTCAAAAACATTGTTAGGAAGGACAGAGCTTAGGTCACAGAAGGTAGTATTGAGGCAATCAGCTATGCGAGTTAGGTCTGTAGTGATGGTGCCATCTATGGAGAGCTGAGATGGTGGGGGGGTGGGTCTTCCCATTAAGCTCTTTCATGCTGTCCCAGAAAGTCTGGGTGGAACCCCAGGTAGTTGTGAGAGTGGTCTGATAGTGCTCTGCCTTGGCCTGTCTAATGATCCAGGTGCACTGATTACATGTCACATTGTAGGCTTGTATATAAGCCAACTTGCCTGCCTCAATAGTGATGTGCCAGAGATGATCCCTATGCTTAAATTTTTGGATAAGGGATGGGGAGAACCAGACAGCATTTTGTTTTTTAGTAATGATTCTGGTGTGGGGCCAAAAAGGTCATAGGTCATGCTGAAGGCATTGGTGAAAAGGTCTAAGGCAGAGTCAATATCAGAGGCGTGACAGATGGGGAACCAGTTCAGCCATGCTAGATGCAATTTTAGATTTCTGAGACCCCCAGGGCACAGGTGCTGGTGCAAGGTGGCCTCGGACACATGTTCTGGTATGGAGGATGATCAGAGACAGAGAACATGTGAGTGATCACTAACTGAGTCAGGGAAGACATTGATATCCCGGATTTTATGAGGGAAGTTCAATAGTATTACGTCCAGGAAAGTGCTGGAACCACTTGTCCGGTTGATTCTGGTAGGCTGGGTGACTAACTGGGACATGTCCAGGGCAGCGAAGAAGTCTCTGGTATGGGAAGCAGTGGTACCAAGCCAATTGATGTTAAGGTCACTTAGTATGAATAGCTCAGCTTTGTGTGGTAGGGAGGTGAGGTAGTCGATGAGAGACTGGACTGCTGAGTTCTGATTCCTCAGAGGTATGTAGGAGACCATGAGGAAGAGTGGGCACCTGGCTGGATCAGGGGTAATTTTTAGAGTGAGGGCTTGGACACCATAGTCAGGCTTGGGGGCAGGGAGCGCATGGCCTACAAGGGTGTCCAGCATGTAGATTGCACACGCACTGCCGTGTTTACCAACTCAGTCTTCCCTAAACAGGGTTTATCCAGGGAGGGAAATGATGGAGTCAGGGGTTGATTTGGAGAGACAGGTCTTTACTAACACAATAATATCGGGTTGGTGTTGTACAACCCAACACAGGAGTATGGAAAATGTCTTTAGAAGGCTGCATATGTTCAGTGATGCAACATGGAGACCAGCTCCAGAGTGGGGTATGGGAGGGCTAGTTGGCATAGGTCCAGGGTTTGGGTGTATATTCCTGGAGAGCAGTACAAGCAAAGTGATTAATCCAATTAGGGGATGGTGGTGACAAGGACCCTTAGTGTGGTACCGATGTGAGATCCTGATAGTAGGGGTGCAGGGGATGGGTAAGGCATGGAATGAAGGTATGGCAAGGAAGAGGTGGGTTCAGGATGGGCCCAGGAGGGCAGAGGGAGTGGGGGTGTTGGTAGGTGGAGGATGCAGATGAGTTGGGAGGCTGTCCAAGGTGGAAGGGAGCCAAGCTGTTTTAGAGCGGCTTAGGGGAGAAATGCTCAGGGTAGAGGGCAGGGACACAGGACAGGGGGGATGGGCTGAGTCAGAAGTGTAAACGTGAGCAGACCTAGGAGAAGAGCGATGGTGCCCATTGTTATGTAGTAGGTAGCTGGAGGTTAAACTGAGCCAGCAATGGTGTGCCAGCTGTGAAATTAGCCGAAGCACAGGGCAATTTTGGTAAAATGCCTGGAAGAGTCACTGTAAAATTGCTTTACTGCATGGGAGTGGCAATGACACTAGTACTAATTTAGTGATATTGTAGCAAATTCAGCTAAGGCAAAGGTGCCAGCTATTGGAATGGTTTGGCTATGACTGGGTATGTCACCATAGGCAGTGGAAGTGTAAGAATTGAAAGGGTATGTAGTCAGATTAGGGTGAGGGCCCTAACAATAAGGTAGGTTACAGAAGTAATTGAGAGGAGTTAACTGGCATGGCTGGAGAAAAACTTGAGAGTAAATGTGCAATTGTATTCATATGTTTTTCAGACATGGAACCTATGTAAAAGAGCCTCTGGTTCAAAGGTATTATAATCCGAGATATAAATAAAAAATAAAAGTTGCATTAATGCAGTTTTTGCAAAGAATCCTCCAGGGATTTCTGGCCAACATCTTGAGGATTCCTCAGCTCGATCTGTAGTGTACTCCTCGGCTTACCCCCCCACGGCGGGGAAATGGAGAGCCCCCCCCTCACACTCATCCACCAAGTCTGGAGCCAGTGCCAAGTATCTTGCCCTAGCAAATCCCCCATGAAGATGGCCATCATGCTGCCACAACTGGTGCCCATTTTTCCCTATTCTCCCCTTGTGTGTGGCGTGCAATGATGCCAATGGACAGGCGCTACTGCATGCACACCTTCCCAGTGCTGACCACAACAGGTCCCCCACTGTCTGCCAGTGCCCTGCATCACCCCAAACCATCACTAGAGGCCACTAAGGCACCGAAGCAGCATGCCCCCCCCAGGAGATGGAGAGCAGTCCAACGGATGCTCAATCCGTGTCCTCCCCTGCCAACCCCCGATGACCCAGGCTCATTCTCAAACCTGGGTCACTGGCATGGTGTGAGGTGTGATGTCCAGTGCCTCAGCCCTCAGCCCTACCGGGCCAGCCTTTTGACCTTTTTTGAAAGAAAAAGGTACATTCTCCCTCAGAATCAGAAGCTGTGCATCCATTAATGACTAAAAGTTTATGATTAGTTAATATAGACTTCACTTTCATTCCATTTTCATTAGTGTATTTATCTTCAGACTTCTCATGTATGTGAATTTGAATAGGAATATAGAAAGAAGTATATAATAATTTGTAATTGGTTGAAAGTCTTGAATTAAAATCTCCCACCATAAGAAACATTGACTTTAAGTAAAAATCGATATATTTTGCTAACAATGCATCCATCATCTTATACTTCATGATTATGTTAAGTTGTCTTAGAAGGATAGGTATAAACATTCTGTACAAAGATAATATTACACAAAAAAAATGTTAGAAATAAAACATTAGTATGTTGCTCAAAAATTTACACTTCTTTTAGTGTGAGAAGCTTTAACATAAGTGTCAAGACCACAGACTGGTCTTTCAGATTTACAGTACTTCCAGGAATTTGAAAAAAAGTGCTGAAAACCTTTTAGAGCCAAACTAGTAGTCAACCAATGTTTCCTGAAAACATATGAAAGAAAAACATGAAATGCATTCAAGTCATTCAACATCTGTCAGTTTTAGGTTTAGAGCTGCAATATTCCAAGACAAGATATGATATCACAAGGGTGTAAAGTAAAGGCTGTTTAGTCCATTGGGGAATGTGTCTGTGTAAAATTTTTCACAAGCTACAGTAGTTAACACAAAAGGTTACTCAGTGGCTGCCTCTGTTGGCTGTTTAAATTCACAAGGATAAGCCCAGAATTGTGTTGAAGAGTTAGAACTGTTTTACCCAAGCACTTCTCCATTCATGTTTGCAATGTGGATACCCATGTAGTGTAGATTTTCTGCTTTTACTAAAATTTGTTTTGTCACCAACTTATTAAAGATGCAGTGAAATAAAATTTCACAGGCGAAATTACACCGAAATTGGCAGTTTCACCTGGCAAAATGTTTCACAAAATTGCACCAAAATTTCACAATTTCACCCACAATTTTGCCTGTTACTGTTGGCCACCACAAGTTTGTAAATCCCCTCCCCAAACAAGTAACCTTGCAACCCCCCCATTTGTTTTATTAAAAAAAATTCACCCTCCACTCCCTGGTGTCCAGTGGTCCCCCACCGGCCAATCACTGGCCATGATAACATGAAATAAGCACCCCCCAAGTTACCCTGCCACCTCGATTTGTTCTATTAAAAAAAACAAAATGCACCTTCCACTCCCTAGTGTCTAGTAGACCCCACACCCCATCAATAGATAGCACACCCACCTAGCTCCCCCCCAAGTTACCTGATCAGTCCATCAGCATAGCCCTCCACACACCTCCATGGCTGACAACTCAAATGAGCACCACTGAGTGATTGAATGAATGAATGAAAGAATGAGTGCAGAATGTGCTCATTCATTCTCAACTGCCCCTTCTTTTGTCCCTGGCCTCATGCCTCAGTCAGATTTAGAGTCTTGACTTAAATCCACACAAAAGGTGGCTGGCAAGATAAGATTCATGACTGATGAGTGGTCAGACCCATCTAGGACAGCCAGGCAGAAGAGTCAACAAGCCTTGGGTATTCCTATCAATGAGGTGAGGTGGTAGCACTTGTGGCTCTTAGCTCATAAAGCCTATATGGATACAAGGAATGCTGTCATTCAAAATAAAGTGATGCACTAATGGTAGTACACCCCCTTCCAAACTCAACAAACTAGGTTTGATGTCTACCGATAACTGCTGGAGGTGCCAACACTCAGGTGCAGATGTTTTCAATGTTCTCTGCTCTTGCCAAAAGATTGTCCCCTTTTGATGAGCTGTCCATGGTTATTGCATTTTCATTTTGTAAATTATCAACCCCATTTAACCTCTACTGTACATCCTGGGTCTCCTGCCTCCTCAGACAGTCTTACACAATGTACACCTGCAATTGCTCTTTTTGGCCAGCACAGAGACCAAAAGGTTAATCCTGCAACATTGGCAAACTGACTCAGTGCCCTCAGGAGGTCAGTGTCTCTCTGTGGTCTGCACCTCAGCCAGTATAACTAGAATGTCTGATTTTGATAAAAATCACTACCAGTTTATCAGATGGTGTGGGACCCCTTTATAAGCTCTCCATTTTCTCTTTCACATCCTTCTTGATCAGTGCTCACAGCTATACTTTCCCCAATCATACCTTTTGTTGACTTTATATTTCTGGTATTCTATTGTATTTATTTTAAAATTTAAACTGTTTCTATGACTTACATATACTGAATTATAAACTTGTTATCATATATTTGAGATACCTTGCTATTGTATTGACTGAAAATGTAATAAAAATTTAAGGTTTCATATTTTATTGCTCAACCAGTGGTCATTTCAGACATACAATAATTTAAAAAATTGACATTCTTATATTAATAATGTCAAAATAGTAGTAACCCATCACATAGTATTATTAAAATACAGTAGGATAATTGGACAATTGTTTCTTTTATCTCAGGATTGCACTTAGACAATTGGACAATAATTTAGCATCATTAATTTCCAAAGTGTTTAAGAGTATGTAGATTAAATCTTGTAAGGTACTTCAAGAGATTGATGTATGGTTTATTAAAAACTTACATCTCCACTTCTTATATAATGGACATTGAAACAGGATATGGAAACTTTCTAAGCATAATGGAGGATACTGATTTTTCTGGAACCTTATTTCCTTGTGTTTAAGAAGAATATCTAATTGGATAAATGTTATAAGATATCTTTCTATAGATTGGAGAGGGAATTTTAAATATGGTTCACACCTATGATAAATTTTATTATCTGTAAACCAAGTGGAGAGATTCGAGACCTTTATGATCTTGCTCTTTATAGATTCAAAGTTAGCAATCTTTAAAAATACCCTTAAACTCCATGCTAATGTTTACATTGACTAAACAGTCCCTCCACAGCTTTAACAAACCTTTCTGCTAAAGAGTAAGAGGACTAAGAGTAACCACAGAAATACAATACAGTTATCTGTCAAGTTATTTTTTTTTCATTGAGGCATCTTAATGACCATGATTTGAATTATTATTCATAATACACAGTCAATAATTTAGAATTCACAATTTCATAAATGTTTCCATAGGGAGCTGTAGACGAGGACTTTGCAACTTTAAGAATTAACCTATAAAAATTAGACAAAAGGACCTCTAGATAAGGAGGGACACAATACCACCATAGTTTAACAACACACAGGATCAATCGATTAAATTTGTCTTCAGTTGCAATCAGGGCCGGCAGTACAGAAGAGCCCCCATAGTGCATGCTAAATCTAAGCAAGGCTTTGGAGTTTTGTCTTACTTTGAGTTTTTGCATGCAAAGACCAAATATTATTACAAGAGAATTTGACACCTAAATATTGATACATTTTAACCATTTTAAGCTTCAAATAAATTATAGTAGCTTATATCCCCCCCCAGAACATCACTTTTATTTTGTTGAGCTTTAACCCCTATTTAATTCTAGCACATAATGCTGAAAACTAATTATGCTTTCTTTGCATCCCTGCTGGAGAGAGGGAGAAAAGTTTCATATCATCAGTGTAAGCCAAGCCCAGACAGGGCTGACCATTAATACAAGGAGAGAGGGAGAAAAGTACAATCTGAATAGCATGAGCCAAGCTCAGACAGAGATGATATTTAATATATGAGGAGTGAAATTTGGAGTCATCAAGAGTTAATAAAATAATGTTAATGTAAATATTAAAAAGCATGACACCAAAAGGCAGCCTTGTTTGACTCCTCTAACAGATGGAAAAATTAGATAAGATAACCTTGAAGAGCATGCCTAATACATGTTTTTGTTATGAGAATAAAGTTGGATGATAGGTCTAATGAGATTATATTCAGTTCCAAGACTAGGGTTTTTTCCCCACAAAAATAGTGTCATCTATTGTATCAAAAGCTACATGAAAGTCCACGAAAGTGACAGAGAATTAAATATTCCCAAAGCCAGTGTACTTTTCAATTAAGTGGGCCAGGGTGTAGATATGGCCGATGGTGAAAAAATTAGATCTGAAACTGACTTGTAAATTAGACAAAATATGATTCTGATGGACCCACACCATTTATCTAATAAACAAAACTTTAGAAAATATCTTGGCAATAGACTCCAAAAGGCTAAAATTTGGGGGATTTGTCACATCCCCCGTCTTATGAAGGAAAACAATTACTTTCACCCTCCTCTTATCTGAAAAGTAATCAGATGTAAGCACACGTTAAAATAATGGTCAAAACTTAAACCAAGATGTTTAAATGTAATTTATGTATGTCAGTTGGGATCCCATCTATACCAGGGGCTTTATTTAGATTGCAAATGAGCATCCTCCACTTTGTATAATGAAAAAAATCATAAGATTAGAATTTACAGAATGAGTATTCATCTGATTCATTTTGGTTGATAAAAGGTCATAAAAATCTCACTAAAATTTTTAATCCTCTTTTCTTCTGAAACAGAGGCAGAGAGACATGACTCAAAGTTATAGTGCCCCTAGCAACGAGATTCCAGAATGTTGGTGGATCATGATTAGCAATTGCCTCATATATAATCTTCCAAAGATTATCAAAAAATGTTGCCTTTCCAGCCTCTAAGATCTAGTAATACTACTTGCTCTCTCTGTTAAATAATAATACATTTTCTCTGGTAGGATTATTTTAGCTTATGAAACAAGTGTAGCTAATTTTTTTTTATTTTATTTTTTTTTTTTGTTACTTTACATGTCTTGTTAAACCAGGTGTTATTTCTGGGAATGACATTCCTATCTTGACTCATTAATGCAAACATTTCAGAAAACATATTAATCAAGGAACTCCATTACTGATGCCTGCAGTTATGAGTGGAGTGAGGAGATGGGGGAAACAACAACGTGTACGTGTAAGGGCCCATAGGCACTATACCCAGCAGAGAAGGTACTGTGCCTATGTCACTTTTGGCCAGCTGAGTGACATGGAGCTTGTGGGCCAGTACCAACTTAACAGGGCACTGCTAAGACAGCTCTGTGTGCTGCTCCATGCTGATCTGCAGGCACTAATGCATAGGGGTAACGTCATGACAGTGGAGACAAAGGTGACAGCAGCAATGTGCCTGCTCAACATGGGTACCTTCCAGATGCTGGTGGGTGATGCCACTGGCATCACACAGACCACCACATCCAGTCTCTTCCCACAGTTCCTCACTGCTCTGCTGTCACATGCTTCAGAGTACATCAAATTCCCCAGAACACAGGAAGAGCAGACAGAAACTATGCAGCACTTCCATAGGGTGGCTTGCATGACAGGCATACTAGGGGCCATAGACTGCACCCATGTGGTAATATGTGCACCACCTGGCCCCGAGGATGTAGCATACATCAACAGAAAGGGCTACCACTCTGTAAACTACCAAGTGGTGTGCAATGCCATGGGGTGCATAACCAATGTATGTACTATGCACCCTGGAAGTGTACATGTTGCCAACATTTGGCATCTGTCAGCCCTGTGCCACCTGTTTGAGAGTGAGGTGATATCTAGTGGCCACCTAGTGGGTGAGTGGGGCTGGACAATGGCCCCACACAACACACAGTGGCACACAATATAGTGTGCAGAGCTGCTGGGTGGGATACCAACAGGGGTTGCCATTCCTAACATGCATGCAGTGCCATGGCCCATGTGTGCCCACTACACCATGAATGACATGTGGTAGGGAGTGATTGTGCCCTGGAGGTGGGGCAGGGCCAGAGACACACTCAGCATGCACACACATCCAGGCATGCAGTGACACAGGACATGGGTCTGACACAGATGCTGTGGTGGTACAGAGAACTACAGCTGGTTAGGACAGTGGCAGTGTGCCTGCAGGGGCAGGGCATGTGTACAGCATGGCATGGCTGTGGGAGGCCATGGTATGCCAAGCAGTGTCCTGCATGCAACACATGTGCAGTGCACCCACCAATGTGATGTTGCATGAAACGGCTGGGGTGGCATGAAGTGGGAAAGCCAGGGTGGGGGCCACATGGGTCTGTGGCAGACATGCATGTGCATAGGGATGTAGCACACCTGGGAATGCATGATGTACACTAAACACTGTTTCTCTCCCACAGGTGACTGTGCATACCCCATATGGCTGTGGCTGCTCACCCCCATACGCAAGTCCTCATCCAGGGTGGAGAACAGGTACAATGAGGCACCTGCCACAACATGAAATATGATCAAGGGTGCATTCAGCATCTTGAAAATGTGATTCAGATGCCTGGATAGGTCTGGTGGTGCCCTACAGTACAGCCCACAGAAGGCATGTGGCATATTCCTGGCCTGTTGTATAATACACAACATGGCCATGGACCAAGGAATCCATGTCCTTGCTGAAGGGAGCAACAACTTCAAGGATGAGGGACCATTGGACAGGGGTAGGCATGACCGTCATGACTATAAGGATCCATGGCTAGCCACCGGGGCACAGTGGCATGATTGTGGAGGAGCACTTTGGAGACCGCAGATGGGCAACAGAGTGTGACCATGGGGGGGATATGCAAAGTCGGGTGGGAAGGGGGGACATATGCACAGGTTGGCTGATGCAGCACCGCTGACAGGTTCACAGTGGTGGAGTAACACACACCTGCAGGTGTGGCCACAGTGGCACCATCATGTTTGTGGGTACATGGGGTACTGTGGTGTATAGCATGTATCAGTGGACATTGCCTGCACACATGTACAATGGGCACAGAAGTATGCACTCATCACTCCCATGCCAGACAACACAGCAGCAATTCCCCAGCACAAGCCCTGATTATTACACAGACAGCATGGACATACAAGCCACAGGCTCGTGTGTGGCCCCGCACACAGACCTAGGCACAGACAGCAGGGTATGAGGATGAACGACGCCTGTATGGGGACTGTGCTATGACAGCTGCACACAGGTGGCATCACTGTGTCCTACCATGGCCACCACAGACACGTGGGTGGCCACACCCATGATGGGTAACCCCCTTTGGGATGTCTACCACCATGGTAGGGGACCCAACTGCGCTTGCAGTCGTAGACCCTTGAGACCATGACCGTGTGCTCATGGATGTCTTGTTCCCAAAGTCCAGATGGGATCCAAGGCTGTTGGGAATACCTGAGGCAGGGGATGGTGTCAGAAGTAATGAGGACATGCAATGCCGTGAGGCAGGAGTGCTGGTGTCACTACACATGGGCAATGAGCACTCCTGCATCTGCAGGGCACCAAGGGGCACAGCCCACCTCAATGACCAATACTATCCTCTCAAAACCTGCAGTCATGTCTTCCCACAGTTGGTGAATCTTTCTAACCATGTCCACCCAGAGCTGGTGTATCTCACCAACCAAAT
The DNA here is from genome assembly GCA_016271365.2 of Neoceratodus forsteri. NCBI lineage: Eukaryota > Metazoa > Chordata > Ceratodontiformes > Ceratodontidae > Neoceratodus > Neoceratodus forsteri. The sequence continues at coordinate 1,023,181,556 of CM028129.1, forward strand.
AGGAGTTCCCCACAGATGCATGGTCATTCAGGATGTCCACTGCCACACGCAGGCCTTGACACACCTCCCTGAGCACACCCTGATGCTCCATGGAGGCCTGCAGGAGACAGGTGTGCTCGTCCAGCCTGTCAGCAGGGAACCTGTCCTCTGGGGGTTGCTGATGGGTGAGTGGTGTACTGGCCTGAAGTGCAACATCCACAGAATGTGGACACTGCACAGCTAGCCATGGTTCAGGTGGGGACAGTGCTTGGGCAGGCATAGTGGGACATTGTACAAGTGTGTCATGTGCACAGGCAGCACATTGCTTCCACACAGTGCCCTGCTACACCAGGGGGACAGCCCCAGTCCCCACAGCTACACCCTGGACCTGGCCACCCACAACTGCCACAGGTGCAGTCAGAATCGGGGTATCCTGGTTGGGGATGTACGTGAGTGCAGGGTGCCCCATCCTATCCATCACTATCCATGTGGCCACTTGCACTGTGGCAGTGACACTGCTGTGTGCTGTTACCACTTGCTGTGTGGCATCATCCTCATCATCATCCTCTGCAGCAGATGCCAGCACCATGAGGTAATCAGGAAACTCTAAGTCAGGCAGGGCATTCAGATCCACAAAACTGAGGAGGTCCTAGAACATGTGTGCCCTGCCTGTGCCTGCCACAATCCTGGCCAATGTCAATGGCCTGGGTTCCTCCTCCTCCACCTTCTCCCCCAGACCCTCCATCTGAGGGATGTGCCCTGCAGCACCCCTGAGGCATGATGGTGCTGTAAGGCAGACATGTTTGAATGGTGAGTGTAGCATGTCCATGGTTGTCCATTGAATGGTGTACATGGGGCCGTACGCCATGAAGCACAGGTGTGCAGGCACTGCAACACATGGCATGTACTGGCATTGGGATCTGTGTCACCCACACCATTATTTGTTGCATGCAATGCATGCCACTGGGCTAGGCACACATGGTTCCATGTCATGGACAGCCATTGGGCCATGGCTGTGCACATGCCCCCAGGGCAAGAGCACTGCAGCCTGTCTGTGATCACACCAGCAACAGTGACTGTCCACTGCAGTGCATTGCACTGGCATTGTGGTGGACATACACAGATGTGGCACATGTACACAGGTGGCCAGTGACCACCCACCCCAGCAGGCTGACATCCTCAGTGACACAGCCTGACAAGGCAGCACCCACATGTTGCAATGGGGACACTGCATGCCCATGGGGGGACCGTACAACAGTGGATGCACTGCACAGTGGCATGGTGACACAGTGTGCATCCATGTGTGGCATACCCTGCACACCCAGGATCACAGCACGCAGCCATACAGACAATGTGACACATGCATACTCACAGTTCTGTGCAGGGCCTTTGCTGGTCTGGAACCCAACTCCAGGGACACCCTCCACAGATGCACAGGACAGGACAGGATGGATGCAAGCAGCTTCTCACAGGCTGTCAGTGGTGGCACAGTCCATGGCCCACCCACTGTGGCCTGCAGGGATGCCCACATGGTGGCCAGGCACTCCCAGGCCCTAGTCTTCTCATTGTTCAACCACTTCATGCACTCCTGGGGAGTGCAATTATACTCCCCATGGGCATTCATAGCCTGTGCCACCACATCCCAACCCTGTGTCTTCTCCTGCTATGTGCCTGTCTTCCCTGACAGGAGGTCCTCCATCTGGACATAGGACTTGGCAAGCTCCTTCAGCTCATCCTCCATGAAGTTCAGACATCTCCTCCATACTACCTCCTCCTCCTCCTCTACCATACTAGTGCCTGTGGGGAAGAAGTGTGACAGGTGTCAGCACACTAGACAGTCCTAATGCACTGATTCCAGGCATTGTACCTGCTTGGCAATACACCCTTCAACAGTGTAGCTGTAACAAACAAACCTCCAAGGTGCAGTACCTGCCGGTCACTAGTGGTGTGTGGTGGTGCAGAGCAGCTCTTTTATGGCTTATCACATGTGAATAAGGGTCTGTGCAGCCTGTAATTAGATGCTTATGTGGGGATTTGTGCTGTGATTGGGCAATGGGGAAATTTGCATATCCTGGCCGAATATAGCAGATTTGCGCCTAGTTGATCTCAATTTGCTCCATCTGTGTATTTGTGCTGCATATTTCCACATAGCACATCTCCACGCATGCACAGTTCACTGGCTCATACCCACCATGCATGGCAGCACATCCAGCCATTCTCTGGCAATGCATTGCGCATCACTGCACATTGCATCTTTGTGCATGCGTTATGCAGGCACCACTTCAGGGACCTACGGAAGAGGAACCCGGAGAGGCTGGGGGGCTGCAGGAGTGGGCCAGCAGGGGAGACATGCTATGCCCAGGAATGTACTCATTTTGTGCAGTCTGCCATTGCCTGCATGTTTTTCCTGTAGTTATGGGGTGGTGTTTATGTATTCTGTGGGTGCTGTGGGGTTCGGGGAGGTGGATGTGGTGGGTTTGTATGTAATGTTACTGAGGGGGCTGGGGGGTGGTGACATCATGCTCTTCATGGTTTCCTTCCATTCTCTTCCCCTTACAAGCCAGGAAAAATGCCAAAGGGCAGTGGACAGGGGCCATGACTGAGGTAGAACCAGGCAATCATGGGTAGCAGGTGGTGGACTCTGTAGAGTGCCATCATGGCCTGTGGAAGATAGGTGTGCCTTTATGTTGTGATTCTTTGCTGTTTGTGGTGGGGGTGCAGGTGGTGTGGGTTTCCCATGACTACCATGGCCCCATGGTTGCTAGTTGAGTATGCACCAGGTGTGCTCGTCTGCACACTGTGGCCATTGTCCTGTCACCATTTGACAGTCCCACTATGCACCATGCTCATGTGTGTCCACCACCATTGCATGTGTCCCATCAGGGCTGTTGGTGCCCAGCATGGCACATGCTTGGTTCCACTAGGCCTGTAGATGTGGTGGAGGTGGCTATTGGCCCAATAGGGTGTGGGTGGGCATGGCATCATGTCCCCCAGCAATGTACATTTCATGCACATGCTGACATCACATCACACAGTGCCACATTCTGGTCACTGTGTGGCACCGTTGTGCAGCATTCCGCTAGTCCATCATGTGTGTGGTGCATTGCTCTGACCGTGCCTATGTCCCATCAATGTCCAGTATGTGCATCACTCCCAAGGGTGGGGGGCATGGCCTGTGTATGACGTATCACTGATTGCATGTCCTCTGTTTCCCCACACAGGTCATCCTGATGAGGGTGGTACCCATGGTCCTGGAAGAAGAGGAGGTGTCAGGCAGGACCAGGTCCGCAACACTCCTGGAACACTCATTGCAATCCATCAGATGCAGGGGGTGATTTACAAGAGGCTGGGGCCATTTTGAGGGCAATCAGGGAATAGATGGTGGTGCTCCATGGGTTAGGCCAGCTGAACCACCCTGCTGACAGGGACCAGCAGGAGTCTTAGGACTGTGTGGCCAAAGGACTGGCTTTATTTGGCCTTTTGGATTTGCACCTCTACATTATTCCCCTCACCTTGTTTCAACACCTGTACTTTGCCTCCCCACCTGCATGCCCTTTTTCTTGTCAATACCTACCACATTTCTGTTTTGGATTTTGATGTTTTTGTTATTGCTGATCCTTCCTCTTTGTTTTCACTTTTGATTTGTGTGTTAAAGTAAAACCTTTTGTACTGCACTTTCCCTGTGTCTGTGGTCATTTCTGTGCTGTGGTTGGGGTCTTCTCTTCTGTTGCTTCTTCTGCCCACTGCCCCTTGGGCTGCACAACTTGCCTGTTTGTGACTTGTCAAGCACTGCCACCCTGTCCACCCACACAGGCCCACACTCTGCTTGCTATGGGCATCCCTGTGGTGCATCTGTGCTGTCACCCACTGTTGCCCACAATGGCATGTTTAATGTGACTCTCTCCCAGTGCTGTGCATTCCACACAGTTTGCACTGTGTGCCATGCTGCACTGCTGTGCTCTTTGCCACAGCATGCATCCCTGGATGTGTGCACCCTGTGTGGTCTACACACATCTAGCACACTTGGCTCCTTGGCACTGTTATCTCGGTGCCTGTGTTGGATGTGCTGTTCATTGCACCCCCCGTGTTGTCTCTTTTCATCCATGCCCTCATCTGTGCAGTGCCATTGGCATCTGCTGGACATATTGCCTGCCTCTCAGTGTGTGTGTTGCCTCATCCTGTGTCCCTGGTGTGCTGCACAGTGCCCATCCTGCAGATGTGCAGTGACACTCTGTTCACCATGGCCATGTCTGCTGGAGCCCCCTCTCTTTGCACTTGCACAATGCTCGTGGCCCTCCTTGGGCACCGACATGTTGCTCTAGTCTCAGACAGGCCTGCTCCACTTACTATATTCAGTCCTGCTCTTCTATGCAACCCATGTGCAGCTGCGCTATAGCGCACCCATAATATATTCAGCCACGGTTGTGCTGGTGCATCCTATGATGCATCAGCTGCATATAGCATTATTTTGGGGTGATGCATCTGGGTTGCACTGTGAAGGCACCTGTGCTTTGTGCTGGGGACTTTTGATTATCTAGGCCAGACATTTGCAATCTTTACGAGATTAGTCTTCCTGAATAGAAAACCTTCATAAACTTTCTGTGCTAAGCAATCTATGTAGGTATTTTTTTGAGGGAGGGCAAACATTTTAATATAGCTATTTTGAATGTGAAATTGTGAATTATCTGTCTAGGAAAAAATATATTTGCTGTAATTACAATAGTGGCTTGGTTGTTGTCAGCACACATTTTGATTAATGAGTCATTAATAAACAACTTAATGTCAAAAAAGGGCACAATAACAAAATCGATTATACTTTTGCCATTTTTTGAATAAAAAGGTACATTCCCCTTCAGAATCATAAGTTGTGCATCCATTAATGACTAAAAGGTTATGATTAGTTAATATAGACTTCATTTTGATACCATTTTCATTAGTGTATTTATCTTCAGACTTCTTATGTATGTGAATGTGAGTGGGAATATCGAAAGAAGCATCCAATAATTTATAATTGGTTGAAAGTCTTGAATTAAAATCTCCCACCATAAGAAATATTGACTTTAAGTAAAAATCGATATATTTTGCTAACAATGCATCCATCATCTTATACTTCATGATTATGTCAAGTTGTCTTAGAAGGATAGGTATAAACATCCTGTACAAAGATAATATTACACACAAAAAAATGTAAGGGATAAAACATTAGTATGTTGCTCAACAATTTACACTTTTTTTAGTGTGAGATGCTTTAACATAAGTGGCAAGTCCACTGACTAGTCTTTCCAATTTGCAGTACTTCCAAGCATTTGAGAAAAAGTGCTGAAAACTTTTTAGAGCCACACTAGTAGTCAACCAATGTTTCCTGAAAACATATCAGAGAAAATATGAAATGTATTCCAGTCATTTAACATCTGTCGGTTTAAGGTTTAATGCTGCAATATTCCAAGACAAAGATATGATACCCACAAATGTATAAAGTTGAGGCTATTGAGTCCATTTGGGAATGTGTCTGTGTAGTATTTATACAGTAGTTAACAAAAAAGGTTACTCGGTGGCTGCCTATGTTGACTTTAATTTCACATGGATACAGAAAGCCTGGAATTGTATTGAAGAGTTAGAACTGCTTTGCCCAAGCAAGTCTCCATTCAGGTCTACAATGTGCATTCCCCATGTATTGTAGATTTTCCACTTTTACTAAAATGTGTTCTGCCACCAACATATCCATCACAAAGAAGTTAATCTGTGAATCCTTTGGGAGACAGTTACATCTATGAACATTCAGTACACTATTATGCCCCTGATTTCTGTCAAGTACATTAGATATCATTAGGCATAATGCAGACATTAAAGCTTCTGGAGGTTTCTCTTTTTACTAGGGGAACTGTAGATTGCTGTTTAGAGCCCTTAGAGAGAAAATCATATCTAGTACTAATTGACCAATCAAAAATACTTTTAAGTTTGAGGAAGTATTCTCCTAACACAGCTGTAGTGGATAAAACACATAGGAGTTCTGTTTTCAAGTCCTGAATACCCCTCGTCATTTGAATTATATATCAAAGTTTGATTATTCAGCCATACCTTTAAACAGGCAGGAAAGATGACCATAGATTTTATCTTCTGTGTCCATACTATTTGTTGCAGGGGGAAAAATTATTTTCTTTCTATAAATCTCTGGAAAAGTCTTGTCTTATTGAAGTTTCCTACTTTCTGAATTTGAAACCTCTCTTTGCAATGTGAGCTTGCTTAACTCTGAATTTGTCCTTGCTCCTGATAAATTTAAGCATTGTTACTCTATTTCTTTTAGCAATATCAGTTGATTGTGAAAATCTGTTTGATCTGATTCTATGAGCTCTATCCATTTCAGGGTTGTTTTTTTCTGAGCCCAGAGGTTGCGAAAAAGCTCCATTAGGATAAAATTCAATGAGTTTGATTTTTCCTATTCTTCCAATGGCCCATATATTCTTATATTCATTTTGTCTTGCTCCGTTTTCATATGCATCCATTCTGATTTTGAAATTGACCTGATCTTTTAAAATGGCTTTAACTTGGACCAGAACTGAATTCAAATCATCTTCTGGTTTGGATTGTCTGGCCTCTAATTCAATTATCCTTTTTGAATTGTCCTCAATTTTTCTGTCAATATTTTGTAGTGTTTCTTGAATCTCCTCTACTTTTGTAGTCGATAATATAATCTGTTTTACTTCTGCTTGTATCTTATTGGTATTTTCAATTAAAGTTATAGCCCTAACAGGGGGACATCAGGATGTTTGTTGTCTATATTTTTGGTCTTCCTGTTCTTCTTCTGCACTGTTTTGTCCTGTAACAGCTTCTTTGTTTTATTCTGAGAAACATTTGCTATGTCCTGTCTTTCTTACTGCTTATCCTCTGCCCCTGTGGGATTCTATCAGTCCTTTTCAGGCCCCAAACATATTTTAACAGGCATCTCTGTACTACTTGTTTTTAATCATTGCATTACAATAGACCACCTTATATGATATTGCTTATTTTGGGAGTCACTTTGATGAGATGGTGTGGCCTTTATTTGTGCTCTAGTTGATCTTGTCTCAACTTTCTCAAAAATGATGAATATATCTTCTTTTTTGCCTTCTGTTTCTGGGGCCTCCAAACTTACCCTTTTCCTTGTATTTAATTTTTTTCTGCCTTATCCTTGATTTTTTTCAATACATTTGTATATTTTTTTGTTTGTCTTCTGTGCTTGTTGCTTTGAGTTATCTGATTTATCTTCTTGCACATGACAAAAATGCTGTAAGAAGGTTTTGTCCTTAAAATTGTTTTTCTTTTTTATTCTCCCTTTTCCCTTTCCTTAAGGGCCCTTTTGAAAGGTATGCAGTCCTGCTTTGTAAAACCTACAAGAGGGAAAGGGCAAAAAATATGCATTTTAAATATAATTAGCTCAGTCTTAAAGCCAATGAGTTCTCTCCTTTCTGCACTTTTCCTTTACTCTGTTTGCTTCTTGTTATTAGTTTGGATTTATAAACCTTGACTTCACCTTGTTTTAACAAATCATTCTGGTATTTGTGGGCTCCCAGGAAAAAAAAGAAACCAAAATGGGTCATTTTAAAATGTTATTTCTTACGAATATTTGTCCTGTTGACTCTCTGGAATTTAAGTTTTGTTATTGTTTTCATTGTAGAAAGTAGTCAGTCCTGCTTTATGAAATGTACCTGTGGGAAAAGGGCAAAAACTTCACTCTTGAACAAAAACTGATTTACTCTTTATGTCAAGGAATCCCTGTTGAATTATTCTTCAGTTTGTTTCTTTACTTCTTTTTCCTTCCACTTTTCCCTTCTTTCTATGGCTTATGGAAAACCTAAGACCAAAACTAGAGTGTTCTGCAGTGTTGTTGTTTTTTTTCTCCTTAGGAACATTTATCTTACTGCTTTCCTTTATTAGCAATGTTAGTTTTCATTTCCAACACTAACAATGTATATAACCAGGAATGGCTAGTATGGACTAACAAATGTGAATGCTGCTGGTCACTGCATAATAACTGCACTGTGATTATTGTAATTATGGATATTGTAAATATTATAATTGTGTAAATTCCATTATATGTAATTAACTTTGTGTCACCCCTGAAAAAGGAACTATTATGGTCCCAGTGGGCCTACCAGTTATCAAAATTAAATAAATAAATAAATTCATTGATTAACAAGAACAAGTTATAGCTTCTAAGTACTTCAGTAACTCAAGTTTGAATTTCAATGCCTTTACTACCGATAGCCATCAAATGCCATCTTAATTCTAATATTAGAAGCAAAGGAAGAAAAGAAAATATTTCATGCTCCAAAACTTAAATACTTTGAAAAGTAAATTGTTACTTGCCGGTGTTTGTGGAATGACTAAACACAGCTATAGGGGGAAAAATCATCGTACCCAGTTTGTTTTTTATAATTATCTGTGACCCTAAACACTACTGAGATCTCCATGGTTATTATATAAGACTTCCTCAGCTGTTCCAAAATGGATAAATGACCCTGCTTAGTGGATGATGATTTTCAAGACATCAGAATAAGACTTTTCTCAACTGCTTTAAAATGGACAATTGAATCTGTCTTTTTTTTTTTGTTATTGTTGTTTTGCTTTTTTTTTTTGTTTTGTTTAATTTGTCTTTCAGGAATAAGAATATAGATAAAAAGCTAGGGAAAGGGATCTTAGCCTTCATCTATCCATTATCTGCAAATCAGTAAACATAAAACTGGGACTAGCCTATAAACTTAACACACCCTCACCACATCTGCCAGACTAGCCATTGCTCAAGGTGTACTGTGCCCAAGCCTTACTTATGGTGTCATCACCTACTTGGAAGCCAGCAAGATGGTCCTTAACACATGGAATACATGTTATAACAGTATATGCCAGTTTACCCTCTCTGCACCTCAGAGGACCCATCACTGCCTCCTCTTTTTCAGTCTAGGATGGATAGTCCCATCTTCCTTTAGAATCTACACTGCAGGATGTACAGTTGACAATATTATGAAATCTAGCACCCCACCTGCACTTGCTAATTTTTTAAGATGAAGCCCTCAGACACTCCAACTAAGGTATGCCAATAGGCTGCAACTAGACATCCTAAAATGTATGACTAAGATGGGTGAACAGGCATTCTCAGCATTTGCACCCAAACTATAGAACATTATCCCTGAGACAGTAAGTCTCACTAGGTCTTTAAGAGTGACCTTTGCAAGCACCTCATGAGCACTGATTTATGTGCATGCAGCCCTATCCTGAGTAATACTACTTTGCCAGGTCTTACCTACTACAGCCAACAAAATAGGTGCACTTAATTATTTTATTTCACCTGCTTCACTGTTCTATTGTTTTAGGTTAACTCACCTGCCCTGATCGCTGTCTATAACTTCTAACTGTTGACTCACCAATGGCCTTGATGTGTGGTGTGGTGTGTACCTGTAACTGTTATCTCCTGAAATGTAGGAATTCACCTTACTGTTTGTAACTCTCCCGGGTCATGCCTGAAAATAGGCAATACCTTTGCTTAGTGTACCTACCCGGTTAACAACAAAAAAAAAAAATAATAATAATAAAAATGGCAATACCAATAATCGCATATTATCTACCAGCTATTATCACTCCAGTCCCAAAAGAATTGTTGAAGGAAACAAATACAATTACAACTGAATACATCTGGGACTATGGTAAACCTAGAATAGCATGGTCCTGATTACACACCCTGAAGGAAAATTTAGGTCTTACATATCCTGATGTAGCAAGCATTTACTTGACATTTAACATAAAAAAAGTACTAAAATGGGCTTATGGGAAAACTGAAACTGAAAATGGGTGGAAGATAAGTTATTGGAACATTTAACTAAAAAGAAAATAACAATAAAGGCACTGTGGTTCAGCCCTAAAGGTTTCAAGAAAGTAAAAAGCAAGATAATTCCGAATCTGGATGAAAATATTAAAAATGATAAAACGCTAATTGAAACTTAATAAAAGTACACAAAGGTTATTTGTAAAAATCCAATGTTCCTTATGAACAATAAACTCTTTCAGTTCAAAAACTGGCTTAAAAAAGGTATCTTAAGGTGGACACATTTGATGTCAAATAAACTAATTGCTTGGACGGAGTGCAAGACAAATGGCAGGACTTTCAAAGCATGGTGCTGGACTTATGTCCATCACTGTGTCATGGCACTTAGGTTCTGGTGGTGTGCCAGACCCTTAGCCAATACTGTGCCTGATTTTAAAATCTCAGGGACATTTGTAACAATTTCCACAAAATACGGCAGCTTGCACCAAATATCTGGTGCAGGCTCCATACAAATAGCCTCCAGGACTGGCCCACGATAGACCAGAAAAGGTTGGTCTAACTTGTAGCAGTTGCCACATAGGATAAAAAATCCCATTGGATTGCTGCAAACCCCATGCACTGTACCATTGGTGCACCAGGGCTTGTGGTGATCTAAGGCTTTTGAAAATCCTGCCCAGTATTCATTACCATTTGCTTAGTTTTTCAGATATATACAGTTGAAATCCATTTACAATAAAATGTATAGCCACTGGGAAAGAGCTCCATCTGACAATATAAAGGAGTTTGAATGCATTATTTTAGAGAAGTTAGGGAAAAAGAACAGTGGTCTGTTTGCCTCAATTATAAAATTTTCAATAGCCAGTGAAAAATGTGATTATGAAAAATTGAGGACCAAATGGCTGCATGATATATAAAGAAATCACTGATAAATGTTGGGAGCAATTTCTGCTATCTATAAAGAAGCATTATAAAATGGGCATCAGAATTCAGACATCCTGATTGGTCCATACCTGTGTGATATTCCTACTTACGCACAGAAAAAAGGACCAGCAGTGCCCTGTGGGCACTGATCCTAGTAAAGATACCAGTTAGAATGTTGGCAAATTGAAAATCAGCCATCTTTTTTTCACCAACTGCAAGTGAAATACAAGGCTGTATTTTCAATCTGTCAACATATCTGCAAATATTCAAATGCCCATTTCATAAATATTTACAGTAATATTTAAGTTGACTGCATGATTTAAAAATAAAACAAAGCCCAGTCACATTAACTGTGAACCACCGAGCAGCTGTCTCCCAACCCGCCGCTGGCTCACTCGCTTCTGCCAACCGCCGAGCAGCTCTCTCCCAATCTGCCTCTGTGTTACCCCTGCCTATTATCTTCCTATGCTCTCACCATCCCCTAGGTCACAACTGGAAACAAGCCTTCTGGACTCTGCCTCTTTATGTGGCAAATTAAAATAAATGGTACCGGAGACACAGAGGAGCCATAAACGATGACTTCACAACAGTGACGTACACAACTAATATATGGTAAACGTTCAGCATTTTAGCAACCCTGCTAAATAAATAGTAAGATGTTTGGTATTTAATCAACCCTGCACTGCAACTAATAAATAGCACAACAGACTTGAGGGAGCACTGTTTTTTTCTGCCGACATGTTCTGTGGAATAAATTAGTTTTCTAGCCGATATTTTTGAAGTGTTTATAAAAACACAAAAATACACACAATCCAGACCACAGCTCCCATCCATAAATCCCGCATTCCTCTCACTATCAAAATAAACCAGCCGCCCGCTCACTCCTCTCACTAGCTTCTGTTGGGGGGGGGCGGTGCCATGACAACTACAGGGGAAAAAATACAAGTAAGGATGCCTTAGCAGGTCAAAACTACAAAGTCAAAAGTCCTCAACTCAAAGGAAAAACAGGTGGAGGAACTATTTTGTTAAAATGAAATACTATATTTAAGAATTTACTATGAAATACTGTTAATTTTATTTATGACATGCATCTATATTTTACATAACCATTTCATAAGCGCAATAAGCCTCTCCAGGTGTGCGGTAGACACTTTAACACATGGCTAGGAGGCTGGCGCACTCAGCCAGTGGCTCGTGCCTCACTACGCTTCCCTAGCTGTGCGAGTGTCTAACGTACACCTCTCGTGGCTTATTGCTTAATAAAGTTCCAGAACAAGATAATTTCAATATAAAATACAAAGCAGGAAAATAAAACAGGGGGTCACATGATGGGCTGCTTGTGGTAGTTGCTTCCCTTTGCTTACCCAACTTCTCCATGATTCAATTATTATCTAAAACTAACTTTTAATTTACCAAACATCGACTGATTGCTACCATCAGTTGCATAGGACCTGTAAGGAATGGTATTTCAGCTATTTTTACCTGAATGATGGAGACAGATATCAAGCAATCTCCACTGCATCACACTCCTCCAGCAACTCTGGAGAGTAACAAGGCCACAAAACTATCCAAGGGTCAAAGTGAGACAGCCTCCTGGAATACCACATCACCAGCAGTTCTAACAGAGGACAAAGTCCTCCTAGAGTTCAGGACCTTAAAAGACACTCTGGGCACTATAACCAGTGAAATTAGAGGGCTCCAACCCTCTATTGATGTGCTTTCTCAAAGAATTGGGGACAATAAGAGCAGAACAAGCTCCCTTGAGGATTGGCATACATGGACAGAACCAGAGTTAACCTCTCTGAGGCCACAGGTGACCCATCTGGAATCCCGAATTGAAGATCTTGAGGACCATAGTCGCCATAATAATGTTGTGATTCTTGGGCTCCCTGAGAGGGTGAAAGGTCCCCATGCTCTCTAACTCATCCAAAAACATTGTGAAAAAATGATGGGGCCCTCCCCCAATGGCCCATCATACATTGTTGAAAGGGCCGATCACTCACTATGCCCCATGCTGGCTGAGGGAGCCCAACCTTGGCCATTGATTTTTAGATTCCTTAATTTTCTGGACAGGCAGCATCTGTTGGCAAGGGTATGCGATTTGAAGGACGTGACCTTGGAGGGAACACGTAATAAGGTGGCACAGGACCTTTTTGCACCTGTCCACCAAAAGAGGGCTGCATTTCACCCTGTGGTGTCAACATCGATTGCTGCTGGTATTGGATTTAGGGTAAGATACCCAGCCATCCTTAAAGTTTTACACGTGGACATATGGAGTAGCTTTGAGACACTGAATCTCTTTCCTGCTGTTCTGAGGCTTTGATCTCCTTATGTGGCACTGAGGGATAGTCTCTTTGATCTGGTGCGGTGGCCATCTGAGTTGCTCTGTTTCTGTGGCGCTCATTATTAGTGCACCTCTGACTCCAGCTGTGACTTTTTCCAACAATGTGTTTTATGTTTTGCAGGTGGAAGACCAATCAGCAAATTCTCCTCAGTTCATTTCAAAGCGGACATAATATTATCCTCTTACTCAGTGGAACTTTCTTTTGGAGTTAAGAAGTAGATATTCCCTTCGGCAGGCTGAACTTGATTTTAATCTTTTTTCAAGATGCCGACTCCTCTATCAGGACATTGCACAATGGAGTACTGATGGGATCTGGCTCCTTTTTTCTTTCTGTATGGACTGGTGATGTACACCATCAGCTAAGATAGCTCAATGTGTTACATTGTGCAATCTACTGTTATACATTGACCCATACTTTGACAGTTTACCACAGGGCTGTATTTTATGTGATTTGAGAACCCTGCTCAGCATTCTTTTGCTTTCTACTATACATTTTAGACTGGCTTACTCTTTACAATGATATCTATTTACATTGTCCTCCTCTCCTTGGGGGATAAAGGACTCCGTGTGTCACAATTTTTTTTATTTTACATGTGGTCTAATGTGATTATCAGAGTGAGCTTGTTATTAGTTATAATTCCTACAATTGTGGTGTTATTTTTTTTTTTTTATTATTTATGAAATGGGCTTTCCTTTATGTTTAAGTGGTCTGTTTCTCTTGGCAATACAGCCTAACTAGCCTTGTTTTAGTAATAACTTTGTTAGCCTAACAGGTGAAGGACCTTTAGATGTTATTGAAACTTTTCTTTTTCTACTCCAGAATTGTTGTTTGTTAAATCATCATTTATGTTGGTTAATAATACTGTTATGGCATAGAGCCAACTGCTAGTCTTTGAATTTTGGAAATATGCAGCTGTAATGTTAATTCCTGCTTTGTACTAATTGATTGGTGGGGGAAGGGGGATCGGGGGAAGAGTGGTTCCTTGAGCAGGGAATACTTTCCATCATGGTCTGAATGGATGCAGTGGAGCAGTCATCTGGATGGGGGTACTGGAATTAGTCTGGTTAGTTATTAGTTTGGGGTGGATTAGTAGATCTTGGGGTACTTGGGGCTTCTTTTTTGAGCTTTTTTGTCTTTTTCACATCATGGCTTATGTGGACTTAGCAGGCAATAGGGATGGGAAGGTGTTTTTATATTTTGGAGGAGTTTTGAGCAGGTTCCTTTTTCTCATTATTATGGGATTAGAGGGGATGGAGAGCTGAGGGGGTGGCAGAGTGGAAGTTTTGCGAATGCTCTACATGTTATGGATCTAGAAGAACACAAGACTTAATTCTCTTTTTTGTAGTTTTTCTATGTTTAATGCTATTAAATATGCTTTGTGGAATGTAAAAGAGGCTTGTTCTAGAGTTAAAAGGTACCAAATTATCAAGCATTTTAAAAAGTTACAATGCAATATTATATTTTTGCAAGAATCTCATTTGTTAGCCTCTGAGGGCATCCTTTTCGGCAGACAATCAATCAGTCAAGTCTTTGCTGCTGGTAACAACACTAAAAATAAAGGAGTTGCCATTTCAATTCCTAAAGGGGTTTATTTTCAATGTGTTAGGGAGTCTCAAAGATCCCCAGGGTAGGTACATTTTTGTTAAGGGTACTTTAGATCACACTGAGGTTTTGCTAGGTAGTATTTGTGGGCCCAGTGTAGACACTCCTTCCTTCTTCAATGATTTGGCCACCCTTATAGATCCATTTCTTACAATCCCTATTATTATTGTGGGGGACTGGAATATTCCTTTTACTCAGGACCTTGACAGGACTGGTAGGGTGCAAGCTGGTCTGTCTCCAGCCCAGTGCTCCATTTGTGATATGGTAGACTCTATGGGGCTGTGTGACCTATGGCATGTATTATATCCTAATGTTAAGTAATACACATTTTATTTCATGTCACATGGCTCCTTTTCTCATATGAACTACAATTTGATTAGTCAGAGTATCATGGGAGGAGCACGGGACTGTGAGATAGCCCGCGGGTCCTTTCATATCATTCCTTGGTGTGGCTTAGGCACAGTCTGGTAACAAATTTTTATCTGGATACTCTATGGAAACTAAACAATCAGCTTTTAAAGGAGAAATATGTCATTGGAATGGAGTGTATTCAAGTGTTTTATTACAGGCAAATTTAGCCATCTAGTGACCAAAAGGAAGCAACAGAGGAGACAGAGGCTACCGCTCTCCTGAGTCATATTAGAGAGATGGAGAAGAAAATGAACCCATAGTCTCCGGAGGAGTATCACAGTAAGTTACTTTCTCTCTGTGACAAACATGCTGAATGTCTGCATGAAAAAAACAAATATTCTGTTTTCAAAACACACTTTGCTTATGTGGATCAAGGAGAGAAAGCAGGCCATCTACTGGCTTTACAACTCTGGAGACAAGAGGCTTCTTGTATAATACATTTTATTAAATCTGGGACTCATAATTCTATTAAAACATCACTGAAGGGCCAGCCCAGTGGCACGGAGGGCTGAGGTGCTGGACACCTTACCTCACACTATGCCAGAGACCTGTGTTAAGGAACCAGCACGGGCCACCAGGGGTCAGTAGGGGAGGAGAAGGATCGAGCATTTGATGGACTACTCTCCTTCTCTGGGGAGGGGAGTCACCAGTGATCAGGGTTCCACTGGCCCCTAGTGGTTGCTGGGGGGTGGTGCACTGACAGTACAGAAAGGGGAGGAGATAGGGCAGATGCTTGGATGATTGTGTGTGGGCATGCATGCACTCTCTCCATGGGCATCATTGCATGCCTCACCTCAGGGGAAGAAAAACAGAAAAGGTCCTAGCCATGCAACAAGACACTGTACCCCGCAGGCACCACCCCTGAGAAGGCACCTCCCTGGCTGGATCCTTTTTGGGTGGGATGAGATGCTCTCGACCACTCTGCCATGAAGGATAAGTCATGGGAGCATAAGGGAGGGGCCTGATCCTTGGGGGACTGCACCGGATGGACAGCCGATGGTAACTGCCAGGGCAGGAGAGAAATACCATATAAAAAAAAAAAACTATCACCGTTGGAAATTGCCCATGAATTCAAGTTATATTAGCAGTCTCTTTATAGTCCACCGTCTAGTCCCCCCCTTGACCCTACACCTCCAGGCCTACTTATCTGAAATTCCTCTTCCCATACTAACAGAGCCCCAACAGGATTATTTGATACAGCCACTAACACAACAGGAAATTTTTAATGCAATTAAAGTGCTACCACTTGACAAGGCACCTGGGCCAGACAGCCTTACCTCTAATTTTTAAAAGTTTTTGCTAACAAACTAGTTTCTTCACTGCACCATTTTTTTCCCATTTCTTTCTACGATTCTAGTGTCTCGGATGGTATTCTCCCTGAAGCCCTGATTGTCTTGTTGCTTAAATCAAGTAAATCTACAGCTAACTTTGCTAGTTATAGGCCTAACTCCATTTTGAATTGTGATGCTAAAATCTTGGCTAAAATATTGGCTTCCAGGACTAATATGGTTTGGGTGGGACTTAAAGGCCATGAGCAGCTTGGCTTTACACCAACTCATTCATCGGCTGACCACCTACAGTATTCAAGCTGTCTCATATTTTCTCCACGTCCAGGTACTCTGACACACCTGCAGCTTTGGTCTCCTTGGACATGGAGAAAGCTTTTGATAGGGTCAATTTGTCATTTTTGTTAACTACCTTAGAAACGTTTGGTTCCCCCTTGCATTTCTCTGTTGGCTTAAAGTCTTACACTCACACCCGAGTGCCAGAATCCACTGTAATGTTGTATTCTCCTCAACCTTCCCTTTATATTCTGGGACTCGGCAAGGATATACCTCGTCTCCTCTATTTTTTAATCTGTATTTGGAGCTCCTGATACAGAGACTCAAGAGTAATCTGAACCTAACTGGAGTACAGGTGGAGGAATTGAATCTTCAGGTTTCTGCTTATGTGGATGAAATTTTACTCCATGTCACCAATCCAAATCTGTCTATTCCAGCTGCTCTATCCACCATTTGTGAATTTGGTCAATTTTCCAGTTATAAGCTTAATCTTGAAAAAACAGCAGTGAAGTCCTTAAATTCTGCAGTCTTTATAAGTCAGATATCTTAGAGCTGGGCTTATCTTGGGCTCTAAAACAGCTTGAATATCTCAGCATTTTTCTTTCTTGTAATACAGTGCAGCTTAATAAACTTAATCTGGATGACCTATAGTTTGTCATACAACAGGATTTAAGGAGATGGAAGTTCTTACCATTGACCCTATGGAGTAGAATCAATATTATTAAATTGAATGTTCTCCCCCATTTATTTTATCTACTTAATATGCTTAATGTCATTCTCCCATTATCATGGTTCAAACAGATTCATATGATGGATCTGATTTTATTTGGTTAGGTAAGATGCCACAAAGATTGTATAACCAGATATCGACACCTAAGGTGTCTGGTGGCCTCAGCCTTCTGCATTTCTGTTTACGACCTGGCCAGCCATGGCAGTAAATACTTACAGTGGCTGAATCAGAGCTCAGAAGCTGGTGAAACACCCTATACACCCATTTGGCTCATGTTAGAAAGAAACCAGATTAAAAAGGCTGGAATATCTCTTTCAGCTATGTTCTTTATCCCTCCCAAATCTCTTCCTATGAATCTTTGAGTTTCTGTTATAGGCACCTTTGTCCGTGTCCATGGGAAGCTATGTAAGTTTATACATTATAGATTTTTTGAAGATGTTTCTCAGCCTGTTTTACATAACCCCAATTTCAAAGTAGGTGGTTCAATGTTGCCAGAAGTTTAGTTACTCCAGCTTACAGCAATTAAAGTCTGTGACGTGCTCCACAATGGTACTTTGAAAATTATGCCTGGACATTCTCTCTTCTTTCCATTTAGGCACAAATTGTGTATTCAAGATATTTCAACTTCGACATGTTCTTTTTTACTGGATTGGTTCTACGTCTTGGGATGTAAACCTTAGTGACTTCCTGCAATCAGCCATTGCCACTGTGTTGCAACCACATGCAGTAACACCTCTATACTCTCTGTTCTTTCCCAATATATTCCCTGGTACCAAGGGAGAATTCCCACATTGGAATGCTACCTTTCCACAATGCAACTTTAAATCTGGGAAGATCATTATTTTTATATCTCCCATAACAAGCACTGTCTCATCCAATTCCACATCTTGCATAATATCTACTAGTATTTCACACCTCCAAAGTTAGTCAAGATGGGTAAATTAAATTCTCCCCTATGTACTAGATGTGTACAGGCAGATGGTACTTTGCTACATATTTTCTGGAAATGCCCAAAAGTGGCAGCCCTTTGGGAACTGATTAGAGCTAGGATGCATCCCCTTCTTGGTCTGGAAGGGGGTTCAAATCTGTAAACATGTATAGTTGGGGATTACAGTGGGACTGCTGTCAGGGAGATGAGATATCTGTCCATGATCTCCCTCTCAGTTAAGAGGGTAGTTCTTTGTCATTGGCTCAATCAAACCTCAATTACATATCAAGAATGGTTGCTGGAGCTCAAATTTAACCTTTGCTTAGGAAAATGTTAGCAAGTGTATATAAGAGACTCTCATTGTACAACAGAAAGTGAAGCAAGTCGCATGCCTTGTTCAGAATTTAGTGTGCTCTGGTCCAGCCCAAGTACGTCATATGTATAGTTTTATCTCATACTTTTTTTTACCAGGCACGTGACCCTTCTGTCAGTATAAGTGTTATTTTTATTAAGTGGCATGTCCTTCAACTGTTATGGTTACCCATTGTTTTTGGTCAAATATTGTTATTATACATTCCTCCTTTGGGGGGACCTTTTGTTTGTTTACTGTATATATTGTATTGATTTGTTTCCTTCTTTGGAAATAATAAAGTATATTGAATTTGCAAAAAAAAAATTAAACAGATCATATCTTATTCCTTCACATCCACAGAAGCAGGAATAACAAACTCAGCAAACTGTGGGCACTGTAAATCAAATTATGGCAGATTTTTACCAAACTTTTGGCAATGCCTAATGACACGTAATTGGTGGAAACAAACTCAAGATTTTATTACACAGATTACACAGAAAGAGGTTTCTCTTTTCATGTAAATTGGCCTTATTTCTAGTATTTGATGGACTGAGTATAAGATGAACAAAAAAAGAAGGTAATATAGTGTCAATTGCTTTAGTGACTGCAAAACACCTTATAGTAAAATACTGGAAATGTGATAACCCAACTCTAAAACTCCCTACAAAGGAATGGAAAACAATGGTTTTAGACACCTTATAGTATGAGAGCTTATTGAGCCATAGAGATATAATAAAATGTATTTATATAACAAAACTCTCTGAATGAAATAGAGATTTCTTTTTTCATTGAGTCACTGCCACCATATATTTATGCTATTTAAATGGAATTTGGGACAAAAGTGTTGTCAAATGTTTTAGTGATCATTTTTAATATTATGATGTTAACTTTTTTTAACTAGATATATATCTTTTCTGACACTTCCAAAAAATGTTAATTGCAGGAAAAAAAGGAGTTCTATTTTCATTCATTATTGCTTACCAGGTAACTGGGGGTTCAGTGACTAAAGGTAAATTGCAGTGTTTATTAGGTGAGCTCCAGGTGGCCTTAGCAATTTCCATGTTACTCACCAATGTAAGCTTTATTTTATTTATTTATTTATTGTATAATCGGATTTACAACCTTTGAGCCAGCAGCTCATTTACAAAGGTACCTCATCACAGAGAGGACACACATGGTTAACATAGTTTACAGAGTACAGTCAAGACAGAGTAACAGATTTTTACATGCTTACAGAATACAGACATACAGAGTCAACATAGTATTACATAGGTTGCATGAAGAGAGAAACATATTATTACATACAATTGCTTGAACACATGTAGATAAATAAACATTTCAAGTAGTACCAGCAGGTACTGGTAGAGGAGAGAGCCCGGGGGAGATTGGAGGGGTGGAGTGGGTAGGTGTTCAGCCCAGTGGGCCATGTCAATAGTGCCAGAGGAAACAGCAGAGTATCTTTAGTGACAGGTGCAGCAGTGGGTGTTCAGTAGCAGGTCTCATAAGGCAGCTTTGAAGGGGGCAATTTTAACAGTTTTGGAAATGTTTGAAAGTCCAGGTCTCTATCTCTCATAGATACAATTACATTACTGGGAGAATTTGGGATTTCTTCTTCTGCATCCAGTAAACGCTACACAAACCCATTAAGAGAATCATTTGTTTCATTCTGATTTTGAAAAATGCCTCTTATGTACAGAACAAATGTATTACCTGCCAAGAAACACATATTAATGACCCTGCCATGGCCAGATTAGATAGAGGGAAAACTGAATGCATTTAGTATCTGATCATTTACTTGGAGAAGTGGCTCATCCAGGTCAGATACTATTTCATTCTATATTATTTTATCTGTTTTAGCAGAAGCTGCCTCCATCTCTGGAATAACACTGGAGAACCACTGTTTATGAGGCTTTTGTTCTTTCTGTGCTTCTTTTTCTATTTTTGATTCCTTGATGTATCGTTTTGGTTAGGTTTTGAAACTGGTAAATCTAGAATAATTATTTCAGAGTAAGAAATGTTCCTAGCAGTAGGCTTCTGTGGATTCAGTTTAGTCATTAAATGTTTTATAAGGTCTGCTTGAGCCTCCAGGGAACCTTTGAGCCTCTTTACTTCTTCCTTTGTTGAGACGGCAATTTCCATAAGAGGATATGTGCAATATTTGGTGTAGCCAATGACAGAATTAATTCTTTAGTTAGACTGGAGGGAAACTTAGAAAGTGCTTCATCAAGGACTGAGCTATTTAAATTACTATTGTTAGCCTTAAAAGGGTTTGGTGAACTATTTAGAAATCTGTAAATGTACTGGCCAAAAATTGGCAAGAAATCAGGAAGACATCTGTTAATTGATACTGTATATTTAGTTTGATCATTCAAAAGTCTATCTTCCTGAAAATGCATTGAGTTCAAATCAGAGTTAATACTTAATGGGAATAAAATATCCATTTTACTTTATGATAATACCTGTGTATCCTCCTCTAGCATTGTTAAAGACTCAGATAATAATTAAATCAGATCAGAAACATACGAGTTAAAATTCTGGCAGACCTCAGTAGTGATAACTTGCTCTTTAGGATAATTTTTCCTTTTTTACTGAAAAAAAATGAAGTTGTAGGTTCCTGGACAGTGTCAGCAATTAGTTTTCCATTTTTCTTTCCTGGAGTTGCAGCTATATTAAAGCTTGCTGTCTTACTGCTATCAGTCACGCTTTCCTCATGGTATTCAGAAGCAATTAACTGCTGCCAAGATGGACAGTAATGATTACATTCAAAAAATTCTACATTTGCTTTAGTCAGATAGCCTGGCAGAGAGAGAGATATAGAGAGAGAGAGAGAGAGAGAGCATCCCTTTTCATTGTTTTGTCTTTCTCTACAGAATTAGTTGAAACTCCTGAAGGTTCTTTAAGAGAGGTGTTATCAGAGGTGGGTTTACCGACAGGTGAAGAAGTAAATTGCAGAGAGGTTTGTTCTAAATTTAGCATTGCATTTTTCCCCTTTCATATACATTGAGGTTTTCCTGAATGAGTTAATAGATTATCACTTCTGGCAAGCATATTCTATTAAAAATATAGAATATTATTATAAAGATCTCAGTAATGCTGTAATCTTATTGGCTGTCAGCATTCTGACAGCCTTATATTAATTTTCTTATAAACATACTTGTGTGACTTAATTACATATGCATTGATTTAACAAACTATGATCTTACTTATCCTTTCAGCATTCTGTGTATGAAACGTATGCTCCCCATCATAGCAATGCTGACAATGGCAAGCCTCATTTGCTTCTGTCCATGTTGCTATTATAATTCCCCCCACACATAACCACATTGGCAACAGCACAGTAGCCACCAGAACATAAAAAAAACTTACATCTGTATCCTGATATCTGTAGCTGTAGGCTGTCATCTGAATGCAGTGAGTTCAGCAGGCTGACATAGGAGTGTATATTGGGGATTTATGATACTATCACTGATGATGCTGTCAGCCTGATTCTTGGTTGAAAAGATTAGCAATTCAAGAGATAGTGTAACAAAGCTACTGCTGTTATTTCAGAAGGGGCAGGGAGGTAAATGTTGATTTACTAACAACACACTTTTTGAGAAACAGCAAGCAAATGAGTGGGTATGAGGGTCTGCAATGAGTGATCTGCCCTACATTCATGGCTCCAGCACTCTAATGCAGTATGCTGTACTGTAAAAGTAGGCTTTCTATAACCTGAGTTTCCTTTTCAAAGATACAGTCCTGTCAGATAGTTTGAGTGGCCACTGTCCTATCCTCTGTGGTTGGTCAGCAAAGACTGAACAAAATTCCCCTAAGTATATTGAATATAGAAACATAAAAAACTGTCACCTGAAATCATAGATGCTGTTTTTTCAGGGGTAGATTGGCTGCAGCTTGAATCTCTCACAGATCCTATTATGTTTGATCAGTTTTCTAGATTTGTTTTCTATAATCGATAGAATTTCCTGTCATGGGCCTCTCCAGAACTTCGGCAACTGATGCAGTCCAGGGATAAAAGTTGGAAAGTTTATAGGAAACACTGAGATGCTATATCCCTGCAAAATTATAAAACACTTAGGAATAGGTGTAAAACTGAAACCAGGAAAGCAAAGACCCAGTTCTTTTTGTTTGAGCAAAGAAATGTCTTTGGAGATGCTAAAAGAACTTGAGGGATCCTGAATGATTTGTTAGGGAGAGGAAAAAAAAACAGTCAACTATTTCACTGCAGAACAGTAATTCTTTAACTAGAGACCTAGTCACTGTTTCTGAGATTTTGAATAATTATTTTGGTGACCTTAATTGCTATATGTCTCACTCCCCCCCCCCCATTAATGATAATCCAACCCTTGCCAATTATGACCAAGCTCCAAAGTATTGTTTTAGAAACGCCTCACCAGAGGTAGTTACATAAAGTTTAGGTAGAGAGCCTCGTCCATCCATATTGCATGATGGAATAGATTTCAAGATTATTACGCTAGGAGTAAAATCTTTTGCTTTGTCACTTTCTTTGATTTTTAATGCTTCTTTATGTTTTGGTCTATTTCCATCTCAAAGGAAATGTGCCACTGTTAAGCCCATTTTTAAGAATGGTGATCCCACGCTAGTTTGGAATTATCATCCCATATCTCTTCTTTCTCCACTGTCAAAGATTTTGGAAAAGATCATTTTATACCAGAGAATGGATTTTTTTGAATAAGCATGATTAATTATTACAACAACAACATGGTTTTAAACCCAATCATAACACAGAGACAGTCTTGGTGGGTTCACCAGCTGCATACAGGGTGCCTTAGATGAAGGGCACTCTGTTGCAGCTTTTTTTGTGGACCTCACCAAGGTATTCAATTTGGTTGGGCATTGTCCAATTACTGGTATACTTCAAAAATTTTAATTTTCTATGGATGTTATTGTCTAGTTTTTAGATAACTGAAGTAACAGAGCTCATATTATGTCTATTGGAGACAAATTGTTATAGCCAAAATCAATTGTTTGTGGTGTGCCAAGGGCTCCATCCTGGGGACACTAATAGTTTCCCTATGTATGAATTCTGCTCCCAGTGCTTGCTCACAGACATCAATGATTGTGTATGTAGACAATGCAGTTTTATTTGGGGTTAGTCCAAAGCCTAATGATGCTATTGGTAAGGTCCAGGGTGATTTTGTTACCTTTCAGAATCGGTTACTCCAAAATTATATGGTTTTAAATGTAAAAAAAAAAAAATATTCTCAAATAAACAAAACAGTGAGGATCTTACCCCATTATTGACCTAAATGGGCACATAATAGAATTTGTTGATCTTTTCAAATATCTTGGGTTGTACTTAGACTCTAACCTATCTTTTGAAACTCAAATTAATAGTGTTAGGAAAATAATCCATCAAAGGCTGCGGGGTCTTTATCAAATAAAAACCTGTTTAACCACTGAAGCTAGAGTTTTACTAGCCCATAGCTTTTTAATTAGTGTGCTAGATTATGTGAGTGATTGTTTATTCAGCCACCATTAATAATTTGTTAGAACGTCTTCTGGTCACATATAACACAATTCTTAGGTTTATATTAAATGCTCCTTTTCGTACCCACCATTGTTCCCTTTTTTATGTTGCCATGCTGGCACAGCCAACATCTTGCGGTAGTGCAGATTTGCAGGCATGGTCACTGTTGTGCAAATGCAGGGCATGCATCAGTAGGTGCATCCCTCATTCCCCAATCAGTCAGCATGCCAGTGCCACACCACCCAGGTGAGCACATCTAAGGAAAGGTCCACTGCAATGCAAGCAAAACTCATCACCTACAGTGGACTTCCCGATGTGCTTACTTGGAAACACAAACATAGCGGCACACTGTCCGCCACACTGCTGACTTCGGAGGTGCCCAATCCCCCTGTTGGCTTACCCTGCCCTCAATGTATGTGCCAATGGGGGAGCCCACTCCCCATCAGCATAAAGAAGCCCCCAATTTGTTATATGCTGAGGGGGTGCCCAATCCCCCTTGGCTCTTGCCCCCCCACTTTCCTTGTGTGCCGATGGGGGTGCCCAAACCCCATCGGCATAAAGTAACCTCCCCCTTTTGTTGTGTGCTGACAGGGGTGCCCAATCCCCCATTGGCTACAGCTGTCCCACCCAAAAAAACAAGGCTCTGTTGGCATGCTGGGAGCCCACCCCAGTGTGCCACATGCCACTGTACCTGTGGAAAAAGGAAATGGTCCCTCAGTGGTCTCCCTGCCCCCCTCCCACAACCTGTGCCCACCCACTGCACACCCTGTCTCCCCACACTACCCACCCCATACTTACCTACGGAGTCTGGTGCGACAATCTTCGGTGGACCGGCAACACATCTGCACTTTTCAAAGCCAACCGTGAACTGAGGAAGTGCTGGTAAGCTGTATAATGGAATAAATAGGGTTTTTGCAACTTTGATGCATATCTCAGGCATTTTTTGAAATTTTGGCACCAAATTTTCAACATGGGGTTTTTGGGACCCCTCCTCATGAATTCGGGCACTGTCATGGCATTATTCATTCCCGAAAGGTGATATCACGGTCACTGCATGGAATCACCTTTTGGGATGAGTAATATAACAACAGTGCCACTATTCATGAGGGGAGCTTGCAAAAAGCCTATGTTGCAAATTTGGTGACAAAACTCCCAAAAATGGCTGTTTTATGAGCATGTGTTGTGCTGTTTCTATGCAAGCTTGTAACATCATGAATTTGTAATATTTTCACTCCAGATTTTCAAACTTGGCATTTGGTCCACACCTTCTGATGAACAGTAAAGCTGTCATATCACAAATCCTGCCCAAAATGTGTTTTTGCCGTCCAGCACAAAATAGCATGGTCGCTATGCGAAATCACTTTTTGGGACAGTTTGAAGAAATGATGGTGACACTTCTCATGAGCAGAGGTCCCAAAAAGCCTATGTTGAAAATTTGGTGCTGGAAGTCCATAAAATGACTGTGTTGCAAGCGTGCATTGTGCAGTTTCCACACACCCATGTAACTTCTCAAATTTGCAATATTTCCATGTCAGATTTTCAACACCGCATTTTTTCACACCTCCTTATGAACAGTACAGCTGTCATTTTTCACATCCTGCCAAAATGTGTTTCCACACCTGTGGTGCAAAATGGTGTGGTCACTGTGGGAAATCAACTTTTGGGACAGATTAACAAAATCGCAGCACCACTGTTCATAAGGGGAGGTCCCAAAATGCCTATGTTGCAAATGTGGCTACCAAACTCCCAAAAATAATTGGGTTATGGACATGTATTGAGCAGTTTGTATGCATGCTCATTGATTCACCAATATTTCATATTGTCACTCCAGATTTTCAACGTTGCCATTTTTTATGCCTCCTCATGAACAATACAGTTGTCATTCTCCACATCCTGCCAAAAAATGTGTTTTCATCCCTCTGTCACCAAATGGAACAGCCGCTGTGCAAAACCACCTTTCAGCTAACAAAGTGATTGCGCCGCTTTTCATGAGGTGGTCTGACAAGCAGCTCATGTTGAAAATGTGGAGTGAAACTACCACCACACCCCTACGGTGTTAGGGTTTCCAACTCTAGCACCCCACCCGGTACAGACTGACAGGCATCCGGGGTGTGTCTTGGGATCATCAGATGTAATGCTCACACCATTCCACCCCCCACCCCCACCCTGCAGCCACTGACAGGCATTGTGATGTGCCTTGCACTGTTCGGCCACAAAGTTCACTCTATGCTCCTCTACTGCACCCATGTCAGTGTATTTCCTTATGGAATGGGTTAAGTATAATGCTCAAAGACCCCAAAGCACACCCTGACACTTATCAGTGTCTACAGGGTAGGGTGAGGTACAATGGTATGAGCATTATAGCTGATGAGCCAAAGGCACACCCCAATGCCTGTTGCTCTCTACAGAGTGGGGGTTGGGTTGGCCTCACTTCAATACTTCACTGCCATTCCTAGTATGCAACTCTAGCTTGGGCACTGCCAATGCCAATGCCAGCACTACAACGTTCAGCATTGACAAATGCTTGTTTAACAGTCCAATAGCTTGTCATTTGATAATAGAATTCAGTTTAAAATTGTCACTTTTATGTTTAAAGTTATTTCAGGTTATCTCCCAAACTCTATCTTTAGTCTTTTCCCCTAGGTTTATTAATGGATGTTGTACTAGATCTCATTACAGATTTACCTTTAAGCTTCCATTGTTTTGTAAGGTAGTAGGTCACAGGTCTATTCTTTTTAGGTCCCTCCAATTTTGTAATTCACTGCCTGGTGAACTCCTGAGTTATAAATCAGTTATTAACTTTATAAACAGTCTGCTGCTGTTTTTAAAAGATCTACAGCACTGTGTTTGTAAGAATTAGAATTTTGTTTCTTGTTCTTTGCTATTTTATGTAATTTATTTATGTTGTGATCAATTTTATATTTTTTATTGTCTATTTTGTATAGTTATTTAATGTTCTATTGTATTTGCTCTAAGTGTTCTGTATATTCCTACTTGTCACCTGTGAAAATGGGCATTTTGTTCATCAAGCCTACAAGAATAAAAAATAAATGAAAATGAAAAATGAAATACTAATAATGTCACTGGTGCTGCCAATATAAAAGCAGAATTGGTGGCCCATCTATTGTATTAGTGCAATTCCAGAGGGTGGGGAAATGCGCAATGAACAGCTGCACTATGGCTCATTCATATCTCCAGCACAACAAAATACTGCAGAGCTCATACCATATCAGGAGATGTATTTTATGAAAGTAGCAGAAGAAGAGTGGTGTTTCTACTTTTATATTGCAAGAGGTGAGCAAGAGGTGAACAATATTATCAGCACTGTCAGTATCAGAGCTGGCTGGTGCACGGTGGTCAATGAACAGCCATGCCACAGCGCATTCAAGTCTAAGCTGGGCTGCATAGTAATACCCACTCAGCAGATGAAATATTATAGATGGAGCTGCAGGTATAAAAAAAAAGGGAAGGGATCTTCATTGAACAGACATACTGTAGCTTATTCTCCTCACTGCTGCTGCCTCAAAAACAGTATAATGTACAACTGACAATAAATAAAAAAAATATTTGCTGCCTGTGTGTTAATTTGTGAATGGGTATTAGTCCTATGTGTGATCTGTTATTTGGCAATAAGAGTTCTGTGCATGGGAAAGGACAAGTGTTTATTGTTGTTTCCTTTGTCTCATTAAGCAGAACTGTCTCATAAATGAAAGTTTAAGCATCCATTTCATTCTGTCAAATAAACGTGTCACTGTTATATGTTTAAATATAAATGTTACAATATTTCATCACAGATGCACTTTGCGGTGTCTACTTGTAATCTCCCCAATACTCACATAAGCAATATAGAGGATAATGGCTGGGGATCGGGTGATAACCACACTGTAATCACCTCGAGGGGTTGCTAGGGCAACATGGTAAACCTCAAGAGCGCAGCTTCGAGAGGTTTATTGTAGCCTCCCAGCAACCACGAAGAGGTGATTTCTGCAGTGTAGTTGTCACCTGATCCCCAGCCATCATCTTTTATAGTGTATGGTCAAAAAAACACTGTTTGCATTCTATGTGTGAGAATTATGGAACTCTGGTGCATTCTTTTTTCTTATGCCACTGTTTGGAAGTTCCGAAGTGTGGTTAACAACTTTTAAAATTCTAAACAGTGCATAACAAAGCTGTGTAACTGCTGATTATGGTGGTTAATAGGCACTTACCATACATTATACTATTGTTAACCTCTGGCTTAGAGACTGTGTTATGGCAATAATTAAGAATACAGTATATGTAGATGTATAAATAAAGTTAAACATTGTGTAAGTGTAAGAATTTATATAGTAGCAATAGGGAAACTTTGGGGTGTTTATGTTAATGCCCAGTTAATTAAACCCTGGGGGCAATATGGCACCCAGCTGCTTCTCATGCCACATTATGCCACAAGGGGGTGATTCACAGGATAGTAACATAACCCCTATCATTCTTTATTGCTTAAATATTCTCCTAATGAATTAGTGATTAATGGATACAAGCCCTTTAAGTGAAAACAAGAAACCCAACGATGCAGTAAAAGCTGGTATGAGGAAAAATCCTAATATAAAACTAGTGACCAAGTAAAATCCCTCAACTCCCTCTCCCATACACCCATTCATCCTCCCCTCCTCTCACCCTCCTTCCCTACCCCCTGTAGCACTTTAATTGATATTTTACAAGTGCCTATGGCTGCAGCCCACTAGTGTGTCTCTCCTCCATACCGTGTCAACCATGTTACCAGACCTCCTTCTGGCATTTTTGCTACTGTATTGAATGTATAAAATTGTATGTAACTGCCTGCAACCCACTGTTATACTGTTATTCAATGTCTTGTTTGAATTGTAGCTCAACTGATGTGGAACCTTTGTAAAAGAACCTTTGCTCAAAGGTACTTGTAATCCTAGATTCAAATAAATAAATAAAATAAATAAATAAAAAGTAATGGTGAAGCACCCTTGGGTAGCACAACATAAAGAATTGATGTGACACTGCCAGTATTTCATCACATAAAAATGAGAAGAAAAATAATCACATATAAATGAAAGAAGGAAAGGTATATGTTTCAGTAAGCCCTTGTAAAATAGTATCCAAAGATTGTGCAAAAGAATCAATCACTAAAAGAAAAATAATGAAAGTTAAAAAAAAAAAGTTCGTTCACCACCATCCAAGTGGGTTCAAGAAGTGTCTTCTCTTCAGAAACCTCATTTCCTCCAGAAGATAACCTCCTTGGTCAAAATAAAGTTTGGATATCTGTAATTCGATCATTGGTTGCAAATAGAGAAGAGACAAGTCCAGATTGGCTCAGCTCACAATAGTAATATTAAATGGCAACCAATAGCTTCCTCATAGTCTAAAGCCTCCATAGTATAGTTTCACAAGTCAAACAGAATAAAATGAAGTGTTAGTTTTTCAATAATTCTGCAGAAATAAAACAATATAACACAAAGTAAGTAATGTTATTGGAGATTCGGAAATACCTTTGAGTCAGAGACTCCTTTATAAATGTTCCACGTCACAAATATTACAAACAGAGAAAGACAGGTTACATAACAGTACAGCAGTACATAGTCAGGTAGTTACAGTAGCAGTTGTGTGGCTAACAGAGAAAACTAGGGAAAGTTAGCGCAAACATATAAACACAAATAGCACATATGTGCAGAGCTAGACTAGGGGGACACAGATTGTGGCAGGGATTGAAGGGGAATCTGGCCGCAGTCTAAGCCGGTTGGTATAGTGTAAGATAATTCAGTGGCAATCACAGTGGTTCGAGGACTGTAGGAGGTCTCTGAGGGCAGTTTTGTATGGTCCAAGTCTGTTCTCTTTTGCAAGTGGAGTGGGCAGACTGTTCATCCAGGATGGGCTCTGTAGCTGAAGGACCTCTGGTATTGGGATGTATGGCAATGGGGGACAGAGAGGAGGTGCTTACCATAGCTATGAGTATGCTTGAGTGTCAGGGCCGGTCTTATTAGTGGAATGAGTCCTGTTGGGCAGAGGCCTAGGGTAATTTTTTTTGCCATGAGGCATGTGTGGAACCTAATCCTGCTGTCAAGGTTCAGCCTGTTGGTATCGTTGTATAGAGATCATGTGTGAGTTAGACGGTCACAGCCCAAGGTGAGGTGACAGGCTTTATTTAGGGAGACACGTAGTCTGCTGAGGGCCGATGCGTTCACTGCCCCATAGATGACTAGACCATAATCTAGCAGGGAGAGGACAGAGGAGGAGACAGCAAGCCTCAATGCATTTGGGGTAAAGCAGTGTTTGAGGCGATACAGGAGCCTGAGACACACATTGAGGGCAGTAGATAGGAGGTGGATATGTTGGTGGAAAGTGAGTGCAGGGTTGAGTGTTAAGCCTAGGTATCTGAAGGAGTCCACTTGTTCAAGGGGGGTCAGGTTGGCTGTACGTACTTGAGGACAAAGTTCCTTTCTATTATTGAGTGGGTGGGAAAAGTACATAACTTTACTCCTGCTATAGTTCAGGACAAGACGATGAGAGGCAAACCATTTTTCAGCAGAACTAAAGGAGGACTGGAGGGAGAGGTGGAGTTGTAAAGGGTCAGAGCTGGATGAATAGAGTACGGCACCATCCGCATAGAGGAGAAGGTTCCTGGAGCAGGTACTGGGAAGGGAATTTAGAAAGAGGCTGAACAGTAATGGTCCGAGGACGGACCCTTGCGGGACACCCGAGAGGACAGGTAGCCTACTAGATAGGGTGTCACCGATTTTGACCTGCTGGGAACGGTTAGACAGGTAGTCAGAGATCCAGCCAAGGGCATCCTGAAAGAATCCAGTGCTGGTCAGTGCGGATAGCAGGAGAGGGTGGTTCATGGTGTCGAACGCCTTAGAGAGATCAATGAAGACAGCCCCTGTGATTTGTCCTCTGTTTAAAGCAGAGTGACCCTTCCAGAAGCCGTGTTGCTGCATACTAAGTAGGTTGTATTTGTTCAGGTGGTCCGTTAGCTGGTCATACAACTCTTTGAATTGCAATTAAAAAAGCTATTAAGAAAAACACTTGCATTTAAAAAAATGAAATCACATTGGTAAAAGAAAATAAAACCCAAAGAAAAATACAATGGACTTACACGTAAATCATTTTAAATCTGATAAATTCTGCCATGGACGAAACATTTTACTGCCGAGTGCAAACTAGTTGAGGGACAGAGCTCCCTAGAGAAGCTTCCAATGCTATGGCAGACAAAATCCTTGACTCCATCTAGTCAGGATTATGGCTTTTTTTAGGAAGACAGACTATAATACACAAAATTGATCAGTCCATGGGTAATTGAAGTTTCCTTGTGTAGTTATATGTTCCCTCTTTGAGGCAATGACAATATGTAAAGTTATGTCTGTAAAGGGGGAACCATAACGTTTTTTTCAAGACAATTATTTCATCCGATAAATTTTATTCTTTTGTTGTTTGCCCTGATGTTTTGCACTTTATAGTACTTTTCAAAGGGCATCATTCTGAAATTACCTCGACATTTTTTTTAATTATTATATTTTTGGCCCTTATTATTCTCTTTTCTGGTTCTATTTCATTAATACTTCAAATAAAAATTACCATCGCTTTGGCACTTCTGTGAACACTCCACTTTGAGAAACTATTCATGTGTTGTACTTTTTCTTACTTGTTTCTCTTATACCTCTGCAAAAACATATTCATATTCTCCTTATACATTACTACTATGACCATTACATTTTTTTACTACTAAATCATTTATAGGCATCGTCTGACTATTCATACCACTATATAGCTTGTACCACTTCTTAAACATTTAACGCAAAACCCCGCAGTATATCCATTCTTGTATTCACCTATTCATTTCCACAGTATTCTGATAAATTTATTATGCTTTTTCCTTCAAACATATATCCAATTCTCAAAGCATTATTACTGCATTTATATAGCTATGGTGCAACATTTCTGATGCCTAGACTTAAACTCTTTTCAAGCATCATTTGTACCTGTTTCCTTATGAGCCTGCTACTTTCACATCTCCTTTGTTTCAAAAAGTACAGAACTTTTCTCTTTGTTAAACCGAACCTATAAAGTTTTTTAGTGAACTTTTCTGCTACTATCCTGCTTCAACACTTTTAAATTTACCCTGCTGAAAATGTATATTCCTATCTTTTGATATCTGTGTTTTCATTATTTCCTATTACACTGATGGTTTTCTATGTCTGGTGTTTTGTGCTGCTAAAAAAAAAAAAAACCTTCATATATATTATGTTAGTATGTCTCTGCTAATAGCTCATTTCATACAAGTTCCTTCATCAATCTTGTAAATTGGTTTCTTTACCTTTTTGAAGTGCATCTAGGCCTCATGTAGTACACATGCTTTCAGATAGCGTGTTGTGCAATATTGCTGCATGACAGCACTATTTTATCCTCTTGTACAGTTTTCCCGGACATCAAATTGTGGCCAGCATAGGCTCTAGTACAGAACTATTAGCAAAATGTGTAGATGTTTATCTTAAAGATTTGGTGGTCACATTCAGGTCCTTTGTTCAGAATACTTCTTCTGTAGGAAGTTTTTAATGACTTGGCACCTGAAAAGATTGGCTATTAGTAACATTAGATATTACTGCATTATATTCAGTAGTGTCAGTGGCTCAACAGGTAGCACACTCGCCTCTGAGGCTGGGAGATCAGTAGGCTGTGGGTTCTATCCCCACACCAGGCACTTGGGTTAATATCCCAATACTGACACTGTAGTGCAGCATGAGGGGGGTGCTGCACTCCTGAGGTGCCGTCTTTCAGGTGAGACGTTAAACCGAGGTCCTATCCACCTGTTCTGGTGGTAGTTCAGGTGGATGTTAAAGATCCCATGGCACTTCTCGAAAAGAGCAGGGGAATTTCCCCAGTGCAATGGCCAAATTCCTCCATTCACGACAAATACCACCAACAGCTTAATCTGGTTCAAGGTCTGTTGGCATTCATCTGTATCCCTTCCCCTGGGTTGTGCCTGAAAATAGGCAGGATTTGTCTAGTGCACTTACCCGGTCAACAAAAATGAAATAAATAAAAATATACCACATGATCAGGGGCTAAGAACGTTTGAGAAAAACACTAGAAGAATGAAATTTAGCAGAAAGGGAACATCTGGAATTTATTTTACAATTGCCAGTAAAGGTACTCGAATGCAACACCCTTTCTTTTCTGGGTACTTTCTACCACCAGATCTACCAAACTGCAATGGGGCATCATTCACCAGCAAATATGCAAATATCTATTTGGGAGTTTGGGAAAATGAATATGTTTGGAAACGCTACCAAAAAATCCCTACTTTAAACAGGGGCCTAATTCAGAAAGGCCCAGTTGGATTGGCACAAGCTGTGGCAAATAGCAGCTTGTGCCAATCAGCAGTGCACCAGGGACCCTGCACATGATTCACTATCAGTAGTGGTCCTGGCACCAAACTCCTTCAGCTTGTGGCACATGTTGCCATGTACCAAAGGCAAGGTGCATGGGAGAGGTTTGCCACTAGATGTGTCAAGGTCAGGCAGCATTGGTGCCCAGAGCTGGAGACCCACCTGGAGACTGCTGGGATTGTGTGGGCAGCACCAGGGGCTGAGGAGGGCAGGAAGAAAACAGATGGGTGCCCGGGGTGGCAACAGCTCCCCAACAGAGATGATGCACAGTTGCCACCATGCCTGTGGTTTCTTGGGGTGGTGCCACATGACAGGTGCCATTGAGGGTTGCCCTACAGGCACCACACCCCAGATGTCTCTGGGTGATGTGGTGGTGTGGGATACTGCAGGCAGTCAGTGGCATAGGGTCCATCCCATGCAGTGACAGTTCCATGGGTAGTGAACCAGCCATTAGACAAGCCCTGGCTGGTCTAATTGTCATGGTCCATGCACCCTGTGGGGTGATCTACTGAATCCCTCTGAAGGGAACACTGCAGCTTGCATGTACCACAGGCCCTCTAGTTCTGTGGCACATCCCCTGATATGGTACAGGTTGGCACAGGCCCTGTTTACCACAACTGGGCCAGACATTGCGGCAGCCTGCCTCCCAGAATCATGGGTTGCATAATTTTTGATGCAAGGTGCATCTTGCATCAAATCCGATCGATGCAGGCACTTTGTGTCAAATTTTTGACTTTCTGAATTGGGACCCTAGAGTTATACAGAAGGTTCCTGGATGACATACTAATAATTTGGAAGGATTTTAGGTAGGAACTGAAGCAGTTTATATCATGTTTGGTAAGTACTGTATACAAAGCAAATTAATTTTCTGTATATCAGAATAATAAAGGATGACAGGGGGTATTTACAATGACCTTTTGACCTACATATAGAAACTCATTTTTGGAGTTTTCCAGTTGTTATCCACAACATACATTTAAGAATATCCCTAAGAATCAGTGCTCTCACTTAAAGAGGAATTGTAGTAGGAAGGAGGATTTTCAAAAACAGGCTATAAATCTAGATGTTCAGTTTAGAGCAAGAGGCTATAATGAACATTGTATTCAACAGGGTAGGATGTTTGCAGAGAGAAGGGATAGTAATACCCTATATCAGGAGTGTGAACAACGAAGGGAGAATCTGAACTCTGATCCTGGAATAAACTTTGTGACAACATATATGTTACAAATGGGGGGTTCCATGTCATAGCAGTGAAAGATTTACTGTGACTACCAAATCAGCGAGTGCACATCGCTGAACACAGAATCGGCGAATGTGCACAACAGCAGACCCATAATTAGTGATGGTCCACAATACATACTTGAAGTGCAATACAATATTAAACATTTTATGTGGGGTGCTATGCTGCCTGCACCCCTCATGGAGGGATCTTCCACCTGCACCCCCCCCCTTCTTATTATAACCAACATCAGGGGGCATGACTCTGGAGTAGTGGATAAAACTCAGCAGGCTGCTACTCGGGGGAGGAGGGACTCAAGTCATCAAGGGGGACACAGAACCAGGAGATCAGGGAACAAAAAAAATATTACATTTTTAAGCCCCTATCACACAACAAACAGTTACAATCCCTAGTCGGCCCTCAACCAGGTACCTCCTGAACTCTAAATATGCACACTCCCCACTAGACCAAACAGCATCTTGCTTTGGCAAACTATGTCCCATATACCATTTCCTGTCCCTCCCTCTTCCGCTCATCATCCTGTTCCCTCTCTGTTCTTACTCTTCACCTTCGCTATAACCATACCTCACTATTCTCCAGCAGTAGCCCACATAACATGCATTCAAACTGAGTCACTCAAAACTGAGTCACTCAATTTGAGTCACCCATATGACGTGCTGCCCAAACAGGGAAGGTGGGTGAGATCATTAACAAACACTGGCATGTATTGGGCATGGATGAAACACTGGCACCACTTGTTAGGGAAAAACCAATTGGTATTTAGACGGGGGGTTAGAATATTAAGGGTAAAGTATGCTCTAGCCTATGGCCAGTTAGAAAAAAAAAACATGAGACCTGATTGGATGCCCAAATCCCCAAGGGTATTTTTCCCTGTGGCAGGTGTACCTATTGTAAGATGGTTAAAAAATAGTATAAATTCACAAGTAGAGCTGGGGGGAAATTATACATAGTCATGGATTTTATTAACTGTGATACTGAAAGCATTATGCATTTGGCTGAATGTGGATGTGGTGTTTTTTACACTGGAAAAACAAGATGAAAACAACATATAGGGGAACATCTGAGCAATTTAGACATGGGGATATTAGAAATGCCCTGGCTATGCATATAAAGGAGCAGGGGTACACACACCCATTTAAGTTTATGGGTCTGGGGGAAGACTTGGATAACAAATTGTTAAAGTGGGTAAGTTATTGGATTTATACTTTGGGTGGGTTTGATGAATTATATTTTAATGGGAGATTCAGCCTGGAACCATTTGATTTTTGGATAATGCATTTTGTAACATTTGTCTTTTATCTTTGCTCATAGCTGCTATTGTAATTTTTTTTAAAAATGGAAACGGCCTCTGAAGTTGCCTGCCACTAACTGTTTCATGGCACAGGATAACATCACATGATAAATTAATTAACCAGATAAGGCCAAAGACAGGTGAAGTCTAATGGTCACAGTGTGAAGAATAATAGTACTAGACTGAATGGACTTTTAACTTTCCTAACAGCCAAAGGCTTTTAATTACTTAAAAACTGTTTTATGGGTGTGGGTTAGATTCACTTAATTAATTGTAATAGGCAAGTGGTACATATTCACATGTAGTTGATTAGGAATGTTAATTGTTCTCATTTTATAAGGTATTTAAATGCACCAGTAACTCCATAAATGTATGGTTCTTTTGCGAAAGAGCAAAGCTCAAAACATTTGAGGCTTTTTTACATCCACCCTGTATGGAGCACTTTTGCTGTTTAAATAAAAGTTTTTATATGGCAATGTAGCCTTCTGAAAATACTTTTTTTGCAGTATATAGGTAGTGTGGCTACAAGCTATTTTTACCAAACATAGAAAAATAGAAGCTGTCAGCAGAAAAGGACCTCTTGGCCCACATTGTCTGCCCTAACATCCCTACCAACTTGTTACCATAGAGCCTATTTGATCTCCAGCCTTACCCCTCCAGCCCTGTTACTAAGATTCCCCCTGTATCTATCCCATGCATGTTTGAATCCTGCTACCATTTCAGTACTCATCGCCTCTGCTGGGAGGCCGTTCCAGACATCCACCATCTATTCCATGAAGAAGTATTTCCTGATATCCCCCCTAAGTCTACCCCCTTCCAGCTTCATATTATGCCCCCTTTTCCCTGAGCATCTCTTTCTGTGCAAAATGCCACGCTCCTGTACTGTATTAATACCTTTGAGGTATTTGGATGTTTCTTTCATGTCTCCCCGTTCCCTCCTGTCTTCTACAGAGTACATGTTTAGTTCCTTGAGTCTTTCCTTATATGGCTCCTGATGCAGACCATGCACCATTTTGGTTGCCCTTGTCTGTACCACCCCCCACCCTATCTTTGTCTTTCTGGAGATGAGGCCTCCAGTACTGGACACAGTATTCCAGGTTTGGCCTCACCATTGCTCTGTACAGGGGAAACACTTCTTTCCTCTTTCTGCTGGTGATACCCCTCCTAATGCACACTAGCTTTTTACTAGCCCTTCCCACTGCCTTATCACATTGCTTTACTACCTTCATGTCATCAGATATGACGACCCCAAGGTCACTTTCCTGTTTTGTGGTTGTTACCACCTCACCCCTAAATAATTTATTACCCTGGGGTTTCTGTGCCCTATGTGCATGATTTTGCATGTTTTGGCATTGAAGTCTAGTTGCCAAACCCTTGACCAGTTTTCCAGCTTTTTCAGATTTTCCCTCACTATTCTCCCCTCCCCGGTGTGTCCACTTTGTTGCAGATTTTTGTGTCATCTTCGAACAGGCATACTTACCCTTCCAGCCCCTCTGCGATGTTGCTAATAAAGACATTGAAGAGGACCAGTCCCAGTACTGACTCCTGTGGCACCCTGCTGGTTACCATGCCTTCTTCTGAGTCAACCCCAGTTACCACCACCCTCTGAGTCCTGTTACTTAGCCAACTTTTCACCCCTTTTACTACCTTTGGACCTACTGTACTCCCAGGCCACCCAGCTTGCTTACTAGTCTTCTGTGTGGAATTGTGTCAAAGGCCTTATTGAAATCCAGGAAGGCCACATCCAGTGCTCCTCCCTGATCCACCTCACTGGCAACCCAGTCAAAGAACTCAGTCAGGTTTGTTTTGCAAGGTCTCCCCCTTGTGAACCCATGCTGCCTCAGATCCTGTAATCCACTGGTCATACGGTATTCACTAATTATTTCTTTTAGTAGTGTTTCCATGATGTTCACCTTTAAGTCATTACTTAGGTCCTCTCTGAAGGTTAATAGCAATTGTTACTACTAAACTAGTTCTCAACTTCAAGGATCCCCTTTCTTGCCCCGTTTCCATAGCACTTCTTATATATCCTAGCTGGTTTTTCTTCCATGCAGCTGCCTCCACTCTGTTCCTCTTCTATGAGGAATTCCTGTGGATCCCCATTCTAGCACTTCCATCTAGACCAGCAGGCCTGCCTCTTTGTAGTTGACCCTCCCCATGTGTCTCCCTAATAAAATTATTTACACTCCTCCTTCCACTGTATATTCTACTCTCCATACCTCTCCTTCTGATTATTCCTGTGTTTGTTCCCTAAAAACCTCTGCTGATAGCCACTTCCTTGTACATTAGTGTTTTATTCATACGTGCTGTTCTTGTCTCATGTGTTTTAGAATTCTTTGTTAGGTGCCCTTACTAATAATGTGTATTGTAACCCTTTTTTGGTGACTCCCTTTCCTGTAATTGTCTTATTGTTGATTATTCTGTATTTGTGTCACCCAGGATCTCCTTGCAAATTAGTTTTTCTCAATGGTGTTTTCCCTGGTAAAATAAAAATGTAATTGAATTGAACTGAACTTTGCCCACCACTGAAGTCAGGTTTAAAGGACTGTAGTTTTCTGCCTCCTCCCTGTTCTCACTTTTGTGAAGTGGGACCACATCTGCCCTCCTCCAGTCCCCCTGAACTTCCCCCATATCCACTGTTCAGGGCAGTCAGAGGTGCAGTCACCTCATCTTTTAGTTCCTTCAGTATCCTGGGCTGAACCCTGTCTGGGTCCATTGCCTTATCTACTTTTAGTTCTGCTAGTTTCCTGAGGATTCTGTCCTCCATAAAAAGGCTAGTGTCTACCTCCCTTCCCTTAATGCCTATTTCCCCTATCTGTGGCCTGTCACCTACTCCTTCCTTCTTGAATACTGAGCAAAAGTACTTATTCAGTATGTATGCTTTCTTCTGGTCCTCTTGCATACTGCTTCCCCTCCCCTTTTAGTCGTAAATTCCCTGGCTTGTTCTTCTTCTCTTCGCTTATGTACCTAAAGAATGTTTTATTCCCCCCTTTTTTATGACTTGGCAATGTTCTCTTCTATTTGTGCCTTTGCTCTCCTATATCCCTGCCTCCCTTTGTTTCTCCTGATAACCCTCTATAGCCTCTTCCTTCTGTGTTAACTTGTACCTTCTGAATGCTAGTTTCTTTGCCTTTACTTTCTCTGCTACTTCCTTGGAGAACCATAGCAGTCTCTTTTTTTCTTTTGCTCTTTTTAATGTGCCTGACACAGAGGTTTGTTATTTTCTCAGTGGTCTTCCTTATTTTTGCCCATTGTTTCTCTACCCCACCCATCATCTCTATCCATGCTAGGGCTTCCCAGAGGCACTCACTCATTTTCTTGAAATTGGCCCTCCTGAAGTCCAGGACCCTTGTTTTAGTGTGCTTCAATTCTGGCCCAGTCCTTATATTGAACCACACCATGTGATGATCACTGGTCACCAGGTGGCTTCCCACTGTGACGTCAGTGACACCGTCCCCACTTGACAGTACCAGGTCCAGTATTGCTCCCTCTATGAGTGGATTCTTTAACTAGTTGCCTGAGGCATGCCCCCTGCAGGGAGTCTTAGATTTCAATACTTCTAATTGTTGCTGCAGCTGGGAGGCTCCAATCTACATCTGGTAGATTGAAGTCTCCACTAGCAATACCTCCCCCTTGTTTGCCATCCCTTGGTTTCTTCTATCATATACTTATCCTCCTCCTTCCCCCGTGCTAGAGGTCTGTATATCATCCCTGTTTGAATAGAAGCCCCCTTTCCTGTCTCCAGGGTGACCTACAGCATGGGCGTTGGAAGCTCAACCACTCTCACACTGGGCTGGCTGATTTTTAGAATGTTAAAAAAAAATTCACCCCCTTTATTTTTCTACATTCCACCAATGTGCCTGTGTCATCCACAGTACCTTTGCCACTACATGCGTCGAAATTCAGTGCCAAAAAATGGAAAATGATGCACATCGAGAGCAAGAATCCCAGGAAAAAGTATTAGATGGGAAGGGTTAAGCTGGCAATTGCTTCAGATGGAACAGACCTGGGTGTCATCATAAGCCACTACCTACAACAAACTAGCAAATGTAACAAGCCTGCAACAAGGCAACCAGAATGCTGGAGTGTACTGGAAGGGGGTTTCAATAGCAGGAGGAAAGAGGTAATGCCACAGCTCTATAGATCACTGGTTAACCCCATCTGGAGTACTGTTCCCAGTTCTGGAATCTTCACCTGAGGGAAGTCTAAGACAGGCTGGGAGAAGAGCAG
Source organism: Neoceratodus forsteri (assembly GCA_016271365.2). NCBI lineage: Eukaryota > Metazoa > Chordata > Ceratodontiformes > Ceratodontidae > Neoceratodus > Neoceratodus forsteri. Next base: position 1,023,221,823 of record CM028129.1, read on the forward strand.
TGTGAAGTAATAAAAATGATTTGGGGTAGATCCTATGAGGACAGGCTTAGGGCACTGAAGATGTACTTGTTGGCATCCAGAAGGGTGAAGGGGACATGATGGAGAGCACTGGAGACCGTTCAATTTCTTTTTTTTTTTTTTTCCATTCAAGTTTTATTGAAATTTTAGGTTACAGGAATACATCCATCACACAGAATAAGTGGTAACTACTACATCAAACATTGACGATAACCTGGTCCGGATGTATTCAGCCCCAAACATCCCCACTCATCCCCCCACCTCATCCTCCCCCAACCCCCCTCCCCCCAGCACAGCACACATAATACACATCCTATTACATAGCATTTCAGATGTCATTCCTTGTCTGGTAACAAATAGAGTGTATATAAAGGACCCCAAATCCGGTTAAACTTGAGTAGATTATTCTGAAGACTAGCAATAATCCTTTCTGTTCTAAGATTTGGCAAGCAATTCTTGTAACCATTCGCCATAAGTAATATCTAAAGTGTCCTTCCAATGCCTTAATACACCTTTTTAACAGAAGCAGATATCAGACAAATATGATATTTCCTGTTTCATACATCAATAGTAGTGACATCCCCTAAGACACATATCTCCGCTGTAAATAGATCATCCAGTCCCAAAAGAGGATCCAGACTTTGCTTGATTCTAGCCCAGAGTGGAGCTACTTTGGGACAGTTCCAAAAAATATGGAGTAAGTCCCCAGTACCCTGCTGGCATCTATAGCAGGTAGAGGAGGACACCATACCTAATCTAGCCAGTTTTAAAGGGGAGTAGTAAATGTTGTGCAGTAATTTAAATTGCATTAGTCTAAGCCTGTCTTGTGACAGAAGTTTATGGCATGCATTCCAGATACATGCCTAATCAGGTTCATGCTCTGGGAAGTGCAAAGACCAGTAATGAATTGGTGCAAGATTTAGGGCGTGTATCCAGCCAAGAAGTCCTTTATAGATGCCGGAGACTGAGTGGGCCTTTCCCGCCAATGGCTCCAGTGTACCACAAAAATCAGGAACTGAAGCCATAGAGGGGATCGTGCCCACTGTTTTAACCAACAAATGCCGAAGTTGAAAAGCTTTGAATACGTTGGCCTGTGGAATTTGAAATTTATTCAAAATATCAGTTGAGGTTAACCATTGTCCCTCTGCCGATAATAAGTCTTTAATCAGACCTTCCCCTAGCTGTGGTAGCCAATTGCCCCTGATGGGTTTGCCATCTAGTAGGAGGTTGGGGTTGCCTTTTAGTGGCTGGGATGGGTCTTTATTATGACAATATTTTAAAAAGGTACATAGCTGTGAATGGACTCTAATGGATATCTCAATAGGGGAGTTACGAAGAGATGTGGGTAGAGAGTTTGGAGTACAATACAACAGAGCCCTGGGTGTGAGCTCTAGCTCTAGTATACGAGATATCTCTAATTTTAACCAGAAGGGAACATAATTACTACGTTCCTGAGAATCAATCAGTGTCAACCACCTAAGATATTTGTTAACATGACTGGCCCAGTAGTACAAACCAATATGGGGAAGTCTCAGGCCACCGATCAATTTGGGAGTGACTAATTTGTGGTAAGCCAGTCTGGGTTTCTTGTAGTTCCAAATAAAACCGGCAATTATACCATGGACTTTCTTAAGCCACTTTAGGGGGAGCCAGATATTTAACATACTTATAGGATAGAACAGATGGGGGAATACGTTCATTTTAACTAAATTAACTTTACCCCACATTGACAGTGGAAGCAGGGCCCATCTTTTAAGATCAACCCCAATACCATGCAATAATGAATCTAGGTTTAACTGTACCATGCGAGCAGGGGATCTTGTTAGTGAGAGGCCTAAATATTTAATTGCATCAACTTTCCAGGCAAGCCCAAAAGGGGTAATATCATGCACAAACGTTTTATGATTCAAGGGAAATACCACCGTTTTCCCAGTATTAAGTTTATAATTGGCAACTTCACTAAAACCCCAGATAATTTCTAGTAGAGCAGGAATAGAGGAGAACGGGTGAGAAATCTGAAGCAGTGGGTCATCCGTATACGCAAGTAGTTTAGTGGTACAGTATGCCCTCATACTTGAATACCCTGTACCTCATTGGCTTGTACAATCTGCCTGATTAGTGGTTCAATATATAAATTAAAAAGGAGCGGGGACAGTGGGCAACCTTGCCTGGTGCCAACAAAAAGCTTAAAGGGGTCCGAAATTACACCATTACAAGCAATTCTTGCGGTTGGAGATTTATAAATGGAGTTGACCCAGGAACAAAATTTGTGGGGGAAGCCAAATGACTCCATAACCATAAACAGGTATTCCCAGTAAACTCTGTCAAAGGCCTCGGCATCCAGTGAGACCAATACCATAGGATGATCCGCTTCCTTGGAGGCCGAGAAGATGTGCGCCAAGGTCCTCAAATGGTCCGCTGAAGATCTTCCCTTCATAAATCCCACCTGTTCAGCCCCAATTAGTCCAGGAAGAATCCCATTGACCTGATCTGCCAGTAATTTGGTGAGAATTTTAATATCCTGATTAAGAAGTGAAATGGGTCTATAACTAGACAATGACTCCAGGGGTTTATCTGGTTTGGGCAGGAGTACAATTAAAGCCTCAAACAAGGAAACATCCGTAATGGATCCGCTTAAAATACATTGAAACAGTCTCAACAATGAGGGGGTTAGCTCTTTAGAGAAGACTTTGTAAAAATTGGCGGAGAATCCATCTGGGCCTGGTGTTTTATCGGAGGGGAGGGGAGACCATCAATTTCTGAATGGAATAAACAAGATAAAATGTGAGGAACTATTTAGCAGGGATGGTGGGTCAAAAATAAGGGGACGAGAGTGTAAGGTGATGTGGGGGGGGGGCATTCAGGAGGGATGTGCGAAAGTTTTACTTTAACAAGAGAGTGGTTGAGCCATGAGCTACCAGCACAAGTGGATGGTGAAGAAAACACAATGGGTTCAAGCACAGCTGGGACAAAGTAAAAGGCTTTATAGTTACTTAAGGGGATAGCAGTAAGGAAGGAAACAAAGGGTGTGTGAAAACCCAATCTGGACAATATGTCATGGAGTAGAGTGGGGTAAAACTGTGCAAAATGGATGGACCAACAGTCTTTCCCTGCCAACATTGTTTATGTTTCTATTTATGTTACATGATTTTACAACATTTTCATTTTTTTAATCAGTATTTTATGCTCCTCCAGATCTGACGAACAGCACCCCATCCAGACCCATCACTACCCTTCTCACAGACTTACTGGTTATCCACTGCTTGAACATAATTTCATTTGGTGGGTGGCCAGCAATGTTGGGCATATGAGAGCCTGCAAGGTGTGTTGACTTCTGGCAGCCCAACCATTTTGAACCTGGTTTTATTCCCTGAGTTGGAGCATGGGACGTGTGTACCAGCACATCACACTCCAGCCTGCCCCCTCTGAGTGTTGTCCTGCTACACTGCAACCTGGCTTCTGCCAGGTGGCAGTATGTGCAGCAGAACAGGTGTCACCTCTCCTAGAGGAAGGAGAGCTGCTGATCCTTCCTCACGCAGCCAGCCCACTGAATGACCCTTGTCCATTCCCGAACCAGGGTCATCGGCATGGGAGGTGAAAGCACAACAGCTCTCCCACTGAGTTGGGTGATTTTTTTAGAATGTTAAAAAAAGTTCACCCCCCCTTTGTTTTTCTACATTCCACCAATGTGCCTGTGTCACTATACACACTTAACAACAGAATGTCCTTCCTTATTAAATCCCCCCACCCCGATCTGCAGCTGTTCTACTACTTCCAGCGTGCTGAAGCCTCTAACCTGGACCCTCGCTGCTGGGAAAATCAGTTAGTTTAAGTCTGTCACTTTGCAACAATCAGGAGCAAATATTAAACTGCTCTTGTGTTAGGAAGGGATGCACAAAGAAATCTCAGTCATGCTCCTAGGGGACCTCCTAATGTAATACTTTAGTTTTTATTCATGTTGGTAATTTTGTAAATAAAATCTCCTTTACTGAACAACCTGCAACCATGCTCCACTTAATATCATTGCTCCTTCCCTGATCCTGGAGGAATTTTTAAACTTTTCTTCATTGCCTTTAACACTTCAGCATTGTGCTATCTCATGTCTCTCAGCAGTTTAAGTTAGGGTTGTGTGGATACTGTCCATTCAGTTTAGGACTCTAGATAATGTCCATAGTCCACAATTATAAAGTGGCAAGAACAATTCTAGGTTCCTGATTGGTCAGTGTGGGGCTTCATCACTGATGTTATTTCAGCACAACTTCACGGATGAAGTCCCATCACATACAGTAAATGACCAAATGTGTAAACAAACATCTCCCAAACCAATGTTGTCCGCACTTAGCATATCTGTCTAGGATGGTGCCAGTACAACATGAATTTTTTTGCAACCATTAATCCCACACTTGAATGTACTAAGAACTACTCAAAAACTGATAAAAAACCCTCACACTTTAAACAAGGCACAATAAAAATATTCAGTCTGTGCTGACTTATTAACATTTATCTGCATAAAAACTGAAAGTGCAATGGCTTCACTCTACCCTGCCCAACTGTGCAGACAGAAAAAGTAGGAGTATATTTAAAATGAGAGTATGTGACTAGCTCACACCTCACTTCCCACATTGTCGCCCTCTCTCCAACTGCAAAATAAATAATGAAATGTAGGCCAAAGTAAGACTTAGCTGTGGCTTATATACCAGGCTACCAGAAGGAGGAAGGGCCATTAACAGTAGTGTGGGGATAAAGAGAGATATTGAGATGGGTGGGGGTGAGACAGAGACCAAAGACAGAGAGAGGGAGAGAGGGAGACTCTAAAATTACCAATCATCCCTTCAGCTCATTCTTCTCATCTTTTCCTGCTTGCTAGATCCATGGCTCCATTACCGAAAAATACAGATCACACATGTACCTTCCCTTGAGGAGGGGGGAGCGATGTCTACTTGAGATTTAAGATGGGAGTGAGATGTACAAGACAGTCACAGCACTACAGCACCATATAGTATCACCACCTAGTGGTCAAAATAGGAAACAGGATTTTTTGTTCTTATTTAATATAATTACACACTCAGAAATCAGCTACAAAACCATTTTACAAATAAATGTTTTTTTTTAATTCTGTATTTAATACTAGCCAATTTATAATTACAATAATGACAGATCTATTAAGAACAAAACAGCTATTATAGCTGATCTTGTTGGAATGGCAGATCTGGCATGCATCACACCAAGACCTGGCTGGACAAAAATGCAGGCCCTATATTAGCCTTTGCTTTTCCGGCCAGGTTCTAGGTGATACACCGCTTGAGGCTGGATTGTAGGGGCGGTGGTGTAGCCACTATATTTAAGATGGAACTGGGCCTTGTGGATGTGCCAGTGGAGCCCACCAGATCCTTCAAGTGTATCCTGGGAGAGGGTGTAGAATGTGGGATATGCCTCATCTACCATCCACCTGGTGATGGCGGAGAATTCCTGAAGGAGACAGCGGACTTCATCATCGATGTGGTGCTGGAGTCCCCGAGATGGTTAATTCTGGGGGACTTCAAAACCTGGGTCGATGATGAACTATCACAATTTGGTCAAAATCTCCTCCAGCTAATGACTATGCTGGGCCTTACACAGGTGGTTACCTCCGCTACCCATATAGGGGGTCACTCATTGGATCTGATGTTCCTCCTGGGGATAGAGAGCACAGATTTTGGGGTGGATCCAGTCAGTTGGTCTGACCATCACACCATAAGGTTCAGTTTCAGGGCTCCCCCCAATGGGCCTGCCCCTACAGAGATGGTCCAGTACCGCACTTTAAGGGGGGTTACTCCAGTTGGTCTGTCAGCAGTGCTGTACCTATTGGGATTGTTGAGTGAATGCATGAGTCCAGGGGATCTGGTGCTGGTCTTTAATAATGCAGTGGGAGTTGCTCTGGACATGATTGCTCCTGTTTGCGTTAGACCACTCGCTCTTCACCCAAGGACCTCTTGGTTTGGTGGTTCCTTGAAGGAGTTGAGGAGATTTGATCGAAGGCTGGAGAAAACATAGCAGAGGTCCGGCCTGGAGGCTGACAGCCTTAGATTAATTGAACACTATAAGGGCTATCAATTGGAAATGACCAGTAAGAAGGCAGAATTCCTGTCCAGAGAGATTTCTGCTGCACAGAATCTACCTGCTCAGCTCTTCCTGACTGACAGATAGTGCAGTCCAATCTGTCTAAAACCCAGAGAAGCCATTTTTTCAGGCCAAGTATGAGGAGTTTGCTCAATTCTTTGAAGATAAAGTTGTCAGCATCAGGTTTGGCATCAGCCTGGCATTACCTGCCCAAGCCTAGCTAAAGTTGTCCAGCGTTCCTTGGAGAGGGGATCTTTCCTGATCCCCTTAAGGAGACGGTCATATGACCACTCCTAAAAAAATCCTCCTTGGATTCAGACTTTCCAGCCAGATACAGGCCTGTTTCTAACTTGCCTTTTGTGGGTAAGGTTATTCAGAAGGTGGTTGCATTGCTACTAGACAATCACCTTGTGACCCACGATATGTCTATGATGCTCTCCAGTCTGGATTTAGGAAGATACACAGCACTGAGACTGCACTTGTCTGAGTATTGAATGACCTCATAATAGCGAGAGATCAAAAGGCTCGTACCATCTTGGTCCTTCTTGATCTTTCTGCAGCATTCGACACTGTCGACCATGGTGTGCTTTTGGAGTGTCTGTGTCTTCTTTGTGGACTGTCAGGGACAGTCCTAAAATGGTTTTGATCTTTCCTCATGAACAGGTCTCAGAGGGTGGTCACTGGAATTGATTCCTCTGATGCCCTTCCCCTGTCCTGCGGGTGCTGCAGGGCTCCATATTGGCACCCATGTTGTTCGCAGTGTATATACTGCCATTAGGAGATATCATCAGGTGATGTGGTTTGAGTTTTCACTGCTATGCAGATGATACTCAACTGTATGTGTCTTTTCTACCTGGGCAGTTTGATGTCATTTCTGTGTTCAGTAACTGTCTCACTGAGATCAGGACTGGATGAGCATCAGCTGGCTGAGACTGAATCTGGACAAGACTGAAGTATTGGTAGTGGACCTGGGTCCTCTGTGGGCAGGTTTGGGGACTGGGTAAGCATCAGTCTTATGGCTTGATGGCATCCAGCTCACTAACTCAGACCGGGTGCATAACCTTGGTGTTATTTTTGATGATGACCTCAACCTGAAGTCTTAGGTGTCGGCCATTGTCAAATCCTCATTTTAGCATCTGAGGAATATCACCCAGGTGAAACACCTGGTTCCTCCAGATGATCTGCCAACATTGGTCCACACCTTCATTACCACCCACATTGACTACTGCAATGCCCTCTACCTAGGGCTTCCTGGGGTTGATATCTGCTGCTTGCAGCTAATGCAGAATGTGGTAGCCAGGCTTTTGACTGGTACATCTAGGGCCAGTCATATTTTGCCTGTGCCACGTGGACTGCACTGGCTGCCTGTTCAGTGGTGGATCACCTTTAAAATTGGCTTGCTGACCTTCAAAGCCCTATATGAACAGGGACCCAGCTACCTGCAAGATCTCCTGACTCCCTACTTCCCCCCCGCCCTCTCCGATCCACCAATGAGGGATTGCTAGAGATTCCTAGGGTTCATTTAAAAACACCAGGTGTCTGTGCCTTCTCTTTTGCAGCCCCTACCCTGTGGAACTCTCTACCTCATCAGTTAAGAGAATGCCTGACTGTTGAGAGATTTAAATCTGAGTTTAAAACATATCTTTTTAATCTAGCATTCCCATATGAATTTTAAGTTAAACTGATGTACTTGCTATTTTTTAGTGTAAAATCAAATTGTGTATGTTGTTTTTTAACTGTAAAATACCTTAGTTTTGGAAAGGCGCTATATAAATAAAGATTTAGTTACTTACTTACTAATAATGCACACCATGGGTGTGTATGTGTGTGTGTGTGTGTGTGTGTGTGTGTGTGTGTGTGTGTGTGTGTGTGTATGATGATGTTATCCCAGCACAACACCCACCCTGTCAGGCATTATTGTTTAAATCTAGAAGACTGAAGGATCTAAATCCTTTACCCAGACAAGATAGATTGGGTGCAGTCAGATTAAGTTTTTGGAAACCCCTGTTGGTGGACAGTGAACAAGCCACAGTCCACATAATCCTAGTTTCATTAAGCATCCCTACCCAACTTACAGTGGGACTGAAACAGACCAAGACACTTATTGACAGGTTTGTCCTTCATCCCTATCCCCCCATGATTATAATGGAACTAAAATAGACAAGCTGTTAGTCAGCAAGTTCCCACTTCATACCTGCCTCCCTTTTAGGGCTTGTAACATAATGAAACAAGCATTTGCCAATGCCAAATGTTCACTTGCTGGTATTGGCACTGGTGCTGCATGAGTTACAGAGATGCATAATAGGAATGGCAGTGAAGTATTGAACTAACACCAACCCCCGCCCCCACCCTGCAGAGACTGATGGGAGCTGGAGTGTGCCTTTGGGTCATCAGCCACAATGCTCATGCCATTCCACTTCACCCCACCCTGCAGACACTGATAGATGTCACAGTGTGCCTTGGGGTCTTCAGCCCTTACACTCAACACATTCCATAAGGAAATAAGCTGAGATGGGTGCAGTATAGGAGAATGGGGTGAACATTAGGGCAGAAGACACCAAGGCACAGCTCAATGCCTGTCAGTGGCTGCAGGGTGAGGGTGGAGGTGAAATGGCATGAGCATTATGACCGATGACCCCAAGCCACACTCCAGACGCCTGTCAGTCTGTACAGGGTGGGGAGTTATGGTTGGAAACCCTAATGCCCTGGGTGTTTGTTGGCATTTTTGCTCATAATTTTCAACATGGGCTTTTTGGGACCCCACCTCATGAACAGTGGCACTATCATTTCATTACTCAATCCTGAAAGGTGATTTCACACAGTGAATGTGTCATTCAGCACAACAGCTGTGAAAAGACATTTTGGGCAGGATGTGAAAAATGATATCTGTACTGTTCATCAGGAGGTGTGAAAAATGGCAATATGAAAAATCTGGAGTGAAAATATGAAAAAGTTATGAGCATGCATAGAAAGTGCATAATGCACACTTGTAACACAGTAATTTTTCTGAATTTGTTCACCAAATTTTCAACATAGCCTTTTTGGGGCCTCCCCTTAAGTACAGTGACACTGTGATTTCATTAATCTGTCCCAAAAGTTGATTTAACACAGCGACTGTGCCATTCTGTGCCACAGGTGTGAAAACACATTTCAGGCAGGATGCAAAAAATGACAGCTGTACTGTTCATAAGGTGGCATGAAAAAATGGCAATGTTGGAAATTTGGAGTGAAAATATTAAAAATTGGCAAAGTTATGAGCGTGCATATAAGCTGCACAATGCACACTCATAACGCAGTCATTTTTTGGAGTTTTTTCACCAAACTTGCAACATAGGCTTTTTGGACCCCACCTCGTGAACAGTGGCACTGTCATTTCAATAATTCATCCCAAAAGGTGATCCACACAGTGACCACAAAATCACCTTTCTGGACTTAGAAATGAAATGACAGTGATCATGAGGTGGGGTCCCAAGAACCCCATGTTGAAAACGTGAGGCCAAAACTCCAAAAAATGGCTGAGATATCAACCTAAGTTGAAACCCCCCATTGATTGCCATTATAGGGCTTACCATGATTTTCTTCAGTTTGTGGTCAGCTTTTGAAGAGTGCAGACGTGTTCCGGTCCAAAGATGATTGCAGCGCTGGACTGCCAGAGGTAAGTATGGGTGAGGAGGAGTGTGGGGAGGTGGGGATTGCAGAGGGAGGATGCAGGTAGGGGGGTCTGGCGGGAACAACGAGGGACCATTTTCTTTTTTTTTTCAGGTTTAAAAAATACATAGTTGGACTGTTTTCTTTTTTAAAGGTGAAAACAAAATGGATTTCAGCACACTGGGGTGGGCTTCCAGTGTGCCAGACTAGTGGAGGGGGGGAGCAGTGCTGACCCATGGATTGGGCCCCCCCGAGGTTGGCTGACAAAAAGGGGTTGGGGGGGCATGTCTGACAGTGGAAGTGGGCATCCCGGTGTCAGGAAAACATAAGAAGTACTTTAGCACACTAGGCTGGGCTCCCACAGTGCCACAATCATGGGGAGGGGCATGTTGACACAGGGATTGGGCACCCCGTTGTCAGCAAAAAATATATGTTCAGGCTTGGGAAGCATGCAGACATAGGGATTGGGCACCCTAGTGTTGACTTTGGGGGGGAAGTGTGTACTGGGCTGCAGGAGCCACCAATTATGTGTGGCAGGGCTCATTTATTTCACCATTAAAGCACAGTGAGCAAATGAGTTGCTCATATCCATACATGTGCATTACTGTGCACTGTAATGCGCATGGCTAGAATTTGCCTGGATGCGGAGGGGGGCGAGATCTGCCACTACAATGATGAAACTGTCCATAATTGGCGCGGCAGATTTCTTTCAAGCCTGGTGCTTGCTCTGAAACTGCCTTCATCAGCAGCTACCCTGTTGATTGGTGGCGGAGGGACGAGCCCCTGAAAGCAGTGGCTGGATTGGCCAAACACTGCCACACCTCTGCAATACTCTACTCTCCTCAAAATGTTTCTTGTTCACTGCGTTCGCAAGCAGACATAAGAAGAAAGGCAAAGAAAGCCTAAATGTAAGTAATCATTGCAATAAAATTGGATTGCCTTTATATTGAATTGTTGGGTAAAGTTCAGTGTCAGATACTTATGTAAAGTGAAGTAAGTTACAAGAAACAGTAAAGCTCAAAACATTTTTTTTTCAAATTGAATAAACTTTATTAAAATGAATCAAGTGGAAAAGACCTCATACAAAAGCAGATAAAGTCTAGAAGGCACAATGAGAGGGAAAAAAAAGTCATAAACAGATCCAGGAATCATTAATTTTACATTAGAACAACAAATACTCCTGCCTACCTCCTCCCCTTCATAACACCCACCCACCCACCCTGCCACCAGAAGGAATTAAATAAGGCCACAAGAAAGCACAGGTCAGTACACCTGACCTGGTATGCACCAGTCTGCTAATGGAGAGTTAAGGGGAACAGTAAAATATGTATTCATACCTTTAATAAAACAGCTGTAATGGTTCCCAAATAAGTTTATATTTAGGCAACTTGCTTGACATACTTGCTAGGAGGCGCTCAGCCTGCAAGGCAAACAGGATCTCCCTATACCATTCTAGGAAGTGGGGAGTGCACTGATCGAGCCAGTGCTGAAGAACACATACAGAAATTAATGCCATATGTGACCTCTGGCTGCCAATCAAGGTATCATTATATTCACCCAAAATACATATTTCAGGAAGAAAAGCATCAGACAATCCCAACAAGGGATCTAGGCGAGATCAAATTGAATTCCAAAAGCTCAAAACACTTTTGCTAAATAGCTACAAAATCAAATTGTACCCTTAACTAATTCACCTGGTTTATTTAATTTTAATTTTTAAAATAATTATTTTGTTTTCATTTAATTGTTTTTCTTCTAAAAAATTACCTGACATTTGGCATTCATATCATTCGTAAACATAGCTACTTTATATACCGTAATGCAACTTTTCACACTTGCATCTACTTAATGCCTTTGGTTAATATTTCTCATTCTTCATATTGTAGCTACTACTCCTTTTTATGTTTGTTTGTGTACATATAAAAGTAAAACATACTAGTACAACTCTAGTAGCATAGGGGTTGATAAGGTATGTTCTGGAAGCAACCAGTGCATCTGAGACTGCAGGAGGCATGCAAGTGACAGGCCAATAGGGACCATGCTGATGAAGATGCTGATAAGCCTGTCTGACAGGCTGAAATTTGAGGCAGAATAGCGCAGTGGTCTAAGGCTCTGAGCTGCAAATCTGGTGACATCCACCAGACCAGACCTGGGCTTGAATCCAACAGCTTCCACTTGCATACTGTGTGACCTTGAGCAAGTCACTTAACCTCCTTGTGCTCCCAGGTCACTCCTGTAAAAAAGCTTTCAGATTAGTGTGCTATACCTGGTTAAACAACTAAATAAAATAAATAAATAAAAAATTCTTGCTTTGAAAGGACGGAACTGCACCTATCACAGTACACATACTGTATACAATACACTCCCAACAGCCAACTCAGGGGCATCTTTATCAGTCAGCCCACCCCAGGACACAGTCAAGCCCACCATGTAAGAACTGGTATACTTCCCAGCTGAAGTAAACTCTTCAGTGCATGGCTAACACTGGAGTCAGAGTCACACCATTATAACTCAGTATATGCGGCCGTCCAACAGCTCACTCTTCATTCACAACATGGTGAGTGATATCAGGTATGTAGCTGAGCACAGAAAATTGGACCAGAGATGCAACATTTTCCCAAAGTTTCAGACAGTTTATAGAATGTTGGAGCATGGGCCAGAATAGCTGTAGGCCCAAGAAGCCACATGCTGCTGCCAGTGGAAATGTGTGGGTTGGGGAAAGCCTGAAATGGGCCTGTGGCTATTTGCTGTTATGTCAGCTGCTCATTTAAGGATTTGTAGTGGGGAGGTGAAAAGTAATTGCTACCTGCTACTAGCAATGAAGTAGAGATGTAGCAAAGTTTTACTTTGATCATGAAGTTCTGGCAAAGTCACCAACTTTGACTTCTTGAAGCATGTTACAAAGTGTCCATTTTGTGGCTACTTCGACTTCAAAAAACATTGTTGCACATCACATATAACTTCACCTTAGACAGTGGTTTACGGAGAATTCAGGCAGAGTTTCCTCAGAAGGAGGTTGTATGTTACATGCAACTGTTACTTCAGGTCACATGACATAACTCAATGTGCACAGCATCTTTTAGTTTCACTGTGTAGCCTGTGTGAGTGAAAGGTGCAGATCTGCTGCTTTTTGAACACTGATTTTTTTTTTTTAAATGATCTTCATCTTTTTTTGTATGCTTTGTATTTTCTACATCTTTTCTTTGCTTAGCAGTTTGTTAGGAAGATTTTTCTGTGGTTTAGATCTTATTTTCTTTATATTTCTGTACTTTTTTCCACAGCCTTCTATCAGTATTTTCCATGTACTTCTGTGTTCAGATGCTCTGATTCTGAGAATTCTTGTTTAGTTATTATTTATAATGTTTTTTTTCCCATTTTTCTGTCTTTTCCAAATTTACTCTTTCTGTAATTTTTACTTTTCATACCTTTTCTTTTTCAATAAAAATGAGTGGTGATGAAGAGGATGGTGGGAGGAGTGGAAGTCAAAGTGAGGAGAGGGAGGTGAGAGGGACAGACACGCAGTAGACAGATGGGACATACCATCCCATCTGCCTGAAGAGGACTACTTTAGGAGGAGCACAGGCAGTACCAGTTGTTAGAAGAAGGGCTAGCAAGAAGCCTGTAGCAGCAATGGGTTCTTTGTCTGAAGGAACCCTACCACCACCCACAGCTCGGCACCATCAGCAAGTATCAGCTGTTCCACCATCAGAAGAACCTGCAAGTGATAAATCCCCCATGCCTCCCTTCCTGTGGTACTGCCACCACCACTGTCTGATCCCCCTGAGACCATCCACCTTTGGTTCCTCACCTAGGCACAGCATAAGCCCATAGTTTGTGAGAATTTTGATTTGGACCCCACTGACAACAGAATTGTAACATGCTAACTGTGCCAGACAGTTGTTCAGCATGCTAACTGGTGCAGCTACTTGTTCACTGGTGGGCAGCACTCCCATCTTAGAGTAAGGCACCACTGTGAGTGGGAGGAATACAAGAAGGCAGCTGAGAGGGTGGAGGAGGTGTCACCCTAATGGTCTTCTGTGCTGTGGGGGGCAGTGATGCAAGTGACGATGAGGTGCAAAGTTGCCAGGGGGGACACTGTTGAGGGAAGTGTAATCTGCAGTCAGATTCAGGGGGGGGGCTGCAACCTGGGACAGCACACTGTCAGGAGGTCTAAACCTCACTCTCAGGTTCTTGGCAATATTGGGAATGCAAGAAATCATAGACACGTTGCATAAGAGTAATAAACTTGTTTATTACTACCAAAGGGATAAATCACAGTTGCCCTAAGCAGTTCTTACCAGTATGAACTGGGAGCCAATGCTAAGTGTTCCCTATACCTCAAGATTTCTTCTTGTCTCTTGGGGTCTCCGAAGTATAAGGCTCAGTGTCTCACATTATATACCTATGATAATTACTATGGTTACTGTAAGACAGAAACATTTCTAGTTACAGAGATGAGCCCTGTTGGCTAAATTAGAGGTGACTCCATGGTCCAAGATAACATTATACAATTTTATAGTAGTCATCACTTTGTGAAACGAAAGAGTACAGTTCTTACACAAATCAGTGCAATAGTACAAATCACCAAAAGGTGGCAATGCCGACTTATATATCATAATCATTACAAGGACACAAATTTCCTAACATCTTATAAGTAAGAAATACATAGACAATATATATGCATTAGAGAGCAACGTGTATAACAATAATTTGCATACATATCCAGACATCTACTCTTATACGGTAGATGCCCTTAGCCCTGTCTACAGTGTACCTCTGGGGGCACCAATAAGGGTGCATGGACCTCGTGTAACATTCCTCCCCTTGTTGTCTCTAAAGGCAACAGAGGCAAAAATAGGGAAAGGGCAGGGAGCAGGGGTTATTTACAAACCCATCACATGAGCTTTGTAAAGGAACTCCAGCTGCTCACAGTGTTGGCGCAGTGTGAGCCGTAGGCAGCATGGCATAATAATCAAGAAAAATACCAAAAATGGCTGTATAATAACAAAACCTTTAAAAGTAATCGCTAACCAAGTGTTAGTTAATGCATCATTCATATCACCATCATTAATCAATGAAAGGATAGCTTCATTAGCCTTAGTGATATTATTGCTGATGTGGATAAAGTGGGTGTCTTTTCTCTCTAAAAGTGATTTTAATGTAAGTGACAGTGGCTCTATGTGTACATTAAAATATGGTAAATATTCAGAAAGGGTGAGCAGATAATCGGGGTTACCTTCAATGATGTTCGCATCCATAAGGGGGAAGGGGGTAATAACGGTATGTCCAATAACAGCCTTCTGATGGGGAACAAAACAAATATTTGGGTTATCAATAACACATGTTTCAGTGCCATATGTGTAGCTTCTATAATTGGTTACTACACAGTACTCCCCATCAGAATTATACTGCATTTTAACAGTGGGGAGTCTCCATTTTTGCAACTGTACCGGGCAGGTGTAGGTTGTCTTGGAAATCCATGTTGACAGACAATGAACCTCCTCTCAATAAGACTGGTAAAGTTTATCTGGAGCCAATGTTGAGTCCGAAAAGTCTGTGCCATTAGTGCTGATGCCATTATCCATGGAAAAGGACCAATCAGTACTGTCGGGAGAATAACCACATGCAGGTTTAATAACATCAAATACATCGGCACAAGTAGATATATTGTTTCTTTGCACAGCAGCCTGTGTGCGGAGTGACCCAGGCATCCAGGAAAGGATGGAAGACCAAGAGAGGAGGCAAGCCCAGGTGTTCTCTGTGGATGTCATCATCAAGGTGCCCGATGGAATGTACAGAAGTGAGCTTGTCGAACAAAGCTGTAGTGGGATCAAAACATCGTAAAGAGACAGTAAAATAAGCAAACTAGTATCTCTGATAGAACATTTTTTAGAAGTAAAACAGGGACCAGTGTTAGGGTGTCTGGTCACAAAACTCAAATTCCTAGCTGTAGAAAGAGGAATAGTTAAGGATCGTTGCATACACATAGCAATACAGCCAGGGGTTTTACATCATGGACAATACCATTTAGAAATATGTCTGTCATGTATGATGTGAGGGATTCTTCCAGATCCTAGATCATGGCAGAGATTATTGATGGTAGTGATAATGTATGAGTCATAGGCTGAGCATAAAATTTCATGGGCAATGTATTGCTTATCTGCTTCTTTGTTGTTTTGTGCAATGAGTGTGTTAAGCTTATCTTTAGAATATGTAAAAGCCTTAGCAATATTGTGCATATTATGAACAGTGTATCTTTCTTCCTGACTAAGGCCATCCACACCATGCAATAATGGGGGTTGTATATTAATCACCAAACCAGTTTGAAATTTGGCTGAATGAGATTTAATAGCAGCAATGTCTGCTTTATTTCAGATAGACATAGCTGTACCAAATAGACCTGTGACAGTGCCTGTTATGCCGGTAACATCAGAACTGTCAACTTCACGTGTATTAGGTTTATGACTTTGATCATCAGAATTGGGTGTTCTCCTGAAGTTGCCTCTATGCTCGGTAGTATGTACCCTGGCAATAGGGTCTTGAGTATGAATCTGAAATGCTGCTAAACTACCAAGCAGTAAAGTACTGTAAAATGCTGAAGTGTTAGTATTATGACACATAGCAAATTCTTTCATATTCCAGTAAGTTACATTAAACAAAACAGGTATATGCATAAACTGTAAATTGTTAATCAGTGTACCAGGCAGAGCAGTGACTGTTAGACCACTACGAGGACCAGGGGTGTGCTTTGGACATTCCAAAAGCTGTTTGTTAGTGGGCAGTAACACAGAAAGGAACATGGCAGCAGATGCCATGTTGTATACGGCACAAATTTTTTGAGCAGAGTCCTTAGACAAAGAATTACAATATAAGGGATCAATCAAAGCAGTAATATTGTATAAACCAGAATGTCTAAGAGCAGTTTGTAGCAAGGACAGAGAACCATTAGGGGATAATTTAGCATTAGGCCAACCCTGGAAAGTTCCCTTGGAGAGTTTGGCCACAGTGAGAATTTGTCCTTGCGCTGTGGTTTGCCACTAAATTTGAAGGGTAGATTTATCAGGAGCAACAACCGAGGCAGTGAGGTAGGCATCAGAACCTTCCAGAACAGTAATCAAATTATCGGGTATTTTGATGGATACTCCCTCTGGGGTAGATGCTGGAGGATCAAGGTGAGGAAGGAAGTTCAATACCGTGCCTTGGATGCAGGGGAAAACTCCTGAGATGAGGAGAATATGGAACAAGATAGCCATCTTGTCAATGTATCTGAAAAGGAAGATCGAACATTAGTAGATTAGTACTATTCCACCCAATGGGGTGAGAAAAAGTAATTATACTCCTTTATACAGTTTCAGTTGGTTTGCATGTAACCATTTGTCAGTCAGTTTGTTGTTGTGCAGGAGTCTAACTTGATAGACTGCCGGACTGAGCTTGTTGACAATGGGTTATGGGCCTTCCCACTTATTGGAGAAGGAGTGTGTGGGATGTGCAAATTGAAGGACCATTACCTGAGCTCTGACCTGACAATCCACTTCTTGTGCATGCTTGTCAAACTGTATTTTGGACTGTTGCTGGGCTTTGTCCATGCAATTGGCAGCATACAAGTGTGTGCGTATGAGGTCTTTTCTGAGTTTATCCACATATTGGTCTACAGACACATGGTCTGCATTGGGGGTATGCAGGTCAAACAACAGGTGTTCAGGTAATCTCATCTGTCTTCCAGTCATCACCTCAAAGAGTGTCAACTGGGTGGTGGCTGAGGGTGTACCCCTGATTGCCATAAGGAGTAATGGCAACAGAAAATCCCAAGTTTTGGGATTGTCCTCCATGAATTTGGTAAGCATTTGCTTAATCCGTCTGTTGGATCTTTCTGCTTGACCTGAAGATTGAGGGTGGTAAAGTATGTGGAACTTCTGTTGAACTCCAAGAAGTTCAAGGGATTCTTTCATCAAATCATCTGTAAAACTGGTTCCTTTGTTGGAGTCTACCTTAAGAGGTAGGCCCTACCTGGAGAAAATGTGTTCCACAAGGATTTTGGCAGTGGTTTTAGCAGTGCATGTCTTAGTAGGGAAAGCTTTGACCCACTTAGAGAAATGATCAGTTACCACAAGAGCATACTTGTTATTTCTGCTGGTATTGGTCAAGGGACCAATAAAATCAATCTGTATGGCATGCCAAGGGCCAGAGTGTCTTTGTGGTCGGAGTTTGGCATTTCGCTTGGTAGGAATGGGATTGTTTTGCACACAAACAAGGCAGTTGTCTATGTACTGTTTGACATCTTTGGTGACACCAGGCCACCAAGCGGTGGTCTTGAGCCTCAGGAAGGTGTTTTCCACTCCCTGGTGTCCACCAGTGGGGGTGTCATGCACTTGGTGCAAGAATTCAGACCTAAGATGTCTGGGGACCACCATCATTTTGGTGGTGGAATCATCTGGTTGGTACCAGATGAGCTTGTCATCTGGGGACAAGTGTAACTTACCTTCATGCCTCCGATAGGGATTGTGTGTGGGAAGTTTTTCTTCAGTGCCTTTGTCAAGGAATCTGAACACTTCTTTGAGTTCAGTATCAACATGTTGGGCTGCTGAAAAGTCTAAGGGGGGAAAAGGTTCAGGTTTCTTCCTGACTGCTGCAATGTGTATGGCTGCATTGGCCTCTGGATGGTCCATCAACCAGGTGTCCCCCCCCTCGGGCCTCTTCCTTGGCAAGGGTGTCTGCTGTGTCATTGAAAGCATGGTGGGGATCATGGAGAGAATGAGCCTTAAATTTATGTACATAGAATTTGTGTGCAAACTTTTGTGCCAGTGAGTGTATGTATATTATCAGTTCTTTGTGCTTCACTGGGCTGCCATCAGAAGACAGGAAGGAGTTCTTCTGCCAGAAAGGAAGAAATTCTGTAAGAGAACAACAAACCCAATTAGAGTCTGTGAAAATGATGGTATCCTCGGTTCCATGCTGGATGAACTTGAGGGCACAGGCCACCGCTGCCATCTTGGCATACTGTGAAGATGCCACACTGCAACATTTAGAGATTTTAACAGTGTTACCATAGGGGTATATTACTAAGATACCAATCCCTGCAATCTGTTCTCCCTGATAGTAAGAAGCTGAACCATCTGTGAAAATATGACACAATGAGGTGCTCTCAAGTAATTGTGGTGTGGCAGGGAGGAAAGAACCTGGATCTGGCAGATCAGGTGGTTGCAGTGTACAGTCATGGGGTTCTCCTTGAAAAAGGAGTCCATGTGCCAGCATGAATGGCATTTTAGTTGGGTGGACCTGTATGTCTCTATCCTGGAGAAGGAGTGACCAGTGTGTCAGCCTGGTGTTAGAGACTGACCCATCCTTCACTCTGTCTGATAGCAGAAAGGTAGTTGGGGTGTGATTCATGTTAATGATCAGTGGAGAGTACCCAATGATATACAGAAAGTGCTTGACAGCCCAGTAGGTGGCCAGAAGGTTCCTTTCACAAAGGCTGTATTTCTGTTCCACTGGGGTCAAGACCTGTGATGCGTATGCAATGGATCTCGGAGTACCATGAACTTTCTGAGCCGGCACTGCTGACATAGCAATGTCAAAGGTGGCACACTCCAGATGAAATGATAGTGTTGGATTGGGGTTAACCATAGCTGGAGCAGAGGCCAAGGCCTGTTTCAGTGACATCACAGCCTGGGTGTGTATGGGGCCCCAAGTCCAGGGAATGTCCTTTTTCAGTAGCGCATACAGAGGAGCAGCCTTCTGAGCAAAATCACAAATAAAATCTCTTGAATAGTTCACCATACCTAGAAACCTTCTAAGAGTTGCCACACTGGTGGGTAATGGCAAGCCTTGCAGTCCTTGTATCTTTTTCCAGGTAGGGCTTCGGCCTTGGTCAGTTATTCTTAGGCCCAGAAAGAGTACCTCTTTTTGACATAGTTGTGCCTTTGCTGGGTTGCATTTGAGGCCTGCTCTCTATATGAGTGTCAGTAGTTCATCCAAGAGAGCCAAGTGTTGTTCTTGTGTGGTTGTTGCCAACAGCAGGTCATCCACATACTGCAAGAGACACTGGGGAGTAGAGAAACCCTCAAGGGCATCTATCATGTGTAGATGGAACAGGGATGGGCTGTTATGGAATCCCTGTGGTAAGCAGGTCCATGTGTACTGTCTACCTTCAAAGGTGAAGGCAAACTTATATTGATTCTTAGGGGCCAATGGCAATGACCAGAAACCATTGGAGACATCCAGGGCACTGAACCATTTTAGGTCAGAGGTCAAGATGAACCATTTTAGGTCAGAGGTCAAGAGTCGTAGCACTTCAGGTGCGGAGGCCACAGTTGGAGCACAACTGGGGGTGACCTGATTCAGTTTACTGTAGTCAATAGTAAGTCTCCAGGCATCTGTAGGTTTTTTAACAGGCCACACTGGGGAGTTGGCAGTAGAAACACATGTTCTGATTACCCCTTGGTTGAGGAGTGATTTTATTGTTTCCCTAAAAGAAGGCAAGGCCTCAGATGGGAAAGAATATTGCCTTTGCCTCTCATGGACTGGGCCTGGCACTTCGATGACAGTGTGCATTCTGTCACAGTCATGATTGTTAATAGCAAATGCTTCCGAATGCCTTTGTAGAATGGGAAGGAGCTTTGGAAAAAGCTCATGATTCTTGAAAAATCTATGACGTCATATTCGTTATTGTTGACAGATATTGTTGCTACCACATATGAATCAGGGATCAAAATGGTATGGTATTGACTCAGAATCTGAATTAGTAGCATGTTGGCTAGAGCCACCACACAGCCATGTGGTGCAAGGAAGTCAATTCCAATGATACTAGGATGATCATGCAGTACCATCAGTTGGAAGGTGTGTGAGGCCTTCAGGTGTCCTAACTCTACAGATAGTGGTAGAGAGCAGTATGCAGGTAATCTAGTACCATCTACTTCTGACATGTTGGTCTTCCATCTGGTGGACCAAGGAGATGTATCTGGGTGTTCATCATGTAATACAGACACAGCCGCACCTATATCCAATAATACTGTAAGTAGGCAGCCCCCGACTGCAGCCTCAGTGTAGGGCCTTCCGTTTGTATCCAAGACCAGCTTGTTTACAATCCAGACTGGGGCCTGTAATTCTCAATCTATACTGGAGGAAGCATGGAGATTTTGGGCCTGGCTCCTTTGAACCACTTCACCATGCTGCACTGATACTATATTGGGAGGTGCTTCTGGGTTCAGGCCTGTATGGGCCTGAGGCCCTGTACTTTCGGTATCACCATAGCCCATTGGGGCCTGAGTTCCCAGCTGTATGGTTGCAAGGGACTGAGCAGGAACAGCATCCGATACAGAATGCACTTGCCCCAGGAGCTGTCTAAACTTCTGATTCTCTTCGGCTATCTCCCTATACGAAGGGACCGGTCTTTGTTGTTGTTTACTCTTATTCTTATGGTGCTTTTTATTCTTATGATAGTTTCAGTTCCCACCCCATTGTTGCTGCTGCTGCTGTTGTTGTTGCTGTTGGGCCTGCTGGGGGTGTTGGTTGTCTGTGGGGAGAGGCTGTTTGTGTTGGGCCTGTCCCTCCACTGGGTAGTGCATCATGGCCTCTTGAGTAGGATCTATGGTGGCTACTTTCTTGGAACCAGAGTCCAGATCACAGATGTAGAGTTGGTAAACTCTCTCAGTTTTCCGAAGGATGTAGGCAAACCTTTCCATGGATAGGTGGTTGGCTCTACCTTCTGTCTTACTGCAGGGATCATGTTCCTAAGGAACAAGTGCTTATATTTAATAAGATCCACATCCGCAGCTTCTTGTGCGAGTTGTTTTCCTGCTCGATAGGCCATCCAGAGTCTTTGATGGTAAGTCCCTGGACTTTCCTTTACATTCTGTTTTACAGGGTATGCAAGTATCAGTCCTACTACACCTGGGCTGTGTGCAGAAATGAGTTCAGCTGCAACCTCATCAAAGGTGTCATTGCCAGCCTGGCAGATGGCATGGGGGAGTTTGGCTCACAGTCCAGGCTCGATGGTCTGGCATAGTAGTTGGACCTGATAGTCTGCAGTGAGGCTAAGCACCTCACATTTGAAATGCACCTTTTCCAAGTGGCAGCAGAGGTTGTCGGATGGGCTCATCCAACCAATACTGTCATCTATTTGCTGTACAGAGTAGGCCATTTGTAGGGGATTAGTGGGACGATCAGGTGGAGGTGCATTTCCTCGGGTGCCGTCCAAGGCTGCCTGAGCTGCGGCCTCCACCAAGGAGCAGACAATGCCCTCCTGAGTGCCAGTTTCATGAATAAGCTACCTAATTTGGCCTTTTAACACTTGCTTATTCCTCTCTGGGATGGTCACACTATTTACCGCATTATCAATCATTCTCTCTATTGCCTGCCTGTCTTCCACATTAATAATGGCTATTGGTGGTACCATCGGGACCAGGCTTGGGCTTCCCCCCCATCATGGAGGCTGCCATGTTGGCATCGCCCATGATGTGCGTCACGACATCGACGACGTATAACAAAATGTGGGTGTAGTGGGGACCCGCCATGTTGTGAATGGCTGTTTGGGGATTCTGGGCCATAGTACGGGTGTAACTGGGCATTGTACTGAGAGATGTCATCATCTGAGACCTCCCCTTCAGATGATGTAGTTAAGGCAGGGCTACGCCTCCCATCGCCTTAACATGTCCAGCCAGAACCTCCCTCTGATGGCGCAGTTTCACCATCTTGGATTCACATTCTGCATGACTCACATTTGCAATATTCACACCAACCTCATCTAGCATTTGTTTCTGCAACACTCTATTCGCGGCACGCAATTCACAGTTGTCCATATTAGCCACTTCTAAGTCATTACGTACCTGGTTTATCTCATCCTGTAGCTCTCCCATATCCTCGGTCAACTGTTCATTCGCTCTACTTAACAAGTCATTCATATTTAAAGCCTGCCCCTTATCCTGTCTCAAACTTTCACATTCCTGCTTCAACATACACATTTCTTGCTCTCCAGCCTGTACAGAATGATGCAAAAGTGAATCCTTTTCATTGTGCAGTGTTTGAAGTTCAGACTTCAAATTCTGCAGTCTAACACATTCCGTTTCCTGCAAACCCATCTCTTGCTTAAGAGACGAAATCTGCAGATCAAGGGTTCGAAACTTCACTTCGGAGGCTTCCAGAGCAGCATAGAGAGCCGCGACCAACAGCCCTTTGGCATGACACTTATTGGCTGTCTCATCTCACAGTACTGGGTTGAAATCTCCAGTATAGGGTTTTCAGATTGACTTGCATCCTGCACGAAGTCAGCCCATCCTCCATGGGAGGCTAGGAAGTTTGAGACATCGAGTCTCAGTTCTGTGCAGATATTTGATATGGTGGCCACTGTGTGGGAGGGAATGAAAAATCAAACTGTGAAAAAGGCACCGTGCTGTGTATCAATCCATAGCAGGAGCACTTCAAACACAGTCGGGCTACTGTATCTTTGTAGGCTTTTGCAATTTCAAAGCTGATCTATGACAGAAAAAAAGCAGCCAGACTTTGCAAGTTACTACAAAGTGGTTAGAAAATGGGAGAGGTGGTGCAGGAATGCACACCTACAGTCCCTGTTTGGAAGGGAAAAGTTTTAAGCAACAAGTGAAATCTCACAAACACCAAATATTGCCTGCACGCGGTCGCCAATTGTCAGGAGGTCTAAACCTCACTTTCATTTTCTTGACAATATTGGGAATGCAAAAAATCACAGACACGTTGCATAAGACTAATAAACTTGTTTATTGCTACCAAAGGGATAAATCACAGTTGCCGTAAGCAGTTCTTACCAGTACGAACCAGGAGCCAATGCTAAGTGTTCCCTATACCTCGAGGTTTCTTCGTGTCTCTTGGGGTCTCCGAGGTATAAGACTCAGCGTCTCACATTATATAACTATGATAATTACTATGGTTACCGTAAGATAGAAACATTTCTGGTTACAGAGATGAGCCCTATTAGCTAAATTAGAGGTGGCTCCACAGTCCAAGATAACATTATACAATTTTGTAGTAGTCATCACTTTGTGAAACAAAAGAATACAGTTCTTACATGAATCATTGCAATAGTACAAATCACCAAAAGGTGGCAATGCTGACTTATGTATCATAATCATTACAAGGACACAAATGTCCTAATGTCTTATAAGTAAGAAATACATAGAAAATATATATGTATTAGAGAGCAAAGTGTGTAACAATAATATGCATACATATCCTGACATCTACTCTTATAAGGTAGATGCCCATAGCCCTATATGTTAATATAACATATACCTAAGCACTAGCTGTCTACGGTGTACCTTTGTGGGTACCAATAAGGGTTCTGGGACCTCATGTAACAACGTGAAACTCTAGCTGCAGATCCTCCTCCTTCAAGATCTTGGTTGACAGATGAAGTGGCACAACTGTGTATCGAGATGGGGATCTGAGATACAAAGCTGTGTCCATGGAGGCCATGCTCCACATACTGCTGTCAAACCAGCAGACACTGCTTAATGACTTGGCAGAACTCTGTAGGGAGGGTGCACCCTCTGTTCCTCCCAGACCATAGTAATGAAAAAACACCATGGGCCCAATTTTCAATGGACTGAGAATGCCACAAGCCCCCATGCACCAAACATATGGCACAGAGTGCTTGTGATGTTCTCCCTGATTGTCATGAGTTAAAAAAACTGTTTCTGGTCTAACTAGCAACAGTCCCATATATCCTTTTTACTGGGCTTTCAAAATATATGTGGCACAAGCTGCTGTAAATCTGTCAAAGTGTTGCAAATACGCCCAATGTACCAAAATCAGACATAGTAGTGGCAAAGGTGTTTGGCTCAGCTGCACCAAAAAAGGGTTTGATGCAGGGCTTGATGTAAGCCCTGCCTTACCCTTTCAAAATTAGGTCCCATATGTCTTAAAGTCTAATTTCTCCCAATTTTTCTCATGTAATTTTTGTAATTCCTTTTAATGCTCAGAAATGCTCTATATGAAGACTCATCATTTCCCATTTTTTCTCATGTCCCAGAAATTACTTACTACATGCTGCTGTGCTGTGCTGTGTAAATCAGCCTCCCACCACAGCAACAGCACTTCTAACTTGAGTGATTTACTTTAGTGCCCAGAAATGCAGTATATGAAAATCTAATTTCCAATTTTTTCCTCATGTCCCAGAATTTGCTTGCTATATGCTACTGTGTTGTGCTGCGCTGTGTCAATCAGTCTCCTGCCACAGCAATAGCACCTCTAACTTGTCATTCACTTTAGTGCTCAGAAATACATTATATGAAAATCTCATTTTCCATTTTTTTCTCATGTCCCAGAAATTGTATATACTTACCACATACTGCTGTGCTGTATCAGTCAGTCTCCCACAAAAGCATTTTTCTCAAGTCACAGAAATAATATATGATGCTGCTATATGCCACCCAGCAACAGTGCTGTAACATGGAAACTATGGCACATATTTGGTTAGAGTGCAAATGGGGCACACACTTAGGCACTGGCGGGCAACACATCCACCTTAGAGTAAGATACCACTGTGAGTGAAAGTAATTCAGAAGTAAACTGAGTGGGGTGGAGGTGGTGTCTACCCTAGTGGTCCTTCTGTGCTGCGGGAGATAGTGGAGCAGCAAGTGATGTCAAGGTACACAGATGCCAGAAGGGAGCACAGATGATAGAAGTGGGCCTGAAACCAGTCTCAGAGGCTGCAGCCACAGAAAGAACCTGAGCCGCCTGCTGCAGATCCTCCTCCTTCTCAGTTAAGAGATGAAGTAGCATAACTATGTATTGAGATGCAGGACCTCAGATGCTGAGTTGTGTCCAGGGAAGCCACATACCAGACACTGCTCTCAACCCAGCAAACCCAGAAGACTCTCCCTGAGGGAAAGATGGACCTCTGGTGGGGATGCACCCTCTGTCACACCTAGGCCATAGCAATGATGCATATTATATGAAATTCTTATTTGCCATATTTTCTTATGTCCCAGAAATTATAAATGCTATATGCTGCTGTGCTGTGTCAGTATCTAACCACAGCACCTTTCCTGAAGTATTTTAGTGGACATAAATTCATGAAGGAATGAGAAGAAACTTATGAAGACATGAGTGAAATTATTTAGGCTCTAAATCACTCCCTGTTGTATTCTGATGCACCTGTGAAAGCAAAATTAAAATAAAAAGGTTTAAGAAAGCGACAGACTTTTGCTAATGACACTTACCATCACACTAGTGATAGCTGGTGCCTCAGAGAGTGAGGAGGAGGAGTAGGTGGCTTGCTGGCTGCTGAGGACAAGGCAGCAAGACAGGAGACCTGTGAACACAAAAGAGTGAAATTATTTAAGAGTAATGCCCACTCACAGTCTTTTGCACCTGTAAAAGAAAAATACTAATAGAAAAATAGAAAGCACACAAAAAAATAGAATGATACTCACTGTCACATTAGTAATGGTCATAATATGTAATGGCACATCAGTGTCCCAGAGATGGAGGAGGAGAAGGCATCTTGGTGGCTGGAGGAGACAGCAGTACAGCAGAAGAAGGTTCACACAGTAGTCAATGTGTCCGGTATTTCCACTTTATTGAGTCTGGGCATTTATTGAAGCATGCATGAGATGGAGGAGGAGGAGAATGAGGAGGAGGCAAATTTTGTTCCTGGTTGAGGAGGACTGGATGAAGACAGAGTGCAGATAATAAACAGTGGGGGCAGGCATGGCAGCAGGTTCACATTAGGCTGGTGTCTGACATTTACACTGGGTTAAGAGTTCAGGTGTTTCTGGAGGCATGCATGAGATAAAGAAGGAGGAGACAGCTAGTTTTGGAACCTACTCATGAGGGAGCAATCTTAGACCTCATACTCTCAAATGGGGACAGTGAAAGGATCTCAGATCTAGAAGTGGGTAGCCATTTGGGAACAAGTCACCACCAAACAGTGTGGTTCATGATAAACTCAGCTACAGAGTCAAGCTATACAAACTGAGGGTTCTGGACTTCAGGAGGGCTGACTTTGGCAAGATGGGAGAATGCCTTAGAAAAGTACTAGCAAACAGGCTAGAAGGAGGGGTGGAGCAACAATAGGGAAATATCAAAACTGCAATCACAGAGGCAACAAGCCTTTGTGTGAAGCAAATAAACAAATCAAAATGAAAGAAAAAGACACTATGATTCTCAAAAGAAGTGGCGGTGAAGGTTAGGGAGAAAAATATAGCATTTAGGAAGTATAAGGAAACACAGAAGGAGCAGGACAGAGAACTGTACCAGTTAAGGCAGAAGGAAGCAGGGAGGGTAGTCAGAATAGCAAAGGCACAAACTGAGGAAAAGATAGCCAACTCAGTTAAGAAGGGGGATAAAACCTTTTATAGGTATATCAGGGAGTGTAGAAAGACAAAGGGAGGGATAGTGAGGCTGAATAGAATGGACGGTGGGTGGGCAGAGTGACAGTGAAAAAGCAGGGATACTGAATGAATACTTCTATTCAGTATTCACAAAAGAGGAAGTGGGGGAGGTGCCTAATCCAATTAACAGAAGCACTCTGGAGAAGGGGGTCGATCCCAGTCCTTTCATAGAAGACAGGGTTCTGAAAGAACTCCTAAAACTGAAGGTGGACAAAGCAATGGGGCCAGATGGAATTCACCCCAGAATTCTAAAAGAATTAAGCAGAGAACTAGTGACACCACTGACTACCCTTTTTAACAAATCATGGGAGGATGATGTGGTACCTGAGGACTGGAAGAAGGCTGATGTGATTCCCCTTCACAAAAGTGGGAGCAAGATAGAGGCAGGAAACTACAGACCTGTCAGTTTGACCTCTGTTGTAGGGAAAGTGATGGAATCACTTCTGAAGGAAAGAATTGTTGACTACCTAGAGGCCAGTGGGGCACAGGACCCAAGACAGCATGGGTTCACAGTGGGAAGGTCATGTCAGATGAATCTAATTGATTTCTTTGACTGGGTGACCAAAGTAGTAGACCAGGGAGGGGCTGTGGACATGGCCTACCTAGACTTTAGCAAGACATTTGACACAGTCCCACACAAAAGATTAGTAGTCAAATTAACCAGCATTGGAGTGGGTCCCAGGGTGGTAGCCTGGGTAAAACATTGGCTGAACAACAGGACACAGAAGATAATTGTAAATGGAGTCCACTCTGAAGAAAGAGGGGTTAATAGTGGGGTACCACAGGGTTCAGTACTGGGTCCAGTCCTTTTTAATGTCTTTATAAGTGACATTGCAGAGGGACTGGAAGGAAAAGTATGCCTCTTTGCATATGACACAAAGATCTGCAACAGGGTTGATACACAAGGAGGCTTGGAAAGCATGAGAAGGGACTTGGCAAGGTTGGATGAATGGTCAGAAGTACGGCAGCTTGGATTCAGTGCAAAGTAATGCACCTGGGAAACAAAAATCCAGGGGAAGATTACACAATGGGGGGAGGTAGTAACAACAACAAAAATGGAAAGGGACCTGGGGGTAATCATATCAGATGACCTTAAGGTTGGCAAGCAATGTGAGAAGGGGGTAGAAAGGGCTGGGGGGATACTGGGATGTATAGGGAGAGGTATCAATAGCAGAAAACAGGAAGTTGCTATCCCCCTGTACAGACAGTTGGTGAGACCCCATCTGGAGTACTGTGTCCAGTTCTGGAGACCCCATCTCCGCAATTACATAGACAGGATGGAGGCAGTTCAGAGGAGGTCAACTAAAATGGTGCAGGGTCTGCAAGAGAAGCCATATGAGGAGAGGCTACATGAGCTTAATATGTATACCCTTGAGGAAAGGAGGGAGACGGAGGACATGATAGAAACATTTAAGTACCTCAGTGGAATCAACAAAGTCCAAGAGGGTAGCATCTTTCAGAAAAAGAGATGTGCAAGAACAAGGGGACACAATTTGAAGATAGAGGGGGACGGCTCAGGGGCAATGTGAGGAAGTATTTTTTCACAAAGATGGTGGTAGATGCATGGAACAACCTTCCTGAGGAGGTTGTGGGGTCTAAAACTGTGGGAGAATTCAAGAATGCATGGGACAGACATAAGGCAATTTTTGTGGGGGGTAGGAAGAAATAGTCTGTTGGTTAAATAGGATCTGCAGCTTATCCTCTAGGTAGGGAAATGGGCAGACTAGGTGGGCCAAGCAGTCCATATCTGCCATCAAAGTCTATGTTTCTATGTTTCTATGAGACCCATGCTCTTTCTGGGTGAGGAGAACTGGAGGAGTGGAGGCTAGAGTATGGAGTTACAGTCTCCTCATTCTTCCTGTGTCCTCTAGATTAATCAGTCTACTGATCCTCATCCATCACAATGAATACTCCATCTGCATTCTCAGCCTCTGAATTTGCACCACATGAGAATTCTGCATTCATTAAGACTGCATTTACTTCTGTGGTGGGTGATTGTCTTTCCCCTGCCTCACCCTGCTGTGGCAGTGCTTGCAAAAGTGATGTACTTCTCTATGTAGGTATAAGTGCACTATTAATTTTAATGAATGTCAACATAGCAACATTTTTGGGGATTGGTTTTTACATTGGTCTGTGATGATTGCCCTATACAGCACTGAACACATATTTAGAACTAGCACTAGATGATGGGCAGCTTAAATATTTAAAAGCCACATCTGCCAGTGCAGGCCACTCTTTAATGTTGTTGTTCCATTATAGCAGGGGTTAATCAGCAGCCCCAAGGTGTTTGGGGTCTACCATATATGCCTCAACATATCTAGCTGCTGCCTTTAGTCAAGCATCCTCCAATGGTTCTTCCTTCTCCTCCTCAAAATCTGCAGTGCCAACCTGTGCATGAACTGCCATAGATAATTTAATTTTGGAGGTGATTGTCTGGTTGTCTTACAGGTAGATGTCGAAGCTGCATCTCCACAACTCTCACTTCTCTTGCTGACTGTTGGTGAGGGTGACACACTGCATCTCATCTCAATATGCTGTTTTTTTAGCATTTTAAAACCATGTAAGTGACTGATCAGGAGTTTTTGCAAATGTTCAGCTTTCTGACTACTGTCACGACCCCCTCCCGGGGACCAGGTCCACTGAGCTCACAGTGTTCACCCCTAAGTGCAATCCATGACAGGAAGGGGAAACAGAAATACCCTTCTCATATCCTCCCAGAGTACTCGCTGAGTTCACAACTGAACACATGCCAAGAGGTCCCAGGGCTCCATCTTTACTATGGAAAAGGGTGCGATACCAGTCTCGAGTCTTGTAGCCAAATGAGAACCCTTCTTGGTTGTTGCACAAAGGGGAAAGATCCAGGCATTATGAGCTCTTCGGGGGTAGCCTCGTGGCCCTAATTTTCTCTTCTCCAACAGGGCATGCAATAACCTGGTTCAAATCCCCGTGGACTCTTTCCCAAGTCATTTGTATTCTCCCTATCTTTACCCAGCTTTCCCTTTACAGATCCTTGTTTGACTGGTAGCTTATGGTGTCACCCCTTTGCAATAATGGTTTGGTCACAGATTTTAACTAAATGTCCCACAGTCACACACAATATAAAAATCTCGCTTAGGTAGGTTTCTTAAAAACAAATGTTTTTACTAAATAATTATCAGTTTCAACTAAAAGATTTAGAAATTTGGTCACAGAATAACACAAATAAAAGTATACATGTACAAGAAAAATGCAGTATGACTTTTATTTAATTTATATCTTACATTTATAGTGAATTGAAGTCCAGAAGAATAAGTGAAGCCTGAAAAGTTCTTTCCTTCATTTCAGGCAGTGGCTTTCAGTGTCTGCTGGCAGTGTGTCTTGTCAGGAAGGGTGTCCTTTGAAATGCTCCAGGAAAAGAGATTTTGCTTCTGATTCAAAGCACCTTAAATAGTCTGCCAAAATCCCTGGTCTGATCCTAATGGAATTATGTGATTAGGGCGAGTCCCTAACAGTACTTCACACAAAGAGCACCACAAATGTAGCCCACAGCAAAAGGGTGACTGGAGAAAACGGAAACCACTGCAAACAGCGATGGTCCTCGACCAAAAACCATAGATTATGTTTTTAGTGGGAGCTGTGCCCCCTGCACCCTCTGAAATTAAATGATGAACTCCACGGGGGAAAGGACTTATACAAAAAAAAAGAAAATTCTGTTTTCTATTGTTGGACCCAAACCCAGGTCCACTGGCTCCATAGGCAGTGGCTCTACCCACTAACTCAAATGGCCAACTTGACAGGGTTCATCCACACACCTTCCCATATCCTGTCAAAGCAAGTGCAGTTCACCGCTACACTCACTATGCAGGATAATTCACTGCAATGGAACAATCACCCTAAACATGAGTGGTATTATTGAGTCGCTCATATTGAGTAGCTCAATAATACTCACCCATATAGGGTGCTATCGTCCTAACTTTAGGCCAGTAAATCTCACTGTTGCGCTTTAAAATTTTAGGTATTTATTATTTTTTTATTTAGGTTCTTATATCACCACTTCCTGGCACATTAATAACTGCTTAGTATTGGTGCTTTTGATGTCCTACTGCCTTACAATATAACACTTGTAAGACAATTCACACCAGTCTGTCAGGAATGGCTATTTCCCAGATCCTGGTTCCCAAGCATCCTGCCTTCCAAATGCAAAGGTTTATCTCCTGGAACTTTTTATTACCTCTTCTTCCCTCAATTAAGTTTACAAGGCATTTCAACTCCTTTTGGAGTATAATTTAGCTTCTTGGCAAGCAGCTGGTTCCTAGGTCACAGAGGAGAACATACATTTTGAAAAATCCATTCTCTCTTTCTACATTACCCCTTTTCTTAACACTGGCATTTTCTTGTGGCATTTAACATACACAAAATCACATTAAAAAATACATAACAGAAATATATCAGCAAATAATGACTGGCAGTGGCTAGCTTGTCACATCCCTTTCTCCCTCCTAGACTAAATTTGTTGGAACATGACCCCTTCTGCATGGTAAGGTTTTCACAAATTCTGTTACTGTTCTACTGGTGAGACAGGCCATCTGTGTTTGCATTGGCCAACCCTGCCTGGTGCGTGATTGTCATGTTGTAGGCCTGTAAGACAATACTCCATTGGAGTAGGAATCCATTTGTTTTACTCATCTGATTTAGCCAAACCAGGGGTTTGTGTTCTATCTGTACCTCAAAGCTTCTCCCATAGAGGTACAGCTCTAATTTCTTCAGGTTCCATACTAGCTCAAAGACATTCCTTTTCTACCATGGAGTATACTTGCTTCTGGGGCAGTAATATCTTGCTCAGGTACACTATTGGGTGGTCTTTGCCCTGATTAGATGTCTGACTGAGGACTGCACCAATCCCCACATCCAAGGCATCTGTCTGGACTACAAATTGCTTAGTGTAATCTGGACTGGCCAACACAGGGTCACTGCACAGTGCCTCTTTTAGCAATGCAATTCTCATTCACAGGCTGGCTCCCAGTCCACCCTTTTAGGCTATCTTTTCTTCAGCAAGCTAGATAGGGGAGCCACCAGGATACTGTATTTGGGCACAAATGTTCAGCAGTACCCTATGGTCCTTAGGAAACTACTAACCTGCTCCTTGGTTTCCAGCATGGGCCATCCCTCTATTGCCTCAATTTTTGCTTGATTGGGATGCAGCTGCCCCCACCCCACTACATGGCCTAGGTAGGCCACCTTCACCGTAGTCACCTGGCACTTTTCATCCTTGACAGTGAGCCCTGACCTCTGTATCCTGCCCAATGCTTCCTTCAGGTGGGATAGGTGTTCTTTCCAGCTGGTACTGAAGATGGCAATATCACCCAGATAAGCCACTCTGTAGTCTTCAGTACCATGTAACACCTGGTTAACCAACCTTTGGAATGTGGCTGGGGCATTCTTCATTCCAAAAGTCATCACCTGGAATTTGAATAACCCTATTGGAGTGATGAAGGCCAACCACTCTCTAGCGCTGGCAGTTAACTCCACCTGCCAATACCCTTTTGTCAAACAAATTGTGGTAAGGTATGTCACCCCTCCCAGCTTGTCCAACAGATCATCCATCCATGGCACTGGGTGGGTGTCAGACTTTGTGACTGCGTTCAGTCCACGATAGTCCACACAAAAGCGAGTA
Source organism: Neoceratodus forsteri (assembly GCA_016271365.2). Classification (NCBI taxonomy): domain Eukaryota; kingdom Metazoa; phylum Chordata; order Ceratodontiformes; family Ceratodontidae; genus Neoceratodus; species Neoceratodus forsteri. The sequence goes on from CM028129.1 coordinate 1,023,254,607, forward strand.
GAGCTATCCGGCTTGGAAATGAGGACTACAGGTGAGGCCCAGGGACTGTGGGATTTCTGGATTACCCCTAAATCCAGAATTTCCTCCACCTCCCTCCTAATGCCCTTTAGGATGGCCTCAGACACCTGGTAGGCTGTCTACCATTTGAGCATTTGTGTCCCCGTGTCAACATCATGTGTTGCTAAGGGGTTCTGTCCAGTATTGGCTGTAAACAAAGGGACAAAGTCCTCTAAAACCTCTCTTCCTGAGACTGTTCCGGTGTCAGCTGGGGTGACAGTTTGATTGCCTCCACAGATGTTTCCCGCTTGCTTTCCTCTAGTGAGTCCAGCAGGGGGTCTTCTTCATCCATCTCCTCCCCAGGACAACACACTGCAAATACTATGTCAGCCCTATCTGCATATGGCTTCATCATTTTGACAAGGTACATCCTATGGGTATGTCTCCTGTCAGGCAATTCTACAATATAATTTATGTCATTGACCTGTCGGACTACCTTATATGGCCCTGCCCACTCAGCCTGCAACTTGTCCTCCCAGGCCAGAATAAGGACCATGACTTTCTGACCTACATTGTACGAGCGAGCTCTGGCTCCATGGTCGTACCAGACTTTTTGCTTCTGCTGAGCAGCTGACAGGTTGCTTTGGGCCACCCACATAAGCTCCTTCAGCTTCTCTCTAAACTTAAGGACATACTCCACTATGAGAGTTCCCTGGGTGGCATGCTCGCCTTCCCAGTCTTCCCAGATCTAGTCTGGGCAGCCCATACACCCTATGTCCATATAGGAGTTTGAAGGGGAAGAACCCTGTCAACTCTTGGGACATGTCCCTGTATGCAAACAACAGGTGGGGAAGGTATTTCTCCCAGTCCCTCCCGTGCTGTTCAGCAAATGCTTGAAGCATCAATTTTAGGGTACCATTAAACCTTTCCACAAGCCCATTGGCTTGTGGGTGATAAGGTGTCATGCATCTCTGCACCTCCCTACACTTCTCCCACAAACACTTCATCAGGTCCAACATGAAAGTACCCCCTTGATCAGTGATAACCTCCTGTAGAAACCTGACATGGGAGAAAATCCCTAAAAAGGTGTCTGCCACTTTGTCTCAAGTGAGGAGAGGGTGATTGCCTCTGGGTATTGGAACATCGGGACTCCTGCTATGCCATTGTCTAGTGCATCATACAGGTGGGTAGTGAACTCTATCAGTGGTGTCATGGTGCTATGTTTTTTCTGAAACCCGTGTTGTTGTGCACATAGGAGGTTGTACTTATTCATGCAGTCAGCCTTCGAGCATCTGACCAGGTGCTCTCTCCTCCCCGGCATAGTTCCATTTCACCTCCACCTGCACACCTTGCTGCCACCTCTGGACTTTCCTTTGCCAGCCTTTTGAGCCTCTGACTGTGTGCTTTCTCTTCTGCGGTGCTGCTCCAATTCACTGCTGCCTGCCACACCTTACTGCCACCTCAGGACTTCCCTTTGCCAGCTTTCGAACCCCTGCCCAGGCTCTCTGTCCTCCATGATGTGGCTCCATTTCACCACCACCTGCCACACCTTGCTGTCACCTCAGGACTTCCCTTTGCTAGCCTTCAAGCCCCTGACTGAGCACTCTTTCCTCTGCGGTGTGGCTCCATTTCACCGCCACCTGCTGCACCTTGCTGGCACCTTGCTGGCACCTCAGAATTTCCCATTGCCAGGTACAGTCCTCCGGAAGCATCAGTGTTTTCAACTTTTGGTGCTCTCCAGCAGCTGCCCTCTGATTGGCCACCTTCTTGGCCAGGAGCTCTCTGATTGGTGCTCCCCACTAGCCCTGGACTATGTTGGTTTCTCAGCTCCCTGACTACTAATATTTTATATTGATACTGTGTCATTTTTTTCTGCCTCCTCTAATGCTGCTGACCAGTACTGTGTAGAGTTTTAGATTTATACTCAGTCTATGCGTTAGTATAACTAGAATGTTAATGCTTGGTGCTTTTTACCTTGAGTTTTATTGTGTAGTTTAGTTAAAGTTTAACTCATATGTTAATACTCTGGCCTTTTTGCAACTGCATTTTGCTGTCTAAATTATTTACATTTGTACTGCTGTAGTGCTTTAAGTAACTTAACTCAGTGATTGCTTTTAGTCATCATTCTTTTCCCTCTCAGTCTTCTGCTCCCCATCCTCTTTCTCCTCATCTAATCCTGCCCCAGCGCTCAGCACTGACCTGCCTGCCCCCTGCTTCTTTCTCACCTTTCTGTTTCTGTGACCCAGATCCTTGATCAAGCCCTTTCTTTGGTCTTTCTTTGTCTTTCCCTGCCTCCAGTGGCCCTCTGCTGTTCTGCTGTCTCCTGTCTCCACAGCTCCTGCCCCCTCCAAACTATATTGCCTATTAATCCTTGCTATTATCTTCTTCTCCACAGCCTTCAAGCCCTTGACCAGGTGCTCTATCCTCCACAATGTGGCTCCATTTCACCACTGTGCACCGCACTTTGCTGACGCCTCAGGATTTTACTTTGCCATGTGTGGTCCTCCAGAAGCACCAGTGTTTTCAACTTTTGGTGCGCTCCAGCCGATGCCCTCCGACTCCGCCGCCTTCTCAGCCAGGAGCTCACTGATTGTGCCCCACTAGCCCTGGAATCTGCTGGTTTCTCAGCCCTGCCAACTAATATTTTATATTGGTACTGTGTAATTTGTTTCCCACCCTCCCACCCCATCATTGACCTCTCATTAAATATGCCAAAGCTCTGCCCTGAATCACCTACCCCATCCACTTTTGGCCACCAGTAAGATCCTATAGTCTCATAGCTGATTTTACCCATTCTGTCTCTTCTCCAACCCCATAGTTCTCTCCATACTAACTAAATGCCAAGGATCACATCTACAGGGTCTGCACTCTGAGCTTAGCTGAATATTACTTGAAACCAGCAAATATGCTCTCTTCATATCTCTCCTCTGTGCCTCTTCCTCATGCTTATCACCCTGCTCTCCCTACCATCCCTTCAATTGCTCAACACTCCCACTCTATACCATGTTCCCCCCACAAACCCTACTACCCGCTAACCCCCTGCTTCCTTCTAGCTGCAGTTCCAGCTCCTTTTTTTTATACCTGGTTCCACTGTTCTGCATGGCCTTCCGCCTCACTCATGTCTGTACCTTACTCCTACACTTTACTGTGCCTCCTTAAATTTCAGATCTCTACTTCCATTTACCCATCTCTTTCTCTTAAATCAACTAACCAATCTTTCCTCAACAGTACCAAGTTGCATTCCATTATTATCACTCTCTCTTACTCCTCTCTGCAGGACATATAAGCCACAGCCCCGTTTCCACACTCATTAAAGCCCCTGCTCCATCCATGCCACCCAGCCTCCCCTCCTACCCCAGTTTCACTCCCAATGAGTCTAAAGATCCTTCACCTTAACATTCACAGTCTCCTTCATAAACTTGACCTGCTACTTCCTCTTGTAGGATCCCTTTATCCCAACATCCTTATTATAACAGAGACCAGGCTAACAAACAAAATCACAGATGCATCTATCACAATTCCTGGTTATGCCGTTAACCTTCAGAACTGCACTGGCAGGGATGAGGGTGTTAGCTATCAACTCCTCCTCCTCCTCTCTCCAAACCACAACTGTTCTATCCACCACTGACCCCAGTGCCTATGAAACCCTCATCACAAGACTATCTCTACCCTCCTCTGAGCAAATGTTTATCACAGGAGCTCATTGTTATCCTGGTCTACACCACTCTGTTGTCACAGAACTAATTACCACTATTGGACTATTGGGTCCCTTACCTCCTCGGGTGAGCTCTGTCTGGTAGGGGATCTAAACCTGAACTGGCTGTCACCCACCCTAAGTTAGACTCGTACTGACATAACTGCTCTTAAAGGGGAAGTAAACAGGGGTCACTCAAATTGTCAAAGTGCAAAACAAGACAATTCAAACAAGGTACTAGGCTTAGTTATAGGTGTCAGGAGTTCTGAGATATGAATATCAAAGTATCTGTAAATTAAAAAAAGCAGCAGCCATTTCATGTAATCTTTAAACAGGAAGTGATGTCACTGAGGGGACAGCTGTGTTCATTGTAGCTTGCCCCTCAGTGACATCACTTTCTATCTCAGGATCCCATTAAATGGCTGCTGCCTTGTTTTGATTCACAGAGTATTTAGATATCATAACTCGGGACTGTTGACACCTACAAGGAAGTTCCATACCTCATTTGAAATATCTTTGTATGAGTTTCACATTTGGAGAGACCCCTGCAATGTTTATTTCCCCCTTTAACCTGTCCCAATTAATCATGGAACCTACTCGCCTAAACCACAAATCCCATAACCACACTCCACTAGACTGGGCCCTTACCTCCCACCCTCACAGGGTAATCCAGTCTGGCCTACTGCCTGAAACTCTTAGCGATCATTATATGATCTACCTAGGTAGGAAAGTACACAGACCTAAGGGACCCCATAAACTACTAATGATCCGCTCTTACAAAACTCTAGACCTTGCCCCTCTACATCAGGACCTAACTCATGTTGACTGGACCCCTATAACCTCAGTCAAAACTATAGATCATGCCTTGGTATATTTCAAAGACAATATCCTCCACATCTAGAACAAACATGCTCTCTGGAAGCAAGTTAGAGTGTGTGGAAATCACCTCCCCTGGGTCGCCTCTTAACTCCTGGCCTGTCAACAAGCACGTGATAAATCATGGAAAACCCACAAAGCCTCCAAACTTCCTCGTGACTACTCTATCTACTGAACACTCCACAATACCTGCATAAATGCCATTCATCTGGCTAAAGCTCAATATTTCTGGACCATCTAAAATACTAACATAAACAACCCTTCAATGTTCTTGAAAGTAGTTCACTAACTCTTCTCCCCCAAACTAAACCCCCATCTCCACTGCTTAAAATAAACAACCAACTCATAGCTGACCATCCTACAGTAGCTGCTGAATTCAATTCTTACTTTACATCCTGTGTCTCCACCCTGCTCACTTCCCTCCCTACCCAACCTTCTACCCCATCCCACACACTGCATCCTCCCAACATCACCAATTAGTGGAGAGTTTTTATTTCTCACCCATCACTCCCTACGACACCTTAAAGGCACTTCTTGCTATCAACCCAACAAAAGGCAGCTCCCCTGATGGCCTTGACCCTAAACTGCTATACCTATCTGCTCCTACTATTTCTCTCCCTCTGGCTGATCTCCTCAACCAGTCTTTTCACACTGCAGCTATCCCTGAAGCCTGGAGACATGCTACAGTTCTCCCCCTACCCAAGGGTGGAGCTCTCACAACTCCTGGGAACTATTTCCCCATCTCACTTCTACCCACCCTGGCTAAACTTCAGGAACACCTTGTCCTCTCTCAACACTCCTTTCTAGACAACTCCTCCTTATTCACTCCCTTACAATCTAGTTTTCAGAAGACTCACAGACTCTATCCATTCATGGATGGATAACGGTCACATCACTTCTGCAATCTTTGTTGACCTTGCCAAGGCTTTTGACACAGTCTCACACTCCCTTCTCCTCAAAACTGTCTCATCAGCTGGCTTGTTTCTGTCTGCATGCAACTGGTTCAGAGCCTACCTGGTAGGTAGAACTCAGTCTGTTAAAATAGCTGACTCTACGTCCCTACCACTACCCATCTCTACTGGTGTGCCTCAAGGCTCTGTACTTGGCCCAATCTTCCTCTCAATTTTTCTAAACTACCTACCTTCAGTATGCTCCTCGTCCTCTACCCATATGTATTCTGACGACATGGTCTTGTTCACCTCTGGCCATTCTCCCTCTGATGTGACTACCAGACTACAGCCTGACTTTAGTAATGTTCAACACTGCCTAAGCTAGCTTCAACTCTTCCTCAATACCAAGAAGACAGTCTCCATGATCTTCGGCACTAGACAGAAACTCTCCAGGCTGCTCTCTCTACCCTCCTTCCATACCCTTGCCAGGACAACATTAGAGGGGACCACCTCTTTTAGATACTTCGGTGTCTGGCTTTACCAACACTTTAACTTTTCTGAACATATTGATGCCATCCTGAAAAAACTGTGCCCCACATTTGGCACCCTTTACAGGGAATGTAGTGGCTTACCCCTACCGGTTAGGTGTGATCTTGATCAGAAAATGATACTCCCCATTTCTGACTATTCTGATATAGTCTACAGTGCTACTCTTGTCTTCCCTTACCATGCTGGATACTCACTTTCTGTTGCTTTGCTCTTGACTCCCCCTCCCACACACATCACTGTATCTTGTACTACTCTCTAGCTTTCCCCTCCCTGGAGTGCAGACATCTCTCTCACTGTGCTAAATTCACTTCTAAATTCTGGTTTGGTACTCTCCCCTCTTACTTTTCATCCTCTCTTAATGCTCCACCTCCCTCCTCTCTCCCCCTTCCCTCTCAGATCCACTGACTCACACATTTTATTTATTCCTCATCACTCCACTTCTACAGGCCAGGATGCATTCTCTTACTGCTTCCCAAAGCTTTTGAACTCGTTACCATCACCTATCAGTCTTTCCTAGACCCCCTCTTCTATCTTCTTAGCTCTGCATAACTTCTACTCCCCAAATGTATTTGTTTTCAGACCCCCTTCTCAACCATCCTGACCCTTGCATATTATCCTCTATCCTCTTTCCCTGTCTCATCCTCCTTCCTCTATAACTATCCATCATTTCCTAGTCTCCTAAATCTCACCAATCCTCTTTGTTATTACCTCCCAGCCAGCTCCATTTCTTATACCCCCTCCTTTTTCCCCTACCCCAACCAGTTCGGCACACTACTGCTTCTTCTTTCCTCCACTCATTAGCCATCTCTTCCCCCACTGATATCCTCCCTTTCCACTTCTAGGTTACCTCTTTTAAGCAGCCTCCCTATCCCCATTCCCCTACCTCCCCTCCTGTCACCCCTCTCTACTCCCCTTCTCCCTTTCTCTTATCTCCTTTCTGCTGGGTCCTGTCCCTCTTGCACTATTCTCAGCATCCTGAAGGGATACAGTTCTTGGACCTTCCCCCTTTCTCTCACCTCCTTTTCTGCTGGGTCCTGTCCCCCTTGCAGGGTTCTCAGCATCTTGAAGGGATATAGTTCTTGGCTTGTCTCTTCTCTCTCCCCTTCCCTCCCCTCCCTCCTCTTACTGTCCTTCCCCCCTACTCCACACTCATGCTATAACTACCTTTCCTTGGTATACATTTATCACTTACTAAACCTGTGCTTAGCCTACTACTTCTGCCAGGTCCTGTCCCCCTTGCAGTGTTCTCAGCATCCTGAAGGGGTACTATTCTTGGCTTGTCTCTCTTCTCTCCCCCCTTTGCTCCCCTCTTTCACTGTCTCCCCCACATCCCCACTTGTGTTATAACAGCCTTTCCTTAGGTATACATTTAGCAATTATTAAACCTGTGTTTGGCCTACTACTTCTAGCACTTCAAATGTGTTATCCATCCTCAATCCTATACCCTAATGGATCACATATTCTTTGGTGTTATAATGTATGTTATATCTGCATATGGTTTTGTTTACCTTGGTCTGATGGTCAGGGTTGTACTACACTGTAATGTAATTGTATTTGTTGTTCATATTTCACTTTTATTGTTATGATTTTTGCTTGTTTTCCCAACTCTTGTACCCCATCCCCTAGGACACTTCTGGAAGTGAGTTGTTTACAGTTCATGTTGTCTTTCCTGGTAAAACATTTTTAAATAAATACTGTAAATTGGTTCAATACAAGCCACTCAATGGCTTTTGAGAGAGGGGGTAACATGGATATGGGCCTGTAGTTTGCCAGGTTGGTTCTGTCCCACTTTTGAATACCTGGGTGGCAAGCGTTGACTTCCAATTATCTTGGAGTACTCCCATTCTTAGGGATAAGTTGAACATTTTTGTAAAGGGCGATGCTAGCTCATCAAGTGTGAGTGCTACAAGCTTCATGTCGATCATGTCATCTCCAATCCTGTTTTTTTTCTAGGGCCCGCTTAATGTATTTTATAGTACCAAAACTAGACATTTGCTTGAAATAAAAAAGGGGTATGCTAGAGTTATGGGAATGGGGAGGCCACATTGGGGAGCTTCACAGGAGGCTGGGTGGATAGGTAGTCAGGGGGTAATATAGTGCTTAAGTCAGTAAAGGCAACATTGAATGCAGTTGCTAGTTCTTTGGGCTCTTGTACTGTGTGCCAGACATAGTGATTATCAGGTCTAGTGGTGCTCTGGTGGAGTCCCTGCCGGTAAGAGTTTTTGTGGAGTTCCAGATATCTCTTCTGCTACCCCAGCTCCTGTCTAGTAGTTCCTTATAGTACATAGCTTTGACCTTCCTTATTAGTTTTGTGCACTTATTTCTGGCCACCTTATAAAATCACATGGGGTTAGATTGACGTTTTAAAGCTGCAAGTTACAGTTGTTAAATCTTTTGAATGATCTTATCAGTAAGTTTCATTTGATCCCCTTTTTCCCCATCTGAATAGCCCCTTCTATACTGGGTGGAGGTTTGTCTTTTTGTGGAGGCAGTGAACACAATTCTGGGCAGGGAGTTGGCTGTAGCATACACTCCTTTGTGAACAACATTCTTGGGCAGATTGACAGGCTTTCCTGGAGTGTCATATGTGAGCCTTAGTACAAGTTTTACAGTTCTTTCTGAGTGACGTGGCAAAGTTGGCATTGTCACCTGCACTTCCGCTTCAGTATTCGGGTTCTCAACTCCAGGTTCATTGTCTACCAATGAAACAGCTTCTGAAGAAATGGGTACCACTGCACTTTCTTAATGGTCATTATTATTTTTGGTCCCTTGGTCTTGAACATTACTATCACTCTCAAGCTCTTTAGGATCATCTTCATCTGTGAGGGGTATCTCTACAAAGCTGGAATCATCCAAAACACAGTTGACAATCTCAGGGAAAGCAACACTCTCTTATGAATGAAACAGTTTGCTTAACCCTTCTAATGCCATTGCACTTTCTGATTCACTGACATGTTCACTGGGTTCAGCACTTAATTCAGTCAACTCCACCAAACAAACAGAATAATTGATTTCAGAATTTATACTGCTGACTTTGCTATTTGGTGAGTCAGGTGTAACAGATGGGTTAGCATTGTTATAAACCACTGGATTTTCAGGGGCATGGCTATGAGTAGCAGAAGGAAAACCTTGAAACAATCTTGCAAGTTCAGGTGATGAATAGAAAGCCACACAAAATTCCTCATCACCACTTTCAGAATTAATATCAGGGGCATTTTCTGCATTATTTACTGGAGCAGTGGACTGAGCAACAGGAGCTGGTTGACAGGATGGCTTTTTACGTGTAGCAGACCTAGTTACAGGGCATCTTGGAGCCTCAGATTCTTGCATTTTTTTTGTAGACTTTATTTATTTACTTCTGTGTTGCAGGGTTAGCTTGCCCCATCTGCTGTCTTTAGCTCAACTACCTTTCATCAGACCAGCCTCTGCCATGGAAGCACAGCAGGAAGGATTTTGTCTTACCCCCCAGTGAAAGATTCCCCCCGGTTGACCCAATCTGGGAGAGGGAGACGCATCACCCTTGGAATCCAGCTCTGTCTTACTCTGGGCTTTGTCTGGACCAAGGGGTAGGTCCCCCATCATGGGCATCACTGTGCTTGCTTCAGAAAGGGGTTTTCCATTCTTGCCCCTAGAACCCAGTGTGCAATGTCTCCTGCATGGCTCCACACTCCTGCCAATTAAGACTGCCTTTGTCCCTCCCACTTTCTGCATCCCAGCACTTGCATTGCCACCAGCATCCACCAGATGCCATTGCAGTGCCAGGAACCCCCAGGATCCCATCCCAGGAAAGGAGATCAGCCATCTGGATGTTATATCCCCTCCCACCCCTACTGACCCCTGACAGCCCAGGCTCATTTCTGAACCCTGGTCACTGGCATGGCATGAGGTGTGGCATCCAGCGACTCAACCCTCAGTACCACCGGGCCAGCCTCTAGATTCTTACACTTCATTCAGCACTATTTGACAAGTAGGCAGAAGGTGATTCCTGTGAATTTTTTAAGTAAATTGAGTGTCCCATTCTGGTCACACTTTATATACTGGGAGATCATCCAATTTGGCAGTTACAATGTAAAGTGTATTTCCCCAATGGTCAGCTATTTTATGCTTGCCTTGAAATCTGAGATATCACATTAGCACTCAATCACCTAGCTAGAGTTCCTGTGATTTGACCTGCTTGCCATGGTGAACTTTATTGGCTAAATTTCATTTTGCAGCCATAGTGGTTGCTAGCTGTTATACATGGTTTAGCTGTTCTTTTAGCTTTTTGACATACTGGAGATAATTGTCCAACTTGGTACCATCAGGAGAAACACCAAAACACACATCTACAGGAAGGCAAGCTTCTCTGCCAAACATGAGACTTTATGGAGAGAAACCAGTAGTGTAATTTTTTGTAAAATTATAGGCATGAACCAAAGCACTAATTTGTTGACTCCATCTGCTCTTGTCTCTTGGGTTAAGTGCACCCAGCATATCCAGCAATGTGCTATTAAATCTCTCTGTCTGGCAATCTCCATGTGGATGGTATGGGGTAGGCCTGGATTTTCTGATGCCCCAGAGAGATAACAGTTCTTTAATTAGTCTGCTCTCAAAATCTCTGCCCTGGTCACAATGTATGCATCGAGGCACACCATAATGTTCAAAGAACCTCTGCACCAAAATTTTAGCAACTAGAGGCCTTTTGGTCCTTGGACAGATATGCCTGAGCATATCTTCTAAAATGGTCATTGACCACAAAGATGTTCAAAATGTTCTTTGAATCTGTCTTGAGACTAAGACAGTCTATGAAAACAAGTTCCATTGCAGCACTTGTCACCATGTTGACCAATGGGGCTGCTCTTTATGGCTGAGCTTTTCTTTGTATGCATTTGCTGTAAGCTTTGCAATATTGCTCAACATCTGGGCTCATTTTGGGCAAGTAGACTGGACCAATTCCAGAGTTCTCTCACTCCCCAAATGTCCCATATCATTGTACAGGGCTTTGAGCACAACTGTTTTTAACTTTGATGGCAACACTAGTTGTCTTTAACAATTTCACCATGGACATCAGTTTCCTCTCTGCACAATAACTGTTCTTGCCATTTGAGTCTGGGCCATTCATGCAGCAACAAGCTAGTGTTGTTATCAGTGGATTGCATTTAAGAGATATCACCTTGCCTTTAAGACAGAAATTACTTTCCTCATCATAGGATCACAGCTTTGTTCTCTGTGCAAGTCAGCTTTGGTTAATTGGGGCAAAGTACTTAAGTCCAGAGCAGCAAGATTACAGTAGGCTACTGGTACACAGGTGTCAGGTGGTCCCAGGCAATCCACCAGGCGGTCAACATTTTCTGCAGGAGATAGCTCATCTTGTTCAAACTTATAACACAAGGCTTTTACTTACTGCTCAGAAATATGCACCCATTTGGGATCTGAAACAGGTCTGCAGGAAAGAGCATCTGTGTCAATATGATTTAATCCTGGATGATACTCAAAAGCATAATCATAAGTAGAGAGGGCTAAAACCATCTGTGGCTTGTGGTGTCTAACTTGGCTGAAGTCTGAACATTGGTTAATGGATTGTTGTCAGTTTTTCACCAGAATTATAGCTCCATACAAATATTCATGATATTGCTCCACAATGGCCCACTTGAGTGCTAAGAATTCTAATTTGTGAACTGGTTAGTTCTTTTCTAAAAGTGATAAACTTCTGCTGGCAAAAGTTACTGGGCATAAACCCTCAGGGTATTCTTGATAAAGCACAGCCCCAAGGCCACTTAGGCTGGCATCTGTATGAAGCACATAGGGGTTGGAAGGAGCAGCATAGGCCAAACACAGGAGCATGGGTTAACCGGTAGATGACTTCTTCACAAACAGCATCAGAATTGTTGGTCCAACTTTGGCCAAAAGGTTTGTGAGATTTAAAATAGGTTTTAACAGTCTCTGGTGCACTACCTTTCTTGTATTTCATATGAGCAGGGGGGTACCCTTGAGTTAGATTTAGCAGAGAACGTACCACTGTGGTGTAGTCTTTGACAAATTGGCGGTAGTAATCACAACATTCTATGATCCTTTGCAGCTCTTTAAGGTTGTTGGGCTTTGGCCAGTCATTTAAAGCTTCTATCTTAGTAGGGTCCATCGGAATACCTTGAGAAGACACAATGTGTCCCACATATTTTACTGAACTCTGAAAAAACTGACATTTGTCTGTAGACAATTTTAGGATGAATTCTTTCAGTTGGTCAAGTACTTTAAACAATTGAGCTTCATGTTCTTCTAGTGTCTTTCCAAAAACTATGACATTGTCAAGATATACCAGACATTTGAGAAGATTCATGTCACACACTGCACACTCCATGAATCTTTGAAATGTTGTGGGTGCACCCTTGATTTCCTGTGGCATTCTGAGGAACTCAGAAAATCCCAAAGGACAAATAAAAGCAGTCTTCTCCCTATCTTTATGGGCTATTGGGATTTTATAGTACCCACTATGTAAATCAAGAAGAGAAAACCACTTGCTCCCAGTAAAGCAATCCAGGGCATCTTGTATGCGTGGTGTAGTGTACTGGTCTGGTATGATTCTTTTATTGAGTGTTCTGCAGTCCATGCACAATCTTATGGTGCCATTTTTCTTTCTTATTACTATGATGGAAGATGTGTAAGGACTTTGGAACTCCTGTATTATTACAGCAGCCAGCATTTGTTTGCAGCTGACACCCCACATTGTCTATGTCAGCAGGTGCCAATCTCTGGGATCTCTCATGAAAGGGGCATTAATCATGAAGTCAAATGTGATGGTCAGTGCCCATGACACATCCAATATCCCATTCTTTAATGGAGAATACTTTAGTTCTCTGAGCCAGCTTTCTACTGATCCAGGTTCTCCAGCCATCCGGGATAGGTGACTCTCCAAAATCAAACATATCCTCAGGCAGTTCACATTCTTCTACATTCTTATTCCTAGAAGGCAGCACAGCAGTGTCAGCATAGCAGAGTTTGGCCAGGATGCATCCTCTATGAACCTTAATGTCTCTCTTGGTGACATTCTGTACCTGGACAACTACAAGCTGGGATCATATGGGGACAATGCTAGACTTGACCAATAACCCCTCAGGCAGCTTTCCATCTTCAAGAACATCTAGCATGAGTATGTGGTTAGTCAAATCTTTTCTCAGTCCAACATTGATACTGCATTCAGCACTTGGAGGAAGCATGATAGCAGAAGGGTCTTTTTTCCATATGACACCCACAGGTTCATGTTTATCTTCCTTTTAAGGTTGCATTTGAAGTTCATAGGCTTTCTTCACCATAGCATGGATGTGCAATGCTCTACCAGTTCTTTTATGCTGTCTCTCTTGGCATAATTTGGCAAGGTGACCAAACATGTGGGCATTGGTGCTAATCAACACAGTTATGCCATCATACAGTACAGAAGGATGGCACACCAGAGCTAACATCTCTATAGGATCTCCCATACCTGCAAGAGAAGATGGAAAAGAAAGCCACATTTTAAGATGACTCAGATATGGGTACTATTTATCACTCTGCCCCCAACACATGTAGTGGTTGAATGAAAAATGAGATAAGTGCTAAACATACCAGTCTTCTAAAATTATGGTTACTTGAGACCCACTGTCTAGGTCTGCCCTGGCAGGGATTCCTTCAACATGAACAGTAGTCTCCATAGAGAGACCTACTAACTCCACCCAGTTCAGAGAGGAATTGACAGAATTCTAAAAAGGGCACTGTCAGCTTTCCCACTTTGTTTTTAGCCAGATCTGGAAAGTGTGCCTCTTGGCCCACACCAATTAATGATTCTTTGTAAAATGCCCCTATGTGTAAGAAAGTTAAGCATTTTTATCATTTTTTGCAGTTTTGGCCACAATACCTTTTCAGTCTGCCCACCAGTAATTGACTCACATCCCAGAAGCACATCCAGGTCAGGAACATGGGTCTGCCAGGAGTGCGGTCACAAAGTGCAAATTTTTCACATATCACCACTAAAAACAGGATAATCCAGTCCCCTATGATGTAAGAAAACACTGCTGGTATCTCCCATGGCACACCAAACACTGCAAGTAGTACAAATTACTTTCTTAAAACCAAACTGTAATATACCTATTCTGTTTTTGTTCCAACTCACCAGTCACATTCTTAAAAAACTTCAGATGCAGATTCTGTGCAAATCTCCCCAAGGTAGTGTCAGGATGCTCCTGCATATTGGGCAAAGTAAATCTGGTGCCCATTCTTTATTTCTTCCACAGATATCTCCATACACAGAAGGACAATGATTTACTGTACAATGGACAATAACCTGCAGGAATTCTGTACAGGCCTACAGCTGGATAACTTTTACACCATCTAGAGTTTTTGAAAATATTTTTACACTGGTCATTTTAATTAATCTTTACATGATTTTTTGTTACAATACATATACTAAAGGGACTTTTAATCCTCTTTGTTACTGATTTGGCGGATTATGAAGAATTTTGATTCTTTAAACACTATTACTGGAAACAAGTCCAGTCTTTTTGGATATACAGAAACTGAAATGGATAACATGCCAGTGATATGGAAAACAAGCAGAAGGGTCCTGTCAGACATTATTTTTTTTTTTATGGAGAGTGAACAAGGGAGTACAGCAGAGATAAGTGCAAATCTTGGAGGTAGGGGAAGAGAATGGAGGAGAATGGAGAAGAAACAACTTCTATGGATTTAAAATGTGAAGGCACAAAAACAAAGCAAAAACTAGGAAAAAAGATCCAAGAAAAGGAGAAAAAAATAAAGAAAGAAAAAGGCCAAAACAAGACAGAATAGAACAAGGAGGGCATACAAACTTGCGGTGGGACTGTATTGTCTTCAGCTGATCAGAAAGAAATATATGGAGATTGAATGTAAAGTCCTTGAAAAGGACTGCATTTAACTAAAACAGAAAAGATAGATAAGTTTAAAATTAAATTTTACTTACAGATATTTTACCAGAAGTTATGTTTGAGACAGTACTTCATGGATAGCACAATTACACCTGAAAAAACAGAGATGTTTAAACTAATGACAAAACAAAGTATCAAGTCACAATTTCTCCCTCCAGGGAACATTCCCAGTAATACTGAGAATTATATTTTATGTGTGGAGAAAGATGTTGATCAACCATTATTGAAAGCTGATTAAAAGATTTTTTTTGAACATGACAAAGGAAGACAAGCATGTGTCAATGCCGAATGTTGTCTCGCTGGCATTGGCATTGGTAGTGCAGGAGGTAGAGACGCATAATAGGAATAGCAGTGAAGTATTAAAGTGATGCGAACCCCACCCCCACCCTGTAGAGAGTGACAGGCATTGGGGTGTGCATTTGGGTCGTCAGCTATAACGCTTATTCCATTGTACCTCACCCTACCCTGTAGACACTGACAAGTGCTGTGATGTGCTTTGAGGTCTTTGGGCATTATATGTACCCCATTCCATAAGGAAATATGCTGATGTGGGTGCAGTATAGGAGAATGGGGTGAACTTTGTGGCTGAATAGTGTGAAGCACACCACAATGCCTGTCACTGGCTGCAGGGTGGGGGTGGAGGTGTAGTGGCATAAGCATTACAGCCAACGATCCCAAGTCACAACCCTGACATCTGTCAGTCTGTACAGGGTGGGGTGCAACAGTTGGAAACCCTAACACCATAGGCGTGTGTTGGTATTTTCACACCAAATTTTCCACATAGGCTGTTTGTGAGGCCACCTCATGAAAAGCAGCATAATCAGTTTGTTAGCGGTAAGGTGGTTTTGCAGATTGGCTATGCCATTTGGTGACACGGACAAAAACACATTTGGGGCAGGATTTGGAAAATGACAATGGTATTGTTCATGAGGAGGTATAAAAAATTGGTACGTTGAAAATCTTGAGTGAAAATATGAAAAGTTGGTGAAGTCATGGGCATGCATAGCAACACTCGTCCGTAACCCAGTTATTTTGGGGATTTTTTTAGCCACATTTTTAACATTGGCATTTTGGGACCTCCCCCATGAACAGAGGCACTGTGATTTTGTTAATCTGTCCCCAAAGTTGATTTCCCACAGTGACCATGCTATTGTGCATCATATGTGCAGAAACACATTTTGGGCAGGATGTGAAAAATGACAGCTGTACTGTTCATAAGGAGGTGTGAAAAAATGGCAGTGTTGAAAATCTGGCATGAAAATATTGCAAATTTGTGAAGTTACAAGGGTGCGTGGAAAGTGCGAAATGCAGGCTTGTAACACAGTCATTTTATGGACAGTCACTACCAAATTTTCAACATAGGTATTTTAGGACCTCTGCTCATGAACAGTGTCACCGTCCTTTTCTCAAACTGTCCCAAAAACTGATTTCGCACAGCAACCACGCTATTCTGTGCTGGACGTGCAAAAACACATTTTGGTCAGGATATGTAAAATGACAGCTGTACTGTTCATAAGGAGGTGTGGAAAAATGGCAAATTTGAAAATCTGGAGTGAAAATATTACAAATTCATGAAGTTGCATGCGTGTGTGGAAACTGCGCAATGCACGCTCGTAAAAAAGCCCTTTTTTATTTTTCCCACCAAATTTGCAACATAGGCTTTTTGAGAGCCCCCCCTCATGAAGAGTGGCACTGTCATTTCGTTAATCAGTCCCAAAAGGTGATTCCACTCAGTGACTGTGAAATCATCTCTCTGGACCAAATAACACCATGACAGTGCCTGAATTCATGAGGAGGGGTCCCAATAACCCTCTGTTGAAAATTTAGTGCCAAAATTCCCAATAATGGCTGAGATATGCAACAAAGTTGGAAACCCCCTATTTATGCCATTATACAGCTTACTGGCATTTCTTCAGTTCGTGGTCAGCTTTGAATAGTGCAGACTTGTTCCCAGTCCACCGAAGATCGCCGCACCAGACTCTGGAGGTAAGTATGGGGTGACTGGGTGTGTGTGGGAAGGCAGGGTGTGCAGAATGTTGGTGCGGGATGTGGAAGGGAGCAGGGAGACCGCAAGGGATGGTTTCCTTTTTTACAGGTTTTAAAAAAAAATTGCAGAATGTTTTTTTTTTTTTGCAGAGGATTTGGCACACTAGGGTGGACTCCCAGCATGCCACCTAAATGTTTTGGGGGGATTCTGAAGTTGACAGGGGATTAGGCACCCCATTGGCACATACTGAGGAAGAGACATGTGCTGAGGGATTGGGAACCCCTGATGCCTTAACAAAAGTGAGAGTGGAGACATTATGCTGAAAGGGAATGGACTCCACCATTGGCACAATCAATTTGGATGGGAAATAAATGCTTACAGGGATTGGGTCCCCCATCGGCAAAGAAAAACTGTTGGGGAGGAAGCATGATGCCGAATGGAATTGGGCAACCCCTCGGCATACATTTTAAATGGGAGGGGGTTCAGTGTGCTGATGGGAAGTGGGCCCCCCCATCGGTATTGTGACAGGCGGTGGCGGCAGTCACTGCTGCCATGTTGCCTTCATGTCGGGAGGTGTGTTGTGGCCATGCTGCATGAGACCTTCACTCTCATTACAGTGGACCTTTTCTTTGTTCTGGTGGCCACATTAGGGATGCGAGAGGTTAGCGCCTGCTGCTGGCTGATTGGGGAATGAGGGATGCTCCTTCTGATGGGTGCCTGCATTCGTCCACCAGTGACCGCTCCTCTAAATCGGCAACTAACGCAAGATGTTGGCTGCATGCAAGCTTGAGCCAACATAAAAAAGTAGCCATTGAATCACTACAGAAGGATAGAAATGTAATTAAAAAAAGGCAAAGGTGGAGGGATGGTTATGCTAAATTATGAAGTATATAACAGTGGGTGTTTGTGGCAGCTTAAAAATAGTAAGAACTTCAGGCAGCTCTTTCTAATTCTAAAAATGACATTTTGAATGAAATTAGAGTATTGGTGGAAAAAGGGTTAAAGCATTCACGGCTAGATACATGGGCAGGGAAGCATTAATTAAAAAAAAGATTTTATTCCTGCTTTTGATTGCTTACTGAAGGTGTATAAAAGACTCAGTCCACCCTCTGAAGACCAATTGTCTTGGGGATGGATTCAATCCTTGAATCACTGTCAACATTCCTGGATTTTTATATTTAATATTTTGTACCATAAATCCCTTCATTTTTCAGGACACTAGGGATGTCCTGACACTACTTCATAGGTTAAATTCTGAGCATGATGATCTTTCTAACTTTAACTTTCCTATGTTAGATGTAGTCAGCTGGTACACTTCTATTCCTCACAGTGAAGGGACTGAGATTTTAAAAGAGAAACTGAATTTGAGGAGTGCCTTTGACTTATCGCCTACACAGTTCCTGCTGGGACTGGCAGAACTGGTGTTAACAAAACAATTATTTCAGCTATGAAAAAAACAAACATTCTACGAACAAATCAGAGGAACAATGGTGGGTCCATGATGTCCTCTGCATAAGCAAATCTATACATGCATAAGTTGGAATCCCATTACATCTTAGACCCATCAGTGAACCCATATTTTAACAAAATGTAGTGTTTTAAATACTACAGTGATGATTTATTTTTTGTAGGGACTGGTAATGAAGCATAACATGAGGCATTTCATGAGTATGTTAACAACTGTAAAAACAATTTAAAGTTCACTTTGGGATAAAGAATATATATAATGTTTTAGACTGGAAATATTTAAGAAAGACATCAAGTTAGACCATGTTTTATATAGGAAACCAACAGAACATAAGCTCACACTTTCATTTTTATAGCTTTCATCCAAAAACTTTAAATGAGAACATACTATAGGGACAGGTGTTAAGGGCCCATAGAAATTGTGATGACAATGAAAGTTTTGACAAAGAAATGTCATGTATTGAAAAAAAGGTTGTTGGATAGAGGATACTCTACAAGCATTGTTAAATCTGCATACTATAAAGCAGCTGGAGAGAACAGACAAATGTGTTATTGAGTCTGTCAGACATGAGGTGGTCCATGACAAGAGTAGTTGTTTTTATATAATTTTATACAAACTTTGAGAAAATAAAAAAAAATAAAAACATTCTCCACCAGCATTGGAGAACTTTAACATCCACAAGTGAGGGTGCTAGAGCTTTTATTGAGGCACCTTTAGCTGTTGCTAAAAAAATGTACTACACTAAAAGCCAGATTGGTAAAGTCCAATTATGTATTATCAGTCACTACACAAGCATCTGTTTTAGTTTTGGACCTGCAACATTAGGGAATTATCCTTGTGGAAAATGTGCCCAGTGTAGGCAGACACATAAACTTATTGAAATTTCTAATAAATTTAGAAATGAAAGTGTAACAATTAAACAGTGAATAATATGCACATCAACAAATGTGATTTATATGCTCAAATGTCCTTGTGACATGGTATATGGAGGTAAAACTTTGAGGATGATAAAGGTGGGGGTTTCTGAGCTAAATAAAAAAAGGATGATTCATCTAGTGTAGCAGTCATTATGCCCTTAGAAATCATTCTATCACATTGTTGAGGTTCTTTAGAATTGACAGAATTATGTCAAATAAGAGAGGTGGAAGCAAGGAGAAAAAAAATCTACTGGAAAGGGAAGCTTTCTAGATAGACAGATTTGGCACATTACATGGCCACATACCGTAGGCATTAATGAAGAAATTGATTCTGCTCCAATTCTGTGAAGTGTCGTCAGAAATGTGCTTTTTTTACCCTTGACCTCCTCTTTTTGGAGTCTCATGTTATACATTCCTGATGCTTGTAAAATGTTGTTTATATATCATTCTTAGTTCAATTTTTATTTGTTTGATTACTTCCCCCACAGAATTCATGACTGTTACCCCTTTTCCTATGACATCTGCCCCCTTTCCCCACCCTTCACAAAAATCCTTTACCTTCAGTTTTTATTTGCATCAGTTTGTAATATGGTTTTGTTGCTTTATGTTATAAGTCCCAGTGAGGAATATGATGAGTTGCTTAAAGAGCAACTCTACACTTCAGCATGTGCGTTCATAAATAAGATGTTTCAACTGTTACAATGTACTGAAGAATACCTTTTTTCACTTTCAGTGTTCCTTTCCAAGGTTTACAGCACATTTTGGTAGTCCAGCTAAAAAGTCTATATAGAAAACATTTGCCTCTCCCCTGTTAGCCTCACAGTGCCTTGTGTTTATGACATCATAGTATTCACCATCGCAACAGACTGTGATGTCACAAACAACAATTGTATGGTTAGCAGGGGACAGCCTGATACATTTTGAAAGATGCAGTGAAATGATTGTTGTATTATCGTCAATATTTGGTAAACCAGAAGTAGGGGAAAGTAAAAAAAAAAATAATAAGTAACTATAAAACCATAACGTTAAAACATAATTGATGTAATTCTAATGTTTTTAAGCTTTTTATTATAATACATAGTTACTCTTTAATATGGGAGCCTGATCTTTGAGGTCCTGAGCAGTCTTTTATTGGATTATTCCTCATCAGTTCCCTTACTTAGCCAAGTCTTCTCAAATAGGGTTTAGCACTTGGCTACTGTGCTACCTGCATATATTTATGTTTATTTCCATTGTTTAATAGTGGAAGAGATAAGAATAATCAAGCTATAGATTTTTGTTATTAATCGAACATTGTGTAGTAACATCCCCCTTTGGAGACCTTGTTGTGTGCTAGGCAACACAGCATTCATGTTTGGATTGTGGTCAGACGAGGAATGACGACATGACATCACATTGGGTATGACATCATCACACTGATCTTGCCATGCATTGTATGGATATTTTTAATGAAGTAATAAAGTATGGACACCAGATTTACTTTGGCCAATGTGCAGGAGAATCCCTGCATTACCTTGAAGAGATCTGGAGAGAATTTGTACCTGAAGTATTTTTAAGAATGCAATGAGTTGAAACAAAAGCAAAATATGTATCTCATTATAAATGGAAGCATGTAAATGTATTAATGGGCTAAAATTATTCATGAAACTTAAAATTAACTTTTGTTTTGGATAGGACCACTGGAGTGAGCAAGATTACAGAAGTTCAGTGAAACGCTGGCACATTTTTACTTGCAGTCTTTAAAGTGTGTGTGTGTGTGTGTGTGTGTGTGTTTGTGTGTGTTTTCAAGAAGTAAATAGGGTTAATTTAATTACAATGCTTTGAAGTTTCTCAGTGTATAAGTGAAAACCAGATGAGATCAGCAAAACTCGGACAGGTTGTAAGTTTCACACATTTTGTCAGCCCAGTTTTCACCAGTCTGGTCTGGTTAAAACCAAGTCTTGGATACGGGTTAAAACTGGACAGCTTGGACTGGACCAGACCTGATTAGTAAAGTTTGGACCAGCCACACTGATCAAACTGACAAAATTTGCACAACTTGTTCATGGTCTAGGAGAACCCACAAGTATGGCTTAAACTGATCTTGTCTGGTTCTTGATGTCCAATTCTCACCAAGTTTCTGTTTTTCAGGTAGGCTCATTTATTTATTATTAAAGTAGCCATGAAAATATTGACCTGTACGTTTTATTTTTCCTTGTGCACATGCACAGGAAGAACATATTGGTGCCACTCTAGTAGTAGAGGGGAGGTGTGTGCTGCAAGCAAGCAATGAAGCTAAGTTTGAAAGAGGCACTCAAGTGACAGACCAATGGGACCAGGAAAATAATAACCCTTCTAAGCCTGGTTGATGGGTGAGATGAACTTGCATTTGAAAGGATGCAGCCATACCTATCATAGTGGGACCCTTCCTTACATATGCAAGATGCCATACAGCAGCCAGCTCAGAGGCATCATCATCAGCTGAACCCCCTTGAATGTACAAAGGTCTGGTGCTCAGTTCCAGCCTCAGGAAAAGACTGTGGTCTCCTGCCTCCTTCTTTCATGTCTGGTAGTCAGGTGACCAATTCAGCCACCAGAGACATCTGTAGTTTCTCCCTCCAGCTTTCATGTCCAGCAGTTGGGTGTCCAATTCTGCTACCTTAAAAATCTGTGGCTTGCTGACCCAGTGGTGCAGAGGGTTGATGCACTGGATGCCACACCTCCCACCATGCCAGCAACCCAAGTTTGGGAGTGAGATTGGGCCATCAGGGGTCAGCCGCGGGGGAGGGAGAGAGATGGTTTGATCAGCCGGTAGGCAGCTCTCCTCTCTAGGGGGAGACATGGAGTTTCCTCAGCACTTTGTTGCCACTTGTTGCAGGCTTGGTGGCAGTGCCACACCATGGAGGAACCCTGGCATTAGGCCTGGAGGGTGGAAGGTGCCGTTACCAGAGCCACAGTGCACACATGTACCTCCATGCCCATGCACATCCACATTCTGGGGTCTCAGGTAAAAGGGGGAGAAAACCAAGAAACAGATGGGGGTCACAGCAGAATAAGCATCAGGGCCAGCTTCAGAAGTCTGCTGGGACATGCAAGGTGTTATAAGCTCCAGAACATCCCCGGAGTCCAGTAGGCTGGCTGACGAGTAGCTGTGGCCTGCTGAGGAGCATAAATACTTGTATAAAAAAATATCTGTGGCTTACTCACTCCTTAACAGACAACCTCCAAAAAACAATGCAACATCCAGGTGCCCACCCCTGGTGCCATAAAACAACACCTAGACATTGTCATCCTTTTTCTTATTTTTTACTTCAAACAAAAAAATGGTCCATTGACTTCTAGGATATTCCCCATCCCCCTAGCCACCTCCCTCCAGAATCCACCATCCCATGCCCTTGCACCCCTCACTTATCTATTTGGGTCTACTTCTGTACTCTACTCTCATATGCCAAAAATCCTGAAGCTCCAGAGAGGGAGGATGGGAGCTGTGTGGAGGATGACAACAGTAAAGCTGACATATTGAACAGGTATTTCTGCTCAGTCTTTACTGAGGAAGAGGAGGGTAATGGGTCTGAAGGGAGTACAAGGGGGGTGAGAATGGTGCAGAAATGGACACAAGTCCCTTTACATGAGAAAGGGTTCTGAAGGAACTGGAAGTAATAAGAGTTGATAAAGCAATGGGCCAGATGGGGTGCACTCCCAGGGTCCTTAAAGAACTAAGGAGGTGGTGGCTGAACCTCTGGCTATCCTGTTTAGCCAATCACTGGAAACAGGGAGGTACCCAAGACTGGAGGACAGCAGATGTAGTCCCTTATACGAAAGTGGAACAAAGAGGAAGCAGGGAACTACAGACCAGTCAGCCTCACCTCGGTAGTGGGGAAGATCATGGAAGCACTACTGAAGGAGAGATTGGTGGAACATCTGGTTGTCAATGGACTACAGGACCCAAGGCAGCATGGTTTCACCAGGGGGAGGTCATGTCAGACCAACCTCGTTGAATTTTTTGACTGGCTAACTAGGGAGGTGGATCAGAGGAGGGCAGTGGACATGGCCTATCTGGACTTTAGCAAGGCCTTTGACACTGTGCCACATAGAAGACTATTACACAAACTGGGGAATATGGGTGTGGGCACGACAGTAGTGTGGTGGGTAGGTAACTGGCTGGGTGGCAGGACACAGAGGGTGGTGGTAAATGGCTGTCACTCCAGAGAGGGAAGATTGACCAGTGGGGTACCACAGGGATCAGTGCTGGGACCGGTCCTATTCAACACCTTCATCAGTGACATTGCGCAGGACCTAGAAGGCAGAATTTCACTGTTCGCTGATGACACAAAGCTCTGTAACAGAGTAGACACACCAGAGGGTGTAGACAGAATGAGAAGGACCTGCAGAAACTAGAAGAATGGTCAGGGGTTTGGCAGTTGAAATTCAATGCAAAAAGTGCAAGATAATGCATATGGGGCACAAAACCCTGGCACAATATATCAGTTAGGGGTGAGGATATAGCATGCACCAAGCAGGAAAGGGATCTTGGGGTTATCATCTCTGATGACCTCAAGGTAGGAAACAGTGTGACAAGGCAGCAGGTAAAGCAAATAGGATGCTGGGATGTATAGGCAGGGCATCACCAGCAGGAAAGGAGGTCATAATTCCACTATACAAGACACTAGTGAGGCCTCACCTGGAGTACAGTGTACAGTTCTGGAGACCATACCTACGTAAGGACATAGACAGGGTGGAGAAGGTTCAGAGGCAACAAAGATGGTGCATGGATTGCATCACAAGTCCTATGAAGACAGGTTGAGGGAACTGAACATGTACTCCCTGGAGGAAGGAGGAGAGAGGATATGATAGAGACATACAAGTATCTTACAGGGAGGAACAGGGTGCAGGAATACACTATTTTAAGTGAAAAGATGTTCCAGGACTAGAGGGTATGGGATGAAGTTGGAGGGAGGACGATTCAGAGGAAACATGAGAAAGAATTTCTTCACAGAACGGGTGGTGGACAAGTGGAACACCCTGCCAGAGGAAGTGGTGGGGGCTGAAACAATCACGGGATTTAAGAATGGATTGGATAGACATAAAGGAATTCTGGAGGTCAGGGGTAAGGGGCAACAGACTTCTAGGAAAACATAAACTGAACTTACAAGCTCAAATGGACAGACTTGGTGGGCCATAGGCCCTTATCTGCTGACACTGTCTATGTATCTATGTATCTATGTATCCATGCACAGACTGAAACAATTTAAGTTATGCTACTGACTCTTTATTGCATTTTGAACTTTAACTCATATATTTCTCATTTTCATGTTTACTTCCATGCATGTGCAAGGCAAACATATTGGAGCCACCCTAGCAGTGTAGGGGCTTGGGAGGTGTGTGCTGTAAGCAGCCAGTGCAACTGAGCCTGCAAGAGGTGTGCATGTGCATGCCTAATCATGACAAGGCTGCTGCTGCTGATGTTGCTGAGCTTGCTGTTGATCAGAAGTTTCTCACATATGAAAAGTTGCAGCTGCACCAGTCACAATGTGGCTGCATCCTTTTATATGGCCTCAGCCAGTGCAGCATTATCCAACCCCCCCATGTTCCCTCCCACCTGCTTCCCAGTCACTTCTTCCATTGCATGCTACCCACTGTCTGACCTGAGTCAAGACTGAAGAGCTGAAGGCATTTTGCACATGTCATGTGTATCTGACTCTATATGACTGCTCCTTCTGCTCCATAATGTTTAAAGTGATCAGATGTGTGCTACTATCTTCCCTGTGTGCCATGCAATTACTTTGGGCACTGATCAAACATTGAACCAGGTTGTCATGGTCTGAGTCTAGCATCTGAGAAAACCTATTTTTGCACCTGGAGTGTGAGTGCTATTTTATACAAACCTGACATGTATCAGGTAAGGAAAATGGAGTGAACTCCCTAACGAACTGGCCACCAGCTAGCTGTATTATAGTCAGGAAGGACCCAACCTCTTGGAGAGCAGAAGGGATTAAGATGTGGACCCTTTCTGTTTTTTTGAACAGTGACTTGTCTATTTGCCAGGCGGGGGTGTGGGTGGGAGGAGCAGTATTCTCGATTTTTGCTTAGAATAATATAGCCAGTCAGAGCATACCCACTTATGGGGACTGTGTGTATGCCCACCTTTACACTTCACTGTGACAGGTGTAAATAAAATTAGTAGATATTATATCTCTCTGCTCTGCATAAGTCAAGGTCAATGCAATGCAATACACTGAAGTTCAAGGGGAGCATTTTATTTGCAGTTCTGCAAATAAATATATCTAAATTCAGTACCATCCTTGCCCCTGCCATAACTACTTTAAATCATGCTTACCAGGAGTCACATGATGCTCAGGATTGAATAACTGCTCTGCAGTTGGGCTCCCACTCCCACAACCCAAAATCGGCAAAAATATTTCTTCATTAGCAGAATAACTTGCTTAAATCTACAAACTAACCATAGCTCCTTCTCTGGATATTGGTTTGGTGGTGATTTTTTGGAAAATGGACTCTGAAATGTGGTTGGCGCTACTAAACTCACTCTGCCGACCATGACAGACAAATCTATCAAACGATCCAAGGCCCACTCGTCTGTAGCAGGTTGCTCTCCAACTATCACATTTGAAGCCTCTCCATTAACAGAAGCACGATTCTTGCTGGAATTTACTCCATTTAAAGAGTCTATGCAAAAGCTCACTAATGAACTTAAATCTTTGAGATTAGACATAAATGATTTAGGAAGAAGAGTCAGGGATCTGGAAGTTCAAGCACATTCTATGGCAGCCTGGAGGGACAAGATGGAACCAGACCTTACTGCCCTTAAGCAAAAACTGGCACATATGGAGATAAAGATGGAAGATTTAAAGGTTGGAGTCATCAGAGTAATATTGTTATATTTGGACTCCCCAAACAAGGTGAAGGCACCGCTGCTATCATGTATCCTCAAAAACTCTGTATTTAGCTTCCCAGTCCATCTCCAAACAGTCCCTCATACATTATCAAATGGGACCACTGATCTCTCCTTCTGATGCCACCAAAGGGTTCTCTACCATGGCCCTTCATATTCAAATTTCTTAATTACTTAGACAAACATCTTCTGAAAAATATTTGTGAGCTGGAAAAAGTTTCCTGGAAGGGTTCACGGTTGCGGGTAGCTCAAGACCTCCCCAGCTTCATGCAATAAAAAAGAGCTGCTTACCATCTAACAGCGTCTAAGTTGATCGCTGCTGGAATTTGGTTTAAAATGATATATCCAGCAAGGCTACAAATTCTAGTAGGGGGCTCTTGGAAATCCTGGGACTCAGCTTAATGTGCTGCCTCAGAGGTAAAAGTTCTTCTCTTTGGTTTATTTAAAGATCACTGACTTATGTGTTTCTGTTGAGTATTGCTATGCTAGTGCTGGATGGTCCTCTCTCCTTTCTGAGGCTTTTGTATGTGTGAAGCTATGATCAAGTCTCTGAATTGTGCTGATTTCTCAAGAACTGTTTTCCTCCTTGGACCCTTCTTATCTGGGACCTATCCTCCAGAAAAGTAATTTCTACCTCCGTTTGACTATCCACCATGGAAGAGGTCTGGCTATATTAATTTCATAGCTGTCACTGTTTGCACCATGAATACAGATATAGCTCATACCTGAGAATCAACCAAGTTTGCTTTAATACCCATAGTCTTGTTGGACTCTCTTCGGACCAAGATTCTGGATGGCAATCTTTTCTTTCATTGGTCAACAATGACTTGGTAAGCCCGCCAATACCTATTATAGTACCATCCTACATGCTAAGGGACTGTTCTTGCATAAAGGTTACAGTTTGTGGTGATTGGCAGTCAGTGCTTTGTGGATTGTTCTTACTAGTGGGACAGCTCCTTGCTGGACTTTGTCTTTGGTGCAGGGTTGGAACCACTCTCAGGCATATTTTACTGCAGGGATCCCTTCAGATGGGAAATCCTTTTTGAAGCATATTACCCATTCAGTTGAGGATATCCTAGTATGCCTTTCATAAAGAATGACAACCTGCAGGTGGAGATATTTTTGTAACAGCACAGATATTGACACTGGTGAGCGAGTGCTGATAACTAGTGGATTGCCAATGTTTATAAGACAGTCTCAATTGTGTTTCATTTTGACTTCTGCACTAGGTAAATTTTCAAGCTTGTTTTACTGCTGGGAATTCTTCGGTCCAGGATCCTATTTCGCTGCAGGAAGACATCTTGGCAAGTTCTTTGGTAATTAACAGTATCATGCAAGCTGTTTGGTCCTTACAACATTAGTTATAGGCTGTGCTGATTGAGCACCGATGGCTTGTGGACAGTTTTCCTGATACACCAGTTATTAATTATATTTTACACCTGATAATGACTTAGGACTGTTCTCAGGCTTGTTTTGCCACTGGGATTTCTCAGAATCAGAATCCTTCTCCGAATCTTGTTTTCTCCTCGGCGGGCACTGCCTTGGTTCATTTTCAGTAAAATAGAGATGCTATGTAACTGGAGTGATTTTGATAAGTTCATGAAACACTGCCAGTGGAGATCAGATACTGGTACCTTGTGGATCACTATTATTTGAAAGCCAGCTATTCATCTGGGACATTTCCAATAAGTTTCTTCTGGTTTAGTTAGTATTTCATGAGTTAAAGTTGCCTTCTTTTGGATGGATCTAGACTCTACAATGGAGTTTGATGCCTCATTTATTTTTTATTTGTATCTGGCAAACTTTACAAATATCTTTTCGTGGCAATCTGGGCTGGTCTTATCTGAACACTTTAATATCTGACCAATAAGACTGAATGGCAATGTTTGGTCCTTATATATTCTTCATTGGTTGTTTACACTAGTATCTTAGGGTTAGGAGGGAACTTTTCTTTTATGAGACCTTAGTAATAATAGATTATTAAGGCTGCATGTTTCTCTTTATGTGTGTTGCCATATTATACAATTTGAATTGTACATATAACATATTTGTTAATGTTTGTCATTTAATATTACTAAATGCTAGCTTTAGGTAGTTAGGGTGTTCCTGTTTCTTATTGGTTATAGGTCAAGGTACAACACTGCTGGTTTTGGGGAGGAGGTTTGGAGGGTATAGCTCTGAATATCTGAAGTTTATCATGCACCAGGTGATTTCTGTGGGGTTGGGATTGGGTAGGGTTTTCTAATTCTTGTTTATTGTTGGCCTTAGGGGGGTTAAGACAGGGATATTCTCTCAGAGATGGGGGTAGATTTGTGTTTACTTCCAGTTTATTACTTATTACTTCTCACACTCTCCTGGTACATGTTAACACTATTCTACAGTATAGTCCTTGTATTATAGTACGTAGTTGACCCTTAACATTTTTTATAGTACTATGTATTAAAGTGATGTTCTTGTATATTCTTACTGTAGTCTGGGCTCATATGCTATGTTGTTTTCTTAGAGCAACATGAGTTGGGTTATGAAGGGGCAGTGGCGAGGGGATATGGTGGTATTGTGGGGGTGGGAATGGGTATACTCCAGAGATGGTTTTCTTTATGTGTTGTCTATTGTAAGCCTTCACATATTTTGCAAGGAGAATTACAGATTTCAACATGGATTAGTTAGGGATGATGTTTCAAGGGTATCATCTGTGCTCCTAGAATGTTAAAGGTACCCAAACCCCAGTTAAGAGGTCTAAAATATTACTGCATTTGAATAGTCTGCAAGTAGACATTGGTATGCTTCAGGATACCCACCTGCTGCTTATCCAGCTCTCCTCACTTTCGAGATCCTGAGTAGGGCAAGTATTTCATGCAGGAGTGGACACACGCTGATGGGGAGTGTCTGTTTTGGCAGCCAGGAGAGTCCCTTTCCATCTCTTACAAGAAATTTTGGATCCTCAGGGTAGATGTTTGCTTCTTAGGGCTCTGTTGGGACATAAAAAAAGTGGTTCTCGGAGCTATATACGGTCCCACTGGGAAAGACCCAAGTTTTTTTATGACCCTTTTGAATTTGCTGATGCCTTGGGTTTCCCTTCCAATCTTACTAGAAGGAGACTGGAACACAGTTTTATTTAATAAATTAGATAGGTCTGGGATGTGCCATCAGGCCTTGACACTGTGTCAGCTGGCATTATGGGAGTTAATGAATTCTTTGGGGTGGTTGACCCATGGAGAGCTCAGAACCCATCTCAATGGAAATATTCATTTCATTCAATATCACGTAATTCCTTTTCTAGGATAGATTTTTTTCTTGCTGGGGATTGAATATCTTTCAGAAATTTGTTTACGGTTTTATGGCACAGAAGTAGTTTTGGATCATGATCCAGTTATTATTCAGCTGAGTTTTTCTAAATCTATGGATTTAGACAAGTCCTGGAGGTTTAATAGTCAGTTGCTGAAGTCTCCAGAGTTATTACATTATATTAATAAGTTTGTTACTTCATTTTTGGACACTAACTCACCTTCTATGCCCCGATTAGATTTGTTGTGGGTGACATTGAAATGTGCCCTACAGGGTGAATTAATCTGTATAGGCTCTAAATGCAAAAAAAAAAAACAGAGATTACAAGAGGTGTCATTACTTTTAGATCAGATTAGGCAGCTTGAACACCAGCTCTCCCCCTCTTCTTCTGAGGATGTTTGGGAATGCCCAGAATCTCTTCAGGCTAAATATAATGGTTTTCTAAGTGAGCATGCCAAACACCTTCTGATGCAAGCTAGAGTTTATTATATTGATCAGGGAGAAAGAGCGGGCAAGCTTCTTGCTCTCTGTTTGAGGACTCAGATAGCAGACCGAATTATATCATCCACCAGGTCAGATTCCATTCGGTGGCTCAATTTAAAGACTATTATCAATCTCTATATAACTCAGCATTAGATCCTTCTTGTCATTTACAGATTGAGGACTTTCTTTAGGGTACTGATCTGCCACACCTTTTGGAGGCTCAGTCTGAGTATTTGAAATCCTCATTATCTCTACAAGAAACGGAGGCCACTATTGATTCTTTAATGTTAGATAAAGCACCAGGGGCAGATGGTTATACACCTAATTCTTATAAGAAGTTAAATACCTTCTGGCACCTATATTATTGAATACTTTGAATTACATATTTAAGTATGGTACCCCAGACACCACCTTAACTAAAGGCCTTATCGTAGTGTTATTAAATCCTGGAAAGGAACAATTAAAAGTTACCAGTTATAGGCCCATATCTCTTATCAATCTAGATTATAAAATGCTTGTTAATTGTTAGCCATGCTATTAAAGTATGGGTTTTTCTAATTAGTAATGAGTAGGTGGGTTTTGTCCATTGGAGGCTCTCTGCAGATCACTTATGGAAATTATTGCACTGCCTCTCTGCATCCAGGGAGTACATAACCCCTGCAGCCTGGGTCTCCCTGGATGCAGAGAAATCATTTGACAGGGTTTCCTGGGACTACTTGTTTAACCTTCTTTCCTTGTACCGTATCCCACCTGAATTCATCAGCTGAGTTAAGGTTCTATATGCCCACCCTTTAGCCCATGTTTTATGCAATGGGGTCCGTTCAGATCTGATTCATCTTTGTCAGGGCACAAGACAGAGATGTCCTTTGACCCCATTTCTATTTAACCTTTTTTGGAACCTTTAATTAGGAAAATTAATGCTACTCCACAAATTCAAGGTATTTCATTTGGATCAAAATAATATAAGCTATCAATATACGCAGATGATGTCTTACTACACTTAACTCGTCCTGTGGCCTCCCTGTCTGCTGCCCTAGAGATAATTAAACAATTCAGTACAGTTTCAAATTATAAATTAAATCTGGATAAAACAGAAATTATGCTGCTGAATGTTCAAATGAATAGGGCGAGTTTGGAACATCTACGGCTGCTATGGATTAAAGATGAACTTACACATTTAGGAATATATATTAGTACTTCTCCTGCTAAAGTGAAACATCATAATTTGGATTTGTTAGTTGAACAAGTTAAACATGACTTGGACCATTGGGCCCTTGTCTCTATTTATTTTTGGGAGCAGGTCACTGTAATAAGGATGAATGTGCTACCTCGGGTGTTGTACCCCTTCATTATGCTCACTCAAGTTATTCCACAAACATGATTTAATAATTTGCACAGAATTATATCCAATTTCATCTGGCAGAGTAAACCACCTTGGAGGGCATTTGTGAAATTGGTGGCACCTAAACATAGTGGAGGTCTTCGAGTTCCTAACTTTTATTTATATTATCTGGCAATACATAGTACCCCTTATTTACAGTGATACAAAAATCTCTTGGAAGACTCTCTAGTGGAATATTTACTCCAGTGGTTAGAAATTGAGTGTTTTAAATGCAATCAATTAAAGATTAATATTATTGCTTTATTACATATTCCATTTAGTAAACTCCCCTGTCCTTTGCACGATGCACCATTAGTCACGTCAATCGATGCACATAAACAATTGTGCTCCTTTCTCCATTTAGACCCCATTAAAAACACGGCACATCCCTTGCTGGGGAGTTTAAATTTTAAAATTGCGGGACAACCTCTAACGTCTGTCTTCTGGCTATATCCAGAAGTTTGGTTAATGGAACATTTACTTCACAACGGCAGTCTGTTAATGTTTCTAGAGGCCCAGCAGAATTGCAAATTCATAACAAGCATTATTTTAAATATTTCCAGATTTCTCATTTATTTTTTTGCCATTTGAGATCTAGACCCTGGTCCAATATATATGGTCAACAGATGCTCAGTCTGGCACCTAAGGTGGCCTCCTCTCATGCTATATCTTTTATATATATACATATATATATATATATATATATATAATAAATTCTATGAATTACTTCATAATAGGGAGACAGGAAATGCTCACTACTGGGATTGAGCTATACCTCTGACTGGTACATCCCATGATTGACTCGGCTTATGGAAACATATTTATAAATATCTTGAATGGAATAGATACTGATTCATGTAATTTCAAATATTTCAAAATCTTTACCATACTCTGGTTAAGTTATAAAATGGGGAAACTTTCTTCTGACCTCTGTACACATTGTGGCAAAGAGCAGGGCTCTTTACTACATATATTATGAGAATGTAAGAACTTTGTTCCTTTTTGGGGTACCATACATCTCCATCTAGACCCTTTGCTAGGATTGCAAGTGACATTTCTTCCAGAAGAATGTATTTTGGGATCTTTTGAGGATATTTTATTAGGTAATCAACATAGTCATACGGCCTTAATTTCTGCTTACGCTAAGAAAATTATTTTATGGCATTGGTGTGATCAGGCCATTCGCATGTACTTGAAATGGTATAAGGAAATTCTATTCACCTTTCAAGTGGAAAAATGATTGCAAGTGTATCAGACCATCTTTTAATATATAAGGATATCTGGGAACTGTTATACATACAATTGATGATAAGAGATGTTTAAAGAACAATCTTCACACCCCTGGTTGGGTCTTGACATATGGTATGATTTTTCTTTCTGTATTTTTTTGTTTAGATAGTATACCATGCTAGGCAATTTACTTTTGGGTATTATACTGCTTCCAAAATTGCATTCCTTTGGAACTGTGATGTATTTATTAGTTTGAACTGAACTTTAAATGGAAATTCCTTCTCCGGTGTAGGGTGGGAAGGGTGGGGGTTCTAGATGTAGGGTTAGGAATTAGGGGGTTTGTTTGTTGTTCCCTTTTTCTTTTTGTTTATTTTTTGTGTGTTGAGAATGTTGAAATTGTTGAACATGTATTTTTGAAATACTCAATATACTCAGTTTAAAAAAAAATCATGTTTAATATCCCCATCTAGTTAATATTCTCACAAACGCAGCAACTGAAGGAATGATAAATGACAGGTTGTACAGATGGTGCAGTCAGTTGTTTACATCAGTAGTTGGTATTCACCATGAGAAAATAACAATATTTACTACCATCCTCTATAGAAAGTGCTTATAAGTCCCTTGTTTATATCATTAGCTGGTGTTCAGTGTAACAATAACAATATTTATTTTCAGGATGTATAGAATGTGCTATAGGCAATAGTTTATATCTATAGTCAGTATCTACAGTAATGAACAACAGTATTTACAGACAGGCTGTAGAGACTGCTATTGTGTATTGGCTATCATTTATATTCATTGCAAACAATTTTGTTAATGCACCAGTTAGGGTTAAACCAACAAAATAAGGGAAATGTGGTATTACAGTTTCTAGCCATAGCACCCCACCCCACCCTACAAGCATCAAAAGGCAAAAACATTATGGTTTTTACTGTCCTGATTCTTGGTAAATCAGGCCTGGGGTCTTTCTTGGGGTCATCAAACCTAATGTTCACCCCATTCCATCATTAAATAAGCTCATATGTGCAGACTATATGAGAATGGGATGAGCGTAAGGGTTGATAACCACAAGGAAGACCCCAGACCTGGTCTGCCATGACTCAGGACAGTCAAAACCACAATGTTTTTGCCTTTTGCTACTTTCAGGGTAGGGGTGGTGTGTTAAGGTTGGAAATCCTAGTACCACATTTCTCTACTTGTGTCAGTTTAACTGTAACTGGGGCATTGAGAAAGTTTTTTGCAATGAATGTCCTTACTTTTTGAGATAGTAGAATCACATCATCATTCATTCAGGTCACTTTGGGACCTATGTGAACAAATCCATTTGATCACAGAAGGGCAGGGTCCTCTGGGCCCTTCACTTCCGTGCCTCCATTTATTCACATGTGTATGTGGGTGTGGATGTGCAGGCCCTCTGTTCCACCAGTAAAACAATTTATATGCTTCCTTGTAATCTTTTTTTTTTTTTTAGGGACGGACTATGTTCAGTTCTTATTTTTTGGGGGCTTAGTGATGTAGTAGTCATTAAGATCTTTCTAGTGATATATACATTGTCCATTAATTTCAAAGACTGGCAAAGTTACAGCTTGTTAAAGCTGCAATATTATCCTATGGGAATTTTACTTTTTTACTTTTTATGATTTTTTGTATGGACCTTAAACTTCTTTTTGGGGGGGGGGTTATGTATTAGTGTTGTAGTACTCATTAAGACCTTTATAGTCATATACAGATTGTCCCTTAACTCCAAATATCCTCAGAGTTGTACTGGGTTCTTATACTGGTGTTTGAATGGTAGAATACCATTTGGCCCGTGCAACACTGTTCCCCACCTTAGTGAGGCTATTTAACCTTCTTTTGTATCATGAGTGTATCTATTTCTTTTTTAAATACCTCTATGGATCTGCTATTTACTACACTATCTGGGACTGTATTCCATATTCTACCTGTCCTATTTAAAAATGAAAAATATCTACTATTTTTTTTAGCTGTTTCCTCTTAATTTGCTGCGTATGACCTCTCAGTCCAATTGGTTTATTCTTCATTATAACCCCCATCTCATTTAGTAGTTCATTATCTTTCGTGATTTTATACATTATAATCAAGTCTCTTCTCTTTCTTCTTTGTTCCAGTGTAAATAATCCTGTTTTCTTTAACCTGTCATTATATCCCACTTTTCTTAATGATCCTATCATTTTGGTGTATCTTCTTTGTACCGCCTCCAGCCGTATGATTTCTCCCATTGCATAAGGGCTCCAAAGTGGTGACTCGTAATCCATTTGAGACCAAACATACATCTTATACAAGGGTAGGAAACATCCCGAAGATCTGTTTACAAAACTTCTCTTTATGTTTTTTATCATATAGTTTGCTTTTTGTATTGCATATGTTCTTTGTTTTTTAAAACATCATTTATTATCTATTATAATCCCACAATACCTTTCCTCCTGAGTGTTTCTTAATATTTCAGTATCCAGTGTATATATTTGAGTTGTATTCATTTTTTCCAGATGCATAACTGAACACTTATTTACACTAAATGGCATCCAATGTTCTTGTCATTTTTCCACACCTCCTTATGAGCAGTATAGCTGTAATTTAATACATCCTGGCTGAAATGTGTTTTCACACTTCCGGCGCAGAATAGCTTGGTCACTGTGGGGGAATCAGTTTTCAGGACAGATTAAGACAAGCATTTGTCAATGCCAAATGTTGTCGCACTGGCATTGGTATTGGTAGTGCAGGAGTTAGATACTCATAATAGGAATGGCAGTGAAGTATTGAAGTGACACCAACCCCATCTACACCCTGCAGAGAGTGACAGGCATTGGGGTGTGCCTTTGGGTCATCAGCTATAATGCTCATGCCATTGTACCTCACCCTACCCTGTAGACACTGACAAGTGTTGTGGTGTGCTTTGGGGTATTTGGGTGTTATACTTACCCCATTCCATAAGGAAATATGCAGAGATGGGTGCAGTATAGGAGAATGGGGTGAACTTTGTGGGCAAACACTGCAAGGTACACCACAATGCCTGTCACTGGCTGCAGGGTGGGGGTGGGGGTGGAATGGCATAAGCATTACAGCTGATGATCCCAAGTCACAACTCTAACACCTGTCAGTCTGTACGGGGTGGGGTGCTATAGTTGGGAACCCTAACAGCATAGGTGTTGGTATTTTCACTCCGAATTTTCAACATGGGCTTTTTGTGAGCCCACATCATGAAGAGTGGCACTATGAGTGTGTAAGCTGAAAGGTGGTTTTTCACAGCAGCTATGCCATTTGACCACACAGGGCCAAAAACACATTTTTGGCAGGATGTGAAAAATGACAACTGTATTGTTCATGGGGATATGTACAAAAATGTCAACGTTGAAAATCTGGAGTGCAAATATGAAAAATTGGTGAAGTCATGAGCATGCATAGAAACTGCACAACACACATCCATAACCAATTATTTTTGGGAGTTTGTTAGCCACATTTTCAATATAGGCATTTTGGGACCTCCCTCATGAACAGTGGTGCTGTGATTTTGTTAATCTGCCCGGAAAGTTGATTTCCCACATGCTACCATGCCATTGTGCACCACAGGTGCAGAAACACATTTTGGGCAGGCTGTGAAAAATGACAGCTGTACTGTTGATAAGGAGTGTGAAAAAATGCCAGTGTTGAAATCTGGCATGAAAATATTGCAAATTTGTGAAGTGTGTGGAAACGCTAATGCACGCATGTAACACAGTCATTTTATGGACTTTTGGCACCAAATTTTCCACATAGGCATTTTAGGACCTCTGCTCATGAACAGTGTCACCATCATTTTCTCAAACTGTCGCAAAAATGGATTTTGCACTGTGACTGTGCTATTCTGCGTCAGACATGCGAAAACACATTTCAGCCAGGATATGTAAAATGACAGCTGCACTATTCATAAGGAGGTGTGGAAAAATGCCAATTTTTAAAATCTGGAGTTAAAATATTACAAATTCATGAAGTTGCAAGCGTGCTTGGAAACTGCACAATGCATGCTTGTAAAACAGCCGTTTTTGGAATTTTTTTCGCCAAATTTGCAACATAGGCTTTTTGAAAGTGTCACTGTCATTTCGTTACTCAGACCCAAAAGTTGATTCAATGCAGTGACCGCGAAATTACCTTTCAAGACACAATAATGCCATGACAGTGACAGAATTCATGAGGAGGGGTCCTAATAACCCTATGTTGAAAATTTGGTGCAAAAATTCCAAAAACTGCCCGAGATATGCACCGAAGTTGGAAGTACCCTATTTATACCATTATACAGCTTACCAGCATTTCCTCAGTTCACGGTCAGCTTTGAAGAGTGCAGACATGTTCCTGGTCAGCCGAAGATCGTTGCGCCGGCTCCAGAGGTAAGTATGGGCTGAGGGGGGTTTGGCGAGGCAGGGTCCGCAGAGGGTGGATGTGGGTTGTGGGAGGGGGTAGGGAGACCACGAGGGACCATTTTCTTCTTTCACAGGGTTTAAAAATAAAAAACCTTGTGGGATGGTTTTTATTTTTCAGGGCAATTTGACATGCTGGGGTGAGCTCCCAGCATACCACCTAAGTGTTTTGGGGTGGGGGATGCTATAGCCAGTGGGGGATTGGGCACCCCATCAGCAAACAATGAAAGCAGGGGTGGCGCAAGAGCCAAGGGGGATTGGGCACCTCCTCTGCACATAACAGATGGGGAGTGCATGATGCCAATGGGGAGTGGGCTCCCCCATCGGCACATACTTTGTAACAGGGCATGCCAACAGGGGGATTGGGCACCCTCAAAGTTGTCATTATGGCAGGCAGTGTGCCGCCATGTTTATTATTTTTTTTACACCAGGGTAAGCACGTTGGGGGGGCTGCTGCGTATGACAAGCTTTGCTTGCATTGCAGCAGACCTTACCTTTGATGTGATCACTACATTAGTATGCATGGTGTGGTGCTGGCTACTAGCACAAGATGTTGTCTGCGCAAGCACGCCAACATAAAAATGACAGTGAAAATGTTCATAAGCAGAGGTCCTAAAATGCCTATGTTGACAATTTGGTGGTGAAAGTCCATAAAATGACTGTGTTACAAGCATGAGTTGTGCAGTTTCCATGCACCCTTGTAACTTTGCAAATTTGTAATATTTTCACACCAGATGTTCAACAATGCATTTTTTCACAGCTTCTTATGAACAGCGCAGCTGTCATTTTTCACATCCTGGCCAAAATGTGTTTTTACACTTCTGGTGCAGAATAGCACAGTCACTGTGGGAAATCAGTGTTTGGGACAGATTAAGAATGAACGAGTGAGAGAGGGGGAGTGAGCAAGCTCAACAGAGCTCTGTCAGGACTGCTGTGGATTTCTGTGTGTGCAGGAAAAGGTGCCAATGCAGGCAGGAGCTCAGTACAAAAGGGCAGCCTGCAGCGCTGGGAGAAACAGAACGAGCAAGTGAGAGAGGGGGAGGGAGTGAGTGAGCTCAACGGAGCTCTGTCAGGAGTGCTGCAGATTTCTTTGCTGGCAGAAAAAGGCACCAATGCAGGTAGGAGCCCAGTACAAAAGGGCAACTTGAAGCACCAGGAGAAACATAATGAGCGAGTGCGAGAGAAAGAGTGAGAAAGCTCAACGGAGCTCTGTCAGGACTGCTGCAGATTTCTTTGTAGGCAGTAAAAGGCTCCAATGCAGACAGGAGCCCAGTACAAAAGGGCAGCCTGCAGCACCAGGAGAAATAGAATGAGAGAGGGGGAGTAAGCCTGCTCAATGGAGCTCTGTCGTGACTTTAGAGTTGACTACCCTCCCGCCCAGTGTCCTGTGTGGTCCTGTATTACAGCAGGGACTCTGGGGTGGAGACAAAGCAATGATTGGATACTTTTAGGATTGGTGTAAAATTACAGATATAGTTGTTCTGTTTATTTCTCTAACTGAGCTGAGTAATACTTGGAGTGCAATAGGATTTCTAACTGGGCTAAGTGAAACTAAATGAGAGCTGAGAACAAAAAGTATGATAGCTGAGGGGTGAAAATCGTACAAGGAGGCTTTAGGATTGCTACAGTAATACAGTATCTAATGGATGAGATTTGAGACTGAATTAACCCAGTTGGCAAGGCGGCAGTAGGAGGACTAGAGTGGCAGGAACAGCAATTTGAGTAAATAGGGGCCTAACAGTTGTAGTAAGGTACAGACACCAGGAGTAAGAGCCCGTAGCATAAGATGGGAGCCAAAATGGGGTAGGTGCTGCATGTCAGTAGGGCAGGCATCTTTGGAAGGGTGGTGGGGTGTACAGGCTGTGTGTCCACCATGATCCTGGACTGGGCTTGGAGGATGAGGGGTGTATGGTTTGTAGACAACTGGCTAGTTTGAGGGTGAAACTGTGGAGGTTAGGGAGGAGTGTAAGTGGCAGGGCAGATGAGTATGGTAGGCATCCTGGCTGGGGGTGGAATAGGGGATGACAAGGGGGAGATGGGGGAAGAAAAACTAGGTACTGAAACTGACGCCAGTATCAGAGGCACTAGCAGAAAAGAGAGGAGAAGGAGGGTGCCCAAGGTGAGGGGGAGCTCCTGATGGGGAGGAAGAGACCACAAGGAATACCAGGAAGAGAGCAAATGGCTGGGTAGGGAGGGACCAGGGTGGGACCGGGGGAGTGGCACAGAGGGAACAAGTAGGAGAGGGAACCAGTAGGGAGAGAGATGCAGGAAGGTATCGACTAGGAATAGATTTGAGCCTCAGCTATGGGAGAGAGAGGAGTAGGAACATACTGAAGGGGAGGACAAGCGGGGCATGACAGGGATGGCAACAGGTAGGGAAGAGATAGAGAACAGAAGGTACGGGGGCTAGTAAGGAAGGAGGGGTGACTGGAGGAGAGAAGGCTATGGGAAGGGGAAGCATGGGAGGGGCATCACTATCGGGGTTGATGGGAATGGGGGCTGTAAATCAGCAGCAATCAGGATAGGAGAGGGGTTGGAAATCAGCAGGGGAGGAGGGGAGGTCAACATGGGAAGCCCAGTAGCAAGTAGTCAGGCTGAGAAGGGGTTCAAGGGGGAAGAGAGGAGAAAGGCAGAGAAAAGGGGTGAGGTGGAAGTAGGGGATGAAGATTCAGAAGCCACAGAGGGTGCAGATGTTGGGGGAAGGGACAGGTAAGAATGAATACTGGGGTGATGGAAGGGGCATTAGAAGGGAAAGGGGGTAAGGGATGGGGGGTTACTCATCCTAGGGGATTCTATATTGAAAGGGGTGAGATAGGGCAGAAGGGGGGAAGGCACAGCCATATTTGGGTTGAAGCTATCCACGAGTTGATTGCAGGAGGGGCAGAGCAGGCACTGCTCAAGTGTGCAGCGAGTGGGAGGAAGAAACCTCATTTAGTGTTGCATATGCCCATTGTTTATGTAAGCCTTATGTGTACAAGTGTCTACCTGTCTTTTTCTCCCCTAGCTAGGCAATACGAACTGTTTATTTTGCTATTATGCAATCATTGTGCTATTATGCAATTTGTATTCAACCACAACTTCTCTATTCCTGATGTTATCTCTGTGCTGTTATTAATTCCCATAATCTGCTTCTGCTGATGTATTTGTTACTTTGACAGTTATCTTACTTTATGTACCTGATTATTGTTCCCTGCCATGTTTTTCAACTTATAATCTCCCGGGTCATGCCTGAAAATCGGCAAGTTTTTTGCCTAGTGCACTTACCCGGTTACCAAAAGTTAATAAATAAATAAATATGGGTACAAATGACTTGGCGGGGGAGACTGTGGAAGTAGTGAGGTGGAGGTTCGAGAAGTTGGGCAGGCAGTGTGAGGGGTTGGGGGAGTCAGTGGCATTCTCAGAGATACTCCTGGTACCATGTGCAAGCATGAGGAGAAAAGGTTAGGATTGAGGAGTTCAACGAGTGGCTGAGGGATTGGTGCCACACCAAAATTTAAGGGCTAGTGACTAACTGGGGTAGGGTCTGGGGGAATAGTGACTTGT
The DNA here is from genome assembly GCA_016271365.2 of Neoceratodus forsteri. Taxonomy (NCBI): domain Eukaryota; kingdom Metazoa; phylum Chordata; order Ceratodontiformes; family Ceratodontidae; genus Neoceratodus; species Neoceratodus forsteri. The sequence continues at coordinate 1,023,295,120 of CM028129.1, forward strand.
ACACGGGGAACAGGCTACACTTGACCAGGGAGGGGAGTATTAAAGGTGGGATTAGAGAGATATATCTCTACTAAGGTGGATTTAGACCCAGTGGCACTGAAGGCTGAGGAGCTGGATGCCACACCTCATGCCACGCTGACCATCCCGGTTTGGGAACAGACTCGGCCCGTCGGGGGCTGGCTGGGTAGAGGAAGGATTGAGTGTCCCATGACTGCTCTCTTTACTCTGGGGTAGTTGGGTGGGTGTATGGCACCACGATGCAGCGGTGGCTGCTGGAGGCTGGCTGCACTACAGTTGCGTGCTCGAGAGGGGGGGAGTGCGGTGGCAGCGGCACTATGTGCCTTTGACGCCATTGAATGTCCAGCTCCCAGGGAGAAAATGGAGGCAGAAAATAGCAGCTGATCTCACGGGCTGATGGCCATGCCCTGCACCTCCAGACTCAAGAGTGGCGCACCCCAGGGGTATAGCAGACCCTGGGAAAAAGGCAAGTTTCTCTCATGCGCATGACCTGGTCAGGGGCTGTGGAAGTCGGTGGCCAGAGGTTGCTAGAGCCCACTCTGCTAGAAGAGAAATAGTGGCATAATAAAAAAAAAAAACTAAGGTGGATTTAAACTGGGGTGGGCCAAAAGACTGAGGTTGTTAGAAAGGTCCAGACAGTAGAGCCCAATGAGCTCACCCCCCTAGATATAGGTAAAGGTGGAGGCATAGTAACCCCGGGAGGGGGCAAGCAGAGTGGTCTGAGTGTAATACAGAAGGCACCACCACCCATTAGGAATAAGGAGGAGAATGGGTGCGAACTACTGGGATGAGGGACACAGGCCAAGAAGAAGAATGAGGAGAAGGAGGGGTAAGGTGGGAAGGTGGTCTCTTTCAATGCAATAAGCCTGGGGAAACAAAATTGCAGAGCTTCAGGTGCTCCTTTCAGAGGAGAGGGAGGACATTGCTGCAGTGACAGAAACTTGAGCCACAGAGTACCATGACTGGGACTTGGCAATCCCGGGATTCAGGATATACAGGAGGGACCAGGGGGATGGAAGATGGGAGGGGATTGCACTGTATGTGAGGGAAGGGATCCAATGCATAAGAGACAAGGGAGAAGAGGAGAGGAGAGGACAGAGGTGCTTTGGGTGCAGCTCCTGGATTCCAAGGGCAGAAAACTAAGGCTGGATTGGTGTACAGACCACCAGCTCAAACCGGGCAACTGGATAGGGAGTTGGAAGAGCAGATAAGGAGGGTGTGTAGAAGGGCGAGTGTGGTGATAGTGGGGGATTTTAACCTACAAGGGGTTAAATGTAGCACCTCGGCCACTAGCAGTACCAGGGAGCAGGTGCTCCTTGATGCATTCCAGGACAGCCTTCTGACGCAATTGGTAAGTGGGCCTACAAGGCCTACAAGGCTGGGAGGTAAGGGTGGATGACCCACTAGCAAGTAGCGACCACCAAACAGTGTGGCTCGTTCTCGCACTAGGCAGGGAGACAGGAGGCATGGGCACTAAGGTGGTGGACTTTAGTAGTGTGGACTTTGGAAGGATGTGAGCAATACTGCAAGGGAGACTCCAGGATATAAGGCCTGAGATGGATGCAGAAAAAAAGTGGGGAGTCATAAATACTGGGCTAACAGAGGCCACAGTAGCATGCACCAGGGCCAGGAGTAAGAAGAACAGAGCCAAGAAATCATTCTGGCTGAACAAGGAATTGTTGCAAGGGGTGAGGGCAAAGACGGCTGCATACCAGAAGTACAGGAGAAGAGGGAATGGAGATGATGAGGAGGCTTATGGGAGTTGGTCAAGGGAGGTAGCCAGGAAGGTGAAAAAAGCTAAGACCTCAAGGGAATTAAGATTAGCACGGGGCATAAAGGAAGGGGAAAATAACTTTTTAGGTATGTCAGGGAAAAGAGGAAGTGCAAGGAACATATTGTGAGGATGAGATAATGCAGGGAGGGGATTGGGTGGAAAATGGGGAGGAGCAGGCAGAAATTCTAAATGAGTACTTCTGCTTCATTTTGACTAAGGAGAAGGATGGTCCACTACCAGTGTGGGCTGTGGGGTGGGGAAAGTGAGGGAGAAGGTGACGGAAAAAGTGATTGCAGGGAGTAGGATACTAGAGGGGCTGAGGGCAGTAAGGGTGGACAAGGCCCCAGGTCCCGATGGCATCCACCCCAGGGTGCTGAGGCAGATGGTGGAACTGTTGGCTGAGTCACTGGCAGATCTGTTCAACACCTCCCTGGAAACAGGTTGTGTGCCCCAGGACTGGAGGGTGGCCCATGTTGTGCCCATACACAAGAGTGGGGAGTAGGGAGAAACCAGGAAATGATCAGCCGGTCAGTCTTACATCCATAGTGGGTAAGCTTATGGAAGCGATATTGAAGGAGAGGCTGGTGGCATTCCTAGAGTAATGGCCTCCAAGATGAGTGGCAACACGGGTTCATCTCAGGGAGGTTTTGTCAAATCAACCTAATAGAGTATTATGACTGGGTGACAAGGGAGTTGGACTGGGGCCATGCGGTACATGTTCTGTACTTGGACTTCAGTAAAGCCTTTGATACGGTGCCTCATGGGAGACTGGGAGGGAAGCTGATTGCAGTGGTGGTGGGAAAAAAGCTGACTAAATGGATAGAGAACTGGTTACAGGGGAGGGTGCAGAGGGTGGTGGTGGGGGGGAGCTCTCAGTACCCAGAGCAGTGACAAGCAGGGTGCCACAGGGGTCACTGCTGGGCTTGGTGCTATTTTGGCTCTTTATCTCTAATATAGCACATGGACTGGGGAGCAGGGTTAGTCTGTTCGCAGATGATACCAAATTTGGGCGGTGGTGTATGAAGAGGATGGAAGGGAAAAATTGCAGGGGGACGTAACCAAACTAGAGACATGGTCGGTGGAGTGGCAGCTAGGATTCAATTCAAAGAAGTGTAAGGTGATGCACTTTGGGGTTAAGAACCAGAAGAAGGACTATTGTTTGGGGGGGGTTGAGGTTGGGGATCACAGAGGAGGAGAAGGACCTGGGGTGTTGGTAACTGGGAGCATGAACAACTCAGGCCAGTGCAGGAGAGGAGCAGCAAAGGCAAACAGGATGCTGGGCTGCATCGCAAGAGGGTTCTCATCCAGACACAGGGATGTGATCCTACCTCTCTACAGATCATTGGTCAGACCACACCTGGAGTACTGTGTGCAATACTGGAGACTATACCTGAGGAGAGATATAAAGTTCCTGGAAGGGGGGTGCAAAGGAAGGCAACAAAATTGTTAAAGGGGATAGAAGGAAAGGAATATGAAGTTAGGCTGAAAGAGCTGAACATGTACACACTGGAGGAGAGAAGGGATGAGGGGATATGATTGAAGCGTTTAAATACCTGAGGGGGGTAAATAAACCTATTACCGAGGGGGTGTTTAAACTGAGGAGTGGAAGAGAGATGAAGGGGCATGGACTATTGCTGGAAGGGGGACATTTCAAGAGAGAAATGAGGAGGCACTACTTCACTGAGAGGGTGGTGTCTACTTGGAATGCGCTGACAGAGGGGGTGGTAACATGTAGGACAGTCAATAGCTTTAAGAAGGAGTGGGATAAAGCAAGAGTCAGGGGGGCACGGGCTGGGACAAGCGGGGGAGGAACTGAGGGGGAGGAGGTGGGGAAGCTGCAATCTAGGATGCTAGCTGCACACTTGGGCACACTTAGACAGACCGATTGATCTGCTCTGCTGGCAGCTTAGCATGTTTGTACGTAAAATCACAGTGACTCAGATCATGAGCAGAGGTCCAAAAATGCCTATGTTGAAAATTTAATGACAAACGTCCATAAAATGAGTGTTACAAGCATGCATTGTGCAGTTTCCATGCACCCTCGTAAATTCACAAATTTGTAGTATTTCCACTCCAGATTTTCAACATTGGCATTTTTTCACACCTCATTATGAACAGTACAGCTGTCATTTTTCACACCCTGCCTGAAATATGCATTTAAACATATGGCGCAGAATAACGTGGTTGCTGTGGGAAATCAATGTTCAGGACAGATTAAGAAAATCATAGTGACAGTGTTCGTGAGCAGAGGTCACAAAATGCCTATTTTGAAAATTTGGTGAAATAATTCCACTAAATGACTGTGTTACGCACATGCATTGCACAGTTTTCACGTACGCTAGGAAGTTCAAGCATTTTTAATATTTTCACTACAGATTTTCAACATTGCCATCTCTTCACACCTCCCTACGAATGGTACAGTTGTCATTCTTCACATCCTGCCCGATCTGTGTTTTCATACATCTGGCACACAATGGCACGGTCGCTGTGGGAACTCAAAGTTCGGGGCTCATTGACAAAATCACAGTGCCACTGTTCATGAGAAGAAGTCCCAAATGCTTTCATGAGGTGGGGGTCCCAAAAAGGCCATGAAGAAAATTTGTAATGCAAATACCAACAAATGCCAGAGGAGTTAGGGTTTCTAACCATAACCTCCCACCCTGTAGAGAATGACAGGTGTCAGGAGTGTGCCTTTGGATTGCCGACTGTAATGCTCATGCCATTCCACCCCCCACCCTGCAGCCAGTGACAGGCATTGAGGTGTGCCTTGGACTCTTCGGCCTCAGAGTTCACCTTATTCTCCTATATTGCACCCATTTTAGCGTATGTCCTTATGGAGTGGGGTGACTGTAAAGCCAAACACCTGAAGGCACACCTCAACACTTGTCGGTGTCTGCAGGATAAGGTGAGGTGAAATGGCATGAACGTTATGGGTGACAACCCAAATGCATACCCCAATGCTTGTCCATCTCTGCAGGGTGGAGGTAGGGTTGGTGTAAAGTTCAATACTTCACTGCCACTCCTACTCTGCATCTGTCTAACTCCTGCATTTCCAATGCTAATACCAGCAAGCAAGCAAGCAAACATTCGACATTGACAAATGCTTGTTACTTAAAGGCAACTTGTCTTTATGTAACCCACCCTGCAAATGGGGATTCCCAAAAGTCTTTCAGGAGCTTGCCTGAATGCTCCAAGTCTGGGCGGTGTTCGGAGTCTGAGCTGTTTAAATGTGGTTCCAAGTGAGTGCTACTTGAGCCTCCACATACTGTCTCATTAAGAGCTATCTGCTTGCAGACTTAATTAGTTTGTATGGGGGGACTGTGTATTTAATGCTCGAATCCCACCAGAGCTGCTGCCAATTCACTCTGTTTCTGCCGTCTCTACATGTGCAGAGGGAACCTTGTTGAAAGATATAACTGTTTGCCAGAAATCGTTTAGTGACTGAGAAAATGTAGTTTGTGTAACCTGTCTTTATTTTAGCACAAACTGTTTCAGTGTAGCTCTTTCATTTTTGTCCTGAACTGCTGTGCTGGGCCAATTGGGTTAAGGGAGCCCTAAAATGGAGCCTGTGGATGAATCAGAACTTGGACTCTTAATTTTGAGCCAGCCACAAGGGGATTGTATGGGCAGTGACTCTGGGAAATGTAGTTTTGACCTTGGCGCCTTTTTCCACCAACAGAGGGAGTCTTATTGTAAGTGACAGCCGAACCAACCAACAGAATGGTGTGGAGCTAAAGGAAATGCCTTGCTCTGTGACTGGAAAGTAGAGATCAGTTGTGACAGTGAAGAGAGAAGGAGCTCTGTGCTTCTGCGGTGTATAGTTTTGCGCAGGAAGCACGTGTGAGGCACTGAGGTTCGGCCTGCAGCCATTGCAAGTGTCAGCTCAGACTGAATCTGATTGTGAGGAGAAAGAAGGAAGTCTGAAGAGTGGAAACCAGGCTCACCCTGTAGAAGACTGGAAAAATTGCTGAATCGCGCTCGGTCTGTTAGGAACTGAAGCTGCTGTGTGTGCTCTCGGGTATTTTGCAGTAATTGCGATCGGGATTGAGGAGCTGCCTGCCCAGAATAGTACTTTCCTTTTACATATGAATGTGCGTAGTGCTTGTGGGGAATCATTATTTCCAATCCCCAGTGCTGTGTGCAATGTGCTGAAGCTGGAAGCAAACTCCAGCTTAGCTTGGACTAAATACGTTTGCTATCAACTGCAGTGGGGTCCAGTCACAAGGACCTTGTCTCCATACCCTGTTGTTCTGGCAATCCAGAAGAACATCTACCATCCGGTCCTCAGCTTAGGTATTGTGAGTACAAATCAGGGTATTCCTCTGCAGTCTGTTTTCAATCACAAGTGTGTCATCAAATTCTTGTTGTTTCCCTGCTTCATGGACTGAGCCATCTGGCTCCGGATTACAATTGGGTGTTGTGCATATATTTTCTTCTACAGGGCCCCATCCATCTGCACCTGCCAGCCAACCCTGGGCAACGGACCTGGCTAGCAACCCCCCAACCTGGGTACCCAAAGTGTGACTTTTCAGACCCTGTATGTGTGCACAGTACTGTGATTTAATGCCACCAATTAACCTGATTTCCCCTTCCCATGTTACTGCCCCCTAAATAAATCAGAGCTGTTGTTGTTATACTATATACTGTCTGTGGTGTTGGTACTTATGGAAACAGTATTGTGTTTTGCTGTGTATGTTGTTTAACCTTATTTTAAAGCTGTCCTCAGAGACGTGCTGCAGAATCAGTCTCGAGGGTAAGTGGTATCTATATGAATGAACAGTGTGTATACATGGGGTATTGGGGCTGTAACTCCGGGGTACTGTGTGAGCCACTAGAGGGAATAAAAGGGGGTCTCAGTGTCTCAGAGGGCTGTGACCAAGCTAGTTTAACCACTACAAACCCTGACCTCTGGGTGGAGGCAACCGCCATAGGACCTAGGCCCCTCAACCTGTCCATAGTCAAACAGGCAGGGGTAGTAGCCCTTGGGATAGCACCACCTAGGGGTTACATCTTGGAGGCTCACTGCTGGGATTTTGTGTCCTCTAGTGGCCACATTTACAAACCACCATTAAAAAAAATAAATGGTACCCTAACAGAAGTGGCTGTGTTGGTGGAGTGGTGTACTGAGGAGGAGAGCGACCCCCAAAATGCTATGCTTATCCTGGACATCCCCCTGGGTATCAATACGGACACTGTACAGGGAGGACTTTCCAAGGTGGAATTTTTACAAAACCCTGTGGTGGTGGGTCGACATGCTGATCTGCTCACCCACACTTTCATGGCCCTAGTAGAGTATAAGGACCCCATATATAGCTCTAAAGTGCCACAGACTATTATCCCAGAGGGAGCCTTCACTGCCTGGAGAGTGATAACTGAGGACAGTAAAGACCCGGGGGGGAAATGAGCCCCTCCCACTATCTGAAACTTTTGAGGAGAAATTTGCTAAGTTTTTGCTGGAGGAAGGAAAACTGTGGAGGACTTAAAGAAGTTATTTCTGCCACCTGGGGGTGTTCCTCCCCCAACACCCCTTCCCGCTCCAGCACTCGTTATTACCCCTCTGTCTGTGGCTGAACCAATGCAGGCTCCTATTTCTGCACCTGCCATTAGTCACAACTCTTATCGAAGGTTGAGGATCTTCTCTGGCACCCTCCCACCCCCAGGGGGAGGATGATTGGGACACCTGGATAGATTGTGTTGCCCCCCCCGATACCTAAATTGCAGTCTGCGGAGGCTGAGAAATGAAAAAGAATCATAGAAAGTCTGAGGGATCCTGTCCTAGAAGCCATTACATTTTTGAGGTCCACAGATCCTGATGCATCTGTCCAGAAGTACCTAGCTGCACTTGAAGGCAATTTGGGGAGCATTGAGTCAGGGGAGAGCTTGATGTGGAAATTTCAAGGTACAAAACAGTGGCCGGGGAAAGTTTTTCTGAATATGTTACTCGTCTGGAAAGAGCTCTGCAGAAGGCTTACCGAAAAGGTGGAGTGGCCGCCTGTGACTTAAACCGTGTAAGGTTGGAGCACCTACTACAACATGCAAAGCATTCTAAATTGCAGCTCCTTCAATTAAGGCTCCCAGACAGAAGAAGTAACCCACTGGACTATTGTGACTTTATAAAAGAACTTCGGGAGGTTGAAGATGAAGAGGGGGATTTTAATTCTGGGGTGAGCGCAGCCCAAGTGATCACAGCATCGGAAGGTCCTTGTCAAGTGGGGACCAATGAGGGTGTGCCATCATGGGTTGAACTGCTGAGAGAGTTCAGGGAAATAAAAAAGTCTCTTTATGAAGGCTGCTCCTGCAAGTACAGGCCCCAACCCTCATCCGACTGCATCTGCTATGGGGGTGGGGGAACCCACCCATGCATCTCCTGCTGACTACAGCTCAAAACTCGATGTCTTGACCATGGAAGTGGGGAGATTGTCGAGATGTCTCCAAATGCTTATCACACCACAGGAAGAGATGGCACCAAGGTTTCCAGCTAGTAGTACCCCTGCCCTGGCTCCCAGTGTGATGCCTCGGTCAGCTCAAACTCCAGAAAGTATGTTTTGCTATAATTGTGGGAAGGCTGGGCACATGAAGAGAGAATGCCTATCCCCAAAAGACACAGACAAAGTTGCATATAGGCTACAAGGAGAGCTTTGGAGAACAAATCAGTGGTTAAGAGGTGCATGAAATGATCCCAGTGAGGGCCCCAAAAATGCTAACTCACGTCCCTTTGTGGCAAGGTCAGTTGCCCAGGCCCCCACTACCGCCTCTCCAGACTGGTCCAGAATAGTGGGTCCCTCCATGGAGACCACTGTAAAGGTGAATGGAGTGTCTACAAGAGCTGTATTAGACGGTGGCTCCCAAGTGACAATTATGTTCCAAGACTGGTATCAGAAGCATTTGTCTGATGTACCCTTACAACCGTTGGAGGGGCTGCATGTCTGGGTGTTAAGTGAGAAGGCCCACCCCTACTCTAGATATATCTGAATTTGGCTGTCTTTTCCCACCTCCATGGCTGGAGTGGCCGAGCAAGTAGAGACCCTGGCCTTAGTGTGTCCCCCTACCGGACTGTATGATGGGGTTCATCTACTAATTGGGACTAATGCACATATGTTTGGATGGCTGGCATAGTTGTGTTATGAAAAACAGGGGTACCAGACTGGTAGTGCTCTAAGAATTCCGGCCTTGATCAGGAAGGCCTATGATGCCCAGAGAGATGCTGACAAAGTAGAACCAGAGCAACCAGTTGGAGTTGTCTAGAACAAGGATCCTGAGTCTCTGATCCTGGCACCAAATGCCCAGTGTACCTTACAGGGAGAGGTCCATATCAGAAAGGATGTCAAGAATAAAATATTAATGTTGGATGCACCAGGCGATGGAAAATTGCCGGAGAGACTGCTAGTCAAGCCTAGTATTTTGCCTGGTAGAGCCCATGCTTATGCCAGAAGGGTAATGGTTCAAGTTCATAATGTGTCTGACAGAGAGATTTGAGTAAATAGAGGTTGCACCCTGGCTAATGTGCATTGTGCAGACACTGCAGTACTACCCAGTAGCAAGAGTTCAGGGAAGAATGACAGAATAACGCCTGACTTGTTTGATTTTGGTGACTCCCCATTGCCAGCTGAATGGAAAGTGAGGATCGGTGAGAAGCTTGCCCAGAGAGACCAGGTGTTTTCTTTAAAGGAATGGGACATAGGATGCATGCAGGGAGCTGAGTACCATATCCAGCTGCATGATGAAAGGCCATTTCGTGAGAGGTCTCGACGCCTGGCACCTGCTGACATAGATGATGTGAGACGGCATCTGCAAGAGATGCTTGCTGCTGGTGTAATACAAGAATCCAGAAGCCCACATGCTTCATCTATCATGGTAGTGAGGAAAAAGAATGGGACAGTAAGGATATGTGTGGATTATTGCACCTTGAACCGGTGGACTATTCCTGATCAGTACACTATGCCCCACATTCAGGATGCCTTAGACTGCCTGAACAGTAGTAAGTGGTTCTCAGTGTTGGATCTTCGCAGTGGGTACTACCAGATCCCGATGGACCCAGAAGACCATGAAAAGACAGCCTTTTTCTGTCCGCTTGGTTTCTATGAATTTATGAGGATGCCTCAAGGGATTTCAGGTGCTCTAGCCACTTTTCTATGACTGATGGAGAGTGCGGTGGGGAACATGAACTTGTTAGAGTGCCTGGTATACCTAGATGATGTTATTGTGTTTGGCAGCTCACTGGAGGAACATGAGAGTAGATTGTTCAAGGTGTTGGACTGACTGGAAGACTTTGGCCTTAAACTATCCATCGATAAATGTCAGTTCTTCCAAACCTCTGTAAAGTATGTGAGACACATAGTATCCACCAAGGGAATAGAAACAGACCCGAGTAACATTGAGGCCTTGACCACCTGGCCACAGCCCCACAATCTAAAGGAACTGCAAAGATTCCTGGGATTCTGTGGTTACTATCGCTGGTTCATCAAGGACTACTCAAGAGTGATTTGTCCTTTACTTAATCTTACTCAAGGTTACCCTCCTACTAACAAAAAATATAAGAGGTTGGTTTCTTCTGAGCCTGAGAGAGTGTATTTCCATCCTAATTAAGTATTTGGAGCCAGATGGACACCTGAGTGTGAAGCTGCTTTTCATGAGATTATATATCAACTTACCCATGCTCCTGTCCTTGCCTATGCTGATCCAGCGAAGCCCTATGTCTTGCACACTGATGCTAGCCTGCAAGGTTTGGGGGCTGTATTGTACCAAGAGCACGAGAATGGCCTGAGACCATTGGCCTTTGCCAGTAGAAGCCTGACCCCATCCAAAAAGAACTATCCTGTACATAAATTAGAGTTCCTAGCTTTGAAGTGGGCCATTGTTGACCAGTTCCACGAGTACTTGTATGGGGCTATGATACTAGTAAAAACTGACAATAATCCTTTGACCTACGTGCAGACTTCAGCTAAGTTGGATTCCACTGGCCATAGGTGGCTTTCTGCATTATCTACATACGACTATGCTGTTGAATACAGAGCAGGCCTGAACTACATAGATGCTGATGTTCTCTCCTGGAGGCCTGTTCCCTGGAATGACTGGCTCAGACTGTCAGAACCTGATATTCGAGCACTCTGCCAGAAGTTTGACAGGGAGGAACAAATTCCCACGGATGCAGTGGACTATATGGTGGATTGTTTGGGACCCTCTGAGAATTGCATACCTGCTGCTTATTGCCACTTTTCTGCAATAGACATTGGTGCACTGCTTCAGCTGGACAATGACAGTATTCAGCGGGCTCAACCCCCCGATCCCATGACCAAATCAGTTTTAGAAGCCCTCTACGCAGGGAAAGATGTGTCCAGTTACGCTCCACTGATTTGAGAGCTGCATTGTATACAAGGAAGGTCCAAAGTTGAAACTGATCAATAGACTGTTATACAGAGAAACAGTAGACAGAGGGGGACAAATAGACAAACAACAACTAGTGCTGCCCACTGCCTTTCGAGACTCAGTACTGAGGTCCTTACACAACCACATGGGGCACCTTGGTATAGACAGAACACTAGACTTGGTGAGATCCAGATTCTGTTGGCCTAAGATGGGGGCTGATGTTGAGCAACACATTCAAACTTGTAGTCGCTGTTTACAGAGGAAAGCCCTGCCCCAGAGGGCTGCCCCTCTTGTAAACATCACCACCAGTGCCCCCATGGAGCTGGTCTGTATTGATTTCCTGAGTTTGGAGTCAGATCAAAGAAATATTAGTAATGTGCTGGTGGTCACTGACCATTTTACGAGATATGCCCAAGCTTTCCCCACCAAGGACCAGAAGGCATCCACTGTGGTGAAAGTACTTGTAGAAATCTTTTTTGTTCACTATGGGGCTCCACAAAGAATCCATTCTGATCAAGGGAGAGACTTTGAGAGTCGTCTGATCAAAGAGATGCTTTCTCTGTGGGGAGTGCGAAAGTCCAGAACCACCCCTTACCACCCCCAGGGGGACCCGTAGCCTGAAGGTTTCAACTGCACTTTGCTAGATATGCTAGGCACCCTCCACCCAAAGGACAAGATTAGATGGAACCAACAAATTAGCACCCTGGTGCATGCCTACAACTGCACCAAAAGTGAGCAACTGGGTTCTCCTCCTATCGCCTGATGTTTGGAAAAGAAGCTCGATTCCCGGTAGATATATGTTTTGGAGTTTCTCCTGATGGGGTTGAGCTGACAACTATTTACAGTATGTGCAAAAGTTAAAGGTCCAGCTAAATCATGCATACCAACTGGCTCTAACCATGGCTGACAAAAGAAATCTGGCCAACAAAGAAAGGTATGATAAAAAGGTGAAAGCACAGGAACTCCAGGAGGGAGATCAGGTATTTCTAAGAAATCTGGGACTGCATGGCAAACATAAGATTGCTGACAGATGGCACCATCTCCCTCAAATTGTAGTGGGCAAACTAGATGATCTGCCTGTGTTACAAAGTAAGGCCTGAGAATAATTCAAAAGATGTGAAAACATTGCATAGAAATCATTTACTGCCCATTGGACAAATCTTGATTGAGTCTGCACCCCCAGAAAATGCCCCCTCTGGACCAGTGACTAGAACTGCTGCTAAGCAAAAATCAAGAAAGTCTGCACCTACAAAAGCTGAGTTAAAGTGTTCCCCTCCACAAGTCCCAGTTGAACATGACTGTCAGTCCATGTCAGAGGAAAGTGAGTGTGGCCTTGAATACTACCCTTCTTACGAACTGAGTCAATTGTTTCGGGGAAATCCCCTAGTCAATCCTGGAGATGAAGCTGGGCCTTCTGGACTGTCTAAGCCCCCAGCTTTGTCCCTGGAGCCAATGATCCCAGAAAGTGAAGTGCAAAGCATCAAGTCAGATGATATGGAATCATTGTGTATGGTTGAACTGTTTGAGTTTTCAGAGGAGGAAAATGATGGACTGGGACAAACTGGTGATATACCAGAACAAGAAGAGTGTGTTGAGTGCCCTGATAATTCACTGTCAGTGTCAGAAAACTCCCTATGTGAGCCAAGTTTTGTGGACTCAGAGATTGTAACTCCTGAAGCTTAAAATGCCCCACGTTCTAGCCCCTCTCTACCCCAATGAAGACTCCCCTGACAAGTGAGGACAATGCTGAAAATGAGGCTCAGGGTGCATAGCCTGTAACAGTTCCCCCTAGAAAGGCTGGTCAAGCTGTAAAGCCCGTGGTGCACCTCAGTTATGATTCCCCTGGGAGGCCTGTGGACTTGCCTCTCAATGTTGTCCATAAAGGAGTGTATGTGTCCTCGAGCTCATTGCCCAAACTGAACATCAGTGCTAACTCCAAGTTACTTGTGTTGCCCTCTAGGTATGGTGTCCCTGCCCCATCCAGCCCCAAGGTAGCTGATAGGGAATGGCTCCCTCTCTTCAGGTTTCATGTACAGGAGGTAATAACCTGAGTTATGGTACAATGTGTATAATACTGTGAAAAAAAAAGTGACGTCCTGAAGTTTCAGAAATGTGTTTCTGGTAAGGTGATATGTTGACTGATGATTACATCATAAGCCTAATGTGATATTGATGTAAATGTATATGGTTGTATTGAAATTTATGGGGTATCTACTTGATGCAGACGCCAAGTTTTTCCAGGCCAGGAAGGGTGTAACCTCCCTACAAATGGGGGTTCCCAAAAGTCTTCCAGGAGCTTGCCTGAATGCTCCAAGTCTGGGCGGTGTTTGGTGTCTGAGCTGTTTAAATGTGGTTCCAAGTGAGTGCTATTTGAGCCTCCACGTACCGTCTCTGTAAGAGCTGTCTGCTTGCAGACTTAATTAGTTTGTATGGGGGGGACTGTGTATTGAATGCTTGAATCCTGCCCGAGCTGCTACCAATTCGCTCCATTTCTGCCTTGGCTACATGTGCAGAGGGAGCCTTGTTGAAAGATATAACTGTTTGCCAGAAATCATTTAGTGACTGAGAAAATGTAGTTTGTCTAGCCTGTCTTTATTTTAGCATGAACTGTTTCAGTGTAGCTCTTTCATTTTTGTCCTGAACTGCTGTGCTGGGCCAATTGGGTTAAGAGAGCCCTAAAATGGAGCCTGTGGATGAATCAGAACTTGGACTCTTAATTTTGAGCCAGCCACAAGGTGATTGTATGGGCAGTGACTCTGGGAAATGTAGTTTTGACCTTGGCGCCTTTTTCCACCAACAGAGGGAGTCTTATTGTAAGTGACAGCCAAACCAACCAATAGAGTGGTGTGGAGTTAAAGGAAATGCCTTGTTCTGTGACTGGAAAGTTGAGATCAGTTGTAACAGTGAAGATAGAAGGAGCTCTGTGCTTCTGCGGTGTATAGTTTTGCATGGGAAGCACGTGTGAGGCCCTGAGGTTCGGCCTGCAGCCATTGCAAGTGCCAGTTCGGACTGAATCTGATTGTGAGGAGAAAGAAGGAAGTCTGAAGAGTGGAAACCAGGTTCACCCTGTAGAAGACTGGAGAAATTGCTGAATTGCACTCGGTCTGTCAGGAACTGAAGCTGCTATGTGTGCCCCTGGGTATTTTGCAGTAATTGCGATCGGGATCGAGGAGCAGCCTGCATGGTATTGTACTTTCCTTTTACATATGAATATGCATAGTGCTTGTGGGAAATCGCTATTTCCAATCCCCCGTGCTGTGTCCTGAAGCTGGAAGCAAACTCTATCTTAGCTTGGACTAAATACCTTTGCTATCAACTGCAATGGGGTCCAGTCACAAGGACCTTGTCTCCATACCCTGTTGTTCTGGCAATCCAGAAGAACATCTACCATCCGGTCCTCAGCTTGGGTATTGTGAGTACAAACCAGGGTATTCCTCTGCAGTCTGTTTTCAATCACAAGTGTGTCATCTAATTCTTGTTGTTTCCCCTGCTTCATGGACTGAGCCATCCGACTCCGGATTACAATTGGGTGTTGTGCATATATTTTCTTCTACAGGGCCCCATCCATCTCCACTTGCCGGCCAACACCGGGCAATGGACCTGGCTATCCTTCCCCCCCAACCTGGGTACCTAGAGTGTGACTTTTCAGACCCTGTATGTGTGCACAGTACTGTGATTTAATGCCACCAATTAACCAGATTTCCCCCTCCAGTGTTACTGCCCCCTAAATAAATCAGATTTGTTGTTGTTATACTATATACTGTCTGTGGGGTTGGTACTTATGGAAACAGTATTTGTGTTTTGCTGTGTATGTTGTTTAACCTTATTTTACAGGGGGCCCTCAGAGATGTGCTGCAGAATCAGTCTTGACAGTAAGTGGTATCTATATGAGTGAACAGTGTGTATACGTGGGGTATTGGGGCTGTAACTCCGGGGTACTGTGTGAGCCACTAGAGGGAATAAAAGGGGGTCTCAGTGTCCCAGAGGGCTGTGATCAAGCTAGTCTAACCACTACAAACCCTGACCTCTGAGTGGAGCCACCCGCCATAGGACCTAGGCCCCTCAACCTGTCCGTAGTCAAACAGGCAGGGGTTGTAGCCCTTGGTATAGTGCCACCTATGGGTTACATTTACAATAATATGTAGGATCATTTATAAATTCCTCCCAGTGGGTAATGCATCACATATTTTCTCGAACAGTCCACTGTCTTAACCAGTTATTCAACTCTTGAATCTTTCCACTATTATATTCAGACTCTCTAGGGACTGACAATATCTCTGAAAAGTATACTTTACAATTCAGCAGTTTTGCTTCTTTCCATATATTTGTGTATTCATTTTCAATCTCTTTCTGTCCCTGTTTTTTTAATATTATTCATTCCTAGATGCAATATCACTGTTTTGGTTCCATCTCTGTCTTGTATAATGTCTTTCTACATTTCCTGGACTTCCCTTATTTTTGCCGCTGAACAATAACTTGTTGTTATGTTTTCTTATTACTACTTGAAGTATATCTGTCAGTATACTTGATGATAGAATCCCCTAATACATAGATTTTTTTTGAAATTGTGTCTGAATTTAATGTACTGGGTATTTCTTCATTTACAGTTTGGCTATGTGGGGGTGTAGTGTCATATCATTTTACCTTCCAGTAGCGTGATTTATACTTTTCCTTTTTTCACCCTCGTTTGTGCTTAAAGTGCAAGAATCTTGCACTGCTGGTTCATCATTTTTCTGTTTGTGCACATTACCCATTTGCCCCTCTTGACCCCCATGACTATCTGTATCATATTCTTCCCTTCTGTCTCTTATCTGGGATTCTAATGTAACATGAGTATCGTTTTGTACTTTTATCTAATTTTCTTGTGTCTGATTTAAGCTTATTGGCCCTGTTGTAGCCTGATTTATATTTGTTACAGCTGTATTTCCCTCCTCTTTGCTTTGCTCCTTATTATGTCCACTGTCTGACCCTGTTTGACCACTATTTATAATGTCATTTTCAGTATCCAACATCAGGAAAGGCACAGAACTGTTTCTAGTTCCTACCATTAGTCCCATTGCTCTTCTTCCTTTCTTCGATTTCCTTTCCTGAAATTCTCAATCATAATATTGTTCCTTATCTCTATTTCTCTTTCTTTTATCCTTTACCACCCTATTGTCCTTTGTTTTTACTTCCTGCTGACTATCTATTGATTTGTATAATATGACATTTTGTTTTAGAGTGACTAATTCCATCTCAATTTCCAATAATTGTCTTTGCAAATCTTTAATCACTGTGCATTGTTTGCACATAAACAGCAGAACCTCATTTATATTTTCCATACTTATTTTTCTACATAACATGCACCTCAAACTCCAAATCCCTCCTTCTAGTTTCACCACATTTGTGTCCATATTTGTTCTTGTTAGTCAACCCTTGGGTTCCAACTTTATTTTCTCTTTCCCGTCTGGATCCCCCTGTTTGTATATAGGTAAACTTACTTATACCTGATGCTGTGCTCCTGTTTTCTGCTACACCCGTGTAACATGCATAACATGCACTAAGATGCACATGTCTCTGCGTGCATCTCCTTTAGTGACACCATATGCTCGAGCTTGCGTCACTTGCTCCTGTCCCTCTCTTTATGTGTCCCTACCCGGAAGTTATCCAGGGATCGTTTGCCTGCCCAGAAATGTCAGACCTTCAAATTTAAAACTTATCAGTGCTAAACACCATAAAACACCAGCTCACAACCTACAACTCCTACTTCAATCTATTTAATTCAATAAATGCACCCTCTCGGTAGTTACGTAGTTCTGCTCCTTCAACCAGGGAACTACAACTCCCAAAGACCTTCCAGTCTAATGTTGTCACACAAAATACAATATCAGAGGTTTAGTTTTAACATTTCCTTTCTTTTCTGGCAATGATAATATTGAGCCCACAGTCCCCCATCTGTCAGCTTCCGGCTGACTCACAGGTTCAGACAGTAGCTCTTCAGATCACCGCTGCTCATTCCTACCCCTCTCTTTATGTGTCTCTCCCCAGAAGTTATCCAGAGACTGTTCACCTGCCCAGAAATGTCAGCCCTTCAAATTTAAAAATTATCAGCGCTAAACACCGTAAAACACTAACTTGCTGCCTACAGCTCCTACCTCGATCTATTTAATTTAATTGATGCAGCCTCTCAGCAGTCGCATAGTTCCCCTCCTTCAACCAGGGAACTACAACTCCCAAAGACCATCCAGTCTAATGTTGTCACACAAAGCACAATATCAGAGGTTTAATTTTAATGTTTTCTTTCTTTTCTGGAAACAGTGATATTGAGCCCACAGTCCCCCTGTCTCTCAGCTTTTGGCTGACTCACAGGTTCAGACTGTAGCTTGCTAAATTTGAAATGTGGGAAAAAAGTGATGTTTTCGTGAGGTTGTGTGGTTCATTTGAAAAAAAGATTGCTTCATTCAAGAAAAGAATGAAAAAAAAAAAACAAAGTCCAAATTCTTTTTTCATATGAAGGGATCTTTTCTCATGAGGTTGTGTCATTCATACAAAAAAAGATTCCTGCATATGAAAAAAGAATGTGAAAAAAACCTAAGTAAAAATTCTTTTTTATATGAAGGGAATATTTTTTCATATGGTCCAATTCTTTTTTTGTATGGTGTATGGCCATACAATAAAAGACATTTGTCTCATAGGAAAATAAATTTGGCTCAAGAAAAAATATTTCAAAATATGTTAAAAACACATTTCTGGGTGATTTTTCCCAAAATAAACTGCATAATCTACCTAATGGGGGCTTGATTAGCAAGATACATGTGTTGGTATCTCCGCATTGTGTCATTTTTATGTGTTATCAAAATATTAAAAAAAACAATAACCCACAAAGAAGATAGTGGCCAAATGAAAAAAAAGATTTCTTCTCTCAAAAAAGATTACCCCCCATGTGAAACAGTATCTTTTTCTGTATGGGCCAAATTATTTTTTCATCTGAAACAGCTATTCAAATGACTGTACTGAGCATGCTCATAACTGAAATTTCACATCTTTATAACTCTGGAATGGATTAATATATTTCTCACTAAACTAGTAAAAGGCAACATTCTGGGACAGGCCCTTTCTACCCTGAAAATTTCAGAGCAAAATTCCAACCCATCTGGGTGCTAGGTGATGACAAAAAAACAAAACAAATAACAGATTTGTCACTTTTTTCACCATCTGTATGTCAGAATCTGCTCATCTGAGCAGAACAATACTTAGCAGGTTAAGAGACCTTGCCCTAAGACCATGCATGCAAAATTTCATGCAAATCTTTTGAACAGTGGTAACGCTATTAAAGTAACAAATTTGCGGTCTAACATTAAACAGTCTGCTCAACCCTAACTATAGTGGCTATCACTGTAAAAAATAATGATATTTACAAATACGCTGTATAGAATGTGTTCTTCTATAAGGCAGTTGTGACTGACAGCAATGCTGTGAACAGTCTTTAACAAAAAAAAACACACACTATTCCTTTTTATAAATCATGAATTTCAAGTCATCACTGCAAACGCTAAAGAGGATACTACAATGGGATGGTAACCTATCTCATTATATCATGTTTTTTCATTATGAACCTACAGAGCTTTATTGATTCCCATGCATAATTCAACATTGATCTGGCCCACAGCCTGCTTCCCCAGTGCTCATAACCCTGCTAGCAGATGTATTGCTGGCATCTCACCCTCTCTGTAGAAAACTAATCGTGGTTCTGCCCACTGATGTACTGAAGTCAATCTGAACACCATTGCTTGATCTTTAAATAAGATGCACTACAGCACTTAATCTCTCTCTTGCTTCAGACCTGTTGTCCCCCCCCCCATTTGATCTCTGTTCTCACCCCTGAATACTGGAATTTTTGATTTTCTGATACTTTTGTGTCATGAGGAAACTGTAACAAAAATTGGGAACCATGTTTCATAGTGCTTAAGGAACAGCATCCCCATTAAGCATGAAGAGCTGCTTGGCTACTTATACTAATTTATTTCCCACTAGAAAAGACAGGGGTCAGCAATAGAAAGGCTGTATTCATAAAATGCTTTAATCAAAAAATTTTGTAAAAAGCATAGAAACAAGCTCTCTCATAACAACATAGAGAGAGCAAGGGTATCGCGAGGTGCTACATAAACAAACGCCAGAGTGAGTGGCAGAAAAACAGACATGTGACAAGCAAATCTGCAGAGTTAAACCAACAGACATACCACTCCAAGGCTGGAAAAGCTTATATGTCACAGGCTGTAAAATAAAGGAGCCATTAGGAATGCTAACATGGAATATGCGATAGCACGTCACTATCATGAAGTGAAACATGGATCTCCAGCCACATTGAGATTTGTCGGTTTGGAGAAAGTGGAAGTAGGATTTCGGGGTGGAGACTTTAATTCAAGAATTCTACAAAGGGAAGCGTTTTGGATTTTTGAACTGAATACGATGGTACCTCATGGCTTAAATGATGAACTTCCTCTATACAGCTTTTTATAGTTAATGGTAGTATTTGTGGATATGACTTGTGTCGTGCTCTGTCCACAAATGGGGACATGACTTTTCCAGCTCTGTCCCTTTTCGGTGTTTCCATTAATTGTACTATTACTATATGGATGTACATTTTGTATAAATAATTTTCTTTGTTTTGGCACTCACTGTTCTGGTGAATATGGTGACACTTATGTAGTATACTTGGTTATGACTTGTTCGTGCTCTAGCCATGTCAAGTGGGGATTATGACTTGTCCGTCTCTTTTCCCTTTTTAAATTTATTAGTGTTTATGTAATTCAGTCATGTATTGTTTACTTTATTTTATTATCTGTAGGTATATGGAGGTATGTGTTAGCACAGGGTTTTGTGGTATATCTCTTTAACAGCTCTCTGTATTTAAGGGGACAGAGAACAGCCAACTCACGCTCTGAAGAAGACGTGGTAGTCGATACGTAAGCGTGACGTCGTGACGTTGGTCCGTTGTCTCTTCCGGGTATCGCTGGTTGCGGTGTGCGGTGTGCAGCATTTCTACGTTCGAATTTTACAGCCTGTGACATATAAGCTTTTCCAGCCTTGGAGTGGTATGTCTGTTGGTTTAACTCTGCAGATTTGCTTGTCACATGTCTGTTTTTCTGACACTCATTCAGGCATTTGTTTATGTAGCACCTCGCGATACCCTTGCTCTCTTTATGTTGTTATGAGAGAGCTTATTTCAATGCTTTTTACATAATTTTTTGATTAAAGCATTTTATGAACACAGCCTTTCTATTGCTGACCCCGTCTTTTCTAGTGGTGAGTTCGTTGTTTCAACTCCTGGGGTATTGTGCAATTCTCTGTTTTTTATGAGACTCCACGGTCCTTGTAGTTTGCTCTTGGACTTCATTATACTATACTAATTTATTTCCCCCTTTATTTATACAGGTCATATAGGATGCCAACCCCTTGTCACCTACCCTGACTATCAGATAAGTATTGTTTAATGTTTAAGCTTCCGATTTGTCTTCCCAAAAGAACTATGGATCCTTTGTGATGCCATCTCTATTTTTCTTTTACAGGTTTGGCCAGACTTCGCCCCTGAGACCCCTACCCCTGGATTCCCTGGACCCAGATAAAAGATTTCTGACTTTCTTATTAGGGAAGGTGGCTGAGAAAAATGAAGGCAAGCAGGACTTCATTGGAAACAAGAGGCCTGATTCCAGAAGCAGTTTAGTTGGATGCAAGGTGCTGGTGCCAAAAAGCAAAGATGCAAGTCACAACTTGTGTCCCCCTTTGTGGCATTCCCTATTCTGGAATGTGGACTGTGCTGGACAGGGAAGCACGGCACCAAATGGGCACTGTGCCACTCCTGTGACCTGCAGCTGGGTATGCCAGGTCACAAGGGGCCTGCACCATAGCGGAGCTCACATTTCCAATTCCAAAAGCCCCACTGTGGCCATTGCAAGGGTCTCCATTTAGATCTGCCAGTAGGTGGTTTAAGCCCCTTGCAACTAACTAGGACTCTGTGTTGTGTGGGCTACAAGTGGGGTTCATGGGCAGGAGGAGCACGGTGGGGCATAGGGAGGGTTGATTTGGCAGCTGGGATGTATGGGATTGCTTTGGCACCCAGTGGGGTGCATATGCCTCCCGATATATAGGGCATAGGCATATGCACCCAGCTCGGTGCTGAACCAGTACCTGACCTCCCTGCTGGCATGCCAATCCACCCTATGTCCCCTCCTGCCCCCTAACCCCCTCTGGGCATGTGTTTGCCCCTAACCACTGTCACCAGTGATGCCCATCCTGTGTTGCACCAGCGGGAGGGGTGCCTCATCATTGCTGCATGTGCTGCTGCTGCACCGCTGGTCAGGCACTGTACTGTAATTGTAGCAATCCTAGGTAGTTTGGAGCAGGAACCTTGCTTTTTCTTGAAATATGGCAGAGGGTTCCTGGTGCACCCAGTATTGCCATAGCCCTTGGAGCGGCACAACTTGCATCGCTCCAAGGGCTCCTTTCAGTGTCAGGACCAAGCTTTTTTATGCAGCTGGGCTATCCTGAAGCAACAAATTGTAAAAAGAAAAATTCCAGAATCCGCTGGCATTTCGCACACACCCTTGTAGGCAGTGTGATCTAGTGGTTAGAGCACTGTTTGGAACCAGAAGATTTCACCAATTTAATCACTGCTATGCCACATTCTCACATATGACCCTGAGCAAGTCATCTAACCTCCCAGTGCTCCAGTCAACCCAGCTCCAGAAATAGGTAGAAGAAGAATGCCACTGGAAAGCTGACGTTGCATCTCAACTGAACTATCCTGGGTAAACACATTGAGGAGAACAAATATTTTTGGCAGCCAGCCAACATTCATAGTCCTCCCCTGCCTCCTCTAGTAGTTAGAGCCCTGTTGGAAACCAAGAGACTCCAGGTTATAGGTCTGCTACTGCGACACACCCACAGCATTAGCATGAGCAACTCACGTTACCTCCCAGTGCTACAGTCCTTACAGTTGCAGAACTGTGGAAAAGCAGGACTCTACTGAAAATGAAATGTTGCATCTATGCTGGCTGAGCCTGGGTAAATAAATTATTAAAAATTCTATCTTTACTGGTCTTTTAGAAAAGACAGCGCATGTATCTGATTTACACACTGGTGGACTGTGCCATTTTAGAACTGTACAGTGCAGTGTTTATGTCCCTTTCAGCCACAGAGTTCTATAACAGAACATGGCTACATTGTACCAAGAATGGAAGAGCTGATCAAGGAGATAAACTACATCATACAGTTCTAAAATGTTCTTTACTACTACTGTGTAAATCAGAATCACCAGCAAAGATGGAACAGTAACATAATGTGAACCAGTACTTGGCAATCAGTGAAAACACAGGTTAAATTCAGTTCTCCTTTAAATATTTTTAGACAAATTGAGGGGGAGAATAGGTGTCTATGGATGGGTGAGGAAGGCTTGTTGGGCTTAGTTTGTCAGGCTGTGTGGCTTACTACAGTATTTTTATTTAGGTAGTATAATCTGTTGGTCAGATCACAAGATTTGGAACTCAGAAATAGCAGGTTCACTCCAACCAAAAGGCAAATACTCACTGTCTGACCTTCTGCAAGTTAATTGATTGCTTACTTGTCCAACACACACAGCTGCAGAAATGAGTAAAAGTTAAACCCCACTTTATTAATTCAATGCACCCAGGTGGGCCACATTATAAGCACACTGTTCTGGCAGCCACAAACTATTTTTTCACTGTTGCTTAAATAATGAAAGTTGTAGTTAGGAAGCACAGTTGGTAATTACAAGCACAGTTAGTCACTTTCAATAAAAATGTTTTAATTCAGCAGCTTTTGACTGTACTCCTGCCCCCTAGCAGAGCTTCAGTGTTTAGAGGTGAAGCACTGGACAGTTTTATTTGCTGCTCTCTGTGCATTCTTGATTTGGTACCATTAAAACAGTGGTGATATGGGGCTGGCCCAGTGGTGCAGAGGGCAGAGGCGCTGTGCACCTTACCTTCTACCATGCCAGCAACCCGAGTTTAGGAATACTGGAGGTCGGGGGGTGGTGGATCGAGCATCTCCAGGACAACTCTCCTTTCCCAGGGTAGGAAAGCATGCCATCTGGTGGAGGTTGGGTGGTACTGCTGGAATTACGAGCAGTGTTGAAGGGAGGGTCTGTGGTTCCATAGCATGTATGTGCCTCTGTATGCACATGCTTATGTGCCACAGTGGCTGGGGAACACTGGGAGAAAATGTAAAAGAGCTGGCACTGCCTTAATGAAGCACTGTCTGCCGCCCCTTTCCCCACATTGCCACCTAGACCACCAATACTGGTTCTGGATGAGTGACACTGGGTGGGGGAGGATGCCCCTCACCTTCCTGGCTCTGCCATGGGGGCAATCCTTTGGGGAATAAATAGTGAAATTAAGTCTGGCGGTGCCAGATTCCAGGTGGGGAAGTAGGAATGGGGCTGTGTAGCCCACCTGCATCAATCTGTGTGAGAAAAAGCTTTATGGCAACAAAACAAAAAAACAGTAGTGCCAGCTTATTTAAGCATTGTATGATTGGTCTGTGTAGCAGTCCATTTCCTGTTAGAATTATAATCAGGAAGTGATTCTGAGCTTTGACATAGCAATTCATTGGAAGACAGTTCATGATATATTTTCCAGCTGTGATTTAGTTAGTGGTGGTGCTTGCAAAATTGGTTGCTGCTGCTGCCTCTTACACTTTTTTAAGATCCTAGTGGGTACTGCTGATATCTGTGCATAGGAAATGGAGGGGTCACTGCAGCTTGGAAACTGCCAGATGCAGACACAACAGCAGGACTCCCCTGCCCAGCAGAACACTCAGGATCTGCAGAGCTTGAAGCTACAGGAAGGCTCCAGGCAGGAGCCAATCAGGAACAAGACCATGACTCCGGCCTTCCAGAACACCAATTGGAAGGGAGGACTGGTGGGGACAGGAAGCATGGGATTTTAAAACTCTGCTGCAGCCTCCCCATCCCAGAAGAAGTCGCCACAGCTCAGAAACTGCTGGAGGAGGTCTCCAGACACAGCAGCAGAACACCTCTGCTAGGCATAACACTCAGGATCTGTGAAGCTTGAAGCTCCAGGAAGGATCCAGGTGGAAGCCAGTTAGGAACAAGACCACACCTTTGGCCCTCCAGGGCACCAATCAAAGGTGAGGACCAGCGGGGACAGGAGGAGTGGAGTTTTAAAACCCTGCTGCAGTCTCCCAGTCCCAGAAGAAGTTGCCACAGCTTGGAAACCATTGAGCGGGGTCCATGGACACAACAGTAGGATCCCTCTGCCCGGTGGAACACTCAAGCTCTGAGGACTCTGAAGCTCCAGGCATGAGCAAATCAGGAACAAGACTGCACCTCCAGCCCTCCAGGGCACCAATCAGAGGTGAAGACTGGTAGGAGCAGGAAGCTTCCTTCTACTATAACAGGATTAGGCCTCCAAGCTCCCCCCCCCATACACACAAAGAACCAACTTGCAAAGGACATTGGAGTCTGCCCACCAGAGGCCGCCCAGTGAGACAGTCAGCAGCTAGCCACTCTGCCTCTCTGCATCCCCAGTGGATCCCTATCAAGGTAAACCTGTTGGGGGTTGCATTATAGAATGGTTGTACTTTCAAGGCTAGCTAGACATTTGGGAGTAAGTGTGACAGTGGGCTTAGGGATTGCCATTTGTTATTCTTTTTTATTGTTTTTGTGTTGCAAACTGCTACTAGGTATTAGCGAGTTTCTGGGTTTCAGGGATTGACAATAAACTGTTGTTAGGGTCTGGTTCATTTCAGGGGACTTGCCATTAAACACTTGCTAGGTAGTAGGGAGCTTCAGGGATTAAGAAGCTTGTAGTTACTGGGTACTAGTAGAATAGCCCTACATGGTCTGGGACAGGAAAATGGTCAGAACAAGAAGAACAGGAAAAAGGAAAATGTGGGTAGTGGTGCAATGCAGTGCTTGTGGGGCAGCAGTCTACAAAGAGACCTTCTGGAGATGGCAGTGCTGTCCCATCTGTGTGCGCCTCTCTGGGTGGGAGAAACTGGCCTCAATGCTTCAGGAAGCACAGCTAGACTAAGTCACATTGGTGAGGAGTTGAGGGACCATCTCTCCCATCCAGGGACCTCCTAGCCAGACACTGATACCTGAATGGTTGCCGGAAGGAAGGAGCGGTTGAACTCCGGTGGGCTTAAGGCAGGTAGGGGTGGTAGGGTCTGGAAGGTTGGGGGAAGCAGCAAGCTGGCACACTCCTCATTCAATGGCACTAAGAAACTCTACACCTTTCTAGCAATGCAGGGCTTCCAAGAAGGGGCACTCGAGGTGGTGGACAGTGAGGATAGGGGGACCCACCCAAATAAAGTCCTTGGAGGGGAGGACCCCAAAGAAGAAGAAAGCAACTTCAAGTGGTAACTCTATAGTCAAGGGGATAGAATTGTGGAAAGAAAGGGGCAGAGAGGGAGGTTGAGTGCTTGCCTGGTGCATCGGCTTGGAGGGATGGAAAGTGCATCCAGAGCATCACGAGGGCTATCGGAAGGAAAGGGGAGCTGAATGTCATTGTCCACCTGGGAACAAATGACCTAGCTCTGGAAGGGATGGGGCCGTACAGGAGCTGCTTAGAGAGCTGGGGAAGGGTCTTAGGCAGGTAGCACACACTGTAGCCTTTTTAGTAGTGCTGCCTGTCTACAACAGGGGAAGGAGAGGGAGCCCTGCATTAAGGCCTTCAACACATGGTTGAAGGAATGCTACTGTAAGGAGGGGTAATGCTACTGTAAGGAGGGGTAAGGCTACATTGGGCACTGGGGCTCCACCTGGATGGATCAGAACTTGTACTGGGGGGATGACCTGCATCCATCCAGGAAGGGAATGGCAGTCATCAGTGGATGGTTTAAGTGTTACTTTATCGGGCATTTAAACTAGCCGAGGGGGATGGTGGAAGTCAAAGAGGTGGCAGAAACTGCCCCCCCCCCCGTTGGGATGGAGGGTAAAGAAATCCAGTTGAAAAGATTCCCACCAGAATGAAAGACAACCAGGGTTGCAAGGGATCAGCATAGAAGGAGGGGGGAAGAGAAGTAGGTAGTACAAAAGGAAGAGGAAGGGAAGCAGTGAGAAAACATAGGAAGGATCAAGAGTAAGGCTAACAAAACCTGGACAGCCATGTGTGCCAATGTTTGAATCTGGGAAATAAGATACCAGACCCAGAGGCCACCATGGCTGAGGCAGACCTGGATATTGCGGCTATCACTAGGGAAGTGTGGGTACTAAAATACCTGATTCACAAGAGCACCCGTGGGTACCTCTAAAGTACCCGAAAAATATCTGGATGAAAACCAAGCAGTTGGGTCTGGTTGGATAGTGACTACACAACCCACACTACGACCTGATTACTCAACCCTGAATTTAAAAAAACACAATAAATCACTTTAGCTGGTGTTCTAGTGGACCCCCCCTTCCCTATCCCCGATCCCCAATCTGCCATTTATTTCCCTGGTGGTCTAGCAGACCTCGACCCCCCACTCCAGCTGGTAGTGCCCCCCGCTCCTCCCCCATTTAGACTCCAAGCGAGTGACCAGCACAGCCCTCCACTATTCACTATGGCTGGCCACCTGACTGAGCATGAATGAACGAGCATGTACTTGTACAAGCACATGTCATTCATTGATGGACCAGCTCCTAGTCATTTGCTGCTAGCTCTGTGGGTGGCACAGACAAGAGGAGAGTGCTGATTGGGTCACGGGTGGGGGGACAGGATGGGGGGAATGGGGGAGAGGAATGGCATGGTTGCCATTCCCCACATCATGTCTCCTTGCCCACAACTGTAACAGCCCTCACCTCATGTCTGTGCCACCCTCAGAGCTGGCAATGAATGACTGGGAGCTGCAGTGAATGAATGATCACATGCTTGTACAAGTATGTGCTGATTCATTCATGCTCATTTGGGTGGGTAGCCATGGTGGAGAGCAGAGGGCTGTGCTGGTCACCTGCTCAGGGTCTGGGTAGGGGGGAGTGGGTGTCACTACCTGCCGGGGTGGGGGTTCGCTAGACCACCAGGGAAATAAAGGGCAGATCGGCAATAGGGAGAGGGGTCCATTAGACCACCAGGAAACGTGTCTATTTTCAGACAGATCAGGGATAGAGAGGGGGTCTGATAGGCCACCAGGGAAAGTGATGATTTATTTTTTTTATTTATAAGGGTAGATAGGGGATAGGGTGGGGGGAGGTCCATGTGACCAACAGATAAAGTGATTTTTTTTTTATTTATTTGATCGGGGATAGGGAGGGGGTCTAGGTCAGGTATGGTAACCCATTACCCTCCTCAAACCACCCAACCCGTGAAGTCCACTGTTATGTTGGGTAGGGTAGTAAATTACCCAGACTACTCTATCTGACCAAAATATGCTGATACACGGAATTCAGGTGGGGGCTGAGGTGCTGTGGGTTAACCTTGAATCAGAAAATGGAGCCATCATTCAGGAAGGAGAAGTATACAGGCCTCTGATACAGGGAGAGGACTTTGATGAAGAAATATTGCAAGACATTGGCAAAATGGGTAAGAAGGGGGAGGTGGTGCTGGTGGGGGACTTTAATCTGCCTGATGTAGAGTGGAGCCTACCTGCTGCAGCATCAGCGAGAAACAGAAACATCTTGGACTCCCTCCAGGGGGCATTCCTGAGGCAGCTAGTTAGTAAACCTACTTGGGGAGGGGCAATACTGGACCTGGTACTTACAAACAGGGACAGTGTTGATGGCATCAGAGTGAGAAGGTATATGGGGACCAGCTACCATCGCACAATGTGATTTAATATTAGGGTATACCATGAGTATAGTGACTGAATATGGGCGCCAAATCAAAATAGTGACTCATATTGGGCATTATACTCTTGGGCTACCCTGTAAGTGTAGCGACAGTAGACAAACTCGAGGGTAGTGGACAGCGACAGGAAGGGGGGAATAGTGAGGGGAAGGGGAGGGATATGGAAGGGGTTTTGAAGGCTGGGTGTGCCTGCTGCTGCCAAGCTAGTCATGTGGTGTGGTGGTGTGGGTGGTTAGCTTTGGTGCTGCAGGTATGGGGTTCGGGACCAGGACTGGGTGCGTAGAATCTTTGCCACTACCTGAGGTTGCAGCACTTAATTTTTCTGCGAGATGGGATTTTTTCCCCTCCCTGACATGCACCCCCTGTAGTTGACAATCTATAGTCATAGGGGTGCAGGGGGCAAAGCCCCCCATGGGAAGGGGTGGCATGGGGCATGGTGGGCACAACCCCCCCCTGCAAAAATACTTTTTGCCTTTCCAGATGGCAGGTCGCCTGGAAGTGTATATCGCCGATTTGCTTTTCAGCAATATATACTCGCCATAATAGTGATTACTGTTCTGCAATCGCTATTATGACATGGAGTCCAATATTAGAATAACAGCGGAATGTAGTCACACAAGAGCAAGAGTACTGTACTTCAGAAGGATTGACTTTACAAAATGGGGGACTGCCTCTGAGAGGACCTGGTGGGAGGGGATGTCATGGGGGGAGGGCAAATGGGCCAGATTAAAAGAGCATAGCAAAGACAACAAACCTGTAAAACAGGCAAGTAAGAAAAAGCAGAAGGAGGAGGAGGAGACCATTATGGTTCTCGAGGGATGTACAAAAGGTATGGGCAAAAACACTGGCATTCAGAAGGTATAAGGAGACCAAGAGGGAGGAGGACAGGGAAGTGTGTTTGGGGAAACAGAAGGAAGCAGGCAAAGTAGTAAGGAGTGCAAAGGTACAAGCTGAGGAAAGAATAGCCAAGACAGTGTCGAAGGGGGATGAAACATTTTTTGGGTATATCAGCGAGAAAAGGAAGACCAAGAGATGGATTGTACAGTTAAAAAAGGAGGGAAGAGACTGTACAGAGGAGGACCAAGAAAAGACAAACATCTTAAACAAATATTTCTGCTCAGTGTGCACAGTGCAGGGGGAAGGGGAGAGACCACAAATAAGTACCAAAAACTTGGAGGGCAGGCAAGAGGACACCAGTCTCTTTTCTGAGGAAAGGGTCAGGAAAGCACATGCTAATCTGAGGGTGGAAAAAGTCACGGGGCCAGACAGGGTGCATCCAAGAGTGCTAAAGGAACTCAGTAAGGTGCTGGCTGCACCTCTGGTGGATTTGTTTAACTGTTTACTGGAGACCAGTGTGGTCCTGCAAGACTGGAGAAGAGTGTATGTAGTCCCACTTCACAAACGTGGTAGCAAGGAAGAGGTGGGAAATGACAGGCCCGTAAGCCTGACATCTGTAGTAGGGAAACTGATGGAAACACTATCAAAGGAGAGAATCATGGAACACCTGGAATCCAACAGAATGCAAGACCAGAGGCAGCATGGCTTTATGGAGGGGAGGTTCTGCCAAACAAATCTGACAGAGTTTTTTGAGGGGTACTATGATTTGAGTGAGTATTATTGAGCTGCTCAATATGAGCGACTCAATAATACTGCTCGTTCTGAGAGTGAGTAGGAAAAGACACCGACGGGTAGGTGTGGCAGTGAGCTGCACTCACTGTAACAGGATGTATTTGTTTGGCTAAACCCTGCCAAGCTGGCCTTTTGGTGTAGTGACTAGAGCCACTGCTGTCTGAACTGGTGGACTTAGGTTCTACTCTGGGTGTGGAACTGATTTTTTTTTTTTTGGGGGGGGTTGTATCTTGCCCCTATGTTTACTCCCCCTGGAGTTGAGAATCTATAGACTGGGGGTGTGGGGGGTGCAGCCCTCCACATAAATCCATTTATTTTTATTGCCATGCATCAGTGAGTAAGTGACCATCGCGGTTTGCGACGGTCGGTGTAATGTTGTTCACTGTTTTGACATTGAGCGCATTTGAGGTCATGGTATGTTATCGGCACAGTTAAAGACTCGCTGTTATCACATAAAACCTTTTTTGAGTGGGTAACCAAGGTGTTGGATTAGGGACGGGCAGTGCACCCGGCCTACCTGGACTTCTGTAAAGCCATTGCCACCGTGCCGCATAGGAGGCTGGTAAACAAGTTGGGTAGCATGAGGGTGGGTAATAAGGTAAGAAACTGGTTAGGGGATAAGAGGCAGAGGGTGGGAGTAAATGGGGTTCGCTCCAAGAAGGGGAGAGTGACCAGCGGGGTACTGCAGGGATCAGTACTGGGGCCAGTTCTCTTTAATGTCTTCATTAGCAACATAGCATAGGAACTGAGGTGGTCCCCCTGCACAAAAGTGGAAGTAAGGAGGAGGCAGGCAATTACAGAACTGTAAGCCTGACCTCAGTGGTGGGGAAGCTGATGGAGTACCTGCTTAAGGAGTGGGTAGTGAAGTTTCTGGAGTTAAGACGCAAAAGACACAAGGCAGCATGGATTCACTGAGGTAAGGTCCTGTCAGACTAATCTTATCACTTTCTTTGACTGGGTGACCAGAGTGGTGGATCAGGGAGTGGCGGTGGATGTGGCCTACCTGGTTTTAAGCAAGGCCTTCAGCACTGTTCCACATAGAAGGTTGCTTAACAAATTGGGGAATCTGGGTATGGCCTCTAAAGTGGTAAAATGGGTTGGAAACTGGCTAAAAGGCAGGACCCAGAATGTGGTAGTAAATGACATAAAATCTGAAGAGGGGGAGGTGACCAGCAGGGTGCCACAGGGATTGGTGCTGGATCCAGTCCTATTCAATGTCTTCATAAGTGACATTGCAGAGGGACTGGAGGGGAAAATATGCCTGTTCATAGATGACACCAAGATCTGCAACAGAATCGACACACAGGAGGGGTTATATAAAATAAGAAACGACCTAAGACTACTTGAAGAATGGTCAAGGGTTTGGCAGTTGGGTTTCAACACTAAGAAGTGCAAGATAATACACCTGGGATACAGAAACCCAAGAGAGGAATACAGAATGGGGGGTAGGTTCTAGCCACCACAAGTCAGCAGAGAGACCTGGGGGTTTTCATGTCTGATGACCTGAAATCGGCCAAACAATGAGAAAAAGCAGAGGGGAAAGCAAACAGAATGCTGGATTACATAGGATGTGGCATAACCAGTAGGAGGAACAAAGTGGTGATGCCACTGTATAGATCACTGGTGAGGCCTCATGTGGAATACTGTGTCCAATTCTGGAGACCACATCTCAGGAAGGACAGAGACAGAATGGAAGCAGTCCAGAGAAGAGCACCAAAAATTATACATGCACTGCACCACAAGCCTTATGAGGAAAGACTCAAGGAACTTAACATCTATTTACTGGAAGACAGAAGGGAGAGAGGTTATATGATAGAGACTTTCAAATACCTTAAAGGAAAAAGCAGGGTACAGGAGGGCAGCATATTTCAGAGAAGAAAGTACACAAGGAAAAGGGGACATAACATGAGGTTGGAGGGAGGGAAGCTTAGAGGGAATGCTAGGAAGCAGTTTTTTTCACAAAGAGGGTGGTGGATCTGTGGAACAGCCTACCAGCAGAGGTGGTGGAAGTGAAAACAGTACGGGGATTCAAAAGTGCATGAGTTTAGCATACAGGCACCCTGTTGTGCAACAGAGCGGGGGAAGGTAGTCCAGATAAGAGTGGGGATTGCCAAACCAAGTAGGGAAATGGGCAGACTAGGTGGGCTGTATGGTCCTTATCTGCTAACAGATTCCATGTTTCTATGTAACTGGAAGGGAAAGTCTGCCTCTTTGCAGATGACACCAAGATCTGCAACAGAGTGGACACTCCAAGGGGTTCAGAGGATGGAAAGAGATTTAAAATGACTGGAGGAGTGATTAAAATTTTGGCAGCTAAGGTTTAGTGCAAAAAAGTGCAAAATTATGTACTTGGGTCACAGAAACCTAGGGGGTACAGTACAAAATGGGGGAAGATATACTAGCAACAACCAAGCAGGGAAGAGATCTCAAGGTAATTATATCAGATGACCTACATGTGGTCAGACAATGTGACAAAGCAATCAGGAGAGCTACTGGGATGCTGGGGTATATAGGTAGGGGTACTACCAGCAGGAAGAGGGAAGTAGTGCCACTATATAGGTCTCTGATAAGATCATACCTACAGCACTATGTCCAGTTTTGGAGACCACATCTCATGAAAGCCATAGACTGGGCAGAGGCCATCCAGAGGACTGCTACCAAGATGGTACAGAGACTACATCAAAAGTCCTACAAGGAGAGGCTAAAGGAACTAAATATGTACACCAGGGAGGAGGGGGGAGAGAGAGAGGGGTTATATGATCCAGACCTTTAAATACCTCACAGGAGTGAATAAAGTATAAGTGGAAGGTATTTTTCAGAGAAAAGGATACTCTAGAACAAGGGATCACAATATGAAGCTAGAGGGGGTTCGGTTCAAGAGAGATGTGTGAAAATACTTCTTCACAGAGAAGGTGATGGATGCAGTGAAGGTGGTGGGGTCAAAAACAGGGGTGGGACTCAAAAAAGCCTAGTAGACGCACAAGGGAATCATAAGGAGTAGGTAAGGGATGGAAGAGAAAGTGCCATAGACCTGGAAGGTTCTGCAGCAAAGACAACAAAAGTGCAGACTGGATGGGCCCAAGGGGCTCTTATCTGCCATCAGGCTCTGTGTTTTATGTGGTTTCATGTCATAATAGTGATCGCAAAACAGCGATTACTATCATAGCAAGTGTATACAACTGAAAATCAAATCGACGACATACACTTTAAGGCAACCCAACTTACAGATGTAAAAAAAAGTGTTTTTGTGAGGGGGGGGGCGCTGTGCCCCCAGCACCCCCCTGAATTAGGATTCTCAACTCCAGGGGGGTGCATGTCGGGAAGGGGGCAAAATCCAGATCTCTCAAAAAATTAACTGCTGCAGCTGTGGCAAAATGTAACCTGCTCCCAAACTCAGTACCTGTTATGCCAGAGATAGCCTCCCTTGCCACCACACCACATGGCTAGCTCAGTGGCAGCAGCTACAACAGTGCCTGAAAACCCCTTCCCTGTCCCTCCCCTTCCCCTCGCTATTCCTCCCTTCTGTTCACTCTTCCCCCTAGTCACTATCCCATACCCTCACTATTACGCAGGGTAGCCCACAATAAAATTACCCAAAATGAGTCGCTATATTTCTAGTCACTCATTTTGGGTCGCTCTTATGATGTGATACCTTCTATGTTTCTATGGATGAGCAAGAGGTGATTGTCTCAGAAGCATGCAGCTGAAGCTCCATCAATGTTTCCCTTACACTCTGTAAAGCTTTTACCAGACTGAGTGATCAAGCCTCAAGCCCGACCCCAGCTGTATGAGAAACCGTAACTCTGTGAGTCCCTTGATGTCGACTGTAGTTTATCAGTTACTTTACTGGTGGTGGGTTCTCAATCTCACCATTGCTATCTCCCCTCCCACCTGACCACCTGGTGTAGAGTGGACTTGAACCATTGTGTACAGTATAGTGAGTGTTAGTAAAAAGCCATGCCACTTTATGAAAGCCCTCCTTGAGGGCACTGTATACAATAAATTGGTAAAACTGACAATAGATGTGTTCCTCACATAAAAACAATTCACTGACTCAATAGGCAACTAGATATGGAGTCGGTAATGCAGTTGACTGCTGGGGTGTTGTGCTTGTGAAATGTATGGAGTGCAAGTCTGATTATCTTGTGATGTATGTGGCCTTTCACACTCTGTTTCTGGAGAACTGCCACCCTTTTTGGGGTACAGGAGGCACAGGAACCCTCTTGAGGAGGATTTCTCCCCTAAAGGCTCTGCAAAACAGTCTATTGGCTAAGGGTACCTTAGGGAAGGAGCCTAGAAAGGGAGAGGAGAGCTAATGGATGAGAGGGGAGAGGATGGTGGGGGCAAGAGAATGGATGTCTGGAGGACACTTGGGTCATTCGCAATTAAGAAACACTCAGAGGGGGTGTGGTGTGCGTCACCCACTGCCCCAGCTAACCACAAGCATTGCCTGACAATTCACTGCCCCAGTGGCCAACTATGTACAGTATGTATGTATGTATGTGTATGTACGTATGTATGTACAGTATGTATGTATGTATGTGTGTATCAATGGAGTCAGTAGTGCAGATGGTTGCTGAAGTGTTTTGCTTGTACAGTGTATGGATAGCAAACATGAGTAGCTTGTGGTGTACGTGGTCATTCACACTGTCTGTTGGTGGGGAACTGTTCAGGATATCACAGAAGGGCTCTAACCCTATAGATGCCATAGGACGCAGTCCTTTGGCTAAAGGTACCTTTGGGAAGAAGCCCAAAAAATAGCTCAAATGCATGTAACAGTAGTGTCAGGACATTGTCTTCTACTAAAGAAAGAGGGACGAGGAAAGACCATGAAGCAAAGTAATCAGTGAAGGAGTAGAGCCAACATCCAGGTCCCAGCAAATCCGGCAGAAGAAAATTAACTAGACCCTAGCAATACAAATAATTTTATGACCATCAGCATGGAGAAGGAGAATAAACCCTTGTGGAGAAAATCTCTGGGGATTCAAGGCTTCAGGTTGCCATCCCTCCAGGTGTCAAACAAATTATTACTGACCAAGACATCAGTTGGGCCTGCAAGAACTCCCGCATTCTAGGAAGATGTGAGCTTCTCCTTCCAACAGAAGGTCTTCTATCACAGAGGAACCGAAGGCTTGCCATCTGGGCTTGACTGTAGCCATTCTAAGGAATGTCAGGTTATGATCACCCTAAAAAACGATGATCAGAAACAGTTGTTTCTAGCCAGGCAGCCCAAAACCACTTCTGGTAGGGCTCTTTGATATAGGAAGCTGATCCCTTGAGAGAGTCAGGTGGTGTAGCATGAAGTCACTGAGGGCAAAAACATACTGATCATTGCAGCATGACATCATTGAGAGTGAAAGCATAATGAATGTTGCAGCAGAAAGCCAGAGAGACAAAAGCATACTGAGCACTTGAGAAGCTGTGACAGAGTGTATTCTAAGCAATAGGAGGACATGTGCCCGTTGATGGTTGGTGAGGCATTTGTCTGAAAGTAGGTAGTACAGTAGGAATGATAGATGGTAAGAGTACACATGATCCATCAGTAGAGGACAGGATAGCTGCCTTGGCAGGTTGGTGGAGCTACTGTACAGAGCAGTGGAACACAGGCTTCAGGAATATCTGGAATGAGTCACAACACCACCATAGGAGCAAGTAAAGGCACCAGGGGCCAGATAGGAGCACAGAACAGAATGGCAAGAAATCAGGCTGGGAGAGGTATCAATGCCCTGGGGGTGGGGAGACCAGAGTTGTACAGAGTGTCGGTAAATGGAGTGGAATTGCTGCAAACCCAGAACATATGAACATACGA
Source organism: Neoceratodus forsteri (assembly GCA_016271365.2). Taxonomy (NCBI): domain Eukaryota; kingdom Metazoa; phylum Chordata; order Ceratodontiformes; family Ceratodontidae; genus Neoceratodus; species Neoceratodus forsteri. Next base: position 1,023,330,500 of record CM028129.1, read on the forward strand.
ACATACGAAATTTGCCAGCAGATAAAGGCCTAGAGGTCTATCAAGTCTGCTCTGAATGTGCAGCTAGCACCCCTTATTCTGCAGCTGCCCTTCCCTTCCACCCTTCCCCTTCATTGACTGTACCCCTAGTCCTGTCCCATCCCCTTTTGAAGCAGTCCACTGTTCTACTGGATACCACTTCTGCAGGTAACGCATTCCACCCAGCCACCACCCTCTCTGTAAAAAAGTGTCTCCTCATCTCCCTCCTGAACCTTCCTCCCTCCAGTCTCATATCATGGCCCCTGGTGTCCCTCCCCTCCTTTACTTTGAACAGCCCCTCTGTACCTGTCTTGTTTCTTCCTTTCATGTATTTAAAGGTTTCAATCATGTCCCCCCTGTCCCTCCTCTCCTCCAGTGAGTACATGTTCAACTCCCTCAGCCTCCTCTGTTATGATAAGTCCCCCAGTCCCTTGATCATCTTTGCTGCCCTGTGCTGCACCCCTTCCAGTAACTTAATGTCCCTCTTCAGATACGGGCACCAGTACTGCATGCAGTACTGCAGGTTCGGTGTAACTAATGACCTATACAGTGGCAGAATCACCTCCTCCCTCCTCAAGGATATACCCCTTGCAATACGACCCAGCATTTTGTTTGCCTTTGCAGTTGCCTTCCTACATTGTGCCGAGTTGTTCATTGACCCTGTAATAAGCACCCCCAGATTCTTCTCCTCCTCTGTCTGGGCTAGCTGCATTCCCCCTAGCTGGTAACTCCTCCTTGGGTTCTTCATCCCAAAATGCAGCACCTTGCACTTTTTGGCATTAAACCCCAGTTGCCAGGTGTCTGACCAGGTTTCAAGCTTTGCCAGATCATCCTGCAACCCCTGCCATCCCCCAGGTCATCCACCACCGCTCCTACCTTGGTATCATCAGCAAACAGGCTGATCTTGCTCTTGATATCCAATGATATGTCTGCAATGAATATCCCAAACAACACTGGTCCCAACACCGAGCCTGTGGAACACCGATCATCACTACCCTTGTCTGTGATAGCTCCCCACCCATGACCACCCTCTGTTGCCTTCCCTGAAGCCAGTTCCCTACCCATCTCACCAGCTTTGCACCTGCCCCTGTGCCTACTAACTTACTTCCCAGCCTTCCATGCGGCACCGAGTTGAATGCCTTACTGAAGTCCAGATACAGGATATCCACTGCATGGCCCCTGTCCAGTTGCCTAGTTACCCAGTCATAGAACTAGAAACACATAGAACACAGAAGTAGTCAGGTGGAAGCAGCCCTGGCAACAGCAGTCACTGAGCACTCAGGCAGGACATGCAGAGGGCCACCCAGAAATCAGGATGAAGAAGATTAACAATCCCCAGGCAGTGGTCACATGACAAGGTAAGGAGGAGGGGAAGAGCTGGCAGGAAGCAAGCAGCCCAATGGTTGCTGCAAGAGATTGGGTGCCTAGAGGACACTTGAGGAATGCGTACTTAAAAAGCTTTCAGTGGGTGCATGGTACATGTCACCAACTTCCCCTTCTGAACTTCAGACATTGCTTGACAATTGTAACACACAGACTAATGAGACATGAAGGCCTTCTACAAAAATAAACAAAGATAACAATTGGAAGGTTTGGCCTGTAGTTCAATGGACACATAGCCAGCCACTCCCACTTTCCTGACCTATTTAAGCAGTTCCTGTCAGCCTCCTACTGAAGTACTTTTTTCTTTGCTGGCTGGAGGCTCTGCCTGTCTGTTCTCTGCAGCTGGCTGGGGCCTAGTCTGGGGCCTGTGCCCCCCACCACCTTGCTGCTTCTATTTGTCTCTGTTGGACTCCTGCGTTTGTTTTCCTGCTTCTGGTTTGTATTTTGCCTCCGGCTGTGTGCTTCTTTCTGTCATTACTTGTTGCTTTCTATGTTTGCGTGCCTTTGTTTTGGGCCTTATTCCCTATTCTCCATGTTTGTGTGTTTTGGTTTTGTCTTTTGGGGCTTTGTTTCTAAGCTCCTAGCATATTGCTACTCCAGAGTTCATATTACTTGCTCTCAGTCACTCACCACTTTCAAATTACTTGCAATGCAACTGCAACAATTATCTGCGTGTTTCAGCTCAATCATAGCTACTCTCCATGCTGCACTTAATTGTTTTCACCTGATTCAGGCTCACTCTGAACCATAGCTATGCAGCTCAATCATGCTCTCTCGACTCATTCTACTTACCTCATTGCTGCAGTTTCATTGCACTGCTAGGTGATAGCTACTTCAGAGCATGGTGTCTCCTTTCTTTCTGTTTATTGAAGTTTACAACTCAGTGTACTCAATACAGATGCTGCTTCTATGTTTGTGCACTCTGTTATACTCTGAGGTCAGCTAAGCTACTGTTGATGCTGTCAACTAGTTTAAATACCTGCATGTGGGTCTCAGCCTTTCCATCACTTTCTTGTATTTCCTATGGCGGGGACTTGGAGGTGTTTGGGGAGTCATGGCCCTGTGTGGCTAATAACTTATGTTCTAAATCCTTTCTCTACTGCCGAAAAATCCTCAGAGTATGTGTCACCTTTATTGGCTTTTTGAATGCATGGCTGGCTTGCCCCACTATTCACAGTGCTGCTTCATTGCTACTATGTTTTGCAGACCTAAGTATGGGTCCAACTATTGCTACTCTGTTACTGACCTATGTGCAGGTCCACTCTTGCTTATGCAATCTTTGCTTCATGATTACCACCAGCCTCTGGGATGTCTGCTGCACTCACTACTACACCCGACCTTTGCAAGGTCTCAGCACTTAACACTCATTTCAGCTCCTTATCAGTTCTGGGGCATGCCAGCCATACCATTCTGGTGGAGGGTTTCCCTGCAGCCAACAGTCTCGCTCTGCATTTTAAGTCTGCATCTTGAGCGTGCTCGACTTGGGGTGGGGTCCTTCTCACCTGTCCCATAGCTGGGAATGTCCTCACTCTGGGCTTGACTTCAGCTGTTTGCTGACACAACAGCAGCTCCTGTGAAGAATGGTTACTCCAGTCTCCTCTGGCTCTAGTTGTTCCACTATAATGGTTATCCATTGGCTTTAGTGGTTTCCATAGCAAAGCACCTTCACTGCATACTCCCTACGACTATCTCTGGTTCACCTGGTTTGTGTTTAGGTCGAGTAGGCCATGTGAGTACCTCAGCAGTCATTGCTCTCCTCCTCCCATCTTGGTTGCCCCCGATGTTGCAGAGCACTCTCACAACCTTTAACAGCATTCCCGCTATAGGGACTGAGCGAGAGCTTTCCACCAAATTAGAATATTTTCCACCTCCCTTTCATTGGGTTTCCAAATTTCAGCTGCAGAGCCATCACTAAATAAAATATTCCAGCCTGGAGGGAAGGCAATCTAGACCTTGGATCCCCAGAGATTTCCTTCTCAAAGGTATTTTTTTCCTCTCCTCTGTGCCTCAGGTCATAAAAGTTAGCTAGCTGTAGTTAGTGTTTCCTATTTCTATTAGGTATCTTCCGCTGTTGGATGGAGGTGGATGGTGTCCCTACTTGCCATTCTCTCTCTCCTTAGGAGGTCCCCCATTCTCTAGCGCTACCCACTGAACTCATGCTATTGCTAACCTGTGCATCTCATTACATCATCAAGGCATCTCATTACATTATCAAGCTGTCCAATGCTTTATCTACTACTATGTCACAGCTACTGCTTGCTTATATGCCTCGTACTACTTCATTCTTTTTGGGGATCCTTCCTAAGGTACCTTTAGCCACAGGAATCATCCCGTGGCACCTCTAATGGGTGGAACCCTCTTTGAGGGTTCCTTTCCTTTGGTACCCCTACAGGGTGGTAATTCCTCTGGAATAGAGATTGTGAATGGCCAAAACCAAATTAACACAGTTGCACAAGCATAAAACTATACTGGCTGTGTAGGCCATTGAACATAAAAAACACAAGCCCAACCTTGTTGGCACCAGACACACCTTTTTTTTTTTTTTCTGGTTGATTTTACTTGATAGTCTGATCCATTTAAGCAAATCTGAGGTATAGAATAAAGCAGAGTCCAATTACAATAAAACTGTTAATCCAATCCCTATCCCAGATGCTGGTCCTGTATTGTCAACTGATTCTGAGTAGCCCTCCTAATTTGCATGTTGACAGGATCCTGTTGGTGTCTGTGGTTCTCAGTCACCTCCCACCATGCCCGCAACATAATAATAGCATAGTTGCGGTCCAGTGGTTTCAAATCCACCCACTGTAATGTGCAACACCTGTCAATCATACTGTTGGAAGCTAAACTCCTGGATAATCCTTCAGCTAATAAGCCCCACTTCAGGCCTCAGTAATGAGTGTGGACTGAGAGCATGATGGCAAGGGAAGGCAGCTCAAATGATAGCAGTCCATGCAGTGGCTTGAGAGAGAGAGAGAGCCTGTCTGAGTCAGTAGAATTGAGGCATCCAGCGAGGCAGAGTCAGGGACTGAGCTCAGTGGGCATCCCAGCAGGGAGTTTAAGGATCAATGTTAGGAACTGACAACAAGATGGGTGACTGGATCGATGATTAGCCACATCAGTTTTAATTACAATGATCATATCCCAAAAACTGTCTGATAGACTTTGCCTGTGCCTAAAGTCTAGTTTACAGCAGCAGTGCTGACCAAGACATAGTAGTAAAGAAGCTCTTTTTCATTTAAAGAATGGGGAGGCACAAAGAACCACATGTGTAGACAGGTCTTTTTTTATGTCCAAAATCTTCTTCCTTTATTTTCTGGCCCATACCCTCTACGTTTCACCAACAATATTGGCTTCCTCAGGAGGTGTCTTCCTAAACTCGATATACAATAATCCAATTCAGATATTCTATCCAGTTAGTCTGTTTAGTTCAGAATCAAATCCTCATCAATCTTTGTTTCAAATGGTTTTACCTCCTGTGATTTTGTAGGCCCCATGTTATGGTTGCTCTTTTCTTTATTTGTTATTTAGCCACACTCGATCTTAAGGGGTGGTCGCATGATGATGCTGAAGATCTTGATATTGTTTCCTTATCTACTGAAACAATACTGTACTCAGCCTTTATACAAAGCATTAACTATACATCCCCTGCCTCCCCACTCATTCACAGTTCTTCTGGACAGTGCTCATCTGTTGACTCTTCATTAACCAATGTGCTAGCTAAGTCTTGTACCTAGTCTCTAACTATGAGGTGAGCACGGAGCAGGATGGAATACCTAATTACTATGTCACTCTAAAAGAATAACTGAACCTCCCAGTCTGAATATGGAAAACATCGTGCTGAGCTTTCCCCTGTAACTTTTCCCAGAGAATCTCTTTCCTGGAACTCATTTGTTCCTGTTTGCTTACAGATCTCTTCTGAGGAAGTTAAAATTTTGTTTTATTCCTTATTTCCAGTGACCACCTAAGCATCCAATGCTTTATGAATCCCCAAAACATATTTATGAATGGTGGTTCAGTGCTTCAGTTTAGTTCTCAAACTTCTTAGGGTTTCTTTTACAGTGTTCAGCGGCTGTCTGTTACTTCATATTGCGTTCATTTATTGAATTTTGTTAATCCAGTATGCCCACTGAAATTATACATCCTTTTTTTCTGAGGTGGCTCCAAAATAATTACATAAAATATACAGTAGTTGAAAAATTACACATTTGATTTTTAGACACATCTTAGAAAAACAATGTGAGAATCACAGTAACAACAGCATGAAGCAGGCAAATCATAGTAGATCAAGTCTAAACAAGAAAATAATGAATTCAATTTATGAGTACAAATTAAACAATAACAGGTGCATAGGCTGCACTCAAGTAGATGAGTCTTTGGCCCTTTCTTAAAGCCTCCAAGTGAGGAACAGTTTTTGTAATACAGTTGGGAGAGTGTTCCAAAATAAATTGTTCTGAGGTGGTAAAGGAACTTTTGCCTAGCCCAATTTAACCTTGGGCACCTCCAGTAGAGTACAATTAGAAGAGTGTAATACCTACCTAAGGAGCTTAGAAACAAGGACACCTAGAATGCTTTTGTGGTATAGACATTGAGCATTTTAAAAACAGAACAGAGAAGAGGCTAGGACCCTCTAGACGGGGCCAGTTTAAGGTAGAGAACATATCACAGTGATGTTCCCACGGTTGGGCACCAGAGGCAAAGTGCCCAGTTTTATTGTAAAGGATTTTAAGTTTCTTCATTTCAGCTCCTGAGGGCATGGAGGATTGGAGCAACATACAGTAGCATGGGGAGCAGAATGCTCACTCTTTGCAGTAGTGAGCTAAGCATCCTTAGTGAGGTAGGAACTTAAATGGTAGAGGAGATTTAGACAAGTAGTCCAGATGAGTTTTATTTGTTTCCCATTATTTGAATTGTATTACATTTTCAGTTTTCAAGCATTACAACAAAGCAATCCTGGCCAGAATGGGGTTCCACTCTCTGGAGTTATAGAAGCATACATTCTTCTTTAAGAAAGAAAAATATTTATTAAATAATCTACAAAATAAATCTATACAACTTAATGTATTACAAGAAATGTCCTATTTCCTTTCATTGCATATTAATTGCAACTAACCAGAATATTGTAGTTCTAACTAATCTGCTTAACACTGAAGCAATATCATTTACTTTCAATATTGTGTGACTTATTTCATAAAACTCAACCTCCTAATTATCTTTAAAGGGACACTGTTAACCTTTTTTGTATCATATCCTTTTTAGGTAAAAAAAAAACACATTTTATGATTGCTTACCTTCTCTAAAATTCATTGATGTTGCTGGTTGTTTTATCTGCCTCTTTGCTTATTAGAACTGAAATGCATGGTAATATTTTAGCTATACCCAGCATTGTTTTGCTTCAGATCATTGAACTACTCTTATTGCATTCTTTCTGAACATCAGAAACACCCTTAGCCACTCATGATACAATAGTCTCCTCTACTCCCACTGCATAATGAGCGACTAGATTGTGTTGGGGGTATTCTTGAGTCAAGGAAAGATGCAGTGGGAGTTGGTCAAGAAATGTAAACAAATATGCTTTGATGTAACACCAGTATGGTGGACACTCAGTTTTTCACTTTTTAAAAGAAAAAAGGGATCTGAATCAGACTACCAGCCACATCAATAGTCTCTATAGAATGCAAACAATCATAAAATGTGTTTTTTTAAACTAGGGACATTTTGAGTCCTAAGAGGGTTGACAGTGTCCCTTTAAAGGGGATAGCTGGGTAATAATTTAGGGTAAGGATAAAGAGCTTGGAGTAGGGTATTAGATTTACTATAGAATGAAAGAGAAACTTCAGGCAAGCTGAGCACTGCAATTCTTGTTATACTAAAAATATTGGCTAAAATTATATTACCTATTTACTAATGTATTTTTCTTTTTTGCTTTTTTTAGGAAGCCAGAAAGGAGGAAAGACTCACATGGTTACTGCAGCTATTTTATGGTACAAAAGCTTCATCTACTTCCATAGTACAATAGATACAATGAGTCCATTTTGTGAAAAATAAAATATTTTTGTCATTGTTGAGGCTGTATGTAATTTTTTCTATTTGATATACCTGATTCACTAACTTGTGCCAGTTCTATATTGTAGGAGATAAAGACTTGGAGCTTCCAAGAAGACTCCATCAGTGTTGGAGAAGATGTGGCCTTGCTTGATTCTTCTGCTGCCTTGGCCCAATGTGTATTTAGAATTTGCGTGTTAAGTTCTTGGGACCAATTGGGTTGAAAGTCACTAATATGGGTTTCTTGCTGCTCTAATAAGGCTCAATATAAGAACAAGAAAAGGTGGGACTGTAGTTCATCCATATCTCTGTTAGTTTGTAATAATTTGTAACAGCTAGGGTAAAGAAATGTTGCCATTCTGAGTGCTAGTAGTTAAGGTCAGTATATAACATTTGACCCGCAGATATCTGTAAAGGTTGGTGGGTCTTAGATTATACCTTATTTTGAGTGTATTAAAGGGTAGTAGTTGTCCATCTTCCAATATTGGTAAAATGTATTAATCCTATTCTCTCCCAGGTGCAGTATCCCATGTCCACATGGGTTTTCAGGGGAAAGTCCTGATCCAAATGTACCCCCAGGTACTTTATGGACTCACCAACTTCAATGTGTGATACTGAGGAAGTAGCCACCTATAGCAACTACTGTCTTGTTGTTCACAAGGGTTCTGGAGCTCAATAGTATAAGTGTGCCATTTGCACAGTCAGAACCAGCTTATTAGCAAGAAACCAGTCTTCTACCTCCTTGAAGTCATTAGCAAGCTGGTTGCTGATAAGGCAAGGGTCTTTTGAACTTCTATACTAGACAGCATCACACACACAGTTGCAGTTTGGCCCCTCTACAGTTACCTGGCATGTCATTTACAAATAGGGAGAAAAACAAACACAACATTGACCATTGGAGACAACAGTGATGGGTCTTTGCACTGATTGGACTCCCTTTCACTTCACTTGCTGAGTCCTATTTCCCAAGTAGTGGTTACTCCAGTGACAGGAGAGGCTTTCTAGACTTCAGGTGCTTTAGTTTAGCTAATAGGAGGCTGTGGTTGACCAAATCAAAAGCTTTGGTAAGGCCTATTTAACTGCACCAGTTGCATAGTCATTATCCATAGCATTCAGTATATCAGAGGACAATCATACCAAGGTTATATCAGTCCCATGGTGTTTCCTAAACTCATGCTGCCTGCCGGTGAGTAGGTGATGCCATTTGAGGTACTTCAGGAGTTGATTATAAACTAAACACTCCTGACTTTTAGCTAGGGAACTTAGGAGAGAAATGGGGAGATAGTTCTCCACTCATTCCTTGGGACCTCCCTTATATTCAAGTACCATCATAGACACTTCCCTCTTTCTGGGATATGCCCCTCCATTAATAAGTTATTGAAGAGTAGTTTGATAGGAGAGGCAATGACTGGGACAGCTATGGGGAGAACCTCATGATGGGGGAGCAAGCCACAGTCTCCTGGGATGGCTGGATGGTTAGTCCTTTGTGGAGTTGGTTGGGAGTGAGACTGGATGGGGTACACAGGGGGTGAAATGGGGTATATCCCACTGCCCAAAGGAGAATAAATAGAATTGATAAGAAAGGCAGCCCTGTGGCCACTGCCCACATTATTGGCCAATGTCACCCCAGAATATTAATTCCTTTTGGGCTTTGTCAGTCAGGATCCTTACTAGGGAATCAAGTGATATGTTCACCACTCAAGGGGAATTATAGACAAATCCCATACAGAGTAATTTCATACCTCCAAAGAAAAGCTTGATGGACAAGGACTTAAAGGTGATGTTCTCCTGATCAGGGATATTACTGTAGCTAAGGTAACAATCACCACTTCTGTGCACATCATAAAGTACAAGTAGAAGAGGATTGTTCCCATACAAGTAGGGGTGTTGCAAAAGACACTGGGGTGAATGCCTTGTTTATTATGCAGGGGTGTGCCAATTTCCAAGATTGCTTGGTCCTTGCAGTGAACCACTACGGTACAAAGGATAGCAGTGGCAGTCCCCCTGCAGAGCCGTGTTTGAGTTAAACATACTGTATAACTTCTCAAAGAGAGGGGGTACCTAGGGTAAGACTGCCCTCAGGATACTATAGGGAGAACACCTCACCTGAAAAATATGCAGGACCTAGCAGCTCCAGAGCAACCCAGAACCAGGCCAGAGAGGGGTACCTGGGGGAAGACAGCCCTCAGGATACTGTACCTCACCTGCAATATATGCAGTAGCTAGTAGCTCCAGAGCACCCCAGAACCATGCCATTGAAGTAGAAGTTAAATACAGGGCATACTAGTATACTTAGACCTTTGATTTCAATTGACACCCTGTATTTATTGTGTGTAGAACCTCAGTACTATTCACCTGTTATAAATATTGCACTGTAGTTACCGTACCATGCTGTTATCATGTACTTTCTATGCATATATGTACTTTGATGTTATTGTCACTGTATTGTACCATTGTATACAGCACTCTTGTCAATGCAGCACAAATGTCTAGTTCTAAATATAGGGGTCTATACCCCTTAGCTCAGCAGAACACAAAATCCACAGAACAATGGCTACTGGGAGTAAGAAAGTTCTGCCTGCAGCCTCAAGATGTTGTTCTAACTTGTAACAGCATGCAAGCGAACATGTTCAGCATTGACACAATTGTTTTATACTCTTGCTACAGCAGTAGTTAGTGACAAGATGCAGAATATCCAGATATATCATGAAACCTCACAGGCAATCCCTATTCCTTTCAACTGGATTTTTGTGTTGTTTCATGATATATTGTGTATCTTTTTACTGGCTAGCACTTGAACTGGAATTGTACTCCAAAACTTAAAGAGCTGGTGACATGTCCAGGAGAACTTTAACAAAATCTAATATTTAGGCACATTTCAGCTTGCATTTCCCATTAGTGCTGTATTCCTCCTCTCCATTATGTATTACTGAATCCATCTGTATGAAAACAGGATCTTTACTCCTGAAGTGTTTGTCTTTTCCTGCTGTTTTCTCCTTACCTGAAGTCACAGAGCACTGCTTGTGATATCACAGTTATTCCCATGGCAACAGATTGTGATGTCGCAACACAGGATTATGACTTGAAGCAGGGAGAAAGCTATAGAGGCAGTTGGACTCTAAAGAAACTCTAAGCAATAAAGATAATATATTCATGCAAATTACTTAGTAATAAATAATGGGGAGGAGAAATATATAAACTATAAATGGAATGCAGATAGAATTGTACCTAATTATTATACTTTTTAAAGTTTTTTATTAGGCATCAGTAGCTCTTTAATACAATGTAGATTGCAGTCATTGTAACAATTGAAACATTTACTAACACAAAGCCAGAAAAAAAGATTACATCTCTGCTATGTTACTTTGATTATTGTTTTTTCTAAGCTTTAGAGATTGAACAGGTTTGACATTAAGCTCAAGAAGACTGCAACAAATAACCATTTGGACATGCAGAAAATGAGGCTGACTGACATTGAAATTACTTAAATTTGTTACCCTGACTATAATCATTTCTTTTTTCTCTTCAGTTAAGGAACTTAAACACATTGGCTTGTAGTGTTAATGAGCCCCTGACACAATCAGAATATCTTTCAAAAAATGTATTATAAAGAGAATAATGGATAGTTTAGGGTGTATTACTGGTCAGTAATACTATTGAGAGGTTTCTACATGTCTTGAACCTCGAGATGGTATTCTGACCAGTAATACACTCTAAACTATCTATAGTTTTTTTAAATATATGGATCCAATTTTTTTTTTGTGGGCGGTCGGCTGCTGACATGAATGATTCCATTAGACCTGGCTGACCGCCGCACTGTCTCACTCCATCTCGTTCTCTCCTGTCCACTCGCGCACTCACAGGACACTGCCTCCCTCCATCTCTTTCTCCCCTACCTGCTCGCACAGATGGGACAGTAAAAAAAATATTTTTTTGTCGTACCTTGTCTTCTTTTTGTGGGGGGGAGTGCAGGATCAGCCAGATAAGTCTGTCTGAAAATTAAAAAAATGGGACATACCGTGGAGAGTATGCACTCTCGCTAAGCGATAAATGACCGCCATGTTTTGAAAACCATTTAGCTTGCCCACAGACAGAGAGCGGTCAATGATTAGCCGCATTGTGAGTGTCAGTGGTTGATTGACATTTACAAGGTTTACTGATTTGGGGAGTTGTGGTCTTCCACTGTTGAGCTTGGCTGGTAATACTATCATTCAGGTCCCAAACGATACTATTACAGGACGTGAACAATTGTGTTATCACTGTCAAAGTGTGGTATTATCACTTTGGGAGTGATAGTATTACCAGAAATTTTTTGTATGCTTTAGGACCGTATTAAATTCATTATCCATATATTAATAAGGCATAATTCAGCTTCTATTTCTGATCTTATTTTATAACTCTTACCCTTCTTCAAACTTACCTTCCCTTTTCATTACCCATTTTTATTGGTGTTTTCTATGCATCTCCAAGAATTCCTCTCCCTTCTCTGGTGGACACACTCATTACCCTCATGTCACACTCCTCTTCTGGTGAGCAAATCATCCCGAAGGACTTTAACATTAATTGGCTTTCCCTGGCCTCCAGGTCAATCTCCCATAGGACTGAGTCCCTTATCCTCTCACAACTAATGATTGATCCCACTTGACTCAATTCTCTTTCATCAAAACATACCCTCGTGGACTAGGTTCTTTCTCTGGTTGCTGAAGCTATACATAGTCTCCTGGCTGCAACTGACTGGTCCATCATGTTCTCTGCCCAGACATTGACATGGCACACTCCCTCTTTCACTCAAAATGTATTTCTGTCGGGGAATAGCACACCTCAATAAGAAAATCCAGTGTTAAATCATCTCACCACCTCTAGATCACTAATGATATTGTAGACATGTGCAAGACCCATGATCATGCCTGGGTCAGGTATTAATTATCCTGTTCCCTGTCAGACCTTTTCTCTTAGAGGATGCTTTGGAACTCTTGAATAAAGGCTGTTCACACTGCCAAGTCCCACTATTTTAAGGGCAACCTCCAGAATACTGTTAACTCCATAGCCAAATTCTGTAAGGTGATTCATTCCTTTTTTGAACCCCCCCAGGCCAGTCTTCTTCCCCATCCTCATGGTTAACAGCTCATCACTGTATGACACTCCATCTGTTGCCACTCACTTCAATGAGTTTGCTGCTGGGTACTCTTCTCTCTCCTCATCCCCTCCGTCTGGCATCTTTACCTCAGCCCCCTGCCCGGTTTGATTTTCCACCTGTCACTCCCCTGGAAAAGTCTGTTTGCCCTTTCTTCACTGAACCCATTCAAATCTAGTCAGGATGGCTTGGACCCTGAACTTCTCTATCTGTCAGCTAATGCCATTGTCTCCCCCATTGTTCATCACCTAAACCTCTCCTTCACCATTTGCCATGTCCATCAGTATTGGAAGATTGCCAGTGTTCTCCGCCTCCAAAAAGGGGGTGATCTCTTCACCCCTGGCAACTTCCAGCTTATCTCCCTCTTCTCCTTTCTTGCAAAGCTACAAGAGAAACTAGTCTACTCATGGCTTGCAGACTTTCTTCACTCATCCAGCTTCCTCTGCCTCTTGCAGTCTGGTTTTAGAAAGCATGAATATACTGTCTCCTCCTTGCTCTGGGTCACTGACTTCATCCTCTCTGGGATGGATCAGGGGCACATCATAGTGGTTATTTTCATTGATATGGCCAAAGACTTTGATTCTGCATCCCATCACTCCTTCTGGTTAAGCTAAGCTCTGCCAGACTCTCAGACCCCACTGTGGACTGATTCTGTTCCTAGTTCTTGGGCAGTCAACAGTTGGTACAGGTCAGAGTGCCCTCTCCCCCTCCCAATCCAGACTGGATCCCACAGGATTCCATTCTGGCTCTGATCCTTTTCTTAACTTCTTAAATGACCTCCCCACTGCCTGTGCCAACTTGCAAATTCACATGTATGCAGATGACACAGCTTTCTACACTTCTAGTCCCTCGACTGCTTCTGTGGAAGTATTGCTCTGACAAGACTTTCACAATGTTCTCTGCTTGTTGCAGTCCAACCAACTATAGGTCAACACACACACATACACACAAAACAAATCAGTGTCAATGACCTTTGATACGAGCCAGAAGCTAGCTAGGCTCTCCACCTCCCTGTTTTTTTTCCATGGTGGATATCACCCCCCTTGAAGTAGTCCCAACTTTCTAGTACCTAATTGTATGGTTAGGTAGCAGATTTGACATCTCTGACCACATTGATGCAATCTATGCCAAACTCTGCCCCAAACTCCATGTCCTGTACCACAATAAGGACTACCTTTCTCCCAACCCTGCCGGGAGCTGGTCACCAAAATGGTTCTCCTGATTTTCAGCTATGTGGATGTGATCTATGGCACCACTCCCTCCACTTCCCTTGCCAGGCTGAACATCCTCTGTAATGCCTTCAGCCACTTTGCTATCTACTCACCCTCTCGTACTTACCACTGTTGCCTATATGGTGCCCCCCCCCCAGAAACTAGTGCAACATGGAAGGTTAGTCCAAGGAGAATAAATTTCCTGGAGGTTGATGGAAGCAAAGAGAAGGGCAGAGCAAGCAAGTCTGGAGGAGGAATGTCAGCTGGAAGAGAGGAGAAGGTGGGAAGGAGGGAAGGCAGGAAGACAATGTAACAGGGGGTGGTAGGAGTGGGGTAATAGAGAGAGCAAGTGGGGAAATAGGAAGGGGAGGCAGGTTAAAGGGAGAGAAGGACAAAGAGAATGGAGAACCATGTAAGCCAACATAAGGAGTCTGGGAAGCAAAATTCCTGATCTTGAGTCAATCATTACACAGTCAGACCTGGGTCTGGTGGCCATAATGGAATCATTGTGCATGGACAACCATAGCTGGGAAGTGGCCATCCCAGGCTACATCATGTTCCAGAAGGACATGTAACCCCCCTGTGGTGGTCTTACCTTATTTGCCCCATTCTCCCTGCTTGCCTAGGTTCACCTCCTGATCCTTGTTTCTCCCCTGTGCTGCACCTGCCACCTGGCCAAAGTTCAGCAATGCCCTTTAAGCCTTCATCCATCCCCTGCATCAGTTTGCAGTCAGAAATGGGGCCTAATGAGCAAGTCATGGAGCTGCCACTCAGCTGCTGCACACATGTAAACGAAGGGGGCCCACACATGCGCGGTAGTGCACAATCATTTTCTTACCATTGTAGTGGTGAAACAGTTGGTTCGCTGGTGGACCTGGTTCCTGGTTATGGCAGAACGGATACCGGAGACCTGGATGAGGTGCCAGAGATGCCCCTGTATATTTAAATAAAGAGTGCCTATCAGTGCAGTGATCTGCTTCAAGAATATTAATGAGATACTATGAATATTAATATGGGAGCCTACCTAGTGTCTGGAGACAGTATATTTTGGCACTAGCAACAGGCATTGAGGCTCAAATAAAATGTTAAACTCTGTAGTGTTTAACAGGGCATAAGGACTGCTAATAAACAGTGGGGTAAGAAACAAATAAATCTCAGAACCTGTGGCATTAATGTTCTCTGAGAACCTGGATATCATGGCAGTCACAGAGACATGGTGCAATAGCAACCATGCCTGGGAGCTAACCATTCCAGGATACACACTGCACAGGTGGGACAGGGAAAGCAAGAAGAGCGGGAGGGGTGGCATTGTATGTCAAGGAAGGGATAAAGACAACAGTCCCACAAGACAAGGGGGGGGAAGCAGAAGCACTGTGGGTAACCCTGGAGGCGGGAAGGGGAACAGTACTTAGAATGGGAGTGATATACAGGCCCCCAGGGCAGGAGGAGGATGTAGACAGTGAACTGCTGAAGACTATAGAGAACATGGCAACAAAGGGTGAATTGCTGCTGGTGCGTGACTTTAACTTGCTGGATGTGGACTGGAGTATCCAGGCAGTAGCCTCAGCCAGGAGTAAGAGATTCCTGCAATCCCTGCAAGGGGTGGGTCTCACACAGCTAGTGAGAGAACCTACGAGTGAGAATGCAATTCTGGATCTTGTCTTAAGCAATGAGGACAGGATAAAGAAGCCACAGTGGTGGACAACCTAGGGACTAGTGACCATTGAACTGTGGGGTTCATCATAAGAACATACCAGGAACCTAGCCACACAAGGACTCGAATCCTGGATTTCAGGAGGACAGACTTTGGTAAGGTGAAGGACGAATTCAGGAAGGCTATGCAGGGATACGATGAAATAAGGGGAGTGATAGAACAGTGTGATAAGATAAGGGAAGCCCTGCACAGAGTAGCAAACCATTGCACCAGGTCCTGCAGCAAAAGCATAAGAAAGAGGAAACCACTGCAGTTCTCAAGGGGAGTAGCAGAGCTAGAAAGAGGAAAAAAGATGCCATTTCTGAGGTACAAGGCAACACAAAGCAAGGAGGACAGGCAAGAATACTTGGAAAAATGAAGGGAAGTGAACAAGGCAGTAAGGGCAGCAAAGGCTGAAACTGAGGAAAAACTAGCTAAATCAGTGAAGGATGGAGGGAAGGCATTCTTTAGATATATTATAGAGAGGAGGAAGATGGGGAGATTGTGAGACTTAGGGAAGAGGGAGGGAGGCAGGGTAACAGAGAAAGATATTGACAAGGTGACTGTCCTCAACAAATACTTCTGCTCCGTATTTACACTGAAGGCAATGAGGATGGTCCCCCATTAATGGAGAAGGGCAAACAGGGAGAAGGAATGGATATTAGACCTTTTTCAGAGGACAAAGTAAAAAGAGCACTAGAATGACTTAGGGTGGATAAAGCTATGGGGCTAAATGAGATACACCTGAGGATCCTAAAGGAGCTCCTGGAAGAACTTGCTAAAGCTCTGGCTAAGCTGTTCAGTGGATCACTGGAAACAGGCGTGGCTCCGGATGAGTAAAGGAGGGCACAATTGGTACCCCTGTACAAAGTGGTAGCAAGGAGGAGGCAGGAAACTACAGCCCTGTCAGTTTGACCTCAATAGTAGGTAAAATTATGGAAACCCTGCTTAAGGAAAGGCTGGAAGAAAACCTAGAGACAAAGGGGCTGCTGGACCCAAGGCAACATGGATTCATGGCAGCAAGGTCGTGCCAGACCAAACTGATTGATTTCTTTGAGTGGGTGATGAAGGAAATTGACCAGGGCAGAGCAGTAGATGTGGCCTATCTGGACTTCAGAAAGGCCTTCGACACAGTCCCGCATGGGAGACTAATCCACAAGATGGCAAATCTGGGGGTGGGGATGGAGATAGTCATGTGGTTTAGAAACTGGTTGAGTAACAGAACACAAAGAGTGGTGGCAAATGGAGTTAGCTCACAGGAGGGACGGGTAACAAGTGGCATACCACATGGATCAGTGCTGGGACCAGTGCTCTTCAATGTCTTCATAAGTGATATTGCAGAGGGTCTAGAAGGGAGGGTTAGCCTGTTCGCGGACAATACAAAGCTATCTAATAGGGTTCACCACAACATAGCCCAGATAGACCGTCTTAGGGTAGCTGGTTCATTCCACTGGGGTGTCAAACAGATGAGGCATACCAATGAGTCCTGGTAGGATGAAACACATGTATATGTCTTCTGTTGTCACCCTTTGCAAACTGTGTGAGAGACCTTCCAGCACCATGCATTTCTTGCTAAAGTTGAACCAGCATAATATTCTGTGGTGATTTGCATATGCAGCCCATGATACTTTGCATTATGGCGGCATGTGTGATTTTGTATTTCTATGAAACTTGGCTTCCCGGCCAAATGCCCTTTGGGGTAACTATTGCCTCAGTGCTTGTGCACAGAGGTTCTTTGTCTTATTAATTGTTTTTTGTTTTAATTGGGTTCACCACAACATAACCCAGCTAGACCATCTCAGGGTAACTGGTTCATTCCACTGGTGTGTCAAACAGATGAGGCATAATGATGAGTCCTGGTAGGATGAAACACTTGTCTACGTCTTCTGTTGGCACCCTTTGCAAACTGTGTGAGAGGCCTTTCAGCACCATGCATTTCTGCTTAAAGTTGAACCAGCATAATATTATGTGGTGATTTGCATATGGGGGCATGTGTGATTTTGTATTTCTTTGAAACTTGGTGTCCTGGCCAAATGCCCTTTGGGGTAACCATTGCCTCAGTGCTTGCACACAGAGGTTCTTTGTCTATGTAATAGGGTAGCTACATAGGATGGTATAGAAAAATGAGGAGAGACCTGAAGAGGCTAGAAAAGTGGTCCAAAGAATGGCAGTTGGGTTTCAATGCAAAAAAGTGCAGGATTATGCTCCTGGGGAGAGGGAATCCTAGGACTGAGTATGAACTAGATTTGATAACAGTGGAGGCCATCAAAGAGGAAAGGGATCTAGGGGTAATGATAGAAGACAACCTCAAAAAGGCTAAACAATGTGACAAAGCAGTCAGAAAGGATAACAGAATGCTAGGGTGCATAGGAAGGGGTATGACAAGTAGAAGGAGGGAAATGATGGTACCGTTGCATATCTTCCTAGTAAGGCCTCATCTGCAGTGCTGTGTTCAGTTCTCGAGGCTCCATCTCCAGAAAGACATAGACATGGTGTAGACGGTACAGAGGAGGGCAACAGAAATGGTGTCCGGGTTGCAGCATAAGTCATAAGAGGACAGACTCCGAGCTCTCAATATGTACTCCCTGTAGAAAATGAGAGAGAGAGTGGTGACATGATAGAGACCTTCAAGTATCTGAAGGGGATCAACAGGGCACCACAGGGGAGCATCTTTCACATGAAGGAAAATAGCAGAACAAGGGGTCACAGCACGAGACTGAAAGGGGGAAAACCTAGGGGAACTTCAGGAAATTCTACTTCACTAAAAGGGTGGTGGAGAGATGGAATAGTTTCCCCCAGGAAGTGGTGGGGGCAGCCACAGTTCAGGGATTCAAGAATGCGTGGGATAGGACATGGGAATTGTCAAAGTAGGGCGAAGGGGGGAACTTGTTGTAGCATCCAGGGTACCTTAAACATTAGAAAAAGGGATAGGGCAGACTGGATGGGCCCCAAGGCCCTTATCTGCCAATAACATCTAAGTAGCTATGTATTTATTCTTTTTTTTTTATTTAAAATATGTTATTAATTTTCACAGTATAGAAAAACAAATATAAAGCAATCAATACAAACATTGAACACAGTTTCGCACCCTCTTAAACCCCTTCCCTCTCGTACCTAACCCCCCCACCCGACCGCCTTACCTACCACCCGCACCAACAATATGAAAAAACAAAAAACAAAAACAGTAACAGCTTTCCCCTGAGGAATTAGGTTGTGTTCCAAGTGGGAGAATCAGGGTATTACAGATATAAAGTCATTAAGCTAAACAGAGGATTGTACCAAGAGTTGGGTTTCCAGCTTACCCCATTTTTTTTGTATAGACAGCCATGAGTCCTTTCATGATAGCCATAATTTTCTCTGTTCGTAAATTGTACAGAACATCACTAAACCACTCTGTAAAAGAGATGGTGTCCTGGTCTAAACAATAATGCAAAACTAGGTTCTTCACCGTCAGAGATATCATAGACATATAAAATCTCCTTTCTTTAGCAGAAATCAAGGAAACATTGCCCAACATGCACATTTCAGGAACAAAAAAGTCAGTTAAGCCCAACAAAGGGTCTAGCCTCTTTTGGAGCATTTTCCATATAGGCCTTACCTTGGGACATTCCCACATAATATGCATCAGAGTTCCCTCTGCATTTTGACACCTGGAGCACATTGAAGTAGGAAGCTTGCCCATGGTGTGTAAAAGTTGTGGTGTATAATAGATATTATGTAAGATATAGAACTGGGTAAGGCGTAATCTATCATTAGATAGATATTGATATGCATCCCGCCATATACGTTCCCAGGTCATGGAAAAAGCAGGCAAGACACTCTTCTAATAGGGAGAGCCTCTCGTGATTTGGGGGTATGCCTGCGAAAAACAAACATTTGTCAATGCAGAATGTTGTCATGCTGGCATTGGCTTTGGTAGTGCAGTGCGGAAACACGTTTTGGGCAGGATGTGAAAATGACAGCTGTACTGTTCATAAGGAGGTGTAAAAAAATGGAAGGCTTGAAAATGTGGCATGTAAACAGGAAATTTATGGTTAATGTAGGTGCGTAGAAATGCAACGCGACGCTTGTAACACAGTCATTTTATGGACTTTCGACACCAAATTTTCAACACAGGAATTTTAGCACCTCTGCTCATTTACAGTGTGACTGTCATTTCCTCAAACTGTCCCAAAAAGTGATTTCTCACAGCGACCATGCTATTTTGTGCTGGACTTGTGAAAACACATTCCAGGCAGGAAAAGTAAAATGACAGCTGTACTGTTCATCAAGAGGTGTGGAAAAATGCCAATGGTGAAAATCCAGAGTGAAAATATTACAAATGCACATTACGAGAGTGTGTGCAAACTGTGCAATGCACGCTCATAACACAGTCACTTTATGGAGTATCGTCACCAAATTTTGAACATAGGCATTTTAGGACCTCTGCTCATGAACTGTGTCACTGTCATTTTCATAATCTGCCCCAAACACTGATTTCCCACAGCAACCGCGCTATTGTGCGCCGGAAGTGTGGAAATACATTTTGGCCAGGATGTGAAAAATGACATCTGTACTGATCACAAGGAGGTGTGGAAAAATGACAATGTTGAAAATTTGGCATGAAAAAATTGCGAATATGGGATGTTACGAGCGTGCGTAGCAACTGCCCAATGCACACTCGTAACACAGTCATTTTATGGAGTATCATCGCTAAATTTACAACTTAGGCATTATAAGACCTCTGCTCATGAACAGTGTCACTTTCATTTTCATAATCTGCCCCAAACACTGATTTCCCACAACGACTGCGCTATTGTGCGCCGGAAGTGCGGAAACACATTTCAGCCAGGATGTGAAAAATGACAGCTGTACTGTTCACAAGGAGGTGTAGAAAAATGACAATGTTGAAAATCCAGCATGGAAATATTGCGAATTCACGAAGTTATGAGTGTGCGTAGCAATTGCGCAATGCATGCTTGTAAAACAGCCATTTTTTGGATTTCTTCCACCAGATTTGTAACATAGGCTTTTTGAGAGCCCATCTCATGAACACTGCCCCTGTCCTTGCATTAATCGGTCCCAAACGGTGACTGCAAAATCACCTTTTGGGATGGATTAACGTCATAAAAGTGACAGAATTCATGAGGAGGGGTCCCAAAAATCCCATTTTGAAAATTTGGTGCAAAAATTCCAAAAAATGCCTGAGATATGCATAAAAGTTGAAAAAAATGCTATTTATTCCATTATACAGCTTACCGGCATTTCCTCAGTTCGCGGTCGGCTTTGAAGAGTGCAGACATTTTCCCAGTCCACCAAAGATCGTCGCACCAAACTCCAGAAGTTAAGTATGGGGTGAGGGGGGGGGAGGCAGGGTGCACAGTGGGTGGGTGCTGGTGGTAGGGAGACTACGAAGGACCGTTTTCTGTTTACAGGTGTAAAAATAAAACACCACAGACGGTTTCCTTTTTTTACAGTTTTTTTTTGGGGGGTCAGTAGAGGATGGGGATTGGGCAACCCCATTGGCACATAGGAAGTGGGGGACAGATACCGTGGCGTTAAGGCACCATCGATAGCTAATGGCGCATGAGCAGAGAGGGATTGGGCACCCCGGCAACTCAAAAAAAGAGGGGGACACTTTATGCCAAGGGAGTGGGCTCCCCTGTGGGCTACATACAAAGGCGGAGTAAGCTTGAGCCAGGGACTGAGCACCCCAAAGTCAGCAGTTTAGCAGCCACTGTGCAGCCATGTTAGATGCTGGGCAAGCACGATGGGAAGGTCCGTAGCGTGTGATGAGCTTTGCTCACATTGCAGTAGACCTTTCCTTAGACGTGCTCGCCCGGGTGGTGTGGCGCCTGCATGCAGGCTGATTGGGGAATGAGGGGCACACCTACTTTTGTATGCCCTGCATTCGCCCAACAGCGACCGCGCCTCCAAATCTCCACTACCGCAAGATGTTGGCTGTGCAAGCACGCCAACTTAAAAAGTGGTATTAACTTCAAGACTGCATGAGGCTGCCAGGAAAATGATTGAAGAAGAGAAAGAAAACATTCATTATTGATGTCCCACTTCCTGGTTCCAAAGCACTTTATTAATATATGTCTAAGCTGATAAACTTTAAAGATCTGTGTGTTGGGCAATTGTAGACATTCCAGTAAGGCCTGACTGTCGAGCAAACATCTATCCCTCAAGAAGTCTGCGACTCATTTATCACAGAGCCCTGGAAGCCAATGGGAAGAAAGGGTCTTGCCGGCCAGGTTGAAATTGGGATTGTGGCATATAGGCTGTGAGACATCCAAGGTATTGTTATAATGTAGGGCTTTACACAATTGGGAATGCATTTTAATTGATGTGTGTACCATTGTCTTCTTGAGACTCAGAGGTACTTTCTTAGGAGACACAAAGAGAAGGCTTAGCGGGGAGAGCCCAGCAGTTGAGATAAGGTGCCTTTCTATTTGTATCAATATGGGGATGTACCCAGGTACTATGTCTGGTTCAGAAGGAGCAGACCATTTTGTATATTTTGAGGCATGGCTGACTAGATAGCAAAAATAAAAGCTGGGAAGCTTAAGTCCTCCTAGGTGCTTAGGTGCTACGAGGTGGCAATATGCTCTGCGTGAGACTTTACCTCTCCATAGGAACTGGAAAATTTTATTTTATTTTTATTTTATTTTTGAAAGACGGATTTACAACCTTTGAGTCAGGGACTTATTTACAAAGGCACCTATTCGCAGGGAGGGTAGACATGGTTACGGTGTGAGATACAACAGTGGTAACGCACATGTGTAATACAGATAACAAAAAGACACAATATAACAGTGATTTACGGGATAAAGTTACATGCGGTAAATAGCTAGAATGGAGAAACCAGGTATGAGGGAGAAAGAGGTTAAGCATATGAAGGGGGAAAAGATCCATGGGAGAACATTCATTTTGATCACATTAATCCGGGCCTGAAGCGACAGTGGGAGCTGTATCCACCTAGTCAAGTCCTGCATAATGGAAGTCGCTATGTTGTCTAAATTAAGTTTTTTAATAAGAGTTTGTTTTTGGGCTAAAATAATACCTAAATAGGTAAACCTGGGTTTCCAAATCAGACCTAATTCTCAGCAAGTTATAGAAGGGGTAGATTGATTTAGTGGCATAACTATGGTTTTGTCTACATTCAGCATATAATTTGAGTATGCACCATATTGTGAAATAATATGAAGTACTGCTGATATAAAAGTAGTGGGGTGGGAGAGCTGGAGCAAAATATCATTGGAATACACTAAGATCTTAATATTCAGGGGGCCTACTGGAAAACTGTGAAGGTCAGGGGAGGTTCTGAGTATACTGACCAGTGGTTCTAAATAAAGGTTGAAAATAATGGGAGAAAGGGGGCATCCCTGGTGAGTTCCAGATTGAAGGGAGAAGCCTGCAGAAAAGATGCCATTACCGCAAACTTTGGTAGTTGGGCTAGTATATAACACTTGAATCCACTGAAGAAACTTGGCTGGAAAACCAAACCTTCACAGAGTTAGGAAGAGAAAATCCCAATGCACTCTATCAAATGCCTTCTCTGCATCCAGGAAGATCAGTACCATAGGATCCTTGGACTCCCTGGCTGTGGAGAAGACATGTTCCAGTTTCCAGAGGTGGTCCGCTAAGAACCTCCTTTTCATAAAGCCTACTTGCTCTGGACCGATTAGATGTTCCCAGACCTGAGTAATTCTGGCGGCCAAAATTTTGGCAAATATTTTAATATCACAGTTCATGAGTATTTTGCAGATGACACAAAGATCTGCAACAGGGTTGATACACAAGGAGGCGTGGAAAGGATGAAAAGGGACTTGGCAAGGTTGGAGGAATGGTCAGAAGTATGGCAGCTAGGATTCAATGTAAAGAAGTGCAAAATAATGCACCTGGGAAACAAGAACCCAGGGGAAGAATACACAATGGGTGGGGAGGTAGTAACAACAAAAAAAAAAAGGAAAGGGACCTGGGGGTAATCATATCAGATGACCTTAAGGTTAGCAAGCAATGTGAGAAGGCAGTAGGGAGGGCTGGGGGTATACTGGGATGTATAGGGAGAGGCATCATCAGCAGAAAACAGGAAGTTGTTATCCCTCTGTACAGACAGTTGGTGAGACCCCATCTGGAGTACTGTGTCCAGTTCTGGAGACCCCATCTCTGTAAGGACATAGACAGGATAGAGGCTGTCCAGAGGAGGGCAACTCAAATGGTGCAGGGTCTGCAAGAGAAGCCGTATGAGGAGAGACTAAAGGAGCTTAATATGTATACCCTTGAGGAAAGAAGGGAGAGGGGGGACATGATAGAAACTTTTAAGTACCTCAGTGGAATCAACAAAGTCCAAGAGGGTAGCATCTTTCATAAAAAGAGACTTTGCAAGAACAAGGGGACACAATTTAAAGATAGAAGGAGGGCGGTTTAGGGGCAATGTGAGGAAGTATTATTTCACAGAGAGGGTAGTGGATGCATGGAACAGCCTTCCTGAGGAGGTTGTGGGGTCTAAAACTGTGGAAGAATTCAAGAATGCATGGGACAGACATAAGGCAATTCTTGTGGGGGGTAGGAAGAACTAGGCTGTTGGTTAACTAGGATCTGCAGCCTATCCTGTAGGTAGGGAAATGGGCAGACTAGATGGGCCTAGTGGTCCTTATCTGCCGTCAAAGTCTATGTTTCTATGTTTCTATGTTTCTATGAGGGATATAGGACGATAACTGGCCACCCTATCTGTGGGTTTATTGGGTTTAGGAAGAACTATAATGAAGGCTGCTAGTAGGGAGGGATCTGATAAACCTCTATCACAAAAAAAAAAGAGTTGAGATAAAATGGGAGCAAGGTCCTCAGCAAATGTCTTATATAGGTTAGCAGGAAAGCCTTCAGATCCCAGGGATTTGTTCAGTGAAAGACAGCATATAGCATTAAGAATTTCTGAGATAGCTATGGGACAAGTAATCAGTTCTTGCTGAATGGGGGATAAGATGGGTAGAGGGATAGACTCCAAATATGATAGGATTTCGGTTTCACTTGGTAGGTTTTTTTGGAGGCTATATAAGTGCGCATAAAAATTATAAAATTTTTGAGTGATTGCGATAGGGGAAGTCTTAGGAGTAGTGGAGCCCTGGGGGGTTATGGAGCTTAATAACTGGGAGGCCTCTTGCTGACGGAGTTGTAGGGCCAGTAGATGGCTTGCCTTTTCTCCTTGGTCTATATATGTTGCTTGGGTCTTTAGGAGAATATATTCAGTGTTCTCTCTCAGCAGTTCCGTATATTGGTGCTTCAAAGTGGTTAATTTTACTAGCTCCGAGTCAGAAATATCCGCTCTAGTTTCCAGCCTTGCAATTTGGTTAAGCAAGGTGCACAACATGGCTTCTCTTTTCTTGATAATGGACAATCAGATAAACTCACCACATAAAATATACTTCAAGGCAGCCCATATCTATTTTTTTTGCATTATTTGTTTATCCGCCCCCCGTACCAGAGCAGATCACTCCTTCAGGCCCCTCAGAGGAGCTTCCAAGCCTGGCCATCTCCCGACCCCACCGCCTCACACTGCAGCATGCCCAGGTATCCCCGATGTATCCTTTCATCAGGTGGGTCCCTTACTTACATGAGGGATGAGCCTTTCGGCCATACTTCACGACCCTGGGTGCTGCTGAGGTGGCTGATGGAAGTCCAAGAGCCCACAGCTGGAGATCCAGGGAGGCCATCATCAGATCAGCCCTGGCACTATTTTCCCATTTTCTCCCGAGGAGCAAAGTGCCACTGACATCACGGCAAGTGCCAGATGTCTGTCACTCCATAGACATCGTGGGTCGAGCATCGTGCTGTACCCTCAACCTCCGCTAGGGGTCAGCAGATACCGAACATATCCCCACCCTTCCCCTGCAGAAGGCGAGCCATCAGTGGATGCTCATTTTCTTCTCCCAGCTGGCCCTCCAGTGACCCGAGTCTGTTCCCGAACCCGGGTCGCCGGAAGGCAGCCCATATTTTATCAAGGTCTACAATGGAATCTTTGTTGTGCCCCCAGTATTCCCCTATTAAGAATTTAATTTTGGCTGTCACACAAGGATCTTTTAAAAGTTGTGTGTTAAGTTTCCAAATCTTATCTTTTTTATGGTTAGAACTGGGGTTATGGACTAACCACACCAGGCAGTGGTCTGACAACACTCTTGGGGCTATACCACAGTGCAGAATTCCTAGGCGGGTTAATGTACTTATTAAGAAAAAGTCAATTCTAGAGGAAGATTTATGCACTGGGGAATAATTAAGCAATAGTGCCCGACAGGGTGTGTGTGTCGTGCTGGGATAATGTCACATCTCAGGTGGTTGGGCACGAGGCCACAGGCCGAGTGCATCCAATAACTGAGGCGTGACATTATCCCAAAAGACACACACCCTGGAGGACATTATTGCTATTATACAATGGCTCACTGTTATACAGAATAAAAAAAAATCATTTTAAAGATGTTTTTGTGTGGAAAAATATTTTTGTTTTTTAAAAGAAGATGAAACAATGAAGCACATCATCAAACACATCAAGCAGCACATAATCAAGCAAAAGTTCATCTACAGGTTCAGAGTGAGGCTGAGACTAGACCCGTGATGTTGTACTGGGATAACATCATGGGTCCAGCCCAAGACTGACCAATCAGAGTCCAGGATTTTTTCTTGCCATTGTATAATATGTAAATACAAGGTTGTTAGAATGAAGGACTCTCCATGGGTCACAAAGGCCTCCAGTAACGATAAGTTTCCTGAGTTCCCACGTTCCTGCTCACTTGCTCATTCTGCTCACTTGGGTAGTAAGGGGCTGTGTTTGGTGCTTCATTTGGCTGGGTGCTAAGATCTGGAGAGGACTCGGGGAGAATGGTAATAGTGCCTTTGGTGGGGTGCGGCAGGAGATCCATGCCTGATAATTTACTTTTTGGAGCATTTTTCGGAAGGAGCGGACTCCTTCATTTGGGTTCACCTCCTTGAGATGCACTGAGTTTTAAGGATTTATTTCCTATGCTGCTACTGGTTCTCCCCCCTTTCTTGGGCTGGGGAGTCAATGATCGATGCCCTCCTCCATGCTTTGTTTTAATTCTAGAGTAGCAGTTCAAATGGGCAGTCTTTTAAGAACAGGATTGTTGGGGAGGGAGGGGACTTGCACATTAATGTGTTGCAGTAGGGCTTCTCTTAGCAGTCAGCCTCCTGATTTAATGCACTGCCATGTCTTTTAGTATGCACTGTAGCACTGGCTTTGGTGGGGGGTTTGATGTGGCGCTTTTGGAGCCCAGAGGTATGGGACACTTTGGGGAGATTGGTCCATTATTTTTAGCAGCTTCACAGCAACTCTCAATCTGAGACCCTTGTTAGTGGCAACCTCGGCCTCCTTATGGTATTATATTGCAGGGAGAGGTGTCCTGGGTGGATTTCTGATTGACAGCAGTTTCCCCTATGGACCCAAGGCAACATGGTTTCACAGCGGGGAGGTCATGCCAGACCAAACTGATTGATTTCTTTGATTGGGTGATGAAGGAACTTGACCAGGGCAGAGCAGTAGATGTGGCCTATCTGGACTTCAGAAAGACCTTCGACACAGTCCCGCACAGGAAACTAAACCACAAGCTGGAAAATCTGGGGATGGAGACAGATGTAGTCATGTGGGTTAGAAACTGGTTGAGTAACAGAACACAAAGAGCGGTGGTACATGGAATTAGCTCACAGGAGGGACAGGTAACAAGTGGCATACCACAGGGATCAGTGCTGGTACCAGTGCTCTTCAATGTCTTTATAAGTGATATTGCAGATGATCTAGAAAGGAGGGTTAGCCTGTTTGTGGATGATACAAAACTATGTAAGAGGGTAGCTACACAGGATGGTACAGAAAAAATAGAGACCTGAGGAGGCTAGAGAAGTGGTCCAAAGAATGGCAGTTGGGTTTCAATGCAAAAAAGTGCAGGATTATGCACCTAGGGAGAGGGAATCCTACGGTCGAATATGAACTAGATGGGATAACACTGGAGGCCATCAAAGAGGAAAAGGATCTAGGGGTAGTCATAGAAGACAACCTCAAAGTGGCTAAACAATGTGTCAAAGCAGTCAGAAAGGCTAACAAAATACTAGGGAGCATAGGGAGGGGTATAACAAGTAGAAGGAGGGAAGTGATGGTACCATTGTACATCTCCCTAGTATGGCCTCATCTGCAATACTGTGTTCAGTTCTGGAGGCCCCATCTCCAGAAAGACATAGATAGGATGGAGACGGTATAGAGGAGGGTGACAAAAATGGTGTCCGGGATGCAGCATAAGTCGTAAGAGGAGAGACTCCGAGCTCTCAATATGTACTCCCTGGAGGAAAGGAGAGAGAGAAGGGGACATGATAGAGACCTTCAAGTATCTGAAGGAGATCAACAGGGTACCAGAGGGGAGCATCTTTCACATGAAGGAAAATAGCAGAACAAGGGGTCACAGCATGAGACTGAAAGGGGGAAAACTTAGGGGGAACTTGAGGAAATTCTACTTCACCAAAAGGGTGGTGGAGAGATGGAACAGTTTCCCCCAGGAAGTGGTGGGGGCAGCCACAGTTCAGGGATTCAAGAATGTGTGAGATAGGCACATGGGAATTATCAAGCTAGGACAAGGGGCGGGGACTTGTCATAGCTTCTAGGGTACCTTAAGCATTAGAAAGAGGGATAGGCAGACTGGATGGTCTTTCCCCCGACTCAGCAGGTAAGGCTCCTTCCTCCTTCCTCCTTTGTTTTGTTACTCAGAGGGTTACTCTTTTAGAGGATTCTTTTCAGTTTTTTTGGGGGGGGAATAACCTTTATGATGTTCTATTCAATGCTTAGAAGTGTTGTATTATCTGTCTAGTTTAGAGTTTAAGGGCTTTTACTGTTGGGAACTTTGGTGGGGATGAACTGATGAACAATTGTATGTTAACAGTTTCGGATGCATGGTCTGTTTTATATTACTACTTTCTCTTAGTCTAGTAGTGCTTAGTCTTGTTAACTGCTTACTTCCTATAGGGGTTATATTATATTGTTTTTTTGTGGGTGGGTTTTTTATCCTTGCACACTGTTGGCTATCTGTTTATTGTAAATTACTTCCACTTGTTACCAGTTTGTTATTCTGTGTTATGTTTGGAATTATACCTGTTCTACTTGTGATATGCATTTTGTTAAATATGGGTTTCTTGGGGGTGTGGCAAGAGGGTGAGGGTGGGAAACAAAGAAACATAGAAACATAGACTTTGATGACAGATAAGGAACACTTGGCTCACCTAGTCTGCTCATTTCCCTACCTACTGGATAAGCTGCAGATCCTAGTTAACCAACAGCCTAATTCTTCCTTCCCCCCACAAGAATTGCCTTAAGTCTGTCCCATGCATTCTTGAATTCTCCCACCATTTGTGACCACACAACCTCCTCAAGAAGGCGGTTCCATTCGTCCACCACCCTCTCTGTGAAAAATACTTCCTTACATTGCCCCTGAGCTGTCCCCCCTCTATCTTCAAATTGGCAGTTGGGGTGATAGCTTTTTCAGCTTGGTGAGAGATGTTCATCATGGACCAAATATTTGAAGAGATGCAGTCTTTGGGAGTGGGGGCTTGTATGTTGGGGATTAGGGAGTTTTATATAGTGTACTATTTTTGTTTGGGTATTAGTGGTTGGGGAGGAAGGTGGGTTGGGGTACATGGAAGCATGAGGGATGTATGGGTCACCTTTATTTATCTCCAAACTGGGATGGTTTTGTTCAAGAATTTCTTGTGAGTGGTATGTCTGCAGGGGTCTCATAGCTCAGTGGGAAGGGTGATACTGGTGGGCTGCAGGACGGGGTCAGTCAAGTTTGCATGGTCAATAAGGCTTATTCTTTTCTGCTGGAATGGAAGGTCAGTATAAGATAATTTCATGGAATGTTAAGGGGCCAGAGATAGATGTAAACCCCAAATTATCTTAGGCATTTACAAGGTAGTATAGCTTGTTTGCAAGAGACACATTTACTTCAGCCTAACATGAGCTACTTTAGAAGGGGAATGGGTGGGACAGGTTTATGGGGCAGGGATTAGTTCTAGAAAGGGTGGAGTTGCTATTCTTATTGCATACCGAGTGTTGTTAAGGCTGGTACAGGAACTTGTTGACCCTGAAGGATGGTATATTGTCCTTCAGGGATGGGTGGAGCTCTCCCGGGTAGTTTTGGGTTCTATCTATGGCCTGAATTTAGATTCCCCCTCCTTTTTTATGCAATTGGCCTCTCTCCGTTCTCCCCCTTTAGAGTGTGGCATGGTTTCAGAGGGCAATTGGAATTTGGTTTTTAATTCTGACATTGATAGATCATCGCCGGGGCCTCTCGCCAGTGCAACATGCACTGAGGGAAATGGTCGAGGATTTAAGCTTAGTGGATCCTTGGTGGATCTTGCACCTGACTGAGCAGCAGCACACATTCTATTTGGCAGTTCATTCTATATCCTCTAGGATAGATTTATTTGCCAAGAACGTCTTCATGGACTTGTAGCAGCACAGCATCATGAGATGGTGGTTTCAGACCATGCATCTTTTTCTATTTCTCATTCTCTCTGGTGCCCAAGGGAGCATGATACTTTGTGGTGGCTTAATTCACACTTGTTGCTTCAGGAGGATGTATTACATAAGATTAGAGAACTCGAGTTATTCTTTCAGGGGAAATGAGGGGTTTGTGGATGCAGTGGATATTATCTGGGGGGCCGCTAAATGTGTTTTTAGAGGTGAGCTGCTTCGGTTTGGCTGCAACTCAAAACAGGAAATTCCTATGCCGTAGATTGTATCTTATGTGACATTGGGGACCTGAGGAATAAGATTTCTTCAACCTTTTTGGCGGACACCTGGACTTTGCTACATACCCAAAGGGCCCAATATTTTGATTATATGGCACAAAAGGTAGACCTTGTCCTCCAACGTACAACATTCAATTATCTTGAGTCAGGAAATAGGACAGGAAAGCTATTACCTTTGCAGTTGCATAAATTAGATGCTGCTCTGGGAATTTTCCTGATTTGTTCAGATGAGGCCTGAGGCTTTGAGACTCACCTTAGGCAAATTGCTGCTATATTCCAGGACTAATATTCAGATCTTTACTTGAATGAATCTTCAGTTACAACAAATGTGGAGGATATTTTGATTTATTTGGATTCAGTGCCCCTACCAGTGTTGAGCCTGGTCTAGTGAAAGCTTTAGTTCCACCCATCTCTCTGCAGGAGGTTTGCATAGCTACTAAGCAGCTCCCTCTTGACGAGGCCTTTGGACCTGTTCAGTTTAGCAATAACTTCTATGCCACCTTCTCCTCTGAACCTGCTCCCTTCTTAGTTAAGCTTTATAATTTCTAGCATTTTTCTGTTTTTTCCAAGTCTACCTTTTCTAATGCCTTGATAACATTAATTGCCAAAACTGACAAGAATGCATTGTTACTGAGTAGCTATAGTACTATATCTCTAATTAATACTGATATTAAAATTCTTTCTAAGAGCTTAGCTAACTGACTCGCAGCGGTTCTCAATAGGCTTATCAGCCCAGTTCAGGTTGGGTTTGTGTGGAAAAGATATTCCAATGAGCACTTGAGTAAGCTCTTGTCTCCCTGGATGCTGAAAAGGCCTTCAGTCGGGTCTCCTGGCCTTTTTTGTTTGCTGTCTTACAGAAATTTGGAATCCCTTCTGGATTTATTAAGTGGGTTCAGCTTTTATATTCTGATTCGTCAGCAAGGATCTGGTGCAACAGAGTATTAGCAGACTCTTTTCCCCTGCGTCGTGGCACAAGACAAGGATGTCCTCTTTTCCCGTTACTTTTCAATTTATATTTGGATCCCTTGATCAAACACTTACAACACACCCATGGGGGTAGTGGAATCCATGTAGCAGGGAAAACATACTTGCTGTCTGCTTATGCTGATGATCTTTTGTTGCACCTCAAGAATCTTGGGCAGGTTCTCTCGGTGGTTTTGGCCACTAAGCTAGGTTCTCTCATGCCTTGGCCTATAAGCTTAATGATTCTAAAATGAAGGTCTTTCCCTTGAACAGTTTAGTTTATAAGGATGAGATCACTGTTCTTGGTCTGCAGTGGGAACCCCAGTGATTACTATATATATCTAGGAGTGTTTTTAGCGAGATTGGTTTCCTCGCTTCTAAAATATAACCTTTAAGACCTGTTACAATGGTATAAGTTAGATTTGGATCGATGGGCCTCACTTCTTCTCTCTCTAAGGGGCTGAATAAGCATTATCAAAATGAATATTTTTGTGCAAATTTTGAACCCGCAAGGAATGTCAGGGCTTTTTTTGCCAAAGGCCTGGTTTCCTCAATTACAATCTTTAATAAATGCTTTTATCTGGAAGGGTAAATATATTCAATGATCATATTTTAATCTGACCCTCTCCAAATCAAATGGCAGTTTGTCTTTGCCTAATTTTATCTTCTATTATTCCCTTACAGAAATATAAGTGTGCTGTGTACATGTAGAATACATACCACATGCTTAATTGTGCAATGTTTGCATGCGGTTCACATAAACAAAGTGAACCCAAGCAAACCAGGTATAAAAAGCAAATTATGTTAGCATGCTGAAAGCTTTGCATGTGTGCAGCAGGTAAGCTGGTGTGAACATCTTCTAAAAATCACATCAGGTTTGCATGTTGCACACTTGACATGAGTGCAGCAGTTAAGGTAGTATGAACATCATTTAAAAGTCACATTATGTTCACATGTTGCACACTTGCCATATGTGCAGCAACCAATCTGGTGCAAATCTCATCTAAAAAAGCATATCAGTTTCTATTTCTCATACTACTTCTAGCAATTAGAGCCATTAAAATACATTTTTCATTGATTTACCATTAACATTAGGTAAACTAATTTGTTCTGATCCTTTTGCAAGCTGCTTAATGGCTTTTGATTTTTGTCATTAAATTTCCATTAATTTGTAAAGTATTGTTTGCTTAATGCTTTAAATGCATAGAATATAGTCAGCCAACATCCCCCATTCCAGATGTGTGAAGAGGGGCCTCTGTGTTGTGAAGTCTGACCTTTTTGTTTTGGGCCATGCAAAT
Organism: Neoceratodus forsteri; assembly: GCA_016271365.2. Taxonomy (NCBI): domain Eukaryota; kingdom Metazoa; phylum Chordata; order Ceratodontiformes; family Ceratodontidae; genus Neoceratodus; species Neoceratodus forsteri. Next base: position 1,023,363,023 of record CM028129.1, read on the forward strand.
CCCCTTACGCATATTTAGTGCTACAAATGTATTTCTCCACGACTGATTCAGCTCACCTATTTTCCCTTTGTCTTTCTGAATGGAGCATATACACTCTGGCCATGCTTAACACTCCTTGTGCTGAGTAGGGTCTTAGTGGCATACGCCATACCTCACATTTTGTCACTGAAATGAAAGAAATGGACACTCAAAATGAGGGACAATGAGGGACACTAATCCTCATGGTGATCAGGTCATATCTTGAAGCATGGAGAATACAGTATCTCAGAACACAGTGGAAACCATTGTATTTACTTGTACTGATTGTAGCACCTGAGAATGAATGTCTACAATAAAGCAGGGATGTCATTTAGATAGGGTAGAGGGGGGGCAGTTGCCCCACCTCCCACATTTGTGCCTAGGTTGTTCTTATGGTGTAGCAATAGTGGCATTCAATTTGGATTGAATCTTTTGCACAGTAAGTGTCCCCTTGGCCTGTGTGCGTTCATGCTGCAGGTGCACTCCTGACTCGACTGTGTCTGTATTGCGTTGTCCACTCTCTCCACCTATTAGCAGTGGCACCATCACAGATGACATGGTAGAGCTACATCAAAGCAAAACTATATGTGTCACATGAGTGCAACACTGTCTTTCCTGCCACAGAGTAAATAGGCTGCACACTACAGCTTGGAGAAGTCAGTGAACACTGAACTCTCAATAGCAGTGTTGTGGCAGCATATTTTTGTTGGTCTATTATTAGTGAGTATCTATCTCCCCTGGTGGCTGTAGGGGCTAAGGGTGAGCTACAAGCTAACTCAAGACTAGGCTACCTACTTACTCTACAAGGCTTGCCTCACAAAGAAACCCCCCAAAAAACAGCACAGGCCCCCTGTGGCGGCAAACTAGGCATACCAGCAGTGGTGACTGATAAGTGCAGTGCATCAGCAGCAAAGCAAGAAGCAAGCAATATAGGTTGGGTGGGTTCAGCTGGTGAGATTACTTGATCCCAGACCATGCTGAGGACCTGGGATGGTCAGTTCTAGCATCCAGCTTCTAGACGAAGGACGGAGGAGTAGCAGACTGAAAACTGGGCTAGTGGCACACTTGACCAGGCAGTAGACTCTGGCTAGATGGCTGGGTAAGTAGAAATAAATACTTTTTTTAAAGGGTATTGGGAAAGGAGGAAGGACTGTGGGGCAGCTGAAGTATAGGGGTGCTAGCTGCACATTTGAGCAGACTTGATAGACCGTGAGGCCTGTTTCTGCTGACAAATTTCATGTGTTCATAAGGCTGTAAAATATTGATATGTTTTTCACATTTCTATGTCTGTTGGTGGCTTAACAATCCATATGGGATGGGTACTAATGGAATGGAGTTGGGGAGAGAAATCGGAACAAAGTTTCCTTTAGGTGGTGGTGAGAATTGGTAAGTAACTCTGTGGGTTTAAGCCCAAACCTGATGCACTGCTCCTGGGTATAGACAGATGAATCTTATACATTTGAATGTTTCCTGACTTGCAAATCACTTTTTAGTCATGACAAATAAGTTTTGCCTTTTAGAGACATTCCAGACATTCTAGAGCTTTCCACCAAGGGGCTAACTAGAACCTGAACTTCAGTGTTGTTGGCTCCCCCCTGCTGAAATCTGAAATGGTGCCCCTGCCATAAAGGCTAAATTTACAGGACATCCTCTGTGTGAGCAACATATTTCCCATGAGAGATGGATGAGGAACAGAGCAATTTTCAGGGGTAAAATGAGGGCTGTCCCTTGCAGTCAAGGACAGTTGATTGGTATGGTATGCACAAACTATTGGAGCCCCACTATAGTCAGGCTTATGCACCCCCCCTCCCAGCGAAGCTGACCGCCACATCCCCACATTCAGGCACATTATGACTTAGAGCAAGGGAGACTTCAGGGGTGTGCACCATTGAAATGAATGGGGGTATTTTTTATTACTATTTTATACATTATTGATGGTGAGTTGGGGATTAATGAAGGCCATCACTTGACTAACAAGAGCCTTGTTAGTAGAACAGTGGCCTTCATTATTCTCCAACTAGCCATCATAATGTATAAAATTAATAAAAAATAACTCCATTCATTTCAAGGGGTACGCCCCAGCACTCTGACCCATGGACATCATCTCTTAAAGACTTCTGCCTCTGGCTTTCTAGTACTTAGGTAAGAGACTCCCAACTTATATCTATGCTTGGTAGGTTGTCTGTAGAAGCATGGCTGCACCTGCTGCAGTGTGTGTGCATGGGGGGGACTAGCCATGTTGGTGAGGGTCGAGTTATTGGGACTTTCGTGTTTGCCCCTTAAAGTCTGTTTGCATAGAAGCATTCAAAACTATGGAAAGAAAATAGTAGGAATAGAGGCCAGACAGAAGTAATTAAGTAGTTTTGTGGGTAACTGTGTATTAGAGGTGGGAAGAACCACATGTGTTTCCATTGGAATGTGTACTATAGTTCAGTTGTGCAGCTTAGATGAGAGGGGACAAGAAAACTAAGAAGTATAACAGTGACTACAAGCATGCTGCAGGCATGCAGATGTACGGTATGCAGATTTGTATTGAAGTACAAGCGAGCCCTATGTGTGCAGGCAGTATAGCTTAGTGGTTAAAGACACTGAACTGCAAACCATGAGACATGGAGATCTGAAGACCTGGGTTTGAATCTTATCAACACCTACTCGAATATGGTGTGAACCTAAGCAAGTCACTTAACTTTTATGTGTGCAGTTATCAATGACCACTTGCATTTTGCATGCATGCCACATGAATACAGTCTGTTCCAATTTAACATAAAAAGCATGCTTCTCACATTTGCTTGCTGGACACATGCCACATGCATGCAATCAGTTCCAATTTAACATCTATATCATACTTGCAGCATGCATATCACATGGGTTTTATGCATGCAGCATGAAAACATTTCATATGATTATTTCTGTAAGGGTTGCGCTTTACATGCGCATACGTTTTTGCTTTGGAAGTCACGTCCAGTCCTTACTGATGGTGTTACTTATTACCCACTTTGGCTTGAAATAGAGCATTCCCTTGTTAGTCAAGAAGGTTTGTCTTTTGCTATCCTGCTGTACGTTAAAGTTAACCAACTTCCTGAGTGGTTATCGGCTACATCTTTGGGTCGGTCCCTGAAAGCTAAATCACAGCTCAAACCTCTACTTTAGCTGAGATAGTCTCCAGGTCTGTCACAGCCTGTTGTTGGGAACCCACATTTTAAGATTGCAGACTGTCCCATCTCCTCTCATTTATGTCCACAATTGCAGGGAGTGGTTTTATCTTGCCTAATGGAAGATGGTATCATGTTGCTGTTTCAGGTTGCTAAACATCATTTTTCTCTGGATTCTTTTAAACTTTTTAAGTATTTGCAAATAACTCATGCAATTTTTGTAATGCTTGTCCCCAGGACGTGGGACCTAGCAGCTTCTTCCTCGTTAGATAGGTTACTGTCATTGGTCTCCTGACATCATCAGGTTTCGGCCATTTACAAGATGCTACCGGCCTCAGATGCTAAGGCTCCCACGGGTGTATGCTTCTATTGGACTAAGGCACTGGGTATTCCTACTGATCAATCAGTTTGGACTAGAATTTGAAGACACTTGTATCAGTTTGTTAAACAAGATAGACTTAGATTGGTGCAGTGTCAGGTGTTTCATAACATTTATTTCACGCCGGCCAGATTACTTAGGATGGGAAGATTAGCATCTCAGTTATGTCATAGATGACAGGAAGAGGGAATTTGCACCATTTGCTTTGGGATTGTGTGAAAATGCAGTCTTTTTGGATGGCCATCAGAACCTCATTAGATCCTTTTTTAGGGCTTGAGGAATTTTTCCTTACTGATATCTGTCTGGTGCGCTTTTAACCACAGAGTTGTTCGGTATAAGGAAGGCTCATATGGCTCTAATTTCTGTTGTGGCCAGACTGGTTGTACTCCATCATTGGTTGAATGACTTGCCCCCATCCTATAAAGAATTGCGTAGTGAAATTTTGTGTGTAATAATGCTAGAGAAGCATATTGCTTGCCGTAGAAAACATCCCCAGATTTACACCTCTACACTGGAATCTCTTTATACTCTCCTCTCGATTTAACTCCAATTCTAAATTTGTCCTTTGGTTAAGGTATGTGTCTTGTTGAGTTGGTCTGTAGTGGTGTCTTTTTCTGACCTGGATCTGGTTTCTCCTCCCATCAGTATCACCTGGGGCTGAGCTATGAGTGTGGGTGTGGGGTTCAGTTTGGGGGGGATGGGGGATTGGTAGGTTGTGGGTTCCTTCATTATTCTTACTTATATGTGGGTTTTATTGGGTGATTGTATATTCACTATATCTGGGAATGTATTATATTGTTTCTGTATGCAGTATTGTAGCTTGCTTGTTGGGGGGGGTCTTCGGTGATTTTGCTTGCTTTGTCACTACAGTTGCAATTGTTGTTGTTGTTAAAATCTTTAATAAAGCATATTAAATTGAAAAAAAAATGATATACACTGGCTGGAGGGATCACACAAATAGGTCTAGTGTTGATATTGAGCACCTTTTAACATCCAAACCAGAACACAGGCCCCTGAACCTGCATTGTGGGCAGCAGGCAGGGGTAGTAGCCTATCAGGACATGGTGTCCGGCTTACAGACAGGTCAGGGAGGAAGGGTGGAAGGGTTATTTTATATGCGAAGGACAGTATAAGGGCCACTGAAATACTGGCACAACAGTGGGACAATGAAGGGCTGGAGGTACTATGAGTCAGCCTAGAGATGGGGTTGGGGACAGTTATCCACATGGGAGGTGGTGTACAGGCCTCTAACACCGGGGGATGATTTAGACAGAGCCCTGAGGAAAGCCATTACCAAAATGGACAGCAAGGGGGAATTTTTGATAATAGGGGATTTTAGTCTGCCGGATGAAGATTGGAACACTCGGAGCAGGTGCATCAAGAGGCAGGGCCATCCTTGACTCCACAGACAAGGCATTTTTCAGGCAGCTGATTTTGGAACACACTAGGGTCAGGGCTTTGCTGGACCTGGTACTTGCAAACAGAGACAGCATTCCTAACTTTACAGTGGGTAGTCCCTTGGGTAGAAGTGATCACCGTACTGTGTGGTATGGCATATGAATATGTTATAGCACTGTACATATATTTTGAAGAAGAAGAAACAGGATAGTTTTAAAAAATCAATATTTTGGAAATTGTTTTAAGGTGGTATATGAATTATTTTGTTGAATTTTGAAAATTGATTTCATTTCTAAGTAAAAAATGGAAATTAATAACTCTGCATTGAGTGTTTTTACATGCTTAATGAGATATACTGGCATATGGATAAAACAGGGAAAATAAAACACACACTGATGAGGGTCCTGGACTTCAAGAGGGTAGATTTTAAAGAAATAGGAAACTGCCACAGAGAATTCCTCGGGGTGGGAGGCAGAAGGGAGTGGAGGCTCAATGGAGAAAAATTCAGGATGTAACAGCCCAGGCAACAGCACACTGTATGAAGGAATTGTGCAAGAGAAATAGGAGGAAGAAGCTGCTATGGATCTCTAAGAAAGTGGCAAAAAGGCAGTGAAGGAAAAGAAAACAGCATTTAGAAAGTACAAGGAGACCAAGAAGGATATTTACAGAAGGATGAAAACAAGGAGGTATATCTGGCAAAACAAAGGCAGGCAAAAAGAAGAGTGAGGGCATCTAAGGCACTAACAGAGGAAAGGATAGCTAAAGAGGCCAAAAAGGAGACAAGATCTTCTTGTGTGCGGGTGAAAAGAAGAAGACAAGGGGAAGGACAGTGAGAATCAGGCGGGCAGGGGGAGACTGTGAAGAGGAAGATCAAGAGAAATCAGATTTACAAATTGATTATGTCTGCTTGATCTTCATAGTAGAGGGTGGGGGGACTGACCAGCATGCTGCAGCAAGGAACAAGGAGAGGGGGAAGACGACACACGTCCATTCTTCATGGAGACTGTCTGGAAGAGACTGGAAGCCTTAAAAGAGAATAAGGGGATAAGACCAGATGGGATTCATCCAAGGGTCCTAAAGAAGCTGAGCATGGTGCTGACTGCTCCTCTGGTAGCACTTTTTTGCAACTTAGTGGAGACGGGAAAGTTTCAGAGGACTGGAGGAGGGCTGATGTGGTCTCTCTGCACAACAGCAGCAGTAGGGAGGATGCAAGCAACTACAAGCCAGCCAGTTTCACATCAGTGGTGGGGAAGGTAATGAATACACTACTGAAGGAGAAGCTCATGGAGCACCTGGAGGCAAAAGGGCTGCATGACCACTGGCAACATGGTTTCGGGGGGTGGGGGGTCATGTCAAACTAGTTGCATAGATTTCTTTGACTGGGTTACCACAGAGATGGATGAAGGAAGAGCAGTGGACATGGCCTATCTTTACTTCAGTAAGGCTTTTGACACTGTGCTGCACAGGAGTCTAGTTAAGATACTAAGCCTGGGGGTGGTGGAGAAAATAACAAGTTGGGTACCAAACTAGTTAAGGGATAGAAGCCAAATGGTGGTGGTAAATGGTAGCCACTTAGGCAGTAGGAGAGTGACTAGAGGGTTGCCACAGTATTTGCTGGTGGGACCTGTCCTCTTCAATGTCTTCATAAGCAACACTGCAGAGGAGCTTGAGGGTAAGGTGTATCTCTGTGGATGATACAAAAATTTGCAACGGGGTTAACACTCATGAAGGGGTGGAGAGAATGCAAAGTGATCTGAGGAAACTAGAGGAATGGTCTAGAGGATGACAACTGGAACTCAGTGCCAGAAAGTGCAAGGTTATGCACTTAGGGCTGTGGAACCCAGAAGCTGTGTATAAGATGGGGGAAGTGGAGCTTACAGTCACTAAGCAAGAAAGAGATCTAGGGGTCAACATGCCTGATGACCTCAAGATAGTTCAGCAGTGTGACAATGCAGTAGAAAAGGCTAGCAGGATGCTGGGGTGCATTGGGAGAGGAATTTCTAGCAGTAGGATTGAGGTGGTGCTGCCACTGTATCGCTCACTGGTGAGGCCCCACCTAGAGTAATGTGTCTTGTTCTGGAGGCTGCACCTCCACAAGGACATTGAAAAGGTGGAGGCAGTACAGGGAAGACAACCAAAATAGTGAGGGGGTGTATGAGAAGCCATATAAGGAAAGGTTCCAGGAACTCAACATGTACTCCCTGGAAGAGAGGACAGCAAGGGGGGATATGATTGAAACCTGTAAGTACCTCACAGGAGTGAACAAAGTGTAAGTGTATTTTCTATTTCAGAGAAAAGAAGGCATTAGAACAAGGGGACATGTGATGAAGCTAAGAGATGGAAAGTTTAGGATAGATGTGTGGAAATATTTCTTCATGGAAAGGGTGGTAGATGAGTGGAACAGCCTACCAAAGGAGGACGTGGGGGCAAAGACTGTGGGGGAGCGTCAACCATGCATGAGATAGGCACAGGGGCATGTTAGGTAGAGGAATGAGGGAGGCAGTAGCACCTATGACCACCTATGGTCAGTGGTAAAGGAATAGGCAGGGACAAGGGGCAGACTGCATGGGCCTAAAAGTCCTTTTCTGCAAACAAAATCTATGTTTCTAGTTTTCTGTTTCAGTACTCTTCCCTATCCATCCTCCTTCTCCCTTCATGTCATCAGTCCCACTACGCTTCCCTCATCAAAATACTGATTTGGGTTATTCCCTTCATACCTATCTCCACTACTCTCCCCATCCCTTCCTCCTCCTCCTCCTATTCCCTGTGCTCAAAGGACCCACACACACCTTCTTCATTTCCCACCCACATTCCTCATCTGGGAAATTTCTATACTCCTGTCACCTCCCCTCCCTCTGGAACCAGCTACCCTTCTCCGTCTGCCTATCCCCTTCCTTTCCCTCCATTAGGAACCAGTTACAACTTCTCCCATCTCCCACCCCACAGCTTCTGCCAATCCTCACTGAATCCATTCTAGCTCTTCCCCTGTGATGTTTGCCCTCATCTTACTTTTCCCTCCCCCCTTAATGCATGATTTTGGGTATTTTGTGGGTATTTTAACAACCTCTTTGACTCCTCCTCTTAAGACTAGATAAGCTTCAGTTCATTCAGGCACAAAGCACTTTTTTTTCCCTACTCCTCAGTGCAGTCCCCCATCTGGAGGGTACACCCAGCCCCATCCCCCGGCATCCACAAGCCAGTGCTGGCACTTACATCCAGGGCTTGCCCCCCTGGTGGGGCCAGCGGGGTTCCCCAGCCCTCGCTGGAGAATGGATCCAGTGTGGCCAGTGCCGTGGCTAGCCTGGAGTGGGGCCTGCAAGGTGTCCTCCTTCATCCTACCACACTGCTCTTTTTTTCATTTTTCATGCACCCTTGCAGGCACACAGTATGCAATGACACCTACAACGGGATCTCGCCTGCTCCCGTGCATGCCCACGTCAACGTCTGCCATGCCCCCCCCCACACTGTTGTGGCTCTGTGTCACTGAGCCCCAGCCTCCACTAGGGGTCAGGTGTTCACCAACCATGGGCTCCCCCCTCCCCGGAGAATGAAAGCAGTCTGTCGGATGCTTGATCCTTCTTCTGCCCTGCCAACTCACGGCTGTCCATGCTTATTCCCAAACATGGGTCACCGGTACGGCATGAGGTGTGGCATCCAGCACCTCAACCCTCAGTGCCACTGAGCTGGCACAAAGCATTTTTTGATCATGTCCAATTTCACAGTTGATTTGTATGCTAATTAATTTGTCTTTTGCAATATGCACTATTGTGCTACAGTGTATGGTTAGCCTTTGTTCTGCATAAAAATCAGCCTACTCAAAAACCTTGTTGTTCACACTCTAAATAGTTGCGCACATTCCAAAGAGTTTTTGTGCACATTCTGAACGTTTGTTCTGCACAGTTCAAAGGTCATACAATTTTACATTTTTCATTTCTTCCACACTTAGCTACTTACTAACCACCCAGTGCCTGATGCTGTACCTTTTAACATTCAAAAGTCTCTAAATGTAATTTTGATCATAGAACAGATAAGGAAATGGCAAGATTTTTTTGTTTTCACTTCAGTGGAGGGTTTGTCACTCTGGTTTAAAAACAAAAAAACATATACTATATAAAATAAAATATGGGCAACCACACAACTCGGCATGTGTTTCCATCTTGGGGCTGAGATGACAGCATGGACCTTTTGAGCTTCGCTCTCGAGGTTCATATGCTGTTATCGCAACCCCTCGATGGAAACACAGCCTTGCTATGTATGGTTGCCTATACGTTATTCTCTATATCTTGTTTGCTCTGCACATAACCTTTGCACTTTATGTTATTGTCATTGTAACTGTATCATCTGACTTGCTGTCATGTTTGTAATTGTGTTTTCCTCTTCCCCTTCCCCTTCCCTGGGTTGCACCTGGAAATTAGTCTCAGCTCAGTGTGCCTCTCCCAGTAACTGATGTTTAAATAAATAAAATAAATAAATTATGCAAAGGATATTTGTATGGAAACAGGATGCCTACCTTATGTGATCTGACTACTTGCCTACATCTGACATCACAGTTCTATTCATGACATCACAGTCTGTTGTTGGGGAGATAATTATGGCATCATAAGCAGGGTATTATGCTGTCAGACATAGACAAGCAGCCACAACATGTGAAGTGTAGAGGACAGTGATCTTCTTTTCATGTGATTGTCATCTGTAATAAAAAAAGGGGGAGGCAGAATTACAAAAAATACATACTGAAAGCTGTAAATGGAATTGTAGCTTAACGTTACATTTTTCAACGTTTTTCCAGTAATATCCGGATATCTTTAGCATTTTACTTTTCCTTAACTAGACTGATTCAGCAGTCTCCCATAATATTCACTGACACATTGCTGAACTGTATTAGTTAAGGTAAAGTTGTGGTGTTAACACTGGTGGTAATGTTCATGAATATAGAGGATAATGGATGGGCATCATAAAATAATAGCACTGTATTCACTTCAAAAAGGTTGCCATGACAACCTAGTAAACCTCGAGAGCAAAGCTTGAGAGGTTTACAGTTGTCATGGAACCTTGAGAAGTGAACTCAGCATTGTTGTTTAACTGATGCCCATCCATTGTCTTATATAGTGTATGGGCAACAGCTGAACAAACCCTGAACATTTCTTAAGTGTGGCTGTAATTACCTCACAATTTTAGTGAACACTGTACTGCTGCTTATGTCCCCCACCACCACCACAAGAACAAGCCCCACTCTGTCCACGTTCCCCTGCTCTCACAGACTACCTTTTCTAAAATTAAACACAGCGACACCCACCTATGCTGAACATCAATACTTTGTTCTTTTATCAGCGCTGCTGTCTTTCAGGACAGATCTCACCACCCCGGCTGTCTCCCCATGATCGGAATAGATCTCACCACTGCGGCCGTTTCCATATGAGCTGAGCGTTGCCTAATGCACATATGTGAGGACGTTCCATGTTGTTGTATCATCGATGTGACATACTCACGATGGTACAACAACAATATTATGTCACATCGATGGTACAACAAATTTATCTTTACGATGAATTTAGTGAACAACAAAGCTCTCTCATACACTATATAGTCCATTATAATATATTCATGAGACTAGCATTATCTGTTACTCACGGTTTAACAATAATTTATGAGTTTTATTATCAAGATGCATATCCAGGACTCACAAGTACTTCATAATCACTTTACACAGTGATACCTCTGAGCATTTCTTGTAAACTGGTAGCAGACAAAATACAGGCATGGCATGTACACATGCCCATGCCTACACATACTTGAGTTTTTGTTAGGCAAAGGTATGACAGCAGTTACATGACACTGTGATTACAAACCGACATGCAACAATCAAGCCATTGTACACCCAGCTGTTTACTTTACTATGCAGGTGACAACACTGCCTACCACATAGAAAACAACATATTACCTCAGTTTTGAAAGATACGCTTCATACATTAATGGCAGCAAGAATTACATGGACAAGACTGTGGCCCTGATATTGAAAGCTGGACATTTGTGCTGTGCAGCCAGGAGCACTGCATGGCAGGTAGCACATACTATAGCTGGCATTGGGGCAATATATAGATGGTTAGTGTGCTCCATCTGGAGCATGCTGTCTGTATATGGGACTATGCCAATGCAGTGCATGGTGGGGCAATCTACCCCCTGCCATACTGCCTCAGCTCTCCAGACATGGAAAGAGGGCTAGGAGCAGCCATTGGTCAACTCATACAACTTTAAAGGCTTTCTGGGACACACAGTGTCCCACAATTCCCTGTGGAGCAGGGGATCCACTTTGCCACCAGGGCAGGCATCCAGTTGGTTGCCAAACTCCCTCTGTCAGTCTGCCCCCATGCACCTACATGCCAGTGGGGCTACGGACTGGTGGCCCCAGTAGTGAATAGTGTACCCTGCTTGCCTGTCTGTGACTGTGGATATGCACTTGCCAGATACATGCCTGATGTGCACACCCAGCCAGCATTCATGCATTGCCCCCTAAATGTGTATTCCCTAGTGTCTAGTGTTTCCCCCACCTGCAGATTGCTTGTCCCATAGCACAAAGTATACTGGAAGAAGAGGAAAGATGCACAAAATATACACAAAGGTAGTGCTAAATGCAAACATAAAGTGGTTTTATTGTGACAAACAAATGTTCAGACCATACTACAGTACATACCCAGCACTTTGAGGGGCAGGCACCAGAGTTAGGTATCTCATATAAATAAGGCTTTCTTAATGCAATAAATTACTATTTGAGACACAGGAAGGATTGCAAACTAGTGCCTAATAAATTGTGATGTCTAACAATACTGTTAGAATAAAAATAAAAAAAGTAACTAGAATATTTACGCTACTGCTGGAGGCATCATGATAGAAAGACAAATACAGAACAGCCCTACACTACAGGCCCAATTAGTACAACAAAGTGAATGGTCATATCTCATAAACTAGTTACAAATACAGTCCAGAAGTAAAAGGAAAGTTTCTATATTTCAGCTAGAGACAAATAAGTACAGACTGAAAAAGCAGACTATCTTCAGGCAGACCAGAAATTAAGATTTCTAAAATTATAAATGTAGAAAAAAGAAAGAAAATTTAGCAACATGGAAGAAACATCAAACCACAAATATTACAGGCCCTATATACGGTAGCTACAAACAATAAAAGGCTCTGTCTATACTAGAGAGTGAGGCTACAAGAATGGGATAATGCCCCATCCATTGTTTAAGCCTGAGAAGAGAGCTCCATAATTGTATATTAGTTTGCTTTCACACTGAAGCAGCATCCTCAGTCAATTACCTCCTCAGGGATGAGGTCTCACATGGTAAATACCCATGTAGTGAAAGGTGCTAAGATCAGAATCATGTAAGTTGCACCATTAGGCACCCACTGTAGTGGCACACTTACCGTTCAGTATGGAATGGATGTGTTCCTGTATCCTTTCTTGACTGGGTGTGACTGATATACAAGGATGGACAGTCACACCATAGATCACACATGACAGAAGGGTTTTATAGGAGACAAACTCTTGCACTTCATAGGTGTATCAGTTTGTGGGGCTGATGAAGGTGGACCCTTGGTTAACAAACTCACACACACATTAGTTTCCACATTAGTGTACCACCATCAGGTGAGGTAAAAAAACTCTAGCCTCATACTTCCTAGGAAAAAAGTGGCTATGGTCTATCTAGTCCTTAATGCCCATGCCTTTCCTGTGTACTACCCTAGGACTATCAGCAGTGTTATCTTTACAGTCTGGGTCTGCTGATAAAACATACCAAAATTTCCTTAATTGGACTTATATGATTGTACTTGTTAATGAAGTTCACCACAATCAGCAGGTTGGGTATTAGAATTGAGAGTGAGCAAAAGGGCCCTATCCTTGGAGGCTGCATGTTCCCTTGCTTCCAATAACAAAGATGGATCATATCCCTGTTTACAAAGTGGTGATGAAGATCAGCCTGACATTCAGAGGCAGCCACTTCAGAGCAATCTTCTCAAATGCAAACAAATTAACCGTTGGCTATTCTTTTGAGCAGATGCTTGAAGTGGGAGCTCTCAAATCATACAGGGTGTTACCAACAACAGGTTTCTGGTAACCCTCAGTCATGATTTTGCCATGAGTATTGGCTATAAGTTTAAAGTCCAGAAAGGTCACCGACACAGAATCCACAGTACAGATGAATTTCAGATTCCAATCATTTACATTAAGTAAGACCAAACAATTCCATGCTTCTTCTATTGCACCACTCCAAATACACAGAATGCCATCTATGAAATGGCCCCAGTATCTGATCCTGTTGCAGAACTGGTTGGTCCTGGAGTCGTAGATGGCTGCCTGCTCCCACAAACCCCAAAAGAGGTAAGGGTAGGAAGGAGCCATCACAGACTCCATAGCAGTGCCATGAACTTATAAGTAGAAACTGAAGTTAACGGTAAAGTAGTTAGTGCACAAGACCAGAACTAGGGTCTCAATGATGAATTGAGCTGGGATGACCTCTCCTGTCTGATAGAGGTCCATAAAAACTGGATCATGTTCAGACCCAGATGATGTCTGATGCTAGTATACAGTGAACTCACATCAATACTGAGACACCAATAACCAGCATCAAAATCTTGGTGCTGTATGTCCTCAAGGACCTCCACGGTATCTTTCAAATGTGATGGCATTCGAATAGTCAAAGTATGGAAGAAGGCATCAATTAACTTAGAAAGGTTCTCATTTAAGGATCCAATGCTAGAAATAATGGGTCTACCAGGTGGCTTCAGAGGATCTTTATGCACTTCAGGCAAAGTGCAAAATGTGAGGACCACTGGAAAACTCTTGATGCAAAAACTGATGTTCATGCTCACTTATGGTAGCTATTTGTAGAAAAGAAGACTAGGTCATCACAGCAGAATTCATATTGAGGCCCTAGATCTCAGCTGAATTTATCATGGAGGCCCTAGATCTGATCCTGTGCAGTAACTACTGTACTTTACCTTTAACTCCAATTTCTACTTACAGGTTTGTGGCATCGCTGGGGATCCATGATGGCCCCCTCCTATGCTAGCCTCCTTTTAGGATGGTAGGAGGAGCTGACCATCTATGACATTTGAAGCAACCTATTTTACAACAGGATCAGATACTGGGGACTCTTGATTAATGATTTTCTGTGCATTTGGAGTGGCACAATGGAAGAATACAGACTTTTTAGGCTTTACTTAATAGAAACATAGAAGATGAGAAGATGACGGCAGATAAGGACCACAAGGCCCATCCAGTCTGCCCATTTCTTTTTCTACCTTATGAATGTGCCATTGGCCTTTGCTCTGTCAATGGCCTATCTAGTCATACTCATCTGTATTGCTTCCTTATGCCTATCCCATGCCTGTTTGAAGCCCTGCACTGTATTCATATCCACCACTTCCTGAGGTAGGCCGTTCCATGCATCCACCACCCTTTCTGTGAAAAAGAACTTCCTCACATTACCCCTTAATTGGCCTCCCTCTAATCTCATGCTTTGTCCTCTTGTCCTGCTATTTTTCTTATGTTGAAACATGTTAGACTCTTTCACCTTGTTAATGGCCTTAAGGTGTTTGAATGTTTCAATCATATCACCTCTCTCCCTCCTCCTTTCTAGGGTATACATATTGAGCTCCGTTAATCTGTCCTCATATGTTTTCTGATGCAGTCCCTGCACCATTTTGGTTTCTCTTCTCTGCACTGCCTCAATTTGGTTAATGTCCTTGTGAAAGTGTGGCCTCCAGTACTGCACGCAGTACTCCAGATGGGGCCTACCCAGTGTCATGTAAAGAGGGATTATTACCTCCCTCTTCCAATTTGTGATACCCCTACTAATACACCCCAACATCCCCCCAGCTGCACCTACTGCTTTAGTGGTCTCTTTCTTCCCTTGTCACTGCCAGCAACTCCGCTCCCAGCTTATAGGTGGCTTCAGGGTTTCTCTTCCCTATGTGCATGATCTTGCGCTTCTTTGCTTTAAATCCCAGTTGCCACTCTTCTGCACATTTTGCTAGTTTATCTAGATCTTTTCTAATTCTGCCCACCCCATCTGGATCATCTACTCTGTTGCAGATCTTGGTGTCATCTGCAAACAGACAAACCTTACCCTCCAGTCCACCTGCAATGTCACTGATGAAGATATTGAAGAGGACTGGCCCCAGGTCTGATCCCTGAGGTACCCCACTTGTGACTTGCATCTCTTCTGACTGTATACCATTTACCACCACTCTCTGTTTTCTGACCGTCAACCAGTTTGCCACCCAGTTGACCAACTTCTGACCCACCCTGAGCCTACCCAGCTTATTAATTAATCTTCTACGGGGAACAGTATCGAAAGCTTTGCTGAAGTCAAGGTAGGTGACATCAACTGCTCCCCCTTGGTCTACCACTCTGGTTACCCAGTCAAAGAAATCTATGAGATTAGCTTGACAGGACCATCCTTTTGTAAACCCATGCTGTCTTGGATCCTGTGCTTATATGGGTTCCAGGTGTTGCACTATCCTTTCCTTAAGGAGTGCCTCCATAATCTTGCCCACTACTGAGGTAAGAGTGGCTGGTCTGTAGTTCCCTGCCTCCTTCCTGCTACCAATCTTGTGGAGTGGGGATCACATAAGCCCTTCTCCAGTCTTCTGGGACCTCTCCTGTGTTCAGAGACTCACTAAACAGTTCTGATAATGGCTCTGCTAGTTCCACCCTTAGCTCCTTTAGTACCCTGGGATGTATGCCATCAGGTCCCATTGCCTTGTCCACCCTGAGCTTATCGAGCTCTTGTAGGACCCTTCCTTTTGTGAAGGGACTAGTGCACACCTCCCTCCCCCCATGTCCATTTTGCTGAGTTCAGGGCCCTGCCCTACATTCTCCTTGGTAAATACTGAGCAGAAGTATCTAATTTGGATAGATGCTTTTACATGGTCCTCCTCCTCACATGCCCCCTTATCCCTTTTGATCTTAGCAATACCCCCTCTGGACTTTCTCCTTTCACTAATGTATCTATAGAAAGTCTTGTCACCTTCTTTTACTGTTCGTGCTAGTGTTTCCTTGGTTTGGGCCTTTGCCTGCCTTACTGCCTTCCCTGCTTCCCTTAGGAAAGTTTAGTATGCCTCCATTAATTATCCTGGACTGCTTACTTACTGTTTAGTAATTTAAGTTTTACATTTAGTGATGTGCCAGGGTTATTTGGGGGGGCCTGGGAGGGCCAGAATAGTGTATGGGGCATCCCTTCTGCATGATTTATGGCCCTTCACCTCCCTCCCTCACGGTTTCTGATACTATGGTTAGACGTTGCCGGGAGGTGGGGATTTGGAGGGGCCGGGGTGATCGTGGGTAGTGGGGAGCCCCGTGCACAGCAGAGGGTGGTAGAATAGGGTTGTCAGATCTAGAAGTCGCTGTTGGTTATGATGGGCACAAAGGAGAGGCCAGATGTGTTTGGTGCCTGTCTCCAGGAAATCCACCAGATTAAGTGGTCAGGTAATCCAAGGGGCTGTATCACCCACCAATCCACTGAGGGCAGTGCTATGCAATGCCAGATTGATCAGGAACAAGACCACAACTATTGCAGACTTGATTTCATCAGTCGATCTGGCTTGTATTACAGAGACTTGGGCTGGGGATGATGCGGGCCGAGTTTTTGAGGCTGCCATCCTGCCTGGGTACACCATGGTGCACTGCCCCAGAAAGGAACGAGGGGCAGTGGCATAGCCATCTGCTTTAGATCTGATGTGGCCTTCACCGTGCAACCAGTGGGAACTCCAGGTTCTTTTGAATGTGTGGCTGTTTGTGGGGGTCCAGGTGCAGGCTGCAAGATTCTCCTCATCTACCTCCCTCCAGGGATGGTGGGGAATTTCCTGCAGGAGGTTGCTGAATTTGCTGTCAGCAAAACATTGGAAGCCCCCGGATGTATTGTTCTGGGTGATTTCATTGTTTGGGCTGACGACGAATCTTCTTGGCTTGGTCGTAACCTCCTCCAGACCATGTCATCTCTGGGCCTGACACAAGTTGTTTCTGCCACGACACATCAGGACGGCCACATGTTAGACCTGGTGTTCTCACTGGAGCTTGAAATAGATAATCTCAAGATTGATCGGGTGGTTTGGTCCGATCACTGCACGGTGCAGTTCATGTTTGGGCCTCCCACCAGACGCCCTCTCCCTACTGAGATGATGAGCTGTCGCCCTTTATGCGGATTGACCCCTGAGGGTTTTCTGGTGGCAGCAGATCTATCTAGTGTGGGTAATGCATGCATCAGAGGTGTTGGTGCTGGAGTTGACACCTATAATAAGGTGATATCAGACACCATTGACTCCCTTGCACCTGTCCATGTATGACCCAAATCTTCCTACCTGAGGTCCCCATAGTATGATGGGGCTCTCAGGGAGATGAAGAGAAAGGGTCAGAGGTTAGAGTGCTGCTGGAGAAAGTCAGGCCTGGAGGGGGACAAACTGGCCAGGGAGATTGCTGGTGGGAAGAACTGACCAGCCATACTTTTTCGGACTGTGGACAGTCTACTTCATCCTGCTTGTCTACAGCCGAAGAAGGTTTTTGCTAATGCTGAATGCGAACAGTTTGCTCATTTTTTCTCGGACAGTGTCCAGTATCCAGCAGGTGGTTCCTTCAGTCAGCAATATCATAGCTGGCAGTGGTTGACTGAGGTGTTCTGAGTGCACTCCACCTGGTTGGGGGGAGTTTAGACCAGAGGAGATAAGTGAGGTCATTGTGGTGACAACCAATCTGAAGCACACTTTTTGTGAATTGGACCCGGTGCCGACGCATTTCTTGATGAGATGCACTGACACCGTCGGCCTGGTGTTTGCTCTGATTGTCCGGTGTTCCTTATCTGAGGGGGTCTTCCCTGATGCCTTGAAGGAGGCATTGGTGAGACCCCTCTTAAAAAAACCATTATTGGACCCAGAGGTCAGGGCAAATTACCGACCTATCTCTAACCTTTCTTTTTTGGCAAAGGTAGTAGAAAAGGTAGTGATGCTTCAGTTGGAAGAGGACCTCTTGACTCATGAGTTGTACGAACTTTTCCAGTCAGGGTTGTGGGCTAGGCATAGCACAGAAACCGTGCTTGTTTGGGTGTTGAATGATGTCCTCAGGACAAGAGATCGAGGGGATAAGACAATTCTTGTTCTCCTAGATCTCTCTTCAGCATTTGACACTGTGGACCATTGTGTGTTGCTTGACCGCCTTAGGGAGCTCTGTGGACTCACCGGTACTGTCATCAACTGGTTTGAGTCCTTTCTTACTAGCAGGAGGCAACGGGTTGTGATGGGGAATTCCTCCTCCACCCTAGTCTCCTATCTTACAGAGTTCCTCAGGGATCAGTACTAGCCCCAATGTTGTTCACAGTGTACATGCTACCCACAGGAGGGCTCATTAGGAAGTATGGCTTGGGTTTTCATTGCTATGCTGATGATACCCAATTATACCTTTCCTTTGCACCGGGAACATCCAACGTGGTGGACATGCTTAACAGCTGCCTTGCTGAGATTAATGACTGGATGACCTCCAGCTGGTTGTGACTGAACCCCGATAAGACGGAGGTATTGGTGGTGGAGTAGAACAGAGTGTGTGATAGGATGGCCTCGGAATCAGTGACTGGACTTGTTCTGGGATCTGTTTCATTGAAGACCTCCTCTTGGGTGTGTAATCTTGGCATCATTTGGATAGGAATTTGACTATGAGATGCAAAAATCCTGCACGGTCCGCTCCTGCTTTTTCCATCTCAGAAACATCACCAGGATAAAGCCCCTTGTTCCACCTCTGGACCTCCCCACTTTGATACATGCCTTAGTTACATCAAGGCTTGACTACTGTAATGCGCTCTACATCAGGGTCACAGGAGGATCTCTCTGCAGACTGCAGCTAGTGCAGAATGCAGCTGCCCGGTTACTTACTGGGCAGCAAAAATGTTGCCATTATACACTGGTGTTGCATGAGCTGCACTGGCTCCCGGTTAGGTGGAGGATCCTTTTTAAGGTGGGTTTTCTCACCTATAAGGCCCTACATGGGCAGGGCCCTGATTATCTCTCAGACCTTCTTGTACCTGCCCTCTCTGTCCGCCCCCTCTGTTCCTCCTATAGGGGCCCCCTGGTGATCCCCAGGACGAGGCTAAGATCAGCTGGTGACAGAGCTTTTATTGTTGCTGCCCCCATCCTTTGGAATTCGCTGCCCCCTGGGGTTAAGGGGGCCCCTACCTTGGAGGTATTAAAGGCCCATCTTAAGGGCCTCCTATTTTCCCAAGCATTTTAGGACTGAATTATTAATTTCGTATTGATTGTGTATGATGCTTATATGATGTGTTACTATTCAGCATTTTTTCTGTATTTTTAAATGTGTTATGCATCTGTGCATTACTTTGAAGATATGTTTAATTGATTGCACAGCGCCAAGAGCCTCTGGGATTGGACATTTTTAAATAAATTTTGCCTTGCCTTGCCTATCTTCATCCTGCTGCGTTCCCTTATATTTCCTGAAGGCCGGCCTTTTGGCTCTGACCTTTTCTGCTACTGTTTTTGAGAACCAAAGTGGTTTCCTTCTTCTTTTGCACTTCCTTTTCTCTCTAACACATGGGATTTTGCTTCAGGTATTGCATCCTTAATGCTTGCCCACTTTGCCTGTACCCCCTCACCTGTATTTCTTTTTGCCAGGGCTAGCTTAACTCTGTTGGCCATCTTATCAAAGTCAGCTCCTTTGAAGTCCCATATTTGTGCCTTGGAATAGGATAATTTAGTTCTAGTGGTCAAACTGAATCATACCATGTGATGGTCATTGGCCCCCAGGTGACCTTATACCTGGAGATCTGTGATCCTTTCCCTGTTAGTCAGTACTAGATCTAGGATAGCCCTGTCTCTTGTGGGTTGTTGTACCAGTTGTTTGAGGCCCTCCCCCTTCAGGGAATCCACCATGTGTCTAGTTCTGGCAGATGTTCCTGCTGGTATTGACCAATCTGTGTCTGGCATGTTGAAGTCTCCCATTATCAGAACCTCCCCTTTAGCTATCATGTTTTGTATATCTTCTAACAGTAATGTGTCTATGTCCTCCTCCTGGTCTGGAGGTCTGTACACAACCCCAGTTCATACGGCTATCCCATTTCCTGTTTCCAGGATGATCCACAGTTCTTCTGGTTCCTTATGTGAATTCTGAATTTCTGTAGCTTTGATATTTTCATTGACATAAAGGGCCACTCCACCCCTCCTTTTTGCACCTCGGTCTCTTCTGAACAGTACATAGCCAGGTACTGAAGTCTCCCAAGTGTGGTTACTGGTAAACCATGTCTCGTTAATGGCTACTATGTCCAGTTTAGTCTCTGTCATTATTGCCTTCAGGTCTGGGATCTTGTTTCCCAGACTGCAAGCATTTGTGTACATGGTTTTCCATTGGCCAGATTTCGATGTGTTAGTTGTTGGGTGAGGTCTGGCATTTCCCCTGTACATCATAGAATCTGCCAACAAATAAGGACTGCTTGCCCACCTAGTCTGACTATTTATTCCTGCCTATAGTAGCACCACAGATCCTATTTGATCTTCGGCCCAATCATCCACACCCTTCCCTTTCTCTAAGATTTCCTTATGCCTATCCCATCCATTGTTGAACCCCATCACTGTTTACTCCTCCACAACCTCTACTGGAAGACATTTTCAGGAATCTACCACTTTTTTCTGTGAAGAAGTACTTCCTCACATCTCTCCTGAATATACCCTCCTCCTCTTCTTATCATGCCAACTTGTCCCTGAACACCTTTTATTTTGAAAACTACTTCTCTCCTGTATCTTGTTTACCCTCATTAGGCAGTTTAATGTCTCTATTATATCCCCCCTCTCTCCACTCTTCTAGGGTGTACATATTTAGATTCTTAAATCTCTCCTTGTAGGGCTTCTGATGCAGACTCTGCACCATTTTAGTTTCCCTCCTCTGGACCGCCTCCACTCTGTCTATATTCTACTGGACATGTGGACTCCAGAACTAGACACAGGTCTTACCAGCATGCTATACAGAGGCAATACCACCTCCCTCTTTATGCAGGTTACACCTCCCTTATGCATCCCAGTATCCCACTAGCCCTACCAACCACCTTGTTGAACTGCCTGGCCGCCTTTAGGTCATCTTGTATGATTACCCAAAGTCTCTTTCTTTTTGGTGATCATCAGTAATTGTGTACTGTGCCTTTGAGTTTCTTTGCCCCAAGTGCATTACTTTGCTCTTTTTTGCATTGAATACCAGCTGCCATACCCTTGACCACTCTTCAAATTTCTCAGGTCTCTGGTCATCCCTTGCAGAAATAATTATATGAAATGTTTTCATGCTGCACACATAAAACTACCCAAGTGATATGCATGCTGCAAGTATGATTTTAAATGTTAAATTGGAACTGATTGCATGCATATGGCATGCATGCAGCAAGCAAGTGTGGAAACCATGATTTTTATGTTAAATTGAGAAAGAATGCATGCATGTGGCATCTGTGCAAAAAAGCAAATGGTCACTGATAACTGCACATGTAAAAGTTAAGTGACTTGCTCAAGATCACACCATACACAAGTGCGGATTGATAAGATTCAAACCCAGGTCTTTATGCCACTAAGTCTCCTGACTTGCAGTTCAGTGCCTTTAGCCACTAAGCCATACTGTCTGCACTCATATAGCCCACTTGTACTTCAATACATACTGTATCTGAATAAATCTGTATGCATGCAGCATGCTCGTAGCCACTATTATGCTTTTCAGTTTTCTTGTCTCCCTCATCTTATTTTCACAGTTGAACTGTAGCACACATACCAATGATAACACATGTATTTTTTCCCACCCCAATACACAAACTTCCTACAAAACCACTTAATTATTTCTGTCTGGCCTGTACTCCTGTTATTTTCTCTCCTTAGTTTTGAATGCTTCCACACAAACAGACTTTAAGGTGCAAACATAAAAGTAGCAATAACTCGACACACACACCCACATGGCCAGTCCCCCCCCTCCCCATGGACACAAACTGTAGCGGGTATGGCCATGCTGCTACAGACAACCCACCAAGTATAGATTTAAGTAAAAGTCTCTTACTTGAATACTAGGTAGCCTGAGGCAGGAGTCTTTAAGAGAGGATGTCCATGGGTCAGAGTGCTGGGGTGTACCCCCTTGAAATGAATGAAGTTATTTTTTATTACTGTTTTATACATTATGATGGTGAGTTGGAGAATAATTAAGGCCACTGTTCTTCTAACAAGGCCCTTGTTAGTTGAGCAGTGGCCTTCATTAATTTCCAACTCTCCATCAATAATGTATAAAATAGTAATTAAAAAATACCCCCATTCATTTAAGTGGTGCACACCCCTGCAGTCTCCTTTGCCCTTTGTCATATTGTGCCTAAGCCTGGGGATGTGGAGATCAGCTTCACTGGGGGGGGCATAATCCTGACTATAGTGGAGCTCCAATAGTCTGTGCTTATACAGCTCAACTGTCTGTGAATGCAAGGGACAGCTGTAGAATGTCTTTAACAGCTCTAAAATGTACAACTTATTTGTTTTTTACTGAAAAGTGATATGCAAATCAGGAAAAATTCAAATGTATAAGATTCATCTGTATATACCCCAGAGCAGTGTGTCAGATTTGGGCTCAAACCCATCCAGTTACTAACCAATGTTTTTCCTGGCTGAAGTTCTGCAACCCCCCCCCCGAAAAACTTTGCCCCAATTTTTCTCCCTGACTCCATTCCATTCAATACCCATCCCCTATGGGTCATGAAGCCACCCAAAGGTGAAGAAACATGAAAAACACATCAATATTTCAGTCCTTCCTCCTTCCCCAATCCCCCTGTAAAAAACAATGTTTACTTTTACTTACCCAGCCATATGGCCAGAACCTGCAGCCTGACATAGTGTGCCACCAGCCCAGTTTTCAGTCCACTCCCTCCCCCTCTCTCCTTCTGCCAGAAGCTGGATGCTAGAACTGACCATCACAAGTCCCCAACATGGTCCACGCCCAAGTCACCTCACTGTTTGAACCCACTAAACATGGGTTGCTTTCTTCTTGCTTGGTTATTGCTGTGGCTGTTGCCACACTGCACTGATCAAGGCCTATGAAGGCCACCCACACCACTGGCACCACTGCTGCTAAGCCTAGCTTGCTGCCATGTGGGTCTGTACTGTTGTTTTTTTTTTTTGCAATGTGAGCATAGTAGAGTAAGTAGGTAGTCTAGTCTTGAGTTAGCTTCTAGCTTGCCCTCTGCCCCTTCAGCCACCAGGGGAGATGGAGACTCACTAAGAGTAGAACAATAAAAATATGCTGCTACAACACACTGCTATTGAGAGTTCAGTGCTCAGTGACTCCTCCAAAGCTGTAATGTGCAGTCTGTCTATTCTGTGGCAGAAAAGACACACTTGCAAGGATCATGTGCACTTTCTTGGCTACAGCTTATCCACATCACATGTGATTATGCAACAGCTAACAGGTGGAGAGAGTGGACAACACAGTACAGACACAGTCAAGTCTGGAGAGTACCTGCAGTGTGAGCACACACAGGCCAGGTGGTCACTTCTTGTGCAAAAGATTAAATCCAAATTTAAAGCCATTATTGCCACACCATAAGAACAACCTAGGCACAAATATGGGGTGGGGGCAACTGCCCCCTCTGCCCTACCTAAATGGCACCCCTGCTTAATGGCAGAAATTCATTCTCAGGTGCTAATGCAATGGTTTCCACTGTGTTTTCTGGTACTGTATCTCCATGTTTCCTGATCATCATGTGGGTTAGTGTCCCTCATTGTCCCTCATTTTGAGTGTCCATGTCCCTCTTTTCAGTGAGAAAATGTGAGGTATGGTGCATGCTTCCAATACCCTATACAGCACAAAGAGTGCTGAGCATGGCCATAGTGTGGCTTAATACAAAATAACAAAGGGGAATTAAGTGAGATGAAACATCATGGAGAAACACATTTCTAGCACTAAATATGCATAAGGGATTTGCATGGTCCAAAACAAAGAGGACAGGCTTCACCACAAAGAGGTCCCTCTTTGTACATCTGGAATTGGGGATGTTGACTGGCTTTATCCTAAGCATGTAATGCAGTAAGCAAACAATACTTTACAAATTAATGGCAATTTAATAACAACAATCAAAAGCCATTAAACAACTTGCAAAAGGATCAGAATTAATGAGTTTACCTAATTTTTATGGAAATTCAAATAAAAATGTATTTTAATTGCTCTAATTGCTAGCAGTAGCATAAGAAATATAAACTGATGTGTGTTTTAGATGAGATTTGCACCAGCTTAGTTGCTGCACACATTGCAAGTGTGCAGCATATGACCCTGATGTGATGTTTAAATGATGGTCACACCAGCTTAACTGCTGCACTCATGTCAAGCATGCAACAGGCAAACCTGATGTAATTTTTAGATGTTCATACAGTTTACCTGCTGTGCACATGTCAAGCTTGCGGCATGCAAGCCTGATTTGCTTTTTAGACCTTGTTAGCATAGGTTCATTTTGTGTATGTGAACTGCATGCAAACATTGCACAATTAAGCATGCGTCATGCATTCTGCATGTACACAGCACACCAATGTGTCTGTAAGGGATCCTTTCCACCCACCCAGAGTCTACCCTATTGCAGATTTTGGTGTCATCCACAAAGAGGAAGACCTTCCCTTCTGGCTCCTCTGCAATGTCATTCATAAAGACATTGAAGGGGACTGGTACTAGCAGTAATTCCTGAGGCACCCCACTGGTCAACCTCCCTTCCTCTGAATGAATTCCATTTACCATCACCCTCTGTTGCCTATCCCTTAACCAATTTATTACCCAGTCTACCACCTTTGGACCCACTCCTAAGCTACCCAGCTTGCTTGCTATCCTCCTGTGTGAAGCACTCTCAAAAGCCTTATGGAAATCTAGGTAGATCACATCCACTGCTACACCCTGATCTTATCCCTTGGTCACCCTGTCAAAGAAATCTATCAGATTTGTTTAATATCATCTCCCCCCTGAGAATCCATGTTGCCTCGGGTCTTGTAACGATTTAGATTCAAGATATTCCACAATCCTTTTCTTTAGCAGTGACGCCATTCATTTTACCACCACCAAAGTCAGGTTGACTGGCCTATAATTGCCAGCCTCCTCCCTGCTACCACTTCTGTGAAGTGGGACTACATCAGCCCTCTTCCAATCCTCAGGTACCACTCCTGTTTCCAATAAGCTGTTAAATAGAACTGTCAGAGGTGCAACCAGTACCTACCTGAGCTACCTCAGTAGCCTTGGATGCACCACTTCTTATCCCATTGCTTTGTTCACTTTCAGATTAGCGAGTCCCTTCAGGACACTCTCCTCTGAAAACAGACTAGTGTTCACCACCCTCCCTTCAATGTTCCTGTTACTTTTTTGTGGCTGCTCCCCATCTCCTTCCTCTGTGAATATTGAACAAAAGGATTTGTTCAGGATGTCTGTCTTTTCTGGTCCTCCCCTGCACAGTTCCCTCTTCCCTTTTTAATCTTATAATCCCACCCCTGGTCTTCTTCCTTTTGCTTACCTGCCTAACAATAGTCTTGTCCCCCTGTGCCACTGACTGGGCAATTCTTTTTTAAATTTGCACCTTTGTGCCCCTTACTGCTCACCCTGCTTCCCTCTGTTTTCCCTGATACACCTCCCTATCCTCCTCCATCTGCCTCTCCTTATACCTTCTGAATGCCACCCTTTTAGCCTTTACCTTTTCTGCCACCTCTTTTGAAAACTATAGCAGTCTCGTTTTCCTCCTGCTTTTGCTCACTTGCTTGACGCAGAAGTTTGTTGCTTTCTCTATGACCCTTTTCAGCTTTGCTCACTGTTCCCCCATCCAACCCAGGTCACTCCCCTCTGCCCCTGGTCATCGCTGATGCATTTGCCCAGATTTTTAAAATCTGGTCTCCTGAAATCCAGGACCCTCACCCATGTGTGGTGCAATACTGCAGCCATCTTTATATTGAACCACACTGTATGGTGATCACTGTTCCCCAGTTGGAATCCTATCATGACTTCTGTAACACTGTCCCTGTTAGTGAGTACCAGGTCCAGTATTGCCCTATCATGAGTGGGTGCACTGATTACATTGAAACATAGAAATTGACAGTAGATAAGAACCACTAGGCCCATCCAGTCTTCCCTTTTACCCCACCTGTATCAGCAGCCACTGACCCTACTTGGTCATTGACTTTAGCCTCTCCTTCCCTCCTCTAAGGTTCCCTTATGCCTCTCCCATACACGTTTAAATCCCCCCACTGTGCTCACTTCCACCACCACCTGGGGTAGGCTATTCCATGCATTCACCACTCTGTCTATAAAAAAGAACTTCCTCACATTCCCCCTTAGCTGGCCCCCTCCAATCTCATATTGTGCCTCCCCTTTCTTGTACCTTTCCTACACTGGAAGTTGTCACCCACTTGCACCTTGTTCATGCCCTTAAGATACTCGAAGGCTTCTATTATATCACCCCACTCTCTCCTCTTTTCCAGTGTATACATATTGAGGTTTTTTAGTATCTCTTCCTAAGTCATATGGTGCAAGCCCTGCACCATCTTAGTCATGCTTCTCTGAACTGCCTCCACCTTTTCTATGTCCTTTCAAAGATGTGGCCTCCAGAACTGTACACAATACTTCAGATGAGGCCTCACCAGTGTTTTTTCATTGGTATCACCATCTCCCTTGTTCTGCTAGTGATACCTCTCTCTATGCACCCCAATATGCTACTGGCCCTCCCCACAACCTTTGTACACTGTTTGGCCACCTTTAGGTCATCTGAGATGATTATCCCCAAATCTCTTTCCTCCCTGGTGACCATCAGCAACTTTCCCCTCCCAATCCTGTACCTCTATTCAGAGTTTCTGCATGCCAGAGGCATGATTTTTCACTTTTTGGCATTGAACCTCGGCTTTCATGCTTTAGATCACCTTTCCAGCTTTTCTAGGTCCCTTCTCATTTTCTCCACCCCATCTGAAGTGTCTACTCTATTGCAGATCATGGTGTTATCAGCAAATAGACAAATCTTCCTCTCTAGCCTTTCCACAATGTCACTGATGAAGACATTGAAAAGGACTGGCCCTAGGGCAAATCCCTGAGGCATCCCACTAGTCACCTCCTTTCCTCAGATTGGATCCCATTTACCACCACCATCTGCTTTCTGTCTCACAGACAGTTCCTAACCCAGTTCACCATCTTGTGGCTCACTCCCAGGCTAACCAGCTTTTTTTACCTGTCTTTTTTGTGGAATGGAGTCAAAGACCTTGCTGAAATCAAGGTATTCAACATCAACCACACTCCCCTGATCCACCTCCTTCATCACTCAGTCAAAAAAATCTATCAGATTTGTGTGACATGGGTCAATACTCCACCAGAATTTTGAATTCTTGTATTCCATGGCATCCGTTCTTCAGTTGAATTTTACTTATGGAATATCAGCAGTACTATTTTCTCTATGATGTAAAGATAACATTTTAAAATTACAATAAAAACTACTTTAACCCTCAAAATGTTCTTTTAATTCTTGTTAAGTTTGGACCCATTTTATAAATGGAATAAGACACTCCAGGGTGTGCACTGTTATGACATCATGACCCTTTCGGGTGGTTGATGGCACTCAGCAGTACATCATGCCATACAACACAAAGGTGTGTCATTATCCCACAACAGCTCACACTCTGGAGTGTCTTACTGCTTGAATATAGAACATATGCTGGGACTTGTTTAGACCAAGTGACCATTTTTACTTTCTAGAAATGTTTTTCTCCTGGCATCTTCTCCCATCTGCCCCCTCCCCAGCCATTTTCCAGTCCATTTGCTACTTTACCTTCACCCATGGTTATTAGGATACAGTGGCAGTGCTGGGGCTGAAAGCACTGGGGGATGGCATCCTATTAGCTCTCTGTTTTCCTCCTGACATTTTTTCCTTTTACCCTATCACTCCTAACATCCTATGTGGTGCTAATCATTTCCGCCACAGACATTGCATACACTCAGCAACTCCTTTGTTAAGTAGCAAGCTCCCTTTACCACTAAAGGGTGTCACTGTTGCAGGAGAAACTTATCACAAACCCTCCAAGTTGGCAAAACTACAACGGTGCAGCAACAGTCAATCCTTTCCAGAGTTGCTGGGCCAGTTCCTTGAGTCTGGTCCTGAACTAGGGTCATAGTACAACTACATAGCAAGCTGCCTGTAGGTTATTGGGGGGTGGACCCAAAGATCTTTAAATAGTCCACATACTCATTTCTTTATCAGGTGTTACAAAGACAAGTAAGCTAATGAAAGGTACAAACTAAGGCACAAACCAAAGACTGGAGCAGTACATTCTTGTACTCAGATATGTTATGTCTGCCAAAAATCTTCCAATTTGATGTGACTTATTGATTTATTTATTGTTTGACTGATTTTTTTGAATAATGTATTTATCTATTTAGTTAGTTTCCTTTGACTAGGAAAGTACACTACACAGCTGAATGCCAACTGTTAGACACAGCCTGTATATATACTCAACACAGTATGAGCAGTGCATTTGTTACAGTACAACACAGAGTAGGGTGCAAATGGATACAGTAAGATATATTATTTAGTTGTTATTACAGTGGCGTGGTAGCACCACTATAGATAGGGTTGAGCAGGGGTTTCTATGTTAAATGTCAAATTTTGTACTTTAATAGCTTCACAACCGTTCAATGGATTTGCATTAAATTTTGCATGTGCAGTCTCTGGGGTAGATTTCATGATGTGCCAAGTTTCGTTCCAGTCAGATGTGCAAATTCTGAGATGCAAATAGTGAAAATTTGATAAAATTGGGTTTTTTGATCAGTTTGGAATTTTAATCTGAAAATTTCAGGGTAGAAAGGGTTTGGGCCACAGTGGTGACTTTCACTGGTTTAGTGAAAAAACATTAATATGTTCCAAAGTTATTAAATTTTAAAATTTCAATTATAAGCATACTCAGTATGGTCTTTTGGCTAGCTGCTTAGAAGGAAAAAACAATTGGTGCATATATAAAAAGGATCCTTTTTTGTATGGGGATAATCCTTTTCATCAGGAAAAAAAATCCTTTCTCGTATGGCCGTCATCTTGTTTCCATTTTTTCCTAAAAATAAATTTTCAAACCACAAAAATGACATGTTGCACACACACCAACACATGTATCTTGTTAGGAGGGACCCCATTAGGTGGATTCTGCACTTACCCAAAAATGTTTTTTATTTATTTTAAAATTCCTTTTGTGACTCGATTTTCTTTTTTCGTATCGCCATAAAAACATGGAATACAGCCATATGAAGAAGGATCGATCCCTTCATATGAAAAAATAATTTGGACTTAGGTTTTTTCAATTCTTTTTTCATACGAAGGCATCCTTTTTTATGAGAACAAAAAAAAAATTCATATGAAAAATGAATCAGACCAAAAAACTAAGTCCACATTCTTTTTTTATGTGAAAGGATCCTTCCTTTTTATGTTTTTTCTTTCATTCATATGAAAAAGGATGACCTAATTCAAGAAAACATGTTGTACTTAGTTTTTTTTTCAATTCTCTTTTTGTATGAAGGAATTCTTTTTTGTAAGTTTTTTCTGTTCATACGAAAAAGGATATCCTCATACAAAAAAAAGATTTTGGACTTAGTGTTTTTTTCCAGTTCTTTTTCATATGAAGGAATACTTATTTGTATGTTTTTGTCATGTATACAAAAAAGGATGCTGTCATACAAAAAAAAAGATTTTGGACTTCGTTTTTTTTCCCCAGATTCTTTTTTTGTATGAAGGACTCCTTTTTCATATTGTTTTTTTGTTCATATGAAAAAAGATGCCATCATACGAAAAAAGATTTTGGACTTAGTTTTTTTCTGATTCTTTTTTCGCATGAAGGAATCATTTTTTGTATGACTCTTTTGTTTGATATGGAAAAGGATCCCGTTCTACAAAAAAACATTTTGGACTTGTTTTTTTACCACATTCCAACTTCAACCAACCATAACTCCCTCAATATTTGAAGTTAAGGGACACTCTACGGTATATATCAAAACAAAGATCTTAATAAGCACTAAAGAATAAAACATAATACCACCAACTGTTTAGTGAGTATATTAAAAAAAAAATTTAAATATGAAATATGAAAATTCCCAGAGGATAACACTGGAAGCTGAATAAGCCATACAGCAAAGCAAATAAATTGTGCCCTGCACTATCACACCAACATGGATGCATGCATCTATGCAGGGATGAAAGTACTGGACTTGGAGGGCCCTGCGCTTCCACAGGCAAATGGATATGTTCATGTAGGTCCTGAAGGGACCTGTGTGAATGAACATATGGTTATACTATCTCAGAAAGTAAGGAACTTCATCACAAAAAGCTTTGTTAATGCACCAATTAGGGTTAAAGCAACAAAAGTAGGGAAATGTGGTATTAGGGTTCCCAACCCTAACATCCCACCTGCCCCTGCAGGCAGCAACAGCAAAAAACATTATGGTTTTACCTCTCCTGTGTCTTCACAACTCAGGTGTGGGGTGTACCTTGGGGTTGTTAACCCTAACACTGGGACATCTGGCTCAGTACAGGAGCATCACATTTATGTATATACAGTGAATACTAGAACACAGTGTATTTATTTGGTTAAACCAGTAGAGACAGACAGATAGAGGCACCTTTAGTTTCCTAAGGAGAGACAGGCTCAGGGGTTACAGCTGGGGATTCATGACAGAACTTAGAATCTAAGAAAGGACTCCAAATTAGATCATATTTGCCAATCTTCCCATTGACAAAGTTAGACATCCTTTCGTACATTGCCACGTGGGCCATATTCTCCAGCAGTTCTGTCTGGGAAGGGCAATCTGGAGAATGCCAGTGAATGAGCAGTAGCTGCTTTGTAGCAACTCCTAGCACTGTGGCCCATACAGCTACTGAGTCATTCTTGGGGGTTGATTTTGGGGCACACCCTAAAAAATGTAGGGGGCATCAATCTGAGAATTTGGAAAAATGGTTTGTGCCATATCCTTGACTGACTTCCAGAACAGCCAGACCTTAGGGCAAGCCCATAGACTGTGGTGGAGATGAGCTCCAGGGAGGCCACATCTCCAACAGTCATCTGACCTGTTTACCCCCTACTTCTTGAGCTTGGCTGGGGTGTATTACCAACACAACAAGGTTTTGTTCATTATCAGTTGAGTCCTGCCATCTCTGCATATCAAGTGGATTCTCACCCAGCATTGGTCCCACTGTCCATTAGCAATCTGAGCTCCCAGCTCTCTTTTCCATTGAGCTTTGGCTGGCAGAGAGAGAGATCTAGTTGGGCCTCCCTCAGAGCCTGATAAATACAACTGGCTTTCCCTCAATCAAGGTGGCCCCAGATGGTGAGTACTGGAGAGGCCTGGTGTTGGGTCATCACTGCAGTAGAGGGTAATGGTCTTTTAATGGTGTCCCTTAGCTGAAGATATCTCCAGAAATGAGTGGGAGGTAAGTGATATCTGTCTTTAAGGGCCTCAAATGTATCTACTACTTAGGTTCCAGGAGTCAGTAGATCCTGGACTGTTCTGATCCCTTGAGCTTCCCACAGTCTCCAGTGTATGAGGATTTCCCTCACCATCACAGCTTGATTTGCCCATAATGGCATGTGCATCCAGGGCTTGGGGGTAACTGTAGAATTTTGTGCACATTTCACCAGTATTTGAGTGACAGTAGGACTGAGGATGAGCACACCCTTGGGATTCTCTTTGTGGCATATATTGCTGTGGCTGGTGAAGGGGAACCTACCGTATCGGCTTCCAGGCCAACCCAGATCAGAGATTCTGCACTATAATGTGAAAACCATTTAACTGTTTGAGCTGTGACAAATGCCATGTGGTACCCCTGAAACCATGGCAACCCCCACCCTCCCCTACTCCAGTGCTGTCTAAGATAATAATAATAATAATAATGCTTTATTTGTTATGTGCCTTTCGAAAATCATGGCGCAGTACAATAAAACAATAAAATACCATAAAAACAGAAAACAGATGTTGCCTACTAAACCACAGAGGGCGTCCTTCCCACAGAAGCCACCCTACCAGGTTTTCTACTTTGTGAAACCAGGTCTGGGAAATGGTCATGGGAGTATGAGCAAGGAGATACATAATCTTGGGGGCAGCCATCAGCTTGATCGAGTCAGTTTTCCCTGTTATAGGTCTCATAGGTATGTACTGAGCTAAAAAGACTTGCGTCCATGATGCTCACCTATTAAAACTAAAGGGAATTCGATTGATGCAATTTATCTAGTTGAAGTTTAAAACTCTCTACAGACGAGCTGCCCACCACTACAGCTGGTAATGAGATCCAGATTGGAATTACCCTCTGATTACACATTTTTCTTTGCAAAGTATTGCAATTTTCCCCCTTTAATTGTAGGGAATGAGCTCTGGTGTTATACATCTGCTTCCTAAATTCCAGTCCCAGTTTTTCCCATAAATCATGCTCAGTCAGTGCTTTGAAAAGTAAGCACATATCCCACCTCAAACTCCTGTACTCTGGTGTAAACAAGTTTAGTTGCACCAACCTATTGCCATAACTCTTCCCTTGCAAACCCTTTCTAGAGTATGTAGCCCTCCTTTGTGTTCTTTCCAGCCTATCGATATCTCCTCTGTGGTATGGCAACCAAACCTCCAAACCTATGCCCCATACTTCATCAAGGTCCTAACCTGGGGTCCGTACCGGGGCGCAAAAACCTCTCTATCCCTACTGGCTGTGTGTTTTGAAATGCAATTTAACACCCTGTTTGCTCTTCTGCATTCATTTGTGTAGTGGGTTTTAAATTGAAGATCATTTGAGATTGTAATACCAAGATCTTTCTCCTCCGTCACAGTTTTCGAGTTTTTTTTTCTGCCCAAGTGCATAACTGTACATTTCCTGGGGTTTAAGTGGAGTTTGAAAGTGTTACACCACTCATTTAAGTATTTTAAGGCATCCTGCGTAGAGGCGTGTTCCCCCTGATCTTTTAGTCCCATCCCCAGTCGGCAGTCATCAGCAAACTTTGTCTTACATACCCTTTTATTCTCATATCAAATGTGATGCCATATAGATTTTGAAAAGGCATGGCCCCAAGACAGGTCCTTGTGGCACTCCACTTGTTATGCCAGCCAACTCTCACAAGGCCCCTCTTATGCTACCCTTTGATTTCTATTTCTAAACCAGGAGCAGATCCAAGGCATAATATTTTTGTGTACGTCTGTTTTTTAACTGTTGTATAAGCTCGTGGTGGGGTAGTTTGTCAAAGGCCTTGGTGAAAACTAAGAAGACCACATCTGCAGGCCTACCTCCATCTAAGCTTTTACTTGCTTTATTATAAAAATCCAGCATGTTTGTCTGGCAAGATCTTCCCTTTTTGGATCCATGCTGAGTATCATCTTCTAACCTGTCTTCCTGTTTAAAGGTTGTAATATGATCTTTTATTATCCCTTCCGGTATTTTGCATCGGATACTAGTTAGACTAACTGGTCTGTAATTTAATGGATTTTTTTGTCTCCCTTTTTAAACAGGGGGATTACAATTGCCTCCCTCCAGGAATCCATCACCTCCCCTATATTCAGAGAATTTTGAAAAAATGTGGCTGATTGGGGCTGCTAGTTCATCAGCTAGTTCCTTCAACAGTCTTGAATGTAGTCCATCTGGTTCCGTGGATTTTGTTGGGTTTAGGGTTCTTAGTTTCTCCCTGATAGTATTTACCTCTATTTTAATGGGACATTGAAATACACTTAACTTATGCTCTGTGGCCCCTAATACGTTAAGTTTATTGAAAACTGAAGCAAAATATTCATTCTGAACATCAGACATTTCTTTATTTGTTATTGCTAATGACCCATCTGTTCTTGTTAGGGGACCTGTGATATTTCCAGGATTCTTTTTCTCTCTTACAGTACATAAGTATAAAAGTATTTATAATTGTCCTTTGTCTTGGCTGCTAATTTAATTTCATAATCAGCTTTAGCACTTTTGATTTCCTTTTTAACCTTCCTGGAAGTTTTTAAGTTGTAACCATCCTTCCCCCTTCTTCTTTCTTCCTCTTAGTGATTTAAACAACTTTGGTTTTTTCCTAATCGACTTTTTTATACTGCCATTCATCCAGCTTGATGACTTAGCCCCTCTTTGGTGTTTCATTTTGTCAGGGATGTGTTTTTGTATGGATTTTTTAAATTTAGTTTCCAAAATATACCATTTGCCCTCTATAGTTTTGTTTGAAAACTCTGCAGCCCATTCACATTTATTTAGCTCCTGTTTAATAGCTATGAAATTAGCTTTTTTAAAGTCTAATATACTGTATTTGTGTCCCCTTGTAAGCTTGAATCTGATTCCTTGATTTTAAAGGACACCATACTGTGGTCACTGTCCCCTAAGGGTGCAGTTACTACACGTTCCTGAATATGTGTCTTTATATTTGTGAGAACTAAGTTGAGAGTGTTTTTACACCTAGTACTCTGGTGAACCATCTGTTCTAATCCCACTTGATCAAAGATCTCCAAAAATGTATTTTCCACCTTACATGAACCTTTTAGGGAAAGTTTTAATGGCCTCCATCAGTCAAGGTCCTCCTTGATTACAACCAGAGAGCTTTAAAATTGGAGTTTATCTGCTTTATCGGATCTGGATGGACTATGACTCCCAAGTACTTGATCCCATCTGGTGATCATCTCAAGCCCAGGACCATAAAGTCCTGAGCTGAGCAGGCCCGATTCAGGGGCAATACCTCTGTGTTGGATTGGTTGATTCTAAGACTGAATACTTCAGTAAACATTTCCAGAATATCTAAAATGTCTTGAAGGACCTGTGAGGTGTACACTGTGGTGATCAAATGATCATCTACGCATAGGAAGGTTTTGAGGGTTGACCCCCCCAACTTGGACTCCCAGTATCACCCTAGCTTCCCTGATGGTTATAGCCAATGGTTCAATTGCCATGGCAAATAACAATGGTGACAGGGGCCAACCCTGTCTTGTACCCTTATGCAGTTCGAAGGGAGGGGAAACTGTCTTGTTGGTAAGGACCGAGGCCAGAGGGGACTTATACAATAATTGGACCCACTGCCTGAAGTTTGCACCCACTCCCATTTTCCTTAGGGTACACTTCAAATAAGTCCATTTGACACTGTCAAAGGCTTTTTCAACGTCTATGATGAGCACAGCCATAGGGGTGGGGACCCTATGAGCCACATGCATTAAGATGGCCAAAATCCTGTGGTGGTCCAATCTCAATCTCCCTTTGATGAATCCCGTCTGTGCTGGGTGTATCAAGCCAGGAAGTAGGGATGCCAAGCGGGTTGCCAGAACCTTCACTAGAATTTTGGCATTGGCATTAATGAGGGTTATCGGCCTATAACTCCTTCCCCAGGGAATCTGAAAACACCCTTAGCAAATATTTTGTCACATCCAGACCTGAGGTTTGGTAAATATCAATCGGGAGCCCAACTTCACCCGGTGACTTCTTCAGCTTCATAAGTTGAATGGCCCTACTTATTTCTTCCTCTAATAATGGTGCCTCCAATTTGGCTGCTAGCATATGTGCTAGTCTTGGTATGGGGAGAGCATTCAGAAAGTCCTCTATCTTGCCTCTCTTAGGTGGAGAGGGTGAGGAATAAAGGGATTCGTAAAACTGCCCCATAAGCTTATTGATGTCCGCTTGCCCGCTAACTCAGACACCGGTTCTGTTTACCAGGCTTTGTATGGTCGTGGCAGCCTGCTTGCTTTTAAGTTGGTACACCAGAAGCCTACTGAATTCCCCCCCCCCCCAATAGGAGTGTCTAATCCTCCATAGGTTAAACTCAGCCTTCCTGGTCAGATGTTGGTTAAGCTTCAGCCTAGTGCTGGTGAGTTGGGCTAGCAGGATCTCCGAGTGGTTTCTATGGGCTTCTTTCTTGTATTGGTTTTCTAACTCTGCTAGCTTGATTTCTAGCTCAGCCTGCTCTGCTATTCTTTTTTTCCTCGCTGAGGCAAAGGCAATGATTCGGCCTCTTGTGGTGACTTCAAATGCCTTCCATAGGGTAAAGGCTGAGACCTCCCCATTGTAATTGTTTGTCCAGTAGTCTATGGACTTGCCCTTGAGCCACTCTTGGAAGTGGGGGTCCTTCAGGAGCAGACTGTCTAATCTCCAAGAGGATACTGAAGGTTCCTCCAGACCCCACTCCAACTTGAGCTCTAATGGGGCTATCTGCTGAAATTTGTGCCCTTACTGCCTTACCATATGCTGAACTGGAGAGAAGTCACATGCCACTCCTACTAGAAGACCCATATGTGGCCAAAAATCAGGTGTAATCATGCACCCCGGGGTTTTAGTCCTCCATGCATCTAGGAGAGAATTTTCTGCCATCAGTGTATGCAGCGCCTTGGTTACCTGTCTGTGGGTTTAGTACTACCCCTACTTCCGTCAATCTCAGGATTGAAGATGAGATTAAAATCACCCCCCCCCCATCACCACCTGGCACTTTTTCACATTAAAGTCTGAGAGGAGCTGGTTGATTTGGTGGAAGAACTTGGGAGAATCCTGATTTGGTGCATAAACATTGAGAAGAATCAGCTGGCCCTGGGGAGTGATCATTTCCACCATCAACCATCTACCCTCTTTGTCTTTTTTGTACCTGCCCACCTTCCATTTGAGGTCTTTGTGTAGGAGTATAGATACCCCATGTTTGTGCGAAGCTGCTGTGCTATGCACCTCCACCCCCCACCCACCCCTAACATAATTTTTAGGCTTCCCCCATAGAAAGCTTGGTCTCATGGAGGAACACTATCTGAGGGCCCAGTCTCTTGAGATGTGTCTGAACCTTCTTCCTTTTAATGGGAGAATTGAGCCCTCTGACGTTCCAAGACACCATGCTAACCTCCATTGTAGAGTATGTATTCTTAATAGGTTAGTCACTTAAATCAGATGGACTGGGTGAGTGAAGTCTCTCCTCATCTTACTGTCCACCTCCCAGTACCGGGTTTAACTAGCTATTTAGATTCACTGTACACTTGTTCCAGAAAGCTTTAAACACACAATAACACTGAACAAATGAACACAACAAATTTCAACACCAAGCACTATATCTATAACAGTAAGTATAGGCTTTAAACAATGAGTATTTACCCCTCCCAGCTCTCTTTCTAGACTGGCAGACTCCTTCCCCATCGGCTAACAAGTAGCCCAGATGCTGCCATTGCTCACCGGGGATTGCTGACTTTTTCAGCTGTGTAGACAGCATACTCTCTGTACTTCTCTACCTTTAATGCTATCCCTGTTACCCACTCAATTGAGTGCTATAAAAGTAGCTTGATTGGAACACATCCTTGTTTCCTGTGTGTCTACTCTTGCAAATAGGGGGACATCCCCTAGTGAGGCCTCTGGGTCCACACTGTGAGCAACTGAAGGAAAAGGACACCCCTGGGGGGAGGCAATGGAATGGCAGGAGGATGTTCCTAGAGTGGATGTAGTTTATGACATTAGGCTTTAAACTGCCATCTACCTGGTCCCTCTGTCCCTTCCCATGAGTACTCGGGGGGGGGTCTCAGGGTCATGCTATAGGTCCGACCCAGTAGTCAGTAGCCCCTCCATCCATCTGTCTACAGTAGCAAGCAGTACTGCTGTTTCCTGCTGAGTAGACCTACCTGTGGCCAGATTGGGTGTTTCAGCAATTCCCCGTACAAGGGTGGCAGACAGTGCACCATAGTAGAAAACTATAAACACCTGAACTTGCAACCTTACAGCTTTTAACATTGCAAGGGCTGCTGTGCATAACAACCAAATTGCAGCACCCAGCGCAACAGATCCAGATAAATCACGGGGGGGGGCTTCACAGAAAAGTGTCCCCCACTCCCGTTACCTGCAGTCAATCCAGGAGTCTCCTCATGGTTCAAGTCCGGGTTCCCATGGTCCCATGGGATCAACATTCATGGAGGTAGCAGACCTCCGATGGGTAATCTTCAATCTGCTGCCTTCTCCCGGGCCTCTTTTGGTGACATTCGGAAAGGTACCAAGCCTTGATTCTCATTCTAGTCCTGGTCCAGAACTAGCAAAGCCGCTGACTCTTCAACCCAGAAAATCATTGTCCCTGACTCATAGTGGCTGGGATTTGAGTTCTCTTCCCCTGGAGTCCATTGACTTAGCAGGTCATCCACCGGTAAGTCTTTGAGGGCCCGAAAATGATTGGTGGTGGGTGGGATGGCGGTGAAATCACAGGACTCTCCAAAGTCCTGGCTCTGGCTGTGGATCCTTGATCTGAGCCTCAGAATTTGTCTAGATGGGTTCCCTCTGGGTGCTGCTTCCTCTGATTATGGTGATTGCACCTCGCAGCTGAAGCCCCTGATGCAGGCTGCGGCTGTAGATTGGGAGACTGAGGTTTGGGCATGAGAGTAGCAGGCATGTAGGCCTCTTGGATGGAGCAGTCCATGCGATCAGCTTGTGTATTGTTTTTAATGCTTTTGAAAGGGTCCCCTAGTTTGCCAAAGTGCAGTTTAGGGGCATGAAACCTGAGGAAACATTTAATGGCCTCTGGTGTATCAAAAAGTTTGGGGGATCCCTTGATTATTACCCGCAGTGTTGCAGGATAGTACAAGGAGTGTTCAAGCTCAGGCTCTGCACATTTATTTATTTATTTGTTTGCTTTTGTTAATTGGGTAAGCACACTAGACAGCCAAGTGCCTATTTTCAGGTGTGACCCGGGAGATTACAAAGTGCATACATGAACATCAGGCAAAAACAAGTGAAGGATTACATTAAAGAGAATTAGCACACAGGGTCAATACAAGTAACAGTAACAACAGGGGTTTACAATACAGGCAGTAGGTAGAAGAACATGCCCTCTGGAAGCTGGTGAAAGCCCCGCAGCAGGCCAATAGCTCCTGGGAGAAATCTGCAAAAATCTGACTTCTCTCCCCATGCCACATCAAGTACCCTTTAGCTCTTGTTCCCATAAGAATAGCCTCCCTGTCCTGAAATCAGAGGAACCACACTAGAATAGGCCACAGTCTTCCTCTGGGAGGCAGCCATGGGTTAAGCAATCTGTGGGCTTGGTCAATTTCCAGGCATTCATCTCCTCAACACCCCAATAGGTCAGGCAGTTCTCATTGTAAAAAACAAATAGCATCTTTCCCTTCACAACCTTCTGGGAATCCGACCAGCCACAGGTTGCTCCTACGGCTTCAGTTCTCCATATCTTCCACCCGACTCCAGAGCAAATGTATAGTTTTATCCTGGTCATGGAGCTTGGCATCCATGCGGTGAATAGTTTCTTCATTATCCTCTAGACACTGGTCTGTGACGCTAGTGCTCTGTGAGAGACTGATTATGTCAGAGGTGTTTCTGTGGGTGGCTATTTCAAGTTTGTCCATTTTAATGATCATTGCCTAAAACATACCTCTGATCTCCTGCAGGTAAGGTGCTTCCTTGGGTAAAGACACTGCCGCCATGCCAGGGATCTGAAGTGCTGCCAGGCCTGCCTCATTTGTATCTTCCAAGAGGCAGGAGCTCTGGTTGTGCTGGGACTAGCAACAAGGAAATTAGTGCTGCAGGATTGATAAGTTCACTTTGATCAAAAAAGGCTATTTTGTCAAGAAAAAGGGCACAGAGGAATATGCAAATAAAACGGATTTGTTGCAGGGTAGAGAGAGCTCACGGAGTTAAGCTGCCATTTTGTTTGGCTCCAAGCCACCCCCCTGAATAGCAGGTACTCATCAGCACAAAATACAGTATATTGATAGACAAAGGCTGGACTAGTAGTGCCAGAGGCAGGTTCCTTCTTGTCTAGTCATAACAGTCAGGATCTTCAGTGAGGAACTGGCAGGAATAGAAAGAGAAATCACTTGCTAATTGCTTGATTATTTAGAACTGGCTAGTATTTGCAAACATTATGGCCTGATATTTAAAAGATAACACCCATGCTAACATAGAATGGGTGCTAACCCTGGTTTGCACGAGTTCTTCTGGCCAGGCCATATTAAGAAGCCCCAGGAGCTTCCTTCAAATCCAGCAATGCCAAAGTGCTAAATTACCACTGTGCCTATGCAAATTAGTGAGTCCCCTCATGCAGACTGGTACAGTAGTATATTCAAAGGTTTGCAGTGGTGGTAAACAGCCCCCAAGTGGCTCTCTTTATCGACACTGAAAACTATGTCATAATGTCATTCTAAGTCTGTACTCCCCAACCTTTAGAAGGCAGGGCAGCTGTACTGCAGCTGGCCACCCCAGATCTCCCATTCACACTGATAATATCAACCCCTGGTGTTCGTTAGTCCCCCCATCTTCCATGCATGGAGACATTATCAATCTCCGGTGTCCAGTGGCTTCCCTGATCACTTGTTCTTGTTTGTTTCATATAACTTTGTTTTAGTTTCAAAACAATCAAAATAATGGAAATTTAAATAGACATCAAACACGATTGAAACCTACTTCGAATACATTCTTACAGAACCAGTTCATTGCTCAAAGTTCTATTTAGAACCACATATTATTTCAAGATATTTCTTCTTGTACAATAAAAACACATATTACTACAGCCATCTTCTAAGAAAGCATAAAGAAGGACTAGAATACCTGATCACACATTCTAACGTTGTAAATACTGCCCTGGTGATCTAGTGCTATCCCCAACCTTCCTGCATCCATTGTGATGTGTGCTACTGCTGGAATTTCAATCATCATTTTTCCTTTGTTGTATTATCTCTTACATTTTTAACTTGTCTTCTCTTGCTTTGTAACTCTCCCGGGTTGTGCTTGAAAATAGACAGTCTCTGTCTAGTGCACCTACCCAGTAAACAAAAACTAAATAACTAAATAAACCCTCCAACTGCCTGTTCAATACCTTTACAAAATTGGTGCATTAGTTCCCCCAAACCAGACCCCCACCCATCCCACAAGCCACCACCCCACATCCCCTCCTTACCCACTAGTTCAGGCCCCCACAGCTCCATATGGTGACCAGCATGGCCCTTCTTTCACCTCCACAGCCAGACACCATATGAGCTGTCAGTGAGTGCATGTACTGTACAAAGCTGTTATTACAGTATGCATGCCCACTGACATCTCATATGGCAGCTAGTCATGGACGTGAGGGGAGGGCTGTGCCAGTCACCATATGGAGCTGAGAGGTGCTGATCTCATAGGAAAGTGTGTGGGGTGTGGAGAAGTGGGTTATGAGTGGGTAGGTCAGGTAGGGAACTGTTAGGGGGAACCACAGGATTGATATTGTAAAGGGATTGAATGGGCGGAAGGGGAATGGATGGGGGTACCACTGCACCACCTGGGCAGTATTTACACTGTTAGAACATTTGATTGGGTATTCTAGTCCTTCTTTATTTCTTCTCAGATGATAACTATAATCATGTGTGTTTCTACTGTACAAGAAGACATATGTTGCAGTGATATCCAATTGTATATAGAACTTTGTGCTGTGAACTGGCTCTATATGAATTTATTCTAAGTCTGTTTCAACCATATGTAAGGTTTATTTATATTTTCATTATCTGCATGCATATTGATTGTTTTGAAACTGTAATAGCAGGTTACATGGGAACAAAAATAACAGGTGATGGGGGGGGGGTGTTCCACTGGACCAATAGGGAATATTGTTTACCTTGTGCAGGTGGTATTAAGAGAATTATAATGGGTATTCAAATGGCTCCTTAGTCCCTTGCATGCCCAATGGACTCATTTGCATGTTCAGATTGAATGGAGCCCACAGTGGTCTTGGTGCTATCCTATTTTGGGCAGTGCTATTCCTGCAGGGCTATATACAGGCTATGTCCATATCAGGCGGTGCAGTTTCTCTTAGCATTGTGCAGACATGGTCTGATA
The DNA here is from genome assembly GCA_016271365.2 of Neoceratodus forsteri. Lineage (NCBI taxonomy): Eukaryota > Metazoa > Chordata > Ceratodontiformes > Ceratodontidae > Neoceratodus > Neoceratodus forsteri. Next base: position 1,023,404,770 of record CM028129.1, read on the forward strand.
TTCAGTTGGATAGCACTGCTTACTATCTGATTCAATATCACAGCAGCCTGGGGGAGTACTGGGGCAAGGTCAGTGCAAGAATTTGCTCTGTTTGTGTAGTTTTCAGAAAATGGGGCAGATGACATTTAAAAACTCTTTTAAATTATGATATTTCAATCTCTGTACATCAACAATAGTAACTTACATTCATTAAAAAAATAAATCATACTAATCATGACTGAGGACATTGTAACCATAGTGCCATGTGAATTTGCAACATTTGGCAACCTGACACTGTGCACCACTGCATTACCAATGCAATATCAGTGTAAATCTGTTATTAAATATCCTTTAAAAAAGATGGAAATTCATTGCAAAATACTACATTTAGGCACTGGTTAGGACTGAAGAACAAAATTACAAATGTGGGGAAATGTGACATTAGGGTACACATTTTCCTGAATCTTCATGATTGCATCTGATGTGGTGTGTCTCAGGAATTAAACATTATCCATAGCAGTGTTGGCATTACCTTAACCTCAGCAGCCTTTGTCAAAGCATCAGTGTGTGTGTGTGTGTGTGTGTGTGTGTGTGAACACATTTCCTATCCTTGAAAGAGAGTGCCAAATTTAATGTATTCTGAGTGCTGCGCAGCACTAATGGAAGAAAACATTGGTGGCTATGGTGGTTACAGCCCCAGATACTCTTTGGCCCTGAACCAGCATTGCTGCATATGATGTGCCAGGTGCCTTGCCCCAACACCTTCTTTCGTCTCTCAAGTAATTTAATATCTTTTCACTCATCTCTGCTCCTACCCAATTTAAATACATTTTTGCCTGTTTTGTTCACAGGCACAGGGTGGCAGTTTTGATTCTGAGTAACTTATTGTGCTTTCAGGTGTTTTCTCTTGGAAGTGTTTTTTTTTTATTTTGCATTTAGTATAGTGATATCTTACTGTTTAAACTAGATCTAATGTTTCTAAAATGATAATGTTACCAGTTCTGGAGCTAGCAATCAGTCACAGACATCTCATTGATCAGCTGAGATTGTTGTGGAGCAGATTGGCTGGCTATTGACTACTGCCAGGTGGTTTTGGATTACCATGATCACTATATGGTTTATCAAGGAAACTGATACCAAAGCACCATTGCACGAATGAAGGTGTACACATCATTATGTTGAAATGTTAGCATGCACACTTGAATTATGCATGTGTCCATTTAGTCTCGCCACTAGTGTACCTCATGGAGGATGTAGCATTATGGGATGAGTGAGCACTGTGGTTTTATCTGTGGGATTATAATTAAGTTGACTGTTGTTTTCTACTACAGATAAATAGATGTCAGGCACCGCAGTAAAATCTGGGTTTCAGGTAAACCTTCTCCCTTGAATTGGTTTGATCTGATTGCTGATGTGAAATGTTCCTAAAGGACTAGCTGACAGCTGCAAAAACATCTTGCCATGAATTCTATAATATCTACACAACTGATAAGGGGTCACATAACTGGATTGATACAGCAGTTATGTGATGTTTTGGCTGACTACATAATACACAGCTAAGATGCTGACTCTCTTCTCAACATTCAAGAAAGTGACAAGATCACATTATCTGGCTTTGGTTACTTCCTGAAACTGCCTCTATTTGGCCAAGAAGCTTTCACAAGATTTGGAAACAAAGAAGCCTATGGTCATTTGCACAGGCAGGTCATTTGCCGTGAGGTGTAAGAGGAGGTAATCATTAACCAGCTTTGCTACTCCTTGTTTGTACATGGGATGAACCTCAGGATCCCTTGTTTATACATGTGATTGACCTCAGGAGCCCTTGTTAGTTCACAGAATGAACATCAGGAGTCCTTGTTTGTACATGATATGGACCACAGGAGCCTGATGAACAATAAAAAAGTACATACAGTACCATGGAGTCAAGCATGACTATAACATGCACCAGTATCTGATGCAGAACCTGGAACTCTTGCTAAGCTTTCCTCTTCATGTCCAACATTAGGCAATTGTCTAGGAACAGCCTTTCTTATATACTGAAAACCACTGAGGGTTGGATTTGAAGAATGTGAGGGAGGAGCTTGGGGAGCTGCAAACTTCCCATATGAGCTAATTCTTAAAGCTAATAGTCAGCTGGTAAAAAGTTCAGACACTCAAGCATTTACTAGTTGGATTTTAAGGTTTAAATGTTTTAAAGTTGCAAGTCTGAAAATCGTACTGACAGGTTTGGGTTAAGGAGGGCTAACTGCATATATAAAGTTGAAAGTTTAAAGTTCAAACTGACAAGCACATGTATAAATGTGTTAACTAGAGTTTCTACCTAGCAAGCTAGGGACCATTGGGGTAAAGAAGGGCCCAGAAGGAAGCTAGTAGGGTCACATATGGTATCTAGCAATTGCTGCACAGACTGTGTGATAAGAAATTGAGATTACGTTTAAGTTAAGTGTGAATAATGGAGGGAAGGAAAATATAACACTATGGGGGTACCACACTAGGGGTGGAGGAGCTTGAATAAGGGTGGCTGGAGACATCAGAATAGTGGATGGAATGAGGGGCACCATGGAGTGAGGGTGGCAGGCACAGGGAGGATTGTGGGTGCAATGGTTGTGGGGCAGCAGTTTGGATGACTATACTGTGGAAACTGGGGGGTTGTTCAATTTGTTACAGGCTGAGCAGACTGGAAAAGGAGGTAAAGAGGCACTGGAGGGAGCTGGAGAAGGTGAGGAGGGGGGCTGGGGCAGGAGAGACCGCGGAGAGAAGTAGCTGGGAGAAGCAGAGGAGGAGGAGGAGGAACAGCAAGACTAAATCCCGTGAGAATGTAGGGAGGGGGGATGGGGGTAAGGAGACCAGAGGGGCAGTAAGTGGAGGGAAGGCTCATGGCAAGGTGAAGGAGGAGATGGGCACCACTTCGGAGGTAGCAAGTAATAGGTTTTTGGTGTTGGCATCAGAGGTGGTAGTGAAGGTTTTGGAGATTGGTTGGGGGGGAGAAGGGTAGTGAAGGCCCAGGAGTCAGGAGTCAGGCTGGGAAAGAAAGAAGGAGGGAGGGGAAGAGCAGGGTAGAGGCAGATGGAGAGGCAGAAATGGGTGGGTGGGGATGTAAGAGCCACAAATGGTGCAGATAGAGACAATAAGGAGCAGGGCAGTGTGGACTCTGGAAATGCAGACAGGGAAAGCAGGAGGGGGTACAGGACAAGAAGAAGGGGTGGTACTAGTTCTGGGGGATTCTATACTGAAAGGGGTCAGATGGGGCAGAAGAGGAGAAAAGCACAGTTGTATCTGGGTTGAGGCTATTCCAGGGTTGACCTTGGGAAGGGTGGGGCAGGCACGTCTCAAGTGCTCATGGAAGAGGAGGAAGAAACCTCACATAGTGATGCACATGAGAACAAATTACTTGGCGGGGGAGATGGTAGAGGTGGTAAAAGGGAGGTTTGAGGATTTGGGTAGAAGTTGTGAGGAGATGGGGGGGTCCATGGCATTCTCTGAGGTACTCCCGGTACCATGTGCGAGTATAGTGGGGAAAAAAAGGATAGAGGAGTTCAATGAGTGGCTGAGGGATTGGTGCCATACCAGGGAGTTCGGATTAGTGTCAGACTGGGGCAGAACCTAGGGCAATAGTGACCTATACACTGGGGACAGGTTACATTTGAGCAGGGAGGGGAAGGGAGTACTAAAACATGAACTAGAGGAGTATATATCAACAAAGGTGGACTTAAACTAGGAAAGGGGGTGGCAAGGGAACCACTAATAGAAAAAGGGTTTTGGAAAGGGGAGCCTAGTGAGCTCACCCCCTTAGTTATGGGTAAAGACAGTGGTGAAGCGGCACAGGGAGGGATAAGGGGAGGAAGAATAGAGATAGAGAAAGGGAGGGGACAGGCCAGAGAGTGATCTCACTGAATGCAAGAAGTCTAAGGAATAGAATAGTTGAGTTACAGGCTCTCTTGGTGGTGGAGGGGTTGGACATTGTGGCCATCATGGAAATATGGGCCATCCAGTACCAGGATTGGGATATGATGATCCCAGGGTTCAGGTTATTCAGTAAGGATAGGGTTAAGGGGAATAGAGGGGAGTGGTGATCGATATAAGGAAGGGGATAAAGTGCGTAAGGGGAGGAAGGGGAGGAGGGGAGGACAGAAGCACTATGGATATAGTTCCAAGATGCAAAGAATAGGACACTGAGGATGGGGGCGGTGTACAGGCCACCAGCTCAGGGGAGTGACCTGGATAGAAAATTAGCTGAAAAAATAAGCAGGATCTGCAGGAATGGGAGCACAGTGGTGGGGGACTTCAGCCTATCGGGGTGGAGTGGGGCACCCCATCCACCACGAGTGCAAGAAAGGGGGGTCCTGTTAGAAGCATTTCAAGACAGCTTCCTGATACAGCTGGTCCAGGGGCTGACTCAGTTAGAAAGGACTCTGGAACTTGTACTGGATAATGGGGAAGATATAAGGAATCTGGAAGTGGAGGAACCACTGGCTGAAAGTGACCACTATTCGGTGTGGTTCACGCTCAAGATGGGGAGGGAAACAGGGATCATGGGTACAAGGGTGATTGAGTTTAGTGTGGCAGACTTTAAAAAGATGGGGGAAATTTTAGGCAGGCACCTAGCAGATATGCAACCTCACATGGATGCAGACAAGAAATGGGATATCATGAAAGAAGGGCTGGTGGAGGCTACGGAGTCTTGCACTAGGAAGGAAAGCAATAAGGGGAGGGCAAAGAAACCCAGTTGGCTGACACAGGAGGTTATGGAATGGGTGAGGGCCAAGAAGGCAGCATTTCGAAAGTACAGGAAATTGGGGAGGAATGAAGATAAGGATACATACATGGAGAAGTCCAGAGAGGTTACTAGACTAGTCAGGGTGGCCAAGGCATTAAGGGAACTGAGACTGGCACAGGGAATCAAAAGTAGAGAAAAAAACTACATCCTCTACATTAGAGACAGAAGAAGGAGCAAGGATCAGCTGGTGAGGATTAAGAAGGATGGAGGGTGGGTGGAGAAAGGGGCAGAGCAGGCAGAGGCACTGAATGAATACTTCTGCTCTGTATTTATGCAGGAGAAGGAGGCAGATAACCCAGGGAGGAGGGGGTAGGGGGGAGGAGACAAACGTAGGGATTACAGAGAGCAGGGTGCTAGATTGGTTGAGGGCATTAAGGGTGGACAAAGCACCTGGACCTGATGGCATTCACACTAGTGTACGGAGAGAGTTGGCAGAGGTGATGGTGGGGCCACTGGCTGACCTGTTCAATACCTCCCTGGACATGGGATGTGTACCACTGGACTGGAGAATGGCCCATGTGGTGCCAATCCACAAAAGTGGCCCAAAGGATGAACCAGGAAACTATAGGCCAGTGAGCCTTACATTGATCATGGGACGGCTGATGGAGACCATCCTAAAAGAGAGGCTAGCGAGCTTCTTTATTTATTTTATTTTAATTTTTTATTTAGCTTTTGTTGACCGGGTAAGTGCACTAGACAAATCCTGCCTATTTTCAGGCACGACCCGGGGGAGGGGGATACAGATGAATGCCAACTGAACCAGATTAAGTTGTTGGTGGTATTTATAGTGAATTCTTGGAGGAAAACAGTCTCCAGGTTGGTCAAAAGCACGGGTTTGTAGTAGGCAGATCCTACCAGACAAACCTTGTAGAGAACTATGACTGGGTGATGCAGGAACTGGACAAGGGCCATGCCGTGGATGTCCGGTATTTAGACTTCAGCAAGGCCTTTGATTCAATGTCGCATGGCAGGTTGTGGGGAAAACTGGAACATGTGGGGGCAGGACCAAAAATGGTGAAATGGATCACAAACTGGCTAAAGGGAAGGTAGCAAATGGTGGGTGGGGGGGGGACCTCTCGTCACTGAGAATGGTGACGAACGGGGTACCACAGGGATAGGTACTGGGACTGGTGCTGTTTTGGATTTTTACTGCAGATGTCTCACACAGGATCCGGAGCAAGATCAGTCTGTTTGCAGGTGATACCAAGATGGGAGCTGTGGTTGATGATGCGGAGGGGTGGAAGGGGTTGCAGGAGGACCTGACTAAGCTGCAGGAGTGGGCGGAAACATGACAGTTGGAGTTCAGTGCCAGGAAATGCAAGGTTCTGCACTTCGGAGCCAGGAATCAGGGAAGGGATTATCACTTGAATGGGGTATAGTTGGGGAGCTCCACTGAGAAGAAGGACCTAGAAGTGATCATTATGGAGAGCATGAACAACTCTGCTCAGTGCAGGAAGACAGCAGCAAAAGCCAACAAAATTCTGGGGTTTATTACAAGAGGGATCTCCTCCAGAAGGAGGGAGGTTATCCTGACCCTGTATAGATCATTGGCCAGGCCCCACCTGGAGTACTGTGTGCAGTACTGGTGCCCATTCCTGAAGAAGGACACCAGATTGTTAGAGGGGGTGCAGCAAAGAGCCACAAAGATGATCCAGGGATTAGAGAGCAAGCCCTATGAGGACAGGCTGGGAGAGTTGAATAAGCATTCTCTGGAGGAGAGGAGGGATATGATCAAGACCTTTAAGTATCCAAAGTTGATAAACAAGACCAACACAGATGGGATTTTCCAGATGAGAAAGGGGAGGGACACGAGAGGGCAAGGACTGAGACTGGAGGGGGGAAGATTCAGGTGGGAGATGAGGAGATATTTTTTCACTGAAAGAGTGGTGGACAAACAGAACACCTTACCAGATAAGATAGTGTCCTGTGAGACAGTGGGCAGTTTCAAGAGGGATTGGGACAGAGTAAGCGAATTGATACTGGGAAGAGGGGGGTGGGAGGGGCAGCTGTGAGATGTGGTGCTAGCTGCACACTTAAGCAGATTTGATAGACTATGAGGCTTCTTTCTGCCAGCAACTTTGTATGTTCGTATGATGATAAACATAACTTATTCTTGGCCTTTCTGTCATGTGCTACTGCACATGCAGCCCAGGTCCCATAATATGGGCATATCCAGATTCCAGGAAAAGGCGTGACGATGCAGTTAATTTACCTGTCAAGTTAATTCTCTAATTTTGCAAAATTGTTGAAGAGTGAAGTGCTGATTTTGTGAAGTGTTCAGCAGGTGAAGTGGCCCTTTTTCTATGCAACATAACCTAAACTTGCTGGCGAAGTTATCTCTTCACTGTAGCTTTGCCTGACTGCCAAAAAGGGACACTTTGACAGGAAAACTCATGGCAGAATGGCAAAGTGGGAACCTCATGAAGTAATTCATGAAAGCAAATTTCACAGCTTTGCCAGTGAAGTAACAATTTGAAACATCTGTACTCACAATACTAGAGCTAAAGGAGAATTTATAGGCAAGTTAAACTGCATTCCTTACTAATTTCTCCAAAACCCTCTTTTCATTCCTAATACTTACCTATATGTTAAAGAAGGTACTCACACAACACTGCTATACAGCATACAGTACTACAATGCAGATTACAGTTTCATTTTTTATTTTTGTTTATGTATTTTTGCAGGACTCTCTGCCAGATTTCAGTCCCCAGTCACAGCCCTGGTCTTCCACCATCTGCCTATTTGCCGTGATCCCCCGGTCACCCCCGGCTTTTCCCCCCGGAGGGCAGGACTGCAGAAATGGTCACCTATCCAGCCCATGGAACCAGTATCTAGTTGGGGGATCCGGTGACAGAGGCTAATTGAAGCCCAGGAGGGGTTCATAGAGGCAGAGAGACCCTTGATTTTTTTCCAATTTTGACCCCTGAAGAGCAGGATGTGCGATGACGTCAATGCACTGATGTGCAGACGTCCGCCGGCTCTCCATCCCCTGTAGATGCCCGCAGCTTGCCAAACACCCAGCCTCCGCTGGGTGTCACTGTAGTGCGGTGCATCTCCCACACCCACCCTGAAGGAAGGAGAGCTGTCGCAGGACGCTCAATCCTTCCTTCTCCCTGCCAGCCCCCGGCGGCCCGAGTCCATTCCCAAACCCGGGTCCCCAGTTTAATTTTTTAAAATGTACTTTTGGATTCTTTGTCCCTTTGATCAGAACCTCCTTCAGTTGTCACTAGTTGTTCAATTCAGCCTCAGTGTTTCATCTATCCTCAACTCCACTGGTGCTCCAGTCCCCAAACATGGCCCTGAAGCTTCCCCAGACCCCACTCAAGTCCAAAGTCAGACAGCGAGACCTTGAATGGCCATGGGAAGGGAAACTTTTTCTAACCAGTCATTGACATCTGTTTCACTCTACTCCCACCCTTGAGATTATGTGATGGTCTCACCACATGCTAGCATCTCTGATATACCAGTGCCCACAGGCTCTCCCTCCTCCCTGCATGGGCTTTGATCTCAGCTGTACTGCTACCCGTGATCATCCAAGTGGTGTTGACTGAATAGCAGTTGGAAGCTCTCTGACACTAACTCTTCCTCCCCTTCAGGCCCCCCAAATGGCTGGGGCTTGTTCTGGCATCTTGGATGGCAATTCACCTCCTATGCCAAAGGGTCAACTTTTTTTTTTTTGCAGTCTACTTACCCACAGTATTCTTTTTGAAAGGCTGAATCTTATTTTCTGTGGGGCTTTGCTTTTCATTCAGTTTTACAGCTTGGTGGATTAAAGCATAGGGAAGTTAAGTGCTTTGCTGGGTTAGGTACAGTCATTATGCAGCTCTGGTGGTATTTGAACCTGGATCAGTTGCTCTGTACTCTAACTACTATGTTATGCCACCTCTCTGTTTCTCCTGTGTCTCTCCGTGCCAGAAGAAATCACTGCAATAATAAAGAACCAAGAAGGCTTTTGGCAGCTCATATAGTCTTATAAGGATCAATTGATGCTGAATTTGCATCTGGTGAGTGTGATACATCTGTCAGTCTGAACACTAGAAGAGGAAGGTCTGAAGGAACTTGTTTCCCTTCAGCATTTTGTCACTTTGACATCATGATACAGCACTTTTACAGGGAGCACACAGTACATGTCCTCAAGTTGTTGACAAGCAACTCACTGAACATGAGGATGGTCCAATGTAGGGGGCTCGAAGGTTCCCTAACAATTTTCCAGGAGAAGCCAGACAAATCTGGAAGGAGAGGCAGGAAGCTTAATCAGTGACCAAGGTACAAAAGGTTTATTTACCAGGGACAATAAAAACAAGATAACGGTTTACTACAGTGCTGCAGGATAATAAAAATAAACTACAAACAATACCATACCCATTAATCAATCTATCTGAGAACCTGGCTGTGGGGCCCGCACCACCTGCCCCTCCCACCTCTCAGGGCCCCTCTCCTTTAGTCTAGGGACAAGCTGCTAACCAACTCAGACTGTTCACCCCCCCGGACACTGTAGACAAAACAAAGAAGGCAAGCAAACAAACAAAGAAAAATTGAAAAATGAGATGGGCTCTGACAACAGCTGGGTCTCTCTCTCTCTCTCTCCCTCTGGGGCTCTCAGTTCCCTGCCCCTTTAATCCCTCTCCCCTCTTAGGGCCAGAAGATCCCCAGGGAGCTTACTGTGCCCACCTCCCGTTCTTACTAGGGGACTGGCACTGTAATTCTTTTGGGCACTTCGCCCCTTTTATTTTCCATTTCTCCCCCCCACCCCACTTCCTTAGTGCCTGTGGTGTGAGTATAATTTAAAATCAGGCACTCGGCCCACTCACTGCCATGGCCTGGGACTTTACTGCTGCTGAGGGGAGGCAGAAAATTTGGCCAGGGAGCTGTGCTCCCACCCGGCTCCTTTTCAATTCGCACAGTTGCTGAGGCGGAACTGCAGGTCTGGGGTGCGTCTTCCACCCAGACCTGTTTTCCTGTGGTATCACCTGGTCTGGCCAGCAGAGTCTTATCCCCACACTACTCAGAGCACTGGAGAAAGAGAAAGGATTGCACTGGGGACCCTTGCTCCCACCCGATGGACCCTGTTTCTGCTGCCATCACCCAGCCCCATACTGAAGACAGAGGGGAGTGATGCCGGAGGAGCCACGGACCACTCCAGGTACTTTGCTTTTGTCCATGCTCCTCGTGCCCTTCACCCTCAATGTCTAGCCTCTGATTCCTGCTCTGGCCACTGTCCGGCCCTTTTGTAGGGCAGGGGAGGTCCTAGTATCTGTCCAGGAGATTGGGCCACACAAGCCCTGCAGGGAGGGTCTCTTACCCATGACCCCCTTTTCAGCACCAAACAGCATGAAAGGAAACAAAGGGAAATGGAAGGGGTCAGTGAGACTGCAGCCAAGGGCTGGGAGGAGGGAGGGGAAGAGAGGAAAAAAAAATATACCCCCTAACTTTGGGGTACTACAGTATGCCCCCCCCTCTTAAACATATATGTCCCCATGTATGGGGTCAATTATCATTCTGAGTTTTAAAACACAAACAACATTTTAGTACTATCAATTATCTACCTTGTCTACTTGAAAACATTAAGTTTTAACTGGTCTACTGTAACAAATTTAAGCTAGCACCAAATGAGCAAAGAAAAGGGATGGATGGCCTCAAGGTGCCTTTTGGGAGTGGTTCCTGCCTCTCCTTGTCAATTCATTCATCTGTCCTGACAGGAACTGTGCAGGATTTTAGATGCATTCGATGCACTAGCCTTTGTATCCTGTCCCTGGCTTGGAGCTTTTAGCTATGCATTGTGGGGAAAGGGGTGCCCAAGATGATATACAGGTTTAGTACCCACCTGGAGATTACTTTTCCTCACCCCAGCACCTTACCACCCTTACAAAAAAGAAATCCATTATTTGGATTGCTTTCAGCTTACTTCTGTCTTAATGTTGTTTTCTGATTTTGTGTGGATTAATCATGTTTTTTTTCTGAGAAGGATTTTTTCCCTCAACCACTAAAGATTTATTTAGGATTTAAAAATGCTTCTAAACTTGTTTCAAAAAAAGTAAGACTAAACGTGGCTTGAAAATAGATTTCCTTTTTCAGTTCAATTGCATTTTTAGGCCTAGCTAGCTGATTTACAAATGTAACACCATCCCTGCAGTAATACCTGCAAAATGCCACAACTTGTGAGGATTTGATAGGCATGTCCTCAACCAGTTGGTAAGTATTCTAACCTAAATTTGAAACCAAAGGTTGGGTCATTGCTATTCTACTTATTTCTATTACTGAAAAGAAACCATGATCTTTTAATTTTTTTATGCTTGTAAGCCAATGAGCATAAATACCTGTTTTCATCAGCAATAAGTTTAACAAACAACCATATTCATTTTGAAGTTATCCGTACCTATAGTTACATATAACATAATACAGTATTATTTGTCAAATATGGATAATTAAAATAATACAACTGAAAGCTATGTCGAAGAAATCCTGTAATATAACATGAGAAATCCCATAACAGTATCATTAAAATCCTATAATACTGTTATTCAAAGCTCATAGGACTATTGTTCTGAGCTCTGAACAGTAGTATTAAGAGAGTAACCTAGCATCGCAAGCTGACAGATTTGTTGTGCTGAGCAGGAGATGGCTTTTTCTCTAACTTTTGTGTATTGTAAAACATTGCTGCTGATGAGAAACTACAGAACTCCCTTGATAATGGCTCTCTTAAAGTGAATTTCCAAGCTGTAGGTGTGGGCTTTTGGCCATTATAACCCATTACAACAGCGTAAGTCCTAATACATGAAAAGCAATTTTCTATTATGCCTGTTGGGAAGGGAAGGGGTCGTAAATCAGATGAGCTTGGAAGGAATCATAAATCAGGTATCTCAGTGGGTAGCTAATCCCTTCCAGTTCCTGGTCCGTCCCCGCAGACAGACAATATATGACGTCCAACCAGGAAGAGTGCAGGGACCTGCCCCATTGAACACTATGTGTATCAGATTCAAACCTTTTATTTTTAAATGACAAAGCAATCTCTGGTACATCTGAAAGGCACTGCAACAATTTGGCCCCTTTATTAGTTAAGCGTTTGCTTTCATATCTACCAGATATCGCTTTATCACTTAAAAAAAACCTTTTTTTTTTTAAACCAAGTTACATAGATTTCAATGGGTCACATCACCATGCTCTCCCTGGTTATATGCCATAAAATGTCTGAGCATGTGGGCATTTCTGGCACATGAGGAAGTATAAGGGATCATCTGGCCATCAAATTTGGCTTGATTTGTGATCCAATTCCCTCAGGAGAAATAGAAAATTATCTTTCATGGATCATAGGGCTTACACTTCTGTAAGGTAATGTGCTTGAAAGCTCAATACAACATGAGGTAAATTTCCTTTAAATGAAGTAGTAACAAATGAAGACAGAATCTAATTTGTAAAATTTCCTGAGAATGTGAATACCATAAAAAAAAATTGCATTAGACCTGGTTTGCAACTTCAGTAAATGGTGAGCCCAGTTCTCAAAGGTCTTGGAATGGCGCAAGGGGCTTGCACCAGAGGGAATGGCACAAAGAGCCCCTTGCACCAAAAGATATACTGGGAGCAATTTTCAAATGCAGCCTGCATCAGTTGCAGGCTGTGAGCATCAAAGGGGGCTTGCGCCATCCTTGTGGGACAAAATAGGCTGTGGCATGATGCTAGGGGACATGTGGGAGCTGTAAGCTGCTATATCCCCTAATTAGGTATTCTCTAACCTTCCCAGATTACAAATTCTAATTAACCTTAGATCACTCAGCCTGGTCTAAGGGTACTTAGAACATCATCTTCTGGGAGGGTTTGGCCACTTGCGCCACTCTCCGAGCCCTCCCTCAACATGTGCCACCATCCAACCCAATCCCCTTTTAGTGATATTAATCATGACCTTGGAAGTCTAGCAGCACCCCACCCCCTATGTGCCCATAAATAGAAATATTAATAAAATCATTCCTGGGTAGTCTAGTGGACCTCCTCCCTATCTCTGACATGCCATTATATTAGAATACTAAAAACCTAATTCCCCAATGGTCTAGTGGATGCCCACCCCCCACCATGGCAGGTAGTGCCCACCTCCTTGCTCCCACATCCCAAAATAGAGCCAACGACCTGCTCAGCCCTCCCCACAAAGCAATGGCCAGCCACTGACTGAGCTGTCAAGGAGCGTGTACTGTATACAGTATATGCTTCTTGACTGACAGTTCACTCAAGCTGTCAATTGGCAAGTTGCTACTGTATGCACTACGCACTCCTCGACAGCTCAGTTAGCAGCCAGATGTGGTGGTGTGAGGAGGGCCATGCCAGTCATTGGCTTTGTTTTAGGATGGTGGGAGTGGGGTGGTGGGGCACTGCTTGCCATGGTGGAAGTCCACTAGACTACCAGGGAAAGATATATTAAATTTATATGGGCTGTTTGGGATAGGAATTGGGATCCACTAGACCATCAGGGACATGATTACAATAATTAGAAGGAGATCAGAGCTGGGTGGAGCTCTAGACACCAGGGAAGTGATTTTTTGTAATAACAAGGAGATCTTGACTGGGAGGACTGCTACCCAACAGGGACTGCTGTCCATGGTTCTGTTGCTGCATGACCACCTCACAGCTTGCAGCACACCTTCCAGATACACTATCTGTTTGGTGCAGGGCCATGGTTGCCATACATACTGCAGAACTTTGCTGATGAGATCCTACCCAATAGTAAATCTGGCACAGGGTCAGTGGTGCACCGGTGATTGGCACAAGTTGCCTTTGGCACAGCTTGCACCGACCTTTCTGAATCAGGCCTGCAACACCTTATTTACAGTGAGATCTATATTTTACCTTATACTGTTGGGGTTGAGGCCTGAAACATCAAAATGGACTTGTGGATCCTACAGTGAGTAATGACTCTGGTGAGATTTAAACTTAGGTCTCCCAAGGCTAGTGTGCATTTGTGCAACAACTTAAAGAGCAACTTTAGTGCATTTTTTTATCTGCCTGCAAAATTGTCAGGAGGCTCCTTTACTTGAAAGGGAGTCCTCCATAGTGGTGGTAAAATCTTTTGATTAGCCCCATAAAGAAGGGAAGGGACAGTATTTTGCCCCTGAAGGGGCTAGCTGCTCAGTCCATTCCACTTCCTGATTGCCAATGCTGTCCCTGCACTTCCTTGTATTATGATGGAATTATTTGCCTAGTGTGGGGACGTGCTCCATGTAAGCCTATGGAGCGTCATTTAAAAGTTATTTTTACCATTTTAACCTGATTTGTAATACAAATCAAAGCCTTGTTACTTGAATACTTGCTCCAGTTTATATTACAAGTTGGGTTAAAGTGGTAAAAATAACTTTGAAAACCATGCTCTACAGGCTTCAATGGAGTATGTCCCCACACTAGGCATAAAATTACATTATAAAACAAGGAAGCATGGGGATGGCATTGGAGATCAGAAAGTGGAAGGGATCAAGTGGCTAGCCCCCTCGGTGGCAAAATACAATCCCTTCCCTTCTTTATGGGGCTAACCAGAAGATTTTACTATCCTTACCAAATTTGTCACAATGGCAATACAGTGGTATAACAATGGCAATACTGTGGTAAACTGAAAAATCCACAATAGTACTACCCAGTGGTACTCCGATATTACAGTGGTAGGCAACATATCAATTTTCTTTGCTGCGGTGGTAGTGCACTGGCAAAATGGTATCTCTATGCCATTTTTTACCATTTTCTCTCTCACATACATACACACTGGTAATACAATGGTATCACGTAATTTTAAGATTGCAGTTCCCTCAAACATTGGCAATATGGTAGCACCATGGTACTGCATTATTTTAACATTTCAGAATTTGGCACCTCTCACAGCAACCCCGGCCTCATCTGGTAGTACAGTTGTATCAGTATTATTCTCATTATACTCTGTTCTGTAATGCATTGTTAAGATTAATTACTCGTCACTGAAGTCCAGAACTACATTTTGTATTAATGCAGTCATTAATTTGTCTTTGAAGACTAATTTTAATCATCGTTAATCATCATCAGAAGAATACTTCCTCAAAGAATATTAAATTCTAAGAAGTATTCAACTGATTATTTGTTCAAGAGAAAATTGTTACAACATGAAGATTAGAAATCAATCTACAATGCTCTTCACAAGTACTATTTTTTGAATATGCACTGAATCATACCTGAAGACTACAACCAGCTGTCTCTCCCAAAATGTGTCACTAGAATTGTGCTGAAGTTTTCATTTATGTTACTGTTTCAGTATGCAGTACAATATTTCCATTGTTTTCCGCAGAAAATATATTTACAGAAAACCAAAATAGGATATTATCCCTTCTTGAGTCCCATTCTGCTATATACAACCAAAACTTAGACAATTAGTTTGTGTGTAATCTAAACACTACTTCTCACAAGCTACATTAAAATACCATTAGTTTCCATTAATTGACCATTAAATCTAGTCAAACCTATTAATTCTCACCATTAAATCTTGTTGTAGTGTTTTAGTGTTTTTAGTTTTTTTTGTTATTAAATTGATATTAGTTTTGAAAGAATTGTTTGCTTACTGCATTAAATTCCCAAGCTACCCCATTAATGAATCATAGAAATCAGTCAACAAAAAAGGACCACTCTGGCCCTTCAAGTTGGACACTCCCCCCCCCCACTCTTCACATTTGTTTCATCCCCCAGTCAAACCCTTATATCTGTTCCATGCTCTCTTGAATCCTGCCACTATTTTGGCCCCCACCACCTCTTTAGGCAGTTTGTTCAGGGCTCCACCACCCTCTCTGTGAAGTAAGACTCCATCATATTGCCCTTAAATCTTCCTCATTTTAATCTTAAAATACACCCTCTAGTTTTAGCACTTACTTTCCTTGTAAATAAGCTCCCCTCCCCACCTTATTATTTCTCATGTACTTAAGTGCTTCTATCATGTCCCCCCACTTCTCCCTCATCTCCAATGGGTACAGATCCACCTCCCTACACATCTCTTCATAGGGGTTCTGATGCATACCATGCACCATCTTGATTGCCCTTCTCTGAACCCTTTTAATCTCGTCTATGTCTTTGCATAGGTGAGGTCTCCAGAACTGGATCCCATACTCCAGGTGTGGTCTCACCATGGTTTTATAAAGTGGCATCAGCACCTCCTCCTTCTACTTGTTATTCCCTTCCCTATGCACACTATCATTATTTTTGCCTTACCCACCACCTTTCTACATTAGTTACCCACTTTAAGGTTGTTTGAAATTATAATCCCCAGATCCCTCTCCTGCTCAGTTTGCTTTATTGCCCTCTCCGGTGCATATATGGTTTGTGGTTGTTTATGCCCATGTGCATTACTGTACACTTTTTGGCACTGAATTTCAGCTGTTATGTTTATGACCACCCTTCCAGAATCTGCAGGTCCTTCCTCATAGACTCCACCCCCATGGTGTATCCACCCTATTACAGATCTTTGTATCATCTGAAAATAGGTAGACCTTCCCCTCCAATCCCTCCACTATACTGCTGATTATAGGGTCCAGAGGAGAGCAACTAAAATGATAGAGGGATAGCAGGACAGATCATATGTAGAAAGGCTGGTGGACCTATGGGTTGTACACTCTATAGGAGAGGAGGCAGAGAGGGGCTATGATTGAGACATTCAAGTACTTGAAAGGAATTAACAGAGTGGAATGCAAGGGCCTGTTCAATAAAAGGGCCAACACCAGCACTAGGGGGCACAACCTAAAACTGATGGGGGGATTCTTCAAGAAGGACGTAAGGAAGCACTTCTTTACAGAGAGAGTGGTGATAGCATGGCATGAGCTGCCACAGGAGATGGTGGAGACAAAGTCAGTGGAAGACATTGAAAGAGCCTGGGACAACATAAAGGAATGTCAGGCGGCCTTGCCAGGGAAAAGACAAAATTTAGGTGCAGAGAGGGGGAGTCGGGGCAGCAGATGTAAACTTAAGGCTAGAACAAAACCATATTATTTTGAACAGACATGCTAGACTGAGAGGACTCCTTCTGCTGGCTATTTTCTTATATTCTTATGTATATATACATATACATATATATATATATATATATACACACACACACACACACACACACACACACACATATACATATCAATACATATATTTATTGAAAGGCATTGGCCCCAGTTCTGACTTCTGAGGAGCACCCCACTTGTTACTCCCTTCTCCATGGAATGCACCCATTTACCACCACCCTATGGTGCCAACCAGTTTTCCACTCACCTAGTTATTTTCTGTCCCACCTCTAAGTTTTCTACATATTTCCCAGCCTTCTATGAGGGACAGTGTTGAAGTTCAGATTGGCCACACCCAGAGCACCCCCCCTTGTCAATTATCTTCTTCACCCACTCAAAAAATTCTATTAAGTTCCTCTGGCATGACCTCCCATTTGTGAAGCCATGCTGCCTTTCATCCTGCAGTCCACTGTCTACACGGTAGCTAATCACCCTTTCCTTTATTAACACGAATGATGACTAGAGCTCACTAAATATTTATTGTTTTATTATTTCTAGTAAGTCTCATCAACATCCATTTTTAATGACCCTGCCCTGGGGGGAAAGCCATAGGGTATCAGGGAGCTGCAGCTAATGTGGGACACAGGAGTAGAAGGGTCTGTGAATGGGCAGAAGACCGGCGGAGGAGCAGCTCATAAAAAAAAAAAAAAAAAAATGTTTCTTACTTATGCTTTATGGCTCCTCCGCAAAGCCAACTGGATGCTCTGGCCCTCTCTCAGAGGGACTCGTACTCTGACACGAATACATTGGGTCATTGTGGACCCCACTTTCTCCTGGACATTTTTCTGACTGTTTTCTCCCCAGCACCTGAGCTGTGCAATGGGCGAGACAGCTGCCCCCGACTCCACAGAAGCAGCCAGACACCCTGGACAGGTGCTGTCCTCTCATCATGGTGACATGCCTGTGCCAACACCCAGCCACCATCTGGTGTCAGTCCACAGTGTACCACACTATCCCCCTTCCCTGACGAAGGACAGCTGTCTATGGATGCTCAATCCTTCCTCCCCCTTCTACCCCTAAGTGACCCGAGTCTGTTCCCAAACCTGGGTTGCCAGCATGTTCCAAGGTGTGGCATCCAACACCTCAACTCTCAGTGCCACTGGGCCAGCATAATGAGCATTTCCTACCATTAACAAATGCCACATTGGTGGCAAATACATTAATGGCCATTAAACAACAAGTATGTGCCAATAAACTTTATGGACAATCCATTACATGGGTGAGTAGAGATGGTCTACTTAGTGGGCTGCAGTAATGAGGGCTACTATGTATTTTGTATAGCTGATATGCATATGGTGTGGGGGTGTGGATTCTTGTCATGTGTGTTGCTGGATGATAGGTAGGAGGGAGGAATAGAGTGCTATGGGGAGACTCAACAAGACATGCCTTTCAGCAGAATGACGCCCATGACACTCTCAGGCCCCATGCTACTGTCCACAATGGTTTGAGCCAATGAATTATACAGAGGGAGTGGAGCCCCAAAGGGCCCACCACCAAAAGGGTGACATGACAGAGAGGGCATTATGCTAAGATACCCAACTGCACAGGGTGTAGTAAGGCCCAGTGCTGCAGATGGAGGGTCTTACTGCTTCTGGAAGGGTGTCTGTCTCAGAATAATGCCCACCCAGAAGTGTCTTATTATACTTAGAAAATGAGTAATAGGTTGTTTTGTTTTAAAAAATGAAAACAATAAAAAAAGTAAAAAAAGAAAATACAAAGAAAGGTTTGATTTTAAAAATGAAATAGTTCTTGCACTATCTGTCACTAGGAAGAGCTGTGATTTTGTGTCGTGCTGTTACCCAGTCCCCACTGCCTTCTCTGAGGACTAGGAGGGATTGACACGCTATCTGTATAGTTTTATTTATTTTCCACTTTTTTTTAATCTTCTTTTCCCCTCATTGCAACTTTCAGATGTTTTCTGTTGACCATTTCTGGTCCTCTCTGCCTGCTATGAAGACCAAGAGTGACTGTATGCATTTGACTTTTTATTTTATTATTAGCTTTAATGAGTTTGTCCCTTGTTGTGACTCTCAGCCTTTCTCCATCAGTTTTCCCAGTCTTCGCTGCCTGCCCTTAGGACAGGGACTATGCGATTAAAAAAAAAGTATTCCCTGGTCCTTGCTGCCTGCTCTGAAGATCAGGTGTTAGTATGTATCATCTCAATAGTGTTCTCAGTGTAGTAGCTGGGTGGGTGGCAGACAGGTGAGGAAGGATGGAGTGTGATTTAAAATATGCCAATCCCTGATGCAAAAAAGAAAAACAATGCCAAATTTGCTCTATCAGAGTAAAGAATGAAGAGAGAAGATTGCAAAGTGACAAGTGGAGTTTTAGGGGTGGGTAAGTTTTTATTTAGAAAAGGTGTCCTTTTAAAACACATTTGCTCTGATATTCAAATAGACCCACAAGCACCCTGTAAATGCTTCCATTGCACTTATGTACCACCTGGCAGCTGCAATATTCAGTTGGATAGTGCATGGCACAATCTGTCTGAATATTGGGTTGTACTGTTGCAGCAGTAAGTGCAGTAATCCTGCCAGCATGGATCTATGTTGTATATAGCCCATAAGGAATAGCACTACCTAAAACAGGATAGTGCCAAGACCCCTGTGGGCAATGCTCAGCCCCAACATGTAAATCAGCCCATTGGGCATGCAAGGTGCTAAGGGGACATTTGAATGCCCATTATGGGTTCATTTTCATGGGGTATAGCAGCCCCTTAGCACCACTGACACTGTACTGGAAGCCCAGCTAGTGGTACCCCCCTGCTCTCCCTTCCTTGTCACCATCAATTTTTTTTTCATTTTTATTTATTGAAATGTTTCACCAGGAAGGGCACACTGAACAACAAGTTTCTCATCTCTCGGTGCATCCTGGGGGAGAGGGTACAGGGAGTGCATAGTCAATGAAACAGTGAAGCGAACAATGAAAACCTAGTACAATATTAGAGGACAACAAATGAACAAAAACTATGACTTAAGACATAAACAGTGCAGGATGAGTGCTGTCATATTATACGGAGAAAACCAACTTGCGGCAGCAATAAGTGCAATCTTTGAGTAGAGCTATATATATTAGAGATTGACAGAAGGAGAACATACTGGGTGGTAGGTAGGGGGAACTTAATTGCGGTTGCAATTTGTAGAAAAGAAGTTTTGGGGGGCCAGGGTAATGGAGAATGGGGAAGAGGAGAGGCGTATTTGGTTGGGGGAGAGGGCATTCCAGAGATTAGGGAGGTGATGTGAGAAGGAAGATTGGCCTGTAGCTGTGGTACAACATGGGACTTCCATTAAACGATGGTCAGAGTGGCTAAGAGAAGGGGCTGGGGAAGGGAGGGAGGAAAGAAGGGAGGCAACATAAGGGGGTAGGGATCCAAACCAAAATTTAGATACAAATTTAGTGCAGTGGAGGAGGTGGCGATTTTCTAATGAGGGGAAGGCCAGTGAGTGGTAGAGAATACAGTGATGGGTAGAGGAGGGTGAGTCAAGAGTGAAGCGACAGAAGGAGCTAAAAAGGGTGTCCAATCTGAGTAAGGAAGATTTGGGAGTGGCACTGTAGACTACATCACAGTAGTCAAAGATAGGTAGGATCATCATCTGGACAAGCTCACACCTAGCTGGTAGTAGGTGGCAACTACGGTTTCTGTGGAGGGCACTAAGCTTAGGGCACAGTTTCTTCAGAATGGCATCCATGTGCTCAGAGAAGTTGAGGTTTTGGTCAAGTCAAACCCCCAAGTACCTAAAGGAAGAAGTATCCTCCAGAACTGTCCCATTTGAGGGTATGGAAGGAGGGCATGTTGGGGAGCCTAGATAGTCTCGGCCTAGTGCCAAAGGTCATTGAGACTGTCTTCTTGGCATTGAGGAAGGGTTGATGGGAGGAAAACCAGTGCTGAACTTTATAGAAGTCATGCTGTAGTCTGGATTCAACATCAGTAGAGGACTGACCTGAGCAAAAAAGGACAATATTGTCAGCATACATATGGATAGAGGTGGAGGGGCAGACTGAGGGGAGGTCATTTAAGAAATGGAGAAAAGAATAGGGCCCACGACAGATCTCTGAGGTACACCGGTATGGATGGGGGGGTGGAGTCAGCTATTCTGACTGAGCTAAATGACTGAGTCCTTTCTACCAGGTAGGCCCTGAACCAGTTTATGGCAGATGGGGTTAAGCCATCTGAGGAGAGGGAGGTTAATAAAAGGGGTTGGGAGACAGTGTCGAAAGCCTTGGCAAGGTTGACAAAGATGGCGGCTGTGATTTGGTCATTATCCATCATTGAGAGGATCGAGTTAGTGAGCCTAATCAGGGAGGTAGTAGTGGAATGGTTCTTCCAGAACTCAGATTGGAATTGAGTGAAGAAGTTAGAGTCAGAAAGAAAGGAGGAGAGTTGAAAAAGGACCAGGTGTTCCTGAAGCTTAGGAAGGTTATGAAGGAGGGAAATAGGGCGATAGTTAACAGGCGTGGTTGGATTACCACCCTTGGGCAGCAGGAGAACAGTGGCATGCTTCCAGATTGAGGGGATAGTTGCTGTAGTGAAGGAGAGGTTGAGAAGAACTGATAAAGAAGCAGTGATTGCAGGATCTGATAGACAGAGCAGCTTAGGGTCTAGTCCATCGGGTGAACTGCCTTTGGAAAGGTTGAGTTTGTGCTTAGCATCCAAAGTAGCAGAGGGGGAGATTGTTGCTAAGGAGAAGGAGGTAGATGAGGCGGGGAGGTGGGGGGTAGTGGGGGGGCAACTGGAGGTAGAAGGGAGGATAGCAGAGCAGAGGCACAGGAGGTGAAGTATGAGTTAAATTCAGTAGCAACTCCAAGGTGATCAGCAACTTGTGTATTATTTATATTGAGGAGGGGAGTGGGAGTGGAGGAGGGTGGGGAAAAGAGGAAGTGAATAACCTTCCAGAATTTGGAGGGGTTATCAATGTTAGTCTGGAAGGTGGAGCAGAAGTAGTCCGATTTAGCTAGGTGAGCAGCTTTGGTACATTTATTTCATAGGGAACGGTAGACTTCATAGTCACGGGGGAGTTTTGATGTTTTATGGGTTTTCCATGCCAGATCCTGGGCTTTGTGGCACACCAAGAGTTCTGGGGTGATCCATGGGAGATGATTACCCCTGACCCTGGAGCGTGGCATTGGGACATGAGTGGTCCAAACCTCTCGGAATTTATTATGAAAGCAATCATAAGCATCAGCAATAGTATTTATTGAGGCAACTGGATCCAAATTTGTGTAGGTTAGATCTTGGAGGAGGGTGGTGAGGTTTAGAGATTTGAAAAAGTATAGTTTTCAGAGGAGTCTTAGGTCTGTGAACCTTACGCGCCAGAAATGTCATATGGCGGTTGCTCAAGGCATCAGGTAATAAGCCAGATTTTACTACTCGATGAGGGTCGGATGTGAGGGGCCCAATCAATTAGGGAGTGGTTGCCAGTTTTCTGGTTTAAGCAAGTAGGCATATAATGTAAGTTTAGCCAGACGAGGTGAGAGAAGTTATGTGGCTAATGAGCTCAGTGATGGTAGAAGAGGGAAGGCCAGGGCAACAATTGGCACCGGCAACAAAAATAGGGATAGAGAAAGGTATGGATAATTTAAGGATGAGTACCTCATGTTCCTCAGGGGCTGAGGTGGCAAGAATGGTAATGAATTGAATAGCAGATGAGATGTAGATTGCTATTCCACCTCCCACAGAGGGGTGATCTTGCCTGGTTAAGGTATATCTAGGGATGGAAAGAGAGGAATCGTCAATTTTGTTATTGAGCCAGGTCTCAGAAAGGATGATTACATCTGGGGTAAGGGAGCCAGCTAGTGGCTGAAGTGCATCTAGCTTAGGGAGGAGGCTCCAGATGTTTAGATGCAATATTTTTAGGCCTCACGGTAGATTAGGGGGATTGATTGGGGGGAGAACCTGGGATACCAAGTGGCAGTACAGGGGTAGCTGGGAAGCTGGGTCCAGGATTCAAGTTGATATCCCCAGAGGATAAAACCAATAGATGTATAATCATGAAATGGAGTTTAGTACTTTTATACCAGGGGGGTGATCATGATCTGGATGTAACATGGGGAAGATGATTTGAGCATGGTTGGTTGAAATTTTAAAGGTGAGGTAAATTGAAGTAGGAGGAGATCAGGAGGATGCAAGTACAGGGGCAGTGAGGGTAGTGTGACCAGTTAGAAGGGGATGAAGAGAGGGTTGTTGCAGGGTTATAAACAAGAGGGAGAGGTATGCTGAAAAAGGAGAAGTGTGGCAGGAAAGGAGCTGAAGCAGTGGAGATGGCCATAGGAGGTATACAGAGAGCAAGGAGTACTGTAGCAAGAAGACATTGAATAGTATGGGCCATTATAAGCCCTGGCTGTCACAAATGCACTCAGCAGGTCAGGCCCTCTGTTCCCACAGTGCCAACCTCCGGGTGCAGTATTGTGAACAGGTAACAGACAGGGTAACCTTCCTGTCTGCTTGTGTGTCCGAATCACCTTTAGTCTTAAGTTCTAGGGGGACTCATACTGTTAACCTTCTGCTAGCATTCCCAAATGTACAGGCTCAGATAATCTGCTCTTTGGGGGATGCCAAATATCTTTCGCCTAAGGGCACCTAACATGGTATCCAAAATGAACCCTTAAATCTCTATAAAGGACCTTAGGTATATTCTTACCTTTTCCCTGTTTGGTAACACCATTAAGCTTATGAACAGCTGTCAGTCTTAACCCTCCATACATCACATGCAAAAAGGAAGAACTTGGAAGACACACCAGGCAGTCTCTTTAAAATAAGAGGTTTACTTAAAAATGGATAATAATATCTAAAATGTAAACACAGAATGCTATATCATAACGCACACAATCACTTAAAAGAAAACAAGGAAAAGTACAAACTCCTACTAACATACAGTTAGACTTTTTGTATCTAATGTATACCTCTACCAGTGCCTTAGTTAGATCTGAGATCTTGTTTCTTAGGAGTCCAAAAAGGAATGTATCTAGTTCAACACTGTATACAGTTTAAAAACTCTGTGTTTCCACCCCTTCTATGAGGTCATCTAACACCTCCTTTTAGAATATAAAAAAAATATACAAACAGGATATCCTTTCAGGAGGTATATTAAAAAAGGTGACATCAACAAAAACTCATTTCCCAAATTATGACCCTCTTTAATCAAGCTTTTCCTTTGATCTTTTGTGGTTTCCTGCTTTCCCAAGGATCAAAGGATTTTATAACTTTTTAGTACCGTAGTAATATAACATGTTTTCTTCCTCTAAGACGTCATAAAAGTTTACGAGCCCTATATCCTGGTAGCTGGGTCAGCTCTAATTAAATCAGGGAAACAGGAGACCCTTAATTAAGGCTCTCTAGTCTTTTTAATTACCTCCTGGTTTCAGGTTAATATATCCTGTATTCTCCTAAAACCTGACCCATGGCAGAGCTGCCTTATGGAGACAAATCACACACTACATTTTTTTATATTACAAATATCAAAGAACTATCATAACTAGCTGGCCAAGCGTCACACTGGCTACAAGAGGCAGACACAAGGCAGGAAAAGGGATAAGCACAAGGGCTTATTTAAGTATTGGGTCTGATGTAGTTAAGTTCAGATAAGTGGGGAGAGGGAGGCAGCCGGGCAGAGATTGGGCACACGATGCTGCAGGGAAGAGTCTGGGTATATTTAATTGTGGAGGTTGTGGGATAAAATATTAGTGGTGGACAGCACACAGAAAGTCCCAGGGGAGACATTCCAAGGAAGCAGCCGAAAACAGGCTGAGCTTGTGGGTAGGAGCCGAGAAATTTGGTCGAGAGATGTGAGCCAATCAGAGCTCACCCAAGTATTTTACTGGCCAATCAGAGCACAGGATAAGTGAGGGCACCTTAGGTTTGAAAATGCTGGCTTCCCCAGTCTCAGTGCTGGCATACCTGGTAGAAATTGCTTGCTGAGGTGGCTGGTAGTAGAGCGGGCATCTGCGGACTCCGTAAGCCACGCCGTGGGAGCGGAGACATCCAGCCAGGGGCTCAGGAGCTGAGAAGAGAGCAAGAGAACAAAGTGAATTAAATAGAGCAGAGTTGGGGTGGGGGTAGGACAGAGAGTCTTAGGTATACGTGGCAAGTTTAAGGTTGGGAACAGACAGAGGAATCAGTGTGGAGCCAGTGGCACCAGAGTTAACAAAGGGACAAAAGAAGGATTAGAGCAGGGTGAAACAGTTAGAGGATTAGCTAGGAGAAGAGAATGAGAGCTGGCAGGTCAGCACCTAGATTGAGCATGGGGGAGGAAATGGAACAAGGACAGTGTGGTAGGCAAGATAAGAAAATTAGCAGAATTCCACAGAATTTAACAGTTAGCAACTTTTAGGCCTTAAATGGCTAGGCAATTATTAGGCAGTAGATAGCTGGGTGGATTAGGTAAATTGCTATGATGACAGAAGATAAACATTCAGAGGGTTAAGTCTTATCAATTAGCATAGGTTAAACTCAGTTAAACAGTTTGATAGAATCAGAGCAGGCAGTAGCAAGCTGTAGCTTAAATACTAGTTGTAGATAGTGCACAGAAAGTCCCAGGGGAGAAGGTCCAAGGAAGCAGCCAAAAATGGGGTGAGCTTTTGGGCAGGAGCCGAGAAATTTGGCTGAGAGGTGTGAGCCAATCAGAACTTGCCCAAGTATGGTACTGGCCAGTCGGAGCACTGGAGCAGTGAGGGTGCCTTAGATTTGAAAATGCCAGCTTCCCCGGTCTCAGTGTACCTGCTAGAAATTGCTTGCCAAGGTGGCTGATAGTAGAGGGGGCAGCGGTGGATTCTGTGCGCTGCGCCACGGGAGGGGAGACACCCAACCAGGGTTAAGAGCTGGTAGAAACTGCTTGCCAAGGCAGCTGGCAGTAGAGCGGGCAGCAGCAGATTCCGTGCGCCATGCCGTGGGAGGGGAGACACTGAGCCAAGGGCCTCAGGAGCTGGTAGAAATTGCTTGCCACAGTGGCTGTTAGTAGAGCAGGCAGCAGTGGATTCCGTGCATGGTGCTGCAGCAGGGGAGACTCCCGGCCAGGGGCTCAGGAGCTGAGGAGAGAGTGAGAGAACAAGGTGAATTGCTCCCCTAAACCTATCCCTCATCTCACCTTCTCAGCCAGCTGCCATATAAGCTGTCAGTGGGTGTACATACAGTATTACACTTACTGACAGCTCATATTGTGGCCAGCTGGGGAGATGAATGGAGGGCTTTGCTGGTCACCATATCTGGCTATGATGATCTCTTGCCAACCTGGTGGGGGGTGTTGGGAAGTGGTTTGTAAGCAGGCAGATTAGGTGGGACGTTGCTGGACCACCACAGATACATTGTATGTGTCAGAACAGATTATGGGGTACCACTAGCCACCAGGGAGCATTTATGGTGATGGGAATGGGTGACTGAGGACACAGTAGACCACCAGGGAGTGTGAAGACAGATGGGAATGGGTGATGGACAGAGACCCTGGTTTTCAATTTTTACCAGTAACACCGGTAACAATCACGGAATCCTGCTTGGTTTGCGGATTTTGAATTCTTGTAATGGTGCCTCACGGAAATTGCATGTCACTGCACAGAATCTCTAAGATTTCAGTATCTTTTTAAATTTTTTTTTATTTTCTCTTTCTATGTCTCCTTCTCACAGCATCAGTCTCCACTTTTCAGAGATCCCTAGGCTGGGTATCCCCAAGCTTCATCCCCAGGTAATGCTCAGGAGCTCTTGTGGGCCTGCCCCTATCCTGCCTGGAGTGCACCCCCCCCAGGTGGGAAGGGAGGAGACCCCAGGTCACCCCTCCAGACTCACTTAGTGTGTGTTGGGCAGCTAAGAGAGTCCCTCATGGAGCCTGGTTATGAAGTCTGGGGCAACTGGGTCCCTTCTGTCAGTGGCCGATGTGGAGTGATTGTTCCTAATTTTCTGGTCTCTGTTCTTGAGGGCACCAGCACTAGAGATCAAAGGGGTAGGTCACAGAGACATGCCACTGCTCCAGATCCTGGCTAGTGTCCTCCCTTCCTGATCACTCTGCAGCACCTTTGCACCACCACCCGTGGTCACACAGGTGGTGGTAAAGAAGCAGGACCTGCAGCCCACCCTCCCTGGAGGAGGATAGCAGTCCCCAGGTGCTTAATCCTACTCCCCTGGCCAGACCTCCAGCAACCCAAGTTTTCTTCTGACCCTGGGTTGCTGGCATTGCAAGGTAAGCAATAGTGCTCCCGCTGCACCAGCGGTCTGACCCAGATTTCAGCATCTTAAAATGAATGCTGCTGTGCTTTACATTCTTTCTGCTTTGCTGCATATAGTCAGTAAGGAAATGACCCGCACTACTTTGTTGTAATCAGCCATTCAGTTTAACCACCCATGCCTAGTGGTTAGAGTAACAAATGGTGATTGAACTGGGTACATCGAGCAGACTTTGGTTTGAGTCCCACAACCTCCACTTGCATACTGTGCGACTCCAAGCAAGTCACTTAACCTCCCCAGTGCTTTTAGATCACTCCTTAAAACAGACAGTTCTACCTAGTGGACCTTACCTGCTTTACAAAGAATATAAAAAAAATACCAATATATGTTTACTACATCATAGAATAGTAGTCAGGGTACCATGTAATTTACCCGAGTTTTACTTGGGCTGCAATGATTTTGTATAGGTAAAGATAAATGTTCAGATACATTTTATGTGTTTTATAAGCTTGTTTTTAGATTTTAGTCAGGTTTTTATTGTATTCTTTGCATATAAGCATCTAGGTTGTAGATTGCTAAATGCAGGATCACTGTTACCAACTAACTTATTCAAGTTTATAATCAGTAGGGCCATCCAAAATCCTCAGTTGTTTGAATGAAAACTAGTCTGAATGAAAGTATGTTCACGAAGAAGAAACTGCCTTACTACTTATGAAAAGACTTCACAGTTAGCACCCCATTAAGGTGAATTGGATAATTTGCACCTTTTCTCCCACCTGCTGTTTCAGTCTCTGTGACAACAAAAAAGCTTTCTGATAGACTGCTTCAACAAAAAGCAAATGTTAAGTATTTAAGAGTACTTATATTTGGCCAGTGGATTTTGAAAGCACAGTCAATGACATACAGAAGGTAAGACCACAGGGGGTTGTATGATGCTGGTGGGCAGAGTAGTGTTCAATTCACATCTGAACAAAGACAAGAAAACTGGGAGACACCCTTTTCATGGACACCAAGTAAAAAGAAAAAGCATCCACATGTCTGGGAGATGCATGAATCCATTTGAAGGTCCTCCACTAATCACTTGTGGATTTTTTAGGTGAAGTCACTTTATTTCAAAGAAGCAAATTCAAGCATTTTTTTCTCCTCCTACCCCCTGGCCATCCACTCCTTCAGGCCTGCCAAGGCCCCCTACCACCTGCTGAGTCCCGACCACCATCCACTGACCCTTACTGCTGTGCTACCAGGTAACCCAAAGTAACCCTTCATTGAGTGGGCCCCTACCCCTGTGGGAGGCTACCAGGGGAAGAAAATTGCCCCAAAGAGCTTCCTGTGTATCCTTGGCATGGCAGGGGTCAGACCTGACACATGTCTGGGGCTTCTGGCTAATAGAGGGACCAACAGCCATCCTTCGGTTGGTCAGTGGGTGTTTTCCCATTTTCTTGGGAATGTGACAGGCCACATGATGTCAAGACACAAGCCGACGTCCGTCATGCTCCCTCTTGCAGTGAGGGCTGACATGTTGTCGTGCCTCTGGCCTCCACCACAGGCCAGCAAATGCTGAGCCATGAACCCACCCTCCCTTCCAGGAGAAGGTGAGTGGTTGTTGGGCACTCAAGCCTTCACGCACCAGCTGGCCCTCCAACACCCAAGTCTGTTCCCTAACCCTGGTCAGCGGTGTCACAGGCAGAAATCCAATTCAAGCAGATAAATTATAGATGAGAAAAAACAAAGGTAGTCCACCTTAGCAGTGATAGTTCAGATTAATTCACTTCTGAGTTCTAACAAGCAAAGAGACCAAGTCATTTGTAACTTGTGCATGTGGGGTGTGGGTGTTGAAGAAAGGGGGATCATAGTGCTGTCACTACTGCCATCACCCCAGAGGGATGTGGACTGCATTGCTGCTACTGCCATCACACCGAAGGGGTGGGGGCTGTAGTGCTTCTGCCATCACCACTGGTGGATGGGGAATGTAGTACTGCTGCCGTCCCACCTGAAGGATGGGGGCCATAGTGCTGATACTGCCATCACACATGAGGAATGGTGAATGTAGTACTGCTGCTTCTGTCACACCTGAATGAGGGAGGTCGTAGTGCTATTGCTGCTGCCATCACACCAGAGGTATGGGGGCCGTAGTGCTGCTTCCATCACACATTAGGGATGGGGGCTGTAGTGTTGCTGCTGCCATCACATCTTGTACCTAAAATAACTTTAAATTGGTACAAGGATGGAAGGATGTGTAATAGTGGAGGTCAAAATTGCTAAAATGCATGTTAGCAGAGTTAAAAATTGTTAAATAAAGTAAACAGAACCAAACACCGGTAAAACCAGATTTTGACTTAGCAGACACCAGTGACAATATCGTTTTTTACAATGTGCAAAACGGAATATGCCCTTTCTCAATCCCGGTAAACCAGTGTCCCTGGTGATGGGGGAACACACTAGACCACAAGAGAGCATTGTCAGTGAAGAGAACAGATGACTAGATGCGGGCAGCTGCAGTACAGCTGTCCGCCTTCGGCGTGAGGGCACAACATTTGTGCCCCGTTTCAAGTTGGTTGCAATACAGCACCACTTTGGGAGCTGTTTAGCACTTCCGTAAACCTTTGAAAATGCCATTGCCTTAATATGCATTAGAAGACCCTTTCTTTTGCACAAGAGGTATTTTAGTGCCTGGAAATTGCTGGGCATTGGGGGCTCTACATGGGCCTCTGAATATGGCCCCACCCAAAGCACAAGCGCAAACATGGGTAGCACTGGTGCAAACCACTTCAGTGCTGGTGCTTCCTTTTGAATATGAGGGCAATGTCCCAAACTGGCACAGTGATATTTTCATGTGGTGGAGCACTCTGGCACTGATATTTCTTTCTTCAGTGTGCATTATGCAGAGATAAATGCACAGCTGCCAGCCTGTCACAACCAATCAAAAGCATGGACAAATAGGGAGGGGAGCCAAAAAAGGCTTCCTACTGCTCCTGTAAGAGCTCAACAAAATTGAAATGCCTCAGTTTGATTGTCTTTGGTAAATAAATGGTTAAAAATGTGGGTTCCCCAGTACAGCTTTCCTAAGTGGCATCCCCCAGGATGAAATCCACTTTTGAAGCACTCTGCAGTATGCTGTAGCAGACCTACTGAATAAAGCAATTTAATTTCAATGGCAATTAGTCCCTTTTGTCATGCAGGAAACTGTGGCATTCACTTCATCTCGGCAGTGTCACATTTTCCTGAATGACAAAAGGGACTAATTGCCATTGAAATTGAATTGCTTTATTCAGTAGGTCTGCTGCATGATTCTTCAGAGTGCTGCAAAATGCTGCAGAATTGTGTTTCATCCTGGGTGACACCACTGTATATTGATCCTTTGACCTCCCTCTCCAGTTTAAATTTCTGTAATAATTAGTACATCTTGTAAAACTGGCCTTTTTTTGTTTAGCTCATTCTTATTGTGGAAAAGAACATTAGAAATACAAAATCACACATACCCCCATAATGCAAAGCACCATGGGCTGCATATGCAAATCACCACAGTATATTATGTTGGTTCAACTTTAAGCAGAAATGCATCACATACATTACACAGGTTCTTATCTACCAGGAAGAATCACATAATTATACAAGTTGGGCATCAAGCTTTTAGTATGTTTCTTTCACTTTAAACATCTAGTCATACAGTAAGAAAAACTTTAACTCCCAAAGTCCATTGGGGCATCAGGAGATGCATGTGACTTAATACCTCATGTGACCTCCTGAACTTTCTCCATATTTGAATTAGCAGTTGAACATCTCAGAGCTGAAATACTTTCTACATGGATAGCTGGATGAATAACATTTTGCAGGTAAAGTACTATATTTAGAGAAAATACTTTACAGCTTTTTATCTGAGTAAATCTGGAGTAAGCTGCAGATTGAGAAAGAGTGATTTATTTACTGTAGATACTGAAGTGTTTGAATGTGTGTGGAGGAGGGGGAGGGACTTTTTGCTTGCATTTGATCTTGTATTTGATTAAAAACATTGGCTTGTGTTTATCTATTACATTCGTAATGCTGGGATCTTTGTGCTTGTTTTGGTTCTGTTTTTAAAGCTGCTGGCTGTTTATGGAAATATCTCCTTATATACAGTGCTTGTGGAGGAATTTGTATTCGATTGCATATCCTGTTTGTAAACTGATGCAAGCAAGCTGTGCTATTACATTTGATATTGTATTTAATTAGAACTTCAGCATATGTAAATCCATTACATTAAATAGTAGTGCTGGGATCAGTGTTTTTTTTTTCTGAAGACTGTTAATGATTAAAATCTATCGTTCTGTGTATACTTGTTGAAGAATTTGAGTAATTTTCCTGTTTCTGAAAAGCATGCCTTTTTTAACTGATATTTGACTCCATTTATCTATTTATTTTAAAAGTGCTGTGCTCAGTCTGAATTTTGGAATACTGTATGTTTTTATGTTGGTGTCTCACATTTTATTTGCACTAGGTTGAGAGATATGGGGTCCCTGGTTGTGGACGGGTGATTGGGGGGAGGTCTAGTTGCAGAGGGGATGGTCTGGGGAAGGTTCTGCTGTGGTGAGAGGGTGGGTCCAGCTCCTGGGAAGAGTGGTCATCTGGGTGTCCAGCTCCAAGGAGGGAGCTCAGCTGGTGGAGGCTGTTCCATTGGTGGGAATGATGGTTCCAGGGGGT
Source organism: Neoceratodus forsteri (assembly GCA_016271365.2). Classification (NCBI taxonomy): domain Eukaryota; kingdom Metazoa; phylum Chordata; order Ceratodontiformes; family Ceratodontidae; genus Neoceratodus; species Neoceratodus forsteri. Next base: position 1,023,436,385 of record CM028129.1, read on the forward strand.
CCAGCTGCAAGGAAGGGTGAGCCAGCTGCAGGGAGGGTGGTTGGTGGTGGAGGTGGTGGGCTAGTATAGGGATGAATGGGAGGTCCTGCTGCAGGGTTGGTGGTCAGCTGGGTGGGCTAGAATGGGGCTTGTTGTGGGTTCAGCTCTAAATAGAGTGGTTGGCTTGGGGAGTTCTGATCCAGGAGCTTGGGGGGACAGCTGCAGAGACTGTGGTCTGTTGCAGGGGAGGCCTGGGTGGTACTCCAGCTACAAGGTGGTTGTTTGCCATGTGGTTGGAGGTTGGTCCGGCTGCAGGGAGGGTGGTTGGCTTGGGAAGAGACTGATCTGGAGGCTTCGTAATGCTCCAACTCCAGTGAGGTTGACATCATGGAAAGGCTAGGGCTAGAAGGGTTGTCCAGCTGCATGGAGTGTGGTCTGGTGCCTGGAAGGGGGATCCAGCAGAGAGGAGGGTGGTTGGCTGTGGGTGGGAGTAGGCTGATCTGGGCACTGGATGGTGGGGGTGGGGGTCGGACCAGAATTGTTAGGATATATAATGGGAAACCTTGACTTCTCAGGAAGAACTATTGACTACCAATAGTCATAACAATGGTCTGTCAGTTCATCCATTAGTGTAAATATTTCCCCATTATTGCCCTCAACTGATAAAGCTAGTACTGTTGGTTCTGCACTGTGCCATATGTGCTTCCTCCACCACAGTGTCATGTGCACTGCCACCACCTCACTGTTCCATACACACTACCGCCACTACACTGTCACATGCATCACCATCTCTATGCAGTGTCATATGCCCTGCTGACTCCATGCTGTGCCACGTGCTCTGCCAACAATGCACAGTGACTCATGTATTATCATCACAGCGTTGCCACATGCACTGCCAACTCTGTGCCAAGTACACTGTCATCACCACACAGTGCCACTTGCACAGTCTCCAGCTTGCTGGTCTGTGCACAATGCCACCACTTTCTGTGCCACATGCACTGCCGATTTCACACTGGAGACACTTTTACTGCTATTAGTTTTGGGTGCCATGTGCACTGCCAACTTCGCTAAAATTGTGTCTGGTGCTGATCATTGCTGAACCCTTATTTATTCATCCTGGGCTGGAGGCTGTGGTATGTGTGGCATCAGTTATCTTCATCCAACCACTCTTGAAGGCCCAACTATTGATACATGCTGTGTAGGTCAGCTGGTATCCACGGGCAGCAAAGTTAAGGCCTATTATGTTAAAATTATTGCATCAAAATGAAGGCTTACAGTTGAAGGCTACATCCTGGCTACTACCCTGACCTGTTCGCAATGACACCCATTTTTAACTCAGTTTTTTTTTTTTTTTTACTTATTCTTTATGCTCCCTTTCTCTCCCATGGCTGCCCATTCCATCTGGGTCCTCAATACACCACACAGGCTGTACTGGGAGGATACGAGGATGCCTGCCCCCATTAAGTGCTCCACTCCAGTAACCATGCTTAGCCCTGGATAACCCCCCAGGTGGGGCAGAGGGAACTCCCCCAATCCCTCTGGACCTCAGGGGAGTGGACACTTGTAGCTGCTCCTCTGGATCTACCCAGTCACCAGCATCGGGGCCCATCTTCTGGCATGACCATGGGGTATTTTCCTGTGTTTCTGGTCCCACCCCCTGCTGATGTCAGCACTCGGGGAGGACCAATGAGATGAGGGCATGCTGAGATTCCCTTTGTTCAGGCCCTCAGCCGATGTCTGCCCCTCTCGTCTCTACTGCTTCCTCAACTGCACCACCACCCATGGTCACCCAAGTGGCTGTATAGCAGCAAGGGCTGCAGCCCACCCTCCCCAGAGAAGGAGAGCGGCTCTTCGGGTGCTCGATCCTTCTCCCTCCAGCTGGCCCACCAGCAGATCAGGTTTGCTACAGAACCCGGGTTGCTGGAGTCGCAAGCAGTAGCGCTATCGCTGCACTGGCAGGCTGGGACTTTTAATCCAGTTTTAAAGCTGAGAGGTCATGTGACATTCCCAAGGTCATATCCTGAGCCATTGACCATGGTGGGATTTGAACTAAGGATCACCAGGCTTGTGGAGGAGGGGAAGGGATTTATATTTATGCTCTCCTTGTAGCTCTTGTACCTCTCTGGAACTCTGTCTCTACTCTTGCTTTAATTTTTTCCTTATACTAATTTTTTTTTCCTTTATTTCTACAGGTCTGAGAGGATATTGATCCCAGCCTGACAGGACACACACTCCCTATGTATCAAATAAGTACTGCTTATGTTTAACTTTCCCTATCAGTCCCATTTTGTTTTTGGAAAAACTATGGTTCCTTTGTTAACCCATGGCTTTTTTTTTCTCTCAGGTACGACTGGACATCACTCCTAGACACCCATCCTAGGCTCCTCAGGATCCAGGTAAGATATCTATTTTCTGTGCTATGTAGGCAAGCTGTAATGATGTAGCCATAACTGTGCCTTGCCTGTCTCCTGCACCCTTTACATTGCCTATGCCCATGACCCACATATCATATTAATGCATTTGCAGTGAAACATCAGGAATCAGAATGCCAGATTCAGCAGGAATGCAACAAAATGAATATGGGTACATTCAGGTTATCACATGGCATTTCCTAACCCTGCAGGAAGAAATGTTTGAACTAAAGCAAATCTGTCAGTTTAAGGGGCTTTCCATCACAGTGTCAACATAAATGTGTGGGGACCACCCTTAGTAAGTTATTAAGGATGGTAAGACTTCACCTCCCTCCCAGGTTTAGGTCATCTTTCAAGGTTCAGAAGGTCTGCCTTTTCTCATTGATGATGGCCAGCAGAAGCTGATTTTCCACCATGGGCAGAGGTAGCCCCTTGAGGTAAAACATGGGCTTGGTAGCAAGCAAGCTTTCTCTGTGACCTGTTTGAAGAACAGAATGGCATGATGCCAGGAGGCTGAGACACCCACTGGAAGAGGTGCTGGGTGTGGCTGGTCCAAGTGCACTGAGGGGGTTGAGTATGGTAGCACACCGATAGTGACCCCTTGTTTATGCTGGAATGCTACCTCCGAGAGGGTTTGTAGGCTATGGGCTAAATCTGGGCTGGCAGCTGAGTCCAGGCAACAACACAGAATTTGTCCAGCAGAAAATAGGTTGGCCTCTGGGGGGCAGGATTGGGAGGAGTAGAGCGGTTGCTGGCATGCAGGGGCCGATTAGGTAATATCAGGGAGAACAGTCTCAGCCTAAAGTGTGCCAGATGCATTGAGAGAGGCTGAGGGGTATGTGCAGCAAGAGAGTGGAGGTATTGTGAGTGAGAGGCTGCTATTGTATCTCTGAATGTAAGGAAAATACAGCAGGAAGTACAAGTGGCTTGTGGCTATCGCAACAGTTGGGCAAGGAATGCATACACTTAGTGTAATCATTATACTGAATGTTATGCTTGTGTCTATATGCACATGTGTAGCTTTTCAAGCAGGGAGCTCACTCTGTTGCCCTGGGGGAGGAAGACAAGCAAGCAGGTGTCTCATGAACTTTATCCATAATTCAGAACCCACACATCTGCTTGTCATCTGCAGGACCACACACCTAGAAAGAACATAAAAACAAAAACAAAAAAAAGGAATTGCAATTCAACCACTCCATGTAAGGGCTCACAACAGTCATGCTACAAATAAGTAATGCTTCCAGTTCTCATTGCCATCCACAACATGGCACCATGCTCAATGTACTTGCACCTGGAAACACTGAGGGGCATTGCCATTCTAGTCCTCTTTCTAGTTCTGTGTAATCTGCCATGTGGCAAGGTAGGTTACAATAATCCCATGCAAAGAATGAAAGTAGCGCAACCCACAATGAATCCACGTTCGAGACACAGTGTTTGATTGCAAAAAAAAAAGTTCTGAGTGTTGCTTTATTTGATACAAAACCTACGAGTTTGTTTGCAACATCTAGGTTGCAAACAAATTCGAGCAACTGCCCTTGGCTCCATGGCTTTGTATCAAATAAAGCAACATGCGGCACTTTTTTGCAAACAAACACTGTGCCTTGAATTTTGATTCATTGAGTTTTTCGCTACTTTAGTTCTTTGCATAGGATTCACTTCATTTGTATTTGTTGGCGCACCCTTGATCCCTAGCCATCAGAGCCAACTACTTCCTGACTTCTAGGTTGCAATAATAGCTCTTAAATTATATTATATGCTCTGATCTCACTGCTCACGCATGATGTTTATTTACAGCAGAGCATGTGTGTGTGTGGTCTATGGGTGTGACAGCATGCATGGGATTAGTGGATGAGACAGCATGCATGGGGTATAGAATCATGAGGTGTGACAGTGAGCATGGTGTTATGGGATCAGTTGGTGTGACAGCATGTATGGGGAGGCATGGAGTTGTGAGGTGTGATAGTGTGCGTGATGGTATAGATCAATGAGTTTGACAGGGTGTATGGGGGATGATGGGTGTGATAGTATATGTGGTCATTGGGTGTGACAGCATGAAGGCAGGCTCAAGGTCAGTAGATGGATGTGACAGCATAAGAACATATGAAAATAGCCAGTAGAAGAAGACCTCGTGGTCTACTGAGTCTACTCGAATTGATGAAGGGTCCTGGTCTTGCATTTACATTAGTGATTCTGTCCCCCCTCCTACCCACCTAGCCTCCCCTCACTTTCCCTTTTTTTGGTCCCATGACTTCACTCTATGTTTGTACTAGGCTGTCTTGAAAGACCCCACAGTCTTTGTCTTCACCACCTGTTCTGGCAGCTCATTCCAAGCAGACACCACTCTTTCTGTAAAAAAAATGCTTCCATACATCCTTTCTGAATCTACCAACCATCAGTTTTAGGCTGTGCCTCCTAGTGATTGTATTGTCTCTCTTACTGAAGAGGCCCTCTCTTTCCACTCTGTTTACTCCCTCCATATACTTGAAAGTCTCTATCATATCACCCCTCTCCTCCTCTCTTCCAGGAAGCACAACTTCAGGGCTCCTAGCCTCTCCTCATATGACCTGTCCTGTTGCCCCATAATCATTTGAGTTGTTCTCCTCTGGATCCTATCCAGCATGTTAATGTCCTTCTTCAGGTATGGATGCCAATACTTCACACCGTATTCTAGATGTGGTCTTACCATGAATGTTCTGTACAATGGCAAAATAACCTCACTTTGCCTGCTACTGAAACCCCTTGCATTACATCCTAGCATCCTGCTCATCTTTGTCACAGCTTTTTTTTATTGAGCGGAATGTTTCGAGTCACTAGTAATTACCACCCCAGGTCCTTTTCGGAACCCCCTTCCTGAACCTTCCCTATGTAATACTCTGTCCTTGGATTTTGTCCCTAATGTGCATCACTTTGCACTTTTGGCATTGAACCCAAGCTGCCATATTCCTGACCATCTCTCCAGTCTTTCTAAGTTCCCCTCAGCTCGTGTATCACCTCCTGGGTATCCAAACTCATGCAGAGCTTGGTGTCATCTGCAAACAGGCACATCTTGCCTTGATTGTCTTCTCCAATGTCTCTAATAAAGATGTTAAACAATACTGGTCCCAACACTAACCTTCGTGGGACCACACTGGTGACCTCTTTCATGCTTGAGAACCCCCCACACACACAACTACACTCTGTGTTCGGCCACTTAACCCATTTTCAAATCATCTTACCAGTGTCCTTCAGTTTCATTATCAACCTTCTCTGTGACACAGAATCGAATGCCTTACTAAAGTTCAGGTAAATGGTATATTGCCTGGCCTTTTTCCACTGTCCTTGAGACCCTATCGAAGAACTCTATCAAGTTCATCTGATATGATCTGCCTGTAACAAACCCATGTTGTTTCTTGTCCTGCAGACAATTCTCCTCCAAGTACCTGACCAGCCCTTTCTTCAGTATGGTCTCCATAAGTTTACATACTGTTGAGGTCAGGCTGACTAGCCTATAGTTGCCCAGGACCTCCTTGGGTCCAGTCTTGTGGAGTTGCACTACATGTGCTGTTCTCCATTCTACTGGTACTATTCTCATATCAAGAGACCTATTGAAGAGAATTATCTTTGGGGCTTCCAGCTTCTCTGCCAACTCTTTTAGCACCCTGGTGTGTATTGCATCTGGACCCAAGGATTTGTCTACCCTCAGTACCATCAGCCCCACCTTCAGTTTTTCTATCCCTGTAATCTCGATTGGGTACCCACACCGTTCCTTCCCTCCCTCCCTTGTCCAGTTTGTGGTATTACTCCCTTCCTTTCCTTTATAAAGACAGTGCAAAAGTATTCATTTAATACCTCTGCTTTTGTACCATCTTCTGTAACCCATCAGTCCTCTTTTTTAAGTCTGACAATGCCATCCTTTTTGTCCTTCTTTTCCTTTATGTAGGGAAAGAAGGCCTTGTCACCTTTCTTTATTCTGTCTGCTATTTGGAGCTCCTTCTGTGCTTTGGCTTGCTGTACTTCCCTTCTGGCTATCTTGGCTAGCCTCTGGTACTCTTCTTCATCCTCCCCCCACCTTGCTATTTTTTTGAATTTCTTGTAGGCTTTCCTTTTATCCCTTTCTACTCTAGCTACTTCCCCCGAAAACCAGCATTGTAGTCTTGCCCCTCATCTTTATGCAGCTGCTTTTGCCTTCTGAATGGCTTCCTTAATGGTGCCCAATATTCTGTCCACCTCCATGCCCTCTTCTATGTTCCCCAGGTCCTCCTTAGTCTCTTCTCTCCTCTTTTGAGGTTTGTTTTCCTGAAGTCTAATGCTTGGGACTTACTGGGGATGTCCTCCTTGCCTGTGTTTATACTGAACCACACTGTGCTGTGGTTGCTCCCACCCAGGGGTTCTCTAATGTCCATCTCCTGTACGTGTATGAGGGTATGTAATCCTGAGGTGTGACAGTATTCATGGGGGCATGGGAGGACAGTGTTCGTGGGGGTATGGGATTGTGAGGTGTGACAGGGTACATAATGTTATAGGGTCCATTGGTGTGACGACTTGCATGGGGTTGGTGAATATGACAGTCTAAGAGGGGGGGCATGGGGTCATGATCTCTAATAATTCTTGCCCCACCTGCAGCAAAGTAAAGGATACCAGGCTAAAGTAAAGTCACTTCTCAGCTCAGCTGCTGTGTTAATTGTGTTGCAAGGAAATGTCATTGGAGCAACCCATGGTGGCAATGCTGGGATTGACAGAAACTGTCTGCACTCCCAAGAAGACCCTTTCTCCTACATCTAGGAAAAGGAAGAACTGGGGCCATTTACTTTATTGTTTTCATTTTTGTAGGGAGAAGGTGTGTCCCACAGGGTCACTTTGTGCTTTCCATGTGAACAAGGAGGGTTACTGCACTAAGGCCGCACCATGTGACACCATGTTGTGAGGCTAGGTGGACACTGTGTAGTATAGACTAGGGGCATGACTGGTGTACAAATAACTTTGGTAGATTTCCAATGTACAGCTGGTGATAAGGTGATGTTGGATGGCACCTACATTAAAGATATATGGATGTCTGATCTTGTTGGATGTGCCTTAATTATTCTTTAGGAGCACTCCACTGGCAGGTTTTTCCCCCTAAAATGTGGTCAGTGTGACACCAGTGACCTAAGCAGCTCATTGTGATACCATGCTGCATGACCATTGTGGTACCACCAGCTTAAGGCATGGAATGAGACCATTGTATTACCACTGCAAGTGCCCCATTGTGCTACCACTGACACATGGTACCACGGTGGTCACAATGGTAGCATAATGGAATTAAAACAAATCTAGATGCTGGTTCAGGTACAGGGAGGCTGGCCACCTGAGAGAAGTGGCTAGACTGTAGGGTGGTGTAGCTCCAGGGAGTATGCTCAGCTTGTGGAAAGCTGGGGCAGAAAGAGTTTCAAGCTGCATGAAAGTTTGTGGGCTGGAGAGGAGAGCTTGCTCTGGTTTCTGGAAGGGTGATCTAGTGGTGGGAAGGGTGATCAGCCATGTTGTGTGGCGGTTTATCCAGGTAACAGATTTTTTTCTTTATTTATATATTTTTTGTTTCGTGCCCATTTTCTCCCATTCCCAGGGCCCCAGCACACAGGCGTCATGCATGCGTGGAGGTGCACGCACACCCCATGACACCAACTCAGCCCCTTCCACCCTTCCCCATGGCCATCACTGGAGCTCCCAGTCAGTGCCACCATCAGTCCTCCAACCATTTGGCAGCCAGTGGCTGGGGAGCCTCCAATCCCTTCCAGTAGGAGAAAGCTGCCTTGTGGTGGCTTGATCTCGCTCCTCGGCCTCCCCCACCTGGGTCACTGGTACAGCAGGAGGTGTGGTGTCCAGTGCCTCAACCCTCAGCACCATGGGACCAGCCCCCCCAGGTACCAGATGATGGTGGCTGTGGTGGTCAGACCTGAATTTTTTGGCTATATAATGGAAAAACCTTGACTCCTCGGGAAAAACTATTGATTATCAATAGTCATAACTATTGTTGGTCATTGTTCATCCGTCAGGGTCAATATTTTCTCTTTATAGCTATCAACTGATGAAGCTTTTCACAGCTAGAAAGAAAAGACTACAAAGGCAACACACCCATTGCAGGCATTGCGAGCCCTGTGCACACCACTAAGCCAAGGTGCTACAATACTACTGCTCCTATGTAAATGAGGTCGTCTACTCTTGAATACTAGTGCAGTGGAAAGTATTTTTGGTGGCATTAAACAACTCCCCAAGCAGAGTTGTTTACAGTTGCCAAAAACCTCCACTGAATTTGGTGCTTAGCTACCCCCTTCCAAAGGCAGGGGGGGCTGCAGCCGTTCTTCCTAATCTCCTGGTCCTTGTCATGGTATAATATCCTGGTGATCCACTGGGTCACCCCTCCCCAATTGTCCTTTTCCATTTTCTAAAGTATACTCTGTTGGTTCACTGCCTCTCCCCAAACAGCCCCCTTCCTACCCCCTAATTCACATCCGACAACCCTGCCCCACCCCCTCCCTTTCTCTAGTGTATGGCACTCTGGACAGCTAGGAATCAGGACTGGCACACACCTCCTCTCAACTCCTGATCTTTACTTCTACCAGGGCTGGGGATCAGAGGTTGGGGGAACCACTAGGCACCAGGGATATCCTTAATTTTACCAAGGCCGGGGATCAGAGGTCGGTGAGGAACCTGGACCACACTGGTCCTTATCTGACATCAATTTGTATGTTTCTATGGTCATTCTACTGAGAAGTCAGGGGAACGGGGAGCTGTCCCAAATTGCTCTATTGTGGCTCGGTGTACTGCAACTGGGTCCAACCCATTGATGCTACTTGCTCTGCCTCTCACCAGCACCATGGTCAGGTCATTGCACTTTGCTGCCAAGGAATGAAATAATTTAAAAAAAGATCCAACTATGCTTACTGTTGGTGCCACCAGCCTGATTCCCCTCTGCCATTTGACCCAACTATACAAGAACAGATTTGTCATGTATACTGTGTGGCAGTAGGGATAGCAAAAGTAGCCTTTTTGTGGCTACATTAATTTGAAAAAAACTTTGTGTGAGCAGTATTTTATGATGTATTCTCTTTTTTAGGTTCACTTCTGCTTGAACCACAGATAAATTCAGACATGACATACCAAAACCAACAGGTAGGCTACTATTTGTTTGCTTTAAATTGACATAAACAGTATTTGTCTGTGAGCTGTTTTTGAGACAGCTGCCTTGAAGCAGTATGCTGCTATCTGGACTGGAAGGCCTTCAACACTATGCCCTTCAGGAGAGCAAATAAGAAATGAGCAGCCTAGGGGGATCCAAAGTGGTGAATTTAATTAGAAACTGGTTAATGAACCAGCCCTTCTGCTCAGTGGTAGTGCTACAGCCTGTGGCACAGGAGACCTGAGTTCAGGAATGAGCTCACATTGTCGGGAGCTTGCTGGGTGCCAGGGGAGGATCAAGCAATATAGGAGAAATTCCCCTCCAGGGAGGGAGGACAGCCAGCTCTGCTGTAGTACTGCCAACTGAGTAACCATAAGTTAGCAGTGCATTAGGGAGTAACTCATGAGTAGGAAGATGTCGGCTGGTGCTTTACCATGCACATCTGTGCACATGGTTGTGCACCCTTGCTGCTCACATCCTAGGAGATGGAAGAACATGTGAGACCATCCTGGCTTCCCAGGCAGCTCCTTCACATACTGGATCCACTCTACAGTGAAGCAAGTCCTGGTCAATGCCAGCGTGATGGTGCTGCGGTGGCTGAGCAGAAGGGAACCAACCAGAGATGCAGGTGGAAAAAAATACTAGTAGCCGGGGGGAGAAAACTGGTTATCAGATGGGTATCAGAAGGTGATTGTTCTCATTGCAATGATGGGTCAGTGAGCAGCGCAGCCCAGTACTGGGACTGGTCTTCTTCAGTGTCTTCATAAGTGACACTGCAGAAAAACTGGCAGAAAAGGTAATGCCTTTTTGCAGACGACAATACCAAAATATGTAAGGTTGGCACTAAGAAAGGAGCAGAGAGAGTGCACATGACTCTTGGAGAAACTAGAGGAGTGGACAAGGTCATGGCAGTTGGAGTTCAATGCCAAAAAGTTCAGAATCGTGCACCTAGGGCATATGACTCCAAAAGCTGCTTTATAGGGTTGGGGGCTGGTACTGATGGTCACTAAGCAGGAAAGGGACCTTGGGGTTATTATATGATCTTATAGCTTTTATGAAGTTGCAGGGCTGTGTGACAAAGCAGTGGGTAATGCTAGCAGGATGTGGGGGTGCATAGAGAGGGGTATCTTCAGCAGGAGAAGGAGGAAGGTGGTGGTGTTACAAGTGTATCACTCATTACTGAGACCCTGTTTAGAGTACTGTGTCCAGTTCTGGATGCTGCACCTTAGAAAAACTATAGGGTAGAGGCAGTCCAAAGGGCAACTAAAATGGTACATGGGTTGCATCAAAAGCCCTGTGAGGATAGACTATGGGTTCTCAACATGTACACCCTAAAAGAGAGGAGCTCAACAGGGGACATGATGGAGACCCACAAGTACCTAACAAGGGTGAACAGGGTGCAAGGGCAGTCTCCTTCAAATGAGAAAGAGCACCTGGATCGGGGGCATATGATGAAGTCTGGGAGGTAAGAGGGATGTGAGGAATTACTACTTCACTGAAAGGGTAGTAGACACTTGGAACAGACTGACAGCAGTAAGTGGTGAAGGTGAAAAATGGTGGAGGGGCTTAGAGCATGTGGGGCATAGACATAGGGAATATCTGTAAATAAGTAGGGAAGAGGGAGCGTCACAAGACCATTTAGGGTTTGCGGAGAAGGACTTGGCAGGGAACATCTGGGCAGACTAGGTGGGTCAAATGATTCTTTTTCTACTAACAGATTCAGTGTTTCTGTGGGTTAGTAACAGTGCTTGTTTACAGCTGTCCTTGTTTTTCTTTTTGTTTTGTTTTATTTTATAATAACATAATTAATCTGCTTTTTTGTTTCCTACAGTTTAGTTACTGGCAGTTAATGAGAGAGCAGAGTGCTTGGGGGGGGAGTAGTGGCAGTTGCTGAAGCTCGGGGGGAAACTTGAGTGGAAGAGAGTCCTTTGTGGAGTTTGTAAGTAGGCAGCTTTTGAATAAATGTTTGTGTGTCCATTTTTTTTTTACTAGAAAGTTCTGTGTGTTGGCAGAAGCCTCTGGTGGCAGTTGTAGTGAGATTGGAAAACCTGAGCAGAAGTGTGTGAAAGGGAGAGAGAGGGGTCATCACCAGTGGGGTTTGAGCATGCAGTTTTGGAAAAAAAATATCTGACATCTTTCTATATGTTGGGGGGCTCTGCTGTCGGTTGTAGTGAGGTTGGGTTATCACTTGTTCAGTTTTCGAAGAAGCAGTTTTAAAAAAATGTGTGTCTACTTTGTATAGCAAGAGGTGTGAAGAGGACAGAAAGCTGCCTACAGAGGAGTGTCACAGTGGGAGCGCAGTTTGGAGCAGCCAGTTGAACAAAGCTTTGATGGTAAAGGCAAAAAAAAAAATACCCCGAAAAAAAACTGTTAGCAGAAAAGATTATCACTGTATGGTAGTTGGGAGAATAGTTAGAAGTACTGATGACTAAGTGGCAGGTGGTGTGGGTGAGGGACGGGCAACCTGAACACTGGAAGAAACAAAACTAAATGTGAGATACTGGTATGTTGTGCCAGACAGTGGGGGTGGGGTTGTGTGACACAGTCTACTATGTACATTAATGGAGAATGACATAATAATAAATACGTGTATAAATGTAAGATTCTGCATTCATACACACAGTTACACAGATAAAGGGATTTATCATACTCCATTTATGTCCACCCCATTGCATAAACTTATTTATATTTATAGCTACCAAGTGGTAGCCTGGGTAAAACACTGGCTGGGAAACAGAACACAGCGGGTAATAGTAAATAGAGTCCACAGTGAAGAAAGCAGGGTTACTAGTGGGGCACCGCAGGGTTCAGTACTGGGGCCAGTCCTTTTTAATATCTTGATAAGTGACATTACAGAGGGACTAGAAGGGAAAGTATGTCTCTTTGCAGATGACACAAAGATCTGCAACAGGGTTGATACACAAGGTGGGGTGAAAAGGATGAAAAGGGACTTGGCAAGGTTGGAGGAATGGTCAAATGTATGGCAGCTTAGATTCAACGCAAAGAAGTGCAAAGTAATGCACCTGGGAAACAAAAACGCAGGGGAAGAGTACGCAATGGGGGATGAGATACTGACAACAATAAAAATGGAAAGGGACCTGGGGGTAGTCATATCAGATGACCTAAAGGTGGGCCAGGAATGTGAGAAGGCAGTAAGGAGGGTTGGGGAACACTGGGATGGATAGGGAGAGGCATCACCAGTAGAAAACAAGAAGTTGTTGGCCCTCTGCACAGACAGTTTGTAAGACCATATCTGGAGTACTGTGTACAGTTCTGGAGACCCCATCTCCGCAAAGACATAGACAGGGTGAAGGCTGTCCTGAGGAGGGCAACCAAAATGGTGCAGGGTCTGCACCAGAAGACATATGAAGAAAGACTAAAGGAGCTTAAGATGTATAGCCTCGAGGAAAGGAGGGGGGGGAATGTTAGAAACTTTCAAATACCTCAAGGGACACAACAAAGTCCAAGAGGGTAGCATCTTTCAGAAAAAGAGATGTGCAAGAACAAGGGGGCACAATTTGAAGATAGAGGGGGATGGCTCAGAGGTAATGTGAGGAAGTATTTCTTCACAGAGAGGGTTGTAGATGCATGGAACAGCCTTCCTGAGAAGTCATAGAGTCAAAAACAGTGGGGGAATTCAAGAATGCATGGGACAGACATAAGGCAGTTCTAGTGGGGGGTAGGAGGAAGTAGGCTGTTGGTTAACTAGGATCTGCAGCTTATCCGTAAGGTAGGGAAATGGGCAGTCTAGGTGGGCCATGCGGTCCTTATCTGCCATCAAATTCCATGTTTCTATTTAGGGCTCTTTCTGTTTTCCACTGTGTCTTTTTAATTATGGTCTCTCCTCGACCTTATGCTGTTCTTTTCCTCCTTTAGGGCTTGGACACACTGGGGATGTTAAAATGTTTTTAGAAGTCTGAAATGGTTTAAAATGTATTAACACTGTTTGTAGACACACAGCATTCTTTGTTAAAGGAAAACTACACCCAAAACTTGAAAAAATATATGTTGTGCAGAGTGTTTTAATTTGTACGTGAAGTTCTAGTGTTTCCTTCCCTCTGACTGGTATTAGGAGTTTTTCCCAAATTAGCTTGCTAGCTTTATGCTAGTTTTACAACCACAGGGGATCTTCATACCTGATAGTGTAATTGTATTTCTTGTTCCCACAGTGCATCTTGTCTCATGTGACTGTGATATAAGAGAGACCCAACATTCAGCACACTAAATATCTTGGAAGCTTTACAAGCTGCACAAAAATTACCGGCAGCAAAGTTTTTCAGGACAGTAAAACCGTTAGGATGAGGGTGGTCACCAAGCTGAATTCTACAGATTTTAAAATATAACCATCTCTATTGTTGTGAACTAATTGTAATGCAATGCTTTCTGCTGGATTTATGGGCTCTGCTGCATCACCATTACATGAAACAAGGTGCATTGTAGGACAAAGAAATGCAATAAACCTATTTGATATGGAGATCTCCAGGGGTCGTAAAACTACCCTAAAGCTAGCAGGCTAATTTAGGAAAAACTCCTAATACCAGTCAGAGAGAAGGAAACACTAGAACTTAACATACAAATTAAAACACCCTGCACAGCGTGTATTTTTTCAAGTTTTGGGTGCAGTTTTCCTTTAAAATGTTTTTAAAAACCCTGTTTAAGCATTACTATGGACCAAGGCTTTAGCACGGGTTTAGAAATGTTTTAACAGAAACACTTTTTATTTATGAATGTGTCTACCAAGTGTATGTAATCATGGACTACCAGCTCCTGGATAACCTTTACATTTACCGTGATGCACATGGATTTTTAATCCAGGAAGTTACAGTGTAAGGGTTATTTGAAGTAGCCGTTGTCTTCACTCACTCACTTGAGGAGAAATAAAATTGACAGAAAACCATGACGGATCATTCAGCTAGCTGATCAGAGGAAGCAGCAAGATTTCTTATTGACTACTGGGCATGAGAGTCTGTTCAGGAACAGTTAGACAATTTTACTAGAAATACAAAAATTTATGAGATGATATCAGCACATGTCATGGCTAGGGGTCACGACTGCAGTGCCAAACAATGCCACGAGAAAATAAAACAATTAAAAGTCTGTTATCATAAGTCTAAAGATAGTAATAGGAAATCAGGATTTGGGTAGGTTTCTTGTCCATTTTATGATGAACTGGATTGTATTCTTGGCACCAGACCCACATCTGTACATCCTGTGGTAATACAGAGTGGTGTTTTAATTGGCACCACCGATGATGATGTAACACATGAAGCACTTTATGAAGTCAGTAAGTTATTGCTGCTGCCCAACTGGTAGTGTATCAATGAAGTAATTCCAGCACATGTCATTGTTATGAATTTATTTTATTAATTACTCCGACTGTTGACAGAAACCAGATTTGTTCACTACTGCAGTAAAATCATAACTAATGCCTATTTTAGAGAAGCCATACAGTAGTGTATTAATTCTGTGTGGTATGCACTGCTTCCTTTGCTGTTAATGCAATGCTGCACTTATCATGATAGTTTGTTGTTATTCCCCAACTCCAAACACCCCCAAGCCCCACTCCACCCCCGCAAATCACTTACATTTATTGGCTGAATATTTCAAAACCTACAGCATTTTCTGCATTAGACATATGCTTGAACACCAGTGGCAGACATACTATTTCTTGTTGTAAATCCCAACACATCAGTGACACAAGTGCCAAATTTAGGCTATATGGAGGACATTTTGAGGTAAAATCTTTTCAAGTGACATGACATACCTGGCAATTATTTCCAGCTCTTGTAAGACTGGCTCTGCCTTGCACTGTCCTGCTAAAGGCATTCATTATCTGGACTTAACTGGCAGACCCTCTGACTCCACCTTCATCAGGTTGAGTCAGGAGGTAGGGAGAAGGACAGTGAAGGCTGCAGTGCAGTTTGAAAGGGAGCTGGGAAACAAGCGAGCATCCTCTTCCTTCTCCAGAGTCACAGGGAACCAGCTGGACAGGTGCTACTGCACTGCCTGCAACCAGAGGAAGGTGACAAGGGGAATATAATACTGAAGCAGCAACCTCAGGAATAAGGCTTGAACCACACTCTCTCATACCAGTCCAGCATCAATCCTTACTCTCTCCGGATCTGGATTGAATCTCCTGCTCTTCTGGGTCAGGATCTTGGGATCGAACTTAACAATCTCCAGGCTCATGATCAAACCTTAGGTTTCCTGTAGTAGGACTAAATCACAGACTCCCCCACAGTAGAATCAAACCCACAGCCAATGCTGCGCACCTGTGCCTGCAGCCAACATGATTCATTGGTGAGTGCTGCCAAAGTCTTCCTCCGTACTCCGTCCCTGGGTGCTGGGAGGACACTGGACCTACTTCATTAGGAAGATGGTGGGAGGGGCAGTGGGTTCACTTTTTGTATTTGCTAGAGTTTATTTCTAAAGAAAACAGTTTTCTTTTACTGGTTGGTCTTTGGAGGTGAGATGGGAAGGGGGACGAGAGAACTGATATTGCGAGGATGGGGTGTTCAGTCACATTTGTCGGGTGTGAAATTCCTTGCAGTTGGGGATATATTTGCAAAGTTTGTAGCTAGTTTATAAGGATGGACACAAACACACACACACACGGTTTGTTGGGCATTGCCACCTTGACAGGTAGATGAGAGCAGGCGAGCAAAGGTGTAGAAATGAAATGGAGGCACCAATTGCCCATCTTTTGTGTATAGCATGATTTTTTTTGTGCTCAACATAAATAAGTTACTATGTAGCTGCCTGCAGCCCTCCCCCAATTGGGATGTATATAAAATTGTAGATCAACAAACTAGACACAACTACTTGGAGTCAATGTGAATCTGGTTGTCTCTGTGGTTTTTGGTGTTCAGAATCTGAATGTGTCACTAATTAACATGCAAGTTTGCTGCCTATTGTTAATGCCTTAATGAATCATTAGATACCAGTAATGTTCCTATGCTAATTTACTACCTGTATGAACCGGACTCTAGCTTTGCCAAAAAAAAAAAATAGCTGAAGACATCAAGGTTAAACTTCTATTTACCAAGAGTACAACAAATTGCTCTATGTTATGTGCAAAGTGCTGTCAGATGGTTTACTTTTTGAGGGTACTTACATTTACAAGTCTTACCCACGGTTGCAGTGTTCACACTGTAGATGAGGATTACACAGGATTTGCTCAAAATCTACAGCCCCCCCCCCCCCTCAGCCACCACATGGGGAAAAAAAACCTTCTACTTAGAGAATCAATATTTTCAGTACAGTGTAAGAGCATGCAGGGAAAGGCTTGGCAAGCACTGGCTTGATCACTGGAAGCCTGCTGGCCTTAACAGTAGAGCAATCATCAGCTGACACAATATCAGATCTAGAGCTATTAGTATGTGACCTTTAAGTATATACTAGCAGGTTACAAGGACAAAGCTGAGAAACCAACCACCCACTATAAACAAGCATTTGTCAATGCCAAATGTTGCTTGCTTGTATGTGTTGTTTAGGTATTTGGAAGTCATTAGAGTGCAAATATTGAAAATTCGCGAACTTACGAGCGTGCATAGGAAGTGCGCAACGCACGCTTGTAAAACAGTCATTTTTAGGACTTTTTTCACCAAATTTAAAACATAGCCATTTTAAGACCTCTGCTCATGAACAGTGTGATGGTGATTTTCTTAATGTGTCCCATACATGGATTTAGCACACCGACTTCGCCATTTTGTGCTACATGGGCGGAAACACGTTTTGGGCAATATGTGAAAAATGACAGCTATAGTGCTCATAAGTAGGTGTGGTAAAATGGCAATGTTGGAAATCTGGAGTGAAAATATTGAAAATTCGCAAACTTACAAGCGTGCGTAGGAACTGCGCAAAGCACGCTCGTAAAACAGTAATTTTTAGGAATTTTTTCACCAAATTTTCAACATAGCCATTTTAAGACCTCTGCTCATGAACATGAAATTGTTGGAACAATTTTACAGCAAACATTTTAATGAGAAGAACGGTATTACAGTAACATGTAAATCAGATAATGTGTGTTCTTTCCACTGTATTTGTATCATATTCAGGAATATTTAAGCAATAATGCACAACAGTGCATGTGTTGTTGTGGGATTTACACACGCCTTGTGTGGTGTGTCACGATCTGCAGCCGAGTTACTTTAGCAACACAAGAAGTTTGTAAATTCCACTAGTAAACATGCCGAGAAATGTATTATTGTGATTATAAAATGAATCAGTTATTAAACATTAAAATAAAAACTAATTAATATACTAACATAACAACATAGTAAGAGGCCAGCAGATTAGGCCCTATAGTCTGTTAAGTCTGATTGATAATCGGTGCCTTCCCATGGCACCGTTGTTTGCCACTCCCCCTCCACCCTTTTAAGGACCCCCACCCCCCAGCGGTGCTCTGGGATGCTCCCTCCCCCTATACCTATCCAAGCCTTTTTTGAACCCCTTCTGAGCTGCAGCAGCCACCAACTCTCCAGGTAGCACCTTCCAGAGCTCCATCACCCTCTCAATGAAGTATCATTTCCAGTTTGCCTATAGGTTGCACTGGCCTCTGATGAGGGAGGGGCACGTCGACACCCAGCCCATAGCCATCCCCTCATGCCCTGGAGGCCAGTTCCCTTGCAGTGGCTTGTACCCTTTCAGTAGGCTCCCCTGTAGAGGTAAGGAGATGGCCATTTTGATGCTAATTGGTTGATGAATGGCTTGCCATGACTACCTTGCTCTGCACATCACTCTGACTTGGGTGTAACTATCATAACATTCAGTTTAATAAACAATGGCAGTGGCCATTTTTATCCAAAGCACATTATCTGTCTCAGTCTTTTCAGGTGTAGGGAAGGGTTTGTGACCTATAAGACATAGTGTCAGAATTGATAATTAGCCCAAATTCCTACTGCAACACTACCAGCCTCATAAGTGAGCAATTGCCACTTTTCAAGTAGTATTTTCTGTTTCTGTGTAACTCAGCATATGATTTGTACCTGCTTCCCACAAGATGTGCAGTGGTTGGTGTTTAACAGGGCACATATGCACAGCCACTCATATCTGTGTGTACATGTATACTATGCGTTCCACTGGCCATAACTTCTCAGACTCTACATAGGGCCATGCAGCAGCAGTACATAGGGCGCTGGTGACTGGTGAAGATTATGTTCTGAGAATTCAGCAATCATCAGTAACAATTAAATACCTGAAGCTATGCAATCCTTATGTAACAAAAGTTTGTAAATGTTAACAGAAAGGCCATAAGTGAAGAATGGAAACATTCTAAAAGGTCATTCTTACTTAGTGAACATTTCTGGTGAATTTTAAATTAGCAATTAAGTCATCCAGAAACTATATTAATGATGAGCAAGCTATGCAGTTGTAGCTCTGAGTATGACTGACAGCATTTAGAAAAACCTGAATCTCTCATTCACCTGAAAAAATAAAACCTAGTCAAGGGATTATATATTTGCAGATACCTAAAACTTCTCTGTCTATACAGTATGCAGCCAGGTGGCTGATAAATCTTATTCAGCAAATAAGAACATGCAATTGACTGTTTTGTCCCCACAGATTATGAACCATCATTTTATTTCATAACAGATTGAAAGATGCAGAGTGGGTGTTTTTAAAGAGCCCTTTATTTCTTGCTGCCTAATAGGAGCTATATTAAATGTCCACTATGGTATCAGGGAAAACATTAAAACTCTCTAGGGACAAATTTTAAAAGACATGCATAAATCAGTGCCAGTTTAGGCACCACATCTTTTCACAAAATGATGTGCATGTGTGCTTTTGTGAGTGTTTCACATTTGAAGTATGATCTGCAAAGGGGTGCACTGACCTGCTTAATTGCCACAATATATATAGACTCCACCTTCTCAATTTTGTAGATGCCTCTTTGCCCCACCATATACAGACACCACATTTTATACTCAGCATACACACACACTAAGCATGGGCAGACAGGAATAGCCCTATAAACTGGCATTTACATCCACACAATTCAAAGCCATTATAAGCAGGGCAAAGAAATAGGAAACACTTACAGAAACTTGGATATTAAGTGGAGGTTCCACATAGAATATCTCATCACCAGTGTATAGCTGATGAAGGCACATATCACAGATGCTGTATGTTCTTTTCCCGTCAGCTATATGTATCCTTTGGTAGTCACAATACATAAGGGTTGCCCTTCTGATTAACAACCATTCAGTATCACTGTTCCTCATCCTACTGTATTCACATCATTCAAAAAACTGGCCAGCAGGCAACTGTCAGATTTCTATTCCAGTTCAGGCTTTCTTACTTTTATGAATCTGGCTTCGTCTACATGGACCATTCTACCTCCATCTTCCTTCTGAGAATAACTGAACATATCCACTCCCATATGGATGCTGAGATGGTCAAAGGGGCCATTTTTATTGACCTCAACAAGACTTTTGATATTGTAAACTAATATATTCTCTTACATATGCTAGCTTCCTCAGGTTACTCTTCTTCTTCCCTCTGGTGGTTTCAATCATACCTGTCAGGTCAGTTAAAATGGGTTCCTCCACCTCTTCTCTACCAGTTATCTGTGAGGTTTCCCGAGGTTCAACCCTAGGCCCTCTACTATTCTTTGTCTTTATAAACAACCTTCCCAGTGCTCTACTTTCTTGTAAAATTCACATGTTTGCAGAGAATACTATTAACTTCTCATCAGATCTTACCCCCTCCTTTGTTTAGCCAGCCTTGTAGCTTGATTTCCTTAATGTTTAAGGTTGGTTCCAGACAAAGTATTTAGCTGTCAATTAAAAGCCTTGGCATTTTTTTAGGCACCTTTTCCCTTGGGTTCAGAGTGCTGTATAAAGAGAACAAAGCACCAAAACCAAAAGCAAATAGAGAATACATTACAAATAAAACAAGAAAATAAGATGATAATCAACAACATAATTACAGTAGCTCCAAAGAGCAAATCATTCTAGCAAGTCACAGTTCAAGAAATTAGATAAAACTAAGTAGAATTAAACCAGACAGTAACATTACTCAGAAAGATGGGATGTCGCTATAAAGACCTCCACCATGCTGCCAGAGTGGATGTGGGATGGTAGACAGTTTCATATCATGTGTACTGCCACTTTGAATGGTCTGTTCCAGATAATTTCAGCCTTGACCAGGGCACAGCAAATAGGCCAGCAGTAGCAGAGAGAGAGGTCAGATAGAGGTTCCCACAGCTTTGAGTCATTGGCAAAGAGGCTCATCCCACTCATGATACCACTTCTGATGTCTGAGATATAAGTGTTAAACAGGGGATAGGCCCAGTACCAACCCCTGAGGGACCCCACTAACGACCCTCCTAGAGGATGAGATCTCCCCCTCACTCTCACCTTCTATACACACCCTGCTAGCCAGTTTCCTATCCTCCTGACCATCAGCCTCCCCACCCCCATATCCTCCAGCTTCCCCAGTAGCCGGGGATGTGGCACCAACTCAAATGTCCTGCTGAAGTCCAGAAAGAGGACATCCACTGAACTATCCTGATCCAGTGCTGTAGTCACCCCTTCATAGAACTCCACCAGGTTGGTCTGACATGATCTGCCCCTAGCAAAGCCATGCTGGTACTCATCTGGGTGACCTCGTGCCTTCAGAACCCCCTCTAGCCTCTCATTCAAGATACACATGGTATACACTGGTAGATTTAGGTCCCAATCATGTCTGGAAGTAGACAAGTCTCTGTGACAGCTGTCACATCCAACCCCCCCCTCCCATTAACAGCACGTGAAGCTCTGGCATCTTGTTTTCAATGCTCCTGGTGTTAATCAGGACAACCCTCAAATGTGCCCCCTTACCCCTTGTCCTGGGGCCTCTCTGTTGCCTGCCTACAAGGCCCCTCTCATGCACTATCTGGTACTCCTGTCCTGAGCCCCTTCCCCACTGCCTGTGGGACAAGGCCAGGGCCTTCCTGGCCTGGC
Source organism: Neoceratodus forsteri (assembly GCA_016271365.2). Lineage (NCBI taxonomy): Eukaryota > Metazoa > Chordata > Ceratodontiformes > Ceratodontidae > Neoceratodus > Neoceratodus forsteri. The sequence goes on from CM028129.1 coordinate 1,023,457,852, forward strand.
CTGCCAGGTAGCCCCCTCCCCCACCAAGTTTAAACCACACCAGGAGTGGATGAAATCTGACAGTCCAAACTGCAGGCACCTCTTTTCCCTCTGAGCTAATGTGGAACCTGTCCCTAGCAAACAATGCCTTGTCCTCCCAGGTTGTAACCCAGTCCCCCACCCACCCATACCACTTGGCAATACACCATTCCCTGAGCTATACATTTACATCTCTTATTTTTTGCCCATGCCTTAGTGCTATTCTCCTATCCTCTTGCCAGGCCACCTGTTTTTTATTTCTCCTCACCTTGTGCCAGTCCCCCTGGTACTTGTTTCACTCAGGGCCACCCCAGCCCATGTCCCCTGGTGTTTCCCTCCTTCCTCCATGGTCCATTCCCACACACACCTATTTTGGTGGGACAGTCCCCTGCACTCATGCCATCCTTAAAAAAGTAAGTTTCCCATATCCTCCCTCCCCTTTTTCCTTTTGTATTTCCTGAAAGGATTTTTCATCTACACAGTTGTCTCCCACATTTCCATATTGAACAACAGTAGGCTCTTTTTTAATTTGTTCTTCCCCACTCTCTTTAAGCAATCATCTGTCACTGTAAGGAACCCTCTCTATTATGGGATCCCTGAACATTTGTTACAGTAAGGCAACCTGAAGTTACCTTATAGTATCCCCACTCCCAACCCATTCTAGATGATTAACAGACTATCGAACCCCTGGTCATGCCTTACTGCTGCAACAATATTTTGTGAGTTACTATTATCTGAGTATTTAATCATTGATCCCTTCTATATATTTCAGATGTTGAAAGCAAGATCAACAGTGATGTCTCTGGTCAACAAATGATTGATGAGGCTGAGACACGATCAAGTCACAGTTCAATCCTGGAAGCAGAAGTTGATCACGATCAAGAACAGCCATCAACGTCAGGACAAAATAAGTCTGTAAAATGATCTTCTAAGGAGCCACTCACCAATCTTGGAAAAAGGAAAAAAAAGTGACAAAAATGCAAGAAATGATGGGGTCAGTATTTGAACCAACAAGACAACTTATACAAGAACAGTTCAGCAAACTAATCAATTTTGAACGGGAGAGGGCTGCTGCAGAATGTGAAGTGGAGGAAAGACTATGGAAGCAAGAGTTCGAACAGACAGCCCAACTAATACAGATGCTGATCCAGTTAGTTAAACCTACAGCAAGCACATCACACAGCCTTCCTCCCTCACAACCTCCATTAAAACAGCAGGTGCAACAAGGTCAGTCATTCCATGTAATGCAGCAGCAACCTTACCACACAAGACACAACCTCGTCCTCTGATGTCTAACCAGCCTCCACAACATTTTGCACCAAATACCAGTCTACATGCATCATTTATGCAATCAACTCCAAAGAGAAGTCTGACAGATGATCTGATGAGTGACTCATTTACGTGGACTGAATTGTAGTGCTGAGAAGAAAAGCATTCTAATTATTATCAAATTTGTATTGCATATTATTTAAACAGCTAACATACCTGATGAATATATTGAAACATCTGAACTTACTTGGTTATCAGTTCAACATTTATTTACAAGATACATTAAGGAATTTCAAAGTAAATTTTGAAATTTCATATTGTCACAATATTTAGTTGTAGTAATGCTGTTTTATGAAATTTTAAGTTATCCTATACATGAATAAATATTTCTGATAATTGTATATCAATATTTAAATATCAAAAATAAACATTTCTAATAGTTCTACAGTATATACCAGTGCATATTAACTGTAGAATTTTCATTATATATTCAACACTGTTTTACAGTTAGTCATGTTGAAAACGGTAAATTGTTTATATTTTATTTGAACATTAATGACTACATAAGTGTTAGCTATTTAAGGAACAAAACTGTCATCATTTTAAATATAATCAATTGTCTGAAACTATTTCATAGCTTGGTAGACTGCGTTATAAATAAAATGATAATAATATGATAGCAGTTGCTGTCAATAAATCATTAGAACATTCAATTAGTTGCATACAGGATTGTTTCAGTTCTCATTCATGCATGGCAAAGTACTCTGCAATAGCATCCCTAACACTGTTTGCATGCATGCTCTGTGTTGCAATTCCACAATCTTCAAGAATGTGAGTATCTAAGTCAGGCTATAGGAACCCACTGACATTTCCTGTAGAAATCCAGTCTGAGTCGAACAGTTTGCCTTTTCTCACAGATGTGTAAAACACAAGCCGAAATTACAGTTGGGACATTTTGGATGTCAAAGTCCATATGTTTCAGTAAGCAATGCCATCGTGCTTTTAATTTCCCAAAGGCACATTCAACTACCATCCTGGCCTTACTAAGACAGCAATCGAATTTTGCACTTCTTGGTACAGAATTGTCGGCATAGGGTTTCATCACCCAAGGAAGAAGAGGGCATGCCGGGTCACCCAGAATTAGCACTGGGATAATTGTGTCTCCAAACTTGCATGTGGACTTGGGGAACAGATTGCCTTCCTGATCTCAAAGAAACAGCAAGCTATTTTTGAAAATACATGCATCATGCACTTTCCCTGGCCAGCCGACGTTTATATCAGTAAAGCAATATTTATTGTCCACCAGTGCTTGCAGTATGACAGAATAATAACATTTGCTATTATAGTATTCAACAGCATGATTTGGCGGGCAGATAATAGGGAAGTGTGTCCCATCGATGGCTCCACCATAATTAAGGAAGCCAGATTCTCCTTCAAATCCAAACATAATGTCTTCAATTTTGTGCATTTTAATTACTCTTGGTAGTAATATTTTTACAGTAGCGTTACATACTTCCAGAACAATTTGGCCAGCTGTAGTTCATTCACAACCAAAAAGGTGAGCCAGAGTCCTGTTCTCAATATTGGTGGCAAGATGCCATAGTGCTACGGCAACTCTTTTGTCCAAAGGTACTGCATCCCTCATCTGTGTATCACATTTATGAATGTATGGTTCCAGTTCTCCACCACAGCACATGAAACGTTGACTGCTTAATTTTGAAATTTGAGAGCCATTCCTGATCTGACCATGTCTTGAGCACAACATCCTCCCACCAAGAAGTGCTCTGTTCACAACTCTACATAGAATAGTAGATAGTGCTCAACACATATCTATGTACAATTGCATTAATCAGTGTTAGCATCATCATCTCCAGTGATGAGCGAAAATAAGTCAGTAACAATGATGTTCTGGAATACATCGCCTTCCTTCTTCGTCATAATCTCTGGTACTTCTTACATTGAAATTGATGTAAGGTATCAGTCACCACAAATATTATGTCACTGTTAAAGCTGGCAGACATTTTTTTATCTTAAGCTCAATTTCTAATACAGTTCGTACAGATCCTATAAGAGAATGAAATAAGTGAATGAAGATATGACTGTCTCTTGAAACCATAGTCGTTACAAACTCACCACTATGTCATTTCCACAATAAGGCACTCCAGGGTATGTGTCATTGATGAATAACGTCACACCCAGGGTGGGCCAAAGCACAAGGCTACAGGCCGAGTGCTTCCACCACCCTAGGTGTGACGTTATGCAGTGACGACACACACCCTGAAGTGCCTTATTTCAATTTTAATATGGCTATAAAAAATTCCGACAAGACTTTAATGATTAAGCAGTAAACATAAGAAACAAATCAGAAGTTACAACTTTATTATAATTAAATTAGACATAAAATCGAGATAAAATAGTCGCTTTAAGAGCTTTACTGCATCCCTCCATATTGCTTACACTGACTTTGTTTTTCCAACTTTATTACTTTGAGCTTAGCAATATTTTTCATACTCCTGCTTTTATCTCATTTTTCACTTTACTGAATTGAACACATTAATATCAACAGTCCCATTTAGTGTCCCTATATAGATCACTCATTCTGCGGCATCCATATGGTTGTTGTCTGTGTTTTCTTCTTTTTTTTTAACAGGAGTGAAAACTGTCCTAACAAACAGAAAAAAAAACAATTAAGCAATTAAACATGACAGGGTGTGTATTGTGGCTGGATAGTGGCACACTTTGGTTGTATCATGAGGCATGAGGCATCTCCAAGTGCCTTCATTTCTACCACCCAAGAAGTGCCAGTACCCCACAATAATGTACACCCTGGAGTGCCACTGTGATTATAACATGGGTCCAAGATGGATTTTTTGTGTTTTTTTTTGGGGTGGTTAAAAGAAATGCACCAAATCAAAAAAGAAACAATTGTATGACTTTTTTTAGAACACTCCTAGCACATCCCAGCACTGATATGCCATCTCAGATTGGAATATTATGTACAGCAACATTCATGTATTTTTAATTAGCTCTTAAACCATCCAGGGTGATGTTTCATGGTCAGCAAAGAAACACCATAAATTACAATTCTAAGTACTGTAGTACTTCATTTCTTAAGTTGTGTGTGGTAGCAAAATTATTATGAAGGCAAACAACATTTTAATTCTTATGTTTATGAATTTAATACAGTTTTATTTTTAAGGCTTAGTTGAAGGTTTTTAGTGAGTAACAGTGACAGCCACATTTGTGATGGCTGTCAGGAATGGCTGGTACTATTGATTTTATTGTGAATAGGCTACTGAACCTTCTTCCAGTGCTGCATCATGGGATATCAGCACTGGGTTCTGAGCTCCTCAACCAATCAGATTACTGGATTTTTGTAGCCATATTATAATGTATATTTTGATCATGGAGATTCATGTTACTGGATGGAATAAGATTTTATACACAGCGTGCAGAAGGGATAGGGTGGAGGGAAGGGGATGGGGCGTAGCATTTATCATTAGGGATGGCATAGGGATAAGCAAGGTTGAGAGAGTGCAGGATCAGATGGAGGCTTTATGGGTTGCCCTGCAGGCTCCAGGGGGTAAGAGGGTGAAGAGTTGATGAGTGTGCTGGATCAGGGCAGGCCTGTGGGTGTCCTCTTTCTGGACTTCTGTAGGGAATTTGACTCAGTGCCACATCCCAGGCTACTGGGGAAGCTGGCGGATATGGGAGTGGGGGGGCTGATGATCAGGAGGGTAGGAAACTGGCTAGTGGGGCATTTTATTTATTTATTTATTTTTATTTATTTAGGGATTTGGATCATACTTTTGAGCTCAGAGCTCTTTTACAGAGGTTCCACATCAAACAGTGACAATGACAACAATAGCAAACAGTTTATATACAATACTCGAATAGTAGGTAGCCAATATACAATAAGGTTACAATGTCATTCATAGTACCAATGGTGATAGTACAGCATCAAGAGCATTCAACTAGGGTAAAGGACAGTGTTTATATGTAGCGAAGGAGATAAAGAGGTGTGACACCTAGTGTGAGAGTCCGAGGAGGAGTCAAGGTGGGGAGGGAGACTGGGGGGGAAGTGAATGGCCAAAAGATATGGCTTTGTCTAGGAGGTTGGGAGGTAGTGGTAGTAGGTTGGTTTTAAGGTTGATCCAGTGGGGGAAAATGCATGGGGGGAGAGGAAGACAGAGGGATAGGGCAAGGGGGAAGAATAGGGGTAAAAGGAAGGGGAAGAGAGTGTGGGTGAGTGGGCATTATGGGTGTTAGAGTCCTACTGCAGTCACAAACTGTCCTAGTAAGAAGGTGTTGCCTTAGGCCATTTTTGAATTGTGAGATGTATTGGGAGTTTAGAATGTGCACTGAGATTTCATTGAGCCATTGGGGGCCCTATAGCTGAAAGCATGCTTTCTCTGCTCAGTTTGGTGGAAAGGTGTTGATAGGGCCCCCCTCATTCTGCCTCTGGTGGTATAGCTGGTAGCACTTGGTGTTAGGATGCTAGAAATGCATGGGGTGGTTTTACCCATTAGTGCCTTTTTTCCAAGGAGACATGTTTGGAATATAATCCTGTTCTTTAGTTTTAGTGGCAGCCAATTGGTCTCCTCGTATAAGGAGCAGGTGTGGGTATTTCGATCTGCAGCCATTGTGAGCCTACATGCCTTGTTGAGGGCAATGTGAATCCTTTTTGGTACAGTGTCTGTTGCTACACCGTAGACCACCAATCCGTAGTCAGAAGGTGAGGGTAGGAGGTCTTGTCCTCTATGAGGATCCTTAGTGGGGTCCATCAGGGGTCAGTACTGGGCCCACTCCTGTTTAACACCTATATCTCAGACATCAGACACGGTATCAGGAGTGGGATGAGCCTCTTTGCCGATGACTCAAAGCTGTGGGTGGTAGTGGAAGGGGAGGAGGGGAAGCTAGCTCTCCAGGAAGACCTAGGGGCTCTGGAGAGGTGGTCAAGAGCATAGAAGATAAAGTTCAATGCTGGGAAATGCCAGGTTCTACACCTGGGGGACAAAACCCAGCTCATGAATACACTCTGGGGGGGGGACACTGCAGGTTTCTAGGTGGGAGAATCGACCTTGGGGTGGTGGTGGATGCCAAAATGAATAACTCAGAGCAATGTAGAATGGCTGTAGACCAAGCAAATAAACTGCTGGGGTGCATAGACAGGAGGATAACCTTAATGAGTAGAGAGGTGCTCCTTCTACTCTACAATTGCCTGGTTAGACCACACCTTGAATACTGCATGCAGTTTTGGCGTCCCTACTTAAAGAGGGACATTGCTTTTCTGGAAAGGGTCCAGATGAGGGTGACAAGGATGATACTGAGAATTGGGGGGCCCTATGAGGAGAAGCTGGAGGTGTTCAACCAGTACTCACTGGAGGAGAGAAGGAACAGGAGGGATATGATAGAAGTCTTCAATTATCTCAAAGGAATAAACAGGGTAAGCCTCAAGGGGGTACAGTACTGCCTCTAAATTTCATCTTGGCTACACCCTAACTGATGTACTTTGTGTGCTTTTTACTTTTTTCTGGAATTTATTACTTGTAGTATGATTTTATTGTTTATGTACATGCATATGCTGCTGTCACTTCATTTGTTATTGCTGTTTAACTCCCAGTTATATCCTGCCCCCAGGTGGCACCCAGACAGAAGCTCAGACTTGCTGTATCTGTCCCAGACACCACATTTTAAATACATAATTAATAGATAAATAAAATACCTTCATGGGAGATGTTCAAATAAATATGGGATTTGCAATGGATTGATTCAGAGTATGCCATTTAGCTTCATGAGTGCAGGGTCCAGGTCAATATCTCATGAGTGACAGAAGCACGAATGTGTTATGTGAGCCCTGTCCCCTCACAAGTAGCGATAAAACTGGTCAGGTTACCAGCCCCATTTATACAATGTATTTTAAAATTCTAAATTGTAAATGGTTTAAAGCAACAGTGCATGAATGCAGTGAAAATTTTTACCTGTACTTTTTTATGCTATTTTATATTGCTCCTTATCTTCTGACTTGTATGATACCCTTCTTTTTCCATTTTGAGTCTGCTTTTGTACTTTTTTCCACATTTGAAATAAATAAAGGGAGTGCTCCTTTTAATATGGCTTGGACCAGATTTCATTAGTATTTGCAGCTGTTTTTGAACTTCTATTATTCCATAAGGTCAGGGAGCACTGCCTGCTACATAATGATTAATTTTAGTCACAACAGAAGTTATTTTAAACAACTGATGTACCAAAAACAGCTGAGAATACTAATGAAAAACTCATTCAAGTCATATTAAAATGAGTGCTCCTTTTATTATTTCAGATGTGAAAAAAATTTTCTAAAGCAGACTCGAATTGTGGAGAGTAAAGTACCATACAAGTCAGTAGATAAGGGTCAATCTAAAAAAAGGAAGAAAAAGCAAAGGTCAGAATTTTCACCACATTCATGTACTGCTTTTTTTAAGTTAGTTCTTTTTATGAAGATTAATGAATAACAGACTGATTTCATAGCTACAGTATAACAAACAGATTTTATAGCTCTGTTTTGGGTGCAGCAGTGAACATTGTGATGTCACCAGGCATTGTGCAAGCTGCTCTCCTATTGGATTAGGGTTCCATCATGGCTTATATAAAGAGGAGATAAATACTGATGATGCACCACCCACCAAACATTGAGAAAAAAAATATTTGTCTTCATTTAGAATTGGTCATTGATAAATTAAATTATGTATCTGTAAGGTTTGGCTCTCACCCATAGAACTGTTATTTTACCAGGATAAAAAGAAGGTGGTGCAAATAGAAATAAACATCTAATTGGGGATTTAATGAGAGTTTTAAAATGTATTTTAAAACTAATAGTACTAAATTTCTGAAAATAAATGGTTATATTTGTTGATGGGACACCCGTATGTAAGGAAAGTCAGCCAGGAACTGGAGACTCTTAAAATTGCAGGGTTTAATTTCATTGTCTCTCATACAATTATGTGTGAAAAAGTGCTGCAAATAAAAATATTGCAATGAACTTGCATGGTATTATTTTCAGTAATATGCAGTTATATTTAATTCTGTTAAAATTATTTTACCAATGTTGATGTTGAACTCTGTGAAGATAAATGCTTGTATGTTTATTGATGGCATACCCATATAAAGAGCCCTTGAAAATATATTGTTTAATTTAACTGTATCTCATATCATTCTGTCTGAAAAGCATGGCAAATGAATATATTAAAATGAGCTTGCATCTTGTTCTTTGCATTTTGCATTAAAAGCAGTTATATTTAATACAGTACAACTGTACTCATGTAGAAAGTTTGCAGATCCATATTAGACAAATTAAACATTCAGTCCCCCCTCCCCCTAAAACACACACACACACACACACACACACTTGGGTGGAATCAATGTAATGCTGTATGTATTTTGTTCTTTATCTTGGACTGTATTGAAATAGTAATCTTATTAGCACATATGCTAATTTAAGACACTGTTTTCCTATGTTGAAATAGGTGTATATATAATACAGAAAGGATTTTGGTCTTTCAAAAACAATAAAAACTACTGTACACAAATCATAAGCAAACAAATGGAATATATAATAATATTGCAAGATGCCTAAACTAAGAAAGTCAGTGATTTATATTGGAAGCATATAGGACAACAAATTCAGATAAAAGCTGCCCAAGAGAGTGGTATGTATATTGCAAAGTTTAATTAAATGGATTGTTTTTCTTGTACTACAGTAGGATCCTGCTATTATGCTAACTATTTATCTTAATTGCATGCCAAATATTGCATCTTTCACTTAAAGAAAATAAAAACTATTCCATTTCAAACCCTCCTTTTTTAAGTTTGCTACCATTTTTAAGAAGTAGGGACGTAAGTTATAAAGAAAGACAAACATCCCTTTAGTGCAATATATCCTATATGCCCTAGAAATGACCCTGTGATATATATGGTTAAATAAATAAGACAAAATTAATTTTGAGGTAGATGGGGGTTGAGGCATTTCCCTTTGTAAATGCTTACAGGGCTACATAATCGAGAAGACTAGATAGAGTCTGTAGGTTCCTAGTTGGTACTCAGCCAGCAACTTCAATTATTACTGCATAATGGTTGTGCGTGACTAATACAGGTGTCCTATGTATGAAGGTGTTACAAGATATATGGGGCAGGTCCATTTTTCAAGATGGGTGACACCAGGCATCGAACTGTCAACACAGTTGCTATGCTTCTGAATTTACCAGATCCTAATAGGCTGATGAACTGGGCCCATTTAGAAACCCCGGTAAGTACCCTCAGAGTAAAACAAAAAAAAAGAAAGAAAGAAGGACTACAGTGACAGAGTTCTGCATGCCTGGATTCTCAGATCTCACCCCTGTCTCTCAACAAAATATTGCTTATACTCTGGGATGGATGGTAACGTTTTGTACTGAGCGGTGAACTATATCTAGATGTTTTCTTGAAAGAAAGGGCTAATTTGGTTATATCAAAAACTGTTAATATATGCAGTAATTCATATTGAGAGTCTCAGTACTTGAAACTTGCTTTTGATTAATATAGGTGCCACATGCACATAAACTTCATACACTTATAAAAAAGCTACTTTTTAAAAAATATATATTTCACTTCCACATAATGAATGTTACAAAGTTATAGGCTGAAGAACTGAACATGTGTACTGCATTTATTTCCTGCACAGTATGTGCACATATAATAACAATTAATGTTAAGGAAAACATGTTTTCTATGTTCCTGGTATATTTTTACAATCATCCAAACAGGCACTGCAGAGTAGAAGTTTACATGATATCAGCAGCCTTGAGGCATGCTGACTCAGCATCCTGCAACCCCGGAGAAATAAACCACACCAAAAAGGCATTAAAATACAAATTTGTCAACTCTGTTACAAAACCTGAAACTCATAGATTCTATAGCACTGTTTTTAGAATGGTGCTGCCTGTTTTACTTGTGAAAACCATTGCAGAATGATATTTTAACTTTGGAGCATCAGGTCCTATAAGCTTGCTAACAGGGAGGGCTAGACTGTGAGTTCAGGAGGTGACATCATCAGCACCTCTTCACTGAAACTGGCTTTTTTGAACAGGTAGTGAAATCAGGGTTACAAAATAGCCTATAACTTTAAAATGAAGTAAGACAGAAATCTAATGTTTGGTATGAGATTTATTGGGGATATGCTTATTCTAATTGTGCAATGTAGCACTTTTGACCAGATCACCTCTTTAATTAAAACTCTAGTAGTATGTGAAACTGAGCTTCAAGATAAACAAAATCAACACACACACACAATTCTTTCCATGGGGCTCCATCCCTTGTAGGACTGTACAATGTTATTATCCCATATAAATTAGAGGTCAGTGAGAGTTCCTTCACTGAAGGCAATTTCGGTTTTTTTTCTACAACACAACTTGCTCCAGCTGCTAACAGAATGGAGAGACAACTTCACATTTTGAACAGCACATATGTTTATTACATTTTGAGCACACAGTTTGCTGCTTGCTCTTCAGATTTAGTCTTGCTCCCATGCCCTGTATACTTTTTGGACACAGAGTGTTGCTGACTTTTTTGTGACAGTCCTGTGGCTGACTGCATTATATAAAATAATTTGTACAAACCTAGAGTGCCTACAGAATATCTGTAATGCCCACGGGAAAGTTCCAACAAAGTAATCAGAAACATTTTATCTCAATTAGTGGTACTCATTCTAGATAGGGCACAAGCTTCTACTGATGGCAAGATGCCAGTTCAGATTTTTACATATTTTTCAGCACATTTGACAACGGGTAAAAACACAGAACTATTTGATTTACTGGAGCTATATTCTTGGCGATTCCTCAGACTGATTTGCCTTCAATCCCCATGTTTGGCATTATATGTATAGGAGTTGGAAGACAGGTGGGAAATGGGGCCAAGAAGAGAGCTGTCACTGCAGGATGCCAAACTAATACAATTTCACTATCTATTTGAGTTCACTACTGCATCCACCCCACTAAGACACACACACACGCTCATATACAACAAACAGTAACAGCAGAAAACAAATATAAAAACGTAGGGCACTCAAGGAGGAGAAGGGTTAAAAATAATAAGACTTCAACTTAGAACATACAAGAACCCGGCAACATAGCAGATATTGCCTCAGTTTATATAGAACTGTTGCCAATGGAAACCTAAGTTCTTGGATTACATTGAGGTGCACTGAAAATTGTGAGTCACTGTATAAACACAATGCATCACGGTAAGCAGCTGAATCAAACTGTGCTATGAAATGGATTTAAACACGGTATGTTATGATGTGTGTGATCAGATAAACGTTTTTTTTAAACATGGTAATGAATGTGTGTGTGTTTGTGACACCGTGCCACAAATACATTGTTTCAAAAAATGGATTACAACATGGAGACCCAGTGTGTCTGAACCATTAGTTAGCCACTGGCGCTCTGACATTAGCTGCTGTATAGCTTTATTGTATGCAGTGCTTGCTGTTTCCATCCTCCCCTGAGGGAGCCCACCTGCCTGCCTCCCACCCACAGCTACTTTTAAGTCTATTACAGGCATTGGCCTTCAGCTGCACTGCAGCTTTTCTTTTATGGCCACTATCCTGTGCATTTGCATTCCCAGTCTGTTTCTACCAGGCCCCTCTGGGCACCTACAGTCTGCCACCATGTGACTCAGCTGGCAGATCCTGCCACCTACTGCTGACTGCCCACCCTCTGGACCCTCTTAACCAGCCTCTTGGGGGCTCTTTACATAGCCACTTTGCGGCTGATTGGTAGAGGGAGGCATATTTGCCCCAGCCTCCTCCCTTCCCCTCCCCAAAATCTTCATCTTCTTCCCCATGCACATGAAGCAGGCAACAGCTTAAACTCTGTGTGGACTGGGAGTTGAAAGTGCCTGCCAGCACTCACTATTGCCCAGTAGCACTAAACTGATGGCTGCATATCAACATCCACAGTATTTCTAGTCAGTGATTTTCTGACCAACCTACTTGCCTGCTACATATAATTGGGGCCCAGGACCCCAACCCCCAACTAGATGCCAGGAAAGGTTAAATAGAATAACCCAAAACAAACTCTATTTGCCACTGGCCATGAGGCAGTTGGCCTATAATACCACCAGGGCTGTACCAACACTGGTCTCCTGGGACAACTCAAGACCTCTCATTCACAAGTGTCACCTTTTTAAATAGTGCAGCTATCACTAGCCCAGGAGTATCCCCACTAAACCCATTAGCGACACTGCTTAAATCTGCTGGCCACCAGCAGGCCACCTAGAGGTGCTAAGGGGTTTTTGCTGAGCCCCCAATAAAATAAATCCCCTTTCTTTACTCCATTGCTGTACTGTACCCCCTGATTTTATTTTGTTTTATTTAGTATACTTTTTGGTTGTGGCCACCCAAGCCCTCAGAACCCACTGCTCCTCTGCACCCACTCTGTCCCTTGCTACTATATGTTCCCCATACTAATCTATTTTTTCTCTTTATTTGTACAGATCTGGCCAGACTGTATATCAGTCATATAAAGTATCTTAATTTAATTATACCCCCCCCTCGATCTCTCCTCTAGGACATCTGACCTGTTGTGTCTCTGCAACCTTCTCTGTTCTTCCCTTTCAGGTCCTACCAGAATTCCCCAAACCCAGAACACTCCAACTCTGGATTCCCTGACTCTGATGGGGCAGGTAAGTTCTATTTTATTACATAACTGCCCTGTAAGGTGAGAGGCATATAACAAGGCACCCACACCATTGTAATGTGCAGCAACTTGATTTGTGTATTTTGTGGCTTGGAAAAGAGAGCTATTTTCAGCTTATCCCTACCTGGTGTTTGTCAGAGGTCTCCACTAAACAGATTCAACCTTGTTTACTTATAGACAAAGAACTGCAGTGCACAAGCACTGAGGCAATGGTTACCCCAAAGGGCATTGGCCGGGAAGCCAAGTTTCAAAGAAATACAAAATCACACATACCCCCATAATGCAAAGCACCATGGGCTGTATATGCAAATCACAACAGTATATTATGCTGGTTCAGTTTTAAGCAGAAATGTATGGTACCAAAAGGTCTCTCACACAGTCTGCAAAGGGTGCCAACAGAAGACACATACACATATATGTGTCTTCTGTTGGCACCCTTTGCAGACTGTGTGAGAGACCTTTTGGTACCATGCATTTCTGCTTAAAGTGGAACCAGCATAACATATTGTGGTGATTTGCATATACAGCCCATGGTGCTTTGCATTATGGGGGTATGTGTGATTTTGTATTTCTTGTTTACTTATGACATTTTATAGTAGAAGGCTCCAGGGTGGTAAAGCTGCAGACACAGATAGAGAATACTGAACCTCACTCTATGCTGAACAAACTGTTAATCTTATACTGACTGAGGTTAGTGACATCACGAGCATGAGACTCGAGTGCCCTCATGATGTCACTAACCTAACGAGGTATGAGGTTAAACAGTGCATTCTGAAAGGAGATGGGTTCACTATGTGTAATGATATGAACAGGCTGTTTCTAAAACATACAGGTGACAGGGTTCGCTATGTGTAATGATATGAACAGGCTGTTTCTAAAATATACAGGTGACAGGCCAACCCTCTCATGAGTGCTGATTTCAAAACAGCACTCAGTACTTTTTTTTTAAAGTTATTTTTACTGGGTGCTGTTTTGAAGTCTGCACTCTTGAGGGGGCTTGCCTGTCACCTGTTCCAATCCAGGCCCTGTGTCTGGTTTGCTGGTGCACAAGTGTGGTTAGAGCAGCTGTTCAGAGAAGTAATTATGTTCTAGATGGTAAATTATTTTCACTGAACATTCCTAAAAGGTGAATTACTGGTTTTAGAAACCACCACAGAAATTGGTTTTATATCGATATTCAGGTCCAATCGCCATCCCCCAACCCACAGCATGCCACCACCTGGTCTATTAGTGAGCTGCTCAATACAGCATGAAAATGCCAGTGAGTGAGAGGGAGTGTCCTGAGTGGTGAGTGTCATTGATAAGGTAAGGAAATATAGGATAAAGTATGGTGTGCAATGTGTTATGAGGATTTAACACACACCCGAGTTGTTGGATGGCACATAGGGGTTTATTATAGCCATCCGACAACTCGGGTGTGTATTAAATCTGAGGTAAACACACTGCACCCCATATTTTGTTGTATATAATTGAAGGGTTCCATTTTTTCATTCGTTTTCAAGTGCTGTAGCATTCTGAACAGCAGAGGAAAGAGTAGGCTTGAAACGGAGATTACTTAGGGATGGTGGTAAAAGTGTTTACTGTAGCAATGTACAATTCTACAGAAAATGTTATATTTTGGCAATAAAGTGCTGTGTGGTGGCTTTACTGTTTTAAGAATATCTTCGTGAGAGTTGTCTGAGTCCTTGATAACTTGGATTCTTCATTGTTTCTGTGGGTGTTGCTTTGATTAGGGAATATTAATTTTTACTGGGGCATGGAAAATGCAGACGATCCCAAACATAGCCTTCATGTTACCGGAAGTTATTTCATCATGTTGGCCGGGTAGTGAGCTGTGGAAACATCTCTGGCTGAGCAGCTTTGGATTTTTTGTTTGTCAGGAAATGCAGCGAAAGGGTAGAAGATTTAATACAGAGGAAACACGATTAAGAAGGTGAGTGACTGAGGGAGAAACGAACACTGAGAGGCTTGAGCTGTGTTGTGTCTGGAGGGCTTCTGTATGGATAGGCTCGTGCTGACTTCCTGTTTGTAGTGCTTTAGGATTGGAAGAAGGCGCATGAATGCTGTAACACCTACTCAGGTGTTACGGTATTTAACACACGGCTTTTTCCATTGAAAAAAACGGAACCCAGTAATTATGATCAATTTATGTGTAGCTTCATGAATTACACACACTCTGCCTCCTTTCTCCCGATCATACACACTGTTGCACTTTATCACTCAGCTTTTGGACTGATAGAGCTGGTGGCTGAATGTGCTGTTGGTTAAGGAGGGGAGGGGACAAGGTTGTCTTGGATATCTTGCTACATGTGGCCCCCAAATTATGGCTTGTGGTTCAGTAGGGGGCCTATCATATATAAATAATGATGATCCAGGGTAGAAGTTTGGCTAGGTAGGCTTTTAAAAATGGCAAGGTATGCAGGTTTTTTGTTATCTCTGTGGAAGAACAGGGAAGGGCTGATGGTTTAAGTGGCGAGTGTGGCCTAGGGACTAGCCTTTGTCACCTGGTAAAGGATAAAGTCTTTTTTAAATTAATTCCCTTGTATGAGTACCACGAATAGTTGGGAATACTTGGGATGCTATTTAAGATTTTGTGGGTTTTGGAATTATTATTCAGGATGTGCCCACCCATAACTGCTGGAAATACTTGAGATGCTATTTGGGATTTTGTAGTATTTGGAATTATTATTCAGGATGTGCCCACCTATAACTGCTGATGCTTTGCCATCTATATGTTTACCATTGCCCACATTTACAAACATTTTCCAATTTTGTTCTGCTTTACGTTGCTGAGCAGATGTTGTCCCCAAATTTATTTATTCATTGACCAATTTATAGAACTTTGTTGACCGGGCTGGCTCACTCAGACTAGCGCCCCATTTTCAGGAGTGACCCAGAGTTATTTACAGTCAGTTAATAAACAAGTACAATTATACAGACAGTGTTTTGTGGTAGCAGAGATAGTACATGGCTAGGAATTAATTAAAAATAATAATTTGTTGAGTATTGTTACACAAAAAAATGGGACATTCAAAAACACAGCTAAGCTTATTTTTTGCCAAAAGAAATCATAATGGATTATATATGCCTTACATTTGGCTGCATATGCCAACAAATATGTAAATGAGCAGGTTCTGGTTACAGTTGAATTTCTTTATAGGAAGATTCTATTTATATTGTAAATGCATTAAATCCATGGATAATGCATTTACAGTGTAAATAGAATCTTTCTAAAAAGAAATCCAAATATAAGCAAAACATGCAGCCAACTGTAAGCCATAAGTAATCCATTTAGAGTTCTTTTGGCTTAAGACAAAATATTTATTTTACATTTATTAAAAAATCCAAAGTAATAAAGGATTGAAAATTTGCATATTTTTCCTTCAAATAAAGCCAAAAATAAGTATAAATAAATCCATTCAGAAAAAGCATTTTTTATTTGCATTTTTTTGTCAGCCAAAAATAATAGGATTGAAAATTAGCATATTTTGTCGTGTTTGCAGCCAAAAGTAATTCACTAATAAGATAAGAAATGACCACAAGAACTTTTCTGAATTAAATACAATTTTAAGTGAATTTAAAGGAAATTTAAATCTTAAGTAAGCCAGTGTCATGCCACACTTTTTGGTAAGGGCAGCACTCACTCTCCTATGGGTAAGGGCGTCTTTTGATTATTGGCATCGTCCAGCTCTCTTTGGTCAACTGGGTCTGTACACACTATTGTATTGGTCAGTGACTGAGGTTCTTCTCTAGAAGAAGTCCTTATTTCCTTCTGATGGTGTGGCTCCACTGTCAGGACTGATGTCTGGATGAGGGTGTGCGACTTTCATGCTTTGACAACTGACATCAGTTTCCGTTGCCCCATACTGGATCCAGTTCTGGTTTGTTCTTTGGGGGCTGGGGAAAATTCAGGGGGGTCTGGATGCAAATGCTGGTTGGGGGGTTCTTTTACCACTACTGGGGTGTCGAGCCTTGGGGTTTCTTGCATTTTCTGGGAGCATGCAGCATTTGGCTGGGTGCACTCCTCCATTTGCAAGGATGCCTGTAGCTTTACCACATATCTGCTGAGCTCTTCTTTTTCTTGTGTCTTGATAAGCAGTGAACCATTCAGATCTTCGGTCATAACGTCGTAGCCTTGGATGATTTTGGTGCACTGGTCTGCTGCCTCTTTACAGTGGAGGACTTGCTCAGCCTGCTCCTTAATCTGTTGATCTCACTGACAGAGAGTCTTTTTGAGGTCATTACATTCTTTTTGCAGCTCAGTATTCTGCTTGGCATACGTTACAACCTGCTGTATAAGCTCTTGGTACCGGGCCTCCCTTTGGACATTCCAATCTGGAACTGACTGCTTCATATCACAGGGGAAAGCCCTCAACATGTATACAGGCTCCTCCACCCGGGCATCTGAAACTCTGGATGGACCTCCTGAAGGTGTCATGACAGCTTGGTGGGGTTGCTTGATTCTTCCCAGCTCCCTTTTGGTGTTCTCATACAGTTGGTACAGAGCTCTCTTGACATCACTGTTTCTGGCATTATTCCACATGTATGGTTGTTGAACAGGCCCCACGGTCTCTTTGTCTGTATGCATGGTCCTGCCCTGCTCCACCCATCAATGCATGTGTCTTTGACCTCAGTTTCTTCTACTTCTCCTGGGCTGACATAGATGCTGCCCAATCTGAGGCTAGGCCCTTTGCTTCATTTCTGTGATGAGTGCTGCCAGCTCTCACAATTGATATGCCACATGGACCAGTTCCTCTTGCATAACCCGGTGGGGATCCCACTCCATCTCTTCTCACACGGGCATCTTGTTGTGGGTAGTTCAAGCTTTGGACTCCTTGATGATTCTTATCCTGCTGACTATGGGAAATGTAGGGGTCCGGAAGGTTCCCAAACAAATTTCCAGGACAGGCCAGATGAATCTGGAAGGAGAGGCAGGAAGCTTACTCAGTGACCAAGATGCAAGAGGGTTATTTACCAGGGTCAATAAAAACAAGATAACAGTTTACTACAGTGCTACAGGATAATAAAAAATAAACAGCAAACAATACAATTAGGATCAGCAATTGATTGAACCAAGAATAGGGATTAGCCCCTTTGAGTTGAAGTCCTATATGCACTTGGCCAAGATGATAAAACCTGATGAACCAACCTTGGGCTTTCCTCTGCATCAGCTGATCAGCAGGTGGGCATTGATCCCACAAAATGCTTGTTATAAACAGGACAGAATGGGGTGTCCCCCAACGGAACAGAACACAATGAGGAACACTGCTTATCAGTTAATGAAGAACTTGGCGATTCTCTGTGTCCCTGGTCAAGAAGCTGAAGACCTCTAGTTGGCAAGTGATACTCTAGCTGATCTGC
The DNA here is from genome assembly GCA_016271365.2 of Neoceratodus forsteri. Classification (NCBI taxonomy): domain Eukaryota; kingdom Metazoa; phylum Chordata; order Ceratodontiformes; family Ceratodontidae; genus Neoceratodus; species Neoceratodus forsteri. Next base: position 1,023,476,211 of record CM028129.1, read on the forward strand.
AGTAATGATTACTGGCAGGTCCCCGGCACCCAGGTGACATCTTACTAAGAATGCTGGTGGTACAATCTTTGGATGGCTGCTACGGAGTGACACGGGCATGTGCACACCTACGGACAGTCATCAAAATAAGAAAAGGGCACACACAATGTTAACTGTGGTCCCTCAAACTTGAGCCTGGGCAGCTCCTAAGCTGACTCACTACTAGATACCTCACAAGTGGCTCTCTACCACTTACCATTGCAGGACTGATACTGGAACACTTGTGGCAGGACTTCAGCACAGGCTAATGTCACTGGAGGTGGTTCTGCTGCAGATGGTGGATGGGCCAGGGACCTCCCTGAGTCAGCATCATCCTCTGGTGAAGCTGGTCCAGGCAACAAAGGTGAAGCTGGACAATGGGTACACCTGGATGGAATTTGAGAACACAGTTACAGTTGGAAGCAAACAGTTCAGTTTCCTAAGTAGACAATCCAGTTCTTGCAAAGGGTGCAGTTTCTAGGGGCATCAGGCAGGCAACAACACAGTTTGGGTGGGGCGGCACTCAGGAAACCCTTACAGAACACTGTGAGAAATCCAGGACCATTCCTTCCCCTCCCCAGAGGGTACTGTACCTCTAAAGATGGATTTGCCCTGGCTGTCTCAGCAGCCACACTCCTCTATTACCAATATTACTATTTTATGCCCAAGACCTATGGGACTTCTGGTCCTGGTCCCACTCTCCTAATGACTACCAATGAAGGCTGACCAGCTCTACCCACTGATTAATCTACCTGAGGACCTGGCCGTTGATCCTGCAATGCCAACTCCTCCCACCTCTCGGGGCTCCTCTCCTTCAGTCTGGGGACAAGCTGCTAACCAGCTCAGACTGTTCATCCCGCTGGAGACACCCTATACAAAACAAAGAAGGAAAGCAAACAAAAAAACAAAAAATTAGAAAAATGTAGTGGGCTCTGACCACAGCTGGGTCTCTCTCTCTCTCTCTCACTCTGGGGTGCTCGGTCCCCTGCCCCTTTAATACTTCTCCCCCCAGGGCTGGCAGGTCCCCTAGAGAGCCCACTGTGCTTCCCCTTGACCTTACTAGGGCACTGGCCCTTTAATTCTTTTGGGCACTCCACCTTTTTTATTTCCCATTTCTCCCCTCCACCCCACTTCCCTAGAGCCTGTGGCATAAGTATAATTTAAAATCAGGCACTCGGCTCACTCACTGCCATGGCACATGACTTTACTGCTGCTGAGGGGAGGCAGGAAATTTGGCCTGGGAGCTGCCCTCCCACCCAGCTCCTTTTCAATTCACACAGTTGCTGAGGCTGAACTACAGGTCCAGGGTGCGTCTTCCACCCAGACCTGTTTTCCTGTGGCACCACCTGGTCTGGCCAGCAGAGTCTTCCCCCATGCCACTCGGGGCTCTGGGGAAAGAGAATGGATCACACTGGGGAGCCTTGTTCACACCTCATGGACCGTGTTGCTGCTGCCACCACCCAGTCCCAGATTGAAGATGGAGGGGAGCAACACAGGAGGAGCCATGGAACACTCGAGGTACTTTGCTTTTGTCCATGCTCTCATGCCCTCCATGTCTGGCCACCGACTCCTGCTCTGGACACTCCCGAGCCCTTTTAAAGAGCAGGGAGGTTCTGGCATCTGGCCAGGAGATTGGGCAACACAAGCCCCACAGAGAGGGTCTGTTACCCATGATCCACCTTTCCAGTGCTGAACAGCATGAAAGGAAACAAAGGGGAATGGGAGGTCAGTGAGACTGCAGGCAAGGGCTGGGAGGGAGGGGGATGAGAGAAAAAAAATATGTCCCCTAACTTCGGGGTACTACACTCTTCACTCAAGTATTTAGGAAACAAAATAACTGACAGAACTACCATGTTATATAAGATATCTTATCCTACTGCCTGCTATTCAGATAGACTGTGATATATGGGATGGTCTTCCCATTTGTTTACTAGGCCATATAAACATGGTTAAAATGTGAGGTGTACTCAAATGCTTATACATGCTCCAAACTTCTCCCTATCAGAGTGTCTGAGAAATTGTTTAAGCAACTGAATAGTAGCATGCATAAGATTTTGTGAAGATGGAACACAGCATGCATCAAAAAGGGCTTTCTACAACTACCCATTAAGCAGGGAGAGTGGGCACCACAAAATCTGAAATACTACCACTACTACTGGGCTGCTCATTTGGCCTTTCTGGTGCAGGAGACCAGGGAGATGACTCCTGGATGGATGGAAATGGAAGGGAAGCAGTGAAGTGATTAACTGATTCAGAAATATTTGACACCAACACTGAGAAAAATGCACATCCTCACCAGGAAAAATCTTTTATAAGGCAACTAGCCAGAGTGTGGCTGGTTACCTATAAATTTATAGGTCAAGCCAAGGAAATGACACCAAATGTTGCCTTGGAAGCTGCATTCAGTAGGATGCTGGGATACAATGTTTTCCTACACCAAGCAATCCTAAGGTGGTCAAAATGTTGGCTACCAAATGTTGGTGATTTATATTCAGGGAACACATTCAAGTCTTTCATTCATTTAAGGCAGGAATATCAAATCCACCCTGGTGATTTCTTTGTTTATCTCAGGCTTAGTCAACACCTCTTAAGAATAGTTCTGGTGCACTCCAACATAGAGGAGATTATTACTAGTCCTCAGCCATGTACATGTACCAGACTACTAGTAACCTTTTATAAGGCATTCCTGGGCATAGCCACCCACCCAAGACAAAGGTGTAAGTTGACTGGGGCAAAGACCTAGATGCAGAATTGGGGCCCCATATATTGGAGGCAGCCATTAAGCAAGTGTGCATGTGTTCCTGTTGGAATAGGCTCCACAGAATACAACTCAGTTTTCTCTATAAAATATATCTCACTCCTGCAAAGCTGCAGAGGTGTACATCCACCAATGGCCATGTATGCCCCAACTGTCATACTGAAGAGGATGGTTCCTTGCATATGGCACTGACATGCATCAGGGTGGCACCATTCTGAGCTGAAGTTCACCAAATCATGGTGAAAGTGCTACATCAGAGTTTGCCTAACTTCCAACTGGAGTGAATGTTGGGCATTGATCAGAGTAGTACACAGGGCACGAGTAGGCTCAGATTATGGATCTCGCCCTAGTGGATGTTAAAAAAAAATAGCACAGCACTGGATTACTGTAGCTCTCTACCCTCAAGTGTAGATCACTGGTTAAATAATTTTTTACTGTCCATGAAACTAGAACAAGTACCATTAAATGCCAATGGACAGGGACACATCTTTTTACAAACCTTTCAACCTTCGTTATACTGTATGTAATTGAGAATAAGGAAATCACACTGTAACATTTCATTCAGGCAGTTTGATCATTTTTTCACTGTAATTGAATGTATTCGAACTAACTGTGTTTTTACTCTGCATGTTTAACATGTGTAAGATAAATTACCATTGTGGTTTCTCTTACCCGTAGCCACAGGGATTTAATGAACCTCTTCATGAACGTAAGATGTAATATGCATTCCCCTCAGCACTCAACAATCATTGTTGCCCTATGCCTACAGAAAAATACCTTCTTCAGATTTCTTTACACAACTTCATATGTATAAGTTTACCAGTGTGCTCAGTGCTCCATATCTTGTGTAAATTATATCACAATCAACGGTGTCACTGAATGATTCCAGTGTTGTATATGTATATCCAGAAGTATCTTAAAACTATATTTATGAAACAAAATGTTGCTGGCAAGCCACATAACCTGCAGCAGCCAATCAGCAATGCTGAAGATCAAGAACTCCACATGCCACACACATTTAGGTGCCTTTTCCAGCTCTCTTACACAGGGAGAGGTCATGTGACAGGATGGAGCTAATTCCTTGTGAAAAATAGACATTATCATTACAGTTAGTTAATTCTCACTGCATTTAAATGTAGTTACTGACAGGCAGGCTAGTGAAGTCATGCCAAAAAAAGAGGAGAGTGCACAGTGTGAGCTTGCCCTGGCAGCTGCAAGCCCTGCCTGCAGCAAGAGCACGGTAAAGTATATTTAGCAGACCTGGAAAAAGTGCATGGGGGATTTTTAAATCATTTTTCACAAATATTTCTTCTGTGTTCTGGTGGTGTAGAGGGCACATAAATACTATTTTTTTTTAATGTATTAATTTTCCATCTGCAGCAGGAGCTAGGAAGATGTAATTTAGCAGACTGAGAAAGGTGCTAGGAAATTCTGAATGATTTCTATGACGTTTACATTTTTACTGACTACTGGAGATGCAGCAGGGTACATAAATCTATCCTTCTATGTTTTGCATGTGTGTGAGCCTACCAGGCAGTCAATGAGTGAACTATTGAATTCTGAGACATGAAGGCTAGGCTTGGTGATGCTGTTCTTTTACCTTAGAAGTCATATGGCACTATGACTTGTCTGGATAGTGAATCTGCATGTTTCATGGGCATCTAAGAATTATCAATAACTATTGCAAGTCACTGTTGTTAGCTGTAGGCAGCTGCATCATCTGTTGTTGTGTTGTTGATGCCTCTAGAAAACCTGAACAGAAGAACAGGAGGAGAAAGTGATACAGGGGGCAGATAGAAGCAGGAAAACGTTTTACCAAGCCAGTTTCACCAAGCACAAGTTCTTCAAGAGGTCAACATGGAACAGGTGAGCACAAGGAAGGTGGTGCTCCATGAATGTGACTTAGTTCAACCACAAATGAATTTGGGCATTCACCCCACAGTAATCAGGCTCCAGGCAGCTTAAAGTGAAAAAAGTAGTTTATTGCTTACATCACGTACATATGACAAAAGGGGTATAGGCTCACCCCTAAGAAAAGTGCCTGCCTGATGCATTTCAGACTCCCAAAACAGTAATTTATCAAAGGCTGGGGCTCTCAATACATAGACACACTTAAATAGTCAGTGTTAAGGTGTTACATTGAAGTGTTACAGAAATATGGGTGGGATTAAATTCCAGTCTTTTAAAACATCCATAAAACATCAAAAACATTCATCTAATATAAAATCAGGAGTTATAACAACAAAAGTGCAAAGGAGAAAAATGGGGAAAGGGGAAGGGGGAGAGGAATAAGTTGGAATGAATATATCAATGAACATCACTAATTATATTGCACATATCATCCCGTGAAAAAAAAACTAAAGTAAAGAAACCACTACAAATACCATGAGTTAAAAAATCTAATATGACCTATACATGAATATGTAGTTATATTATAGTAAAAACAAATCCCACAAGTTCTTCAAGGGGTAAATGTTGGAGCTTGTCATTGCAGATCAGGAACTGGGAATTATAGTCATTGGACTGTGAGGATGAATGCTGCTGGGCACAATATAGTACAGCCAAAGAAACCATTGTTCATTATTCCCAAGAAATCCATTGGTTCCACTCCCACTGCAGTGCAAGCAACCTTCCCTAGTGGTCATCCAGTAAATCTGGTGTTGAAACAATCATGAGCAACACAGAATCACATCAGTTTCAAGCACTTCCTGTTCTCCTACTGGAGATAGAAGAGATGCATCCAGAAATGTAAATTATTGTTCTTGAAAAAAGTCATCTTTCATTCACTGAATAATGCCTCAATGTCCCACCCACCCTCATTGTCACTAGGCGCTTCTGAAACTTGCATAAGAGAATAGTCAAGTGGCATGCCCAAACTACAAGTTCAGTTTTATAGTTCATGTTTTCTTGTCACATAAATAAAATTATAATAATTGTAAGTACAAAATAATAATCAAAATGGAAATTATTTGATACAAAATAATGCTATATCAAATTAGCTTTTTATATATCTTATAATTTTATATTATAGTATATAAAATTATATTTTTAGTCAGACGTGGTATAGTATATCATATATCAAATTATATTATCTTCTAATATATCATATCAGAATATATTATCTGCTTATACATCATATCATGTTTTCTCAGTGAGTAAATAACACCAAATTTAAATATAATAATATCTTATAATTATTGCAATACAATAAAAAATACAGTTGGTTTAAAAAACAACCCATTTTCTTTATCATTTTAAAGAGCAGCTGAGAGCCTCAGGATAACTTTAACAAAGCATAATATTAAGACACAGTTCTGCTTGTATTTCACATTATTTCTGTATTCCTCCTCCCTATTATTTTTTACTGAGGTCATTTGTATGAAAACAGGATCTATGATATGAAGAATTCATCTGTTCATGTTGCTTTCTCCCTACCAGAGGTCATAATGCACTGCTTGTGACATCACAGTTACTCTCATGGCAACAGACTGTGATGTCACAATAGAGTATTATAACTTCCAGTAGGGAGTAAGCTATAGAGGCAGATGAACTCTAAAGAAACTCTAAGGGATAAAGATCATATCAAGATCATATATTCATTCAAATTTCCTCAGTAATAAATAATAGGGAGAAGAAACATATGGGATATAAATAGAATGCAAGCAGAATTGTACCTAATTATTATTATTTTTTTAAGTTTCCTTTGAGGCATCAGTAGCTCTTTAATTCTGTATTGATAATGAATTCAGTGTGGGAGAACTCTGTGAAGTTTTGACCCTTATTAAATAAGAACCAGAACGTGATGGGGTTCTTGTTTGTTCTAATTAATTCTGATTATTTATAAATATTTGAAGAAATGCAATAAGATGCATAACAGTGGCCAAAGTCATTCTTGTTTAACACAGAGGCCCCAAAAAAATACTTTAATGCATTATTTGTATAAAAATTAAAGTAAAACTGCTAAATAAAACAATTAATACTAGCTCCTTCATGGCTGGCCTGTACTGGTGGCATATCCTGCTTGGGCTCATGATGTGAGTGTGCTAAGAGAGAGAGAGAGAGAGAGAGAGAAGGATGGACAGACATAGAGAGACAGACAGATGCAAGTACCTATATCATACCACAAAGCAATACCTCACACTGCAGGCAGTTAAGATATTTTTTATGGCTCCCAGCAAGTCTCTCTCTCTTTCTGTCTCTCTCTCAGGGTTGTGACTCCTCCCAATGGAAGTGGAACAAGAATACAGATTATTTTATTTGTGATTGGTGACTGTAATCTATGGCCCCCCATGAAGTCTCTCTCTGTCTCTCTCCTGATGGAACAAGAATAATATATATATATATATATATATATATATATATATATATATATATATATATATAATTTATATGGGATTTCTGTGACTGTAATTCTATTTGATCCACAGTACTCTCTATGTGGTGATTCCTCTGGATGGAACCAGAATGAAGTCAAAGATTTATTTTGCCAGCCTGTCCTATAATCTATAGCTCCACCAGGCCACCAAGTATCTCTCTCTCTCTTTCTTTCTGTGTCTCTCTCTGCTGGTTCCTTTTGATGGACAAACAAGAATAATAAAGAATGTATTTATTTGTGATTTCTGTGACTATATTGTTTGAACCCCAGTACTCTGTTTCTCTCTTGCTATCTCTTTCTCTATCTCTCCTTGTGACTCCTCTGAGTGGAACAAGAATAAAGTCAAATATTTATTTTGCCTGCCTGCCCTGCAATCTCTAGACCCAACAGGCTACTAAGTCTTCCTTTCTTTCTCTCTCTTTCTTTCTGTGTGTCTCTCTCTCCTGGTTCCTCTTGATGGACCAGCAAGAAGGATTGTGTCTAAAAAGACAAGCCCCTTTGTTATAGGCCTGGAAGCCTAGAAGGAGGGATAGAGAATGGGGGAGGGGTAGGAGGAACTGGGAACTAAGGGGCGGGGTTTGAAAAAGTGGTCATAGGGGAGGGCCCAGGAAAGAGGAGTGTTGGGGGGGGCTTGGCTCCAGAGAGGATGACCTCACAGTAGGGGGCGGGGCATCACGAAAAAGAGAGCTGGGGATAGGTTGAAGGGAGAGAGAGAGAGAGAGAGAGAGAGACAAAGAGAGTAACGGGGTGGGTGCAAAAGGAGGGATATAATGGGCTGCACAAGGAAGCTCTCCCTCACTTTTGCTAGGCAAATTTTGATTTCCCATCCACCACCCAAGGTATTATGTGACACAGTGAGGGAAGAATCAGAAAGGAAAATATATTCTGAAGGGGAGGGAGGAAAATTCTGGAGTTACACCAAGGTGGGGTGTAAGAGAAAAAAGGGTATGGACACCCAGGAATAAAATGGGGGACAAGAATTGGACCTGGCCCAGACAAGAGGAAAGGGTGTGGACACCGAGGAATGGAATTGGGGGCAGGAATTGGACCTGACCCAGACATTAAGAGATAACCCCTCAGGTTTTCAAGGGGGGGGGATGAAAGGGAAAATGAACAGGAAAGAAAGACCCCTTTGGGTTTACATCTGGATGGTGGAGAGGGAAGAAAATGTGATATAAAATGTGATGAAATGCAATGAAAATATTATATAAATTGTGATAGTTCAAATAAAGAGAATATGAAAATAAATGTTTTAAATATGGCACGTAAAGGAACTCAGTATTGTTGATGAAAATTTGAATGACAAAGTTAATAAATGCTATGCCGACTGAGCAACCAAAAGCAATACTGAGTGTGGTGTCCTTCTTTGGGTGAAAGGCTCTAGAACAAGAATAATAAAGAAGTATGTATATTGTATTTTTTTATTCATGATTTCCGTGACTGTAATTTCTATTTGGCCCCAGTAGCCTCTCTCTTTCTCTTCCTCCTCTAGGTGGAACACATAAAGTCAAAGATTTATTTTGCTTGCCTGCCTACCCTGTACAGACTGAGGCCAAGGTACAGTATATTCACTGGGTTTACTGGGTTTACTGGGTTCAGAAAGACAAAAGAAGTCTCAAGGCCCATCAAGACTGTACCCCACATACATGGGTCATTAGATATTTGCTTGTGTGGAGTTAAGCCACTTGTCAAACTTCTTTTTAAAGATATCAAAGTTAGTTAAGTATAACAGCTCTTGTGGTAATAAATTCCACTGTTTAGCTACTCTTATGAAGAAAAAATTATCTCGCTTCTTAGTGTTCGCCCAGTCAACTGTTAGCTGCCGGTTATGCAGTCTGTCAACCATATGTTTATTAACAAATGAAAGTCCGCATTGTGATGTTAGGGTAGGTGATTTTGATAATTTGAATGAAAGTAGAATATCACTCCTGTGTCTTCTGAGATGCAGTGTGTAATCCGGTTGCATTTAATCTTGTGTCATAATCTTTTGCTGCTAGCCTAGGAATTTGATGCCTCTGAATCTGGTCTAAATAGTTGATATTGCCCTTGAGATATGGACTCTAGAATGGAGAACCATAGTCTGTATAGAGTTTAATATACGCCCTATATAAGGGTACCCAACACTTCATATTTATTAATGAAGGTCGTTTTAACCTGTTTTAGAATGATATTAGCTGTTCTTACCACTTTATTGCAATGATCAGAGGAGGGCAGTTTGTTATTTATTAAGATATCTAGGTCTCATCCACAAGCAGATGATTTAAACAAGGAATTGTTCAGGTAGTAATTATTATGTGGATTATTGTTTCCAAGATGAAGTACTACACATTTCTCAACGTTAAAAATCATGGAATTAGAGTTAGCCCAGTGTTCAATAGATCTTAGATCATGTTCAAGTAGCGATACATTAGCTGGGTTATCTACTCTGCCACCAAGTTTGGCGCCATCTGCAAATTTGGAAATAATGTTACTGGCGCTAATTTCCATGTTGCTAATAAAGATGTTAAAAATGGATGACCCAAGCACTGAGCCCTGGGGTACACCACTAGTGACATGGCCAATTTTGGACTTCACATGATTTATTCTGACTACTTGGGTTCTGTAGAAAAGCCACTTGGAGAACCAGTTAACTTAATTAGGGGAGAAACTGAGGGTATGTAGTTTATTTGTTAGTAAAGAATGCAACACTTTATTGAAAGCTCGGCTATAGTCTAACAAAATAACATCTGTGGGAATATTATTATCTAGACATCTACTTATGTTATTATAAAAGGATATCAGATTAGTTGTGCATGAATATCCTGGCTTGAACCCATGTTGGGAAATGTCCTGTATACCAACCCATGAAATTTATTGTTCTAGAAGAGATTTGATCAAGCGATCCATCAATAGGTATTTTTCTTTATTTGTGATTTCTGTGACTGTATTATTTGGCCCCCAGTAGTATTTCTCTGTCTTTTTCTCCTCTGGATGGAACAAATAAAGTCAAAGATTAATTTTGCCTGCCTGCCTTGGCCTGTAAACACAGAGGCCAATATGTATTTCTTTATTCGTAATTTCTGTGACTGTATTGGTCCACAGTAGTCTCTCTGTCTCTTTCTCCTCTGAATGGAACACATGAAATCAAAGATGTATTTTGCCAGCCTGCCTCGTTACACAGACCAGGATGTATTTCTTTATTTGTGATTTCTTTAATTGGCCCCCATCCCCAGTAGTCTATCTCTCTAATCTTTCTGATCCTTCCTTTCCCACTCAACGACTTTCTTTCTACCTATCCTCCCATAAGTCTCTCTCTTTCTTCTCTTTGCCCTTCAGGAACAAGACTCATCACCAGCCACAGACGCACACACACACACACTAATTCCCAAATTATCCCCTCCTTCCAACCCTATATAGCACGCTGCTTACTGACAACAAAAGAACACCCCCCCTCCTTCTCGCTTGTTCACCTGCTGTACCTCTTGGTCACATTGCACACTCACCATGGTTATATACCATGAGTGAGTGCATCACATGACTTTGGCATTGATGCATCATGTGACTGTTGCCTGATTGGATGCTGCCAGCTGCCTGTACAGAAGTGAGTGTGCGGACGACATCCCCATGCAACAGTCAACACAACTGAGGAAAGACATGCTCTGCAACAGTAAAGCTAGAAACAACATGCTCTGTGGCTTACCATGGAGCTGAAACTGTACTTCTGCAGTGAAGTCCATATTTATCCAGGTCCATGATTAACGGTTTCTATACTGGGTATGGATTTTGGGCAGAACAGTTCTCCCAGCCCTAGAATTTAATATTCCTCAAAATGCATCACTGCAGTGTGTGTGACACCACCTTCTTTTTTGCCTGAAGGCTACACAGAGATGGAGCAATACGATTGGTGTCCAACACATTAGAGGTGGTACTGTGTACTGTAGGTGTGGACAATTGTCTGTCTGCCTTGAGGCACTATACATTATGCTATTTATTATCATCTGAATGACTCATCATGTGTTCAATCAGAAGTGATGTTTTCTTGTCATATGAATAAAAATGCATTTAAAGTGTTAAGAATGCATAGTGTATTACTCTCATCAACTTCAATAATTTTATTGTCATGTCACCTACTTCAGTAATTTTATTGCTATATTACTCATATCATGTGGTCATTCCAGAGCCTGCAATGTATAGCTACATGTGGAGTTTGTCTGTGGGATCACACTAAATGACACCTGGATGGACAAGGGATAATTCCACACATTAGGGGCAGGGTTAGGCAGGGAGTAGAGTTCCACGGAGGTGGGGACTAGTATCAGCGAAAAAGAAGTGCACACTGAAAAGAGATGCTAACTGCTTTTGGGTCATTTGCTCACATTATTTATTTCTTTTCCAGGTAGGTGTCATCACATAGAACCACTGCCACAAGTTGCCCCAGTGCTTCACTTGTTAGAGCTTCATAAGGGGATGGGAGTCCAAGCTGAAGAATCATTTTTTAAGGTTGCCTGGCATTAAATCATAATCCTGTATCAGAATGACGTTAACAATTTATGTTGCCATGGTGACTCCAAGGCTTGACTCTTTGCACCTTACAGTAAAGTTAATCACAAGTTAATATCACCAAAGTCATTAATCATTTTGAAATCCTCAAGTGCACAGTACACAAAAAGTCTAAAAATGTATACTCTGATGAGGATTTCTTGACTCAAACAGAAAATCTCAAGCAGAACTTTAAGAACAAGGGATATGAAGAATGGTGTATCACCCAAGCATTTGAGAGTGCCAAAAACACTAGTAGCTCTATGCTACTCCAGTCAAAAAGGAAAAATATGAATGGGGATGAATATATCTGTTTTATAACAGAATCTAATTGACTAGTCAGTAAAGTGGGTGCACTAGTGAGGCAATATCCTTTCCACTGCTCAGCCTGGTTTCTGTCAGAACTACAGTACCACCACAGCACTGCTTACCCTCATCAACAGTATTTCAAATACATTTGACAGAGGGGAGCTTACTGGTGCTGTAATGGGTGCTTACTCACCTGGTAAAGGTGATTGTGTTATTTGTATCCATGACACTCCAGACATTACCTCATGGGTTCCCAACCCACCTGATATGCTAGTGATGCACATGTGACCCAGATCAAATTTCTCAGCATACCTAGGTCCCAGGAGTCTCTTCTCCAGTTTGATTCTTCCATAGCTGAAATACAAATGCTTTAGGCCAAATTCCCTCTTCCCGTGACTCCCACCTTAACCCCTTATAATAATATATATAGTATAAACACAAAAGAAGAGGACCAAATACTAGTATAACCACCACCTTAGTTTATTCCCTACAGGTACAATTCTAATTCGGTAACCTAATGATACCAACTAATATCAGTCATGTGTTCAGAACAAACTATAATAACTTCACATTACACCAAGTCTGTTAACTGTCGTATATCCAGCATGAGGATCTCTGCCATGATTGCCCTGGAGGGTGGGTCATGGAGTGTCAGGGATGCAACTAACACAATCACCTTTACCAGGTGAGTAAACACCCACTGTGTTATGTTGTATCCATGACACTCCAGACATTACCTCATGGGATACTTATAATAAGCAGTTCAGAACATCCATCAGGGCAGGACAGGGCAATCTGGAGGACAGCTTATGCGGCACATTGAAGATAAAACATTTCTGGCAAAGTCATTCCTTTGTTTGTATAGAATCTCAAGTCTATAATGTTTTGCGAAGGTGTGGCCAGAGGTCCATGTCGTCACTCTACATATGTCCTCCAATGACAGGCTGGCTCTTTCTGCCCAGGAGGCAGCCACTGCCCTTGTTGAATGGGCTTTTATCCCCTCTGGAGGTATAATGCCATTGGCTTTGTGTGCTTTCTGTACTGTCCTCTTTAACCAGCTAGCGATGATGGTATTTGAGGCAGCCATTCCTTGTTTGTAGCCCTGAGCTATGATAAAGAGCCTTTCAGATTTGTGGATCGTCTGTGTTCATGTAATATATTGTGATATGGTGCTCCCTACATCCGGGGGTGAGGAGTAGTTCCCATCTCACCCTGCTGCAGCTGTGTATGGAATGTCAGTAACTCTAGGGTTTGGTTCGTATGCAATGTGGACATAACTTTTGGGTGAAAGGCTGGGATTGTTTTTATAAAGGCCCCTTGAGCAGTAAAAATGGTGTTGGGTTCTTTGCACGACAGGGCTCCTAGTTCGCTAATTCTGTGGGCAGAGCAGATTGCCACTAGGAAACAGGTTTTAAACCGAACCAGTAAAGTTGGAACTGGTGCCCTGGCTCGAGTGGGACCTTCCCTAGATAATCAAGCACCATGGTCAAATTCCATGTGGCTACTGGTGTCCATATGTGAGGGCGAATATTCTGTGTTGCCCTGAGGAATCTGACAGCATCTGGATGAGCACCGGGCTGTGAAAGCCCAACCCTCCCCATGACCGCTCCTATGGCTGACAACTGCACCTGTAGGGAAGAAGTGGATAGCCCCTTGTCTAGGCCCTGCTGCAGATACTGTAGGATCGCAGATATGTCCACCTGCATTGGGTCTAGGTGTGCGGACTTGCACCAACTGGTGATAATGTTCCACTGCCTGCTATAGGTGGCTGTGGTGGAAGGCTTCCTGGATTGTAGGATGGTTAAAATGACTGACTCAGGGTAACCAGCTGCCAACAGTCTCTGACTCTCAGGAGCCAAGCCGACAGTTTCATTGTATGGGGGGCTGGGTGAAGCAATGGACCCTGGAATAGCATGTCTTTCCAATATGAAAGGGCCCACCTGTGCAATGTCATGCATACTGTGGATGCAAACCACACCCGTTGCAGCCAGTAAGGCACAAACAAAATAATCTGTAGTTGAGATATTCTGACTTTCGCCTACACCTGTGGGATCAGTGGAATCGGGGGGGAAATATATGATCATTCCTGGTTCCATGTCTGAGACAGGGTGTCTATTCCTAGGGCCTGCTTCTCTCTGTATGGGGGAGGTATGCCTTGATCTGTGCATTCACCTTGGATGCCATCAGATCCGTTGGAACTCTACCCCACCTCCTTTGTATCATGTCAGATAAATCTGGGTGAAGCTGCCATTCTCACGGATGCACCTGCTGTCTGCTTAGTCAGTCTGCTCTGATATTCAGCTTTCCCACCAGATGCACAGTGTGGAGGTGAGTGAGGTTGGCTTGGGCCCAGTTTAACACCTTGGAAGCCTCTCTGAGCATGAGCTTGCTGAGTGTTCAGTCTTGTTTCGCTATGTATGCCACCGTGACCCGGTTGTCTGATTTTATCAAGACTGTCCAGCTGGTGTTGCTGTCCATGAATGCTCTCAGAGCATGGAACACTGCCCTAATTTCCAGGACATTGATGTACAGTCGTGCCTCTGCCAACGTCCATTTGTCCTGTGCTGTGGAATCACACATGCATGCTCCCCAACTGAGTAAACTGTCATCAGTCTCCACTGTTACCTGGTATGACAGCTCTAGTGGGCAGCCGCTCTCGAGGTTCTGGCAGTGTGTCCACCTCCCCAGTGAGTCCTTGATCCTCCTTAGCAGGTAGACAACCTTGTTGAGGTTGTCTTCCAAGGGTGAGCCTTGCTGGAGTATGCAGTTCTGTAGGAAGGGCATATTCCACCTCATCCAAGGCACCAAGTCTAGACAAGATGCCATGCAGCTGAGGACCTGAGCCACTTGGCCCATGGTCAGCTCAGCTGTGGACTGCAGTGTCTGAACTATCGATATCACTGTGTCTATCCATTTTTTTGAGGGTCTTGCCATCCCTTCAGCTATGTCTATCTCCACTCCAAGGTGCTCTATGCACTGTGATGGTCGTAAGGAACTCTTCTCCTGGTTGACCACCCAATCATGTTGGGATAGAGCCGACAGGACCGAGTCCATGTCCCTTTGTGATTTGATGCTGCTGTGTGCCCATATCAGCCAGTCATCCAGGTAAGGAATGATATCCACCCCCTGTTCCAGCATTCGGGCTGCTAAAACAATTTTGTAAACACCCTGGGTGCTGAAGTGAGTCCGAATGGTAGGGCCTGATACTGGTAGTGTGGGCCCAGTATGTGGAATCAGAGAAATCATTGGTGGCTGGGTGTGATTGGGATTTGTGTGTACGCATCCTTCAGTTCCACAGACGTAAGGATGTCCCACACCCATATGTCCCTCAGGGTCGACCGAAGGGTCTCCATCTTGAACCATGGGGTGGATATGAAGTGGTTGAGAAAATTCAGATCCAGAATTGGTCTGAGGTCTCCGTTCTTCTTTGGAACCAGGAAGAAGATGAAGTAGACTCCTGTGCCGGCCTTGGAGTCTGGTACCGGTCAAATTGTATTGTTTTGCAACAGGTCCCGGATGATCTCCTGGACCTGGTGGGTGGTGGCCCTCCTTTTTGTGATTGGGGACAGCACCACATTCTTCCCTGCAAGGTTTGCTTAAAAATTTGATAGAGTAGCCTTAAGATGTGATCTACAGGACCCATATGTCTGATGTTGTCTGTTGCCATTGCTGATGGAATAACATCAGTCTCTGGCCTATTCAGGGATAGTGTGAGTGTTAGATTGGTAACAGGTATGTCGAGGGGGAATAGTCAGTACTGTTTTGGCTTTCTCCCTCTGCCTCTTCCTCCAAAATGCAGGTTCCTTCCTCTGGGTGCTGAGTAGTCACCCTGTGAGGCACTGCGGAAGCTGTTGTCATTATGGCGTCTACCCCAAAAGGAATTGTTTGAGTAATTTTGCCTTCCATTCTGTTGAAACCTGTTATTTCCCCTAAATCTGCACGGAGCAGATGGCAAGTAAGTGATTCTCTGTTTGTCTTTAGTGAGATCCTTGCCCTTTCCTTTTTGCTTCAGGAACTCTTTAAGGCCCTTGCTGAACACATTGTCCCCTTTCAGAGGCAGGTTCTGTAAAAAATTCTTTGACTCATTGTCTGCCTCCTAAAGTTTGAGCCATAGGGCTGTCTGGCTCTGTTTGCCAGGACAGCAGATCTGGCTTCTAGTTTTAGGGTATCTACTGCCATGTCCCCCAGATACTTAGCAGTGTCAAGGGTACAATCCAGTAGTTCTGCTTCCCTGGACGTGGGGTCAGCTTTTTCTAACAGCTCCTCCAACCAGTGGATCTGTGCCCTGGTGGAGTACACCGCTGTGACTGTGGCTCTTGCTGTCATTCCTGAGCATTGGAAGAGTTAACATTTCTTCAACTCTTTTGTCAGTGGGATCCTTAAGGGAAATGGTGCCGCAAGGTAGCACTGTCATTTTACTTAGTGCTGCGATTTGCGGGTCTATACTTGGAGCCATGCACCACAACTTGACCTTTTACTCCTGCACTGGATACATTCTGTCTAGGTTTCTTTTCTTGGACATGCAACCCGGCTCTGCTGCCTCCCACTCTTTTAAGAAAATATCAGCAATTTCGGGACAGCTAGGGAAGGTGTCCCTGGAATTCTGGTTCTGCTGTTTCATAGAATCAATTTTGGACTCCAGCTTGGGTGCTGCTATGTCAAAACCCATTGTAGATTTTATTGCCTGCATGAGGCCTGGGATTAAATCAAAGGAACAAAGTTTCAAAGTTAGTGAAGGTGTCTTGAGTACAACATCCATGTCCTCGTCCCCCGATTCGACATCCTCACCGTTGTCTTGTGCCCCACCATCATCCCCATCATCTGGTGAGGGAGTAGGGGTTCCCTATTGTTATCTGGCTGTGGAGTGGTGCTTGGACCTGGAGTAGGAAGTGGCACAGGTGCAGGTTGTTGACCTCATCTTGGTCAGTGACTGTAGCTTTCCCATGACCTTGAGCATAACATTTTGTTGGATCTCCATCATAGCCAATGTCACCTGTTGGGTATGGATAAGAAGTGCTCCTGGATTCATCCAGCTGGAGGCTCCAGGCCCTTGGTCATCCAGTTCGGTATTAGGGAGTTGGCCCCCTGCTGACTGTTCATCCTCATGTAGACAAGCTGGGCATTGAGGACCTGGGTTATGGGGCATCAAGGCAGTACTGCATGAGACGCACTTCTTGGCCTTTACCATCTAGGAGATGAAAGAAGGGCAAAGTTATATATATATACCCCGTGGGGTAAATCACCTGTGAACCAGATAGAAGTATGATAATATTGCAAGTATCCAGCTATCACATATATTTCTATATGTAGATATATAGCTATATATATATATATATAAACAAACAATATATCTATATGACATCACAGAGGCTCGTGGAACATGATCCCTTAGAAGCGTAGAGTTGGCCCCCCCATTGCAGTACAGATCAAGAAGGCTGTAAACAGGAAGGGGGTGTGTGTATGTATTGACAACCTGCTGCCTTCGAAATCCTGAATGAGCTCCAAATGCTTGGCGCACATCTTGGTAGGTGACATCTGGGAAAGGCCAACAGTGCCTGTTGCATGATGCAGTGAGACGGATAATGAATGGTATCCAGACTAAGATGTCAAATCCTGTTTAACAGGGTCCTGCTGGCTAGGGGGCCCTAGACCAGTCTGGTGGTGGGTACCTTAAAATGGTGTCCATGCTACAACGCTCACCCAAAATAGCGGCCGAAAGTTATTGGGATTGCCCCAGTAGGATGGCTGCCAGGCCATGCGGTGACGACCTGCCTAAAATGGCAGTCAAACGTTGTCCTGGAATTCTTTCTCAACCAACATGGTGATCGAGCCATGCAGTGGAAGCCTAGTTTAAAATGGCATCCGAGATGGCAACCAAATGTGGTAGTGGGCCCTATTCATGGTGCCATGTGGTGCCAAATGTGCGCAGAATCTAAGGGAAAAAACAAAAAAAACAGCATTCTTGCTTGGAAAAGAATAGCAGCACTCTCACTCTTCTTGCATTGGTCGCTGGTTTAGGGACCGCTTGCTTGAATTCCCAGTGAACTGGAACCTGATTCTTTTTCTCTTGCTGCATTTCCCAGAAGGAGGTTACTCCCAGGCTCATGCTCCAATGTTTTTGTTTAATCGGAAGAACACCCCCCGTCTCAGTCACTGTGAGAGGGACTGCTAAGCCGTGTCAGATTTCATGTCCTGCACTACCAGCAGATTCGGTAGTAGCGTAGGAAGTCTCAGAGTGATCACGTGAGCTCCACTTGGGAGGGGAGGCCACGGGAACAGACCTAAGTCACTGTGTGAACTGTAGTGGTGCTTTTGGGAGCAGGTCCCCGCTTGGGAGGGGGGACTACCAGCTACTGGGCGGGCGCTAGAGTGTGAGATTCAAAACGTATATCCAGGCATGCCGAAATCGCTCGCTACAGCATCATTACACATTCCTTCTTATTTTATGAGATCTCAACAAATTCATTCTAATTTAGCAAGATTCTTTACAAAGAAGTGTATTCTACCTTCTTAAAGCTGTATTCTAGCTTCTTATATATATCACAAGAGTACACAGAGGCGAGAGAAATTACAGGACTAAATTTCCTCAGTCTTTTCCAGCATGCTACCAGCATAAACACAGTTCAGAAATAGTATATTCAGAAACAGTGAACATCCTATTCATTCTGTCTGATTCTCTCAGGCCATGAAGGTAAACTAAATCAACAGCAATTGCTGAGATGCATATTTTAATCTAGGCAGGAAAACCTGAGCACTATTTGCTGTTAATCTAGCTGGAAACAAACACTTAATTAACAAAATTCCTCCTGGCTTCCAATGCAAGCACAAATTGATTGAAACTAATTCTTGTGGGAGTCACACCTTTACTGCAAAAACACTTTTTTGGCCTACCTTCAGTTAATTGATCACACAAGGACTCGTGTAGTGCTTGTAGCCTTTTCAGATGCAAAGGTTGAAGTGGAGAAGAGACTTCTGGGAGCTAGGTATGCTGAGAAATTTGATCTGGGTCACATGTGCATCACTAGCCTATCAGATGGGTTGGGAACCCATGAGGTAATGTCTGGAGTGTCATGGATACAACATAACACAATCATTGTTCTCACAAAGGCCTTTGACATTGTGATCACACTGTACTTTGCAACAAGTTAATGGCCCTGGGAATATATGACACTGACCTTCCCTGGTTCAGAAGTTACCTGTCCAACAAGCAGCAAGTCAGGTATGGATCCTCCCTCTCCAATCCCACCCCTGTCTCAACTGGTGTCCCTCAAGGCTCAGTATTTGGATTCCTTTTCTTCTCCCTCCACATTAACTCTGTCTACTGTTGCAGCTCAAATAGTACACCAGTCTTGTATGCTGATGATCGGATGTTTTCTCTAGCACCCAGTATATGGCCAGTATTAACAAAAAGCTATCTCCTGACTTCCAAAAATAGCTTCATAAGAACTGGCATCTATTGAAAGGCACCAATTCATAGGTAATGTTATTTCAGTCTGCCCTTCAATTAAAGACTACCAAACTCCTCTTTCAGTGGCGTGTGATAATGGTACATCCTTGGTCAGAGTCCCTTCCCTTAGCTATCTGGGTGTTATGTTTGACCCCCTCTGAATTTTTCTCTCCACGTGGTGTTTACCTGTAAGCCAGTCAGTGTCAGAATCAGACTTACTTACAAAGCTAGCCACAATCTCGCTGTCAGAGCTCATACTCTATTGCCGGAGGAATTTTGCTCCCTAAACTCTCGTGCAGTTTGCCTGTTTGTTCAGACACCTTCAACTTGACATTACACAAATAGGATATGGCATATAATAATGTCTGTCATTTTTCCCTTTCTTGCAATCGACTAGGCCATCATTGCACTTTGTATTTGAAGCTTGGTTGGTTCCCTCCATCTACTGTGTGAGATCCCTTCTTGGGAGGCATCACTCACAGTGTAATCCTCAATCAGATGCCACTATCGCTTGCCTCCCTTCTGTTGCCATACAGAAATGTGTATCCACTCAAATCATCTGAACTCAATCTCCTAGTAATACCTAGGACAAGGACCAAATTAGGTGAAATAGATTTCTCAGTCTCTGCCCCTAAACTATGGAACACCATATTGACCAACATCAGACACTGTTCTGTTACACGCACTTTTCAGAATCTGTATTGTTCCCACTTGTAACTTGCTGTATGTATCTGCTCCTAGCCTTGAACACAGATAAACTTTTTTGCCTATGTATACAGTACTTACTCCCTCAAACCTGTCACTTTAATATCTGTTATGTTGAATGTACAACTGCGTTATACCATTGTGTTTTATCTTTTGTGACATTATTCTCATGTTTCATCTTCTTATTGTCGTGTACTGTACTGCTTACTGGATTGTAGTCTCCCAGTCTGTCTCTGAAAATAGGCAAATGTCTGTCTAGCACACCTTACCTAATTGATAAAAAACAACTAAATAAATATTGGCCTGTTTTTAAGGGAAACCCCAGTTTAGGAAAAGCATTAGGAAATGTGCCTAGGTTCTCTTTTAGAAAAGCTAAAAACCTCAGATATCACTTAGTGCATAGCCAGTTTACAGAAAGTGTGGACAGAGCTGCCAAGACAGGCATAGCATAGTTTCCAATTAAGCCCATAGGGATGTTTAAATGTGGAAACTACAGTTCCTGTGGCTATTGCAAGCAAGACAAAAAGACTGGAGCACCTGAAAGGGACACTGTTGTACATAATTATGGAATTTATAAGTTACACCACTAGTTTTGTTGTATACATTATCTGGGACTGCTCTCCAAAAATGTGCATTGTGCATACTATCAGGACTCTTATGGAAAGAATTCTGGAGCATGTGAGAAGTATCACACTATCAGAAACACTGGAGGGTAACCATTTCTACAGAGGCACAGTTGTAACCCAAAAGCTATGAATTTCATGGGACTGGAATGGGCTGAAAAAATAAAAGGTGAGGGGACAGACTTAGGGCCCTATATTCAAAACTTTGCCCTGGGGCAAAAGTAGCACTGCCCAGTGTGCTAAATTAGCCCGGAACCAATAGTCCGCTATATTCAAAAGGGATAGCCCCGGTGCTAAACCTGCTGAATATAGCATTCTAAGGAAGCCGGGCAAACTGGGCTGGGAGTGCAGTACAAAAATAGCCCTGAAATAAGACAGCTCTGAATATAGCAACCAGGAAGTGCAAACCACAACAGCAACCCAGTTCACAGTGACCAGAAGGACTGTAGAGGTGAACCATGTGGCCAATGTGTGTGCTAGCAAAGGAGTGGAGTCAGTAGAGCTGCAAGCATCAGCGCATGTGAATATACAGTGTGCAGAAATTAAAAATGTTTCTGAAACGTTTGCACAGCGCACATACAATTATGCAGGTCTTGTGCGGTGCTAAGCCATTTGCCAGGTGCTATCATGTTTGCCCAGGGTAAAAATCTGTTATATTCAAAAGTGACATGCAAATGAGCCTACTTAGGCAGTCAGTGGGCAAATATCCAGATTAGCATCTCATTATGCCCTGATTTGCATGCAGTTTGCCCAGTGCTATTGCAGGGTCCCACAGCTCCACCTGTAGGTCAGTCTGGAAGTACAAGGGCTGGCTGGGTCTGCCCACAGGTCCACCTGTAGGTAAGTTGGGTGGAGCATAGTGGTAGCTGCAGGCCAATGTACAGAACTGCGTAGAATAATGTGCTTCAGGGGACTGCACAGCACATGCACTGGTGGTGGTGTTGGATGCAATAGTCCAACTGTAGTTCCTGCTATACATTGCACAGCAGACAGTACAGTGACACAGGGGCCAGTGGTGTGTACCAGGCAGGCAAAAACATAAAGGAAGAAGGAGTACAGGAAGATACCAAGTACTTGCACTCAGACATGGCAAACAAAGGGGGCGCCTATTGTTGGTATGGCATGGCAGCACATAGTTTGGCTTACGTTTACATAACGAGGGGGCAGTGCGTCAGTTTTGAGTACATGTTTACAATTCCTGGCTACACCCCTGTTGCTGGGTGTGTGTGCTGTGGTGTCTGTACAGATGTTCGGTACGTGGCTTAGGGAGGGGCACATATGATCAGACAGGCACACTGGTGTTGGGGTATTCTCAACACTGACCTGTGTGTACTGCATGGCGTGTCCCAGCCCTGTGGCCATACCCAGTCTGTGGTGTAGCCTGGCCACTTGTACACCCTCCCCTCAACACCCTCCATGCCAACAGTGCTGCATGTGTGTACTGGCATCTGTTGGTGTCCACAAAAGGGTGGTCTGCAGGTGTGTACTCTATGGCCACACTGCCATGGTGTCCACTGGGAGCTGGGTCACCACTTACTGCCTGGGATGGCTGGGACTGGTGGCAGATGACGGCATCATAGTGATGCCATCAGTGAGCAGCATGTGTCCTCTATGTCTGGCTTATTTCTGTGTGTCATACTTATTGGTTATGGTTGCACAAAGCCACGCAAATGTCACACAAAGCTGTGCAAAGCCACAAAATCACGCAAAGCTGGTTTGCCCAGAGTTAAGACAACCTTTTCCTGAGCGGTAATTTGCACCACGCAAAGTGTTGCACTAAGTCACGCAAAACCACTTTGCCCGGTGCTATTCGCTGAATACAGCATTGCTCTGACATGCCACCTCAGTTTGCTCCTTGCATACATTATAATTTTGCCATGCATTAATGCAGTTTGCACATGCTATTTGACCTTTTGAATATAGCAGACCCGCACTAACCCGGCGCTAAACCTGTGCAAATGGTTTGCCCCCAGTGCAAAATTTTGAATACAGGGCTCTAAGGAGGTACTTCAAAGGGGATGTTTTGGCATTTTAAATTGAATAGCTTCAAACCACATGGTCCAAATGAGGATTGGGATTTGAAAGCCTTCCTATTAAAACTGAGCATTGTTTCTAATGAGCCTTGAAATAAGGGAGGCATGGATCTGAGCATTGACATTTAGGGATAATATGGTTAATTAGAGTGATGATTATTACTGATTTATATATGTATATGCAATATGAATTTTTGATTCTGTCTATTTCGTCTTTGTTTTCCAGTGTGATAATGGATATGGGACAGAACAGTACAAGCAGGTCCCTGATTTAACACAGTTGGCACAGGTAAAATGGGTGACTGCAGCATTAGAGGTGACTTCAAAGCAAACCATATATCATTCTGTCTTTTGGAAGCATAAAAGCATCCAGGTAATATATTTATAAATGGGACAATTTGTCTTTAAAAATTAAATTTACAGCCCCGGAAATGTAGAAATTTTGGAGGGGTGGATAGCTGGATATCTCTTGTGCTTCTGATTTCGTTTAACCTTGCAGTACAGGTTTTAGACTTTTTGTATATTGCGCACTTGGTGATTCTGAAAGTGGTTGATAGAGTTTGGTGTTATTCACTATGATTAATGTTATTTTAAGGTGCAACGGGTCAAGCCTTTGGGTTGCCATGACAACATAAAATGTTAAAGTCATCCTGATGCAGGATTATGATGTCATGCCAGGCAACCTTATATAGGGGTTCTTCAGCTTGTACCCCCACCCCTAACAAAGCTCTAACAAATGAAGCACCAGGGTACCTTGTGGTAGTGGCTGTATGTGCTGACAACTACCTGGGAAAGCAATGAATAATGTTGTCTGAAAGTGATTAGTGTCTCTCTTCAGTGTGCACTGCTTTTTTTTTTTTATTCTGTTTGACACAGGGGTTAGCCTCCTCTTGCACGTGGCACCTGCATGCCATATCTGAGAAGTACAGGTCTGGTTTGTTTGATTTGGCAGAAATTGGTAACTGCTGGTACAATGGACTTTGGTTATTTAAGTGGCTGCAACAAGGGCTCTGCCTTCTTTTTGCTTTTGTTTGTCTTTACCATGGCCGTTGCCAGATTGTGGAATAAAATCCACTTTATTTAATTTCCTTGACTGAGATTTATTCATTTACATGGCCTGAGTGCAGTTCTTCATCGAGATTGAAGTATAATGTGGAGGGCAGACGGCCCTTTTTGAACTTAACCAGTCAGAATAAATGGAGATAGCAAGTCTCAGCACTATTCTTTTTCTTTGCTTCACTTTTTTTGCCCCTACCTGCAGTAGATATCAGCTCGGAGCTTCAGGAACTAGTACCAGCAGAAGAGGCAAACAGGACAAAGGCTTCAAGTATGTAGGGGTTTCCAAAGGTTGAACTTGGCACCAGCAGACCTGTTTTTGGGTCCCACAGATTCCACAGCATTAAATTAAATAACTAAATAAAATGGGAGGCAGAAAATAGACAGGACAGGGGATGGTTTGTGAGAGTAGACAAGCTGAGCTGGGAACCATGTCTTCCTTGTAAATTCTTGTTCCAACAGGTGGGTTCTTTTTTGCCACCGGTTATTTTATTCTAAGTCTGGTAAGTTTGTTAAGCATTTTAATTTCTCAGAAACATGCCACTTTGATTTATACATTAAATGAACCATGTGATATTTTTAATATGATGGAAAAATTAAGTTAACCAGCACAGGTGCAGGGTCGAAGAATGCTGACTATCATGTGGCACTCCACGAGCTACTGCTTTCCAGTGTTGCATTGATGCAGATGGGCATTGTTTGACTTGTCCTCCACTCTTTTCATCATCCCCTGTCATTGCCTTCATGTATAGAGACTTTAGTCACTGATTTATTTTTCACATTATCATAAGTTTCAAAAATATTTTCCACAGCAGATTTGTTGGGCTATGTTTTTTATGGGATTGGAGAAACACAATTTGACTCGCCTGTTATATTTTGGAAGGAAGGTTTGGCAATATTATAAGGTGCACATTTTGGTTGCTATACTGCTGATTAGTTATCATTCATAGGCATGGTCTTAAAAAAAAAGACTTTAAGTTTCAAGTTTCTCCAGTGCCACATGACTCAGGAATCCAATAGGAGATCATGTAATAGGTGTAATATTATGGAAAGGAAAATCAGCCCCAATTCAATAAAGAGTAAGAGGGAGTTTGCTGCTCTAATGGTATCTGGAGGCATCAAGAACCAAGGGGTGTCACAGCAGCACAAATGTTTTTGCATAGCAGTTCATAGGGGATATAACTGTTATAAGCATTTTTAAGATATTTTATTTTGACACAGGCTACATTTTAAGTAATTGATTAAGTAATTAAAGAGAGGTGAATGCACTGGAAAACAGCAGCAGTATAAGGAACTCCACTCTTGTCTGATTGTTGATCTCATTAGACGAAGACTTCCCATTATGTATAATAAAGTCAGTGACGTTCACTTGGAGACTTTTTTAAATTTTTTGGGACAACCATCCACTAATACTAAAAGCATTAGAACACAGATTATAAAGAGGGAGCCACCACTTCATACACATCAGCAGGCATCAGTGGTAGAGCTGGAACAGAAGAACCTCAATAAAAAACAACTATCCAGGTATTATATGCATCTGAAGTCGATAGACATTTCTAGCTGATTTCTCAAAATCATGATGCAAGCACAATTCCAGATTGCAGGTGCTGCTGAAGTCTCTGAATGCCACCTGCCACATGACCCCTCCCCAATCGATGGAGCTTGTGGAGGAGATACGCAAAACATAGTTATTTCCTATATAATGAAAAAATAACATATTACTAGTAGCTTGTATTTTGCTTATTGGGTAAGTCCCCTGGTGGGCTGCTGGGGTGTGCTACCAGGTCAGCTGCACAGTAATATGTCCGCAGTGTGGTTATGTGCCGTGGTTATAGGGTACAGTGAGGCAGATTACCTGTGAATTTGCTCTGGACTTCTGCAGGGCTCCAGAATGTTGGTAAGGAACTTGCCAGTCACATTGTTTATGACTAGATAGTACTAAACAAAAACCCTTGGTTGGACACTTACTGTATCATCTAAATTGTAAATTGACAAGCCTTCCTTGCAAGGACAGTAATTGGGATCACTGTAACAGGATACCTGTAAAGCATCTCCATCAAACATTTAGTTAGTAAACAGTAATTCAGAGTTCATTCTCAGCAATTCAGAGTTGGGTGAACAGAAGCATACATAGGCTGACCTGGGGACTTAGATTCCCAGGTTTAAGCTCCAGCTAGGGCAGCAGCAGTGCCACAGATAACTTTGGCATTCCAGAGCCCCTGTATTCAGATTTCAGGTAAAAAAAAAAACAGAAGAAAGCACATAAATGGCAGGTTGGCCAGTACTGATGTTGTGGGTGACTGCACAAGGGGACAGGCCAGGAGGAAGGGGAGGTAATAGCGGGGTAGGTCTGGTAACACCTCAAATCAATCTGGACTATATCACAGTCTGCCTGGTGGTGCAGTTGAGGCAGAAGCCTGAACAGCAAATGAGGTGTTCATGTGCATAGTTGTTTTCTTTGTCATTACTGCATGAGCTTCATTATGGCAGGAGTAAGGCCCTGATCAAGTATAGATTTTGAGCAGCAGCTGATAGCCCTGGTATGGGAGTGAAGAAGAGGATGGTGGGTGCAGTCTTTGGCAACCCCATTGGGCCCAGTCTGACAGAGCCAGCAGGGCAGCACCAACCAGAACCACCCAGTCCTGTGCATGACTCCAGCAGCAGTGCAGGCAGGGGAAGTCAGGGAAGGTCACTGAAGGCCAAGATTGACCTGCCAGTGTCCACACCACCTCAGCCAGGTATGCTTGATTTTGACCAGATGTCAAATGAGGAATTGTGAATATTGTTTGTGCACACCTTCCAGATGCCCATGCCAGGGGCAGGGATGCCTCCTATGAAAAAAAAACAAGCATAGGGACGCTTCATCCTGGGGGTTAGGCAGAGTGTTGCAGCCACCGCTACTGGCACCAGCATATCCAGGCCTGGCACCTTTACTGACACCAGTGCCGCCTCCCATCCCTTTGTTCACCCAGCTGGGGCCATGATTTCCAGTCACAGTCCTGACCCCCTTGCATACACCCACACCAGCCTCCAAACAATTATCCCTGCATCTGGGATGGTAGCCACCAGTCATACTCCCATTGGAACCATTCTCTGGCCCATGGCCAGGGCCACTTCCTTACCTGTTGGACCCTTTCCCTGGCCCTATCTTGAATGTATGGCCAGTGCCATTGCAGGTGCCATTGCAGTACCCTCAGCTCTGCTTCCGGTGCCACCTTCCCCTAACCCAATTCTAGTGGCCCCACTGCCAGGGCCACAACTGGGTTTACCCATTGCACTGTCACCACTCCCTCTCACAACCCAACAATCCCTCAAAGTTGGTGGGACAGAGTCTGCTGCCAGAACTGGTGGACCCTCCCATTCCTTCATTGACCTTGGAAGAAAAGATGTACAGGTAGCTGGACTTGATGGTACAGAAACAGAAGAAATAGCCAAAGGCACGTCAGGGGGTGCAGACCAGGGAACAAGTCAGATGGAAGGCAGGGAGCTAGAACAGCAACAATCAAGTCAGGTAAAACAATGGTCATATGTGTCCATTGTTGACCTGGTGGGGTCACACCTGAATGACAAAGTACAGCAACAGATCATAGGTGGGAGGGGTGTAAGTTTGTGGATGTTTTTACACAGCTTAATAGGCCAAAAGGACAAGGAGAAGGTTGAAGGGGTAGAAAGCAAAAGTAAAGTAGTTATTCACCACAACTGGGAAAACTGACAAGCAAGGTTTGCTGTTTATGGAGGTTTGTTAACTAAATTGTGTCTGTAAAAAGTCACAGGTTTGTGGAGCTACTACAGCCTCATCATGGCATTGCATGCATCGAAAAGGGGGATGGAGATGGTTAGAGTATGATGAATAGTTTTCCAGGAGGAAACAGAATAAACCCAGCATGATCTTGGGAGCCCTAGGTCTTCCTTTTGTGTGGTGTATTGAGGTGGGGGGGATACAGCATTTTGGCAGTAGTTTCCTGATTTGCCATATGCAGTCCTGAGACAGAGCTTTACAACAGGAAACAGCGGTCCAGCAGCAGGGAACTCTGGTAAGGGGGGGTGGGGCAGTCTTGTCATTACAATCAGGGGACATGTAAGGTGAAGACCTATAAATATAAGCAAGAATTCTTTGCTTGTAGGCAGAATTACCCTTTCATGCATTTCATGAAAGGCAATAGTCCACAGCTCTTTAAGAAGGGGCAAGGGAAATCTTTCAACCCTAATAAATGTGGAATGCAGTAAGCGCTGGTTGGAAGGTTACCCAGAGAGATGGGACACCTTTGTCCCTGGTACAGGGCTTTGAGCAAGTCTTCAGGATTCAGTACAGAGACCCTTGCAAGGCTTGTGAGGTGGAGAACCTAAAATTTGCCAGGGACCAGCTGGACATAGTTTGGGCAAAACATGGGAAGAAAGTGGTGTTAGGCAGGGTCAGTAGACCATTTGAGTAACTGCCATACCTCCACCTCTGTGTAGCTCCCATAGGTCTGGTGCCAAAGAAGCTGCCTGGGGAGTTCTGGTTGATAAATCACATCCTAACAAGAGGATGACTCTGTCAATCATCACATTGACCCAGGGAATACTTTGGCATCATACATGCTATTTGACACAGCCATCAAGGTGGTGAAGTGGTCAGAAGAGAGGCGTTACTATTTTTATTTATTTTTTATTTCATTTATTAAGTCTTGGATTACAAATACCTTTGAGCCTTGGCTCTTTGACAAAGGTTCCACGTCAGAGAAGTACAAATTATGGGGAACATCATGACAGACATTACAACAATGTGGACATTGCAAACAGAGTACAGATTAATACAATTCAAGGGAAGGATTGTTCAAGTTCAAGTTCAAGTTTATTGCAGGAAAACTCCATTGAGCAAGCTCATTCACAAGGAGGTCCTGTGACATAAACACTTAAAGTACAAACACAGATAGGTAATAACAGTATATACATGAAATGCACGTTACATGATACAGGTTGGATATACATACAAGGGTACCACGTAGGGTGACCACAGGTGGTAAACATTGATATGAGACAGGGAAGTGACTTACAGGTTGCATACTGATAAATGAAACATGATAACTGGTGTGTGCAATACATATATTTTGGCAGCTAGAACAAACAACAGACTACAACTGATATGGGGGGGAGGAGTGATTTGATAGAGTAGCAGTGGAGAGTAAGCATAGATAAAGCCAGGAGTAGAAGGGGAATGGAAAGCAGTTAATATGACAAATCAATTATACCTTACCAGTGGATAAATATGGCACACATGGGGAAGGAAGAGACTTATGACAGTTACAGGTGTCTTTTTATTTGCTAAACTTAGCGATTTGTAGAAGTTTATTGAAACTGACCTAGTTAGTTTCAGTAACGGTTTGTAATTGGTTCCAAATGGAGGAAGGGCATGCAATAGCACATTTACCAAAGAAAGTCCACGCCCTGGTATGTCAAGCATAATAAAGTCAGATTTTCTTAACGAGTATGCACCATGAGAGAGATACTAATAAGGGAAGAGAGATAGTTTGGCAATCTTGCAGGAGCAGTTTAAGAGTCCATAGCCCAGCATGGAGCAGGCGTCTAGTAGTAAGGGATGTCCAACCAACAGCTGCATATAAGTCACAGTGGTGCGAACGGTAAGGGGAGTTGGTAATAAACTGTAACGCATGGTAATAAAGGATGTCCAGTTTACTTAGATTTGCAAGAGTGGTGGAGGAATAGATTACATCGCCATAGTCGAGTAGGGAGAGAAAAGTGGCCTATACAAGCTTGTTTCAAGTTTCAAGGGGGAAAAGGGGCCTATTTCTGTAGAAGAAACCTAACCTTGCTTTTAACCTTCTAGAGACATCTTCGACGTGGTCATTGAAAGATAATTTATTGTCGATCCAGATACCCAGATATTTAAATTTGGTTACAACTTCCAGAGGCTCGTTTAGCGTGGTGACAATGAAGTCTTGGGCAAGGGTATTGGGGGGGCCTGTGACAGCACTGCGGGAGAATATAATCGCTTTAGTCTTCTTAGCATTGAGCAGAAGCTTTGCCTTTATTAGATTATGCTCAAGTTGTGTGATGTCCGCTTGAAGCACTCCCTTAACTTCAAATAACGATGAGCCAGAAGTATACAACACAGTATCATCTGCAAAAAAGTGCAGATTCGACGTAGATATGTCAGCATCTAAGTCATTAATGTACAAAGAAAACAAGATAGGGCCTAAGATGGATCCTTGGGGGACTCCTCTTGCAACTGGCAAGGCAGCAGAAAAAAAGCCTTCCACCTTTACTTTTTGGAATCTTCCAGTTAGGTAGCTAGAGAACCACTGGGTGGTATGGTATGTGGCACCCAACTTTGCAAGGCAATTGACTAATAGTTTGTGAGCAACAGTATCAAAAGCTTTGCTGAGGTCCAAAAAGACTGCACCAGTTACCTTATTAGCATCTATAGCAGAGATCCAATCATTGGTTACTTTTGCTAGTGCAGTGATTGTGCTATGATTAGCCCGGAAGCCAGATTGAGCTGGGTTAATGAGAGAGAGAAGGTTTGCAAGTGAGATTTTAGCTGAATATGGATCAGTTTTTCGAGAACTTTAGAAAGGATAGACAATATGGAGATAGGCCTATAGCTGTTTACATCACATGGGTCACCAGATTTAAATAGAGGGAGGATATGTGCTGATTTCCAGCAGGACGGCACAGTAGCAGATGTAATGGAAAGATTGAAGATGTGGAGAATTGGGGCAGTGAGATGGGCATAGCCTGACCTTAGGAAAAAGGGTTCCAAGCCATCATCCCCTGTGCTTTTTTTGGTGCCTAAGTTAAGAAGAGAATCTTCTACTTCTTTATAAGTTATCTCGCGCAGTTGCAAGGGGCTGGGTGCAGGACTAGATGTAGGGGAAGGGGTATGCTGGCTCACCGCAGCACCAGCATAAGGTGACGAGTCAAAAGCTAATCCAGCTGTGGCAAAGTTGGAGTTAAGTTCCTCCAGAATTAGGGACTTGTTTTCCACAATCTTGCCACTTGCAACTATCTTTGTTGGGACAGAGGGGGCCATGGGCCGTCCTTCTATAGCTTTGATAGTCTTCCATATTTTATGAGGGTTACCTTTAGCTTGTTCGAGAGTAGAAATATAATAGTTAGCTTTAGCAGAGCGAAGTTTTTTCACACAGTTATTCCTGGCTGTTCTAAAGGCCTGCCAATCCGAAGATTCTTTGGAATGTCTAGCTTTAGCCCAGAGCTTATCTCGAGCTATAACAAGGCAGCCAGCTGCATTTGCAGGAGAAAATAGACAACAGATAAGAAGTGCCAGAGTCATAGGGAGAGGGAAGAGGGAAGGGGGGGAAGGAATGTAGGAAGGGTGGGGAGAGGGTGAAAAGTGCAGCACTGGGTATACCAAGATGTGAGGGTAGAATCCAATGAGGAGGAGAGGGGGAAACCACTAGAGCAGGAAGGGAAGTGGAGAAACAAGGTTAAATTGGGCAGTCACAGGAGCTGTTGGTAGTGAGATAGTTCTGGAGCCTAGTTTTAAACATACCAATTGTTGGGGCAGAGGAGATGGTGGGGCTGAGGCCATTGAACCAGAGTGGCACTCGATAAGCAAAAGAGCGTTGTCCCTGTGAAGTGTGACAGTGGGGGACTTTCAGTAGTTGTAGTGTGGATCTCCTAAGGCACCATTTGTTAATTCGGTGTTGTAACAGAGTTGAGATCCCAGAAGGTGCAAGGCCAAGGTAGATTTTTTTCGCCATGGAGCAGGTGAGAAACTTTATGCGGTTTGATAGCTGGAGCCAGCCGGTCTGAGTGTACAGGTCACATGTGTGGGTGAGACGGTGAGCAGCAGTGATGAGCCGACATGCCTCATTTAAGGCAGTTGAGAGGCATCTAAGGGCTGTGGTTGTGGCCAAGTCATAAATGATGACACCATAATCTATTACAGAGATTGCAGAGCTCAGGACTGCAACCTTCAAAGCTTCTGGCGTGAGGTGTGGTCTGTGTTTGTAGAGGAGACCAAGCCATATATTAGCAGCTCTAGCTACATTACTAGGCACGGGCAATACAGAATCAGCTGTTTGCTTGTTGCCAGTACAGCCACAGGACAGGAATTTATTGGGCATCAAATATGAGGGTTGCTGTTATGTGCACAATGACATACCTATGGGTTGTGCCATGGTGTGTGCAGTGTTTGAACAATTTAGCACCTTCTTGCACTGGGTCACCTCTAAGATGACAGGCAGAGCAGAACTCATCCACTACCTGGATGATTTTCTTTTGGTAGACAAAGCAAGGACTGATCACTGTGCATAGCTAATGGAAGCATTCTGAGCCCTGTGTGGGGACCTGAGGGGTACCATTAGACCATGACAAGACAGAGAGGCCAAATACACAATTGTGCTTTTGGGTATCGAAATCGATACTGTCACCATGGAGTTCCAGCTGCTGGCTGAGAAAGTCAATGCCCTTCAAATATTGTTCAAAAAGCAGTTCAGGCACACAAACTGACCCTGAGGGAGTAGCAAAGGCATTGGAATTTCACCTGCAAAATCTTGTCAATGGGAATAACTTCTCTCTGATGGCTGACAAAGTGAGGTGTGTGCTGCAGCAAGCCTTCACAGGCTTTGGGTCACCAAGTCCTTGCAAAATGACCTCCAAGACTTGTCCTGTTTTAACAGCATGGCCATTTGCCCCACTGCAGTCACAAGCCATGAGTTAGAGCTTTACACATATGTGTTTCAGGACATAGGCTTTTGGGCTTACTTTTGAGGAACCTGGTGTGCAGGGCCATTGCCCCAGTTATGAGTGGGGGTTGGCTTGTTTTGTCAAGTTACAGTCCTCAAATTCTTTCCCGCTGATGTGGCTTTAGAGATTTTGAGGGAGCAGTTGTGCAATAAACAGGTGACATTTAGGACAGACAGCATGGGATAGTATACAGCATGAATGGGCAACTGGGAAGGAAGGGCCTCATTTGGAGTATGATGAGGGTATTCATACTGAGGTGTTTGATTTTGCATATACAATTCAGGGCAATACATGTACCTGGTGTGGACAATGAAGTGGCTGATGCTGTTTCTCATTTTCAGTGAGAGAGGTTTTTGAGCTGGTGCCAGAAGCAGAGACTGCCCAAGGGAAGCCCCCCCCCCCCACCTCTTGGAGTTGGTGGTACAGAACAATGAGAGTTGCTTAAACACTCATTAACACCCAGCATGAGGGCAGCATACCAGAGGGAGTGGCCACTTTTATGGGGGTGAGGTAGCAGCTGGGTTGGAAAGCTGCCTGACCAGTACCAGAAGACCAGCTGTGTGCATACTTCCTTCACATGAAGTGCCATGGATCCAAACCAGCAATGGCTGGGCAACACTTGGCAGGGATTGCCTGGTTTACAAAGGCAATGGGGTTGAGGAACATAACATGGTCCTTTTGCATCCATAAGATGCTCATAGTGTGGGCCTGCAAGGTGGCCAAAAAGGGAACATGTGACACTCAATTAGCCAACATTGCTAGTTAAAATAATGAACATCCTCCCCAAGGATTGTTCATTAACTGCATAGGCACAGCTGTTTCAGTCAGTCTTCGTAGTGGCATTCTGTGGGGCATTTAGGGTGTCTGAAATCACCCAATCAAGTAAATCGTCAGCTTTGCTTGTGGTACTGGGTTGGGAGGATGTGGTGATGACCACCACGAGGGTGTTCATCTGCTTAAAGCACAGCAAGATGGACAAGAGGGCCAGGGGCTACTACTGCAGTCTCAGGTCATCTCATGGGGTTCACTGGTATATCTGGGGGGGGGTCTGCCGATATACAGCAGATGACTGCTGGGGGTAGGCCTTTCTCTGCCACAGTGGTAGTTCCCCATCACCTTGTTCCAATTTTGTCATCTGCTGGGCAAGGCCCTGTAGGCATTAGGGATGACTGACCTGGAGTATAATATTCCCTCTTTCAGGATAAGGGCTGTTTCTAATGCTACGGTAGAGGGTTGGACAGACACACAGATTCAGTCCTGGGATGATGGAGGTCTCAAGCATTCAATAAATATGTACATTCTCAATTACTTTAATCTTCTGTGCTTTGTTTTAGTCACAGGTCAAGATTCTGGGGTGAATCAAGTGTGGATGTGTGACCATTTGTTTGTCCATTGGATGACGGCAAGAGCATGACAGCTTCAGGGGGAGCAGATTTATTTTTCCATCCTCTGTGGGTATGGATACACTGGATGGGCCAGAGCAGAACAAAGTGGGGTGAGTTGATCCACTGGATCATGGCTGAGTCTTGACACTATGGCCCACCAGATGTGCTTGTCATCTACCTTGGTGGAAATGATTTGCAGCTCATGAAGTCTGTTGAGTTGCAGAACAGGATGCAAGAAGATTTGGGCCGGGTGTGTTATGAATGATTGATGACAAAGATAATGTGCTCCCAAATGGAACAGAGGCAGTGGTGGTGCCAAACTTGGAAAACCAGTGCTATAGAGAGGGTGTATGGTTTGACCAATATGGCCATGCATTTCATTATGAACTCCATTGGAGGTCAGCTGTTGCAGCATGATGGGACCTTGGCAACAGATCCCATGAGTGTATGCAAAAGACAGGGTGCACCTATCAGACTTAGGGAACAATGGATTTTTAGCTGACCTATGGAGTGGTTTTGAGGAAGCCATGGCATGATGTGCTTGTTGCAGGGCTAAATATACAAACTGTAGTGGGACACTCATCATGTGGCAGTATGGTAGTCATGCAGTATTGAACAGGTGAATTAACAGAGAGAGGTGAGGCCTTCGTGACTAGTACCAGAGGGGTACCAGCCATTGGCATAGGATAACTCTCTGACTTAGGCCACCAGTTGACAGTGTCCTCAGACAGGAAAGGGGATTCTTGAGACTGGCCCTTAAGAGCCATCCTTCATGCCACAGCAGGCAATGGGCTTCATGCTGCCAGGAAGCTAAATTAGTTAATTCATTAGTTGCGACTACCCTGCTGTGCACATTATGCCAAAATGGTTCATATATATCTATGATATTAATAAACACATTGATGTGGCCATTTCATCCAAGTACATTGCCTTCAACATCTTTATAGGAGACCTCGCAAATGATTTGAAAGGGAAAGTTTGCCTGTTCTCAGATGATACTAAGCACTGCAACAGAGTGGACTCACAGGTGGGGGCAGACAATATGAAAGCTGACCTTAGAACATTGGAGGAATTATCCAGGGCTTGGCAGTTAAAATTTAATGCCAAAAAATGTAAGGTAATGCACCTGAATAGGAAGAACCCAAGAAATAAGTACACACCTGAAGGACATCAACTCAAAGAAACACAGATAGAGTGAGTTCTCGGCATAGTGATCACTGATGACTTAAAGGTAGGAAAGCAGTGTGAGAAGGCAGCACAGAAAGCAAATGGCATCTTTGGCTGTATTAGTAGGAGCATTACTATTAGGAAGTGGGAGGTGATTATGCCTCTCTACAGGTCCTTGGTAAGGCCACACTTGCAATACTGTGGTCAGTTCTGGAGACCTCACCTCAAAAAGGATATTGACCATTTGGAGATGGTGCAAAATAGAGTTACTAAAATAGTGCAGGGTCTACACCACGAGACATACGAGGTGCAACTCAGGGAGTTAAATTTATACTCCCTCGAGCAAAGAAGAAACAGAGGTGACATGATTGAAACATTTAAGTATGTAAAGGGGCTAAACACAACTCAGGCAGGTAAGCTATTTCAGCACAGCACAACAACAAGTACAAGGGGCCATAATTTGAGGTTGGTGGGAGGTAGGTTCAAAAGCAACCTGATGAAGTACTTTTTCACGGAGAGAGAGGTGGAACCATGGAGCAGACTGCCCCCCGGAGCTGGTAGCATCAAAGATGATTAGAGATTTCAAACTTGCATGGGATAGGCATTGCAGACAGGTTAGGTTGCAGGCAATTTGGGGGGGGGGTAGTCTTTATGGGCAGACTAGATGGATCATGCGGTCCCCATATGTAGACATTTGTCTTATGTTCTTTGTTTTCATGTTTTGTTTGTTCAGATAAATGAAGGGGTTGTGATCTAAAAAACAATGTTGTGTTGCTCTCTTCTGTCAGTACCAGCAGAAGTGCAAGAACCAGTGTCCAGGCACTCCATTCAAAACTCAGTGGGGAGCATTGATGGATCTGGATCTTCATCTATTCTCCTTTGTCAAAAACATTACCTTTTGAATACTCTTGCATGAAGGACTGAAGCACAAATACAATATTTCATCATACTTCATATTGTCTAGGCTTGCCAGGCCTGCACAGTGTACATGGTAGTGTGTGCTGCAAAAGCTTATTCTGCTTCAGCAGCAATATGAACACAAGCTACCAAAGTGCACAATAAGCAACCTTTGCCATGATATTTCCCATAGTGATTCCTCTTGCATGAACTTCTACAGCAACCTAATGAGTCATACTGTTATATTATAGTACAATTAGTTTTCTTGGTAAGTTAATGAAATTAACTAATAAAATTGCATGAAAGTAAAAATCACAGAATCACAGAAGTCAACTATTTTTTTCCAAACACAAAACATTCAGTATTACAAATCATGTTGTCTTCTTGTCACATAAATAAATACATAAATATAAGATCAGAGTTTTATATTACTGTCATCTCAATAATTAATATAGTACCTGATATATAAAACAAATAATGTAAAAATTAAAATAATACAATAGATATAAAATGATCATCATAATATAAACACATTGTAAACCCCATTCTGTTGCACCAGAAAATATTGTAATTGTCATGAGGCAAAGTGGAGAGTTGGAAAATATAGGGAGGTATGCACCATGGCCTGGATATTCAAACTGCGCCAGGCTGTGGCGCAAGCCTGGGCGCAGCTCAACTTTGTTGCAGAGGGGTGTGACTTGGGCGATATTCAACGGAGCTGCGCTGTGGTGCAGCAGCTTTGAATATCACACCCTGGCCACCCACACTGCATGGCACAGTGGCACTGCGCCAGTGCAAGTGGCCAGACTGGAGCATGGAGATGCAGTAGAGCAAGTGCCATTGCACCACGCACAGCACCTGTGATATTCAAAAGGGGACATACAAATGGGGCCATAATTTATGCAAGGCATACAGATGGCCATTTGCATCTCATTACGGCCCCATTTGCATTCCATTAGCATGCAGGTGCACCGATCTCCGACGACTTGCACCTGGTGCCCTGCCAGGCAGCAGCCGTCGGGGACTGATGCCCCCTGCAGCCCGATCGAGAGCATTGGTGTAAAATAAAAAAAACCCTGTCCAATATCCCTGGTGGTCCAGTGGACCTCTATATGCCGATCGCGGGCACGGTATAATCTCCCCTAGTCAATATCCTGGTGGTCCAGTGGACCGATTGCCACCGATCGCGGGCATCTGTAACACATAACAGACCCTACTACCCTGGTGGTCTGTGTACCCCCTCCCCACCTGCCCACTGAGCCCGCGCTCCCCATCAGCCCCGGCGGGCAGCAGCACCACCTGCCTGCCGCCCGCCACCCGCGACGGCAGCTCAGTAGGGCTGCATGCCCATTGGTTCTGGCGTGAGCCAATGGGCATGCAACTCTACCGATACTACCAGTTCAGATATGTGAATGATTCACATATCTGGACTAGAAAGTAATGCAATATGAACTGCTGCCATTGGCTCACGCTGTGAACCACTGGGTGTGCAGCCTGAGCTGTCAGTGCGGCAGGCTGGGGTGGCAGGCGGGTGAAGTGCTGCCGCCGCCGGCTGACAGGGAGTAGAGGCGGTGGGGCTCACTGGGCGGGTGGGGAGGGAGTACACTAGACCACCAGGATAGTAGGGGTCTGTTATGTGTTACAGATGCCAGCAATCGGGTGGTGATCGGTCCACTGGACCACCAGGGATATTGGACGTGGGGGGTGACTATACCGATGCCCGCGATCGGGCACAAAAAGAGGTCCACTGGACCGCCAGGGATATTGGATGGGGGATTTCACTCCAGGGATGCCTGTGATGGGGCATGGGGGACGCCGCCAGGTGCAGCAGGAACTCGGGTGGCCACCCACAGGTGGCAGCTGCTGTGTTGCGCTCTGCAATGTGGCAGCTCACCTGTGGGTGGCCATCACTTGTTCCTTTTTTTTTTGGCTTAACTTTGTGCAGGTGCAGGTAAGGGTTGCACATGCAAGACTCTGCACATCCCGGGCTGAATATCAGGCTGTGCAGGTTATGCATGGGCATGCCCTCCCCCACCTGTGCCTGCATACATTACTGATGCGCTCCGGCACATCGGGATTTGTGCGGCGCACTTTTCCCTTTTG
Source organism: Neoceratodus forsteri (assembly GCA_016271365.2). NCBI lineage: Eukaryota > Metazoa > Chordata > Ceratodontiformes > Ceratodontidae > Neoceratodus > Neoceratodus forsteri. Next base: position 1,023,514,317 of record CM028129.1, read on the forward strand.
AATATCGCACTGGGGCACATCAGTGTGTTGTGCATGGTGCAACACTGTTGCGCCCTGCGCAACCCTTTTGAATATCTGGACCCTTGTGTTCAGCAGCAAACAGTATTATTGTAGCTCATGCTGGGTCATGTTGATCTTAATGGGTTTTGCAGAGACTGCTGCAATACCACAAACAGTGATCCACAGTAGATACATGCCACCAGCACCTGCCAAAATTAAGCTACAATAATTGCTATCCACTGCTGACCTCAAGGTTTTTAACCCCCTACTTGTATTCTGTTTTACTTCATGCCAATTACTGCAAAGGGGGCTGAAGTGGTTAGGCTGAATTCTCTAAAGCAAACTGAATTTGTGGGCCTCAACTCGAAGCCAAATCAAAGTAGCCACTGACCTACTTCAATCACCCTTACATTCTACATATTGAGAAGCACGGCTTCTACAATTCCTGATCAGCCAAATAGTTTCACTGAACTAAAAATGTTAACTCTTCTTCTATGCAAAAAAGTGACTTCTACTGTCATAGCTCCAGAATCTCTGTCAGGCCTGAACTATGCATATAAAATGTAAGACATACTGTAAGCAGAAATGAATAACAGAGTTATTCTCTGCCTCTACCATTTCATAATCACTGAAAACCTTGAAAACTCAAATAATTAAATATTTGTATGTGAAAGGTGCTTTCTCGTTTACAGCTTGTTGGCCATTAATTCCATGCAACTAACTGGTGCAGATACCATAACCACAGCATGAGCACTCAATCAAAGTTAAAATGATAAAAATAATAATTAGATCAGAATTAAATGTATGACACTGAAACCAACCTATGAGTTGGCCATTTCTACGGGAATTAATAGACCCGCTTACACTGAGCATTCTGCACTGGTTTGAATGGTGTAGCGTACCTGATCTACTTCCAAAGGATAAATGTAAACACATTTAGTAGCACTGTTTTCTGATCCATTTCCACTCTTGTGAAACTCTGCAGTGGTGGGGAGCTGAAACAGTGCAGGAGTTTGAAATTCACGTGTAAACACTCTACACCACCTCACACAGAAACATGGAAACATAGAGTTTTCCAGGAGACGCAAGGCACAGGACTAAGCAGTATAAAATCCTGAAACATATAAATCATCTGAAGGCAGAAATTGTATTTTTGCAGGAGACACATTTGCTTATGAGGGAGGCTGACAAAATGAGACGGCAGCAAATTGGGCAGCTGTTTGTGGTGGAGGACACGACCCATAGTAGAGGGGTTATGATTCTTTTGCATAGGTCGGTCCCGTTCAAACCTCTTCAAGTTATACCTGATCCTTCCGGCAGATTTTTGTTGTAAAAGGCAGATTGCATACCTTGGATATTGTCTTGGGCGTTATATATGGCCCTGATATAGACTCCCCCAGTTTTTTTGTCCAGATAATAGAAGACCTAACTCCATTTTTGGATATCCCCATGGTTATGGGGGTGACTTCAATCTCGTTTTTGATCAGGCTCTTGACAGGTCAGGCCAATCCTGTCAAGGTCCTTCCCCAGCACAAAGAGCTTTTAGGGATCTGTTGGACTCTATAGGTCTTTGTGATATATGGCGTGTATTACATCCTAATACAAGGGAATATACTTATGTTTCTCCAGTCCATGCAACTTCCTCAAGGATTGATTATATCCTCATCTCTCAATCTCTATTACTTGGGGTTATAAGCTCTAGTATTGTTTCAGGGCCCCTGTTGTATCACTCTGTGGTCACCTGCCAATTAACCCTAGCGTCACTGCCCAATAAAGGGGGCAGGTGGAAGTTGAATAATCAAATTTTGAAGGAGCCAAAGATGGTTCAATATATAATATCCCAAATAGAGCAGTTTATTGCCTCCAATTCTAACTCCGTGGAGAAACCTGATATGATATGGAGTGCTTGTAAGGCATATTTAAGGGGGATTATAATCAGCCTAACATCGAAAAGGAAAAGAGAGAGGGAATCTCGGATCTCTGACCTTCTCTCTCAGATTAGGGGCATGGAGATGGTCCTCTCTCCATCTTCTTCTGAGACATTTAAACAAGATTTAATGGAATTGAGAGAAGCCTACCTAGCAATGTTATCGGAGCAAGCCGAATTTGCTATTTTGAAAACAAAAGCAGTATATACTGATCAGGGTGAGAAGGCCGGCAAAATGTTGGCGCTGTGCATTAAGCAACAGGAATCCGCTAGATTTATTCCCGCAGTCCATTCCTCCAAAGACAATTCCCTTAAGGTTTCACCCTCGGAGATAACAGAGGAGTTCACAAATTATTTTTAAGGGCTTATATGATCCTATGGTTAATTCCCCATCTAAGGAGAGACTTTTTGAATATCTGAGTGATTTACAACTGCCAGCTCTCTCACACTCCCAGCATAAAATTTTGGAGTCTCCTATCTCTGAGGGTGAGATTGAAAGGGTAATTAAATCTCTCCCATCTGACAAATCTCTGGGCCCTGACGGGTTTACCTCCAACTTTACAAAATTTTCTCTAAGCGATTGATCCCCATTTTGCTGCCACTCTTTCAGGCTATTCTCTCCGGTCAAGCATCCGATCCCTCCCTTTTTGAGTCGCTGATTGTTTTGTTGCCTAAGCCGGACAGACCGTCTGATCTGATCTCAAGTTACAGGCCGATCTTCCTTCTTAACCATGATATTAAAATCCTGGCAAGACTATCAGCCAAACGTTTGGAGGCAGTACTTTCCTTTTTAATCGGGGCAAATCAGGTTGGTTTTATGAAAGGTAGATTGTCTGTTGATCATCTGAGGGCCCTGTCTCAAGTCTTTTCAGCATCCAAGGATGCTCCGCATCCAATGGTTCTGATTTCGTTGGATGCTGAGAAGGCGTTCGACAGAGTCCATTGGGATTACCTGTTTGCTACGATGGAAGTTTTCGGTTTTCCTACGAAATTCTGGAATTGGGTTAGCTCTCTATATAAGTTCCCTTCTGCTAGAATTGCATGTAATGGGGTTGTCTCCACCCTCTTCAAATTACATGTAGGGACCAGACAGGGGTGTCCATTATTCCCCCTTCTCTTTAATATCTACCTAGAGCCTCTTATCAAGAGATTGGCACCCAGGGCATCTTGAGTATCTCTCTCGGGGACCAGGTGGTTAAAGTGGAGGCCTATGCAGATGATCTTCTGCTGCAGGTAACCCATCCACTCACATCTATTCCCATTGTTCTGAAGTTAATAGACGACTTCAGCAAGATCTCGAATTATAAACTCAATGTAGGTAAGACTGTGGTTTTTCCTCTTAACCACAGGGTATAAAAACAGGACATTATTGAGTTTGGGCTCACTTGGAAGTCCGATTATATTAAATATCTGGGGCTCCTTCTCACTCGGAACACTGCACAGCTCAGACAACTTAATTTTGATGTACTGGTACATAAAATAGATCTAGACCTCCATCGGTGGACTTTACTCCCCCTTTCTCTTTGGGGCAGAATTAACCTAATCAAAATGAATGTATTTCCTCATTTATTCTACCCCCCTTAACATGCTAAACATATGGATCTCCCTGGCATGGGTTAAAAAAGTGCATAGCATGATCTCTACCTTTATATGGGGTGACAAGAAGGCTAGGATGGCTTTCCATAAGTTAGTGGCTCCGAAGGCTAAAGGAGGGTTAAGACTCCCCCATATTGGACTTTATTACTGGGCCAATCAGGCCAATAAGTATCTCAGATGGCTGACCGTGGATCAACAATCCATGGCTTCCACTTATATCCCGACTTGGTTAGCCGTTGAGTTTGCTGCCATTAGAAAACACGGCCTTTCTCCGGCTGCGTTGCTATACACCAAGGTTAGTTCCTTACCAGAATCTCTATGTAGCTCCCCTATTGCCGTTTCAATCAGGGTTCATACTCAATTGTGCACTTTTCTGAGGTATAAAAATCTCAAGGATTTATCTCAACCTGTTATAGGCAACCCTAATTTTTTGCTAGACAGCAAGCTTCTCTCACCTAGTTGGAGCCCTCAGATAAGAAACTGCCCGTCTAGATGACTTTATGTTATCTGATAGTCAGTGGTGCTCTTCTGCTGGCATTATGCACAAGTTTATGTTACCTCACACAGCAATTTTTAAGATTTTTCAATTTCGCCACTTACTGGTTAAGGTAATGGGTCCGGTCCCCCCTCCTGCTCCCAATATCAGTTTTCAGGCTACCCTTACGGAGTTGGAGGGTTCGCCTCATGCTGTATCTAAAATATATACTGCTCTGTTCACCTGGGCTTACCCTGATAATTATGCTCCGTCTCCTTTGGGCCTCTCTTCGGGCAGAGATATGATTGGTCTCCTGTGGCAAAGTTGCCATCATTTCCTTAAGCAGGACAGACTTAGATTAACACAATTCAAAATTTTACATAACATTTATTATTCTCCGCAGAGGCTTGCCAGACTGAGTCTGATGTCTTCCCCCCTTTGCACAAGATGCCAGTCTCAAGAAGGTGACCTCCTTCATATTTTCTGGAGCTGTCCTAAAATCGCCCCACTTTGGACCATGATTAATCAGCGTGCTGATCCTCTTTTAGGGCTCTCAGAATTGTTCACCCCTGAAATATGTCTTCTCGGGGATTTCTCCTCTATTTTGGTGGTGAACAGGAGGTACCACATAGCACTGATGTCGATGTCTGTTAAAAAGGTGGTGTTGAGGCACTGGAAGGACTCGGAGGTACCATGTTATGTTGAATGGCTTCAGGAAATGCTGGCAAACCTCAGAACAGAGAGGACTATTGCCAGTTTATGCAACAAACTGGAAAAGTTTGACAAGATCTGAGAGCCCACTGCAGACTTTTTATGCACTACAGGCCTAAGTACTACCAGGTTATATTCTCTGGTGTTGTGCTAAAAGAGTACCCGATCTTGGCTAGGTTGCTCGGGGTGGGAGTTGGGTTGGAGTGGGTAGGGGGTGGGGAGGCAAATCATTTTGTATTTTGTGTCTGTTCTTTGGGGTTTATGATGTACTCCACCATGATTCATTCTCTGTAATGGAAACTTTAATAAAATTTGAATTATAAAAAAAAAAAAAGAATTTTCCAGGAGACAAGGACTGTTTGGTCTACCAAATGTGCTCATTTTTCCCTGCCTATAGTATCACCACAGATCCTAATTGATCTCCAGCCCATTCACCCACCCCATTTCCATTTCCCTAAGATTCTCTTATTCCTATCCCATGAATTCTTTACCCCCCCCCACACAGACACACTTTCTTCACTCCAACCACCTCCACTGGAAGACTGTTGCAGGAATCCACTAGTCTTTCTATTTAGAAGTACTTCCTCACATCTCTCCTGAATCTACCCTCCCAAGCTCATTATTATGCCCCCTTGTCCTTGAACACCTTTTTTTCTGAAAAATACTTCCCTCCTGTACCTTATTTACCCCCAATAGGTATTTAAAGGTCTTTATCATATCCCTTCACCCCCTCCTCTTTTCCAGGGTATACATATTTAGGTCCTTAAGTCTCACCTTATAGGGCTTGTGATGCAGACCCTGCACCATTTTAGTTGCCCTCCTCTGGACTGCAAAAGTGATACACTTGCAGTGTTTGAAGCTTGCAGAGGCCATACATAGAGACCGGGGAGGTGGGGAAGCCAGGCTGTCTGCAACATTTCCAACATTGCAACTTCCAGTGGTGTCTCTTTTCTGCCACAAATCATGAACATTTTGTCATAAATGGACACAACTTCTGAAAATAACAGCAGGGCTAGCAGGATGCAAGCAAATAGATAATGGAGCAGGCACTGCATGCATTTGCATCCATGTCCAGCCTTTTTGACCCCCCCACCCCATGTCTTCAAGTGACATATTTACCTGTAAGGCAGACATTAGAGGTAGTATCACCTCTTGAGAAATTCTCAGGGCAAGACTTCTTGAGGTGGAGGTGTAGAATTGTTTACCCAGTGGGCCTTTGCACATCTGGATGGTACCGTGAGCTTTCTATTGCCCTTTCTAAGCATGCACTTTAACAAACAGACATAGACTAATTTTTCCTTATGAGATTTGTATTGTGTTAGCTAGTGCTGGTTTAGGTTACTTAGTGTACTACTGTTTAAACCCGACAGAGGTGACTCTGGGAGTGGCCTTGTTTGGTTGCTGTCTTTTTTGTATGTGTGTAAATTGCACACTTCATGTGAAAAACTACTCACCTATGGAGAATTTGTTTGAGATCTGGCCAATTTATTTCACAAAACAACTACACAAAGTACATAAAATGTATACATTTCTTCTTAAAGAGAAGTATGTCAACACTGCCCACCTCTGCTCTGAACCTTTTGGTTGTGTTTTGCCTTTAAGGCCTCCTTTAAAGAGTGCATAACTTTCATTTCTCTACATTGAAGTTCATCTGCCATCTCTCACCCCAATACCCCCAGCTTGTTCAGGTCTGTCTGCATTTCATAGCTTCTCCTGTAATGTGACCTACTCTCCCTATTTTGGTGTCATCCATAAACATGGCAACCCAGATAATAGTGCCCAACTGAAAGTCACATAACTACAGGGGTAACTAATGAAAACATGCACTGTTTATCTGTATGTATTGGGAAATAACACAAGAAACCCAAATGAAATGCATAGGATTTTCCTGTAATATGTAATGATACTGCACATCTGGATATGATGCATCATGTTACTGGCTACCACCGTATATTAAAAATGTTAGTCCAAGGAGAGAGCCTTGTGGGACACCACTGGTCACTTGTTTCCAGGTTGACAAATTGCTGTTAATTTTAACTCTCTGCTTTCTATCCTACAGCCTGCTTCTAACCATTATTATTACTTGACCAGCTATACCTATGTTTTCCATTTTGTAAGCCAGTCTTCTGTGTGGGATCAATATCAAATGCTTTGCTTAAATCTATGTATCGAACATACATATATTTTTTTTAATTTATATTTTATTGTTTTACAACACTTACAAAATGACATGACACTGAAACCAAAATGACAAGGCTATACATATAAACAAGGTAACCAAAACCAGGATAATAGTTTTTTTTTAACTTGTGTCTTTATTAAAAACAGCAATTATAAAAAGTACAAGCATAATAACTGTACGGCCTCCACTCTCCCCACCCATTCCTGTCTTAATTTCAAATGTTCTGGTGCTGGTGGATGCATCTCTTGAAGGAATGCAGTGTCGCATCCAAGTCATTTCAGCTCACCTAACAAGTGTGTTCTCTTGATGGAAGAACATACCCCTTTAACATTATAAGATATTATATTTAAACATTCCATGCCTAACTGTTACTATAAACCGCATTAGAGTACCTCTATTTCCCCTTCCCCATTCTTATTTAACAGCACACTTAGAACATAGTTTCCTTTTACAGCAGTGAGTCTAAATCTATAACAAACATCACAAGAAAACTGTAACAGATTCCAAACAATCAAAAACCACCCATATAGCCTAAAGCACATGCTATGGTTTTTCTTTAAAATGTTATTATCTAGCAGAAAACTTGATACTTCCTAAGTTAGAACACTTCACTATGATGCAGTGAAAGAACAGTTGTAAATATTCAGAGTATGGAAATTGTGGTTTTGTGAGATACTACTAAGCAGCTCCTGCAAAAGCCACACTATATATATCTTAAATGACACTACTAAGCTGTGGTCCAAATTTAGCTTTCTATAAAGGAAATAGAAAAGAGAAGAATATTTCTTCCTCCCCGAGATCCCCCCACCTTCATTTTTCATTAGGTTTCGCTGACTCTCCTTTTCTTGACTGAATCTCATCCCAATTAAGAGTCAGCTTATTTATCCACTGCCCCCCCTACTGTAATTATAATATTTCTTGAGTGCACCCCCAGAACCTCATTTTTATTCCCCAAAGATCATTCAAAATGTAGGAAAAAGAAACAAACTCAACTTCCTCAGTACTTAACATCATTTAAACCATATTCTATTTAAAATGATTTAAACTGTGACTTTCATAACTGAGTGAGCTGCATGAACAGTTAACAGGGCCTTATCTTTCCAGTAAACCTCGGGGAGAGAAAACCAAAACAAAGGGGACAGATACCTGTATTCACTTCACTTCCCCTTCCCCTATCCGTTTGATACATCACCCATTATGTCAGCCAAAGTTTAATTTAACTATCTTTTATCCCTTTCTTTCCAGGTGAGATGTGCTTTGTCAGCAGGCTCTCAGTTTGTATGCATTTTTCATCCCCTCTCTTCTCCCCTGACCTGGGTTGTTCCACTGATAATATTATACACCTCCCCACCTCAACCAAATTGAATGCTCTTCAAAGACATAGCACATGTTTAGAAACTTGCCCCGATGTCCGATCCTCTAGCACTGAGGAATGTTCCCTTCAGAAAGGATACACAGAGAAAAAACTTGCTGCTCATTCATGATTTCACCTCTGTACTTGGGATGAAGAGTTAAAAGTTATAGAGGACTTGGTTCTGTCCACTTCTGCTGTCTTCAATAGTATTGTGATGTCGGGTGCTAAACCAGAGGGTAGTGCTCCTTGTGTACCACACTTTTGGCCTCTCTTTGTGACATTCCATGCTCCAAGAACAAGTTTCCTCTCAAGTGACTCCATATCCAAATGGGGAAGTTGGATATGCCAGTCTTTAAGAAGTGGTGCTGCATCGATTAAGGAGATAAATACAATATCTTTGGACTGCAATCCAGGTAGACTTTCAGACGTGCTGCAAAATTAAGTTGCACCTTTATTCCTTGTTTTTGTTTGATTTCTATTATTATTTCTTTTACTTTCTGATGCTCATTTTGTAGTGCAGAGGAAAAATCGTGGTCAAAAAATATTGTGGCATTGTTATATTTGAGATCTTTGTGCCTCCTGGCTTCCTGTAAGATTTACTCCTTCGCCTAGCAGTAAACGATTTGAACAATGCAGGACTGCAGCCAGGCATTAGATGTTGTGGGCTTTGGACCCAATGATCTGTGATACCTGTCCATGTCTAGTTGAAGATCCAATGACTGTGACAGGGTCATCTTCAGGAGATGTTGGATAAAGTCAGTTGGTGTAGGAAAGCCTCCTCAGCCCCCTCTGGTACACTGTGTATTTGAAAAATGTTTCTGTGAGCCCGGTTTTTGGCATCTTCCAAACAGGCCTGCAAGTCTCAATCTCTTTTAAGCAGATATAGGAGTATTTTGTCACTTGTTTCTTGCACCTCTGCAATTTCAGAGACCTTGGCTGTATTTGCAGAAACTTTATTATCTATCTGTCGAATATCCTTTTTAAGTTGGTCAATAGATGACTCTATTTTGTTGACTCTATGCAATATTTTTTGGATTGCCCACTCTGAACGTGTAGAGAAAACCTCTTCTTCCATTTCAAGCTCTGCAGATGATGTCGAGTTGGTGTGGCCACGCTGTGTCTGGGCCATAAAATCACTCATGTTTTCGTCAAGCACCAACTGCAGAAGTTTAGAAGATTGGCCGGTATTTTTAGCGCCTTTTGCTCCTAATGGGTTTGAGGACATTTTCTTAATTCCTTCCAGTCATTCAAGCAAGGAAACAAGGCTGTTACAGAAAGTATTTAGTGAATTATAGAGGGTTGACCATGGAGCTCCCAAAATGTGGCTTTCACCATGACAGTGACGTCACCAGAAGTCCACATACATTGGTTTTACTAAAGTATATCCTACACAACATCCACTGGTTTTCCTTTCTTTGATAATGTATTTAAACAATGCAGTATGATTTTGTTGGTGGCATGGTTTCCTTTTGTAGAATACTTACTGTGTCATTGATTTTAAATTCGTATTTTGTAAATTTTCAACATGTTTATTTCTTATAATTGCTGCTAGTAGTATCTCTGGTATTGATGGCAAATGTTCTAGCCTAAAATGTCCTGCTTTAGCCATGGGTTTCTTTTTTCATATTATTGCACCACAAGAGCCACCCTCCAATCCTTAGAAACATAAACCAATCTTATTGACTCATTAGATATCATTGCCAGTGGTATGGAGAGTTTTTTGGTCAAACCACTTAGTATTCTTGAGTATATTCCATGTGTGCCAACTGCCTTGCTTGTGTTAAACATCTTGAGCATTCTCTTAGCCTATTCAACTGTATCGTATATGTCCTGTAGTGGGCCTTTTTCTGCTCATTTGAATAATATTTCAGTATCATTTACTATGACATAATTTTCCTCCATAAATACACAGGAAAACAAGTATTTAGGCATTCCACTATCTGTTCTTTAATAATTATTGAGAAGATGATCCTTAAGGTGTGCAGCAATAATTTTTGTTTGTTTTTAAATTTCTTAACCACCTATCAGTATTTTTCAATATCTCTTATGTAGAGGTTATTTCTTGATTGTAAATACTAGAGTCATACTAAGGACCTATTAGGATGGTGCTATCACATATTTCTGATGATAAAAAGCATAGAATCACACACACACACACACACACACACACATATATATGTGTGTGTTATATATATATATATATATACTGTATATAGTTAGCTGTCACCAAATGCTGCTAGACTTTACTCCCTTGGGTCGACTGTCAACAGGATTATGTGGTCTCAAGCTCCAAAAACCTTAGCTGATCTACTCATTCCTCAGATGTCCAGCTATGGCCTACACTCAGCTGTAAAATACCTTCTATGTGTTCAGAAAAGTAACACCACCAAAGGCACCAGCACTTTCACCCATCATGCTCCTCAGCTATGGAACTCCCTCCCTTTAGTGATTCACCAAGCATCCTCCCATAATGCCTTTAAAAAGGAGCTCCGTAACTATCTTATCTCCTCTAATTGATGCCCTTGCTTCAACCCCCCAGTACCACTCCTACTCTCACCGCTGTGCACTTGATCTGCTTTCTACCTAATGCCTTGCACTTAATCCTCCCCCTGCCTGTCAACATGTCTCACGTCCCAACTTGATGTGTGTCTCCTCTTTGGCTTGTTATCTCAGACCCCTTGCCTTGTCCTATTATAACTAATTCTCAGCTCCTTAAATCTTTGTAATCATTGCTGAAAAGATCCTACTTGCAATACTCTGTGCCCTATCTCCCAAACTGTGTAAATGATTCAACCCTACGGATCTGCCTACTGTATGTTATTTTGTAATTTTCCCTGCTCGTTATACCTGATAGTTCCTTGCAAGTATGTGGGTTGTTTGTTTTCAATTAACCTCTTGCCAAACTTTGCATCATGATAATTCCTTGCAAATATGTGAGCTATGTCCGGCACCTGACAACAAATTGCCTTATCGCATGTTTTGTCATGAATCACACTGTTTTCTACCTTGATCTCATCACCGTGCTTGTATTTTTACTGTAAAACCTTGTTTTGATTCTGCGTTTTATGCAATTCCACTCAGTAACCTCCCGGGTCGTGCCTGAAAATAGTCATTCCTATGGCTAGCGCACCTACCCTGTAAACAAAAATCAAATAAATAAACAAAAATATATTTATATTCATTGCAAAGTATACATATATATTATGGTAGCATGGTAGTGCTACCATACTTATGGTTGAGTAGCCCTTTTAAGGTTAAAGGGTGAAACTTTGCACCTTAATAACTTTGCCACCATTCAATGGATTTGCCTGCAATTTGGAAGGCTTGGGGAGTAACCATAGTTCTTGGGGTCTGCCAACTTTTGTACCAGTTGGATATACAGCTGTGGAGCTATTAAGTGACATCCGTGTGTGCATTTACTTTTTTTGCTCATTCTTTGTTCACATCTACAGGTCACATGGTTTGCGCAACTGGTCCAAAAACTTGAATGTGCAGCCGTGGTCCCCAATGTGCTTTTTGAAGATTTTGTGAAAAAATATTAAATGGCTCAAAAGTTATTCAAAAGCAGGTTCCCATTGTAAGTAAATGAGACAAGTTAACAAAAAGTTCGACACTTTTGCAAATGCACTTTTTAGTGTCGCAAATGGCCCTAGTAGTGCCGTGAGTCAGACATTTTTTTTCAGTTACTGATCACAAAAATGCTTGGCATTTAAAATTGGGACCATCTTGGGACATAATTATTTTTGTGTTTACCAATTCAAGACCTAAGGATGCTAACCATGTCTTTATTTTGGGGTTAAACACCCCAGAAATATGTTTTTCAAATTTCTGGAAAAAGTATTGTCACAAAGTAGTGTCACACTCACGACACTTTCATAAATTTTGCAAAAACTTTTGCAAATCACGACACTACTTTTCCAGACTATGGCCAAAATGACAGGAGTTCTTTGCCACCGAGCTGCAAAAGAACGGTTTGGTCTTTTGAGCTGAAATTTGAAGGGAAGGCAGCCAGCATCTCACAGATGTGTCTTTTTGTGTCTTGGTGACAAAATATTACATGGATGCCATGGTATGGTACTCTGAAGTTGACATTTTGTCCGATAGACTAACATGGTGGCATATGCCATGCTTTTCAGTGCTCGTATCTTGGAAACGGTGTGAGATATGGAATTTTCATTGCAGTGAAAATCTAGCCAGGACAGTCATGAATCATGTGAAATTAATTTTTTTTTTCTACATCGTACAGTTGTTGAGATATTAGCATTTTAGTATTACAACTGCTCGTTTTCTACTCCGAGGCACATTATGCATACATTCCTTGTTTTCACTGTCTTTCTCAATGGAGCTTTTTGGGAATAATACGGTGTGCACGCCACTTACTGTTACTCGTAGGCTTTAAACTTGTGTTTCCATGCCCATTTGCGTTACCGTTACTGTGTACGCCACCGTGTGTGTTACACTTTGCGTTTCCGTTTGTGTTTGCATTACTGTTATTTGTGTCTCCACTACGGTTTGTGTTTGTGTCTTGCTTAGTGTCACCATGCGCATTACCATTTCTGATGGCAGCCACCCTTCCATTTTCATTTGCGTTTGCCTTTCATTTTGCATCATCGTTGTTCTTACCATTACCATTTGCATTTCCAATTGCATTCCCGTGCCTGTGTGCGTTACAGTTTGCATTTCCATACGTGCTTACATTTGCATTTCTGTTTTCTTTGGCATTATTGTTGCAGTTACCATTACCATTTGCGTTTACAATTGCTGTACCATCACTATGAGCATTACGATTTGCATTTCCATACATGCTTGCATTTGCATTTGCATTTGTTTCCTTTTGCATTATTGTTGCTGTTACACTTATCATTTGCATTTACAATAGCAGTACCATGACTGTGTGCAATACCAGTTGCATTTACAGATGCTCTTGCATCTCTGTTTGCGTCACTGTTCACTTTAGCATCACTTTGTGCCTGCGTTTCTATTAACGTTTAATTTAACACAAATTTACGTTTGTGTCACCATGTGTGCAACTGTTACTGCTTGTGTTTGCGTTGCTGTTTCCATTAATATGTCACAAAAAATCACATGGTAGAAGCATTCCATTCAGTATTTTAGACCTCATTCTCAAAAAAAAGGGAAATTAGAGGCAAAAAACTCTGTTTAATGCATCAGTTAGAGTGTTCAACAGTGACAAAAGTGAGGAAATTCAGTGTTAGGGTTGAAAACCACCCTTGCACCCCCTCAGCCCACCCCCCAGCTGGCATTGGGATGTGCATTGGGATCATCGGTCCTAACTCTCACCCCATTCTCCTATACCTAAGCTTGTTCATGCATGTGATGGGGTGAGAGTTAGGGACGATGACTCTAACGCACACCCTGATGCTGGTTGGGGGCAGGCTGAGGGGGGTGCAAGGGGTTTTCAACCCTAACACCAAATTTCCTCACTTTTGTCACTGTGGAACAACCCTAACTGATGCATTAAACTGAGTTTTTTGCCTTCTAATATATATATATATATATATATATATATATAGTGGTGCAGTTGCACCACTATAGTTAGGGTTCAGTGGTCACTTACATACTAAAGTCAAAAGTTTGGGCGTTAATAACTTTGGACCCATTCAACGGATTTGCCTGGAACTTGGAATGTGTGGTGGGGCATGACAGATCTCTTGATTTTCCAAATTGTGTTTTGGTTGGACTTACGGTGTTTATCATACGAGAACACTGAAAAATGCAAGATTATCTGTGTTTGGAGGCAGCTTTTGGGATTTGGGACGTGGCCTGCACAGCTGCTGTGTATTGTGCTGCTCTGCAAGATGGCTCATTTGAAAGAGCTTTGGTGGCCAAACATGCCACTTTTCATTTGGAAAAAAAATATTAAGGCATTCAAAGGTTATGTCACTTTTAAGTTACCATTATAAGTCAATGGGAAAATTTATATGTATGTTTTGCATACAAAGAATGTGGTTCTGGCTATCTGGTCCCACCTGGCAATCAAAGAATTTGCAGCCTCATGGTTCAAGAATCTTTGTCCCTGAGGATTTTACAAATTCTTTGATTGCGAGGTCTGCCATCTTGTTTTCAGTTTTTTGATCGGAAAAACACAAATATCTCGGCTCAGGGTCACTTCTGAAGTGAAACTTGGATGGGTTTTACTCAGGGGACCCCAATCTATCAGGCCATGGCTTTTGTTTTCTCCAAATAGGTCCAAAAATAGAGTTTTGAGCTTTTGTAATCTTCGTTTGTGGCTTGCTAATGATCTTTGATCGTGAGCCTGCAAAATCTTTGATCGCGAGATTCTTTGATCGCGATCGTGTATCGCGAGCGAGGAACGAGATGGACAGATTTTTAATTTGTTTTCTGTAGTCCAGGGGTGCCCTACACAGTTATATGATTGTGAGTTTTGGTCAGGGGGCTTCGTTGTGCCCCATGCGAATAAAAACACATAACGTTTCATTATCCCTGGTAGTCTAGTGGCCCCTTCCCCCGATCATGATAATATACATAAAGATCTGTATTTCCCTAGTAGTCTAGTGGTCCCCCATGTGTATTTGATTAATATGTCATTATTTTATCCCTGGTAGTCTAGTTCCCCCCATGTCTATTTATTTGTATTTGTTCTTTATATCCCTGGTACTCTAGTGCCCCCCAATCTGTATTTTATTATTATTCATATCCCTGGTAGTCTAGCGGCCCCCCTAATCATTTAAAAAAAATAAGCATTTGTTACTTCCTGGTAGTCTAGTGGCCCCTACCCCCACCCTGCCATGAAAGCCCACCCAGCACTCCCCAACCCTTCCCCAGCCAGCAACTGGCACAGCCCACCTCTCACCTCCATGGCCAGCCACTGACTGTATATTACGAGTGCTAATTCAAACAGGCGCTATGAAATTATTTCTGAGTGCTTGTTTGAATTAGCGCTCATCTTTTACTACTATACTTTACTCACTTTCTGATACATTTTTCTATTAAGTTATATGTGTGATGTTTGAAGATGTCCTACTATTGTTGAAGACCACCCAACTGTCTTATCCTCATTTTATCCTCTTAGTTTTCCAGTTTCTTCATGTTATTCCTGCTATCTTTGCATCTTTGCCCTATGATTCAAGCAACCCCTTGATGAGTGCTTTACCCTTGGAGTTGCCATTGGGACTCTAGCCTATGGCTAAAACTTCCAGTTTCCATTCAACTTCCCTACCCTTCAATGTCTTAAATCCTTACTGTTAAACTTTATTTCCCCATCCTGTTTCTGCCCATGGTCCCCTTTTCTTGCCTACTCTTGTCCACCATCCCTCCCTTGAATTTCTGTACCCCCTAATTGTACATTGAACGGGTTTTGTTATCTCTGCTGCAAATTTTGATAGCTCTCAGTGCTCTGCCCTAATATTTCTGTGTATAATATTGCTCTAGGGCTGAACTGCTGTTATAGTATTTTGACATTGTGCCTGTTAATTCTCTGTACTTGTAATTCGCTGTTGTCTTACTTATTTATGCCAATATTGTCCTCCTTACTCATAAGGTATTTACTTTGTACCCCCTACTACTCCTAACCCGGGTCACACATGTTAGTGAGCGTTGGCTTAGTGTGCCTTTCCCTGTTACCAGTTTTGAAATAAATAACCCTTGATGGCATATACTAGATGCTGTTCCAGGAAGATTAGAGAGAAAGTCACTGATGGAGGAGGGGAAGATGGAGGTGCAACATAAAATGAGCATCCATGGAGGACCAAAGTTAACATTTTGTTTTATGACATTTGGGGGCAGAGTGTGCGTTGCTTATTGTCTCCTGAGATATAGGAGAGATTCCTGTAATTCACTGGATCATTAATCAGATATGAGCATACCGTAACTTAACGCTTGTCGAATGCATGGTTTGTTCAATCAGTCTATCCCAAATGAACAAGACTACCAGAGGAACTGGATTGCTCAGTGGCTTGATAGTGGGTTAAGGTGCTTTTCACCTCTTGGTCACTGGTTCAAATCCAACACAGGTGGTTGTGACTAAAAGCCATTATCAACTGAAGGCTGTGTAGTAGCTTTTGTGAAATAAGTTGTGGTGGTCTTAGTCCAGTTCCTATTGTACAGGTGTCCATTTCACAAAAGCAACCAATACAATTGGCACTAATTTGGCACTCTTGTTGGCAGTCTCACATGCAATGCAAAGGATTGAATGGGCATGGAGTCTGAACTAGCCTCTCACCTACAGTACATGGTGATCCCTCCATGGCAGTGTTGAGGCCCATTGGTGGAGCAGCATGGGGAAGCTTGTGCTGTGATCACCCATGCTGTACTTGTTATGTGGATAAGCAGAAGATTTCAGGTTTCCAGTGCTAATAATCCATCACTTTATTGAGCACTAAAAATTCACTTACAGAAAGAAAAACTTACAAAAAAAAGACTACCAGTCTTGTGAAGGCACCACATGCTTCATCCATTTGACTTAAGGAACCCCCTGAAGATGGTTACACCTTTAGAGGAGCCAGAGGGACTCATCCCTATCTCAAATTGTACCTTATTGGAATGCATCAGCTGCCATTCCCCAAAACAGATAGAGATAAAACAGTGATAGATGTGACCAGCTACCTGATTGACATTCAACCCAAATCAAGGCAGTATGTGTAGGAAGAATAAAAAATCTTAGGTTGCTATACCTACAGACTTACTGTTATATTTATTTACAGAAACAACACTTGATAAAGCCCTTAAAACACACAGTCAGAAGGACAAGTGGAGCCTGGGTGAGTCTGATAAATAAGTGGGGAATGATGAGGCAATCTGTTCACGCTGTCTTGCAACTGAGACTACCGCTCTTTTAAGGGATTGCAAAGCTAGGTGGTGTAATGAAAGGAACTCCCCAGTGTGAACTAATTGCAAGAGGTGCCAGTGGGACTTGGCCTGTGCTTGTAAAGGAACCTTGAGGTATTTTCCATTGCAGTCTACAAGGCAGAAAGAGAACTACTACAGAAAATGGTGGCAGCTGCAGGAATGGCTTAGCTGCTCCAAAACTCCATCCTATGACAAGGATTACCATTCTCATTTCATTCCATAGTGCTCAGTGATATGCCTTAAAGTTGTGGCAGAGGGACTCAGCCTATGGCTAAAGGATCTTTGATCAATTGCTATGGACACCTCCGCTCAAAGGAGAGTGATAAATGAACTATACTAAGGGTGACTGCTGAGGTACATGATAAGGTAAAGCAAGACAGATGCAGTTAAATGGGTTGCAAAGCCACCCATACAAAAAAAAAATAATGAAGAAGCAGAGCACAAACATCACATGTGTACAAAAGACACTGGCAGAACAATGAGGAGAACAGAGGAAGTGCTAATGAGACAAAAGCCCAAGAGAAAGAAGCAGCTCTGAGAAAAGACATGAACAGATCAAACAGTGAGTGTATAGAGTCTCCATGGAAGAAACAGAAGGAAGCACAGAGAAGACAGGACACACAGCTCAGGTGGCCATAATGCATAGTGCTCATGGTTGTCATAAGGGTGCAGAGCCCTTTAAGTTTCCTCAGACATGGAGATCTTTGAGCAGCAGTGGAGAAGAAAAGGAATTGGAAGCCCATCACACAGGAAGTGACTATGGACAATAGGAAAGGTCAAACACAGGTAGGAGAACCCGGCAGATAATACAAGTGGGCATTAAGCCTTGGGCTGGCAATTGTATTAAAACTGGATAACAGAACATCTTGATTTCATTATCAAGTGGTCCATACTAATCATGTTGCGTAAGTCAGGAATTGTATAACTACAATGCCCTTTTCATATTGCTCTATCACAGCAAATGTTACAAAATACACAGTCTGTCTTTCTGCCCTCTTAACTCACTGAGGGGTCAATCATGGCACACTGTATGCCTATCTGGGATGTCTCTCTCTCTCTCTCTCTCTCTCTGTCCAGCAGATAATATATTATTCCTTGATCTGCTTGATTACTAGCTCTCAAAGAGCACATACATCTACCTAGTCTGCCCTATTATTGTCAAAAGGGTTCAAAGATGCTTACAATCAAATGATGCACAATTGCTAACAAAAAAGCCCATATAATCCTAGGACAAATAGCATTTTCAAATTTACTGTTTTTCCTAAGTGAATTCTTTGATGTTGTATTAGGCCTCCATTTTGTATACAGACAAGCAGCCTTGAAGAGCTAAACAACATCCCCAGAAAGACAGAAATAATTTTGGAACTTTTTTTTTAAAAGGGTTGCACAATGTTGGCCAGAATACCATGGATACCTAATATTCTCTTTAAAAAGTGACATGGATAGAATCATTAACTTACACCTAGGCAATAATCACAGACAGAAAAAGGGGACTTAGTTTGATGCCCCATTTAAATACTAGACCACCTAACAGTACAGCACCCCCATTCTGCATATTAATTTTATAGGAACACAAAAACATTCAAGACGATCTGCAAGATAAAATCAAACCAACTTAATACTTAGTTTATCCCCTGCCCTCACATGAGTTACAACAATATTATTTACAAAACATGATTGAGAATGTGGCCTACCATTGCTTGTTCAAATATTGTTGTAGTCTGCTCCAAAGAAAACCTACCTAGTGTAAGTGTAGACATCTTCAGACTCTGCTTCTGCAGGTTCCTTAAACAGCCAGTTTCACAGTTACAGTACTTATCTATTGAGCGAGGAACATTTTATGAAAAATTCCTCTCCCATAAGCTTGGAGATTTAGTTTGTGACTTGTTGTTTTGCTACCCTATTCTTTTTGAAAAGCCTACCTTTGTCCACTTTATCAATCTATTTTAAAATGTTAAATAATCCCCCATCCATTCTCTTCTTCAATGTGAAAATACAGTTCTTATGTCCCAATCTCTTCTCAACAGTCATCCAGAACTGCAACTCTTCTAAAATGGAATACAGTACACAAGTCTCTAGTGTGAACTCCAACATCTCCAGGGAGAACCATATTATAACCACTCAATCAGCAATAGTACTTTTGATTTCTTTACCTTATAATTATGGGATACAAAAAAAAAGTGAAGGTTGGGAATGCACTGCTCAAGAGCATGTGTTGCTGTAAAAAAATTGTCTACAGACAGGCACAGTAACATTGATACTCCAGGTAAATTAAATGCCAAAGAGAAAAATGTTGAAGAAAATACAGAGGAATGAATAACAGAATAATAGCATATGAGGGTTGAAAGGGTATTCCATGCCTCCAACACTGTTATCCATTGCTTGATATCATCTAATAAAGTTTTCTATTTGATATTTATTTCTTTGAGTAACAACTTCATTGGTGCACTGACACTGTGCCTATATTTTCTTCACAAGTCCCCTAATATATTTACAATAATAAGTTTTCTATTTAAAAATACTTCATTATATATTTTTTTAACTTTCCTGCAATCAATCAAAAACTGTGTTCTGAAGTGTTTGTTGGATACTATTTGAATAACCCATTGAGTTCTATCCTGTTATACCTCCTTAAATTCAAACATCTCTGTTATGTCACCCATCTCACTCTTTTTGTCCCAGGTGAGTACAAATTGTGTATTATTAGCCTGTCCTTTTAACTTCTGCACTGCACTGCACTGCTATCACTGACTTACCCTTGTTGCACACTCTACATGTCCTCTAAGTTAATCTTATTATTTTGTTGAGGATTCAAAAATTGCATACAGTATTTTTGAAAGTTTTAAACCTCTGAATAGCATGTTCTTTATGTTCAAATCCAGTATAAACAATTTTTCAATGCATAGATGGTTTATCAAATGGTCATATAACAACTTTAATTATAGATTTAGTACAGGGCTTATTCAAAATTCATGCAGGCAGCATGATCTAGTATCTAAAGCACATATTGACACCAATCTAAAGAGGACCAGAAATTAAGGATAAAAACTGAAACATTCTGATTGGGACCAACATCAAATCAATGATGATCACTTTTCATGAAAACAGATATTTGTAATTTGTATTCATCATCAGTATTGTTTTGTTCAACTAAAATTCCAAATTCCTTCTCTCAAAGGGCACTTAGATATTCCCATAACATCTACAGTCTTGATGGGAATGAACATATTATCTAAGGTTAGCACTGAAAATGAAAATGGGGCATACTTTATGGATTTTTAGAAGAAAGATCAAAGAAACATTTTGGATGGATTTAGCTAAAGAAGCAACAGGCTAAATGTAAATGATAATAAAAGCATCCAAATTAAACTTAGTAAACTAAAAGAACAATACTGCCACCTAAAGTGGCATAAGGTAGAACATATTGAGTATATAAGCTGCAAAAAAGTTGTTAATGCTCCAGTTATGGTCAAAGCAACAAACGTTGGGAAAAGAGGTGTTTCCCTAACACCCCACCTCCCAAACCAGGCAGGAAAGCAGGTGTGGGTGTGCCTTAGGCTTCTCAAGCCTTTAAAGAGCCCCTGACACGGTTAGAAAAACTTGGAAAAAATGTGAGATTTAGACAGTTCAGTTTATATTTCATGTATTTTCTATAATTATTTACCGTTTTTCTTTATTACCAAGGACAGCTGTATGAAAGAGGCTTACTGTCCCTTAGACCTTATCTGTTCTTTCTGCTATCCTACATATGACATCATAATCCATGTTGCAGCTGGAAACGAGCTTCTGGTCATGGTGCTTTTCAAGGTTACCAACTTTTAAATAAATAAATAAGTAAAATAAATAATCCCCCGTTTATGGCATCATAATTATTCCCACAGCATCAGACTGATGTAAACATCAGAACTGTGATGTCATATGTAGGCAAGCAGCCAGAACAGATAGGGCAGTGATCCTGTTTACTTGCAAATGTCTTTAATAATAAAGAAGAATGAGAAATACAGAAATAATATTAAAATATAAGCTCACTTGTGCTAAACATTACATTTTCTCAAAGTTGTCACAATGGTGTCAGGGGCTCTTTAAACTTTATATTTATCAGTTATGTCAGAAAAAAAACATACTGTATACAATATGCATATCCAAGGTTCAAAGGCATAGAAATCAATTAACTGAAAGGCTATACAGAAGATCTAGATTCTTCACACCCACTGTTACATGACGTGTCCTGCCACATCCTAATAATGGCCATCTGTGTCATGACAATGGACTATAGTCCATTAATATTTAGTACTGATAAGTCCCTGAATAAAACACTCTTGATTTGGTCACAAAGACTGTTCAAAAGTCCATATATTTGATAATGTGTCCCCTCAAAAAATTCAACGGCTTCCCCAAAAGTCCTCTTGTAACAGCTAAACTGCAGTAGCATGAAAATGGAGCACTATGTAAGAAAACAAGCATTTCTCAATGCCTAATGTTTGCTGCTTGTATGCACCACATTTTTTTTAATTTTGACCTTAACTTTTGAAGATACTTGTTTTAGGATTCATCTTATAGACATTACATGTACCATTTATGATATTTTGGCCAAAATATCAATTTGCACCAGAGATAGGAAACACATCGGCCCAGATATTCAAAAGGGTTGCACATGGTGGGATTCAGTGGGTGGGTGGGGTGGGGGTCCACTGGACCACCAGGGATATTGGAAATATTTATTTATTTTATGACAAATGCCCGCGATCGGGCACACAGCGGTCCGCTGGACCACCAGGGATATTGGAAATATTTATTTATTTTATGACAAATGCCCACAATCGGGCTTGCAGGTCCACTGGACTAGCAGGGATATTGGAAATATTTATTCTCATTTGACAAATGCCCGCGATTGGGCAGACAACGGTCCACTGGGCCACCAGGGATATTGGACGGAATTCTTCTTTTTTTAACAAATGCCCACAATTAGTCAGACAGCGGTCCACTGGACCACCAAGGATATTGGAAATATTTATTCTCTTTTGACAAATGCCCATGATCGGGCAGACAACGGTCCACTGGACCACCAGGGATATTGGACACAGTTCCTATTTTTTATACAAATGCCCACGATCGGGCTGCGGAGCATATTGCCGGCTGCAGGGGGTGTCGGTCCCCGATGGCTGCTGCCTGGCAGTGCACCAGGTGCAAGTCGTCGGGGATTGGCACACCTGCATGCAAATGGGGCCATAATGACATGCAAATGGCCCCATTTGCGCCTTGCATACATTATGGCTCATTTGCATGTCAACTTTTGAATATTGCGGTTGCTGTGCATAGCGCAATGGAACTTGCACTAGCGCATCCCCATGCTCCACTCTGACCACTTGTGCTGGCGCAGTGCCACTGCTCCATGCACACTGCGGGTGGCCAGGGTGTGATATTCAATGCTGCTGAGCCATGGCGCAGCTCCGTTGAATATCGCCCAGTCCACACACCTGCGCAGCCAAGTTGAGCTGCGCCCAAGCTTACACCACAGCCTGGTGCAGTTTGAATATCTGGGCCTTCTTGTCCAGGATTTAAAAAATGGCACATGTGACATTTATGAGTTTTTGTGGAAAAATGCCTGTGTTGAAAATTTGGAGTCAAAATATTCAAAATTAGCGAAGTTATGAGGGAACCCTGAAATTGTGTAACATTCAGTCATAACCTGGACATTTTACTGTATTTATACACCAAATTTCAATATAACTTTTTTATTACCCCACTTAATGGACCCAGCAGGTGAAGATTTTCAAATCCTGGAAAAAACATAATTCTGCACCACCAAAATATCATTCCACACCATAAGTATGATAACACATTTTGGCCAGGATTTGAAAACTGATAGCTGCCACATTCATGAGGTGCTGTGAAGAAATGGCTATGTTTAAAATTTGGGTCAAAATATTGAAAATTACCAGTTACAAGTCTGCATTTATAAATTTCAAAGTAAGTTCCTAACTTTGCTGTTTTTTTAATATTTTGGCCCCACATTTTTAACATAGCCTTCTTATGACCCCACCATGAACAAGAACAGAGACAATTTTTAAGTCCTTCCTGAAAGGTGATTTTGCGCAGTGATCACAAAATCACCTTTCGGAAAAGATTTGCCTAAAGTCACTGTAATTGTTCATGAGGTGGGGTCCTAAAAGGGGCATGTTAAAAGTTTGTTGCAAAAAATATAGGTGGGGTAAGGAACTAATGGTGCCACAGACATTGATGGATGATTTTCTTTTTTACAGGCTTTTTGAAAAAAAAAATGCTGAGGGAAAGTGTTCATTATTTCAAGTTTCAACACTGGTGAATTGAGCACCTCCAGTGTCAGTGTCATGTTTGGGGATGTGTGGGGTGGTGGTCGCTGAGAGGGAGGGTTTGTGGGGATGACAGTTAGAGGGGCACAAGCAACAGACATTGATGGACCATTTTCTTTTTTGCAGGCTGTAAAAAAAAAGGAAAAACATATGAAGGATTCTTTATTTCAGTGGACACTGAGGGATTGGGCACTCCCAGTGTCAGTGTTATAATTGGCAGGGAGAGGTTGTAGTTATTGTGGCAGCTGCAACAGACATCAATGGACCGTTTTCTTTTTTACAGGGTATTTAAAATATAAAAACATAGAAAGTGATGGCAGACGGTGGCCAAAGGTCCATCTAGTCTGCCCAGATTCTACTCATCTACTCAGATACTTTTCATAATTATCCCCATGTGCCTATACCAAGCTGATTTAAATCCCCATACTGTATACTGTTTTGGATTCAGTGACTTCAGCAGCTAGGCCATTCTACGGATCAACCACTGTTTCTGTGAAGAAAAGCTTGCTCATATTGTCTCTGAATCTGCCCCCCCAAGTTTCATGTTATGATCTCCAGTTCTTGTTGAGTTATTAATGAGAAACAGCTCCTGGGTGGGGACTCTGTTTATACCCTTTAGGTACCTGACTGTCTCAATCATGTCCCCCCATCTCTTCGCTGCTTCAGGGAGTACACGTTGAGCTCCCTTAATCTCTGTTTGTAAGACAACTCATAGAGACCATGAATCATTTTAGTTGCCCTCCTCTGCACTGTCTCTGGTCTGTCTAGGTCCATCCTCAGGTAAGGCCTCCAGAACTGGACCCAGTACTCAAGGTGGGGCCTCACCAGAAACCTGTACAGTGGCAGGATCACCTCCCTTCATCTACTTGAGATGCCCCTACCTATGCATCCTAGCATTTTGCTGGCCCTTAGTGCTGCTTTTTCACATTGGTTGTCCATTTTTAAATCATCTGAAATAATAACACCTAGATCTGGCTCCTGCCAGGTGATTGCTAGTCTCCCACCCCCCAGGTAGTAGTCAGTGCCCAGGTTGTTCTTACCCAGATGCATGACCTTGCATTTTTTTGCATTGAATTTTAGCTGCCACATACTTGACCATTTTTCAAGCTTCAGAAGGTCACTTCTTATTTGCTCCACCCCCTGTGCCATATCCACTCTGTTGCAGATCTTTGTGTCATCTGCAAAGAGACATACCTTCCCACTGAACACATCTGTGATGTCACTGATGAACACATTGAAGAGCAAATGTCCCAGAACAGACCTTTGTGGCATACTGCTGGTCACTTCCCTGGCTTCTGATGCTGCCCCATTTACCATCACTGTTTGGGTTCGATGTTGAAGACAGCTTCCAACTCATGATACCACTTCCTTTCCTACTGCTATATTCTTGAGTTTATTTAGCAGCCTTCTGTGTGGGACAGAATCGAAGGCTTTACTAAAGTCCAGGTAGATGACATCCATGGCACCCCCCTGGTCCACCACCCTAGTAACCAAGTCGAAGAACTCTATCAAGTTTGTCTGGCATGACCTTCCCACTGTGAAACTGTGCTACTTGGTGTCCTGCTGTTCAGTTTCTTCCAGAAATGTTATTATTCTTTCCTTGAGCAGCAATTCCATCAACTTTCCCACCACTGAGATGAGACTAACTGGGCAGTAGTTCCCTGCTTCCTCTTTGCTACAGCTCTTGTAGATGGGGATCACTATGGCCTTTTTTTAGTCCTGTGGGACCATCCTTTCCCTCAGGGATCTACTAAATAGGTCTGCTAGGGGTTCAGCCAGTTCATCACTCAGTTCCCACAGTATGCGTTGGTGGGTTCCATCTGGACTCTTGACTTTATCCACATTCATTTTGTTTTTATCCTGCCTTTACCCTTTCTGCCATGAATGGGCTTGTGTAAACCCCCTTTCTGTTAGTTTGCCCCCATTTGTGCTGGGTCCATTGCCAGGCTCCTCCTTTATAAAGACAGAGCAGAAGTACTCATTCAAGACCTCTGCCTTTTCTATGTCTTCTTCCACCTTTTTCCCATCCCTGTATAAGAGCCTGACAATACCTCTTTGTTTTTCTTTTTATCACTTATGTATCTAAATAAGGTCTTTTTGCCTTCTTTTACCCCCATGCCGTCTTCCTCTGTTTGTGCCTTTGCTGCTCTGATCACCCTATTTGCCTCCCTCAAGCTACTCTTATATGCCTCCCTATCCTTGTCACTGTTAGAGCTCTTGTACTTCTTGTATGCTTGTCCCGCTTCTCTTACTGTAGTTGCTACCTCTTTTGTGAACCATAGCAGATTCATTCTTTTTCTTGTCTTACTAACCAGCCTGGAGAATTTCTCAGTTACTTCTTCCAGTGACTTCGTTATGCATGCCCAACATTCTTCCACCCCTCCTTTTTCATTTTTCTTGAAGTTAGCTCTGAAGCAACTTCTCATTTGGGCAAAGTCGGTGTTTTTGAAATCAAGGACTCTTGTCTTAGAGTGGCTTGATTCTTCTATTTTGCTGACCTTAAGCCAGACAGATTCATGGTCACTCGATCCCAATTGACACCCCACTTCCACCTCCTTTACCTTGCTACTGTTAGTGAGCACCAGGTCCAGGACTGTGTTTTCTCCAGTAGGGGCCGTTACAAGCTGGTTTAGACCAGCCCATCTCACTCTGTCTAGGAAGTTTCTGCTTCTAGCTGTGGATGCTGTGCAGGAAATTCAGTCTATGTCTGGGATTGATATCACCCATTAACATGACCTCTCCCTTATCAGTCATATTAAGTATGCATTCCAGTAGTTCTTTGTCTGCTTCTGCCCCCTGCGAAGGAGGCCTAGGTATCACCCCTACTCTGAGGACTGATCTATTTCCTGGTTCTAGTGTGACCCAGAGGACCTCTTATTTGTCTTGGGTTCTTTGGACTTCCATGGCTTTTATGTCTTGTCTTATATACAAGGCTACCCCCCCTCCTCTCCATTGCTTCCTGTCCTTCCTGAACAGGTTGTAGCCTGGGATGGCAATATCCCATGTATGGTTGTCATTAAACCATGTTTCATTTACTGCCACCCAGTCTAGTCTAGCCTCTGCCATTGTAGCTGTGAGTTCAAGGATTTTGTTAGCCAGTCTGGGCATTAGTCACCATTACTTTTCAGTAACTGTCATCCTTTTTACTTTTTGTTTTAGTGTACCATGTTTCCCGTTTTACCCTACCGTGCTCTTTCTGTTTCTGTTTATGCACTCAATGAGAGGAGTGTTTGCCGGGATCTGGGATGGTGGACTGGAGTTCTGTTTCCATGGATTTGTTTGGTCACCACCTCCCCTCCTTCTAGTTTAAATGACTGGTGAATACATCGAGTTTTTGCCCTAGTGCCTTCACCCCCTCCTTGTTGAGGTGAAGGACACTGAATTTAAAGTAAGATCTTTCCCAAAAATCATTTCAGTTGCCAATGAAGGTGTGGTCCTTGTCTGAGCACCAATTGTGGAGCCATGAGTTTAGTTCTTTGATTTCGGTTTCCCTAATTTTCCCTTTTCCCATACTGGGAGTACATTGGAGAAGGCTGGGGTGTATGAAAGAGAGGTCAGTCTATCCCATAGATTAGAGATATGTGCTTTTACTTGTTCAATGGAATAGTCAGCAATTATTTTTGTTCCTAGGTAAATGACAATGCCTTTCATGTTACCCACCCTATGTACAAGGCTCTCAATGTGGCCTGTATCTCTTTTTGCTGTGGCCCCAGGGAGACACTTGACAGTTATTTCCACTTGGTAAGTATCCTGCAAGTGGGATTTGACTCCTTGAATCATGGAGTCTCCCACAATGATCAGGTTCCTTTTTCCATTGGTAAGAACATTTGTCCTGGCCTGTTTGTCCTGTTGATGTGCGTGGTGCCGTGGCACCCAATCCATTTGACCCACATTGGTGTTTGCTTTCTCTCATGATTTAGGCACTTGTGGGAAGATGATGTTTTGCTTTGTAGTGCCTTTTAGGTTGGTGCCAGGCTCATGCTGCTGCATACCACTTTGCTGGTGTGAACAGCTGCCTGTTTCCCAGGATGTCCTTGCTAGCAGCTAAAAAAACGTACAAGGGATGCTTTTTTTATTTCAGTGGATACTGGGGAATTGGGCACCCCCAGTGTCAGTTTTATAAATGGCAGGGATGGGGGTTGCAGTTACGGTAGCGGCAGCAGCAGACATCACTGGACCATTTTCTTTTTTACAGGTTTTAACAAAAAAAATGCAGAGGGAAGGTTTTCTATATTTCATATTTCAACACTGGGATATTGGGCACCTCCAGTGTTTTGGGGGTGGTGAATGGGAGGTGGGGTGGGGGACTATTCAATGAGACATTGATGGACGTATTTATTTTTACAGGCTTAAAAATAAAAAGCAGAGGAAAGGTTTCCTTTATTTCAGGTTTTGACACTGGGGGATTGGACACCCACAGTGTCAGTGTTATGTCTGGGGGTTGGGGGGTTGGGTGCTGAGTGGGAGGATGGGGTGGAGGTGACAGTTAAATCCAGCAACAAACATTGATGGACCATTTTCTATTTTGCAGGCTATAAAAAAATAAAACATAGGAGGGATGTGCGGGGGGGGATTGCAGTTACAGTGGCAGCTACAACAGACAGTGATGGACCATTTTCTTTTTTATAGGCTATTTAAAAAAAACTAAAATAGGAGCGATGTTTTCTTTATTTCAGTAGACATTGGGGGGATTGGACACCCCCAGTGTCTGTGTTATATTTGACAGCACTGGGGGTGGGATACCTGGTGCTACATAACTAAATGGCAGTGGGGGGGCTTGCAGTTATAGTGGCAGCTGCCACAGATATCGATGGACAGTTTTCTTTGTTGCAGGCCATATTAAAAAAACTAAACTATGAGGCGGATGCTAGAGACTGGGCAACCCAATGTCTGTTATGTTTGTGGGGGTGGGAGTGTGGGGTGGTGGGTGCTGAGAGGGAAGGACAGGTGAGGAGAGAGTTACAGGGGTATGAGCAACAGACATTGATGTATGTTTTTTGTTGTTATAGGGCTCAATATGGCAGCTTCACGCCGATAAGGTCCATAGCAAACTTCCAGTGTGCAACTGTAACTGTTTTAAAAGTCAAGTCAGTTGTTTGCTGACCTGGTTTCATGCAAATCAAAGGACTGAAGCCCTCTCTGATTGGAGCAGCTTTGGCCTTTTGAAGTTTGCGCAGTTTCAGTCCACTGAGCAGAGAGTTGTGTCACGACCACAATGTGTGGTCATTGGACTAGACTGACAGGCCCTTGCAGTTGCAACTGCAATGGGCTTGGCAGTGGCACCCCTCAGAAATCCTGTTGTACTCATTCCAAAATGTTTGGTGTGCAAGTGCAGCAAACATAACAAGCATTTGTCAATGCCAAATGTTTGCTTGCTGGCATTGGCATTGGTAGTGTAGAAGTTACAGAGCTGCATGACAGAAATGTCAGTGAAGTATTGAACTGAAGCCAACCCCACCACCACCCTGCAGAGAGTGACAGGCATTGGGGTGTGCCTTTGGGTCGTCAGGCATAACGGCCACACCATTTCACCACACCCTACCCTGCAGACACTGACAAGTGTCACGGTGTGCCTTGGGGTCTTTGGCCCTTATGTGCACCCTATTCCATCAGGAAATACAGTGAGATGGGTGTGGTATAGGAGAATGGGGTGAACTTTGGGGCCGAAGAGTCCAAGGCATACCTCTCGATGCCTCTCACTGGCTGCAGGGTGTGGAATGGTATGAGCATTACAGGCAAGAATCCCAAGTCACACCCCTGATGCCTGTCATTCTCTACAGGGTGGGGTGTTATGGTTGGAAACCCTAACACCTCAGGCATTCGTTGGTATTTTCACTCCAAATTTTGAACATGTTTTTTTTGTGACCCCCACCTCATGAACAGTGGCAATATCAGTCTGTTAGCAGAAAGCAGCTTATGCACAGCGACTACGGCATTTAGCACCACAGGTGCAAAAACACATTCCGAACAGGATGTGAAAAATGACAGCTATACTGTTCATGGGGAGGTGTAAAAAATGGCAATGTTGCAAATCTGCAGTAAAAATATTAAAAAAAACTGGTGAAGTCACGAGTGTGCATAGAAACTGTGCAATGCACACCCGTAATGTAATTAGTTTGAGATTTTTTACAGCAGATTGTCAACACAGGCATTTTGGGACCTCAATCATGAACAGTGTCACTGTGATTTTCTTTATCTGTCCCGAACAATGATTTCCCACAGCGACCACGCATCTCTGCGCTGAAAGTGTAAAAACACATTTCGGCCATGTTGTGAAAAATGACAGCTGTACTGTTCATAAGGAAGTGTGGAAAAATGCCACTGGTGAAAATCTGGACTGAAAATATTACAAAGTCATGAACTTGCGAAGGTGCGTGGAAACTGCACAATGCTCACTTCGTAACACAGTCATTTTATGGACTTTTGTCACCAAATTTTCAACATAGCCATTTTAAAACCTCTTCTCATGAACAGTGTAACTGTGATTTTCTTAATCTGTCCCAAACATTGATTTCGCACACTGACTGCGCCATTGTGCGCTACAGGTGCTGAAACACATTTTGGGTGACATGTGAAAAATGGCAGCTGTACTGTTCATAAGGAAGTGTAATAAAATGGCAATGTTGAAAATCTGGAGTGAAAATATTGAAAATTCGCAAACTTACGAGTGTGCGTAGGAACTGCGCAACGCGGGCTCGTGAAACAGTCATCTTTAGGAATTTTTTTCACCAAATTTTCAACATAACCATTTTAAGACCTCTGCTCATGAACAGTGTCACTGTGATTTTCTTAATATGTCCCATACATTGATTTTGCACACCGACTGCGCCATTGTGCGCTACATGGGCGGAAATACATTTTGGGCAAGATGTGAAAAATGACAGCTGCACTGCTCATAAGGAAGTGTAATAAAATGACAATGTTGAAAATCTGGAGTGCAAATATTGAAAATTCGCAAATATACGAGTGTGCATAGGAACTGCGCAATGCGCACTCGTAAAACAGTCATTTTAAGGAATTTTTTCACCAAATTTTCAACATAGCCATTTTAAGATTTCTGCTCATGAACAGTGTCACTGTGATTTTCTTAATGTGTCCCATACATTGATTTCACACACTGACTGCGCCATTGTGCACTACCTGGGCGGAAACACATTTTGGGCAAGATGTGAAAAATGACAGCTGTACTGCTCATAAGGAGGTGTGGTAAAATGACAATGTTGAAAATCTGGAGTGAAAATATTGAAAATTCACAAACTTATGAGCGTGCATAGGAACTGCGCAACACACTCTAGTAAAACAGTCATTTTTAGGAATTTGTCCACCAAATTTTCAACATAGGCTTTTTGAGGGCCCACCTTATGAAAAGTGGCAGTGTAATTTCATTACTTGGTCCTGAAAGGTGATTTCGCACAGTGACTGCGAAATCACCCTTCTGGGCAGATTAACGCCATGACAGTGAGATCATTCATGAGAAGGGGTCCCAAAAACCCCATGTTGAAAATTTGGTGCAAAAATTCAAAAAAATGCCTGAGATATGCAGCAAAGTTGAAAAACCCCTATCTATCCCATTATACAGCTTATCGGCATTTCCTGAGTTCGCGGTCGGCTTTGAAGAGTGCAGATGTGTTCCTGGTCCACTGAAGATCATCGGCGCGAGTCCGGAGGTAAGTATGGGGTGAGGGGTGTGGGGAGGCAGGGTGCGCAGTGGGTGGGTGCGGGTGGGGACAGAGACAGCGAGGGACCATTTTTGAGTTTCAGGTGTTTTTTTTTTAAATGACGACGATGCGGGATGTTTGCCACGCTGGGGTGGGCTCCCAGCATGGCACAAGGATGGCTGGTGGGGGGGCATGGAGCTGATGGGGGATTGGGCACCCCCGTCGGTGATAGCATGTGTTGCCATGCTGGGGTGGGTTCCCAGCGTGGCACCCTGTACTCTGGGGGGGCGGGAACCAGTGGAGCCAAAGGGGGATTGGGCACCCCGGTTGGCTATACTGATGTGTAGCCACACTGGGCTGGGCACCCAGCGTGGCATATAGAACTCTGTTTTTTGGGGGGGTGCAGCACAGCAGATGGGGGATTGGGCACCCCCCATCGGCTACACAGTGTGTGTGGGGGGAGGCAAGCACGCAGTATGCGTTTGTGTGTGTGTGTGTGTGTGTGTGTGTGTGTGTAGGGGGAGTGTGCATGAGCAGGCGATATCTTATCGCTGCTCACTGAAGTGTAGCTCCCCCTTTCAACTGTACGCCACTGCATTTTGGACTGGTCATAGACAGCTCGAGCAGGCATTGGAGAACTGCGGCCGCACCTGCAAACACACTGACTGAAATGGAAGAGGGCTGACACACCTCCGAAAACTCAGATGACGGCACTATGTTTCTTGCACATGCGTGCAAGTAAACATAAAAAGGAAACTCCTTGAAATATTAAGAAAAAAGTAGAAATGAAAAGAGCACTCAGAAGCAGCAATGAAGGCAAAGAAATGTGGTTTTGGAATAATCACTAAGTGTGTTACCAAAGTCTGATGCGATTAACACTGTACAAACAATAAAGAATTGCATAGGATCAGAACATGAATCATATCAAAGGGCAGACTCGGGGTCTGAGGCTTCATGCATAGTTTTGAGCAGAGAAGTGCAAACCTGTTAAACAGTGCATGGCACTGACAATAAAATTAAGCACATTTTTCACTACATGACTTAGAGCAGCATCTTTTCTGAGTTTTATGGGTCGTGAGTGCCTTACTTTTTTTTTTGTTTTTGTGTCCACTCAAAGGTTTTGTTAGAACAATGAGATTGGGACATCCCGAAAGTGTCTACAAGTACAGACCATAAGAAACAAGGGAACAAATATATCCCATATGCCTGCAGACAATATCCAGTAGAAGACAGGGAGGAGAGGCAAGAAGGGGAGTAGGAAGGGGGTTGGCTAGGGTTTAGGACAAGGTAGGAAGTTATAGGTATTAACTGACACAGAAACAAAAATATTCTTGCAAAAGGTACTGAATGCACAAGAAGTTTAGTTTTAAACACAGGACTGTCATCTGACCCAGCAGCCAGAATTAATGAGTTTCAGATTAAGGTCAGTTTGGAACTGTTCTTTATGAAATTTAGGCTGAGATATCTATTTAAAGGGTACCTAAACAAGCAGTTTTTTAAAACTTAAAACTGCAAACTCCAAAAGCTGGCTTCATAACAAGGTAAAGTGGAGGTTGCTGTTTACATTTATGCTAAAACTGCATTTATGTAAATAATATAAATGCAGTTTCATAGCTTTTGAAAAATGTAAACATCAGCCTTTCACTTTCAAAAAACAGCCTTGGTTTCTTTCCCAAGATGGCTGCCAAGTCTGTTAAGCGATGAGTCATGATGACATCATCTGAGCCAAAGACAGATACCCACATATATTTCTATAGTGCTTAGTAGTTCTTCTTTCCCCCTTTGTTTTGAATTATTGTACCAGAATGACCAACGCCATGTATTAAATTGTGGATTATTTTGATCAGTACTCATGTTAGGCTATGATTTTGTTCATTTAGTTTACTTTAACTTGTGGAAAATGTTTTGCAATCCAGCTGACATTTTCCTTGGCAAACTGCATTACAGTACAACACTTCAATTACCTGATGATCTAGTGGTTATGTGATGCACTGAATTGTGTTTCTTGTTAGCCAGGAGAGACACACTAAGCTGAAAGCTTGTTTACAGGTGTGGCCTGGGAGCACAAGGAAGTGTAATGACTTGCTCAGGGTCACAGAGCAAAGTACTAGTCTGGTTCAGTTCCAAAGCCCATGCTCTCTTATTAATCCACAAACAAGGCTTTCTTTTTCCATGTGAACCCCCTGCACCTAGCCTGCCTTCTGCTGAACACCTCACCATCCATACCCTGTCCTTAGTACTGCTTGGTGCTGCATATGTGCTTACGGTCTCATGAAGAGAATTATCATACCTCAGATAGTAATCTTGTACCTCAGAGAGTTGTGCACACCTATACCAATATGCATCATCAGCTGGCACTGTTAAAAAATGCCTCCCAAATCACTCTCCAGTCCACTTTCTCAGTGTTTGACTTCTGCTCCCACAGTAAACACTAAGTGGATCACCATCCTTCTGCACAGTGACGGTAGTATGTACAGTTCCCCTGTTGTGTTTTTTCCCACCTCATTAACCAACAACTAGGTCTTCCTGGAGGGCCAAGCAATAAGAATCATGATCCATCAGAAAAACTGCTGTTCATGCCCTCATAAGGGCTGCACTTATAATGGGTAACGATATTATTAGCAGGAGAGGCATACTAATACCTTGAGCAAATCCACCTGCCTTCCATTGTCAGTCTACTCCTTTACCTGTGATCTGCAGAACCCTGCAGGACAGCTCCCAGAAATTCTTCTCAAGTACTTTTCTGTGCTGTACTCCACAATTCAAGTTGGCTGGCTACCACCCTTCCAAATCTTGAATGAGCTATACACAACTCCCTCAATACTGTCCTAACAAACGTCAACACCACCACCCCCCCACCTGAGGGTAATCTCCCTACACTAAATTCAAATAACAGTTTAGGTGCAGCC
This sequence comes from Neoceratodus forsteri, assembly GCA_016271365.2. Taxonomy (NCBI): domain Eukaryota; kingdom Metazoa; phylum Chordata; order Ceratodontiformes; family Ceratodontidae; genus Neoceratodus; species Neoceratodus forsteri. The sequence goes on from CM028129.1 coordinate 1,023,548,290, forward strand.
CTGCCACTCTGAGTATTTGTAATCACTGGCTACTCTCATCCACAGTCAGGTAGTGATAACGATGTTGGCAGCCCCACATTTCAGATCTCAGAGTGATCTGCTCAACGTCCTCCTTCATGTCTTCAACTAACCTGAATATAGCTATACCCTGCTGGAATAGCATCTTCAGTCCCTCTCTGGCATTCATTCTTCTCACTTGCACCCCACACCAAAAACTGGTGAGTTCACTACCCTTCTGCATCATGAATGTGGTTAGTACAGTCTCCCATGTTATTTTTACATATTGATAATAAACATGATCTTCTGGTAAGTCAGGCTGATAGCTGCATTGCACAAGTGGAAAAATAGGCTTTCCTGCCAATGTAAGATCTATGCCACCTATGATTAGGCACTATTAAATGATGTGCATAATGATGTGCACACCCATCATTTAGCAGTGCCTAATCAAAGGCAGCGTAGATCTTTTAAGGACAGGAAAGCTCATCATTCCCCTTGTTCTCTGTTGCTATCAGACTGACTTACTAGAAAGATATGTGTATATTTGATATGTCAAAATAAAACAGGGACTCTACTACTTGTGTTCATGATACAGAAGGGTGATGAGCTCACCGGTTTTCGGTGTGAGGAGGAATAATGACAAATGAATACCAGAGGGGGACTGAGAAGGCCACTCTTGCAAGGTACTGCTATATTCAGGGAAGGGGGAAGACAGAGGAGAGAAATATGAGCAGATTACTGTGAGAAATAAGATGTGGGCTGCCAGCACCTTGATCATTACCTGACCCCATTACCCTGGCCAACATTCCCCTTCCCATAAAACCAGTTCATGCAATTGTCCAAAGCTGTTTGTGGATATTAATGTATGAAATGGCTGCCACTACATGTTCAGTCACTTCACTACCAGTCTAGTATTGCTTGTAAAGCACTTTGGGATACAGTGTATATGAAACCCACTATATAAATGCTGATTATTCTTCTTATTATTATTTCCCATGGAAATAGAGGACAAGACAAGCATATATTTGAGTTTCGAGAAAGTATGAACTCTAACATTGGACTGAACAAGAACTTTGCTGCAAAAAAGTGGTAGCTCTAGGGGGTGATGAAGGGTGTGGCTGCACCCCCTCACATACATAGTAATGTACTTGCATGCTGCTGCTGCATTTCACTTTGTTGAAGTCTGATTTATTAATTGTACAAATGTTTACATTCAAACTATGGATTACATTTGTAGGTTCTGTCAAAAACATACTAGAAAAGAATGGCAGAAAATATAAAGGTTTAATAAACATGTTAAAAAGTGCATATTAACCATACACACCACCCCAGCACCCCCACTGTAGCATCTTGGATCCACCATAACCACTAGACCACCAGGTTATTCAAGATTCATACTGCACTGTGGTTTGCCACAGAGAAAGTTGGTTGGATTAAAATACAACTTCAGCATGTTAAAATAAACAAAATGAACAGAACCATAGCCTAACATGTGTATTATACAAAATAATACACATGGTTTTGACCTTTTGGGTGAAACAATTCTATACAAAGGGAAAAAATAATTAGTTAGCACTATAGAGCCATATATCTTTCTGACTTTGGCTCAAATTATGTCATCGCATAACACATTTGGCGGCCATTTTAGGAAGCAGGTAAGACAGTTTTTTTGAAATTAGAAAGCTAATTTTACAATATTCAAATGCTCTGGAAGCACATTTAGGTAAATTATATATATGTAGTATTAGCATTAATGAATACAGCAGCCTTTCCTTTAGTCACCTATGGAGTCAGAGTTTTGAATAGTTTGTTGTCAAAATGTTGTTTAGGTATCCTTTAAAGACACAATGCAGGTTATATCAATGGAGGAGAAATATCAACAAAAGAAGAAATTAGACATGAAATCTACTTTACCACCACCACCACTCAATCCCCAATCAAGCAATCACAATAAGGTGAAGGATTTGCAAAATGACAGATAAGTTGTTATAGGAGGAAATTTAGAAATTCAAGTAGGATAGAATAAAGATAGAACAAAACTTCAGTTGAGGCAAAATGGCAGCCATATATTTTATTTATTAGCTTTTGGTAACCGGGTAAGTGCGCTAGGCAACAATCCCGCCTATTTTCAGGCACAACCCGGGAGAGCACAGGACAAAGGTACAAATAATCACAGTAGTACAACTTAATTGAAAAGAACAACATAAGATTACAAGCAATATTGTAACAGAATACAACTTAATTGGAGAGAACAGCATAAGATTACAAGCAATATTGTAACAGAATACAAACTGGGAAAGAACAACGAAACTAGTAATTCAGATTTCCAGAACACATTGAAAAATCAGTATTGTAGCAAGACAGGAATAGGTCCAGGCCTCTGCCCGGCGGTCAAGTGGAGTTATGTTTATGAGCATTTGCAGTGATCAAGGGTGTAAAGGTGAGAGAACAGCAAGCTTTAAAGACTCGGTGGGAGGCAGAATTTTTAATCTGGAGGGGGAGCGAGTTCCAGAAATTAGGGGCAAAGTTGGAGAATGCCTGTTCACCCATTTTTGTAGCACAAGGTCTAATTGAGAGCAAAGGGACAGAGGAGAATCTGAGGGTATGGGATTGGGAAGCAGGAGCAAGCAAGTTGGCCAGGGAGTCCGGGCGAGGAGGTCTAGTTAGGGAGTCAATAAAGCACCCAAGGGAGTAGGCCCGGAGATCAGTGATGAGTAAGATGAGGGGCAGTTAAGGCGAATCTGCAGATACTGTTATAGGAATTGTCCCATTTGCTGAGCACACTGGAGTTGGCAGAGTAAATAACTGGTAGAGCATATTGGAGCTGAGGGAGAAGCACTCCTATCGCTACAGATAGTCTGGCAGATGGTGTGAGGGAGTGGCGCACTCGGTAGGCACGGCCAATTTTTGTGTTAACAGCACAACAAACCACGTTGACATGAGTTTAAAAACCGAGGGAGGGATCAAGTATGACCCCCAGGTATTTGAAGGAGGATGTGTTGGTGATAGAGGAACTGTTCCTGCAGTGAACCAAGAGCTTAGGCGCCATGGAGGGCGGTTTTTTTGAGGAGCCAAATAGCATGGCTCGTGTTTTGTCCAGGTTTAGATATTGATGGCTGTTTGAGAGCCATAGTTGAAGGGCTTGAAAATCACATGAGAGTGTGAGGTTGATGTCCTCCATCGATTTAGATGTCGAATAAAGAACCAGGTCATTGGCGTATATAAGAGTGCAGCTGTGGTGGGAAGGGTTGGGAATATCATTTAGAAAAAGGGAGTAAAGGAGAGGACCAGAATGGACCCCTGTGGGATGCCACGGGTGATCATTTTGGGGGAGGATAGAGCCTTGTGGAAAGCTACAGCCTTAGTGCAGTTGTCCAGGTAGCTACGGAACCAGGATAGAGTGGAGTCAGAGGCACCAACGGATTGGAGCTTCGTCAGCATGAGTGGGTGATGAACCATGTCAAATGCTTTGGACAGATCTATGAAAACAGCAGCTGTGAGTAGGCCATTATCCATATTACTTTTGACTTCACTGGTGAGTTGGGTCAGAGCCGTGGTGGTACTGTGCCCAGTCCTAAAGCCACGTTGGCATTGGATTTGAAGATTGAACTTGGAGAGGTGTTCCAAGAGCTGACGATGGACTACTTTCTCAAGAAGCTTGCTGAAAGTGGGGAGGAGAGAGATGGGACGATAGTTGGACATAAGTTTGACATCTCCATTTTTGAGTATAGGGATAGTTCTGGCCATTTTCCAGGCAAAGGGGACAGAGGAAGTACTGATAGATAGGTTGAAAAGCCTGGTGACAGGCTTGGCAAGCCAAGTTGCAAACTGCCTGAGTATACCAGGATGGATTCCATTGGGGCCCGGGCCCCCGCAGGCTGGTAGGGTATTGAGAAGTTTGCGTACTTCTTGGTATGTGGTCGGAACCAGCACCAGGGTGGGTGGAGTGGGGGTCTTGGAGGAAGCAGCAGGCCAATCAGCTAGGGTCCTGACTAGTGCTTCAGCAGGTAGCGAGGAAAAGATAGAATTAAATGCATTGGCAATGGTTAGTGGGTTATTACAGTGTACACCCTGTATATTCATGTCTGTAGGTGTCTGTGGCTTGTCATTACCAAGAATTTCCTTGATTTGGGCCCAGTACCTTTGAGGGTTGGCGGTAGAGGACATAAGGAGGTTCCTATAGTAAGAACTTTTAGCCAGGTGTATTTCCTTTTTGCAGTTGTTCCGTAAGGCTCTATAGGTTTCAAAGTCAGTGCATAGATGAGAGACCTTTCATGCAGACCAAAGTTTATCCCTGCATTTCAGTAGTTGAAGCAGTGGGCACATGAGCTACTTGGTAACCTTCCCTGTCACCCTATGTGTGGTGACAGGGAAATGTTGGTTTTGCAGTGAAAGCAGGATGGAGTTGAAATAGTCTATTGCATAGTTAATGTCCTCTGTTAAGTAGAGAGGAGACCAGTCAACAAGGCCAAGATCATAAGTGAACGCATCCACGCTTAGGTGGGAGAGGTTAGGGAAGGTAACAACTTTAGAGGGGAAGGAGGGGGTGGAGGTGTCCCAGACACAGAAAACTGGATAATGATTGCTAATGGTGTCGGGGAGCACTCCTGCCGAGGTGATATATTCCTTCCTATTTGTTAGGATCCAGTTGAGTAGGGTGGCACAGGCACCCCCATGGGAGACCCTGGTGGGTTCCTGAATAAGCTGAGATAGGTTGGCCTTACTAACCAGGGAGGATAGGTGGGAGGAGCTATGTACTGCCCAATCTAGGTTGAAATCCCCAAGGCAGATACTGTCACTTTTGCCTGTAACTGATAAAAAATAATCAATGAATTCCATGAGCCCCTGCTTGGAGTTTTTGGGAGGAACATATATGCTGAAGATATGGAGTTTCTTTACTCCTCCAAGCAGAAGGAGGGAATGAAGAACCTCGCAGTTAGGCAGTGGGGGGTTCTGCATGAGGGTGATGTTCAGATGCAATTTGTAGTAGACCGCCAGGCCTCCACCTCTTTTTGCCCCAGTGCGATCTGCCTGGAGCATATTGTAGCCTAGAAAGGAGCACTGGGAGTCAGTAACTGAGGGCTTTAGGCTTGTTTCAGTGATGGCTACAATGTCCGGGCAGTTCACACTCATCCATGCCTGCAGGTCTAAGAGACTGGCAAGAAGGATCCTAGAGTTTATGTGAGCAAAGGTGAGACCATTGGATTTCGGGAGGCATAGCACCGGGGGAGTCTGTGAAAGGTTAGATACCTGAGGAGGACCAGGATTAGCCTCGATATCCCCGCAAGCATTAGGGACAGGATACATATCCATAGCGAGATAATGGTGAAATCCCTTGCTGAAACTCTGGGGGAGAATTTCCACCTAAATTGGAGGTACCTAGCTATCAGGCACAGGTGCTTGACAATAAGCACAGATGGGGGGAGGGAGTAGGAGCGGCATAAGCTAGTAGGTTGGGGAAGCAAAAGTTGTTATAAGAGCATGCGTTAGTGGGTGAGGTAAGTGTGACTGAGCAGGTGAGAGTAGAGAGTAGCAGTAGCAAGAAGGCACCCGTGAGGAGAGTCAGCAGGGCTGAGGAAGCCATAATGTCAAATAGGAGAAATGACAAAGTGCTAGGATGAGAGGTGCAGAGAGACTGGGCTTTAACCAGGACAGACTAGCTATTAGGGAAACCCCTACAGAATTAGGCGACCTCTAGTGGCAAGCGGCTATAAGGAGCAGATGGAAAACTCGGGAGTGAGAAAAAAAACACGAGACCGTCCCAGATATCGCGAGGATTATGCCTATAAGTCTAACACCAGCCAAGGGTGGGAGGTTATTGGGGGCAGGTGGGGAGCAGTCACACAGTGACTGCGGGGTAGTTCTCACAAGCAGCTCCCTTTGTTTCCAAGGAGCGTGGGTCCATCTATCTACCTGGGCAGCGATAGAGATACTGGGAGGTGGGGGAGAGCATCCGACGTGGTGATTCAGCCCTCTCAACCTCCTTGAGCACGGAGCTCTGATCGGGGGTTGGGGGAGAGCCCCTGTGGCAATGCAGCTGATGGAAGTTCTGGGCAGCTCTGTTTAAGGAATGGAGAGGTAGGAGAATTTATATTCAGCATTGTTGAAAACTGATCTGAATTTTACTCCGATATGTGAATGTGGTAATTTAATAGACTGGCAAAACAAACAGAGGCTGCTGGATTAGAAATGCCTTTAAACTATTGATTTTAGTCTCTAAAAGATTAAAGTAGCACAGCAGAACAGCATCTAAAAGGTTTAAAGTAACACAGCAGAACAGCTCAAAAAACTATCTAAACTGTTGGGGGGACAGAAAATAAAAGTAAATTTAAAATCGAAAAAGGCGCCAAGTCACAAGCAGATCCCTTTGTTTCCAAGGAGTGCGGGTCCGTCTATCTACCTTAGCAGCGATAGCGATCCTGGGGGTGGGGGAGAGCCTCCGATGCGGTGATTCAGCCCTCTCGACCTTCTTGATGAACAAAATTAAGTGAGGATTTCACAAGGTTTATTCTTTAATACAGTATCATACATTATATAGTCCTCTAGTGGATTTTGGCACTATAAAGGACTGGCTTAAGAAGTTGGAGTGTAAGGCCTTTGTGATTAGGAGTGCACTGACTGTCAATTTTTTCTCATAACCCAAAACTCATAAATGTGATATAAAAATATTTAATAGGCTAATTGTGTCAGTAGTGGATTCATTTCTGGAATCATTGCCTAAATTTATTGACAGCCACATTAATGATTTAACAGGGTAGTACAAAAAAACAACATCTTACAAATAGACAGTTGGTGAGACCCCATCTGGAGTACTGCATCCAGTTCTGGAGACCCCATCTCCACAAGGACATAGACAGGATAGAGGCAGTCCAGAGGAGGGCAACTGAAATGGTGCATGGTATGCAAGAGAAGCCATACGAGGAGAGACTAAAGGAGCTTAATATGTATATCCTTGAGGAAAGGAGGGAGAGGGGGGACATGATAGAAACTTTTAAGTACCTCAGTGGAATCAACAAAGTCCAAGAAGGTAGCATCTTTCAGAAAAAGAGATGTGCAAGAACAAGAGGAGACAATTTAAAGATGGGGGGGCAGTTCAGGGGCAATGTGAGGGAGTATTTTTTCACAGAGAAGGTGGTGGATGCATGGAACAGCCTTCCTGAGGAGGTTGTGGGGTCTAAAACTGTGGGAGAATTCAAGAATACATGGGACAGACATAAGGCAATTCTGGTGAGGAGTAAGAAGAAATAGGCTGTTGGTTAACTTGGATCTGCAGCTTATCTGTAGGTAGGGAAATGGGCAGACTAGGTGGGCTAAGCGGTCCTTATCTGCTGTCAATGCCTATGTTTCTATCTTTCAACTATATATGTAATACTATTCTTTGCAAAAAACTTTGTTAATGCAATAGTTAGGGTTAAAATGACAAAAGTAGGGAAATGTGGTGTTAGGGATTGCAACCCTAACAGCCCACCCCCACACTGAAGGCAGCAATGGGAAAAAAACATTATGGTTTCACCTATCTTGTCTCTTTGAAAATCAGGTATGGAGTGTGCCTTGGGGTTGTCAACCCTAACATTCACCCCATTCCATCAAGTATGCCTCTTTACTGATGACACAAAAATCTGCAACACGGTTGATACACAAGGTGGTGTCAAAAGGATGAGAAGGGACTTGGCAAGTTTGAAGGAATGGTCAGAAGTATGACAGCTTGGATTCAATGCAAAGAAGTGCAAACTAATGCACCTGGGAAACAAAAACCCAGGGGAAGATTACACAATGGGGGGAGGTAGTAACAACAACAAAAATGGAAAGGGACCAGGGGGTAATTATATCAGATGGCCTTAAGGTTAGCAAGCAATGTGAGAAGGCAGTAGGGAGGGCTGGGGGTATACTGGGATGTATAGGGAGGGGCATCACCAGCAGAAAACAGGAAGTTGTTATCCCTCTGTACAGACAGTTGGTGAGACCCCATATGGAGTACTGCGTCCAGTTCTGGAGACCCCATCTCCACAAGTACATAAACAGGATAGAGGCAGTCCAGAGGAGGGCAACTAAAATGGTTCAGGGTCTGCAAGAGAAGCCATATGAGGAGAGACTAAAGGAGCTTAATATGTATACCCTTGAGGAAAGGAGGGAGAGAGGGGACATGATAGAAACTTTTAAGTGCCTCAGTGGAATCAACAAAGTCCAAGAGGTTAGCATCTTTTAGAAAAAAAGATGTGCAAGAACAAGGGGACACAATTTAAAGATGGGGGGGCAGTTCAGGGGCAATGTGAGGAAGTATTTTTTTTCACAGAGAGAGTGGTGGACATATAGAACAGCCTTTCTGAGGAGGTTGTGGGGTCTAAAACTGTGGGAGAATTCAAGAATACTTTGGACAGACATAAGGCAATTCTAGTGGGGGTTAAGAAGAAATAGGCTGTTGGTTAATTAGGATCTGCAGCTTATCCTGCAGTTAGGGAAATGAGCAGAATAGGTGGGCCAAGTGGTCCTTACCTGCCATCAAAGTCTATGTTTCTATGTTTCTATGTAAAGAAACTGAGATAGGAAGAGCATTACAGTTGATGACCCCAAGGCACACCCCAGGTCTGATTTGTGAAGAGGGAAGACAAGTGAAACCATAATGGTTTTTCCCATCGCTGCCTGCAGGGTGGGGGTGGGGTGTCAGGGTTTGAAACCTTAACTCCACATGTCCCTATTTTTGTTACTTTAACCCTAACTAGTGTACTAACAAAGTTTTTTTGCAAAGAATGTCCTTTCTTTTTGAGATAGTATAATTGTATCCTCATTTGTCTGTGGGAGCTCAGGGCCCAGAGGGCTCTGCACTTCCATTTGTTGTAAAAGAGAAACAAAATTGTCAGCATAGCCTTCTTATTACCCCACCTCATGAACACCATAAAGAAACTTTTGAAATCCCCGCCAAAACATGATTTCATGCCACTTCAACGCCATTGCACATCACAGGTGCGAAAACACAGTTTGACAAAGGCTTAAAAAATGACAGCTATAACATTCATGAGGTGGTGTAAAAAGATGGTTATGTTGAAGATTTGGGGTCAGAATATTTAAAATTGCCAAAGTTACTAGTGAGGATATGGAAATTTCAACATATGTACATATTTTCCCCAGATTTTCAACATAGACTTTTTATGACCCCACCTCATGAACAGGGTTGGGAAAAATGTTCAAATCTTGCCCGAAAGGTGATTTTGTCAAATGACCACAAAACCACCTTTCAGGCCACATTTACAAAATTTCACCTACATTGTTCAGGAGGTAGGTCTCAAAAAACCCATGTTGAAAATGTGGGCTCCAAATATGTAAAAATGGCAAAGTTACACCACAAAGTTGAAAACCCCATTGAAACACACTGAACTGTTCTTACCTTAGTTTCTCATATTGCAGTTGCTTGTTCCAGCAGCAAGATGTGTCTTCCATTGGAGAGTGGATCTTCACCCCGGAACTTGTTCAGGTGAGTGAGGGTATGTGAGGGTGTGGGGGTGCTGGGTGGGGTATACTCAGTTGGAGGACAGGGGTGGGGCAGATCAGTGAGCAATCTTTTTTTTACAGGTTTAAGAAAAAAGACATGAAGGGACCATTTTCTTTATTACAAAAACAACAACATCAGAGAGGATCGGAGGGTAGAGGGTGCCATTGGGCACCAAGGACAAAAATAAACACTGCTAGGTTGGCGATGGGAGGGTGGAGGCACCAATAAATAAGGGAAATAAATAATCATTAGGGGCAGCAATCACAGGGTGAGGAGTGCCACAAGACACCAGTGAAATAAAAGGTAATTCAAGGGGCAGTGATCGGATGGTGGGGGGGCCCACTAGACATGAGAGATAAATATAACCTACATAATATTAACACACACACACACACACACACACACAGAAACACAGACAATGTCAGCAGAAAAAGACCATTGGTCAATCCAGTCTGACCAGTCCTCCCTCGTCTCCTTCCCTTACTGCCTTATTGCTACCCCACATCTGTGCATACATACAAAATGATGACCGATCAACTCCACTCCCCCCACGTCCAACCTTGGGAGGAAAAATATAATAGAAAAAACAGAATGGTTACACATGCTGTTTAGTTTTCATTGCTTATTTTTTATTTAAAAAATAGAGGGGTGGAGACTGGAGGGTGGGGTTGCCACTAGATGCCAGGGAAAATTCCTGTTAGTACAGGGATGGTGACTGGAGGGTGGCAGGGGGTACTACTTGACACCAGTGAAAAGTTACCAGCAAGCAAGAAATGGTTTTCCCCTCATGAAAACAGATCTGTTTTTGTGACTCATGACATGAAAAAAGAATATTTTTTGTATTGCAAGTCACAAAAAAAGTTTTATAATCTTAAAAAGAAAACATTTCAAGGGATTTGTCCAACAGTTAAGTGTAGAATCCAGCTAAGGTGGTCGCAATAAGCAAGCTATGTGTGTTGGTTGCTCTCCACAAAATCATTTTTGAGGTTTTCCAAAGTTTAATTTTTAGGGAGAAACAGTAAAACAAGTTGGCGGCAAATGAAAAGGATTTCCCCTCATGAAAAAGGATGACGTCAAAAGGAAAGAAAAGAATATTTTTTCTTTTCATACAGCTATTTTTAAGTGCTTACTGAGCATGCTCAGAACCAATTATTAAAACATTTCTAAATGAAATAATTTTGGAACATATTAATATTTTTTCACCAAACATGCAAAAGGCACATGTATGGGCCAGTCCCCTTCTATCCAGAAAATTTCAGACTAAAATGCCATATCATCTTGGGATAGCCAAGTTAGCAGAAAATCCAGTAAAAGCAATGGAAAAAAATCATGAAAAATTCACTTTTTGCACTATCCAGAACTCAAAATCTGCACATCTGATCAGAATAAAACATGGTACATCCTGAGATCTATAATGCAAGATCACATATGAAAAATTTCATGTAAATGCAATCAACAGTTGCCAAGTTACTAAAGTGCAAAACTTAGGGTTTAACTTTAAACTGTTGGTACAGCCCTATTTATAGGGGCGCTACCGTGCCCCTATAATATGGTTGCCCCATGTGTATGAAAATCCATACACTGCATTTTCTTGTCCTATGGTAGTTCAAAGGTCATGTGCAGTTGTTGTAGTATTGTTCTGTTACATTGTCACATTGATACTACAACAACTTTCCCCCTTTGAAGTGCGTATCTACTGTGTTCTCCTCATGCCCTGCTTTTCAAATGAACTGACTCTAGAATTGCTCAAACCATGCTGGCATAGTGATTATATATATATATATATATATATTTGACCATTGTATTTATGTGGGTGGATAGGTGGGCTAGAGAATGAGCAGGTGTGGGGGGTGGGAGGTGAGCTGGCAGCCAGGCACACACTATCACTTTCTCAACAGAAAACAAATTTTTAAACCACATACTATATAAAATAGGGTATCCTGTGAGTTTGGGGATCACGATTGGGCACCTACCGAAATGAATCAATCACGGTACCTTACACCACAGCAACAAGGGAAGGAGGGTGACCAGATTGGGGGTGAGCAAATATAGTGACATCCTGTCGCTACATATTTACTCGAATGGGGGAGTGAGCACACTGAACATGGGGTGGGATGGGAGGGAGGGATTGTGAGGGGTGGAATTGCGGTGAGCTGCCACGCTGCTCCTGTGGCATAGTAGGTGGGTTCAGGGCTGGGGCATGAATGGTGCTGGGTTCGGGTCCGGGCGTGGATGCCTTTTGTTGTACCTGGCCCGAAACATTTTTTGTTTGTTTTGCACCCCCCCCAACATGCATCCCCCTGGAGTTGAGAATTCTTAAGTAAAGTGGTGCGGGGAGAACGGCACCCCACATTTACATTTAAAATCGAAGTCCCCGACACCCTTTTGCTGTGCACTGCGAACTGCATAGTCAAAATATTTTTACGACGAATTCCATTCACTGTTATCACATAGATTCATAAAATAGTATATGATCAACCATACACCAACAAAGACTGTGTCCTAGTCTTGGGGTTGAGAAGACATCAGAAACTCTCTAGCTTTGCTCTTGAGGTTCCTATGATATCTAATTTCCTTGATGGCAACACAGCCTTCTTGTGTAAAGTTATGGTTGAGGGATGACTTCTATGTTAAAGCCCAATTTATATACTTTAATAACTTTGCAACAGTTCAACATATTTGCATGAAATTTGGCAAACGTAATTTCGTGGCACAGGTCTGTTGATCTGGTAAATTTTGTTTTAATCAGTTGTGAGATTTCTGAGATACAGAGTCTGAAAAATTGTTACATTTGTGTGTTTTTTTTCTCTTTCTTTGTCCAGCTGTATCTCAGAAACTGTTTTACACTGTGGTCTGAAATTTTCAGGGTCAAATCTTTCGCTTCACAGATGTACCTTTTGCTGGTTTGGTGAAGAAATATTGAACCATTCCAAAGTTATTACATTTTGAAGTTCCCATTATTTTTAGTGAGAAATTAGAGATGTTCAGCACGAAAAAGGATCATGTGTCACAAGAGCATAATCCCTTTTAGCAGATGGGTCTTCCTGTGCCACAGGTGGGAAATCCTTTTTCGTGTGTCTGCCATTTTGTTTTTTCAGTTAGTGAAAGAAAGAAAACACATAAAAATGAAAAAAAAAATGAATAGATTTGAAAAAAACAAACATCAGAACCTAGCTAAATGGGATCCATTTAGCTACATTCTGATGTTTGTTAGCTTAGTGAGAGGAGCACTTCTCCCTCATTCTCTGTAAGAGAACAGAGGGAATTTTTTGATTTCTGCAGCCACAGTTGAACTCCAACTGCTGGCTGCAGTGTGATCTGGGAGCCACTGTTTCCCTGGTGTTTGCTGCCCTCCCCCACACTCTATTGCCTGTCCCTGGTGTCTAGTGGCACCCCCCACCCACCGATCACTGTCCCTGTTGATTTTTATTCCCTGGCATCTAGTGGCACCCCCCACCCTCCGATTGCCATCTCCATTATTTGAATTTTGTTCCCTGGTGTCTTGTGGCACCTCCCACCCTCCCATTTCAGGTACAATCCTATAATGAAGAAAACAATCTCTTGATGACTTTTTACTATTGCACAAAACCTGTAAAAGAAAAATGGTCCCTCGCTGATCATCCCCCCATCACCACCTCCCACTCAGCACCCACCACCCACATCCTCCAGTACACCCCCACACACCCTCACTCACCGGAACTGGTCCCATGTTTAAGATCCACTCTCAGATTGAAGACACATATTGCTCCTGGAACCGACAACTGCAATATGAGAAACCAAGATAAATGTGGTTCAGTGTATTTCAGTGGGGGTTTCATGCATAACATAGGCATTTTTTGAGATTTTGACCCCAAATTCTCAGCATGGCCTTTTGGGGACTTCACCTCATGAACAATATGGCTGTCATTAGGTAACTCCTGCCTGAAAGGTAATTTTGCAGTCAGTTGGTAAATCACTGTTTGGGCAGGATTTGTGTAATGACAGTCATATTGTTCATGACGTGGTGTCATAAGAAGGCTATGTTGAAAATTTATGGTCAAAAGATGTAAAAACGGCAAAGTTATGACCATGTGTTGCAGTTTCACTACACACAATCATAACTTTGGAAATTTTAAAGAGTTTGATCCAAATTGTCAACATATACTTCTTATTACCCCACCTCATGTATGTAATAGCTGTCATTTTTGAAATCCTAGTCAAAATGTGTTTTCGCACCTGTGGCATGGAATAACATTGCAGTTGCATGTAATTATGTTTTGATGGGTATTCAAAATTTTTCTGCATCACATACATGAGGTGGTGTAATAAGATGATTATGCTCACAATTTGTTTGCTGTTGTCTTATAAATGGAAGTGCAGGGCCCTTCCACATCAACATACACATATGCATCTATGGTGGGATGGGAGCACAGGGCCCAATGGGCGCTGCACTCCCACAGGCAAATAAGGATATGATTACTGTAGCTCAAAAACTATAGATGGGTTGGAGTGCACAGTCTAAAGGGCCCTGTGCTCCCACAGACAAATAAGGATACGATTATACTATCTGAAAAAGTAAGGAAATAAATTACAAAAAAAGTTGTTAATGCATCAGTTAGGATTACAGTGACAAAAGTAGGGAAATGTGGTGGTAAAATTTGCAACCCCAACACCCCACCACCACCTTGTACACTCCAACAGGTGCTGGAGATGTGCCTTGGGGGTGCCAGCCTTAACATTCACCCCATTCTCCTATACTGTATCCATCTCAGCTTATTTACTTATGGAATGGGATGAGGGTTAGGGCTGACAACCCCAAGGCACACCCCCAATGCCTGTTGGTGTGGCCTCATGCACTCACAACACACCTGGGTGTGCGTTAATCCCCTATAACAGCACACCCTCTCAGGGGTTATTGCAAAAATATATATATATATATATATATATATATATATATATATATACACACAAAATAGTGGCACAGTAGTGCCACTATAGCTAGGGTTCTACGGTCACTTCTATGTTAAACCCAAACTTTTGCACTTTAATAACTTTACAACTGTTTCACTGATTCACCGGACATTTTTTATGCTTCGTCTGGTACCATAGATCTCTGATCAGGCAAGTTTCATTACTGGTCAGATGTACAGGTCCTGAGTTATGAAATGTCATAAAATTTGAAAAATAACACTTTTTTGCCAATTTCATGCCGTTTCACCTAAATTGCTTGGTGGTTTGGTCTGAAACTTTCCGGGTATATGGGGTCTAGATGTGCCTTTTGGTGGTTTGGTGAATAAATATTAATCCATTCAAAGGTTATTAAAATTGTAAGTTTCCCATTATTTTCCATGGGAAAAAGTAGCTGTCCCTTGCAAAAGTACAATTTCTCTTTCATGAATGCACTTTCTTTTTCACAAATGGATTCACTTCTTCATGCATCTGCCATCTTTTTTTTCAGTTAGCAATGCAGAATAAATGATATAATTCAAAAATTACTGCCCCTTGGTAAACACCAACATTTGAGTGTAAGTAATCGAGGCCCGAGGAAACACACTTCTTTGCTTAGTTTTCATGCAGAGATTCTGGAAATATGTTTATTTTAATCAGCACTTTTTTAATGTTGCAAATTGTGTCACTACTTTTGTGAAAGTGTCACAAATTGTGGCACTATTTCATGAAATACCCACAATAATGTCACAAACTGCTGTACTGTCGCAATAGTAGTGCAGCAATTTGCAACACTACTTTTAAACAAATTTGTGTTTCTTTGTCACTTCACTGCACAGAAACAATGTGGAACTATGGGCTGAAAATTTCAGGATACAAAGCCCTTTCCCCACAGATATGCCTTTTGATGATTTGCTGCTAAACTTTACATGAGTTCCATAGTCATAACATTCTGAAGTTTAGAAATTTCCCATAGGATAACATTGTGGTAGTTGGATACCTTTCAGGGCTGTATCTCGAAAACGCTTAGAGATATGGATTTTTCATAAAACACAGCTTAGTACACCTTTAGGTGTACTAAGCAGTTATGCAAGTGTCCAGACCTTCATTACAACTGCGGTGAAATTTTTTATCAATGTCTCTAAGGTGACTGTGATACTGTGCCATTGAAATGGCAAGGCAAGGTAAATTTTATTTCTATGTCATCTAATCCCAGAGGCTGTGGGCACCTAACAATAAAACAATACAAATAACAGCATTAGAAAGTGATAAAACCAAAAAACACAAATTAAACATATATAAAATACCAAAAATTTATAGTCAGAGGTATAGGTAACTTGTAGTTTCACTCAGGCAGACAGGTAGATCACATGTTCTCCTCAGTGAAAGCCAAGTGGAAGAGGTGGGCTTTAGCTTCTGCTTGAACACCTCAATGGAAGGTGTCTCCTGGACTGCAGCTGGTAGCAAGTTCCACAGGGTTGGCTCAGTGACACTGAAGGCACAGTCACCCGATGTCTTGAACCAAACCCTAGGAACATCCAGGAGGCCCCTAGATGAGCAGCAGATGGAGTGGACAGAGGTGACCGGTGTAAGTAGCTCAGTCAGGTAGCCCAGATCCAGTCTAAATAGGACCTTAAAGGTGAGCAAGCCCACCTTGAAAAGGACCCTCCACCTGATAGGCAGCCAGTGCAGACCCCACAGGACTGGAGTCACATGACTGGATCTAGATGGGCCCATCAGTAACCAAGGTACTGCATTCTGCACTAGCTGCAACCTGAGGGGGGTCCCTCCCATGACTCCAAAGTACAGAGTATTACAGTAGTCAAGCCTTGAGGTAGCAAAGGCATGCACTAGTGTCGGCAGATCTTCGGGCAGAATGAGGGACTTGATCCTCGCAATGTTTCTCAAGTGGTAAAAAACACTTTTGACAGCAGAAGACACCTGATCCTCAAGCGTCAACCTGCTGTCCATGATTATGCCATGATCTCACACTCTCAGTGAGGCCACCAACAGAGCAGACCCCAGAAAAAGTCCAGTGTCAGCTCCAGGTGTGCTCCCATCATGCCCACAACCGAACTCGATCACCAGCACCTCCATCTTATCTGGGTTCAGTAGCAACCAGCTGGAGGACATCCATTCATTGATTTTAGCCAGGCAGTTGTTAAGCACATCTACAGCATCGGATGTTTGGGGGCAAATGACAGATATAGTTGTGTATCATCTGCATAGCAGTGAAACTCCACACTAAATTACCAAATGATCTGGCCCAGGGGCAGCATGAAGACGGTACATGACATTGTTGAAAATATTGAGCCCTGGGGTATTCCACATGACAGGGACATTGGGGAGGAGGAAAAATTCCCCATCACTACCCATTGCACCCTATCAGAGAGACAGGACTCAAACCATTTAATGACAATAAATCCAAGGCTACATTAAATTTCTGTACTATGTCCCTCAGATATGCCACTTGTAATTAAATGGAATCGGGGTGCACGTTGGGGTCATTGGCCCTAACTCTCACCCCATCACATGTGGAAAGAAGCTGAGGAATAGGAGAATGGGGTGAGAATTAGTACCGATGATCCCAACGTGCACCCCGATTCCAGTTGGGGGGGTGGGCTGGAGGGGTGCAAAGGGGGTTTCAACACTAACATCGAATTTCCTTGCTTTTGTCGCTGTGTAACAACCCTAGCTGATGCATTAAACAGAGTTTTTTGCCTCTAATTTCCCTTCTTTTTGAGAATGATAACAAGAAATAGTGAATGTAATGCAGCGGCGGGAGCTGTCACATAGTAACATTGTGCCCGCAAACGCAAATCATAATGCACATGGTGATGCAAAGTGAAACAGAAAGAGAAACAGTACTGTAGACAGAAATGTTAAAAACAACACAAATGCAACCGCAAATGAAAACGCAAAGGGTAACGTGCATGGTGGCGTAAACGTGAACGGTAAGTGAAATGGGTACGGAACCACAAATGGAAACGATAATGGTAACAGTAAAGTAAGCGCACAGGCTGGTTTTCCCCAAAAGCTGTATAGAGGAAGACAGTGAGTACAAAGAATGTATGCAAAATAATGACTCTCGGAACAGAAAAATGCGGACTTGGAATAGTAAATTGCTTATATCTCAGGAACCATATGACATAGAAAAAAAATTTAAAAGTCATATGAATTATCATTTTCCTGGCTAGTTTTGCACTTTAAGCATTTTTTTGACGAAAACTCCGTATCTCATACCGTTTCCGAGATATGGGCCCTGAAAGGCGCAGCAAACGCCGTAATGTTATCCTATGGGAAAAAAACAGAAGTTCGGAGTGCCATAACTTTGCCTCCCTGTAATATTTTTTCACCAAACCACTGAAAGGCACATCTGTGAGATGGTGGCTGTGTTCCCTGCAAATTTCAGCCCAAAAGACCAAACTGTTATTTTGCAGCAGAGCGTCAAACGATTGCTGCAATGCGTTGGACGCCGTAATGTTATCCTATGGGAAAAAGTGTCAAAGTGTCAACTTTGGAGTACTGTAACTTTTCTGCCATGTAATATTTTTTCAACAAAACACTGAAAGGCACATCTGTCAGATGTCGGCTGCGTTTTCTCCAAATTTCAGCCCAAAACTCCAAACCGTTGTTTTGCAGCAGGGTGCCAAAGAATTGCTGACATTTTCCCACAGCCTAGAAAAGTACTGTCACAATTTGTGAAAGCTTTCACAAAAATTTGCGACACTTTCATGAGTGCGACCCTACTTTGCCAAAGTACTTTTTCCAGAAATCTGAAAAACATATTTCTGGGGTGTTTTACCCCAAAATAAAGACATGGCTAGCATCCTCAGGGTCCGACTAGGTGAATACAAAAATAATTAGGTTGCCAGAGGGTCCCAAATTTAAATGCCAAGCATTTTTCTGATCACCAACTGAAAACAAAATGGCGGCTTTGCGACAGTAAAAGGGCCATTTGCGAAAGTAAAAACTGCACTTGCGACACTGTTGAACTTTTTGTTAACTTTTCCCATTCACTTGTAATGGGAACTTGTTTTATGAATAACTTTTGAACCGTTTAATATTTTTTCATAAAATCTTCGAAAGGCACATTGGGGACCCTGGTCACACATTCCCTGAAGATTTCAGACCAGTCACGCAACCCATGCAACTTGTAGGTGTGACCGTAGAATTCCAAAAAAAGCGTAAATGCACGCTCAGATCATGCTTAATAACTCCACAGCCGTATATCTGACTGATATGAAACTTGGCAGATCCCAAGGTGTAGGGGTTATGATTCTGTATTCCAAATTTCAGGCAAGTCCATTGAATGGTTGCAAAGTTATTAAGGTACACAATTTTGGGTTTAACATGTAAATGGCTCCTCAACCCTAACTATGGTAGCACTACCGTGCTACCATAATATATATATATATAATATATATTAAGAAGGCATTTCTATGTTAAAGTCAAAATTTTGCACGTTAATTACTTTGGACCCATTAAACAGATTTGCCTGAAATTTGGTATGCGCAGTGGGGCATGACAGATCTCTTGATTTGCAAAATTTTGTTTCAGTCAGACCTATGGTCTTTGCACACAAAAACACTGAAAAATGCAAAATTATCCAATTTTGGAGGCAGGTTTGGGGATTTTGTCTGTGGCTGTGTGTGGCTGTTGTGTGGTGTGCTGCTCTGTGAGATGGCTCATCTGAAAGAGCTTGGCTGCCCGAGCATGCCACTTTTCATTTGGTAAACAAATATTAAGGCATTCAAAAGTTATGCCTCTTTTAATTTCCCATTATAAGTCAATGGGAAAATTTATATGGTTGTTTTATGAACAAAGAATGGGGTTCTGGCCATCTGGTCCCACCTGGCAGTCAAAAAATTTGCAACCTCACGGTACAAGAATCTTTGTCCCGAACAATTCTATGAACCACAAGGACAGCCATCTTGTTTTTGCTTTTCTGACCCTACAAATTCAAATATCTACCCTATGGGGTCACTCCTGAAGTAAAACTTGGATGGGTTTTACTCAGGAGGCTCTGATCTATCGATCCATGCCTTTGGTTTGACATAAATTTTCTAAAAATAGAGTTAGAGCATTTTAAAATCTTTGATCATGGTTCACTAAAGATCTTTGATCGTGAGCCTGCAAATTCTTTGATTGCGATCATGCATCGCGAATGAGGGATGAGTTGGCTCTTTGAAAAATGCAAATTTCTCAGCTCATGGGTGGTCTAGGAACACAAATGAGGGTGGGTGTTTCTCAGGGGGATTCGTTCTATCGAGGCATGATGGTGGTTTCATTTAATTCTGACTAAAACTCGAGTCACAGCATTTTTTATTCTTTGATCATGAGCCTGCAATTTCTTTGATCATGAGCCTGCAAATTCTTTGATCACGAGATTCTTTGATCACGATCCTGTATTGCGAGCAAGTGACCAGATGGCCCTTTGAAAAATGTTAATTTCTCAGCTCAGGGGTGGCCTAGGAACACAAATGAGTGTGGGTTTTGCTCAGGAGGCTTCGTTCTATCGCGACATGGTGGTGGTTTCATGTAATTCTGTCTAAAACTCGAGTTACCGCATTTTCTATTCTTTGATCATGAGCCTGCAAATTCTTTGATTGCGAGCCTGCAAAATCTTTGATCATGAGAGTCTTTGATCACCATATTTGATCTCGAGATAGGGACAAGATGGTCAGATTTTACAATGCATTAGATAGGGCATTCACCAATCTTTAAGTTTAAAGGGGACAGAATAGCAGTTCTAGAAGTAAATTTATGTTTTCCTATGCTCCATATGTTAATAAAATATTTAAAATCAATAATTTTGTCATGTCTTTGTTTTTTATTCTTTTTTCTATTTTTCATTGTTCATACTGATTTGCCATTCCTCAATGTTCCATTTATGCACTAGCTGTTGTTAAGATGTCACCAGCTGTGGATGTCCTCCTTTGTACTGACTTTGTGCATGCACACATCTCTGTTGTGCCCATTGAGTCTCAGAATCAACTTTAGAGTGGCAGAGATTAATAGTGGATGATATAGAGACTACCTTTTATTAGTTTCTGACATAGTCTCTTCATTCATGTCACCACCACAGCTAATATAAAGTATTTCTACTCACTGTCTCCCACATGCTGATCAACGACTTGCTGACAAGCTGACAGACACACCGACCAAGTATTGAGTTGGCTGTACACAAAATGTCCTTGTCAGCTTAGTGACACTAGCATGCCATGTCCGACATACCAAGGGAAATATCCACCAGGGAATAGTAAATCTGGTCCCAGGATCTGCTCACTTTGTAAGAACTACTGTGGGAATGAAAAGAGTGTGCTGAGCAGAGTGCTGTTGAATGAGATTGTGTAAGTCAGGGAAACAGCCACATGGAGCCGCGACTTCACTCGGGAGTGCCTGTGCTTGATTTAAAAAAAACTGCACACAACAAAAAAATGCATAGAACAACGGGCAGTCTTATTCATAATTACTTTTATTCACAAAACAGTTGGCTTTTCACTCTTAGACTCTCTGCACTGCTTTGAAGTCACATATATTTCTAAGTGTGTGTTTGTTTTACCGTTCTGTGAATAAAGTAATCATGGATTAGCCTGCCCGTTGCTCTGTGCCAGTTTTTGTTGTGTGCAGTGAAGGTACCAACAAACAAATAGCAACACTACAGTATTAAAAAAGTTTATTATTCACATACCCCACTATAGCAAATTCTCAAGTATAAGGAATGGGAACTGTGGCTCACAATATTATCAGCTGTTCTGAACTGGCTATAGTCAACGCTAAATGCGAACAATTTCAAACCCACAGCATTATTCAGTGGAGTTCACAGATTTAAACCATGACCCGTTCAGCCTGTCACTAATCAATGTTAAATATGATAAATAAAAAGAAAAACAATCTGTGACAGTATTGTAATGTGAGCATCTAACAAAAGACCCATCACTGGAAACCAAACGGGACTGAAACAGAGAGCCTTCCACTCTGATACATTTTCTCTTGCATGCCTTCAGTCTCATACAGTCTCACAAGTCGCATGCTGTCAGAAGTTCAGCCTCTCAACATGCTTCACATACCCCATCTATATAAAATGTACCCGAGTCTGGGGTTTTGCTAAACAAACCTAAAATAATTTTAAAGAAAGGGAGGTGTTTACCTGTTCCTGGATGAGGGACGAGGGTAAGAGCGATCACAGAGTGGTGGGGGGGTGAGCAGGGTAGCCTGACGTGAGACTTTTTTTTATTTCAAATCTTGGTTCAAACACAGTAACAAAGTAATAGAAAGTAAATAGTTGAAAATTAAATACACTGTGAGGGTGAGAAAGGACAAGACAGCTCAGTAGGGGATAGTGCATTTACAATAATTATTGTATTCTAGCAATAACACGCAAACATGAGGACCAACACTGAAGACAGCAGGACTGCAGGAACGCTGGTGTTACAACTAACTGACATGCCAGTCAGAGAATAAAGAGGTTCGCTCATTTAGTTTATATACCCTTTCAGGTACACCGCACATTGTTGTATTTTGCTAATAAATAGACTAAAGGTGGCTCAATGACAAATTAATAAGTGATGAGCACTTGGGTGTCTGTTAGTGGAGAACAACCAGTGAATTAATGCTCAGCGGGAGGACCACAAAAGATCACAGATGAGCACATCATAAGTCAAACTGGCACACTCAGTTTTCTGAGATAAAAACAGGAAACCTGAAATAATCGGTTCCAGTATCAGCCATAATGGTAAAATCAGTTAAAACACAGATAAACAAAATAGAATAAGTCATGATATGTTGTTTTTTAATTGTAACTGTACTCATTATATTGATAATAAAGACAGAACACATTTAGTGATTCAAACTTTGTGATGTATTTCCTGTCCTCTTTAAATATCTTGAAAACGGTTTGGTCTATTTACTTGAAATTTGGAAGGTGTTCTCGGCATGTCCTGTAGATGTGAATTACTGTGTTTACATGTTGGAGAACATTTTTTTTTGTGGAGATATTGCATGACACAATTTACGTGTTTCGGACAGTGTTTTGCATTGTGCTGGTGGCTTGAAATTGATAGGGTAGCCATAGTGTCATGGATATAGTTGTCAGTCATTGTGCTTGTAAAATGTTAGCAGGTGCAGAATTCTGCAACTCTGACAAATGAAAATTTCAAACTTTAACATGTTATGTCTTGGACATGGTTTGGTCTTTTGCATTGATATTTGGAGGGTGTTCTCGGCACGTCTCGTAGATGTGAATTACATTGTTTACATGTTGGAGAAATTTTTTGTTTTGCAGAGATATTGCATGATGCAATTTATGGGCTGCAGACAGTGTTTTTCATTGTGCTGGTGGCTTGAAATTGATAGGGTACATAGCCTTAGTGTCATGGATGTAGTTTTCAGTCGTTGTGCCTCTAAAATGTTAACAGGTGTGGAATTCTGCATCTCTGACAACTGAAAATCTCAAACTTTAACATGTTATATCTCTGACACAGTTTGGTGTTTTACATTGAATTTTGGATGGTGTTGATGGTACACACACGTTAACAAGTTGGTGGGAGTGCAGGGCCCAAAGGACCCTCACTCCCACCAACTTGCGCAAGTTCTTAGTTTTTTATTCTTTCTCAAAAAGTAAGGAAATTCTATGCAAAAAACTGCGTTAATGCATCATTTAGGGTTAAAACACAAAAGGTCAGGAAATGAAAAATCTTTAGGGTTGCCCTTCCCCCCGGATCTGCCCATCATCCCAAGACTGACAGCTGATGGGTTGTGTCATTGGGGTTGTGTGAAGAGTGAAAATAAATCATGTATTCCAGAAGGTCCCTGTTACGTATTCCATTTATGCAATAGACATTCTTTAGGAGAGTGTAAGGAGTTTCATTTCAAATTGTTTATTTATTTCATTTTTAATGTAAACTTACATGGGCAATTTGTGGTTTTCCCAGTGTAGATCCACTTAGCATAGTGGTTGCTAAGTGGCTGCTATGGAGGCTTCAACTTTACATTATGGCCAGTACATAATGAAAAGGTTTAATGTACAGTTCTCTTGTTTTTGCTTTTTTCTGGGGGTGGGCATTTGTTTGTCAAAAAAGTGAATACAATTTAAATTTTATCCCATTTTTGCAGATTGTAAAAAATCTATAAAGCATCTATAAATGAAACACCTTTCATTTTGTAAACATTTTTGGACTGAACAACATTTGTGCTCAAAAAAACCATGCTATCATTTTTTTATTTTAAACTTATTTGCATTTGTTTGTCGAAAAAGTGCAAAACAATTGAATTTTATGCAGTTTTTTGCTAATTATAAAAAAAAATGAAACTTTATCTATAAATGAAACACCACTCATTTTTTAGATATTTTTGTGCTGGACAAACTTCATGCACACAGTACCATGATATCATTTTTTGTTTTAAAGTTATTCACATTTGTTTGTTGAAAAAATTAAAATAAATTAAATTTTCTGCAGTTTTATTTGCTACTTATAAATAAAAATCATAAAGGTATCTATAAATGAAACACCACCCATTTTGTAGATATTTTCATGGTGAACAACTTTTAAGCAATAATGACCTCAGAGCTGGTCATTTCCTAGAGATTAATGACTGGCTGGGGAAAGGGTGGTCTGAGTCTAATCGCAATAATGATGTGCTTAGTTTTTGATTAATTCACTTATTTCTTTGTCCTGGCATGAACAGGTTATTTGCTGTCAGCTAGCAGCAGAGCCATTGTCTGTGTGGCCACTCATTAATGTTCATATCAGTGACAGTAGTGCTTCTGTGTTGCCATGAACAGCTGACAGCTCTTCCGTGTAGTGGTAGATGAAGAACTTCAGAAGCAGGTGCCATAGATGAAGAGCCACAGTACCGCGAAGATGAAAGTGGGTGCTGTAGATGAACAGCCTCAGTAGCACGAAGATGAAAGTGGGTGCCGCACTGGTCACTTCTCAGAGGTTTCAGACTGGTGTGGCAGCCAATGAGAAGCACAGGATCACTCATGAATAATTAGACTTATAATTATGCTTACAGTATCATGGTATAATTTTTCATTTTAAAGTTATTTGCATTTGAATATGGTTAGTACTACTACTGAGACTGAACATTCTAAATGAGTTCTGAGTGCTTGACAATTTGCATTTATCACACATATGTGTGATCAATTTTGGGTTCTAAAATTTATCACACATATGTGGAAATAAATTTGATTTATCACATGGCTTTTGGGTCCACACCTATTGCATATACCACAGGGGTACCACAGGGGTCAGTGCTGAGTCCACTCCTATTTAATGCCTATGTCATGGACAACAGAAATGGTATCAGAAGGAGGATGAGTCTCTTTGTGGATGAGAAAGAGGAAGAAGAGGGAAAGTTGGACCTCCAGAAGGACCTGGAGACTCTAGGGAGGTGGTCAAGAATCTGGAAACTAACGTTTAATGCTGCAAAATGCAGGGTTCTTCACCTGGGAGCCAAAATCCTGACTCATACATACAACTGGGGGAGGTGGCGACATTGCAGGTTTCAAGGGGGGAGAGGGTAGTGGTGGTGGATGCCAAAATGAACAACTTGAGAGCAGTGTAGAAGGGTGGTGGCACAAGCAAATAAAATGCTGGGGTGCATAGCCAGGGGGGGATAACCTCAAGGAGTAGTGAGGTACTCCTTCCGCTGTATAATAGTCTGGTTAGACTACACCTTGAAACTACATACAGTTTTGGTGTCCCTACTTAAAGGACATTGCGTTAATGGAGAGGGTACAGAGGAGAGTGACTAGGATGGTGCTGGGGCTAGGGGAAATGCCCCATGAGGAGCTACTGGGGGAGCTCAATAGATATGCATTGCAGGAGAGAAGAGACAGGGGGATATGATAGAGGTTTTCAAGTATCTCAAGGGGGTCAATAGGGTAAGCCTTGAGGAGGTCCTACAGCTAAGGGAACCAGGGGCCACCAGGGAATACCCCATGAAGCTCTTGATGTTCTAGTGTCAGTCTAGAGTTCACAGTGACTCCCAGATTCTTTATTCTATCAACAGCTTACAGAAGGGTGCCATTCAGAGATAGTAAACTGACCACCTCTAAATTCCCAGCCAACACCCAAGGTCCTGGTTCCACCAGCATCAACTTCATCTTGGTCAGATTGAGACTCAACAAGAGCTAGAAAAGCACTTCGATTACAGCATGTCAAACTCCAAAAAATACCTCAGGTCAAACACAAGAAGAGTCAGCATAAACCACTAGAATGCCGCCATCAATTTAATGAAATATCAAAGGCTGCTAACAATACAATTTCAAGGCATGATCTGCCATGACTCTGGTGTTCAGAGAGTGCCCTGACCTGTTTCACACATGTGCACTTCTGCAGACTGAGACTCAGCCAGCTGGAGGCCATCCAGTCATAAATTTCTTTAAGGCATTCCTCCAGCACAGCGACTGCCTCCCACCCATCAGATGTAAATGTCAGCTATAGCTGAGTATCATCTGCATTGCAGTGAAAACTCACACTGTACCATCTGATGACATGTCCTAGTGGCAGCATGTATACTGTGAACAACATACAGAACAGAACTAAACCCTGAAGAACTCCAATGCAGACTGTCACTGGCTGCAGTGAGTAAGAACCCATCACAACCTGTTGCAATCTGCCAAAGGAAGGACTCACCATTTCAAAGTTGTCCCAGTGAGTCCCCCATATTTCCCAAGATGCTCTATCAAAAGCCTATGGTCAACAGTGTCAAACACTGTGGACAGGTCCAGGAGAATGAGAATAGAATGCCCCCCCCACCAGGGGCAGATCATTAAATATCATCACACGTGTGGTCTCTGTACTGTGCTGAGGCCTGAAACCTGACTGGAACAGCTCATAGATATCACCTCCAGCTGCATTGCCACCATCTTCTCAATAGCCTTCCTTAAAAAATGAAGGGTTTGAGACAGGACTGTAATTAGCCAGCACATCAGAGTACAATGATGTTTTTTTCCTGTGGAGTCTCACCACAGCTTTTTTAATAATTTATGGAAAACAACCCTTTCAAAAGGAGCAACAGATAATACTAGTAAACATTGAACCCAGGGCTTCATGGCAGTCCACCAACAGCTGCACAGGCCCTGTATCTGAGATACAGTGGTGGGTCATAGCTTCACAGTCACCTCAAGAACTTCCTCCATAATTTATTTATTTGAGTTTTGGTGACTGGGTTGGTCCACTGAGACAATACAGTCTCTTTTTCAGGGGCGACCCGGGTATGGATTACATACAGTAACAGTGCAAATTAACAGAGTGGTAAAACACTGGACATACAGTAACAGTGCAAATTAACAGAGTGGTAAGACATTCGACATATAGAAGAACAGTAAAACAAAGCAATGAATAAATACTTGAGCAAGGTTTGTCAAGTAAGATATAAGTAAAAACAGGGTTAGGCATTGGTCAAAGATAACTTCAACCAAGCATTAAGTAGCAAAGAGAATATCAGGGGTAGATTTGTAAGGGATGAGGGACAGGGGGACATATTCAGGTGAAGCAAGAACAGGGCGAAGAGGTGGATAACGAGGCAGATAACTTAGATTGGAACAAATTAAGAGAGGAGCAAGACAAGATCGTCAGAGAAAGAGAGTTCCAATCTGAGAGAACAGCAAATGAGTAGGATCTCCTGGAGGTGGTCAGACATAGTTTCAGTATGATAAGAAGGAGAAGTGAGGCGGAGCAAAGCATGTGCAGTGCATGCCAGAGGTGCATGAGTTCATCAAGGCAAGGAGGTCTAAAGTCATGGACGAGCTTAAATATGAGGCTCAAGGAGGAGTACCTTAATTTATCAATGTAAGTAAACCAGCCTAGTGAGGAAAGGACATCACAGTGGTGCAAGCGGGCTTTGATCCCTCCCCAAGTAAACCTTCCAGTCCTATGGTGTGCCTGAGAGAGGAGGGACATGGAGGCAGAGTTAGTAGAGGGGAGCAGGGAAGCACAGTAGGTTAAGAGAGGTAGAAGGAAGGAGGAGGCAATTTTCTGGCATGAAGTAGAAGTGAGAGGTGGACGAATATGGTAGAGGAGACCTAGTTTCTGATTAAGAGATTTGGCAATGACTGAGACATGGGAGCTGAAGGAGAGCATGGGATCCAGTGTGACTCCCAGATATTTAAGTGAGTGCACTACCTCCAAGGTCTCACTCTTAAGGGTTGAGATGTGAAGGGTTGGGGGATGAAGATTAGGAATAGGACGATGTGAGAAGAGCATACACTTAGTTTTATTGCATTAAGGACAAGATGATTGTGAAGGAACCAGATTTCAAGGGAAGCAAAGTCAGAGGCAAGGTCATGGTTAATAATGTCTGTGTGATGACAGGAGCAGTATAGTATTGCATCATTTGCATAAAGATGTACAGAGGCACCACCACAAAACTGGGGAAGTTCATTAATGAAGAGTGAGAATAGTATTGTGCCAAGGATGAAACCTTGTGGTACTCCATGGGTAATTGGGCGGAGGTCGGAGAGGGAGCCATCCCACTTCATTGTCTGGGATCACCCAGTCAGATAACTTTTGATCCAGTGCAGGGCACTGTTGTCCATACCGATAAGAAGAAGCTGGTGGAGAAAGAGATCATGATTCACTAGATCAAATGCCTTAGTGAGATCAACAAAGATGGTGCCTGTGGAGAGACCTTTGTCCATGGCATGAAATATATCAGATGTAACCTTTAACACGATGGTAAGAGTACTATGTTTCCTTCTAAAGCCATGCTGATAGGGGGAGAGAATGTTGTGAGAGTCAAAGTAGTCCTGGAGGTGGTTACAGACTATGCATTCTTGAACTTCGGCCAATGGGCAGAGGATAGAGATAGGACGGTAGTTGTCTGCAATGGAGTTGGACTCTCCCTTATGCACTGGAACAACTACCACCACCTTCCATTTATCAGGAATGGAGTTAGATAGGAAGGACTGGTTAAAGAGGTCATGAATGGGGCAGGCAAGGGCTGGGCACCCAATTTGAGAAATTTTGGTTCTAGTGTATCGTGTCCTGGAGAGCTATCTGGTTTCAAGTTGGAGAGAAGCTGTTGCACCTCTTTGAGTGTGGCTAATTTCAGATGGAACTCAGGATGTTCCCTTATGGTAGTTGGGGGAGCAGAAGCTTGTGAGGTGGAGTTATGAAAGAGAGAGGTGTATTTATGAAGGTCGGTAAAGAAGTGATTAAAACCAGCAGCAATGGATGCAGAGTCATCAAGGGTAGATCTATTGACAGTGGTATTACTAGGGATTACCACTGTTTTACCTTTTACTAGCAAATTAATTTGCCTCCAGAATTCCTTGGGATTACTAAGGTGTTCTGCTTGAAGAGATTTGAAATGGAGGCACCAAGCTTTTTGGAGTGCATTTTTGCAACTGTTATGGAGTTGTCTGTAAGTCTGCAAGTTAGGGATAGTTCCACTGTTTTTATATGTGTACCAGGCTTTGTCATGAAGGAACATTTGCATCCTGATCTCCTTTGTAATCCATGGGGCCTTGATACCCTTGGATCTGCATTTTTTCAATAACTGGCTGGTACTCACTCCAAACCCATGGAATGCTAACATGCCTCTTATCAGGACCACTGCTGGCTCATGACAGGCTATCTGTAGAGATCCCCACCAGAATGGAGGGCACTGAAAGAAAGACCCAAACTCTTCACACTTTTCTTGTGACAGCACTTCCTAGACAGTAGACAGGGAGAACTAATTAACCTGCTCACACTGTGGAAGAGTTGAGTGGGCCTGTTACTTCCTGAGGAAATAATCCCTGACAGAAACACTGTATTTTTCAGGCTAGCTACATCACTATGTAGGAAAATGCACATTAAAATACTATTCTACATTATCAGAGTTTCCACCCAGAATGTCTTAAATCCCATACAAGAGATGTACCCATTGTAACAATGCAAGAATTCTACAGCAATGCGAGAGCCCAAAATGGGGCAAAGGTTGGCATTTGAAGGGCTATGCTTATAGTTCAATGGGGTAAGCAGCCAGCCACACACCCTTCCTGAGCTATATAAGCAGTTGCTTCCAGCCTTCTCCCAAAGCACTTTTTCTCTGCTGACCAGAGGCTCTGTTGGTCTATCCTCTCCCTTGGAGCCTGCTGGGCCTTGCCCCCTCCTCCATCTCCAGCATTGCTTGTGCGCTGAACTCTGCTTGATTTCTGCTAAATTCTGTTAGTGTCTTTCTCCAGCCTTGGTTGGTGTTGGTTTTGCCTCTGGTTGCTGTTGTGTGCTTGTTTTTCTGTTCTCCTCTGTCTGAGTTTTTATTTGTTTTTTTTCTTTTTGGGGCTTTCTAATTTTCCTAGCATCTTGTTGCTCTTTGTTTGCTCTATGTTTATCATGTGTCTGTGCTTCACTTCAGGTTCCTACCAAACCTCAGTTTTCCTGCAATTGTTATTACATGTTTCAGATCACACTGCAGTTGCTGCCTCCTGTACTTCCTCCTTAATTAATTGCTCCTGGTCCTGGCTCTGCTGCTCAGCTAGCAGCTACTCCCTGTTTTATAGCCCTGTTCATGATTTATACAGTGCTAGCTCCCCCAGGACTAATGCTGCATTTATATACTGACACTTTCTAGTATTTCATGACTGATTGATCTCATGGTGCTTGCCGCTGACCCTTTGTTATTCCTACCACAGAGGACTGAGGTGTCTCTAAGGTGCATCATGACCCAGGTAGCAGGAACATGCTTTAAGTAAGTCAAATGAATCACCTGTTCCTTTGCTTCTCCTTGCCTACATGTCTTTCAGTTATCCATTATATGCATAGATTTGTCTCACAGTCTACATTGCTGTCAAGTACTGCATGCATTCTATTACTGTGCTGCATGCTCCTTCCTTGATTAATCTATGAATGCCGTAATGACATTTATGGTAATCCTGCCAATCATATCAATCACTATTCATGCTATCATACCAATTTACCATTTATGCTGAAACTGTATCATCAAATGCTTTATGCAAACTATGATTTGCTCCTTCATGGAACTGGTTGGCTAAGCGTGTACATAATTCAGCTAATCTCATATGCAGTACACCATACTTACCTATGCTACTGCCCATTTTATTGCTGCTGCAAATGCTGTTGCAAATCTGTTACATATTTCCTATTCGCTAAACCTCATTGATTAATTTATGCTAAACTTCATTGATTCAATCACTGGCATCATAGCCTCTCACTGCCTAAATATTTACCTTCTATGTCACCATCAATCTAGATTCTGTAATGGATTTATTTGGCTTGTTTTCCACTGGTTACTGCTACTATGAAGACACTAAATGTTGGCTTGCACTGCAACCTCCTACCTCACCCAGACCCCGCCTTGTAGTTCTCATGGTTGCAGAGTTTGATCACAACCTTTCAATCCGTTGTTGCAGAGTTCGCTCATAACCTCTCAAGGCCGGCCTCCTTATCAATAATCTGCTACATAATCTACAGCCACTGACTTTGCCCAGCCTCTTCCTATCAAGCACTCAAACTTGATTCAAGCTCTCATTCATTGCCAACCATGTCCATTATCTTTTCTGGCTCAGGGCTCACCCTGTAAGCCACGGTCTCACTTTGCACTCACGAATTTCACATCTCGAGCATGTGAACCTCAGGGTGGGCACTTTTCATCTGGCCCATACTGGGAATGTCCTCACTCTGGATGGAGCTTTAGCCACTTCTGCCATTGATGACACCTCTTGATATAGAATTTAAGACTTCAGCTATGAGGGATGGGGCCCTCACGCCCAAGAGCACCCCTTTAGCTAGCCAAATCAGTTTCGGCGGTGCACTCTATGTACTCTATGTTATTCTTCCCATGAAGCCCTCTGGTTCACCTGAGCTGATTTTAGTCTGTAGACTGGCTAAGAACCTCCATGGTCATCATGCTCCTCCTGCTACCTTGAAAATCCTATTCTTCAGAGTTTCCATTGTTGCAGAGGACTCTCGCAACCCATCATGGTGTTCCCGTTAGAGGGATTGTGACAGCTTTCCACCAAATTGGAATATTTTCCTCCTTTCTTTAGGTTTCTAAATTGCAGCAGCAGAGCCATCACTAAATCAATTATCCTAGCCTGGAGGGAAGGCGAACTAGGCCTTGAATCCCCATAGGTTTCTTCTTTTTAAAAGTTTTTTTTTCCTCTCCTGTATGCCAAAGGTCATAATATATAGTTAGTTTTTTATAATATTCCCTTGATTCCTTAGGTAGGTTTCTGCTGTTGGATGTAGATGTATGGTGGCCCTACTCACCATTCCCTCTCTTCATAGAAAGTCCCCTGATGTCATCTGTGCAATCCATTTTATCAGTGCAGTCCTGACAACCTGTGCATATCATTGTGTTTCATCAAGCTGTCTCATTCCTGTCAATCTGCTTCTCTACATCGCAGTCAACATTTTCTGCTCAATGTTCTTTTTGGGACATCTTCCTAAGGCACCTTTAGCCAAGGGAATCTTTCCTATGGTACCTCTAGGGGTGGAACCCTCTTTGAGGATTCCTTGTCTTTGGTACCTCTACAGGGTGGTAATTCTCCATGGAATAGAGAGTGTGAATTGCCAAGCAGTTATCACAGTTGCACAAGCATAACACTACTCTGGTTGCATAGGCCCATTGAATCGAAGGACTATGCCTGTAGTTCAATGGGGTAAACAGCCAGCCATGCCCCCTTCCTGAACGATATAAGTAGTTCCTTCCAGCCTCCTTCTGAAGCACTTTTTCTTTGCCCCACCATTCTCCTCTCCTCCAGTGGCAATCCTCTATCCTCAGGGGGCTTCTCCCTAAGGTACCTTTAGCCAAGGGAATCTTTCCTGCAGCACCTCTAGTGGCGGAACTATCTTCGAGGGTTCCTTGCCTTCAGTATTTCTACAGGGTGGTAATTTCCCATGCAACAGAGAGTGTGAATGGCCATACAGTTATCACAGTTGTACGAGCATCAAACTACTCTGTTTGAGTAGGTCCATTGAACAAAATCTATATTGACGTGAAACACAGATCACATTAGTTACATAATGTGATTCATTATCCCTGTGGTCACATTTACAACAGTGTCTTCACAACAACTTAAACAAGACTTTATAGAGCACAAAAGTGCAAATAGGAGATGGAATTAGAAGTCAACCAGAGCTGCACTTTTCTTGAAATTAGGACAGAATATGAAGTCATTGTATTTGTATGGACTGGTGAAAGTGGTTCCAAATTCTTAATCCAGTAACACTGAAAAGAGACTCTTTTGACATTGTTCTTTCTACTATTTTGTAACCTCCCAGGTCATGCCTGAAAATAGTCATGTTTGTGGCTAGAACACCTACCAAGTCAACGAAAACTAACTAAATAAATAAATAATTGAGACCAGCTGGTGGTCAAGACAGGTGTTGCTTTGCACTGCTGTGTGGAAGACCAGGGTCAGGACTCTGTCCTGACTGCTCCAGTTGGGGTTGGTGGGGTCTTGAGTGTGGTTTGGAAGATTTCAAATTCCAACATTGGGGGAGAGAGGTGCACGTACCACACTATGAGTACTATCTTTTGTCAGAAATGTATTTGTTTATTTATTTGAATTTTGGTAACCGGGTAAGCCTACTGAGACCATGCAGTCCCTTTTTCAGGGGTGACCCACTGGAGAGTACATAGGACAAAAGTATACAACAAACATAGAGGCAAAAAACTGTACAAAATCAAACATGTACATAAAACTAATTACACTGGTTTTTGCAATAAACAGTGCTAAAATACATATAGAGAGTCATAGTTCAATGTGTTATACACAGTAGAGCAGTGTCCAGACAGCTCTATATAACATATAGTACATAGCGAAACTGGTAAGGGTATTGACACTGTAGGAGACCTCACAATGTCAGCCATTTCCCTCAATAGGCAGGGGTGGCAGGTGGCATTAGCTGATGCTGTATAAGTGGGGCAAGGGAATTCCAAGTGGGGAAAAATCACAAGATCAGAAGTAGGATGAAAAAGCTGCAGACAGTCCCACCCTAATCAATGCTGAATGTGCCCACTGACCCTGTTTTTCTGTTATTGGTCAAGGCTGCTCCTCAGTTGCTGACAGTAAGCAGGATGACCACTGGGGCAAGCTTCTGGATAATCATCCAAGGAAGAGGACCTGTTCTAGCTTACAAGAGGTAAGTAAGTGTGTTTGTGTGTGGGGGGAGGGCGGCATAGATCTAAAATGAAAAACATATATGTTTATACCGGAATGTTTGAAAATAAAATATAAATAAAAAAAAGAAAAGATACTGTACTTCTCCAAAGAGAACTCTATTAGCATGCATATTCATGGAGCATTCTACAAAAGTTCAGTGAATGAAAAGCAATAATGAAAGTGTCTTCTTAATTGTAATTTCAGAAGTTTGAACTCATTATTTAAATTTGACTCCTATTAAGACCCCCCAATCCACACTGCCCTTACCACCCATTCCTCATCTACCAAGCCCCAATGTCTTGCAGGCACCATTTATGAATTATTTAATATGCTGGTAATTACTTCCATTTTTCTTGTTTCTGTGCTGCAAATGTATTGTCAACAAGAACTAATGCTGATGTATTTGTACAGCTATGTCTTATTAGGAGGGCACTGGGGTAGGATGATGAATGGCCACCCTGGCTGAGTAGTAGCCATAGCCTGCTTCTAAATACATGCCCCAGTTTTTCTGCTGTAAACTCTCTGCAAACCCCCTTGTGACACTGTCACCTTCTAGCCCTCCAAGCTAGGAGGGCACCCAGACTAGGAAGATTTTCAGAAATAGAAACCCTAATTATCTATGCTTCCGGTTGGTTATCTTCTCATCTCCTAATAATCTATGGTGAAAAGAAACTGAACCAATGCATAGATATCGTATTACATTTAATTAGCATTTTATATTTTCTTTGTTGCTTTTACTTCAGCTTTTATCATAAGAAACCTCAGTTCTTCCACCTACCCTAAATTTGATGTGAGCAGTTGCAATACTATACTATGATGTGAAAACATAATTTCAAGGAAACTGATAAATTAATTATATAAAATATTTCCATTAATCCCTAAGCCTCTTCCTCACCCCCTCCATTTTCTGTATAGCATGCTAAACGCAGCTGAGGATGTTTAATACCAGGGGAAGTAACCAGTTGGGAAAAGTGTAAAGAAACGTATCTAGTATATTCTGGACTGAAACTGATGCAGTTAGTTTATACATGCTATCAAGCAGGGCAGCCCCCCATAAACATGACCACATATGTGGCCTGCGTCAGTCATGAAGCAAAGATATTTAAACAGAACCATTGAAGAAGCACAATGCTATTATAAAGTGTAGTCCACTCTGTGAAGAAATGTCAATAATTTAGTTATTTTACTTATTTAAAACATATTTTACCAGTTAAGCAAGCAGTGCCCAGGAGACTTATTTCCAATTGCAACCTTGGTAAGGGAGGGAATAGGGAGTTCAAAGGGAGTTCATAGGGAAGTGATACATTCACATATATATTTCTTGAACATAGATACAAATTCAGATATGTGATACCTGGGGTACAGGGTACATTGTGCAAATAAATGACACGTGGCTACATACCCCCCCCCCCCCATTGACTACAGGGTAAAGTATACACAAAACAATCATGTGGTGCCATAATCTAAGCAAAGACTATAATGTATGTCAGTGGCTCAGCAGATTGCACACTCACCTCTGAGGCTGAAAGACTGGAAGGTTGTGTGTTCTATCCCCACACCAGGAACTTGGGGTAAAACCTAAATATGGGGGATGCTACATTCCTGAGGGGCTGTCTTTCAGATGAGCTCTTAAACTGAGGTCCTGAATTCCTGGTCTGGTGGTTGTTCAGGTGGACTTTAAAGATCCCATGGCACATCTTAAAAAGAGTAGGAGAATTTTCCTTGTGTCCTGGTCAAATTTTCCCATTCACTAAAAATACCACCAACAGGATTCAGTATGTCATTTTGCATCTGTATCCCCCACCCCCCCGGTGAAGCTGAAAATAGACAAAATTATGTAGCCTTCCTTTCCTGGTCAACAAAAACAAAATAAATAAATATAACATTAGGAGGTGTCGGAATCCTTCCAGTATAGCCATATGAGGTGAGTAAAAAAGGGAAAAATTGAATTTTAAAATGATGAAAGAGAAATAAGAGTTGTTAAGTGTCTTACAGAACATTTTGCAAGATGCAGTATTTTTAAATGAATTTCCTGTTGTACAATATTCAGACATTTGGAATCAGGTCAAGCAACTTCAAAATGTGTGGAAGTCCACATTTATCAGTAAGAGTATTGGACATGGTTTTCATGAATAAACAGTTGCTTTAAAAGTAAGGCACTTATAATAGGTTCCAAAATTTAGATTATACAGTTACCTGAAATTCAAACTCTGCTTATTAATAAACTTGAATTGAATTTTTCTAAATTGATCATTCACATTTAAGGTAAATCAAGGAGACTGCAGTAGTGAACAACTGATATAATTTTACAGTTTTGCATGGACAACTAATATTTTATGCTGTGGCATCAATAAACTATAATATGTCTTAGAATGCACTACCAGTGGCAAAAGGTGACTACCATTAATATGAAAACTCCTTATAATGTGTACATAGGTTTATTAGAACACAGTACCTGTCAAAAAAAGCCCTCTATATCCAGTTCCTTATAAGTGAGAGGCAAGTATAGTTTAAGTCCTATTCACAAAGCACCCAGAAGATCAGAGCTAGTGGCTGTGCATCTCAAGCTTGTACAGTCTTATGTTATTTTATTCTCTCTTGGTAGTGTAAATCATTTACTTCAGCTACCATTTTTGTCATCCTTCTCTGATACTGTACCACACTGGGCAATCATTAAGAAATTAACCATCTTAAGAATTAATGCAAACTTAATTAAATGGGTAGGAAATTAACACAGAAAAAGAATCTATCAGCAGATAAGGACCATACAGCCCACTTAGTCTGCCCATTTTCTTACTTTGTTTGTTATTCCCTACTCTTATCTGGACTGCCTTTCCCTCACTCTGCTGTACAGCAGGGTGCCTTTATGCTTATCCCATGCACTTTTGAATCCATGTACTATTTTCACTTCAACCACCTCCACGGGTAGGCTGTTCCATGGATCCACCACCCTCTCTGTGAAAAAATACTTCCTAACATTCCCTCTAAGCCTCCCTCCCTCCAGCCTCATGTTATGTCCCCTTGTCCTTGTGCACTTTCTTCTCTGAAATATGCTCCCCTCTTGTACCGTTTATTCCTCTAATTTTGTTTTATACTTTCTTTTCATTCAGAGAGAAAATGTTTAATGAAAGAAACAAAAACAAACAAAATTCATCTCACAAGAAATAAAACAGAAAAACTTCCAAAAAGTATAAAATACATTTTTTGGGGAGATGAAAAAAAAATCATACATTAACTCTATTCATGCTAAGAGCATCTAAATGTATCCCATTATGTTACAACTGTTTCCCCTACTCCAAACTATAACTTCCCATTAAAAAGATTTTCAGTCAAAATAAGTATCTGGCATAAAGAAAATAATCTGCAAATAATGGAGTGAGATGGAATAGGAGGGATAAAGTAAATCATTCTACAAAAAGTATTTTATAAAAAAGTAACAGTCAAGAAGACACTGGAATATACAGTATATTATCCACCAAGTCTTCCTCCTCAGACAACTCTTGTTCAGAATCCAATTCAGTAGGCAAGATAATGTTCTTATCGTAGAAAGTTTTAGCAACATCAACAGCTTTAAAAACACAGTCCTTGTTCTGAAACGAAACCTTTAGCCTTGCAGGAGCCTGCAATACAGCAGTTACCCTGAACTGACAAAATTCAGATCTCAAGTTCAGGAAACGCTTTCTTTGCCTCTGTGTGGTTAAACAAAAGTCTGGGTATAAATGGATCTTCTGATCCTCATATATAAGTCCTCTCTTTGATCTAGCGGCATACTGCATCTTATTTCTTTAATCTAAAGATGAAAAGGTGCAAATTATATTCTTCTAATGCATTTGAA
The DNA here is from genome assembly GCA_016271365.2 of Neoceratodus forsteri. Lineage (NCBI taxonomy): Eukaryota > Metazoa > Chordata > Ceratodontiformes > Ceratodontidae > Neoceratodus > Neoceratodus forsteri. The sequence continues at coordinate 1,023,585,658 of CM028129.1, forward strand.
AGTCTCTATCATATCCCCTCTCTCCCTTCTCTCTTCCAGTGACTGGCTGTTTAGTTCCTTGAGTATTTCTTCATAAGGCTTGTGGTGCAGTCCACATATCATTTTTGTTGCTCTTCTCTGGACTGCTTCCATTCTGTCTATGTCCTTCCTGAGATGTGGTCTCCAGAACTGGACACAGTATTCCAGAAGAGGCCTCACCAGTGATCTATACAGTTTCATAACCACTTCACTCCTCCTACTAGTTATGCCCCTTCATATGAACCCCAGCATTCTGTTTGCCTTCCCCACTGCTTTTTTGCATTGTTTAGCTGACTTCAGGTCATCAGATATGATAACCCCAGGTCGATCTCCTGACTTGTGGTGACTAGAACCTGCCCCCTCATCCTGTATTCCTCTCTTGGGTTTCTGTGTCCCAGATGCATTATCTTGCACTACTTAGCATTGAAACCCAACTGCCAAACCCTTGACAATTCCTCAAGTAGTCTTAGGTCATTTCTCATTTTATCTAGCCCCTCCTGTGTGTCGACTCTGTTACAGATCTTGGTGTCATCTATGAACAGGCATACTTTCCCCTCCAGTCCCTCTGCAATGTCACTTATGAAGACATTGAATGGAACAGGACCCAGCCCTGATCCCTGTGGATCCCCGCTGGTCACCCCCCTTCTGATTTTATGCCAGTTACTACCACCCTCTGGGTCCTGCCTTTTAGCCAATTTCCAACCCATTTTACCACTTTAGAGCCCACACCCAGATTCCCCAATTTGTTAAGCAACCTTCTATGGGAACAGTATCGAAGGCCTTACTGAAATCAAGGTAGGCTACATCAGCCACCCCTCCCTGATCTACCACCCTGGTACCCAGTCAAAGAAATTGATAAGACTAGTCTGACAAGACCTACCCTCAGTGAATCCATGCTGCCTTGGGTCTTTTGCACTGCTTGACTCTAGGAACTTCACTACCCTCTCCTTAAGCAGGGACTCAATCAGCCTCCCCACCACTGAGGTCAGGCTTACAGGTCTGTAAATGTCTGCCTCCTCCCTACTTCCAGTCTTGTGCAGGGGGGCCAACTCTGCCCTCCTCCAGTCCCCAGGTATCTCCCCCATCTCTAGTGATTGGATGGAGAGGGTTGTCAGCAGACCAGCTAGGACTTCCTTGAGTTCCTTCAACACTCTAGGGTGACTCCCATCTGGCCCCATTGCCGGATCTGTCTTTACTTTTCTTAGTTCCTCCAAGACTGTATCCACTGCAAATGGGCTGCTGTTCACCTCTCCTCCCGTACATCTTTCCTCGTGAGTCTTGGCCCCTCCCCTGCCTCTTCCTTGGTAAATACAGAACAAAAATATTTGTTTAGTATCTCAGATTTTTCAAGGTCAGCCTCCACTCATGCTCCCTCTACCTTCTTTAGTGTAACAACACCATTTCTGATCATCTTCCTCTCACTCATATAATGGAAGAAGGTCTTGTCCACCTTCTTAATAGCCTATGCTATTCCTTCCTCCGTTCTTGCCTTAGCCCCTCTTACAGCTTTCCCGGCTTCTCTCTACTTCTCCAGATATTTCAGTCTGTCTTCTTTCTGTGTCTCTTTGTATTTCCTGAAAGCCTTACTTTTTTCTTGCACTTTCTCTGCTACTGACTTAGAGAACCACAGTGGCTGCTTCTTTCTTTTGCTTTTGCTAAGCAATCTGACACATTGACTTGTCACTCCTGCTATGGAAGTTGGCTGAATAGTAGAATGCAGAGAGTATCTGTCAATGGATTTTTATCTGCGGTGGGACATGTCACCAGTGGGGTGCCCCAGGGTTTGTTTTTTGGCCCTATTCTATTTCAGTTGTCCATTGCTGATTTAAGTGAAAATATCACAAACAATCAAAATATGCTGATGATGCTAAATTAGGGGGACCATGCGGGCATTCAGTGACTGATCTTCCTTTTTGATGAATGGTATACTGCTATGTTAATGTTAATTGTATTGATGTTTGATCTGTTTGTAAAATTGTTAGGCACCTCGATTATGGATAAGGTGCCTTATAAATAAAATGTATTATTATTATAACTGAGGAAGTTAGGACTCTACAATCTGATTTAAATACAATCACAGAATGGGCTTTCAAATGGGGTATGCCATTTAACACACAGAAATGCTGCATTGTCCATATGGAAAAGAAACAACAAATCAAATCAGTACATAATAAGTAATTCAACATTAAAATCCAACACAGAAAGAGATCTGGTTGTAGTGAGTGACAAGGACTTACATTTTAAGGATCAGCATACTACTTTGGTGGCAAAAGCAAATAAGGTAGTGTTTGCCATAAAAAGGAATATTAAAAGTCGTAGCTCAGAAGTCTTTATGCCACTGTACAGATCCTATATCAGGCTGCATCTTGATTTTTGTAGCCAGTTGTGGAACTCTTATAGAATAGGTGATATTAAAAGAATAGAAAAAGTACAGCGAAGAATGACAAAAATGGCTGCTGAAGTTAATGGCTTACAGCATCCAGAGAGAGGTAAATAACTTAAATTGTAATTGCTTGAGGAGAGAAGAAAAAGGGGGGGACTTATTACTTCTATGTGATGTACTGAGTGATCATACTTTAGTAGAAGACATCAAAATTAAGACTAGAGGTTAAGTATATATTACAAGAGGCCACTCATTGAGATTGAGAGAGGGAGATTTAGGAGTGATAGTAGAAAGTATTTTTTCACTGTGAAGGTTGTTAACATCTGGAACAGGCTACCAGAGGCTTTAATAACAAGTAGGAACAAAGTCATTTTTAAGAAAAGACTGGATAAGTATTTGTCTGAAGGTGGAAGCCTGACATTTTACAATCTTATCTAGGAGCCCCTATGGGCTGTGACCTTATTTGCTCCTTAACAATAATGACAATAGTAATAGTAACTGAGGTACAAGTCTGTAATTTGCATTTTGGGGCTTGGTTATGTTTCTCTTAGAAAATGGGTTTAAAACACTAGCCTCTGATTGCCTGTGCCCCTTACTTAGGGGTATATTTATGTGCAAACAGACACTGGGTAAAAACGAGATCTATTTCTGCGTGCCTCACTACCTAAAATATCCATGTGCTACTTTCAGGTTTTCACTGACTGACCGGTGCCCTTCTTTTCTGAAGACCCCCCCAAATAAAAATGTCTGATTACTAGTCACAACATTTTAGCCTGACTCCTGAAGAAACCAGTATCTCTTCCCTGATGATGATGAAGCTGCCCAAAAGTCACAACCTGCAAAAAGAGCCAAAAAAGGAAAACAAAGTATAACTGAATGCTTCATTTTTGTGTGCCACCAATTTAAACCAAATAGAGACCCTCAGTGGGCATTCAGAGCCTTCCACCACTGGGCTACAGCTAAAAACTATTTAGTATAGTGGGAAGCAGTTTAGAGGCACTTCACAACCTACTCAGGCAATCCTATGCCAACTTCAAAACTGCAGCTGGAAAGCAGTATTCAGTGCCGGGGTACTAAACTCTCCATGCTACAATCAATTGACACTCCAGCACCACCAGTATGTTCTGCACCAGCAGCCTAATCAGCGATCCTGCCTTTTGCACCTCCAGCAACATGCTGGCTGTAATGTTAAAAAATGAGAAGGCAACAAAAGGATCAAGCTGTCCACTACGCACAAATAACTGCCACCAACTTTCACAAACTATGGGACTCACCAGTTTCATCCCCGACACCGAGCCTGGCCTCATCTAAAAAGTATAGTTCAACATACAATTGCATATGGCCAGACGTGGTTGGCATGGCATACAAGACCTCTGTCCAGACTCCTTCAAAGTAAAAACGGACAACATGGGGTACCAATAAGTGACATTTTCACACAATGCAGAGAATAAAAACCACAAGAGTCTTCTCAAGGTAAACAAGCAGAGTAGGAGAGGATTCATGTGTGATGATGGAATAAATCTGCTGTGTCCAGTGTAATCCTATGAACAATATATGCAAAAATATGAGCAGACACTCCAACATTCTGCCTGCATCTCCACCAACACCTATAGAAGTACCTGGATTATGATGACTGCTATTCCACCCGAGAGGACATAGGGAACAATTATTTAGGTAATATTTTGCCTAAATTATGCACTGAAGCAAACCTCAGCATGTGGTATACCAACTGCAGCATCAGATCAATAGCTGTCCAATGCCTCTCAAATGCTAGACTGTCTAATTTACAGTGAAACAAAGATTTGGATGCCTTCCTCCAACTGAAATCCAGCAGGCAGGCTGGTGAGGTTGGTAAGTAAGAGGAAGTAGCACATATGTGACACAGTAAGACTGGTAGTAAGAGTACAGTGTGCTTCACTAGCTTGTGTGCAGTTTATATAAAACTTTCATAAACTGCACAGATTACAGATATTTAAGGTTCTACAATATTATTTATTTTGCAGCTTACAATTCATAAACCAGTGTAATTGCATTCGCATATATGCGGTTAAGACAAATATTTAGGTATGTGAGCCTGACTGTATTGTACAATAAGCATAAGTTGGAATTAAGTTCTCAGCTTTAATATTTGTAATTATTATTTTATTTATAGTATTTCAGAATTCCCCTGAAGAAGCCATTATTTACTTGGTGAAACATTGAGGTATTATAAAATAAAGAAGATTTCAAAGACAAATGTTTGTGCAGTGGCATCATTCAGCCCCGAGTGCTCCAGCCCCCTAGTTGCAACAAAAAACTCAGTCTACCAAACTACAGGACTGCAAATAAATCATCATAAAACCTGGATCAATGCTAGTCTGTTGGTGCACTAGTAGTGCTACCACTCATGATGCCAGTGACCTGGGTTCAGGGAAAGAGCTTGCATTCTCAGATGGCTAGGTAGGGGAAGAGGACTGGGCATTCCAGGTGACACTGTCTTCCTCCTGGAGGGAGGAATTCTGCTGCTGCCACACAACTGCCTCCTAGGTGATCACAGGACACAGTGCAGGCTGATGCACCAGTTGGGTGAGGGGAGATGCTGATAGGCTAGCTGGGTGTATGACCATGCTCAGCCTGCAGTAACAGGCCTCATCACACCACCTGGGTGGGTGATTATATAGAGAATAATTCATAGGCAACTGTGTGTCATAATATTTTTTACACACCCAAGGTGTGTGATGACCCATAAAACTATAAACCTTAAAAGTGAGGTCATCACACACTGAAGTCCTCACACACCGAGGGTGTGTAATAAAACTTCATAGTCATACAGTTACTTATGATTTATGTTTTATAACTAGTGCAAGGTGTTATTTAGAAAATAAAACAAGCCAATAAAACAGGTTTTAATTGCCGAACTGCCTGATTTGGCTCTGGATTGGTGATTATTCAGTGGCAAACTAATAAATCCCAACTGACAAACAAAACAGATAAATTGCATTTTGAAACTTTAATGGGGTTTAAAAAAGTCCATTTTCATTAATGGTTGCTCTTGAGGTCAGTGGAGTTGTTATGTTAATGAGGTTAGAAGCTGAAATGAGGACTGTTCGATATCAGCTGCTGATGGCAAAATAATGTGTCTTTCCATTTTTAGTGATTTACTGAACTTCATTTCAGGGACACAAATGGCCACAGCAGCGGAGTGGGTGAAAACAGTTCTCTAGCTGGCAAGCTTGCAAATCTAATTTTACACTGAATGGAATGGATCACTGAAGAGTAAGCATTGGAAATACTGCAATAACTGGATATGATGTCACATCAAGGATTCTATGTCATAACGGCGAAAGCCTAAAGGCGACCATCATTATGTAAAAGTCAAGATTGCTGAAAATTTATTTTGGCACTCTGACACCCCGGCGCACAGCAGAAAGGCACCAGGGACTTCATTTTTTAATGTTTTCTGTGGGGGGCTATGCTACTGAAGGATTCTCAACTTCAAGGGGGTTCATGTTGGAGGGGGTGGAAACATTAAAAAAAGGTTTGGGCTGGGAGCAACAAAAATGCATCAGCGCCTGGACCAGAATCCAGCACCCACCCAACTGATGCTGGCAAACCACCCACCACACCACGAGGTTGGCTCAGCAACCCACAGCAGCACCACCCCTCATGTCCCTCACTGTGCATGCTCGCTCCCCCTCACGTGCATACGTATAGTGACATCCTGTTGCTATAGTCACCATCCCCATCCGGACACCCAAACCTCCCATAGCCATCCCTGAAATGCGCTGGGGAATGGGTCACAGTTATTGTACGTGCCCATTCCCCAGCGCTCTTACCACAGGATACCCATGCCAAGTTATTATGGCAACTGAAAGCTTTGAAAATCAGTTTGGTTAAGGGGTTCACTAGTTATTACAGCACAACACCGCTCACCCTGTTGGGTATTATTACTATGTTGCTATCACAAGTACACATACAGTGATCACAGAAAAAGACCCGTCAGCCTTCCAATCTACCCATTCAACTCAACTACTCTGCATTATCCCTAGTAACCATCCCTCCTCATTGTTTCTGCCCCTACCCCCTTTTCTAACTAATTCCATATGACTGACCCATCCCTGCTTGAAGCTGTTCAGTGATTTGGCTTGTACTATTTCTTCCAGCAGTTGTTTCACTTGTACACCACTATCTAGCAACTGGTACCAAGTTCCAGAGCATTTAACACTGTTGGTCCCAGGCGAGACCCTTTTGGGCCACCACTGGTCACTTGTTGCAATGTTGACAAATTTTCATTAATTAATATGATCTGTTTCCTACTGTGCGACAGTGTCAAATACATTACTGAAATCAGGTGTATAACACCCATGAGTCTTCCTACTGTAATTCTGGGTCCTTGGTCACATTCTCATACAATGCAATAAGTATTGGTAGATACGATTTCTCCTTACAGGATTCATATTGAACCTCTGACTTCACCATCCTAACTATAGTAATTTAAAAGACTGTTTAGACAACAGTCTTCCTATAAATTAGTAAAGACAGCGAGTATGCATTCAAATAAAAAAAAATCAATTACAAACTGCCAAACTCAAGCAGTGGGATTCTAATAGGTATTTAAATATAAGTGCAGCTGATGTTTGAAATCACTATTTCAAAAAAGGACCAAAGGTGTCATCACGCTTTAATGAAAAAAGTTTCAACAAACATCTGAATGCATGCAAAAGGCAAGTACATTTTTCAGCCCATTACCATATCCTGAGGTAAAATAACAACAATAAGATCCCAACTGTCAGAAATAGGATCAGTTCATTAATTTGCATTGCAAAACTGCAGGAAAGGAAGGATTGTAATGTGATTTCCTGTTGGGGTATCTACAGTAGGCTTGCAAATGCAGTTCAGAAGACTGTGATATGCTTAATGTACTCTTGCAGTAGTGTAATAATTTACAGATAAATGGGTCACATAGAAAGAATAATTAGTTCATTTTTTATGAATTTCAGAATGTAATAAACCTGTTTCTGTCTAGTTAGAATGTAAGCAGTTAACTGTAAAAAATAAGTCACTTTTGTTGTTTGTTATTACTGTATACTGAGCATGACATTGAAAATGTATAGCAACAATTTCAAACTAAAACAGTTATACTTCATTTAGCAATATAGTCAATGTTTTTTACTTCAAAGTAAATAAAAATGACATTATTTCAATGGGTTCATAGACTGAACAAATACATGCATCTAAAAATGGGATTGATCGAAGTATTTGTATTTTACTTTTTATTTACAAACTGCTTTGCCAGGTCAGCTTTCTAAAGATGAGATATCTCATATGCAGGAAGGAATGTGGGTGTATAGTCCAACTGCTATACAGTATAACAAATACATGTGGTATTAAAAAAGACAATTAACAGAGATTTGACAACATAATAGAAAAGTTTGTATGGAGCAAACTGCTTTTACTCTGAGCAAGCCATGCTTTGTTATTTGTGTCTTATGTTAGCACTTCAATTGTTATATTTAAAGCCAATGGCCCGGATATTCAAAGCAGTTGCGCATGGCACAACTGAGTTGTGCTGGAGCAAGTGCGGAATTGCACTAAGAAGCCATATTCAGCAGGAGCCAGTGCACAGCACAAATCTCATTGTGCCAATGCGCAATTATAATGAATGCAAGCGCAAGTGCAGGGGGTATTCCCATGAATATCCAGTGCAGTGAGAAATTCAACTGTGAATCCATGGCACAAGTGCGGAGCAAATCAAAGATGCGCTGAGCAGACTTGTTCCTATAAATACAGGGCGCAAGCACACAGACAGCACTTGCTCCAGGTGAGAGGGAGTGGGTGGAGAGAGAGAGAGAGAGAGAAAGAAAGAAAGAAGGAAAGAAAGACAGAAAGACAGACAGAAAGAGACAGACAGACCAAGGCAGACATAAAGGGAGAGGGACAGATGTGGCATTGAAGAGGAAGACAGGGGTAGAGAGAGTGAGAGAAACAGACAGACACACTGCCAGGCAATGCACCAGAGTGGCACACAGCCAGCAGCAGCCAACCACCCAGGGGGATATTGGACAGCAAGGGCAATGGATACTGTGCCCTTCATGAAGAAGGCCATAATGAGGGGTATGAGGGGGCAGGTGGAACAGCGATGTGGCCGAGGAAGGGCCCATCATCAGTATGCCCGACACAGGTGGTACCGCACCTGCATCACCTTTGAGCAGTACAGTGACATGAAGATTGTGGGCCAGTATCACCTGAAAAGGACCATTCTGAGGCAGCTCTGTGAGCTGTACAGTGAGGAGATGCAGGCACCCACCAGCCGGAGCCATGCCATGTCCATGGAGATGAAGGTGACAGCCGTCATGTGCCTGATCACCACGGGCACCTTCCAGAGACCAACAGAGGATACCACAGGCATAACCCAGCCAGCCACATCTCACCTCCTCACACAGTTCCTCAACAATCTGCTGCCACATGCATCAGAATACTTCCATTTCCCTAGCACACAGGCAGAGTACACAGCAACCATGCAGGAATTCCACAGTGTAGCACGTATGCCTGGTGTGATTGGGGCCATTGACTGCACCCACATGGGCATCCGCATGCCACCTGGCCCTGAAGGTGTGGCATACATCAACAGGAAGGGGAGCCCGGGTGTCAACTGCCAGGTGGTGTATGATGCCAAGGGGTGCATAACCAATGTCTGCACCACACACCCTGGGAGTGCACATGATGTATTCATCTGGTGCTGCTCTGCATTGTACCACAGGTTTGAACATGGGGACATCCCCATGGGCCACCTGGTGGATGAGTATGGCATGGGCAAGGGGTGATGGGCAGAGCATACCTTGGGATGGGGGAGGGCAGGGTGTGCATGTTGGCGTGGGCACTATGGACAGACAAAGGATGCAACATAGAATATCAGAGGGCTAACCATGTCATTATCCACACAGGCGACAGTGCCTATCCACTGCACTGCTTGCTGCCCACCCCCTACCAGCGCCCATCTTCCCCAGCTGAGGAATGCTACAATGAGGCACACACCAGCATGCGCAACATCATTGAGTGGGTGTTCGGCATGCTGAAAGCATGGTTCAATTTCCTAGACAGGTCAGGTGGTGCCCTACAGTACAGCCCTTTGAAAGCCTGTGGCCTAGTCCTGGCCTGCTGCATTCTGCACAACATGGCCATTGACCATGGGATAGCTGTTGAGGCTGCTGAGGGTGACAATTATGGGAACGACGGAGGTAATGGGCTGGAGGGAGGTGGACAACCACCCCCTGGGTGGAGGGATCCCCAGCTGCAACAGCAGGTGAGATGACACCAGGACACCATTGCACAGGAGCACTATGGTGCACACAGGTAGGTGGTGTGATACACAGGCATGAGCTGCACAAACAGGTACAGCACACATGCAGGGGCAAGCACGGCATTGGGCATACACACACAGAGGTGTGAAGCAGGAAGAAGGGAGGTAGGGGCACACACCCACACACAACCACGCACAGAACCTCTCATAGTCCCCCCACACACACACGCACCCACACACACAGATGTGGGCATGTGGTATGGATCAGATGCATCACACCGGTGCACAGGTGCAACCGGTGCAAGACTACCATCATCATGCCCATGTCAAATGGCCCAGCAGCCAGGCAAGCACGTACACAGGCAGCATGTGGCATGACACAGGCACCACACCAGTGGTAGGCACACATATATCACCCATGTGCGTACTGGGCAGCAGCTACAGACTGCAGGCAGGGAAGCCAGCACATCAGGTCTGCTGCATAGAACCATGGCCACCATGACCATGGGGGCGGCCATGCCTGGGCTGTTTGGCAGCAACAGGCTGTGTATCAGCCATGGGGTGTATGCAACAGTCCCCCAGGGGTGGAACTGTGGGATCACAACCGTGTTTGCAAGGGGGTGTCAAGGTACCCAAACAGCCCAGCCCCAGGAGTGCCTGTAATGCCACATCAGAGCCCGGTACGTCAACTGCACAGGGATAGCTCGATGCTGGGTATGTGGGGTGGACAGCACACTGCGGGGGGTCATCTGTTCCCAGCCATGCCCTGTAGCAGCCAGCAGTGCAAAGCTATCTGAGATCAAAATGGCAATGTAATCCAGGAAAGCAGGCATGGCCTCCTGCATGTACTGCATCCCCACAAGGATCTGTGCAGTGCCCCTCTCCTGCTGTTCGGCTAACTGGCACATGTCTGCATGCAGCGCGTGCACCCCAGTGGTGAACAGAACCTGTTGTTGAGTGGAAGCCCACAGCAAACAGGTGTACTCAGCCAGTGGGTTGGTGTCCTGGGGCTCCAGGGCCAGACGCCGATCCCCATTTGGTGACAGACCATGCCACACAGCCCCCCTCTCTGGTGGACACTGCACAGTGGGGTCTGCAGGGGGATTAGGTATGGCAGGCATGCTGGTGGTGGACCCTATGTCTGGCTGCTCAGTGGCACCCACAGCCTGCTGCTGTCACCCATCTGGCCGCTGCTTGCCACCCAGCACCTGCTTGGCCGCACCATCTCCACCACAGGGCACAGCCAGGGCAGCGTACACTGCTGCACCCACAGTGGTGGCGGGCAGCTCTTCCACCACTGGTGAGTGCTGGGCATGCTGATGGTGTCAGTAGCCAGTAGGGGTGTCTCCCCCACTGTGGTGGCCATGCTGTCCAGGATGAGCATTACATCGTCATCGGTGTCAGACCTCATCCTAATCTGTGTCTTTGCACACAGGACACCAAGGCTGGCATCCTGCAGGAACACATCCAGGGCCTCATCTGACCCCAGGTCCAGGACATCTGCCTGCACAGTGAAGGTGAGCTGCAGCCTGTCAGGCCCCCAGATGCCTGTGGAGGTGGAAGGCTGGTCCTCCGGAGCTGGTCCAGTGGCCATGGCTGCTGCTGCCAGCAGTGCCCCATCATCTGCGTGGAGGTGTGCCGGTGCTGTAAGAGAAAGAGAGGTGTGTTAGTGAAGTATTGCCCACATGTGCCCCACCACACTGCCACTGCATGTGTCCTGCAGCATGGCCCTGTACACACCATCCATGCCCCCAGCTGTGCATGGCTGACAGATTTACCATGCAGTGATGGGCTGCCACCTGTCTGGGATCCACCACCAGGTGCACCCTCCACCATGCTGTGGTGCATGGTGGCTGCCACCAACTCCTCCTGTGCCATGAGCGGTGTCACATCTGCAGGCCCCCGTCCAGTGGCATTCTGGGATGCATGGATGGCTACCACCTTCTCCTTGATATGCCTCTTGTTCATGCCCACCTTCTTCCTCCACTCCTGCACTGACCACTGGTGGCTGCCCTGCTGGTTGACACATGCTGCTACCTCCTCCCAGGCCCCAGCCCTGGCCTGTGGTGTGCCTGTGGCACCACTCAATGGGGGCTCCCTGTCAAGGTAGCATAAAACAGGGCCTCTGTCTCCACATTTGTGAAATTGGACCTGCACTTGTGATAAGGCCCATGCTCCTCATCCTCCACACATTCTGACATATCGATTCCTGTGGACATGGACAGCACAGCGTGTCAGTTGCAGCATCGCCCTGTTCTGTCCCACCCTGCTGTGCTGGCCACTCCCAGTGAGCTGCAGAGGCATGGCAACTTACCCCAAAAGGATGCAATACTGGTCAATGGCCTGTGCTGTTCCATGGTTCTTATATAGCAAAGCATGCAAATGAGCTTTGGCGCAATGGTAATGACATGCTAATGCCCCCAGTGCACTACGCATTGGCTGATGAGGTCATTTGCATGTGGTGTCTGAATATCACAATATTGCTCTGTGTACAATGAGATTGCTCCAGAGCAAGTTACGGCACAATGGATATGCATCCATGGTGTGCAGGCCTACAGTGTGCATGCACGGAATGGTTTCATGATGTCAGTCGTGCACGGTGCACCAACTGCGCGATGGGGGGGCATGGCGCATGATGCACCAGGCCTGCTATCGCACATGTGTGCACTGCGCAGAGGTGGGTGACCCCTGACACCTGCTGTGACCCCTGACCCCTGGGTCACCCCCTCCTCCAGTAAACCATCCTAGCCATGCCCATGCTGTGCATCTCTGAGACTGCATGATGGGTGGACACAGTGCATGTTCCCTCGCATTGCGCATCTGGCGCATGTCATGGCCACGTGTGCTTACTGCTGCCATTTTGCTCACCAGCTTCATCTTACAGCATGGTGCAGTGAAGGGCACTGACAGCACAGAACTGGACACAGGTCAAGCTGGTCACTTGGTCACCTGTGTCCAGCCCCATGCCCCCCAACTGTTTGGCTCAGTGACCCTGCAGCAGCCCAGGTTTGCCATGTGGCAGGGGATTGCTGCCACACTGCAGCAGCAGACCAGGGTGGCCAGGATGGGGGAGCAGTACTGCCACAGATATGGTGACCTTGTCAGGAAGGAGGAGGCGTGTGTCAGGCGTGGGGCTGTGCCACAGCCAGGTGAGTAGGCCCATATTGCATGTGTGCCCTGGTGCTATACTGTGGTGTTGGCTAGACTGCCTGGCATGCCCTGCAGAGTGGTAAACTGCCATCGTGCGCATCTCAGGGTGGCATTGCCAGCTGCCGTTTGCATTGCAATGCAGCTTTGAGGGATGTGTCGGGCAGGGGCTCACCCTGTACATAGGGGTGGGGGTGATGGGCAGCTGCTGTGGATGTTTACTGATGTGTACCTGTCTATGTTCCATTCCCAGGACCTGAGAATTGCCGAAGGGGGGGGTGTGGTGGTGGCAACAGCAGGCCAGCAGGCCACAGCGGGACATGGAGGCAGCGCAGGAGCAGCTACAGCACCAGCAAGGCCATGGAGGACAGGTAGGCACTGTCATGGTCCTTTGCACATTACATGTGGGGTGGCAGGTGCCTGGGTGCGGGCATAGCCACCTGTGCCATGTGCCATGGCAGCTGTGTATGTCACACTGTGCATGGTGATTGCTACTGTGGCACATCCATTGGACACCTGTGCCAGCTGTTGGTGGGGTGGGAGTGTACCCGGCTGCCACTGACATTGCTTTGGTGCTGCCAGTGCACTGTGCCACGTGACTGTCATTGCGCAGTTGAGTGGCCATTGTGCAGTGGGGACCACCTCTGTGCACTGTCATGGTGTGCCGCACATTGCTGTGAGCATTGGCCCCACCCCTCTGGGCTGTAGTACCACGGCCCTCCGGGGTGTTTGTTCCCGCTGCCCATTGTGCGCTGTGGGTGGGCATGGTTCCTTGGGACATTGCACTGATCACCTGTCCTGTCCCTTGTCAAAGGTGTCCAGTGTCACAGATGGAGGCCCAAGTACTGCAGTCTGCTCTGGCAGCTAATATTGATTACATCCACATCTATGGAGGCTGTGCTGCAAATACGCTGCATACTGCTGGATGATAGAAGGCAGCGAGGGCACCAAGGGGTGGCAGGCCATGGCCACCAGTGAATAGGACACAGCATTCCCCTGTTTCCCCTGCTGTACTTCCCCCTACAGTCCCCCCTCCGACTGTACAGTCCCTGTTCACTGTCCCCTTCCTTCACTTTCCTACCCTTTCCCACCCCCTTGTCGCTGAATAAAGTTCCTTTGAAATATATCTATTTTGACTTACCTGCCTGTGTCAGTGTCTGCTTTACAGGTGGCATGAAGAGCCATGCTGCAATGGCCCAGTGACTGTCCATGTGGTGTGCATGTGTCAGAGCATGTGTACTTCTGTGGTTCACTGTTGTGTGCTGTGGTGTGTCCCACTGTGGTGGTGTCTCTTCCCTCGGTCAGTGGCTTTGCCTTGGGGTGCCCTTGGGGCAGCTGTCAGGGGTGTGTGGCTGGTGTGTGTGTGATGATGGCACACGGCCATGATCTTTGGTCAGGTACTGGCTGCAGTCTGTGTTGGGGTCCCTGCTTGGCATTGTACAGCCTGTCCCATGTGGTCTGCCATGCTACATGGCTTCCAGGGTATTCTGTGCCTACTGTGTGGGACACCTGTGTGCCTGTGTGGTGTGTGTGTGTGTGTATGCTTGGCTGTGTTGCCCTGGGTGTGGCCTGCTCTGGTCTGGGTGTGTGGGGGGGCAAAGCCTACAGCCTGCAGCCTGCGGGTGGGGGCTCCCTTGATGACCCTCCATTGGCTATTGGAAACTCCTGTTGCCTACTACCTGTGCCACTGTTGCATTTGGGATGGGGGTCTGGGTGCCTGTGTGCACCCTGATGGTGGTGGCCTTCTGTGGCCTGTCACTGTTCTTCCCTGGGTCTCTTCTCTGTGCCATGCCCCCCCATTGCTCTGCTGCTCTGCTCCCACAGTTGCTGGAGCTTCTACTTCTGCGTCATGGTGTAGCTGTGCTTGCACCATAGAGCAAGCCTGGTTGTGCCATGTCACAACTGTGCCATATTCAGCCAGGTTGTGCTATCACAGTGCGGCAGGCACAACCTCTGAATATGGCTCCTGTTGTGCCATGGCATATCAGATTTGCACTGTTCCAGACTTGTGCCGGCCTTTGGCACATTTCTGAATATCTAGGCCAATGTTTGCATGGTGCAAAGTAGTTTGCTTCACACAGTACAGTCAGAGCTTGTGCACATGCTTATGAAAAGCAAAGTCATGAATCCATGATGCAGTGCTATATTGAAAGGAATTCTGCCTCTTCAATATCCTTCTCAGTCTTGGGTTGTGGGTGAAGGAGGCCGTTGAAAAATCTTTTATGCAGTGCAAATTAAGGCTTTTGAAAAGTATGTTTTAACAGAACAGTAAATGGAGTAAGATGGCAGATAACTGCTGAGTTGTTACCCTGTGGAGGAGAGTACTGTCTGAAAATTCAAATATTTGATTTTATTTATTTTAGGTATGTCACCCAATTTGATGGAGTGCTTTTGATATTTAAATCAATTTTTACCTTTGTGCTACCCTGATTTGAGAATGTTTACATCCCTGGTGTTGCTGTTGGTGCTGGAGACAGTAGTTCTGATGGCAAGGAGGAAAGTGAAAGAAAAGCAAAGGAAGATAGGGGAAAGAGGTTCACAGAAGGATCTGCAGAGAGAAGAGGGCACCAGATTCGAACAGCATAATGCCCCCTTAGAAATCCCCAGGAACTGCACAGCAGCTGGAGTGTGAGCCAGAGGTGCATTACAGAGGCCAAAATGGTCAATGTCCCACCACTGAGAACTACTGAGAGCTGCACTTAGGATGCTTAAGGGGAATAAATTGAGTTGCAATAAAAAATTGTGGCACCTGTGAATGAAACTCAGAGTTTTTATAATGGGAAAGCCAATTCTGTTGTATGCCTTTGTACTTAATTGCTGTGTGATACTGTTTTCTGTATGCACGAGGTAACATTAGGAGGTAACAGTTGTATATTGTTATTAAAGACAGAGAAGGAATTATGATACCTGCAAGCCCCTATAAAATATACCATTTAGTATCCATAGGTCTAAAAACTTTTTTTATTTTCTTATAACACTTTTTGGGTTGCATTTTATATGATGTTCTCTGCGCTTCTGTACTGATCCAAATTCCATCAGGTGTCATAATTGATGTCATAGGCGTTAGCATGCTGTGCACGTTCAAATACAGCACGCAACCAATCCAGTGAGGGAATACAAAACACCATTCTGGTCGCTGAGCATCTGACAAGCATGAATTACAGAGTCGCAAACTCTGTTGGCAGGAGGTCTACTTAAAGAGGACCGGAAAACATTTCCAACTGTTAGCTGTTTACAATGTTCTTATTTTCAGAAATGATATTAAGTACCCCAGAGTATCCATATTTATCTGAATCTGAATAAAATGTGACATAAACAATTGTATTTTACATTATTTTAATTTATATGGGCAGCATTCTGTTGCAGTTCCCTTCATGAAACCTATGGGTTGGAGTTTTAGCTCTGTCACAGTTTGTGCACAGAACTCTGAGCAAAGTTCAGATAGGTCAATAGCCCATAATCAACATTCTGTACATAAACTGTGACATAGTAAAAACTCCAAACTACCAGTTCCATGAAAAAGAAGAAAAAATTACTCACCTTAGTAATTATGTTTCTTCTAATGGAGTCTGG
Source organism: Neoceratodus forsteri (assembly GCA_016271365.2). NCBI lineage: Eukaryota > Metazoa > Chordata > Ceratodontiformes > Ceratodontidae > Neoceratodus > Neoceratodus forsteri. Next base: position 1,023,602,058 of record CM028129.1, read on the forward strand.
CTGTATTCTGACTATTGCAGTCAGCCCCAGCACTCAAACTGTCCCGGAGAATAGAGGGTTAATTTCTGTGCAGAGTGTAGAACGTTGAGCTTGAGCTCGGTTCAAACCTCTGTCTGCTGCACTTTGAAGCACAACTGTCAGATTCTTATGAGCTAATACTACCTAAGTACTATGTGGAAATTATAAAATTTTCACTAGTTGAATGGCAACCAGATATTTTGGATCTTTAAAAGACTCAAGTCAAGAAATTCAAAATCAAAAACCAGATAGTGAACAACTTAAGACTGTTACATTAATAATATAACCCACTCCCCCTCTCTAAAAGGAGGGATTGCCCAAATGCACCCCTGAGGTGCAACACTACACCTGCCAACCCACTTCCCAAAAACAGGTTCTGAGAGGGGAGGCAGGGAGGGAGGTCAGAATACAGCAAAACTCCATTAGAAGAAACATAATTACTAAGGTGAGTAATTTTTTCTTCAAACAACATGAAGTCTTGCTGTATTCTGACTATTGCAGACTACCAAGCAGTACCTCCATGGAGGAGGGAATCGAACCTACCTTGGGAATAGGCTCTGCAGTACTGCTGTACCAAACTAAGCACCATTCCTAGCCTGGATGTCCAGGGAGTAATGCTTGGTAAATGTATGGACTGTTTTCCAGGTGGCTGCTTTACATATCTCTAGCAAAGGAATATCCCTGGCCGCAGCCAAGGAAGCAGCTGTACCTCTAGTCGAATGAGCCCTCAGGCCTGAGGGAGGTATTTTGCCTAGCTTCTCATAGCAGAATTGAATATAAGAGACAATCCACCTGGTAATAGTTCTCTTAGTGGCAGGTTTGTCCTTCCCCATTTCCCCATAAGTGAGAAACAACTGGAAGTAGTCAAACCTGTGAGCCTTAGTACGCTCAATGTAGTAACTAAGGGCTCTTTTAACATCAAAACTGTGTAAACTTCTTTCTCCTGAAGAAAAATGATCAGTGAAGAACACAGGGAGAGACATAGATTGGTTCAGATGAAAATCTGCAACCACTTTAAGTAAAAACCTCCTATTAGTTCTAAGGACCACCTTATCTCTATAGAATGAGATAAAATCAGGCTCCACTGACAGATCTTGCAATTCACTGATACGCCTGGCAGAGGTAAGAGCTGCCAGGAACACAGTTTTCCAAGTCAAGTACTTAATCTCTGCTGAAGACAAAGGCTCAAAAGGGGGTTGCATAAGCTGAGCAATGCAAACATTAAGATCTCAAGCAGGGGAAGAATCCCTAAGGGAGGATTGGTATGAAGCAATCCCTTGAAAAATTTACAGAATATAGGGTGAGATGACAGTTTGGAAGGCTTTCCCACTGACAGAAAAGCAGAACCAGCTGACAAATGTATTTTGAATGTAGCTGGTCTGAGGCCTAGGCCATTAAGATGAACCATATAATCCAGAACTCTAGACAATTCAGCAGTGTCTGGGGATATATGCTTCTTGGAACATCAAATGCTGAATCTTTTCCATTTGGAGTTATAAGTTTTTCTGGTGACAGGCTTTTGAGAGGCTTTGAGAATATTCAGAACCCTGTGGGGCAGATGCAAGCCTCCATACTCTAACTCTTCAAGAGCCATGCCTTGAGACTGAGAGACCGAAGATTGGGGTACCAAATCTTACCCTGAGAGGAGGTTAACGGGTTGTAATTCCTGGGAAGAGGCAGGGGAAGATGGACTGCTAGGGACAGCAACAGGGGGGAACAAGGCTGCCTGGCCCAGTGTGCAGCAAACAGAATCACTTTGCAGGGTTGTGACCTTATCTTGACCAGAACCTTGAACGAATATTTCTACTCAGTATTCACAAAGGAAGAAGAGGGGGAATTACCTAAACCAAACAAGAGAAACACTCTGAAGATGGGGTTGATACCAGTCCATTTACAGAAGAAAGGGTTCTGAAAGAACTAATAAAATTGAAGGTGGACAAAGCAATGGGGCCTGATGGGATTCACCCAAGAATTCTAAAAGAACTAAGGGTAGAACTAGTGACACCGCTGACTACTCTCTTTAACAAATCATGGGAGGATGGGGGTGGTACTCGAGGACTGGAGGAGAGCAGATGTGATTCCTCTTCACAAAAGTGGGAGCAGGACAGAGGCAGGAAACTACAAACCAGTTAGTTTGACCTCAGTGGTAGGAAAAATGATGGAATCACTTCTGAAGGAAAGAATTGTTGAGTACCTAGAGGCCAGTGGGGCTGGGACCCAAGGCAGCATGGATTCACTGAAGGGAAGGTCGTGTCAGACAGAATCTAATAGATTTCTTGACTGGGTGACCAAAGTAGTAGACCAGGGAGGGCTGTGGACATGGTCTACCTAGATTTTATAGGCATTTGATACAGTCCCACACAAAGGTATAATCACAAGATAGCCAGCCTGGGTGGGTCCCAAGGTGGTGAGTCTGGATAAAAATTGGCTAGACAACAGGACGCAAAAGGTAGTAGTAAATGGAATACACAGTGAAGAAAGGAGGTTACTAGCGGGTACTGAGGGTTCAGTACTGGGACCGGTCCTTTTAATGTCTTTATAAGTGACATTGCAGAGGAACTGGAAGGAAAAGTATGTCTCTTTGCAGATGACACAAAGATCTGCAACAGGGTTGATACCAAGATGGAGTGGAAAGGATGAGAAGGGACTTGGCAGGTTGGAGGAATGGTCAAATGTATGGCAGCTCAGATTCAATGCAAAGAAGTGCAAGGCAATGCACATGGGAAATAAACCAGAGGAAGCGTACACAATGGGGGTGAGATACTGACAACAGTAAAAATGAAAGGGACCTGGGGTAATTATATCAGATGACCTAAAGGTGGGCAAGCAATGTGAGAAGGCAGTAAGGAAGGCTGGGGGATACTGGGATGCATGAGAGAGGCATCAATAGTAGAAAACAGGAAGTTGTTATCCCTCTGTACAGACAGTTGGTGAGATCCCATCTGGAGTACTGTGTGCAGTTCTGGAGACCCATCTCCAAAGACATAGACAGAGTAGAGGCTGTCCAGAGGAGAGCAGCAAAATGGTGCAGGGTCTGCACCAGAAGACATCTGAAGAAAGACTAAAGGAGCTTAATATGTATACCCTTGAGGAAAGAAGGGAGAGAGGGGACATGATAGAAACTTTCAAGTACCTCAAGGGAATTAACAAAGTCCAAGAGGGTAGCATCTTCCAGAAAAAGAGATGTGCAAGAACAAGGGGGCACAATTTGAAGATAGAGGAGGGACGGCTCAGAGGTAATGTGAGGAAGTATTTTTTCACTGAGAGGGTTGTGGATGCATGGAACAGCCTCCCTGAGGAGGTCATGGAGTCAAGAACAGTGGGGGACTTCAAGAATGCATGGGACAGGCATAAGAGCAGTCCTAGTGGGGGGTAGAAAGAAGTAAGCTGTTGGTTAACTAGAATCTGCAGCTTATCTGTTAGGTAGGAAAATGGGCAGACTAGGTGGGCCAAGTGGTCCTTATCTGCCATCAAATTCTATGTTTCTATGTTTCAGTAGAGGAAAGGAAGGGAAGGCATATAGAAATTTCCCTTCCCAGTTCAAAATCAGATCATCCAGAGGGACTGAGCCCAAGACTGGGGGTCTGCAACAAAACAGAGGAAGTTGGTGATTGTCTGGGGCTGCAAAGAGATCTATCTCTGGAGTGCCCCACCTTGAAAAAATCACTTTCAACATCAGAGGGTCCAGGGACCATTCTTGATGGCCCTGGGAGATCCTGCTCAATGCATCTGCTAGCACACTGTCCTTCCCTGGAAGGTGGACTGCTATCAGAGAGGTCTGCAAGGAATAAGCTAGGAACCACAATTTCATGGCTTCCATGCACAGGGCCATGCACCGAGTGCCTCCCTGCTTCTTGATGTACCACATGGTGGTAGTGTTGTCTGTCCTGACCTGAACCATCTTGTTCTGCGCTGACTGAGAGAAAGCTTGCAGGGCGAGAAAGAACGCCCTGAGTTTCAAGAGATTGCTATGAAGTCCCTGGGCAGTAAGAGCCCTCAGATGGGCTCCCCACCCCAATAGAGAAGCATCCGTGGTTAGACCACAGAGTGAGACTGAGTGTCGAATGGGACTCCTTGCCTGAGGTTGTCCTGATCCTGCCACCATTGGAGAGCCTGAATCAGAGTCTGAGTCACTGGAACTAGCTTGGTTAGAGAATCTTTCTTCTGAGACAAAAGGTCCTCAGGTGAACTGAATGTCCCTCTTCTGAAATCTGGCCCCTTGGACCACTGTTGTAGAAGTTGCCATGTGGCCCAAAATATGAAGGAAGTGCCTTGCTGGCTGACAGATCAGAAGGTGGAATGAAGAAGCCAGCTCTACAATAGCCCTTGCCCTTTCCAGGGAAAGAAAAGCTCTTGCTTTGACTGTATCCAACCTCTGCCCCTATGAAGGCGAGGAGCTGTACAGGCTCGAAAACTGACTTGGGAAGACTGAGAAGGAATCCTAGAGAAGTGAGCACTTGCTGAGTCACTTGCAGGTCTGACTTGACTTGGTCTGGGGACTGACCCACAATGAGCCAGTCATCCAGGTATGGAAATATGGAAATATTTTTCCTTCTTCAAAAGGCCACCACTACTGCTAGGCATTTTGTGAATACCCTTGAAGCTGATGTCAGGCTGAAGGGTGTAGCTTTGAACTGATAGTGGCCTGAAGGCAATTCGAACCTGAAGCACTTTATATAGGAGCACCTGATGGGAATGTGAAAGTAGGCATCTTTTAAGTTCAGGGAGGCTAGACAGTCCCCTGGCCTTAGAGAGGGAAGGATTATTCCCAGAGTCACCATTTTGGATTTTGGTTTTAAAAGATGTTTGTTCAGGTGTCTTAAGTCTAGGATGGGTTGCCACTCCCCTGTCTTTTTTGGGGTAAGGAAGTACCTGGAGTACAGACCATTGCCCCTGTGCAATGTAGGAACTCTCTCTAAAGCTTTAGAGCCAGTAGAGATGAAATCTCTGCCTCTAGGGCAATGGATTCGGAGATGCTTGCAGGTGGAAAAGATCTGGCCCTCAGCTTTGGAAATTTCTCGAAGCTGAGAACCAGCCCCTTGCTTACCACCTCCAGGACCCACTTGTCTGAGGTAACAGACATCCAGTCCTGGACAAAGTAAACCAGCCTCTATTCTGCAGGAATGGAGGAGTCGACCCGGGCTGACATATCAGGGTGTCTGCTTGGCAGGAGCTTTAGGTTGAGGGGCAGATGTAGCCCTGCTCAACCCCCTTCTGCCTCTCCCTCTGAAGAACCCCCTCTGGGGAAAGGGAGAAGAGGCCTGTGCTTGGTAGAAAGGCCTATGAAAAGGCCTGCCCCTGCTCCTAGCTTGCTGCCTTTGAGGAGTTGCCTGCCTTTCCTTGGCCTGTGCACTCCTATAGGTGGTCCAATACTCATCCATCTTTTTCATGTAATTCTCTGTCTGCTCCCCAAACAGAGAATTACCCACCACAGCGAAATCCATAGCCTTAGCCTGGTTGTCCTGTGAAAGGCTAGTACATCTGAGCCAAGCCATTCTCCGAAGAGACACAGATGTTGCCATAGAAATATAGACTTTGATGGCAGATAAGGACCACTTGGCCCACCCAGTCTGCCCATTTCCCTACCCACTGGATAAGCTGCAGATTCTAGTAAACCAACAGCCTACTTCCTGCAACCCCCCACTATAATTGCCTTATGTCTGTCCCATGCATGTTTGAAGTCCCCCACTGTTTTAGACCCTACGACCTCCTCAGGAAGGTGGTTCCATGTATCCACCACTCTCTGTGAAAAAATTTCCTCACATTACCCCTGAGCCGTCCCCCCTCTACCTTTAAATTGTGCCCCCTTGTTCTTACACATCTCTTTTTCTGAAAGATGATACCCTCCTGGACATTGTTGATTCCCTTGAGGTACTTGAAAGTTTCTATCATGTCCCCCTTGTCCCTCCTTTCATCAAGAGTATACATATTAAGCTCTTTCAGTCTCTCTTCATATGGTTTCCGCTGCAGACGCTGCACCATTTTAGTTGCCCTCCTCTGAACTCCTTCCATCCTGTCTATGTCCTTGCATAGATGAGGTCTCCAAAATTGCACACAGTACTCCAGAAGGGGTCTCACCAACTGTCTGTATAGAGGAATAACCACTTCCCTTTTTCTACTTGTGATGCCCCTTCCTATGCATCCCAGTATCCCCCTGGCTCTCCTTACTGACTTTTCACACTGCTTACCCACCTTTAGGTCATCTGATATAACTACCCCCAGGTCCCTTTCCATTTTTGTTGTTGTTAGTACCACCCCTGCTATTGTGTACTCTTCTCCTGGGTTTTTGTTTCTCAGGTGCATTACTTTGCACTTCTTTGCACTGAATCTAGGTTGCCATATGTCTGACCATTCCTCCAACCTTGCCAAGTCCCTTCTCATCTTTTCTAGCCCCTTTTGTGTATCAGCTCTGTTACAGATCTGTGTGTCATCTGCAAAGAGGCATACCTTTCCCTTCAGACCCTCTGCAATGTCATCTATAAAGATGTTAAAGAGGACTGGACCCAGTACTGAGCTCTGAGGTACTCCACTAGTAACCCCCCTTTCTTCGGAATGTGTTCCATTCACTGTTACCTTCTGTGTCCTGTTGTGCAGCCAGTTTGCTACCCAGGCTACCACCCTGGGACCCACTCCCAGGCTAGCTAACTTGATTATTAATTTTTTGTGCAGGACTGTGTCAAATGCCTTGCTAAAGTTTAGGTAGGCCATATCCACAGTCCCTCCCTGGTCTATTACTTTGGTCACCCAGTCAAAGAAATCAATTAGATTCGTCTGACATGACCTTCCTGCTGTAAATGCTGCTTTGGGTCCTGTGTCCCGCTGGCCTCTAGGTACTCAACAATTCTTTCTTTCAGAAGTGATTCCATCATTTTCCCTACCATTGAGGTCAAACTTACAGGTCTGTAGTTTCCTGCATCTGCCTTGCTCCCACTTTTGTGAAGGGGAATCACATCTGCCCTCCTCCAGTCCTCAGGTACCACCCCATCCTGCCATGATTTGTTAAACAGCATGATCAGTGGTGTCACTAGGTCCTCCCTTAGTTCTTTTAGGATTCTGGGGTGAATCCCATCAGGCCCCATTGCTTTGTCCACCTTGAGTTTTAGGAGTTCTTGCAGGACTCTTTCTTCTGTGAATGGACTGGTGTCAACCCCCCTACCCAAAGTGCTTCTATTGTCTGGTTTAGGTAACTCTTCCTCATCTTCTTTTGTGAATACTGAGCAAAAGTATTCATTCAGTATCTCTGCCTTTTCACTGTCTCCCTCTGCACACCTCCACTCTCCTTTATTAATCTTCACTATCCTGCCCTTAACCTTTCTATGCTCCCTAATGTAACTATAAAAGGTTTTATCCCCCTTCTTAACTGAGTTGGCTATTTTTTCCTCAGTTTGGGCCTTTGCTATTCTGACTGCCTTCCCCACTTCTTTCTGCTTTAATTGATACAGTTCCCTGTCATGCTCTGTCTGTGATTCCTTATACTTTTTGAATGCAGCCCTTTTTTCCTTAACCTTCCCTGCCACCTCTTTTGAGAACCATAGTGGTTTTTTTTTACTCTGCTTTGTTTTATTTGTTTCACGCAAAGGCTTGTTACCTCTATGATGGCAGTTTTGATTTTTTCTTCACTGTTCTTCCACCCCTCCTTTCTGGCCATTTGCTAGTGCATTCTTCAGGTATTCACCCATTTTGCCAAAGTCTGCCCTTCTAAAGTCCAGTATCCTTGTTTTTGTATGGCTTATCTCCATGGTTGTGCTCATTGTGAAGCACACTGTGCAGTAGTCACTTGTTCCCAGATGCCTACTGACTTCTAAATTTGTGATCATCTCTCCATTTGAGAGTACCAGGTCTAGTATTGCTCCCTCTCTCCCAAGTGGGTTCCAACACTAGCTATCTAAAGCCTGCCCCCTGTAGGGCATCGAGAATGACCCTGCTCTTGGATGTGGCTGCAGTACATGTCATTCAGTTAACATCTGGCATATTAAGGTCCCCCCATCAACAGTATCTTCCCTATTTCAGCCATTTTGAGAATGTCCTCTATCATTTTCTTGTCCATTTCCTCCCCTTGAGATAGGGGTCTGTATACAACCCCTGTGCGGATTGTAATGCCATTCCCTGTCTCCAAAGTGACCCAGAGTGCCTCTTGTCCTCCCCCTTTACTTTTTAGTTCTGTAGCTTTTACCCTTCCCTTATGTATAGAGCTACTCCACCTCCTCTTTTACCTTCCATGTCCCTTCTGTAGATTGTGTACCCTTGTATGTTGACATCCCAGTCATGGTTCTCCGTGTACCATGTTTCCATGACTGCCACAATATCCAATTGTTCAACTTCCATCAGCACTACTAGCTCAGGAAGCTTGTTTCCCAGACTACGGGCATTGGTACTCATTACCCTCCATTTAATGTTGGCTTTATCCTTTTTTCCCCTATTCCTGCTCTTATTGCCCTTGTCTATTTTTCCATTTACCCCTGTCCTGCCCTGTGCTGAGCTCTGTACCTCAGTGTTTACCTTACTACCTGCCATGTTTTTTGGGGGGAGGCTTGAACTTTCCTGCCTCTTATCAGCACCTCCCCCCTTGACTAGTTTAAAAGCTTGCCAAGGAAGCATTTAAACCTGTCACCTAGGAGCTTGGTTCCCTTCATGGACAGATGCAGACCATAGTGCCAGAATAGACTTTTATCTCTCCAGGTGGACCCCCAGTCCCTAATGAAGCCAAAGCCCTGTGCTCTGCACCAGTTTTGCAACCATTCATTAAACTGCATGGTGTGCAGTACCCTAGCCTCACCCCTGCCATGGACTGGCAGCATTCTCTAGATGACACATAATTGGAGTCCACAGCAGCATGGAACTGTACTTTAGATGACTCAATCCTATCAGCAGCCACTCCTTCCAGCTCCAAGGCTAGCTGAGGAGGGGCCTGCTTAGCCAGTGCCAGTACAGTGTCCCACCTGGACTTCTGGTACCTGGCTGCATGGGCCATATAATTAGCCCACCTGATTCCCAAGGTGGATGCCCTGTACTGTTTCTTTGCTGTGGCATCCAGCTTCCTAGAGTCTTTATCTGAGGGGTGTGAAACCAAGGGTATATTAGCCTTATCACAGGCTGCAGCCTGCACAACCCCAGCATGGGTGCATTGTTGATACAAATACTCTGTACCTGAACCTGATAAGGTGTACCTTTTGTCCATCCTTCTGTCAACAGGAGGTACATAATTTGGAGTTTTTAAAATCTTTTGTGTCTGTTTCTCAAAAGACTTATGAAGGGGAATAGACAGTCTCTTGGACTGTGGGATGTCCATCATCTCCACATAATCAGGTTCCTCTTGTTCCTCTACAGCTTCTTCCACAGTGGGCTGGAGGGTTTCTGCCACTTTCCAGTAAAACATGTAGTGGGAAGGGGACTCAGAAAGCCTAGGAAGGGAAACACCAGAAGGCCTGTCTGGGGAGATGTCCGGTTCAATGGGCTCATCCAGACCTTCCACACCATCGTCATCATCATAATCTTCATCCCCCTCCAAATACGGTTCGTAGAAATCTTCAGGGGCATAATCTTGAACCGGAGTAACTGACCGAACCGAGCACCTGCCAGAAGGCACCGGATCAGATGTAACCGGGCCAATGATTCTCCAATCCTTATCATTTTAGCAATCTCTTCAGCGGTCGGGAAATGGGTCTCTGGATCCGAACCAGCTGATTTTTCTTTTCTTTTTCTTTTTGTAGGAACTGATCTCTCAGGATTGGCTCTCCTTTTGCCTGAAGAAGTATCGCCCTGGTCAGAGGGCACTCCCTCAGGTTCGGTCAGAACCGAACCGGGCTGGCCATCCGGGTCAGCGGACTTCTCAGCCTCCTTTTCCCTAAGCCTACCTAATCTTTTTTCCAGGATAGACTTAGGGAAATTTTAACAAATTTGGCAGTCTGAATCGAGGTAGTTAAACCCCAGACAATAAACACAGGTGGTGTGGGGATCTGCCTTTGCAAAGACCTCCCCACACACACTGCAGTGTTGAAACTCAGTGGTCCAGATTTTTCTTTTCGGTTTCTCAGATGTAACCATCCTAACCACAAACTTACCCTTTTTATGGCAAACAACCAGGCAAGACACCCTTATTGGTTTCTAACTGTGTCACGGGTATTGGAAAAAAACACAAGAAAATGCATTTTTTTTAAACTGATAAGGACCGGTAACCACATTCTAAGTTTAGAAACAAAGACAGAATACATAATTCACTAAACGGCTGGTTCAGCCCAACCAGTCGAAAAATCAATTTTTACAATTTCCACAAGTTTACTATGTCTAGTTCACCACCTAGTACTTACTGCAGCACAGACAGAGATCTGAGCCGAAACTTGTGGAAAATAATTGCTAAAACCGAGGACTTTAACAGACTTTCGAACCGCGAGCAAAGGAGAACTCTCTGGAGCGACTGTTCAGTTAGACGGAGTAAAGAATCTGATGGTTGCACTTCAAAGTGCAGCAGACAGAGGTTTGAACCGAGCTCGAGCTCTGCATAGAAATTAACCCTCTACTCTCCGGGGCAGTTTGAGTGCTGGGGCTAACTGCAATAGTCAGAATACAGCAAGACTTCATGTTGTTTGAACAGTTCAGCATGTTGTCCATAAACAGAAAACCATTTAAAATGCAGATTTTCATATCTGTTTATTCAGATACAGTTAAATATGGCTCATTTAGAGATATGAGTTTCACTGCTGTAAACAGAAACATTATTAACCGTTGCCAATTACCACAAATTTCCTGTCCTCTTAAAGTTGGCTGGCATTAAACAAATGTGTAGTGAGTACACCTTAGTATGAAATACAGTATTCTTTCATTTTTAGGTCTTACTGATGATTAACTATATCAATACTGAGCATTTGCTGACTCCCGTCTTTTATTCATTGAAATAGTCACGTGACCTAATATCATCATTTTACACGCATTTTATTAAAACCCACAAGAGTTGCAGAATTATGATAGATTTGTATCTAACTGAAGTGAGATGACTTGCTTTTATGCAAATATTTGATTCACATATTTACAGAGCTACTATAGAGGAGTTCTTTTTGTGGGCTAAAACATTTCCTTTCCTTGTTAAGTTTTGCAGAAGTACTTCTTTTCATGTTTGTAGAAAGGAGAGCCTATAAAGCCTGAAGGTTACAAACCCTTAAACTGCAGATGCAGTTGTGGCTCTAACCTCTTAATTGAGATGAAAAGAGTTATTCTCCAAATGCACAAAGAACTGCCTCAGTTCAACCTGTTGTCAGCACTGGTGTTTATACGAAACTGGAAATAGAAAAGTAAGCAATAAGCCATGACAGGGTATGGAGTAACTAGCAGTAAGTCCATACTCCAGGTGCGCTGTGGGGCACAAGGTTGCAGGCTGAGTGCCCTCACAGCCTCCGGGGTGTGGTTGAACTGCCAATAATCCCATACCCTGGAGTTGGTTATTGCCCTTATAACATGGGGTACCAACAACTGTCCTTAAATAAAGACAAACACATCTGTAACTGTTAAAAAACTGAAAACTTTATGAGGTATCCCTCCACCAAAAAGAAGTATTCCTCAATAACACTTGCAAGGTGTACTAAACAGACAAGTACACACAGGTGGGAGCCAGTCCTCTTTCTTTGGACTCATCCCACTGTTGTTAGATGTATAGACTTACATCTGTGCAACGGACACAGGAAAGTGGATTAACTGCTGGGCACTGACTGTCTTTACTACCAGCTGGTGATTTCTTCCCAACAAAGTGCTGTACACTGTTGGGTTCCATAAAGTGGTTAGAGTCAGTTCTGTGCTGCAGACACAGGACAGTGGATTAACTGCTGGGCATCAACTGTAGCGGGCACAGAATACTGAAATAACTGCTGGGCACTGACCCTGTTTCTTATGCTATCGCATGACTTCAGACCGTGTTCTCTGGAGATGCATAGAATCACTTCTGTGAGACTGTTCAGTTCTGTACACTGGTGTGCAGTCACTTGTCTGCAGTGGACACAGGATATTAACAGACACAGAATACTGGATTAACTGTTGAGCACTGACTGTGTTTCTTCTGCTATTTGCATGGGATCACACCGTGTTCTCCACACATGTATACCGTGACTTTTGTGCAACAGAGGACGGACAGTAGAGTAACTGGCCATATACAAGCAGGAGGCCTTAGATACATTGGCAACTTGTATGCTGTGCTGCTGTACTCCCACAACTTCACAGGACACCACTCAATGGCAGGACAGGTTACTTGGAATGTATAGCACATGCAGATTTATTACAACTTCAAAGAATGCCACTCTGACTAGGAACACTGGCTGCACTTCACATGGTCCTGCTAAGTGCTCTTTCCTTGGTCATTCACAAACTGGTGACAGATGTCTGAAACATGAAAGGTGCAACATTGTAAGAACACCAAAGGCACAACATTACAGGAAGCGCAACATCACTCTCTCAACTGGTGCATTAACAGAGGGCACCATGACAATACTGGAACAAACATCTCAACAAGCATTGTCTGTGAGCGACCAGTGCTAAAGAACATTCAGTGACCATGGTAGTGGAACTGTATGGATCCATGAATAGTGAAGTTGTCAAGGCTGAAGCCTGGCATTATTCTGTTGCTTTTTCTGCTTTTGATGCAGGTTAATGACTTTTTGTCTGAGCTACTGAGGACTTCAGGTGTCACTTGCTGTCCTGTGGGTGGCCCTCTTCCACACTGCTGCTCTTATGGGACTGTTCATGACCTGTTACACTCTGTATGCTGCTGTGCTTCTAAGACAGCTGTGGAGCAGTTGAAGTACTGGTAGTGGGAGGTGGAAGGTCTTCTTTGCAATTGTGCTAGCAGGACTGAGGAGTGTACTCCACTTTTCTCGATCGGTGTTGGATGCACTTCAATAGTTGCAGAGGCTGGTCTTTGAGGCCCTGTCCACACTGAACATGGTTGAGCTGTAACATTTTTAAAAATGTTTTACAACATACCGTGCTTGTGTGTCCTCACTTGTCCTACAGTGTTTTAGCACGGTTACCAATTGTGTCCACACTTCAAAGGCAAACCCAGTTTCTGATCTGATCCATGTTGACTTGAGGGGGCAGTGAACCATGGCTCTTTGCTGAACTACATTAGCAGCAGAGGCTGAACATGGTACCGATGTCTGTCCACACTGCCGATGTAAGAGTGTTTGTTTTCAAACCGTGTTGGAAACCATGCTAAAACCCCTGATACGATCTGGGCTTAAACATGGTTGTTAAACATGGTTTGAAAATGTTACGGGTGTGGACACGAGCTATGTTTCAAAGCACTTGTAGCGTTTTACCCTACCAGTAACGTTACAGGTGCCCTAGTGTGGACAGGACCTGAGTGGTGCCCTGTCAGACTCATAATTTCTTGATATAATAGGCTCACATTTGATAGTATTTACACAGCAGTGCCACAAATGCAGTGGTTTGTGTACCATTGTGACAGATCAACCTCCATAGAGGATTTTGCCATTAGGTCCCTAAGGTAGTTAACCCTCATGGGCTAGTTAGTGTTATACTGCTGCTCGTGAGGGTGCACAATTCTCTTGGAGTGCAGATACAGAGCAAGTGTATTTGCTGGGCATTGGTTAACGTACTGTTTGTACATTTCCATTGGACAGTTTGGATTGCTGCAATCTGGAAACAAAAAGCCTCTGTGGCTTTCTTTGTTGATATTGTGGATGGCCTGATGATTTTTTGTGTGAGGGTTAAATGTCATCGATAAATACTCCTTTCAGTCGGGGTCCCACTTAATGGCAAAGAAGTCTCGCTTGAGCTGCTGCACTCCCTCTCTGCCCCTTAGAGCCGGTCCCAACTGAATTTCAAACCACACATGCCTCACAAGTCCTGAGGTTGTGTGGGGAGATAAGACTTCCGATGCTCTTAGGGTCTGTACATCTGCCTCCATGATTGCTGGATGGTGTGTGGCATGGTCTTGGCCATCTTTCCTGATCTGCTTAACCACAGCACCCTGTCAATCTTCTTACACATTTAGAGCCTCCAGAATTGCACATAATACTGTAGACAAGACCTCACTAGTGCATGATAAAATGGCATCACCACCTTGTGCCTTCTGCTAGTGATACCTCTGCCTATGCACCCCACCATGCCACTGGCCATCCTTGCATCATTTCTGCTCTGCTTTGACACCTTTTTGTCATCAGAACTGATAACTCCTAGGTCCCTTTCTTCCTTGGTGATCATCAGCACCTACACCCCATCCTGTAACTCTCCACAGGTTTCTGTCTTCTCAGGTGCATTATTTGGGTGTCTTTGCATTGAACCTCCGTTGCCATTCCTTAGACCATTTTTCAAGCCTCTCCATGTCCCTGTTCATTTTCTCCACCCCTTCTGGAGTGTTCAATCTGTTACAGATGCTGATGTCATCAGCAAACAAGCAGATAGACCTTTCCTTCTAGCCCTTCCACAATGTCTGTAATGAAGACATTGAACAGGACTGGTCCCAGGACTTACCCCTGAGGTACCCCACTGGTCACCCCATCTTCCTGGATTGGATCCCATTACCACCACCATCTGCCTCCTGTTCGTCAGCCAGTTTCTAACCCAGTTTATCAGCTTGTGCCCCATTGCCAGACTACTCATCTTGTTAATCAGCCTTCTATGTTGGACATTGTTGAAGGCTTTGCTGAAATCAAGGTAGGTGACATCAAATGTCACTCCCTGATTTACTTCTTTAGTGAGAAATTAGGGTTACCAACCCTAACACCCCACCCCCTCTCTGTAGAGACTGTCAGGCATTGGGGGTGTCCCTTTGGGTCATCAGCTGTAATGCTGATGCCATTCCACCCCCACCCTGCAGACACTGACAGGCATCATGGTGTGCCTTGAGGTCTTTGGTCCTAATGCTCACCCCATTCCATAATGAAATAAGCTGAGATGGGTGCAGTATAGGAGAATGGTGTGAATGTTTGTGCCAAAGACTCCAAGGCACACCCTGATGCCTGTCACTGGCTGCAGGGTGGGGGAGGAATGGTGTGAGCATTGCCTAACACTTATCAGTCACTGTGTGGGTGGATGGGGCATTACAGTTGGAAACCCTAATGCCCCAGATGTTTTTTGGTATTTTCTCTCCAAATTTTCAACATGGGCTTTTTGGGATACCACCTTATGAACAGTGGCACTATCATTTCGTTACTCAATCCCAAAAGGTGATTTTGCACAGTGACTGTGCCATTTGGCGCCACAGGTACTAAAACACATTGGCCCAGATATTCAAAAGGGTTGCACATGGCGCAACAGTGTTGCCCCATGTGCAACCGACTGATGCGCCCTGGTGCAATATTCAAACTGGAAAAGTGTGTGGCACAAATCCCGATGCGCGGAGCGCATTCAGTATAATATGCAGAGCGAGGTGGGGCGGTGCCTGCATACCCTGCACAGCCTGATATTCAGCCCAGGATGTGCAGAGCCATGCATGCTCAACCCCTACCTGCGCCAGCACAAAGCTGATCCAAAAAAAAAAAAGGAACAATGGATGGCCACCCACAGGTGAGCTGCCGCACTGCAGGGCACAACACCGCAGCTGCCACCTGTGGGTGGCCACCCGAGCTCCAGCTGCACCTGGCGGCACCCCCCCATGCCCGATCATGGGCATTTGTAATATAGAAAAGATTAATGTCCAATACCCCTGGTGGTCCAGTGGACCGCTGTCTGCCCTCGCGGGCTTTTGTAATTTAAAAAAGATTAATGTCCAGTATCCCTGGTGGTCCAGTGGACCGCTGTTTGCCTGATCACGGGCATTTGTAATATGAAAAATATTAATGTCCAATATCCCTGGTGGTCTGCGGTACCCCTCCCCACCGCCACTGTGCCTCACCACCCTCCCCGGACAGCGGCGGCAGCACCCCACCCGCCAGCCGCCCTGCCACCCGCCGACTGACACCGTAGGTAGGGCTGTATGCCCATTGGTCCACAGCATGAGCCAATGGGCGTGCAGCCCGTACCGTACTACACATTCCAGATATGTGAATGGATCCATTCAGAGCATCGGCTCTGTCCTTTGAAGTGTTTGCTGAGACAATCCCCCTCAGCAAACCAGTGTCATCAGGACACTGCCTGCTGATTTGCCTGCCACAGGCCGGCCTCTGCAGCACCATTGGCCATTGGGCTGGCACCCCTCAAACCTCTTTCTAGCAACTCCCATATCAACATTCATCTGCACTTGCACGCATGACGAACATAAAAAGAGGTACAACTGGATATGCTTATTATTGCTAAACATAAATCTACTGATTGACTTGAATTTACTCCTCACCACCAACATTAAATATAAATAATACTCAGTATGTAACAAAGCAGGCCTTTTTAGCCCTCTAACGTGTAAAATTTTTATTTTCTCAAAAAAGAACATTATACACACAGTATAGACAAGTATGTAGCTGGTGAGGAAACATAAAAGACAGATTCATAGCTGGTGTGGAAACAAACAAAAAGAGGGGAAGGGAGAGGGATGGACATGGAAGGGAGGGAGGTGGAGAGGTCAGAAATGGCTGAAGGAAAGCGATGAGTAACAACAAAACATAAATTGTCTGTGCATAGGATATAGACTTGAGTACAATAGTAGTAAGGTGGATCTGTCAGACTCTCACATCCGTATACACCTGATTTGGTCTAATACTCATGTGACTTCTAGCTATGTCTGAATGTGGTCCTCCATACGGGACCTGACCCACACATGGGGGGGGGCCCAAGAACATAGGAGGTGGCGACAGAGTTGGCACTTCCCAAAGAATCATAAAAGAAAAATGAGGCTACTCACCCATCAGGGGCAATCATGTCTGTAACAGCATGGTGGACAGGAGTCAGACATCCAGATACTCCTACCTCTACCAAGGTCAGGGTCTAAATCGTGTCCCAGTAGCCATTTGGTAAAGTCTTGGACCAGACCAGGAAGGATACCCTCTAAAACAGAAAGAAGTATTCACAAAGAATCTGAGTGCGCTACTCTAGAGATTTTGAGCCAGTCATACATTCAAGTAGCGAGTTCTATTCAACAGCAATAGACTGTCAAACAGTACACATCTAACATATATACCATGAGACTGATATTGAAAGCTTCCCCGAAGTGCCCTTTAAGTCATTGTGGCCAGCTAGCTCCTACTTTCTCGGGTCAGGGACTGGATGGAGTAGCCTAGAAGCCATGGAAATTGTTAGTCTGGCCCAAACTCATTATTACTAAGCACATTGAGGGAAAAACCAGAGCTCAGTCCAGCCGTCCTGTGGGTGCTCATCCCACCCCTACAGGTGGGTTGGCATAACTCAGGTATGAGGCCCAGCAGAGCCGGAATCTAATCATCTGGTTAGAGCGCAGGTGTGACAGCCTGTCAATTTTTGCTAAAGCTGCCAGTGGGGCCTCCACATCAGAAAGAGAGGGGCAATGGCTGTGCGCAACTTGCACACCAGGGCCCTTTTGGTTTGGAGGGCCAATAAAGCTAGCCATCTGCATTCAGGCTGAGTCATTTGTGGGAGTGCTGCTCGTATCCCAAGGAGAAAAAATAAGGGGACCTTTGGAATTCGTTTGTGGAGGACTCGTGAGGTGAGAGTGCAAACCTCCAACCAGAGCTTTTGCACCTTAGGACTAGACCAGAGAATATGTGCCAGGACTCCTCCCTTAGCTTGGCAGTGCCAACAGCACACAGAATCCAGAAGTTTAGCATTACACAGGACAGCCAGGGTTTTGTACCAACAATGGGAAATCTTATTCTGGATTAGATGAGATCTGGCATCCTGGTACCATTTATGAGCATCTTTCCAAGCTTGGGTCCAGTGGGTGGCGGGGATGATGCAGTTAAGCATTTTCTCCCAATTCAGTTTGGATTCCTCAGATTGGGAGGGTAAGGAGTTCCTGAGCTGGGCATAGATCTTACCTGCTAGGCCTTTAGGGTGGAGTATGCAGGCTTGTAAGACCGTTGGGTTGGTGTATATTCTGTGTGTGTCCCCAAGGGATTTAAGTGCAGCCCGGAGTTGGAGGTACTTCCAAAAATCCTTGCTTGGAAGATCCCATTTCTTCTGAACAGCTTGAAAGGTGGCAATTCCTCCCAGACCCGGGTCACTCACATCTCCCACCTTGTATATACCTTTTTCCAACCAGGATTTCCAGAACACTCTTTGCCTATCAATGGTAATTGACAGGTTTTGCCAGAGAGGCATCATAGAAAGGGGGAGAGGATCTATGGATAGTCTGTTATGCACATAGTACCAGACCTTCCTGGATGCATCTATGGTGGGTGATGATGTGGTCGTAGGTACAGGAGCAGGATGTGAGAAGCTAGGCTCTTCTAGGGGATAGAGAAGGGAGGAAGAACACGCAGTGTTGGTCATGCCCATTTCAATATTGACCCATTGTGTATTAAGGGCAGAGTCAGGCCTAAACCAATGAACAGTTTGTGCTATCTGGAAAGCCTATTTATACCCCTCCAGCCAAAGGAGATTCTACCCTCCGAGTGTCCAGTGTGCTCAAAGTTTGGAGCGGCTGAAATGGGGCTTTGAGCCTCCCAGAGGAAGTCCCCTATCAGGGTATCTATGGGTTTAAACCACTGTTTGGGAGGGGAGATGGGTAAGTGGGATAACAGGTACAGAAACTTGGGTGCAGTTACCATCTTAATAGCTGCTATCTTAGCAGCAAGGGTAAGGTTTAGCATCCTCCATCTGTCAAATTCTGTTTTGGTAGCAGTAAGCAGTGGGTGCAAGTTAGCGGTTCATATATGCTCTAGTTTGCGGGTGAGCTTGATACCCAAGTAGGTGATTCCCATGGGGGCCCAAAGAAGCTCATGGGTCAGTGCTATGTGTTGAGAGCAGCGTTCATTAAGGGGAAACAGTTCAGTTTTATTCTGGTTAAGCTTCAGGCCTGAGTAAGTGGCAAATGAGTCTAGCAGTGCCAATTTCGGCAGAACAGACAAAGGGCCATCTGCCAGGGGAGGAGTAAACTGTCTGCATACATCAAGGTGGAGTAGTCTGTATTTCCTGCTTGAATTCCAAGAATTGCTGGGTGCTGACATATGGCAACAGCAAGCAGTTCCACCACCAGTACAAAGAGCAGAGGAGATAAGGTCATCTCTGTCTAGTGCCACAGACAAGTGGAAACTGTGGGGAAACCATGGCATTAGTGGCAACCCGGGCTGTAGGGTTGTGATATATAGCTTGCATTTTAGTTATAAACACTTAACCCAGCACCAGGTGGGATAGAACCTGATAAAGGTAGTCCCATTCGAGAGAGTCAAAGGCTTTCTGGAAGTCTACTGCCATGGCTACTGTGGGCATATCCAAATGGCAGACTAAGTGCATAAGGTTGATCAGTGCCCACAGATGATCGGTGCTGTGATGACTGGGGACAAATTCTACCTGGGAAGGGTGAAGAAGGTGTGGTAACAGGGGTCTCAGCCTCATGGCAAGTATATTGGCATAGATTTTACTGTCCAAATTAATGAGAGAGATCGGGTGACAGTTACTGGGGCTGGTGAGGTCTTTCCCTTTCTTGGGAATGACTGCAATAGTTGCTTCCCTAAGGAGGGTGGGAGGGCTGACCAGATCCAGCTTCTTGGAACACGTCAGTGAGGAGTAATGTAATCACTGGGGCTAAGGTCTGGTAGAAATCTGGGGTGTATCCATCACTCTCTGGTGATTTACCCACCCAGAGATTCTTAATGGCAGTGGTCACTTCTGCCTCAGTGATTGGGGCCTCCAAGACAAATGACTGTTGTAGGGAGAGAGTGGGAAGGTGCAAGCTTTGAAAGAAGGGTTGAGTGCCTGAGGCAGGTACCAAGTGTGTGGTGGAATATAGCTTCTCATAAAAGGCAGCCATGATCCGGTTGATGCCTTGTGGGCTGTTGTCCATGCCTCCCTGGTCATTCTTTAAGTCCGGGATAAGCCTGCTAGCTTGGTGACGTTTAAGTTGGTAAGCCAATACCTTTCCACCTTTATCGCCCCCCTCCCAGAAAGTATGCTGGAGATGGAGGATAGCCACCTCCACTTTCCTGTTATGGAGTTGATTGATTTTGAGACAAAGGCCAAGAACGGATCTCACAACAGGGGAGGAGGGGAAGGGGAAGGCATGGCATTAAATGCAGCTTCTGCTGAGGCCAATTGGTCCTCCAATTCCTTGAGGTGTTGTTCACGTTCTCTATGTTTGCCAGCCACATATCCCATGATATTGCCCCTTCTGGTGGCCTTGAAGGCCTCCCAAGTGGTCCCAGGTGAGGTATCTATGGGGGGGGGGTTAAGGGTGAGGAACAAGGAGGCTTCCCTACTCACCCATGGGATAAAATGTGGATCTCTCATAAGGAGGGGATCCAGTCTCCTGCGGCGGGTAGGGAGGGATGCATGACCCCATTGCAGCAACAGTTACACAGGGCATGATCCGAAATCACACGCGAGAGAATATCAACATCAAAGGTACCATGCAAGAGTGAAGGGGATGGAAGCTAATAGTCCAACCTACTGTACGAGGCATGGGTTCAGGACAAAAACCCTAGTTCTAGGGTAGAATAGCCTCCATATATCACCGAGGCCTTGGTCTGTCATTAGCTGGTGTAGGGCCCGAGCACCCCTAACGTGTCCCTCCTTGCCATTGTCATTCTCTGTCAAGAGTCGGAACCAGTGTTACATTAAAGTCACCTCCAAGAAGAAGTAGGCAGTAGGCGAGTAGAAAGGTTTTGATGTAGTCAGCCAGGGTATGAAAAATTGTGGGTCATCACTGTTTGGGGCATAGACGTTACATAATACAATCAGACCAGTTGGAGTATTGTACAAACCCAAAATCCACCAGCCATCCACATCCCTGGTGGAGGTATGGAGGGTCCATTGCAGTGACTTATGCAAAAGAATAAGTACACCGTGTTTCCTTGTTGGGGCATGGGAGTATATCATTTGATTGACCCAGTCTTTCAGCATCATACTCTGGTCCTGACCAGTGAATTTGGTTTCTTGTAAGAAGGCCACTTTAGATTTAAAACGTTTAAGGTGGGAGAGGACTTTTTTCCTTTTTATAGGGGAGTTGAGCCCTATACATTCCAAATGTGGAAGAGGAGCTCAGCCATATTATAGTGGTGTGGGGTGCAGTGGTGCTCCGACCCTACACTGAGCCCTTAAGTAGTAGATACTAAAAGGGAGTGTGTGGGCGAAAGACGGTGCACCTCAGGGAGAGAGTAGTAAGGAGGCAGGGCCCATGCAATGCCTGTCTGGGTAGGGATGGGGAGAGGGCTAGGTGACCACTTAAGGTGTACCACGGCTGGGCAGATTTAGCTAGGTAGCCGTGAAATCAGTGATCAGGTCCCTGCCTACCTAATAGACAGTCTATACCAGGTAATGTTCAACAGTATAACTATAAACACTAAGACACTATGCACATCAGTGAACTCTTATGGAATCTACAACAGAAAGAAAAAACTTATGAGGAAGAAGGTAGCACTTGGTTGGCTGGATCGCCAGCCAATGACATGTGCTTCCTCACCTGTGGGGTGTGGCTTAGGCTAGACTTCGGGCTAAAATGCCCATGTCAGACACCTATGTATTAAAACCAAACAATAAACTCAGGTTCCAATGTATTGTCTGACACAGAGGGGTAACTCAGCCTGTCAATGTGAACGCCTGCCAGAGCTTAAGAGGCACAGGTTCCTTGAGAGCTCAGGCAGGGATGTAACCCCTGGAAAGGAAAGACCTGTGAAATACTGGGGAGAAGGGTATGTTGCACCACAGCAGTCTGGGTGGAGGAGAGGGGTTGAGACCCTCATGAGAGGCCTAACATGTAGCCTAAGGGTTTTCATCCATTCGGTGGCCAGAAACCTGGAGGGGGTGGGGGTGGGGTAAAGGCCCCATGGGGAGAAGTCCAAAGGACAGAGAAGGGGGACAACTAGGGGGCCAGTTAGTCTAGGCAAGCCAGACCCCTCCTGCACCCATCTAATATCCCATTAACCCCCCACCCCACCCTCCATCCATTCACAGTGATCATAATCCAGTACATTACACATATCACAGTATATATCAGTGTGGACATAGATGTCCCATTAGGAGAAGTGTCAGGTGAGGGGGGGCAGGCAGAAGCCACGCTGCCCATCTTTATAACCCATATAACTAGGGTTAAAGAGAATGATGCAGCAATGCTCTCCAGTCCCAACCCTGAATTATCCCACCCTTTACTCCCCTAGACACTAAACCCTATGAATGCTTATCTGGCAATTGCTCAACCAGGGAGCATGTTGTGGGTCATCTTCTCTTCAGTATCCTCATCCTGGCACTGCGACACTCCTACCGCTGGGCCCCAGTCCTGCGGTGAAAGTGTCTTGGATCCGATCAGTAAGGTCTTGTCAGCAGCATCAGCCCATGAGCTCAGTGCTTCTTCTGGGTGTTGTTCTTGCAAGTCAGGGACCGAGAGACCCATCTCTGTAGGGAGTGCAGCCGCCAAAGTTTGTTCTGTGAGATCCAGTAGGACAAAGCAGTTCTGTGAGAAGTAGGGACTCGTGTAGATAGGCTTCTTCCCTGGTTGAGAGTGGGCTTGCATTTGAGACAGCTCCAGTGCGACTCCGGCCTTGCCTCGGTCTTGTGTGTGATCACATTTAGCATGGGCCACCATTGGGAGTCATTTTCGGCCCTTAGGGTGTCTGTGTGCAAGTTCTCTGCAGTTCTCCTTGGAGATCTCAGTCCGATCTGTGCTTGAGTTATTGTCTTTCTTCAGGGGAGACCTACGATCGAAATAGGAAGCACAAGAAAGAGATCTGGGGTGTCCGGCAAAGGGCTGAGACTCCAGTTGTTCGTGAGAGGCCAGGTTGCACTGAAAAATTCCATGGCTGACTCTGGGGTAAAAAACTGCTGCGGGGTACCATTATGAATAATTCTCGGTGTAGGCCTTCCTTTTAGTGGCCAAGTCCCTGGAGTAATCTTGAAGAATCATTACCCAGTGCCCCAGCCAGGTTAACAAGCCCAGCTCCCAGGCATGGGCTTGTATGGCCTCTTTCTCTGCGAAGTTGAGAATCTGGGTGAGGATTGGTCTGGACTTATCTCCTGGTGATGCCTTCTGCTGCAAAGACCGGTGAGCACGCTCAGTTACAATGCGTGTGTTGGGAGGCAGCCGTAGAATCTCCGGTAGGGCCTCTTGAAGGAAATTGGCAGGTTTGTCCTCCTCACAACCCTCCAGAAAGCCCAGGGGTCAAAGATTGTTCTGATGGGTCCTATTTTTGAGATCGTCCATTTTATCCTGGAGTTGTTTAATTTGGGCCACCTGCTCCCACAGTCTGGCTCAGTGCCCATGCAAGGCAGTGTCATGGTCTTCTATTTTTTGCTCCACCATCCACAATCTAGTGTCTAGCTGCTGAATTACACCAGAAGTGGTATTGGTGGCTAATGTAAGGGCATCAATGCATTGCATTAGCATTGAGAACATCTCCTTGATGGAGAGCTCCCCCCTTCTTCATAGCGTGCACCATGTGGTTACAGCTGCATCATTCTGTGTGATGGAGAACACAAGAAAGGAGGATGCACTGTTTAGCCCCCCAAAAGTTTATCAGGTACCACTGGTCTTCTTACAGCTTCAGGTCCAAAATTCAGGATCTGGCTCTGCAAAAGGATGGGTATCAGGCAGATCTAGTGCTCTGGCAAAGCAGCCAAATCATTTAAGGCACCATCTTGATTGCTGGGTAAGCCTTGCCCCCTTTTTAGACATTTGAGCATTGATTCAGATATTGATACAATGTGGTATCAAATGGACAAGGTGATCAAGGGATATAGCAGTCCATGGCAGTCCTCCAAGGACTGAAAATCTGTGAGATATCCCCATCTTGGAAGAGTAATGATATATGCAGTATTACCAGACAGCACATGACAAACTTACAGGACTCCCTGAGTAAGCCTACAGTGTGGTGTGGCTGGAGAGGGGGTCAATCAGGACACATGGAGAGTCCTGTGACTAAGAGGAATATATAGTTGGTATGGTAGCTAGCCACTCATGATGCATATCGTCAGGTCCCTCAATTGGCCCTCCATGATACAGAGCATGACCCCAGGATTTTGTGCATGCATGCCACCTCCCCCTTTCCTGACACAACCCAGGCAATTGCATGCCACTGCATGCAGAGGACATGGTGTGAGGGGGTGTTCAGCCAGTGGGGATGCTTGTAGGTCTCCATATGTAGAGCATGACCTCAACACACACCCCATGTAGGCACCCCAACATGAGCATCAATGCCTTTGCGGACTGAGCCCTTGGCAATTATTAATTCCAATTAAGTGAACAATCACATAACATCATCATGTATTCTCACAGAACATCACATGCCTCGGGCGTGCATAAAATCCTTGTTACACACACTTCCTCATGCATTGTTCTACAGTATATTTAATCTACTATTTACAAGTACAACACAGTCCATACAGGTCCTCACACTCATACAGCCTTTCTAGCTGTCCTCTTGCTCCTCTTCCTCATCTTAATAGCTGGAAGGGTGGTGGTGTCACTAGCTGGATGGCAGCAGATGGTCAGTTTCTCTATATTTTGGACAATCAGGCAGATAATCCTCTCACTTGCATCTCCATTCTCTTATGGCAGCGCTCCATGTGTGCCAGATTGTGAGCAAGCAGTGCCTGTTGCACCTGATGCTGTGGTGGTGGACGACTGATTATCAGTTTGTGGTAATGGCATGGCTTGTGTGGTCAATGGCACTGAGAGACCACCAGCACCTTGCTCATGCTCTAGTCTGGTTTCCTCCATGGCTTCCTTCATTGTGGACCATTTTTTCAAATGATTTTTTTAACTTTGATGTTCTGTTGGCTGCCCGTTGTGTCACTGGCTTGTCTTTGGGACTGGGGCCTACAGGTTGCTATTACCCATCTTCAGTAGACTCTGTGGAACAAAACAACCATAATATTAACATAACTGTATTACCAAAGGTAGATCATTCACTGAAACCCACTACCTTTGTTTAATGAACTAGTAACACTGCTGTGAAGACATAACATTTTGAAATATTTGCACACGACTCTGTGTATTTCATATTTATGTTGATAGTGCTGCTGAGACCAAGCTTTATTTCTTTTTTTTTATTTAATATGCTTTATTGTATTTTAGCAAGCAAACTTTTTGACAGAGATCAAGGCAGAACATAACTGTTGAATTTCAATTAAATACAAAGTATACATTTTTAACATAAAAAGGAGAAGCAAATTCCAATGCCTTAATATAGGAGCCAATTCTAACAAGCTTTATTTCTTGATTAGGAATATGAATTTATTTTTCATTTTCTGTGTATTATGTCCTCCACAGACGTGATCTCATACTTCCTATTATTGCAGTTATGGAAATTACTAATTACTAATTAAAGCAGCAGAGCAAACAAAAATGGGTTAACATTTGACCCCACCTTTTTTTCTTTCTAATTGATGCCAGATGTCTTCCTGTTTAGTTTGGTGGTGAACATTTCTGTTTTCATTATCATTTAAGAATTTTACGAATGTTTTAAAGTAATTATTTCTCAAGAAATAAAGATGGCCGCCTCATTTTTGCATAGAAATAATACCGAGGACCTAGGGAGGATTAGAGTCCAGACAAAAATGCAAATGTGCAGTACACAGGGTAGGAAGCATCCAGAAACCCAAATCAACAGTTCTGTCAATATTTTTTATAACCATAGAAGAAAATTAGCTTTTTGGAATAACTTTTTTCATTGCACTGCTGCTTCAATGCACTGTTGTACAATGAAAGGTTATGTGCTTTCTCTATTGAAGTTCGTATGTAGCCCCCTCCTTGGGAGGCAGGCTTACCTGGATGCTGCTGTGACACCCAAAACTTTCCTTCAATTTTCTTTCCCCGCTCCACCTTGAGCTTCCAGCCGACAGTGGACCAAAGGGGTTATCTTGTGGACCGTCGTACAATCGCACAAGTAATGTGCTCACATTGGGGCAGCCTCCTGCATAAGCATATGAGCTGATTCTGCAGCACAAATATTTCCTGCACTGGAAACACCCATCCACCACTGATCTGAAAAATCCACATCTGCAGCAAGCTACAGCATCTCTTCTAGTGTGCACCAGCCCCAGGAACACCAGTGGGCATTAGGGGACTCGGAGACACTAGGAGGATGGAGAAAAAGAGTTGAACAGTGTGATGGTGTGCTGTGCCTTTTAGAGACTGCCAGCCACACAGATTGCCTGCATAGGGAGGGGCAGCACAAAGCACAAGACAACTCCACACTACCAATAGGATAAAGATATCCAGTGTGCCTACAAAACCATGGTGCCAGTTTGAATAACTATTAGGGCAGTGGTCTGAAAGATAAACTAAACATTAAGGTGAAAGCCTTTTGATTCTGAAACTACAGCCACCATCTTGTTGACCTCTAACCTCACTTCTAGCCAATCAGCAGTCAGGGATCTTAGCAGCTGAGCACCAGAGAGGATTGTAGGGAATCCTACCCAGTCAATAAAACACCTGGAATATAGCATGGTATTAACCATGCTGTGAAGAAGGCACTACAAATTACAGCGACAGGAGTACAATAATGATAGAGAATTACCGCTACCCCGTCGCTGTATGTGTTTCTAGGAAGGCATCAAGTTACCATGTGCTGGTGCCTGGTCCAGCCACTCCAGTGGTGGAGTGGTTAAGGCACCAGCACACGGCATACTTGGGAGACCTGGGGCTGTAGTTTGATTCCCCATAGGTCCTCCCATGCTACTACTTTTGCTGTCATTTTTTTTTTTGCAACAAAAAACAAAGTTCCTCCCTCCTGACTTTCTCCCCATCTCCTGAGTCCTCCCACCCCTGGCGTTTGTTACTTTAATTCTGGGGGGTGTGGGGGGCAAAGCCCACCTCAAAAAAAAAGAGCAGCCCATTTATTTCAATGGTGTGCACTCTATCTGTAGGTCGGTGTATTTCCCAACCTAATTACAGTGCATGCCATTTTGCTTGCAGCATTTGTTGCTGCCCTGTCATTGTATGCGTGGTTATTACCCTGTGCCATGGGAATGATGTCATAAGGACCATGGACTGGCAGGTTTTCTGAGCCTATCAATAGGCAGGACCGGGGAGAAGGACCAATAGACAGCCCTTTTTGCCTAATTAGAGACTGAATGAAGGAAAAGAGATTGCTGGGCTTTGGCAGGGCAAAGGGAAGTCTGAGAGAGAGTGAGAAGGGTGCAGACTTGCTGCTAGTGAGGGAGAACCGGAGAGCTAGCCAGGCCAATAAATCTGGTGAGCCCTCTCCAGGGTTCAATCTTAATGCTACTTGTGAACCTTTCCTTGGGTTCACCAAATTCAGAGACTGTTCCAGAGAGCCTTGTGTGGTAGAAACTGCTGAAAGTGTGAACTAGAGTGACACTGTCAAATCCAAAACTTCTAATTTACTCTGAGTGGATAGAGATACCTGCACTCCTTCCTATCCTGCTATGGAGCTAGGTAAAGGACCAGCTAGCCTTTACCCAATTGGGTGGATCGGGGAACAGGGAGTCATGGGTGCATGCTTGAGTACGGATGTACCCTTGATCCATTGGGGAGTCAGACTGTGATGTCATTCTGGGGTTCTCGGCACCTTGGGAACTGGGACATGTTTGTGTAGTGCTCCTGCTTCATGTTTGGTGAGCCAGAAGGACTGTTTTCCCGAGAAGTCAAGCCAGATGGGCTGGTACCAGAGAAGGGTGATCCAGAAGGGCCTAGATGTTGTCACCTGTTTGAAAGAATTCATAGCTTCTGGGCTGCTGACCTGCTCCCATGTGCTGTTTCTTGCTTCTTCAGAACTGCTATCCTGCTCCTGTGTGTAACACCAAGGGTCACGTGAGTGCTGGCAATGTTGGCTGGAATTTCTATCTCTCCACATTGGACTTTGTTTATGGTTCAAGCTTCTTTTGAAAGTTCAAGCAATTCTGTTGGAGTTTGATTTCAAATTATCAATTTGTGCTTGCACATTATGGCCTTTTGGATGTTAGAATGTAAGCTTACTAAGTTTCACCACAGGCACCACCAGAAAATCCCAGGCATTGTAACAACCAGGCCTGTATCAGGACTCTAATATAACTCTTGGGTACCCACAGTCATTTTATACTTAAAATGTTAATTCTACTACTGGTACCAGTTGCAGAGTTTTTTACACCCTGTGTAATATTTCTGTCTCTGTGGGCCCCTTGCTTGGGTGGGTGGGCTTGTGGTATTGTGTACTGTTATATGGGGAAGTGTTTATTGGTGACTTTCCAGTGCTTAACCCATTTTTCCTTCTCCAGCTACTCAGGCCTGTGTTAACAAATAAAACACTGTTAATTGTTTGGACTTCTGTGAGTGCCCTCAAGTTTGTACAACCTGACTGAATTACTGCTTGGTAAAGGTAACAACTGTTTTGGTCGACAGTGGGCGGTCTTGTCCAGTGTAGGGAGGTGAGTAGGTACTGCATCCCAGATTGTGGTACTGCACACATCTGTCCCACTCATTCTGTCTGGGTGGAGGCACTGTGCTACTTATTTATTTGGGATGAACCTCATTCTGCAGGAGAATGAATGAACACAACCCCCTCAACCAGGTGTAACCCTTTACAGTCACCAGGCAGGGGTGTGAACCTGGTCACTGTGACAACTGTGGGGGGGTCGCTTGCAGGTCAAGATTATTGAAATCAAATAAACTGCAGTCATGACAATCTAAGAAACATGTATTCCTGTTCATACACAGTGCACGTGCAACTACCATAACTGCCAGGAAGATAAAGCCATTGATCAGAATAAGCAGCACCCTGAGTAAGGTACTGGCTGTCTCTGACTATAGACATAAGCCAGCCCCCACGTGCTCCACGTTTGGCCAGGACAACAGCAGCAGAAATAAAAAAAAATGCTTACAAGCCAGGTACAGTACAGTGACTGCTTGTGACAAGCATTTTATGTTAGCCTAGAATACAGTTCCACAGAGGAAATTGTTACCAGAACTCAGGGATCTAGAGATGGACCATGCAAAAACAATGCTGGGCAGGGAACTGACAAAAGGGGGGAGGGAAGGCAGATGGTAAGAAATGGCAGGTGCTCTGAAGTAAGTGGGTCAAAACAAGTGGGAGTGGGTACTACAGGGGTTAGTCCTTGGACCAGTACTGTTTGTCACCTTGAGACAGTTGGCTACTGGATCCAAAAGTTGTCCTAGCCATTAGGCTAATACAGCATCAGCATAATCTTCACAGATTTACATATCTTAGTATTGCTTGGTTGCCAATAACTAGATGAGACTCAGCACACCAGAGCAATTATATTGCAAGAGTGTGTTTAAATTAAGTGCCACATAGAATTATGAAGTGCACTTCTTACAAAGTAACAACATAAAAAGGTTGCCAGTGAACCATGCCACTCACCAACATAACGCATTCCCAATGCGGATTCGATATCACATGACATCTTCCTCAGGATAGGTTAGATGAGTTATGTTGGTGAATGGCATGGTTTACTGGCAGCCTTTTTATGTTGTTACTTTGTGAGTTGAGCTCTTTATTGCAGGTGTGTCTTTTAATATAGTGCCATGTAGGATTATATAGTTGCTCTGGTGTGTTGCGTCTTTTCTAGTTATTGCAATTTATTTTTTGAGATAGGCACCTGTAAGGAGTAGTAATGCTGGGGTTTTCATTTTTTCTCTGGTCTTAGTACTGCATGCAGACAATAAGTACTAAATATCCTACCAGCAGTGGGCCCAACACTTCCATCTCCTTCAGCTTCTGTGCTGCTGCTGGGCTTGTTGGCAGCAGCAGACTGCTGGCCACCTCTCCTTGAATCTCCCTCAGCCTGAGACTTATCCACTGCTGCAAATAAAACAAACTCTGGTCAGAGCCAATATGGCTGTGGAGAGCTTTTGTGATGCTTTTACCCATTATTTCTAATGGAGTTGCACAATGCAGATTTGCCAAGAGGCAGTTTCAATTTGGTCTTCCTTTTATACATTTTTTACAATGTGTTTTCCTAGAATATGCCTTCTAATTGTGATAGGTTTAGCCTGGACAGTTCACAGAAGACATGGCATCTTATTTTCAGTGGGACTCTGCATCAACACAATATTATGCTACATTGCATAAAATCAGAACACACTGAAAACAATATTTTACATCTGGAATAGGCTGCCCTGAATAAATACAATATAAAAACTGCAAAATCATGACCCCACTGAAACCAAAATATTGCATCTAATCTGGGACATCCTGAGTAAATACAGTACAAAAATGTGTAAAATGAAGATCACAATGATAATGAGATGTAGCATCTCCCCAACGCTATCCAGGATACAAAATGAAGGATAAGAAATATTTAAAGAGCTAGTGGAGCCAAAACAGGAAGACCGGAAATTATACAAATTTTAAATAGTAGTCAGTTGTAATTTTTTATTTCTGAAGTATTTTCCTTTTTCCTTTTGCTCATCAGAAAATATTCTATGTGATAATATTGTGCTGGATGTGTGGAACAGCTCTTAGCCTGGCAGCTGACATAGCTTTTTCTATTGCCCCACACTACATCAGTAGCATTGTGATCTCACTGACTGTGACATCACAGGTGAGTGATCTGGCAGTCACTCACTTGCTTTTCCTAAGTGGCAATGATGTCACAGTCATTGAGGTCCAATTGATGAGCATATAGTGTGAGGCTGTAGACTAAGATATGTCAGCTGCCAGGCTAAGAGCTGTTCCACATATCACACCTACTAACATCAGGTAAGCAATCTTCTAATTAAACAAAGGGAAAAGAAAAAGTACCTCCGATATAACATGTAATAGTTGGCTGCTTTTAAAATATAATATTAATTTTAGGCAGTACACTTGCTGTTTAAAGGAACATCATTGTGTTCACTGAGATAAACAAACAGATTAGTTATTGTTTTATAGATTGCAGTATTTATTTTGAATGTTGTGGCCATGAGGATAGTGTGTGTGTGTGTGTGTGTGTGTGTGTGTGTGTGTGTGTGTTTGCTGTAGCTCAATATATTTTTTACCTCAGAAAGAATAGTAAAAAATGTCTGCTGATTGCTATATAATTACTGTAGCTTGGATAGTTCACACACAACCTGGCATATGTCTGAGACAGGATTTATCAGCTAGTGTCTTTAAAGGTTAAAAAAAAAAGTGTAAATCTTTATAAATTTGTTCCTGTGGAAAAAAGTGACATTTATGAGGTATGAATCTTTCTTGAAAGACAATACTTGCCCAGCTGAAGGTTGTAGCAAGAACATGTTTAAATGCTAAGTATTTAAATGTGCAAGTTGTTGCATTTCAAAGGGGGTAAACCAAATCTCCAGTTTAATAGGCAAGCAATATTTAACAAGCTGTTTCAGTTTCCTAATGACCATCTGATAAGAAGCTTTAGTGCTGTCTCCAACATTCTGAACAGAAAGAAATTGAATATTTTATTTCATTTGGCAAAGTGATTTATAGATGTGGAAGGATACAGTGAAATGTCCAAAGAATGTGTTCCTGGTTCCTCCATTTTTCCAGCTACAGACAGCAAGATGGCTGTAGGCTCCATCCACAGCCATAAAAATGATTCTAATGTTAGGAACACCACCAACAGAAATGCAGTTTGTATACTACAGTTCTTTGCAGAGAAAGACAACCAGTTATACTTGCACAGAAATTCCAGAGAATCATTATGAAAGACGTGACAGTAAGGGACGTCACAGTCTGCCAGACTGGACAGCCTACAGACTTGGTCATAATAACATAGGCAAGATATTTACAATCACCATACAGGTGTACTGACAATAATGATCTTTCAAGGCATTGCCACTACAGCTGTGCAAAACATAAAATTCCACCTGTGGAATACCTGCAGAATTACTCTTCTGATTATGTGGAATTTTGCAAAATTTAAATAAAAATTTCATAGAATATTGCCAGATTTTAAATGTCAGTTATTTTGCTCTATTTTAAAAGTACACATCCAACTTACACCCAGTTTAGTATATACACAGTTGGTGAAAGCTTACATAAGCGTATCAAATGTCAGAGTCATACGGTGAAATGTGGTGGAGTTATAGGTGACAAAACATTTAATCAAAATATAATTTTCAGTTATTTCAATTTAATTTTAAAATTTATTAACCAAATTTCTCCACAGTTTTAGGATTTACAAAAACTTACAACATGGGATGTGCACCATGTTTTAAGTCTCAAGCCTCAAAGAGGGCTAAGTTGTAGGTAGCCAAACATTTTTCCAGATTTAGATTTCTGTTATTTTAGTATAATTTTGATAGTATTCATTAAAATATTTTAAAATGTTACAGGTATACAGGTTATCACAACATTTATATATATATACATAGTTTCAGATGTATATCTTCCAATGGGAATGATTATAGCCTGCCAAACATGTTGTCAACATTTAAATTTCAGTTATTTCCCTCTAAATTTAAACAACATATCAACATTTAGCCAGATTTGAAACATTTAAACACTATACCACATAGTTATTTCTGACAAAGTTCATATTTAGAGCTTTAAATGTAATTGAATTAAAAGTAGTCAAACTTCCACATTTTAAAATTCAGTTCTGCAAGAATGTAAACTGCACATTTATAAACCCCTAAAACATTAAAACTAGAGAATGTAATGCCATTAAATTTGGCAGGTTCTTAGACCATACAAGGAAATTGTGTGTGTCAATTTTATTAATTGCTTGCTGTCAGAAATTGCAAAAAACATCTGTACTTAATGTCAAATTCCATGAGTCTTTGTGAAAAATGTGGAATTTCATGAAAATTCCATAAAATTGAAATTTGCTAATTTTACTCAGCCCCACCTGGGGGATTCAAATAAAAGGACAGGGGTATGAGAGACAGGTAGTGCAGGAGGTCACCAGGTTCAGGATTTAAATGCATA
The DNA here is from genome assembly GCA_016271365.2 of Neoceratodus forsteri. Lineage (NCBI taxonomy): Eukaryota > Metazoa > Chordata > Ceratodontiformes > Ceratodontidae > Neoceratodus > Neoceratodus forsteri. The sequence goes on from CM028129.1 coordinate 1,023,634,898, forward strand.
GTTTCACAAAGAAATGGACAACTGAGCTGAGTAGCATACCAGTGTTAGAACCCCCTCCCCGTAGGAACAAGGAAGTACAGAGTGTCAAAAATTCCAACCTGAATGCAGGATATATAAGGATCACACCTGGAAAATTGTTTGACATACTTGCAAGTCTGGGACTTAGAGGTGCTCAAAAAGATGTAGTGGGGGAAGACAATGTATGGGGCTCCAGGAAGAAAGAATTCTGGTTATTCCAACACAATAGGTTGATAGTGAAAGGAGCAAGTGACTTTCATTTTAAGGGATTTTGTCACTGTAAAGAACAAAGTGGATATCAGAGGGATCAGTAGTTCTACTGAATCAATCTGTCTATGCTAAGAGAGAAGGGAGGTGCAAAATAGTCACGTAGGAGGAACAGCAGGACTGCAAAAAGCTCAGCCCAATTTATCAAATGAAGTAGTGATATGTGCATTGTGAATGATAAATTTCACAAAAAGAATTGTGAGTGCTGCATGTATATGCTACCATAAATATTTGTGAAAATGTTACCAATATTTTTTATTTTTTTTTATTTTTGCACTATAAATTTAAAACTGCTAAACCAATTTATCAGGTTATGTTAGACACCAGGGACCAGATTCACAAAAAAATCACAAATGGCAGTACAAAATTTTGCATTGCAATTTGCGATTACCCAGTTGTAAAAATGTGCTATTTACAGATGAGTAGGGCTGGGTCAGAAGCACCAAGTTTTCTCATCTGTGAGAATGCCGACTTCCCCCACAGCGATGGAACAATACCGATGCAGGTATTGTGCTGCCTCTTACATGGGTGTTTTCTGTTGAGGGCTCTGCACCTCACACCCCCCAGACTCTAGGATTCCAACTCCAGGTTGGAATTGGTCCGGGAAGGGGGCGGAACACTGGGGGAAGGTGAAACATGGAATAAGGGCAATTACCATGAATGTCACCGTAATGGTCTTTTTCCGTGTTTCGAAATTGGGGTGTCAACAACAAGGGGTGATATGGGCTGTGTCACATTGGAAGTAACTCATTACTACCTGTTCCACCCCACTAGTGCTACCTCAACCCATAGCCAAGTAAATGGCCCCGACACGAATAGTGCCTGTGTGCTATTTTCAATCCACTAAAGCAACCACACACATGATCCCATTGGGAATGCTGGGTACTAGGTGACCATTTGCATGCCCATTTGGGCCAATTTGTATAGGCTGCGGGTAGCTTTGTGCACCTCCCAGCACCCCACCTGACACACAGCCTCAGTCCAAGGTGGCTAGTGTCCCCCTCGATGATAGCTGGCCCAGTACATATAATAGAAATTTTCTGGTGGTCTAGTGTCCTTCCCCCTGGTCAATCATCAGCCCAATACATAGTATAGAAATTCCCTTGTGGTCTGCTGGCCCAGTGGTGTTGGAGGTTGAGGCTCTGGTTGCTACACCTCGTGCCATGCCAGCGATTTTGGTTTGGGAACAAGCCTGGCTGCAGGGGGTTGGCAGGGGAGGAGAGAGGATCGAGTGCCTGGAGGACTGCTCTCCTCTCACAGGGGTAGGGAGACTTGTTGCCCCTCCTGCTCACTGATTGCCTTCTGGCGGTGGCCAGAGGGCAATACGGGTTGGGAGGCATGTACTGACATCCTTACATTGGTAGGGAAGGGAGGAAGAGAGAAAGAGGACTAAGGAGCCTGGCAAGTTCCATGATGGCCCTGCATCCCCAAGTGCTGCCCCCAGTGTCTGGATTGGGTCTCTGGGAGTGGCAGAAACCGGTGCCCTCCTCCATGGCCCCACCACAGTGGGCAATCAATGGGGGAATTTCTGGGGGTTTGCAAAGCAACAATGTGCAGGACCAGAGACTGAGTTCCTCCATGAGGAGGACCACAGCCACCTGACAGGGCTCACAGAGGATAAAAACCTATAGAGAAAATAAGAAATTCACTGGTGGTCCAGTGTTCCTCCCCCTGGCTGAGCACTGGCCCAATTCATATTATAGAAATTCCTTAGTGGCCTACTGTCCTTCCCACTCTTCAATTGCTGGACCAATGCATGTTATAGAATGTCCCTGGTGGTCAAGTGTTCCCCACCCTGCTGACTGCCATTCCAGTACTAATAAACAACCATTTGTCATTGCAGAATGTTGATTGCTTTGCTCTGTTGAGCTTGATCAGTTCCTTCCCTCACCCGCTCATTCTGTTTGTCCCGGTGCTGCAGGCTGCCCTTTTGTACTGGGCTCCTGCCGGCGTTGGCACCTGTGTCTACCCAGAAAGAAATCTGCAACAGTCCTGACAGAGCTCAGTTGAGCTCGGTGACTCCCTGTCTCATTTGCTCAATCCTAATCTGTCCCAAACACTGATTTCCGAAAGTGACTGTGGTATGCTGCACTGGAAATGTGAAAACACGTTTCGGGCAGGATGTGAAAAATGGCAGCTGTACTGTTCATAAGGAAGTGTGAAAAAATGCCAGTGTTGAAAATCTGGCATGAAAATATTACTAATTTGCGAAGTTACAAAGGTGCTTAGAAACTGCACAACACACGCTCGTAACACAGTCATTTTATGGAGTTTCATCACAAAATTTTCAACGTAGGCACTTTAGCACTTCTGCTCCTGAACAGTGTCACTGCAATTTTCATAATGTGTGCTGAACACTGATTTCCAGCAGCGCTCGCGCTATTCTGTGCTGGAAATGCGAAAACACATTTTGGCCAGGATGTGAAAAATGACAGCTGCACTGCTCATAAGGAGGTGCAGAACAATGGCAATGTTGAAAATCTGTAGTGGAAATATTGCAAATTGGCGAAGTTACGAGCGTACGTGGAAACTGCGCAATGCATACTCATAACACAGTCATTTTATGGACTTTCGACACCAAATTTTCAACATAGGCATTTTAGGACCTCTGCTAATGAACAATGTCACTGTGATTTTTGTAATGTGTCCCAGACACTGATTTAGCGCAGTGACCGCACTATTCTGTGCCGGAAGTGCAAAAGCACATTTTGGCCAGGATGTGGAAAATGACAATTGTACTGTTCATAAGGAGATGTGGGAAAATGGCAATGCTGAAAATCTGGAGTGACAATAATGCAAATTTGCGAAGTAACGAGAGTGCGTAGCAACTCCGCAATGCATGTTCATAAAACAGTCATTTCTTGGATTTTTTACACTAAATTTGGAACATAGCCTTTTTGAGAGCCTGCCTCATGAACACTGGCACTGTCATTTCATTAATCAGTCCCAAAATGCAATTACATGCAGTGACCACAAAATCACCTTTTGGTGCCGAATAATGCCATGACAGTGCCTGAATTCATGAGGAGGGGTCCCAAAAACCCCATGTTGAAAATGTGGTACCAAAATTCCAAAAAAAGCCTGAGATATGCATCAAAGTTGAAAAAAACCCTATCTATGCCATAATACAGCTTACTGGCATTTCCTTACTTCGCAGTCGGCTTTGAAGAGTGCAGACATGTTCCCGGTCCACCAAAGATTGTCACACCGGACTGCGCAGGTAAGTATAGAGTGAGACAGAGGTGTGAGGAGGCAGGGTGCACAGAGGGTGGGTGTGGGTTGTGGGATGGGGTAGGGAGACGGCGAGGGACTGTTTTCTTTCTTTACAGGTTAAACAGAAAAAAATCACGGGACAGCTTCCTTTTTTTACAGGGCTATTTGACACACTGCAGTGGGCTCCCAGTGTGCCAACACAGTGTTTCTTTTAGGGGGCAGCTCTAGCCAATTGGGGATTGGGCACCCCCATCGGTACAAAAGGCAAGAGCCGAGGGGGATTGGGAACTCCCTCGGCACAACTGCACTGGGTGCTTTGGGGGGAATTATGCCAATGGGGAGTGGGTTCCCCCATCAACAAATGAAACATTGGGGGGCATATAATGCCAATGGGAAGTGGGCTCCCCATCAGCACAAAGAATGCATGCTTAAGGGCACTGAAGCTGATGGGGATTGGGGCACCCGTCGGCACACAAAAACTGTGCTAGGAGGCACATGCAGCTGAGGGGGATTGGGCACCCCTTCGGCACAGGGGGCTCACTTATATTGTTTGTGAACATGGTGGAAAGCCACCACCATGTTCACAAACAATATCAGAGTACCTAGGTTCTGCTCAGCAAAAACGGGTCGCTCCCTCATTGCAGCGAATGCTTTATGCTGCAATGACGAGGTGGCCCCTGATTGCAGCGGCTGAAACCTTACAAGGTTGTGGCAAGCTGGCTGAACAAATGTCAGCAGCAGCGTGCCACACCATTGGCAAAAGTGAGCCAAGTCTCCAAAGGCTCTGGGGGCATTGGCCACAACAGTGCCTTGCTTCCACAATCTGCTTCTGCAGCAAGCTGCCGCAATATGTTTCTTGCGCATGAGCACAATCAACATAAAAAGATGTCCCTGCTGGTCTAGCAGTCCCTCCCATTTCCAGTTCACTGATTGCCATCCTGTTACAAATTACTAAAAGATATCCTTGGTGGTCTAGTGGTCCCTCCCCTTCCCCGATTGCCAATTGCCATTCCACATGATAAACCTACAAACATCTCCCGTGGTTATCCCCATCCCCGATCCGCTGGTCATATGGGAATGAAATTTCCATGGTGGTCTAGTGGACCTCCCACCCTGGCAGATAGTGCCTCACCACCCCACTCCCACATCCCAAAACCAAAATGGTGACCAGCACAAAACCCCTCCTCTCTCCAGCACAGCCAGACACCAACTGAGTTGTTAATGAGCATATACTGTATACAGTACATACTCCACTGACAGCTCTGTTGGGAACTCTCTGTGGAAGGGAAAATAAAATTGGTTATTCTGAGCCTGTATCTGTGAGTGCTGTACTTTTTAGTTGTTTTTACATGCAACATGTACCATGCCTATCCCAGTGCAGTTGCACCCTGAGAAAATGCGCAGACAAGATGGGATCATCTGTGGATGGAGTATATTTGCCTCACATGAATGCCACAGGGTGTTCCTCTTGTGTAGAGAGGGAACTTCACAGGCACATAACACACTCCACACCTGCAAATGGCTATTGTGGATTGGGCACTTACTTACCCGATACTTACGCTCTTTGTACTGTTCTTATATATAGATGAGCTAAACAGAGACCAGTTAGTACTGCAAAATTCAGAATCACAACTTTATAAATAAATCTAAAATTCAATTACATACAATCATTTCCAAATATCCTCAGAGCAGTGTCAGTTCTGCAAAATTTGAATTCACACTTTAGTATATAAATTCACAGTACATAACACAGTACAGTACAAAGCAGTGAGTTGTGCAGAATATAAAATCAGGGGATGTCTCCATTGTGAGAAATTCAGCACAACACGAGAAGTGAACACTGTCATTCAACTAGCAAACTTACAGGCTATCTGGGATTGCCTTGAGGATACAGAGGGGCACATACAGAACTCTCATGCTGCTGAAGTATGGTCACATTCCAGTGCATCCACAACTGAAATGGCCTGCCTCTTGACCCACCATGACAGCCTAATGTTTGCACGTCCTGAGTACAGTGCTCTGAGTTTTGGGTGGCCCTCATGGAGACAAATGTTCACTTACAAAATGACAAAGATTACCACAAATGAATAAACAGACTTTATTTAAATGATTCACATATGTAATTCTTCTCTGACATATATTTCACAGGAATTAAAAAAAGAGCCCTGTTTCAGACAGTCTCGCTTTAGTCCACAATTCATATATTTATTCAGCAGTTCAGCTACTCACTGAACTGTGGAATGAACATATGAATTGTGGATTAATGTATTAAACTGCGGAAAAAAATTTTGCAGAACTGACCACTGACAGTGATCAGTTCTGCAGATTTGTTTCCACAGTTTAATATGATAATCCACAATTCATGGCTTTATTCTGCCATTCTAAGTCAAAATTTCTGTAAAAGTTGCCAAAGTGCATTCTGAAATTTAGTGAAAGTGAAATTCTAACTTTCACCAAAACTCTGCTGGTGGAAGTTTAATTTCACACAGTTCTAATCATGGGGTAATTATAATGGTACAAAGACCAAGTGTTGATTCCATGAGTTCTCAAGTTAACATGCAGTTAGAGATGCATTGTTAACCTCTCAAATATTATCATGGGCAGACAAATTGGACAACCTTGGTGTTCGTATAGTAGATTTGCTGAGCATCCTTCAGATGCCTTCTTATTATCAAACAATGAAGGGCTCTATCATATATTTAATATTATTTGGTTACTGAAAAACAAACTACCTCTAGGCACTGTTGAGGGATTTGGCATGTTCTCCAAGAAACTTTTTATCTAAATGATGTACTTCTATTGGCCCTGCCCCATTGGAATACTTTGTTAGCCCTGAAATTACCTCTAATAAATTAAAACTTATCTCATGAAATATTGTTGGTCTTGCTATGAAGATGTCAGACTAAGTGGTTGGATTTTGTAAAAGGGTTTCAAGTGATTTGTTTCAAAGAAACATGGATATCTTCAAGGAACAACAAAGGGAGGCGGGGATGGCAGTTAGGAAAGCCAAGGCAAAAACAGAAGAATGCATAGCAAACTCAGTGGTAAGGGTGGACAATACCTTTTACAGGTACATCAGTGAAAAAATGAACCAAGGGGAGGGATTGTGAGACAGGAAAAGGGAGAACGGGGGTAGTGTAGAGGATGACCACTGTCACAGACTTGCTGAGCCAGTCAGTTCTGTTCTCCTAAAGTGCCAACCTCTGAGTGTATGATTTGTGTACAGTGAACAGAACAAGGTAACCCTCTTGTCTGTTTGTGTGTTCAAGCCACCTTAGTCTCATGCTCTGGAGGGATTCAAACTGATAACCTCTTGTTAGCGTACCCAATTATCAGAATCAGATAATTCTGTCTTCGGGGGGCCAGATATCTTTGCCTATGGGCACCCAATCAGGTCTTTCAAATGAACCCTTAGAACTCTATGCAAAACTTTAGAGAACTCTATCCATTTCCCAGTTTGGTATACAATAAGCTCATACACAGTGTTACCTATAACCTTTAAAAGTGCCACTTAAAATAAAAAGAAATGTTAAGGCACTCCAGGCAGTTTCAGTTGCAAAATATATCTTTACTTTAAAATATCAAAACAGAACAGTAATTACAGAACAAAATATATCCCAACACATACAGCCTTAAAACAAATAGGTTTTAAGTGCAAGTTTCTACAATACATAGATTCAGACTGGTCTAATATTACTCTCTTTCAGTGCTGTGATGATTCTTCCTCAGTCAGATAATATGAAAAGTCTTGTGTGTCTCTGTCAAGGTTCTCTCAGCAATTAAACACAGTTCTGAGCCGGCCTTCTCTGAGGTCACATAACTCCGCCTTGGTGTAACAACATCTATATTTTATCTCACAGGATGTCCAAATAAAATATTTAAAAAAACATAATAGGTGACCTCACTGCCTTTCCTCCCTCAGGTTAACCAGACCAAACCGGTTTGTGCTCTGCTACACATACATGTCAAAAGTTTCTTTGATCTAATTCACTGTATTCAAAGCAAAAGTGTATTTGCCTCTTTAATTTCATCTGGACCTTGGAATCTACACCTCAAAGGTCTCTCTGATATAATTCAAAGGTTCCCTGGCAATGTACATTGGACCTTACAAATTCGTGTGGGTTCTCCCTGGCCCAGACATCAATCTCTCTTCAATGTCCATTCTGGCTTCTCTCTGACACCCCTCCCTCTCAAGTTCTTCCTAACAACTATTGCAAGTCAAATGATTTTCTCTGAGGGAATTATGAATGGCTAATCTTATTTCCTGTGATGAAGGCAAATTGACAAAGTAATTACACCCCCGATATCTGCAGTTTAGCTATGTCCTGTCCTTTGAACTTATCCTGGGGGGGGTCTTGATGTGTCAGTTCCAGTAAGTCAGTAGTTTCCTGAAATTGACATTCCCATCACATATTTTATATGTACAAAAAAAATTGATACAGGACTCAGAGCTGGCTGTCTATGTCACACACCTCCCCACCTAGACTGAATTTGGGGGCTCTATCCCCTACATGGGATGACATTCCCAAATCAGTTCACTCCTCAAAGACCCAAGACAGTCCATATGAGTTCTGATTCTTGGCTTCAGCCCAATGTACGATTTTCAAATCATACCCTTGTAAAGCAAGACTCCATCTGAGCAGTCTGCCATTGCTTTTCCCCATCTGTGTTAGCCAAACAAGGGGGTTGTGGTCAGTCTGCACCACAAAAGACTGCTCATACAAGTATGGCTCCAATTTCTTTAGGGCCCACACTAGAGCAAGGCACTCCTTTTCCACCATGGAGTATGTTTGTTCCCTGTGGAGCAGCTTCCAGCTCAGGTAGGCTATGGGATGGTCCCCCCTTCACTGGATGTCTGGCTCAGTACTGCCCCCATACCCACGTCTGAGGCGTCCATCTGAACTACAAAGGTTTTACTATAGTTGGGACTTGTCAAAACAGGAGCATTGCATAGTGCCTCCTTTAGTTTGGAAAAGGCATCCTCACAGGCAGACGTGGTGGGGGCAGAAATGATTACAGGTTTTAAACATGCTTGGGATAGGCATAGAGGACTGTTGGTAGTTGGAAGGGGGGTACAACCTAATGCCAGCAGTGCATGATAGAGAGCAATTGTTAGTAGTAATAGGGAAGACTAGATGGGTTGGAGGCGAGTATCTGGTGACAATTTCTATGTTTCTATGGTTGTGTTTCTATATTTTGACTGTATGCTAAATGGATACCACGAGTGTTTTCATTGGCCAAAAAAAGTATATACTGTATATAGTAGGTCGGGGGCTTGCTGTATTTGTTAAAATTTCTCCAAGTATAAAATCATTTAAAGTATCATCACAAGATTATAACTTCCAATTAATCCAAATATCAATAAAGGATAACACTTCTGCCATTTTGAATGTCTATATTCTCCAAAATATTCAAATTATTATAAGGATGAAATTTGGAAACACATGTCCATGGCATCACAGGCACTCTGGCAGTGGCTCACACTGTCAGTCATCCCATGGCACAGGCCACCTCCCCCCCACACCTCTGCAGGAGATGCAACCCTGCCACTGGCAGGGTGGGTACCCATGTGCAATGTCTGTGCCAGCACCACACCATGGATGTGCACAGTGCTGTGCAGTCCCACCCCTGTGGGTGAACTGATGTTGGTTGGCAGCAGCCTGCCAGTGGCCACCACTGGGCACATACCCACAGCCAAGCCTTTATGCATGCTGTGCATGTGTGACACCCTCTACTCATATCGCAGATGTGTGGCATGCCGCAGCAGGCAAATACAGTTGTGAGATCAATCTCGCAGACCTTGACTGCACATCACAAATACCAAGTATGACGCAAACCACAACTGTGCACATGCGATCAGCGATGCACATGCGTCATGTATGTGTGCCACGTGCGGCTGTGAGCCATGTGGCGTAGCTAGGCTGTAACACTGAGTAGACGGTCTGTGAGGTGTGGGATTTGAAAGGAGGAATCTCACCAGACGCTGAAGTAAAAAAAAAAGATATATTTTATTATAGCAGAATAACTTCTCTGCAAGCTAATATGATTTAACAAAAAACAAAAGAAAATAACAACAGCAAATGAACACTAGGAGGAACTAGTGTACCACTGAGGACAGAATACGTCTGCACCTCACCAAGCTATCTGACTAAATGAGAAGGAGCATGCCTTATATACCTGCAGAATCATGAGACAGGCATAACCCTTCCCCTTTTACATTAACTTTTAACTTTTTAACAGAAATAACTAATTCTTTAAACAGTATGTTCAAAAATCCTTTTGCACAACATTCAAATGCATGATACATCGTAAGTAAGGAAAAATAATGCAAGAAAAACTAAATATTTGAAAAGTTTACAGAATAGCCTCCTCCCCCTCTGGGCTGTCCCTTTAAATATAGCAGAGAAACGGCTGGCCAGCACTATAGCAATAGCTCAGGGATATATGAGCCAAGCTGCAGTTCTGATAACATTTTACAAGCATGTATGGTTACAAAATAAAAGGTCATTTGATAAGGTCTCTTAATAATTTAATTGTTGTTCCAATCTTTATTTAAGCCAAAACAAGTCTGACTAACATAGGTTTAGCTTTGTTGAAAAATCAGGGTTTTTTCTTGTATTATGCTTAACTTGGTGTTTCTTATGTTTTAGTCAGGTTACACAATTCGGCTACAGAAAGAAATGCTATAGTAAATAAGTGGGTCATATTTAGCCAGTAAATGCCATATAACATTCATGGTTTAATTTAAACTCCAAAATGATAACAGCACAGCATGAAAAACACTTAGAAGATGCCTTAGTGACATGGGGGAATGAGTGAGGGAATCAAAAGGTATGAATGTGCAGCTCAAAGGAGTCTCTGTGTTTTTAATTCCTCGTTCTTTTAGGGAAATGCAGCATTTTAGGGGCTTACAATTCATGTTAGCAGCATTCTTTTTATATTTGGAGACAAAGTAGGAGAAAGTACAAACCCGGAAGCGTTCAGTCAGTTATTTTAAGCTTCAGCTACACAGGCAGCTTGCACAACCGAGGAGCTTTTCTTAAAAGTTAAGTCGAGCAGTCAGCTCGCAATACCAGAACATTAGCTGATGGAACAGGACCGTACACACGGCCAGAACTATTGGAGAAAGGAAAATAAAAGGGGGCAGCTTGCTTTGTGGTATAGGCATTCAGAACATAAACACCTACACATTACAACATTGAAGTAGCACAGAACGGGTGCAAACATGATTTATTCAACTACAAGGGCAACAGAATACCACTTTAAAAACTACCTCTTTCTTGAATAACATATTTAATAAGTGGAACAAAGGATACCTTCTGTTATGGAACATGTTTAAAGACAAAAGGGGGGGACACAGGAATGGCTATACCTATAAACGAATGCAAGGATGATATAATGAACCAGACAAAGAATAATGTAGGGAGACAGAACATTATATAGGTGGCCTGCCTATATATGTTTAGATTTACAGGAAGAAATGAAGGAGAACAAGTTAGAGAGACAAAGGCTGTTGCAAGAGGCTTTTAAAAAAAAATAAAGGTCTGGTTTGATATGCCATCCATCACATCCCTCCCTGCCCAGGAAAAACCCATGAGGAGGTAACACCATTGTTTTTATTTTATTTTCTGTTTTATAGAGATTTTTCAGATCTCCTTCAAAAAAAAAAAAGGAGATGGAGCTTTAGCCCTCCACTCCTAAAGCTCCACTCCAGGGTCCCATTAAATACGTAGATTCATATATATATATATATATATATATATATATATATATATATATATTATTATGATTATTCAATCATTACATTTCTTTTACCCCGGAGTCTGATATCAACTTAGGACTATTGTCTGCACCATAGCATGATAAGTAGTCAGCGTTAAAATGTTTCTTGCCCGATTTGTGTTGTATTGTGAATTTATAGGGTTGAAGGGTTAAATACCATCGCATAATACGAGGGTTTTTATCCTTCATAATGTGCAGCCAACATAGTGGATTATGATCTGTAACTACCATTAATTCTCTACCCCATAAATAAAATGTTTAAGCATTGATAGCCCATCGGATAGCTAAACACTGTTTCTCTATTGTGGAGTACTTAACTTCTCTTTCATGTAACTTTCTACTAATAAATATGATGGGATGTACTTCTTCTCCATCCATTTGGGATAAGACAGCCTCAATACCCTGATTTGAGGCATCCATTTGTACTATAAAGGGCTTTTGAAAATCTGGACTACGCAAAATAGGGTGGGAACATAATTTAACTTTTAATAACATGAAAGCCTCTTCACATTGTTTAGTCCAGTGAACTTTATCTGGTTTAACTTTCTTTGTGAGTTCAGTTAATGGACTAGCAATATCTGCAAAATTAGACACAAATCGTCGATAATAACCAGCTAATCCTAAAAAATCTCTTACTTGCTTCTTTGTTTGTGGCTGTGGACTATTTGCAATAGCATCAATCTTATCAATTTCAGGTTTTACTTTGCCTTGTCCGATTATGAAACCCAGATATTTGGTTTCTTGCATAGCCAGTGAGCATTTTGTAGGATTTATGGTTAGGTCTGCCTCCTTCATTGTAGTCAATACATTTTTTAGATGGGTTATATGGTCTTCCCAGGATTAACTAAAGATAATGACATCATCCAGATATGCAGCACTGTACTCCATATAGGGGTATAATAAATGGTCCATGCATCGCTGAAAAGTTGCCGGGCACCATGTAGACCAAAAGGCATTTTAGTAAATTGAAATAATCCTAATGGAGTACTAAAAGCCATTTTGCTCTGTGAGTCTGGATCTAGGGGGATCTGCCAGTACCCTTTTGATAAGTCTAAAGTACTTATATATTGTGCATTACCTAAGCGATCTATAATATCATCAATTTGGGGCATTGGATACCCATCAAATTGGGAAATTGCATTAAGTTTCCGAAAATCTATGCAGACCCTTATACCACCTTCTTTCTTGTTGACTACTACCATGGGAAAACACCATGAACTTATGGATGGTTTGATTATCCCTAATTGCTGCATTTTCTTTATTTCTCCGATCACATCTTCTCTTAGACATTCTGGTAACCTGTAGGGTTTTTGCCTAATTGGTGCAGTGGAATTTACCTCTATATGGTGTTCAATTCCCTCAACCCTCCCAGGTATTGTCGTAAAGATATTTCGAAAAGGACTTAAGACATCTTTTAGTTCTTCCAACTGTTCAGTACTTAAAGTGTCATTGATTTGTACATTTTCTAACTTACCTTTAGCATCTAATTGTTCATAGGCTTGATCTATTTCACTTGTGGCTAGCTCAGGATGAACAAATAAAGCTGACTTACATCTATCTTGCCATAACTTTAACAGATTAGCATGGTAGATTTTATACTTTTTCCTTTTTTATGGGCATATGGTCTCATAATTTACTGGACCAACTCGCTTATGGATGGTGTAGAGCCCCTGCCATTTCATCAATAGTTTATTTTCAGTGCATGGTAATAAAATAAGAACTCTATCCCCTGGTTGAAAAGACTGGGGGAACTGCTATTTAATCAATGCTAAAGGTAAGGAGGTGGAGTGCCATGGATATACAGTGGAGCTCAACAGGAAGCAAAAACTGTACTGCAGCATTCTACAGCAAAGTTACTGCCAGATACAAATAATTTTCAGTGGCCTTTAATCCCTTTTGTCATGCAGTAACCTGAGACATGGCATTGCATCCCTGAGGGCTCCCCTGTACACACAAAACAGTGGTAGTATACACACCTGGTAAAGGTGACTGTGCTAGTGTATATCCATGGCACTCCAAGGCCCTCCCAGGAGCAGGAGACTGATCAGAGTCCACTGAAACATCTGAATGCATATACATACTGTACGTCCTTATAGTGCTGTGTATTCCTGGATGATGTGTGTTGTATATTGTTAAGAACAGTAAAGTAGCATCTAGAAACTATGACTGGTCTATTATTAGCTTGCCACAGTCTGCACGGTTTATAGTTAATGTAACAATAGCTTGGGAAGTATCAACCCAAGGAAAGTGAGAGCTGCAGGGGCTTAGGTCATGGATTGAAATTTGATCCAAGGTCACATGTGCATTGTAGCGAGGTCCTTTTAAGTGAAAGACAGACAGGCAGGTAAATTATTTGGCATATGTTTGTTGTAAAATAACAAAGAGTCACTTTCAAGATGGCTGAAACAATTCTTTTCAAATTGGGTGAAAAAGACAAAATGTCAATTACCGTGAGACTTTCTTTGTTCAGCCAAAAATAATGCATTGCAAAATCTGTGAAAGACTTCCTTGGGCATCTTTAGCTATCCTGCTCCAGGCATAGGGAAGGAAAAAGATAAAATTCTCGAGGCTGCTTCTAACTTCTCCCTTTAGTTAGGGCATTCTCTCGCACAGGTCAGGTACAACAGCAAAACAGCCCTGCCCCCAACACAGGTAAACCACATCTCTCAAATACCTCTAGAAAGGGTCACCTGACAACCAAGTCTCATGTTTCTGACATTATAACAGCTTTTTATTTCTCTTTCCAAATGAGTATGTTTCACATAACACAGCTAATCTTTTTCATACATTTGTAAACATTCAAAAGAATCTAATATGAACATAAACTTCTTTGAAAAAACAAAAGTAAAAACATACAAACATTATTACTTTAGACCTTTCCATAACAAGGTTCTCCCCATGGACTCAGATTGCTCCTCTGTTTCTGGATAACCAGTTAAAGGTGAAGCCAGTTAGCCTCTCAGACATACCTCTACTTCACATAGGAAAGCATGTTTTGTTTTTGGCTTCTTACAAACCCAAAGCAATTTACACAGAATGAAACACGGTGTACAAGGCTCTGTTTCAATTATTTCTAATTACTTATGTTCCCTCTTTGTCTGCCTGTAGCACAGCACAGGAGAAGACAAGTAACTAACTGGCTGCTGTCTTATTGGTATGTTTCTCACACTTGGGAGAAGGGGAGGACTACAGGACTGAAAGTGGCCAGATTTCAGCCTGTAGCTAGAAGAATAAACTTACAAGAACAGGACAGTGTAAAGGAAAATGCAGCACAAACAGACAGGGGCTCTGACCCTGTCACATGCATCTAAAAGCCTATTAGGTGGGCATAGCCATGTAGGTAAGAAGGTGAAGTGCCATGGATATACACTAGCACAACCACCTTTACCAGGTGAGTAAAGTACCATTATGTCTCTATCATCTGTATTTCATTTCCCAACTATACTTCCTGAATCTCTACTACCCTGACCTTTTGCCATCACCTTCTCTGCAAGATTTACAAAACAAATGAAAACTCCATAAAATAAAGACAATAACTTGGGGGGTGGTGGTAACACAGAGATAGCCAAAGTATATTAAATGACGTAACAGTGGGCAATGCAAAATACTCTTTGCAGACTGGCTGGAAGCACTGCAGTCCTGACTGCAACATTGCTTTCAGGCTTTTTTTCCTAAGCATTTTCTCAGTATTATATTAAATGCCTGTACTCCTTTTCCTTTATTTTTGAGGCTGAGATATTTTAGAACACCTTTAAACTGACAGCAGAATGGCCACATTAAATAGCAATGTCAACACAGCACATCTGATGTTTATTGGCAATGTCTGTCCACATAACAAATCATGTCAAGTCTAGAGCATGCTAAACAAAGAAGTTTACTGCTACCCATAGGATCATCACCTTCACCTCTCATGACATGAGTATTAGAGAATGCTGTTTCTCAAATGCAGGGCAGCAGAAAAAAAAAACAATGACTTTACAGCACTTTAATACTCCTCTCTGAACAGCTGATGCATATCCCCAGTTGCCTCTGAATTGTAATATTGCACTGCAGCTGCTGCTGAGGTTTCCCTCTCAGCAGTTAATATTTACACAGTGCTCCTACTTTCCATCAAAGTAGTCAAAATGTTCTACCCATCACACTGTCTCACAATGCTGTTTATTTATTTATTTTTCAAGTACGGAAGTGGGACACCGACAGAAGTTTTGGAAATGCCAGCACTTTTGGAAAAGTCTTTGATTTCTGGGAACATTCAGAGCAATGAAAGGGGCAGTATCAAGAACCTCAAATGGTACTGTACCATCAGGTTTGAGATGGTACCACTAATGTTGAGTTGGGAAATTACTGAAAGGGACTTACTGAGTTACTGTAGTTACATCATCGCTCTTTTCATGCACCATTATCTTTCCAGTCCTGCCACTGCATGTCATAAATTATTGATTTTTTTGTTTATTATATGACAGGTATCTGTTCTAAGCAGTTCAAAACACAGGAAATCTGTCAGTTATTATCCCAAAAACTACTACAATTACATCTTAGACACACCCACAGTAGATTATCCACTTTCTGGAGACACCCACAGTAGGTTATCCACATTCTGAAGATGCCCACGGTAGGTTATCCACATTCTAGAGACACCCACAGCAGGTTATCCACATTCTGGAGATGTCTACAGTAGGTTATCCACATTCTGGAGATGTCCACAGTAGGTTATAAACATTTCAGACATACCCACAGTAGGTTATCTATTTAGTTCACATACAAAAAATGGGGAAGTGCATATTCCTCTTTAACTACCACAACACTTTTAAAATCCTGGGTTCAAAATTTCTAGTCTTATAATAGTAATTACATTCAGTTAGCCACAGTATATTCAGAATTGTGTGGCTTTAGAAGTTTCGGAGAGGGCAGCACTTTTCAAAAGTTATTTGGTTTCTGGAACCAGTCACAGTAATGAAAGGGGTGGTATCGTGAACCTCAAATGGTACCATCAATGTTGAGATGGTACCACCAATGTTGAGTTGGGAAATTACTGAAAGGGTCACACTGAGTTACTGTAGTTACATCATCACTATTTTCATGCAGCGTTATCTTTCCAGTCCTGCCACTGTATGTCATAAATTGTTGATTTTTGTTGTTTATTATATAGGGTTGGGCGGATAGCATAATTTCCCCTGGTATCAGATATGGATTTATCCATCAATATATTCGACCAGATCAGGATATTTATCGGTTCAGATATAGTGATGGAGAGATACAGTGGACCAATAAAATGTTTGCTCCAAAAATATATAACATCACACAATGACAGAATAATTAATTTAATGAAGTACTGTAAAGAAAACATAAAAGATACAGAGACACTTAATTTGTATAAACATTTTCCATATTCTGTTTTATGAATAGCAACATGTTCACATTTTCGGGTGTGAGCAGGGAATGCTTGTCTGTTATTATATCACCAGCAACACTAAAAATTCTCTCACTAGGCACACTGTTGGGTGGAGAGGACAGGTATCTCATTTTGTGTTTTTTCAGCAGTGGAAACCTGTCCTTGTATTTTCCAGAAAGTAAGAGCATCAGGTGTACTTTATTTAGGCACCAGATTTTCTGTAAGGTAAATGTCAAGCTCCTGATTGAGACTGAACACACCATCAACAACTGAAGCTGAAAGATAAATAAAAGCCTGCTATTGCTATGCACTTAATGGAACTCACACAGAGGCAACAAGCTATTCTCAAAAGAGGTGGCGGTGAAGGTTAGGGAGAAAAAGATAGCCTTTAGGAAGTATAAGGAAACACAGAAGGAGCAGCACAGAGAACTGTACCAGTTAAGGCAGAAGGAAGCAGGAAGGGTAGTCAGAATAGCAAAGGCCCAAACTGAGGAAAAGATAGCCAACTCAGTTAAGAAATGGGATAAAACCTTTTATAGGTATGTCAGGGAGCGTAGAAAGACAAAGGGAGGGATAATGAGGCTGAATAGAATAGACGGTGGGTGGGCAGAGAGGGACAGTGAAAAAGCAGGGATACTGAATGAATACTTCTGTTCAGTATTCACAAAAGAGGAGGTGTCTAATCCAATTAACAGAAGCACTCTGGATAGTGGGGTCAATCCCAGTCCTTTGGGGAATCATCAAAACTACCATCACAGAGGCAATAAGCCTTTGTGTGAAGCAAATAAACAAATCAAAATGAAAGAAGAAGCCACTATGGTTCTCAAAAGAGGTGGCTTGGAAAGTCAGGGAGAAAAAATAGCATTCAGGAAGTATAAGGAAACACAAAATGAGCAGGACAGAGAGCTGTACCAGTTAAGGCAGAAGGAAGCAGGGAGGGAAGTCAGAACAGCAAAGGCCCAAACTGAGGAAAAGATAGCCAACTCGGTTAAGAAGGGGGATAAAACCATTTATAGGTACATCAGAGCATGTAGAAAGACAAAGGGAGGGATAGTGAGGCTGAATAAAATGAATGGTGGGTGGGCAGAGGGGGACAGTGAAAAAGCAGGGATACTGAATGAATATTTCTGCTCAGTATTCATGAAAGAGGAGGGGGAAGTGCCTACTCCAATTAACAGAAGCACTCTTGATAGGGGAGTTGATCCCAGCCCTTTCACAGAAGAAAGGGTTCTGCAAGTACTCCTAAAACTGAAGGTGGACAAAGCAATGGGTCCTGATGGAATTCACCCCAGAATTCTAAAAGAATTAAAGGGAGAACTAGTGAAACCACTGACTACTCTTTTAATAAATTATGGGAGGATGGTGAGGTACCTGAGGACTGGAGGAAGGCGGATGTGATTCCCCTTCACAAAAGTGGGACCAAGACAGAGGCAACAAACTACAGACCTGTCAGTTTGACCTCTGTGGTAGGGAAAGTGATGGAGTCACTTCTGAAGGAAAGAATTGTTGAGTACCTAGAGGCCAGTGGGGCACAGGACCCAAGACAGCATGGGTTCACAGCAGGAAGGTCATGTCAGGCAACTCTAATAGATTTCTTTGACTGGGTGACCAAAGTAGTAGACCAGGAAGGGGCTATGGACATGGCCTACCTAGACTTTAGCAAGGCATTTGACACAGTCCCGCACAAAGATTAATAGTCAATTAACCAGCCTGGGAGTGGGTCCCAGGGTGGTAGCCTGTTAAAACATTGGCTGGATAACAGGACACAGAAAGTAATTTTAAATGGAGTCCACTCTGAAGAAAGAGGGGTTACTAGTGAGGTACCGCAGGGTTCAGTACTGGGTCCAGTCCTTTAATGTCTTTATAAGTGACATTGCAGAGGACTGGAAGGAAAAGTATGCCTCTTTGCAGATGACACAAAGATCTGCAACAGGGTTGATACGCAAGGAGGTGTGGAAAGGATGAGAAGGGACTTGGCAAGGTTGGAGGAATGGTCAGAAGTATGGCAGCTAGGATTCAATGCAAAGAAGTGCAAAATAATGCACCTGGGAAACAAGAACACAGGGGAAGATTACACAATGGGGGGAAGGTAGTAATAACTACAGAAAAGGAAAGGGACCTTGGGGTAATCATATCAGATGATCTTAAGGTTAGCAAGCAATGTGAGAAGGCAGTAGGGAGGGCTGGGGGTATACTGGGATGCATAGGGAGAAGCATCACCTGCAGAAAATAGGAAGTTATCCCTCTGTACAGACAGTTGGTAAGACCCCATCTGGAGTACTGCGTCCAGTTCCGGAGACCCCATTTCCGCAAGAACATAGACAGGATAGAGGCAGTCCAGAGGAGGGCAACTAAAATGGTGCAGGGTCTGCATGAGAAGCCGTACGAGGAGAGACTAAAGGAGCTTAATATGTATACCCTTGAGGAAAGAAGGGAGAGGGGGACATGATAGAATCTTTTAAGTACCTCAGTGGAATCAACAAAGTCCAAGAGGGTAGTATCTTTCAGAAAAAGAGACGTGCAAGAACAAGGGGACACAATTTAAAGATAGATGGGGGCGGTTCCAGGGCAATGTGAGGAAGTATTTTTTCACAGAGAGGGAATTAGATGCATGGAACAGACTTCCTGAGGAGGTTGTGGGGTCTAAAACTGTGGGAGAATTCAGGAATTCATGGGACAGACATAAGGCAATTCTTGTGGGGGTAGGAAGAAATAGGCTGTTGGTTAACTAGGATCTGCGGCCTATCCTGTAGGTAGGGAAATGGGCAGACTAGGTGAGCCAAGCGGTCCTTATCTGCCGTCAAACTCTATGTTTCTATGTTTCTATGTTTCTTTCACAGAAGAAAGGGTTCTGAAAGAACTCCTAAAACTGAAGATGGACAAAGCAATGGGGCCAGATGGAATTCACCCCAGAATTCTAAAAGAATTAATCAGAGAACTAGTGACACCACTGACTACCCTTTTTAACAAATCATGGGAGGATGGTGTGGTACCTGAGGACTGGAGGAAGGCAGATGTGATTCCCCTTCACAAAAGTGGGAGCAAGACAGAGGCAGGAAACTACAGACCTGTCAGTTTGACCTCTGTGGTAGGGAAAGTGATGGAATCACTTCTGAAGGAAATAATTGTTGAGTACCTGGGTTCACAGAGGGAAGGTCATGTCAGACAAATCTAATTGACTTCTTTGACTGGGTGACCAAAGTAGTAGACCAGGGAGGGGCTGTGGACATGGCCTACCTAGACATTAGCAAGGCATTTGACACAGTCCCACACAAAAGATTAATAGTCAGATTAACCAGCCTGGGAGTGGGTCCCAGGGTGGTAGCCTGGAGAACATTGGCTGGATAACAGGACACAGAAAGTAATTTTAAATGGAGTCCACTTGAAGAAAGAGGGTTACTAGTGAGGTACCATAGGGTTCAGTACTGGGTCCAGTCTTTTAATGTCTTTATAAGAGACATTGCAGAGGACTGGAAGGAAAGTATGCCTCTTTGCAGATGACACAAAGATCTGCAACAGGGTTGATACGCAAGGAGGTTTGGAAAGGATGAGAAGGGACTTGGCAAGGTTGGAGGAATGGTCAGAAGTATGGCAGCTAGGATTCAATGCAAAGAAGTGCAAAATAATGCACCTGGGAAAAAGAACGCAGGGGAAGATTACACAATGGGAGGAAGGTAGTAATAACTACAGAAAAGGAAAGGGACCTTGGGGTAATCATATCAGATGATCTTAAGGTTAGCAAGCAATGTGAGAAGGCAGTAGGGAGGGCTGGGGGTATACTGGGATGCATAGGGAGAAGCATCACCTGCAGAAAATAGGAAGTTATCCCTCTGTACAGACAGTTGGTAAGACCCCATCTGGAGTACTGCGTCCAGTTCCGGAGACCCCACTTCCGCAAGAACATAGACAGAATAGAGGCAGTACAGAGGAGGGCAACTAAAATGGTGCAGGGTCTGCAAGAGAAGCCGTACGAGGAGAGACTAAAGGAGCTTAATATGTATACCCTTGAGGAAAGAAGGGAGAGGGGGGACATGATAGAATCTTTTAAGTACCTCAGTGGAATCAACAAAGTCCAAGAGGGTAGTATCTTTCAGAAAAAGAGACGTGCAAGAACAAGGGGACACAATTTAAAGATAGATGGGGGCGGTTCCAGGACAATGTGAGGAAGTATTTTTTCACAGAGAGGGTAGTAGATGCATGGAACAGACTTCCTGAGGAGGTTGTGGGGTCTAAAACTGTGGGAGAATTCAGGAATTCATGGGACAGACATAAGGCAATTCTTGTGGGGGTAGGAAGAAATAGGCTGTTGGTTAACTAGGATCTGCGGCCTATCCTGTAGGTAGGGAAATGGGCAGACTAGGTGAGCCAAGCGGTCCTTATCTGCCATCAAAGTCTATGTTTCTATGTTTCTATGTTTCTTTCACAGAAGAAAGGGTTCTGAAAGAACTCCTAAAACTGAAGATGGACAAAGCAATGGGGCCAGATGGAATTCACCCCAGAATTCTAAAAGAATTAATCAGAGAACTAGTGACATCACTGACTACCCTTTTTAACAAATCATGGGAGGATGGTGTGGTACCTGAGGACTGGAGGAAGGCAGATGTGATTCCCCTTCACAAAAGTGGGAGCAAGACGGAGGCAGGAAACTACAGACCTGTCAGTTTGACCTCTGTGGTAGGGAAAGTGATGGAATCACTTCTGAAGGAAATAATTGTTGAGTACCTGGGTTCACAGAGGGAAGGTCATGTCAGACGAATCTAATTGACTTCTTTGACTGGGTGACCAAAGTAGTAGACCAGGGAGGGGCTGTGGACATGGCCTACCTAGACTTTAGCAAGGCATTTGACACAGTCCCACACAAAAGATTAATAGTCAGATTAACCAGCCTGGGAGTGGGTCCCAGGGTGGTAGCCTAGGTAAAACATTGGCTGGATAACAGGACACAGAAAGTAATTTTAAATGGAGTCCACTTTGAAGAAAGAGGGGTTACTAGTGAGGTACTGCAGGGTTCAGTATTGGGTCCAGTCCTTTTTAATGTCCTTATAAGTGACATTGCAGAGGGACTGGAAGGAAAGGTATGCCTCTTTGCAGATGACACAAAGATCTGCAACAGGGTTGATACACAAGGAGGTGTGGAAAGGATGAGAAGGGACTTGACAAGGTTGGAGGAATGGTCAAAATATGGCAGCTTGGATTCAATGCAAAGAAGTGCAAAATAATGCACCTAGGAAACAAAAACCCAGGGAAGATTATACAATGGGGAGGTAGTAACAACCACAAAATGGAAAGGGACCTGGGGGTAATCATATCAGATGACCTTAAGGTTGGCAAGCAATGTGAGAAGGCAGTAGGAAGGGCTGGGGGACACTGGGATGTATGGGAGAGGCATCACCAGGAGAAAACAGGAAGTTGTTATCCCTGTACAGACAGTTGGTGAGACCCAATCTGGAGTACTGCTCCAATTCTGGAGACCCCATCTCCTCAAGGACATAGACAGGATGGAGGCAGTTCAGAGGAGGGCAACTAAAATGGTGCAGGGTCTGCAACAGAAGCCGTACGAGAAGAGACTAAAGGAGCCTAATATGTATACCCTTGAGGAACAGAGGGAAGGGGGGACATGATAGAAACGTTTAAGTACCTCAGTGGAATCAACGAAGTCCAAGAGGGTAGCATCTTTCAGAAAAAGAGCGTTGCAAGAACAAGAGGACACAATTTGAAGATAAAGGGGGGACGGCTCAGGGGCAATGAGAGGAAGTATTTTTTCACAGAGAGGGTAGTGGTTGCATGGAACAGCCTTCCTGAGGAGGTTGTGGGGTCTAAAACTGTGGGAGAATTCAAGAATGCATGGGACAGACATAAGGCAATTTTTGTTTGGGGGTGGGAAGAAATAGACTGTTGGTTAAATAGGATCTGCCGCTTATCCCCTAGGTAGGGAAATGGGCAGACTAGGTGGGCCAAGCGGTCCTTATCTACCATCAAAGTCTATGTTTCTATGTAACTCATATCTTATCACAGAATATGCTGCTAACTGCTAGTTGCAAATATTTTTTTACTTACTGTCTTCGGGTAGCGAGTTGTTCTATGAGAAGACATCCCATGGATAATCTGTGTCACAGTCCTGCTCGATGTTTTTTTCAATGAGTTGCTTCTGTACTTTACTATGTGGCTCATCAGACATCTCACAATGCTCTTCAACAAGTTGTTTAATGACAGGTTTAGCAAATGAGTTACTACACTCAGTTCTGAAAAAGTGAAGCTTGTATCTTGCATCTTTGACTGTAGCCATGACAATCTCCCTCATGGACTCGTATTGCACTAATCGATTGTTAATGGATTCGAGCATTGCAATTTTCATTGCTTGTAGCCCTTTGTACTTTTATTCCCTCAATTCAGTGAAATAGCACTGTGGAAGCAGGAATAATGTCAGAAACACAGGCACAGACAGAACTTAACCGTCTGGTTTCAATTTCAAATTGACTTAATAAAGTGCAGACGTGCTCTGCAAGAGACCACTGTGAATTAATAAATGTTCTGGTCTCACATTTGGCAGCATAAACAGTCAATCCTCTCTGTTGCTCTAGTAAGCATTCTAGCATGTAAAAAAAGCTGTTCCAAATGGTGCTCTGGTAACTGTAGGGTCTTTTGCAACTCTTTAATCTTTTTGAATGTAGAGGCAGAGTGCTTAAAGTGTCCCACAATTGCTCTCTCTGTGACTAGTAACTCCTCAGCTGAATGCTGCTTAAAAACTGAATCATGAATAATCAGCTGTAATGTGTGTGCTAAACAACCAACACTTTGCATGTCACCGAGTTTCATTGCTTTAGCAATTTCGATGCCTTTGACCACTCTTTATCCCCCATGTGTCGAGAATATGTAAAAAATCCTTTGAAAGGTTTTCCCTGGTATGTCTGTCAGCAAGGTGCTTTAAGAACAAAAGTGCATATCGTCTGTTAAAGGATTCATCTATCCAGTGTACTGTCACTGGTAGGTAGGACACGATTGAGCAGGTTGTTGTCCAGGTATCTGTTGTGAATGAAAAATGCTCAACATTTGCCAACTCATCCTGCATTCTGGATCATATCTTATTGTACATTGAGGGGATTGTTACCTTGGCAGAGTGGCTTCTTGACGGTAACATATATCTTGGCTCCAATATTGATAACAGCCGTTTGAACCCAACATTCTCGACTACAGAAAAAGGCTGTTCATCAGCAGCAATTATCTCTGAAATGGAAATAGTGATTTTAATTGTCCGTGGAAGTTCACTACCGAATGGGTTAGCACAAGCAAGACAGGATTCAATAGTCGGGCTCTCCCATCTTATCTTTTTAGACAGTGGTTCCTGAAGTGATTCAGCTTGCCTTGCTAATTTGATTTTGAGCTTTTTCACCTTACGTATCAGCATACTCTGACCTGTGCTTGTTTTGCAAATGATTTAAGAGCCCAGAAGTCCCGAAGCTACACAGGACTCCCTGCTTATGAATGTGGGACTGTGGCACAGAGTACACTTAGCCTTCGAGCTAGAGTCACCGTCCAATGTAAAATATGCTCATACTAAACTTTTTTGTGACATTTTATGATAGCTGGCAACTCAATCACATTTCAGGCACAGCACCTTACATCTGCAGTGTGCACTGTTGGTTTACAACTTAAATGTATGAGATTAAACAATCTGCCAAAAACAGAACTTGCATTAAGTGCATTAAGTTGGAATTGTAGAAGCATTGTTCCATGCTGATATATAAAAAAAATATCTGATCAGATTGGTTTGCGTGAAAAATCAAGCTATCCAGTTGGATTTATTTATCGGAATGATTATCCACTCATCCCTATATTTTATATGACAGGTATCTGTCCTAAGCAATGCAGAACACAGGAAAACTGTCAGTTATCATCCCACAAACTACTACAATCACATCTTTGACACACCCACAGTAGGTTATCCATATTTTGGAGACATCTACGGTATGTTATCCACATTCTAGAGGTGTTCACAGTAGGTTATGCACATTCTGGAGATGCACACAGTAAGTTACACATATTCTGGAAACATCCACAGTAGGTTATTCACATTCTAGAGATGCCCACAGTAGGTTATACACATTTCAAATCCACCAACAGTAGGCTATCCACATTTTAGATGCACCTACAGTAACTTGTCCATTTAGTTCACAGACAAAAAAGAGGTAAATGCATCTTCCTCTTTAACTGCCACAGCACTTTTAAAATCCTGGGTTCAAAATTTCTAGTCTTATAATAGTAATGACATTCAGTTAGCCAGAGTATACGCAGAATAACTGGCTTCAGTGGTTGATTAAATGCTTTGGCCTTTGGCCTCGGCATTTAATAATCTACTTCAGCTGGTTATTCCTTCATATACTCCAGATAACTGAATGTTATCACTTAATTTAATGTGTTTTACACACACACACACACACACACTCTCTTAGACTAATGGGCAAAATAAAATGACAGACAATGGGTGTTCAGGGAAATTGTTCTGACCCTATATGAACCATTGTCTCTGCATTTTCATAGGCTGCTGATTTCCATAATTCTACCTGTGTGCTAGTTACCTGCTTCTAAGTCCCCCCTCTGAAAAAGGTGGTGTGCTGTCCCTAGAGATATCTCTTTTATGGAGCTCGGCCCAAAAAGTTTGAAAAGATTTGTTGACAATTTGCAGAGTAGTATGGGAGTTTTGATATACAATACATTGCAATACCTGTGGTACAGGGGCAGTAGCCAGGAAAGGTGCTATGTCCCTGCTCTTTGTAACCCTACGGGATCTTAACCATGACCCATGATGATGACCAATTGTACGTAAAGCTGAAAAACTCAATAAAAAGTTATTAAAAAAAAAGTTACTGGGCTGAATTAACATGAATGTTCTGGAGACTGAGAGCACTTTTAGTTTGGAAATGATAGCACTAAGGGACATATCAAATGGCTTGCTATCGATTTTGTTCAACATGCATATATTTCCTACTTCTGACAGAAAGTTGCTTTATTTCCATTCACTTCTGTTTGGGCTGGATGTTATGTCAGTGAATAAGAGACAACCCATAACATAAGCAGAAAGTAACATGAAGGTAGAAAATATTTTTACAAAGGCTGTATCGAAACTAAAAAAGTAAGCTTAGCTGAACCTGACTCACATACAACCGCAGAGTTCTGTGTAATGCTCGTAGGAGGAGGAGGGGAGTACGGGGGGTGTGAACAGTGGAGGTCGGATGGGCGGGGCCATCATATTGGGGTAGTGAGATCCAGAAGATGCCCTGGGGTGAAATGGAGTCTGGAACATAGTTCTCCATGCCTGGGCTCTATACCCAAGGGCACCAACAATATTGGTGGCAAGTAGCTCAAGCAGCTTCAGAAGCCCGTCCTACCCGTGCGGTGTTGTGTAATGCCAGATCCATCAGAAATAAGACTGCAGTTATTGCAGATCTTGCTGGGACAGTGGATCTGGTGTGCATTACCAAGATCTGGCTGGATGACAATGCAGGCCCCATATTAGAGGCCACTATTCCTGGCCAGGTACTCAGTGTTACACCGCCCAAGGTTGGACCACGCGGGGGGGGGGTGCAGTCTGTTTTAAGACAGAACTGCGCCTCACGAGTGTACCAGTTGAGGAAGCTGAGTCATTTTAGTGTACTGTAGTGGCAGGTGTGTGTTGTAGGATCACCCTCATCTACCGTCCACTAGGTGATGAGAAGTGGTTCCCGTAGGAAGTAACGGTCATCGACATGTCATTCGAGTCACCCAGGCTGATGGTCCTGGGCAACTTCAACACCTGTGTCAATGATGAACTCTCACAATTTGGACAATACTACCTCCAATTGATGACTTCATTGGGCCTTACACAGGTTGTTACTTCACCAGTCATAAAGGTGGTCACTCCCTTGACTTAGTCTTCCTCCTGGGGATTGAAGCCTTCAGTTTGGGATGGAACCTGTCAGATGGTCCGATCATTACACTGTGGGGTTCAGTTTTTGTGCCCCCCCCTTTGCAGGCCTACCCCTGTGGAGATGGTCAGGTACCACCCTTCGTGAGATGTAAGCTCTGAGGGCCTGGCGGTTGTGCTTGACCTATTGGAACTTCTTGGAGTGAGCAATGATCAGGATGCCTTGGTCTTGGTCTATAATCAAGCCATCTCCTCAGCTCTGGAAATTATTGCTCCAGTCCGAGTTCGTCCTCTCCTCCTTTGTCCTCAGTTACCATGGTTTGATGGTATCTTGAGGGAGATGCAGCGACAAGGACGAAGATTAGAGCATTGCTGGCAGAGATCCACCCTTGATGACGACCATCTTAGGTTGATTGAACATTACCAAGTCTATTATTCTGCAATCTCCCATAAGAAGACAGATTTCCTGTCTGGGGAGATTGTGGCTGCTTAGAACCTACCAGCTCAGCTCTTTCAAACTGTAAACAGACTGTGCAACCCAGCCTGCCTGCAGGTTCAAAGAGCCTTTTCACAAGTAGGATGTGAACAGCTTGCTTGCTTCTTTGTGGCTAAGGTGGCTGACATCAGGGCGGTACTCCAACTTGTATCATCTATGGGAAGAAGTGATGGATTGGTGCCTGGTCACTTCCCCTGAGCTCTCCTGGAGTTCCTTTTACCGGACGGAGTTCATTGATGTCATGCGGATTGTCCAGGGTATGCACCCTATGCTGTAGTTTAGATTCGGGCCTAACCTCCCTGATAAAGGGTTGTTGTGATGTTATTGGCCCAGTCCTAGTGCAGATAGTCTGGTGCTCCTTGGAGACGGGTGAGTTTCCTAGCTCCCTGAAGGAGGCAGTGGCAATGCCCCTCCTGAAGAAAGCTTCTTTGGACCCAGACTGGCATGCTAGCTACAGACCAATCTCTAACCTTCCCTTTGTGGGGAAGGTGATTGAGAAAGTGGTGGTGGTTCAACTGGAGAACGATTTGACCATCCATATCATTTATGAACCACTCCAGTGTGGTTTTCGAAAGAGACATAGTACAGAGACTGTGCTGGTTCGGGTGCTCAATGACCTCTTCATGGCAAGAGATCGAAAGATCCATTCTATCCTGATTCTTCTCGATCTCTCTTCAGCATTTGACACTGTGGACCATGGGGTACTTCTTGAATGTCTGAGGTTCATCTGCAGACTGTTTAGTACAGTCCTCAGGTGATTTAGATCATTCCTCACTGGCAGAACTCAGAGGGTGGTGTCAGGAATAAATTCCTCTGGCCCAGTCTCTCTGTCATGTGGGGTTCCTCAGGGTTCGGTGTTGTCCCCCTTGTTGTTTGCAGAGTACATGTTGCCCCTCAGAGACATTGTAAGAAGGTATGGGCTGAGGTTTAACTGCTATGCTGATGATACCTAGCTCTACCTATCTTTTGCACCCAACCAGGATAGAGCTCTCTCGGTATTTAACAACTGCCTCGCTAAAATCCAGAACTGGATGAATTCAAGCTGGCTGAGGTTGAACTCAGAGAAGACGGAGGTGATGGTCATGGACCTGGGCCACACAATAGAGATGATGGGAGCCGGTTTGCCTTCAGGATTATTTCTGATGGCTCCCAGCTCCCAACCTCTGAACAGGTGCGGAAGCTGGGAGCGATTTTTGATGACGGGCTGATACTACAATCGCAGATGTCAGCAGTCATCAAATCATCCTTTTACCATCTGAGGAGCATCTCCAGGATTAAGCACCTAGTTCCGTCCAGTGATCTGCCTACATTGGTTCACGCCTTTGTGACCTCACGCTTTGACTATTGCAGCTCCCTTTATCTAGGGCTACCTGGGGTTGATATCCGCCACTTTCAGCTCGTGCAGAATGCTGCGGCCCTTCTATTGATGGGTACTCCTCATGCCTGTCATATTTCTCCGGTGCTGCGCGAACTGCACTGGCTGCCAATACAGTGGTGGATCACCTTTAAAGTCAGTCTTCTGACCTACAAAGCCCTACATGGACTGGGCCCAGACTACTTGAAAGAGCTCCTGGTGCCCTACTGCCCTCAGCAATCACTCTACTCGGTGGATGAGGGGTTGCTAGAGGTTCCGAGGGTTACTTTGAAATCTTCGGGGGCCAGTACTCTTATATACGTGGGCGCCCCAACCCTCTGGAATTCTCTACCCTATCTGCTGCGGTATTGCATGTCTGTGGAGGAATTTAAATGGGCCTTAAAAACCCATCTGTGGTTGTCAGCCTGCCCCTGATGATGATGTTTTAAGACATTTTATGAATTCAGTATTATTGTATTTGTGTTTTATGTATTGTTTTATGAAGCTTATTGTTAAGTCGCCTTGGTTTCAGAAAGGCGCGATATAAATAAAGAATATTATTATTATTACAATTAATGGGTTTACCTTTCTCCTATAGGGAAACCCATCATGTAATTTGCCGTTATAAAGGAGTGTTTATAATGGCAAACACACACCGAGTTTCCCTAGCTCTGCACATGCCCAAGTCATGACTCTTCCGGGTTTTCTCCGCTCCCAACTGTGCCTCAGAGACCACTCCACAGATGACTCACCAGTAAGTTACTGGGGGGAGAAAAACAAAACCTCTAAAGGGCAGCAGCAAGAACAGACAAAACAAAGAAAAAATAAAAAAAATAATTGCTCAAATGGACCCCAGCAGCTCTAAAAGTAAACCGGAGGGCGGCTGTGGCAGAACAACATTTATTTTATATAATTGCTGTGATGAGAAAGGTAAACCTAGAAATTACATAAAATAAAATAATGGGGTGGTGTGTAAACTCGAATTTTACACACACCCTTGGTGTCAGATGCCTAAATAAACCCCTTGAGCTTCACTTTCAGGGTTTATGTGGCATCCAGCACTTCAGGTGTGTGTAAAATTCTCATTACACACACCACCCCATACTTTATTCTATTTATTTTTATTATTAAGCCTAATGAGAAATATAATGATGACTCAGAAGTGAACTATTTTCTTCTGATCTGTAAACTATGGAAGCACATATTGTATTCTGCTAGAAAGCAGCACATTCTAGCTTTATATCAGTAGATAATTACTGTTTCTAACATTTAAAGATCTATAGTAAAATGTCTGTACATCGATAATACTTTTGTACGGAAATGTGGAAATGAGTTTGTCTTCATAAAAAAAAATATCATGAAAGACATTGGTGTGTTCATAAGTTTCTGATGACAACAGTTTCTTTCACAGGTAGAATATGACAACCTCCAATCTCTTCTGGCAGAGCAAAACATAACAGATCAAACGCTGACTGTGATGAGAGTTAGATTTCTTGCTGGTTTCAACAGCAAGTTCCTGATAATGAATAATATAGGCAAGTAATAACATGCAGTTAAAGAAGTATAGCTTTTCAAATGAAAAGAAAACCTTCATTCATATCATACAAAGTCACAGGTGACCTTAAGAAGAATTCAGACTTTCACGTACTAGTCAATCTACTGAATTTATTTTGGTCATTTTCTATAACAGTGATATTCCAAAACTCCCTAATGACTCAAGATCACAGTGCATTAGGAACTAACGTATTAAACATGGTTGTAACATGGTATTTTGTAAGACAAAGAACCTCCATGCAAAAGCATTGAGGAAAGGGTTACCACCAAAGGGCACTGGCCATAAAGCCAAGTTTCAAAGAATGCAAAATAACATATACCACCATAATGTAAAACATCATGGGCTGTATATGCAAATCACCATGACATTTTAGGCTGGTTCAGCTTTAAGCTAGAATACATAGTGCCACGGGGCCTCTCACACAATTTTATTTCAAAGGGGCTGCTATCATGAAGCTCTTGTTTTTCTCTCTCTCTCTCTCTCTCTCTGTCTGAAAATACAAAAGATACATTATGAAAGGTACTGAAAAAATTATCTATTCATTCATATTTTTATGGATTCAAAATAATATATGTAGTCAGAAAAGGCACTGAAAAGCACCAAACTGAATGTTGTAAAGTATTAATTGATGGCATGAATGGGGATTGTTGTTGTTCCCAAATATGGATAGTCATACATCACTGTCTCCACCCCACCCCCAACAGTATACATGTCCTCACCATAGTACTGTCTCCCCATCCCAACACAGCATTTTCTCACACCCCCACTTCAGCACTTCTCCCAATCAAGGTGAGATTGGGGTATTGCAGTTCAAAAATATATTAACGAACATTTATTCCCATATTCTGGGTACAGGAAAAAGAAGGAAGTGCTGTAGTGGTGCAGGAGTATACTATGGTGGGGTGAGGGGCAGTGCTGTGGTGAGGGCAGTATACTGGTGGTGGTGGGGGGGGGAGTGGTGTATGGATGGCCGGCTATCTGGTTGAGGAAATATTCTTTACATTCATGCCATCAACTAATACTTTACAAAATTCTGTGTGGTTCCTTTTGGTATCTTTAGTACTTGATTTTGAATAGTTGTTTATTTTCAATGGTTCTTAAAAACCCTGGGAAAGGGGTGACAGCTAGGCATAGCCCCTTTTTGTGAAACAAAAACAACGAACAAGAAAAATTAACAATTAGAAAAAATAAACATGACAATCAGATTTGAATGACATCCACAAGTCTCATTTGTAGATCTTACCATGTTGTTTCTGTCATAAACTTCAATAATTCCATATTAGCTGCCAGAAAGTAGGACAATGATATTGCTTACGTTTATTTTATTTTAATTTTTTGAATTTATTCTTTTGGTAACCGGGTAAGGCCCACTAGGCATAAGTGCCTGTTTTCAGGGGTGACCTGGGAGCACTGGTGTGGTTAAGTGACTTGCTCAGAGTCACACAGTATGCAAATGGGGGTGTGGGAATCAAACTCATGTCTTCTGGATATACTAAACTCATTCACAGCTCATTACTCTAAGCTCCAGACTATACTGCTAGCTATCCCTCAGTGTCTGATATTGCAGTAAGCTTGATGTATGCCATTTTCCATATGCTTGTATTAAGGAGAATTTCTCCAATTATGAATTGTGTATGGTCTGTCAGGAATATTTCTTTGTTATCTTGGATTACTGAAAATAATAAAGTTAAAAGATAGTTACATTCAATAAGGTGGAACACAGGCTTTCAGCAAACTCATGCAAAAACTGCAAAATTATTTTAAAATTGCATCTTCAAATACCTATAAAAACACAACGGCTCATACACAGTAGGTGCATGCATTTTTAACTGTTTAATATTGTTTTAGGATGTTCCATTGTTCAGTAATAATAATAATAAAACTATTTATACTGCTCCTTTCACAAATTCAAGGTGCCTTACAATACTTACAAATATAACAGATAAAGCATCAATCTTACAGTAATCTGAGCGCATAAAATCACATTAATTAATTAAAATATTCAAGACTTTGAATACCATGGAACATATCATGCTTATAAACGTTTACTAAATAAAACTTATTGCATGGATTTATGTGTGTAAAATATATCTAAATCTGTATGGGTTATAAATTAGGGCTATTAGTTTACAGTGTCTGAAAAAGAAAAAATCCAGTACTCAGTACTTAGTTGCAATCAAAGGCACAAAATGGTTACAAAAGTCATTTTGCACGTGTGCTAAATTTGGAATCTAATGAGCCATGGTCAGTGGGGTCGGTAATAATTCCTGGGTACCAATAAAGTCATTTGCAAGGGGGCAGTGGTCATTATGTTAATGACCCAGTAGACCTCACTTTTAGAACCGTGGCTCTTGCAATTCAGGTTACAGATTGCTGTTCCCTGTCTGAGGAACTGCCTACTAAAAGCAGACATTAAGTCAACAAGAATGCAAACAACCTTAGAAACATAGAAACATAGAAGTTGACGACAGATAAGGACCACAAGGCCCATCCAGTCTGCCCATTTCTTTTTTCTACCTTATAAATGTGCCATCAGCCTTTGCTCTGTCAGTAGCCTATCTATTCATAGTCATTTGTATTGCTCCCTTGTGCCTATCCCATGCCTGTTTGAAGCCCTGCACTGTATTCATAGCCACCACTTCTTGTGGTAAGCCGTTCCATGCATCCACCACCCTTTCTGTGAAAAAGAATTTCCTCACATTCCCCCTTAATGGGCCCCCCTCTAATCTCATGCTGTGTCCTCTTGTCCTGCTATTTCTCTTATATTTAAACATGTTAGACTCTTTCACCTTGTTAATGCCCTTAAGATGTTTGAATGCCTCAATCATCCACCTCTCTCCTCCTTTGCTCAAGGGTATACATATTGAGCTCTGTTAATCTGTCCTCATATGTCTTCTGATGCAGTCCCTGCACCATTTTGGTTGCCCTTCTCTGGACTGCCTCAATTTGGTTAATGTCCTTGTGAAGGTGTGGCCCAATACTGCACGCAGTACTCCAGATGAGGCCTAACCAGTGTCTTGTAAAGAGGGATTATTACGTCCCTCTTGTGACTTGTGAATACCCTACTAATCACACTAACACCCCCTAGCCTTACCTACTGCTTTAGAAGTCTGCTTGGATGATTTCAGGTCATCAGTGATGATGCCCAAGTCTCTTTCTTCCTTTGTGACAGCTAGCTACTCCCCTCCCAGCCTATAGGTGGCTTCAGTGTTTCTCTTCCCTATGTGCATGATCTTGCACTTCATTGCATTAAATCCCAGTTGCCACTCTTCTGACCATTTTGCTAGTTTATCCAGATCTCTTCTCATTCTGCCCACCCATCTGGATCATCTACTCTGTTGCAGATCTTGGTGTCTTCTGCAAACAGACAAGCCTTACCCTCTAGTCCATCTGCAAGGTCATTAATGAAGATGTTGAAGAGGACTGGCCCCAGGACTGATCCCTGAGGTACCCCACTTGTGACTTGCATCTCTTCTGACTGTATACCATTTACCACCACTCTCTGTTTTCTGCCCGTCAACCAGTTTGCCACCCAGTTGACCAACTTCTGACCCACCCCGAGCCTACCCAGCTTAATTATCAATTTTCTATGTGGAACAGTGTCAAAAGCTTTGCTGATGTCAAGGTAGGCGACATCAACTGTTCCCCCTTGGTCCACCACTCTGGTTACCCAGTCAAAGAAATCTATGAGATTAGTTTGACAGGACCTTCCTTTTGTAAACCCAATCTGTCTTGGATCCTGTGCCCCTATGGATTCCAGGTGTTGCACTATCCTTTCCTTAAGGACTGCCTCCATAATCTTGCCCACTACTGAGGTAAGACTGACTGGTCTGTAGTTCCCCCGCCTCCCTGCTACCACTTTTGTGAAGTGGGATCACATGAGCCCTTCTCCAGTCTTCTGGGACTCTCCTGTGCTCAGAGACTCACTAAATAGTTCTGCTAATGGCTCTGCTAGTTCCACCTTTAGCTCCTTAAGTACCCTGGGATGTATGCCATCAGGTCCCATTGCCTTATCCACCTGATCTTGTAAGCTCTTGTAGGACCCTTTCTTTTGTGAAGGAGTAGTGCTCACCTCCCTCCCCCTGTGTCCATGATGCTAAGCTGTGGGCCTGCCTACCTTCTCTTCAGTAAATACTGAGCAAAGTATCTATTTAGGATAGATGCCTTTACAGCGTCCTCCTCCTCCTCACATGCCCCTTTCTCCATTAAGCTTAGCAATACCCTCTGACTTTCTCCTTTCACTAATGTATCTATAGAAAGTCTTGTCACCTTCTTTTACTGTCCGTGCTAGTTTTTCCTCAGTTTGGGACTTTGCCTGCCTTATTGCCTTCCCTGCTTCCCTTAGGGCAGTTTGGTATGCCTCCCTATCTTCATCCCGTTGTGTTCCCTTATATTTCCTGAAGGCCAGCCTTTTGGCTTTGACCTTTTCTGCTACTCTATTTGAGAACCAAAGTGGTTTCCTTCTTCTTTTGCACTTTCTTTTCTGTCTAACACAATGGGATGTTGCTTCAAGTATTGCATCCTTAATGCTTGCCCACTTTGCCTGTACCCCCTCACCTGTGTTTCTTTTTGCCAGTGCTAGCTTAACTCTGTTGGCCATCTTATCAAAGTCAGCTCCTCTGAAGTCCCATATTTTGCCTTGGAATGGGATGATTTAGATGTAGTAGCCAAATTGAACCATACCATGTGATGGTCACTGGCCCCAGGTGACCTTCTACCTGGAGATCTGTGATCCCTTCCTTGTTAGTCAGTACTAGATCTAGGATAGCCCTGTCTCGTGGGTTGCTGTACCAGTTGTTTGAGGCCCTCCCTGCAGGGAATCCACTATGTGTCTAGTTCTGGCAGATGTCCCTGCTGGTATTGACCAATCTGTATCCGGCATGTTGAAGTCTCCCATTATCAGAACCTCCCTTAGCTGTCATGTTTTGTATATCTTCTAACAGTAATGTGTCTATGTCCTCCCCTGGCCTGGGGCCTGTGAACAACCCAGTTCTTATTGCTTCCCATTTCCTGTTCCAGGGTGACCCACAGTTCTTCTGGCTCCTTATGTGTATTCTGAATTTCTGTAGCTTTGATATTTTCATTGACATACAGGGCCCTCCTCCCCCTTTTGCACCTCGGTCTCTTCTGAACAATACATAGCCAGGTACTGAAGTCTCCCAAGTGTGGTTACTGGTAAACCACGTCTCACTAATTGCAACTATGTCCAGTTTAGCCTCTGACATTGTTGCCTGCAGGTCTGGGATCTTATTTCCCAGGCTGTGAGCATTTGTGTACATGATTTTCCATTGGCCAGATTTTGGTGTGTTAGTTGTTGGGTGAGGTTTGGCATTACCCCTGTGTGTCGTATGGGGAGACAAACCTTTTTTCTTACCTGGTGATGCAAATGAACTGCAAACATGCTGAATCCCTGTTTGGCCACTAGCTGAGGGGGGAGGGGTGTTCTTCCCATTCTACGTATGGGGTGCTGCACCTTCTGAGGTGAAAGGGTGGAGTGAATGTCAGAGGATGGGCTGGAAATCAAGCATTGGAAGGGGACTACTGGATGCCAATGATGTCATGAGGGAGTCTGCACCAGTAACTGTGAGTACCTGTCTTGATAACTGAGGGGGCTCACTGCATCAGCAACTTGGGAAAGCCTGCATCGGTAACTTGGGAGTGTTTGTATCAGTACAGTGGAAACTAGATTTGGTGATGAGATGACTAGATCAGGAAATAGGGGGCTAAATCAAGTGTTAGCACTGCAATGGGAGACCACAGGACTGCATTAGGAGATTGGGGACCACACTAAGTGAATAGATAATGGAATAAGATTGGTGCAGCAATTCTACAGGATTATATGGGGTTGCTATTACATAGAAACATAGAATTTGATGGCAGATATGGACTGCTTGGCCTACCTAGTCTGCCCATTTCCCTAGCTAAAGGATAAGCAGCAGATCCTAGTTAACCAACATCCTACTTCCTCCTACCCCCACTAGAATTGCCTTATGTCTGTCCCATGCATTCTTGAATTCCCCTACAGTTTTTGACTCCATGACCTCCTCAGGAGGACTGTTCCATGCAGCTACAACCTTCTCCATGAAGAAATACTTCCTCATGTTACCTCTGAACCATCCCCCTCTATCTTCAGATTGTCCCCCCTTGTTCTTGCACATCTCTTTTTCTGAAAGATGCTGCCCTCTTAGACTTTCTTGATTTCCCTGAGGTATTTAAAAGTTTCTGTCATGCCCCCCCCTTCCTCAAGGGTATACATATTAAGCTTCTTTAGTCTTTCTTTATATGTCTTCTGGTGCAGACCCTGCACCATTTTGGTTGCCCTCCTCTGGGCAGCCTCCACCTTGTCTATATCTTTGCAGAGATGGGGTCTCCAGAACTGCACACAGTACTCCAGATGTGTCTTGCCAACTGTCTGTACAGAGGGATAACACCTTCTTGTTTTCTACTGGTGATGCCTCTCCCTATGCATCCCAGTATCCTCCAGTCCTCCTTACTGCCTTCTTACATTGCTTGCCTACCTTTAGGTCATCTGATAAAACTACCCCCAGGGCCATTTCCATTTTTGTTGTTGTCAGTATCTCTCCCCCCATTGTGTACTCTTCCCCTGGGTTATTGCTTCCCAGGTGGATTACTTTGCACTTCTTTGCGTTGAATCTAAGCTGCCACACATTTAACCATTCCTCCAATGTTGCCAAGTCCCTTTTCATCCTTTCCACCACACCTTGTGTATCAACATTGTTGCAGATCTTTGTGTCATCTGCAAAGAGACATACTTTTCCTTCCAGTTCCTTTGCAATGTCACTTATAATGACATTAAAAAGGACAGGTCCCAGTACTGAATCCTGTGGTATCCCACTAGTAACCCCCCTTTCTTCACTGTGGACTCCATTTACTAGTACCCTCTGCATTCTGTTGTCCAGCCAATGTTTTACCCAGGCTACCACCTTGGGACCCACTCCCAGGCTGGCTAATTTGTTTATTAATCTTTTGTGTGGGACTGTGTCAAATGTCTTGCTAAAGTCTAGGTAGGCCATGTCCACAGCCCCTCCCTGTCTACTACTTTGGTCACCTAGTCAAAGAAATCAATTAGATTCATCTGACATGACCTTCCTGTGGAGAATCCATGCTGCCTTGGGTCCTATGCCCCACTGGCCTCTAGGTACTCAACAATTCTTTCCTTCAGAAGTGATTCCATCATTTTCCCTACCACTGAGGTCAAACTGACAGGTCTGTAGTTTCCTGCTTCTGTCTTGCACCCACTTTTGTGAAGAGGAATCACATCTGCCCTCCTTCAGTCCTCAGGTACTACACCATCCTCCCATGATTTGTTAAAAAGGGTAGCCAGTGGTGCTACTAGTTCTCTTTTAGAATTCTGGGGTGAATCCCATAAGGCCCCATTGCTTTATCCATCTTCAGTTTTAGGAGTTCTTTCAGAACTCTTTCTTTTGTGAAAGGACTGATATCAGCTCCCCTATCCAGAGTGCTTCTATTGACTGGATTACGTACCTTCCCCTCCTCTTCCTTTGCGAATACTAAGCAGAAGTATTCGGCTAGTATCTCTGCTTTTTCACTGTCCCTCTCTGCCCAACCACCCTCCTCTTTATTCAGCTTCAGTATCCCTGCCTTAGTCTTTCTTTGCTCCTAAATGCACCTATAAAAGGTTTTATCCCCCTTCTTAACCGAGTTGGCTATCTTTTTCTCTGTTTGGACCTTTGCTATTCTGACTGTCTTCCCCACTTCCTTCCACTTTAACTGGTACAGTTATTTGTCCTGCTCATTCTGTGTTTTCTTATACTTCCTGAATGCTATATTTTTCTCCCTAACCTTCTCTGCCATGTCTTTTGAGAACCATGGTATTTTTTTCTTTCATTTTGATTTGTTTATATGCTTTACACAAAGGCTTGTTGCCTCTGTGATGGCAGTTTTGATGTTTTCCCATTGTTGCTCCACCCCACCTTCTTGCCTATTTGCTAGTGCTTTTCTGGGTCACTCTTCCATTTTGACAAAATTAGCCCTCCTGAAGTCCAGTACCTTCACTTTTGTATGGCTTGACTCTACAGCTAAGTTTATCGTCAACCACACTGTTTGATGGTCACTTGTTCTCAGATGGCTACCCACTTCTAGTTATGAGATCCTCTCTCCATCCCCATTTGAAAGTACCAGGTCTAAGACTGCTTTCTTCTGAGTGGGTTCCAAAACCAGCTGTCTGAGACATGCCCCCTGTAGGGCATCAAGAATGGCCCTGCTCTTGGATGTGGCTATAGCAAAGGTGCTCCAGTTAACATCTGGCATATTCAGGTCATCCATCAGCAATATCTCCTCTTTCTCTGCCATCCTAAAAATGCCTTCTGTCATTTACTTGTCCATTTCCTCCCCCTGAGATGGGGGTCTGTATACAACCCCTGTGCAGATTGTGGTGCCATTTCCAGTCTCCAGGGTGACCCACAATGCCTCCTCTCCACCCTGTTTACCCTTTTGTTCCATTGCTTTGATCCATTTCCTTACATAGAGAGCTACTCCCCCTCCTTTTCTACCCTCCCTGTCCCTCCTGTAGATTGTGTACCCTGGTATGTTGACATCCCAGTCATGGTTCTCTGTGTACCATGTTTCTGTGACTGCCACAATATCTAGGCATCCCTCTTCCATCAAGGCCACCAGTTCAGGGAGCTTGTTATCTAGACTATGGGCATTGATACCCATTACCCTCCATTTTTTGATAGCCTTAGTCCTTATTGCCCCATCACTGTCCTTACTGCCTTTGTCCTTTTCTCAATTTACCCCTGCCCTTCTCCTTATAAACTGCTCTATCTTGGTGTTTACCTCACTTACTACCCTGATTTTTAGGAGGGGGGGCTAGGATTTCACTTATCCTTTTCAGTACCTCCCCCTTGGCTAGTCTAAATACTTGCCAATGTAGCATTTAAACCTATCACCTAGGATCCTGGTTCCCCTCCTGGACAGAAGCAGACCTTCTCACAAGTATAGGCCTTTAACCCTCCAGGTGGAGCCCCAGTGCCCAATGAAGCTGAAACCCTGAGCTCTGCACCAGTTTTTCAACCACTAATTGAATCCCATGGTGTGGAGTACCCTAGCCTCACTCATACCAGAGACAGGCAGCAATTCCAAGAAGGTTACTGTGCATGCTACTTGTCTAAGGCCCCTCTCAATTCCACAAACTTCCCCTGCACCGCTCCAATCCCTTTCCCAGTTGGGTCATTTGTCCCTAGGTGGACAATGACATCCAGTTCCCTCTCCCATGCAGCTGCTTTCATGATCCTGAGGATTCGCTCCCTGTCCCTCCAGGCCATGGCACTAGGCAGGCACCTTACCCTCCCTCCCCCAAGTTCTACCCTCCTAATAATGAAGTCCCCTACCAGGAGTTGTTTCCTTCCCCTGTGGGGTCATATGCCACCCTCCTGTGGGTCTCCTTTGTGGAGGTTCGCAGCATCCTCCTTGGTCTCCACTATGGGTGTCTCCATGAAGGAACCACACTCTGCAAGAATGGCATATGAATTGTAGAGCAGTACAACTGGAGGGATGCACCTCTGTTCCACCACCCTCACCCTCCATGAGCCCACTGTGGTCCAACTGCTTCTTTTTCTTGGCAACCTATAAGGCAGTGGCGGTGGCCCTGGTGGTCCCTGGGTAGAAAAGGAGGTCCCCCGAATCCTTGCCATCTCAGCCTGGAGATGAGCAACCTTCTCCCTCAGCCCAGAGAGGTGCCTGCAGATGAGACAACACCTCATTCTTCAGAACGTCTCCTGGAAGACTGCTGCTCTGCAGCCACTATTCTGCACCACTCCCATCATGTCTTTATTTGTGGTCCCTTAACTGTTGTTTTGTATACTTACTCTTTCCTCTCTCTGTTTAATTTATTTATTTGTTTTTTATATATAAATATTTTTTCCCTACTTTCCTATTGCCTCCATGCCCTTTAAGCTCATGCTTTTCCTTATCTGAGACAGTAAGTTCATATATTCCTCAGTAGTCTCCTTTTACTTGCTCAGAGTCAGACATTCAGCAGCTAGAGGGTGATGGAGAAATACTTTTTTCTTTCCCTGATGGTGATTCTTTTGTGCCTCTGTGATCACTCCCTTCCTGCTCCCAAATGGGAAGTTCCTGTTGTTAGTCAAATCCTGTGCCTATAACAGTTGAACCAGCTAAGGGTGGGGATGGGGTGTAGGGGGGAGATGGAGGACCATACAGTCCCAGTAGAGTAGAACAGTTTTAACAGCACCTCCTTCCTCTTGCTATTCTCTGCCACAAGCTATCTAGGTCAGTTTTTAAATGCAAATGCCTAGATTCCTTCTCTCTAAGCCACTCCCCTAATTAACAGTTTGTTTCTTCACCTAGTTAAATGCACAGATAACAATTCCTTCACCTTAATTCACAGTTTTTTCTTCACCTAGCTAACTGCACAGATAACAATTCCTTTGCCCAACTCAGACAAACACAATCTTTTTTTGGTTTGTTTTTACCTTAAATTGAAGTTCCCAGTAATAGAGTTCTAGTTCTTTAGTCAAGTAGAGTAGTATAGTTCTAACAGCACCTCCTTCCTCTTGCTATTCTCTGCCACAAGCTATCTAGGTCAGTTTTTAAATGCAAACATCTGTCTTCCTTCTATCTAAGCCACTACCTCTAATTAACAGTTTGTTTCTTCACCTAGCTAAATGCACAGATAACAGTTCCTTCACCCTAATTCACTGTTTTTTTCCTTCACCTAGCTAACTGCACAGATAATAAATCCTTCACGCAACTCAGACAAACACACTCTTTTTTTGGTTTGTTTTTACCTAAAATTGAAGTTCCCAGTAATAGAGTTCTAATTATTTAGTCCTATAGAGTAGTATAGTTCTAACAGCACCTCCTTCCTCTTTTTGTTCTAGACACTGGAGAGTGCTTAGAACATATCAGGATCGGGGTGGATACCACAACACATAGACTTACAACACCAAATAATGCCACATCTGCAGATATTCACTTGGATGTTAGCAGGCACTCTTCAGAATTTCCCTAACAATGGAATGATAGATTTGCAGTGTGCTGTACTTGCCAGGAAGATCCTTCCTTCTGCAGTGAGGAGTACATCTGGGTTAGATCTGTGTAGAATGCAAAATTCTGCTGTTGGGATTTGTGCGACATGACAGTTCCACTTCTAAAATGTTTTTTGTAATTTCTTTTGTAATTCTGCAGAATTCCTAAAAGAATTTTGATGTAAACCTCAGAATAGTTTTCTTTATAAAATGGCTAAACAATTTTTAGAAATCTCATTGGCCAGGAGACATCACCTGACTGTGCATTAAATTTCTATAAACACACAGTCAGGTGCCAAATCTCATCCTCCTCCCAAAAAAAAACTACTTGGAGCCATTTCATCAGTGTAATAAGCCCCTCCAGTGTGTGCACCATAGCATTTTAACACGCTTCCCAGGGGCATACGATCAGTGGGCCTTCAGCCCGATGCCTTACTACACCCCAGGGCATGCATTAAAATCCTATACTGCACTCTTGTCTTGACTTATTAAGTACCTGGATTACATACAGTTTGTGGAAAATAAATCTGTGGTTTACATACCATAAACTGCGGAATATGATTCAGTGGTTAACATGTTTTCAAAGTTTTGGAATTCCAATTCTGCAGAATTAGGAAGAATTTTCCAAATTCCTCAGAATTCCAGTGGAAGTAAACTTCTGCACAGAATTCTGTGCATATCAATGTTAAGTTTTATTTTTACATTTATTTATTTAGTTTTTGTTTACTATGTAAAGGGCACTAGGCAGTCCTTTGCCTATTTTCAGGCACATTGTGCGGAGCACAAGACTGTTACCACTTGCAGAGTTTGAAAAAATGAATACAGGAAGAAATTCATAATTGAAAACATCTTATACTTAGTATTGTATGATTAATTGGTGAGAGTTAGACAGGAAACATCATTTGGAGTGATTTGTTACTGAGCAGGTCTTTAATTGTTTTTGCTTCTTAAGCTATTAGAATTCAGAATGTTCCTTTGGGTTTACTTCCTGGTTGTACTTGGCAAAGTGTTGTCTGCGGGTCAATAGGAGGAGGGAATAATCCATCTTCACTGCATTTGTCAAAATGCATAGGTATCTTTATTAGCCTTTATACTTAACTCACCCCTGGAGAACTGCCTGACCTGGTCTCAAGGCCCAATGCCCGCTGCAGCATTTCCATATTCCCTGTTGCTGAGTTGGTTTGGTAAGATGCTGCACAAAATTTACATTTGACCACTTTGCCCCAGAGCCATCCATGCCTAGTGGAATATTAAAGTTTAACCTTCTAGGGTTCTGCGGTATCTCCACTGTGGTGTGTGTTACATTTGGCTTGCTCCAAGTCAGAATCCATCTCCACTAAGTGGTGTTCAAAGCTTGCCACATTCTAGAATTTTGTATTTATTTATTATTTTCTCAGATTACAATACCTTTGAGCCAGGGACTCTTTTACAAAGGTTCCATGTCAGCAGTGAACAGTTGTTACAACAAAAGGTCATTTTCAAAGTACAGTGACAATATTGCTGAGGCAGTTACACACACTAGAACTTAACAAGGTAAGACATAATTATGGTTGGTACAATCAAAAGGTAAGGACAAGTGCCATCAGTAGGATAACTTTGTCAATAACACAGTAGTACAGTAGGGAGCAAAAATTGACAGATGGGCACATAGCAACATAGGAGGATAAACTGGGAACAAACACATAGGGTTACAGATAGGTATCAGAAATTAAATGCAGAACATCAAAGCAATAAGCATTTGACTTTGCCTGTATTAGGGTAGCAGGGATGGGGGTAACTAAACCAGGGGGGAGAGGATGTGGGGCAAAATGGGGGGCAGGGGATGGGGTGGTAAAACCAAAGGCAACAAAGGCAGAAGGTGAATTAAAAGCTGGGTGGATGGTAGCAGGTGAGAGGCTAAAAACCTTAGTAGACAGGAAGAGGAGTAGAATACAGAAAGGGTGGAAAAGGAGGTAGATGGGATGGTGGGGGGAGTGAGTGACACTAGGGAGGTTAGGGTAGGACTGGGGGACAGCATTTAGGTGGGGCAGTCACAGCTGCTAGGCATTATAAGGTGTTGCTGGATTTTGTGTTTGAAAGGTCCAAGCTTGGGTTCATTCAGCACATCTGAGGGGAGGTCATTTAACCAGTTGGGGGCTCTGTACATAAAAGCCCACTG
Source organism: Neoceratodus forsteri (assembly GCA_016271365.2). Classification (NCBI taxonomy): domain Eukaryota; kingdom Metazoa; phylum Chordata; order Ceratodontiformes; family Ceratodontidae; genus Neoceratodus; species Neoceratodus forsteri. Next base: position 1,023,678,067 of record CM028129.1, read on the forward strand.
TGCTTGTGTCTTCTGGCAGAATGGGACTTGGTAGGAGGGCTTGGATGCACTTCTTGCACAGCGAGGGTTGGGTGCATGTGTAAGAAGATGTGTGAAAGGTGGGGTTAGTCCAAGGTTGATCCTTTTTGCCAGTAGGCAGGTCTGGTATGTGATCCTGCAATTGGAGTTTAACCTTCAGCAGTAAAACCTCCTGCATCTGAAGCTCTTGTTAAATGCCAAAAAAAACAAGGCCATGCTTTTCCCACCTGTAGTCCAAGTCCCCAATCACTGCCCACTACCTCAAATTGCAACCCTTTTCGGGTGTCTCTGGAATTTGTGGCCAAATTCAAATATCTGGGGTTTGGGATTAACCATAAGTTGTCCTTCCTTGACCATATTGACTAGTTTGCAAATAAATGAAAACAAAGGCTTTGTCTGTTTTTTTGCATCAAGCATTTACTTATTCAGGAAGCCAAAACTACACTGATACAGTCCACATTCCTTCCTCTAGTAGACTACACTGACTTCCTTTATGGTAAAGATCCCAGTACTGCTTTATCTAAGCTCGACATGCTTTACCACCGAGCACTATGATTTATAAATGGAGCCCCTTACTCCATTCATCACTGTTCACTATACTCTTAACTAGGTTTGTTGTCTTTTAAACTCAGACATAAAAAAAAAAATGCTGCCACCTGGAATTACAGAACAATAATCAACAAGCTGCCCCAGTACATTTCAGATTGTCTGCCTACTTGTACTGTGGGTAGCCACCCACTCAGGAGTCTCTCCTGCATCTCCCTTGTCATCCTTAGAGTTAGGGCTTCCATAAGCTATGCCCTTCCTGTCCTGTGGGGTAACCCCCCAAAAAACCTTAAAAATATCCATCCCTGTCAAATTATTCACCTTTAAAACTCTAGTTGTGCATACTTTCAATCAGTCCTGTAAATGCTTCCCATGACAGCCCACTATCCTACTGTTTTGTACCCTTGACCTCTTCCTTTCCTCCAGCTGGACTGTTTCTAGCTAAGTACCTAGCTATTAACCACTCACCATTGTACCTTTTGTATATATTATGTATATATTATGTACACATTGTGAATATTATGCATGTTGAGAACTTCATGTACTGTTGTTCTACGATGCTCTTATATGGAACCTTCTCCCTTGCTTTGTTCTTGTGACACTCTGTAAAATTATTATATCATCTCTTATTTTACTATGTCCTATGTGAACCACCCAGGTCCGTCTTGTAAATGAGATTGTCTCTCAATGATATTTCACCTGGCAAAATAAAGACTGATTGACTGATCTTGCTCTTGAGGTGCAGCCAATTAGTTTGGGCATACAGGTCACAGGTGTGGGTGTAACTGTGAGTGCCAGAGACCAAGCGGCAAGATTTCTTAAGTGTGATGCTAATTCTTTTGAGGGTTGTGTCTGTTGTAGAACCATAGATGACAAATCCATAATCAATTATGGAGATAACTGCACTGGTAACTGTTAGTTGGAGTGCTTCACAGGTCATGCTGTGACTTTGCCTGTATAGGAGTCCTAATCTTGTGTTTATAACCTTGGATATAAGGTTGACATGCTCATTGTAAGATAACATGCTGTTGAGGGTTATCCCTATGTATTTGAAGTTATGGACTTGTTCAAGAGGTACACAGTGGCTATTTAAACTGGTTATTTGGGCTGATTTATTCTTGTTATGTGGACTGGTGAACAGCATTACATTGATTTTCTTGTAATTCATTATTAGCTTGTGTTGGGAAAACCAGGACTCCACCACTGTGAAGCTGTGCTGTAGGCTGCTAACAAAGGAGAGTGGATCAAGCTGACTAGTGAATAGAACTGAGTCATCAGCACAGAGAAGTAGGCTGCTGGTGCAGACTTGGAGGAAGGTGTTTAGAAAGAGGCCAAAAAGTAGGGGACCGAGGATTGATCCTTTGGAGATGCCTGAGTGCACTGGATGTCTGAGTGATAGGGTATTGTGGATCTTTTCCTGCTGCATTCTGCCTACAAGATAGTTTTTAAACCAGGACATAATCTCATATGAGAGTGAGATTGGGGGAAGTGACTCAATCAGGAGGGTATGATTAACAGTGTCAAATGCCTTTGTGAGATCAATGTAGATTGAACCCACTAGGTGACCATGGTCAAGCGTTTTATGAAGGAAGTCGATATACTTCAGTAGGGCAGAGGTGGTACTATGCCCCTTCTTAAATCCATGCTGCTGTGGACATTGGATGTCATATTTGGCCAGGTACTTCGATAACCAGTCAGAAATGATTCATTCCAGACCTTTGGAGAGGGGAGAAAGGATGCAGATCAGGCAGTAGTTCGAGTGTAAGGTCCTAGCTCCACTGTTATGAACAGGTGTCACCACTGCCTCTTTCTACTATTGGGGGAACTGACCAAGGCAGAGGGACAGATTTAGTATCTTGGTGAGGGGTGTCAGGATGGCATCAAGGGCAAGGTGAAGTAGTTTCAAGTCGAGACAGTCACTGCTGAATCTAGATTCCCAAGTACCCCCAGTAGATACTTTTTGGCTTCCTTTGGAGTGACTTTCTTGAAATAGAAAGGGAGGGTGTGTTTGGAGTGGGGGCCAGTTTCCGAGAGATGTCCAAGCCAGTTGGGTCATCAAAGAAGTTGGCGGGGGGGGGAGAACGCCACCCAGGTCTGTAAAGGCAGCATTGAATGTATCTACTATTTGCTTTGGGTCCTGGATGGTTTCACCATTAACATTTAGCATGGAGGGAGGAAATTTGTTGGTTTACCAGTAAGGTCCTTGAGATTATCTCTCAATTTCCTGCCATTACCCCAGGAATTTGAGAGCATTTCTCTAAAGTGGGTGGTTTTGGCTAGGTGGGTCTCACAGGTACAAGCGCTTCTCGCAGCCTTGTAGAGCTGCCAGTTGGCTGGCTTACCCGTAACTCAAGCTTTGTGCTAGAGGTGGTAACGTGAGGCCATAATGTTTAGGAGGGAGCTGGTGATTCAGGGGTTGCACACACCTTTGACTTTCCATTTTCTAAAAGGGGTGAAGATATCACAGGCCATGTTACAAAGAGTAATAAAATGATCGAGGGCTAGATTTACACTTTTAGCCGAGTCATTTGGTGATCAGTCACATTGAAGGAGATAGGTCTGAAACTGCTTAAGCTGCCCTCATTTGAGAGCACATTGGTAGGACGGCTTTGTGGGGACCTGTTAGACCAATGACAGATGACCGGAGAATGGTCACTGAGAGAGTTTGATAAGATCACAGTGTCCATGAACCTCTCTGGGTGATTTGTGAAAATCAGGTCGATCTGTGAGCTATAGCCAGTCCTATAGTTGATACTGGTGGGGGTAGACACCAATTGGGTGAGGTCAGTGGGGGCAACTGCATCTTTGTAGGGGTCAGCTGCAGTTGCAAGCCAGTTAACATTAAAGTCTCATAGTACAACAACTTCAAAGCATTAGGCAGGTTGAAGAGGTATTCAAGCACCATATTGATCCATTCATGTGTGATAGATTAATCCCAAAGTTATTTCTGTGAAGCAGGGCATTTATAGAAACATAGATAGAAACATAGAAATTGACAACAGATAAGGACCACTAGGCCCATCTATTCTGCCCATTTTCCCTGCCTACTGTAAAAGCGTCAGACCCTACTTGATCTCTGACTTTACCTCCTCATTCCTGTTGCTAGGGTTCCCCTATGCCTGTCCCATGCATGTTTGAATTCCCCCACTGTGTTTGTCCCCACCACCTCCACTGGGAGTCTATTCCATGCATCCATTGCCCTTTATGTGAATAAATACTTCCTCATGCTACCCCTTAATCTACCCCCTCCCTTGTCATGCCTCCTCATTTCTAGGCATCTCCTTTTCTGAAAGATGCTACCCTCCAGTACCCTATTTATGCCTTTTAGATGTTTGTAGGCTTCTATCATATTTCCCCTGTCTCTCCTCTCCTCCAGGGTATAAATATTTAGGTCTCCCAGTCTCTCCTCATATGACTTTTGGTGCAGGCACTGCACCATCTTTGTTGCCCTTCTTTGAACTGCCTCCACCCAGTCTACATCCTTGCAGAGATGTGGCCTCAAGAAATGGGCTCCATATTCCAAGTGAAGACTCACCAGTGATCTGTACAGTAGCATCACCACCTCCTTCTTTCTGCTGGTGATACCACCCGCTATGCACCCCAGCATCCTACTGGCTGTCCCCACTGCCTTGGCACATTGTTTGGCCACTTTGAGGTCATCAGATATGATTACTCCCAAATCCCTTTCCTGTTTGGTGACCATCAGTTTCTCCCCCCATCATGTAATCCTTCCTGGGTTCTTGCACTCCAAATGCATGATTTTGCACTTTTGCGCATTAAATCTCAGCTGCCAAACTCTGGACCATTCTCCAGTTTACCTAGATTGTTCCTCATTTTTTCCACCCCTTCCAGAGAGTCTGTCCTGTTGTATATCTTAATGTCATCAGCAAAGAAGAGCACCTTTCACTCCACCCCTCTGTAGTGTCTGTTATAAAGACATTAAACAGGACTGGGCCCAGGACTGATCACTGTGACACCCCACTAGATACCATCCTTTCCTGAGACTGAGCACCATTTACCACAACCCTCTGTCTTCTATCACTCAATTTCCTAACCAGTTCCTAACCAACTTTACCACCTTGTGACCCACTCCCAGGCTGCCCAGCTTGTTCACAAGTGTTCTGTGTAGAATGGTATCAAAGGCCTTACTGAAATCCAGGTAGGCCACATGTACTGCTCTCCCCTGATCCATGATCTTAGTCACCCAAGCTAAGAAATTAATTAGATTTACTTGACATGACCTTCCCACTGTGAATCCATGCTGTCTTGGATCCTGTGCTCCACTGGATTCATGCTTGATTTGCTTCAGAATGGAACTATACGGCATTCATTTTTGGATGCTTAGGCCCAGGTTTACATGCATTAGGGTGGGCATTACATTTGGCCAGGCAGGGAGTTTGCAGTAGTTCCCATCTGAACAGAAAGTATGTATGTGGCCTCTGGCAGTACAGCTCTTGCCCAGTGAGCAGGATTTAAGGGATACTGCCCCTGGCATTTTGGAGCATTCCCCACTGATAGAAGTTGAAGGTCACCATTGGCTCTGGCTGAGTTGAAAGAATGCAGTGCAAAGAAAGCCAGAGTTCAAAGAGTGAGGACAAACAGCTAAACAGCCAGCTGTATTATAGGATCTTTTACTGCCTCAGGGAACTTCCAGTTGCACCAAGAGACAGACATTCAAATGTATTAGGATCAATGTGGGGAACTACATAGCAGGTTTGCCGAGTTAAGAACCCGAGGTCATGAGTGGAAACTGGAGGAGGGAGGGTTTAAGAGGGATGTAAGAAGAACAGCCTGCCAGCAGAGTTGGTTAGTTCCAATGCCATAAATGGTTTTAAGGATGTCTAGGAGAGAGTGAAGGGTTTGGTGGTTGCTTAGGTCAGTCGCAGTACAGAGGGGAGCTGCTGGGTGGACTGGAAGGAATAAAATCCTGTATTGCAGTAAGTTCAGGGGCAGACAGTGAATTCCAGAGAGAGTAGGCATTTCTGCCATTATTGTCTATATTTCTATGTTTGTATCTCCTGTAGCCACACCAAGGCTAAAGAGGACAGAAAACAACATGGACATGATGATTCATAATAACCCACAGAAGCAAAGACCCATTTTCTTTGATCCTCTATGACGGACCAGTACCATTAGACAGAACTTCAGGGAGGGTCTGCTGGAGCTAAACCTATTCTCTAGGGTCATCCCCATATATTGAAGGCCCCTGCTGATGTAAGCCTTGAGCTAGACAGAGAGTTGCCACTTTGTGGCAGTATGCACATGTGTACCTCCTAAAAGACACAGACATGGCTGTGTGGGGGGTAACTGTTCAACATAAATATAAAATCCACACATCATGAGCCTGACATACACATGACTGTACTACCAGAAAATATAGTGTTGCTGGCAAAGTGTGAGTAATTGCAGTGTCTGTGTTAAGAGTCAAGTCTGAGAACTGTTGCATTTGACTTGTCACATACTCCCCCATCCTGGTTCCTGCTTTAGTGAGGGAAGGAAGAAGTGGTCGTAAGGGCCACAAGTGGTGCCCTCCCCATTTTGTGATCCTCCAGGCACTTTTTGGGGGAGGGTGCATCAGACCCAGAAGTGTGGTAGATTTTCTAAGATTGAGAGACTCCATCCATGAACCATTGTTGTCTTTACGGTTGCTCAGAATCTATTGATTCCATTCTGTTGTGCATCCATCAAAAAATCAGAACTTCTTATTCTGACTTTGACTTTGTTATGCTGCCTTCTGTGGCATCTGTGGTAGAATCAGAATTACAAGTTCTGATCCTGTATTCAACTCCACCTTTCTATGCACTTTAACCTTCCCCTACACAGTACAGAGGATTTTAGGAGCCCACAGTGGGCTAAGAGAAACGGTTTCTCCCTTTCCCACCCTGTCCCACCCCCAGTACCTTTAATTATTGTACCACACTGCTGCTTGCAAACATCTTCAGTGGAACTCAGGAAGGTGGCTCATCCTGGGATTCTGGAAGCAGTTAGGGTCCAGCAAGGTGGTATCTGGCTTCTTGTCCACCTGTATGTCTCTGCTCGTCCACTCCACCAAAAAGAAGCCACTCCCCAGCAAGCCTTTAAATCCAAAAAGGACTCAGTCCAGTAAACCCAGTTCATTCCAGGCAAGAATTCTTCCCATTACCAAGTATCTAGTTTGACTCTCCCAGGGACACTAAACAAAGTGCAGCTCTGTTTCTTGTGCCACACTGCCACCCCCTCCATTGGAAACTGGGACCTAGTCCATAGTCCCTAGTCCCCGCTCCCCAGTCTACTGCTGCAGCCAGTATCTGATCTGGTGCCTTTAAAATTAAGCACCATATAGCATACTATTGTACCATGATCGGTGTCTTCCCCATACTATACAAATCCTCCTAAAAGACCTTCACTTCTTCCCTCAGGTGGCCAACCTAATGAAAGTACTGGAAGCAGGCAATAAAAGATGCTCACTGACTAAGGTGTATAGTGAGTGGCTACCAAGGGCATTATTTAGGCCAGCCACCTGAGACACCAACTGGGGGCTTCTGGGGTGGATTGGGTATTATGGGGAAGAAAGGACTGTGAGCTGCACTCCCATGTGCTACTGCACTTAATTATAATGTCTCTATATTGCTTGCTTGCTACAGTGGTGAATTGAGGCACAGAGATGGGGTGCTAGTCTTACAAGGGGGCAGAACATGAAATGGTATCAGACATTGTTTTGGGGGTCCAGGGGGTATCTAACTAGGGACTGGGTAATAGCAGGGAATACTTGCCTGGAGCAAACTGGTTATACTGAAATGAACCTTTGTTGGATCAGAGGCTTGCTGCAGAGGGGACCATTTTTGCTGGAATGGACACACAGAGATATACAGGGGTACAACAATCCAAATGCCACTCTACCTTACACAAACTGCCCCCCAAGTCACAACATGAGCTTCCATCCCAACCAAGTCCCTCAAAAGAACACTGCTAGTAGCAGTGTGGTACTGTGATTAAGGAGAAGGGAAGTGAGACAGAGGGAGGGTTTTTTTTTCTTCTGGCCTACCACTGGCTCCTTGTACTTGCAATAAGTGGAAAAGTGGGTTTAAACACTTGGAGGAGTTTTGGGGGAATTCAGATTTTTGGCTTTGAATACTGCAGTTCCAAATTCTGAAACAAAAAACTGAAAATCTGATAAATCCAATTCTGGTAGATAGATTCCAAATAATTATTGTTGTCATCACCACAACAGTCTTCATTTGGTAACCCCCCCAAGATATTTACTACCCCAAATTCCAGACCATGTACTGCCAGCATTGCAGCCCCCCCTCAATATTAATTTCCATTCTTTATATCCTCTCAAAGAGTTATGATGGTTTTCATAGCTTTTACAGTAGCCCCACCACTACCATTCCCCTATTCACCCACTTCAAGTTCCAATTGGCTCTGAGGCCCAATCTTTAACATCTCCTTCATCATTACTTCCAACGCCCCCACTGGTCAACCCCTACACACACACACAAAAAAAAATAGTCCTAGGAGTGCCAAAGACCACTGTGGAACTGTCACTATCACCTTGCTGCTGCCCTCCCAAAGGCCCAAAGGATCCTTATTCTTTCTTTAACAATCTAGTGTTCCAATTTTATAATCACTGATTCAGTATCTTATTTCCACAAGTGCTGCTGACCACCAGTGGTGAACATTTGGGTGCATGAGTAAGGGGGCTGAGGGGCTGAAACTGTGAAATACCCAATTCAATAGGCCAGGAATCTGGGGGCCACCTAAGCCCCCCCCAAATGTTTGGTTTTACATGCTCTGAGAAGATGCAATCTGAGTATTTTCCTAACATAAAATCATGATGAGTAGCAAGCTGCAATCTACCATCTCCAGGGGGAGTGATCACTGTTTTACTGAACCTGCCTCCCAATATGCAGTACAGTGTCAAGTTACACACATGCCAGAGCAGCCATATTGAGCTGTTTAATTCTTCTCCCTGATTACTGAGGCAGAAGATTGAGACATAGCTCCCTAATTATCCCACAGAAGCCATTCTGGCTCTGAACCATTGTGTAGAATTACTGCTACATGTCCATTACTTACCTGCTGGGTCTGGATATGCTCATCCAACAGAGGTTCTGCTGTCTGTTCCATGATCTCTCTACCAGGACCCTATTCTCTATCAACCAATAGCCCCCCCACCGATGGATCAGGCTCAGTTATCAACACTGACAGTTCCACATCATAAATTTACAAATAGGGGACTTCAGCACTTTGTTTCCCTGCTTATGTCCACCACTGCTGACCACTCTCATCCCGTCAAAAATTTTCAGATAAGAATTCTACTTTTTGGCTTGGCTGCTACAGTATTGTGACAGGTTAAGTCTGCCCTTTGTCCTCCGTCATTTTTCTGTACCTGAAGGGGTTTTGTTAAGGGCGCTGTGGCAAGCAAAACCAGGATGTGGAAGTGGCCCTAAACTGACTTATGCCCTTTAAGGCTGCATTGTACTTGCCGGGCAGCAGAATAAAGGCTCTCCAGTGACAGTCAGCCCTTAGCTGGATTATTGGGAAAGGCTGGGCTCAAGCAATAGATTAAAGATGCACCCTCAGCCAAGAGAGGGAGAGCTGCAACCAGATTAATATAAGCATGGTGTCTGAGGGAAAGACAGAGAGGCTCACTGAATTTGCACTGCAAAGTGAAGACACTGCAGAGAATCCATACCAGAAGACATCTACTGTATACACCTGCTACGTAGCACCCTTTTCCGTTGACACCCTGATGGCGAAACAAGGAAAAGGACCACTACGGCAACATTCGTGGTAATGGTCCATTTTCCTTGTTCACCTTCCCCAGTGTTCCACCCCTTCGGGCCAACTCCAACCTGGAGTTGAATCTTTAGAGGCCGGGGGTGAGGGGGGCAGAGCAACGAAAACAATGAGTCCAGAGGTGGCAAAATACCTGCGTTGGTATTGTTCCGTCACTGTGGGGGAGGTCAACATTGTCACTGATGGGAAAACTTGGTGCTTCCCACCTGCTAGAATCTGCACAGGGAGAAGTAAACTATGAGAACACAGATCTGAAGTGGCACTCTGAATGGAATTGGGGTTGAATCTAGAGGGTGGGGTAAACCCTGTAAGCCAGGGACAGGTAGATCTGAGGTGGTCTGCCTAGATTCCTGTTGGAAAACAGGAGAGTTGATGAAAGCTCTGAGAGTGACTTGCCAGACAATGATTTAGAGGGGGTGCAAAGACAGTGGGGACTATAGAACTGCAGAAGCTGGACAACAGGGCCTTGGAGAGAGATGCAGGGGCTGAACCTTGTAATCTGTGTTGTACCTGAAAATAGGCATTTATTTGTTAACTGTGCTTACCTGGTCAATAAAACTAACTAACTAACTAACTCTCTAACTAGCTAAATAAGGGGGAACTCAAAATGGGAGAAAAATAGAGACACTAAATGTTTATTTTCATCTGTACTAAGAAGAAACCTATTGCTTGTTCTGCAAATAAAAAAAAATTGTTTAGAAACTTTGAACTTAACGTTTGTCTCATCTGTGAGTGTTTCTTTAAAAGTTCACCTGGCACATGCAACCAGACCACAAGGACAGTATGTATACATGTTAAACTATTTCTTATCTGTGTCTTTTTAATCTTCTTTCTCACTGTGGACTTGGAGCCCCTTCCCCCCAACCCATCCCTTTTATTCTTTCAAGTCTGTATTCTTGTTATGAATTAACTCTTTGGCTAGCAGTTTAATTATGGGTACTCTGCACCTGATATAGAATTTGCCTGACCTTAACTGTCTTAGCTTTGAGTTCTCTGGTTACAGTACAGACCTGGGATTGCAGAGCTAGGTTCAAGTCCCATTAGTGCCACTTAATTTCATTGTATCTGTCGGCAAGTTACTTAACCTCCTCATCTCTTAACACCTGCAAAATTGGGTGAAAGAAATACATCAATGAAAACAATACACTGCATCTTACATGGATAAATAAATCATAATGAAAAAAGCACTGGGCTCAAATAATGGATAACTTAGTACAGTAAGAAGCCTGCATCTTTTTGTATTACTGTTATTTATTAGTGTCACTCAAAATCTTGACAAAGGTTTTTGTAGCCAGCATGGTCAGTGGAAGGTGGAAGGTAAGGATGATATGGCCTATCTAGGAACCAACCTTTTGAGAGTATTTGCCAGTTTTGATGAATCACATCTCTAGAGTTCCAGTTATTTTACCAGAACAAACTGTAAACCTGTGAATTTCACCATGAATAATTAAACCTACTTTTCATTAATACTTCTTGAAGTGCTTATATCAGATGTACCAACATCAGTACAGACTTATATTATTTCATCTAATAACCAATTGATTGGATAAATGGAAGGAAAACTCTAGCACTCACCATCAAGAAAGAAAAATCCACTGGAACATGTTGAATTGCTGTGCAAATGATGTGGTACTTTATTAAAGAAATAAGAACAAGCATGTGTACAAACACTCCCCTAACATCATCTGCACAGCAATTCAATGTTTTCCAGTGGGCTTTTTTTTTTTGATGGTGAGTGCCAAAGTTTCCATCCCATTTCTCAGTTGTGACTTTTTTGCCTCTGGGCACCAGGCCTTGGGCAGCGACTCTGGTTGTGCTATAGTCTTGAACTAAATGGTTGTCTGACACACCTCAAATGAGCAACAATGTGATTATAAATAGAATAATCAGAAAAGGTTTTTGTGTAGGTATAGGAAAGAGGTTTTTTGATGAGTAAAGGTTCAGACATATAGTGCTGTACAAGGATACATTTATATATAAGATATATTGCATTAAAAGTATTTAATTGTTTACACCTCCCCAGAGACCCATTAGCACAAGACTTCTGGAGCCAAGATAAACGTAAGGCAATAATGTGAATAATCTGTCACTCTGACAGGTGGTAATGTTTCTGTCCCGCATGACTCCTTTTTACAGCTCTGGTCACACTGACAAGGCTTATCTAAATGGGCCCCATTAGCCTCACGTTTCCCTTTCTATTCAAGCCAGTCTTGTGGAAAAACCAAACCACCAGTTTGTGACAGTAGTATTTCTCAGACATTCACAACATTTCATGCAGGGTGAATAAACTGAAGTAGTACATTTATAGTAACTTAGCATCATGTCTTGAACAGTTTGACTTTAGTGAGCCCCACCATTAATTAGTCAGATGTAACATGCAGACTGATTCATGACTTTGGTTCCCTCTGAAAGCTACTTCTTCTCACATTTTATAACTTTAGGTTACCTGTTTTAGTATTTGATATGTTTCTAAACTTCACCACATAGCAGGTTCCATTTTATTTTAAAAAACAACCATCTGAGACCCAGAAATGAATGACTATGAAAAGTAAATGGTCCACTCATTCCAAGAGGGTAAGGAGGCATTTGGCTAAGCAGTGCTGAAAAGCCTATATTGCAGTTGTGTGTTCTGTGTTTGGCCAACAGCAACCGAATCTGGAAACTGGTAGCTACAGTTAGGCTTTAATTCAAACCTTGTATCTTCAGTTTCGCTGTGACACTTTGGCTGGAGACTTCATGGCCTTGGTACTGGACTGCAGTAGGTTACAATTATGGGTGTGCAAGACTCCTACACCATGTCTCACCCACCCCAATCAATCCCAACCTCTTTCATCTCCCCCAGGTCCTTCAGTCAGATTTTCAGACAGACCCAGGAGCCAGAACAGAGCTAGGAGCCAGATTTTTTTTAAATACAAAATATGTTTGGGGAAGGAGGAGGAGGAGGAGGAGGAGGATGGGAAATGTCTGGAATGAGTGAAGGGGTGGTCACAGGGCTATCCTATATCACCTGGGAAGTGAAAAGTGTTTTTTTTTTTAAATTAACTGGTCAAAGTTACTGCAGAAATATTCCAGAAGTGGCCCAATAGCCTGATTGGAGCATATTAAAAGCAAAAGTGTTGGATTTCAGCACAATCAGTGACAATAAATCTGGTATTGACTCATCCTCATCATTTGCCTGCAGGACTCCAGATTCCAGTACTGTTGTTCCTGCACCTATTACTGTATTGTATGAACATAAGAGTGTTCATTCTCCAAATGTTGTATTTATAATTGGTAAAGAATGGTGAAATGAAAATGGATCTTCCATTTGGCCTTTTTAAGTGATTGATATTTTAGAAATGTGCTAAAACAGAAACTGTGATTTTCTTTCAAAAGGTTAAGTCCTATTTGAAAAAAAATTAGACAACTGCCATCCCTGTAAAATGTTTTTTTGTAAAGAAATACTTTGATCTTCTTTCTTGGCATTATGTTGAAAAAAATCTTGAAGATATACAGGATACAATTGTGCCAATCAAGAGTAAGCAATCTATATTGCATTCCAATTTTCTGTTAATATTTTTGATAAATACTATGCTAGCTAATAAAAACTGAAAGAATATGTGTGATTATAATGGTTTATTACCAGTTTTTGTGTTACAAAATGTCAAGGAAACAGAGGTCATGTAGAACACATTTTAATACACTCTACTGTACTGTACTGTAATGTGCATGTGCTTGGCTGAGAGGCATAACCCTACTATGACTGCTATATAAATCTGTCACATCTAGAGAAAACTGCCCTGCTTTAAGCAAACGAAGGACAATCATAACTATTTGTATAGCGATTCTTATAAAAGCTAAGTAAAGGAATTCCATTCTGAATAAGTTAAATACCTATTGTAAATTGTGTTAGAATATGTTGTTGCTGGTATGTGTCAAAAGCATGCTTTATGAGACATAAATGCTGTTTGTACAGTAGTCAAATGATTTCCTCTGTTAGTGCCTCACTAAACGTGTTACCTTTATTTGTTGGAGTGCGGCATTTTGAGTTTATTTTCTGTGTCTCATGCCCCTCTCCATGTCTTGTGTCAAACTTATATGCTGTGATTTTGTTTGAGTCACAATTGTCTCCATGCTCTGAAATGCAGAATTAGATCCCAGAGTAGCTGAAGATTATGTCGTTTATAAGCAATACACTTCCTAATGGCATACGTCATGGAATTTCTCTGAAAGTATGATTAAAGCTTTTATTGCAGTACAAGGTACCAGATATCCAAAAACAGTTGCCTGGGTAATTTGATTGCATCAGCAAAATATAAAATTATTTTTTGCAAAAGAAATTCCTCTCCAAAGGTCTAGGAATGCCACCATGATTTATAGGAGCCAAGCATTTTGGTGATGTTCCTAGAAATTCTGGATAGACAACTTCCTTCCAAGACAAACTGGAGAAACCAAGTTGCCCTTTTAAATGTGTTGGATTTAAATGTAATAATTTTGCCTTAAGATGTCTTATTGTGCAGAGTGTAATGTTCCTGTTCTTGAGGGTCTTGCTACTGCTTAGCAGGTTATTGACTCATGTTGGTGTCCTGCACTCAGACCTGTTGTGTGGATGGGTAGAAAGTCGGTCAAACATCACCCAGAATGCACTATGCATTGGGGAACATGTCATGGCCAGTATCAGTATTCTTTAAATCTCAGAAGTAGTTACAGTTGCATATCACTTGATTGGGGGCTTGAAAAATTGCAGAGATAGCACTGTTGTGTTAAAATAATCCACTCCACTAATCCTCTGCATTTTATGACTTGTGGAGGGGGGAAGGTCTTGTAGAAAAGAATAGTGGACCCAGATGAATGATTCTGCAATCTCCAAGTGCACAAAGAGAAACCCTGACATGTATACTCTGCCTCCTCCTTTCTTCCTAGATGCCAAGCCATGACCTGACAGGGTTGGAGATGGGGTGGAGTGGGGAATAAGGCAACCTATAGTGGCTTAGAGGTGGTAAAATAGGTGATCCTCTGAAACAAATGGTTTGATACTCAGAGCAGGTGTAGAAGTGCAGTGATGCTGAAGGAGAGCCCATGCACACTTTAAAAGGAGGACAATTCAAAGGAACTATCAGAAACAAGGTGTTTACAGAATAATTAATGGGCACTTGCAATAGACCTCCAGAACAAGTGGTGTCAAATGACACTGTTTCTACCATCAAACACAAACTTGATAAGCACTTTGAAGAAATGCAGCTAACAGGCTATTGTCAATGAAATCATGGGGAAAAAAAGAACTTGATGGGCCAAGGATTTTCTTTCTTTTCTAAAATCAAATATGTGTATGTGTACGTTTGAAACACAAGTATTGCATGTAAAGATCAAATATTAAAGGATGTTTGAATTTGAACGCAATATGTACTTTCTGAGTTTTCTGCATGCTGTTAGTGTATTTTATATGCATAAAGGTACATGAACTGCAGTTGAGAGAACAATCCTCAGATTTCAATTACAATTGAAATACCAAAATACAGGAACTCTGCAGCAGTAGATTATTAATTGGTTGGCTGGTTTAGGATATGCATATTGATAAACAGTAATCTGTCTTAGAGGTGTCACGTAATGAGTGGGGTGCCATAAGAATCTGTGTTAGAAACAACCTTTCTATCACTTTCATAAGGGTCATAGAGTTAGGATTGAAAAGCTGGGTTTCAAAATTTGCAGATGAGCAAAATTTGGAAAGTAGCCCATTCCCAATAAGATATATACCAACTTCAAAATTACGTGTAAATATTATAAACATTACAAATGTACAGTATGAGAAATTTGTTGTTGTTTTGAGTTAATAGTTTTTATTGAGGTTTTTTTTTTATATATCATCAGACATAACCAGGTATATACACTGCATTTAGAGCAATATGAGTGTACAACAAATTAAAACATGCAGCACTTCCATGAGCAAAGCTCCCAGGAATACACAGGGTATATATGCAAACATATAGTAATAAGATACCATACTGACAGCCTCTTCTAATTGGCATAGGTGCTGAGTTGTATGGGCCTATGGGGCATTGGCCCCAGCAATATTTTTTGACCTGGGCTGAGCCCCAGCAATATTTTGCAACAGATGCTGCCCCTTTTTTAAATGCATTTTTTCCCTGCCCTGGTTTCTCTGTGCATGCCCTCTGCTATCTGTGACTGCACGCCTGCAGCCCGCCCCCCCCCTGCCCCACCCCTCTCCCACTGTTTAATTAGGCTCAGTGGCAGCGCAGCTGGCATTATTTAAAATTGGCACCTTTGCCTTGCTGCCTTCCTCCCTTCCCCTTGGTTTGTGCTCACCTCGAAAATCATTGGGGTTCAGAGTGCCATTTTTTTTTCCATTCAACTTTTATTAAAGTTTACAATACAGAGAACAAATCCACAAATCATTTGACATAAGAGAACAGTAATTACTAGACAAAATTCTACTAATTCATCCTCTCCTTCTCACCCTTCCCACCCACCCCTATCCCCCATGCCCAAGCGCATCACCTCCACCAAGCTACATCATGTATTAGCATGGACATGTACCTCAAACTTGTATAGAGTACAGGGTTTGAAAGGGGCCCCATATCCTGTTAAACTTATTAAGTTTATTAGAAAGACTAGCAATGGTTCTTTCCATTCTGAGATTAGCCAGAAGCTCCTGGAGCCACTCAAAATAGGACAAGTTATCAGAATCTTTCCAACGTCTAAGGACCACCTTTTTGACAGACATGGGGATTAATGCCATATAATATTTCCTATTCCGTACAGAAATATCAGAAAAATCCCCCAAAAGACATACTTCCAGTGTAAACAAATCCCCAAGCCCCAACAACGGGTCTACTCTTTGTTTGATGTTAGTCCAAAGTCCAACAACACTGGGACAGTTCCAAAAAATGTGAAGACGGTCCCCAGGGTGCAACTTGCATCTAGTACAAATCGGAGAGGGCACCACACCCATCTTAGCCAACTTCTGCAAGGTATAGTAAATATTATGCAAAATTTTAAATTGCATTAATCTAAGTCTCTCCTAGAATAAAAATTTATGACAGTTATGCCTGAGTTGAGGCCATTCTAATTCCTTATCTGGAAAGAGAGAAGACCAATATGAGACTGGGGCTAGGTTATCAGGGTATGCCCATGTGAATAAAATGCTATATATCTTTGACACTGCATGGGGTGAACCAGTCAAATCTGCCAGTGTGGCCAAAAATGAGATATGGGGAGCTGGGGGCGGAGTAACTCCGAAAACTTTTAACACGAGGTGCCAGAGCTGATAAATTCTAAAAATGTTCCTCTCAGGTATCCTAAACTTCTGCATAATTTCCACAGAGGAGCACCACTGTCTGTCAACCGTCGTCAAATCTTTCAGCTGACAATTTGCTAACTGGGAGAGCCAGTTATGCGATAAGAACTTATTATCTATTTGTAGACAAGGATTACCATTTATTGGCTGAGGCAAGTCCTTAACATTATCATATTTGAGAAACGCACACAGTTGAGCGTGCACAATAATCGATACTGCAATAGGAGAGTTACGCAACGCACCCGGGAGAGACCCTAATTCAGTGTACATCAACGCTCCAGGGAGGAGACCATATTTTTTGATGGACGCTAACTCCACTCTGAGCCAAGCCGGGACATAGGAAGATTGTGCTAGTAGGTGCTCAGGTGTCACCCACCTGAGATATTTGTTAGCCTGGCTGGCCCAATAACACAGCCCTATATGTGGAATTCTTAAACCCCCTTTTCCTTTGGGAGCAGCCAATTTGTGAAAAGCCATTCTAGATTTTTTATACCCCCATATAAAATTGGAAAACGTGGTATGGATTTTTTTAAACCAGGACAACGGGAGGCCAATATTTAACATATTAAGGGGATAGAAGAGGCGGGGGTAACATTCATTTTAATTAAATTAATCCTTCCCCAGAGGGACAGAGGAAGTAGCATCCACCTACATAGATCTTGGTCTATTCCTTGGGCCAACAAATCCAAATTTAATTGTTTAAGCTGGGAAACAGTGCACGTCAGAATGATCCCAAGATATTTAATGGAATCATACTGCCAGGCAAGCCCTAAAGACATGATCTCCTGCTTGTAAACCCTGTGATTAAGAGAAAAGACCAAAGTTTTTCCAATACTAATTTTATAATTTGAAATGTTACTAAACTCATCTATTATATTGAGAATGCGGGGAATAGATGTCACTGGATTGGTAATCTGCAGAAGAAGGTCGTCCGCATATGCAGCAACCTTAACCATCTGCTCATTTAAAAATATACCTAGAACATCCTGAGTTTTGGTTAAGCTCCGAATAAGGGGCTCTAAATATATATTAAAGAGTAGGGGAGACAAGGGGCACCCTTGCCTGGTTCCCACATGTAATTTAATTGGACTTGAAATCAATCCATTACAGGAGATCCTAGCCGAGGGTGATAAATATAATGAATGAACCCATCCCAAAAATTGTTTGGGAATACCAAATGCCTTCATAGCAGCAAAGAAGTAATTCAAGTAGACCCTGTTGAAGGCCCTCTCGGTGTCAAGGGACACCAAGGCCTTTGGATCATCAGCATCTCCCGAGGCTGAGAAGACATGAGCCAGGGTTTGCAAGTGATCTACTGATGCTCTACCCCTCATAAAACCAACCTGCTCCTCCCCTATTATACAGGGAAGTACCATACTCAGACGATCAGCCAATAACTTTGCCAATATTTTAATATCGTGATTAATTAACGAAATGGGCCTATAACTTGAGACCAGATCCTGTGGCTTGTCAGGCTTGGGCAATAAAATAATCAGGGCTTCAAAAAGAAAAGGGTTGGCCCCTTGGCCAGAAAGTAGAAATTGAAAAAGTGAAAGTAAAATAGGAGTTAGTTGCTTAGAAAAAACCTTATAAAAATTGGTGGAAAATCTGTCAAGATCCGGAGTTTTGTCAGATGGAAAAGATTTAATTACCATAGCTATTTCATCCTCAGAGATAGGAGATGTTAAAGCAGCTTGTTGAGAATTAGTGATAAAAGGTAATTGTAGGTCCCCGAGATACCTTTGCAAGTCTTCCTCAGAAGGGGGATTGACCATGGGACCATATAACTCCCGAAAATAACAAGTGAATACATCAAGTATCTCTGAGGATGCAGTCTTAGGGGAGGTCTCCCTCTGCAGGACGGACGGCTGCAATAAATCTCGCTGATTCTTGTTGCTTAACTTGCATTGCCAACAACCGCCCAGCTTTCTCTCCTTGATCTGTATAGAATGCATTTGTTTTTAAAATAGCAAACTCCACTTGCTCCCTTAACAAATTAAGATAGGCATCCTTAACTTTAACTAATTCCTGCTTAAAAGTTTTGGAAGAAGTAGGAGAGAGACGGGATTCCATATCCCTAATCTGAGACAGAAGGTGGGAAGACTTATTTTCCCATTCCTTTTTCCTATTCAAGGTTAAGCCAATGAAAATCCCCCTCAGGAACGCCTTAAGAGCGCTCCATTCCATATCTGGCCGCCGCGAGGAATTAGCATTCACAACTGTGAACTGATTTATTTGGGATACTACATACTCGATCTTATCAGGCTCCTTAAGAATTTGATTATTCAGCTTCCATCTAACCCCCCTTTTAGGTAAGGAGGACAGGGAAACTTGACATACTACCGCAGGATGATCGGAAAGTGGGCCAGAAACGATATTCGAATCTAAGACCCCAGATAAAAGCATATGAGAAATGAAAATGTAATCAATCCACGATGAGGTGCCGTGGACTTGTGACATAAAGGTGTATTCCCGTGCTTTGGGATGTAGCACACGCCATACATTGCAAAGGCCTGCTGAATCTGCCAAGTCCCTGAACGATCTTTCAGCAGGAGAGAGGCTTTGACAAGCGCGACCCGACCTGTCCAGCAAAGGGTCAAATACCAAATTAAAATCCCTGCCTATAATCATAGGGACACCCAGAAGGGGAGTAAGAACTTCCAATACATTCATAAAAAAGCTCAGGGTATCAGTATTGGGACCATAGACACTACACAAAACAATATCCAATGTGCATAGCCTCCCCTTCACAAACAGAAATCTTCTGAAAGGATCAGCAATCCGCTGGGTAGATCTAAAAGGAAGCGATCTGTGTAGAAGAATCATGACCCCCCTGCTTTGGGTATTACCCTGTGTATTAAATATCTGCCTCACCTGTAATCTTCTCAACTTATCTGCTTCATCAATGAGCAAATGCGTTTCTTGCAAAAACATAACATCAGCTTTTAAATGGCTAAGACATTTCAAAATCTTGTATTGTTTAGTCTTATGCCTAGCTCCTTTAATATTCCATGTTATAATCTTAAGATTGTTCGCCACCATTCGCTAAGTCCCTAAATGAAACCATAAAATTTCTCGTGTACTAATATACAGCTTCCCTGTCCCCTTACATACAGGTTCTGCTGCGCTTGAACCCCCAACCCCCTCCCTCCCAACTCACCCCTACTACCCGTAACAACCACCCCCAAAACAGCCCCAGTACCTCACAATACCCCAACCCTCCTCGCTCCCACCCTTTATTTTCGTGGTAGTTCACCAAGACATCTCCTCACCAACCCCTCCCCCCACCTTCCTTAACTAGTACAAGTTGACCAATACCCCAAAAATATCAATCATTAAGAACAGAGTGCAGTAGAAGAATTAAAACAATAATTGTCTGCGCACAGAAGGTTACAGGGCACCAGCATATGACAAAAGAAAACCCTCCAGTCCATACCAAAAGGAAAAGAGATTAAATAATGTAGGAGGGTGACCCCCACCCAGAAGATGAGATACATCTTTCTCTTCCAGACCAACAAGAAAATGGAAGGGGTCAGAGTAAAATTCAAAACAGAAATCGCCCTGCAAAACCAGACACAACAAAAGGATTTTATCGTCATTGGAAGCCTTCCCCTTCCTATAAACAAAAACTATATGAGAATTAGCAAACTGTAGGCTCCAGTGCCATCTAGTGGTGAGAGATCGGGAATACATGCTCTGGTAAGATTGTAAATGCCAGAACTTTCTTGCAAAATAAAAATGTTCAGTCCAATCCACGAGCTCGTCATTGTCAGCTCCGGACAGCTCACAGGCAAGACCAATTTCCTGGACACCCCACCTACATTAAGTTAAGTTCAAAACCTCAAAGCCAGAAAAATAATAAAAATTATTCAGTCCCAAATTGCTTTAGTTTGGAAACACAGCTGGCATACATCAAACCATAGCCCAGAAATTCCAACACTAAATTTACAACTAGCCTCCTTTATGCTTATACAACAAAGGAAACTAAAGGGAGCTAATACCCCTCTAGAAGCAAGCATAACAGGTTTCCATCCTTCGCATATCTGCAAAGGAGAAATCAAAGTCAGCTGCTAAGCACTATAATTCTATATCCATTTAGCTGTTGCCAGCTCCAGGCTCAAGGAGCCTGAAACAAATCAGGAAGTCTTTGCTTGAGACCAGCAGCCACCAGTTCTGCATTTTCATACTGTAAGTTATCCAGGAACCAGCAACAAGAACTTGAATTTAAGCTGGATAGTTCATCTTGAACTTGATTGCAGCAGCTATCAGCTTTGTTGCAATAGGATGATAGGCGTCTCGTTTCTGGTGCACAGAAAGAGGTAGATCCTGTACTACCCTCAGTTTAATTCCTTCCCACAAAAGCTCTTTTGTTTCTTGCACCTTAGACATAAAATAGTGCTTCTCTTGAAAGTTCAAGAAATGGAAAATAAAAGTTCTGGGGGGAGCTCCTTGGGATGGCATAGGTCGCAATGCTCTGTGGGCTCGCTCGATAATATATTCAGAGCCAAAGGGGGTAGGACCAGCAACTTTCTCCACAAATTTTTTGGTAAATTTAAGTGGGTCTAAGCTTTCCTTCCATACAGGTAATCCTATTACTACCACGTTGTTGCGATGGCTACGACCTTCATGGTCCTCTATTTTAGTTTCCATCCTGGCTAGTCATAGCTTCACCGCCACCAACTCAGGATCAAGCTGCTCCTGCTTGCGCTCTAATGAGCATATTCGGTCTTCGTTATCCGATGTCCTCTGAGAAAGAGATTCCAGGACATTGAAGATACTCTTAATTTCTCCGGCGATGCTCTTAATTTCAACTTTAAAAGGTTGAAACTTCTCCAAAAACTTAGCGAGAGTAAGAGGCTCCGATTCTGCCTTCCCAACATCAGAGGTCTGCAGCTGAAACTCGGTAGAGGCTTTAGGCTTCTTCGAGGCCTTTTCGGGAGTTGCAGGAGGAGTATGTTTTGGAGGGCTTTTCTTCATCTCCGTCTCCATCCAAAGCCCGTCGGGTGAACATCGATTAACGAGAAGGCTCCCAGCACTTGCTAAGTCATTAACGACTTTGTTTAACTAGTTTAAATAAACAAAAACAGACGGGGGGGGCAGAAGCTCACTAAGTAGAATGCTACTCCATGGACTGCATCATGTGACTCCCCAGAGTGCCATTTTTTAACTTGATGCATTGTGATTGGCCAGGGAGAGGGCTTGTATTGGGTGCGATATGCATGCATGCGTCAAGGCAGTTCTGTGTTGGTGTGTTTGACAAGGTGAATCAGTGATTGTTTCCATCTTGTGCGGCCGGTGGGAGAGAGTGAGCGGTGACTGGTCTAGAAGAAGAGACTGGTGAGGGACCAGGCATCCAGCCAGCAGAGAGAGAAGTGAGACGGAGAGAACAGCCAAAGAAGACTGGTGGCGGTACAGTAGGAGTTGGAAGTCAGCCAGGACTCCAGGACAACACCACTTGAGTGAGTAGACAACCTGAGCACTCCAGGTGTGGTCAGGGAGTTTTGGTCAGGCAGCAGGCAGCAGGCCTACAAATGGACAGGTGGGGTGCGTCCTTTGGTCTGGGCGGCTAGTGGCAGCACAGAGCACAGAGCAGATAAACTCGAGGAGCAGCAGAGGAGAAGAGCATCAGCCAGCAAGCAAAGGTAGGCCAGCAGCAGCAGAACTGTTCCATGGGGTGCAATCACACTAAAGAGCTGAGAGGGGGAGGGTTATCACCTGCAAAATTGAAGAAGAGTTTGGATCTTTGCTGACATCCCCATGTGCCAGAAAATGGAAGGGTTTTCTGTGTAAAAGTGGCATGTTGACATACCATTACTGACATTCTGAGATCCCAGCATGTTTGAAAAGGTGAGGGTGGTGCTACTGAAATGATGGTATTTCATTATGCCTCTGAATTATTACTGTTATTATAACTATTAAACAACTGCTGAAACCATCTTGTCCTCAGATCAGGCAACTCATTCCAAGGAGCTACTTGCCCAAGGACATACATTATATATTATTCAAACTGTTTTGTACAGCCATTATTTAGATATTTACTTTACTGCTACATTGTCTCTTCTGTATTTTGCAGAGCCACTGAGTGACTACTGCAGCCAAACCCCTAAGATTATGCAAAGAAGGGAAGGCGCTTCATGGCTACTAATAGGCCGAGAGCACTGCTGGGGACAATGAATACCTTTTCATTTAATTATTTTAAATTGCAAGCACTTGCACATGTTGAGAAGGGTATGTACATGCAATACATGTTTAGGTGAAAACCAGACAGCCAGACCCAGACCAGAACAGATCAGTAAAAAACCAGAATGACAGGTCCCATTGGACCAGGCACAAGTTGCATGGATTTTGTCAGTCTGTCCAGTTTGCTTATTAACCATCTAGTCCAGTCCAGTTCCAGTGGTCTGCTTTTTACCCAGGACCGGGAATGGGTGAAAACCAGACTTCCAGAACCAGACCAGACTAGATTGAAAAAAGCCATACTGGAAAAATTCATGCAATTTGTGCCCAGTCTGGCTGGTCTGGCTAGAGGACAGTCCAGTTTATATTGATCTGGCTCAGTCCATGTCCAGTGGTCTGGTTTTCACCAGGTCCTTGAAATACAGCCCCTATAAAGGGATGTCTCTCACATGTGGTGTTATGCACCTATTATGACTGCCACACACACATGCATTGGTCATGCGCATTTTGCAAGTAACTGCCAGTGGCTGATGGGGATTGTATTCTCATAGGTACACACCACACAATCCCCATCAGCCACCAATAGACCAGCATGGAACACAAGCACTGTACACTTGAAGAGGTGGTCCCGCCCAGCCAACCCTGTGCACCCTAGGCATGTGCATGCACAATGGCCGATACATTGGCAACACATATGCGAAAGCGGGTGTGGCAAAAATGCCCTGCATAGGCAGCAATTATGTGCCTCTGCATGAAGCACATTGGCAGACATGGGTCACAGCACAGCACAGGCATGATACAACAGCAACTGTCCACACTGACACAGCACCGAGCATGGACAGTGCAGCAGATGAGACCTATGGACAGACATGGCTGGCACGGTAGAATGGCCCATGGGAGTAGCAGGCACATGAGCTGGTGGCACAGCCTATGTGCTACCATCAAACATGGTCTGCCGTGCCACACATGGATTTGTATTCTCCACACTTGCACATCTGCAACATGGCAATGGAAGGTGCTAGATGGACTCTGTGGCAATGGCCCACCTGTTGACATAGGACCACACACCACACCACACCACACCATGTATGCGTAGCGTAGGCAGACTCACAGGCATAGTGCCATGGCATCACAGACAGTGCAACACACATGCTGATGCACATGTGCACCACTTTCCACTGCCAAACATTCTGAGCCATATGAGAGAGCTGATGGGGGCCCCCATGTATATGGACAGTAAAACACACACACACACACACACACAGCCATTGGTGCTGGAACTGGCAGAATAGTGGCAGGACAAATGATATAAGGGTCAAAGTCTCCTCTAGCAATTTATTATCTTGAGTGCAATGACAGATAGGGGCACAAATGATTGTGGTATTGGCATGGCAATAGTGGAATCCCCTGTTCCAGTACAAAGTCACACAGGCCAAGGGATGACCACACACAAATGAAACTGGGACACACAGGTGAGAAATGCAAACCCACATTTATTTAAAACTGTGCATGACACCATGCAGTGGCCCCCATATATGAATCCGGACCCCCCACCAAACACACAGCAGCATGGCTTCACATGGGAACCAGTTTCAAAGGACGTTCATCACATTGTGTCATTCGCCTCCTCCTCTGAGTATTCGAACTTTGGGTGTTTAATTCTTTTGGACTGTGGCAAACTTTTAGGGGAAACTGGCAGACTTTGGTTTGACTGGTTTGCCTGGTCCGAATGGTGTGGACCAGGTGAACCAGTAGAATTACAAACAGCAGTTTGCACCTGAAATGCTTTACTAGGCCTCAGTGTCACAGTCTAATTTTAGAGCCTGATTCAGTTTGACCATGTAAGCCAACATGAAACCTCACTTGCATGCACGTCGTTGGGCTGTTTGGTGGCTTAGGCAGCACTGTGATTCACTTCTAGTTAGATTAACTAGGAAATTCTTCAAAACAAAGAAAATCTTTAAATGTTTGACCTACATGGCCCAGTGATGTAGAGGGCTGAGGTACTGTAAAGTGCTTTACCTCATACCATATCAGCAACCTGAGTTCATGAATGAGTATGGATTGTCTGGGATTGGCAGAAGAGGATGGCTGGGAAACAGAGTGAGCAGCCAACAGGCAGCTCTCCTCTCTTTGGCAGGTTTGGTTCATCTTGCCTGCTCAGCGGAGGCCTGGTAGTAGTGCTGATGCAATGGGGGGGTCAGACAGATGTCTGGGTGGGTGGTAGGAGGCTACGGTTCCAGAGCACATGTGTGCCTCCACATGTATGCACTTCTCTGCTTCTCTGCCAAGATGTGGTTTCAGGGCAGTGGAAGAAAAAGAGGAGGAAATGGAAGGGGACCAGGCTACATGAAGCCCTGCCCAAGGTGCCATAGCCTGCCCTGCCACTCTGCTGGATATGGATGGGACTTCTGGAAAATAGCCACTGAGAGGAGAACAGTTATCCTCTCCCTGACTCCACCATGGGGGAAATACCCCCCACCAGCAGGAGAGTGAGGTAGCATGGCATCCGGGGACAGGGCTGGACAGCTGCCCAGTCAGTCCAGGATGATAAACACCTTTATAAGAACAACAGAAAAAACAGCTAGACATACACTAGTCCTGCAACAGCAGGACAGCGGAAAGGGTATATGTAGGAGGAAAAAGTAGAAAAAATTGAAAAGGCAGACTGAGCAGCAGTGTTGCAGCAGGCATTGGGACCATGGGCTTGCTTAAAAGGGGAGATCCAGGAGAGAGTGGACTCTGGAGGAAGAGGAGCAGGAGTGAGCAACACTTACTCATTGGGTAAAGGGAAGCCTTGTCCAATGTCCAGTGTGACACTGTCCCAGACATTGGGCACGCAGATGTCAGAACCAACAGCCTGAGCTGTGGGATTCTGTGCTAATAGTTTGTGCACATAATCATTACAATTAAAAGTCATTTTGCTTTGAACATTGTTAGCCACATATTCATGTTTACTGAAAGCACTGTCCATGTTTGGCACTGACTGAAGTGAAACACTTTTTCGAACCAGTACCCTTCAATGTGGCTACTGCATCATGTTGGATGCTTCATCAGCCCACTGCATTATGCTATATTCATTTTATTCCA
Source organism: Neoceratodus forsteri (assembly GCA_016271365.2). NCBI lineage: Eukaryota > Metazoa > Chordata > Ceratodontiformes > Ceratodontidae > Neoceratodus > Neoceratodus forsteri. Next base: position 1,023,703,973 of record CM028129.1, read on the forward strand.
TTTCCAGTGCTGTCAGTCCCTCACTTTTGACCAAAACTAATTCCATCACTGTTTGGGGACCCTGTATTGTACTTGTCTGAACTGTCCCTGACCTTGGGTACAGAGAGGGTTCCAGTCTGTAGTGCTGTCAGGCCGTCTCCTTTTCTATCTTAGTTTGGGGGAGCAACCCAGCAACAAACCCACCAACACTCTTCCTGACTGATGGACAAAGAGAGGGATTCAGTATCCAGTGCTGTCAGTCCTCCACCTTTCACTAGCATTAATTCTATTACAGTCTGTGGTGGCCTGCACTGTGTCTGCCCATGCTGTCTTGACCGGAGGGAAAAGAGAGGGTTTGGTCTCCAGTACTGCCAGGCTTCCAGTTTTCACCAGCACTAATTCTGACACAGTTTTGGGCAACCTAGACTATACCTGCCGGCCATGCCCTGACCTGAGGGTAAAAAAAGGGCTTCGGTCTCCAGAACTGTGAGTCTCCTGACCTTCCTTCAGTACTAATTCTCTCTTTTTTTTTAACTCTTTTTTTATTAGTTCTTCAAACAAAATTACATATACATGATCCACAGTGCGTGCACAATAGTAACACATATAATACATTACAGTCAGATCCTGTGCAGAAAGCAGCCATGTTGTTGTCATGAGGGACAGATCAGCTTAAAGGTTGTCATGTATATGACAAATAGAAGAAGGGATGCTGATGTTCCTTCTGTGGGATGGGTGTGAGGGATGTTGATGTTGCCATAAATGTGGAGCTCGCACCCACCTCAGCTCAGTGTGTGACAAACACAGGTACAATTTCTGTTTAGAATTTGGTCATGTCAGCCTAGGTTGCCTAACCCCCTCAAATGTAACCTGTGTGAGGAGGAGTAGGGTCATTGCTATCAGGCCTGTCCTCGGGCTGGAAGAAACAGGTTGGATAGGGTGCAGCAGGACCCTGTGCATTTACTTGAGAAATGTCAAGCTCAAGAAGCCAGTAAAATTGCTGGTGATTCCACCCCACAAGAAGCATAAACCTCTCTATCTACTCTTCCTAAGACCTCTACTAGCACAGTAAACATGGAGTCCCCCCAAAGAATATCCAACCACAAGAGAGGGATTCTAGCTCCTTTAGTCTAGACCCTGAGGATACTATCTCAAGCTCTATGCGCCTCCCCGGCCCCCTGAGCATTCATAATTTAATAGAAACATAGAAACATAGACTTTGATGGCAGATAAGGACCACTTGGCCCACCCAGTCTGCCCATTTCCCTACCTACTGGATAAGCTGCAGGTTCTAGTTAACCAACAGCCTACTTCCTGCAACCCCCCACTATAATTGCCTTATGTCTGTCCCATGCATATTTGAATTCCCCCACTGTTTTAGACCCAACAACCTCCCCAGGAAGGCAGTTCCATGCATCCACCACTCTCTCTGTGAAAAAACAATTCCTCACATTACCCCTGAGCTGTCCCCCTTTTATCTTTAAATTGGGCCCCCTTATTCTTACACATCTCTTGTTCTGAAAGATGCTACCCTCCTGGACATTGTTGATTCCCTTGAGGTACTTGACAATTTCTATCATGTCCCCCTGTCCCTCCTTTCATCAAGGGTATACATATTAAGCTCTCTCGGTCTCTCTTCATATGGTTTCTGAGTCAGACCCTGCACCATTTTAGTTGCCCTCCTCTGGACTGCTTCCATCCTGTCTATGTCCTTGCAAAGATGAGGTCTCCAAAACTGCACCCAGTACTCCAGATGGGGTCTCACCAACTGTCTGTACAGAGGGATAACCACTTCCCTTTTTCTACTTGTGATGCCCTTTCCTATGCATCCCAGTATCCCCTGGCTCTCTTTACTGACATCTCACATTGCTTACCCACCTTTAGGTCATCTGCTATGACTACCCCCAGGTCCTTTCCATTTTTGTTGTTGTTAGTACCTCCCCTGCTATTGTGTACTCTTCTTCTGGCTTTTTGTTTGCCAGATGCATTACTTTGTACTTTTTTGCACTGAATCTAAGTTGCAATTTAATCCTGTGACCTCAAAAAAAAAGAGGAGTAAAAGGAAAGCAGAAAGTACCCCACCCCCCAGACTTCTTCAGTGGTAACCAGAAATAAATTTCAAACCTTAGCTAAAAGACGTCAGTAGGGGGACATGGTGGAGGAGGAGGGAGACTCGGACTTCTCCTCATCTTCCGCTAGGGTGGATCCCTGCCCAGTCCTACAGGTGGCTTATGCAGTCAACCAGAAAGCCTCATCTCGGAAGAAGGTTTCTTGATGATTTCCCTGGTTTTGGTTTTCCCTTAATTTAGTATGGAGGGTAGTCACTGGCTTTCTATTCTAACACTAAATGTATGCAGTATCAAAAATTATAGAAAGCGGATGACTACCTTGCAGATGCCAGGTGATCTGGCAAATAACATCTTTTTTTTGCAGGACACCAGATTAAAAGCAATGCATGAAGTACATCAAGCCAATAATTCCTGGTACCATGGTCCTTCCTTTTGGTTGCAGTGTCCTGAGACTTGCAACAGGGTGGGGATTCTTTTAAGGGGCTATGGTTACACAATCCAGAGAGTGTTGGATATTTGCTCAGGAAGATTTCTACTGTTAGATGAGTGCTTAGGTACTTTGCCCTTTCGACTCATAAATGTATATACACCACAGAGTATAGCATCTCGTTCAGAGCTCTTCAAACTTTTTCAGCCCTATTTACATACTAGTAAACATGTGGTACTGGTCGGTGACTTTAACTGCTCATTCTCTCTAGCAGATAAATGAGGCTGCACAACTAAACTTTTTGGGGATACTAACTGTCTAAACTACATTTTAAAGACAGCTAATTTTAAGGACAGTTATATGGAGCTGCACTCTGCTCCTGCTAGAACCTTTACAAAAGGCACACTGGCCACAAGAATTGATTACATTTTTCCTTCCAAAAATATTACACCAGTTCAGGCCTGTACCATCCCCTGTGAAACTTCTGACCATTTGGCTGTTTCAGTGCTCTGTGCATCTATTTCTAGCACGGCTTCCTCCAAAATGAAGCTTCCTAGGTGGATGCTAAACAATCAACTGTTATCTATCCCAAATATTGATCACAATTTTTTTTCTTTTATATTGGCTAGGTATTCAGTAATGGAAGCCTTTAATTCAATAAGGGAAAGGTGGGTGGACACAAAACAGGAGCGTAAATCTTTTTTTCTGCAGATTGCTGCACAATCTTTAAAAACTAAATATTTATAATATTTAGTTCTAGGAGAGAAGTTATTTTCTTTGATCTCATGCTCATATGAGCAGGGTCTTGACCTGACATTTGAAATTCGTGAAATTAAGGATAAAATGGCCCAGATCCAGTACGATAGGGCTGAATCTTTAAAAAAGGAAGTACAGTTTGGCACACAAGGCTCTAAGCCATCCTTAGACATTTAAAAAGTTGCCAGGACAGAGTGCATGAGACAGTGTTAGACCAGGTTATAGATCCTGCTTCAATGTTAAATTTCTCAGACCCTGAGCAGGCACAGGGTTTTAGCACAAAAATATATTGCTGACATGTTTGGGACTCCCTCGAAGCTAAACGGGATGGAAATTTCTTTAGAGAGTTAGATATTCCTGTTTTAGAATCTGACCTGGTCTCGACAATTTCTGCTCCCATTACCCCAGAAGAAACTTTTAAGGCTTTTTCTAGTTTGAAGAAAAATTCTGCCCCAGGACCAGATTACCTGACAGCGGAATTTTATGTAGTGTTTTCTAAATACCTGGTCCCCATACTAACGGGTGTTTTTCAGACATCTTGTTATCCCAAACCCTTCCCATAAAGAGGGCACACACATATCATGATTTCAGTCGGGGGGGGGGGGTGGTAAGAATGATACATCCAGTTTTATTTCTCTTTTGTATCTTTACATATCAAAACATTGTTCCCATGTTAGCTGCACCATGTCCTACTTGGCTATGCAGTAAGAGAGGGCTATTATAGGAATTTCTGTCAAGCTGGACCTCACCCTCTGGTCTTCCTAGATCTCTGAGGAAACTCACAATCCCTCATTATTTAGTACCCATTTGCAATAAGATTAAAGCATTGGATATTTCCACCCAGCAATTCACAGGGAATTCTAGGAAGTCTTTTTATTCTTTATTGTTGTCAGAACAATTTTTAGAAACCCCGCAGAAATTAGTACAGTACGAAGACCCAGTTAACAGACAAAAGACTTACTCTTAAGGTCTGGGACACAACATGGCTTTCCTGTCATGGCAGGTTAGGTGTAGGGAATTCACATAAACACAAACAGAGGACTGAATGTGCCCCAGAACCACTTGTCCAGGAGCATTCAAAACCCAGAAGCATTTTTTTCTGCTATATCCTTATACTCAACAATTCTGGTCTTCTATTTTGACAGCATGGGGAGATATAGATTTGGTAGTAGTTTCCTATGAGGTGGTTGTTTTGGGACTATTTTCAGCAAGCATGATAAGTACAACCCCAGTACTTTGAGATTATTTTTTCCCTTTTGTAGGTTTTATCTTTGGAAGGCAAGATGTGCCTTGGTGCTGCAACAAAAAGAATACAGCACACATGAAGTAATGTTGCAAGCGATACAAAACCTAAAGGGCATACATGAAACTGAGAGAATGAAAAACACGGTATTAGCACAGGAACTATGGAAGAACTTTTTATGGTTCACTACATGCAGTTAATGTAGGAAGAATAATAAAGTTTACAGTATTTTGATTGTATATTTATTTTATTTGTAATACACTGACATGAATGTTTGTAATATTTGATTGATCTTTCCTGGTTAAAGTTCTTTATTTTGATCAATAAAAAAAAATCCCCTACTCTTTTCATAGAGGGGTTGGGGAGTGGTCCTTATTCTTTTTAGTTTTTGGGTTACATACAAACTGTTCCTGTTGGAAGTATGGTGTTAAATACTTATTTAAGTTTATCTTTTCAGTTTGTATGATTTCAGGTGGGACAAGGTGTTTTGATTACTTTTGTTTTAACGTATGATGGTATACATATTTTTTGTTTCCCATTTTTAAGTTTTCATGTGATCCAACAATGGTTGTATCTTACTTTTATGTTCTAATAATAAAAAAAAACCCTACTCTTTTTGATAAATGCCATGGGATCTTTAACATCCACCTAAACTATCACCACAAACAGGCAGATGGGACCTCGGCTTAACACCTCATCTGAAAGATGGCACCTCAGGAGTGCAGCACCCCCCTTATACTGCACTACAGTGTCAGTATTGGGATATTAACCCAAGTGCCTGGTGTGGGGATAGAACCCACAGCCTTCTGATCTCCCAGCCTCAGAGGCAAGTGTACTACCAGCTGAGCCACTGACACTGTTAAATATGTTACATGTGAAGTATTCATCCCCTGATAAAATAGAGAGTCTTTCCCATGTTTCAGACTGTGATTGACAAAAAGTTGGGGAATCCACTTAAAGATATAATCAGACATTACAGACTTGTTTCCAGCAGGACATGAGCTAGTGAGATGAAATAAACACCAGTTCAGTAAGATTTCTGTTGGGCTGAAAACTGTATAATGTTACATTGTTTTGCTAAAGCGTTTGTCAACATTAATTACAGAGATTTTGAAGGTGGAGGTTAAGCAACCTGGGAGAACAGAGTGGTGTGGTGATGAGATGGGGGCACATATGTGACCTGAGAGGGGTCAAAAACCCAGTTGGAGTGTGTGGCCATTGTAGCATAATGAGAGAGTAAAACTAAAAAAGGTAGCTGCATCCCTCATTAAGCTGCATAAGGAAGCATTAAAAAGCAACAGCTGCCAGCCATCTGAGTTATTTCTAGAGTGCTTACTTCTTCACTGTTGTTATGTTGGCCTGTGGCTACTAAAATGAAGGTTTATTGTGTACAATGGCTCTTGGATTGCTAGGACACAATTGTGCCACTGGAAATGTCTGTTGGGCCAGTGTGTTTTCCCAGTCACTAGCCCTTTTGGCTACTGGCAGCAAAACTTAATTTCAACCCCTGGTCTTCTATGTGTCTATGGCCATGTCCAAAAAAGCATATGTAAAGTATCTGTCCAGGAAAGATACAGTACTATATACTTTTTATGGACATGGCTGGCCATGGGCACATAGAGTCTCCAGCTCTTTGTAGCCTATCTATCTGGTGATAATGCCATATATGGGTATGCAGTGAAATGCAGTACTGACTCCATTTATGCCACACTATCTCTCTCCCGACCTCTGCTAAACACATAGGGCAGCCCAGAAGGGAATGTACTGCGCTCAGAAATTGAATTAGTGACTTGATGTGGGGAACTATGGGGGTTGGGTGGTGGGGATTTTCTCATGACTGTTGGCTCCTCTAATTTCCTGCAGATAACAAACCCTGGAGTATCCTGCTCTGTTTTGGACTTTGACCCCTGGGTCGGGTTGGGGCCTTAACCCCTGAGTCAGGGTCAGCCTTGACCTCTGGGTCAGGGGCAGGGCCTTGACCCATGGGTCGGGGGCAGGGCCTTGACCCCTGAGTCAGTGGCAGGGTCTTGACCCCTGACCCCCACCAAAAATGTTACAAACCCGGCACCTATGCTAATTGGAGAGATCACAGGAGGAGAGAAGGAGCATAATGCCAGACTCTATGGTTGCCAGCTGCATAGGAGATAGTTGAGATATTGATGAGCTTGCTGAGAGTAACTTAAGGAGTGTCCTGGTACCTATATTCAAGCCTGAGGAACAGAAGGAGCAAAAAATAGACCAATAACATAGAAACAGACACATAATTCCAGATCACACATCTTATCAGGGAGGGAATAAAGATAATTACTGATTATTACCATGGGGAAGAGGGTGGTTCGAAGCCCTGTATATAAAAGTATACCATCATTTACTTAGACCATCCATCTCAGCTGAGGGGTTCAGCCAATCCCAGCATGCCGGGAGAGGTAAGCTAAGTAAGGGGCCCAGCTAAGGTGGTGCTGGGTATTAGCAATGATGTGAGATAAGCAATCTAAAGCGGCCACCTTGGAAAGGGAATTGAATAATTCGTAGGTAGTGGGTACCACTGTTGTTCTCCAGAGACAGAGGATAAGCCTCTTAGCTTGAAGACTTCGTAGGGCCAGCCACCTGTGCTGCTGTTGAGTGAATGTCCTTGATGCAGGGAGTAGGCTCAGAATTCAGACCAGGGGGTCAAAAGTCAGATCTGGACCAAGGACCTGTTCTGCCAGGCCCAGGGCAGCTGTCCAGAATGGGGAGAGAAGTGGACAGAGCCAGAGTATGTGCATGAGATCTCCTACTCCAGAAAGGCATCTCCAGCACTGATTGCTGTCCACTAAGTGCAATCTGTGCAGGAATGCGGGAGTGCGGTACCAATGAGACAGAATTTTGTTTTGTATGAACCTACTTCTCACATCACAGTATATAGAGTATGCATTCTTCCAGCAGAGCTTCCACTGGGGATCCGAGAGGGGTTGCTGAAGAGCCTGCTCCCACTTAGATTTAGCCTGAGTTGAGTGAGAAGGGAGTTGCTCCCTAAGGCTGACATAAATATAACTAGCTTTGCCTCCTTTATGGGTCTGCCACTTAAACACTAGGGGAGCCCCTGCCCGGTTTGCCATGGGGAGATGCTTGAGATGAGCTGATACTGAGCTCCAAAGCTGCAGGAATTATTTCCAAAATGCTGACTTACCTAACTGGAATTCCTGGTCCAATGCTTGAAAAGATTTTAAAGTAAGGCCCTCTTCTCCCAGTAAATCTGCCAGTGTAGAAATGCCCTTTTCCTGCCATAAGAGACAATGCAGGGGTTTACCATCCACCTTTAGGGACATGTTCCCCTAAATGGGGGTGGCCAGCAGTGGATATGGGCTGGCATCCAATTTCTTATGTACCAAATGCCAGAGCTGCACTGAGCTTGTGATCGTGGGACACAAGCGGAGAGGTTTGGGAAGGGGTTGTATAGTAAGACTGTAAGTGACTGCATCTGGGGTGTGGCTCCTTCCATGTGCACCCATTGCAGTGACTTATCTGTCCTTGAAAGGAATGATGCTAGGGTTTGGGTGGTGGTAAGGCCCATTTGTATCCTTTAATCCAAGGAAGGCCTCACCCCCACCGTGACCAGTGCACTTTGAGTTTATTCCTACTGTAGCACGGCTTAACATCTTCCCAGATGAACTTGGAGAAGGCCTGGTCAATTGCTTTGACCCATGTAGCCGGCAACGTGAATGGAAGATGTGAGATGACATGTAAGAGTTTAGGGGCTGCCACCATTTTAATCGCAGATATTTTGCCCACCAATGTGAGGCGAAGGCCTCACCATCGAGTGAACTCTGTTTTCACCCCATCGAGGAGGGGTTTAAGGTTCAGTTCCCAGAGTTTGGAAAGGTCCAGGGTAAGACATATTCCTAAATACACAAGGGAATGTGAAGCTCATTGATGGCCAAGGTAGGATACCTGCGGATATGCATACAAACTGTTAAGAGGTAAAACCTCCATTTTAGACTGATTGATCTTCAGACTGGAGTAGTTAGTAAATTATGTAAGGAGAGAAAGCAGGGCTGGGAGGAAGGCAGGTGTGTTCACTAGTGGGACTAACAAATCATCCGTGTATATAAAAGTGGAAAAGGTATTGTCACCAATGGGGAACCCACCAATACCTGGGATGTGACATATGGCACTCGTAAGTGGCTCCACCGCCAGCATAAAAAGCAGGGGAGACAGAGAGAGAGGGCAACCCTGCCTCGTGCCCCTCCCCAAGGGGAAGGGAGCAGATAGGGTAGAATTAGTAAGGACCCGGTCTGTGGAGTGAAAATAAAGGGCTGTTACCCAGTGCCTCAAGTTTTGGCCAAAACCCATGACTGTTAGCACTTGCTGGATACAGTGCCATTTGAGAGAATCAAAAGCCTTCTCGAAATCTATGGCCATTGCAGAAGAAGGTGTAGAGCACTTGACAGCCCAATGAATACTATTAATCACTGAGCAGATATGATCTCTACTGTAGGGCCAGGGACAAACCCAACCTGAGAGGGTTGGATAAACAAGGAAGCAAGGGGTTTAACCTGGAGGCAAGAATTTTTGTGAAGATTTTACCATCTGAATTTATGAGTGAAATGGGATGGTAACTAGACAGAAGAGTAGGGTCTTTCTCTTTTTTAAGGAACACTGTAATAATGGCTTCCCTGAGAGAAGGGGGAAGGAATCCAGTGGTGAGGGCCAAGTTAAAAAGATCACTCAGCAGAGGGGTATCAATGGTGCAACTAGGCCCCAAAGTTCTGGGGGAAAGCCATCTCCACCAGGAGCTTTCCCACGATTTAAGGTTTGGATGGCCTCTGTCACCCACTGGGCAGTAATGGGACCTTCTAGGGTGGCTGCTTGCAGTGGGGTTAAATGCCGAAGGGGAAGAGAGCTCAGGAAACTACACACCTGAAAGGCATTCATAACACAGGACAACGTATACAACTCCCCATAGAAGTCTACCATGGTTTCATTTATCCACTCTGGCTGTACTTGCACTTGGCCCTCCTCCCTCCCTCCTAAATCCCAGAATATGGCTCTAAGCCCTTTGTTTCTGGATCTGGATGGCCAGTACCTTACCCCCCTTTTCTCCACCCTCCCAGTACTTGTGCCTCCCCCAATGCGAACAAATATAAGGACACACTGACTGCTGCTAACTTCTCGCAAATGTCATATCACCCACAAGATTGAACTAGAGAACAGGTACTACCACCCTTCTGGACTGGGTTCTCATGAACCACCTGGATCACATCACGAAAACAGTAGTTCTGTCTAACAGTTTAAGTGACTACTCCCCCAGTCCTTTGCTCCTGGTCAAAGAAATACACCAAGCCTCCTCCCAAAACTATTAACAGCAGAAGACTTATTTCTGGTCATCTTGGGTCTCTAAAAACCTTCCTACGAGACCATGATTGGTCTATGATAGACACAGCCTCCAACATTGACACTGCTCTTGAATATTTTATCCACAGCTTTAACAGCACCTGTGATGTCCATGCCCCGTTCAAAACAAGCAAGATTAAAGGCATCAACAACCCTTGGACTAACTATGATCTTCTGGAACAACTGAGTCCCGTGATCATCTTTGGCATCTGGCTAACTTGACTGGCACCCAGGCTGATACCCAGGCTTACAAAGCAGCAAGAAATGCCTGTACTAGAGCAATTCAAAATGAAAAGGTAAGATACTACAGGACTAACTCATGGAAAGATGGGAAGAAGTTTTGGGTGAATCTTTCTGAAGTTACAGGGCATATCCCCAAAGTACCACTCTCTGTCCTCAACATAAATGGCAACCTCACTCTGAACCAGGTCACCATGGCTAATGCTTTTAATGCAGCATTCACAGATCTTAGTCATGTGCTTCCTCCAACCTTCTTTGACACCCCACCAGACTTTCCAGGCTTGGACAAAGCAAGAATAACACAGGGCTATCCACCTTTCTACTTTAAACTATCTCGAAGGCCCTAGCCAGAAAACAACTGCTCAAAGTGCTTGGGAGATCCAGATTCATTGGCGACTCCCTAGACCTGAAACTCCTTGCCCTCACCATTGACGATATCCTGACCCAGCTCACCAAAATCCTCAACCGATCCCTAATGCTTTCTCAGTTCCCCCAAATATGGAAATTTGCTGTTGTGATGCCAATTTACAGAAGCGGGGATGAGACCCTAACCTCTAACTACAGACCCATCTCCATTCTTCCCCCTCTCTCAAAAGCACTGGAGAGAACAGTTGCCAATCAATTTACAGAATACCTTGCTAACCACAACCTACAATGTCAGGAGCAGCATGGTTTTCGAAAAGGACATAGTACCACCACAGCTGTCCTTGAATTCACCACTTACATCCATAATGCTCTGGATCAGGGACATCTTGTCAGCATCACCTTCATCGATTTGACAAAGGTGTTCAACATTGTCAACCACTCCCTGCTATTTGAACAATTATCTTGCCTTGGCCTCTCAGATGATGCTGCACATTGGTTCCAAAGCTACCTTAGCGACCAAACCCAACAGGTCAGAGTTGGCGAGTCCCTCTTACCCTCCCGTCTGATTCGCTCTGGAGTTCCCCAAGGGTCTATCTTGGGTCCCTTGCTTTTCAGTATTTTTCTAAACAATCATCCTGCATCATGCCCTAATAGACTCCTGTTATATGCAGACAATGCCATTATTTTCACCTCCCACCCTGACCCCTCCCCCCTACAACTGCAACTGCAAACAAGCTTTACACAAGTGGAGTCTTGGTTTAAATCTCAAAAACTCATACTACATCACAAAAAAAACTAAAACAATGATGTTCATGGCATCCATAACAAACATAAAAACAAATGTATATCTATCACAAACAGTGAAGGGATGTTGCTCGAATGTGTTCAGCTGTTTAAATACCTGGGGGTTACCCTCGACAGCACCTTGTCTTACTTTGAGCACATTGAGAGCATAGCCAAGATCATGAACACCCACTTGGGACTTCTCTTTAGACATAGGAGCTGCCTTACCAGTGAAGCCCTAATCATTGCCATTCAGAGCTCTGTTATAGCAATAATCGACTATGGGCTTGTGATCTACGGCTCTGCCACTGACACCACACTTCACCGAATAGCCATTGCCCTTGACAAGGCATGTTGTCTACTGAACTCTGCTCCATGCCTTTCACATACCTATGACATCTACAAGCAAGCAAACTGGCTCCATCTCCCCAGCAGACTCAAGTACCAGGCCTGTATGCTAGCAAAAAAGATTACCTTAAATCTTCTACCATCAAGGGTTCAGTCCTTATTAGCCCCCAGCTGTGGCCCCTGCCTAACTCAGAGCTCAGAATATCTTACTATTTCCATTCTACGCTGCCACACTACCCAAGGACAATGCTCCTTTACATACAGAGCCTCATCCTGGTACAGCTCGCTTCCACCTGCTGTCACCAATGACACTACCCTGTGCACTATCAAGTGCTACCTGAGTCAGCACCTTGTCACAATGGCCTTCTGTGAATGTATCTCCTAACTAAACTTACTCTTCTTCCCTTTAATTTATACCCCCAAGTCCTTCCCACTTTTACCCCCACACTATCTCCTGTCTTCTCCCTTTTTATTTCCCCACTATTATCTATATTCTCTCCCCATAGTTTCCACTACATGTATCTACCATCTCTCCTAGCAGTTTCTAACTTATTCTATTGAACCACATTACAACTGTGTTTTTTATTGTACAGATGTTCTTGAATAATATACACAAATTACTGTAACTTAACATACAGTACATACTGTGAATCATTGCACATATTACAGTAATTCCATATGAAAGCTTTAATGTACCCCAAAAAGCCTATGGTTGCTTGAAACTGCTGTACTTGTTATTGTCCTCACTATGTTCTGTATTGTTTCCCCAACATGGAACCTTTGTAAAAGAGCTTTGGCTCAAAGGTATCTTCCAAAATACTAATAAACTAAACCTCAGAATGGCCAGTTCAGCCTTCCTGGAGAGGAGGTAATTTATTTCTAGATGAGTTTGGAGAATCTCCCGGCCTAGCAGGCAGTGGAGGGTTATGTGGGGCATATTCTTAAATTTAGCTTCCAGGTCGGCCAGATGAGTTTCTAAGGATTTGAGCTGATGTTCTCTCTGGTGCCTGTGATAGGTAGAGTACCCCATAATGGCTCCCTGTACAGTAACTTTAACACCTCCCAAACCAGCATCGGTTGTGCAGAGGTACTGCGGTTATCCTGTAGGAAGTTAGACACCTGCGTCTGAAGCAAGTGAGGGAATTCCAGGTCCCTCAATAACAACAGATCCAGGCACCAACTCGTGGAGTGTGGGAATAGTGGGCTTCGCAATAAATGAAGTTGAACCAGTGAATGGTCAGATAGGATCAGTGGAAGGACTGTAGTGTCATTGGAACTATTCATAATTGAGGGTGACACTAACCAATAATCCAGCCAGCTGTGCGAGCTGTGCACCAGGGAAAAGAAGGTACAGTCTTTATCCCTCAATGAAAAATACGCCAGGGGTCCTGGAGTCCCATGACTGATATCAGCTGGAGGATAGAGAGGCGAGATTTCTGATGTTGTTCCGGGTTAAGTGAGTTCCGATCTAAGAATGGATCCAGGGGAACATTAAAATCACCCCCCAAGATTATGGGGACATTTGGGGATGCTAGAGAGCTTAGAGCCTGTGCCAGCGCATGGAACACCTCTGGCTGATCCTCACTGGGGCCATAGACATTGGCCACCACTAGGGGGCCTTCAAGGGGAGAATTAGTTTTAATGCTAACAAATGTATAATCATGTATCTTGATTACCCAAATAATAAATCAAGTTACTGTTTAAATGGCATAGTCATTGCTACTGTACTGGTGACCAAGAAAAGGATTCGGGCAGCAGCATAAGCTGCACCCTAAAATAAGAGGCACAATGTAGAGGTACAGCAAATAAAGTAGGCAAAATACCATAGAACAGATAATTTAAAATGCAAATAAAATCTTGTTGTGGACATGGGTGTGTGAGCAGTGCAAATTTAAGCATACAGCAATGATCATTTTCAGTAAATTTTATTAAGTGTAACTTTTTTGAAGAAAAAAATAAGAAAACGTGAAATGGAACTAAAAACATGCATGTCTTAGTGCACTGCTCTTCAAACTTCTGTCACATTCTTTCCGAAACCTGTACCTGCAAGAAATAGAAAACACTCAGTTATGAGTCTGGTGGTGTTGTGAATTAGATGTGCTGTTTGTTTCTTGTTAAACTTATGGATACAGTATTTACTGATCCTATTGGCTTTTGATTTGGGAGTCAGTTTCGGTCAGACTCATCTGCTCTAGTAACCCGAAAACCCTGTGGCAATATAGATCCTGAATTAAGCTTCTCAGTAATTTCCTTAGTGTACCATTCAGTGAAGCAAGCCTTTAGACTGTACTTGAGCAGTTCATTGACTGACACATCCAGAGGCTGAGGCAGATTGGTACATGATGCAGCTACAAATACTGGCATGATTGCAGATTTCTCTAATTTGCCTAATGCTGCTGTGGTTGTATGTGCTCTGTGGAGCTCTAATATTGGGAGAGAGTGCTGTTTAGCTACAAGCTCTTTTTTGGGGGGGAGGCTGACAAAAGCAATGTAGGATTAGACAGACTCAGAAGATAAACACTAGACCACCAGATATTTGGTTCAATGTTTGTGGAATAGCAATGAGGAGAGATGGGGTATATAGTGCTTGTGTAACTTGCAGTACTTTTTGTGGATTTACTTTGTTCCCACCCTGGAGTAGCAAGTATGTAGGTAGTGATTTGTAGGGAATAGAAGGCCCATGAACAAGGGTGATAAGAGCACTGGAGAAGGAGAAGGAGGGGATGGTGGGGGACAAAAAAAACTCCCTAAGCAAGGGAGGTGCGAAAGAAGAAGGCTTAAATGGAGATTATGGGAAGAGCTATTCTCCACATTGAACCTCAGGAAAGTCCTCCCATTCAATGTTTGTGGAATAGCAATGGGGAGAGATGAGGTATACATTGCTTGTGTAACTTGTAGTACTTTTTTTGGCTTTACTCTATTCCCACCCTTGAGTAGTAGGTATATAGGTAGTGATTTGTAAGGAATAGAATGCCCAAAAAGATACCTCCTCCACCTCACAAAGAGTATGACCCCCTGTCACTCAGGAGAGGAAAAATCCTCAGGGGGAGGAAACCTCTGAAGACCCATGGCCGGAGGTCTGCCTGTCCTCTGGGCATACTATATGGAGAAGGACCTAGGTTCTAGTAACCATAGCTAATTTGAGGCTGGTGAGCTGCTTGGAAAGATAATAATCCATACTCAATCCATGGATGATGCCGATAGCATGATGATCCTGAGGTTAAAGAGTAGGTTTGTTTTGAATGAGTGATAGAATCCTAAGTATGAAGTAAACACGGGTAAAGGAGGGTGAAAGAAGTCCAAGTTTTCAAGATGATGAATGATGCTTGTCCAACGGAATTGTAAGGGTGTAATGAGCAGAGGGACCATGACTGGATCGAAAAGGTACTAAACTGGGAAAGGTGGAATGCAATGGTAGAAGAAGTCAATGGTGAATGATCAAGCTTGTGAAAGATTTGAATGTAAAGTTATGCTTTGGAGGCAAGGAACTCCGTATTGAAGAAGGAGTTGCTAAGGAAGCATCCATGGAGTAGAAATGAGTAGAAGAGTTTTTGAGTGCCCTGGAGGTGAAGGTTCATTCTCAATCTAAGGACAATGCAGACTGAATGATAATCCTGAGGATGAAGGGTACCTCTTTTGTGTAGGGATGGTAGAATCCTATGTGTGGAACAGATCTAGTTAAAGAAGGGCTAATGTAGTCCATGTTTCCGAGGTGAAGAAGGATGCATGTCCAAAGGGATTGTAGGGGTGTAATGATTTTGGAGAGCATGATTTGACTGATATAAGACCAGACTGTACGCTGTAGGAGTCGTGATGATTTGTAAAGTTATGGGCGACTGATCCAATTCATGTAAGGTTTGATATTCAAGGTAGTTTGGAGGTAAAGAATCGATTACTGAAGTCACTAGGTATGCATCCCAGAGTAAAATGAGTAGAGGAGAGTTTGAGTGACTGATGAGAGTAATGCCATATGTGATTAGTAAAGCAATAGAGGAAGATTTGTGGAGCAGTCCAGATGGTAGCCTAATATATATGGGGAATGATTCAGTTTAAGGAATAGATGGCTTCTTTGGTTATAATGTTAGTGACTTTATACTCAAATCATCTACTGGTACACTGCCTGAAGTATGTGTGGGTATTTCTGTGGTGTGATCATTTAGGAGATGCACTGTGGTGGCATAGGTTGGTTAGGTTTACAGGTAATCCCGATGCAGAAGTACTTGAGAGAAGCTTGGAGGCTTATGTAAGGAAGACTCTGTAGGCTTGATTGCTAATGAGATCGATTAGTACAGGATGCCATAGGATTTTAGTGCTTTGGCTGATTGATACCAATTGGGAGGCAAGGCTGGGTTGCTGAATTTGTCTTGGCTGTTACGGATTGCCAGTTAGAATTCAGGAGAGCCAGTTGTTTGTGATGGTCTTTACTGTAGAGATTAACGAAGGTACTTCGAGAAGAAGAAGAAGCTGAAGGTTTCACTGGAAGAGCGGTTAACCCAGCTGAAGGTACTAGGTTAAAAAGTATGGATGATTGTATAAGGAATGGCAATGTCTGGGAGTGAAATTGAAGGTTTGGATTGCGTGGAGTCAGTAATCCTATGAAGAATATTCTGGAAGATATCTGTGAAATTCCTAAAACTAGCAATAACTGTTGGGAAGTAGGAGTCGAGTAACTTGGTCATCAGAGTCAGTGCTGGAAGAAGAGGTGGCAGAAGGTAAAATGGATGACGTCCATAGTTGAATGGATTGTCTTGTGATTTCTGGTATCCATAGAAGTGATGCTTTTTACAAAGTCGGAGTATAACAGACAGCTGTAAGTCCTTTCCATGTATGAGGATAGCCAATGAGACAAGGCATACAGAGAAGTCATGGTGATTGGATGAACAGGAATTGGAGGGCATAGCCAACAGGGATGGAGAAGATCTCCTTATTGCCCAGAATGGGATTCCATGAATGATTGTGAAGAACTGACTGGGCAGTATAAAACTCTATAATAACGTAAGAGTTTATGAGGCATGTGAGCCAAAGAATGTTTGCTGGCAGTAGTATTACTCCAGATTAATGAACTAATGATCCAACGAGTAGTGGCAGGGTACTGTTAGAAAGACAGGATTAGAAGTAGGGGTTGGATCATATAGAAAAGCAGATGACTGGGTAGGAGTACTGATAGGAGATAGGATACAAGGCCCAAAAGAGCCACAGCAAACAGTATGAAGCCCCGCATCAGCAAGATGAAGATGAGAAGGCAGCCAATAAAAACAGGAAGTAAGTCCAGAGTGGTTACTGGGGAACTGATGGAATAAGCAGGGAAGCTATGGGCTAGATGAAGCTGGATGACACCCAGAGCAGGAAGGTACAGGCAGTTCCACGGTGAACAGCAGCAAAACACAGGAAAGCTAAAGCAAGGCATCAGATGATAATCCATGGAATGCCAAGGAGCCAAGCCAAGTGCCATGAACATCAGAAGTCCCACATCTGACGAAGGCTGGAAATGACTAGAGAAAATGATGGAAGGCACTGGAGCGATGAAGGAAGTGGTTCCAAATCTGCAAAAGAAAACAAGTTTGTCAGAGCTGGATGGGGGACCTGCAGCAAAGAAGTCCCTGAGGCAGTCAACCTGGAGTGAGAGAGGGACTGAGCAAGCTAGCAGGATCCATATAACGAGGGAAAGGAGGCCAAAGGGGCTAGAGAACAAAGGTCCATGGAAGAGTGGGATAGCAAGTGGAGTCATTCAAAGCAGAAGGGTCCCGCAATTGAAGGGAAGTGGCAAACTGGCAGGATGGAGGCAAACAAGTCAATGAGGTCCTGGTTCTGAAGTTGAAATCGCAGGTAGAGCTGAGAGGTGGAAGGTTGGAGGAGTGAAAAAGGCCCCATTCCCGAAGGGAAGCAGCAACCTGCATTAGGCAGAAAAGCAGGCAGTGGACACAGCGATGTGAGCTTGGGCTAAGGACCAGGCATGGTATTCTCTGAACTGTTTGTGTGATGAGGCTATAAGAACAGCTGTGGCAAGGAGAAATGAAGACCGCTAGCAGTAGGAGGTCCAGGTCCAGAAGGGTTGTGTCATCGGGTAGCAGATGGAGAATGACACACGTGAAGCAGCAGAATGGAAGGACATGCATCCAGATGGGATGTTCAAGGCAAGATGATCTGGACTGGATGCAGCTAGTGAATGCAGGACAACGAAATAACTTGGTTGAAGATCTGTTCCTGAATGGAAATGGCAGTCCACCTCAGTGTAGATGCAAACAGTGGAGACAGTCCAGCTTTCCGGCCTTGGAAGTCGGCAGATAGGACAATGAGTCTAGGCTGCAGAGAAGGTAAGATGGAGAAGCAATTTGGACAAAGTCCTGTTCCTGAAGGGAAGTGGCAGCCAGGTGTCAGCTGAGAACATATAAGATGAAGCAGTAGACTGTCGACTTAGGCAACAATCAGGGACAGCAGAGGAGGATGATAGTAAATTGGGGCAGCCAGGCATAGTTAGAATGATGAGGGTATGTGGGGCATAGGAGTTCTGTTCCAGAAGGAAAGCGGCAACTGGTATGAAGGAGAGAAGGTATGGTAACAGTCTGTAGATTGCAGACATGGCTCCCATCCCTGGTAGTCAGGGCAAGCTAACCTGCACTTGATGCTGCCAAGCAGAATTAGGGATGGAGGATGTCAAGTTGATAAGTAGGAGGTAATTCCATTCCTGAAGGAAAGTGTCAACTTGGCAACTGGTATGAGGTAGAGAAGGTATGGTAACAGTCCATAGAAGTAGGCATGGCTCCCATCCCTGGTAGTTGGAGCTAGCTAACCTGCACTCGATGCTGCTAAACAAACTTAAGGACAGAGGATGTCAAGTTGGTAAGTAGGAGGAAGTTCCTTTCCCAAAGGGAAGCAGCAACTTGTATGAGGTAGAGAAGGTATGGTAACAGTTGTAGATGTAGACACGGGTAGTGGTTGTAATAGAATCCCATCCCTGATAGGCAGGGGAAGCCTACCTTCATTCAGCACCTCAGAAGGTGCGAGTTAGAGATGGAGTCCAGAATACTGCTAGTATGAACTGGCTAAAGCACAACCCCTGCTGTACAGAGAGCGGATAAGTAGAACATGTAAACATAGATAGGATTGTGGAGCAGTATACAACAATGAAAATGGAAGTACAGGAGGTATGATAACATACAGTAGAGACATATGGAGAAGGAGACATGCACAACACAGGCTGGACAAAGGACAAGTACAGAAGTCACAAGGAGGCAACAAGCCTTGAGAAGTAAAGGGAGTAGGTGATGGAGCTGTAGCACAGGGACGTAGCCAGTTCTTCATGCTGAGGAGATAACGCTGAAATCCCAATGATGCTGGGCATGGGGGCAGGCAGTAAGTACTAAGGATAGGCATGTGGCAATGTAAGAAAGGTAGTATACAAATGCAATCCTCTTGGGCGGTAAGCAGGATAGTATCATCCCCACGCCCATTGCAGGTAAATGCCACAAACATTGAGATGCTTTTCAATAAACTTGGACTGTGCTCTTGTTTCCAGAGTGTGACATTGCATGAGTGACGGGCATAGCAGTCAGAAACAGCAGTGGTGAAGCGAGGATAGAATTGAAAAAACACCTACTGAGGTGCAGCACCAGAATGTGAAGCAGGAGTCCTGATGTCCTCGGGGAAGCATAGGCAGGAGGAATCGGGATGGAAGGGCCACAACTATGGGGTCAGGTAATCCAGCCACAGGAGCAACGGGAAAGAAAAATGAGGCATACAGGAAGGACAGGAAGGACAGGAAGGGGAGCCTAGGTGGAAGGGGAAGAGGACAAGTTGTGCAGTATGGAGGAAATGCTGCAAGATAGGGAGACATGCTGCAGGATCTACTAGAAAGCTTTGGCAGCAAATAATAAGTTGAGAGGGTGGCTGACCGAGCCGTGTGCGGTGGGGAAAAAGGAACAAGAAAAATGCCCAAAAGAAAAGACAAGAAGCGAAGTCCAGTCACTGGGTAACCAGCTAGAAATGTACGGGGAGGCAGCCAACAGTAGAGGCCAAAAACAGAACAAGACAGAAGGTAGGAGGAAACACAGAGACTGAAACTAGTAGGGGACACGGAAAACCAGAAACAAAAATGGGAGCAGGGAGAGAAGCACAACCAGAGCAGCAGGTGTGAAGGAGCACAGCTGCACACACGTTACGCAGGAGCCTAGATAAAAAACACTCCCTAAGCAAGGGAGGTGCATTAGAGGGAGGGCTTAATGGAGGTTGTGGAGGAGCTATTCCCCACATTGAGCCTTGGGCAAGTCCTCCCAAAAGGTATACTGTACTGGCAAACCAAATGCAGTTTAGAGCACAATTTTGTCAAGTTCGGATGACAAACATGAAGAAACGATGTGTACTGATAAAAATTGTACTCAAGTTAAGCCATGATTTTGATAATTTATGTGAAACTATGCTACAGAAAGGGAAATACAAAGAATCGTCTGGCACAATTCCGCTGGCACTGTAGGGAGCAATGTAACTCTCTGGCTCTTGCTCCAATGATGTAATCATGTAATACATTTGTCAACCATTTTAGGGAGGGAGGGAGTAGAAAAGGTAGGGTTTTGAACTTGGAAGGTTGTTGTTTACATTTTTTTAAATGCAACAAAACTGCATTTATGTTAATTATATAAAAGCAGTTTTAGCATGAATATATACAGCAGCCTTTCATTTACTCCCTATGGAGCTGGATTTTGAATAGTGTGTTGGCAAAATGCTGTCGTACTTTAGGAGAAGATATTTGTGGTATTTGGTGGGGAAGCTCATCGAGACTGGTAAGCTTTCTGGTTGAAAACTGATTTTGTGATGCTAGGCAGCATAGGTTCATGTCAGGGCTGTCCTGCCAGACCAACCTAATTGATTGCTTTGGCTGGATAGCTAGGACAGTGGACAAATGCCAAGTAGTGGACATACTGTACACAGATTTCAGGAAGGACATTGACTCTGTCCCCAAAGGAGCTTAATTAAAGCTGGAGGACTTGGGGTAGGGGTAAAACTGCTAGGTTGGAAGAACTCTGGCTGCAAGATAGAAGTCAGATAGTAAATGGTCAGGGGTACTTGGAAGTTAGACCAGTCACTAACGGCCCTACAGGGGTCAGTGCTTAGGCTGAAGTTACTCAACATTTTCATTGGTGACATTGCAGATGGGATAAAAGAGGCAAGATATGCCTGTCTGTGGATGACACAAAGCTCTGTGGGATAGTGGACACAGTAGAGTGGAGACAGGACATTAGAGAGAACCTGTCAAAACTGGAGAGATGGTCATGTACTTGGCAACAAGGGAAAATGCCAAGACATGTAAAGTAATGCACTCGAAGGCAAAGAACCCTGACACCAAATACTGGCTGACAGGTGTGCAAGTTACCAAGTTAGAAGAGGAGAATGACTTGGGTGTGATTATTACAAGTGACCTGAATCACTCAGCACATTGCAAAGAGAGCAGTGGTCTCAAGTTACATGATGTGTTAGAGCTATGGCCAGCTCATGTACTGCTCTGACCATTTCAGTGACTCATTATTCTTTTTAAATATAGGTTTTTCCTCAGAAATATACCTTTTATGCTTACCACCACTGATAAGGCAATGCAGGTACTCTTCATGATGAAAACAATGGAGCCAATGGACATCAAGCCATAGAAAGCTATGATAGTAAACACACTGCCTTCTCCTCCACAGCAAGACCCAGGGCCTAAGCTCCTGAAGCCTGGTACATCATCTATGATGAGCCATGACCCTGCAATGGAGGCCTTTACTCTGGAGTGTTTCCTCCACAAGCTCACTCCCTTTAAAGATGTCATGCTCCAGATGGCTAGTGATGTTGAAGCAATCCAACTGACCCTTGCAGAGCTCATCCACTGGGTCAATGATGCAGAGACTTGAGTGAGCTTAATTGAGGACTAGTAGGCACAGGTAAACCCTGAAGTCACAGCCCTGCACAGAAAAATTACTCATCCTGAGTAGTGCCTTGAAGACCAGAAGGCCAGAGTAGATGTAACAATTTGGTGATCATTGAACTTCCAGTGAAGAGTGAGGGGAAAGACACTCTGTTCTTTGTTCCATGGCTTTGTGAAAAAATTGTGGTCCCTTGTCCAGCAGCCCTCAATACATTAATAAGTATGTTCATTGTGCACTAAGACTTATTCCAGCAGAGGGGTACAGGCCATATCCAATCATATTTAGGTTATTAATCTTTATCGATGACCCACATTCTTGCTACAGCCAAGGTGACGAGAGATCTTATTGGAAGGGCAGCGGAAAAGCATCATTCAAGATCTCCCCCTCCCTGGTACAAGAAGAATAAGCTGTATACAAATCAAAATCTAAACTGTATTAGTGGTGGGCGAGGTGGGCTCAATCCACTCCATGAAGTGATTCACAGAGCAAAGGTGGATTCACGGAGTGCTCCACAATGCAAAGTGGAGTACTTCACATTATGATGGGTAACACAAAGTCCATTGAAAACACTGGCTTCACGTTAAACTGCCTTCACAAACCACTATACCGAAATCTGCATGAAAGTACATTGAGAACAGCGCCATCTCACTTTGCCTTGTTTTGAGCTCGAAGGCTAATTTTGCAGTGATTCATGGGATTTCAGGTCGCATGGTCTTTATATTGATCTGCACAGCCTCAGTTCAGGATAGTGTGTGTAGGAAGCAGTAGGAGAAAGTGCACTCTGAGAGCTGTCTGTGATTGAAACCTTCTAAATGCTGTTCAAAAAGCATTTTTGTGTTTTTATGGGGGCTCCACCTTTAGTTCATTGATTGCAGGAAACCCTCCTGTGCTCATATCATCAATATTTTTTGTTTTTGTGTGGATTTTGAGTGTTAATGTACAACACTGAGTGTGTGTAGTGAAAACAGTGAAAGTGTGCTTTGGAGGAGGGGCATATCTGTGGTGTAGGTAGATTTAAGTTGGAGAAATAGTGATTTCTTTGCTTTTTGGTTATATTTTTGTTATATAACTGACTGTGTTAATATACACACAGTAATATTGTCAGTAATTGTTGAAATGTTCTTGCTGATTGTGTGTTGTGTGGATCTGGTGCAGCAGTTCATAATTTCCAGTTGTTTACATTACAATACGTGGCATATTACTGAACTTTTCAATTTGCTACGTGTTACTCATTCACCATTGAAGAAAACTGTTCTGTATGTGTGTGGAGTGGTGTTGCATGACATAAAAATACATCTTTTATTGTGCCACAGACTAGTGTAATTGGACGCAGCAGTGTGAACCTCCCTAGCCACTGCAGCTGTCTGATTTTATACTGCGATCGTAGTATCTTTTCTTTGTTTTGCTGCTTGTACTGCTGTAAAAATCTGCAGTCAGTGCCCCCTCCCCCTACACCCACCAGCAAAAACATTTTTTTACCAGATTGGATTGTTTTTGTGACCTCATCAGCACCACTGGTTGCTGAAGTTGTTTTCATTGCATGACAGTCTCTATCTGTTGCTGAAGCCACAGTTGTTTTTATGGCTTCAAATCCAGCATCCCCCCCAATCAGTGAGTGAACGTACCAAAATCTAAATTTGTTTATCATATTGTTGTTGATCCCCCAAAATGCCCACAAAGAGATGTGCAAACAAAGCTGGTTCTTGCCATGGCAATGCTGGCAATAAGATAGTCTGTGGGCATGGTAGTACGCAGACACAGAAGTGCATTGCTGATGTGAGGAAAGGTATTTCTCCTGCAATGTTTTTTACAGCCCAATCAGTAGCTTCACTCATAGTTGGAGGAGATGATATGTTCCCAGCCAGTGGTGTTAGTGGTGGTGGTAGTATTAGTATTGATGCCTCAGGTTTGAATTCTGACCAGTGTACCATATCCAAAAATATAGTGGAGTGTGAAGCAGTGCAAGTGAGTGGCAGGATAGATGATGTCATACTTCCCAGTAACTGAACCTGAGGATTCTGATGATCATGTCAATGATAGCATACATTGTGATATTCCGTCAACCGTGGTGGTAAATGTCATGCATTTTCCATGCAGTGATTCATGGTGTGGTGAAAAAATATCAGGTGATAGCGGTGTAGATGATGATGATGAATGTGGTGATGACGATGATGTTGTTGTTGCAACATGCAGTCCACATGTTAGCATCCAAGCAGAAAATGTGGATGCGTGTGACACTGATGAATATGATGATGATGTAATTGACCCCAGTGGAGAACAGGAGAAAAATTCAAAATGGCTGTGTCTGAGTCTGTTTGCAGGAGTCCCCTTCCCCCATAAAAACTTGTGATTTACCAATTTTAGTTGATGATGATGATGACCCAGTAATAGTGATAGGTAGTCGTGGTGGTCAGTTGCAGTCCAGGTGTGCAGTGCCGGAAACATCACGTGTCACCCCCACTTCAGTGCTTAAAATAACGGAGTTAAATAAGCAACATCACGGGCATGTTAAAAGTAGAGCATCACAATCCCTTGTTTGGGATTTTTATGTTCAAGATGCAAATGATGAGTCAGTTTTAATCTGCCAGGTTTGCCATGTGTGTGTGTGAGTCGAGATAAAAAGGGGAGCCATCTGGGCACAGGAGGACAGCATATGCATCTTAAGAATAGGCACATGGCACTGTGGACCCAGCACAAGCTGGCAGCTAATACCACAGTGGGGCACTCACCCTCGTCACCAGCAACCATATCGAGCATGTTATCCCCTTCCATGACTGTTAAGTCAGTAGTAAATTAAAAGGTACCTAAACAAGCAGTTTTTTTAAAACTGCAAACTCCAAAATCCAGCTTCATTGCGAGGTAAAGTAAAGGCTGGTCTTTACATTTCTGCTAAAACTGCATTAATGTAAATAACATAAATGCAGTTTCATAGCTTTTGAAAAATGTAAACATCAGCCTTTCACTTTCAAAAAACAGCATTGGTTTCTCCCTAAGATGTCTGCCAGGTGTGTTAAGTGATGAGTCATGATGACATCATCGGAGTCAGAGACAGAGATCCACATATATTTCTATAGTGCTAACTAGTTTGTCTTTCCCTCTTTATTTTGAATTGTTGTGCCAGAATGATCAACACCATGTATTAACTCGTGGATTATTTTGATCAGTACACGTTAGGCTATGATTTTGTTCATTTTGTTTACTTTAACTTTCGGAAAATGTTTTGCAATCCAGCTGACTTTTTGTTTGGCAAACTGCATTACAGTACAACACAACTCTTCAAATACCTGATGATCTAGTGGTTATATGATGGATTAAATTTTGTTTTTTGTTAACCAGGAGAGAGACACTTACAGGTCTGGCCTCGGAGCACAGGGAAGTTTAATGATTTACTTAGGGTCACACAGCAAAGTACCAGCCTTGTTCAGTTCCAAAGCTCATGCTCTCTTGTTAATCCACAAATAAGGCTTTCTTTTTCCATGTGAATCCCTGCACCTAACCTGCCTTCTGTTGAACACCTCACCATCCATACCCAGTCCTTAGTACTGCCTGGGGCCACACATGAGCTTGCGGTCTCATGAAGAGAATTATTACATCTCAGGTTGTAATCTTGTACCTCAGAGAGTTGTGCACAGCTATACTGATGTGCATCATCAGCTGGCACTGTTAAAAAAATGCCTCCCAAATCACTCTCCAGTCCACATTCTCAATGTTTGACATCTGCTCCCACAGTAAACATTGAGTGGATCACCACCCTTCTGCACAGTGAAGGTAGTATGTACACTTCACTGTTTTTTTCCACCTCATTAACCAACAACTAGGTCTTCCTGGAGGGCCAAGCAATAAGCATCATGACCCACCAGAAAAACTGCTGTTCATGCCCTCATAAGGGCTGCACTTACAATGGATAACAATATTATTAGCAGGAGAGGCATACTAATACCTTGAGCGAATCCACCTGACTTTTAATGTCAGTCTACTCCTTTACCAGTGATCTGCAGAACCTCACAGGACAGTTCCCAGCAATTGTTCTCCAGTACTTTCCTGTGCTGTACTCCACAATGCGAGTTGGCTGGCTACCACCCTTCCAAATCTTGAATGAGCTATATACAGCTCCTCAATACTGTCCTAACAAACGTCAACATCCCCCCCGGAGAGTAATCTTCTTACACTGAATTCAAGTAACAGATTAGGTGCAGCCCTGCCACTCTGAGTATTTGTCATTGCTGGCTACTCTCATTCACAGTCAGGTAGTGATCACGATGCTGACAGCCCCACATTTCAGACCTCACAGTGATCTACTCAGCACCCTCCTTCATATATTCAACTAACTTGAATATAGATGTACCCTGCTGGAATGGCCTCTTCAGTCCCTCTCTGGCATTCATTCTTCTCACCTGCTCTCCACACCAAACACTGGTGAGTTCACTAACCTTCCTCATAATTAATGTGTTTAGTACAGACTCTGGTGTTAAATTTACATATTAATAATAAACATGATCTTCTGGTAAGCCAGGTTGATAGCAGTATGGCACAAGTGGAAAAATAGGCTTTCCTACCCATACAAGATCTAAGCCACCTATGATTAGGCACTATTATATGACGTGCATAATGACGTGCACACCCATCATTTAATAGTGCCTAATCAAAGGAAGCCTAGATCTTTTAAGGATAGGAAAGCCCATCATTCCCCTTGTTCCCTGATGCTATGAGCCTGACTTACTGGAAATATATGTTTATATTTGATATGTGAAAATAAAACGGGGACTGTACTACTTGCATTCATGATGCAGAAGGTTGATGAGCTCAACAGTTTTTGGTGTGAGGAGTAATAGTGAAGAATGAATACCAGAGGGGGACTGATGAGGCCACTCTTGCAAGGTACTGCTATATTCAAGGAAGGGGGAATACAGAAGGAGAGAAATATGAGCAGATTACTGTGAGAAATAAGATGTGGGCTGCCAGCACCTTGATCACTACTTGAACCCGTTGTCCTGGTCAACATTTCCCTTCCCATAAAACCAGTTCATGCAATTGTCTAAGGCTGTATGTGGATATTATTGTTTGAAATGGCTGCCACTACATGTTCAGTCACTTCACTACCAATCTAGTATTGCTTGTATAGCACCTTGGGATACAGTGTGCATGAAAACCACTGTATACAGTAAATGCTGATTCTTCTTCGTATTATTATTATTATGATTTCCCATGGAAAAAGACAACAAGGCAAGCATATATTTGAGTTTCAAGAAAGTATGAACTCTAACATTGGACTGCACAAGAACTTTGCTACAAAAAAGAGGTGGCTTTAGGGAAAGGTGAAGGGTGTGGCTGCACCCCCCACATAGTAATGTACTTGCTTGCTGCTGCTGCTACATTTCACTTTGTTGAAGAAGTCTGATTTATTGATTGTACAAATGTTTACATTCAAGCTATGGATTATGGTTGTAGGTTCTGTCAAAAACGTACTAGAAAAGAATAACAGCAGAAAATATAAAGGTTTAATAAAAATGTTAAAAAGTGCATATTAAGCTTGCACACCACTCCAGCATCCTGGATCCACCATAACCACCAGGTTAATCAAGATTTGTACTGCCCTGTGATTTGCCACAGAGAAAGTCAGTTGGATTAAAACACATTTTCAGCATGTTAAAGTAAACAAAATGAACAGCACTATAGCCTAACATGTGCATTATACAAAATAATGCACATGGTTTTGACCATTTGGGTGAAACAATTCTATACAAGGGGGAAAAAAAAACTAGTTAGCATTATAGAGAGCCATGTATCTCTCTGACTTTGGCTTCAATGATGTCATCAAATAACACATTTGGAGGCCATTTTAGGAAGCAGGTAAGACAGTTTTTTTGAAATTGGAAGGCTGATTTACAATTTTCAAATGCTCTGGAACCACATTTAAGTAAATTATGTAAATGTAGTTTTAGCATTAATGAATAAAGCAGCCTTTCCTTTAGTCACCTATGGAATCAGATTTTTGAATAGCTTGTTGCCAAAATGTTGTTTAGGTATCCTTTAAATGTGTGCAGTAGTGAGGTAATAAAAACAAAGGATTACTACAGGCATGATGAGGTGGAGGAGCATAATGACTTTGAAACATTGGCCAGTGCTGGTGAGAGTAGCAGTTTTGGTGGTGGTGGTAGTGGTGAATGCAGTATGTCTAGTACAAGTTGTACATCAACCACGGTTGGCAAATCTGGCAAAATAACTGCATTTCTGTGTTTGTTATCATCACCTGTGCATCAAACGTCCACACTCCATCCCCTGCCAATGTCATTTATCACAGAGCACAACCATTTGTGATCACAGCCCATGTAAACCATTTAAGTCAGCCCATATTACAGAGTGCTTTTGTGCATAAAATAAAGTACCCCTCAATCATACAGTATCACATGAACTTAATGTTGCTGTAGCTGAAATGCTGGCAAATGATCTGTTGCCCTTCTCCTTTGTGGAGAATTCTGGGTTCCAGCAGTTTGCTGCATGTGCCAAAATGGAAAGTCCCATCCCGGACATACTTTTCTACCCGTGCTGTCCCTGAGTTGTTCCTCACTGTGTCCAACTCAGTAAGACACGCCCTTCAGCATTCCTCCTCTCCATTCATACATTTAAGTATGGATATGTGGACAAGTGGCAAAACAGTGTGGAGTTCATGTTTGTGTATAACTGCACATTGGGCGCAAGTGCCAGGGGTTGTTTGTGATGTTGGCAGTGTGAATAATCAGTACAGTAAGGTGGATTGTTGTGGTAGCAACCTTCCAGGAATTTGACAGCATGCAACGATCGCTATGCACAATGTGACCTGTTCACGCACTGGTGAGAACATGTTAGATGTGGTACTGACTGAAACTGACAAATGTCTGAAACCCCTGTCCCTGAAAGCTGGGTTCATAGCAAGTGACAATGGGTCAAATGTGGTGAAATGCATCATGAATGATGTATTTTTTCATGTTCCATGAATGGTCCATTGTTTACATCTTGTGGTGCAGGAGTTTCTACAGAACCATGATGTAAAGGAAATGCTGACTGTTTCATGACATATCTGCTCTCACTTTTCACGATCTGGAAAGGCCTGTGATGAACTGCGGCAGTTGCAGATACAAAACAGCCTGCCTCACCTGATGGAACTTCACTTTATACATGGCAGAGAGGTTGTATGAACAATATAAAGTCATTCAGAATATCTTGGGATGTACACTAGCTGTGACAGTTCCGGGGCCTCCATACCAATGATGACTGAACAGTGGCAGTTCATGGACTCTGAAATAACAATTTTGCAGCCTTTTGAACATGCCACACAGGCAGTGAATGGCAAGTCTGCCTCCATTAGCCAATAAATTCCACTACTGTGGGTGCAGAGGCAGACAGTGGTGAATGTATAGCATGGCCTTGATGTTGCCATAGACGGTGGTAGCATTATGTTGCTGCAACACATGCTGACAGTATTCGACCAGAATCGTCACATTGTGAGCATTCAGCATAGTAACAACTTTGCCATAACAACAATGCTGGACCCACGATACAAATGTGGAATTGCATCAGTACTTGAGGTAGGTCCTGAACAGGTAAAAAATATCAGTGGTCAACTGGTGCACTTGGTTCATGAGGCACAGAAGTCACATGCCAAGGTCAGCAAACCTCAGCAGCATAATCTGGCTGAAGGTGTACCTGGAGGTCCATCAAGAATATCTTGCAAGGGGAAGGGGACTGCAGTTCCAGGTGGTCTGTCATCCAAGTGACTTGCGTCAACCCTCTTTGGGAAGCTTTGTCCCAAGTGATTATTTGTGAAATAAATGATTCAGAAGAACAGGATGATGCATCAACAACTGGACTTAGTGTGGCACAGAAAATGGTTGAGTCATATTTGTCTGAAAACAGGCATCTGACAATAACGGAAGATCCACTTTGGTACTGGAGTGGAAAGGTCAGTGAATGGCCAGAGCTGAGTGCAGTG
Source organism: Neoceratodus forsteri (assembly GCA_016271365.2). Classification (NCBI taxonomy): domain Eukaryota; kingdom Metazoa; phylum Chordata; order Ceratodontiformes; family Ceratodontidae; genus Neoceratodus; species Neoceratodus forsteri. Next base: position 1,023,733,422 of record CM028129.1, read on the forward strand.
GCACTGAAGTACCTCACATGCCCACCCTCCAGTGTAAGTGTTGAGAGGTTATTCAGCTCAGCAGGTGCAATAGTCAGTGATCGTCAGACAAACCTGTCTCCTGCAAATGTTAGCTTGCTAACATTCATTAAGATGTATGACAGGCACATACCACCACAGACTGCAACTTCAGTATTCGTACCCCGCCCTAATCATGGTGGTTTTGGTGATGTGGAAATGGACCATCCTGGTGACACTGGCAGTGGCTGCCTGAAATGGCACACCACTGAAGTAGATGATGACACAATGGAGAAAGAATTACCCAGTGGTCAGACTTCAGACATAGATGACTGTGAGGTAAATTTTCTTTATGAGGATGATGATGTGGTTAATGTTGGCAGGTTTTAACTGAAGTTGTTAAAAGGTGGTGTGCCACCCTGGACCACCACCACTGGGAATGATGTTAGCCACTGCCACCACTAAGCATGAGTCTGTCCGCCCCCTGGACCACCACCACCGGGACTGATGTCAGCCACTGCCACCACTGAGCATGAGTCTGTCTGCCCTCTGGACCACCGCCACCACCACTACCACTGGTCAACCCCCGGACCACCACCACCACCACCGGGACTGATGTTAGCTATTGCCACTACTGAGCATGACTCTGTCCACCCCCGGATCACCACCACCACTGGGTATGATTTTGGCAACTGCCACCACTGAGCATGAGTCTGTATGCTTCCAGACCACCACCACCACCACTGGGACTGATGTTAGCCACTGCCACCACTGAGCATGAGTCTGTCCGGACCACCACATCCATCAGCGCTTCTTAATATGTAAACCATAAAGTGAGTATGTGTACTCATGTTTGTTATACTATTTCACTTCCTTTAATTTTATGTTTTGTTTTCAATAGCTTTTCAGAGCCACAATGGTCAAACACATACAGTACACTTATTTTGATTTTTTTACAGGTTAACAAAAAAAGTCTTCTTCACTGAAACTCAGTGGGAATGGTACTGTAGCTGTACTGTACAAAGGAACCTATGGAATATCCATGTGAAACCCATGGTAAGTATGAAGATTTTATTTCATCCATTTCATTGTTTTGGAAAGACTGTAGCAATGCGACTGAGTACAATTCATAAACTAAGTGACATGTGTATGTCACCAAAACTATTTCTGTAAGATATCATTCATGCACTGTATTCTGAACTTGCAGCTGTGCAGCCCTGACTATAATAGTGTTGAAAAAGTTGCACATAGGTTGCGTTACTTGACAAGATGTGGGTTTGAAATGTAACTTGACTTGACATTGAAAACCAGGGAGGGACAAATTACAATTAAGTTGTAAGAAGTCATTCATTTCATTTTTAAGGAAACTTCCAGATGCTTTGTTGTTCTGTCAAAGTAGCCTTATCCAAACAAGTTTTTCAACATCAGACACCCCCCTCCCAGGCTGGGGCACACGAGCAACACACAGAAGTCGTTTCATTACATGACCATGACCATCATTAACAACCAGACTCCAGAAGGATGCTGATGAAATCTTTGAAGAAGTAACAAAATAAGAAACTGTTACAGACAAACCTGCAAATATGCTTCCCCACCACCCACCCAAAAAATATACTTACCTTCATGTGCTTGAGAGTTATCCATTTCCACTTTCAACACAAAAAATTCTCATTGAGCACTGGAATGTGCACACCAACAGTTTCTGTGACCTGTGATACAGAACAATACCATGAGTACATGTCCATGTCAACCACCCTCCTCATCTACAAAACACACAAACATATATACATATATATGTGTATATATATATATATATATATATATATATATATATATATATCTCAACTCACCAAGTCCATTATTAGTGTACAGACAAAGGGCACCCTTCCATCCAGTTGAGATGATCACATTGCATTTACTCGAATCGTCTCACAGAACCCATTGGACCAGCAACAGTTTACTCATGACCTTCATTTTTTTCTGGGGGATGCTCCCATTTCACTTTGTTACCACTTGTCAATTTTCTGCACACAATGCGGATGCATTTTGGGCATGCAGAAAAAATCTAGGGACTCTGTGCCACCACTGCACGCATGACTGAGTGCGCCATTAATTATGGGGTAATTTGTATGTGCTGAAATGCTCCCATTTCACTTTGTTAACCCTTCTCAATTTCTGGACACAAGGCAGATGCATTTTGGGCATGTAGAAAAAATCTGGGGACACTGTGCCACCACTGCATACATGACTAAGTGCGCCATTAATTCTGGGGGACTTTGTATTTGCTGAAATACTCCCATTTCACTTTGTTACCACTTGCCAATGTCCTGGACACAAGGCGGTGGCATTTTGGGCTTTCAGAAAAAATCTGGGGATTCTGTGCAACCGCTGCGCACATGACTGAGTGTGCCATTAATTCTGGGGGACTTTGTATGTGTGAAACACTCCCATTTCACTTTGTTACCACTTGTCAATTTCTGGACACAAGGCAGCTGCATTTTGGGCATGCAGAAAAAATCTGGGGACACTATGCCACCACTGCGTGCATGACTGACTGCGCCTTTAATTCTGGGGGACTTGGTATGTGCTGAAATGGTCCCATTTCACTTTGTTGCCACTTGTCAATTTCCTGGACACAAGACAGATGCATTTTGGAGATGCAGAAAAAATCTGGGGACTCTGTGCCGCTACTGCATGCATGACAGAGTGCTCCATTAATTCTAGGGGACTTTGTATGCTGAAACACTCCCATTTCACTCTGTTGCCACGTGTCAATTTTCTGGACACAAGGCGGATGCATTTTGGACATGCAGAAAAATCTGGGGACTCTGTGCCAACACTGCGGGCATGAATGTGTGTGCCATTAATTCTGGGGGACTTTGTATGTGCTGAAACATTCCCATTTCACTTTGTTATCACTTGTCAATTTTCTCGACATAAGGTGGATGCATTTTGGGCATGCAGAAAAAATCTGGGGACTCTGTGCAACCACTGCGTGCATGAATTAGTGCGCCATTAATTCTGGAGGACTCTGTATGTATTGAAACACTCCCATTTCATTTTGTTATCACTTGTCTATTTTCTGGACAGAAGGTGGATGTATTTTGCAGATGCAGAAAAAAATCTGGTGACTCTGTGCCACCACTGCGTGCATGACATAGTGCACCATTAAATCTGGGGGACTTTGTATGTGCTGAAATGCTCACATTTCACTTTGTTACCACTTGTCAATTTTTGGGACACAAAGTGGATTCATTTTGGACATGCAGAAAAATCTGGGGACTCTGTGCCACCGCTGCACGCATGACTGAGTGCGCCATTAATTCTGGGGGACTTTGTATGTGCTGAAATGACCCCATTTCACTTTTTTACCAGTTGTCAATTTTCTGGACATAAGGCAGATGCATTTTGGGCATGCAGACAAAATCTGGGGATTCTGTGCCATCACTGTGTGCATGACTGACTGCGCCATTTATTCTGGGGGACTTGGTATGTGCTGAAATGATCCCATTTTACTTTGTTACCACTTGTCAATTTTCTGCACACAAGGCGCTGTTGAGGAGACTTATAGGTCACCAATCTGAGAGCACTTGTTTATTTTCTTTTTTTTAGATAAAACTAATAATAGACATACTAAAATCAGTAAGCTGCATATTGGTGCTTAATAAAGAATTAAACACCAAGGGCAAAAAGTAGCACATATGAGAAACACAGTTTTTGTAAAATTCATTGGGTATTCCATCAATACCTGGAGATGTTCCTATTTTTAGTTTTTTAATTACCTCTTCTACCTCTTGTGATGAAATGGGTCTTGTCAAGTCTTGCTTCATAGTCTCCATAACTTGAGGGAGTGGAACTGTAAAATCATCAAGTAGAGTATCTGGGCAGTCTATTGGTTTACCATACATTCCTGCTGCATATTGTTGAACTACAAGTAACATCTCTAAATCTGTTCGAGCTATAGTGGATCATTTTTAGATAAGCCAACCATTATAGTTTTTTTCCAATCTTTGCTTGCAAGCTTTATAAGGATCTGATGCCAGTTGCTTTAATGTCCCAAATCTCATTTCTGCTTCTAAAGATTTGGCCCTATCATACTGATAAATTGTCATCTGCTGTTTAATTTCAAAGATATGAGACTTATATTTCATATGATCTCATGGAGGGAAGAACATACGCTTATATAATTGTTTTCTAAAATTTAAATATTTTAAGTAATTAGAATTAGCCCTATTTTGCCAAATAAGATCAGAATATTCTTAAAATCTCTTTTTATGTCCAGCCACCAATCATACATATTGTCATAGAAACACATTGTTGTGTGTCTTGCTGCAAAAAGGACCTCTAGCAGATGTACACAGTCTGGTAAATCTAAGAAGGAGGTATTTAACATCCAACATTGCATACCAGAGAAGACTCTTGTAGGAATGTCAGCCAGGTCAAAATACCCCAAGAGAATTCGACGGTCTGAAAATTCTGTAGGTGTAGCAGTACAGTAGTATGGTGTAACATGCTGAGATACAAATATCATATCATATCTATGCATGTAGTATACGTATGCCTGTGATATGTAGCTCCACTATCCTTTTTTAAGCATCTATATGCATCTATTAATCCTGCATCCAAAATTATTTGCTTTAAAGCATGAGAATCACAATACATATTTTTCTGTGCTTCTCCTGAAAATTTAGTATTTATCTCACAGTTGAAGTCCCCACCCCAAACAATATGTTTTCTAGTGTATAAAAAAGGTTTGATATCCTCAAATAATTCAATTCTAGAAGTTTTCGTTTGCAGAGCATATATGTGAATAAAACAAAAAGCAAAAATCCTCAAAAAAACAATCAAGGATTAAAGCTGTACCAGGCCTTATATCAATTAGTTGGATATTCGAAACTTAGTGTTCTTAAATAATATCCCTATCCCATCAGCTGTGTCTGAACCAAATGTCCAAAATGAAGGGCCCCATATCCACTTTCTTTTGACATTTTCTATTTAAAAAATAGAGGAAATTCTAGATTCTTGGACAAAATAATGTCTGCTTTAAGTTGTCCTAACTAGGCTAAAATTGCAAGTTATTTTTTTTATAATGTTTAAGACTACAGACATTATAGGAAGCAAACCTTAACGTAGCCATCCAAGTTTAGCATAATCAATGTCCCCCTTTGTGGCTCACACTTGCTTTCCATTTCTTTCCCTTCTTACCCTAATTGTCTTCTGCTAATTCTGTGGATTTACTTTCCTTCTCAGTCACCATCTCTGATCGGTGTGAGGTGTCTGATTCCAAATCTAATTCCCCTGGATCATTTTGTAGAAGAGCAAAAGGATTCTCAGTAGGGAGAGGGCCAGGAAGGATTTGTTTACAAGAGGCTCTAGTAACTCGTCTACTTTTAACAGTCTCAAACATAGGAAGAGGCACAGATCGAGCTGAGACAACAGACGCTACCACAGAATGAGGTATAGTATCCACCCCAACCCCTTCTTTCTGGGGAGTACTGAGTTCAGACCTCTGTTCCAAAGGTAACCCTTCATCTCTCACTGAACTATTGGTGTCAAAAGGTTCCCTCAAATCTAGATTTCATCCTGTCCTGAAGTGGAAACACGAAAGCTGGAATCCCTCCTGTCCTCTTGGGCCCTGTTTACCAGATCATCCTGATCCCATCCCTCAGTGCGGTTCAGTCTTGCCCACGGACATTGATGAAAAGCATGTCCTTTTTCATTGCATAGATTACAGTGGAAGATATTCTCACATAGATCTATAGAATGTCCATACCCCCCACACAAAGAACATTCAGCATGTCACAAGAGCTGCTAATATGTGTCTTTGCCCCACATTTATAGCAGGCTCTTGGCTGCCCTCAATAAAAACAAATCCCTCTGTCTTTACCTAGGTAGAAGCTATTAGGTAAATGAACAACTTTGGAATTAACTTGAAATAATTTAACTTTGAATTTCCACCCTCTGGTCCAAATCCCTTCTAAATCAAGAATATCTTAAAGGGGGCCTAAGATGTCACAATGATTCTGAAGCCAGTGATAGATATCACTGACATTGACTCCCTCATTCTGAAACATAATAGTAATATGCCTAATTTGAGGACATGTGAGAGGAATTGCATAAAAGGGGGTCCATAAAGGGGTAGATTTCAAAGAAGAATATTTATCCCAGAATTTTTCCAAGCAGATATTAGTTTTAAAACTAATATCAAATGTATCCTCACCAGAGATGTGGATCAGTGCATAAATATCAGCTGGAACAAAATGCATTCATCCCTTCAGAAGTTGCTTTGCAATGTAATACCTATCAGGATGTTCTGCTAACCTCCCTTATAGCGTAGCCTGACTGCATTTCTCCTAGGAGCTTGTTCAAGTTTGTTCTTGAATAATTCAGACATAGGAACACGCTTTGTATTTTGAGGTTTATCTTTATCAGTACCTGCCTGGTCCCCTCTCTGTTCCTCTTCCCCCAGTTTGGATGGGCCCGACCTTGACAAAGCCGCAGCCTGATCCTTTACAGTCTGCGCATAGGTAACATTGAGTGCTCTCGAAACATGCAGTAGTTCTTTACCTGAGCTCAGGCCTTTCTCAGCAGTGGCATGCATGCTTGTAGATGTCTGTTCCTGAAAATCGTCTCCCCATTCTGAATCCAGAACCCATTGTCCATCTATCATCCTTGTTCAGCCAGAATCAGAAAGGGCTTTATCTGCAGACCAGTCCTCCCAAGAAAGTCCTCTGAAGCAGCTGGTAATCCAAATTGTTACCACATCATTTGCAATGCAGTACAGTCCTTCATTTCTACCATAGCTGTATGTTGCTTACTACCTGCAGTCTCCTCAGTGCTCGTTTTTGTAGGAAGTACAGCCCTTTCAAACTGTGGGCCGCCTCTTGCAGGATCAGGAGAATTAGTACGGGATCCAGCATAGAAATCAGCCTTCATACCAGATGTTACCAAAGCAGACACAATCTCCCTGTCTGGAACACTACCAGTGATCTCCTGCATATTCTCCACTCTCTCTGAAATAACAGTGTCCAGAACTGTTTCCTCCATCGCATAGTACTGAGAGCTCTCGGTCAAAACATCCACTTCCATCGCTCCCTCACTCTGATCTGCCATCACAGCAATGCACTGACTTCCCTTGCCATCAGCAATGCAGGGTAAGAGTAGGGGAATTTTCCCGGCGTCACAGCCCAAGTTCTCCAATCAATAAAACAGGTTGACTTAACCTATCCCCCGGGACACATCTGGCAATGGGTTTCCACAGCTCACTGAGCATTCCTTGGTCACAGATTATAAATTCATAAAGGTGTTGAAGATGCCCTGCTTGCTTGCAAAAATCTTCTTCAATAGATGCACACTGAGGTTTGTACTCTTCCCTCTTGGTACTTATTAGGTAGTTTTAGTCACTTACCTGTTCACTGTAGTTGAATTAGGATTCAGAGAATGTGGTCAGTGGCAAGTTCAGTTTAATATCCATTCAAAGGCCCTTTTCTTCAGTTTAGCTTCAGCAATTCAGCTAAAAACATTGGCTCACAATAAATACTTTGTATGGAGGAAAAGAAGGCTCCAAACACCAGTATAAGATGCTCCTCTCCTATCTAATGAATTTCTTGCTCTTAACATCATTCCCCTGTTATCTAAGAAGTGCTTTTATTATGTACCTGGCTCTCCCTAGCCTGACCCCCCCCCAGTCCCTATTTTTCAACTATTACTTGAAGGGCTTCTCTACTGTCCCTGATCTATGATTTTGGGGTGGGGAGGATACTCAAAAACTCAGGTTAGTTATCCGGCCTAGTGGCACTGAGAATTGAGGTGCTGGACACCACACCTCATGTTATGCCAGTTACCCTGGCTTGCTAGTGAGCTCGGGTTGCTGGGGGTCAGTAGAGGAGGAAAAGGATCAAGCATCCGATGGACAGATCTCCTCTCCAATGGAGGGATGGTCAGCTCTCCTGCTCCAGGGCTGCCTCCTGGTGGAGGCCAGATGGCAGCATCAGAGTTACGGGCAGCACAGGAGTGCAGTTACATTACATGCATGCACGTCCATGTGTGTACACTCATGGCTATGAAAGGGAAGGGAGAAAACTGAAAACTTGCAACTGTGACCTCCATGAAGCCATGCCTGCTGCACCTCATTCCTGCTGCCATCAATGGATCACTAGGCCCTGATCTGGATTCTGTGCACTGAGTGGGGGGAGGATAGCTATCCGCTTCCCGGTCACACAGTGGGGGGAGGGTGAAATTCATGGGGAAAATGGGGCTCAGCAATACCAGATGACAGTGGATGGAAGCAGAGACAGGAGATGATGAAGCTAGCCCACCCACTGTGCACCCAGAGGAGGAAAAAAAAATAATACAAATAAACAGGCTATTTACCTCTTTTAAGCTCACTGCAGCATATCCAATCTCATTATCAATAAGTTATCTAATTACAAGGGGTAAGCAACCAGGAGTGAGGAGGGGCAGAGCAGTTTGCGTCAATGATGTTTCTAGGCAGACTGATTAATCTGCCTAGTATCATTAATGCTGCACTCAACTCACATTCAACTCACAACTCTCAGACATTTTTTTCAATTCCACAACAAGGTGGGAGACTGACTCCCCCCTCCTTCTGGTTTCACTTGTGAATTTAAAAGCGCTTAGTGATTAGATGGGCTTTGTGGAGGTTTGACATTGCAAAACAACTAAAATCAAACTTTATGGTCCATAACCTGCCCATAAACAATATTATTCAGAATTATGGCTTGCTACTATAAACACTTCACTGAAAGTTTGATATTTTATCCTTCCTGTAATTCTCTTCTACTATTTTTATACATTGCTTCACAGCATATATAAATACTGCTTATATTGCTTAGTTCTGTCATTAACCTGAACAAGGGACCTGTGAGGCCCCAAAGGCTTGTGTAGAGAATTCCATCTTTGTACAAGACTCTTGTTGGTCCAAAAAAGGTATCGAACCTTCCAGTGTCTCCTGTTTTCAAAGGACCAGTATGGCTGGAATCTCATTTAACCAAATAATAGAAGATTCCTCAATTTGCCATCTGAAATGGCAACTCTGCAACATGAAGAAAAGGGAAGCTAAATTTGTTAGTGATATCTACTTCCTAACTGCATGCAAAAAACAGAACACTATACCTAAAGGATTTCCAATCCACAACCCACTGCAAACTACATACAATTCAGAGTATGCTGAACAACTGTGTTGTAGGACATCTGAGAAACTCAGGAATCACCTTGTTCATTAGAGATACGCTAGAAAATTCCACCTTAAAAATAAAATCTCTGAACTTTCATGCACCATTCAAGGAAACAATAATGTACTGCCAGGATTCATTTGTGCTCTCCAAACACATTATCAAAAAACTTTCAAGGCAGCCCTATCACAAAAGAGGAGAAAACTTAGAGAACTACAAGACATTAGCCACAACAGCACCTTGACTCATTCAGGTAAAGTAAACCACAGCACCAACATTGTGGAACAAGATAATACACTGCAACACCTGCCAGTGATCAACCTATCTAATAAAGTACTTACACCAGTGGAAACATCCGTATTATCCAAGGGCTTAACTTTCTGCCCCACATAGGAATTTGATAATGTCAAATTATGTGGTGAGATGGAGGAATATTTTAGACAACTTTGTCTAAAAGAGTACTTTTTTGATAAGAACAACACAGAAACTACACAGGATGACAGCACAAAGAAGACATCAGGATGGACCCCTTAGAGTGGACACAGCCCCAAACTGGATGTCCGCATTGACTGTTTCCAAGGAAGAATAAACTCCCAGATCCAAAGCAAGCAGCAGAAACTCTTGTATAATATCACATCACTGGAAAAAGAGAGCAATACAAACACTGAAAACAACCAAACCATCATAATAAAACAAGCTGACAAGGGTGGATCTGTGGTTGTGATGAACACAGAGGACTGCATTCAAGAGGCACACAGACAGCTGTCAGCTACAACTTATTACAGAGAACTTACAGAAGACCCTGCTACACAATATACTGAAGAACTCAAACAAAGCATCATGTCTCTACCTACTGTAACAATATCCAAGAACAGTTAAACTAATTCCAAATAAACCTACTCCAGGGACATTCTATATGTTACCTAAAGTACACAAACCTAAGAATGCAGGGCGACCCATCATCTCTGGAATTGACACACTCACTGAGAACATCTCAGGACTCATTGAATCCATTTTAAAACCCCTAGTAAGAGCTACTAGCAGTTTTAATCAGGACACCACAGATTTCCTCAGGAAACCAAAGCAAATTGGACAACTACCACCCAACACTATTCTAGCTACAATTTATGTCACTGCCCTCTACAGTAATATATCACATGAAGATGTCATATCAGTATGTCAGAAATTTTTACAGGATAACACATCGACAAGAGACTTTCCAGGAACCCCCATGAGAACCCTGATAAAAGTCATTCTGACACACAATTTCACTTTTAATGGCAAGAACTTTTTGCAGATCATGGGGACATCCATATGCACTAAAATGGCACCACAATATGTCAATCTCTTCATGGCCTCTCTAGAAGAAGATTTTTTTTTTTAAACAACACCTCTATAAATCATCAGTCTATCTCCAATATATAGATGACATATTCCTGATTTGAACAGAAGGTGAATATTCCCTCAAAAAGTTCCATCATGATTTTAACAATTTTCATAACTTTATAAAACTCTTCATTGAATACTCTACCACCAGCATACACTTTCTAGATACCAGTCAGTGCCACTAATGATGGACATATACAAACTGCCCTTTACAGAAAACCCACTGACAGATACTGCTACCTTCATAATTCCATCTTCCATTCTAGGCATACAAAAAAATCTGTAACCTGCAACCAGGCAATTCGATACTATCAAATCTGCTCTGATGAGAAAATAAGAGACAGACATCTCTCCTCACTTCGGAATTCCCTGATCCAACAGGGCCACTCTCCAAGACAAATCGACAGAGAATTTGAACAGGCCATACAAATACCATGAGAAAACCTGCTGAATACAGGCAAAAAGATCAAACTGATCGCACACCCCTAGTTGTCACTTACAGTCCCATGCTAAAACCCCTCCAGCAAATTATTAAAGAACTCCAACCCATGCTGAGTGAAGATGAAATACTTAAGGATATCTTCCATGACCCACCTGCAATTGCCTATAAGCAGCCCCCCAATCTCTTGAACATTTTAATTTATAGAAAACTTACAGCATATCAAAGTAACCAAGAAACAAGAGGGACAACACCATGCAACATGACAAGATGTAAGACATTCACCCACCTATGCATATAGATCACCATCAAGACCAGCCAGAACAGCAGAATAAAAATCAATGGATCCTACACATGTCAATCCAGCAATGTGGTTTACCATATTTAGTGCAAGAAGTGGACAGATGGATGCTATATCGGGGAAACTAGGCAACCACTGCAAACCAGGATGAACCACCACTGACACACAATAGTAAACCAGATTAACAGCACACCAGTAGGAAACAATTTTGTACGAACAGATCATTCTCTCCCTCTGACTTATCTGTCCTGATATTAAGAGACAACTTCAAAAACACACAGGACAGAAGGACAAGAGAACTTAAATATATTAAACAATTTAAATCTAATAGTTGTGGACTGAATTAGGAGATTGGATTTATGACACACTATGGTAAACTGTAATTTTTTTTTTACTTGTTATCAAAGGTTTTTTTTTCACTTATTAAGTGTTCCTGTCTACTGTGTCTATCTACCTGATCTTTCCTACATCTCTTACTTATTCTTTTCAGCTTCAGTCCTGCCCACCACCTCCCCACCTCACACTTCTCTGTGTATACTAATCTTACACTTTGTTTATCCAGGCCTTTATTGTTTTAAGTTATTGTGTTATTTCATAGCTTCCTTTCATTTCTTAACATTCCTACCTCCTACCCTTCCTGTTAAAATCTTGTATCTCAAATATTTCTTATCTGTGCTTCCACCTTCTTAGCATCCTTTCATCTTTACATGATCTGTTCCAATTATTGTCACCCCCTTAGTTCTTCTTACACATCCTATTGTTTATCACTTTGCAACTTTTACAGACTCTTATCTCAGGGCTTAATTACTTTATGTTCCTTTCTTCATGTCTGAGCTTCATACTGCCTACAATTCTACCCTTCCTGTAAGTCTCTTCTACTACTTTTGTATATTGCTCCAAAGCATATATAAATACCACTTATGCTGCTCAGTTTTATCTTTCACCTGAAGAAGGGACCTATGAGGCCTCAGAAACTTGCGTAGAATTCTATCTTTGTATAAGACCTTTGTTGGACCAATAAAAGGTATCAAACCTTCCAGTGTCTCCTGTTTTCCAAGGACCAATACAGCTATTGTAGAATATTTTTATCATAATTTAGATCCCAATACTATACAATAGTAGACTCACTAGAAGCTTACTACTTTAGATTTGATCTCATCTGCTTGGTGGTTTCTGTTCTTTATGTTTCCTAAAACAGTTTATATGGAATGCAAAAACACCACTATACTGAAGAAGTGTGATCACCATGTGGCACCAGGGTTTGCTTGAAAGGAGCTCTGATGACAGCTCTGAGATAGGGGCCACAAGGTTTAACTTATGTAAATCACTTGATTTTATTGGTTATTCTGTTTATTGTTTATGACTTTTCAATTTAATTGTTGAAAGTTAGAGGCTCATAGAAACTGTGATTTGTTATTAAAAAGCATTCACACAAAGGATGAATACATTTAAAAATGTTATTCTATTTTTTAACATAGGGCCACTGTTGGCCCTGAAGAAGTGGCCCTCCCACAGCCATGAAATGTTGGCCAGTCCTTTTAGGTGGCACAGTTATATTTTAATGAATTCAAAATAAAGAGTTACAAACACTTTCTAAGGAGTCTTGAGTCTTTCACAAGTCCACCCTCAAAGCTTGCTACTTTGCATTATAGAGGCAGACTCCTCCTGATTACTTGTATCCAGCAAGGCTTGGTCAAGCAGCCAGGTTCAAACACCCCTTTCATTCAAAGTGCAACTACAATCTCTTTAAAAAGCGTGTCTCTTGGGTTGTACAATGTGCCTGGAAGTCATAAATGATCCAGCAAACTTTCCTCCAATTATACTGAGCAACCTGACCACTCAGCAGTCATCTGTAATTGCACTGGCTACATAACTGCACAACACACTTTATAATGACCAAGGCTCAATCCCCATATAAATGTGCTAATAACTTTCACCCTAACTGAGACAAAAGAAGCTGATGTCAACCAGCAACAACATCAACAACAAAATCCAAACACAAAAAAATTCAGGCACACACAACCCCAAATAGAGGGATGCTAGAACTGTAATAATTCTAAGACATTTATTCAAATAAAATAAATGTCTGATGCATTTTGGACAGTAGCATGTGCTTTTTCAAAGGCTCATAAATTCTCAAACACAGAAGCAGCTAACTATGTACCAAATTAAAAAAAAAATGTGATTGAATCAGTTACTGATACTCTTGTGTCATTGGCTGATTCTCAATTATCAATTTGAAATGTGTCTTGTAAAAGTTTGTATCTGTTTGTTATTGATTCTATCACAAATAAAAAAAAAACACCTAGATATAATCCATACAACATTTACAAATATCACTAAAAATAATTAAAAAGGAGGTTACTTCAGGAAAATCAACAGGTGATGGGGTTGGGGGGCTTTACCTTTGGTACTAAGAGTCATAAGCGGATATTCAATCTAGGTTTCTGATTGGCCCTTAAAGTTAATAGCCAAAAGTTTCCCCCGGCTTTTACCAAATCATCAGCATCTCCTCTTCTAGGATTCTTGTTTACTTTATCTAGGCCCATAAAACAGAATTCATGCTTTTGATTGTCTCTGGCTGTATGTACATGTAAAGCAGCAGCACAGGTGACATCCTTATTGGCTATCGCTCTTAAATGCTCACCTACAGGTACCTCAAAACTGCAAGTAGTCTTACCAATGTAAAAACTATTGGATGAGCATGTTGCTAGGCAAATCACTCCCTGCGTTCCACATGTGATGCATTGTTTAATAGAATACAATTTTTTTTTACATTACAGCTAGTAAAGTCTTTACCTTGTAAAATCCTGTGGCAATAAATACAGATGCTGCACTTAAAACAACCCACTGTTCGATTTAACCATATGTTTTACTATGATTCCTTGTACTGACTGTGCATTGGCATGTCCTTTAATGTTGGTGCTCACCTGTAGCACATTCTAGGTCTCTCCTGATTTACTTGTTTGAGTCCCTCATCTGTTCCCACAATGTGCCAATGTTTATTTAATATCATTTCTAAGTATTTAGCTTGTGTTGAATAATGTGTTACAAAATTAAAATGATCTGATTCTGTTTTAGATGTGGAGGACTCTCATAACAAAATATCTCTAGTCATTCCATCTACTTCTTTTTTAGCTTTAAAAAAACATTGTTATAACTATATCCCCTATGTAATATTCTATCTGACAGGGCACTAGCTTCTTTTGCATAGCCTTGTGTGGTTGTTGCGTTTCTTTTTATTCTCTGGAACTGTCCCTTCTGTATGTTCCTCATGTGTGGTGGATGGCAACTTAGGGCTAGTAATAATGTGTTGCCATTCATAGATTTTCGATAAACTTCATTGTCTATGTTGCCATCTACATTTCTATTTAAAGACAAATCCAAACAAGTAGCACAGTCTTTATTCAGATTATATGTGAATTTTAAATTTGGGTTTGTTCCTTGTGAAAAAATCTACAAACTCCTTAAATGCCTCTTCACCCCTCCCCCATATTACCAACATATCATCTATATAACATCTCCATAGAACAATGTTGTTAAAAAACATATTCACATGTCTGTTAAACACCACAATCTCCTCCCATTGTCCAACATATAAGTTGGCACCTGAGGAGCACAGGTACCCCCATTGTCGTGCCCTTCTTTAGGAGGTACAGTTCATGACTGAAAGTAAACACATTATTTTTCAGGACATGTTTCAATAATTTCAAAATTAATTCTACTGGTGGATGATCTAATGCTGGCATTCCATTCAAAAAGGGTGACGCTGCATCAAGCTCACCTTCATGTGGCACATTTGTTTACAGTGCCTCAATGTTCGTTGTAATGAGATACATATCTTCTTCAAGTTTACTGCTTTTTTATTAAATTTAAAACCTCTTTAATGTCCTTTAAATAGGACGGTGGCTTCTCCACCAGTGGTCTTAAAAAACTGTCTCAGTATTGGGAAAGGGGTTCTGTCAGGGAACCTATCCCGCTTACGATAGGCCATCCCAGTGGGTTCACCAAACTCTTATGGACTTTCTGCAGAATGTAAAACTGGCCATGATGGGATGTTTAATAATCAAGAAGACTTTAATACTCTGATTTTATATCCTTCAGAAAATGCTTTGTTAACCGTCTCATCTATACTGAGTTTAAAGCCCTCTGTCGGATCTTGCATAACCTTTTCATAAAACACCTTGTTTTCCAGTTGTCTGTTCACTTCTGGCAAACAGTCCTCTGTATTCATTTGGACCACTGCACATCCTTTGTCCACCTTTTTAATAACATTTTTATTTTCTTGTAGGCTTTTTATTGCTTCTCTTTCTAGATTTGTAATATTATTAAAACCAGTTTCTTCTCAGAGAAAAAATGCTTCCACATCTCTCTCTACTAACTTATTAAAATTTGTTACTGTGGCACGGGGGCAGACAAAATGTAGAGGGAGGTTTTAAAAGACTGTCAGTGCTATTCTCACTATTCATTTCTGGGCTTCCACTTCTTTTATTGAAAAAAAACTTGCAAGTGTAATTTGCAGTAGCTCAGGTTCAAATCAATATAAGTTTGTACTTGGTCCCTGTGGTAGATGATGCAAAACCCAGGCCTTTACTGAGGAGTGAGGTTTCTGTCATTGTTAACTTATGGGTCAATAAATTAATTATTTGTGAAAGTTTTGAAACTTGACTCACCTCCTGCTGCCTCTGAAGGGTTTGTACTATTGAAATCACCCCCAATTCCATTGGGACTGTCCGCCTTCGTTGTATCCTTCTCCTGCACCCTCATCTCATTCTATTTATCTTCCTCGATACGGTTCTCAAGAGATGTTCTGAAGTCTTGGGCTCCTCTGTGGCACTTGCTGTCTCTGTTGGTATGTTCCCGATTGTAGCTGGTACACTTGGTGCATTTATGGGGGGTCCATGGAGTGTTGGTCCTGGTACAAAAAAGGGCCATGTCTTACCTCTCTGTTTTCCTACTCACTATGGTCTGTACTAAAATTGAAAGACACATTTTTGCTGGGTTTTAAAATACTTTTGGGGTTTGTTTTTTTCCATTGATAGATGGTGCCCATTTCATAATTCTCTTTGTCCCTGATGAAATCCATTTTTTTCTGAGCTTTCAATTCATTATCAAGTTTAGATATAGATTCCTGATGTCTCTTATTGCATAAATCAAATTCAGTGTGACCTCTGATCTTTAGAACCTCCACTTCTTGTTTTTTAATTTCCTCTTTAAGTAGTTTCTATTGTTCCTGACTGAATTTAATAATTAGTTTCATCAGTTTCACACTGGCTTCAGTTAAGATAACTTGCCCCTCGAGTCATGTGATGCACTAGTTTGATCGAGGCACTTGCCCTGAAGCCCCGCTCCCAATCCCATTATAAAGTTTAATTTTTACTATATTTTTAAAGTTTTACATTACATTTTCTGGTGGAATAGTGGGCATTAAGGAATACTCACTAAGTGGATGCTTTTTTCTTTTGGAGACCTTCTAGCTTACATGGATTCAGAAATGAAAGCCTCTTTCGTGTGGCACACCCCACTCCCAACTCCAGATAAGGCCTCTAATCAGAGTAAGCCCTCCTCAGCACCAGGGAAAACAGCACTGCAAGCTTCCCAACCCCTGATGGAAGAGCGCTTCCTCTTGGAATTTGACCCACTTAAGAATACTTTAAAACAACTCACAGAGGAGCTGGCATTTCTATGTTTACTTTCCGATGCCCACTCCTATTGGCTGGGGATGCAGAAGCCCGGGTGATTTCACTGGAGGACAAGGTTTGAGTTGAACTCAGTGGCACTCCAATGTAAGCTCACTGCTATGGAGGACAACTTAGAAGATTTAGAGGGAAGTAGTTGGGGAAACAGTTTGGTGCTGATTGGCCTCACCGAGTGGTCTGAAGGGTCGAACACTCTATTGTTTATTTAGAAATCTTGCACCACCGGCCCTTCCACAAAAGGCATCAATTATATAATTGAGCATGCCCACAGGATGCTGCAGCCTCCTTCACTGGCTGGATCTCCACCTAGGTCCATAATTTTCAAGCTGCTCAATTATCTTGATAAGGTGCACATTATAACTAAACTATGGGACATCAAATCCCTGTCCTGAGAGGGCACCTCCATAAGGATCTTTCAATACCTACCCTGCTCTCTTCACCTTAAGCACTTGGCTTATGACCCTATTGTTCACAAACTTATTACTGCTGAGATCCATTTTAAAATGTTGTACCCAGCTCATCTGCAATTTACTTACAAGAGCACTACAAAAACCTTCAAGTCTTATGATCTCACCAAAAAGGAGTTGCCATCTTTGTTTCCTGACCTTTTTAAGGCAGCCACCTGAACTGGTTCTTCCAACTGGGCACCAGTCATCATTGGGAAGGGATTAGCAACTTGACTTTTTCCTTTTTTACCACTTTCAGTTTGGTCTATGTACAGTTTTACATACCTTGATAGGATGAACTATTTTTTCAACAGTCAGCCCGAATGGGACTTCAGGGAGCTCCACTCTCCTCATTAGAAACATAGAACACAGAAACATAGACTTTGATGGCAGATAAGGACCGGCTTGGCCCACCTAGTGAGCTCATTTCCCTACCTACAGGATAAGCCGCAGATCTTAGTTAACCAACAGCCTATTTCTTCCTACCCCCCACAAGAATTGCCTTATGTCTGTCCCATGTATTCTTGAATTCTCCCACAGTTTTAGACCCCACAACCTCCTCAGGAAGGTTGTTCCATGCATCCACTACACTGTCTGTGAAAAAATACTTCCTCACATTGCCCCTGAACTGCCCCCCCATCTTTAAATTGTGTCCCCTTGTTCTTTCATGTCTCTTTTTCTGAAAGATGCTACCCTCTTGGACTTTGTTGAGTCCACTGAGGTACTTAATCATTTCTATCATGTCCCCCCTCTCCCTCCTTTCCTCAAGGGTATACATATTAAGCTCTTTTAGTCTCTCCTCATATGGCTTCTTTTGCAGACCCTGCTCCATCCTACTTGCCCTCCTCTGGACTGCCTCTAGCCTGTCTATGTCCTTGTGGAGATGGGTTCTCCAGAACTGGACACAGTACTCCAGATGGGGTCTCACGAACTGTCTGTACAGGGGGATAACAACTTCCTGTTTTCTGCTGGTGATGCCTGTCCCTATACATCCCAGTATACCCTCAGCTCTCCCTACTGCCTTCTCACATTGCTTGCTAACCTTAAGGTCATATGATATGATTACCCCCAGGTCCCTTTCCTTTTTTGTTGTTGTTACTACCTCCCCCCCCCCACTGTGTAATCTTCCCTTGGGGCTTTGTTTCCCAGGTTGCCTATCTTTTTTGGTTGGACAGGTCAGGCACCTTGGTCTTTTAGGTTTACTCGAGGATTGTGTTGGTGAGGGAGAGGGTAATTGATTTAGCCCTCCCTCTCTCTTTAGGCTGCTCCCTATATATTATAATAGTGTTCTGGGCCAGAACATTTTCTCCCTCTTCACCTAACCAGTCCACTTTAAGCGGATGCACAAGATCCCCCTGGCAATTCAATTTGTTTGGGCAAGATTGTTCCCA
This sequence comes from Neoceratodus forsteri, assembly GCA_016271365.2. Taxonomy (NCBI): domain Eukaryota; kingdom Metazoa; phylum Chordata; order Ceratodontiformes; family Ceratodontidae; genus Neoceratodus; species Neoceratodus forsteri. The sequence continues at coordinate 1,023,752,275 of CM028129.1, forward strand.
TGGGACAGTTGACTGCAGGATGTGCTTATTGAAGGACATTACCTCTTTTCTATGTTTTTCTGGAGTCCTCCTGGACCAGCAGTGGGATTGCAGTAGCAAGAGAGTGCAGGCACTGGGGCTTCTCCGTGGGGGGTGGTGGGTGATCTGGGGGCTGGTTTCTGTTCTTCTGGCACTGCATTGGTGGGATGGTGGATTTTCCTTTTCTCTCTGCACACTTTTGCCCTTTGTTGAGGTTCTATTGTGCTGACTGGCTCAGAACATCGAGGTCCAAGGAGGGATGGGATCCTCCAGTCTTTGGAGGCCTTCCCCCGAGGCAGCAGATAAGATGTTTACTCTTTAATATCATTCCTTAAGTCAGATCGGTATCCTTTGAATATTCCCTTTTTTATTTTTTCTTTCTCCTATGGCTGAAAGGGTTGTTGTTACTTCAATTGATGGGACACATACAGTTCCTTCTTATTGGTGCATTTCCTTGTTAGTTGTTTGAACACTAGTTTACAATTTGATGCTACAATGTAATTGTGTGCTGTTTACACTTTTTTAAAATATAGTACTGCTGTTGTGTTCTTCAAGGGGCTTGGGGATGGGGTAGGAGCAGGTGGACGTGGTTAGGTGTCAGCTTGGTGATTGATATTTATCAAGGGCCAAGTTGTAGGAGAGGTGTAGTCTTTGGGAATGGGGGCAGTTGTTATATTTGGTGTTTTGTTTGTCTTTTTGGGTGTGTTTGGTGATTTCTGGGGGGAGTGGGTGGGGGGTTGAGAGAAATGTTTGTGGAGTTTAGCTTTTTGTTGTTTACTCCTCAGATTGTAATTTTTATTGTATGGTTATTATGGGTCTCTCTTGGTTTACTGACTACATTCTGTGTACCTCAGTATATTTGGTGGGGAGGGTGGGGAGGAGTTGTGGGAAGTTTGTCAGCCTTAATATCTTATTGTTTCATTTGCAGAGTATAAGAGTCACTGCTTGGCTTATGGGGGTTCTTGAGTGGAAATGGTTGGGGTGGGTCCCAGAGCACAATATTTGAGGTACTTTTGTTTTTCTGTTTTATGGTTTCCACAGTTATTTTCTTTAAGTGTTGGGGTTTATAGGTATGGGGACAATTTTTAAGGCTATAACTTGGAATATGAAGGGGGCTAATGATAAGCATAAGCACTATATGATCCTGTGCCACGTTAAGAAATATCAACTGGAGGTGCTTTTTTTTTTACAAGAAACTCATCTCAAGCAGGAGGATGTCTCCTACTATCAAAGATAATGGGTGGGACAGGTCTTTGAGATGGGGATCATTAGCATAAGGGGTGGGATGGCGATTTTGATACGCTGAGGTACACTCTTTTATCTGATGAAAGAATGCTGGGATTTGGAGGGCCGTTTTCTTTTGTCACATGGGTGCTTGGGCCTTATGGAGCTCTGATTGAGGGTGGTGTATGGCCCTAATTCAGACTGTCCTCACTTCTTTTCCCATGGCACAACTAGTACCTTTCTACCATCTTCCCATAGTGCTTGGTGAGGACTGGAACCTGATAATTCATCCAGACTTGGATAGGTCAGGTATTCACCAGAAAGGGCTCTCACTGGTACAACAACAGTTGCATGACCTTATGGATACTATTGGGGTGGGAGATCCGTGATGTATTTTGCATCTGGGGGGAAACAATACACCTTTTTCTTGATTCCTCACAAATCACATTCCTGGATAGATTATTTTCTGATTAGCCTTGCCGGTCTGTCCAGTCCCACTTCCTGTGATGTTTTCCCTACAGTGTTTTCCAATCATGCCCCAGTCTGTATGGAACATTCATTGAAAGGACTTGAGGATCAAGACAGAGCATGGCAATTCAACTCCACTCTTTTGCAGGATTCTAGTTTTGTCTTGTCTGTTACCAAATTTATGCAGATATTCTTTAGGGAAAACAATGGATCCATTTCTAGTTTGTATATGCTTTGGGGCACCACTAAGTGTGCTGTCTTGTGTGAATGTATTCACCTCACCTCTAAAAGCAGCAGACAGAAAAAGTCACCTCCCTTTTAACCCAGATTTGTGATCTAGAATGTCTCCTGTCCTTTAAATCAGATCTGGTGTGCTGAAACACGCTTCACTCTCTTGGAGCCCAATATTATAGGCTCCTTGCTGAGCAGACTGATTTGGCTCCCCAGAGAGATACATTTCAATACCTAGAGTCAGAAGGGAAGGCTGGTCGACTCCTGGCTCTCTGACTTCAACAATCAGAGAGCAGGCTAATGATACTCAGCCTTCAGCCAACTCCGGGAGGGGAAGTTCTCACTCGTCCCCGAGTCATCACGGAAGCTTTTCATGAGTTCTATCAATCTCTCTATAGTCCGGATGTTGGTGAGCAGCCTGCTGAGGATCTAACAGAGGCTTATTTGAATTCCATACCTCTTCCGTGTCTCTCTGATAGTCAATGGGATATATTGAAAGCACCTATTTCCATTCTGGAGGTCCGACATGTGATTGAGCAATTACCGAAGGAGAAAGCTCCTGGCCCATATGAATTTAATAACTGTTTCTATGTTACCTTCATAGATATCTTGGCCCCCTTCTTAACCAGGTATTTTAATCAACTTCATTCTTTCAGACTTGCAGATAGTTCATTCACAAAAGCATGGATAATGTTAATTCTCAAGCCTGTTAAACCTGAACTTCTCCCCAGGAACTACCACCCCATACCTTTATTGAATTCAGATATGAAAAATCCTGGCCAAGGTATTGGCAAATAATTTGCTATGGAGATGGGAGGGACTTTTTAGTCCTACACAAGTTGGTTTTGTGGCTGGTTGCTTATCGTCAGATCACATTCATAAAGTCTTAAGCCTGATTTCCATGTCTGGGGAGAGGAGGACCCTAGCTGTCCTGGTTTCCCTCAATGCAGAAAATGTTTTTGACCTGGTGTCCTGGCCTTTCTTATTTGCCACTTTTCACCGGTTCAGGTTCCCTTCCCCTTTCTGTGATTGGCTCAAGGTCATCTATCATCATCATCCCTCGTCCAGAATTCACTGTAATGGAGTGTTCTCTTCCCCTTTTTCCCTGCTATGCAGTATGAGGACAGGTTGCCTTCTCGCCCCATTTTTGTTCAATCTATATCTAGATCCTCTTCTTTATTCTGTTCAACTCAGTCCTGGAATTTGAGGTATTCAGGTGTGGGGGGTGTAAAATATAAAATCTAGAATATAAAATCTCAGCATATGTGGATGATTATCTCCTGCATGTGGCGGATCCACAGATGTCCCTTCCAGCTGCTTTGGAGGAGATCGACAGATTTTCCTGAGTAGCGGGTTACAATTTAAACCTGGATAAATCCAAGGTCATGCCACTGAATGCACAAGTGCATAAACATTGGGTAGGCGAACTTGATCTCTCTTGGGAACCTATAGTTCTTACCTACTTAGGGATTAAAATCTGCAGATCTAGTTCCAGATTGGCCAAGCTCGCCCTCTCCACTCTTTATCAAGATATTAAGCTGGACCTGCAGAGATGGAGTTCTCTTCCTCTATCCTTGTGGGAGTGGGTGAAAGTGATAAATATGACTATCTTACCCTGGATCTTATACCCTTTGGGAATGGTCAGTCCCTATCTACCAAAAATCTGGTTTTCGCATACATAGAAACATAGAAGTTGACAGCAGATAAGGACCACAAGGTCCATCCAGTCAGAGTCTTCAGAGATCTCTCTCTGACTTTTTATGGAACAGAAAGGCCATCTGTTGGGCTTACTATAAGCAACCATTCGTAAGGAGTACGGGGACCTAAGTGGGCATAACTTTTTTCTATACTACTGTGCCATACGCTGTAGTAAACTGTTTCAATGGGGCTCTGCCATTAACACTCCCCCCAACCACTCCTACTACCCCTTATGGCTCTCTTTAGAGGAGTGGCTCTGCCACCAGTATGGTCTTACCTTAGGTAGCTTACTGTATACCAAGCCGTCTGAGCTTCCTAAACCGCTTCGGGCCTTCCCTGTGTTTTGGTCCCTTAAAGCCCTTCATCAGATCTATTCCCACATGGATCTGGATCCAAGTAAAGATACTGCTCAACTTCTCATGGGTAACCGCACTTTTGCATAGCGAACTGTCCAATACCCCCTACTTTCTGTCCACAACTTCAGCGAGTCTCGGTGGCATCCATACTTAATGACGGAAGGCTCTCTCCTGCTGGCAAAATCCAGGACCTATTTTGAATCCCCACATACCATCCTTTTAAACTTATGCAACTGGCTAGGGCAATCTCTTCCTTTTTGGGGCCTCTGCCATGGCAAAGGGAAACCAGCCCTGTGTTACAAACTTTTATAGACATTGCTCCTTATTATGCTCTGGGAGGGGTGAGAGGGTTGTGGGTGGATGGAGGGAAGGGGGGATGTTTGGTATGTTTGTTATTATTGTTTTTTTTTGACTGATTACTGTCATGATCATGTTTACTCCTTTGTGTGCTTGTATTTGACTTCCTGTTACATGTGATGTGTCAGTTGTTGCCGGCTGGTTTGTATGCTTGTTCTTATACTCTTTATAAAATATATTAAACTAAAAAAAAAGATAGCTTGCCACTCTTTAATAAAAATAACATTGTCCATGCCAAAGGTGGGATTTTTTTTTCAATTCTCAGTCGCTGGGGATTCTATTCACCTAGATGTAGGCTTCCATGTTGGTAGTAATCCAATAGATTCACCTCAGTCTGTGGGTCAGTTTATATAGATTTCTGAATGCTCCAAGTAGTGACTGGTCTTCTGGTGCCTGGGATCATTTTAATTTTGTAACACGTTATTCAACACAGGTTAAATAGTCAGAGATGATTTTAAATAAGATTGGCATGTCCTGGGAACACATGAGGGCCTGAAACAAATAAGTCAGGAGAGACCTAGAATGTGCTACAGGCGAGCACCAACATTAAAGGACATGCTAATGCACAGTCATTACAAGGAACCAGAGCAAAACTCATGGTTAAATCAAACAGTGGGTTGTTTTAAGTGCAGAAACTTTATTTATTGTTACAGGATTGTACGAGGTAAAGACTTTACTAGCTGTAATGTAAAAACATTGTATTGTTAGACAATGCAGACAATGCATCACATGTAGAATGCAGGGAGTAATTTACTTAGCAACATGCTCATGCAATACATTTTACATTGGCAAGACTACTCACAGTTTCAAGGTACATGTAGGTGAGCATTTAAGAGCTATAGCCAATAAAGATGTCACCTATGCTACTGCTTTACATGTACGTACAGCCTGGGGCAATCAAAAAACATGAATTCTGTTTTATGGCCATAGATAAAGTAAACAAGAATCCTAGAGGGGGAGATTTTGATGATTTGGTAAAAATCAGGGAAAACATCTGGATTTTAACTTTAAGGGTCAATCAGAAAGCTAGATTAAATACCAGCTTGGATATATGTCCATATTTAAAAAAACGTAAAATGTAATTATTTTACGCTTCATGTATGAACTCTGTATTTGAAATACTTGAATATATATATATAATATGAATGTCTATGGACCATTATTTTTATGATGTATTGATTTCTTATGATGCTTAGTACTACAGGGAACCCACCCCCCCCCCATCACCTGTTCATCTTCCTGAAGTAACCTCCTTTTATTAGTTATTTTTAGCAATGTGTTTAAATATTATATGGCTTATATTTAGGTGTTTTTTTATACATGATAGAATTAATAGCAAACAGATATAAACTTACACAAGACACATTTCAAATGGTAATTAATTGAGACTCAACCAACCAGTAACTGATTCGATCACATGTTTTTTAGTTTGCTACATAACTAGCTGCTTCTGTGCTTAAGAATTTATGAGCCTTTGAGAAAGGACATGCTACCATCTGAAATGCATTAGGCATTTAGTTTATTTTAATAAATGTCTTAAAATCATTACAGTTCTGGAGTCCCTCTATTTGGGCTTGTGTGTGCCTGAATTTTATGTGTTTGGTATGCTGTTGTTAATTTGGAGCACCACAGTTCCTTGTGTGCATTTTCATAAGTTGGTAACAACAAAATCCACAATCACCTTGTTAAATACCTACTGTAAGTACCAGCATGATATACAGTTCAGTTCTGAGTCTGTAGACAGAAACATTGTTGCCACTTATTTCGTGTTTAGGGCTGAACACACATAGGGCCGGATATTCAAAAGGGTTGCGCAATGCGCAATAGGGTTGCGCCAGCGCAAGTCAGAAAATGCGCCATTCTGCGATATTCGACATGAGGCAGTTGCGCCACTGAAAACATGCTGAGCAACAGCGCAATGCTAATGATGGCATGTGCAACCAAAGGGGGTGGAACCACGCATAAAGTGTGCAGTGTGATGTTCAAACACTTGCGCAATGCGTAACAGTGGAGCAGGCAGAAGTTGCGTCATAGCGGAAATGAGCCAAAATAAAAAGGAGCAAGGAACAGGTGCAAGAATGCTACAGGGAAGCCACATGAGGCAGGAAGAGAGACAGAGCAAGAGGGACAAAGAGGACAGGCCAGGGAAACCACAACACAGAATAGGGGCAAGGGAAGGTGTGTGGGGCCTCAGAGTGCAGAGGCCAGTAGGTGTACCTGGTGCAGGGGAGGTAGCAGTCAGGACAGCAGGGGGAACAAAGCAACAACAGCTGGGGGGGACACAAGCCAGGGACATGGACAGTGCCACCTTCCACATGGAAGCCATAATGAGGGGGGGTGAGAAGGCATGCTGCAGGGGGACGTGGCCGTGGAAGGGCCCGTCGGCGGTACACCCCCAACAGGCAGTACCGAGCCCGCACCAGCTTTGAGCTGTACTCAGATGTCAAGATAGTGGGCCAGTACCACCTGAACAGGGCAATACTGAGGTGGCTCTATGAGCTGTGCAGTGATGTGATGCAGGCACCCACATGACGGAGTCATGCTCTGTTAGTGGAGACAAAGGTACCAGCCTGCATATGCTTTCTTGCCATGGGTACCTTCCAGAGACCAACAGGGGACACCACAGGCATAACACAGTCGGCCACATCACGTATCCTCACCCAATTCCTCAGCTCACTGCTGCCATATGCTGTGGAGTACATCCATTTCCCCAGCACCGTGGCGGAGCGCACAGCAAACATACAGGAGTTCCACAAGGTAGCATGTATGCCTGACGTGCTAGGGGTGATAGACTGCACCCATCTGGCCATTTGCATGCCACCTGGCCCTGATGGGGCTGCATATATCAATTGGAAAGGATATGCCAGTGTCAACTGCCAGGTGGTGTGTGATTCCAATGGGCGCATCATCAATGTCTGTGCCACGCACCCTGGTTGGGCACATGATTCATTCATATGGTACCAGTCGGCACTGTGACATTGATTTGAGAGTGGGGACATCCCCACAGGACATCTAGTGGGTGAGTATGCATATAGAACTGACAAATCGTGGGCAAGGGGGGTAAGCCACAGGTGCCATGGGTGTGGCACACAGGATTAGGGGAAGTCTGAGCCTGAACAAGACACTAACCTCCACTATTTGTACACAGGTGACAGTGGATACCCACTCCGTCCCTGGCTGCTCACACTCTACCAGTGGCCCATGACCCCATCGCAGCAGTGCTTCAATGAGGCACCTGCTGCCACATGCAGCATCTTTGAGCGGGTGTTTGGGATGCTGAAGGTGCATTACCATTGCCTAAACACCTCCGGCGGTGCCCTACAGTATATCCCCTCAAAGGCCTGTGCGATATTCCTGGCCTGTTGTATCCTGCACAACATGGCCAAAGACTGTGGGATAGCTGTACAGGTCAAAGAGGGGGACAGCGATGGGGACAACGGTGACGCCGGTGATGATGGGGATGAGCAGCCCCCCTTGGACGACGGGAACCCCGACTGATCCGGCTGGCCCAGCTGCATCGGGACACCATCACAGAGGAGCACTTCAGCCAACACAGGTAAGTCATGTGGCCATGTGCAACCACAAGTGGCTAGGGCACAACTCACGTATACACATGGAAACACACCAGGGGTGCATGATGGCAAGGGAAGTGGCAGGGCACAGAAGCACACACATACAACCAGGAGGGTGAACAGTAACCGCATACATTGCGGACACACACAAACGCACACACAATAGGCACACAGTGCACAGGGATCAGGTGCACAACAGAGCTGGAACACAGACACTAGCAACACACATGTCCACAGGCCACCACATCCACTGACTGTCTATGTGCGTGTGTCAGATGCTGGGCACCATCGCACTCTGGTGTACAGTGCAATGCAGACATCATCATGCACACGCACCTGTGGACAGCAGTCGGGAGGGTGTGCAGGTGGACCATGTGTCTGCGTGTAGGGCTGGGCACCCACCAGTGCACTGCCCACCAAAACACACAATGCACACAGGGCAGCACCAGACAGGGCCCGCACTGGGAGACAGGTCAGTCATGCAGCACAGTGCCACCAGACAGGGCCCGCACTGGGAGACAGGTCAGTCATGCGGCACAATGCCACGTCCGCCTCGGATGCATGGGTGGCCCCACCGAGACCCAGCGGCACTGGCAGGCTGAGCACAGGCCTCATGGGGTGGCACCGATGGTCCACCAGGGGTTCCACTGCGCGAACGCACCGAACAAACCTGCACCAGGAGTGCTCGGGATGCCCACAGCTGAACCCGGCGTCAACAGGGTGGGTGGCGCACGATGCCGGGAATGGGGAGTGGATAGCGAACTGCGCGGTGTGAGCAACACACGGGCACCTGACTGTGTGCCCATCATGGCCACAACAGCAACCAACGCCTGTGGTAGCCTGTCAATGGCAGCAGTCACATCCTCCCACAAATGGTCAATCCGTGACAGGATCCTTTCGGTGTCCCTGCTGTGTTGCTCCACGACCCGCTCCAGGGCCACACACAGTGCCTCCATGGACATTGCAAGCTACATCTGCTGCTGTACTGATGCCTGCAGCAGGCGGGTGTGCTTGTCAAAGAGGTCGTCTGCCACCTTGGCAACCTGTCCCTCAGGGTACGGAAGGGCCTGATGTTCAGCACCCCTTGAGGGTGGGCGCAGCTCACCAGGGCCAGGTATGGGCAAGTCCATTGGTGGAGCACAGATGCCACTGCTGAGCCCTGTACCCCCAGTCCCAGTGGCTGACTGCTGCTGCTGCCCTCCGCCTGCTGTGCCCAAAGGATCGGCTGTTCTGCCGCTGTGGCCACAACAGTACCACTGACCTGACCAGCCACCGGTGCTGCCCCACCGGTGATGACAGGCACAGCCTGGGACTGTGCTGACATGCTGGCACACACGTCGTAAACAGCCAGGTCCATGGACGTGTACTGGCCGCCTGTGTGTCCATTCCATGACACACACATGTCAATGCCCATAATGGTCATTGCATCATCAATGGTGCAGGTCTGTGCCACAGCGTGCTGGCATGCTTGGATGCCAGACCGCTGAGACACAGGAAGGGCCTTCCCCACACCTGTCTCAATGACATCAGTGTTGATAGGCAGGTGGTACCACTGTTGCAATGCACGCTGCCTACCTGCGGAGGTGGATGATCCCTCCTCCAACTCCAGATGGCTGTCCACTGTGGACAGGCCCTCCACCGCTGACCCCTGCAGATGTGCAGGATCTTTAAAAGAAAGAAAGTAAGGACATGTTAGTGCATGTGATCTGCCTCCCCCAAGACCATGACGTACCATGCAGTGATGGGCTACCACCTGTCGGGAAGCCACCTCCTAGAACGCCCTCAATGGCACTATACTGCATGCTTGCAGCAAGCCTGTCCTCTGCCAGAGTCAGCTGCACCACCTCCGGCTGGCCCCCACCTGTTGCAGCACGTGCCGCCCTGATGGCAGCCACCTTCTCCTTCACCCTCCTCCTGTCGGTACCCATCTTCTTCTTACACTCCTCCACAGAGAGCTGGTGGCTGCCGTGCAGGTTGACGGCACATGCCACCCCCTCCCATGCAGCAGCACGGGTCCGAGGGGTTTCCCCTTCCGTCCACTGAACAGTGGCTCCTGATCCAGGTAGGTCTCGAAGAGTGCATTCATCTCGGCCTTGGTAAAATTGGGCCTCCTCTTCCGCCCAGCATCATCCTCCTCACCCAGTCCTCGCTTGGTCATTTTTCAGCCTGTATGGGTGACAGTGGTGACCTGTGACTGTGCAGTACAAAGCAAGTCCCTGAGACCACAGTCCAGAACACCACACAGCATGCAACTCACCTATAAACTGCAGTAACCGAATATGGCCACTGCAGAACAGTGTCGCAGTTTTATGGCGCAATCCATGCAAATTAGGTGTGGAGCAAGTTTAATGAGATGCAAATCACTCTGCTGTGCCATTGAATGGCTGATCGGATGATTTGCATATGACGGCTGAATATCACGCTGTTGAGCTTTGCACATTAGGGTTGAATGTGCTGAGCCAATGGCGCAGTTCTATGACTGCGTAGTACACCGAACTGTGCATGCCCAGGTAGCTTACGCAGGCGTCTGCCACGCTGATGATGTGCCGTGCGCGGTAGGCCATTCAGGGCACAGCCACCATTGTGCCAGTGGTGCTACAGCAACAGTCACTACATGGCGCTGTTGCACAACTGCGCAATAGTTCTCTGTGGCAATGGCACACAGGCGACCAATCATGCTAGATGCATAGACGTCCGATGGCGCTGTGCGTGGCCTTGTGCCAGAGACCCATGACCCTGTGCCCCGACCTTTGCCCCCTTGGCGCTGTACGTATGGCATGTCTTCAGCTCTATCGCGCTGTTCGGAGACAGTGCAATAGGGAATGGTGACGCTGTACCGACAGAGTGATAGGGAATGGCGGCGATGTATTGCGCAGCAATTCCATGTGGGGTTGCCGCACTGCAGAGTGCCATATTGCCTACTATAGCACTGGAGAGGGCATGCAGGAGAGCCCCCCCAATGGAGTGCCCTCAAGCTGGCCAACCTTGTAGCCATTGTGGAGCCACACTATGGACCACTCTTTGCAGAGGTGCCACTGGACAGGGCCAGGACCCAGGTCTGGCAAGAGGTGGCCAATGACCTGGAGGCGGCCACTGGCCACAGGAGGTCAGCTGAGCAGTGCAGGCACTGGTATGGTGACCTGCAACGGAGGGAGCTGGAGCGACTGGCACGTCTGCGGTCACGCGCCAGGAGGGGCGTGGTGCCTCATCCAGGTGGGTGATACATGTACACACCTGTATGGTCCATATGGGTAAAACTGTCTTATGTGTCCAGCACATAGGGGAGGGATGGTCTAGGGTTGGCTGTGGCAGTGTTTACAGGGTATGGGATGGATGGGTCTGGGTAGGTGGGTGGGCACACACATTGGGGCAGGGGGAATATGCTTTGGGTTGGTACTGATGTGTTTCTCACCTTTTGTATCCCACAGGCATGGCAGAGCGGAGGAGCGCCATGGGTCAGCAGCGGAGGGTGGTGGATGCAGAACCGGAGCGTGTCGGGGAACAACCCCAATGCCAGCGACAGCCTGATGAGGGTGAGTGCCATGACACTATGATTGCTATTGCATGCTGTGTGACAGGGCGGGGAGCAGGGCATGGCCACCATCCATGGACACCACTGCCATGCACCCGACATGTGACAGTCAGCACTGTCCAGTGGCACTGCATGTCTGGGAGTGTGTCAATGGTGGTCCATGCATGCACTGGGCACATGGCTGTGGCACTGCCTGCCCACCGCACAGCCACGTTACTGTACGGCCTTGGTTGTGCTGTGCTGGACATGGGCAGTGTGTGTGTGCAGTGGTACACATGGCTGTTGCTGCCTGGTTGGGCATGTCTTGTGCAAATGGTCACTGTGGGTGGGTGCACATCATCACAGGAGCGGGGCACATGGCTGTATGCCATGCATGATGGGTGGGCTGCCGGGGGATAAACAGTCACACCCATTGACTCTGATCCCTTGTCCTAGGTGTGCGGATACTCCTATGCATAGAGCGTTCCATCCAGCAGCTGGTTCGTGTGGCGGTCAAATGCCTGGCTATACTGCAGGACCTCCATCAGCATGGGGTGAGGAGGAGTAGGTGACCCCGGGAATGGCCCCAGGCAGCGGAGGAGCAGGCTGGATGCCACTGATAGCACATTACCTCCTCCCTTGGACTGACCCTCACCCCGCCTTCCCTCTCCCAGTTGTTCACCTGCCCTTACCCACCCCACCTTGTTCCTGTACCTCCACCCCATATATGTATATTTGTATATATGTATATAGATGTTGTTGTTGCTATATATTTTATAATACAGATTTTGATATGAATACTGTGGTGGTCTCTGATTTGCAGCTGGCTATTGGTGCTCAGTTGCAGTGGTGTGCATGGCATCTGGGGTGGTTCAGTCGTGGGTATATGTGTGTGTGCGTGGGGAAGTGTCTCTGATGTGGGAGTGGCTATCAGTCGGTATCTGTGGTGTGTGTTGTTCTCTGTGCATTGCATTGCTGTGTGCAGTGGTCCATGGTGCCTGCTCTGTGTCCATTGTGCCCCTGTCACACTATCCTTGGCCTGTGCAGCTGACACCCTTGCATGTCTGTGACCTGCAAGGTCTGCTGCCTTGTCAGTGGTGGCTGTCCCTGCAGGTCATCCACTGTGACCGTCACAATGCTGGGTTGCCTCCTGTCACTGGTGAGGTGCATGTTTGCCTCAGGTGACACTGTGGCCTCCACAGCTGCTGTCCCACCTCCATGCTGTGGCTTGTGTGTGTTGCAGGAGCTGTGCACCACTATCTATGACTTGTGATCCAGACATAAGCTGGTGGCGTACAGGGCCACAGTTCATGCACAGGGTGGGTGTCACCCCTGTGCCATGGTGGACTGGAGGCTGTGTGTGCACAGTTTAGATGGGCCTACACTGGGGGCTTGGTTGCCACACTACTGCGTCCCTGTGTTGGTGTCCCCGAGGGTATGGGTGTATGTTTGCCCCTGTACTGTGTTGCATCCGGTGTGCTACATGCTTCCATACAGCACTGTGGGTGTCTGTGCTGGCTGCTGTGGCTCGTGGTGGGTCGTGCTGTGACACTTGTCTACTGTGCAGGGTGTTGTATCAATGCCAGTGGTGTCAGGGGCATGCCCTTTCCTGTGTGGGGTACCTCTTGTGGTGACACATGTTCGGTCTCTCAGCTGTGCCTCAGGGAGTTTGTGCATGTTGGCACTGTGTCTGCATTTGTTGCATTGCCGTGTGCTGCCATCCACTGCTGGGTGCTCATGGTGGCTCTGGCTTGTATGGTTCTGTGGTACACGAGGTTGCAGTGTGACAGTGGGGGGGTATGCATGGGGATTCCTGCAGTGATGGTCACTGCTCATGGGGGTGTCTTGGGGTCATGGTGCAGGGTGTGCTGTGCACAGGGGCTGCTGTGCCATGGGGTGGTCCGCCCATGTGGCTTCTCAGCTTGCCAGTGTGTGTGCTGGGGCACCATGGCCCAGCTGTGCTTTGTTTGCTTGTCCCCATGGGCCGGTGGATATTCCATCCCTCCCCCAGTTGTGCTGTGCTTGGGGTGTGGGGGTGCATTGTCAGTTCTGCAGTGTGTTCCTGTGCCCATCTGTGGCATGGGTGGTGGTCCCCTGCCTACCTCCCTGGTTGTGCAGTTCCATTGCTCTGCTGCTTGGGGGCTCCCTGCTTGCGCTATGGCGCCTCTGGGCTGTTCAGCTGGGCTGCCCTTGTTGCGCTATAGCGCATCATATCTGCTCAGCTTCCCCTTCCTGGTTGTGCTATGGTGCAGGTTGTGCGATATTCAGACATTGGCTGTTTTGCGCAATTTGGCTTGCTCCATTTTGAATGTCAGCGTCTGTGCGCGTATGCGGCGGACTTTAATGCTACTTCTGCTATTGCGCATTTTGGGGCGCAGTTTGAATATCCAGCCCATACTGTATAGACAGAAGGACATGACATAGGTCTACAACACTAGTGCTTTTTGTATTACCTGTCATCCCACACCAAGCTAGAACACACATCAGGAACCAAAAACAACAACATTTGCAGCTTTGCCCTTTCACCTTCTCATCTCACTCACCACTGCTCACTCTACAACTCACTAGGGCTGCTATCCACTTCAGCATTGTGATCTTTCACTCTTGGCTACTTTATATGTAAGCAACTACAGTCCCCCTCTCTTTCTATTGCCACCCTTCCCCCAGTGCCAGTGCTGCCTACTCCCTCCTACTCCCACAGATCTCACAATGCTACCCAAATTGCCATGCCCAGGTCTGCCACCAAAATGGGTAAACAGGCCTTCTCATCTTTTTCACATAGACTCTGGAACTCTCTTTCACAAACAATACATGACTTTACCTCCACCCTCTCCTTCAAATTGGCCCTTAAAGCCTATCTCCTCCAATCCATGACCTGTAAGTGCTTTCAACCCCCATGACCTCTAAACTCCCAAATCTGACCTACTGCCCACACAACTTATTTATTATATTCCCAATGCCCATGATGAGTATGCTGGCCATTCACCTCACCCCCTCCTCATATGAAGAAACCACAGTCCCCAACCCCTCTGTTCTATGCTGCTGATGTTCTATTAATCAGTATATTGCCACCAATGCTGTATTGATTGCAATCAAGTTTACCTCCAACCACAGCATTTATCTATGTAAAATCTGGAAAAACAAGACTGCACACCCACTGACACTCATTGTCCTACTCACTACCTAACTGCCTGACTGAATAATCCTGATATACAGTACATGGATGCTCTTTGGGTGCCCATTACTGTCTATTCTGTACTGCTCAGCATAAACCCCTGTTTCTAAGTCTCTCTTGATAACTGTTGTACAGGTGTTCTTATAATCAGAGTTGCTGGTATAATCACCTGTTGTCACTTGTTTGTAAAGTACTGCTGTTGCTATGCTGTGTTTTCATGAACTGTAATCTGCTCTTGTGGAGAGGTAAATATAAATTGTTGCTTGCTTTTGTTCTTGTGAAATGTAACCTCCCTGATCATACCTGAAAATAGGCACACTGCTGTCTAGTGTAATTACCCAGTTACCAAAAACCAAATAAATAAATAAATAAGAGGTAAGGCATACCATCATCATACAGTATAGACAGTCAATGGGAGTATATGGTATAGGCAATCCCCAAATGGCAGTAAAGCATTTCAAAATAACAGGCATTACATAACAATTATTCATCTGCTGTAAGTTTACTTTTTTGCTAAAGGAAAGTTGTCGATTAAAAATTAAGTATTATGTTGGGCCAATTGTCATTGAAGTAGTATACATGCCATTTGCATGCTGTTTTTCTGCATAGCAATGAAGCATGATGACACAACGGTTAGATGTGCAGTCCCAAGTTCCTCATAAGCAAGTGTGAAGCAATCGTAAGCCTACTCCAGCCGCAAAATGGATCCCCTGCTCCAGGAAACAAGGGATCATTGGATATCCATTGTCATAGCATCAGGGATAGAGATGTGTGAAATAGGAAAATTTCAGCTAGCAAAATATTTCACAAAATTTCCGCATTAAGCAAACTTTTTCGCCTAGGCAAAACATAATTTAGCCTTTGATTTTGCTTTCGCGTAATGCGAAATTTCACTCAATTTCACCGATTTTGCTTTCACATAAGGTGACATTTCACCATTACACTGAATTTCGTCAATGTTTTTCAATGTCACCATTGACATTGCAATGTGTTGTGGGTAAATAGCTGAAATATCACGTACTGGCTGTTTTCTGCACAGTATATTGTCTGTTGAATTGGAAAGCATTTCAGTGTGGTGCATCACAGCCAATAAACCCTTCAAAAACCTCCTTATTTGATTTTTGAGACTTAATTTCTCCCAAAATCTCAAGTTTAATTCCTAATTCTGCTAGTGAACCTTTTCTTTGTTTTGGTATCTTTGGATAATACTTAAATTTAGGTAGTGTTTTCAGTTTCCTCTGTGTCGGTGTCTGTGAGGGAGTTGAGTGGGGGAGGGTCGTCCGTGTGGTGTGGTGTGTGTGTGTGTGTGTGTGTATGTGAAAGCAGAGCAGGCTAGTTCCTAATGTTTGACAGATTTCTCAAAAGTTGTGAGTGGGTTTCTGTAATTTCTTTTAAGTTTTAGTATTTTTTGTTGGTGTGCTACTTATTCATTATATTTTTCTTACATATTGATCCTTTTTATAGATAACTTTATTTGAGTAGTTACTCATTCTAAATAGAGAATTTAGAGTTCCTGCTTCCCTTTGCTCAATCACTTTTGTGCTTTATTTTTTTTTATTGGAAGTATTTGTGTACATTGACTATTTGACTTGTCCATATCCAGGTACACTGCATTGTTGAATTACTCACAGAAATTAAAATTGTAATCTAGCCTCTGCATTGCAGCGTTCCTGTTTTTCTATTTAATTTGCTTACCATATTAACACTCCTCCCCACCCCATTACACCACTGGTATTTACTACCTGCCTCTACTATATAAAAAACGACATAGTTTTTTTTTTTGGGGGGTGGCTTGAGCACCAACTTAATGGCAGCCTAAGAGTTTAGTTCTAGCAAGTTGGGAAAAGAATACGGACCTCCAGGTGAGCCACGAACAATGAGGGCTGAGATAAAATATGAGGTGAATAGCAGGAGTACCCTAGCGCATTATCGCTGTGTCAGATTCCATCTTAATTTCCAATCAGCCTTGTTATTTCCATCTATGTTGGCCTTGAGAGGAGCAGATCTAAATCCATCATGGCTGAGAATCACCTTCAGGCCGCAGATGCCGTCACAGCCTTTGACGGTCAAAAACTGATGGACATGTTTCACACTTTGGTCCAGCGAATGTCAGAGGTATCAGTGGCCTCAAATGTGACCACTTTGGCCATTCATCAAGTGGACACTAGAATTTTTCATATGGAGCAACAGGCATCATCGAACAAGGCCACCATACCAGACCAACATTCGCTCCTACAGGAGCAAAATCACACCATCCCAGTCCTCAATCTCTAAAGTTGACGACCTGGAAAACAGGAGTCAGTGGAATAATCTCTGTATCCTCAGGGTCCTCTAAGGTGCTGAAAAAGGGTACCCAGTGGATTTTCTGTATGATGTCTTCCTGAGGATTCTACAACCACCAGATCTACCTCCAGGATTTACTATTGAACGGGCTCATCATACACTAGACCCTGCTCTTGAAGCTGGAGAATGTCCCAGGCCTTTGCTCACTCATATTCTAAACTACACAGATAAAGATTGGGTATTATCTAGAGTGAGGGATCTTAAACAACTCTCATGGAATGGCCATTGTATCCTGATATTTCAGGATTACTCTCAGGACTCAGCAAGCCGGAGGAAAGAATTCTTGACAATGTGAAGCCAGCTCCACATTCTGGGTGTCCCTTTTTCCCTCAGATATCCAGCCACAATGTGACTGGTAGTCAACAGATCTCCGCTATTCTTTTCAACACCAGAGGCACAGTGAGGGGACTACATGGCCAGGACATGGACAGATTGCAGAGCTACTTCTCCTCCAACATCGAGGACCTCAAACCAGAATCGCTCACCTAAGCAATGGCATCGAGACAGATCCCTCTCACCAAACATGGGAGATATGGATATCTCTGACCAGAACCTGCAATTTACCACCTGCTTCCCTCCCAGGAGCCTCAACAGAAAACAGAAGGACTGCCACCCTAAGCAGGAGCACCTGATGGAACAGACGACAGCAGACTGTCCACACCCCGCACCACCAGAAATATACAAACTGATCACAAGCCCCTATTTTACAAAAACCATTTTGAGCAGCTGGGGACTCAGTCACTGGAGACTCTCCAGATGCGCCTGTATCTAGTCCCACAACATCAGAACACAGGAGGCCTTCTTCTAGTTTAACTGTGGATCAACGGAATACTGGAGTGACATCTGCCAACTGTACTGGGGCACCTACAGACTCTCAGGGACAATGTACTGAACCCCCAACTGGATCTAGCCTCTCAGAAGCAGGTACTACATCATAAATTCAAGTGGACATTGTTCAGGCTGGACAGAAATACCTGATATTAGTCAGATAAGTTCCTCTTTTGTGTTCTTCTGTAAGGAGGGAATGATACAAGGTGAACAGGGGGATTTAAGATCCCCCACTTGGGCTCGGAATTGTCTTGTATATGAAGAATTTGAATGCTTTGGGTTGGAGGGAGGCAGATAGTGTCCTTTATGTGTGATCCAGAGATACAGACTGGTGTCCCTCAAACTCACCTTCGTACTATGTATTATATAACTGCAGAGATGGGGTTTGGTGGGTAAAACCAGTTATGAGTTAAAATGTCTTTCACCCATGTGTATTTAATAGGTACTGTCCCAGGATCTCCTGGACATAGTTACTCTCTGAAGAATAATATATTCTGTGGGGTTACTGACAAAGGAGAAGGCCTTGTCCAACCATCCAATCAGATCATGTAAGGTACAGATGCAAGCCTGGATATGTGTCTGGTGGGGGGAATCCTAACTGAAGAGGACCACTATAATTCCTTCTAGACACCACCTATGATCAGAAATGGTGAAATGTCTGCCATCTAGCCTAGCATACCTTGCTGTTTCTTTTATGGCATGGCACTTCCATGTAGATACATATTTCCCAACTTTCAGGGCTACCTTTTGGCAACCCTGTACTCAAGAAGTGAATCTTATGGAGGACAGAAGGCTGGGACCCCTCAGTTCTTCCTGTTACCCTTCCCCACCATCCCTCCCAGGAAAAGGCTATGGCTAAGTAGGGGAATTGTCCCCCAGCTGTGGATATCCGTTTTCTCCCTTGCACAGCTATGTGTAATTGTATATAGTTTGGTTTTAGCGTTTAAGTTAGACATCTGAAGTAATTTAATGTTTGATCGGCAGAGGGTGCCAATACACCACAATTGGATAAAGAAAGAGTGTAAAATGATTGCTGTTCAGCTCTGGCAGAAATGTGCTTTTAGGATCCTTTTTCTTCAGCATCAGGCGCTCCCTTCTGGAATAAGTATTGGCTCTTTGCTCTCCTCAAGTACACAAATAGATCAATGGGATGCAAGCCTTACACATAAGGACTATGGCTGAGATATCTGGCTATACCTGGAATGTCAGGGGCCTCAATACCCCCATAAAGAGAAAAAAGGTTTTGTCATACTTGAAAAGAGTAAAGGCTCAAGTTGCCTTTTTACAAGAAACAAACCTTACCGGTAATGATTATGCCACTTTGGCTAGAGACTGGTTGGGATTAAAAGTCCACACATGTGCAGCTAAAAAGAAATGGGGGGTGGTTAATCTTATTCACAAGGGCCTCTCATGGTCTATTTCTAAATGCAAAAAGGACCCACAAGGTCACTGGGTCATACAGTAGCTTTTGTGACTACAATGGACAGACCACTCCTGTTGGTCAATATATATACAACCAATGAAGATGATTCGAAATTCTTTCAAGAGCTGTCAGACAAAATAGGTGCTATGAGGGAGGCAGACACTCTAATCTAACTTTTATTGATAAGAGCACTATGGGGAAAGAATCACACCCGAGGGGAACCATAGCAGTCCACCAACTCATGCAAGAACATACTCTGGTGGACATCTGGTGGCTCACTCACCCCAAGAAAGGGGTTTCACCTTCCAGTCGGGGGTACATGGCACATTTAGCAGACTTAATTTTTGGTTGGTTTCCCCAAGTATTTCTTAGATATTATTGCCAATATTCTTCCTATTATTCTTTCAGACCATGCCCCTGTGCAGCTTCTTCTTTTATGGGGCCCAAAGACCAAGCCCTCCCCCACATGGTGGCTAGACCCACTATTGTTAAAAGACCCTGAGTTTCTACTGTGAGTCACCCAAGAAACTAAACAATTATTTATAGAAAACCCTATGATAGACATTATGGCTGGCAACACATGGGAGGCCTAAAAAAGCTACCATATGTGAGAAACTTATGGGATGTGTATCCCACTAGAGAAAACAGAGGGATCTTAAGTTAACCAGTCTGGAACAACAGTTGGCTAGTGCTGAAACTTGATTTAAAAAGTCCAAAGATCCCAATTTGATACCCTATCAGGGGAAAGAGGTACTCAGGCTCAGATTAGAAGTGGGAAAACCTCTCTTGTTATCCCTAGAGCTAGGACCTCTCACGGCCAAAGAGCCTTCAGCTTTAGGGCCCCCTCCTGGTTCAACACACTGCCCCCCTCCATCTCCGAAGCTCCAACTATATCGTGCTTCAAAACTTCCTTACGTAATTCACCTTATTAATTCGATGCTGTAACTGCTACTAGTCAAAGCCAGACTAATACTTTATGACAAAGCTTATTACTAAGCTGCTAAGGACGATATAACTCTGGTATTGTTTGCATCCATCCTACCTATACCAGCTTGTTTGTATCTATGTCTTAATTTACTGTTATACTTATGTGTTGTACTGCTATACTGTGTATTTTGGTTTGTCTTACTGTGACAAGGTACCTTTATAAATGAGCCTATGGCTCAAAGGTTTTCCAAACTGCTGTTTAAATAAAATAAAAAAATAAATAAAAATGAACTTCTCTCCAGAAAGGCAGAACTAGCCCTATTATGTATCAGACACATACACTGGGAAACATGGAGACAAGAATGGGAAGGTGTTGGCTTATCAATTATGTAAACAGCAAGCCAACTGAAACATAGAAGGCCCCAAACACTCAAACTCTGCACTTCTTCTTTAGCGGTCAATAAAATTATGGCCGATTTTTATAAACAGCTTTATACCACCTCACGTACCTCTCTGCCCAGAGAGTCTAAGGCATTCCTAGATAACTTACAGCTTCCCACTCTGCCTCATATACAACAAGAATCCTCGGAAGTCCCACTTACAGAGACTGAAATCTGGCAGGCATTGTTTCTCCCTTCAAAAATGTAAAACCCTGGGGGAGACAGCTTTTCAGCTGAGTTTCTACAGGTCCTAGCCCCGGTGATTACCCCAGTCCCATGCCAGGTTTACCAGGAAGCAGCCACCATGGGACACTTCCTTCCTACTATGTGAGAAGCAGTCATAACTATTCTATCTAAAAAGGGGAAAGACCCCACCAAAGCCAGCAATTATAGGCCCATATCTCTGATTTTCATGGACAGTAAAATATATGCCAAGGCTATAGCTAACCACCTTAAGGCCTTTCTTCCAGAATTAATCCACCCCTCCCAGGTCAAATTTGTACTGGGGAGATATAGTGCAGATCATAGCCATTCATTAGTTGATCTAATGCATGTAGCTAAAACCCTTCCCACACTGGCAGCCGGTGTCAACTTTGATAAAGTATTTGATTCTGTTGAGTGGGATTATCTCCTTTTGGAGCTAAAAAGATTTGGGTTTGGGCCTACCTTCTGTGACTGAATTAAAGCCATTTACACTTCCCCTATGGCCAAAGTTCTTACAAATGCCACCATATCCAAACCCTTCCATCTTGGACGAAGCACCAGAAAAGACCGCCCCCTTTACCCTTGTTATTTGTGCTCGCAGTAGATCCCCGAGCCACGGCCATACATCAACACAAAGATATTTTAGGCATCTCTATAAAAGATCAATGGTACACCACCCTACTATATGCTGATGACTTGCTCATCTCTCTGGCGGATTTGCAAACCTCAATCTCTCCCCTTACAAATCTTCTTCAGCAATTTGCCAAGATCTCTGGTCTTAAGTTTAACACTACTAAGACAGAAATCCTTCCCTTTAATTTGCACTGTAATTCCCACATCTTGCCCATTACATACCTTAAATGAGTGACAGAGGCTCTGACATACTTGGGGGTAAAAATTTCCCCACAATTAGACAAGGTCTGGGAAAAAAATTTAGGAGCCCTCCTGGTTGAATGCAAAGAGGAATTGAATAGGTGGGCCCGGCTGTATCTCACATTGGCAGGGAAGATTTCAGCCATTAAGATGACCATGGCTCCAAAGATTATACATCTTTTGTCTCATATTCCCCTATACCTTCCCTCTTCATGGTACACTAGATGGGACAAGATGATAGGTACATTTACATAGCAGGGGGAAACACCATGGTATAGTCAAATAAAGCTATAAGCCCATTGGAAAAAGGGAAGATGGGGACTACCCTGGCTGGGAGGATATAAAATAGCCTTCCATATAGCCCAAACATTGCATTGGTTTTGAGCTAGAATGTCTGCGTGCCCACAGTGGACTCAAATGAAAATGGATTATGCTGGTATTCCTACCTAGATATCCTTCCTGTGGGGACCACCATTCACACCACACCCCACTATTGACCAAACTATTAAGTACTGGAGGCAACTACATCCCCAACAAAAAACCTACCCCACACCCTTTTGTTATATCCCTCTATGGCACAATCCCCAGATAATCACTGCACATACCCCAGTACATTGGTCCTCTTGGGCCCAGTGGGGGATACAGTATCTATCAGATATATTGGACCACTCCAAAACACACATAGACTCCTTTCAGAAGGATCCACAAAAGGAGTCCGACAGAATTTCTGTTGAACGCCCCATCAGTGACACTGGCAGGTCAACTGCATTCTACAGTCAGCTGCCGGCTCACTATTGCTGTATTTGTTTTCTCGGGGGGCTTCACCCCCTGAACCCCCCCACACAGGGGGGCTGCACTCCCCGCACCCCCCCACTTAAGGATTCTCAACTCCAGTCGGAGCTGATTGGGAGGGGGTGCTGGACCCCCGACAGACAGTGCCGGGTTCTACCGGGTCTCCCACTATGGCTAGGTGCTGTAGTCGCTGTGGGGGACCTCACATGTGAAATGTTGCTGCAAGGGGGGTAAACGCTTTCAGAATATTCTGAAAAAATGTGACATTTCACAGAGAGACTTCCAGAAATATTTGCAGTTACAAGATGCTATAGTGCCTCTCCTTGCACAATAACACAAGGGGCCTAAGGACAGCATGTTCCTTACCAAGTGGTTGGCCCTGGATAAAGGCCAGGCAGGGGATATTTATTCACTCATTATAGCAGCCTGTCCCAATCAGACAGACAAGGCTAAGCAGAACTGGGAAAAAGTTATGGGCGTAGTTATCTCAGATACACAATGGGACAAATGCTGGCACCTAGCACATACACATTACACAGATGTCCACAGTAGGATGATACAAAACAAAATATTACATTGATGGTATAGGACCCCAGTTGTGCTGCATAAAATCAAATTACTTTAGGATGACCTATGCTGGAGGTGTCACCAGCAAAGGGGTGACCTATTTCATATCATGTGGTCTTGTCCATGACTTCATAATTTATGGTCCCAAGTTGGACAACTGGGAGACAAGATATTAGGGAAACATACTAGAATATATCCTATTTTAATGGTTTTGGCGATCCAGTCCCAGACATGTCTTCTATTCAAAAATAAATTTAAATGGTATATGCTACTGGTCATGCAAACAAAACGTTTAATTCTCAGCAATTGGTGGACAACATTTGTCCCCTCACTGGAGGACATCCTTGCCTTCTTGAGCCCCATGTATGAGATGAAGAAGAGGTCCTCAATTATGGGAACCCGGAAAGGAGACTTTTATATAGTCTGGGCACACTTTTTAGTGTTTTTGGCACCCAGAGCAGGTATAGGCTGAATGAATATGTGCTAATATGAATGGATTTTCCCTCACAGAATTTGTTTGACACAAACTTGTTGTATACTCTTTTATTACTATGTTAACTGAAGAAAGTGGTATTAGTTTTGTTAAGCTACAGTTATGTTTGTTGGTTGTAAATAGTTAATGTAAGAAAAAATGTTACAGATAACACAATACAGTCTGAAGCTTTTTCCTATTCTCTTCTGTTTTAGGTGAGGAGAACATGAAGCCACATTACTCTGTATTACTCAGTAAATGAAATGTGGAAGGAGGCTCCAGGCCCATCGTGACCACCTTCCCTGCACATGCAGAGTAAATTATGTACTAGCACAAGAGGAATCTATCCAATTCTTTTTTTATCATATCAGATTTTTTGCACCTCCGCCTGGCTGCCCCAATGTGACTAACACCCCCAGCCCCCTCCCCGGAATAACCGGGACTTACCTTATGTCTGGCCCAGGAACAGTGCCTGCGGGGAGTCTGTTGCCATCCTGTCACCAGTGATGTTTTCTCCTCCTTGGTTTTCTCCCAGGGGCCCCAGGAGTGGGTATGCATGCTTGTGGAGGCACACACATTAGTCCCATGGCCCCAGTAACAGACCCTTTCCTCCCACCTCATTGGCCTAGCACCAGGCTCCTCTTCTGGCCTGTACTGTCTCCAGCCTCCACCAGGTGGCAGCCATCAGCCGAGAGAAGCCATCCCACCTCCCAGGAGAGGAGGGCATGCTGTCAGCAGCTCCATCCTGCTCCACCTTCCCCCCCCCAATGCCAACCTCCAACAGCCCGGGCTCTCTCCCGAACCCGGGTCGCTGGCATGATGTGAGGTTAGGCATCCAGTGCCTTAGCCCTCAGCACCACGGGGCCGACTGATCTGTCCAATTCTACTTTAAATTACTCCAGAGTAGTCATATTTACAATATGTTGGGGTAAGGAATTCCATAATGAAGCAGCTCATATAGTAAAGTAGTACTGTGTTTTATTGGTATATGCATTCGGAATCCTAATTTGTCTATTGTGAAATCTCAGGTTGTTAGGTTTGGATGCTATTTCAGTATTAGTATTGCTCATAAGAGTTTTATCCTTCAGGATATCATACAGAAGTAGCATATCACCTCACTCTCTTCTAAGTTTAAGGTCATATGACAAATGTTTGACTCTTGGTATCAATGTGGTAGTCCTTCTTTGCATGCTTTCCACTAATTTTTGATCTCTTTTGTAATGAGAGGCCCAGAAGTAAGTGACATAGTCAGTATCGGGGGTGTGAAGGATTTATAAACAGGTAATATACAATATTCACTCCTGCTGACAAATGTTCTTTTTATGGCAGATACTATATTATTACCTGTCTGTGCCAGTTTTTTGCATGAAGTTAAGAAATCCAGATCACTGTAGATGCCTTGGCAAATGATTGATCAGACTTTACTGCCTTCATTATGGTTTGGATTCTCCTCTTCAAAGCCCTGGTATGTATCTACTGATCCATGTGCAATGTCTGGTATGCTGAGATATTACTGGTTCATTCAGCTATATTTGTTTTTTCATGTACAATACAGGCAGTGGCCTCTTGGTGACTTTCATATATCTGTATCTAAATTTTCTTAATGGTTAAAATACTTGTACAATGCAAAAATTCAATAAAAATGTTGAACTGAAAAAAAAAAACATAGTTTTCAAGAGAGTGGTGGTCCCTGCATGATTTTTGGAGGCGACTTTGTTTGTTTATTTCAAATCTTGTTGTCCCTTCCATCTGATACATCTCTAAGCCAAAACTGCATTTAGTAAGTACTAACACACTGCAATATTCACTTTATCCAGACACCACTTATCCGGACCGTAGTTCGTATTTTGACTGTGAGGTGTTCTGTGCGGTTGGTTTACAATTTAGTTTGTGTGAACCTACCTGGTTATTATCAAGTTGTGCAATAATTATTCCATTTAAAAATTGATATTTGATTAAGAACTACTTAAGTATTTTTTCAGAGTTACTGCACATCCTTGTTGTGGTGGTACTCTCGTTTGGTTTTGTATTGAAATCCTCTTACTACTGTCCTCCTGTTACCCCATGTTAATTTACTTGTGTTTCTGTAATTGTTAAAGTAAAAGTGTTTTATCACTCTAATAGGGTACAGTAGCAGTTGTAGGTAGTTGTATACACTACAGTGCAGCTACCTGTTCTGATTTCTGTTTGCCGTTTGTAGATAGTATTGCAGGTGTTAAATCACACTTATTCAATAGAAATACATAATAATATACTTCCAGAGGAAGCCAAACTGAACAAGCATATAAATATGCCTGCCAAGAGAAATTCAACTTTATGTAAAGGTGCCAGGGTGGGAGGTGGCTCAAAGAAGTCTGATGGAATAAGCAAACCTATTTCCAAATCAGTGCCCTCTGTGGGCTGTGCTGCTGCTGTGGCAGCCAGTAGCAGCAAAACTGAAGTTAGAAGTGGCTTCATGTTCGTGACTCATTTTTTTACTGCCCAATCTGTATCTAGCATGCTTGTTCAGGATAATACTGGGAATGAGGGAAACACTCACATCAGTGGAGGCACAGAGGTCCAGGAGGAGGTTGAAAATGTTGTCTGTGTGACTGTTGTTCCTGCTCCAGGAGGAGCTGATGATGGTGAGGGTGATAGTGTCCACCTTCAGTCTGTTTATCCTGGAGAAGGAGATAAGGAAAGTCAGCACCCCCACAGTAAGGAGATGCCAGAGAAGGAAAAAGTTTCTCTGAAAGTAGACAGTGATATGGAGGAGGAGGAGGAGGATATAATATGTTTTGGTATGGATGATGACAAGGTGTTGGATCCCCTGTGGGAGCCAGACATGAAAAAGCTTGATCCAGTGTCCACACACCAGGATGGAAGACTTGTATTTAGTCACCAATGCCGTACAGAGATGGGATGCATTATCAAATGTACACCAGAAAACTAAACAATCATTCCAATTGAAGTACTTTGTACCTGGCAATAAGAAAAAAAGGAGAAGACGTTTTGAGCATTGTTACAACTAGGTGCCCCCCCACCACCATTATTACATGAAGCAATACTTACATCAGGGAAATAGTTGTTAAACTGGAACCCTTGACATGAACAGACTATGCCCGATGAGCACAACCAGCAGCCAGATTGGGAGGTAACAGACGCACCCCAGCAGCAGAATTCCTGAATATTGTCAGACCCATATAGAACATAGTTACTGTCAAGGTCTGACATCTCTGCACTGCAGTAACCACACCAAAAAAATAAATGAAAAAGTTAATACTTAACCATATCCACCAACCCCACACCACCCATCAACCACCTCCACCCGCCCACCGAAGAGCATCAGAAATTAAGAAATACTTAGCACAAGTTAATGAATTGCACACATACTGAGCAGCAGCAGCAGTGCACCTGGAGTTAACAGCACCTGAATTCCTGCATGTTGACAAAAGCAAAAAGAGTACAATTACAATCCAACTCAGATATCCGAGCTGCAGTCAGCTATCCCAGTAATGAAAAATTTATACTTACCTTTTGCATTGTGAAATGTGGTGCATTCCAACATCCCATATCCAAATCCTGGCATGCATGTCATGATGATGTATTCCTCAGCACACTACCAGATAATAGAAAATCAATACAAACATATTAGAACCCAAGACATCATAATAGCAACCCACCATCCCCCTTCTCTTGCACCGGATAAAATAAACACAGGCAGATACTTACATGTGCAGCAGCAGCAGCAGCAGTATCGATCAACTATGTGAAGAGAATCCATGAACCAGATAAAGCATTACTTCTCATGGCAACTAGCCAGAGCAGCAGGCAGCAGCTACAGGCTACAGCAGCAGCACACAAAATGTCATTCAATCCACACTGACTTAAAATTAGAGAGCCAACAGAGCAAACCAGGGCAGCAGCATTGCAAAATGATACTTCCATAGTTCTCAATAAACTGAGAAACCAGCAGCAGGAGAAAGCAAGTACAACTTTAAGTAGCAGGACCATTTTGCAGGAGGATTTATTTTTCTCAGCATGGCAAACTGGCTTGTGTTGCATGTTACGCAGTGGCACCATAAAGTTTAGGTGTGAAAACCATTTGAAAAGGTACATAAACCACAGATTTGGGTCCTGATGGTGGATACGAATCATCTAAATGCATGTCTGACACCTGATTTCTGGCTGAATGTACTGTAACATATTTTGGGAAACATTTCTGCACTTCTGGGACATGTTAGGCAGTGGCAACACCATGATTAGGCCTTAAACCATTGAAGAACAGTGGGCCAAACAACATGTTTTGATCAGGTGGAAGGCGTGCAACATACAACAGCATGACTGAGACCTGAATTTGGTGTGAATTTACTGTAACATTTTTTTGGGAAACATTTCTGGACTTGTGGGGCATGGTAGGCAGAGGCACCACGAAGGTTAGGCCTGAAAACCATTTGAAACAGTGCATAAAACAACAGATTTGGATCCTGATGGTGGATGTGAACCATGTAACTGCATGTCTGACACCTGATTTCTGTTTGAATTTACTGTGCCATTTTATAGGGAAACATTTATGGACATGTACTGCCTGTGCCACACTCGCAGAAACAAGACGTGGCCTAAAACCAATTGCAAACAGTGGACCAAAGACCATCATTTTGTCTGGGTGGGGGTTTGGGTGCCATAAAACATCATGGCTGAGGCCAAATTTCTGTCTGAATTTAATTTATCATTTTTCCTGTTGTATTTCTGGGAATGTACAGCCTGTGCTGCACTTGCAGAAACAAGCTGTGGCCTAAAACCAATTGTAAACAGTGACCAAAATGGCTTTTTAATGTCTGGGTGCGGGGGCGGTGAGGGCACCATAAAACTTCAAGACTGACATCAGATTTCAGTCTCAATTTGAGGTACCATTTTTTTGAAAACATTTCTGGACATGTACTGCCTGTGCTGCACTCACAGAAACAAGATGTGGCCTAAAACCAGTTGCAAACAATGGACTAAAGATCATTGTTTGGTCTGGATGGGGGTTTGTGCACCATAAAACATCATGGCTGAGACCAGGTGTCCATCTGAATTTACTCTATCATTTTTCCTGTTGTATTTCTGGACATGTGTGGCCTGTGATGCACACCATGGAGGCAAGATGCTATGTTAAACTGTGAACCAAGTGCACATTTTGGATAGGGTGGTGGTGGGGCACTATAGAAAACATCATGAGTGGAGGGGAGGGACACCAAGTGAACATTTGTAACAACCAAGCCCAGGGGACTCTTGTTAAAACAAAAAACATATCTATGTTTAACCTCGCAATAAAAGTGCTGCTTTTTTAGTTTGCTATGTTGTGTACGTATTCAAACTGATGCTGCAGCTGCACACAGCAAAAATGGCATGAGATCATAATGTCGCAAGACATTGTGCTGCATGGAACAATCACACTGCCAATACAGCTCAATTTCTTCCATGTGGCATGTCTTTTTTTTTTCCAGGAGGCTCCACCCCTTCACCCCCATTACAGGGCTGCACCCCTCCCCATCATTATTTTCAACTCCCGAGAAGTTAATAATAAGTGCACAAAAGTAGGAAAAATAAAAGTTTCGGGACCAGGAATAAAACCCGGTCCCAGTAGCAGCACCTGGGTTCCTTTGCTGCAGTGGCTCAGTCATTTGAGCCACAGCAGCTGCTCAGCAGAACCCTATCCGAGCAAAGGTCTTACCCCCTGCCTGGGATACTGCGAGTGGTGCAAAACCACATGCAGCGGTATTAGCGGTATTGCACCATTCGGTTTCTACTATGGCGCTGTTCCTGGTTAGCTCTAATGTCGTATGCTATTAAGCGTACAACATTATGACCGTGCAGGACAAAAACAAGTGCCACAACATCACATAGCTTTGGGAAAAAAAATTTGTTCATACGAACAAATTGCAGTACTTGACATCTGTGGATAGAGAAGGTTTAACATAAAACAAGAAGAAAGGTACAGTGTTTATGGGTAAGCTACAGACTAATTGACTGACAGTAACATACATGAATGAGGGATATGCAGGGTAGTAGGTACAAGGGTATTCATATCTGAGAGGGAAAAGAGAGGGAACATAAACAATACATAACACACAAAACTCTGGACAAAAAAGAAACAAGAGGATATAGAAAGAGGAAGAGGACAAAATATATAGACTTTTTTTGGTACTTTTTTTATTTTGGGGGTCTTTTGTTATTTTTGGGTGGGTGCAGATGAGGGAAGAGTGATAGCAGTAAAGCTAGGACAGGAAAAAGAAAAGAAAAATTCAGCTGCTGTGCTCACTGCCTGCCTCACTTGCAAGCACACTACGGACTGCGTTATTACATGGTGCCGGCACCAGGCCCCAATTCCACCCTGCCACCACCATCGCCAAGATGAAGCTCAGCCAGGAGGTCCAAAACTTTATGTTGGTCTTCCATCAGTTTCCTTATGTCCCCACCGACCTCCTGGCAGAACTCATCAAACTCTTGACCCAGAGATGATACCTCTCACCATACTGCCACCAGGTCTTCTTGGCTCACAAGAGGACTGGCTGGGGCTGATGCAGGCTATCCATGTTCACCTCCAGGATGAACCTGGAGCTACCGCTGGCTGTGGGGTGAGGTGGATGAGGCTGCTGGGCTGTTGCTGAGCCCTGGCCCCTTCCTCCTGCTGGCTCCTTTCCCCAGGGCCACACTGCCTCCTGCTGCTGCCAACTCCTTTTGCTTTTGGAGCCACTCTGGAACATGGTGGTGCTGCAGATGACTCCTTTGGCCACCAGTTTCAAAATGACCCCCTTGCTTGCCCCTTTGCACAGATCTGCCACATAACTTGCAGAGCACAAAACACTGCTGTCAGTGTTGTTTATGGTGAAAAAACACCACACGACAGACCCTTTATGCTGTGGGGAGGTGGGGCACATGTTCCTGCTGGGGGCATTACTCTGTAGGCTGCTGTTGTGGGGTGGGGCCACATGCTCCTGCTGCTGGTCATGGGGGGCTATAGGAGGATTCTGCTGCTGGGGTGGTGGATGTGGAGGGGGCCACATCATCCTCACGCTACTGTGGGGGGGGCAATAGACTCATGCTGCTTCTCGTCCTGTGGGGTTACAGGAGGATTCTGCTGCTGCATGGTGGATGTGGAGGGGAAAACATCATCCTCACATTGCTGCTGGGGGGGGCAATGGCTCATGCTACTGCTGCCACTGCCGGGGACTGGTGGCTACAAGCTCTTGCTGGGAGGGGTCCTCAGCTAGCCTGAATACCCACCTGCTGAGACAGATAGTGGGTGCCTTTCCCCCAGTCCCCTTGCCCTTATCTTTCCCTTCCATCATTTTTACAAAAAAAAAAAGGTTTCCTAACAGAAAGAGAGAGAGTGAGTTACACACAAAAATACACACACACACACACACACACACACACTACACAGACACCTAACAGAAATTATTAGCAAACACAATCAAAATACAGTATATTATTTATGAACAAAAAACTGTAAAAAAACACATACAATGGAACACACAGACCCAATAAACTGTCTAAAAGGCTATGTTGCTGGCTGCCTGCTTCCTCCAAGTCTCCAGCTACACAGAAAGGAAATGAATCACTCACTTCCTGCCTGTATACAGTCACCCATGTGACGTGTAGAGAGTAGATCATGCGAAAAGCCCAATTTCACTGGAATTTGCTGGATTTCTCTAAACAGAAACACAAGGCAAAATCTAAGGTGAAATTTGCAGGCAAAATTTTGCCACAACAGCATAATTACGCAAAATATTACGTGTGGCGAAATTTGTGATTTTGCCAACATTTCACCGGCAAAATTTAAATTCACAACATCTCTAATCAGGGATGCCATTTACACTGAGAGTGACCTGGATTCACACCACAAATTCAAATCATTAGAGGGTAGATGCATGGGGAGTATCTCAAAGGATCATGCTCTCCACCTTGTAGGCAGGGGGATCCATCCTTACGAGCCACTTCTCACTGCAGTTATATAATTCTTTCCCAGGGACAAAACACTTTTTTAAGCACCTAGAAAGCATTTGAGACCATAATGAACATGAATCAGTACAAACACAAACAGCATGTGGTCAACATGATAGTTTCAACCACTTTTACCCCCACTCTGTGACTGAACATTGGGAACCAAAAGTTATTATTTCAGCACACTGTTCTAAAAATTTGGCTTTGGTCTAAGTGCCCTCCGTCATCCTTGGCACCAATTGAATTGGAAGGAGGATGGAGTATACAGACACAGGAAGTTTTTTTTATCTTTTAGTATGGACTTCATCTGGTGGGTAAGGATGGGGTCACAGCTGTTTCTGACTTCTTCCTGTTTTCCCCACTGCTTTTTACTTTTTGTTTTGTAATTTTTGACCAGAGAAGGCACATTGAGCAGTGACACCTCATTTCCAGAAGCGTCATGGGGATGGGTTAGATGTAACTGTAGAGGTAGAAGACTTGGTTTGCTGGCCAAGGCACCTAGCTTCACCTGAGCTCTTTCCTTCCAAGACTGCTTGAAAGGCAGAGTAGAGAACCTTACCAGAGCAAGGGAAAATGATTTAGACTTCTTTTGGCTAAGCAGATTTACTGTGTGGTGTTGTTTTTATTTTTCACTCACAGGGATTGCTACTGTTTGTTGCTAACATTTCATTGCTTTATTTTTCTCTGTAGCAAAGTGTTTCTTACAGGTATATCTTCTCTGAAATTATTACAGGTGGTGCTTTACAGGTTTTACAGTTTTATCTAACATTAGGATAAGCTTTCAGGGTTACTGCATTTGTTGTTGACTGATTGTTTCTGCTCTTACCTCCTTGTTCTTTCATCCGTGGTTCTACTTTTACGGCAGGGAAGGGCCACAGCCACCCACCCCATCCCAACCACCCACACACTCCTTTATAGGGTACCACAGTTGTGACATTTTCTGTGGCAGAGCAGGAAGGGGTGGATCAGTGGGGCATCCACAAGGTGAGCTCATTTACAGGGGCACTAGTAATTTAACATGTTATAACAAGTTAAACAAAAACAAAACACAATCAAACCATTACTTGCATTTTTTTCCTTCTAATTACTCTGACTAGGTTATAAACCCAGCAACTTATCTGGAATGGATATCATTAACAGTAGGTACTGTGGAACAATTTTCAGGAGGACAGTCTTACAGGATTTAGGACACTGTCCTACATGCTGGGCCATTGGAGATCTTAGGGCTCAGCTCCGGGCAGCATGGGCAGAGATTGCACGCCTCAAATTTCATATTCAAGAGAAAATACATTATAAGAACCACCCGCCATTTCCCCAGCATCCAACAGAAAAACCTCAACTGCAGAGGGTAGTTGGACCAGGAGGTTGGCAGGTGGTTAGGAGGGGAAAATCGGGTGCCCCATCACCCTCTGCTCTCCAACATATTACCTCCAAACACCATATAAACACTACAAACAGGTATCTGCCTCTATCTCTGAAATCAAACAAAGAGGCAGAAGACACTGCAGAGCAAGACACTGTGGCACAGGAGCTAGCACACCAAAACTCACCCAAATCAGGAACCAAAACAAAAAAAGCAAAAAGGAAATCCAAAAAACTTCTGATCACAGGAGACTCCATGATTCGGGGAGTTGATACCCATCTCCAGCCAGGGGTAATGGTCAGATGTCTCCCAGGTACATCAGCATGGAGAGACACTGACCGCATTGCTAAATTGTTCACAAAGCAGGAGAAAACATTGATGTCCTAGTACACATAGGGACTAATGATCTCACCAGCCGGTCAGTTGTGGAGACCAAGGAACACCTGACCAGGCTGGGTGACAAACTATCATCCATTTCATCTGGCATCTCCTTCTCTGAGATCCTGCCAGTCTGGGAGAGGGGGCAGATGGATGGAAGGTCAGAGAAGGGGAGATAGGGGAGCTAAACATGTGGCTCAAGGGCTGGTGCCAGGAAAAAGGGCACAGATTTGTAGGGAACTGGCAACAGTTCTGGGACGAAAGTTCTTTAAATTTGATGGACTGCATCTGACTAAGAAGGAAGTCAGTGCATTGGGGCAGAAGGTTTGCGTCTTTGCAGAATATTTAAACTAGCAAATGGGGAGAGGGGTGCAGCACCCCATACGTTAAATGGGAAGAACACCCTTCCCCCCTCAGCTAGTGGTCAAACAGGGATTCAGCATGTTTGCAGTTCATTTGCATCACCAGGTAAGAAAAAAGGTTTGTCTCCCCATATGACACACAGGACACAGGGGTAATGCCAAACCTCACCCAACAACTAACACACCGAAATCTGGCCAATGGAAAATCATGTACACAAATGCTCACAGCCTGGGAAATAAGATCCCAGACCTGCAGGCAATAATTTCAGAGGCTAAACTGGACATAGTAGTAATTAGTGAGACGTGGTTTACCAGTAACCACACTTGGGAGACTTCAGTACCTGGCTATGTATTGTTCAGAAGAGACCGAGGTGCAAAAAGGGGGGGAGGAGTGGCCCTGTATGTCAATGAAAATATTAAAGCTACAGAAATTCAGAATACCCATAAGGAACCAGAAGAACTGTGGGTCACCCTGGAAACAGGAAATGGGGCAGCCATAAGAACTGGGGTTGTCTACAGGCCCCGAGACCAGGGGGAGGACATAGACACATTACTGTTAGAAGATATACAAAACATGACAGCTAAAGGGGAGGTTCTGATAATGGGAGACTTCAACATGCTGGATACAGATTGGTCAATACCAGCAGGAACATCTGCCAGAACTAGACACATAGTGGATTCCTGCAGGGAGGGCCTCAAACAACTGGTACAACAACCCACAAGAGACAGGGCTATCCTAGATCTAGTATGACTAACAGGAAAGGATCACAGATCTCCAGGTAGAAGGTCACCTGGGGGCCAGTGACCATCACATGGTATGATTCAATTTGGCTACTACATCTAAATCATCCCATTCCAAGGCAAAATATGGGACTTCAGAGGAGCTGACTTTGATAAGATGGCCAACAGAGTTAAGCTAGCCCTGGCAAAAAGAAACACAGGTGAGAGGGTACAGGCAAAGTGGGCAAGCATTAAGGATGCAATACTTGAAGCAACATCCCATTGTTTTAGACAGAAAAGGAAGTGCAAAAGAAGAAAGAAACCACTTTGGTTCTCAAATACAGTAGCAGAAAAGGTCAGAGCCAAAAGGCTGGTCTTCAGGAAATATAAGGGAACACAGCAGAATGAAGATAAGGAGGCATACCAAACTGCCCTAAGGGAAGCAGGGAAGGCAGTAAGGCAGACAAAGTCCCAAACTGAGGAAACACTAGCACGAACAGTAAAAGAAGGTGACAAGACTTTCTATAGATACATTAGTGAAAGGAGAAAGTCCAGAGGGGGTATTGCTAAGCTTAATGGAGAAAAGGGAGCATGTGAGGAGGAGGACCATGTAAAGCATCTATCCTAAATAGATACTTTGCTCAGTATTTGCTGAAGAGAAGGTAGGGCAGGGCCCACAGCTCAGCACCATGGACACAGGGGGAGGGAGGTGAGCACTACTCCCTTCACAAAGAAAGGGTCCTACAAGAGCTTGCTAAGCTCCAGGGTGGATAAGGCAATGGGACCTGATGGCATACATCAGGAGGTACTTAAGGAGCTAAAGGTGGAACTAGCAGAGCCATTAGCAGAACTGTTTAGTGAGTCTCTGAGCACAGGAGAGGTCCCAGAAGACTGGAGAAGGGCTCATGTGATCCCGCTGCACAAGAGTGGTAGCAGGGAGGAGGCAGAGAACTACAGACCAGTCAGTCTTACCTCAGTAGTGGGCAAGATTATGGAGGCACTCCTTAAGGAAAGGATAGTGCAACACCTGGAATCCATAGGGGCACAAGATCCAAGACAGCATGGGTTTACAAAAGGAAGGTCCTGTCAAACTAATCTCATAGATTTCTTTGACTGGGTAACCGGAGTGGTGGACCAAGGGGGAGCAGTTGATGTCGCCTACCTTGACTTCAGCAAAGTGTTTGACACTGTTCCACATAGAAGATTGATAAATAAGCTGGGTAGGCTTGAGGTGGGTCAGAAGTTGGTCAACTGGGTGGCAAACTGGTTGACGGGCAGAAAACAGAGAGTGGTGGTAAATGGTATACTATCAGAAGAGATGCAAGTCACAGGTGGGGTACCTTAGGGATCAGTCCTGGGGCCAGTCCTCTTCAACATCTTCATTAGTGACCTTGCAGATGGACTAGAGGGTAAGGCTTGTCTGTTTGCAGATGACACCAAGATCTGCAACAGAGTAGATGATCCAGATGGGGTGGGCAGAATGAGAAGAGATCTGGATAAACTAGCAAAATGGTCAGAAGAGTGGCAACTGGGTTTAATGCAAGAGTGCAAGATCATGCACATAGGGAAGAGAACCTGAAGCCACCTATAAGCTGGGAGGGGAGTTGCTAGCAGTCACAAAGGAAGAAAGAGACTTGGGCATCATCATCACTGATGACCTGAAATCATCCAAGCAGACCTCTAAAGCAGTAGGTAAGGCTAGGGGGGTGTTAGGGTGTATTAGTAGGGGTATCACAAGTCGTAAGAGGGAGGTAATAATCCCTCTTTACAAGACACTGGTTAGGCCCCATCTGGAGTACTGCATGCAGTATTGGAGGCCACACCTTCACAAGGACATTAACCAAATTGAGGCAGTCCAGAGAAGGGCAACCAAAATGGTGCAGGGACTGCATCAGAAGACATATGAGGACAGATTAACAGAGCTCAATATGTATACTCCTGAGCAAAGGAGGGAGAGAGGTGATATGATCGAGGCATTCAAACACCTTAAGGGCATTAACAAGGTGAAAGAGTCTAACATGTTTAAATATAAGAAAAATAGCAGGACAAGAGGACACAGCATGAGATTAGAGGGGCCATTAAGGGGAATGTGAGAAATTCTTTTCACAGAAAGGGTGGTGGATGCATGGAATGGCCTACCTCAAGAAGTGGTGGCTATGAATACAGTGCAGGACTTCAAACAGGCATGGGACAGGCATAAGGCAGTTCTAGTGGGGGGTAGGAGGAAGTAAGCTGTTGGTTAACTAGGATCTGCAGCTTATCTGTTAGGTAGGAAAATGGGCAGACTAGGTGGGCCAAGCGGTCCTTATCCGCCGTCAAATTCTATGTTTCTATGTTTCTATGTTTTTAACAACTTATTTACCCTGGATGTCCCAACTGAGTTGTGACATCCCATTTTCAGTCCTGCTTCTGCACATCTTTGTAGCATGGTAGGCTGGAGCATGGGGGTTTAAAGCAGCAGTGCAAGGATGTCATTTTATATTGTCAAATATCAGTTTAGTATACTAAATTAAAGATTACCCTCATAGAAACATGGAAACATAGAATTTGATGCCAGATAAGGACCGTTTGGCCCACCTAGTCTGCCCATTTCCTTATCTAACAGATAAGCTGCAGATACTAGTTAACCAAAGGCCTACTGCCTCCTACCCCCCACTAGAATTGCCTTATGTCTGTCCCATGCATTCTTGAATTCCCCCACAGTTTTTGACTCCACGACCTCCTCAGGAAGGCTGTTCCATGCATCCACAACCCTCTCCAAGAAAAAAACACTTCTTCACATTACCTCTGAGCAAATGGTTGTATGTTCAGTTTCTTTTATCTACATTGTATCCTCATCTTGCAATCTTGCAATTCAGCAGACAAGAAAATAAAACGTGTCGTTTTGTGTTGTTCTGATCAGCGCACAGATGTGGGGGAGCTTAGCACACCTGCAATCAGTTGTGTGAACTAGCAAGCTACTTGACAGCTCGATCCTGTACTTACTTTAAGGTGCCAGTGAGCATACGTGGAGCGAGATAGCTGTCAAGAATATTATGATAGGTGTCTGTTTTCCTGAGGACAATTTTTCAATCAATGAAATGCTATCAGTGTTTGTATCTTGATATAGAAATCACTCTCTTTAGCTGTAAGTTTATAATCAGGTATGGAGACATCTAAACAAATTCATTTCTGTCTTACATCATTATTTTTTCCCTATGTATGTGCTCTTGGTAGTTCTACAGCAGCATTTATTTACAATAATTAATGCAGTTATTAGAAGTTGAATAATGACTAAAAACTTAGTAGTTAATATGTGTATTTATTATTTTATGTTCTATGTTGGGCTAGTGGAGGATTTGATGGTTCAATAAAGAAAGAAAAGTGTCCTCTCAGCATAGCATTTTATGAATGGGGAATGTTACTGTTCAGCTACCATGTTAGTTGTTATCTGGTAGGGTATTTAGCGGCATTTGTGTTCTGGTTTTCTCCCACATTAGTTCATGGTAATATACCCAACTATTTGCCTCTTTCTGTGTTGGTGTGTGCAATTAGAAACAAAACTCCAACTATAACAGATGGCTAGCCTCTGCCATCAGTGGTCTTCTAGGGGGCTAGTCCTTGTTGGGCTAATAAAATGTTAATTACTCCCTCAAGCAATACACACACACCCTGTGGTCTTGCTGAAACATCATCACTTCAATGTACCTCTTGTTGGAATGTTGGGTGCTAGCAGAGGCTGTTATCTGGCACACATAATGAGCATTTACTCCTTTTATGGTCCCCACACTACTGCCCAGATGCACTCAATGTTAATGTCTGGACTGGAGTGGGCAGAGTCATCATGCATATGGTTAATCACACTATTTAAGACATATCCTCTCTAGGTGACTGCTCCGAACAGTGTTCCTGAGCACCGTATCTCAGGAGTAGAACATCTGCATGGATACGCCTTCACCCTCACCCCCCGTCAGCCTCTGCTGCTATCATTTGTGCTGTAGTTACAGAACTGGGTGACTAGTAGAGATGTGCGAAATTAGAAAATTTTGTTCCGTGAAATATTTTGTGAAATTCGTGCATTATGCGAAAAGTGAAATTCTGCAGGCAAAAAGCAAAATTTCACCCACAAAATGGGAAACTTTGGCCATGAGATGGTGAAACTCAGGTGAAATTTGGTGAAATGAAGAATTTTGTGACAAAATTTCATATTTTTCAGGCGTAATTTTGCAATTTCGCACCCGATGAAAAATGTCATGGAATGGCAGAATTTCACCACAAAATGTGAAATTGTGCTGCAAAACATGAAATTTCACACATGAGATGGCGAAATTCAGGTGAAATGTGGCAAAATTTAGGCAAAATTTGGTGAAATTTCACATTTTGCTGTGAAATTTCATGTTTTGTGGGAAAAATGTCACCATTTCACACCCAAAAAAAATTTTCTAGAATGGAGGAATTTCGCAAAGTGTTTCACATGACAAAATTTGTGATTTTGTGGCAATTTCACCAGTGAAAATTAATTTTGCAACATCTCTAGTCACTAGCATGCTTAACATGTGTCCTAAGGAGTGTGATTTTTGTTGGGTTATATACTATTGTGTGAGCTACTCACTGCTCATGCATTGCTTGCTGAAGGGTTCTTTTTTTGGAACATCTTCTTCTCCGGCAGCCAAGGTATGACATTTGTGTAAACAAGTACATGTCAGCCAGTGCATGTAAGTACTACAAATACCACTACTATGGTTAGGAACCCTAATGACAGTTAAAGGAACCACATACAACAGTTGTGGTAAACTGCTGGATACCTTGGACACTGACAACATGTAAGAGACAATTAACCTTCTTGCCTGGTTGACTCAAGCTTTTTTCAATCGCCTTCTATCTGCACAAGTCAGTTACTCCAGGTGCCTATTTGTCCACCCTTCACAAACATCAGCCAAACCATGTGTAACCCAATTTATCCCTGGTTCCTATGTGGCTCAAATGTTATCAGGTCACCAGAGTGTGAACATTTAACAATCCCTTCTTTATTACCTAGTGACTACCATCTAACTCCCTTCAGTCCACCAGTCCAAAAATAAGAAGTACTGTAGGCTGCCCCGTCAGCACAGTGGAAACATTTACCATTGTGATGTTGGTGACCAGGTTTCAGGAATGGCATGGGGTTACCCAAGGGCCGAGAGGGGCAGGGGTGGAGTAAGTCTCGATATCATACTCTCCACCTCCTAGGGACACTATAGTAACTCTGGTCCACTATTCCTGGCTGACCGCAGGATGGGCTGCAAATGAAGCACCCACGTGCATTGTTCCTCTGTGGCGTGTCTGACTCATGACATGATTTTGTGGTGACACCCACCTTGACATGACCCCCCCCCCAGAAAAGATCTGCAATAGGTTAGACTCTCCAGAGGGGGTAGAAAAAATGAGAAGAATCCTAGGCAAATCAGAGGAGTGATCAATCATGTGGCCCCTTAAATTCAATTCAAAAAAGTGCAAAGCCATACACTTTGGCCACAGAAGTACCAGAGAGGAATACAAAATGGGGGATATTAACAACAACAAAACTGGAAAGAATTCTGGGGTTAAACATAACAGATGATTTGAAGGTGAATAAGCAAAGTGAAAAGGCAGCAGGGAGGGATGAAGGGATGCTGAGGTGCATAGGGAAGGTCATCACCAGTAGAAACCATGAGTTGGTGATGTTACTGTGCAAACAATTGGTCAGGCCACTTCTGGAATACTGTGTTCAGTTCTAGAGACTACATCTTCAGAAGGATATTGAAAGAATGGAGGTGGTCAAGAGAAAGACAAGAAAAACAGTGAAAGGAATGCAACAGAAAATGTTTGAGGAAAGACTGAAAGACCTCAATATGTATACCCTGGAGGAAAGGATGGAGAGGGAGGATATGATAGAGACATTCAAGTTCCTCGGGAATCAGCAAGGTTCAGGAGGGCAGCATTTTTCAAAAACATAGATATGTGCAAGAACAAGGGGCTAGAGAGGGGGAGACTCAGGTAATGTGAGGAGGTTTATTTCACAGAAAGGGTGGTGGATGCATGGAACTGCATCCTAGTGGAGGTCATCTTGCCAATGGCTTCTGCCTGTGCCTATCTAATTCATTCTGCTGTGCTGGAGGTCTGTTTATCACTCCTGTGCAAACAGTGACTTAATTCCCCAGCTCAAGGTTGACCCACAGTACTTCTGACTACCTCTGTATTCCCTGTATCTCTGTTGCTTTAAACTTTCCCTGACATAAAGCACCACACCCCCTTCTTCCCAGGGATACTGAACAAATATTTCTGCTCAGTATTCACAAAAGTGGAGGGGGAAGTGCCTAATCCAATTAACAGAAGCACTCTTGATAGGGGGGTCGATCCCAGTCCTTTCACAGAAGAAAGGGTTCTGCAAGAACTCCTAAAACTGAAGGTGGACAAAGCAATGGGTCCTGATGGAATTCACCCCAGAATTCTAAAAGAATTAAGAGAGGAACTAGCGAAACCACTGGCTACTCTTTTTAATAAATTGTGAGAGGATGGTGTGGTACCCGAGGACTGGAGGAAGGCGGATGTGATTCCCCCTCACAAAAGTAGGACCAAGACAGAGGCAGGAAACTACAGACCTGTCAGTCTGACCTCTGTGGTAGGGAAAGTGATGGAGTCACTTCTGAAGGAAAGAATAGTTGAGTACCTAAAGGCCAGTGGAGCACAGGACCCAAGGCAGCATGGGTTCACAGCGGAAGGTCATGTCAGACAGAATCTAATAGATTTCTTTGACTGGGTGACCAAAGTAGTAGACCAGGGAGGGGCTGTGGACATGGCCTTCCTAGACTTTAGCAAGGCATTTGACACAGTCCCACATAAAGATTAATAGTCAAAATTAACCAGCCTGGGAGTGGGTCCCAGGGTGGTAGCCTGAATAAAACATTGGCTGCACAACAGGACACAGAAGGTAATTGTAAATGGAGTCCACTCTGAAGAAGAGGGGTTACTAGTGGGGTACCGAGGGTTCAGTATTGGTCCAGTCCTTTTAATGTCTTCATCAGTGACATTGCAGAGGGACTGGAAGGAAAGTATGCCTTTTGCAGATGACACAAAATCTGCAACAGGGTTGATACACAAGGAGGCGTGGAAAAGGATGAAAAGGACTTGGCAAGGTTGGAGGAATGGTCAGAAGTATGGCAGCTAGAGTCAATGCAAAGAAGTGCAAATAATGCACCTGGAAACAAGAACCCAGGGAAGAATACACAATGAGTGGGAGGTAGTAACAACAACAAAAAGGAAAGGGACCTGGGGGTAATCATATCAGATGACCTTAAGGTTAGCAAGCAATGTGAGAAGGCAGTAGGGAGGGCTGGGGTATACTGGGATGTATAGGGAGAGGCATCAGCAGCAGAAAACAGGAAGTTGTTATCCCTCTGTACAGACAGTTGGTGAGACCCCATCTGGAGTACTGTGTCCAGTTCTGGAGACCCCATCTCCGCAAGGACATAGACAGGATAGAGGGAGTCCAGAGGAGGTAACTAAAATGGTGCAGGGTCTGCAAGAGAAGCCGTATGAGGAGAGACTAAAGGTGCTTAATATGTATACCCTTGAGGAAAGAAGGGAGAGGGGGGACATGATAGAAACTTTTAAGTACCTCAGTGGAATCAACAAAGTCCAAGAGGGTAGCATCTTTCAGAAAAAGAGACGTGCAAGAACAAGGGGACACAATTTAAAGATAGAAGGGGCGGTTCAGGGGCAATGTGAAGAAGTATTATTTCACAGAGAGGGTAGTGGATGCATGGAACAGCCTTCCTGAGGAGGTTGTGAGGTCTAAAACTGTGGGAGAATTCAAGAATGCATGGGACAGACATAAGGCAATTCTTATGGGGGGTAGGAAGAAATAGGCTGTTGGTTAACTAGGATCTGCAGCCTATCCTGTAGGTAGGAAAATGGGCAGACTAGATGGGCCAAGCTTTCCTTATCTGCCGTCAAAGTCTATGTTTCTATGTTTCCCTTCCCTTCCCACCTCTCCTTCCTGAACAGAGTATAGCCTAATATGGCCATGTCCCAGTCATGGTTTTCAGTGCGCCATGACTTCTCAATGTCTGCTATACACAGGTTTGCCGCTGCCATGTTCTCCTCAAGGTCCAGCATCTTATTTTCTAGACTTCTTGCATTTGTACACATGGACTTGCAGATTTCGTATCCATTCTGCTTGTTGTCTCCAATTTCCTATTTGCCCTACCTCCTTCCCGCAGTCTTTTTAATGCTCCTGTTCCCTTCCTCCTCAACCTCCATTACCCTGCTTCCTTTATTAATTTGCCCCACTGGGGATTCTATTCCCATTAGGTTATGCTTACTCTCTACTACAACATGCAAGGGAAGTTTCTGCCTCCTGATTCTGTCTGTCATCCCCTTGACTATTTTAAATGTTAATGGAAGAAACATTTAAATCACCCACTGCTGAATGCAGTTCCCTTCCTGGATAGATACAGGCCATCATCCCAATTTAGGCCTTTATCCTCCATGGTGGGATCCAACTCCCCAGTGTAGCCAAACCCCTCCTTTCTGCATTACTGCTTCAGCCATGAGTTGAAGCTCCTGGTGTGGAGATTCCTCTTCTCATCCATGTTGTAGACAGGCAGCACCTCAGCTGAACTCACTGTGCAAGCTATGACCCCCCCCTTCAACTCCCTTAGCTCACCCTGCACTTTCCCAGCCCTGTCCCTAACCAGGTCATTAGTCCCTAGGTGGTCAATGACTAGGGATGTAAGTTTGTCATGGCAATCATACACGTCATTGATTCCATGACGTTTGATCTTTATTCATGACTTCCATGACTTTCACTAGTGTCATCAGAATGTAGCAATGATGACAGTGCCACAGCATTTACTACTGTTTACTAATGATTTCATGAACAAACAATGAGTCATTAAAACCTCATCCATGACAAACTTACATCCCTATCAATGACATTCAGCTCACCCTCCTTTCCTGTTGCTGTAGTGATCCTCTTTATCTGTAACCTAGTCCTCTTGGCTGTGGCACCTTGTATGCACATAACCTGCCTCTTCCTCAGGTCACACAAGTACATCTATTTCCTCAGTACCTAACACTCGTTCCGCATTCTCTGATTGTTACTGAAGTACCCCACCCCACATTTACATGACTACTGCTAATAGATAAGTGAAAGAGACAAAGTTATCTACCTGTAGTCCTCCAACCTGGACATATGTTATATTGTAGGAACAAGCACTCAGCTCTCCCTTCCAAGCTTTCTGGATGGCAGTCAGAATATAACTTTATTGGCACAGTGGAAGGAAGAGAGAGAGAGAGAGAGAGAGAAAGGAATAGAGAACCTCCATTTCTGAGTCCCATGACCCTCATCCCCTTCCCATCATAGTCAGCAATTACCCATACCCAATAATGAAAAAATATGTAT
Source organism: Neoceratodus forsteri (assembly GCA_016271365.2). NCBI lineage: Eukaryota > Metazoa > Chordata > Ceratodontiformes > Ceratodontidae > Neoceratodus > Neoceratodus forsteri. The sequence goes on from CM028129.1 coordinate 1,023,795,948, forward strand.
TATTGCTAGTCAGTCCTTCTAGGAGGGTCATCATAACTCTTAGATTTACCACAGTGACATCTATGGTGTACCATGCACACATTTTCTCATCGCTCAACTCCCACTGTCTGCCAGGTAACTCTGGGCCATGGAGCTGTTGCTGAGTTGATTCAGAGAGTAGGACAGCAAAGTCACTGGCTGCAAGATCTTGCACCTCGTCCTTGGCTGACTGGTAGATTTGTTAGCTCTCAGAGAATTGTATAAGCAATTCAGTAGGGTATGTGGTCTTAAATTTAAAGTGCTGTTTCTGTAGGACCTGGAGCACAGGTATACACCCTGTTTGGCACTGCATGGTTGGTTGGAGGTACTAATTATGAAAGTAATATACTACTATCAACATAGTTAACTGTTTTTGCTCCCATTACAGACCTATTGATCTGGTCTCTGGAAAACGGAGTTGTTCCAGAGCACTAGAGGAGGACGAACACAATCCCACTTCAGAAAAGTGGTAGCAGAGAAGAGAATGTCCATTAAAGGCATGTCAGCCAGACATCAGTGGTGGTAAAGTTATTGGAACCACTGCTGAGAGTATCAATCAATCAATAAATCAAATTCTTTATTTATCCAGGTGAACACCATTGAGCAAGCTCATTTACAAGGTGGACCTGAATTACACAAGTCAAGTAACAATGCATTTGTATACAGACAAATAGACAGTAGATGCAAGGGTACAACAGTTCTGGTAGGCCTGCAATAGACAGGATAAGTAAAAATACATTTGGGTTCAGGTAAAAGACAGCCGGTAAGGGTATACATAACAATAGGGTAGCACGTCAGTAAAAATGTATACCAGATACAACAACATACATGGTTTAGTATTCCTGTAAGGTAAAGGCATTATAGTCCAGAGAAGAGATTAGTTGAAGTGGATGCTACAAGCAAAGAGACATACATAGTCAGTTTAAAAAGACCCAGGCGTAACAAGGGGGAGACGTGTCAGGAGAAGTGGGCAGCCAGTGTGGGAAGGGGGTCTGGAACTGGGATAACAATAGAAGTGAAGGAAAGAGATGCTGTGGGTATACAAGGAATAGGTGGGTGAGGGAAGGTGAGATTTAGGGTGGTAGATAAGTAGGTGGCTCAGGGACAAGTATAGTGGAATATCTTGAATCTAATGGTTTACAAGACCCAAGACAGCATGTACTCATCAGTGGTGGGAGTGTGTGGTCATGTCAAACAAATCATATAGATTTATTTGATTTGGTGACCAAGCAATTATATCAGGCTGGAATGGTGGATGTGGCCTACCTAGTTTTCAGTAAAACATTCATTACCGTTCGACAAAGGATACTGAAGAGCTAGCTGGGTAGATTAGGAGTAGGTCAAAAGGTAAAAAACTGAATAAGACAATCGTGAATGATAGGTGACATAATGTGATGTTAAAAGGAGTTCATAGAAACATAGACATATAGAAGTTGATGGCAGATAAGGACTGCAAGGCCCATCCAGTCTGCCCATTTATTTTTCTACCTTATAAATGTGCCATCGTCCTTTGCTGTCAGTGTCCTATCTATTCATACTCATCTATATTGCTCCCTTATGCCTATCCCATGATTGTTTGAAGCCCTGCATTGTATTCATAGCCACCACTTCCTGAGGTAGGCCGTTCCATGCATCCACCACCCTTTCTGTGAAAAAGAACTTCCTCACATTACCCCTTAATTAGCCTCCCTCTAATCTCATGCTGCGTCCTCTTGTCCTGCTATTTTTCTTATATTGAAACATGTTAGACTCTTTCACCTTGTTAATGCCCTTAAGGTTTTTGAATGTTTCGATCATATCACCTCTCTCCCTCCTTTGCTCAAGGGTATACATATTGAGCTCCATTAATCTGTCCTCATATGTTTTCTGATGCAGTCCCTGCACCATTTTCATTCACCTTCTCTGGACTGCCTCAGTTTGGTTAATGTCCTTGTGAAGATATGGCCTCCAGTGCTGCACGTAGTACTCCAGATTGGGCCTAATCAGTGTCTTGCAAAGAGGGATTATTACCTACCTCTTCCAACTTGTGATACCCCTACTGATGTACCCTAACATTCTTCTAGCCTTACCTACTGCTTTAGAGGTCTGCTTGGATGATTTCAGGTCATCGGTCATGATGATGCCCAAGTCTCTTTCTTCCTTTGTGACTGCCAACAACTCCCCTCCCAGCCTATAGGTTGCTTTAAGGTTTCTCTTCCCCATGTGTATGATCTTGCACTTCTTTGCATTAAATCCCAGTTGCCACTCTTCTGACCATTTTGCTAGTTTTTCCAGATCTCTTTTCATTCTGCCCACCCCATCTGGATCATCTACTCTGTTGCAGATCTTGGTGTCATCTGCAAACAGACAAGCCTTACTCTCTAGTCCATCTGCAATGTCACTAATGAAGATATTGAAAAGGACTGGCCCCAGGACTGATCCCTGAGGTACCCCACTTGTGACTTGCATCTCTTCTGACTGTAATACCATTTACCACCACTCTCTGTTTTCTGCCCGTCAACCAGTTTGCCACCCAGTTGACCAACTTCTGACCCACGCCAAGCCTACCCAGCTTATTTATCAATCTTCTATGTGGAACAGTGTCCAAAGCTTTGCTGAAGTCAAGGTTGACGACATCAACTGCTCCCCCTTGGTCCACCACTCTGGTTACCCAGTCAAAGAAATCTATGAGATTAGTTTGACAGGACCTTCCTTTTGTAAACCCATGCTGTCTTGGATCCTGTGCCCCTATGGATTCCAGGTGTTGCACTATCCTTTCCTTAAGGAGTGCCTTCATAATCTTGCCCACTACTGAGGTAAGACTCACTGGTCTGTAGTTTCCTGCCTCCTCCCTGCTATCACTCTTGTGGAGCGGGATCACATGAGCCCTTCTCTTGTCTTCTGGGACCTCTCCTGTGCTTAGAGACTCACTAAACAGTTCTGCTAATGGCTCTGCTAGTTCCACCCTTAGCTCCTTAAGTACCCAGGGATGTATGCCATCAGGTCCCATTGCCTTGTCCACCCTGAGCTTAGCGAGCACTTGTACGAACCTTTCTTTTGTGAAGGGAGTAGTGCTCACCTCCCTCCCCCTTGTGTCCATGGTACTGAGCTGCGGGCCCTGCCCTAACTTCTCTTCAGTAAATACTGAGCAAAAGTATCTATTTAGGATAGATGCTTTTACAGGGTCCTCCTCCTCCTCACATGCCCCCTTTACTCCTTTGAGCTTAGCAATACCCCCTCTGGACTTTCTCCTTTCACTAATGTATCTATAGAAAGTTTTATCACCTTCTTTTACTGTTTGTGCTAGTGTTTCCTCAGTTTGGGACTTTGCCTGCCTTACTGCCTTCCCTTGGGGCAGTTTGGTATGCCTCCCTGTCTTCATCCCGCTGTGTTCCCTTATATTTCCTGAAGGCCAACCTTTTGACTCTGACCTTTTCTGCTACTGTATTTTTTATTTTTTTTTTTTACCAATTATTTTACCAGGTGAGACACACTAAGCTGAAAGCTTGTTTGCATGTGCAACCTAGGAGCACAAGGAAGTTAATTGACTTGCTCAGGGTCACACAGTATGCACCTAGGAGGCTGTGGAATTCAAACCCAGGTCTCCAGATTTGCAGCTCAGAGCCTTAACCCACTGCGCCATACTGCCTCCATGAACCATTTAAATATTTGAGAACCAAAGTGGTTTCCATCTTCTTTTGCACTTCCTTTTCTGTCTAACACAATGGGATTTTGCTTCAAGTATTGCATTGTTAATGCTTGCCCAATTTGCCAGTACCCCCTCAGATGTGTTTCTTTTTGCCAGGGCTAGCCTAACTCTGTTGGCCATCTTATCAAAGTCAGCTCATCTGAAGTTCCATATTTTTGCCTTGGAATGGGATAATTTAGTTGAAGTGGCCGAATTGAACCATACCATGTGATGGTTACTGGCCCCCAGGTGACCTTCTAACTGGAGATCTGTGATCCCTTCCCTGTTAGTCAGAGTTCACATGGAGGAGGTGTGGGTAACCACAGGGGTGCCTCATGGGTCAGTGCTGGGTCCGGTCCCCTTTAATGTCTTTATAAGTTACATTATGAGGAGGTGGAGAAGAAGGTCTGCTCTTTGTGGATGCCACTAAGATATGTAATACAGTGGACACTCCAGGGGAGGTGTGGCAGTGAATAGCAGTGACCTGTAAAAACTGGAGTAGTTGTTAAAGGTATGGCAGCCAAGTTACATTGTGAAGAAGTGAAAAATAGTGTACATATGGCATGCAAATGCAAGAAAAGAGTACAAAATGTGGTGAGTGGTTCTGAAAACCATCAAGCAGCAGACAGATCTCGAGGTAATTTACCCTAATGATCTAAAGGTTGCCAGACACTGCAATATGTCTGTTGAGAGGACTAGTATGATGCTGGTGTGTATATGTAGAAGCATGGCAAGAAGGATGAGAGCGGTGGTGCTGCCTCTATGTAGATCGCTGGTAATATCTTACCTAGAATACTGTAAGCTGGTCTAGAGGCAACATCTCCAGAAGGACATAGACTGGAGGTTCTGCAAAGATGGCAACTAAAATGGTGAGAGGTCTGCATCAGAAGCCATATGTGGGGGAGACCAAAGGAAATCCATAGGTAATCTCTATGTCTCACCACAACCACTATTTATGTTGCATGGTACATCAGTCTTGAGATCTATTAGTTTAAACTTACATCAGGCCTGCATCTCATTACAGCAACTGATGCTGTTTCAAGGTACATCAGTCTTGTGTCCCACGGGTGCAAAGTCCCCTCAGGCCTTAATACCACCACAGCCACTGATGCCGTTGTAATGTAATTCAGGCCTGAGTCTGACCACTGCAACTGATGACGTTGCAAGGTGCATCAGGCATGTGTCTCACCACAGCCAGTGATGCTGTTGCAAGGTACATCAGTCTTGAGACCCAAAAGTGCAAAGTTACATCAGGCCTTTTTTCACATCACAGTCACTGAAGCTGTTGCAATGTAATTCTGGCATGAGTCCCACCACTGCAACTGATGCCTTTGCAGGGTATAACAGGCCTATGTGTCTCTACTTTCACTGATGCCATTGCAATGTACATGAGTTGATGAGAAGAAAAGGATGTGATGCTGCTGTTCCTGGAAGATCCATTCCTTTTACACTCCATTCCCTCTATCACAATGGCTTGGATGAGTTGGTTTTTGATAGGATTTTTGAAATTTATTTATTTGAAATCTTGGATATACCTTTGAGCCAGGGTCTCTTTTACGGAGGTTCCACATCATGACATAAGACAGTAGTAAAGCAAGTTTACAGATCATGTTACATTCAGGATAAGAAATAGGACAATAGATACAGGATGCTGAGAACTATGTACAATAAAAAGAAACTCATCATACAAGCATAGCATTTGAGCCTGGGAAGTACATTACTAAGCAGCCAGACATGTTTTAGGTAACAGGTCTTTTGTCAGAAGTGCTAGGTTTTAATAGGACACAATGAATGGGCCCTTTGTCCAGGAGGGGAGGAGCAGAGGGGGGGTCCTTTCACCCACAAAGGAGGGCCAGAAATAATTACTGATGAAAGAAAGGGGAGGGACAGATGCTTATAAATGCTTAAAGAACACAAATGAAGCAGCAACAGCAAGTTTTGTATAAAATGAATTTACTGTGTAAATAAAGATCACAGACAGCGGTGTTAAACATCGACTAAACACCAGGCTGTTTAGTCGATGTTTGGCTACCGCTGTCTGTGATCTTTATTTATACAGTAAATTAATTTTATACAAAACTTGCTGGTGCTGCTTCGTTTGTGTTCTTTGATATATGTATGGCTGGCTGCCTATTTTGAAGTACAGCACTACACCCGTTTAAGCTGTGTCACTTGAATTTGTATTTGAAAGTGCTTATAAATGCTTACAAGGATGCTTATAAATAAGTAAAAGAAAAATTCATCCTGTACTTAAAGCAGCTGATGCTGCAACTACTGAATTTTATCTGCCATCTGTGTGATACTATGCTACTAATATCAGACTTGAATGTGCCTTCTTGTAATGTAACACTCTCACATCATCAAACACATATTGCCTGCATACACAGGTCCTGAACAGGGGTTACAATTACAGGACAAAACATGCTTCCTATCTAAGTGGGAACAGGGTGGTGCATGTAGTTTTGTCCTGTACATGTAACACCACACTGCATGTAACACTGATCCTGGTGTCCACAACCGGTGGGGCACAGCTGGTGACTGCTTATCTACCTGGTAGAATGAGGGACTGAACTGGAGGGGGCGCTTTTCTTGTTCTTACAGGTCTTTTTTTCTTACAGGTTTTTTTTCTAGTGTATAGTGTTGAGTGAAATGTGTAAATTTAAACTTTCACAATGAAACTTACTTGTGTGGTCTCTATAGGTTCTAGGCAGCAAGTCAATCACAGAATGGTTAAATCAAAGTCCATGACCTGTAAACTATGGTACAACAGCATTATGAAAAGGATGGATTCATCTATAGAATAATTTCATACTATGTACTATAATGTATCACTAATGTGCTTTAATATATAGATGCTAGTTTATTTGTCATTTTAGAAACGAGATTCATAGATTCATAGAAGTGTGATGGCAGAAGAGGACCAATAAGGCCCACTGGGTCTGCCCATTTGTTCAGCTATCTGCTTGGACCTGCACCCCCAACCCTTAACACTCCCCTGTGGTTGTCCCATGCCCTTTTGAATCCTTTCACTGTTTCTTCTCTAACGACCACCTCCAGGAGTCTGTTCCACTTTTCTACCACTCTCTCTGTGAAATAGTATTTCCTAATGTTCCCCCTGAACTGCCCCCCCTTCCACCTGCAGGCCATGCCCCTTCGTCCTCTGATTCCCCTTCATCTAGAAGATGCTTTCCACTGGCACCCTGTTTATACCCTTAAGGTACTTGATGGTCTTGATCATGTCCCCCCTCTACCGCCTCTGTTCCAGGGAGTACATGTTCAGATCTCTCAACCTTTCTTCATAGGATAGGTGGCTCAACCCTTTTATCATCTTTGTCACTCTCCTCTGAACTCACTCCAACCTCCCCACATCCGTTTTGAGGTATGGCCTCCAAAACTGGACTCAGTACTACAAACCAATGGGTGTACAAGGGTACTATGACCTCCCTATTTCTACTGGTGTTCCCCCTTCCGATGCATCCCAGCATTCAACCCCCTCTAACCACTGCCCTCCCGCACTGCCTTTCCTCCTTCAGGTCTCCCGATATAGTGTTGCCTAGGTCCCTTTCTTGTTCCGTTACCTCCAGATCTCTGCCCCCCAATACAGTACCCTGCCCTCCAATTCCTGTAGCCAAAATGCATGATTCTACACTTTTCTGTATTGAATACAAGCTGCCACCTTTTTGACCATGCCTCACACCTCCCCAAATCTCTATGCATTTTTTATACCCCTTCCTGCGTGTCCACTCTATTGCAGATTTTGATATTGTCTGCAAACAGACTCACACCTCCCTCAAGGCCCTCCACAATGTCCCCAACAAATATATTGAATAGTAGGGGCCCCAGCACTGATCCCTGAGGGACCCCGCTTGTGACCTTGCCCTCTCTGGATGCCACCCCATTTATTATGAACCTCTGCCTCCTGTCCCCCAGCCAGTTTCCCACCCATTTAACTACCCTTTGCCCCAACCCCAGGCCTGACATTTTATACAGCAGAGATACATGAGGCACATGCGAAGCTGGCGGTAATAGACTACAACTCTCATTTGGATCATAATATTCTTAAGGACAAAAATGGAGAAGTGCTGTAAGTTACCAGTTAATTAATACATGTGCTCACGTATAACACATCATAGTGAACATGATCCTGATAGTGATCATACACTAGCCACTACTGAGCTTGTTGTCCATGACCAGTAGGGCACAAATGATGATCACTGAACTGCCAGATAGAAAGCGTGGCTGAATTGTGTGTATATTGGGAGGGGGCGGCATTTTGTTCCTTAAAGCCTTTTTCTATTGCCTGAGTCAAGAGTGCTGTGACAGCATTAGCTCAGTCCTCAGCCCCCCCAAAACAGCTTAGCGAACCACCTCCTTCAGCTATGTGCACAGCCAGGTTCCCTTCACATGAGTTGCTCTCTAGTGAGAGTTCCATGGCGTGAGAACCCCCCCCCAAGGGCACTCAATTCTGAGTTGGACCAAGACACACACTGAGTGGCAGAAAGGGTTTGGAGATTGCTGGGGCCTGGTCCCCGGCCCCCCTCCACCATTTCATTTCACAGTTTTCTGGTCCCACACTTGTCTGTGGAGCATCGGACCCATGCGTGGAGGTGCACACATTCATTTGTGTATGTGTGGAAGGAGGAGATCTTTAGAGAAAAATTGCATTGACGTATTTACTTCCCCTAGACACTGTAGTGTACTTTTAGTTTAAAGGCATATTCGCATGTTTTGATATGTGATTGTGGCTTATAGCCATGTTAGTGATGGAGATTATAAAGCTACACGGTTTATGTTTTCTGACAGTTGCGTCAGTTGGCATGGACTTGTATACCTGATTTTTCACATGGTCAGTTGTAACATTCACTCTGATTCACAGCACATAAGGTGGATAAGGAGGGTCTCTTTAAGTTGAGTGGCAATCATAACACAAGGGGGCACAGTCTTAAGCTTGAGCATGGGAGGTTTAGGAGGGATGTCAGGAAGCACTTCTCAGAGAGGGTGGTGGACACTTGGAATGCCCTGTCGGAATGTTGAAGACAGTGGGTAGCTTCAAGAGAGGCTGGGATAGGCACTGGGGGGAAGGTAAGGATCAGGGATAGGGAGGATGGAGGGAGTGGGAAGGGGCCAGGGACAGTAGCTCAAGCTATGCGCCATGCAATACAAGCAGACTAGATAGACCAAATGGCTTTCTTCTTCTGGCTTCTTCAGATGTTTGTATGTTTTTGCGGATGACACCAAGATCTGAAGTACAGTAGACAATCCAGTGGGGGATGGAAAATGAGGATGATTCTGGGAAGGCTGGAGGAATGGACCAAACTGTGTCAATTAAAGTTTAATTCAAACAAGTGCAAAATAATGCACCTGGGGTAAACAAAAAAAGGCAGAGAACTTTTTTAAGGGGGGGGGTGGACTAAAGTCACCACCAGACCGAAGAGGAATTTAGGGATAACCTTCTCTGATGACTAAAAGGTGGCCAAACAGTTTAACAAGGCTGTTGGGGGGGACCAGTTGGGTGCTGTAAGAACTTAGAGAGGTGCTGCCAGCACCACTAACATTCCCATTCAACAAATCGATAAAGACAGGGGTGGTTCCAGGGTACTGGAGTAGGCCAAATGTAGTCCTAGTCCACAAAAGTGAGAATAGGGAGGAGGCTGGCAACTACAGGGCAGTCAAGCCTGAACTCATTGATGGAGAAATTAATGGAGTTACTGCTAAAGGAAATGATGCAGATATTTATTTTGTTTTAACTCTCTTTATTCCTTCTCACTGGCCCCATAGACCTTTCTCCAGTGGGGTGTGGGGTGTCCATTTCCTGCCCTGCCTGAGGTCCACCTGTACTGGTTCACTGGTCCTGGAAGCTCTCTTCCAGCTCCACTGACCACCCTGCCCCCCCGGCTCTGAGCCCCCCCCCCGGGTGGGACTACCATTCACTCCTCCAGTGCTCTGTCTACAATCTAAAAGGGTGGCCAGAGAGTGGAGGAGAGAGACAGTGACGGGCCAGGTAGGACCCAGCTGTGGGCATGGGGGACATCCTTGGCCACACCTTCACCTGTCTGGGTGCCAGGGCTTTTTCCATGCATTTCATGCCCCAAAGGCAAGGATGTGCAATGACAGCCAGTGCGCGATGGGCACACTTCTGCACCCATCTGCATGCCACCTGCCATCGTCTCCAACCCACTTGCAAGTCTCCCACATGTTGCACTGCTCCCCAGTCTCCACTGGGAGCCATTGTCAGAGTGGGAGATATAACCCACCCACCCCTAGGAGAGGACAGCAGTTCTCTGGATGCTCAATCTTCTCCTATCCCTGCTGACCCCCCAATGACTTGAGCTTGCTCCCGAACCCAGGTCACTGGCATGGCATGAGGTGTGGTGATGGTGATATTTATTAAATCCAGAGAAACACAGGATCCAAGGAAGCATGGATTCACAAAGAGAAGGCCTTGTCAAACAAAAGTGATCGATTTCTTTGACTGAGTGACCAGGAAGGTAGCTAGCAGAGAGGTGTTAGATGTCACCTGCCTAGATTTCAGCAAGACCATCGACAACGTCCCACATAGGAGGTTGATAAATAAGTTGGGCAGACTGCAAGTGGGTACAAAGTTGGTAAACTGTGTCAGAAACCATTTCAATGGCAGAACATAGAATTGGAGGGGGGATTCCAGAACTCTTGCTACTCAAGTAGTTTTTTTCTGTACCTGTAAAGCAGTATCAACATAGCCAACAGGAACACTGATCATTATTTTAATAGTTGAACATCAGTCTATAACCCACTGCTAATTGCCTTGGTGTTGCTTCCCTGAGCATTAGTATGCTTTTGCACCCTACGTTGTCTACGTAACCTCATAACTGTATTTGTTGTAACTGCTCTTTATGTACTCCCTTTCCCTCTCCCTCAGGTTGCACCAGAAAATGAACTTTATCTCAGTGCCTTTCCTTGTTACCTATTTTTAAACAAACAATTAAATGTAATTAATGGAAGGGGAAAACTCTGCACATCAGAAACAAAAAAATTCTAGGATCAGTAGACAAACTGGTGTAGTAAGCAGAGTGGTGTGCAAGGTAGATTAATCAAACTTTTTTCCTTTAAAATTTAATTACAGATGTTACATTAATTATGGAATCACACACACACACACACACACACACACACACATGCAGTCTAAGCATGAGCAAAAAAAGGTGACAAATGAAAAAATATACTTCGGATTTATTGGATGTTTACTGATTATTTCAGTATAAAAAAAACATAAATTTGAATATAACAGACTGCATTGTGTCTATAGTTCCACCACCCTTCTCTTACACACACCCATATAAAAAGTCCCCTGTGCCACAGGTTATAGCAAACAACAGGGAGCAGCATGACACAAAGGTGCTTGCACCACAGCGGTGATGAAACATCCTTTTTTGGGGGATTTTCAATGGCTTGATGTTGACACAGGAAAGGTCATGAGGTGTTCTAATTGGCTTGCGTCTGTGAGGTGCCTAGACCGGGAGGCAGCATGGCCTCAGTAGGGGCATGACAGGAGGTGGTGTGGCCATTGGGGCAGTAGCCACAGTACTGTGGCACCCTACCAGGTGCCATTGCAGTGTTGTACATGACAAATTATATAAATATGCGCGCATCACATACTGACCTTAGATGCACTGTTAGTCAAGGCCCCTCCCAACTCCTATGTACAATGAATACACCACATGGTTACCCCACCCCCCCACTGATCCATGATCTGGCGTGCAGAAATGGGAAATACTACCAGAGACCAGTAGCGCCCCCTACACCCAACCTGATCAAATATTTCACACAGCCTAAATGTGGTAATTGTAACTTGAGGACTAGTGGTGCCACATCCTGCCCTCCCTGTCAGGAATTGCATACCCACCCTACTACACCCTCTCTCCCACTCTCTTTTGGCATACTGATGCTGCAACCACCACTGCCCTCAGCTCACCACCTTGACTGACCACAGAATGCACTGTCTAAGAGGGTGCACTATATATAGTACATGCCACCTGATAGTGCATTCTGTGACCAGCCAGGGTGGCAATCAGAGGGCAGCACCAATTGCAGCATCTGGATGGAAATGGTGGGGTATGAGGCAGGGTTGGTAGGTAGTATCTGACATGGTGGGGAGAGTGGGAGCTTCACCATACTGTCACGGAGTACCACTGGTTGCTTTGTTATCTTTTTATAGGAGATCAGGGATCAGGTGGTTGTGAGATGGGGGGAACCACAGAGCTGCAGTTGTTATTTGCAGAGGAACCTGATTATCATGTTGGGGGGAAGAGGTGCCACCAGACCACTGCAAACTCTTCATGACAACTAGATATGGACAGTGGCATATGCCACCAGAGAAGCTGTGTTTCACCGGACCAGCATGTATGTAAAAGACCAATGCCATTAGGGTTGCATAAACAGGGGCCACAGTGCAGTATTGCCCCAACACCCACATGGTCCATGCATGTTGCTACTTGGTGCACCTGGGCTGCCTCCTGCGCCACTGTCTGCATCTGCATCCCAAGCCTTGTGCCAAGCCCTCCAATTGTGCAGACATTTCTGGTGCAGGCCCCAAGTTGAGGCAATTCCAGAACATTTGCTGAAAATCACAAACTTTCTAAAATTTCAAATTGTGCAGTTCCTGCACAAGTGTACAGTGCAGTCCATGCATTGCCACAAGTTGCGGCTTGTGCAGGGGTCTTCTAAATTAGGGTACATTGAGTGACAGATGAAAATCGTTCAATACTTTTTTTTAAATGCATTGTTATCATTTCAGGAATAAAAAATACATTAAACTGGACTAAAACTATAACCTTCTGCTCTGTCCCCCCAAAATAAACACACAAGAAACAAGCATTTGCCAATGTTGAAAGTTTGCTTGCTGGTATTGTCATTGGTACTGCAGGAGTTAGAAGGATGCATTCTAGGAATGGCAGTGAAGTATTGAACTAACACCAACTCCCACCTCAACCCTGCAGAGACTGACAGGCTTTGGGATGTGCCTTTGGGTTGTCGTCCATAATGCTCATGCCATTCCACCTCACCCCACCCTGCAGACACTGACAGGTGTCACGGTGTGCCATGGGGTCTTCAGCCCTTACTCTCACCCCATTCCACAAGGAAGTAAGCTGAGATGGGTGCAGAATAGGAGAATGGGGTGAACGTTAGGGCTGAAGACCCCAAGGCACACCTTGATGCCTGTCAGTGGCTGCAGGGCGGGGGTGAGGGTGGAATAGTGTGTGAGCATTATGGGCTATGACCCAAAGTCACACCCCCAATGCCTGTCACTCTGTACAGGGTGGTGCATTATGGTTTGAAACCCTAATACCCTAGGCATTTGTTGGTATTTTTGCTCCAAATTTTCAATGTGGGCTTTTCAGGACCCCACCTCATGAACAGTGTCACTATCATTTTGTTACTCAATCCCAAAAGGTGTTTTTGCACAGTGAGTGTGCCATTTGGCACCGCAGGTGTGAAAACACATTTTGGGCAGGATGTCAAATTGACAGCTGTACTGTTCATGAGGAGGTGAGAAGAAATGTCAATGTTGAAAATCTGGAGTAAAAATATGAAAAAGTGGAAAAGTTATGAGCGTGTGTAGAAACTGTGCAACACACACTTGTAATGCAGTCATTTTTATGTTGCTTGCATGCATGTGCAAGAAACATAGTGCCATCATCCGAGTTTTCGGAGGTGTGGCACCCGTCTTCCAATTTACTCAGTGTGTTTGCAGGCACGGCCCCAGTTCCCCAATTACTGCTGCAGCAGTCTATGACAGTAGTTGAAAATGCAGTGGTCATACAGTTGAAAGGGAGAGCTCCACTTCAGTGAGCAGAGCTCCTCCCTCACACACACACACACACACACACACACACACACACACACGCATGCACGCATACTGCATGTTCATGTGCCTTCCCCTTCCCCCCCATGCACACACTGTACAGCCGATGGATGTGCCCAATCCCCCATCGGCTCCATGCCCCCAAGCTTCCAAGTGCCACGCTGGGAGCCCACCCCAGCGTGGCAAAATGTGTTTGGCCGATGGGAGTGCTTAATCCCCATCACCACCGCCCAAAGCATCAGGTGCGTGCTTGAGCCCACCCCAGCATGGCAAAATGTGATATGGCTGACAGGGTTGCCCAATCCCCATCGGCCCAGCCCACCCCAAACAGCCTTCCAGCTGCCACACTGGGAGCCCACCCCAGAGTGGCCAACATCCTCGTCATCTTATTAAAAAAAAAACTGTAAATACAAAAACTGTTCCTCTGCACTTCTCCCTGCCCCTCCCACAACCCACACCCACCCACTGCGCACCCTGCCTCCCCACACCCCCCTCACCCAATACTTACCTCCGGACCTCGGCACAATGATCTTCGGTGGACCGGGAACATGTCTGCACTCTTCAAAGCCGACCAAGAACTGAGGAAATGCCGGTAAGCTGTATAATGGGATAGATAGGGTTTTTTCAACTTTGCTGCATATCTCAGGCATTTTTGGGAATTTCGACACCAAATTTTCAACATGGGGTTTTTGGGACCCCTCCTCATGAATTCTTTCACTGTCATGGCATTAATCGGTCCTGAAGGGTGATTTCACGGTCACTGTGCGAAATCACCTTTCGGGACTGATTAATGAAACGACAGTGCTAGTGCTCATAAGGTGGGCTCTCAAAAAAGCCTATGTTGCAAATTTGGTGAAAAAATTCCTAAAAATGACTGTTTTACTAGTGTGCATTGCACAGGTCCTATGCACACTCATAAGTTCGCAAATTTTTAATATTTGCACTCCAGATTTTTAACATTGCCATTTTACCACACCTCCTTATGAGCAGTACAGCTGTCATTTCTCACATCGCACCCAAAATGTGTTTCCGCGCATGTAACACACAATGGCACAGTCAGTGTGTGAAATCAATGTATGGGACACATTAAGAAAATCACAGTGACACTGTTCATGAGCAGAGGTCTTAAAATGGCTATGTTGAAAATTTGGTGAAAAAATTCCTAAAAATGACTGTTTTACAAGCACGCGCGTTGCGCATTTCCTATGGACGCTCATAAGTTCATGAATTTTTAATATTTGCACTCCAGATTTTCAGCATTGCCATTTTACTACACCTCCTTATGAACAGTACAGCTGTCATTTTTCACGTCACCCAAAATGTGTTTGCATGCATGTAGCGCACAATGGTGCAGTCGGTGTGCACAATCAATGTTTGGGACAGATTAAGAAAATCACAGTGGCACTGTTCATGAGTAGAGGTCTTAAAATGGCTATGTTGAAAACGGGGTGACAAAATTCCCAAAACTGACTGTTTTATGAGCATTTGTTGCGCTGATCCTACGCACGCTTGTAAGTTCACAAATTTTCAATATTTTCACACCAGAGTTTCAAAACTGCCATTTTACCACACCTCCTTATAAGCAGTACAGCTGTCATTTTTCATATCTTGCCCAAAACATGTTCCGCCCATGTAGCGCACAATGGCGCAGTCGGTGTGCAAAATCATTGTATGGGACACATTAAGAAAATTACAGTGACACTGTACATGAGCAGAGGTCTTAAAATGGCTAGTTTGAAAATTTGGTGAAAAATTCAAAATGACTATTTTTACGAGCGTAAGGCTAATAGTGTTCCACACGCACGCTCGTGAAGCTCGCAAATTTTAATATTTGCACCAGATTTTCAACATTGTCATTTTTACCGCACCTCCTTAGGAGAAGTACAGCTGTCATTTTCTTACATGTCACCCAAAATGTGTTTCCGGCAGTATGATAGACAATGGCGCATTCGGTGTATGAATAATGTTTAGGGATAGATTAAGAAAAATCACAGTGACACTGTTCAGGAGCAGAGGTCTTAAAATGGCTATGCTGAAAATTTGGTGAAAAATTCTTCAGACATTCTACAATGTTACTAATGAAGACATTGAACAGGACTGGCCCCAGGACCGATCCCTGCAGCACCCCACAGTTGACCCCCTCTCCCTAGACTACACACCATTTACCACCACTGTCTGCCTCCTGTCTGTTAGCCAGTTTCTAACCCAGTTTACCACCCTTTCCCCCATGCCCAGCCTACCCAGCTAGTTTATCAGCCTCCTATATGGGATGGTGTCAAAGGCTTTGCTGAAATCAAGCTAAGCGTTGTCCACTGCCCCACCCTGATTCACTTCCTTTGTCACCCAGTCAAAGAAATCAACCAGATTTGTCTGACATGATGTCCCCACAGTGAATCCATGTTTTCTATGGTCATGGGCTCTGATGGCTTCTAGATTCCCCACTATCCTTTCTTTAAGCAATGTCTCCATGACCTTCCCCACTACTGAGGTGAGGCTGAACGGCCTATTGTTCCCTGCCTCCTCCCTGCTGCTGGACTTGTGTAGAGGGACCACATGTGCCCTTCTCCAATTCACTTGTGTTGAATTACTCAGTGAACATGGCTGCCAGAAGTACTGCTATCTCCCTTCACAGTTCTCTTACTATCCTTGGGCGTATGCAATCTGGTTCCATCGCTTTGTCCACCTTCAATTTAGTGAGCTCCTGCAGGACTCTTTTGCCTTTGAATGGACTATTGTCCACCTCTTCACCCCCTTGGCAACTGCTGTACTGCTGTGCCCCTTTCCCCTCCCACTCTCCTGTGAATGGAAAGACACAGTGGATGTCTTGGGAGGAAGTCATGGAACTATCACTTCCAAATACCTAAACAGCACATACAAGCAAGCAACATTCGGCATTTACAAATGCTTGTTTGGAATGTTTTCACCAAATGTTCAACATGGCCTTTTTTGGGACCTCCCTTCATGAACAGTGGCACTGGGATTTTGTTAATCTGTCCCTAAAGTTGATTTCACACAGCGAATGTGCCATTCGGCACCACAGGTGCAAAAACACATTTCAAGAAGGATGTGAAAAATGGCAGCTATACTGCTCATAAGGGGGTGTGAAAAAATGGCAATGTTGGAAATCTGGAGTGAAAATATAAAAAATTTATGAAGTTACGAGTGTGTGTAGAAACTGCGCAACACACGCTCAAAACACAGTCACTTTGTTTTAGTTTTTTCACAAAACTTGCAACATGGGCGTTTTGGGACCCCACCTTAGGAACAGTGGCACTGTCATTCCATTAATCGGTCCCAAAAGGTGATTCCGTGCAGCAACCATGAAATTACATTTCAGGGCTGAGAAATGAAATGACAGTGCCAGTGTTCATGTGGTGGGTTCCAAGAACCCCATGTAGAAAATTTGGGACCAAAACTCCAAAATATGGCTCAGATGTCAACCTAAGTTGAAACCCCCCATTGATTACCATTACAGGGCTTACCGTGATTTTCTTCAGTTTGCAGTCTGCTTTAGAAGAGTGCAGACGTGTTCCTGGTTCCCAGAAGATTGCATCGTCAGACCTCCTAATGGTAAGTATGGGTGAAGGGGGTTGCGGTGAGGTGGGGTAGGCAGAGGGAGGGTCAGGAAAGGGGAGGAAGTGTCGAAGATGATGAGGGACAGTTTTCTTTATCTTTAGGTTTAAAAAAAGAGACCTTGGGGGACAGTTTTCTTTTTCACAGGTGAAATAGTATGAAAAATAAATTTCGACACACTGGGGTGGTCTCCCAGTGTACATACTAGCGGAGAGGTGGGATCAATGCCAACCTGGGGACTGGGCACCCTGAACTTGGCTGAAAAAAGGGGTATGGGGCATATCTGACACATGGAATGGGCATCACAGTGTCGGAAAATATAAAGAATTACTTTGGCACACTTTGGTGAGCTCCCAGTTTGCAACAATAGTGGGGGTGGGAGGGCATGCTGACATGAGGACTGAGCACCCCATTGTCTGCAAAAGATATGGTCACTGGGAAAGACACACTGAGCAAACGAGTTGCTCGTTAAGTGCAGCCATGCGCAGTATTGTGCACTGTAATGCACATGGCTAGAATGTGCCTGGTTGCCAGAAAGGGGGGGAAGAGATCTGCCGCTGCAATGATTGGAGTGGGAGATTTCTTTCAAGTCCAGCACTCACTCTGAAACTGCCATCATCAGAAGCTTGCCTGTTGATTGGTAGCTGAGGGACACTCCCATTAAAGCATCCCCTGCATTGGCCACAACACTGCCACATCTCTACAATGCTCTACTAGCCTCGGTATGTTTCTTGTGCGCTGCCCGCACAAGCAAACATAAAAAGGATACACCACACAAAAGGCAGTTCAGTATATACTTAAATACAATCCTGAACATTTCACAAATCTGATAAAGTATCATGATTCAATCACCCTAAAAATGAAGTGGCAGGATCACTGGAACTGAGACTGCTACTAGTACTCATATTTGAAAGCACACTATTTTTATTTTTTACTTCAGCTTCCTGCTGGATTGCAGAGCCAGCACAAAGTAAAGATAAAGGCTGACAGCTGGATAACATTAACCAGAGCATGTAGTGCACTCCATGACTGGACCAGACACTAGCACACACTACTTTAGATTCAAGCACAGCATGTAAGCTGATTGGCGAATAAACCTCTACTCTTCCTACGCCTGTATGAGCAGAGTTCTGTGGAGCACCAGCTTCAGTTGCAATTTCTAATATGGCGATCCTGGTGGAGGTCCGTGTTACTGTCCATGACAAAGGGACTAGACAACCAGATTGGTAAAGTACAGGTACCATGATCAATTGTAGGCTGAAATTGACAAGGTGGTGCAAAGTTTAGACACCATACTTGGGAATACGGGAATGGGCACACTGCTGCTTTAAGTGACTTACTGAAGGTCACATTATGAGTATTTAGCTCCAGTGGGCTTTGAACCTGTTAGCTTCTCATTCCCAAGCCAGCACTCTTACCACTAGAAAATACTGCCATGGGAAGGGGTGTTTTGGTCTGGATGAAGTGGAAAATCAGCTACTCTTACAATAAGGGCCATGGGATCTTTACCTCTTCCTAGACAGCCATATGAACATCCACCAGAGATGGACAGAATGGCCCTTAGTTTAATTTCTCACATGCAGGATGGCACCCACTAGTGCTGCACTACAGTGTCAGTGTTGGGTATTAGCCCAAGTGCTTAGTGTGAGACTAGAACCCATGATCTTCTCATCTTGCTGTCAAAGAGGCAAGCATGTGACCTATAGAGCCACTGGCACTGCTAATCAGTATTGCGAACCCTATACCCCTGAGGCTGCAAGCCATATCCTGCCTCTCCAGCTGAAAAGATCTGGGAAGATTGTGGGTCATGCAGTCCATACTGTAGCCTTTCAGATCTATCCTCCACTCCATCCCTTCAAAAGGAGGAACCCAAAAGTATGTTGTGCAAACATGCAGTGATTTTTTGAGTTTTACCATCCACTCTACTACTGTATCCAGGACATCCTGTGATTTCCTTAATTATCAAAAATGTGTCCATATTTGCCCTGAATAACTGTACCATCTTTATTTCCACTGCATCTGATGGTAGGCTGTTCCATGGGGTCACCACTGTCTGGGAGAAGGGTCTCCTAAATTTTCCCCTGAATTTAAAACCTTTCAGCTTCAGGTCATGTTTCTGCCTCCTCCATGAGCACATCAGATCACAGATTTCTGTATTTTTGACATTGTTGATTCCTTTTAGTATGCAAAAGGCTTAGATCATCATGCCCCCAGCCTTCTTTTCTCCAGGATAAACATGTTAAAAAGTTAGTGAAATTATCCTGTTTTATGTCATTATGATAACTGGAGTACTGACCTGCTTTTTTTCTTAACTATAAACAGTGAAAGCTTGGATTTGTTTCGCAAGGTTTCAAAATATGTCCATGAGAGGTGTCTCTGACTTGACACAGCTCTAATATGGACACTGCATGCACCTCCTGCTAAGAAAGGAAGCAATGCTGTGTGAGGAATGCTGCACTGCTTGGCCAGAAGCATTTTATCAGAAGAGACTGTCAGAAGGTCTAAGCCTCACTCTCAGGTTTTTGGCAATAATGGGCATGCAAGGAATCACAGACACATTGCATAACAGTAATGAAGCTTGTTTATTACTACCAGAATATCAGTTGCCCTAAGCAGTTCTAACCTATAGGAACTGGGAGCCAATGCTAAGCATTCCCTATACCTTGAGGAATCTCCATGTCTCCTGGGGTCTCCAAGGTAGAAGACGTACTGTCTTACATTATATACCTATGATAATTACCATGGTTACTGTAAGATAGAAACATTTCTAGTTGCAGAGATGAGCCCTATTGGCTAAATTAGAGGTGGCTCCACAGTTCAAGATAACATTATACAATTTTGTTGTAGTCATCACTTTGTAGAAATTAAGAGGTACAGTTTGTACTTAGTCATGTAGTAATACAAATCATCAGAAGATGGCAATGCTGACTCATATATCATAATCATTACAAGGACACAGATGTCCTAACATCTTGTAAGCAAGAAATACATGTGTATATTGGAAAGTGAAGTGTATAGCAATAATGTGCATACATATCCTGACATCTACTCTGATACGGTAGATGCCCTTAGCCCTATATGTTAGTATGACATATACCTAAATGCTAGCTGTCTGCGGTGTACCTGTGGGGGTACCAATTAGGGTGCAGGGACCTCATGTAACAAGACCATTGATAGGTGTTATTTTTATTGCAAACTTACTGTATGGGTTTACTGTGATATATTAATTGATTTGTTTAAATGCAAAATTGTTGCCCCTCTGTGCCTGTATGGTGTGTGCTCACTCTTTGAATCAGATAGACTGGAGATTCCCCCCTCCGCAACTTGACTTCATGTCTGGTGACTCAGCCTGCAACAAGAATTATGCCACAAAGTCAATGAAGTTGCAAAACAAAAACCAGAAGCAGAAACCCAGGTAAACTCTGGAATTCATTAAGAACCTCCTCAAATAATTTTTATTTCTGAGATTGCAACACGATTAGTAGGTGGTAATACTTATTGTATGAGTCCCATGACTGTTCACAATTAGCATGAAGCATTATGGAAGTCATACAGTAACAGTAACACCTACTAATTATCTTGCAGTCACAGAAATAACAATTTGTCTGAGCAGGTTCTTAATAGAACATGGTGGTGTAATAATGAGTCCCTGGGAGTCGATTCTCTCTGTACCTTGCTGTCATGACTTGCAGACCACAAATGTGGTTAATATGTGTGAAAGCTTTATTTACTTACTGAGTTTGCTTTTCTGTGGGGGAACCTCTGAAGCAACTCCTTTAGTGAGGGAAGTAGAGTAGAGCTGCGCAGAATTGGAAAATTCTGAATCTGTGGAATTTCAGTGAAATTTTGCAAAATTCTGCACAATTCTGAGGAAATTTCATTGAAGTTTTGTGGAATTTTAAAAATGTAGTAATTTGTGCCATTTAACTGGCATAACTTATGAAAACCCTTGGGGGTCCTCTAGATCCATTGGCTGTCCAGCGGACAGTGCAAAGTTTCCCTCCCCCCCATGCCCAGCACACCCCAGTGGGGCCCCACAGGGTTATCCATACCCCCAGACCTCTGAAACAGCCATTGGCAGAAGCCCCACAGGGTGACGCTGCCATCCCCCCACACATGCCCTGAACCGCTAGTTGCCCACCGCATATGCAGCAATAAGCAAGCCCTAGTAGTCTAATGACCCCGCTGAACTGCACAATAATATATCAAAATACGATCCCCATTTCCCTGGTAGTCTAGTGCCCGCCCCTCAAGTGTACAATAATATAATAAATATTGATCCCCGTTTCCCTGGTAAACTAGTGCCCCCGCCGAACTGTACAATAATATAAAAAATAATGATTCCCATTTCCCTGGTAGTCTAGTGGCCCCCCACCCATCTGTCCTAGCCCACCCAGCACCCCTCTCCCATCCCCAACCAGCAACTGGCACAGCCACCTCTCACCTCCACAGTCAGCTGCCGACTGAGTGCAGTAGTAGTGCTACTGCACAGATGTGCTCAGAAATTAATTTGTGAATGCATCTGTGCAGTAGCGCCAATGCTGCACTCAGTCGGCAGTTGGCTGTGGAAGTGAGAGGTGGGCTGTGCCAGTCGCCAGCTGGGGACGGGTGGGGGGTGCTGGGTGGGCTGGCACAGTTGGATGGGGGAGTGGGGAGCCACTAGACTACCACGGAAATGGGGATCATTATGTTTTATATTATTGTACAGTTTGGGGGTGCACTAGACTTCCAGGGAAATGGGAATCGTTATTTTTTAGTTTATTGTACAGTTTGAAGGGGACACTAGACTACCAGGGAAATGGGATAATTTATTATTTTACGGTTAGGGGGTACTGGACTCCCAGGGCAACTGACTTCCCCATTTGTGGCAGGCAACCCAGGGGTTGGGTATGGGTGGGGGGTGCACTTGCGACCTGCGGTAGTGGGTTGCGACATGCTAGCTAGGTACATCCTCTATACAGTGAACCTTGTCACATGTTGCAAGTCACTGGACTTTGCTGCGGAAACCCTGCTGCTTCTAGAATAGGGTGCAGGGTCATTGTCGCAGTTGTGGGTGGTGCAAATTGTGTTTGGTGGCAACTTGCACCACCCTTCTAGAATTGGGCCCACTGTATGTAGTCAGCACTAAAACATTTAAATACCGAAAAACTAAACAAGAAGAGAAGATATGTGGATTCATCACATATGCCACTGAAAGGGTGGTATATATGGCAAACTGCTCGTGCAGCAGCTTCTACATATGGAAAACCAAGAGGCAATTTAAGCAAAGAATAAGAGAACATCTAAGAGCCACTGAAAACAAAGATAAAAAAAATGCACTAGCTGTGCATATCAATACAGCAGAAAAAAGGAAGGAACACAAATTGACCTTCTTGTGCACCGAGAAACCCGTTAAAAGCCCAAGAGGGAGTGATTATGATAATGTCCTTCTTAAATGGGAGCAGTATTGGATCTTTAATCTGGGGGTCTGAAAGACCAGGCCTAAATGAGAGGATTAAACTGAAACCATTTCTGAAAAAATAAGATTATGACAGAGGGTGCCCCCCACCCCAAAAAAAAATGATATGAACACTACATATTGGAATTTTTTCCTTAGACAGTGTTTTAGAAGTCTCTGTATGCAACCAGATGTTTGAATAAAACTGTATAATATGACATAGTATGGTGAAGTAAAAGACTATGTAACTGATTTATTCTAATATGTTGCCTTTTATGTTTTATCTTTCAGCTATTAATCTCACTGTATCTAGCACACAGTAATGAATTCTTGTTGGAAACCATGTAGAAATCAAGGACACTACCAATTGTTCTGAAGTGTTGTAATATTGGAAGTTTTAGTAAAATAGACATATGTACTTTGATTCCTAATCTGGTGTTAATGTTGAATACTTATTATTTCAAAACATTTAATGAATCCATTAAATGTTTTGAAATAATAAGTACTCAACATTAAGACCAGGTTAGGAATCAAAGTACATATGACTATTTTAACATAAATATTATATATTAGGAGTGCAATATGTGGTAGGACTATGACGCTATGTAATTTAGTGTGTGTTTTTAACTTTACACCAAGCACCTTTTTGTTTACAAGCACTGTCACTTTAACAAGCTTCTCTAATTAATGACAATATAACATTTATCCTGTCATCCTATGATTAAGCACCGGAGTCATGAAACACATTAGGAGACTGTTACAACAGGTGAGAGGAGGGGGTGATGCTGGAGTGGAGTCACTATTTTTTTCATCTGTATATGCACGTCATAGAACTAAGCACCTTATTTAGATAAAAGCACTCCTGGGCATCATTTGAACAGCATTCTGTATGTGGAGAAGCTTCAGTAAGTAGCTAGTGCTGGCAACTACTTTGAAATTAGTTTAAAGGAGGTAGGAAATGATTTTTTACATACTTAACTGCCCTCCCATCTTCCTTTCCATGCAAGTTGTGCATTCTGATATGCATTAATGATTTTTTGATAAATAAATAACCTAGCTTTGGGGTACACTCAGATATACACATAGTTCCACTCTCCTCACCAGCTACTGCACTTGATTTTCATATTTCTAAGACATTCTATGACATAACAAATTCCCATTCCATGCTATTCATCTGAATGGCCTGGAATGGGAGTTTGCGATATCATAGAATGTTCAGGCAGTATGAAAAGAGAGAGCAGTAACTGCTGAGGAGAGGGGGATTCAGGGTAGATAAAAAGGCAACAAAATTAGATTATTAATTTAACAGAAAAGGTCAAAAACATATCAGAATACTGAGTAGCCAAGAAAATAACAACCGGAGGGCATCTAGGGGTGTAAAAACAGTTTCCTTTCACCTTTAAATGGACAGAGGGAAACTGTGCCAGTTTCATGCAAAAAATAAATCAGCATGTCAGTTGGTAGGAGGTACAGCATATTGACACTGTTCCCCCCTCAGCTTCACTTCCAGTGTTTGTGATGATAAATGGTGTTGTACAATGCGAACAGTTCCAGTATCTAAAGCAAAATGAAAAACTAGGCTATGGTGTTCATATATTGACAGAATGAATGTATAGCCACATAAGCATAATGGAATTGAAGTTGATGAGTGAAAGAGGATTTGGCTAGGGTCATTTCGATACACAAGCTCTTTAAGGGCCTCGAGTAAATCATCATCGCTTTTATCCTTCATATACCTACTCATTTTGGTGGCCACTTCTTGAGCTCTATCTATTGCATTAATATCCTTTTAGTACTGGGGAGCATAGAACTGCACACAATACTCCAAGTGGGTACTGACCAGAGCCATGTAAAGGGGTAAGATTACTTCCCTGTCTCTTTTGGTCACTCCATTTTAATGCACCCCAGCATTCTTCCACCCTTTTTGACAGCAGTCACTAAGTGCATGTCATGCTTTATCCCCATGACTATTATGAGCACAGGTCCTTTTTCTCCTTTACTGCAGAAGATGTGCTTCACAGTGTGTAGATCCCACTTCTATTTCTCATCCCCAAATGTAGCACCTTGCCTTTGGCAACACTGACTCAATGAATCTCAAACTCCTACAGTCATTCCTTCCATGACTCTCGGACTTCTACTGTCATTGAATCAAAGAGTCTAGGAGTCCAGCCAGTCACCCAGCTTGTCCTCCTGAAGATTATCCCAATATTCAAGGGATTCAACCACTCTGGCCAGCTTCGTGTCATCAGCAAACTTAAACACTCTGCAGGATACTCCAGCTTCCAGATTATTGATAAAATGTTGAAATGCAGTGGCCCTAGCACTGATCCTGGAGGGACACTACTTACAATTATACTTTGAGTAGCGCCCATCAACCACAACCCTCAGATTTCTGTCATAAAGCCAGTTAGCATTCCGCCTTGTGTATGCACTGTGTATATCACACCAGTGTACTTTGAGCAGAAGCTTATCATGGGTCACACTGTCAAAGGCCTTGCTGATGTCTAAATGGAGCATGTCTTTCTCCATTTCCTTGTGCATCTCCCTGATCACCCCCTTGAGAAATGCAATCAGGTTGGTTTGGTTTGCTCTGCCCTTCATAAAGTCATGCTGAGGGGATTAGAACCTTGATCTCCATCAAGTGATCCATTATTCTATCCTTCCTAATGGGTTCAAGGACCTTACTCAGCAGGTTATCCGCTAATAGTTATCAAGATCCGACCTTGCCCCCTGCTGGAAGCTGGGTCCACACTAACCACTTTCCAGTCTTCTAGCACAACCCTTTACAGATTGACTCCTGAAAGACTACTGCAAATGGTGCCTCCATTTGCTCTTTCAGCTACACAGTAAGACTAGGGTGTATCACAGCTGAATCTAGGGATTTACATGGCTTGATCTTTGCCAAGAGTCAGCTACCATAGAGGGCATGATTTTCTGAAGGTTGCATAATGTTTACCCTTGATGCCATAAGCCCTCCTGGTGAGCACCCTCTCTCTTGGGTCCATTTGCTGAATATTGCAGTGTTTATTAATATCACCAAAGGTGAGTGGTTCTGATATCCTAAAAATGTGAGACCACTCTTACAAGAATTAGAGAGGTCTTGATGGTGGTATTAATATATTATTGATTGCAATTAATCAATAATATATTCATTTTTTAAAAACCTTTCCTGAACTTGCTTGTTTCCAGGGCAGCTGCACAACAATAAGAGAGGTCTCAATGGTGGTATTAATATATTATTGACTGCAATTGATCAATAATATATTCATTTTTTTTAAAACCTCACCTGAACTTGCCTGTTTCCTGGGCAGCTGAGCATGACACTGTCTTCACAGAATAAGTGTCTCGCATGCAGAAAAAAGGAACAGTCCAAATGGTTGGTAATGCTCCCTTGATCCATAATAGTGTTTTATGCAGATCTCAGTCAACACCTCTATTTCATAGACAGCCCCCCCACCATTGTTTTTTCTCAATGTCCCAGTTTCCTTCCTCATATTCCCCTTTTCATTTATATACAAGTAGAAGGCGTTGGTGACATTTGCAGCTTCTGCTACTGTCCTGATTTCCAGATTCTTTTTGGTGTCCTTAATTCTATTTTTGCAGTTCCTTAGTGCTGTCCTGTACTCTTTTTCCTGGTGGCATGCTGTCTGTTTCCAGAAGGCATAGACCCCCTTTTTGCACAGGTTTAATTACCTTATGGTCCTGTTGGGGGAATATCATAGCCCTTTTCTCTTTACTGCTTACAGTGGTGCGCACCTCTGCAGCTACTTCAAGCACATCTCTCAGAAAACCCCACATTTTATCTGCATCGCTGGCCTCAAGCAGCTTTCCTAGATCTCTGGCCAGCAGATTTCTAGGATCACCACAGGATCTGATTTGACAGTTCACATAATTTCCCTAACCAGCTGGCCATCATGCTCCACTGGACTGTTTGGTGGCCTGCAGCAAACCAGAGGTGGCTGTTTTGCCTCCTTTTCCCCTGAACTCAAACCGGATAAATTTTAAGGCACTGATTTCCCCTGATGTCCAACTTTTCCCCCACTGTGACTCCCACTCTTATAAACAGAGCCATTCTATCACTTTTCACTATCACTTGTGAGGGAACAGCACTTTTGTAACCCATGACTGGATTTTTGGTCTTGCCCCTTACAGTCCATTTCCATTTGCATTTTTGATCAGCGGATTATCTATCCCAGTCATTGAATCACAAAGTTCTTTGCATGAACCTGGGAAAAGAAAGCTAGAACTGCTTGAGAAGTTACTCCCAATGTTTGTGGCACTTGCATCCATGCCATAGACTTCTGCACCCACTTGGATGTACTGCCTGCTAGAAGCAAACTGTAACACTGGAAGGGCACTCATAGTCATGTACGTTAGGATACTGATTAAGTGGTAGAAGACAACACAGCACTGGGTTGATTCATTAGTACCTCCAAATTGGCTGCTGATTACAGTAGGTTTAAATTAAAATGTTTTCTTTAAAAGCAGCATTGTGTCACTGCTCCTTGGTGTGTGCTACTTATGTTCTCTTGGATATCGAAACATTGGCTCTTTCCAGCTGTGATGCTTGCATGAAAGTCGTGGTAAGTGCCTGAGAAAAGAAGAGAGAGAGGAAGTAGGAGGGGGACCTCTGGCCACCAAGGAAATATGCTGACAGGGTTGTAGAGTGAAGACTACAGGAGACCAAGGAAGGGTTTTAATGAGATTATAGAGTGGAAAGAATAACCAGTGAAAGTCATGGAAAGATTTTGATAGGGTCAAGCTGTGGGATTAGAGACCACTGGCCACAAGACGCAATCAGTATTGGTCATGGTCCAATATCCTTAAGGGAGGATATTGTATTACTACTGGGGGATCAAAGAGCTACAAGGAAAGAAAGGACAGCTCAAGGGGTATTGGATTGCAAGCTGGGGAAAAGCACTATGTGATGGCGATTCAGTAGACATCAGAGACTGCTTGCAACTTGAGGAAGTTGGAAGGGTGCCACTGAGCAACAGGTACTGCTTGGAGCAAGATGGAGAGTAGGGAAACCAGAGAAACAGAAGCAGTGCTATAATTTAACGTCACCAGATACAATTACAAAGACATTTGCATTGCACTGCACTCACAAGAGGATTTCTCACCCATTTGACTTGCCTCAATCTTGTGCATCACAGTTTTGGCTTGTGGTGCAATGGACTAGCATAACTCTGCCATTTTGTAGTGCCCTTGCTTGAGTTTCACAGTCTGGTCCATATTACTACACTTTAGCATTCTGTGACTCATTGCAGAGCCTTGGAACATCTGCAGTTGCTAAAGCTATGAAATGAGGCTATATAAAGGTTATATCTTGCTCTGCTTGAAAAATTGAATTGGCTTTCAATGTATTCTGAAGTAAAAAATATGTATTTTTCTTATCGTTTAAATACTTTAAACTCAGAAAAAGTTTCAGTGTTTCTATATTTACCATAAATTATAAAGTATACCATGGAACTGCACATAGATTTGCAGAATAAAACATGTTATTTAACTGACAGCACAGCTATTAGTAACATAATACTGAAAAATTGTATTATTTTATAGTAGCT
Organism: Neoceratodus forsteri; assembly: GCA_016271365.2. Taxonomy (NCBI): domain Eukaryota; kingdom Metazoa; phylum Chordata; order Ceratodontiformes; family Ceratodontidae; genus Neoceratodus; species Neoceratodus forsteri. The sequence goes on from CM028129.1 coordinate 1,023,824,051, forward strand.
TTCAATGTTATTTTACTAATAGCTATGTTACTTTACTAATGGCTGCGTTATTCTAATCCCATGACATACATCTTATCTTATGTGAAGAGACTTATAATGTGATTATTTAGTGTAAACTATTGATATAGGGCCCAATTCTAGACGGGTGGTGAAAGTTGCCACTGAACACAACTTGCGCCACCCGCACCTGTGACAGGCCCGCTCAGAAATTAACTTCTGAGTGCATCTGTGCAGTAGTGCTAATACTGCACTCAGTCGGTGGCTGGCCATGGAGGTGAGAGGTGGGCTGTGCCAGTCACTGGCTGGGGATGGGTGAGGGGGTGCCGGATGGGCTGGCACAGCTGGGTGGGTGGCCACTAGACTACCAGGGAAACGGGGTTTCTTTCATTATTTAAGTGAAGTTCAGGGGTTGGGGGGCCACTAGCATACCAGGAGATCGGGGATTCATTTTTTTATTTATGTACAGTTCAGGGAGGGCCACTAGACTACCAGGGCAACGGGGATTTGTGTTTTATTTATATACAGTTTGAGGGGCCACTGCCCTACTAGGGAAATAGGGATTCTTTTTTTTTATTTATGTACAGTTCGGGGTGGGCCACTAGACTACCAGGGCAATGGAGATTTGTGTTTTTATTTATGTATAGTTGGGAGGGACACTAGACTACCAGGGCTGGATTATTGCTACATATGCGGTGGGCGACTTGCAGTTTGGGGCATGGTTGGGGGAATGGCAGTGCAGCCCTGTGGGGCTCCCTACCAATGGCTGTTTCAGGGGGTGGGGGTATGGGTAGCCCTGTGGGACCCCGCTGTGGTGTGCTGGGCAAGGGGGGGAGGGAAACTGTGCACTGTCTGCTGGACAGCCGATGGGTCTACAGGACCCCTGGGTGGCATCGGTAAGTTATACCAGCTAAATGCTGGTATAACTTAAATTGCCAGATCTCCTCCTGGGGTTCTTGTAGAATCCCAATGTGGTCACTTTATGACTGCCCTTCTAGAATGGGGTGCAACTGTTGTCATAAACCCCATAGCGCCATGTCGCAGGGGGTTTGTGAGGAGTAACTGCTGTTTGGTGCAAGCAGCCTGCGCCATGTCGCAGGTCACTGTGTAGAATCAAGCATGTCGCAACTGCTGGCATAAGTTGCTACATGTGCCATTCAATTTGGTACAACTGCAGTTACACCACGAGTAACCCTTCTAGAATCAGGCCCATAATTTCTCTGTTGTACTCAGGGCTTTTCTTTGATAAGTCATTTGTTGAAAGGGAACTATAACAGCAACACTTTACACTGAGTAGCAATCATATTTTAACCTTCCTTACAGATTATTCCCTCTATCTCCACATTAGAATTGCAGTGGAAATATAAGCCAATTCATATCACATTATTGTGGGTTGAAATCCCATGGCAGACCAATCTTTGTAAACAGAAAGAACTCCAAAAATGGAGATTACAGTGACCTGTGTGTAGGCTTCAGTGATTTTAGAAAGAATTTAGCAACATTTTAAACCCTTGAAACTCACATTTCTAAGTGATTACATTATTCTTCAAAGAAAAAAAGACTGGTTCAGGTGATAGATGAAATGTGTGTGATGTAATTACAGATAAAAGATGAAGTGAATACATGAAAAAAATAAATGTGCAAGATATTTGTTAAATTGTCTGAAACAGAACCCTGCTCCCACACATTAACATCTTGAGACTGTCATTTGCATTCTTCCTTAGTCTCTGGGGGAAACTACGTCTACTGGACTGCAACTAAGACCATCTACTTTGTATAACTGCAAAGGGTGGAGGTGAAATGAGATGGCTGTTTGCCCTGTTCCTATTGTATACCTTCATTCTCTGCAGTGAATTGGACCCCACAGTATTTATCTAAGTATATAAACATTAGAAAAACAATGCTCAAAAATACATATATACATTAAGAATGTATTACTGAGTTTGCAAACTTTGTTTCACACTCTTCCAACATAAAACTTATGTTGAATGTAAAATTAGAATGTGTGATTTTCATAATAAGGATTAAAATGTGTAGTTAATGCTACTTTTCATATTTAACATTTTCGGAAGGCAACGGGCTTCAGAAGATACCAATGGTTTTCCATTAATGAAGAAACACAAACTTTCTGTAGTTGGTTAAAACAGCAGTGCAATGAAAACTGTTTTTCCAAAAGGCTAGTTTCAGCTACTGTTATTAAAAATGTAAGCATACCAGTCAAACCTACTTTTCTAGGTACTTCCTAAGCTGCACAGACCATCAGTATTTTGTGTTTCCTCAGTCTTAACTCTTGCTGGGTCTACAAGGCCTATTTCTAAGCCAAATGAATCAGCCATATGTTTTTCTTGAGAAAAAATTAATTAAATCATTTTTTAAATACTCAGCGTTTGGTGGAACTAGTACACATTATCACCAAATAAAGCTGGAAAAAGCCTGGAATCTTTTATAATGAAAAATGGTAGGGTCAACATTTTTGCTCAGTTTTTTTGACTGCTGCGTTAAGTTCTCCATTCTCTAAATCTGTCTGGTGCTTGCACACCCCAGTTCCATCCCTGGCCTTTTCACACAGCTATGCAGGCAGCCTGGTCAGGGGCATGATGGAGTGTGGCCATGACCCATTATAGTCCGGACACCACCTACATGTGACAGTCAGTAGCAAAAGAAGTATCATAGGTAGGTCAGAGCCAAGAAGACCGTAGCCCATATTGCTCTCCAATTTAAATTTAATCATAACCCTTGATTGATTTATCACTTAGAAAAGTATCCAATCGAGTTTTAAATAAGTTCATACTTTCATTAGTCACCACCGAGAGTGGTAGCCCATTCCAAATTTTAGACACTCTGACAGAGAACCAAGAACTTCCCTGCTTAGTTCTACATTGTTCTACCAATAATTGTAGTGGTTGAGCCCTAGTTTCATAAACCACATATCTAAAAACCAATCCTAAAGAATCCCATAAGGTAGTATCATATAGGGCTCTATACACCAAGCACAAATCACCTCTCAGTCTGCGATATTCAAGACTGTATAGTCCAAGTTTTATAAGTCTATTTTCATAATCTAGACCCTGAACTTCATTGATTCTTTTGGTTGCCCTTCTCTGAATATGTTCAAGGGCATTGATGGAACCCCTGTCTCCAGGGGCCCAAAACTGGGCACAGTATTCAACATGAGGCCTAACCAGCGAGGAATACAGTGGAAGTAGGACCCTGCTACTTGTATTTTTGATATGCTTATTTATACAGTGGAGAATACCCCCAGCTTTTTTAATTATTTGTCGGCAATGTAAGCCAAATTTTAAATAATTTTTTACCCTAATTCCAAGGTCACGCTCATCTTCGACAACCTTAAGAATTTTGTTGCCCATTTGATAATTGGCTAATGGGTTATTTTTTCCACAGTGCATTACAACACATTTCTCAGTATTGAACATACTTTTTTTGTTAATGCCCAATTTTCTAGTTCATTTAATGTGTATTGCAAAGTAATTACATCTTCGGGTTTATTAATTTTGTGGCCTATGCAAGTGTCGTCAGCAAATTTAGTCAACCAGATGTTAGAAGAAGATGTCTGTGAGGAGATATAGATATTAAAAAGACAGGGTCCCAGAACAAAACCCTGAGGGACCCCACTAGTCACTGGTTCATATTCTGAGTAGTAGCCCTTAATACAGACTCGTTGTGTCCTCTCAGACAACCAAGACTCTATCCATCTAGTAATGCTCCCGTTCAGTCCCATTTTTATTGTGGTATCAATTAGTTCACCATGTGGCACTTTATCAAAGGCCTTTGAAAAGTCCAATAGAATTACATCCACAGCTTCACCCCCATCCAAAGCCAAACTAACTCCACCATAAAATTCAAGCAGGTTTATCATACAGGAACGGGATTTTACAAATCTATGCTGTGTTGTGTCCGGTTGTATAATGGTCTTTATATAATTTTTGACTATACCCTCCATGATTTTACTCAGGAGAGATGTTAAACTAATGGGCCTATAATATGCAACATTTTGTTTGGATCCTTTATTTTTAAAAATGGGGACGACAGTAGCCTGTCTCCACACTTCCAAGACCTCACCTTCTATGAGAGATTTTGTGAATAGGGCAGCTAGTGGACCAGATAAGGGGAATGCCAGTTCTTTCAAAATATGGGGGGTGGATTCCATCAGCTCCAGCCGATTTGTTGGGGTCAAGTCCCAAAAGTAATTTCTCCATTTCCTTTTCCTCAATCTTATATTGTGTGATTGTGGAGTAGATATTGTGATTCACAGTGGGGGTAGTTTTGCTATTAAAGACTGAAGAAAAATAGTTATTACAAACTGTAGCCATATCTGTTTTATCAGTTTGCAGTTCTCCATTTTTTGATTTTCTAATGGGCCAATAACAGGCGCGCCTCCCCTTTTGCTATTTATGTAAGTATAAAAGGCTTTATAGTTGTCTTTAACATTCACAGCTATCCTATATTCATGATCACTCTTTGCTTTTCTAATACTTTTTTTGATATTTTTAAATACTACTTATAGTCAAGCCAGTTCTTTTGAGAATTACTTAATTTAGCTTTAATAAATGCCCTATTTTTATTTTTAATATATTTCCTAACTGTTTCATTCATCCACGGTGTTTTAGGTTTGTTATTGTCTATTTTCCTAATTTGGGGGATATACTTTTTTGTAGTAATGGTCAATTTAGTATTTAAAGACTGCCATATTTCAATAAGTGATTTGTCGTTAAATTACGATTTCCAATCCCATTGGGCCATTTCGTTGCGAAAATCACCAAAATTAGCCTTGTTAAAATTATATATTGAAATAATGCAAGGATCAAATTCATAGTTAACTTTATAAGTAAAATATACCATTAAATGGTCGCTAGACCCAAGTGGTAGAATAACTTTAAAATTTGTTATGCTAGAACCCAGGTTATTTAAGACTAAATCTAGTATATTTGTACCCCGAGTGCTCTCCCTAACTAATTGTTCCATACTGTGCTCCAAAAAAGTTTCCAAATAGTTATTTTCAGTAAAAGTATTAGTATATAATGTGTTCCAGTTTATACCTGGTAAATTAAAATCCCCCATCAAGATAGCATTTGTTGAGGATGAAAACTCATTTACAAATTCGAGTAATTGGACATCATCCCTAGGGGAAATAGACAGGGGCCTATATACAACACCAAGATGTATATGCTCGCCAGTTTTAGGGAGGACTTTAATCCATAAAGCTTCTATATCAGGCCAGTAACTAATTTCAATATTTCCAGTTGTAATGTTGTTAGAAATATAAAAGGCTACCCCACCCCACCTTTAGCATAGGTTCTGTCCTTATGGAACAAGGTGTAGCCAGTAATATCCTTGTCCCAGGTGTCTGTGTCTTGCCACCATGTCTCAGTGATTGCACATATATATGAATATTTAATTGCACCGAGGTAAGTATTAGTTCATCAAACTTGTTATTTAAACTTCTTGCATTGATAAGAAAACAGTTCCAATCAGGTGTACTTAGACCTACCATACTATTTTTAGACTCGAGTTTGATGGATGCCCCAGTTGCTAGTTTAAACTATTGTCAATTTGTCAAAGTGCTAACCTTATGCATGGGATTCCCTGCAATAAAGACCTATGCATCTCTCAGTGCAATACTGTTTGTGGAAAGCAGAACCAGTATCAGAGGATACTACTGTGTGCCATGTCTGTCTTTATTTCAGAGTGGACTGGAGGCACAGGGGCCAGTGATGGTGGAGTTAAGTTTATTTTAATTTTTAAACTGCCAAGAACATAAAGAGATTCAGCAGTCTGGTACATAGACTACTGCACCCAATGATCTCTGCTACCAAGTAGCAAGAGATCCTCTGTGCAGATGAACTGGGTTTATGTTTATAAGCCCAGTGGCTGGCAATGCTGACCCCTGTCATGCTCTACACATCCATATGGGGGCAACTGAGGCCTGTGAATGCTGCTTTGGCAACATCACAGCATGGCACTATGAGTTATGCAGATCAGCAGCACAGAACTACAGCACCCACTGAATATTCCAGCCCCCACTGAGAATTAGGTCCTGAGTGCTTTTGTATTGAAGTAATAAGTCATTTTCAACCAAGTTCTTTCTTTTATCAAAAATCTGAAATAAGGTAAAATAGATTATTTTTTTTTGACCAGTGTCTATTTTTTTTACTTCATTTTTTTGATGTGCGTAGTGTTTGTTTTGCTGTAATTCCTCACCTTCTTTAACACTCCCATCCACACACACGAAAATACACACACACTTGCACAGGTTGCTCTTTAAAATGAGACTTGGCTTGGCATGCCTTTCCCGATTAGCAATTTCTGAATGAAAATCAATAAGAAATGCACACTACAAATGAAGAAACCCACATCGTACGCTCTTACTCCATGATTTCCTATTATATAGCTCAGATAAGTTACTGAATTGAGGAGAGAATAATATAACAAGATAAAAAGGCAGGACCCTTTAAAACAGCAAGGAGTATGGAGTGGCTTTTCATTGAAAACTAATAAGCTAGAGACAAAAGAGGGCAGAGTCTGTCTGGTTGTTCAATTCTTTTTCTTGAATCTGATAGTGGGGGTAATTGACTCTGCCAAAAATTAATACCAAAATATTTCATTGGATGGTAGCTAGGATTCAAGAGGTTATAAAAGAGAAAACACATTGATACTGTTTGGGAACTTTAATGAAGATGTTACAAACTAAACTGAAATATAGTTTTTCTGTTTTAGGATTACAGCAAATAATACAAAAACCTACTCATTGTATAAAGTCAGCAAACAAAGATTCAATATTGGACATGATGTTTATTTTTGAAGACAGTGATCTACAGCAGTATGAAATATTACCCTTGAACTGTGGATATTACCATCAAGTTAAATGCATACTACATTTGGATAAACCAAAGAGTCCTAAACTGACTTGCTTTTGGAAGCTAGATATGAGAAAATGTAATTTAGAACTTTTTAGACACAGTTTGCAAGCAGTACAATGTGACAGGTATAAAGTTATACCTGATCTCAATGTTGTAATATAGGACTTTATACTAACATTTATTTAAATATGTAATAAATATACACCGTAAATTCAAAGGACTGTCCATAAAAATCACTTGTCATGGATATCAGATAGAATTAACAAAATGTTATGCATAAAGAATAGGATTTGGAAAAAGGCAAGATGGACAGGTAACATAAGACTGGAAACTTTTTAAAAGGTGGCTAAAAAATGTACAAACCAAATAAAATATTGGAAATGTATTAACCACCTCCAGATTCAACTTTGTTCAAAATCACCAGCAGAGCTGCTTGAAAATAGAAATATCATGAATAATCAATTTAAGGTATCAGAGATTTTTGAACCACCACTTTGAATTACTGGATTTGGACTTAAAGGAGAACTGCACTGAATCTGTAAGTCATTTTTGCCTGTAGAAGCTGTTTTTATGGCTGTGGGCAGAGCCTACAGTTGTTCTGGAGTCAATCTGTTGCCTTAAAATAACTGATCATTGCACCTTCCATTGGACTTTTGATAGTTAATAATTTTTATTAAGTTTGAAAGATAATATCAGTCATAGCCAGGTACATAAAGAACATACAACATGGCACATATGCATACACATTGACTGCAGAGTCATTATATAATTGACAAAGTCCAGCCCATAGAAAAGGACATTGCTAAATAATGATACAGTAAGAAACTATACAGTGAGTTGTATTGTGGTATTGTACCCCCCCAAAAAAAAAGAAAAGTATGAGAAATTGCATGATTACCACTGCATCTAGATTAGTTAAGACGTCTAATATGGGCATAATACATAAGTGTCTCCTAATACCTGAAAAAGCCTGAAAAGCACAGACATAATAACAAAATACTAGCAACGTTAAGGTCCAGATCTGAATTCTTATCCTATAAGGAGAAAAGATAACAGCCCTTGCAGGAAGGGGGTGGGTTTTGGGGTTTCAAACCATTTCCTACTGGTGTATCTACTATGTTGGTCCAGATCATTCCACAGGGGAAGTCAGCCAATCCCTGCACATGGGGAGAGATGAGCTAATTAAGGGACCCAGGTAAGATAATATTGTGAGAGAGTGTTGGTAACTAAGTGGGACTGATGATCCAGTACTACTACATTAGAGAGGGCGTTATATAATTCAGAGATGGTGGGTACCTCTGTAGTTCTCCACCTATAGAGGATAAGCCTCTTAGCTTGGAGGCTAAGAAGTGCCAGCCATCTGTGTTGTTGACGAGTGAACACTCTCAGCACAGGAGGAAGGCCCAAAATCCAAACTAGGGGATCTAGAGTCAGAGCAGAGTCTGAGGCCTGTTGAGCCAGACCCAAGACAGCTGTCCAGAATGGAATGAGAAGTGGGTAAAGCCAAAGTATGTGCAAAAGGTCTCCCTCTCCCGAAAGACATCGCCAGCAATGACTTGTGTTCATGACATGCATTCTGTACAAGACAACAGGAGTGCGATACCAATGCGACAGTATCTTGTTTTGCAGAAGTTTACTTCTCATATCTGGATACATAGAATGAGCATATTTCCAGCATAGCTTCCATTGGGCATCCAAAATGGATTGTTGAAGAGCTTGCTCCCATTTACCTTTAGCCTGAGCTGATTGTGCAGGGAGATGATTCCTAAGATTGGCATATATAAGGCTGGCTTTACCCCTTTTATAGGTCAGCCATTTAATTAACTAATAGGATCTTGCTATATCTGTCATGTGGTGTTGTTTAATGCAAGCTAAAACCGAGCTTCTGAGCTGTAAGTACTGCCAAAAGGCCTGCTTACCTAAGTGGAACTCCTGATCTAATGTTTGAAATGTTCTGATAGTGAGACTGTCATCTGTTATCAAGTCCTTTAGTGTAAAAATTCCTTTACTCTGCCATACAGACAAGTGCAAAGGTTTGCCATTCACTTTTATGAGCATGTTCCCCCATATAGGGGAGGCCAGAAGGGGGCATACATCTGCCTCCAATTTCTTTTCACTAAATGCCATGTAAGTACTGAGCCTGCTATTGTTTGGCAGGAAGACAAATGTTTGGGAAGGGGATTGTAAAGTAAAACTGCTAGGGATTAGGTCTGGGCCATATACGCCTCCATGTGTATCCATTGTGGTCTCTCAGATATCTGTGGGAGGAACCAGTTTAGGGTCTGAGCTGCAGTGAAGGCCCATTTATACCCTTCCAGCCAAGGAAGGCCCCAGCCTCCCTGTGACCAATGGGCTCTAAGTTTATTTCTACTATAACAGGGTTTGGTGCCTTCCCAAATAAAATTGGAAAAGGCCTGGTCTATGGCTTTAACACATGAGGCCGGTAGTATAAATGGTATATGTGAGATGACATATAAAAGTTTAGGGGCTACCACCATTTTGATTGCAGATATTATACCTGCTAGTGTAAGTTAAAGACCACGCCAGCGCACAAATTCAGTCTTGATATCTTCAAGAAGGGGTTTAAGGTTCAGATCCCATATTTTAGTAAGATCTACTGTGAGCCATATCCCTAGATACACAAAGGAATTTGGGGCCCAATGAAGGCCGAGATGGGCTACCTGATCTAAAGTGCACCAGCTATTGAGGGGAAGTACTTCTGTTTTAGACCTGTTGATTTTTAGGCCAGAGTAGCTCGTAAAATCTGCAGGGAGGGAAAGCAGAGCAGGGAGGGAAGTAGTGAAGCCCACTAATGGGACTAACAAATCATCTGCATACATAAATGTGGGGAAAGTGATATCGCCAAAGGGAAAACCTGTTATGGCTGAAGAGCGGCGTGTGGCAATCGCAAGTGACTCCACTGCTATAATGAAAAGTAAAGGAGAAAGGGGGCAGCCCTACCTTGTGCCCCACCCCAGAGGGAAGGGTGCAGACAGAGTAGAGTTGGTGAGGACTCGAGCCAAAGGGTTGTGATACAGAGCTGTCACCCAGCTTCTAAAATTGTGACCAAAGCCTATGGCTTCTAGCACCTGTTGAAGGTACTGCCATTCGAGAGACTCAAATGCCTTCTCAAAATCTATTGCTACTGCAGCAGCTGGTGCCGGGAAGTTATTGGCCTGATATATAATACTTACAAGGGAACGTATATGATCTCTGCTGAGCTGACCTGGGACAAAACCGACTTGTGAAGGATGTATAAGGTGGGGAAGCAGGGGGTTTAACCTAGTAGCCAGAATTTTTTGCAAAAATCTTACTATTCGAATTGATAAGTGAAATAGGGCGATAGCTGGATGGTAAAGTGGCATCTTTCTCTTTTTTGGGAAATACAGTAATGATCGCCTCCCAAAGGGATGGGGGGAGGGATCCTGAACTAAGGACCAAATTGAAAACGTCACTAAGTAGAGGGAAAATCAGTGGTGCAACTAGTCTCCACATTGAGGGGGAAATCCATCCCCACCAGAGGCCTTCCCGTGATTTAAATTACGAAGTGCATCTGTGACCTCTTGAGGGGTAATGGGAGACTCCAAGGTAGCAGGTTGCTGAGGAGTTAGATGACAGATAGGTATAGATGTCAGAAAAGTTCATACCTGTGCAACATTAAAAGTGCCAGAGGAAGAATATAGCTGTTTATAGAAATCTGTCATAATTTCATTTATGCATTCTGGTTGAACTTGCACAGGGCCATCTGGTGCTTTGAGTCCAGGAATATGGCTCTTGGCCCTCTGTTTCCAGAGTTTGTAGGCTAGTACTTTCCCAGCCTTCTCTCTCCCCTCCCAGTATTTAAGCCGTAGTCTGAGGATGGCCAATTCAGCTTTCCTGGCAAGTAGGTCCTGTACTTGATGACGGATTTTAGTGATTTCCTTGCCTATCAGGGAATGTAAGGAAGTGTACGGCATACTTTTAAATTTAGTCTCGAGTTCTATAAGACAGAATTCCAATGTTTTAAGCTGGTGTTCTCTCTGCCGCCTGCGATATGCCGAATATCCCATGATAGCGCCTCATATGGTAGCTTTCAGTGTTTCTCAAACAATTGCTGGGGGGACCTCCGTTGTAGCAAGATCTTGTAAAAAAATTAGTGACCTGTATCCGAAACCTTTGAGGGAAGTTAGGGTCCCTCAAGAGAAGCAGGTCCAAACATCAGCTCGGGGATCTAGGGGCTGAGGGACTACTTAGCTTGTGAAGTTGTACCGGAGCATGATCCGATATGATAATTGGATGCATTACAGCATCATTGGTGCTGTTCATAATAGAAGGGGATACAAGCCAGTAGTCCAGCTGAAAGTGTGAGTTATGCACCGGAGAAAAGAATGTATAATCTTTGTCCTGTGGGTGCAGAATGCTCCAGGTGTCTTGTAATCCCATATCTATGATCAGCTGCTGCAGTGAAAGGCGGGATTTCTGATGATGATCTGGGCAGGCGGATGTGTGATCTAGGAAAGGGTCCGGGGGAGATTGAAATCACCCCCTAAGATTATAGGGACCTGTGGAGAGGCTAAGGAGCTAATAGCTTGGGTCAGTGAGTGAAACCCTTCTAGCTGGTCATCATTAGGGCCATACACATTAGCTATTACTAGGATACCTGTCGGAGTATCCATCAAAGCCACCACCCATCTGCCATCTCTATCTCACTGCACTTTTAGTTGTGTCCACTGAAGGGATTTATGAAATAAAATATCTACCCCCGTTTGCAGGTGGAGGTTGAAGAAGAAACAACCAGGTGATATAGTGAATGTCAGCCATAGTCTAGAAGTGGGAGGTTTGATTTAGAAGGGAACAAGCTATAGAACCTAATAGAGACTGATAGTGAAGGTCTGCCCCATATCATCTGAACCAGAAAATATGTTATAATCAATTTAAACACCACCAGCAAGGGACCCCAAATAGACCCCCCCCCCACTTAAGCATGTACTAATCATGATCTGGAAAAACCTACAAACAATTTCAACTTGTAAAACATAATATTGACTGACAACATTTAACCAACTATATACACATATCGGCCAGTCCATAGCCATTAGGAGTCCCAAAGGTAATATGTCATCGACCGAAGTCACAAGACCTCCTTTGGTATCCATAGGGGTTGGCCTGGGATCAGGACAGGAGGAAATGCCCTCCAGAACAGCTTGTCCATACTACGGGGTATAAAAATACAGTTAGAGCTAAGACCACCCTGAGGACGTATGAAAGGAATCCCTCTAGGACCACAGAGCCCTAAGCACACAGCAGGATATCCTCAAAAGCATGTCCCGAAAGGAGTTACAATACTCCTATACTCCCAGCCGATAGATGAGGGATAGGAATTGCTGAGCTTAATACTCTCAGCAATTTAGATCCCATGGCAAGCCAAGGGATGAGAAGTTAACACATAGAGGGAGAACCAAACAAAAAGGAGGTTCCCTTTCCCTTATTACATACTCAACTCCCCATATTAAACTGGTACCATACAGTTTGAACATGTCCTCAGTCTGGGGGTTCTGAGCCAGGTCTGGGAAGACCAATTGTAGCATTGAGAGTTCCATCTCGTGAGTTCGCAGTGGGAAGGACAGCTGCAATATCTGGGGATGCGGCAGCAATGTCAGCCCAGGATTTGCCTTGAGACATGGAGAGCATAGGTCTTGAGGATGTCGACCCACGTATGTCCATCTCTGCCCCTTCTGAAATCCCTTGTGCAGTATCTGAGTCCTGCAGGTCTGGTTGTAGAATGGAAAATGGGTTGGGTGAGAAGAAAATCTGCAGATCTATGGGATCTTGCTGATCTGAAAGTTGGTCTGAGTGAGCCGTCATCTGTGGGCTTGGGGAGCCAGCTCTTTCAGTAGGGTGTTGTCGTCGATCAAGACGATGAGATGGTTGCCATTTCCTTGGCCTCGATGGTAGCGATGTGTCAAAAGTCCACATGCCAGACTCAGGTACATCTTGTTTAGGAGCCGAGGAAATATACGCTGCAGATGGAGATGGAGAGTGTTGTATTTGCTCACTCTGATTGTTGGGGTCCCGAAACTCCACAGGGTGTCTAGCCTGCAGGAAGACCATCAAGCTATCTGGGGTCTCAAACAGAAGGGGAGACCCACTGTACATAATCCGCATGGTCACTGGATACCGCAGTGAGTAAGAGTAGTTTAGTTTCTGTAACAGTCTCCGTGCCTGGGCATATTCCTTACGGCGATTGGAGAGTTCTTTAGAATAGTCCTGATACAGCTGGATATGATGCCCTTGCCAAGTAATTTCCCCCACAGTCTGAGCAGCAGCCATAATAGATTCTTTTTGCCTAAAATCCAAAAATCTGGCAAGCAGGGGTCTAGGCTTGCTCCAGGCCTTGGTACTGGGGCAAGCGAGTGATACACCCGTTCTATCTAAGGGTGAAAATCAGCTGGTAGTTTGAGCAGCTTCGGGAGGATTGACTGTAAGAAGTCAATGGCTGATTTCTGTTCTGCACCTTCCAGAAAGCCAATAAGCCGTATATTATTTAGATGGCTATGATTTTCCAGGTCATCTACTTTATTTTGTATTGTGTGGATAAGCTTGGCCTGTTCCCTCAGAGTAGCAGTCATTTCATGAAGAGCTGCATCATAGGAGGATATTTGTCTTTCATTGTGGAAAAGCCTAACTTCGATCCCTTGCAAAGTTTGTATAGTGGCATTGACTGCAATTGTGAGTTGTGCCATTTGGGTCATAAGCTGGCTGAACATCGATTCAGTTCTCTATGATTCTGCAGAAGGCTGCATATTGTAGGCCGCACTGCAAATCCGCCCTCCGAGAGAAAAGACAAGTGATTTCCAAAAGAGAACTTGCAAGAAAAATCCCCAAAATTATGCCCAGGAGATAAAAATTCTGGCAGAAATAGAGGGTCTCAGTGACGGCTAATGTCAGATTTATCCCCGTGTTGCAAGAGCTATCTCTCTATGCGACCATACTAGATCAGGGTTAGGCCACGCCCCTGTCTATTGGACTTTTGGAAGTATCCTTCCGAAAGTCCAGTGAAGCTTGTAACATTCTACCATGATCGGCTGCTATGGAGTAACAGCCACACCATTTTGGCTGTTCCTCCCATATTCCGGGACAAGAACTACACATGCATGCCTCACACGCATGTGCAGTTCTGCTGGCACTGCCATATTGTGAATGCCACTCATCTCAAATATGCATGAGCAAATGCCACACATGCACAGTTGCGTCACCACCACCATCTTGCGGACAGCACTCCTCTTCCACCCTCCCAATGTTCCTGTCCTCCCCAGTCACTCTGTTTCTTCCCAGCACTGGCAGAAAATAAAACCCTCCCACTCCCTCCCACTGCTGCTATCCTCCCCACTCCCTGCATTCCCCATCCCTGTGCTGACACTGGGGTGCACAATCCTCATATTGGCATCATGTGCTCCAACTCATGTGGCACACCGGGAGCCCTTCCCAGTGTGCCCAGATTTATGTTTTTTCATTCCCCCCCCCATACCAACAATAGGGTGCTCAATTCCCATGTCGGCATCTTGTACCTCCCTGAACTCCCAAGTGTGCCCAAATTTTTGCTTTTATTCAATTTTCTCTCCTGTAAATTATAGAAAAATGCCTCCTGACATCTTTTTTTAACCTGTAAAAATGAAATTGGTCCCACATCATCACCCCAGTTCCCCCATCCCCACCCTCCAGAGGTGGGGTCCCAAAAAGTCCATGTTGCAAATCTGGTGAAAAATGTCCCCAGAATGACTGCATTACTAGCGTGCATCATGCAGTTTCTATGCATGCTCCTAACTTTGTCAATTTTTAATATTTCATTCCAGGTTTTCAACATTGCCATTGTTGCACACCACCACAGTATAGCTGTCATTTTTCACATCCTGCCAAAAATGTGTTTTCGCACCTGTGGCACAGAATGGCATGGTCGCTCTGCAAAATGACCTTTCAGGACAAGTGAACAAAATGATAGTGGCACTCTCTATGAGGTGGAGTCCCAAAAAGGCTATGCTGAAAATTTCATGAAACAACTCCCAAAACTGGCTGAGATACACCCGGGCATTCACAGTTTTCCACAAACACATGTAACTTTGGTCATTTGGCAGCTTGCCACAGGCTCTGACTAGAGCTTGTTAAATACTGTTGCTAATCCTGATACTGTTCCATTTCTACAGGCATTTTACTTATCCCACTGAGTGTTTCTGATCTACCCTCTGATGTTAAGTGCCATTTTAGAAATGTATGATTCAGTTTATGTCCCTCTCAGTCACAGGGTTCTAAAATAGTACATACAGTAGGTGCATTATTCCAACAATAGAAGAGTGGAACAGGGACATAAACTACATCATACCATTCCAAAATGGTACTTGCCTGCAGTGTGTAAAGCAGAAACATCAGCTAGTATAAAAAAAAAACCCTGAAAAGATGGACCAGTAACAGGACTGAACCAGTATTTAATAATCAGCTTCTATAGGGGAACATGGATTACAAGTTCAGGGCAGTTCTCCTGTAAGAAAACTGGAGACTGAGGTCTTACATTGGGTAGAAAGCAATGTGGAAACCACTCCTGGAACCAGGTGTGAGGTGGACAGCAATGCAAGCTACCAAAACAATGTCCCCACCAATTCTATATTTAGATCTACAAAAATCAAAAATAAGGAAGTTGTTAAAGTAAGTAAACAAGCAACTAAGTAAGTCAGGCTTTATTTATATTTTGGTGCCCAATCCTGGAGGCTCTGGGTGCCATTACAGATAAAAGAAGGGTTCAAGGCAGCTTAGAACAATACAATTTGATCTCTAAAACAATAACTTATATAAAATCAGACTAAAAACTATCAGAACATACCTTGTTAAAAAGACAGGCCTTCAGGCACCCTTTAAATACTTCCACCATCAGGGTCTCCCTCAAAGATTTTGGCAGCGAGTTCTGGAGGGCTGGGCTGGCCACGTCGAAGGAACAATCTCGAGGTTTTCAGCCTGGCCCTTGGAACCACAAGGAGGCCCTCAGTGGAGGAGTAGAGGGAATGTATCAAGGTGGCTGGAGTAAGGAGGTCAGGCAGGTAACCAGGGCCCAGGCTATAGGGCCTTAAATGTGAGCAAGTCCACCTTGAAGATGATCCTCCACCTGACAAGCAGCCAGTACAGATCAAAGGCTCATAGATGTCAAAGGCTGCGAGGAGAGGCTCAAGCTGCAAAGTCACTACTTTCTCAACAACCTTCCCTAAAAATGGGAGGTTGGAGATAGGTCTATAATTTGCCTGGATGTCAGGGTCAAGCAATGGTTTCTTCAGAAGAGATTTCACCAAAACCTCCTTCACGGTGTTGGGGAACCATCCTTCTGAGAGTGAACACCAGACTAGGTATAAAGAGTTAAACATGTTGAATGTACATAAAGCAAAAAGACTGGATGAAATTGAAACAAATTCTTTGAAAATAGGTGCAGACTTAATAGCCCCAATGCTGAGATATTTATTTAATTAGAGTCTAAATGATTCCATCCTCCCAGATTTTTGGAAAACAGGAAACATTATCCCAGTATATAAGGGGGAGAGACCTTTACATGCTAAAACTTTTGGCACATTGCATTGCTGCCAATACTGTCCAAGGTACTGGGGAAGCTGATACATCAGCAGCTGTATCAAAATTTAGAAAAATATGGGTTGTTGATGGAAAGTTAATATGAGTTTCAGGTGGGGATGTCCATGGACATAGCGCTTGTTGATTCTAACAACCTGGTGTCCTAGTCTTTGAATGAGAGATTGTACATGGAGCTGTGTTCATGGACCTCAGTAAAATGTTTGATTTGGTGAACTGTAAGGTCCATTTTAAAAGAAAGTAAAAACTGGGTGTACGCACTGAGCACCTAAAGTGATTCCAGTCACATATGTCCAATCAGAAGCAATGTTTATTCCCAGGTAACATAACATCTGTACCAAATGAAATATGTAGAGGAGTCCAACAAGGCTCCATCTCAGGCCCAATGCTTTTTAATATCTATGTAAATGATCTTCCAGGCCTACTTGTGAAAAGTGAGGTCTGACTGTATGCAGATGATACAATATTGGTGGCCTCCTCATACAGTCAGGCCAAACCAGAATGCAAACTCCAATTAGATCTCAATACGATGGAGAGGTGGTTTGCCAGTTTGGGTCTCTTGTTAAATGGTACAAAACCTTTGTGTTTTAGCTTTCCTCCAGAAACAAATTAAAAAAGAACTTTACTTTGAACCTTGTCTTTGAATATGGACAAAAGGTAACAAATACAAACAAATATAATAAATACTCAGGTTCCAAATTGATAACAAACTATCCTATGTTGAGCACATTAACATACTTGTAATAAAGAATGGATCCAAAACTAGGGGCACTTCATAGAGTGTCCTCCTGTTTGATTAAAGAATCAGTAGTCAAAATGGTTAAGTAATTATTGATTCCAATTCTGGAATAAAGACATCTGCTATATAGGAATCCAACAAAAACGCTCTTTCAAATAAGGGTCTGTATGTGTAATAAGCTTTTCAGATTTGTTACAAGTAGTAAAACAGAGTTTTCCCATGATATGGGCAACTCAAATTGAGTCACTCAGTTTGAATGCCTGTAAAAACAACGATTGTCACAAAACAGCCACCTGTGAAAACAGCTCCGCACCTCAAACACTGTGTGGAGGGTGAAGCGTGCTTTGGTACTGTGGTACACTATGTTAAAATGTTGTGCAGTCTCTGAGTTAGTTATAATTAGGCACAGGAGTGCAGGGGACACAGACCCCTGCTGTTTCTATGGTCATTGTTCTTGGTCTGCACTGTTTAATTTGTCACCCTTTTCTGTTCGCCCATATGTCTTCGTATAGTGAGTTTTATTTTCACTATTATCACATAGAACTAATTTTTAGATGACTGTGTATGTCTGTACCCACATATATTACTACAGGGTGTAATGTCTACTGTCTGTGGCATAAACCAAAATGTAAGTTATTGTTGCACCATCATTGTTAAATTTGTATTGATTTTGTAATACAAAGGGCTTTTGCTGGAAATAGAACTTGTCCCAAACAAAGTGATTCTGTATATAAATACAAATGAAAGGTGTATCTATGTATCTATCTGTAATAATAATGCCACATCATTTTATTTCTAGGCAATCAAAAATCTGAACAAAACTACAGCTTATAAATGGAAACAATACATGTCAACCCTCAAAAGAAATACTTGTATGGTTACAGTAGGCAATGTATAGTAGCTATGTTCCTAGAGTTGCATCAGAAAGAAGGAAGCTGACTTTCAATTATTTTTGCCCACGTACATGAAATTTCCTTTCTGGATAATCCTGTAACTTATTTCATACACTTCCATGTGTTCAGTTTCTTTACCATTGACACAACCCTGATGATCTGTCATTATTTTACTATGTACTGTATGTGCCTTGACTGTATAATTTTTAATTGTTAAAGTTGACATTTTTGATGTAAGTTTGGCTGTATTATTACTATTTATTATACGGTAAAGTGCTTTTTTTCTGCTTACGTGATGAACACCATTGACAACTAGGTTTTAGAACAGTAGTTTAACTGAAAAAACTAAATGAAATGAAACTGTATTTTTGAAGAACTATAAAACTGTTTTTGTCCCAGAACAATGTACTTAATGCTAGTTACATTTATGCAAACAAAACAAGACAGAAAAAATACATAAATAAAAAGAGTTATATACCCCTGGTTTATATGAATAAATGAAATTAATAGAAACTGTATTTTTACATAGCTGTAAAATTTATTTTGTTCTAGAACAATATACAAAAATCTAATTAAAGATGTGCAAAAAAAAGTTCAAAAGACAAATAGTTACATGTCATTGTTTTATTACATAACATTATTGGGAGGCAAAACAGCAGAGTGGTAAAGAGTACTAAACTGCAAACTTCGAGAACTGGGTTTCAATCCCACAGCCATCACTTACATACTGTGCAACAATAAGCAAGTCACTTGCTGCTCCCAGGATGGACCTAGAAACACATCTCAGATTAATGTGTTTTTCCTGACCAAAAGCTGTAAAATAAAATAATAAAAAAATAAAAGTTCACCTCCAGCAATCTTGAAGACATTGTTACAGCAGACCAGGGGCCAAATTCACAAAACCTTGCCCTGGGTTTGCACCATGCAAACTGGGTTTTGCACCAGGTGCTATTCACAAAAGCCCAGTTTGTACCCACAAACCAGGTTTGCTCTGGGAAAAAATCTGGGGGGAGCTGCAATGCAAATTAGTAGGTGGGGACCTTCTCATTGGTTCAGTCCTATCCATAAAGTATGTTCTCTTTGCAAGGGCTGTTGGAGTTCCCTTGCATGGATTAAATACTGCTGAGGAAAACCTCCTCTTAGCTCCTTGCAACCCTAGTGATTGGCAGAGGTACTGCAGCCTCTCCCCGCTTGCTGATTGCCATCCCCAGAAAGAAAAATAACTTACCTTGGTAGTCTAGTGGTCCCTCTCCCATTCTGTGATTGCCATCCTGTAATATAATACTAGTATTATAACTACTAGAATTCACAGGTATATGTACACTAATGTTCTCAGAATGTTCTGCGTATACCAATGTCTGATACTTTTGTCATATAATTTGTATGTAAATGGTTTCATTCTCTCGGGTCATACCTGAAAACAGGCAAATGTTTATCCAGTGCACCTTATCTGGTAAACAAAAAACTAAATAAAATGTAAATAAAAAATTTCCCTGGTAGTCCAGTGGTCCCCCTCCTTTGATCTCTGATTGCTGTCCTGTAATATGAAGCAAAATGTCCCTGGTAGTCCAGTGGTCCCTCCCCCATGCCCCAGTCTCCAGTTGCCATCCCATAATATGAAAGAAAATGTCCCTGGTAGTCCAGTGGTCCTTCCCCCAATGTCTGATCATTGTCCTGTAATATTAAAACAAATATCACTGGTAGTCCAGTGGTCCCTTTCCCCCTCCTTTGATCTCCGATCAGCATCATGTTATGATGACAAGAATAACCCTGGTGGTCTAGTGGTCCCCCCACCCTATCCCTGATCCCTCCCTGCCATACCTTCAATAATTACCTTGGTAGTCTAGCAGTCCCCAGCCACCTATCACCGATCTGCACCGAAATGAAAAAGTATATTTTCCCTCCTGTCTAGTGGCCCCACACCCCCCACCCCAGCAGGTAGTATCCCACAATCCCACTCCCCCATCCCAAAACCAAGCCAGCAACTGGTGCAGCCCTCCTCTCACCACCATGGCCAGCTGTTGAATGAGCTGTCTTGGAACATGTACTGTAACAATAATAATCTTTATTTATAAGTGCAGTTCAAAAATATCAATGCGCTAAACAATCTTACATTTTTGAAACATTTTAAAACACTGAATTCCACAGGGTAGGGGGCCAAAAAGACAAAAGCCCATGCTACAGATGTTTTCAAGTGCACCCTAGGAATCTCTATCAGTCCCTCGTTGGCTAGGCAGAGTGGTTAGAGGGGTCAGTAGGGGTGCAGAAGCTCTTGCAAGTGACTCGGACCCAAACCGTGTAGGGCTTTATAAGTCAGTAAACTGACTTTAAAGGTGATTCGCCACTGAACAAGCAGCCAGTGCAGAGTGTGCAGCACAGAAGAGATATGACTGGATCATGATGATCTAGACAATAGCTTGGGCGCGGTATTCTGCACTAGCAGCAGGTGGTGGATATCTGCCCCAGGAAGCCCTAGGTAAATGGAGTTACAGTAGTCAAAGCACAAGATCACGAAAGCATGGACTAGGGTTGGAAAATCGCCAGATGGAACAAGGTGCTTAATCTGGGCAATTTTCCTTATTTGGTAATATGAGCATTTGAAAATGGCCGACACCTGAGAATAAAGTGTCAGCCCATCAGCAAAAAACACCCCCAGATTCTGCACCTGTTCAGAGGTCAGCAGCTGGGAGCCCCCAAGCCACATTCCAGCAGGGTGTCCGGTGGCCGTTCCCCTCTATCCGGTGACCCGGCTCCACCACTAACACCTCTGTCTTGGCAAAGTTTAGCTTTAACCAGCTGGAATTCATCCAGTCTTGGATTTCTGCAAGACAGTTGGAAAATACTGAGAGTGCACTATCCTGGTTGGGCACAAAAGACAGGTACAACTGAGTATCATCTGCATAGTAATGAAAACTCAACACATACCATCTCACAATGTCTCCTAATGGTAGCATGTACATTGCAAACAGCATGGGGGACAGAACCAATCCCTGTGGATCCCCACATGGCAGGGAGAAAGAGTTGGAGGAATTAATTCCCAAAACTACTCTCTGAGACATGCCAAAGAGGAAAGAATGGAACCATCTGAAGACTGTACCAGGCAGACTACAGATGTATCACAGGTGATCGAGCAGCACCCCATGGTCCATGGTGTCAAATGCTGAAGAGAGATCCAGAAGGACCAAGATGGAATGACTCTTCTGATCTCTAGCCATCAGGAGACCATTGAGAACCCAAACCAGCATGGTCTCAGTACTATGTCTCTTATGGAAACCAGACTGGAGAGGATCATAGATAGCATGTGCAACCCCCAGGTGACGCTGTCCCAAGGGCTACTACCCCTGTCTGCTTGACTACTGACAGGTTGAGGGGGGCCTAGGTTCAATGGCGGGTGCCTCCACCCAGAGGTCAGGGTTTGTAGTGCTTAGACTAGCTTGGTCACAGCCCTCTGTGACACTGAGACCCCCTTTTATTCCCTCTAGTGGCTCACACAGTACACAAGAGTTACAGCCCCAATACCTCACATATACAAACTGTTCACTCATAAAGTACCATTTACCTTCGAGACTGATTCTGCAGCACATCTCTGAGGACCCCCTGTAAAATAAGGTTAAACAACATACACGGCAAAATACAATACTGTTTCCATAAGTACCAACACCACAGACAGTATATAGTATAACAACAACAAATCTGATTTATTTAGGGGACAGTAACATGGGAGGGGGCAATCAGGTTAATTGGCAGAATTAAATCACAGTACTATGCACACATACAGGGTCTGAAAAGTCACACTCTGGGTACCCATGTTGGGGGGGCTAGCCAGGTCTGTTGCCCGGGGTTGGCCGGCAGGTGCAGAGGACAGCTCCTGTAGAAGAAAATATATGCACAACACCCAATTGTAATCCGGGCGGATGGCTCAGTCCATGAAGAAGTGAAACAACAATAATTAGATGACACACTTGTAATTGAAAACAGGCTGCCGGGGAATACCCTGATTTGTACTCACAATACCCAAGCTGAGAACCGAATGGTGGATGTTCTTCTGGGTTGCCAGAACAACAGGGCATGGAGACAAGGTCCTTGTGACTGGACCCCACTACAGTAGATAGCAAACGGATTTAGTCTGAGACAAGCTGGGGTTTGCTTCTAGCTTCAACACACAATTCACTGTACAGGGGATTTGAAATAGCGATTCCCCACAAGCACTACGCACATTTATATGTAAAAGGAAAGTACTATACCAGGCAGGCTGCTCCTCGATCCCGATCGCAATTACTGTAAATTACCCGAAAGCACACACAGCAGCTTCATTTCCTGACAGACCAAGCGCGATTAAGCAATTTCTCTAGTCTTCTACAGGGTGAGCCTGGTTTCCACACTTCTAGTGCTTCTTTCTCCTCACAACTTGGATTCAGTCCCAACTGTCACTCACAAAGGCCGCAGACCAAAACTCAGGGCCTCACACATGCTTCCTGTGCAAAACTATACACCACAGAATCACACAGCCACTGCCACAACTGATCTGATCTTTCCAGTCACAGAGAAGGGCATTTTCTTCAGCTCCACACTATTCTGTTGGCTGACTCAGCTGTCAATCATAAGAAGACTCCCTCTGTTGGTAGAAAAAGGCGCCAAGGTCAAAACTACATTTCCCAGAGTCACTGCCCATACAATCCCCTTGTGGCTGGCTCAAAATTAATATTCCAAGTTCTGATTCATCCACAGGTTCCATTTTAGGGAACCCTTAACCCAATTGGCCCAGCACAGCAGTTTAGGCCCAAAATAGAGGGGTAACACACACAGAGTCCCAGCGGCAAGAAAGGCAGGTTAGACAAACTGCATTTTACTTAACACTCTAACTGGTTTCTGGCAAACAGTTTCATCTTTCATTTAGGCTCCCTTTGTACTCTTACCGACTGCAGAAATGGAACGATTTCTCTGCAGCTCGGGTGGTATTCGAGCATTAAATACACAATCCCCCCATACAAACTAATTAAGTCTGCAAGCAGACAGCGCTTCAAGAGACAGTAGCGGAGGCTCAAATAGCACTCACTTGGAACTACATTTAAACAGCTCAGATGCCAAACACCGCCCAGACTTGGAGCATGCAGGCAAGCTCCTGGAAGACATTTGGGAACCCCCATTTGCAGGGGGGTTACACATGGATGGTAAGATGGCTCTCCAGCTGTAGCGCAACAACTTTCTCAATAACCTTCCCTATAAAGGGGAGGTTTGAGATTGGTCTGTAGTTTGCAGGGGAATACTGTATACAGTATGTGCTCCAAAACGGCTCAGTTTGATGCTGGCCATGGTGGTAAGAGGATGGCTGTGACAGTCATCGGCTTGGTTTCAGGATGGAATGAGCTGAGTGGTGTGATGCTATCTGCTGGGGTGGGGGGGTGAGGGAGTCCACTAGCCACCAGGGAAAATAGACTTTTTCATGTAGGTGCAGATCAGGGATGGGTGGGTGGAGGGGACCGCAAGACCACCAGGGTAATTTTTGAAGGTGTGGCATGGAGGGATTGGGGATAGGGTGAAGGGACCACTAGACTACTAAGGTTATTCTTGTCATAATGGGATGACAATCAGAGATGGAAGGGGGGGGGAGGAACCACTGGACTATCAGGGATATTTATTTTAATAATACCTGGGCATACTTTTTATTTCAAAGGGATGGCGATCAGAGAACTGGGAAGGGGAAGAACCACAGGACTACCAGGGAAATTTTGTTTCATATTATGGGATGGCAATTGGAGATTGCGGGAGGATGGAGGGACTACTGGACTATCAGGGAATTTGTATTTCATATTACCATTTGGCAATTGGACAACAGGAGATGGGAAGGGACCACTAGACTACAAGGGTATATATTTTTGATATAGGGCCAGTCCTCAGCAAGGAAGGGAACACTAGACCACCGTGGAACCTATTTTTACATCCTTGGGATGGCAGCTGGCCAGCTGCGGAGGGGGCAGTAGATCACCACAGAGTGTGACTGCATCAGGCTGGGGCTGGGGCAGAGGCTGTGCTAAGCCACCCCCCAGTCTATGTAAATGGGCCCATAATGGGCATGCAAATTGCCTCATAGCACCTTGCATGCCCAATGGGCTCATTTACAAGGTTGCTTTTGTGAATAGGAAACAGCACACCTGTGCTATTCATAGTAGGGCCATTCTCCTGTCTGGATGTCGGGGGCAGGGCTACTGAGGTTATTGGTGGCTTTCCTGGGTTTGTGTAGCCCTTTTCTGATGCTACTCACAGTTGGATAGTGCAATGCACTATCCAAATGTGAATAGCAAGATTTCACACCTGCACAACTGCAAATCACAGCACAAATGTTTGAGCTATGCTTTAGGAGCTTTCGTGAATCTAGCCCCAGGTTTCCTAGAGTGAACAGGAAATAAATGCAGTGCATGCCATTCTGGTGGTGGGGCAATTACTTCCATGACTAGTGAGAGTACTGTATGAGGTATGGTTTTCTGTCATCAAGTGGTTCAAGTCCTATCTCTCTTTCAGGGTGCAATTAGCAGTGAATAGGGAATTTATCCTCCTCCCAGACGCCCCTGTCATGTGGAGTACCTCAGAGTTTGATGTTGCTGCCAATGTTATTCATGGTATACATGCTGCCCCTGGGGCAGCTCATTCAGCAGTACAGAGTGGGTTTTCACCGCTATGCAGATGACACCCAACTGTATTTGTCCTTTGCCTTGGAACACACAATGCCACTTGCTGGCCAAGAGCAATGCCTGGATGTTCTCCAGCTGGTTGCAACTGAACCTAGACAAGGTAGAGGTACTTGGTATTGAGCCAGGTCATGTGTATGATGGGAATGCTTCCAGAGTGGGTACAGGACTATTTCTGGGATCCACTCCATTGATGGCCTCCACTAGGGTGCAGGATCTTAGCATTATCCTCAACAGCAGATTGACACTTGAAGCACAGGTGTCATCTAGTCAAGTTTGAATGCTTCACCAGTGAGCATTTAAGCTGGCCAAGGGGGCCAGGAGGGCAGGAGGCTTAGTATTAGACCCATCCCCTTGGGCACATGCAGGAAAATGGTTTGACAATTGGAGCAACTGAAGCAGACAGAAAGGGGGAGGCAGACAAAGCATGTGCAAGGGGGGAAGGGGGGGCAAGGTCAAATAAGAAAGAAAATGGAGGTGAGGGAAGAGGCAAGGGAGCAAGAACGGGAGCAGAGGGAGGATAGGGTTCAAAACATGGAAAGCCATGCTAACAAATGCCTACAGCCTGGGCAATAAAATCCCAGACCTGGAGGCCTTGTTAGTGGAAGCAGACCTTGACAAAGTGGCAATAACAGAAACATGGTACACTTCTAATCATGGTTGGGACATCAATGTACCAAGTTATACTCTGTTCAGGAGGGAGAGGGATGGTAAAAAGGGAGAAGAGTGGCTGTCTACATCTGGGAGGGTATAAAGGCTATAGAATGTCAAGGAAGACAGGGGGATGACGAGGCAATGTGGGTCACCCTTGAACCAGAAAATGACACAGCAATACACAGAGGGGTGATCTACAGACTTCTGGCACAGGGGGAAGAAGTAAACAGAGAGCTATTGGAGGAAATTCATGACATGGCATCTAAGGGTGAAGTTCTGCTGCTGGGGGGATTTCAATATGCCAGACGTGGATTGGATCACTCAGATAGCTGCTTCAGCAAGAAGCACAGCCTTCCTAGAATCCCTACAGAGGGTTGGTCTCAGACAATTGGTGCTTGATCCAACCAGGGACAAGTCAATTCTGGACCTGGTATTGACCAATGGGGACAGAGTCGCAGGAGTCCATGTGGAAGGACAACTGTGGTCCAGTAACCACCACATAGTGTGGTTTAACATGGAGACTAGGACTCAATTAAGCCACACAAGGGCAAAGGTATTAGATTTTACGAGAGCAGATTTTGCTGAAATAGGTAGATGTGTCAGAGTAGCCCTGGGGAAGGGGAAGGTAAAGGAGGGGGTTGAGGAACAGAGGGGTAAACTGAAAAGTACCATAGTGGATGTAACAAACCAATGAATCAGGATAGTAGCCAAAGGGAAAAGGAGAAGGAAGCCACTATGGTTCTCTAAAGAGGTGGCAGACAAAGTAAGGGCTAAAAGGGTGAGTTTCAAGAAGTATAAGGGGACCTAACAGGAGGAAGACAGGGAAGTGTACCTTGAATGTCTAAGGGAAGCAGGGAAGGTGGTTAGGAGTGCTAAAGACTGAGGAGGGGTTAGCACAGACCGTGAAAAGGGGGACAAGACGTTCTATAGGTACATCATTGAAAGAAGAAAAAAACAAGAGTGGGATTGTTAGGCTCAAAGGGGAGCAGGGGGATTGTAAGGAGGGGGACCTAGATAAGGCAGAAATACTGAACAAATACTTCTGTTCGGTATTCACTGAAGAGGGAAAGGGTCACAGACCAGTTGGGTAGCAAAGTCAAAGAGTGGGGGTGGTGAAGTGGACACCAGTCCATTCATAGAGGAGAGAGTTCTGGAAGAACTCATGAAGCTGAAAGTGGTTAAAGCCATAAAGGCCAGATGGCATACATCCATGACATTGACGGAGCTGTGCAGGGAATTAGATGTACCTCTGGCAGCCTTGTTCACTGAGTCACTCAATACAGGGGTGGTTCCAGAGGACTGGAGGAGGTTACATGTAGTCCCACTGCACAAAATCAGCAGCAGAGAGGACCCACGGAACTACAGGCCAGTCAGCCTCACCTTAGTGGTGGGGAAGATCATGGAGACACTGCTGAAAGAAAGGATAGTGGCACACCTGGAATCCAATGGTGCCCAGGATACATGGCAACACAGATTCACAGCAAGTAGGTTGTGTCAAACAAATCAAATAGATTTCTTTGATTGGATGACCAGGGAAATTGATCAGGGTGGGGCGGTGGATGTTGCCTATCTAGATTTCAGCAGAGCCTTCAACACCATCTCTCACAGAAGGCTGATTAACAAGATGGGACATCTGGGTATGGGACATAAGGGGATACACTGGGTAAATAACTGGCTGATGGACAGGAGACAGAGGGTCGTGGTAAATGGAATCGAATCTGGGGAGGGGGGGGGATGACCAGCAGAGTACCACAGAGATCAGTACTGGAGCCAGTCCTTTTCAATGTTTTCATCCATAACATTTCTGAGGGACTAGAAGGAAAAGTATGCCAATTTGCAGATGATACCGAGATCTGTAACAGGGTGGATACTCCGGAACGGGTGCAGAGGATGAGGAAGAACCTGGAACTTGAAAGTTGGTCAGAGGTGTGGCAAATGAGGTTCAATGCAATGAAGTGCAAGATAATGCACCTGGACAGAGGGAACCCTGGGGAGAACTACATGATGGGGGAGGAGGTGCTGACTGTCACCAAGGAGGAAACAGACCTGAGGGTTATTATTTCTGATGATCTTAAGGTATCAAAGCAGAGCACAAAGGCTGCAGGGAGGGCCTCTGGCATGCTTGGGTGCATAGGCAGAGGTAACACTAGCAGAAGGTGGGTGGTGGTGATGCCATTGTATAAAACACTGGTAAGGCCTCACCTGGAGTACTGTGTGCAGTTTTGGAGGCCACACCTGCACAAGGAAATAAACAGGGTGGAGACAGTCCAGAGAAGGACGACTAAGATGGTACATGGCTTGCACCACAAAACATATGTGGAGAGACTAAGGGACCTCAATATGTACTTGCTGGAGGAAAGGACGGAGTGGGGGGGGGCATGATAGAAATTTCAAGTACCTCAAGGGCATAAACAAGGTGTGGGAAGGGGGCTTTTCCAGTGTGGAAGTACTACAATTGGAGGCATGATATGAAATTGGAGAGGGGTATATTAAGAGGAAATATGAAGAAGCTTTTCTTCACAGAGAGGGTGGAGGACGCTTAGAAAAGTCTGTCATAAGAGGTGGTGAGTGCAAACACAGTGATGGGTTTTAAACATGCCTGGAACAGGCACAAGGGAATCTTGAGGGGGGAGGAAGTGATGAAAAACCAGTGACCACATAGGGTCAGTGACTGCATGCATATATAGGGCTTATGGGCAGACTGGATGGGCTTAGTGGTCCTTATCTGCTGACAATTTCTATGTTTCTATGTTTTTATCTGTGGTCTAAAGTGTTTTTTGCCACTTGAGGAATGTCACCAGGATTAAACCCCTAGTTCCTCCCGAAGACCTGCTGGCACTGGTGCATGCCTTTGTTACTTCGAGGCTTGATCACAGTAATGCTCTATACTTTGAGGTCACTGGAAGGACCCTCCACCAGCTGCAGCTAGTACAGAACACAGCAGCTTGGTTGCTGCCGGGCCTGACTAGGTCCAATCATGTGACCCCAGTCCTGCAGGCTTTGCACTGGCTTCCTGTCAGGTATAGGGTCCTCTTTATAGTAGGCTTGCTCACATATAAGGTTTAGTACAGGCTTGGCCCAGGCTATCTGGCTGAGCTCCTTTCACTTGCTACCTTTGTCCACACCATCTGCCCCTCAACTGGGGGCCACCTTGATGTTTCCAGGGTTCAGCTCAAAACATCTAGTGACCGTGCCTTTAGTGTTACTGGGCTGACCCTGTGAAACCTTTCCAGCTGCTGTCATGGAGGCCCCGACAGTCGAGCTGTTTAAAAAGGGACTAAAGGCTCACCTGTTCTGCCTGGCCTTTCCCGACAATGGTGATTGACCTGCACTACTTACAAGAGTTTCAAATATGCTGAGAATTATGTATTGTTATAATTATTGTTGTTTGGTATGTATTTTATGGAATGCTTTTATAGAGTGTGTGTGTTGTACTGACCTTACCTGTTTTTATTGTAAGGCGCCCAGAGCCTCAGGGGTGGGGCGCCATAGAAATAAAGTTGCCTTGCCTTGTCCTTCCTTCTGTATACAATATATGCTTTTCAATATGTTTTATAAGCATGAAATAGCTAGAAGCTCCACAAATATCAGCCAGAAAAGGTTATTAATTTGGAAAAGTTGATAGTTGCAACTTTTTATTTCTGATATATTTTCCTTTTAAATTTGCTCACTAAAACATTTTCTATCTGATAGTATTAGTTGGGATGTAAACAGTGGTATTTTACCTTGTGGCTGATGTATCTTGTGGAAGGTTTGTGTGAAACAACAACTCAGACACAGAGATTTTCAGCTTTAGAATACACTTGGAAGTCAGTGTGACTTTTATTTTCAAAAACACTCTAAAGCTGTTAACATAGCAGTATATAAGCATATAAACAAAAAAAAGAAAAGAAAAATATTCAGTTTCAGCACAACTCCAAACCTTGGTTGTGCTGCCACAGAGTGGATGACTACCCTGTCCAAGACTAAGTGTTTCCACTATCTTCTGTGCTACCGTCTTTCGGATGAGACGTTAAACCGAGGTCCCATCTGCCTGGATTGGTGGTAGTTCGGGTGGATGTTAAAGATCCCATGGCACTTATCGAAAAGAGTATGGGAATTTCCTCGGTGTCCTGGCCAAATTTCCCTCATTCACTAAAAAAAAAATACCACCAACAGCTTAATCTGGTTCAAGGTCAGTTGGCATTCATCTGTATCCCCCTCCCCCGGGTCGTGCCTGAAAATAGGCAGGATTTGTCTAGTGCACTTACCCGGTCAACAAAAGCTAAATAAATAACAGGTGGCAGTACTTTCCCTGCTGCTACCTAAGACTCATCTGCTCAGCTAAAGGTTTAGAGAGATTATATACAGTTCACTCGTTATGTCATACGATCAGCTGACCCAACTCCTATTCTAAGAACAAAGAAATCTCTATTCTAATACAAAAAGTTGGGGGGCCAGCCAGATCACAATTTGCATATACATTTCAGCAATATTAGTAGGTCCTTTGTATTACCAGCAGTTATAAAGGTTTGAATTTATGGACATAATATCTCTAAATGGGTCTTTGGGAACCATGGCTACGCCCCATGGGCAGTATTATGGACTGTCCGTGACCTCTTTCTAGGACTGAAATTAGCCTCCATCTGGCCCCGATTTCCCCTAGGGTGTAGTCCCATTTCAAACATCTTCAGGTAAGCAACAAAAACCTTTAGTTATTCTCAATATAAGTTTCACTATATCCAAGAAACCTTCTGGTCTTTTATTGCAGGATGAATATTTAATAGTATGGTTATAGCTTGGGGACACAGTATGTGCGGTCACCTAAATAAAGTAGTTGACAGCTGAATATTTTATTTGGGCCCAATGAAACTTTCTAAATGTCTCCCACATTCAGCAGTATTATATTTTATCTGAGTCTTGCAGCACAGTCTTATTCAAGTAAGATCTTGTTTATGGCTTTATCTTCAATGGCTTTTGTCTCCATAAGAGCCTTACATTCTCTCTGTACAGTGGGACAAAAGCGCTAGCTCACAACGCCTGACTTCTCTCTCGAACACTCACTGGCTGTACTGCTTATTTGAACAGCCTCAAGGTGCAGATAGAAGTGCATGGCACTTAACTAAAAATGGAACATGCCTTTTTATTTTTCCAGCTTTAGATACCACACTCTTTTTTACAATCACACACTCGCTTGGCATGATGAACATCACAACCACCGCGAGGTGTAATTTAAGAGCGAGCAGTTCTATACATGGGCATTTTAGTAACAGAGTCAGACTTTCTGTTACTCCTGTCCTTTTATTTCACCCATTTTACCAAACCCCACTGATACAGGCATCCCTGTATCTTGGTATGTTTTGTAACACTCTCTAAATTATTAAGGGCAACTATAAAAAATTACTTTTAACCGCAAGATTCCTTATAGGACGTTTTTACATAAGGAGCTCTGCTTATCAAGGACACAAAGCAGATATATATTGCGGGAAAAGAATAGACAGTAGGGATTATGCTGGGAGGCCACCCATCATAATGGAAAAAATGAAAAGGTCAAGAGGGACCACAGAAGAGAGGCGCTACTGCAGTAGACTAAGAAAAGTAGGGGTATGAGAAGAGGGATGGTCCTGACAAAAGCTAGGGGTTTTGTAAAGGCGGGAGGCAACTCTGCCACATATCTAGTTGTGCTCCTCTTGATACTCCATAAGCATTGAGCTATTGCTTACTCTAACATTACAAGGAAACTGTCAGACAGCTATCCAAAAAACAGAGGGAGCACTCAGGTTCAGCACAGTAATATGCACCTGTAAAACAAGACACCTTTCAAGGCAAACTGTTGCTGTCCCAGATACGTGGTGACTATCACTTGATGTACTGGTCTGGGGCAAAATTATATCAGGCTGATTCTCAGTTGCCAATTCAAAATCATAAATTTTATTTTTGTAGGTAAACATCCAATGCTACTCACATCCAACCAAGTGTAGAAAGTGCTGATAGTGCTCTGGTGCAAACGACGATAACTGCAAGAATTGAAAATGATCCAAACATGAACCTCCCTTGGCTACCTGCTGCTATCCAAGTCAGGCATTGGACTTTTATCTGCATAAATAAAATGTATGATTTTGAATTAGCAATTAAGAATGAGTCCTGTATAATTTTGCCATAGACCAGTACATTAAATAATAGTAGTAATCAAATATCTGGGACAGCAATGGTTTGCCATGAATGGTGTCACATTATACAGGTGCATAGTACTATACTGAAACTCTGAGTGTTCCCACTGTTTTGGATATCTGTTAAGATTGATCAGGGCTTAGCCAGCCTCAGAGGGAGCAGCAACCCCATATTTGGTAGTGCTGACCACTAGTTTAAAGCCCAGTTATCTGACAGCAGCTGATTGGCTCTTCTTGGTCAGTTGTGATGTCACAGTCAGTGAGGTCACAATGCTGATGAGGAACAGTATGCTGAGAAACACAAAAAGATATGTCAGGCTCCATGTAAAAATTTACTCCAGATATCACACCTAGTATTGTCAGGTAGAAAATCTTTTAGTTAGCAAAAGGAAAATGAAAAATTACTTCAGATATAACATGTAATTGCTGACTACTTTTAAAAGTTAATATTTTTTTTTAAACATATCTGAATTACAATCCTTTCAGTTAGCAATTCCTTTACAAAGGCCTCATATCAGATAACAAACGGTGTACATAATACCAAGAGTACAGAGCACGGTAGCATGAAATAGACAATAGTTACTGGCATGGAATAGAGCATTGGTTGAGGCATATACAGAAATTAACTACTGATTTACATTCACTGTACAGAAGAAAACACAAAAATATACAGGGATAAGGGGCATCTCTGTCTATAGGTAGGCATGATGGAGATCCTTTGTCTTGTGAGTATAGGTTGCACTAGAGACAAAAGGAGGAAGAAATCCAGAAAAGGGATTTTCTGGCAGTATACTAATGCTTTAATTTTGTTAAATGATGCATGTATTTCACTGTATTGTGTATGAATTTCAGTATACATTGCCATGTACAATATATTTGAAACCTTACTACTGTACATAATGTATTTCATTATATAGTCTATGCATTTCACTATATGACATACTGTATATATTAGTCTATGATTTATGCATTTCACTATGTGTATCTGTATAATTATATAAAGTGTCTATGTAGTTGTGTGTTTCATTACAGTATATATGTGATTTACTAAATAGTGTGTTTTACTATATAAAATACGTGTTTCAGTCTATGCTGTTCTCATTTCACTACATAGTATAGTGTATGAATTTCACTATTTAATGTATTTGTTTCATTGTACAGTATACATGTTTTACCTTATGATGTGTTTGGTCAAATGGTACAACTTATTACCATAATGTCACCTCACAATGGACAATACTGTAATTTACTGTAGTTATTCCAATTTTCCTGCATATGCCCTGCTCTGCAGGTTGATCTTGCTACAATTAAAATGATCTTTATAAAATCTCTCTTTGCACTCAGTGCAAACAAAGCCAAGTCCATACTTTTGCCTTTCCACGCATAATGTAGCACCTAACTGATATGTTTTCTGATCACAGTACCATAGTCACATAGTAACATAGTGTTTTTAAGGTTGTAATGGAGTCTAGGTCCATCAAGTCATAACCCCATGATTACAACAGGGACCAACAATGTGCTGTTCAAACATGTAGTAATGTATAAGGATTTTCACCCACCCTTATTCCCTTGTTAAATTAGAACTACGCTGAACCTCCAAGACATTTTCATCTTTGAAAGTGTTTTTAAGTACTGGTTATAATTCTGTTATTGTTCCATCTCTCCAGGTTTTAACATTATTCTAGTAAGTGTTTGCGATTTACACACAGATACGTATCACGTACCATTTTAGAACTGTATGATATAGTTTATGTCCTTGCTCAGCTCTTCCATTGTGGTCACAGTACATCCATGTTTTACAATAGACCTCTGTGACTAAAAGGGGCATAAACTACATCATATACAATTGCTCTAAAATTGTGCTTACTGGCAGAGTGTAAATCAGAAACACTCACTGAGATTACTAATAGGCAAGGCCACTGATTTACGGTGATTAAAACAATTAAATTCCGTTTTCAAGACTTAAGATTCCGGAATTTCACCGGTGATTGTTACTCTAATTTCCGGATTTTACCGGGATTCTATTATCATTCTTTTAGTATGTGCATAAATAACCAGAATTAAAGAAGGCTTAATATACAGAGCATTAAATAAAGCAAACTGAAAATAGTACAGGAAGGAATTAAAAGAAAAACAGACTTTTTTATAGATTTACTGATCTGATGGAAAATGCCAGATTCCATGAAATCTTCATTTTTACCGGTTTTCAGGCAGCCCTAATTCCGGAATTTTACCGGATTTTCCGGTAAAAACCGAAAAACAGTGGCCTTGCTAATAGGCTGTATAGATTGAGCAGTAACAGAACTGAAACCAGTATTTAAAAAAAAAAACACTTCTACAGGAAAAATTCAGCACAGTTCTTCTTTACACAGAATAATGTCCAGGCTTAGCTTGGAATCCTTTTCTATCTTCATGTCCACTATATGTAGTGGTACTCTATTCCATTGGTTCACTGCTATCAAGGAAAAGTGCCTCCAAATGTCACGCTTGAATTTGCAACCTGTGAGTCTCATCCTGCTGTAGCATACCAGCTCAATTATATTTCCTCTGTCTGTTCAAACTAGTTAATACCCATCAGTATGTGGAAGACCGAGATCATGCCCCTATCTCAGTCTTCTTTCTCTGGGGTAAACATGTTAAGGGCCACCCATCTCTCCTCATAACATTTATTCTTGTACTCAAATTGTGTGGGTGACCCTGTGGTACACTGTCTCTACTTACTAAATGTCCATTTTGTATTGGGGAACTCAAACCTACACACAATACTTATGATGGGACCTGACCAGGGCCTTATAAAGTGGTAGGATTACTTCACCTGCTCTGCTGGTCATCTTCCTTTGCTTGCACCCAGCATTCTTGTAGCTTCTTGACAACAGCGGTATACTACTTGTCATGTTTTAGCCCCTTGTCTGTTATGACTTTAAGTCTTATTTCTCTTCAGTTGCAGCACGAAGAGTCCCACAGAGTGTATAGGTCCTACCTCTGTTTCTCATTCCCAGGTGTAACACCTTGCATTTGGCTACAGTGAATCTAAGGCTCCAGAAGATGGACCTATGACCCAGCTTACTCAGGTTCTCCTAAAGTTTGTCCCCATCCTCAAGGAAGTCCTCCACCCTGGCCAGCTTAGCATCATAAGCAATCTTAAGCAGCCTGCTGAGACTCCAGCTATCAGATCACTGGTGAAAATGTTGAAAGGCAACTGTCCCAGAGGAATGTCACTGAGAAGTATAGCCACAGCACTCTGCTTCCTGGCCCCAAACCAGTTATAAATCCACATTGTGTATGTTTCATGAATATCGCACTGATCAACTTTAATCAGAAGCTTACCATATGTGACAGAGGTAAAGGCTTTGCTGAGGTCAAAATAGAATATATATTGATTTGACACAGTCCTACACAAAAGATTATTATACAAGTTAACCAGCCTTGGACTGGGTCCCAAGATGGTAGCCTGGGTAAAAAATTGGCTGGATAACAGGACACAGAGGGTAATAATAAACAGAGTCCTCTCTGAAGAAAGGGGGTTAGTAGCAGAGTAACACAGGGTTCAGTACTGGGACCGTTCCTCTTTAATGTCTTTATAAGTAACATTGCAGAGGGACTGGAAGGAAAGTATGTCTCTTTGCACATGACACAAAGATCTGCAACAGGGTCAATACAGAAGGTGGGGTGGAAAGGACTTGGCAAGGTTGGATGAATGGTCAAATGTATGGCAGCTTAGATTCAATGCAAAGAAGTGCAAAGTAATGCACCTGGGAAATAAAAACCCAGGGGAAGAGTATACAATGGGGGGGGGTGAGATACTAACAACAACACAAATGGAAAGGGTCCTAGGGGTAGTCATATTAGATGACCTAAAGGTGGGCAAGTAATGAGTAATGAGAAGGCAGTAAGGAGGGCTGGTGGGATACTGGGATGCATAGGAAGAGACATCACCAGTAGAAAACAGGAACTTGTTATCTCTCTGTACAGACAGTTGGTGAGACCCCATCAAGAGTACTGCAGGCAGTTTTGAAGACCCCATCTCCACAAGGACATAGACAGAATGGAGGCTGTCCATAGAAGGGCAACTAAAATGGTGCAGGGTCTGTACCAGAAGACAGATGAAAAGAGTTTAAAGGAGCTTAATATGTATATCCTTGAGGAAAGGAGGGAGAGAAAGGACATGATAGAAACTTACAAGTACCTCAAGGGAATCAACAAAGTTGAAGAGGGTAGCATCTTTCAGAAAAAGAGATGTGCAAGAACAAGGGGACATGATTTGTAGTTAGAGGAGGGACAGCTCAGAGGTAATGCGAGGAAGTATTTTTTGACAGAGAGGGCTGTTGGTACACGGAATGACCTTCCTGAGGAAACATAGAAACATAGAATCTGATGGCAGATAAGGACCACTTGGTCTGCCTAGTCTGCCCATTTCCCTACCTAACAGATAAGTTGCAGATCCTAGTTAACCAACAGCCTACTTCCTCCTACTCCCCACTAGAATTGCCTTATGTCTGTCCCATGCATTCTTGAATTTCCGCACTGTTTTTGTCTCTATGATCTCCTCAGGAAGGCTGTTCCATGCATCTATAACCCACTCTGTGAAGAAATATGTCCTCACATTACCTCTGAGCTATCCCCCCTCTATCTTCAAATTGTGCCCCCTTGTTCTTGCACATCTCTTTTTCTGAAAGATACTACCCTCTTGGACTTTGTTCTGAAGAGGTACTGGAGTCATAAACAGTGGAGGAATTCAAGAATACATGGGACAAACATAAGGCAATTCCAGTGGGGGGGTAGGAAGAAGTAGGCTGTTGGTTAACTAGGATCTGTAGCTTATCCATTAGGCAGGGAAATGAACTGACTAGGTGGGCCAAGTGGTCCTTATCTGCCATCAGGTTCTACAGTATGTTTTTATGTTTCTTTGTTATATCCATGGGCCCTCCTCTGTCTAGCTACCTGGTCACCCCTTCAAAGAATGTGAACAGGTTAGTTTGGCACCAGCTGCCACTCAGAAAGCCATGCTGAGACGGGGTGGGAACCTTGGCCTCAATCATGTGAACCATAATATATCATATCCACTTACAGCATTCCTAGTCCTTACAACTTGGGTTATTTTCTCCTAATAGCTGAAGAAGCAAAATATGACCTTGATTTTGTAACCTAACTTCACCTTGTCTCCCAGCTCCCCCTTTGTTCCTCAGTTTTTCATGTCCATCTAAACAGGCTGGAAGCACAATTACCTCTCTTCACTGCAAGATCTTATTTTCAAGGTACTGTAAGCACACATAATCTTTCTTCCTTTTTACCTATGGTGTGCTTGGCTGTTATTGTAGAAATCAGGAAAAGGACTAGCACTATCAGGATTGTAATTTCTTGACTTTGTGACAGTTATAGAGCATGGAGCCTTGCCCTGTATGCCCCCCCCCCACCATGATCAAAGTTGAGTCAAATACACCCTCTTCCCACTGGATTGATTTCTTTTTCATTTAGCACTCAACTCATAAAGTTTTTAAATTGCAGATATTTGATTATATTGGTATTCGCTGGAGTAGTGACTGCACTTCTGACCTCTCACGAATGGCTGCAGGTCAGACTCTATTGCCAGGAATGCCATACTACTACCCCATAATGAGCGGTAGTAGTGATAGGCTTCCTTAGGTATTATCCCCTGAATTCACTAATGAGCAGGGTCAGGAAGAATACAATCACTTTTCCCTAAATTTTGCCCTAAGGGAAAGTAATTAGTTTTCATGGGAGCCCCTACTGAGCATTTTCTGCCAGCAGCAGCAATAGCAAGGAAAGATCCTTCCCTGCCCCATCTTCCCATCTTCTTCTACTTCATATCAATCTTTTTTACTCATTTCAGTATTTTCACTGAAAGATTTACACTCTCAGATGACAGTTGTATTCCATGCAAATTCCAAATGTTTGGGTTGCATGCCTCAGCATCTATTAATGTGGGCTCATGCGCAGTAGTGCCGAGCACAATCATTTTCCATATCACTTCTCATCCCCATTTAGACATTCATCCTCACTCTTCTCTAGCAAAGAATGCCTCTTGACTGCATTCAAGGCTTTACTCACTGAGCCCATGAGGCCCCAATCTGGAAGATCCTCCTGTTTGCTCTGATGCTTTTACCCTGCTACAGTATTTAGGACTCTGCACATGCACATTCAATCACTGCCATCTTAGTCATAGTGATCGTGTTGCACACATGCACACCATTAGAACACTCGCACCACCTACCTGCACATACAACTACACTGTCTGACACCAGAGACAAGCCCATGTAGGAACAACACCTAGATGAGGAAGGAGACAAGGGGTAACCATCTTCAGATAGTGACTCAGATTCAGAGGATGAAAGGAAATCCAAATCGGATCCAGTCATCATGGCCAAATTCTGCCCAGCTCATGCAATCATAGACCTGGTTCATTCAATTAAGGAGACCCTATGTTTCAATGTCCCAACCATGGAAAAGTAGCCCAAACTACATCCCTTTCTGTGACCCAAGCAGAAGCAAAAATCATTCTTCCCAGTATGCCAATCAATGTCATCTCGAAAGAATGGGACATGCTAGACTTCACCTACATACCAGAGAAAATAACCTTAGATGAAAGTTATCCTCTTCAAGAAGACAGGGCCAAGGCATGATATGCAGCTCCCATAATCAATTAATCAATCAATCAAAATATTTATTTAATCAGGCGAACAACATTGAGCAAGCTCATTTTTCAAGATGGACCTGGAAGGGAGAGGTTAACAATACATACAAAGGAATACTCAGTTACATCATAATTGGGTAAACAATATATACAAAATGAAGTCACACTTTCATAGTATTTACATAGAGCAGTAATTATACACAGGAGGTTTATAATACACATGAAATAGAGTATTAAAAAGAACCATTATGCTAAGACCATGAAGAGTATGCAGCTAAAAAGTATAGCAAGTGCAGTACAGTATATGCAGGTTAAATGTACACAGCTATATTTACAGTGTGTATTTGAAGCATCCTTGAACACAGTTATTCATTGAAGACACTTGGTGGGGCATGGGAGAGGTTGGGAGGGGGACGCAAGAGGGTGAGTAAGTAGAGGTACATGGTACATGCCCACGAGGGCATGTAGTGATTACAGAGGGGAGTGTGGCAACAATAAGGGAATGGAAAGTAAAACACCATGATGTGTCAAGGGGGGGTAAGCAAGGAGTGTTAGGTGAGACCCAGGGGGACATGGAAAAGGAACTAACAATAAGGGAAAAAAACACAGGGTCAGGATAGAAGGAGCAGCCAGGTAAGTTTTTACAGGCTGCAACATTGCCCAAGAGGGGTGGGAAAGAAGTACCAGTAAAGGAATGAACTGGAGCAGATGGAGCTGAGGCTAGGGGAAGGTGACATAAGGGGAAGCTGTTACAGGATTCCTTGATAGAGCGAGAATAAAGTGCTTTGCTGGCTAATAGTTTGATTGCATAAGCTAACGTCAGGGTTTTTTGCAAGTTGTTCCAGAGAGAGGGTAAAGCGTGAGATACAGAAGACCTGCCAAAGCACGACTTGAACTTTGGTACTGCAAGTGAAATATTGGAGGAACTCCTTAATGCATATTTACCTATCACACCTAGAGGAAGACAATCTGAGATGTACTGAGGCAACTTCTTCATGATGACCCTAAATGTCCAGAGAGCTGCATTCCTCTGTCTTCTGTAGTTAAGGGATGACCAATCTACTGCGGCGTAAAGGGAGCAGTGACGTGTGGAGTATCGGAGACCAGTTATGAACTTCAAGGCCGATGGTAGAGTGGACCAACAAATAGTAGCACTGAGCCATAGAATCATTCTACTTGCAGAAGGGTTGACCCCACTCAAGCACCCAGTAGTCAAGAAGATAGATGAGCTAATGAAGAAGACTTTCAAGCTGGCAGGTATGGCAAATAGGTTGGCAGCTACCTACCAACACCAGAAAAGCTCCAATCAGGTAGCTAAAGATCCTGGCATGCATGAACACTCCGAAGTTGGAGCAAGCTGACCAGATAGAAAATGCCCTTCAGGTGGTTAAATACCTGGCAGATGCATCCATAGACATGATAAAGTTCAACAAGCACATGGCTGCCATATCCATCAGTGCCAGATGTACCCACTTGCTTAAACTCTAGTTTGAAGATAAAGATAATGGCTCCAAAGCCCTATTAGGTAAGCTACACTTCAAGGGTACAAACCTATTTCAGGTGGGCCTGGAGAAGTTCAAGCAAAAAGAAGAAGTCAAAGCCCTTGCAAAGGAGAGGAACGGCAAAAAACCTACACTGCCACCCTTTCAGACCAAATTCAGGAATGACAGGTTCAACTAAGATAGATGTCAGACACAGAACAGATCATTCAGTTCCTAGCCAGCATTTTTCCACAAAAAGGACAATCTTGAGGCAGATTCAACAGAGGACTGGTACAAGTCTAGCTTTGGAAACTTTCAGCAGACATACAAAAATGACGTATGAACTGAGGCAAGCAGGCATTCAGAACCCCCATTTGGTGCTTGCCTTCTCCAGTTTAGCTACATTTGGCAAAACCAGACAGAAAACAAATGGGTAATGGAAATCACAGGGCTATACCATTGAATTCAAGCAAAAAACAATGACTAACAATCTCTTTACATGTACTGAGTCAAAATAAAATATGCAGGTCCAGGAGTTATAACTTGCCATAAACAAACTCTTCAACAACCCGGAAATAGTAGCAGTACCATGCAACCAACACTGCCTAGGCATGTAGAAACATAGAAACACAAAAAGATAGATCTTGTCATCAGCAAAAAACCTTTAGGCCCATCCAAATTGCCCCTTGTCCCTACATATTTCTTCACCACTGACCCTAGTTGGACATAGATGTCTCCCACTCCCCCATTCCTCTTTCTAATATGCCCCTGTGCCTATCACATGCAAGCTTGAAGCTCCCCACAGTCTTTGCCCCCACTGCCTCCTCTGTTAGTTTGTTCCAGTCATCTACCACCCTTTCTGTGAAGAAATATTTCTGTACATCTCTCCTAAACTTTCCCTTTAGCTTCATTGCATGCCCCTTTGTTTTAGTGCCTTTTTTTCTCTGAAATAGACCTTCCACTTACACCTTATTCACTCCTGTGAGATACTTGTAGATTTCAATCATGTCCAATCATGTAGTCAATCTTTGTTATGGTGCCCAAGAAGAGAGGCAATCTATGACCAGTACTCAACCTGGAGCATGAGAAAAAGTTATTAGACAAAGGAAATTCAAAGGTTCATACAATGGAAGGTAGGAGCTATTTTGTTATAGCCCATTTTGCTCCATTAGTTGTAATAATGTTA
This sequence comes from Neoceratodus forsteri, assembly GCA_016271365.2. Classification (NCBI taxonomy): domain Eukaryota; kingdom Metazoa; phylum Chordata; order Ceratodontiformes; family Ceratodontidae; genus Neoceratodus; species Neoceratodus forsteri. The sequence goes on from CM028129.1 coordinate 1,023,864,966, forward strand.
CGTATTACCTTGATATCTGTCTAGTCTGTTTTTGAACTCTGATTTATGTTTACTTATAATTACCGCTATTGGTAAAAAGTTCCACAGGTTCACTATTTGTTGTGTAAGCTATCATCTTTTTCTTGAGTTGAACCTTTTACCACTGATTTGTACTGGATCATTGATGGTGTTATTTGTACTTTTAAATTCAAGGTTCTTCTCATTGGGCAGATATTCATCTTTTATTACATCAAACAAAAGTAACAAATCACCACGAAACCTTTGTTGCTTCAGTGACATAAGGTTCAGTTTTGTCACTCTATTTTGATATGTAATGTTAGTTAAGGTATTAAAGTTTTTAGTGGCATATCTCTATCTTCTCCATTTCTTATATGTCTCTGTTTTTATAAGGACACCCAAACTGTGTAGCATAGTCGAGATGAGGGCAAATATATGCACACTATAATGTGAACATCACTTGTATGTCTCAGAATTTGATGTTCCTTCTCATTGGCCATAATATGCTATTTCCTTTAGAGATTACAATGTTGCATTGAGATCTGCTTTCTAGGTCCTGTAATACTGTGACTCCTAAGTCTTTTTTGTTTGTTGTGTTTTTTCTTCCCAGGTGCATAACCCTGCACTTATCAGTACTGAATTGCATCTCCAACTTGTAGCACAGAGATGTATATAATCTAGGTCCTGTTATAAAGAGTTACGCTGTTACTTGGTTACACATGGTCCACCGAGCGTGGTGTCATCCGCATATTTTATTGGCCAGATTTTTTCAGACATGCCGTTAGATCAGAAATAAATATCTGGAATATTAGTGGTCCCAGTACTGATCCCTGGGGGACTTCACTACTAACTAACCCCCGTCAGAATGGAAACCATTTATCACCACCCTCTGAGTTCTGTTACTCGGCCACTTATTGCACCAACTAAAAAGCCTGATGTCAACTCTCACATCCTTATTCTTTTTAACAATTGCACAATGAGGCACTAAGTCAAAGGTCTTTTAAAAATCCAAATATGTATATTATCACATGCAATGTTTTCATCTAGTAGTTTACTAAATTTCTCATAATAGCAGAGAAGGTTCGTCATGCGTGATCTTCCTTGAGTAATTCCATGTTATTTAGGATCCATGTTTTGGACATACATATTAATTTTGTCCTTTATAATTCCTTCAAATATGTTTCCACATGTTAGGCTTATTGGACTATAGTTTCTTCTGTCTGATTTGTCCCCTTTTTTGAGTTTGATGTGCTTGTGCACCAAACGCTTTGGGACAATAATGGGAAATGAGAGGTGTGTCACTGCCACCCAATGCAATGGACACTTTACTGGGCACCTCCTGCAGCCACCAATCAATTGGGAAGCTGCCGATGACAGCAGCTTCAAAGAGAGCCAAGGAGTTAAAAGAAATATGTTGCTGCAATCACAAACAGTTTTGTTATTGCAGTGGCACTTCCCCCTCCCTCATAACCAGATTGACTCCTGCCCACTGATCACTCTGTCCCTGGGCCTTGCCCCATGAGCAACTTGTTTGCTTGGTGTGTATTTCCTGGTGAAACATTTCAATAAAGAAATGAGTGGGCAGTGGCCCCTGCTGCCCACCACACACTCCACAGAAAGCCAACATTGGGGTGCCCAATTCCCATGTCGGCATGTATCCCACCTCCCCCATTGATGAAGCACACTGGGAGCTCACCCCAGTGTGCCTAAATGTATATATATATTTTTTATCTGTAAAATAAAGAAAACAGTCCTCCGAAGTTTTTTACTTTTTTTCCTGCTGTAAAAAAGAAAACAGCCCATCTTCGTCTGCCCAGTCCCCCTCCCCCATCGCCACCTTCCCACTGAGCACCCACCTCTCTGCACTCCCCTCACCCCATACTTACCTGTGGAGGTTGGGAGCAGCGATTTTCTGTGGAGTGGGACATGTCTGCACTCTTCAAAGGTAACCGACAAACTGAAGATTTCAAGGTAAGCCATATAATGGGAGTCAAAGGGGAGTTTCAACTTAGGTTGATATCTCATCAGTTTTAAGGAATTTTGACCCCAGATTTTCAACATGGGGTTCTTGGGACTCCACCACATGAGCATGTCACTATCATTTTGTTACTCAATCTAGAAAGGTGATTTTGCTGTCACTGTGCGGAATCACCTTTTGGGACTTATTAAAGTAAAATGACAGTGTCACTGTTCATTGCGGAGGTCCCAAAAAATCCATATTGCAAGTTTTGTGAAAAAATTCCAAAAAATGACTGCTTTACAAGTGTGCATTGTGCAGTTTCTAAGCATGCCCATAACTTCACCAATTTTTAATATTTTCACTCCAGATTTTCAAAATTTACATTTTTTTCACACACACACCCCCCCTCCATATGAACAGTATAGTTGTCATTTTTCACATCCTGCCCAAAACATGTTTCCATACCTGTGGTGCAGAATGGCATGGTCAGTGTGGGAAATTCGCTTTCAGGATAGATTAACAAAATCACAGTGCTGCTGTTCATGAGGAGAAGTCCAAATATGCCCCTGTTTAATATTTGGTGAAAAAAATATCCAGAAAATGATTGTGTTACAGGTGTGCATTGCACAGTTTCTTTACAGGCTCATAACTTCACCAATTTTTCATATTTTCACTCCAGATTTTCAACATTGCCATTTTTCACACCTCCTCATGAACAGTATAGCTGTCATTTTTTCACATCCTGCCCAAAATGTGTTTTCACACCTGTGGTGCTGAATGGTGGGCCACTGTGCAAAATCACCTTTTGCAACTGAGTAGCAAAATGATAGTGCCACTGTTTATGAGGTGGGGTCACAAAAAGCCTATGGTTAACATTTGGTGCAAAAATACTAACAAATGCATGGATCATTTGGGTTTAAAACTGTTACATCCCACACACCCACCCTGTAGAGACTGACAGGCATTTGGGGATGTGGCTTGGAGTCGTAGGCCATAATGCTCATGACATTCCACACCCACTCCCACTCTGCATCCAGTGGCAGGCATCGTGGTGTGCCTTGGGGTCTTCAGCCCTAATGTTTACCCCATTCTCCTATGCTGAACACCTCTCAGCTTATTTCCTTATGGAATGGGGTGAGCGTAATTGCCAAAGACCCCAAGGTACACCGTGATACCTGTTGGTGTTTACAGGGTGGGGTGAGGTGGAATGGCGTGAGCATTATGGCCAATGACCCAAAGACACAACCCCAATGCCTGTCAGTCTCTGCATGGTGGGGGTGGGAGTTTGCATTAGGATTGGAAACCCTAATGCTTCAGTAAGGAAGTAAGTCAGGGAGGAGCACTGGACATCACCTACCTTGATTTTAGGAAAACCTTCGACACTGACTAACATAGAAGGTTGATTAAAAAGATGGGTAGTCTCGCACAGTGCACAACATGTTCAAGTTCCTCAAGGACATAAACAAGGTGCAGGAGCAGATACCTTCCAAAGCATCACACATTCAGCATTGTCAAAAGCTTGTTATAAATTGGGGTAACACTGGCTTCCCTCCAGTCAGTTTGGACATCACCTGTATTAATTGATGCCTCATAAATATATTTTAATGGGGTCACAATGTCTTCAACTACCAGCTTTAAGAATTTTCCTGAGATCTTATCTGTGCCTAGTGAGGAATTATCTTTAAGTTTGTTTATTCTATCTTGTATTTCTTCCTCTGAAATTTCAAGTTTCAAGTCTGCAGTATCCATCAATATGGGGGGAGTTTTGTTCATGGGGGCATAGACTGAGCAGAAATATGAATTTAAGATATCTATGCCATTTTGAGTGGAGAACTTGTAATATTATTATATTCAATTAGACCAATTGTGTTATTATTCCTCAATGAATTAATGTAACTATAAAGCTCTGTTGAATTCTTTTCATTCATAGTTGCAGCTAACCCTAGTTCTGCTTCACTTTTAGCTTTTTTATTGCTGATTCATAATGCTTGAGTAGATTTTTATAGTGTTTAAGAAAAATGTATTTTTTATGTCTGATATACTTCTTATAGGTTTTATTTTTTTTTCTGTTGATTATTTAAAATGTTTTGATAATCATTTAGGCCTTAATCCTGTCTTACCATATATATATTTTTTTAATTTAATAAACCTTATTGCATTTAAAGCAGAGAGGAACACACAAATACCTAAACAATGACACGTATAAGGTACAGCCAGTTTGATAACAAAATCAAATGAAACACTGCAGTAAAATTTACAATAACTAAGCAAGTACAACAGGTTACTTAGGCTATACCTCCTTCCAATAAACCAAGGAACAATGCTCCTGTCTTCTACACCCCCTACACACCACTCAACATCCCCCCCCTACCCAACCCTCCCTTTTTCTGCAGAGACCAACCAGACCCAGGCAGATACCATGTCAGATATCTGGGGTCCAACAAGCATCCACATCTTCCATGACAGGTCACAAATCAAGATCCGACCAAATAGGGACATAAGAGAAGTTCCATTCAACAGGGTCTGAATGCATCTAGGAAAAGTATCAGGAACAGTGTATAGCCAAGTAATACAGATATACATTGGGATCCTTTAAGCCACCAGCCTCCTTAGACCACATCAATTTAGTTGGGGCCCTGCAAGGGGATTTAACTTTCCAGAGGAATTTAGAAAAAAGTCTATTGATAAGACTGAACCAAGCCTTAGACAACACTAGGTTGTGCATTTTTAAGGAGTATAAAAGTCTGTGGAGAACATTAATGTTAAGGTCATTAAGCTGATCCCACAAGGACCAGGGCAACAGAGACCAACAATCTAAGTTGGCTAGGATTTGAGCTACAGCTTGATCTACATTATATTGTTTCAATTTAAGTGGGTCAGTACTGAGGTATATCCCTAAATACTGAAGCTTAACCTTGACCCATAGGTGTCCCAGATGCTCCACATTCACCCAAGTTACATGAATGTTAAAGGGCATGATCTCCATTTTGGATCTATTTAACTTATAATTGGAGATAGCACTGAATTTGGAAATAATATCCAAGACAATTGTCAAGGAGGTGGCAGGGGAGGCTACGTGGAGGAGAATATCATCAGCATACACTGACAATTTGTAATATAAGGGGCCAACAGGGATACCATGGATCTGAGGTGACACATTAATTTTCCTGATCAAGGGCTCAAGATACAAGTTAAATAAATATGGGGAAAGGGATCAGCCCTGGTGTGTGTCCTGCTGCAAGGGAAAGGAATCTGAGAGCACCCCATTACTTAGAATGCATGTCAAGGGACAGGTGTAGAGCACCCCGAGCCAATGAAGAAACTCAGGAGGGATACCATATTTGGAAAAGTAAATGGAAAAGATAATCCCAGAAAACTCTATTGAGTACTTTTCCATGTCCAGGGAGGCCAGAACTGAGGGAGTAGGGGAATCCCTGGATGTGGAAATAAGATGTAGAAGCTTCCAAAAGTGATCAGCAGACAGCCTCCCCATGACAAAGCCCACTCATTCCAGTATACCAATAGTTCAGCAAAGCAAATACCATGAAGACCATCACAGTGCCATTTTCAGCAGTTTGCTGTGATGGCCTCCAAGTATTCAGACACTGCTGCTGCCAGGGTGTTTGCCCCCCTCCCCAAACTAACTCAAACTGGAGTTAGAAATCATTAGTGTGAGGTGTGCAGGGGCAGAGCCCCCCCCACAGAAAACATTTGTTCCTCCAGTGACAGCACAACACCAATTGGCAGTGTTGTGCTGTCACTGTGCTGATGGTTGACAAATTTCTTTTCACCGCTGCATAGTGGAATCACTTATTCTCTACTGAGAAGGCATTCCCAGACAAAGTTTAACTTGGTAGACAGAATTTTGGCCAGAATTTTAAGTTCGACGTTGAATAGTGAAATGGGTCTATAGTTGGTTACCAGGAAGTGAATCTCGACCTGGTTTGGGAAGAATCACTATGACTGCTGCCATGAGGGTGAAGTCCGAGAAGCCATGGGAAAAAACATAGTGAAATATATCCAGAGGATAAGGATCCAGTAACTCCTTAAACTTCTTATAAAAGTTTGATGAAAAAACCATCAGGGCTAGGGGATTTGTCAGGGGCAAGAGACTCTATGGCGGTATACATCTCAGTTATGGTCAGGAGCACTTTGAGTATCTCCATCTGAAACTCATCCAATGCTGGTAGCACTAAGTCTCGAAAAAAGGCATCGAACTGGAAAGGATCAGGGGGAACCTGAGGGGCCACATATAAGGAGCTCTAAAAAACCTGAAACTGGGACACGATATTTCTAGGTGAAGTAACGAGGGTGCCTGAGGCAGATCAAAGGGATGGAACAATTATGTCAGCAAACTGTGTGCGTAAATGCAAAGCCAAATGTTTTCTGACTTTTTCCCCCTTATCAAAATATCTAGCCTTTGTTCTAAGGAGGAGATGCTCAGCCTTTTCCCTGAGAAGTGTGTTGTACTGTGCCCGGAGGGCTTCTAGATGCTCCCAATACATTTGCCATGAAGATGCAGAGAGACTCTACTCTGCCACTCTAATCTGCTGCAGAAGAGAGAAAGCAGTTTGCAAAATTCATTTCTTCCATGTGGCGGTCAACCTAAAGATCCCCCCCCCCCCGTAGGACACATTTAAACACACCTCTTAACACATCCAGCTTAGGCATTGTAGGTGCATTGAGGGTAAAGAACTGGAAAATAAAATGAAGAAGCTGGTCCACCACTTCTGAGCAGTGTAATAGTTGGTTATTAAAATGCCAGGTCTTGTCAAGGTCCAGAGAAAGAGCTAGGTTAACTTGTAACACTGCTGGGTGGTAATCAGAAACCACCTTGGCCCCATAATGACTTAGAACAACCCCTGGCAAGGCTTCAAGGCTCAGCAGTAAAAAGTCAGTGCAAAAAAAGGAATTGTATGGGAGAGAAGGAAAGGAGTAATCCTTGGTGGTTCGATGTAAGATCCTCCAAGGATCTACCAATTAAAGTGAGTCCATGAGGCTCTGTCGGGCCAGTTGACTCTGGGAATGGGCCTGACCATGTCTTGTGGACCAGTCTAATTCATTGTCCAGCACAGTGTTCCAGTCTCCAGCAAAAATCATGGGAAATGAAGCCCATGGAGACAATACAGAAACAAGATGGGAAAAAAAGAGGACCATATTTATTTATAATTGGGATGAACGTATAATAAATAGTTGGGGTAACTTTTTTATATTTCAGCCATATTTTACTTGCATTTTTATTTCTGAATAGCTTTTTACAGATTATGCCCATAAATGCTAATTTAATTGCCTTTATATTGGCTTTGTTGTAAATAAATCTTTTGCTGCCCCTTTTGTTTAGAGGGAATCTAGAACATATTGTGAATGCCAGTGAGTATTATTGTTTGAAAGAGGGGTTTGACTGTAAATTTCTTTATATTAATATTTTTTGATGCTAACACAATATGGAATATTTTCATTTCCCTTGTAGGAAGACGTATTATTTTAGTTGAAGTTGTTTAAAGGTATTTACTAAATGTTTTAGTGCTGAACCAATGGCAGTTTGTTTAGCCCAGTCAAAATCCACAAGATTCATATCACTCACAAGCACTGCTTCCATATTTTATAAGCATCTTCCAGTTGTCAGGATCTTGTTAATTTCTGAATAAATATTTTGAGGTATAGAGCAGAAATCTAGGATGATAAATCATTTTTATTAGTGGTGTTAACCCTGACCACACTGTCTCATTCTGACATTTACTCTTCTTAATTTGCTTGCTTGCTTGTATCAGTGGTTGATAGCTCTTCCTTAATGTACAGTACATACTGTGCCTATACCACCTTTCATCCTGTCACTTCTGTCTGGACTATAGAGTGTGTAACCAGACACCTCTTTCCCCCATATATTCTGTTTACGCCACCATATTTCTGTAATTTTTATAACAGGGTATTCTTTCATCACTATTAAACCTCCGATTTTGTCCATTTTATTTAGAAGACTTCTAGCATTACATAGGATACACCTGGTGTCACTAGCCTGGACTCCACGTGTTTCATTTCCAACATTTAAGGTAATAATTACATTTTTTTTTATTAATGGTTCCCCTTGAGTATTTAGTTTAAAACTTAGTTTATTGAGGGCTTTGTTTAATTTGCTCCTTAACATTCCTGAGCCTAAATTGTTTAGGTGTAATCCAATAGTTCAATACACCCTGTGATTGTTCTAAAAATCACACCAATGATTTATGAATGTAATATTTACAGCACCAGTTTTCCAGTCTAATGTTTAAGCATGAGTGTGAGGTGTTTTTTTTTCATGAATGGCTTTGGGTACTGGGACAATGCCCAATATTGCCACCTGACATTTCTTATTCTTTTTTTTTTTTTTGCCAAATTTATTAGCTCATGGCATATGCCTTTTTTGGCCTTTTCCCATATCATTTAATCCTGCATGTACTATTATTGAAGTAACAAATCCTTTAATGCCAATAAGTTTATTTATTCTTGAATCTATGTCCTTTATTCTACCTCCTGGTAAGCAGCATACAGAGTCTGTTGCCTTGTTTTGTCTACACAAATTAAAATCAGTATACCTAACAAGTGAGTACCCCACAACCAATTTATATTTTTTATTTGTCAGAGTGGTGTTAGTTTATTGGGATACATCAGATACTGCTTCTAGTGGGCTAAATGAACTTGGCAGTGCAATTAGATGAGAAGTGCAGATGGTTCTTCTTTCTTTTTTAGTTATTTTTATTTGCCAGAAACTAGACACCATTCACTGTTATCTGTGTCAGGGTTAGACTCAGTGTCATCCCTAACTCTTTTGAAGTCCAGCCAGATTCATGACTTTCATGGCCCTTGATTTTGTCTCTTGTTATTTTTCTATTGGGACCCCCTAATAACATCCCCTTGCAAGTTCATAGTGTTTTCTTTTACAAATTCTCAATTTTATTTAGTTCGTCATTTGAGCACGTTTACACTTTATGCTTTCTAGTTCCTTATTAAGTATAGAGAATGCTAGACATTTTCCAAATATGAAATCTCCAACTACTTCATGCATTGGTTTAAGTGAGAACATAACACATGTTTTACATTTTATGATGTCACCTTGTTTAAAGAGACACTATCAACATTTTTTGCACAAGTTATTTCTCATGAAGAACTCACATTTTATGATTGCTAAGATTGTGTGTACTGGGGCTCAAATGTTCCAAAATAAAGTGCTTATGCAAAAATATTGCCTAAGCAGAGACACTTTGTTTGATGCCTCTGTTAAACTCTTCCCAATCATTATGAAACTCCAGTGCACTGTTTGCTGTAGGAATACAAAACTTAACTCACATAACCAAGCCTGAAAAGAATTGTCAGCCTACTTTAAGTTGGCAAAGGGGGGGGGTCCTGCTTTCTCAGTGGACGCAAGCAGTCGCACTTCACTCTGCTCGCTGTCACCTCTGCTTGTGCTCATCTCGGCTCATGGGGCAGAGCAATTTATGATCCTACACCCAGAAGTTTTGCTACGGTTGCAAATGCACCATCCCAGCATAACAGTGTTAAATATATAAAGAAGTCACAGGCTGTACTACAGCCTCTACTGCCATTGTTTCCAATGAGCCAGTAACGGTTAAACAAAAATAAAACTGTAGACAACCAGACTCTGTTTCCCCACAACTGCCTCTGGTCCCAATGAGCCAGTAAAGGTTAAACAAAAATTAAAATGTAGACAACCAGACTCTGTTTCCCCACAACTGCCCCTGTTCCAAATGAGCCAGTAAAGGTTAAACAAAAATAAAACTGTAGACAACCAGACTCCATTTCCCACAACTGCCCCTGGTCCCAGTGAGCCAGTAAAGGTAAAACAAAAATAAAATGTAGACAACTGGAATCCATTTCCAGTGTATAGTTCTTCTTTGTGTTTATGGAAACACAATACCCAGGAACCCCAGCAGTTGCTATAGTGACTAAACCCAAACAAGGAGATTTGCTCTTTTTGTGTGTTTTTTTTTTTAATTTTGTTTTCTTTCTTCAGACTTGCACACTTTATGCACAGTGGATAGGAGTATCACTTACACCAAATCTAGCTTTAATCACAACTGGATTCACAGTCTTCACTTGATGGGCTCCCTCAGATAAACACTACATTTGATCCAACATGGGGATCTTCTTCCAATTATAGACATGAAGGACAGTTACCTTCACATCCTCATTTGGCCAATCCATCCCAAATATCTTATGCCCACATAATGGGATGGGATTATCAATATCAGGCCTAACATTCAGCCTGGCTTCACCCACAAGGGTATTCATATAAGTCTCAGTAGTTCTGCTGGTGGCCCTGAGACAGAAGGGGATACAACTGATGAAATACTTGGATGACCAACTCATCAAAGTAAGATCCATTACTCAGTCAGAATGACACACAGCAAGGGTACTCCAACTACTAATGGATCGTGGCTGGGTAGTGAGCCATCCAAATAGCAGCCTCACACCTAGCAAACAAATAGAACACCTTGGAGCAATCAAAGATACCCATTTAGGTCTCATTGGCTGGACTATCAAAAGGCAAACAGGGTCATCATGCAGGCATGGGCACTACAGGGCAACAAACGCCTATTCTTGAACTAACCCTACAACTACTATTGTCCATGGCTTCATGCATCAATATCATCCTGTGGGCCAGAGGGAACATGAGATCCCTACCAGCTCTGGTCATCAAGAACTGGTTGTACCAGGACCTGGACATAGTCACAAGAATAATCATGTCTGCATAGGCTTAAAACTCTGAATTGATAGACACTACCACATAGCATTTCTAGGGGAACACCCTGGAAAGAGAACAAAAGGTGGTTCTGGGCATAGATGCCAGACTGCAATGGAGAGCCACCCTTGGAAACAGAATAGCTCAGATCAAATTGCCACAATCAGAAACAAAGCGTCTGTTCAATGACCTTGAAATTAGGCCTATACAGCTAGCAAAGACATGCATCAAAGAATGCTCACTTCTGGTCTGCTCAATAACTGCTATTCAACAGGGCAAACAAAAAGACAGAGAATGGTAAGAGAAGCCACAAAAGTGCTGAGCTGGGCAAAGAAACTTAACAGAACTACAGCTCACAGGAAAACTCAACACTGAGGAAGAATGAGTCAACAGGGAACCCATCAATACCAGAAAATGGAAGCTGGCCACAGCAATATATGGACTGCTTCAACCTGACCACTCCCAGCTCCTATGCCCTAAGAGGCAACAATATCATCCTGCTCAAATTGCCCAAAGTCAACACCAAAATAGGAAGGGCAGCAATCAGCTACTCTCTAGCCATAGCATGGAACACCCTACAAAAATCCCTAAAACTGTCCATTATCATTCCATTTACATCCTTCAAGCAGCACTGTACAGCCTTCTTCTCAGAGAAATGCAGTTGCTACTGCTAGAATAGAATAGTCATCCCACAAAACCTTATTCCAATCACATATGGCATATTCCTTCCAGCCAGACACTGCCAGTATATGGCACCCAATATTCCCTTCACCATCCTTGTACTCATTATGTGAGTGACTGTCATGGCCCTCATTGTGATATATATGTATTGTACATATTGTAGATGTTAGTTTAACTTTCTCTTGCCAAGCTTTAACATGTGAATTCTCTGTAAATTATTGTGTTATAAATAACATTTTCTTGTTTCTGTATGTATAACTGTCTCATAAGTATGTGATGTAATTGCTGTGCACCAACTCGAACCTTGACCTTATCAGGTCCATCTTGTAAATGAGCCTTGCTCAATGATGATCGCCTGAATAAATAAAGATTTGATTGATTGATTGATTGATTGATATATCAAACAATATGAGAGATAGAGGCCTTTTCAACAGGAACTGATGGCATCAGACACCCCCCCCAGTACCATTATTCCATTATTCTACTCTTGCTTCAAAGACAAGCACTCCAAAGAAATCCATACACCATCACTGCAAGGGAGGTTTTAGTTGGTGGAAAGCTTCACCCTGATTCCAGTCACCTAGCAGACCCTGTGCAAAATATAGGAGTCACAATCAACAGTAGTGATAATCACTCCATTCTTGCCACAAAAGACTTGGTTTGCAACCCTGCTAGCAATAACTATAGACCACCCATGGTGTCTACCCATACACCTGAACATGCTATCGCAAGGCCCAATAAAACTTCCAGACCCACAGTCACTGCAACACTTGATGAAGCTATTGAAAGGGAAAGATTTTTTAATGAAATACAGTATATGATCATATGGTACAGCAGCAGAAACTCCTCTATACTCTAAAACACCATCCACACACTCTGTGTAAAATAGACACTAGGTCACAGTCTATAAATGGTGTGACAAACAAAAGCTAAGCACATCCATGGCTAGCATCTCACACATTCTGACATTCCTCCAAGATGGCCTGAATAAGGATCGTTCTGCATTCACCCTGTGGGAACAACTACAAGTGAATGGGGCAGCAAGAGGCAAACTAGCAGATGGTGCACTGTTTGCTCACCCAGACACCATTCATTTCCTAAAGGCAGCAAGCACCATATGCTCCAGAATAAGAAGCCCATGCCATCATGGGACCTCAACAAAGGGCTCAAAGCCATGAAAGACATCACCTTCAAGCCACTGCTCACAGATGACCCATTTTGACTAACTCTAAAAACAATGTTCCTAACAACAATTTGCTTCACATACAGGATCTGTACACTAAGTGCCCTGTCATGAAGGGAGCCCTTCCTGGTAATCTACCATGACAGTGTGCCATTCCGAACTAGAGCCGGGCAAAAGTTACAAATTCTCCTTTAGCTGGACATCTGTAAAATTTCACAACTTTCGCAGAATTTTTGAACTTCTGCCTTGGGCAAAATTGGAAATCTTCCAAATGTGTTTGCCAAATTTTTGCATTGTTTCATCACACTTTCTTACTGAACAGAGGAGCAACACCCTTGAACTGCATAACTATCACATTAATCTGCAATTAATGTAATTATTTCTCAGTTCAGTGAGTGATCGGTTTTATGTGGCCCTGCCAAATTGAAAAAAACTTTCACTTGGCTCCCTATCTAATAAATGTGTCCCTGATGTCTAGTGGAACTCCCCATACTCCAATTGCTGCTCTCTTATCAAATAAATGTTTCCCTTGTGCTTTGTGGCATCCTGCATCCTCTGATCACCACCTCCATCATTAAATGTTTCCTTGGTGTCTAGTGGCACCCCCACCTTTTGATCACCATCCCCTTATCATTAAGTGCTTTCCTTGTTTCTAGTGGCACCTCCCCACCCATAGAAAAACAGAAACATAGAAAGTGAAGGCAGAAGACGATCACACGGTCCATCTACTCTGCCCATAGGCCTACCCCCACCTTAACTGCTGGTAAGTGTGGTGGTGCCTTTGTACCTGTCCCATGCATTCTTGAAACCTACCATTGTTTGTGCCCCCACCACCACCTGAGGGAGGCTGTTTCATGCATTCACCACCCTCTTGGTAAAGAAAACCTTGCATGTGTTGCCTCTGAATTTGTTCATGTTGTGCTCCTAGTTCTTGTGTGCTTTCTGGCTTGGAACAGTTCCTGAACCTGCACCTTGTTTATTCCATTTAGGAACTTGTAGGTCTCAATCATGTCTTCCCTCTCCCTGTGCTGCTCCAGGGAGTACATGTTTAGGTTTTGCAGATGCTCTTCATAGTTTTTGTTCTGAAGGCCATGTATCATTTTTGCAGCTGTCCTTTGCAATGTCTCCAGCCTGCTGATATCCTATTTTAGGTGTGGTCTCCAGAACTGTATGCTGTACTGCAGGTTTGGCCTCACCAGAGATCTATAGAGTGGCAGGAAGACCTCCTTTTTTCAGTTGGGGATCCCCCTGCTTATGCAGCCCAATATGTAATTCACCCATAGTGCCACTTTCTCGCACTGTTTGGACATCTTTAAGTCATCTGTTATAATTATTCCCAGATCCCTTTCCTGTTTGGAAGATTCCAGTTGTACTCCTCCCAGGTAGCAGTCCTCTTCCAGGTTGTCCCTTCCTCGGTGCATAAACTTGCATTGTTTTGAGTTAAACTTTAATTGCCATGTTTCTGATAATTTTTCCAGAGCCTTAAGGTTGGCCTTCATCTTTTCTACCCCACCTGGAGTGTCTGCCCTATTGCTTATTTTGTGTCATCTGTGAATAAGCTCACCTTCCCCTCTAGTCCATCAATTATGTCACTAATAAAAATATTGAATAGGATCAGACCAAGTACTGATCCTTGTGGCACTCCACTATCTACTCCTCTTTCTTCTAAAAGTAAGCCATTTTCAAGTACCCTCTGTGTCCTTCCAGTGAGTCAGTTCCTTACCCATTTCACTACTTGCTGTCCTACTCTTATTCTTCCCAGTTTGGGGACTGAGTAGAAGGCTTTGCTGAAATCCAGGTATACTATGTCTACTGCTCCTTCCTGGTCTATTATTTTAGTCACCCAGTTAAAGAAGTCTATCAGATTGATTTGGCATGACCTTCCTGTTGTAAAGCCATGCTGTTTTGTGTCTAATTTGTTGTTTTCTTCTAGAAAGGATGTAATCTTCTCCTTGAGCAGGGTTTCCATTATTTTGCCCACAATTAAGGTTAGGCTTACTGGTCTGTAGTTGTTTGCACTTTCCCTGCTTCCGCTTTTGTGCAGAGGAATAACTATTGTCTTCTTCCAGGCTTGGCGGATCTTCCCCAGCTTGAATGATATTTTGAAAAGATCAGCCAGGGGCACTGCCAGCTTGTCCCTTAGTTCTCTTAGTAATCTAGGGACAATTTCAGCTGGTCCCATAGCCTTCTTTGTACTGCATTTCTCTAGTTCCTTTAAGACCTTTTCTTTTGTAAAGGGACCCAAATGTATTCTGACTCCTTCTTTGTTGTGTGTTTCATGCTGGGTCCGCATCCTTCAACCTCCTTGGTGAATACAGAGCAGAAGTAACAGCTGGAGATTTTAGCCTTGTCCTTGTCATTTTCTGTGATCTCTCCATCCACCCTTGGGAGTCTAACAATGCCTCCTGATGTCTTTCTCTTCTCACTAACATATCTATATAATGTCTTTTCACCCTTTTTGAACTCCTTGGCTATCCTTCCTTCAGTTTCTGCCTTTGCTGTCCTGATCACATTGTGTGCTCCCTTCTGTGTCTCCTTGTATTCTTATCTGTCTTTGTCGGATCCTGTTTGTTTGTATTTCCTAAAAGCTATTCTTTTATCTTTGACCTTAGTGGCTACTTCTTTAGAAAACCCAAGTGGTTTTCTTTTCTTTTTAGCTTTGCTTACCCACCTTATGCAATGGTTTGCAATATTTAGCATTGCCTTTTTGAGCTGTATCCAGTAGTCTTCAACATCTGTCCCCTGCGTAGTGTTAGTCAGACTCAGCTTAAAACTTTGCTTCATTTAAGCAAAGTCTGCTCATCTAAAATCAATGACTTTTGTTTTGGAGTGCTTTGTGTCTGTTTTCGTCTTGACATGGAACCACACCATACAGTGGTTATTGGTCCCCCTGGTGGCTCCCAACCTCTACCTCTGTGATATTTTCCCCATTTGTTAGTAGCAGGTCATGGACTGCTTCCCCTTTGTTTTGTCCTTTACAAGCTGATTCAGGTCCGATACGTGCAGGGCCTCTAGAAAGTCTTTGCTTCTGGTTGAACTCACTGTATGTGTATCCCAGTTTACAGCAGGTAAACTGCAGTCACCAACTGCAATTACCTCCCCTTTGTCACTCATTTTGTGTCTGTTTTCCAATATTTCCTTTACCCCTCCATACTCATTGCTGGGGGCCAGTAGAACACCGTACCTGAGTTGCTGCTCCATTGTTTGCCTATAGAGTGACCTAAAGTGACTCTGTTTCAGTATTTTCATTTTGAGTCATAGTAGTTTTTATTCCCTCTCTTACATACATAGCTACATAACCACCCTTTCTCTACCAGTTCTGTCTTTCTGAAATATACGTTATCCTGGTATAGTCGTGTCCCAATCATAGTTATTGTTGAGCCATGTTTCTGTGATGGCAACCCAGTCCAGATTAACTTCTGTGATGACAGTGGTGAGGTCTGCTAATTCATTTGTCAGACTCCATGAGTTTGTGAACATAGCTTTCCATGTGTGGTTATCCCCCTTTTTGGTGCCCTGTTGTATGTTCGAATGATTCATTGTCTTGACCTCATCTGACAGGTTGATTTCCTCCTTTGCATTTGTACCCCTGATTTGTTTGTACTTTGGGGGAGAGGTAGCAGGTCCATACATTGCTGCTGTCCTCTCCCCAGTGTTTAGTTTAAACAGTTTAAGGCTACATTCAGTTTCTGACCAAGAGCCTGCACACCTTCCTGAGTGAGGTGCAGACCATTGAATTTAAACAGCCCTCTGTCCCAGAAGTCACGCCAGTTTACTGTGAAGAGATGCTTCTTTTCTTTTCACTAGCTCTGGAGCCAGTTGTTCAGCTCATCAATTTGCTCTTTCCCTATCCTGTCTATACTTCCTCCTTTCCCCTATACTGGGGGGACATCAGAGAAGGCAGTGTTTGAGGAGTGGGAGGACAATTTGTCACCTAGGTGAGAGAGGTGCTATTTTGTCTCTTCAGCTCTCTGATTTGCCCGATCATTAGTACCTATGTGGATGAAAATGCCAGCTCATTTACCTTGTATTTTTATTAGCATATGTATGAGGTCAGTGTCCCTTTTTGCAGAGGTACCGGGTAGACATTTAAATATGACCTCCTTCTCCGGACCCTGCTGTATGTGTGATTCTACTCCTCAGATCATGGAATCACCTACAATCAGAATTTTCCATAGCTTCTTATTAATAGTTACCTTTGCAGGGCTTTCCTTGCCCTTTCCTGTTTCATGCCCTATCTGGCAGTGTGTGTTTTTATACTCTGTTTGCTTTCCGTGGCTAGAGTGGTATATCTATTAGTTGTTTTGATTTGTGCCTCACGGTACAGAGACTGCAGTTGAGGCCTGTGTGATGTTTTCCTGCCCCCCTTTACTACCTGCCATTCTCCTGGACCAGTGGTGTTCAAACAGTGCGGAATGACCTTCTGGTGGAGATGGTGCGGTGTATAGGGGCGAGTAGGTACATGGTTTCTAATGACATTGTGGAGATGATTTATCTGGTTCCATGCGTCTTTGAGTTGAGCTTTCATATGTTCTATTGTCCAGCAAGTGGGGCAAAGTCCTAGTGCCTGAATGCGTGCCCTCTGAAAGGATGCAGTGCACCCCTGGCAGGTGATGAGGTCCATGGCCTATTAGGATCTTAGAATGCCTGTGAGGATGAAAGAAAGTAGAGGTAGTAGTACAGTATATGGAAAACAATACACTATTGTGTAATACACTATTGTCTGAAAGAAAAGAAAGTAATTATTTTTTTATGAGTTGTGCTGAAACTCTGCCTCTTCCTCCTGTCAGGTAGGAAGGTGGAGTGTTGCCTGGCTGTAATAAAACTGCTCCTTATGCTTAGAGATCAGCCACTGACTGGGTCTGAGCAGTGCGATCAAGGAGAGAAGCTGCCTCAGTGGAGATAGGAAACTGGACTGTGCACTCCAAGGGGGATTCACCCTGGTAGAACTGCTGTCAAGAAATCTCTGCTTCTGCACCTGTCATAGTCTGCCTTCCCTCCATGATTGGTCTTTCTTCCAGTCAGTGAAGATCACTGAATCTCAGCAGACAGTAAGGCTAGGGAATGGACCACAATTGGTGTATGCCTCCTAGGGTTGCCCTTTGTGTCTGAGCCAGTCACTGTCCCCCTATCAAATAAATGTTTCCCTGGTGTCTGTTGGCACCCCCCACCCTTCAATTGCCATCTCACTATCATCAAATGTTTCACTGGTGTCTAGTGGCAACCACCATCCTCTGATCACCGTCCCCTATCATTAAATATTTCCATGGCATCTAGCAACCCCCACCCGCACTGCACACACTGGGCTTATTATAGTAATCTTCTATCCCCTCCCTCTTACCATAGTCTTTGGGGAGGCTGCCACACTGCCATACTGCCACACTGCCACGGTGAGCTCATAGCATGACCAGCACAGAACTCCTCTCATCACCATGACTGGCTGTCGTATGCAGTGACAGGAAGCTCACTGCCTGTCATTGCATATGGTGGCCAGCTGAGATGGTAAGAGAAGGGCTGTGCCGGTTGCCCTAAAGGCTTCCCAGAGCAGTGCAACAGCAACCCTGAAGACAATGGTAAGGGGGGAGGGGTGGTAGGTTGCTGTAACCATGAGGATGGCAATCAGAGAGTGGGGGTGGCACTCGACACCAGGGAAACATTTAATGATAGGAGAATGGTGATTGGAGGGTGGGGGGGGTGCCACTAGACACCAGGGAGAAATTTAATGACAGGGGGATGGTGATCAGAGGGTGGGGGTGCCACTAGACACCAGGGAAACATTTATTTAATAAGGGGACAGTGATTGGAAGGTGGGGGTGTGCCTCTATACACCAGTGAAACATTGAATGGAAGAAAATGGTGATCAGAGGGTGTAGGATGCCACTAGACAACATTGATACAGTTAATGATAGTGGGACAGTAATCAGAGGATGGGGGTACCACTAGATGCCAGGGAAACATTTAATGATAGGTAAACGGTGATCGGTGGGTGTGGAGTGCCACTAGACACTGGGGAACATTTATTTGGTTGGAGGATGGTGGTTGGAGGGTGGGGGAGAGCCACTTGACACCAGTGAAAGAAACATTACATTAATATGAGGCTGGTGAAGGTGATATACAATCCATACATTCATTCTGCAATTCAGTGACTCACTGAACTGTGGAATGAATGAATGAATTGTGGATTCATATTTTAAACTTCCAAAAGAATTTCTGCAGAACTAACCTCAGACAATGATCAGTTCTGTGGCATTTTGTTCAGCAGTTGAAAACATTAATCTGCAGTTAATACATTTGTCTCTCCATTCTAAGTTGTAATTTCCATGAAAGTTGCCAAAATGATTTCTGAAATTTGGTGGAAGCGAAAATCTGAATTTCTCTCATATTACACTGGTGGAAGATTTTGTTCACATATCACTACTCAGAACATGCTTTAAATGTTAAGCTACAGCAAGCCCCTCACATTAATAATCTGGGCCTGCTACTTCATTCTTGTATCAAAAGCAGTAGCAAGGCAGGGGAAGCTTGATGTCATTGTCCATCTGGGGACAAATGACCTGGCTGGAGACAATGCAGGGATAGTAATGGTGCAGGAGGAGTTCAGGGACTTGGGAAGGGGCCTTGAGCAGGTAGCAAGCCCTGTAACCTTCACAGGGGTGCTGCCTCTCCACAGAAAGGGGGAGGCTAGAAACCTCCACACCAAGGACTTTAACGCCTGACTGGAATGCTGTTGCAGAGAAAAGGGTTGCAACTTTATTTTGAACTGGGGACCCACATGGAGGAATGTGACCCTGTTCAAGGAGGATGGCCTACACCTGTCCAGGGAGGGAACCATGTCCACTGTGGACAGTTTAAATGCTTCATTGGCAAACATTTAAATTAGCAAGGGGAGTGGCAGAAGGATGAAGGGGCAACCAAACTGCCCACCCCCACAAGATAGTGAAGTCAACATGGATTACCATAAAGTTATAGTATCACCAGCAGAAACAAAAACCATAAAGGGGGGAATAGCGGAGAACTAGAGGAAGGGGGTTGAAAACATGAAGGACAAACAGAGGAGGCAAAAAGACAGCAAGAGGGATGATAAATGGAAAAATGGCAGAACATGGAAGGCCATGTATAAAAATGACCACAGCCTAGGGAATAAAATCCCTGACCTGGTGGTCTGCCAGATGTTGATTGGGGCATCCCAGCTGCTGCTTCAACCAGGAGCAGGGACATCATGTACTTTGTGCAAGAGACAGGCCTCAGGCAGCTAGTGCTAGAGCCCACCAGGGAGGGTACAGTTTTGGACCTGGTACTCACCAATGGGGACAGAATTGAAGAAGTCATGATGGGTGAACACCTGGGATCCAGTGATCATCTCACAAAGTGGTTCAGCATGAGTACAGTTGCAGAGTCATGCCACACAAAGTCAAGGGTCCTGGATTTTAGAAGGGTGGACTTTACTAAGATGGGGACATGTATCTAGGATGCCCCAGCAGGGAGGGACAAAAGGGGGGGTGGAGGAGCAGTGGGCCCATCTGAAAGGAGCTATAGTGGAGGCAACAGTACTTTGCTTTAAGCAAGTAAACTAGGGCATTAAAAGTTGAAAGCCACTATGGTGCTCAAAAGAAGTGGCCGGGAAAGTAAGGATGAAAAATATGGCTTTCAGGAAACAGAAGGAAACACAGCAGGAGGAGAACAAGGTAGTGTATCTGGATAAACATAGGGAAGCAGGGAAAGCAGTCAGGAGAGCAAAGGCACAAATGTAGGAAAAAATAACATGGGGATAAAAAAAGGAGACAAGACTTTTTATAGATACAGTACATTAGTGAAAGGAGAAAAAACAGGGGTGAGATAGTAAGGCTTAAAGGTGAAGAAGGAGAGTACGTGGAAGTGGACCTGGAAAAAGCATCAATACTGAATAAATATTTTTGTTATGTTTTCACAAAAGAAGAAGGTGAGGGACCACAGTTAGGCAACATGAACAAATATGGGAGGGACATGTACACCAGTCTATTTATGGAAGACAGAGTACTAAAAGAACTCACAAAACTAAAAATGGACGAGTCAATGGGACCAGATGGTATAGATCCTAGAGTATTAAGGGAATTATGGGAGGTGCTGGTGGCTCCACTGGCAGCCCTGTTCAATGAGTCACTTGATACAGGAGTGGTTCCAGGGGACTGGAGGAGGGCAGATGCAGTGCCTCTTCACAAAAGTGGGAGTAAGGAGGAGGCTGGAAACTATTAACCAGTCAACCTCACCTTAATAGTGAGGAAAATTATGGAATCACTACTTAAACAAAGGATCATGGAACACCTTGAATCCAACAGAGCACAGGATCCGAGACAGAATGGATTCACAGTAGGAAAGTCATGTCAAACAAATCTATTTGATTTCTTTGACTTGTTGACCAAAGTTGTTGATCAGGGGGAGCGGTGGATGTGGCCTACCTGGATTTCAGTAAGGCTTTCGATACCGGTCCACATCAAAGACTTGTGAACAAGCTGGGCAGTGTGGGAGTTGGTCACTTGGTGGTAAACTGAGTTAGGAACTGGCTAAGTGACAGAAGAAAGAGGGTCTTGGCAAATGGTGCTCAATCTGAGGAAAGGAGGGTGACCAGTAGGCTGTCACAGGGATGAGTCTTGGGGTCAGTCCTGTTTAATATCTTCATAATTGACATTGTGGTGGAGCTAGATGGGAAGGTGCCTCTTTACAGATGACACTTAGATCTGCAACAGGGTCAACACTCTGGGAGGGGTGGAAAAAATGAAGAGGGACCTAGGTAAACTGGAGGAGTGATCTAGAGTATGGCAACTGAGATTTAACGTGAAAAAGTGCAAAATCATGCATTTTGGGCACAAGAACCCGCAGAAGATTGCATGATTGGTGGGGGGGGGTGGGATTGATGGTCACCAAACAGAAAAGGGATTTGGGGTAATCATATCTGATGACCTAAAGGTGGCCAAACAGTGTGCCAAGGCTGTGGGGAGAGCCAGTGGCATGCTGGGTGCATAGGTAGAAGCATCACCAGCTGAAGGAAAGAGGTGGTGATGCCACTGAACAGACCATTGGTGAGGCCTTATTTGGAATATGGTGTCCAGTTCTGCAGGCCCCATCTCGGTAAGGGTGAAGACATGGTGGAGGCAGTTCAAATAAGGGCAACAAAGGTGGTGCAAGGTCTGCACAAAAAGTCATATGTGGAGAGACTAAGAGACCTCAATATGTATACCTTTGATGGAAGAGAGGGGAGACATGGGGAGATACAGTAGAAACCTTGCAAATATCTAAAAGGCATAAATAGGGTCCCAGAGGATAGCATATTTCAGAAAAGGAGATGTCCAGGAATGAGGGTGAATAATATGAAGTTGGAATGGGGTAGTCTAAGAGGTACTATGAAGAAGTATTTCTTCATGGAAAGGGAAGTGGATGCACGGAATAGACTCCCAGCAGAGGTGGTAGGGGCAAACACAGTGGGAGAATTCAAGCATGCGTAGGACAGGCATGGGGGAAACCCTAGCAATAGGACGAGGAGGTAAAGTCAGAGATGAAGTAGGGTCTGCAGCTTTTACAGTTGGCAGGGAAAATGGGCCTACAGGTCCTTATCTGCAGTAAATGTTTATGTTTCTATGCATCAATTTTAGCAAATTGTGCATTCCAATGCTACCAAAACAGGGCAGAAACTAGATGTACTTTGCAGGATCAGGCTATGTCTGAGTGTTCAGTCCCAGAAGCAGGTGGTATGTCAACTCCCTCTCCTATACAGATTTCATATAGTGTTGCAGCACCTGGAAGTCCACTTTATCACACTATGCAGACATACACAATCACCATTTCTACCTCTTAAACCAATAAAAATGAGTAGAAATACCACCGATACTCTTCTACAGTATATCAGGTTATGTGCCCACAACTATGTTTCTGGTTACCTGAAGTTTTTATCCCCACCCTAGTGAAAGAGAATTACGTGCTTTCTTCCTTTTCATCCTTAAAATTTACTATACTTATAGTAAACCTCAGGCCTGCCTCAAGCTGAACTAAGCTGTGAGTTTAAGTACCTTCAAATTTCTGATTGATCCCTACTGCTCTGATAATTGTACCAGCTCCTAGTATGTCACTATTACTATTGATTACTTTTGGTGTACTGCTTTATTTTGTTTTGTCCAAATATTTTCTGCCCTGTTCTTTTATCATTTTATGCCCTATATTTCTTCTGATTTAAAACCTATTTGGTGGGATTTGCTTGGGCCTGGTTCTTTGGCTGCTGGGCTTGGAGGGGAGACACAGGGCTGATACACTCTCTCTCGAGTCAGTTGTCTGCCCAGGACCCGTCCTCCCCACCCTCCCTCCCAGAAGTCTGCAAATTTATAGGGAACACCTGCCCTGCAATTGAGGAAAAGGCTGCAGGTGCAGCTCATGTAGTTCTAGCCACTGGGGTAGGATTTAAAGGCTGGGAGAGAGGAGCTTTCGGAGTTGTTCATTTCCCTTATAAGTTTAATGTGTTGTACTGCACCTAGTAACAGGGTTACTGGTGTACAGCGGGACTGTCTGTAAGATTACTGGGTGACCTGATTAGGCAGAAGGGGTATCTTGGACTAGGGGGGAACCTGGTGGCTCACCCAAGGAAACCTATTTGAAAGGGGATGGAACCACACATCATTAGGGCCGGCATCTTTGGGAGGGTGGTAGGGTGCACAGGGTGTGGAGCAGCCATGATACTGGACTGGGCTTGGAAGTTCGGTGGTTGCCCAGTGTGCTACCAGCTAGCACAGCTTAGGAAGGAGGTTGCAGGATTAGGAGAAAGCTGGGGAAGGGGTGGTATGGTTGGGGAAGGGGGTGGGAATCTCCCACAGGGTTGCACACAAGCACGGGGTGGGGGCATAGGAAAGGGGTGCAGGAGAATACTCAGGGTCACATCGGGAACCTGGCAGAGGGTCAAAGGACACTACCAAGGAAGCAGGCAGGTAACTGGGGCCCCTCACAAGGGGACGGAGGGACAACATTCTCAGGGAAGTAGGCAGATGGCCAGGGCTGGACAGAAGAAAACAAAGGCGGGAGGTGGATCAGACCTTACACTCATGAACCGCTTCAATTCTCTTCTTCTGCTCAGGGATGAGGGGTGATGTAGCCATGACAGGGGTAGTTAGAGATGGAAAGGTGGGAGTGGGAGGCAGGAGGCAGGGCCAGATAGCAGGAAGAACAGGGGGACCTGGAATGCAGGAGAATGGGGAGCAGTGAATCAGAGCAGGAGGCAGGGGAAGAGGAGAAAGCACAAGGAGAAGGACCAGTTGGGAGGAAAGGCAAGGAGAATGACCAGAAGTACAGGAGGATTCAGTAAAGGGAGCTGAGGGTTTAGGCCAGGGGAGCACGACTAGCAAGGAGGAACTAAATGGAGACAGGAAGGAAGGGAGGATGAGCCAGGCTAGTTTAGCAGATGGGGGAGAAGGACCAGTTGCGAGCAGTGAGGGGGGAATTAGCAAGGAACAGAAGGATACTCAGGAGGAGGAGAGGCATAGGATTGGAGGGAGGGGTGGCCATGGTAAATAAGGAGGGGATGGCATGTGGCACCCAGAAAGGGGGAGGAACACGGAGCCAGCTGGGTGAAGGGGCCTGTAGAAAGGATGAGGGACATGGAAGGGGGAATGGAGGAAAAGGAGTGGTCAGAGTGCTCCTGCTGGGGGATTCTATGATCAGGGGTATCAAATGGGATAGGGAGGGAGAAGCCTGGCCAGTTAGAACAAGATGCTTCCCTGGACTAATGGTGCACAGGGCTAAGCACGAGGTATATCAGCTGGCAAAGGATTGTGGGGGTTCCCAGACATACTGGTCCACCTGGGTACAAATGAATTGAGGGAATAGCGAGCTAGAGATACAGGCAAGATTCAGGAGCTCGCCAGGTTCTGTCATGACATAGGATGCACAGTTTCCTTCTCAAATCCTGCCAGTGCCAAGGGCTAGTGGGGATCACAAAGGAAAATTAGGAGATAAACCAGTGGCTCAGGGGTGGTGAGGCCAGAGGGTATGGGTTGATGGGGGATTGGGGGAGACCTGGGAGGATAAGGAGCTGTATGCTAGAGATAGACTACATCTCAATTTGAGAGGAGGAATCATAGGTTGAAAAAGAGAGAGTTCATTGGTGAAAAGTGGGGTTTAAACTTGTGAAGGAGGTGGGATGGGAGAAAAAGGCTGTCAAGGGGTGCCGATAAAGGAGGGACTCTGTCTCCACCCCTGGGGACCAGGAGGATTGCAGGAAAGGCCAACTGGCAAAGTGCAGACCAGGGAAAACAGAATCCCCATGGGAACACGAGGGAAATGGAACTATAGGAAAGGGTGGAAGGTAGTCCTGCTAAATGCCAGGAGCTTGGGCAATAAAATGCCTGAGCTCAGGCGATGCTAACTGAGGAGCAGTGGATGTGGCAGCAGTCACTGAGACTTGGGCCACTGCAAGACATGACTGGGACCTGAACCTGGAGGATACACTATGTTCAGGAAGGACAGAGGGAGGGAGGGGGAGGGGTAGCAATGATAGTCAAAACTGCATTGGCATAGGGGAGTAGAGGAGGCGGAGGGAACCGTGGAGGCGATTTGGGTCACCTTGATAACAAGGGGGGGCAAGAGGGTAAAAATAGGAGTGGTGTATAGACCCCCTGCCCTGGCGGAGGAGCTGGAGGACAGTCTGGTAGCAGATGTTAGGAGACACTGCAGACTGGGCAGAGGAACGGTGGTGGTGTTGGGGGACTTAAACATGCCAGGAACAGACTGGGAGACTATGACATCCTCTGTGACCAGGGAACAGAGGTTGTTGGATGTCTTTCAAGACGCGTTCCTAACTCAGCAGGTGAGGGAACCGACCAGGGAGGCACAGGTACTGGATGTGGTCCTGGCAGACAGTGACCAGATTGGGAGCCTGGAGGTAAGGGACCCATTGGCGGGGTGACCATGCCATGGTCTGGTTCTGCCTGGACCTAGGAGGGTGAAGGCTGCACAAAGGCGGAAGTAACCGACTTCGGGGGCGGATTTAAGAAATGGGAAGGATCCTTAAGGAGCATTTGGATGGGATTGGGTCAGACATGGACACTGATAGTAGGTGGGAAATCATCAGGAGAGGGTGCAGGATGCTACCAGCACCTGTGCAAGGTAAGACGCAATCAGGTAGGGCCCAAAAACCCTGTTGGTGGACCAGGGGGTCCAGGAGGTGGTGCGGGAAAGAAAGCAGCCTATAAGCAATTCAAGTGCTCAAGGTGAAAGGGATCAAGGGAGTACTAGCTGATGGTAGAAGGGCCACTAGAGTGGTGAGGCGGCTAAGGCAAGGAAGGAGCAGAACCTGGCCAGGGAAATTAGGAGAGGAACAAGGGTTCTTTAGATACATTGGGAAAACGAAGGTGAAGGGGCAGATTAGCAGGTTAAATCAGGGGAAGATGGGCACAAGACCGGGGAGCAGGCTGGTACTAAATGAGTACTTCACCTCAGTTTTCACCAGGAAAATGGGGTGCTGCATCATACATGGGAGGAGACAGAGATACTGAGGAGGGGGACCTTACCGATCGGCAGGTCTGGGGAGAGGGGAGGCATCACTAGCAGGTGGGGGAGGGCTAAGCAGGAGAAGGTACGGAAGTGGAAATCACAGCAGAGAGAGTGAGACTAGCCTCAGTTTCCTTAAGACGGAGAAAGCACCGGGCCGGATAAATTACATCCCAGAGTGCTGAAGGAACTTGCAGATGTCCTGGCAAACCCCTGGCAGAGCTTTTCACCATCTCTCTGAGGACAGGGTGGGTGCCCCAAGACTGGAAGGTGGCGCATAGTGCCTATCCACAAGGGATCTAAGGAGGTGTGCGGAACTACAGGCCTGTCAGCCTGACCTCGTTGGTGGGCAAGGTGATGGAGGGCATTGTCAAGGAGAGGCTAGGGGGGACCTGGATAAGTCAGGGTGCCTGGACAATAGACAGCATGGATTCATCCCAGGAAATCATGTCAGACAAACCTGGTGGAGTTCTATGACGGTGACAAGTGCCTTGGACCTGGGTAGACCAGTGGATGTCCTCTTTCTAGACTTCAGCAAGGCATTTGACTCTGTTCCTCACGTGGGCCTGTTGGATAAGCTGGGAGAAATGGGGGTGGGGAACCAGACGATCAGATGGATAGGCAATTGGCTCCAGGACCGGATAGTTGGGGGGATAGTCTCATCCCCAAGGAGGGTCATTAGTGGGGTCCCACAGGGATCAGTCCTTGGGCCCCTTCTGTTCAATGCCTACATATCGGACATAAGGACAGGAATCAGGAGTGAGATGAGTCTCTTTGCAGATGACTCGAAACTGGGGGCAGTGGTGGATGGGGAGGAGGGGAGGGTGGCCCTACAGGGGGACCTGGAGGCTCTGGAAAGATGGTCTAGAAAGTGGAAGCTGAGGTTCAATGCAGGGAAATGCAAGGTACTCCTCCTGGGGGCCAGAAACCCAGGTCAAGTGTACACCCTGGGGAAATGCTACAAGTCTCGATGGCTGAGAGGGACCTGGAGGTGGTGGTGGATGTCAAGATGAACAACTCTGAGACTTGGAGGAGGGCAGCAGCCAAGGCCAACAGGATGCTGGGATACATTGCTAGGGGGATCACCTCCAGAAGGAGGGAAGTGATACTCCCTCTGTATAACTGCTTGGTGAGGCCGCACCTTGAGTACTGCATGCGGTTTTGGAGGCCACACTTAAAGCGGGACATTAACCTCCTGGAGAGGGTCAGAGGAGGGCACCAAAATGATTTGGGGCTTGGGGACAGGACCTATGAGGAGAGGCTCGAAGAGCTAAATATGTACACATTGGAAGAGAGAGGGACCTCGGGGACTGATAGAGGTCTTTAGGTACATGAAGAGGGTAAATAGGGGAGGAACAGTCAGGGTGCTTGAAGGAAGGAGGAAGGGGCCACTAGAGGGCATGGCTGGAAGCTGGAGGGAAGATTCAGGGAGAAAGGAGGAGGTGCTACTTCACTGAGAGGGTGGTGGAGCCATGGAATGCACTGCCTAGGGGGCTGGTGGAGGCAGAGACAGTGGAGGGGTTCAAGAGGGGGTGGGACAGGTACAGGGGAAGGGTTCTGGAAGCAAAATCCAATGCAGCAAGAATATCCGGAACTGGGAAGGGAGAAGCCAGAGAAGGCGAGGGGGACAGCAAGGTCAGCACCCAGGTTGGGGACTGACCAAACGAGCAGACACCAAAGACCGTTAGGCCTATTCTGCTGGCATTTTAGTATGTTAGTATGTTAGTATATTATATGGTTTTGACTCCATTCTGTACCTGTTATTTTTGCTGTGATCTAGCAGACTATAACTATACTATTTCTCACTCTGTATACTTATCACCATCGTGATTTTTATTTCTGTATTGTACTGTCCTAACCAGGACCTCCTTGCAAGTGAGCTTTGCTCAGAGGAGCCTTTCCTGGTAAAACAAATAAAATGAAAAATGAAATGAAAAGACAGATGTCAGATGACAAGCCAATGTTGTTCCAGTGCCTGATGAATGGGACAAATTACCTACTCCTGCCAAACTGCCACCTTAGCTAATAAATTTAAAAACAGCTACGTTCACTCCTGTCTGAACCATGTTGATGCTTATGATCTGGTATGTCACTATGTATCACAACTGTTAGTTTACACTTTTGGAATTGTTTTAATGTACTGTATGGCTTGTGTTATTTCTAATGTTAATTTTCTGTTTATTTAAAACATTGTGTTCATTTTCTGGTTGCCATTTTCCTGGTATCTAAATGAAAACAAAATGTTGCAACACATAGAGTTATCCCAAAGAGCAGCATGTTAAAAAAAATAGGCATGACATGGCGTGGTGTCAGTATTTTTTATCATTAGTGTACTCCATGCATTAATAGCAGTGAGAGAGTAGAGTATTTTCACATCTGCTATGTATTATGCATGAAAGGTGAAATTAGTTTTTTTTTTTGCAGGTGACAGTCTAGTTGTTCTGTTTGTAATAATATACTGTATAAAACATCAGAATAATATTGTATAGGCTTTGATTTACTGTGACATAGAGAATTTGAAAAAGGGGGAAATCTGAGTCTGACTGGATCTCTAATTCTGAATTTCTATCCCTGACATTCCCCTGCACTGTAGCTTAGTATGGCATGAACTGCTAGGGAAGACATTGTCATGAAAAAACACTATCCCATTAGCAGCTGCATGGACATGCATACAAAACAAGATGAAATGCATAGATCTTTCAACACTGCCACCATCTGTCTATCTTAAAAAGCAGCAACAAATTATCCGATCTGCCAGAGTATGTTAATAAGCTAAAGAATTGAATGCTACAGTTATCCATGGCATAATATGATTAATAGATGGTCTTTAGCTTGCTGGAAATGTATATGCCTTCCATTACTACAGTTAACTATTTGCTTATTTTGACTCTCATACCATGTTCACAAGAATCAACTGTGAACATTTTCTTCAACTTAAGGAATGGAAATTCTTAGACAATTTAGGGAAATATTTCTTTCAAAATGATCCTGTTGCTATTAAAATATAATGCAAACAAATCAACTGGTAATTATATGTACTAGACAGCAGATAGAATGCTTGAGAAGGAGCAAATCAAGAGGCACAGAAATCTAAATATTAAGATTTGATTTGCAATATTTCATAGGGCTTGTTTTGCACAAACTGCAACATACACTATTTAGGCCATAGAAACTGATGGCATGCCTTACAAACAGTGTACATTTGTTAGTCTTTCTGTAGATTAATAGTGCCATCATCTGGCCAAAAAGAATATAGAATAAGTAGAAATCTACTGTTCTTAACTGGTATACTGTTTCAATAACACCTTCCAGATAAGGCTAAGGGGCAAAGGGCCAGTCTTAAAGTGCCAATCTACACCTGTAAAAGAATTTCTGGGGTGCGCTAGCTTTGATCCCCAATGTGAAGATTAATTTACAGAATTGTTCCAGCCCCCTTCCCCAGAAAGATGACAAGCAAATCGTAGACTATTTTCATTTTGTTTGTTTCTTTCTTTATTGATGACTGGAGAGACACTTGAACTACTGTAAGGTCCATTTCCAAGTGTATCCTGGGGCATGTATTTGTCAAAGACAACACACATAATCTACATTTTAGTTATTTATTCAAGTCTCAAATTACAAACCTTTGAATTAAGAGCTTGTTTACAGAGGTTCCATGTCAAGCAGACAAAAAACACATATGATACACACAGGCTTCATACATTGGTTACGAACAGGTTACATTACTGGATACATACAGTACATGAGGTCATACAAATCATGCACTTCATACAGAAAATTAATAACTAAACGCAAATTTCATTTTCAAGTAAAAACATTTTAAAACTTAATTTAAATATATGTACAAACTGTCTACTTCTAATATTAGTAGATAATAAGTTCAAAGATTGAATAGTGTGTTAAGAAAAAGTATGTTGATACAAAATTGTCTTTTTTAAAGGACTTTTCAATTCTATTTTAGAAATACTGTAGATTGAAGGTTGCAGTGGTTGTTATAATCATTGCCTGTAAAATCTCTGGAGTATCACCATTCATAGTCTTTCACACAATTAATCACTCAAAATATTTCACTCTAGTCTCAATAGAATACCAGACAGATGTTGTATATAAACAACACTGATGTGTTCTTGGGTGTATATTTCAGACAAAACAGCATGCATTATTATAAGCATACGTTTCTGAAAATGATCTGTTGTTGACCTGAAAATAGGGAGCTGATTGTCCATTAGTGGAAAGATCAAACTTTATGCTACTGATTTTCACATCTCAAATGTTACACAGGCCTAATGGTGGTATAAAATCCCTAGCCTCTTACTCACCTTCTTAACCAAATTTTCTATATGGCATGCACAGAACAGTGTGATATTCAGAATTATACTTAAATAATGGAAGAAGCTGACCAGAGTCATGAGGTTGACTCTGGAGTCACAATCCAATAATTGCATTGCCCTGAAAAAAACTTGTCTTGGTCTTCTTGCCATTTAAGATTAATAATTTTTTTGGGGGGAGGGGGTAATCAATATTGTAAGGTCTCCAAATAAGTATGCAGGCCAGCCCAGTGGCACTGACGGCTGAGGTGTGTGACACAGCACCTCTTGCAATGTCAGTGACCCTGGCTTGGGAGCATGCTTGGGTTTAGAAGAAGAAGAAGAAGAAGAAGAATCAGCATTTATATAGCGCTTTTCATATACAGTATCCCAAAGCACTTTACAAGCAATGCTAGACTGCTAGTGAAGTGACTGAATGTGTGGTGGCGGCCATATCGCACGTCATCACCCACACACAGCCTGGATAATTGCATGAACTGGTTTATGGAAAGGGGAATGTTGGCCAGGACACCGGGAATGTTCCCTGCTCTTTGCAAAAAGTGCCCTGGGTTCTTTTACTTCCACCTGGACACCCACCAGGACAACACCAGGATGGGCAGAAGGGACCTCGGTTTAACGTCTCACCCGAAGGACGGCACACCCCAGCAGTACAGCACCCCCCCAATACTGCATTCGGATGCCAGTGATTTTTAGGTGCAAGTCCAATCCCAGTGTGGGACGAGAATCCACGATCTTCTGATCCAGAGGCGGATGTGCTACCAACTGAGCCACGCTGACACCTGGGTTGCTGGGGATCATCAGGGGAGAGAGAGGATCAAGCAACTGAAAGACTGTTCTCCTGTCCCAGGGAGGGAGAGTCAGCTATCCTGCTCCTTGGCTGCTCCTGGTGGAAGCCAGGTGACAGCATCAGAGTTAAGGGCAGCAAAGGAACTCGGCTACATGGTGTGCAGAACAATGGAAAAAGGAACTGGGGACCATGGACTCAGTAAAATCCTGCCTGCTGCATCTTGTTACAGCTGACATTGATAGTTCACTGAACCCCAGATCTGGATTATGAGTACTGGGTCAGGGAGGACAACCCTCCCATTCCCAGACCCACTGTGGGGGGAAATCCATGGAGGAAATGAGGATCAGTGGTGCCAGTGGACAGCAAATGGATGGGGGGACAGGACAGGGTGAGCTAGCCCGCCCATGTTGCACGCTGGGAGGAAAAACAAATGATAAGAAAATGATAAAAAAAGTGCAGATTCTTAATTTCCACAATTTACTTACTTTATATAAATAAACCTGAATTCTCAACAGTTGTGACGATCAACGCACAACCCTAATACATTTACTGGAGAGATACACCAAGCACATTAGCAACACACAATGCAACATCAAACAGGGTATTCTTACATCAGGTCAGAGCATTCGGGGATGGAAGTCAATGTGCGTCAAGGCTCACAGCCTGCCAAACAAAATCTCTGATCTCATAGCCATGATGGCAGAAGCACAACTAGACTGGGTCGCAATTATGGAAACTTGGTTCACCATGAACCACACCTGGGATGTCCATATCCAAGGATATACTGTTTTCAGGAGGGACTGGGAGGGAAAGAAGGGAGGGTGGCTGTGTATGTAAGGGAAGGAATCACTGCAACAGAGATCCAGGGGAAAGACAGTAAATTGGAGGCCCTATTGATCACCCTGGGAGTTGGGGGCAAGGCCTCCATCAGGCTGGGAGTTATTTACAGACCCCCATCCCAGGGGACTAAGACAGAGAAAGAGCTCCTAGAAACCATCCTGAGGATGCCTGACAAGAGGACTTACTACTGGTTGGGGACTTCAATCTACCAGATGTGGATTGCTCCTCATACACAACATCCTCAGAGCAGAGCAGGGAATTCCTGCGTGGCCTGTAAGGACCAGGACTGGTTCAACTGGTGGACACACCTACCAGGGACAAAGCAATCCTGGATCTGGTTCTCACAATCAACACCAAGATTTCTGATGTTCATGAAGGGATCAACCTGGAGAACCTGGTGAGTGCGTCAGTCACTCACTCACTCCAGCAGCCTGGATCTCAGTTGCGAGAGGTGTTTTACTCCCACAACTGCAATATGCCCTCCTAGTTCTCTCTCAGGCTAATGCAGGGGTTCTTCGCAAATGGCATACATCCTACAACAATATCTGTAGATTTGCCCTTTCAGCTCCTTGCCTAACCCATCACTGTCTACTCTATCCTGCCTTAAACTGGCTGTGTCCTGATGCCCTTTGTTCGTATACTCTAGGGTGATTTGTTGATTCCTTAACTAGATCTCCTCATCCCTCCTTGCTGGGGGACATGCTTGCTCTGGTCTCTCACTCTCGAGCCCTTAGGTCATCATCCTCTCCATTGCTCTCTGTTTAGCCTTGCTCCACGAAAATGGGTGAACAAGCCTTCTCCTACTTTGCTCCAAGGTTTTGGAATTCTCTCCCCGTACATGTCAAGATCTCCTCATCTCACCTTACATTTAAGCATGCACTATTTTCCCACCTCATTGCACAGCTCCTACCCTGTGGAATTCTCTACCTCATTGGTTGAGAGAATGCCCGACCATCGATAGTTTTAAAACTACTTTAAAAACTTATCTTTTTAACTTGGCTTTTTCTTTATAGTTTGTTTGCTTAATGTTGATTTCTGTTTTATTATCATATACAGCGCCTTGATTTTGAAAGGCTCTTTATAAATAAGCACGAATTGAATTGAATTGAATTGGTAACTTTGACTGCACTTAATTTCTGCTCTGTCTCTATTTTTGTCCAACACTCTGTGGCCTTGCTCATTTTTCCTTACCTGCCATGTGTTAAAGTGTCTCTACCAGTCTGTTCTCCCACAGCTAGGCCTAATACTTCGGTACCTCATATTATGTATAATTCATAAGTGTACCTTCTGGGAATTAATTCACTTCTGTTGTTGTGATCCTTGTGGCTTATTATCCTCTGTGGCTACAGCTGCCATTGTAATTGTGCGAACAGTTCTTCATCATTATGTAAGTGATTGTTTGCCACTGCTGTATTCTTCATGCTGTACTCTACCAGGTCGTGCCTGAAATAGACAGGATTTTTGCCTAGTGCACTTATCCAGTTACCAAAAGCTAATAAATAAATAAACAGTGACCACAGGTCAATGTGGTTATCAGTAAACAAAACAGAAGATACAAGTCACACAAAAATCAAGGTGCTTGATTTCAGGAACGCAAACTTTCCAAAAATGAAATCCAGGATTAAATCCATATTTGATGTCGGTAATAGTGGGGTTGTGGAGGACTGCTGGGAGACCTTGAAGAATGCTTTAATAGCAGTGACAGAACAATGCACACAACAGATCAGCAAGTTAAAAAGAAGGAAGAAGCCTCTCTGGTTCTCCAAAGTAGTAGCGATCAAAATCAGGGCAAAGAAAAGAGCTTTCAAACAATATAAAGAGGCAAAATCGGAAACAGACATGGAGGAATACTAGAACAAACTCAAAGAGGTAGCAAAATGCAATTAGGAATGCCAAAGCCCAGACAGAGGAGAGAATAGTGCAAGGGGGTAAAGATGGGAGATAAAACTTTTTATAGATACATACGGGAAAAAAGAAAGAGTAAGGGGGGATAGTCTGACTAACAACAAAGGAGGGCCAGCTAGTAGAGCTAGACAAAGACAAAGCAGAGTTACTAATTGAATTTTTCTGCTCAGACTTCACAATAGAAGATAGCAATAAAGGAGCAGCACTGGAGAAAACTGCGCACAACAGTGAAGGGGCGCACAGGCCCCTTCACAAGGGAAAGGGTCCTAGAAGAACTAAGTAAACTGAAGGTGGATAAAGTCATGGGGCCAGATGGTATCTACCCTAGGGTACTAAAACAGCTTTGGGAAGAAACTGCTGCACCGCTAACTGAGCTTTCAGTAAGTCACTAAATAGTGGCAGAGCACCTCAGCACTATAAAAGGGCAACAGTAGTGCCCTTGCACAAAAACAGAAGCAGGGAGGAGGCATGAAATTACCGCACAGTAAGCCTAATCTCAGTGGTAGGGAAAAGCATGAAGTCATTCCTTAAGGAAAGAATAGTGAAGTATCTAAAGGAAAGCAGAAAGCTTGACCCCAAACAGCATGGCTTCACAGCAGGAGGCTCATGCCAGACAAACATGATTGATTTCTTGAATGGGGTAACCAGAACAGTGGACTAAGGTGGGGTGGTTGACATGGTGTACCTGGACTTCAGCAAGGCCTTCATTACCATTGCCCATAGGAGACTAGCTAATAAACTGGTAAACACAAGTGTCAGTCAGAAGATAGTCAACAGGATTATAAGCTGGCTTCATAACAGGACCCAAAGAGTTTTGGGCAGGGTGACCAGTGGCTTTCCACAAGGGTCAGTGTTAGGTCCAGGGCACTGGGTCACAATATAGCGGTTCAGAACAGTGTGATCAAGAACTGTGCAGAAAAAAATGTTGCTTTTTTGAGGTGCTCTGCCCCTGGGCACCCTCTGCTCCCCCCTGTACTTAAAGATCCCACCTCCAAGGGGAGCAGATCATTGGGCAAGATGAAATATGTGGGGCTGTGGAAAAAGTAAGTACCGACAGTGATAAAATTGAGTAAGACTAGGATTAGAACCCTGGTCTCCACTGCCACCCAGCTGAGCTGCACCATGACTCAGCCCTTCATGCCACCGGAGCAGCTCGGCCAGACTCCTAGATCCTTCTGTCCTTGTGCTCTACCAGCATCATGGACAGCAACCTGGGGAGTGCTTACTGCACAGCACTGCTAATCCCCTCTTGCTGTCTGTGGTTGCACTATACAGACTAGCACTGTGTTGTATAGTGCTGTTCTTGTAGCGCTATTATAGTCGGTTACCTAGGTGCAGTGCTCTTCAGCATAGCCCTGCAAAAGGCACCCTCTGCCTACTTTTTGGTTGTGTGTGAAAGAGGGAATGGACTGACCTTAGAGTCTTTCTTGAGGCTTGCAGGTTATTGAGGATGTCCTGGACATTTGCTCCAATGAGCTTGTATCCTCTGAAAGGGGTGTTCAGAATGAATTGTTGGACATCACTAGCAAATCCTGACACTCTCAGCCAAGAATGCCTTCTTATGCAGATGCCAGTTGCAGCTGTTCTGGTTGAGGGCATCTGAATCATCATAGGTAGACTTTAAGGGCCTTGAGCATCTACTGCTTCTGGAGACCATCTAGAAGGAACTGGGCTGCTACTTTAGTCTTTTACCAGAGGAAATTCTGGTATTTGACCATATGTGACTGATGATTTGCTATTCTTAGGCTTACTGTGGTGGGGGCAAAGGTTCTCTTTCCCATAAGGTCCAGTTTTCTTGACTCTTTATCTGGGGGGGGGGAGAACTGAGGTGTTTAGGCACCTTAGACCTATCATGGGCTGCCTTTATCACTACTGAATCAGCCTCAGGTTGGCCTGTGAAAAAAGCTTTCCTGAGGAGGCCTGGTACAGCTAGTTTGCATTTCTGGGCATGGCAGGGATCAAGCTTGGTCTGTGTAAGGTGGCTAGAGTGGCATCCTCTAGTGCAGCCAGTAGAGTAGGAATGATAAGAGATGGAGAATCTGGTAGCTTCTGAAATTCTACAAAGTTTCTCTTAGTCATGTCTTGCTCCTCAACATTAAATCCCATTGCAGTTTGGAGTTGATTCAATAATAGAGATGAAGGAGGGGTTTTCAGGAGGGGACCTCATGGTATACAATGCAGAGTCCTCCCTCCTGGTAGAAATGGTGGAGCCAGATCTGTCAGATGGGATCCCATCCATATCTTCCTCCTTGTCTTCTTCCTCTTGTGGAAGTAGGTGAGGGTAATATTCTTGATCCTCATTGACGGGCCCTGAAGGTCACAAGGAAGGATGTGAGGATGTCAACATCCAGGAGTGTGAAGAGCACATCGACAGAGCAGATCTCGACACAAGTTCTGGTCTAAGAGGCCCCCTGTCGTTGTGCCTGGCATAGAAGGAGGAGGTATCAGGCACTGTATAAAGGAGGAGAGCACCATCTGCACATTGATGGTGGCCTGCATTGCAGGGGTGCATTGCGACATAGACAGGGGAGACTAGAGCCTCAACATCAACTGGCCATCACTGGCCAAAGGAGGTCTGGTGGAACTCACTGCCAGCTGACCTTGAGGATTCTGAGGTCTGAACTGCAGGAATTGTGACATCAATGGGCTGTCAAGAGCCGCAACGTCAATGGGCCTTCGATGGCCATGGGAGATCTGGTGGAACTTACTGCCAGAACTGACCTTAGGGGTACAAAGGTCTGAGTGGCAGGAGGCAGGAGGCATCTCCACCAAAGCAAATGACAATGCAACAGCAGTCAGTGCCATGCATAGTGGTGATCAGGAGCATGCTGGGGGATTAAGACCATATGAATATGCCAGCAGAAACAGGCCACCTGGTCTATCTAAGTCTGCTCAAGAGTGCAGCCAACACCCTTAGTTTGCAGCTTCCCCACCCCCCTCTCCTTTGTCATCCCAGTGCTACCCACACCTCCCCCACCCCCACCCTCACTCTCCCCTGTTCCTTGTCCCATGCCCTTTTGAAGCTGTTCACAGATTTACATGATACCACCCATTCTGGTCGGGCATTACATTTTGCTACCACCCTCTCTGTGAAATAGTGTCTCCTCATTACCTTCCTAAATCTTCCCCCCTCTATTCTTAGCTCGTGCCCCCTGGTGACCCTCCCCCTCCTTAACTTAAAGACCCCATCTGCCCCATCCTTATTGATTCCCCTGAAATATTTGAATGTCTCTATCATGTCCCCCCTGTCCCCTTCTATCCTCCAGGGTGTACATTTTCAGGTCTCCTAGCCTGCTGTCATAGTCTCTCCCCTCCATTCCACATATCACCTTTGTTGCCCTCCTCTGCACCCCCTCCAGTAGCTTGATATCACACATTAGATATGTCCTCCAAAACTGCACACAATACTCTAAGTGCGGCCTGACCAGCAACCTGTAGAGGTGCAAGATCACCTCTCTTCACCTGAACGAAAACCCCCACGATATGCACCCCAGCATTTTGTTCGCAGCCACTCTTCTGCACTGGGCAGTGTTGTTCATGGTCCCTGTTATCATTACCCCATAGGTCCTTTTCCTCCTCAGTGAACACCAGCTTAACCCCCCCCAGCCAGTATTCTCTCCTTGGGTTCTTCACCCCAAAGTTCATAACCTTACACTTCTTTGCATTGAACCCCAGCTACAACCTCTCTGACCTCTCCTCTAGCTTGCATAAGTCCCCCTGCAGCTGCTCCCATCTCTCCTCTCCATCCACCACTACTCCAATTTTGGTGTTGTCAGTGAACAGACTTACCTTGCTCAGCACCCTGTGGGCAATGTCTGATATGAAGAGCCCAAACAACACTGGCCCCAACACAGAGCCCTGTGGCACCCCACTCATCACCGGCCTTGGAATTGAGAGCTCCCCTCTCACTACCAACCAATGCAGCCTGCCAGTCAGCCAGCTTGTAATCCAGTTCATCATTTTGCCACTACCCCTACACCAGTTATCTTCTCCCAGAGCCACCCATGAGGCTCCGAATCGAAGGCCTTCCTGAAGTCCAGGTAAAAAGCATCCACTACATGACCTTTATCCAGCTCACCTGTCACCCAGTCATAATATTTTCTGAGGTTGGTTTGACAAGACTTCCCTGAAATGAACCCATGCTGCCTCACATCCTGGAGGCCATTGTCCTCCAGGTATGACACCAGTCTTTCCTTTAGTATCATTTCATCCTTACTCTGCTCCCTCTCCCAGTGTTTGTGTTTTACTGAATATTTCTCTCAGGTCTTGGAGGACTGGGAGCCTGAGGAGTGGGTTGGTGATGTGGTGGAGCTCCTCAGCTGGAGCTCTCTCTCTCCATTCTGGCTACCTGCTGCTGGAGGAGGAAGTTTTGCAGGGATTTCTTTTGGTGTTGCTCGGTAACATGATAAAACTTCAGGCAGATCTCGCAGGCCTTAATGTCATGGTCCTCTCCAAGACAGCAAACACAGATGACGTGGTCATCACTGGAGTAGATTTTTCTACTTCATGCACAGTAATGGAAGAGTTTTGCTGAGTCTTTCATCCACATACAGAACAACAGCAATCACTTTAAAATAAAATGATAATTACTAAGCTGAGAAAAGAAATAAAACAGAAAATTCAAAGATTAGCAGTTGACACTCATTCCTTCTTTCTGAGAACCTCATGCTGATGTTCTCCCTCTCCCCTGTTGCATCAGGATTTTGTGCTGGTGGCCCTCTCTTTCTTCAGCCTCCAGTCTGACTCTCTCCCTCTTGGCCTCAAGCCTTTCCCCATGCAGTTCTGCCTAGCTCAATGCAAGCTCCATTTTCAGGAGCTCAAGTTGATTTTTGAGACTCTTCTGCATCAGTTCTTGGCTCAGGTCTTGGCTGCACTGCTTTGCCAGTTTGTAGCTCAAGGTTCAGCCTCTGTGACCTTAGTCTTGCTACTTTGATCATCTTCATCACTGACTGCCTGCTCCAAATGCATTTGGCCATACTTCTTAGTGAATGCCTGCCTACCATGCATTTAGTCATAGTCCTCCAGGGCTTCTATGCATCCATCTCTACTCAAGCCCTGCTAAACAGTCCCACTCCATTTGCACAACTCATGGAGCTGAGGGACACGAAAGTTGCTGAATGTTAGGGAGATTATACTTGCTAGCTATACCTTACTCAGCTGTGTTTCTAGAAATAAACAGAACAATAGTAACAGATGTGGGGATCAGATTGTCAAAGCTCCCAGTGCAGCGCAAGGGTCTTGCACAACAATGAATGGTGCAAAGTTCCCCTTGCACCAAACAATGCACTGGGAGCAATTCTCAATGGTAGCTTGTGTCAACTGCAGGCTGCCAGCCCCAAATGGGGCTTGTGCTGCCCATGCACCCAAACATGAACTGCTACATGGTGCTAGGGGGCATGTGGCAGACTCAAGTTGCCACATCCCTGAATGTGGAATTCTCATCAATGTCCCAGAAAGAGAAATTCTAAGTACTGTTAGACTAGCCAGAGCTGGTCAAAGGGCACTTAGAGATGTCTCCCCTTGGAGAGTTGCCTGTTTGCAGCAATGTGCTATGGTCCCCCTCCACAATTCCCGAGTTTGCCCATATTATTGATTATTATCATAGCCCCTTGCCCTGGTGGTTTAGCAGTTCTCCCTCCATGATCCCTGATGTTGTCCATAATATTAATCATTATTATAGCCCCTTGCCCTTGTGGTCAAGCGGTCCCCCTCCCCGATCCCCATTGTTGCCTGTAATATTAATTATTGTAGCCCCCTGCACTGGTGGTATAGTGATTCTCTACCCACCGACCAACCCCAGCAGGTAGTGCCCACCACCCCAATCCCCATCTCAAAACAGAACCGACGACCAACACAGCCCTTCTCTCACCTCCGTGGCTGGTCACAAAATTAACTGTCAATGACAGCATACTGTAAAATATAAGCAGTATGAACAATTTACAGTATGCGGGCATTGACAGTTTAGTCAGTGGCTGCCTGTGGAGGTGAGAGGAGGGCTTTGCTGGTCCCAGGCTCTTGTTTGGGATGGGGAGTGAGTGGGAGAGCCTACTTGTTGAGTGAGAGATGAAGGCAGAGACTATAATAATAAATATTATAGGCAACATTGAGATTCAGGAGGAACTAACTAGACTACCCGAATAGGGCCATAATAATGATCAATATTATAAGCAACATCGGATATTGGGAAGGGGGACCTCTAGACCACTAGGGCAGTGGACTATAATAATCATTAATATTATAGGCAACATGGAGGATTGGGGAGGGGGGCACCACCAGACCACCAGGCAGGGGGCTATATTAATGATTACTGTAATGGGAACCATCAGTGATGGGAAGGGGGCCACTATACCATTAGGGCAGGGAGCTATAATAATTAATATTATGGGCAACATTGAGTATGGGGGCACCACTAGACCACCAAAGTCTAGAGCAGTGCATGGCAGCCCTGTGGCTTGTGGCAAACCTTTCCATTGTGGCATCTGTTTGCTGTCTGGCTACCATTGCTACAAGCCATGGGACTTTGCCACCAGGACCCTGTCTGATAGAGAATCAGATGCAGGGTCCCTGGTACACTAGGCTTTGATGCAAGCTGCCTTTGGCATCAGCTTGTGTCAGTCTTAGGGCTCTTTGAGAATTGAGCCCATAATCTTTTTGTATATCCTGTTTTGTGTCTGTCAAGATAACTTTTCTACCAGCAATCTTTGTTTCTCTGTGTGGCAACTAAGACATTTACCTCTTTCTCTCTCAGGGTTCCTAGTTCCACCAGGAAAGCACACTGCCCACAAATTCTGGCTTTAAATTTGTGCACTGTGATGCTTGGCCAGCTGGTTATGATTGTTCTTTAATATTTGTAATATAAAAATGTAGTGTGTGATTTGTCTCCATAAGGCAACTGTGCTAGGGGTCAAGTTTTAGTGAGAATATAGGATGTATTAACCTGAAACCAGGAGGTATTTAAAAAGACTAGAGTGCCTTGATTAAGAGGTCTCCTGTTTATCTGACTTAATTGGAGCCAACCAGCTGCCAGGATATAGGGCTTGTAAACTTTTATGATGTCTTAGAGGAAAAACATGTTCCCATCATGGTGCTAAAGTTATATAAAATCCTTTGATCCTGGGGAAAAGAGGATCTGCTCGAGATCAAAGAGGGGGATGTTAATTAAGGAGTCATATTGGGAAATGAGTGTTTGCTGATGTCACCTTATTTAATATACCTCCTGATTAGGACATCATGTTTGTATATTTTTTTATATTTAACAAGGAGGAGCTAGGTGACATCATGGAAGAGGTGTGTTTGAGAGATAGTTTAATCTATTCTCTGTCTGATCTTTAGATACATTTCTTTGTGGGCTCTCAGAAACAAGAACTAACTATAAGCACTGTAAGAACGTAATACATTAGATAGGAAAGTCTGATTGTATTGTGGTACAAGTTTATGTTTGTACTTTTTAGTGATTGCATGCTTTGTGTTATATGGTTCTGTGTTTACATTTTACATATTTCTATACATTTTTAAGTAAATCTATACTTGAAAAGACTGCCTGGGTGTTTTTTTTTTCGAAGTTCTTTCTTTTGCCTGTAATGTATAGAGGGTTAAGACTGACAGAACTGTCCATAAGCTTAATGGTGTTACCAGACTGGGAAAAGGTAAGAATATACCTAAGGTCTTTTGTAGAGTTTTAAAGGTTCATTTTGGGTACCTGGTTAGGTGCCCTGAAGCGCAAGATATCTGGCATCCCCCAAAGAGCAGATTGTCTGAACCTGTACGGTTGGGTACGCTAGCATAAGGTTCACAGTTTGAATCCCCCCAGAACTTGAGACCAAAGGTGATTCGGACCCACAAACAAACAGGAGGGTTACCCTGTTCTGTTAACTGTTCACAATACTGGGCTCAAAGGTTGGCACTGTGGGTGCAGAGGGCCTGACCTGCTGAGTGCATTTGTGACAGATTGGTTGGCAGTGGTGTAGTTATATTTGGTGACACAAGCTTTAATTGTTCTGTGTGTCAGCTTGATACTGTACAGCTCACTTGCAAAATAATGCAGTGATTTATTTTTAAAAAGGAAACTGAACTATATCATTTGGCTTACAGTCAAGTTCCTCCCTGTTTTATTCTTTTTTCTAAAGTGCAAGTTAGAGTAGCCATAGTTAGGGTAGAAGATGGCTTCCAACTACAGTGGGCACACTGTAGACTACTTGAGGCAGTTGTGCAAGGACAGAGGAGTCCTATACGAGGTGAGAGCCACCAAGCAGAACCTCATGGATGTCCTTATGGCAGCAGATAACCAGAGCATCGAGTCATTGACTGTGACTATAAAAGACCAAACTTTGAGCATGGAAGGGCTAGCAGCCAGTGCAGTGTCCAGACCCAATAAGGATAACAGCAGGGCCAGTGCCAGCAAAGGGACACAGCAGCAAGGGAGGGTCACCAGCATTCTGGAGCCAGAAGCACTCAGACTGCAGATTGAGCTGTGCAGAATGTAACTAGAGTTCCAAAGAGAACAGTGAGAGGCAGACCGTGAACAGCGAGAGGCGGACCGTGAGGAGTGTGAGAGCCAGAGGTGACATGAACTGGAGAAGCTATGACTCCAACCACCTGCACCAGAGCAGGTAAATGACTGGGATTTAACTGGAACTACAGGATTGGGTTACAAATTGAATTCCAAATTGACAGCTGAATTTTAAGAGGGGAGGATATGGATGCCTTTTTAAATTCCTTTGAAAAAGTTTGTATTCAGACTAAAATTCCTAGAGGGTCCTGGAGCTTCTAGCTATCCCCGCTACTTACCGGGAAAGCTCAGGATGCATTGGGTCACATGGACAATGAGGACAGTAATGATTGCAGCAAACTAAAAGCTGCACTGTTAAAAAAGTTTGATTTAACTGCTGAAGCATACAGAGCTAAATTCTGTAAGATCAGGAGAAGCCCTGACATGAGCTATGAGGAGCTAGCCATGAAACAATGTCAGTTTTTAAAACGTTGGTGGGAAATAATTGAAGCAAACTCTGTAGATAAAATTTAAAATGCAATATTGTTAGAGCAGTTTTTTGGGGGCATGCCCAACAGAGCTGAAATCCTGGCTGGAGGACCAAGATCCCAAAACTGTGCAAGAGGGTGTTGAACTCTCGGACCGCTATGTCAAGAACAGACCTGCTCTGAGAGTGAATGGAGCTGGTGTGGCAGTGCAGAAAGGGAAAAGTACACCTTCAGGGCAGCTAAAACCCCCAATGCCTCAACCAAAACCAGTTAGCCCTAGGTTTCAAAGAAAAGATTTCTCTGTTGGTTTTGTAAAGAATCTGGGCATATTGCCAGACAGTGCCCCAAAAGGGCAAGCAATATGCAACAGGGGGCTAGGAGAGAAGTGGGTTGTTTGTGTGTCCCTGGAGGTATGCCTGTGAACATGAGGGAACACATGCACCCAGTCACGGTGAATGGTGTACAGACACAAGGGCTAAGGGACACAGAGGCATCCCTGAAATTGGTAAAAGGGGCTCTGGTAGAGCCTGGTCAGCTTACACCCAATAAAAATGTCAGTTTACAAGACTTTACTGGTGAGGAGAAAACATTGCCCCTCGCTAGTGTTCTCCTAGGCTGGGGTGAAACAGGGGGAACTGTGCAACAGGTGGCTGTAGCCAAAACATTAGCAGCTGACATCATCCTTGGCAACGATCTCTAACAGGGGAATGTGTGTGCAGTTACCAGTAGCCAAGCAGGAAGGGGAAAATTGTAGTTCCCTGGACCCCACAGAAGCCATTGGGGACACCACTGGGAGGCTGGTACCCCAGCCTGAGTCTCCTGATATGGAGACTAATGAAAAGGGGTAGAAATTTCCCCAGTAGCAGTTAATCACACAGCTACGGAGGGTTACTCCGAAGAGGGATGGGTGATCCATCGTCAAAGGGTTAGGGATGACAGTGATCCTGAATGCCCTGAAGTTAGTGCTAGGGACCCTAGTTTGGAGGCTGAAGGGGACC
Source organism: Neoceratodus forsteri (assembly GCA_016271365.2). Lineage (NCBI taxonomy): Eukaryota > Metazoa > Chordata > Ceratodontiformes > Ceratodontidae > Neoceratodus > Neoceratodus forsteri. The sequence goes on from CM028129.1 coordinate 1,023,908,861, forward strand.
TGTCTCATGCATTGGGAATTTGTAAGGAGTTTGCAGCTGCTTAGAAAAATGATCCTAGTCTAGAGAAGCTGAGGGCTTGGGCAGACTCTGATGGTACACTGGGAGGTGATGGTAAACATAAGGTTTATTGGGAAAATGGACTGATGTATACTCAGGTTGTGCAGGCAGAGGGATTGGTGATAGGCAGGCAGCTTGTCATTCCCCAGGGGTATCATGAGCAGTTGCTCAAGATTGCACATGACATTCCCTTGTCTGGTCATCTGGGAATCATGCCCACTATGCAGTGGTTTGCCCAGAATTTCTATTAGCCCAACTTCACCCAACAGGTGAAGGAGTATTGCAGGTCTTGTCACCGGTGCCAAGAAATAGAAAAAGCAGGTAAGAAAACACAAGCCGCCCTAATTCCATTGCCCACAGTGGAGCAGCCATTTCAGAGGGTGGGAATGAATATTGTGGGGCCTTTAAAAACCCCCAGCTTCTCCGGGAAGAGGTTCATCCTGACTGTGGTGGATTATGCCACATGGTATCCACAGGCAGTGACCCTATCCTCATTGAGGACAGACAAAGTGTCAGATGCCTTACTTGAGATTTTCTCCCATGTTGGGTTTCCACAGGAGGTTATCACAGATCGAGGGTGTTCCTTCATGTCAGACCTGATGAAATGTTAGTGGGAGAAGTGTGGGGTGGTGCAGAGATGCACGACACCTTATCACCCACAAGCCAATGGGCTTGTGGAAAGATTTAATGGTACCCTGAAGTCAATGCTCCAAGCATTTGCTGAACAGCATGGGAGGGACTGGGAGAAATACCTTCGCCACCTGTTATTTGCATACAGGGAGGTACCCCAAGAGTCAACAGGATTTTCCCCCTTCAAGTTCTTATATGGACACCGGTACGTGGGCCCCTAGACTTGATCTAGGAGGACTGGGAAGGTAAGCACACCACCCAGGGAACTCCCATAGTGGATTATATCTTTAGGATTAGGGAAATGCTGAAGGAACTTATGGGGACAGCCCAGAGCAACCAGGCAGCTGCCCAACAGAAACAAAAAGTGTGGTACAACCGCAGAGCCAGAGCTCACTCACACATGGTGGGTCAGGAAGTCATGGTCCTTATTCCGGTTCAGAAAGACAAGCTTCAGACTGAGTGGGCAGGACCGTACAAAGTAGTTAGGAAGGTAAATGACGTGAACTATATTATAGAGTTACCAGACTGAAGACAGACAGAAAGGATGTACCATGTCTACATGATGAAGCCATATGCTACTAGGGCTGACATGGTGTTTGCAGTATGTAGTCCTGGGGAGGGAACAGACAAAGGAGACCCCCTTCTGGACTTGCTGTAAGAAAGCAAGCTGGAGTCCTCTGTGGAGGCAGTAAAATTGTCTCCCAGGTAGCCCTGGACAAGATCCAGAAAGTAAGGAAGGTTTTAACAGACTTCCCCCCATTGTTTAGCATCAAGCATGTACTAACCCCATTAGCAATGGACGATGTGGAGACAGGGACACAGACGCCCATATGGCAGACAGCATATCAGGTGTCGGAGGCTGTCGAAAAGGACATTAGGAGGGAGGTGGAGGAAATGCTGGATTTAGGGGTGATCTAGTGATCTCACTGCCCCTGGGCCTCACCCATAGTCCTTGTGCCCAAGCCAGATGGCTCTACTCATTTGTGTGGACTATCATGGACTGAATGCAGTCACAAAGTTAGTTGCCCACCCAATGCCCCAGATGGAGGGACTCCTGGACAAGTTGGAAGGGGTGATCTACCTTATGACTATTGACCTGCCCAAGGGGTATTGGCAGGTAGAGTTAAAGGACAGAGCTAGGGAGAGGTCAACCTTCATCACTCCGATAGGCTTATTTGAATTTAAAGTAATACCTTTCAGAATGAAGAATGCCCCAGCCACTTTACAAAGGTTGGTGAACCAGGTGTTAATTGGTGCTGAGGAGTATGCCATTGCATACCTGGAAGACATTGCCATCTTTAGTGCCAGCTGGGAGGAACACCTGTTCCACATTAGGAAAGGGCTGGGCTGGATACAGAGAGCCGGGCCCACTGTCAAAGCTGAGAAGTGCCAGGTGGCCATGGGAGAAGTGACATACCTTGGGCATGTTGTAGTCTGGGGACAGCTCCATCCTAACCAAGCAAAAATTGAGAGGTGATCAAGGCATGGCCCAGACCAGAAATACAGAAGCAGATCCGGAGTTTTCTAGGGACAGCAGGGTACTATAGGAAATTTGTACCCAATTAGTGTGCCCTGGCTGCTTCCCTATCTGACCTGGTAAAGAAAAGGCTGCCTAAGAAAATTATCTGGGAACCAGCCTGTGAGAAAGCTTTTACCAGACTGAAGGAAGCACTGTGCAGTGCTCATGTGTTGACAAGTCCTGACTATAGCAGACCCTTTAAAGTTCAGACTGATGCCTCAGACATGGATATTGGGGCCATACTGAGTCAAACATCCAACCAAGGGAAAGATCACCCAGTAGTGTACCTGAGTAAAAAGTTACTTCCCAGGGAGCAGGCTTACTCTACTGTGGAAAAAGAATGTCTTGCCATAGTGTGGGCCCTAAAGAAGTTAAAGCCATACTTATACGGGCAGCATTTTGTGGTACAAACTGACCACAACCCCTTGGTTTGGCTGATGCAAATGGGAAAAGCTAATGGTAGATTGTTAAGATGGAGTCTTGCCTTACAAGGGTATGACATGACAATCTAACATAAGGCTGGAGTGACAAATCAGAACAGCAATGGCCTATCGTGTCTTTATGGGGAGCGAACTGATTTGGGAAGCTCATCCCATGCAGGGGATAGAGCATCAAAATTCAGTCTAGGTGGGGAGGATTTGTGACGCTTGGCCAGCTGGTTATGATTGTTCTTTGATATTTGTAATATAAAAATGTAGTGTATGATTTGTCTCCATAAGGCAGCTGTGCCATGGGTCAGGTTTTAGTTAGAATACAGGATGTATTAACCTGAAACCAGGAGGTAATTAAAAAAACTAGAGAGCCTTGATTGAAAGGTATCCTGTTTATCTGATTTAATTGAAGCTGACCAGCTGCCAGGATATAGGGCTTGTAAACTTATATGATGTCTTAGAGGAAAAACATGTTCCCATCATGATGCTAAAGTTATATAAAATCCTTTGATCCTGGGGAAAAGAGGATCTGCTCAAGATCAAAGAGGGGGATGTTAATTAAGCAGTCATACTGGGAAATGAGTTTTTGCTGATGTCACCTTATTTAATATACCTCCTGATTAGGACATCCTGTTTGTATATGTATTTATATTTAACAATGAGGAGCTAGGTGACATCATGGAAGGGGTGTGTTTGAGAGACAGTAGCTATTCTCTGTCTGATCTTTAGACACATTTCTTTGTGGACTCTTAGAAACAAGAACTAACTATAAGCACTTTAAGAAGGTAATAAATTAGATAGGAAAGCCTAATTGTATTGTGGTAGGAGTCTATGTTTGTACTTTAACCTTGTTCTTTTTAGTGATTGTATGCTTTGTGATATATGGTTCTGTGTTTACATTTTACATATTTTTATCCATTTTTAAGTAAATCTATATTTAAAAAGACTGCCTCGGTGTGTGTTCGAAGTCCTTTCTTTTGCATGTGATGTATGGAGGGTTAAGATTGACAAAACTTTTCATAAGCTTAATGGTGTTACCAAACTGGGAAAAGGTAAGAATATAACTAAGGCCTTTTACATAGTTTTAAGGGTTCATTTTGGATACCTGGTTAGGTGCCCTTAGGCGTAAGATACCTGGCATCCCCCAAAGAGCAGATTATCTGAGCCTGTACATTTGGGTACGTTAGCATAAGGTTCACAGTTTGAATCCCCCCAGAACTTGAGACCAAAGGTGATTCGGACCCACAAACAGACAGGAGGGTTACCCTGTTCTGTGACCTATCCATAATACTGCACTCGGAGGTTGGCACTGTGGGAGCAGAGGGCCTGACCTGCTGAGTGGGTTTGTGACATGCACTAATCCCAATGCTCTGCCACCAGTTCATTACAAAAACTACTTTGGGCTGTATCAGCTTCTAAGGATTTTTGCCTGAATTACTTCTCCTGCTGACACCACCTGGTTATACCAGGAAAATACCTCTGTCCTGCTCATTGACTTGGAAGGTAAAACACAGTAATATTTGTTAGAGTGCACTTCAGATGGTGGACCTTAAAATAGAGAATTTTCCTTTGCCAAGGAGAAATATTAAAATTACCTCTGCAATAAGGATGCTCAGCCACTGGTACTACAACAGTAGATTCCTGCTACTAAATGCTACAAGATATTACAAACAGGATATGTACAGCAGACAAAAAGTTACACACAGTTACAGAAAAGAAAAATAAAACAGTTTGAACAAATAGAATAAATGTGTAATCAAGTCTACAGTAGGATCTATATATGCCAGCTAACTTGAAAGAAACATTCACTGAGTCTGTTCTTTCCTCACCAAAATAAGCTAGCTATGGGAGCAGGGCTCTCCTTCCTATATGGGAAGACTCATCAAGAGACAGACCCCAGGTCCTCTATAAATGCTGCAAGAAGTGAGAGAGAGAGTTGTGGTACTCATGTACTCGGGGCAGTAGGATAAGACCTCTCTATGGAGTAACAGCCATCTTCAGTATTCCCCACCTACATGCATGTATGGTGCATGTGTGTGTGGGAGCATATGTGTGTGTGTGTGTGTGTGTGTGTGTGAATGTGCGTGCGCACATGCATGTGTATGTGTATGCATGTGTGTGCGCGCACGTGTGTGTGTGTGTGATGACGTCTGCCAGGCTGAATTGCCCTTTTCCACCTAGCCACATACTCACTGCATGAATCACACCTCTGAAAACTATCCCTAAAGTTTTATGACATTCTGTTGTCCTGTTTTCTGCATGTGGGAACCCCATCCCTGCAAGCTCTCTCCCATTCTTTTAATACTTTGTTTACTTCCTATCTGCTCAGTTGCCACTGTGGGAAAAGTAACGCCATCACACCTAGCATGCTGTCTTCACTGAAGGTTTCCCAGTGTAGCAGTTGGGACATATGACCTGAACTCCATTTTGTCCACCCATTACCATTCCAATCATAGAAAGAGCTTATATGAGAATTTAGCAGAAAGTAAAATAATTACAATAACAAAAGAGATTACATTAGCGTGATCACATTCCCATCACAGTAAGGCTTCAGTAAACAAACTTACCTGGAAACATGTACAAAGATGTGAACCAAGGCATTCCAATGTGTTAAAAGTCAGTTGGTCAGATGCATACTCAAGTTGCAGTGTTTGCATACTCATGAATAGTGTGCAGAATTGTATAATTCCAACAGAATGAAATTTCACAGAATTTTCAAAATTCTGTGTCAATTTCATTGAATTTTGCCAGAAACAAAATGATGGAATTCCATGCAGCATGAGTATTTCAGCAACATTTCCACAGAAATATTTTGTGCAGAAATGATTGTGGAATGGTTATCCATGGAAACTCCAGTCTGCAGGCAACTCGGCTGGCTGAGTACCCTCCCCCCAACCATCGCTGTCAGATAAAATTCCCTAGTGTTTGTCCCCCCCCATCAATTGCCAACAAATTTATTTCTCTGGTTCTAGTGCCCTCCTGCTGATTGCTTTCCCCAGTAATATAAATTAATTAATTTCCATGGTTTCCAGTGGCCCCCCATCACAATCCCCTAAGTTTTAATTCTCTCCCTGGTGTCTTATGAACCTTCCTCCCTGTCCCTGTTGCCCTGCTGTGGCTTGCTGCAAATAAAAACAAAGAATCAGATTCTTCCTGCTATCCAGCTGGCCCACCTCCCTATCCCTTACCCCCAAGCTGTAATTAAAGATCTATATTTCTTCCCCTGGTGTCTAGTGGATCCTCCACTCTTGCAGGTGGCTCTCATCCACCCTGCTCTGATCCCAATCCTGACTGCCAACCGATGACCAGCACAGCCCTTCCTCTCCACCATGGCCAGCTGCCTAGACTATAATGAATGAGTGAAGGCTTGTACAAGCACATGCTCATTTATTGACAAGTTGAAGAAAACTCTGCAGGAGGCTAGTCATGGGGGTTGAAGACAAGAGTGGAGGACTATGCCAGTCCCTGGTGGGGGATTGGGATGGGGGCAATGGCATAGTGAACCCCCTATGTGTGGTCCACCATGCCATTCCCCCATCCCGACCGCAAGGTGCCTACCACAGCATTCTCCCCATCCCAACACCCTACTGGGGACTGCCACAGCACACTACTGTCATCTGCAACATGCATGGCAGGCCCATCGTGGAGTTGTCTTGTCAGTGAATGAGTGCGTGCTTGTACAAGGACATGCTCATTCACTGTAGCTCAGTCCAGTGGCTGGCCAGGTTGGAGAGGGAGTGCCCTGCTGGTCGCCAGCTGGAGGTCAGGGTTGGGGGAAGTGGGGTGGTGAGGTGCTACTTGCAGGGGTGGAGGACCCACTATACTCCAGGGAAGAATTATAGACTCATAGAAGCTTGCTGGCAGAAAAGGACCCTTCTGGCCCATCCAGTCTGCCCACTCCTCCTTTTTTTAGGAAGAAATATATCATTTTAATTAAAGGGGATCAGAGATAGGAAAAGGGGGTCCCGCTAGACACTAGGGAGAATAACACTGTTTTTTTTTTATTAGAGTCTGCCATAGCCTGGCATCTCGGACAAGGAGAGGGGTCCACTAGAAACCAGGGAGGGAACTGAAACTTAGGGGATTGGGATGGGGGACCACTGGATACCAGGAAAATTGAAAATTAATTAATTTATTTTACCTGGGCCAGCAATCGGTGGTGGGAGGGAGCACTGGATGCCAAAGAAAGAAATAAGCCATGATCAGCGAGGGGAGTCACTAGATTTTAGTTGTGTGTTGGCGATTGGTGGTGGGGGGCATTAAACACAAGGGAGAGAATGGCTGGCGGAGTTACTTGCAGAATGATTTTCTGCAGGAAAAAATGCTGGGCCACAGAATATCATTCCACAGATTGCAGCAGGTGGAATTTCAGATGAACAAGCAAAATTCCAGTAGAAATTTTGCCAGCTGAGCTTTGCATTCCACGCAGCGCCACTCATGAAATTGAAGAGCTGATGTACAGCCTGGAATTTACAGTAATGTTCAGAAGTAGTCGGCTGTCTCATCTTATAGGGGAAACATTTTTTTTTCTTGTCTGTTTTGCTAATTAGAAGATTTTGTTACTGTCATTACTAGGTGTGATGTGTAGAATAGCACTGTTCCTAGAGGCTAACATAGTCAGTTCTTCTTTTCCCTATACATCATCATCAGCATTGTGACTTCACAGATTGAGTCATCAGTAGTAACCAAGAAGAGCCAATCGTCTGTTGTTTGATTGGTAACTTGATACACAAGTTACAATCAGGCAGCAAGGTTTGTGTTGTAACACTGACTGAGGTCAGATGCTGATGATGTAGTCGTAGGAAAAGAACTAGATGACTGTTTCCACATAAACCACTACTTTTCACATCACACCCAATACTCTCAGATAGCACACCATCTAATAAACATATAGGAAAAGAAACACACTTCACAAACAAAAAGTAGTAAGAGACTACTTTTAAAAATTGCTAACGTGTTCTGGCTGCTACTGTCTGCTGCTACTAGATCTTTAATGTATTCTCATACTGTGGTAAACAAGTAAAATACATGTTCCAACATGATTCTTCACTCATTGATCAGTTTAGCTAAGGAACTGTGTTACTGTGTACTTACATGTGTTTTGTGCATTGAAAGTAAATCATTTTGGGCCTCACAACATGATTAAACAAGGTACAGCTCAAATACACCAGTTTGCTTTATTTCTTATAGGAATGGACCTGTCCTCTTCTCCTAGGAGTCAGGCTGAAAATATTTTGGATGCCCTATGTTTTTCTCATACAGGGCACAATTTGCTAAAGAACAGATTCCCGTATTTAAAGTTGTCTTTGGGGCTTGCCAGCCTGATGTAATCGAGACTAAACTACCATAAGATTGTTAAAGAGCAAATGCATAGCCACAATTCTTCATGACCTCCTAATATCTCTTATATTGAAAGTATATGATGTTATGCCATCATACAATTCATTGTGTGCAGTAAAGATCTTTAAATACCTTAACTTGCCTAAACTGTTTCCCTCTGTACTGTGTTTTATATTCATTTTTGCAGCGTTAGTTTCAGCTGAGTCTGATGTCAGTCTTGTCTGAGCTTGTCTGAGGCTTTTCCTGGTAACTCTGTTTTGAGTCATTCCCACTTGCTTCTATGAGCGAGTGACCTCATTTGCCATAAGCTTTATGTGAAACTACTTGCCACCTTATTCCATTGCTAATCATTTTAAATTTTATTGCTCGCTCCCCCTATCTCAGTCGCTCGTTTCATTTCTGCTGGCGCTGCAGGCTGCCCTTTTGTACTGGGCTCCTGCCGCTGTTGACATCTTTTTCTGCTCACAAAGAAATCTGCAGCAGTCAAACACAGCTCCGTTGGCCTCACTCACTCCACCTGTCTCACTTGCTCGTTCCATTTCTGCTGGCGCTGCAGGCTGCCTTTCTGTACTGGGCTCCTGCCAGCATAGCCACCCTTATCTGCCCACAAAGAAATCCACAGCAGTGATGATAGAGCTCCATTGTGCTCTCTCTCTCCCCCTCTCTCACTCACTCATTCTGTTTCTCCCACCGCTGCAGGCTGCCCCTTTGTACTCAGCCCCTGCATGCATTGCTGCCTTTTTCTGCCCACAAACAAATCCACAGCAGTCTTGACACAGCTCCATTGGCCTCACTCATTCCCCCGTCTCACTCGCTCATTCTGTGTCTCCCGGCAGTGCAGGCTGCTCTTTTGTACTGGGCTCCTGCCTGTGTTGTCACCTTTTCCTACCACAAAGAAATCTGCAGCAGTCCCAACAGAGTTCAGTTGAGCTTAGTTACTCCCCCACCCCCTCTCAGTCGCTCAATCCTAATCTGTCCCAAACACTGAATTCTGACAGCGACTGCGGTATTGTGCGCCGGAAGTGCGGAAACACATTTTAGCCAGGATATGAAAAATGACAGCTGTACTGTTCATAAGGAGGTATGAACAAATGCCAGTGTTGAAAATGTGGTGTGAAAATATTACTAATTTGCCAAGCTACAAAGGAGCATGGAAACTGCACAACACACACTCGTAACACAGTCATTTTATGGAGTTTCATCACAAAATTTTTAACATAGGCATTTTAGAACCTCTGCTCATGAACAGTGTCAGTGTGATTTTCTTAATGTGTCTCAAACACTGATTTCTTATAGCAATCGCACTATTGTGCACCGGAAGAGCGAAAACACATTTCGTCCAGAATGTGAAAAATGACAGCTGCACTGTTCATAAAGAGATGTGGAAAAATGGCAATGTTGGAAATCTGGAGTCAAAATATTGCAAAGTTGCGAAGGTATGAGCCTGCGTGGAAACTGCGCAATGCACATTCGTAACATACTCATTTTATGGACTTTCATCACCAAATTTTCAACATAGGCATTTTAGGACCTCTGCTAATGAACAGTGTCACTGTTATTTTCAAAATGTGGCTTGAACTCAGATTTCCCACAGCAACTGTGCTATTCTGCGTTGGAACTGCAAAAACACATTTAGGCCAGGATTTGAAAAAATGACAGCTGTACTTTTCGTAAGGAGGTGCAGAAGAATGGCAATATTGAAAATCTGGAGTGAAAACATTATTAATTCATGAAGTTATGAGCATGTGTGCAAACTTGCTCATAACACAATCATTTAGTGGAGTATTGTCACCAAATTTTCAACATAGGCATTTTAGGACCTCTGCTCATGAACAGTGTCACTGTCACTTTTATAATCTGTCCCAAACACTGATTTCCCACAGTGACTGCGCTATTCTGTGCTGGAAGTGCAAAAGCACATTTCAGCCAAGGTGTGAACAGCTGTACTGTTCACAAGGAGGTGTGAAAAAATGCCAATGTTGAAAATCTGGGGCAAAAATATTGCAAATCGCAAAGTTAAGAGCATGTATTGCAACTGCGTAATGCATACTTGTAAAACAGTATTTTTTTTGATTTTTCCACTAAATTTTCAACATAGGCTTATTGAGAGCCCACCTCATGAACACTGGCACTGTTGTTTCGTTAATCGGTCTCAAAAGGTGATTCTGCTTAGTAACCACAAAATCATCTTTTGAGGCTGAGTAACACCATGACAGTGATAGAATTCATGAGGAGGGGTCCCAAAAACCCCATGTTGAAAATTTGGTGCCAAAATTCCCAAAAATGCCTGAGATATGCATCAAAGTTGAAAAAACCCTATTTATTCTATTATATAGATTACCGGCATTTCCTCATTTCGCGGTCGCTTTGCAGAGTGCAGACATGTTCCTGGTCCACCAAAGATCATCAAGCTGGATGCCAGAGCTAAGTATGGGGTGAGGGGGGTGTGGGGAGGCAGGATGTACAGTGGGTGGGCGCAGGTTGCGGAAGGGCGGCAGGGAGACAGCCGAGGGACCATTTCCTTTTTCACAGGTAAAAAAAAAAAGAGATTGCAGGACCATTTTTTGTTTTCAGGGGCATGTGGCATGCTGAGGTGGGCTCCCAGTGTGCCAACAGACTCTTTCTTTGGGGGCAGCTGTAGCCAACAGGGGATTGGGCACCCCGTCGGCACACAATAAAAGGGGGGGTGCCAGTAGGCTGTTACATTATGCCGATGGGGATTGGGCACCTATCAGCAGAAAACAAAAGTGGGGGGTTTAAATAATGTCAACAGGAGTGGGCGCCCTGTCGGCAACATAAAGTGTGGGGCACTGAAGCCAATGGGGATTGGGGCCCCCATCAGTAAATAAAAGTGGTGTGGGGGCACATGCTGCAAGGGGGATTGGGCATCCACTCAGCGGGGGGGTTAATATTGTTTGTGAACATGACAGCAAGCTGCCACAATGTTCATAAACAATATCACTGTTTCAGGGTCTCACCCTGCAATGACAGGTCGCTCTCTCATTGCAGTGAATGGCTGATGCTGCAATGACAAGGTGGCCCCTGATTGCAGCGGCTAATTTTTTACAAGTTGGTGGCATGCTGGCTGAACTACTGTCAGCAGCAGTGTGCCACAGCATTGGGGAAAGCGGGACAAGCCTTTATAGGGTGTGGGGGCATTGTCCACAACAGTGCCGCACCTCCACAACCTGCTTGTGGAAAAACCTGCCGCAACATGTTTCTTGTGCATGCATGCAATCAACATAAAAAGGGGACAGAGAGGAGTCAAGGGTGTAAGGGGAGAGGTGACTAAATGTGGAGAGTGATATGTACAGATGCCTGTAGCCTGGGAAACAAAATCCCAGACTTGGAGGCATTGATGCTGGAAGTGGACCTCGACATAGTGACAGTTACAGAAACATGGTGCAAAGAAAACCATGAATGGGACATACCCATACCAGGATATGCACAGTTCAGAAAAGACAGGGAAGGAAGGAAGAAAGTTAGTTGGAGTGGCCATGTGTGTGAGGGAGGGAATCAAAGCAACTGAAGTTCAAGGAATGCAGGAGGGAGCAGAGGCACTGTGCACCACCCTACAGACAGAAAATGGAGCCAGCATTAGAACAGGGGTGATCTACAGACCTCTGGGGCATGGAGAAGAGAGAGAGACAAAATACTAGTGGAAGCCATCCACAAAATTGCAACCAAAGGTGAACTATTACTATGAGGGGACTTTAATCTGCCAGATGTAGATTGGAGCACCCAAACTGCGAGCACAGCCAAAAGCAGGAACATCCTGATCGCACTACCGGGGACAGTTTGTGGCAGAACCCACTCATAAAGGGGCTATACTAGACCTGGTGCTCACCAATGGGGACAGGGTCAAGGATGTTAAGGTAGGCAGCCATATAGGAATCAGTTACCACAGGACAGTGTGGTTCAATGTAATCACAGTGGAGGAGGTTAATCACACAAAAGTCAAAGTCCTGGATTTCAAAAAGGCCAACTTTGAAAAAATGGTGAATGTCTCAAGGGAGTCTTAGCAAAAGAGGACAGGGTGGGAAGCAGAGAAGCAGTGATCTATTCTAAAGGGGGTCATAACAGAAGCAACAAACCTCTGTGTTAAACAGCAAAGCAAAAGTAAGAGAAATAAACAACTGTTTTGGTTATTGAGGGAGGCAGTCAGGAAAGTGAGGGACAAAAGGATCTTCAGGAGATACAAAGAAACACAAAGGGAATAGGAAAGGGAGCAGCATCTAGAGAAGCAGAGGGAGGCAGGGAAGGCAGTCAGGAGCACAAGGCACAAACAGAAGAAAATACAGCACAGGCTATAAAGAAAAGTGACAAGACCTTCTTCAAGTATATCAGTGAGAGGAAGAAGACAAGGCGTGGGATTGCCAGACTGAAAAAGGAAGGAGGAGGGTGTGCAGAGGAGGACACAGAGAAGGAAGTAATACTGAACAAATGCTTTTGTTCAGTTTTCACAAAGCAAGGGGAAGATGAAGATTGACAACTCAGCAAAAAATCAATCAGGAAAGACATCACTTCATTCACAGTAGAGAGATTCCTAGAGGAACTCAGTAACCTGAAAAGGATAAGGCAATGGGGCCAGATGGTTGTCACCTCAGAATATTAAAATGGCTCAAAGAAGTGCTGGTTGCCCCTCTGACTACACTATTCAACAGATCACAGGAGACAGGAGCAGTCCCAGAAGACTGGAGGAGGGCAAATGTAATCCTTCTCCACAAAAGTGGGAGTAGAGAAGAGGCAGACAACTACAGACCACTCAGCCTGACCTCATTGGTGGAAAGTTAAAGAGGTACTGTTTAAGTAGAGGATTGTTTCATTCCTTGAATCTAGAGGAGCATGGGATCCAAGGCAGCATGTATTCACATTGAGAAGGTCATGTCAAACAAATCTAATAGATTTCTTTGACTGAGTGACCAGGGAGGTAGATCAGGGAAGGGGGTGGAAATGGCTTACTTAAACTGCAGCAAGGCCTTTGATACCTTTCCATATAGAAGGTTGGCTAACAAGTTAGGCAGCATTTGGGTGGGCCCCAAGGTGGTGAACTGGGTCAAAAATTGATTGAAGGGCAGGACACAGAGAGTGCTTGTAAATGGTGTTCACTCTGAGGAGGGAAAGGTGACCAGCGGGGTGCTTCAAGGATCAGTCCTGGGACCAGCCCTCTTCAATGTCTTTATAAGTGACATTGTGCAGAGGCTGGAGGGGAGGGGATAGAAAAACTGAGAAAGAACCTGAACCTGTTGGAGGAGTGCTCAGACATGTGGCAGCTATGATTCAATGCAAAAAAGTGCAAAATCATGCACTTGGGGAGCAGATATTCAGGGGTGGTATATAAGATGGGGGGGTGGAGGTACTGGCAGCCACCTGGCAGGAATGGGGCCTTGGGGTACTCATATCTGTTGACCTAAAGGTAACCAAACAATGTGAGAAAGCTGTGGGGAAAGCCAATGGGATGCTGGGGTGCATTGGGAGAGGTATGACCAGCAGAAAGTAGGAGATGGTTATGCCACTGTACAGATCACTGGTGAGACCTCAGCTGTGGACTGTAGTACTGTATTCAGTTCTGGAGACCAAATCTCAGGAAGGATATAGACAGACTGGAGGCAGTCCAGAGGAGTGCTACAAAGATGATACAGGGCATGCATGAAAAACATTATACGGACAGGCTAGGGAACTCAATATGTATTCCCTGGAGTGGGGGGGGGCATGATAGAAACATTCAAGTAACACAGAGGTATAAACAAGGTACAGGAGGGCAGCATCTTTCAAAAAAGAAAATATGCAAGAATAAGGAGGCATGGAATGAAGTTGGGGAGGTTCAGGGCCAACATGAGGAAATACTTTTTCACTGAAAGAGTAGTGGATGCTTGGAATGGCCTCCCAAAGCAAGTGGTGGAGGCAAAAACAGGGCATTCAAGAATGCATGGGATAGACATAAGGGTACCCTAGAGACAAGAAAAAAGGGTGTGCAGCAGATCAACTGGGATCTGTGATTTGAAATAGGTAGGCAAAATGGGCAAACTGGGTAGCCCACATGGTCCTTATCTGCCATCAACTTCTATGTTTCTATGTTTCTCTGAAAGCTTTGTGTAAACAGTCCCCAGAATTAACACAAGCTAGAGCACAAAAAGATAGTCTAGCTTGTGTCAATTGCCATCCGAGACAGAAAATCCCATTAGATTGCCACAAGCCAGTTGTACCATATCTTTGGTGCACCCGGGGCTTGCAGCAATCTCAAGGTTTTGAAACTATGACTGTATGTTTCTATGTTTCTCTTTTTGTTAACTGCATAAGTGTAATAGGGTTGAATCAGACCCTGTTCAATTTATTATGCAGAAAGAGTTAAAAGCAAGAATCTGTTCTATCTTCTCCTTTTCTGTCTCTTGTCTGTCTGATTGCATAATTAAATTTTCTTGTGAGACCTAGGAGTTGATCACTCCAAAGGGTTCATAGTTCTCCCTTCCCACTATTTTCCTGCCTTAATTTGCTGCTTTTAACTGTTTCTATCTTTTCTTCCCCATGTGTATCTGTGATCATAAAAATATGTGTGACTCTCTATGTGAAACTGGAATCCCTGGGTTCAAAAATGTATATAGTTAATATTATAGAAATGATTGCAAAAAGCTGTTTGGAACTCAGGGGGGGTTAACCTTCAGAATGCAGCACAAACATTTTTGCAGAGGTGTCAACAGGAGATTCTATTTTGGTGCACCTGCAAAGAAATAGACAAAGTTCTAATACATTTTGTGAGAAACAGGATGCCTCTTAATGAGATCAGGATGTAGAAGTTAATTGCCAGGCAAAGACTTCTTATAAAAAGAGAGCATTCTTTTGTTAGAGAGAGACTGAAATTTAGAATCAAACATACCTTTAGATGAAGAACTTTGTTCTGTTTGAATTGCCTATGTTAAAAATTAATTCTGCACAATTTTTATTTTTATTCTATTGTTATTGAGAATAATAAAACAGTACTTGTGAATGTTATAACTGCTTCTGGTTTTCCTATACTTCCTGGCCTATGCCTCAATGATAGGTGATGTCAGAGTAAGTGTAATATACACTGTGTATACTTTAATCCAGGAGTTTTGTGCATGGGTACTAGACCTTGTACCAGGAAAGCATAGAAGATAGGAAGTAATCCTGCAGCAGCAAGCCCAAGAGTGATTACCAGAAGAATGGCAGCCAAACTAGTATAGACAAAAGTCCAAACTGAGACTGTACATCCTGAACCAGTGACAGAAGAAGGAGAACAGTCAGGGACAGAACCTGAAAGCTTGTCTGCCTTCTTTAAATGGTGGGCTATACAACAAAGAGAGACATAGAAGCAGAGAAAATAAAAAATGCAATGACAGGAGCAGCAGAGAAGAGATTCAGCGATGGCTGGACGCCTTGCAAACATTCAAAGTTGGAGGATCTGTCACAGATCCAGCAGAGCAACAAAACATAAAAAAACTTAAAAGACATAAAAGTTATAAAGTTGTGTCCCTCATATAAAATTGAAGCATACCAGATAGCTTTTGAAAGGGTTGCCAGAGCCTGCCATTGGCCAAAGCAGCAATGAGCAATCAGGCTGGTACCTTGCCTGACAGGTAAAGCTCAACTTGCCAACAGCAATAAAGACACTGCATAGTCAGAAAACTATGACCTTGTGAAGACAGAAATCCTGAAAAGATATGACATCTCAGGAGAGACCTACAGGCAAAGATTCTGGTCCCTAAAGTACCACTCAGTCGACAATACTCAAGAAGCCTTCATCTGACTCAGAGAACTCCTTATTAAATGGCTTCAACTAGAGTGCAAAACAGTCCAAAAGATCACTGACATGTTTGCAATGGAACAATTCATCAACATCCTGCCTACAGATGTGCAACTTTGGGTAAAAGAACATTGACCAGAAAGTGGAGAAAAGGCTGTTTCTTCACCCAAGGACTATCAGATGGCCAGACAGACACTGCAGCAGTGACGTAACTGCCAAGGACTGGTAAGACCCTCTTTTTCCTGATTTCATTCCAGGTCAGATGAAAACTCTGGTGGGGGTAACAAATCTGCACTCAAAGACTTTATTTACTGTAACTATAACAAGCCAGGCCATCTTGGAAGAAACTGTCATAGAAATAAGGAGGATGACACTGGAACAGATTTGGCCATAGCAAATTGGGGCAAGTATTTAACAGATGTCAAGGTGGGAGATAAGGCTATGAAGGGACTTATTGATTCAGGAAACAGACAGACCCTAGTGCATGTTAAGGTTTGAGAAAGAACCCTATGAGATGACCAGGTACTGGCGTCATCTGCATCCACAGAGACACTCTATAATATCCCTCACCCAAGTGCCTGAATAATAATGGGGTGTCACACCAAATGAAAGTGGAGATAGTACCCAATTTACCTGCATATGTGATTATTGGAAATGACTTTCAGGATTTTCTGAGTTAATCACTGAGGGAGTAGTTTCAGCAGCTGTAATTACAAGAGCCCAGGCAAAAAAAATCTCAGATGGTGGAGACACTTTCTTTCAGTGATTTTTATTCGGACTTGTTTGAGCCCAGCTCCAAGATTTGGAAATCAAGGAAAGAAAGAAGAGGCCTGAAAAAACAGTGGCAACAACAGACTGATGGACATAAGGGGTTAATATATGAAAATGCTGACATTAAACTGGTAACTGATTGTGATTTTGTTTCAGAGCAAACTAACAATATTTTTCTCCTAGATTATTTTAAGCAGCTGTGGGTGAAACAAAAATATGGTGAATAAATGTTTAAAAAATGTAATGGGTTACTGTACAGTTTGAGTTAAACCTCAGACACAGGAATAAATAGAACAAATGGTTATACCACAAAAGTATAGAACTGAGTTGGTACAGATAGCACAGGATAGTCCTATGGATGGATGCACAGGTAGGTTGCACCCTTACCAGATTACTGTACAGATTTTACTAGCCTGGAATTCATGAAGATGTTGCTATCTATTGCATTTCTTGTGCTGAATGTCAGAAGGCAGCCTCAGTGATTAGAAAAGACAAGGTGGCCCTGGTGCCCCTACCCTTCATAGATGTGCCTTTTGAGAAAATTGCAATTGATGTGGTTGGCCCCTTAGACAAAAGTGAAATGGGTAATTGATTCATTCTGGTAGTATGTGACTCTGCTACTTAATACCCAGAAGCAGTTCCAGTGCATACAGTCACAGCCCCAAAAGTGACAGCAGAGATTGCCAACATTTTCAGCGGAGTGGGAGTACCTAAATAAATTATTACTCATCAGGATAGTAATTTTTGTGCTGCATTACTGAAGGAGCTGTACAGACCACTAGGTATCATTGTCATAAGAACGTCCCCTTATCACCCTCAGACAGACAGTCTTATAGAGCATTTTAATCAAATCCTAAAATGCATGTTATAAAGGTTTGTAAAAGGGTAAGAGAAAGATTGGGACCAATGCTTACCTTAACTGCTTTTTGCTTCTAGAGAAGACAGGCCTCAACACGGTTTTTACCAGTTGAACTGCAGTATGGTAGACAACCTAGAGGGCCACTAGATGTAATAAAACAAACATGGGAAGATAATCCCACTCAGGAAAAAAATCTACTACATCTTATATGTGTGCCCTGAGAAAGAAGGTGGCAAATATGTTGATATCACCCATAGTAATCAGGAAATGGACCAAAACCAACAGAAGGTGTATTATGACTATAGGGTAAAAGAAAACATTTTTGAACCAGGTGAAAAAGTCTTGCTACTGCTTCCCACTGCAGAAAATAAACTGTTAATGAAGTGGCAAGAGCCTTATAAAATGCTTAGATGTACTGGCACAGTCAACTTTTAGATTGAGACCCCTGATAGGAAAAATTCTACCAAGATATATCACTTTAACCTCATGAAGAAATGGGCTGAAAAAACATCAATAGTCTGGGGGCCCGGGCCTGAAATGTTTGGTGAAGTAGCAACCCCTGTACAGAAAGCAAAAACGATGTTATTTTGATAGAAGTGTCCTGTAGGTACTTCTACAGGGTGGATGTGGTCTTGTAAAGTTGTAGCAAGGTATGCCAATGCAACATTTTTGTACCCATGTCAAAACAACATTTTGCACAAGTGAAAAGGCCTCAAAAAGGTACTAAAGTTGTAAAGACAAGTTTGAAAGTAAAAATGACCAATACAATGGGATTTAAACAATTTATTTTAAAAGTCAAAAAATTTTAGTCATACAAAAGGTTTCTCTGACGCAAATTATTAATAAGGCTCATTACTTAAAGAATGTTGGCCTTGTGGTTTGTATTGAAAAATGCACAGATTATTCATTGACACAAAAGATTTAAATACCATATTCATTATAATAGAAGCCAGGTATGCAATTGCACACCAAGGTGCTAGCAAATCACTAGCATCCAATGGTCTCCCTCTCAGCAATGGGCAATATGGCAATATTCATGTGTGTGTTTAGCCTTTTTCAATATCCCGTATTTGCCATGCACTACATGTCTAAGTTTGAATCATCTGTAATATCAGACTCAGTTGGATCCACACTGGCAACTTTATAGGGATTATAACAGTCCTTGCCACCAGTACACAAGCAATCCTATGTGCATGCCATGCTCTGCCTGGAACAACTGCAGTTGTGCCCACACTTGACTTTTTTATACCCATATGTAATGAGTTTCAGGAGTGCTTCAGGGGCAGGTGTCTGTGTCATTAGTGTTGGAGAAATGTGTCCATCCTTGTCATGATGCCAGCCATTACCAATTAGGGATGGGATGTCAGGCTGAGCCTCCAGGGCATGGTTCCAAATTAGGGTCTGGTAATTTGTGTGCTTGGTATATTGCAAAAGACTATCAGAATTTGGAGGTAGGGCTTCGTTCTGGGCCTGTTTGTGACAGAAAAGCTTATATCACACATGATTTATATCCACTGAGTTAGCCGTTAGGTCATAGAGAAGGGTTATCAGAAGTTCTACTGACTTCAACAGTGCAGGAGATATATCCACAGTAGTACCAAACCTGGTAAAGCTTCTGAATTTGTATGAATTCTTCTTCACAAGCTTCCATGGTTTTAGTTTGCCAACCCTTGCAAGACTGCTGGTTGAATCATACCCAGTCAGTGTGTGTGTACTACTGGGAACATTTGGCATAGTTGTTGGCCAAGTTCAGCTGCTATGGTGTGGGTCGGTATAAACCTGGCTTTATTCTTCACACCAGTATGAAACCAAAGCTGTTCAATTGCTTTCAACTTGTGAATAAAATGTACACAGAAAACTGCAATGTCAGTGTCTGGAGACCACACCACTACATGAGGGTATATTTGTGAAACACGTGCAACATGAAGTAGAAGCCGAGTATCTGCTTCTTTGTGTGATGAGAATAGATCTTCTTGGTCTACAACTCCATCTGAAGTGACCATGCAAGCAATGAGGTCATCCTTGAATCCACCTGCAATAACCATTTTCTTATCTAGGCCAAGTAAAGTTTTTGCCATATCACATCATGATTCTGGCAGGAATTTTAACAGATGTTCTTTATTCTAGGGATTTTTAATAAACTTACTCCACTGCATTAGGATGGGTATTTTGGAACCAAGGATTTTGATTTCATTGCTTTGTGAGGATTGTCTTCATGCATGCTCAAAAGCTTTATTTGAATCTTTGACATCATATCGATCAAAGAAGATATCTACTGCTTTGCAGCTCTCATATCTTTGTAGAGGCTGGTGTACTATCCTGAAGACCAGTTCAGCAATTCTCTAAAGCTAGTTGCATCTCCTTGATCAACCATCTCTATAACAGCCATGCCATCCACTATCCAAGCTGTGGGCATGTTGAATGCTGGCAGTTGATACACTGGGCCTGATTTTCAAAGCAACATAGAGCACCACAAGGTACCTGCAAACCCTACTGAAAGTGGAATTTAAAAAAAAAATGTTGCCGCATCCCTCTCCTGCAAGTCCCTTGTGCTGACTCAGCATATATCCAAGAGCTTCCCCCAGTGTACCTTTGCGTTCGTGGGGGAGCAAGTTTAGGGGACTTGTGCCAAGATTTTGTCACAAGTTGCCGTAAATTGAGGGTACTGTCTCAACTTGCATCCTGGTTTCTAAAACTGTGCACAAGTTGTGGCAAACCCTTGGCTGCAGGTGCGGTAAACATTGTGGGGATGCAGAGCTTTACCACAATCCCTGTGTCCCCTTATGAAAATTGGACCCCTTGACTCTGCTTATTTTTCTAATTCAGGCAATGAATTACTCTTTGCAGTTTTGCTTAGGGTATCATCAAAGTGTGCTAGAGCATATGGCACTGTGAAAAGCTTGTGTGAAAACTTCCTTCGGATCAATCTGTTTTGTTTGTGCAGCTACTTCAAGATGGCTAAATAACTGTCTACATTGATAGTCACTGTCTTATCACTACTATCTTTTGATTTGATCTTCTTGCTTAGAGATGCAAACGTTTTGATGTTGAGTTTGTGCAGTGATTAAAAGAATCCAGTGGGCACCATACCAGCATCCCGGGTTCAGGAAAGGACTCTGGTTGCCTGGGGTTGATGGGGGGATGGAGGATTGAGCATCCTAATGGATGCTCTCCTCCTCCTGGGGTGGGGTTACCATGGGTGTCTTGAACACCTAGTGCTACTGGGGCTTGTGGAAGAATGGGCTCTCAGGGGCACCAGCAGCTCCTTCGAGGAGCCGGGAAGGGGAGGATGCTGCAGATGCTTGTGACAGCGTGTGTCAGCATGTCATTGACTAGGACTTACATTTTTCATGTCAGCATCGTCAGGGAGTCAAAGGGGAGAAAACTAGGGGAAAATTGCATACACCCTGGCTCCCCACGTAGATGAAACCAAGGTGGGGGTACCATGTGGATGCCCTGGCGTTTGGAGTAGGAGGGGGTACAAGGCCCCCTCCAAAAGCCGTGGGAACTGGGCAAATAGTAAAAAAAAAATAAGAATCCAGTGGTATTTGAATTTAGTCTGTTTTCCACAAACTGTTTAATTGCTTTGATTTCTGTATCATTCACAGTAACAAGCTTGGTGGCACCCTCTGTGGTGCAACAATGCCAGTAGCAATGTTGTTGAGTGCTATCAAGTCAGCATTCAAATCAAATGGGTATGTCATCGAGTCGATGTTTGTGTTAACAATCTTATTATCTCCTTCATCTTGTTGCATGCGGCGTGGTGCAGCCTCCTTATGTTTTCCTTGTGAAATGCCTTGAGTCTACCATATCACACATTACCTTCATGGATGTTGTGACAGCTGAGCACTCATGAGCAGTTATGAACCATTTAGCCAAAGCTCCTGGTTTCAAAGTGAAACCCACTATTCCCCTTTTTACTTTATTATCACAGTTTACTGTTTCTTTAAGTTCCATGTCTGTCCAGGCTTTGCTGAATTTATCTCTAGACCAAGCTACAGCATGATTTCTTTGCACAAACTGCACATGAACTTTGGGGGCACAATCTGGAAAGGGCTTCATATCACTGATGTACACAGATACCCAGCAGGCACAGTTGGTTAGTCAAAGGCAAGAAATAGTGGTAGCATCTCTACAGCTGCCACAAAATGCAGGTCCCAGTTGCTTTCACAATTTAACCATTTTGATGAAATCATCCCAGAAAGCAAATGTTTGGGAAGTTGCTTTATAAACGTAGAAACATAGAATCTGATGGCAGATAAGGACTGCTTTGCCCGCCTAATCTGCCCATTTCCTTACCTAATGGATAAGCTACAGATCCTAGTTAACCAACAGCCTACTTCCTCCTACCCCCCACTAGAATTGACTTATGTCTGTCCCATGCATTCTTGAATTTCTCCCACTGTTTTTGACTCGATGACCTCCTCAGGAAGGTTATTCTATGCATCCACAACCCTTTATGTGAAGAAATACTTCCTCACATTACCTCTGAGCCATCCCCCCTCTATCTTCAAATTGTGCCCCCTTGTTCTTGCACATATTTTTTTCTGAAAGATGCTACCATCTTGGAGTTTGTTGATTTCCTTGAGATATTTGAAAGTTTCCATCATGTCCTCCCTCTCCCTCCTTTCCTTGAGGCTATACATCTTAAGGTCCTTTTGTCTTTCTTCATATGTCTTCTGGTGTAGACCCTGCACCATTTTGGTTGCCCTCCTCAGGACAGCCACCCCCCTGTCTATGTCTTTGAGGAGATAGGGTCACCAGAACTGTCACAGTACTCCAGATGTGGTCTTACCAACTGTCTGTACAGAGGGCCAACAACTTATTGTTTTCTACTGGTGATGCCTTTCCCTATGCATCCCAGTACCCCCCCAGCCCTCCTTACTGCCTTCTCACATTGCTGACCCACCTTTAGGTCATCTGATATGACTACCCCCAGGTCTCTTTTCATTTTTGTTGTTGTCAGTACCTCACCCCCATTGTGTACTCTTCCCCTGGGTTTTTGCTTCCCAGGTGCATTACTTTTCACTGCTTTCATTGAATCTAAGCTGCCATACATTTAACCATTCCTCCAACCTTGCCAAGTCCCTTTTCATCCTTTCTACCCTGCCTTGCATATCAGCCCTGTTGGATATCTTTGTGTCGTCTGCAAAGAGACATACTTTTCCTTCCAGTTCCTCTGCAATGTCACTTATAAAGACATTAAAAAGGATCGTGCCCCAGTACTGAACCCTGCGGTACCCCACTAGTAACCCCCCTTTCTTCACTGTGGACTCCATTTACTATTACCCTCTGTGTCCTCTTGTGCAGATGGTGTTTTACCCAGGTTACCACCCTGGGACCCACTCCCAGGCTGGCTAATTTGTTTATTAATCTTTTGAGTAGGACTGTGTCAAATGCTTTGCTAAAGTCTAGGTAGGCCATGTCCACAGCCCCTCCCTGGGCTACTACTTTGATCACCCAGTCAAAGAAATTAATTTGATTTGTCTGACATGTCCTTTTTTTTTTTGATTTGTTAGTTGTTTAAACAGGACTAGCACACCGAGCTGAAAGATTTTTACAGGTACGACCTGGGTGCACAGGGAAGTTAAGTGACTTGCTCAGGGTCACAGAGTCTGCAAGTGGAAGCTGTGGGATTCAAACTCAGGTCTGGTCTGCTGGATGTCACCAGATTTGCAGCTCAGACCCTTAAACCACTGTGCTATACTGCTTGCCTGACCTTCCTGCTGTGAATCCATGCTGCCTTGGTTCCTGTGCCCCACTGGCCTCTAGGTAGTCAACAAGTATTTCCTTCAGAAGTGAGTACATCATTTTCCCTACCACCAGTGGCATAATCATGCATACTTATTGTACACATGGGCGTAGAGTTTTCAGCCTGACACACACACAAAAAAATTCAAGCTGGCCCTTTAAAAATCCTGAGTTTTTGGAGGATGGCTGAACCTTAGCATTGGTCAGGTCTGGGATTAGTATATGGCTGTTGTGGCAACCTAAATTTGGTGCTCATTCAGTGCATCACTCTTTGCGTCTGCCGAGTCATCAGCATGGGTCTGCGCCTGTGTCTCTGCATGATTGCTCGCCACTGCGTTTTGAGTGGCAATCTTGTCTGGAGCAGCTGCTAGCTGAGGAGATGACAGTCAGTGTCTGTGCGAGCCACTGAGCTGAATTTTATACTGTCAAGGAGTGATCACGGATGATCGGAGAGTTTTTTTTTTTAAATTACTGCAATGTAGTCGACTCGTCCGGTGACGAGGATAGCAGGGATGGGGAACCAGCCTGGACCTGGTGTGTTCCTGTTGGGCATCTCAGCAGCCAAGAAAAAGCAGCTTAAAGAGGAGAGGCAGTGCTGTCATCATAGCCAGGGCCCCGCGTACAGCCTGTGAAGGGGAACCCACTGAAACTGGTGCACAGTAAGTCCTTCCTGCTGTTACTGTTACAACACACTAGTACCAAGTCGGAGTGTGAGGGTT
Organism: Neoceratodus forsteri; assembly: GCA_016271365.2. Classification (NCBI taxonomy): domain Eukaryota; kingdom Metazoa; phylum Chordata; order Ceratodontiformes; family Ceratodontidae; genus Neoceratodus; species Neoceratodus forsteri. Next base: position 1,023,932,700 of record CM028129.1, read on the forward strand.
ATTGGGTGGCCCAAATGTATTCTCTGATCCTGTGATGCAGTAGTAAGACCAATTTGTAATGAACTATTCAAAGCATGTGTGCCTCATAAATAAATTTACTCAAAATGTACTTTCTTTATCAAATCTGTCTCCCTCCCCAGTTAGGGACCACACATGAAATGCCAGGCCGTGTGTTGTGTAATCTTCTGCACCATGATCTATGCCAATTAATGTCTGTCTTGGAGGTCACTCAGTGCAAAAGGGCAGCTGCACCATTAATTGCAAGGGGACTGCCAGCAAGCCAGACACATTACCCCATCGGGGAAACAGGATTGACTTGCAGGAAACTGGGGGACTGGATCACACATGACATACAGTTCATTACCTATAAGCAGAGCAAAAATAATAGTATGTCTGGCTGCCATTCTTTGGATGTTTGATTTCAATTGTAAAAGGCCACATGACAGTCCCTCCCCCTGCTCTTAACCTCCCCCACTCCTCAGCCACAGTGACCAGCATTCCAGTTCCTGAAATCTGGGACTTATGAGTCTGTAACCTACTCCTGAGCTCCTTGCTAGCTACTCTTTGGCCATAAGTCTAGTCACCCCAAATGAATAAGAACAAGAGGGATTATTGATGGTGTCTGTGTGTCGGTGTTACCTTGTGTGTTGTAGTAGTTGGGATGGGAGGGACTCAGAAGGAAAAGACTCAGAGTTGACATGCATATTGATCGCAGTCTTTTCTTCCTGGAGCTGAGCTCTATTTCTGGCCAATGAGGATAGGATTAATTACAAGCAAAACAAGCCAAGTTGTGCTCCAAAATGCAAGAACCACAAAGACTTCAAGAATCCAACTTAATAGTTAGTTTTAATCCACCATGTGAGAACCCCACACAGTGGATTAAAACTAACTATTAAGTTGGGTTCTTGAAGTCTTTGTGGTTCTTGCATTTTGGAGCACAACTTATCTTGTTTTGCTTGTTAAAATTTTGTGTCTGCCATCCCTACATGTGCTTGCTGACCCATGTGACAACTACCTACCCTTATCTACCCTTATGTACAGTAAAGTACTAACTGGGTAGTGCTGCTGCTGTTGCTGCTGATCAGTCCTCCATTAGTGCTGCCAAACTGAGTGTGTGTGTGTGGTGGGTGAGGGACAGGGCAGTTTTGTCAAGTCATGCCATTGACAGAACCTCAGACATTGGGTAGGGCAACATTTTATACACGGTCTGTACACTGTACTATGGCAGCTGTGAGAAAGAACAAATCTCAGGACTTTTATGCAGAAAGTCAGTTTGCTGCATGGCTGAGTCTGTGTGAAACAATTTATAAATCTCATCTCAGCAATGCAAAAAGTATCTAGAAAAGATGTGGTGTGGTTGTCTTTTATGGGAAACCAGCAGTATAGGCAGTTATTGCTTGCATAGTTATCTTTTTTATTGCTTTCATATATTGTTTTGTTTTCATATATTTGGGTGGGTAGGGGGGTTGTACATCAATGCTGCTGTGAATGGAATGTTATTTTTATTTGAAGATGGTATGTGCTTGTACAGTACAAGTGTAATAGCTCTTTCATTGCCATTTGCAAATCGTTCTTGACAGAAACGTAGAAATTGTCAGCAGATAAGGACCATGTTAGGCCCATCTAGTCTGCCCTTAAGCCCTGTACTTGGTTGTAGTCTCCGACCCTAAGTGGTCAGCGGTTTCCCATTACTCTTTCATACTTGTCCCTTTCCAGGTACTTGGTGTAGACAACAGAGGAGTACTTGTAAATTGCCAGAGAGAGGATATGGACTAGAGTGACTTTGTTGCATAAAAAATGTGTTTAAGTTTCTGTGGGGGAGGTAGTACCTGTTTAATTCACTGCACTTTGTGTGGGGTCTGGTTGAGGGTACTATGATGCAACCTGCTGGGCTGGGTGGGGCTTGGAAGTTGGATACAACTTGCTGGGTGACAGGGGTAAAAGGCAACATGGTGGTCTGGGGAAGGGCCAGGGAAGCTGGGAGTTGGACTAGGGAGCAGCTTGCCAGACTGGGAGAAAGGGGCAACATGCTGGGCTGCATGGAGAGATAGAGACGTTAGATAAAATCTCACCATTTTAATAAATAAATAGGACAGTAGGATGCAACATGTTATGTTGGGGAAGGGTTAAGTATTCTAGGAAGGGGAGCCAGATGAAACTTGTTGGGCTTGGGGAGAGCTAAGGCCATGTGGTGAAGTAAGTGGATGGGCTATGGGGAGGGTGGTTTGGGCAACTCACCGAACTGTGGGGACTGCTGAAAGGACTGCAGTGCAACTTACTAGGCATGGGGAGGGGGGGTAACAGGGAAGCTAATTCTGTTTGAGATTACCCCCAAAATGCACCAGAGTGCACCAAAAAATAAACATTTTCTGGGAGCCTAGGTGGCCCCAAGACCTCTGGCCTATATTTTAGATTTTGGGTGCATACACTTTTTGTAAGGCTGGTTACTCCACTGCCTACCACTGAGGTCCAACTGACAGTTCTGTAGTTTTCTGCCCCTGTCTTGCTCCCACTTTTGAGAAGGGGAATCACATCCGCCCTCCTCCAGTCTTCGGGTACCACACCATCCTCCCATGATTTATTAAAAAGGATAGTCAGTGGTGTTACTAGTTCTTTCCTTTGTTCTTTTAGAATTCTGGGGTGAATCCCATCAGGCCCCATTGCTTTATCTACCTTCAGTTTTAAGAGTTCTTTCAGAACCCTTTCTCAATCCCCCTATCCAGAGTGCTTCTATTGACTTGATTAGGTATCTCCCCCTGCTCTTCCATTGTGAATACTGAGCAGAAGTATTCATTCAGTATCCATGCTTTTTCACTGTCGCTCTCTGCCCAACCACCTTCCTCTTTATTCAGCCTCAGTATCCCTACCTTAGTCTTTCTTTGCTCCATAATGTACCTATAAAAGGTTTTATCCCCCTTCTTAACCGAGTTTGCTATCCTTTCCTTGGTTTGGGCCTTTGCTATTCTGACTGCCTGCCTTCCTTCTGCTTTAACTGGTACAGTTCTCTGTCTTGCTCCTTCTGTATTTCCTTATGCTTCCTGAATGCTATCTTTTTCTCTCTAACCTTCCCTGCCACTTCTTTTGAGAACCATAGTGGTTTTTTCTTTCATTTTGATTTATTTGCTCCTCACAAAGGCTTGTTGCCTCTGTGACGGCAGTTTTGATGTTTCCCCATTGTTGCTCCACCCCACCTTCTTGCCTGTTTTCTAGTGCTTTTCTGAGGCAGTCTCCCATTTTGACAAAATCAGCCCCCCAAAACTGCAGAATCTGTGCAATGCATCCTGTACATTATTGAGGACATCACTGAGCTGGAAAAATGTTGCTGTTAGGCTTGTTGCATCATTGTTTGATACTACATTTTGACATTCCTGGAGCTTGCTGATGATGAGATCTACATCATAATCAATTTCATTGTCTTGTACCCAGTTACAAAATGCCAGCCACCTCAGTCTGGACAAAGCCTCCATTACAAGCTTGTGGGCCCTCACTCCATGGTTGTAGGATCTGCCCTTAAGTCGATTACTTGCTGTGTTGCTACCATACACCTGCGATTTTATGAGGATGTCTTCCTGACCACTCTCTTCATACTTCTTTCCAATTTCAGCCAGAAATGTCTGTGCTATGTGTAAATCACCCAGTCTCAAGACTGTGTTCTGGAATTCCTCCAGGCACCTCCATTGAATCGCTTTGACGTTACAGTATATAGCCTTGTCAAATGTTAAGACACTGTGATCTTGCCCAATTGTCCTAGATATTTTACAAACGTTCTTCATTACAGTGAAAACTGTACTCCATTCAGTAGGTGATGCTAGCAATATTGGACACTACCCAATAAATGTTACTGTTGGTATGGTAGATGAAATCATCATATTGAAAGCTGTCCATCCTGATACTTGCTGAACATTCACCTTTTTAAACTCAACCTCAAATAGCTTGATTGAGCAGCATCTTAGAATTAGTCATTGCAGATCAATGTTGGAGGCTTGTCGGTAAGCCTCAATATCAGTATACCAGTTACTTTTTATGTTGGCTTGTGCTTTCGTGCCAGCCAACATATTGCACTGGTAGCAGATTTGGAGGCATGGTCACTGTTGGGCGAATGCAAGGTATGCATTGGTAGGTGCGTCCCTCATTCCCCAATAAGCCAGCATGCAGGTGCCACACCAGGAATACATAATGTGGCAAACACATTTAAGTGAAGGTCTGCTGCAATGAGAGCAAAGCTCAGCATATGCATCGGCACCTCCCAATGTGCCTTCCCTGGTGAAGCATTAGAGTAAACATGGCAGCACACTGCCTGCCACTATGCCAACTTCGGGGGTGCCCAATCCCCCTGTTGGCATGCCCTGATCCAGTTTATGTGCCAATGGGGGAGCCCACTCCCCATTAGCATAATGCACCCCATTTGTTATGTGATGAGGGGGGGTGCCCAATCCCCCTCAGCTCTTGCCCCCCCTTCAGTATGTGCTGATGGGGTGCCCAATCCCCCATAGGCCAGCCCCCAAACACTCAGGTGGCATTCTGGGAGCCCACCCCAGAATGCCAAATGTTCCTATAAAAAGTCCTGCAATTTTTTTTTTACTGTAAAGAAAAAACAGTCCCCGTGGTCTGTCCAGCTCCCTGACCCAACCCGCACCCACCCTCTGTGCATCCTGCCTCCCCACACTCCCCCTACCTCATACTTACCTCCAGAGTCTGGCACAATGATCTTTGGTGGACCGGGAACACGACTGCACTCTTCAAAGCCGACCGCGAACTGAAGAAATTATGGTAAGTGTATAATGGCATAAATAAGGTTTTTTCAACTTTGGGTCATATTGTGGGTATTTTTTGGAATGTTTGCACCAAATTTTCAAATTGGGATTATTGGGGCCCCTCCTCATAAATTCAGTCACTGTCACGGAGTTATTCGGTCCCAAAAGGTGATTTTGCAGTCACTGCATAGAATCACCTTTCTGGACTGATTAACAAAATGACAGTGCCACTGTTCATGGGGGGGGGGGCTCTCAAGAAGCCTATGTAGCAAATTTGGTGAAAAAAAAATCACAAAAAGGGCTGTTTCACGAGTGTGCATTGAGCTGTTTCCACGCACGCTCGTAACTTCGTGAATTTGTAATATTTTCACTCCAGATTTTTAAAATTACCATTTTCCACACCTCCTTATGAACAGTACAGCTGTCACTTTACATATCCTGGCCAAAATCTGTTTTCACACGTCAGGTGCAGAATAGCGTGGTTGCTGTGCGAAATCAGTTTTTGGGACAGTTTGAGAAAAAAAATGGTGACACTGTTCATGAGCAAACATCCCAAAATGCCTATGTTGAAAACTTGGTGATGAAAGTCCATAAAATGATTGTGTTACAAGCGTGCATTGCGCAGTTTCCACACACCCTTGTAATTTCACAAATCTGCAATATTTTCATGTCAGATTTTCAACACTGGCATTTTTCCACATTTCCTTATGAACAGCACAGCTGCCATTTTCACAGCTTGCCCAAAATGTATTTCTGCACCTGTGGTGCACAATGGTGTGGTTGCTGTGGGAATCCACCTTTGGGACAGATTAACAAAATCACAGTGCCACTGTTCATGAAGGGAGGTCTCAAAATGCCTATGTTGAAATTGTGACTAAAAAATTCCCAAAAATAATTGGGTTACGGATGTGTGCTGCGGAGTTTCTATGCATGCTCAAGGTTTCACCACTTTTTATATTTTCACTCTAGATTTTCAAAGTTTCCATTTTTCTACACCTCCTTATGAACAATACAGTTGTCATTTTCCACATCCTGCCCAAAATGTGTTTTCATCCCTGTGTTGCCAAATGGCATAGCTGCTGTGCAAAACCACCTTTCAGCTAACAAACTGATTATGCTGCTCTTCATGAGGTGGGGTCACAAAAAGCCTATGTTAAAAATTTGGAGTGGAAATACCAACAAATGCCTTCAACATTAGGGTTTCCAACTGTAACACCCCACCCTGTAGAGACTGCCATCACACATAACAAATAACAACAATACACTTAAATACTGTAAAAATAAAAGAACAATGCTAGATACACAACTACAAATATTTAAATTCATATCAGTAACAAGTATAATTAGCAGACATCAGTTAGCATTTCTTAAAGAACTAGTACACTGCCTGATATTAGTAATTTAAAAGTAGCCAGATGTTACTTTTTATATCTGAAGTACTTTTCCTTTTGCTAATTAGAAGATGTTCTATCTGACAATACTAGTTATGATGTGTATAACTGAACTCTATCTGGAGAATCAATTATTAAGTAATAATCCCCTTCCTACTTCTTCAGTTTTGTGGCCTCACTGGCTATTCCATCACAATTCACATAGAAGATCCAATTGCCTGCTGCCATATCATTTACTTGTGATGTCACAGAGAGTGAGGTCACAGTGCTGATGAGGTATGAATGGGCAATAGAACTAGAGACATCTGCTAACAAAAGAAGTACTGCTCATTACATTACACATAATGCAATCAGGTAGAAAGTCTTCTAATGAAAAACTGGAAAAGTACAAATATGTGATTTAAAATTGAATTACATTTGTTGTCTTCTATTTTTATTGCTACCTGCTCTGTAAATTAAATACTGAATTAGGCAAGAGAAGACAGGTTCTAAGTGATGGAGATAAGAACATAAGAACATAAGAATGTGTTGTCACATGGGGACCATGTGATACATCTAGCCTGCCCAAATGAATACCCCCCTCCCTAGCAGATTCATTGTTTCTGGTTACTGCAATGCCTATTCCAAGAAAGCTTGAACTCCCTCCTCTGTGACATGACACACTTTTCAGAATGTGAATTCCTCCATGACGTGACACACTTTAATGAAATTACGTGTGGTTTTGACAGAAATGTATTGCACTACAAAGGACATGTGGAGCAAGAAAGATTCCCCTGGAAGTAAGGCACCCATATATTGGGTGCAACACCATAATAACGTTGCAGAGTGGTGAATCTCTGTAAAGCAGCAGTGCAACAATCTGTTGAGAACTCTGACCTATATTTTCTAATGCTATGTTACATTGCCAGTTACTTTACTTACATCCTGACTTGTATCATACTATAATTTCCAGTATTTGAGTCTGCTGTACTACTTTTTTTCATACCTGAAATAATAAAAGGTGCACTCCTTTAAATATGGTGCTGACCAGGTCTTTGTCAGTATTTTCCACTGCGTTTCTTCATCACATCAGTTGTTATATATCACTTCTGTGGTAAATTAACAGTTATGCAGCATGCAGTGTTTTATGACCCTACAGAACAATATTTATTGAAAAGCTGCTGCTAATAATGCTACAAACCTTGTCTGAAGAATATTGAAAGGTGCACTCCTTTTGTTTCATACATGACAAAAAGTAATAAAGCAGACAGAAATTGTGAAAAGAAGTGTATCATTCAAGTTATGACTTGGAGGTAACTAGTGGCTGGCAATGTATAATAGCATAAAAAAGTACAGTTCAGTCAGTTTACTTGATAATTTCAGTAGGACATCATGAGCTCACAATCACAACACACAAATCCATCTGTTGTGTCCAGAAAGTTGACAGTTGGTGATGAAGACAGATGTGAGCATTACACCACATGCAAAGCCCTCCAGAATTAATGGCGCACTCAGTCATACATGCAGTACTCACGCAGAGTCCCCCGATTTTTTCTGCATGCCCAAAATGCAACTGTCTTATGTCCAGAAAATTGACAAATGGTGTCGAAGCCAAATGTGAGTGTTACACCACATGCAAAGTCTCCCAGAATAAAATGATGACCGTGAGCGAACTGTTGCTGGTCCAATGTGTGCTGCCATTCCAGAAATTGCAATGTGATTATCTCAACTGGATGGAAGGGTGCCCTTTGTCTGCACATTAATAGTAGCCTTGGTTAGTTGATATATATAGATAAATATATTTCTGTATTTTGTAGGTAGGTTGATATGGACATGTACTCATTGTATTGTTTTGTATCACAGGTCACGGATACCGTTGGTGAGCCCATTCCAGTGCTCGATGAGAACTTTTTGCATAGAAATTTGAAATGGATAACTCTTAAGCAAATGAAGGTAAGAATTTTTTTGAGGGGTGGGGGGAAGCATATTTGCAGGTTTGTCTCTAATGGTTTCTTATTTGATTACTTCTTCACAGATTTCATCTGTATCTTTCTCGAGTCTTGTTGTTAATGATGGTCATGGTCATCGAATAAAACGACTTCTGCATGTTGCATGTCTGTCCCAGCCTGGGGGGGGGGCTGATATTGAAGAATTCTTTAGATAAGGCCACTTTGACACAACAATAAAGCATCTGGAAGTTTCCCAAAAAAGAAATGAATGACTTCTTACAACTTGATTGTAATTTGTCCCTGGTTCTCAGTCTCAAGTCAAGTTACATTTCAAAACCACATATTGTCAAGTAACACAACCTGTGTGCAACTTTTTGAACACTATCATGGTCAAGACTGAAGAGCTGCAAGTTCAGAATACAGTGCATGATATCTTACAGAAATAGTTTTGGTGACGTACACGTCACCTAGTTTATGAATCGTGCTCAGTCGCATTTGCTGCAGTCTTTTAAAAAAAATGAACAGATGAAACAAAATCTTGATACTTACCAGTATGGATTTCAAATGGATATTCCATAGGTTCCTGTGTATGGTACAGCTGCAGTACCATTCATACTGACTTTCAGCAAAGGAGAGTTTTTTTGTTAACCTGTAAAAAAACAAAATAAGTTTACCCTATGTGTTTGACCATTGCGGCTCAGAAAAGCTACAGAAAACAAAACATACAGCTAAAGGAAGTTAAATAGCATAAAAAACATTAGTATGTATACTCACTTTATAGTTTAAATATTAAGAATCTTTGTGCCTGTGGTTGATGGATGTGGTCTCCTGTTCGACTCCCTCTGCCTTGGCATGATAAATGTAAATGTAATGGGGAAATATTGTCTGAATGACACTGGTGGTGGGTGCTGGTGGTGATAGTTGCGGGCACATGATGACATTCCCTGTTATATCTTCCTGCATCTGGTGGTGGTGGCAGTGGCTAACATCGGTCCCAGTGGTGGTGGTCTGGGGGGGTGGACAAACTTATGCTCAGTGGTGGCAGTGGCTAACATCAGTCTCAGTGGTGGTGGTGGTGGCGGTCCGGGGGGACTGACAAACTCATGTTCAGTGGTGGCAGTGGCTAACATCAGCCCTGGTGGTGGTGGTCCAGGGGGAGGACAAACTCATGCTCAGTGGTGGCAGTGGCTAACATCAGTCTTGGTGGAGGTGGTGATCCGGGGGGGAGCAGACAAACTCATGCTTAGTGGTGGCAGTGGCTAATATCAGTCCCAGTGGTGGTGGTCTGAAGCCAGGGGGCACACCACCTTTGAACAATGTCAGTTAAAACCTGCCAACATTAACCACATCATCCTCCTCATAAAGAAAGTTGCCCTCACAGTCATCTATGACTGAAGTCTGACCTATGGGAAATTCTTTCTCCATTGCGTCATCATCTAAGTCAGTGGTGGGTCATTTCATTCTGCCACTGACAGTGCCACCAGGATGGTCCATTTCCATATCACCAAAATCACCATGACTAGGTCAGGGTATGAATACCAAGGTTGCAGTCTGTGCTGGTATGTGCCTCTCATTCATTTTTATGAATGTTAGTGAACTAACATTTGCAGGAGAGAGGTTTGTCTGATGATCCCTGACTATTGCACCTGCTGAGCTGAATACTCGCTCAACACTTACACTGGAGGGTGGGCATGTGAGGTACTTCAGTGCCACTGCAGTCAGTTCTAGCCATTCAATGATCTTTCCACTCCAGTACAAAAAAAGATCATCAGCTATTGTCAGATGCCTGTTTTCAGACAAATATGACTCAAATACTCTCTGTGCCACACTAAGTCCAGTGGTTGATGCATCATCCTGTTCTCTGGAGTCATTTACTTCACAAATCCCCACTTAGGACAAAGCCTCCCAAAGCGGGTTGACACCAACCACTTTGGATGACAGATGACCTGGAACTGCAGTCCCCTTCCCCTTGCAGAATATGTTTGATGGTCTTCCAGGTACACCTTCAGCTGGATTGTGCTGCTGAGATTTACTGACCTTGGCAGGTGACTTCTGTGCCCCATGAACCAAGCACACCAGTTGCCCACTGATATTTTTTACCTGTTTAGGCCCTCCCTCCAGTACTGATGCAATTCCATGTTTGTATCGTGGGTCCAGCATTGTTGCAATGGCAAAGTTGTCACTACACTGAATGCTCAAAATGAGACAATTCTGGTCGTATAATGTCAGCATGTGTTTCAGCAACATACTGCTAGCACTGTCTCTGGCAACATCAAGGCCATGCTGTACATTCACCAATGTCTGCCTCAGCACCCGCATCAGTGGAATTGATTGGTTAATGGAGGCAGACTCGCCACTCACTGCCTGTGTGGCATGTTCAAAAGGCTGCAAAATTGTTATTACAGAGTCCATGAGGTGCCACTGTTCAGTTGTCATAGACATGAAGGCCCTGGAACTGTCACGGCTAGTGCACATCACAAGATATTCTGAGATGGCTTTGTATTGTTCATACAACCTCTCTGCCATGTATGAAGTGGAGTTCCATCAGGTGACAACTTCCAGCTTCAAGTGGTGCTGAGGGAGGCTGTTTTGCATCTGCAACTGCTGCAGTTGGTCACGGGCCTTTGCAGATCGTGAAAAATGAGAGCAGATATAACGTGCAATGGTCATCATTTCCTTTACATCAGGGTGCTGCAGAAACTCCTGCACCACAAGATTTAAACAATGGTCCATGCAAGGAACATGAAAAAACCCTGGCACAATATATCAGTTGGGGGGTGAGAATATAGCATGCACCAAGCAGGATAGGGATCTTGGGGTTATCATCTCTGATGACCTCAAGGTAGGAAAACAGTGTGACAAGGCAGCAGGTAAAGCAAATAGGATGCTGGCGTGTATAGGCAGGGGCATCACCAGCAGGAAAAGGGAGGTCATAATTCCGCTATACAAGACACTAGTGAGGCCCCACCTGGAGTACAGTGTACAGTTCTGGAGACCATACCTAAGTAAGGACATAGACAGGGTATTGAAGGTTCAGAGGAGGGCAACAAAGATGGTGCATGGATTGCATTACAAGTCCTATGAAGACAGGTTGAAAGAACTGAACATGTACTCCCTGGAGGAGAGGAGGGAGAGAGGGGATATGATAGATACATACAAGTATCTCTCAGGGAGGAACAGGGTGCAGGAATACACTATTTTTAAGCAAAAAAGATGTTCCAGGACTAGAGGGCATGGGATGAAGTTGGAGGGAGGATGATTCAGAGGAAACATGAGGAAGAATTTCTTCACAGAACGGGTGGTGGACAAGTGGAACACCCTGCCAGAGGAAGTGGTGGGGGCTGAAACAATCACGGGATTTAAGAATGCATGGGATAGACATAAAGGAATTCTGGAGGTCAGGGGTAAGGGGCAACAGACTTCTAGGAAAACATAAACTGAACTTACAAGCTCAAATGGGCAGACTAGGTGGGCCATAGGCCCTTATCTGCTGACACTGTCTATGTATCTATGCAACAAAAACACCATTCGTGATGCATTTCACCACATTTGACCCATTGTCACTTGCTATGAACCCAGCTCTCAGGGACAGGGGGTTCAGTCACTTTTCAATTTCAGTCGGTACTACATCCAACCAGCCAGGTAGCTTGGCAGAAGACACCAGGAGAAAGGACTGCTGTGTGACTGGACTTCTCTGCTGGGACTAAAAAAGTAGAACTCTTGTACTTGGAACTGTAATTTAGGATAAAAAAAAACTAACAAACAAAACAAAAAAAAGTGTGTGTTTGTCTGAGTTAACTGAACTGAATGGTTATCTGAACAGTTATCTAGGTGTAAATCTCAGGTGATTGAAAGGACTTGATAGCTGTGAGGTTGAAATTACTTGTAGAAAGATCTAGTAAGTAGGGGAGTGGCTTAGCTAGAAGGAAGCTACATTTAAAGACTGCCTTTGAAAGATTTTGCTAGTAGCTTGGCAGAAGACACCAGGAGAAAGGACTGCTGTGTGACTCGACTTCTCTACTGGGACTATTTATCCATCCTTCCCTCCCCTCCACCCTCCCACCCAAAGCTAGTTCTACTTTTATAGGCACAGAATTTGACTGACAACAGGAACTTCCTGTTTGGGAGCAGGAAGTGAGTGATCACCGAGCCATCAAAGACCCACGATCCTAGAAGGGCAAGAGTAGCTCTCCGGCCCCCTCTAGCTGCTGGAGGTCTGCCTCTGAGCAAGTAAGGGGTCTAATGAGAAATACAGGATATTCTTGTCTCAGAACAGGACAATCAGGAGCTTAAAGGGCACACAGGCAGAAAGTAAGGAGAGAGAGAGAAAAAAAAGAGGAAAGAGTAAGGATTGCAAACAGTTAAGGGGCCAGAAATAAGACATGATGGGAGTGGTGCAGTGCAGTGACTGTGGAGCAGCAGTCTTCCAGAAGACGTTCTGGAGGATGTGGTGTTGTCCCAGCTACAGGCACCTCTCTGGGCTGAGGGAGGATGTTGCTCATCTCCAGGCTGAGTTGGCCAGGATTTGTGGGACCTCTTCTTTCATCCAGGGACCACCAGTGCCACTGCCGTTGCCTCAGAGGTTGCCAAGAAAGAGGAGTGGTTGGACCACAGTGGGCTCAGTGAGGGTGAGGGTGGTGGAAGAGAGGTGCATCCCTCCAGTTGTACCTCTCCACAATTCCTATGCCATTCTGGCAAAGTGTGATTCCTCTATGGAGGCACCCACAGTGGCGACCAAGGAGGATGCTGGGAATATCGACAAAGGAGACCCACAGAAGGGTGGCAGGAGACCCCACAGGGGAAGGAAACAACACCTGGTGGGGGACTCCATTGTTAGGAAGGTAGAACTGGGGGAGGAAGGGGAGAGGGAGGTAAGGTGCCTACCTTGCACCATGGCTTGGAGGGACAGGGAGCGAATCCTCAGGATTGCTGGAGCAACTGCACAGGGAGGGAGCTGGATGTCATTATCCACCTAGGGCAAATGACCTGGCTAAGAAAGGGATTAGAGAAGTGCAGGAAGAGTTTGTGGAATTGGGAAGGCCTTAGACAAGTAGCACGCAGTAACCTTCTCAGAGGTGCTGCCCATCTATGGCGAGGAGAGACTAGGTGTTCTGCACCATGGGATTCAATCAGTGGTTGAAAAACTGGTGTGGAGCTCAGAATTTGGCTTCATTGGGGACTGGGGGTCCACCTGGAGTGATGCAAGCCTATACTGGCATGATGGGCTGCATCTGTTCAGGAGGGAAACCAGGATCCTAGGTGATAGGTTTAAATGCTTCATTGGCAAGCATTTAAACTAGCTAAGGGGTGAGGCACTGGAAAGGAGCAGGGAAATCCTAGCCCCCCCAAAAAAATCAGGGTAGTAAGTGCGGTAAACACCAACATAGAGGTGTTGATTGGGAGAAGGGCAGGGGTAAATGGAGAAAGTGACAAAGGCAAGAAGGACAGGGATGGGGCAAAAAGGAGTAAGGCCATCAGGAAATGGAGGGTAATGAGTACCAATGTCCGTAGTCTGGGCAACAAGCTCCCTGAGCTGGTGGCCTTAATGGAAGAGGGATGCCTGGATATTGTAGCAGTCACAGAAACATAGTACACAGAGAACCATGACTGGGATGTTAACATACCAGGGTACATAACCTACAGGAGAGACAGGCAGGGAGAAGGGGAGGAGTAGCTCTCACGAAGGAAAGGATAAAAGCAACTGAACAAAAGAGTAAACAGGGAGGAGAGGAGGCACTGTGGTCACCCTGAGACTGGAAAGGGCACCACAATCCGCACAGGGTTGGTACAGACCCCCATGTCAGGGGAAGGGAATGGACAAGGATATGATAGAAGGCATTCTTAGAATGGCAGAGAAAGGGGAGATACTGTTGATGGGAGACCTGAATATGACAGATGTTAACTGGAGCACATTTGCTGCAGCCACATCCAAGAGCAGGGCCATTCTTGATGCCCTACAGGTGGCAGGCCTCAGACAGCTAGTTTCAGAACCCACTCGTGAGGGAGCAATCTTAGACCTCGTACTCTCAAATGGGGGCAGTGAGAGGATCTCAGATCTAGAAAAATGGGTTGCCATCTGGGAACAAGTGACCATCAAAAAGTGTGGTTTACGTTAAACTCAACTACAGAGTCAAGCCATACAAAAGTGAGGGTACTGGACTTCAGGAAGGCTGACTTTGGCAAGATGGGAGAGTGCCTCAGAAAAGCACTAGCAAACAGGCTAGATGGACGTGTGGAGCCACAATGGGGAATCATCAAAACTGCCATCACAGAGGCAACAAGCCTTTGTGTGAAGCAAATAAACAAATCAAAACGAAAGAAAAAGCCACTATGGTTCTCAAAAGAGGTGGCTTTGAAAGTCAGGAAGAAAAAGATAGCATTCCAGAAGTATAAGGAAACACAGAAGGAGCAGGACAGAGAGCTGTACTAGTTAAGGCAGAAGGAAGCAGGGAGGAAGTCAAATAGCAAAGGCCCAAACTGAGGAAAAGATAGCCAACCGGTTAAGAAGGGGGATAAAACCTTTTATAGGTACATCAGCTAGCATAGAAAGACAAAGGGAGGGATAGTGAGGCTGAATAGAATGAATGGTGGGTGGGCAGAGTGGGACAGTGAAAAAGCAGGGATACTGAATGAATATTTCTGCTCAGTATTCACAAAAGAGGAAGGGAAATTGCCTAATCCAATTAACAGAAGCACTCTTGATAGGGGGGTCGATCCCAGTCCTTTCACAGAAGAAAGGGTTCTGCAAGAACTCCTAAAACTGAAGGTGGACAAAGCAATGGGGCCTAATGGAATTCACCCCAGAATTCTAAAAGAATTAAGGGGGGAACTAATGAAACCACTGGCTACTCTTTTTAATAAATCATGGGAGGATGGTGTGGTACCTGAGGACTGGAGGAAGGTGGATGTGATTCCCTCTTCACAAAAGTGGGACCAAGACAGAGGCAGAAAACTACAGACCTATCAGTCTGACCTCTGTAGGGAAAGTGATGGAGTCACTTCTGAAGGAAAGAACAGTTGAGTACCTAGAGGCCAGTGGGGCACAGGACCCAAGGCAGCATGGGTTCACAGCGGAAGGTCATGTCAAATGAATCTAATAGATTTCTTTGACTTGGTGACCAAAGTAGTAGACCAGGGTGGGGCTGTGGACATGGCCTACATAGACTTTAGCAAGGCATTTGACACAGTCCCACAAAAGATTAATAGTCAAATTAACCAGCCTGGGAGTGGGTCCCAGGTGGTAGCCTGGTAAAACATTGGCTGGACAACAGGAGACAGAAGGTAATTGTAAATGGAGTCCACTCTGAAGAAAGAGGGTTACTAGTGGGGTACTGCAGGGTTCAGTATTGGGTCCAGTCCTTTTAATGTCTTCATAAGTGACATTGCAGAGGGACTAGAAGGAAAAGTATGCCTCTTTGCAGATGACACAAAGATCTGCAATAGGGTTGATACACAAGGAGGTGTGGAAAGGATGAGAAGGGACTTGGCAAGGTTGGAGGAATGGTCAGAAGTATGGCAGCTAGGATTCAATGCAAAGAAGTGCAAAATAATGCACCTGAGAAACAAGAACCCAGGGGAAGAATACACAATGAGTGCGGAGGTAGTAACAACAACAAAAAAGGAAAGGGACCTGGGGGTAATCATATCAGATGACCTTAAGGTTAGCAAACAATGTGAGAAGGCAGTAGGGAGGGCTGGGGGTATACTGGGATGTATAGGGAGAGGCATCAGCAGCAGAAAACAGGAAGTTGTTATCCCTCTGTCCAGACAGTTGGTGAGACCCCATCTGGAGTACTGTGTCCAGTTCTGGAGACCCCATCTCCGCAAGGACATAGACAGGATAGAGGCAGTCCAGAGGAGGGCAACTAAAATGGTGCAGGGTCTGCAAGAGAAGCCGTATGAGGAGAGACTAAAGGAGCTTAATATGTATACCCTTGAGGAAAGAAGGAGGGGGACATGATAGAAACTTTAAGTACCTCAGTGGAATCAACAAAGTCCAAGAGGGTAGCATCTTTCAGAAAAAGAGACATGCAAGAACAAGGGGACACCATTTAAAGATGGGGGGGGGGCGGTTCAGGGGCAATGTGAGGAAGTATCATTTCACAGAGAGGGTAGTGGATACACGGAACAGCCTTCCTGAGGAGGTTGTGGGGTTTAAAACTGTGGGAGAATTCAAGAATGTATGGGACAGACATAAGGCAATTCTTGTGGGGGGTAGGAAGAAATAGGCTGTTGGTTAACTAGAATCTGCGGCCTATCCTGTAGGTAGGGAAATGGGCAGACTAGATGGGCCAAGTGGTCCTTATCTGCTGTCAAAGTCTATGTTTCTATGTTTCTATGTTTTCACCAGTGTGTGAACAGGTCACATTGTGCATAGCAGTAGTTGCATGCTGTCAAATTCCTGGAAGATCGCTACCATGACAATCCACATTACTGCACTGATTATTCACACTACCAACATCACAAACAACTCCCGGCACCTGCGCCCAGTGTGTCGTTATACACAAATATGAACTCCCAGCTGTTTTGCCACTTCTCCACATATCCATACTTAAATGGATGAATGGAGATGAGGAATGTTCAAGGGCATGTCTTACTGAGTTGGACACAGTACGGAACAACTCGGGAACAGTATGGGTTGAAAAGTATGTCCTGGATGGGACTTTCCATTTTGGACAGGCACATGCAGCAAACTGCCAGAACCCAAAATTCTCCACAAAGGAGAAGGGCAAAAGATCAAATGCCAGCATTTCAGCTACAGCAGCATTAAATTCACATGACACTATATGATTGGGGAGGTACTTCAGCCTATGCACAAAAACACTTTGTAACATGGGCTGACTTATATGTTTTACATGGGGTGTGGTGACAAATGGTTCTGCTCTGTGAAGAATGCCATTGGCAGGGGGTGGAGTGTGGATGTTTGATGAAGATGGTTGCACAGGTGATGATGACAAACCCAGAAATGCAGTTATTTTGACGGATTTGCCAACCGGGGTTATGTACCACTTGCACTAGACATACTGCATTCACCACCACCACAACCAAAACTGCTACTCTCACCAGCACTGGACAACATTTCAAAATCATTATGCTCCTCCACCTCATCATGCCTGTAGTAATCCTCTGCTCTTATTTCCTCACTACTGCACACGTTTAATTTCCTACTGGACTTAACACTCATGGAAGGGGATAACATGCTTGTTATGGTTGCTGATGTGGGTGAACACCCCACTGAGGTATTAGCTGCCATCTTGTGCTGGGTCCATAGTGCCATGTGCCTATTCTTAAGATGCGTATGCTGTCCTCCTGCGCCCAGATGGCTCCCTTTTTTACCTCGACTCACACACACATGGCAAACCTGGCAGATTGCAATGGACTCATTATTTGCATCTTGAACAAAAAAATCCCAAACAAGGGATTGTGATGCTGTACTTTTAACACGTCCATGATGCTGCTTATTTAACTCCGTTCTTTTAAGCACTGAAGTGGGAGGGGGCTACAGGATGTTTCAGGCACTGCACACCTGGACTGCAACTGACCACCATGACTACCTATCATTATTAATGGGTCACCATCATCATCATCATCAACTGAAACTGGTAAATCACAAGTTTTTATGGGGCAGGGGGATTAATGCAAACAAACTCAGACACAGCCACCTTGGATTTCTTTTTCTCCAGTTCCAAATGGGGGTCAATCACATCATCATCATATTCATCAACATCACACACATCCACATCTTCTGCTTGGATGCTGGCATGTGGACTGCATGCTGCAACCACAGCAACATCATCGTCATCATCACATTCATCATCATCATCAACACCACCATCACCTGATATTTTTTCACCACACTGTGAATCACTGCATAGAAAATGCATGACATGAACCATGGTGGATGAAATATCACATTGTATGCTATCATTGACATGATTATTAGAATCCTCAGGTTCAGTTACTTGGATGTTACTGGGAAGTATGACATCATCTACACTGTCACTTACTTGCACTGCTCACACGCCACTATATTTTTGGATATGGTACACTGGTCAGAATTCGAACGTGAGGCAGCAATACTTATACTACCACCACCAGCAACTGCACTAACACCACTGGCTGGGAAAAAAAATCTCCTCCAACTATGAGTGAAGCTACTGATTGGACTGTAAAAAACATTGCAGAAGAAGTACCTTTCCTCACATCAGCAATGCATTTCTGTGTCTGCATACTACCATGCCCACAGCCTATCTTACTGGCAGCAGTGCCATGGCGAGAACCAGCTTTGCTTGCATGTCTCTTTGAGGGCATTTTGGGGGATCAACAACAATATTCTAAACAAATTAAAATTTTGGTCCATTCACCCTCTGATTGGGGGGACGCTGGTTGTGAAGCCAAAAAAACAACCGTGGCTTCAGCAACAGATAGAGAAGGTCACTCAAATTCACAAGTGAAAACACCTTCAGTAACCAGTGGTGCTGAGGTCACAAAATCCAATCTGGAAAAAAATTCCTTTTGCCAGTGGGGGTGGGGGGAGCACTGACTGCAGATTTTTATGCCAATACAAGCAGCAAAACAAACAACAGATATCATGATGGCAGTACAAAATCAGGCAGCTGCAGTGGACAGCAGGTTCACACTGCTGCACCTGCAGTTACACTGTGGCACAATAAAAGGTGTATTATTTGATGTCACGCAACACCACACACATACTCACACACACACACACAGAACAGTTTGTCTACAATGGTCAACAAGTAATGCATAGCAAATTGAAAAGTTCAGTAATATGCCACATGTTGTAAACAACCTGAAATTATGAACTGCTGCACCAGATCCATGCAACACACAATCAGCAAGAAAATTTCAACAAATACTGACAATATTACTATGTGTACATTAACACAATCAGTTATATAACAAAAATATAACCAAAAAACAAAGAAATCCCCATTTCTCCAACTTAAATCTACCTACACTACAGAAACGCACCTCCCCCAAAGCACACTTTCACTGTCTTTTACTACACCCACTCAATGTTGTACATTAACATGCAAAATCCACACACAAACAAAAACGCTTGATGATATGAGCACAGGAGAGTTTCCTACTAAAGTTTGAGCCCAAAAAAACCCTCAAAAATGCTTTTCTAACAGCTTTTAGAAGGTTTGAATCACAGACAGCTCTCAGAGCACACTGTCTCCTATAGCTTCCTACACACACTACCCCAAACTGAGGCTGTGCAGATCAATATAGAGCCCATGTGACCTGAAATCCCATGAATCACTGCAAAATTCACCTTCGGAGCTTAAAAACAAGGCGAAGTGAGACGAAGTATATTGTTTCCAATGCACTTTGCTTCTAAGATTGGTGGAATAGTGGTCTGGGAAGGTGGAGTAATGCAAAGTCATCTCTTTAAATGGGCTTTGCATTACACTCTATAATTAGAAGTACTCCACTTCATGTCGTGGAGTACTCCACGAATCCACCTTTACTCCGTGACTCACTTCATGGAGCAGATTGAGCCCACTTTGCCCACCACTACCTAAGGTCTCTAAGTTTGTAACAGTTAATTGTTCGCCACCTAAAGTGTACACCTTTCTAGGTTATTTTTCCCTGGGTGCATAATCTTACATTTCTTGGCATTGGACTTCAACTGCCAAGTTGTTGACCATTCCTCCAACTTTCTAAGATCTGATTCCATTGCTGAGACCCCTTCTTGTGTGTCTACCCTGTGCAGAGCTTGGTATTATCTGCAAACAGGCACACCTTCACCACCAAACCATCCACAATGTCACTGATGAATATATTGAAGAGGACTGGTGCCAGCATTGATCCCTACGGAACAACACTGGCCATGCTTCCCTCTTGTGACTGGCAGCTGTTCAGCATTATGTTCTGGGTTCTCCCCTGGTGCCAGTTCCTTACCCGGTTTACAATGTTTTCTCCTACCCTGTATCTTCTAACTTCTTGATGAGCCTCCTGTGGGGGAAGGAATCAAAGGCTTTACTGAAGTCTAGGTATACCACATCAACTGCTTCACCTTGGTCCACTGTTTTTGTTACCCAGTTAAAGAAGTCTAGCATGATTGTTTGACATGATTGTCCAGTTGCAAAGCCATACTTGCTTAGGTTCTGATTTCCGACTGGCTTCTAGATATGCCAGTATCATTTTCTTCAGTAATGATTCCATACTTTTCCCCACAACTGAGGTTAGACTGACTGAGCTGTAGTTTCCTGCCCCCTCCCCACCCAGGGCCCACCAGGGCTGCCACCGCTGCCTCAGAGGTTGCCCAGAAGGAGGAGCTGTTGGACCATGGTGCACTCAGGGAAGGTGAGGGTGGTGGAACAGAGGTGCATCCCTCCAGTTGTACCTCTCCACAATTCATACACTCTTCTGGCAGGGCATGGTTCCTGTATGGAGGTACCCACAGTGGAGTCCATGGAAGATGTTGGGATCCTCCACAATGGAGACCCACAGGAGGGTTGCAGGGGACCCCACAGGGGAAGAAAACAACCTTGTGGGGGACTCAAGTGTTAAGAGGGAAGAACTTGGGGAGGGCAGAAGGGGAGAAGGAGGTAAGGCGCCTTCCCAGTATCATGGCTTGAGGGGACAGAGAGCGAATCCTCAGGATGGCTACTGCAGCAGCATGGAAGAGAGAGCTGGATGTAATTGTCCACCTAGGGACAAATTACTTGGCTGGGAATGGAATCAGAGCAGTGCAAGAGGAGTTTGTGGAGTTGGGGAGGGGCTTTAGACAAGTAGTACACACAGTAACCTTCTCAGAGGTGCTGTTTGTCTATGGCATGTGTGAGGTTAGGGTGATCTGCACCATGGGATTCAATGAATGGTTGAAAAACTGGTGCAGAGCTCAGGGATTCAGCTTCATTGGAGGCTGGGGGACCTCCTGGAGGGATACAGGCCTATACTGGTATGATGGTCTGCATCTGTCCTGGAGGGGAACCAGGATCCTAGGTGATAAGTTAAAATGCTTCATTGGTGAGCACTTAAACAAGCCAAGAGGGGAGTCACTGAAAAGGAGCAAGAAAATTGCACCCCTCTCACTAAACAGGGTAATTAGCAAGGCAAACACCAAGGTAAAGAAGTCCATAGAGAAAAGGACAAAGGTAAATGTAGAAAGAGGCAAACATAGTAAGGGAATTGATGGGGCTAAAAGGGATAAGGCCATCAAAAAATGGAGGGCAATGAGTACCAATGTCCATAGTCTGGGTAACAAGCTCCCTAAACTAGTGGTCTTGATGGAAGAGGGATGCCTGGATATTGTGGTAGTCACAGAAACATGGTACACAGAGAAACATGACTGGGATGTCAACATCCAAAAGTACACAATCTATAGGAGGACAAGGAGGGTAAAAGAGGAGGAGAAGCTATGTAAGGGAAGGAATCAGAGCAACAGAATTAAAGGGTAAACAGGAAGGAGAGGGGGAGCACTGTGGGTCACCCTGGAGACAGAAAATGCCACCACAGTCCACACAAGGGTTGTATACAGACTCCCATCTCAGGGAGAGGAAATGGACAAGGAAATGATAGAAGGCATCCTTAGATGGCAGAAAAATGGGAGATATTGTTGATGGGAGACATAAATATGTCAGATGTTAACTGGAGCATCTTGCTGCAGCCACATCCAAGAGCAGGGTCATTCTCGATGCCCTACACAGGGCATGCCTCTGACAGCTAGTGTTGGAACCCACTCGGGAGGGAGCAATCTTAGATCTGATACTGTTAAATGGGGACAGAAAGCGGATCTCAGATTTGGAAGTGGGTAGCCATCTGGGAACAAGTGATCACCAAACAGTGTGGTTCACGATAAACACAGCCATAGAGTCAAGCCATGCAAAAGCAAGGGTCCCAGACTTTAGGAGGGCTGACTTTGGCAAAAAGAGAGTGCCTCAGAAAAGAACTAGCAACCAGCCAAGAAGGAGGGGTGGAGGAACAATGCGGGAAAATCAAAACTGCCATCACAGAGGCAATAAGCCTTCATGTGAAGCAAATAAACAAATCAAAATGAAGGAAAAAACACTATGGTTCTCAAAAGAGGTGGCAGGGAAGGTAAGGGAGAAAAAGATATCATTCAAGAACTATAAGGAAAAACAGAAGGAGCAGGACATAGAACAGTATAAGTTAAAGCACAAGGTGGTGTTGAAGTCAGTCAGAATAGCAAATGCCCAAACAGAGAAAAATATAGCCAACTCAGTTAAGAAGAGGGGATAACACTTTTTATAGGTAAATTATGGAGTGGAGAAAGACTAAGAGTGGGATAGTGAGGCTTAATAAAGTGAATGGTGGGTGGGCAGAGGGTGACAGTGAAAAAGCAGGGTTACTGAGCGAATACTTCTGCTCCGTATTCACAAAATAAGAGGAGGAGATACCTAAACCAATCAATAGAAGCACTCTGGAGGGGGTGGGGTGGGGTTGATACCAGTCCATTCACAGAAGAAAGGGTCCTGAAAGAACTCCTAAAACTGAAGGTGGACAAAGCAATGGGGCCTGATGGTATTCACCCAAGAAATCTAAAAGAACTAAGGGGGGAACTAATGACACCACTGACTACCCTTTTTAACAACTCATGGGAGGATGGAAGGTACCTGAGGACTGGAGGAGGGTGGATGTAATTCCCCTTCACAAAAGTGGGAGCAAAGCAGAGTCAGGAAACTATAGACCTGTTAGTTTGACCTCAGTGACAGGGAAAATGATGGAATCACTTCTGAAAGAAAGAATTGCTGAGTACCTAGAAGCCAGTGGGGCACAGTATCCAAGGTGCATGGATTCACAATGGGAAGGTCATATCAGACAAATCTAATAGATTTCTTTGACTGGGTGACCAGAGTAGTAGACCAGTGAGGGGCTGTGGACATGGCCTACCTAGACTTCTGCAAGGCATTTGGCACAGTTCTACACTAAAGATTAATAAACAAGTTAGCCAGCCTGGGAGTGGATCCCAGGGTGGTAGACTGGTTAAAAAACTGGCTAGACAACAGGACGCAAAGAGTAATAGTAAGCAGAGTCCACTCCAAAGAAAGGGGCATTACAAGAGGGGTACCGTAGGGTTCAGTACTGGGACAGGTGCCTTTTGATGTCTTTATAAGAGACATTGCAGATGGACTGGAAGGAAAAGTATGTCTCTTTGCAGATGACACAAAGATCTGCAACAAGTTTGATGTACAAGGAGGGTGGAAAGGATGATGAAGGACTTGGCAAGGTTGGAGGAATGGTCAAAAGTATGGCAGCTTAGATTTAATGTACAGAAGTGCAAAACACTGCACCTGGGAAACAAAAACCCATAGGAAGAGTACACAATGGGGGAGAGGTACTAACAACAACAAAAATGGAAAGGAACCTGGGGGTAGTCATATCAGATGACCTAAAGGTAGGCAAGCAATGTGAAAAGGCAGTAAGGAAGGCTGGGGGGGATACTGGGTTGTATAGGGAGAAGCATCATCAGTAGAAAACAGGAAATTGTTATCCATCAGTATAGACAGTTGGCGAGACCCCATCTGGAGTACTGCATGCAGTTCTGGAGAAACCATCTACACAAGGACATAGACAGGATGGAGGCAGTCCAGAGAAGGGCAACTAAAATAATGCAGAGTTTGCACCAAAATCCATACAAAGAGAGATTAAAGGAGCTTAATATGTATACCCTCGAGGAAAGGAGGGAGAGGGGGGACATGATAGAAACTTTCAAGTACCTCAAGAGAATCAACAAAGTCGAAGAGGGTAGCATCTTTCAGAAAAAGAGATGTGCAAGAACAAGGGGGCACAATTTGAAGAGAGAGGGGGGAGGGGTTAAGGGGCAACTTAAGGAAGTGTTTTTTTCATGGAGAGGGTGGTGGTGGATGCATGGAATGGCTTTCCTGAGGAGGTCATGAGGTCAAAAACAGTAGAGGAATTCAGGAATGCATGGGACAGACAAAAGGCTATTCTGGTGGGGGGTAGGAAGAAGTAGGTTGTTGGTTAACCAGGATCTGCAGCTTATCGAATAGGTAGGGAAATAAGCAGACTGGGTGGACCAAGCAGTCCTTATCTGCCATCAAAGTCTGTGTTTTTATGTTTCTCTGTTTCCTCCTTGCTTTGACTCTTGGGTAAGGGTACCACAGTGGCCTTTTTCAAGTCATCAGGCACTTTACTGCTCTCCAGTGAAGTACTGAAAATTTTGGCAAGTGGAGCAGCAAATTCCTCCCTAAGATCCTTTAAAATGGTGGATGTATTCCATTGGGCTGCATGGCTTTGTTTATTTTTAACTTATTTGGCTTCTTGAGGATTCTCTCCTTAGTGAAGGGGCTCGTGTCTGCCTCCTTGGTGCTTGGTGTTGGTCCACTTCCATTATCTTCTATTGCAAATACTGAGTAGAAATAGTCATTTAAAACTTCTGCTTTCTTAGTGTCTTCCTGTACATATTGACCCTCTTTTATTTTTAGTCTATCTATTCTCCCCTTGGTCTTTCTCTTTTCACATATGTATCTATAGAAGGCCTTGTCATCTCTTTTTACTCCCTGGGCAATTATCTCTTCTGTTAGCTCTTTTGCTACCCTGAGTGTCTTGCCTGCCTCCTTTAGGTTAGCTCTGTATACCTCTCTGTTGTCTTTGTTCTTGGGTTCTTTATATTTCTTGAATACTTTTTTATTTTCCCTAATTCTTGATGCCACATCCTTTGTGAACCAAAGAGGTTTCTTCCTTCTTCTGGATTTGTTGATTACCCTTGTACATTGTGATGCAACATGGTTCAGTGCTGTTTTTAGAGCCTTCCAGTTTGCCTCATCATCCCCATGTGCCACGGTTTCATGTATGCTCCTAAAGGTGGATCGCATTTTGTTGAAGTCAGCATTTCTAAAGTTGAGGATCTTTAGCTTACCTTGACTGATATCCTCATGTGTGTTGAATGAGAACCAGACTGACCTGTGGTTGGCTGGAACCCAGATCGACTCCCACACTCACGTCTGAAATCCTGGTGCTATTTGTAAGCACAAGGTCCAAGACTGCATCTTATCTTGTGAGAGTATTCACCATCTGGATCATATCTGCCTCCTGCAAGGCAATGAGGAATTTCTTACTTCTTTCTGATGCGGCTGCTGAGGAGGACTGATTTATGTCTGGCAAATTGAAGTCTTCTACTAGCAGCAGTTCTTCTCTTTCATCCATCATTAGAATGGATTCAAGAAGTTCTTTGTCCTTTTCTACTTCTTGAGATGGTGGTCTATACACCACACCAACTCTGATTGGGGTCTTGTACCCTGCTCCAAGGGTAACCCATAGGGTCGTGGCCTCATTGTGATTTATTTGTATCTCAGTGGCTTTGATATCTTCCTTATTATATATTGCAACTCCCCCACCTATTTTTCCTCTTCAGTTCCATCTGAACAGAGTGTACCCTGGGATGGCGATGTTCCAGGTGTGGTTCTCGCTAAACCATGTCTCTGTTACTGCAACCTAATCTAGACTGGCTTCTGTCATCATGGCGCTAAGGTCTGGGATTTTATTTGCCAGACTGCAACTGTTAATACACATTGTGTGCCATGGCTGGCTTCCCACTTTTATTGTTCTTTGCTTTGTGCCTTTCAGTGGCAGTTCAGCTGGAACCGAGTATTCTGTGATTTCGTTGTTGATTGCCACATGAAGATTTAAAGGTGCTTTTGTAGGCTCAGCCAGCTGAAAGGATGATGTACCGGTCAGTGATGGAGCAGGGCATCAACCATTCCCTGAGGTGCATTGGGTGATGATGCCCATTCCCCTTGTCTTATGGATGCCTCAGTCGGCTTGGCTGGATGAAAGAAAGATTTAGGGGAATGGGCATCCTCTTTTTCTAAGGCGTGCTGGGTGATGATACTCTCCCCCCTTTTTCTAGTTTTAATGTTCCCAAAAAACATCATATCTTTGGCTTAATGCTTGGATTCCCTGCCTATTAAGATGAAGTCCATAATATCGGAAGAATTCCCGTTCTGAGAAATCTCACCAATTGCCTACAAAGTGATATCCTTTCTCCTGGCACCAGTCTTGGAGCCAGGTGTTGAACTCTGATTTCCTTTTCTCTGACTCTCTGCCTGGTACCCCCCCTCTTTCCTCAGACAGACAGAATTTTGGAGAAGGATAAATCAGACATAAGATAAATTAATTTGTTGCCTAGTGTAGAGAAGTGTTTTTTGGTTTCATTAACTGCATGACTGGCTAGGTTGTTTGTTTCAAGGTGGATTAGGATATGTGTCTTTTTGTGTGAGTCATGTCAATCTTTTCTATGCTGTTTGTATCTCTCCATGATGATGTTCTGGGGAGGCACCTGGATTCAACTCTATTTTGTTAATTTTGTTGGAGGTGAGATTCTAGTCCATGGATCGTTGAGTAACCTATGATAAGAAGAGATATTTGTTTGAGTCCTTCTCTGAGACTATGTTAGAGGTGTTTATTTTTATGCTCGATGTTGGAATTAGCTTGTGTCACTGGGTAATAAATCACCCTATCAGGTTCTTGGTGGAACGGTACAAAAGGAAGAGACAACAGACAAGTGGTACTCATGTAATAAATGACATTTATTCTAGATAAGTAATACAAGTGTACTACCAATACAGTGTGAACACTGGGAGAACACCAGTTTTCCTTACCTAGGCAATGCAGTATCTCTCTTCTCAGAGAACCTATGTGTTACAAAGGGTCTTATACCCTGATAATTGCTATAGCAACGGCTAAGGAAGATAGATAAAATATATATTATTGGGCAAAAACAGGTGGTCTCAGTAACTATTCTAGCTAGTATGAAAAGTTGTATAGCTTGCAGAGATAACAGCACAATAAGACCACTATTATCCCAAGGTCAGTGTAATGATGTACAATTATCGAAGATGTCACTGTTGCCTTACATATAAAAATACAGTAAGAATAAAGCAAAAAGCATTTCTCATGGCTAATATATATCAGTAAAACATAATGAAGCATAATAGAACACAGATCCTGACACTTATGCTTATGTGTTTTCACCCTAAGGTTAGTACATGTACCTACATATAAGATGCTGTCTGTGAGATGGGGGCACCATCGGGGTACTGGACCATGGATAACACTTGTACTCTTTACTGAACCTGAGGTTTGATTGGACTCCAGTGGCACGAAGTGGGGCTGGATACTGGGTGGGTAACTGGCTAGAAGTAAGGCAGCAGAGGGTAGTGGTCAATGGGGTTAAATAAGAGCATACGCTGATGCTGCAGTGACATTTTTATAGCGAAGTACATTACAGCAGCAAGTCACTGTTGCTGCTGTAATGTACCTGTGGGACCCCAGCACTGCCTTTTCTGGGGTTTGCCCCCTTCCTGAATCAACTCTGACTTGGAGTTGCTAATCCTTAGTTACAGGACGTCCAGGGGCAGATCCCCCCACATGGGAGGGTCAGGGGATGAAGCCTCTAGAAAAAAATGGACAGTTTCCTGATGGATTTATGCCAACGCAACTTGCGGTCGACATAAATCCATCAGTGTAGAATCATATCGGAAAAAGGTTGTTGATGCCTTGTAATGGATCCAAATCAGAGGGGAGGTAGGTTATGAGTGGGGTTCCACAGGGATCAGCCCTTGGTCCGGTCCTCTTCAACATGTTCATTAGTGATATTGGAGAAGGAATCCAGAACAGGTTGTCTCTTTGCAGATGACACAAAACTATGTGGGAGGGTGGATAGTGATGAAGGAATTAGGGAAATGCAGAGAGACCTACAAAAACTAGAGGGGTGGTCAAAGGCCTGGCAGGTAAAATTCAATACTAGACAGTGCAAGGTAATGCACCTATGGAAAAAGAACTGCAAGAGACCATGTGATGCAGCGCTCAGGGTAACAGCTGTCCACGAATGTTCCCTCTACCCAATGTCTGGTTTCATCTTTAATACATTTAAAATACTACTATTCTGCTTACTTTTGGTCTGGACTGCATACTTTTACAACCAGGAAGCTCTGCTGGGGGGTAAGAATGGAAGCAGAGATGCATCTTGCCCTCCCAAAGCATACGCCACCCATGACCCCAGAAAAACTCAGCAAGCGAGCCAAGGTCCACCAAGGCGCCAGAGGCAAATTTTCTACTACTACCACTGTGCAGGCCTCGGAAGTGACTCCACTCACATTCAAATGCTTCTTCTCAGAATTCACCCCTTTTCAGGATGATTTAAAATTTCTAATTACTGAAGTTAAACAGATGGCTACCGCACTCAACGATATCTCTACGAGGATGTCAGACAATGAAACTCACTTAGTTTCCCCGGAGAAGTGAGCAGAATGCATGAATACTGAAACGGTGGATAACAGACATAGGATTAAAAAGTTGGAGGCCAAAATTGAAGACCCGGAGGGGAGGAGTTGCAGAAATAATGTAACAATAGATGTTCCAGAAAAAGGGGAAGGGGCTAATAATATACTTTTCGTTCAAAAACTCATAGAAAAACACAGCCTACACCATCAAGCAAGCCCATAGAGCCCTTAGACCAATGCCTGCACCAGGGTCAGCCCCACGTCCTTTGATCCTCAAATTCCTAAACTTTCAAGAGAAACAACATTTCCTGGGCAAAGCAAGAGACCTACAAGAAATACTATGGGAAGGGACCAAAATCAGAGTTACCCAGGTTTTGCCCACTGCAGTTAGGCAAAGAAGAAATTTATTCCATCCTATTGTCTCAAAACTAATAGCGGCTGCTATAAAATTAAAATGAGATACCCTGCCCGACTGCAGATTCTGGTAGCTGGCAACTGGTCCACCTTTGAGGAGTCAGACATGACGCAGAGTACACTGCACGTGGCCGTCCCAGATTTGTTCCATTCTCGCTGAGTTGAGTTTGC
Organism: Neoceratodus forsteri; assembly: GCA_016271365.2. Classification (NCBI taxonomy): domain Eukaryota; kingdom Metazoa; phylum Chordata; order Ceratodontiformes; family Ceratodontidae; genus Neoceratodus; species Neoceratodus forsteri. The sequence goes on from CM028129.1 coordinate 1,023,961,595, forward strand.
AGCGAGATCTATCTGTTGCTGTACTGGACATATCAGTCTTATAAGGAGGTATTCTAATAAGTAGCCAATTTCAGATAATGGGGTGATTTGGTATCACTTGGGCAGCTTACATGGGTACCTGGCCAGGGCTTAGCCAGCACGACTGGCTTCAACAGAAGCCCCAGACTTTACTGTATATTCCAGACATCATGCTTTTTCTTATTTTAGACATTTGGAATCATTGAAGTTTTTACTGTTTCTGTGGGATGTTATGATCCTTGTTCCTGTGTTGAAAGTTTACTTTTCTGTATTTCATAAATCACAGCACTCCTGGAGGGACATGTACTTTATTTTTGACTTAAGTGAGAGTTTTAAAAAAGAAATGAAAAAAGAAGTTCCATGTTTCCCTCACCAGACGCTGGTAATGCTTGTCTGTCACCACTGGAGGGACCATGCTTTTCAGGCTTATGCGCTTTGCTTAGCCTTATAAAATGGGCCAAATGTTTTCAGCCTCCTGATTGGCTGAGAGGTACCCAGAGCCATGTCCTTATCAGAGTATATTGTTCCAACCGGTACCTCTTCAGTTAAGCAGGACACAGTGCAGGCTGTGATCCATGCTTCAGAGGAACATTTTTTTAAACAATTCCATCTACAGCCTTCATCGTGCATCGCACTCCCCCCACCCCCCCATGTTGTTCTGTTCAAACACAATCAAGTTCTCAGAAGGATATTATAAAATAAAAACAGTACCTTCTGCCCTCCTGATTTTGCCTCCATTAAAAAAAGTCATTCTTTCATGAGAGCCACCAGAGATTCACGGAGTATTCCTGCATGTTTCCAACAAACCAGCTTTAAAATGAAAGCCGAAACTACCGCCTCCCCCATCATACATCTTTGTCTCCATCAACCCGCCACCTTCTATGAACCAGTATACCCCAAATTAAAAAGCTAAATAAAAAGCACAGCACTGCTCGCTAATGCTACCTACATACGGTTTCAAAACCACAAATATGGAAACGACTTCATAATGTAACCAGAAAGGGACACGCTCATTGTTACAGAAGTAGCAGTCAGACTAAGAAATACAAAAACAACAATGAAAAACGTTAACTAGGGAGAACAGTAGGTGCTTACAAGGGGTGCTTATATACACTATGGTATTTTTCTGTTTTACATCAAGATTACATTAAAAGACATTTGCTTACTATAGACATTTATTTTATGAGAGGAACTTCTGCCATAAACTAAACAAATAGTTATGGGGGCCCGTAAAGAACACGCTCACTCCCCAATCACAATAAAATACCGAAACTGGTCCCCTTGCTGTCACCTGATAGAATTTCACTCAAAGAAAAGTCAAAATCTTTTCAAAACTGTGTTGTGGGAGCATAGAAAGACACAATCACCATCTGACGGCTTTCTGGTAACTCAAAAAATGCTTGTAGAAAAGTGGTGACTATCGCCAGTAAGAGACGCGCTCACTGCCATCAAAACTGGCTCACATTGAGGAAGAAAAAAATCAAAATTAAAAAACAAAGCCAGTTTGGAATGTACTTGTGTGCAGCCAATGTGTGTGTGTGTGTCTCTCTGTCGGAAGGGGGGCATGCACTGGACATCATACAGTACAGAAAGTACCTCAACAGAGAGACTATTTTACTACTTCAGGCAATAAAAACTACAATTATTAAAATGCTTTCTCTCTTTTTCTTCTTTTTATTTTTGTTAAATACTTACTTGGAGAACCCATTTTATAAATGCAATAAGACATGGTGTGGTTTATCGCCTGATAAGAGCATTCCCAGTGGCATAAGGCACTCAGCACAAGTGCCTCATACCTTAGTACACCCCTGGGAGTGCTCTTATCAGGTGATAAACCACACCTCTCCGTGTCTTATTGCTTGCATAAAATGGAGCCACGCTCAAAGTAAAGGACATGTCATGAGACATTTCTTTTTCCTTTGACTTTTTCTTTTCCAGGAAGACCGCCAAAACTCCAGACTAAAGCACAATTGGAGGTGTTTCCTCCTAATAGCTGCAAAGTTAATAACTGGCTGGTGTAAAGACACAGGGAGAGCTTCTGTTACAGCTATTTAAGGAACTGATTGTAACTGGTCTAATTCCCTCAGGACTGCCTGCCAAAAAATATAAGTTTTACTTTAATTGTTATATTAGACTTAGACTAAAGCTATAAAAATTTAGGGTAGTTGTCGGGTGGAGGGAGGATGGAAGTGGAGGGGCAAATTTTTGAGTTCTGCAGATCGCTATCATATAGGCAAGGGAAGGTGGGTGGACTGGGTCATTTTGGTTTTACAGTGCATTTGTTTGGTTCCTGTTATCGATATGGGAATGTGTAGGTAAAGATGGGGGGGGAGTTAGGGGGGCAAGCACAGCAAGGGCTTCCAAAAGAGATATTGAATTTTGCTGGTTTAATATTACTGTTGAAATTTTCAGGGTCTACTCAATAAGGGACAATGACTAGAAGTGTACATATTTCAACATGGAATGTGAAAGTGGCTAGACAGAAACTCAAACAGTATAAAGTGTTGAAACATTTAAATATTCTATCAGAGGAACTTTCCTTTATTCAGGAATCCTATTTGCTAGACTCTGAAGTGATCCAGCTTAGGAGACAAGTGGGTCAGGTATGTTTGGCCGAAGACTCTACCAATAGTTGTGGAACTATGATTTTAATAAATAGAAGCATCCCTTTTTCTCCCTACTCAAATTATTAGGGATTCTGAGGGTAGATACAGTGGCGTGAAAAAGTATTTGCCCCCTTCCTGATTTTCTCTATTATTGCATATTTGTCACACTGGATGTTTTCAGGTCTTTAGACAAAATATAATATTAGATAAAGGGAACCTGAGTGAACAAATAACACTTTTTTTTTTTACTTATTTCATTTATTTAATGAAAAAAGTTAACCAACACCAACTGGCACTGTGTGAAAAAGTAATTGCCCCCTAGTTAAATCAACCCAATTAAAGGGATAATTAGAGTCAGCTGATTGAATACAGCCAGGCTTGATTACAGCCAGCCCTACTCAATCTAAACCTCACTTATTTTGACCCTTACCATCAGAGTCACGTTGCCAGCACAAAGATTCAACAAGCACATTATGCCATGATCAAAGGAAGTTCCTGAAAAGATCAGAAAATAATTTGTTGCCCTCTATCAGTCTGGAAAGGGTTACAAAGCTATTTCTAAGGCTCTGGGACTCTATCGAACCACAGTGAGAGCCATAATCTCCAAATGGAGAACACTTGGAACAGTAGTGAATCTTCCAGGGTGGGCGGCCTGCCAAAATTACTCCAAGGGTGCAGCGTAAAATCATCCAGGAAGTCTCAAAGGATCCTAAAACAACATCCAAAGAACTGCAGGCTTCTCTTGCCTCAGCTAAGGTCAGTGTTCATGACTCCACAATCAGAAAGAGACTGGCGAAAATGGGCTTCATGTGAGAGTAGCAAAGGGAAACCACTGCTAACCAAGAAGAACATAAGCGCTCATCTCTCATTTGCCAAGAAGCACCTGGATGATCCACAAGCCTTTTGGGAAAATGTTCTATGGACAGATGAGTCCAAAGTGGAACTTTTTGGATGACATGGATCCCATAATGTCTCGAGTAAAGCAAACACAGCATTCCACAGTAAGAACACCATACCAACAGTCAAACATGGTGGTGGTAGTGTGATGGTGTGGGGATGCTTTGCTGCCTAAGGACCTGGATGACTTGCCATAATTAAAGGAACCATGAATTCTGCTCTGTACCAGAAAATTCTTAAGGAGAATGTCCGGTCATCCTTCCGTCAGCTGAAGCTGAAGCGTAGTTGGGTCATGCAGCAAGACAATGATCCAAAACACAAAAGAAAGTCCACATCAGAATGGCTAAAGAAGTAAAATTAAAGTTTTGGAGTAGCCTAGTCAAAGTCAGACTTAAACCCAATAGAGATGCTGTGGCAGGACCTGAAGCGAGCAGTTCATGCTCGAAAACCTACCAAATGTTACTGAATTAAAGCAGTTCTGCGAGGAAGAGTGGGTTAAAATTCCTCCACAGCGATGTGAAAGACTGATATGGAATTATAGGAAGTGTTTGGTTGCAGTCATTGCAGCTAAATGTGGCGTAACCAGTTATTAAGTGTAAGGGGGCAATTACTTTTTCACACAGTGCCAGTTGGTGTTGGTTAACTTTTTTTCATTAAATAAGTGAAATTAAAAAAAAACAAGTGTTATTTGTTCACTCAGGTTCCCTTCATCTAATATTACATTTTCTCTAAAGACCTGAAAACATCCAGTGTGACAAATATGCAATAATAGAGAAAATCAGGAAGGGGGCAAATACTTTTTCACGCCACTGTATGTATTGATACAAGGCACAATGTTTACCAAAGAAATACTGATAGGTAGTATCTATGGCCCCAATCAAGATACACCTGGGTTCTTCATGCAATTTCTCCTAACTCTAACCCCCTTCTAATCAATCCCAATGATCCTGGGTGGAGATCTTAATCTCATTTTTGAGCTGAAATTAGACTGATCTGGCCACCATCAGAAGGAACTCTCTCTCCCGCCCAACATGCACTACACAAACTGATGGACCAGGTTGGGTTATGCTGTATTTGTCAGGTTCTTCACCCAATGGATAAAGATTATACTTATACCTCCAAAGTTCATGGTTCCTCTTCCCACATAGATTACCTACTTTGGTATCACTCATATACCCCCAGGGTCCTAGATGCCTCTATCTGACCTAGCCCTCCCTCAGACCACTCCCTGCTCATTTGTTATCTTTCCCTGTTATCTATACCTAAAGGAGGATCTCAGTGGAACCTTAATGATCAGTTGCTGAAGGACCCAGACATGGTCCAATCCATTCAGGACCATATAGAACAGTTCATCTTAACCAACCATGGATCCATGGAACAGCCTGTCATTGAATGGTGTGCCCTCAAGGCATATCTCAGAGGGATCCTGATAGGCTTAGCATCTAAAAGAAAGAGAATTAGAAAACAACTGGCTCTACAACTACTGTCCCAAGTTAGGACCATAGAACACACCTTATCCTCACAGTCCCTGGAATCCCTTCACCAAGAACTAATCAGACTGAGAGCTGCATATCTAGAGTTATTGAGAGAAAAGGCAGAATTTGCTATACTCAGAACTAAAGCTTTCTATACGGACCAGGGAGAAAAGGTGGGACGCCCATTGGCCATTAGGGTAAAACAATGAGAATCTTCTCGTTTTAAAGCTTTGATACACTCTCAGTCTGATGGTTCTTTGAAAACTTCTCCTGAAGACATTATTTCAGAGTTTACTGGGTATTACAAATCCCTGTATGGCCCTATGTCTGATTCCCCACTGAACAGGCACTAAATAGTTATCTTGAAGATACTAACTTGCCATGTCTATCAGAAGATCAACAGAACTCACTATTATACCCAATTACAGTAAAGGAGTTGGAGGACATAATTAGTAATCTTCCCAAGAATAAAACCCCAGGGCTGGATGATTACACAGCTAACTTTTATCAAAAGTTCAGCAAACATCTTATCCCTTTGCTCCTTCCCCTTTACCAACATATACTTTCTGGGGCTGAAGCTGATTCTACCCTGTTTGAAGCATTGATTGTCTTATTACCCAAGCCTGGTATGAAACATAGAAACATAGAATTTGATGGCAAATAAGGACCACTTGGCCCACCCAGTCTGCCCATTTCCCTACCTAATGGATAAGCTGCAGATCCTAGCTAACCAGCAGCCTACTTCTTTCTACCCCAACCCCCTAGAATTGCCTTATGACTGTCCCATGCATGCTTGAATTCAACCACTGTTTTTGACTCCACAACCACCTCTGGAAGGCCATTCTATGCATCCACAACCCTCTCGGTGAAAAAATACTTCCTTACATTACCTCTGAGCCACCCCCATCTTCAAATTGGGCCCCCTTGTTCTTGCACACCTCTTTTTTTGAAAGATGCTACACTCTTGGACTTTGTTGATTCCCTTGAGGTACTTGAAAGTTTCTATCATGTCTCCCCTCTCCCTCCTTTCCTCGAGGCTACATATTAATCTCCTTTAGTATCTCTTCATATGTCTTCCAGTGCAGACCCTGCACCATTTTAGTGCCCTCCTCTGGACAGCTTCCATCTTGTCTATGTCCTTGCGAGATTGGGTCTCAGAACTGCACACAGTACTCCAGATGGGGTCTCACCAGCTGTCTGTACAGAGGATAACAACTTCCTGTTTTCTACTGGTGATGCCTCTCCTATGCATCCCAGTATTCCCCAACCCTCCATACTGCCCTCTCACATTGCTTTTCACCTTTAAGTCATCTGATATGACTACCCCCAGGTCCCTTTCCATTTTGTTGTTGTTAGTATCTCACCCCCATTGTGTACTCTTCCCTGGGTTTTTGTTTTCCAGGTGCATTACCTTGCACTTCATAGCATTAAATCTAAGCTGCCATACATTTGACCATTCCTCTAACCTTGCCAAGTCCCTTCTCATCCTTTCCACCCCACGTTGTGCATCAACTCTGTTGCAGATCTTTGTGTCATCTGCAAAGAGACATACTTTTCCTTCCAGTCCCTCTGCAATGTCACTTATAAAGACATAGAAGAGGACCAGTCTAATACTGAACCCTGCAGCACCCTACTAGTAACCTCCCTTTCTTCAGAGTGGACTCCATTTACTATTACCCTCTGTGTCCTATTCTCCAGCCAATTCTTTACCCAGGCTATCATCTTGGGACACACTCCCAGGCTGGCTAACTTGTATATTAATCTTTTGTGTGGGACTGAGTCAAATGCCTTGCTAAAGTCTAGGTAGGCCATGTCCACAGCCCCTCCCTGATCTACTACTTTGGTCACCCAGTCAAAGAAATCTATTAGATTCATCTGGCATGACCTTCCTGCTGTGAATTCATGCTGCCTTGGGTCCTGTGCCCCTCTGGCCTCTAGGTACTCAACAGTTCTTTCCTTCAGAAGTGATTCCATCATTTTCCCTATCACTGAGGTTAAACTAACAGGTCTGTAGTTTCCTGCTTCTGCCCTGCTCCCACATGGCTCCTGAACTGGTCATTAATTATCGACCCATCTCTCTCCTTAATCAGGACATAAAAATATTAACTAAATTGCTCACCAATCACTTTAATTTAGTACTTCCTGCTATTATAAGTTCAGAGAAGGTGGGCTTCATGAAGAGTAGATCCTCTGCAGATCACCTTTGTACCCTGTCTCACATCTTCTCAGTATCCAGGGAAGCCCCTTTCCCTGCAGTCCTGGTTTCCCTGGCTGCCGAAAAGGCCTTTGGCAGGGTGAACTGGCATTACCTCTTCAGGGCTCTTAAGGCTTTTGGTTTCCCATTACAGTTCCAGCAATGGATCCATGCTCTGTACCAATACCCCTCAGCCTGAATAACTGCCAATGGGGTAACCTCAAATACTTTTATACCGCATTCTGGTACAAAGCAAAGCTGCTCCTTTTCCCCACTACTCTTCAATATTTAATTGGAGCCACTGATCCACAGACTGGTCAATTCCCAGTTGATTCAGGGCATCCCCATACAGTCCCAGGAAGTAAAGGTATCGACATATGCTGATGACCTCCTTCATCAGCTTTCTTACCTGGTCACATCCATCCCCCAATGTTAGAAATTATTGCAGAATTTAGGTGTTTAGCAAACTATGAACTGAATGCTAGTAAGACAATTGTCTTCCCTCTTAACCACAAAATATTTAAAACAGACATAATAGTACTAGGACTCCTATGGAAACAGGATTCCCTAAGATATCTAGGTAAAAAGCTCACTAAGAAGTTAGCCAATTGTTTAAAACTTAATTTGGATTCCCTGGTGCTCACAATTAGTCAGGATTTAAATCGCTGGTCAACTCTCCCAATTTCCATTTGGGGCAGGATTAATTTGCTTAAAATGAATGTTTTCCCACATATTTTCTACTCCCTTAGTCTACTCTATACATGACTCCCCTTGTCCTGGTTTAAGAAAGTACATATCCTTTTCATTAAATTAATATGGTCCAATAAAACACCTAGACTAGCTTTTCATAAATAAGCTGCTCCCAAGTTGAGAGGTGGATTACGTCTTTCTCACATTGGCCTATATTTTTGCGTGAGTCGTGCCACTAAATATCTCCGATGGCTTTTACCAGAACTCTCTGTTTATTCTCTAGAGTGACTGAAAATTGAATTAGCTCAGATTCTCTCCTCTGGTCTTTCTCCAGCTGCACTTTTACATATACGGGAAAAGACTCTTCCTACCAAACTGAGAAATACCCCAATAGCCACTTCACTTAAGGTCCACTCCTAATTTTGTAATTTTCTTAAATATAAACATACTATTGACCTATCACAACCTATATGGGGCAATCCTAATTTCAAGATAGACAGTAAGGTTTTATCTCCTCTTTGGTTACCTCACCTAGGGGAAGGCCTGCTCGCCAGTCTGGTCACAGAAGGGGACTCGTGGCTTTCCACTGTGGAAATTTTACATAAAGTTAATATTCACAATGCACAGATCTTTCAAGTTTTTCAACTTAGACATCTTCTTATAAAAGTGTTGGGAACAACTGTTTTCATACAAGCATGTCCCCCCTTCCATAGTGAATTGACTCCACTAGTGGGCCTTCCACAGGTGGTTTCCAAGATTTAAGGAATTCTCTTTAATTGGCTTCACCCAGGCTATTTTGGCCCCATTACTTACCGAACTACCTTCTTTCCTGATAGTATGATAGACTGGTTTACCCTATGGCATAACTGACATAGGTTTATAACTCAGGATAGACTTAGGCTCATGCAAATACATATACTTCACAACTTTTATTACTCCCCACAAAAATTAGCTAAAATCTCTCCCATTTGTAACCATTGTCACCTTGAAGGCACCCTATATCATATTTTCTGGTCCTGTCACAAAGTGGCTTCTTTATGGGTCAAGATCAAACAAAGAGCCAACCCTCTCCTAGATCTAGAGGATTGGTTTACTCCTACAGTCTGTCTGCTGGGGGATTTTGGGGGGAATTTCAGTTCTTAGGTGCAAATACTACATAGCCCTCATGTCCATGTTGGTTAAAAAACTGGTATTGTGGCACTGGATAGACCAGGAGGAAATCTCTTATGGGGAATGGTTTACTGAGCTTTTAGCTAACCTTAAAACAGAGAAAATGGTAGCAAGTCTGGCTAATAGATTAGACAAGTATAAAAAAATCTGGGACCCCTTCTATGCTCTATACACTTTGTAAACAATATGTATTAGACTCTTTTAAGACAGATGAATCATTCCCACTGTAGTTGCTGTGTGGAGCGGGTTGGGGGTTAGAGGAACAGTGTTGGGAGGGAGGTAAAAACAGGGGGGAGGGCAGTATTATTATGATTCAATGTGTTTGTCTATGTATCATCATTGTAACTGTTCTCTGTATGGAAAACCTTTCAATAAATATTGAATTGGAAAAAGAACCCCAAGACAGAGTGCTGGATGGAAGGAGAGAGACTTAGCACAACAGCTGAGGAACAGTATCTAGAAGTTATCATTAGCAACTCACTTAAGCAATCAAATCAGTGTAACTTGGCCTACAGCAAAGCTAAAAGGATGCTTGGATGAATCGGGAGGGGTACTGATAGCAGAAGAAAGGAGGTACAGTAATACTTCCCCTCTACAGATCCCTGGTGAGGCCTCACCCAAAGTACTGCTACCAGTCCTGGAGTGCTCACCTCAGAAAGGATAAGGATAGGTTGGAGACAGTGCAGCACAGAGTAATGAAAATGATTCAGGGCCAGCAGGGCAGATCCTATGAAGATCACCTCAAGGCATTAAAAATGTACTCACTGGAGACCAGAAGGGAGAGGGAAGAAATGATAGAGACCTTCAAGTTCTTTAAAGGAATTAATAAAGTGAACTGCAAGGAAAAGGGATACAATATGTCATTCCAAAATGTAATTTAGGGGTGGGTAGAGCCTCTGTTTTAAGTAGGGGATCTAAGATTTGGAATGATATACCATCAGAAATGAGAGATGTTGTAGTGGCTTTTAACCCTGGGGTGTTAAAAAATTGGTATGACAAACTTAAATATAGTCCAAAACATTGTTGTCAATGAATTAGAGTGCAGCTATTGAATAATTAGCCCTATTATTGAACTACGGATAAGATGTGCTATAAAATAAAAAAAATAAGGTAACTCTTGTCATAGCTTATATGCTATGAAATGGGCATCATGTTGTTGGAATTAAGGATATTTGTTGTATTTCCATAATTCTAAATTGTTAAAATTTCCCTGTATATGGTTTTGATAATTGATTGGTGCTTGTCCTTCTCAACTTTATACTTTGTTGTGATGTGACTACATGTATGCTGGATATGTGTGTTTTATATCTTAATATTTAAAATTGTAAACCATGACTGGAACTAGCAATGTATGTTTATTAATGGACCTCCTTGGAAATGAGTTTTCAACTCAATGGAGTTTATCCTATATTCTTGTTCATTTTGCATGAATTTAAATAAAATTTTACAAACAAACGAACTATTTAGCCTGAATCCAAATTCACGTGGACATGAATGGAAATTAACAGGAGTTAGGTTCATGAGAGATGTGAGGAAGTATTACTTTATGGAAAGGGTGATGGAACCTTGGAACAGTCTGTCAGCTGAAGTGGTGAATGTGAAAACAGCCAGGGGATTCAAGTAGAGCTGGGGCATAAAGAAGGGAATAATGGTTAACAGGGGTGACAGGACTGAGGAGGAGAATAGAAAGAGGATGGGAAAGATTAGTACCCTAGAGGAACAGTAGGTTACAGGGATTATGAGGAACTTGGGCAGACTGGATGGATCTCTGGTATTTTTCTGCCATCATTGTCTATGTTTCTATTTTCTAAAGGGTCTGATGTGGATGCAAACACATGCTTCAAAAATGACTTGGCATCAGCCTGATTGAGTCTCAGTAGTCCTGTGTTATTTTCAAAAGATGCTTCCATTTGTAACAAGATTTACTGTAAAACAATTGCCACAAATGTGATTTATACCTTTTTTGTCACATATGTGTCATTTTATGCAAGATTCAGTCAAAGTTAGACCATCTAACAGCTAGTATATGCATCTGGACTGATTTTTCTTTTGAACATAGTGGCTGGCAGACTTTGGATCGATCCTTCTGAAAATATTGCTGACGCAGTTCCATGCAACTGATACCAATAAGAATATTGACTAGTTCTAGTTCTGATGAGAGGAACATTTTTTTTAAATATATTTTTGGTCCAGTATCCCCACCCCTGCCTGATCAGGCAGAGGCTTTCTCAGCCCCTCCACCACTCGTCACCTCATAGCCCAGACTTATCCCTCTGGACGAGGCCACCAGGTGGGCGCCCAATCATCAGGACATTCAGTCTCAAGTTCTGGCTTACTCCCAAGACAGGGCCATGGGAGTGGGACCCCCCCAAGTTGGACCTTTATCACAGCAGGAGTAGCAGCAGAGGTGGAAGCATCACCGACAGGGATGGATTTTTACGAATGCTGATGTTCCCCGGAGGTGGGACGTGCAACGATGTCAATGGACATGTCTGATGTCTGTCCTGCCTCCCATGATGTATGGCCTCAGTACCTGCTGCTTCCAGCTTTCTCCAGGGGCTGTTAACTTACCTACTGCTCACCCCCACCAGAGAAAGAGAGTTTTTCTCTTTTTAATCAAATAAATTTTATTGACAACCAAAAGACATAACAACATATACAAAGTATGTCATATACTGGAATTATAACAAAAAGAAAAACAAACATAACCAGATCATAGAACATACATATTATAATGAGAAAATACCACCAAACTACCACCCTCTCCTCCCCCCACCCATTTAACCCACCCACCCTCCACAGGAGGTGAACAAAATAATTAATCAAATAGCACGAGTCCACAACACCTGATCTTGAATCAGCCTGTAAAGAGGGTACTTATGGGGGTCAACTAAAATGCATACTCAGATCATTAATAAGATGTATAATGGTTCCCAAATACAGTTATCAGGGACCCTGGTTTTCCATTTTAACCGGTAACACCGGTAACAATCATGGAATCCTGCTTGGTATGCGGATTTTGAATTCTTGTACCGGTGCCTCACAGAAATTGCATGTCACTGCACAGAATCTCTAAGATTTCAGCATCTTTTTTTTTTTCACTTTCTATGTCCCCTTCTCACAGCATCAGTCTCCACTTTTCAGAGATCCCTAGGCTGGGTATCCCTAGCTTCACCCCAGGTAATGCTCAGGAGCTCCTGTGGGCCTGCCCCTATCCTGCCTGGATTGTACCCCCAGGTGGGAAGGATGGAACCCCAGGTCACCCCTCCACGCTCCGTTAGTGTGTGGCGGGCAGCTCAGTGGGTCCCTCATGGTGCCTGGTTATGAAATCTGGGGCACCTGGGTCCCTTCTGCCAGTGACCAATGTGCAGTGATTGTTCCTGGTTTTCTGGTGTCTGTCCCTGAGGGCATCTGCACTAGAGGAGTTCCAAGGAGGTAGGTCACAGAGACATGCCACTGATCCAGATCCTGGCTAGCATCCTCCCCACCTGATCACTCTGCAGCACTATTTCACCGCCATCCATGGTCACACAGGTGGTGGTAAAGCAGCAGGACCTGCAGCCCACCCTCTCTGGAGGAGGAGAGCAGTCCCCTGGGTGCTCGATCCTACTCCCCTGGCCAGACCTCCGGCAAACCGAGTTCACTTCTGACCCTGGGTCACTGGCATTGCAAGCAATAATGCTACTGCAGCGCCAGTGGGCCGACCCAGATTTCAGCATCTTAAAATGAATGCTGATGTGCTTTCGCATTCTTTCTGCTTTGCTGCATATAGAGTCAGTAAGGAAATCACCCGCACTGCTTTGTTATAATCAGCCATTCAATTTAATCACCCATGCCTAGTGGTTAGAAAAACAAACAGTGATTGAACTGGGTGCATCCAGCAGTCTTGGGTTTGATTCCCACAACCTCCACTTACATACTGTGTGACTCCAAGCAAGTCACTTAACCTCCCCAGTGCTTCTAGGTCACTCCTGAAAACAGACAGTTCTGCATAGTGGGCCTTACCTCCTTTACAAAGAATATAAAAAAATACCAAGATATGTTTATTACATCATAGAATAGTAGTTAGAGTACCATGTAATTAGTCTGCGTTTTACTTGGACTGCAATGATTTTGTATAGGTAAAGGTAAATGTTCAGACACATTTATGTGTTTCATAAGCTTGTTTTTTAGATTTTAGTCAGGTTTTCATTGTATTGTTTGCATATGAGCTTCTAGATTGTAGATTGCTAAACACAGGATCACTGTTGCCAACTAGCTTATTCAAGTTTATACTGTAATCAGTAGGGCCATCCAAAATCCTCAGTTGTTTGAATGAAAACTAGTCTGAATGAAAATATGTTCACAAAGAAGAAACTGCCTTACTACTTGTGAAAAGACTTCACAGTCAGCACCCCACTTAGATGAATTGGATGATTTGCACCTTTTCTCCCACCTGCTGTTTCAGTCTCTGTGACAACAAAAAGTTTTCTGGTGACTGCTTCAACAAAAGCAAATGTTAAGTATTTAAGTGTACCATGTTTGTCCAGTGGATTTTGAAAGCACAGTCAATGACATATAGACGGTAAGACCCCAGGGGCTGTATGATGCTGGTGGACAGAGTGTTGCTCAATTCACATCTGAACAAAGACATGAAAACTAGGAAACACCTTTTCATGGACACCAAATAAAAAAGCATCCACATGTCTGGGAGATGCATGAATCCTTTGAAGGTCCTCCACTAATCACTTGTGGATTTTTAGGTGAAGACACTTTATTTCAAAGAAGCACATTCAAGCAGTTTTGTTTTTCTCCTCCTACCCCTGGCCATCCTCCTTCAGGCCGCCAAGGCCCCTTCCGACCACCATCCACTGCCCATTAGTGCTGTGCTACCAGGTAACCAAAAGTAACCCTTCATTGAGTGGGCCCTACAGTGGGAGGCTACCAGGGAGGAGAATTATCCCAAAGAGCTTCCTGTGTATCCTTAGCATGGCAGGGGTCAGAACAGACACACGCCTGAGGCTTCCAGTTTATGGAGGGACCAACAGCTGTTCTTGGTTGGCCAGTGGGTGTTTTCCTTTTTTCTTGACAGGCCATGATGTCAAGGCACAAGCCGACGTCCATCATGCTCCCTCCTGCAGTGAGGGCTGATATGTTGTTGTGCCTCTGGCATCCACCAGGGGCCAGCAAATGCTGAGCCGTGAACCCACCCTCCCTCCCAGGAGAAGGTGCATGGTCGTTGGACAATCAAGCCTTTACCCACCAGCTGGCCTTCAACACCCAAGTCTGTTCTCAAGCCCTGGTCAGTGGTGTCACAGGCAGATATCCAGTTCAGGCAGTTAAATTATAGATAGGAAAAAACAAAGATAGTCCACCTTAGTGGTGATGGTTCAGATTAATTCACATGTGAGTTCTAACAAGCAAAGAGACCAAGTCATTTGTAACTTGTGCATGTGGGGTGTGGGTGTTGAAGAAAGGGGATCATAGTGCTGCCACTACTGCCATCACCCCTGAGGGATGTGGACTGCATTGTTGCCACTGCCATTACACCGAAGGGGTGGGGGCTGTAGTGATTCTGCCATCACCAATGGTGAATGGAGAAAGTAGTACTGCTGCAATCACATCTGAGGGATGGGGTCCACAGTGCTACTGCTTCTGTCATTCCTGAGGGAGGGAGGTCACGGTGCTGTTGCTGCTGCCATCACACCAGAGGGAGGGGGGCTGTAGTGCTGTTGGTGCTGCCATTGCACCTGAGGGATGAGGCCGTAGTGCTGCTTCCATCACACCTTAGAGATGGGGGCTGTAGTGCTGCTGCTGCCATCACATCTTGTACCTAAAATAACTTTAAATTGGTACAAGGATGGAAGGATGTGCAGCAGTGGAGGTCAAAATTGCTAAAATGCATGTTAGCAGAGTTAAAAATTGTTAAATAAAGTACAGAGAACCAAATACCGGTAAAACCGGATTTTGGCTTATCAGACACCGGTGACAATACCGTTTTTTACAATGTGCAAAATGGAATATGCCCTTTCTCAATCCCGGTAAACCAGTGTCCCTGACAGTTATACCGGTGTATCTTTCCTGACATATTAGCTATAAGACGCTCTGATTGCAAGGCGAAAAATATGTCCCTATTCCACACAAAGAATTGAGGAGTGCGTTGGTCTATTCAATGCCAAAGAATGAATATTTTCACACATGCAGAGATTAAGGCCATGTGGTATCTCTGATTGCCAATCAGGGTGTCAGAGTAATCTCCCAGAATACATATTTCAGGAAGAAAGGCATCGGAAAACCCCCAAAAGGGATCAAGGTGTGCTTGAACAGAATTCCACAATGGAATTACTCTCTCACAGGACCACACAATGTGAAATAAGGTACCAGGATCTTTACCACATCTGGAACATAAGTCAGTGGGTAGTCTACCCATTTGATGCAATTTAACTGGAATAAAGTAAAGATTATAAATACTCTGAAATTGCATAAAGCAGTATCTATCCCACTTAATGTATTTATATGTGTTCCCAGATAAGCTGCCAATTCTGAGCAGAGTTACTAACCAGGACAGCCTGGTCCCAGACATAAAATCTTGAGCCTTCGGTGGATGCTAAATGGTTCTACAGGGATTGGTAACAATATGAGATATGATAAGAAGAGGGAGCATTATGGATAACATGTGAAACAAAATTACCAAAAGGACCAGACCATGGGCCATTACCAAAAAATTGCAGGAACATATGTGATAATTGAAAATAATGGAAACAGGAAGAGGTGAGCCAATGATAGAGGGAACAAGCATCCTAAATGGACAACAATACCTGGTTCTGAGTAAGGTCCTCTATTGTGTCTACACCAACACCTGGCCAGAACGCCTTTGTAAGCATCTATCCAGTTATTCAAAAGTTAGGATTACCAAATAAAGATTGCGATATGTCCTTATATGGTAAAATGTTAACTAAGGAACATAATTACTGGTGAACTCGGAGAGATGCCCCCCAAAGGAGTGTCCTGTAGTGGTCGAGGAAGGTGTTTCCTAGGAAGATAGGGGAGTGACAGAATATCCAGACCACTAGTAGAACATAGGAAGCATTCTATGTCCAACCAATATGGCACATAAGATCCAGGTGCCCCCCAGGGCCTTAATCAATAAGAAGATGTAGTAAGATGCACTGCCAGGAAATATAAGAAAAAGTTGGGAACTTGTAGTCCCCCATCAAGTTTGGTCCACATTAATTTGGATAAGGCTTGACAGGCCGCTTTACCCTGCCATAAAAAGGAAGCAATAACTCTATTCACATGAGAAAACCACGACTTAGATAGGGCAAAGTTATACATCTGTAAGGGGTATATTTAGTGCGATAGTATATTCATCTTTAGTATGTTTAAATGGCCCCATAGAAAAATAGTTAACAAGGACCAACGTTCTAAATCCGTTTTGATATGGGTCACCATGGAGTCAAGATTGAACTGTTTCATCCTTTTTTTTTTTTTTACATTCTATTTGTTCACTGCCTCTATGGGAAACTCTCTCAGGCATCCACCTTACCCCAATTCTACCTCCTAGCCTGAAACTCCCCCTATGTCCTGGCACCAGCCCAGCTATCTCCCCAGTTCTGAGCCCCCTGAGGTAGGGCTGCCCTATCCACCCAGTGCGCTTTATCTAAAATTCAGGCCAGGCTGGGCTCAGCCCAGGATAGGAGGTAGTCTGGCCTGATGAAGTGTGGCTGATGGGAGGTGGTGCTGTTGCCTATTCCCTGAGGACAAGGTATTTCCTTTTTCTCTCCTGAAGCTTGGACGTGCAATGACATCCAGCTCGGCAGGTGCACACACCCGTGCACCCCGGAAAGACATCCACCATAGCTTCAATTCCCTGCATTCTACGGCCATGCACTGTGATGCCTCCAGTCTCCACTAGAGGTCATCCGTGCAACAGCAAGTGGATTACCCCTTCCCCAGGGAAGGAGAGCAGTCCATAGGATGCTCAATCCTTCCCATCCCCACCGACCCCCAATGACCTGAGCTTGTTCCTGAACCCAGGTCACTGGCGTGGCTCGAGGTGTGGCATCCAGCGCCTCAACCCTCAGCACCACCGGGCCAGAGAACTATTTCCTCTTAATGGGTGAAGTGCTAAGGAAGATCCCCAGATATTTCAACTTATCACATTTCCATACAAGGACAAGGTGCTCAACTTCTGCCTTTAACATAACACTATTGAGTGGCATAACCTCCATTTTAGCAAGGTTCAATTTATAATTAGAAATATCACCAAAAGATGAGATGATCTGCCAAGCAGCCGGCAAAGACTTGGCAGAGAAAGACATGTGTAACAAAATATCATCAGCATACATGGATAGCTTATACTCTGTATGCCCAATTGAAATGCCACGGACTAATGAGAAACAGTTATGTTTACGGATCAGGGGTTCTAAAAAAAGATTAACTAAGTAGTGCCTTGATGAAGAGAAAATGAGGAGGAAAACACACCATTACAAAAAATCTGGGCCATTTCGGAGGAGTAGAGCACCTTGACCCATCATATGATCTCCTGGGGAATATGATACTTGGGTAAAAATGTGAACAGATAATCACACAAGACCCTGTCAAAAGCCTTTTCTGCATCCAGGGACAACAAGACTGCAGGAGTAGAGGAGTCCCTGCATGCAGAAAGGAGATAAAATAGCTTCCTGAGATGGTCGGCAGAAAGTCTACCTCTCACAAAGCCTACTTGCTCCCTGCTGTCAAGCAAATCCCACTTGCATCTTGCAAATCCTTGCCCCAATCTACAGGCCAATACCTTAGCAAGGATTTTAAGGTCCACATTGATCAGTGATATTGGCTTGTAACTGGAGACAAGCAAGGGGCCCTGACTGGGTTTAGGGAGAGCCACCACAGTTGCCTCTGTAAGCAAGAGGTCAGAAAGACCTACTCTAAAAATATAATTAAAAGTGTCCAAAAAAAAGTGCACCAATTGGTCTTTAAAGGTTTTGTAAAAATTGGTAGTGTACTCGTCAGGACCCAGAGACTTGTCAGAGGCAAGGGAGTCGATTACATGTAAGATTTCAACTAATGTCAAAGAGGCTTATAAGAAAATAACATCTGAATCAACCAGTTGAGGAAGAGTTATATCTTGAAGAGACATTTCTAATTTGTCTGGAGAGAAAAGGGAAGGGGTGGAGCATTCAAATCTGGATAGAACGTAAATAAAGGGCCAGTAACTTCCCAGCCTTCTCCCTGGTCTAAGTATTTCGCCCTAGAATGCAAAATAAGATGCTCCGCCCACTCACCCAGTAAGGTTTTTTATTGAAACCTAAGATTTTCTAACTCCTCCCACTCTGAGTGAGGGGAAGCCTTTTAAATGTTCTCTTCCAGGGATCGTATATGGTCTAATACAGAGTAGAAAAGAGCCGAAGCCTGCTTTTTGCATTTACTGACTAAACAAATCAGCTTCCCTCAAAAAGCACACTTCAGGGCACCCCATAGTATATCAAGTTTATTCATGGAGGGAGAGTTAAGGTCCATAAAGGAAGTAATGAAAGACTGAAGGTGTTTCACAAGGTCTGTTACTTTAAGTAATTGGTTATTTAATCTCCACACTTTATCTTTGTGCAGGGAGGGAATAAAATTAATCTGAATATAGACTGGATGATGGTCTGATATAACTTTGGCCAGATAGTGACAGGAGATCACCCCAGAGAGATGCTTCACCCCAAGCAAAAAGTAATCAAGCCTGGAGAATGAATTATGTGGCAGGGAATGAAAAGAATATTCTTGGCAGTCTGAGTTTAATGCCCTCTATCAGTCTACCAGGCCTGTGGAGTCCATTAGATCTCAGAGAGCCAATTGACCAGGTGAGAGAACTGGGCAGGCTTTACCAGACCAATCCAGATTGTTACAAAAAAAATATTCCAATCCCCTCCCAGAATAAGCGGAAGAGAGCTCCAAGGGGCTAAAATGGATATCAAATTAGTAAAAAACAAAGAGTCATCGCTAGTAGGGCCATAACTAGTGCCCAACACTATTTACAGATGACCAGGCAAGGCTCTAAGAATAACATAGCATCCTTGAGGGTCTGTGATCTCCTGGATGAGGTGGAATGGAACTCATTTAGCAATGAGAATAACCACACTTCTCTTCTGGGAATCAGGGCCTGCCCCAAATGTTTTCTTCACACAGGAATGCTTAAAAAGGTGAACCTAGGATGGGGCAAATGAGTTCCAGTAAAAATTACACATCTACTTGCAACTTATGAAAGTGGAGTAAAATTCTGGCCCGTTTGGTGGGAGACTGTGTGCCTTTAATATTCTAAGTGCAAAAATTAAACACAGCCATATTGAGGCACCATATAATAATACATACTGAAAGTAATATACAGATACCCAGTGACATAAAAAAAAAAACATGCATTCTAAAATGACCCATTCTTCCATTGGCACCCTCTCCCCCTTAATAAAGAAGCAGAAGTAAAACATAATAACCAAACCCAGCATCCCCATGAAACCTAAACCCTCTCTGCAACCCCAAAACAACTCAAATACAGCCCCTCCTACTATTGCTTCACCACTTGGAAGCCATGTCCAGAGGTACCACTTGACGGGTGTGCTCCCGATACCAGGGAGAAAAAGGAGAAAATCCCAGCAACATGAAGCAAGGCCAATAAGGAGCCAGAGAAAACAAACATTGTAAAAAAAAGATAACAGGAAATATACTTGTATGAATAAGAGATCCAAGTCCATCAACCAGAAGGAAAACCCACCCACAATCTAGTGCATGACAGCACTCACCAGAAGTAGACCATACACCCAACACCCAACTCCCGCTCCTCAATAAAATCTAAAACAAAACCACATAATCAATGTTCAAAAACAACAACTTAACCCATGGTTATTTATCTAATCACTGGCACCTGAAAAAACATGAGGTCCAAAAGCTCTACAATTGGCGCAGCAACAATACAACTATAATAGTAGAAGAAGGAAGAACATTAATCCACAGCATCAGTAAAACATATAACAGAACCATGTTAAAAGTGTGATAGACACATCTAGTTATAAAGTGAATACTAAAAGAGCTAATTACATCTATCCCCATTGTCCTGCCAGAAAATAAAAGTAAATAACATTTCTCACCGGATGTCTATTATTTTTTTTTAATTTATTTCATTCTAGGATTACAAGTACCTTTGAGCCGAGGCTCTTTTACAAAGGTTCCACGTCATTTCCGGGACAGTACCACAGAGCAGATGAGTTTTAGGCATGCTATGCAGATTAACACTCAGTTACATGTACATAAATGCATACATTTCGGATAAGACAGGCAGGGCAGCACAGGGAATACAATAGGGTTACAAGGATGGGTAAGACACTGGTAGTAGCATGTCAGGGGCAATTGTCACAATACCTAGAGAAGTGTATGTGGTGGGGCTGGGTGGAGAGGGGGGGGATGAGAGGAGGGAGGAGAGAGGAAGAAGGATAAGGGGAGAGATAGTGCGATGTGAAGACCTTAGGCAGGAACTGTGGAGTAGTAAGGAGGGTTGGTTAGGTGAGGCAGTCACAAGTGCTGATGGCAGAGAGATTGAGTCGGAGCCTTATTTTGAATGGGCCTAGCTTGGGAATGGAAGCGATCTCAACGTTAAGACTATTCTACCAGCTTAGGGCCCTGTAGACAAATGACCATTGTCCCAGAGAGATTCTGCAGTGGGGGCCCATCAGGAGTTGGGTTTCAGAGTTTCTAGTACGGTGGGAGTTACTACTTGGACAGAGGAGGGCTTGGACCCCCGAGGGGGGGCAAGGCCCATGGTTATCTTTTTTGCCATAATGCAGGATTGGCATTTTAGGCAGTTGGATAGTTGTAACCAGTCAGGTTGGGTGTAGAGGTCGCACGTATGGGTAAGTCCATGAGATCCAGTGATAAGTCGACAGGCTTTGTTGAGTGATGTAGAAATGCGTCTGAGGACTGTTGAAGTGGCCAAGCCATATATGATGAGGCTATAGTCAATAATGGAGACAACCGAGCTTTGAACAGCTACACTTAAGGCTGATGGGGCTAAGCATGACCTGTGCCTGTAGTCCAAGTTGTGTACTGGCAGCCTTGGCGGCGTTGTTGATGTGGGCCCCATAGGACACGTTACTGTCAAGAGTGATCCCCAGATGCTTAAAGGATTGCATCTGTTCGAGGGTCATTCCTATGTGGTTTGTGACGGTTAGAGGAAGCAGCCTGTGCTTGCTGTGGGAGTAACTAAAAAGCATAGACTTTGTTTTTTATTGTTGAGAATGAGTCTTTGTTTGTTGAACCAGTTCTCAACATAGGCAAAACCAAGCTGGAGATTATTTTGCATAGATTGTGGGTCCTTATAAAAGTAACTATATACACTACTCCAATGATCCATTAGCAAAAATAAAAGTCTGAATGAAAAATAAAATACTATGAAGGAGTAGAGCAGTCCTATGGCAGGCTGGAGTGTTTGTCCTTTTAATACAAAATAAGCAACTAGCAAGTTCTATCATGCTGTAGACTGAACAGAGAAATCCTAGGGCATCAGAACTCCACAACTCAGAGAAGTAGCCTGAACCACACAAAGAAAAAACATCTTGGGAGTTGTAGAATAATGAGGGCAAAAAGAAGCCACAAGGAACAATGGGAGGCAGCACCAGAATTAAAGACAGGTGAAAACCAATCAATACAGAGTGCAAATGAATAAAATGACCAACAAGCAGGTCCTCCGAGGTACTCAAAGCAGGTCTGTAGACAGTGAAGAAGCACAAGGACAATACACAGAGGCCAGGATATTCAAAGGGATTGTGCATGGTGCAACAGTGTTGCTCCATGCGCAACCCACTGATGCGCCCTGGTGCAATATTCAAAAGTGGATGTTGCGCTACGCAAATCCCGATGTGCCAGGATGCACCAGTAATGTATGCGGTGCAAGTACGGGGGGCGTGGCCATGCATATTCAGTACAGCCCGATATTCAGCCTGGAATGTGCAGCACATGTGCAGGTACACACCCATCTTGCGCCGCACGGGGGGGTGCATAGATCCGCTGAGAAAAAACAGGAGCAAGGCCTGGCCACCCACAGGTGAGCCACCGTATTGCAGGGTGTAACACGGCAGCTGCCAGCTGTGGGTGGCCACCCCACCTCCTGGGCCACGGACCATTGCCGTCACGCCCCCCCCGTCTGCTAGCAGGCTTCAGTAAGAAGACACTCCCTGGTGGTCCTGTGGACCTGCCCCCAGCCCGATCACAGACATAGTTAAAAGAATAATATCCCTGGTGGTCCATTGGACCCGCTCCCAATCCTGATCATGGGATTTGTAAATATAACAATCCCTGGTGGTCCAGCGGTACCCCCCTCCCCACCCGTGCACTCAGTCCCACCACCCCACTCTCCCCCCGGGTCAG
This sequence comes from Neoceratodus forsteri, assembly GCA_016271365.2. Lineage (NCBI taxonomy): Eukaryota > Metazoa > Chordata > Ceratodontiformes > Ceratodontidae > Neoceratodus > Neoceratodus forsteri. Next base: position 1,023,984,022 of record CM028129.1, read on the forward strand.
CAGCAGGTGGCAACTCCCACCCACAAGCACGGCTGCCCACCAACTGACAGCGTGAATCTGGCTGTACACTCATTGGTCCACAACGTGTGCCAATGGGCATGCAGACCTTACTGTACTAAACAGTCCCGATATGTGACTGACTTCCATTCACATATCGGGACTGTGTAGTACAGTACGGTCTGCACGACCATTGGCCCATGCTGTTGACCAATGGGTGTATAGCTGTGCTGTATGCTGTCAGTCGGCTGGAGGTTGGGTGGCTTGTGGGTGAGGAGCTTCCACCCGCTGCTGACCAGGGCAAGAGTGGGGTGGCGGGACTGAGTGGGCGGGTGAGGAGGGGGGTACCACTGGACCACCAGGGATTGTTATATTTACAAAGCCTGCAATCGGGTTTGGGAGCGGGTCCCCTGTACCACCAGGGATACATTTTATTTTACAAAGCTCATGATCGGGCTGGATTCGGTCCACTGGACCACCAGGGATACGTTTTATTTCACAAAGCCCGTGATCAGGCTGGAGAGCAGGTCCACTGGACCACCAGGGATAGGATTATTTTTACAATGCCCATGATCGAGCATTGGGGTGCTTTGCCATCGAGGGGCAAGGGGCATCAATCCCCGATGGGTGCAGCCTGGCAGGGCACCAGGCACAAGTCACCAGGGATCGGCGCACATGCATGCAAATGGAGCCATAATGACATGCAAATGGCCCCATTTGAGCCTTGCATGCATAACAGCACCATTTGCATACTCACCACTGAATATCTGGGTTCCTGCACCTAGCGCAACTGCACTTGAGCTGGTGCATCCCCCTGCAGTCTCTTGCCACTTGCCCTGGCATAGTGACACTGCCCCATGTGCAATGCAGGTGGCCACAGTACCATATTCAACGATGCTGGGCCGTGGCACAGCACCATTGAATATCACCCAGATCATGCCCAGGCACATTCCAGTTGCACTGTGCCCAGGCTTGCACCCTAGCCTGGTGCAGTCTGAATATCCCAGCCAGAAAATGCAGTGCTGGATCCCCACTGATGTAGCATCACACCCATTGAGCAGGTAGTGTGTACATTCACAGAGCAAGTTGACAATAAAGCAACATATAAATGATGACTTAATGAAGTAAGGCTAGCATCTTCAGAACTCAACAGGGCCCATACTTAGCCACAACGTCCATAGAAAAGAACAGCAAGGGGGCAGTAGACAACAAAGACACTTAGGATGTGCCCAAGGTCCCGAACAGGTCCATAGAGTCAAAGGACCCATGCTGCAAACCAAATCCAAAATGCAGTACTTAAAATCAAGGAATTAGCTAATGAAACAGTAGGCTAAACTCTCACCTCCTTTTGCTGAGCCAAGAACCAGCACTGAATGTTCAGTGAACTCCAAAGAGGTCAGGCAGGAGCTTTTGTGGGTCAGTGGTAGCTTGAGCGACATCCTCAAAGCTGTGCCAGGAGCCCTGAATCTGTACTTGTGACAGGGAAGGGTATAACATTTTAAACCGAATACCAACAGCTATAATTTTTGAAACAATTGGATGAAATGCTGTCCTTTTCTGCCTAGTAGCTGCCGTCAGATCTTGGGTGATCCTAATTTGATGCCCTTCCCAAGTGATATCCTCGATCTGCTGAGTCTTACCAAGGATGTGTTGTTGATTCAAAAAATTGAGCAGCCGCACATAATAAATGGCCTGGGTGGAGACCCTGTAGGCAGCTTTAGCTGCATGGAGCGATGAGCTCTTTCCACAATATAACAAGGATTGTTAGGAGAGGGCCCTACCACCTTATTCAGTAGCTTCTGTGCAAACAACACTGGAATGTGCCTTCTGCATCTTCTGGGAGACCATGAACCACTAAGATGTTGTGATGAGACCTCCCTTCGAGGTCTTCTAATTAAAGATCCACCTTAGAGAGTTTCTGTTGAAGGGAAGAGATTTGGGGGTCAAAACAGTCTCTCCATCACTCGAGAGAGTGTGTCCAGCTTTCTCCATCTGAGACCTGGCTGTTCAGTTCACCTATTTCAGTACGGAGGTATTTTAGCTTCTCTATTAGAACTGAGAGGGAGTCTTTAAGTGGAGAAATCTCCTCCTTCAGTTTCTCCTCCGACAGTGGATTGGAAGCTGGGTGCTGCTTAGTATTCTGTGAACCATCCTGGTTGAGCCTTTAGACTTTTTTGCAGATTTGTCAGCTGTCGGAGGTGATGTATGGCATGGTAGTGTCTGCTTCATCACTATTTCCATTTTGAAATTAAAGATGCTGAATGGATGATGAGCAGAGAATAGCTCAGGACTCAAGAGATGCTCTGACACAAAATATTGAACTTTTAGACGGTTTTGGGCTGAAAGAAATAAAAAAGAGGTAAGGAGCAGGAGCTGAACCAAACATGTCTACCCTATGTCTCAACCCCACTCAGCAGGTCAGGCCCTCTGCTTCCACAGTGCCAACCTCCCAGTGCAGTCTTGTGAACAGGTAACAGAAACAGGGTAACCCTCCTGTTCATTTTGTGGGTTTGAATCAAGCTTTGGCCTCAAGTTCTGGAGGGAGTCAAACTGTGAACCTCTTGCTAGCGTACCCAATGTACAGGCTCAGATAATTCTGCTCTTTGGGGAAATACCAGATATCTTTTGCCTACGGGCACCTAACCAGGTGTACAAAATGAACCCTTAAAACTCTATGAAAAGACCTCAGATAAACTCTTACCTTTTCCCAGTTTGATATTATCATTAAGCTATTGTACAGTGTCAATTTAACCATATATGCTTAACTTGTCAAATAAATAATTTTGAAGGCACACCAAGTAGTATTTTTAAAATAGAGGTTTACATTAAAATAGATAAAAATATGCAAAATGTAAATACAGAACAATATATCACAAAACATACAATCATTTAAAAGAACAAAGTTTAAAGTGCAAACTCCTACCAACCATACACTTAGACTTGTCTAGCTAATGTACTCTTATTTTCTTACAGTGCTGATAGATGTTGTAGCTCAGAGAGTCAAAACAAGAATGTCTCTCTAAAGGTCAGTCACAGCATAATTAAAAAACTGTCTTGAACCTGCCTTTCTTCATGATGTCACCCAGCTCCTTCTCTGTTTATTAAAAATTATACAACCAGGATGTCTTATCATTCAGAAGGTAAATTAACTAAGGTGACATCAGCAAAAACTTGTTTCCTCATATGACCCTTTCGATCTGGTGTGTCTTCCTGCCCTTCACAGACATCAAAGAGCATTTATGACTTAGCACCAAAGTGACATGACCTGTTTTCTTCCTCTAAACATCACAAAAGTGTATGATTTCAATCCTAGCAGCTGGCAGCTACAATTAAGCCAGATAAACAGCAGATCCTTAATTTATGTCTCTTGTAGCCTTTAATTATCTTCTGGCTTTTAGGTTAACATCTTGTAGCTGATCTGTGGGGGGTGTTATCCCAGAAACACAGCATTTCTCATGACAGACAATCACACTACATTTTTATTTTTCAAAAATCATAGCGTAATCAGAACCAGCTGTCCAAGTATCACACTCTAGATGATGGATCAAGTGACTCCCCCCCCCAAGAGAAGGAGAGTTGCCAGACAGCACTCAGTCCTTCTCCACCCCAGCCATCCCTCCGACTCCAGGGTCTGTTCCTGAACCAAGGTTGTCGGTGTCACCAGTGGACATCCTGCCCCTGCACTGGCAGTCCTGCTTGATGAGAGGAACGTTTAACACTGGAGTTGGGAATGTACTTGGTGCCTAAGGTTCCTCCTTGGGAGTCTCTAGGGTCCCACTCAGTGATACACTGACATCCTCACCATAGTGAAGTGTCTAGTGCCTTGTGCTACTCTTGGGGCTCCAAGTGTGGCTACACCCAAGCTTCCAGGTAGGAGCATACCATCAGGGTCTCATGTGCCACTGGCCAAAGTTCTGCAGTCAACCACTTGATGGGAATGGCATGTACCCACCCCTGTAAAGCATGCAGGAGTACCCCAGCAGCCCCTTCATTTGCTAACAATGCCTGTTGCCCCCTCTTGTATGTTATCCATGCTTATGGAGGCCAGTCAACCCCTCACTGGAACCCCTGGTGATGCCTATCCAGCAAGGGCACCTAGAGCCTCAAAACTCTTGCCAGCATGCTGACATCTTCTAACCAAGCTGATACTCTCAAGTTCCCCTTAGAGTTAAACTGGCACATCAAGGGCACCCTGTCTCTATACTCCCTGTAGCTTCTGCAACACCAGCTTCACCCATACAGGATGATGACAGGGCACCAATTTTGCACTGGTCACATTTATTAACAAATATCTTGCTTACTATAAAGAGGTTTTTTATACTGTCCTCGCATAAGATTAATTTCTCCCCCCAGAAATGGCAGAAGAGGGCAGATACTTGTGCTCAGTATTTCATGCAAAGGGGTTGACTATGCCACTCTTAACCCATCTTCCAGTGTGGGCACCTGTGACACTGCTCCTTCCTGGGGCAATATTACCAACCCAGATAAATAATAATAAAAAAACAAGCATGTGTCAATGCTGAATGTTCATCATGTGTAGAGATAAGGAAGTTTGTGAGAGTGTAGTAGTAGTGTAGTGGATTTGTATTAATAATGAGCAGGACAATGATGTAAGTAGGTATTTTTTTTCTTTCTTCTTCTCCAGAGTGTAGTCTGATTTAAACTACAGTACTAGCAGCCAGATTTAAAAAAGTAGGGGTTGTAATATGATCAGAGAAGTACACACAGATATTTGCACTGTGTTACGGACCCCAATCGCAGGTTTATAACTGCCATACAGACAAGCAAACTATTTTTTCATTTCCATCTCTTTATTCTGGGGAAAAGTAAATGTAAAAAACTGGTATCATTAGTTAATGCTTGGCAGTATAGTATAGTGCATGACAGCAATTCATTGTGTTAGAGTACAGCATCAGTGTGAACTGGATTTGCCTTCATGCAATGTCAGAGCTTGCCATAAAAGACTTGATCAGACTGCAAAACAAATCATGGCAAGAACTGGAAGTGACTGCACCCCGGAAACGAGCAGTGTCAGGTTAGAAAACTGAAGGAGAACAAGAACAAGCATTTGTCAATGCTGAATGTTGTCGCACTGGCATTGACTTTGGTAGTGCAGTACAGGAAAATATTTGGGGCAGGATGTGAAAAATGACAGCTGTACACTTCATAAGGAGCTGTAAAAAATGAAAGTATTGAAAATGTGGCATGTAAACATAGCAAATTTGCGAAGTTACAAGGGTGTGTGGGAAATGTGCAATGCACACTTGTAACACAGTCATTTTATGGGCGTTCAGCAGCAAATTGTCAACATAGGCATTTTAGCACCTCTGCTCATGTACATTGTCATTGTTATTTCCTCAAACTGTCCCAAAAAGTGATTTCGCACAGTGATCGTGCTATTCTCTGCCAGAAGTGCAAAAACACATTTTGAGCAGGATATGTGAAATAACAGCTGTACTGTTCATCAAGAGGTGTGAAAATCCAGAGTGAAAATATTACAAATGCACAACGTTACGAATGTGAGTGCAATCTGCCAATGCATGCTCGTAACACAGTCATTTTATGGAGTATCATCACCAAATTTTCAACATAGGCATTTTAGGACCTCTGCTCATGAACTGTGTCACTGCCATTTCCATAATCTGGCCCAAACACTGATTTCCCACAGCGCTCGCGCTATTGTGTGCCGGAAGTGCGGAAACACATTTTGGGCAGGATGTGGAAAATGACAGCTGTACTGTTCACAAGGAGGTGTACAAAAATGACAATGTTGAAAATCTGGTGTGAAAATATTGCGAATTTGCAAAGTTACGAGCCTGCATAGCAACTGCTCAATGCAAGCTCGTAAAACAGTCATTTTTTGGATTTTTCCACCAAATTTGCAACATAGGCTTTTTGAGAGGCCACCTCATGAACACTGGCATTGTCATTTCATTAATTGGTCCCAAAAGGTGATTTTGCAGAGTGACTGCAAAATCACCTTTCGAGGCCGATTAATGCCATTACAGTGATAGAATTCATGAGGAGGGATCCCAAAAACCCATGGTGAAAGTTTGGTGCCAAAATTCCAAAAAATGCCCAAGATATGCATTAAAGTTGGAAAAACCCTATTCATTCCATTATACAGCTTACTGGCATTTCCTCAGTTCGTGGTCGGCTTTGAAGAGTGCAGACGTATTCCTGGTCCACCGAAGATTGTTGCGCTGGACTCCGGAGATAAGTATGAAGTGGGGGGGGGTGTGGGGAGGCAGGTTGTACAGTGGGTGGGTGTCGGTTGTGAGAGGGGGGCCAGGGAGACTACCAAGGGACCGTTTCCATCTTTACAGGGAAAAAAAATAAAAGACATTGTGGGACCATTTTCATTTTTAATAGTTGCTTTGGCACACTGGAGTGGGCTCTTAGGGTGCCACCTGTGTGTGTGGATAGGTGGGTGCTTTAGCCGATGGGGGATTGGGCACCCCATCGGCAAACAAGGAAAGGAGGGGAACCACAGGAGCCGAGGGGGATTGGGCACCCCCTCGGCAATCAATAAACAAAACAGGGACCACATTATGCCAATGGGGAGTGGGCTCCCCTGTCAGCAAAATTCAAGGGGAGGTATGGATATATGCTGATGGGGATTGGACACCCCTTCGGCAAAGAGAAACTGTTGGGGGGGCGCATGATGCCTAGGGGGATTGGGCACCCCCTCGTTAATCAATAAAGGAAGTGGGGTTGACAGGTAACAGTGGCAGGCACTGCCGCCATGTTGCCTGCATGTAGGGGGAGGCTTGCTGTAGTCACGCTGCATGAGAGCTTCGCTCTCATTGCAGCGGACCTTTTCTCAGATGTCATCACCTTATTAGCCAGGCAGGGTGTCAGCCTCTGCTGCTGGCTGATTGGGGAATCTGGGACGTATCTACGGGTGCATGCCCTGCATTTGCCCTACAGCGACCGCGCCTCCAAATCTCCACTGCCACAAGATGTTATCTGCACAAGTGTACCAACATAAAAAAAAGGCACCTGCTCAAAAAGAAAACACTGTGTGTTAGCCCCACTCGAGTATCTCAAACCATCCAACCAAAAGCTTTAAAGTGAAATAAGCTTTATTTGGTGCAAAAAAGGCAAGCTCACAAATAGTCCAATAAGCACAGATGCAGCAAAGCTGCTTCAGTATCCAAAGTCCATAAAACAGTCCATGCATCAATGTCCAATAGTACGATAGTCTAAAAACAACTAGCCATAGAGACTAGTGGCTGGCACAAAACTTCGGCAACAAGAGCTGAGGGTTACTCCCACATGACGTCACCTGACGTGTTTCGCATGTAACTTTCTCAAAGGCTGACATCCATGAACAAAATCATTACAGTTATACATCCACCTTAAACAGAACATTCATTCATTTAAACACATAATACCAAATAAAAAAAGAAATTGTGCCAGTTATATTTAAAACAGCACCAATATAGGATTGCACAAAATGAGGCTGGAAATATTCCAAGAGGGCCATATTTATCATATATTCTTGACTCACCCTGGTAGGTAAAAGTCAAACCTGTGCAAAGCTGAAAGATAGAAAAAGAAAGAGTTTCTTTAGAATAGATATAAAAAATAATAACACATATTAACAAACACTACTATTTAAAAAAAACTTTAACTTTTTTCTCAATTTTAAAAAGGGTTTGATCTCTATTCTCGTATTAAGACCTGGGGCATACATTGCTCTCATAGCAAAATTCCAATACTGTTCCCTTCTCAGCGACAGGTTATCATAGTCACCCCCCCCCCTTCTGGTTACAAATGGTTTTTCACATAAAAGCAATGTGCGAGCTGACTGCAAAATAAGCGTTTTCTTTTTCCTTTCCCAGACTGTGGTATGACTTTAACTACAGTATGAGCAGCCTCATTCTATTCTAAATAAAGTAGGTTCTGTACGATTAGTAGGTTCCCATCTACACATTAGGAAACTGCTGCTGTCATAGTACATTTACTAGTACTCAGCACAGTGGCTGTTTGAACTGAAAAGTAAACCACCTTTTTCCTGTTATTTTCTTTTATACAGCATTACAGTATTAGTGCTGTTCCAAGCAGTCTGAGCCTCCCACACATAACACTCTTAACCTCCTAACTGCTCCACTATTGTAGTGAACGCCATTGTACAGTATGTGTGTGTATGTTTTGCAGATATGTGCAGCTAATGACATGCAATGTAACTGGCGCAATCTACTAAACATACAGCCCCTACTTTATTTTTGAATCAGACTTCACCAAGCAGACAGTAATAAATCAACTGTTCTGCCCATCTGCAAGCATGCCTCTCAACCTCCCTCACCATAAATCAGGGACAAGGCTTAAAATGATCAGGGACAAATGACCAAAATCAGGGACACATCTGAAAAAATAGTAATATTAGTTCCAGAAGCTGTGTACAACATGCTTCTTAGTGTGAATAGCATTTTCTTAATGAGAACTAGACTGTAACACCAATGGCTGGTATTATTTTGTGATTCAGATCCCTACTCTTCAGTGACAGAAATGCCAAATTTAGGAGGGACATAAGAAATTTCTGAGTCAAAATCAGGGACATCCCTGAAAGTCAGGGACAGTTGAGAGGTATGTCTCTAAGTGAGTTAGGAACATGTGAGAAGGTGGCTGGAACACACAGTGCTAGCACTGTAAAATGTAAAAAAAAAAAACAGAAAAGAAACAATATAGATGTCAGCTATTCAGTACCTGCACTTTCCTCTCCTATCCCTTTAGTGAATACTGTGACCATTGAACTGACTGACCTTGCTAACTTGGTAAGGAAGGCAGCAATACAACCAGGTAGGCAGACAGCGTCAGAAGGTGACTGAATTGAAATGTTCACACATGCGGCAGGCAATACACTGACCTTCTCCTGTCTGGTTGTTGGATTGGCTTATTTTTCAGCCTTATAGCGTGCATAGATTTATAAACTCCTTTGTTCATTAATGAAATGGGACTTACAAAACAACACTTTAATGCTTGAAAATATGAGACCAAAACAAAAGCGGTTTGCCCGTCCCTCACCACAAAGTTCAGGGCACCGCTGCTAAATGCTGAAAATGAGGAGGAAGGGATTGCTCCTCCAGATTTCATAACAGTTAAAGGGGTTTCTTTTCATGTGTCAGTTAAAAAAGTATCCTTGCTGACCTGGTAACGATTGTTTTTAACTATGACATTGAGATTAACTACATTTCTTTGCCCTCTCAATCTAACAGTCACAATAGAGGCACATACGCAATTAGGTTAATTGTGTCTGTTACATCCTTCTGTTTATTTTGGCATTTTTGATGTGTTATTTAATGTAAATGGAGTTTGCAGTACAGTACCATAACTCGTAATACAGTACCTGAATGATGGACTATGATCCTGCAACTGTCAGGGTAGACTACATATGTTTCGTGGTATGTGTCAAGAAATAATTTGTAAAATAAACAAAGAAGCCAATTAGAAACAGTTCTCATATATGTTTTGATGTAGTCCCAATGTTATTTATTTTTTTGGAGTTTGGATTAGGTATCACAGATTGTTTGTTGGGCAGACTTTTTTTTTGTGCAGCGCTATGTTAAACTAGTGAAAAAGAAATGTTTTTTATCAAATCGTTTCCTTTCCACTTTTTTTAGCAGTAAGCTTTGTGTCCAGTGATACCATAACCTGTACTACAAAGTATATAAACAGACTGCTGCTGAACTACCCTTCTGTTTTTAAAAGTTCTACCAATAGGCACTCCCTCATGCCGATCAGTATCTCCAAGGTCTGCAGTAAGGTTGCCACCTATCCGGTTTTAGACCGGATAATCTGGTTTTTAGGGTCCTTATTCAGTCATCTGGTTTTGATTAAATGTAGTCCATTTTTTGGGCCATTTTGAGTGCACATATACTCTTAAAATGGGTGTATCAATTCACCCACTATTTTGGCTGCATTGCATGTCCAGGTTACAGAGAAGTTCTGATGTCATACAGACCTTTCTTTGTTTGTAAAACCACTCTTTATTTTATTTTTTATTTAATTTTATTTATCAAGTTTAGGATTACAAATACCTTTGAGCCATGGCTCTTTTACAAAGGTTCCAAGTCAGAGAAATACAAATTATGGGGAACATCAAGACAGGCATTACAACAATATGGACATTGCAAACAGAGTACAGATTAATACAGTCCAAGGGTAGCATTGTAACAAGGCATGTGACATTTGTCAGAAAATAGACAACAGATAAGAAGTGCCAGAGTCATAGGGAGAGGGAAGAGGTTGGGGGGGAGAAGGAATGTAGGAAGGGTGGCAAGAGGGTGAAAAGTGCAGCATTGGGTATACCAAGATGTGAGGGTAGAATCCAGTGAGGAGGGGAGGAGGGGGGACAACTAGAGCAGAAAGGGAAGTGGAGAAACAAGGTTAAGTTGAGCAGTCACAGGAGCTGTTGGTAGTGAGACAGTCTGCCTGGGAGGTGTAAAGTATGTCCATTAGCAGTAAATTAACCTAATCCTTTTCACTTGGAATTTTAAGTATGGTCTTTTACTGCTATTACAGGAAACCGCTTTAACACCTTTATATGCTCTCATGTATTTCTTTTTGTTTGTTCTGTATTCTGATATGTTTTAGACCAATTTTTGTTACATTAATTATCTAATTTTTATTACCTTTATCACTACATTGAATACTTCTCTCTTGAGTCCTCAACAACTAGCTATTACTCTCATTTTGTACTACCAGAACATTCCATGATAATAGTTACATTTTTACAGGTCATTCAGATAAATAGCATGGGATGGTGTATCTGAAATTGTGGAATGTCTTAGAAATACAAAAAGAAACAATAGTAGCTGCTGAGGTAAAGGGAACACAATGCAGTATTGAGGGTATCACAAGCAGTAATTAAATTATCAAAAATTGGTCAAAGCATATCAGAATACATGACTAACATGGAAAGGAAAATGGAAGAGTTTTTAACCGAGGTTTGAGCAATGAGCTGTGAATGAGCTTGACACATTCAGCAGACCTAAGTTTGATTCCCACTGCCTCCACTTGCAAACTATGAGAGCCTGAGCAAGTCACTTAACCTTCCAGTGTTCCTGGGTCATGCCTGTAAAATGGGCAATGTGGCCCATGGGAATTCACCTGGTTGCCAAAGAATAAAAATAAACAAATCAGTAACAGTATAGAAATCATCTCCTTTCACTGTTAATGTCTTTTCTGACATTACAGATGGTTTTGGAGAAGGAGTGATATACTCATCAGTCATAAAAAGGGGTGGAGAAGGAGTTTGGCTCGCGGTTTAGCATCCGGTTTTTACCTCATCCAAAGGTGGTGACCCTACCCTGCAGCCAGCTGTCAACTCAAGGTCATGAGAATGCCTGTTACTGAAGGAGGATTGCAACACGCACAGAGCCTCAGGTCATACAATGCTGCTCCCTCCCAGTGAATGCTGCTGCTTTGGTGGAAACATGATGGCAAGGGAGGATCAGAGAGTTTAACTTTCAGCATTGGACTGGGTTACAGATTGGTGGGCAGTTGCTTGCACTCTAGGTGGGGAAGGGTTGCAGCGTAGAAGGGGTTCAGCCATGATGGCAGGGGCTGGAAGGGGAATGGGGAGGATCGGAGAGTTTCAGCATGGGTTATGGGTAGGTGAGCAGCTGATAGTTGCACTCTGTCTCTGCATGGGAGGAGTTGCTGAAGCAGTGCAGCAGGGGTTCAGTAAGCATTAGCTGCCTGTATTCCATTACTGGATGAGGGTCCTAATTGTGACACAGTCAGGGTACTGCATCGTTAAAACTGACCAAATGACATTTGGTTTAAAATTTAAACCAAATGAAATTTGCCTTCTTGGTTTAACACAAGTATTCCTGCCTAACAGTACTTGTCGGGATTGAGACACCTGCTTTTTTGCCCACACCCATGACTGGGGATTATCAAAACATCAAAGGAACAGAGCCATGCCGCTATTGGTTCAGCTCTGTCCTTTGAAAACTTAGCCAACTCTGCCCAAAAACAGAAACTGAGTCATCGTCAGCCTGCCTACTGATTTGCCTGCCACAGACCTGACCCTTGAAGAGCTCTCCAGTGGATGCACCTCCCTCACACTCCTCTATAGCATCCCTCACATCAACACGTTTGTCTGTGCTTGCACACAGGACAAATTTAAATATGCATTTGTCAATGCCAAATGTTAGCTTGCTGGCATTAGCAGTTGCAGTGCAGGAGTTAGACAGATGCAGTATAGGAATGGCATTGAAGTATCGAACTGATGTCAACTCCACTCTCACCCTGCAGAGATGGACAGGCATTGGGGTGTGCATTTGGGTCATCGCCCATGACAGTCATGACATTTCACCTCGCCCTACCCGTCAGACACTGACAACTGTTGAGGTGTGCCTTGGTGTGTTTGGGCTTTACATTCACCTCATTTCATAAGGAAATGTGCTGAAATGGGTGCAGTATAGGAGAATAGGGTGAACTCTGGGGGCAAAGGGTCCGAGGTGCACCTTGATGCCTGTCACTGGCTGGAGGGTAGGGTTGGGGGGTGCAATGACATGAGCACTACTGCCGACAATCCCAAGTCACACCCCTGACACCAGCAGTCCCTACAGGGTAGGGTATTATGGTAGAAAACCCTAATGCTCTGGGTACTTCCTGGTATTTGTACTCCAGGTTTTTCACATGGGCTTTTTGTGACCTCACGGCATGAATAGTGACACTATCAGTTCATTAGGTGAAAGGTGATTTTGCACAGTAGCTGCGCCATTTGGTGCCACAGGTGCGAAAACACATTTCGAGCAGGATGTGAAAAGTGAAAGATGTACTGTTCATGAGGTGTTAAAAATGGCATTGCTGAAAATCTGGAGTGAAAATATAAAAAAAAACTGGTGAAGCCATGAGCATGCATAGAAACTGCACAATGTACACCAGTGATGTAATTAGTTTGAGGATTTTTTACAGCAGATTTTCAACATAAGTATTTTGGGACCTCCACTCATGAACAGTGTCGCTGTGATTTTCTTAATCTATCCCGAACACTAACTTCCCACAGCAGCCACGATATTCTGCGCTGGAAGTGCGAAAACACATTTTGACCAGGGTGTGAAAAATGACTGCTGTACTGTTCATAAGGAGGTGTGGAAAAATATCAATGTTGAAAATCTGGACTGAAAATATTACAAATTAGTGAACTTACGAGGGCACGTGGAAATTGCGCAATGAACGCACATAACAGACATTTTACGGACTTTTGTCACCAAATTTTCAACATAGCCATTTTAACACCTGTACTCATGAACAGTGTCACTGTGATTTTCTTAATGTGTCCCAAACATTGATTTTACAAACTGACCATGCCAATGTGCGATACCTGTGTGAAAACACATTTTGAGCAAGATGTGAAAAATGATAGCTGTACTGTTCATAAGGAGGTATGATAAAATGGCAATGTTGAAAATCTGGAGTGAAAATATTACATATTCTGAATGTTATGAGTGTGCGCAGGAACTGCGCAACACACGCTCATTCACCAAAATTTCAACATAGGTTTTGGTGGACCGACCTCATGAACTGTGATACTGTCATTTTGTAAATCAGTCCTGAAAGGTGTTTCTGTGCAGTGACCGCGAAATCACCTTTCAGGACCAAATAACAAAATGACAGTGATTGAGTTCATGAGGTGGGGTCCCAGGAACCCCATGTTAACAATTTGGTGAAAGAATTCCCCAAAATGCCCAAGATATGCACCAAAGTTAAAAAAAAAATCATTTATGCCATTATACAGCTTACTGGCATTTCTTTAGTTCGCAGCCAGCTTTGAAGAGTTCAGACATGTTACCGATCCACTGAAGATCATCGCACTGGCTTCCGGAGGTAAGTATGGGGTGAGGTGGGGGTGTGGGGAAGTGGGGCACTCAGAGGGTGGATGTGGGTTGGGGAAGGGGAGCAAGACAGTCAGCAAGGGACCATTTTTTCTTACAGGTGATGTTTTGTTTTGGTTTTTGAAAGCTGACAATGGACTTTTGGTATGCTGGGGTGGGCTCCTGGCATGGCAGCTGGAAGGTAGTTTGGGGGGAGGCAGTGGAACCAATGGGATTGGGCACCCCCATCTGCCATACAAACTTTTGCCACGCTGGGGTGGGCTCCCAGCGTGGCACCTGGAAGTCTGTTGGGGGGAAAGCAGTGGAGCCGATGGGCATTGGGCACCCCTGTTGGCCATACAGACTTTTTCCATGCTGTGTTGGGCTCCCAGTGTGGCACCTGGAAGTATGTCGGGGTGACAGCAGAGCTGACGGAGGGATTGGGCAACCCCATCAGACATACAGTGTGTGTGGGGGAGCACATGAGCATGCTGGGGTGGGCTCCCCACCCCAGCAGTGTCAGTGGCTCAGCAGGTAGCATACTCACCTCTGAGGCCGGGAGATCAGCAGGCTGTGGGTTCTATCCCCACACCAGGTACTTGGGTTAATATCCCAATACTGACACTGTAGTGCAGCCTGAGGGGGGTGCTGCACTCCTGAGGTGCCGTCTTTCAGATGAGACGTTAAACCGAGGTCCCATCTGCCTGTTCTGGTGGTAGTTTAGGTGGATGTTAAAGATCCCATGGCACTTCTAGAAAAAAGCAGGGGAATTTCCCCAGTGCAATGGCCAAATTTCCTCTAGTCACGAAAAATACCACCAACAGCTTAATCTGGTTCAAGGTCAGCTGGCATTCATCTGTATCCCCCTCCCCCGGGTCGTGCCTGAAAATAGGCAGGATTTGTCTAGTGCACTTACCCGGTTAACAAAAACTAAATAAATAAATAAATGCTACTTGGCTGTTTGTTGGGGGGAATGGAGCTGTTTATGACAGCTGCTCCAATGCAGTGCTGACATGTAGGCACTTTGCATCCTGCCAATGGCAGTATGCAGATTGCTTACATGTTACCACCACTGATTGTAGCGGTGTTTTGCTTGGAACTGTATGCCACTGCATCTGAACTGCTGTCATAGACAGCACGGACATTTATTGGTGCAGTGAGGCCGCACCTGTGAGAAGGAGCAGGGCATTGGAAGCAAGGTGGCACACCTACAAAACTTTGTATGGTGGCACTATGTTTCTTGCACATGCGTGCAAGCAAACATAAAAAAGTACTCTGTTCGGGACAATCCCACATCAATGGACAGTCACCACTGGCTATAGGTCCATAGCACTACTTTTTGACACCACAGAGGCTGCGGCAAAATTTTCTGGCACCTACACACCAATAAACTGGGGTCCTATACAACTGATTCAGCCAATGCAGACCTACTTACTGGACTACTTTTAGTACCACCAGTGCATTCAGCCTGACTGTCTCCTACCTTATTTTTTCTGCAGGTGGGCACATTCTTGCATTGACACAGGGTTGGACCCTCCCAGCCAGCAAAAATCCTATTGCCCAGGGGGGTCCTACACCTGTCATCCCCACTCCTGGGGTCTCCACCTGCCTAAACTCGCACTACTCTTCCAGCCTTGGGGCTTTCTCACACTGCTTACAGCATTTTCACTGCAGAAAAAGAGAGAGCAAGAGTCAAATGCATGGAAAAATAGATATATGTTTACTATTCATTTGTATTATTAAAATGTGCTTATGTACATTTATATGTGCAGTGCAAAAACATATGGCATTTATATCAAATGTTGTGCATTAATAAAAGTCTGTGAAGGTAGCCTTTCTTAGAGTTACTTGGGGGGGGATCCTTCCCCTGAGGTCCTACTTTGTCAGCATAGGGCATTTACGTTTCTTACAGCATGATCCTCACTGGTGGGTCAGGTTTTATCTGCTTTGTGCTTGGCCTAGGGAGAGAGAAAACAGGATGCTCATCAACAATTATTCATTGCCTTGCATTTTTTCTTCCATGCATGCTGTACTAATATGGGAAGGCACACTCTTCGTCTTCTTAGTGGCAAAGTTCAAAATTAAAAAAGTCCAGCAGGAGCATGTTAAACATAACACAAATCTATACCAATGGGATTAACAACTCCAGCATCTCATCTCAACCCCTTGGCTGACGTGTCCGATGAACATTGAGGCAGAATGACCTTTTTCACAGCCACTTATTCTCCGGGCTGCTTTAGAAGTTCAGCTGTTGCTGGATGACAAACTTGCTATCTTGTCAATATTTGATTTGTTTCTGTGATTTCCTGCTTTCCCTGGTGCGGTATAGGAGGATGTGCATCCTGATGCTTCTGCCCACATTCCACTTGTCAAATATGAATTGCAGGTCCTTAGTGTAGTCAGATTCTCTCTGAGCCAGAATGTTCATATCAGAGGTGCTCTACTGCTGCTTCTTGGAGCCATCCAGCGTACATTAGCACTAAGGTGTACCAAAGCCACATGGGGAAGTATGGGAAGCAAAATAGCCAGTGGCCATACACACAGTGGGTGATCTTCCACCTGGCACAAATTAACTAATCACTGGTCCTTTTCCAAACTCCAGACAGCAATCCATGTCACTCATGGGTTGTGGTGGCAAAGAAGAGGACAACAAGTAATTGGTGACAAACTTCATATCATGTCCCTTCCCAGCTGTTGGTTCATACTCAGTGTTATGACTTCTCATAAAAGGGGGCTTAAAACCATCTGTTTTCTGCAGCTTTTGATTAATTCTCAGCCAAGGCAATGTTAGTTTTGATTCATTATATCTATGTGTATTAATTTAAATTTTTGTGTTTCAATGTATGCATGGATTGCTGTAGTTCTGTAAAGCTTTCCAAGCATAAATAAAGGACAGGATGCAATACAAAATATAAATGCTTGCCTTGCCTTGTGTTGTCAGATTATGGATTTATTTACTTATTTAACAGTTTCACCAGGAAGGGCACACTGAACAACAAGTTGCTTATCTCACGGTGCATCCTGGGGGGTGTGGGAGTTGGAAGACATACAATAAAATGTAATCAACACAACAGTATACATTGCCAATATGGGAATTGGAAGACATACAAATAAGTCATAGGCAAGCAACTAAACAGTATATAGTGCCAGTTATGCATAGAGTACATTACCAAGTAGAGAACAATTAACAAGCAGTAATAGGAAACAAGAAATTACAGTTGGTATGTATATTCCATTACATCATAGTGAACAGAAGGTCCACAAGTGCAGCAATATGATAACTATTACAGCCCATTTAGATGTAACATGGTCTGCTCAGTTGCAGTTGCAGTTCACAGATAGGTAATTGTGTAAGGCTGAGGAGATAGAGGAAGGGGAAGAAGAGAGGTGAATCTGGGTGGTGGGGGGTCCACAGTTTAGGGAAGTGGTACGAGAAGGCTGCCTGGCCAACTGTAGTCATACGGCATGGGCCACCTATAGTACAGGAAACTAAGGACCTAAGTGAATGGGTGGATGGTGGGGGTATTGTTAGGGAAGAGTTGAAATAAGTAGGGAGGGAGCAAAATCAGAATTCAGTGATGAATTTAGCACAGTGGAGGTGACGTCTGTTATCAAGAGATGGTAAAGCCAAAGTGTGGTAAAGTTGACAGTGATGAATAAGGGTAGGAATGTCGAGTGCGAAGAGGCAGAAGGAGTTAAAGAGAGTTTCCAATCTGGCTAGGGAGGTCTTAGGTGAGGCACTGTAGACTACATCACAGTAGTCAAAGATGGAGAGGATCATCTTCTGGACAAGTTCACACCTAGCAGGGAGAAGGAGGCAGTTCCAGCTCCTAAATAGTGTGCCTAACTTGGGGCCCAGATTTTTAAGGATCGTATCCACGTAACCAGAGAAGGTGAAATGTTGGTCAAGCCAAACTCCCAGATATCTGAATGAGGTGGCATCCTTGAGGACCATCCCGTTAAGGATGTGGAAAATGGGCAGGGAGGGGAGCCTTGAAAGTCTCTACCTTGTGCCAAAGGTCATGGAGACAGTCCTCTTGGCATTTAGGAAAATCTGATGTAAGCAAAACCAGAGCTGAATGTTGTTGAAATTATTCTGAAGTCTGGTTACAAAATCAGTGGGGGTGTGGTTGGAGGTGTAAAGAACCATGTCGTCTGCATACATATGAATGGAGGAAGATGTGCAGACAGACAGCAAGTCATTGAGAAAGATTGAGAAGTATATTGGGCCCAGCACTGATCCCTGATGGACTCCTGTGTCGATAGAGAGGGGTGAAGATATGGAATCCGCTATTCTAACTGACTAGTCAGACCTACCAGGCAGGCACAGAATCAGTATGTGGCAGCAGCCGACAAGCCTGCAGTGGAGAGACAGTGTAACAGGATAGAGTGGGCGGCAGTGTCGAAAGCCTTGACTAGGTCGACAAAAGTGGCAGACGTAATTTGACCACTGTCCATCCCAGTGAGGTGGAGTCAGTGAGCCTAATCAGGGAGGTGGTGGTGGAGTATTTTTTTTTATGAAAGACGGATTGGAAGGGGGGTGGAAAAGACAGAGTGAGAGAGGTAGGCAGAGAGTTGGGTAAGAACTAGGTCTTCTTGCAGCTTAGTGGGGGTGGGAAGTAGGGATATGGGGCGATAGTTCCTAGGAATTAAGGGATTCTCCCCAATTCCAACATTCCAGGATTCCAGGATTAAGGCAGTCTCCCCAAAGGAAGTCTGACTTGATATCCATCAAGGGGCTTCCTGTACTGTAGCTCATTGGCCATCTCATTAGGTGACAGAGGAACATCCATTATTGAATGGATGGCAGTCTGTTGCTACCTACAGCATTTGGTGTACTTCTGGAGATGGTTCCCACAGAAAAAAGATGTGCTACAGTGACTACTTAGGAGGTGCATTCAAAAGGGGTATCTAACCCCACAGCTACTAAACTCCAGGCACATGGTTCAGATACACTCATGAGAAAGGAACACAGACAGTCTGAACCCCATAAGAGAGAACGGAAGTGGCAAAATGCTTTCTTTATTATACAAGAAGCATTTTTTAGGTGTCTTAGACATGTGTCATGAAACACCTTAAAATGACTGCCAGTTATGATATTGCATTAACTCTCATCAGTATGGTTGGTTTTGTATAGCTTTTTTTTATTAGCTGAAGTTGTAACAGTTAATTAATTGGTTTGTGTACATTACATTTATTTGTAATTTTGCACTATGACATCACTTGGTGACATCATTATGTACCTATTTAATGTCTTTCAGTTTTCTTGTTGTCCACCCCCCTAATGGAGCTTTCTGTGGGGAAGAGCTGGGGTACTAAAACTCACACAGTGACTGGCAACAGCCTTGCAGGCTGTATATCTGCTGGTATGTGTCAATGTTGGCAAAAAATGTATTATTCTGCATTGATAGAATCTGATGTGTAAAGCGTCTGTTTCCCTTTCTCATGAGTGTACCAGAACTGAGTGCGTGTACTTCTGAAGATGCTTTGGTGGAGGTTCATGAGAGCACATGCACCAAAGCCCATGCCTGATCCCCTGTCTCAAAGCTGGCCATTGTTCAGTTCCAGTGACAATGTTCATTTTTTCATGAACCCAAAGTTACCTTAAGCCAGCTCATCCAGTCACATAAATTTTTTTTACAGACATTACCTCTAGTTCCATAGCCTGATCAGCTGATTCTTACCCTCGCTCCTCTGTTGGAGGGTTGAGCAGTACTATATTGTTCCCTGCCTAGTAAATGTTGACCTCTCTTGGGCAGCTCCATGGTCTTTTCAGGACGAGGTTCAGCGTGGGTCAGTTGGTAGCACATCCGCCTCTGGACCAGAAGGTTGTGGGTTCTCATCCCACTCCAGGATTGGAGTTGCACCTAAAAATCGCTGGCATCTGAGTGCAGTATTGGGGGATGCTGTACTGCTGGGGTGTGCCGTCCTTCAAATGAGACGTTAAACCGAGGTCCCTTCTGCCCATCCTGGTGTTGTCCTGGTGGGTGTCCAGGTGGAAGTAAAAGAACCCAGGGCACTCTTCGCAAAAGAGCAGGGAACATTCCCGGTGTCCTGGCCAACATTACCTTCCCATAAACTGTTTCATGCAATTATCCAGACTGTGCGTGGGTGATGATGTGCGACATGGCAACCACCACACATTCAGTCACTTCACTACCAGTCTAACATTGCTTGTAAAGCACTTTGGGATACTGTGTATAAAAAGCGCTATATAAATGCTGATTCTTCTTCTTCTTCCTCCTCAGTGGCAATGGTACTGTCATCCTCTCACCCAATGCCCTGAGTGGGTACATCTGAGTCACTGCATAAGTAATCCATGACATCTGAGTAGTATGTGGTGCACAGCCCTACCTGCCGGAATCCTTGCCCATTTACTTTGCAACACTCACACCTGAGTGCCCATTCCACTCCCACTTTCATCACTCATGGCATACTTGCACTATTATTGTCTTTGTTATGACCATACAATTGTATAGGGTGTTGGCTGATATACTGTACTGCCTGACTGCATTTGTGTCAGTTGTTTTTGTTTCACATGCACAGGAGCTTGTTGCAGCACTAAGGACACTTTTTGTCCTTCTCTAGGCAAAAGGGGAAATCTGACCTACCTCTGTCCATGCCCTGTAATGAATGATTGCTTTTCCTGCTTCCTTACGGTGATGCAACAGAGACCACCCTGGCTGCAGAATGGCCAGATCTTTCCATTCAGGCCTTAAAAGTACACATTTTATCATTTGTAGTCACACATCCTTGCTAGCACAGTATGCATTAATGGGGCATCTCTTTGGAGATTGGCAGGGTCTGCAAGATACTGGCAGTGGGCAGAGTTTTGTCTGAGGGAATGCCCTGGATGACACTGGGATGGACAGGTGACGGTCTACACAGTATGGACATGGTAAGCAGAGAGGTTCTGTTGGATTCCCACAAGGTGGAACTGGTATCTGCAGTAGGAAGGGTCCTGGTTATTTAAGTGGCTGCATCAGGGGACTCTGCCTTCTTTTGCCTCTGCCTATAGCAGATACTAGTCATGAGCCAAGCAGCATCAGCATTGGGAAGAGGCCAGAAGAAAAAAAAGGCCTAGGCAAGTGGTTCCTAGTTTTGGGGCCAGGCAGAGTTACTGAGCACCTTGGGGGGAGAACAGAAGAAGGGGAGTTATTTGGGGGAGAAGGTTTGGAGCCTTCATGATTAAAAAATAAACAAAAAAGAAGATGAACAATACTAGAGTTTGGAATTGCAGGCTGCACACATTGTATGAGTCCCTTCAGGGAACAAGATGTTGCTTCCATCTCATTTGAGCTCTCTCTATAAAAAAACAGAAGAAGAAAAAGGGGCAGACTTGGTGGGTCAGGGGCTCAACACAGAGTTTGAACCTGACACAGCAACTTCCCACACCACCCTTCCCTTACATCTCCGTGCATTTTCTAAAAAAAAACAACAATGTGATTTAGGAGGCATGGAGGTTCTGCAGGACAAAGCAGCATCAGGTGGTGGAGTGGCACCCTTTGTTCTGGTGAGGATCAGGACCACCAGCCACCATGTGGTTCATGGACCCCTTGCCAACCCCTAGATCATTTGCTAAGTGCCTTTTCCAGCTAAATTAACCCCAGAAAACAAAACAAGAAAATGAAAAGGTGAGGTTCAACATCAGGGATAGGTATTTAACTTAGGGCTGCTTCAGTTGCTAGCTAAACTGAGTCTCCCCAAATGAAGGGAGGCATGTGGTAATCTTGGCTTTGTTCACTTGGTGGTCAGTAGAGCATGTGGTTCAAACAAATTTGATGCCGTCAGGTCTAAATAAGTAAAGACAGTGAGACAATCATTTGTTCAGGGTACTTCCATGAAATTATGAACAGCATTCAGTGAGAGAACAACTTAGAATCGTTTTGCTAGGTCAATTTATTATCTTTGTTAGTTAAGCTAACTAAAATGTAAAGTTAGACTAACTTTTAGGTACCCTAATAAATGTATTTACCTAACTATACTCTCTCTTTTTTATGGTTGCAGTAGGCAGAGCCTGCAGATGTTTTGCATGTACAAAAGGAGTGATGTCATGTTTTCTGTCCGTGGAACTGACTGAAGGTGTAAATAGTATCTTCCACCTTACCCTCCTCCAAGCAATGTTTTCTGCCCTCAAATAAATATGCTTTCATGTTAGTCAATGGTTGCAGGGTACTATTTTCTTTCTTAAATGTGTGGTACAAGAACTGGAACCTTAGTAGTGGGAGGCAGCATTAGGGTTTTTTTGGGGAGTAAGATCCACCCCCGCCTCCACCCAAGAAGCTCCTAAAAATCCACCCCAAACTTCTTTCTGATTCATGTGGGAGGGGCATGAGATGGCTCTATCATGCTGTAACAAGACACACTAGTTTGGGACCTGTATCAACCAACAGAACAAGTCTGTCCAGTGGAGAACAGAAGCTCCTTAATGCCTTCAAATTGACTTAAAAATCCTTTGAAACAAATGATTATTAGAGCCACCTGGGGCCTCAGAAGGAGACCTAGACACACATTCTAATTTACAGTAAGAGTCACATGTTTTTCTTAAACATTTTATATATGTATAGCTTATACATAATTTGTCATTAGTAGTTTCAAAACTTTGAAAGCATTGGTGTTGGTAATGCATTTAGAAATACATTTTTTAATTGTCTTTACAGTTAAGCATGCAGTTTCAAGTCAGGGCACATTTTTTGGGGAGAGAGGGTTCAAATTATTTTAATCATAGACTCAGTACTTGGTGGACACAGACTGATGATAAAGTGTGTTTTTTCTCTTAAGTTTGAGATGTATTAAAAAACACTGAACAAGAAAACAATTGATGATTTTAAAAGCTATTCTGATCAGAGCTGTCATTAAAAACAATCTTTGACTATATGTTTTATTTAATTTTATCATGGTCACTAGAAACAGGATGTCAACATTTACTCCATGAAACCTGCTATTCAGGTTTTTTTATTGCATCTTGTCCCAGGCAATCTTTCCAGAATGCAGTTTGTCAGGGCACATTTTTAGGGAGACAGGGTTCAAATTGTTTTAATCATGAAGCATTGGTATTAGTAATGCATTTAGAAATAACATGTTTAATTGTCTTTACAGTTAGACATGCAGTTTCATGTTAGAGTGCATTTTTGGGGGAGGGGTTCAAATTATTTTAATCATGGGCACAGTACTTGGTAAACAGACTTTGATGATAAAGTGTATTTTTTCTTTCAAGTCTGAGAAGTAAGTATTATATATAAGTGTAACTGTGTTGAAAATGGGACTGGGGAATGAATAATGACTAAGTAGGCAGGTAGGTTAAGGAGGCACTATAACACAGTGGTTTAAGGCTCTGAGCTACAAACCTGGAGACCTGGGTTTGAATCCTACATCCCCACTTGTATACTGTGTGACCTTGAGCAAATCACTTAACTTCCTTGTGCTCCAAGGTCACACCTGTAAACAAGCTTTCAGCTTAGTGTGTGTCTCCTGGTTAAAAAAAGTGTCCAGAATTATTTTTTTAAATATAGTTGAGTTTATATGTGGCAAGTAGGTAGGGGGTGGTGTTTTGAATGTGGCAATAGGATTTGGCACGTGTGCTGCTTTAAAAGCCTTTCACAACAGCAGAGCTGTGTAACTGTCCTTATCTAGTGAGCATAAATGGCAACAGTCACACAGTTATTTCAGCTACACATTTGATTCCATATTACAATGGTTCACTGCACTACACATTTAGTGTATCACACTTTTTCAAATAAACAAATATTCTCCAAACTAAATAACTCACTCATACATATTTTATACTTTATTAAAAAGATACTCCGCATCTGTTACAAAAAAATAAAAATAAATGAAAAGCATGTCACAGAGCAAAATCAGCCCTAACACCCAGTTCCTTCTAGTAGAATGATGGTATCTACAGTTACAGTTTAGCAAATGCTTGAAAGCTGAGTAGGTGTTCTGTAAGAAACTATAGTCTTTACTATTTACAGCACTGATGATCTGGGACAATTTCTGTGTTTTTTATTGTTGTGAGTAGTTTAATAAAATAACAGCTTAAAATGAAAACACTACTGTTAGTTAGACCTGACACATACCACAAACACAAATAATGAATTAGAGCTATTTAGCAGCTGTTTTCTTACAGAAATCCAGTCCTGATAAATTTGTTTTTTAGCAGTTCTATAAGATTTATGTCTCTCTGAAATAAGAGTGCATAGCATAGAAATGAAAGGATTTCTGTTAATGTTGTTTGCATGAGAAGTGGGCATGACAGTGGCATGCAAGAGTGAAGTCTAAATTGTTTCTTGGACATTCTGGGATCTAAAGTTTAACAGTAATGTGTGAAGAGAATAAAGTAGTGTTTTTTTGCATTTGAATAGATTTAGTGCGTTGACGTTAAAATATATAAACATATATACCTAGTGTCATGGGCACCTGAAAAGAAAGAAGATACTACTAAAATAAATGCTGCTCTGATATTTTATTTATTTGTGAGATTTTAAGTGTAGTTTTGCTGGTTACAGGCACATCAACAGTTAAGTTTAGAAGATACCTGAGAGCTAGCTAACTGGAGTTTCTGTAAGACAACAGCTACTAAATAGTTCTAATTCACTAGTTTTGTTTTCTATGTGCATCAGGTCTAGCTAGGAGGAGTGTTTTAATTTTAAAAGTTAACATTTTTTAAAACTATACACAACCATAATAGCACAGAAACTGCCCAGATCATCAATGCTATAATTAATAAAGACTCTAGCTGTTTTCTTACAGAAACCACACTGTTAGATTTCAAGTATTTGCTAAACTGTAAATGTAGGTATCAGCATTCTATTGGCAGTCAGTACTAATTTTCCTCTGTGACAAGATTTTCATTTTGGGGGGGGCACTGTGGGATTCAAACTTAGATCTCCAGATTTGCAGTGAAGAGCCTTAAACCACTGTGCTATATTGCCTCCCTAGTTATGGCAGTCATCTGTTTTATGGTTCATGATGTTGGTTTATTATGCATACCACCATACTAACATACAAAAATGCCAGCAGAATAGGCCTAGCAGGCTTTTGTGTCTGCCTGTTTGGTCAGTCCCCACCCTGGGAGCTGACCTTGCTACCCCCCTGCCCTCTAGGGCATCTCCCTTCCCAGTCCAGGGGAGAGCTAGCTAACTGGTGTTTCTTTAAGACATCAGCTACTAAATAGCTCTAATTCACTATTTTTGTTTTCTATGTGTGTCAGGTCTAGCTAGCAGGAGTGCTTCAATTTTAAAACTTTTAATTTAATCAAACTATACACAACCCTAAAAGCACAGAAATTGCCCAGATCATCAATGCTATAATTAATAAAAACTCTAGTGTTTTCTTACAGAAACCCCACTCAGTTAGATTTCAACTATTTGCTAAGTTATAAATGTAGGTATCACTATTCTATGAGCAGTTCGTGCTAATTTGCTCTGTAAGAAAATTGTAGTTTGTTGTGGGGGCTGTGAGATTCAAACCCAGATTTCCAGATTTGCAATTAAGAGCCCTTAAACCACTGTACTATACTGTCTCCCAAGTTATGTCAGTCATCTGTTTTATGGTTCATGATGTTGGTGTAGTAAGCATACTAACATACAAAAATGCCAGCAGAATAGGCCTAGTGGGCTTTTTTGTCTGCTCGTTTGGTCAGTTCTCTCCCGGGAGCTGACCTTGCTGCCACCCCACCCTCTCTGGCTTCTCCCTTCTCAGTCCAGGGTATCCCCACTTCATTGGACTTTGCTTCCACAACCCTTCCCCTGTACCTGTCCCACCCCCTCTTGAACCCCTCCACAGTCTCTGCCTCCACCAGTCCCCCAGGCAGCGCATTCCATGATTCTACCCCATCACTGAAAAAGCACCTCCTCCTTTCTCCCCTTAGTCTCCCCCCTACAGCTTCCACCCATGCACTCTAGTTGCCTCCATCCTTCCTTTGGAGCATTGTGACTTCTCCACTCCTGTTTACCCCCTTCATGTACTTGAAGACCTCTATCATGTCCCCCACCGTCCCTTCACTCTTTCAAAGTGTATATATTCAGCTCTTTGAGCCTCTCCCCTTAGGTCCTTTCCCCCAAGACCCAGATAATTTTGGTTGCCTTTCTTTGGACCCTCTCCAGGAGTTCAATGTCCCTCTTTATGTGTGGCCTCCAAAACTGCATGCAGTACTCGAGGTGTGGCCTCACCAAGCAGTTATACAGAAGAAGTATCATTTCGCTCCTTCCAGAGTGATCCACCTAGTGATGCATCTCAGCATCATGGCCTTGGCTGCTGCCCTCCTACAAGTCTCTGAGTTGTTCATCTTGACATCCACCACCACCCCCAGGTCCCTCTCAGCCATACAGGCATAGCAGCAGTACATTGCATAGCAGATGTAAAATGTCAATAAGCAGGTCCTGCAACAGATGTGCTGAGCAGTTACTGAAGCAAGAAATGTATAGCTGTCATTGTTTACATACTGTTCAAAATGTGTTTTTGCACCTGTGATACCAAATGGCACAGTCACTGTGCAAAATCTCCTTTCAGCTAATGAACTGATAGTGTCACTGTTCATGCGGTGGGGTCACAAAAAGCCCATGCTGAATACTTGGAGTGAAAATACCAAGAAACACCCAGGGCATTAGGGTTTCTGACCATAACACCCTGCACTGTAGGAACTGACAGGCATTGGGATGTGACTTGGGATTGTCAACAGTAATGATCATGCCTTTCCAACCCCACTCCCACCCTGCAGCAAATGACAGGTATCGAGGTGTGCCTTTGACTCTTCAACCCCAAAGTTAACTTCCTTCTCTTATACTTTACCCATTTCAGCATATTTCTGTATGGAATGGGGTGAGTGCAAAGTCTGAAATCCCCAAGGCACACCTCGACTCTTTTCTGTGTCTTCAGGGTAGGTTGAGGTGAACCGGTGTGAGCGTTATGGCCAATGAACCAAATGCACACCCCAAAGCCTGTCCATGTCTGCGGGATGGGGGTGGGGTTGGTGCCACTTCAATATTTCACTGTCATTCCTATTCTGCCTGTCTGTCTGTGTCTCTCGCTCTCTGTCTATATAATTATCTATCTTTCTATTAATTGTATGTATCGCTGTGTTTACCTATTTATAAAACAAACCTGCATATCACATTTGCCTGAACTCTGAGCACATACTTATGAAACTGTACATATTTGTACTCCACTTCTGCATAGACCTCATACTTTCCTAATATTCCCATTATCACACACATAACTACCTTGCCCTTATCAAAAGTTCCCCCCTCTGAAAGTTAATATCACAGTTTCTCTAACAATCCATCATCATTACATCTGACTTCCTGATATCAACACATTGCTTAAATATAACTTACATCACCTCATGGACAAAAACCCTGTTTCTCTTAAAAAAAATGTGTAAATAATTCCAAAGCTGAATATATGCCAGCCAATACTTTTTCATATACTGCCACCTTCTGTACCATCATGGGGATTCGCATACGTTTCCCTTGATGCTTTGCATTATTGGGGTATGTGCAATTGTGTTTTCTTTAAAATGTGTCCATCTGGCCAATATCATCTGGGATAACACATACATCAGTGGCATTTGCTCTGACGTTCTTTTGTTAGTTTCCTATTCCTTCCATTAAAATGTACACCTCCATATATTTCCCTAATAATGTGTATACCTTCCTTAGAACAGAAACTAAAACAAATCTTACTACTTACAAATTATCTTGTTGTTTCGCCATACCTCCTTAACAATTTCACACACATTCACTAACTTCATTACGCAGCCATGCTGGCTCTGACCAGAAATTGTTTCTCCTGTGATGTAAAACAGGAATACCAACAGAACCCTAATTTTTTGCTCAAGCTGGATAGAGTAACATACTTATGAAAATGGCCGAACTTTAACAGAAAGGGTTGTCTGGCTGGTTGAACAGATTTGGAAATATCAAAGGGCTCCGAGCTGCCCCTGGCAAACCATATATTTTTTACCCAAATGAGAAAACCAGATAAATAGTTTACATCTGCATGGAAAGGATTGAACCTACTTGTATGCTGACCTGTAGAGAGATCTGCAAGGTTACTGTTTTAATTGGATGACAGGGAGCAACACAGATTAACATTTTCCTGAATAAGGTGATAAAACACTGGTGTTCCAATGGACAGTAAAATAAGGGAGGCTGCACTGTAAGTCTACATGCAGGGAAGTTACAAGTTGAACTCAGCTTCAGACACAAAGTGGGGAAGGGATGGGGCAGTTTTGTAAAGGGAAATCCCTAAATACATGTCAACACCAAGTAGTGTACAAAAGCAACATTCAATAGGGAAGCCATCCCCCAGACCTCCATCTGAGATATTCCTTCCCCATAAAATGCTGTGCCACCATCACTCACTCCAAAACATTTTTTTTTAAATATTCACTTTTGCCAAAACATCGTCATTACAAAATTCAGCACTTTTCTAAACAAATTCCATGAAAAGTGCTACAATTTCAGGACAATATTTTTTACAAAGCTGGGCTCAATGCAGAAGAAAATGCATGAGGTACTATTAACTTGGTAGGTGAACCTTCCTAATCTTCATGTCAATGTTCTTTTTTTTCTTGAGTTCTGATGTATTATGTTTAGAGGAGGACCCAGTCACTCTTAATGATTATTATTCTCTGTAGGCTGTTTTAAAAAAAAGTATTTATCACAACAGGGGTCGACCCGAAACGTCAGTATGGTCCATTTGGGGTTGAGTGCTGCTGTGGTCTCTCAAACAGCATTGTGCTTTTTCCCCCTTTTATGAAGCACACATTTCTCAATGAAGAACAGCTTCACCACATCCACATAGGGGAGTACATGAGACACGATGGTCAAGCTCAGAGATTAGTACTTATTTTGAGAGACGGGAACCCCAATTGTTAATTGAAGGGAGCTTGGCTTGTGGTCAAAACTGCTTACAGTCAAACCTGCATTGAGGAACTGTTTAAGCCAATATGAAAGAGCGACAGTCTCCTTGCAAACATAGTGGACAGGACAGGCAAACCCCTAAGAGAAACAGTGCTTTTACAGGTGCTCTATAGGAGTGAGTAAAAATCTCCCCCTTCCCCAATGTGATGGGTCTCTATGCATTCAGGGAGCTCTGTAAAAGTGAGGTTTTATGCCCCCAAGATAGGGATTTGAGAAACTGATGCATTAAGGTTATTGAAGGACCCAATCTCTCTCAATGGTTTTTATTCTCTGAGCTGATTCCTTTTTAACCCATTTTTTGTCACAAACATTTCAGCTATGAATTGGCTTTTCAAGCTGTCCTACATGGTATTATCTATGCTATATTTTCTGCATCTATCTAGCACTAACCACCTGTGTTACACACCTACCCATTTTGTCCTGTATTTTTCATAATTTTACTACTGTATTTTATTTCTTGTCAATTATATGAGGAATTTGATTTATTTGCAGAGAAGAACAGAAAGTGAATGGCAGCTTTTGTGAACTTGGTGAAATGAAGCGCTCTCTTGTTTACAAGTGTCATTGAATGGAATTGGATAAAAGTTGTGGCATCCACCCACTCAACATGGATTGAGTCTGAGATATCATGTCCCATCTTTACTCAAAGTACTCAAATTGCAGAAATATACATAGCTGTCTCTTTTCAGACTCCCTGCCCTGCCTGACTCATACAGTGGTCTTGAGTGTAAGTGAGGCATACAAAAACAGTTTCTTAAGTTTAACAGAAACAAAAGTTCAGTTCTTACAAAAAAAAAAATCTCATCCCCATCTGACTATGTGAGCGGTGAGTATGGAAGTTAGGAAGATTTATAAGACTCTCTCTTCTTGAAGTCCCTAATAAATCATAAACTACAACTTTTTTTCCAACTCAAAGTACTCAAATTGTAAGACTGTATATGGCTCACTCTTCTTGAAGTCCCTGTTCTGCTCAACTGATACAGTAGTCTTGAGTGTGAGAGAGGCATAGAAAAACAGTTTCTAAACTTTAATAGAAAAAGAAAAAATATTTGCTCACATCTTCTTGACCTTTATATCAGAGGCAGTATAGTGTAATGTTTAAGGACACTGAGCTACAAAACTGGAGACCTGGGTTTGAATCTCACAACTCCCAAGGGCATACCGTGTGACCTTAAGCAAGTCACATAACTTCCTTGGGAGGTGATCAAGTGAATGTGGTGAGGAGAATCATCCAAGAATACCTTATTTCACCATGCCAAGTGCAGATGTGGGTAGTTACATTGATGCATTAGTAAGAATTGCTGATTTGAAAAATTGTTTCCAAATCAAATAAATAGGGACATATTGTGTTACATTTGATGAAGTCAGGTCTAAATAAGGAAAGGCAGTGAGACAATCATTTATTCAGGGTAAATCCATGAAATTATGAACAGCATTCAAGGAAAGAACATAAACAGAATCTTTTTGCTAGGTCAATTTAATACCTTTATTAGGCTAACTAAAATTTAAAGTTAGACTAACTTTTAGCTAGCCTAATAAAGCTATTCCCCTAACTATTCTCTCTCTCTAATTTTTTCTCCTGTGATGTAAAACAGGAATACCAACAGAACCATATTTTTTTTTTGCTGAGGCTGGACAGAGTAATACACATAGAAAACTGGCTGAATTTTAACAGAGGGCATTGTCTGGCTGGTTGAACAGGTTGGGAAACATCAAAGGGCCCCAAGGTACCCCCTGGCATACCATATATTTTTTGCCTAAATGAGAATGCCAAACAAATAGTTTACATCTGCATGAAAAGGACTGAACCTGCATGTATGTGGACTAGTGGTGGGCGAAGTGGCCCCAATTCGCTCTGCATAGTGATCCACGGAGTGAAGGCGACTTCGCGGAGTGCTCCGCAATGTGAAGTGGAGTACTTTGCGTTACAAATGAGTAGTGTGAAGTCCACTGAAAACAATGACTTCATGTTACTTCGTCTTCCCAAACCACTACTCAACCAATTCTTAAGTCGAAGTACATTGAAAATAATGTACTTCACCTTACTTCGCCTTGTTTTTAAGCTCCAAAGGCAAATTTTGCAGTGTTTCATGGGATTTCAGGTCACATGGGTTCTAGATTGTTCTGCATGGCCTCACTTTGCGGTAGTGTATGTAGGAAGCTGTAGGAGACAATCTGCCATGAGAGCTCTCTGCAATTCAAACCTTCAAAAAGCTGTTAAAAAAGCCTTTTTGAGTAATTTTTTTTTTGCTGAAACTTTAGTTCATCGATTATAGGAAACCCTCTTGCGCTCATATCATCAAGCGTTTATTGTTTGTGTATGGATTTTGAATGTTAATGTACAACATTCAGTCTATGTACTGAGAGACAGTGGAAGTGTGCTTTGGGGGAGGGGTGTATCTGTGGTGTAGGTAGATTAACTTGGAAAAAAGACAATGCTTTCTGTTTTGGTGATATTTTTCTTGTTTAACTGTGTTAATGTACACACAGTAATAGTTTCAATATTTCTTGCCATTTTTTGGCTGATTGTTGTGGTGCAGCAGTGCAAAATTTTAGTTTGTTTAAAATATGTGGTTATATTACTGAAGTTTTTCAATTTGCTATACATTACTCAGTGTGTGTGTGAGTATGTGTGTGATGCGTGTCATCATCAAATCAGACACCTTTTATTGTGCCACATAATAATTTCAGCAATGTGAAGTTGCTATCCACTGCAACTGTGAGATTTTTGAACTTTGTGGTATCTTTACTGGTACTGGTACTAGCACTAGTGACTGTTACTGCAGCAGTACAGTACTGCCCACCCCAACTGGTAAAGGTATTCTTTTCCAGATTTGAATTTCTGATGGTGAGCACTGGTTAGATAGGTCACTGACAGAGCAAAGGCCGATGGCACATTTATAAGGTAGAAAAAGAAATGGGCAGACTGGATGGGCCTTGCGGTCCTTATCTGCCGTCAACTTCTATGTTTCTATGTTTCTATGTTAGGTGTTGTGCCTTTGTGTCTGCATCTCTTCAGTGCACAGCATAATCTTAATCTGTCTGTGCATTTGCATCTCTTTAGGGCCCAATCTCCATCTGTAATTTAAGTCACTTTTGTTTCTTTGGCTTCCCTTCAGAGTACTGGACAGGTCTGGTGCTTAATTCTGCATGAACATTGTACTCATTAATATGCGTTTTTAAGTCAGGACCATCATCATGAGTCACTCGTGATAAAAATCACGTTCTTCATCATCACAGTCACAAATGCAGTCACAAATCACGATCATTCACATTACGAAACACATACATTTTTTTTCTAGCTATTTGGATGTATTGAAAACCTGTTTTGTGGTATCTCTCCAGGCTTCACCACCCCACCATTGTACTCATTGATACGTGTTTTTAAGTGTGGGAGTTTTAAGCTACAGCTCATCAGGGAAGTACAGCCATAGGTGGTAAGCATTCATGTTTTCATCATCATGGTCACAAATGCAGTCACAAATCACAATTCATGGTCATTCACGTTATGAATCACAACATTAATTTTTTTCCTAGTTAATTGGAGGATATATTGTAAGCCTATTTTGTAGTATCTCTCAAGGCTTCACCACCCCACCATTGTACTCATTGATACATGTTTTTATGTCTGGGAGTTTTAAGCTACAGCTCATCGGGGCCCAGGGAAGTACAGCCATAGGCATTCACATTGCTTCATCATCATGATCACAAATGCAGTCACAAATCACGATTTATGATCACATCATGAATCACAACATACATTTTTTTTAATAGTTACTTTGATGTATTGTAAGCCTGCTGGTCACAGTGCTGAACAGTGATGGGATCCACACCAGGGCCCAGGGGAACAGGCACATCCTGCTCCAGAGGACCTGGTGCTGGACTTGGTGGTGGTGGTTCAACTGCTTCAGAGTCAGGACAGGAGGCGGTGCTGGTCCTGCTTTGGGGGGGTGGCACTCACAAGTTTTGAGTGGTTCAACAGAAATGGGCACCCATGCCCTCCACACATGCACATGGTACGATGCTTACCACTACCATGCTCTCCCAAAGCTGCCCCATCCCAGACATTCCCTCACCCTGGTCCATCTCTCCTACTGAGCTCCCTCAGTCTGAGCAATCACTACTCACACTGTCACACAACACACACAGTAACACAGACACAGACAAACAATTAACTACTTAGAAAGGTAAGAAAAATAAAATTTACAGAAAGAACAAATTAAGTAAACAAGAGTACAGAAAAGACAAAAAAATGTAGCTTTTAAAAAAGCTGTTGGGTCTAAATAAAAGTTTAAATCTCCTCCTCACTGTGATCTAAAAGTATCTGCAGTCACCGAACACACTACTCTCTCTCTGTCTGCACAGGAGAAAGTAAAAGTGTCTGCTTGTATGACTCACTTTCTTCCTGCCTAGCTAAAGAGCATGTGACTTACAGTACTGTAAGCCATGTAATGTGTGGGGGTCTGCCAAATCTGAAACACCAAGTGGATCACTTAGAATCATAATGAGGAACGTGAAGTCCATTAAAAACAATGACTTTGCCTAACTTCGCATTGCCATTCAGCCTTAACGCAAACTGGTAATGACAAGGCGAAGTGATCACTGTGCGTTGCCACTCTGCATAGCAAAGTAACAATACGAAGTGCCCACTTCACGTCCACTTCGCCGGTGAAATTAAAATTTGCTGCATCTGGAATGTGGACCTGTAGAGAGATCTGCAAGTTTGCTGTTTTAATTTAATGATAGGGAGCAAACACAGTTTAACATTTTTCCAATTAAGGTAATAAAATACTGATGTTCCTATAGACAGTAAAATAAGGTAGGGGGCACTGCAAGTCTACATGGAGGGAAGTTAAAAGTTGGACTCAGCTACAGACACAAAGTAGGGTAGGAGTGAGGCAGTTAGGGAAGTCTTTAGATACAAAATAACACACCACATAGTGTACAAAAGCAGCATTCAATAGGGAAACCTTCCCCACACCTCCATCTGAGATGTTCCTTCCCTATAAAATGCTGTGTCCCCATCCCACACTCCAAAACATTTTGTTTTTATGTATTCACTTTTGCCCAAAGGCCATCACTGCAAAATTTGACACTTTTCCACATAAACATTATAAAAAGTGTTACAATTTCAGAAGAATATTTTATACAAAGCAGGACTAAATGCAGAAGAAAATGCATGAGGTACTATTAGCTCAGTAGGCCACCTTCCTAATCTTCATGTAAGTGTTCTTTTTTTTTTCTGAAGTTCTACTTTTAAAAACAACAAGCACCGTCACTCTTCCAATTGAACTAGGTACTGGCATGGGCAGGTTCCATTACTGGATCCCTACAGTGGAGTTGTAGCTGTGACAACTGGCAACAAAAATTTGTGCAAGTTTTCCTCTGTGATCCTGTCACTTACAGTACACACACACACATGCACACATAGCAAGACACTCTAACAAGTCAATTCAGCATCAGACCGATATCATGTGTAGTAAGCAATCATCAATCAATCAGATTTTATTTCTAAAGCACTTTTCAAAAAACAAAGTGCATATATAATATAAAATCAGACATCTGATCAAATAAGATATATAAAATTAAAAAAAGCAGCAATAATAAAGCTAAATGTTATCCCCTAATGCCAGGCCAAATAAATATGTTTTTAGAGAGGATTTAAAAGTCTCAGTGGACAGGCACACTCTAATCCAATGAGGTACAGAGTTCCAGAGGGTCAGGGCTACAAAAGCAAAATCCCTAGCACCTGATGTCTGAAGATGGACCCTGGGAACATCTAACAATCCCTCATCAGTGGAGCGGAGGGGGCAGTAAGGCCAAAGGAGGTCTTGCAAGTAACCCGGTCCCTGTCCATGTATCATCTTATAGGTCAGCAACATGACCTTGAAAATGATCCTCCATCACACTGGGAGCCAGTGCAGTTCGCTCAGCACAGGCATGACATGGCTAGTTCTTGACAACCCTGTCAACAACTTGGCCACAGCATTTTGCACCAGCTGCAGATGATGGAGATCCACCACAGGTAACCCTAGGTATAGAGCATTGCAATAATCAAGATGAGAGGACACAAAAGCATGAACCAATGTAGGAAGGTCCTCTGGCAGAATAAGGGGCTTTATCCCAGCGATGTTCCTCAGATGATAAAATGAGGACTTGACAACTGCTGACACTTGTGCTTTTAGCATCAGTTTGTTATCAAGCACAATGCCCAGATTCTGCACCCATTCAGAAGGTCTCAACTGATTACCCCCTAGCACAAGGCCAGATGGTTACCCAAGAGTCAACTTTTCTACCTGTTGATTTAGGTCCACCACCAACACCTCAGTCATATCCGGATTCAGTCTCAACCAGTTAGCACTCATCCAGTCCTGAATCTCAGCGAGGCAGTTGTTAAAGACTGAGATCACACTATTTTGTTTGGGTACAAAGGACATGTAGAGCTGAGTGTCATCTGCATAGCAGTAAAAAATCAGCCCATACTGCCTTATAATGTCTCCCAACTGCAACATGTACATCATGAACAACATGGGGGACAGCACAGAACCCTGTGGCACCCCACAAGGCAGAGAGAAGGGGGCTGAGGGAAAAAATCCCCAACACCACCCTCTGGGTCCTGCCTGTGAGGAAAGAATGGAACCACTTGAGGACTGTCCCTGACAGTCCACAGAGTAGCTGCAGGCATTCCAGCAACATCCTATAATCCATGGTGTCAAATGCGGCAAAGAGATCAAGGAGAACCAAGATTGAATGACTCCTTCGATCCCTCACTATTAGGAGGTCATTAAGTACTCAAACTAATGCTGTCTCTGTATTATGCCTCTTCCTGAAACCGGACTGAAGAGGATCATAGACTTCATGGCTGGTAAGGAAGTTCTTGAGCTGCAACAAGACTACTTTCTCAATATCCTTGCCCAAAAAGGGCAGGTTAGAGACCGGTCATTACAGAATACAGTTCTGAAATGCTGAAGAACATAAGGCAAAATCTGTGCTACAAAACACATCACAAGGCACAGACACCACTGCTCTGCCACTTGTGTACCATGTTTAACTTGTCTGTCAGTTCAAGATTAAATCCATATCTTCCTTTCTTATCCAGTTAGCAAATACAGTTTTCTTGAATAACTTCTTTAAATCTTTCTGTAAGTCGTATCTTGTCCTGCTTTCAGGGAGGGGCAGCAATCCCCACCACCCCAAATTGGGAGAGTGCCTGCATTGTTGTCTGCCTCACTGGTTTTCGAATGTTTCATATTTTATTTTGAAGGATCACATCTTCTACAAAAAGAATCCCACTGGATCTATACAATACAAGCCATAAATCCATGCAGATTGATTGATGCCCATGACATATTACCTTTCATAAAGTATTCAACTGAATGTCAGCATAAGAAATATATAATATTATCTGTGCCTTCTTCAAACAAAAGTCCTGCAAATCCTATCTTCTTGTCCCCTCTCCCCATCTCTGCTCTGTAGTTTAATAACTTAGTCCTCTGTTTTTTCTTCCCACCTCCCTCTTTTTCCCTCCTTTTCATCTTTCCTTGTTTCCTTTCAGATGTATTGAAACATTTCTTGCTACACCTTAGAAATTTTATTCCCATTTGCACTACTGTGGTTATTATTGATTTCTTTTTTTTTTGTATCATTTCTTTATCCCCTCCTATGTGCTCCAGATCTGCCATTTCCTTCAGGCAGCCACGATCCCTGACAACCCCTACTGTCCTCCCTTGGACCCCCCACCTCAGATTGCAGTCGACCCTGGGGTAGCTCAGCGTAACCCCTTGCTGAGTGGGTCCCCCTCTCCTGAGGAGGAAGGCACCGGTGGGGCAGTCAGCACACATTTTTTCTCAGCCCCAGAGCACTACTGAGGTGGTCAGGCTCATCAGGAGTTTTTCTGTTGTGTCAGCAGATGGGCTGCCATCATCCTGGCCAATCCAGGATGATTTCCATTTTTCTGGCACATCCCTCTGTGTCAGTGCTCATGTAGTGCTCCCAGTCTCCAGCAGGTGCCACTGCAGAGTGATGCAACCCAGCTACCCACCCCAGGAGAGGAGAACATTTCTTACAGATGCTCAGTCCTCTCCTCCTGACCCCTGGCTACCCGAGTCTGTTCCTGAATCCGGGTCACCAGCATGGTGTGAGGCAAGGCACCAGTGCCTCAGCCCTCACTGCCACCGGCTCAGCTATTATTGATTTCAGTGTGCCTGTGCAGCTGGTTTTATGGTTGTGTAATGTAGATAAACTTTGGTTGTTTACCTCTCTATCCATGGGATATACATTAGGGATACAAAGGCAAGGACTCCTAGGGAAGGGTTCCACCCCTTTAGGTGCTTCAGGAGTGATTCTCTTGGCTAAAGTTACCTTAGAAAGAAGCCCATGGGAGAGAGAGGCATGCCACTGGAGGAGGAGGAGAAGTAGATGGAGGAGCAAGAAAAAATCCTTGTGTGTGGAGTGAGAAGAGCAAATCCTTAAACAGGCAAAAAGGGGGGTGTGACCAGTCACACTGCCTCCTTGAACTACAGGCTATAGCCTTTCAATTCACTGTGCCTGTGCAACTGGTTTCATGCTTGTGTAAAGTAGATAAACTTTGCCTATTCTCCTCTCTATCCATGGGATATACTACCCTTCAGGGGTACAAAGACAGGAACCCTAGGGGAGGGTTTCATGCCTTGAGGTGCCATGGGAGTGATTCAGTTGGCTAAAGGTACCTTGGGAGGAAGACCAAAAAGAGTGACAAGCAAAGCATACAAGGTAGTGAACACATATCAGGGTCGAGGACCTGTACATAGGTCAGTAAGTAGTATGGGTTCAGTTGGTAGCATGGATCAGTGAAGACCTATACGTAGGTCGGGTGGTAGCATTGGTTCAATTAGTAGCATGGATCAAAGAAGACCTGTAGTAGGTTGGTTGGTAATGGAGGTCAGTTGGTCGTATTGTTTGAGTAAAGTAGGCAGGAAATGACAGGTGAATCATGACCCACTCAGAAGTCTGACTGTAAGGCATGGAGGTTTGGCTTCCTAAGGAAACGAGAAAACAGCCAAAGGGGAAGATGGGACAATTACGGGACATCCACCTGACTCCATCCAACAGCAGAAACCTATCTAAGTGGAAACCTACCTAAGTGACCTAGGGACTGCAAGCATGCTATCTAGTATTATGATAATTGGCACTGAGGACAGGAGAGGAGAGGAGAGGGAAAAAAACCTTTGAGGAGGAAACCTCAAGGGATCCAAGGTGTAAGTCACCTTCCCTCCAGGCTATGGGACAGTTTTGGTTAGTGACTACTCTGCTTCTGCAATTTAGTGGACCAATCCATGGGAACTGCAATTTTGGGGAACACTTTCTGTCTATCCCTCTAATGGGAATGCCATGGAGGGTTGCAAACACACTCCACAACAAGAGTCGACCAAGGCAGGATAAACAGAGTAACGATCACCAAGGCACTCAGCCAGCCTACCAATCTATGAACAAACCAAGTGAACCAGAGGTGGTCATAGAGAGAATAGCATAAAAGGGTGCATCTGAACCCGCTCGGGCAGTTGAAGGGGCCCTTCCCATAAGAGCTCCACCTCTTCACTGCTGAAGTCTTGAATGCTACATCAAGAGGTGCCATCAGTATGGATGATGACTGAAGGTCCACCTGGAATGAGGACCCTCCCAACTATGGACCAGGTGAGAAGAACCTTGTGCCAAGCCTTGCATGCTCAAGATGTGGACTTCAGGGTGAAGAGACAGACCACTGGACACAGGGCTAGCCCTGATTCCTGGAGTAGTGGATATGGTTGGCATGTCTCCAAAATGTGGAAAGGTGAGTTATAATGAGCATAAGATCTGCCCATGGTAAGGAACATGGGACCTGTACATGGGTCATAATGGATGATAGAGACATAGGAAGACCTGTGCGTAGGTCAGACTGAGCACTGTGGACCCTCTCGTGGGTATTGACTGGATGAGACCGGTATATAGGTCAGCCTGAACAATATGGATCCTCTCATGGGTCTAGGTAAGGCAAATAGCAGTTGTAAACCACAGGAATGCATGTCAACCAAGTCCATTAGAAAACCAAATTGGGAGTGAATCAGATAGTATGTTATGAGTAAGAGATTGACAAGGCTGGGCAAAGCCTGGGGCTGATGGTTGGAGAGGAGGAGGCTATGAAGTGGGTTAGGTACTGTAGGAGGAGGCTGCAAAGCCAGTATGGTAGGAGGTGTGGTTCAAAGCAAGTAAACATGATATGCTCTCAGACTTGGAAGGGGATGCCAGTATTGAAAGGGAAGAGGTCCTGAAATAAACAGACTTTCAAGCTGATTACATTAGTGCTATGATGGCTGGTATACGAGCAATATTGGTAGTGCGAGAGATAGGAAGGCTGGGAGGACTGCATGGAACAGAAAGGCTGGGATGACTGTGTAAATCAGGTGCACAATAGCAGAGAAAGGATGGTAGAATTCTGGATGGAGCCAGCTGCTCTAAGATAGAGAGTTACCTGGAATAGGTGGTTGCAGAATGCCATAAAAGTCATGTGGAGCACCAACAGAAGGCTGGGGCAAGCCAGTGACCAATAAAATACATAAGAAGTTAAAAGCTGCTCCCACTGACTGGAGCCACCATGACCGATGTGACTCCCCAGTCCCCCACATTAGAAAAAACAAAGAAGCCACAAACACGACACCACAACACCAATCATTTAATTAAATAAGTTAAATACATGCCAGCCATGAAAGGTGGATTAGATTATCATCATAAACAAACTGCTAAGGGTTTGGCATGAGTAAGGTTTTGTAAAGGTGAGAGTAGAAATAAATGGGCCTAAATAACAGAAACATAGAAGTGAGGAGTAATGCAATAGGGCTGCAAAAGTAATTGCTCAGCATCCAGCAGCAATTAACTATAGTTTGCAGGGGTAGCAATTTGAAAGAACATAGAAACTGTAGGGAGAGGCAATGCACTGAAAACTGCAGCGATGTTTGCTTGGGATAAGTTCAGGAAGCAGGATTGAGTTCCATGTACTGGGTTGCTTAGGTTATAGTGAAGAGGTAAAACAGGGAAAAGTTGTTAGCTTGACAGCAAAGCCATGAACAGGTGTAATCAATTAAGGGTACTAAGGCAGCAGATTGCAGTGTGATCTGAAACAGACAATGGCAATAGAAAGGACTGAGGCTTGTGAGGCAGAAAACAGGGTGCGCTAAAGCATACAGAGAACAATGCAGTGAACAGGTGAGAAATGGAGTCTGGAGTACAGACACAAGGCAGCATGAAGCAAGGAAACAGAGTATTACCTGAATCACATGGAGCAATGTATAGATAGGGCACTAGAAAACTAGGAAGCCCAAAAGAAACTAACAAGGCAAACACAAGGACAGAAGCATGAAGGAAACCAGCACACACAGAAGCATTGAGTAATATAAACCAAAAGCAGAAAAACATGAGCCCAGCACAAATCAAGCATGCACGGGGGGGAGGGGGCAAAGCCCTAGTAGGCCTCAGGAGATAAGGCAGGCCAACAGAGCCTCCGGCAGCAAGGAAAAATGCTTGTGTGTGGAGTGAGGAAAGAAGCCCTTAAATAGGCACTGCCCCCTTGAACTACATGCTATCGCCTTCCAATTCGTAGTAAATTGTTTCTACTTTTTACCAAAATACTGATATGTTTCATCTTGCTCCATATGCTTAGAGATTTGTGAACGTGTAGTTTTTCACATTTTTGAAATCCCAAAGCTCTTTTTAGCATGTTTAAAGTGCACAATTTTTTGATGCATTGAAACATGTGGTTTCAAATTTGTCTCCATCTGATGCTGTTTGCCTTACATTGCTGTGAGTACATTTCTACAATATTATCTAGGGTTTTAAGGCTCTTTAAATGACAAAAGGCAGAGCCTTTATTAGTTTTTCTTTAAATACATCAGGAAACCAAAGTAGTGTGGCCTATATGTGGAGTTGTTATATATAAATACCTTTTTTTTTTTTTTGCTTTTTTCCTTTTAGATGTATAGAAATGTTTCTTTTTGTTTTAGGCCTGTTTGCACAGCCTTGGTTAGCATTATTGTAACAGTAAATTGTTATTGCTATTCAGCTAAATAGCGACACATCTTACTCTGAGCCATATGCTTACTTTGGTTGCATATATTTAAGGGAAAATTAATAAAGTCTCAACCTGGAGCCTTTTGTCCCCAATAGACATTACAGCTCTATATAACATTGCTGAAATGCACCTCGAACAATGTAAGGTATACTCCATCAGCTG
Organism: Neoceratodus forsteri; assembly: GCA_016271365.2. NCBI lineage: Eukaryota > Metazoa > Chordata > Ceratodontiformes > Ceratodontidae > Neoceratodus > Neoceratodus forsteri. The sequence continues at coordinate 1,024,025,019 of CM028129.1, forward strand.
GAGAAAACTTGGTGTCTCAAAACATCTGTTAGTAATGTACTAATACATTTTTAGGTTCTTTTTTTTTACCAGTGCTTCTTCCTTGGCTATTTCTCCTCCCCCCACCCACAGCATCTCATATTTTATCATTCTTTGTGTCAAGGCTTCTTTTCACTTTGGCAAAATTGGAGATCTTACCTTAAGAGGGCTCTTGCAGTAAGTATTAATCATTAGGACTTCACCCCCTGGAATCAGGACCACACAGAAACTTTAGCTAGCAGGCTCTGGCTAGGGAACTCCCACCAGCATTACATAACTTATGTCAGCATGATCCTATATAGTGGACAGTCCCCAGCCCACCCTCCAGTGCTTTCCCGCCATCAACCTTTGCACGTTGGACCTCACAGAGATTGTTGCTACAGTTCAGTAAACATTTTGGATGGGTATACATCTCTTAAATTTCTTTCTATTTTTTACCGTTCCAGTAAAATATTTTTGTGCATGTATTCTCCTATGCCTTCCAAGTCTCCTAAGAAGAACTGTGATTCCTGTACAAATAACTCCTGCATAAGTACAACCAGTCCCTCTGCCTATTCTGCCTGGGACTGGAACACCAGACCAAGGACTGGAAATGCAGGCAGAAAGCCCTCGATGCCCATATTTTAAAATTAAAAATGCCACTGAATGAAAAGGAGTTGCAGAAGCAGTGGACTGCCTCTTCCTCCCCATCATTGGACTCGCATCGACACAAGAAAAGGAAGGACAAGGAGAAGCACTGTGGCCAGGACAGGTCCCCCTCCCTCCTGTGAATTCTCCTGGGGACTGTGGACAACCAATGGCCTTGTTTCTCTGGGAAAAGCACCACTTTGGATAAGCCTGCTTCGACCTCCCAGGAGCCACCCTTGGTTCCCATGCCGCCACTGGTCTTGGTAGTAGCAGTTGCCTTAGCTAAGTCTGTGGCTCTTGCCACTGTTAGGCACCTGAAAACCAAAGGGTCTAAATCTGCTGGTGGGGCTTATAAGTTGCTCAACAGAGCCTCAGACAAGCACCCAGCCCAGGCTGATAAGTCGGGTATTGGGGGCTCTGGTGAATGCCCAGCCATGGCTGATAAGTCAGACGTTGGACCCTCTGACACCTGTACTGCCCAGGTGCTTCCATCAATCCCTGATGAACTGCCCAATGCTAATTCTCAGTGTACGCTGCTGCTTCAGCAGCAGGCTACCCCAATGGGTTCAGCCCACTGAGATACCTTTTCTCCGTCTCCGCCAAGCTTCAGGAGCTGGAATTAGAGGGATGTCAGCCTGACGATACCACTACCGGGTTCTAACTGGGCCTCAACATGAGCCCCGCAGCAGACCCTTGGGGCTCTTTGCCATGGGCTGTCCCAGCAGGGTCCTCACCTCTGCTGGAGGGTCTCTCTGGGCCACAACTTAGAGCCTGTCATTGAGGCCATGTCAGATTCTGAAGTGAAGGGAACTCTTTCTCTGACACCATTAGGTCACTTAAAGTCAACTGTCACCACTCTCTGAGAGTGACTTACGATACTGTTAACTCCTCGGCTAGGAGCACGGCTACTGCCATATGTCTGAAGAGGTGACTTGGCTGAGAGTTTCTGGTCTGGCATCTGATGTCCAGGCTGCCAACCAAGATGCACTCTTCTGGGGTTCTGTTTCTTCAGAGGAGATGCACAAGACATCATCACAAACCTCCAGGATATGGGGAAGGCACTACATTCAGTGCAAACTATGTACTGCACCAGCTATAACCCAAAGCAGTCTTTTCATCACTGACAAAGATGGCAGACAAAACAGCAACAACAGATTAGATGTCAGACCAAACATCGGACCCCCTCAGCCACGGGCACCCCTCCAGCCAAGAGCCAGAGGACTTCAGGGGTGGCCCTCCCTAACCTTCCTCCTACTTCTTGATTTGTGGTCCACCTCCCCTCCTCCACCTCTCCTTCAGTCAGAGGAACAGGTGGGCAGAAGATTTGATGGTCATCTGGCAGGGTGGGAGGCGATCACCACAAATTCATGGGTCCTTCAACTACAATAGTTTTTCAAGGCCACGTGTTAGAGTTTCTGGAGAAACCCCCAGACAATCCTCCAGGTCCAGACCATTATCCAAAGGTGCACATTCTGTTTATCAGAGAGGAGATAGAGGTTTTTCTGCAACAAGCAGCCATACAGCATGTTCCTCTCAACCAGGCAGGAAGGGGATATTACTCGCACTTTTTCCTGGTTCCCAAAATGATGGGAGATTTGTGTCCAATGCTAGACCTCAGCACCTTAAATCTGTACATAGAGAACAAAAAATGTCAAATGCTGACCCTTCCAGGCCTACTGCCCCTGCTACACAAGGGACAGTGACTCTGTGGCCTTGACATGCAGGATGCATACCTGCACATATCTGTCATTCAGGACCACTGCCGCTACCTCAAGTTCTCCTTTCTGGGGGATCATTACCAGTTCAAGGCCTTGCCCTTTGGCCTGTCCTAGGCATCCAGGGTTTTTACCAAGTGACTGGTGGTAGTGGCAGCAGCTCTGAGGTGTCAGGGCCACTATATCTTCCTGTACCTCAATGACTGACTGATCTCGGCCCTGTTGAGGGAACCGTTGGACCATCCCGTTTTGGCTACTGTGGACCTGTTTTGCCAAGTAGGGGTCACAGTGAACTATCTCAAGTTTCACCTTATCCTCTCCCAGCACCTGCAATTCATGGGGTGGTGCTGGATATGGCCCAGGGGTAGTCTTTCCTCCCACTGGACAGGGCAGAAACCTTGTAATGCCAGGCACAGCTGGTGTCTTTCAGTCATTGGATTTCAGCCAGATCAGTGCTGCACCTTCTTTTTTTTTAATTTAAAGTTTATTGATACATTTTCCACAATAAAAGGCAGTTTAAATGACAGTGACATTAACATTCCAATACAATATAAAGGAATAACTGCGTGACCCATCCTTCCCTCCCCATACTGCAGTAACCTAACCTAATGCCCTTCAAATGCCAAGCACCTTACTTAAGGTCTTACATGGCAATATAGTCTGAGATATAGTTAGACTTGAACCAGAGAAATTAGAGAGTGAAGGGGATCCCAGATTTTCGTAGATGTTGCCATTCTATTGTAGAGACTGGCAATCACTTTTTCTGTGCGCAGATTGGACAGAATTTTTTTACCCATTCCTGGACAGATGGAGATGACTTATCTTTCCAGTGGTGTAGAATAAGCTTCTTAGCCGATAAGGCAATCATGGAAATGTGGAACTTTTGTACCTTAACTCTAATAAATGATAAGTCCCTAACAGACAGATCTCGGGAGTAAAGTATTCCTGAAGGCCCAGCAGAGGGTCCAGGAAAGTTTTAATTGAATCCCATAAGGGGGAGATTTTAGAACAGGACCAAAACACGTGGAGAAGTGTTCCATCTTCCTGCAAACATTTATTGCATACATTGGAATTCAGGTAACCCCACTTCTGTAATTTAACTGGGGTGTAGTACAAGTTTTGTAAAATATGATATTGCATGACACGCAGTCTGTCTTGAGAAATATATTTATGACATGATCTCCACAGAGAATGCCAATCCAAATAATGTTGACGGAAAAAAATTATTCCAGAATCTTGTAGGTCCAAAGAGACCACCATATTTTTTGTGAAACAAAACCTTATATAGCTTAGAGATTACACCTGAAGATCCAGAAAGTGGGAAAACCTCGGGTATCAGAGAACTGATGGTCTGGGATGGAGGAATATTACCGAAATTGATTACAAGTAAATGCTTTAATTGTATAACTTTGAAATGAGAGGAAACCGGAATGAGAAATTTCTTAATAATATCTTCCACTGATAACCAATGCCCCTCTCCATCCATAAGAAAAAAAGCTTCCTATCCCCAAGTTGGGACAACCATTGATGGGAAATCTGGCTCTTGTTAATAGTGAAAGATGGGGAATTCCAAATAGACTGGGCCAGGTCCCGATGAGGGGAATATTGTAAAAATGAACACATTTGAGAATAAATCTTTAAGGAAGTCATTATTATGGGGCACTCTTCAGTCATACGTACCTAGGGAAACTTAAGGAAAAATAGTGTAAGAGGGTCCAAATTCTTGGACTTGATTGCATCCAGTTCTATTCTAAGCCAAACCTGTTGCTTTTTTCTGGGCCGGGGGATACCCATCTCAGACATTTTGCTAAGTGACTAGCCCAGTGATATATGGCCAGATGGGGAATTTGTAAACCCCCCTCCAATTTTGGGGCTGCCAGCTTAAGATAAGCCAGCTGAGGGTATCTGTCGGCCCAGATAAATCTGGTGACTACACCATGTGTCTTTTTGAACCAGAGTAAAAAAATAAAAGTGTTAAGAAGAGATAATGGATAGAAAATTCTAGGAAATATGTTCTTCTTAATTATGTTGATCCGGACCCATAATGAAATAGAAAGTTTGGACCACCTCTCGAGGTCGTGAGCTATCAATTGTGAGAGAGAATCCAGATTTTCCATAAACCATGTTAGAGGGTTACGAGAAAGCTTGATACCCAAATATTTAAATGACCTGGAGGTCCAACACAAACCAAAAGGACTAATGTCATGTTTGAAAACTTTATGGTTTAGTGGGAAAAATAGAGATTTACTAGCACTCAGTTCATAATTGGACAGGTCGCTAAATCTTGCTATTTCCCTTAACAAAGCCAGAACAGAGGATACAGAGTGAGATAAGTGTATCAACAGGTCATCCGCATATGCAGTAACTTTAATTTCATGTCGCCCAACTCTAACACCCTGTATAGAAACATTATTGAGAATATTTTGAATGAGAGGTTCCAAATATAAATTAAATAACAAAGGAGATAAGGGACATCCTTGCCTGGTTCCTGAGTGAAGCGAAAAGGGCTTAGAGAATGTCCCATTCACAGAAATTCTTGTGGTAGGGTTTTTATATAGTGTGCCAATCCAGGAAATGAACAGAGAGGGAAAATGAAATGCTTCCAGAACTTGGAACAGAAAGTTCTAGTTCACTCGATCAAATGCCTTTTCAGCATTCAAGGAGACCAGTCCTGCAGGGAACTCTGCATCCCTGGTGGCCGAGAAGACATGTGACAAGGTACGTAAGTGGTCAGAAGATGAACGCCCTTTCATAAATCCTACCTGGTTTATACCTATCAACTCAGGAAGAACTACCATTAACCTATCAGCTAATATTTTGGAGAGAATTTTAATATCCTGATTTAAAAGTGAGATAGATCTGTAACTCTGAACCAGCTCAAGATCTGTATCTGTTTGGGGAGCAGAAAAATCAAGGCCTCAAAAAGGTGGGAGTTGGCCTCCGCCCCAGCTAAAATGTGCTGGAATAAATGACAAAGTACTGGTGATAGAAGGTCCCGAAAAACTTTATAAAATAAGGAAGAAAAAACATCGGGGCCTGGGACCTTGTCTGCAGGCAATTCACTAATAACATCAGCAATTTACTCCTGAGAAACAGGAGCAACCAGAAAGTCCTTGTGTCGGTCAGAGAGAGGGAGCAAATGGGAATCTTTCAGGTAACTCTCCATACTTCCAGGGCAAGGGGGATGCTCCATGTCACTGTACAAGTTTGTATAGCAAATTCTTGAACTATTTCAGTGGAAAATACTTTTAAGGATCCATCAGCCATTGCCCTGATAGGAGGGATAATTCTCACTGATTTGTGTTGCTTAATACGCAGTGCCAGTAGGCGCCCCACCTTTTCTCCCTGGTCAGTGTAACTAGCTTTTGTACTTATAATAGCTAATTCTACTTTGTCTCGGAGTAATTCCAAATATCTATCTTTCAACACTAAGAGTTTCCTCACATCCTCATCGGGAGGATTAATCGAGAAGTTATTTTCAAGTGATCTAATTTGGGATAGTAAAGATATTAATTCCTTCTCCTGTAACCTTTTCCTACCAACCGCCATGCTGATAAGGATCCCTCTCATGAAGGCCTTAAAGGACCCCCACAAAATGCCCAGCTTTGCACTATCTAACGGGTTAGATGAAAAAAGAATTCAATTTGCTCCCTCATAAGTTTGCAGCATTTAACATCCTTGAGAAGTTGTTCATTAAGTTTCCATCTGGTTTCCCTGTTAGGTAAATTAAGCAGTATCAATTTACATAAAACTAGTGAGTGGTCAGAGATTGGGCCAGGTTGAATCATGGATGTCTTAACCCCAGGTAATAGGCACTGAGAAATAAGTATGTAATCAATGCGGGACTGTGAGCCATGCGTCATTCACCTGAAGGTAAACTCCCTAGAATTGGGATGTAAAACACGCCAGACATCGCAGAGCCCGCATTGATCCAATAGATCTTTAAAAGCCTTCTGCCCTGGAGTGACCCTCCCAGACCTTTTCCTGACCTATCTAAATTATACTCAAGTACTTGGTTAAAATCCCCCCCTAAAATAATCCTGATGGGAAGCACTAGGAGAATAGCAGATATAAGTCTCATAAAAAATCCTGGGTCATCTATGTTAGGGTGATAGATACTGTCAAGTAATATTGGGACAGACCAGAGAGTACCTTTAACAAGGATAAACCTTCCCTCGGGATCTTTAATAACCTGTGTAGAAACAAAGGGAATACCCCTATTAATCATGAGCATGACCCCGCAGCTGTTTGTAGATCCCTGGGCATTGTAAACCAATCCCACCTGTTGTCTCCTTATCTGTAAAGCTTCCACTTCTAGTAAGTGGGTTTCCTGTAAAAAAGTTATCTGAGAGCTAAGTAAGCTTAAATGTTTAAGAGCCTGATATTGTTTGTGCTCTTTCCTGATCCCCTTAACATTCCAAGTCGCAAAAGTTATCTCATTAGCCATCCAGTAATAGTAATTAGACTTAGTACATTCAGCTCAGCACACGGGATACATAGCCCCTGCAAACATACAGCCATGGTTTCTGCAGTAAAGCCCTCCCTCTTCCCTAATCCCCCCACAATTAAGTCCATCCCATTCCCCACCCACCCCTACCCTCCAACAATACCCTGAAACCCACCCCCAACCCTCTAAACTGTCACAAGCAACGTTCAGCACAGTACTGGTGCTTTCCTTCATCTCCGGCCCCCCAATGATGCACCCTTGTTAATAAAAACTCTTACATTCCACTATCCTTGTATAGAAAATGAAACAGTGCTGGTTATCCCTAAAAAAGAGAGAGAATGGTCCTGGGCTTTCAATACCCCCACACCAAAGTGTAAACCTATAGGAACCTATTAGAAAAGGGCCACAATGAAAGCCATGTACAACCCAGGTAGCCATGGAAACCCGAACAAAACTGAGACAGAAAATTGAAATCATCCTTGCCTCGTGAGGCAATTATGCAAGAACTAAAACCAGATCGGGAACCCAGTGAGGGGGAGTGACCTGTGCCACAGACTGAGAGCAGGAATCGAGAAAGAGATAGTAATTACACCGCAGGAAGGGAAGACAGAAAAAATGTGTCTTCCCAAAAATAACCAGACTCCAAGTGCACTGGCTCTCCGTGTGAAAGTTAGTTGTCCTGCACTCGAGTCTAGTGAGAAGGTTCAGAGAGATCCCCTTCAAATTGAGGGCAGCACACCCGTGAATTATTAATGCCTGATACGCCCTCTAGTGGCCAATTCCAGGTCATGATAGAGTGAAAACCATCTACAGAGAAAGCCTAAGACTGCTCTAATTCCAATCCAGATGAAATAAACATGAATCTAAATCTCAGCAAAACCAACTCCCCTTTCTATTGTGTTTACCATACAAAAAATACTAAAACTTGAACTATCATTCCCCACGTAAATGAGTCGCAAGACCCTAAGTATCCTTTGCCCTTAACTGGCATTGGCCCTCTGCAATTGGAACCAAGGAAACTAGTAGCAAGTGTGCCTGTGCTGATCCCCCCAGTCCAAACAAAGCAGGGGAAGTTTCTCCTCCCGTTCACACTGAACGGTTTCTCAAAAAGGGAAAAAACAAAAGTTCCAATTCTCAGCTCCACACATCTCTCCATCCTGCAAAAACAGCATCTCAGGGCTCCTTACATAGATCTGGCAGAGTAGATTTAAGGCTCATCAGGGCAACTGCAGGATCATCATAGTTGGGCCAGGATCCATTTACTAGAACCTGTAACCTGCTGGGTATCCCATCCTGAATTTCAGGCCTGCCGCAATTATCTTAGAAACAATGGGATGGAATGCCTTCCGCTTCAGGCGAACTGAGCCAGGCAAATCTTGTGAAATTCTCAGTTTCATGTTCTCCCAACGAACCTCTTTCAAATCTGTCACTTTCTGCAGAAAATACTGCCTCTCCAAGTAGTTCAAAAACTGACAGATAATGGAACGGGGGGTCCTCCGGAGAAGGTTTAGGCTGGAGGGACCTGTGAACTCGCTCTATAATATAGGCAGGTCCAAAGGGAGAGGGGCTGGAAACCTGCTCCAGCAACTTTTGCACAAATGCCACAACATGTTGGTCTTCTTCTCCCTCCTGTAATCCAAGTATCACAACGTTGTTTCTGCAGCTGTGGCCCTCTAGATCTTTGAACTTGGCTTCAAGACGAGATCATTTCTGATGCATAGACACCAGATCGGGATCGAGATTTTCTAACTTTTTCTCTATTGAGACTATTCGAGCTGTGTTATCTGGAACAGATAGCGAGACTTTGTCTAATTTTCTGGAGAGAGACTTCAGATCCATCGCCATTTCTTTCATTTCTTATACGAGGCAGTATAACGCAGTGGTCTAAGGCTCTGAGCTGCAAATTTGATGACATCCAGCAGACGGACCTGTTTGAATCCCACAGCTTCCACTTGCATACTGTGTGATCCTGAGCAAGTCACTTAACCTCCTTGTGCTCCCAGGTCGCTTCTGTAAAAAAGCTTTCAGCTTAGTGTGCTATACCTGGTTAAATAACTAACTAAATAAATAATAATAAATTTCCTCACGAAAGGGCTTAAACTCTTCAAGGAACCTAATGAGTGTAAAAGGTTCCTGTTCTCCAAATTGACTCGGAGGATCAGGCCTCTCAGGCTCACCCAAAGCCCTGGATTTCTTAGAGGCCTTTTCGGGAGTAGCGGAGGGGTGTGTTTCTGTGGGGCTTTCTTCATGTAAGCCTCCATCTTCCAATTTTACACTCAAACCAGACTTCCAAAGTGTTCAGACAGCACTGAATCTCTAAAACTGAGGAAATTAAGGAATTCAGATGTCCAGAAAAGACGATTTAGTGATCGGGAAGCAGGAGCTTCTTGAAGGAGCTTCTACTCAGCACTCTTCATCATGTGATCTCCTCCATGTTGCACCTTCTTAGCCTAATGGTAGTGGCCATTCCAATTGTTCTCCTGGCCAGGCTTCACACATATATATTACAGTGGACACTCAGGGTTTAGTGGGACCAGAGATTGGATGACCTCGATCACAAGATCCTGGTCTCTGAATCAATGTGTCGGGATCTCCTTTGGTGGCAGGATATCTGCAATCTCTGAAAAGGGGTTCCTTTTCAGCCTTCTTCTCCCATCCAGACCCTGACCATGGATGCTTCAGGCCTGGGTTGGGGAGCTCACCCAGAGACCCACAGGACACAGGGGATGTGGTCTCAGTCAGAGCTCTCCCTGCACATCAATGTGTTGGAAATGCGGGTGATGCTGTACACCCTTCAGGCTTCTCAGAACCTCCTAAGTCCAGGTCCTCTGCTGGTCAAAACAGACAAAATGTGCATGGTGTGGTACCTGAACAAACAAGGGGGCACTCAGTCATATCCCCTCTGCAGAGAAGTGATGCGAGTTTGGAATTGAGCAATTTAGCATCAGATTTCCCTGACTGCAGTTCATGTTCCAGGCATCTAGAATGTCCTAGCGGAGAGTCTCAGCTGCACACAGGCCAAGGCTCATCAGTGGGAACTAAACCAAGAGGTAGTCAATGACACTTTTGACCTATGGAGTCACCCAGATCTTGATCTGTTCACCTCCACATACATTGCAAAACTCCCCAAGTTTTGCTTGCTCATTCTAAGGCCTGGTGTTTTTTGGCAAGATGGCTTATCTCTTTGTTGGACAGCGAGGGTCAACTATGCATTCCCTCCCTTTCTGATTCTGCAGAAAGTACTGCTCAAGTTGCAAGCAGAAGGAGCTCATATGATCCTAGTCGTCCCATATTGGCCTCACCAAATATGGTTCCTGCTTCTCCAGTAGCTGGCAATGGAATCCCTGGTTCTCCTGTCCCTCTGTCATGATCTCCTGTCCCAGGAGGATGGCACACTGGTTCATCCAGGACTGAAGTCCCTTCACCTTCATGTGTGGCACCTTCTGACATAGCCCCTTTGGTGTTTCCTCAAGAGAAGCCCAGGTGCTTGTGGAGGCCAGAAAGCCTTTTACAAGGACCACTTATGCCATGAAATGGAAGAGATTTTCCATCTTGGCTACCACGAAGGGTTGAAACCCCTTTTCATGCCCTGTCCCTCAGGTCATGGAGTACCTCTGCATCTTTTTGACCTAGGCTGGAGTTACTCTTCTTTGAAGGTGCACCTTTCAGTCATTTCCGCCTACCACATTAAGGTAGAGGGCAAAAAACTGTTGCTCAACTGGAGGTTTCCAAAACATTTCTAAAGGGAATTCTCCACCTGTAACCCACGGTGCGTAACCCTGCTCCACTGTGAAATTTGAATTTTATTTCAGAAAAACTCGCCTTGCCTCCTTTTGAAATGGCTGCAATTTTGCAACATGCACTATCTGTTATGGAAAGTGCTCTTTTTAGTTGCTGTCACTTCTGTTTGAAGTATTTACGATCTTCAGACCCTGATGTATAAGGAGCCTTAATTGGTTTTTCACAGAGACTAGGTGGCTCTGCATACTAATCCTAAGTTTTTACCAAAGTGGTTTCCAAATTTACATTGAATCAGACCATTCAACTACCTGTGTATTACCCTGTACTCTAATCGGGGGTAGACAATTCTACACACTTTTGATGTTCACAGAATTTTGCATTGCTATATGAATTGGATGAAGTCAGTACATGAAATGGATCAGCTTTTCATTTCCTTTGCACCCAAGAGAGAGGGCACCACTGTTTCTAAGCAGTGTTTGTCCAAATAGTTGACAAGCAGCATTCCATTATGTTACCAGAAATACAACAAACTCTTGCCAATGGAAGTCAAAGGCATTCTACCAGAAGCATGGCTGCATTTGCTGCTTGTTTCAAAAATGTGTGTGCTGCTGATATTTGTGCAGCAGCCACTTGGAGCTCTGTCCACACCTTTATGAAACAGTACAATCTGGACATTGCTTCTAGGTGCAGGGCTGGGTTTGGACTAGATGTCCTTCAGGGCCTCCTTTCATAGATTCCTGCATCTCTGCACACGTTTCCTGCCTCCCGTGCTTCAGACTTGTCAGATTTATACTGCTTGGGACTCAGTCCTAATGATTAATATCTACTGCAAGAGCCCTGTCGTAGCAAGATCGTATAGTTATGTAAGAACTTACCATAATAGTAGATCTTCGAGAGAGGCTCTTGCAGTAGGTAACTTTCCCTTCCACATTCCCCCAGCTTCTGCTACTACTTCTTCTAACTTTATTTCAGCTCTAGGAGCCCACCCCTTTCTCCTGTCACTTTATTCTGAGGTCTCCATTGGGAGAACTGGAGGGCAGGCTGGGGACCACTCACTATACAGGGTCACACTGATGTTAGTCACATATAATGTCGGTGGGCTGTCCCTGCCCAGAAACTGCTAGCTAAAGTTTTCCATGTGGTCCTGATGCCAAGGGTGCAGTCCTAATGGTTAATACCTACTGCAGGAGCCTCTTTCAAAAATCTACTGTTATGGAAAGTTCTTACATAACTGTACTTTTTCCTGCTCACTCAGTTTTAAACTATGGATTGATTGTATGACATTCAGTATCGATGGAATGTATTATTTGACATATAATTTTTTCCACTCATGGATTTATAATTGTGAATGTAACGCAGCATAAACCTTATTTAATGTTCTTCATGCAGCTGCTGTTCATTTTAAAGACATTTCATGCATTCATTATGTATGATCTTTAGTGGATTTCTTATTTCTCATTAGTATAATTGTGTGTTAAAGAGGTGTCAGACTGATGGGCTGTGCAGTGTTATAGAGTATGCAAAGCTTTACATTTTGCATTATTTATGAAAGTGGGATATCACTGTAAAGCAATGTTCCCTGACAAAGCCTCCCCTTTAGAAGGTGGAGTGCTGCAGTTTAGTAATGCACTCTCCAGGTTTTATTAATGAATTTTGTTTCAGAGATCATACTTGCTAACCTATTTTTATTTTTCCTGTTAAGAGTGCAGCCATAGTTGTGTTTGGTTTATCTTAGTTTGGATAAAAACATCACAGTGTAACATTTTTCTGTACAGGATGTTGGTAAGTTAGACAAGAGTCTTTGTATGAACCACATAATAGGAAGCTAACTTATAAAAAGTTGCATCATATCTTTCATGAGTCTCAAATTAAAGTTGGTATTTCTAAAGACATTTTAAAAGAATGGTACAGCTACCTAAATTAGTTAATTTTTAGGTTCTGAAACAATTAACAACTAGTATTAAGGGAATAATTCTTGCATACTGTAACCTTGCTCGAACTGCATTATGCAGACTCCTAACTTTGGTAATTTTCAATCTCTTTACCCCACATTCATCACCTGTAGCCCTATAGACTCTGGCCAGAGTTTCTTATGTCTAGGAGCCAGTCCCTAGACATTTTTCCCTGGTGCATTTTGCCTGCGAAATAAAGAAAAGAGAATAATTTATCTGGTTACTCTTGCCCCGAGAGGAGTGCATTGTGCTGCTGACTCTCAGCACTGTGAATAGCAGGAGAGTATTCAAGGCCAAAGCCTAGCTTCCTTATGACTGTCGAGTCAAGTGGCTGCCCTAGGAAGATCTAAGGATTCCTTTACTGAGTGCCAAGCACTCTTGCTGTGGTACCAACTCTCAATCACTCACTCTTCTTCTCACTCATGGTTTTGGCACCTGTAGCACCCGCAGCTGCCATTCTGCATCTCTGTACTTAACTGCTGAGCAGCTATTATTTCAGGAGTGATAGCAAATATAAAATAATTACTTTAGCTATAGAAAATCTCCACAGTTGGCTCAGGCAGTTCAAATTCTACACTGAGCCACCAGTGGTTGTATAAATAGGCCAGGGTTGTCAGTTAATATCCCACTGGCCACCAATCTTACAATCAACTATTGTGACATTAAATGCTATATTTTACCACAAACGTGATGCCAATCACAACAATATATGTAAAACTGCATGTATGTGAGAAGCCGGCAGGATCAGGAGTCCTTTCCACTTCCTCCCTGTGCTGCACCCCACTGTTTTTACTTAATGACATACTCACAGTGTATTTTACAACCAAACTTATTTTAAAGTGTTAATCTGTACTGTGGTATAATTATAAACACTTACTCTAGTCTTTTTATCACTGCAGGGGCCACCCTATGTTTCTCTGGCAGCTCCTACCTACATTGGATCTCGAACCTGAGTCCTCGACTATTTTGTAAATACAGTAAAACATTAGGCTGTCCCTATTCTCTTGATGAAACAGTCTATCTAGACTGTTGCAGTACTATGGGAGACTACTGACCCAGATACACCAGTGTGGAGATGGAGCAGTGGCTCCAAATGGAGCGAGAAAGCCCAAAAGTGGAAAACAGGAAAAACAAAGAAATGAGCACAGGACATGGTACAGGTGGGGGGGGGCACAGACCAAGGACAGAATGAGGAGAAAAAAGGGGGGCACAAGGGACAAGAGAATGGAAGACAAGAATGACAGGGGGAGCAGGCATACAGTACAGCAAACAGGGAAAAGCAAGAAGAAGGAGACAAAATGAATGAGTGACAATGGAAAAGAGGAATGGACGAAGGAGGGCAACAGGCAAGGAGCAAACATGACACAACATGCAAGGAGCAAGGAAATCCTGAGTGGTGCCCTAATTTGCAAAACAAATGGCCAGTGCTTTGTTTTGCCCTCAAAATGAACTGCCAGTACAGTGTTTTGCCCTCAAAATGAACTGCTAATCTTGAGCTATGCTTACTGAAAAATGAGCTGCAAAACTTGTGTTACACCCCTATTTGCACAATGCATTGCCAAACCTGTGCTGGGCCTTAACTGCAGAGCAGAATTTCCAGACTTATGTTGTGGCCTGAATTGCAAAGCAAACTGCTAGACTTGTTTTGTGGCCCTAATTGCAAAGTGAACTGCTAGGCTTGTGTTGTGCCCCAATTACAAACGTGAACTGCCAAACCATTGCTCTGCTCCATTTTGCAAATGGACTAATGAACTGCAATTGCACCCCAATTGTAAAAGCGAACTGCCAAACCTGTGTTGTGCCCTAATTGCAAAGCAAACTGCCAGACTTGTGCTGTACCCCAACTGCAAAAGGGAACTGCCAAATCTGTGTTACTTGATTTGTTGTAGACAGTAGAAGGCATTTAGCCCATTGAGACTGTCTTCCACACTTTATGGCATTACACTAGAAACTCATCTATTTATCAAGTTCTCCTTTGAGTTGGTCACAGTGATCAACCAGATATTGAAGGAGTTTATTCCAGAATCTTGGGCACGATAGTGAAATAATTTTATGTCTTGGTAGTGTTAGCTCTTTGGATTTCAAATTGTTTATTGTGGGATCTAAGAGTGAGTGGCCTTACCAGGGAGGGCAATGTAAGCTGAAATTAGTTCCTGGTTTTTAGTTACATTGAAAAATGTATATAGTCTCCCCTTACCCTCCTTTGTTCCAGTGATATTAAATGTAGTTCATGTAACCTGTTCTCATATGGTCTATGCTTTAAAATTGTGATTAGTTTGGTTGCCCTTCTTTGAACTTTTTCCTGAACGTTAATGTCTTGCCTTTGATAAGGTGACCAGAAGGGGGATCCGTAATCCACATGTCATCTGACAAATGATTTGTACAAGCTAACAATGCTGTGCTCATCTCTGAAGACAAATTTTTTTTGATTATGTTTATGTAGTTATTGGCAATTTGTGCAGTTTTGTGTACTTGTGTATGCATATTTTAAGAATTATCAATAATGATACCCAAGTCTTTTTTGTTGGTCACTGATGCTAATTCAGACTTCATTAGGTGGTATGACTGCAATGGATTACGATGATTCAGGTGTAATATGGTTCATTTATCTAGGTTTAATTCCATTTTGTTTTTTAGTACCCATTGTTCAATAAGTTTAAGGTCATTCACCAAGGAAAGTATTCTGCGTCTGTGTCCACTTCACAAGGTATTTTGGCACTGTATCATCCACAAAATTGGTTGTTTTGTTGTCAGTCCACTGTGGAAGTCATAGATAAAACTGTTGAAGAGAAAGGGGACCAGCATAGACCCCTGTTGAACCCCACTTGTAACCCGTCCCTCATCTGACAAGTGCTCCATAATCCTTACCCTCTGGATTTTACCCTGGAGCTATAAGTCCACCAACTTAGCCAGGTATGTACTGTACCCCATCACTGCTAGTTTTAGTAATAACTCATCATGTGGGACTGTATCAAACACCCTCCTGAAATCTAAATAGATCACATCTGTTGTTTTCCCCGAGTCCAAGCTTAGGCTAACTTTTTCATAGAAATTAATTAGATTGGTAAAACATGATCTGCCTTTGTGAAACCTGTGTTGTGTTGTGTCCTGACCTACTTATGATAAGTTTTTCCATCAACTTACCCAGTATCGATTTTAGACTTATGAGTCTATAGTTTTGGGGGTGATGACTTATAATCTTTCTTGTGTATTGGTGTAACAATGACTTGTTTCCATTCAGCTGGAACTATTCCCAGTTTTATGGGTTTATTAAACAATAACCAAAATAGTTTATTTATGCTGTTTGCTAGATTGTTTTAATAAGCATGGATATAACCCATCAATTCCTGGAGATAAATTAGGTTTTAAGGAATTTATAACTTCATTTACTTCTTCAAGTTTGAAGCTCTCTGTGTTTGATACATTATTGTTCCATGAAAATGTGTATTTGTCTTTTTTGTGAAAAACAGAGGTAACTTATTCATTAAATGTGTTGCCAACGTCTTAGACTTCTTTTATAATTGAGCTGTTCACCATCAAGGACCGCGGGGGAGTTCTATTTTTATTCATGTCGTTGATGTAGGAAAGGATGGCTTTCTAATTCCTTGTTATTGTTGCTATTCTGATTTCTAGGTTCCATCAGTCAATCAATCAAATTTTGTTTTATACTGGTAAGTATGTGAGCAAAAATGCCCATTTTTCACAAACGTCCAGTTGTACAAGTAGTTACAAAGATGCAAGATAATCAATATACAGAATACATAGTATATACAAGTTGTAATAGCACCATGTACAACAGAACAGACAATCAGTAATGAGAGAATTACATACATGAATACATACAGTTTTTGGTAAAATCATGTATACAGGAATTAAATAAGAGGCATTGGGGAACAATGGTGCAAGATATTGTAAACATTGAAAGGACAGAATCTACAAAAGCAATAAATATTTGTAAGCACTATCATAATCAGGATAGCCTGTAATGGTTTGCAGGACATAATGAACAAAGGTGAAAAGGATTAGGGAAAGGAGGGGTAGGGGAGGAAGATGGAAGACAAGATTGGGAGAGATGGGGTGTTTAGGAGGGGTGGATAGGGAGCAGGAGTTAGGTACCACAGGAGACAGAGGAACAAGTGCAAGTGAGCTTTGAAAAGAGGTGACTCTTGAGGGATCACTGAAAGGTATGGGTAGTGCTGCAGCCAGTAGAATGGGAGGGAGCTGGTTATAATGCTCAGCGCCATTATAGAGGATGACATTTTGAGCAAGAGATGTGTGAAGAAAGGGATATTGAAGACATTACTAAAGGTTCTTCTGGTTAGGTGTTTAGGAGTAGATTTGGGGAACAAAGATGTCATGCTGGGTGGTAGTGTGTTCAGATGAATTTTGTGGAGGAAGGACAGACTTTTTTGTGTGAAATGCCCCATAAGGGGAAACCAGTCTAGTGCTTTTTATAGGGTGCAGTAGTGTGTTCTCCAGGGAAGACCAGTGACAAAGCATATTATATTATTGTAATTGGATCTTAGTTTGCAAAAGAGTTGGAAATTTACAGGGCAGGGAGGCATAGATGATGTGTCCATATTCCAGAAGAGGTAGGAGAAAGGAGCTATCTAGAAATAGTCTCGAGTTGGGTATTAGGAACTTTTGGATCCTGTATAGGAGCCTTAGTCTCATTGTGGATCTTACTAATCACATTGGAGACCTGGAGGCTGAAGGTCAGGAGAGGATTGAGCAGACTATCTAGGTATTTAAATTTGGAAACTAGCTCTATACCAGTGCCAAGGTTAGCCAAGAGGGTGACAGATGAGGATTGTAGGTTTTCCTGGGTCTGGAGAAAACTCTGTATTTAGTTTATTTTGAGTTGAGGACCATGCCTTTATTGGAGACCCATCAGTGAAGCTTCAGAATGTCCAATTGTAGGCAGGTGAGCATCTCTGTGGGGGTTTTGTTGCTGCAGTATAGTGCAGCATTGTCCATGTAGAGGACCATTCTGGTATTGAAACAAACTTCAGGGAGTTTATTAATGAGACGGGTGAACAGGATGGGGCCAAGGATAGAGACCTGGGGAACATCACATTTAATAGGGCATTCCAGGAAGAGGTGCAATCTATATTGGTTATCTGTGATCTGTTTGATAGATAGTTCCTGACCTAATTGATGGCATTGTTTGAAAAGTGAAGGTCCAAAAGGGTGTTCAGTAGCAGATCATGATTGACAAGGTCAATGGCTCATGTATAAGCCATTGTCAATGGCTCCATAGATGCCCTTGCTGAACTTAACTAGGGCAGTCTTAGTACTGTGGGCAGCTCTGAAGCCATGCTAGGCATCAGTGAGGATGTTGTAACTGTTGAGAAAGGAGGTGACTTGGGAATATGCCACTTTTTCCAAAATCTTGGCGAGGAGGACAAGGAGAGAGATATTGGCCTATAGTTGCCAACCTTGTTCCTGGAGCCATATTTTAACTGGGGTTTGACTATGGCCATTGTCCAAATGCGGGGAAAGTGCTACTGCATAGGGAAAGATTTAAGATGTTGGTAAGTGGGACCGCTAGGGACAATGGTTAATTTAAGGATTTTGAAATCAATCCCATCCACTCCTTTACTGGGCTGGGAGTTATTTGAGTGGATGAGCTTAATGATGTCAGAGTGTGACAAAGCCCGGAAGTGGAAATTTGGAATGGTGCCAAGGTGTGGCGTGGTGGGAGGGGGGGTGGATGATTCGGTAGAGTCTTGGTGGAGAGTGCTGGGGGAGTTTGTATTTATCCAGATCCCCAAAGAATTTGTTTAATATGTTGGCAACATCAGAGGGGTCACTAATGAGCTGATTGACATGCCTAAGGGTGATGGGTTCAGCTTTCCTGACCTTACCAAGAAGGTTGTTCAAGGTACCCCAAATAAAGGTTCCTTTGTTCCTCCCTTATTAATTTCTTAGCTTTCCTATTCTATATTGTGTTTTTCCTTTGCTGAATCCTTTTGTTTTTATTATTGAGTGCTGAATATGCCCTTTCTTTTATTTTAATGTGTTTCTTCAGTTTCTTAGTCATTCAGCATGGGACTCCATGCCCTAACTGCAAAATGGACTGCTAAACCTGTGTTGTACCCCAGTTGCCAGCAAATATGCCAAATTTGTGTCAGACTCTAACTGTAAAGGAACTGTTTTTAAACTGACACCTTTTTGAGTACAAAGTAGGTGGCTGATTTAGCTAGACTTAGGGGATAGTCAGGACAGGCCCCTCCAGCTACTTATCTTTGCTACATCCCTACTGCATTAAGAAAGTAAAGGAAGTCTAGGAGCTGCCCCAATTCAGTAGTTAAGGACTTCAACATGCAGTGAGATGGAATTTTTTTTTGTTGCAGAAGCGACCAAAGTGGCAAGACTAGGAGCAACATAAATGGCAAGACTATGAGCAACAAAAGTTCAAGAAACCTGGATTGCAACTTCTTGTGTGTTCAGTGGTCTGCCATTGGTTACCCCTGACAATGACATTTCACCAGTGAGGTCCCCCTCAGCGACTGCAGTGCCATGCCGCTGTGGGAAACCTGCTGGAACCCGGCGCTGTCTGTTAGGGGTCCTGCATTTCCCCAATCAGCTCCGACTCGGAGTTGATAATCTTTAAGTGGGGGTGTGGGGGCAAAGCCCTAAGAAAACAAGGATGGACAGTGCGAACCAGCAGCTGACTGCAGAATGCGGCCAACCTGCCGGTGTCACTGACTGGGTGTTCAACAAAAATTTTGTCAAGCTCCAGTCATGGATCCATCTGCCATGACCTTCTTACCTACACACAGAGGGTCTAGTGGAAAATAAATTGGTTGCTCTTCATTGGTTGATGGTCTGCCATGGCCTTTCTACTGATACAGAAATCTTGGAGTGCATTCAGCCTTGCGATCTGTTATGACTTAGACATTTAAATTCTTCAGTACAGGGGATGAGGAACATCCTAGGTGGTCCCCTCTATGAAAGTAGTTTTCCTGTTCCTCCTGGAGGCATTTTCTTCAATATATTCTGGTGCATTTGCCTCCAAAATCCCCTTCTTGCACACACCTTATTGCTGTGTAAGAGTTCATCTGCTGGTTGTCCTTTACAGCTACAATAAAGGTTAACCAGAGTATTATCTTGGCCACCCCTGGCCAGAGTTATAGAAGGTTAGAATTGTTCACAATTGCCTTAGAGCATAATAATCTTTGCCATTGTCATAGAGCTTTAGAATAATTACAGTTGCCATACAGCTTTAGAATCTCACAAAAGTCATAGCGTCTGATATCCTTGAAGCCATTTAAAGTATAGTAACTTTTCAGAACTTCAGAATTCTTGCAATTGCTCATAAGTTTAGTTTCCTAATTGCAGTCTTTTCAGTGGTCCAGTTTATATGTATTCTGTCATGAGATTTGCACTTCCCATTACAATGAAATCTTCTTTTTGGGGCCTATTCACATACGAATGTGCAAGAGGCGTGTATTGGGGTGTGCAGCTGTGCACCCAAGGGAGTTCCATGTGGGGGCCATATTTACAATCATCAGCTCCCACCCAGCTTCCTTACACGGCCCTGCCCCCTGGTGCACTGGTCTGCGGTGGCAGGCGGGTGCGGAGCACAGATCGTAGTTGGCAGCCAATCGGCTGCCCAGGCAGCAACCCTCAGTGTATCCCTTATCTGCATCTGGCACCATGTTGTGGGCCAGTGTGCAGAGCACTGACTGAGCCATTGTGGGTGGTCTCCCCGCCCACCACACCCAGGACTCCAGATGTGCCCTGATGGCAAGGGCTGCTATGTTGGGGGTGCCAATGCTCACCGCCATGTCTGGAGGAAGCCACCCCAGGGGACACGTAGCTGATCCTGGTGGTTTATAGCTGCCTCCCAGATGCAGATCCAGGAACCTCCGTGCACAGCATTCAGGGGTGTTGTAAAGGCCATGGAGTGCTGGCTCACCCCCCCGCACCGCATCCCAGCCCACCCCTGCACAGATCTCTGCAATCAGTTGAGGGATCGGGTGCGTAGCGGGGGTGCATCTAGGTGGTGAATGCGGCAGAGTCAGTGCAGTGGATGTGGGCTACAGTGCGGTGGCTACACACCCAACTTATGCTTCGTGTAGCCATCCCAGCTGTTCGTGAATAGGGCCCATTGTGTCTCAAGTTGTGCCTGCCTCTTCTTTCAAGTCAGATGAGCATCAGGTCTGAGTGAATGACACTGATTCCATAGTCCCTTTGATGGTAGCAAAAAGTGTGCATCCACCTCAGTTGAATTTTTCTGCTGTTGTTTCGGTATACCTGTGTTGCTTGTCCTTGTCCCCTCCCTACATAACTGTTGTCCAGCTCTCACACCTGAAAACAAGCCTCCGCTGGGTGCACTTCTCCCAGTTCCCAATTTTCAGATACAAATAAGTAAATGAATTCATTAATAAGTCACAGGCCAATTGCAAATGCATGCAAATGAAGTATTAATCCCAGAATATAAAGTACTATAAATCTGCTTTTTATGTAGTGAAACAAGCACTGTGTGTTACATTTAGGTTTGTGAAACACAGGGAGGAAATGTACCTTAAATAGTATAGAACTTGAAGTGGCAGACCTGACAGACTCTGGTCAGAGTCAATATGGCTGTGGACAACTTTTAGGAGTAGCAAGGGCATTGAAAAGAATATGCAGTACTCTCACTGCACCGCTGGCAGATGTAACTGGTACTGCAGCGATTATAGAACTGTGCATGCGTAATACTCAAACATGTACAGTTTGTCCCAGAGTCAGCCGTGTGTAATGTGTCGGTGCTGACATGACTATGTATGTGCAATACTCACATATGCACATGTTTAAGTCAGTGCCGCCTTGTTTGCACACAGCGGTGATCAGTATCTTAGCAAAACTATTCTGTGTATGTACATTGCATGCAGATGTAAACAAGGGTAAAAGTAAGACCCTACTAGGATTAATACCTCCACTATTGCCAATAGCTCTCTCCTTGATGTTATTATAACCACCCATCCTCACAAAATGTTACACTCGGCAGTCTTCCACAACGGTATGAGCGACCATAAATTGTAGTCTGTACAAGATCGCAAGCTAAAGTTCGCTATCAGCCCAAGTTCATAACTAAGTGGTCCTTTCATAAGTTCAATGCATCAAACTATTTGTCTGACCTAAATAAGGTTAAATGGCGAGTTCTCTATCTCTCAAAAATAGCCAACAAGGCTGTCACTGTCCTCAATGACAACCTCATCACCCTAGCAAACAAGCATGCCTCTTTAATCAAGGTCAGGATGTGCAACATCTCTCACCCCTGGTTTACACCAGAGCTTAAGGCTGCACTTTCAAACTGTGATAAAATCTGGGCCCGTGCTAGGCATACCAAGAGTCCAGTAGATTGGCAGGCTTTTAGAGCAGCTAGGAAGCTAGGAATGCCTGCGTTCAACGCATTTGCTCTGCCAAAGCAAACTTCTACGTTTCCACCTTAGAACAGGCAAAAGGGAATTCTCATGAAATCTGGAGGAGTCTTGAGTTTAAGTCTATCAAAGGATGGCAGGCTGCCCCCTCTATTCCAACGAAGATCTACAACAATGGTAAGGTTGTGGAAGATAATTGCCAAATCCTTAAAGATTTCAATTCCCATTTCAACACTGCTGGTCTAGCTTTTGACTCCTCACCATACACAGCTTGTGCTAATAATCAAGCCAATACTAACATCGCTTTGCAAACTTCAGCCTGCCCATTCCAGCTGCTCCCTCTCAACTTTAATGAAGTTGAAGATTCGCTCAGTAATTAAGATACCAAAAAAAGCACCACGGATGATAGACTAGAACCATTTTTTCTAAAATTAGGCTACCCCTACCTTTCTGCCCCCATTCTCCATATATTCATTCTCTTTATCACCATTGCTACAGTTCCTTCTTGCTGGAAATCTGCCCACATCCTTCCCTTATTTAAATTGGGGGATCCATGCGCTCTAAATAACTATAGGCCCATTTCAATCCTGCCTATCCTCTTAAAAGTCTTTGAAAAATTGATTTATACTCAGTTAAAACACCACATCAAAACCTACTCACTCTTAAACCGAGCACAGTCTGGCTTTTGCCCTGATCATAGTACCATCACTGCATTGGCCAAAGTTACCAATGACTGGTTCTCTACTATGGATTCTAAGAAGATCACAGGTGCAGTCTTCTTAGATCTTAGTAAAGCATTCAACACCATAGACCACAACCTAATAGTGAGAAGCCTTATCAAAATAGGTGCCACCCCATCCGCACTCAGTGGTTTAGTAGTTACCTATCTGGAAGGGCTCAGAAAATCAAAGCAGGTGGCCTGTTCTCTTCCACCTTGCCGGTTGCTAGGGGAGTCCCAGAAGACTCCATCTTAGGTCCTATCATTTTCTCCCTATACATCAATGATCTCGATTCACAAATAATCAAGTTAAATCTGCATTTCTTTGCAGATGATACAGTTTTGTACATATCTGGCTCTACATTGTCCAAAGTTAGGGATGTACTCCAAGCCAACTTTGCCCAGCTTGAATATAATCTTATTGATGCCAAAAGTTCTCATAAACTCCAAGAAAACCAAGGCCATGATCTTCTCTCTTAATACCTCTTCTACCATCCCCCTTGACCTTCCCAAAGATTTTATTGTCACCTCCTTAGGCGAACCATTGGAAGTCATGTCCAAATTTAAATATCTTGGCATTTAGTTTGACAACAAGCTCCCCTTTAACGTTCACCTTGATGACCTCTCCAGGACATTAAAAGCCAGGCTAGGCTTCTTCTTCCGCAACAGGTCCCTCTTTCCATTAGAGACCAAGATCAGGCTTGTCCAGGCCACATTCCTCCCCCTACTCAACTATGGGAACATAATCTACACCACTTCTGCAATCATTAACCTAAACATATTGGACATCCTCTATCATCATGCTCTGCACTTTATTACAAACTCCCCACACTGAACCCACCCTTGTGATCTGTATGCAGCTGTTGGTTGTACATCACTTACTTTTAGACGCATGCTTCATGCAGGTATCTGGACCCTAAAGCTCCTCCTGAACAAACTCCCGAGCTACCTAACATCTCTTATCCACATCTCCTGCAGTGCATACTCACTTAGGAAATCAGAATTTATCCTCCTCGATGTGCCTAGGACTCACACTTCCTTTGGCAAATACACCTTATCTAGTGCCCTTCCAATCCTCTGGAATCAGCTTCAATCCTCACTGAAACTAACATGCACTGTCTCTGTCAACTTCTTCAAAAGGCTAGCTGCTTCTAAATTAAAAGAAACTTGTAGCTGTTCCTAAACTCCTTCCCCACCATTATTCCCCACCAACCCTCCGAACTAACTGGAATCAGCTCTAGTCCCTATGGAACCCTCCTAGCCTTCACACCATCCTTTTTTTTTCTATTTGTTTATGGGGGCCAATCAAAATGATCCCTGCATCTGTCCTCATGACTTTTCCCTGCCCTTACTTCTCTTCCCCTATATTATACCCCCTACTCTCTCTAACCATCTTCTTTTTCCCCTTACCCTAATTTCTTTATATCTGTTGGTGGTCCCCTTATCTTTATCTTTCTTCTCTTTATCTATTCTCCCTGCATTCCCTCCAGCACCTTAGCCATCTATCCCTCTTCATGCCCCCCTTTTCCTCATCTCTTAACTCTTCCATCATATTTTTACTTCTCTCTTCTGCAGACTCTACACTTTCCACCTCCAATGCTCCCCCCCCCAGGTTTTTGCTTCATATACCTACATTGGCATGTCCTAATTGAGTATTATGTATCATATGGACCAAAACCACACTTGTAATTACTGTTATGTTTATTCATTTTATGTATTGTATATTTGCTTGTGTACATGCTCCAGGACCTCCTTGTGAATGAGCTTGCTCAATGGAGTTTTCCTGCAATAAACTTGAACTTGAAAATGAGATACTGCATCTCAGCCAGGCTAACCTATAACAGTACCTTGTAAAAATGGGTAAAATTGGGACTCCCCTGAAAATAAAATACTGTATTTCAGCCAGGCTAATCTTTATCAGTACATTGTAAAAATGTGTAAAATTAGGACGCCCCCTAAAAATGAGATACTGCATATCAGCAAAGCTATCCCATCAGTGCATTGCCAAAATGAATAAAAGTATGATACAATTGAATATGACATACTGCATCTCAGCCAGGCTGTCCTGTGTTAGTACATTGTAACAAGGCTATAATGCCATCAAGAGATTCTGGGGACATGTGAACCTTCTGAGCAAAGCTTGAGAGATTCCAACATTTTTCCAGAGCATCTTTGATATGTTGCAGGTGAGTTTTGCCATTTAAAATAAGAACACACAAAACAGCCTTAACATTTGATATAGTGATTTTACTGACAGGCATAATGAAGTCAGTTGCATACATGTATTGACTTGAGCATACAGGAAAATGTACAGGAGTTTGTCCCAGTTTTAAATGAAAAATGCAGGGAAAAGGAGGGTGCCCTAAAGGGAAATGCTTTGTTCAATCTGGGAACACTGCAGTTAACACCACTATGATTTCTTTGTATTCCTCTATGATGCCCCTTGCAACCTCTGAAAACCCTTAAAACATTAGCCATCTAGCATTTACCCTTCCTATAAATATAAAACCATGAGAGTTCCAATGCCATTAATTAGATAGGTCCTGAAAGGGTTGGCATAAATCAACTCTTCAGAGGAAGTACTGTAAATCATTGCTACACACATACACATACCCCTGATACTGTTAAGAAATATGATCCTTGGCCCTACACCTCTCATGATGGTTTAGAGTTCTGAATTATCAAATTGGGAATAAATTCATTTTCTTACCCTCTTTGGGTTAATTTAAATTTTTCTATGTCTTTGGGGGTTTTCCCTAGTCTCTGGAAGTTGGCTGTTATTATTCCAATATTAAAATCAGGAAATCCATCTTTGTTATCTAATTGTCAGTGCAGTGTCAGTGACTCAGCAGGTAGCACACTCACCTCTGAGACTGGGAGATCATAAGGCTGTGGATTCTAGCCCCACACCAGGCACTTGGGTTCATATCCCAATACTGACACTGCAGTGCAGCATGAGGGGTGGTGCTGCACTCCTGAGGTGCCGCCTTTTTGATAAGATGTTAAACTGAGGTCCCATCTGCCTGTTCCGGTGGTAGTTCAGGTGGATGTTAAAGATCCCATGGCACTTCTCGAAAGAGTAGGGGAGTTTTTGTTAAGAAACACATGGTGCAGAACAGCACAAAAAAGGAAACCATGTATTCTATTATATAAAAGGAGGGAAAAAACAACATCAAGAACGTGAAGAAAATAATATGCAATACATGCCTTCAAAATTATAAATTATGACCCCAAATACTCCAACCACAAAGAAACCAAAACAAAAAAAAAAAAAACACAAACCAAAAAAAGGCCAGGGGTGCAACACTCTGGAAAAACTAAAATGCAAATAAGAAATAAGGGAAGGAAAAAAAGAAAAGAAGAAAAGAACTCTTAATAGGATTTTCACTCCCTCATGCTAATAGCGACAATTCTAACCTAACTCTATCCCTTATTTGAATTTAATGAAAATGTTGAACCCTTTCCACCACCTATAAACTTTTACTGCAGAGTGCTTTGCAAGATCTTGTGCATACACTTTACTCATAATTTGTTCCACCAGAGCACTAAACACATAATATGGCATCCTTTTTTTGCTGTAGCACCCACTGGCATCATGTCTGCCACAAATAATACATCAGACAACATTTAAAGAAGTTGAGAACATCAGTATCACACACTGACCCCCAAAGGGGATCTTACACAAAACTAGGGCTTTATATGTAATTCGGGTTAACCAGCTTATCTCCCATTTGAGTGACAAAAATTCCCATAAAGGCTGTGAGAATGACCATTGTAAGAAAAAATGTTCCATAGTTTCCACAACATTTATGCAGTCTAGGTAGGGATTCCTTTCATCCACAACCTTGTGTTTGGTGTTCCCCTGTACATTTAGCCTGCCATACATAGCCAGCCAGATTGTTTCCCACATAAAACTCAGGAGTCTGTAATTATTTATTTGTAATAAAACCATAGGATTATTTTCATTCAGAAAATTCTTGAAACACAGTGCCTGAGGGTATATCAAACTCAAAATAACTTTGTATAGTTGGGGTACTGTTCCTTGCTGAATTTGTTGCTTGGTCAATCCCCATTTAAATAATTTTTGAACAGTGGGTTTAAAATAAACTGGTATAGAGAGATAGTTACCAAGTTTAGGGGGAACCACTGTCCTAGCTTGAAAATATTTATTTAAAACTTTCTGTACCCATTTATGTTGGAGGTCCTCTTTAATAATTAACCCATATTTAACCATCTGAATTAAAAACAGGATCAACAAAAACTAACTAACTAATTATCGTCCAATTTCATTGCTATCACCTCTCTCTAAAAGAGAATTATAAAGGATCAAACCCTTGAACATCTAGAAAAATACAGTTTGCTCATGGATTGCCAACATGGTTTTAAGCCATTACATAACAATGAGATGGCCTTGGTGGGGTTCATAGGTGCCATTCAGGGAGCCCTTGATAAAGGGCAAACTGTTGTGGCACTGTTTGTGGACCTCACCAAGGCCTTCGATCTGGTCGAACACTATCTGGACCGTCTGCTTGACGGTGTTCTTTCTAACTTCCATTTCTCAGTTGATGTCATCTCCTGGCTTCATGATCATCTTACTAATAGATCTCATTGCACTCAAATTGGTGGTAGTGTTTCCCCTCCTGGCTCCATTAAGTGTGGAGTACCCCAGGGGTATATCCTTGGTCCCTTGATTTTTTTCATTATATATGAATACTGCTCCTTCTGTTTGTTCTTGCTCAACTATGATATGATATGCAGATGATGCAGTTATTTATAGTTAGGCTTAAGACCAAATAAATTTTTGGAAGAGGTACAGTCTGACTTTTATTTATTTCAGAATTAACTTTTTTCTAATCACATGGTTCTTAACTCAAATAAAACCAAAGTTATGCTTTTCTCAAAAAAGTTATTGAGCACGCTCCACACTGTTGTAGCACAGGATGGGAATCCTATTGAACTCATAGATAGCTTTAAAAATCTGGGGATAACATTTGACCCTGAGCTATCTTTTGAACTTTGTATTAATAACTTAAGAAAGTCTCTTCATCAGAGACTGGGCTCACCTTATAGAGTTAAGCAATTTTTGACACACGATTCCTGGAATCTTCTTGCCCATAGTTTCTTGATGAGTACAATGGATTATGATATAGTTATATACTCAGCTATTTCTGGTAAATTATTTGATAGAATGCGGGTTACTTGCAACTCTATACTTCGCTTTATGCTTGATGTTCCTTTTCAAACCCATCACTGCCTTTTGTTTAAATATTCCAAAAGGCTGTTTCTTGAAAACAGGATATCCTATAAACTGTGTATATTGATGTTTAAGGTGAAGAATGGTCTTTTTTCCCCCTGCAGTTTCTGCTTTATTCTCTAGGTTCTCTAATCCGTATGGTACCAGGTCTCAATCCAGGTTTACCTTTGAACTTTCTCTGCTTAAAAAAGTTTTTGGACAGAGATAAATTTTACATAGGGCTCCTATGTTTTTAATACACCACCTTTTGACATTGTCGAATCTAAAACAGTTCGATCTTTTAAATCAAGGCTAAAGCACTAGC
Source organism: Neoceratodus forsteri (assembly GCA_016271365.2). Classification (NCBI taxonomy): domain Eukaryota; kingdom Metazoa; phylum Chordata; order Ceratodontiformes; family Ceratodontidae; genus Neoceratodus; species Neoceratodus forsteri. Next base: position 1,024,053,166 of record CM028129.1, read on the forward strand.
TCATGGATAATGATGTTTGCACATGTTTATAATAATTTTCCATTTTCTATTTGCATTTTGTATTTTTTGTAGTCTTTGTAGTCTTAAGATGGTTTGTTACATTGATGTCTCTGTTATTTGTTACTGTGTGAAAATGGGCATATTTGCTCATCCTTCTTACACATGTAAAAAAAAATGAAATGAAATACACACAGTGGAAGAGATGACCAAGAAAATAATTTGAAACTGCTCTGCAGTTAGATGCTGTATCCTCTGATGAAAGTCATGTCAATAAATTATTAGTCTCCAAAGATAGCAAGTCACGTTGCAATAATACACAAGCTGAAAAAAGTATTTTGGAATTGGTCTACTCAACAGAGACAAGGGAGTATTTTATTTAACTGTCATAGTGATTTGCAGCTGGGGAAGGATACACTGAAAACTCCAAAAATGTGTGCCACAGTAACCCATTTTTCCAGCTACAGACAGCAAGATGGATGTAGGCTCCGCGCACAGCGATAAAACTGCACCATGGGATTACTGTGGATATGAAATTGAGGCTACTTTATCCCAACAGCATGCAACAACAGTGAGTAAAACTAACTGTAGACTCGGAAGCATTGAAAGGGGTGCATTGAACAGGTTGCTCAACATAATAGTACCTCCCTCTATAGTATCCTTGTTTTGCAGCATACTATGTGCAGTTCAGGTTACCACAGTTCAAAAAGCATATTGTAGAAACAGAAAGGGAGAGGCATAGAGTAACACTTATGAACAGTTTAAAGAATCTAGCTGTGTGGAAAGGTTGGAGCAGCTGGGATGTTTGTACTACAGAAAAGAATGAATGAGGTATGAGAGCAGTGGTCATACAGTACTGTAATTTTAAAATAGCACATTATGGACTATAAATTGAAATTAGTACAGCATTGCAGAAAAAAGGGGCACTAGTCTAATAGTAAGAGAGGGACCAGAACAGAGAAATATCAGGAAACCTTTTTTTTTTTTTTGGTTACTCAGAAGGCACACTGTACGTCAAACCTGATGCAATACAGAGTCTTTTAAATTAAGTTTGGATAAAATCTTTAAAGACTGTAACACTTCAGTTGTCAAAACCACACATATTTAGCAAGCATAGTACATATTTTACCAGAATAAACTTTATTATAATGGTGAGTCACATCTAGCAATATGATTGGTCTGTTGCATTTTGCATACCTTATGATAATGTTAGATAAGTATGGACGTATGATCTCATCGCATAACAAGGCTTATGAACATAGAATATGGAATATGGAATCTGGATTCACAGACTTTTTACTTATGGCAGGTAGACTCAATAGAGTTCTAATATGTCTTAAGCAGTAAAAGTGATAATTATTTTTTTTATCAGTTATGTCTATTCACTTCTGTCTGGCTGGATTGATGTACCCCATAATCATCCCAGTCCCAAGGGACAACTTCCACCTGTCTTCCTCCCTGCCAGCTCAATTGGGGAGGCCTGTGACCTACCCTCTTGGTGGGGCTCCACGGGAGTGTTATGGGAGGGACCAAGATCAACCTGCAGTCCCTGATGAGCATGTCAAGGTGTCATTTGGCTGTTGAGGCTCTCCACTGGACTCAGCTTCACACTGCACAGCCATGAAGGGGTTTCACTGTATGGTGCGACCGAGGCATGGAGGTGCAGTGATGTCAGTGTGTGAGTGTGCACCCTCACATGCATGCCCCACAGGTGTCCACCACTGCCTTAACCCTAATGTGTGGTGCTGACTGGGTTTAATTCAAATGCCAGATGCCACTGAACCTCCCTGCAAAGATGGAGAGCAGTCCATGGGATGCTTATCCAACAACCCCCTCCCTCACCACCACCAGTCAACCCTTTGATGCTCCAGGTGCATTCCTCAACCTGGCTCATCAGAGTCACAAGTGGAAGCACTACTGCTCTGCCAACTGACTAGCATAATTACTCATTTTCATTTAATGTGATCTCTGCATGGTTCTTTCCCCCTCTGTGCATTCTGAACATGAATTATTTCCACACATGCCCACAACACATGGCATCATCTGTCCACCTAAATGTAATGTTCCCTGCAATCTCTTCCCCCCTACTGAACAGTAGCAGTTGTAACACTGAGATGTCTCCTTTCCTCTTTTGTATTTTTTCTTATCTGTGTCTGACTGTTGCTAGATCCTAACCCACAGAGTGAAAAAAAAACACAAATACAACATAAATGATACCGATCTGAGCACCAGCATCTGGCATCATGATGAGCTGGCATGATTCACTACTTGGAAGCTAATGTGTAACCCTTCACTTGTAAACCAACTACTGTATACATAGATCCAAATAGAAAGAACAATATAAGGCAGAAGGACTATTTTTCTGTACATTACAAAGATTTAAAATAACTAAAATTGTTTTCAAGAACATATTAATGACTATGAACTTGCATATCAAATTACATTAATAGCAATAAAGTACTCTGTGGGTTATGTTAAAGTTTAATCACCCCCATTAAGGGCATGTTGCACTCAGGTTTGCCTCGTGCCACATCATGTGCACAGTGGGTGATTAAAGGGGTACTAACCTAACTCCCCTTGTACCTTACTGCTTAAATAATTTATTTATTTAGTTTTTGTTGACCGGGTAAGTGCACTAGACAAATCCTGCCTATTTTCAGTCATGACTCAGGGTTGGGGGATACAGATGAATGTCAACTGACCTTGAACCAGATTAAGCTGTTGGTGGTATTTTTAGTAAATGAGGAAAATGTGGCCAGGGCACTGGGGAGATTCCCCTACTGTTTTCGAGAAGTGCCATGGGATCTTTAACATCCACCTGAGCTACCACCAATCCAGGCAGATGGGACCTCGGTTTAACATCTCATCCAAAAGATGGCACCTCAGAAGTGCAGCATCCCTCTCTTGCTGCACTACAGTGTCAGTACTGGGATATTAACCCAAGTGCCACATCATGTGACTTGCTGCTACCTGTGCACAGTTGAGGGAAGGCTATGGAACTCTGCACTAGGTCCTTCAAGGAGTGGTTGAAGTTATGGCACAGGGAGGAGGGCTTTGGTTACATTGGGGACTGGGGTCGCATCTGGGGGGAAGGTAGGCTGCACAAGGGAGATGGCCTCCATCAATCTATGAGGGGAATGACAGTCCTGGGTGAAAGACTTAAATGCTACTTTGATGAACATTTAAAATAGTCACGAGGGGAGGCAGGAAGACAGAGGAAGGCAGAGATTCCTCTCCCCCAAGACCAGTGCAACAGGATAGTTAACACAGGGAGAAGGAATTCCCTGGGGATTGAAGAAAAAGCACAATAAGGGCAGGGCAGGCAAATCTTGAGGTGGAACGTCAGCTGGAAGAGAGTGGAAGGAGACAAGGCAAGAAGACAATGTAACAGTGAAGGGTAGAACTGTGGCAAAAGAGGGGGAAGGGGGAAGCAGGAAATGGAGGCAAGTTAGAGGATGAGAGTGTCAAAGAGAATGGAGATCCATTTGTGTCAATGCAAGAAGGGGAAACAAAATTCCTGACCTTGAGGCAATCACTGCAGAAGCAGACAAGGATCTGGTGGCCATATTAGAATCATTGTGCATGGACACCCACAGCTGGGAAGTGGCCATTGCAGGCTACACCATCTTCTGAAAGAGCAGGTCATGGAGGAAAGGTAGAGGAGTTGTTTTATATGTGTAGGAAGGCATAAGAGCTACTGACATACAGTACAAAGGCAACATGTGAACAAAGAAAGACAGGAGGTACAGTAATTTGAGTCAGGCTAGAAATTTTGTCAGGGGCTGTTATTTGCACATTCGTTGTGTACAGGCTTCTGACACAGGGGAAGGATTAAGACAGAGTCCTGTGGGGAGTCATTAGTAAAATTACCTTCAGTCTCCTTCTGCCATAAAATTCTATTGGTGTGATATATAAAGGATATGTGGGGGCACCTGTGGGATAAAGAAGTTATTTGTGCAGTAGCCTATGACCTCGAGTAACCTCACGAGTGGCAAAGCCATGAGTGAGATTTACGACAGGTCTGAGGCTACTGCACAAATAACTTTTTTATCCCACAGGCGGCCCTCCACCGCATATTAAATTTATGCAACAAGCTTTAGTTATTTAATATTGGTTTTCTGTAAGTTTGTTATTTTTAAGTGTTTTTAGTGGAATTGTTTATCAGTAGTTTTCTTCTGTTGTGGTTCATGTTCTTTGATTGGCAGGTCTGTTTGTTATGTGATTGGATAGCAGGCGTGGCTTTTGGTAGTAAAAAGAATGAAAAAAATGGTGGCTCAATTTAACGAGGCAGGGACCTCTTTTATTTGCCATCGGTTATACACAGTAAGTGCTGTCCGTTATTTACTTTGAATATCCAGAGCTCAGAGTTTCATTTAAAGAGTGTCTTTTTTTTAAGTGTGAAGACCAAGGGATGGGAATGTAAGGTTGACAGGATGGAGGGTGGATGAGTGAGTTGGTGAGATGACGCAACTGTGGTAAGCGACTGTGGTATGAAGAAGATGAAGAGAAGTGCTGCTATTGGTAAGGGTGGGAGGTGGTTGAGTGAATACAGTTGTGGCTTAGAGAAAAAAATGTTTTTTTTTGTTTGCGTGTGTTGTGTTTTAGAGAGAGGAAGCAAAACGAGCGAGTGTTGCTTTTTTTTTGTGTGGAGTAGCTAGGGTTGGCATATGTCATGGTTTTGCTGCAGTGTCTTCAGAAAGGAGTGTAACTGAAAGGTTTTTTTCATTTGATAATAGAACCAGATTTTTTTTTACTTGGGGAAATTATTTCTGTTTGTAGCTGGGTGAGGTAGTTGAAAATAGGGCAGTTTGGGGAAACTGGCATGTAGTACTGACAGCACCTGAGATACATAGTGAAATTGAAACTAAATGAATGTAGTGGCAGCTGGTGGGGGGAGGTGACGTAGACACTGTGTGGATAAATGGAGTATGATGTAATCACTATGGGAATAACTTGAAGTTATTCTTATAGTGATTACGTCATGGTCATTTATTTGTACAGTGTGTTAAATAAATACCTTTATGCACCATTTTTTATCCTGACGCCTGTTGTATAAATATGTTTTATTACTTTTTCCAGTAGTACATCCCATGCCACTAGGCCCATGGCTCAGCATACAAATTCCTGCCTCCATAGGTTGCTGTACTATTAGGCAGGTGTTTAAAATCAAATAGCTTTAACAGAGATGTAGTGTGTTCTAGTGGTTAAAACACCAGCATGTGAACTGTGTTGTCACATGTTCAGACCCTGCTAGAGCCAAATATTCACTTTGTAAAACTAATTAACCTCTCAGTGCCCTGTCCACTCAGCTGTGGAAATGGGTAGAAGATGCACCCCACTGGAAAAAATAAAACAGAAAGGGTCTATTTTTAGGGCAGCAATATAGCACTGATGCTAGAGTACCAAGTTGTGAAGCTGGAGAACAGAGATGTGAAGTTTTAATTCGTCAGCGAAGTTAAAGTGAATTCGCCAATTTTGCTTCTGTAACTAAATTTGCACAGTTTTGATATTTAATAGGAAATTTACCTTTAACAACTTCACTTGCCAACTTTGCCCTTGGGGTACATTTGAGTGAGGTTTTGTCAAAATGAGACTTATGGCAAATAAGTGCCTCATCATGGTCTCATGGGATTGCTTCAGCAGATCACATGATACATCTCTGTACTTTGAGTCTGCTTCACTTTTGGTATTGCAGTGTCAGTCAGTGAAGGAGACAGAAGCCTGAAAATCTTTCAATGAAACCTGTTTGACATAAATCAGCAATTGACCTTATTTTAACAGCTTTTTTTATTCTTTTTATGTTTGTCTCATGTTTGCACAACAAATTTTTTTTTTTACAAAGAACCACATTTCATAGGTGTGGCACTGTCACATCCCATGAAGCTCAAGCTGCAGTAGGTTCAGCAGTGAGAGACCAATGACCTGTCAGGCTGATCATAACACTGGGAAAGGGGAGAAGGGGAAATTGTTTAACCAGGAAAGGCACACTAGGCCACAGCTCATTTCCAGGAGCAACCTGGGAGCACAAGGAAGTGAAGTGACTTGCTCAGGGTCAGACAATATGCAAATGGGGGCTGTTGGGTTTCAAACCCAGGTCTCCAGATTTGCAGCTCAGTGCCCTAAACCACTGTGCTATACTGCCTCCACTGGTCACTGCTTGTAGGGTGAATCTTTCTTGAAGCTGAAAGGACTGAAACACTCCTATGAGAGAGCACCTCAGCGCTGTCATCTGCATATACCATTCGTGCCTTGTACCTTTATTCATCTTAATTTTGTCTCACTTTATGTTTGTAATGTACTGCATATCTCTTGACACTGTATTCTATGTAACTGTATCTCTCTGTGTTGTTGATCTCCCGGGTTGTGCCTGAAAATAGTCACTTTTATGTCTAGTGCACCTACCTGGTCATCAAAAAATAAATAAAGATGCCCAGCAAGCAGCTGAGCAGTGTCATGACGTACTGTTGTCATGCTTTGTGCCTTTTAATTCTCCCCCCACATGCCATCTGACAAGCAGCTGACCTCACAATATTTTCATTCCCCCATATGCCATCTGACAAGCACCTGAGCTCACAATTGCTCCAGTGCTGTTTCAATATCCCACCGTTTGCCTAGTATCTCTTCCACCTCTCCATCGCTATCCATGCTTGTTTCGATATCCCAGCCTCTGCCAAGTATCACTCCCACCTCCCCATGGTTTCCCATGCCCTGTTTCAATATCCCACCTTTTGACAAGTATCCCTCTCACTTCACCATCACTTCCTGTACCCCTTTAAGATGAAGCCAACACTGGTGTGCCCAATCCCCAGTGTCTGTATCTGAAATAAAGAAGATCATCTCTTGATGTCTTTTATATTATTTTTTACACCTATAAAAGAAGCAGAGTCTATTCATGTCTGTTGTCCTTACTTCCTGCACCATGTTACCCTTCCTCTCATCTGCCCCCCCTCCACTCAGCATACACCAGCCCCCACCTTACTTACCTACCGGGGGTCCTACATGGACCAGAGTTAGATCTTTAATCTTCAGGAACATCTTTACTCTTCACTTATGGACTGGGAAATAAAGAAATCAGGTAAACACATCAATGTATTTCAACTTGAACTTCTACTCATGATCATTTTTAGTATTTTTCCCCAAATTTTCAACATGGCATTTTTGGGATCCCATCCCATGAACAAGGTAGGTGAAATTTTTCAAATCTGGCCCAAAAGGTGACTTTGCAGTTGTTGCACGAAATCATCTTTTGGGCAGGATCTGAACATTTTTTACCAACTAGGTTCATGAGGCGTGGTCATAAGAAGACTATGTCAAAAATGTAAGGTCAAAATATTGAAAAAAAAATGACAAAGCTATAAAAGTACTTTGAAATTTTTTAATTTTCCCTTATAATTTTGGTAATTTTCGGAATTTTTACTCCAAATTTTTAACATGGCTTTTTTTCACACACCTCATGAATGTGACAGGTGTTGTTTTTCAAATCCACTGCCAAAATGTGTTTTTGCATTTGTTGCATGAAATTATGTTTTGGACAGCATTTTATTAATGACACCTGTCATGTTCAGAAGGAGGGGTCATAAAAAGACTGTTAAAATGTGTGGTCAAAATGTTACAGAACAATGAAGATATAAACAAATGTTGAATTTTTTCAACATTCACTTATAACATTGTGATGTGTGTAGATTTTGGCTCCCAATTGTTTATGTAGTCCTTTTGTTACCCTGCTTCATGAACATGGCAGTTGTCATATTTCAGATCTCCTCCTAATCCTGTTTTCACATTTGCTCTGCAAAGTCACCTTTCAAATGGGATTTTAAAAATCCCACTTGATGTGATCATAAGATAGGGTCATAAAAAGACTGTTGAAAATGTGGGGTCAAAATGTCAAAATAAAAAAATTGCAAGGAAACATTGACTTTTTTCAACATTTACTCAGAACTTTGTGATTTTTTCAGATTTTGCCCCAAATGTGCACATGAGCTTTCATTTAATAGGGCAGGTGTCATTTTTTCAAATCCCTCTTTGAAACATGTGTTCACGGTCTCTCTGTGAAACCACCTTTTGGATGGTATACCTTTCACACAACAACAATTCTATAGTGAAGACCACCACAGTGACAAATCTCGGTAGGTCATTGTGATGGTCTGGCATTACACTGCCACTCTTTTTACAAGTGTTGTGCCCCCACCCTGAACTAATCCTGACTTGGAGTTGGTTATTTATAGATGGTGGGAGGTAGGGAGGCAAAGCTGCCTGCAAAAAAACACTTTTTCCTGACAGGAACAATGCCAACAGTCAGCATTGTTCCCATCGCTGTTGGGGGTTTTGACAACATCATTGTTGATGCTATGTCATGGGATCCCTTTTGGACACCACATTTCAGTCTTCAGAAATCCATCTGGCTTGACTGTGACATGGAGTCATAAAAAGACTATGTTGAATAAATGTGATCAAAATGTGAAGAAAAATACTAAGCTATGAAGAAACAATGAATTGTTCTAACACTTATTCATGCTTTTATTTTTGCAGATTTTGGCCCCTAAGGTTCAACATATCACTTGTGTTACTGCACCTCATAAACATGACAGGTGGCATTTTTCAAATTCCTTCTGAAATATGTTTTGGCAGTCATACTGTAAAATCATCTTTCAGATGGGATTCAAAAACTTCCACCTATCTTGATCATAACTTCAGGTCATATAAAGAATTTGTTGGAAATGTTGGGTCAAAATTTGGGAGTCCACTGAAAATGAGATACTGCTTTTCAGCTGGCTTATCCTGGGTAAATACTAGAGATGTCCAAAAAAACGTCTGCTGGCAGAATTTGTGTGAAAGTCAGACTTTACTTCCACAAAAGTTTGGAAATCAGATTAGCAACTTTCCCTAGAATTCTAACTTAGAATAGCAGAATAAATGTTTGAACAGTGGAGATTAATGCATTAAACTACGGAAACAAAATTCCACAGAAATCATCACTGTCAGAGGTCAGTTCTGGAGAATTTCTTTCAGCAGTTAAACACAATTACTCTGCAAATCATACATTCATTCTGTAGTTCAGAGAGTCACTGAACTATGGAATGAAAGTATGTACTGTGCATCATTGGCCCCATACTAATGTGTTTCCCTGGTATCTAGTGGCATCCCCCCACCCTCTGATTGCTCATCCTGTATTATTTCCCTGGAGTCTAGTAGTACCCCTCCACCCTCCAGTCACTTGACTTGTACATAATTAATATTGTTTTCCTGGCATCTACTGTCACCCTCCACCCTCCAATCACTTGCCCCAGATGCTGGTCATAGTTAATATTGTGGCAAACCCCAACCTCCAATCTCTCACCTTGGATGTAACAATTATATTTGTTTCAATGGTGTCTAATGGCACCCTGCACCCTCCAATTGCTTGCCTCGGCCATAATTAATATTGTTTCCCTGATGTCTAGTGGCACCCCCCCACCCTCTGATGACTCACCCTAGCTGTAATAATTTTTATTTTTTCCCTGGTGTCTAGTAGCACCCTCATTCTCCGATCACCCACCCCAGCTGTAATGAAAATTACCTTGATATCTAGTGGTCCCACACCCCTACACCATCCACACTGGGTTGGGTACACCAACCTTCTACCCTCTTCCATACATAGTCATTCATTCAGAAAGTGCAGAGCCCATATGGCAACTGGTACAGTCCTCCTCTCATCTCCTCTGCCAGTCACTGTATGTAATGACAGGGAGCACACAATCAATTGCACACATCCTGTTAATACCTACGGTGGCCAGCAAAGGTGGTGAGAGGAGGGATGTGCTGGTTGGTGTATAGGATCCCCACATTCTGACCCAATGACTGTTTATGGAAGGGGGTGGCAGGGTGGTGTACCCAACCCAGTGTGGGCAGTCTGGAGGGGTCACAAGATACCAAGGAATTATTAATTATGACATGGGCAAGAGATCGGAGTGTGTGTGGGGGGGTGCCACTAGACACCAAGGAAACAAAATTATTATGGATGGGCAGTGACTGGATGGTGAGGGGTATCACTGGACACCAAGAATTCCCTGATGTCCAGTGGCACCCCCACCCTCCAATCACTTGCCCCAACTGTAATTAATATTGTTTCCCTGGTGTCTAGTGGCACTTCCCACCCTCCGATTGCTCTCTCCGACTGTAATAATTAATATAAGAACTGAGGAGCATTTTCTCCCATAGGGAAACCCAGTTATAGCCTGTCATTATAATCCACAAGTTTTAATGGAGAACATGCACCAGATTTCCAAGGCACCATGGATGTGCCTACCTCTGCTCTCTCCACTGACACACCGCCAGACACTATGTCAGTTGACTGGACACTGCCAGCATCATAGAAACATAGAAACATAGAAGTTGACCACAGATAAGGACCTCAAGGCCCATCCAGTCTGCCCATTTCTTTTTCTACCTTATGAATGTGCCATTGGCCTTTGCTCTGTCAATGGCCTATCTATTCATACTCATCTGTACTGCTCCCTTATGCCTATCCCACACCTGTTTGAAGCCCTGCACTGTATTCATATCTACCACTACCTGAGGTAGGCTGTTCCATGCATCCACCACCCTTTCTGTGAAAAAGAACTTCCTCATATTACCCCTTAATCGGCCTCCCTCTAATCTCATGCTGTGTCCTCTTGTCCTGCTATTTTTCTTGTATTGAAACATTTTGGACTCTTTCACCTTGTTAATGCCCTTAAGGTGTTTGAATGTTTCAATCATATCACCTCTCTCTCTCCCTCCTTTGCTCTAGGGTATACATATTGAGTTCAGTTAACCTGTCCTCATATGTTTTCTGATGCAGTCCCTGCACCATTTTTGGTGGCCCTTCTCTGGACTGCCTCAATTTGGTTAATGTCCTTGTGAAGGTGTGGTCTCCAGCACTGCATGCAGTACTCCAGATGGGTCCTAACCAGTGTCCTGTAAAGAGGGATCACTCGGCAGTAAGTCAATAAAAAAAAAAAAAAAAAACTTGCCTCTCAACTGTTTAACTTCTAATGTAATCTTTGCTTGGCTAAACCTTAAAAAAAGAACAAAGGATTCAGCAGCCACTCAGCTGCAGACCATGGACTGCACTTCCTCTACACTGGACCATGGCTGTTTTATTCTATTTAATTGCTGTGTCGAGAAAATGCTCCCCAGCTGTTACATGAAATAATACATGGGGTGGTGTGTTTAACTCAAGACTTTACATACTACACCATGCATTACTGTATATATTTTTTCCTTGGTGTCTAGTGGCCTCCACCCCACCCACTGATGTCTTGACCTGGCCATAATTGATAGTGTTTCCGTGGTGTACAGTGGCACCCCCCAACCCTCCAATCACTCACCCCTGCCATAATTAATAGTTCCCTGATGTATAGTGGCCTCCCCCACACCCCCACACTGGGTTGGGTACAAGAACCTGCCACTCGATGCCATACATAGTCATTCTTTCAGAATGTGGGGAGCTCATAAGGCAAGCAGAACCCAGTACAACAGCATGCAAGAAGTCATTCAGCATAAAAAATGTTTGTTTAATATTGGTTTAATTCTTTGAGTTCTTTTTATTTCTGGTATATTTGGCTATATTTCTTTAGTTATAACCTTTGGCTGTAAAGTAGAGCTTTATTTTCCCTTTCTTTCCATTTGTTTATATCTGACTTTCTTTCTTTCTCTCTCTATCTGTCTCACTCTTCTGTCTATATTGAGATGGAGTTTAGTGTGGGTCAAGTTCAAACAGATAAGAACCACTTAATTTGTACTCGGACAATGGTACTGATCCCATCTACAGTATCACTGCAGACCCTACTTGATCTTTGGCTTTTTCTCCCCCTCCATTATTCCTTTCCCCAAAGATTCTTTTATGCCTATCCCAAGCTTTCTTTATCCCCTTCCACTGTTTTCACCCCAACTACCTTGGCTGAGAAGCTGTTCCAGGGAACCACCAACCTTTCTATGAAGAAATATTTTTTCACAGTTCTTCTAAATTTACCCTATCCAGTTTTATATCATGTCCCCTTGTTCTTGAGCACATTCTTTTTCCTGAAAAATACTGCCCTCCTGTAGCTTATTTACCCATTTAGGTATTTATAAGTCTCTATCATATCCCCCCCTTCCAGGGCAGTGCCGTAGGAAGGCATTTTGGTGCCCTGGGCAAGAGACAAATTTTGTGCCCCCCCCAGAAAACATTCAGTTTGGGGCCACTAGGCCCCCAGAAGCTCTGAGGTGTTCACATGCTCTGTAGTGAGTTTTGAGGCTTTTCTTGAAGAAAAAAAACATACTTTTGTGACATGTTCCCTACCTTTGCTGGCTGGCATCAGAGTATGCAGCCACATTGTTGTGGACAAGTGGCTGACCAACAAGGATCATGTTAGTCAAGTGGTGCCTTTCATTACTGTGTTACTGGCCATTCTTGATGTTAGAAATGAATGAAAACTCTAGCCCCATTCATTTTAATTGGGTGCACCCTCATGCTCTCCCTGGCCACACGTCATTACGTGCTTGAGTGCAGGGGTTGGGCAATGGGGCTCTGAAAATGCATTGGGCAGCCAATGCTAGAACTAATTGATGAATAAAATATCTGGATTATTAGCTGCACACAATATTTCTAACCTGGCTAGAATGATTGCATTGGAGGGCAGCTACCACACCATGCGAGTGGTAGCTGCCATAGGGTGAGTCAGAAATTCACTTTAAGGGATAAGGATCTAGTGTTCTTGTAGATTTATGCAGATACACGCAATACACATGCGGAATTATGTCTAAAATCTAAATATCATGTTATGTTTTTGAATGCTTTTTATGAGGTATCAATAGCTCTATAGACAAAAAAAAACACATTATGGTTGGCCCCTTGGCACAACTGTACCGCTACCTGTTGTGATGTTGGTGACTTGAGTTTGGGAGCTAAGCTGGGTTGCTGTGGGAGGGAGAGGAGGAGGATCCAGTGTTCATGGGGAAACCCTCCTCCTCCTCTTCTTCTTCCGGGGAGTGTAAGGCTGTCAGTGCTGGTGCAATCCTGCCAAATGTCACATGTGAGACAACAGGTAGCAATGCACAAGTAGGGGTAAGGGATATATGGGGAGGGGAACACCAACAGCGTTGCAATCTGTATGCTTGTGTGCATCATTGCTTGCACACTTACTGCTGGCATACCACCCAGGGGGATTGGGTGCACAAGGTAAATCATTGATCACCCAGGCAAGATAATGAACTGAGTCCAGGCAACCCCTCACAGTTAGACAGCGAGAGCAGAGCAAACAGACAAGTCAGGCAGGCTGGCCACCTGGCTGCCAGCAGGTCAAGTTCCACTTCCAACATAGTACTAACAGCCAACTAACTTCAACTAAACTTGACTTCCCTTGGCTACAGTTGCTTCCCCACAGGAAAACAAATGGTATATACAGTAATTTTATATAAATAGAATGTAAGGGCGATTTCCCTCACAGTGGGCAAATGCCATCACATTCTATTTATTTACATACAAAACATAAAAGTACTGTAGGTACTGTTTGTTTTCTTTTGGCAAAGCAGCTGCAACCAAGGCCACATTCTATTATTTAAATAAGACTAAGGAGGAGTGGTGGACAGACCACCCCAAATGGGCCAAGTGGTCCTTATCTGCTCTCAAATCTAAGTTTCTATGTTTCAGAGGAGACACTGGCATAAAAGGAAGGAGACTATGCTGTAACTGAAATACTGAGAGGTGTAACTTGGAAGAGACACTGGTATAACAGGAAGCTGATACTGGCATAAGTATAACTGGAGTGGGAAGAGAAACTGCTGTAATAACCAAGACATTGTTTAACTGTAACTAGGAGGAACTGCAGTCTTTGACTGGGTAAACAATGTAATAGACCAGGGAGAGGCAGTGGATATGGCCTACCTAGACTTTAGCAAGGCATTTGACCCAGTCCCACACAAAAGATTAACAGACAAGTTAGCAAGCCTGGGAGCGGGTTCCAGGGTAGTGGCCTCAGTGACAAGCTGGCTGAACAATAGATCCCAGAGGGTAACAGTAAACCAAACGGAGTACATTCTGAAGAAAGGGAGGCTAATAGTGGGGTACCACAGGGTTCAGTATTGGGACCAGTCCTCTAATGTCTTTATAGGTGACATTGCAGAGGGGTTGGAAGGAAAAGTATGCCTCTTTGCAGATGACACAAAGATCTGCAATAGGGTTGATACACAAGAAAGGGTGCAAAGGATGAGAAGGGACTCGGCAAGACTGGAGGTATGGTCAAACATACAGCAACTTAGATTCAATGCAAAAAAGTGCAAAGTAATGCACCTGGGAAACAAAAACCCAGGGGAAGAGTACACATTTGGGGGGGGTATAAACAACAACACAAATGGAAAGGGACCTGGGGGTAGTCATATCAGATGACAGCCAACGTAAGGCAGGTAAGCAATGTGAGAAGGCAGTAAGAAGGACTGCAGGGATACTGGGATGTATAGGGAGAGGCATCACCAGTAGAAAACAAGAAGTTGTTATCCTTCTGTACAGATAGTTGGAGAGATCCCATCTGGAGCACTGCGTCCAGTTCTGGAGACCCCGTCTCCACAAGGACGTAGACAGGATGGAGACAGTCCAGAGGAGGTCAACTAAAATGGTGCAGGGTCTGCAACAGCGAGGAGAGACTAAAGGAGCTTAATATGTATACCCTTGAGGAAAGGAGGGAGAGGGGGGACATGACAGAAACTTTTAAGTACCTCAAGGGAATCAACAAATTCTAAGAGGGTAGCATCTTTCAGAAAAAGAGATGTGCAAGAACAAGGAGACACAATTTGAAGATAGAGAGGGGATGGCTCAGGGGTAATGTGAGGAATTATTTTTTTCACAGAAAGGGTGGTGGATGCATGGAATGGCCTTTCTGAGGAGGTTGTGGAGTCAAAACCAGTGGGGGAGTTCAAGAATGCATGGGACAGACAGAAGGCATTTCTTGTGGGGGGGAGGAGTAGGAAGAAATAGGCTGTTGGTTAACTAGGATCTGCAGCTTATCCAGTAGGTAGGGAAATGGGCAGACTAGGTGGGCCAAGCAGTGCTTATTTGCTGTCAAAGTCTATGTTTCTATGTGTAATGGGACACTGCCACACTGGCATAAATGTGAGCAAAGACTGATATAACAGAGCAGACATTGCTGTATCTGGTATACTGACTTACTGTATCTGTTAAGCTAACAGATACAGTAAGTCAGTATACCAGTTACTGCAATAGTTTTGTGACTGATAAACCTGGTAGGGTACACACTGGCATTGCTGGCAGATGTCTAGTAGCTGCAGACTAGTAAGCAGTTAATTTAAACAGGGCAAACATTAAACAAATACATAACTTCAACAAAGTAAGAAAATTTATAAAGAAAAATTACAAATAATAACACAAAACAGCAACAATATGCTTATTTGCAATCAAATTCTAATTACTGGCTAGAAACTTTTGGTTCATACTCTCTCTTTCTCAGTGCTGGACCAGCACACTCACACTGAAAGAGTATGAACCAGAAGAGCCTTCTAGTCAGGAAGTTGGCATTTTTTTTTGTAATGATGACTATTCCACTTGTCTCTCCTGCTGCTCTGCTGAAGCCTGTCCCCCCACCCATATAGTAGAGTCAGACAGAAATTCAAACACTGTACACACCAGAAATTCATTCATTTTATCTTATTTTCTTCATTCAGATGCCTCCCCAGGTCAAAGATCCAAAGAAAAGATCAAATTAAGGCAGCTGCGATTATCAAGTCATAAAAAAATTTAGGCACTCAGGCAGGCATGCACAGGGGGTACACACACACAGGGAAATAAAAGTTTTAACTTTATTTTATTCATCAGGCTCAGCAAGACTACAGTTGAAAAACTGGAAAGCAAGTCTAGTCATCACAGACTGGCTCAGTCTCAGTAGTAGTGCCCTTTCACAATTTGTACAATGTATTTATTCACTCACACTTCACTTGGGACTCGGGAGAATGGACTTTAGACCTGTCCTGGCCTCCAGCATAGACAGTACCCAGGAAAGAGAGGATGGAATGAAACCATGAAAGCAGCAAGCAGGGACAGGCCTCCTGACCACAGGAGTCGGCAAGATAGGGGACCGGGATCAAGAATCAGGAGGACAGAGTCAGGGTACGGGGGAGAACACAGCTGCGCCAGGCAGCCCAAGGTCCAAACAATTGAAACAAACACACTGTAGTCAAATAATCCCATCCTAATCTCTTTGCCTTCTTAAAAAGATCAGTAGTTTTTTTTTACTATTTTTTCCAACCCACTCGCAGCACAGATCACTAATATAAGTTATTAAGAAGACTTGCTAATTGAAAATCCTGCAGCACAACTCTGTCTCTACTCCGAACTCTCTCTCTACTATCTCTCGTCTCAAACAGTTCTAGACTGCAGCATGCACATTGTTCTCACCTCATGTACTTGGCACTGGCTGGACCACATGGCTGCCTGAAACTGTACACACGGTTATTCTTACTGAGGCTGCAATGCACCATGTGACCCCCCCCGACTTGCTGGTCCTCGGATGCACCCACTACTGGCAGCAAAGTAGTAATTACTGTTAAAGTAATAAAAAAAAAAAAAAAGCGTCAGTACTCACTTTTGAACTTATAGTACTGTGAGCTCCTGATTTAAACTGTGCCCCTAGGAGGCTTGCGCCCAGAGCGGCTACCCCACCAGCCCCACCCTTCCTACAGTACTGTTCCAGGGTGTACATATTGAGTTCCTTCAGTCTCTCCTCACAGGTCTTCTGAGATACACAAAATGGCCAGCTATGAGAGGGTTCACTATGTCACACAGCACAAGCTTGATCACTGAATATCTGAAAAAATTTGAGACCCTTTCCTGACCTCTAAACATTGTAAGATCCCACGTGGATGCTATATGCCCTCCAAGGTTGGGTTGGATGGCTCAGATAGCAATGGAACTCTGTGTTGTTACATAGAAACATAGAATTTGATAGCAGATAAAGACTGCTCGGCCCATCCAATTTATCCATTTCTCCCTACCTACACTTGCTCCGTTGGTAAGGAGACGGCTGCATCTCGCACCCTCCCCCCACATGGGAGGTCAGGTCACTCTGGGCCACAACTGAAGAGCCCCCTCGGACAACGGAGAAAGGTACAGAAACACAGATGCTCCGCAGGTGTTTCTCCAGTGCCTGAGCTGCGATCTCAATTGCTGCAGCACCGGAGGATATATTTGCCACTTAAAGTCTCCTTTAACCTTTACTGTCGACATACATGTGCAGAAAGTTTTATTTCTGTAAATGCCTAGCTAAAATGCCTAGCTAGAATCATTCAATCTCTTAGAGCCTTTATACAATAAGCTGCTGTAGATTTGGTGCCTTTTCTGTTTTTAAATTATCTCAGATAGTTTATTAAAGTCGCTGTACAATAAGCTGCTGCAGATTTGGTGTCTTTTACTTTACTTTTTTAAATATCTTAAACCCTGAGCCTACTGAATGTATATCGTGATCAACCTGTGATTTAAATAAGTTTGTGACCCAAATTAGAGCCTGAGACTTAGATTAATTCTGACCTTCCTAATTTTATTCCTACCTATCCCATTCCTCCTCTCACCACCCCTTCCCCTCTGCTGTACCTTATTTAATCACAACCTGTCTCTCTGTCTCTCTCCTCAGCTCTGTTGGTAAGGAGACGGCTGCAGCGCAACCCCTCCCCATGTGGAAGGTCAGGTGACTCTGGGGCACAACTGAAGAGCCCCCCTCAGACAATGGAGAAAAGAACAAAACAACGGATGCTCCACGGGTGCTTCTCCAGCCCCTGAGCTGCTATCTCAATTGCTGCTGCACTGGAGGATCCAAGCTGACACAATGCGTCAGCTCCCCACTGCCCCCACCACCACCTTGGTGGGCTCTCCTTTTTATAGGCAGTGTGAGAAAATCACTCTACTTTTCCACCTGCATTTTATCAGAAGCTGCCAATAGAGGTCATACTGCTATTTCTTGTTCTCACTTTCAACACCAGCAGTTACTTCACCTCTCATTTCTCCCCTGCTGCCTATAAACAAATTCTGTTTTCTCTTCCTCCACTGACCCAATTCCCATCCCACTCTTCCTTGTCCATCTGACCTTCTCTCCTCCCTCATCTGCCCCCCTTAGTCAAAAATGCCATCTCCAGGTCCCGTAAACCCCGGCACTCTCCCTGCCCACTACCACATACACACACACAAGCAGATGCACCACCCTGGGCTCTCCGTCAGAGCCTCCATAGAAATAGAGAATTTGACAGCAGATAAGGACCGCTTGGCCCACCCAGTCTGCCCATTTCCCTATCTAATGGATAAGCTGCAGATCCTAGTTTACCAGCAGCTTACTTCTTTCTACCCCCACCCCTTAGAATTGCCTTATGACAGTCCCATGCATGCTTAAGTTCAACCACTGTTTTTGACTCCACAACCTCTTCCGGAAAGCTGTTCCATGCATCCACAACCCTCTCTGTGAAAAAATACTTCCTTACATTACCTCTGAGCCACACCCCCTCTATCTTCAAATTGTGTCCCCTTGTTCTTGCACACCTCTTTTTTTGAAAGATGCTACCCTCTTGGACTTTGTTGATTCCCTTGAGGTACTTGAAAGTTTCTATCATGTCCCCCCTCTCCCTCCATACCTCGAGGCTATACATATTAAGCTCCTTTAGTCTCTCTTCATATGTCTTCCCGTGCAGACCCTGCACCATTTTAGTTGCCCTTCTCTGGACAGCTTCCATCCTGTCTATGTCCTTGCGGAGACTGGGTCTCCAGAACTGCACACTGTACTCCAGATCGGGTCTCACCAGCTGTCTGTACAGAGGGATAACAACTTCCTGTTTTCTACTGGTGATGCCTCTCCCTGTGCATCCCAGTATCACCCCAGCCCTCCTTACTGCCCTCTCACATTGCTTGCCCACCTTTAAGTCATCTGATATGACTACCCCCAGGTCCCTCTCCATTTTTGTTGTTGTTAGTATCTCACCCCCCATTGTGTACTCTTCCCCTAGGTTTTTATTTCCCAGGTGCATTACCTTGCACTTCTTAGCATTGAATCTAAGCTGCCATACATTTGACCATTCCTATAACCTTGCCTAGTCGCTTCTCATCCTTTCTACCCCACCTTGTGCATCAACTCTGATGCAGATCTTTGTGTCATCTGCAAAGAGACATACTTTTCCTTCCAGTCCCTCTGCAATGTCACTGATAAAGACATTGAAGAGAACCGGTCCTAATACTGAACCCTGCGGTACCCCACTAGTAACCCTCCTTTCTTCAGAGTGGACTCCATTTACTATTACCCTCTGTGTCCTATTCTCTAGCAAATTCTTTACCCAGGCTATCATCTTGGGACCCACTGCCAGCCTGGCTAACTTGTATATTAATATTTTGTGTGGGACTCTGTCAAATGCCTTGCTCAAGTCTAGGTAGGCCATGTCCACAGCCCCTCCCAAATCTACTACTTTGGTCACCCTGTCAAAGAATTAGATTCATCTGGCATGACCTTCCTGCTGTGAATCCATGCTGCCTTGGGTCCTGCGCCCCTCTGGCCTCTAGGTACTTGACAATTCTTTCCTTCAGAAGTGATTCCATCATTTTCCCTATCACTAAGGTTAAACTAACAGGTCTGTAGTTTCCTTCTTCTGCCCTTCTCCCATTTTTGTGGAGAGGAATCACATCTGTCATCCTCCAGTCCTCAGGTGCCACCCCATCCTCCCATGATTTGTTAAAGAGGGCAGTCAGTGGTGTCACTAGTTCTACCCTTAGTTCTTTTAGAATTCTGGGATGTATCCCATCAGGCCCCATTGCTTTGTCCACCTTCAGTTTTAAGAGTTCTTTCAGAACCCTTTCTTCTGTAAGTGGGCTGGTATCAACTTCTGTATCCAGAGTGTTTCTGTTGTTTGTTTTAGGTACCTCCCCTCTTCATTTGTAAATACTGAGCAAAATATTTGTTTAATATCTCTGCCTTTTCACAGTTACCATCTGCCCACCCCTCCCCACCCCTTTATTAAGCCTCACCATCCCTCCCTTGGTCCTCCTTTCTCTCTGATGTACCAAAAGGTTTATCCTTTAACTGAGTTGGCTATCTTTTCCTCGGTTCGGCCTTGCTGTTCTGACTGCCTTCCCAGCTTCCTTTTGCTTTAACTGATATAATTCTCTGTCCTGCTCCTTCTGTGATTCCTTGTACTTCCTGAATGCTTTCTTTTTCTCTCAAACCTTCACTGCCACCTCCTTTGAGAACCATAGTGGTTTCTTACATCATTTAGTTTTGTTTATTTGCTTCACACAAAGGCTTGTTACCTCCGTGATTGCAGTATTTATTAGTCTCCATTGTTCTTCCACCCCTCCTTCCTGCCCATTTGCTAGTGCATTCCTTAGGCACTCACCCATTTTGGCAATGTCAGCCCTTCTGAAGTCCAGTACTTTTGCCTTTGTATGACTTGACTCTATTGCTGTGTTTGTTGTGAACTATACTGTTCGATGGTCGCTAGTTCCAAGATGGCTACCTACTTCTACATCTGTGATCCTCTCTCCATCTCCATCTCCATTTGAGAGAACAGGTCTAAGACTGCTCCCTCTGGAGTGGGTTCCAATACTAGTTGTCTAAGGCATGCCCCCTGTAGGGCATCTAGAATAACTGCACTCTTCGAAGTGGCAGCTGCAACTGCACTGCAGTTAACATCTGGCATATTCAGATCACCCATCAGCAATATCTCATCTTTTTCTGCCATTCTAAGTATACTTTCTATCATTTCCTTGTCCATTTCCTCCCCCTGAGAGGGGGGTCTTTATACAACCCCTGTGCGGATTGTGGTGCCATTGCCTGTCTCCAAATTGACCCACAGTGCTTCTTCTCCTCCTCCTCCCTGATTACCATTTTGTTCTGTTGCTTTGATTCCTTCCCTTATGTAGAGAGCTACTCCTCCTCCTCTTTTACCCTCCCTGTCTGTCCTGTAGATAGTGTATCCTGGTATGTTTATGTCCCAGTCATGGTTCTGTGTGTACCATGTTTCTATGACTGCCACGATATCCAGATGTTCCTCCTCCATCAAGGCCACTAATTCAGGAAGCTTGTTACCCAAGACTACGGGCATTGGTACTCATTGCTCTTCATTTTTTGATGGCTTTAGCTTGTGTAGCAGCATCCCCCGCTGACCTTTCTACCTTGGTCTTTTTCCTCATTTAGTACCCTGTTTTGTAGGGGGAGGCTGGGATTTTTCTGCTGCTTATCAGTGCCTCCCCCCTTGACTAGTTTAAAAGCTTGCCAGTGAAGCATTTAAACCAATTGCCCAAAAGACTTGTTCCCTTCCTGGACAGATGCAGACCATCCTGCCAGTATAGGCTGGCATCCCTCCAGGTGGAACCCCAGTCCCCAATGAAGTCAAACCCCTGTGCTCCACACCATTTTTTCAACCATTCGTTAAACTGCATGGTGCAAAGTACACTCACCTCACCCATGCCACTGACAGGCAGCACCTCTGAGAAGGATACTGTGTGTGCTACTTGTCTTAGGCCCTTCCCCAACTCTACAAAGTCCTTCTGCACTGCTCTAATCTCATGATGAGCCAAGTCATTTGTCCCTAGGTGGACAATGATGTCCAGCTCAGACTTCCGTGCAACTGTTCTCGTGATCCTAAGGATGTGCTTCCTGTCCCTCCAAGCCATGGCACCAGGCAGGCACCTTACTTCAGTTTTCCCTGCTCCCTCCAGTTCTGTCCCCCTAATAATTGAGTCCTCCACCAGGAGCTGCTTCCTTTCCCTGTGGTGTCCTCTGCCTTCTTCCTGAGTGCCTCTCGTGACAGTTGTCGCAACCTCCTTAGTCTCCTCTGCAGGTGCATCCATAGGGGAACTTTACTCCCCCAGAATGGTGTATGGATTGTGGAGTGGAACAACTGACTGGGTGTGCTTCTGTTCTACCACCCTTACCCTCCCTGATCCCACTGTGGTCCAACTGCTGTGCTTTCTTCACAACCTCTGAAGTAGTGGTGGTGGCTCTGGTGCTCCCTGGATGGGGGAGGTTCCCTTACCACTGTCCAGTGTGGCCTTGGGGAAGGTTCCCTTACTACTGTCTGGAGTAGCCTGAAGATGGGCAACTTCTTCCCTCAGGGCAGAGAGTTGTCTTCAAACAGGACAGCATCTCAGCCTCCAGAAAGACTCCCAGAAGACAGCTGCCCCACAGCCATTACATTACACTACTCCCCACATGACTGTCTACCTTCTTGGGGTTTTTTTTTTGTGTGTGTGTGTGTGTGTGTGAGATTGGTTTGTTATATAGAAATATATATATTATATAATGTGTATGCTTATATTGTCAGTGCAGTGTGCTAGACAGGATATGACCATGATATGCACCTTGCCCTCTTGAGGAAATGATGTCAGAACCCGAGGTATAAAGGAACTATTTCCAGGGTGGGTGGGGTGAGGGGTGGGAAGGGTTTGGGCCTAAACTGTGCCCTCATGAAACAATCAGCTAAAAGGTCTGACCTACCACTGCGATGAGTGCCTTCCTGTCAGCAAGATGTCCTACATGACAATTTGACAGAGAAAATACCCTGCTAATCAAACAGAGAAAAATCCAAAAATCCAAGTAAGACACAGGTAAATGTCCTCAGCCCCAAAACAGCCTGGTGACTTGTGATCCGAAAGCAATCAGCCCCAAAACACATCAGCTGTGCACAAGGTCAGACACAGTAAACAGTATTCAGTCCCTCTGGGTTTAAACTCTTCTGCACTGAAAATCTTAACAATTGTAACAAAAGTAAAGCAAGGTCCACCTCCCTCTGTTGATTGAAAGACTGCCTTTTCTGATAATTCTAAGTTCCTTATTTCACATTTCAGTTAGAAGTATCCTCCACCTGAAGAATATTAACTTTCCTAATGAATCTGCTACAAACTAAAGACAATTGTAAATTGTAAGGTTCACCTCCCTCTGTTGTGAGCACAACTCACTTTCTTGCAAATCCTAAGTCCAGTGTTGCAGCTTCCAGCCAGAGGTAGCTTCACCTGAAGAATATTAGGTTTTCTCCTGGTATTGCTATACATCCTGTCTCTAGCTTGGGTTGGCAGCCTTATGTGCCTTTCCGGCAGTGGGTTCCTGGATCCCAGTCAACACATTCACTCCCTTCCCATCATACCAGACTATCCAACTGAGCATTGAGTGCCACCACTCTTCAGGTCATTTATGCTTATTAAAGAGGGTGCCTGCTACCTGACCCTCCATCCCCACGCAAAGCACCATAGAGGGGATCTGCTCACCCTACACCCAAAAACTCTATTTCTTCTTTCACTTCTGCTCCTCCTAGCAGGAGACATTGAACTTAACCCTGGACCTCCAGTCGACAACATCATTCTTGGCTCCCTCCATGACTCCACTGGGCATCCTCAAAGGGCTTAAAAATTACCCACATGAATGTCTGTAGCCTCTGACCAAAAATACAGGAGGTTCAGGGTTGGCTGTCTCTTTACAACCCAGATGTACTGGCAGTGTCCAAAACTTGGCTGAAGTCTCAAACGCTACCTCATGAGGTGGCAGTGCCCAGCTACTCTTCCTTCCACAAGGACTGTGAAGGCAAAAGAGGGGGTGTGGTAATCATATACACCAGGGACTCCCTTGACATAGCCCAAGCCCACCTACCTGGCACTGAACACTCTGGCAGTGAATCAGTCTTCATTAGAATTACTATTGGCAACTCAAAACATCTCACGGTAGGCTGCCTCTACCAACCCCTGAAAGTGGCCCCGCAAGCCCTGGAAAACACGTCCAAGGCCCTAGCTGATGCAGCCTCCTCGGAACTCCTGATCCTGGGGGACTTCATTCTCAACTGGGCACAGAACTCTGAGTAGAAACTCAGGTCCTTACTACTAAATTCCAACCTGGAACAAATCATCTCTAAAAAGACCAGGACCAACTACAAAATTGGGAACCACACAACCCTCGACTGGTATAATGGCAGATGCTCTTAGCGACCATTCACCCATCTTCTGCATCTGGAAAAATCATTCTCCCATGGTCCCTTCTCAAATGCTCTCTACCCAGGACTACTCCAAATTCTCAGAGGACACCTTCAACGCATACCTAGAGAACCTCAACTGGTCCCCAATATGGCTCCTCCCAACATTAGATGAAGTCTTGGAGTTCTTCCAAAACTCCTTCTGCTCCATAGCTAACCTGCTTGCTCCATTTAAGAAATTCTAACTAAAGGAAGCTGCCATAGATGGATCACCACAGAGCTCAAGGCTCTGATGGTAACCTGGGATAAGGCATGGAAGCATTACAAATGCTCCAGGTTACCTGCAGACATTGTGTCCTATAAAAGGTTTCAGAATGAGTGCAAGCGCCCTTCCAAGATGGCAAAAAGAGAGTATTTCAAGCAACTCCAGTGAACTACTCTGACCAACCCTCTGTCATTCTGGTCCAATATCAATGGCCTGATAAAGGTCAACAAGAACCCCTCCTCAGGTCCTATTGAAGTCAATGGCCTTATGTCTAATGACTGTCATGACATTGCTGCTGCCTTCAACAGTTACTTCACCAACCTTGATGACCACAAGTCCAGCTCTACTCCTACCCCTCTGGAATCCTCCTGCTCTGAGACACCTTGCCCCGGACGGCTGCTCTTTCACCTACGATTAGTAAAGGTCAAGGAGGTAATCCCCCTCTTAAAGATCCTCAAATACAAAGGTTCTGGAGGTCCAGATGGCATCTCCCCTAAATTGCTAAAGGCAGCGGCACCTGCCATCGCCCTACCCCTCACATGGCTTATCAACTGATTCCTGCTTGAAGGTACTGTACCCTATACCTGGAAACAAACTGTTGTGATCCCTATCCTCAAAGGAGGGCCCAGGGAATCCATCGGCAACTACAGGCCAGTCTCACTACTTTGTGCCCTGGCCAAGATTGAAGAAAGATTTGTATACTGTTAACTCCAAGACTACCTCGAGACTAACCGGTTACTAGCCTCCACGCAACATGACTTTAGGCAGAACCATGGCACTGATATAGCCCTCATGCAGTTCTCAACCAATGTCCTAGGGGCCATGGACAAAGGACTCCCCACAGATGTTTTTATCAATCTATCAAAAGCCTTCGACCTAGTGGACCACAAATTCCTGCTAGCCAAGCTGGCCTCTTTCAGCTTGGATCAACATTCCCTCGCCTGGTTCACCTGGTACCTATCTGGTCACTCCCAGCAAGTCAGGTGGAAGTCTGCAACCTCTGATCCACTCCCCCTAAGTGAGGAGGTGCCTCAGGGTTCCATCCTTGGCCCCCTCCTCTTCTCACTATTCATCAAATGATTTTAAATACCACTATGGTGGCAGCTCGTCATTCAATATGCAGATGATGCTGTCATCTATTGGTTCCTGAGCAACCCATCTGACCTCGGACCCCATCTCCAAGCTGACTTTACCAAGTTATAGTCCTGGCTCACTGGGAACAAACTAGATCTAAACACCACAAAAACCAAAGCAATAGTATATGGTCAGAGAAACCTAGGTGCAGGCCATAGTACCATGCTCCCTCTGACTTCATCCTCAGGCTGCTGCATCAAGGTTGTGAGTTCCCTCAAGTACCTGGGGCTAACCCTGGATCAAGGGTTTACCCTCAAATCTCACCTAGACCAAGTAACCAAAGCTATTTACTGCAAACCGGGCCTGCTGTATGGCCTGAATGACCAGCTCATCCCTGAGTCTAGAATCTCCATAGCCAATAACCTACTCTTGCCAACACTGACCTATGCTGCCTCAATTCTCCAGGGATTGGCTAAACAAGAGATGAATAGGCTGCAAGTTCTCTACAACAAAATTGCTCGGTTTGAGTCACAGTCCCACAAAAGACGGCATCACTGCGAAGCCCTTGCTGCCTACAATGGCCCTCCCTTGAGGGTCAACTCCAATACCCGCTGCTGTGCTACGCACTCAAGCTCTTGCACCACAATCTCCTTGTCAGCCTGGCCAGTCTCCAGGTTCCCAAGCACTCAGCACATACACTACAAACCACTGGGTGTAACCTTCTAGTTAAACCCAGAGTTCAGACCATGGCCGGCAGTAAATCTTTTGCCACCATGGCCCCTGCCCTATGGAATAAGCTTCCTCCCCTCCTTCTGGATGCCCCCTCCCTTGGAAAATTCCACAAGGGACTTTGGGTGCACCTACTAGAAGCTAGCGTCTGCTCCTGTCAAAGAGGGGCCCAACCTTAGGCCAGTCCCTCACTAGCCTAGATGTTCACTGTTCTATAGAGTATTACCTTCCCTCCAGATTGCTGCACTCCTACCCAAGCATATCCCTGTAATTGTCAACCCCTGTAAACTAATTTTGGCACACTGTCAGCTCTGTTTTATCCAAGTATTTACTCTCCTTGAATTGCTCTTTGTTGTACCTGTGCTCCTCTGTAACTAAATCTACTAATTATACATCATGAATTTGCTCTGAACTTGTTTCTTTGTTGTACCTGTACTCCTCTGTAACTAAATGCTGTACCAAAACACCTCTGTAATCAAATACTATACCTGTATACCTCTGTAACTAAATCCAGATTGCCCCTGAAAAAGGGACCTTCGGGGCTCAGTGGGCCTACCCAGTTACCAAAATTGAATAAATAAATAAATAAAAACTCTTACTGCAGACCGTACCTGATCTACAACTCTTTGTCCCTCCCCCCTTCTTTTCCACTATAATTTCCTTGTACTCATCTCATGCATTCATGAACTCCACCACTGTTTTCACCCCTACCACAAATGCTGGAAGGCTATCCAGGAATCAACCACACTTTCTATAACAAAGTACTTCTAAATTTTAGCCCCCCAGCTTCATATCATACCCCTTGTTCCTGAGCACATTTTTTTTCTGAAAATACTGCACTCCTGCACATTTGTTATCACATGTAGATATTTATAGGTATCTATCAATTCCCCTCTCCCTCTTCTCTTTCAGGGTGTGCACACATTGAGTTCCCTCAGTCGTTCCTTATAGGTTTTCTGATATAGGCCCTGCACCATTTTAGTTGCCCTCCTCTAGACCACCTCCAATCTGCCAATGTCCTTTTGTAAATGTGATCTCCAGAACTATACAAAGTATTCCAGATGAGGTCTCACCAGTGACCTATAGAGAGGCAACACCACCTCCCTCCTGCTGGTGATCCCTCTCCCTATGCAATCCAGTATCCCACTAGTCTTCCTAACTACCTTGTCACACCACCTTGCTACCTTTAGGTCATTTGAGATGATTATGCATAGATCTCACTCCTGCTTGGTTGTTGCAATAATATTTCCCATTTTGTATTCTGCCCCTAGGTTTCTGTACCCCAAGAGCATTGGTTTGCAATTTTTTACATTGAAACTCAGTTGACATACCCTTGCCTGCTGCTCAAGTTTACTGAGGTTTCTGTTCATTCCCCCAACCCGAGTGTCCACCCTACTGCAGATTTTGGCATCATCTGCAAGATGCTGACCTTCCCCTCCAGCACCCCTGTAATTTCACTTATAAATACATTTAAGAGGACCTGTCCCAGTATTGATCTCTGAGGCACCCTGCTGGTCACTCTTCCCTACCTGGAGTTAACTCTGTTTATCCCCATCCTCCTTCTCCTATCCCCTAACCATTGTCTTACTCAATTTACTATTAGACCCACTCCTAAGCTCTCCAGCTTGTTTACTAGTCTCCTATGTTGAACAGTTTTGAATGTCTTACTGAAATCTAGGTATGCCAAATCCACTGTACCACCCTGTTCTAATTCTTTAGTCACCCAATCAAAGAAATCTATCAGATTTGTTTGACCTGACATCCCTCCCGTGAACCATACCTGTTTTCAGTAAGCTGTTGAAAAGGACTGTGAGAGGTGCAGCTAGTATCTCTCTGAGTTCTTTCAATACTCTAGGATGCACTCCATCTGGTCCCATTGCTTTATCTACTGTCAGATTAGCAAGCCCCTGTAGGATCCACTCCTCTGAAGAAGGGCTGATATCTATTTCCCTCCATACAGTGCCCATATTACCTTCTTGTGGTCCCTCCCCATCTCCCTCTAACATGAACAAAAGTATTTGTTTATTACAGTATGTCTGCTTTTTTCTGGTATCCCTCTGTGCAGTCCCCCCCATCCATTTTTAATCTTACAATTCCTCCCCTTGTTCTCCTCTTTTCACTTATGTACCTAAAAAATGTCTTGACCCTTTTACCTATTTCTTGGGTGCCCTCATTTCAATTTGTGTCTTTGCACTCCTTACTGCTTTCCCTGTTTGGCTTCCCTCTGTTTCTCTTACCTATCTATCCTCCTCCTACCTCTGCATCTCCTTATATCTTCTGAATGGTATCCTTGTAGCTTTTACTTTTCCACCTATCTCCCTCTAGAACTGCAGGGGTGTCTTTTTCCTGTTACTCACTTGCCTGATGCAGAGGTATGTAACCTTCAATATGGCCATCCTTTATTTCACCCACTGTTCCTCCACCCCACCTAGCTCATCTCCCCCCTGCCAGATAATTCTTCAGACAATCACCCATCTTTACAAAATCTGCCCTTCTGAGGTCCAGAACCCTCACCTTAGTGTGGCTTGAATCTGCAGTTTTCCTTATATTGAACTACACTGTATGGTGTTCACTGGTCCCAGGTGACTTCCCAGCTTGATGTCTGCCACACTGTCCCTGTTTGTAAATACCAGATCCAGTGTAGCCCCATCAGGAGTAGGTTCACTAACTAGCTGCCTGAGAGATGCCCCATTGAGGGAGTCTAGCATGTCCCAAACATGTCAGTTGTAGAAAGAAAGACTGTCATCATGGCACTGGTGGGAAACATATCCACATGAAAACCATCAGCTGAGAAGTGGGAGGCCAGGAAACAGGAGGTAGTGAGTGGTGGTGAGGATGGTGGTGGCAGTGGTCCTTCTGTGCCTCTGAGGGTGCAGTGCACAGTTAGAACACATCCATGATGGTCACACAGGCTCAGGGACAGCAGACACAGGTAAGGGGCATGAGATGTCTCCAGCACTGGGACCATCAGTGCCAACAACCACCAGAGATAAACTGGCCCAACTGCAAGTGGAGATGAGGGACCTCCACTAATGTGGAAGAAACTCTATGGAAGCTGCTTGAAAATCAAAAAGTGCTTCTTGAGGGGATGAATGAGCTCCACCATGGTGCTCTTCCATTTGGGCCATAAAAATATTAACTAAATCATGCTTTTTTCAGTCTTCTTCTGCCTTTCTAACTGATCCTCCATCTTTTACAACCATCCTTAGCTCTATCAGATAACCCTCCTATCTCCTGTTAGTCTTTCTTCACCCCTCTTTGCTTACGAAAAATATGTATAACAAGTTTAAAAAAACAATACAATTTGAATTTTTTTTCATATCTTTCTCTCTTACTGTTTGACTTTATTCTTTCTCATCTTGATTTTT
Source organism: Neoceratodus forsteri (assembly GCA_016271365.2). NCBI lineage: Eukaryota > Metazoa > Chordata > Ceratodontiformes > Ceratodontidae > Neoceratodus > Neoceratodus forsteri. The sequence goes on from CM028129.1 coordinate 1,024,082,533, forward strand.
GTCTCAGTGCTCTTATTCTGTAAGAAAAATGATATTTTCTAAGTAAACTTTCTTTAATGGTGCTGTTTATGCACAATATTATTCTCTGCCCTCTCAGTACTGTTGATGTTGTAAAGCACTGTTAGTTACATATATATAGAGCCCTATTCTTCATGGTGCAGAGTGGCTACATGCCCCATTCCAGGGGTACATGGATACTCCACGACCACTGCACCCTCTGCATCTGATTCACCAAATCAATGCGGAGCTGTTATATGCTGAATCTCCAGCCTGCTGTTGATTTCGATGCAGGGGTGGTTTTGGGAGAGGGTCAGAGGGCATGCCCATGCTCCATGGTATTCTCAAAAGTGTGGAGTGCTGGGTGAAGGGGGGAACAGGCTACATGCAGCTACATGTTCCTTAGGCAGTCATAGGCACTGTGCCCCCCCGACTGACCACTGCACATTACCCTATCAGCATCACTGGGATGGCTGGTGGCTGAAAAGCTGTGAGGAAGGCTGTGCTGCTGGTCTTCCCAAGCTGTGGCACAGATGGGCAGGTACAGGGGTTGGGGATGTTGGTTGTCAGTGCTGCAGGGGGTGGGGGCACTGGCCACCACTGTTCCTGCAGGGGTATTAGGGTCAGGGGTGGACTGCTGCTGCCAGGGGCATCTCAGTCTGTATGTGTGTGTGTGGGGGGGGTAATACTACACATGGTCAGGGCTGCCATGGACTGGGTGGGTGGTGGGATTATGCATGGCACTGCCAGGGTCAGGCTGGCATATGTTCGGGGGGTGCCATTGATGATATGGGGTCAGGGTGGTCAGGTTTTGGAGAGGCCTCTTGCCATGGAGCAGTGGTCTGGTGGTGGTGGAAGACACCTGTCTGCCAGGGTGGGCTTGGCCATGGAAGCATGTTTTGGGTGAGGAGACCATTCCTAGCTGCTGTATGGCAACGTGGGTCTGGATATCTTCTGGGGCTATTCACACACTGAGATCCGCACCAGCCCACATATTGGATCCACTCTGAGAGCCGGGTTGGGCATCTAATTGGATGACCACCTGGGTCCACTACTCCACCACTGGCCAGCCCTGTGTTGTTCTGTGAATTGTGGGGTTGGGGGGTGAGGCTGTGGACTGGTGCCCCTCGGGTGCATGCTGTAGTGCATGCTGCACACCCTTTGCCTGTCTGGGGCTGTGGAACAATGCAGGTGGGATACACACCTCTGGTGCATTTTTCCTGCACCTTGGAGAACCCCCCCATGTGCATTTGAAAAGACCATTATTAAAAATGTGTATTGTCCCTGAATATTTGTTTTCAGTCCAACACCTGATGCTTAGGCATGGGTGAAGTTGCCAACATTCTCCAATTTTGGGAACTTCACTTTGTCGACAACCACAATTCATGTAGTTATTTAGCTGGTGAACTGAATAAATGTGCACTGTGACTCTATGCAAATGACCAGTTCACAGGTGAATTAGGCAACTTGCACAGGTCGCTGTGAGCGTTTTGCTAATTTGCTGGCTAAAAACTATACAATTGCATCTGTTTTAAAAAAAGAAAATGCCTCCCTCAACTGTGCTGTAATACTACCTCATCCCACCTCCCAAAAATATCTTAGTCATATACACCACTCCCATTCCCTGCTTGAACTCCCTTCCCCCATTCTGCCCTGGTGAATTTCATTGTAGTACTAGAAAGTAGAGAGGAATATAAAAGTTCATAATACCTTTCCCTCCAACCATATGCCAAAAGTACTCCTCCGCTTCCCTCAGCCAAGTCCCACCACCAGGTCATTTCATCAAGATACACCTCATGCATCCCCCTCCTGGGCCCCACCACCCTTCTCCCTTGCCAATACCAAGAAAAAAATGTATCCTGTAATAAAGAAAATGATTCCCCAGTGCAGAACATCTGTTCTATTCAGTGTCCGTCTTGGTAATGCCACTGGCTCAAGAATGAATGGTGACATATTTGTTCCTAGTAAAATCTTACAAGTGGAATTCTTTGCCTGTTATGTTTTAGTAGGAGCAAACTACATCAATATTAATTTATGTGGGCCCATTACCTAGATGGGCACCAAACAGAGCAGACACTCTGCACCTGGGAACTGTTTTCTTTATTACAGGTTACTTTTTTCTGGGTTCTGGTGTGGGGGAAAAGGTGTTTGTGGGCTAGAAGGGAGGTTGAGAGGGGGGTATATGATGACTTGACCTGGTAATGGAAATCAGTGTGGGGACTGCTTATGGTATGCAGGTGAGGAAGGGTATAATGAACTTTATGTTATTCTACTTTATAGTAATACTTTGAAATTCACCAAGGCTGGAGGGCAAGAGTGCCAGCAGGGGATTAGAAGGAGGTATATGACCCAAAGGTTTTTAGGAGGTGAGAGGGTGTGGCCTTACATCCCAGTAGGTGGCGGAGTTTTTTTATTCATTTTAAAAATAAATTCATACTGAGAACTTAGTGCAACCACCAGAAAATTCATAACATTCGTTGTGTGAATTTCAATGAATTCATGCCAACTTCTCTCACCAATTAAAAACTTCTCTGCATCTCTGCTGCTGATGTGCTGTATCAGTCACCCTGTTGGACTGATTCCCTCCGACCACACAGCCACTTGTTTTGCTGTTCTCACTTCCCAAACGTTTCTCCCAAACAATAAATTATTAAACAGTAGTACAGTAGCTGCTGCTGTGGTGTTCAAGTCACTGTCTCGGACAGTGTTTTTGAAGCACTTTGCACAAGCATATTTTATAAACTTTTCCAATTCTTAAAATTTTCTTACGAACAAGAAATTACTTAATGGTGGCAATATACTACTACTGCTGCTACTGCTAGATGGTATGGTGTTGTGTGTCAGTCACACCAAAACAGTTCTTGTAATGCACATTATGGGAAAGAGTACCAGAAGCACAAAATACATCAATTCAGTGCACCCAGAATTTTTCTCAATGGCCAAAAAAAATAAATCAGACTTCTGCATCCTGCTTCATGGTTCTGCACTGTGTGTCAGTTCCTCTGCCAAAGTTCTTGTAATTTACTTCACTAGAAAAATATGCAAAAAGCACTACATATATATATATATATAAAATTCTGTACTCCCAGAACGTTTGATCAACAACCAGGAAAAAATATGCCAGACTGATGCATGCTGCTACAAGGTACTGTGCTGTGAGACCCCATTCCACCACAGTTCCTACAACACACTTTTGGGGAAATTGTGTAAAAAGCACAACATAAATTCTGTGCTCGTAGAAATGTTTTCAAATACTAGAGGAAGTATATTAGGCTGCCTCTTGCAGCTACAAGGTGTTGAGTTGTGTCGTAGTCCCCATGATACAGGGCTTGTAATGCACTTTAGGAGAAAATGTGAGAAAAACACAATATGAATACATTCTTTACTCCCAGAAATGTTTGCAACTACCAGAATAAATATGGCATGCTGGTGCATGATGCTACATGGGGCCATGCTGTGTTTCAGTCCCACTGTCACAGTTCTTGTTATGAACTAACAAGGTAAAGAGTGCAAAAAGCACAATATACAGAAAATGTCCTCCAAACTTTTTTCTCAACCAGAAAAAAATAAGTCAGGGTGCTGCATACTGCTACATGGTGCTACACTGTGTATCAGTCCCACTACCATAGTTCTTGTAATGCACCTTTGGGGAAATCATGAGAAAAGCACAACATACATAAATTCTGTGCTCCCAGAATTGTTCTCAATGACCAGAAAAATATCAGGCTGCTGTATGCTGTTAGAAGGGGCTGTGCTGTGTGTCAGTCCCCTGGACACAGTTCTTGGAATGCACTGTAGGTAGTGGTGGGTGAAGTGGCCGAAATTTGCTCTGTGGAGTGATTTGCAGAGTAACTTGGAATCCGCGAAGTATCCCTCAACGTAAAGCGGAGTACTTCACGTTATAATGAGGAAAGCGAAGTCCATTGAAACCAATGACTTCACATTATTCTGCCTTTCCCAAACCACTTCTCCACCAATTTTAAGGTGAAGTATATTGAAATCAATGTACTTTGCATCACTTTGCCTTGTAATTGAACTCCAAGGCAAATTTTGCAGTGATTCACGGGATTGCAGGTCACATGGGCTCTAGATTGTTCTGCACAGCCTCAGTTCTGTGTAGTGTGTGTGTAGAGAAGAAGATGGAGAGTTTCCTCTCAGAGCCCTGCGATTCAGATCCTCTGAAAGCTGTTAAAAAGCCTTTTTGAGTAATTTATTTTGCTCAAAATTTAGTACATTGATTGTAGGAAACCCTCCTGTGCTCATATCATTGAGTGTTTATTGTTTGTGTGTGGATTTTGAATGTTAATTTAGAACAGTCAGTCTGTGTTCTGTGAAGTGTGCTGTGGTGTAGGTAGACTAACTGGGAGAAAAAGGCAGTATTTCTGTTTTGGTTATATTTTTCTTGTATAACTGTGTTTATGTACACACAGTAATATTTTCAGTAATTCTTGAAATTATTTTGCTGATTGTTGTGGTGCAGCAGTGTATAATTTCAGTCTGTTTAAAACATTCAGTTATATTACTAAAGGTTTTCAATTTGCAATGCATTACTTGTAGTGTGTGTGTGTGTGTGTGTGTGTGTGTGTGTGTGTGTGTGTGTGTGTGTATGATGTGTACCATTAAATCAGGCACCTTTTATTGTGCCACAGAATAATTGCAGCAGTGTGAATCTGCTATCCACTGCACCTACATTAATTTTTTATACTGCTTTGCGGTATCTTTACTGGTAGTGGACTGTTACTGCTGCCCCCCCCAACCGGCAAAAGGTATTTTTTTCCAGATTTGGATTTGTGACTTGTGAGCACTGGTTAGGTGTTGTTGTGCTTTTGCGCCTGCATCTCTTGAGTGCACAGCACAATCTTAATCTGTCTGTGTATTTACTCTTTGCAGTACGCCATTAATTCTGGGAGACTTTTCATTTCTTGTTGTGCTGTCATTTCACTTCATCAGCACTGGTGAATTTTCTGGAGACAAGACAGTAGAATTTTGGGGATGCACATTAATTCTGGTGACTATGTGTGACCACTGCATGCATGACTGAGTGCACCATTAATTCTGGGAGACTTTGCATTTCTTATTGTGCTATCATTTTGCTTCATCGGCACTGGGGAATTTTCCTGACACAAGACAGTAGCATTTTGGGGATGCACATCAATTCTGGTGACTGTGTGTGTGAGGGGCTGCCAATATTGTTGTCACTCTGCCTTATTTCATGTTAAGGCAGAATGACAATGCAAAGTAATAATTGCAAGGTGAAGTGAGCCTTTTGCTTTTGCCACTCCATGTAGTGAAGTGACAATGCAAAGTGGTCATTTCGTGTTCACTTCGCCAGTGGAATTTAATTTTGTTGCATCTCTAACTGTAGGGGACATTTTGAGGAAAAAAAAACAATATACATAAATTCTGCATTCCCAGAATTTTGTTCAACTACAAGAATGAATATGTCAGGCTCCTGCATGCTGCTACAAGATACTGCACTGCATGCCAGCCCCCCCATCACAGTTCTTATACTGTTACATGCTTTAGAACAAATTGTGAGAAAAACACAACATACAAAAATTCCGTACTCCCCAAAATTTTCTCAGCTATCAGAATAAATATGTCAGGCTCCTGAATGCTGCTACATGGTCTGCACTGTGCATCACTCCCTCACCATAGTTCTTGTAATGCCTTTTAGGGCAAATTGTGAGAAAATTATAGCATACACAAAAAAAATCTATCCTGCAAAAAGTGTTCTTAATGAACAGAAACATTTAGTCAAGTTGCTGCATGCTATTAAATGGTGCCATGCTGTGTTTCAGACCCAACACCACACTTCTTGAAATGTACTCTAAGGGAAGTGGTATGAAACTGTCATCCAAGAATTTTCCACAACAACCAGAAAAAAATCATTCAGGCTGCTGCACACTGCTACATGGTGCCATGCTGACCACACTTTTGCAATATACTTTAGAGGAAGAAGATTACTGCCCAGAAATAATCATTCTAATAAATTCTCATGTCCAGAAACTTTCACACTAATAAACAAAATGAGACGAGCTTCCTGAATTAATATGTTGCGTCTGTGCTGTGTAAGTCTCCCACCACAGCACTTGTCCTGATTAACTATAGTGCCCATAAATTCTGGATGTGTTCTCATAAAATGATCATATCTCTTTGGGGCACAGGTTTTGATGATGATCTTTGAGTATAACTTTGTGTCCTACCAGCAACGTTTACTATTTTTTTATCTTTTAGCTGGGGGGGATAGAAACAGTGCCTTTCTAACCATCTTTTGTTCCTGTTTCCTTCTTTTCTGATATTTATCACTAGGGTGATGAAATCCTGTTGCTGCATGGATCTGGCCCAAAGCTGAGTATTTAATTTACGGAGCATTTTTTTTGAATTTTTGGGCTGTGGCTGGGGGAGTGGAAACAGTGTCTTTTTGACCGTTATTTGTTTCTGTTTCTCTCTTTTCTGGTATTTATAACTAAGGTGATGAACTCCTGTTGCTGCACAGTCTGGACTGAACCTGGTTGTTTAATTTAGCAGTATTTTCTTCTAGGGAAAGTAAACATTCATTTTTTCTATTTTTGCTTTTAAATTCTTGAATGCTATTCATATGTCACTCTGTTTTCTGCTTGAGTCTCTCATGTTTCAGGTATTTTTAGTTGTGTGACAATGTAGAATCAGGAAGCATAATCAGGTTTATACTGTTATTCACTCTGGATACAGAGGGCAGGCTCACTTTAATGAGATCACACACAGTGGTGGAGAAGCTGGAGGAGGAGGTCTGAGCATAAGGCTGCAACATTGACCACATCAGCAATCTTGTGCAAAAGATGGCTATGGTTGGCTTGTTGGAGGAGACATTTATGACAAAATGGAAAGAGACCTGTGACTACAAGATCAAAATTATTAAACCTCTGGCACACTTCCTACTGTGTTGCACTTGTGAAAGGAAACAAAAAATTAAAAAAGAACAAATAACTTTTAGAAAGAATACTTACCATCACACTGATGATGGCCATGCCTTGAAATGGCACAAAGGTTCTCAAGACCAAATAAGTGGAGGAGAAGTCCTTCTTGCTGAATGTGAAGGCAGTAGAGCAAAAGACCTGTAAAGACAAAATTATTTAGACTGTACTCAATTAGCCACTGTGGGTGACTGCATGAATGGTATATTTGCTGTCCACTTCCAGTCTTACTATACCTGTCACTTGTGAATAAAAAAAAGATAAATTATTTTGCCTCAATTTAGCCACTGTGGCAGCCACTCTATATATCCATTGCAAACTCCCAGTCTTACTACACCTGTCACATATGCAGAAAAAGAGAACTTATTTAGAGTCACTTGGTCACTTTGCTGCTGTGTACCTATGAAACAGAAACTTATACTGAAAGAAGAAAAAATCATGCAATGATACATACCGTCAAATTAGTGAAGGCCATGCCATGTACTAGTATAATGGTGCCTCAGAGAGGGATAATACAGGAAGAGGCAACTTAAGCCCATGCTTTATGGGCTGTCTGGCTTTGCGACTGACTTGACAGTCATCCCTGTGTAGAGATGGGAGAAGTTGGTTAAATTTGCTCCATGAATTAATCCACAAATATAGCACAATTCACAGAGTGTAGATTGATTCAAGAAGTGCAGAATTTTGCCTCGAAGTAAGGAATTTTGCCCATGAATGGCAGAATTTCACCTGTGTATTGTTGAACTTCACCCACAAGGAGCAGAATTTTGTTGTTTGTGGGCACAATTCCATCATTCATGGGCAACATTCCACTGTTTGCAGGGTGAAATTCTGCTGTTCACATTGAAAACTTTACAATTTCTGGTGTAGTTAAAGTTGCAGAGGGCAGGGAAAACTTCACAAATCTCCATGAATGCAAATTTTGGCCACTTCGTGGCAACTTCACTGGCAAATTGAATCCTTGGCACATCTCTGTCCCTTTGAATGATCAAACCTGCAGAGAGAGGGAGACTAAAGAAAGAAAGAAACTCATTTTAATGTCACGTAACCAAGATGCAAGCTCCTACTGTGCAAGGACAGACTTGCCACAACAGTGAGAATAAGGAGTTTGAACAACAGTGAACAAGCAGTGATAGCAGGCAAAGTTGGGACTTGCTGGACTTCAGGTCTTGCTGACTTGATGGGCTGATTGGGTGGGGGCTTGACTTGAGAGCTGGCTGGTGGTCTGCCTGGGGAGCATTAACAGCCATCTGGAGGCCTGTGGTCTGCTAGGTGCTCCTGTATGTGGATGATACCATCATTTCAACAGCAGTGCTGACCAGGGTAAAATCTGTACTGATCTCCAAATCATCTTTGAGTCATTAGAGAAATGGTTCACACACAACAAACTGGTCTATAACTACAAACAAACAAAAGAAAACCTATAACCATGTTATTTTCAGCACCACAAATGAAAAAAGTCCCAACACCAGTCAACCTCAATGACAAGGGACAAAAAGTAGAACAGGTTGAATCCTGGATGATACCCTATCATTATCCCCTCACATGGACAATATTGTTAGTATGGCTAACAGAAGCTGTGTGTATTGTATAGTAACCATCTCAGCTTCACTATTGAAGCCAAGTGTCTTGTTGTTTCCAGCAAAGTCCTCTCACTTCTTGACTAAGGCCTCCCAGTCTATGTAGATGAGTGTGACTCTGTTCTAAATAGAGTCAGAGTGGTGTATAATAAGGCTTGCCACCTTGTATTGGGAACTGGCATGTGGGTCCATAGCAGTTTCCTATATTCCCTCACCAACTGGTTACCCTTTCAGGGCAGAGTAAAGAACCTAACCCATCTGCTTGCACAAAAGGAACTGATGGATCTCACTACCCCACTAGTAAAAAATTGATTACACCCCATTACCAATCTATATAGAACTAGGGGCCCAATTTTCAAAGCAGCCTGCATCAGATGCAGCTTGTGGAAAAGTAGGGAGCTGCATCTGATGCAGGTGTGGCAAGGGTAAAAGTAGCTATTTTAGAAGGTTTACTGCAATTTTCCACTTGTGGCATACCTTTTGGATTAGCTGCAACATACAGCCCTGCGCCAAGACCAGTGGCACATTGAAAGGCTGTGGTACAGAGCCAGTATGCATCACCAGACTAGTGCACAGGGGGCAACCCAGGTGCTCCACCAATCAGAAATCCAGGAACCAGGGCAGAGATGGTGCCAGCCAACACCAGGCAGTGGCACAGGATGGTCCCTTGCAGTCCCTTCCATATGGCAGTGTCCCAGGAGACTTGGAGCACTCATGTGCCACTATAGTCTAATGTCTGCTGTGGCAGGCTAGTGGCACTATCACACCCCACATCCCTGATGCCCAATCTTCCGGTGAAAAGAAAAAACACAACAAACCCAGTAGTTGTCCCTGGTGGTATAGCAGTTCCCTCCTTTTCCTCCCTGTCAGACACTGCTAATCATCACCCCATTCCCCTTCCACGGTCTCTGTCTTGATCCTTGATCCTGCCACCAGCAATCCCCTATTCTCACCACCTCAGCCGGCTGCATAATACACTATCAAGGAGTGTGTGTACAAGTACACATGCGCCTGGATAGCACATTATGCAGCCAGCAGAGGTGATGAGGGGATAGGAGTGCCAGTGGTAGGATCGAGGATGAGGACATGGACTGGGGGGGGCAAGGTGGTGACTGGCAGTGCATGACAGGGAGGGAAGTGTGGGAACCATCATACCATCAGGAACAACTGCCAGGTTTGTTGTGTTTTTTTTTTCACTGGAAGATTGGGGATGGGTGGTGTGCTATAGCACAGGGGCAACTTCCAGTTGTGTAGGAGGAGATCAAGGATCGCCGGTAGGGCACTATACCACCAGTCCAGGGCTGATGTATAGACACTGGGGATGGGGATCTGGCCTTGTGAGGAACATTTATTTTACAGTCATGTGAATACTTTAAGGAATGAGCTTGCCATGCTGAGGGACTTTCTCTATGCCCTGACACCCCTGCATGGCTACTCCCCTGCTTGTATGTACCTATGGCCCACTGCCCTCACATGTCTGAGTAGCACAACCACTTAGACCACCTCATGGCTGGTCTAAGTGGGGCCCCCAGCTGCGTCCATGGTGGGGCTTTTAAATTCCCAAATAAGAGGATGCTGCAGCTCCAATATGGCGCAAGCCTCCCTGTGACCTGGCGCATCCAGTGGTGCAGTGGGCTTTGCTGCATCTGCATTTACACTGGATGCAGGAAGCCTTTGAAAATCATGTTTGATGCAAGTTGGGCATAACTCACCACTTGCATCAAACTCTTGGGACACAAATCCCTTGTGTCCCTCTGAGCACTTTGAAAATTGGGCCTGAGGTGTATGGCTAGGAATGCCCTAAAAACACCATTTCAGAGAACAAACCTGTGAAAAATGCTTCTTTGCTGTAAGGGCATCAACACAGATGAAAAAATTACCTGAATCTCTGCTAAGTCTCCCAACAATTGCTCCCTTCAATCAAACTATGAGAACTGAGCTCACTCTGAGTTCCAGATGTTCCTTCTTCAGTTAATCTGTACACCCAACTGTCACTGTAACACTCTTTTGATACAATAATAACTAAGCTCTGTTCCTGTGGCTAATTGCATCCTACGGGTTGTTAATGACTACACTCCTCTGGAATTACTGTTTTTCTCTTACTGTTTGTGTGTATCTTTACATCTTTACTCAGGTGTGGAAGCTTTGTAAAAGTGCAACTGTGCTCAAAGGTATTTTTCTGAATTAAATAAAATAAAAATAAATGAAAAAATACTTAGACAACAAATTACAGGCACAGGAGCAACGTGGTGTGCAGGCAGGTAAACAACAGCATGGTACATTTGCAAGCTCACAAAAATAAAGTGCACAGTGCTTTTTATGGACAGTGACAGTGTTATGGGGAACAGAAACAGACCTAGAGCATGGTGATAATAAGCTTGGAAAGAAGGGGGACCCTGAGCAGGAAGTGGGTTAGAATAGAGGAAAACAGGAGTCAGGAGTTGGCTGATAGGGACAGGAAGGAGCAGGAAGGTGCCTGAGCTGCTGTGTAAAGACTGGGAGTAAGAGGCAGGGGAGGGCAGCAAGTTCTTGAAGGAGAGGAGACAGTAGTAGAAAGCAACATTCCCCCAGAGGAGTGAGGGTGGGGAATGGAGAAGGTATGGAGAGGAGTGGGAAGAGGCTCAAATCAATATTCACCAGTGAAGAAGGCACAGTGGTAATGGCGACATGAAGGTAGTGGGGGATTGAGAATGAGGAGCTGAGGAAGCAGTGATGAGTATGGGCAGAAGAGTTGGTGGCAAAATGACAGAAGGCATTACAGAGGATATCCAGTCTGGAAAGCTAAGAGGAAGGGGCAGTGCAATACACCATGTCCGCAGAGTCGAAAACTGGGAGAATCATTCTGGTGACCAGCTCCCAGAGGATCTGGAGGGAGAGACAGTCCTTGTTGTAGGACAGAGCATTAAGTTTATGGGGAGTCATCCATTTCATTCGGCATCTCCTTCTCTGAGATCCTGCTGGTCTAGGAGAGGGGAGCAGATGGACAGAAGGTCAGAGAAATGGAGATAGGGGAGCTAAATATGTGGCTCAAGAGCTGGTGCCAGGAAAAAAGGACACAAATTTGTGGGGTAACTGGCAACAGTTTTGGGACAGAATACCTCCCACATACACCAACTGTTGACAGCCCATGAGATATTTAATGGAATCAGTCAACAGCATGAGCTGAGAGGTTAGCAGAGTTCAGTGTGTCCAGGAGGAGTGGGTGGGACACCCAATCAAAACGTTTGGCCATATCGATGAGTATACTGTAGCTGAAGTGACATGTCCCTAATCCATACCAGTGAGAATAGAGTCATTAACTTGCAGCAATGAGGATATGGTGGAGTGGTACTTTCTAAGATCAGACTGATAGGGGAGTGGAAATTAGAGTAGTGAAGGAGTCTACAAGCCTGGGATAGACCGGGTCTCTTGCAGCTTTGCAGCAGAGGGGAGGAATGAGATTGGCTGGAAGTTGCCTGGGGAAGAGGGATCACATCCTTTGTGCAGAGGAAGGACCTATGCAAACTTCCAGGCCTGAGTGACAGCACTGAGGGAGAAGGAGAGGTTAAGAAGTTGAGAGAGTGGAGAGGCCAGGGCTGGAGCTGAGATATGTAGAAGTTTGGGGTCCAGCCTGTCAGGGCTGGACATTGAAGGGTTAAATGAAATCAGGGCAAGGAAGACATCCAGAAGGGAAACAGGAGGGACTTGGAAGCCTTCAGTTGAGTGGAACAGGGGAGTGGCAGCAGAGGACAGAAGGGGCAAGTTGCCAGGAGATGGGGGAAAGTGGAGTGCATAGGTGGTGAAGAATTCACTCAAAGTGAGCAGCAATGGAGGAAGGGTCAGAGACTGGTGAGCTGTCTACCAGGAGGACAGTGGGAGGTGACTGGGCTAGGGGATGAAAGAGGGAGTGGATAACTTTCCAGAATGTTGATGAGGAGCTGGTTAGACTGGAGATTAGAGTTGAAGTAGTGGGCCTTGGCAGCATGGACGACCTTCATACATGAGTTCCTGAGTGACCTGTAAGATAATAGGTCAGGCAGGGATTAGAAGGATTTGAAATGTGCCAAGGTTTGAACCAGGGACTTGTACAAATCAATTAGGTCATATGTAATCCAGGGGTGGTGCGAGCTTTTAACCCTGGACTTTGTAAGATGGGCATGACTGTCCCAGATGTGTCTAAGTATGACATGGAAGACTGAGAGAGCTGTGTCAATGTCTGGGACAACATAGAGAGGGGACCAATTGGAGGCAGCAAGGTCATGTAGGAGGGCATTAATGTCAGGTGACTTGAGTGATCTGGACCAAATGTTTTTGCGAGAGGACTGAGTAGGCCACACTTTCCTGACACAGTTGGTCATACACTGGTCACTAAAGGCACCTGGTAGGATGCCTGCTTCAGTGATACACTTGGGGTGAGAGGAGAGCACTCATTCCAAGACAGAATGGTTAGTGGAGTGAGGATTAAGCTTGCTGGGTTTAGTGGTTAGTTGAGAAAGATTTAGGGACTCAGTCCTGTGGAGGGGGGGCTTGGACGCAGGGGAGAGCCACTTTAAGTTGAAAACCCCAAGGCCGATAAGCTCACCAGAGGTTGCATGGGAGACAAGGGAGTCAACCAAGGAGGAGGGAGAGAGTTTAGGAGAGGCACAGAAGACACCAACAAAGATGGGGAGAGTGGAAGGGAGGGATAGCTTACAGTAGCTAGAAGGAGTTTGTGAGAGGAAGGGACTGATTCTCTGAGTATAATAGTGCAGGTTAGGAGTTGAAGGATATACAAGGTGACACCATCACCATGTTTGCTATGGTTCTGCCAGAAGAGGTGGTAGTCATGGAGAGCCAGGCTGCAGTCATGTACCCCAGAGGAGAGTCAAGATTCAGAGATACACAGGAGGCCAGGAGAGTGCTGAGAGATCCAGACTTTAAGGTAGTCAAGCTTAGTGAGGCTTCTGGCACTGAGGTGGAAAATGCTGAGACCTTTGGAAGAGTGGAGAGAGGAGAGGAGAGAGAGAGAGAGAGAGAGCCAGTGTTGGGTTCAACATTAACAGCAAAGAGGAGGAGAATGAAGATTAGGAAGAAGATGGTATGTGATCTCTGTCTCCTTGAATGTGGGAGAGTAAAAGGGGGGGGCTGAAAGGGAGCAGAAGGTTCAGTGGAGTAATTCAAGGTTTAGAGAGGGAGTATGGAAGAGCACAGGATGGATTACAGGGATAGGGTAGGGGGATTAGAAGGGAAGGGGGAGTTGAAAAGAGGGAAAGCAGAGCATGAGAAGAATTGAAGAAGAAAGGACAGGGGAAGAAAGGGGAGGGTAAGGGAAGATAATGGGGGACGAGGTGCAGGATAAGGTGATGGAGGGGACAGGGTTAGGTGGAAAGAAGAGTGACACAGACAGAAAGGGTAGGGAACATAGGTATAATGTAAGGCAACTAATTTTTCCTAGCTAGATCAACTGCAAATATAGTGACAATGAAACAAAGCAACAGTTATCAATTGAAAGAAAATCAAGTAGGCCAGTATGCAGACAGTGTAAATAAGATGATCATAAACCATGAGATAACAAGAGCAGGCTTGGCAGGCAGAAATTGACTATAGTGGAAGCAGTAACAGGAGCTAATAAACCATGCAGAAAAGCATATTAGTTACTGGTGCTAGAGGCACAAGTTCATGGTGACTTGAGATAGGTAGTGAGTAATTAATTAGTGATTCAGCTTTATAACATATAGTCCCAAGAGACTGGTACCAAATGCAAGGAGTGTGAGGGTGACCCAGATAGGATGTCATCAGTAGTCAGTATTTCTGCTCAATGACAGATAGTCCAATAGTTTGGTATCAAATGCACATGTTCAGTATACCCTTGATGATGAGAAAACAGAACCTAATAACTTACAGGAGTAGTACAGTCAGAATTTTTCAAAAACATATGTTGTGCAGTGTTTTCATTTGTATGTGTAGTCCTAGTGTGTCATTCCCTTTGTCTGCTATTAGGAGTGTTTTCTAAATTAGTCTACTAGTTTAACTGTAGTTTTATGGTCACTGGGGATCTCCATCTTCGCATAGTTTATTGCTCTTCTTGTTTCTACAATGCTTCCTGTCCCATGTGACAGTGCTGCATCTGGGACCATGGATTCAGCAAGCACTGGTTTAGTCACTTTACAACAGCAGAGCTGTCCAGTGAGAACTAATGGCTACATTTGCAGTTGAGCAAATATGTGAGGGCTAACTGAGTGGGTTATTCTGTAAGAAAACAGCTGGAGTCTTTTTTTAATTTTAGCATTGATGGTTTGGGATGATTTGTGCGCTTTTTATTGCTGTTTGTAGTTTAATGAAATGAAAAGTTTTGTAAGCAACACATTTACTGCTACTGGCTAGACCCAACACACAGATACAAAACAAAAATATTGAATTAGTGCTGTTTAGTGAAGGCCAGAACATCAGGCTCCTATCTCTAGTACTTGCTGCCTCACTGGTCCTGGGCACATCACTGTCACATGGGACAGGAGGCATTGTAGGGAAAAAGAAGAGCAATAAATCTTGCTAAGTTGAAGATCTCCAGGGGCCATAAAACTGCCATATAACTATCAGGCTAATTTGGAAAAAAACTCTTATTGCAAACAAAGGGAAGGACACAGCAAGACTACACACAGAACTCAAACCATTCTGCACAACATATGTTTTTTGCAAATTTTGAGTGTACTACTCCATTAATTAGGGTGGGCAAGTTACCTTACTGAAAGTTTAGCTGATCAGCAAATAGGACAGGCAGACAAGAGTGTAATGAACTGGAGCAGTATATCTGGCTGACAGCTGACATTAGGAAGACTCCAGTTGAGAGTCTTTTGCACTCTTCTTTAACTTGAAGATGACAAGTGGGAGGGATGCTTGGCTGCAGAGACTTTTATGCTGAGTGGTGGTCTCACACAGTTATGCCCCCACTAATCCATTGTCTGTCCACTGAATTGGTAGATTTCAGCCTGTTCTGGTTATGGAAGTCCAAAAGCAGAGCAGGCAAGGGATTCCTCTGTAAAAGGGAGGGAGATTAAAAGAAAGAATGCAGTCCCTCACACGTTCACAATCTCCAGTAGAGATGTAAGCTGGCAGAGAACAGAAGCAGAGCTTTAATGGTTCAAAATTGATAGGCTCACACAACTCCACCCACTAATCTGTTGTCCATCTGCCCAACTGGTGGATGTCAGCCTTTTCTTGTCACAGCAGTCCAAAAGCAGAGTAGGCATGGGATTCCTCGGTGTATGGGAGGGAGGTTAAAAAAAAGAACACTATCCCTAATGCCCGCTCACTCTCTCGTAACTATGTACGCTGGCTGGGAAGAGTGGTGGAGCTTTAAAGTTTAATAATTGGCAGGCATGCACAACTCCACCCCCCAATCCATCATCCATCCACCTGATTGGCAGATTTCAGCCTGTTCTGGTTGCGGCAGTCCAGGCAAGGGATGCCTCATGGAGCGAAGAAAGGTTCAAAGAATGAACATTGTTCCTCATGCCCTGTCAGTCTCTAGTGGCAATTTATGCTAACTGGGAACAGGAGCAGAGCTTTAAAGTTTAAACAACTGGTAGGCTCACACAACTCTGCCCATGATCCATCATCCATCCACCTAACTGGCAGACTTCAGCCTGTTCTGGTTTTGGCAGTCCAAATGCATAGCAGTCATGGGATTCCTTAGTGGAGGGGAAGGAGGTTAAAACAAAGAATGATGTCCCTCACACCCTCTCTGTCTCCTACAGTGATGTACACTGGCTGGGAACAGAGGCAGGGCTTTAAAGTTTAAAAATTGTTAGAATCGCACAACTCCACCCCCAATCCTTTGTCCATCTTCCCCATTGGCGTTTGTCAGTCTGTTCTGGTCACAGTAGTCCATAAGCAGAGCAGATAAGGGATTCCTCAGAGGAGGGGAGGGTGGTTGAAAGAAAGAACACTGTTCTTCATATCATCTCAGTCTCCAGTGGCAATATACACTGGCTAGGAACAGGAGCAGAGCTTTAAAGTATAAAAATTAGTGGGCTCACACAACTCTGCCACCAGATCCATCATCCATCTGGTCATGGCAGTCCAAAAGTGGAGCAGACAAGGTATTCCTCAGTGGAGAGGAGGGAGGGAGGTTAAAAGAAAGAATGCTGTCCCTCATGCTCTCTTGTTCTCCATTGGTGATGTTCCCTAGCTGGGAACAGCAGCAGAGCTATATTGTTTACAAACTTGCGGGCTTGCACTACTCCATCCCCCTATCCATCATCCCTCTGCCAAACTGGTGGATTTCAGCCTGGTCTGGTCATGGCATTCTAAAAGCAGAGCAGACAAAGGATTCCATGGCGGAGCTGAGGGAGATTAAAAGAAAGAACCCTGTCCTTCATGCCCTCTCAGTCTCTGGTGGTAACTTACACTGACTGGGAACAGGAGCAGAGTATTAAAGTTTAAAAATTGCCTGGCTCACACAACTCAGCCCCCCGATCCATTGCCCCACCACCCTAACAGTGGATTTCAGATTGTTCTGGTTGTAGCAGAGCAGACAAGGGATTCCTCAGTGGAGAAATGTGGGTCCTGGTGAGCATACAATGAGGACAAAGAGGGATCCCACAGGGTGTGGTATGAGGGCAATGACTTGCTATAATGTGAAACATCCTATCCAGGGTGCCAAGGGACTGAACAGAGGCAAGCTATTGAGAATATCTGTTGTCCTCCACCTCAGAAGGATTAATCTCTTGGTATCAATACTCTCCATTGGTAACCAGTGCAGCTATGTCTTGGAAATGACAGAATTTGGGGAGGAGGCAAGCCTAAGATATATAACTGAGGAGAAAAGGGGATGTGCTTCCTAGGATGCCACAGCAGCAACAGTGTTTGTGTGTCCAAAAATGTTACAGCTTGGGGCAGCTCCAAATAATGTTGAGGTGGTTTGCTTCCTGGAACTTGCATCTCCTGCAGTCATCTTGGTTAAAGAGGCACAGTGATTTGAGGCTAGCTGGGTGTGATATCATGTGTGCATAATTTTGTTCTGAATTAGGAGACCTCTGGTATCTGACAGGCCTTATGGGTAAATGCCCACAACTGGGACCAATTGGCTTCAAATAGCTCAACTCCCCATACCTGGGAGTATTTGTTATTAACCTTTCCAGAAGGATCTCGGGTATTCTGAAGAATGGCTTGATAAATAAATCCAGTCCTGCCTCTGGGGGCCTTAAACCAGGCTTGTAAATCAGAAGAAGTAGCACAAGGAGTGCTAGAAGGAAGGTGCTTAAGGCATCCAACAACAGCACTGCAGAGCTGTAGATATTTCCAGACATTTCCCTTGGGAAGCACAAAGTACTTCATATGATTTTCATATGAGACCAGGTGCATGGTATTGTGTTGTCATAGGTCAGACATGGATCAGAGACATTTTAACTTCCATGAACTCCAACTCACCACTTTCCAGATAATCAAACCAAGGTTTCCAATTTCTTCCACAAATTTAAAGAGACAGACACTGTGGGGCCTGCTCTGTTGAGATCAGCCAAAGAGGAGAAAAGGCAGGTCACTTGGAGGCTCTCATGGTAACAGTGGTGCTTGACAGCCATCCTCAGAGGTGATTCAGAGGGAGGACCGGGGAAAAGCTAGGACATCACACATTTAAATTCCACATAGTAATCATAGAACCAGGGTAGGCTTCAGTCATCTCTATACCAGTGGGCTCTGAGATTATCTCTGTTATAGTGAGGAAGCTTTACTTTCCAGAGCAAATTTCCCACAACAACCTCCATTTTGGAAAACCATGGTGCAGGAATCTCTGTCACCAGGTAGGAGAGGTAGTGTAGCAATTTTGGGGCCATACTCATCTTGCTTGCTGCTATCTTCCTGGCCAGGGACAATTTAAGAAGTTTCAAGTGGTCACAGCCCTCTTACAGTTCTTTAAGCAAGGGAGTAAGATTGTCAGACACCTCCTCAGCCAAATCCATTTGAATCCTAATACCCAGATTCTTGATGCCTTTGGGGAACCACTGCAAACCTCATAATAACCACCTGCCGCATCAAAGGAGGAGAGAGAGAACAATGAGTAGGATTCCTGAAAGACTGCCTGCAGGACCAGGGAGACCAATGTGGGAAGCAGCTCATACAGATCAATTGGAATGCTGTCCCTCCCAGGGGCCTTTTAAGGGGTTGGGGCAGAGATAGTCTGGATTTTGAGGGTGGCGAGCAGGGCCCCTAATGCAGTCTTATGGTCATCTAATAATGTGGGAATCCGGTGGCCAGCCAAAAAATTTTTCAGCTTGTCCAAGTCCAGAGGACCATGAGAGGAATATACTCCCTCATAAAAGAAGCACATAATGTGGCTAACCTCCTGAGGCTGGGTCTGCACCACACCACCCACTTCCTTCAGCCCATGAATGTACCTGTCCAATTGCTGCTTACATAGGAGGTAGGACTGCAATTTTCAGTCTTTCTCAGCACCATCTCAGTATCTGTGCTTCAGGGGCAGCACCATCAGCTCTGCTTTTCTGGTTGCCAGTGAGTTGTGCTGCATACAAATGGGCTGCAGCTCCCTCAAAAGGGAGGGGGGTTAGAGTGGTGGGGAAGTTATTTTTTAGCTCTTTTTCTTTAGCAGCCAGCTGGGATTCATGGTCTTGTTGCTCCCACTCCCCTTTCTGCTGCCAAGCAGTAGAACAGGACATTATATGTCCTTTCAAAAAAACTTTGAAAGCTTCTCGTGGAGTGGACTTGAAGCTTCCTATTATCATTCAGCTCAAAGAGGAGGCCACCTCTTTCTTTAGCCAGTGAAGGAAGTCTTTGTCCTGGAGCAGAAGTGGGGTCTAGGCACCAAGAAGCAAACTTTGGAGGAGGGTGTCCTAAATCCATGACCAGTTCCACTGGTGCATGATCAGATAGATATAGATGGGCAATGTGTGAGGTCTAAACCAGAGAGGAGGTGACACAGGAGACAAGCCAGAAATCAAGACAGCTGGAAGAAGACCATGTAGCTGAGAAATAAGAGTAGTCCAAGGATCTGGGATGCTGCAGGCTCCAGATGTCAGTCAGGGAGAATACTGATATTAGGTCTTAAACTGCAGTCAAAATTTTGGAGTGGGGCTTGGTGTTGCCTGACTTCCTGTCCATCTACATGTCCAGAAACAAATTAAAGTCCCCACCCAGAAAAAGGGGTACCTGGAGGCATGAGAGTCAACACAGAGTGGTGCAGGGTGTTAAGTAACTGGGGTCATCATGGTTTTGCCCAAAAACATTAATAGAAACTAGTGGGCTTTCAGGAGTGTCAAAGTGGGACACAGTCCATCTTCCCTCCATGTCCTGTGCAGAGACTGCTACACTTCAAAGGAGAGATGTATGCACTAAGATAGAAACCCCCACCTTAGAAGTAGGAGCACAGCTGTGCAATTCCAAACCCCCCCAGTCCCTTCTTTGCTTGACCACCTTCAAGGAGCAGAGTTGGGCTTCCTATGAAAGCAACATCTGAATTTTCATGCCCTTTAGCTTAGTCAAGATGCTTTTCCTCTTACCCAGAGAGCTCAGACCACTCACAATCCAAGAGCACTAGGTCATGCAGGCCATGTAATGCTGAGTAGAAAGAGAGATCATGGAAAAGGAAATTATCATGGGGGGTGGTGCCCACCCTGATGAGAGGAGTATAGTTGCTCATAAAAGGAATGCACAATGGTTGGGAGTGTCCACCTTGATGAACATGAGGGTTGACTGTTGGTCTTTGTGAAGTGTAACAATATTGTCTTAAGATATCATTTCCATAGAGTGAATACATAACAGTGAGATAATTCATGCAACAATCAGGGCTTCTAGCCAACTTGTTCCAGACAACATAGAATCAATAATTACTGGAATGCAAATGTCAAAATATGCATCTATCAGAGCCTTAGGGGATGGAGTAACACAGGTATTCAAGGCCCAGACCCCAAGGGGGTGCAAGACTCAGAACAGCACACATAACTTCCTTAGGCCAAGAAAAAGGGGAGGAGGTCAGGTGCATCTGCCTGACAAGGTCATCCTAGTCCCCATATATCTTGCCCTCTACAATGATTCATGTAGTGGTCTTGCCTTTGTCACAGCTTTCAAAAAGTTGGAGGGTCCATTATCAGATAGGGGGGCACCAGACAATAACCAAACACAGAGCCCCAAATTAGACAGGCATGCACTGCCATGCTCCTCCCAGCTGTCTTACCTATGGAAACTCTGGTGAGGAGGGTGGCAATCAGAGATATTGTGTGGGAGCCAGGGAACCCCATAATTAGGAGGAAATGAGTGCACTTACCTGCCTCTCTGCCTAACAGCCAGACATGTTCCTACAAAAGCACCTCTGGGTCTACCTTCCCCAAACAGCAGAAAAAGCAACATGAATGAGAGAAGGCTTATATCCAACAGGCAGACAGCAAGGGATGGGCAAGCATACAGCCAGACTGAACATAGTGCAAGCAGGCAGGGTGATAGGAGCTGAGGTGAGAATCAGCTCTGAGAAGCAAAGTGCTACAGCACCAGCCATCAAACCGGGGCTGTACTCATTGGGCAGAGATAGCAGGAATAAGGGATGTGGGAAGAAGCAGAAACTCATTACCAGCAAAACACACACACAAAAAATGCATTTGTCAATGCCAAACATTTGCTTGCATATATTTGGTTCAGTCATTGGTCTGCATTGCCAAGCCCCTTGAATCTTGAGATGAAATGGGCTTGGCAATGACACTCCTCTTAAATGCCGATAATCCTAACAAAATGTTTATTGCACAAGCACAAGCAAATGTAACAGAAATGATAACATTCCTGAAATTAAAGCAGTGAAGGGTTGCCTTTTGAAGTTTATGAACTACGGTTGCTATGAAGACATTCTTTTGTACAATGTCCAATTTATGGAGTTTTAAAATAGCTTATTTATTACTGATATAACCTTGCTTTGTAATGAACTACAAGCATTAACTTTGGCCTATTGTATTTTGAGAGAAGATACTGATTGGCAAGAGTGCTGTAAACATGCTGTAACCTTTATGGCAATCTATTTATTATATCTTCAGTTTAATATGATATCTGATGTTAATGCAATGCCTCAGTAATGTATTAAATATCTAATGAAAATCTGTGTATAAATGTAAACCAGATTCTGCTGGAGATTTTACCAGCACAATATTGTTAAATTTTCTGTACACACACTTAAAGGACCAAACTCTCAGATTATAATTTGAAAACTGTGGTCCTTTCCAGTATGGTTAAGTTTTTAATTTTTATAATAACAAATTTAAACTACTTAGTTTTGTAGGTTTAACAATTTTTTTTGAGCTGTTGACTGCAGGGTACCTTTTGTTTGAGTCATCTTTAACTTTACGTTTTCTGTACAGTAATAAGCACTCATGTTATTAGAGACAACTGAAAATGTCATTTTGGTACTTAAAACTGAGATGTAACATTTTGCCTTGTAGATAAATAGTCAGTGTAGAACAATGTGCTGGATTTTCACAATGCTATGTACAGTATAGCATCTTCATAGGTTTCATAGGTTGATACAGAGCTTTCAAAGACCAAGGTCCATTTACCTTACTGATTTTTTATTTTAGGAATACCCAAGGATGTTCTTTCTAATTAGGTAAGTGTCAAGTTTATTTTTGAATTCATTCATTGTTTTACTGACCACCACCTCGATTGGGAGCCCATTCCAGATTTTAGTTACCCTCACAGTAAACCATTGCTTTCTCCTACATGTGTTGAATCTCTCCCCACTTAACTGTTATGGGTGGGCACTGGTAGTGTGTAACTGTTTCCTCAGTACCAAGCACAGCTCTTCCCACATTTGTACATCTTGAGCAACATTAAATGGAAATGTTTAGATGTGTTTGTACATAAATTTCAAATAAGTAATACCAGTTTCATTAAAATATACACATGCTCCTTGTAAGTCCACATTCTTCTTCTTGATCATAAGACAGAATATAATGTTTCCTATTTTGTATTGGGTATGAAATGGTTGGACTGTTACATGCACTTTCTTGGAAAGCGGGAAGAGAAGAATCCAGATTCTCCCAGTTCTATAATTATTTACAGCTGAGATGCTATAATTTTAGTGTAGTAATCAAATACAACTGTTTTGAAACAGAATATGTGCAATTTGTCTCAGTGTTTTTAAAATATGTCCCATGTACCTGTGTTGGTTTTTCACCAGGCCATCTAGTTATGCACAAGTATGTAACCAAAAAAAGTATCAATGTTTACTTGTTTAGAAAACTGCACTGGTCTTAATCTAAACTATTATCGCACCACCATTGATTAAAACTAGTGAGAACCTGTCAAAACTAAGGGTGATATTAAAGAGCTACACATTTCTCTACAGTGGATATATTTTTTATTTATTTATTGTTTATTAAATTTTGTTGACCAGGTGAGCCCTCTGGGCCCCAGAGGTCCCTTTTTCAGTGGTGACCCGGGACTCATAACATAGGATACATCACAATGCGGTAAATGTAGAAAATACAATTATGATACAGGCTGCATTAATACTTAGTAACATGTAGAAGAATGTTTCAACACAGTCTGAACTCATAGCTCAGATTTCATAGCAATGGTTCTGCCAAAAGATAGGAAACAAACCAAGGGCAGTATCTGTATCCTTGCCTGCTAAGTCATGGTTCTGTGCTATGCTACAGTTTTTAAAGCCTGTAAATACTATCAATATTTGAAAGTGCTTTTACTTAAACCTTTGTGTGCTTAATACTTGATTATACAATGGACATGAACAATCATGTAACCTGATTGATTAGCTAAGATCTTTACATGTGAGCAAATCCTGCAATGGCACATGGCTAAGGTTGGCAATTAATAACAAAAAACTAAATACATAAATAAATAAATAAACAAGAAGAAGAAGAAGAAAAAACAAACACATTTTAAAATTATTTTTACACATGGGACTATTTATCTTCACAGCAAGGCACTCTAGGATGTGGGTAATTGAGATATTACTAACTACTTGTGTGGTTGTCACTGTCACACTGCTGCACCTCTTGACACTCCACTGGAGGTGTGAGTACATTCCCTAAAACCCCAGCCCTTTTATGCCTTATTGCTTAAATATCAAATTCATGAAAGTCACTGCTATGCATCCCCCTTCCAGAAATCAAACATGGCATTCTACATGCAAACATTAATTTGGTTTACCTTATATTTTATAACAGAGCATTTGTATTGTGGCCTATCATCTGCTAGCTATAATTCATCTTGGATAGTCCCCTTCTGGAGTTGATGTTTTCTTGTTTGTTTGTTTGTTTTGGGGAGTGGGATTTCCAAATTTAAACAAAAAAAAACAAACGAACAAACAACAAAAAAATTATTGTAATTTGAGTAATGTTAGCCCCTACATTAGGGTTAATTCACTTGTATGTTAAACTGAAAATTTGGAACTTTAATAACTTCTCAACGGTTCAAGTGATTTGCATGACATTTGGCATGTGCCATCAGGGACCAAAGATCCCTTTTTTGTTGTAATTAAGTAAACTTTATTCAAGAAATTGTTATAAATGCAGACAGGATGGTATAAATGAAACAACTTGAAAAATACAGATAGCAACAAAATACCAGTGATAAAAAAAGAAAAAGAAAGGGAAAAAATAATCACAGAACATACACAATTAACAAAATCACCCTCCCACCCCCACCCTCCAACAAAATTCCACCCTCCTCTCCCTATCCCTGTAAGTTCATGATGGAAAGTACAAAGAATGTTAAACAGGAGAGATGGAAAGTAAGGTATGTAGGTTACTGGATCTGGTCTGATAGATATGCAAGGATTTAAACACTCGAGCAATAGGTCTTTCAATATTTAAGGATGGCGGCATTTCAGTGAGCCATTCAGACCATGTGGGGAGAGTTGAGTCAGTTCAGTGTCTCAAAAACAATATTTAGTAACAGTTGGGATTAGAGCCATATTAGCTTTATGAGGACACCTGGTCAAAGAACTAAAATCTCACAGAATACAAATATGTGGAGTGAAGGCGCCATGTAGGCCTAATATAGGGTCACATTTATTTTGAATAAGGCTACAAAAAGAAGCAATGTGAGAGCAAGACCAGAGCATACTGTATGTAGTAAAGAGCCATCTGTTTCTTTACATCTAGGACAAACAGGTGATTCAGCTTTCCCCATTTTATGCATCTTAAAAGGTGTAAAGTATAAGTTATGAAGTATATTGAATTGTTGCAACCTGTCCTACTTAACAAATTTGTAGATGTCAGACCAGACTGAAAATCAGAATTGTTCATCTCCTCCAAGACCTAAGGCATTGACCCAGTAATAAGCTACTAGAGAAACAGTGTCTCAAATCCTTTGGCTAAAGGCATTATACAGCTAGAATATCTGGTGGCCCTGCTGCACCAAGATTGACCATGATTGAAACAAGACTCTAGTGTTATTTGACCAAGGGGGAGGGCCTAAAAGGGTAGTAAGGCAGTCACATATTTTGATAAACTGAAAAAAACTAAAAACAGGAATACTGAACCTTCTCTGAAATTGTTCAAAGGAAACAAAAATACCATTTTCAATAGGTTATTAGGGGTCAATGACATCAGACATAATCAATTCCTTCCAGTCAGGGGCTGTTTACCAGTGGTAACACTGAGATTGTTAAGAAGGGTTTGAGATGAGTCTTTTACATAGGACAGTTTCAAAAGTTTGCAAAGTTGTGCATGAGCTTGAAGGGACCAGAACGAGGGGGGGGGGGAGACATAAGATTATGAGGAAGTTTATGAGGGGGTAAATACAATAGGGAGCTTATATCCAACTGGCGCAAGCCAGGAAGGGGAATATTTATTAGAAACATCACCACCTGATGACCCCCAATGAAATATTTGGATCCCTGCAGGGTAAAATGATATCTTAAAAAGTGAGGGAAATGGAGACCACTGTATTTTTTAGGTCTTATCAATTTTTCATATACATGATGGGGTGACTTATTTACCCAGAGAAACCTTGAAATCATACTATGTAGGCCCTTGAACTAGGTAATAGGTAACACAATATTTAACATACCTAGGGGATATAATATTCTTTGAAGAATGTTAATTTTTATAGCATTTGCCCTACCCCACAGAGTAAGAGGTAAAGATCTCCATGTGTCTAAATCCTGGGCAATCTATTTAACCAAGGGGTCTAATTAAGAACATTTAGCTGGGAAATGTTTGAGGTGACTTTAATGCCCAACTAGTTCAAATATTTATTTTCCCAGTTACGCCCCAAACCAACAAAATCTGCTTTGGAAATATGTGGGGAGATAGGAAAGACTACAGTTTTATTTCAATTCAATTTATAACCAGAAAAAGTGTCAAACTGTTGGATAATGGTTAGATCCTTCTGAAGGAAGGTGGCAGGGCTGGTAAGATGCAATAATATGTCATCCACATAGGTTTACACTTTAAACTCAAGCACACTCACGGGAATGCCTGATACATCAGGAAGGGAGTTAATTTTGCTGGTTACGGACTCAAGATATAAGTTAAAGAGGAATGGTGAGAGGGAACAACTCTGACAGGTGCACTGAGATATAGTGAAAGGTTCAGAGAGAATTCCATTACACATAATTCTAGCCATAAGGTGGGAGTATAAAACATGTATCCAATGAATAAGAGTATCAGGAAAACTAAACTGCTGCAAAATCCAAAATAGATAGGGCAGTGAAACCCTTTCTAAAGCCTTTTCCGCATCGAGGGAGACCAACACTGTGTTCAGGTTGGCCTCCCTGGGGGTGGAAATTAAATGAAATAGCTTACGAAAGTGGTCACTGGAGAGTCTACCTCATTTAAACCCCACCTGTTCTGGGCTGAACAAACTGTCCCAAACCTGACTAAGATGAGAGGCTAAAATGTTAGCCAGTAATTTAGCATTTATGTTGAAAAGGGAAATAGATCTGTAATTTTTGGGAAGAGTGTCGTTTTTGTCTGGTTTGTATAAAACTATTATTTGGGCCTCCAAGAAACAATTGTCTAGTAAATTGGCTGAGTGAAGATAATTATACAGAATCACTAAATATGGAGCAAGTTCATCAAAATATACTTTGTAAAAACTGGGGGCGAAACCATCAGGACCAGGAGGTTTGTCTAGGGGAATGGAATTTATAGTTTCCCTGACTTCTGATTCAGAAATAGGGGATATTAAACTATTGGAGTCTGGAATAGATAGTTTAGGCAAATCAATGACTTCCAAGAAGTTATGCATATCGCCATAGCCAGTTCCAGTAATGGAATCTTCTGAATATAGTTCTGTGTAATAATCATGGAAGATACAAACCATATCACTGGGTTTGACAACAGGTGAAAGCTTTTATAGATTATGGAGGGTTTTAACCCAGCAGGATGCAGCCCTCTGACAGTCTCAAAGCTAACAGTTTGCTGGTCTTTTCCCCCTGGTCAACGTATGTGGCTTTCAACACTTTCAAAGATTTCTGTGCTTGTTCTAGTAATATTTCTAAGTACTGGGTCCACAGGTGGGAAAGCTTAATTACAAGCCTAATGAATTAAACCAGCACTATGCCAGTATTTGTACTACACTGTTAGCAAAAGACAACATTTCCTTCCTACAGTGCTGAACTCAAAAAAGATACTGTGAAGCAGCATAGTAGAAATGACTTGCAAATAAAGCAGCAGAGGAAAGTCTTTAAAAGTAAGAGGCAAGCAAGTCCAATTTCAGATGGTAATGTTAAACAGTCCTTGAAACAAATAAAGTGGATACATATTGCAGACTCCGATCATGGATGGAATCACCCTGTTGCTTTGGCCTCAAACAGATTGGGGGGATGTTTGGCTAGTTCCTGACTGCTTGAGTTGCTGACTCAAACTTAAAGGAGCCTTTTTCTGTGAAGCAGAGTACAACATGTGGTATTTTATATGGTCCACCCATAATTTAGATTTCATTACCTGCTATTCAGCTCTCCACTGGTGTACCTGCAAGTTAAAGTTCTACACTAGCCAAAGTCACTGGCCCTATCATTGCAGTATCTATAGAGATCTAACATGCTTCAGAACATGCACACAGTCCAAATAATTTAATAATCTGAAGATTAAAGGTCTGGATCTATCTCCTAGTGCAGGCTTGGGTCAGAGGGAGTGATGAGTGTGACCCACGATGTACCCTGGTCCATTTGGGGAGTGACCAACTATCTTGGAACATAATTTTTGTACAGATTTGATAGGGTTAGTGCCCTCTTCACCTTCTGGTAGCCCAAGGAGGACAAGGTTATTTCTCCGACAATGTCCTTCAAGGTCCTCCACTTTGTTTTCCAGGTGAGTCACAGTCCAGCATATATGGATTATTTTGGGTTCCAGTATGTTTTGGTGGTCTTCCAAAGAACTTATATGCACTTCAGCATCTGAGACACATCCAGTAAGTTCCTGCAGTGCAGGTTTCAGGATATTAAAATCCTTAATCAGACCACAGACTGTACTTTTAATTGAAGATAATTCCAAAAAGAATTGCTCAGTTGTTATTTGCTGAGGAGTTACAGCAGGAGGTGTAGGAGAAGACATGTTTCTCCATGGTCGTTTGGGTTCCACAGCCATCAGGAGGAGTGGCCAATCTTCTTTGGTGTTGAAATCAGTGGATTCTGTCTTAAATTCCACCACAACTTCTGAATGTTTGATTTCTGTCATGTCTTTTTTTTTAATTGAATATATTTTATACATTTCCACAACAAACAACATATAACAGACTAACAATTATCATACTGATCTATCTACCCCCTCCCCTACCCTCAAGTGATTTATGCCATGTCTTGACAATAATACAAATTGCACAGTGCTATAGAAGAGAGTTTTTAAGGGTCAAAGCTGCGAATTAAAGAAGAAAAGGGGATAGACCTGATGGAGCTCAATATAGGCACATCTACTCTCAAGCTAGCATCATGTGACCTCTCCCAAAGATCTCTTGATGTGGCAAGTTTCATTCTGATCTGATGTGTGGGTGCGGAGATATGGATTGTAAAAAAAAAAGGTGTAAATTACCATTTTTTTGTCAAATTCTTAGTCTCCACTTTGTGCAAAAAACATATGGAATTTTGGGTCACAATGGTGCCTTTTGAAGGTTTGGTGAAAAAATATAAATCCATTCCAAAGTTATTACATTTTACAGATTCCCATTATTTCCTATGGGAAAAGTTAGATGTCAGACTTGAAATAGGATTCTTGAGTGTGATTGCAGAATCCTAGTTCATGCTGCCACCATTTTGTTTTCAGTTAGCAAGTCAAAGAAACTTAATTTTTTTTTGAAAGTAAGAAACTTTATTTGATATTTATACAACATAACAAAGCCACAGCAGAACACAACAGAACATCACAAGTTATAAAAAAAACAACAGTGATGGGCCTGCCTGTCCCCTAAACATCCGGAGGCAGGCATTAAACAGGAAGAGCTGATACTATGTTTACATTAAGTAAGAAAGAAGTGACATGCAAAGACAACAAAGTTATTGAAAATTCATGAAACCACATCATGAAAGGCACATCTGAAGATGATAATGGTAAGGCATCTAATATGCCCTATTGGGTTAATAACTTGCCTAGGCATTCCTCATGGAGTAAATCATTTTTTCTTTTCCTAAAGCCTTTAAGATTGCATTATGCCATTCTTTATAAGTAGTTATCTCATCATCCATCCTATGTTTAAGGATAAGGTTTATGGCTGTGGGTGGAGCCTACAGCCATCTTGCTGTCTGTAGCTATAAAATGGAGTATCGTGGAACACATATATTGAAGTTTTCAATGTATCCTTCCACATCTACAAATTACTATGCCAATTGAAATAAAATACTCCATTCTTTCTGTTTAGAACGTTGGAGACATATCTCCAAGCTGCTTATCCAATAGGCATTAGGAAACTGAGACAGCGTGTTAAATATTGATTACCTATTAAACTGGAAATTTGTTTACCCCCTTCAAAATGCAACAACTTGCACATTGAAATACTTAGCATTTAAACATGTTCTTGCTACAAGCTTCAGTTAAGCATGTATTGTCTTTCAAGAAAGATTCATACCTCATTAATGTCACCCTTTTCCAGAAAATCTAAAAAGATTTACAGTTTTTTTTTTACCTCGTAAGACATTATCTGATAAACACTGTCTCAGACATTTGCCAGGTCTTCTGTGAAGTATCCAGGTGAAATATATAGCAACCAGTAGGCATTTTTTTACAATGATTTTTGGGGAAAAAATATATTGAGCTACAACAAACACACACACACACACTGTACACACCATCCTCATTGCCACAACATTCACAATTAATACTGCAATCTAATATGTTATAAAACAATAAAGAAACTGTTTATATCAGTGAAACACAATGAAGTTCAGTTTACAGTAGATTTCCTTTAAATATTTATTATCCTATATTTTGTATCCTGGATAGCACAGGGGAGATGCTACATCTCATTATCATAGGGGTCTTCATTTACATATTTTGCACTGTATTTACTCAGGATGTCACAGATGACATGCAATATCTTGTTTTCTGTGGGGTGATGATTTTATCATTTTATAGCATATTTATTCAAGGTAGCCTAGTCCAGATGTAAAATATTGTTTTCTGTGTGTTCTGATTTTACACAATGCAGCATAATATTGTGTAGATGTAGAGCCCCACTGAAAATGAGATGACATTTCTTCTGTGAACTATCCAGGCTAAATATATAGCAATCAGCAGGCATATTCTAGGAAAACACATTGTAAAAATGTGTAAAAGGAAGACCACATTGTAACTGCCTCACAACAGATCTGCAAGGTGCCAATTCAGTAGAAATAATGGGTAAAAGTACCCCAAAAGCAATCCAAAGACATTTCAACTCTGACCAGAGCTTGCTCTGGCAGTAGCCACAATGAGGGAAATACAACATTTCTAATTTCTAAAAATGGCATTTAGGTGGATCCTCAGTAGAGAAATTTGGGGAGTACAGGTCATCTCCAACCCCAAAAGTTGGTCAGAATTGCATTCAATTTCATCCCAGTGAAGCTGCGCTTTGGGACAATCCCATAAAATGTGCTTAAGGGTGCCTTTATGCAGTTTACATCTGGAGCATACATTAGATTTGAGTTTCCCCATCCTATGCAATTTTACAGGAGTTTAGTATAAATTATGGTTAAACTTATACTGCATTAGTCTGAACCCATTAAATTTGAGAAATGTATGACTATTCTTCCACCAGAGAAAGTTGTTTGTCAAGTGTGTCAGTTCTGGAACCTCAGCCTGCCAATATGTACAAGTCATGCTATCCTTAGGATGGTAAGTGACAATGATTCCATGTCATAAAGGTGATCATGAAATAGCGACCACCATTACAGTGAGTGTACATCAATAAAAAAACAAAAAGTTGATATACATTCCCAGCAATGAAACATGGCAAACATGGAAAAGGTTGCTCTGTGGGGGTCTGTGTCCCCCGCACCACCCCTTACAAAGGATTACTAACTTCAGGGAAGTGCATGTCGGGAAGAGGGAGAAACTTGAAAAAAACCCTCCCGTACAAAAAAACCCCACCAAAATACTATGTCCCTCCCCAGTCCCAAAACTTGCACCCTCCCCACTGTAGCTAGCCACCTTCACCACTCCACCATGGCACCAGCTTGGCAGTCTACCACCATACTACCTTTTACATACCTGCCCCCCTCTCCCGGTCTCCCTCCCATTCTTCCCTTCACCGTGTTCTGCGCCCGTTGCTACCCTTGCAGGGTAGACCACATAACAGGTGGTGAAAGTGAGTTGATCATATTTGAGTTGCTCACATTCAGTCGCCGTTATGACGGTATGCTGTGACAACAGTTTCTTACACAATAATGTGGTAGCATGTAGTTGGGTTGACAAAGTTCCCTTTTCATCCCAATGGATGAAGTTCCCAGTTCCCTAGGGCCTAGGACCTAATACTTAGGCAAGTAAATATAGGCTAGTTGCTTTTCTTTCACAAAAGAAGTAACATCACTGAAAATGTAAAAACATTTGCCATTCAGCTGTAGGGCTCCCTTTTTCCATGCCTGTTGTTGAATGTAAATTTTTTCCTGGAAGTTTAGGCATTGGAGAATGATAGTTCTGGGTTTACCTCTGGGTGGTGGTTGCACTTTCAGAGTTCTATCTGCCTGCTCAATGATATAGGTAGTTCCCATCTCTGGGGGACTACTTGCAGTAGTTTCTGAATGAAAAGCAGCATATTCCCACCTTCCGCTTGTTCTGGGATGCCCACTATCACAAGGTTATTCTGTCTATTCTTGCCTTCTTGGTCCTCTATCTGAACCTCCAGTTTTGCCAGTTTTTTCATCATTTGTTTAGTTTCATTAGCCTCTCATTCTTGGGTATCCTTCAGTGAGTTAATTCTAGTTTCAGTGTCACAGACACGCACTGACAGGTTGTCTACTACAGGTTCCAGTGTGCAAAAATCACAGGCCATTTCTAGCAAAGTAATTTTGATAGCCACTAGCTCGTAAAACAAATCTGTCAATTTTGTCTGACAATTCCTCTCAATCTCCTGACTCCAGAGGGGAGTCGGAGGGTGACTCCTGCTTCTGTTTTTTGGCTGGTGGTGTGCATGGTGGGATTGGTGGTGCTGATGACACTTCCATTTGTAGTTGCTCAGAATTAGCTGTCAGAAGTCCAGAGTTGCTCTAAGTTTGCTAGGGATGTTCCCAAACAGGTTGTTAATATTTGAAAATAGAGATTGATCTTTTTAACAGGTTTTAGTCTTGTTTAAATTAGCCGTGGGTTACAGAGCTGAAAGAGAGCTGCCAATTGCTTCAAGCACATTACGTGACTCCGAAACATAAATTTCTAAAAAAATAGTGCTCTTAGTAAACACCAACAGTTGCGTTTACCTAATTGGTGCCCAAGGAATTGGATTTTGGGGTCAGTTTTTTCAGTAAATGTCCACAAATGTTTTTATTTTATCAGGGGAATTATTTAACTGTAAATTGCAGAAATCTGTCACCATGAAACAGTATCTTTTGCACCAATTTGTGAAAAAAGATTTTTAATAGCCCCAGATAACAACTTAGGATTCCATTTTAAGTTTCTTCATCACTACCTGTGGAGCACCTTTTTCACAAGCCGCATTGGAGTTGTGAAAACAATAGCTAGATGATTACTATAATTGGTTTGAATAATTTTTTTAAATGATTGCAACTAAAAATATAAAATGTGAAGTTATAATATTTGAACCAACAACGTGCTTTCCCTTTCAAAATAATGCAAAGCACAGTGACTGGTGTCCTGGGTTGTCCTTTGGCCAGCCTGGTGACTTCCATCAGCAGTTTTTTATAAATCTGGCTATTATTTTGATCATAGGACAGAAATTCTTAAAGAGTGGATGCCTCTTATAATGCAGACAAAAGAAAACTCGTAAAACATACTGTACAAACAGGAAAAAAAAGAAGTGTATATATGACTTCACTAATCATACTCCCTCAAGTTCCATTTTTTGGCATTGGTGTTGGGCAGAGCACATAAGCCAAAGAAGGGATAATGCATGTTTAAGTATTATTTTTTTATACAGTATATCAGATTTCCCATCCCACTGTCTTTCTCCTTCTTCAGTTTTTATTCCTAATCGAGCGCTCATGAATTGAACTTAAGGAGAAAGGGTGTTCTTGCAATCTACAAAATGACTCGGTAACTGTTTTTCCTTGTATTTTGAAAATTTCTGCTGTGCAACCTGTCAGTTTCCTATAGACAGCAATGTATTATCCTCTCTGACTGACCCAGGTAACTTACCAATCTTTGTAGGTTTCTGCCCCCTATCACTTTGCTTGCTGGTATTTGGGTTTCTTTTGTCTTGCTTGGTGCATGGGGAGGAGGGATAGCTACTTTTGTGAAGGGTGTGCTCTGTGAGTCTGTGGAGGGAACCAGTTTGATAACATTGCAGACACCCTTCATCAAGCCATAATTAGATTGTTTTCCCTGCTGAAGTTTTGCCAGTTATTTTTTGTCTTGCATCACTACTGTATGGACTGGACAATTTACAATAACAATGGCTATTTGTCTAACATGAAAACACAACTCACAGCTACATAGATATGACACTAATTTAAATAAATGTCCACACTATATTATGCCCAATAGAAAAAAAAACTTATTTTTCAGAGATGCTGATATTAGATAAGACAGGAAACTGAACCTATTTAAAAGAACATTCATTTCTGACATACTGTACAAACATTTCAATAATATTCCAAATATTCAAAAAATAACAGATTATGTCATATGTGATCTGCTAAATATATGGTATATGAATCAGACAGTTTTATACTATACAATAGGTATATTTTTCAGTGCTTAGACTATTGGATCCAAGAGCCACGGGTGAATGGAGAATGTGATGAGGCATTGATGTTTGTCTGTAAGCACTGAAATCTATAAAATATGGTGCAGAGCCTACTGGCTGAGATTTCAAAACAACATTACATTTGTGGCCAGCAAACTAATGAGCAGTTATTTCAAAGGTAATCAAAATAGTGATTCAGAGGATACTAAAGTAAGTGCTGCACATAAATATAGATGTTGTAGCAGTAAAGGGGCTTCTAATAACATTGCTTGTTGATATTGTTTTTTGGTTAAAGTTAGGTAGATTTTAACCAAAGTTTTGAACAAAGACAGAAAAGAATAAAACCACACATAGAAGATTATGGAGTGATGGCAGTGCAGGGCCCTCTGGGCACTGCGCTCCCAGATCAAAATAAAAATACAATTACAGTCTCTGAAAATTTATGGATGGTTGGGAGGGCAATAAGCCTACAGTTATACTTTCTCCGAAAGTACAGACATTCTCTGCAAAAAACTATGTTAATGCACCATTAAGGTTGAAGCATCTAAAGTAAGGAAATATGACCTTAGGGTTCCCAAGCTTAAGACCCCACCCTGTATGCAGGAAGTGGTCTGAGGGGTGTGCCTTTGGGTTTTGAACCTGAATGCTCACCCAATTATCTTGTACTCTACCTGTCTTGCCTAACTTACTTATGGAATGGGGTGAGTATTAGGGTTCAAAACTCCAAGGCACACCCTTCAGGCTACTTCCTGCATACAGGGTGGGGGTGGGTTCTTATGCTTGGGAACCCAAAGATTGTATTTCCCTACTTTTGATGCTTTAACCATAGTGGTGCATTATCATAGTTTTTTGCAAAGAATATATATATATATAATATTATTGTGCCAGTATTGTTAGGGTTAGTGTGAGTATTTAATGTTACAGGTCAATTTTTGCATGGCAATAAGTTTGGGCAGGATCAACAGATCTGCTTGAAATTTTGCATGCATCTTTGGAAGGACAAGGTCTATCGATGTACCAAAATTTGGTTTGAATCCCTTATGTGGTTTCTGAGATACAGTGTTGAAAATAGGAGATTTGTATGTGTTTTTTTTTTCTTTTTTTTGTTAACCTGTATCTCAGAAATGGCTGCAGCAACAGGGCTGAAAATTTCAGGGTAGAAAACATTGCCCTCACAGATGTGCCTTTTGAAGGTTTGGCAAAAAAATATGAATCCATTCAAAAGTTATTAATCTTTGTTTTTCCCATTATTTTTTATGAGCAAAAAATAGATGTCCCTAGCGGCATAGAATTCTAAGTCGGAGCAGTGCTCCAACTTAGGATTTTATGCTGAAGTTTAGTAATGGGCATATGATTCTATGGCAGAGGAGATGTCTGCATAGGATTGTATGCTGAAGGGTACAGGTGCAGGTCAGCACCCTGACCCTCAAAAATGACTGTGAAACACTGGGGAGTTCCATCTATAAGAAACAGTCATGGTACAGTATAGGAGAATGGGGTGAGAGTTAGGGTCCACAACCCTAAGGCACACCCAATGCTTGTTGTTGTGTGGAGGGTGGGGGTGGTGTTGCAATGACAGGGTTGGGCGGGGGGTCTAGTGTGGCCCATATTCCCAAGGCATACCACAGCAATTGTGGGTGTGTGGAGGATGGGGTGGTGTTGTGATGGTAGGTTTGAGTGGGGGGGGGTGACCCATGACACTAAGTCACACCCTGATGCTTGTTGGTGTGTGTAGGGTGGGTGCAGTTTCAATGGTAGGGTTTGGTGGGGAAGGGGTATAACAGTTGTAAACTCTAACATACAATTTCCTCACCTGTATCACTTTGGTTGAAGGCCTATGTCTAGAACCCTAACTGTCTTTTAAACAAAGTTTTTGTTAATTAATTTCCTTACTTTTTGACATAGTATAATAGTATCCCAGTTGTGTGAAGTTTTTTTTATTTGCTATCTCTCTATATATGTGTGTGTGTGTGTATATATATATATATATATTATAGTGGAGCGGTCGCACCACTATAGTTAGGGTTCAGGGGTCACTTACATATTAAAGTCAAAAGTTTGGGTGTTAATAGCTTTGGACCCGTTCAACAGATTTGCTTGAAATTTGGTATGCATGGTGGGGCATCATATCTCTCTTGATCTGCCAAATTGTGTTTTGGTTGAACTTACAGTCTTTGCATATGAAAGTGCTGAAAAATGCAAAATTATCCATTTTTGGAGGCAGCTTTTGGGATTTTGGACATGGCCCTGCACGGCCGTTGTGTGGCATGCTGCTCTGCAGGATGGCTCATTTGAAAGAGCTTTGGTGGCCAAACATGCCGCTTTTTGTTTGGTGAAAAAATATTAAGGCATTCAAATGTTATGCCAGTTTTAAGTTTCCATTATAAGTCAATGGAAACATTTATATGTATGTTTTGCGAACAAAGAATGGGGTTCTGGCCATCTGGTCCCCCCTGGCGATCAAAGAATTTGCAGCCTCGCAGTGCAAGAATCTTTGTCACTGAGAATTTTCAAAACCCTTTGATCATGAGGTCCACCATTTTTTTTTAGTTTTCCGATCGGAAAAACAGAAATATCTTGGCTCAGGGGTCACTCCTGAAGTAAAACTTGGATGCATATTACTTAGGTGGCTCCAATCTATCTAGCCATGCCTTTGGTTTCATCCAAATCAATCAAAAAATAGTCATTAGCTTTTAAAATCTTTGTTCACAGCTTGCTAATGATCTTTGATCACGAGCCTGCAAATTCTTTGATCATGAGATTCTTTGATCGCGATCGTGCATCATGAGGGAAGGACGAGATGGTCGGAATAAAAATTCAATTTTCTCAGCCCAGGGGTGCCCTAGGAAGTCAAATGAGGGTGGATTTTACTCAGGGGACTTTGTTCTGATGAACCATTACTAGAATTCCTTCATTTTCTTGATTTATAGCATTTTTAATTCTTTGTTCATGAGTCTGCAAATTCTTTGATCATGACCTGCAAATTCTTTGATCACAAGATTCTTTGATCGTGATAGTGCATCGCGAGTGAGGGATGAGATGGCCAGATTTTAAAATGATTTTTCTCAGCCCAGGGGTGACCTACAAACTTAAATGAGGCTGGGTTTTGCTCAGGTGGCTACGTTCTGCCCCATCTTAATAACAATAATAATGTATTAAATATCTCTGGTAATCTAGTGGCCCCCCCATCATAATAAAAAATATTATCATGTGTAATGTCCTGGTAGTCTAGTGCTCCCCAGTGTGTATTTTTTTACATCCCTGGTAGTCTAGTGGACCCCCAAGCTGTATAAAATAATTACTACTGTTAATATCTCTTGTAGTCTAGTGGCCCCCCAATCTGTATGAAATAATATTCATTGTCATTGCACATATCCTTGGTAGCCTAGCGCCCCCCCATAATAAAATAAATAACCATTTCATATTTCCTGGTAGTCTAGTGGTTCCCCACCCAGCTGTGCCAGCCACCAGCACCACCCTTCCCCAACCAGTGACTGGCACAGCCCACCCTCTCACCTCCATGGCAATGACAACTGACTGTCATTATAGTCGGTAATGCAAAGAGCAGAAATATTTCAGAGCACCTCTTTGCATTAGCACTCGCAATGCACACAGTTGGCAGCTGGCCATGGGGGTAAGAGGTGGGCTGTGCCAGTTGTCAGCTGAGGAAGGGTTGGGGGGAGCTGGCTGGGCTGGCATGGCTGGTTGGGGGGCCACTAGACTACCAAGAAAAATATAAAATGATGATTTATTTTATTATGATGGGGGAGGCACTAGACTACCAGGGATAGTAACAATAATAATTATTTTATACAACTTGGGAGGCCACTAGACTACCAGGGATGTAAAAAAATAAACATTGGGGGCATTAGACTACCAGGAAATCACACATGATTATATTTTTTATTATGATGGGGGCATCAGACTGCCAGGGATATTTTATACATTATTATTGTTATTCAGATGGGGCAGAACAAAGCCCCCTGAGCAAAACCCAGCCTCATTTAAGTTTGTAGAGCACCCCAGGGCTGAGAAAACTCATTTTAAAATCTGGCCATCTCGTCCCTTGCTTTTTGTTCGCGAGTGAGCAAATTCCTTGATTGTAACCCTGCAAATTCTTTGATTGCTAAATTCTTTGATTGCAATTGTGTATCGTGAGGGTAGGATGAGATGGCTGGAATAAAATGTCTATTTTTCTCAGCCCAGGGGTGCCCTAGGAGGTCAAATGAGGGTGGGTTTTACTCAGGCAGCTTTGTTCTGTAGACCCATGGTGGTTGTTTGCCTTTGGCACAATTCTTTCAATTTTTTAAATTACAAAACTTTTTATTCTTTGTTCGTGAGCCTGTAAATTCTTAGATCATGACCCTGCAAATTCTTTGATCGTGAGAGTCTTTGATTGCCATCTTTGATCATGAGGGCAGGACAAGATGGCCAGATTTTTTAATAATGGAATAGATAGGAAAATGTTACCAATGTTTAACATTGAATAACTCAGAAATGGTTTGGTCTTTTTACTTGAAATTTGGAGGGTGTTAATGGCATGTCCAGTGGATATAAATTACAGTGATTATATGTTGGAATTTTTTTTTTTATTGGAGATATGGTGTGGTGTAGTTTACATTCTGCGGAAAGTGTTTTGCTTGTGGTGGTGCCTTGAAATTGATAGGATACCTTGACTTGGTGTCATGGATGTAGTTTTCAGTCATTGTGTGTGTAAAATGTCATCAGGTGTAGAAGTGTGCCAGTGTGACAAATGAAAATTTCAAACTGTGACATGTTATATCTCAAACACTGTTTAGTCTTTTCACTAGAAATTTGGAGAGTGTTGACAGGATGTCCTGTGGATGTGAATTGTGGTGTTTATGTGTTGGATAATTAATTATTTGCAGAGAGATTGTGTGGCACAGTTAATGTTTTGAGGACAGCGTTTTTAATTGTTCTACTACATTAACATTTGTTTACTAGCTGGTTGTGCTGTTGTCAGCGTACTTTTTAGTCATTAGCTGTATAATGTGGCCCAACACTTACAAGTTGGTGGGAGCGTGGGGCCCGTAAGGAAATTAAATGCAAAAAACTTTGTTAATGCATCAGTTAGGATTATTCTACAGTGACAAAAGTGAGGACATTTGACATTAGGGTTCCAACCCCTGCACCCCACCCTGCCCCCACCAACAGGCATTGGGGTGTGCGTTGTGGTTGTCATCCCTAACTCTCATCCCATTCTCCTGCACTGCACTACCTCAGCTTGTTTACACATGGGATGGGGTGAGAGTTAGGGTCAATGACCCCAACGCACACCCCGGTGCCTGTTGGTGTTGGCAGAGTGGGGGTGGGAACCCCGATATTGAATTTCCTCACTTTTGTCACTGTAGAATAACCCACACTGATGCATTAGCAAACTTTGTTTTGCATTTTATTCATATATATATATATATATATATATAATAGAAGCATGGTAATGCCACTATAGTTAGGGTTCAGCGGTCATTTACATACTAAAGTCAAATGTTTGGGCATTAATAACTTTGGACCCATTGAATGGATTTGCGTGAAATTTGTTACGCACATTGGAGCATGGCAGATCTCTTGATTTACCAAATTGTGTTTATGTCGAAGTGCCAGTCTTCGTGTACAAAAGCACTGAAAAATGCAAAATTATCCATTTTTGGAGGCATCTTTTGGCATTCTGAATGTGGTACTGCATGGCCATCATGTGGTGTGCTGCTCTGTGAGATGGCTCATTTGAAAGAGCTTTGGTGGCCAAACTTGTTGCTTTTTGTTTGGTGAAGAAATATTAAGACATTCAAAAGTTATGGCACTTTTAATTTCCCATTATGTCAATGGGAAAATTTATATGTACAGTATGTTTTGCGAACAAAGAATGGGGTTTTGGCCATCTCGTCCCACCTGAAGATCAAAGAATTTGCAGCCTCATGATTCAAAAATCTTTGTCCTCAAGGAATTTCAAAAAGTCTTTGATCGCGAGATCCGCCATCTTGTTTTCAGTTTTCTGATTGCACAAACACAGATATCTCGGCTCAGGGGTCACTTCTGAAGTAAAACTTCAATGGGTTTTACTCAGGGGACCCTGATCTATCATGCCATGGCTTTGGTCCATCCAAATCGGTCCAAAAATAGAGTTATTAGCCTTTAAAGTCTTCATCCGTGGCTTGCTAACGATCTTTGATCGCGAGCCTACAAATTCTTTGATCACGAGATTCTTTGATCGCGATCGTGCATCGCAAATGAGGGATGACATGGCCAGGTTTTAAAATGTATTTTGTAGCCCATGGGTGCCCTACAAAGTAATCTAACAGTGGTTTTTGCTCAGGGGGCCTGATTCTGCCCCATCAGAATAAAAAAAATTAGTTCCTTTATCCCTGGTAGTCTGGCGGCCCCCTCCCCATCATAATACTGTCCATATATCCCTCTATCCCTGGTAGTCTAGTGGCCCCCAATGAGTATTTAATAAATATGACAGTTTTCTTATCCATGGTAGTCCAGTGGTCCCCATGTATGTTTATTAATAATCTGTCTTGCACATATCCATGGTAGTCTAGTGCCCCCATCTGCATTTGATTATTATTAATTTCTCTGGTAGTCTAGCAGTCCCCTCACCCCATCACAAAAAAATGTATAAGCATCTTCAATGTCCTGGTAGTCTAGTGGCCCCAACCCCCCACCCTGCCATGCCATGCCAGCCCACCCAGCATCCCCCCACCATTCCCCAGCTGGTGACTGGCACAGCCCACCTCTCACCTCCACGGCCTGCCACAGACTGTGTATATTCCAAGTGCTTATTCAAACAGGTGCACTAAAATTATTTAAATAGGGGCTAGGTAAAAAACTAGACAGGAAAGTCATAATTCATTTGAAATTACATTTTTTTTTACATCGTACGGTTCCTGAGATATAAGCAATTTAGTATTTCAAGTCATTATTTTGTGCTCCGAGGTCAATTATTATGCATACATTCTTTGTTTTCACTGTGTTTTTCAATTCAGTTTTTGGGGAAAAGAAGGGTGTTCCCTTTCGTTACTGTGCCAGTTAGCATTTCCAGTTGCACTTCCATTCCTGTTTACGCCATCATGTGCATTACACTTTGCGCTTTCCTTTTGTGCTTACATTTTTGTTTCCATTTCATTTAGCATTATTATTGCTGTTACCATTTCGATTTGCATTTGCAATTGTGGTACTGTG
Source organism: Neoceratodus forsteri (assembly GCA_016271365.2). NCBI lineage: Eukaryota > Metazoa > Chordata > Ceratodontiformes > Ceratodontidae > Neoceratodus > Neoceratodus forsteri. The sequence continues at coordinate 1,024,123,511 of CM028129.1, forward strand.
TCCATGCGCATTGTGGTTTGTGTTTCCGTACGTGCTTGCATTTGTTTTTCTGTTTCTGTTTCCTTTGGCATTATTGTTGCTATTACGGTTAGTATCTGCATTTCCAATTGCGCTACCATGAATGTGTGTGTTAGCAGTTGTGTTTCGTAAGCAATTCTGTTTGTGTCTCCGTTTCCCTCACTGTTTGCTTTTACATCACTTTGCAAATGCATTTCTATTTCTGTTTGTGTTACCATTTACGTTTAGAGCACCACGTGCGTAACTGTTTGTGCTTCTGTTTGCATTGCACTTACTGTTACTATATCACACAAAATCACATGGTGGGAGTTTGGGGCCCTTACCCCATGCTACCACCAACTTGCACAACTTTCTACTTTTCTATTCTTTCTTAAAAAGTAAGGAAATTATCTTGCCTGGTGGCGCTGAGGGTTGAGGCACTGGATACCACACCTCACACTACGCCGGTGACCCAGTTTCAGGAACAAGCTTGGGTCATTGGGGGTCAGTGGGAAGGGAAGAGATTAAGCATCTGGAGGACTACTGTCTCTTCCCAGGGAGGGCTCTAGGGGTTGCATCACACTGAGGTAACCTCTGGTGGAGACCAGGGGAAAGCTGAGTTTGTGTCGTCACACATTGCGAGGGGTGATGCTGAGGCAGGCATCAGCACTTGTGCCATTGATTCCATTGCATGACTGAGCATCAGGGGAAACAGGAAAAATGGAAAAAACCTCCAGAAGATAGGCAAAGGCACTGCTGCCAGCTCCACACTTGCAACACTGGGCTCCTCACTCTCCCAGGCCCTCTACTCTGACAGGCTCACTACACTATAGATAGAGTGCCCTGGGAGGATAGGGAAGCCCTTCCCCATAGGGGCTTAGATCCGGGGGTGCAGCCTGGTCAGAGTGAAGGAGTAGTTGCGGTCACCACAATGGGAGGTAGAGAATGGATTAGGCAGATGCTGGAGAGAGTTCCTCAGGCAAGGCGGCAAAGAAATAATGTGTGTAAAAAAAAAAGGAAGGAAGGAAATTATATGCAAAAAACTTTGTTAATCCATCAGTTAGGGTTCTCCTACAGTGACAAAAGTGAGGAAATTTGATTTTAGAGTTCCAACCCCTTGCACCCCCCACCCCACCATCCACCAACAGGCATCGGGGTGTGCGTTGTGGTCCTTCTTATGACCCCACCTCATAAACCCCATAGGTGAAAATGTTCAAATGCCATTCTACTCCACAGGTGCAAAAACATGTTTGTGGCAGGATCTGAAAAATTACAGCTATACTATTCATGTGGTTGTGTGAAAAAATGGCTATGTTGAAAATTTAGAGTCAAAATATTAAAAATTGCCAAAGTTATGAGCATGCGTAGAAATATTTCAATGAATATTTGTAACACAGTAATTTTTAGTTGTTTGTTTTTTTTACCAAGTTTTCAATATGGTGTTTTTAATGTCGAACCTCATGAACACTGGTACTGTCATTCTGTTAATCAGTCCTGAAAGGTGATTTCATGCAGTGACCACAAAATCAAGTTAGGGGCCCGATTATTGAAATGACAGTGCCAGTGTCCATGACAAGGGGTCCTAAAAAGCCCATGTTGAAGAGTTGATAAAAAAATACCCCAAAATGCCAAAAATATCAATATATGTTCAAAACACCATTGAAATAGATTATATGGCACTTACGTTGAATTCTCAGTTTGCAGTTCAGCTTTGAAGAGTGCAGACATGTTCTGGTCCATAGAAGAAGACAGCCCAGGACCTAAAGTGGTAAGTATAGGGTGCGGGTGTGTTCGGTGGGGGGTGCTCAATGGGAGGGTCAGGATGAGGGAGAGGGTCAGCGCCAACAATGATGGACCATTTGAATTGTTTCAGGATTAAAAAAAGTTAAAAACATCATGGGACAGTATTCTTTTTTTAGGTAAAAATACATTATTAATACTATTAGGGGACACCGGGAGTGGGCTCTTCAGTGTCCCACACTGCTGGGGTGTGACTTGTCAGTGCTGACAGTGGGATTGGGCCCCCCATGTTTGCAATAATTCTAACAAGAATGGGCTGGTGGCAGAGATTATTACTATATAAATGTAAAAAGATGAAGGGGATAGTGATCAGCAGGTAGGGGGATGCCACTAGACACCAGGAAAAAGGGGTGGCACAAAGCAGACTCTGCAGCCAGCAGCATGAGTTCTAGCTGTGGGTGCAAAATTCAAGAAAGCCCCACTGTTCTCATACAGAGAATGGAGAAGAAGCGGTCCTCTGGCTGAGCTCAGCACCAGAGATTTTGGGTGCCCAGGAAAGGTGTTTCTGGCTACAGTGAAAAAAAAACAGAAAAAAACATTAGAATGTAGCTAAATGGATCCAGTTTAGTTAAGTTCTTATGTTTTTTTTTCTGTATTACATTCATTTTGACATGTTTTCTTCATTTTCTGTCTCTCACTAATGGCAAAACAAGATGGAGAACACAACACAGCTCTGAGAAACTGCAGAATGCTCTATGTGACTCTACATGCAAAATAAAAGAAGCTTCTGTAAAATCAAGGGAGCTCCTGCAAAAGCAGCTAGGCTGTATTGATCTTACATGCAAAAATGGAGTACCTCTTGTGAAAACAAAAGTATTTTCATGCAGAACATCTAACTTTTCCCAATAGGAAATAATGGGAAAATTAAAAATTTTATAACTTGGAGGAGTCACATGATGCGACACGGAGAGTAGCAGCCTTGCCGCGAGCTCTGTCCCTCTCGATTATCAAAACTTGTGAATATCCATATTGGACTCGCAAACAAGAAGATTTAATTCCTCTATACTGTTTATTAAGTGCCTTCTATAAGTTTACCTGTGAGCAGTTTCAGCAACATGTCTTATTCAATGGAGACGGAAGAGCCAGTCCAGGAACTCGAGGCCAAGCGGCCCCGTCGGAGTTCTTCTCACATGATCTCCGAGGAAGAATTGACACCTACCCGAGTGTATTCAGAGCTTTCCACTATAAAAGAAGCTCTTTTCAAACTGATTGAAGAAGTCGCTGACTTCGAACCGGCGTTGACCCAGTTAGCCCGGTGAGTAACAGACACAGAAGCGAGGATAACCTCCGTAGAGAGGAAACTGGAGAAAACCGACCCTACTCAGTCTGAATTTAAAAGATCAATTACCAAGCTGGAAGATCATTTGGAAAACTTAGAGGGGAGGAACAGAAGAAATAATCTAGTCTTATTAGGACTCCCTGAGGGGGATGAAGGTCCGAACACTATACTATTTCTACAAAAATTCTTAAAACAGATGGTAGGCCCCTCACCAAACGGCTCAGAGTTTATAATTGAAAGAGGCCATCGGTCTCTGCATGCTAAGCCACCAGCATCGGAACCTCCCAGGCCAATTATATTTAAATTACTCAACTATCTGGATTGAGACTTTATTTTTAAAGAGTCCAGGAAACTCTCTGCTATATTGTGGAAGGGAAAAAAACTCAGACTCGTCCCAGATTTAACAGTGAAGACGCGCCAGCTTAGGGCAAGCTATCGCCCCATCACTTCTAAACTATGGGCAGCCGGTATCAAACACCGAATGTTGTACCCAGCCCGTCTAGAGATGATTCTGAAAGAGTGATCCAAACACTTCGATTTGCCCAAAGAAGCTCTAAAGTTCCTGAGGAAATGCTACCCTGATCTGTTTTCGAAAGGATGAAGAAGCAATTTACTGGGAGAAGTATGGAGCTCATAGTGGGACATTTATAAAAGACTTGGGTGTATCCAGCCATTACCAGATTATGGTGTGGCTTCTCTCTCTCGGTGGGGATCTACTAGCCGAAAGTTTGGCATAAGCCAATCTTGGACTATAGTTGGCTTCTTGTTTTTTTTCACATGAGTAAGCTCTATTTTGCCTCGGACTTTCATTTACTTGCCAGGTGATGGTCGTCTTTTATTTTTAACCGCTAGACGGAGCTCCATTTCTACGAATGGGTGGACTAATGTAGCCTTTACTGAAGTTCTTTATTTTCATTCTACCTTTTTATAGATAAGTGGTTTATAACTAAATGCTGCAACTTAGACCTGGGTCGGGGTTCTCCCAGGTAGTCAGAGGCCAAAGGCTCCAATATGTCTTCCTTGTTTGCAACCCCAAACGAATTGCAGCATGTACAGGCTACTTTTGCAGGATCCCCATTATATTTTCAATTTTGCTTTAAAATGCAAATTTATTCTTGGTTCCTGGTGGATTCTGCAGCTGATGTTACATTGTAAATGGTGCGAACATTAAGAACCTGAGGTGCAATCAGTATTTAGTTTATACATGTGGTGGTTAACTCTTAGATCTATTATGAGTTGGTGTAAGGCCCCCTGTCTTTGCTGCAAGGATAAGACTCTGAGGAGGTCAGGACGACTGCAATGATAGATCTCTACCAGTAGCAATGTACCTCCTTTTCTTTCTTTATATGCAGCACATGATATTAATGGTCTTTTGTTTCTTACAGGCAAGACAGTCAGTTTCTGCCAATATGGCGACTAACTTCTGGGAAAAGATACTGGAATTAAAATAAAAGGAAAATGGAAAGTATAAAGTAAAGTGTGTGGAAGTCAAATAATAATAAGGATGGGACTTAACCGAGAGTATTCACAAAGCTTCTTATAGCTTATTGCTTTTTTCTATGTCCGGATTGGGGGGGGTAGAGCTCACTTTCTAGCCCGCACCATGGACCAGTTGGCTAGGTGTAGGCTTTGGGCCAGGTTATACAGTAGGTATGTTAGGGGTAGGATAGGTTTTTTTGGGGGGTACGTTTGGGGGTGGGCTAACCGAAGAGTTATAGATTTTTTTCTTGGGGGGGCAGTATCTTCCACCATCACAAAGGGGTTTATTGTTGGCACTTGTATGGCTAATGGTTTAAATATCCTTTCTTGGAAAGTAAAAGGAGGGAGAGACAATAAAAAGAAACATATCATCCTAAATCACCTTCTGAAATTTGACCCTTCAATTGTGTTTCCGCAGAAAACCCATATGTTATGTGAACAGTTACATCACTTCCAAAAAAAATGGGTAGGTCAGGTTTTTGGATCAGGATTTGCATCTAACAAATGGGAAGTAGCAGTACTGGTGGCTGAAAGAGTCCCACTTACATCAGCGGAAGTCATTTCCGATCCGGAAGGCAGGTTCAATTTTGTTGTAGGCAAAATTGGTAGCCTAGACATTGTTTTGGGTTCCATCTATGGACCAAATTTAGAATCCCCATCCTTTTTTACATACCTGGCTACGGTTTTGGCCCCTTTTTTAAATTTGCCCATACTTTTGTGAGGCGATTGGAATCTGGTACAGTCTAATGACTTAGACCGCACCTATCATAAAGGAACTAAAAGATCCCCCTCGCACAGGGCTCTGCAGGAATTCACAGCATAGCTGGGCCTTGTAGATCCTTGAAGGATAATTAATGCTTCAAGTAAAGAATTCACATTTTTCTCCCCAGTCCACAAAAGCTATTCTCATCTTGATTATTTCTTGATTAGCCAACAGTTACTACCTTACATAGTAGATGCTAATATCTTAGCCCGAGTAATTTCCGACCACTCTCCTATCATGTTGCAGTATTTGTTACCAAATATTCTAATAAGATCCCACTCTTGGACACTTAATAACAAACTATTGTATGACAGCCAAATAGTGGTGCAATTCCAAGAATTTTTAACAAACTCTATTACCACCAACTGGGGCTCGATCAATGCAACAGACCAGGTATGGGCCGTGTTGAAAGCCACTTGGAGAGGGGAACTTATCAGCATAGCATCGGTGCGGAAAAGGAAAAAAAATACCTTCTTAACTAGTTGTTTAAACAAAATTAAGGCCCTGGAAAGCAAAGAGGTTGGCACACTTTCCCAACCACAAGAGCAAGAGCTCTCTGCTCTTAGAGCCATGTATACTAGTGTTCTCCAGGAATCCATTGAGAGATTCGCTTCTTTACTAAAAGCCTCATATATTGGCCAAGGCAGCAAAGTGGGTAAGCTTCTAGCATGGCAATTGAAGCAACACTCATCCGCTAAATGGGTCACAGCCTTAAAGCATCCTCAGACAAATGCTTTGGTCGCTGATCCAGAAGGAATATTGGCACTGTTTCAAGACTATTATAAAACATCATATTCTGGAGAGTCGAGAACTCCGGAACACGACAACAAGATGTGGGCTTTTCTTGGAAAGATCTCCTTTCCGACTTTGTCAGAGGAAGCTAAACTACTTTTAAAAGCTCCCTTCTCAAGTGAGGAAATATGGGAAATCATTGACTCTCTAAAGCCAGATAAAGCGTCGGGTCCCGATGGCTTCACTGGCCTTTTTTATAAAACCTTTAAACGATGGCTAATACCCTTGTTACTCCAAGTATACTCATGTTGGTATTCCCATGGGGTTAGTGATCAAACCTTGTTTGAAGCAGGAATAATCCTTTTGCCTAAACCAGGGAAAGACCTGTCTGAAGTAGGTAACTACAGGCCTATCTCGCTCCTTAATGTAGATGTTAAAATATACGCCAAAATCCTGGCTAACAGACTGGGGATAGTATGGAAAGGACTATTCAGGCCAGAACAAGCTGGGTTCATGGCTGGGCATTCCTCGGTGGATCATTTCAGGAAGCTGTTCTGTTTAATTTCCTCGGCTGGGGCTCCTGAACTAAAAGCATCTCTGGTATCCCTAGAAGTGGAAAAAGCTTTCGATAGAGTAGAATGGTACTTTATTTTTGCAGTATTACAGAAATTCAGTATTCCTCAACGGCTCATTGATCACATCCGTGTTCTTTATTCATGCCCATCGGCCAGAATTCAATGTAATAATCTAATCTCGGCAGTCTTTCCCCTTTCCCGAGGTACTCGTCAGGGTTGCCCTCTTTCTCCGTTCCTCTTCAATCTGTATATCGAGCCCCTAATAAGGGCCCTGAAGTTGGACAACCTAATACAGGGAATTCATGTTGGTAATCTCGAAAGCAAGATATCTACCTTCGCGGACGATCTGCTTATACATATAGAAAATAGCAGAGAATCGTTATCTCAATTACTCCAGACCATTTCTTGTTTTAGCATCTTCTCAGGTTATAAACTAAATAGGAACAAAATTAATGTATATCCCTTCTCTCCTCTTCTACCGAAGGATTGGTGTTCCTCCTTGGGCCTACGATAGCAGGAAATCTCCCTGGTTTATTTGGGTATTAGAATCTCGAAAGACCTTTCCAACCTTACGAGCCTCAATCTAATCCCCTTGTTCAAAACTATTAAAGAGGACTTAGAGAGATGGAACAAACTACCCTTGTCTTTCTGGGGTAGAGCAAACACTTTAAAAATGGTGGTTTTGCCCCAGATATTTTACCCCCTTTTTAATCTTAACATCTATCTGCCTAAGTCCTTCTTCAAGCCGCTACACAGATTTTGTTCAGATTTTCTGTGGAAAAGCAAAGCCCCACGTCGGGCATATGCAAAACTTACTCGCCCTAGGAAACTAGGGGGGCTACAGTTGCCTGACTTCTATGTTTATTACTTAGCTATTCATGCTACGAGATTCTCGCAATGGGTGGCCGTGGCCGAAGTAGCCCCAAGTTCTCCCCTCTGGTTAATTTTAGATCGTTCCTTAATTGACAGCCACAAGATAGACTTGGAAGCTCTCTTATATATCCCCTGGTCTAAGGTTCCCCCAAGTATAAAACATACTCCATTAGAATGGGACGTGAAGGCCCTACACCAGCTCTATTCTTTGCTTCATAAACCTTACTTAAGGGACCTGATGCAACCTTTGCTCAATAACCCAAACCTACAAATAGGTAATCACCCAATCAATAACTTCATAGGCAAATACTCTTCCAAAATTCAACTGGCAGAGTTTGTTTTGGCCGACTCAATGATTCCAGCACCTGCGCTTGCCACCAAATTCGAGGTGAGTCATAACGACTTATTACGACTTTACCAGGTTCACCAGAGTGTATGCCTTTTCTTAGGGAAAGGTCCATGGAGCGAAGGAGCCAGAGTTATACTAAAAAATTTGAAAGAATTAGCACATAGCCCAAAAGCAATTTCCAAGACTTATAAGTTAATTTTGTCAGAGGTAATGCACAAATATACTCCCACAGCTCACTATTGGGAGACTAACCTTATTAAAGGATGGCCAGCCAAGATTTGGGAAAGAATTTGGATGGATACTTATTCCTGCATTAAACAAGATAGACTCAGAAATATCCAATTCAACATCCTACATAACCTTTACTTTTCCCTTGCCAAATTATCCCAGATTTATAAGTCTTCTCCCTCCGGCTGTGTGGACTGTGGCGACTCTTTTGCCACTTTATATCCTAAACTTTGGGCCTGTCCAAAAATTGATAAACTCTGGGACTTGGTCAAACAGTGGGTGGCCCCCTTTTGTAATATTTCAGCCTTTTTTAATGAAAATGTATGCTTACTAGGGATGTACGCTCAAATTCTAACCTTGACTCAAAAGAGGCAGATGGCAATGATAGCTCTCGTTACCAAGCTGGTAATACTCCGGCACTGGCAGTGCAGTTGAGAACCTTCATTCAGAGAATGGGGGGATGAGTTTTTAAATGCTCTAAATGCCGAAAGGTGTGTTACCAGTCTTTTTCAATCTGCCGAGAAATTTCAGAGGTGCTGGGGTGGATTTATTGTAAATTTAAAAGACAAATATGGTTACTGGGGGGGAGCGAGCTTTGAACCCCTCTAAGCTAGGGCCCCCTTGGAACCAGGTTATCTATGTTCCTGGCCACTCTTCTCTTTCCCCCTTCCTCCCCTTGAGGTAGACAGGGATTCTGACATGGAGTTATCAGAAAGGGTCTCTCTTAAACGCACTTTTTAGTTTTATTCCTTCTCCCCCCCTCTCAGGTCTTCTTTTCACTCCTTTGATGGTGTTTCTTTTGTTGTCTCCCCCTCCTTCAAGGTGGAACTTCAAGGTTTAACTAATGTTTTATTTTGTAGGCTAACCTGAACTTTACCAACTAAATACCTACAAGAAAAGTAAACTGGTTTGTAAGTCCTAAGTATTTGCTGCCAAGTTGGGGGTGGGTTGGGGTGTTTTTTTTCTCTTTAGTAGATACTGCCATATACAAACGCTAGCTTCCACATTTTGATAATGTTTGTTTGTTTGTTTGGTTTTGTATTAGGTGTATGGAATTTAAAAAAAATAAAGTTATTTGCAAAAAAAAATTTTAGAACTTTTGAATGGCTTAATATTTTTTTTCACCACACCTTCAAAAGGCACATCTGTGAGGCAAAGGCTTTCAACCCTGAACATTTCAGACCACAATCTAAAGCTCTTTCTGAGACACAGGTGGACAAAGAAACACCAAAAAAAAAAAAGAAAAAAACATAAATTTGGGACTTTTTAACACGCTGCATCTCAAAACCCACACAGTGGATTTACAAAAAAAATGGCACTTCAAGAGATCTACACATAGAGATCATGCATGCCATTTTGTGCAAATCCCTTGATCATTTCCAATGTTATTAAGGTTCAAAAACTAGGCTTTAACATAAAAGTTTGTACTCATCCCTAATATACTGGTGCTACTGCAGCAGTGGAAAAAATACACACACACACACACACACACACACACACACACATATACATATATATATATATATATATATATATATATATATATATATATATATATAAAATACGGGTGCAGTTGCACTGGTATAGTTAGGGTGAAAGTGCACTTCTATGTTAAAGTGCAAACCTTGAGGGTTAATTCTACAAGAGTAGTTCTGCTTTATGTCAGCAGACCTACTCTTGGAGCAGCCTGTAGTGATCAACAGCAGAAATTCGATCAATTGCATCTATGACTCCTAAATCAGAAATGACTTTTAAACACCAAAAAAACTAAAGCAATGCTTTTTTCACCCCTTTTCATGCAACAAATCCATCTACTAATGGAACACCGCCTCAGATTACCACTCTACTTGGTGAACCTTTAGAATTCATAGACAAATTTAAATATCTAGGGGTCTGGATCGACCACAAACTTTTATTAATTTATCATATTGAGGAGCTGTAAAAAAAATACAGAAAGAGACTTGGTCTTTTTTACAGGATTAAGCATGTTCTCACCAAGGATGCAAAAAAGAGATTGGTGCAAACCATGTTCTTTTCCCTGATTGACTATGCAGACTTTCTATATAGTCAAGGTCCTACCACCACGCTAACTAAACTGGATATGCTCTACCCCTAGCATTGCGGATCAGCACTGCTCTCCCTTACTCAACTCACCACTGTGCTCTTTATACAGCTGTGGGTTGGTCTTTCCTAAGCTTTAGATGACAGAGAAACGCTGCTGTGTGGACCTATAGTACCATCACTCAGAGGTTACCCTCTTATATCTCAGACTGTCTACCATTGAGAATCATACCTAAGTATGGGCTGAGAAGTGCTTAGTATATTTCTTTGACTGTGCCCAAGGTCAGATCACAGTTTGGCTGGTCTGCCATAAGCTGTATGCAACCATTGCTGTGGAATAAGTTACAAGAAACTCTGAAACTGTTCCACCCTATCAGTCTAGCAACATTCAAATCAGGTTACAATTGCTCCTTCAAAGAAGCCTGTAACTGTTTCCATTGACATCTGCCATTTCTCCAGTTATTGGTGTCCTCCCTGAGCCTAGCCTTGTATCATGTATCAAAATTCTGCCATGATGTCCCCTTACTATTCTGCCCCTCCATCCTTTTTGCTTCAACTCGTACTGTCCACGGGTAATTGCTGACTGCTTACTATCCTTTCCTCCCCCTAACCCTTCCTACCCTTTTTAGTATACTGCCCTAGCTTGTCATATTAGTGTTTACATGGTGAGTTTTGCTGTATTTTAGGATACCTCACCCCTAACTAGCATGTATCCTTCCATGTTTACCCCTGTTCAGTATCAGGGTCTCTTTGTACATATTCATGTAGCTGTTATGTGGCGGTTCTATTGTTATGTTCCCAGATTCTTTCTTCCTTGATTGTCACTATATTGCTAATTGTCCTGACCCCAGCTCAACTCTCTTTGACATGTACTGCTGTAACCTCAATGTCCTTTATTGTCTTATTGTTTTATGTCCAGGTCCATCTTGAAAATGAGCTTGTTCAATGATGTTCGCTTGGTTAAATAAAGATTTTGATTGATTGATTGATAATAACTTTGGAGCCATTCAAAAGATTTGCTTTCATTTGGCATGCATAATCTCTAGGAGAAGGTCTCTTGACCTGCCAAATTTGGTGGGAATCCATTGAGTGGTTTCTGAAATATAAAGTGTTGAAAAACAGAAAAATCGAGATTTTATGACATTTTTTTGTCATCCTGAACCTCAGAAATGGCTTTATGTTGTGGGTTGAAATGTACAGGGTAGAAAGGATTTAGCTCACAGATGTGCCTTTTGATGGTTTGGTGAAGAAATATTAATCCATTCAAAAGTAATTAATCCTTTAATTTCCCATTATTTCCTATGGGAAAAGTAAAGTGTTCAGTACAAAAATAGAATTGTTTTGAAACATTTGTTTTTGAAAATTGGTTATTTTTGTTTGGAAATTGGGCATTTTTTGTGAAAATGGGGCATTTATGTTCCAAAATGGGGATTTTTGTGAAAATGGGGCATTTATGTTTGAAAACAGGGCATTTGTTGCAAAAATTAGGTATTTTTGTTCAAATATTGGGCATTTTATTCAAAACTTTTTTTGTTCAAAAATGAGGTATTTATTTTGAAAATGGGTAATTTTTGTTTGAAAATGGGGCATTTTTCCAAAAATGGGAAAATTTTTGTGAAAAGGGGGCATTATTTTCTAAAAATGAAGTACTGTTTGCAGAAATGGAAGCATCCCATTTTCAGGAGTGAGGGAGTGTTTTTGAACATTTTCATATTGTTTTTGGAAAAAATATACTTTTTCAACCATTTTCTCCAATTTTCGCATGTTATCAAGTACTGGCTATGTAAATGAAAGTGTTCTATTTTCATAAGTGAGGGAGCATTTTCAAACATTTTTGTATTGTTTTTGCAAAAAAGGCACTTTTTTGACTATTTTCTTCAATTTTTACGTTTTCCAAAGATGCGGTGTTGCTTACGAAAATTGTTCTGCCTGCTTTCAAAACCATTCTGTATATTTTGAACATTTCTCTGCTTCCACATTGGCAGATACTAATTCATAGAAAACATACAAACAGAGGTGAGAAAGAAGTAAGTGCCTCAGCTGGGATTTGAATCCAGGCTGCCCGGAATATGTAGAATAGCAGAAATCAATGACAGTGGTGTGATGAGAAGTGCACATAGCTGCAGTTTAAAGAGCCACTGACACCGAAAGTGCTACATTGCAGAATCCAAGTAAGCACACTCCCACTAAATCTCATACCCAAAACTTAATTTTTACATTACTTGGTTTTAAAGTTATTAGCCATTTTGTAACTTTGATTGCACTACCTGTACAATAAAAGCAGGTGTCAGTAAAGAGCTGCTGATGATGTCATGTAGGGAGCTCAAAGTCTAGTAATGACTGTCAGCAAGCTTATAAGACCCATTTCTCCAAAGTTGTAAAGATCATGTACAATGGTTTTCACAAGTAAAACAGACAGCACCAGTCAATAAACATTGCTAGAAATACTATATATATTCCAGGTTTTGTAACAAAGTTGATACAATTGTATTATTTAATGCTGTTTTTGTGTAGTCCATTTCACCAGGGTTGCTAGATACTAAGTCAGCATGCCTCCAGACTGCTGAAGCCAGTTAGAGTGCTACTAATTTTATTGTGGTTTATTATTGTCTGCTTTACAATATGTTTTAATAGGGGCCTATATGTGTTGATTCCTACTGGGGTGGATGTGTTAACTCTGGTAAAATGATCATTGTAATTTAGAATAGAACATAGATGAGTCTGCCCACCCCCCATTGACAAGGAGATGGGATAATTGTTTAAAATTTCCATTCTTAGAAGTTGCTTCAATTGATTGATAGGTGTGAATGAGCTCAGCCTTTCATCAGAAACTTATTCAGTCTGCAAACCTCACCGTGTGCTATTATCCAGCATTCAGCAAAAGGACCTCAATAAAAACACATCCAGATAAAATATTGTCAGTTTTGTTACAAAGCCTGAAACACAAAGTTTTTAAAACAATGTTTACTAACTCATGTTGCCTCTTTTACTTATGAAAACCATTGCACATGATCTTTACAGCTTTAGAGAAACAGGTCCTATAAGATTACTGACATGGAACTATAAACTATAAAGTCCCTAGATGACACCAGCAGTAGCTGTTCACTGAAATAGGCCTTCTTCAAACAGGTAGTGAAATCAGGGTTATAAAATGGCTAATAACTTTAAAATAAAGTAACATAGAATTCTACTTTTTGGTATGAGATTTACTGGGGATATGCTTATTCTAATTCTGCAATGTAGCACTTTTGCCCAGATATTGTCAGCAGCTCTTTAAAACATCCTGGGTTCGAATCTAATGAGTTACACTTTTCTTCCCTAATGTAAACACTGGCAAAATTCCTGTTTTTTAGCTCTATTCTTCCAATGTGTTTTTTATTGATGTGACTGTTACTGATATGTCTTAATAACAAATGTTTACATAAATGAAAGAAGGTACAAAATTGTACTATCTTGATTGGCAGATGAGATTGGACCCTGTGCTTCCACTGTGACATATGAATATTGTCCTACTATCTGGATGTACGGATGGCAGCGCAGAGTATTTGGACCATGTGTTCCGACAGCAAAATGAAGATACAATTATACTATGTGAAAAAGAAGGGAAACTCTTTGCAAAAATCTTTATTAATGCATCAGTTAGGGTGAATACCACATGTACTATCTCGATGGAGGGATGGAAGTGCAAGGTCCAGAGGACCCTTCACTCCCACTGTGACATATGGACAGTATTGTACTATCTTGATGGAGGGTTCGGATCCTGTGATCTTACCATGACATATGGATACTGTGGTACTATCTCAATGAAGGGATAGGACTGCAGGGTCCAAAGGACCTTGCACTCCCACCATGACATAAAAATACTGTTGTACTACTGGGAGTGGGGCATTAGGGTTGGAAACCCTAAAGCCTCATTTCCCTGTTTTTGTCACTGTGGTACAAACTGATGCATTAACAAAGTGTCTTGCAAAGAATATGAATATATATATATATATATATATATATATATATAGTGCCAGCATGGCTCAGTTGGTAGCACATCCGCCTCTGGACCAGAACGTCGTGGGTTCTCATCCCACACCAGGATTGGGCTTGCACCTAAAAATGGCTGGCATCTGAATGCAGTATTAGGGGGTGCTGTACTGCTGGGGTGTGCCGTCCTTCAGATGAGATGTTAATCTGAGGTCCCTTCTACCCATCCTGGTGTTGTCCTGTTGGGTGTCCAGGTGGAAGTAAAAGAACCCAGGGCACTCTTCACAAAGAGTAGTGGACATTGCCGGTGTCCTGGCCAAAATTCCCCTTCCCATAAACCAGTTCATGCAATTATCCAGGCTGTGTGTGGGTGATGATGTGTGATATAGCCACCACTACACATTCAGTCATTCACTACCAGTCTAGCATTGCTTGTAAAGCACTTTGGGATACACTGTGTATGAAAAGCACTATATAAATGCTGATTCTTCTTCTTATATATAGCCTCAGTCATGTCCTTGTAGTTGGGGTTAAATCTTTACTGCTATTTTAAACTGGAAATTTGTGTTTTAATACTTTTGCAACCATTTGAGTGGTTAGCACAACATTTGGCATGCACCATTGGGGACCAAAGATCTCTTGATTTGGCAAGTTTTCTTTCAGTCATATGTGCAGCTGCAGAGATACATACTGTCAAATAACATGTCAATTACCATTTTTGGTCAAATTCTTTGTCACTGCATTGTACAAAAACTATGTGGAATTTTGGTTTGAAATTCTTAGGATATAAAGGTCTTGAGTCACAGTGGTGCCTTTTAAAGGTTTGATGAAAAAATTTTAATCCATTCTAATGTTATTAAAATTTAAAGTTTCCCATTATTTCCTATGGGAAAAGTTAAATGGCAGGCTCAAAACAGGCTTTTTGATCGCAAGTAGGTAATCCTGAGCTTAAAATGGCAGTCCTGAGCTGCAAATGGAAAATCCTTTTTCGTGCTGCTGACATTTTGTTTTCAATTAGTGGTGGCAACTAAATTAAATTTCTTGAAAAATACAGGGGTTACTGTTGCACTAGTTGTGTTTCGGTAATGTGGACCCCTGGACTCTGATTCTGTATTTACCTTTGAGATATCTTTTTAACAAAACATGTTTCTTTAGGTCTGTTAATCCTTTTACGCAAATCACGGGAAAGCTATGCAAGGAGATCCTTGATCACAGTTTATGTAAAAGGATGTGGCAAAGGAATATTGAAAAAGGTTCTTTTGTTGCAATTTGTGGCAAAGGATTTCCCAGGTGGTCTAGTGGTCCCTCACCCCTCCCTTGACGCCCATGCCTATATCCGTATTAAATATGATATTTCCCTAGTAGTCTAGTGGTCCCTACCCCGATGTCCAATTGCTCTCACTATGAAAATAAATACATTTCTTGTTACTCTATTACTCCCTCCCCCATACCAAAGTATCTGATCATCCTCCAGGTATACTGAAAAATATCCCTGATAGTCTAGTGCTCTCACCCCCCCAGTCTCCGATCACCATCCCCATGAAAAATATATATTTATTAGTACTGCAGTGCTCTGTCCCACACCCCCAGTGTGCAATCACCATTCTGATATAATGAAAATTTTCCCTGGTAGTCTAGATGCCCCTCCTCCCACCTCAATGTCTGACTGCCATCCCAGTAGAAAAAAAAATCTATGTGGTCATTCCCTGTTCCTGATCCCTATCCCATTAAAACATGTCCACATTCATGGTGGTCTAGTGGACTACCCACCGCCCCCACCATATCAAGTCATCATCCACCATCCCATTCCTCCCCCAAACTGACTCCTGGTCATGAGCAGCACAGCCCTCCTCTCTCCTCCATGGCTGTCTGCTGACTGAGCTATGAATGAGCATGTGATCTAGAGTACACACTCATTCATAACACATTCTGCAGTGAGCCATGAAGGTGAGAGGAGAGCTGTGCTGCTCGCTGATTGGAAGTCAGTTTGGTGGGGGTGAGGTGGTGGGTGATGACTTGATACAGTGGGCCGGGCCCAGTAGGCTACCATGGATGTGGGCATGTTTTAACATTTATACCAGGAGAATGATCAGACACTGGGGGATGGGGGGAGTACTATGGTGACAAGAAATATATTTATATGATAAAGGCTTTAACACTACATTCTTCTTTTCAGGATATTACAGAAGTAAAAGACCTTCGCAACCAAGTGTGGCATCCCTGACTTCAGATATATTACAACACACTGTGCTCAAAAAAATATGTTTGATCATTTCTAAACTGTCTGTAAAGTTTTAAAAACATAATTCATATTCCCTAAGTCAGTATATTTTTAGTGGCAATTAAGATTCTGTCTAGGGAATTCAACCATCTGAAAAACGAATGGCCACATAATGTACACAAATGGGATGCTGTCTCCTTAAAATGTGATGGAGTGGTTAAATATGACAACCATCTGATGTATGAAAATTATTCACAACTGAAAACGGACAGTCTGGGAATAGCTGGGATGACTTCATTTAGGCAGAATTACCAAAATATGTTTCTAATATACACTTTACATGGTACACATAATACGTTTTTAAAGTATGACAAGAAAAACAAAGTTAATGAAAAGTTCCTAATCTTTTCTTACTCCAGTATGCTGCATGATTTGATATGTTTATAATTTTTAGTCCAAGAGATGATAGCTGAGCAACAAAAACTGAGCACCAAAACAGTGACTAAGTATATCATCACCTCAAAACTACTGCAATTATATCTATACAGATATTTCTAATGACAAGTTTCCAGGAACCTTCTATGTGTCAGACTTTTATTTAGTTATATCATTGAAATGGATGTTTACTACTGTTTGTACACTTGCTAGCTCAAGACGTGATGTTAAAGAGCTAGTGTACTGCCTAAAACTAATATTACATTTTAAAAGCAGACAACCATTACCGTTTATATCTGGGGTACTTTTTCTTTTCCCTTTCTTTAATCAGAAGATTATTTACCTGATGTTAGTAGGTGTGATCATGTGCATGTGTCAGGATTCCATCAGCCCTAATGCTCACCCCACTCCATAAATAAATAAGCTGAGATGGGTACAGTATAGAAGAATGGGGTGAGCATTAGGGTTGATGATCCTAAGGCACACCTCTGGTGCCAGTTGGTGTGTGCAGGGTGGGTGTGGAGTGTTATCTTTAAAAACACTAATGCCACATTTCCCTACTTTTGTGGCTTTATCCCTAACTAGAGCATTAATGCAGTTTTTGGAAATTTATTTCCTTACGTTTTGAGATAATATAATCTTATCCTTATACTTCCATCCCTCCATAGATGCGTATATGTGTGAGGCAGTGGAAGCAAAGGGCCCTCCGAGCCCTGTGCTTCTATTTATAAGACAACAGTGACCAGCTGTCAGCATAGCCATCATATTACCCCACCTCATGTACACAGTACAAAAAATTTTCAAACCTCCTCCAAAACGTAATTCTGTGCAACTGCAATGCCATTCCATGGCAAAGGTGCAAAAACACATTTTCACTAGGATTTGAAAAATGACAGGTGTGACATACATATGGTGGGGTAATAAGATGGCTATGTTGAAAATCTGGGGTCAAAATACTGAAACTTTCCAAAGTTACGAGTATGCATAGCAAAATTGCAATAAATGGTCATAACTTTAGAATTTTAACATATTTTGACCCCAAATTATCAGCACATATATCTTATTATCTCACCTCATGTATCCAGTACAGACAATTTTCAAATCCCCTCCAAAAAGTAATTCTGCACAACTGTAATACCATTCTGCACCACAGGTACAAAAACACATTCTGAGCAGGACTTGAAAAATGACAACTGTGACATACATGAGGTGGGGTAATAAGAAGGATATGTTGAAAATCTGGGGTCAAAATATTAAAAATTTCCAGAGCTGCAAGCGAGCATAGCTTAATTGTAATGAATAGTATAATTTTGGAATTTTTTCATATTTTGACCCCAAATGTTCAACATAGTCTTCTTATGAACTAACCTCATAAACCGCATAGGTGAACATTTTCAAATCTGTGCCAAAACTCCATTCTGCACCTGGAGTCAAAATATTAAAAATGCATATGTGTAGAAACATTTCAAGAAACGCACATAACTCAGCCATTTGCAGGATTTGTTTCACCCAATTTTCAACATTTCCTTTTTGGGACCCCACCTCATCAACACTGGTGGTGAAATGTCATTAATCTATCCAGAAAGGTGATTTCACACAATGACCATGAAATCACATTCTGGGCCAGACTAACAAAATGACAGTGCCAGTGTGCATGAGGTGGGGTCCCAAAAAAGGCTATGTTAAAAATTTGGTGAAAAAATTCCTAAAAATGGCAAAGTTATGAACATAAGTTCAAAATCCCATTAAAATACACTGTAAGGCACTTACTTTGATTCCTTAGTTCATGGTTCAGTTTTGAAGAGCGCAGATGTGTCTCAGTTCACAGAAGATGACAGCATACAACCTCCTGTGGTAAGTATAGGTTAAGGGTGTGTTTGTGGGTGGTGAGTGCTCAGTGGGAGGATCAGGATGGGGAGGGGAATGGGATGATGGACTGTTTTCTATTTTTCAGGTTTAAAGAAAACAAATGTAGGGGGCAGTTTTTTCTTTTTATAGGTACAATTACATACATATTTCAGGACACTGGGAGTGAGCTCCCAAGTGTCCCACACTGCTGGGGATGTGGCTTATAATGCCAACATGGGAAATGGATTGGCATATTAAATAAAACAATGGGCTAATGGGGATTGGACTTATATAAAAATTAGGGGACAGTAATCAGAGGGTGGGGGTGCCACTAGACACCAGGGACAGCAATCAATAGTGGGGTGCCACTAGACAGGGGGACAGGGATTGGTGGGTGGGGAGGTGCCACTAGAGACCAGGGACAGTGATCAGAGGGTGAGGATGCTACTGGACACCAGGGAAAAGGGTGGCTCACAGGTAACACTGCAGCCTTTAGCAAGACTTCAGCTGCAGCTGCAGAAGTCAAAACATTCCCAGTGTTCTCATGCAGAAAATGCTGGGAAAGCACTCCTGTCACTAAGCTGGGCATACGGGATTTTAGGTGCCCAGAAAACATATTAGTGGGCACAATATTAAAAAACAAACATCAGAATCTAGTTAAACAGGTCCCGTTTAGCTAGATTCCGATGTTTGCATTTAAAAATTCCAGCATTTTTATGTATTTTCAAAGTTTATTGATTTGTGGAAATGATTCACAAGATGGCGGTTGTCACGGCACAAAAAAAGTTTGGTGCTGTGAATATTCAGTGGCACAAAATCAAAAACCAGGATTGACGGCATCACATTTTTACATTCACCACTGAACGACATCTGGAAAACCTTACTGCACATGTACAGTTTGGAAAACACTACAATGTATTTATTTTATTTATTTATTTATTTAGTTAGTTAGTTTTTGTTGACCGGGTAAGTGCACTAGACAAATCCTGCCTATTTTCAGGCACGACCCGGGGGGGGGGGATACAGTTGAATGCCAACTGACCTTGAACCAGATTAAGTTGTTGGTGATATTTTTAGTGAATGAGGGAAATTTGGCCAGGACACCGGGGAAATTCTCCTGCTGCTTGGCCAGTAGGGGGACTTGCTGTTTTTGTATCGGAGGTCAGTCAGGAACCTGCACGGAAGGTGGATGGAGGTTGTGGAGCAGTCGGAGCAGCCGAGGGCTGCAAACAGGCCGGCGACTAGGTTAAACCTAACAGAGAACGAAATGGAGCAAATTGGAGTGGAAGAGAAAGAATTGTTCGTTTCAGCAGAGGATTTGACTATCTTATTGACAGACTTAAGTGTCTCTGAGTCGACAGTAATTTTACCAGAGGTGAGACAGCTTAAGAACAAATTGGCATCTTTACGTTTTGAACAGTGGACGGTATTGGAGCAATTGAAGGCCTTAGAAGTTAAAGAAACAGTACACCTTACCGGGTTAAACGAGGAATTGGAAAATGAGCAGGCTATAGGTAACGTGGATCAAATTCAGTCCTCGATGGTGGGCTGTACCTCCAGTAGAGCAGATGATGGCAAAATTGTTCCAGAAAAGGAGAAAGAAGTGGCTGGCAGTTCTGTGGGAGTAACTTCCCAGTGCCATGAGCCGATGGCCGAGACGGAGAACAGGAACTGCATACGACAGGAATTGTGGGTGCACAAGGATGTCTTGGTGGAAGAGGAAGTGCAGAAGGGGAATGGCTTTCGAGAGGTACAGAGGTGTCCAGTACAGAATTCATTGGGATTTACCTTTCGGGCTACAATGAGCATTGTGAGTGAGAGTGCTGAGCCAGGGAAACACTGCATCTTTCAAACGGTACCAGAAATGCAATCCGGTGTTATGAAATTTTTATTTTCAAAGCGACATTTGGATAAGGTAGGAGAAGAGGGGAAGGAAAAGAGAATGGCATTGAACTTTGCAAAACGCCATTTGGTGCTGCCTACTGTGGGGATAGATGGAACTTTGGTTGTAAATCAGCAGGGAGGGGGAGAGACAGTTCCAGACACTGCTAGTATTGCACCTATTACTGCTGACAACTGGTCCCCACAGAAAGCTCTCAGCGAAGCTGGCTGGACCTTGGATTGTGAATCTTGGAAGCCTACGCCTGATTGGGACCCGAAGTTGAATTTCTCCCAAAATGAAACAACCTGAAGACCCAAGTCACAGGATGCTGGTGGTTCACGGGGGGGAGAGTGGGTAAGTGGGAACAAGGAGGCTGCTTCTATGGTGAGTTCAACCCCTGGAAGGCAGGAACTCTCAGTACCTGTGACCCAGGCACAAGGGGAGGCACAGGACCAGAGGGAGACAAGGGGGGAAAAGCCCTTGATGTCAGAATTATTTTCCAAAATTAAACAGGATGCTGCACCTCACAGGAATGCAGTGTGTATTCGATATAAAGGAGGTTTGGAGGTTCGACCTGATAGTATGTAGGTAAATGTTTATTGAAGGATTCTTTACATTTCTCTCCTAGGGAAGTGTTTGCATTTATCAATATTTGGGGAGGACAACTTTGATGTTAGTTTTCATTCCACTTATGCTCTTGACATGTTTTGGGAAAGATATACTCAGGTTAAATTTTCCCCCTTATGGACTCCCTTTCTAGTGATACCTTTAACGAAACCTTTAATTAAGTATGTCACTGTCATGTTTAGAAATGAAGGGGTTCATATCGATGATATCACTTACTTGGCTAGGCCAAAAATGTGAAATTCAGAGTGCCCTTGAAGTGATTCTGGATTCGGAACAATTTTGGACAGGGGGTTGGCGTTTTAAAGTGAAACTGAGACAAACAGAGGCAGGTATTGAGCACATCCCAAATTCCTTTTTATTAGGGAGGGATAGAGGGGTGCGTTTTTATGCGGGACAACCACGAGCATGTTATAAATGTGGGGCTAGGACTCATTTATCAAGCTCTTGTGACAAACCAAGCTGTGATAACTGTGGCGAAGTAGGGCATATTTCCTTTCAGTGTGCTAACTTCACAAAGTGTGATCTTTGTGACCAGACAGGGCATGTGTTTGCTGATTGTACATGGGTGGCCAAAAATAAAGGTTGTTGTGGTAGCCCAGATTTATTAATACAAAAAGCACAAGATTTGTTGATAGGGACGGCTCCCGTTGGTTCCCCACAGCCAGTAGAAGACTTGCCTTCAGTTGTTGCAATGAGTGGAAAGGGGGCGGAAGTAGCTGAGGTAGTGAGTCACAATCAGGATCCTTTAGAACTGGATCCGGGGGAAGCCTTGACGGTAGAAGGACAGCAGCAACAGGAGACCTTTCGGGCTCCAGTGGTGGCTGCGTTTCGACGATCCTCCAGGAATGTTAAAAGTCTTCCACAGCAGCCAGTCATGGAAGTGGAAACCAGTAACTCCTTTGCCTTGTTGACCAGTCAGGGGGGGAATCATATATGGATTGCCCGGAGGATGATTCCCAGCTGACGATGGGCAGTCCGCCTTCCCCATTATGACTACAGGAGGATTATAAAGGGAAAAAAAAGAAAAGGAGGAAGAAAGATAGGTGATGGGTTAACTTTGACTAGGCATGCTGCAATTTCGGTTAGGTTCGGTGAACGTCCACAGTATATTGAATTATAAGAGACGGCAGATAGTTTATGACTCAATTCATTCTACACAGCTTGATATCTGCTTAATTCAGGAAACTTGGATGTATACTATGGAACAAGCTAGGTGTTTTCAACGTGAATGGTGCTGGGGTCCATCTTATTGGTCTTTTGTCCAGCAGTCAGTGGATGGAATAGGGTTTCTATTCCATTCTTATGACTTTTCTTTAATCAGGTTGATGGATCTGATACCAGGACGGTTGATGATTTTAGATGGTCTGTTGAAATCCAGGTCCTGTCGGTTTATTAACGTGTATGGTTCTCAGCTTAAAGCAGAAAGGGTAACACTCTGTAATTTGTTACAACCTTATTTGCTGACATCACTGGAGGTGTTTTTGTGTGGGGATTTTAACTGTGCTTTGTTAGATGTTGGGGGTCCGAAAGGGGGAGTGGGGAAAAATATTTATTGTGATACTAGAGCCTTTTATAAAATGATACATTCCACCGGTTTAATTAATGGCAGTAGTAGACAAAGTTCAGGGCCCAAGTTTAGGTATAAAAGGAATCAGTTTACTTCCACAATTGATTATATTTTTTTATCTAACAACATTCCCTTTACATTTGCAACATGTCCAGTGTCCTTTTCTGACCATCTGATGTTACTTTGCACCGTTTCTCCTTCTGCCAGACTGATAAGTCAGAAGGCAAGATGGAAGTTGAATCCTTTATTACTGAACTCAAAAGGGGTATTGGATTAAATTCATTCATTGCTGATGGCACGACTGTCAGTAGCAATTTTACATAGCTCTATGGGTGAGTGGTGGAAGGATTCTAAAGACGACATTTGTCTATTAAAACAGCAGGGGAAAGCCAAGGCAAATAATGATTTTCTACACTATTTAAAAGTAAGACAGCAATTGTATTACTTATTTTCGGTTGCCAGTATTTCCACTTTTGATTATGATTCACAAATTAGGATACTGAAAGATCAGCTTTTGAAAGTTCAGTATAATAGGGCTAGTACCCTTAATGCTCAGTTGCGTTACGGGATCAAGAAGCAGCTGGGAGGTGATCCATATGACGCCTTTAAAATTTATACGCAATCCATACATTTGAATACACTCCGGAATAAGGTGGGTCTACTGGTACAAGATCAGCATTCACTTTATTCTATTATTAAACAATTTTTGGGGGCGTATAAGCCAGTGAGGCCCCTGAATGCTCAGAACATTTCGGACTTTCTAACCCAGATTGAGGTACCATACCATGGGTTTGATTCATCAGTGTTGATTCAGCCTATTACAGCACAGGAAATAATTAATGCCATTAAAAACCAAAAAACAGTAACTTCCCCTGGGATTGATGGTTTGACATCAGATTTATATAAAGCCTTTCCGGTGGAATTTGCCAAATGTTTGGTGTTAGTGTTTAACGCATTTATGAGTACGTCTGATTTTCCAAGTTGGTTTGCAGAAGGGCTGCTGATTTTTTTATATAAATCAGGTGACAAATTTGACTTAAATAACTGGAGACCAATTACTCTACTGAATTCCGATTATAAATTATTTATGAGTATTTTAAATACTAGATTAAAACAGCAATTATAGTGATTTCCCCATATCAGTTTTGTGGAGTGCCTGGGAACAACATACATCAGGCTTATATGGTCTTGAGAGGCATTGTGGAGTTAGCGGAGGTTCAAAGGATTTCGGGATGCATTGTCTCTGTTGATCAAATGAAGGCTTTTGATAGAGCGTATCAACCTTTTTTATTGGCAACCTTACGAAAGTATGGGGTTCCAAAAGTTTTTATACACATTATAAGATTGATTTATGATTCGGCAATTACACATCCAGTGATACAACTTGAGATAAGGGAAGGGTTTCATGTTCCAACTGGGGTATGGCAAGGTTGCCCTTTAAGTCCCCTGTTATATGCATTCACGACTGACACATCAATTAGATCAATAACACAAAACCCTCGGTGAGAAGGAATAGGTTGGACTGCTGATGTGGATAAGTGGTATATACAAGCTTATGCTGATGATTTATGTGTTTTTTTCTCCGATAGTTCACAAGTGGTGGTTTTTTTAGACTTCATGGATGAATATGCAGTATTGGCAAATTCCACTATGAACAGGAATAAAAGTAAAGGTGTATTTATTGGAATGGATGGTATACCTGAATTGATAGTGCAAGGTCTTCGTCTTTCTTGTGATCCAATTAAAATCTTAGGATTGTTATATGGACTGAGAAATGTGCCAGATCTTAATTGGATGTCCGTATTGACGTCCATAGAATGGAAGATTAGTATTTGGAAACGATGGAAACTGGATAAAATTAAACGGGTTTTGATTATTAAGAAATTAATTGTTCCAACGTTATTGTATACGGCGCTGATTTTTCCTTTGCCACTACTCTTGTAAACCCGAATATATAGTCTATTCTTTCAGATGCTATGGGGTAGTAGGCTCAATCCGATTAAGCGACATTTTACATACTTGGAAAAACAGAAAGGTGGTCTAGGGATGATAGATCCGGTTGTTTTTTTACCACCTTATTTATTTCAACCAATATTAAACTAGGGTGGGGGGTGACCATGGGAAGAATTGGATTGTTACACTGACAAGTAATGGGGAGGTATTATACTCTTTGGGTTGGTAGACCCCCAAAACCGATTCCGACGTTGTTACTCCTGAAATATTTTGTACCAATTGCAAAAAAATTATTTAAATGGGGGTTGGAGGCACAGGTCATCAAAGTTAGTGCAGGTTCACAGTTGCACAAATCTGTAATGTTTCAATTATATCCTAGTGAGCCAGAGTTTAAGAACTGCCCTATGGGATATGTGGATGTTGTCTTAAGAAAATTAAATAACCCAAGGTTACCTGCTTATATGTGGGAAACCTTATGGCTTATGGTATGTGGTTGAATTGGAGTCCGAGGGAATGCCAAACATAAACCAATACAGGAATGGAATTGTCCATTTTTGGAGTGTGGCACAAGAGGAAATGGTTGACCACTTTCTTTTTACTTGTTCCTAAGCTAGCACCCTGTGGAAATTCTTGGCAGTACGATGGCATATGAAATGGTTAGAATGTATGGATTGTGACACATTACTGTTGGGTCATGCTCCACAATTCCGGTTATTATATCATACAGACATTTTACAGATTTTCTGTAGTACATTGATATATTACTTGTGGTAAGCTAGGTGCCAATGGGTACTTTATCAAATACTGATGCCTCATGACACTGTCCATAGATTGATCCAGGGGGCTATGTTCAGGATTTATAGTCATGGCATAGCATTCTTCTCCTCAAGGAAGGTGAGGGAATGGTGGAAAGGATTTTTGAAATTTATTAAACATAAATAAGACCTTTTTGTTTACAAAGGGATGGTGGGATATATGAAAAGCGCTTGTTGTTTTACTTTGGGATTTCCTTTTGTATTTATTTAGGATAATTCCGTACTGTTTTTTTTCCCTCTCCTTTTGTTGTTTAGGAATAACTTGTTACTGGGTTTATTAAGATGTTTTTTTTATTCAGTTTTTTATACTGTATAGTTTTTGAAGGAAGAAAGTATTATTGTTAGTATTATTATTTCTGTAAGATAGTATGATAGATTAATATTTCCTTTGGAAATACTTTAGTGAATGTATGATAATAATAATTGTTTGATTTAATTTGTTTCTGTTTAATAGTCTGAAGTAACACTATTGATAATTATTGGTTTCTCATTTACTGTGTGTATATGTTTTGTGAAGTGCGGTTAGCACAATATGTACTTTTGATTTTTGATGTTACTTTAATAAAATATTTCCCTACTCTTTTCGATAAGTGCCATGGGATCTTTAACATCCACCTGAACTACCATCAATCCAGGAAGATGGGACCTCGGTCTAACGTCTCATCTGAAAGACGGCACCTCAGAAGTGCAGCACCCCTCTCATGCTGCACTGCAGTGTCAGTAATGGGATATTAACCCAAGTGCCAGGTGTGGGAACTGAACCCGTGGCCCTCTGATCTTCCAGCCTCAGAGGCAAGTTTAAAGCCTGATAACTCTAGAACCCTTTGATTTATTTTCCCCAGTCCTGTCAAAGGCATTATCTTGGGACATGGTAAATGTCCCATGCAAGTCTGAGGTAAAAAATCCTTTCCAAGTAGGCTGTAGGCAAGAGCAAAAACCAAAAAAACAAAAACAATGTTAAGTAAAGGAAAAGAGTTTATTTTCCAAAAAATGACAGATGCAGATCTCAGAAACCACACAAGTTGCATCACAAAAAATTCCACACACCAAGACCTTGACTCCTAGATAGTATATACAAAATGTCAGATCATTTCATCAAAGAGAGGCA
Source organism: Neoceratodus forsteri (assembly GCA_016271365.2). Lineage (NCBI taxonomy): Eukaryota > Metazoa > Chordata > Ceratodontiformes > Ceratodontidae > Neoceratodus > Neoceratodus forsteri. The sequence goes on from CM028129.1 coordinate 1,024,150,075, forward strand.
AATATATTAATGTGCAAAATTTGAGGTTTAACATTAAACAGGCTACTCAAACCTAACAATAAGGGCAAGACCGCACCCCATTAATAAATATGAACTTCCACTATCTGTTGTATGAAATCATTTTTTTCTATATGATCACTAATCAATATTTATTTATTTAACTGTTTTATACCTCACATAAATTATATATTCTAATAATCACCCCCCATATGTCTCATGGGGAACACATTGTCAAGTTAGTAACGCTTCAGTAGGGTACAGTTTGTCATACAGTTTATACCTGTTGCTGTATGATCTCAGGAAATAGAAATATTGCTGAAGATGTTTTGTTACCCCCAGCACACTCACCATCAGAAAGAAGTCAAAATGATCCATTGGTCAACCTGTTTTCCCTCTCCTGGTTGATTCTTTGGATCTTTAATTACAGTACTCATTTGACTCTGACCAGCCATCCCTTCTGTTGCTAGGAAGAATTGTCTCTAAGATCCACGGAACTGCCTGTTTTTGTTTGTTTTCTTTTCATTGCTATAAAGATCAAGTGGTTTTAAGGTAAATCCAACTATGTGGACTATAATGAGACCGCAGATCAACTGAAATGAAGTAAATTCACAAATGGTACAGAGAACCATTAGAAATATGTGGACGAATGCAGATAACTTAGAAAGTGTCATGCTTATACTTGCTAGTGAATACATTCCTGTTGTAGATTAAAGAGTACAATTAATCTTAAAACATATTTAGGGAATGGCAGTTTCCGTGATACTCTTTTCAAGTTGATGCTTTGTGCTATATAACTATGGGTCGTTCTAAAGTACTTCATGGGCAAAATTAGTATAAGCAGAGCTACTGAGATTGGACTGAACTCAAATCACCCAGTGCCATTAAATGAAGTCTAGAGCCTATACAGAAAAGGAGATAACAGGTTGTTTTTTTTGCCCATTGAGTTATAGGAGAGAGTTTGAGGTTTCCATTAAGCACCAGTCCAGCAATTTCTCTTAGATTTGGCAAAATAGTTTCAAGAAACTGAAATTTTAATTCTACTGTTTGCCCATTAACAAGTTAAACTAATTTAGAAATGTAATTATTTCAATGAAACAACAATACTATTTAACTTTCGTGTCCTTTTTTTGATATCAGATGTTGCCAGAAGGATGTGTACAATGCCTCTCTGCTTTCTTATTGGAATATAGCAATTGCAGACTGTAACAACATACCATGCATACCTCTCTAACCTCCCTGATTGTCAGCCAACTCAGATGGCTACAGCAACATACCAATCGGCACCTATGAGTGAGACCTACAAATGCAGTACCAAACACAGAGCAGAAGCCATGGATCAATTATGGTGATCTCCAGTTGCAAAATAACCTGTTTACCATAACATCTCTGCACAGAAACATAGAAGCATAGAATTAGATGGCAGATAAGAACCGCTTGACCCACCTAGTCTGCCCATTTTCCTACCTAACAGATAAGCTGCAGATCCTAGTTAACCAACAGCATACTTCCTCCTACCCCCAACTAGGACTGCCTTATGTCTGTCCCATGCATTCTTGAATTCCTCCACTGTTCTTGACTCCACAACCTCCTCAGGGAGGCTGTTCCATGCATCCATAACCCTCTCTGAGAAAAAATACTTCCTCACATTATCTCTGAGCCGTCCCCCCTCTATCTTCAAATTGTGTCCCTTTGTTCTTGCACATCTCTTTTTCTGAAAGATGCTACCCTCTTGGACTTTGTTGATTCCCTTGAGGTACTTGAACGTTTCTATCATGTCCCCTCTCTCCCTTCTTTCCTCAAGGGTATACATATTAAGCTCCTTTAGTCTTTCTTCATATGTCTTCTGGTGCAGAACTGCACCATTTTGGTTGCCCTCCTCTGGACAGCCTCCACTATGACTATGTCTTTGTGGAGATGGGGTATCCAGAACTGCACACAGTACTCCAGATGGGGTCTCACCAACTGTCTGTACAGAGGGATAACCACTTCCTGTTTTCTACTATTGATGCCTCTTCCTGTGCATCCCAGTATCCCCCCAGCCTTCCTTAATGCCTTCTCACATTGGTTGCCCAACATTAGGTCATCTGATATAATTACCCCCAGGTCCCTTTCCATTTTTGCTGTTGTCAGTATCTCACCTCCCATTGTGTACTCTTCCCCTGGGTTTTTGTTTCCCATGTGCATTTTCTTGCACTTCTTTACATTGAATCTGAGCTGCCATACATTTGACCATTCCTCCAACCTTGCCAAGGTTGCAGAACAGAAAGGCTATTTCAGAGAAACCTGTGCAATGAAATCCCTACATGCTAATTGGACATGTCTGGTTGCCAAGTCCAGGTAGCACTGAGTGGAGTTGATAACCATGACTCTGCTGGCACTGTAAGGGGAAGGAGGGAAGTTGTAACTCAGCCAAATATGAAACTTGATGTTTATGTGCTTCTTCCCTTCAACTCCAAGTGTAATGCTGGAGTACTTAAGGCTTCAAAACTACCCGTGACAGACTGGCAGCTGCATTCCTAATCTATTGCAGACTGTAACAAACAGTTTGGTACAAACCTTGCAAGTTTTTGCAGCAAGAAATTGCAGGCCAGCTTTATGCAAATAAAAATACCAAAGTTGCTCTTTCATTGGAGCAGCTTCGATCCTTTCAACTACACAAAGTTTTCACCCAAAAAGCTGCAGTACTGTTGTGATGGACATGTGACCAGAGTAATGTAGTAATTTATTTTTGTTAATGTATTATCTTAATTTAATAATATTGCAGTCATATGTGGGCACAAAACATGGTTTTCAGTGTCACATGTCCAAACAGGTCTTATGGAAAACATTGGCCAACGTGGATCAGGGGAATGTTCCCTTGGGAACATTTAGCCACAGATTCTGTAAGGCAGATGTGAGAGTGCCAATTTGAATGCCTCAGTCAGCTTAAAAGGCAAAGAGTGTAAGGTTACATACCTTGGCATCCTGCAAAAGGCAAAAAGAGAATCATAAAATTGGACAGAGCAGGGATGGGTGTGGGGTGAGTCAACTGGTCTGGATGAGGTTATCCATCCACACACACATGCACACACACACACACACAGCACATCCATTAGGGAGGGGGCAGTGGAGGACTGCCACTCAAAGGGGTTGAGACCACTCCCCACAGGAGTAAGAAATATGTTGAGGTGCTGTAAGAAAGCACTTCCTTTCAGATTTGGAACATCTGTGGATCAGGGTCCCTGCTATACAAAGACTAGTAAATAGTACAGCAAGGGACTGTGCAATTCTGTAGCTAGGACAGGTGAGGGATTTTAGGTGAGAATAGCTCAGAATTCTGCTGCACACCAACTGACTGTTCAACTTGTTTTATTTTCTGCTTCTTAATAAATGTGTAACCCTTTTGTTTTCCAGTAAATACATCCTGTTATAAATACTTGCAGACTTTTAGAAAAGAATCATATTTTTACAGAATCAGTGCCTGCTTGGTTTATTTAAAAGGGTAATTCTACTATTTCTGCTGGACTCTGTTTGCAGTCCATCTCTGAAGGGGCACTCTACCCACAGTTATTGTGTTGACATGCTTGACCTTGTGCAAAGGAAGAGGTAAGAAACAGGTTTCGCTGTGTCCTGTTGGTAAAAACACACAGTGGTGGCAGTGAACTTAAAGTCACTGGTGAGGGATTTTGTCCCAATGGGATCAGTGTTGCAATTAGTACCACTGCAGAACAGCAGACAGTGTGCTTTCCTGTGAGGCAGGAATTCTGAGAGAGACAGATAACACACTGGTGATGGAGTGCCAGCAGAAATATACCTTAACAGTCATGAAACAGGATTTCAAAAGGTTGCATTGTTTACTACTGTTTTTTTTTTAATTTCTAGACAGCTTAGTGCAGTGTAGCTAGAGAATATGAACTCCTCAGGCTGTGTCAAATTTCATGTACAGCAACTTCGTGAGCTGTGGGCAGAGAGGGGGATTGTCTATGAGGGCATGACAAAGAGTCCACTCCTGGAAGCCCTGTTGGCACACTACTAGCTGCAGAAGAGGCAGACAGTCTCAGATAGGCATGGCCCAATATCTGTTAAGCAGGCGGTCGCTGAGGACAGTAACTCAGGTAACGAGACTGAAGTCACAGTGGCTGAGCAAGGGGGGCACCTTATGGCACAAACTGGGAAACCTGTCAGCCCAATCAACTTCAGCTTAAGATCCTGAAGGCAGAGCTTGTGCTGCATGATGCTGAACTGCAGAAGGCAAGGCTTAAGGCTGAAAGGAAGAAAATAAGGCTGGAAGTAGAGGAAAGAAAAAAGATTTGCCAGCACGAGATCCTTATGCGAGAGGAAAGGGAGAAGATTCTCCAGCATAAGATCCTTATGTGAGAGGAAAGAGAGAAGGAATGAGTAGAGCAAGAGAAGGAATGAGCAGAGTGAGAGAGAGAATGACTGCACAAGTTCAAGATGGAAAAAATGTGCAAGCAAACACCATGGTAAACTATAAGTATTGGCAAAAGGGGGATCAACCCATGAAGCCATGATTATTTCTAAAATGTTACCACAATACCAGGTAGGAAATTGTCTGAAGTTGTTTTTAAAATCATTTGAGAGGGTTTGTGGGCAGGTCAGATTAGACAAGGTCCTTGGATGATCCACCTGACCGCATCGCTTAATTGCATTGCTTTGCATGCATTTGCTTGGATGGACAACAATGATTGTATGGGTTATAATAAAGTTAAAAGAATGTTATTAAACCATTTTGATCTGACTCCTGAGGCTTGTAGGTGGAAATTTAGAGGAGACAGTTATGTAGAACTGCATGTTCAAATGTGTGCTTTTTTAGACCATTTGGTACTGTAGATGGTGCTAAGGCAAGGACTGTAGAGCAAATTAAAGATTTAATTGTCAGGGAACGATTTCTTAAAATTGCACCTGATGACCTGTACATTTGGCTACTGGACCGGGCATGCAACTCTGCAATGGAGGCAGTAGAAAGTGTTGATTTGTATGTGGCCAACAGGCCACGTTTGCAGTATAAGAACAATGGGGAAGGGGCAGTGCATGGTTTTAAAGGGACCCATGGAGGGCAACATAAAGGAAACCAGCCTGCACCCAAGCCCAAAACAGAACCCACTGGTTTTAAGGGGAACAAGGAGCCAAGGGCAAAGGAATGATGGATTTGCTAGAAAGTGTGGCATCTATCCTATGACTGCCCTAAAAACAGGAATAAAGGGCAAAAGCTCAACTACCTGTACTTTGTCCCCGTTGAAATATTATAGCAAAACTCCACAGGAATTTTGATTGCAATTGTGTTTCCAGTATGGCTTACTTGGGAATTACTCTGACTATATCACTCCCAAGTTTCTATCAGCTTAACGATCATAGGTTTCTGATGGAAAACAGCACAGCTCCACACTGAGATATTTATTTTGTTCATGGCTCAGAGAGCAGGAACTTCTAAAATCTGTAAAATCTCATCCTGTATCTCAGTTCAGGAATTAAATAAAATGGAACAAAAAATGGGTATGTTGATGCTTTTCTAGAAAAACATCACTACTACTCTCCAGGATAACCTCATGAGATAAAACTGCTCATTTTCACTGGGCTCCTAGAGGGGGAAAGCTGGAGCACACTCACTGATTAAAAATATTAAGGATACAAGGTAACTGTGATAAGTACAAATAAATTAGTATCGAATGGGTTAACAATGGCAAGGTGTGTTTAGGTGTGGGAAAAGTTGTGTTTGTAGTTTTAAATGGGCCTGTCTACCATTTCAGCTCTCAAAACTAGCAAGAAACTTTACCCCTGTGCTAGCAGTCAGACTGCGGGCCACTGTCAATATAAGACGGGTTATATAGTGCTTTCTCAAGTCTTCTGCCAATGCAGCAACTTTGCCAGTTTTCATTGAGGTTTTCCAATCATTTTTTCTCAAGTATGGATGTTATAAATCAGTTGCTGGTAGGTGATTTATGAAGTCAGTGTTAAGGATAATACTTGGACGTTATTTTGTGTCAAATGGAATTTTTTTAACATGAGTGAAGCTATTGACAAACATTGACTTGATATAGCATTCCTAAGGAGAATGTTTATTCCTGTGACTAAGCACCCTGTGTCTGTGTTACTACTCAAACCATCTCAATTAAACAATCTCATTACCAAAACTTAGCTGTGTACTAAGCGAGTGCTAGTGTCCTCAGATCCACCTATAGTAAACTCTAACAGCTCCCATCACAGAGCCACAATAAGCCATGGGCATTATGTTGATTAAACTTTAATTTTCTCGTTTTGTGACAATGAGGTCCTTTTTTTTTTTACATTGCACATTCATTGCTACTTCAGTTCATTCCAGCCTGTTAATCAATCTAGTGCTACATCATGTCCATTCAAAGTTCTGTTCAGGAAAAATTAGAGCACTGCTGGGTCTGGAATACTGTTCACAGGTCCTCACGGGAACTTGGGAAGCAGACCCAAAATCCAATAAAACATAGGATTGCACATTACAGTATTGTAACTGCACAAACAAACACCCTTAGAACACTGAAAACAATGAGGCTATTATACAATGGGGGGGGTCAGAGAAAAAGGGAGTAACCCCCCCCACTGTGTACACTTTTAAGCTTCAAATCTTCAAAACGTTCAATCTAGCATTCATTGACCTCAGCCATGTGCTTCCCTCTAACTTTCTTGACATCAACTAAACCACAGCCTCCCACTATCAACAGACTCAGGATAGAAATCATCCACATTTCTATTTTAAGGCAGTTACTGAAAGGGATGCCAAGAAATACCTCCTCAAGGTGCTCGGAAAATCCAGATCAAGTGGGGACACACTTGACTTGAAGCTCATCACCCTCCCCCTTGACGATGTCCTGCACCCTCTTACCAAGATTATTAACCGGTCCCTCATGCTCTCCCAGTTCCCGCTCAAGTGGAAGTCCACCCTGGTGACCCCAATACACAAGTCTGGGGATAGGACATTACACTGTAACTACAAGCCCATTTCCATCCTACCCCCTTTATCCAAAGCTCTTGAAAAAAATCATCACAGACCAATTGGTGGAGTACTTGGAGAAACAAGTTGCAATCCCACAGTAACATGGCTTTCGCAAAGGACATAGCATCACCTCTGCCCTCCTTGAATTTACAGGTCACATTCATCTAGCACTAGACCAAGGACAACTTGCTGGTGCCACCTTTATAGACCTCTCTAAGGCCTTTGATACAGTCAACCATCCATTACTACTGGAACAACTTGGCAACTGAGGGCTTTCTCAGGACACTTTACATTGGTTCAACAGTTATCTTTCCAACCAGTCCCAGCAAGTTAAGATTGGTGACTCCCTGTCCTCCAAACTACCTTTCTGGGCTGGTGTTCTCCAAGGGTCAATATTGGGACCCCTTCTTTTCAGCATCTTCCTGAACAATCTTCCTTCTGCCTGTGTGTGAAAATATTATTCTGTATGCTGATGACACAGTGATTTTCTCTTAGAATTCTGACCCCTCCCTCTTGAAGAAACAACTGCAGGAAAGTTTCAAGCAAGTTGAGGCCTGGTTCGTCTCACAGAAACTAGTACTAAAGTACAAGAAAACAAAGACTATGCTATTCCATGGCACACATAACAAACATAAACACCAACAGTTGGAAATAAAAAACAGCTCGGGTGTGACCCTGGACCAGACGCAGACTTTGAGATACCTTGGTATAACCCTGGACCCTACTCTGTCCTTCTCCAGCCATATCGATTCAGTTGCAAAATCTGTAAATATCCATATAGACCTTCTCTATAAACATAGACATTGCCTGACACCTGATGCCCTTAAGCTAGCAATACACAGCTCTATTGTCTCCATCATTGATTATGGGCTTGTTATCTATGGAGCAGCCACAGCTACAGTACTATGGTGAATTCCTACAGCGCTGAATAGGGCCTACAGACTGCTTACTGGTGCTGCCCACTGCACGCATACCTGCGACCTCTACGAATAGTCAAACTGACTACAACTTCAGGGAAGGATTATTTTCCAAACCTGCCTACTAGCAAAAAAGTAATTGATGGGACTCATGCCCCCTGGGGTTCAGTCTCTCTCTTAAGCCTAGCCAACCACCCTCATTACACAAGAAGCTCTGACAACTATTCTCTCACTGTTCCACACTGATGCACCACCCAAGGCCAGCGGTCTTTTGCAGGTAGAGCCCCTAAGATGTTTAACTTCCTTGGCAGTGAACTCATCAACTTAGGCACCTCTGCTCATTCAAACACAAGCTATGTCAAACACTTGTGTCCAGTGCCACCTATGACTGTTTCTCCTAACCTCCCAGGTAGTCAATTCTGTTGTTTGCACCTCTCTACTATCACCACTTCTGTCTGCCACCACCCTCCACCCTCCCCATATCTACCCCAGCCTCTCTCCCTAGCCCAGGTCCACCACCTCCCTCTCTTACCCTCTTTCAACTCCCTTCCTCTCTCCCTTTTCTAATCTGCTCACCCCACCCAATTTTGCACTTGTTCCCCAATCCTTGCCTCCCACCCACCTCTCTTTCTATCTCCCTCCCAGTTACCCCTCTACACCCACTCTCTCTCTCGCTCTTCCACTTTCCTATGCTACATAGTACAATTGGCAGCAACTCATTTTTTTTCCACTCTACCTCTCCCTTTGACAGTGCCATTCTGGCAGCTTTAATTCATGTAAATATTATTATTGTGACTCATCATTTTTAAATGTATGCCTGAGTATGTTGTCCTAACTGTTATTTTATATAACCTGTAGCTTTAGACCATGTATACCCTGTACTGAACTTTGTATTCAAACTGCTTGCCTGCTAATCTCACACAAACTGTACTTCTAGTCTTCGTATACTGGTGTGGAACCTTTGTAAAAGAGCCATTGGCTCAAAGGTATATTTATCCAAAATTCTAATAAATAAAAAAAAATTAAGAAAGGCTGTTTACTACACACTGGATCTGGCATCTGGTTATTTTTGCACCTGGGAGGGCTGTAAGGCTATTTTGGATTTAGATATGTACAGAACATGTCAGCAGCACTTTTGGCAGCCCCCTCCCCCACATACACACCCACAACTAGCCATATAGCATGCTAGCGATACAGCAGGGAAACGTCTGTGAATTTTGGCAACTTGGGTGACATAGCCATCTAAGCAAGACTTCCCCCCTTCCCATATTCAGTATACATTTCAAAGATAGATAAATCTCAATTTAATATACATCTTTCAATTTGTAGATGCCCATGGTGTGGTACCCTTTGAGCATATACAAACTCAGTAGGGACTGACAGGAAGGGAGCACTTCTGGTATCTACAAATTAGCACATACAGTATGTACTTTATAAAGAGTGTGACAATACTAAAATCCAAAACCCACTTCATTGCTTCTGCATATGTTTATGGGAGCCCTACAGGGTGAGACCAGGAAGCATCTAATTGGTAATATATAAAGTGCACTTCGGTTCTATGTGATAACAGCAACTGCCTAAAGGCAAGGCACGTTATCATGATGTCAGAGCAGCGAAAAACATTTTCAGTGCTTTGACATCCTAGTCACACAGAACAATGGTGCCAGAGACTTACAATTTCATGCTTTCTGTGGGGGGGGAGTGTGCCCCTCACACCCTCCCCATGTGGGGGGCTTAGCCCCCCACACCCCCTACTAAAGTATTCTCATCTCCAGGGGGTTGCATGTCGGGGGGGAGAAAACATGAAAAATAAAGCTTTGGGCTGGGTGCAATAAAATTGCACCAGCTCCCGGACCTGAACCCGGTACCTCACCCACCCCAACTGCAGGCCAACCCCCAATGCAACAGCACAGCTCAGCAACCCACAGTAGCACCAGCCCTGCATCCCCTCTACCATCTCCCAGCTGACACTCGCCGTGCTCACTCCCCCCCCACACACACATGTACAAATAGCGACATCCTGTCACTGGATTCACCCACCCCCACATCTGGTCACCCTACCCTCCCCATCGCCATTTGGGCTTTTGCCACAAAGCATCGCCATTTTGGATGTCGCTCTTATACATACGCCCACACCACAGGCTACCATGCACTTTAGGCTCCCCAAGGAGATGCCACAAAATCTGTATAAGAAGCATGGAATAAGGAAATTGCAAATACTATTTCCTGTGCTGACTGGTCAAAGTATACTCTCTCTTCTATTAAAGTCACCAGCAGTAAATGTGAGAATTGTCAGCTTACAGCAGGAGGGTGCAAAGAACCCCACTGAATTTTTCTGGAGATCGCAGCAGTATTAAAAGATTTTCAGGTTGCCAAACAAAAAAGGCAGGTGGTATGGTGAGGATTTCGCAGTGCCCCTATATGTAGAGCTAAGCTTTGCTACTGGATCTCAAAGTAAGAGCTTTAATGGAGTGCGGGGACAATTGATAAAGTTCAGTATTCAATGTGCTCAGAAGTTTCTGGCTCCTTTAAGATTAATCTGCTAAGGCAAAACACACCTGGTACAGTAATTTATTTTTCTGCTGCTGTAACTGTTCCCGCATCCCCCGATAAACTTAAAAACTACAGTAGGTATCTGCCTTACTGTGAATATCATGGCATGCAAAAATTCTAAATAAATGGAGAAACCATTCACTTCCATAGAGAAGAGCATGCTTCAGTTCACTTCTCTGCAATGTATCAACAAGAATAACTATAGTGGAGTAATTTGTATTCAGATACATGTGTGCTTTGGGCTCACTATTTATGAGTAGTTTTGGTAATTATTCCCTAGTTGATCCTGCAGTACACTGCCCACTTAGCCTGTTTTGCACTCATAGAGACACCCTTGGAGGTCCCACACCCACCCTGCACAGAAGCACAAAGATCCAGACCCACATTCCATACTGTAAATTGTATTGTTATTCAGGCAAAATGTCTGTTCTGTTCTGCACAGTGTCTGCAAATGAATGAATGGTGATATTTTTGCTCCTAGTGAAACCTGATTGGTTGCATTTTCTGCCAGTCAGAGTTTACTAAGAGAAAATATGTCACTGCTCATTCATGCCTGTCTTTGTGAGATGTACATAGAAGGGATTAATCAATTATCAGTTACAGCTTTTCACTTGGGTGTGAGGGAGGAGTAAGGGGAGTACCAGGGGATAGGTGGGGGTGTCATAATAGTAAAAAATTCACTCTTTTTTTTTAATAAGTGACAATTGTTCACACAATCATGTTGACAACTGCTGGCAGCGAGACTCAATCTCTACTCTATGCAACTCAAGCAGAGATTGCGGTTCTTTTGCTTTATGCATTATGCTCTCAATTTACACATTTTTCTTTATTTTTTAAAACTCACAATGTTGTAAGTGACACTTGAAAAAAAGTTGAGTTCTTTGACTTTACAGTGCATTTTATTGTGTGACTCACCAAAAGTGTCCATTAATACCGTAGGTGACAAAATGGTGATTTTCTATCTGCTACATTATAATTCGTGGCTGTATGTTAATAGTTATTGACTGGTGTTACCTGTAATCAGATGTAGGATGCAACCTCAAAACAGTATTGGTAGCTTTGAAGAGACACATTAATTTAAAGCAACAAAGTTTTCCTATTAACAGCAATAATGCATTCTCACATTTTCCCAACATGTTTGGACAGATAAGGTAATGCACTGTACAGTCCCATTAGAATCAACTGTCAATTGCAGCTCTGCTAGTTTTACAAATAAAGAAAGATGTGTTAATTGAGAGCATAATTGCATCAGCAAGAGAACCGGGCTCCCTGCTTGAGTCCTATGGTAGTATTATGAACCCGCCCCACAGCTACTGTCATGAACCAGAATGCCACCTTTCCCCTAACTGATTGGACTGGAGTCACAAATACCATGCCTGTTGTAATGGTGACTGATAGATCTTTCTCATACTGAATGCTATTATCTTCAGAACAAAAAGTGAGAAGGGATTAGTCCACCCCCCTCCTACTGACTTGGTCTTTGAGCTTTCACTCTGCAAGTGTGCTTCAATGACCATCTCTGTAATGCACCTCTGTAGGTTTGCCAGCAACCACACTATTAGGGGACCAACCGTGAACCACAATTACAGATTATAATTCATTTAAATGATCTCTGCCTATGGTGTATGAACACTTTATAAGCCAGACTGCCTTTATCTAGTTTACCTGGTTTTGCCTTTTGCTGTGCAATTTTATTTATTTATTTATTCATTTATTCAAATGTTTTACCAGGAAAACATACTGAGCACAAAATAGCTAATTTCAGACGTGTATGGCGGGGAGGAGAAGGATAAGCTTATAAACATTCTAAAAGATACATACAATTGGACAGGCTGAAATACAGAAAATATAATAAGTACAGATGTGGATTAAAATATACAGAGTGCAATATACTGTATATATATATATATATATATATATATATATATATATACACATGTGTATATATACACAATAAGTGCAATATGCAGTGGCAGTAGTTAGGTACCTGGGTTCATAAAATGTACAGGTAGGCATACTATATACAATCAGTGCAAAATAAGGTCATGGTAGTTAGGACCCAGGGAACAGGGGAAGGGTCAGAATATGCTTAAAGGACAGTGGCAGAAGGGAGAGGTGGTGTGCAATACTGTTGCAATACTGTTTGTGAAATTTTGAAATACCCAATGCTCACAAAAGCAACACATATTGTCATGAATATAAATAGATATAACCAACCCAGAGCAATCCTTAGCTCCTAATGCAAGATCACCATTCAAAAAGACAGACACACTGGAGCACATGCGCTCGCACGCGCACACACACACATACACATACACACACACAATGTTTATTTAATCATCAGGGGACTGTGCATTTATAAATTCAGATAGAGTATTTACCTTCCCATGTTTTTAAAGAACATGCATGCAGTAATCTAAATCTCCTTTTTGCTGTTGTTTATGTGCAGTAATTGTAATGACAAGGTCTCTCATCCCCCATTGTGGCAAATACAGGCAGCCTTACATTTCTCACACTCTGTACTGTAACACTTTATTTTTAAGGACAATCCAGCCCAAGAGAACTGTTATCTCAGTGCCCAATATTCAGATCAATAAAAATGAAAAGTTCAATAGAATTGAGAAGTGGCTCTGTATTGTGGTTCTAGCGGGGGGTTGGAGTTTCCAATCACACTAGGGTCACTTACTAATTGTGATTAATAATCAGTATTTTCAGAAGCACAGCTCTAGAATTAATTTCATAAGAATAGAGGGCACACCATTATCGCATGTCTATTTTTTATGTACTGTATATAGTAAGAACCACGGGCAAGCTATCATCACAGTTAAAGAGGAACAGATACAAGTGGGAAACCAGCACTGAACCTGAATAGTTCAATGGTTTAAAAAAATGATGAAAGACCCCCCCTCCCCATTTCAAACTGTGGAGTCCAGAATGCAAATTCAGAATTAATACATGACTACCATCCTTTGAGTAGGTAAACTCCACAGACTGGGCAGTCTTAGAGTTTTAGGTAGAGACTACCATATGAAAACCAAAGTGTGGCTTGATATCCCTAGAAGAAGACAAACAGAGGGGAATATGATATTAGATGTGAGAATGGAACATTTAGAACTGGGGTTTTAAGCACAGTTTATTCAGACCTACTAAAAGACCTAGGTAATAACCCCAGTTGAGGCTCTTCATAATTTATTTCTTCCCTAAAAAATTTTGTTTTTTATGTAAGAATTGTTTTTTTGTTGATATATTATTAATTGTTAATTCCTTGTTCCAGTCACATTAACTTTTACTGTGTATGTATGTATTTTATTTGTATACTTAACCCAAGTCCAGGTTTCAGGCATGTTGTATGACAGCTTCAGCCATCCCCCCCAACATGATCCACTGACTTCGGCAACAGTGCACACATGGTTGCATAACATTTTTTGTGCATTTCATTTAAAAAAAACAGTAATTTTAATAGCTATGCAGGTTTTCCTAAATACTTGATCAGACAGTGAATTACTTGTAATAGTGAAGGAGTTATTTATTGAGCAGAGTGTAATCATGGAGCATTTTACATTGGCAAAACAACACGGAGTCTGAAAGTCAGAGTTGGTGAACATATAAGAGCTATTCTAATAAATGACAATACATATGCCACAGCGACCCATGTTATGACAGCCCCAGTCAAAGGAACACATACCTCTCAATTTATGAGTATAGATAAAGTATGTAGACACCCGAGAGGAGGTGACTTCGACAATCTAGTTCTTATTAGAAAAAAGTTTTGGATATTAACCTTAAGAGTAAATAAATATCCCAGACTAAATGCACAGTTAGATTTGTGTCCCTATCTCAAAATACACTAATATTCTTATCAGAAATTAGATTCACTTTAGCCTCAGCCTGTACACTTGTTCCCATTGTTATCTGAAGTACTGTATAATACTATTTTAATTGTATTACATATTTTCAGATTGTGCTGAATATGTATTGATTTCTGCTTTTGATTTTTATATTATCAGTTTATTTTATTCCCTCTCCTCCTTTTTTCCTAGTTTGCTTAATTCCCATTTTTTGTTTAAAAATCCCCCCATGCTGAATTTTGCCTTCCTTTATTGATGCATGTCTTTTGAATGCACTGGCCCTTTTAGGACCTCAACTCATTTTGAATGAAGGCCTGAAATTTATTTAATTGCTGAATGACTAATTATAGCTTTTTTCTATCACATTAATTAATTAAATTAAAGAGTTATCACATGGTGAAATGGAATATAAATTAAGAGTCTTTAGAGGTGATATATTAGTCTCTGATGAAGGATGTGATCATCTGAAACATGTTAGATGTAATGTCATGCCTGTTTTGAGCTTAGAAGTTTTTAAACTTATTAAAATATGGACGAATTTTGAATCCATGACTTGAATCTTATTAGATGTGTCCCATTTTAGAGGACTGTGTGTGATGGAAACTTTTTTTTGATACTCTAGGCTTGTAGTTTCTAAGCACTACATCCCAATGCACACTCATTTGGACAAAAGCTATAGTTTATGAGTGACATGCATGGGTTGGGGGAAGGAAGCCTGCATTTTTATCTATAATTGATTAGAAATAATTCTGGGCTTGATACCTTTTCCTAGTAAAAACCTGCTGGTATGTGCGGTGTCTGTAAATTATTTTCCAAACTATTGAATTTGGCAGACTTGACTATTTTCGCCATATAGCAGAATAATGAGGCAAATTTAAATCCTGCTACTGCAAGCCCGAGTAATGCTATTGAGCATCATGAGAACCCGTTAGCATACATTGACATGCTTGGCAAGCTGCAGCTACAGCTAACCCTTTTTTGAATGAAGACATCAGCATGGAAAATGTTGCCCCTGAAGACCACTCCTTGCTGCAGGTATTCAGAGAATTGTAAAAATCCACAGACCAGCTTAGACAGCTCTATTGGAACCACACAAATTTAGAAGCCTATCTACATATAAAAAGGGTACCCAGGGGCTTACGACTTATTAAGAATGCTGCATGTGGTACAGATGATGTTACTTTTATGAAAGAGTGGGAAAATACAGTATCTTATTGGAAGTAAGTGCTAAGTTGTTAACATTGATTATCAGATACAGCAAAGAGAAAGAAGATGAGATCCGAGAAGAAATTAAAAGACAAGAGATTGAAGTGTTAAAATTCAGAACACATTCAGAATTTGATAGATTAAATAAAAGACTTAAATATTCTATTTCAAAATTGGATACAGATTTACAGAGAATAAAGCGCACCAAATTTTTGCTAAATAAAGCAGATCTTGAAAGAGGACATATTTTTAATTGGAAACAGAAGAAATTAAATGTATTTTAACAGTTAATAAAAATGTTTCATTTGAATACAGCACAGATAACAGTGATTCAAAAGGAGAAGGATTAAATTGGGAACATTATTTTCAAAAAAGGAATGCACCACTTAGATCTACAGCCCCCCATGAGCTACAACAATTATAACACACCTC
Organism: Neoceratodus forsteri; assembly: GCA_016271365.2. Classification (NCBI taxonomy): domain Eukaryota; kingdom Metazoa; phylum Chordata; order Ceratodontiformes; family Ceratodontidae; genus Neoceratodus; species Neoceratodus forsteri. The sequence continues at coordinate 1,024,165,995 of CM028129.1, forward strand.
AATACAGCCCACAACCACTGCGCAGGAGCCCAAGGCTATGGCCAAGGGAAATGGACTTCGACATAGAACAAGGAGAGGAAGGGGAAGAAAATCAAGCCTTCCATATGAGATACAACAGAGGGGGAACACAACACAGAAGGAACTATCATTGGAGAGGTCATCAGAGGAGATAAGCCCCTGTAACAGTAACATTACACAAGTTATAAACTTACCTAAGCATGTTCTCACAGAAAGTGAATGCAAACTACTTAAGAAAGGATTGAGTTTTCACCAATGAAAACTTTAGATAGAGTACAGACCTTAACAGATTTAAGTTTAAGTTGTTGTAAGTTGAATTTAAAAGTATTCTTTAGCAAAAGAAACAGGGGACAAGAAAATGAGATGCCACCCCTAACAATGTTTAAACAGCCCTCTACTTTTTGTCCTCCCACAAGTGTAGCAGTAAATGTCTTTAAAGAACTGGTCGAAACAGACATAGAAAAGTTTTTTGGGATGAAACATTACCTCTCTTTCAACAATCTCAGTAAAATGAATGAGAAGAAGTTAATTCACTGCAACAAGATTCTGAATTAATTTTCAAGCAAGCGGACAAAGGGGGGGGCTGTGGTTCTCTTGAATAAAGTGGACTATTTGAAAGAAGTCTACAGACAGTTAAATAACAGAATGTTCTATGAAAAAGTGAAAGAAGATAAACTGAGTTATTTTAAATATAGTGTGGATGAAATTGTGGACACAGCTTTTGGCCGAGGAATAATCAACAAACAAACACAAGAATTTCTGAAAGTTTTGAATCCCAGCAAAGCCACTTTCTACGTTCTCCCTAAGGTTAATAAGATATTAAAAAACCCTCCTGGGAGACTGATCATCAGTGGCATTGACTCATTAACAGAGCCATTATCTCACTATTGTGTCTCTTATTCAAAACCGTTAGCCCTAACTTTGCCATCTGTTTTACAGGATACGAAGGAAGTGTTAAATGTGGTAAAAAACTTGAAGCTTGATGAAGGGGTTATTTTGGTGACTATGGACATTGACTTGCTCTACAGTAACATACCACATGAAGGAACATTGGATGCTGCAGCATTCTATTTGAATAAATCAAGAGAGACTTTATTACCGATAGAATTTGTCATCAAATTACTAGAATGTGTACTTACATTTAAGACCTTCACTTTTAACAACAAATTATTCCAACAGGTAAAGGAAACAGCAATGGGAGCAACTTGTGCACCATCCATTGTGAATTTATATGTCGGCAAATGGGAAGAAGTGTTTTTTTCAGAGGCAAAAAATATTTTCTTTGAAAAAATTATTCTGTGGAAACGCTATATTGACGACATATTATTATTATGGAAGGGGGATGTTACAAGCATAAGAGAATTTGTAGATTTCTTACACACAATGAATCCAAATTAAACATTTATTTTTAAAGTGAGTCATACTAATATTGTGTTTTTAGATCTCAGACTTATAAAAAATAGTGATGGCTTAATAGCTACAGAAATCAATAGGAAAGAGATGGATGGAAACACAATCTTATTGGCCAGTAGCTGCCATCCACCCCATGTAGCACAGAATAGTCCTGTAGGTCAGTTTATGAGAACTAGATGCAATTGCTCTACAGAAACAAGCTTTGAAATAGGTGCAGATATCCTAAGAGAAAGATTGACAGAAAGGGACTATAATAGAAACAATATTGAAAAAGCATATAATAGAGCTCATCACTTAGATAGAGATTTGTTGCTAAATTAGAAACTACAAAATAGAGAAACACGTGTGAGGTTTAATTTTGTAACGAGTTACACAGCACAGTCAAAAGAACTGTAAATAATATTAAAGAGACATTGGCATATTTTGGGAATAGAGCCTAGTTTAAAAGAAGTAGTACTAAAAGGCACCAACCTTACAGTATCTTTTGGTGCATAGCCATTATAAAGAAAATAAAGATACCACCTGGTTAAAAAAGAAACCAAGGATGCGTGACATGTACAAATTGCATCTATTGTTCATGTATGATGCAGGGGAAAGAATTTGGGAGTTGTAGTATTGGAAAAAATACTAGATCAGACAGTGTATTACTTGTAATAGTGAAGGAGTTATTTATTTAGCAGAGTATAATTGTAGAACATTTTACGTTGGCAAAACAACACAGAATCTGAAAGTCAGAGTTGGTGAACATATAAGAGCTATTCTAAGAAATGACAATTCATATGCCATAGCGACTCATGTTATGACAGCCCCAGTTGAAGAAACACATACCTTTCAATTTATGGGTATAGATAAAGTATGTAGACACCCAAGAGGAGGTGACTTCGACAATCTAGTTCTTATTAGAAACATTTTTTGGATATTGACCTTAAGAGCAAATAATTATCCCGGACTAAATGCACAGTTAGATTGGTGTCCCTATCTCAAAAGACGCTAATATTCTTATCAGAACTGAGATTCATTTTAGTCTCAGCCTCTACACTTGTTCCCATTGTTATTTGAAGTACTGTATAAAAATTTTTTTAATTGTATTACATATTTTTGGATCGTGCTGAATATGTATTGATTTCTGCTTTTGATTTTTATATTATCAGTTTATTTTATTCCCTCTCCTCCTTTTTTCCTAGTTTGCTCAAGTCCCATTTTTTGTTTAAAAATCGCTCCCCCCATGCTGAATTTTGCCTTCATTTATTGATGCATGTCTTTTGAATGCAATGGCCCTTTTAGGACCTCAGCTCATTTTGAATGAAGGCCTGACATTTATTTAATTGGTGAATGACTAATTATAGCTTTTTTCTATCACATTAATTAATTAAATTAAAGTGTTATCACATGGTGAAATGGAATATAAATTAAGAGTCTTTAGAGGTGATATGTTAGTCTCTGATGAAGGATGTGATCATCTGAAACATATTAGACATAATGTCATGCCTGTTTTGAGCTTGGACGTTTTTAAACTTATTAAAATATGGACGAATTTTGAATCTATGACTTGAATCTTATTGGATGCTTCCCATTTTAGAGGTTTGTGTGCTGGAAACTTTATTTTTGGTACTCTAGGTTTTCCTATATGATGACTGAGATGTCAGTTTAAATTATTGTGTTATTGGTTTTCCCCAGTTCATTAACATATTTGTTCATCTCTCTTTTCGTTACATGTCAGTTTGTATTACTATTGACTCACACATCCCATACCTGGTCTTTCTGAGGTTGCCACTGCTTCTCAGTCCGTGGCCCTTTTGCAAACCAAATTCCAATTGTTTTGTATGAAAGCTGAATAAGCAAGCACATTTGAATGCAAGTATTGCTTTGGTTTTGAGGATGTAAAATACCAAACTTTGTCAGACACATTTTATGTGTCATGTTGATGGACAGTTGTATGGAAAGTGAATAAACAAGCATATTTGAGTGCAAATCATGTTAGAATGTTACTTGTGTTTGCAATCAATGATCACCATGATATCACAATAAAAATGTGATCACAGTGACACCATGAAAAAAAAAATTAGAACAACAGCTATACTAAAAAAAAGCTATACTTTTCAAATCACAGCAAGTATGTGTCCATATTTGAACTTGGGTTTGGGGGTCAAGTGAGAGTGCAATCAAAATGATTGGTGAATAGAGGTGTGCTATAAAACAACTTCCAAAGGTGGAATTTAAGGTGCAGGCAGGAAACCAACACAGAATGGGGTTGCACTGGAAATATGGTCAGTCAGTGAGGGTAAATATTGTATATGCCTCTTACTGGGCAGAGGCAGGGTCTGACCAGAGCAAGGAAGATGCACTTGTGTCTATAAAAAGTTAGAAGCACTTGTGTCTATAAAAATTCTAAGCAAAGACACTGTCAAGTAACCGGGCACTCAGCATCTTATAAAAGGTGAAGAATTCAGCGCCATTAGGTTAAAATTAATTTTCAGGTTCATACCTTTGATAAAAGACCAGGAGTTCCAAATGCTTTCGGTATTAACATGATTGTTGTGATTTGCAGCTTTTGAAAAAAACTAATGTTAACCTAATGTTGTTAAATTCTGCATCTTTTATTAGGTGATGAGTGCCCAATTACTTGACAGTGTAATATTATATTAGATTGCAGATAAAGAGGTGTTCTGTTGAATTGTTAATTGCCCTATTGACAACTGAGTGACATGAAGATTTGCACAGTAATCTATCTGTCTGCTGGAGGTCTAGAGATTAACTGAAGTCATAGCTTGCAGAAGTTATAAAGAACAATATTCCAGGGCAATGCCAACATTGTTCTTCTTTTGCTTACATAGAGTACATTGCTGTGCTAGACTATGTAGTCTGAAGTTCAGTAAGTTATAACGCACAACAAAATGCACAGCCTGGACTTGCTGCATGTCAGATTCAGGTGGGTGAAGGACTCAGACTGATCACAGCATGCCAGTTGCACAGTACAATATGTTATGTTATGTCTTTTTTTTACTGTACAATTAGCTGTTGTATGTCGAGCATTTTATTGTTGCAAACATTTTGGCAACTAGTGGTTAAAGAACAGCCCCTTTTGCATGAATTATGGACTTAGACATATTAAATTATGAAGATGAGGTGCAGTTATAGTACCTAAGGAGATGTTTTTTGAATTTTGTAACATGGACATTCAAAATTATATTCTTTTTAAATTCAACTTATGACTATTTATGTCTGTAACTGTTCTGATTATCACTTTTTTGTACTGATTTATATAACTTTTGCTAATAATATTTCAACCCAGACATGTAAATGAGAAGTATGAAGCAAGTGAATGAGGCTAAACAGCCTTGCAATGAGCTTGATCAGGTTAAAAAGGCTAACTATGCAAAAACAATAAACTCGGGTAAAACTAAATATATCAACAGTTAAGAAAAACAGTAACTCTGTATTTGTTTCTAAATCTCTACTCTCCAGTGGTTAGCATATCCGTGAAAGAGGTACAGTATGTTTAAATATTAAAAAAGTGGTAGCAACTGTAGTGAGGAAATGAAAGGAGATATATCTTCAGTTATTAACGACAATATTTTAATGTACAGTGTGCTGCAAGTTACAATAAAATACATTTGACCACTGGGGATTTAAACCTGATTTTGCCACAATTTGTGGTAATTTCTACAATGTCTCTGAATGTAAAGATGTAATTAGAGAATTCTGAGAAACAGGTTACCCATGATACATTAATCAACTTGGTGAATACATGTATTCAAATGGAAGACGCTCAGGGGAGACATGTATTGTTAGCGGTCTCAGACATTTATATATATATATATACACACTACAACAATTTTCCTGGCTAAACTGTGAGTGATTATTGATGGTGTCCGATTCCCGTACGAATTGCCACAAGAAGATGAAAAGAACTTACATTCATGTTTAGCAGCACCATTGGGCAGCACAGATTTTCTTGTTTTATTTGTTGCTTTTTTTCCTGTTATTTTTATAGTGATTATTTTTTTGGTTCCTTTTTTTACTTTTTACAATAAGTGCAAAATACAGTCACAGTAGTTAGGACCTGGGGAACACGGGAAGGGTCAAAATATGCTTAAGGACAGTGGTAGGAGGGAGAGGTGTTGTGCAATACTGTTGCAATACTGTATGTGAAATTTTGAAATACCCAGTGCTCACAAAATCAGCACATATTTTCATGAATATAAATGGATATAACTAGCCCAGAGCAATCCTTCTCTCCTAATGTAAGATCACTATTCAGAAAGACAGACACACAGGCACACGCGTGCACACACACACACAGACACACACACACATAATAAAATGTTTATTTAATCATCAGGGGACTGTGCATTTATAAATTTAGATAGAATATTTACATTTCATTGTATCTAAAGAACATGCATGCAGTAATCTAAATCTTCCTTTTGCTGTTGTTTATGTGCAGTAATTGTAATGAAAAAGTATACACTGACCCAACACATAAGAGACATTTTATTTTATCCATTAATATTTCCCCATATATCTTGGTACCACTTAGAATCCCAGTCATGCCATCTAGAGACAATTCTAGAATGGCTGAACATGAGTAAATGACAAGGTCTCTCATCCCCCATTGTGGCAAATACAGGCAGCCTTACATTTCTCACACTCTATACTGTAACACTTTATTTTTAAGGACAATTCAGCCCAAGAGAATTGTTATCTTAGTGCCCAATATTCAGATCAATGAAAATGAAAAGTTCAATAGAATTGAGAAGGGCCTCTGTCTTGTGATTCTAGAGGGTGTTTGGAGTTTTGAATCACGAGGGCCACTTACTAATTGTGATTAATAATCAATATTTTTATAAGTACAGCTCTGGAATTAATCTCACAAGAATAGAGGGCATGTAATTACTGCATGTCTAATTTTTTTTATTATTATATTTTTTGTGATAGCTCCCCAAGCCCCAGAATGGGCTCTCCAGGCTCCTGCAGCCACCCCCTCATTCTCAGGCTAACCTCCCGAGTCAGACAGCTGATAGGTGAACTCTGGTGGCCAGAGGGGATGGCAATGGAGCTGAATCATTAGCAGGGGCAGGCATTTTTGTATGCTGTAAACCCCTTTCGGTGGGGACATGCAATGATGACCCATGTCCACCCTGCCTCCTAAACATGCAGGCACCAACTGCAGCAGAACTCCCAGCTTCTGCCAAGGATCTATCATGCATTGGATACTTGACCTCACCTCCCCTCCCAGAGTAGGAGAGCAGTCTACTGGACACTCAATTCTACTCCCTATGGATGGCCTTCTGAATCCTGGGTCCATCCCCTAACCCATGTTGTTGGCACTGCAGATGGTGATAGTGCCTCTGTGCCAGCAGACTGGCTCTGCATGTGTATTTTTTATGTATGGTATACAGAAGGAACCATGGGCAAGCTATCATCACAGTTAAAGAGGGACAGATGCAGGTGAGAAACCACCACTGAACATGTATAGTGCTATGGTTTAAAACAAGGATGAAAGACCCTCTTCCCATTTCAAATTGTGGAGTCAGAAATGCAAATTCAGAATTAATACATGGCTATCATCCTTTAAGTAGGTCATGGGTAGACTCTCAAAACTCTAAGGACCGGGCAGCCTTGTAGTTCAATGGAGAGATTATTCGAACAAAAGTGTGGCTTGCTACCCAAAAAAAAAAGGAGACAAACAGAGGGACTATGCTTTTAGATGTGAGAGTGGAACATTTAGAATTGGAATTTTAAGCCCAGTTTATTATGACCTGCTAAAAGACGTAGATTCTAATCTCAGCTTGGGCTCTCCTTTATATATTTCTTCCCTGAAAATTTCTCTTTGTTTATGTAAGAATAGAAATAATAGACGTTTATCAAATATTACAAAAAAATTGATAAGACAAGCAAAGAGAGATCTAGAAACTAACCTGGTAAGAGACTGTAAAAATAATTAAAAATCTTTCCATAATTATATAGGTTCATTGAAAGGTAGTAAGACTGGAGCAGGACCATTGTTAATTGAGGGAACGTTAGTTATGGATGATAATCAAATGGCTAATGAATTTAATAAATATTTCATTAGTATATTTAAAAATAAAGGGAATTTTAATTTAGATATCTCCACTTCCTGCTCTATAGTCTCTTTTTCAGAAAAAATATATTATGAGAGTGATTAATAGCACCAAGTCTGGCTCTTCTATAGGCATAGATGGTATCCAGTCAATGTTCATAAAGCATCTCAATACAGTCAGCTGGCATATTCACTCTCCTTTTTAATATATCCTTAAAGGAAGGTGTGGTATTACATGAATGGAAACAGGCTAATATTACCCCCATTTATAAAAAAAGGTTCAAAAATAATATTAGTAATTATAGGCCCATAAGTCTGACTTCTAGTATTGGCAAGCTCGTGGAAAAATTGTTACAATATAAAATTACACAACATCTTTACAAATTAAAGAATGTGGACATTACCCAGCATGGTTTTACATCGGGAAGATCATGTATGTCTAATTTGATTAGTTTTTTTGAACTTGTGAGCAAGGCTTTAGATGAAGGATTGCCTGTTGATGTGATTTTCCTTAATTTTGAAAAGGCATTTGATACAGTTTCACACAAAATTCTTTTAGATCAACTACATTGACTTGATATAAACCCATTAATTATTAAATGGATCTTCTCATGGTTGGATAATAGGAAGCAGAGAGTTATTTTGAGAGGATGTAAGTCTGATTGGGAAAGTGTTAGTAGTGGTGTACCACAGGAGTCTATGCTTGGACCTTTACTGTTTAATGTTATGCTCTCCGATATGCAAGCTAAAAATGGAACTTGGTTGCAAAAATACGCTGATGACAGTAAACTTGGAGGGATCATTAATAATAATACCTCTAGTGATGAGCTCCAAGATAATTTAAACAACCTTTATTCCTGGACTACTGGGCATAGTTTAGTATTTAATAGTTCTAAATGTAAGGTAATGCACCTAGGGAGAAATAACTGTTTGGCTAGTTATCATATAAATAACATCAAACTTGAGGAACCTACCTCAGAAAGGGATCTTGGTGTGACTATTACTAATGATCTAAAATGAAATTATCACAATAATATTACTGCCAAGAAGTGTCACAGTATACTCAAATGTATCCATAAACACATAAAAAGTCGAGAAGTAGAGGTTCTCATTCCATTACATACTACTTTGGTTAGAACGCATAGGGAGTAATGCGGCCCTTTTTGTTCACCAACTTCTATAAATAACATTAAAACTTACTAGTCAATTCAGTGTAAGATGACTAGATCTGTTTCCAATATGGCACATCTAGGTTATGGTGACAGACTAAAACATTTAGGATTATTCTCTCAAAAATATAGGTTTTTTAGAGGTGAAATATGTTGGGCCTATAATGCCTGTAAGGATGAATCATTCTTGGAAACAAATTGTTTAATTAAACAATCACCTTTGGAGAGTAACAGGTCACATATAGTTAGATTACATGTGGAAACATGTAAGACTCAAAGAAGGAAGAATTTTATTACCCAATAGTTCCGGACTTATGGAATTCTCTTCCAAGTGTCGTACCATGTCAATCTCTAGACGTTTTTAAAAATGCACTTGATTGTTATATGGGCGATAAGAAATTTCTCTACCATCATTGGTATAATGATGGTGAGTTATTAAGGGCTTGTCCTTCAAACTTGTATCACCTATGAACCTATAGATGATGACAGCAGATAAGGACCTCAAGGGTCATCCAGTCCATCTGAATTAGTTTTTTTATTTGTTGTTTTTGCTATAAAAAAAAATTCCAGAGGAGGAATTTAAGATGTAGGTAGGAAACCAAAACAGAATGGGGTTACACCAGAAATATGGTCAGTCAGTGAGGACAAATATTGTATATGCCTCTTGCTGGGCAGAAGCAGGATCTGACCACAGGGTGGAAGATGCGCTTATATCTATAAAATTTAGATGCTCTTGTGTCTATAAAAATTCTAAGCAAGGACACTGTCAAGTAATCGGGCACTCAGCATCTTACAGAAGGTGAAGAATTCAGCACCATTACTTTAAAATTAATTTTCAGGTTCATACCTTCGATAAAAGACCAGGAGTTCCAAATGCTTCAGATATTAACATGATTTTTGTGCTTTGCAGCTTTTGAAAAAAAGTAATGTTAACCTAATGGTGTTAAATTCTACATCTTTCATTAGGTGGTTAATGCACAATTACTTGACAGTGTAATATTATATTAGGCTGCAGATAAAGAGGTGTTCTATTGAATTGGTAATTGCCTTGTTAACAACTGAGTGACACACTTTTTTTTTTATTAATGAGCTTTGCTTATGAGTGAGGTCAGAATGTTTTTTTCCAGGCATTGCTGATGGAATTAGGATTGTTATGCTCCAGAGTCACAGCTCTGCACTCTAACTATTGAGCTCTACTGTCTGTCAAAGAGTTTAAAAGGTTAAGCATTTTGAACTGCTACAGTTACTATGGAATCTACAGATGTGGCTGCCTCACACTCAGTATGGCAAAATCATAAATTGCTTATAAATAAAAGTAGAGGATTGGGGCTTGCAGGAGGTGGTCCACTAAAACACCAGGGAACATGTTTTATTTTAAAACAGGGGGATCAGGGCTTGTGGGGGGGCACTAAAGAACTTGTGAAAATATTTTATTTGACAATATGGGAATAGGGCTTGTGGATGGGGGACCAGTAATCCACCAGGGAAAATAATTTGGAAAAAGGTGAATGGGGCTTTCAGGCAAGGGTCCACTAGATCAACAGGGGAAAACTATTTTATTTGAAAACAGGGGGACAGGGCTTGCGGCTGGGGGTTCTTTACAGTATTTTCTCTCTCTAAAAAAAAATGGTTCATACAGGGGATGCCCTGACTTGGATTTTGGTCTGTGGAGACACCTACCAGAAAACTTCCACTAATTCAGATAAATTAAACTGCAAACAGTGCCACCTGGTGCATTTTAGTGACTGTGAATGGGAATTTAACTAAATCAGCTAATTAAGAACTCACGCACTACTTACCACATTACTGAGTGGTAACAACATATTTCATAGTACCTCTCTGTATGCCTTTCAGTCCACCATGCCTGCTGAGGTATATCAAGGTACTGCACAACCTTTCTGTGATCACCACTGTATGTGTTACTACCTGTAGCTAGGAAAAAGAGCAAACTTCTGAGGGTGAGGATGGAGCAACACAACATGTGCAGACCCAGCCCTCAGCAGCTGAGGAAGTGGCTAGTGTGGGTGAGGAACTAGCTAGGAGTAACAACCCTGATCCCCAGCTGTAAGCAGAGGAGGTTTATGCCAGATGAAGCTTTCCTCCTGAAGGGGAACTTTGGAGAGTCAGATGGGAGGAGCTAGGCAGGGCACAGTGAGCTAATCCTACCATCCAAAAACTGAGAGAGATAGCAGATAGTGCTGAGGCCTCTCAAGGGAGTAAAAAGTTAGTTTACTAGGAGAATGGGTTGTTGTACAGGGAGTGTACACCACAGATAGAGCTAGAGAGAGAGGTACTCCAGCAGCTGGTAGTTCCCTGGAACTACCAAAAGCAGCTTCTGGCCCTGGCCCTTGACATTTCTTTTTCAGGCCACCTGGGTATTAACCACACAAAAAAATGGCTTGCCAAGAATTTATTTTGGCCAAGCATGTAACAGATGTGGCAAATTACTGTCAGCTTGTCTACAGTGCCTTTGGGTTGGAGAGGTTGGGGACAAGGCTAAGGCAGCTTTGGTGCCCCTGCCTATTATTGATGAACCCTTTAAAAAAGGGTAGCCATTGACATAGTGGGGCCCCTAAGTACCCCAAGTTGCACAGGCAAATGATGCATACTGTTGTGGTAGATTACACAACCAGGTAGACAAGGCAAGGCAAGGTTTATTTGTAAGGTGCCCAATCCCAGAGACTCTGTGCGCCTAACACACAAAAAGGCAGGTGAAATAAAACCAAAACACAATACAAGAAGAAATAATGCATAACAATAAAAACCATTAAAACAGTAGATACAGTTAAAATCTGATCCAAAAGCTGGCTATATTGCATAATTTGGGAAGGCCAGTGAAAATAAATGGACCTTGAGACCACTCTTGAAACACTTAACAAATGGAGCCTCCCTAATGTAAGGTGGAAGAGCATTCCACAGGAACTGGCTAACAATGTTGAAAGCCCAACCACCGGCAGTTTTACATCAGATCCTGGGAATCTCAAGGAGGCCTTGGTGGAGGAGCTGAGAGATTGTACTGAGACAGCCAGTGTCAGAAGGGCAGCCAGATAGCCAGTGCCTAGTCCATGTAGGGCATTATAGGTGAGTAAAGTCACCTTGAAGATAACCCTCAACCTGACCGGCAGCTAGTGCACAGCCCGGTATGCTGACACAAGGTTAACTCCTCCACCTCAAACACCAGCACAGTGACAGATTTTGTCTGTCTGTGGTGAGTCACTGTGCTGGTGCAAGGCAGACACTGGCAGTGAGGCTCCCGGTGTTCTACCCTCCCCGGTCCTAAACCAACTCAGAGTTAAATATCTAGAGACTGGGGGGGTGGGGGCAGAGTCCCCCACATGGCAGGTTGGGGAGGTGTCCCCCAAGTAGAAACACACTGGCATCCCCAAAGGCACAATGCTGACATTGTGTCTGTCACTATAGGGGATGTCTGTGTGAGTGCTGTTGCAGCGCTATAGTAAAACCCACAGCCCACAAAACTGAGGTCACATGACTGGACCTAGAAAGGCCAGTCAGTAACCTGGCAGCAGCATTCTGCACCAGCTGCAGCAGGCAGATGGTACCCCAGAGACCCTGAAACAAAGAGTATTACAGTAATCAAGTCTGGATGTCACAAAGGCATGAACTAGTGTGGGAAGGTCTTTAGGTGTAACTAAGGGTTTGATCCTGGTGATTTTCCTCACATGGTAAAAAACACTTTGGACAATAGATGACACCTGAACTTCAAATGTCAGCCTGTCATCTAGGATCATGCCAAGATCTCATACCCTAGAGGAGGCAATCAATGGCACAGGTCCCAGGAAAAGACCTGAGGCCCCGCCAGAAGCCCTCCCATCATGCCCTCAACCCAGCTCAACCACCAGCACCTCCATCTTATCAGTGTTCAGTCACAGCAAGCTAGAGGACATCCAGTAATTGATCTCCACAAGGCAGATGATAATCACTTCCACAGCATCTGATGTTTCGGGGGCAAAGAACAAATACTATTGAGTATCTAAATTTCAACAAAACAATGTCAGTGTTGCTCATTTCCTTTAAATAATAGGCTTTTTAGGGGTTCTGGGGTGCATCTGTGGTAGGGAAATTTAATGTGTATTGTACACACCGCCTTAACATTTGGGCGCTTTCCACCTGCATTCCCCTTCCAATGCTATATTTAACTTAATTCCACTTTTATGGAACTTCACACATTGGGAATTCTGTGTTAAAATGTGTTATTTATTACCATCCTTTTCAATAGTGAACGTATAAAATTTCACATTAGATGTTTACTATATTCTTTTTGTGAAAAAAAACATTGCTTATTTCCAATAATAGTTCATTAATACTTTCAACGTAATGCAGTTCTGTACTTTACCATACTTGTTAGAGTTCTGTTTTTGTTTTCACAAGTCCATGTACTCGCAATAGCGTTTCAGTTTGTGCACAGCTTCTTGGCACAATTGCCTATTCCTCTTATTACCCAGGGTCTGTCTTGTTCAAAATAATTCTGTGTCATCACCTTTTATTTTATTTTTCACCTGAAACATTTAAGTATCATCTGCATGGCAGTGAAAACCCACATTGTATTGCCTAATGAGCTCTCCCAGGGGCAACATATACACTACAAATAGCATCAGTAACAAGACTGACCCTTGACGTACTCCTCAAGGCAGAAGCCTCAGGGAGGAGGAGAAATTCCCCATCACTACCTGCTGCTTCCTGTCAGAGAGATAGAACTCAAACCATCTGATAACAGTGCCAGTGAGTCCACAATACTCTCTGAGGCAATCAAGAAGCACAATTTGATCTACAGTGTCAAAAACTTAGGTGAGATCAAGGAGAACAAGAGTTGATCTGTATCCTATATCCCTAGCCCTGAGAGGTCATTGTGCACTCTGACTAATGCTGTTTCAGTACTGTGCTTGGCTCTGAAACCCAAGTGGAGTGGCTTATAGATGTCAGTGGCCATGAGGTGCTCCTTACTCTGTTGCACCACAATCTTCTCAATAACCTTAGCCAGAAAGGGAAGGTTGGAGATAGGATGGTAATTCACCAAGATATCTGAGTAGAGAGATGCCATCTTCAGAAGGGGCCTCACCAGAGCCTCATTCAATGAATCTGGAACCCCCCCTCCGATAATGATCACCAAACAATCATGGCAAACACCAGGCCAATGAAACCAACACATCTCATTAAGAAATGCATTGAAGCCAGATCCAGCTCACAGTATGTGTGCTTTAGCTTTGAGATAACCCCAATGACCTTCACCACCTCCACTGGTTTAAACTCATCCCAGACAGGTGGAGCACCTTCACCACTCACAAGCTGATCACTGCAAGCCATCACATGGCTCATTGACAGGATCTCCTACCAGATAGAAGACACCCTGACAGGGAATAACTGAGCAAACTCATTACATAAGGTGATTGAAAAGGCTTGTTTTGGCTGCAGACAGGCCGGATGAAGAAGTCTGTCTACATTTCAAAAAAGCTGAGATGGTTGGTTCTTCCCTGTAACAATTTCCTTAGAAACATAGAATTTGATGGCAGATAAGGACTGCTTGGACCACCTAGTCTGCCCATTTCCCTACCTAATGGATAAGCTGCAGATCCTAGTTAACCAACAGCCTACTTCCTCCTACCTCCCACTAGAATTCCCTTATGTCTGTCCCATGCATTCTTGAATTCCCTCACTGTTTTTGACTCTATGACCTCCTCAGGAAGGCTGTTCCATGTATCCACAACCCTCTCTGGACATGAACTCTGTCTTCTTATGGTTGATTGCTCCCTGGTACTCCATATAGTGAGCAAACAGGGGCATTTTGTCCTTATCTGACTGGGCCTCTGCCAACAACACTTCAACCTCTGACCCCTGATCTTCATCACCTTGAGATCATCGTCAAACCATGGAGACTGAAAATGAGAAGATCTGGGTCATACACAGACCACAGCAAGGGTATTGAGAGCCCTGTAAACTGCCCTATTGTATGTGGTAACCACTTCACCTGTACCCATTGCACATGCAGCATCTACACTAGATACATCAGCTACCACCAATAGTCCCTGCAGGGACAGTCCCCATAAAGGGTGACAGCTGACCATCTCAATGGTGGGGGAGGACTGTCAGGGGCATGGTGGCCCAAATGAGAACTTCACCATGCAATGATCAGACCACACAACCTGATCAGTCCTGAGGTTAATTACCTCAAGCCCCAGTGAGAACTCCAGGTCCAGCATGTGGCCATGGTGATGGGTCATGGAAGTAACTTCTTCTGTCAGACTCAGTGATGACATCAACCTGAGGAGGCTAGACCCAAACTGAGAGGATTTGTCATTGACCCAGGCATTGAAGTCCCCCAGAAATAAACATCTGGGGGACCCCAATACCTTGCTGATGATGTAGTATGCAACCTCCTGAAGGAGATCAGTAAATAAGGAGAATCCTGCAGACTTCACCCAGACCCCCACAAACTGCCACACACTCAAAGAACTCAGTAGTCCCCACTGGGTGCATGGTGAAGCCCAAGTCAGATCTAAAACAGATGGCTACTCCCCCATCCCTGCATTCCCACCTTGGGCAGTGTACTACGGAGTACCCAGTGGGGACCCCGAGCCAGTGGCAATATCCTCCATTGAGGCAGAAAACATGGCTGGTGAGTTCCTGGGAATCTTTAGCTGAGTGGGATTTCCCCCAGGAGATTTTGTCAGACCAAGAGATGAATTTCATGTTGCCTTTAAAGAGCTACTGATGCCTCAAAGAAAACTTTAAAAAACATAATAATTAGGAACAATTCTGCTTGCATTCAATTTATATTTCTCCTTCCCATAATTTACAACCAAAGAAATGTGTATGAATATATGATTGTTGCCCCTTACAGTTCATTTTGAGTCCATCTGCCTCTGTAGCTTACTCCCTACTTCAAGTCATAATCCTCTATTGTGACATCACAATCTCTTGCCATGTGAGTAACTAAGAGGACACATGCAGTGCTCTATGACTTCAGGTAGGGAGAAAGCAGGAATAGAGGAACTCTTCAGGACCAAAGATCCTGTTTTCAGGCAAATGACCTCACTGCTAAATAATGGGAAGGAGGAATACAGAACTAATGGGAAGTACAAGCGGGACAGTGCCTAAATATTAGGCTTTGATAAAGTTCTCCTGAATATGTCACCAGCTCTTTAATGACCAGTTTATATGAAAAGCGTGGGGTGAAACAGCTCCATGCTTCACCCTATCACCCTGTGACAAATGGCCTGGTTAAGCGGGTCAATGGGACCCTTAAAACTATGATCATGGCATTTGATGACCAGCACAAAAAGGAGTGGGACAAATATTTGCCCCACCTCCTGTTTGCATACAGGGAAGTCCCACAGCAGTACACTGGGTTCTCACCCTTCAAGCTCCTGTTTGATCACAGGGTGAGGGAGCTGTTAGATTTAGTCAGGGATGAATGGGAAGGTAACCATGCCACCCATGGGGAGTCTGTTGTGGAGAATGTCCTAAATTTCAGGGCCAGGCTTAAGGAGGAGCACTTATCCACTGTGCAACAGAAACAGAAAGCCTGGTACACCCATAGGGCCAGAGCCTGGGAGTATGAAGTTGGAGAGTGAGTGATGGTATTTGTCCCAGTCTGATGCAATAAACTGCAGGAAGCATGGAAGGGCCCATTCTCCATAATCAGGAAGCTGAGTGATGTTAACTATATAGTAGGGCTGCCTGGCAGACGGTGCAGGCAGAGGGTATATCATGTGAACATGATGAAGCCCAACTATGATAGGGAAGAAATGATCCTAACCATGTGCAACACACCAGAGGGGGGGATGAGGCTGATCCCCTGGTGGACCTCCTCAGGAATGCCCTGGAGGGATCCTCAGTGAATAATCTCATCCTCTTAGGGCAGCTGACACTGGTCCTGGCTGAGGAGATGAGGAGGGTGCTTTGAAAATTTGGGGACATGTTCAAGGGGAATCTGGGGTACACCACAATGGCTGAAAACCACATGGACACTGGGGCCAAAGTTCCACTGAAGCAATCCCCCTACAGAGTACATGAGGGGGTTAAGAAGATCATGCTGGAGAAACTCAGGGAGATGCTGGCCCTTGGAGTGATCCAGGAGTCCAGTAGCCCCTGCGCTTTAAATGTAATCCTGATTCTGAAGAAGGATGGTACCACATTATACTGTGTTGACTACTGAAGGCTCAAGAGCTGTACAGAGTCTGATGCCTACCACATGCACAGAATGGATGAGACATTGGAATGGCTGGGAGAGCCCAGTTCTTGACCACATTATGCCTGACAAAGGGCTACTGGCAGGTGCCATTAACCCCCACAGCCAGATTAAGGTCTGCTTTCATTACCCCATATGGCTTATTCAAATTCAGATTAATGACATTTGGGGTGAAGAATGCACCTGCAACATTCCAGAGGCTTGTGGATTGCATCCTGGCTGGGGCAGGTGCATATACAATGGCTTACGTGGATGACATTATCATTTACAGCCAGACCTGGGAGGATCATGTCAGGCATGTGAGGGAGGTGTTCTGCAGACTGAAGGCTGAAGGACTGACAGTTAAGGTGGAAAAATGCCAAGTAGGCATGGCCAAAGTGTCTTACCTTGGGCACAGGGTGGGCAGTGAATGCATCCATATAGAACCAGCAAAGGTTAACGCCATCCAAGCCTGGCCCACACCTGACATGAAAAAACAGGTAAGGGCATTTCTGGGAACAGCTGGGTACTACAGGAGGTTTGTCCCTCACTGCGGTGATGTGACCAAGCCCTTGAGAGACCTGATGAAAAAGAGAATGCCTGAAAAAGTTATTTAGACAGAAGACTATGAGTCTCCCTTCCTACAGGTGAAGGAGGCATTATGTGGGTCATCTGTGCTTGCTAGCCCCAGTTATGACCTAAATTTCATAGTACACATGGATGCCTCGGACCATGGGCTAGGTGTTATCCTGATCCATGTTACACCACAGGGGAAGGAACACCCCATAGAGTATCTGAGCCAGAAGCTTCTGCATAGGAAAGATGCATATTCCACAGTTGAGAGGGAATGTCTGGGAATAGTGTGGGCTCTTCACAAGCTGCAGCCATATCTGCATTGGAAAGAGTTCACTGTGGTTACAGATCATAACCCTTTGACATGGCTCCAGAGGACTAGTGGGCAAAACATAAAGTTATTGCACTGGAGTTTGGTACTACAGTTATATAATATGATCATTCAGCACTGAAGTGGGGTGCAGAACACCAATGCAGATGGTCTGTCAAGACTGGGGTGACTGCATGACATGTTCTTTTGGGCATTCCTTAGGTGCTACATGAACGGCAGTGTGTCTTGGGGATTGACCAAAAGAGACATGCCTTTATTTCCTGAGGGGGAGAGATGTGACAGACACGTGATCAGAGTAATGTAGTAATTTATTTTTGTTAATGCATTGTGTTAATGTAACAATGTTTCTGTCATACATGGGCACAAAACATGGCTTTCAATGTCACATGACCAAACAGGTGTTATGGAAAACATTGGGTAAAGTGAATCAGGGGAATGTTCCCTCAGGCACAATCAGCCACAGATTCTTTAAGGCAGATGGAAGAGAGCCAGTTTGAAAGCATCAGTCAGCTTAAAAGGCAAGAAGTGTGGGTTTACACACCTTGACATCCTGCAAAAGGCAAAAATAGAATCATAAAAGTGGACAGAGCAGGGGTGTGTGTGGGGTGAGCCAACTGGTCTGGATGAGGTCATCCGTCCACACACACACACACACCACAAACACACACATACACAGGCTCACCCATTGGGGGGTGGTGGTGGAGGACTGTCACTCAAAGGGGTTGAGACCCCTCCCCAGGTGAGTAAGAAATAAATTGAAGTGCTGTACGGAAGCACTTCCACTTGAATTAGGAACATCTTCAGACCAGGGCCCTGCCATACAAAGACTAGCTGACTGGTAAAATAGCACAGTAAAGCACAATGCAATTTTGTAGCTCAGGCAGGTGAAGGATTTTAGGTAAGAATATCTCAGAATTCTGCTGTACATCATCTGTTCAACTTGTTTTATTTTCTGCTTCTTACTAAATGTGCAGCCCTTTTGTTTTCCTGTACATATATCCTGTTGTAAATACTTGTAGACTTTTAGTAAAGAATCATATTTTTATAGAATCAGTGACTGCTTGTTTTATTTAAAAGGATAATTCCACTATTTCTGCTGGACTCTGTTTGCAGTTCATCTCTGAAGGTGCACACTACCTACAGTTATTGTGTTGACCTGCCTGATCTTGTGCAAAGGAGAAGGTAAGAAAAAGGTTAACCTGGGGCCTATTGCTAAAAACCCACTGTGGTGGCAGTGAACTTGAAGTCCCTGGTGTGGGATTTCATCACAGCTGTCATTAACAGACTATTCAGTCACTGGTCTGCATTGCCGAGCTCCCTGAAGTGCGAAATGCAATGGGCTAGGCAGTGACACACCTTTTCAATACCATTAATCCTAATGAAATGTTTCTTGCACAAGTGAAAGCAAAGACAATAAACAAATAAAATGATGCCCCACCAGCCCAGTGGATAGGAACAGGGCCATCCCACTGCCTTACATGTATGACTGTGGTGTGATGCACCATGGGTAAAGAGTGGAAAAGAGAGAGTATGTGGAGCTTTCACTTCTTTTTTTAGTAATAACTTTTTTATTGAAATTCAAAAGTACAACAAACAATTTCATATATAAGAATGAACTTCCAAGACAAGTGCAACATGTTAAAAGAGAAAAAAAGAAAGGTCAAACATAAGGAACATTAGAGGCTAAGTAAGTCAAATACTAATACCATACTACACTATATGAATATTAAAAGTAGTAAAAAAGTTTTTCAATTAGAAAAATATATATATTCTCTGAGGCAAGGCACGAGCAAAACCAAAAGTATACCCTGAGACAAGTAAGCTTTCCAAAAAGTAGATTATTGGCAACTGAAAGCAGGATTCTCACATATTAAAAAAAAGCTTGTGGGACAAATGAAGTGTCTGTTTGCAACTTGTAGAGAATCCATCATCTTCAGAGTTCCTCAAATGTTAGCAGAACATTCAGAAAATAATGTGTTTTTTTCAAGATGGTAAATGGCATCCACTAGGGCTGTCCATTGGGACATTTGGGGAGGACAGTGTCTGAAGCCATAATTTAGTGATAACTTATTTGGCACACACCAGCACAATCAACAGAAGCTTAAGTTCTTAACCATATATGTTTGATGTGTCAGGGGGTGTATACAAAAGAATTAAAATAGGAGAAAGGGGCAGCGAGATATCAAACATCTGGGCTATGGCAATTGAAATAGCAGTCCAATAGGGATGTAAGTTAGGACAAAACCAAAAAACATGTGCATGGTTAGCTCGAAGCTCACCTCAGGCCCTTCAACAAGTGCCTGCATGTATCCCCAAATATTTAGTAGAAAGTACTGGAGTCTTAAAAAATTTCATCCAGCATTTCCAGGCAAACTCCTTTAAATAAGGTGCAATAGAAAGTTTATATGCGGGAAGAAAACATTTCTCCCACAAAGCAGGATCACAAGAACTGTATAAATCTTAATTCCATTGATTTAGAAGAGAAAGTGAGAAATCATTGGAGTGATCCCAAAGAATGGAATATTAATTGCCAGTCAAATGTTCCTGTACACCACCCTGATGACGGAATAAAATGAAAGCAAGTAGTGCTGTAAGAGACTCTGAAAGACATCTACAAGAAGGAGGTAGGGTGTGTATAGAAGCTCGAAATTTGAAAATACTGGTAATGATCAGTAGTGAGTAGAGAGTATGCATCATATTGATCAGAAAAAGGATGTACCTCCTTAAGATCCAAAAGCTGATGTACGTAAGTTAGGCCCTGACAGGCCCAGAGTCTTGGAAAAGGATCAGAGGCATTAAATGGGTTCCACCATGTCCATAACAAAGCTTCTAGAAGAGCAGCTTCCTCCACAAGGTACTTCATTCTAGCAATGTGCCATATAACATATAACCATATAACAAAAGAAAGAGTAAATGGAAGATAACTCGGGGTGGGGGAGAAGACAGGATTCAGCTAACATCATGGAGATCATGCAGTGTAAATTCTATATTTTTCCAGTGGGCTTGATAGTTCACGGAAGTCCACAAACATATTAAGTGGAGCTGACATGCTCTCACATACAAGCAGAAGTTAGGTAAATTAATCCCAATATGGGCCAGAGAGAGAGAGAGAGAGAGAGAGAGAGGTAACAATGAGAGTCTAATTCATGGCCTCTGTCCTCTCCATATAAAATGGGATATTAGCTGGTGCCAATCCTGAAAGCAATAATGAGCTGGATAGATGGGCAGAGTTTGTAAGTAGAATAAAATTGTCTATAAAATATTGGAGTGAATGACTTCCCACCCTCTGCAAAGTGAAGAAATTTAACAGAGATCAATGACTGAGATACTCCACTATTGCTACTGTTAAGGGTTCTAAGTTAAGTAATTCTAGATATTCCAGCTGTTTGGTAAGGTTAATCCCCAGATATTTCGGTGAATTACAATTACAATGAATTTGAAATAAAACTTTAAGATGTTGGGATGGGGTACAATTGAGAGCTAATACTTCAGTTGTATGTCTATTTAAGTGAAAGTACGCTAAAGAGTTGAATCTGGCTAATAAATCAGAAACTGTATGGAGAGACACTGTTGGGTCCATGAAAGAGTTCATAAGTTGTCATCAGTGAATAAGGTTATTCCGCACTCTCACCCACCTAATGGAATACATCAGATGTTTGAAGACTGTCAGATATGAGATGCTAACAGCTCTATATACAAAGCAAAAAGAATTGGGGAGAGAAGACACCCTTGCTGAGCAGGGCCATTCTCGATGCCCTACAGGGGGCATGCCTCAGACAACTAGTTTTGGACCCCACTCGGGAGGGAGCAGTCTTAGACCTGGTACTCTCAAATGAGGATCTACAGGAGGGACAGGGAAGGTAGAAGAGGAGGTGGAGTAGCTCTCTATGTAAGGGAAGGGATCAAAGCAACAGAACTAAAGGGTAAACAGGGAGAAGAGGAGGCACTGTGGGTCACCATGGAGACTGGAAATGGCACCACAATCCGCAGAGGGGTTGTATACAGACTCCCATCTTGGGGGAGGAAATTGACAAGGAAATAATAGAAGGCATCCTCAGGATGGCAGGGAAAGGGGAGATATTACTGATGAGGGACCTGAATATGCCAGATGTTAACTGGAGCATCTTTGCTGCAGCCACATCCAAGAGACAAGGCCATTCTCAATGTCCTACAGGGGGCATGCCTCAGACAGCTAGTTTTGGAACCCACTCAGGAAGGAGCAATCTTAGACCTGGCACTCTCAAATGGGGACATAGAGAGGATGTCAGATCTAGAAGTGGGTAGCCATATGGGAACAAGTGACCACCAAACAGTGTGGTTCACAATAAACTTATCTGTAGAGTCAAGCCATACAAAAGTGAAGGTACTGGACTTTAGCAGGGCTGATTGTGTCAAAATGGGAGAGTGCCTCATAAAAGCACTAGCAAACAGACAAGAAGATGGGGTGGAGCAACAATGGGGAAACATCAAAACTGCCTTCACAGAGGCAACCCACCTTTGTGTAAAGCAAATAAACAAATCAAAATGAAAGAAAAAAACACTATGGTTCTCAAAAGAAGTAGCAGGGAACGTTAGGGAGAAAAAGATAGCATTCATGAAGTATAAGGAAACACAGAAGGAGCAGGAAGAGAACTGTACCAGTTAAAGCAGAAGGAAATGTGGAAGGCAGTCAGAAAAGCAAAGGCCCAAGCAGAGGAAAAGATAGCCAACTCAGTTAAGAAGCGGTATAAAACTTTTTTATAGGTATATTAGGGAGCAAAGAAAGACTAAGGCAGGGATACTGAGGCTGAAGAAAGAGGAGGGTGGGTGGGTAGAGAGAGACAGTGAAAAAGCAGGGATACTGAATGAATACTTCTGCTCAGTATTCACAAAGGAAGAGGAGGGGGAGGTACATAATCCAGTCAATAGAAGCACTCTGGATAGGGGGTTGATATTAGTCCTTTCATAGAAGAAAGTGTTCTGAAAGAACTCCTAAAACTGAAGCTGGATAAAGCAATGGGGCCTGATGGGGTTCACGTCAGAATTCTAAAAAAACTAAAGGGAGAACTAGTAACACCACTGACTACCCTTTTTAACAAGTCATAGGAGGATGGTGTGTACCTGAGGACTGGAGGAGGGCAGATGTGATTCCCCATCACAAAAGTGGGAACAAGACAAAGGCAGGAAACCACAGACCTGTCAGTTTGACCTCAGTGGTAGGGAAAATGATGGAATCACTTCTGAAGGAAATAATTGTTGAGTATCTGGGGAACAGTGGGGCACAGGACCAAAGGCAGCATGGATTCCCAGCAGGAAGATCATGTCAGATGAATCTAATTTATTTCTTTGACTGGGTGACCAAAGTAGTAGACCAAGGATGAGCTGTGCATATGGCCTACCTAGACTTTAGCAAGGCATTTGACACAGTCCCTCACAAAAGATTAATAAACAAATTAGCCAGCCTGGGAGTGGGTCCCAGGGTGGTAGCCTGGGTAAAACATTGGCTGGACAACAGGACACAGAGGTCAATAGTAAACTAAGCCCACAGTGAAGACATGGGGGGTTACTAGTGGGGTACCACAGGGTTCAGTACTAGAGCCGGTCCTTTTTAATGTCTTTATAAGTGACATTGCAGAGGGATTGGAAGGAAAAGTATGTCTCTTTGCAGATGACACAAAGATCTTCAACAGGGTTGATGCACAAGGTGGGGTGGAAAGGATGAGAAGGGACTTGGCAAGGTTAGAGGAATGGTCAAATGTATGGCAGCTTAGATTCAGTTCTAAGAAGTGCAAGGTAATGCACCTAGGAAACAAACCCCAGGTGAAGAGAACACAATGGGGGGTTAGATACTGACAACAACGAAAAGGGAAAGTGACCTGGGGGTATATCAGATGACGTTAAGGTGGACAAGCAATGTGAGAAAGCAGTAAGGAGTGCTGGGGAAGGGGATACTGGGATGCATAGGGAGAGGCATCACCAGTAGAAAACAGGAAGTTGTTATCCCTCTGTACAAACAGTTGGTAAGACCACATCTGAAGTACTGCATGCAGTTCTGGAGACCTCATCTCTGCAAAGACTTAGACAGGGTGGAGGCTGTCCAGAGGAAGGCAGCCAATATTGTGCAGGGTCTGCACCAGAAGACATATGAAGAAACACTAATGGAGCTTAATATGTATAGCCTCAAGTAAAGGAGGGAGAGTGGGGACATAATAGAAACTTTTAAGTACCTCAAGGTAATCAACAAAGTCCAAGAGGGTAGCATTTTTCAGAAAAAGAGATGTGTAAGGACAAGGGGGCACAATCTAAAGATAGAGGGCGGATGGCTTAGAGGTAATGTGAGGAAGTATTTCTTCATGGAGGGGGTTGTAGATGTATGAACAGCCTTCCTGAGGAGGTTGTGGAGTCAAAAACAGTGGGGGAATTCAAGAATCCATGGGACGGACAAAAGGCAATTCTAGTGGGAGGGGAGGAGGAAGTAGGCTGTTAGTTAACTAAGATCCGCAGCTTATCCGTTAGACAGAAAAATGGGCAGACTAGGTGGGCCAAGTGGTCCTTATCTGCCATCAAATTCTATTTTCCTTTTTTTTTTATTCAGTTTACTTTATTAACACAGCAATGTTACATGAAGGTTTGCGGCCTTAGCCAGGCCAAGTACTTACAGATCAAACAGGCCATTATCAAGGAAGTATAAGGAAACACAGAAGGAGCAGGACAGAGAGCTGTACCAGTTAAGGCAGAAGGAAGCAGGGAGGGAAGTCAGAATAGCAAAGGCCCAAACTGAGGAAAAGATAGCCAACTCAGTTAAGAAGCGGGATAAAACCTTTTATAGATACATTAGCGAGCGTAGAAAGACAAAGGGAGGGATAGTGAGGCTAAATAGAATGAACAGTGGGTGGGCAGAGGGGGACAGTGAAAAAGCAGGGATACTGAATGAATATTTCTGCTCAGTATTCACAAAAGAGGAGGGGGAAGTGCCTAATCCAATTAACAGAAGCACTCTTGATAGGGGGGTCGATCCCAGTCCTTTCACAGAAGAAAGGGTTCTGCAAGAACTCCTAAAACTGAAGGTGGACAAAGCAATGGGTCCTGATGGAATTCACCCCAGAATTCTAAAAGAATTAAGGGAGGAACTAGTGAAACCACTGGCTACTCTTTTAATAAATCATGGGAGGAGGTGGTACCCGAGGACTGGAGGAAGGCGGATGTGATTCCCTTCACAAAAGTGGGACCAAGACAGAGGAGGAAACTACAGACCTGTCAGTCTGATCTCTGTGGTAGGGAAAGTGATGGAGTCATTTCTGAAGGAAAGAATAGTTGAGTACCTAGAGGCCAGTGGAGCACAGGACCCAAGGCATAGGTTCGACAGGAAGGTCATGTCAAACGAATCTAATAGATTTCTTTGACTGGGTGACCAAAGTGTAGACCAGGAGGGGCTGTGGACATGGCCTACCTAGACTTTAGAAGGCATTTGACGAGTCCCACACAAAAGATTATTAGTCAAATTAACCAGCCTGGGAGTGGGTCCCAGGGTGGTAGCCTAGGTAAAACATTGGCTGGACAGCAGAACACAGAAAGTAATTGTAAATGGAGTCCACTCTGAAGAAAGAGAGGTTACTAGTGGGGTACCGCAGGGTTCAGTATTGGGTCCAGTCCTTTTTAATGTTTTCATCAGTGACATTGCAGAGGGGCTGGAAGGAAAAGTATGCCTTTTTGCCGATGACACAAAGATCTGCAACAGGGTTGATACACAAGGAGGCGTGGAAAGGATGAAAAGGGACTTGGCAAGGTTGGAAGAATGGTCAGAAGTATGGCAGCTGAGATTCAATGCAAAGAAGTGCAAAATAATGCACCTGGGAAACAAGAACCCAGGGGAAGAATACACAATGGGTGGGAGGTAGTAACAACAACAAAAAGGAAAGGGACCTAGTGTAATCATATCAGATGACCTTAAGGTTAGCAAGCAATGTGAGAAGGCAGTAGGGAGGGCTGGGGGTATACTGGGATGTATAGGGAGAGGCATCAGCAGCAGAAAACAGGAAGTTGTTATCCCTCTGTACAGACAGTTGGTGAGACCCCATCTGGAGTACTGTGTCCAGTTCTGGAGACCCCATCTCCGCAAGGACATAGACAGGCTAGAGGTAGTCCAGAGGAGGGCAACTAAAATGGTGCAGGGTCTGCAAGAGAAGCCCGATGAGGAGAGACTAAAGGAGCTTAATATGTATACCCTGAGGAAAGAAGGAGAGGGGGACATGATAGAAACTTTTAAGTACCTCAGTGGAATTAACAAAGTCCAAGAGGGTAGCATCTTTCAGAAAAGAGACTTGCAAGAACAAGGGACACAATTTAAAGATAGAAGGAGGGCGGTTCAGGGGCAATGTGAAGTATTATTTCACAGAGAGGGTAGTGGATGCATGGAACAGCCTTCCTGAGGAGGTTGTGGGGTCTAAAACTGTGGGAGAATTCAAGAATGCATGGGACAGACATAAGGCAATTCTTGTGGGGGGGGGAGGAAGAAAAAGGCTGTTGGTTAACTAGAATCTGCGGCCTATCCTGTAGGTAGGGAAATGGGCAGACTAGATGGGCCTAGCGGTCCTTATCTGCCATCAAAATCTATGTTTCTATGTTTCTATCATGAGCATGTGTTAGATGAAGTAATAACAATGAGAATGATACAAATTCAACATGAACCATTAACATAGTAAATCTAAGAGAAACCTTTTACCCAAAACCCCACCCTTCTCACCACCCTCATCCCCAGCAGCATTTACTAAGTTACAGAACCACTGGAATTCCTCATGGAAGAAAGAAAACAGACAAGGACTCAGGAGGTGCCTCAGATAAGGTAGTAATTTCTCCGAGTTAAGAAGATTACGTATGCCAGGTGACTAGAACTGCATCTAGAAGGCCCCATTTGGCACTATAGGATTGCATTCTATTATTCATTTTTGCTATGTGCAGTTCCAGCTGTAGTGCCAACATAATCTCCTTATACCATTCGAGCACTGAAGGTGTTGTAACATCTTTCCAGTGCCTTAGGATAACCGCCTTAGCCATAGCTGATGTAATAGCCATGTAAAACTTCTTCTGCTTACCCATGTCTCTGGGGAAAATATTCAACAGGCAAGTTTCTGGTGTGAAAAAAAGACTTTAGGCCTATTATAGGTGGTAATGAGGCTTGTATCGCCTTCCAGAAAGGCTGAATCTTGGGACATGACCACAGTACGTGGTATAAGTCACCTTCTCCAGCCTTACATCTGCTGCAATTAGATGATATACATTTACCCATGTTGTGTAACTTAGCAGGAGTGTAATACAAATTGTGTATAGTGTTAAATTGTTGTAGTTTATATCTGTCCTGCCTTAAATATTTATGGTTATTTTCCCATATTTGCTCCCATACTCCATTGTCTGCATTTATCTCTAATCTCTGTTTCCAGTAATAACTAATATTGGAGGGCATTCCTTCGTCTATCCTCTGCAATTCGTGATATACTCTGGAGACAGAGTGGCGTTGATCTGCAAAATTTAACAACCAGGACAGTTCAGTCCTGTTTTCCACCCATACTTTTGTCTTTCGCAGGTGAACTTTTATGGAGTCACCAATTTGTCAAAGTTTAAAAGGATGACCTCTTACACCTGGAATTTGAGAACAAATTTGTTCATATGACAATAATTTCCCTTGTGGTGCCAGATCCCCCAAGCGTAAACCGACTATCGGTTCCCAAAAAGTAAGAGGGATCGGGGCTTGTTGTATTTGAAAGTGAATGTTGTGTGTCAAGGGTTGCTGCGGTGAGTTCTGCCAATTCACCTTTAGGAACTTCTGAGCTTGATCGAGGACTTTTAATGACCATCCAATGGGCTAGTTTTTAATTGATTTAGGAAGCAATCTTAGGAAAGCATAGGCAATTGAGTTTAAAGATAATGAATATTTAAGAACTAGGTCTCTCTCAATGTGGACCCAGGGAGGCACATAAGAAAAGGGATCAACTAAGGAAGTCGATCGGTTCCAAAAAACTAGTTTACTGACATGCGATGCTATAAAGTATTTAAAGAAGGAAGGAAGCGCTAGGCCTCCTGCTTTCTTTGGTCCTGTAAGTTTCAGGTAGGATCTTCTAACAGTCTTCCCTTTCCATAAAAAAATGTTGAGTAATTTTTGCAAGGTTCCAAACCAGGTTTTGGGTAAATAAGACCCCAGCATGTTTAGTGGATAAAAAAATCCTTGGCAATATATTCATTTTCACTATTTCTATTCTAGCCCAGAGTGACAGGGGCAGTAAACTCCATCTGGTAAAATTCTATGTTTCTATGAGTTCTTCTCTCTAAAGAAACAATTGTGAGATAGACCCACTAATTTTAACAAAGGCAGAGGGAGAGTAATGAAGGAGTTTCAATATATTTAAAAAGTCTGAAGGAAAGCCAAAAATCTGAAGTGTGGCCAACAAAAAAGGCCATGATACCCGGTCAGAGGCCTTATCTGTATCCAGGCTGGCCAGGACCAGGGGGATCAAATGCTGATGAACATAGTCCAAAAGGAGTAATGTTCTACAAATGTTATCATAAGTTTGATGCTTATGATCAGCTGTGCCTGGTCCCAGCCCTGCTAGGGAGGGGAGAAGGCTCTAGAGCTGAAGCGCCCAAACAGACATAAATAGTGTATAATAAAACTTCAAAATAGGAATGGGACAGTATGAAACTGGGGAAGAAGGAAGATCCTTGCCCAGATTTGGGAGGGCAGTAATCACAGCATAACGCCAAGATGGAGGTGGAGCTTCACCATCCTGGAGAGAGCAATAAAGACAAAGGAAGAATGGAGTTAGGAGAGGTTCAAAGGAAGGGGTTTTAAAAAATGTCAAAGGGAAAACATCAATGCCTGGACATGTAGCTGATTTAGCAGACTTAATTCCCTGGAGAATTTCTACCATGGAGATAGGAGATGTAAGTGCCCAGTCTGTTTGGAGGAAAGGGATGGTAGGGAGGCCTGCCTAAGAAATGCTTGAATTTGTTGTTTCAAGGGCAGAGGAATCTCAGACATATATAGTGTAGAATAATAATTCCTGAAAATATTCAGAATCTTAAAGCCATTATGAGTGAGTAGCCCTTTATAGGGATAATAAATGTTAGATATAGTAGCCTCCACCCTATGTACTCTAAGATGCCTGCCTAAAGTATGGGTTCCCCAAGCTCCTCCCTCACAATATCTCTGTCATAAGTAAAACAGAGCATGTGCTACTTTTTGATCAAAATGTTTCTGAAGCAGGGCCTTGATCCCAAGTAACAGTGGATGAACTGAGGCATCACCAGGCATAAAAGACATCTATAAGGTATAAAGGGTGCATTGAAGGTCCTGCATCTTGTACTCTCACACTTTATGAAGGGCAAAAGCATGGGCGATAATGGTACCTCGAAGAACTAATTTGAGTATATCACATAAAATACTGGGGGTAACACTCTCATTATCGTGGTCTTTGATGACCTGGGAAATTCGAGTTTCCAGCTTTATAAGAAGTTCTTGATCCCAAAAGAGGCTGGACGTAAACAAGAAAGAGTTTGCCATGGAGGTTTTCCTAAGAAAAAAGAAGCAACGAGCTGTGTTTGGATAAATGTAGCAGACCATGTTGAACACAGTGCAGAGTATCAAAATGTTACATAGTGGTAAAAAGATAATCTAACCTGGCATAACTGCTATGATGGGGGGTGGATAGTGCATATGGTCTCTTTGAGAGGGCTGGAGGTGGCATCAAGTAGCTATGATGCCTAATTGTTGTAAAGTTCTGCACAAGTATTTATGTGCTGAAGAGAAATTATAACATTTTAAGTTAGAGGAGTCCAACTCAGGGTTCAAAGTAAAATTCTAATCATCTACCCAAATTAGCTGCCCATGTAAACAACCAAGCAATACCAAAAAAAACGAAGACAAAACTCTGCAGTCTGTGTTGGGAGGAAAATAAGTATTTGAGGTTTCCTGTATTCAGTAATGTACAGTACCTGTAGTTATAACATATCAGCCTTAATCATTCACTTCATAAGTATGAACATCGAATGGGACAGCTCGTTAAAGTAAAGTTAAAACCCCTGCCTTCGACCAGACTTATGCAAATAAAAAAAACTTGACCAAACCCAAATCTTTTCTTGTGTTCCTCTGGAGACAGGAGGATTTCTGGAAGTAGAATTATATCTGTCTGTTGTTGGCAAAAGTACTGAAGCAGACAAACAATCTTTAACAGGTTTATGAATCCTGTTAACATTAGAAAACAATACTTTAGTGTATGATGCCATAATATAATTTGGAAGGATATAGGTGAAACTGACACATCACACCAAGTCCAGAAAGGAAAGCGTGCAGCAAACAGCCCCTGAGATGAAATGGCACCCATGCCTTACCTCTAAATCCAGAAGGACAATACTGAAATTAAAAATATAAAAAGAAAACACACACTTGAAAAAGAATACAAAAAAGGTAGTCTAACCATTAACAAATCAGCCAGTTCAGCAGATTCCAGACCACAGAACAGCCCAAACCATATCAAACAGTAAAGAATAACAAGGTGAGCTTCCAAGGCAGGGGGCTGTGAATTAAACAGCCCCTTGGTAAAGTTGAAAGATGAAAATGCATTACAGGGGGTATGAACAGGATGAGCCTGTGGCTCCCAGGGTCAGAACAAACCCAAGCCCTATCGAAGATGGGCATCATGAAGATAAACTCCAGAGTTACCATTTCCAACACTACACTGCAGCAACAGTAAAGGATTCGGGAGTGGGGGAGAGTAAGGAAATTGAAAAAGCCCACAGTTAACAAAAAGCAATGGCCTTATAATGAACCACTGAACTGTACTAAAATCTTAAAGTATTAAGTTTAATACAATACAATCAAAGTTAACTAAAATATTAAAATTGGCTCTCATGCTAATTACTGTATTTGAAACTGATAAGGGAGCCTGCATCAAAACATACTCAGTGCTATAAAGAAAAAGACAGAGGGTCAGCTAGGAATTCAGTCAAAACCAACTAGTGTAGCATGGAGTGAAACTAAAAATGGGGAATCAGGCTAGCTGCCAAACAACTAATGGCACATACTGAAAACAACTTCAGTAAAATTAAGACCATACAGTAGGAATAAATCAAGGTGTAAATACATGGTCCTTCATGTATAGAAACATTATATGACCTGGCATAACTAGGTTCCAATTGTGTAATATTGATATAAAGGAAAGACCTAAGGTCCTGGATATATCATATTGTAGAGGGGAGGAATAACACACACACACACACACACACACACACACACACACAGAATAGATTAGTAGTTATCTAGCCAGAAATGTCAAAAAAGTGAAGGATGCTTAAGTTATAAATATATAAGTGGAAAGAGAATACAGAAGAAACAAATAAAAAAATAGAGAAAACAACTGTGGGAGCTGAGAACGAGTTAGACTGGGCTAACATATCACCATTGTAGATAGTACTGTATGCAATGGAAGGCAAGCTAAACCCAAATATAACCCCTGTGACAGCACCCAGAAAAAAGAATTGAGATAGCAAGAGGGCTAGCAAAAAAGACATTCCAGAGCAAGAAAACAGAAACAAGAAAGGAGAAACTGAATAATTCAATGAGACAGCAATTAAACAGCCTAAGATATAATATTATTTATTTTAATTTTGGTAACTGTGTGAGTCCACTGAGACATTATAGCCCCTTTTTCAGGGGCGACCCAGAAAGTGCAGAACATAGACAATGACATGGCAGTAGCAGTGGATACATTCACATCATTCACTGATATGTAAAAAGTCATTGTTTACAGAAACATTCACAAATTAAACATTTACAGATTACAAAGACATGGCAGTTACAGTGGTTATATTTGCATTGTTCATAAATTTACAAAATGCACTATGTATAGATACACTTACATCAAATGTTTACATAAACAGAAGGGGTCAGGGAGTGGTGATTCTTATACATATGAGGATCAGTGAGCGGGGAAAATTTATGCATAGCATTATGGAGACCTGACCAAAAGTCAACAGAATCAGAAGCAAAGTGATGAGGCATTGAGGTGGTGTAATAGGGAGAATTGGAACATAGCGAGAGAGGAGCAAGATATGGTAGAGTGTAGTAGCGAGTTCCAGACAAATATCACCGGGAAGGCACATTATCTCCAGGCCACTGCTAACTGAGGTGTGAGCAGTACCAGAAGAGGGAGGGAAGCAGATCTAAGAGCACACAATGGTTGCTGGAGCTAAATAAGTTCAGCAAGGCAAGTAGGGATGTAACGGTGGACCACTTTGTGCACTAGACTCAGAGTGGCATACTGGAGTTTGGATTTGTACGTTAGCCAGCCCAGGGAGGAGAGGACATTGCAGTGGTGGTGACAGGCATTGATCCCTATGGCAAACATTCCCACCCTATAATAGGCCTGCGTGAGGTGAGATAGGATGGTTGTGTTGGGTCCACCCTTATGAATGGGAACAACCATGGCTATCTTCCATTTATCAGGGACAGCCCATGACAGGAAGGATCGGTTAAACAGGTCATGGACTGGGCGAGCAAGGGCTGCAGCACCCAATTTGAGAAATTTGGGTTTGGGGGAGTTGTCAGCTTTAAGGTTAGTGAGAAACTGGTGAACTTCATTGAGGGTGACAAATTTAAGGTGAAAGGCTGGGCGAACACCAGTGTCCACTGGTGGGGGTGGGGAGGAGGTGGGATGGTAAAGAGTGAGATATGTCTATGCAGGTTTGTAAAGAGTTCATTAAATCCAGCAGCAGTGGATGGGGGGGGGTCAGAGAGGACAGTGCCTTGGACAGAGATGGAGTCTAGGGCCTCAGAGGATTTGCCTCTGATTAGAGAATTCTCCTGCCTCCAGAATTCTTTCAGATTACAGAGATTCTCAGTTTGGAGTGACCTAAATTGTATGCACTTAGCTTTCTGAATAAAATTTTTAAACCTGTTCCTGAGCTGCCTGTAGGCTTCCCAGTCACAGAGTAGCCCACGTCATTTGAAGGTCTTCCAAGCCTGATCATGAGCAGTCATGAGCTTCTTAATATCCTTTGAAAGCCATGGAGCTTTGATCCCTTTTGATCTGTATCTCTTTATTGGGGCATGACGGTCAATTATATTGGTGAAGGTGGTCACGAAAAAATTGAGGGCCTGGTTGATGTCCAGCAGAGTGTTTACTGATCCCCAGTTGGCATCCAAGATAGAGGCAAGAAAAGCACTGGGATCAAGACAGGACATATTTCAGACTAGAGCGACCTTGGGTGGAGGGTTAGGGAAGTTATTTCACCAGATACAGAAGGTAGGGGAGTGATCACTGATGCTGTACACTCACCAATTTCACCTTATTGGCACAGCTGGTGATCACCCAATCAAGCAAGGAATGGTTGCCTGATTTTGTGTTTATTCTTGTTGGGACATTGATGAGTTACGCCAGGTTGCCATTGGTAAGAGAGGCACGAATCTTGTCAGAATTGGGGTTCAGCCAGACTATGTTAAAATCACCATGGAATATGAGGTCATGGGGAGGGAGGTTGGCAAATGAGGTTAGAAAGGGAGGGGATGCAGGTGGAGACCTCTTTGGGAGGCAGGTAGACACAACCCACTATTAGTTTTTTGTCACAGCTGAGAGTAAGGGGAAGAAACAGTGACTCCACAGCATGGGGTTCATGGGCAGAGGTAGGGATTTCAATGGCATCCAATCCAACCTGAACATACATGATGACTCCACCTCCCCATTTACCCAGCCTAAAGCCATTGTAACCATGTATTGCTCTCATGTTGTTTGATGTTAAGCTTTAGCCAAGACTCCTATATGCCTGACATGTATGGAGAGTGTTGAGTAACCTATGCTTTGAGTTCAGCAATCTTGGGGCGCAGACTTCAGGCATTAATATGGGCAAACTTCAACCCTTTAGGTGATTGGGTGATAATAACATTGCAGTTGGTCCCATCACCCCAAATGTGTTAGCCTGAAAACAAAATGCTCTAAGCAAAGAGGAGACATGTCAGCTAGAAAAGGGCAATGACAAAATAGAAACAAAAAAATTATTAAAGTGAAACAATGCAGATGAAAAAATGAAGGAAAACATTGAAAGAAGAAAAGGGGAAAAGAGAAGGGGAACCACTGGTCAGCATAAACCAGTAACCCTATATATGCAGGATAGTGCACTAAGCCCCCTACATAACTAGAAAAACAAGCATTTGTCAATGCCAAACGTTCACTTGCAGGTATTTGCAGTGGTATTTGGCACTTGGAAATAGCTTATAAAAATCAGTGACAAAGAAGTACAAGCATTTGTCAATGCCGAATGTTGCTTGCTTCTATGTGCTGTTTAAGTATTTGGAAGTCATTGGAGTGCAAATATTGAAAATTCGCGAACTTACAAGCGTGCGTAGGAACTGCGCAACGCACGCTTGTAAAACAGTCATTTTTAGGAATGTTTTCACCAAATTTTCAAC
The DNA here is from genome assembly GCA_016271365.2 of Neoceratodus forsteri. Classification (NCBI taxonomy): domain Eukaryota; kingdom Metazoa; phylum Chordata; order Ceratodontiformes; family Ceratodontidae; genus Neoceratodus; species Neoceratodus forsteri. Next base: position 1,024,200,180 of record CM028129.1, read on the forward strand.
ATAGCCATTTTAAGACCTCTGCTCATGAACAGTGTCACTGTGATTTTCTTAATGTGTCCCATACATTGATTTCGCACACCAACTGTGTCATTGTGTGCTACATGGGAGGAAACACATTTTGGGTGAGATGTAAAAATGACAGCTGTACTACTCATAAGAAGGTGTGGTAAAATGGCAATGTTGAAAATCTGGAGGAAAATATTGAAAATTGGTGAACTTACAAGCCTGCGAGGGACATGCAATGCACGCTAGAACAGTTTTTTGATTTTGCATCAATGGTATTTTGACCTTATCTCTAATGATGTTGTCGATTGTTCAGCCCGGCGGCGATTGTGCAGCAGTGACCGTGCAGTGACCGCGAAATCATCTCGGCCTGAATAATGCCATGACAGTGACATCATTCATGAGAAGGGGTCCCAAAACCCCATGTTGAAAATTGTGCAAAAATTCCAAAAATGCCTGAGATATGCATAAAGTTGAAAACCCTCTATCTAGCCCATTATACAGCTTACCGGCATTTCCTCAGTTCTGCGGTCGGCTTTGAAGAGTGCAGACGTGTTCCCAATCCACCAAGATCGCCGCACTCAAGCTCCAGAGGTAAGTACGTGGGGGGGGGTGGGGAGGCAGGTGCACAGTGGGTGGGTGCGGTTGTGGAGGGGGCTGGGAGAAGCTCCGAGACTGTTTTCAATTTACAGTTTAAAAAAAACAGATGACGTGGATGTTTGCCATGCTGGGGTGGGCTCCCAGCATGGCAGAAGGATGGCTGGGGGGTCTGAGCCGACGGGGGATTGGGCACCCCCATCAAGCAGACAACGCAGGACATTGGCCACACTGGGGTGGCTTCCCAGCGTGGCAGCAAAGATTTGGGGTACAGACGCTGGTAAGCTGTGGTATGACAGCGGTGGTTTTCGAAGAGAAGATCACCACTGTCATACACAGCACCACATCCCATTGGTGCAGGAGTGCCACGCCTGCTCAATGGAGCAGGGGATTGCAGGGGAGGGGCACACTTCCAAAGTGTCCCATTCTCCCAAGACGTTCCTTGCGCATGTGCGCAAGCGAACGTAAAAATGAATATGGTGAAAGCATATGCACTAGAAAGGAATTCCAAAGAATAGAGCAGGGAAATTATGAGGGATAGTCACCAGCAAAGTAGAAAGAAAGAGGATAAAAAACTGATAGGGGCAAGCCATGAGACTAGCACCAACACTAGTAAATGAGGCATTTGTGAACAACATACAACAAAGAATAATACAAAGAGAATAAACTGAGCAATCCTGGGCTAGAAAATCATCCACCAACAGTGTTTTCCTATAGAGTAAAGCAGCTCAGTAATGACTGGTACTTATGACCTTCCCCCTACTTATGACCCCCCCCAAAAAAAAACAACAATAGGCAACTACTGATTAAACATAAAATATTTCAGCTTGGGGAAGTTCTCCACTGTGCAATACTAACAATACAGTTGATCAGCAGGCACTATTGAACAACGGACATTACCATGGTAAAAAGTGACCCAGTTTTAGGAAACAGGCAACAATAAAAAGGAAACAAAATATATCTCTATTGGTAACTGCAACAAACTAAGGGAGGGATCACAAACCTCATATCAAGCTCAACAACCATGTGCTGCCTGCCAACACTGAACAAAAGTTTTTTATTATTAACAGAGTTAAATCTGTTGCCATATAACAAGCATGAACGAAGAACACAAATGCTCCTTGGGGCAACTCTCATGTATGTTCTTCTCATCGGAAAGACCGAAGAAGCTCTTTAATCTCATTGAGGGCTAGATCAGCATGTCTCACTGTGGGGCGATAATTTCATCCACTGTTCTAATTGCAGTGAACATTTTTCTTGAGTGCCCTTATACTCAATAGGCTCACTAGGGACATTGTAGTTTCTGGATCAGAGCTCCTGTGCTGCCATTTCAGGGTCTTCAAAAGTTCTATATCCATCGGGGTAGTACATGCGTAGGTCAGCTGGGTAGGGGGTAACAAACTTTATTTTATGAGCTTTCAAAAGCAGAAGTACCGGGGCACAAGCTTTGCATTTGGCCATCAATGCGGGGGAATAATCATTGTCCATATAGATGCAATGGCCCTTGTAAGTAATAACCCCCTTTTGCCAAGCATGAAGGAACAGATTATGCTTGGTGGCAAAATTATAAAAATGAACAATGATGGAATGGGGGGGTAGAGGCAGAGCCAGGGGGTTAGGAAACAAGACTCTGTGGGCTTGTTCAAGTGGCAAGGGACAGAGATCCTGCACATCTAAAACAGATGGAAGAAAAGTCCTGCAAGAAAGCCATTATATTATTTCCTTCATTCCCCTCTGGTACCCCATAAATCCTAATACTGTTTCTTCTTTAGCAGTTCTGTAAGTCTTCACATTGATCAACCATGGCTTGCTGTGCTGGCATAACTTTAATGAGAACACGTTGTAAACGATCCACATGGGCATCTGTGTCAGTGGCATACTGTTCCAAAGAAGTGAGTTTTTGTTCCAGAGCCGCTATTGAATCCTTTAACTTTTGCCATATGGAATGGATTTCTACTCTAAATTGTCGGAGCTCTTCAAGAATAGTGGCAGTTGTAGGCTGCATCACTGCTTTTGCTCCAGGCACTGCCATAATACTGAAGGTTTCTGTCTGGGAAGATGGGTAGAAACTGAGTGAGGAAAAAGCTATAGATGAGCTGAGGCTTTTCAATTTTTGACTGCCACCCAAGAACTGAGGATAGCTTTTTAGAATAAAAGAAACCTAAAGTTACTTATTTACAGTCAAAAAGGAAAGCTATACAACTGGATGTAGACAAAGCTCTACCTTTGCACACCCATTTCAGATGCCTACGTCACTGGAAGTCTCTGGAGCTTTCACTTTTTGTCTCCACTGCAGCTGCCCATCTGTGGTAGGGCACACAACTGAAGGCATAAACAAGAGCCTGTGCAACCAGTAAAAAGGAACTGGAATAGTGGCAAAAAAGACACATATTAAATGCAGTCCCACCCAGAGTTTAAACTCCATCATTTCCAAGTAGCTAAATAGAACAGCTCAACAACAAAAACTGGAACAATAAAAGGATGTAACCGGTAGGATACCAGGTAACAGTCTGAAATACCAAAGTCCCAGAATAGACTGAAGCCCAATGGAAAGGGTCCAAGCCAGTGGAAGGGCTTAATGAAGGGCCCACTAGAACTCCATACCAACAGCCCAGAGAGGACCATTGCAGCAGCATGAGGCTGCAGGCAGAAAACCACTGCACACCCAGGCAATTCCATCATACCTCCCTACCTCTCTAAGTCCCAAGAAGGACAGTTGGGGCACAGTTAATAGCTGGAACATCATTTGCGAGAGAGACAAGGGGGTGAGAAGATAAGGGAATTGAAACGCAAGTGCAGGAAGGTCAGTCACTGGGAGAAACAGTGCTTACAAAGTGTGTGGATCAGTCCACATGTTCCTGAGAAGAGCGCTGGCCTTTAAGGGCAGTGGAAGTTGGGAGTCATGGTGGGTAGAATGGAGGAGATGCTGGTGGAGTGGCTGCCCTGTCAGCCCATGATTAAGGTTCAGAAAATGGTTGAGAGACTGACTGGAAGGAAAGGTCCACAGATGCTCATGAATTGGCACTGGAGGAAGGGTCTAGAGGCTGAAGCTGGTGACAGTGCCTGCTGGAGATGTGCAGACTGGTTCAGGGTACACAGAGGAGTCACCACAGAAGAACTTTTGGATGACTGCAAGGATGCAGGACTGTGACTCCCAGAGCAAGTGACAGCTCTGGCAGTGCCCAGGCAAACCTTCACCTTGTACTGTAGGTTTTCATACCCCATCACCATCATTGCTGGATCCACCGTACATCCTGCCTGGGTTTTGAGTGGGGTGACTGCTCGCGTTGACACCAACTTGTGAGAAAGTGTCCATGGTTGAGGTGGTAGGACCATGAGGAAGTGAATCATAGGGCAAGGAGTGGAACTTGAAGACATGCCAAAGTCTAGTGATAAATTCCTCGACTGCTTCAGTCGTGTCAAACTGATAAGTCACTCCATTCACCTGGATGCAAAACTGACCAGGATAGTGAAAGGCAGTAGTGGTACCCAGGTGAGAAAGCTTCCACTTAACAGAGGCATAGGAGAGCTCTGTGGAGAAGATCTTCCCAAGTGGGTGAGACCCATTTTCTGTCTAAGAGCAAGATACTTTCTTTGATAGGGTAGCAAAGTAACTTCATTAGAATAGTCCAAGGGCAGTCACCAAGCTTAGGCAGGGGAGAGGGGGGTAGCTGTTTGAATACTGAGGATGCTAGGGATCAGCTGCTGCAAAAATGGGATAAGGTCATTGCCCTTGACTCCCTCTGGAAGGCTAACTAGATGGAGTCTGTTGAGTCTAGTGAAATTCTCTTAGTCGTCCACCTTATTTAGTAAGTATTAAGTGCCCTGTCCTGCTCCTGGAGTCAGCTGCAAAGGATGTCACCCTGATCCCCTAGCTGCTGAATGCACTGCTCCTGCCCCAAGGCCCAAGTCAGAGGGGGCTTTATTCGTCTGAGCTGCTGACTGCTTCATGTCTGCCATATTCTGTAAAATTGGCTGCAACAACATAGTAACATCGGCCATGCCCAACGATGTATTCTGGGGAGAATCCATCTCTGCAGTAGGCTCTATCACTGTTTAGAAAATGGGTAAAAGTATTTCAGCCTTCTGATAGGCTGAGGGACTTCTCTAGCTGGGCATCTATTAAGCAACAGATGCCCAGCAATTAAAAGTACCAACCCAACCAACCCCATCACCTAATCCTGTTGTCCACCCTCCTCGCTAATTGGTTAAAACCTCCTTATTTTGATTTCAGATCTCCACCATTTTCTTGTCTCGCTTAGCAAGAGACTGGCCCCAGAATCCTCATTTACTAACAGTACACTAGACCGGTATTTAGTAATTAGTCTAGACACCACCACTCAGTAACTGCCCAAAACAAACCAATCTATCTTTTTTCTCTCCATTTTAACTGTATTTTTATTTGCCACTCTGCATCTCTCTCCCACAACTCACACGCATTCCCCTCTGCCACCCGTCATCCAACATCCCAAACAAGGAAATGACCTACAAGAAAAGGAGATGACTCCTCACAACTTACTGCCCCCGAATTAAAAATAATATCTGTGCTAAACGCTTTAACAAAAAGAAAATAATAAAGTCCTGCTGTCTCTCCTCGCAGTCACGCACCTTCAGCTGCCTCATACAATGTAAGACGCCAATGCTCGTCACCGATCACAGACACATTTTGCTGTCCAGCACCAAAATAAACAAACAAAGCTAAAGTCAGACAGCATGTTCTCCATGTCCTGAAACTGCACTACAAAAAAAGAAAAAGGTGGTGGTGGAGTGGCACAGGGATGAAAGAAGAGAATAGCTCTGTGGGGGGCAACAACAGATGGAACCCCACAACAACAGAGGGACTACTTTACAATAAAAATATTTAAATCCTATTTTTCTTTATTTTTTTTTATTAAATCCCATATTAAAATGTTGTACCAAGCCCATTTTCTAAGCATAATAATACCCTCCAGGGTGGTCAGCATGGTTGTACCCACCCTTCTAGTGGCTATAAGGCCCTCTGCCTGTGGTGTCAGGCCTCCTTATATCCCTGGGTGGGTGGGTATAGCCAAATACCACCCACCCTGTTGGGTATTATTGCTTGTGTATTCAGGAGGAAGAGGCACATCCAGGGCCTTTAACTTTTGGCTGCAGATGCAACGGTGCAAGAAGCACAGGAGAACAATGAATTTTAAGCACTCAGCAGTCACATAAAAACAAAAAAGGGCACATTCTGGTGTAACACAGTAAAAGCTACCCAGTGTTGCTGGTTTTCGAGAGATAATGCCTTCAGCAGTAAATGGATATGTGGTGATTTTCTCAAGGATGAGCTCTGCCAAAAACTTAGGCTGCTATCTTGCTGGAGGCTATCCAGGCCCCCCCATGACAGACATACGCACATAAAGAAATGGGATGGCCTAACTGATACAGGCAATTTCTCCACTTATGGTCTGTGTTCGCTAGCCCTGGCAAGAAGAAACACAGGTGAGGGAGTACAGGCAAAGTGGGCACGCATTAAGGATGCAATACTTCAAGCAACATCCCATTGTGTTAGGGAGAAAGGCAAGAGCAAAAGAAGGAGAAAGCCACTTTGGTTCTCAAAAACAGTAGCAGAAAAGGTCAGAGCCAAAAGGCTGACCTTCAGGAAATATAAGGGAACATAGCGGGACGAAGATAAAGGGTCATGCCAAACTTCCCTAAAGTCTCTTAAATAAAAATAAATAAATAAATAAAGTAGGGAAGGCAGTAAGGTAGGCAAAGGCCCTAACCAAGATAACACTAGCACGAACAGTAAAAGAACAGGACAATACTTTCCATAGATACATTAGTGAAAGGAGAAAGTCCAAAAGGGGTATTGCTAAGATCAAAGGGGATAATGGGGAGTGTGTGTGGAGGAAGACCAAAGAAAAGTACATATCCTAAGTAGATACTTCTGCTCAGTATTTACTGAGGAAAAGGTAGGCAGGGCCCACAGCTCAGTGGCATGGACAAGTGGGAGGGAGGTGCGCATAAATCCCCTCACAAAAGAAAGGGTCCTACAAGTGCTCGCTAAACTCGGGGTGGACAAGACAATAGAACCTGATGGCATACATCCCAGGGTGCTAAAGTTGCTTATGGTAGCAGAGCCATTATCAGAACTGTTTAGTGAGTCTCTGAGCACGGGAGAGGTCCAAGAAGACTGGAGAATGGCTCAAGTGATCCCATTCCACAAAAGTAGTATGAGGGAGGAGGCAGAGAACTACAGACCAGTCAGTCTTACCTCAGCAGTGGGCAAGATTATGGAGTCACTCCTTATGAAAAGGATAGTGCAATACTTGGAATCTATAGGAGCACAGGATCCAAGACAGCATGGGCTTACAACAGTAACATCCTGTCAAACTAATATCATAGATTTCTTTGACTGGGTAACCAGAGTGGTGGACCAAGGGGGTGCAGTTCATGTTGCCTACCTTGACTTCAGCAAAGCTTTTGATGCTGTTCCACATAGAACATTGATTAATAAACTGAGTAGGCTTGGGGTGGGACAGAAGTTGGTCAACTGGGTAGCATACTGGTTGGCAGGCAGAGAACAGAGAGTGGTGGTAAATGGCATACAGTCAGAAGAGATGCAAGTCACAAGTGGGGTACCTCAGGGATCAGTCCTGGTTCCAGTCCTCTCAATATCGTCATCATTGACATTGCAGATGCACTGCAGGGTAAAGTTCATCTGTTTGCAGATGACAGCAATATCTGCAACAGAGTAGATTATCCTGATAGGGTGGGAAGAATGAGAAGAGATCTGGATAAACTGTTAAAATGGTCAGACAAGTGGCAATTGGGGTTTAACGCAAAGAGGTGCAAGATCATGCACATAAAGAAGACAAACCCTGAAACCACCTATAGGTTGGGAGGGGAGTTGTTCTCAATCACAAGAAAAGAAAGAGACTTGGGCATCATCATCACTAATGACCTAAAATCTTCCAAGCAGACCACTACAACAGCAGGTAAGGCTAGAGTGATGTTGGGGTGTATTAGTAGGGGTATCTCAAGTCGTAAGAGGAAGGTAATAATCCCTCTTTACAAGACACTGGTTTATCCCCCTCTGGGGTACTGTGTGCAGTACTGGAGGTCACACTTGCACAAGGAAATTAACAAAATGGAGGCAGTCCAGAGAAGGGCAACCAAAATGGTGCAGAGACTGCATCAGAAAGCATATGAGGGCAGATTAACAGAGCTCAATATGTATACCCTAGAGCAAAGGAGGGAGAGAGGTGATATGATCAAAACATTCAAACATCTTAAGGCCACTAACAAGGTGAAAGAGTCTAACATGTTTCAATATAAGAAAAATAGCAGGACAAGAGGAAACAGCATGAGATTAGAGAGAGTCCAATTAAGGGGTAATATGAAGAAGCTCTTTTTCACAGAAAGGGTGGTGGATGCATGGAACAGCCTATCTCAGTAAGTGGTGGATATGAATACAGTGCAGGGCATCAAGCAACCATGGGATAGGCATAAGGGAGCAATACAGATGAGTATGAATAGATAGGCCATAGACAGAGTAAAGATCTATGGCAAATTCATAAAGTAGAAAAATGGGCAGAATGGATGGGCCTTGTTGTCCTTATCTGCCGTCAACTTCCATGTTTCTCTGTTTCTATGTGTTGCATTTTTGAATAGCTTTAGAATCATGATCAGACCATCTATTAGTTGTCACTGGTCTGTTGTCAGAGACAGGAGCTCAATAATGTGCAGTGTCGAGTTCCACCTGGTGATGACCTTCACCTTCATATGATGCTGAAACAGTTTGTTCTGAATCTGCAGGTCCATGAGATGGTCACAGACCTTTTCAGAATAGGCAATGTGAGCACAGATGCTATGGGCCACTGTCAGCATGAATTGAGGTCAGGATATGCTAGAAATCTTGCATAATTAGATTAAGACAGTGTGGCAGACATGGCACCCTGATAACCCTCCTCATCACTGATGCATTTCACTACATTTGAGCCCATTCCAGACATTACAGGGCCTGGCAGTATAGTCTAGAGGTTACAGTAATGAGCTGTTAATGAGCTTGGTACATCCGGCAGACCTAGGTTTGGTTCCCACAACCTCTACTTGCATACTGTGTGACTCTGAGCAAGTCACTTACCCCTCACAGTGCTCCTAGGTCACTGCTGAAAACAGGCATTTGTGCCTAGTGGGCCTTACCTGGTTACCAAAGACTAACATAAAAAAAAATTACAGTGCCGGCATTAGTGTGCTGGCACATCAGGGCCCTGATTTTGGGATTTGCGCCCCCTCCCTCCCCGAGGTCTGCCCCCTCTGGAGATAGAATAATAATAAAGGGGGTGGGGTTGCAGCTCCCCTCATGGGGATCATGGGGCGCTGCAGCCCCCTGTAAAAACAGGGGTTGGTGAAATCCCGACTTGGCACCCTCATGACTGGGTGCACTAACCCCGGTACTCTGAATGGCTGAAACCCATTCGAGCCAGCATTGCTAACAATAAAACTGCTTTCAGTGAAAGGTGGTGTCACCATGCAGTCTCTGGAGCAATTCTAGCATTTTCTGAGCCATGTGTGATTATATGCTGGGAATATCTGGAGCACTGCTATTACTGCAGTTTGGCTTAGTACAATTTTTCCCCCCAGCTGGAGTCAAATACTACCCTACTGTAGGTACCTATGCCCAATGTGCTATAATGCACAGATAGAAACTACCTGCTGTTTGGCCACTGGTTTAAATATCCATTCTGAAATGTATGTATGGTGATGAAGAATGCAGCAGGACATGGATTACCATGTGTGACACCACCCACAAAGTTCAGGAACGGCATATGTAAAGAACTAAGTTCTTGATGAAATCTGCCACTTGAGACAAGCACATGCCATCAACTTTCTGAATCCCACATTCTCCACAAAAGAGAATGACTGCAGATAAATGGCCAGAATTTCAGCTGTTCCTGCATTCAGTTCACATGCAACAACATGACTGGGTGGGTATTTGGCATGAGGCTCAGACATAGTAAACAGCATTGTCTGAACCTTTCCAGGCATTTGGCTACCAAACAGCTGGACTCCATATGTTGACATGGCTGGTGGGGTAGTAGTTCACTTCTGAGGATTCACAGGTGCTACTCAAATGAAAGTATATATTTTGGATGTTTTCTGCACTGGGGTTGCTGTTATTTGGTGCCTCTGGATGCTAGTACTCAACCCACCACTACTGCTATGACCACTACTAGACAGTCCCACAGTCCTCCTCATCTCTGGTGTTATCCTCCTCAGTCAATCCTCCCACTACTGGGATTATTTTCCTGCCAATTCTGAATGCCTTGGGTCCTCCCCATCCTCTCAAAAGTAATGGAATGAATGGTATACACTCAATTGTATGAGTATTTGGAAAAATATTCCAAACTCACAACATTTCAGCATGGCTTTAGGACAGGTTATTTGACAGGCACCATGCTTGTGGACTTCATGGACAAGGTGGCTACAGCCTTGGATGAGGGGTAGTCTGCAGGCGTGGTGTTCATTGACCTGTCCAAAGCCTTTAATTTAGTGGACCACCACTTGTTGTTTGAGAGGATGGGGAGGATCAGGATCTCTCCTAAGACTTTGAAATGGTTTGAATCTTACTTAAGTGACAAGAACACATTTTTTGAAATAGTCAATATTCAGAAACTGGTAAAATAACAAGAGGTGTGCCCCAGGGATCAATCCTAGGGCCACATGACCTGCCATTACAGATAAAAACACTCATATATGTCTCTATGCAGATGATACTGTACTTTTGGCATCTGCAAAAATCCAAGAAGAAATGTTGGAAAGGTTGCAAACTGATTTTGATGTCCTCCAAGACTAGTTGTTGGTTTCTAAATTAGTTCTTAGTGAAAAGAAAACACAAGTAATGTACTTTTGTAAAAAAAAATCAGAGTTAATAATAAAATAAATATTAATAAAGGATTAGTAGCAAGAGGTGGGAAACAATTAACAATTACAAAACAATACAAATATCTGGGAGTACTAATTAATAGTTCCCTCACTTTTTCTGACCATATTGATAATGTGTTTAAGAAGGTAAACAATAGAATTAGTGCATTGCGTAGATCCTCTCAAATATTAGATACTCAGATACGAAAAAAAAAATTGCTACTGAACTCATATTACCTGTGTTGGAATATGGAAATTTAGTTTATAATCTTGCTGAACAAAAACACCTGGATAAATTAGTCAAATCATATAATTGGTTAGCAAGGTTTGCCTTGAATTGAAAGTATAAAACACATCACTGTTCCACGTATAGAGAGTTAAAATGTGACAGTTTGTCTACGTGATATAAAAAACAATTTTCTATTTTTATTTTAAGGTTAAAAATTGAATAATTAAGAGGAATATGGACATCAAGTTTGGCTGTGAGACTGATCAACATGTACTCAGGGAAATAAAATTTAGGAGTTTAAATTTTCCCAAAACAAACACTAGATATGGAAATATGATGTTACAAGCTCAGGCTGCTAAAACTTGGAATACAATTTCACCACATATAAGAAATCTTGCAAAACTGTCTATATTCAAATCCAGATTGGAAGCAAATTACATTGTAGAATGTACATGTTAGAAGTACTTTTAAGTCAAGGGGGGAATGTTAAATCACTGTCTGCTTTCTTTTGGTATATGTACTGATTATTTTAATTTGTTTGTTTATGTCTACTTGTTAGTAAAGACTTGCCTGCTTCTGTTGGAGGCTGAGACACTTGCTATACTGCAGAGAACAAACTAGAATGCATTTGAGGAACTGGGAACCTGGTAAGACATAATATGTTGGGAACTTGTTAGGAAGGTAAGCTACGCTTTCTACAGAAAGTTTCATTTTTTCTTATTGGCATTAAGAAGAGAATTGCAGGATTCCATTAAAGTGTAGTAATTTTATAACCAGAGGGGATGATATACAACTGAAGTTGCTTGATTCCTGTGCTTGACACCTAGGATTTGGAAGGATATTTGTGCAACATTTTAGAAGTGTCCTGCTGGCTGAGCAGTGAGTTCATTTTTATCCCTGGACTCAGTAGAGTGGTTTGTGTAGGAGCAGTGGTCTAGTAAATTGTGGTGTTGGTTGACTTATTATAAAGGGCAGTACTCACCAGGGTGGTGGAGCAGTGGTGTATTTGATTGTTTCTAACAGTCACCAGTGGTTGTGGCCTACCCACCCCAGGCGTGGCATTTCCTATATAGCCAAGGTTCTGACATCACTTCCTCAACAGGTCTTGGGGCAGAAGTGTCATATTCTTAATAACCCAGCACAGTGCATAAAGGGTAAGCACACACCAAAAAAACAACAAAAAAATATATATTTGATATATTACTCGTATATTATATGGAAGAGGGACATGTGGGGAGTGGTGCATGCACTGGCCGTGGGCAGCAGTTTTCCGGGAGACATTCTGGAACCTGTGTTGCTGCCCTATTTGCAGGCAACTGTCAGCTCTGAGGGAGGAGGTTGCCCACCTCCAGGCAGAACTGACAAGGACTAAGGAGCACCAGTTCCACAACCGCTGCCTCAGAGGTTGCCATGTGTGAAGAGTAGATGGACCACAGTGGGTTCTGGGAGGGTGAGGGTGGTGGAACAAAGGCGTAGCCCCCTAGTTGTACCTCTACACAAATCATATGTCAGTCTGGCAAATCAAGGTTCCTCTATGATGACACCATCAGTGGAGGCCAAGAAGAATGCTGGGGACATCCACAAGGGAGACCAACAAAAGACTGGCAAGGGACACCACAGAGGAAAGAAACAGCTTCTGATAGGGGACTCAATTGTTAGGGGTGTAGACCTGGGTAAGGGAGAGGAAAGGGAAGTAAGGTGCCTGCCTGGTGCCATGGCTTGGAGAGACAGGAAGCAAATCATCAGGATTGCAGAAGCAGCATCACAGGAGAGGGAACTAGATATCATTGTCCACCTCGGGACAAATGACCTAGCTAGGCATGAGATCAATGCAGTGCAGGATGAATTTGTGGAGTTGGGAAGGGGCCTCAGACAGGTTGCAAGCATGGTAACCTTCTCAGAGGTGCTGCCAGTCTATGGCAGGGGTGAGGCTAGGGTACTGCACACCACGCAGTTTATTGAATGGTTGCAAAACTGGTGCAGAGCAAAGGGCTTTGGCTTCACTGGGGACTGGGGTCCACCTGGAGAGATGAAGGTCTATACTGGCATGATGGTCTGCATCTGTCTAGGAAGGGAAACAAGCTCCTAGGTGACAGGTTTAAAGGCTTTCTTGGCAAGCTTTTAAACTAGCCAAGGTGGGAGGTGCTGATAGGAAACAGGAAAGTTCAAGCCTTCCCCCACAAAACATGGCAGATAGTAGGGTAAACACTGAGGTACAGAGCGTGACAGAGGGCAGGACAGGGGTAAATGGAAAAATAGACAAGGGCAATAAGAGCAGGGATGGGGTAGAAAAAGGATAAAGCCAACATTAAATGGAGGGCAATGAGAACCAATGCCTGTAGTCTTGGAAACAAGCTTCCAGAGCTAGTAGCCCTGATGGAAGAGGAACACTTGGATATTGTGGCAGTCACAGAAACATGGTACATGGAGAACCATGACTGGGATGTCAACATACCAGAGTACACAATCTACAGAAGGGACAGGGAGGGTAAAAGAGCAGGTGGAGTAGCTCTCTACATGAGGGAAGGGATCAAAGCTACAGAACTAAAAAGTAAAGGGGGAGGACAAAAGGCACTCTGGGTCACCTTGGAGACAGGGAATGGCATCACAATCAACACAGAGGTTGTATACAGACCACCGTCTCAAGGGGAGGAAATGGACAAGAAAATGATAGAGGACATTCTCAAAATGGCTGAAAAAGGAGATACTGTTGATGGGGGACCTGAACATGCCAGATGTTAACTGGATGACATGGACTGCAACCACATCCAAGAGCAGGGTCATTCTCAATGCCCTACAGGGGGCATGCCTTAGACAGCTAGTGATGGAACCCACTCGGAAGGGAGCAATATTAGACCTGGTACTCTCAAATGGAGAGAGGACTACAAATTTAGAAGTCAGTAGACATCTGGGAACAAGCGACCACTGCAGTGTGCTTCACAATAAACACAACCATGGAGACAAGCCATACAAAGACAAGGATACTGGACTTTAAAAGGGCTGACTTTGGCATAATGGGTGAATACCTGAGGAATGCATTAGCAAATGGCCAGAAAGGAGGGGTGGAAGAACAATGGAGAAAAATCAAAACTGCCATCATGGAGGCAACAAGCCTTTGTGTGAAACATATAAAGGAAATAAAGCGGAATAAAAAAAACACTATGGTTCTCAAAAGAGGTGTCAGGGAAGGTTAAGGAGAAAAAGGCTGCATTCAAAAGTATAAGGAATCACAGAAGGAGCACGATAGGAAATGTATCAATTAAAGCAGAAAGAAGTGGGGAAGGCAGTCAGAAAAGCAAAGGCCCAAATCAAGGAAAAGATAGCCAACTCAGCTAAGAAGGGGGGAAACCTTTATAGGTACGTTAGGGAGCATAGAAAGGTTAAGGGAGGGATAGTGAAGATTAATAAAGGAGAGGAGAGGTGGGCAGAGGGAGACAGTGAAAAGGTAGAGATACTGAATGAATACTTTTGCTCAGTATTCACAAAAAAAGAAGAGGAGGAGTTACCTAAACCTAACAATAGAAGCACTCTGGGTAGTGGGGTTGACGCCAGTCCATTTACAGAAGAAAGAGTCCTAAAAGACCTCCTAAAACTCAAGGTGGACAAAGCAATAGGGTCTGATGGAATTCACCCTAGAATCCTAAAAGAACTAAGGGAGGACCTAGTGACACCACTGACCACACTTTTTAACAAATCATGGGAGGATGGGGTGGTACCTGAGGACTGGAGGAGGGCAGATGTGATTCCCCTTCACAAAAGTGGGAGCAAGGCAGAAGCAGGAAACTACAGACCTGTTAGTTTGACCTCAGTGGTGGGGAAAATGATGGAATCACTTTTGAATTACTAGTAGTAAATGGAGTCCACTCTGAAGAAAGGGGGATTACTAGTGGGATACCGCAGGGTTCAGTATTAAGACCGGTCCTCTTCAATGTCTTTATAAGCGACATTGCAGAAGGACTGGAAGGAAAAGTATGTCTCTTTGCAGATGACACAAAGATCTGCAACAGAGTTGATGCACAAGGTGGGGTGGAAAAGATGAGAAGGGACTTGGCAAGGTTAGAGAAATGGTCAAATCTATGGCAGCTTAGATTCAGTGCTAAGAAGTGCAAGGTAATGCACCTGGGAAACAAAAACCCAGGGGAAGAGTACACAATGGGGGGTGATATACTAACAACAACAAAAATGGAAAGGGGCTTGGGGGTAGTCACATCAGATGACTTAAAGGTGGGCAGGTAATGTGAGAGGGCAGTAAGGAGGCCTGGGGAGATACTGGGATGCACAGGGAGAGGCATCACCAGTAGAAAACAGGAAGTTGTTATCCCTCTGTGCAGACAGCTGGTGAGACCCCATCTGGAGTACTGTGTGCAGTTCTCGAGACCCAATCTCTGCAAGAACATAGACAAGATGGAAGCTGTCCAGAGGAGGGCAACTAAAATGGTGCAGGGTCTGCACCAGAAGACATGTGAAGAGAGACTAAAGGAGCTTAATATGTATAGCCTCAAGGAAAGGAGGGAGAGGGGACATGATAGAAACTTTCAAGTACCTCAAGAGAATCAACAAAGTTCAAGAGGGTAGCATCTTTCAAAAAAGAGGTGTGCAAGAACAAGGGGGCACAATTTGAAGATGGGGGGGTGGCTCAGAGGTAATGTAAGGAAGTATTTTTTCACAGAGAGAGTTGTGGATACATGGAATGGCCTTCTGGAGATGGTTGTGGAGTCAAAAACAGTGGTTCAATTCAAGCATGCATGGGACAGTCATAAGGCAATTCTAGGGGGTGGGAGTAGAAAGAAGTAGGCTGCTGGTTAACTAGGATCTGCAGCTTATCCATTAGGTAGGGAAATGGGCAGACTGGGTGGGCCAAGTGGTCCTTATCTGCCATCAAATTCTATGAAAGAAAGAATTGTTCAGTACCCAGAGACCAGCGGGGCACAGGACCCAATGCAGCATGGAATCACAGCAGGAAGGTCATCAGACAAATCTAATCGATTTCTTTGACTGGGTGACCAAAGTAATAGACCAGGGAGGGGCTGTGGATATGGCCTTCCTAGGCTTTAGCAAGGCATTTGACACAGTCCCACACAAAAGATTAATAATCAAGTTAGCCAGCCTGGGAGTGGGCCCCAGGGTGGCAGCCTGGGTAGCAAACTGGCTGCACAACAGGACACAGAAGGTAATAGTGAATGGAACACATTCTGAAGAAAGGGGGTTACTAGTGAGTACCCCAGGGCTTGGTACTGGTCCAGTCCCTTTAACGCCTTTATAGGTGACATTGCAGAGGGTCTGGAAGGAAAGGTATGCTTCTATGCAGATGACACAAAGATCTGTAACAGAGTTGGTACGCAAGGGGGGGTAGAAAGGATGAGAAGGGACTTGGCAAGGTTGGAGGAATAGTCAGACATATGGCAACTCAGATTCAATGCAAAGAAGTGCAAAGTAATGCACCTGGGAAATAAAAATCCAGGAGAAGAGTACACAATAGCAGGGGAGGTACTAACAACAACAATAATGGAAAGGGATCTGGTGTAGTCATATCACATGACCTAAAGGTGGGTAAGCAATGTGAGAAGTCAGTAAGGATAACCAGGGGGATACTGGCATGCATAGGGAGGGGCATCACAAGTAGAAAAAGGGAAGTGGTTATCCCTCTGTACAGACAGTTGGTGAGACTCCTTCTGGAGTACTGCGTGCAGTTTTGGATATCTCATCTACGCAAGGACATAGACTGGATGGAAGCAGTCTAGAGGAGGGCAACTAAAATGGTGCAGGGTCTACATCAGAAACCATATGAAGATAGAGACTGAGAGAGCTTAATATGTATACCCTTGATGAAAAGAGGGACGGGGGGGACATGCTAGAAAATGTTAAGTACCTCAAGAGAATCAACAACGTCCAAGAGGGTAGCATCTTTCAGAAAAAGAGATGTGTAATAACAAGGGGGCACAATTTAAAGTTAGAGGGGGGACGGCTCAGGGATAATGTGATGAAATTCTTTTTCATGGAGAGAGTGGTGGATGCATGGAACCACCTTCCAGGAGAGGCTGTGTGGTCTAAAACAGTGGAGGAATTCAAACATGCATGGGACAGACATAAGGCAATTATAGTTGGGGGTTGCAGGAAGTAGGCTGTTGGTTAACTGGAATCTGCAGCTTATCCAATAGGTAGGGGAAATGGGCAGACTGGTTGGACCAAGTGGTCCTTATCTGCCATCAAAGTCTATGTTTCTATGAAATGTATTGTAGATAATCTCTGTTTATTATGGCTATGATAGGAAGTCTTAGGGCCAGATATTTAAAACTTTGCCCCAGGGCTAAATTAGCACTGCCTGCTGGCAAACATAGCCAGGAGCACAAAGCAAGCTATATTCAAAAAGAAATAGCCTGGTGCAAAACCAGCTGAATGTAGCAAGCAAAGGGAGCCAGGCAAACAGGGCCAGGAGTGCAGGGCAAAAATTGACCAGAAATAAGACAGCACTGAATATAGCAATAGGGAAGTGCACACTGAAGCAGCAGCTCATTAGACTCTGGAGCAAGCCAGTGTTGCAGTTGGAGAACATTGTGTGTGATTGCACAGACATGTCTGACAGCTACTGCAAACAACAATGTATGCCACACATTGCAGAATTGTGCTACATACCTTTCAACTGTACCACATTACGAGGAACGTTCCTCATTTTACTTCACAAAAGCTCCCTGTTCCACATTGTGAGGACTTGTGCCACATACAGCATTAGCATGTTAAAGCAAAACTCTGTAGTAAATGATGCAAAAAATATATTATTCGATTAGTAACAGACTTTCTGAACATGAATGCAAACCTTTTATCAGTGCTCTGAACCTCCTATGTAAAGATTTGATTAAGTGTTCCACATCTTGCTCGTTTGTTCCACATTTTGAGAGGCAATGTTCTACATTTGGGGGACAAAAGGTTCAGCGGTATGCTGTGATTTGCTGAAGTGAGGTTTGCCCTGGGCTGACCTGATTGCACAGTACTAAAACATTAGGCCAGTGCAAACCAGTTAGCCAGGGGCAAATGGGAGCTATATTCAAAGCTTCCATACATATGAGCCTACTTTGGTAATCTGTGGGCAAACAGGTACATTTGCATCTCATTAAGAGCTGCTTAGCATACATTGCCATGCAGTTTGCCCAGTGCTACTGCATGGAGCACACAG
This sequence comes from Neoceratodus forsteri, assembly GCA_016271365.2. NCBI lineage: Eukaryota > Metazoa > Chordata > Ceratodontiformes > Ceratodontidae > Neoceratodus > Neoceratodus forsteri. The sequence continues at coordinate 1,024,218,071 of CM028129.1, forward strand.
TTCCCCTTTTGGTCGTAATGGAAGTACAGGCTGGACGCTGCAGGCCAAGGCATACCCACAGCATCCCCTGTTGGTCGGAATAGAAGTACAGGCTGGAAGCTGCAGGAACTGTGTGCCGCCTGGCACAGTCGGTGCATACATACCTCACAACCCTTTGCCTCCTGAATCAGGGACAAGGCTTAAACAAATCAGGGACCCATCTTCAACATTAGAGATATCCACTCAGAAGGACCAAAATCAGGGACACATCTTCAACATTAGAGATATCCACCCAGAAAGCTGGTAGAATATGGGGCTGCATTTTCTAAAGAAGAACAAGTCTGTAACTGTAATGCTTGATATTATTTTGTGCTTACAATTTCCACTGTTTAGCCATGGACACACAACTGTGAGGAGGGACAGAGTAATGTTGTGAGGCAAATTCAAGGGGTCCCTGAAAATCAGGGACAGTTGAGAGGTATGCTCCCGACCCATTCACAATAGAACTACAATTAAAGTCCCTGGTAGTCTAGTGCCTCCCCCAACATGAATCCCTACCCAGTTGCAATCAAATGAAAAGTAATGTCCCTGGTAGTCTAGTGGTCCCCCCATCCCCAGCATGAATCCCAACCCATGTGGAATGAAAGTAAATTCAATTTCCCTGGTAGTCTAGTGGTCCCCCCTACCTCTCAGCCTGTATCCTGACCCCTGTTTCAATTAAAATGACACTCTTCCAGCTTGAAATAAATGAAACTTATTTCCCCTGGTAGTCTAGTGCTCCCCAACCCCTGCATTATCCCAACCCTCATTTGATTTACAAAGACACTCTCCTCATTTCAAATAAATGAAACTTATTTCCCTGGCAGTCTAGTGCCCCCCCAGCATGTATCCCAACCCCCATTTCAAATACCATCAAACTATTTTCTCTGGTAGTCTAGTGGTATCCCCCACCTGGTAGTGCCACCCCCGCTCAGCCCACCCATCTGACATGAAGCAAGCCGGTGACCGGCTCAGCCCTCCTCACACCACCATGGCTGGCTGCCACCTGAGGAATGAATAAGCTGTACATCTCATTCATTTCTCAATCGGTGGCCGGCCATGGTGGTGTGAGGAGGCCTTAGATGGTCGCCAGCTAGCTTTGTGTCAGATGGGTGGGCTGATCGCGATGGCACTACCGGGGGCACCACTAGACTACCAGGAAAATAGTTTAATGGTATTTGAAATGGGGTCAGGATACATGCTGGGGGTGGTACTAGACTCACCAGGGAAATAAATTTAATTTATTTAAAATGGGAGAGTGTCATTGTAAATGAAACTGAGGTTGGATACGTGCTGGGGTGGGGGGCACTAGACTACTAGGAAATAAGTTTCATTTATTTAAATTGGGGAGAGTGTCATTTTAATTGAAACAGGGTCGGGATACATGCTGGGGGTGGGGGGCACCACTAAACTACCAGGGCTACTCGTGTTATATCATGGCTACATGGGTCCACGATGTGGGGGGGACACCACAACATTACTGCCAGTTTTCTTTCAGTGGTATCTAGTGCCATGCTACAGTTCGTGCTAATGCCTGTAGCGTAGCACTAGCCCTTTGAATATGCCATGCTGCTGGCATTCATGGACGCTCTCCTTATCCCACCCCTGCATGCCGTTATCTGTTAGCATTGGCGCTGCCACACAGTGCCAGCATTAATAGGGCTTTTAAATATTGCAGCCTGGCGCAAATCCAGTGCTATTCCAGTGCTCTGGCTAGGCTCAATGGTTTGAATATCTGGCCCTTAGAATGTTGTATGATATTTCTTCATGTCTACTGTCAGATTATAAATGTTTTGTAACCTTGTATGAATGTGAAGCAGGACTACTTTGTAAATAGGTCTTAGGACCTAAAGTATTACACTGTCTAAAAATAAATATTTTTACTACTACTACTACTACTACTACTATGTAACACAGCTGACAAATAGCAACTGTTTCATCAGCTGGATCCAGTATATAAAAATCCCATAGAAGGGATTTTGTACCCTTGATTTTAGATGGTGGTGGGAGTAGAACAGGAGAAGTAGGAAAAATGGGTATTTTTGGGGATGATTTATGTACTTCAGTGCTGGTTTGCTCTCACTGTGTAATGAGTTCAACACTTGTAAGAAGAATGACTGTTGTGCTATGGGGGAATTGTAATAGTTGTATGACATATTGGTGTGCAAAGCCCCTCATGTGCAGCAGTATGACACTTCCTCTTTTTCTTTTCCTGTTCCTATAAAAATCTGAATCACCATCCACAGCACCACTGATCTCATCCTCTTCCTGATTTCTGTCCTCCTCCAATTCATTTTCTCCAGGCTCCCATTTCTCTCTCTCTCCCTCTCCCTCTCTCTCTCCCTCTCCTTCCCTCCCTCTCTCTATCTCGCTCTCTCATCATCTTTTGTCAGTCACATTTTTTAATTTTGTCATTTAGGAATACACACCAGTCAGATCAGCCCTCTTGGCCTCTCACTCATGGCCAAGCTCCACACAATCAATTGGGAATGGGAAACTATCATCAAGCTCAAACTCAGTGCCATCACCACCAGGAGTCATAGGGATACCAACAAACACCACCATGATCAGTGTGCCTGAGCCAGAGATATTGCTACCTCTTTGGCTGCTCATTTTGTCACTGCCTCCCCCAACCCTCACCAATATGGATGCCAAAGATGTGGCAGAAAAAAAATTGGCAACACTGATGCCACCTCCACTGCTGCAAACTGCTCCTTTACTACTACCAGCTCTGGAACTCATGGATAACACTGCTGCAGATATACATTTTTGTTGATACAATACTCTTTTGTCCCACATAACTTACACACTTCTTTACTGCCTCCCTGGCACCTATCCCTGTAGTTGAGTGTCTTTTCCCAATCAGTTTGCATGTTTAGACCCTTACAGAAATAATTATGTGAAATGTTTTCATGCTGCACACATAAAACTACCCAAGTGATATGCGTACTGCAAGTATGACTTAAATGTTAAATTGGAACTGATTGTATGCATATGACATGCGTGCAGCAAGCAAGTGTGGAAACCATTATTTTTATGTTAAACTGGGAAAGACTGCATACATGTGGAATGCATGCAAAAAGCAAGTGGTCACTGATAACTGCACATGTAAAAATTAAGTGACTTGCTCAGGATCATACCATAAACAAGTGGAGACTGATGAGGTTCAAACCCTGGTCTTCATGCCTCCAAGTCTCGTGGCTTGCAGTTCAGTGTCTTTAACCACTAAGCCATACTGTCTGCAGACATATTGCTTGCTTGTACTTCAATACATACTGTATTTGAATACATCTTCATGCATACAGCATGCTTATAGTCACTGTTATGTTTTTCAGTTTTCTTCTCTCCCTCCTCTCATTTTCACAGTTGAACTGTAGCACACATACCAATGGTAACACATGTGATTTTTCCTTCCCCCAATATGCAAACATACCCACAAAACCACTTAATTACTTCAGTCTGGCCTGTACTCCTACTATTTTCCCTCCATAGTTTTGAATGCTTCCATGCAAACAGACTTTCAGGTGCAAACATAAAAGTAGCAAATAACTGGACACACACACACACCCACATGGCCAGCCCTTCCCCCCATTCACACACACTGTAACGAGTATGGCCATGCTGCTATAGACAATCAACCAAGTATAGATATAAGTAAAACATATTTTACTTGAGCACTAGGTAGCCAGAGGCAGGAGTCTTAAAGAGATGAGGTCCATGGGTCAGAGTGCTGGGGTGTACCCTCTTGAAATGAATGAAGTAATTTTCTATTACTATTTTATACGGTAACCCCTAGCAATATGTTATGGTGGTGAGCTGGAGAATAATAAAGGCCACTCTTCTATTAACAAGGCCCTTGTTAGTCGAGCTGTGGCCTTCATTTATCTCCAACTCTCCATCAATAATGTGTAAAATAGTAATAAAACATACCCCTATTCATTTCAATGGTGCACACCCCTGCAGTCTCCTTTGCTCTTTGTTATAATATGCCTGAGCATCGGTATGTGGAGGTCAGCTTCACTGGGGGGCATAAGCCTGACCATTGTGGGGCTCCAATAGTCTGTACATACCATACCACTCAACTATGAATGCAAGAGACAGCTCTAGAATGTCTGTGACATATGTAAAAGGTACAACTTATTTGTTTTGACTTAGAAGTGAAATGCAAATCAGGAAAAAATCTAATGTATAAGATTCATCTGGATATACTGTACCCCTGAGCAGTGCATCAGCTTTGGGCTTAAACCCACCTGGTTACTAATCATTTTTTTTCCTGTCAGGATTTCTGTCCCCCCTCCAAAAGAACTTTATCCCAATTTTTCTCCCTGACTTCATTCCATTCAATACCCATCCCCTATGGGTCATGAAGCCACCCAAAGGTGAAGAAATGTGAAAAACACACCAATATTTCAGTTCTTCCTCTTTTGTCAGTCCCCCCGCAAAAAAAAAAAAGATTTACTTTTACTTACCTGGACATATGGCCAGAACCTGCAGCCTGTCATAGTGTGACACCAGCTAAGTTTTCAGTCCACTCTCCTTCTCTCCTTGTGTCAGAAGCTGGATGCTAGAATCGGCCATTACAGGTCCCCAACATAGGCTATGATCAAATTACCTCACCAGCCATACCCACCCAACCTGGGCTGCTTGCTTCTTGCTTGGTTGCTGCTGTGGCTGCTGCCACACTGCACTGATCAAGACCTAAGAAGGTGATCCACACCACTGTCACCACTGCTACTAAGCCTAGCTTGCTGCTGTGAGGGTCTGTGTTGTTATTCTTGCAAGGTGAGTGTAGTAGAGTAAGTAGGTAGCCTAGTCTTGAGTTAGATTCTAGATCTACCCTTCAGCCACCAGGGAAGATAGAGACTCACTAAGAGTAGACACACAAAAATATGCTGCCACAACACTGCTATTGAGAGTTCAGTGCTTACTGACTCCTCCAAGCTGTGCTTTGCAGTCTGTCTACTCTGTGGAGGGAAAGGCAGTGTCACACTTGCAAGGCTCATGCACTCTTTCTTGGCTGGAGCTCATCCACATCACATGTGATTGTGCCACCACTAATGGGGAAAAGAGTGGACAACACAATACAGACCATAGTCGAGTCTGGAAAGTAACTGCATTATGAGCACACACAGGCCAAGTGTGCGGTTGTTGTGCAAAAGATTAAATCCCAATTTAAGCCATTATTGCCACACCATAAGAACAACCTAGGCACAAATGCGGGGGGGGGGCAACTGCACCCCTTTGCCCTACCTAAATGGAACCCCTGCTTAATGGTAGAAATTCATTCTTGGGTGCTAATGCAATGGTTTCCACTGTGTTCTGAGGTACTGTACACTATCGCCATGTTTCATGATGAGTTCTGATCATCATGTGGGTTAGTGTTCCTAATTGTCCCTCATTTTGAGTGTCCATGTCCCATATTTCAGGGACAAAATATGAGGTATTGTGCATGCTTCCAAGACCCTACTCAGCACAAAGAGTGCTGAACATGGCCATAGTGTATATGCTCAATACAGAATGACAAAGGGAAAGTAAGTGAGATGAAACAGTCATGGAAAAACACATTTGTAGTACTAAATATGGATAAGGGATTTGCATGGTCCAAAACAAAAAGGATAGGCTTCACAACACAGAGGCCCCTCTTCATACTTATGGAATGGGGGACACTGACTGACTATATCCTAGGCATTTAAAACAGTAAGCAAACAACACTTTACAAATTGATGGCTATTTAGAGATAAAAATCAAAAGCCATTAAACAACTTGCAAAAGGATCAAAATTAATGAGTATGCCTAATTTTTATTGGAATTCAAATAAAAAATGTATTTTAATGACTCTAATTGCTAGCAGTAGTATAAGAAACAGAAACTGATGTATTTTTTAGATGAGATTTGCAGCAGCTTAGCTGCTCCACACATGGCAAGTGTGCAGCACACGAACCTGATGTAATTTTTAGAAGATACTCACACCAGCTTACGTGCTGCACACATGTTAAGCTTGCAGCATGCGAACCTAATTTGCTTTTTAGACCTGGTTTGCTTAGGATCACTTTGTGTAAGTGAACTGCATGCAAACATTGCACAATTAAATGTGTGGCATGCATTCTGCATGTACACAGCACAACTGTATTTCTGTAAGGGGATTTACAATATTGTGAGGAAAAAACATTTAAGAAACCCTGCAGTGCAACTAAATAGCAACAGCAGAAAACACCTCCCACAAGGGATTAGCAGTGCAATATGAACAAAAGCAGTTTACTGAGCTAATAGTAGCTACACTGAAAACACCAAAATATGTTTATTTTAATTTTTTTTTGCATGATGAGGATTAACTAAACTCACAACAGTTGTACTTAACAAGTTACTGTAAGTGACAGAACACTGTCACTTTAAGAAATAAACATAGTTACAACTAATATAGAAAGACACTCACTCAATACTTTACTTAACCACACCAAACTTTATTATAGAATTAAAATGAAAAATCACAGATCACACACAAAAATAATTAACAAAAAAGATGAAGAAAAGAAATATGAGGTTATCTACTGCACACAGACTGGTGCTCACAGTTGAAAGCTTTCAAAAATCACTTATCTTTCTGGGCTGCCTTGCTAACTGACCCACCCCCACCCAAAGCAGAGATATACCAGACAAAGCAAAACCATTACTTTAAATAAATCAACAAAATCAGAAACAAACAACACTAATCTAGCAGTGCAAGGTGCTGTAGATCTTTTTGCAACCAGTTTAGTTTAAAAATATCCAGTTTTGGGATTTATTTTTATGTTTTTTTTCTGAGACAAGCAGGGCCTGACTCCTCTCCAAATTTCTCTTCAGAAGGTTGCACTCAACACAGTCTCTGCATTACATACCATCCAGCTCATTTCAGTACCATGTGACCTCCAAACTCACAGTACACTGCAAACTTCACCTGTGGGCCCACTTCACTGGCAAAGTTATCAAATTCACCATTCACGAAGTTCTTTTTATACTGCAAATTGGCACTTTGCTAGGTGGATTAACTTCACAAATTGTGATGAATTTGTGAATTAATTCACAAGGAAAAATTTTTCAAACTTCACATAACATTACTGGAGACCAGTAGACCTGGATTGGAATCCCACAACTGCCAACTGCATACTATATAACATTGAATATGTCACTGCTCCCTGGTCATTCCTCAAAATGAGCACTTACTCAATTCTCATTTCCCAACCAACAAGCACAAAATAAAAAAATAAAAAATAAATAAAATATATGCTATATGCTGTATGACTGCATGGCATAATGGATAGGCATCATACTTTAAACCATATGAATGAGGGTTTGAGTCCCGTTGAGGTTGGCGGTGTTATTGACTTGTCTTTCAGCAATCCTCTCAGGGAGACAAAGACAGAATACATGCCAGAGGAAAGGGTCAAGGAAAATGATAAATCCTTTTTTAGATAAATCAGTGAAAGGAAAAAATACGAGGGATAAAAGTAAGGATAAGGAAGACTGGGGTGATTTCATGGATCAATCTCAAAATGGCAGGTATACTTTATGAGTAATTTTGTTCCATGTTCATGGTTGAGGAGGCATGCCCACTCCCTAAGAGCTGGAAAAAATTCAGTGGTGGTAGTGTGAAGAGATGGGGAGGATGGCAAGGAAGCATATACTAAAAGGACTGGAGAACCTAAAAAATCAATAAATCACGAATGCCAGACTGGATTCACCCTGTAGTGCTGAAATAAACTAAGCAGGTGCTAGCAGAGCCGCTAACAGCCCTCCCTTGGAGAATCGGAAATAACAGCTGAAGTACACAAGCACTGGAAGGTGGTAATTGTGGTTCACCTATGAAAAGAGGGTGACAGGGAAAATCTGTGAAACTACAAGCTGGTGAGTAGTAGGTAGGGCTTGTCTATTGGAATAGGCATTGTTTAGATTCTGAAACAATTCATAAATTTGACCAAGTGCAAATATATCTGCTATTTGATTATGCTGACTAATTTTATGATCATAGTTCAAGTTACCAGGTACACAAATTACAGGTACTATCCAATCATCTGGCAAGAGTGATGCTCAGTTGCTCCAGTGAGACTCACCATTGTGTTCTGTATAACAGATTAGGTTGGATCTCCTTGAAAAATAGAAGGAAGCTCCATACGATTATTCTCTCTTTCTTGAAGCTCAATATACTTTATTATTAACAAGAACAATTCAACAAAAAACCAGAACAACAAAATATCCCTTCCCCCACCAACCTCCCAAGGCAGAGCAGAAGAAATCAGAAAGACAGTCTCAACTGACTTGTACAAAACTGGTCAAGGCTGGCATAACTGAAGGATTCAAACATAATTATCATAATTGTTTAAAACACAATGATAAAATTGAACCAAGGTTAGTCTAGGGCTGTATTAGTTTAACTCAAGGCATGTACAAAGTGTGCAACTTGCTCCATTTTTTTATTATATGAAGAAATTATAGTTTGCAAGCTAGATATCATCTTTTCCACATGTAATTTGAATGCAGTGAACATCCTATATTTGGACTTTAGCAAGGCCTTTGACTCAATGCTGCATGGGAGGCTGGGGGGGGAATTGGAATACATTGGGGTGGGGACAAAAATGATCAACTGGATCACCAACTGGCTGAGGGGTAGGCAGCAAAGGGTGGTGATGGGGGGAACTCCCATTACCAAGAGACGTTATGAGTAGGGTGCCCCAGGGTTCAGACCTGGGACCTGTGCTGTTCGGAATATTCATATCCGATATCTCAAATGGGATCCAGAGTAGTATCAGTCTGTTCGCAGATGATACTAAGATTGGTGCAGTGGTAGATGACATAGAGGGGTGAAGGGGGCTGCAGGAAGATGTGACCACACTACAGGAATGGTCAGAGACATGGCAGTAGGGGTTCAATGCCAAGAAGTGCAAGTTACTGAACTTCAGAGCAAAGAACCAGGGGAGGAAATATCAGTTGGGAGGAGTACAGTGAGTAAGCACCTTGGAGGAAAAGGATCTAGGGGTACTAATAAAGGGGAATATGAACCACTCAGCTCAGTGCAGGAAGACAGCTGCAATGGCAAACAAAGATGCTGGCATGCATAGTGAGGAGAATCTCCTCTGGCACACTGAAGTGATCATATCCCTGTACAGGTCACTGGTCAGGCCTAGCCTGGAATACTGCATGCAGTACTGGTGTCCATTCCTGAAGAGGGACATCAGATTGCTGGAAGGGGTGCAGCATAGGGCAACCAAGATGATACAGGGACTTGAGGGTAAATCCTACTAGGAGATGTTTGGAGAGCTTCAAATGTATTCCCTGGAAGAGAGGAAGAAAGAATAGGGGGAATATGATTGAAATCTTTAAGTACCTAAAGGGTATTAACAGGATTAATACAGAAGGGATTCTTCAGATCAGGTAGAGGAGGCACACAAGAAGGCAACAGCTGAGATTGAAGGGGGGATTCAGGAGGAAAATCAGGAGACACTTTATCACAGAAAGTGTCATAGATCAGTGGAACACTCTGCCCAATGATGTGGTATTGTGGAGAATGGTGGGAGGATTTAAGAGAGGGTGTGACAGAGTGAGAGTAGGTAGTTAATAGGAGGGGAGGGTGGGGAAGCTGAAAGTTGAGGGGCTAGCTGCACAATTGGGCAGACTAGATGGACCATGAGGCTTGTTTCTGCTGGCATTTCATACGTTTGTATGTAAAAGTTCTTGCAACTATTCCTGATAGGTGGTGCTTATTTGATCAAGTCAATGATGAAGCACTACATGCTTAACTGAAAGGGAAATTAAAGCTGTGTAGTATCTTCTCTTCAGTACAGGGATCCCACTATAATCCCCCATGACATATGCCTCAGGGAAAAAACTTATTCCAGACAGAGAAGGGGATCTGCTTTAGATTTAATTTATTCCCATAAAGGAGCTTCCTTAGGGAAATCCCAGAATATATGAAGTAGGTCCCCATCAGCTTGACCACATCTTGTATGGTGTACTGTCAGAATAAAGAAACCCCCACAGCAAACCTCCCACAGTGAAACCCCAACATCGATGTACTTTGCATCAATGGGGATTTCTCATTGAGGGACTTTGTGTCAATGGGTGGAGGGGGCAGACACCTAACTCCATTGCCTGTGTGATGTTGAGTTAGATATTTAAGGTAGGGGTGAGGTGAGAGGGGTGTAACCCCTCCACATTGATGTGCTCGACTGTAGCAGTCGGTGTCGGTGTGTTGTGGGTCAGTGTTGGGATGCATTGGTGTCGGGGATGCCAGTGGGACTGCGTTGCTATAAGGAACATTGCAGTGTTCTCCAATGCTGTGGACTGGTGAAACCCATCGTGTACATATAGGGGAAGACCATCTTAACTAATTTGGGGGCATAAAGTAAATGTTATGTAAAATATGGAACTTAGTAAGATGGACTTTATCTTGAGCTACATATTTATACAGATCTTCCCAGATTCTATTCCAATTAAATGTAGAATGTGGAAAGTATGACTCCCAGTATTGAGAGGCCCCTGTGATGCCTGGATAAAGTCTGGGAAAAAGAAGGGTGTAGAAGTGTGACACCACATGTGGTCTTAACACCAAATCAATAGCAGATTGCAAGAATTCGGAACAATTAATTTCCCACAGGAAGGAACCCTACCAGTGAGACAAGACAGGTCATAACTAAAATACCTTAAATATATCATTGTTACATAACTGGAAAGATGGAAGAATATCTTGACAAGATCTAAGGGAGCCATATAAGAGCAAGTTGCACACCTTAAACTAGGCTAATTGCGGTAACCATACATCAATCAACACCATACCCCCAATTTTGAAATTTGATTGTGAAAAAGCGATTGTGAGACATCTTTGAGATTGTTATAATGTAATAACTTATATAGCTGTGCATATACATGTATTGAGGTCCCTATAACAGAGTCTCGAAGATCCACAGGGAGAGACTTTGGGGAAGGATAACATAACTAAATGGAATACCACAGCATCCACAATTATATTCCTTTCTAAATCCATCCAAGTAGGAGAAAAGGGTGTTTCAGTATCCTCCAAGGTAAGGGCAATCCTCCTAAAACACTAAATGGCATCACTAGCAAAATAATAAGTAGTAAAATGTGATTGCTGGAGCCCACCAAGTGCTTTAGGAGTCAAAAATCAATTGTACACTCTTCTTGGTAGTTTCCCTTTCCATATAAAATTAGAGATTATACTGCATGAAGCCTTTTAAACTAAGAAAGGGGGAGCAGAACATTAAGCATGTTATGGGGGATAAACATATTGGGAAGCACATTCATTTTAATAGTATTAATTCTGCCCCACAGGGACAATGACAAGGAAGCCCATCTCTTTAAATCCTGTTGTATGGCTACCAGTAGATCATCCAGATTAAGCTTCTTTAGCTGTGCTAAATTACTAGAAAGAAATATACCCAGATATTAAATCCACGATGGAGCCCAGGGAAATCTCATTGCTAGAATATCAGACTTAAATACAACAGAATTTAAGGGTATGACAACAGTTTTATGAAGGGTAAGTTTTTAATTAGACAATAATCCATATTCCTTAATGGTCACCAAAGCAGCAGGGATAGATTAGGTATGGTTGGTCATATGTAACAAAATATTGTCTGCATATACAGAAAATAATAAAGTCTGGGCACCAATCTGCACCTCAGACAGTCGTAGATTAGTCTTGAGTTTTTGTAATAGGAGCTCTAAATACAGATTAAATAAAAGAGGAGGCAAAGGGCAACCTTGCCGTGCCTCGAAGCATAAGGGAAAAGTGGGGGAGAAGACACCATTATAATAGATTTTGGTACATGGACAGGAGTACAAGACATGAATCCAATGAAGAAATGCAGATGGGAAGCCACATTTTTCTAATGTGGCAAATATAAAGGTCCAATCCATTCAATTGAATGCTTTTTTTCATGTCCAGAGACACCAGAGCTACAGGGATCCCTGAGTCCTGGGATGCAGAGAAAATGTGTGGAAGTTTGTGAAGATGATCCACTGATGAGCGAGTTGGCATAAAGCCCTGCCAAAATTGCATTAATCCTAGTTGCTAAAACCTTAGCTAAAATGTTAACATCATAATTCATCAGTGAAATTAGGGCGATAGCTACCAACCAAGTCAGGAGACTTCCCAGGCTTGAGCAAAACAACAATTAAGGCTTCAAGAAGAGTGCCATCTGAAACCCCGGAATCTATAGATAAATAGAAATGGTGCAACAAATGGACAACTTCAGCGGCAAATATCTTTTAAAAATTAGATGTGAAGATTATTCTCTACTATAGGCTTTTCTTGGATCAGGTGTCAGAATATTTAAAATATCAGATTATTGTTTCATATCACAGTCACTGGTTCCAGCAGCAAGACGTGTCTTCTATCAGAGAAGGGATCTATGTCATGGGACACATTCAGGTGAGCGAGTGTGTGTCTGTGAGTGTGTATGGGGGTGGGTGCTGAGTGGAGAGTTTTCTTGGGTTGGGTGGGGTGTGGGGGCAGATTGGCAGTTCTTATTCTTTTCGGGTTAGAAAAAAACAAACAAAAAAGATCAACTATGGACAGTTTTCTTTAGTTAAGAGGGATCACCACCAACACTGAGGTTTGGGCATCCTAGTATTGGAATGTTCTTCAATGGTACTGGGGTGGGCACCCCAGTGCCACCACGTATATAAAATTAAACAAAGAGATATGTGACCTGGAGGGGAGAGGGGAACAAAAGAAGTAGTACCAAGAGTGTGAAACCCAGTCTCCTTACTAGTTAAAAAAAATGCTAAGAGGGGCAGGCAACCTGGAGGGGAGGGGGAGAAAGAAGAGATACTGAGGGTAGGCACCCCAGTCCACTTAAGAAAAATATAAAATCAGATAGACAGATATAATAGAGAGATAGATAGATAGATAGATAGATAGATAGATAGATAGATAGATAGATAGATTGGGGGTGGCTCAGAGGTAATTTAAGAAAGTATTTTTTCACAGAGAGGGTTGTGGATGTATGGAACAGCCTTCCAGAGGAGGTTGTGGAGTCAAAAACAGTGGTGGAATTCAAGCATGCATGGGGCAGTCATAAGGCAATTCTAGGGGGTGGGGGTAGGAAGAAGTAGACTGCTGGTTAACTAGGATCTGCATCTTATCCATCAGGTAGGGAAATGGGCAGACTGGGTGGGCCAAGCGGTCCTTATCTGCCATCAAATTCTATGTTTCTATGTTTCTATGTAGATTGACCTGACTATCCCAGAGTGGATATTTACTGTATTCAAAGACTGTATGTATTCTACATGAGATTTGCTTGCTTGGCTGTATCTTGTACTCTCCTGGGCCATGATTGAAAATAGGCAGAGATATTGCCTAATGCACTTACCCGTTTCTGAAAGCTAATAGATAGATAGATAGATAGATAGATAGATAGAAGATAGATAGATAGAGATAGAGAGATAGAGAGAGAGATAGACAGAGAGACAGACAGACAGGCACAGTTAGAATAGTGATCTGCCTATGTCCTGACCTCTATCCTTTCTGTCTGGCTGTCTGTCTGTTTGTCTATCTTCTGTATCTATTTCCCCCCTTTTTCTTTAGCAGATTGTCTGCCCACCCTGGTACTACTTTTTTCTCCCCCATCTCCTCCAGGTCCTCCATCCCCCCAATTTATTTAACTAGTAAATAGACTGAGGTACCCATACCACATTTTCAACTCCCCTTCTGTTCAGGTCATCCTCAAAAATAACAGGTGGTGGCACCAGGGTGCCCACCCCTGATGTCACTGAATATCATCCTGAGACTGAAATGCCCAATCGCCAGTGTCAGCTTCTGCCACCTACAAAAAAGAAAACTGACATTTGCTGATCTTTTAAAAAAATGTGTAGCCTGAATAAAAGGAAACGGTCCACTGGTGATGTGACCACCCCAGCACCCCCACCTCATCCCCTACTCAGTACTCACTACACTACATCCCCTCCACACACGCACACAGTCACTCACCTGACCAGGTCCCATAAAATAAATCCACTCTCCGATCAAAGACACATAAGAATGTGCCTTCTCCTACAGAGCCCCTTTCTGGCTTAGTGAGGTACCCGAGTCCATTCGGAACTCCAGTATCCTGTCTGGCTTCAAATCAGACCATAAGCACTACCTGACCTCCAGCTCTGTATGCACCTGCTTCTCCAACAGCTGATAGACTCTGGATGACAAGGCCTGGCTCTTCTAACAGCAATCATTCTCAGCACAAGACATAAGTTACCCTCACACATGCTTCTTGACAACTCCTCTGAATCACTCTAAGGGGCTGCTCCTGCATACCCCTCCCCCTCCCCCATCTGTATGCTAAGATGGCTCTCTGCCACCCTGGCCACAGCCCTGACTCCTTGAGCACTTATACTAGAGGCCCCCTCCTCCCCACCAAAATCCTGTCCTTACTGACCCTCTGCCCTACATAACCTAATCTCTTATGCATCTACACCTCACCTGCACTTGTAATCAACTAAAGTTGATGTCCATCTACTGTATGTTGTTTTAAATGACTATGAAACTCTGTAACCTTTTCCTGATTGTTGTATTGTTCACTGTCTCAAATTTCCTAAAACTCTGTAACCTTCTTGATTAAATGTCTATACTCTGTCCACATGGTGTGGAACCATTGTAAAAGAGCCTTGGCTCAAAATGTATTTTCCGAATACCAAATAAAAATAAATAATGTACAGTAAGTGTGGTTTAATGTATTTCAATGGGGTTTGAAATGTTTTCATAACTGTCATGTTTGAACATTTGTACACCAGATTTTCAACATGGTCTTTTTGGTACCCCACCCCATGAACCAGGGCTGTGAAATTATACAAATCTGTCCAGAGAAGTGATTTTGTGGTCACTGTTTGATATCACTTTTCAGAAGGAATTTGACCATTTTCTTTGTCCTTGTTTATGGAGGGGGGAATCGATCATAAGAAGGCTACGTTGAAATTTTGGGGCAAAAATATAAAAAATAACAAAGCTCTTACTATACATCAAACTTTGTTGGTAATTTTAAATATTTTGACCACAAACATAGAAACATAGACTTTGATGGCAGATTAGGACCACTTGGCCCACCTAGTCTGCCTATTTTCCTACCTAGAGGATAAGCTGCAGATCCTATTTAACCAACAGCCTATTTCTTCCAACCACCAACACAAATTGCCTTATGTCTGTCCCATGCATTCTTGAATTCTCCCACAGTTTTAGACCCCACAACCTCCTCAGGAAGACTGTTCCATGCATCCACCACCCTCTTTGTGAAATAATACTTCCTCACATTGCCCCTGAGCCATCCCCCCTCTATCTTCAAATTGTGTCCCCTTGTTCTTGCACATCTCTTTTTCTGAAAGATGCTACCCTCTTGGACTTTGATGATTCCACTGAGGTACTTAAACATTTCTATCATGTCCCCCCACTCCCTCCTTTCCTCATGGGTATACATATTAAGCTCCTTTAGCCTCTCCTCATATGGCTTCTCTTGCAGGCTGTGCACCCCTTTAGTTGCCCTCCTCTGGACTGCCTCTATCCTGTCTATGTCCTTGTGGAGATGGGGTCTCCAGAACTGGACGTAGTACTCCAGATGGGGTCTCACCAACTGTCTGTACAGGGGGATAACAACTTCCTGTTTTCTGCTGGTGATGCCTCTCCCTATACATCCCAGTATCTCCTCAGCCCTCCCTACTGCCTTCTCACATTGCTAGCCAACCTTAAGGTCATCTGATATGTATACCCCAGGTCCCTTTCCATTTTTGTTGTTGTTACTACCTCCCCCCCATTGTGTAGTCTTCCCCTGGGTTTTTGTTTCCCAGGTGCATTACTTTGCACTTCTTTGCATTGAATCCAAGCTGCCATACTTCTGACCATTCCTCCAACCTTGACAAGTCCCTTCCCATCCTTTCCACACCTCCTTGTGTATCAATCCTGTTGCAGATCTTTGTGTCATCTGCAAAGAGGCATACTTTTCCTTCCAGTCCCTCTGCAATGTCACTTATAAAGACATTAAAAAGGACTGGACCCAATACTGAACCCTGTGGTACCCTGCTAGTAACCCCTTTTTCTTCAGAGTGGACTCCATTTACAATTACCTTCTGTGTCCTGTTGTTCAGCCAATGTTTTACCCAGGCTACCACCCTGGGACCCACTCCAAGGTTGGTTAATTTGACTACTAATCTTTTGTGTTGGACTGTGTCAAATGCCTCACTAAAGCCTAGGTAGGCCATGTCTACAGCCCCTCCTTGGTCTACTACTTCAGTCACCCAGTCAACGAAATCAATTAGATTTGTCTGACATGACCTTCCCTCTGTGAACCCATGCTGCATTGGGTCCTGTGCCCCACTGTCCTCTAGGTACTCAACAATTCTTTCCTTCAGAAGAGATTCCATTACTTTCCCTACCACAGAGTTCAAATTGACAGGTCTGTAGTTTCCTGCCTCTGTCTTGCTCACACTTTTGTGAAGGGGAATCACATCAGTCTTCTTCCAGTCCTCAGGTACCACACCATCCTCCCATGATTTGTTATAAAGGGTAGTCAGTGATGTCACTAGTTGTCTGCTTAATTCTTTTAGAATTCTGTGGTGAATTCCATCTGGCCCCATTGCTTTGTCCACCTTCATTTTTAGGAGTTCTTTCAAAAGGACTGGGATCAACCTCCCTCTCCAGAGTGCTTCAGTTAATTGGATTAGGCACCTCCCCCACTTCTTCTTTTGTGAATACTGAACAGAAGTATTCATTCAGTATCCCTGTTTTTTCACTGTCACTCTCTGCCCACCCACCATCCATTCTATTCAGCCTCACTATCCCTCCCTTTGTCTTTCTACACTCCCTGATATACCTATAAAAGGTTTTATCCCCCTTGTTAACTGAGTTAACTGAGTTGGCTATCTTTTCCTCAGTTTGTGCCTTTGCTATTCTGACTATCCTCCATGCTTCCTTCTGCCTTAACTGGTACAGTTCTCTGTCCTGCTCCTTCTGTGTTTCCTTATACTTCCTAAATGCTATCTTTTTCTCCCTAACCTTCACCGCCACTTCTTTTGAGAACCATAGTGGCTTTTTCTTTCATTTTGATTTGTTTATTTGCTTCACACAAAGGCTTGTTGCCTCTGTGATGGCAGTTTTGATATTTCCCCATTGTCGATCCTCCCCTCCTTCTAGCCTGTTTGCTAGTGCTTTTCTAAGGCACTCTCCCATCTTGCCAAAGTCAGCCCTCCTGAAGTCCAGAACACAGACTTTTGAATGGCTTGACTCTGTAGCTGAGTTTATCATGAACCACACTGTTTCATGGTCACTTGTTCCCAAATGGCTACCCCTTCTAGATCTGACATCCTCTCACTGTCCCCATTTGAGAGTACAAGGTCTAAGATTGCTCCCTCATGAGTAGGTTCCAAAACTAGCTGTCTGAGACATGCCACCTGAAGGGCATCAAGAATGGCCCTGCTTTTGTATGTGGCTGCAGCAAAGGTGCTCCAGTTAACATCTGGCATATTAAGGTCCCCCATCAACAGTATTTCCCCTTTCTTTGCCATCCTAAGTATGCATTCTATCATATCCTTGCCCATTAACCCTGACATAGGGGTCTGTATACAACCCCTGTGCTGATTGTTATGCCATTTACAGTCTCTAAGGTGACCCACAGTGCCTCCTCTCCTCCCTGTTTACTTTTTTGTTCAGTTGCTTTTATCCCTTCCCTTACATAGACAGCTATTTCCCCCTCTTCTGCATTCCCTGTCTCTCCTGTAGATTGTGAACCCTGGTATGTTAACATCCCAGTTATGGTTCTCTGTGTACCATGTTTCTGTGACTGCTACAATATCCAGGCATCCCTCTTCCATCAAGGCTACCAGTTCAGGGAGCTTGTTGCCCAGACTATGAGCATTTGTACTCATTACCCTCCATTTCTTGATGGCCTCACCCCTTTTTGCACCATCCCTGTCCTTTTTGCGTATGTCACTTTCTCCATTTACGCCTGCGCTTCTCCTTATGGACATCTCTATGTTGGTGTCTACCTCACTTAGTACCCTGATTTTTGGGAGGGCTAGGATTTCCCTGCTCCTTTCCAGTGCCTCCCCCTTGGCTAGTTTAAATGCTTGCCAATGAAGTATTAAAACCTATCACCTAGGATCCTGGTTCCCCTCCTGGACAGATGCAGACCATCATTCCAGTATAGGCCTGCATCCATCCAGGTGAACCCAGTCCTCAATGAAGCCAAATCCCTGAGTTCTGCATCAGTTTTTCAACCACTGATTGAATCTCATGGTGTGGAGTACACTAGCCTCATCAGCACCATAGACAGGCAACACCTCCGAGAAGGTTACCATCTGTGCTATTTGTCTAAGGCTCCTCCCCATCCCCCCAAATGCTTCTTGCACTGCTCTGAGCCCTTTCTTAGCCAGGTCATTTGTCCCTAGGTGGACAATGACATCCAGCTCCCTCCCCTGTGCAGCTGCTCCTGTGATCCTGAGGATTCACTCCCTGTCCCTCCAAGCCATGGTGCCAGGCAGGCACCTTAACTCCTTCTCCCCTTCATCTCCAAGTTCTACCTTCCTAACAATGGAGTCCCCCACCAGAAGTTGTTTCCTTCCCCTGTGAGGTCCCATGCCACCCTCCTGTGGGTCTTCTTTGTGGAGGTTCCCAGCATCCTCCTTGGTCTCCACTGTGGGTGCATTCATAGAGGAACCACACATTTCCAGAATGGCATAGAAATTGTGGAGAGGTACAACTGGAGGGATGCACCTCTGTTCCACCATCCTCACCATCCCTGAGCCCACTGTGGTCCAACCATTCCTCTTTCTTGGCAACCTCTGAGGCAACAGCAGTGACCCTGGTGGTCCCTGGGTGGGAGAGGAGGTCCCACAAATCCTGACCAACTCAGCCTGGAGATGAGCAACCTCCTCCCTCAGCCCAGAGAGGTGCCTACAGATGGGACAACACTGCATCCTCCAGAACATCTCCTGGAAGACTGCTGCTCCCCAGCCACTGCACTGCACCACTCCCATCATGTCTTTTTTCTGGCCCCCTAACTGTTGTTTGGAATACTTACTGTTTCCTCTGTTTGTTTCTTTCTTTTTTTTTCTTTTTTTCTTCCCCTACTTACTTACTGCCTCTGTGCCCTTTTAGCTCCTGATCTTCCTGTTTCAACATAGTTATTTTTCACACCACCTCATGAATATGGCAGCAGTCATTTTTCTAATCCTGACTGAAATATGTTTTCACACTTGTGGCATGAAATAATGATCCAGTTGGGATTTAAAAATTTTCACCTACCAGGTTCATGAGGTGAGTTAATAACACAACTATGTTGAAAACTTAGGGTTAAAATATTAAAAAAACAACAAAGTTATGAATATACTTTGGAATTTTTCAATGCTCTCTCATAAGTCTGCATGTATAGCTGCACTGAAGCACAGGGCTTCTTCCTCATCCCGACAGACTAATTACTTGGCATAGGGCCCAGAGGGTTCTGCATGTCTGCATCTGTAGCCACACAGATCTGCAGGGTCAAAAAGGCCATGTGTTTCCCCTGCTAGAAAGACTCCTTAATTGGTTTGGAAGTGCAAGACCCTTTGGACTCAGTGATTTCTTCCCCAGATGAACTCCTCACTTGGTGCAGGCCTCAGAGGGCCCTGTGTGTCTGCATACGTAGCTGCATGGAAGTGCAGTACCCAGAGGGTCCTGCATTTCCACAGACAGAAGGACTCCACATTTGGCACAAGTCCTGAAAAGTCCTGCATGTCTCCATCAGTAGATGCACAGAAGCATGCGGACTGGAGAGCCCTGTGCTTCTGCAGCCAGATGGATCTCTTCATGCAGGTCATTCAGCACCTGTGTGCATGAGGAAACAATTCCACTGTCTCAAACAGAAAGGGAATTCATTGCAAAAAATTATGCTAATGCATCAGTTAGGGTTCAGCCTAAAGCAGCAAAAATAGGGAAATGTGGCATTAGGGTTGCCAACCCTAACTCCCCAGCCCTCCCAGCGAAAAAAGGACAAGCCCACATAACCAACCACAGACAGTCATCATAAGGTAAGACAAACAACATAAAACTGTTTATAGATGACAAAAATGCAGTAGCACTGTTGTGCTGCCTTTGAGGATTTCTATCTGCGGCTGCATAAGCACAGGCCCCACAAGAACATTTGCTTATGCAGCCACATGTGTGTGTGTATGTCATACAGTGTGTTCTGAAGACAGAAGACCCCATGGGGCCTGCACCTCTGCAGAAAGACAATCTGTATGAGGTACTTCACAAGATAGCATGATCTGCTACTGCATGGCTTTCTATGTACAGCTGCATCACTGAAAACCTGCTACCTTGACAAACCGTTTCTAGATCCACTGCTGAAATCATGATGACCACATTGCAACAGCACTTCTGTCTGCATAACCCTAGGTCCCACTGGACCTCGCCCTTCTGCTAGCACAGGTCATTGTGCCTGTCTTACACCTGTGGCTTAACAAGTGCAGGCCCCTCTGTAATTCTGTAGACAGAAGTAGTGTTACCATTTTTGTATCTGAAAACCTGCTACCCCTTGAACAACTCCTAGATACTCTGATGAAACAATGATACCCACACTGCAGCAGTACTTCTGTCTGCATAGCAGCAGGCCCCACTGAGGCCTACCCTTCTGGAGCCAGAAGTTGGTGTGTATGTCTTACTCCTGAGGCTGAAGAGGAGCAGACTCCTAGGGGGCCTGCAGTTCTGCAGACAGAAATACTGTTGCAATTTTGGTAGCATGGATTTTGTGGCTCCCATGTGTCTACAGCAAGATGCCGATGTGTATGTCTTACACCTATAGCTGCAGAAACGCAGGCCAGTCAAGTGTGTGTATGCCTTACAGTGTGCGTAAGTACCTGAGGTTATAGAATTTCTGGCCCCTTACAGGCCTTCTGCAGACAAAAGAACTCTTGTAATTTGGGTATTATGGATTTATATCTACCGTTGCAAGGGCCTGTGTTTCTTTGCGCAGAAACACTATTGTGACTTGAGTATTCTGGATTTCTGTTTCCAGCAACAAGTGAGTGTGTATGTCTTGCAATGTGTTTACCACAGATACAAATCCATGAAGGGAGCACATCAGTGCTACTACTGCAGTTGTGTCATCTAGAAACAGTGGTATGTTGTTTGTCTTATCTGATGATGGTTGTCTCGTGTTGGTTGTGTAAGGGCTTGTCCTTTTGCTGCTTGGTGTGGTGGGGACTTGCATTGGAAATCTTAACACCACTAATGTCTGCATTAATGCAGCTTTTTTTGAAATTAATTTTCTTTAATTATGTGATAGTGGAACTGTATGTATCCTCATTTGCACAGGTCCTGAATAAATAGAATAGTTGAAATACTTCAAGCCCTGAATCACCAGCCACATAACAAGTGAAAATCAATAGTGTCTTAATACAGTACTTGTGGTTGCTCTGTTAAAACTGACATCCAAGCATAGATAATAATTAAGAGATCTTTTTTGTGGGTCTTGTGGAGAGTGGGATATGGGGGGGATCATGGGGGAACATTCAGTGGTACCTGTAAAATAAGAATATGGGGTCACAAAGGATCTGCAGCTCTTTAGGAACTAAACTGGACAGGCAAGGTCGGGTAACCCCCACCTGACACAAGGGACCTACTTTACAATATTGAACAGAGTTAGTGCCACATTTTAAAATAGACCTTAATGTGTGAAATGATGTGGTTTAACTCTGATGCAGCATAAGACTTTACAGTACATTACTTCCTGGAAGCAATGGGTGTCATTATTTCCCCCACTAAGCAGTTAAAACATTCAGTTGTTATGAAAATGTTTATTTATTGTATAATGTTATTAGTATTACATAGTTATATAATTTAAACTTTACCAAGTCTGATTACAAATAGGGTTTGACTTGGAATATAGTCAGAATGGGACATGGAATAAACACATAAAAGAAATAAGTAGTAAAGTTAACAGATTTTTGCCAATACTGAATAGATTTGCGTACAAACATGGAGGGCAATAAGTAAAAGGAATTTTGAGGGTTTTAAATGCAAAGGTTAAAGCTCAAATACTTTATGGAGAAGACATTTGGGGACTTTATGATTTTTCCAAGCTAGAAAATATTTTGAATAACTTTTATAAAAAAATTCTGGGACTTTCCAATGGAACACCATCAGCAATGGTTAGGGCAGAATTGGGACAATATCAACTGGGATGTGAAATAGAAATAAGACAAATAAATTACTGGTTGACGGTATATAATATGAGCAATCAAAAGTTACCTAGATTATGTTTGGAAGAGGCTATGGAGTATAGTAAATACTACAGTTTATTTCCTAGTATGGTAATAGTGGAAAAAATAATGAAACCATTGGGGTTGCTGGGATCAATATTGCAAAGTATTATTTGTCCAATAGATATAATGAAATCAAGGATTAAAGAAAGGGTTAAAGATTATTATATCCAGTTTGATTTGACACCATGTAAACAGTATAAAGTGAATGAATGGATGATAAAAAATAAGAGGTCGCATAAATTGGAATATTATTTGAAAGTGGTTCCAATCCTGCGCTTAGGAAATTAGTAACTCGAGCAAGATTTGAGAGTATAACAACTAACTGGAAATTAAACAAATATGGTAAAGAGAAAATAGAGGGGGAATACTATGTAAATGTGGAACAGATAGAGATACTCTTAGACATTTAATAATATTATGCCTCCTTTATGAAAAAGACAGAAGAAGAATTGTGGGGGATATTTTGGTAAAATCGAGCTAGAACCAGAAATTATGATAACTTTTTTGTTAAAATCTCATAACCTGGAAATATTACATGCTGCGACCTCCTTTCTAAAAATAATTGAGCAGAAAAACTTGCATGTGTGGACCACCTCATTTTAAGGGGCGGGTTAAGTTTGTTGTGTATAATCCAATAGATTGGCATTGATTTTTGATGAAGTGGACACTATGTAGGTGAATGTATAATCGAAGTCTATAAACATTGTATGATGGATGTTTAACATGGTGATTCTTAAAGATATGTATTTCAACTGATTTTAATATATGTATTCTTAATTGTAATGACTTGAATAAGTCGATCAATAAATATTACTACTACTACTACTAGTCAAACTGAATAATATGATTTACTTATGCTTTAATTACACAACATGGACTTAATCTGTTACCAAATGAAACGTGAATAAAATATTTTCAGAAAAAACTTATCTGATTCAGGTGGTCAGTTTCATACCAGACCAAGGTCAGGATCCAGTCACAGCATGATCAGTGTCCAGTCAGACCTGTAGAAATAATGGGAAAAATTAGTTAGTATAAGGGAAAATAATATCAATTAGCTGGGTCAGGCAAGAGGGGCTGCAGAAGGAGATTTTTTTAAAACAGTAAGGTGGGGAGAGGGGCTATACTGATATGTGTACAAAGTGAAAAAGGAAAACAAGCACTCCAATAGTAAAGCCATCCTTAGAATACTGACTTTTGCTAATGAACGTGCATGAAAAATTGTACAGTTTTTACAAATAATTCAAAAGCTACATAAGTTACAAACATAAAAATTACAAAAGAACACAATTTGGATCAAACTGTATCAAACCTGAACATATTAGGTTTCAAATCCAAACCATTTTTCAGTTATTGGTGAGCAAAACAAAAACAATAATGTTGGTTATTTTACAGTATGGACCCAATATTGAAAGACTGGCACAAGTACAGTGCAGCTGTTTGTGCTGACCTTACAACTGCATTGTCCCAGTGTTATTCTAATGGATTGTGCTGGCCAATGGAGCAGCTCAATTAAACCAAGGGTCTGTGTCAATACAGTGCTAAGTGAATCTGCAGTGCCCTGATATGGACCAGAGGGATGCATATGGCCTACATGAATAGCACTGCCCTAAACAATATAGCACAAGGTCCCATGTGGGCCATATTCAGTCAGAGCATGCAAATGAGCCTACTGGGCATGCAAGGTGCTTAGGGTTCATCTGTGTGCCCATTATGGGCTCATATGCTTGTCTTGCCATGCCCCTTAGTGCCACTTTTCCATGGAAGAAAGCTTTGTTGGTCCACTGGTTTCCCCCCACCCCACAGTCACTCAGCACATCTTAATTGTAAAGCCCCTGGTGGTCCAGTGGTACCCCTGCCCCACCAATCACCAAGTACATCTTTACTGTAAAGTCCCTGGTGACATAATGGTTCCATTCACCATTATCACCCAGTATATCTTTATGTAAAAGTGAATGGTGGTCCAGTGTCCCCCCCCAACATGCTGACTATACAATGCTCCCCACCTGCTGAGGACCCTCACCCTGGCAACTCCCTTTCTCCACTTGCTGTTCTCTGACAGTGGCCACTGGCACAACCCTCTTCTTACCTCTTTGGATGGTTGCCGTCTGGCAAGTCACAGAGTACAATCTTGTACATGATTCCTCATACCAGTCCATGTTTTCCTTTATTTCTACAGGTCTAACAGGGCACAAGCCATGCTGTGTCAGGACACTGACCATGTTCTGGCAGGATACTGATCCACGTGTGTCATATAAGTACAGTATTGTTTTATGCTTACCCTTGCTGGTCAAATTTAGTTCCTAAGAGCTGCAGATAATTTGTGACCTCATAACTGTCCTTATTTACAGATACAGTATAACTGGATGTTCCTTCTAGATTTCAATATCCCAGGCTCCTCAGGACCCAGGTAAGAGGTCTGTTACTTATTTTCTGTATTAATAAGGGAAGCTGTAAAGATGCAACCTCAAGTATTGGTGATGCAGGGCTTGACATACTGTATGTCAACTATTATATTGTTAATCTATTGCACACAGGTCCCAAGGGGACCAGCATGAAGGAGGATATGATTCCACTGTCAGAGACAAAAGGAAAATTAATTGCAAAAAAAACTACATTAATGCACACATTAGTGCTAAAAAATGCAAGGTGCATAAAATAAAGACTGCAGAAGGGCTGTATCACTGACGGAGCCACAGCTGATGGCTTTGGAGAGATTGGTCCACATTGGTAGCAGGAGCTGGATCAAGGACAGCATCGGCAGCTGGGCATAGGAACCAGAGGCTGCAATAGGCATCTGCAAGTGAGAAGAGGTGAGAAGAATTTTGTTGAAGTGGCCACAGTAGGTGGCACTAGGATCTGACCGAAGGAGTATAAGACCTTCTGACCTAGAAACATAGAGACATAGACTTTGACGGCAGATAAGGACCACTTGGCCCACCCAGTTTGCCCATTTCCCTACCTACTGGATAAGCTGCAGATTCTAGTTAACCAACAGCCTACTTCCTGCAACCCCCCACTATAATTGCCTTGTGTCTGTCCCATGCATGTTTGAATTCCCCCACTGTTTTAGACCCAACGACCTCCTCAGGAAGGCTGTTCCATGTATCCACCACTCTCTCCGTGAAAAAATTCTCACATTACCCTCGAGCCGTCCTCTATCTTTTAAATTAGAGCCCTTGTTCTTACACATCTCTTTTCTGAAAGATGCTACCTCCTGACTTTGTTGATTCCCTTGAGGTACTTGAACGTTTCTATGATGTCCCCCGTCCCTCCTTTCATCAAGAGTATAGATATTAAGCCTCTCAGTCTCTCTTCATATGGTTTCTGCTGCAGACCCTGCACCATTTTAGTTGCCCTCCTCTGTACTGCTTCCATCCTGTCTATGTCCTCGCGAGATGAGGTCTCCAAACTGCACACAGTACTCCAGATGGGGTCTCACCAACTGTCTGTTGAGAGGATAACCACTTCCTTTTCTACTTGTCATGCCCTTCCTATGCATCCCAGTATCCCCCTGGCTCTCCTTACTGACTTTTCACATTACTTACCCACCTTTAGGTCATCTGATATGACTACCCCCAGGTCCCTTTCCATTTTTGTTGTTGTTAGTACCTCCCCTGCTATTGTGTACTCTTCTCCTGGGTTTTTGTTTCCCAGGTGCATTACTTTGCACTTCTTTGCATTGAATCTAAGTAGCCATACGTCTGACCATTCCTCCAACCTTGCCAAGTCCCTTCTTATCTTTTCTACCCCCTCTTGTGTATCAACTCTGTTACAGATCTTTATGTCATCTGCAAAGAAGCATACTTTTCCCTCCAGACCCTCTGCAATGTCACCTATAAAGATGTTAAAGAGGACTGGACCCAGTACTGAACTCTGAGGTACTCCACTAGTAACCCCCCCTTTCTTCAGAATATGTTCCATTCACTATTACCTTCTGTGTCCTGTTGTGCAGCCAGTTTGCTACCCAGGTTACCACCCTTGTACCCACTCCTAGGCTGGCTAACTTGATTATTAATCTTTTGTGTGGGACTGTGTCAAATGCCTTGCTAAAGTCTAGGTAGGCCATATCCACAGCCCCTCCCTGGTCTATTACTTTGGTCACCCAGTCAAATAAATCAATTAGATTCATCTGACATGACCTTTCTGCTGTAAATCCATGCTGCTTTGGGTCCTGTGCCTCTAGGTACTCAACAATTCTTTCTTTGAGAAGTGATTCAATCATTTTCCCTACCACTGAGGTCAAACTTACAGGTCTGTAGTTTCCTGCTTCTGCCTTGCTCCCACTTTTGTCAAGGGGAATCACATCTGCCATCCTCAAGTCCTCAGGTATCACCCCATCCTGCCATGATTTGTTAAAAAGCGTGGTCAGTGGTGTCACTAGGTCCTCTCTCAGTTCTTTTTGGATTCTGGGGTGAATCCCGTCAGGCCCCATTGCTTTGTCCACCTTGAGTTTTAGGAGTTCTTTCAGGACTCTTTCTTCTGTGAATGGACTGGTGTTAACTCCCCTACCCAGAGTGCTTCTATTGTCTGGTTTAGGTAACTCCTCCTCATCTTCTTTTGTGAATACTGAGCAAAAGTATTCATTCAGTATCTCTGCCTTTTCACTGTCTCCCTCTGCCACCTCCCCTCTCCTTAATAATCTTCACTATCCCTCCCTTAACCTTTCTATGCTCCCTAATGTACCTATAAAAGTGTTCTCCCCCTTCTTAACTGAGTTGGCTATTTTTTCCTCGGTTTGGGCCTTTGCTAGTCTGACTGCCTTCCCCACTTCTTTCTGCTTTAATTGATACATTTCCCTGTCGTGCTCCTTCTGTGATTCCTTATACTTTTTGAATGCAGCCTTTTTCTCCTTAAACTTCCCTGACACCTCTTTTAAGAACCATAGTGGTTTTTTACTCCACTTTGTTTTCTTTATTTGTTTCACACAAAGGCTCATTGCCTCTATGATGGTGGTTTTGATTTTTCTCCATTGTTCTTCAACCGCTCCTTTTTGGTCATTTGCTAGAGCATTTTTCAGGTATTCACCTATTTTGCCAAAGTCAGCCCTTCTAAAGTCCAGTATCCTTGTTTTTGTATGGCTTATCTCCATGGTTGTGCTCATTGTGAAGCACACTGTGCAGTGGTTGCTTGTTCCCAGATGTCTACTGACTTCTGAATTTGTGATCCTCTCTCCATTTGAGAGTACCAGGTCTAGTATTGCTCCCTCCCGAGTGGGTTCCAGCACTAGCTGTCTAAGGCCTGCCCCCTGCAGGGCATCGAGAATGACTCTGCTCTATGATGTGGCTGCAGTACATGTTATCCAGTTAACATCTGGCATATTCAGGTCCCCCATCAACAGTATCTCCCCTTTTTCAGCCATTTTGAGAATATCTTCTATCATTTTGTTGTCCATTTCCTCCCCTTGAGACAGGGGTCTGTATACAACCCCTGTGCAGATTGTGATGCCATTCCCTGTCTCCAAGGTGATCCAGAGTGCTTCTTGTCCTCCCCCTTTACTTTTTAGTTCTGTAGCTTTGATCCCTTCCCTTATGTATAGAGCTACTCCACCTCCTCTTTTACCTTCCCTGTCCCTTCCGTAGATTGTGTACCCTGGTATGTTGACATCCCACTCATGGTTCTCGGTATACCATGTTTCTGTGACTGCCACAATATCCAATTGTTCATCTTCCATCAGTGCTACTAGCTCAGGAAGCTTGTTTCCCAGACTATGGGCATTGGTACTCATTATCCTCCATTTAATGTTGGCTTTATCCTTTTTTCCCCATCCCTGCTTTTATTGTCCTTGTCTGTTTTTCCATTTACCCCTGTCCTGTCCTGTGTTGAGCTCTGTACCTCAGGGTTTACCTTACTACCTGCCATGTTTTGTGGGGGGAGGCTTGAAATTTCCTGCCTTTTGTCAGTGCCTCCCCCCTTGGCTAGTTTAAAAGCTTGCCAAGGAAGCATTTAAACCTATCACCTAGGAGCTTGGTTCCCTTCATGGACAGATGCAGACCATCATGCCAGTATAGACCTTTATCTCCCAGGTGCCCCAGTCCCCAATGAAGCCAAAGCCCTGTGCTCTGCACCAGTTTTGCAACCATTTATTAAACTGCATGGTGTGCAGTACCCTAGCCTCACTCCTGCCATGGACTGGTAGCACCTCTGAGAAGGTTACCATGCTTGCTACCCATCTGAGGCCCATCCCCAACTCCACAAATTCATTCTGCACTGCACTGATCCCATGCCTAGCTAGGTCATTTGTCTCAAGGTGGACTATTATATCTAGTTCCCTCTCCTGTGATGCTGCATCTGCAATCCTGAGGATTCGCTTCCTGTCCCTCCAAGCCATGGCACCAGGCAGGCACCTTACTTCCTTCTCCTCTCCTTTTCCCAGTTTTGCCCCCTAACAATTGAGTCCCCTGTCAGAAGCTGTTTCCTTCCCCTGTGGTGTTCCTTGCCACCCTTTTGTGGGTCTCCCTTGTGGATGTCCGTAGCATTCTTCTGGGTCTCCACTGAGGGTGCCATCATAGAGGAACCTTGCTCTGCCAGAATGGCATATGATTAGTGTAGAGGTACAACTAGGGGGCTTTGCCTCTGGTCCACCACCCGCACCCTCCCAGAACCCACTGTGGTCCAACTGCTCTTCATACTTGGCAACCTCTGAGGCTTTGGTTGTGGCAGAGGTACTCTTTGGAAGGGGGAGGCCTCCTTAGTCCTTGCTAGTTCAGCCTCGAGGTGGGCAACCTCCTCCCTCAGAGCTGACAGTTGCCTACAAATAGGACAGCAATACAGTTTCCAGAATGTCTCCCAGAAAACTGCTGCCCCACGGTCAGTGCATTGCACCACTCTCTACATGTCCTCTCCCTTATAATATACAATATGTAATATAAATATATATATATATAGATATATATATATATATAGATATATATATATATATTCATATATATATATCTATATATATATATATATTATATATATATATATATATATATATATATATATATATATATATATATATATATATATATATATATATATATATATATATATATATAGATATATAGATATATATATATATATATATATTATTATTATTTGTGGTGTGTACTCACCCTTTTGCACTGTGCTGGGTTATTAGGATATGACAGTTCTGCCCAAGACCTGTTGAGGAAGAGATGTCAGAACTGTGGCTATAAAGGAAATGCCATGCCTGGGGGTGTGGGGTAGGCTGGTGGGTAGTCCACAGCCACTGGTGACTGTTAGAAACAATCAAATACACACCTGCTCCACCACCCTGGTGAGTATTGCCCTTTATAGTAATTCAACTAACATCACAATTTACTAGACCACGGCTCCTGCACAAACCACTCTTCTGAGTCCAGGGATAAAAATGAACTCACTGCTCAGCCACCAGGACACTTTTAAAGTGTTGCAAAAATATCCTTCCAAATCCTAGGTCTCAACCCCAACAATCAAGCAAATTCAGTTGTATCTCACTCCCTCTGGTTATAAAATTACTACGCTTTTAATGGAATCCTGCAATTCTCTGCTTAATGCCAATAAGGGGAAAAAAATGAAACTTTTTGTAGAAAGCATAGCTCCCCTTCTTAATAAGTCCCACTAGTTATTATGCCTTACCAGATTTCCAGGTCCTAAATGGAGTTATAGTTTGTTCTTTCCAGTGAAGCAAGGTTCTCAGCTTCCAACAGACAAATCAAAGTCAGTCTGACTGGCTTCTAACTGTGAAGGATGCCTAAGACAGCACAGTGATGAAACCCCACCCAGAGCCAATTCATTGACTAGTGACACCTGTGATGTAAGCAGGCCTTTCAATGTAGGCACTCTGCTATGTCTGATTCCAATACACAAAATGTTTCAGTGAAACCAGGGATAAAAACGTAACTTCTCAGCCAGCAGGACACTTTTAAAATGTTGCAAAAGTATCCTTCCAAATCCTAGGTCTCAACCTCAACAATCAAGCAAATTCAGTTGTATCTCACTCCCTCTGGTTATAAAATTACTACACTTTTAATGGAATCCTGCAATTCTCTGCTTAATGCCAATAAGGATAAAAAAAAATGAAACTTTTTGTAGAAAGCATAGCTCCCTTCTTAACAAGTTCCACCAGTTATTATGCCTTACCAGGTTTCCAGGTCCTAAATGGAGTTATAGTTTGTTCTTTGCAGTGTAGCAAGGTTCTCAGCTTCCAACAGACAAATCAAAGTCAGTCTGACTGGCTTTTAACTGTCCCTACCTGGCTCCCTTTGTAGCCAATCCAGGAGCCAGGAGAGACAAGGGTGTCAATTTTGAAAGTCAGCTGGTGACTATATAAAGCCAGCCTCAGCAGCACCACAGACTACTGCAGGAAGCTGTGTCACTGAGGGAGCCACAACTACATATAGTAGGTCAGATTTTGACGTGAAAGCAGGAATCTATCTAGTTTGTTTTTAAATACATTCTTATTTTGACTAATAATAACTGATGTTGGCAGACTGTTCCATGGGTTTATAATTCTCTGAAAGAAAAATAATGCCCTTTTTCTTTTACCTAAATCTATTTCTCTTCAGCTGAAGTGGATGACCTCTGGTGGCAATAGCTACTTGTTTAAAATCAAGCATACATTCTATTGTTAAGAAGGGAACATTAATAATGTCCCATGTAAGTAGGGGGTCTCCCTAAACTGGTGCTGTTCCAAGGACAATAAATTAAATTTGGAGAGTGTTTCGACATAGGACAAATTTTTTTTCAAGGCAGACCAATTTTGTAATTCTTCTTTGAAGTCTTTCCAGCCTAAATATGTATTTCTGCTTATAGGAGCTCCATAATTGAGAGACATAATCAAAATGAGGTCTAACATATGCACAGCATAAGGGAATCAGAATATTTGGATCTTTAGATGTTATGTTATGCTTAATTACCCACCAAATTTTGTTAGCTTTACTAATAATACCAGTCATATGAAGAACAAAATTTATTTCTAAATTGATGGCAATACCGAGCTCTTTCTCACTGGCCTTACTATTTAATACTTTGTTATATAAGTAATATGAATTTCTGGGATTAAGTTTTCCAAAATGTAGGGCACTACATTTGGACGTGTTAAAATACAGGCCCCATTTGATGGACCATGCCCCTAGGGCATCAATATCCCTCTGCAGTGCCTCAATTTCCTTGGAAGTACTGCAAGAATTAATAATTTTGCAATCATCTGCATGTTTACTGATTTTACAGTTTAGGTTATGTGATAGATCAGAGATAAAAACTTGGAATATAGCTGGGGCCAATATAAATCCCTGAGGGACACCGCTCTCTACCAGTAGCCATATTAATTTATGGCTGTCAATATTAACCCTCTGCATTCTATCTTTTAACCAGCTGGAGATCCATCATATAATCAAGGGATTGATATCATATTTCTGTAACTTATGAATTAATGCCCAATGAGGCACAGAATCAAGGGCCTTTCTGAAGTCAAGAAATATCACATCACTTGGAATTTTATAGTCAAGGTTATCACTGATATAATCATAAAATCTTGATAGATTGGTTGAACAAGATGTCCCTTGACAAACCCATATTGGTTTGCATCAATGTCTGCTAGAGATGAAGTTAACAAATCCTTGACTATTCTTTCTAATATTTTTCAGAAAATTGGCGTAAGACTGTATAAAATCCACAAATCACAGGATATGATGCAGCAGTGTGGTCTAAAATTCTCCCAGAGAAAGATCGTACTCCGGCTCCACAACAAACAGATTGATGTAGCCAAATCAAAACTAATAAGAGACTAAACTACTTTACAATAAGAACCCCTAGATTCTGGAATAGTCTTCTACAAGAGCTGGTGTATAGTAATTCCTTTTTTTCCTTCGAAAAAGGATTAGATTTATGGATAGAATCCAGTAACCCTTGGGTATAAATGTGGTGGGGAACAATCTCGATGGGCTGTGGCCTTCTTTTGTCCCTTCAAACCAAGTAAACCAAGTAAACCAAGACTGATGGGGCGGTAATTATCAGCAATACCTTTGTAACCATTTTTAAATAGAGGTGTTACATTTGCCTTTCTCCAGCCAGAAGGAACATGACCTGAATTAAGGTTTGCTTCACAAATTATCTTTAATGGTGAGCATAAGTTCTCTTTCATTAGTAGTATGACATCACCTGATATGCCATCTGGACCTGGTGAGGAACCTTGTTTAATATTGTTTAGTTTTTTCCTTAATAATATCTAAAGAAACTGTCATACTTTCAGATGTAGGTTCTTCTTCAACACCGTTCATACTTGTAGATTTTTTATGAGCTTTACAGAAATGAGAGTTGAGTAAATGTGCCATGTTTTTAGGGTCAGATTTAACTGAGTTATCAATCTTAAGTGGTCCAACTTTACATTCTTGCTTTTTGATAGAGTTAAGATAGCTAAACAGAATTTTATTATTCCTTTTTTGGGCTTGTGAGCCAATACATTTTTCTGTATTCAATTTGGTTTTTCTAATTTCTTTTTAAACATTTCTTTTGAATTTTTTTAAAACTAGACAGGGTTCTTGCACACTTGTTAATGTATCTTTTGAACATTTTTTTCTTTTTTTGTATAATTCTGATCAAATTACCAGATAACCATCTAGGATTTAAACTAAGCTTTCTTTACTTTAGGGATGACTTTGTTGAGTTGCATCCAGAATGATAGTTTCGAACATGTCCCACATAACATCGATATCTGGGCTGTTTAAACTTTCAACCCAGTTGATGTTAGCTAGGTAGCTATTTAAGGCAGTTATAGGTTGAGTGCCTGCCAGGTATGACAGTGGCGGAGGTCATACACTACATCCCTTCAGGAGGGAGATAGCAGGATGAGAAAATGCACCTGGTTTTCCACATTGGAAAAAATGACCTGGAAGGGCATGGCCTGTTGAAGGTGCAGGCAAGTTGTAGAGGAACTTGCTATGTACTGCAGCACCTTGGGTTTCATATTCAAAGCTTTTTCAGAGGTCCTACACTACCAAGGGCAAGCACAGATAGGAGACTGAGGATTGAGGAATTTAATAAGTGGCTGATGGGATGGTGTGCACAGATAGGGTAAGGGTTGGTAGGGGACTGGGGAACAATGTGGCAGGATGAGAGTCTATTTGCCTCACATAGATGGCACCAGATCAGGGAGGGTACAGCAGTGCTGAAGTGCAAGGTAAGGGATTTCTTTCAACAAAACTGCACTTTAAACAAAATGGGGGTGGGGCTGGAAACAAACCCATCATTGGATAATTGGAAACAGGGGAGATCCCAGATGACTGGAAATGGGTGGACTTGGTCCCCCTTCATAAAGCGGGAGACAAGGAGGAGGTGAGCAATTATAGGCCATTAAGTTTAACATCAGTGGTGAGCAAGCTCATGGAAAAACAACTAAAAAAAAAGAATCACTAGCTACCTAGAAGCCAACAGCCTTCAGGACCAGCGGCAACACAGGTTCACTGAGGGAAGGTCATGTCAAACAAACTTGATAGAGTTCTTTGACTGGGTCACCAGGGTACTGGATTGGGGGGGCAATTTACATTGCATATCTAGATTTCAAAAAGGCATTCGATTCTGTGCCACACAGAAGACTACTGCAGAAAATGAAATGCCTTGGGCTGGGGTCACTTGTGGTTAGGTGGGTGTAACACTGACTGGAGGGCAGGAGACAAAGGGTTATTGTTAATGGGGTACCCTCAAGAGAGGGTATGGTCACCAGTGGGGTGCCTCAGTGATCAGTTCTGGGGCCATTCCATTTCAATATATTCATAGGGTACATAGTGGAGGGGCTGAAGGGAAGAGTGTGTCTGTTCACCAATGATATGAAGGCCCTCAATAGAGTGGATACACCAGGAGGAGTGGAGTGCATGCACAGGGATCTGGAGAAGCTGGAGGAATGGTCCAGGAAATGGCAATTGTCCTTCAACACAACAAAATGCAGGATCATGCACTTGGGCAAGAATAACCAAGGCACGGATTACCATACGGGGGGCATGCCCTTGAGGTTGCAGAGCTGGAAAGAGACCTTGGCATAATAATTTCATGGAACCTGAAAGTGGCAAAGCGATGTGAGAAGGCAGTGCCAAGGGCTGGTATGATGCTGGGGTGTATCGGCAGGGGAATAACTAGCAGGAACAAGGAGATCATAAAACCCTTGTACAGGCAGCTTGTCAACCCTTATCTGAAGTATGTGGTCCAGTTCGGGAGGCCATGCCTCAAAAAAGATATGGATAGGGTGGAGCATGTCCAGATGCAGGTGAAAAAAATGGTAAGGGGAATCAATCATCTGTCTTATGAGGAGAGGCTGAGCTACCTCAGCTTGTACTCCCTTGAGCAAAGAAGGGAAGAGGGAGCAGGACTGAGACCTTGAAATATATCAAGGGTATCAACAGTGTGCCAGTAGGGAATATCTTCCAGCTAAAGGAACAGTCAAAAGCAAGGGGGCATGATTTGCAGATAGTAAGGGGGAGATTCAGAGGAAACATCAGAAAGTTCTACTTTACAGAAAGGGTGGCAAAAACTGGAATAAACTCCCAGAGGCAGTGGTGGTGGCAAGAACTGTGGGAGGATTCAAGAGCACATGGGATAGGCACAAATGTCTGTTAGATCCGAGGGGGGTGGGCAGAAGGCAATAGCAAGGTCCAAGCTGCATGCTAGGCGTACTGGGCAGATTGTGTGGGCCTGGGGGTCCTTTTCTGTTGACATGTTTCTATGTTTCTGAGAAAACATTAGAGTTTAGAGTCTCATGAGTCTTGGTGCATCAGAGGTGTGGCGTTCCTTGTGGTTCTCAACCCTAATGCTCACCCCTTCTCATGAGCAAACAAAGTTATACATAATATTGTGTGTTGGACAGTGCACTACATGAATAAAGTTATGGCTGATTCTGCTGATCACATGGGGCAAGCCATGCTTCTCTACCTCCAAACACTATTTGTCAGTGAAGCACAGGTTCAGATCTGTACTTTGTGCTTTGGGCAGGAAGCTAGATGCTTGGGGAGGGAATGGGCAATAGGGCTGACAATTCAAAGGAACACCACACAACCAATTCATCAATACTCCTGAGACCCCATACCAAAATGTGTTAATTTCCTTATTTTGTGCACTTTGTGGTCTTCATGCATAATATGTACTATACATTGATGTAGTTTTTTTGTGTTTTTTTTTTTTTGCAGTTACTATATCTGTATCTATCTATATACATTCTTTGCAAATAAAATGCATTAATACAACAGTTATGGCTCAGATTAAACTGACAAAAGCAGGGAAATGTAATTTTAAGGTTTCAAATCCTAACATCCCTGCCCCAACTCTGAAGTGAATGAGGGGTTGAGTCTTCCTTGTAGTTGTCAACACTAACCTCGTTTAATTGCAGTAACAACAAGCATTTGTTAATGCTGAAAGTTTGCTGTTGGTATTGCAATTGTACATGCTGTGTTTTGCTGTTGTACATGCAGTGTTTCTTATGTTCTCCCAGCATTACTGTCATCAGGATTCTGAATCCCACAACCAAGTTTTGATTCTAAGCAAGGTAACCTCCAGTACATCATTGATCAGCCTGACCACATCCCTGCTCCACAACACTTCTTAGTCCTCAGAACAGATAATAATATGAACACAACTGAGAGCCAACCTAACTGACAGATTAAGCTAGAAAAAGAGGAGTAAGGGGTTAATGTCAAAAAGGGTAGATGAGATGGCATTTCTCTCCTGTTGTGCTACTCTCTTTCATACACACAAGGCATGAAAATACAATGGAACTAATTGTTAGCAGGTAAAGCCCCCCCCCCATCATCACGGTCTGTCTCTCTCTCCTCTGGATGGCAGAAGTAAAAGATTTATTTTGTCAGCCTGCCCTTGGCCTGTACACACAGGCACACTGAAGCCAGGAGAAAAAATAAACTTTTATTTGGGATTTCTGGGACTATTACATTTCTCATGCCCCCCCCACCCAGTCTCTCTGTCTATCTCTCTCTTTCCTCTGGATGGAACAAGTCAAATATTTATTTTTCCAGCCTGTCCTTGCTTTGTACACACAGCCATACTGAAGCCAGGAAAATAAAGAAACTTTTATTTGGATTTATGGGACTGTTAAATTTCTCATTGGCACCCCTAGTGTGTCTCTTTCCCCTCTGGATGGCATAAATCAAAGATTTATTTTGCCAGTGTGCCCTTGCCTGTACACACAGCCACATCATACAATTTCTCTCTCTTCTCTGGATGGCACAAGTCAAAGATTTGTTTTGCCAGCCTGCTTTTGCCCTGTGCACACAGCCACACTCAAGCTAGGAAAAAAAGAAACTTTTTGAGGGGATTTCTGGGACTGTTAATTTGTCATGCAAAGTAGAATGCCATTCTGCGCCACAGGTGTGAACACAGATTTTGGACAGCATTTGAAAAATGACAGCTGTGACGTACAGAAGCTTGGGTAATAAGAAGGCTATGTTTAAAATCTGGGGTGAAAATATTTACGATTTCCGTAGTTGTGAATCTGTGTACTGAAATTGCAACTTATGGGCATAACTTTACCATTTTTTCATATTTTGATCCCAAAAGTTAAACATCGTCTTCTTATCACCCCACCTCATGAACACCATAGGTGAAAATGTTCAAATCTGTGGCAAAACAGCATTCAGCACCACAGATCCAAAAACACATTTTGGGCAAGATATGAAAAATGACAGCTGTACTGTTCATGAGGTGATGTGGTAAAATGGCTATATTGAAAATTTGGAGTGAAAATATTGAAAATGACTAAAGTTACACATGTGCATAGAATATTTTGAATGCCCCATTGTAAATCGGCCTCTTTTTTAATTTTTTTCACCAAATTTTCAACATCGCATTTTTGGGACCCCATGTCATGAAGAGTGCCATTGTCATTTACAATCATTCATTCTGTGACACAGGTGCAAAAACACATTTCTGGCAGGATGTGAAGAATGGCAGCTTTAATGTTCATAAGGGAGTGTGAAAAAATGGCAATTTTGTAAATTTGGAGTGAAAATATAAAAAATTGCCAAAGTCACAAGTATGCATAGAAAAAGTTCAAGGACCACACATAACTCACATGTTTTTTGGTGTTTTTGTACCAAATTTTCAACATGGCACTGTTGTTTTATAACTCCATCCTGAAACAGGATTCTGCACAGTGACTGTGAAATCACCTTTTGGGACAGAGTAATGAAATGACAGTGCCAACGTTCATGAGGTAGGGTCCCAAAATCCCCATGTTGAAAATTTGGTGCAAAAATATTAAAAAATTAATGAGATATCAACACAAGTTCAAAATGCCATTGACAGCCATTATATGGATCTTACCTTGATTCTGACATAGATACATAGATACATAGATGGTGTCGGCAGATAAGGGCCTATGGCCCACCCAGTCTACCCATTTGAGCTTTTAAGTTCAGTTTATGTTTTCCTAGAAGTCTGTTGCCCCTTACCCCTGACCTCCAGAATTCCTTTATGTCTATCCCATGCATTCTTAAATCCCGAGATTGTTTCAGCCCCCATCACTTCCTCTGGCAGGGTGTTCCACTTGTCCACCACCCGTTCTGTGAAGAAATTCTTCCTCATGTTTCCTCTGAATCGTCCTCCCTCTAACTTCATCCCATGCCCTCTAGTCCTGAAACATCTTTTTTGCTTAAAAATAGTGTATTCCTGCACCCTGTTCCTCCCTGTGAGATACTTGTATGTGTCTATCATATCCCCTCTCCTCTCCTCTCCTCCAGGGAGTACATGTTCAGTTCCTTCAACCTGTCTTCATAGGACTTGTGAGGCAATCCATGCACCATCTTTGTTGCCCTCCTCTGAACCTTCTCTACCCTGTCTATGTCCTTACATAGGTATGGTCTCCAGAACTGTACACTGTACTCCAGGTGGGGCCTCACTAGTGTCTTGTATAGTGGAATTATGACCTCCCTTTTCCTGCTGGTGATGCCCCGCCTATACATCCCAGCATCCTATTTGCTTTACCTGCTGCCTTGTCACGCTGTTTCCCTACCTTGAGGTCATCAGAGATGATAACCCCAAGATCCCTTTCCTGCTTGGTGCATGCTATATCCCTCAGCCCCAACTGATATATTGTGCCAGGGTTTTGTGCCCCATATGCATTATCTTGCACTTCTTTGCATTGAATTTCAACTGCCAAACTCCTGACCATTCTTCAAGTTTTGCAGGTCCCTTCTCATTCTGTCTACACCCTCTGGTGTGTCTACTCTGTTACAGAGCTTTGTGTCATCAGCGAACAGTGAAATTCTGCCTTCTAGGTCTTGTGCAATGTCACTGATGAAGATGTTGCATAGGACCGCTCCCAGCACTGATCCCTGTGGTACCCCGCTGGTCACTCTTCCCTCTGTGGAGTGACAGCCATTTACCACCACCCTCTGTGTCCTGCCACCAGCCAGTTACCTACCCACCTCACTACTGTCCTGCCCTCACCCATATTCCCCAGTTTGTGTAATAGTCTTCTATGTGGCACAGTGTCAAAGGCCTTGCTGAAGTCCAGATAGGCCATGTCCACTGCCCTCCCCGATCCACCTCCATAGTCACCCAGTCAAAAATTCAATGAGGTTGGTCTGACATGACCTCCCTAGTAAAACCATGCTGCCTTGGGTCCTGTAGTCCATTGACAACCAGATGCTCCACCAATCTCTCCTTCAGTGGTGCTTCCATGATCTTCCCACTACCGAGGGTGGCTGACTGGTCTGAAGTTCCCTGCTTCCTCTTTGTTCCCACTTTGTATAAGGGGACTACATATGCTGTCCTCCAGTCTTTGGGTACCTCCCTGTTTCCAGTGATCGGCTAAACAGGATAGCCAGAGGTTCAGCCACCACCTCCCTTAGTTCTTTAAGGACCCTGGGGTGCACCCCATCTGGCCCCATTGCTTTATCAACTTCTTTAGTTCATGTTTTGGCTTTGAAGAGTGCAGATGTGTCCCAGTCCACAGAAAATGACAGCCTCCTATCTTGGATGACAAGTATAGGCTAAGGGAGGATGTGGGGTAGTGGGTTGCTTAGTGGGAGTGTCGGGATAGGGGATGGGAGAGACAAGGGACCTTTTTTTTTGCAGGAAAAAAGATGCCTGGGATTGTTTTGATTTTTTATACAGAGACAAATTACTGGAACATTTTGGGACACTAGGAGTGGGCTCCCCAGTGTCCCACAGTACTGGGAAGGGAACTCTTAGCAGTGACATGGGGATTGGGCCCCCCGTTGTCTGGTTTAATTCACATTCAAGAGCAGAGGGCAACATTTTGGGACACTGGGAGTGGGCTCCCCAGTGACACACAGTACTGGGAAGGGTGCTCCTAGCAGTGACATGGGGATTGGGCCCCCATTGTCAGGTTTAATTTGCAGACAAGGGCAGAGCACTCCCCCAGGTGAGAAATCATTAAGGAGCTGCACTAGGCTACAGATGAGCCCTGATGGGCTGTATAATGTTGGGTGGTGGGAGTGGCAGCACAAAAGCAAGCAAGGAGAGCATTTGGATGTCATTGATCAGCTATTTGCTGGGCGGTATTCATCCCACACATCAGAAAAAGCTGCCATATAATTGATGCAGCTTTTTCTTTACAAGTAGAGGATGTTTCTGCCAACAGAAAAAAAACAGCATCACAATTAGCCTGCTGCCTGCTGATTGGTATGGCACTGTCAATCCCCTTGCAAATCACTCTGCATTGGACAGGCAGTGTCACACCCCTCAAAAGCAGTTACAGTAAGAGGTACGCTGTGTGTGCACACATGGCAAACTTTAAAAA
The DNA here is from genome assembly GCA_016271365.2 of Neoceratodus forsteri. Lineage (NCBI taxonomy): Eukaryota > Metazoa > Chordata > Ceratodontiformes > Ceratodontidae > Neoceratodus > Neoceratodus forsteri. The sequence continues at coordinate 1,024,258,107 of CM028129.1, forward strand.
TCTGAGAAATGATGGAGACTGGTACATATCTTAAATGAGTGTGTAGAATGGGGGTGAGCATTTGGGTTGCCAACTGCAAGGAAGACTCCACCCCTCATTCACCTCGGGGGTGGGGCAGGGGTGTTAGGGTTTGAAACTCCAACATCACATTTCCCTACTTTTGTCAGTTTAATCTGAACTGTAACTGTTGCATTAATGCAGTTTTTTTTCCAAAGAATTTCCTTACTTTTTAAGATAGTATAATCGTATTGTCATTTGCTTATTGGAACACAGGGCCCTCTGGGCAATACACTCTCATCCCTCCATAGATGTGTTCATGTATGTTGCTGTGGAAGTGCAGGCCCTGAATCCTATGCTTGAATTTGTGCCAAAACAGCAACCAAATTGTCAGCATAGTCCTCTTATTACCCCACTTCATGAACCCAGTAGTGTAAATGTTCAAATCCCCTCCAAAATGTCATTCCACATCACTGAAATGTCATTTTGTGCCACAGGTGTGAAAACACTCTTTGGCCAGGATTTGAAAAATGGCAGCTGTTAAAATTAATGAAGTTGTGTAAAAAATGGCTATGTTGAGAATTTGCTGTCAAAATATTTAAATGTACCAAAGTTGCGAGTGAGTGTAGTAAAATGTTAATATACGCTCATAACTTTGCCATGTTTACATATTTTGACCACAAATGTTAAACATAGCCTTCTTATGACTCCAACTCATTAATGTCCACCCATTTTTGGGTGAAAACAACCATGGCGCAGACAAGCAGGGTGCAATCAGATGGCTGCAAGTGAAAACAGAGCCAGGCAATAGCGACAGACAGACAGTGTGCAACACATTTCTAGCAGTTTTTTATGTGCTCTTCCCCCATCCCCATTAAGGAGGCTGTACCCCCTAAAATAAATATAATCACCTCCACCCATGGCATATCGAGGAGCAGGAAGCAAAGTGACTCACTCACCTCAACATGCCTGCAAGTCCCATATGTCCATATCACTGATGCCCTCATCACAACAACCACATGTCAGAGTCCTACTAGTGGTGCCCTATTGATGGATATCCCTCATGAACAAGTGTGGTAAAAATGTGAAATCCAGTCTGAAAGGTGATTTTGTCAAGTGACCACAAAATCACCTTTTGGCTTGATTTGCAAAATTCCACTGCAATTGGTCATGAGGAGATGTCCCAAAAAGGCCATGTTGAAAATTTGAGGTCAGAATATTCAAAAATGACAAAGTTATGCATCAAAGTTCAAAACCCCATTGAAATACAGTGAACCGTACTCACCTTACTTTTTCATATTGCAGTCAGCAGTTCCGGCATCAAGATGTCTCTTCAATCAAAGAATGGATCTTTACTCTTTGACCTGTTTAGGTGAGTGAGGGTGTGTGGTGGTGTGGGTGGTGGGTGCTGAGTAGAAGGTGGAGTTGGGGAGTGGTCATATCAGTGAATGACCATTCTCCATTTAGCAGGTATGAAAAAAACACATTGAAGGATGGATTTCTTTATTTCAGACCAGGACAGGATTAAAGGGTGGCGGGTGCCACTAGACACCAGGGAAAGACAATAGTTATACAGGGTTGATGACTGGAAGGTGGGGGGTGCCACAAGACCCAGGAAAGATAAGATTAATACAGAGACAGCAATCAGAGGGTGGGGGTGCAACTAGACACTGGGGAAAGACAACATTAAAACGGGTATGGTGACAGGAGGGTGGGGGGTGCCACTAGACACCAGGGAAAGACAGCATTAATAGGAGGACAGAGATCGTAGGGTGGGGTGTTCCACTAGATACCAGGGAAAGACATAATTAATACAGGAATGTTAATCTGAGGGCAGGGGTGCCTCTAAACACCAGGGAAAGTGTTCTCAGTTAGAATAGCACTGCAAGAATAGTGCCACACAACATAGTGCTAGTATATACAGTGCTATCATGGACAGTGAGTAAGGATTATGAGCACAAAGCTGTAATTGCTCCCTTGGTGACTGTCCATGGTACTGACAGAGGACATGGGCAGCAAAATTCTGGAGGCTGGTTGAGCTGCTCTGGTGGCATTGAGGCCTGAGGCATGGAGCAGCGCAACCAGGTGGCAGTGGAGTCCAGGGTTCTAATCCTGATCTCCCTGGATATTGAAGAATTGGGACTTAATTGCTGTTACAACGGGCCTAGGGAACAGTATTCCACAGCTGCAGAATGTTTGTATTTCCCTGTGATCTGTTCCCCCTGGAGTTAGGATCTTTGGTATGGGGGGTGGTGGCAGAGCCCCTTGCAAAAAAGAAAATAATGGCATTTTTTTTACTCTGCAGTTCTTGACTGCGCTATACAGACTGATGCTGTTCTGACCTAGTGCCCAGTGAAAGACAACATTAATACAGGAATGGTAATTGGAGGGTGCCACTAGACACCAGGGAAAGACAGCATTAATATGGCCACAGTGATCGGACAGTGGGAGGGGCAACTAGACACCAGAGAAAGACAACATTAATACAAAAACAGTGATCAGATGGTGGGGGGTGCCACTAGACACCAGGGAAAGAAAACATTATTTTGGGGATTGTAATCAGAGGGTGGGAGTGCCACTAGATACCAGTGAAAGACAATATTAATATGGGGATGGCAATCAGAGGGTGGGGTACCACTAGACACCAGGGAAAGACAACATTCATATGGCAGTGGTGATCAGAGGGTGGGGGTGTCATTAGACACCAGGGAAAGAAAACATTAATATGGGGTTTGGGGATCAGAGGGTGGGTGGTGCCACTAAACATGAGGGAAAGACAACATAAATATGGAAATGATGATTGTAGGATGGGGTGCCGCTAGACACCAGGGAAAGACAACATTAATATGGGGATGGCAATTGGATAGCAGAGTGCCTCTAAACACCAGGAAAAGACAGCATTAATACGAGAATTGGGCTTGGAGTGTGGGGGTGCCACTAGACACCAAAGAAATGTAACATACTGAAGGGGATGGCAATGTGAGTCCATGCCACTAGACACCAGGGAAATGTCAGCACTTTGCTCTCACTGCATCCCACAGCATGAGTTCCAGCTACAGCTGCAGAGGTCAAGAAAGCCCCACTATTCTCATACAGAGAATATGGCTGAACAGCTCCTTTTGCTGAGCTAGGCACCCTGGATTTTGGGTGCTCAGAAAGGTATTTCTGGTAACTTTAGAAAAAAACAGACACCATAATCTAGCTAAAGGGGTCCCGCTTAGTTAGGTTCAGGTGCTGCTGTTTTTTTAAATACATAATTTGTACAGTATATACTTTTACTGTTTGTAAGTAAGAACCACCTTTTCTGGTTCGTGAACTAGAATTAATATTTTCAACAACTTTTACTGGTTCATGAACCAGAACATTTTTAGTTAGAACCAAATTAAGTGGTTTGAACCAGAAATTGCTTGGGAGAGTTCATGAATGTGTTTTGTATAAAATTTTGGCAAACTTCCACATAAACAGACTATAACACTTTTCTTCGTGAGAACATTGTACATCATGGATGTGTTAGTTTTGCTAAAACTATCTCTTTACAAGTATTTTCCAACTTCAGTAGTAACATAAATAAATAAACAAGAGGGCGGCTGTCACGAACCCCAGCAAAGTGGATCGTGAGACAAATTTTTGGTTCATGATACATAAAATTTGCAAACCAACACTCTCATGAATGAGAAATTCCTGGTTCATATGGGGCATCTATTTTTTAAATCCTTATAACTCAGGAAATGTTCAATATTTTTGACCACACCTTCAAAAGACACTACCTTAGCACTGACTACATGCACCCCGAAAGTTTTGTGCAGAAATTCAGTACTGTGTAGCCTGTACATGAAAGCAAAAAAAAGAAAAACCCGTCATGTTAAGTATAGGGAAAAATGTGACAGTTTTACAAAATAAGGGGTATTCAGATATTGGAAACTGCACAAGATGAAACTCTCCACATTTTCTCAGTATGGTAAGTCAATGGAAAATGCACATTTGTGTTCCATTACGAGTGACCCCTCCAAAGTTATTAATCTGCAAAGTTAGGGGTTTAACATTGAGCACCCTACAGAACATTAAGTATACAGTAATATCTCTTCCTTGCCCCATAATATATTTATATCTATATCTAAATCTATATCTATATCTATATATCTTCGCTGCAAAAAACTTTGTTAATGCAACTGTTAGGGTTGATATTAAAGTGACAAAAGTAGGGAAATGGGGTGGGGAGGTTAACACCATAAGCAAAAAGTCTCTGGATCTGTGGTCTCACTATAAAAATCTTTATTGTTAGCAAAATAATAAATTAGTAGAAGCATATGTGAATGTTCAAAATACAAATGCAGTGCAAGAACAGAAGAAATGCAGCTTGCCCACTCCTGATTACTTGGACTGACCTGGAATGGCATCTGAAGACAGGTCGCCATAATGTAACTAAAATCCCTTTAATCAGCAAAAGACCACATGGCAAACTTTTATCTTGCACTAACTCAGAGGAGCCATGACTAAATAATGAGTTGCTGCAATTATGAAAGCTTTGCAAATAATCAAAACTCCAAATTCCTGGCCTGTGTGGCCAAAAAAATAAACAGACCGATGTGCCTTCACACCCATGGGCATGCTGACAGCTAAAGCAAAGTAAAGGTAGAGCATATGCTCTTATGTATCAGCCCTTTACAGTCATCATCAGAGCATCACTGCATGACATTCATTGCACTAGCACTGTATTGTGAGAGTGCCTATATGTCTGATGGTAGGGCAGTTAGTAGTTGGGGACAACTGAATACAAGCACTCTGTAGGGGTGGCATTGCATAGGCAGAGTATGTGGGAGACAGATGGGAGAGACAAGGTGTTACACCTGTGCACAAATGGGCTTGTATGAGACCTACTGGCATGCCAAGATGTTTCTGGAGCTCCACTGTGTTGAGACAGTGCTGGGCAGCACCTGAAACACAGACCTACCAGGAGGGTGGTGGAGTCATGGATAACCAGTGGGAGAATGGAGACAGAGATAAATGAGAAGCTAAGTCACAACAGGAACACAATAATGATCCATTAGTTCTAATACCATGCCAGTGTGTGTGAAAGGTGTCCATATCTCTGTTGCCATGGTATTGCCTTAGGGGGGCCATCTGTATGTGGCATAACACCACCCCTACCTGTGCACTTACCCATTCTCCATGACCCTGATAGCCTCCTGGTAGGTCAGTAGGGAGCAATTGGTGATGTGGTGCCCACAATGGCCCCTCACTCCTGGTGCCCAGCATGCAGGCATCCTCCCAACACACTGCATGGTGGTGGACCTCATACACTTGGTGAACCATGAGGATGGATGTCACTTGTGTTATCTTCAGAGATTTGTAAGTTATTTGTCTTACCTGATGATGGCTGTACCTGCTTGCTTGTCATGCCTTGCCTCTTCCTCTGCTTGAGGGGAGGGAATGCAGAGTTAGGATTCGAAACCCTAACCCAGCATTTCCCTACTTTTGCCAATTTGATCTCAACCCTAACTGTTGCAATAATGATGTTTTTTGCAATTAATTAATTTCCTTCCTTTTTGAAAATGCATTGCATCCCTTTTTTTTCTTTTCTTGCTCATTCTATGCAGTCAAAGCAAAAGACATAGTCAGATTTTTCCTTAAATTGTTGTGATATTTCTAGAGAACTTTCCTGTTTTCTGCATTTCCACAGTAGGGGCAGAAGAGAGAAACTCTTTAGAAATTTTGCAAAATATCTGACTGTGTCTGTGGCTACTATTGTATCTTTGGACAATACTAGAGTACTAATCAGCATGTACAATAGTTATCACACTGCATGACCAAATAACAGTATTTCATACAGGGTGATCCTAACTATCTATGGTATCCAGATTGACACTTTCATTCACCAATAAATTATAAAAAAAATCTCTGACTTATGTTTCTCTCTGCATTTGAATTATTCTTTATGAACCATTTAACATACAATATTCACAGTTGAAATAGGTCTACTAAACTGTATTTCAGAAAAATGTCATCACTATCTATGCACTATCTACACATACAACAAAGTCCATAAGTTAAAAAACTTTAATTGAAAAATGCCAATTACATACATAGATACATAGACAGTGTCGGCAGATAAGGGCCTATGGCCCACCCAGTCTGCCCATTTAAGTCTGTAAGTTCAGTTTATGTTTTCCAAGAAGTCTGTTGCCCCTTACCCCTGACCTCTAGAATTACTTTATGTCTATCCCATGCATTCTTAAATCCCGTGATTGTTTCAGCCCCCACCACTTCCTCTGGCAGAGTGTTCCACTTGTCCACCACCCGTTCTGTGAAGAAATTCTTCCTCACGTTTCCTCTGAATCGTCCTCCCTCCAACTTCATCCCATGCCCTATAGTCCTGGAACATCTTTTTCAATTTTTCAATTGACTTAGGTTCAAATTATACTTCAGTTCCTGGAGTGGACCAAAAACCAAGTGCTTTGAAAAGGAAAAAGTAATGCTTAGTGCCATCAACAAGTAAGCCATATGACCATTACAAAGCATAAGTGAGAGGATTTGGATAGGAGAATCTAAAATAGCCATGTAAGAAACATCTGCCTGGCAGCACTCAGAACACTGCCCTGTGTTTCAACACAGAAGCTACGTGGACTGAATGAATTAGCAGAGACTGGAAAGTAACAATTACATATCTTTAACTGCAGGATATTCAAGAAAGCGAATATGTCTAAGCCTTACCAATAGGTAAAGGAGTTACCGGACCCTGGAAATAGGAAGAGCAAGAAGTGACTGGAGAAAACTAATCCAAAACTACCAGAGAATGACATTCAAGGCATAAACAGTTATACAGGGTGCACAAGGCTACAGCAGGAAAAAACCAACTTTTTTAAACCCCCATGCTCCAACTGAACAACTCAATGTTGTCCCTCTTACCGGCTACACCAATAGGTGGCTGCAAAATAGACCTCCCAGGATGAATGGAAATTGAGTCAGAAATGGAATCAGAAAAACAAACAGGCTGTCAATGGAGGAAACAATTTCATCAACAGAGGAACCAGGTACCTCAGGGGAATGTCATGGAGGTAACGTTATTACAATGGCTAATGTAGCAGAGCTGCCTGCAACAGGCAGTGTTAACTCCAGTAAAAAGGAGTAAACTCAAGTAAGAAGACAAGTTGATTTCAATAATTTTGAGTGAGGCTTACAAATAAATCTATGTTTAACAAACTCAGATTCAGGGTTAAGCACAGAGATTTTAAATCAGTTTAAAAATGAACTACAAGCTGATAATCGGAAAGATTTTGACTCGCTAACCTTGGCAGTAACATCATTAAATAAATGAGTTATGGACTTAGTACAACAAATTTAGGCACTCAACATTAGAACATGGGCTGTTGAACAAAGGGTCAGTGACCTGGAGGACAGGGTAAACCAGATGATCATGAAAACCACATACCATGCTGCACTATTTCAAAGGCTGCAGCAAAAGATTACATACTTGAAGGATCGCTCTAGGCAAAATAATTTGAAGCTTATTAATCTACCTGAAGGCATGGAGTGGAGAGGCAACCTCATAGCTCTTTCTGAGAAATTACTGACCAAGGCTCTGATGCTTAAATATTCAGAAGAATGCATTGCAATTGACCATGCACATTGGGGAGGTATATTAAAACTACATCGTTTACAGAATTCTCAGAGAACCTACTCCTGCCTAGTGTTTGTGAAACCCCACTACTTTACGGACAGAGAGAGAGTGCTGTGGAAAAGTAGGGTGGAGAAAGGTTTGAAAGGTGAAGACTACACATTTCTTGCTTATCCAGACTTCAGTTTTGAGGCAATGCAATCCAGAAGATCATCTGGCAAAGTTAAAACCATGTTAAGAGATTAAAATTCTCAATGTTACCACCAGCAACACTGCAGTTTTTTTAACTTGGGAAAAATGCAATACTTTTCTGATTGAGTTGAAGCAGAAATTTATCTTAATACACATTTCAAAACCAATTCAACCCAGTATACAACTAATATGGAAGACCGGAAGATGCCCCCCTCCCCGAATCAACCTTCTACTGTTACAACCACAACATCAACAGCGAAAGAAGAGCCTTCAGGGATCATTATGGATATCTTGGATAGAGCTATAGGAGCTTTTCCAGACAGCATTGATTGATTATTGCTATTTTATACATCAGTTTCTAACAAAACAAAGGATTAATAAGAAGGGGAAGGAGAATGGAGAGAGAGGAAGGAGAAAAAGGAAAAATGAAGAAAGTGACTTAGAAGACAATAGACAGGACAGAACAATAAGAAGATACATTAATGAATTCTATTACAACAGATCACCTCCTCTTATTTTTTTTTCTTTTCTTCTTTTTTCTCTTCCTCTTTTCTCTTTGCTTCGGTAGCTTTCTTCTCTTTTTTAATAGCATCTCAGTTCCCCTAGAATGAGATGATAAAGTGAAAATAGTGCATATATGCTAATAAAGTATTATCTGTTTATTTTCCAGATGGGAAAGACCCTAAGAATGTATTTCTAGAAAGCAACATGCATGATAATTCAAGGACACATTTTTGTGGTGACAGAAGCGGTAAAGATATTGTCACAAAATTAATGGTAGCTTCATATTTTCATCACAAAGGGCACACAACACATTGATATATAAAATGTAAAAATTTAAAAGTATCATGGATAGGCAGAGGGTGTAAGAGGGAAGAGTATGCAAAGGAAAGGGAAAAGAGAAGGGAAATATGTTGCAAAAAGAGGAGAGAGTACAGTAGTCAAGGAGACTTGTAGGGAGAGGTAAAATAAACAAAACATGTGTTTCCATTTAATTAGGAAGATAGCTGAATATAACCCGTACATGATTATATGTTAGTTTGCAATATTTATAAAGTACATTCAGAGAACAAAAATATTATAAACAGAAGGGCTGAGAGGAGTTTGTGTGCCCATGGTTGGGCTAATCTGGCTGTTCTAAGTATGGTCTACCAAGACAACAAATGGGAATGGGAGGGAGGTTCTTTCCTAGAGAATACATTTTTTAAGATGTATTCAGTAACAGTTGAAGGGTCTGGGGAAAGGTTAAAAAGGGGGAGAAGTTAAACACTCCATGGATAGTTTAAGCATGAAACACAATCTTAAACTCTTAAACAGCAGATCCATAAACACAGAGTAAGCTAGGCAGTACAGGAGGAGTCTAAGGAAGGGGGAGGTGGTTCCATGAGGATGGACAGGGAAAGGGAGATCATGAAATAAGGTTAAGGGTGGACAGGTTGATAGGAAAGACAATAAAAATAACATAAGTGTGCCCTACATAGAGAATAAAAAGGAACAGAAAAGTAGTATCAGAAAAATTGATAAATGGCCCAAAAGAAGTAAATAGCTTGCTTTTACTCTGGCAATAAAGCTACAAAATGGTAGATACACTTAAGATACTATCATGGAATGTGAAAGGGTTAAAAGACAGAATGAAAAGTAAGAAAATATTTAACTGTGTAAACAAAAAAAATGTGTACTATTTCAGGAAATGCATTTAAAAAATGAAGAATTTAATTAAGTAAAAAATGTATGCCACAACTAAATGCACAATATACTAATTATGCAGGGGGGTATCTATATTAGTTAAAAGCAATGCTAGATTGAATATAAAATGTTATAAAATTGATGTCAATGGTAGATGTATAATAACTGAAATACAAGGTATCTTATGCATGTTACTCTTGCAAATATTTATGGGCCTAATATTAATTCCTCCATGTTCGTTAATTAATTCATACTGGAACTATTGACATTCAGTACTCTATGGATCATTGAATGTGATTTTATTTTGACAATAGGTAATGAAATAAATTGATCAAATGTATATCCAGCTAAACCCTCATCTGCAGCTCAACAATTAACACACTTTATGCAAAATCTAAACTTGACTGACCCCTGGAGAACTGCACACCATATAGACAGACAATAGTCATGTTTTTCAAATACCTGTATTCACCAACATTATTCATGGATAGATTTATTTATTTCTGGTATCTGAATCTATATTATATTTAATTGATGAAATGTGCTCTAAAAACATAATTATTTGAGACCATTCACCAATAATTACATCAATAAAAACTAAAGCAAGAATTAATATACTATTTGCAGATTGGACGCAATTTTGTTAAAAAAATTGACTTTTAAAGAGACAATTAATGCAGAGCTAGATTACTATGTTAACATGAATCAAGATAAAGACTTACTAAATAACACAATCTGGGTCACCTTCGAAGTGTACATAAGAGGTAATATTATTGCATTCAATTCTAGGAGAAAGAAAGAAAGAAAGAAAGAAAGAAAGAAAGAAAGAAAAAGAAAGAAAGAAAGAAAGGACATGAAAAATGGAAGAAAATGAAAGCTCTATTAACTATAAAGAAAAAATACATGTGGAAACAGAAGACCCTAAAACGTTCCAAGAATTAATAATATTAAGAAACCATTACAATGAGCTAGCAACAGAAGAAGCAGAAAGACATATGCTCCTAACACAAACCAAATATTACACTCTAGGTGATCAGTCAGAAAAAAATTCTATTCTGGCAGATCAAAAAAGAAAAAGAAAGCAAAATAATAACAACAATTCAGAGGCAGACGGACATACAACAAATGAACCATGTGAAAAAGTGTTTCACTAATAATATAAAAAACTTTATACATCAGAACCAAATAACAGTTTAATTAATATAGAATCTTATTTATTACAAATTAATTTACAATCTTTAAATCAGCAACAAGTTGAGAAACTTGATATAGAAATCACACTGGAAGAAATACAGGTAGCTATAAATTTTCTAGCAGTAGGTAAAGTTTCAGGGCCAGATAGGCTACAGTACCTATAGATGTTTATAAAACATTTGCACAAAAGCTTGCCAAACATTTAAAAACCTTATTTGATGATTATCGCCAATCAACAAAAACTCCTGTATTTTTTTTGTAACATCAATTTACTTCTGTTTCTAAAAAAAGATAAAGATCCAACACTTCCAGGTTCATACCAACCAATTTTTATGATTAATTTGGATTCAAAAATCTTAGCAAAAATGCTATCCTCCAGATTGGAAACAGTTTTACCCGAATTAAAATATTTTGACCAAAATGGATTCGTTAAAGGCTACCAACTTCAATCAAATATTAGGCATACGCTAATTCTGGCCCTGCAGGGGGACCTGGAGGCTCTGGAAAGATGGTCTAGAAAGTGGAAGCTGAGGTTCAATGCAGGGAAATGCAAGGTACTCCACCTGGGGGCCAGAAACCCAGGCCAAGTGTACACCCTGGGGGGGGGAAATACTACAAGTCTCAATGGCTGAGAGGGACCTGGGGGTGGTGGTGGATGTCAAGATGAACAACTCTGAGACTTGTAGGAGGGCAGCAGCCAAGGCCAACAGGATGCTGGGATGCATCGCTAGGGGATCACCTCCAGAAGGAGGGAAGTGATACTCCTCTGTATAACTGCTTGGTGAGGCCGCACCTGAGTACTCATGCAGTTTTGGAGGCCACACTTAAGAGGGACATTAACCTCCTGGAGAGGATCCAGAGGAGGGCAACCAAAATGATTTGGGGCTTGGGGGACAGGACCTATGAGGAGAGGCTCGAAGAGCTAAATATGTACACATTGGAAGAGAGAAGGGACCGGGGGGACATGATAGAGGTCTTCAGGTACATGAAGAGGGTAAATGGGGAGGAACAGTCAGGGTGCTTTGAAGGAAGAAGGAAGGGGCCACTAGAGGGCATGGGTGGAAGCTGGAGGGGGGAAGATTCAGGGGAGAAAGGAGGAGGTGCTACTTCACTGAGAGGGTGGTGGAGCCATGGAATGCACTACCTAGGGGGCTGGTGGAGGCAGAGACAGTGGAGGGGTTCAAGAGGGGCTGGGACAGGTACAGGGAAGGGTTCTGGAAGCAAAATCCAATGCAGCAAGAATATCCGGAACTGGGAAGGGAGAAGCCAGAGAAGGCGAGGGGGACAGCAAGGTCAGCACCCAGGGTGGGGGCTGACCAAACGAGCAGACACGAAAGACCGTTAGGCCTATTCTGCTGGCATTTTAGTATGTTAGTATGTTAGTATGTTAATTCTGATAGATAAATTCAAGAACTCAGACTTATCACTGCTATCACTGGATGCAGAGAAAGCATTCAATAGGCTGGCATGGGACTATTTAAAATTAGTAATAAAGAAATTCTGCTTTGGATCAAGTTTTCAAACATGGGTAATTCTTGCTTCCAATTTAATGACAAGAATAAGAACAAACCATGACATAGCAGAATTAATAAAAATGCAGAGAGGAACTGGAAAGGGTTGCCCATTGTCACCACATACAGTGGCAGCCATAGACATGGTCAGATGTTTCCTGAAATGTCTGTGATATATCTGGAAATTTCTTGCCTGCCTGCATTACCACTATGGGCCACAGACAAGAATCTTAGATATTTAACAAAATTTCTGGAAATATCTGACCATATCATGGCTGCCACTGTATTTTCACTCTGGCAGTAAAACCATAAGCACAGGCAATTAGATAATAAAAGAATCTGAAACATATACAGTATGGGCCTTAACACACTAATTTACTGTAAGAATGTAAATCATGATTTCAAACCATTAACTCAAATCATACAACAATTTGGAAATATATCTAGCCACAAAGTTAATTGGAATAAATCAGAATTAATTGAAATTTTAAAACACTCATACCCTTTTGAAATTCCAAGTAACTATAAAATTAAAATAACTTAACAGATGAAATACCCAGGAATTATTATCAGTATGGGCACAGATATATTTTTTGACCAAAACAGATAAAGTAAGAGAAGACTTAGAACATTGGCAATCTTTACTTTTAACACTGATTGGCAGAATCAGTCTCATAAAAATGAATGTACTGCCTAAATTTATGTTTTTATTCTAAACATTGTCAGTCTGTATTAAGGAAAGTAGGTTTACTCAGTATTACTCAGTTGATTTAGACACAGAAGGCTTTCACCCATTTAGTGTGCCTCCCATTACAAGTGGGTGTCTCAATTTATTTTATTTATACTCCAGTTTAAATGTCTGTCTAGTTTTGTTTTAAATTTGGTCAACATACTTGAATTAATTGTCTCTTCTGGAAGTGAGTTCCACATTCTCACTGTTCTAATTGTAAAAATGTTTTTCCTCGAGTCAGTATTTGCCTTGTAGCAGTATATTTGTCTGTTGCTACTCCTAAGGATCATAATTCTATTCATTTATTGAAAATTGCAGAGTTCTGTTAATTCTTGATCTTGAATGATTCTGAATAACTGAGGCATGCCCCCCTTGCTCTTCTCTCCTCTAGGCTAACAAGTCCTGTTCTTTCTAATCTTGTTTCATATGGGAGATATTTTAGAAATGGCATGAGCTTAGTAGTTCAGCACTGGGCAGATTCAATTAATTTGCTATCCTTGATAAGATATGGACTCCAAAAAAGTGGCCTAAAACCAAGATGTGTTCTAATATATGTTTGGTAAAGTGGAATAGTGAACAATTCATTTCTGTTCATAAATGTGCATTTAAATTTGTTCAGTATGGAATTTGCAGTCTGCACTGTCTTCTTACAATGATCTTTTGCAATTAATTGGTTATTGACAGTGATACCAAGATCCCTTTCCATGACTGATGATTTGATTGGTTGGTTATTTAGGTGGTGTGGATAGTTTGGGTTTTTGTGTCCAAAATGTACTACTACGCACTTATCATGATTTTGTACCATTTTATTTAATGTACACCATTGTGGAATATTTTCTAGATCCTTACAGATGGTTAGATTTTTTCCTTAGTGCCTATCTCTCCCTCTAATTTAGTGTCATCAGAAAATGTTATTATATGGTTTGTGATATTTGTGCTGATGTCACCTATAAAAATCTAAAATAGGACTGGACCCAACACAGATCGCTGTGGGAATCCACTAGTGACATATCCAGGTCCTGTTAGGGTGCCTCTAATCCTCTCTCTCTCTCTCTCTCTCTGTCTCTCTCTCTCTGTGCACTCTGTTATCCAGCCTGTTCTTATCCCAACATACTATTAAAGAGTTTAGTCCAAGTCTAGTTGTTTTCTCCAATAATTCTAAATGAGAAACCTTGTCAAAGGTCTTCCCAAAGTCGACCAAGATGACATCAAATGGTTTGTTACAATCCATACTTGAGTTTACAGAGTTGTAGAATGCAATGAGATTAGTGGTAAAGGATCTAAGTTTGATGTATCCATGCTGTAGTTTGTCAATTTGTCCCAATTAGCTTATCTCTGATTCTATTTTATCTTTGATTAACCTTTCCATTACCTTGCCTAGCACTGAAGTTAAGCTTATTGGTCTATAATTGGCCACTAAGTTTTTAGGTCCATTGCTATGTATTGGGATCACTGCTGATGATTTCCAATCATCTGGTACAAACCCCATCTCAACTGATTTGTTAAATAACACAGTTAGAACTGGGGATAAATTATCCCTAACTTCCAGCAATAATATTAGATTGATGTTATCTGGTCCTGGGGATGATTTGATTTAAAATATTTTAAAGAGCTAATCACCTTATCACTGGTAAAGGTCATTTTCACAACTTGATGGTTGTGCATAGGGGTAACTAGGTTGGTCTTTTTGTAATAAACTGAGCAAAAACATTTATTGAAAACTTCAGCCATACATTTGTCATTGGATATTTCAGATCCAATATGTATTATTGATTCTAATTCACAATGAATATTCTTGTGTGAGTTAATATAAAAGGATTTGTAGTTGTCTTTTGTGTGTGCTAACTTTATTTCAAGTCTTACTCTTTTCAATTCTAATGATTTTTTTTAAAGTTTTTTTTGTATTTACTATACAAATTGCTTGTTGTTTTTTTAGTGTAGGCTTTACTTTTCTTTATAAGTTTTTTTTTTATTATTTTTTTAGTCAGCCATGCTGGAGTTTTCCCTCTAGAATTTATAATTTCCTTTATGGGAACATATAGTTTAACAGCTTCCTCTAAAGTAGTCTTAATAATTACCATGATTCTTCCACAGAGCAGTACTGTCATGCAATTTCCTGTCCAATAGCATTTGTTTTATTTTGATGAAATCTGCTTTATTATAATAAACAATGTGGTATTTGCATTTTCTTTTGGTAAATTTGGTTTTAATATTGAATTTCAAGGCACTGTGGTCACTTCTACTGAGGGGACAGCTTACAGTGGGATTGGATATGATTGATTCAGTATTAGGACAAGATCTAGGATGTTATTGCCTTTAGTTGGTGCTGTTACCATTTTCTGGACCCCAAGGGATACCATGTTGTTAAGGAAGGTAATGTCAAGTGGGCTGGTACCAGATAATAGATTCCAATCAATCCCTGGGAAGTTAAGGCCTCCCAGGACAATAATGTTTCCCATTTCTGTTACTGCCTTTATTTCTCTAACAAGTTGTTCAGTATACTATATTGGTGAGCTTGGTGGTCTATAGCAATTAGCAAGGATTGATTGGGCCTCCTCACTCTCTTACCTTAATGCCTGCTACACATTAATGAGATGTTTCTACCTTGACATCCGCTTGCCTTCAACAAGGCTTCTTAGCTGCTATTTGTGATTACCTTACTGAACTATTAGCACCTTATTTATACTGCCATTCTTTTGTTCCTTATGTAATCTGTGATAAGACTGTACTTTACAATTTGCCTGTCTTTAATACTCAATTTCTTGTATTTTTTTAGTTTGTTAATGTGTTACTAATATTTCTATGACAATGCCTGTTAGCTGCATTTGCTGTTCCCAACTCATATGATTCTTCCCCTCCTTTGATTGATGAGGACCCTCTGTAAATGAGCTCTTAGCTCAAAAGTTTGTAATTCTGATTCTTTAAGAAATAAATAAATAAATGCCAATAATTCATTTCTGCATATTATATATTTGGAGTTTGACCCAAAGAGATTCAGTTTCAATGCTCTTTGTTTCTACTGATATCTGTGTGAAATTTATGTTGTTTTTAACATATAACAAACTCCTCCCCCTCTCTTTCCCTTCCTGTTTTTGTAGTATAGTTAATAGCCTTGGATATCCTTAGACCAGTCACTATCTAAGTCCCACCATTTTTCAGTAACAGTTATTACATCAGTTTTGTTCACGTAAATTAGTGTTTCTAGTTCTGCCATATTATCCTTGTTTAGACTGCTTGCATTTTTTGATAGGATCTTACAGCCTGTTTCTTATTTTACTTTTATTTTATTTCACAATTCAGATTAATACCTTTGAGCACATAGGACTCTTTTACAAATGCTCCAAGTTGATGTAGTACACAATACAAATCAGTGAATAACATGCAATAATATAATATGATAAAGACAAAACAGCAATTAAACTCCTACAAACTATAGCTTCAAAAAATGCATGATGGAAAAACAACATCCTACTCATCATCTGACAGGGACTTTCAACTTAAGTGCAAACTGAGGAAAATATAAATGCAGCCAGGTAGAGGCATTGTCAGGAGGGGGGAGGGGGAAATAGGTGGGTTAAGGTTGGTTCATTAAGTAAGGTGATGAAGGGTACATTAAGGACATGTTATGGTTTAATGTGGGGTTTGTAGCTAGATGGCAGCAGAGACAGGCCTTGTCAGTGGTAGCAGAAGGGCAGGGATAGTGGAAGGATGAGAAGAGGCAAGTGTGGAATGAAGGGAAGAATAAGTTAATGAATGGACCAGACAAGGGGGGAGGAGAGGGGTGGGTAATGGGGTAAAGCACTAACCAGAGTTTTACACAGGGGGATTTAACTAGGGAGAGCAGTCACATAGTTTCTCTTGTGCCAGCAGTAGACAAAGATCTTTTTTGAATTGGCCAAATTTCCCGTTCTCGATTGGAAAGACTGGCATGTCATTGAACCATTCAGGTCCACTAACAGAAAGAAAATGTTGGGCAAAGGTAGTACACCTAAAAGGTATCTGGAGTACACCCTTTGTTGAACTTCTGGTCAACTTGGCAGACTTGCAAGTTGGAAGATGTTGGCCATAGAAACTGGTGTTAGACCAAGCAATGATTTTTTTCTGACCAGACAGGCCTGGTACTTGAGCCATCCAGTCTCCCAATAGAGATAACAGGTATGTGTATAGTGATCAGCTCCTAGTACGAGTCTGCAGGCTTTGTTAATGAGATTCTTAATTCTTGTTAGCGTGGAGGCCATTGCTGCACTGTAAATGATTAGCCTGTAATCAACTGTGCCCAGTATTGAGCTCCTAGTTACCAAGCTCAATGGCTTTTGGGCCATTGAATTCCTATGTCTGTAGAGGAACCCCAGTTTGACATTTGCTGTTTTTATGACACTGTCAATATGGCCAGTGAAGGAGAGGGAGTCATCGAGGTGAATTCCCAGATATTTGAATTAATGAACTTGTTCAAGGGTGTCTCCTGAACTGCTAGTGATGTGCAGGGGGCCAGACATCGTTCTGTTATGAGGTAGAGTGAAGTGCATAGTTTTGTTTTTTTTGTAGTTTAGTAGTAGCTTGTTTAGAGCAAACCATGACTCGAGTTTCTGGAAGCAATCCTGTAGGGTAGTGCTGATTTTGGTTGCACTGGCTCCTGGAACAGAAATTACAGCATCATCCACATACAGAACCATGTTTGTGGAACAGGCAGTGGGCAGTGAGTTGATAAAAAAACTGAAAAGCAATGGGCCAAGTATAGACCCTTTCGGCACCACCAGGGTCTCCTCCTTGGGTTCAGATATTACTCGAGATATCTTCACACATGGTGTCCTTTGGGACAGATAACTCTTGAACCAGTTAACTGTATCACAACAGGCCTAATGACACATGGCTTCCAAGCAGTATTTGGTGGTTCACAGTGTCAAAGGCTTTTGTAAGGTCTATAAAAATAGATCCCACAGTCTTGCCATTGTGTAAGGCATCATATAGGTGGGGGGTATATTCAACCAAAGCAATAATGGTATTGTGGTTTCTTCTGAAACCATTTTGCTGCTCACAGAGTAGGCTGTATTTGTTGAGGTATTCAACAACCGGATCTGCTACAATTCATTCGAGGGCCTTTGAAAGAGGGGGTAGTATTAAAATTGATCTGTAGTTTCCCAGGCAAGTCCTATCCGGTCTTTGAGTACTGGAGTGACAGTACAACTTTCCATCTATCAGGAAAGACCCCTTTCCTTAAAGACATGTTGAAAAGTTTGGTAAGTGGAAGGGCTATTTTGCCTAGTGTGAGAGCAATCAGTTTCATGTCCAGCATGTCACTAGTAACCCTAGTTTTGCTAAGGACCATCTTGATATACGTTATTGCTTTTGATTTGGAGATTTGCAGGAAGTAAAACAGTGGTTTTCCTGAGTTATGGACTGGATGTGAGTCACCACAATTGTACTTGCTAGGAGTTGGGTTTGTAAGATACTCCTGTGGCAATACAGAGCTTAGATCCGTGAATGCCAGGTTGAATGCATTTGCTAGGTCATGAGGCTCCTGTAAAGTGGTAGATTCAGTGATAATCAGGTCTGGATTTACTTGGGATTCTTTGCCTATAAGGGTTTTTAGGTTATTCCAGAAAAGTTTTCTTTTGCTCCAGGTCTTACCCAGTTCACCTTTGTAATAGGCCACCTTCATGTTCCTGACCAGTCTTGTGTATTTATTCCTTCCCTCTTCATAGGCAGAAAAATTGGCTATAATCCCAGTGATCCTGGCCTTGTGACACAGGTTGTCCCAACGTTTAAGTTGTTCAATGACTGAACCCGATAGCCATGGGTTAATGGTTCCATTCACTATTGATGATTTGTATGGTGTGAAGGTATCACTGGCTTTATTAAAAATAGTTGTAAAATAATCAAAAGCCTGATTGTCATCCTTCAAAAAAAATCTAAAGGTGTCCAGTCCTCCAGTTTTTGAAATTGCTTAAGATGAGTTAGCTGCCCTTTTTTAAGGGACCAATGTCTTGAACGCTGAGGTTTTTATTTTTTTTTTTTTTTTTTTGTTTCTGGAACTTGTTGGACCAAGTGAAGATCACTGGCAAGAGATCACTTAGTGAGTCCAGGAGCACAGTTATGTTGGCTATGTGTTCTGGACATTTGATGAGTAGCAACATGTCCGGAAGTGAGTTTCTGAGTTTCTAGATTCATATACTTTGTTTGGTTGTGCCCTTTGACTCCTTAGATGCTAGTTTAAATGTTTGGAAATGAGTGTGTTGATGCTTTTGCCCAGCACATAATTACCTCATTGACTTAGATGCAGGCTGTGCCAGCTGTAGAAACTATGATTGCCCTCAAATGTTTCCCAGTTTTTAACACACTCAATCCCATACATTAGTGTAGACTTCCTTAACCAATCATTTACTTGTTTGATTTTTTTTTTGTTAGTTTGAAATCCATATCTAGGAATGGGTAATATTTCTGAGAGACACACTTCTCCCCCAGCTCCTTAATTTTATTAGAGATATTCTTGTAATCATTTTTCATTTCATCTATCCCTTTTTTGTATGTATTATTTACCCCCGTGTGAATGATCACTAGCGGGTTAGTGCCAGAATTCTTGAGTACTGTCTGTTTGGTAAAATATTGAGTATATACTTGATTTGCACTCTTCTAAAGGAACTGCAGGTCCTATTATGTTCATCCTCACCACATATGGCTCTATCCAAATATTTGATCATTAAGACACCTAGCACAAGCACCTGTCTGTGAGAGAGATGGGTTCCATTGTTAGTTGGATCTGCCGTTGGTGCGTTACTGTTCGTTGTGCTAGTTGTAGGAGTTACCCCATTTTCAGGTGTGTCTAAATTGCATTGTCTGCACTGTTCAGGATCTATTATTATATCCATGTCTACTGTTTCTTAGTATTTGTAATTCCTGAACTACCTGGAATGGCAATGCCCTGTGGTGTTGAGCAATTGTTATTTGCTATACTAGTTAATGAACCCCCCCCCTTATCTGACCTACCTTATTCATTTTGTCTGCATTACTCATGTTCCATGATCATATCCATATCTGTTGCTCCTTTAGGATTTCTGTTCCCAGTGTTTGTAAGTTCTGGACTACCTTGTACAGCAACACCCTGTGGTGATGTCCTGGCTGGAATGTGACTTTTAGGGTTTAGATTAGTTTTCTCATTATTTCCTGCTAGGTTTGGTGTTAAACTGTCAGCGCTATCTGGACAGGATTGATTAAGTTTACTATTGAAATCCCTATCTTGGATGGTGACAGAAAAAGTGTGCAGGGTTTTTTAGTACAGAGAACTTATTACTTAATGGAAAACTGAATTGCACAGCCCTACATCCCTTCTTATGTTTATGTTTAGTTTCTACAGTAATCCAGTCATTTGTATCCTGTGGGTCCTCAGAATTATCATCATCTTTTACTCATTTCCTTGGATAGTTACTTTCTTGTGTGATAATGGTAGACTCTATTGGGATGGTGTTTCACCCTTTTAAAGTAATATTGGTCCCCACCACTTTATTATTAATACTAGGTGGCATGTTGTTTTGAATGACCTTGATTTTAGATAAGATATCAAGTTGATTTTTTTCCACGTTGTTTAATTTTGTATGAGGCCATTTAATTTGATGTTGCAGCTCTTTATTATTGGCACATTTAGTGCAGTGGTATTCTTCACTTGGGGTATATATTTATGGTAGCCAATGCATTTGACATGCTTTGCATTGTAGGCCAATATCCCAATCTAGGGTTTTGATTATGTGACCCATAATGACTATTGTGCAAGTCAGTATATAAAACTGTATTTTTAAGACACAGTGCCCCTTGAATGTTTTTTTATCCCTTTTGTTGGGTTATAATCAGATAGTTGCTTTAAGACTCCCCAAAGGGATGTACATGTTACAGTTATTGTGCAACTTGCTTGGTTAATTTTTTATATGTAGGAACTCAGTGCAAAATAAGTACCAAAAGCACTATAGCTGATAGTGAAATATTACCTAATACAAGATTATCTGGTTACACTTATTTACTGTCAGTGCTTTACCTCCTATCCTCCAGTCACTCTGTACATGCCAGACATGTACTTAAATGCATGTGTCTGTGTGCATCTCAGTGCACAACGATTGCATATATGCCCCGCTTGAGCTCACTCCATTCACTTGGGGTGGCTTAGATATACAGATAGATCCTGAAATAGGTCCTGGGTCACATGACCACTGTCCTCCTACAGGCTCAGCAAATTTGTTAATTTGCAAATGTTACACAAAAACACTTAAAAGGCTGCAAAACAGATGTAACTGTAGAGAAAAGGTATATAAATCCCCCAGAATGGCTTATTACAGCCTAAAACAAGTTCAGTAGTTTGTCTGAGTAGCACTGAGAACTAAATTCCCCAGTGCTAATTCCTGTCTCTGTTGCATTTGTTGCTAGGAGACCAGTAGAGTGTGTGCCCTGTCTCATTCTGTATTAGCATTAAAGCAATAGAAAACACTCATGCTGCCAGTACTGTCACATAGATACATAGAAATATAGACTTTGACAGCAGATAAGGACTGCTTGGCCCACCCAGTCTGCCCATTTCCCTACCTATTGGATAAGCTGCAGATTCTAGTTAGCCAACAGCCTACTTCCTTCTACCCACCTCTATAATTGCCTTATGTCTGTCCCATGCATGTTTGAATTCCCCACTGTTTTAGACCCTCACAACCTCTCCAGGAAGGCGGTCCCATGCATTTTGCACTCTCTCCATAAAAAAATATTTCCTCTCTTTGCCCCTGAGCCGTCCCCCCTCTATCTTCAAATTGTGCCCTCTTGTTCTTGCACATATCTTTTTCTGAAAGATGCTAACCTCCTGGATTTTGTTTATTCCCTTGAGGCACTTGAGAGTTGCTATCATGTCCCCCCATCCCTCCTTTCATCAAGGGTATACATATTATGCTTTCTCAGTCTCTCTACATACGGTTTCTGATGCAGACCCTGCATCATTTTAGTTGCCCTCCTCTGGACCACCTCCATCCTCTCTATGTCCTTGCAGAGATGGGGTCTCCAAAACTGCATACAGTACTCCAGATGGGGTCTTACCAATTGTCTGTACAGAGGGATAACCACTTCCCTTTTTCTACTTTTGTTGCCTTTCCCTATGCATCCCAGTATCCCCCCAGCTCTCCTTACTGCCTTCTCACATTGCTTTTTCACCACTAGGTCATCTGATATGACTACCCCTAGGCCCCTTTCCATGTTTGTTGTTGTTAGTACCTCCTCCACCATTGTGTACTCTTCTTCTGGGTTTTTGTTTCCCATGTGCATTACTTTGCACTTCTTTGCACTGAATCTAAGTTGCCATATGTCTGACCATTCCTCCAACCTTGCCAAGTCCCTTCTCATCCTTTCCACCCCCCCTTGTGTATCAAGTCTGTTGCAGATCTTTGTGTCATCTGCAAAGCTGCATACATTTCCTTAAAGAACCTCTGCAATGTCACATTTAAAGACATTAAAGAGGACTGGACCCAATACTGAACCCTGAGGTACTCCACTAGTGACCTCCTTTCTTCAGAGCTAGGTCCATTTACTATTACCTTCTGCATCATATTGTGCAGCCAGTTTGCTACCCAGGCTGCCACCCTGGGACCTGCTCCCAGGCTGGCTAACTTGATTATTAATCTTTTGTGTGGGACTGTGTCAAATGCCTTGCTAAAGTCTAGGTAGGCCATATCCATAGCCCCTCCCTGGTCTATTACTTTGGTCACCCCAGTCAAATAAATCGATTAGATTCATCTGACATGACCTTCCTGTTGTGAATCCATGCTGCCTTGGGTCCTGTGCCCCACTGGCCTCTAGGTACTCAACAATTCCTTCTTTCAGAAGTGATTCCATTATTTTCCCTACCACTGAGGTCAAACTAACAGGTCTGTAGTTTCCTGCTTCTGCCTTGCTCCCACTTTTGTGAAGGGGAATCACATCTGCCCTTCTCCAGTCCTCAGGTACCACCCCATCCTCCCATGATTTGTTAAAAAGGGTGATCAGTGG
The DNA here is from genome assembly GCA_016271365.2 of Neoceratodus forsteri. Lineage (NCBI taxonomy): Eukaryota > Metazoa > Chordata > Ceratodontiformes > Ceratodontidae > Neoceratodus > Neoceratodus forsteri. The sequence continues at coordinate 1,024,281,037 of CM028129.1, forward strand.
TGTTACAAGGTCCCCCCCTTTAGTTCATTTAGGGTCTGGAGTGAATCCCATCAGGCCCCATTGCTTTGTCCACCTTGAGTTTTAGGAGTTTTGTCAGGACCTTTTCTTCTGTAAATGTATTGGTGTCAACCTCCCTGCCCAGAGTGCTTCTATTGTTTTGTTTAGGTAACTCTTCTTCTCCTTTTATGAATACTGAGCAGAAGTATTTGTTCAGTATCTCTGCCTTTTCACTGTCTTTGCCCACCTCCCCTCCCCTCCCCTTTATTGATCTTCACTATCCCTCCCTTAACCTTTCTTTGCTCTCTAATGTACAGTACCTGTAAAAGGTTTTATCCCCTTCTTAACTGAGTTGGCTATCTTTTCCTCAGTTTGGGCCTTTGCTATTCTGACTGCCCCACCCACTTCCTTCTGCTTTAACTGATACAGTTCCCTGTTGTGCTTCTTCTGTGATTTCTTATACTTCTTGAATGCCACATTTCTCTCCCTAACCTTCTCTGCCACCTCTTTTGATAATCATTGTGTTTTTTTACTCCATTTTTGTTTGTTTCATTTGTTTCACACAAAGGCTCGTTGCCTCCATGATGGCAGTTTTGATTGTTCTCCATTGTTCTTCTAACCCTCCTTTCTGGCCATTTGCTAGTGCATTCCTTAGGTATTCACACATTTTGTCCAAGTCAGCCCTTCTAAAGTCTAATACACTTGTTTTTGTATGGCTTGCCTCCATGGTTGTGCTTGTTGTGAACCACACTGTGTGGTGGTCACTTATTCCCAAATGGCTACCCACTTCTAAATCTGTGATCCTCCCCCCATTTGAGAGTACCAGGTCTAATATTGCTCCCTCCCAAGTGGGTTCCAAAACTACCTGTCTAAGGCATGTCCCTGTAGGGTATCAAGAATGATCCTGCTCTTGGATGTGGCTGCAGTACATGCTGCCCAGTTAACATCTGGCATATTCAGGTCCCCCATCAACAATATCTCCCCTTTTTCTAGCCATTGTGAGAATGTCTTCTATCATTTCCTTGTCCATTTCTTCCCCCTGAGATGGGGGTCTGTATACAACCCCTGTGCAGATTGTGGTGTCACTCCTGTCTCCAAGGTGACTCACAGTGTCTCTTGTTCTCCCCCTTTACCTTTCTGTTATGTAGCTTTGATCCATTCCCTTATGTAGAGAGCTACCCCACCTCCTCTTTTACTCTGCCTGTCCTTTCTATAGATTGTGTACCCTGGTATGTTGACATTCCAGCCATGGTCATCCATGTGCCATGTTTCTGTGACTGCCACAATATCCAAGTGTCCCTCTTCTATCAGGGCTACTAGTTCAGATTGCTTGTTTCCCAGACTATGGGCATTGGTACTCATTGCCCTCCATTTAATGTTGGCATTATCCTTTTCCCCCCATCCCTGCCTTTATTGTCATTGTCTATTTTTTCATTTACCCCGTCCTACCCTCTGTCAAACTCTGTACCTCAGTGTTTACCTTACTATCTGCCATATTTTGTGGGGGAAGGCTTGAAATGTCCTGCTTCCTATCAGAACCTCCCCTTGGCTAGTTTAAAAGCTTGTTAAGGAAGAATTTAAACCTATCACCTAGGAGCTTGTTTCCCTTCATGGAAAAATGCAGACCATCATGCCAGTATAGACCTAAATCTCTCCAGGTGAACCCCCTGTCCCCAATGAAGCCAAATTCATGTGCTCTGCACCAGTTTTGCAACCATTCATTAAACTGCGTGGTGCACAGTACCCTAGCTTCACCCATGCCATAGACTGGCAGCACCTCTGAGAATGTTATCATGCTTGCTACCTGTCTGAGGCCCCTCCTCAACTCCACAAACTCATCCTGCACTGCACTGTTCTCATGCCCAGCTAGATCATTTGTCCCAAGGTGGACAATGATATCTAGTTCCCTCTTCTGTGATGCTGCTCCTGTAATCCATAAGATTTGCTTCCTGTCTCTCCAAGACATGACACCAGGCAAGCACCTTACCTCCCTCTCCCCTCCCTTCCCCAGTTTTACCACCTTGACAATTGAGTCCCCTACCAGAAGCTGCTTTCTTCCCCTGTGGCATCCCTTGTCACCCTTTTGTAGGTCTCCCTTGTGGATGTCTCCAGCATTCTTCTTGGTCTCTACTGATGGTGTCATCATAGAGGAACCTTGATCTACCAGCATGGCATATGAATTATGGAGAGGTACAACTAGAAGGATGCACCTCTGTTCCACCACCTTCACCCTTCCTGAGCCCACTGTGGTCCAACTGCTCCTCATTCTTTGCAACCTCTGAGGCAGAAGTCCTGGCACTGGTGCTCTTTGGGTGGAAGAGGTTTTGCTAGTCCTTGCAAGTTCTGCCTGGAGATGGGCAACCTCCTCTCTCAGAGCTGACAGTTGTCTGCAAATAGGGCAGCAATGCAGTTTCCAGAATGTTTCCCAGAAAACTGCTGCCCCATAGCTAATGCATTGCACCACTCCCCACTTGTCCCACTCCCTTATAATATATGATATGTTTAGAACTGTCTGTATACTGTGAGACTGCAGAGTAAGCAGTCTCCTTTATACCCAAGGTTCTGACATCACTTCCTCAACAGATTAGGGGGCTGAACTCTGTCATATCCTTAATAACCCTGCACAGTGCATAAAGGGTAAGCACACATACCATCAAAGAAAAATCTACTACATATATATATATATATATATATGTAAAATATGTATTTGCAGATAAGGTGTCCTCCATCAGAACGGAGATCTGCTTGACTCATTCAATTTAGTATGGTGATGGTTGATGCGAGGGCACAGACACCCGGTCTGTCTGGACAGATTTTGACCAGCCAGAGATCATGGATATTGTGAAGATTGTTTGGGGCCTGCGACCGACTTACTGTAGTTTGGATCCTAGTCCAAGCTGCCTTCTTGTGGGGTATATGGATGTCATTGGACCAATCCTAATGGAGATAGTCTGGTGTTCACTGGATAAGGGAGTGTTTCCAGACCCCCGGAAGGAGGCTGTGATGACACCCCTTCTAAAGAAATCTTTCTGCGACCCAGTCTGTCTTGTGAACTACAGACTGGTCTTTAACCTGCCCTTTCTGGGTATGATTATTGAGAAGGTAGTCACGTTACAGCTTGAGAACTTTCTTATCACCCATGAAGTCTATGATCCTCTCCAGTCCAGTTTCAGGAAGAGGCTTAGTACTGAGACAGCATTGGTTCGAGTGCTAAATGATCTCCTAATAGCGAGGGATCAGAGGAGTCATTTGATCTTGGTCCTCCTTGATCTCTCTGCAGCATTTGACACCGTGGATCATGGGGTATTGCTTGAACACCTGCGGCTACACTGTGGACTGTCGGGGACAGTCCCCAGATGGTTCCATTCTTTCATCACAGGCAGAATTCAGAGGGTGATATCGGGGATATTTTCCTAGGCCCCCTTCCCCCTGCCTTATGGGGTGCCACAAGGTTCTGTGCTGTCCCCCATGTTGTTCACAGTGTATATGTTGCCATTGGAAGACATTATAAGGGGTATGGGCTGAGTTTTCACTGCTATGCAGATGACACTCAGCTCTACCTGTCTTTTGTACCCGAACAGAACAGTGCAATCTCGGTCTTTCACAACTGCCTCACTGAGATTTAGGACTGGATGAGTGCTAACTGGTTGAGACTAAATCCAGATAAGACTGAGGTGTTGGTGGTGGACCCAGGTCAGTGGGTAGAGAAGTTGACTCCTGGGCAACCGTCTGGCCTTGTGCTAGGGGTTAACCAGTTGGGACCTTCTGAATGGGTGTGAGATCTGGGTGTTGTGCTTGATAATAAACTGATGCCAAAATTACAGGTGTCAGCAGTTGTCAAGTCCTCATTTTATCATCTGAGAAACATCGCCCAGATAAAGCACCTTGCCCACCCGAGGACCTACCTATGTTGGTTCATGCCTTTGTGTCCTCTTATCTTGATTACTGCAATGCTCTATACCTAGGGTTACCGGGGGTGGATCTCTATTGCCTGCAGCTGATCCAAAATGCTGCGGCCAGGTTGTTAATAGGGTTGTCAAGAACTAGCCATATCACTCCTGTGCTGCATGAACTGCATTGGCTGCTGGTGCAGTGCAGGATCACCTTCAAGGTTGCGCTGCTGACCTATAAGACCCTACATGGACAGGGACCAGGTTACTTGCAAGATCTCCTTCAACCTTACTTCCCCCTCTGCCCAATCTGCTCCATCAGTGAGGGATAGCTAGAGGTTCAGAGCATCCGTCTTCAGACATCACATACCAGAGCTTTTCCTTTTGTAGCCCCGACCCTGTGGAACTCTCTACCTCTTCAGATTAGAGAGTGCCTGTCCATTGAGACCTTTAAATCCACATTAAAAACATATTTATTCAGTCTGGCATTTGAGGGTAATGTCAAGTTTTATTATTGCCGCTTTTTTTCTTATGTTTTATTCAATTGAATGTCTGTTTTGTACTGTATATGTGCTTTGGTTTTTTGAAAAGTGTTTTAGAAATAAAGTTGATTTGATGTGATGTATAGAACTTTTATACACCTATTAGACTCGGTCTGATAGATCAAAACTGGTCAAATACAGTAGATGCCCAAGATGTCCAGATACAGATACTTCATTTTTATTTATTTATTTATTGAACATTTTAGATTTGCAACCTTTGAGTCAGAGACTCATTTCCAAAGGCACCACATCATTAGACAAAATACTACAAGTATGGTCAACATACACAATTTGGGTTCATATATGAGTTACAGGAGATTAAACATAGTATTTTAAGGTTTAGACTTATCCAGAACAAAGGCCTGACAGCGTCAGGGTAAATAAGGTACTGGGAGAACAGAGAACTACACCTTATTGGATAATGGTGATTGTGCTAGGGAAGGGGGTGCAGGAGGAGACTCCATTGTCAGGAGTAACTAGGGATTATGGGCAGTCACAGTCATTGTTGGTTTGAAGATGATCCTTGAGGAGCATTTTAAAATGGCTAGGCTTGGGATCGGACATAATGGGACAAGTGGTGGCATTCATCCAGAGCGGGGCTCGGTATGTGAAGGTACATTGACTAAGAGAAGTTCAGAAGTCAGTGATGAGGAAAGGGGATTTAACAGACTTGTGGGAGGTTATCATTTGGAAAGCAGGTGTCAGGAGAGAAGCTAGCCCAGGGGGGGATAGTCCAGTAGAGATCTTTTTAGCCGTGAGGCAGGTGTGGTATTTGAGTCTCTTGTCAAGGTTGAGTCAGTTGGACTGCTGATAGAGGGAATATGTGTGAGTGTTGCAGTCGCAGCTTAATGTAAGGTGGCAGGCCTTGTTGAGGGTTACTCTAACTCTCTGGAGTGATGTGGTATTGGAAGTGCCAGAAACTAAGATCCTGTAGTTAATGAGGGCAAGGATGGAGGAGGAGATAGCAAGATGGAGGGCATCTGCGAGGAGGTTGTGTTTGATGTGGTAGAGTATACTGATCCTGGTATTGACAGCACTGCAGAGGTGATGAATGTGGCTGTGGAAATTGAGAGCAGGATCCAACTAGATGCCGAGGTACTTGAAGAAAGTAACCTGGTCTAGAAGATGTGACTGAGAGTTGAAGATGCTGAGGTTTTGGTCTTTATGTCTACTCTGAGGGTTGGCGAAAAGCATTCTTTTTTTTTTTTTGTATTTTAGGACAAGTAGATGCTCTGCAAACCAGGACTCATCTTCAGAGAAGGTTTTCTGAAGACAGAATTGGAGTTGTTGGGGGTCTGGGTGAGATGTGGACAGGACTGCATCATTGGCATAAAGTATTAGTTGCCCAGAACATGCTATAGGGATGGTGTTAAGGAATATGCTGAAGAGGATGGGCCTGAGTATGGAACCCTGTGGGACCCCAGACCTGACTTGGAAGGAAGAGGAGAGTGCAGTACCTATCCTGACCTGCTGTGTCCTTCCTGAGAGGTAGCTGGTGAACCAGTTAGTGGCTTTAGGGGAGAGACCTATGTTGATTATGGCTCAGAGATAGAGGGAATGGTTGACTGTGTCAAAAGCTTTTGACAAGTCCACAAAGACTGCACCAGTGAGGTGGCCTCTGTCGAATGCGTAATGAAGGAGGGAATGTGAATTCTAGCAATGCAGAAGTAGTGCTGTGGTCCTAATGGAAACCATGCTGCTGCTGGCAGAGTAGGCTGTACTTAATGAGATGGTCAGTTAGCTGGTCAGAAATGATTCTTTCCAGATCTTTAGAAGGGGGCAGATAGAGATAGGGTGGAAGTTACCTGCATCAGAACAGTCACCATCCTTGTAGATTTCCATGATGACTGCTGCTTTCCAGATGGAGAGGAAAGTCCCATGACAGAGGGAATGATTGATGATGAAGGCGAGAGGGGAGAGGACATTGTCTAGAGTGAGGAATAGGAGCTTGAGATTGTTGTAGTCTGCACTGTAACGGGCATGCCCTAGGGCCTTTAGAAGGTAGGGCTTGGCCTTGACAGAGGAGACCATCCTGAAGCAAATTAAAGGGGTGGTGGTGGAGGAGGAGAGGGTATGGAGGGTAGGGGGGTTGAAGAAGTGGGATGAGAGAATACCACTGAGGTCAGAGAAGGAATTATTTAGGATATAGGTTATGTGTATAGAGTCAGCAGTGCCATTGTTGATGATGAGGGAGGGAGGGAGTATTAGAATATATGATTGTAAAATGTCCAGCATTAAAGTTCTTTTGGCATCATGTCCTTACCATTATTTCAATATTCATAGGAATACAGTGGAATCTTAGAATGAAATGGATTATGATATGTCATACTAGAAATATAGATAAGTTCCCCACATGGAAACAAAGACTTACTAGATTAGGATGCATCAATGCATTCAAGTGGATTTTACTTAAATTGAAAGACAAGACACCCCCAAATTACACCCCATGGTTAACTTTATGACAGCAATTCATAGATTGGAAAAAGTACACTATACCTTTAGGAATAAATTAACATTATATAAAAAAATGTGAACATCATTTAACCAAACTATTAAATTTAATGTAGTATTAAGGTTCATAACTTATGTTATGGACAGGTGTATAAACTCACAGTTAAAAACAGTTTATTAAGTCAGGTTATAAAAGGATTAAATAATATAAGAACCCTTCACAAGCGATATCATAGACAGGTTATCAAACCAAAGGTATAAATTTGCAAGTCATATAGAAGTTAGCCCACAGAAACACAAATTATATGTTTCAACTTAAGCGTATCTTTTTTTATTCATGTTGCCACACAGTTGCTAAAGAAATTTCCTTTGTACAACCACTGTGATATAAAACGTATGTAAATAATGTTTGAACTATTAAATAAGAAAAGCATAGATGACGCTCTAGAACATATATACACAATGGCATTTAAACATCATATACAAGTGTTTACAACAGCATACTTGGAAAATTCTGCACTTGATCCCCTTAATAAAGGAGATCATATGAAAGAGCAGGAACAAATCATGAGTAATGTACTAGGTGCATCAGTGAAAAATAACACAGCATGTATTTTCAGCTTCTTAATTTTAAAAACATGGGCATTTTTTGGAGCCAAATTCAGAAAATAAAGCAACACATCATTACTTAGGTGCTGAACTACTTAGAACTTTAACAATGTATACTGTGTGAATTAATTTAAAACATTTAATATGCACAACAGTACACACATACGTGAATTGCGTCACTTTTCAGTAAATATAATTACAGCAATCTCAATGCAATAAGTTGAAAGAAAAGAACATTTTCAGCAATATAAACATATTTACAACTCTGAGATGTAATTTGGTGAGTGGTATACAGCCAGTCAGGTATGATGCACTTGTAACAACATCCTTTCTTGCGCAGCAACAAGCTGTTACATTATGGACCTGTCTGAATTGAAAATAGTGTCATCTTTTTTCAGACAAATATGCCATGACAAACATCTACATGGGCCAAGATATGTTGTGCTCACTGATTGTACATACAGCCTGGTACCCTAATTTTCGAGCCCTCTCAAACTGTAAACATTTCATTTACTAAGCAGAGCAATCAAGGCATTACATGTATAAAGAAACAACAAAAAACATACTATTTTCCACCGTTCTTATGCCTGGCTTTAATACAGGTGATAGAGATGTGAGAAACACAACAGCAGATATCCATATATATGCTTGAGGCATAGAGAAAGATACTACTGTCCTGGAGCTTGTACAAAGTCAAATTTTCTGACCACCAGGACATATGCATACATGAGATATTTGTGGTAGTCTCTCTTTCAAGGTGCATACAGCATCATTGCACTCTGTCCAATCACCTCTGTATCTGAGCCATGTGACATAATGACAAGATTGTACAGAAGGTCCATGGTGGAAAACGATTGCATGAGTCTTGAACTGCATACCTGCAAACATGTCTGAAGCGATCCTCTTGTTCCAGGATTACCTATCCAGCAGAGGACAGAGTGTACAAATTGGGACAGCTATCTCCTCATCTAGGGATATAGTACTCGGTGTCCCACAGGGGTCTATACTGGACCCCTCCTCTTTAGCCTGTTCATCAACAAGCTTCCAGAGGCCTGCAATAGCAAGATTATTCTGTATGCAGATGATGCTGTCATCTTTAGTAGTAGTGCTCAGCTTCAGCACCTACAGGATGATTTGAGCAGTACTCATTTTGTAGCTTGGGGGACTGGTTCAGCTCTCAGAAATTGCTTCTCAATTACAAGAAGAAGAAAACGATGCTGATAACCACTCACCATCACAAGAGATCTTTTCTGTCCCTTACTATTACTAACAACAAGGCTGCTCCACTCGAGCAGGTCAACTCTTTTAAATACTTTAGTGTGATTATTGATGACACCCTCTCTTATGTGCAGCACATCTATCAGGTCATCAAAACAGTGTACAGAAAACTTGGAGTTCTCTACGTGCACAGACAGTACCTAACTCCTGAGGCACTCAGATTGGCAGGCTCCTCTTCCATCATGTCTGTTATTGACTATGGACTCATGGTCTATGGGTTGGCATCTAACACTGCCCTAAAACAGGTAAGCACAGCCCTCAACAAGGCCTGCAGGATGGGTCTAGGGTCTAATAATCTCCTACACACCTGCTCCCTCTACGAGTGACTAACTGGCTCAGTCGTGCCAGCAGAATCAAATACCAAACATGCCTGTTTGGCATGAAATATCTCGTAGGTAAAGCTTCATTGCCCTTCAAAGAACTGCTCCGGTGAGGTAGATCCATGTACCACATGAAAGGGCAGACTCACTGCTCACTTGCCATCCTCTTCAGAAAAATGGCACTTAGCCAATTGTCCTTTGCATACAGGGCTCCTTCTTGGCTAAATGATATCCCAGTACGCCTTTTACTCATTAACTGCCTCACCATCTTCAAGGCAGAACTAAGACATCACCTGACCAAGGCTGAGGTCTGTAGCTGCAGGTAACCTGTAGCACTATCACCTAGTAGCTTGGTGTCAGCCTGCTCTCGGGCTGCATTCTTCAATTTGTTACCCTGCTGCCCAGTAACCCTGAGTTTAAACTCTTACTTCCTCCTACTACTTGCCAGCCCTCAAACTTGATCCTTCCATAGGCACAGCCTGTCAATGAGCCTTCTATTTACTGTCCTTAACTCAGCGCTCTGTTTTAAGTCCCTCCCCTGCCTATGACCCTGCACAAATGTGATTGTCTCAAAGCACCTGTCTTCCTCCCAGCTTATTCTGTGTACGGTCCTCCCTCACATTGCTCTCTAGAATGTTCCTACTAGGCCAGTCCTGAACAGAAAATTACACCCCCCCTTGACTAGAATTAATGACAAAGCCTCCTCTTGGCTGCATTAACACACAGGGTGTAAAAGCCTATGTTGAGTCTCCACCCCCTCGACTTTATATGAAATCAATCAATCAATCAATAAATCAATATTTTATTTATTAAGCACCTTTCAAAACCAAGGCACTGCACAGTCATATACAAACATCAACAATATAAATATTTAAAATCAGTCTGGATAAGCCTTAGAAAATAAATACGTTTTTAACATAGTTTTAAAACTGCTGACAGTCAGGCATTCTCTTAACTGACGAGATAGAAAGTTTCACAGGGTTGGTGCAGGAAATGAAAAAGTACGAGCCCCAGACATTTTTAGATGAACCCTGGGAACCTCTAGCAATCCTTCATCAGTGGATCGGAGAGGATGATTTGGGGAGTAGGGAACCAGGAGATCTTTCAGGTAGTTGGGTCCCTATTCATGTAGGGCCTTGAAGGTAAGCAAGACAATGCCTTCCCTTGCTGCTTCACCTCCTGCTAAATTAGTTTATTAAACCAACAGCACTAACCGTGTCACTTGGGCTGTACTAACTGCAATATGCTGTACCTTTATATGAGATAGCTTACAATTGTAAACAGACAGACCAATTGCTGTTATTTTTTTTGCCTCTGTACCTGTGCACCCATACTCTGTAACTACCTTTCTGTGTTGTCCTCCTGTCAAGATGTGGAGCCTTTGAAAAAGAGTATTTTCTCAAAGGTTATATCCAAATGATGAAATAAATAAATAAATGTCTACCTGCAGCAAAATCTGTTACTGGTGTCACAACTTCAATGCCCTGTGCGTCAAAGCATTGTAGTGTGAGCATAAGATACTTCGAAGATTGAGAGAATCTGAGAGATCTTGCACTGTTCCTGCTACACCTTTGACACTCCCACCCAGATTTTCCATCTCTTAACTTTCTGATTTTCACAGAAGTGTCATGTGAGATATATAGAGATAAATCCACAACATGTCATTTGTCAATTCTGTCTCCATCTTACCACAGGACAGGCATGTATGCTTGGAAACAGGAAACTGTGAAGAACCATCTTATTGGAATGTGTTCATCCTCCTAAGTTTTAATAATAGCCATCATGAACTGTGTAGCAACATGCTGAGCATTATTAGAAAATGTATTATGCCTATGATAAGCAGTCATAGCTGCACACAGAGGTGTTAGTGTCTGCAAGGTGGCAACTTGCTGTTTACTGGCTGTTGCAACTTTCTTCAGTGAATCAGACAACATTGTTGATTGCAAAGCAGTAATCACATCAACAAATTTTGGCATATAGAGAAATGCCTTCACTGCAGAGTTCACATAGCAGTTCACTCCAGTACTTCTGTCAAATGTAACCATCAGTGACAGACCAGCACAACTTCTTACTGGTGGTGACCTGGTTTGATGAAGAACAGTTGATTGCTGATAAGGAGAGAATGAAGAAGACTGATGCACACTTGACTTCATCCTCTTTAACATGTGTGACCCATCTAGGCACACATCTCACATAGTTACATCATTAGGTATGGAGATCAGGGATTCATTGGGTTAGTACAGAGTCCACAAGGATTTAACAATTCACTTTCTATCAGGATGAATTTTCTGTGGTACAAAGTTTAAGACATACAGTCCTGCAACAGTTCTGACATGAAAGAAGGTAACATCGCTCAAACCATCTTTGAAAATACCATTCCCATGTCAACCATTGCTGCATCCAGACTCAGAGTTTGAGACTTGTGAGTTGACACAGCATATGCAACACAGAGTGGAAACTGCTTCCTTGTTACATAAATGTCTTTCACAAGCTGGAATTTCACTGAACACCTTTCAGTGCTCTGTGGATACTTAAGGTTGTCAAACTTCACCACAACCCTCTAAACAAATTTTCTCTGAACGTTGTACTGAAAGTCAACTATGTGCCCCATTGACAAGTCAATGATCCACATTGAGATTACTATGTAGCATGGCACATGAATTCCTACACAGTGTCAGAACTCCCTCGAGAACAGCAGTTTGAGACACATCAGAAGTCATTTCCTTCAGCTATACAACCATCTTTGATACCATGTTGGCACTTAAGCAGACATCATCAATTGGGCCAGCCCACCAGTGCAGGGCACTCACCTATGATGCCGACAACCCGATTTCAGGAATGGACTCAGGACATTGGGGGTTTGCTGGGGGAGAGGGATTGAGCATCCTAGAGACTGCTGTTCTTCTCTGGGGGGAATGGGAGAAGTAGAGGGGCACACTGTGAACCCCTAGCTGAGGCTGGGAGCTCCACAATGCCAGCGCAATCACTTGAGGGGAGCAGGATGGAAGTGGGATGTCATTGCACATCTCTACCTCCAGGGAAGCATTGGAAAAAAAATGCTGGCTCCTGGCATGACGATCAGCCCCACTGCCATCTCCACTGCCTTCAATATCCCCCTGGGGTGGGTCCCAATCCTGTGGCTCTGACCTGGGTGGTAAGCTGGGGCTCATCTGTAGTGTCCATTGGGGCATAACCCTCCCAGTGGCACTGCCCAGGGGGTAAGCCTGGGCAAGGAGGGATGGCAAGTGGGGTAGGGCTGAGGTTTGGGTGGGTTTGGTAAAAAAAAAAGACACCATCGATTGGATCAAGTGATGATAGTGTCACAGTTAGCTGCTGCTGTCTTTCCAGCAAATTTTTGTTAAATTATGCACACTGCTTACATCTTAGCATCAAACAGACAATGCCTGTTCCATCTGTGCATAGTGTTGAAAAGGGATCACATTCGTCAAGCATTTAAGTATCCTTTTTGGCAATGACACATGTCCTTAATAGTTCCACATTGGAAGTTGACAAGTTTTCAATTTCAGCCTCTTCAAGTAGAGTCTTATACTGTACTACAGAGCAACACTCTGTCTCCTATTCTGAGTCAGTTCAACACAGGTGAAAATCTCCCAGAGGTTTATTTCATCAATGCGCACTATAGTCTTCCTAGCTTCCTTAACAGAAAGCATAGAGAACACATGTTGACCTTTAATAGGTGCTTGTTGAAGTTGATGAAAATCTCCAAAATTGCAATGTTTTCCCTGGTTTTACTATAGAGCTTCGACTGCACTTATGCCAACATCCCCGACAGTGACAGACACAATGGCAAGTATCAGGATTGTACCCTCAAGGATGTCAGTGCTTTTCCATCAGGAGACTGCACCCCTGAACCCCCCCCATGTGGAGGGCTCTGCCACCCACACTGCCCTGTCTCTAAATATCTAACTCTAAGTTGGAGGTGGACCAGGAGTGGGGCAAAACACTGGAAGCCACACCGCCGATGTCTGCAGTGTTCCAGAACAGAGACTCATTGCACCCAGGCAAATTCTGTCACTGTGCTGGACTTTGACATTGTGGTGTTGACCTTGTGTCAGTACACCATTTTCCCCACCAAAGGGAGCATCATCATCTGTGCCAACAATCTCCTGTAGACATAGGTGAAAGTAGACAAGAAGAACATTGGAAACCACGCTGATCTCATCAATAATCAAGAGCTCCATCTTATCAACCATGGTCTGTAGCTCACTTGCAACTACAAATGACAATTTACAGTACTCCCCTGTCTTACCATGTTCTACAGGCAGTATAAAAAGATGGTGCAGAGTTACTCCATCTAAGTTGTATGCTGCTAACCCAGTTGGAGCTGAGGCAATCACAGATGTCGGCAGTACAGGAAGTTCCTGTATTTCTTCACTAATGGTTTCAATAACAAAACTTTGGCCTGTCCCAGCAGCAGCACTTTCAAACATGCATAGTACTATAGTTTGTAGTTGTCACAAGAACAGTCTTTGTTATGATGCTGCATGCTATGTCTCATGGCATGTATCACAGAAAGGTACACAGCTACCTGATGTTCATTCAGTTGCTGCTGGATCATGCAGCTGTATGTGGTAAAGTGACTTAACTGCTGCATAGCACTTTCCACCTCTGACATCAGTACTGTGGGATCCCGACAGGGAGAGGTGGTCCAAGAGTTCCTTCTCCCTTAGGATCCTGAAGTTCTTCTGAATTAACTGGAGGATCTTCCCCCAGTTCTTGTCTGGCCTTTTCCAGTTGCTGTTTCTTGAACTGTGATCTCTTAATGCAAGCATATGATGCCTCTCTCTTGAATGTCTCACACATAATATCAAAGTACTGCCCAGATATTTCATAGTTGCCTTTCTATGAGCTTTCTTCACTCCAGTGCTTGAATAAGAAAAACAGAGCAAAGTAGTAATGTTCCCTCTTCACTGTAGTGTCCAGACTGAGCTTACAATGGTCAATCAACCAAGACTTTCACCTTTTCATGAGACTGCCATGCTAGCCTGTCACTTGGTATATGTTTCTAACTAGATCTGACTTGACTCCGCACTTGTACTCATACCATTGCATGACTTCAAACAAGGCACTCTCCAAGGCACTGTGCACTGTGGATAATACAGATCAGATTGTTGTTTGAGATGCTTGTTGAAGTTGGCCTACTTGCTGCAAACATTTAAATTTAATCATGTGGTTTAAAGACTAAACATCTCTTATCTTTGTTACTGACATTCAAGTACTGTATTGACTCAGATATTCCATACAGGCATATTCCAATCTACCAGTCACTGGCTTCATAGGTTCCACATGGCAGAGGTTTTAAACCTAGTGATCATAGCTGTGAAGACACTGTTCTGCTACTGTTTCAGACATCTTTCCAGAGCTCCAGAAAGCATGTGTGCTAATTTTTGATAATGTACGAAGTGACATACTGCACCAGGGCCATGAAATTGTCTGCAACAAACTGCACATCAATATTGGTTTAACACATCAAGAGCAAAGATGGGCTGCATTCATTTATGAATGCCTCAGTTTCCTTTCTGGGCAGTTCATATATTCTCATTATGGATTTCACTTTCAGATGATGGTGTGTAGGAAGAACAAATCATTAAGACTTCCATTTTTGCACACACATTGAGGAAATCCAAAATGACACCCTGTGTACCAGTTGCCGTGGTTTTTCACCTTCTAACGGCAGTACTTAGAACACAAATGATGCTGGAATTTCTCTACCAGCTTCCACAGTATAGGACTGTCATACTTGTCAGGGATTTGACATGTGATGAACTGCATGATGAACTTCAGAATTTCATGATTGTCACTGACACCAATGTGGGGAGCATCCTTTACCCACAACAGAATGTGAATATGAGGAGCCCCATGTGCCTGATATTCCACTCTACAAAAGTACTGTTCAGCAGTACCTAGAGGTAGATTGCTCTTTGATAAAATTAATCTAAGCAGTACATGAAAACATTGGTGAAAGTGTTGTGATACAGACACATGGTCTACAGAGTACATCTCACCGTGAGTCATAGATGGTATGCCATCCACATCTTTCTTATGTGATGGCATAATACTGGTGTCGGTATTGTACCATCACTGTGCAGGATGTCAGAAAAGTTACTGTTGACCACAAGTGGTGCTTCCATAACATACACATGATGTCAAAGTGCCTATTGCACCAATATTCTTTGGTACCATGCATACCAAAAAGGATAGAATTCAAATTTGCCTGCAATGTCTCATTATTTTTTTGCAACATTTACAGCAGTTCTGCAGCTGTCATACCATGCAAATCAGTAGTCAAGCACAGAGTATGTGCCATTGATGCAGAGAGTATGCTTAACTCACTCTCAAAAAGCAGTTTCAAATAAATATTGAATATTTCATCAGAACTCACCATCTGAATGCAGCACTCTGGATACTTGGTACTCAACTCCAGGGACCTGCACCTCATATTCATCCAAATGACCACCAGTACCATGTGGGAAGAGATCAGGGAAGCAATGTGCTTCCAATGTGCTCTCCCAGATGCTGACAGGTGGTCCTTCAACCTGCTTCATTTGGAATAGTTAAATATTGTCAAGTGCTGGATCCTTGCCATGGAGTGGATGGATTGTGTACTGTTCATACATATTCTTATTTGTATTCACTGAGACCTTCTCAATCATTGATTTACAGGTGTCCAGTACTCCAAACTGAGTGTCAGTGTCAGTAAGGTGATCCACATCAATATCCTAATACAAAGGATGTTTCTGCTTTAAGTAGCATAAAGCATTTTTTTAACTTTCTTAACATTGACAAGTTCTTGACAAATTGTTTTGGGCTTCTTTGGGACACCATTCACCAATATCACAATACTGTTATCTCTAGTTATTGTCTCAATATCTTCTTGTAATTGAAGTGGCAGATACATAATAGATCCCTTCAGAGATTTAATGAGCTCTTTCTGTGGTCTATTTTTCATTTTCAGATTTAGCCTCTATTGTTTGAAGTGGCATCATTGCCTGTATTAAACAAATTCAAGATGGTTATCTCAGAAGGTGTAATGTCTGCCTCCATGTTGTATAGCACAGACTTAGGAGGCATACTGTTTGATTTTATGTTTTGGAAACAGTACATACAGATGTCCTCTGTTTCGTGTTTCTAAAAGTCACTCTTTAATGACAGCTAAGCAATGAACCAACCCCACATGTCATTCCACCTTGGAATGTTACACAGGTCAGCTTTTGCCATTTGCTCACGGTAGAACAGATGGTTGCATGACTCACATTCATAATCAAATTTTTGTCTCTAGGCCAGTTCAAATGTGACAATATCATTAACAAATACGTCAATCGACTGTGATTCTTTGACTGTCACTTGTTGATATAGGATTCACATTACTTCCAAAAAACTTCATCACAAGGTGTTTTACATTGCTTGAGCTGCTTCATAAAATAAAGTGCAGCTTGCATGTCTCATTCAGACAGTAAATAATCAAATCATACGTGCTTCTCAACAGCACTTCTCACACAATACAAACTTGCCACTAATGTTCTTATTCCTGAATTGTGTACAGCAATCATACAAAAATGACAAAATATGCTGTCACATGCTCCAGTTTGCAAACATGCTAGGAAATAGCCCATCAAACCATGGTGGTATCTAATGTCACACTTTTCAATAGTTTCAATGAGTTTGTATTTCTCATCCCTCTTTGTGGTGAGAAATAGTCACATACTCTTTCTGGCATCTTCAAAAGAAGTTTTGCTGACATTGCAAGCGTAATCACATGTTCAAGTGAGATACCGTGCTTTTCTCTGTTCTGTATCTGGGACATTTTCATCATCCATGTCATGTAAATCATTCTCTTGTTGCAGAGCAAAATACTCGGTACTTTACCAGCTTTATCTACAGACACAGCCACATGCTTATTGTGCAGATAATAGCTCTCTTCTCAGAAATGTGCCTCAGTATACTCAGTGTGCAGCCAACTTCCATCAAGCACTAAACAGAAGTTGTCTCTGTTGAGATGTCAGTCAGTTGTGACCGCATATTCATTGCCATGTTGACAGATTGTTTTACTTTCAGATGTAGTTTCACGTAATTTATCTTTCTCTTAATTTTTTGCAACAG
Organism: Neoceratodus forsteri; assembly: GCA_016271365.2. Lineage (NCBI taxonomy): Eukaryota > Metazoa > Chordata > Ceratodontiformes > Ceratodontidae > Neoceratodus > Neoceratodus forsteri. Next base: position 1,024,298,245 of record CM028129.1, read on the forward strand.
CATCTTACTATAGCATATATCATCCACTCAATTTTAGCTTTTCCTGATAACATATTCAAATATTTCAGTCTCCTGTTAGTGCTGTTCGATACAGCATCAGTTGTGCTGTGTTCTCATTGTTTCTATTTTTGAGTCTTAGTCATTGCTTTATGTTTGACTTTAGACTTCTTAAGTTTCTGTGCTTTCTGCACTTTTTTCACCATGGTATGCTTATGTTTTGTACCAGATGGTATTAGTCTTAAGCACGTTTGCCTTCTGTTTCCGCATGACTGATAGGGTCATTTGTATATCTCAGTTGTGCATCATTATTCTTGTAAAGCATTCCACACCTTCCAAGATACTGCTCTTTTTTTTCTGCTTTGTGTCTGTTGTCTAGTAGGCATGGTTCTGCAGTGTCACAATTTGCCAATTGAAGTTGAAATTCTCAGTAAAACCTGGAAAAGAAACAGAAGAAAATGACAGATTACCACAGTATCACAACTTAAGTCTCCAAACAATCAAATCCATTAGAGGCATGCAAAAACAATGAATAGTTATGGACTTATGTATCACTAAATATTTAATATATAACTTTCAGACACCAGGTACTTGTGCAGTACTGTTGTAACACATGAAAGTGCTAGTATGAAGTAAGACTTACTTGACCAGTAAGCATGTCACAGTTGTGGGACATACTTGAAACAATATAAATAATAACACAGAACACCATGCTATGTACAACATAATGCATATGTGTATCAGACTTACAAATCATAAAGCTGAGCAAGGTATGTCAGCAAGTCTGTATGACATCTTGCTGAATAGAGACTTGCAACCTCCTAAGATCTTGTACACATATGTGTAAGAGAAAATGCATGACAGAGCATTGGTTGTACTAGGTTTACCCTATGTTCAGGGACATTGTAAGACAGAAGTGGAATCTGAGTGCCTTCAACCCCTGACTATGGTATAAACCTTGTGCAAGCAATGTGTCTGAGCTGTTTTTCTGATTATATGATGTGGCCCTACTGGCAACCTTCAAAAAAGGAACACTGTCAAACTTTTGAAAGGCACAAAAAATATAATAAAATGGTAGTAAATAATGTAAATAAGTCCCTCCACAGATGTTTATCACATGTAACTAATGTGTCTTCCTTCACATACAATACATTGTGTAATTCTTTCCTTGGAATACAGTAATTCACATCTGTGTGTTATCCCAATAGTGAAATGTTCCCCTTACCCCCCATGCATAGTCACAGAATGATTACATAGTACACCCAACTCACAATTCTTTAGAGTTCCAGTGGAATACATGCACAGACAGTCACACTGCCCTGACATGGACCTTGCCTCATAAGCTATGAATTCTGTATCTCAGTTTTCACCCACTTGCATAGACTTATGATTAGCCAGCCATAGTCTTGCCTTAAGGCAATGCCTACAATCGATTCTCACCCAATCAGGACACAGGAATTTTTTCCAATTTTATACTTACTTATAATGTCTGCTAATAGTAAGCATCACAAAAATACTCCACATATAAAAAAAAGGTAATAAGACAGGACTCAGAAGTAAAATGTCCTGTTTGGAAAAAAAAATGATAGCAGTGATATATAATGAAAAGCAGGTGATTTCCAAAGGAGCAACAATTTACCCTTCCTACCATACATTTTAATAATTTCTTAAGGTTTTAAAGAGTGTAGCACAAATGATCAGCTGATGAGGTGGACACTGTGGCCAGGTTTAAGAGGGGATGGGATGGGTACAGGGGGAGGGTAAATTTGACCAGGCCCAATACATGTGGAACATCTGGGACTGGGGAAAGTATAATCCAAGGGGGAAGGGGTACACCAAAATCAGCCCTCTTTGTGGGTGATGGAAATTGAGCAGACTTGAGAGACTGTTAAGCCTATTCTGACATTTGAGTATGTTAGTATCATCTCTGCCATCCTGTGTATTTTGAAGAAATGTCAGAGCAGTACAGCAGGCAACCTCATGAAAAACGAATTACATTTATCATTGTTCTTATTGTAGCCAAACAGGTGTTAACATGGCATTATAAACAATTTAAGATAACAACAACATATCTGTTTACATTCAAATTGCAGCAAACACAGACTTCAGCCAAATGAGTTGAAAAAACTGCCAAGAGTGGTTTGTAGAACTCAAGCTGTATGGTCCATGAGGTGCAGTGGTAAGAAAGGCATATCCCAATTTGTAGGGTAAAACAACAAGAAAGAAATATATGTCAAAAAATCTAAAATCACCATTAGAATGAACTGGCTCACAGGCAAAAGAGAATCTTTTTTGTGTTTGACACGCCATTGTTTCATATTACAATACTTCTTTTTTGTACTCATCATACAAAAAAATGATCTTGGTATGTTTTAAAAGCTTTAAAAATTCCCTTCAGCGCTGCCTTTCTCACATCTTTAGTGGCATTGCTCATCACCAGAGATTCTAAGAAAGCAATTTTGAAAATGCGGAGCATAAACAGTGAAAGATGAGTAACTCATGCCAAAGAAATTGTAAGACTCTATTGAAATACATTGATTTTCAATACAAAAGAAAATATATTTTTCCATATTCCAATATTCTTCTTTCTTATTCAGAATACGGAGAAAGAATATTATAATACAAAAAAGGTTTAAAAATTCCCTTTAACCACAGCTGTTTACATCTGCTGCAGCAGTGGTCATCACCAGGGGTCCTAAGATAGCAATTTGAAACATCTGGAACATAAACAAAGATGAGTAACTTATGCAAAATAAATTGTATGAGTCTATTGAAATACACTGATTTTCAATAAGAAAAAACATCTTTTTCCGTATTCCAATATTCTTCTTTCATATTCTGAACACAGGAAAAGAATCTTGTAATATGAAAAATGGTTTGAATCAAAACAGGAAATGTCTTTAAACATCCAATTGAAAGCCCTTCTAACATGGAACAAGGACAGGAAGTGTGGTCTATTGATTACCAGACATATCCAAATGGCTGCCTAACAAAACAACTCCTGTAAGTAGTGAATCTAAAAAAAATAAGTAATTGCAAATACAGAAATCATTCTGAAATGATAAAAAGCTATAGTATCAAATTTGGATTTTGAAATCTGCCATCTGACATCTTTGTATGTGTCGTATTACATGTTTTGACACAAAAAAATCAATCAGAAAGTCAAACGCACATAACTTGCTTCTGCCTGCTTGATTAATAAGACTTTTTAACATAAAAAATAGCCATGCAGCAAAATAAATCACAGTTTACAGAAACAGATTTCGCAGTTTACTCACAGATATGCTTATAAATTTAGCACTGCATGTTTTTACCAAATAATAGCAATCTAACATTTAAAACACACATACTTGTCTTATCAGTACTTTATAAATTATAAACGTTTTTACTGGCAAAGAAATAGCTATACATTAGAAGAAGGCAGATTAAAAAAAATGGATTCTGTAATGAAGTACTACATCTGTTAGTAAATGCAGTACTACTTTATTATTTTTTTTGTGTGACTAAAAATCAATTTGACAGTAGGAGACAGATAGATGTCTTACCACCTAGAATACCAGCTTAAAAAGAAAGAAAGAGAAGCTGCATAGCAATACTGATAGCTACCTTCCCACCAATAGAATTGCTCAGTATAGCTATGTTACATGTACTTCCCTATCACATAGTTCAAACTTCCTTCTTGAATAAATCTGTGTTTATAAAACAATGCAGCAATGGAAAACTACACACTAGATATAACAAAAACTATTTCTGTGATTGGCACATACAGATTGGCAACAGCCAGTCCAGTATAAAAATCATGTGTTTCTGCCTGACTCAACACTCTGCCGCCTTGCCACTGAGGTAGTGAGACTCAGAGGGTCACTTGCCACTGGCCATTGAGAGAGACACACACGTTTTTAGATTAATGTCACTTGCACTTTCTGTGAAAGGATTGGGCATGGCAAAAGGCTACCGAACTACTGTTTGGGAAGTAGGATATTCAGTTGTGTGAAGGGATGCACTGTTTGCATCAAACTGTGATGTCTACTGGTTTGGCAAGGGTGGCATGAGGTGGGAGCAGCTCATGCCAACTACGCACCAACTTGTAGACACTTGCCCTAAGCCAGACATACTTCTGAGCCATCTTGGAGTTAAAGTTTTGGGCCACAAAAGGGGTATAGGCTTAATTGAAGCAACTAAATCTGATAGGCTGTTCTTACAGTAATGTTACTTGCCTGTAAAGTTCTGTATTCAGACATTACAGAGCAAATGATCTGGACTTGAAAGATCACAAAGAAAGGTAAACATTCAAATATCTGGCTTCCTTTGTGATCTGGGTATGCACATTGTATGACACCCCAAAATTAAGCATTACAAAAATTGGCTTTATCTAAAAGATGGTGTGCACCTCTCAGAAGCTGGAAATACAGTTTTTCAGGGGGACCTCTGACATGGAATTCAAACAGTGTTGTGATGTGTGGTCACACTGATCAGCAGTACTCTCATGCTGCCTCACAAGGGCTCTTTTCAGAGCCTTTCATATGTTTGTCAAAAAATAGAAGAGATACACCTGCAAAGCATACAACAACAGCTTTTTTTTTCCTTTTTGGCAACACTTCTGAAAGTACAGGCTTTTATCATGATGGATGTCAGTGACTCTGAATGCACTGACACTAGAGCTATTGACACCAGTTTAGAGACTGAGGGGGAACATACCCCATGCTTTGGGAAAATGTGAAGATTTTGCAGCTGCTCAGACAACTGATCCTAGTTTGGAGAGGCTGAGAGCTTGTGCAGAATCTGATGGGACACAGCACTGGGATGTGACATGAGACATAGGGTATTGTGGAACAACGGACTGCTGTATTCACAGGACATGAAGACAGAGTGAGAGGTGATGGGCAGGCAGCTTATCATTCCCCAGGAGTATCGTGAGTGGTATCTCAAGGTCACCCAAGATATCCCCATATCCAGACATCTGGGAATCACACACATCATGCAGTGACTGGCCTAAAAATTCTATTGGTCCAACTTCACCCAGCAGGTAAAGGAGAATTATAGGTCTTGTCACCTGTGCCAACAGATAGGGAAGGCAGGCAGTAAAACAAAAGCTGCCTTACTTTCCTTGCCTATTGTGAAGGAGCCATTCCAGAGGATAGGAATGGATACTGTGGGACCCTTGAGTACCCCAAGCTCCACCAGAAAAATATTTATCCTGGAGTGGTCAATTACACCACTTGATACCAAGAGGCAGTCATTTTCTCCTCCATTAAGGCACCCAAGGTGGCAAATGCCTTGCTAGGGATTTTCTTCTGTGTCAGGTTCTCACAGGAGGTTATATCTGACCAAGGGTCTAACTTCATGTCAGACCTGATGAAATCATTGTGGGAGAAGTGTGGGGTAGTGCAGAGATACATGACACCTTATCACTCACAAGCCAAAGGGCTTGTGGAAAGATTCAATGGTACCCTAAAAATTATGCTCCAAGCATTTGCTGAACAGCATGGAAGGGACTAGGAGAAGTACTTTCCCACCTGTTGTTTGCAAACAGGGAAGTACCCCACGAGTTGACAGGATTCTCCCCCTTCAAATTCTTATACAAATGTAGTGTACATGGGGCCCTAGACTTGATCTGTGAAGACTGGGAAGGCAAGAACACCACCCAGGGAACTCCCATAGTGGAGTATGTCCTTAGGCTGAGAGAGAAACTAAAGAAGCTTATGGGGGTGGCCCAAAAGCCTGTCAGCTGTTTAGCAGAAGTAAACAATCTGGTACATCTGCAGAACCAGAGCTCACTCTCACAGCATAGATCAGGAAGTAATGGTTCTCATTCTAGTCCAGAAGGACAAGCTGCTGGTTAAGTGGGCGGGACCATATAAGGTAATGTGACAGGTAAATGACATGAGTTACATAGTAGAACTGCCTGACAGGAGACATATCCATTGAATGCACCATGTTAATTTGATGAAGCCATGTGTAAATAGGGCCAACATGGTGTTTGCTGTTTGTCATCCTGGGAAGGGGATGGAATAAGTAAACCACCCTCTTGGACTTGTTAGAGAAAAGCAAGCAAGAGTCACAAATGGACACAATCAAACTGTCACCACAGTTGTCCTCAGAACAGAGTCACGATGTAAGGGAGGTCTTAGAGAACTTTGCCGCTTTATTTATGGCCAAGCCTGGACCGACCTCCTTATTGGCCCATGATGTGGACATGGAGATGAAAGCACCCATATGAAAGACAGCCATTTGGGTGTCTGAGGCTGTCCTAAGGGACATTAGGAGAGAGGTGGAGGAAATGCTGGAGTTAGGGGTAATCCAGAAATCCCATAGTCCCTGGGCCTTGCCCATAGTTCTTGTCCCAAACCAGATGATTCTACCCATTTTTGTGTGGACTATCATGAACTCAACACAGTCATGAAGTCTGCCACCCACCCAATGCAGATGAGTTGTTGGACAACATGGGTGGGGCAACCTTCCTAACAACCATAGACCTGACAAAGGGGTACTGGCAGGTGGAGTTGACTGCCAGAGCTAGGGAACAGTCAGACTTTATCACCCCAATAAGCCTCTTTGAATTTAAGGTGATGCCTTTTGGGATGAAGAACACCCCTGCCTCATCCAAAGGTTGGTCAACCAGGTGTTACATGGTACTGAAGAGTAACCAGTGGCTTATCTGGATGATATTGCCATCTTCAGTACCAGCTTGAAGGAACACCTGTCCCATATAAGGGAAGTGTTAGGCAGGATACAGATGGCAGGACTCACTGTAAAGTCCAGAAAGAGCCAGGCTGCCATGGCTAAGGTGTTATACTTGGGACATATAGTGGGAAGGGGACAGCTACATCCAAACCAAGCCATGATAGAGGCCATTGAGGCATGGCCCAGGCCAGAGACCCAGAAGAAGGTCAGAAGCCTCCTGGGGACTGCATGGTACTACAGAAAATGTGTACCAAATTACAGCATCCTGGCAGCTCCCTTGTCTAGCTTGTTAAAAAAAGGCAACCCCAGAAAATAAAATGGGTCCCAGCATGTAACAGGACCTTCACCCAGCTTAAATCTGCACTGTGCAGCACCCCAGTGCTAACCAGCCTGGGCTACTCTAGGTCATTTGTTGTTCAGATAGATGCCTCAGATGTGAGGATCTGTGCCATCCTCAGCCAGACATCCCAGCAGTGTAAGGATCACCCAATTATGTATCTAAGCAGGAAGCTACTTCCCCTACAGCAGGCATACTCCACTGTGGAGAAAGAATGCCTTGCCATGGTGTGGTTGCTTAAGATGCTAGAGTCATACCTCTGTGGGGGGCCCTTCAAGGTACAGACAGACCACAACCCTCTGATGTTGCTTAACTAGATGGTAAAAACAAATGGGAGCCTCCTTCACTGGAACATTGTGCTATAGGCAAATGATATGGACATAAAACATAGGTCGGGATCTGCTAATGCAAAATGCAGATGGTCTATCTTGCCAGTTGGAGTAAGGGGCAGAACTGGTTGAAACTCTTACTAAAAAGGGGTGTGTTCCCCCAGTTCTGTTAAGGAGGGAGGAGTGTGGCAAGATAAGGACATACCATATTGTTTTGATCATGTTTTATATTTTTTTAATGTGAGAAATGTATCAGATGCCAGGGTGGCCTAATGTAAGTGCAAGGGATCATGCTAACAGGTACAGGTGCCCTAGAATAATGCTGGAACTCTTGTTACTGGGCAGAAAAACTGTTTTGCTGCTAGCAGAGGCTAGAGTTAATTAAATTGTCTAAAATGAGACAAAAGAATAATTAAGCCTAGCTGGGAGGCCAAGTAGACCCATTTGTTTTTGAAAGGACAGGACCTCCTGAGGAGTTAGATGTCTGGGCATCCTTTGTGTTGAGAGGTCTGCAGAGATTTAATCTTGTTGCTAGATGAATCGGCCATCATTTAGTTAATTGACTGTATTTAAGTGCTGTTTAACTAGAGCTATCTCCCAGCAGGGAGGTTGGACTATACCCCAGAAATCTGATTCGAGTTGGCTAACCTCATGTTGTTTTTCTATATTCAAGAAACTGTGTATCTGTGTAATTGTAATAAAATACTAAACTTTGATTGGTTGGGTAACCATAGAAACTGAAATGCTAGCCAATTACAGGGTAGCCACTATTCACTGGACCTGCCCTTTTGAACCCCTTTAAAATCAGGATGCAGAGGAGTATCTGAGCTTTTTGTTGCCTTTTTGCTGCAACCTCTGTATTGCCATTTTGTACTTTGGACCTTCTTTACCTACATATCTTGAGCAGAGACTATTTTTCCTGGATCACTGAAAGCCAAGACTTCAACAACCACACTTCTAAGGACACTTTTGCACTTCAAAATTCCAACTAAAGACTCAAGGTATACTTTTAACCTCAGAGTTTAAAGTGTAGAGTTTTATGTATATGTTCCTTTTATTTTTCAGTATACTGTAACCAATCACCACATTATTTTGTCTTTATGTTATTTACTGTTTTCTAATTGATTTAATTAGTAAAGCCTTTGGCTTATTTTAAAATAATCCTTCCTATGTTGTTTGTGTGTGCTGCCTGGGTAAGAGTTGTTAAAACTATACTATACCTATGTGATCACTTAAGGGCCAAAACACTACCAAAAGTGAAATACCATTAGGGACTTTGTGACAAAAGGAGGGGAAGAAATACGAAGGGTCTCAAGAGGAGCCTGTAGGGGTTTGAACTGAGTGCTACATTTCTGGGGAAAGACCCAGTAATAGGGAGTATAGGTCCCCCTGAAGCCTATACACACCTGTGGCTTTCTGGGTCATGGTGCAGTGGCTGAGGGAGTTCTACCCCAGGAACACAGACTCAAGAATGTATTTGTATCCTCGTGCATGAAGAAAGGGTATCTCTGATCCCACCCCCGTCACAAAAGGGATTTATTGTGATGCAAAGAATCCCACCCCAGAGGAGTGGACTGTGACATATGTGTTGAGCTGCATTGGTTCCCTGCAGTGTATATATCAGACTACATGCAGCCTTACCACATGGAGCTGTATGCTTTTATTTGTCACCATCTTCACCTTGCTAGGCACTGGAGTTGTCAAACAGGATGACACCATTGCTTCCTGCTGTCCATAGAATGGATGCTGTTGTTGTATTGAATACCTCACAATATGGCATGGCTGAACACATTGCCTTTTTGGAGCATAACACAACACTAAGGAGGTGGGAGGATTTCATGGATGCAGGGGGCATAATGGATGCTGTCATGTGTAGTGCCATGCTCAGCTGCCACACACTGGTCAACAGACAGTCTGAAACCTAAAGAAGTGGCTGCCATTCAGTGTTCACATCTGCTAATTTTTTTTCCACCCTGAAAAGTACAGTGTTGGCTCAGGAATGACTCAGACTTTGGGGGGGAAGGGTGTGATTCAATTGTGCCTGCCACTGCACTTTAGTGCCCTACTCAGTGTTGATTGGACAGACTCTGACATTCACGATCTGCTCTCTGACTGGCTGACATGTCTGCTTTTGCTGCTCATTTTACTGCAAATGTGGCACTACATTTCCATTTTGTCAGTTAATAACAGCAGTGAAGCAGCATCAGGTCTGACTTCACTAAAATTAACAGCTGACCACCTGATGCACATGGATGGCCTGGGAGTCCTTTTGATACACCTATGGAATTTAATAAAGAAATTGTGATTGCACCTGAGCACTATTACAGTCGATCAGACCCCACAGCCCATTTGCTGCATACCTTTTGCTGCTATTATAGTCATTCTCAAAAAGAGAGACCACTCCTAAATCATTACTGCCCCCTCAAAACTGTTAATAAAACTAGTCACTGCATATGTATGAAAATAATCAGCGGTTATGTACTGTATATGTGGAACTCTGTATCAATGTTCATGTACAGGTGCCATCCTACATTGTATTCTAGCTATGCTTCTTACAGCCCTTCCACTTTATTTCTATGCAGTTTTGTGCTTGGTCAATACCCTGATTCAACAAAATTAGTTTATTCCTGCCTGTTACCTTTTTTTCCTGTTTTAAAGATATCAATTTAGAAAATGTCACTTTCAGACCCCCACATTCTACTGTCATTCCTGACCACCCCCCATTTTTATTCATAAATACTTTTTCCACCTCTACTAAATGCAATGAACTCAAGCTTAGCAATCACCCGCATACATAGGTATATTCCAATGTGAGAACAGGTGATTGCATTTAAAAATGGTACAGAGCTGACGTGCCTGCTAGCAGCACGGGCTATCTTTTGTTTAACACTTTAGCAAAGGTGAACCATTACTGATCATAAACAGAAATGAGAGGGATTGCTATATAGTTTTTTTTTTTTGGGGGGGGATAAATTCACAAGAGGCAGCTTTGTTATTTCCAGAATGACTTTATCATCCACTACCACTTGCCTCTGTATTTTCAAATCCAAAGTCTGACCCCTGGTTTCTCCTACAGCTTGGACATCTTAATATGGAGAGAAGGTAGCACAAGGGATAACATATGATACCTTTTTACTTGTTCAATTGCTAGTATAATCGTGTTGCCATTTGATGTACCAAGTACCAGAAAGTTAGTCAAGACAGCAGGACCTTCAATTCATTTACATTTGCATGAAGATTACTATGATTCACAACCAGGCATGAAGGTATAGGGAGGGCTGTGGAACTCCTACATTGGTAGGGCCATGTTACTGCTCTATACCATGTACAATACTCTGTGGGTGTCCCCAGACTGGTGTTAGAGAATGCAAAAACTGTTTACCATCACTAACATCTAGTAGGTAGCATTAGTATCATGCACTGCTGAAAGGTTAACTCCTCCCTGCTGTGGTTAGAGGGAAACACATATGAACACTGTGTCTCAGCTGCAGTGCATACATAACATTGTCTCACTATGACTGGTTAAGGTTTTACCTGAGATGGGGGATATTTTTCTTTATGTTGTACAATATTTTTATAGTACTTTGGAATTGTTGCTGATATATTTCATGGCACTCCCACTATTAGTGAGCTGCAAAGATTATTCAAATTAGTCTGTGGGACAGCGTGCATTTGTTGGTGAACACATGTTGTTCTCATACAGCATTTACTGGAAGCATGCATGCATATTTTTATTTCATTGCAAATGCTTCCTTTCTTTTAAACATGTGGATGAACTCATGTTAAACTTGTGCTGTACCTGAAAATAGGCATTGTATTTTTCTGGTGCACCTTCCTGGCAAAAAATCAATAAATAAATAAATTAAAAATGGTTGTCAACAAAAATCATGCTAAGCATCACTTGCCAGAGCCTAGTGAAAGATACTTTTTGATATACTCTCAAGTGAAAAACACTCTGAGACAGACAGAAATTAACTTCTTACTGATGGTCAACTGATCAGATGTTATGTCTGTAGATGAGCTTTATACTAGTCTGAGTGCAAAATCAGACAGGCTGGACATTATTCTCCCTAGATACAGTGTTTCATATTCTACTTTGAAACATAATGTGAAGTGGTTTTATCGCTGACTGTAAATGTGTCAAGCTGCATTAGTCATTTGCATATTCAGCTTGAGGATCTTCAAGCTCATATTTCTACAGTGTTTGCTTTAGCAGAAGCAGTATCCAAATCGTATACCACTTCCTGCAATTAAAAATAATTTAACTCCAAATGCCAGCAGCGATCTGTGTGCATTTGTAGCTGTATGTGTTAACACTAGTATTTATTTCAAATATATTTTCCAAAATTGTTAATTTAAATAAAGAAATGATGAGACTGATGCCTGGATTTCCAAAAGAGATAGCATACTGTACATGCAATTCCTAATTTTGGGCCATATCCATCATACAGAATATGACAAAATGAATGCTATTTTAAAACCTTTTGATGCATTTGTGCAATTTAAATGCTTTACAGAACAAAAGTTACAGGTGTCAGTTTCCGTGAGCAAATTGATAAAATTGCATAACAATAATAAATCATGTTTTATGCAGTCTACATTTATATTGCAAGTTTCACAATTGTGATAAAAAGACATTACAAACTTGGGTAGCCCTTTTGGAAATCCAGCAAGGACTGTCCCCCCTCCCCCCCTCCACTGTTGCCATCATGCTGTTCTTGACTCATGCCCAGTTCTCGCTTACATTGTTAAAAGACATAACTGAATATTACCCCACTACCTTTATTTGTCAAGTAAACTGAGGGCAGTTGGGAGAGTTTTTAGAAAAGCTGGCATCTTTTTTTATGATTCTGAAATGCTGCACCTGAGATGATGAACTTCAATGGACTGTCATCCTTCCCTAGGAATTACACACTCTGCAACAGTCCCTCAGGGCTTACCCATCCAAAGTGAGTCTCCTTATACAACATTTATGACTGAACCCAGCAGTGAGGGCTGGCCCGGTTAGGAAGTAACAGTGGGTACACTTTTCCCAGCCCCTCAGTTGTCCCTGCTCTAAGCCCAGCTGATAGATATGCTCCCATCTCTCAATGTGTCCCACTAACCTGGTGCATATTCTTGCTCTGAATCAACAGAACCCCCTGTGAAAAAAGAGCAGATGCTACAGTTCCCAATCATGGTCTCCTGCAGAGGTTGCTACAGATGTGCCACTCTCACTGAGGCTGAAGTGCTGCTTCAGCTGTGCCACTGTCTAAAGACTGCCCAACATGCATGAATCTGGGCTTGTTCCTGAACCCAGATGACTACAGTTCAGTGTTCTGATGCTAGAAAATTAGATGTGTGTTTTCACTTCTTCTTTTTATAAAACAACATTTGCAAGAAACTTCATTTTAAAAATGTGCTTATCAGAATTTGATGCTAAACATTTATTTATTTATAGCTTAAGAGTCTTAGCAACAAAATCAATTGAGCCCCCTCCCCCACCATCTACAAAAAAGAAAGATTATCTATGTATATATATAAAAAAGAAAGATCATCTATACATATATATATATATGTGTGTGTGTGTGTGTATATGTGTGTGTGTGTATATATATATATATATATGTATAAATCTAGATAGATATAAATGTGTGTGTGTGTGTGTGTGTGTGTATATATATATATATATATATATACTGTATATATATATATATATATATATATATATATATATATATATTTAGTCTTAGTCTGTTAATGAAAAATACTGGCTGATTATAAAACAAACTAGAAAAAAAAAGTCTTATTAAAAGAAACACATTACAGACTGCAGCTGTGGTTCACTGTCAGCACTGTCTGTTACAATCAGCTGTTAACATATTCCTACATATGTTAACACCCGATCTTCTATATATGTTTTTGGTTTATTTCAATTATTGACAGTCATATGTGAATTAATTATGCTGGTGATAACATATTTGGGTCACTTGTTATTGCAAGTATTGTAATTTACTCTCAAAGTTTACTAGGTAGTGATATATGGTATCAAGTGGTGTGTCCATGGGAGTTGCTGGATAGGGGTGGGTGGCTGTTGTTGCAGTGCAGATGAACAAGTGAATCAGAAATAACTTTTATTTTACATTTTACAAATATACCAGTGAAAATAACATATGGGTGACCATACATCAGGTCTGCACACTTACCAATTACTTTGCTAACTGCTGATAATGTTCGATTCAGTTAACATTTCATCTAGCATAAAAATGAATACTTGCCATTTTGATATTGGTGGGTGTGTGCTTGCGTGCATGCATATATGTATGTGCTGGTGGGCAGGATAGCGATCCCAAGTTAAGGAGCTGTATAGAAGTCAAGATGATGGCAACACTGAGTTGAGAATCCCTTTTGCTCTGCGTGCTAACTGAGAACCTTTTCTCCTTTGTGGAAGTTAAGAAGCCTGTCAGATGTCCCTCGTCATGCAGCTGCACCAAGCAATCTGTTATTTGCGTTGGCTCTTTGATAAACTATTGCCTGACAATACTTATATTGTCCAAAGCTGAAGGCTGAAGTCAGTATGACTATTGGAGAGCAGTATTTCATCCTGAGGGGTCAAGATTGTCCTACTATATCCCAAAACATCTGGCCAATATCTGCTTTATTAAACCTTTTCTCAAACATTGGCATTTTGGTTGTTAGATGCCATAAAGCAGTTTAATGAAGCAATGCCATAAAAAAGTAGGAGATGGTTGTTGTGGCTGGGTCGGCGGGTGGGCTTGGAGGGTACACAGTTTAAAAGGAAAAAGGGACTGCTGAAAACTGAAAAAGAGATGTGAGATGGCATGCAATAGCCTACATGAATAGAGAGTGAAAACTGACAACTGTTTCTAGGTTGGTGGGGGGACAGGGAGCTCACTATCATGACTGGGAAGGTGTAGACTGCTAGCCTACCAGGGAAACAAACATGTACACATCCATTGGCAAATGATGATACAATTATACTATCTCAAAAGTAAAAGAACTGCTATGCAAAAAAAACTGCATTAATGTACCAGTTAGGGTTTAAGTTAATGCCACAAAAGTAGAGAAATGTGGCATTAGAGTTTTCAACCCTAACCCCCCACCACCCAAGCAGCAAAATGATAAGCTCACCATTGCAACCACAGACAGCCATCATCAGGGAAGACAAACAACACACAACTGTTTCCAGATGACACAAATGCAGTAGCACCGAAGCGCTACCTTCTTGGATTTGTATCTGTGGCCTCACCTGTGGCTGTATGTCTTAAAGATTGTTCTGTAGACAGAAGACCCCATTGGGCCTGCACCGCTGTATACGTAGGTACTCATGCGGTGCATGTTTAGATGTCTTCTACATGAAAGATTATGGACTTCGTAACCTGGCAGTGATAGCTTTGTTCTCATCTTGAAGTTGGCACTTTTTGTTCATGTGAAAGAAAGATCTGAAATCTAGAGAATGTCCTGCAGAAATCTTCTAACCCAGGGCTAGCTGTCCCTGTGTGACTGGAAGTGCTTCTGGTACTATGTGGAGTGTGAGCAGGGAGCAGTCAACTAGTCATGCCATGTGAGCCTGTGAGAGAATAATTCTCGCAAGTCAGGAGTCAGGACTTGGCCAGGACCAAGTGAGTTAGATGGTTGGTGCCAACAAAACAATGGGGATCTGTGCATTCATGAAATTGATGCCTATGCACTGTGTACCCAAGACACATAGGTAACTGTAATTGTGAATGCTGCACAATGGGGTTCCAACAGACCCCTGGTGGCATTCACCAAGGTGCACAAGGCACTTGCATTCCTGCCTCCCCAGCCCCTCAAGTAACATCATGCTGGGGGACATGTTGGGGGCATGCTTGCACTATGAGGCATTCACTAAGCCACATAGTGTCAGGCACAGTGGGTGCCAGATATGCCAGCTGAGACCAGGCATAACTCAGTATGCATCCCAGTGTTCTTCATCCACCAGATATAGCAGTACCAGGTTATAGACCTCTATGCTGCCTCAGCACACCAGGCTGCAGGGGAGGGCTGGAGCAGTGGCTCGGGTGAGTGCCCAGCAGGAGTCCATATGTTGCTGCTTTATGTGGCTGGCTCATAAGATGTGTGCCTGCTGTGTGTCTGCAAGGGATCCACTGAGGGACCCAGTACAGGCATCCAATTGGATACCCACCCGGGTCTGCAGCTCGGCCCTTGACTGCTCGCATGACCCTGCATGCTGAAGGGAGGTGGACAGGTGCCCCATGGGTTCATGCCTTCTTGCATACTGCACACCCTGCACCTGTCTGGGGCCATGTAAGTATGCAGCAGGGTACACACCTCAGGCACATATCACCCACCAGTTAGTGCATAGGGCCCAATATGAATAAATAACCAGCCTGGCTTTATTATAAAAGGAGCAGTGAGGTAAGTCTGCTGCTTTGTATTAATAATTTTGTTTGTATTGAATGGTCTTTTCTGATGGTGAGGAGCTGGGCTGCATCAAGTGATTCAAGTGATCTCTCTTTCCCCTTAGCATGCCTCTTGCTTATAGCCTCCCATCCCCCTGCTATGAGCAAGCATGGAACCCATGAAGTGAAGTCCACATGCATCTGATAGTGGATGGCAATTCTTCATCATTAAAACCTGTGCTGCATTCAGACGAGGCATTAAGTCATTGTTTTTTGACTTTGGTGTCTAGCATGACTTCTGAGTGGGTGTTTAGGATGGGATGAAACTACCACTGGCATTGCCCCTGCCTTTGCCATGTGACTGGGTTTTTTTCATGACACAGGAGATGCTTGGCATTAAGTCATCATCTGTTACAGTTGGCTGTGCAGTGGGGTGGGGGGACCATTAGACTACCAGGAAAACTACTCATATATTTAAATCAAATGAGTCAGGATTCATGCAGGGGGGTGGGAGGGACCACTAGACTACCTGGGAAGCTACTCATAACTTTAAAACAAATGGGTCAGTATTCATTCCGGGGAGTGGAGGGACCACTAGACTACCAGGGACAATATTCTTCATTCTATTGTGTATGGGTCAGGAGCATACCTCACAACTGTCCCTGATTTTCAGGGACGTTCCTGACTCTGCCTCAATATATTACTCTGTCCCCCCCCCTCACAGTTGTGTTTCCGTGGCTAAACAGTGGCAATTGTAAGCACAGAATAATGTCAAGCATTACAGTAACAGACTTGTTCTTCTGTAGCAAATGCATTTTGCACTAAGCCCCATATTCTACCAGCTGTCTGACTGAATATCTCTACTTTTGAAGATGTGTCCCTGACTATGGTCCTTTGTCCCTGATTTGTTTAAGCCTTGTCCCTGATTCAGGAGGCAAGGGGTTGTGAGCTATATGCACCGACTGTGCCTGGCAGCACAGAGTTCCTGCTGCTTCCGGCCTGTACTTCTATTACGACCAACAGGGGATGCTGAGGATATGCCTTGGCCTGCAGCATCTGACCTGTACTTCCATTCCAACCAAAAGGGGGAGCTTTGTGCTCCATGAAGTTGCACCTGGCAAACTGCATGGTAATATATGCTAAGCAGCACTTAATGAGATGCAAATGTACCTGTCTGTCCACGGATTACCTAAGTAGGCTCATTTGCATGGGAGCTTTGAATATAGCTCCCATTTGTCCCGGGCTAACCAGTTTGTACTGGGCTAATGTGTTAGCACTGTGTAATCAGGTTAGCCCTGGCAAACCTCGCTTCAGCATAGCACAGTTCTGCAGTGTGTGGCTTACATTGTTGTTTGTAGTCATACCTCTCAACTGTCCCTGATTTTCAGGGATGTCCCTGATTTTACCTTAAAATTTTACTCTGTCCCTCCTAATTATTGTGTTTCCATGACCAAATAGTGGAGGTTGTAAGCATAAAATAATGTCAAACATTAATGTTACAGATGTGTTCTTCCTTAGACAATGCATTTTACACTAAACCACTTATTCTACCAGCTTCCTGAGTGGATATTATAAATTTTTAAGATGTGTCCCTGATTGTAAAACTTTGTCCCTATTTGTTTTAAGCCTTGTCCCTGATTTATGAGGCAAGGGATTGAGAGGTGTGTTTGCAGTAGATGTGAGAAGTTTCTGTGCAATCACACACAATGTTCACCACCTGCAACACTGGCTTGCTACAGAGTCTAATGAGCTGCAGTTGCAGTTTGCACTTCCCTGTTGCTATATTCAGTGCTGTCTTATTCCCAGGCTATTTATGCCCTGCACTCCCAGACTGGTTTGCCTGGCTTCCTTAGACTGCTATAGTCAGCAGGATTAGCACCAGGCTATTTCCTTTTCAATATAGTTTGCTTTGTACTCCGGGCTAAGCTAATTTAGCCCCGGAGCAACGTTTTGAATATCTGGCCCTTGATGTCATATTTTTCCAGTTAGTATAAGGGAAATTAAAGTCTCTGGTTACAACAATATCCCCTTTATCTGACATCTGTTCTAACTGTTTGTTAATTTCCATAGCTAACGTAAGATTAGTATTCGGGGCCCTATACACCACACCTATGTAAAGTTTTTTTTTAATTTATATCATCTACTTGAATCCATATTGACTCAATATTTTGTGCATTACTAGAATCCTCACAAATTTTACTACTAGTACAATCTTTCATATAAATTACCACCCCATCTCCCTTTTTTTACTCTATCCTGTGCATATAGAGTATACCCATTAATAATCTCCTTATTCCATGTACAATTTGTGTCCCACCACGTTTCAGTCACTGTGCAAATGTCTACATTCTCTTTATTTAGTAATACTTTAAGTTCAGACTTCTTACCATTATTTAGGTTATGTGCATTGAGTGACCGTACTTTAGCACCCTGGTGGCATCTCTTGTTACATTCTGCATGCTTGCTTGACATAATACCTTTCTCATTTATCTTATTTATAGCCCCCTCCCCTTTTTAATTAGTTTAAACAAGTGTTGTTTTATTTTTATTCCCAGTTTTCTGCTGTCCACTGTATTGAGATGTAACCCATTCCCACTATAGTAGTTGGTATTATCCATAAATTCTTCCCAATGAGTCAAACAACCAGCACCTTCCTGCAATGTCCATAGCCTAAACCAGTTGTTTATTTTTTTTTTCTTTTTTGTTCTTAGGTCATTAGCTCTCAGGACTGGTTGATTCTCAGAAAAGAAGATTTTACACTTCAAATTATTTGCTTCTAGTTTGATATTTTTATATTCCTCCATTATTTCTGTCACTGACTGATGTTGTGTATTGTTTATCTCTAGGTGCACAATAATAGCTGATGCATGGTCCTTTCCTTTAATGATGTTTGGAAGCATCCAATGGGCATATCTTATTTTAGCCCCTGGAAAGTAACTTGTGGTGATGTGCTCCTTATTGCCTTGTGCTTTATATCTGTCTGTATATTTCAGAATGGAATCCCCTAACACGTATTTGTTTTATTCCATTCTGGTCTTCTCCAATATTATGGCCATTACCTATTTTCAGACCCTCAGTTTCCATAAATTGATTATTTATTTGTGCCATTTTATTATTGGTAGTCTGGCTATCTCTAGTTAAATTTTCTATAAAACTCTCATCCGGTTATACATTACCATTAAGGCTATCTGTTACTAACAAGTCTGTACTGCCTACTAGTTCCTCGTGCTGATCTGTAGTCCTATGTCATCTATCTTTCACTGGGGTCTCCTTTGACTAATTTTGCTCCACAAGTGCAGCCTCAGTCTCATCCCCTTTTTCCTCTTCAGCTTCCTGAATGTTTTTAAGTAAGTCACCATTTTCTAGATATACTAATTGTGTAAACCTATTTACAGTTTCTATCCTAAACATCCCTGCCCTTCGATCTTTTGTAAATTTTCTGTTCTTTTTAGTCCAGTTTTCTTCCTCCTTGGTTTCTCTAGTCCTTTTCCTATTTTCTACACTACACATGTTGCCTGTCTGTGCTCTGCTTCCAGCAGTACATTCGTGCATGATATTTTTTTTTGTTATAGTGTCATAATTTGCAATTCCAGCATTAGGATCTTGCTCCTTAGCTCCTTTATAACATTGCATTAGCTACAGTACATCTAAATAGTAGAACTTCATTTATTTCTGCCATACTAATCTTACTACATTAAATGCAGTGAATGCCCAGTTCCCCTGACTCAAGCCTCACAATGTTGGAATCCATTTGTAGTTTACAATGATGTTTTACCAATAACTCCTACCTGGTCCCCAATTGTAGGTGTTTATTTACAATTGCCTTGTTGCGTGTCACCCAGCGATAATCCCCTGCTGTTCCTGCTGACATGGCAGACACAGCTAACTGCCTTAGCTGTGTCACCTTTGCTGTGCTCGCTGATGCCTGTGTTCACTGAGGCTCACTAGGATATGGGGTCTTATAGTCAGGGGATTGGAAGTAGTGCTGCACTCACTTCCAGTATCCTTGCTACACAAATCTCAAACAACTGGTTACAAATTGTTTAAAGGTGCCCTTAAAAGATCACCCAAACCATTTCTGAGACCCTGTAGTGAAAAAACTGCGCTGAAACAGACAAAACCTGCTGGTTTCCCAGTATCTCCTTGACTTTTCCTGTGTCTGGTTGCCTGGCAACACTCGAGTGTATTCTCTGAGCATCCCCTTACACTCGAGGAGTGAGTTAAGTTTTAAAATAAAGCTCTCATGTGGGCTTGGAGTAAAAAGTGCTGCCTTTCAGCCTGAAGCTTCTGATTGAATAAATACCAAGCAGTCAGTGCTCAAATATGTAGTCAGAGAACTAGAAGTAGCACTGCACTTGCTTCCAGTACCCTTGCCACACCAATCCCAACCAACTGGTTACAAATGGTTTAAAGGTGCCCTTAAAAGAACACACAAACCATTTCTTGGACCCTGTAGTGAAGAAATTGCGTTGAAACAGACAAAACCTGCTGGTTCCCTGATGTTTCCTTGGCCCTTCCTATATCTGGTTGCCTGGCAATGCATGAGGTGCATCCTCTGAGTGTCTCCTTACACTCAAGAAGTGAGTTAAGTTTTAAAATAAAGCCCTCATGTGGGCTAGGAGTAAAAAGTGTTGCCTTTCAGCCTTCAGCTTTCAAGTGAATAAAAAGGGTACTTTAGGGCAGCATTAACTTGGGACCACTATGGTAAGAAAGGTTTGAATGCAGCACAAGTCCCAGAGCAGTTCATAGTGCCAAACAGCCCATTATTCTTGAGAGTCACCCAAACTCTCAATGATCCCAATCTCTCTCTCTTTGTCTCAGTCGCTCTGTCCTGACTCAGTGGGTCCCCCTTCAGAACATTCAGTCCTCATGGTTTGGGGATTTGCAGGTTCTCTCATCACCCCTGCATCCATAAAGTAGGGGTGGAAGAACAATGAAGAAAAATCAAAACTGCCATCATAGAGGCAACAAGCCTATGTGTGAAGTAAAAAAAACACTGTGGCTCTCAAAAGAGGTGGTGGAGTAGGTTAGGGAGAAAACAATAGCATTCAGGAAGTGTATGGAATCACAGAAGGAATAGGACAGAGAACTGTATCAGTTAAAGCAGAAGAAAGTGGGGAAGACAGACAGAATAGCGAAGACCCAAACTGAGGACAAGATAGTAAACTCAGTTAAGAAGGGGGATAAAACCTTGTATAGGTACATCAGTGAGTGAAGGAAGACCAAAGGAGGGATTCTGAAGCTTAATAAATGGGAGGGGAGGTGGGAAGAGGGTGACAGTGAAAAGACAGAGATACTGAATGAATACTTTTGCTCAGTATTCACAAAAGAAAAAGAAGAGGTGGTACCTAAACCAAGCAATAGAAGCACTCTGGGCAGAAGGGTCTCCACAAGTCCATTCACAGAAGAAAGTGTCCTGAAAGAACTCTTAAAACTCAAGGTGGGCAAAGCAATGGGGCCTGATGGGATTCACCCCAGAATTCTAATATAACTAAGGGGAGACCTAGTGACACCACTGACTACCCTTTTTAACAAATCGTGGGAGGATGGGATGGTACCTGAGGACTGGAGGAGGGCGGATGCAGTTCCCTTTCACAAAAGTGAGAGCAAGGCAGAGGCAGGACACTATAGACCTCTTAGTTTGAGCTCAGTGGTAAGGAAAATGATGGAATGACTTCTGAAAGAAAGAATTGTTGAGTACCTGGAGGCCAGCAGGGCACAGGACCCAAGTAGAGATGCAGTGAATTTAAATTCTGCCAGCAAAGGCACTTTGCATTGTCACTCCGCTACATGAAGTGGCCGATGTAAAAGGCTAATTTCCCCTTGTAATTATTACTTCGTGTTGTCATTCCACCTTAACTCAAAGTAAGTCGAAGTGACAACAATATTGGCAGCCCTTCACACACATTCACCAAAATTAATGTGCATCCCCAAAAAGCTTATGTCTTGTGTCCAGAAAACTCCCCAGTGCTGACAAAGTGTAATGAGAGCAGAACAAATGCAAAGTCTCCCAAAATTAATTGCGCACTCAGACATCATGTGTGCAGTAGTCATATACAGTCACCAGAAATAATGTGCATCCCCAAAATGCTACTGTCTTGTGCCCAGATAATTACCCAGTGCTGACAAACTGAAATGAGAGCATAACAAGCTGTGCAAAGTCTCCCAGAATTAATGCCCACTCTGTCATGTGTGCAGTGGTCATACACAGTCACCCGAATTAATTTTCATCCCCAAAATGCTACTGTCTTGTGTCCAGAAAATTCCCCAGTGCTAATTAAGTGAAATAAGAGGGCAACAAAAAATGCAGTCTCCCAGAATTAATGGTGCACTTCATCATGCGTGCAGTGGTCACACACAGTCACCAGAATTTATGTGCATCCCCAAAATGCTACTGCCCTATGTCCAGAAAATTCCCCCAGTGCTGATGAAGTGAGAGTGTAACAAGAAATGCATAGTCTCCTAGAATTAATGGTGTACTACAAATACACAGACAGACAGAAGCGACATTGCAGAAGGACTGGAAGGAAAAGTATGTCTCTTTGCAGATGACACTAAGATCTGCAACAGAGTTGATGCACAGGGTGGGGTGGAAAGGATGAGAAAGGACTTGGCAAGGTTAGAGGAATGGTCAAATGTATGGCAGCTTAGATTCAATGCTAAGAAGTGCAAGGTAATGCACCTGGGAAACAAAAACCCAGGGGAAGAGTACACAATGGGGGGTGAGATACTAACAACAACAAAAATGGAAAGGGACCTGGGGGTAGTCATATCAGATGACCTAAAGGCGGGCAAGCAATGTGAGAGGGCAGCAAGGAGGGCTGGGGGGATACTGGGATGCATAGGGAGAGGCATCACCAGTAGAAAACAGGAAGTTATTATCCCTCTGTACAGACAGCTGGTGAGACCCCATCTGGAGTACTGTGTGCAGTTCTGGAGACCCAATCTCCGCAAAGACATAGACAGGATGGAAGCTGTCCAGAGGAGGGCAACTAAAATGGTGCAGGGTCTGCACCGGAAGACATATGAAGAGAGACTTAAGGAGCTTAATATGTAGCCTCGAGGAAAGAAGGAGAGGGGACATGATAGAAACGTTCAAGTACCTCAAGGGAATCAACAAAGTCCAAGAGGGTAGCATCTTTCAAAAAGAGGTGTGCAAGAACAAGAGGCACAATTTGAAAATAGAGGCGGCTCAGAGGTAATTTAAGGAAGTATTTTTTACACAGAGGGTTGTGGATGCATGGACAGCCTTCCAAGGAGGTTGTGGAGTCAAAATCAGTGGTGGAATTCAAGCATGCATGGGATAGTCATAAGGCAGTTCTGGGGGACGGGGGTAGGAAGAAGTAGGCTGCTGGTTAACTAGGATCTGCAGCTTATCCAGTAGGTAGGGAAATGGGCAGACTGGGTGGGCCAAGCGGTCCTTATCTGCCATCAAATTCTATGTTTCTATGTTTCTATGTATCAAGATTGCGTTGTCTACTCAAGAGATGCAGCTGCAAAGGCACTACACCTAACCAGTGCTCACAAGTCACAAATCCAAATCTGGAAAAGAATACCTTTTGCTGGTTGGGGGGGGGTAGTGCATGGCAGTAACAGTCCACTACCAGTAAAGATACCACAAAGCAGTATAAAATATTCATGCAGGTGTGGTGGATAGCAGGTTGACACTGCTGCAATCACTCTGTTGCACATTAAAAGGTGTCTGATTTAATGGCACTCATCTCACACACACACACTACAAGTAATACATAGCAAATTGAAAACCTTTAGTAATATAACCAAATGTTTTAAACAAACTGAAATTATACACTGCTTCACCACAACAATCAGCAAAAAAATGTCAAGAATTACAGAAAATATTACTGTGTGTACATTAACACAGTTATACAAGAAAAATATAACCAAAACAGAAAGACTGCCTTTTTCTCCCAGTTAATCTACCTAGACCACAGTTACGCCCCGCCCCCAAAGCACACTTCACAGTACACAGACTGACTGTTCTAAATTAACATTCTAAATTGACACACAAACAATAGGCACTTGATTATATGAACACAGGAGAGTTTCCTATAATCGATGTACTAAATTATGAGCAAAAAAAATAGCTCAAAAAAGTATTTTTTAAGAGATTTTAGAGGATTTAAATCACAGGGCTCTGCGAGGAAATTGTCTCCATCTTCCACTACACACACACACGCTACAAAGAACTGAGGCTGTGCAGGACAGTCTAGAGCCCATGTGACCTTCAATCCCATAAAGCACTGCAGAATTTGCCTTTGGAGCTCAAAAACAAGGTGAAGTGAGGCGAAGTATATTGATAGCAGTGTACTTCATCTTAAAACTGGTGGAGAAGTGGTTTGGGGAAGGCGGAATAACATAAAGTCACTGTTTCCAATGGACTTCGCATTCCCCATTGTGATGCGAAATACTCCACTTCACATTGTGGAGTACTTCAAGGATTCCACATTACTCCATGAATCACTTCGCAGAGTGAATTTGGGCCACTTAGCCCACCACTAGACCCTAGGCAGCATGGAGACACAGTGGGAAAGTCACGTCAGATAAATGTAATCGATTTATTTGACTGGGTGTCCAAAGTTGTAGACAAGGGAGGGGCTATGAATATGGCCTAACTGGACTTTAGCAAGGCATTTGACACAGTCCCACACAACAAAATTACTAAACAAGTTAGCCAGCCTGGGAGTGGGTCCAAGGGTAGTTGACTGGGTAACAAATTGGCTGCACAATAGGACACAGAGGGTAATAGTAAATGGAATTCACTCTGAAGAAAAGGGGATTACTAGTGGGGTACCGCAGGGTTCAGTACTGGGACGAGTCCTCTATAATGTCTTTATATTTATAAATTTCAGAGGGTCTGGAAGGAAAAGTATGCCTCTTTGCAGATGACACAAAGATGTGTAACAGAGTTGATACTTAAGGGAGGGTGGAATGGATGAGAAGGGACTTGGCAAGGTTGGAGGAATGGTCAAAAGTATAGCAGCTTAGATTCGATGCAAAGAAATGCAAAGTAATGCACCTAGGAAACAAAAACACAGGTGAAGAGTACACAGTGGGGGGAGGGAGGTACTAACAGCAACAAAAATGGAAAGGTTGGCAAGTAATTTGAGGAGGCAGTAAGGAGAGCTTGGGGGATAGTGGGATGTATATAAAGAGGCATCACAAGTAGAAAAAAGGAAGTTGTTATTCATCTGTAGAGACAGTTGGTGAGACCCCACTTGGAGTACTGCATGCACTTCTTGAGACCTCATCTCTGCAAGGACATAGACAGGATGGAGGTGATCCAGAGGAAGGCAACTAAAATGCTGCAGGGTCTGCAACAGAAGACATATGAAGAGAGACTAAGAGAGCTTAATATGTATACCTTTGATACGAAGCTGCCTGACTGTCGAGAGTTTTAAAATAGAGTTGAAAACTTTTTTATTTGTAAAAGCTTATAGTCTATGATTTTATACTGTTAATATTGTATTGTTTTGCTTATTGTTATCTGTAAAGCACTTTGATCTCTGGAAAAGCATTTTTTTTAAATACATTTTTACTTAATTACTTTGAGGAAAGGAGGGAGAGGGGGGACATGACAGAAACTTTCAGGTACCTCAAGGAAATCAACAAAGTCCGAGAGGGGAGCATCTTTCAGAAAAAGATGTGCAAGGACAGTGGGGCACAATTTAAAGACAGAGGAGGGATGGCTCAGGGGCAACGTGAGGAAATATTTTTTTTCATGGAGAGTGTGGTGGACGCATGGAACTGCCTTGCTGAGGAGGTTGTTGGATCAAAAATACTGGTGGAATTCAAGAATGCATGGGACAGCCATAAGACAATTATAGTGGGTGATAGGAGGAAGCAGGCTGTTGGTTAACTAGAATCTGCAGCTTATCCAATAGATAGGGAAATGGGCAAACTGGGTGGGCCAAGAGGTCCTTATCTGCCATCAAAGTCTATGTTTCTATGTTTTTAAGTCTGTGTTTCTTTTTCCAGGTCTGGCAGCAACTGTCCCTGAATTGAGAAGGGGAAACATCCCACGGAGCTCTAAATCAACTCTCTGTTTGCACACTACACTCCTTGCCACATTCGTGTCCACAGGATCCCTACACATATCAGCACAGACTGCCAGGGCACTCTGAAACTTATGGCTCCTGGCTCCCTTCTGAATGTTAGCTGCCCTCTAAGATGCTGTGTAGCTTGTGGCTACTGGCTCCAATTTCTTCCTCTGTGTCCCTCCATCTGCAGCCAGCCAGAGGCCAGAGCAGGCAGTCAACTCTACCCAGCCCTAACTCCCTCTTACTCCTTTGCTGATCACTCCTCCTAATAGAACTTCCCTCCCACCTAAACTGCTAGTATGTATCCCCCAGTGCACCCATGGTGACCTCCCAACCTGTTGGAGGCTCTACCCGAGTGCTGAGAAGAATGAACCCTTTTTACTATTGTGCTGAATTAGGCCACAAAAACCCAGGGAGGGCTGAATAGAACTAGTAATCTCCCAAAGTGGGTTTACATAAACATAGGAACTGATGGCTGATAATGACTGCTAGGTCCATCTAGACTGCCATTTTTAATTATGATCACTTTTGCAACAGATTCAAATTGCCCTACAGCACTGTCTCTTCCACCCACTTCCTTCCTCCTAGGATTCCTTTGTGCCTGTCCCAGGCATTTTTGAAACCAACCACTGGTTTCACTCCCACTGCCTCCCATAGAAGGCTGGTCCAGGAATCCACCACTTATTCTGTGAAGAAGTACTTCCTCACATCTCTTCTGAATCTACCTCCTTACAGTTTCATATCAGGACCCCTTGCTCTACATCACCTTTTTCTGTGAAACATAACTCCGTCCTGTACCTTATTAATCCCCAAGAGGTATTTTGAAGGTCTCCATAATAGCCCCACTCTCCCTCCTCTCCTCCATGGTGTACATATTGAACTCTTTCAGTCTCTCTTCATAGGGCTTCTGATGCAGACATTGCACCATTTTGGCATCTTTCACCTCTCTTCATGCTGCTTTCTCCTTTTTTCCAACTGTTTCCCCTTCCACACCTTTCTCCTTTGACTGCTTCTTTCTCCCTTCTTTCTTTGCTAACCTCCTGCTTCCTTGAATAACTTGTATCCTGGTGGGACTGTCTCCATTTGGGATCTCCCTACTCTCTATCTCAGCTTGTGGTGGCCCACTTTCTACCTCCCTTGTTTCTTCCAGCACCCCCCTCAGCTACATTAAATGTCCATTGAAGTATCATTGGAATCATCCACTGAGGACTGTGGTTGCCTCCTGGAGAAAGCTGGCCGTCACCTCAGTATAAGGTCTTATCCTTCCAGGTTGTTCCACAGTCCCATGTATAGACATACCTCTCCTTCCTGCACCATTCCATCTACAATTACTTGAAGGCCTTGGTGTGGGCCTTCCTGTCCATCCACATACAGTATAGGACAACACACACTTGCCATTCTCATTTTAAACACATGGGAAACACAGGATCAACCAGATAAATGATCTTCCTTTACCAGAAATTATATTTACACTAGGAGATGACTACAGCAATTCATCTTTATGTTTAAGGCCATGAAACACCCTTATCAAGTTAATCTATTAGCAGCCATAGTGACTCTGACCAGATTTTGTTATTATGATGTAGACTGACTGGTGAGACATTGTGTCTTGTAGCCAAAACACTAATGGAAGGATCATTGTTACTTCTAGTAACTACCAAATATGAAAAAGAATACTAGTCTGAATGAGCTTGTACAAATAACATTATGTGTGAAATTTATTTCTGGGTATTTTACCTCCCTTTTTTACTGTAATTAACAGGTATACAGTAATTTATTAAGAATGCATTCTTTTTTCAGGTGTTGATATGTAGTACAGTAGAAGCCACTCAATCAGGACACCCTGGTGGCAGACTTTTTTCCTAATGAAGCAGTCTTCCCAATAGCCAAGTTCATGTAGTTTATTTGTTCAACTTTAAGTCATTACAAAGTTCCAATAAATATACAAAACAGAGTACAGTACTATACAAAAACTATGAACAGTAATATAATATTGTGCAAACATCCAGCCAACAATATTATAACAAATGATGCGATTTTCTCCAGATTAAACAAATAGTCAAAAGTTGTTACATGTATCCAGCTCTTTAAAGATTTCTCCAGAAAATTAATACATGAGAATGAAAATAAATCCCAAGTCAGAGCTAAGTGGCTCCATCTGAACACAGGAGTCCATCATGTTATGTAACCATAGTTATAAGTTTTTTATGGGTCTGTGCCCTGCAAATGCTTTTTGGTATCTTACCAGTTCATTTAATTACAAAGTCACTTAGACTAAAATAAGTTAATAAGAAAATGAGTAAAACGCATGGCTGCTTCACAGTTTTCAGTGCTAAATGTGAGGAGCATAAAAGTATCTGGCCATTTTTTTTTCCTTTTTTCTTTTATATTTGCACTTTAGAGTGTCAATTTCAATGTCTTGCTTATGGCTTAGTTGCCTCAAGTTTATTTTTCCTTTCATAAGAGACATAAAAAAGTGGTGCCTTTGTAAAAGGAGATTCTCAGGATATCTTCACCTTGAGTCACTCCACAGTAGTCCATAGTGCAAATCAGTGGTCAAAACAAGATAAAAAAAATCAGACAGCATTCATAACATGATTCTGTCCTTTAGGAGTCTTTTTATGACATTTTTAGAATCTACTGTATATCTATTAATAACACATGTATGTAAAGTCATCAATATACAACAATGGAGTAGCACCTCTTACAGTAAATGAGAAAATACCCCACTATAAGTTTCAAATTTTCTTGAGTTGCTAAAGCAGTGTTTATATAAAATTAGCAGAAGGAAATCTCATCTCTTTCAATCAGTCAAACAAGTTCCCTTCTCCTATTCTTGGAGTCCATTAATTTCTGACCATAACTTCCATGGTCTCCAAAATGTTCAGAGAGCCAGCAGAAACTCTGGAGGATATTCAACAGCATTCTTTCTTCAGAGACAATTTGACACTGCCTATCCCCAAATATATTTGGCAATTGCTTCCTATGCACTTAGCATTTACTCCGTCCTTATCAGCCTCCTGGTTTCTCTCCTGCTCAGGTTCCTCAGCTTCTGTACTCCATATCAATATCAAACATGTTCATCTGGTGAATTAAAAAGTCATTCAAGCTGGGTTTATCTGAGGTATCTGAAATTAAAAAAAGAGAAAGACAAGCAGGCCTGGTGGCACTGAGGGCTGAGACACTGGATGCCTTACCTCGTGGCATGCTGGTGACCGGGGTTCAGGAATGAGCCCAGGTGATCGGAGGTCAGCAACAGTGGGGGGAGGGCAGGGCTGGATAGAGCTACTGACAGGCAAGCTCTCCTCTCTGGGGAGGTGTAAGTGCTTCCTCTAGCTGATGACTGCCACCTGTTGGAGGCTGGTGGCAGCACAGGCCAGGAGGAGCCAGGCCTGGGGTGGTAGGAAAGGGGCTGTTATTGAGGCCATGGGACTAATGTGTGCCTCCACATGCATGCATACGCACTCCTGGGGCCCCTGGAGTAAAATGGGTGAAAATAAAAATCGACAGCGGCAGGATGGTGACCAACTCCCCACAGGCTGTGCTCCAGTGCCGCATGTAAGGTAAGCCCCAGTTATTCTGGGTGATGGGGCTGGGGGGGTCAGTCAGATGGGACTGTCCGGGGTGGGGTGAAACAATGTTAAATTATAAAAAAACAGGGAAAGATGCTCCTCTGAGTGTAGTATTTTCTTTTTCTGATCAAATAAAAATCTCAATCCCTTACCCCAGGTAACGTTGGCATACCTTATTTTTTATTTTAGCATGCCTTTCAGTACTTATTGTACTTCTCTCTCTTCTTTGCAGCCACCATAGTAGTCTCATTTCCACATTTCATGGCAGCTTCTCTAGCAAAATATCTCTTGGTTCCCATGGCACAGGACCTAGGTTTGGCCTTATTCTTTTCCAAGTAAAGAGCAAGTGTTTCAGTGCCAGTCACATCATCCTCCACACTGATATTCTCATTGCTCCTGGTAGGGAAGCAACCAGATGACACTGTCAGTTACTCACATTGCTTAACTAAGGCAAACTATCAATACAAAAGTTGCCAGGGAGGAAAGAAATAAAACAACAAAACCTCAGACAGTAGGATATAGGACACTACATTAATTAGCATAATGCGTGCAAGCAGCAGAATATTTTACTGTTATAGATCATTTGTGCTTTTCTGCTAACAATGCAAAGCAATAATAAAATAATGAAAATAAAATAATCACAGTGGACAAAACAAGCAAACCTGTAGTGGTCTGGAGCGGAGCAGCATCGCAGCCATCTTGCCACTCCTATTGCCCGCCCCCCCCCCATTTCCAAATCTTCCAATACTAGATGTGCTATTTTTACCACATTTATAAACACTCTATGGTACTGAATCAGTTTTCTAATCTGAACATGGATATTGATACTGTATTTGTGATCCCTACCTTCCTTACTTCATTCAGCGTGCAAACAGAGCCCTACCATCCTAAATTATTTGCTTCAACAGCATCTTTTCATAATTAAAGTTTATTACAGAGCTGGTTACAAGGTTTATGCCTGAATAACTACATAAAGAGTCAATGCCTGAATAAAAAAAAATAAAAAGCTGTTGCATTTTTTTGCTACCAAGAATACAGTAGCAGTCCAAATTCATGAACTACAGGTTCCTCAGTGAGTGAGCATATTAGACAGTTAGTGTGGGCATAAGCTAACTGGCTGTGAATGACAGGTGGGGGGATGACACAACCAGATCAGAACTGGTAGCCTGTACAAAAGCTGGAATGTCAGTCAAAATTCATGAACTGCAAATTCTTCAGCATGCCTCAGACCTGAATCAATGTTCAGCACTGGCGTGAATAAGTGAGTAAGTATGTTACAGTTTGTGCCCAAATGAAAATCAACAAAACAAGTGTTGTGTTTTGTTACAAAGATTGAAGATGCAGGCTAAAAGGCTTTGAATGAGAGGTGGGTGGGGATGGTACTAACAGGACCAAAACTGGCAGGCCTATACACAAGTTCCATTAAAGCCTATCAGGAATGAAAGAGGGTAGGTTTAGGAACCACTAAATGGTAGGTAGAAGGTGGCTGAGGTAGTGATTAACAAATACACATCGGCCCACTATTGCAGTCACTGTGTAAGTAGAGGACTGGTTCATCCCAAATATCCAGCATCCTCTTCCCCATTAAACAGAGGTTAACACCATTGAAATTAATGGTCACTGAATTTTTTTTTTCTGGTGGGGCATCCTAATAAAGCAGAAGTTCCAGTTATCCATGTCCCAATTAAGTGGTTTCTACTGTATTAATAATATAGGCACATACATGATTGTATAAGGCAGATATTTCTCTCTTTTATCTGATAAATGCTAACATATATTGTACAATTCTTCAGTGTAAAATTTGTATTTTTGATGTACAGAGGTAGCCACTGCCATTTTCAAAGATTTTGTGCCATGGTGCCAGGCATCGTACTCGCTGTGTTGATTATTTTTTAATTTTGTTCCAATATCAGAATTTTTCAGACACAGATGTCCCTGCAGTGACTTGTAGATGTCGCTGTTCAGAATTATATAGCATATGTGTCAGTCTCCAGCATGGTTAGGGGACAGCAGTGCAGAGACACGCCAAGTAATGGGTGATCTAGGGCAATAAACACTCTAATACACTCTTTGTAACAGTGCATTGATGAATGAGGAGAGTGGGCTATTGGAAGCACTCTGTGATAAACAGAATAGCCAGGGGGATGTTGCAGTGTCCTTTGCAAACACTCCACATCATTCCCAACTGAATACTAATGATTCAGCAGGCCAGGGGATACAGCTTTAACTGAGGAGCGGTGCATACCTCTCAACCTTTTGTCATACAAAATGAAGTACAAATATAAGGACACTTCCTCATCTCACTGTGGAGCTGACCCCCTTGTAAACACTATGTTATATTTCCTGTTGAGAAGTAAGGGCCCTTGGAAACACTATGGGCTCAATTCAGAAATATTTCAGGAATGCCACAAGAGGGGGGGCAGGGCTGGAGCACTGAATATATGGTGCATGGGGCTTGTGACATTCCCTGGCCAGCAATCAGGATTTGTGATCCTATGTGCCATGAGTTACACCAGCTGTTTGCTGGTCTATGTTTGTGGCATTCATGGAACCTTTTTACAGGGCGTTCATCAAATAGTTGGTACAAGATGCAATAAAGTGAGGAAAGTGTTGCAAATGCATGCAACCTTTCTAAACTGGGCGCAATCTGTAGCAATGTGTTTAGTGCAGCTGCGGGTGTGATGTCGACCTTTCTGAATTGATCCCTACATCACATTCCCAGTTGAGGAGATGGGACCCTTGGAAACACTTTTTCACATTCCATGTTAAGGACAGGGAACCCTTGAAAACACTCTGTCACATTCCCAGCTGAATACTTAACAAATCAGCACGCCAGGGGTTTCACTTAGGAGAGGGGACCCATGGAAACACTCCATCATATTCCCAGCTGAATACTTTAAAGAATCAGCATGCCAGGGGTTTCACTTAGGAGAGGGGGCCCTTGGAAACACTATCACATTCCCAGTTGAGTATGGTATGAA
The DNA here is from genome assembly GCA_016271365.2 of Neoceratodus forsteri. Classification (NCBI taxonomy): domain Eukaryota; kingdom Metazoa; phylum Chordata; order Ceratodontiformes; family Ceratodontidae; genus Neoceratodus; species Neoceratodus forsteri. The sequence continues at coordinate 1,024,330,587 of CM028129.1, forward strand.
CAGTGATCCTAGGTGACTTCAACTTACTCCATGTAAATTGAACAAACTACTCAGGAAGTAAGCCTCTTGAGCAATCGTTTATCATATATTGATTTTGCAATAAGTAATGGTACAGAACAACATGTAAAATAAAACACAAGAGGCTCAACTATTTTGTTTAGTAATCTGGATAAGGATACAATTGAATGTGAAGAAAAAGAACCACTTATTAATAAAGAGCATAACATGGTTCTGGTTAACATAAAAGGTAACTGAGTTAAACAAACAGACATTACTAAGATCAAATGTTGTAATAAAGCTAATTGTGACCAAATGAGACTGGACTTAAACTCATGGAACTAGAATGAACTCCAGGGCCTACAACTAGGCAATATGTGATATGCAATAAAGCAGCAACTAGATTACTGCACTACTGAATTTGTCCCTGATGTAAAATCAAATAAAATAAACATGGTAAAATACCCTCTTTGGATAAACATCAACTTCAGAAAGGAAATATGTGAGGAAAAAAGACATACCAGAAGTTTAAATCTAACCCATCTACGAATAATTGGACTAAATATAAAGACAAGCTAAGGAAGACCAAAAACATTATTAAAAAAGCTAAAAGAGATGCAGAGGTAAAGTTGGCACAACAAACTAGTAACAACAAAAAGTCCTTTTTTTAATTACATTAGTGGACTTTGGTGGTGGGGTCAATTAAAGGTGGGCCCATTATCTTCAGGAAATGTTTGAATTGAAAATAAGCCTGACTATAGTGGGGTTCCAGTAGTCTGTGCATGTCATACCACTCAACTGTCCATGAATACAAGGGACAGCTCTGGAATATCTGCAATATCTCAAAAAGGTACAACTAATTTGTTTTGACTTTAAAGTGATATGCAAATCAGGAAAAATTCAAATGTATAAGCTTCATCTGTATATACCCCAGAGCACTGCATCAGATTTGGGCTTAAACCCATCCAGTTACAAACCAATTTGTTGCCTGGCTGAAGTTCTGCTGCTACCCCAAAAAAACATTGTCCCAATTTTTCTCCCAGACTCCTTTCCATTCCATTCACTACCCATTCCCTATGGGTCATGAAGCCACCCAAAGGTGAAGAAACAAGAAAACACATCAATATTTCAGTCTTTCTTTCTTCCTTTCCCTATCCTCCTGTAAAAAATTATTTACTTTTACTTACTCAGCCATATTGCCAGAATCTGCAGCCTGGCACAGTGCGCCACCAGCCTAGTTTTCAGTCCACTCTCCCCTCTCCTTCCTCCACAGCTGAATGCTAGAAATGACCATCACAGGTCCCCAACATGGTCCTCAACCATGTTACCTCACCAACCAAACCAAACCAACCTGGGTTGCTTGCTTCTTGCTTGGTTGCTGGTGTGACTGTTGCTGCACTGCACTGATCAAGGCCTATGAAGGCCACCCACACCACTGTCATCACTGCTGCTAAGCCTAGCCTGCTGCCTTGGGGGTCTGTGCTGTTTTTTTTTTGCAAGGTGAGCCTAATGGAGTAAATAGGTAGCCTCACCTTGAGTAAGCTTCTAGCTCATCCTCTGCCCCTTCAGCCACCAGGTGAGATGGAGACTTACTAAAAGCAGACAAACAAAAATATGCTGCCACAACACTGCTATTGAGAGTTCAGTGCTCACCGATTTTTCCAAACTGTTGTGTGCAGTCTGTCTACTCTGTGGTGGGAAAGACAGTGTCACACTTGCAAGACTCATGTGCTTTTTCTTGGCTGGAGCTCATCCACATCACATGTGATTGTGCCACTGCTAATAGGTGGAGAGAGTGGACAACATAATACAGACACAGTCAAGTCTGGAGAATACCTGCAGCATGAGCACATAAAGGCTAGCTTTCTGGCTGAATTCAAGCCTTTCCGTGAGGAGCTGCAGTTGCTCACATCAGAGGTGAAGTCCTTCTCGCTTGCTCTTCAGGAGGTATCTAGGAGAACCTCAGATAATGAAGCAAGATTGCTCTCTCTTGAAAACAGGTGCTCTACGATGGAACCAAACATTGTTTCTGTTTGGCAAGAAATCAGCAAGTTGGAAGCCAAGGTAGAAGATCTGGAAGGCTGCAGCTGCAGGAACAGTGCAGTCCTGATTGGCCTCCCAGAAAAAGAAGAGGGGTCAGAACCTATCATGTATTCATGTTCATCCATATGTTTATAGAAAAAATTGTGGGCCCTTCTCTATTTGGGCCCAAATACATGATTGAAAGAGCCTATCGGTCACTCCGCCCAATGCCTCAACCAGGAACCCTGCCACATCTCTTCTTGTTCCGCTTCATCGATTATCAAGAGTGGCAACACATTCTCACCAAAGTGAGAAATTTAGGTAATTATTTGGGAGGGTAAAAAGCTCAGAGTTGCCCAGGATCTCCATGCCTTTGTCAGGCAAAGAAGAAGAACAGCCTTACATCCCCTTGTTGCTAAGTTAATTGCAGCGGGGATACACTTCAGGATGGTCTACCCTGCAAAGCTGCAAGTTCTGATTTCAGGATCCTGGACTTCTTTTGAGGATGTGGATACAGCTACAATAGGGCTCAAGGCAGCCTTTCCAGATCTCTTCCAAGACCCATCAAGGCCCTTTCATCCCCCTCCTATGAAAGGCTCCATTCTTCTTTTTCACTGCAGTAGGAGATTGCTGTGTTGTTCCCTATTACATTCTCCTGAGTTTGTGAAAGACTGACCTGATTGGAGGGAGAGTAGTCCGGTCTCTACACTCCTGGATCTGCTAGCTCCCAGCCTGTTGTACAGACCCACTCGTTGTGGTTATTGCTTCCATCTCAGATAACAGAGGCACCTGACGACCGCTTGACATCTGTTAATCAATTTTTCCATCTCAACTCAGAGCTATACACAGTCATCCCCACAAGAGGGAGCTAGCTTTACATCTGGGGATCAGTGATGCATCCGGTAACATTTTTGCCAAATACTCCTGCTTTTATGGCCACTGTGCACATCTTTGGCTGGGTACCTGGATTTTTATGGCTTGGAGACCTGACTTTTCACAGATCATCTCTTTCCTATATGTGGCATTTTGCAGGTTCTACCTGTTTCTATCATAGGTTTCTGAGTCAGCTCTGCTTGTTAATGGAATCCTGCCATTTTAGCTCTTTGGGTTTTTATTACAGCACCTTTCCAGCTCCTAGCTGGCTGATTTACTTACATGGTTGTCATATTTTATAGCCACTGTTGACCTACCAACTTATTTGAGCAAGTTAACACATTTTTTTGATTGCCTGTTCCTGTTTATATCCATCCATGAAGAGTCTCCTAGGTTAAAGTGACAGCCCTGTTACAAGACATTTCTCTTCTTGTGGTGGTTTGTTACACCAGTTCAGCAGGGTATTTCATATTTGTAATGTCTGGTTTCATACTGGGATTTGGAGGTCAGAGGGAGGGCTGAAACCTGGTGAACTGTCGATCATGCACAATGACTATTCGGGGTGGGGCCGGGGCTTGGGATTTTCTCATCATGTTCTACCTGTTTATTGTTGGGGAGTTATTTTGGGGCATTGGTAGGGGAGGGGGGAGGGGGAGCTTGTTGGGGGGGATTGGTTGGCACCACAACTATGGGGTCTTCTAATGCTTTAACCCAGTGTTGCACCCCCAGGGCTCCAATAGTCCTTGGAATCACCGCTGCTTAGTCAACATCTATACTCCTACTGGGTGTGGCTAGTCCAGTCAATATTATTTCCTGGAATGTCAAATGCGCACACCAAAAAGGGAAATGATACCAAATCTTGAAACATTTACGGAACCTTAGATGGGACATAGCTTTGCTCCAGGAGACACAACTACAGGAGTCCAAAGCAATACAATTCCAGAGACTATACATAGGACAAGTCTTTACAGTAGGTGATAGCACACAAAGCCAGGAAGTGGCAATCCCAATACCTTGTAATCTCCCATTGCAAAGCACCCGATGTATTAGGGATTCCTTGGGTAGGTATGTACTGATCAAGGGCACCCTTGATGAGTCTAACATCATTCTGGGGAGCATCTATGGTCCCAATGCCGACTCTCTCTCCTTTTTCACAGACTTAATTTCCATTTTATCCCCTTTTAGTCCCACTCCACTCATCCTGGGAGGTGACTGGAACCTACCATATGACCCGGCCTTAGACAAGTCTGCATTGTCAGTCCGGCCTCTGGCCGGCCCAAAGAGCCCTCTGGGAACTGGTGGATCTTCTTGGTCTTAGTGACCCTTGGAGTTCCTGCATCCCACTACCAGAATGTTCACATTCCATTCTGCAGCACATGGTACGGCCTCTTATATAGATTGCTTTTTGATTAGCCGAACCTTACTGAGTTGAGTTCTGGACTGTGGGATGGAGTCGGGAGTCATCTCGGATCACCAGGTGATCACATGCAGAATGTGTCTGAATTCAACCCATCCTAAAGAATCTATTTGGAAGCTTAATAATCAGCTTTTAAAAGACCCCTGCCTGGTCAAGCACCTCGAAGAATGCCTAGACCAATTTGACCATGATAACTGGGGACTTTGGGTCCAGATATGGAGTGCAGAGCCCTCAAGTGCTTCATGAGGGGTGAACTAATCAAACTAGCATCCACCAGGAAAAAGGAGAGAAAGTCAATAGCTACAGGTCTTCTCTCCCAGATCAGGGAGGTAGAAACCCATCTTTTGACATTGACACCTGAGTCAACACGCCAACACCTGGCAAAGATTAGGGCCCAATATAGCGAGCTCTTAAGGGAATGTGCCAAATTGGCCATTTTAAAATCTAGGGCCACATACATGGAACAAGGTGAGAAAGCAGGTTGACTGCTCTCTATATGTGTACACTAGCAGGAGGAATCCAGGATTGTTACGGCAATCTGATCTTCTACATCTGGTTCCCTAGTGACAGACCCTAAGGCCATAGTGCATGAGTTTGAAGAGTCCTACCATGCTCTATATAGTCCAATGCTGGACAAACCTTCCCAACAGGAGGTGGATGACTACCTCGCTCGGGTGACCCTACCCATGCTGTCTGACACACAGTGTGATTTATTAATGGCACCTTTTTTTTTGTATAATCTTTTTATTATTTCTGCTTATTCCAACAGACATACAATACATTAACAGACAATCATACATGCATGTTACTATTGGCACTTACATCACACATATAACTATAACAGACACATACATACATAAATAGATGCACTTACATATAACTATTTCTACATCCAACAGTCCCATTCCATACAATTGATTCCCAGGAGCTCATTTACCACATTGAGGGAAGGGGTGGGACACTCCAACATATAAATTAATCATCAAATCTATATACCACAGATGCCAATATATGCTTCCCTTAGGTGTATCTTCCTTCAGGCGCACCAATGGAGGGGGGGAGGGGCGGAAAGCCATCCAGTCAGACACCATCTACCTAGATCAGTCCCTCATATAATGTGGTCATCTCTTGCATTTCAAGTGTAGCGAGAAATGGGATCCACTCATCATAAAATGCCTCTAGTCTATTCGCTAATAACAGAGATAACCGTTCCAGTGCCAGATTTTGCAATATTAACTGGCGCCATTGCCGGATTGTAGGTGCGGCATTACTAACCCATGTATTCTGGATGCAATGCCTAGCCATTACCATAAGAATCCTGATCCAACGTGGCATTGCTTCCCAGTCCTCCACCCCATCCGCATTTAAGCCAAATAACCCTTCGATATGGACCAACTGGATGAGAATCCCTGCCATCGATTCCACTTCTTTAAATATCTTTCCACAAAAAGATTTCAGGACCGGACAGCCCCAAAAACAATGCATATATGTCCCCACCTCCTTCTTACACCTTCCACACAATGGGGAAGCAAACGAGTAGGCCCTGTGCACCACTGCCAGAGGATAATATAACCTGTGCAATTAATGGCACCTTTAACGTAAGCAGAGATATTAAAAAACATCCAGGGACTTACCCCAGACAAAACACTGGGCCCAGATGGGTTCTCCCCTAATTTCTACAGGGTTTTTGCACCCAAGTTAGTGCCCTGGTCCACAGATTATTTCATCATATCCTTACTTCCAAGGACTCTGATTACCACCTTTTTGAAGCTCTCATCATCATCCTCCACAAATCTGGAAAGAATCCTTGAGTGATAGGCCTATTTCCCTCCTTAATTGTGACATTAAAATCCTGGCTAAACTTTTAGCAGACCGAATAGCCAATGTCCTTCCATCCCTCATTGGCCCTGAGCAGGTAGGCTTCATGAAGGGCAGATCCTCTGTGGATCATTTCAGGAAGCTGGCACATGTCTTCTCTGCATCCAGGGATCCTACATCCCCAGTGGTCTTGGTCTCCCTGGACATGTAGAAGGCCTTTGACTGGGTGGAATGGCAATTCCTGTTCCATACTCTATTCCGCTTTGGTTCACCTACCCAGTTCATAAGCTGGCTTCAAGCCTTGTATACCTGACCTAATGCTCAGATATATTGCAATGGTGTTTTTTCCTCAAACTTTCCCCTTCACTCTGGTAAGGAGGCAGAGATGCCCCCTGTCTACCCTCTTATTCAGTTTATATCTTGAACCCCTTCTTCTCCTACTCAAATCATCCCCTGATGTGTATGGTATAAAGTTAGTCTCAAAGGAAGTCAAACTATCAACTTTTGTGAATGACATCCTACTACATTTAGTTTAGCCCCTCACTTCTATTCAAACAGTCCTCAAAATCATTGGAGATAATAGTCATTGTGCCAACTATAAGTTGAATGTAGAGAAAACAGAAGTATTTTCCTTAAACCCCGGTGCCCTTAAAAGCGATGTGCAGTCCTTGGGGTTCCAATGGTCCCCGAAATCCCTCAAGTACCTGGGTCTTCATCTGACAGGTAGTGTCACCCAGTTTAAGAGACTAAACCTAGACTACATCCTCAATAGAATACAGCAAGATCTAATTACATGGAGATCTCTGCCATTGACCCTTTGGGGACTCATCAGTTTAGTCAAGGTGAATGTCCTCCCCCGGGTGTTTTACCTGATCAATTTGCTGAACCTGTGGCTCCCCTTGGGGTGGTGCAGGAAGCTCCACTCTCTAATTTCTGGCTTTATATAGGTGGATAAATATCTCAGGAGGGCTTGCAATAGCTAGTAGCTCCTTAAATGAATGGTGGACTCCTTCTCCCACATTTTGGTTTATATTATTGGGCCAGCCAGTCCAGTAAATATTTCTGGTGACTTACCCCGAAGCTGGAACTTTATTCCATCCCCTATGTCCCTCTCTGCTCAACATTGAGCTTGCTCAAATGGAGTCTACAGGTCTCTCCCCGTAAGTTCTGCTTCACCTCAGACCCAAGAAACTCCCCTCAAGTCTCCGTAACTCGGTCTTAGAAACTTCAATCCGTGTCCACAACCAACTATGTTTTGTCATAGTTTACAAACAGTTTCAGGAGCCTCTGCAGCCCCTACTTAACAACCCTCATTTCAAGATAGGGGGTCAAATGATATCACAGTCCTGGGCTCCTTACCTAGCAAATGTTAACTTTGCCCAGATACAATCACCACAGGGCTCATGGCTCACTTCCCCCAAATTATTGGTAAGTTTTCTTCTTTTAACAGAGACATTTTTTAAATTTACCATCTCAGGCACATGCAATTTCAATCATGCTCAGCTAGCTTAATAGGCTCCTCAGAGCTTGAATTCTTCCAAATGTTGCATCAACTTCCTTCTGCCCCCCACGCGGTCTCTTAGGTTTATGCTCAACTATACCCTAAAGTATTTCCCAAAGTTGAGGGGATCCCTCCAAACTGGTCTGTGTTGTTCCCCAAAATGGTTATGCAGTGGCAGGCAGTGTGGTGAGACTCCCACAAATGTATAACTCAGAACAGGCTGCACCTTCTGCAACAGTATTTTCTCAATGACATGTATCTTTCCCCGGTCCCACTCTGCAATATAGGGGCCTCTAACTCACCACAATGTGTCAGATGCAATGCATCTGAGGGCTCCATGTTCCATTTATTCTGGGACTACCCCAGGGTTCAGCCTCTTTGGGGCTATATACAACAGCAGGCTGATCCTCTCCTAGGGCTAGATGGTCTATTCACCCCTAAGGTCTGCTTAATAGGGGAATACAGTGGAGTTCCCGTTAAGGAGCAGAAATTCTTCATGGCTTTGATATCCTCTCTGTTAAAAAACTTGTTCTCCCCCACAGGAGGGATGATTTGGATTTATCATACTGAATGGTTGCAAGAATTTTTGTTTAATATTATTACAGAAAGGATGATTGGTAGCATCTTTCATCGAGTTAAAAACTACAAAGCCATACTGGGCAAACTATACACATTATGCATGTCAGTGGCTCAGTAGGTAGCACACTGGCCTCTGAGGCTGGGAGATCAGAGGGCTGTGGGTTTAGTTCCCACATCTGGCACTTGGGTTAATATCCCAGTACTGACACTGTAGTGCAGCATGAGAGGGGGTGCTGCACTTCTGAGGTGCCGTCTTTCGGATGAGATGTTAAACCAAGGTCCCATCTGCCTGGACTGGTGCTAGTTCAGGTGGATGTTAAAGATCCCATGGCACTTATCGAGAAGAGTAGGGGAATTTTTTATTATAATAATATCAACAACAAATAATCATAAACTGTGTTACATCACACAAAATGATAAATAAAACATAAAGAAAAATAAAATCCTAATAGGAATAGAAGGTGTTAAGTCACACAAAAAACACAAAAAAATCAAACAACCTAAACAAAATACTTAATATAAGTCATTACAATCACCCCATTTTTTTTTTTTTTACTAGACACCTAACTAGAGGGAAGAAAGAAAAATGTCATAGGCATAATAAAACATTACAGAACCTAAGGGACTACAAATGCCCAAGTATTAATCCTTTCTTACCTAAATGTAATAAAAGTAGGTTAATTGTCCTATTTATATTTAATAAACCTTGTAAAGCCCTTCCACCAATTAATCACCTTCCTAGCAGTAGCCAATTCTGAATCCTTAAGGTAAATCCTTTCCATTGCCCTGTGAACTAACAATCCCACTGTATCATAAGACATCAATTTTTGCTATAGTACCCACTGGCATCTAGCCTGCCATAGATAATAAGCTAAACAGCAACAAAAAATTTGCCAGGTCTCTAAATTATACCACCCCCTTAACCGAGGATAACTACCTAAAACTAGTATGTCATAATCCAAATGTAATAACCATGTCATATTCCATTTTAAGGCAAAGAATTTCCAACAAGAACTAGCATATGTGCAAGAAAATAAAAAATGTTCCATCGTTTCTTCCTGAGTTATGCACTCAAGGTAGGGGCAAAATCTTTCATTTATCGCTTTATGCTCTGCATTACCCCTAACTCCAATCCTACCGTAAACTGAAAGCCAAACAAATTCCCACATATATTCAGGTAATCTGGGATTATTCAATCTCTGAAGTACCCTCCCTGTACAAATTGAGGGACAGTTTTTAAAGGCTGGTTCAGTTTGATATAATAGGGACATCACTATTTTATATAATTGTGGACCAGTACTATTCCTCACTACTTGAACAGATAAACCCCATTTGAAAAGTTTGTTTGCAACCGGCAGAAAATAATGTGGTAAAAATAATTTCTGGAGGGGTTTAGGCGGGCTTACCTGCCAAGCTGAATAATAGTGAACCAAAACCTGCTTCGTTAATAACCCATAAATAGCCATGGTTGGTGATAATCCTATAGGAATATTTTGTGATAAAAATAATGTATTAAAAAAAATAACCGGATCCACCATCCCTAAGCCCCCTTTGTTTTTTTTGAGGTATGTATATTGCCTCTTAATAGGGTTGAGCCTATTACCCCATAACATTTGAAACAATAAACTATAAATCCGTGTTTCTAATCGTATGGGTAATGGAAATACCATTGCAGTATATAATAAACTGGGGATAACAATTTTTTTTATTATCTGCACCCTTTTTAATTTTGATAGTTTCCAATGTTTCCACATATGAATTTTGTCCTCTATAGAGGCCAATGCATTGTCCCAATTCAACTCAGGCAAATTCTGAGGCCCATATACCAATCCTAAGATTTTAATAGGATCAGATGAAATTCAAAGTCCCTTAATGATAATTTCTGATGTACATCCAACCCCAATAAACAGGCCCTGACTTTTCTTTTTTTGAATTTTTGAATTAGACACCCTAGAATAAAAACTCATATATTCCAAAAATACCGCCACTTGCTCATAATTAGAAAAAAACACACAAAGATCATCAGCATAAGCCTGTATATGTAGGTCTTCCAACAAGGGAAGTCCCGACACCCCTTTCCATTTTGGTTTTTGTGACACTGATAGATCAATGTGTCTATAATAAAAGAATACAATAAAGGGCTTAAGGGACACCCTTGATGTACCCCAGTGGGCACATGGAACCCCTCCCCAATTACTCACTGCACAATTGGATAAATAACAGCCCCACTATAAAGTAATTTAATCCAATTTATGACTATGTCAGGGACCCCATAACGTTTTAACATCATAAACAAAAATGGGTGATAAACTCTATCAAAAGCCTGTCTTTGGTCCACTGAGACAATACAGCCTGGTTGATTTTTCAGACCAGTATACTCAATTAAATCTCATAGAATCATATGCGCATGTTGAATTTTCCTTCCCGGAAGCCAACAGTATTGAGAAGGTGAGAGCACTGTTGCTGCATATTGTTTAAGCCTATTATTCAGAATCCCTGTAAAAAGTTTATAATCTGTACTCAAAATTGTAATAGGTCTCCAATTTTCAATAAGTGCTTTATTTGCTGATTTATAAAAAAAAAAATCAATAACCCCTCGGAGAACCAAACTGGAAAAGCCACAGAGGATAAGAAAAAATTAAAAAACAATTATAAACATTCAGAAAATTCAAATGGTAATGCTTTATACAATTCGGAAGTTAATCCATCCTGCCCAGGTGAAGTACCAGATTTTTGAGATTTTATTGCTTCCACAATTTCTGACCTCTTAATTAGACTAGTTAACAAAGATTTATCAAAATGAGAATCCGGAAGTTTTATTGTATGCAAAAATTGCCTTATATCCTCAACACTAGGGGGCACTGCTGGTGTATGAGAGAGTAAAAAAGTCTTGATAATCATCTGTAAACCTTTAGAATCCTCCACTAATTGTCCCTCCTGATTTATCAGCACTACTAAAGTGGTGTTATATTTAAATTTCTTAAAGGCTTCATACAGATCACCATGGGGCTGTTTTTTTATACCGATTTGCAGAAGTACTTGTGATGTTTTAGCTCTATTATATTGTACCTCTTGTAATTGCTGCTTTAAAGTCTGAATTTGAGCAGAATAATCAAATTTTGAGGTATTTGCCATGGAAATTAAATAATACAGCTGCTGCCTTAGTTTTAAGTAGCGGAGAAATTTAAAGTTTTCCTTGGACCTCCCTTGGTTTTTAAGTAACTTACATATATCATCTTTAGTGTCACCCCACCATTGCCCCAAATCCTCGTATAAAAAGGAAACTGAAAGTCGTGCACTAAGTAATGCAACTACAGTAGGGAGTACACCAGGGGTCTTTAATAAAGGTGCACTAAGTTTCCACCGGGTTTTCTGCCACATAGGTAAGACGTGAGGGGAGAAATTACACTGAAGTAATAAATGATCTGAAAAGGAAAATGAAATTGTATAAAAATGAAACGGGAGATTATCTGACAGAAAAATGTAATCTATAGTGGATGTATATGCATTTTACTTATAAGAAAATGTCCCCCGCTGATGGCTACTACCAAGAACCAACCTGGACGATTTTATTAAAGTACCTAATGCATGAGAATCACAATAAATCTTTTTCTCGGTATCCCTTGAGTTCTTCCCCCCCAATTTAAGCTCACAATTGAAATCACCACAAAGGAAAATTTCAAAGGAGGTAACTAAAAAGGGTTTTATCATCTGAAATAGCGCCACCTGTTCTGCTTTCAACTGTGAACAGTACATATTAATAAATCTACAAGTCATGGACCTCCAGACCCCATCTAGTGTCATTAGCCACCCCGGAATGAGATTCATTAATTTTATCAAGGAAAACTCATAAGAATTGAAAAGAAACCCTGAACCATCAGCTGATTGTTGTCCGAAGGACCAATATGAAGGACCCCAGCACCATTCTCTTTGAAAAATCCTGGCCTGGTCTAAAGTATACATCCAAGTTTCTTGAAACAGACAGATATCCAAAAAATTGCTATGAACATATTTGTAAATGACCTGCCTTCTTTTAAAGTTCAATAAACTATGAACGTTCACTGAACCCAATTTAAAACTAGCCACTTAGAAAGTAAGAGATTAACCATCTTTTTTTCCGTCTCTTTTTCTTTTTACTTTTATATCCCTCCTGGACCCCACAGGGGGGAGTGGAGCTATCCCGTACTGGTTGAGAGTCTGGTTCCTGACAATCCATAACTGAATCACCCCATTGGGTAGATAAAACCTCAAAGGGATTACTGGTTTCCATTTCTACTGAAGGAGGGGGCACTAGAGGTGGTTTAAAATTCCTGGAGGCCCTTCTCACCTGAGGTAAGAAAGAAGTAACAGACTCCTGAGGAAAACACTCCTTTTGTTTAACATAACAAACAGGAGAGAGAATGGAAAATTATCCACAGGAACATCAGGAGGGTGAATCTCAGGTTTCTCCAGCAAGGGATGTGAAGAAGGAACATCTACTCCACCACTGGGAACCGGGCTTACTGGAACAACACCTATGGCCAAATCTTGGGCTTTTTGAATTAACAGATCAGGGTTACTAGTAGAAGCTTTATTCTTAGCAGCCCAATCACATTCCGAAAAAACATGGCCTGTGTCCTCACAAAGATCACATCTTGTGAGATTCATACATTGAAAGGCAATGTGTCCAGTTTCCCCACAGTTATCGCAACGAGGTTTGTCACATGAACTAGATAAATGCGTCTGGGGACCGTATTTATAGCAGGCCCTAGGCTGCCCAGCATAAAAACAAACTCCCCTATCTCATCCCAACAAAAAGGAATTTGGAATATGTTCGATCCCATTATCAGTCTGTCTGAGCTTAACCTTAAACTGCAATCCCCCAGTCCAAAACTGTTCAGCATCTGATATAGCTTCCGGAGAACTCAAAACCTCACATTTTTGAGACGGCCAATACAAGATATCATCTACATGTACTCCCTCATTCCTGAACATTATTGTAACAAACTTAATTAATGGTTTTGTTAGAGGAATTACCAAAAAGGGGGTCCATAGAGAAGAAAATTTTACTTGGTTATACTGTTCCCAGAATAAATCCAGGGCATAAGCTGAGCGAAAGCTCACATCAAAATTATCTTCACCGAAGATATTTATAAAGGCAAACACCTCCCGGGGAGAAAAATGTAGGGATTCTTTTAATAAACATTTCCCAACATAGTGTCTATCAGGCCTGACCTCTAAACCTCCCTTATACCTCAGCCTTACTGAATTTCTACATGGTGCTGCTTCTTTCTTAATTTTAGAAAAGAATTCAAACATTAATGGCTTCTCAGATCCTGAATTACTCTGGATTGGTTGAGCATGTGTCTCAGGTCTCAAGTCAATCAAAATATCAGAAGGTGTGACTTGTATGGCCCCATGAGAAGGCTCATTTACCTCTTGTTCCTCCACAGGCTTATCAGGGGTCACAGGTAAATCAGGCAACCTTGGCTGCCATGTAGGTTTGTTTTGTGAAAAATTCAGTTTGGGGTCCCAATCTGGCGTAGGTCGCCATGAGCCATCGTTTAAAGTCCAACCTGCAGCACTTAAAGCTTGCTGAGGAGTCCAGGTATCAGCAGTTAATGGCTGTATAGGGGGCACAACCCTAGAAGCTGTAGAAGCAGAGGTGGCACCCATGGGTACCGAGACAGTTTGTACCCCAGCTATCACCCCCAAGTTCCATTTGGCAGAAATCACAGCTGCCCGTTTCTCTTTCCCCTCCTCTCCCACCTTTTCACCATGAAGCTGAGTCCTTTTTAAAAAGGAAAATTCTGACACTCCAGTCTGATTATGTGGCTCCGTTTGAAAAATTCAGCTTACCTCTGTATGCTGTAACTGTGCAGAAGCAACTCGGTTAGAGGGTCTAAAAACAAATCCAGCTTCTTTAGATAAAGTATGCACCTGCTCGGTGCAAACGGAGCCTCCACACTCTGATGTAAACACATCCGGGACTCCCATGGTCTCTGTAGCAACCAGAGATATGTTGGGAGTAACCTCAGGCAATGGAATTTCAGTTACAGGCTCTCGGCACCAAATCTTTTCCGATTCATTACTGCCAGCCAAACAAGCGATATCAGGGGATTGTACAGACTGTGCCTCCAAGTTAACAGCACTCAGAAACTCCCCAGATGGAACCGAAGACTCCAACTTACTGTCAAGGCTACTTACATTTTGAGGAGACGTAACCACAGGTAGCTCCTTACTAGTGTAAGCACTCAACTGATGCTTTACTCGCTCGTGTTCCCGAGCTAACTCAGATAGCTGTCTTGCAAGCTGCTCTTGTCTTTTCTCCATGACACCCGATGCAGAAAGGGTTCCAGTAGTAGCCAAAACTGCAGATAAATCCTCAGTGGAAACAAAAATCTCTCCATCCTCCAAAGTATCCTCTATAACCTGTAGATCCAACCATTATGCCAGTAGAGCACGACCGCTCTCCGTGTTCCATGATGACCTTCCTCTTCCGAGACCGATCCACAAATGAACCGAATCTCAGCATCAAGTCCCCCTACTGCCAGCAATGCAGTAGGGGATTTCCTCGGTGTCCTGGTCAAATTTCCCTCATTCACTAAAAATACCACCAACAGCTTAATCTGGTTCAAGGTCAGTTGGCATTCATCTGTATCCCCTTCCCCCGGGTTGTGCCTGAAAATAGGCAGGATTTGTCTAGTGCACTTACCCAGTCAACAAAAACTAAATAAATAGATAAATATTGTGACCCTTAGAACTCTGGCTATAGGGTGGAGCTTTCTCAGTTCACTACCGTAAAGTATCTTAGAGTGGTGCAAAGGGGGGAGTGGTGGAGAGTTATGGGGAAGGGAGAGTGGGGTGGAGGGAGGGTGGCGGGAACATTATGTACCCTGACTGCAAGTATTTTGCCTGTCTCCTGTATGCTTAGTTTGAAAATGAATAAACTTTGAATTAAAAAAATCCATCAGTACCTCCTTCCAGCCTCCACCCCCACCCCATCTGGTACAGGCTCTTATAAAACTCTTTAAAACACTCCCTTATCCTCTGTGGTTGCTTATGCACCTTCCCCTCCTGGTACTTAATGGCTGTAATATGTGTGGGGCTCTTACCACCTTTCATTAATCTAACCAACATTGGTCCCAACTTGTTGCCCCATTCGTACAACTGCTTCTTACAGAATGTCCATGATTTCCCAGTTTCCCCACTGAGCAAAGCATTCAATGTCTCCCTCATCACCCTCAAACCATACCGTACCTCTTCCTCTTCACCACCTGCTGCTGCCTGCCTCTCTAGTTCCCACACCTTGGCCTCCAATTCCAACTGCTTTTCTTGTTTCTGCTTCTTTACCCCAGCCACATATCTGATTATCATCCCTCTCATGTATGCTTTCCCTGCATCCCAAATTATAACCTTAGATGAGGAGGAGTCTCTATTTGCTGCCATATAGGCATTCCATTGCTCTTCTAAATATTCCTTAAATCCCTTATCCCCTAGGAGGTATGTCGGGAATTTCCAAGGAGGGGGTCCTTCCCTCAGATTGTTCATACTGAAGGATAGAATCACCATGGCATGGTCAGAGACATGAATAGGACTGTGCTGTACCCCCTGGACCCTCCCATACCAATCCTGCAATATTAACAAATAATCTATATGTGCGTTGGAGTAGAATGTAAATTCTTTAACTCCTGGGTTCACCTCCCTCCATCCATTGATTAATCCCAAGTCTACCATTCCCAATCTCCATTGGGATATCATCTTACTCTTCTGACCACGGCCTTGAGAATGGTTGAGTAAAGGATCCAGAGTACTGTTCATACCTCCCCCCCATAACCAGCCCCAGGAATTGCTCTTTAACCAAAAGTGAGAAGAGGGAGCCATAAAACATTGAATAAAATAGTGCAAATGCATATACATTTCCAAATGTGATTTGTTCCCCCTACAGCTCTCCCACTGAAAAATCATACCATTCCATTCACTTGATCTTTAACCACCCTCTTAACTTGAAATGGCAGGTGTTTGTGCAGAAGGATAGCAACCCCTTGCTTATGAGCCTTGTAAGATGCAGCAAAGCATTTCCCCAACCTACTTTGTACCTACTTGCCATGCTCTAGCGCCATGAGGTGCATTTCCTGTAACATGGCCACTTTCACTCCCTGTCTCCAGAGTGCCTTCAGCAGGGTTGTATGTTTTACTGGGGTCACTATCCCCCGCACATTCCAGGAGTATGTGGTCAAGTCCTGTCTACTAGCCATTACAATCAGTAATATCACTCCTTAATCCCCATCCTTCCACTTGAAGCAGTTCCTCCCACACAATGATACCCTGGCAGATCCCTTTTCTATATTTTGCACACCATTCCATTGATCCTGTAACATAAGAAACTTCTGGATGTGAATACATGTGAACAAACATATGAACAATTAAACAACAAGAACATTTTAACAACCTTAACATCATACTAACCCCCCCTTCCAAAGCCAAATCGTATTGCCCTCCCTCCCACACAAATGTACATCAGTTTTCCCTTCTGCCTTCTTCGTTCCCTACTTCCCTTCCATTTGCTTTGCATAATCCATTTTCCTGTTTATCAAAATGCCCCATAATATATGACCCCACCTGCCCCTGCCCCCCCAACCTGACTCCCACATCCCTCATGTACAGACACTAACTGCAAAATTCACTAAAAGTTTCAAACAGTTACCCTCTAAGAGTCCATGTCTAACCCCCCCCGGGACTCCTGAAACCTTGTCTAGATATCAACTCCATATGTAGTTGCCCTGTATTAGCTGAAGCAATGGGCAGTGCACCATGATAAATAAACAACATCAGTGATAATTTATTTATTTTTTATTTATTTAGTGTTTGTTGACCGGGTAAGTGCACTAGACAAATCCTGCCTATTTTTAGGCATGACCCAGGGGGAGGGGGATACAGATGAATGCCAACTGACCTTGAACCAGATGAAACTGGTGGTGGTATTTTTTAGTGAATAAGGGAAATTTGGCCTGGACAATGGGGAAATTCCCCCACTGCATTTCTGTCAGTAGGGGGACCCTTGGCCGTCAGCATTGCGATGGCCAGTCTGCCTGGGATGTTGGAGGAGATGGATGCAGTTGGTACAGGAGAGTGGGCCTCCTCTCCTGTGCTATCAACACAAGAGGCTGTTGAGGAAGCTTGTTCAGTGGCTGACCTGGTTGAGCTTAGTGTTTTGGAGGATTTGATTTTGATTGGGATATCTTGTCCCATGGGCAACTTTGTGCTTCCTTCTGGTGGTGATAAGAAATGTTTACTGGCTGCAAAATCTCAGTAATTACAACAAATGGACTTACTTGATCAAGAACTCACTGCTTTTTCTGCGATTGATGTGCTTTCTGTTCCGGTTTCGTCTGCTGCTGTTTCCAGTTGGTCTGCTATTGTGACTGGACTGGTTTGTCCTGCTGCTCCTCTGAAAGCAGTCATTCCGCTGTCTACCACAGTGTCTCCATCTGGTTCTAGGGCTGGCAGTTTGTTGGGTTTAGCCCCCGAGTGCCTACAGCCCCTTTTGCCTTGACCACTTCCTGAAATTATGCCTCCTGACACCACCACTGTAGCTCCTTTGCCATCTATGGAATCGGCACCTAGAGCTGCTCCGGGAGGTACAGTGTTCTCTTCTGCCTCGAGCGTACAATGGCCTGGCTGGAGTAAATTACCAGGAGTTCCCTCTACTGCTTTACCGGACGAGTCTACTGTGTTGCCACCTGCTGTTTTGCCTGATGGGTCGGCATGGTCTCCTGAGCTAGCCTTGAGAAGTGCTGGTTGGGAACAGTTGGAAGGTGGTTCCTGGTCGCCTGATTCAGAGGATCCATCCTACATCACCCTGTTAAAGAATGCTGTAGCACCGGTGGCCACCGCACCTTCTACACCTATAAGCTCCATCTTGCCCCGGGATAATACTTCTTCTCCTTGTGTGTTGGACTCTAATATTGTTCCTTGTACTACTACTGGGGATATTTCTGTGCCTATTGTTACTGTTTCTCCTGTGGGTGTCCTTAGTGTTTCCTCTGGCCCACAATGCCCTGTTTCTAGCTCGGCCTTGCCAGCTCAGGCTGTTTTGGTAGATACTGATCCTGAGGTACCAGTACGCTTGGGTCCAGACCCTGCATTGTCGCATGATAATGGTACTAATTCTGGTATGTTGGTGGGCTTTAAGCTCACTGATTTATTTCATCATAAGGGTGAGCCTGCCCCTAAGCGCAATGCCATGTGCTTCTTATATAAAGGAGGGCTGGAAAAACCCCGGATAGAATCTATGTTGCGAAAACCTTGCTTAAAGGTTCTATGCATTTTTTTTCCTCTGAAATTTTTGCTCTTATTCGTTTGGGGAATGCTAACTATGATGTTAGCTTTAAAAATGTTTCTAGTTTGGATCATTTCTGGGCTCACTATGCTACTTGTAAAAATTCCCCTACTTGGTCTCCCTTTCATGTTCTTCCTTTGACCAAACCTACAGTCAAGAATATCACCATTATGTTTAAAAATGAAGGGGTGAATATTGAAGATATCTTGTTCTGGCTGAAACAACATTGTGAGGTTTTGAATAGGCCCACTCCTACTTTAGATAGTGAGCAGATTTGGGATGGTGGGTGGAGAGTCATGGTTAAGTTATATTCTACGAATGCAGGCCCCAGTCACTTGCCTAGTTCCTTTTACCTCAGGAAGGATAAGGGGTTAATTTTTTATGCAAGGCAGTCTAGATCTTGCTTTAAGTGTGGCTGTCAGGCTCACTTAAGCTCCACTTGTGATACAGTTAAATGCAGCCACTGTCTGGACTTTGGCTATAATTCTAGTTCTTGTTTGAATCTTTTCAAATGTAACTTATGTGAACACACTGGTCATGCTTATGGCCGCTGCCCTTGGGCCTCACATAATTGGGATGACTGTCCATCTCATGAAGGTCTCATAATCTTGCTCAGCAGCAGCAAACTACAAGGATTGCAGAGCATCATTTGCGGGTTGGCCTTGTGGCTTTGCCCCCTCCTCAACCATCTACTACCCTGGGGACTGGGGATATGGGGGCCTCTGATTTTGCCCACCAGGATGTAGTTCCTATGCAAGAACAGGTAGATATTGGGGTGCCTGAGGGCCCTGTTTTATTTGCTTCTATTTCTACAGATCTTGAAGTTATGCCTCCCTTCCCCCACCTTTACCTCAGACTCAGCCTGATCTGGAGTCATCTGCCTTTATTACAGTACAGACAAAAAGGACTAGGAACTTGCTGACTGTTTCTGGTCGAGGTAACGTCCCTGGTTCTAGGCCCTGGAAGACTGGTAATAAGTTTGCTGTTTTGGTTTCTGATGTTACCGATAGGGATTCCGCAGATGAAGACACTGATACTTCCTCAATTGTTTCTAACACAGATACGGGGGGGGGGTGAGGATATAGATCATATTGCCAAAAGAACTTGACAGTGTCGATGGAGTAAATCACCTTAACCTTTCCCTATGGATTCCTTGTCAGTCCTCTCTTTTAATGTTGATAGTATCAAGGGAGACAGAAAGCTTGGTGGTGTCATGCTATCTTTACAGGATATGCGTCGTGACATTACCTGTTTAGTTGATACTTGGTTAAAAACTAATAGGGAACTTCAGCAGGCCTCACGGGCTTGGTCCCATGGACCTTCCTTTTGGTCCTCTGGGGTAGATAAATGTGATGGTTTGGGTATTTTATTTTCCAGTTCTGCTCTTCATGTGTCTAGACTTGTGGATATTTGTCCCAGGAGGGCATTATTGCTTGACATATCCCTTCAGTCTGAAAGATTTCAGCTAATTGCCTTGTATGCTCCTCAGACTAAAGCACAGCAGTCTGCCCTTTTCCGTTTAGTGCAACCCTTTTTATATACTTCCAGACTGGTTATTTGGGCTGGGGACTTTAATTGTGGCCTATGCCAGGTGGATAGAGGGTTTCAGACCTCTAAACTTTCTAGTGATACCATGGCCCTTAAAAATGTGATACCCATGCTAAACTTCAGGATGCCTATCGGGTTCTGCATCCTAAGGGTGGGTATACTTATTTCAGGGGAGACTGTAGAACTCGAATTGACTTCATTTTCTTTCTCAGACTCTTACAGTTATTGACTGATGGACTCTTGGGAGTGAGTTTTCAGACCATACAGCTCTAAGGGTTAAATTTTCATGGTCTTAGGTTCCCCGTTGCAGAAAGAATAGGTGGAGACTCAATGATTCCATACTTCAAGATCCCAAAGTCCAAAAATTGTGGAGAAGGGAATGGGCAGCATGGCTGTCTGTTGCTGATCTCTATGAGGATATTATGGAGTGGTGGGATGACACCAAGGCTAGATGGAGACAGGTTTTACAAAAGAAAGCTGCTGACTCCCATACCAGTCACTATAAGGAGTACTTGGCATTACGTCAGCAATTACAGACTTTGATCTCACTTTCAGATAGTTCTACTCATGATTATAGCTCACAGATTTCAGTCCTCAGTCATCAGATGTGGGATTTGCAGTATGACAGAGCCAGATCCTTGGGGTACGAAGCGCGCTTTGGGACTAAACTGCCCAAGGGTGGCTTAGATCCTTTTAAAGAATGCCATGACAGGTTTGACTCTAGGGTTATTTCTCATTTGTTCATTTGTTATTCCCCATGGGGGATCTAGTTAGCTCCCCGGAGTTATTGGTTCAGGTTGTTGAGCATTATGTTTTGGGCATGTTTGGGACTGAATCTCCCTGTGCAGATGCTGAGGATTTTTAAGCCTCATTGTCTTTGCCCAGCCTCATTACTGTGGAGTGTGAAATGTTGACTGCTGACATCACTGAGGAGGAAGTGTTGCAAGCCACTGTTGGTTTGAAATTGGATTCTGCCCCTGGCTCAGATGGGCTCACAGTGGGTTTTTATTCTACCTTTCAAAAATATTTGGTTCCTGCTTTAACTATCTTGTTTAAAGAAATGTTGTCCAAAGCTACATTTTCGAAATCCATGAAGGAGGAAATTTTAGTCTTAATTCACAAAAAAGGTTTGGTTTCAGATATTAGTAATTGAAGACCTCTAAGTCTCCTTAATGTGGATAGTAAACTTGTTGCTAAAATTTTATTAGCCAGACTTATTCAGGCAGCTAGACTTATTAATCCTGCCCAGACTTGTGGCATCCCAGGTAGATGCCAAACTGACAATCTTAGTTTATTAAGGGAATTATTTACTTTGGGAGACCAGAATCACATTAAGGGCTGGGTGCTTGGGATTGACCAGGAGAAAGCCTTTGATAGGGTTTCCCATAAGTTTTTGTTTTCTGTTTTAGCAGCTTTTGGATTCCCTTCTGAATTTATTGGATGGATTTGAGCCCTTTATTTTGATGCTGTTCTTCTTCCCAATATCAGTGGTTGGTTGGGGAATCGGGTTTTGGTTAAATGAGGGGTGCGACAGGTTTGCCCCTTAAGCCCCCTTTTATACACTTTTTGTATTGATATTTTGGTTAGGGCTGTCCTCCATTGTCCTGGGGTCCTCGGTTTGCAAGGGACACATAACCCTGCCCCTGTTAAAATATTAGCATATGCAGATGCTTTGGTCCTGACTATGATGTCTGACTCAGACGAACAGGCTCTGGTTGATGTTCTTCACCAGTATTCTTTAGTGGTGGGTTCCCAGATTAATTTTGTAAAAAGTACTAGACTTCCCTTAGGAAACCCTATTGTACCTGAGTCAGGATCCTTTGCTGGCACCCGGCTCTTGTTGGAACCTATTAAGATACTTGGACTTTGGTTCAGGTCGGGTGATATATAGTTGTTAAACTGGAACAATGCATTGGGGAGGGCTGATAGGCTCTTAGCTGGATGAAGGCAGCAGCAGATAGGTAAGAAGAAACAGGTTTATTTGCTTAAAATCTTGATGGTCCCTATTTTTTTGTACCTCTGTTATGTTTTTCCCCTGCCCATGAAACTATTTACTAAATTGTATAGTGTTTTTTTCAGGGATTTTGGGGATCTCGGCTGAATCCTATTAAACGAGGTTTCACTTATAGACCACTTAGTGAGGGAGGGGTAGGGATGCTACACCCTGTGGCTTTCTTTTATAGTATTTTTTTGTATTATAATTTTGGTTGGGCTTTCAAACCCGGTGTTAAGGGTTGGAAGCCTTTTTTGTTCATGGCTTCTTTGTCTTCACTTGGGAACAAGGCAGAAAGGGGTTGTTAGCTAAACTCCCTGGCCTTCCGGCCTATGGTTTGGAGGCTGTGAAACTGGCTATGACTTGGGGTCTTCCACCTCGTGATTTTTGTATACATAGCAGAAAGGCCTTGTATGAACGGATTTGGAGGCAGGGTGCTCCAGACCCTATTGTGTTTCTGTCCTGTCCTCCTGATCATCTGGCATGGATTATGAAGCACCTCATGAATCCTAAGATCCCTCATTATGTGTGGGACATGGCATGGCTTAGTAATTATAGAAGACTCAGTGTTAAAGGAAATCATAAACATAAAATGTTGATTGATAGATATAGTCCTAGGGAATCCTGTCTTTCCATTCTTGAAACTCAGCCACATTTATTTGTTGAGTGTAATTTTGCATGTGAATTTTGGAACGCCATTGCTGTTACCTGGGCTGAACCTCTTTTCTCTACACTGTCATATGCTGACATTATGTTTGGGACTTACTTGACGTTAAACGCAAAGTATCATGCTGAAACTGTATATATTGTTCTTATTTTGATGCACTACTTTTTATGTCAGGTTAGGTGCCTGCTGGGTCTACATCAAAAGTGAATCCCAATCCTGGAAATTGTACAGAATGTTGGGAATGCTGTTCATGCTGTGAAACAGGCTGATTTTTCAAAATGTTCCAGGCTGCAATTTCGTCATTTCTGGTCTAACTGTGACTTGTGGAAACTGAATGGACTTATTGTATTATTTTTTGTTCCCTTTTGTTTTATGCTTTTGTATTATATTTGTGATTCTTTTCTGTATGTATTTTTTTTTTATAATTCATATTTTATTAGTAAATTTTTTACTAATACAGGGACAGAGAAGTACCACATACAGTGCTTGTACACAAAATAATACATGAGCTGTCCCCATCCCCCTGACCCCATACAGCAGCAAGGTACTTACAACAAGCATTTGTCAGTGCCCAATGTTGTTGCTTCTATGTGCTGTTTAGGTATTTGAAGTGATTGAGTGTAAATATTGAAATATGGAGTCCCATTTAGGCCGCATGGAACTATGAATGCAGACGCCAGAAAACAGTCATTTTAGGATTTTTTCACCAAATTTTCAACATAGCCATTTTAAGACCTCTGGTCATGAACAGTATCACTGTGATTTTGTTAATGTGTCCCATACATTGAGTTTGCACACCGACTGCGCCATTCTGCGCTACATGGGCGGAAACACGTTTTGGGCAGGATGTGAAAAATGACAGCTGTACTACTCATAAGAAGGTGTGGAAAATGTCAATATTGAAAATCTGGAGTGGAAATATTGAAAATTCGCAAAATAATGAGCGTGCGTAGGAACTGCGCAACACACGGTCGTAAAACAGTCATTTTTAGGAATTTTTTCACCAAATTTTCAACATAGCCATTTTAAGACCTCTGCTCATGAACAGTGTCACTGTGATTTTCTTAATTTGTTCCGTACATTGATTTCGCACACCGACTGCGCCATTCTGCGCTACATGGTAGGAAACACATTTGGGTGAGATGTGAAAATGACAGCTGCACTGCTCATAAGAAGGTGTGGTAAAATGGCAATGTTGAAAATCTAGAATAATATGAAATTCAGTGAACTTAGAACCTGTGTAGGAACTGCGCCTTGCAGCTTTCAGTAAAACAGTCATTTTTTGGAATTTTGGCACCAAATTTTCAACATGGGGGTTTTGGGCCTCCTTCTCATGAATGATGTCACTGTCATGGTGGTGTTCAGGCCCGAAGGGTGATTTCGCAGTCACTGCACACTCACTGTGTGAAATCACCCTTCGGGCCTGAATAATGCCATGACAGTGACATCATTCATGAGAAGGAGTCCCAAAAACCCCATGTTGAAAATTTGGTGCAGAAATTCCCAAAAATGGCTGAGATATGCAATAAAGTTGAAACCCCCCTATCTAGCCCATTATACAGCTTACCGGCATTTCCTCAGTTCGCGGTCAGCTTTGAAGAGTGCAGACGTGTTCCCGGTCCACAAAGATCGTCACCTGGAGTCCGAGGTAAGTATGGGGTGAGGGGTGTGGGAGTCTAGTTGCGCAGTGGGTGGGTGCAGGTTGTGGTGGGGGTCGGGAGATGCACCGCGGGACGTTTTGTCTTACAGGTAAAAAAAAAGACGCCGTGACACAAGGACGTTGGGGGGCGTCTAGCCAACGGGATTGGGCACCCCAGTCAGCAAAAGATTGATTGCCACGCTGGGGTGGGCTCCAGCATGGCATCAACTACTTGAGGGAGACGACGCAGCTCAGCCGGCGGGATTGGGCACCCATCAACTATACAGTGCGTGCGGGGCCGCTGACGACTGCAGTGGGGGGCTGCACATGAGCAGCTCTTATCGCTGCTCACCAAGCCGTAGCTCCCCCTTCAACTGTATGCCACTGCATTTTGGAGCGTGTCCAGACAGCTCCAAAATGTACTGGCTACAGGGCCGCATGCCAGCACACTGCCTGAATTGAGAAGGAAGTGACACACCTCCGAAATCTCCTATGATGGCACTATGTTTCTTGCACATACGTGCAAGCAACATAAAAATAGAAGGATATAATATAGTATCACAAAATAAAAAGCACTGGATATACAGACTCATTTAGCAGCTCTGACCATAATTAACGTGTGAAGGGGATCCCAAGTATTATTGTACCACTGCAACTTATTGTGGAGGCTCACTATCGCTTTCTCAGTACGTAAGTTAGCCAAAATTTCATTAACCCATTCCTGATATGTTGGGCTTAATGTATCCCTCCAGTGCAGAAGCACAATTTTCTTAACTGATAGTGCAATCATGGAAATAAGAAATCTTCTGATTCTAACCTTAATAGAGGATAAATCCCCCAACAAACATACATCTGGAGTGAAGTATTCCTGCAAACCCAGTATGGGTTCTAGGTTATTCTGTATGGCCATCCATAATGACTTTATCTTAGGGCATGACCAAAAAACATGAAGAAGCATACCTTCTTCTTGACATCCTCTGGGACAGGCCCCCGAACTTATAAAACCCTATTTCTTTAGTTTCACAGGGGTATAATACATGTTATGCAATATATGGAATTGCATAAGGTGGAGTCTATCCTGAGAGACATATTTATCGCAGAACTTCCATGGAGCTGACCAGTTAGGAGTATATTGAGGAAAAAAAGAAACCCAGAGCTTAGTGGGGCCTTCAGGTCTCCCATATCTCCATTGATATAGGACACAATATATTTTAGAAATAGCACCTGGTGACCCCAATAAAGGGGGGAGATCTGATACAAACAAAAAAGCAGGAGGACGATGAGGGACATTACCAAATATTGTGGAGAGTAAAGGTTTCAATTGGGCCACCCTGAAGTAAAAAGTTAACGGAATATCAAACTTGTGGATGATAATTGAAACTGAGAGCCATTCCCCTGCATCATCCAGAAAAGTAGAAATTATCCCATCCCCAATCTGGGGCAACCATTTACGAGATATCATCTTTTTGTTTATTGAGAAAGACAGGAAATTCCAAATGGACTGGGACAGGTCCATTTCTGGAGAATACCGTAGAAATGAACAAAGCTGCGTATGAACTCTGAGGGACATTTGGATAATGGGACAACTAATAGTGTCCATAAGGGAGGCTATTTTAAGATAGAACAATGTCCGGGGGTCAATGTTCTCTGATTGAATAAAGTCTAACTCAATTTTGAGCCAGACCAGTCTTAAATATTCCAGACCCAGATTAACCCATCGCAAATATTTTGCAATATGACTAGCCCAGTAATAAATTGCTAGATGGGGGATCTGCAGACCTCCATCTAGTTCTTGAGCGGCTAGTTTGTAATATGCTAACCTGGCTTGTTTATTAGACCAGATAAAATTTGTGAAAATTCCATGCATTTTATGAAACCATGATAATGGTGTAAAAGAGTTAAGAAGCGAGAGGGGCTAAAATAAATAAGGAAAGACATTCATTTTAATGATATTGATACGACCCCAAAGAGAGAGAGGGAGTTTGGACCATCTATTGAGATCCTGAACTACCACTTGGGAGAGAGGTTCCAAGTTTTCCTTAAACCAGGAGGAGGGGTTATGCATAAAATTAATGCCAATATATCTGAGAACTCGTGGAGATCAACCGAGACCAAAGGTCAACAAATCATTTTTAAAAATCTTATGATTAAGAGGGAAAATGGAGGATTTGGTTATATTTAACTTGTAATTCGAGACAGCACTAAACTTGTCGATTTCCCTCAACATGGCAGGAATTGAAGTTTTTGGATGAGATAAATGAAGAAGGAGATCATCAGCGTAAGCCGTGATCTTCACCACCTGATTGCCAATTGGGATACTGCTTATCTCCGGATTATTGAGAATATTTCGGATAAGAGGCTCTAAGAATAAATTAAATAAAGGGGGGAAGAAGGCAGCCCTGCTGAGTACTGAAAGACAAAGGAAAGGGTTTAGAGAATGCTCCATTGCCAGAGACTCTGGCAGATGGAGTTTAGTATAAGGCCCAAATCCACTGTATAAATTTTGCCAGAAAACCAAATATTTTAAGGGCCTGAAACAGGAAATTCCAACTGACATGATCAAACGCCTTCTCGGTGTCCAAGGAGACCAATCCCGCCGGAAAGGCAGCATCCCTGGATACCGAGACTACGTGTGACAGGGTACGTAGATGGTCAGCTGATGAACGTCCCCTCATAAACCCTACCTGAGACATATTAATCAGGTCAGGAAGAACTCATGTTATTCTATCAGCCAATATCTTAGAGAGAATTTTAACATCTTGATTCAATAAGGGAAATTGGTCTGTAGCTTTGCACTAATTCCGGATCCTTATCGGGCTTAGGGAGAAGTACAATCAGGGCCTCAAACAAATGTGCATCTATTTTTGCACCAGAAAGAATGCGACAATACAACTGGTGGAGAACTGGCAATAATTGTGGTAGAAAAGTTTTACAAAATAAAGCAGAAAACCCATCTGGTCCTGGGACCTTGTCTGAGGCAAAGCCCCAATGACCTCTGAAATTTCCTCTAGCGATCTTAGTGAGGATAGAAAATTCCCCTGCGATTCTGATAGTGAGGGTAGAGAGGAATCCCTCAGGTAGGCCTCAAGCTCTTCTAAGGAAGGAGGGTTGTCCATATCCCTATATAAATCCTCATAATAAGAGGCAAACTCCTGCACAACCTCATAAGGGGATACCTTCAAGGATCCATCTGCCTGAGCCCTAATTGGAGTTATAAATCTAGCTGATTCTTGCTGCTTTAACCTTAAGGCTAGCAGGTTACCCACATTTTCCCCCTGATCGGTATAGTTTGCTTTGGTACAAATAATACATAATTCTGCTTTTTCCCTCAATAGGTCTAAATATTTATCTTTAGCTACCGAGAGCCTCCTCATATCCTCTTCCGAGGCATTATAAGATGACCTGGTTTCCAAAGACCTAATTAGAGATAATGAAGCTAATAATTCCACCTCTTGAGTCTTTTTCCTTTTTGTGGCTAAGCTAATAATGATCCCTCTCATGTATGATTTGAAAGAACCCCACAAAATATCAGGAGTCGTATCCTCAGAGGAATTGGTGGAAAAAAAGAAATCAATCTGCTCCCTTATTAGATCACAGTATTTACTGTCTTTGAGTAATTGACCATTTAATTTCCATCGGGTTTCTTTATGGGGAATGTTAGGGAAGGCCAGCTTGGAAGTTACCAAAGAGTGATCAGATACTGGACCTGGCTGGATCGAGGTAGTCAAGATCCCTGGCAAAAGGGCCTGAGAGAGGAAAAGATAGTCAATGCAAGACTGGGTTCTGTGCACCGGCGAGTTAAAGGTATACTCCCTGTCCTTAGGGTGTAACACATGCCACACATCACACAGTCCGCACTGGTCCAGAAAATCCCTAAGGGCCATCTGTCCAGGCGTTAAGCCCCTCAACCCAGTATCAGACCTGTCTACCTCGGGATCAAGAACCAGATTGAAGTCCCTGCCTATTATTATACCAATGGGAAGCATGGAAAGGAGTATGGAAATAAGTTATATGTAAAAGCCCGGATCATCTGTGTTAGGCCCATAAATGCTACCAAGTAAAATGGGCATAGATCAGAGACTCCCTTGAACTAGGACATATATGCCATCCGGGTCCTTGAAAACTTGTTTGGAAATAAAGGGAATGTCTCTATTAATTAGAATCATAACCCCACAACTATTAGTGGACCCTAAGGCATTAAAAACCTGCCCAATTTGTTGCCTCCTAAGTTGCAGAGATTCACTTTCCAGTAAATGAGATTCTTGCAGGAATATAATCTGAGAAGATAATAAACTTAAGTGCTTTAACATTTGGTATTGCTTGACTCTTTTCCTTATCCCCTTCACATTCCATGTAGCAATGTTTATACTACTGGCCATTTATCCAGAAAAAGAAAAAGGACATTATATGAAATCCAGGAGTTGTAACAATCAGACATAAATGACCTGGTCCCCTGTTTGCTGCTGTATACCCTACCCACCCAAGTATCCACTTTCCTCCCACCCATCACCCCCATCCCCCCAAAATATTCCATCCCATTCCAACTAACAAGTATTATGACAACTCTGAATGCAGTATCACCTTCCCCTCCCCCCAACTGTTCTGAGCAACGTTCAGCGCAATACCACCTTCCTTCCTCCCCCTCCAACCTCCCACGCATGTACCCAAAAACCCCATCTTAGAATGTAAACCTTCTTGTAGAATCAATAAGCAATAACATCACTTCAAAGATAAAAGTAGTGTAGATGTCAATAGGTAAGCACTGGACTCTTGAAATCCAGAACAAAAATGGCAAGAGCAAGAAATAGAGAAGAGAGCAACCCCTACTTGGGAGCAATCCAAAACCCCCAGAAATCCTGAGAAAAAACAGAGAACACACAATGTAAGGCACACTTGCCGAATACGCTCTCATAACTGCTGCCAATAATAAAATTGAAAACTTTCCCCGAAACGTATATTCACTAGTAAACTAAATGCTCGCAAGATGTGGACCTCCATCTGTGTTCAAGCCCCCAAGGCAATCTATATCTGATAGAAATAAATTCCAGAAACAAACAGGTGAAGGGGGGTTGAACCAACAAAATTAGAGCAATAGCGTCCTCTAGCGATAATATCCAAAAAACATTGAAACCAAAAGGACACTCTCTCAAACCATGCCCCAATAATCAAAAATATCAAGCTTGAAAGTTTTCATGATATAAACTATATCCTGCAAGATACTTAAGTGTCCCTGGAAACAAGAAACCAGAAAATGTGATCTGTGTGAGTAGAAAGGGAACGCTTCTGGCCAAAACACAACCCCCCAGAGAGAAAGTCCTGAGATGCGAGGATGCTCCAAAACACTGATCGCTGAGATGGAAAATGCAAAAGATCAAGACTCCACTGAAGGTAGTCCCCTCTGTTGCAAAAATTGAGAGTCCACAAAACCAAACTAGTATTCAGTCCTCTTTTGGTATAACAACATGAAAGACTTCTTCTCCTTTCCAAAACAGGGTAGGGTAAAACCGACCAATGAGATCAGGTGTCCGGAAACAAATCAGGCAGAGTAGCCTTCAATCCTGAGAGAGCAACTTCAGGATTCTCATATGTTAACCAGGTACCGTCCACTAGTACTTGTAGTCTAGCTGGATACCCAATTTTGAAGCAAAGGCCTGCAGCTATAATTTTTGACACGACCGGATGAAAAGCAGTGCACTTTGCCCTCACTGACCACGGTAAACCTTGGGCAATTCTAAGCCTGGTATTTTCCCATTTCACTTCTTGTAACTCTCTCACTTTCCCCAGAAAGTGCTGTTGCTCAAGATAATTTAAAAAATGGCAAATAACGGGACGTGGCATTGCTCCTGGGTATGGCTTGGGTCGCAAGGACCTATGTGCCCTTTCAATGATATAGTTAGCCCCAAAGGTAGAGGGACCAGCAATCTTCTCAATCAGCTTCTGCACAAACCACAGCATATTCAGGCCTTCTTCTCCTTCTGGAAGGCACAAGAAAACATTATTTCTTCGGCTGTGGCCCTTCAAATCTTCCAACTTAGCTTCCAGACTAGAGATCTTTTGCCGCATGGCTATGAGACCGGGATCAATTTTTTCCACTTGCTTCTCAAGAGATAAGATACGGGCTGCATTATCTGAAGTTTTCATCGTTACCTCCTCAAGTTTTTTAGAAGGGGATTTAATTTCAGCTGAGATTTCTTTAATTTCTTCCCGAAAGGGATTGAATTCTTCCAAAAATCTGCTCAGAGTTAGGGGCTCTTGCTCGGAGATCAGGCTTTGAAGCTCTGGCTTATCCACAACACTCGAGGCCCTTGATTTTTTTGGGGCCTTCTTGGGAGTGACTGGCGGTGTATGCTTCTGCGGAGGCTTTTTCATACAGTATACACCTCCATAATCACTGGTAACAAGCAAACAGGAGCCCAGGATATTAAGAAGGCAATAATCTATAAACTTTCTGGTTTTTAGGGAGAAATAGCCACCAAAATAGCAATAATTTGTGATTAGAAGGTTGGAGCTATGCAGAGGAGCTTCTACTTGGTATCTTGCATCACGTGATCCCTTCTGTATGTATTTTGTAATGAAGTCCACTTCTTCTCAATAAAATTCCCCTACTCTTTTCGATAAGTGCTGTGGGATCTTTAATAGTCACCTGAACTACCACCAATCCAGGCAGATGAGACCTCCATTTAACATCTCATCCGAAAGACAGCACCTCAGAAGTGCAGCACCCCTCTCATGCTGCTCTACAGTGTCAGTACTGGGATATTAACCCAAGTGCCAGATGTGGGAACTGAACCCACAGCCCTCTGATCACCTGGCCTCAGAGGCAAGTGTGCTACTTACTGAGCCACTGACACTGTGACCTTTCCCTATACCAGATCTCCACTGTATGTAAGATACTCATTACCCATCCTCCTATAGTCATCCCCCCACCCTTTGGGACGATATCTTTCTGCCATTTCCCAGCTATCATGGCTTCCAAGAAGAATCCATCTGCACCTCTGAGATCAGAGTGTGGGAAAGCAGATATCGGTCCAGCTTGAGAAGCCCACTAGAAGCACTGAGGCACTGCCAGCTGCAGCTAACTCGACAGTGAGATATTCACTATCCACAAATGGAGCACGGGAAGTGAGATATTCAAACCTGTCCCTCTATCCTCCTCCAGCCCCCATACTGTCCTCCCTCTCTTTCCCAACTGCAGGTGCCCCAGCAAATAGAATGTTCACCTCCATATCTCCAAAATGAAAATTCCACTTGAGATCCCATGTTCCCCTTACACCTCCTGTTCCTGGATCATGGGTAAATCAGTAGTTATAGCAAGAAGCCCCTGCACCTCCACAAATCGAGTGCGGGAAGTGAAAAACAATTCATACCAGCAGGTCCTTCTAAATTATTGCCATGCATCCCCTAAAGCATCCATACAGCCACGTGGAGTGCAGCACGATGTTGAGTGACTGTGACACAAGTGTGGAAACCATTCTCCCTGCAGCAGTAGGACCCAACATCTCCTCAGGGTCCCGCACATGTCCTCACAATATGGATGTAGGTCCACTGTATTTTCTGCTCACACTTTAGGGATCAAGATCGAGAAAGAGGAGAGAACACAATCACCAATCCAGTCAGGACATATTCCCTCATCTTTCTCATCTAAGGTCTAGGCACACATCACAGCAAAAGGATAACAAAACCTCATATGTGCATCTACGAAGCCTGTTCATCTCTCAGGCCCCACAGCAGAACACAGTATAGTCTCTTTGGCAGTATCAAACCAGTGTTCAGCCTACCTTCTTCCGCAGCTCCTCTACAAATTTTTCTGCTTTTTCAATGTCCCAAAAGGAAAACCTGCTTCCTCATGTCTGCTCTTCAAGATCTCAGGGCATATCATGAAGTTCTCCACTTTCGCCACACGCAGAGTAGCCATGACCTCATTAAACATTTTTGTTTTCTTTAGAAGTCTTGCAGAGTAGTCCTGTGATAGGAATAATCTGTGGCCCTCACATTCCAACTGGCCTTTCTCCCTGTATGCTCACAAGACTGATTCCCTATTTTGGAAATTATGAAATCTCATTATAATTTGACACGGGCGTTGCCCCACTGGGGGCCTGGGCATAACCATGCAGTGTGCCCGCTCCAACTTCAGCTTCCCATTTTTAACATCCAGGGCCAGTAATTTGGGCAATGAGACTGCACAAAATTCCGAGGCATTACCCCCCCAAACCTTCAGGCAGACCTCAGAGGCGCAGATTTAACCTCCAGTGATAGTTTTCCTCCAGCTCTTTTAGTAATGCCTGAATCTGCCTGGGCACCCCTGAGTCTCATCATCCAGCTGCAAGATCCTGTCCTCTACCTCTGAAATACAGGTGGCCTGTAGAGTCTGCTACATAAGTACTTCCTGCAATTTGTCATCAATTTTGGACTCAAACTTGCATAAACATGGTTCCAAGGCTGCTAAGACCTGGCCTGTGAGTTCTCAGCCAAGGATGCATACCTCCGCAGCAGACAAGGATACCAGGTTCTGGCTCTCCTGCTGCACACAGGCTGAGTTTTGCTTTGCCACTTTTCCTGCTATTCTCTGGCTTTTCCCGGCACTCGGAGTCAGGTATTTGTCCATTTTTCTTCACTACTCGGTCTTAGCTATCAGTTACGACCAAAATGCGATCAAAGTGGTAGACAAATAGTCACTTAATTTTAATTACTATTCCCAGCGAGGAGGAGCAAGGCCCAGACACGTCTTATCACCTTAGTTGCTTATCAGTGGCCCACTTTCAGGCTTTTAGATGACATTCCTTTTCACGCCCCCTTTCTTTCCCCATCCTTTCCTTACTCCCATTCTTAAGGACTTATTTCTTTATCCCTCCTGTCTCTTTTAGTTTTCTGCATTCTCACTCCCCCCTTCTTGTTTCCTCAAGGCCCTCATTTTCTCCTTCCCTTTGCTCTGTCTCTTATTTTGTCCTGTTCCAATGGTCTGTGAAGCCGATTATAATCCCTCTGAAATAGGCCTTGTATGCTTCCCAGTGCCAAGCTGGTGTAATCTCTGGAGATGGATTCAACTCAGATTAGGACTTGGGGCCTGATTCTCAAAACTCTGCACCACAGACCCTGTGCCCAATTATTTATCAGGCCAGGTCCCAGCAGCAAAGTCCCATTGCTCACAGCAACCATAGCGGTGCATCAAACAGAAGGTGCACCTAGACAGGTTGATGCAAGTCATTGGTGGCCATGAGGCAATGTCCCAGAGAAGTCCCTGGTAGGCTAAAGGCCCCCCAAGCCCCAATCACCCTTCTTTATTATGAAGAACATCCCTGGTAGTCTAGTGACCCCCCAAAGCCCCAATCACCAATTATAATTATTAAAAAATCCCTTGCAGTCTATTGAACCCCCAAGCCCTGATAGCCTGTTATAGTTATTAAAAATCCCTGGTAGTGTAGTGGCTCCCCCAAGCCCCGATCACCTGTCACTATTATGAAAAAATTCCTGGTGGTCTAGTGGCCTCCTCAAGCCCTGATCACCCATTATAATTATTAAAAAATCCCTGGTAGTCTAGTGCCCCCACTCTAAACCCCAATCTCCCATTATAAAAGTTAAAGTATCCCTGGAGGTTTAGTGGACTGATCCAGCCTCAATCCCCTGTTAAGTGTAATTCTGAAATATCTGGTGGTTTAGTGGACCCCCCACCTGGCAGTGTCCCACCACCATGCTCCCCCATCTCATAACTGAGCCAGTGACTGGCACAGGCCACCATTCACCACCACAGCCAACAACTGACTGAGCTCTTAAATAGCGCATACTGTATATGGTACGCACTCAGTGACTTTCAAAACGGGGTTTGTGCCTGGGCGGTTATCCCCCCAACAGCGACATTTTGCCAGTGAGGTCCCCCACAGCGACTACAGTACCTAGCCGCGGTGAAAGACACACTGGAACCAGCTGTCTGTCAGGTCCTGCACCCTCCAATCAGCTCCGGCTGGAGTTGAGAATCTTAAGTGGGAGACAACAAAGTGTGAACCGGCAGCAGACTGCAGAATGCAGTCGACTTGCTGGTGTCTCTGACGGGGCATCCAACAACATTTTTGTTGGCCTCCCATAGTGGATCTGTGCCAGGGTAAAGTTTTGTGAATCCTGGTCCAGATTTCTTGGTTACCTTTTGAACAAAAAGATTTTTTGAAGATAATAATACTTTGATACACCACAACTTAAAAGTGGAAGGGGGGGTAGAAATATAGCAATAGCAAAAACAGGGATGGGATAATATGGGTCAATGTTAGTCAAAGAACAGGGCCAGCTGTTGAAAATTTAGACCAGGTGCTCAGAGGTGTTTACCTCTGCTAACTGGGGTTTGCCCCTGATTTTTGGGTGGGGTCTAAGTTCAGACACCCCCACAGAATGGGCAAAACCCATTTGTGCTTGAGCATTAAGTTCCCACTGCACCATTAAAATGAGGGGGTTGTCTGCTTCATTCAAGTAAATTGGGATATTGAAAGGTTTGCACAGGGAATAACTGTCACCCAAATGGACACAAGTTGCTGCCTTTGCAAACTCTGACATAAAAGGGCACAAGGCTATGGAGGCTGGCAAAGGGACTTCAGTCACCCGCTCTGGCCTGTGGAAGAAATGACATTCCTGGTGTCAAGTGGAATCCCCTGCCATCTGATCCATGTTCCCCCTACATCTTGAAGTATTCCCTGTAGTTTCTGGTGTCTAGCAGCACCTCTCACCCTCAATAGCATGCTGTCATGTTAGACAAGCTTTCCCTGGCATCTAGCTGCCCCAACTCCTGCAGCAACAGCACCAAGCTAATCACCCTGTCATCCCTCTTACTGCTGTTTCCAGTACCATGCAGATCCAATACAATGAATGGCATAGCCCTCCTTTTACTACCACAGCTGGCCACGGCATGGACTGCCAGGGGGCATATGTCATGTGTATTGTAAAAGGAGTATGTGTATTGTCTACTGTAGACAGTACACATGCTCCCTTTATAGTTCTCAGGATGCTCACTCTCTGTTAGTCCTTATGGCAGCCAGCTAAGGTGGTGAGAGTAGGGCTATGCCAGTCCCCATATCAGATCTGTGCAGCACTGGCAACAGTGGTAAGGGGGGGTGGCAGGGCAGTTTGCTCGGTGCTCGTGGTGCAGGATGGAGGTTGCTAGATGCCAGAGACAACTTGCCTGACATAGCATCAGGCAATGGGAGGGTGGGGGGTGTCATTAGACACCAAGGGCTACAGGGAATACCTCAACATGTAGGGGGATGAAGATCAGAGGGTGGGAGGTGTCATTAGACAGCAGGGCATTCTTCAACATGTCCAGAAATGGGGATTGGAGGGTGGGGATGCCACTAGACACCAAGGAATACTTCAATATGTATTGTGATGGGGATCAGGGTGTGCTGCTAGACACCAGAGTATACTACGACATGTGCAGGGATGGGGGTCAGAGAACAGGCGTTACACTAGACACCAGGGAATGCTTTTACTGT
This sequence comes from Neoceratodus forsteri, assembly GCA_016271365.2. Lineage (NCBI taxonomy): Eukaryota > Metazoa > Chordata > Ceratodontiformes > Ceratodontidae > Neoceratodus > Neoceratodus forsteri. The sequence continues at coordinate 1,024,366,433 of CM028129.1, forward strand.
GAGGATTGAAGGGTGGGGGTGCCACAAAACAGCAGGAAAAAGTTATACATTTAAAGGGATGGGCAATCAGGGTTAACTTGTTGGGGGGCAGTCACCACCATGCCTGACATGGTGGCCAGCTACAGGAGGGGTGGAAACCTGCTGCCATTTTTCATGCAAATGAGCCCACAATGGGCATGCATATGGTGCTATAGCACCTTGCATGCCCAGTGGGCTCATTTGCATTGTGCAGGTTGAATATAACACCAGGGGCTCCCAGCACTAACAGGTCTGGGGTACAGTTCTATGCACTTTGGTATGGGTTGCATACATCCCATAATCATGTCAGGGTAGTGCTACTTGACTTTGTGCTGCTCTGACAATGCTCAGTATTCAGTCGAATAGTGCCAGTGCACTATCTCACTGAGTATAGCATCCTCGGGGTTGTGGGAAGGGCAAGTAGAGCACAAACCTTTGCACTCCACTTTTGCCCATTACTCAGTATCTGGCTCCCAGTGTTTACTGCTCTCATAATTAGGCAACTGACTGTTTTATTTATTGTATTTTGATGTGTTTGTACAGTAGTTACATTTTTACATTTTATAATAAAATATTTGATAGTGCACTGAAACAAGGTGGTTTCACCTTTCTTTTTAGCAATACTAGTAAAAACATATCTTACAGATCACTTGCTCTTTAATGTAGCTGTTGATTTTTGGCTTAGTGTTCTTCCTGTAGCTAGATGGGAGGAGGGGGAAGTGGAAGAGAAGGGAGATTGTACAAAGTATAAAAATTAAGGATAGCAGACACAAATATGTATATTTTATTAGGTGTTGCAACTTAAATGTGTACTCCATGTTGCCATTGGCTACACAAACATGCTAAACTGAGCAACGGATCACAAGACACCTAAGGACAGGCTAGAGAAATACAAAATTCAGCACTTGCTCCTCCAACATTGGATGACACTTTCATGGACTGATAGCACACTGTTGTGTGCTGTAATATATGATATCTTTAATAGTGGTGATGGCTACCACTGTATGTGATAAACGTCAACCTACTGGTTCTCCAGATAGGCTGAAATCACATGCAGTAAACTAAACCAAACATCAGCATTATGACCACTGTTCCTGTTATGAACCCGGCAAGGTGAGCGATGTTTAGTAGAACTTCATTCTTCAACCCTTATCATCCAGATTTAAAATGGCACATTCCAATTATTTAGACCCAGTTTGAATGTTTTCTCTCTTTCTTGGGTTTACTAACTCAACAGACCATCATTAACATTAAAGATTCTGGTAAAGCCATGGATTACGAAATGAAAAACCCAGTACGGCACACACCACTGTCAACTCCAGATTGGGCAGTAAATTCTAAGAGATCTAAACACTCAGTGACTAAGCCTTCAACAACTTCTCTCAATACTAACTTGTTAATGGAGGAAAAAATTATGGAAGTGGTAAAAAATTTGAAAAATGCCATTTCATTTTTAGTGGAGGTATCGAAATCAGTCAAGGGAGCCATTGAAAAAATTAATATGAGACTAACCGACTCTGAGGCCAGAATTTCATCTATAGAAGAATGGAGAAACAAGGTAGACCACGAATTTCCTGCCATCTGCCAGAAAATATCCAAATTTGAGTCCAAACTGGAATACCAAGAAGGCAGATCATGTAGAAAGAACATAGCGATCTACGGCCTTCCAGAAAATTCTGAGGGCAGTAATCCAGTTTAGAAAATGGGTCTGTCAAATTCTTCACCCTGATTGGCTGACACATCCAACCACCTGGTCTGGTATCAGGCAACAGAGACCGGGAAATAATAAGTCCAATTCTGTCTGCTTGCTTACTAGTATTTTTTGGTGATGGAATGTTAAGCATGTGGATGGCTGCCATTTTTTTTATCATAGAATAATTTTTATTGTTTGCATAAGCATCACATCCAAAACAGAAAAATTCCTGCTACCATAAGGCATTACATAATTATTTGCACATGCCAATATTTATCTCACATAGAACTATGTTTAAAGTTCAGAGCTGCTTCATATAACTAATAACAACATCTTCTCCTATCTATCGTAATATACCATATCTCATCCATAACTCATACTCACACCTAGGTCACATGGTTGCCGCCTCCTCAACATTAAGTTTTCCAATTACATACACAGGCGAACTATATGGCTAACATCCAGCCCTTTGAAGGAGTATATATATATATATATAAAAAAGGGGACAAATCAAACCAAACCTCAGCGTAGCAGCAGACAAGACCATCACTGAGAGTGCACATAGGGATCAACTCCCTGTAATAATATTGCATGTTACTTGGGCAGGGCCTATCCCACTAACAGTGGCCTAGGGTAATGATTACCATAACAGGGGGAAGGGGGAGCCTGGCACAATGCTGAGTTAAGATAGGCCTCCCATTTGGGAAAATACGCAGACAGCTGCCCTCTGGCAGCGTAGGTTAACTTTTCAAAGGTAGCTAATCTGGCAATAGATGAACGCCATAATGAAATGGGTGGAGGAAGGGGTTGCCACCAATGTCTTAAAAGGAGCCACTTAGCCTCCAGCAGAACAACCAGAACCCAATTTTGGTGCTATGGTCTCAGATGCCCAAAAGGGGTCTGCTCTCCCAACAGCATAGGATGCGAGAGATCTATGGGCTGTCCCAACATTCCTGAGCAATCCATTGCTACGGCTGATCAGAAAGGGACTAATGCTTGGCATTTCCATAAGAGGTTCAAGGTGTCTGTGGGGCTGTGTTCACATCTCCAACATCATGTGTGTGGAAGAGCCCCCCACTCGAATAGGATAGCAGGTGTTCTGTACCGTCTAAGAAGTATCTTAAGCTGAATTAACTTGCTTCTAGCATTTTTGTATGTGGAGTGCGCTGCATGGAGGCAGCGGGACCAGGTCTCTGGACCAATATGACTACCAATTTTGGTGCCCAATGCCAGTCTACATGACTCTATGTGATCTGATTGTACCTCACACCAGGTACTGCAGAACCTACCCGCTAGCCCATGAAAGGAAGGCTTTAGATGTAGTGAGGACAACCAATGCCATTTTGATTCCCCTTTACTCATCCAGTCAGTGGCCTGCACTGCATTGCGAAGTTGCAAGAATTTCCAAAAGTCCTGTGACTTTAGCAAAAAATGTGCACGCAGTTGTTCAAAGGACATTAAGGTACTAGTGTTTGGTAAATAGAGGTCTTGCACAGTATGGATCCCTTTCCTTTCCAACGAGGCCCACATCAGGGGTTTGTTGTCCACCCTAATAAGTGGGTTATGCCAGAGATCTAAATATCTAAAGGGTAACATAGCACCTTGTTTTGACGTCCCAGCTGACTTCATAAGGTGAAACCAGGCTCTTTTAGTGGTGACTGGGGTAAGTTTGTCAGGGGATATAACAGCATTAGTTAATAGTAGACTAAGAGGGATAGACTGACAAATCTGTTTCTCTAACTGTATCCATGGCGGTGAAATACTGTGAGCTGGAACGAATCATTTAGCTGCCTGGGCAGCTAGGAAAGACCAGCGGTACCCCCGAAACCAGGGAAGCCCTAAGCCACCCCAAGACCAATGTGCCCTTAGTTTATTAGCACCCCACCTAGGTTTCCATCCTTCCCACAGGAAATCTGATATTAGCTTATGTAACGTATGAAATACAGTACTTTGTTTGACAACACTGTGGGCAGGTTATTTAGCAAATACGCTACACAGGGGAACGTAAGCATTCGAAGTGCTGCAGCCTTCCCTAAGAGGGACAAATTCAGTCGTTTCCAGTGTTCTACTTCAGTTGTCAGCTGTGCAGTTAAAGGGGTAAAATTCCTGGACTCTATATGCCCCCAGGCAAAAGGGATGTGTATACCCAGATAGTGCAGGTTGTCAGGTGCCCATGATAGTTCCATCCCCAGCAAACAATCCTTAGAACACACCCCATTCAAGGGGGCAACACTGGTTTTCTTTTGGTTGACATGCAACCCTGATATACTAGCAAATGAATGCAAGGACTCCAGTACTGGGGAAAGGGACTCTTGTGGGTGAGAAAGGGTGAGAAGTAAGTCTTCCGTATACGCCGTTGTCAGATATTTGTGATCCCCCACCAAGATCCCCTGAATCTTTTCTTTGGCCTGGAGTACCCGTATAAGAGGGTCCAAGGCCAACATAAAGAGTAACGGGGACAGTGGACACCCCTGATGAGTACCCCGCTGCAAGGAAAAGGGCATAGATATATCTTTATTGGTAAGTATCCTAGCGATATGTTTATTATACAGGACGTGGACCCACTGTTTAAAATACAGTAGGTGCCAAAACCGTATAGGTCGAGTACTTCATGTAGGTATGGCCACTCCACCGAATCAAAATCTTTTGAGAAGTCGACTGCTATAGCTGCCATAGGAGTGGGGGATAGAAGGGTTAGCCATTTGATGTTAAGCAAGAGGCGGATGTTATCAGCCACTGCCCTACCTATAGTAAAGCCAGCTTAGGATGAGTGTATGATGGACGGCAAAACCTCCATCATCCTTTTGGTGAGTATTTTGGCTACAATCTTAGTATCTACAGAGATTAAAGAAATAGGGTGGTAATTTGCAAAGTTTAACGGGTCATCAGATTTCTTCCGGATAAGGGTAATTAATGTCTCCCGCATTGTTGGTGGAAGGGTGCCAGTCGAGTGTGCTTCCTGCAAGGCAGCAAGTAGAGGGGTGCAGATTTCAGGGCTTAGTAGTTGATATAGTTCGATGGTCATACCATCAGGCCCTGGAGCATTGCCTTTAACCAACCGGGATTGAGCTTTGTGGATTTCTGCCTCAGTGACAGGGGCATCCAAGGCACTTTTCATGGTTTCTGGTAACTGAGGAATATGAACCGTCGAACAGAAATCCCTCAACTGATCCCTTATATGACCCTTCTCATGGGAGATTCAGCATTGATACAATTGCAGTTAGTAACGTGCCATGCACTCATTAATTTGCTTGGGACCTGTAACTATCTCTGCATTTTCAGTCCTAAGGGCATAATTACGGGAAGCAGCTTGCTGCTTCCTCAGCTAGAATGGCAGTAATTTCCTGCTCTTGTCCCCATCCTCCCAGTATGAATGTTTAGTCCTGGTCATATGCCACTCAACCTGTTGGTGGAGTATAGTGTTTATCTGGTATTTTATTCCACCAATCCCCCGCAATATGGTGATATCCGGCTCCCCGGCAGTAGTTGATTTAAACTGTGCCTCCATGGCAGAAAGTTCTGCTTGGAGCCCGCTATGTTCCGCCTTCCACTCCTTGTTTTTCTGGGCCACATAAGCTATAATGTGCCCTCTTAACACCGCTTTAAAGGCCTCCCACACCATGCTCATGGACGTATCCCCCTGCCTATTATGTGCAAAGTAATCCCGAGCAGCACCCTGGACCATGCTCCGAAAGGAGGGATCCTTAATCAGTAAGTGGTTACACTGCCATCTGGTGCCAGCTCCCCGATGCCCCACAATCTGAAGGGTGCAGGAGATGGGAGCATAATCGGATATTATAATATCCTTGATCTCGGTTGCTATAATATCCTGAGCTGCACATCTATTTGCGAGCCAGAAATCGATACGACTATAAGTTGTGTGAACCGATGAGAAAAACAAATAGTCCCTCCCCATGGGGTGGTCTCTCTGCCAGATGTCTGTCATGCCCCATTCTCTCATCATTTCCAGCAGGGTACCCATTACTTTAGGGTGAGTTTGTGGGGTGGGCTTAGATTTATCCAAAAATATATCAGGTGCCAAATTAAAATCATCCCCTATCAAGAGTGGGCTATTGTGATATCCCTCAGTGAGAGATTCCAATGCATGATTGAGATCAAGGAGTACCTCAGGAGAGTCTGTATTTGGATCAGAGAAGTTTGCTAACACCACATGCCCCCCCCGGGTAAGAAAACCTAGCCAAAGGCTCGAATAGGGCAGGAAGAGATCGAACCGTCCAACTAATGACAGGCTCAACCCCAGCCGTGCCTAAACTAGACATCATCCCCAACACCATCCATATGATATGGTAGGATGGGACATCTAAGTCGGAAATAAAATTAAAAAACACAGGAGAAAGAAGGGGAGGCCCAGTCAGTGGATATTCCCACATAAGGGTCGGTGCTAGGCTCCGTAGGTTGATAGAGGTGCTCTGCTTGCACCCTGCAGACCCTTTGATAACACTTCTGCAAAAGACAGTGTTCCTGGCTTAATGTAGGGTGAGGAATTAGTTGCAAGTTCCTCTGCATCTGGCAGGTTATCAGCCCAGGTTCCTGTTTCTACCACTTCCATAATGGCTTCTGGGTCTGGTTGAACTCTGTGTAGTGACTCCTCCTTAGTTAACTTAGCAGGGGGTACCATTTCTTGACCTTCTGCAGAGTCCGTATCACTATGAGACCAGTGCCTAACCTGAGGCACCGCCGAGTCCCGTCGAGATTTTGTGGAGGAGGCAGCACTAGGGATTGCAACCTGGTCAGATCCTTGCCTGGAGCTCTCTGTATCTGTGTGCTGAAATTGAGAGGGGCTGGGGGACCCATTACCTGAGGGACTCATCTGATCTCTATTAAAGTCCCCCTGAATGTTTCTGCCTTTAACTGGGTTTCTGCCATCTTTATCAGGGTACCAAAGATACCTGGGAGAGAGAGTTTTTATATTCAGGCGTGGCCAGTTCTTGGAGAACCAAGCTTCCGCCTCACGGGGAGACTCTGCCACCATCTCTTTCCCTTCCTTTGACACAGCCAGGTAAGCCACCTGACGGAATCCATACTTGAAGCCATGTTGAGTCAATATTTTTTTAACAGTGGCAAAGGCCTTCCTTCAAGCTGCCACCTCAGAGGAAAAGTCCCTGTAGAATGAGATTTTTGCCCCATGCCACATCACCTCCTCAAGATCCCTGGCAGCATGCAGCACTCGCTCCTTCGTGGAGTATCTAAAAAAATATGCCACTATGGGATGAGGCCCAGGTTTCTTCAGTCGAGGGCCTCCAGGAACCCGGTGTGCTCTCTCCACTTCTATAGGCCCTTGTCACCTATCCCCCGGCATCTTGGGGGTCTCCTCATTCAGAAACCTCTCCACATTAACCCCTTCAGATCCCTCCGGTATGCCTAGTATCCTGATATTGTTCCTTCTGCTGCGATTCTCCTGATCCTCAGCCCTCTGCCATAGGGTAGCCAGCCTGCTCTCATGCTCCTGAAGGTGCTGAAGGAGTTTGGCTTGTTCTAATTCCAGACTCTCAGTCCTTTGCTCAACCACACTGAATTTATCTTTCAAAACCTGCACCTCAGCTATGTTTCCAGCAAGAGTGGCTGATAAAGAGTCGACCCTGGAAAGCAGAGTCTCCAGCAAGGATGTGATATGTTGCAGGGAAGACTGGACATCTGATCTGTGTGCAGGGGGCTCCGAGGCCATTGCAGACAGTCCCCACACCGCTGCTTCCATCCAAAGTTCTCAAATAGAAAGAGTATCACCAGAGCTAATCACCAAATAAAAGCTTCCACTACGAAGGGTGCAGGATCTCAATCTAGGGCTGAATACTCACTGGCTATGATTGATTACCACACAGCCTCCAACCAGTCTCGCAAAGGTGGCATCCCAGTCACAAGAGTGCAAGGAGCCTGCGGCCTATGTACACCCAGATGAATTCTGTCTACTGTCCCCGGTTTAAACTGATGCCGTGCTCCAAATGCTGCTACTGCCTCACCGGACCGAAATAGGTGGCTTCGGAAGTTTAGTGTGGTATTTTTCACTAAAATCTGCACTTAGATGCCAACTAATAGTCCCAAAATGGCTAAGCTGGGGCTTGCGTTGCGGTATTATGCAGCCATACTCTCCAGTGTCCAAGCCACACCCCCGGCTGCCATTTTTTTAAATCTAGATTAGCAAGACCAAGTAACAGAGCAACACTCCCCCACCAGCCCCTTACTCTTTTCTCTCTCCACAGTTTCTCTGTAGCCATTTTAATTAATAAAAAAAACCTCTGCCTAGCACTACCTTACAGCGCAATACATCTTGCTATCAGCCCGAAATGAAGTACAACACAGTATTCTCAGCACTCACCGAACTCCTATGCTGTGCCTTGTCACCTGATCGATCACAACTGATGTAAAATAAAAATCATCACCTAAGCATGCTGCTGTGCCGAGTGTTCTCACTCGCTTACTTCCTGGTCTCTGGTCATTGCAGCTCTGCCCATCTGTGCTCTTCTGATTATGTTAAAAAGAAAAAAAAAATCAGTGACATTGCTTGACCTCTCCTGGTTTTCTACTATTTGTCTCAGTGACACACAATGCCAGCAACTCCAGTTGTTTACCTGTCACACTAACGGGGTGGGGGGCAGGGGTGACACCATATAATGCAGTGAAAAGTGGTCTGTTAAACTGAATTAAAAAAGACAAAAATAAGTAAAATCACTGCCGTTGTACATCAGAATTGTAGATATCCTCCACTGCTTGATTTTACAGCCCAAGGTCGCATGCCTAACAGCTGCATCTTCCCAATGAATAAAAAGGGTTTTACGGGGAAGGCAGAGAAGTGTTTTTTTAACCATGAAAACTATGCCAAGATATGGGGGGGGGACTTAAAAAAAAGCCATGTCTTCTTCTGTATGTGGGGGTGGGTGGGGATATGTAAATGAAGAACGGCTGGGGGGCAACAGAAGATGGAACAGCTCAGAAGCAAATGGACTACTTTACCCAAAAGAAAGTTTTTTTTAACATTTATATTTCTTTTTAAAGTTATTTACACTGTTATTTTATAACCTAGTAAACATATACACAGATGCCCATTTTTTAAATGCAATAATACCCTCCAGGTTGGGCAGTATTGTGCTATAATAGATCTTCCAGGGGCTATAAGGCCCTTCGCCTGCGGCATCGGGCCTCCTTACACCCCTGGGTAGTACAGTATAGCATAGTACCACCCACCCTGTCAGGTATTATTGCTTACTCACTTTGCCCAGATTCTCTACAAAAACTTTGCTGGGAAATCACCAAATGCATCCTCGTATATTATAGAAAGAGCCCACAGAACCCTCAGACCGATACCTCCCAAAGGAGATCCACCTCAATCTTTTATTGTTCGATTTTTAAACTACCACTGATCTCTCATGGTATGGTTAAAGGCTCCGCATTTCTTAAGATCTCTCACAAGAAGTTCAACAAAGAAAAATACACTTTTCACTGATAATTAACAAGGTTGTACTGGCTGTGATAAAGTTTAGGATGATTTATCCTGCCAGACTCACTATTTCCGAAAGATGGTAAATCACATTCTTTCAAGACCCCTGAGCAGGCTACAAATAGTGGATTGTGTATGAAAAGTCATACACAATATGAATATTCTTATATTGAGAGGTTTCCTTGGTAACAGATGACCTTGAGAGGGCAACTTGAGAGGTACTCGGTTACCATTCAAACCTCGAAATACAAGAATATCCTTGTTTGTGTATGACTTCTCATGCACAATCTTTTATAGTGTATTGGCAGTCACAGCAAAGACAATCACACAAAAAACAGCTAGTGAAGACAATGTTAAATGGGGGGATCTTAATTACAGCTTCACAACCACTGTAGTTTGAATATTATAAATTCCCAAAGATTATGGAAGTATTCACTATTGGATAAGGGATCTCTCCCATTAAATATGGGAAGCTTCTAGATTTTGATTCCCTGTTTTCAGCTGATTTCCTAGTCAGTTTGTGACCTTGGGGGTGTTGATATTCTAGACTGCCTATATTTGTTTTGGTGGTTCTGTGTCTCACCTTTTTAACTCTCCCCACTAAGTAGGGAAATAATTTATTATTCTGTATTCCCTAAAACGATTGATTCACTGTAGTAGAATGGAGATTATATTGCACTGCCTGCTGAAGTTTATGGTCTTCTCAACTTGGGTTTGATTTTTATTTCTACATATTTTATTTCTTACTGTTTCAGTTACTTAAATAAATATGTGGGGCCTCTGGATTCCTCTCCTCTCACAGGGACTGGCTTGCTGGGGATCAAGCCCTTCGCAGAACATTAATTAAAGAAGTCTTACATGCAGGATTTTTTCATATACAGTGTGGGTCCAATCTAAAGACTGAAATGTTTACACTCCTCTAATCCCAGGATTTCTTAGCTCAGTTTTACTGATATGGGTGACAGGCTTAATCCTTACTATTTAATCCATCTGATGGATTATTCGTATTTATTGCTTGTTCTGTGGATCTCAAAGACACGTGTTTTAGTTATAATTGGAACACTTTGATTGGGTTTATTATAATCTCCCCCCCCACCTTCCCTTACTCCAGGTCAGCCACTTCTTCAGGCTGCCCAGGTCCCCTCTGGTGCTCCTGCCTGATGCCAGCCACCACCACATAATATTTGCAGCCTCCCAAGTAACCTGGATGTAACTCTTCACTGGGTGGGTCCCCCTCCTCCGAGGGAGATAGGCAACAGTAGTGGCTGGCTAGCACACACTACTTGTCCCGGGTGCTACAGAGGTGGATCTGGGATGCATCGGGCTTGGCGGCAATGGGATCTGGCAAACATCATCCAATCAGCCATGGAGCACTTTTTCTGCTTTGCTCCCTGGAGGCATGGTGTGCCACAACATCAAGGAATAAGCTGATGTTCCCCATGCCCCCCTTTAGTTAGTGGGACCCCAGGGCATTGCCATACCCCCAGCCTCCACCAGGAGTTGACAAGCACCAGATCCACCCCTCCACCCTCCCCCCAAGAGAAGGTGAGCAGTATCCAGATGCTCTAGTCTTTTTTCCCCGGTCAGCCCTCCAGCACCACGAGTCTGTTCCTGAACCTGGGTCACTGGCTTTGCAAGAGGAAATCCAACTGCAGTGCCAGCAGGCTGACAAATTATAATCATTTAGTGTTTAATATCAAAGCTGAAGCTGATGAATATTGTTCACTAAATCTGGCAAGCCATTTTGATTATTTTTAGACTATTTATAGAACTGTTAGGCTCTAAGTGAGTTCTCACAATAGATTAAAAATTATGATTATTCCTATCTATAGTTTAGTTACCCAAGATCACTAGTTGTTAGACTTTAAAGTAATAAGGATCTGCATGATATAACTCAGTTGATTCCTCTACTTTGTTCAGAAGTAGACCAATATATATATATATATAGAGAGAGAGAGAGAGGGAGGATACATGACTGGCGACTGTGGAATATGGCAAATATTAGCACAAGTGCAGAGTGCCCTGTGATAATATCACGAAGGTGCTACAGAGAGGCATGGTGATCGGCTCTGCCTGATGTACCACTGTTCATCAGGTCTCGCGATTTATACAATAGGGCTGTGGTGTACGTTGTATTTGTATACTGCAGTAGTTTTGCATTGCATGTCTGAAGGATTTATTTTATTTATCTTTGTGCAGCAGCAGGTGATTTTGTTGTACTAAGTGTGGTTGAATGGGATTTAGTATGGGTAGGTTGTGGTCAGTTAGGATTTTGCAGTGATTGGATGATTTGGGTTGTTATTTATTCTGGTTAGCTGTGTTTCTTTGTGCTTTCGATATACGTGTGTTGTGATTCATCAGAATCTTGTGGTTGGTGTGGTTTTCTGTGGTATTCAGATACGTGGAGATGCCTATTACTTACTGTTGTGGAGCATTTATTTTTTGTTGTTTTAAGAGCATTTTAATGTGTAGTTGCAGCTTAGTAAGGCATTGTGTTTATTTATTTATACTTTCATTTTATTCAGTTATTCACCCCGTGTATTTCATCATTGGCTTTATTTTTGATGGTGTCCTGAAGTGTGGTTAACTTCACCCACTTCGTTATACATTTTGTACGGGGTTCTCATGATACCAGTATTTATATTTTTCTGATATCATTTAGGAAATGTTTAATAGATGACAGTCAAGGTGTGTGGGTCATTAGTCCAAGTCGCTGTCTGATTCCAAAAACGGCAGTTCTTCTGCGTCATTCTTTTCCATACTGGTTGCCTGCAGAAACAAAGAAGATAGTGTGAGAATATTAATTTACAAAATTATAACTAAATGAAACTGATATGTATATCTACCTTGTATTATGCTGAATGTGATGTGTTTTGCTTTAATAGTAGGGTGGCTGATACAGGCAGATATCGTGTCTTGAAGGGTGTCTTCACTGTAGAATTTGTTCTTGCCATGGGAGTGCATACCAGCAGTTGAGGGAATGGGTTGTGTGCTGCTACTTAAAATGCTGCAAATGTTTCTTTGTTTCTGTTCACTTAGGGTAGCATATTCATTTAAAGACTGGATCTTTTTATGACCTGATACCTGTATTATTTCAGTTGGGGGGACATTGTTGTTGCTTAGCTTTTGAACAAAACGTTTCCATATGGAGTGATTAGTGAGATGACAGTTCATTTCAAAGTTTGCTTCTCCTATCATGTTTTTTACAATATTACTTAAGGAATTTATTCCTAACGGTTGGTTCTTGTACCAGTTAGTTGGATATTGCGCACGCTGACACTGATTTACAGCGAGGAAGAAGGGTGCTATTTCAATGTTGCATTTTTCAGGTCTTTTGGCTTTATAGATAATGTAGTTGTTTACTGGGCATCATTTCTTGTCAGTTCTTTTCATGCTTGAGGTTTAAGTAATCAAACTTCTTTTGGGTTGCTGTATGACCTGATTTTGCTTGTCATTCTGTGACATATTCTAGATACAAATATCCTTCTTGATCTTTATTTACATGAACATCTCCCCATTTTAAATTTCATGTTTCGTGTTCCCACGGCAACTAAAATACATCGTCACAGTAATTCACATACTGTTGAGTAATGCTTGTGGATTATTGGGTCCAAGTAGATTTTTGTTGTAATGTATGTTTGTTATACTGTCAGTAAGTTCATCCACAGCTTGCTTATTGTTTCAAGGTAATGACTTGCCTTGTTTTATAGTATTGTTTGGAATTAGAAAGAGATTCAGTATAATTTCTGTCTTTAAGATATCTTTCTAAACTCTGAAGTTTTGCTCATATAGTCAGAGGTTCGTAATTCATTCCATCTATTCTCTGCAGAGTTATAAAGAACTGTGATAAGATTGGGTTGAATTCTTCTGGTCCTATACATTCCATCGATTGATAGATTTGTAGCTGTTCCGGTAGATATTTATGGAAGTGAGACACATCAGATCTTGTTTTTTTTTTCTGGTGTTGTCATTTTTACTACAGTATTTTCAATGAATTGCTCAATTTCTGTTTTGTTTATTCATGGATGTTTTGCTGGTAAAATGTCCATCTTATCAGTTTCAGGTACTGCAACTGTTTCTTCCAAATGCTATGGTTTGAGTAATGGCTTGCAGTCGGTTTTGAATTGTGAGCAACTGAGGAATATTTCTTCCTCTATGTTTATCGGCTGCTTCTTTTTTCTTAATGTTAATTTGTTTATGTGTTCAGGTTGTTTAGATGGTACATAGCTTCTTATTTTACTTTGGTAACTAGTTTTAGGAATCTTATATTGATATATCTTTTTATTTTTGCAGATGCTTTCCTCAGGTTACAAATGGTATTTTCAGCAGCATGAGAAATTCAACAGTGATTTATTCTGCTCTGGTGTGTAACAGCTCTTTCAATTTGTGGGTTTCTTGTTCAGAAAGTAGTACCAGTATAGAGTTTGTTTGAGTACTACAGTGCGACATCACCAGTGTTGGTTTATTCTGAGGTGACATAGACACTGTGGAAATATTTTAAAACAAACCAACAGTGTCTATGTCATGACAGAGTTATTCCACTGCAGTGAAAATGCATAGTTTTATTGTGAATGCTACATGATCACCTCTAGTGCATGTGTGTATACATATATATATATATATATATATATATATATATATATATGTTATCTAGAAGCTGTTTAGCAGTGCATTTTGTGGGTTTTGCAATCTAATATTTAGATATCAGTTAACTGCAACAGCTGCTTAAAGAGTTGAAGTTCGGGGATGCTTGTGTGGGGATCATTGCCTTTAAAATGATTCTAAGAGTGCAGTCTTTAGGACTGGGAGGAGGACTAGTTCTGGTGGCACACTTCAATTTTTTTATATTTTGTTTAGGATTAGATGTTAGTTTTGTCATATGGTTTAGGAGGGCTTATAGTTTACATTTAAGGGGGTGGGACAGTTTTAGCGGAGGTAATAGACTTAAGGTCTTTAGGGAAAGAGAATGTATTATAGATTTGTTGGTCATTTACTCCATATTGATAATATATAAATATCTAGACCTGTATGTCTTTATTACTTAAGGTTGCTTCATGGAAAATGAAGGGCATCTGCCTCAGAGTCAAAAGAACTCAGATCCTTTATTACTTATCCTCTATGGGGTATAATTTGGTTTTACTACAAGAAACTCACTTGTTGGTTTCTGAACGACCTCTTATTAATAAATATGGCTGTACCCAGATTTTCAGGGTGGGAAAATCCACTTCTAAAGGAGGGGTTGCTATATTGGTAGCCACCCTTTAAATTTTTGTCCAAGTCAGGTTATCCAAGACTCAGATGGGTCATTAGCAATAGTATCTATTTATGATCCTGATAGTAACATCTTTTATTTTTATCAAGGCTTACTTTGGCCTTAACTCCCTTTTTGTCAATAAGATTACTGTTGGGAGGGGACTGGAATATTCCACTTGACTGTGCTTTAGATATATCTAATATCTCTAGTACCCCTCTGATGTGGCTACCAGACTTCAGCAGGACTTTGACAATGTCCAGCAGTGGTTTCATACAAATCAGCTCTGTTTCAATGCCAAGAAAACTGTCTCCATAACCTTTAATACTAGCCAGAGACTTTCTCAGCTCCCTTCCACCCCTACCTTCCATACCCTGGACGGGACCACTCTGGTGGCCTCTCCCTTCTTTAGATATCTCGGTATCTGGCTTGACCAGCACTTCAACTTTTCTGTACATATTGATTTCATCCACAAGAAACTACCCCCCCAGGCTTGGTGCCCTTTACCACAACCATAGATGCATACCACTGCCGGCTTGCAGGGAAACTGTGCAGAAAATTATTCTACCCATCTTTAACTTTGGGGACATAGTCTACAGTGCCACTCCCAAGTCCATCTTAGCCAGACTGAACTCCCTCTTCCACACCATCTGTTGCTTTGTCCTTGACTGCCCCTACTTCACTCACCACTGTGCACTCTACCAGGCCTTGAACTTCCCCTCATGAAATGGTCACAGACAGTCCCACTCTGCATGGATCATGGCCAAATTTTGGACTCAATCCCTGACCCCCATCTTGCCTCTGCCTTAACGGTCTCCAACTTCCAAGTGTATTTTTTCAGAAACAGACTCCAGTGTTTTGGTCATTCCTAGCATGTCTACTGGTGTTGGCCAGGCAGCTTTCAAGTAATGTTTGCCTAAACTATGGAACAAACTCCCAGTGAGCATTCAGTTTGCCCCACCCCATCTACACCACAACTCCCCCTTTCTAGCACACTTTTCTTCTACCTGCACATGCAACTAAACTCTGACCTCACAGGACATAGCTAGTCTCTTTCCACTATATCAGTATCATTCTAGTAGGCTTTCTCACTTGTATTTTAGTGCCATTTATAGCATTGCTCATTTGTACTTGCCTGTCTGTGGATTGTTCTACACGAACATTACTTTGCTGCATCCCAGAATGTGCTACCTGCTTGTATTCATGTCCTGAATATGTACTGTCTTGTTCCTAGTTTTGTAATTGCTGTGCTGCTCTTCTCCACTACCATCTCCCCAAGGACACATCTGGAATTGAGCAGTAGTCTGCTCAGCAAGCCTTCCTGGTAAAACTCTTAAATAAATACATATCTATACAGTCAAATGTACAGGCATTCAAGGAGTTGTTAAATATTTATGACTTCACTGACCCACAGAGAACTTTAAACCTGGGGGCCAAACAATATGCCTTTTACTGTTTGGCCCATAACTCTTTTTCAAGAATAGATTTTCTCTTAATCTCTAGAACATGGATTAAAGAGGTACCCAAAATGAACATATTAGGCAGATGTCTTTCAGACCACTCTTTAATAGAGTTACTCATCTTTTTACCACAGCTTTATTCAGGGCAATCCATTTGGAGACTGAATAACACTCTATTAAGGCTAGATTACATTATAAATTATATTAATCTTGAAACAAAAACTTTCTGGAAAGAAACTTCTAACTCTATCGATCACTTAGATATTACCTGGGCAGCTTTTAAATGTTATGTAAAGGGAGACTTTGTTAGGTGTGCAGTAAAACAAAAGAGACAATTATCAGAGAAAATAATGCTTTTTTCCTCAAAACCTGATGCCTTAGAAAATAACAATTCTCTTTCTCTCTCTCACAGACCAACAGAAATCTGTGTTGCAAAAATATAAGAGCAAACTATTCTCCTTAACCAAACAAAAGCTGAGTTTGCAATTATTAAGACTAACTCCAAATATATTGACCGGGGCAAATCCAGTAATTTTCTAGCTAATAGACTAAAACACTAGGAACAGTTGAGATGCTTAGAATCTGTTATCTCGAATGCTCCTAATGAGGTCAAAACCGACCCAAAAGATATAGTGTTGGAGTTTTATAAATGTTATTCCTTATTATATGGCTCAATGCCTAATCAACCTTCTGTTATGGCTTCCATTAGATGGAATTCACTTCCTCCTAGTGTACACAATATGCCCTCTTATCAAACTTTTAAATGTGCTATATTAAATTTGTATTTATTTAAATGTACTTGTTACTAATGAAATTCTAAATGTTCTGTGTGTTTGTAACTGCTCCTTAAATTGTCTAATGACATGGTTGTATTAAATGTTTGTATATTTATTGCAACATATGTTTTATGTTTTCTAAGCAGGATGGTATTGTAAACAGACTTGTCTAATTAGTTTCTTATATTTTGACAGGATAAGCAAACAAACAAATAACCTTCAGAGGTGGAAATTCAGTTGAAGGATGTTTGTAAACCTATTGAAAGGGGTGAAAAAAAGGAAGCAATTGATAATTTGACCTTAAATAAATCCCAAGACCCTGATGAACTCACTGCAAATTTCAATAAAACTTTTAAATCAACAATAGTTTTACTTTTACAAGACCTCTATAACTTTGCTTTAGATCAGGGTCTGGTAGAAAACCCCTTACTAGAAACTCTCATGATTTTATTACCTAAACAGGGGAAGCCAAGAAACAGAGCAGGAAACTATTGGCCAATTTTTTTAATCAACTATGATTTAAAAATATTGACCTCTATTTTTGCCAAGAGGGTTAAAAGAATATGGAATCCATTAATATCCAGGGAACATGTGATCACAGACAAGCGTTAGATAATATAAGGGAACTTTTTCATATCTTCTCTGTGTCCAGGGACTTCAAGGTTTCTTTGGCATTGGTGTCCCTGGATGTGGAGAAGGCTTTTTATAGGGTCAACCATGATTTTCTTTTTCAAACTTTATTAAAGTTTGGTTTTCCATCGACTTTTATAAACTGGCTAAGAACTCTTTATTCATCAGCCAAAACTAAAATCTTTTGTAACAGTATTATATCTGACAAGATTTCTTTACATTGTGAAACCGTCAGGGTTGTCCTTTATCCCCAATCCTGTTTAATTTTTGTACAGAGCCATTATTGTGTTTTCTTAATTCAAACCCATTAATAACAGGAATCATGGTAAACAATATTCAACTTTAAATCTCAGCATTTGCCCATGATATCTTACTTCACGTTTCTAATCCAAGTAATTCTATTAAAGCAACTTTGAAAATCATAAGAGAATTTTGTATCTTTTCTAATTATAAGGTAAATATAGATAAATCAGAAGTTTTACCTCTGAATGGTGCAATTATTAAAGAGGATATTATTAAATTAGTTATCTCTTGGTCACCCACTAAACTAAAGCATTTAGGCATTTATGTAACTCAGGACAATTCTCAATTTATCAAATTAAATCTAGATGGTCTAACTCAGTACTATCAAACAGACTCTAAAAAGATAGTCAACCCTCCCACTATCATTCTGGGGGTGAGAGAATTAGTATAATTAAAATGAATATTTTTCTTATAATTTTTTATCCCATAAACATGGTATTTTTTAATTCCCTTAGCTTGGTTTCATAGTCTTCATTTGGTTATTTCAAACTCTATTTTGGGGGGGGTTCCTAGAGTAGTGTTAAAAAAGTTATTTTTACCTACAGTAGATCTCATAGGGGAATGAAGTTGCTTAACTCTGTTTTATATTATATGGGTGCTCAAGCCAATAAATATATACAATGGTTACTCTGGATTGCTGATGGGGATTATTACACTCCCATCTGATTAGACTTTGAACATAGCTTGAAGGAAAAATGCAAGGTATCCCCTGAAGCTATTTTATACTACAAGCTGAGTTTCCTACCCTCTGAATTAAGGCATTCAGTCATAGGGGTCTCACTTAGAATTCACCAACAGATCATGTCTTACCTATGTTTAAACATATAAAAGAATATTAACCAGCCCATATTGAACAATTCTAATTTCAAGATAAATGGAAAACTGATCCCCTATAAATAATTTCCAAAGACAAGTCATCTTAAAGTTAATTTATTTATAAGTAATAGTACACTACTATCTTCAAAGGATTTGTTAGAGAAAATCTAAATAGAAAATACTTGCCAAATCTGCTGTTAGTGAAAATAGCTTAGAAAGCACATTTCAAAGCTGATCTTTGGAAGACTGACTCTCAAGATATTTTAAATGATATGAGAAAAAAAAGTTTTAAAACTCCATCCAATAGCTAATTTATATAAATTGCTACTGGCTTTTAAGTTTTCGCTGGATCCTGCAACTTCTTCATATTGGCAAAAAGAATCTGAACATTATCTACAAAATTGGGTTACACTCTGGACTAATGTTTACAGGTTTATTCCCTAGGACAATCTAAGATTGATCCAATATAAAATACTTCATGACACATATTGGACTCCAGAAAAATTACACAGACTTGGTCTAACAGAGTCTAATAAATGTATTAATAGTAATATGACAATGGGTTCAATTACTCATGTTTTATGGTCTTGTCTGAAAGCCTGACATATCTGGAGTATGATAAGAGATGGCATAGGAATGAAACTCTCCCTACATAACTTAATGAGCTTTGAGGTTTGTATTTTGGGCAATTTTAATTCAATTAAGGGCGTAACCAAGAAATTCTCTTTATCCATAATGTCCATTTCAAAGAAGCAACTTATAATATGACACTGGCTAGACAAGGATGATTACTGTATGAAAAAATGGGCTGCAAACATTATGTATAACCTAAAAATTACAAGACATTTATTCATCACATAATAGAATTAAAACATTTTTTTCTCAGATGGGTTGAGATATACAGTTTATTGGTTTAGGTCAAGGGGTTTATCTATCTTACTTTACATGCTAAGTAGTAGACTCTGAGGCTAGTTTGAGAACATCATTTAATACCTAGTATGATCAAGATAAATTCTTTAACCTTCCTTTAGGCCTGGAAACTGTATTCTAACATCTGTTTATTGGGATAGTTATTAATGAGGAAGGGGGAGGAATAACTACAGTGGGTTTGGGTTTTGTACCTTTTCCTTTGTTTCAGGCTTTTACGGACTCACATTGTTTATCTTTAATGCTATGGCTGTATCTTCTTTGTTGTTATATAAAATGATTGCTTAAATAAAGGAAAGTAAAAAAAAAAGCATTGTGACCACTGTTGGGGAGTTTATAGTGATGGGGGAGGCAGAGGAGAAGTGGATGAAAAGGGTGGCTAGACCAGAGATGGCTGAGCCTGTAGCAGAAAGTACACACTGAAAATGATACTTACTGTTCTTGTAACTGCATAGGTTTAGTGGCATTGATCTATGGCAACACACTTTCTGATTTCTAGTATTTGAAACCAGTACGCAGAACCATCCTACAGACTTTAACTGCATCACATACCTCTTATAGCACACCCAATACCATACAATTATGACAGATTTTCCACTGAAGGAAAAAATGAAGAGCTAGTTAGATAGTTAAAGTCATGCACCTTCCTCAACATAACAAAAACTGGGAGGATGAGTGGGCCATGTGTGGTGTGTGGGCATGGATGAACACCACTAAAATATACAATTACAAGTAAGTATTCTTCTAAGAATATGGATTCATCAATGATCACACTTGCAGAAACTACCAGCAGTACACTGGCAAGAGGGCACTCGCTAATGATATTTGAGGAGCAAGATCTTCAGGATGGCAGAACCAGTGTTTGTGCCTCTACAAGACAGTACGTCTACACTGTAGTTAGAACTGTGGATCCCCAAGTTGATCTATGAAAAGGGGATGGACCTAGAGGCTGCAACAGGGGTGGCTTTACCCCTAGTAGAGTGACATGTAGTCCTTCAGAGAGGTGGTGAGAGGTAAACATATATTTTTGGAATATGTGGAAATAGGAGACCACTTTTTTGAATAGGATGTTTTTTGATCTGGGACTGCCTGGAGAAATATCTCCAAACACTTGCCACTGATGATGTGCTGGTGCAATAACAGTCTAGCACACATGTGCAGAGTCATATGATGTGTTGGGTCAAGTAGTATGTGTGCCCCATCGCTCCACTCCTTGCCCATCTATAAAGTTTTATTGTTACCATATCAAGAGTATTAAGCACTTTTTTTTTTATTTTGGTCGCAAGTCAAACATATCTAGAAGATAGCTTTCTCCAGTATTACTGAGGAAATGGATTCAGAGAAGAAAGATGCTTCAGTGCATCACACTCCACCACTGACCCCAGAGCATGACAAGGCCTCAAAATGGAGCAAAGCATTATCAGCAACAGAGAAAGCCATGGCTAAGACCCCCCAGCCCTTAACTTAGGAACACTTTCTTCCAGAATTTACACCCATTAAGGATATGCTTCAATGTATCACAGAAGAGCTGGCATCACTTCGTAGACTCTTTGATTCCCACACCCAAAGGCTGGGAGATGTGGAGACCTATGTAAGCTCACTAGAAGATTGGTGGGTGCGGTGCGGGTTGAGCTGGAATCCATGTCTCTTCGGTACAAGATTGCATCCCTCAAAGAGAAACCTGAAGATTTAGAGGGACGAAGCAGGTGTAACAATCTGGTGGTGATCAGCCTGCCAGAATTCTATAACAATTCTTCAATGGTTCTGTGTCAAGCTTGCCGGTGTTTCCCGCAATGGTTTTGAGTATATTGTAGAGCATGCACACAGAGCATTACAACCTAACCCCCCCCAGTTGGTTCAGCTCCAAGAACCCTGATCTTTAAGCTACTGAACTATCTGGACAAGGTGCAGATCCTCACCAAATTGAGGGAAATACAATCTGTCTTGGGAGGGTAATTCTGTGGATGTTACTCAGGACATATCCCATTCAGTCTGGCTTAAGCAATCCGCATACGGGCCAGTTACACTGCAACTGATTGCAGCTCAGTTCAGGTTCAAAATTCTGTACCTCACTTGCCTCCATTTCACTCATAATGGCACCACAACAATCTTTGACTCCTTTGAGCGAGCTAAGAAGGAGCTGCCTTCACCATTTCCAGACTTATTTAAATCTATTACTGGATAAGTCTTCTACATCAAGTTGTCAGACATAATAGAGCTACAGTCAGAGACCTGAAATGTAGGCTTTGTTAGACTCTTGCTTGAGTAAAGTTTTTGTGCTTTGACTGAGAGACTCATTTCATGTTTAAGGGCTGGTTGGCTATACACTAACAATCTAGTTTTAACTCCCATGGTTGGACTTTTGCATTTATGAACTGTGCAGCCTTAGAAGGAAGTGGCAGATAACATTTTTTGTTTTTTTCCCCCTCCTGAACTTTTGGAAAAGCCTTAGTGATGTGACTGCTGGCTGGACTGACTTACAGCCTAGATCTATGGGCTCAATGATGGTGGCCCTCACCATTCAGTGATGTTTGATGGCACAACTAAGAGTCATAGGGTTTTTGTTAGAGCAGTTTTCAGATTAACAGTTGGAACCAAGAGATTTTTGTGGTTTACTGGTTCTTTAAGTGTGATAGCCTGATACTAGTCTTGGGGATGTATGTGGACTGGAATTTCCCACATAGCACTCACTAAACCATTTATTTTGGAGCTTGAGTCAGCTCTCAGTTGACATTATAGCCTGTGACCTATGGTACACTGGGAGGCCTTTCAGAGATGTGCTGTCGCAGATTGGCAGCTGCTATCAGAGCTGCTTGTTTTGTGGCTGAACTCCAGACGTTATTCCTGGTAGGGGAATGTGGTGGATGAAGATGATTCCCCCCTTCCTCCTGGTTGGATTTCAGGTTAGCAGATCTCTCTTTCTTCCCACTCTAGTCATTTACTCTTTATGGGTAGTGGGGCTCCACTGCAAGTGCTGGCTAGGTGGGGTAGATAGAGAGCACCTTCTCTGTATGTACTCCCGGCTGTCAAGATTTTTTTTTAACTTGACTGTGTGGGAGATCCTGGGTCTTTCTTTGTTTGAGCTACTTCTGGAGGGTTGATAAGGGGCAGACACTTTCCCCTTTACTCGGTGGAGTGTGACAGGAGGTCTGTTTTGAAATGTTTGCCACTTGAGCTCAGAGTCGAGGAGGGGGTTCACTGTGATGAGCCCTTTTCTTCAGGTAGCTCCTGACTCTGGGATTTTATATCCTGTGCAAGGGGTGCTCCTCCCCCTCTCATGGCTTATTTTATTTGAATGGGCACTCAGGATCCCCCAGCTGGTTGTTCTGCTTTTGCAGAAGTGCTGATTTCTGACAGCTTTTTAATGCACGGCTTATTGAGGAAGGAGTGGTGTCTTTTTGCCTATTGTGAACCATCCAGTATAATGTGCCAGCCTACACTGTGGGTGAGTGGAGCTCTATAGTCTTTAATGGAGCCCCACAGTCTTTAGGGGAGGAACTGGTGATCATGGAGAGGGTCACCACTAGAGTCTATGGCCCAGGGAGGGCCTGGGGGAGGTCATTCTCCTTTCTCATACCTATTCAGAGTTCCCTTTATTCTGCTTCTGAGCTTTCCTGGAATGAGAGCAGTTATCAATCAGGACATGCTGCTGGAGGTGGTCTCCCAGTCCACAGAGGTTTCTAATGTGATAAGAATTCTGCCTCTGAGACATCAGGTAAGGCATTTATTTTATCAGTTTAATTTGTATGTTGCTATGGACCCTTTGTATGCACCTTATTGTTTATAGAAGTGTTGGTGTGTTTTTTTTCCAACAGTATTCTAGATAGCTTAGTATATTCCTGTTCCAATTTAATGATGATGGACTTAATATTAGGATTTTGGTGTTGGGGTATTGGGAAACTTTAATGTAACTGCTTGGGTGATGTGCATATTTTTTTATTCCCTATCCGGCTTATTCCGCTGGACTATTATTGGTTAATTTTATTACCTTCTTGTGTATTGAATGGGGGGGATGCTTATGTTATGGGTGCTTTAACCTTTGCTCTTCCTTTTAACTGGAGTAGCTTTTTATATGTTTGCTGCCAGCTGTAATATATTTTCAATGTGTTAGTGAGTTTTGTTTCTTTTGTGACCTTGAACCTATCGTCTTTATTATTTGTGAGGTTTGGAGGGAGAGCTGAAGTGGGGGTTGGGGTGGGTTTTCACTTTAGTGATTCATACTCATCATGGGCCAGCTACATGGGGAGGTGCAGTCTTTGGGACTGGGGCATTTTGTATTATGTGTTTGTGGTTTCTATTTGTGATTCTTCTTGTGCATGAATGTAGTTGGTTGGGAAGGGGGAGGGGGATTTTAGAAATTATATGGGATTTAGAAGTTACTTTTACTACTTGAGATGTAGGGCTTCTTTATTAAGAGGTCTTTTTGGGGGGGCTTGTATTGGTGGTTCCATGCAGCCTGGTAATTCCTAGACGGTATAAAGGAAATTGGCTTATTCAGCATTACAAGGTATTTTTACAGTTTGCTTGACCCTTTAAAATGACAGGACACTATAAGGTAATCACGTGGAATGTAAAAGAGACTTGCGATGCATGCAAACATCAGATCATACTCTGTTATCTTAAACACCTCAGGGCCAGTATATAGGAGATGCATTTAGTGAGGGATGACATTAAGCTTTTTAAAACACAATGGGTGGGACAAGTATATGGTGCTGGCATTAGCACCCGTAAGGGTGGAGTTGCCATCTTGTTAGCTCATCAGGTTCTGTTTCATCTTCTTCAAGAGATTTGGGACACTGAGGGGTATTATATTATCATACATGGTATAATAGGTTTAATGCATGTGGTTCTCAGCTCTATATATGGTCCTAATTTGACTTGCTTTCCTTTTTTGTTCACCTCTCCTCTGTTCTGGCTCTGTGGCGGACTCTAATCTTGTACTAGGTGGGTATTGGAATATAGTAGGCCACACAAACCTAGACAGATCCAAAGCCTGTAATAAGGGTCCTTGTCTGGCACAGTGTGCACTGCAGGAAACAGTAGATGATTTAGGGCTAGTTGATACATGGCATCTCCATCATCCCCATGAGAGGCAATATACCTTTCCTCTATGGTACATCATACTTCTTGTCACATTGATTTCTTCTTGGTTAGCCAGGAGTTTCTTCAGGGGTTACTATCAGCACAGATGAATGAAACTGTGATTTCTGATCATGCACCCGTTGGGATTTATTACACTTTAGATAGACCAACTGAGTGTGGTTTGATGTGGAGACTCAACAATCAGTTGCTTCTCGACTCTGATCTAGTAGACTGGGTTAGGGGCTATATCAAAAATTTCTTCTTGCTCAACGAAGTATCAGTAGAAGTTCTTGAAAACTTATGGGGGGTGGCAAAATATGCTGTACAATGGGAATTTCTTTGGTTAGTGGCAAATAGAAATAGGAAGTTCACCAAAGCTCTGAATGATCTCTTGAATGAAATCAAACCTTTAGAGCAGGGCACCTTAGCTGGTGTGCTGGATCAGGTTTGGACAAAGTTGAATGAAAAGAGGGCCCAGTATTTCACTTTATTTGCCCAGAAAACAGAACTTGTGTTACAGCAGAAAAAATCTAGATATCTTGAGTCAGGTGAGAGAGTATGCAAGTTATTGACCCTGTAGCTGTGGTAGATAGAAGCGAATAAGGGTATATTTTGACTGTGTAAGGAGGAGCATGGGGAGACTGAGACCCATCCCAGGGAAATTGTCAGCATATTCCATGACTATTATGCTGCCTTATATTCAACCGATTCATCTGCTGTTTCTTCTTCTTCTTCAGAGATCTGGGATTACCTGGGTGACCTGTCCTTACTGACCCTAGATCCTTTGCAGCAGGGTTCACTAGATAAACCTATATCCCCAGAGAAATTTCAGGTCGCTATACAGCAGCCTCCCTTAGATAAGGCTCTGGGACCGAATGGGTTCAGTAATAACATTTACACTCAATTTTCAGTGGAGCTCATCCCTTTCCTTACTAGATTGTGCATTTTCTGGTTCCAGTCAGGTATTTCTGATTCTTCAACCTTAGAGGTCCTGATCACTTTAATAAGGAAGCCTGATAGAGATGAGCTTCAACCCGGCAGCTATTGCATAATTTCTTTAATAAACATTGATATCAAGATTCTGTCCAAGGTCTTGGCCTCAAGGCTTTCCAGGGTACTAGATTCCCTTATCTTTCCAGTGCAGGTTGGATTCATGAAGGGAAGATGTCTAGTGATCACCGAGAAAGTTGTGTCACTTGATTGCAGTGTCCAGCAAGAGCAAGGACCCTGCGGCCTTGATCTCCTTGGACACTGAAAAAGCCATTGTTCAGGTTTCATGGCCTTTTCTTTTTGCTGTCTTGCAGAAATTTGGTTTACCTGATGGATTTGTCAGGTGGGTGAAACTTCTGTACTCCTGCTCTTTGGCATGGGTCTGGTGCAACAACATACATTCTGACTCTTTCTCTCCATCTCAGGGAACACAGCAAGACTGCCTTCTCTCTCCATTACTTTTCAGTCCTTATCTTGAGCCTCTCCTATGCAGTCTCCAAAATTCTATAGGTCATGTTGGTATTTCATGTGGTGGGAAAGTGATGTCTGTTATCAGTTTATGCTGATGACATTCTTCTTCAACTCAGAACTCCTGTGCAAACTGTCCCTGTGGTTCTGTATGAGATACACTGCTTTTCTGAATTATTAGACTATAAGCTTAAATGTCACAAAGACGAAGCTACTGCCCTTAAATAGTTTGATCCACAAACGTGACATTCAAGGGCTTGGTGTCTCATGGGAGTCAAAGCTCTTGTGATATCTTGGTACATACCTAGCCAAATCTGTCCCACTGGTATTTAAGGAAAACTTTACCCGCTTACTGCAACAGCTCAAGCTTGACCTGGATAGATGAATTTATCTCCCCCCATAGCTATGGGGTAGAGTACATGTTCTAAAGATGAATGTCTTACCATGCTTGCTCTATCCTCTGGGGATGTTGAGACTTTTTTTTACCTAAGTCCTGGTTTTTGCACCTTCAGGCTGTCCTGAATTCTTTCCTGTGGAAAGGTAAATCGGTTTGCAGATCTTATCTCAAGTTGAATACCCCTATGATACATGGTGATTATCCCTTCCTATTTTTTTCTATATTACTGAGTTCTACATGCTCATAGCTTTCTTCTGTGGGATTCAATTGAGGAGCTTGCCCAGGGAAGGGGTTACTATCCATAATGGTTAGATGTTGATATGTCTGTGGTCAAAAAATATGGTCTTACGCTCTCCAGCCTTTTATATGTCAAGATTGGTCAGCTTCCCTTCACCTTGTGCTCCACTCCATTAGGATGGTCAGTTAAACCTAAAATGCAGACAGAGTGCAACTTTCATTGGAGCTTGTCAAGAGTGCAATCTCAGCCCATTCTGAGAAATCTAAACTTCAGAATAGCAATGCAACCTATTCCATTCTCATTTCTTTCACAAATACAAGGTGTAGAGCTCTCCTAATTATTAGATGGGGAAAAATACTTCCTTTTCATGCTGCTAGGCAGATCTTCTCTCTACCTCTAGTCAGCAGTTTTAAATTCCTACAAATTACTCAAGCCGCTCTCACTGTGTTAGGACCTAAGCCGTGAAATTTAGGTGAGAGTTTTCTCCTCAACAAATTGTTGCAAATCACCCTCCAGCTTCATCCAGTCTCTGCCTTGAACAAAAATTTACAGGAACTGGACACCTTTTCTCTGACAGGAGTTTGCTTTCATTGGACTCAAGCATGAGAGATTCCAGCAGATTCGGTGATCTGGCAGAGAATATGGAGAACTCTTTATTAATATATGAAACAAGATAGGCTCAGACAGGTACAGTTTCAAATTTTACAAAATCTTTATTATTCTCCATGCAGATTATTTAAAATGGGGAAGTTGGCCTCTCCAGTATGCTCCAGGTGTTATCAAGAGGAAGGTAATTTAAAACATATATTATGGGATTGTGTTAAAGTAGCCTCCTTCTGCACCTCTATTAAGGAGTCATTAGACTTACTCCTTTGGCTGCAAGAGATTTTCTTTCCTAATATTTTCCTGGTTGGTCACTTTCCACAGGGTCTTTTTCAAATTCAGAAGGTTCATGTGGCACTTATTTCGGCTATAGTTAATGTAGTCATCGTAAGACACTGGTTGGATGAATCAGTTCAATCAGTCAGGTAATGGCATGTGGAGATGATGGCTGCATTAATGTTGGAAAAGCACACTGCCAGTCTTAGAAAGCACCTTCATCATTTCTGCGATAGGTGAGAATCACTCTTTACCCTTTTGTCCATCAGTTCAGGCTAAACAAAAGGTTACTGGGATGAGCCTTTCTTATTGGTGCTTTACTCCCCCCTCAACACTTTTTTTTTGGCTTTACTCTTTGTATGTCTTCTTCCTTCACTCCTGAACTATTGATGCCTATGGAGATTGGATATATACGGAGGTACTGTTGGACTGCAGGGGTACCTTGGGTGAGATGGGGGTTTATTTTGCTCCCTTAAATGTCTGCCTTTAATGATATGGATCATTGTTGTATTAGATTTGTTAATGTTACCTTCATTGCTGTATTCAATTTATGGTAATTGCTGTTTCCTCTAGTAATTGTTTTTCGTGAGTTGTTTGTTTTCCAAAAATTTTCAATAAAGTATATTTTATTTAAAAAAAAGCCTGGAACATATGCAGCTTTCCCTGTACAGAAGTAAATACATTGGATTAATGCAGAGTTTACTGTGGTGGCAGAACCAAGTGTCACTCTCACCAGGCTGGAACATTCTGCTAGTGACAGTTTTCACACAGCCCTGGCTGCCCAACTCTAGTTTCATGATTCATCTCTTGAACCAGTATCTCTGACAAAGCTATTGTTTTTGCCTGAAACACTGCTGTTAGTTTTGAGGGGGGCTCAGTGGCGGGCCCAGTCACTTGTAGGATTCTGAGAGGGGTGGGGTTTTGGCACTTTTATTTATTTATTTATTGAATTTTGATGACCAGGTAGGCCCGCTGGGCCCCTAAAGGTCCCTTTTTCAGGGGCGACCCGGGTGAAACAACAAACATACAGGTAACAGATCAGTACAGTCAGGAGATTGAGTAGTTTTTAACAGTAAGAATACATATGTTTACGGGCAGCAGGTAATGGAAGACATGCAGGCTGTAAGGACATAGAATTTACAAATAATGAGACCATTAAACATTAAACATCACTAATTATTGATTAGATTAAAAGTGCTCTGGAATAGTGAGCAGCAGCTAAAGACCTAAGGTTAACTGCTGCGTGGACAAGTTGGAAGGGGGATAGATTTGGGACATAAGTGCACCCCATCTGAAAGGGGAGGACTGTTATACTGCCAGGATGGAGGTAGGAGGGTCTATTGAGCTACCCAGGTGGCAGTATGTGGTCAGGTACTGTAGCAAAGACATATGCTCCTGTTGAGCAGGTGTCCCTTAAGCTTAGTCCAGAAGCTGGTAACGGTCTCAGCCTCCCGTACCTCCAAGGGGAGGTTGTTCCCGGTGGAAGGGGCTGTGTACGCAAAGGACCTAGACCCGGCTTTAGTCCTAATCCTGGGAACCGTGAGGAGAGTTTGGCCTGATGAGCACAGGCACCGTGGGTTGGGTTTCACCCTGACGAGCCCATCCAGGCTGGGGGGAGGTGAGGGACCCAGTAGCTTGAATGTAAGGCAGAGGGTTGGGTAGGAGAGGCGAGCATCCAGAGACGGCCAACTGAGCCTGGATTGGGCCTCACAGTGGTGAGTCCTCGGGTGAGACATGGTGGCATAGCGGACTATCTTATTGTACAAGGTCTGCAGCCTTCCTAATTCCATCACTGCCATGCCCTGGATGATCGGGGCTGCGTATGTGAGCTTTGGGAGGAGTACACTAGTGGCAATGGCTACCCTAGCTTCTGGGATGATCTGGTCCTTTAGTCTATAAAGGATGCAAAGTTTCCCATGGATGGCTTTGGTGATTTGATCTACATGATTTTTTAGTGTGAGGCCTTGGTCCAGGGTAAGGCCAAGGTATTTGGTGGAGGTGACCACCTCAAGTTTTGCACCCCCCCTGGACTGGAGTTGAAGGAGATGTGACCTCTCTGTTCCCAGGGATCTAGGGCCAAAGAGCATTACCTTCATTTTGTTGGTGTTTAAAACCATTTTGTTCAGAGTGAGCCAGTCCTCCATCTGATGGATGTCTTCTTGGAGGGCTTTTACTGTCATGCTGACCAGCAGTGCAAGGGCTGTGCGTGAGCTAAAGATTTTTGCCTTTCATAGTTTAGCTTGTATATTGGAATCTTAGATCTTAGGCATTAGTTTGTATTTTATTGTTCAGATTGACTGAATTAATCTCTTGGCACTAATCATGTTGACTTTATCCCTTATTGAGCTGTTTTTATTCCCTGTGGGATTGGGCATGGCAGTTTTTATGGAGCATAATGAGAGGCAAATGTTTAATCCACTTGTATTTTTACTTATCACTTATGTAAGAACAAACACACATCTAGGGAACCTGAAAGAAAGTTTCATTTTTAAAGCCAATGTATCATATGCACATATATAACTCCAGATTTCTAAATTATTTTTGTTGCTACTCTTGACTTAACATCAAAGCCAAAAAGCATTTGTGTTTTTATACCAGGCATCTTATTCTGTTACTTTTAATTCTCTCATCTAATGTTGATGTTAATCCCTGACCTATAACTTTGCAAAACAATTTTTTTGTTGCAAGTGTTTAGTCCCCATTCAAATCTGGGGAAACTGCATTTGAATGCAACACGCTTTGGTTCCTATACTGTATCATGAAAAGACGTTGTTTGCTACATCAAATCCAAATATTTTTGTGTTCTCTGAGACATGGCTTATCAATAAAGTCACGAATTCTGATGTTGCAATCAAGAACTTTAACATCTTTCAGCAGGATAGAATGAAAATGGGTGGTGGGGTGGCAGTTTACTTAAAATACTCTCCGAGTGATCAGGTTAAGTTTTCTAAATCAATTCAAATCAATTAGATTTGTTAATTTTACAAAACATGGTATCTAATAATTTTAGTTTATTTTTGGCCGGTTGTTTTCGTCCTCCCTCTACACAGACTCTGATTCCTTACAACTATTATATTCTTTAATTGCTCCTTATTTAGAACATGAATTTGTACTTCTGTGGGATCTTAACTGGGACATCAAATGTCATAATTTGGAACTGATGAATCAATTTGCAGCATTAAATCTCTCTCAGTTAATTTCAACTCCAACTAAATCTAACAAAGTGGAATATGATTCTGACTACAACCCCTCATAAATACATTTCTTCTATATTCAATTCTGATATTAGTGATCACTGTTATACTGCTTAAATCAGAAAACATATGAAGATGCAGTCTCCGTCACATGTTATATTTACTCACAACTTCACACATTTTAATGATCAAGTGATCCTATGAGACCTATACAATATAGATTGGTCCCTAATGTTTTTATGTCCAGATATCCACATGACCTGGGATTATTTGAAATTATATTTTTTGTCCAGTATAAATAAGCATGCGCTTATAGTCTGTGAAAGGGTCAAAAATAAAATAATCCCATATATTTCTACTAAACTAAAAAACTTTTAAAGGTTATAGAAATTGTCTGGAAGAAAGCCAGGATTACAAAGGACCTGCAGAACAAACTTGTATACAAAGTTTGCAGAAATAAATGTATGAAGTAAATTAGGAAAGTTAAATGTAACTATTATAAAGAACAACTGCCAGACTTTACAAAAAATCATAGTAAGAGTTCACTGTAACTATGTATATTCACTGTACCAATGTACATATATGTAAATTATTCCCTTGTAATCATCTATATAATATGTTTACTGAGTTTGAATGTGTTTTGTATTCTCTGTTTTTTGACAAAGAGCCTTTGTAAATGAGTCCCTGACTCAAAGGGTTGCAATTCTAATTCTATAAAATAAATAATTAAAATGAAGGACATTAATATCCCATTGGGGAAGGATCATGTGTCATCCCTCCCTGAACTATTTTTATACAGTAATGTGGCTTTCCAAAACTTGAAGGAACAAGTGGCTGCCTTTAATAGACTTTTTACAGACACTAGTCAATTGTTTGATAAAGGATCTCCCAATCTTTCAGCGCCAGAGTTGGATTTAAATTTTCTATTAATTTAAATAGGCATTTGTTTTCTTTTACACACATTTGTGATGACTATGTTTATGAGGATACCACCTCTTTCAAATACCTGGGTGTCTGGCTTGACCAACACCTTAATTTTTCTATACATATTGATGCCATCCAGAAAAAATTGCACCACAAGTATTACGCCCTTTACAGAAACTGTAGTTCCTTACCAGTACCGGGTAGGTGTGATCTTGCTCAGAAAATAGCACTCCCTTTTTTTTTTTTACTATTCTACCATGGTCTACAGTGCTGCTCCTAAGTCTTCCCTTACCAGGTTGGATATGCTCTTCAATGCTTTCTGTCACTTTGCCCTTGATTCCCCCTCCCACACACATCACTGTACCTTGTATCATTCTCCAGCTTTCCCCTCCCTTGCATGCAAGCATCTCTCTCACTGCACCAAGTTCATGTCTAAATTCTGGTTTGGAACTCACCACCTTACCCCTCCTCCTCCTTACTTTCTACTCAGCCTCCCTTCTACTGCCCTTTCAGATCCACTGACACATACACTCCAGACATTCCTCATTGCTTTACCTCTACTGGCCAGGAAGCTTTCTCCTACCACGGCCCAAAGCTTTGGAACTCACTGCCACCTCCTATCAGACTTTTCTCTTCCCCATTTTCAATCTCCTTAGCCATTCATAATTTCTATTCCCATAACTACACTTGTTTTTAGGCCCCCTTCAATCCTCCAAACCCTGGCGTATTATCCTTTAGCTCTACTCTTCTTCTGTAGCCCTCCTTCACAACCTTCCTCACCCTTGCATACTGTTTCCTACTCTTCTGTCCCTGACTTTCCTCCTGTCTTCTAACTGAACACTAACTCTGATTACTTCCTCACATGCTACCACATATTAGATCCCCTCCTCCCACCCCCGTCACAACCCACTGTGCCATTTGGACTCATTACTACCATCCACAAACTACTGTGCTATTTTGACACTCTGCTGCTGTCCTTCCAGCCCACTACCCCCTCTCCTTCCCCCCACTGATGCTCTCCATTGTTCCATTCCTAGTTTACCCATATTTTCTTCAGCCTCCCTATTCCTTATCCCTCTCCTCCCCTCTGGTCACCCACCACATTTCACTTTTCCTCCATGCACCCCTTTTCTCCTCCTTTTCTGCCTGGTCCTGTCACCCTTGAAGGGTTTTCTGTCATCCTGAAGGGGTATAGAGCCTTGCTCTCTCTCTCTTCTACCCCCGCTTCCTTCCCCCCATTTTCTAATCCTGATCCCTTGCAGGGTTCTCTGCATCCTGAAGGTGGTATAGATTGTCTCTCTCTTTTCCCCCTCTCTTCCCCCGACTTTCAAGTCCATTACCTATCCATCTCCCTACTTCCCTGTCCCTATCCTCCCCTCCTGTGTCTCTTCCCATCTCTTCTCTTCCTCTCCACTCTCTTTCTTTTCCCCACTCTCTTGCAGGGTTCTCAGAATCCAGAAGGGGTTAGATCTTGGCTGTCCTTCTCTCTCCCTCTTCCATCCCCCACCACCTACACCTCATCTGTCCATTTCCCCACTTGTCTTATAACTGCCCTCCCTTGGGTATACAAAAGCACTTCGAATTGTGTGCTCAGCCTACTACTTCTTGCACTTCAAATGTGTTATCCATCCTATAACTTTTCCCCTACTGAATCACCTGCTCTGGGGTTGTTGACTTGTTGCAATGTACGTTATATCCAAACATGGTTTTGTTTGCCCTGGCCAGTTGGTCTCAGTTATCTCTGCTCTACAATTCTACTACACTGTTTTGTTTTAGTAATTGTACTTGTATTGCTCTGTTATTGCTATGCACTTGCCAGTTCTCCCATTTCTGATAATCCACCCTGGACGCTTCTGGAAATGAGCTGTTTACAACTCATGATGTCTTTCCTGGTGAAACACTTTCCAAATAAATAAATAAATACAAATAAGGAGTTACTCAACTTGGTCACTAATAAGGGAACAGGTTGTTGTGATATTGATCCCATTTGTTTATGAGATTGGAACAAATATTCTTTACAAGCATTTAGCATATTTTAAAATTTTTCCCTACAGACTGCTCAATTGCCAGGTGACTGGAAGACAACTAATATCATTCCGTTTTTCAAAGAAGGAGTAGATTATGATCTTAACTGTCATAAACATATCTCTATCCTTTCTATGGTAGTTAAAATCTATGAGAAGCTGGTTTACAGGCAACTCTCACAGTATCTAGATAGATAAAATTTAGTTGCAGATTCTCAGTCAGGTTTCTGGAAAGGTCAGAACACAAAAAATGTTATTTCTAAAGTTACAAACAATTTTTTGTTTTATTTTATAATGGTAATTTTTTATTTGCAATTTTCTTGGATCTATCCAAGGCATTCGACACAGTCAATCATAATATTCTTTGTAATAAATTAAAAGCTTCTAGCCTTGGCTGTTCTGCATTACTGTGGTTTTGTGCTTATTTAACACATTGCCAACAATATATTAAAGTTGGTGGTTTAGCTTGGACTTGGTTACAGTTCATAGATGGGTCCCACAGGGATCAGTCTTGGACCCTTTATTATTCTTACTTTATATAAATTACTTATCTACATCCTGCTGTCCGTCAACAAGCATATTTGTATATACAGATGACACAATAATGTACACTAGCCAGAGAAACACATAAACATAGAAATTGATGGCAGATAAGGACCACTTGGCCCACCCAGTCTGCCTATTTCCCCTACCTAATGGATAAGCTATAGATTCTACTTAACCAACAGCCTACTTTTTCCTACCCCCACCCCCTACAATTGCCTTATGACTGTCTCATGCATGCTTGAATTCCAGCACTGTTTTTGACTCCACAACCTCCTCTGGAAGGCTGTTCCATGCATCCACAACCCTCTATGTGAAAAAATGTTTCCTTACATTACCACTGAGCCCCCCCATCTTCAAATTGTGCCCACTTGTTCTTGCACACCTCATTTTCTGAAAGATGCTACTCTGTTGGACTTTGTTGATTCCCTTGAGGTACTTGAAAGTTTCTATCATGTCCCCCCTCTCCCTCCTTTCCCTGAGGTGATATATATTAAGCTCCTTAAGTCTCTCTTCATACGTCTTCTGGTGCAGACCCTGCACCATTTTATTTGCCCTCTTCTGGACTGCCTCCATCTTGTTTATGTCTTTGTAGAGATTGGGTCTCCTGAATTGCATGCAGTACTCCAGATGGGGTCTCACCAGCTGTTTGTACAGAGGGATACCAACTTCCTGTTTTCTACTGGTGATGCCTCTCCCTATGCATCCCAGTATCCCCCCAGCCCTCTTTACTGCCCTCTCATATTGCCTGCCCACCTTTAGGACATCTGACATGACTACCCCTAGGCCCCTTTCCATTTTTGTTGTTGTTAGTTTCTCACCCACCATTGTGTACTCTCCCCCTGGGTTTTTGTTTCCCAGGTGCATTACCTTGTACTTCTTAGCATTGACTCTATGCTGCCATACATCTGAATATTTTTCCAGTCTTGCCAAGTCCCTTCTCATCCTTTCCACCCCACCTTGTGTATCAACTCTACTGTAGATCTTTGTGTCATCTGCAAAGAGACATACTTTTCCTTCCAGTCCCTCTGCAATGTCGCTTATAAAGACATTGAAGAGGACCGGTCCTAGTACTGAATCCTGCAGTACCCCACTAGTAGCCCCCTTTCTTCAGAGTGGACTCCATTTACTATTACCCTCTGTGTCCTGTTCTCCGGCCAGTTCTTTACCCAGGCTACCATCTTGAAACCCACTCCCAGGCTGGTTAACAAATATTAATCTTTTGTGTGGGACTGAGTCAAATGCCTTGCTGATGTCTAGGTAGGTCATGTCCACAGCCCCTCCCTGATCTGCTACTTTGGTCACCCAGTCAAAGAAATTGATTATATTTGTCTGATATGACCTTGCCACTGTGAATCCATGCTGCCTTGGGTCCTGTGCCCCTCTGGCCTCTAGGTACTTGACAATTCTTTCCTTCAGAAGTGATTTCATCATTTTCCCTATCACTGAGGTTAAACTCATTTACTTTGCTCCTGTCTGCACTAGTTAGTCTGTGGATGTCACTAATTCTACCCTTAGTTCTTTTAGAATTCTGGGATGAATCCCATCACGCCCCATTGCTTTGTCCACCTTCAGTTTTAAGAGTTCTTTCAGAACCCTTTCTTCTGTAAATGGGCTAGTATCAACTTCTGTATTCAGAGCGTTTCTATTGTTTGGTTTAGGTACCTCCCCTCTTCATTTGTGAATACTGAGCAAAAATATTTGTTTAGTAACTCTGCCTTTTCACAGTCACCCTCTGCCCACCTCCTCCATTTTATTAAGCCTCACTATTCCTCCCTTGGTCTTCCTTCACTCCCTGATGTACATATAAAAGGTTTCATCCCCCTTCCTAACTGTGTTGGCTATATGTTCCTTGGTTTGGGCCTTTGCTATTTTGACTGCCTTCCCAGCTTCCTTTTGCTTTAACTGATACAATTCTCTGTCCTGCTCCTTCTGTGATTTCTTGTACTTTCTGAATGCTTTCTTTTTCTCTTGAACCTTCACTGCCACCTCCTTTGAGAACCATAGTGGTTTCTTACATCATTTTGTTTTGTTTATTTGCTTCACACAAAGGCTTGTTGCCTCTGTGATGGCAGTTTTGATTATTACCCATTATTCTTCCACCCCTCCTTCCTGCCCATTTCCTAGTGCATTCCTTAGGAGCTCACCCATTTTGCCTGTGTATGGCTTGACTCTACTGCTGTGTTTATTGTGCACCATACTGTTCGGTGATCACTAGTTTCCAGATGGCTACCCATTTCTAAATCTGTGATCCTCTTGTCATCTCCATTTGAGAGTGCCAGGTCTAAGATTGTGCCCTCTCAAGTGGGTTCCAATACTAGTTGTCTAAGGTATTCCACCTGTAGGGCATCTAGAATGACCCTACTCTTAGAAGTAGCTGCTGCAAATGTACTCCAATTAACATCTGGCATATTCAGATCCCCCATCAGCAAAATCTCCCCTTTTTCTGCCATTCTAAGGATACTTCCTATCATTTCCTTGTCCACGTGCTTACCCTGAGATGGGGGTCTGTATACAACCCCTGTGCAGATTGTGGTGCCATTGCCTATCTCCAAATTGACCCACAGTGCTTCCTCTCCTCCCTGTTTACCCTTTTGTTCTGTAGCTTGGATTCCTTCCCTTATGTAGAGAGCTACTACTCCTCCTCCTCTTTTACCCTCTTTGTCCCTCCTGTAGATAGTGTATCTTGGTACAGCATGTTTATATCCCAGTCATTGTTCTGTGTGTACCATGTTTCTTTGACTGCTACAATATCCAGATGTTCCTCCTCCATTAAGGACACTAATTAAGGAAGCTTGTTACCGAGACTACAGGCATTAGTACTCATTGCTCTCCATTTTTTGATGGCTTCACCTCTTGTAGCACTATCCCTGTCCTCATTGACTTTGAGTTCTAAATTCATCCCTGTCATGCTCCCTACTAACGTTTGTACCTGGTCTTTCCCTCATTTAGTACCCTGTTTTGTAGGGGGAGGCTGGGAATTCCCTGCTGCTTATCAGTGCCTCCCTCT
This sequence comes from Neoceratodus forsteri, assembly GCA_016271365.2. Classification (NCBI taxonomy): domain Eukaryota; kingdom Metazoa; phylum Chordata; order Ceratodontiformes; family Ceratodontidae; genus Neoceratodus; species Neoceratodus forsteri. The sequence continues at coordinate 1,024,403,509 of CM028129.1, forward strand.
TGACTAGTTTAAAAGCTTGCCAATGAAGCATTTAAACCCATTGCCCAGAAAACTTGTTCCCTTCCTGGACAGATGCAGACAATCAAGCCAGTATAGGCTGGTATCCCTCCAGGTGGAACCCCAGTCCCCAGTGAAGCCAAACCCTGCACTCTGCACCATTTTTGTAACCATCCATTGAATTGAATGGTGTGAAGTACCCTCACCTCACCCTTGCCATAGACAGGCAGCACCTCCGAGAAGGATGCTGTGTGTGCTACTTGCCTTAGGCCCCTCCCCAACTCTACAAATTCCTCCTGCACTGCTCTAATCTCATTTTGAGTCAAGTCATTTGACCCTAGGTGGACAATGATATCCAGATCAGTCTTCTGTGCAGCTGTTCTCATGATCCTGAGTATGTGCTTCCTGTCCATCCAAGCCATGGCACCAGGCAGACACCTTACTTCAGTTTTTCAAGTGATGCAGGACATGCTGTTACAGCTTTACAGTATGATCTCAGTACTGTTCAGAATGCTTTGCTGGATCTAAAATTGCTGTGGAATGAATGGAAAACACAGTGGATGTTGTTCACTAGAAAATGCCTATCTAATGTGGATTTGGTTTTGAAATCTAACAAAGGAACCAATATACCATAGCAAGAGTGACTACTTATAAATATCTCAGTCTAACTCTGGGCAAGTAACTATATTTTAATTCCCATGTGCAGTTATTGTCTACTAAGTTAAAAAGAATATTATCTTTTTTTTTATTATAGGAATAAAACACACTGTATTTTTGTTACCCTATTAGAAAATTCCTCATCAATTCACTTTTCCTATCAGTCTTTGATTACAGTGATTGTATTTATATAAATGCCACTATTATAGTTTGAGCACACTGGACCCTCTCTATCACAGTGTGCTTAGATTTATAACTGAGCTCCCATGGAACATGCACCATTGCAGTTTATATCCTGGCATGGGTTGAAACTCACTGTCATTACGCAGGGAGTTACATTGGTTTCCGTATGTCTATAAATTTGTTATTGGGATATTACCCAAATATCTCATTGATACCTTGCACTTTAGTCTTAGAACACAAATCTTTCTATAGCCTTAGATCCACTAACTTGGTAAGTTTTATCACACCAAGACAACAAACTAAATTTGAATATTTTATATTGGCTGCCTCTGTTCCACATGCCTAGGAATTGATTAAGAAATTATGTAACTTAAACATGCTCGTTTACCCATTTTAAAACATCTATTGGTAGAGTCATTTATAACCCATGTGATTGCTTTAGGTGAATTCACTTAATGTGTGAACACAAGTTAACTAGCCTGTCCTTTTAGTGTAATCCTGGAACTTATGTAATGTATATTATATTGTTATTGTATTGTACTGTATTGTGCTGCCTACATACAGTAACTGTTTTTTATTTGTACTGGATGCAGTTGTAAAATAGAGTTTTACTCTTAATCCTGCCTTCCAATAAATGAGATGAATAATGAAATTCACCGCAGCTGGGTGCATAGGTGTTCCTGGTTTCTGGCATTTCTTGTACAGTAAATTTTGAACCCTTCTGAAGAATTTACCTTAGAAGACACAGTGCCAAATGAAGTCAAGTGTTAGAAGTAGTCTCAAGGAAAATTGTAAACAAGTATGGGGTGTGGTGTTGGAAAGGATCCAGAACCAAGACTGACACAGAACTATTACCTGTATGTTAAAAAGACACTGAGAAACATGGAGCAGATCTGGGGCAGTGGAGCTCTTTGGTGGCAGAAAAGAAGCTGACAGATAAAGGTAGATGAACATGAGACATCCGGTGAGGTATATGATATGGTGTAAATCTACTGAATGGTTTTAGGTGCTAGCTCCATGAGTCAGGAATCTACAGGTATGTGGCTATGAATAATCCACATTGTTAGAAAGGCTGCTTTCCTCTTCCTTTTAAATGAAAATGATTTGTTTTGGTTAATAATTTCCTTCAGGCTATATGATTATGATGTTTCAAATCAGAATGATTACATCTCTACACTGCCTAATGGTCCAGTGGCATGTGATAGTGCATAGTAGAGCCATGTAGTTGAGCAAGGTTTTAAAGAAACCTCAAATCATTAGCATTAGAGGCAGGTCACTGTTAGGACAGCTGCCAATAACATTGTGCCTCAGCTTTGGGAGAGCCTTGACTGGGTTTTGGCACCACAGTAACCACTGAGAAGGGGCCAGTTGGCTTGCTTTACCATGGGGGTATGTTGTGTGTGCATAAAGTAGACCAGGGCTAGGGCAGCTGCCAAAGACAGTGTACCTCAACTTGTAAGGTCAGAGGCTAGATTCATGCACCACAGCAATTACTGCAGGAGGCCAGCAAGCTTGTGATTCCACAGGGGTATGCTGTGTATGTATGGAGCTATGAAATGCAGTGTGCTTCAATTCTGAGAGTGCCAAGGCTAGGTTTTGGCATCACAGCAATTACTGTGGAGGTCCAGCAAGCTTTCTCCATACTGAGGTATGCTGTGTCTGCACAAGGCAGGACAGGGCTGGAGCAGCTGCCAGTGACAGTTCCTCTCAGCTGTGAGAGGGCCAGGGGTGGGTTCTGCCACTGCAGCAGCCCCTATGGAGCATCAACACACTTGCTCCTCCAAAGGAGTATGCTGTGTTTGCACAAAGCAGGCAAGGGATAGGGCAGCTGTCAACAGCAATGCATCTCAGCTCTGGAAAGGTGGAAACTGGGTTCTGGCATTACAGAAACCACTGTGGTGAACTAGTGAGCTTGCTACACCACAGGATTGTGCTGTGTATATGCAGAAGGTAAGCCAGGGTTAGGACAGCTGCCAGCAGTAGTGTGCTTCAGCTCTTAGAGGATTGGAGATGGGATTTGGCACCATAGCAACCACTGTTGAGGTCCAGCAAGCTTTATTCACCACAAGGCAATACTTTGTGTATGGGAGGCAGTCTAGGGTTGGGGCATCTGGCAATGACAGTGTGCCTCAGCACTGGTAGAGCTTGGGCAGGGTTCTGGCACCACAGTGAAGAGTGGGCAAGCTTTCTCCACCACATGGTTTAAAGGTATAACCGCAAGGCAGACAGGAGTTAGGACAGCTTCCACAGTACAGTACCTCAGCTGTGAAAGGGCTGGGGATGGGTTGTGACATCGCAACAACACTGTGAAGAGTCAGTGAGCTTCCTCCACTAGCAGGGAATGCTGTGTGAATGCAAAGAAGACAAGGGTTTGGGAAAGTTACAGTGGAAGTGTACCTCAGCTGCAGAAGGACTGGGTCCTTGTTCAGGCACCACAGTGTCCATTGCCAAGGGGTGGTGACTAGTGAGCTTGCTCCATCACAGTGGTATTCTGCATGTGTACAAGTCCACTAGAAGACTACAATAGCACTGAGATGGAGGAGAAAGGACAAGGGGAGAAAACAATAAAATACACAGTGCAACCATCATGATAATGCATGGCTTGGCTCGTGCACCCTGCATTGCAGACCCCCACTGCAGGGACCACTGGTTTAGCAGTGGACTGTGCTGTGAGTGATAACCAGCAGAGTATACCTCCAGGCCTAGGGACTGGGCTGACATTAGTGGAGGAGAAAAGCTAGATTACATAAAAAAAAGAATTGCTTAGTCTCACACTTGAAGCATCAAACGCATAAGGCAATTTCTCAGTACCTCATCCTGCAGGGCTGTCAACACAAGTGCATACTTTTTAGACTGCAGCCTATTATGCTCTAAAAGTTTTTAAAGGTGCAATAACATAACTGTCACTTGAAAAACTGCAGTGTTTCAAAGGGATACTGTATATAGAGAATTCTGTTGCAACATTATTTAGTTGTTTAACCAGGTATAGCACACTAAGCTGAAAGCTTTTTTACAGGAGCGACCTGGGAGCACAACATCACAATGAGACTTGATTTCATGAACAGAGTTTCCTGTTGTGGGTGGGTGCAGAGCAGAAGAAGAAATCGAGCTAACCAGTAGATGACAGAGCAGCCAAATCAGAAAAGATCTGCCCCCCGATTTCTGTAGTTACCAAACTGCAGAGCCCTGCATTCAAGGAAGCTGCAGCTACATAGAAACATAGACTTTGATGGCAGATAAAGACCACTTGGCCCACCCAGACTGCTCATTTCCCTTCCTATTGGATAAGCTGCAGATTCTAGTTAACCAACAGCCTACTTCCTGCAACCCCCCTTTACAATTGCCTTATGTCTGTCCCATGCATGTTTGAATTCCCCCACTGTTTTAGACCCAACAACCTCCCCAGGAAGGCAGTTCCATGCATCCACCACTCTCTCTATGAAAAAAAATGTCCTCACATTACCCCAGAGCCATCCCCCCTCTATCTTTAAATTGTGCCCCTTTGTTCTTACACATCTCTTTTTCTGAAAGATGCTACCCTCCTGGAATTTGTTGATTCCCTTGAGGTACTTGAAAGTTTCTATCATGTCCCCCGTCCCTCCTTTCATCAAGGGTGTACATATTAAGCTCTCTCAGTCTCTCTTCATATGGTTTCTGATGCAGACCCTGCACCACTTGAGATGCCCTTCTCTGGACTGCTTCCATCCTATCTATGTCCTTGCGTAGATGGGGTATCCAAAACTGCACACAGTATTCCAGATGGGGTCTCACCAACTGTCTGTACAGAGGGATAACCACTTCCCTTTTTCTACTTGTGATGCCCCTTCCTATGTATCCCAGTATCCCCCTGGCTTTCCTTACTGACTTTTCACATTGCTTACCCACCTTTAGGTCATCTGATATGACTACCTCCAAGTCCCTTTCCATTTTTGTTGTTGTTAGTACCTCCCCTGCTATTGTGTACTCTTCTCCTGGATTTTTGTTTCCCAGGTGCATTACTTTGCACTTCTTTGCATTGAATCTAAGTTGCCATATGTCTGACCACTCCTCCAACCTTGCCAAGTCCCTTCTCATCCTTTCTACCCCACCTTGTGTATCAACTCTGTTACAGATCTTTGTGTCATCTGCAAAGAGGCATACCTTTCCCTCCAGACCCTCTGTAGTGTCGCCTATAGAGATGTTAAAGACGACTGGAATCAGTACTGAGCCCTGAGGCACTCCACTAGTAACCCCCCTTTCTTCAGAATGTGTTCCAGTCACTATTACCTTTTGTGTCCTGTTGTGCAGCCAGTTTGCTACCCAGGCTACCACCCTGGAACCCACTCCCAGGCTGGCTAACTTAATTATTAGTTTTTTGTGCAGGACTGTGTCAAATGCCTTGCTAAAGTCTAGGTAGGCCATATCCACAGCCCCTCCTTTGTCTATTACTTTGGTCACCCAGTCAAGGAAATCAATTAGATTCATCTGGCATGATCTTCCTGCTGTAAATCCATGCTGCTTTGTGTCCTGTGCCCCACTGGCCTCTAAGTACTCAACACTTCTTTCTTTCAGAAGTGATTCCATCATTTTCCCTATTACAGAGGTCAAACTTACAGGTCTGTAGTTTCCTGCTTCTGCCCTGCTCCCACTTTTGTGAAGGGAAATCACATCTGCCCTCCTCCAGTCCTCACGTACCACCCCATCCTCCCATGATTTGTTAAAAAGTGTGGTCAGTGGTGTCACTATGTCGTCCCTTAGTTCTTTTAGGATTCTGGAGTGAATCCTGTCAGGCCCCATTGCTTTGTCCACCTTGAGTTTTAGGAGTTCTTTCAGGACTCTTTCTTCTGTAAATGGACTGGTGTCAACCCCACTACCCAGAGTGCTTCTATTGTCTGGTTTAGGTCTGAGCAAAAGTATTAATTTAGTATCTCTGCCTTTTCACTGTCTCCCTCTGCTCACCTCCCCTCTCCTTTATTAATGTTCACTATTCCTCCCTTAACCTTTCCATGCTCTCTAATATACCTATAAAAAGGTTTTATCCCCCTTCTTAACTGAGTTGGCTATTTTTTCCTCGGTATGGGCCTTTGCTATTCTGACTGCCTTCCTCACTTCTTTCTGCTTTAATTGTTACAGTTCCCTGTAGTGCTTCTTCTGTGATTCCTTATACTTTTTGAATGCAGCTTTTTTCTCATTAACCTTCTCTGCCACCTCTTTTGAAAACCATAGTGGATTTTTACTCAGCTTTGTTTTCTTTATTTGTTTTGCACAAAGGCTTGTTTCCTCTATGATAGCAGTTTTGATATTTCTCCATTGTTCTTCCACCCTCCCTTTTTGGCCATTTGCTAGTGCATTCCTCAGGTATTCACCCATTTTGCCAAAATCAGCCCTTCTAAAGTCCAGTATCCTTGTTCTTGTATGGCTGTTCTCCATGGTTGTGCTTATTGTGAAGCACGCTGTGCAGTGGTCACTTGTTCCCAGATGTCTACTGACTTCTAAATTTGTCATCATCTCTCCATTTGAGAGTACCAGGTCTAGTATTGCTCCCTCCCAAGTGGGTTCCAAAACTAGCTGTCTAAGGCCTGTCCCCTGCAGGGAATCAAGAATAACACTACTCTTGGATGTGGCTGCAGCACATGTCATCCAGTTAACATCTGACATATTCAGGTCCCCCATCAACAGTATCTCCCCTTTTTCAGCCAGTTTGAAAATGTCCTCTATCATTTTCTTGTCCATTTCCTCCCCTTGAGAGGGGGTCTGTTTACAACCCCTGTGCATTTTCCTGTCTCCAAGGTAACCCAGAGTGCCTCTTGTCCTCCCCCTTTACTTTTTAGTTCTGCAGCTTTGATCCCTTCCCTTACATATAGAGCTACTCCACCTCCTCTTTTACCCTCCCTGCCCCTTCTGTAGACTGTGTACCCCGGTATGTTGACATCCCAGTCATGGTTCTTTGTGTACCATGTTTCTGTGACTGCCACAATATCCAATTGTTCATCTTCTATCAGGGCTACTAGCTTAGGAAGCTTGTTTCCCAGACTATGAGCATTGGTACTCATTGCCCTCCATTTAATGTTGGCTTTATCCTTTTTTCCTCATCCCTGCTCTTATTGCCCTTGTCTGTTTTTCCAGTTACCCCTGTCCTGCCCTCTGTTGAGCTCTGTACCTCAGTGTTTACCTTACTACCTGCCATGTTTTGTGGGAGGCTTGAAATTTCCTGCCTTTTATCAGCAACGCCCCCTTTGCTAGTTTAAAAGCTTACCAAGGAAGCATTTAAACCTGTCACTTAGGAGCTTGGTTCCCTTCATGGACAGATGCAGACCATAGTGCCAGTATAGACCTTCATCTCTCCAGGTGTGCCCCCAGTCCCCAATGAAGCCACAGCCCTGTGCACTGTACCAGTTTTGCAATCATTCATTAAACTGCATGGTGTGCAGCACCCTAGCCTTACCCCTGCCATGGGCTGGCAGCACCTCTGAGAAGGTAACCATGCATGCTACCTGTCTAAGGCCCCTCCCCAACTCCACAAATTCATCATGCACTGCACTGATTCCATGCCTAGCTAGGTCATTTGTCCCAAGGTGGACAATGATATCTAGTTCCCTAACCTGTGATGCTGCTTCTGTAATCCTGAGGATTCACTTCTTATCCCCAAGCCATGGCACCAGGCATGCACCTTAATTCCCTCTCCTCTCCCTTCCCCAGTTCTACCCCCTAACAATTGAGTCCTCTATCAGAAGCTGTTTCCTTCCCCTGTGGTGTCCCTTGCCACCCTTTTGTGGGTCTCCTTTGTGGATGTCCTCAGCATTCTTCTTGGTCTCCACTGGGGGTGCCATCATAGAGGAACCTTGCTCTGCCAGACTGGAATATGATTTGTGTAGAGGTACAGCTAGGGTGCTTTGCCTCTGTTCCACCACCTGCACCCTCCCAGAACCCCCTGTGGTCCAACTGCTTTCCATACTTGGCAACGTCTGAGGCAGTGGTTGTGAAAGTGGTGCTCTTTGGGTGGGGGAGGCCTCCTTAGTCCTTGCCAGTTCAGCCTGGAGGTGGGCAATCTCCTTCCTCAGAGCTGACAGTTGCCTTAAAAATAGGACAGCAACGCAGTTTCCAGAATGTCTCCTGGAAAACTGCTGCCCCACAGCCAGTGCATTGCACCACTCCCCACATGTCCCTCTCCCTTATAATATACAATATTTAATATATATACTGCAAACATTTTTTTTTGTGGTGTGTACTTATCTTTAATGCACTGTGATGGGTTATTAAGAATATGACAGTTCTGCCCCAAGACCTGTTGAGGAAATTATGTCAGAACTTTGACTATAAAGGAAATGCCACACCTGGGGGTTGGGGGCTGGAGAGAGGGGGTGGGTAGTCCACAACCACAGGTGACTGTTAGAAACAATCAAATACACCACTGCTCTACCACCCTGGTGAGTACTGCCCCTTATAGTAATTTAACTAACCTCCAGTAACTTATTTAAAAATAGTTTAACTACCACAAAATCCTATGCACCAGTAAATTATTTAAAAATAGTTTCTGTCCCAAAATCCTAGTAGTCAATCCAGCTACCCCCAAGGGACAACCAAAATGCAGTATTCAAACCCTTGTGAAGTTACTTCCAAGATAAGCAGAGTTTGCAAGCTCATTTCTCAACTCCTCAGTCACCTGTAATGTATTTAAAAATAGTTTAACTGTCAGAAAATCCTAGTAGGCAATCTAGTTACCTTCAGGGGTCTACCCAAATGCAGTATTTAAATCCTTACGAAGTTACTCACAAGATAAACAGAGTTTGCAAACCCCTTCTTGGTTAAACACTAAATAAATATGTAAATAAAAAGCAATTACCAAAGGTAGTTAGTTTCGCCTCCCACAGAACTGAGCAAAAGTGCACGTTGTTGCAGATATCAAGTGCGATATAGAATTTCCCACACAGCTCACAGCTGAATAAAGAAGTAGTGTCCTTCCAGGTCAAGAAGATGTGATCTGTGTGCTAAGCAGACTCAAGAACAAGCTACTTAAAATATATATGAAAATTAAAAGCAAACTAGACTAATCCTTTGGATTTTAACAACACCTGAAGGTAGGATTTTCAATTCATAATCACTTTTCAGGAATTTTTATTATTGCAAGCATTACTCAGTGGCACTGAAACCAAATCTGCTACATACTAAACTTTCTTTTCAGCTACTTTTTACAGTGTGTTCTATTTGTATACTTAAATCATTGTAGCTTTCAAATCAGAAGCTGTGTAACTGCCCAGATGTGGAAACAATTCTGAACTCAAGATATTTAAAATAAGAAGGGGGAACATGTTATAAAAGAAGTTTTATAACACAGGAGCTAAAAGAAAACAACATGGAAACTTGCATGTGCTTCTAAAGTAATGCAAAAGAACAAGAAATACAGAAATTGAGGCATTTAACATAGCAAGGAAAATGAGGGAACGTATTTTAAAGTGATGTCCGTAGTTTCTATATGAATGCATTGTGTGGAAACAAAAATATACATTTTTCAGCTCATTGTTGAACTCACTTTAAACTTTTGTGTTTTAACTTCAAAATACATTAGTCAAAATGGAATGACAGATAAATCATAGTTAGCCTCTTCACAGCAGGTGTGAAAATACATTCATGCTATAAAAAGCATGAAATGGTGAAGTCCTAAGCCATCATTTAGAGTATACATTTATTAAATCTCAGAATGTTTATTTACTATGATAGAACATTTTATTGATTAATATTCTGCAAAGCAATCAGCAAAATCAGACTATGGTATTATTGGATATATTAAAAATTTACAATATTGTTTTGCTTCAAGCTAGATGTCGGCATCGTGATCACAGAGATGTGTATTTTAATGTGTCTAAGTTTTTTTCTTCTTATCCACATGAACAATCAGTGTTTCCCATAGATCACCAGAACTCTGTGCTGCTTCTCTGGCTGCAGCTAGATTTTAACAAATCCAACATTTTATTAAAAAAAAACAATTGGTTTGTTACTTTTAAACCCTAAAAATATTGACAAGTAGTCCTCTTAATAATTAGTTTCTCTGTGGAGAACACAACTTGCCTGGAAAAGACTGCAAGTAAAATTGAACCTCTAATGCTGTCTTAGTGAAAGTGAGAAGTACATAGTTGTTGGGTAGGGTATGTTGGATAGAAAGGGAACTAGATACTTTGAATTTTGAAAAAGGCAGCTCAGGAGAGACAACTGATGGCATTAAATCCTCTGACCAAGTACATGCAAGTAGTATGGCCTCATGGTGCTGGACAGCAGAGATACAGTACACTCCTTACAGGTAAAATATGTTTAATGTGTCAAAGTGTATTGTGCAAAGCAAGAAAAAGGTAACAGAAGCTATCATTCCTACGAGCATGACATTTCTCACAGAATCCATGAGCTTTATCAAATGCTCATGTCATAGGTAGGCTGTCTGTTTAAATACATACTGGTATTGAAATGATAGTACTAAAATAACTTTATAGGCACAATAGTGCAAATCATATGTTAAAAATACTTATGCTAATACTGCCTAAAACAACAGGCTTTGGTCAGAACTTTTACAAGGGTCAGAGTATACTGTGCTCAAGATAGTGGTGATGACTCAACTGCGCATGTGTGATACTCATACATGTGCAGTCTGACTTGGTGGCCATCTTATGCATGGTGGTCATCATGTCTCAGTTGCAGAAAAAAAAGAATTACCTAGCAAAGTGGGTGTGTTTAGCAGCCAGTGGAGGGGAAGGGATGCATAAACACAACCACTGTAGAATGTGCCAGATCACTGTGGAAGCACACCATACAGCCGTCTAGTCACATGCTTCCACAGTACTGCTAAACAGAATCATAGCACTATGTCTGTGGAGCTCCACCTATGCAGCCATAAAAATGTGATACAGCCAGTGTTATGTCCCAATATTACCTTAATTTTGTAATTACATTCTCTCTCTGAAGGCATTTTTGGTTCAGAAATTCATTCAGTAAAATCTGCACATCTTACAGCTAGATCCTAAACTGAAAAGATATGCTGAACCCCCACCCCTCCGCACACATGACATACCGGAGGGAAAAACTTATCAGACTTTCTTGTGCACAGCCTATATGTTACTCCCACTGTTGACACAAACAGACCCTCACTTCCAGTTAGCACAATAAAATGTGTAACTGCATAGCAGTGGGCAAAACTTTCCCCTAACCCCAACCCTGGACTCTTGTTTGTCATCAGATCTTTTATTCACTATACCATGACCAGTACAATATATATGGATGTTTACATCAACAACCTCTTTTATATAGGGAAAATAATTCAGGAGTTTAAGGAACATATACAGTAGGAGAACATCAACGTTCCATTGAAATGAAAGACAGGGATCATGCACTATCAGCTCTCATCGGTGCTAACATGGGAAGTTATCACAAATTCAGATTTCATGGTGTAGAATCCATAAAAGTTGGAAAAAGAGTAGGAGACTTAAACAATCTCTTCCTCAAAAGGGAAGCAGAAGAAACTTGGAAGAAAGGTTTTGATTTAAATGAAACTTTCCAAATAACCCCTTTCTTACAGATACTGTAGTAGTTTCCTGATTTTTATGTCTACACAAAACTTTTTGTTTTTGACTCAGATATTGAATCTGTTGTTTAAATCATTAGCTATCCTATAAAGTATGTTAGTTAGTAAGTATCCCTTAATTGACTTTCCTAGTATGTAAATCACTACAGACTTTTAATATCATATTACTAGGGCATTTACCAGGCATCATGTCTTTGGTATTGCAATTCCATTCTTCTTTTCCCTTCCCCTTCCCTCCTTTTCTTACTTTTGTCTTTCTTCTCCATCCAACCCTCTCCCATACTGGTGGCAAGTTGCACATTTGCACTTAGCTGTTTTGATATGCTGTACACAAGGATTCTTATTGAGTGTTATTATGCCATTATTTATAATAGAGTATTAGGGTCTTTGTTATAAGAGGTATTAGCCTGGGTATTTTTTAACATATGACTTGCACCATTGTGTTTATTAAGTTATTTCAGTGCTGTCACTTTAATACCTGCATATTTTTAAACAGGCAGCCTAGCCATGATGTGAACCTTTGATAAAGCGCATAGATTCTTTGCAGAACATCAGAGTTGTAGGAATGATGACTTCTTTCTCCTTTTTCTTGTTTTGCACAATGATCTTTGCAAATTTAATGAATTTTACCTGTGATGAGTGTATCCCTGCCTTCCAGCATCATGAGGCCATACTATTTGGAACTACTGTACATACGTCTCTACACCTGCTTCAGCCTGCACTGCTTTGTTGTGTACATTTTAAGGCTGCTTGGTATAACCTGTAGACTTCTTATTGGCATGCTGAGTAAGTCTGCAGGAAAGAAGTAGGAAAAGTATCCAGTGAATGAGGTATTATGTTTTTATAGGCCTCTGTCAAGTGTTACAGATTAAGCCTAATACAAGTTAAGCATTTTGTATACACATTGGCAGTAGAATCTGAATGCTGCTGTATAATCCATTGCTGGAGGCAAAGAGCAGACACACAGTCAGCCTGTAATTGGGACTGTGAAAGTGCAGTTTTCTAAACAAATCAATGCACTGGCAACGGTGTGTATTATTAGCTTAAGGCTACTAAATACATAGGAGGTTAGCACCACCTTTAATCTATGCTCCAATTATAATAAGTAAATGGAGAATTATTTACTTACAAGTAGTGGGTGGTGCTATGTAAATATTTGTGCACATATTTAGCAGTTTATGGCTAATTCTTTTGACACTGCTGTTTCCTTTCTGCTTGGTAAGTGTTTAGAAGGAGGTCCCACAAAACAGAGTGTCCTTTTTACTTTAAGCAAAGCTTAAAAAGCTTATTATCATCATGCATTATTTTCTGCATTTTAGGAATATTAAGGTTAGGTAACATTTAGATTGCATGAGTCTGCAGAGATGAGATCTGACTATAGTACCAGAGAAGACATTACCTTCTGAATTTACCCACATCTCCAAATTTGCATATTCATTATGCTTTGCAATGGCTTAAGTGTTAAAATGAAAACATTTCACATTTACAAAACCAAACACTCTGGAAATTATCTGTTTTCTTGTATTATGTATGAATCCTACATGATGCTCATCTTTCAAACTTCTTTGTTATGTTTTTTTTTATTTTGTTTTTCTGATATGTTAATTCTGACTGTAATGAGTGTTGCATAAGTATGTTGGTCTGCAGTTTGTTAGTTATTTAAATCTATTACTGGATAAGTCTCCAGCATCGGGTCATCAGATATAATAGAGCATCAATCAAAAACCTGAGGTGTAGGCTTCATCTGACTCTTGCACAAGTAATGTTTTTCTGCTTTGACTGAGAGACTCATTTCATGTTTAAGGGCTGGTTGGCTATACTAACTATCCAGTTTTAACTCCCATGGTTGGACTTTTGCATTTATGAACTGTCAGCCTTAGAAGGAAGCTTTGGATAACATCATTTGAGTTTTTCCCCTCCTGAAGTTTTGGAAGAACCTCAGTGATGTAATTGCTGGAGGGACTAGCTTACAGTTTAGATCTGCGGGCTCACTGATGGTGCCCCTCACCATGCAGTGATGTTTGATAGCAGAACTAAGAGTCATAGGGTCTTTATTAGAGCAGTTTTCAGATTAACAATGGCAACCAAAAGATTATTGGGGTTTACTGTTTCTTTGAGTGTGGTAGCATGATCCTTGTCTCAGTGGTGTATGTGGACTGGAATTCCCCATGTAGCACTTACTAAACAATGGCAAGAAAATTTCCAGGTCTCTGATTGGTCAATCTTGGGCTGGACATGTGATGTTATCCCAGTATAACATCACAGGTCTAGTCTCAGCCTCACTGTGAACCTGTAGATGAGCTATATGATGAGCTAGATGACCTCTTTTTTGCATCTCCTCTTAAGAAACAAAAATGTTTTTCCACACTAAAAACATTCTTTAAAATTATTTTTTTATTTTATATATAACAACGAGCCATTGTATAATAGCAATAATGCCCTCCAGGGTGTGTGTCATTTGGGATAGTGTCATGCCTGCGGCCTCGTGCCCAACCACCTGAGACGTGACATTAACCCAGCATGACATACACTCTGTAGGGCATTATTGCTTAATTGGCAGCAGGTATCAGAACTGCTTGTTTCAGGGCTGAACTTCAGACATTATTACTGGTAGGGGAATGTGGTGGATGAAGGTGATTCCCCCATCCTTCCTGGTCAGGTCTCAGGTTGGCAGATCTCTCTTTCTTCCCACTCCAGTTGTCCACTGTCTATGGTAGTGGAGCTCCACTGCAAGTGCTGGCTGGGCGGGTTAGACAGAGAGCGCCTTCCCTGTATGTACTCCCAAATGTCAAGTTTTTTTTTTTTTACTTGACTGCAAGGGAGATTCTTGGGTCTTCTTTGTTTGAGCTACTTCTGGAGGGTTGATAAGAGGAGACACTTGCCCCTTTACTCGGAGAAGCATGACAAGAGGTCTGTTTTGAAAAGTTTGTCACTCGAGCTCAGAGTTAAGGAGGGGGTTCACTGTGATGGGCCCTTTTCTTGAGGTAGCTCCTGACTCTAAGACTTTATATCCTGTGCTAGAGGATCACCTCCTCCTCCTCTTGTGGCTTGTTTTATTGGAATGGGTGTTCAGGATCAGCCAGCTGGTTGTTCTGCTTTTGAAGAAGTGCTGATTTCTGACAGTTTTTCATGTACGGCCTATTGAGGAAGGTGTGCTGTCTTTTTTACCTATTGTGAACCATCCATTATGATGCACCAGCCTGCTCTGTGGGTGAGTGGAGCTGTATAGTCTTTAGTGGAGCCCCACAGTCTTTAGGGGAGGAACTGGCAATCGTGGAGAGGGTCATCTCTAGGGTCTGTGGCCTCAAGAAAGCCTGGAGGAGGGCCTTCTCCTTTATCATACCTCTTTATAGATACCTTTATTCTGCTCCTGAGCTTTCCTGGAATGAGAGCAGTTATCAATCAGAACATGCTGCTGAAGTTGCTCTCCCAGTTCACAGAGGTATCTAATGTGATAAGAATTTTGCCTCTGAAACATCAGATAAGGCATTTATTTTATCAGTTTAATTTGCATGTTGCAATGAACCCTTTGTATGCACCCCATTCTTTATAGAAGTGTTGGGGAGTTTTTCTTTCCAACAGTATTCTGTATGGTATAGTATATTCCTGTTCCAGTTTAATGTTGATTGACTTAATATTAGGGTTTTGGTGTTGGGGTATTTGTAAACTTTAATGTAACAGCTTGGGTGACGCGCACATTTTCTTATGCCCTATCCGGCTGATTCCACCGGACTACTATTGGTTAATTTTATTACCTTCTTGTGTATTGAATGGGGGAGGAGATGTTGATTTTATGGGTGCTTTAACCTTTGCACTTCTTTTAACTGGAGTAGCTTTTTATATGTTTGCAGCCAGCTATAATATATTTTCAATGTAATAGTGAGTTTTTGTTTCTTTTGTGACCTTGAACCTAGTGTCTTTATTATTTGTGGGGTTTGGAGGGAGGGAGGGCTGGAGCTGGAGTTAGGGTGGGTTTTCAGTTGAGTGGTTAATACTCATCATAGACCAGCTATCTGGGAAGGTGCAGTCTTTGGGATTGTTATGTATTTGTGGTTTCTATTTGTTCTTCTGCTTGTGTGTGAATGTAATTGGTTAGGGAGTGGGAGGGGGAATTCAGAAATTATATGGGATTTAGAAGTTGCCTTTTACTGCTTCAGATTCAGGGCTTCTTTGTTAAGAGGTCTTTTTTTTTGGGGGGGGTTGTATTGGTGGTTCCCTGCAGCCTGCCAGTCCCTAGAAGGTATAATGGAAATTGGCTTATTCTGCATCACAAGGTATTTTTTCAGTTTGACTGACCCTTTAAAATGACAGGACACCATAGGGTAACCACGTGGAATGTAAAAGTGGCTTGTGATAGATACAAAGGTCAAATCATACTCTATCACTGTTAATACCTCAGGGCTAGTATACAGGAGACGCATTTAGTGAGGCATGACATTAAGCTTTTTAGAAGAGATTGGGTGGGACAAGTATATGGTGTTGGCATTAGTACACATAAGGGTGGAGTTGGTATAGTTAGCTCATCAAGTTCAGTTTCAACTTCTTCAGGAGATTTGGGACACTGAGTGGTATTATATTATCATATATAGTGTTATAGGTTTAACACTTGTGGTTCTCAACTCTATATATGATCCTAATGTTGACTTGCCTTCCTTTTTTTTTCCTCCTCTCCTCTGTTCTGGCTCATCTGGTGGACTCTAATCTTGTACCAGGTAGGCACTGAAACACAGTAGGCCACACAAACCTAGATAGTTCTGAAGCCCATAATAAGGGTCCTTCTCTGACACAGCATGCACTGCAGGAAATGATAGATTATTTAGGGCTAGTCAATCCATGGCATCTTCATCATCCCCTGTAGAGACAATATGCCTTTCACTCTATGGTACATCACATTTCTTCTCACACTGATTTATTCTTGGTTAGCCAGGAGTTTCTTCAGGGGTTACTATCAGTGCAGATACATCAAACTATGATTTCTGATCATGCTCCCATTGGGATGGATTACACTTTGGATAGACTGGCTGAGTGTGATTCAATATGGAGACTCAACAGTCAGTTGCTACTTGTGTTAGGGACTATATCAAAAATTTCTTCTTGCTTGATGACACATCAGTAGAGGCTCTTGATACGTAATGGGGGTGGCAAAATGTGCTGCACAAGGGGAATTTATTTGGTTAGTGGCAAATAGAAAAAGGAAGTTCACCAAAGCTCTGAATGATCTCTTGGAAGAAATCAAACATTTAGAGTGGGAGAAACTTAGCTGGTGCACTGGATTCAGTTTGGATCAAGTTGAATGAAAAGATGGACCAATATTTCACTTTCCTCACCCAGAAAGCAGAACCTGCATTACAGCAGACAAAATTTAGATATCTTGAGTCAGATGATAGAGCAGGCAAGTTATTGGCTCTGTGGTTGTGGCAGATAGAAGTGGCTATGGGTATATTTCAACTGTGTAAGGAGGATCACAGGGAGATTGAAACCCATCTCAGGGAAATTGCCAACATATTCCATGACTATTATGCTGCCTTATATTTGACCAACTCATCTGCTGTTTCTTCTTATTCATAGATCTGGAATTAACTGGGTGACCTGTCCCTACTGACCCTGGATCCTTTAGAGTAGAGCTCACTAGATCAACCTGTAGCCCCACAAGAAGTTCAGACCACTATTCAGCAGCTTCCCTTAGATAAGGCTCCGGGACCGGATGGGTTCAGTTATAACTTTTATGCTCAGTTTTCAGAGGAGCTGGTCCCTTTCCTTAATAGATTGTTCAACTTCTGGTTCCAGTCAGGTATTTCTAATTCTTCAGCCTTACAGGCCTGATCACTTTAATAAGAATTCCTCATAGAGGATAGATAAGCTGCAGCCCGGCAGCTGTCACCCGATTTCTTTAATAAACACTGATATCAAGATTCTGGCTAAGGTCTTGGCCTCAAGGTTTTCCAGGGTATTAGATTCCCTTGTATCTCCAGTGCAGGTTGTTTTCATGAATGGAAGACTTTCTAGTGATCGCCTGAGAAAGTTGCATCACTTGATCACAGTGTCCAAGGAAAGCAAGGTCCCTGTGGTCTTGGTCTCCCTGTATGCTGAAAAAGCCTTTGATCGGGTTTCATGGCCTTTTCTTTTTGCTGCCTTGTGGAAATTTGGTTTACCTGATGGATTTGTCAGGTGGGTGAAACTTCTGTACTCCTGCCCTTCTGCATGGGTCTGCTGCAGCAACATACTTTTTGACCCTTTCTCTCTATCTCGGGGAACTCAGGAAGGCTGCCCTCTCTCTCCTTTACTTTTCAATCTTTATCTTGAGCATCTGCTGTGCAGTGTCCAAAATTCTCTAGGTCATGTTGGTATTCTGGTGGTGGGAAAGTGACATCTATTATCAGTTTATGCTGATGGCATTCTCCTTCATCTCAAAAATCCTGTGCAAACTTTCTCTGCTGTTCTGTCTGAGATTCACCGCTTTTCTGAATTATTGGACTATAAACTTAATGTTGCAAAGATGAAGCTCCTGTCCTTAAATGGTCTGGTCCTCAAACATGACACCAAGGGCTTGGTGTCTCATGGGAGCCAAAGCTCTTGCGATATCTTGGTGTATACCTAGCTCTATCTGTCCCACTGATATTTAAGGAAAATTTTACCCACTCGCTGCAACAGTTCAAGCAGGACTTGGATAGATGGACTTTGCTCCCCCTATCACTATGGGTAGGGTACATGTTCTAAAGATGAAAGTGTTACCATGCTTGCTATACCCTCTGGAGATGTTGGGACTCTTTTTACCTACATCCTGGTCTTTGAGCCGTCAAGCTGTCTTGAATTCTTTCCCATAGAAATGTAAATTGGTCAGCAAATCTTATTTCAAGGTGAATACCCCTAAGACACATGGTGGCTATCTCTTCCTAATTTTTTCTTTATTACTGTATTCTACATGTTCATAGCTTTCTTCTGTGGGATTCAAATGAGGAGTTTGCCGAGGGGAGGAGTTACTATTCATAATGGTTGGAGGTTGAAATGTCTCTGGTCAAGAAATATGGTCTTATGCTCTCCAGTCTGCTAGGCAGATCTTTTCTCTACCTCCAGTCAGTAGTTTTAAATTCCCTACAAATTACTCAGGCCACTCTTGCTATGGTAGCCATGGTTATCACCCTATCCTCCACCCCAATATAAAGGCCCTTAGTACCACCGAGATTATCGCCCTCCTTGGTGAACCTTTAGAAATAGTGGACAAATTCAAATATCTGGGAGTCTGGTTAGATAACAACTTGAACTTCAGTGTACACCTTAATGAGTTATCTAAAAAGCTAAGGCAGCGCCTTGGTCTATTCTACCGTATAAGACACCTACTCATCTTGGAATCCGGAAAGAGTTTGGCTCAAACAACCTTCCTTCCCATGCTTGACTATGGTGACTTTCTTTATAGCCACTGCCCCCAACATGAGCTCCAAAAACTTGATACTCTCTACCATTGTGCTTTGAGATTTGTTCTTGGCCTGCCCTTACAGACTCATCATTGCTTGTTGTACCAAGGATTAGACTAGCCGTCCTTCTCCCTGAGGAGAAAAAAAAAATGCCCTTATGAGGTTCTTCTGGGCTTTGTCAAACAATCTGCCACCCTGTATTGGCAAACTGTTCGAGTGCTCTAAGGCTACCTATGTCATAAGGAACTCCTCCTTTATCAATTTTAAAATACCATGCACCAGGACATGTCTTGGCTCTACTGCCATTACTTCTTTTCTACCTATGCTTTGGAATAACATGCAAAAAGCACTTAAACTCTCCATCCTGCCTGGCCCCTACATGTTCAGACAGCTGCTCAACTGATGCCTGAATATGGTGTGAGATTGCTTCGGGTAAAACACCTCCCTTCTGGCCAGTCAATCCCGTATGCCTCAACTGACCAGGCCTATCTATCTCCCATTGGCCAGCATCCCTTTAGGGTAACTATACCCCACCATTGCTCCCACCCTCTTGCCACTAGCTAGCTTCCCTTGGGGGTGTCCTCCTTATTAGGTTGCCCTCCTCTTTCTCCACCATGGTCTTGTTTACCTCTCTAACCTCCTCTGTGTCTCCCTCCCTCCCTCTCCTCCCCCTGTATCATGTTAAGTCCCAGCATATACTTAATTGCCTAGGTGTGTATTTACCATCAAAGCTAAGTTATAATGCTTACTGACTTTCATTTTATATTACTCTGTACTATGTCTCTCATGTGTGAACTGTTAGGTTATTGTTATTGAATGTGTCCTATGTGTCCAGATCCATCTTGAAAATGAGCTTGCTCAATGATGTAACTGCCTGGTTAAATAAAGTTTGATTGATTGATTAATTATATGTCAAGACTGGTCAGCTTCCCTTCACCTTGTGCTTCACCCCATTAGGTTGGTCAATTAAAGCCAAAATGCAGATAGAGCACTACTTTGTTTGGCACTAATCAAGAGTGTGATCTTAGCCGATTCTGAGGAATCCAGACTTCAAAATAGTGAGTCCATCTATTCCATTTTCATTCCTTCCACAAATATCAGGTGTAGTACTCTCCCAATTATTAGATGGGGATAAAATACTTCATTTTCACGCTGCTAGGCAGATCTTTTCTCTATCTCTAGTCAGCAGTTTTAAATTCCTGCAAATTACTCAGGCCACTAGGACTTAAGCAATGGAATTTAGCTGAGAGTTCTCTCCTTGACAAATTGTTGCAGATCACCCTCCAGCCACATCCAGTCTCTGCCTTGTACACAAATTTACAGAAACTGGACGCCCTTTCTCTGACAGGAGTTTGCTTTTATTAGACTCAAGCATGAGAGATTCCAGCAGATTTGATGCTCTGGCGGAGATTATGGAGAACTCTTTATTAATATATGAAATAAGATAGGCTCAGACTGGTACAGTTTCAAATTTTACAGAATCTTTATTATTCTCCTTGCAGATCATTTAAAATGATGGCCTCTCCAGTATGCTACAGGTGTCATCAAGAGGAAGCTAATTTAAAACATATATTATGGTACTGTGTTAAAGTAGTCCATTCTGGACCTCTATTAGGGATTCATCAGACCCACTCCTTGGGCTGCAACACAATTTTCCTTCCTAATATTTTCCTCTTTGATCACTTCCCGAAGGGTCTTTTTCCGATTCAGAAGGTTCATACGGTACTTATTTTGGCTGTAGCTAAAGTAGTCATCTTAAGACTTTGGTTGGACAAATTGGTCCAGTCAGTCAGGGAATGGCATGTGGAGAGGATGATTGCATTAATTCTGGAAAAGCACATTGTCGAGCTCAGAAAGCACCTTCATCATTTCTGTGATAGGTGAGAATCACTCTTTACCCTTTTGTCCATCAGTTCAGGCTAAACAGAAGGTTACTCTGATGAGCCATTCTTATTGGTGCTTTACTCTCCCACCCCCATTCTCATTTGGCTTTACTCTCTTTGTATGTCTTCTTCCTTCACTCCTAAACTATTTGATGGCTATGGAGATTGGATAGTTTGGGTGGGACTGCTGGGCTGCAGGGGTACCTTGGGTGTGAGGGGGTTTATTTTGCTCCCTTAAAGTTACACCTTTCATTATATGGATCATTGTTGTATTAGATTTTTTAATGTTATGTTCATTGCTGTAATCAATTTGGTGTATAGACACAAGGTTGACACCACAACATTGAAGTCCAGCAGAGTGACATATTTCACCTAGATGCGGTGAGTCACTGTGCTGGAACACTGCAGACACTGACAGTGTGGCTCCCATGTTGCACCCACCCCAGTCCAATTCTGACTCAGAGTTAAATATTTAGAGACTGGGGGTTGGAGGTTCAGCCCTGCAATGGAAAAGTGCCAACATTCCTGACATATAATGCCCACACTCGGCATTGTTTCTGTTGCTGTTGGGGATGTCAGTGTGAGTGCTATTGAAGCAATATAGTAAAATCATTCAGTTTATCTTGATTGTTGTTTCCTCTTGTTACTGTTTTTGTGAGTTTTTTTCCTTTTTCAGAAATATTCAACAAAGTATATTTAATTAAAAAAAAACCTGGAACACATGCAGCTTTCCCTGCACAGAAGTAAGTACCCTGAATTACTGCAGAGGTTACTGTGGTGTCAGAACCAAGTGCCACTCTCACCAGACTGAAACATTCTGCTAGTGGCAGTTTTTACACAGCCCTGAGTACCCAACTCTAGCTTTATAATTCAACTCTTGAACCTGTGTCTCTGACAATGTTGTTGGTTTTGCCTGAATCCTTGCAGTTAGTTTTGAGGGAGGCTTGGCAGCAGGTCCAATCAGTGACAGGATTCGTTGGGGGGTTTGGCACTTTTACTCTCATGTTGACTGACAGTGCAAACACTGTGTGTGAGCTAAATATTTTTGTCTTTGATAGTTTAGCTTGTATATTGGAATTTTAGATCTTAGGCATTAGTTTGTATTTTATTGCTCGGTTTGACTGAATTAATCTTTTGGAACTAATCATGTTGACTTTAACCCTTATTGGGCTGTTTTTATTGCCAGTGGGCTGGGGTATGGGAGTTTTTAAGGAGCATAGTGAGATGCAAATATTTCGTCCACTTCTGTATTTTTACTTAAGGCTTATGCATGAACAAACACACATTCAGGGACCCTGAAAGATAGTATAATTTTTAAAGCTAATGTATCATATGTCTGTATATATCTTGAGATTTCTAAATTATTTTGTTGCTACTCTTGACTTAACACCAGAACTAAAAAGCTTTTGTTTTGTTATACCAGACATTTCATTTTGTTACTTCTATTGTTCTCAGATGTTCATGTTAATCCTGGACCTATAACATTACAAAACATTTTTTTTCAAGAGTTTAGTCCCCATTCAAATCTGAGAATACTGCATTTGAGTGCAACAAGCATTAGTTCCTAAATTGGATCATGTAATGACTTTGATTGCTACAGTACATCAAATCCATTTTTTTGTGTGTTCTTTGAGACATGGCTTAGCAATAGAGTCATTAATTCTGATGTCATAATCAAGAACTTTAACATCTTTCAGCAGGATAGAACTAAAAAGGGTGGTGGCATGGCAGTTTACTTAAAATACTCTCTGACCAATCAGGTTAAGTTTTCTAAATCAATTCCAAATCAACTAGATTTGTTAATTTTACAAATTATGGGGCCAGATATTCAAAACTTTGACCCGGGGCAAAATTAGCACTGCCCGGCAGGCAAACTTAGCCCGAAGCACAGAGCAAGCTATATTCAAAAGGAATAGCCCAGGGCAAACAGCTTCTGAATATAGCATGGGAATGAGGCCGGGCAAACTGGGCTGGGAGTGCAGGGCAAACTTAGCCCTGGAATAAGACAGCTCTGAATATGGCAACCAGGAAGTGCAAACCACAACAGCAACACAGTGCACAGCGATGTGAAGGTAGGTAGAGATGAACTATGTGGCCAATGTGTGCCAGCAAATCGTGGACCCAGTACAGCTGCAGGCAGCAGTGTATGTGAAAGTACAGTGTGCAAAACTGTAAAATATCCCTGAACTGTTAGCGGATCACTATCGCTTTGCACGGGTTTAGCGCGGGCTAAACTGCTAGCTTGAGCAAACGCGTTTGCCCGGAGCTAAACTTTGCCATATTCAAAAAGTGACATGCAAATGAGCCTACTTAGGTAGTCTGTGGGCAAACATCCAGATTAGCATCTCATTATGACCTGATTTGCATGCAGTTTGCACGGGCTAACTGTTTTAGCCTGCGTAAACTCCAGCGCCAAATGTTTGGCGCTCGCCAAACAGCTTGGGGAATATTATACAGTTTTGAACACTACTTCCACATGCGCTGCTGCCTGCAGCTGTACTGAGGATGACAGCATAGGCACAGATGGTGGTGGTGCTGCATGCAACTGTCACATTGTAGGTCATGCTACAGTGCACAGCAGAAACTACAGTAGCAAGGGGCCAGTAGTGTGTGGACACAGCATTGCCTCTGGTGTGGGAGTGATGATGACTGCACTATACACGGTGAGGCCCAACCTGCAGGTGTTTACTGACAGTGGACATTACTGTTACGCTGTTGTGTGACCCACAGATGCTGTACCTGTGGCATGGGATGCTCACAGTGACATGTACATTTCTGGCTTTGCATGCTGTGGCAGTTGTACGGCTGTGCGGTATGTGGCCGGGGGCATATATTATCCGAAAGGCACACTGGTGTTGGGTATTCCCAATACTGGCCCATTGCACTGCATGATGTGTCCCAGCCTTGTGGCCACATCTGGTCTGTGGCACAGCCTCGCCACCCATACATACTCCCTCAACAACCTCCATGCCCACAGTGCTGCATGTGTGCTGGCATCTGTTGGTGTCCACAGAAGTGTGGTCCACGGGTGTGTGCTATGGCCACACTGCCATGCTGTCCATTGGCAGCAGGGTCACCACTACTGCCTGGCATGGCTGGGACTGGTGGCAGATGATGGCATCATTGTGATGCCATCAGTTAACAACATGCTTCCCTCTATTTGGCTTTATCTATTGTCATGATTTCTTTGTTGAGGGTCGCGCCAAAACCCGCTAAACCGCTCAAACACGCGCAAAGCCATGAGTGTCATGCAAAGCTGGTTGCCCAGGGTTAAGACAAGCTTTTCTGGGTGGTAATGTACACGCGCTAAGTGTCGCGCTAAGTCGCGCAAAACCACTTAGCTCGGCACTAGTCGCTGAATATAGCATTGAGCCTGTATTCATGTCAGTTTGCCCCTTGTATACATTATAATTTTGCCCAGCGCTAATGCAGTTTGCCTGCACTATTTGGCCTTTTGAATATAGCAGACCCGCGCTAATCCCGCTCTAAACCTGCGCAAACGGATTTTGCCCGGCGCAAAGTTTTGAATATCTGGCCCATGGTATCTAATAATTTTAGTTTATTTTTGGCCGATTGTTTTCATCTTCCTTCTACACAGACTCTGATTCCTTACAACTGTTAAGTTCTTTAATTTCTCTTTATTTAGATCATGAATTTGTACTTCTGCAGGATCTCAACTGGGACATCAAGGGCCAGATATTCAAAACTTTGCGCCAGGCAAAAACCGTTTGCACAGGTTTAGCATGGGATTAGCGGGGGTCTGCTATATTCAAAAGGCCAAATAGTGCGGGCAAACTGCATTAGCGCTGGGCAAAATTATAATGTATGCAAGGGGCAAACTGACATGAATACAGGCGCAATGCTATATTCAGCGACTAGCACCGCGCTAAGTGGTTTTGCGCGACTTAGCGCGACACTTAGCGCGGTGTACATTACCGTTCAGAAAAAGCTTGTCTTAACCCTGGGCAACCAGCTTTGCATGACACTATGGCTTTGCGCGGTGTTTGCGGGTTTAAGCGTGGTTTTGCGCCACCTAACAAAGAAATATGACACATAGATAAACCAAACATAGAGAAGCATGCTGCTAACTGATGGCATCACAATGATGCCATCATCTGCCACCAGTCCCAGCCATGCCAGGCAGTAGTGGTGACCATGCTGCCTGGACAGCATGGCATGTGGCTGGCCACAGCACACACCTGTGGACCACACTTCTGTGGACACCAACAGATGCCCAGCACACACATGCAGGCACTGTGGGCATGGAGGATGTTGAGGGGGTATGTATGGGTGGCGGGCTGTGCCACAGACCAGATGTGGCCACAAGGCTGGGACACATCATGCAGTGCACAAGGGCCAGTATTGGGAATACCCCAACACCAGTGTGCCTTTCGGATAATATATGCCCCCCCCAGCCACATACCGCACAGCTGTACAACTGCCACAGCATGCAAAGCCAGAAATGTACATGTCACTGTGAGCATCCCATGCCACAGGTACAGCATCTGTGGGTCACACAACAGCGTAACAGTAATGTCCACTGTCAGTAAACACCTGCAGGTTGGGTCTCTCACTGTGTATAGTGCAGTCATCATCACTGCCCTACACACCAGAGGCAATGCTGTGTCCACACACTACTGGCCCCTTTGCTACTGTAGTTTCTGCTGTGCACTGTAGCATGACCTACAGTGTGACAGTTGCATGCAGCACCACCACCATCTGTGCCTATGCTGTGTTGTCCCAGTACAGCTGCAGGCAGTAGCGCATGTGGAAGTAGTGTTCAAAACTGCATAATATTCCCCAAGCTGTTTGCGCAGTGCTAACACATTTGCGCGGGTTTAGCGCAGGGCTAAACAGTTAGCCCGGTGCAAACTGCATGCAAATCAGGTCATAATGAGATGCTAATCTGGATGTTTGCTCACAGACTACCTAAGTAGGCTCATTTGCATGTCACTTTTGAATATGGCAAAGTTTAGCTCCGGGCAAACTTGTTTGCTCCGGCTAACGGTTTAGCCCTGCGCTTAAACCCGCTGCAAGCGTAGTTAGCGCCATGCTAACAGTCTGGGAATATTTTACAGTTTTGCACACTGTACTTTCACATACTGCTGCCTGCAGCTGTACTGGGTCCACGATTTGCTGGCATACACATTGGCCACATAGTTCATCTCTACCTACCTTCACATCGCTGTGCACTGTGTTGCTGTTGTGGTTTGCACTTCCTGGTTGCCATATTCAGAGCTGTCTTATTCCAGGGCTAAGTTTGCCCTGCACTCCCAGCCCAGTTTGCCCGGCCTCATTCCCATGCTATATTCAGAAGCTGTTTGCCCTGGACTATTCCTTTTGAATATAGCTTGCTCTGTGCTCCGGGCTAAGTTTGCCCGCCGGTCAGTGCTAATTTTGCCCCAGGGCAAAGTTTTGAATATCTGGCCCCAAATGTCATAGTTTGGAACTGATGAATCAATTTGCAGCTTTAAATCTCTCTCAGTTAATTTCAACTCCAACTAAATCTAACAAAGCGGACTGTAATAAAGATATTATTTTAAATTTCATTCTGACTACAACCCCTTATAAATACATTTCTTCTATGTTCTATCCTGATATTAGTGATCACTGTTATACTGCTTGCATCAGAAAACCCATGAAGATGCAGTCTCCTTCACATTATGGTTACTCACAACTTCACACATTTTAACGATCAAGCGTTCCAGTGAGACCTATACGGCATGGATTGGTCCCTAATGTTTTTATGTCCAGATGTCCACATGGCCTGGGACTATTTGAAATCATCTTGTTTTGTCCAGTATAAATAAACATGTTCTTATAGCCTGTAAAAGGGTTAAAAATAAAATAACCCCATGGATTTCTACTAAATTCAAAAACTTATAAAGGTTAAAGAAAGCCTCTGGAAGAAAGCCATGATTACAAAGGACCTGCAGGACAAACTTGTATACAAGGTTTGCAGAAATAAATGTATAAAGAAAATTAGAAAAGCTAAATGTAACTATTATAAATAACAACTGTCAGACTTTACAAAAAATCCTAGTAAGACCTGGAAGAGCATTAATACCATGTTGGGGAAGGATCATGTGTCATCCCTCCCTAAACTACTTTTATATAATAATAAGGCTTCCCATAATTTGAAGGATCAAGTTGTTGCCTTTAATAGATTTTTTACAGAAGCTAGTCAATTGTTTGATAAAGAATATCCCAATCTTTCAGCACCAGAGTTGAATCTTGATTTTTCTATTAATTTAAATTTGCATTTGTTTTCTTTTACTCACATTCATGATGAAGATGTTTATGAGGACACCACCTCTTTCAAATACCTGGGAGTCTGGCTTGAGCAGCACCTTAACTTTTCTGTACATTTCAATGCCATCCTGAAAAAACTGCAGCCCAAGCTTGACGCCCTTTACAGGAACCATAGTTCCTTACCACTACAGGTTAGACATGATCTTGTTCAGAAAATGATACTCCCTATTTTTGACGATTGCGACATAGTCTACAGTGCTGCTCCTAAGTCTTCCCTTACCAGGTTGGATACCATCTTCAATGCTTTTGGTCACTTTGCTCTTGATTCCTCCTCCCACACACATCACTGTACCTTGTATCATTCTCTAGCTTTCCCCTCCCTTGCATGCAGGCAATTCTCTCACAGCGCCAAGTTCACTTCTAAATTCTGGTTTGGGACTATCCCCTTTTACCTCTCCTCTTTACTTTCTGCTCAGTGTCCCTGCACCCACCCTCTCAGATCCACTGACACATGTACTCTAGCTATTCCTCATCAATCCACCTCCCTAGGCCAGGAAGCTTTCTCCTACCACTGCGCAAGGCTTTGGAACTCACTGCCACCTCCTGTCAGACTTTCCTCTTCCCTATTTTCAATCTCCTTAGCCTGTCATAATTTCTGTTCTCCTAACTGCACTTGTTCTTAGCCCCCTTCAACCCTTCCAACCCTGGCAAATTATCTTTTATCTCTACTTTACTTCTATTCTCCTAACTGAGCTTGTTAATAGCCCCCATTCGCAACCCTCCGCACCCTTGCACACTATTCCCTACTACTCTACTCCTGACTTACCTCCTATCTTCTAACTGAAGCCTTCCTCTGATTACTTCCCCACATTCTATCAATTATTATACCCCCTCCTCACACCCCTACCACAACCCACTGTGCCATTTTGACTCTCTACTACCTTCCACAACCTTCTGTGCTATTTCGACAATCTGCTGCTGTCCTTCCCCCACTATCCCCTCTCTCTTCCCCCACTGATGCTCTCCCTTTTTCCATTCCTAGTTTAACCTTATTTTCTTCAGCCTCCCTATTCCTTATCCTCCTCCCTTCCCCTCCTCCCCCCTCTGGTCACCCACCACATTCCTCCTCCTCCCCTTCCCCTTCTCTCTCTCCCCTCCTTTTCTGCCTGGTTCTTTCCCCCTTGCAGGGTTTTCTGTCATCCTGAAGGGGCATAGATCCTTGCTTGCTTGCTCTCTTCTACCACTCTTTCTTTTCCTTCACTTTCTAATCCTCATCCTTGCAGGGTTCTCTACATCTTGATGGAGTATAGATTGGCTCTTTTTCTTTTCCCTACTCTCCCTTCCCCCACTTTGAAATCCATCACCTGTCCACCTCCCTGTGTCCCCATCCCTCTCTCCCTCCTGTTCCTCTTACCATCTCTTCTCTACCTCCCTTCCCTTTCTCCCTCCTCCCTTTCTCTCCCCTCTCCCTTTCTGACTGGTCCTGTCCTCCTTGCAGGGTTCTCAGTGTGCAGAAGGGGTTAGATCTTGCTGTCCTGCTCTTCCTCTTCCATCCCCTACCTTTAACCCCACACCTGTCTATTTCCCCACTTGTCTTATAACTGCCCTCCATTGGGTATACAATAGCACTTCAAATTGTGTGCTCAGTCTGCTACTTCTAGCACTTTAAATGTGTTATCCATCCTCTAACCTTTCCCCTACTGGATCACATGCTCAGGAGTTGTTGACTTGTTGCAATGTACGTTATATCGAAACATGATTTTGTTTACCCTTGCTGGTTTGTCTCAGTTATCTCTGCTCTGCAATTCTACTACACTGTTTTGTTTTAGTAATTGTACTTGAATTGCTCTATTATTACTATATGTTTGCCTGTTCTCCCAATTCTTGTACACCTCTCCCACCCAGGATGCTTCTGGAAATGAGCTGTTTACAGCTCATGTTGTCTTTCTTGGTGAAACATTTTCCAGATAAATAAATAAATATAAGGAGTTACTCAGCTTGGTCACTAGTAAGGGAGCAGGTGGGGATTTAATTGATCCCATTTTTTTATAAGATTGATGCAAATATTCTTTACAAGCATTTAGCATATATTTTTAATTCTTCCCAACAGACTGTTCAATTGCTAGACTACTGGAAGACAGCTAATATTATTCCAATTTTCAAAGAAGGAGTAGATTATGATCCTGTCATCAACCTATCTCTGTCCTTCCTATGGTAGTTAAAATCTTTGAGAAGCTGGTTTAGAGGCAACTCTCACAAAATTTAGATAGATATAATTTAATTACAGATTCTTAATCAGGTTTCAAGAAAGGTCAAAACACAACAAATGTTATTTCTAAAGTTACAAATGATTTTTTTGTTCCATTTGATAATGGTCCTTTTTTTATTTGCTATTTTCTTGGATCTATCCAAGGCATTCAGCACAGTCGATCATAATATTCTTTGTTGACAACAGGAACTTCCTGTTTGGAAGTAGGAAGGGAAGGATCATAGAGAAACATTGGTTTTGTCAACCCTAAAGGACAAAAAAAGTAGCTCACTCCCCCCCCAGTTGCTGGTGGTTTGACATTGAACAAGGAAGAAGGAGGCTACTGAAGAATATAGGAAGTTGCTTTCTCATAAAAGGAAGGGTGAGAGTTGTAAAGAGAGGAGAGAGTAAGCATACAGAGAAACAGAAGAGGGACTCAAAAATAAGACATGATAGGAGTAGTGCAGTGCAATGGCTGTGGGGCAGCAGTGTTCAGAAGACATTCTGTGAGGCTGCAATGCTGCCCTATTTGTAGGCACCTCTCTGGTCTGAGGGAGGAGGTTGCCCATCTCCAGGCTGACCTGGATAGGATTTGTGAAACCTCCTCCCACTCACAGACCACCAGGGCCAATGCCACTACATCAGAGGTTGCCAAGAAAGAGGAGAGGCTGGACCAGGTGGGCTCAGTAGAGGAGAGGTGGTGGAACAGAGTTGCATCCTCCAGCTGTACTCTCATACAATTCATACCCTTCTGGTGGAAGTGATTCCTCTATGGAGGCACCTGCAGTGGAGACTGAGGAGGATGCTGGGAACCTTCAAAAGGAGACTCACAGGAGGGGTGGCATGGCACCCTCAAGGGAAGGAAACAACTCCTGCTGGGGACTCAATCATTAGGGGAGAAATGGGGAGGAAGGGAGAGGAGGTAAGGTGCCTGCCTGATGCCATGACGTGGAGGGACAGGAAAGGAATCCTCAGGATCATGGGAGCAGCTGCATGAGGATGGGAGCTGGATGTCATTGTCCACCTAGGGACAAATGGCCTGCCTAGGAATGGGATCAGAGCAGTGCAAGAGGAGTTTGTAGAGCTGGGGAGCTGCCTTAGACAAGTAGTGAATATGGTAACCTTCTCAGAGGTGCTGCCTGTCTATGACAAGGGTAATGCTAGGGTATTCCTCACCAGGGAATTCAATGAATGGTTGAAAAACTGGTGTGGATCTCAGGGGTTTTGGCTTCATTGAGGACTGGGGAGCCACCTGGAGGGATGCAGACCTATACTGGCACAATGGTCTGCATATGTCCAGGGGGAAGCCAGGATCCTAGGTGAGAGGTTTAAATGCTTGATTGGCAAGCATTTAAACTAGCCAAGGGGGAGGCACTGAAAAGGAGCAGAGAAATCCCAGCATCCCCCCACAAAACATGGTAATTAGTGAGGTAAACACCATGGTAGAGAAATCATTAGGGAGCAGGACAGAGGTAAATGTAAAAAAAAGGCAAAGGCAGTAAGGACAGGAATGGGGCTAAAAGGGGTAA
This sequence comes from Neoceratodus forsteri, assembly GCA_016271365.2. NCBI lineage: Eukaryota > Metazoa > Chordata > Ceratodontiformes > Ceratodontidae > Neoceratodus > Neoceratodus forsteri. The sequence continues at coordinate 1,024,434,216 of CM028129.1, forward strand.
GGCCATCAAAAGTGGAGGGTGATGAGTACCAATGCCCATAGTCTGTGTAACAAGCTCTCTGAACTAGTGGTCTTGATGGAAGAGGGTTGCTCGATATTATGGCAGTCACAGAAACATGGTACACAAAGAACCATGACTGGGATGTCAACATACAGATACACAATCTACAGGAGGAACAGGGAGAATAAAAGAGGAGGAGGAGTAGCTCTCTTGTAAAGGAAGGGATCAAAGCAACAGAACTAAAGAGTAAACAGGGAGCAGATGAGGCACTTTGGGTCACCCTGGAGAGAGGAAATGGCACCACAATCTGCATGGGGTTGTATACAGATCCCATCTCAGGGGAGGGAGGAAAAGGAAATGATAGAAGCATCCTTAGAATGGAAGAAAAGGGAGATATTGTTGATGGGGACCGAATATGCCAGATGTTAACTGATCACCTTTGCTGCAGGAACATCCAAGACGATGGGTCATTCTTGATGCCCTACAAGGGGCATGCCTCAGACAGCTAGTATTGGAACCCACTTGGGAGGGAGTAATCTTAGACCTGGTACTCTCAAAAGGGGACGGAGAAAGAATCTCAGATTTAGAAGTGGGTAGCCATCTGGGAACAAGCGCCCACCAAACAGTGTGGTTCACGATAAACACAGCTATACAATCAAGCCATACAAAAGCAAAAGTATTGGACTTTAAGAGGACTGACTTTGGAAAAATGAGAGTGCCTCAGAAAAGCACTAGCAAACAGGCAGGAAGGAGGGGTGGAGGAACAATGGGGAGTAATCAAAACAGCCATCACAGAGGCAACAAGCTTTTGTGTAAAGCAAATCAACAAAACACAACAAAGGAAAAAATGCTATGGTTCTCAAAAGAGGTGGCAGGGAAGGTTAAGGAGAAAAGGATAGCATTCAGGAAATATAAGGAAACACTGAAGGGGCAGGACAGAGAACTTTATCAGTTAAAGCAGAAAGATGTTGGGAAGGCAGTCAGAATAGCAAAGGCCCAAACCGAGGAAAGGATAGCTAACTCTGTTAAGAAGGAGGATAAGACCTTTATAGGTACATTAGGGAGCAAGGAAGACCCAAAGGAGGATACTGAGGCTTAATAAAGGGAGGAAATGTGGGTGAGGGTGACAGTGAAAAAGCAGGAGACTGAATGAATATTTCTGCTCGGTATTCACAAAGGAAGAGGAGGGGAGGTACCAAACCAAACAAGAGAAACACTCTGAAGATGAAGGGTCTATACCAGTCCATTTACAGAAGAAAGGGTTCTGAAAGAACTAATAAAATTGAAGGTGGACAAAGCAATGGAGCATGATGGGATTCACCCAATAATTCTAAAAGAACTAAGGGTAGAACTAGTGATACTGCTGACTATTCTCTTTAACAAATCATGGGAGGATGGGGTGGTACCTGAGGACTGGAGGAGGGCAGATGTGATTCCTCTTCACAAAAGTGGGAGCAGGACAGAGGCAGGAAACTACAGACCAGTTAGTTTGACCTCAGTGGTAGGGAAAATGATGGAATCACTTCTGAAGGAAGGAACTGTTGAGTACCTAGAGGCCAGTGGGGCACAGGACCCAAGGCAGCATGGATTCATGATGGGAAGGTCGTGTCAGATGAATCTAATAAATTTCTTTGACTGGGTGACCAAAGTAGTAGACCAGGGAGGGGCTGTGGATGTGGCCTACCTAGATTTTAGCAAGGCATTTGATACAGTCTCACACAAAAGATTAATACACAAGTTAGCCAGCCTGGGAGTGGGTCTCAAGGTGACAGCCAGGATAAAAAGTTGGCTGGACAACAGGACACAAAGGGTAGTAGTAAATGGAGTCCACAGTGAAGAAAGGAGGGTTACTAGCGGGGTACCGCAGGGTTCAGTACTTGCAGGGCGGTTTTAGGACTTTAGGGGCCTCAGCAACTTTGACTGAGGGCTCCACAAGACGGGTGGCCCCCCCAGTAATCTTTCTACAATCAAAAGCATATAGTTAAGGAACCAGAGCTCTCCCTGCTCCATTACCTCCCCCCCACTTTGCTACATTAAACGTCTGCATTGTCCATATAATCCAGTATGCTTCCTTATTGTAAATTGTTGAGTGGTTCTTAGTCTCATCATCCAGCTGAATTATGATTAAGCCTGACCACTACGGCAAAGTGACCACCTCCATCGGTCAGGAACAAATATTATGGTATAAAACTGAGTGCTTGTCTCATCATTCAGCTGAATTATGATTGCTTCCTGACCACTATGGCAAAGTGACCACCTCCATCAGTCAGAAAAACATTTTATCTTGCCTTTAAGACTTGATGTCCTCCTGCTTTCAGTCTTGTGGGGTAAACCACACTCCAGCTTTATTATTAGAAAGTATACTTAGAATGGCAGAAAAAGGGGAGTTATTGCTGATAGGTGATCTGAATATGCCAGATGTCAGCAGCCACTTCTAAGAGTGGGGTTATTCTAGATGCCCTACAGGGGGCATGCCTTAGACACCTAGTATTGGAGCCCACTTGAGAGAGAACAATCTTAGACCTGGTCCTCTCAAATGGAGATGGAGAGGATCACAGATGTCAAAGTGGGTAGCCATCTGGGAATTAGTGACCATCGAACAGTATGGTTCACAATAAACACAGCAATAGAGTCAAGCTATACAAATGCAAAAGTACTGGACTTCAGGAGGGCTGACTTTGCAAAACTGGGCAAGTGCCTAAGAAATGCACTAGCAAATGGGCAGGAAGGAGGGTTGGAAGAACAATGGGGAATAATAAAAACTGCCATCACAGAGATAATAAGCCTTCGTGTGAAGCAAATTAACAAAACAAAATTATGTAAGAAACGACTATGGTTCTCAAAGGAGGTGGCAGTGAAGGTTCAAGAGAAAAAGAAAACATTCAGGAAGTACAAGGAATCACAGAAGGAGCAGGACAGAGATCTGTATCAGTTAAAGCAAAAGGAAGCTGGGAAGGCAGTTAGAACAGCAAAGGCCCAAACCGAAGAAAAGACAGGCAACTCAGTTAAGAAGGGGATAAAACCTTTTATAGGTACAACAGGGAGTGAAGGAAGACTAAGGGAGGGATAGTGAGGCTTAAAAGGAGGGGTGGGCAGGGTGACTGAAAAGGCAGAGATGCTAAACAAATATTTTTTGCTCAGTATTTACAAATGAAGAGGGTACCTAAAAAAAAAAACAAACAATAGAAACACTCTGGATACAGAAGGATACCAGAGATTTGGAAGAAAGGGTTCTGAAAATTTTAAACTGAAGGTGACAAAGGTCGTGTCTGTTAGGATTCATCCCAGAATCTTAAAAGAACTAAAGGCTGAACTAATTGACACCACTGACTACCCTCTTTAACAAGTCATGGGAGGATGGGGTGGTACCTGAGGACTGGAGGAGGGCCGATGCACTTCTGCTCAGAAAAGTAGGAGCAGGGCAGAAGAGGAAACCACAGACAGTTAGTTTAACCTCAGTGATGGGAGTACACAATGGGGTGAGATACACTAACAACAGAAATGGAAAGGGACCTGGGGTAGTCATATCAGATGACTTAAAGGTACAAGCAATGTGAGAGGGCAGTAAGGGGTTGGGGATACTGAGTATGCATAGGAGAGGCACTACCAGGTAGAAAACAGGAAGTTGTTATCCTCTGTCCACAGAAACCTGGTGAGACCCCATCTGGAGTACTGTGTACAGTTCTGGAGACCCAGTCTCACAAGGACATAGACAAGATGTAGCTGTCCAGAGGGCAACAAAATGGTGCAGGTCTGCAGCGAAGACATATGAAAAGAGACTAAAGGAGCTAATATATAGCCTCAAGGAAAGGAGGCGAGGGGACATGATAGAAACGTTCAGGTACCTCAAGGGAATCTAAGAGGTAGCATCTTTCAAAAAGAGTTGTGTAAGAACAAGGGACAATTTGAAGATGGGGGTGGCTCAGAGGTAATGTAAGGAAGTTATTTTTCCACAGAGAGTGTGTGGATGCATGGAATGGCTCTTCCGGAAGAGGTGTGGAGTCAAAAGAGTGATTGACTCTCATGCATGCATGGGACAGCCATAAGGCAATTCTGGGGTGGGGTAGAAAGAAGTAGGCTGCTGGTTAACTAGGATCTGCAGCTTATCCATTAGGTAGGTAAACAGACTGGGTGGGCCAAGCGGTCCTTATCTGCCGTCAAATTCTATGTATGTTCTATTGGACAGTGTGTTCCAGCCAGTAAGAGGCTACAGAGGTTTTACTGTGGGACTCACCAGTTTGAAGGTTAGTTTTCCTCCATTCTAAGGTGTGATAAGGGATTTGGCAAGCTCAGCCCCAGTATTTGCAGTGAAATTGTGCTGCAGTTTTTAAAGCTTCAGAGGACTTTCTGAACTTTTTGTGGATGAATTCATTGATTAAGTCACTGTAAGGGACTTTTGCCAACTTCGTGCTCAATGGACAGCACTGCTAGCCCAGACAGTCTTTCTTGGCTCATTGATGACCTCAGATAAGTCTTTATCAGCTTCAGTTTTGAAAAACTGCATTTGCTGTAGCCACAGTTACTGGTACCGGCTAAAGAATGCCACCACCATATAGGCATTCATATAGATCTCATGTAGCTGGTTTCGAAGGAAAATTTAACACTTGTATAGGTGATGTATCATTCTCGACCATTCCTGCCAGGTTCTTAAGTTCATGCAAGTTCATGAGCATCAAAGTCAGAGTGTTACTTGTGCTGTCTGTTAATTTTTCTTTGAGAGCCTCACATTGTTTTATCAGGTCTTCTATGGAAACAGAATTTAGCATTTTTATGTTCGACAGAAATCCAAATGTTTTAGCAAACTCTGACATTTGCTAAAATCGTTCACTAAAGGACATCAGTATAGTGTTCAGTAGTGTGTTTAAAAACTCAACCTGAAAACTGAGTTTTGGGTCCTGCACTGCATCGTCATGTCCTTCATAATCAAATAGTCGCTTGACCTTTCTGTGTCTTGTCTGACGGAATCCAGCTGGGACATCCAATTCTGCAGCAATCTTTGAGCCCTGTGCCAATGCCTGTTCAAACCCACTCTCTCTGTACTTTTTAAGTATGTCAGTAGTTGAAGCAAGCACCTTCACACAGGTTGATATGTCAACTGAAGCACTCTGCAATATCTTGCTTGCACGTTCACTTCAAGCAGGACATCACACCAGATGATGAGACATACAATGAATTTGTATGAGAGGAGTTCAGCACAAAGTGACCTTGCCTGTGCATATGTTGCCTCATCTTTGGCTCTTAAAGACTCTACAATCTCCTGCAAAGCAATCCTAAATTCTTGGAGCTGATAGCGAAGTGCTTTTACAGACTCTATGTGGCACTCCCACCGAGTCTCACAAAGTGGCTTTGGAGTGATCTGAACATGTTTTTTCAATATTTGCAGTGGTTTGTTGAGGCAGAGCAAAGATTATAGACCTTCTGCAAGCAAATCAAAAGAATGAGACAGCATGTCTTGATGAATGGGCTCATCACTAATGATGAGGTTCAGGCAGTAAGCGCATGACATAAAATGCTCTTCAGTTCAATTCTTTTATGCGCGCCTGCACACCAGCTCGTTTGCCTTTCATATTGCTCCCATTATCATATCCTTGCCCCCAACAGTTGCTGATGTCCAGATTATGTTGCTTTAAAGTCTGAAGAAAGGAGTCAGTCAAGTCCTTCTCCGGTTGTGTCATTGACAGGTATAAACCCAAAAAAATGTTCCTTGATGGTGGTGATATTTTTTGAAACATCCACATGTCGAACAACAAGTGTCATCTGCTCTTGGTGGCTAATGTCAGGCGTACAGTCCAGGATCACAGAAAATATCTCGATTCTTGTGTCTAGTAATGCAATGGTCCATACTAACTGCACCTGAAATTAGTTGAATAATTTCATTTGCATGTCCTTCCCAAATAGTGGTCCATTATCTCCTTATTCTGAATCCGACAAATATGTTCAGCCATTAGTGGGTCAAACTTTGACAGGAATTCAACCTGCCCCAAAAAGTTTCCATTGCCTGGGGTATGAAGCATGTCACTTGTGCCACAGAAAGCCATATTCCTCTCAGCCAAGTATTGAATAGTTACTATGATACGTTCCAAGACTCCACATCAGTGTATTACTTCTTTCTCTATTAGCAGCTGTCTCTTTTCATCCAATGTCTGGCCGTCCTTCAATCTTGTCTCCAGTTCCTTCTTACTTTATCATGCTTTCTACATGTCTGGGTGCACGGTCATGGGAACTTAGAGCCTTTGACATTTCTCTCCATGCCCGATAACCTCCAGTCTGAAGAAGATTGTTTGAGTGTCCAAATAATTTGCAGGCAAAGCAGAACAGTGCATCCTTGGAGACAGAGTAATGTTAACCAAGTGCTTTACTCTCTTCACTGCTGGGCACAGTGCGAAAATAATTTTCTGCTGTGAATCTTCTCTTTTTCTCATTCACTGGGAATTGTGGCAGTATGACTTGAACAGGTCCATGCTTCACAGATGAAACTCATACCTCATCCCTTAGTGTGTCTGGCCAAGTTCCAAGATCCTCAAATGAAATTTCAGAAGATCCAGCTAAATCACAGATGATGGTATCTATGCAGGTGGGCACAGTACTGACAGTGGCAGGTGCATTCCTGGTCTCTTCTGAAGGCAAAACTCCTAGAATGATATGTTGACAGGTGGTGGAAACAGTACAGACCGTGGCAGGTGCATTCCTGGTCTCCTCTGAAGGCAGAACTTCTGGGGTGATAGTGGACACCATGTCTTTTCCACTACAGCAGTTGAAGGAACTTGTGCTCCAGGTTCAGGTGCTCTTTCAAGATCAGCTCTGCTTCCCAGACTTTCACAGGAATGTACGGGTAGTAAGACTTTCTCAATGGCACCTCTTTGCATGCTTTGTGTCATCATCTCTCTTCTGGTTAACTTTCTCTTGCAGCTCCTGACAAATATGTGCACTTCATGTTTTAAACTGATGGTGCAAAAAAGCAAATGCCATTAAATGTTTGCACCAGAATTTTCAAAATGTACAGCTTTGTACTTTCCCCATTCACTTAACTGGAAAGTGACTACATCAGGCATTTAATTTTCAGCTTTGTGGATCCAGCAATACTTGCATTGGCCTGCTCTCTGTGAAGATTGGGTGTGTCACGGCCCCCCCCAGGGAGTCCATGGCCACTTCACCATTTTGCTACACTGTGAGAGTCCTGGTTCCTCATACCCCATGCTAGGATGATCACACCTCCACCCCCACAAAGCCACGAGTCTTAGCTGGATATCCAAATTTGGGTGGAGAGAAGTTGATTTTGCTGGACATCAACAGGTAGGCATGTTTACCAGTGGGACTGCACGTGTCTGTGTGAGTTAGACTGAATAGACACACACACACACACACACACACACCACACTGTATGTTCATGTAAATAAAATCAATTTTTAACAGAACTTTGCTTGGCTGTTTCTTTAACTACCCACACACCACAGCTTAACAAACTCAGGGGGACCCAAGTAAGCTAGAGGAGTGGTCAGAGTGGTGGAAGCTGGGGTTCAATGCAAAGAAGTGTATGCACTTTGGGGTGAAGAACCCAAGGAGAGAGTACTGGCTCGGAGGGGTTAAGCTGGGGATCACTTGAGGAGGAGAAGGACCTAGGGTAATAGTAACACAGACCATGGACAACACTTCCCAGTGCATGAGAGTGGCTGCAAAAGTGAACAAAATGCTGGGGTGCATAGCAAGGGGGTTTTCATCTAGGCGGAGAGAGGCAATTTTGGCCCCTAAACAGGTCACTGGTAAGGCCACACTTAGAGTATTGTGTGCTGTTCTGGATGCCGTACGTAAAGCGTGATATCAGGCCACTGGAGGGGGTGCAGGAAGGCAACAAAGATGATTTGGAATGGAAGGACACAGACTATGACAGTAGGCTGAGAGACCTGAATATGTACACCATGGAGGATAGAAGGGATGGGGGGCATGATAGAGACATTCAAGTATCTGAGGTGGTGAATCAATAAGGGGAGAGTCACCAGGGGGCATGTGCCAAGAATAGAGGAGGGGAAGATTTAGAAAGGAAATGAGGAGACACTATTTAACAGAAGGGGTGGTAGCAAAATGGAACACCTTAGCAGAATGGGTGATATCTTGTAAAATCTGTGAACAGTTTCAAACGGTCATGGGACAGGGAACAGGGAGGGTGGGGTGGCAGTGGATGACAAATGGGAGGGGTTGGGGTAGTAGCACACTCTAGCAGACTTAGCTGGACCAGGTGGTCCATTTCTGCTGGCACATTCATATGTGCCATCTCTACAGGCTTTGCTTTAATCATCCTACTTGGTATTTCTGGTTTGCACATTGCATGCAAGAATTTTTTAGAACTGTGATGTAGTTTATGACCCTTGCTTGATTATTCATTGTTGGCACAATGCATCCATGTTCTGCTGTAGAACTTTGTGGCTCAGAAGGACATAAACTACATAGAATTATAAAATGTTATGTAAACAGCAGAGGGTAGATGAGAAACACCCACTGAAGTAACTAAAAAGCCTTTAGAAATGGAACAATTAAAGAATTAGAAAATATATTGAAAGACAGCTTCCAGTGAGCAAGATGACTTCAAATTCAGTGCTGTTCCTCATTAACACATTTAGTGTTCGCCTGGTGTGTGATGCAGTATCTACCAAGTACACCCAAGCAGTTGTTAATGAGTTAAATTCCAAAATTAAGCTGTCTGCATTTTTACATTGTTCTACAGACAATACCAGGTGAGCATAGTAAAGAGCTGCTAATGAGCCCACAGCCACATGCACTTTAACATTTGTCCTACTAATGCCATCAGGATCTCATAAAGATCTGCTAATGAGTCATGAGTTAGCTTAATCACACATTATGTCCCACATCTGTGAAAGCATTCCAGCTCTGAGACCTCTAGAAAAAAATTTTAATTAATGCAACAAATATTTTTCCGCCTGGATTGGCACTTTAATTTGCTTTCAAACGGAGTGCGGGTCTTCTGATATTCACCTCAGGGCCCTACTGGCACATCACCCATGTAGACCACCCATCAGCTGGGTCCCTACACCAAAGTGCATCTGCCTCAAAAAGGCTTAACTATATAACAGCAACCCAGCATAAGCGTAACTAAGGTGTGGGCCCCAGCCCCAGCCAATGTGCAGAGCTAGTTAAATGAGAGCCATCCATCTTCCTTTACAAACCTTATCCAATGGTAGCTACTTACATTTGCTCATTCAAACTCTAAATGAGAGAGGTGCTACTACATATGGCAAACAAGTTAGTGCACCCTAACCCCTTCGCCCCATCACTCACGCCAAAAAGGGGTAAGCCTCTAGCCTTTGTCAACCACAACACGGGACAGCAAGAGAAATAAAATCCTCACACAGAATTTTTTTTGCCACAATACATTCTCCATTAGTAACACACCTATCTGATTTACTATGAAAATACTTCTACAGCATGCAGTATGCTCTTATAGGGAATAAAGCTGAATTGAATGCCTTTTACACTTTTGAAAGCCTTGCAGACTTCGGACTGCAAATACTGAACAACTCCTTTAGTACAGACTCACTACACAGCTTTTAAACTTTCTCTGCCACATGGACTATAGAAGCTGAGCCTTAAAGAGAACCGAATGTAAAGACAGTATACTGTACTACCCCTTACAATACAATAATTAAAGCCTTGCACCTTACAACATTCTTTTACATTTATGTTGGAATTACATGGGAGGGTTGCCAGTGCTCAGCCTCCATAGCTTTGAAATAAGCTCCTGTAGCTCTTACACAGTTATTGACTTAAAATAGGAAGGGTGTGCAAATTTAAAGACATAAACTCCAGAAGCACCAATAGTTCCCAAAACTCCTTAGGTGCAATTCCAATGCTGCTAGTAGCATAGAGTTGCCTTCTGTTGTAAGTCTACGGACACCGTAATAAGGAATTTTATACTTCTACAGTATGCTCACAGTAGTGACTTAATAGATATTTTGCCATGGGCATCCATGCTCTGTCACTTACAAGTTATTACCTCCCTTGTCCTGCTTGCTAGATCTTCCAGTGCTGTATTGGGCCATTCTACAGTATCCTGAGTGTACTCATTGTTGGATACAACCATAGATACATAGACAGTGTCTGCAGATAAGGGCCTGCTATGGCCCACCCAGTCTGCCCATTTGAGCTTGTAAGTTCAGTTTGTTTTCCTAGAAGTCTGTTGCCCCTAACCCCTGACCTCCAGAATTCCTTTATATCTATCCCATGCATTCTTAAATACCATGATTGTTTCAGCCCCCACCGCTTCCTCTGGCAGCGGCAGGGTATTCCACTTGTCTACCACCCGTTCTGTGAAGAAATTCTTCCTCACTTTACTAGAGACCAGTCAAGCACCAAGTGTGGACCCCCTCCCTTCCAGGAGAGGAGAGCTGTCCTTCGGATGCTCAATCCTCTCCCTCCCCTGCTGACCCCCAATGGCCTGGGCTCGTTCCTGAACCCGGGTCACCAGCTTTCCGTGAGATGTGGCGTCCAACACCTCAACCCTCCTCACCACTAGGCCAGCCCTATATAACCATATACCACCTTTTGCTTGTTTATAATGGGTCACTACAGTGCATGGTATAGCCACTATTATTAGATCCAATACCACTTCACAAAGCAGGATTTACAGTAACTAGCAATTTCTTTATAACTCAAAACATTTCTTAACAGTTTTTTATAGTGCAGGGTATCTGAATTCAATTATTGCCAACTGCCTAGCATGAGACAATGTCCTTGAACAGCATACCTTAACAGTTCCTCCTTTTACATACCACTCACAACCCCCTGTCCCACATGATTAAGTCCTGCAGGTGCTCAGAACAGCATTGTACACCCAAGCAGAAATGTATAGTAATCTGTGTTTCACAATGAATAGCACACTTTATGAACAGGAAAGCATCTATTTCCACAGTGAGAATCACATAAACAGGCAATGATGGAAGAAAAAGATCTACAGCACATCCAGTCTGCAGGCGTTCCCCATTTAGCCCTGGTCCATGAACCTATTATATGTGACTCCCACATTTTGCCTTTTACTCCCATGTGAGGGACAGTGGCCTGTACTGAGGAGCATAACCTCCAGGATTAACATTTAATTTTACCATAACTAACCCAATTAATGTTCCATAGAACAACCTGGAAGACTATAGAATCTGGTCAATTAAAAAACTGATATACATGTAAAAAAAGTCATTAATGCTAGAGCCATATTAATATTTCTGAATATAACTTGGTTTTCCACCCTGGAGCCATGAAAGGGGTGCTAAACACAAACACTATTTCCTCCTACCCCTAGAATTGCCTGTCCAGACTTATCCCATCTCAGTACCACCTACATAAAACCAAAAAAAAAAACACACTGCAAAACCCGAATCTCAATTGTTAGTATTTAACCTCATCTAAAGCAAGCAAGCAAGCGTATACTTTTTCTATTTCTGCTGCTCTGTGTCTATGCAGTACCCTTTTGGCTTTAACAGTCAGGAGTCAGTAGCAGCCATCTCATCTCCCATTCCCAACTATCCTTACCTTAATTGCAGGCAGTATCAGTATAATACAATGATAGCATTTAATTTAGCACAAGCATTGAAGTCAAGCAACTGAAGCAAATATACATACCCAAGAAGAAAACTTGGTCTCTAACTCTGTGGGTGTAAGTCTCCTCAAATCCGGGCACCAGTAGTACAGACACTGGATTTGTGGTCTTCTGGCCAGCTGCTGCTGCTGCTTGCTGAGCTTAACAGTTATTTCTTAAAAGAAATAAATGATTTACAGAGACAGCACAGCAGTCAGCACAGCAAGCAGTACTGAGCACACTAGCACCGAGGGCTGTATCAGTGGTTCAACGAGGATAACGGCGGGCCAGCAGCAGTACTCAAGATCAGGAACTGGGTTACGGGTAGCGGCTACTAGTTGAGTGGCTGTGGCTTCAGATACAGATGCAGACAGTAGTGGTCTTCTCTGTCTCTCACGGCGGCATTCTCTCTCTCTCTCTCTCCCTGAGTCCGATTCTCTCTCTCTTCGGCTCCTCCAAGTTTTGAATCGATAGCGTAAGCGACTTACACAGTGAGATTCTCTCCAAAGCTCTGGAATTAGTCCTTGGTTGAATAGCTCCAAGATCGGCAAAGGGATCATCTTTATGGAGCCGTCATGGACCTGAGTGGGAACCAAATGTTTCAGATCCGAGGGGGAGGAGGTGCAAATAATAGCAAGGGACTGAGTGACCGATTGGAGCCCTGTGATTGGCTCCAACTGCTCCTCCATGTCACCATGATGTGCAGCATATAGGGGGAACGTGTGGAAACATGCTGCTTCTTACAGTCTCAGACAGGCTCTCTGTGGATAGGACAATCAGCGTGGAGGGCAGGAGGTGCATGCACAACAAGTGGGCAGGATAGTTTTTTTTTTCAATGAGCGAGCAGCTGAGAGATCGGTGGGGCCCCTAACTTCTTAGTGTTCATGCGGGGACACCCAGTGACCTTAAGTTGCAGCCGGTCGGTCGCAGTTCCCAACTTCAGCTTGCCTAGTTCTTGCCACCAGCGAGTTCAAGTTCAACTTCTGAGTTGCCAGTAAGGTGAAAGAAATGAATACGGCACAGGATGAAGATGAGGAGAAAATGTACAGTAAAGGTGAAGGAACTACTGATTACCAAAGCAACTTAGGTATGTGATGCTGCCGGGCTGATGCTGCTTTTTTTTTTTTCTGTTTTAACAGGCTGAAGGTGAAGGCCAGGTAAGGTAAGCGCTGTGCTGTATGTAGCAGTCAGAGTCAGGCTGAGGCTGTCTAAATGGTGTGTCGTGTCTTAGACTGTTAATTACTTGCCCCAGAAATATTTGTGTGTGCGTGCAGCAGGGATCTGTATTGTCTACTGGCCTTGCATGCAGCGGGGGTCGGCGGGTGGGTCAGTGGCGGTCTCCTGCTGCAGCGGGGTTCACGGGTGCCTAACGCTGCCCCTGAGTACTGGGACCAGTCTTTTTTAATGTCTTTATAAGTGACATTGCATATGAACTGGAAGGAAAAGTATGTCTCTTTGCAGACGACACAAAGATCTGCCACAGGGTTGATACACAAGATGGAGTGGAAAGGATAAGAAGGGACTTTGCAAGGTTGGAGGAAATGTCAAATGTATGGCAGCTCAGATTCAATGCAAAGAAGTGCAAGGTAATGCACCTGGGAAACAAAAACCCAGGGGAAGAGTACACAATGGGGTGTGAGATACTGACAACAGTAAAAATGGAAAGGGACCTGAGGGTAATTATATCAGATGACCTAAAGATGGGCAAACAATGTGAGAAGGCACTAAGGAAGGCTGGTGGAATACTGGGATGCATAGGGAGAGGCATCAATAGTAGAAAACAAGAACTTGTTATCCCTCTGTACAGACAGTTGGTGAGACCCCACCTGGAGTACTGTGTGCAGTTCTGGAGACCCCATCTCCTCAAAGCCATAGACAGAGTGGAAGCTGTCCAGAGGAGGGCAACAAAAATGGTGCCGGGCCTTCACCTGAAGACATATGGAGAAAGACTAAAGGAGCTTAATATGTATACCCTTGAGGAAAGAAGGGGGAGAGAGAGGACATGATAGAAACTTTCAAGAGAGTACCATCTTTCAGAAAAAGAGATGTGCAAAAACTAGGGGGGACAATTTGAAGACAGAGGGGAGATAGCTCAGAGGTAATGTGAGGAAGTATTTTTTCACTGAGAGGGTTGTGGATGCATGGAACAGCCTCCCTGAGGAGGTTGTGGAATCAAGAACAGTGTGGGAATTCAAGAATGCATGAGACAGACATAAGTCAGTCCTAGTGGGGGGTAGGAGGAAGTAAGCTCTTGGTTAACTAGGATCTGCAGCTTATCTGTTAGGTAGGAAAATGGGCAGACTAGGTGGGCCAAGCAGTCATTATCTGTCATCAAACTTTATGCTTCTGTGCTTCTATGCAATAAATTAAAGGCTTCTGGTCTTGGCTGTTCTGCATTTCTGTGGTTTTGTACTTATTTAGCACATCACCAACATTATGTCAAAGTTGGTTGGTTTAGCTCGGACTTGGTTACAGTTCATAGATGGGTCCCTCAGGGATCAGTCATGGACCTTTTATTATTTTTACTTTATAGAAAGAACTTACCTAAGTCCTGCTCTCCATCAACAAACATATTTGTATACACAGATGACACAATAATGTACACTAGCCACAGTGATGCAGGACAGGCTGTTACTGCCTTACAGAATGATCTCAGTATTGTTCAGAATGCTTTGATAGATCTAAGATTACTGCTGAATGAATGGAAAACACAGTGCATGTTGTTCACTAGAAAAAGTCTGACTAATGTGGATTTGGTTTTGAAATCTAACAAAGGAACCAATATACTGTAGCAAGAGTGACTACTTATAAATATCTCAGTCAAATTCTGGACAAGCAACTATATTTTTGTTCTCATGTGCAATTATTGTCTACTAAGTTAAAAAGAATATTCTTTTTTTATTATAGGAATAAAACATACTGTACTTTTGTTATCCTATTAGAAAATCACTATTCCTATCAGTTATCGATTATGGTGATTGTATTTATAGAAATGCCACAATTAAAGTTGTGAGCAAACTGGACCCTCTATATCACAGTGTGCTTAGATTTATAACTGGGCTGCTATGGAACACTTACCATTGCAGTCTATATGTTGTCATGGGTTGAAACTCACTGTCATTACATAGGGAATTACATTTGTTTCCGTATGTTTATAAATTTTTTATTGGGATATTACCCACATATCTCATAGATATCTTGCACTATAGAAGGAAAATCTTAGTATAGCCTAAGACCAACTAACTTGGTAAGTTTTATCACCCCTAGACAATGAACTAAATGTGGGTATTTTACATTGTCTGCCTCTGTTCCAGATGCCTAGGAATTGATTAAGAAATGATGTAACTTAAATATGCTCTTTTACCTGTTTTAAAACATCTGTTGCTAGAGTGATTCATAACCCCTTTGATTGCTTTAGGTGAATTCACTTAATGTATGAACACAAATTAACTAACATGTCCTTTTTGTGTAATCCTGGAACTTTAGCAATGTAATATTATATTGTTTCAAGAAAATACAAAATCACACATGCCCCCACAATGCAAAGCATCATGGGCTGCATATGCAAATCACCACAGAATGTTATGCTGGTCCAACTTTAAGCAGAATTGCAACCATGCAATTCTGCTTAAAATTGGACTAACATCTTTATTCTATGTGTTACATACTACATGAAACATCATGTGACTAACCTCTTGAAACTCGGCTTCCCAGCAAAATGCCCTTTGGGGTAACCCTTGCCTCAGTGTTTATGCACAGAGGTTCTTTGTCTATTATATTGTTATTGCATTGTGCTGCCTACATACAGCAACAGTTTTTTATTTGTACTGGATACAGTTGTAAAAAAGAGTTTTACTATTAATCTTGCCTTCCAATAAATGAAATTAAATGAAATGAATAATACAATTCACTGCAGCAGGGTGCATAGATGTTATTGGCTTCTGGTATTTCTTGTACAGCAAACTGTGAACCCAACTGAATAATTTACCTTAGGGGAAGACAGAGTGCCAAATGAAGTGAAGCATTAGAATCAGGGGCAATGAAAATTGTAAACAAGTACAGGGTGCGGTGTTGGAAAGGACCCAGAACCAAGAATGATACAGAATTATTAACTGTATGTTAAAAAGACACTGAGAAACATGGAGCAGATCTGGGATGGTGGAACTCTTTAGTGGCAGAATAAGCTGACAGATAGAGGTAGATGAACACAAGACATTTAGTGGGTAACATGATATGGTGTAAATCTACTGAACGGTTCTGGATGTTAACTCCATGGGTCAGGAAGTTGCAAGTATGTGGCTATGGATAATCCACATTGTTTGAAAGGCTGTTGTCCTCTTCCTTTTAAATATAAAAAGATTTTTTCTACATTTAATAATTTCCTTCAGGCTATATGATTATGTTTCAAATTAGAATGATTACATCTCTTTGCTATTTGATGGTCCAGTGGCATGTGACAGTGCATAGCAGAGCCATGTAGGTGAGCCAGGTTCTAGAGAAACCTCAAATCATTAACATTAGGGGCAGATCATTGTTTGGACAGCCACCAATGACATTGTGCCTCAGCTCTGGAAGGGCCTTGAATGGATTTTGGCACCACAGTAACCACTGAGAAGGGTCCAGTGGGCTGTCTTCATTATAGGGGTATGTTGTTTGTGTATAAAACAGATGAGGGCTAGGGCAGCAGCCAAAGACAGTGTGCCTCAGCTTGTAAAGTCTGAGGCTAGATTTGTGCACTGCAGCAATTACTACAGAGGGCTAGCAAAGTTGTTATTTCACAGGGATATACTGTGTATTTATGGAGCTATGAAATTCAGTGTGCATCAACTATGAGAGGGCCATGGCTAGGTTCTGGCATTGCAGCAGTTACTGTGGATGGCCAACAAGCTTCCTCCACCATTGAGGTATGCTGTGTGTGCACAGGGCAGGACAGGTCTGGAGCAGCTGCCAATGACAATTTCCCCTCAGCTCTGAGAGGGTCAGGGATGGGTTCTGCCACTGCAGCGGCACCTGTGCAGCAACAGCAAGCTTGCTTCTCCAAAGGAGTATGCTGTGTGTGCACAAAGCAGGTGAGGGGTAGGGTAGCTGCCAACAGCAACACATCTCAGCTCTGGAAAGGTGGAAACTGGGTTCTGGCATTACAGCAACCACTGTGGGGAAACAATGAGCTGGCTACACCACAATGTTGTTCAGTGTGTATGCAGGAGGTAAATCAAGGTTAGGGCAGCTGTCAGAAGTAGTGTGCTTCATCTCTTGGAGGGTTGGAGATGGGATTAGGCAGCATAGCAACCACTTCTGAGGTCCAGCAAGCTTTGTTCACCACAAGGCAATACTTTGCGTATGGGAGGCAGTCTAGGGCTGGGGTAACTGGCAATGACAGTGTGCCTCAACTCTGGTAGGGCTTGGACAAGGTTCTGGCACCACAGCGACCACTGTGAAGACTGGGCAAGCTTTCTCCACCACATGGTTTAAAGGTTTGAGCACAAGGAAGACAGGGTTGGGGGTAGCTTCCACAGTACAGTACCTCAGCTGTGAAAGGGCTGGGGATGGGTTCTGACATCACAACAACCACTGTGAAGAGTCAGTGAGCTTCCTCCACTAGCAGAGTATGCTGTGTGAATGCAAGGAAGACAAGGTTTGGGGAAAGTTACAGTGGAAGTGTACCTCAGCTGTGAAAGGACTGGGTCTTTGTTCTGGCACCACATTGTCCATTTCAGAGGGGTGGTGACTGGTGAGCTTCTTCCATCATAGTGGTATTCTGTGTGTGTAAAAGTCCACTAGAGGACTACACCAGCACTGAGTGGGAGGAGAAAGGGCAAGGGGAGAAAACAGTAAAATACACCGTGCCACCATTATGATAATGTGTGGCTTAGTTCTTGGACCCTGCATTGCAGACCCCCACTGCAGGGACCATGGGTTTTAGCAGTGGACTGTGCTATGAGTGCTAACCTACAAGGTATAGCCCCAGCCTAGGGACTGGGATGACAGCAGTGGAGGAGAAAAGCTAGATTATGTAAAAAAAAATTATTGCTTAGTCTCATGCTTGAAGCATCAAACACGTAAGGCAATTTCTTACTACCTCATCCTGCAGGGTTGTCAACACAAGTGCATACTTCATAGACTGCAGCCTATTATGCTCTAGATGTTTTTAAAGGTGGAATGAAATAACTGTCACTTGAAAAGCTGCAGTGTTTCAAAGGGTTACTGTATATAAAAAAGTGTGTTGTAACAGCATGATTAGACTTGATTTCATGAACAGTTTCCTGTTGTGGGTGGGTGCAGAACAGGAGAAGTAATTGAGTTGACCAGCAGATGACAGAGCAGCCACATCAGAAGAGATTTGCACCCCGCCTTTCTGTAGCTACCAAACTCCAGAGCCCTGTATTAAAAGAAGCTGCAGATACCAAGCAGACTCAAAAACAAGCTACTGAAAAACGTGTGAAAACTATAAGCAAACCAGCTTAATCCTTTGGATTTTAACAATACCTGAAGGTAGGATTTTTGATTCATAATCACTTTCAGGAATATTAATTATTGCAAGCATTACTCAGTGAAACTGAAACAATGTCTGCTACGTACTAAACTTTCTTTTCAGCTACTTTCTATGGTGTGTTCTATTGGTATGCCTAAATCATTGTAGCTTTCAAATCAGAAGCTGTGCAACTGCACAGCTGTGGAAACAGTTCTAAACATAACATATTTAAAATAAGAAGGGAGAACATGTTTTAAAAGAAGTTTTGTAACACAGGAGTTTCCACACTACAGAGTAAACAAATGCAGATATTTAACACAGTAAGGAAAATGAAGGCACGTATTTTTAAAGTGATATCCATAGTTTGTATATGAATGCTGTGTGTGGAAACAAAAATATATATTGTTTTTCAGCTCCTTTTTGAACTCACTTTAAACTTGTTTGTGTTTTAACTTCAGAAAACATTAGTCAAAATGGAATGATAAATAAATCATAGCTAGCCTCTTCACAGCAGGCGTGAAACTACACTCATGCTGAAAAGCATGAAATGGTGAAGTCCTAAGCCATCATTTAGAGTATACATTTATCAAATCTCAGAATGTTTATTTAGCTTGGTAGAACATTTTATTTATTAATATCCTGCAAAGTGATCAGGAAAATCAGACTATGGTATTATTGGAAGTATTAAAAATTCACAATATTGTTTTGTTTCCAGCTAGATGTCAGCATTGTGATCACAGAGGTATGTATTTTAATGTGTTTGACTTTTTTCTTCTGGGCCACATGAAAAACCAGGGATTCCCATAGACCTTCAGAACTTTGAGCTGTGTCTCTGGCTGCAGCTAGATTTTAACAAATCCAATCTTTCTTAAGAAAAAAACAATTGGTTTGTTACTTTTAAACCTATTGACAAGTAGTCTACTTAATAATTAGTTACTCTTCGGAGAACACAACTTGCCTGGAAAAGATTGCAAATAAAGTTGAACCTTTGATGCTGTCTCAGTGAAAGTGAGAGGTACATAGCTGTTGGATAGGGTTTGTTGGATAGAAAGGGAATGAGATACTTGGAATTTCAAAAAGCAGCTCAGGAGAGACAACTGATGCCATTACATCCTCCAACCAAGTACATGCAAGTAGTATGGCTTCACAGTGCTGGACAGCAGAGATGCACTCCTTACAGGTAAAATATGTTAAATGTGCCACGTGTATTGTGCAAAACAAGAAAAAGGCAACAGAATCTCTCATTCCTAATAGCCTGACATTTCTCACTGAACCCATGAGCTTTAACAAAAGCTCATGTCATAGGTAGGCTGCCTGTTTAAATACATAAAGGTATTAAAGTGATGGTACTGAAATAACTTTATAGACACAATGGTGCAAATCATATGTTAAAAATACTCAGGCTAATACTTCCTAAAACAACAAACTTTGGTCAGAGCCAATATGGCTGTGCAGAGTTTTTATGATGGCCTGAGTATGCTGTGCTCAAGACAGTGCAGAACATCAGGCTTGTAGGAATGATGACTTCTTTCATCCTTTTCTTGTTTTGCACAATGATCTTTGCAAATTTAATGAATTTTACCTGTGAGTAGCGGTGGGCGAAGTGGCCGTAATTCACTCTGCAAAGTGATTCATGGAGTAATGTGAAATCCGTAGAGTAATCTGCAATGCAAAGCGGAGTACTTTGCATCATAATGATGAATGTGAAGTCCATTAAAAACAATTACTTTGCATTACTCCACCTTCCCCCAACAACTTTCCCACAAATTTTAATGTGAAGTACATGGAAATCAATGTAATGTGCATCATTTCGCCTTGTTATTGAGCTCCAAGGCGAATTTTGCAGTGACTCATGGGCTTGCAGATCACATGGGCTCTAGACTGTTCTGCACTGCCTCAGTCCTAGGTAGTGTGTGTAGGAAGCTGTAGGAGACAGTTTGCTGTCAGAGCTCTCTGTGATTCAAATCCTCTAAAAGATGTTAAAAAAGCCATTTTGAGTCTTTTTTTTTTGCTCAAAATTTAATGCATTGTTTTTAGGAAACCCTCCTGTGCTCATATCGTTGAGTGTTTATTGTTTGAGTGTGAATTTTTAAATGTTCATTTAGAACATTCAGTCTGTGTACTGACAGACACTGGAAGTGTGCTTTGGGGGAGGGTGTGTCTGTGGTGTAGGTAGATTAACTTGGAGAAAAAGGCAGTTCTTTCTCTTTTAGTTATATTTTTCTTGTATAACTGTGTTAATGTACACACAGTAATATTTTTAGTAATTCTTGACATTTTTTTGCTGATTGTTGTGGTGCAGCAGTGCATAATTTCAGTTTGTATAAAATACATGGTTATATTATATGGTTATATATATATGTCCCAGGGGGATGGGGATGGATGATACGAGTTTCTGGAGCACAAGGGATGGGAGGGTCTCGGCACCCAACTAAGGATCTAAGGTTCGAGCAGACTCGATAGACCGTAAGGCCTAATCTGCTGGCAAATAGTATGTTATATTACTGAAGTTTTCAGTTTGCTGTGCATTACTTGTAGTGTAGTGTGTGTGTGTGATGTGTGCCACATTTTATTGCGCCACACGGTAATTGCTTCAGTGTGAACCTGCAATCTACTGTAGCTGCGTGATTTTTTTGTACTGTTTTGTGGTATCTTTACTGGTAGTAGTAGACTGTTCCTGCAGTACACTGCCCCCTCCCACCCACATCCCAACCGGGAAAGATATTCTTTTCCAGATTTGGATTTGTAACTTGTGAGCACTGGTTAGGTGTTGTGCCTTTTCGTCTGCATCTCTTGAGTGTGCAGTGCAATCTTAAAGGGACACTGTCAACCTGTCTTTCATCATATTATTTCTAGTTGAAACCCCACATTTTATGATTGCTTACCTTCTCTAAAATTCACTGATGTTGCTGTTTGTTTTGTCTGTCTCCTTGTTTAGTAGAACTGAAATGCATGGCAATGTATGTTTATAAACAACCTTGTTTTGTTTACAATCCTGGATCTATTCTTACTGCATGCTTCCTGAACATTAGAAACACACCCAAACAGTGCAGTTACTCACAAGGCAGTAGCCTCCTGAACTCCCACTGCATCATGAGGGGCTAGACTGTGCTGTGGGTGTTCACAAGTCCAGGAAAGATGCATTTGAAGTTGATCAAGGAATGCAAACAAACCTGTTCTGGTGTGGTAACACCAGTATGTTGGGAAGTCTGTTTTTCATTTTTTTAAAGAAAATAAGAGACATAATCAAACTACCAGCTATATCAGCAATCTTTACAGAATTCTGGCAATCACAAAAAGGAATTTTTTTCAACTAGGGACACTTTGAGACCTAAGGGGGGTTGATAGTGTCCCTTTAATCTGTCTGTGCTGTTGCATCTCTTTAGGGCCCGATCTCCATCTGTAACTTAAGTCACAGTTGTTTGTTTGGCTTCCCTTCAGAGCACTGCCAAGGGCATTCCCATCTTGTACTGCTCCCCTGACTTGATCTGCCCACCTATTTCTCACTACCTGTCTGCCACTAGCTCAGCTCTCTTTCCTCCATTTTTTCTAGGACTAGTGTCAAGTAGGTGACTAATTTCTAAAATACCATTAATATACCTGTATATTGGGCTTCATCGGCTTTCTGCTTGCCAGCTTTTATAGCTTTTCATGGACATCTGTATTTTTCATCCAGCCCACCCCAACCCCAGCAGCTATTAAATACACAATAGGCCATACCCTTGTACTACTTTTGTTTTTTATTGGCTTCCTACAGCCTATCCTGTATGCAAGCAGCTACTAAACATCAACTTCCTTCTGGTGCTGTATCAGTCAGGACGCACCTGCCTCTTTCTCCTTCTTGGGTGTTAGTTGCCTTTACACTATACAGTTAGTTGTGATGTGCCCTTGCTGACCTCTTTTTCTAGATCTGCTTCCCTGGCTTGCTCCCCCTGGCACTTTTTCTTTGATGACTTTTTCTTGGGAACCAGAGCCTACTATTTTAATTTTACAGCTTAACAGAATTTTGGCCCACACTGCCCGCCTAGACCCTGGCCTCTATTAAATACACAATAGTCATGCCCACGCTTGCTAATTCCACCCACTTCAGCTACAAACTGTCAATGGCCTCTTAAAGCTGTACTACCTGTTCATTACCCACCAAGCATAGTGGTTAGCTGTACTGCCTCTCTTTGGAACCAGTGTGTCAGGCTTGATGACTGAATCAAGCTGCCATATCTCCTATTAAGGGGTGCTATCTCCTTCTGCTCCTTGCTACCTGGCTTGATACAGTTGGAACCAGATGCCTAGCTGGGCTGCTGCTAGCCCCCTCCAAACCAGTACTGACTAGTGCTTGGCTGTCAAATGCACCTTCAGAAACTGCCTCACTTGGCTGTGGGCAGCAACACTCTCGGCCTTACCCCACAAACATGGGTGACCATATGCCTTCCCCTAGCATAGGGGTAGTAACAGTTAGTGCTACTGTAATAATTAAACTGGTGTCTAACTACCTGAATCACCTGAAGCCTTGGCAGTGGAAGGTACAAGCCAAATTTAGCATAAACCTTTCTGCCAGAAAGGTCATCTTTATGCTCCTGCTCCTCTTTGGCAACATTCACTCGAACCCAGGACCAATCACTTCAATGGGCCCTGGTGGTCATAAGGTTAAAGGCCTAAAAATGGTTTCACTGAACATCTGCAGTTTAACCACAAAATTTGACCAACTATAGGCATGGATGACCCTCTATACCCCCGGCATCCTCTGCCTAAAGGAGACCTGGTTGACCAGTAGGATTAAAGATAGCGAAGTTGCCCTCAAGGCTTCCAAGCATACAGGATTGATAGACTAGGTAAGAGAGGCAGGGGATGCCTCATCTATGCCAGGGACTCTCTGCAGTGCTACGTCCTCCCTGGAACTAAGGTGGCTGAGGACCATGAGATAATAGTGATAAATGCACAGGCAGGTCAGAATGACAAAACTCTCATCCTTGCTACAATCTACCTACCCCCTAAGAAAGCCACAGTAGGCCTTCCCACAATTATCGATGTTATCAGCACCCTTCCAAAGGGGATGGAGCTCATCATTACTGGGGGCTTTAACATAAACTGAGATGGAAAGGAGGCTGCCCCTTTCAGGGATCTGATAGCAACCTCCAACCTGACACAACTTGTCACCTGCCCCACCAGGCAGAACTATAAGACAGGAAACAGTACCCTCCTTGACTGGGTCCTAGCAAGCTCACAATGCCGGATCACTGAGATCAAGGTTCTCCCAGACACATTAAGTGACCACTCCACAATCACCTTCCTGTGGTCTAATAAATTTACCAAAAGCCCACCCATTCTCATTAAAAGCAGGGTCTTGAGAAAGGGAAAATTTGGAGCCCTCAAATCAGCCCTTGCCCTGCATCACTGGACTCCTATTGACCTGGCGCTGACCCTTGATCAGGCCCTCAGTTACTTCAGTAAGCACTTTAGCTCCATCTGTGACATCTATGCCCCGCTCAAGAAAAGAAAAATTTGGAGGCAGGCAAATGGCTGGATTGATGGGGAGTTCCACTCCCACATGAAAGAAAGGGTCATACTCTGGGAGAAGGCCAGAAACACAGATAGCGCATATGTCTACCAGAGTTACAGAATGGCCAGGAACCACTGCACCAAGCTAATCCAGCTTGCCAAAGCCAACTATCATAAGGCCCAGCTTTGCAATTCTTGGGGTGCTTGGAAAAGATTCTGGGCTAACATCAAGAGCATCCTTGGAAAGGAGGACAAGAAGCACCCTCAGCTGCTTAGTATCAGTAACACCCCCACTACAGACCCTCTAGCTATTGCAGAAGCCTTCAATAAGGCCTTTACCGATCTTACCCCAGTGCTACCATCTCTCTTTTTTCAGCCTGGTTTGAACCATTCTAACAACATATCTTCCGAGTGTACTCACCTGACCTTCTACTTTAAAAGGGTGATGGTGAAGGATGCCCTAACTATGTTGAAGAAAGTAATAGGTAAGACCAGACTGGGCAGTAACAGGATAGATGTAAAACTTCTATCCATCACCCTGGATGTTCTTATAGAGTCCATTACCACACTGTACAATAAGTCCCTGGCCATTGCTAAATTCCTGGTGGTTTGGAAGCAGGCCCAAGTTACACCAGTTCATAAAGGAGGTGACAAGTTTCTGGTAGCCAATTACAGACCCATCTCAATCCCCTCACCCCGTCCAAGGCACTGGAAAAGATTGTGGTGGGTCAACTCATCGACTACCTCAATAAGTTCAATTTACTAGGCCCCAACCAGCATGGCTTCAGACAAAATCACAGTACCACAACTACCCTGATGGAAACATAGAAACTAAGACATCGATGGCAGATAAGGACTGCTTGGCCCACCTAGTATGCCCATTTCCCTACCTAGAGGATAAGCTGCAGATCCTATTTAACCAACAGCCTATTTCTTCCTACCCCCCACAAAAATTGCCTTATGTCTGTTCCATGCATTCTTGAATTCTCCCACAGTATTAGACCCCACAATCTCCTCAGGAAGGCTGTTCCATTCATCTACCACCCTCTCTGTGAAGAAATACTTCCTCACATTGCCCCTGAGCTGCTCCCCCTCTATCTTCAAATTGTGTCCCCTTTTTCTTGCACATCTCTTTTTCTGAAAGATGCTAGCCTCTTGGATTTTGTTGATTCCACTGAGGTACTTAAAAGTTTCTATCATGTCCCCCTTCTCCCACCTTTCCTTAAGGGTATACATATTAAGCTCCTTTAGTCTCTCCTCATATGGCTTCTCTTGCAGACCCTGCACCATTTTAGTTGCCTTCCCCTGAACTGCCTCCATCCTGTCTATGTCCTTGCGGAGATGGGGTCTCCAGAACTGGATGCAGTACTCCAGGTGGGGTCTCACCAGCTGTCTGTATAGGGGGATAACAACTTCCTGTTTTCTGCTGGTGATGCCTCTCCCTATACATCCCAGTATCCCCCCAGCCCTCCCTACCACCTTCTCACATTTCTTGCTTGCCAACCTTAAGGTCATCTGACATGATTACCCCCAGGTCCCTTTCCATTTTTGTTGTTGTCATTACCCCCACCCATTGTGTAATCTTCCCCTGGGTTTTTGTTTTCCAGGTGCTTTATTCTGCACTTCTTTGCACTGAATCCAAGCTGCCATACTTCTGACCATTCCTCCAACCTTTCCAAGTCCCTTCTTATCCTTTCCACGCCTCCTTGTGTATCAACCCTGTTGCAGATCTTTGTGTCATCTGCAAAGAGGCATACTTTTCCTTCCAGTCCCTCTGCAATGTCACTTATAAAGACATTAAAAAGGACTGGACCAGTACTGAACCATGGGGTACACCACTAGTAACCCTTCTTTCTTCAGAGTGGATTCCATTTTCAATTACTTTCTGTGTTCTGCTGTCCAGCCAATGTTTTACTCAGGCTACCACCCTGGAACCCACTCCCAGGCTGGTTAATTTGACTATTAATCTTTTGTGTGGGACTATGTCAAATGCCTTGCTAAAGTCTAGGTAGGCCATTTCCACAGCCCCTCCTTGGTCTTCCACTTTGGTCACCCAGTCAAAGAAATCAATTAGATATGTCTGACATGACCTTTCTGCTGTGAACCCATGCTGCCTTTGATCCTGTGCCCCACTGATCTCTAGGTACTCAACAGTTCTTTCCTTCAGAAGTGATTCCATCACTTTCCCTACCACAGAGGTCAAACTGAAAGGTCTGTAGTTTCCTGCCTTTGTCTTGGTCTCACATTTGTGAAAGGGAATCACATCTGCCTTTCTCCAGTCTTCAGGTACCACACCATCCTCCCATGATTTGTTAAAAAGGGTTGTCAGTGGTGTCACTAGTTCTCTGCTTAATTCTTTTAGAATTCTGAGGTGAATTCCATCTGGCCCCATTGCTTTGTCCACCTTCAAAGTTTTAGGAGTTCTTTTAGAACCCTTTCTTCTGTGAAAAGACTGGGATCGACCCCCATATCCAGAGTGCTTCTGTTAATTGGATTAGGCACCTCCTCCACCTCCTCTTTTGTAAATACTGAACAGAAGTATTCATTCAGTATCCCTGCTTTTTCACTGTCCCTCTCTGCCCACCCACTGTCTATTCTGTTCAGTCTCACTATCCCTCCTTTTCTCTTTCTACGCTCCCTGATATACTTATACATTTTTTTATCCCCCTTCTTAACCAAGTTGGCTATCTTTTCCTCAGTTTGGGCCTTTGCTCTTCTGACTACCCTCTCTGCTTCTATCTGCCTCAACTGGCACAGTTCTCTGTCCTGCTCCTTCTGTGTTTCTTTATACTTCCTAAATGCTATCTTTTTCTCTCTAATCTTCACCATCACCTTTTTTGAGAACCATAGTGGCTTTTTCTTTCATTTTGATTTGTTTATTTACTTCACATAAAGGCTTGTTGCCTCTGTGATGGCAGTTTTGATATTTCCCCATTGTTGCTCCATCCTTTGTTCTTGCCTGTTTGCTAGTGCTTTTTGAAGGCACTCTCCCATCTTGCAAAAGTCAGCCCTCCTGAAGTCCCGAACCTTCACTTTTGTATGGCTTGACTCTGTAGCTGAGTTTATCGTGTACAACACTGTTTGGTGGTCACTTGTTCCCAAATGGCTACCCACTTCTAGATCTGAGATCCCCTCACTGTCCCCATTTGAGAGTACAATGTCTAAGATTGCTGTCTCATGAGTAGGTTCCAAAACTAGCTGTCTGAGGCATGCCAGCTTAAGGGCATTGAGAATGGTCCTGATTTTGGATATGGCTGCAGCAAAGGTGCTACAGTTAGCATCTGGCATACTAAGGTCCCCCAACAAGAGTATCTCCCCTTTCTCTGCCATCCTAAGTATGCCTTCTATCATATCCTTGTCCATTCCCTTCCCCTGACATGGGCATCTATATACAGTCCCTGTGTGGATTGTGGTGCCATTTCCAGTCTCTAAGGTTACCCACAGTGCCTCCTCTCCTCCTTGTTTACTCTTTTGTTCAGTTGCTTTTATCCCTTCCCTTACATAGACAGCTACTTCACCCCCTCTTCTCCCCCCATCTCTCCTGTAGGTTGTGTACCCTGGTATGTTAACATCCCAGTCATGGTTCTCTGTGTACCGTGTTTCTGTGACTGCTACAATATCCTGGCATCCCTCTTCCATCAAGGCCACCAGTTCAGGGAGCTTGTTTCCCAGACTATGGGTGTTGGTACTCATTACTCTCCATTTCTTGATGGCCTTACCCCTTTTTGCCCCAACCATGTCCTTATTGTGTTTGTCACTTTCTCCATTTACCCCTGTGCTTCTCCCTATCGACATCTGTATGTTGATGTCTACCTCACTTAGTACCCTGATTTTTAAGGGGGCTAGGATTTCACTGTTCCTCTCCAGTTCATCCCCCTTGGCTAGTTTAAATTTTTGCCAATGAAGCTGTTAAACCTATCACCTATGATCCAGGTTTCCCTACTGGACATATGCAGACCATCACGCCAGTATAGGCCTGCATCCCTCCAGGTGAACCCCCTGTCCCTAATGAAGCCAAATGCCTAAGCTCTGCACCAGTTTTTCAACAACTGATTGAATCCCATGGTGTGGAGCACCCTAGCCTCACCCATGTCATAGACAGGCAGCATCTCAGAGAAGGTTGCCATGTGTGCTATTTGTCTAAGGCCCCTCCCCATCTCTACAAACACTTCTTGCACTGCTCTGATCCCTTTCTTAGCCAGGTCATTTGTCCCTAGGTGGACAATGACATCCAGCTCCCTCCCCTGTGCAGCTGCTCTTGCAATCCTGATGATTCACTCCCTGTCCATCAAAGCCATGGCACCAGGCAGGCACCTCACCTCCCTCTCCCCTTCCAGCAGTGCCTCCCACAACCCATGCCCACCCTCTGTGCACCCTGCCTCCCCACACTCCCCCACCCCATACTTACCTCTGGAGTCTGGCGTGACGATCTTAAGTGGACCGGGTACATGTCTGCACTCTTCAAAGCAGACCGCAAACTGAGGAAATGTTGGTAAGCTGTAAAATGGCATAAATAGGTTTTTTTCAACTTTGGTGCATATCTCGGGCATTTTTTGGAACTCTGGCACCAAGTTTTCAACATGGAGTTTTTGGGACCCCTCCTCATGAATTCAGCCACTGTCATGGTGTTATTTGGTACCAAAAGGTGATTTTTCAGTCACTGCGTGGAATCACCTTTCAGGACCAATTAATGAAATGACAGTGCTAGGGTTCATGAGGTGGGCTCTCAAAAAGTCTATGTTGCAAATTTGGTGGAAAAATTAAAAAAAAATGACTGTTTATGAGGGTGTATTGTGCAGTTGCTATGCACGTTTGTAACTTTACAAATTTGCAATATTTTCACTCCAGATTTTCAAACTGGCATTTTTCTGCACCTGCTTATGAACAGTATAGCTGTCATTTTTCACATCCTGGCCAAAATGTGTTTTTGCACTTCCGGTGCAGAATAGCGTGGTTGCTGTGGGAAATCAGTGTTTGGAACACATTAAGAAAATCACAGTGACACTGTTCATGAGCAGAGGTCCTTAAATGCCTATGTTGAAAATTTTGTGATGACAATCCATAAAATGACTGTTACGACCGTGCGTTGCTCAGTTTGCATGCATGCTTGTAACTTCGCAAATTTATAATATTTTCAGTCCAGATTTTCAACATTGCCATTTTTCCACATCTACTTATGAACAGTACAGCTGTCATTTTACACAACTGGGCCAAAATGTGTTTTCGCACTTCCGGCACCGAATAGAGCGGTCGCTGTGGGAAATCAGTTTTCTGGATAGACTGAGAAAGTAACAGTGACACTGTTCATGAGCAGAGGTCCTAAAATGCCTATGTTGAAAATGTGATGGTGAAAGTCCATAAAATGACTGTTACAACTGTATGTTGCACAGCTTCCATGCACCCTTGTAACTTCGCAAATTTGTAATATTTTCACGCCAGATTTTCAACTCTGCCATTTTTTCACACCTCCTTATGAACAGTACAGCTGTTTTTTTTCACATCCTGGCTGAAATGTGTTTTTGTGCTTCAAGCACAGAATAGCGCAGTCGCTTTGGGAAATCAGTGTTTGGGACAGATTAAGATCAAGCGAGAGATGGGGAGTGACCGAGCTCAACTGAGCTCTGTCAGGACTGCTGCAGAGTTCTTTGTGGGTAGAAAAAGGCACAAACACAGGTAGGAGCACAGTACAAAAGGGCAGCCTGCAGCACTGGGAGAAATGGAATGAGCAAGTGAGAGAAGGGGAGTGAGCGAGCTCAGCGGAACTCTGTCAGGACTGCTGCAGATTTCTTTGTGGGCAGAAAAAGGTGCCAACACAGGCTGGAGCCCAGTACAAAAGGGCAGCCTGCAGTGCCAGGAAAAACAGAACAAGTGAGTGAGAGAGGGGGAGTGAGCGAGCTCCATGGAGCTCTGTCAGGACTGCTGCAGATTTCTTTGTGGGCAGAAAAAGACACCAACGCAGCCTGGAGCCCAGTACAAAAGGGCAGCCTGCAGCACTGGGAAAAATGAAACAATCGATTGAGAGAGGGGGAGTGAGCGAGCTCAATGGAGCTCTGCCGGGACTGCTGCAGATTTCTTTGTAGGCAGAAAAAGGTGCCAACAGAGACAGGAGCCCAATACAAAAGGGCAGCCTGTAGAGCCAGGAGAAACAGAATGAGTGAGTGACAGAGGGGGAGTGAGCAACCTCAATGGAGCGCTGTCGGGACACCTGTGAACTTATTTATGAGCAGGAAAAGGTGCCAATGCAAGCAGGACCCAGTACAAAAGGGCAGCCTGCAGCATCAGGAGAAATAGAACAAGCGAGTGACAGAGGGGGAGTGAGCAAGCACAATGGAGCTCTGCCTGGACTTTAGAGTTGCACATTCTCCCGCCCAGGGTCCGCAGTGGTCCTATATTACAGCAAGGTCTCTGGAGTGGAGACAGAGCAATGATTGGATACTTTGAGGACTGCTGTTGTAATACAGATTTAGTTGTTCTGTTTATTTCTCTAACTGAGCTAAGTACCGAACTATACTGTTATGACTGCTGTAATCATATATATTTACTTGTTCTGTTTATTTCTCTAAGTGAGCTGAGTAATACTTGGAGTGCAATAGGATTTCTAACTGGGCTAAGTGAAACTATATGAGAGCTGAGAACAAAAAGTATGGTAGCTGAGTGGTGAAAAACAGACAAGGAGGCTTTAGGATTGCTACAGTAATACAGTATCTAATGGATGAGATTTGATACGGAATTAACCCAGTCAGCAAGGTGTCAGTAGGAGAACTAGTGTGGGTGGGAGGGGGACAGGAATTTCAGTAAGTAGGGGATTAACTGTTGTAGTAGGATACAGAACCTTGGAGTAACAGCCCGTAACATAAGACGGGGGCCAAAATGGGGCAGGTGCCACATGTCAATAGGGTGGCCATCTTTGAAAAGGTGGTGGCGTGTACAGGGTGTGGGTCTGCCATGATACTGTACTGGGCTTGCAGGATGGAGGGGGATGTATAGTCTGCAGATGACTGGTGGAAGTTAGGGAGGAGTCTAAGTGGCAGGGCAGATGATTATGGTGGGCATCATGGGGGGTAGGGGATGGCAAAAAGAGACGGAGGAAGAACAACTAGGGAGTGAATCTGACCTCAGTACCAGAGGTACTGCTATCTCCCTTCACAGTTCTTTTAATATCCTTGGGTGTATGCCATCTGGTCACATCGCTTTGTCCACCTTCAATTTAGTCACCTCCTGCAGGATTTTTCTGCCTGTGAATGGACTACTGTCAACCTCTTCATGCCTTTGAAACTGCTGTACTGCTATGGCCCTTTCCCTTCCCCCTCTTTAGTGCATACTGAACAGAAAGACACAGTGGATGTATTGGGGGGGCATGACAGTTCTGAGGAATGGTACCTTCACTTCCCAATACCTAAACAGCACATATGAGCAAGCAGCATTCGGCGTTGACAAATGCTTGTTATTTATGTAACTGTTTTTATATACTATATCATAAAGTGCTTTACAACAATGTATATGATAGTCTTGATGAGATACCACATCTCATTTTCACTGAGGTCCTGCTGCTGCTTGGGAAAACTTGATACCTCTTAGTACCACTGATACTTTCATTTTATTTTGATGTTACTGTTCCTATTCTTCTTGTTAGTTGTTTCACAAGGGGTGTACCACACTCATTCCAAATCTCTGAGTATATTGTTCATTTCAAGGTTGCTTTGCATAGCCATTGAGGGTCACAAGGAATATGGCTCCAACATAAAGGAAGTGGAAAATGTACCCTTCCTTCATGGGGGGGGGGTGTTCTCTGTGCTAAGAAAAGCCCACTCAGACTCTGTAGAAGATGTGGAGACATAAATTATAGTGAAAAGGAACACTGAATGGAAGAATAAAATGATTGAAAGTTTTTTTCCTTTTCCTTTTGACTATTATCTAAAGGGTTTACATGGGGTTAGATGTATAGGCATAAGGAGAAAAGGAAACCAGAGACTAAACCAGAAAAGTTGCATTTGTTCTGGTGGTAACTATCTCTAAAGGGAATTAGAAGAGGAATTATTGGAGAGGAGGAAGACAAGCATGTGGAGAACAAGGGGGAACAGCAAGACAACTGGACAAAATTAGGAGCAAAGGAAAGAGGGAGAGGGGGAACCAGTACTGGTGGAGGGTGGATGTCCTCCAGGCCATGATGACAGCGGGATAAGTTGATCTGTTGGTAGTTACCAAGACCCGAGAACTCCAAACCATAATTGGAATCTCTCCATTCGAGGTTGCACCCTCTGCAAGAAGGACAGAGAGAATAGGAAGGGGGAGATATGGTGCTTCATATTAAAGATGGGATCACAATCACAAGAGAGGACATGGAGGAAGCAGGAACAAAGTCATTATGGGTTCAGATTCAAACAAGGACAGGGAGGAAAATAACAATGGCAGTGTTGTTTTGGCTCCCAAATCACGATGAAACCACAGACCATGAGTTGTAGACATGAACAAGAAATCTGTAGAGAATGGGAAAGTGATGATAGTGGGAGTTTTCAGCTTGCATGATGTGGATTAGTGTCCAACTGACCAGCTGCAACAGGAGCCAGTTGCTGCTAGATGCACTCCAGGCTGTATTCCTAGTCCAGGTAGTGAGGGAACTGATCAAGAAAAGAGCCATCTTGAACTTTGTGCTGATGAACCTGATCATGTCAATGGTATCAGCTTGGGGAAGCCACTGTGAAGCAGTGTTCACTAGTCAGTTTGGTTTCACATTGACGTGAGAAGGGAGGTCCAGCAAATGAAAATGCACATTCTGGATTTTAGAAAGGCTGATTTCACTAGACTGAGGAGGATATTGAGGCAGACATGGATGTGGCAAAAACTGGTTTGTGATTTGGGCAGGGGTGCTAACAGCTTCTGAAATCTGCCATAGACAAAAGGGAAGAACTCAAAGCATAAGAAACCACTTTGGCTTATGGCGTAGGTGAGCAGGCAATGAGGGGAAATAGGGCTTCATACAGGAAGTATAGGAAGTCTCAGAGGCAGAAGTCAAATACTTGGAGAAGGCAAGGATAGCTAGCAGGAGAGAAGGCAGGCCAAGACAGAGAAAGAACTAAAGACAGCTAAAGGGTCAAGGAAGTGGGCAACGCCTTTTGGTACATATGGAAAATAAGATAGATGAAACAGGGTACTGTGAAACTTAAAAGGGTGTCAGGATAGGAGGAGGACAACAGGGAAAAGGCAGAGGTATTAAATAAATAATTTTGCTCCATTTACACAAAAAATAAGGATGGTTCAGTTTCACATAGAAAGGTCAAATGACAGCAAAAGTAGATGAGCTGAACACTCAAGTAGGCAATCTCTCTAACTCCTCCTCCTGGCAGCACCCTTGATTGGGCATCACAGCCGACCCTTGGCTCATGACTCAGCTCTTCAACTGGTCGCATCCAATAACAACCTGCCTGCTGGCACCCAAGACCTGGTGAACTGGTAGTGCCCTTGGTCAGGCATCACAGATAACCCTTGGCTCTTGGCTCAGCCCTCCAGCTGGCCGCTCCAAGAACAACCCACCTGCCAGCACCCAAGACCCAGTGAACAGGCAGCACCCCCTTGATTGGGCATCACAGCCGACCCTCAGCTCATGGCTCAGCCCTCTGGCTGGCCGCTCTTCAAGAACAACCTGCCTACCAGCACCCAAGACTAGCTGAAAAGGCAGCACCCTTGATTGGCTGGCTGCTCCAAGAATAACCCACCTGTCGGGACCCAAGACCTGGGGAACAGGCAGCACCCTTGATCAGGCATCACAGCTGACCCTCGGCTCATGGCTCAGCCCTCCAGCTGGCCACTCTCCAAGAACAACCTACTTGCCGGCATCCAACACCCGGTGAAATGGCAGTGTCCTTGATTGGGCATCACAGCTGCCCCCCAGCTCATGGCTCAGTCCTCTTGCTGGCCGCTCCAAGAACAACCCACCTGCTAGTACCAAAGACCTGGTGAACAGGCAGAACCCTTGATCGGGCATTACAGCCGACCCTCAGCTCATTGCTTATCCCTCCAGCTGGCCGCTCTCCAAGAACAACCTGCCTGCTGGCACTCAAGACCCGATGAAAAGGCAGTGTCCTTGATCAGGCATCACAGCTGACCCTTGGCTCATGGCTCAGCCCTCTGGCTGGCCGTTCCAAGAACAACCTGCCTGCTGGCACCCAAGACCAGGTGAACAGGTATGGTAAGTGGGACTGAATCCCAGCCATGTGATTGGCTCCTTGCTGCATGGATTTGACAGTTACTGGTCACCTTCTCCTCTTTCAATCTTGTTATTGGCTGCTTCGCTCCCAGCCAGACCGCATGACTTCTCCCTCTGAGACCATGATCAGGATCTCTCGGCTTGGCTTGGAATTATTTGGGCCCTTCTGCACTAAACTTGAATTACTGGACATACTATAGTACCCATATTTTAAGTGTTTAATGCTAGAATTGTTACTATTCGGTCATTTATATGTGTTTATAAGCAATGCAAATTTACTAAGTTTTAAACTGGAGATCTGAGAAGAAGGTCTTTAATCCTAATTGTGAAACAGAAGCTTTGGGTAGCTCCAGAAGGGTTGAAATTGAAGTACTTATTCTGATTTTCCTTTTCACTAGGCAGTTTTGCTGCCCCTGCCTGACCCCACAAAATGCTTTTCTATCTTTCTTTTTTTCCCTTTGTTTAGTCTCCCCTACCTTAATTAGCAACCTTCCCCCGCTCTGCCTCTTCCTTTTTTTGTCTTCTCTTTCTGCTGTTCTATTCAAACCAGCTTGGCATCAAAAGCTAGACAGCCCCTCACCTCCAAGTACATGCTCTCGTCCTCTACCACCCAACCCCACCAGCCAGGAGGTAGAAAGTTAATTAATATTCCTGACTTTTCTTTGTCCCTCAGATCCCTCCCACCAATTTAGCACTCTGCTGAGCAGAGGCAGCTCTCCTTAAATTAACAGGATTTTTTCTCTTTCTCCTCCAGGCAGCGCCCTTGATTGGGCATCACAGCTGACCCTCAGCTCATGGCTCAGCCATCTATCTGGCCTCTCCAAAAACAACCTGCCTGCTGGCACCCCAGACCTGGTGAACAGGTGTGATAACCAGGACTGAAACCCAGCTGTGTGATTGAGTCCTTGCTGCATGACTTTGACTGTGATTGGCATACCTCTCAACCTTTTGTCACTGAAATGAGGGACAAAGACCCCCAAAATGAGGAGCAGTGAGGGACATAGACCCTCATAATGAGGGACACATCCTCAAATGTGGAGATCCAAGCTCAGAATACAGTGGAAACCATTGCTTTTACCTGTACAAAGATTATTTTTTATGTAGCATCTTAGAATATTATTAATTTCTGCTTTAAAGTCTGAAGTTACAGCATATTCTCTGTGTGTGCAGCATCTTTTTCCATGAGGGATGAATGAGGAACATGGCAATTTTGAGGAGTAAAATGAGGGATGTCCCTCATAATAAGGGGCACTTGAGAGGTATGGTGATTAGTCACCTGCTCCTCTCTCAGTCTTGATATTGGCTGCTTCGCTCCCAGCCAGAGGACCGTGAGACTTCTTCATCTGAGAATGTGGTCTGGATTCCTTGGCTTGGCTAGGAATTGTTTGGGCCATCCTGCTCTGAACTTGAATCACTGGATGTACTATAATACCCATATTTTATTTGCCCCACCCACCCACTGCAATCCCGGCCGCTATTAAATACACATTTGTTCCTCCCTGCCTATACCTCTTCTCCCTCATTGGCTGATATCATTAGCTGATTTCCTACTCTATTGACTGGAACCTAAGCAACTACTAACCAACTAGTTAGCTCCTCAGCTCTTTTCCACTTTGCACCTCACTATAAAATGTTACCCATATCCATCATACTAGGATACCTAGTAGCTATGAAAATTTGCCTCTTTCAACCCCTTGTCATGCCGACAGCTGCTGTACCTCCCTGTGTCCCAGGATTACATACACCTTGGTCCCTATTTCCAACATATATCCTGCTAGATCGATCAGGGACCTCTGCTATGCACTGCTTACACAGTTCTACACAAAGCACATTCTATGGGGGCTTTTTTTTGTCAAAACCTGTCCCCACCTCCCCTGCCATTAGCCTTCTTGCTTTCTTTGGTCAGGCTGCCATTGTATGTCAGCTTGGGTCCCTTAGGAACAGGCCCCTAATCTCATCATCTGCTTTTACCCAGCCATACAAAAGAAGAAGAAGAAGGACTAATTTACTTGGACTACTTCTAGACACACTAATAAAAATACTTCTGCTGCTGCTAATATGCGTAGGCAATGTTGAGTTAAACCCTGGCCCTCTTCAGTCCATTTTTGCACCTTCAGATCTGCCTCAGTTGAAGGGGATGAGCTTTCTACACATTAATGCCTGTAGTCTATTGAAGAAACTTGATGGCAACCATACCTGAACCAATCATTCTAGTCCAGAGATCCTTGTAGTCACTGAATCATGGTTGAAGCCATCTGCCAAGGATTATGAGGTTAATATTCCCACATACAAACTTTTAAGGTCTGACCTACATACATGGGGTGGAGGGGTAGCAATCTACATTCGAAACAAGTACTCTGCCTCCCTAATCAAAGCTACTACTGTGACCAAAGAGTTTGAGTGTGTTATCTTAAAGGTCCAACTCTTAAAAGCCATCTCTCTCTGTGTAATGGGGTACTGCAGATCCCCTTTCGCAGGGGTCAAAGCACTGGAGCACTTGTGCAATGTGCTAGGCACTACAACCTCAGAAATAATCATCTTGGGTGATTTTAATATGGATTGGCTTTCTCCTGCATCTCAGCCCCTTAAAGACATCTGTGACTCCTTTGGGCTCATCCAGCTTGTCACAGAAATCACTCGCCAAACCTCAAAAACCCTTCACATAGCACATTACTGGATCTAATTCTAGTTAATAGACCAAACCTTTTTTCCCATTCTGTTGCTTTCTTCAATGATCTTAGTGACCATTGTGCAATAGCCTGTGAGAGTTTGATGAAAAAAGTTATCTCCACCTCTAGGCATATCTTTAAGAGATCACTCAAGCACTTCAATTCAAAAGCCTTTCTTACTGACCTTCAACTTTTAAATTGGCAGGACTTCTATTTTGCCTCTACAGTAGAGCAAGCAAATGTGATTTTCCAGAATTTAGTCTTGGACACTATCAATGGACATGTGCCTTTAGTTAAACAGTGTACCAAAAAGAGATCCTATTCCTGGTTTACAGCTAGTCTCACAGCTGCACTACTCCATAGAGATGCCCTATGGAAGGCAGCAAGAAAAACTACATTACAGGCCAACTGGGCAGCTTTTAGAGCCTCAAGAAATCAGTATACTAGACAAGTGAGGGCAGAGAAAGCAAGATATTTCTGCTCTGAGCTTAATGACTCAACAAACTGTGCAACCAAATTCTGGAAAACCTTAAAAAATATAGAAAGGCACAGCTCCACCAGTGCACTTCCTCCCAAAATGTCCTCTGGTGGTTCATGCTTTTCTGACAAGCTAAAGATACTAGACCTACTCAATGATCATTTTACTACTGCAGGGCTAGCGTTCGACACCTCTGTGGCCAGTAACCTTCGAGCACAAATGCTTATCCAGAACTCTACCTAGCATTAACTACACCTGGGCATATACTTGGCTTCTCTTTTTGCCCCATCACATTTAAGCAAGTAGAAGATCTTCTCTTAGCATTGGATACAAAGAAAAGTGAGGGTGCTGACCTTATCAAACCCTTTTACTTAAAACTAGGACATTATGCTTTAGCAGCCCCTATCACTCACCTCTTTAACTTATCACAGAAACACATAAACATAGAAGTTGATGGCAGATAAGGACTACAAGGCCCATCCAGTCTGCCCATTTCTTTTTCTACCTTATGAATGTGCCATCAGCCTTTGCTTTGTCAATGGTCAATCTATTCATACTCATTTGTATTGCTCCCTTATGACTATCCCATGCCTGTTTGAAGCCCTGCACTGTGTGCACATATAACACTTCCTGAGGTAGGCCATTCCATGCATCCACTACCCTTTCTGTGAAAAAGAACTTCCTCACATTACCCTTTAATCGGCCTCCCTCTAATCTCATGCTGTGTCCTCTTGTCCTGCTATTTTTCTTATATTGAAACATGTTAGACTATTTCACCTTGTTAATGCCCTTAAGGTGTTTCAATGTTTCAATCATATCACCTCTCTCTCCCTCCCTCCTTTGCTCTAGGGTATACATTTTGAGCTCTGTTAATCTGTCTTCATATATTTTCTGATGCAGTCCCTGCACCATTTTGGTGGCCCTTCTCTGGATTGCCTCAATTTGGTTAATGTCCTTGTGAAGGTGTGTCCTCCAGTACTGCATGCAGTACTCCAGATGGTGCCTAACCAGTATCTTGTAAAGAGGGATTATTACCTCCCTCTTCTGACTCGTGATACCCCTACTAATACACCCCAACATCCCCCTAGCCTTACCTACTGCTTTAGTGGTCTGCTTGAATGATGTCAGATCATCAGTGATGATGTTACCAAAGTCTCTTTCTTCCCTTGTGACTGCCAGGAACTCCCCTCCCAGCCTATTGGTGGCTTCAGGGGTTCTCTTCCCTATGTGCATGATCTTGCAGTTCTTTGCATTAAACCCCAGTTGCCACTCTTCCAACCATTTTGCTTGTTTATCCAGAGCTCTTCTTATTCTGCCTACCCCATCTGGATCATCTACTCTGTTGCAGATCTTGGTGTCATCTGTAAACAGACAAACCTTACCCTCCAGTCCATCTGCAATTTCACTGATGAAGATATTGAAGAGGACTGGCCCCAGGACTGATCCCTGAGGTACCCCACTTGTGACTTGCATCTCTTCTGACTGTATACCATTTACCACCACTCTATGTTTTATGCCCGTCAACCACCATCCCCTCTATTTGGAAAACTGCCCATGTAGTCCCATTATTTAAATCTGGAAATCCAAGTGAGTTAATAATTATCATCCAATATGCCTTCTTCCTACCCTGTCTAAATTATTAGGGAAGATCATCAATGCATAGCTCAGATAGTGCATGGAGAGCCACGACCTCCTTAACCCACTTAAGTCTGGGTTTAGAGCAAAGCAGAGCACCATATCTGCTCTTGCCAAGGTCTCAAATGACTGGCTAAATGCTCTGGATTCAAAAAACCATGTATGCGCTTTTGTTTCTTGACCTGAACAAAGCCTTTGATACCATGGACCACGACCTGTTGCTTGATGTACTAAAGAATGTTGGACTGGATCACATGACACTAAACTGGTTTACAAACTACCTTATCAGGTGCCATCAGCAAATTAAAGACTGAAGGGAACTCTCTCCAGCAAAAACACTACAGAGAGAGGACTGCAAGGGTCCATTTTAGGCCCTTTACTTTTTGCTATCTATATTAATAACATTAACACAGGTATTAAGTCAGCAAACATTCATCTGCTTGCTGATGATACTGTCATTTATCTAGCTAGGCCCTCCCTGGAACTAGCATTTACTGATCTCCAGATGGAATTTAACCTAGTACAGAAAAATCTATTACACCTAAAGTTACTCCTAAATGCCAGAAAAAAACTAAGACTATGCTCTTTTCCCTGTTGGTCACTGCATCCAATAAATGTAACCATGGAACTACACCTTATATATCCATGCTTTTAGGTGAGCCACTAGAACATGTGGACAAGTCTAAATATCTAGGGGTCTGGATAGACTTTAAACTTTCATTCTTCAACCACATCAAGGTGCTCTCAAAGAAGCTTAGGCAAAAACTTGGCTCCTTTTTCAGGATCAGGCACCTGTTAACCCTAGAAGCCAAAACTAGGCTAGTCCAAACAATCTATATGTCATTGTTGGACTATGTCAACTTTCTGTATGGGAAAGACCCCAAAAACTGTGTTGACTAAGCATGACATATTATACCATAGAGCACTTAGATTTATTACAGGCATGTCATATTCCACTCATCACTGCTCTCTTTACTCAACCTGGGGGTGGAACTCTCTGAGTTTTAGATGCCGAAGCAACTCAGTTCTATGGATATATACAGCCATTATCAATATGCTCCCTCGATACATCTCGGATTGCTTGTCCCATTGCATTTTTGGTAGTTATCCACTGAGAAGCTAACCCTGTATATCTCTTGTCATTCCTAAGGTCAGATCTCACTATGGTAAATCAGTAATAATTATACTCTTCCTGCCCTATGGAACACCATTCAAAAATCACTCAAACTTGCAACTCCTGTGAATCTGTCCCTCTTTAAAACCCTGCTTGATCACCCTTTCAAAGAGACATGTAAATATTTTATTTATTTATTGAAATGTTTCACCAGGAAAGGTACACTGAGCAACAAAATGCTCGTCTCATGGTATGACCTGGGGGTTACAGGGGAAAGCAGATGAGTACATGGTACATGGAATTCAGTTACACATTGGAGCATGAAAAAAGAGTAACATTGCATACATTGCCACTTGGAATTTGAGTTACACATTGGCACATGGAGTGAGAGTAACATTGTACAGGGATTTATAACAACCTTACATGCAAGGGGGGAGGCTACATCAAAAAGTGATATAAAATAGGTTAGATTTAAACAATACTATGTTGTAAGCCATGGTAGAACATGGAATTAGGTTATGACCTGGATTATGTTTACACAATACAGTGGTGACACCCATTATCTACAGGTAACACGTTAAACAGAGAGACAAGGCTAGAAGTGCAGTAGGGGCTAAGTGCCGAGGTGGGTAGATATATGCCAGCATTTATAGCTGATAGCTAAAGCAGCTGGACAGGCCACATGGGATCTATGGGGGAGCAGTGGGGGGATAGGAAGTATGAGTGGGGGGAAGGGGGGATTGGGCAAGTGAGGGGAGGAGGACAGATACATGAACAATTAACCACATAGAAGTTTGTCTGGGCAGAGGATAAGGAATGCCTAGAGGAGGAGTGATGGATTTGGACCAGCAGGTCATTCCAGAACTTTGGGAGATGGTAGGGGAATGTTGATTGGCCTGTACTGGTCTGACTGTGAGGGATTACCAACAGTTAGGAGTTAGTAGATCTAAGGGCATGAGGGTTGGAGGAGATGATAGACAGGAGGTGAGGTAGGGTGGAAGGGACCTGAACCAGAGGTTAGAAGCAAATTTAGCACTGTGGAGTAGGTGCCAGCTGTCAAGGGAGGGGGAAGGCCAGTGAATGGTAAAGCTCTCAGAGGTTGGGTGTGAGGGGGAGCATTGAGGGCAAAAAGACAGAATACATTGAAGAGGGGATCCAGTCAGTATAGGGTAGACTTGGGAGCAGCACTGTAAGACTACATCACAGTAGTTGAAGATAGGCAGTATCAATTTATGCACAATTTCACATCTCACAGGCAGTGGGAGGCTACTGTGGTTCCTGTAGAGAGTGCCTAGCATTGGGCACAGTTTTTTCAGGATAGAATCCACATGGCAGAGAAGGATAGGTGTCAGTCAAGCCAGACACCTAGGTACCTAAAAGTTGTTATGTCCTCAAGGACTGTCCCGTCAAGGGTGTGAAAGTTTGGGGGGTGTGGCAATCCTGGATAGTCTCTGCCTAATGCTGAAGGTCATGGAGATTGTCTTATTTGCATTAAGGGAAAGTTGGTGGGAGGTAAACCAGAGCTGAACTTTATTGAAATGAGCCTGTAGACTGGTAGCAACCTCCTTGAGGATCCGGCCAGAGGTAAAGACGAATGTGAAATCTGCATACATGTGAATAGAGGTAGATGAACAGGTTTGTGGCAGGTCATTTAGTAGGATGGAAAAGAGAATGGGGCCAAGTACTGAGCCCTGGGGAACACCAGTATTGATTCAGAGTGGAGGTGAGGTGGAATCAGCAGTTCTTACAGAATGAGTTCTGCCTTGCAGGTAAGCTCTGAACCAGTTGGTGGCAGTCCCAGATAAACCAGCTTCAGAGAGGCAGAATAACAACAGGGGGTAGGAGACAGTGTCAAAAGCTTTGGCTAAGCTGACAAAGATGACTGATGTAATAAGACCTTTGTACACCCCCGAGATGATGGTGTCAGAGAGTCTTAGTAGGGAAGTGACGGTAGAGTGGTTCTTTCTAAATCCAGACTGGAAATGCGTGAAGAAGTTGGATTCTCAGAGGAAGTTGGAGAGTTGTGAGAGTAGGAGGTGCTCCTGAAGTTTCGTGAGGGTGGGGAGGAGGGAGATGGGGTAGTAATTTGCCATGCTGGTGGGGTCCCCTCCTTTTGGAAGTGGTAGGACTGTGGCATGCTTCCACTCTGTAGGAACTGATTCAGTGGCAAATGATAGGTTTAGAAGGGTGGCTAGGGGAGATGCAATGGCCAGGGCAGATAGGTAGAGGAGTTTGGTGTCCATCCCATTAGGGAACTTTCCCTTGGAGGG
Organism: Neoceratodus forsteri; assembly: GCA_016271365.2. NCBI lineage: Eukaryota > Metazoa > Chordata > Ceratodontiformes > Ceratodontidae > Neoceratodus > Neoceratodus forsteri. The sequence goes on from CM028129.1 coordinate 1,024,476,135, forward strand.
GTTAAGGGTGAGTAGAGCATCTACAGCTTCCATAGGAGAGGTGTTCTGAAAGTAGAAGGTGTTCAGACCAGGGAGTTTGGGTTCTTCAGGATGGTGTGTGTGTGGGTGGTGTTATAGCTGGAAGAGAGGCAAGAAGAGTAGTAGCACATGTGATGAAGTATGAGTTGAACTCAGAGACAACCGTGAGAGAGTCTGAGAGAAGAGTCCCATTTGAGAATGGCAGAGGTGTGGGATTTGATGATGGGGGAAGGGAGTTGATAACTTTCCAAAATTTTGATGGCCTACATAGATTGGCATTGAAGGTGTAGTTAAAGTATTCGACTATGGCTAGTAGGGTGACCTTGGTGCATTTGTTATGGAGCATGAGGTAGGTGATGTTGTCACCTGGGAGGAGCGTAGACTTGTAAGTTTTCCAAGCCTTGTCCTGGGCATTTTGGCATGCTATTAGTTCAGGGTAAATCCAGGGAAGGTGTATTCCCCAGACCCTGATGTGTCTCATGGGGGCATGATTATCCCGGACTCTGAGGAAGGTGTTCCAGAAATGCATAAGGGCATCATCCATGTTATAATTACTAAGGTGATGACCTCAGTTTGCATGAGCTAGTTCTTTCAGAAGTGGGAAGGTTTAGTGATTTATATGTCCTCGCTAGTGACCCTCTGCTTGAATGAGTAGCACACCATGAGCTACAGCTCCTCTCCACCATTTCTCTCTATCTACTTCCACTTTGCCTTACTTTCTGACTGCACTGCATTGTCACCCTGAATCTACTAATAGCTACAAAAGCTACATGTCTTGCTGCTGAACCATAAACTTACATGCTATTTATCATTTGCATATATGTATATAACCTATCGGTGCACTGCTACAAAATATTGTATGTCTTCTCCACATAGTAACTCATTGTAAACTAATCTGCTACATATGTAAATATGTATTCTCAAATTACCCTATTATGTTATTCCACTGTATTTACCTTGACCTCCCCAGGTCTACCTTGTAAATTTTTTTTTTTTATTATTCTCAACGGTGCTTCGCTTGGTAAAATAAAGATTGATTGATTGAACTTATTTATGATTGAGTGTATTATGTGAATAGATTCATAAGTAAAAGCAAGATCTTTAGATCTAATACCACACATGTCTAAGTTAAAATGTGATAATCATTGTCATTTGACCTTGAAAGGTTTCTCAGCAGTAACAGACTAGTAGGATGCATTTCATTCCATTCAAATCTGTGATTTTTTTAAAACAGGTACTTTAAACCAATAGGAATTTTTTCTTGCTTTTTTTATGTATGATCTGGGTGTTAATAGAATGTGATTCTCTAAACAACTGGTATAGGTCTCCAAAGAAGGACTTGGTTGGTCCAAAAGCTTAGCCATTGTTTTCTTTTTGTAACATCAATGTTGGTCCAATAAAAGGTATCAAGCCATTTGCTGCTGGGTCTATTCTTACAAGTACCAATATGGAAATTAATATATTTTTGTGTGATAAAAAATAAGTGACGGATGCTGGGAAGCCTTTTGCAATTTGGGCTCATTATGTAGCACATGCTGTGATGTCTAACACTTTGTCTGAAAAGAACTGCTGTTTGCAAAAGTTGATAATAAGAGCTCATTCTCACTGAGTCAATGTCCTGCTCATTGTTGTTGATTTTATGCAATACCTGTAGTTCATTTCTTGGAGGTCTTTTATATGTTAATATTCAAAATTGGGGGGGGGGCAAAAAATACTCCACTCGGGCTGTTGAAACATTTCTCAAAGTTCCTTATTTATTTTTGTGAATTGCCCTGATGTTTCACACACTTGTGTTTTTTCAAAGGGCTTTTCATATATTCTGTAAGAATAATAGAAACATATTGTTTATAAATCTAACATTTTTGGATTCAATTTCTTTTCATTTTATAAATCTTACATTTTTGGATTCTATTATACTTTCATTACTTCTGTGCTTCTTTCTCATGCTACTGTTAGTACATACTCTGTGCTTTATTCATTCTTATAATTAAAACTTTACAAAAATAATATACAGTAATAGAGAATGTGTACCCTGTATTCGTGCTTTGTTTCCGCACTGGCTAGACACTTTTTACATCTGCCTTTGCCTGTTCTACTGATTCATCATGGCAAGGAATTGTACCAAACTTGTGTCTTAACTATAATATAAACAATATGTGAAAATGCCTTCAGCAACCTTATTTAGCAGGTTATTTTCAATACAATAATCACACAACTTTCCCTTATTGATACCTTTTCTGTTATAACCTTGTACCATTTTAAAAGATCTTAATTAGCTAAATGTTACCTTTTGCAGCTTTCTTTCAGCTCAGCATGTTCAGTTTCCTTTGTTCTCTGTGTTCCTTGTATTTTAGGTTCTGTTTTTAATACATTTAAAGTTTTAATACAATCAAATGTCTTAGTAACTGTTTAAACACTTCTGCAATGTTTTTACCTGTATAACTGGTTTTAACACGTTTTACTTACTTTTGTGCAGAACGTTGTTTCCAACTCATTTCTTTATTTTTTTATTTTATTGCCAATCCCTAGAAAGAGAATGGATCCTTTCAGTATCCTTCAATATTTTATTTTATTTTTTCAGTCCTATTAATCTTCACTTGTATGTTACTGTCTCACTTTAGCTGGCTTCACACAAGTAAAGGGTACCCTATAAGACAACATATAGACTGTACAACAGAGAGGGTAATATTTGTATTACAGTGTCCATGTGACCACTTATATGTGGGGCAAATGACCAGAGCTTTAAAAACACGCATACAAGAACATAAAGGGGATATTAGAAGACAGGAAGAAAAAATCACAGGTAGCAAATCACTTTACTGAACAAGGACAAATGGGAGCCTCACTCAGATTCTGGGGACTTGAACAAATTCAAAAACCACTAAGGGGAGGGGACTATCAAAAACAGTTGGACAGAGCAGAAAAGAAATGGATTTTTCAGTTACAAACCCTGGAAAGAAACATAGGGATGAATAAGGACACAAACTGGAATGCCTGCCAGTAATGTTAAAATAAGTAAGAGAGATGGAGTATGGCTCCATAGGCAAAAAACTAAAATTAAAAAAGAAATACAAAATAGCAAGGTTAGACAAATTAAAAAATGAACACTTTACAAAATGGGTTCTTTTTATAATATAATAAATCCTAAAAACAGAACATCAATGTGATAAAATGTGGCCAGTAAGCAGTAATGAAAATTGTCCTCCACTTTAATATACAAATGGTATATGGAAATTTAATAGAAGATAGCAAAATTCCATTAACAAACTATATGTCAGAAACATGAAAGTGACATTACAATTAGTGAAATCTTCATGAAAAAGAAGGGATATAAAAGCAAATTTTAACCAAAATGTGGTAAAGTAAGAAACTATAAGGTTAAGAATACTTTACATTCTGTGGTTCTTCCCCCCGCCCCCCATTGCACTATCCTCCCCATATAAAGAACACACAAACTAAACACAAACTTAAACACATTGAAGAATCACAGCTTATTAAGAAAACCCAACACCTCAAGGCATCATTAGTTTCTCAATAAACTCAACATTGAAAAGAGTAATTAAATAAATAAAAAAAAGACACACTGTGGCCTAGGCAATGGCCTGATCACAACAAAGGTTGCTAAGTGATCATGAGTTGAGCTTAATTGGAGCTCATCCATTGCAGGTGAAACTGCATGTGGTGATCAGGCCAAGAAGTATTTAGCAAGAGAGTTTGCACCACATACACACACACACACACACACACACATATATACATGTACATACACATACACATATACATATACATATACATATACATATACATATACATATACATACACACACACAGACACACAGTGGCAGCACCAAACAATGCAAGGAACAACAACAGAATCAGCACATGGTAAGAAAAGACAACTATTTAGAGCTATTTTTTATCTAGGAGCTGTAGCTATGTCAAATAAATTTAAAATGTGATTAAAAGAGCATATTTTCTTTACATACAGATACAAGGCTCACATAATAAAGCTAAAGAAAGAATTGAAGGTGACTTCTAACACTATGCTCAAAGTATCTACACATACTAGCCAGGTAAAGTGAGATAGTAACTTACAATTGAAGATTAATAGGACTGAAAAAAATATTGAAGGATACTGAAAGGATTGATTCTCTTTTTAGGGACTGGCAATACAATAACAAAAAATAAAGAAATAAGGAGTTGGAAGCAATGTTCAGCACAAAAGTGAGTAAAAAGTATTAAAACCAGTTATACAGGTAAAAACACATTGCTGAAGTGTTTAAACCATTACTAAGAAATTTGATTGTACTCAAACTTTAAATGTATTAAAAACAGAACCTAAAATACAAGGAAGACTGAGAACAAACAAAACTGAACATGCTGAGCTGAAAGAAAGCTGCAAAAGGTAAAATTTAGCTAATTAAGATCTTTTAAAATGGTACAAGGTTATAACAGAAAAAGTGGCAATGAGGGAAAGTTGTGTGATTGTTGTATTGAAAATAACCTGCTAAATAAGGTTGCTGAAGGCATTTTCACATATTGTTTATATTATAGTTAAGACACAAGTTTGGTGCAACTCCTTGCCATGAAGAATCAGCAGAACAGGCAAAGGCAGAAGTAAAAAGTGTCTGGCCAGTGTGGAAACAAAACATGAATACAGGGTACATATTCTCTATTATTGTATTATTTTTGTAAAGTTTTAATTATGAGTGAACAAAGCACAGAGTATGTACTATCAGTAGCATGAGAAAGAAGCACAGTGCTAATGAAGTATAATAGAAAATCTTAATAGAAGAATAATGAAAAGAAATGGAATCCAAAAATGTAAGATTTATAAACAGTATTTTTCTATTATTCTTACAGAATATATGAAAAGCCCTTTTGAAAAAGCACACATGTGCGAAACGTCAGGGCAATTAACAAGAATAAAGAACTTTGAGAAATTTTGCAATAGCCCAAGTGGAGTACTTTTTGCCCCCCTCCCATATTTTTGAACATTAACACTGACTTTGCCCTATAAGGGGGACCATTCAAACTGTTTTAACAGTATCCAATTACCCATGGAGTGAAACATTATAGCTACACACCTCTCATCAGCCCTGTTATATGCTCTTTTGATTATTCATTTCGGGTATTAATTTCCAGACTTCTTTGCCATTTCTATTGAACCTGCTTGGGACTGTTGTTCTGTTGTACAGTTTCTTTTTTGTCGAAGAAACTGCCCTGTTGGAATATTGGTTATCATGTGTTTGTGGATATTACTCTCTGCCCTTAAAAGTGTTCCTATCAGTAGATTTTTTTGTAAATGTCAGTATATAGCTTGGAGCAACTTATGTGCAGTCATAAATAAGATGTTTCTGCTGCTACAGTTTACTAGAGATCACATTTTTCACTTTTAATGTTCCTTTTCAATATTTACAGCACATCTTGGTAGTACATCTAAAATGTCTGTATAGAAAATGTTTGCCTCTCCCCTGTTAACCTCACAGTGCCTTTGTTTATGACATTATAGTGCTCGCCATGTCAACATACTGTGATGTCACAAACAGCAATTGTGGTGTTAGTAGGGGAGAGTCAAATACGTTTTGAAAGATTCAGTGAAATAATTGCTGCTTTATCTACAATATTTAGAAGACCAAAAGCAGGGGAAAATTAGGAAAAATAAAGAACTAGAAAACAATAGTTAAAATACAATGGCTTGATTTTCAAAGAGCCCTTAGAATGATACAAGTTGCATCACTCTAGGGCTGTGGCAAACTCCAGGTGCATCAGGGACCCTGTGCCCAATTTTATAAAAGGGGATCCTTGCCCCAAAAAAGCCAGGAGTTGTCACAGTGCCAGATAATTGGTGCATCTGTGGGAATTGCCACAGATCTACCCCTTCATTCATAGCACTTCAGGGACCAGGATGGTTGGGGGTGGTGAAACTGCTTGCCAGGAGATGTCCATGGAGGCAGAAGGGGCAGGAGGTGTCATGGGGGCATTAGGGAGACAGTGTGCATGGGAGGGAGTGATGTGACCCCCAGTAGGGGTTCTGTTTACATAGCCATAAAGCTGATGGGATGGGATCATGGGGGTGGGGTTCCAGGGACAGACAGTATCATGGACCCAGGGGGGCACAGCCCTGAGGGTGGCCCCAGCCACCTAGAGCTATGTACATACTTGCTGATTTGGGGAGTGAGGCATGTAAAAGTGAGATCTTCAAAGGCATCTGTTGGCACTTCTGGGTGTGCTGTATCTGTTCCTAAGGTCCCCCTGAGGTAGATTCTGGATCAGAATGTCTTCAGAACGCTGCTCCTTTGCATACCCACATGCATATATCTGCTTCCCTGCTTCCACTGTTTCCAAGTTTTTAAAATATATGCACTCCTTCTGCCTGATATTTTCATGGACCCAGGACTGAATGTAATTCTTTTCAACACTTGGGTTGAGCTGACTGATTTGTTTTAAAGAAAATGCCAACTGTCAAATAATGTACCAGTCCCAGTGCTGTTCTTATGTTACTCCTGGATGATATGGGCATCCTCTTTATCAGAACAGACTTTGTTTCTCTCCTTGCCAAACATCGGATAACTTGGGTAAGGCTGTTGAGTACAATTCTCTTCTTACTGTCCTTCAAATGTATTGGTTAAAAGGCACATCCTCTCCTGCAGTAGCAGTCACTTTCCTCCCATGTTTGTTTCACTCTATCACACTGGCATTTCACTGGCTATGTAAACAACACCCCCCACTGGGTGCCAAATCACTCCCTCACATTGCCACTGTCCCCTCAATGCCCTCTATGGCACCCCATGCTCCTACTGCCCCTGACAGTCCACTATCAGACCATAACCCCCTTTGCCACAGTGTGTGCTACTGGTGCAAGTCTCTTAAACCACCTCTTGGCAGGTCTCAGTGGAGCCCCTTGCTGCATCCATGACATGGCTTACAAAATCCCAAAAAGGGGATGGTGCAGCCCCCACTGTGACGCAAGCCCCCTTGCAACCTGGCGCAGGAGTGCATCTGCCAATAGCATGGCCAGATTAATGGAAGTGGGGGCCCTACTCCAAGTCATATTTTGTGGCCTGGGGGCCCCTAAATGCCAACATCCCACTCTTCTACAGTGCCGGGCTGGCAAGGCAGCAATGACCAGGGTACTCAAGCAGGATGTGGTTTATAATGCTGTGTTATGCCACATGACTTGACAGGTCACATGCCTTGATTATAAACAACACAATTCAGAATGACCAATTACTGCATAAAGAAATATTTTATCGGTACAGTATTAACATTTTGTAAATTTTCACTTTTTAGTTACCTATAACTTGTCTTGTTTTTCCCTTGTCACTACTGTATGTACCTTGTAACTATTTTTGTTATTAATAATTATGGATTCATTATTAATTATGGATCCTCTTTTCTTCCTCTTTTCATCCCTCCTCCGAGACACACCTGGACATTAGACTTGATTAGTGTGTCCTGCCTTCCCAGATATCAAATTCAAATTTCACATAAATAATTTAATAAAATAGGGATTGTAGTTGCCACAATCTCCTGCTCATGCCTCCATAAATACATTTTCTCTTTGCAAAACCAAAACACTGAAGCGTGTATTGAAGCAGTTAATGGGGCTCAAAGCTCCCTCACATCATTTCCCTGCTCAAGATTCCTTCGAACTCCAAACCTGAGACATGCTCAAGCTCCTTGCCTCCGCACTGCATCTGCCAGTAACCCTCCGTGCAGCTATCTTTGTTCTCAATTTTGTCTGTTCTCCCACTGTCTCCTGTCCTCCATCTCCATTGTCATTTATAGTTTTGTTGTCAGCTTAAAAGTTGCTTTGCTGCTAATGCTGAGTTGCCACATCCTTGCCCCCACTCCAAGTCATTAATGCCAAAGCAGCTAAAGAGAGTTGTGCCAAGAAGACTGAGCCTTAAGAACTCTGCAGGACCCGCAGGTGTTGACTGCAGTCACTTCAGAGATTAAGCTTCCTAGAGCAGCCTCCTGCAACTTCCCAGTAATGTATATGACTCAAATCAAACCAAGACAAAACTGTTCCAGCAAGAGCAAGTCCCACAAGTTAGTTCCCCTCAGGTGACTTATCAGCACCCCATGGTCCACTCAGTGCTAAACTTCAAATCTTATTAAAGACTCATCAGTACACTACTCAGGTTATTGAACACTCACAGACAGACCATGATCAGAGGCAACCACAACTTAGCTTGTTTCTCCAAAGCAATAAAATGAGTTATTTCTGCATCACAATTGGCTTGGACACTGCAGAACACAGACAACTAGTCAACACAACATACCTGGTGTGGCCTGACTGATGTGAATGTAATGAGTCCAGTCTGTCCTCTTGATTGTTTGTTTCCTCAAGATCACGTAGGCGGCGGTGACATGACTCGGCCCTGCAGTGCAGCCCGGCATGGGAGGACTCCTCACAGTCACAGCAGAACCAAAGGCCCAACTAGCAGCACTAACTGATCCTGGCTAGTGGCTACACGGAAAACACCAGCAGCATGCGACGCTGCACTGAAACCGAATCCAACTCTAGGCGACCCCCTGCAGCCTGCTCAGACTCTGTCTCTCTACTTCTGTGTCTTTAGGCAGAGACTCTTCTTCTTTGATAGATGAGACCAGACACCGGCACCAACAACTGACCACCACATCTCTCTCTTGTTTTCCTACTCTACTCCTCATCACTGCCTGGCCACACACTCTGATGCCATGCACACGAACGCACTGATTTCAGCTCCCCAGCAGTCACACCTCCAGAGCACCTCTGATGGACATGATTGGTTGTGTGTTGTGGGGTCAGGGTGGATCAGAGGTGAAGTCGGAGCTGCCCATCAGAGAGACTGAGAGGCTTGCTTGTTCAGAGCGGCTGTGGGGGGAGGGAGGTCACCATTCACCAGGCTGACTCAGTGGGGTGGGGGGGGCTGACTGACTCCAAGAAGGTGGGTGCTATTTGGGCAGTTCGGCCTGTCGGCGGTCACCCAGTACAGCCCGGATTAAAGAAAGTAACTGTAAATAGGTTAACAGTGGGGGCCCTCCTGAACCTCAGGGCCCTACGCCATGACGTAATTGGCATACAGGTTAATCCTGCCATGGCCAATAGGGTGGCCCAGGATGGGTTGGGCACAAGGCATCACAATTTTAACAAAGCCTGTGTTTGAAAATCTGGATTACTGCAAAGTCTGATGGAAGGTGTCACTTGTATCATACTGATTTTGGCACAGGCACCTTATGTCAGACGTCACCATTTGGAAATTGGGCCAAACTTGTGCAAATCTAATGTATTTAAGATTTTTATTATAATAGTTGCTCTTTAAAATTGAGTAGAAAAATAACTTTCTTTGCTACTTTCAAACTACTGCTGCTGTTTAAACATTGCATAATTTCATTAAATTCATAGATTGTGCATTCCCACAGCAGTAGACAACTGCTGATGTAACATTTCCCTAGTCATTTCTTGTTCAGACATTTGAAATTCACAAGCATCCAATAATGCCTCTGGGGAGACATCACTCCATGTATAGGAGGCCAACACAAAAAGCTTCTCAGTTTGTACTTTTTTTGTTAAATGAGTCATAATACTACCATCATATCTAACAGTTACAGCAGATGTTATGACTTGTACTTCTGCCCTATCTGAAGCATAACCAGAACAAACATGAGCACAGTAAACACTGATACTCTTTTTTTTAAACTTTATTTTCATTTTTAACTACAACATCTTGTCAAACATTCAGTCTGGATTACATGTACAATACATTATTTATACATTTGCAGCTGATCTCATCCAGTGACATTCCTATTGGTTTACTGTTCTGTTAGTGTTATTATTGAGTTGTAGCTTAATTTCAAAGTTGTTTATGTTTAATTTAACTCAATATAAACCTTAAAACATTAATTTAATTTATAAATCAATGATCTTGAAAAAAACAATAACTTAAAGTTCATTAACCTAAAAACTTAAAATAAAAGACTGCCGTCCACTGCCCCTCTCCATCCCTCCCACTTTATTTTCTGTTAGACCATTATTTATTTATCTTCCCACCCCTCCTCCCTCTAATTTCCTCATTAGATTTCCAGGAACAAACCCAGCCAAGGGGGAACTAGTTATTCTTTTATCATATGTTTACCACATATATCGCCCATCTAGTCCCTCTGTTAAGAAACTGGGCCTGCCTGTGCTGAATCACATAAGTGATCCTCTCCATCACATGTATTGAAGTGACTAAGTTTACCCACTCTTTTATAGTGGGGCTATCTCTCTGCCACCAGCCTTTAGTAAGGGCCTTGATTGCCACTACACACAGGATGTGCCAAAGGTACTGGCCTCACGTCCCTTCAAGGTCTTAGGGTCAATTCCCAACACTGTTTGCTTTGGGTCTATGTCCATAATTTCTGTAAAGATTGGTTTAAGTGTTTTATAAGATCCACCCCCCCCCAGTAGTCACTTATGCCAGGGCATTGCCAGAATGAGTGTGACCCACAGAGGTTTCCCCACACCCTCTACAACATGCAGGGCTGCCTCCGGATTTGATTCTGGCCTGAACCTTAGGTACAATAAAATCTTATTCTAGTTTTCCACCTGAACTCATGCCAAGTAGGCGAGCTAGTGATACCCCATACCCCCCTCCAGCTCCTATCCCAATCAGTATTTTCTAGTGTCTCTCCTAATTCCTCTTCCCATTTAATTTTAGTTCCTCTGGTACTATATCCTTGATCTATGAGATAATAAGAGTATAATATTGTGATGGCACCTCGTCCCTTTGGCGAGGCCCATATTTTTTCAAAAGGAGGGGGAGATACGGCCCTGGCCCCCACCATTGCTGGCTTATTTAACTCTGCACAAACCCAATTTCTCACTTGATGATAATTAAATCTGTCCCTTGGTGTCAAGTCATATGGAGTCTGAGCTGCTTCAAATGGGATTGGTGTGCCTCCTTTCAAAATCTGCTATGGGGAGTAGAGTCCCCTGCATGCCTGAGTCTTAAAGCAAGGGTCATGGGTTGCTGGAACAAAATGCACATCCCAGACCCACCACTTCCACTTCCATATGTGTTGCACTGTGCCCCTCTATTGGTCCCTCTCCTCCATCCTTCTAGGGCAGCTTCCACCCCCCCCATCTTTTGACCACCCTGTTGGGCATGCACTTGTCTATTAAAAACAATAGCTTGAAGTGGAGGATCTTCCACTTGGCCCACTTCTATATTTTTCCAAAGGGAAATGAAATTCAGGTGCTGCCACATTAATACTATATTCATCCATTGGGCAATCTAGTACCCCGGCAATTACGGAACTGCAAATCCCCCTTTTTCCTTGAGTAGATATAAAATGTTTTTGGAGATCCTTGGCCTTCTGGCCCCCCAGATAAGGGAGTGTAATTGTCTCTGCCAAGTTTCTAACATTTGGAGAGGGACTCTACATGGGACTCCTGAAATAAGTATAAGAAATGAGGGATTATGTTCATTTTTGTGGATTTTACCTATGAGTGCAGGGGTAAGGGTAGAAGGGCCCATTTCTTGTAATCTTGGGTTATATCATTCACCACTCTGGGATAATTATCTCTGAAAAGGCTTAATGGGTTCAATCCTAAATAAATCCCTAGGTATTTTAATTTATCCATTCCTCACTGCATTGGAAATCTTTTCCGGAATTCTAATGGGACTTGGAAGGAGCATGGCAAGACTTCTGTCTTATCCTTATATAAAGTATATCCTGAAACCTCTGAGTATTTCTGAATTTGACTGACTATCTCATGGAGGGAAGTTTCTGGGTTGCTCAAAGAGCAGGACATCATCTGCATATAACCCTAACTCATGTTCAATCCCCCCCCCAATTTCCACTCCCTTTATCTCCAAATTCTGGTGAATTGCCTGAGCCAACGGCTCTCCAAAAATGGCAAATAGGGGAGAGAGGGAACATCCCTGTCTCGTGCCTCTTTCCAAAGGAAAAGCCTTCCCCAGGTGTCCATTTATTCACATGTATGCTTTAGGGGTAACATAAAATTTGGTTATCAGTGTGGAGAATGCCTCCGGAAAACCAAAGCCCACCAGAGACTCCTGCAAAAAAGGCCATAACACCTTATCAAATGCTTTTTCAGCATCGAGGCTCATGAGCAGGGCTACTTGCTTTGTCTTGTTTAAATGATCTAAGACATCCATGGCTCGATGGACACTGTCCTGGGCCTGACATCCCATTACAAAACCCGTCTGATCTGTATGCATAATCTGTGGAATAATGCTTTCAAGTCTCCTAGTCATGATGCCCACCATGATTTTATAGTCTGTTTAATATTGATATCGGCCTATATGAGGCACCTAGTTGGGGAGGTCCCTGGCGGGCTTGGGTAACACTGTGACCACAACGTATTTCCAAGATTGAGGAATTTCACCACCTTATACTAGTAAGGAATTGTATACCCTATCCAGGACTGGTACCAACTGACCTCCGAAGAGCTTATAGAACTCTGCTGGGTAGCCATCCATTCCTGGGTACTTCCCTGTCTTAAGTCTGGCTATTTTGGCTGCTATTTAACATTCTTTTATAGGTGAAACCAGCCTGGTAGTTTCCCCCTCTCCGACCTGTGGTAACTGCAAGTCCTCTAAGTATTTGGCTATCTTTTCTGGCTCAGGCGGAGTACCCATCTGGGACTATTCCTGATAATTCGGTAAATATATCCACTATGTCCACTGCATCAGTCTTGTAATGACCTGTGTATGGGTGTTTGATTTAAGTTATAGTAGCTTTGGCCTTTTCTACCTCAATCTGTTGGCCAGTAATCTTGATGCCCTAGGTCCTCTCTCATAGTACTTCTGCTTGAGCTATAACATTTTCTGTTCTATCTTATATTCTAAAATTGAATTTAGGGATCTCTTAACTACTTCCACCTCCTTCTTTTTTCGCATCATATTTCTCTTAGAGAGCACTCTAGCTCCTTTATTTGGGTTTGCAGAGCTGTTCTGTGGATCTCTCTCTCTCTCTCTCTCTCATATTGTACTGCCTTTGAGATAAGGTGTCCCCTGAGAACCGCCTTTATTGTATCCCATAGGGTAGAGGTGTTAACCTCAGGAGTGTCGGCCGGCCCATCGGCGCAGCGGTGGGATTTCCACTTGCGACGCCCGGTGACCCCGGACCGAGAGCGGACCCGAGTCATCGGAGGGCTGGCGAGGCGATGGATTGGCGTCCGTTGGACTGCTCTCCTTCTCCGGGGAGGTTGGGCAGCATCGGGGTGATGGGGACTCTAGGCGGAGGCTAGGAACACCAGCTGCAGCTCAAAAACATGGAGGCAGGGCAGGGCGTCATGCATCGTGCGTCCCGCCTTCCCAGAAAAGCGGAAAGGGGCGGTTGCCGGCCACCCTCCATGAAACCCGCCCATGCAGCTCGATTAGCCCCCAGGCCAAGTCCTCCCACCGATTACGGTCTCTGCGGGATGTTCCTCCTCCATCCCGTGGCCCGCCGATGGGGGTAAGCCACGAGGTATCGGAGGACTAGAGGCGATTTGGGGAAATTGGAAGCCGGCGGTCCGTGACCGGGTTGAGAGTACTGGGTGGCCGGCAACCAGGTTGGTGGGAAAAATGTAAATAAAATAAAAAAAAAAAACCTCAGGAGCGTCATTATGCAGTAGTATATCTTTGATCATTTACCTCACTGATTCCTGATCATCCTTTTTCTGTATTAAGGCTAGGTTAAGATGCCATAATGTCCTTTTCCTGCTTTGTCCTAGCTGTACTTGCATTAACAGGGGTGCATGGTCAGAGATAAATCTCCCCTATTTCAATTTTCTTTAACAGATCTATATTTTCATTCAATATTGACCAGTGATCTATTCTGGTATATGTTTTATGCACTGCAGAGAAGAAGGTATAATCTATATGCTGACTGTGAAAATCTATCCATGTGTCTAAATAGCCTAACTCCATCAGGAGGTTGTTAACCTTAGAGGCCACTCTCCTATCTGACCTAGTAAACCCAGAGGAAGTATCCAAATAATCATTTAATGCAAGGTTCAAATCTCTGCCTATAATTACAGTTCCCTACACCCAGTCTGTCAATTTCATGTAGAGTCTTCTGTAAAAATTATAATCTGAACCCAGGGGGGCATAGATTGAGTCCAATGTAATTTGGCCATTGTAAACCCCTTTCAAAGCTGCCAAGCAACCCTCAGCATCCACTATATAACCCTTAGTTTCGAAGGGCACCCCTTCCCCTCACTAGGACCACAGTTCCCCTGCAGTGACCCCCTTGAAATGTGGAAGCCACTACCCAGGAGAATCCAAATTTGTTTAATTTATCATGTTCAGATGAGGAGAGGTATCTCCTGGAGTATGCAAAATTGTGCTCCGGACTTCTTGACGTAGCTAATGATTTTACTTCGCTTAACTGGATTTGTTAGCCCATTAACATTAAAGGAAAGAATGACAGTATTTGTCTTAGCCATTTACAGTTGTGTTGGATTTCCTACATAATTATTCCAGGGCGGAGTGGAGAGTGACCTCTGAGGAGGTGGGAGCACAGTAGCAGACCAAACAGCAATCCTTAAAGTACTACGTGGTTATAAATTAACTTCTGTAACTATAACATCTGTAACTAAGCTGGTTAAAACCATCTTATACTGGCATAACATGTTATATATATACCAACAAGGAAACTTTTAATAAGAAATAAAGTAACAGGGAACTTCCAAGGAAGAAGGCCTAGCTATGCAAGGCCTTTTTGCCATTCCCAATAGTTGGGGAAGTGGTGAAAAGGGAGTATTGTATTTCCCTACTGAAAGGGCCCCCTTTCCTTAGTCCAAACTGAGGTGGTGGGGTTCAAAATACAGTGAAGTACCAGCAAACCAGAACATGCTAGAGTTCACTGAAGACAGTTGATTTTACCACCCTCCCAGCCAACCCACTCTTTTTTTTTTTAACCATCATTTAGTCTCATAGAGGACATTCTTCTTCACGAGATTCCCTCATTTATCCCTCAAACCAAAGACCAATAAGAAGCAATGTCCTTTATTTAAGTATCCAATCTAAGTTTTGTCATCCATTACTGACTATTACTATAATTTTACTATTACTATAATTTTAAGCTGTCTATTATTCCTTCTGAGCTCTCCTTGAGAACAATATATTCCTTTCCCATCTCTCTCTCTCTCTCTCTCTCTCTGTCTCTCTCTCTCTCTTCCTCCTCCCTCCCTCCCTGTGTCTCAAAAACCTCAGAGCGTTATTGTTTTAAATTAAAGCTTTCTCTTCAACCAGGTATCCCACATAAGTATGCACTATACAGAGGATCAGTGTTTCCTGTAGCATCCGGGGGGGGGCAGAAGAGGAACTTCGATCAGCACATTTAAGATCCATATTGCCTAGTTGTGCCAGTTCTGCAAAGTTAGCGGTGTTTTTATTTTGTATACGTGAGTGGGAACATCTTAGTACCCTCTGTTCAGCCAAAAGAGGAATCGCATACCATCTTGCGACACACTCGAGACTTGATTACTTAAAGCACAGAACAGAACTCTCCCTTCAATGATCGTCTTCTTCACCATCGTTGCTGTCAATGTTTACTGGTCATTTTTTCATTAGGTCTAGTAGCAGTGAGGTTGTATGCTTGGCAAACTGGCTGGGAACTTGTTTCCACCTCCTAGAAGGAACATTCTCCCAGAGCCCCTCCAACTCCCTCTGTTTCTGCGATGGCGATCTTAAAGGGGCAGAGGGGTCCAGACCATGTTTTGAAAGGGCTGCATACGCTTATTGCACTGAGTCGTAAACCTCAGACGCTTCCTTCCAATGGATTCTGAGGTGAGCAGGGTATAGCATTTGAAATTTTATTTATTTTTCCCTGAGGAGTTTTAATATTGGACTGTATTCCAGACGCTGCTTTTGGATAATGGTGGGGTAGTCCTGATCGAAAAGTAGTCTTGATTCCAAATATTTAACTTTTTTTTTTTGCCATGCACATTGGAGAATGTCTTCTTTTGTTCGGTAACTGCTGAATTTTATTATAACTGACCTAAGACATGCTGCTTCACCTTTCAGCCTGGGCATTAACGCTCTATGTGCATGTTCAATTCTCAGCTCATAAGTAGCTGGCAGCTCCAGTATGTCCTTCAGTAAGTCCGTGATGAATTCAGACATTAGGCCTTTCTTCGCTCCCTCCTTCAGTCCATATAGCCTCAAATGGTTATGCCTAGAGCGACTTTCAAGGTCATATTTTCAAGATCTGTGATACGGTGACATAGAGCGTGAACTGTTTGACCAATATAAAGAATGTTATCTTCGGCCTGAGAAATATGGTCTTCCGACTTTTGGACCCTGCGTTTCAGCTGTTGCATATTTTGGTTTAGCTGGTAGAACTCTGCCTTATTTTCTGCCTGCATTTCCTTGATCTTTGAGGAGGACATCAAATCTCCATTGGGTGAGCAGTTATTTTCTGATTTTCCTAATGTTCTTAATTTTCTGTCTCTTGTTGCTCCACCCCAGACTACCTAGCAGTTATCTTTCTGTTCTTGCACTTTTGACAATGTCAAATCCTTGACTGTCTACCCCCCTTTTCCCCACCCCTTGCTCCAGTTATGTCACCCTAGGATGGCTTTCATTTGTATCTGTGTTTTGCTATATATATATATATATATATATATATATATATATATATATATATATATTTATATACACCTGTATTGTTAATTGTGCATTTGCCACTGACTGTTTGCTACTGTGCTAGTCCATACACATGTACTGTAATGTCTTTTGCTACTAAATTAACCTCCTGACCTGAATTGTACCTTACTACTACTTGCTTCTATGTTAACCTCCTGACCTTGTATAGTATCTTAGCACTGTTTTGCTTGCACCCATTGCTGATGTGGAACTTTTGTAAAAGAACACTTGGTTCAAAGGTATTTGTAATCCTAGTGATAAATAAATAAAATATATTCAGTGGTTAGTGTGGCCACTAACAAGTAAGCAAGCATGCTAACCTGCGTTTATGCCAGCACTTCAG
The DNA here is from genome assembly GCA_016271365.2 of Neoceratodus forsteri. Classification (NCBI taxonomy): domain Eukaryota; kingdom Metazoa; phylum Chordata; order Ceratodontiformes; family Ceratodontidae; genus Neoceratodus; species Neoceratodus forsteri. The sequence goes on from CM028129.1 coordinate 1,024,493,127, forward strand.
GTGGGGTGATATTCAGAGGCCCCAGGACTACTGACCAAACCCAGAATCACAATTGCACTAACCACACCACTGTGCCTATGCAAATAAGGAAGTCCGTCATGTGTAATGGCACAGAGGTATATTGAAATAGTTTTGGCAGTGCTGAACAGCTCCCAGAGCAGAGCTATTTACTGCTGCTGAAAATGGCATCTAAACAGTGCTATGGCCATACTGCTACTCATCAAATGGAAGACAGCTGTACTGCAGCCACCTGCCCCAGTGTCTGGTAGACATCCTCCCCCAGTCACCCTGTATCAAATCTCTTATCGTATTCCTGAAATGTAGTGGACTTCACTCCAACAATCATCCCAGGTGTTCTGTATAATGAAAATCCCAGGTGGGCTAGCACCCCCACTCTGAGCATCAAATCCCCCCCTTCATGCGTGGGCCAACCCCCACCTGCCCACCCACTGAGGAACCCATGCCCCTCTAGTACATAATCAGACTCCATGACTGTCAGATGGTTACTGACTGAGCAGGTGAGCTGAGGGTTGTGCTGGAGTGGTGCAGGACAGAAGGTCCTTAGCAGGTGGGTTGGAGGGGGGGCTCAGAGGATTTCATTGGGGGCTGGCACAGAGGGTGGCTGTGGTGCTCAGTGCTAGTCCACACAAAATTTTTATTATAAGGGGAGGCCTGGGATGACTGGGTGGAGGGGGATCCTTTAGACAACAGAAGTGTGATGAGAGATGATACAGGGGCCATCAAGTGAAGGAGGGTTCATTAGACACCAGGGATGTCTATCTACTTTCAAAACATGGTTGCTAAACAGCTGCTGCATGGCATGCAGGTGAGCTCATAACAAGCACGCAAATGGCACCTTAGTGCCTTGCATGCCCGTTGGTTCATTTGCATGATCATCCTGAATATGGCCTACAGGAGCCCTGGCACTATCCCATTTTTGGTAGTGCTATGTCCTGTGGGTGATATGCAGCACTGTTCATGTCAGTGGCATATCCTCTTCTGAAAATGGTGTAGTGTATATCTCTGCCTGCCTCCCCTTACCTAGGTATGATCCTCTGGTAATGCCCACCTCTCTCCACTATTAATGCTAAACAAAAGTGTTTCATCAGTATTCCTGCCATTTCCCTGTCTCTCTTTACCCATTCTGACTTGCTCTTTAGTCTCAGTACCACCATGTCATCCTCTCACTGATGCATTTAAGCAATATCTTGTATCTCTCCCTAACGGCTACTGCAATTCTTCCCTATGCTTTACTTTTCTCATTACCTTTCCACCTCCTTCAGTTTTTGAAAGCAAATCTCCATCTTCATCCATCTGATTTGCCTAATACTTTATGAAGGCCACACTCTTTTCTCTCAATGTAGTCTCCACCTCCTTTGAAAACAATAGAGGTTTCCTTCTCTAGTTACTCTTGCTAACATCCCATAGCACAGACTACACACCTGCAATATCCTGTCCTTGATCATGCCACATGTCTGTCCCACTGCTGAGCCTCTCCTTTCCCAGCTTGTCCTTGAGATTCTCCCATATGGTGTGGAATTTTGCATCTCTCAAGTCCACCACCCTCACACAAGTGTAGTACTTTTCCGCTCTAGTCCTGATGGGGATTCACACTGTTTGATGGTCACTGTTCCCTAAAGGTTCCCTTATGGTAACCTCCTCAGTACTATCTCTGTTAGTCAGTATCAAGTCCACCACTGTGCCCTCTGATGTGATTTTCCTAACTAGATCACTCAGTTAAGCCCCTCAGAAATGATCCATCAAGACCTGAATCTTAGCAGAGGCCATTGTGGGTATTCTCCAATTCACATCGGGTATATTGAAGTATCACAGCAGCAGCAACTCTGCCCGGTCAGTCATCTTCCTTATTTTCTCCCAAAATTCATTGTCTATCTCCTTTTCCTGTGGTAGTGATCGGTTCACAGCCTCTAGTCTTATATTTTTCCTTCTTCCTGTCTCTGTACCCACATCAATGCCACTTCCCACCCTAGTACCTCTGTACTGATTACAATAGTATTTATTCCTTCTTTAACATACCGTGTCATGCCTTCTCCTTCTGTTGTCTGTCTCATCTGAACACAGAGCATCCTGTGTTGGCCATGTCCTTGTCATGGTGCTGTGTGGCCCACTTCTCTGTGCTTGCTGCCATTGCTATTTGTGTCTCCACCATTAGAGCTTCCAAGTCACATTTTGTTACCCAGACTCCTAGCATTTGCACACATGGCCCTCCAGATCCCTGTTTCCCCCTCTTTTCACCATTTTCCATGGTTTTCACCCGCAGCTGAGGCCTTTCCTCTGGCTTTTTTATCTGCCAGTTTCTAACTCTCCTGTGCTCTGTGCTGCCCCCACCAAGTTCTTGCTGGCCCCTATTCCCTCCCTGTGCTCCATGTCTCTCTCCTTTGTGCTAACTAGTCCTGGGGGAAGGCAATTTTTACTCCCTTTGGCTGGGTTAATTCATTCTTCTTTGATTATAACTCCACCCCTGGCTATCTGAGCTTTTTGAACATTCTAACTAAAAGCCTGGTGCCCTGACAGGAGGATATGACCTTGTAGTGTGGCCTTGTATTGCCTAGCACTCCTTCATGCCTAGCCCTAGTGCCTGATCTAGTCAAATCCCTCTTCATGCACCACTACCTTAGCCAGCTGTTGGAGCATGTGTTGAGTAGGAGTCTATGCATTGTAATTCTGGAAAAAGTGCTGCAAGATCACTTTCTGGAAGAAAACATTAACATAGCTATCAGCCATATGTCGGGTTAATGTAAATGTGAATGGTATGATTGGTAATTGCTAACTTTACAGTGAGTTTCATTATTGCAGATTTGACTTATGAACTGTTAAACCTCTCATTCTCTGCTAGTCAAGGCACTATGGTGTTTCTTCTGCCATTGACTACCTGGGTAAAGCGAATTCCATGACAGCTTTTGAAAATGGAACAAAAAGAAGTTGCACTGAAGAAAAGTGTAAATCTGATACATTTGTTTCTATTACCCAAAGAACTGTTAGTGGGCAATGCTCTGCAAGTAGGGATTAAGACTGGAAATCGTGAATGGTAAAAGACCCATAAAGAGAACTACTTCTGCCACTCACCTGAGACAGCCTTGCTTCCATTACTAAATCCACATAAAAATTATCTCCCAACGCATAAGGTGTCTGCACCTGGTCATAATAATAAGCCTCACACAGAATACACTGAAAAAGAAAAATTTACAGATAGGAGTAAACTTGACCAGAAAAGGTAACTCTTCATGCAATTCATAATAAAGTGAACAGTGAAGAAGGGAGTTATGGTAGGAGAAGATGATAAACAGATCATAAACATGGACAATAAAACAGACACTAATGAATGCAAAAAGGAACAGAGCAAAACAGGAAAAACCATGCAGGGGAGGTAGGAATCTATCACAAACCCTGGTCCAGATTAGGATGAAGAGGGCTCAGACAACAATACAAAGACTCACTTAGCAGCTACCACAAGTGGGGAAAGTCAAAGCTAATTTTTCAAGAAGGAAAGAGTCCATGCCCCTAAAGGAAGAATGCCCACTCATGGGCTAAAGAAATCCTGGCTTTACTGGGGGCCACAGCATTAAAAATCAATTAACCAAGATAGGAAACCTGGCTGATGAAGTCAAACAAATAAAAAGCTGATCTAAGACAACTACACAGCAGGTTTCAGGAAAATGCAAAAAAAGGTTTTACAGACCCAGGTAAAAATTTTTAAATTGGAAAATGGGGAAACTGTTTCTAGAAGGACATTGCAATGTTTATGAAATCCAAATTGACTAAGGTGTGTGACCAAGAATTCTGATCAAGACAGAACAATATCGGAATGCTGTAGTGGGGATTCAAGAGAATGGGAACAGCCTAAAACCTTGATGAACAATATAAAAAATGTTTTTCTCTGCCTTTTAAGATGGCCCGTAACTAGCTGTAAATATGAAAATAGTTAAAATTCAGAGTTCTCCAAAACATAAGCTGAGAGATGACATGCATTGCTGTACAGAAACATCTGACTATACTAACGAAAACCTAGTCTTGGCCATATTAAAAATAATGCTCCTTTTAGAAACATAGAACAAATGATGGCAGATGGAGACCAAGGTCCATCTAATCTGCTCAAGTGTTTCTGAGAACTTCACACACAAACCATGCACAAGACAATAGTGGTGCTTTCAGCTAAACAAATGCCAGTACAAAAAAGCTGAAGCACACACAAACCCCAATAATAGTCAGATCCGGAGCATATAATGTCAATTTACTTCACCAATAAAACCATTTAACACGTTTCAGACAGAAGTAGTTTATCAAAAGCTGAAAAAACAATGAACACACCTCACAGTTAAATACCAAACCACCCATTACATCACCATGACGAATTTTAAAATCATTGGTACAACAATTAATCAACTTACCCTGTATGTTAACTCTTAAAGACATAGAAAAATTGAAATTCTATATAACACATAAAATACAATTTAAATACTTTCAAAACTACAGTCTAAATATTACTTTTATCTACGTTCAAAATGTGGTTTTAATTCCAAATGTGCATTAATGCCTGCTTTCTTATAGGCATATAAATGTAAAATCCATTCATTTTCCTTTTTTAAAATTTTATTGTGGTAATTACCACCTCGCGAACCATGGAAGATCTTTTCTATGCCTAAAAACTTAAATCCATGTGTTTCCAATCTCTCTCTATTCTCATAAATGTGTGCTGCTGTTGCATACGTCAAATCCTGTTTGCTGATAGCTCTAACATGTTCCAAAACTCTAATCTTAAAGGCTCTTTCTGTTTTGCCCACATAGAATGCTCCACAGCTACATCTTGCTAAGTAAATGAGTCCCTGAGTGTTACATGTAATCAATTGTCTGATGTCAAAAATCTTTCCTTGGTGATTACTAACACTAAAATCCTTCTCTTTTAAAATGTGGTTGCATGCACTACAATTTTTGCACTGCACACAACCCGTATAGTTTGCTAGCCAACTATCGGTGTGATTTACTGCAGCTGTAAAATGGCTTCTTACTAAAGTATCTTTCAATGTAGGGGCATGTCTAAAGGTTAAAATCAGAAGCTGGGCAGACACCTCACATAAACCTGGCTCTGCAGTTAACACTCGCCAGTGTCTCTTGATAATTTGTCCAATTTCCCGACTTTGAGGGCTAAAAGTAGTTACAAAATAAAATCTTTGATTATTTTCTGACGTCTCGATTTTGTCCATTAGCAAATCTTTTTTATCTACTAGAACTGCAGCCTGACACCATTTATCAATAGTTTTTCAGTATAACCTCTATTGCTAAGTCAATTTTTTAAGGCTGTTGCTTCTATCTCAAAATCAGTCTCTTTGCTACAATTCCGTTTTAATCGGAGAAACTGTCCTTTGGGAATGTTCTCCCTCGTATGCAATGGATGGCAACTTGTAGCAAACAATACAGTATTGCCATCTGTGGGTTTTCTGAAAAGATCAGTGTTAACTCAACCTTCTTTGTCACGGATGATCTGCACATCCAAATAATTAACAGATTCCATGCTCACATTATATGAAAATTTTAAATGTGGGTTTGTACCATGTAAAAAATCAACAAATTCTTCCAACATTTTTACATTTCCTTTCCAGGTTAATATAATATCATAAATAAAGTGTTTCCACAACAATACATTATAAAAAAATGGATTTTTGTTATTATTGAAAACAACTTCATATTCCCACTGGCCCACATACAAACTAGCCACTGATGGTGCACAGGTGGCCCCCATAGCAGTTCCCTTTATTTGTCTAAAAACATTCCCATCAAAAACAAAGATGTTTTTAGTCAGAACATGTTCAAGAAGCTTTAGAAGTACAACTATTTCCTCTGTCCAAAACGCTTTAAGTGGTTTTATTGGTGAAGTAAATTTACATTATATGCTCCGGGTCTGACTATTATTAGGGTTTGTGTGTGCTTCAGCTTTTTTGTTTCTGAGAACTATTCTCATCTCAGGACCTAACCCCCCCCTCCACTTCTGTTTTATACTCCCAACTGCTCTTCATACCTTTGTTCATGCATTAGTTTTGTTCCAACTCAGTTTAAATGATGTCAGGGTCTTAGCCTACACCACCTCAGTAGGCAACCGATGCCATGGTTCTACCACCCTTTCTGTAAAATAGTGTTTCCTAAGCTCCCTCTTGAAGGGTCCCCCCCAACTTCCACTCATGATCTGTAGCGCTGGAATTGGTAATTCTAATGAAAAGATCAGATGAGTGCACTTTGTTTGTTCCTCTTAGTAACTTGTATATCGCAATCAAGACCCCACTTTCTCTCCCAGCCTCCAGTAAGAACACATTCAGTGTTTCTAACTGCCATTATGAGAGCACCTGGAGGCCTTGAATCATTCTGGTCACTTTTCTTTGGATGGTCTTCTGCCTATTCTCATCCTTCTTTAGATGTGGATTCCAAAGCTGGGTGCAGTACTGTAGATGGGGCCTTAGCAAGGACCTGCAGTGAGGAAGGGAGTATTACTTCCCTGCTTCTGCTGTCAAATCCCCTCCCTATGCACCCTAGCATTCTGCTGGCCTTGCTGTAAGCTGTGTTGCATTGGCTGGTCTGTTTGAGGGTACTGCAAATGATGATCCCCTAGGTCTCCTTCTGTCTGAGAGACATTTAGCTGGACCCCATTAAGCATGTAAACTGTCCTCAGGTTCCTCTTACCCAGATGCATCGCTTTGCACTTTTTAGCACTTTTATTATTTCAAATGTGAAAAAAGTAGTAAGACACAAATTGGGGAAAGAAGGGTATCATTCAAGTTGGGAGATAAGGGCAATTAAAAAATAGAATAAAAAAGTATAGGCACAAATTGTCATTACTATCTTGCATTAGTGCTTTCAGTTTTTATACTTTTTTTTAATTTAAGGATGGCTAATTTACAAAAATGTGCAATTGTAAACAGTATCCCGGAACACAAAGAGACTAATTTTGCGGTTCAAAGGGATTATATTTTAACACATTCAAGGAAATTGCACATTGACACATCAGTGTTGATGGAAAGAGAATTGGTCTCTAAAGATATAAATTCAGCTTAGTAAGGGTTGGGACGTGGTTGTATTTTACTTAGTGGGGATTAATAGACATAGATGGGTGTCTATACAGGGTAAAAGGATTTTGGGGGGGCCAAGCACTTGTAGTGTTATAAAGATACAGAGGGACATACTGTAATTGTCAATTTACATATTTATAATCAAGATTTTATATTTGTCTTTGGTTAATTTCAATGCTTATGGGGATTTATTTTTCAAACAAATTGCACAAGGTTTCTAGGCAATGGGATTAGGACTAATCACACTGGGGTATAGGAGACTTTTATTCCCTCTTGAATCCAAGATTAGATAAAACGTCATTCATCATTAGTTAAAATAAAATAACTTTAGTCTGTTAAGAACTTCTTGAAGGATAATATGGAAAATGCCTGGTGCTTATGATGGGGTAAAATATTCATATTTTAAATAATTTAAAACACCCCTGAACTGGACTACATTATGATTAGCAGAAATGTTATTTCTTCTATTGTCATGACAGGTTATGGTAATATTGCAGTTACTGACCAGGTTCTTGTTTATGTGGGTATTATTCCTACTCTAGACAGGGAATTTTGTCACTCTGCAGTGCATCAGGGTGCCGGCATTAGGGCGCCGAATCACTACAATGCCAAAAATCCTATTTTGCCACCCTCTCCCTGAGGTCTGCTGCCTCCCCCAGAGTTAGAATATATAGATGGGGGGGGCATGGTGGCACAGCCCCCCAGAAGGGGAGTCATGGGGGGTGCAGTCTCCTGCAAAAATAGGGGTTGGAGACATAGATGTTTGGTGCCATAGTGACTCGGCACCCTAATGCTGGCACCCCGCAAGGGTGGAACCATTTTGTCATACCCAGATAATTAATAATCTGATCCTATCTTGTTTCATGAAGACATAGTGTAAATGTTAAATGAACAGATTTGGATATTTTGAGAAAGAAAATTTATGATAAAGAAAACCCAGTGCACAGAATATGGGAGGCTGGAGTTTAGAGGTTTTAAGATGGCTGCCAACACTGTTCTGTGTTCAAGCTCTGTGTCTATTTTGGAGAAAATCTTTGTTTTGATATTCAATAAGCTTGATCTGTGCACTCTTTTTACTTTCAACGGACAACTGTAATACTTTAATGGATTGGTAGATAGAAAGTAAGTCTTTTCGGAGCATGTTGGACATTTACCGAAAAGGTGCTATCTGACATTCTGTCTGTATGTGTCCAGATCTGTTTAATTCACATTATTCTGTGATATAGCTGATGGCTAAATAATTGGCAGATACCTACTGTAAACAATGTCATATACAATGGATCTAGCTGTCTCTCTCAACTGCAACTGGAAAAACCTTTCTAAGAAAGATAGGAAAAGTGAGTGAGACAGAAAGGAAAGAAAAAGGAAACTACATTATCTGTTATTGAAAGCCCAGAACACATCAATTATCTTTATGGGCCTTTCAAGGCTTTTGGCTTGCTGGATCATGTAGTACACCTTCTCAAGATCAAGGCCTTAGGTCTCAGCCAATCAGCCATCAAATTGTTCAAAAACTGTCTAACTGTACCCAGCTAGTGCCCACACAAGACACTAATTCCAACCTTTCTGTCTTAATATTGGGCTTCCTCAAGGCTTAATTATTGGTTCTCTGCCATTCTCTGTTTTTATAAATGACCTCCCAAAGCACAATGAGTGATACCAACAAATGAATACAGATGACACCATATTTTACTACAGTGCAATGACAGTACCCAAGGTAAATTCAGTACTCTAATCTAATTTCAATGCAGTCTCCTCCTGATTCATCAACAACTGCCTAATCCTTAGTGCAATATATATAATATTATATTATATTATAAAAATATATCTCCATTATAACAACTATATAAAATAAAATGTACAATATAGCTATGGCCAAAAAGGGGGAGAGGAAAAAACACAGTACTTGAGTTAATAATCCACCCCTACCCCATCTCACATTTCATCTACTCCTTCTCCTGTGTTGCCATATAATTTTCAATTATATGAGTGTACAACATTACCTTTTCTGTCATATCTCATTCCTGCACCAATATTTTACATATGACCAAAGTTTTTTTACATTCCCCGAGCACAGGCATGCGGGAATGGCATTCCAACCCAATATTCCTCTATAATATACGGACTGACTTCCAATATCCAAGTCACATGTGGGCAGCTCCAGGTCTGGCACCTTACCAAATAAATAACTAAATGCATAAATAAACCAACTAGACAAATGAGGAACAAAACTGGTCCAAGGGACCATTACTTAAGCCCTCACAAAGCAAGGAGGCATTCAATGTTTTACACCGGAGCTTTGCTTGTTAGGGATTGGACTCCAACAGTTACTGGGTATTTGAAGATATCACATTACATTAATTTTGGCTGCAGCCAAATTAGTTATTTTGAGGCATTGGCTAGAGGTACACCCCCCCCCCAAGTTACACAGAATAGCATGCCGAAATATTGTCCTTTCTTAGAATAGAGAGTGGTGGCCAGTTTGAGACAGTCTCTCCTCTTACAGGAAGAAATGGGAAAGCATGGATGCGCTTTTAAATGCAACCTAGTCTTAAATGTTTTCTTTATCTAAATGTGTCCATTTGTGTGTTGGCTCATTTTGGGTTCTAGGGGTGAGAGTTTGAGTCCTCTCCTGGATGTTTGTCCACTATGGGTCCCCACTTTAACTTCTTTGTACAGTGATTAAGTATGTGAAGATGCCCAATAACCTCACCTCTTTTTTTTTTTTGTATAGCCTGTCTTTACCTAGACCACGTTGGGTCTCCACTTGATCCACTTTTTGATGCTACCGTATCCTTGTTCAGTGTGTTTCCCTGTACTGTACACTTGCACACTTGTATTAAAAACTTCAACAAGCTTACTAAGTTTAAAAAAGAGGCGTTCAGAACAATTTTAACCAGGTGGGGTACGTAGATAAATTGTATACTAGAAGTGTGGTTTCTGTAAATTTGGATTTTTATTCAGGTTATAAAAGGTATAGTACTTAACACAGTGCTAGCTTGAGTTCAGGGGAATGCAGTTGAAAATTTTCCCTGCATTTGGCAGAAGGAGGACCTAGGACCACATTATCAGTAGCAGCCTACCACCGAGCTGCAGAAAGAGGCAGTCTGCATAAATACAGACCCACCCAAGCATCCCATAGCATGATGCCCCAAAGCAGGAGTGTTGCATCTACCTAAGGGACATCTGTATAGTGGCTGTAGATGATTTTGCAGTTCTGCAGGGGATTCTGTTGGTGCAAGTATTTAGTAACTATAGAAGGATAGGCAATAAAGGGAGCCTAGTATTCCCCACCTGGGGTAGATTAACTTAGTAATTAGTGAGTGCATAAACTGTACATCACAGAACTGAGTTAATTAGTAGTGGTAATAAATTCTCTATCTAGAGCAGGGGTATAAGAGGAGCATTTAAAGGGATGTCGGGTAGCTAGCCATGTAAATCAGTATTGCTGGCAAAATTCCCTATATGGAGCAGGCCAGTTTAGGGATCAATAAAAGGGTAATAGGCAAGTAACAGAAAGTAAACATTAGTACTGAGAGTCCAGTCAGTTAATCTGTGTAGGATGACAGGTGATAGTAAGGAGCCTAGGAACAATAGGGGAGGCAATCTGCTGTAGGTATTGTGAGATGCTCATCTTAAGACTTATGCTGTGGAGGAGAGAACACTGCCTGATATCTCAGACCATTGGGAAGCTCCATGCACAACTGGAAGCAGCAAAAGGAGATATCTCAGCTGCAACACCAGCTTAACTGGTACCCATACCACACACACACTCCTCCAGAGATGCACTGGCCCAAGGGACTGGGGTTGGTGGTAAGGAGGCAGAAGGGAGGCAGATGTAGATGCAAGTGGTTAGCCAAACCCACAAAATTCCAAAATCAAATCTCTCTAAACCCCTAATTGAGGTGCAAGTACATGACTCCAAGAGTTGTGACTCAATTAATCAATCTAGCCGGCATAATGAGACCTACAGTAAGGCAACTAGGATGCTGGGGTGTATTAGGAGGATTTTGAAAGCAGAAGAAAAGGGCCATCACTACCTTTCTATAGATCACTGGTGAGGCCACACCTGAAATAATGTGCCCAGTTATGGAGTCTTCACCTAAGGAAAGACAGGGTGGAAGCAGTGCAGCATAGGGTAACCAGAAGGATTCATGGCCAGTAGGGCAAGTCCTTAGGGGATTGGCTTCAGACACTGCACATGTACTTGCTGGAGGCCAGATAAGTGAGGGGCAATATGACTTAGACTGATCCAATCCAGTGGCACAGAGGATTGAGATGCCAGATGCCACACCTCACACCATGCCAGTCAACTGGGCTTGAAAGTGAGCTTGGGTTGCCGGGGGTCAGCCAGGGAGGAGAAAATCAACTGTTCTACACACTGCTATCCTCTCTTGGGGAGGGTAGGTGCTACTCCCTTGGCATCAGTGACTTCCACAGGAGGCTGGGGATGCTACAGCCATGGACCATGATGTAGTGTAGTGGCAGAGTGCCTTAGAAAATCACTAGCAAACAGGCTAGAAGGAGGGGTGGAACAACAATGGGGAAACATCAAAACTGCCATCACAGAGGCAACAAGCCTTTGTGTGAAGCAAATAAATCAAAATGAAAGAAAAAGCCACTATGGTTCTCAAAAGAGGTGGTGGTGAAGGTTAGGGAGAAAAAGATAGCATTTAGAAAGTATAAGAAAACACAAAAGGAGCAGGACAGAGAACTGTACCAGTTAAGGCAGAAGGAAGCAGGGATGGTAGTCAGAATAGCAAATGCTCAAACTGAGGAAAAGATAGCCAACTAAGTTAAGAAGGGGGATAAAACCTTTTATAGGTATATCAGGGAGCATAGAAAGACAAAGGGAGGGATAGTGAGGCTGAATAGAATAAACGGTGGGTGGGCAGAGAGGGACAGTTAAAAAGCAGGGACACTGAATGAATACTTCTGCTCAGTACTCACAAAAGAGGAGGAGAGGGAGGTGCCTAATCCAATTAACAGAAGTACACTGGATAGGGAGGCTGATTCCAGTCCTTTCACAGAAGAAAGGGTTCTGAAAGAACTCCTAAAACTGAAGGTGGACAAAGCAATGGGGCCTGATGGAATTCACCCCAGAATTCTAAAAGAATTAAGGAGAGAAGTAGTGACACCACTGATTACCTTTTTTAACAAATCATGGAGGATGGTGTGGTACTTGGGGACTAGAGGAAGGCAGATGTGATTCCCCTTCACAAAACTGGGAGCAAGACAGGCAGGAAACTACAGACCTGTCAGTTTGACCTCTGTGGTAGGGAAAGTGATGGAATCACTTCTGAAGGAAACAATTGTTGAGTACCTAGAGGCCAGTAGGGCACAAGACCAAAGGCAGCATGGGTTCACAGCGGGAAGGTCATGTCAGATGAATCTAATTGATTTCTTTGACTATGTGACCAAAGTAGTAGACCAGGAAGAGGCTGTGGACATGGCCTACCTAGACTTTAGCAAGGCATTTGACACAGTCCCACACAAAAGATTAGTAGTCAAATTAACCAGCCTAGGAGTGGGTCCCAGGGTGGTATCCTGGGTAAAACATTGTCTGGACAACAGGACTCAGAAGGTAATTGTAAATGGAGTCCACTCTGAAGAAAGAGGGGTTACTAGTTGGGCACTGCAGGATTCAGTACTGGGTCCAGTCCTTTTTGATGTCATTATAAGTGACATTGCAGAGGGACTGGAAGGAAAAGTATGCAGCTTTGCAGATGACACAAAAATCTGCAACAGGGTTGATACACAAGGAGGCATGGTAAAGATGAGAAGGTACTTGGCAAGGTTGGAGGAATGGTCAGACATATGGCAGCTTGGATTCAGTGCAATGAAGTGCAAAATAATGCACCTGGGAAACAAAAAAACAGGGGAATATTACACAATGGGGGAGGTAGTAACAACAACACAAATGGAAAGGGACCTGTGGGCAATATCAGATGACATTAAGGTTAGCAAGCAATATGAGAAAGCAGTAAGGAGGACTGGGGGAATACTGGGATGTGTAGGGCGAGGCATCACCAGCAGAAAACAGGAAGTTGTTATCCCTCTGTACAGAACATTGGCGAGACCCCATCTGGAGTACTGCATCCAGTTCTGAAGACCCCATCTCTACAAGGACATAGACAGGATGAAGGAAGTCCATAGGAGGGCAACTAAAATAGTGCAGGGTCTGCAAGAGAAGCCATATGAGGAGAGACTAAAGGAGATTAATATGCATATCCTTGAGGAAAGGAGGGAGAGGGGGGACATGATAGAAACTTAAGTACCTTAATAGAATCAACAAAGTCCAAGAGGGTAGCATCTTTCAGAAAAAGATATGTAAGAACAAGGGTATGCAATTTGATGATGGAGCGGGGACAGCTCAGGGACAATGTGAGGAAGTATTTTTTCACAGAAAGGGTGGTGGACACATGGAACAGCCTTCCTGAGGAGGTTGTGGGGTCTAAAACTGTGGGAGAATTCATGAATGCATGGGACAGACATAAGGCAATTTTTGTGGGGGGTAGAAAGAAATAGGCTGGTTAAATAGGATCTGCAGCTTATCCTGTAGGTGGGGAAACTGGGCAGACTAGATGGGCCAAGCGGTCCTTTTCTGCCATCAAAGTCTATGTTTCTATGTAGAGGTGGCAGCAATGATGAACATCTGCATTGTGAGTGCAGAAGCATGCGTGCTATGCACTGGGTGCAATTGCACATTTGTGACTCTGGGAGGGGTCATGTTCACAGCTCATGAAAAACAGAAACAAAAACAGCACTTGGTGATGATGAGGATGAGCCCACAGCAGCCCCCATGTCCTCCACTGGATCCTACCCACTTAGGGCACTGATATTATCTGACATGCGCTCCTCCTGCCAAGGGACTGGATTCATGGAGTGCCAAGGAAGTGATGGTGGCCCCACCTCAGTGGGTGCAAGCTGGGGGGTCATGGCAGCAATGGATTGCAAAGCCAGGAGTTCCAGAAGATGACAATGAAATGGGAGGATTTCAGGCTGGGTGTGAAGAAGCTGAGAAGGGCTGCATCTGAGTGAGATCCCAGGGGCTAGTGAACAGATGGAAAAAGGTGAAAAAAACAAAACAAATATATGACTTAAACTTTAAAGGTCCCAAAAAGGTATACAGTGAGTGTGGCAATTTGGCTGCTGCTGTGTAATTTTGCAGACATATTGCTGTTATAATTTTCTGTGAATTTGGTTATGTTTAAAAGTTCCAAACAGGCCAGAACTAAGGGCTGACAAAATAATGACCAGTGTTACTGAAAAAAAAGGTCATAGAAAAGAATGTACTGTATTGCAAAATATCTGACATTCTTCTGTGTTCTGTGGACAAAGGCTTAACCAGGAAACTAAAATCCCATTTCAAAGAGGATTGGAAGTTCCTTGTAAGCTTATTAAAGGGAAACAGAGGTAATAAAATCTTCAGAACATGGGAGAAACTATCCCCTGTCATAAAACTTTAAACTCAAAGCAAAGTGGGTTTTAGGCAAGAGGTATCAGCAAGTTGCCACCAGTATATTTACTCTTTTAATAAATGGTAGTGAGCTGAGGAATATCTGCTCTGGAAGTCTATTGTGATTACACTTCAAGTGTTGTAATTCATCTCAATTTAGAAGAAGTCAGGAAGGATGAGGGAAGATTAAAGGCTGTTGGGACTGTAGGACATCTAATTAATTAATTAATTAATAATCTTGAGTCCCTTAAAAAATCTTGGAAATAGCAAGAGAGAGATCCCTACTGGCCCAAAACGATAAGACCATAAACGAGTTATAGACTGCGTGGACCAAGGTATATAAAGCCCTCAGAACAGGGTATGTTGCACACTTTTTCATGGGACACTCTTCCTGATACACTGAGCAAGACTGACTAAGGACCAGTGAATGCAAGAGACAACTAGGTCTTTGCAGGCTTCATTTATTTTCTGCACTTTGATCATCCACGAATCAGGTAGAAACTGGACAGTTAACATTTATATTTTTCCAACTTTGTTTTGTTATTCTGTAACCAGATTATCTGAAATCTTTTGTTTGTAAATTTTCTATAATAATCATTTAGAATTAGTAAAAGCACTTTACTGCCTGTCAGCGATTTGTGTGTGTGGTGTTAAAAAAAAAAAAGTGGAAGATTTATTCAAATCTGAGACCAACCTGGTAAATGCAAGGTGTCACCATCATTACAAATGATAGGATCCTGGAAGGGAAAATCTGGGTGCCTTAAGTAGGGGAGATACACTGGTCTTGGGAGAAGTCTGTAAGGGAGTACCAGGTCCCTGTACCACCCGTGGGAGAAGATACCAATCAGCATTACCAAAGGTCAACCCTGAAAAGAGGTCATAATGCCTCAGCCCCACCCAGTACAGCAACCAGGGTGGGTTCTCACCTAGCTGCAGACCTGAGACTGTATTTTACCTTTACCCAAAATTTAAAGAGGAAGCCCTGGGACCTGGTGGCGAGTGTTCAGTTGTGAACTCGGCATCCACTCTAGATGGACATGTGGAGGGTATTCCTTCTCCCCATCACAGATTGCATATAGGGGTGGGCACTGTGAGCTCAGTGTATCTGACCCCTAGGAGTGGGTTTGTGACAGATCTGATGGCATAGTGGTGGTATCCAAGAAATACTGGTTGCACAGGCATAGAGGTTGGATTTGAGGCCAGTGTATCAGATTGATGAACTGAAAACAATATAAAAACAAACAAGCCAGATTTGTAAAAAAGTCAAATCTGGTTATAGTATAAAGTTCCTTCCCTGGTTTTTGAGTTTTTTTTTGATGGAAGTGTAGCAGAAGTTAGGGAAAAAGATGTCTTCCAAGTACAGCGAATACACTGCAGACCACATAAGGCAGTTGTGTCAGGAAAAAGGGATCCAGTACAAGGGACAAACCAAAAAGAACCTCATGGAGGCTGTCATGGCAGCAGATGAGCAAGTGGTTGCCCCAAACCTTGAGTCACAGCAAGTGATTGAAAGGGACCAGACCTTGGGTGAGGGGGGTGCCAAGGGATGTTGCAGTGTCCTGTCCCAGGGAGCATATCAGCAAGACCAAAGGGAATCCAGAGCCACAGCATCAGGGGAAGGCCACCACAGAGCTGGAAGGGATCAGGCTACAATTTGAGCTGAAGAAACTGGAGCTGGAGCAGAGAAAGTTCAAAGCCCAACAGCAAAGGGAGTTTGAGCTGAAGAGATTTGAACTGGAGATGCAGAAAAAGCGGCACCACAGAGAGGCCAAGGAACAGCAGCACCAAATAGAGGCTAAGAGGGAGGAAAAGCAGTGCCAGAGTGAGTTTGAACTGGAGAAGCTAGGACGTCAATGACCAGCACCAGAGGAGGTAAGTGGCAAGGGTGAATCTGAAACTTCAGGGCAGGGGTATAAGTTAAATTCCAAATTAATAGATGAATTTAAAGAGGGGGAGGATATGGATGCATTTTTGAATTCATTTGAAAAGGTTTGTATCCAGGCCAAGATTCCTAGGGAGTCCTGGAGCTTTCAGCCATCCCTGCTGCTTACTGATAAAGGGTATGAGGCAGTAGGCCAAATGGCAATGATAATAGGCAAGACTATGAGAAACTTAAAACTGCTTTACTTAAAAAGAATGAACTGACTCCTGAAGACTACATGGTTAAATTCCATAAACTCTGAAAAAGCCCTGACATGAGTTTGAGGAAAGCAATCAGTTTTTGAAATGTTGGTGGGAAGGGTGGCAGCAAACTCTGTGGGGAAAATTGAGGAGGTTATATGTTTAGAGCAGTTCTTTTGGGCTTGCCCAGCATGGGAAGGAAGGAAACATATTCAATTCAGTGCTTTAGAGTAACTGGTAATTGCTATTTTTCTTTTATACTTAGATTGTGGGCTTTTAGTGACACTGTACTTTCTTTGTTGTCTTTACTTAGAATTGTTTTTGGGCTGTTGAAAATTTAAAACGTAGTGGTGGTGTATTTCTGTGCTGTCTTTAATTGCTGCAAATTTTATCTTGGCTTGTCTGACTGCCCTGTAGTTGGGTGAGGGTGTTAATTGTCTGGCCTCTGACCTCAGCTACGTGATAACTGTAGGTGGGGCTTAGTCAGAGTTGAGGTAGCAAGTAGAGTTTTATTTTCTCAGAAGAAGCCAGAAGGGGAAGGAAGGAAACATATTCAATTCAGTGCTTTAGAGTAACTGGTAATTGCTATTTTTCTTTTAAACTTAGATTGTGGGCTTTTAGTGACACTGTACTTTCTTTGTTGTCTTTACTTAGAATTGTTTTTGGGCTGTTGAAAATTAGAAACATAGTGGTGGTGTATTTCTGTGCTGTCTTTAATTGCTCCAAATTTTCACCCCCCTCCCTCCCCCCAACTCTTAATTATATGCCATGTTAAATCTGATTGACAGGAGCAAAACACAGGGTATAGTAAGGGGTGTGAAGTAGGAGGGGCATAAGGAGGAAGAAGCCCACCCTCAGCACGACAAGTGTTTTGACTCATTTATTTATTTATTGGTTTCTTTTCTTTTTTTTTTTAAATAAAATTATCTGAGGATCAGTGGCAGGATTTTTAGGACAGTAAATTAATAAAAAGGGAACTAGGAGAGCTTCAGTAGTAGACAAGTAGCAGAATAGCAGTATAATTGCAGTATAATGTGGGGAGTGGTGCAATGCAGTGGCTGTGGGGCAGCCATATTCAGGCAGACCTTCTGGACACTGAGGTGCTGCCCTATCTTCATGCATCTCTCTGGACTGTGGGATGAGGTAGCCAGACTCAGAGCGGAAGTAAACTGGGTCAGGAGTACCATCACCCCTATCCAGAGACCACCCAGTCAATGCAACTGCCTCAAAGGATGCCGAGAACGAGGAGCATTTGGATGACAGTGGGCTCAGGGAGGGTTAGAGCTGTCAGGCAGAGGCACGTCCCAGATCCTATTCCACTCAAGAACTCATATGCCACACTGGCAAATGGGGAAAACCAAATAGAGGTACCCAGAGAAGTGGAAGGAAAGGATGTGGAGGTTAGCCAAGGAGATGACCTCAGCGGGGAAAGCAGTGGACCCCAGAGGAGGAGGAAGCAAATCCTGGTGGGAGACTCCATCATAAGAGGGATTCAGTTAGGAACACAGGAGGGGGAGGACAGGGAGGTGAGGTGCCTACCAGGTGCCACGGCATGGAGGGATGGATGGAGGGATGGAAGGAAGATCCTGGGGATCACTGGGAAGGCAAAATGGAAGGGGGAGCTGGATCTCATTATCCACCTAGGTACTAATGATCTGGCAAATGGGGAGCCAAAGGAAGTTCAGGAAGAGTTTAGGAAATTGGGGAGGGGTCTCAAGCAAGTAGCTACTTCTGTCAGTTTCTCAGAAGTACTACCTGTGAGAGGCAAGGGAGAGCATAGGAGTACATGCACCAGGAACTTTAACTCATGGTTGAAGAACTGGTGCTGTGAGGAAGGGTTTGGATTAATTGGTGACTGGGGACCCACCTGGAGGGATGGAGGTTTGTTCAATCCTGATGGCCTGCATCCATCCTGGAGGGGAATCCAAGCACTCAGTGATAAGTTTACATGCTACATTGACAAGCATTTAAACTAGCAAAGGGGGGGGTGGCAGACCAGCAAGGAGGGTACCTACTTGCTCACCCCCCACAGCTAGCAGTGGAACCAGTGAACCAGAGGAGTGGCTATCTCTGCAAAGCAGTGTGCAAAAGATGGAGATTAGTGCCCAAGAGGTGGATGGGCAGAAAAGGGACAAAATTCAGCAGAAGGGCAGACAGCAAGGAGAACCAGGGATAAAGGACAACCAAGGAAGGGGCTGGAATAGAACAGTGAAACAGTCTAGGGAGGTCAAATCATGGAAAGCCATGTGTGCAAATGCCAGGAGCTTTAGCAACAAGATGGAAGATCTGGAGGCTGTCATGGTGCAGTCAGAACTGGACATTGTGGCCATCACTGAAACATGGTATAATGATAACCACGACTGGGAGATGGCTATACCTGGCTACAACTTATTCAGAAGAGACAGAGCAGGCAGGAAGGGAGGAGGAGTGGCACTGTGTGTGAAAAATGACATAAGGGCCACAGAGAACCAGGAGGAACAAAATGGGGGAGAGATACTGTGGGTTAAGCTGGAAAGGAAAATGGGGACAGCCATCCACACAGGTGTGGTCTATAGACCACCAGCCCAGGAGGAAAAACAGACAGAGGAGCTGATGCTAGCCATCAAAGGATGGTAGACAAAGAGTGAGTAGTACTGGTTGGAGACTTCAATATTCAGGCGTGGACTGGAGCATCCCAGCAGCAGCATCAACTAGGAGCAGATTTATCCTGGACTCCCTTCAGGGTACCTTCCTCAATCAACTGGTCATGGAACCAACTCAGCAGAAGGCAATACTGGACCTTGTGCTCACAAACAGGGACAGTGTGATGTGGGTAACAGTGGGGGAGCACCTGGGGAACAGTGACCACCAGTCATTGTGGTTTGAAATCACAGAAAGAGCAGAACCAAACCACATAAAAAAACGTATCCTGGATTTTAGGGGGGAGCAGACTTTGGGAAAATGGGGAGATACTTGAAAGAGGCATTAAGGGGAATGGAACAGGAATCAGGGGTTGAGGAACAGTGGGCAGTATTTAAAATGGGGATTACAAGAACAACAGAATTATGCATTAAGCAGGTTAGCAAGAGGAAAAGGAAGAGGAGACCATTATGGTTTTCCAAAGAGGTAGCAAAGAAAGTGAAAGCCAAAAATATTGCATTCAGGCAATACAAAAAGACACAGGCAGAAGGGGATAGGGAGAAGTACCAGGAGAAGCAAAGGGAGGCAGGGAGGTCAGTAAGGGAAGCCAAAGCTAACATACTAGCATACTAAAATGCCAGCAGAATAGGCCTAACAGTCTTTCGTGTCTGCTCGTTTGGTCAGCCCCCACCCTGGGTGCTGACATTTCTGCCCCCCTCGCCTTCTCTGGCTTCTTCCTTCCCAGTTCCGGATATTCTTGCTGCATTGGATTTTGCTTCCAGAACCCTTCCCTGTACCTGTCCCACCCACTCTTGAATCCTCCACTGTCTCTGCCTCCACCAGCCC
Organism: Neoceratodus forsteri; assembly: GCA_016271365.2. Taxonomy (NCBI): domain Eukaryota; kingdom Metazoa; phylum Chordata; order Ceratodontiformes; family Ceratodontidae; genus Neoceratodus; species Neoceratodus forsteri. Next base: position 1,024,513,248 of record CM028129.1, read on the forward strand.
CTAGGCAGTGCATTCCATGGCTCCATCACCCTCTCAGTGAAGTAGCACCTCCTCCTTTCTCCCTGAATCTTCCCCTCCAGCTTCCACCCATGCCCTCTAGTGGCCCCTCCTCCTTCCTTCAAAGCACCCTGACTGTTCCTCCCCTATTTACCCTCTTCATGTACCTGAAGACCTCTATCATGTCCCCCCGGTCCCTTCTCTCTTCCAATGTGTACATATTTAGCTCTTCGAGCCTCTCCTCATAGGTCCTGTCCCCCAAGCCACAAATAATTTTGGTTGCCCTCCTCTGGACCCTCTCCAGGAGGTTAATGTCCCTCTTTAAGTGTAGCCTCCAAAACTGCACGCAGTACTCGAGGTGCGGCCTCACCAAGCAGTTATACAGAGGGAGTATCACTTCCCTCTTTCTGGAGGTGATCCCTCTAACGATGCATCCCAGCATCCTGTTGGCCTTGGCTGCTGCCCTCCTACAAGTCTCAGAGTTGATCATCTTGACATCCACCACCACCCCCAGGTCCCTCTCAGACATCGAGACTTGTAGCATTTCTCCCCCCAGGGTGTACACTTGGCCCGGGTTTCTGGCTCCCAGGTGGAGTACCTTGCATTTCCCTGCATTGAACCTCAGCTTCCACTTTCTAGACCATCTTTCCAGAGCCTCCAGGTCCCCCTGTAGGGCCACCCTCCCCTCCTCCCCATCCACCACCGCCCCCAGTTTCGAGTCATCTGCAAAGAGACTCATCTCACTCCTGATTCCTGTCCTTATGTCAGAGGCGTGGCGTTGAACAGAAAGGGCCCAGGACTGATCTTTGTGGGACCCACTAATGACCTCGTTGGGGATGAGACTATTCCGCCAACTACGACCCTCTGGGTCTGGTCCTGGAGCCAATTGCCTATCCATCTGATCATCTGGTTCCCCACCCCCATTTCTCCTAGCTTATCCAACAGGCCTACGTGAGGAACAGAGTCAAATGCCTTGCTGAAGTCTAGAAAGAGGACGTCCACTGGTCTACCCAGGTCCAAGGCACTCATCACCCAGTCATAGAACTCCACCAGGTTTGTCTGTCACAATTTTCCCAGGATGAATCCATGCTGTCTATCGTCCAGGCACCCTGACTTATCCAGGTCCCCCCCAGCCTCTCCTTGACAATGCCCTCCATCACCTTGCCCACCACCGATGTCAGACTGACAGGCCTGTACTTCCCTGCCACCTCCCTTGATCCCCCCTTGTGGATAGGCACTATATGCACCACCTTCCAGTCCTGGGGCACCCACTCTGTCCTCAGAGAGATGGTGAAAAGCTCCGCCAGGGGTTTCACCAGGACATCCACAAGTTCCTTCAGCACTCTGGGATGTAATTTATCCGGCCCCGGTGCTTTCTCCGTCTTAAGGGAGCTGAGGGCTTCCCTCACTCTCTCTGCTGTGATTTCCACTTCCAGTACCTCTTCTCCCTGTTTAGCCCTCCCCCCTCCTGCCAGTGATGCCTCCCCATCTCCCCAGACCCGCCGATCGGTAGCTTAGACAGAAGAACACATTGCAAAATCAGTGGGTAGAGGGAACAAAACCTTTTACAGGTACATAAGGTAAAAAATAAAGACAAAGGGAGAGACAGTGAGACTGAAGGGGGAGGATGGGGGGCGCGTGGAGGATGACAACAGTAAAGCTGACATATTGAACAGGTATTTCTGCTCAGTCTTTATTGAGGAAGAGGAGGGTAATGGGTCTGAAGGGAGTACAAGGGGTGAGAGTGGTGCAGAAATGGACACAAGTCCCTTTACACGAGAAAAGGTCCTGAAGGAACTGGAAGTAATAAGAGTAGATAAAGCAATGGGGCCAGATGGAGTGCACCCCAGGGTCCTTAAAGAACTAAGAGAGGTGGTGGATGAATCTCTGGCTATCCTGTTTAGCCGATCACTGGAAACAGGGGAGGTACCCAAAGACTGGAGGACAGCAAATGTAGTCCCCTTATACAAAAGTGGGAACAAAGAGGAAGCAGGGAACTACAGACCAGTCAGCCTTACCTCAGTAGTGGGGAAGATCATGGAAGCACTACTGAAGGAGAGATTGGTGGAACATCTGGTTGTCAATGGACTACAGGACCCAAGGCAGCATGGTTTCACCATGGGGAGATCATGTCAGACCAACCTCATTGAATTTTTTGACTGGGTGACTAGGGAGGTGGATCAGGGGAGGGCAGTGGACATGGCCTATCTGGACTTCAGCAAGGCCTTTGACACCGTGCCACATAGAAGACTATTACACAAACTGGGGAATATGGGTGTGGGCAGGACAGTAGTGTGGTGGGTAGGTAACTGGCTGGGTGGCAGGACACAGAGGGTGGTGGTAAATGGTTGTCACTCCACAGAGGGAAGAGTGACCAGTGGGGTACCACAGGGATCAGTGCTGGGACCGATCTTATTCAACATCTTCATCAGTGACATTGCGGAGGACCTAGAAGGCAGAATTTTACTGTTCGCTGATGACACAAAGCTCCGTAACAGAGTAGACACACCAGAGGGTGTAGACAGAATGAGAAGGGACCTGCAGAAACTTGAAGAATGGTCAAGGGTTTGGCAGTTGAAATTCAGTGCAAAGAAGTGCAAGATAATGCATATGAGGCACAAAAACCCAAGCACAATATGTCAGTTGGGGGGTGAGGATATAGCATGCACCAAGCAGGAAAGGGATCTTGGGGTTATCATCTCTGATGACCTCAAGGTAGGGAAACAGTGTGACAAGGCAGCAGGTAAAGCAAATAGGATGCTGGGATGTATAGGCAGGGGCATCACCAGCAGGAAAAGGGAGGTCATAATTCCACTATACAAGACACTAGTGAGGCCACACCTGGAGCAAAGTGTACAGTTCTGGAGGCCATACCTACGTAAGGACATAGACAGGGTAGAGAAGGTTCTGAGGAAGGCAACAAAGATAGTGCATGGATTGCATCACAAGTCCTATGAAGACAGGTTGAAGGAACTGAACATGTACTCCCTGGAGCAGAGGAGGGAGAGAGGGAATATGATAGAGACAGACAAGTATCTTACAGGGAGGAACAGGGTGCAGGAAAACACTATTTTTAAGTGAAAAAGATGTTCCAGGACTAGAGGGCATGGGATGAAGTTGGAGGGAGGACAATTTAGAGGAAAGGTGAGGAAGAATTTCTTCACAGAACAGGTGGTGGACTAGTGGAACACCCTGCCAGAGGAAGTGGTGGGGGCTGAAACAATCACGGGATTTAAGAATGCATGGGATAGACATAAAGGAATTCTGTAGGTCCAGGGTAAGGGGCAACAGACTTCTAGGAAAACATAAACTGAACTTACAAGCTCAAATGGGCAGACTGGGTGGGCCATATGCCCTTATCTGCCGACACTGTCTATGTATCTATGTATGTAGTTGAAAACCTGGCTAGAGGATCAAGATCCAAAAACAGCACAGGAGGCATCTCAGCTCTTGGAATGCTATACTAGGAGCTGGCCTTCTCTGAAAGAAAGTGGTGGAGTGGGTGTGGCAGGGCAGAAAGGGAAAGCGTGCCTTCAGGGCAGCTAAAACATACTAGACTAAACGCCAGCAGATTAGGCCTATTGGTCTATCAAGTCTGCTTGTGCTTCAGCACCCTGATTGGGTACTGTAGCCCTCTGTGTCCTTCCACTGTTACTCCATCCCCCAGTCCTGCCCTCCCTCAGGCAAACCAGCCTCTGCTTCACCCCTTACCTATACCTGTGCCACCCTCTCTTGAATCCCTCCACCGTAGCTGCCTGTACCAGCTCCCAGGCAGTGCATTCCATGGTTCCACCACTGTCTTGGTGAACTTCCTCCTCCTTTCCCCCCTAATCCTACCACCCTCAATCTTCCATCTGTGTCCTCTGATGATTCCACCCTCCTTCAGTCGAAAGATCCTATTTAAGCTTACCTTATTTACTCCCCTGAGGTACTTGAAGACCTCAATCATGTCCCCCTGGTCCCTCCTCTCCTTCAGCGAGAACAGGTTGAGCTCCCCTAGTCGTTCCTCATATGTCATATCCCCCAGGCCTTGGATCATTCTGGTTGCTCTCTTCTGAACCATCTCCAGGAGTTGGAGGTCCCTCCTTAGGTGCAGCCTCCAGAACTACACACAGTACTCAAGATGTGGTCTAACCAGGCTCTTGTATAGTGGCAAAATTACCTCCCTGTTCCTTGAGGTAATCCCCTAGCGATGCATCCCAGCATCCTATTTGCCCTGACCTCATCCCTCCTGCACTGCTCTAAATTTATTCATGTTAACATCCACCAAGACTCCTAGGTCTCTTTCCCCTGCCGTGGCCTGTAAATCATCCCCCTCCGGGGTGTACACATAGTTGGGGTTTTCCTGCCCTAGGTGTAGCACCTTGCACTTGGAGGAGTTAAATTTCAATTTTCAGGTGCAGGACCACCTATCTAGAGTATCCAGGTCCTCGTGCAGGGCCAATCTCCCCTCCTCCTCCTCCCCCTCCACCACAGCCCCCAGCTTAGTCGTCCTCAAAAAGGCTCATTTCACATACAACACCTTCCCTGATATTGGAGATGTAGGTGTTTAAATAGGAGTAGCCCCAGGACTGATCTCTGTGGGACCCCACTTATGACCTCCCTAGGAGACTAAACCTCCCCTCTGACCACTACATGCTGAGTGTGACCTGAAAATTAATTTTCAATCCACCTAACCATCAATAGGCCTACCCCATCCCCCCTAGCTTCTCCCTTAGGCCAATGTAAGGAACCGAATCAAATGCCTTGCTTTAGTCCAGGAACAGCACATCCACAGGTCTCCCCTGTCGTGTCCTGATGTCACCCACTCATAGAACTCTACAAGGTTTGTTTGACACACTCTACCTGGCACAAACCCATGCTGCCAGTCACCCAGGTAACCCATCTCCTCCAAGAAACCTCCCAGCCTGGGTGAGTCACGTGATGCAGAGCACGGTGTAGCCGCATTCCCTGTCAGCTCCGATTGCCTCTCATAATAAATCGCAAATCGTGCCGGTTTTGTGCGGCTCTGAAGGTTTTATCTGTTGCTAACAGGTGGAGGAGACTGCAGTGAGCCATTCTGTGTCGCATGGATGCCGAAATGCGAAAAACTCCCCCGAAGCATACTCCTCCGGTATCCCCGGAGAAGGCCCACGAAAAAAGCAAGGGCCTCGAGTGGACAACAGTCGCAGGGTACGGCGATGGGGGAAACAGAAACTGAAATTCTGACGTTGGCAAGATTCCTGGAAGAATTTAGGCCATTTAAGTTAGAGATGAAAGAGTTGGCCACCGAAATTAAATGCATTTCTGGAACACTGGAAGATCTTGCCAGAAGAACAGCGGACAGTGAAGTTAGAATTCGCTCTTTGGAAGGGCATATGGGAAAGATGGATGAGGGGCCAGTTATGCTGAAGCAAAAGATTGCAAAATTGGAAGCCAAGGTCGAGGACCTAGAAGGGAGGGCTCGCCGTAACAATGCTGTAATTGTGGGGTTACCGGAAAAGGAGGAAGGCCCAGACCCAATTAAATTTGTTCAGAAATTTGTGGAGAAGATAGCGGGCCCTTCTCCTTATGGCCCAGTTACACAATCGAGGAGGCTCAGCATCGAACTGCGTGAAATGCCTCCACCTAATTCCCCACCTGCCCTTGATCTTTCTTCTTAAATTATCTGGAGCGACAACTGTTCTTAACTAAAGCAAGAGAATAAAGATCTTTATTGGGAAGGAGTCAGGATCAGGGTGGTGCAGGATATACCTGTTACTGAAAGGCAGAGAGAGCAGCCTTCAACCCCTGATTAACAAGCTGATTCGGCCTGGGTGTGCGATTTAAAATGGGTTACCGGTCAAATTCCAAGTCCTGATAGAAGGGAGTGGAAGCAATTTGACTCGGTGGAAGTTGCCGGTCGGCACTACAAGTAGCCCTTCCTAATTTATTTAAAGATCCATGAAGCTTGATGTGAGTGTCCACTGCATTCTGGAGTTGGGCCATGGCCTTTGAAGGAAGATGGGCGCTATGCAGCAAGATGTTGTTTTGAGGTTTGACATAGAAGAGGGTATTAACAGGGCCCGATATCGTATGAAGATGAAGCACATGGACTATGGCTAGCCTTATAGTCTGGACTTGGAGCTCATTCAGCCTTGTTTATAGTATTGTTGGGGCCTGAACTTTGGATTATGGACAGAGCTGCGATCGTTAGCTGAAGAGGGGAGACAGGGGTCCCACTCCCTCCCCCTTTTTTTTTTTTTTTTGTGTGATTGTGTTCACTTACAGCACAGAATTGCTAGAATGGGCCGTAATATGCCCTTAGGTGTCAAGGCAATATGTTCGTCTTTTTTTGGGGGGGGGTTGGGGGTTAATGATATGTGGGTAACTGTATTCCACTTCATCCCTTTCTTTTTATTACAGCTCTATTTCAATGCTGGGGATTGTGGTATAAAGTTAATGTGAATTATCAGTTATGATATATATTGGGTTTTGGATGGAATGGCTGTCTGGGGCTTATGGGGATATCTATGAATGGGTTTATGTTACCCTTTGAAACCGGAGGAATTAAGGCAATGGGGACGGAAGGTGGAAAAAGTCGAAGCCAGGTATGAGAGGGGAGGCACGGGGCGAGGGTGAGCGAAGCTGTGGTGTGCTGATGTCACGGACCAATGGAGTGAGGAAGGGGGTTGTTGTGGGGTTTGTAGGGGTAGGGAATTTTGGCAGGGGAAAGGGTTGGTTGTGGCTGAGCAATGTAGAGGGGGTGGGATGGTATAGGAGTAGACAATAAGACTCAAGTTCTGGCTAGGGGCGGGGAGGGAGGGTGGGGCGAGGGTTTTGTGGGGTAGATATTACGGTGTTTCTAGGACTTATTTGGGAAGGATTGGGAGCACAAGTCTGTAAGGTTGGGGATAGGATGTGTGATTTGACTGGGTACAGGCCAGGTTGGATACTAGTAATCATGAAGCATGGTAATGATCAGGGCTCTTAATGTTGCCTAGTGGAGCGTAAAGGTGCACGCCAGAAAGTTAAACAATATAGCATTTTAAGGCACTTGGAGGTCTTAAAGGCAGACATTGTGTTCTTACAGGAGACACACCTACTCCAGTTGGAGTATAATTCTATGAGACGCAGGCAGATGGGGTCAGTCTTTGCCTCACAAGGTAACACACAGAGTAGGGGCGTAATGATTTTAGTGGGCAGGTCTGTGCCCTTCGTCCCATTACAGGTTGTTCAGAATGATGACGGTAGAATTGTGTTAGTAAGGGGTACACTCCAGAATGTGGAGGTATTACTTGGGGCGATCTATGGCCCCAACGTAGACTCTCAGGAGTTTTTTGTTAAGCTTTCAGGAATGTTAGCTCCCTTTGTGCAAATTCCCATGATCTTAGGAGGGGACTTAAATCTTGTTCTAGACCCACTTATGGACAGGTCTAGGGGTAAGATGTTGAGATTATTGCCTGCTCGGCGTGCCCTTTGTGAGGTATTGGATCAGTATGGTCTGGTGGATGTGTGGAGAGTGATCCACCCCAAAGATAGGCAGTACACGTTCACCTCTGCAGTGCATGGATCGGAATCCCGAATAGATTACATTTTAATTTCCAGTGACCTCCTTTCGGGGGTACTTGGGTCAGAAATTATGCGGGACCGCCTTCTGATCATGCAGTGGTGGTTGTATCAATCCTCTATCAACGTTACCTAAAAGAGGAAACAGGTGGAGGATTAATAATCAGATGTACAGTAGCCCTCATGTCACGAAGTTCGTGACAGAGCAAATAGAGGAATTTATAGCCAACAATGTCAGGGGCCAACACTAGGCGGATATGGTCTGGGGGCATTTAAAGCTTTTATAAGGGGATTTTGATTGCCCAGGCTTCCCATAGGAAAAAGGAATGAGTTCGTGTTAGCAGCTTCTGGCTCGGATTAGAGATAAAGAAATTTTGGTGGGACGGGCAGGTGGATGATGATAAGTTGGAGTTGGTGAGGCTGAAGGACCTATATTTGAAGTTATTGGGGGAACAAGCGGAGCTGGCCTTAATTAAAACTAAGGCAAACTATCAGGACCAAGGGGAGAAAGCGGGGTTACTTTTAGCTAGGAGGGTCAAACAATTGGAATCAACATGAATAATTTCAGAGATCCGGTCGGAGGTGGACGGATTGGTTAAGACTACCCCAGGGGAGATAGCACTTGTGTTTAGAAATTATTTTAAATCTTTGTATGGTAAAATGGAGTCTCCCCCTCTAGGCAGGAGATTCTCTCTTTTTTTGAGGGGTTGGACATCCCTTCGTTGTCTGAGCTTCAGCAAGGGCAATTAATGGTGGACATTACCCAAAGTGAAATTGAAAGGGCTATAGAGAGTCTCCCTCCAGACAAAACGCCGGGTCCGGATGGACTTTAGGCAAACTTTTATAAAAAGTTTGCTAAGCTCCTGTCCCCTTTGCTCCTGAATTTATTTCAGCATGTCTTATCGCATCAGGCACAAGACCAGTCTCTATTTGAAGCACTGATTGTGTTGATTCCTAAGCAGGATAAACCTCCGGAACAGCCCTCAAGTTATAGGCCCATATCGCTGCTCAATTATGATATTAAGATATTAGCTAAATTATTGGCTGAGAGGATTAGTCGGGTCCTACCTGATCTTATTGGCCCAGAGCAGGTTGGTTTTATGAGGGGGCGGTCATCTGCGGACCATATACGGACCTTGGCTCACGCGTTCTCGGTCTTCGAGGACAGCAGTGCTCCTATGGCTCTGCTGTCCTTGGACGCTGAGAAGGCCTTCAATAGGGTTCACTGTTTTTTTTTATTAACTGCAATGGAGAGGTTTGGGTTCCCGGATCTTTTTAGGGGATGGATTAGCTCCCTTTATTCCTGTCCCACTGCGAGGGTTGGTTGCAACGGTGCAATTTCGGACCCATTCTGTTTACATGTGGGCACTAGGCAAGGATGTCCTCTATCCCCTCTCCTTTTTAACTTGTACCTAGAGCCTCTCATCAGAGCAATTGTTGATAGTCGAGCAATAGAGGGTATTAGTATCAAAGAACATACTATCAAAATTACTGCATATGCGGATGATTTGATGGTTTATTTGACCAACCCAGGAGTCTCCATACAGGCCTTGTTGAAGGTTATTAAGGAGTTTGGGAAATTGGCCAATTACAGATTAAACTTGGACAAGTCGGTGGTATTTCCCCTTAATAGTTATGTCTTCAAGTATGAAGTGGCAGAGCTGGGTCTGTCCTGGAAATCGAATTTCATAAGGTATCTGGGACTCAGCATGGCTAGGGGTAGCTCTAAGGTTTTTCAGCTGAATTTTGATTTTTTGCTTAGGACTATAGAGTTAGACCTGGAGAGATGGGTGAAACTCCCAATCTCCTTATGGGGAAGAATTAGTCTTGTTAAAATGAATATATTTCCTAGGTTGTTCTACCCCCTGAACATGTTGAGTATCTGGATACCATCTGCATGGTTTAGGAAGGTGCATAATATGATTGCCAATTTTGTGTGGGGCCATAGGAAGTCACGTATGGCCTATTCAAAGTTGGCGGCGCCTAAGGGGATGGGTGGACTTAGACTTCCACATATTGCACTATATTACTGGGCAGCTCATGCCAGTAAATATTTAAGATGGTGAAAGGAAGAGATGATACAGAACAGTATGCCTATACACGCTTTGGCTGCAGATAGAACTTACTTTGATCAGGGATGCTGGTCTGAGGCCTAGGCCCTACTCTATCTTAAGCCAAAATGGTTGCCTCCTCGGTTGCGCAACTCTCCAATTGGGACCGAGTGAGGCTCATGTTCAACTCTGAGTTTTCTGGTATGACCATTTTATGGATTGGGCACAGCCAATTTGGGGAAACCCATGTTTGTATTAGATGGTAGGATGTTGGACTATTCTTGGCTACCCTTACCGAGGAGTGCCGTGTGAGGGACCTTCTCTCGACTGAGGAATGGTTCTCTCTTCTGATGTTATACTGAGTAGATTTGGGCTACCCACTAAGGCTATTTTAAGATTTATCAGGTTAGACACCTTATGATTGCCCAATTGGGTAATGGGGTAGTGCAGAACCGAGAGTGGAATTTCTACGATGGGCTGGTGCGTTGGTAGAGACTAAGGCATGCGTTTGAAAATTTACATGGCACTATTTGATTGGGCATATTCTTCTAATCCCATCCAGGGTTCGTACTGGACTTCTGTTTTCTCAAATTTGGCACTTAATTGGAGGAAGCTATGGGTGAACTGTCATAAATTTTGCTCCAGGATAGATTGAGGCTTATGCAGTTTAAAATCCTTCATAACATTTTTATTCCCCACAGAAATTGGGAGGCTGAAGCTGGCAAAGGACTCGAGGTGTTTTAGGTGCCAGGAAGGGAAGGAGACTTGATGCATATTTTTGGCAGTGCCGAAAATAGCCCGCTGTGGGGGGATATTAAAGGAGGGTTAATCCGTTACTGGGTCTTAGGGATCTTTTACGCCAGAGATATGCTTATTGGGTGATGTCTCGGGTATCCCTGTTAAGAGTAGGAGGTTTTATATAGTCTTGATTGCGGCTACGCTTAAGAGAGTGGTACTCAGGCATTGGAAGGACTTGGTGGTACTAAGTTATATGGAGTGGCTGGAGGAGTTGTTAGCCTGTTTGAGGATTGAGAGGATGACAGCTATCCTTCAGAATAAGCTCTCCAGGTTCGAAAAAATTTGGGGTCCCTTTTACGCTTGCTATTCTATTTAAGGTATGCGGTATTGTTTGGGTTGAAGACATCCTGTCTCCGGAGACTTGTGCTGGGAGGGAGGAAGTGGGTCGGGCGGGATGGGGGGTATGTTACAGGGTCACCTGTTATGGAATGTTTATTTACATGTATTAATGCTGGTCGACTTGTCGTATGTGTGAAGGATATCCCTGTAACTAAAATTGAATAAAGAGTTAATGGAAAAAAAGAAACCTCCCAGCCTTACCTTAAGTATGCTCTCCATGACCTTCCCCAACACCAATGTCAAACTGATGGGTCTATAGTTGACTGGCTTTTCTCTCTATCCCCCTTTATGGATGGGCACAACATATGCCTGCTTCCAATCCCTTGGCACCCTCCCTGTAAATATACAAGCATCTTACAGGGAGGAACAGGGTGCAGGAATACACTATTTTTAAGTGAAAAAGATGTTCCAGGACTAGAGGGCATGGGATGAAGTTGGAGGGAGGACGATTCAGAGGAAACGTGAGGAAGAATTTCTTCACAGAACGGCTAGTGGACAAGGAGAACACCCTGCCAGAGGAAGTGGTGGGGGCTGAAACAATCACGGGATTTAAGAATGCATGGGATAGACATAAAGGAATTCTGGAGGTAAGGGGTAAGGGGCAACAGAATTCTAGGAAAACATAAACTGAACTTACAAGCTCAAATGGGCAGACTGGGTGGGCCACAGGCCCTTATCTGCCAACACTGTCTATGTATCTATGTATCTACGTCTGGATTGACAAGTTAAAGATCTGCCAATGGTGCAGCCAAAACATCCACCAACTCCCTCAGTACTCTGGAATGAACAGCATCAGGCCCCATAGATTTATCCATTTTTAGGGACTGGAGGGCTTCCCACACCTGACCACTAGGAATATCAGCATCTGTCTGTCCCCATTCAGCAGAACCAGCCTGATATCTCACCCCTGGCCTACGTCCCACAGTGGCTTGTTCTTCAGCAGGTACCCCAATAGTTAGGTCTGCTGTGCCTTCTGTGTCCTTCAACCCCTTTTTTGAAAGTTCCCTGGCCTTCTCTCTAGTAAATACTGAGGCAAAGTACTCAATCAGTACCTCCGCCTGCTCTCCAGCCCCTTCCATCCACACCCCAGCTGTCCCCAACATACTGAGCTGTCCCCTAACCTTCCTCTGCTCACCAATATACCTAAAGAACCCCTTTTCCCCACCCTGTATCCCCTGCACCAGCCTCTGCTTTTTCCAGGCCTTTGCCCCCTCACCACTCTGGTGACTTTCCTGGCTGCAAGGTGATAGTTCTCTCCATCCCTCTCTTCTTTCATTTTTTTGTACCTACTGTAGGCAGTCTTCTCCCTTACCACCTCCTGGACCTTCTTGGTCCACCAACATGGTTTACGAGACCTACCGCCCTTGTTCTTCACTCTTGCACAGGTCCTGATGACCTCCTGTAGCTCCTGTTTTATGATCTCCCACCTACCTTCCACATAAAAAAACCTGTATTATCTCCTGCAAATGCCTCTTGAGAATTTCCCCCATGTTCTGAAAGTCCAGCCCCTAAAATTAACCATCATTGTCCTTGAATGATTCCCCCTCTCCCCCCAGTTTAAGCTGAAACCAGACTGTGTTGCGGTCACTCCAGCCAGGGGTTCTTCCACAACCAGATCTTGTACAAGATCCCCATCCGCTAAAACCACATCCAGGATATGACCCTCTCTTGTTGGGTCCATCACCTGCTGATTTGAGGAACATGTCCAGGAAGCCATCCAAGAGCTTCTGCTCCCTGGTTACAGTGGATGTTATAGTACCCCAATCAGCAGCTGGCATATTAAGGTCCTCCATCACCACTCCTTCCCCTTCCAGTCCACACTGCTCCTAATGTTAGCCAACAGGCAATTGTCCAGGTCCTCTGCTAGTCCTGGGGGCCTACATACCACCCCAACTTGAGCTTCCCTCCCACAGGGGTTCGCAAGGTGACCCATAGGGCCTCCATGTTGCCATCTTCTTCCTCCACTCTCATAATCTTAATGTTATCCCTAATGAACACTGCTACTCCTCCCCCTCTGCCCACCTTTCTGTCCGTCCTTCCTTAGCACAAGGTACCCACTCAGATTAAGACCCAGTCATGGCTGGGGTAGCCCAAGTTTCAGTGACCACTGCTACATCCACCTCACCCTCAAACAGCGTGGTCTGGAACTCAGGCATTTTATTCCCCAGGCTCCTGGCATTTATTAAATCCACCCTCCAACCCTTATCCCTTCCCCTCTTTACCATATCCTCCCCAGATCTTTCATGCGTCCATCCACACTTCTCTCCTAGGGTACTGTCTGCTTCCCCATGGGGTTGCAGGCCAGTGCTACCAATGGTATGGATGGCCGGATCAGCCCAGCAGTGCCCCCATTCACAAGTTTAAACTCCATCTAGCCTGAATGAAATCCATCATCATCCCCATTTGAGAACTTCCTTCCCTACCAGATTTAGCTGAAGCCTAGCCCGGGCATACAGTCCCTTGTCTTCCCAATCCTGCCCCCCCAGTCTCCCAACACCCCAATCTCCTGTGCTTCACCCCACTGCCTGAGCCAGTCATTAATCTCCCTGATCTTCTGTTTGTTCTCCACAGTGGCCCTTGGCATTTTCAGGATTTCCAAAAAGGAAACTGCGCATCCATTGTCATGACAGACCCTGGCCAGTTCTTGGAACCTTTCCTGAATTTCCAGCACACTATTCCCCTCAATATCATTTGTTCCTAGATGTATCAGGATGTTCGGTGATCCTCCAAAGTCCCTCAACAGCTCATACACCATGAACTTCACCCTATGCAGTCAGTTTGGAAATACCCACTACCTTAACTGGACTGGATTTTCCCTCACCCTGCCCTGCCCAATGAATACAAGGATCATGGAGTCCCCCAGCAGGAAAACCTTAGTGTCCCCCTTGAACTTTTGTGTACCTCCTTTTTGGACTCACCCACCAGCCCCCATCACCTGCTCCCTCCTCAAGACCACTTCCCCTTGACTTCTCTCTGGACTGTCTACAAGAGGACCCCTAGCCACCCTACCCCTCTTGTCATGCTTTTTACAACTGAGTTCTCTGGCTCCCCCAGTTTAGCCTCTACCCCTCTCTCTAGCCCAGTCGAGCCTTTATCTCTGACCTCTTCCCCCCTTTCAGCTCCCACCTCTCCAGCCCCCCCAGCATGGCATTCCCATCACCATCACCCCATCCTACCTCCTCTCCCCTTGCCCCCTCCATGCCCACCGGCAGGTCCCCCTTCCCTTTGGGCCTTTCTCTGGAATGATCCTTCCCCCTCAAATGATGCCCCTCTCTCATCTGAATCTCTCTTCCTTTCTCACTGAGTTGACTCTCAGCCTCCACACCTTACCTCTGCTATTTCCCCCCTTTCTTTGACAATTGATTTCCCCCTTCCCTGCTAAGCATACTTATTTGAATTACCGATGCCCACCTTCATCCAATTCACCATATCCCTCTCTCCTCCACCCTCCTTTTCCTCCTCTACCCCTCTCACCATGTTCTCTCCAACCAACTTACTCAATGGCTCAAATGGCTGGCAGTATAGCCCAGAGGTTGGAGTAATGAGCTGTGAATGAGCTTGGCACATCCAGCAGACCAGACCTTGGTTTGATTCTCACAACCTCCACCTGCATACTGTGTGACTCTGAGCAAGTCACTTACCCGCCCAGTGCTCCCAGGTTACCCCTGAAAACAGGCACTTGCACCTAGTGGGCCTTACCCGGTTACCAAAGACTAAAAAAAAAATAATTAAATAAAAATTTATTATAGCACTCAAAGCCAACCTCCTTGTTTTGTCCTGATTTCCTGCTATCCACTGCTCCAGTAGGCCCCCTGTCAGTCACAACCCACCTGTTCCCCCCGCCTCCTATGATTTGTCCTGTTTCCTCTACCAGTTACCTCCCAGGTAGCTACCCCCTTTGCTACTAGCCCACACCCCATAGGTTCTCCACTCCTGCCTGATGAAAAGGATTCAGGTCACACTATCACTGCCCTCCTGCTCCCCACAGGCCCTCCCAGACATGTTTATTCCCCCAAAACAACTCCAGTTTCCTCCATATCCAGTTGAGCTCCCCCCTGATCTGCAATAACTTCCTACAGATTGGGCAACCTCCCTCCCTCCAGGCCCAGTTTAAGATCATGGCTGCCCCACTGTCAGTGCACCCTACTATCCTACCAAAGATGCCTGCCCTGGTGGCTGGGGGCTACCTCCAGAGGCCATTTCCAAACATTCTTGGACATTCACCCTTGACCAGGTCCCCACCCCCTGGTAGACCTACCCGCAACCCTCGACAGCCAGCCATATGGGGTGATGAAGTCCATGAAATTAAAAACACTGCTCTTGGACCAAGCTGCTAAGCAGAATAAAAGAACATGAACAGAGTTACATCCCCTAACAGTTCCAAGAATAGTCAGTCACAACTGGAAAAAAACCCAGTATAGAAACCCAACCAATCTCCACCTGGCCCCTCCTCCTCCAAGCATTTAATAGAGGTTGGGGAAAGGGTGGGTGGGTGGCTGGCAAAGTGGCATCCCAAGAGTGGCTGGGCTGGTCCCTTAAAAGGCCCAGCCTATGAGTCCTGAAAATGGCACCCTGGCCTTCTACTGGGAGCACCAACTCAGATCACTGAACTCCTCCTAGCCACCGATGTGGCCATCCTGGCTCCAAATTTGCTCCTGTTACAGCTCCTGCAACAGTTCTTTCACCACTGATGTGGCCTGCACCATGCATCAGGACCTCTAGACCCCCAAGAAGCAGCCTGCTGATATGGCCTGCACAGTCCCCCTGCTCCTCTGAGAGTAAGTCCAAAATATCCTAAGAGCATCTGGGCTCATCCTTTAAAAGGCCCAGCCACGAGTCCTGAAAATGGCACCCTGTCTTTCTACTGGTCTCTCTGACTCGGATCACAGAACTTCTCCTAGCCACTGATGTGGCTGCACCTGGCTCCAGATTTGCTCCTGATACAACTCCTGCAACAGCTCTTTCACCGCTGATGTGGCCTGCAATGTCCCACAGGACTTCTGGACCCCAAGAAGCAACCCACCAATGCGACCTGCATAGCCCCCTTGCTCCTCTGTAAGTCCCAAGTATCCCAAGAGCATCCTCACTGCCTCTGCCAAGAAGGGCAAGTCCCAAGTCACCAAAAAGGGATTTCTTGGATAAAAGAAATGATGACTGTTGGTTTTATAAACAGCCAGGGTATATTGCTAGTAAGTGCCCTAAAAAGGTAGAGAGTGGACAAAGTGTTCCTCAAACAGAGGGGAGTGCACTGTATCACTGAAAGCATGCCTGTAAACATGAGGGAGTACATACACCCGGTTACTGTAAAAGGGGTGCAGACCCATGGGTTAAGGGACATGGGCATTTCTTACCCTGGTAAAAGGGGATTTATTGGCCCTGAACAATTTATACCTAATCAGTTTGTAATGGTGAGGAGATTCACTGGGAAGGAGAAAACTCTGCCACTAGTAAATGTTCTCCTGGACTGGGGTGAGACAGAAGAGATGGCTCAAAAAGTGGCAGACAACCTTACCCTGGATGTGATTATAGAGAATAATCTACAGTGAGGGGTGGTGTGTGCTGTTACCCACAGAAGTCCCTGTGGAAAAGAATGCAAGGCTGGTTTCCCAGCCTGTGTCTCCTGACCTGGAGAGTAGTGAAAAAGAGGTAGGACTTTCCTAAGTAGCCGTTCACAAAACAGCTACAGAAGGTTACTCTGAGGAGGGAGGGGTGACCAATGGTCAGAAGATTGGGATAGCAGTGACTCTGAATGCCCTTATGCTAGAGCTATGGACCCCAGTTTATGAACTGAGGGGAACATGTCCCATGTCCTTGGAAAATGTGAAGACTTTGCCGCTGCTCACTTAAGGCAGAGAAAGTGGCAAACACCTTACTAACATATTAACATACTAAAATGCCAGCAGAATAGGCCCAATGGTCTTTTGTGTCTGCTCGTTTAGGCAGTATCGACCCTGGGAGCTGACCTTGCTGCTCCCCTCATCCTCTGTTTTCTCCCTTCCCAGTCATGGATATTTTCGCTGCATAGGACTTTCCTTCCAGAATCCTTCCCCTGTACCTGTCCTACCACCTCTTGAACCCCTCCACTATCTCTGCCTCCCCCAGCCCCCTGGGCAGTGTATTCCATGGCTCCACCACCCTCTCAGTGAAGTAGCATCTCCTCCTTTCTTCCCTGAATTTCCCCCCTCCAGCTTCCACCCATGCCCTCTAGTTGCCCCTCTTCCTTCAGAGCACCCTGACTGCTCCTCCCCGATTGACTCCCTTCATGTACTTGAAGACCTGTCATGTCCCCACGGTCCCTTCTCTTTTCCAATGTGTACATATTTAGCTCTTTGAGCATCTCCCTATAGGTCCTGTCCCCCAAGCCCCAGATCATTTTGGTTGCCCTCCTCAGGACCCTATCCTGGAGTTTGATGCCCCTCTTTAAGCGTGGCCTCCAAAACTGCATGCAGTACTCGAGGTGCGGCATCACCAAGCAGTTATACAGAGGGAGTATCACTTCCATCCTTCTGGAGGTGATCCCCCCAGTGATGCATCCCAGCATCCTGTTGGACTTGACCACTGCCCTCTTACAAGTCTCAAAGTTGTTCATCTTGACATCCACCACTACCCCCAGGTCCCTCTCAGCCATTGGGACTTGTAGCATTTCCCCCTCAGGGTGTACACTTGGCCTGGGTTTCTGGCTCCCAGGTGCAGTACCTTGCATTTCCCTACATTGAACCTCAGCTTCCACTTTCTAGACCACCTTTCCAGAGCATCCAGATCCCCCCTGTAGGGCCACTCTTCCCTTCTTCCCATCCATCACCACCCCCAGTTTTGAGTCATCCACAAAGAGACTCATATCACTCCTGATACCCTTTCTTAGAAACGTAGAAACACAGATTTTGACAGCAGATAAGGACTGCTTGGCCCACCCAGTCTGCCCATTTCCCTACCTAATGGATAAGCTGCAGATCCTAGTTAACCAGCAGCCTACTTCTTCCTACCACCCCCCAGAACTGACTGTCCCATGCATGCTTGAATTCCACCACTGATTTTCACTCCACAACCTCCTCTGAAAGGCCGTTCCATGCATCCACAACCCTCTCTGTGAAAAAATACTTCCTTAAATTACCTCTGAGCCGCCCCCCCTTCTATCTTCAAATTGTGCCCGTTGTTCTTGCATACCTCTTTTTTTGAAAGATGCTACCCTCTTGGACTTTTTGATTCCTTGAGGTACTTAAAAGTTTCTATCATGTCCCCCCTCTCCCTCCTTTCCTTGAGGCTATACATATTTAGCTTCTTAAGTCTCTCTTCATATGTCTTCCGGTGCAGACCCTGCATGATTTTAGTTGCCCTCCTCTGGACAGTTTCCATCCTGTCTATGTCTTTGCGGAGATTGGGTCTTCAGAACTGCACGCAGTACTCCAGATGGGGTCTCACCAACTGTCTGTACAGAGGGATAATAACTTCCTGTTTTCTACTGGTGATGCCTCTCCTATGCATCCCAGTATCCCCCCCCCCCGCCCTCATTGCTGTTTCTCACATTGCCTGCCCATCTTTAGGTCATCTGATATGACTACCCCCAGGTCCCTTTCCATTTTTGTTGTTGTTAATATCTCACCCCCATTGTGTACTCTTCCCCCTGGGTTTTTGTTTCCCAGGTGCATTACCTTGCACTTCTTAGCATTGAATCTAAGCTGCCATACATTTGACCATTCCTCTAACCTTGTCAAGTCCCTTCCCATCCTTTCCACCCCACTTTGTGCATCAACTCTGTTGCAGATCTTTGTGTCTTCTGCAAAAATACATACTTTTCCTTCCAGTCCCTCTGCAATGTCGCTTATAAAGAACTTGAAGGGGACCAGTCCTACTCGAACCCTGCGGTATCCCACTAGTAACCCCCTTTCTTCAGAGTGGACTCCATTTACTATTACTCTATGTCCTATTCTCCAGCCAATTCTTTACCCAGGCTGTCATCTTGGGACCCACCCCAGGCTGGCTAACTTGTATATTAGTCTTTTGTGTGGGACTGTGTCAAATGTCTTGCTAAAGTCTAGGTAGGCCATGTCCACAGCCCCTCCCTGATCTACTACTTTTGTCACCCAGTCAAAGAAATCTATCAGATTTGTCTGGCATGACCTTCCCACTGTGAATCCAGGCTGCCTTGGGTCCTGTGCCCCTCTGGCCTCTAGATACTCAACAATTCTTTCCTTCAGAAGTGATTCCATAATTTTCCCTACCACTGAGGTTAAACTAACAGGTCTGTAGTTTCCTGCTTCTGCCTTGCTCCCACTTTTGTGAAGGGGAATCACATCTACCCTCCTCCAGTCCTTTGTTAAAGAGGGTAGTCAGTGGTGTCACTAGTTCTACCCTTAGTTCTTTTAGAATTCTGGGATGAATCCCATCAGGCTCCATTGCTTTGTCCACCTTCAGTTTTAAGAGTTCTTTCAGAACCCTTTCTTCTGTAAATGGGCTGGAATCAACTTCTGTATCCAGAGTGTTTCTACTGTTTGTTTTAGGTACCTCCCACTTCCTTTGTAAATACTGAGCAAAATATTTGTTTAGTATCTCTGCCTTTTCACAGTCACCCTCTGCCCACCCTCCCTTCCCTTTATTAAGCCTCACTAACCTCCTTGGTCTTTCTTCGCTCCTGATGTACCTATGAAGGTTTATCCCCTTCTTAACTGAGTTGGCTATATTTTCCTATGTTTGGGCCTTTGCTGTTCTGACTGCCTTCCCAGCTTCCTTTTGCTTTAACTGATACAGTTCTCTGTCCTGCTCCTTCTGTGATTCCTTGTACTTCCTGAATGCTTTTCTCTTGAACCTTCACTGCCACTTCCTTTGAGAACCATAGTGGTTTCTTACATCATTTCATTTTGTTTATTTGCTCCACACAAAGGCTTGTTACCTCTGTGATGGCAGTTTTTATTATTCCCCATTGTTCTTCCACCCCTCCTTCCTGCCTATTTGCTAGTGCATTCCTTAGGCACTCACCCATTTTGGCAAAGTCAGCCCTTCTAAAGTCCAGTACTTTTGCCTGTGTATGGCTTGACTCTATTGCTGTGTTTATTGTGAACCATACTGTTCGATGGTTGCTAGTTCCCAGATGGCTACCCACTTCTACATCTGTGATCCTCCTTTCATCTCCATTTGAGAGAACAAGGTCTAAGACTGCTCCCTCTCGAGTGGGCTCCAATACTAGTTGTCCAAGGCATGCCCCCTGTAGGGCATCTAGAATAACCCCACTCTTCGAAGTGGCTGTTGCAACTGCACTCCAGTTAACATCTGGCATATTCAGATCACCCATCAGCAATATCTCCCCTTTTTCTGCCATTCTAAGTATTCTTTCTATCATTTCCTTGTCCATTTCCTCCCCCTGAGAAGGGGGTCTGTATACAACCCCTGTGCGGATTGTGGTGCCATTGCCGGTCTCCAAATTTACCCACAGTGCTTCTTCTCCTCCCTGTTTTCCCTTTTGTTCTGTTGCTTTGATTCCTTTCCTTATGTAAAGAGCTACTCCTCCTCCTCTTTTACCCTCCCTGTCCCTCCTGTAGATAGCGTATCCCGGTATGTTTATGTCCCAGTCATGGTTTTGTGTGTACCATGTTTCTGTGACTGCTATGATATCCAGATGTTCCTCCTCCATCAAGGCCACTAATTCAGGAAGTTTGTTACTCAGACTACGGGCATAGGTACTCAATGCTCTCCATTTTTTGATGGCTTTACCTTCTTTTGCAGCATCCCTCACTGACCTTTCTACCTCGGTCTTTTTCTCATTTAGTACCCTGTTTTGTAGGGAGAGGCGTGTGTCAGAGACGTAGGCATTGAACAGGAGGGACCGAAGTACCAATCCCTGTGGAACCCCACTAATGACCCTCCTTGGGAATGAGACCATCCTGCCAACCACGACCCTCTGGGTCCAGTTCTGGAGCCTATTTCTTATTCATCTGATCATCTGGTTCCCCACCCCCATTTCTCCCAGCTTATCCAACAGGCCTCCTTGAGGAACAGAGTAAAACACCTTGCTGAAGTCAAGAAAGAGGATGTCCACTGATCTACACAGGTCCAAAGCACTTGTCACCCAGTCATAGAACTCCACAAGGTTTGTCTGACTTGATTTCCCCAGGACAAATTCATGCTGCCTATCATCCAGGCACCCAGACTACCTTGCTACAGATTTTATCCTGTGTCAGGTTGCCATAGGAGGTTATCTCTGATCAAGGCAGTACCTTCATGTTGGACCTGATGAAGTCTTTGTGGTAGAAGTGTGGGGTGGTGCAGAGATGCAGAACACTATCACTCACAAGCCAAGGAGCTTGTGGAAAGGTTTAATGGTACCCTAAAATTGGTGCTCCAAGCACTTGCTGTACAGCATGGGGTGGGACTATGAGAAATACCTTCCCTACCTGTTTGCAGACAGGGAGGTGCCCCAAGAGTTGACAGACTTTTCCTTCTTTAAACTCTAGTATGGACATAGGATGCATTAGCCTCTAGACTTGATCCAAGAAGACTGGGAAGGTCAGCTTGCCACCCAGGGAACTCCCATAGTGGATTATGTCCTTAAGTTTAGGGAGAAGCTGAAGGAGCTTATGGGAGTGACCCAAAGCAACCTGTCAGCTGCCCAAAAGAAGAAAAAAGTCTGGTATGACTGTGGAGCTAGACCTTGCTCATACAGTGCAGGTCAGGAAGTCATGGTCCTATTTCCAGTCTGGAAGGACAAGAGGCAGACCAAGTGGGTAGGACCATATTAGGTAGTCTGACAGATCAATTATGTAAATTATATCATGAAACTGCCTGAAAGGAGACATACCCATAGGATGTACCATGTCAACATGCTGAAGCCATATGCAAATAGGGTCAACATAGTATTTGCAGTATGTAGTCCTGGGGATTGGACAGATGAGGAAGATCCCCTCCTGGACTTGCTAGAGGAAATCAAGCAGGAGTCATCTGTGGAGGCAATCAAACTGTCACCCCAGCTGACCTCACAAGAGTCAAAGGAAGAAAGGGAGGTTTTAGAGGAATTTTCCCCTTTGTTTACTACCAAGGCTGTACAAACCCCCTTAATGATACAGGATGTAGATAGGGGAAGCAGCGTTCATATGGTGGACAGTCTACCATGTGTCTGAAGCTGTCCAAAGGACATTAGGAAGGAGGTGAAGAAATGCTGGATTTAGGAGTAATCCAAAAGTCCCACAGTTCCTGGGCCTCACCCTTACTCCTCGTTCCCAAGCTGGATTGCTGTACTAGTGTTTTTGTGGAGTATCATGGAGTCACCACAGTCACAAAGTCTGATGCCCACCTAATGCAACAAATGGCTGAACTACTGGACAAGTTGAGAGGGGTGACATACAACTGACTTGATAAAAGGATACTAACAGGTGGAGTTAACTGCCAGAGCTAGAGAACGATCGGCCTTCATCACTCTAATAGGATTATTCAAATTCCAAGTAATGCATTTTGGAATGAAGAACTTCCCTGACACCTTCCAAAGGTTGGTCAACCAGGTGTTACATGACACTGAAGAGTAAGAAGTGGTTTATCTGGATGATATTGCCATCTTCAGTACTAGCTGAAAGGAACACCTGTCCTATCTGAAGGAAGTGTTGGGTAGCATACAGAGGGCAGGATACTCTGTCAAGGCTGAAAAGTGCCAGGTGGCTATGGCAGAGGTGGCATACCTAGGCCATGTAGTGGGGCAGGGGCAGTTTCACACCAAACAAGCAAAGATTGAGGTAAAAGAGGTGTGGCCCATGCCAGAAACCCAGAAGGGGGCTAGGTGCTTCCTAGGGACTGCAGGGTACTATCAAAAGTTTGTGCCCAATTACAGTACCCTATCAGCTCCCCTATCTAGCCTGCTGATGAAAAGACAGCCCAAAAGAGTAAAGTGGGAGTCAGCCTATGAATGAGCCTTCACACAGCTAAAAGAGGCACTTTGCAGTGTCCCTGTGTTGGCCAGTCAAAATTACACTAGACAGTTTTTAACACAGACTGATGTCTTGGATGTGGGAATTGGAGAAGTCCTCAGTCAGACATCTAATCAGGGAAAAGACCACCCAATAGTGTACCTGAGCAAGATGTTACTTTCCCGGAAGCAGGAATACTCCATGGTAGAAAAACAATGTCTTGCACTTGTATGGGTCCTGAAGAAATTTGATCTGTACCTCTATGGAAGGCGCTTGAGGTACATACCGATCACAACCCCCTGGTGTGGTTAAATCAGATGGGCAAAACAAATGGATGGTTCCTCAGATGGAGTATTGCCCTGCAGGCCTATCACATGACAATTACCCACCAGGCCAGGTCAGCCAATGTAAACGCAGATGGCCTATCTCACCAGTTAGAGCGGTAAACAGAATTATGGAAACTCTGCTATATGATAGGGGCATGTACCCATAAATTCAGTCTAAGGAGGGAGGGATGCAGTGATTTTGGCCATTGCTGTGTAATATTGCTGACATATTGCTGTTATCATTTTCTGTAATATTGGTTGTATTTAAAAGTTCCAAACAGGCCAGAACTAAGGGTTGCTAAAAGAATGCCCAGTGTTACTGAAAAAGTCACAGGAAAGAGAGAATGCATTACAAAATATCTGATATTCCACTGATCTGGGGACAAAGGCTTAACCAGGAAACTAAAATCCCATTTCAAAGAGGATTGGAAGTTCCTTGTAACTTTATTAAAGGGAAACAGAGGTAATAAAATCTAAAGGAGATGGGAGGGTAGCATGTGAGGTGGGCGCCTGAATCATGGTGCTGTCCAAAATGGCAACATGATATGGGTGAAAGCCTAAAAGGTGAGGGGTCAGGGAGGGCAACTGGATGTGGTGGGTGACCCTAGCAACAGGATGTCACTTTGTGTACACACGCGTGGGGAGGAGCGAGCACGGCGAGCTTGGTCTAAGAGGGAGCGAGGGGATGTAGGGGGTGGTGCTGCAGTTGGCTGCTGAGCTGCACCATGGTGTCAGGAGTTGGCCTCCGCTTGCGGTGCTGGGGTTCCAGGTTCAGGTCTGGGTCCAGGCACTACTGTGCTTTTCTTGCGCCCATTCCAAAATCTTTTATTTTTGGCTTTTCCTTTCCCAGTGAATAATCCTTAAATAGGGCGGGTGGTAGGTGCAGCCCCCCAGAAAGGCATTTTAGTCCCTGGTGTCATTTTTTCCATGCACTAAGGTTGTCAGGTGGTAAATTGTTTTACCGCATCGACGCCACTCTTCTGTAGTTGCCATTCATGTCACCCATATCACATAAAACCAGATGGGAGAAGCTAGCCCCTGTCATAAAACTTTAAACTCAGTGATAAATGGGTTTTAGGCAGGAGATGTCAGCAAGGTTGCCAGTCTATTTACACTTTTAATAAGTGGCAGAATCTGAGGAATATCTACTCTGGAAGTCTAGTGTGATTACACTTCAGATGTTATAACTCATCTTCACTTAGAAGAAGTCAGGAAGGATAAGGGAAGATCAAAGACTGTTGGGACTGTAAGACATCTAATTAATTAACAATCCTGTGTCACTTAAAAAATCTTGGAAAGAGCAAGAGAAACCCCTGCTTGGCCCAAAAGATAAGGCCACCAAAAGGCTACAGACTGCATGGACCAAGATATATAAAGCACTCAGAACAGGGTATGTTGCACAGTTTTTCATAGGACACTCTTCCAGACACACTGAGCAAGACAGACTAAGGACCCGTGAATGGAAGAGACAACTGGGTCTTTGCTGACTTCATTTATTTTCTGAACTTTAATCATCCATGAACCAGGTCGAAACTAGACAGTTAACATTTTACAGTGTATTTTGCATTTATATTTTTCCAGCTTTGTTTTGTTATTCTTTAACCAGATTTTCTGAAATCTTTTGTTTGTAAATTTTGTATAATTTTTAGAATTAATAAAAGCACTTTGCTTTTAAAACTGCCTGTGAGTGATTTGTGTGTGTGCAGAAAGGAGGAAGATTTATTCAAATCTGAGACCAACCTGGTAAATGCAAGGTGTCACCATCGCTAACAAAGATAGGATCCTGGAAGGGCAAATCTGGGTGCCTTAAATAGGGGATACACAGGCCTTGGAAGGAGTGTGTAAGGGAGAACCAGGTCACTGTAACACCAATTGGAAAATACACCAATCAGCGTTATGACAGGTCTACCCTGAAGAGGTGATAATGCCTGGGTTCCCCCCCAGTACAGCAACTAAGGAGAATCCTCACCTTGCTGTAGACTTGAAACTGTATTGTACCCATACCCAGATTTTAAAGAGGAAGTCTAGGGACCTCATCGCAAGTGTTCAGCTGTGAACTCAGAGAGCACTCTAGGCGGACATGTGGAGGGTATTACTGTTCCCCCTGTCATGGATTGCACTTAGGGGTGGACACTGAGCTCAGTGGACCTGGCCCACAGGAGTGGGTTTGTGACAGTGAGTAACTATTCAAAAGGAATAGCAAATTTAGAACACAGGGAAATGAGTGGAAGCTGGCAGGGGGGACCTTTAGGAGAGACGATAGGATGTTTTATTTTATAGAAAGACTGGTTGAGCCATGGAACAGTCTGCTGGCTAAAGTGGTGGGTGCCAAAACCATTATTGGTTTAAGCACAGCTGGGACAGAGTACAAGGCTTAGTAGTTACTCAAGGGGGGTAATAGAAAAGTAGGGAACATAGCTCAGGTAGTGCAGACAAAAACTCTCATAGATCAAAATGCTGGGTTAAGATAGGTTATTACGGACAGACTGGATGGACCAGTGGTCTTTTTCTGCCATCATCAATGTCATGTTTCTATGTTTCAGACCCACTAGGTGGATTTCCAGAGGAATCAGAAACCCAGCTATTGGGTCCATCATGAGTTACCCCCTGCCGTGAGAAACTTCCATCTCTGTACACTAGAGCAAGATTGTCTCTCAAGGCAATTGTTATCTTCGAAGAGGTAATTCACTTATTTTATACACTTATGTGCATAATACAGCACTTTGAAAATGGCTGGACATATTAATTGAATGAAATGAGAAAAGGGATGGCACAGTGTCTGTTTTGCAAAAGGGAAATAATTGAATTGCCAGATCAAAACTGAGACCTTAAAATTCTTCAGAAAGCAGGAGAAAATATTGTTCTGGTACACATAGGAACTAATGATCTCACCAGCCGGTCAGTTATGGAGACCAAGGAACACCAGATCAGTCTGGGTGACAAACTATCATCCATTTCATCCGGCACCTACTTCTCTGCGATCCTGCCAGTCTGGGAGAGGGGGACAGATGGACAGAAGGTCAGAAAAGGGGAGATAGGGTAGCTAAACATGTGACTCAAAGGCTGGTGCCAGGAAAAAGAAAAAAATTTGTAGGGAACTGGCAATAGTTTTGGGAGTGAAAATTCTTTAAATTTGATGGACTGCATCTAACTAAGGAAGGAGTCAGTGCATTGGGCAGATGTTTGATATCTTTGCAGAATATTTAAACAAGCAAATAGGGAGAAGGGTGCAGCACCCGATACGTTGAATGGGAAGAGCACTCCTCCCCCTAGGCTAGTGGTCAAACAGGAGTTCAGTATGTTTCTAATTCATTTGCATCATCAGGTAAAGAAAAAGGTCTAGCTCCCCATGCAATGCACAGGGGACATGCCGGACTTTGCCCAATAACTAACACATGGAAATCTGACCAATGGAAAATCATGTACACAAATGTTCGTAGTCTGGGAAATAAGATCCCAGACCTGCAGGCAATAATGACAGAGGCTAAACTGGACATGGTAGCCATTAGCGAGACATGGTTTACCAGTGACCACACTTGGAAGACTTCAGTACCTGGCTATGTACTGTTCAGAAGAGACCAAGGTGCAAAAGGGGGGGGGCCTTTATGTCAATGAAAATGTCAAAGCTACAGAAATTCAGAATACACTTAAGGAGCCAGAAGAATAGTGGGTCACCCTGGAAACAGAAAATGGGATGGCCATACGAACTGGGGTTGTGTACAGGCCTCCAGACCAGGGGGAGGACATAGATGCAATACTGTTAGAAGATATACAAACATGACGTCTAAAGGGGAGGTTCTGATAATGGGAGACTTCAACATGCCAGATACAAATTGGTCAATATCAGCAGGGACATCTGCCAGAACTAGACACTTGGTGGATCCTCTGCAGGGGAGGGCCTCAAACAACTGGTACAACAACCCACAAGAGACAGGACTATCCTAGATCTAGTACTGACTAACAGGGAAAGGATCACCTGGATGCCAGTGAACATGATGTGATATGGTTCAATTTGGCCACTAGAACAAAATCATCCCATTACAAGGCAAAAATATGGGACTTCAGAGGAGCTGACTTTGATAAAATGGCCAACAGAGTTAAGCTAGCTGTGGCAAAAAGAAATACAGTTGAGGGGGTACAGGCAAAGTAGACAAGCATTAAAGATGCAATACTTGAAGGAACATCCCATTGTGTCAGTGAGAAAAGAAAGTGCAAAAGAAGGAGGCCACTTT
Organism: Neoceratodus forsteri; assembly: GCA_016271365.2. NCBI lineage: Eukaryota > Metazoa > Chordata > Ceratodontiformes > Ceratodontidae > Neoceratodus > Neoceratodus forsteri. Next base: position 1,024,540,403 of record CM028129.1, read on the forward strand.
GGTTCTCAAACACAGTAGCAGAAAAGGTCAGAGCCAAAAGGCTGGCCTTCAGGAAATATAAGGGAATGCAGCAGGATGAAGATAGGGAGGCATACCAAACTTCCCTAAGGGAAGCAGGGAAGGCAGTAATGCAGGCAAAGGCCCAAACTGAGGAAACATTAGCACAAACAGTAAAAGAAGGTGACAAGACTTACTATAGATACATTAGTGAAAGAAGAGAGTCCAGAGGGTGTTGCTAAGATCAAAGGGGATAAGGGGCATGATGAGAGGACCAAGTAAAGGATCTATCCTAAATAGATACTTCTGCTCAGTATTACTGAAAAGAAGGTAGAGCAGGGCCCACAGCTCTGCATCATGGACACGGGGAGAGGGAGGTGTGCACTAGTCCCTTCACAAAAGAAAGGGTCCTACAAGAGCTCGATAAGCTCAAGGTGGACAAAGCAATGGAACCTGATGGCATACATCCCAGGGTACTAAAGGAGCTAAGGCTGGAACTAGCAAAGCCATTATCAGAACTGTTTAGTGAGTCTCTTAGCACAGAAGTCCCAGAAGACTGGAGAAGGGCTCATGTGATCCCACTCCACAAGAGTGGTAGTAGGGAGGAGGCAGGGAACTACAGACAAGTCAGTCTTACTCACAGTAATGGGCAAGATTATGAAGACACTCCTTAAGGAAAGGATGGTGCAACACCTGGAATTCATAGCAGTACAGGATCAAAAACAGCATGGGTTTACAAAAGGAAGGACCTGTCAAAATAATCTCATAGATTTCTTTGACTGGGTAACCAGAGTGGTGGACCAAGGGGGAGCAGTTGATGTTGCCTACCTTGACTTCAGCAAAGCTTTCAAAACTGTTCCACATAGAAGATTTATTAATAATCTGGGTAGGCTTGGGGTGGGTCAGACATTGGTCAACTGGGTGGCAAACTGGTTGACAGGCAGAAAACAGAGTGGTGGTAAATGGTATACAGTCAGAGATGCAAGTCACAAGTGGGGTACCTCAGGGATCAGTCCTGGGGCCAGTCCTCTTCAATATCTTCATCAGTGACATTGCAGATGGACTGGAGGGTAAGGTTTGTCTGTTTGCAGATTACAACAAGATCTGCAACAGAATAGATGATCCAGATGGGGTGGGCAGAATGAGAAGAGATCTGGATAAACTAGCAAAATGGTCAGAAGAGTGGCAACTGGGGTTTAATTCAAAGAAGTGCAAGATCATGCATATAGGGAAGAGAAACCCTGAAGCCACCTATAGGCTGGGAGGGGAGTTGCTGGCAGTCACAAGGGAAGAAAAAGACTTGGACATCATCATCACATATGACCTGAAATCATCCAAGCAGACCTCTAAAGCAGTAGGTAAGGCTAGAGGGATGTTGGCATGTATCAGTAGGGGTATCACAGGTTGGAAGAGGCAGGTAATAATCCCTCTTTACAAGACACTGATTAGGCCCCATCTGGAGTACTGCATGCAGTACTGGAGGACACACCTTCACAAGGACATTAACTAAATTGAGGCAGTCCAGAGAAGGGCAACCAAAATGGTGCAGGGACTGCATCAGAAAACATATGAGGACAGATTAACTGAGCTCAATATGTATACCCTAGAGCAAAGGAGGGAAAGAGGTGATATGATCGAAACATTCAAACACCTTAAAGGCATTAACAAGGTGAAAGAGTCTAACATATTTCAATATAAAAAAAAATAGCAGGACAAGAGGACACAGCATGAGATTAGAGGGAGGCCGATTAAGGGGTAATGTGAGGAAGTTCTTTTTCACAGAAAGAGTGGTGGATGTATGGAACAGCCTACCTCAGGAAGTGGTGGATATGAATACAGTGCATGGCTTTAAACAAGCATGGGATAGGCATAAGGGTGCAATATAGATGAGCATGAATAGACAGGCCATTGACATAGCAAAGGCCTATGGCACATTCATAAGTTAGAAAAATAAATGGGCAGACTGGATGGGGCTTTCGGTCCTTATCTGTTGTCAACTTCTATGTTTCTATGTTTAAACAAAAAGCTGATTCTACTTCTGCTCTCATCTCTTCTTTGGTAAGAGATAGTATAGCACTTAATCACAAGGTGGAAAACCTTAAAACAACTCTCACTAAAAGCCTTTGAGAGTGATTGGCCTCCCTGCACAAAAAATGAATGAATAACAAGAGACATGGTTAAAAAGTCCTTTCAGGAATCCATAGCTATGTCACCAACCTTAGTAATAACTTTCACACTACTGAATTAAATGTCATGTTTTTCCTCTGTTCTAAAAACAGCTACAGTTCTAATTTCTTTTGGTCTGGAGACTGTACAGTTTGCCAGCATGAAATTCTACCAAATATTTCCTACACCCTAATGTTAGCCCTATCACATAGTCTTGAATGCCTAGGTTTTTGAACTATAGAGGTGATATCAAGGACTTCTGCAGCAAATTTTCATTGTTTTACCCATGCTGGGCAAGAGTTCTACCCAACACTTCCCTGGTAGTCCAGTGGCCCCCTCCCATCCCAAAGTCCGATCATAAAATATATGTTACACCACTGTAAGAGGTCTGAACTTCACTTTCAGGTTCTTGGCAATATTGGGAATGCAAATAATCACAAACAGGTTGCATTCGAGTAATAAACAAGTTTATTACTACAAAAGGGATAAATCACAGTTGCCCTAAGCAGTTCTTACCAATACGAACCGGGAGCCAGTGCTAAGCGTTCCCTACACCTCGAGGTTTCTCTGTAGTCTCTTGGGATCTCTCGGGTCTCCGAGGTGTAAAGCCTGTGCATAACATTATATACCTGTGATAATTACTATGCTTACTAAAAGATCGAAACATTTCTAGTTACAGAGATGAGCCCTATTGGCTAATTTAGAGGTGGCTCCACGGTCCAAGATAACATTATATAATCCTGTAAAGTCATCAGTTTTAGAACAAAGATGTTCTTATACAGAGTCTTACATAACAGGGTGAAGTGGTGCACATCACCAAAGGATGGCAATGTTGCCTTACATATTACAATTACTTCAATGACAGGTGTCTTGGCATCTGACAAGTAAGAAATAGACAGAAAATATATGGTATAATGTGTGTGCATTAGCAAGCAAAGTGGGTTACAATAATATGCATTCATATCCTGACATCTACTCTTATACGGTAGATGCCCTTAGCCCTATGTATTAGTATAGCCTATGCCTAAACATTAGCTGTCTATGGTGTACCCCTGAGGGTATCAATTAGGGTGCAGGGACCTCGTGTAACACCACACACTTCCCTGGTAGTCTAGTGGCCCCCCTCACACTGGTTTAGTAAAACTTCCATCAGTGATCTGTTTCAAAACTCCACTACCCTTTCCATGAAGTAAAATGTCTTCACATTCTTCTAGAATTTAGCTCTCACTAATCTCCGATCATAGCCCCTCATGATAGCATCTCTATTTCTAACAAACAGGTCCTCCCAATTTATTGCATGTATACTCCTTAGAAACTTCTAAGTGTCAATCTTGCCCCCCCTCTGTCATCTGGCCCCCAGCAAGTACATTTTCAGGGCCATCAGATGTTCCTCATATGATCTGGCCTGCTGGCACTGAATCGTTTTTGTAACCATTTGTTTCATTGATTCCAGCCTATCAATCTCCTTTCTCGGGTGAGGACTCCACAGTACTTCAGGTTAGGCCTCACCAGTGATCTGTATAGGCAATGTATCACTTTCTACTCCTACTGTCAAAACCCTTCCCTATACACCCAGCATCCGAGATGTCTTGCTATAGGTTTTGTTTTACCGAGTGAGTCACTCATGAGGATTCTCAGATCGTTATCCTCTGAAGTGGCCAGCATAACCTCTCGCATCCAGTATTCCGGATCTATTTGATAAGGGCAAAAGCCCAATCGTGATCGGCAGCAGGGTGAGTGTACATTGCCAAAAATCAGTTTTGACAATGTACATCCCCAATGCACAAGAAAACTGCACCAGGGACTTAGATTTTAATTGCTCATGAGGGGGGGCTGTGCCTCCTGCAGCCCCCCCCGCACCCCCTACTAAAGGATTTGCAATTCCAAGGGGCTGTATGTCAGGGGGGCAAAATCTTGAAAAATAAAAATGTTTTGCCCAGACTTGAACCCGAAATCCTCACATCATTAGGCAGCCACCCACCCACCACATTACGGGGCCAGCACGGCAGCCCCATGCCAACCATGCCAGGCCAACCCTCCCTCCCTTCCATCATGCTGGCTTTCCCCCCTTGTGCATATACATATATTGATGCCCTGTTGTTATATGCACCCACCTCACCCATTCGGTTGCCCTTCCTCAGTGGTAGCCCCATCGACATGCGGTGGGATTTAGTCGCCATTATCGCAAGCACTCAATCGCTGATGTCCACGTCACAGGTTACCAGTATTCCATGCATGTGTTCTTATTCCCTCCTAAGTGCATCATGATGCATTTCTTGATGCTGAATCACAACTGCCAAACCTTTGACTACCTCTCAAGCCTTTTTAGACCCCCTTCTGAAGCCCTCTCTCCCCCGTTTCACTCTCTGAAGCTCCCTCTCCCCTGTTTGATTGTCCACCTTTCTGCAGACTTATATCATCAGCCAAGATATAAATCATAACCCTAGATACATTCCAAATGTCACTAATGAATATATTAAATAGGACAGGTTCTAAGACTGCCTCATCCCCAGATTTGACCCTGTAACCACCACCATCTGCTGCATTTCCTCTAACCCATTAGTTCTCACACTTTGTGATAGTGAGCCTCCCCCAAGCCATGGAAAATGTCAAGCCTCCCTCAAATTTGGAAAAAATCATTGGTATCCCAAAGAAAAAACATCATTTTGCACACTATATCAGGAATAAAGTGAGACTAATAAAATTAACTGAGCATGTTCTCTCTTTATTCAGCTTATTGTTCTCCATCCTCAACCTCTCATGCCAGGTTATTCTTGTCACTCCACTTTTCTGTCTCTTGGGCCCTTGCTACTCTGTTTCCATATCAAGCTTGAACAACTAATCTAACCACTTCATTCATCTTTCCCCCTCTTGTTAAGCAACTTCCTGTATCCTTACCCCAAGTTGCACCTGAAACGAACACTGACTAAGTGTGTGCCTTTCCCATTAAGCCAATTTACATATAAATAAACACATGCTGTGGAAACAAACCTTGACTCAGTGCATCTTTCCCAGTTACTAATTTACATATGACCCCTACTGTAGAAACAAGTCTTGACTCGGGGTGGCTTAATAGTCATCAATTTACATATAAATACATACCAAGAAACAAGCTTTGGTCTCAGTGTTTGTTTTTTTTCTGGTCAAAAATTGGTGCATAAGTAAAGACATTCACCTGCTGTTATTCATATTTGATTTGCTTCAGTCCTTTACACAAAACATAAAAACTTAGAATTTAAATATTGTACATTGTCGGACTTGACTGGGCCTCCCCTGGAGCAGTCTGGGGCCTCCCGTGGGAGGCTGGCCTCACCATTTGAGAACCACTGCTCTAACCAGTCTCTCATTACACTTGACTAATCCCTTCTCTACTCCTAAGTCCAGCAGCTTTTTGAGTAGCCTCTTGTGTGGTATGGAATCAAAGGCTTTGCTTATGTCTTAGTCTCTGATGTCAATATTAGTTTTACCTAAGAGTGTAGACACATAGAAGTGTATTTTGTCTGTTCTCTGCTTTAAAAGATTTAGGGCCCGATATTCAAAGGTTAGTGTCAGCGTGAAAGTGGTTAGCACAGGCACTAACTTAGGTTTGCACTAGAGCTCCTGATGGGGCCATATTCAGAGGCCCCTGGAGTGCTTCCCAAACTCAGCAGCATCAAGATGCTAACTATACTGCTGTGCTAATGCAAATGAGGACTGTCATACATACCAGTGCAGCAGCATATACTGTACAAAGGTTTGTTGCAGTGGTAAACAGCCGCAGAGCAGTGCTGGTCACTGCCACTGATGATCATGTCATATCTGGCCACTAAGCCCACCTCTCCCCCAAAGGCAGGGTAGCTGGACTGCAGACACCTACCCTGTGCCAAGCATTCCCCCAATTGCCCCGTCTTCATCATATCATTGTTTCCTGGTGGCATAGTGGTTGCCTTCCCTGCTGATTACCAAGTCTACATTATATCATTATTCACTGGTGGCAGTGGGGTTCACCCACCCTCCTAATGACCCAGTTTGCATCATAGTATTATTCCCTTTTGGTATACTGGTTTCCCCATACCCAATTGCCCAGTCTGCATCATAGCATTATTCCCTGGTGGTATAGGTGTTCCCCCTCCACCTCCAATCACCCAGTCTGCATTATAGTATTATTCTCTGGTGCTATAGTGATTCCATCAACCCCTGATCACCTAGTCAGCATCATGATATTACTTCCTAATTGTACTGGGGTTCCCCCCCTACCCTGATTACCCATTCTCCATTATATCATTGTTCCCTGGTGGTGTACTGACCCCCACCCATCTGCCACAGAACCCCCCCCAGCCCCATCATACTAGTTGCCATTCTCTGTGAAAGCAGCAGCCAGCACAGCCCCCTCTCACCTCCTTGGCCATCTGACAGTTATAGAGCGCAATCACGTACATGATCATGTACTATAAGTGTTAGATAACTGCTGGCCAATGAGGTGAGAGGAGGGCTGTGCCACCTGCCATTTTCATGGAGAATGCCGATTGGGTGAGGGGGGTCAGGCTAGGGATCCTTGGTGGGTAAGGGGGTTCTTGAATGGTCAGGGGGGCACTTACCGGGAAACATATGATGGAGGATGGGTGATTGGAGGGGTGGAGGGGTGGGAGGAACCACTGTACCACCAGGGAATAATGACAGATGGAAGATGGCTTATCGGAAGGGGGGGCACTATACCACCAGTGAATAATGCTATGATGAAGACTAGATAATTGGAGTGTGGTGGGACTAGTATGCTACCAGGGTTTATTATTTTCCTAACATAATGGATGTTAAGGGGCTTCTGCACCATATGCAAATGAGCCCATTATAGGCATGCAGATGGCTCTTAGCACCTTGCATGCCTAATTAGATACTGTATTTGCATGCTTGGGCTGAATATAGCCTACAGGAGACCTTGCACTATCCCATTCCTGGCAGCAAAATCTCCTGTTGGTCATATGCAGCCCTGGTCTGTGTCAGCAAAGTGCAGATCCACTTAATGTGGTACCAACATGGGTTGATATGCAATCAGACAGCGTTGCTCTGTTGAGTGCTGATCATAGGAATATCTCTCTGATTTGATACTGCTCAGTCAGAAGCACAGTACAAATGTACAAAAGTGCTTGAAAATGGTAGAAGTATTCTTCACTTTTCTATACATGGACCCAGAATATAACTCTTCATTTCAGAATGTTTAGCAACAGAGGAAATTCTCTCTCTCTCTCTCTCTCTCTCTCCTCTCTCGCTCTCTCGCCTGTCCTCTCTCTCTCTTGCTCTCTTTCTGTCTCTCAATATGAGCTGTTTAGGTGATTGGATATGGGGTTTTGTTTTAATAAGGGCCCTAAGACCGTATAAGGAACAGATACTTGGCAAAAACAAAGGTGTATGATTATGAATCTACATACTCGGACTTGGCAAAATATCTTTAATATGAGTTTTACTACAAATGTTATAAAGCACATTCTTTTAGACTGTTTAGAACTTTACAGGGACATGAATTTATGAGTTAAATGAGTATATAAAATGTAACTATTGTATTTAGTTTTTACTTACTAGGGAGGTGCACTAGACAAATCTGTGGTCTATTTTCAGATATGACCTGGGAGATTAAAACAAGGGTGGTCAAAAGTAAGAAACAGTTATGACAAAGATTCAGTACAGAGTTCAGTACAAAACAAACAACAGTAAAATGATAGGATGGAAATAGTGTTGGTGTAATACAATGAGATTCAAGGCATAAGATCTTTCAGTACATTTATATATGCAATAACTAACATACAGAACAAAATATACATCTTAACTGTGGGAGTAAAGTGTGTGAATAAGAGTAGGAATCCAGTCTGTAAATGACCAACGGGCAAGAACATACAGTTGCTTGTCCTAGGAAGGTTTGAAATTCAGTTTTTTCAAAGGCATGAATGGATGAGCACTGGTGGATTGTGCTTGGGATACAGTTCCATACTGTAGGTGTCGTGAAGGAGAATGACATCTCTGCAAGTTTGGTCCTGATTCTAGGGATGTACAGTATAATAATCCAGAGTCATTAGAACTGAGGGGATATACTAGGCTGTCAGGTTTCAGTAACATTGAGACGCACATGGGGTACTGCTTGTTCATAACTGTATATATGAATCAAACTGCCCATAGAAAATTTTCTTAGGGCTGTTGGATGGGAGCCATCCAAGCTAAGAAGAGAGGTCTCAGTGGTGAGTATACCTGTCTGTGGCTAGAACAAACTTGCAGATATTATTGTAGGCCACATCCTATTTCTGCAGGGTGGTTTTGGAGGCACAGCAGTAGACAGCCATCCCATACGTTACTTTGGGTAGAAGGATTTGTCAGGCAATCGCAATATGGGCTGAGGGCAAAAGGCCGTCTTTGACTTTATATGAAAGTCCAAGTCTGGTGTCAACAGCCTTACATAGCAGAGATATGTGCCAAGATGTCTAAGGATGCATCAAGTACCTCTCCAAGATAATTGAAGTTACTGACTGTAGTAAGAAGAAATCCAGCAATGCACTGGACCATGAGCAAGGTGTTACACTCGTTTGAGTTAAAGGCTGAACCAAACAGCATGGGTTGTGTCTTGATGGTATTTTTTTTCCAAATTGTTTAACCAGGAGTAGCACACTAAGCTGAAAGCTTGTTTACAGTTGCTACCTGAGAGAACAGGGAAGTTAAGTGACTGGCTCAGTGTCACACAGAGTGCAGAGGGTGGGGCTGTGGGATTCAAACCCAGGTCTCCAGATTTGCAGCTTACAGTTCTAAGCCACTGTGCTATACTGCCTCCCCAAGAGGAGCTTGCTGGATCTCAGCCAGGATTTTATAGAACAGAGTTCACAAGAAAGGTATCAATTCAGTCTGGGGATGCTGATGAAGCTACTGTAGAGGACAGGGTCATCAACATATGGAACAGGAATGCAGTGGCTGAGACTAGTGTGTTATGGAATTTATATGAATGAAAAAGAAGCGGGGATAAAGTATGGATCCTTGGGCGACAGCGATTGTGGTAGTAGAAGTGTGACAGGGTGTGGCAAAATTTAACACATTGATACCTGTTACCCAGATAATGTATGAACCACTTCTAGTGGTTTGGGAGACTGTATGTTTTTCATTTATGTAGCATGTTTGTTTGTTTACATGTAAAAACCAATAGTAATTTATGATTTTGAAAAGGTTGTATAACTGCCATGCTTCTGTTGTGCAGCACTCTTCTGTCTTTGTACATTTTTTTCCTCTTTGTTTACCTTCTCGAAACACATGCTTCAAGCAGGACCAATTCAATACAAAACAGCTGGAAATTCACAAACTTGTATATTTAAAGTGAAAACAAGCGTTTCATAGTTATCTATGTGGTTCAGATTGAAACAGAACATTTGCAAACACATGCCAAAGCAAAGCAAACTTTTTATAGTTGCCAGATCACTTCAGCCAGCACTAGTAGAGAATTTTTGGAGCAGAGCTAATCAACACAGGCAAATTCTGCTTGCAGGAAGTGGCTGGCACACTGCATTACTTCAGGATCTCATGGCATGTAGCACAAACATTAGCTTCTACAGTGCTGTAAAAGTTCTAAAAACAGGCCATTTTTTCTGATCAAATGGAATATACAGCATACTCCCATTTATCTGAAATCTGGTAGTCTGAAACTCTGGATTCTCTGCTATGTCTATCCCTTGAGCTTTGCCTGATTTGAATGAGACAGATTAGCGGTCATTAGCACTTCTTTCACACTTAGTGCATAAATACTTTAATCAATTAATGCAGCACATTTCACCATGAAATAATGACAGCAAATGTAAGAGAATTTCCTCAACATCTCCCCAAAACTTTGGATTCTACAGTGCCTTGACAATGGTGACAGCATCACTGAGACTCCTCGATGGTTCAACAATAGAAACACTACAGTCTGAGACATCCATAGAGTCAGGTAAAAGATTTACAAATATGCAGCCAGTATGGACTGCAGTGAGGAGCCATGTCACAGAAAAAGCCTGAAGGGGAACAAGGATGAGGCACTGGATAATGCATTCTACCTGTGGTTAGTACAGAATCACTTGAAAGGGACACTGACACCTGACACAGATTTAAAGGGAAGGCAATTAATTTCCACAGGAACATTAATGGCATGGATAATGTCTACGGAGCAAGTGAGGGTTACTGTAGCTGAGTAGGTTTTCTTTTTTTTTTTATCACGTCTCTGTTCTTATCTTGGGTTGGCTAGGGGATATACCCCACATCGATCGGTTTGGATCCCAGCAAGGATCATGGACTTCATGCTGGCTCATTCAATGGGCATTTCTGCTATGTGGGGCCCCTGTGGCCCCCTCTTGACAAAGGAAGATGTGCAATGACTTCAGCATATGGCCAGGGGTACTCCCACCCCTGATGTGCCGATGTCTGCTGCTTCCACCAATCCGGACTTCAGTACTGGTCCTAGGCTCACGTACTCTTAGCTGTCACTAGGGGTCAGTAGTTGCTGGGTGCCAGATCCCCTCCCTCTCTGAAGAAAGTGAGCAGTCTGATGGGTGTTCAGCCTTCTCCTTCTTGCTGGTACTTCAAGAGCCTGGGTTCTGTCCCAAACCTGGCTCATCAGCATCATAAGAAGTAATGCTACTACTGCACTGGGGAGCTAGCAAGCTGAGTAGGTTTAAAAATTACGATGACAGGGGCGTGTCTTGGATGCCAATTAAGATGGCTGCCTAGACCTGGTACTCTGTTTCTCCATCAAATAAATCCTACAGCATCTACCCCTAAATGTGCCATGTGGGTCTCAATTTGGACACCCACATCTGTAGTGTGGTGTGGTATGCATAGCCATTTCTTTATTGTCAACATCAAGCAAAGTTTTCAGCTGATTGCTGTTGGAATATATCTAAAGCCTACCCGACATGCCAGCTCCTATTTCCATCATGTTGTTGGCTGTAGTCCCGCCAGCCAATGAAGGCCTTGTATGAGTTGAAATGATGTTCTCTCATCTGCTTGTCAAAATTGATGAAATCTACTCTGTCTTTGCAAAATGCCATTGATATGGAACTCCTGAAGTCATGCAACCCCAAATTTTGGAGGGGCACAAAATCTTATCTTTAAGGGGATCTGGAAGCATGCTCCCCAGGAAAATTTTGAAAAATTAAAGTCAAATGATACATTTTGGTGACTTTTAGCAGTCGCTCACAACTCATAGTAAAAGTGACTCACAAGAGAGAGGGATGGATTAAGGAAGTAAGGTACAGGAGTTACTTTATTTTGCTTTTTAGTGAGTTTTCAAATTGTGCCATGGATTGGTGTTTTGATTTGAGAATTACCTAGAGGGGGACGCTGAAGGATTTACGTGAAGCTGTGAATGGTAAAAGTGGCTGCTGTTTCATGGAGCGTGGTCATAACTGGAGTGGTGAGTGGTGTTTTGGATTTGTAGATGGACCCTATGGAGGCTTGCTGGATCTGGAGTGTGGAGGAACACAGACTGACTGCTTCCCCTGGTTTGTCTCCAGGGTCATCTAACTGGAAGCTGAGGACCTTGCTGTGAGTGGCCTTGGAGCACTCACGTTGCGAGGAGTGTTTGCCTCATTCCGCTGGTGTGTGGCTGTTTTCAAACGGAGTGGAGTGTCTGTAGCTCCACTCTTTGACCCAATGGTGCTCGCTAGGTCTCCGGTCTTGCTTTCATGCTCCAGCTCATGTCCCTGGAGCTGGGTTGTTACACTGCCAACTGCAGGATATCCATCTGTGGACATTTGGGATGCCTGTGAGAGGGGTGCTCATTGTCTCACCCTGTTGCCGGTCTGGGGAGTCTTCCTTGCCCTTCTGTGACTGCAGAAAGATCTACTTGCTGACTTCTGTGATGTGTGTGAGAGAGGTGTCTCATTGTTTTGCTTTGTGGCTGGTTTGTTGAATCCCCCACACCCTTCTGTGTCTCCCGTTAGCTTCTCCAGCACTAGTAAGAGGAGCTGCCTGATCCTGTCCTTCTGAGATCTGTCACTTCCAGTGGAAACTTTCTTTTCTCTCATTAAAGTACTATGACTTTGCTCTGAGTTCTGAGGCAGTGAGAGTGCTCTGTCTCTGGAAGAGCAAGAAAGACTGACTGTTGGCCATAATTGCTGACTGTTCATTTAAGTACTAATTCACTCTGTGGCACTGTTGAATTTTCTCCTGGGAAACTGAAACTCTATGTTTTGGGGGGGTGGTGTTTTTGGGAGTTTTAATTAGGGTTTTGTTATGGGTTAAAATAACATTTTTTATTTGTTGGGTTATGGAGGGTTTTTTGGGGAATTGTGGTGTATGGTGAGTGTATGTGTGTGTTTGGTTGGACGATTAAGTAAGCTCAATCTAGTAGTATTCTAAATATAAAGTTAGTGGTAGTTCTCATTAAGAATGAGGGTTCTACCACAAGCCCAAATACTGGCTTACTCTCCCACTCTTCTTAAAGATCTCTGCCCCTTCCTCACTCCACTGCTTGATGCTGTGGTATGGTGGAGATGTAAGGAGCTGGATATTCTGAGGAGGGGTGCTAGAGGGAGAGAGATCAAGAAGGATGTAGCCTGGGGGGAGCAGATGAGGGTAGTGGGGACCAGGAGACACCCTGGGTTAATGAGACAGGTAGCTGATGAACCAGCCCCAACCTCTCATCCTCTTTGGATGGTGCTCTGCAATGCCAGGTCGATGACTAACATGACTGCTATAATGGCTGGCCTTGTTGGGTCCATCAACCTGGCTTGCATTACAGAGACCTGGCTGGGAGATACCACAGGCCCTGTGCTAGAGGTGTCTGTTTTGTCCGGGTACTCCATTGTACACTGCCCGAGAAAGGACCGCTGGGGGGGAGGTGAGCTGCGATCTGTTTTAGTCTGGATCTAGGCCTGATGGTGCACCCAGTTGGGAACACCAGTTCTTTTGAGTGTGTGGCCATGCAGGGCGGGGGTGGGATCCTGGCATGGAGCTGAGAGTGCTCCTGGTCAACTGTCCACCTAGGTGGGATTGTGGCTTCTTGCAGAAGGTGATATCCTTTGTCACCGAGAGAGTGTTGGAGTCACCAAGATGAATTATTCTTGTCGACTTCAACACGTGGGTGGATGATGTAATGTTACCCGGGGCCAGAGATCTCCTGTTAAGCATGGAGGCTCTGGACTTGACCCTGCTTTCCATGTCCAGAACCCACCAGTCTAGCCATGCGCTTGATCTGGTGTTCTCCCTGGGGCTTGAAATTGACACCTGCAAGATTGATCAGGTCACCTTTTCCGATTACTGCACCATTGGGTTCAACTTTAAAACCCCCCTGAATGCCCCATCCACTGTGGAAATAGTCCAGTTCCACCCTTTGATGGGTGTTTAACCAGAGGGGCTGATGGCAGAACTGAACATTTTGTCTGTGTTGGAGGTTTGCACTAGCGGTCCAGGAGAGGCAGTGACCGCTTATAATACTGCTGTTGCTGGCACCCTGGACCGTCTGGCACTGACCGTATACACCCCCTTACCTTGCACCTTGGCTTCCCTTGGTTTGATGGGGAGCTAAGGAAGTTGATGACAAGGGGACGGAGGTTGGAAAGGCATTGGAGGAAGACCGGGTCTCAGGAGGACAAGCTGGTTCTAAAGAATCACTATGATGAGTATCAGAATGCAATTGCCCAGAAAAGACAGCTTTTATGTCTAGGGCTATTGCGGCTGGGAGGAATCGACTGGCTCAGCTCTTTTGGGTTGTAAACAGGCTGTTACATCCAGCCTGTCTGGAACCCATTAAAGCCTTTTCAACCCACAAATGTGAGAAGTTTGTTCGATTCTTCTCAGACAGAGTGGCTTTTGTGAGATCCAGGATTGCTTCAAATGGAATGCAATCCTCCAGCAGTAGTGCTTCTCATGTGGGTGATGACACTCGCCCATCCTGGGGGAGTTCTGGCAGGTGATGTAGCAGGAGGTCTGTAGGATAGTCCTTGAGTGTAAACAAATATTCTGTGACCTGGCCCTGGGCCTGACATGGCTACTAGTTGACTGTGTCAAAGCCCTGGACCCGGTCTTTGCAGGGATAGTCAGGAGTTCCTTGTCAGCTGGGGGTTTTCCAGTGTCTTTAAAACAGGCTCTGGTTAAGCCCCTGCTGAAGAAACCATTGTTAGACCCCAACATCCTGTCAAATTACCTGCCTCTTGAAACTTCCCTTTTTGGGGAAGGTTCCTGAGAAGGTGGTAGCAGAACAGCTTTAGGGTTGTCTTGTAAACTTCCAAATTTACTAACCTTTCCAATCTGGATTTAGAGCCTTGCATAGCACAGAGATGGCATTTGTCAGGGTGTTTAATTACCTGTTTAGGGTGAGAGATCAGGGGAGAGTGTACAATTCCTGTCCTCCTTGATCTCTCCTCAGCGTTTGATATTGTGGACCATGGGGTGTTGTTGGACAGGCTGAGGGAGTATGTATGACTCACCAGTAAGGTCATCAGCATGTTTGAGACCATTCTCTGAGGCAGGTCTCAGATGGTCTTCTTGATAAATTGTTCCTTGAGCCCGAGAGACCTGCCCTATGGAGTTCCCCAAGGCTTTGTCCTCTCCCCCCATGTTGTTCACAGTGTATATGCTGCCTCTGGGTGAGGTCATAGGATGGTATGAGTGGAGTTTTCATTGTTACACTGATGATACTCAGCTCTACCTGTCTTTCACACCTGGTAGACCTGATGCTGTCAATGTGCTGAATAGATGCTTGGCCAAGATCCAGGCTTGGACTGCATCGACCTGGCTGGGACTAAACCCTGGGAAGACTGAGGAACTGGTGGTAGAGCTGGGACAGAGGGCTGGGCTTGGATCCTCTGGTGACAGGTTGGGCCTTTTTATTGGTCCAATAGAACTGGAAGTTTCATCAAGAGTGAAGAATCTAGGCATTGTGCTTGACAGTGAGCTGACATGTGATGCTCAGGTGTCGGTAGTTGTCCGGACCAGATTTTATCATCTCTGGAACATCACCCAGATCAAGCCCTTTGTCCTGCCCAAAGACCTGGCCACACTGGTCCATGCTTTCATGACCTCAAGACTTGAGTACTGTAATGCCCTCTACCTCAGGGTTGGAAGTGGTGTGCTGCTGCACCTGCAGCTGTTGCAGACTGCAGCAGCATGTGTGTTGACTGGTCACCCCAGATTCAGTCATCACCCCAGTGCTGTGTGAACTACATTGGCTGCCGGTACGCTGGCATGTCAACTTCATGTTAGGTCTTTTGACCCACAAGGCCCTACATGGATTGGTTCTGGGCTACCTGAAGGATCGTCTGCATTCCTACGTCCTGCCTCGCCCCCTCAGATCAGCTACTGGTGCTCTCCTGGAGATCTCCAGAGCAAGGATAAAGAGCTCTTGGGACCAGCAATTTGAGGTGGCTGCCCCGGAGTTATGGAATTCACTGCCAGGGCACTTCTGGGAGGCACTGTCTACCAGCTTTTTACAACAGCTGAAAACATTTATTTGCTGTTAAAATTTTTTATTGATTTTAAGAGATGCACACACATGCACACAGTAGTACATACAGGATCTGGAACCATAGTGCAACATTTGGTATGGACCTGACTCAGGATACAGGAAAAACAGTAAGTCATGTTGCAGTAAAACTTGGCAGGTGAAAACCATTCAAAAGCAGAGTATCCAGTCATTCACAGCTCAGAACAATAAATGAAAGAGGATCAAGATATAGTCCAAATGGGTCCATATAGCTAGTCTAGGAGAATAAACATAATGGACTCTTCTGTGACATAACCTACCCATACAGGAAGGGCCTAAAGTAAATAAACCCAGATTAGGATTAGGTGTAGTAACGTCATAAAGTTTATGCATGTACTAAAATCAACTATATACAAAAAAGAGGCAATCCGATTTAAAAGAGGGGGGAGTCAGACACTTAAGATAGACCCATATCAAAAGGGAGAACCAGAGTTCAGTGATGAGGAAGATGGGGTGCCCAATCCCAAGAGGGGTGGGGGGGTCATGTAAAGCCGCCCTCTGGTAAGTCTCATGACAGTACTTCGATTCAAGGTAGGGCTACCAGCATTTCTCAAATTGAGAGACTGAGCCCCCAGTGAAGCTGGAGAGTCTTTCAAACATGGCCCCTTGGGCTACTTCAAGAAGGAAGTCCTGAACAGTCGGAATCTCAGGGACTCTCCATCTCATCAGGATGAGTCTTTTGGCAATGGCCCCTATTGCAGTAAGCTGAAAACATTTCTGTTTGCACAGGCTTTTGGGGTCTGAGGAGGGCCGTTCAGAAATTCAAATGGGTACAGTGATTTTTTATGTCTGGGGTTTTATATGTAATTTTATTACTGTTTCTGTCCTTTATGCATTTTGTATTTGGAATATTGTTGTAAGGGTGCCCTGAGCCTTCGGAGAATGGAACTCCAAACACATAAAATCTATTGCTGCTGCTCCTGCTACTACTACTACTACTACTACTGCTACTATAAGAGCAAATACTATCACATCTATATGATCTTTGCTCCTGTGAGTCATATGGCATGCAAGGTGCTAATGGGCCATTTGCATGTCATTATTTATTTATTTACTTTTTATTAACCAGGTAGAGTGCACTAGACAAGCATTTGCCTATTTTCAGACATGACCTGGGAAAGTATGATTATGTGGCTAGTACCTTCTCTGCTCAATTTCCCCAAACACAAATGGATAGAGGCACTATGCAGAGCTGTGGCTGCTCCTCAGACACCATACAGATGTGTCATATGATGGGCTATAACCCTATCCCTGGTGGTTTATTAGTTTCTTCCACACCAATCATTACCATGATCTGTCAGAAGTATTAAATATAACCTATTCCCTGGAAATCTAGGGGTTCTCCCCCCCCCCACACCCAATTGCCATACCAAAGTGTCCTATGAATAAATTATATTTCTCTGGTAGTGTATTGGACCCCACAACACCTGTACAATTGTTGTGAGAACCCCTCTCTCAGGCACACCCACTAAGTACCCACCATCAGCACCCAGTTCCCACTGCTAATGTTAAATAGTCACTGACTGGTCCACAGACAACACCTAGCACAGCCCTTCCACTCACCACCTTGGCCATCTGAGGTTCAGACAGTGAGTGTGCGTGTTTGTTCTACTGTTTGGCATGTATGCAATCTTTCCCTGTTACTGAGACAGAGTCTGGCTAAGATGATGAGTGGAGGGGCTATGTTGGTCTCTGCCTGTGACATGGCAGCATCTGCTGTTTTAATGGTAGAGGGGTGAGTTAGGTGCTGACAGTGGCAAGGGTGGTTGGTGCTGAGCGGGTAGGCCAAGAAGGGGGGTTATAACAGTGATTGGTTGGGTTTAACTCGACTACCAGAAAAATATAACTTACATAAGAAAGATTGGTATGGGGACTGGTGTATGGGGACCATTAGACTACCAAGAAAATATAACGTATACATAGGACAAATTGGTATGACTATGGGGGGACATCACTATTCTACCAGGGAAACTGAACTTATTCAGAAGGCACAACAATATGGCAATCAGAGGACCACTAGACTACCTGGGAAATATAACTTATCCATACATATGACAGACTGGTAAGGCAATTGGGGGTAGTGGGGAACCACTGGATTACCAGAGAGATGCAACTTATTTACAGTACTCATCAGTATGGTGTTTGAGGGGATCTCCAAACTATGAAGGAACTGGTTATATGTAATACATCCAAGTGACTGACGTGTCACTGGGGTTGAGCAACAGTAGTAGGGACTGGTATCTCTTGTTGTCAGTCCACTACCTGTGTGCTTTGATATAGTAAGGTTCTGAAAATGTTAAACACTGCTGCAGCAGTAGTGGCTTTCTAGCACTTTCAAAACTTCAGAATATACCACTGCATCCTCTATGCAAAAGTGACCCCTTATTTACATTGGTATAGTGCTATATTCTGTGCATACGCACTGTCTGCTGAACGCCTTGCAGTGGGGCTGCTGAATATGGCTCTCATCCCATTGCACAAAACCAGGTTAGTGCATTGTGACATGTGTATTTATTTTTTTATCATAGAATAATTTTTATTTTTGTTATTTTCATTCCAAAATAGCAAATAAAGAAAAGTGAAGAAAATCCAAATAATATAAAAACATTACAAAAGCATAAGGCTGCTAGCTAATATGTTGGTTTCAAAAAAATAATTTACCTAAATCTCCAGGGCCAAATCTGCAATCATATTTCAAGAAAATTATTTAAAGAAAATATATCAAAGGGGTAAATAATAACCTTACTCTATTTGAAAATTTCACCCCCTTATAATCCTATCGGTTATTACAGCAGTGATTAACAAATGACTGGCAATTAATTCATAAGTTGTGTTAAATGAACTTGTTATGAAACTTTATAGATAATTCCATCATAATTCCAAGCATGGCGCATGTTTACAAAATTTTAAACAAAACTTAACATTTTTCCAAGCAGATTTCCCACATAAAGCATTCCATTTCTAAAAGTCCAATAAAGTATTTTCCACTTCCGTTACAGCAGCTACAAGTTCAGAGTCAGACTCTAGGTCTGATTCTCTATCAAAATCAGAACCATACTCTGTGCCTTGCTGTGGTTTTTTCTCCTGTCTGGACCTTACAAATTGGGTAACTTGGTCAGGATCAAAGAAAAGATAGATATTGTCTTGATAGACAATTTTGAGTTTGGCTGGAGCCTGAAGAGAAAATGTTGCACCAAGGTCCAAAATTTCTTGTTTTAAGTTCAGAAGACGCTGCCTCCGCTGTTGATTCTCAAAGGCAAAGTCTGGAATATAGAGAATCTTACTCATCTAAATTCCAGTGTTTTCCTCAGTCTAGCCAGTTTCAGAATAGAATCTCTATCAGTCTTGAAAGTAAACTGGGTATGTATACCCTTGAGCAAAGGAGGGAGAGAGGTGATATGATTGAAACATTCAAACACCTTAAGGGCATTAACAAGGTGAAGGAGTCTAACTTGTTTAAATATAAGAAAAATAGCAGGACAAGAGGACACAGCATGAGATTAGAGGGAGTCCGATTAAGGGGGAATGTGAGGAAATTCTTTTTCACAGAAAGGGTGGTGGGTGCATGGAATGGTCTACCTCAGGAAGTGGTAGCTATGAATACAGTGCAGGGCTGCAGACAGGCATGGGATAGGCATAAGGGAGAAATACAGTTGAATATGAATAGATAGGCCACTGACAGAGTAAAGGTTGATGGCACATTTATAAGGTAGAAAAAGAAATAGGCAGACTGGATCGGCCTTGTGGTCCTTATCTGCCATCAACTTCTATGTTTCTATGTAATTTGAGCTTTATTATCATTAGGGTTCCTTCTTAAGATCATCCTATAAGCTTTTGTTATTATGGGGTGGGGGTTGTCTTCCAGTAACTGAAATGTTTTCATTAAAATTTCCCTTATCTCCCTCATTTCAGGATACTCACTATCCCAGGTATTAGGAATGCCCAATATTCTTAAATTCCGATAGCAGTTTGAATTCTCCAGAGCTTCAATCTTAAGTGTGGCCTGTGCTAGTATTGAAGTTGATGTATTAGCTGCTATAGATTTTACTTCCTGTTCATGTTTATCTAATCTCTTGTGTAGGTGGATGTTGTCATCTTTTATTTCCGTTCCCCCTCTGTCTTAGATGCCTTAACACACAGGTTTTGTATAGCCGCCTCGATATTAATAAACCTTGAATTTATCTTGGACATTCATGGCTAAATACTACTTGGGGACTTAATTTGTGCCTCTTGGGTGTTACCAGTACTCTGTGGCCTGCTCCCCCTTACCTTGTTCTTGTTCAGTCCATCCAGGTCTTTCAGATACCTTTTCTGCAATCAAAAATAAAACTTGGGAAAATTCAGCGGTGGCTTGCTGAGATTTTTGCATGTTCCCAAAGTTAGGTTCCATTTTCTGGTCCAGGCCTTGGCTCTGCTTAATGAGGTATGCACTCGTACTAGCACCTGCAGTAATACCCATAACAGCCACAGCATCCATAACACCCCTAGTATCTATGGAAGGGAAAAACTCCTTTGATACTTTCTGGTCCTTTGCTTGCAGACTCGGTCCTTATAACTCTGCTGAGACTGACTGGGGGGGGTATGCACAGACACGGATGTGGCTGCTACTGCTCATGCAGCCTGCCCCCCCTCCTTAGTCGGGCTTGGAGAACCAACTTTAAACCACTTGTCCAGTGGACTGCCTCAGATGACGGACACCTTGCTCGAGGAAGAACCTCGTGTCCTTGCACTTTTTAATATCCTTTGCGTTTTTTTGATCCATTTGAAAAGTTTCATCGACTCTTATCAGGTCAAGCATGCTGCGAATACAGTAAATGAAGTAAAAGCAGTTTAGAAATGTTAATCTTCAGAAAACATGGCCCCAAAACTGATCCAAATTCCTCCATCAAAAAGTCAATCACAAGATTTATTTTGAGCATGCAGTCAATAAAGCTGCAGTCTACTGACTATACATCAAGTACAAATTTCTCCTCATCAAATTTTATATTGCATCTCCCTTCAATGATTTGAGTGAATGTGTTTGTTTCACAGTATGGAAGAGCTCTTTGTCAGAACCATAATTGAAAAACAAAACTGAATTCTGGGCTGAACTACAGTCTTAATATTCAGAACATGTTTCAGTCAGACTCCAAATATTAGTATCAGTATCAATACAGTCACATATTACAACAAGCAGGAAGAAAAAATGCAGAGCACTTGGACAAACTTAAAACAGAATACTTTAGCTGGGTGACAGGTCTGCAATATCCTGTTCTCCCCTGACTCACACCACACTGGTCTGTCCCCACTCCCTCAGCTGTTCCTCACTTAAGTCAGCCCAACGGCCCTGCTGGCCTTTGATCTACCGGCGAACGTTCGACAAGAAACTCGATATCACACCATAACCATTCCTGCAAAAACAGATCCGAAATTGGTAGCCCCACCACTTCTGTGATTGGATTGTTGCCTAGTAACAGGGCCGGCATGCCACGCTGTCTGCCCAGAACACCATCTTGGCCATCCTGCAATAACACTACCAGTGGTTGGAAGACAGGTCTTCCCTCACAAATTGATCTGCTCTTTCTGCATACTCACTACTACATGGTACTAACCAGTACCTGACTGAGCAGCAAAGCAAACGAAGAACTGGCTGTTTCTCTGCCCCCCCCACCATAGGTAAGCAATCATGTACCTTTTACTTACTTTTTGTAATGATATTGGGGGCACATGACCCCTCGGGCCCTATGGGCATGATGCCACTGCCTGAAGGACAGGGTTTCAGCAGTTGACACCCCTGTCCACAAGGCAGAAGGCAGACTGGAGGAGCTGCAGAGCTGGCTTTGTAAACAAGACAGGCACATCTGACAGTTGCGGGATTAGATAGAAGATTTGGAGAATAGGAGCAGACGAAACAATCATCATTTCATTGTCTTCCTTGAGGAAATTGACAACTAGGATTGTATTGGTTTCCTCCAGTGGGTGTTCGTATACTTCTGCACACTCAGGACCTGGACTTCTATGATGTTGATTGAGCTCATAGGTCTCTGACACCCAGATCAAAGGATGGAAAGTTGCCACGCCCAATTCCGGTGGGATTCCTGAAATACTAGAAGCAGAAAATCCTGAGGCTGGCCTGGAAGTGCAGTCCCCTAACTTGGTTGGAGCACCGTTTATAGGTGTTTCATGATTTATCACCAGATCAGTCCAGAAAATGCAGACTTACTGCTTTCTGGATTAGACTATACTTGTGAAGAGCAGCAAACAGTCTTGGCTACCCTGCCACTCTCCAGATCACAATCAGTGGGGTGTAAAGATGCTTCCAAACTTCTGAGGTGGCACAGAGGTTTGTGGAACAGTGACCCTCTCGTTCTATGTATTGTATGGCCCAGAGCTTGCTTGAAACCCCAGGGAAGCAGGGTCCAGCCCGGTGGATGCCTCCACACCCATGGCCCCCTGGAGCATCAATCCAGAGAAGAACCTGGTTCCTCAGTGCCTGCCGAACATGGATGGAGGACAGTGACCAGGAGTTGCTGTCAGAATAAGAAATCCAAGGAACACACAAAGGTCCAATCCTGATGATCAGAGGATATGTCTCTTGCCAAAAGGTAGTCTTTGGGGTAGAAGTTGAAGCTGTGACTCACAGCTTTCAACTGAGGACTCACCACTCATCACTGAGGCAACTGGTTTGCCACCCTGTACCAACCTTCCCCAAGAACGTTGGTGGACTTCTCATCGCTTTCTCCAGTGACTATGTTTTCATCATCTTCAGTGACTCCAGTGGTAACCTGGGAGGTAACCCATGAGGAGGGTGCATAGGGAAGGATGCCATCCAAAACAGCGACTTGTTCCCCAGTGAATCCCTCACGGCGATGTGAGGGTAGGGTGGCCGGATTGGGGGGGTGGGCGAAATGGGTGATAGGATGTAGCTATATGTACGTACACTGGGGGTAGCGAGCATGGCAAGAATGGGCTGGGAGAGGACAGAGGAGCTGTAGGGGGTGGTGCTGTGGTGGGTTGCCGAGCTGCATCGTGGAGTCGGGGGGGTTGGCCTATGGTTGGGGCGGGTGAGGTACTGGGTTCGGGTCCAGGTGCTGGTGCAATTTTGTTGCTCCCAGCCCAAAACTTTAATTTTTTAATGCCCCCATGTGCACCCCCTGGAGTTGAGAATCCTTTAGTAGGGGGGCAGGGGGTCCACTCCCCCACAGAAAATTTTAAAAAGTAAGTCCCCGCACTGTTTTCCTGTGCGCTGGGGTGTCACAGTGCCGAAAATGTTTTCAGCACTCTGACTTCATGATAATGGCAATCGCCTTTAGGCTTTTGCTGTTATCACATAGAGCAATCATGGGTGGATAGTGCAGCCACCACATTGCTCCCCATCAGTTCTTCCTCAAGCCCTGGTGATGGGGGTTCAGGTGCTCCTCTTTCCATCACCACCATTGCTGCCAAGTCCAGGATGAGAACATGTATGGCTTCAGTGAGTAACTCTGTAAACTGACGTTTGTTGGGCACTCCAGCCAGTATTGCATTTTAGTATGTCTGATAGTGCTATCTTAATGTTACAAACTTTTCTATTGCTGGCAACCCCTTTTTCCTGTTATCTGTGCCTGGGGCTGGTGGGGTAGGATGCTTGAGGGTTTTGACTTGCTAATGCACTGCTTTTGATGTATTTCATACTACCTAATATGTACTGCCGGTACATCATCTGTCAACCAGGGAACTGGGGCAGGTTGCATGGGCACAGGAAGATTGACTACTTGGGCACCATTGGGCTAATGCTGTATGAAGATGGAGTTATTTTCATTTCTGTTACTGTGCCACCTTTATTGTAGCCTATGCAGGCCATCTCTGAGTCACTGCTGCTTCCCCGTCTCATCTGCCCTCAATCCAGTGGGCTGACAATGTAAGACAGAAGTGCGCTGCATTTTGCCCAAATGCTTTTAAGTATATTCCTCCCTTACAAAAGGGCCCCTATTCTTTGGTCATGAGTTGGGCCCTGTACCAGCCATTTTCCTGCCTTCTAGCATGATGTTGACACAACGTCTCATGGTGCATGACCTGATTGCATGGCTTCTGCTCTCACATTTGACAAGATGCTTGAATGTACAACACTACCTGTATGGCAAAGTTCACTCTTCAGCAGATACCTGGTGTCACTGTCCTCTTGTTTCAATGGTTTTGCTCGGACAGGGGATCTCAGTGAATCTGGAAGGTGATATAAATTATGAGGATCCTGATCAGGGTTTCGGTCATTTTACCTCTCAAGGGGCAGGGAGTAACGAGTGAGGAGGTACAGGTGACATCAGATCAGGTTGATAACATCTGACAGAGGTCCTCTCAAATTCAGACCATTTTATTTATGCTCTCTACTTTGTCCACAAAAAATCAATCTTCCCGTGCCACTATCTTCCCCTCCAGATTTCCTTATCCTTTTTACCTGCTACAGTGCATTATTTAAATGCATGCAGCAGCTCAAGACTTTGTTCCCATGATGAGATAACTGAGATGGAGTGTGAAGGTGTAGGAGTAGTTGATAACTCTCAGCCTAGAAAACCCTACCCCCACCTAGTCCAGCATCTGCTTCATTCTCTGCTGTGTGACCATGATCCAGGAAGAATGGTATCAGTTTGCACATTCATGAGGCTTCACAAACATGCAACTTCGTTAGAGGGTCAGACTCTCTGGAACTGCCATTACCACTTATCCTTTCTTGGTCATGGTTGAGCCACAGATTTGCAATAACAGTGACACAGCAGAGACATTAGACAACCTCACTGACCTCCAGTATCGGTTCCCCTACATGCTCAGTGGCAGACCCTAAGTCTTGAGGGACTTTGTACCTTCAGACCCTTTGAGTCATCTGCTGGGGAGGTCTCTGCCCCTACCCATTTCTTCTCCCTCATCCGCACACCACCAAAATCTCACCCTTGTCAAGAGGGAACTGTGCCATGTGTGGTTCCTAGTGGTCAATATCGTGCTCCCCCATCCTCCTAAAAGGCCCAATCATTACTCCAACCAGAAGAAGCCAGAAGAGGAAGGAAACATATTAAATTCAGTGTTTTACAGTAACTGGTAATTGCTATTTTTCTTTTAAACTTAGATTGTGGGCTTTTAGTGACACTGTAATTTATTTGCTGTCTTTACTTAGAATTGTTTTTGGGCTGTTGAAAATTTAAAACATAGTGGTGGTGTATTTCTTTGCTGTCTTTAATTGCTGCAAATTTTGGCCCCCCCTCCCCTTCCCCCAAATGTTAATTATATGCCCTGTTAAATCTGATTGACAGGAGCTAAACACAGGGGATAGTAAGGGGTGTGGAATAGGAGGGGCATAAGGGGGAAGAAGCCCACCCTGAGCATGACAAGTGTTTTGACTTATTTATTTATTTATTGGTTTATTTTCTTTTTTTAAAAAGAAAAGTATCTGAGGATCAGTGGCAGGATTTTTAGGACAGTAAATTAATAAAAAGGGAACTAGGAGAGCTTCAGTAACAGACAAGTGGTGGAACTGCAGTATAATGTGGAGAGTGGTGCAATGCAGTGGCTGTGGGGCAGCCATATTCAGGCAGACCTTGTGGACACTGAGGTGCTGCCCTGTCTGCATGCATCTCTCTCTGGACTGTGGGATGAGGTAGCCAGATTCAGAGTGGAAGTAAACTGTGTCAGGAGTACCATCACCCCTATCCAGAGACCACCCAGTCCAATGCAACTGCCTCAAAGGATACCGAGAATGAGGAGCACTTGGATGACAGTTGCCCAGGGAGGGTTAGAGCGGTCAGGCAGAGGCACATCCCAGATCCTATTCCACTCAAGAACTATATGCCACACTGGCAAACAGGGACAACCAAATAGAGGTACCCAGAGAAGTGGAAGGAAAGGATGTGGAGGTTAGCCAAGGAGGTGACCTCAGCGGGGAGAGCAGTAGACCCCAGAGGAGGAGGAAATGAATCCTGTTGGGGGACTCCATCATAAGAGGGGTCCAGCTAGGAACACAGGAGGGGGAGGACAGGCAGGTGAGGTGCCTACCAGGTGCCATGGCATGGAGGGACGGAAGGAAGATCCTGGGGATCACTGGGAAGGCAAGACGGGAGTGTGAGCTGGAAGTCATTATCCACCTAGGTACTAATGAGCTGGCAAATGGGGAGCCAAAGGAAGTTCATGAAGAGTTTAGGAAACTGGGGAGGGGTCTCAAGCAAGTAGCTGCTTCTGTCACTTTCTCAGAAGTACTACCTGCGAGAGGCAACAGGAAGCATAGGGGTGCATGCACCAGGAACTTTAACTCATGGTTGAAGAACTGGTGCTGTGAGGAAGGGTTTGGATTCATTAGTGACTGGTGACCCACCTGGAGGGATAGAGGTTTGTTCGAGCCTGACGGCCTGCATCCATCCTGGAGGGGAATCCAAGCACTCAATGATAAGTTTAAATGCTACATTGACAAGCATTTAAACTAGCAAAGGGGTTGGCAGGCCAGCAAGGAGGGTACCTACTTGCTCATCCCCCACAGCTACCAGTGGAACCAGTGAACCGGAGGAGTGGCTATCTCTACAAAGCAGTGTGCAAAAGATGGAGATTAGCGCCCAAGAGGTGGATCGGCAGAAAAGGGGCAAAATTCAGCAGAAGGGCAGACAGCAAGGAGAACCAGCGATAAAGGACAACCAAGGAAGGGGCTCGAGTAGAACAGCGAAACAGTCTAGGGAGGTCAAATCATGGAAAGCCATGTGTGCCATTGCCAGGAGCCTTAGTAACAAGATGGAAGATCTGGAGGCTGTCATGGTGCAGTCAGACCTGGACATTGTGGCCATCACTGAAACATGGTGTAATGATAACCACGACTGGGAGATGGCCATACCTAGCTACAACATATTCAGAAGAGACATGGCAGGTAGAAAGGGAGGAGGAGTGGCACTGTATGTGAAAAATGACCTAAGGGCCACAGAGTTCCAGGAGGAACAAAATGGGGGAGAGATACTGTGGGCTAAGTTGGAAAGGAAAATGGGGCCAGCCATCCGGACAGGTGTGGAAGAAACAGACAGGGAGCTGATGCTAGCCATCCAAAGGATGGCAGACAGGGGTGAGGTAGTACTGGTTGGAGACTTCAATGTTCCAGACATGGACTGGAGCATCCCAGCAGCAGCATCAACTAGGAGCAGATTTAGTCTGGACTCCTTTCAGGGTGCCTTCCTCAAGCAACTGGTCATGGAACCAACTCAGCAGAAGGCAATACTGGACCTTGTGCTCACAAACAGGGACAGTGTGATGGGGGTAACAGTGAGGGAGCACCTGGGGAACAGTGACCACCAGTTATTGTGGTTTGAAATCACAGAAAGAGCAGAACCAAACCTCACAAACACATATGCTGGATTTTAGGGGGGCAGACTTTGGGAAAATGGGGAGATACTTGAAAGAGACATTAAGGGGAATGGGGCAGGAATCAGGGGTTGAGGAATAGTGGGCAGTATTTAAAATGGGGATTACAAGAGCAACAGAATTATGCATTAAGCAGGTTAGCAAGAGGAAAAGGAAGAGGATACCATTATGGTTTTCCAAAGAGGTAGTGAAGAAAGTGAAAGCCAAAATGATTGCATTCAGGCAATACAAAAAGACATAGGCAGAAGGGGAAGGGAGAAGTACCAGGAGAAGCAAAGGGAGGCAGGGAGGTCAGTAAGGGAAGCCAAAGCTCAGACTGAAGAACACATTGCAAAATCAGTGGGTAGAGGGGACAAAACCTTTTACAGGTACATAAGTGAAAAAAGAAAGGCAAAGGGAGGGGTAGTGAGACTGAAGGGGGAGGATGGGGGCCCTGTGGAGGATCACAACAGTAAAGCTGACATATTGAACAGGTATTTCTGCTCAGTCTTTGCTGAGGAAGAGGAGGGTAATGGGTCTGAAGGGAGTACAAGGGGTGAGAATGGTGCAGAAATGGACTCAAGTCCCTTTACTCGAAAGGGTCCTGAAGGAACTGGAAGTAATAAGAGTTGATAAAGCAATTGGGTCAGATGGGGTGCACCCCAGGGTCCTTAAAGAGTTAAGAAAGGTGGTGGCTGAACCTCTGGCTATCCTGTTTAGCCAATCACTGGAAACAGGGGAGGTACCCAAAGACTGGAGGACAGCAGATGTAGTCCCCTTATACAAAAGTGGGAACAAAGAGGAAACGGAAAACTACAGACCAATCAGCCTCAGCTCAGTAGTGGTGAAGATCATGGAAGCACTACTGAAGGAGAGATTGGTGGAACATCTGGTTGTCAATGGACTACAGGACCCAAGGCAGAATGGTTTCACCAGGGGGTGGTCATGTCAGACCAATCTCATTGAATTTTTTGACTGGGTGACTAGGGAGGTGGATCAGGGGAGGGCAGTGGACATGGCCTATCTGGACTTCAGCAAGGCCTTTGACACTGTGCCACATAGAAGACTATTATACAAACTGGGGGGTATGGGTGTGGGCAGGACAGTAGTGTGGTGGGTAGGTAACTGGCTAGGCGGCAGGACACAGAGGGTGGTGGTAAATTGCTGTCACTCCACAGAGGGACGAGTGACCAGTGGGGTACCACAGGGATCAGTGCTGGGACCGGTCCTATTCAACATCTTCATCAGTGACATTGTGCAGGACCTAGAAGGCAGAATTTCACTGTGTGCTGATGACACAAAGCTCTGTAACAGAGTGACACACCAGAGGATGTAGACAGAATGAGAAGGGACCTGCAGAAACTTGAAGAATGGTCAGGGGTTTGACAGTTTAAATTCAATGCAAAGAAGTGCAAGATAATGCATATGAGGCACAAAAACCCTGGTACAATATATCAGTTGAGGGGTGAGGATATAGCATGCACCAAGCAGGAAAGGGATCTTGAGGTTATCATCTCTGATGACCTCAAGGTAGGGAAACAGTGTGACAAGGCAGCAGGTAAAGCAAATAGGATGCTGGGATGCATAGGCAGGGGCATCACCAGCAGGAAAAGGGAGGTCATAATTCCACTATACAAGATACTAGTGAGGCCCCACCTGGAGTACAGTGTACAGTTCTGGAGACCTAACCTACGTAAGGACATAGACAGGGTAGAGAAGGTTCAGAGGAGAGCAACAAAGATGGTACATGGATTGCATCACAAGTCCTATGAGGACAGGTTGAAGGAACTGAATATGTACTCCCTGGAGGAGAGGAGGGAGAGAGGGGATATGATAGAGACATACAAGTTTCTTACAGGGAGGAACAGGGTGCAGGAATACACTATTTTTAAGTGAAAGAGATGCTCCAGGACTAGAGGGCATGGGATGAAGTTGGAGGGAGGACGATTCAGAGGAAACGTGAGGAAGAATTTCTTCACACAATGGGTGGTGGACAAGTGGAACACCCTGCCAGAGGAAGTGGTGGGGGCTGAAACAATCATGGGATTTAAGAATGCATGGGATAGACATAAAGGAATTCTGGAGGTCAGGGGTAAGGGGCAACAGACTTCTAGGAAATCATAAACTGAACTTACAAGCTCAAATGGGCAGACTGGGTGGGCCACAGGCCCTTATCTGCTGACACTGTCTATCTATCTATGTATCCCACTTCATCTCAGATAATTACAGTGCTCTGTCCTTGTCTAGCCTGAATTGGGATGTGGAAAGCTGATTTGCAACCTTCTACATGGCATGGTGGACGACGGCGAATGGGGCTACAGTTTCTCTCCTCAGGTCCTGGTGTCTCGACTCTGGAAAGTAAGGACTTAGGCCATGGGAACTAATTAGTGACCAGGACCTCTATAAAACAGGTTACTCCCCTGCTGCATGGGATCGGGCCCCCAGAGGTCCCTATGAGTGTACACATACTCCTAACATTTGTCCTGTCTTCCCTCAGAGTGGATGGTGGATGCCTGGCACTTGCATTATTATTCTGGACCCTGGTTTATGATGAGTACCTTACTACTGAAATGCATTACAAATCTTGGGACTAGACTCATCTTTCCCACTAGAGGACTCTTGTCAGGCTTGCTGCTCACCTGCAATCCAACCCTGAACCAACTCTTGGTATAAAAACTAGACACGATACTGCACTTCTCCACCCTGTGCAGTCAAATGAATTATTTCCGTATACAAGCGAGAGGGCTGGTACCACCTTGTGAATCTTGGTTTTACTGATACCTCTTCCTTTCTGATCACAGGGCATTGTTCTGGTAATGACATGGCCAATATTAATAGCTTGTCAATTCTGTTCTTTCCCCTTTTTCTGCTCCATGAGTTGCTACTTCTACCTTTCCCTTCATCCTCTGTTTTCAACCTTCTGGAGTCCCTCTAACTGTTCTAGAGTAGTTTCTTCCTCTTCTGTGCAACATACTACACCTACAAGGGCACTGGAGGATCAGCTCCCCTGGTAAGGATGAAGATGGGTAAATCCTTTTGCTTAATTCCTCCTTTGGTTATCTAGCTGTAAGCTAGCCTTGATGGATTTGGACGATGGAGGTTTTAATTAGGTTTACAGAGAGGAAGGGTAACACCCTAACCTCCATATTCTCCCAATTAACAAAAAATACACAGCACTCCAGGCTAGCATTTAAATAATTCCTTTATATATTCTTTAAAAGAAGGAAAAAAAGTAACAAAACAATTGCATGTTACAATACATATTATTATGGTTCACATACCAATGAAGTGCAAACAGCCTAGCGCTTCAAGGCCACAAGGTTCACACTGTCGGGGCCCCCACAGGCATACTGACAGGAAGTATTTATTGGAAGGTTATGCCTGTAGTTCAGTGAGGTAGAGCAACTAACCACACCTCTGCTAGGGTCATAAAAAGGACCACTCTTCCTCACTGCTTCCTCTATCGTTTTTTGTTGTGACTGGAGGCTCTGTCAGGCACTGTTTTTCCCTATTGGTTTGTCTGTGCTTGCTGTGCCATTCTGTTTCCTCTTGCCCACAGCCACTCCAGCGCTTCTCTCTATCTCTCACATTCGTTTGTTTGCATTTCTTGTTCCCCACTCCTCTCACAGCCCCACCACCCTGTTCTGCCCATGTTTCCCTGGCTTTGTACTTTCCTTCCCACGCCCATCGCCCCTGCCCTGCTCCTCTTTGTGCACCTCTGTTCCTACCTTCTTGCTTTGTCTGCCCTCCATCCTTTGTTTGCTGCTTGGGCCATTACTCTCTCTCTTTTGGTCCTGCTCTGACTTGCCTCCAACACTTTCTGGTTTTCATCGGTTGTCTCTAGTGCTCAGTGTCCCCCTCTACCTCAGCTCTACATATCTCACCCTCCTTTTGGCTGTGTTCAATCCTCCCTTTCTGTTGTGGTTCTCCTAATGCTGCTTCTGTTTCCCCTTCACCCTGGTCATCTCTTGCTTCTCACATTTCCTACTCCCCTCCCGGACTGAGGCCCTCCAGTGTGTGGGCCTGTTACCGTGCCTTGGGCCACTCCCATTTCTCTGGTGTATTTCTGGCTCTCCTCTCCTGCTCTGCTGTGTGCTTTTTTGGGGTTTCCTGCCCTACCAGCTGTAGTCCATTCTTCCTGCCATTATTCCATACAAGTCCTACCTGCAGGACTCTTGGGCATCTGATATCCTCAAATTTGAACACTCATTTGCCTAACAGTAAGTATCTGCCTATGAATGTTTACCCCCATGGAATGTCAGCCCAGCTACAACTGCTGGCATTCAATCAATTTATTTTATCTTACTGTTTTACTGGGCTGTTTAGTATAGGTCAGCTGAACTCAGCTTACTAGTTCAATCAATGTTTTGATATCATGGTGCCTAGCTCATAGCATCTATTATTTCCAATGCAGGGGACTGTGCTTTTGTGACGAGCACTGTGGCTCCAAGAAATGGGAGCATGTTCACCATAAATTTCTGTCCTCCATCAGCAGTTGGCCTGCCCAACCATTCATTTCAGCCTTCATGCCTATGACACTACCAGTACTCATGAACATACCAGCTTTCCTGGCATTAACACAATCAGCATTTCCAGTCTCTTCATTCACGAACCTCACTTCTTCACATACCAGCTACACAGCCTCCTCCTAACTTACCATTGGCCGCAGGCTTCGCCCAGACATAACCATCTTTCCCACTCATAAAAGTTCAATTCACTTCTAATTTGGCTTCTTAATGGACCTGATTGGCATGCACTCCTGTGGTTTCAAATTGCTATCTGCCTTATCTAGACCCACGTTGGGTCCCCATTGCTCAATTCGACCTACGAGAAGGTCAAATCATCATGATCGACTATCCGAGCGTGACCTATGTGTGGGTCCCATATTTCATCTCAACTTACTTTCTCCCCACTTCAGAGACATGCCAACCATGTCCATTACTTCCGTGGCTCAGGGATAGCCTGTAATAGTCTTGCTCTGACCCACTAAGTCTGCATTTTGAGCATGCAAAACTCCAAGCAGGGTCCTTCTCATCTGGCCCATACTGGGAATGTCCTCACCTGTGGTGGACCTTCAGTTGTCCATCGTACAGATGGCACCTCTAGATATAGAATTTATGACTTGAGCAGTGAGGGATGGGGCTCTCACAGGAAGGGCTCCTTGAGCTGCCCAAGCGGGTTCTGAGTCACCCTTTAAGCTATTCTCCCTATGACCGCCTCTGGTTCACCCAGTTTATTCTTAGATCGGTAGGCTGGCTGAATGCATCTCTGTAATTCCTGCACTAAGAGCACCAGGCTGAAGGATTTGGAACACTTTGCCACAAACATTCAGAATAACACTTTAACTGCCATTTTAAATTCTTGAATGAGGACATTCCCTTTTCATCTCTCCTGTTAAGTCACCCATTCTCATGCTCAAACTAGGTAACACATCATCTGTCAGCAGAAAAAAAAAACCCTGTTGGGCCTTCAAGTCTACCCACTCCTACCTTACTAATGTTGAAAAAGGGAGTTCTAGATACTCTTGACTCCTCCTTTTCTCCTTCTCCCTCCTTTTCTGATGAGGTCATTAGCAAGTCCTTATATCTGCCTATTCCTGTTTGAATCCTCCCACTGATTTTGCACAGACTACCTCCTTTGCCAGCCTTTTTCCATCCCATCACTACCCACTCCATGAAAAAGTACTTCCTGGTATCTCTTTTTTGCCTCTTGCTAGATTTATGGAGCTGCCCCCGGTGTTTGTGTTTCCACTCATCTTAAACAATCGCACCCTGTCCACTTTGTTTACTATAAGGATGCAATTACATGTTTCAGTCATGACTCTCTCTCCCATCTCACCGCATGTGTATACCATACATGTTCAGGTTTGCCAGCCTCTCATCATATACTGTATCCTTTCCTGTTTTGCTCAAAACACCTTGGTTATCCTGCTGTGCACTGCCTTCATTGTTGCCCTGTCCTTTAGATGTGGACTCCAAAACAGCACACAGTATTCCAAGAAAGGATGAACTAGTGACCTATAAAGTGGCAAAAGCACCTAATTTCTCCTGCTGGTGATCCCCCTCCCTATGGGTACCAATGTCCTATTTGCCGTCCCTACCCACTGCACTACTGCATTTTGCTGACCCCATCAGACTGTCTAAAATTATCACTCCCAAGTCCTTTTCCTATACAGTGCTTTGTACTATCTTCCACATTCTATATTCAGTGTTAGAATTGTCTGCCCTGAAGATGGTTCCATCATCTCCACCCTGGAAGAACCAGCTACATTCTACCACTTTTTCTCTACCTGTGCTCTCCCTTTAATGTCCTCTTCTACTCTGCTCCCTTCCCCCACCCCATCTACTTACTGCTATTTCTCCATTACTCCCACACCACTCCCAGAAACCCTCACTGCTCTTTTTACTAAACCCTTCAAAAGGGAAGACTTGATGGCCTTGATCCCAAACTCCTTTACCTCTCTACCTCTATCAAAGGTGCCCTAGTTTCTGACTTTCTCAACTTTGCCTTTCTTACAGACACTGTTCTTTGAAGAAAACCAAGGTTATTCCCATGTGGCAAGGTGGTGACTTTCACCTGAAGGTAATTAATACCATATCTCTCTACTCCCTATGTCTTCTAAACTTCAAGAATTCCTTGTGCCTCTCAACTCTCCCCTTTTCCTGACTCCTCTGCCTTTCTTAGTCCCATCTTGTCAGACTGTAAGAAAAATCTTTCCACTGTTAGTTCCCTCCTATGTTTCACAGACATTATGCTGAAGGGGACAGATCAGGTACTTGTTAGTTTCATTAACCTTGCAAAAGCATTCAGTACAGTTGCCTGCCCTCTCTAACTGAACAAGCTCTCTGCTGTTCAGCTATCTGATCTCATGGTCAACTGGTTCAGCTCCTAGCTGAGCAGCAGATCCCAGCATGTTGTCATAGGTGTGATTCTCTCCCTCCTACTGCTGACTGAGTTAGTATTCCCTCAAGGCTGTATACTCATTCCCATCCATTTTCAGCTTCCCTAAATGACTTGTCTTTGACCTGTGGCTCCTCCCACATCCATATGTTGGTGTCAGGGTAATATTCACATCTTGCTCACCTGTCCTCACCATGACTGCACAGCTCGAGTGTAACTTCAACAATGTCCAACTGTGGATCCATGCCAATCACCTAACCATTAGCACTTGGCAGCATCTAATGGGCATCAAGTCTCCTCCTGTCTATGCAATTCTGGATGGCTTTCAGCTGGAAAGCATTTCCTTGTTCAAATACTGGAGTGTAATTCAGCCTGTCTTCAGTCTGGGGGATCTTTTTTACAATCGAGGTGTGATGAGTTTGCCCTGTTCTTTGCTGATATGATTGACTCCAGACTGAAAATCCAATCAGGGCCCTCTAATGGGCCTTATAGTGATGGGCTGTGGTCACAGGCATCCAGCCTGTCTGGCTCAACTTCGACCAGTTGGCTGTCACAGATGTGGTGAAGGTCATCCAGGAGTTACAGCCAACTTACTGTAGTCTGGATCTGGGACTTACACACCTCCTAGTGAGGTGTGTCATCATCGGCCCAATCCTAGACAGGATAGTCCAATGTTTTTTAGTGACAGGGGTCTTTCCTGGGTCCCTGAAGGAGGCAGTTTTAAGGCTACTCCTAAAAAAACTTTCACTGGACTCGGACTGCCTGGGAAACTACAGACCTGTCTCTAACCTTCCCTTTGTGGTTAAGGTTATTGAGAAGGTAGTGGCACTCAACTGGAGGCTTACATAACAGCTCATGACATCTATGATCCTCTCCAGTCAGGTTTCAGAAAAAGGCATAGTACTGAGACCACCCTGGTTCAGGTGCTGAATGATCTCCTAGCAGGGAGGGATAGGGAAAGATATTCATTCTTGTTCTCCTCCATCTCTCAGTTGCATTTGACACAGTGGACCATGGGGTGCTGATGGAGCAAATACGGGTTTGCTGTGGACTGGCTGGTACAGTCCTCAACTGGTTTAAATCTTTCCTCACTGGCAGATTGCAGCATATGGTGTCTGGGATGTTTCTTTGGCACCCATACCTCTGCCATATGGGTTCCACCAGGGCTCCGTTTTGTCCCCCATGTTCACAGCATATATGCTACCTTTGGGGACATTATAAGATATGTGGTCTGAGTTTTCACTGCTATGCAGATAATACTCAGCTATACATGTCTTTTGCACCCATGCAGCAGGAGACAGTCTCAGTATTTAACAGCTGCCTTGCTGAGATTCAAGACTGTATGAGGGGTAACTGGTTGACATTGAATCTGGGCAAGACAGTAGTACTGGTGCTGGAATTTTGTCACCGGGGGTGAGGGTGCAATCTGGTCAAATCTCAGGCCTGAGGCCTGGGGTCTCAGTTGCTCACCTCTAATCAGGTAAGGAATCTTGACGTCGTTTTGGATTGTAGCCTGACACTTAAATCACAGGTGTTAGCCACTGTCCACACCTTGTTCTCCCACCTGAGGAACATTGTCAGAATTAAACATCTGATACCCCCGGGTGATATGCTAGCACTGGTCCATACCTTTGTGACCTTGCTCCTTGACTACTACAACACCCTTTACCTGGGGCTGTCAAGGGAAGATCTTCACCACCTCCAGTTAGTGAAGAATGTGGTGGCCAGGTTGTTGACAGGTCTACCCAGATCATGTCATATTTCACCTGTGCTGCACTATCTGCACTGGCTGCCTGTTAGATGGTGGATATCCTTTTAGGTCAGTTTGATGACCTATAAGGCCCTGCATGGTCAGGGACCCAGCTACCTGCAAGATCTCTTGCATCTCTATCGTCCCTCCCCACTCCCTTCACTATGCAAATGAGGGTTTGCTAGAGGTTTCCAGAGTTCTTCTGAAAATATTGGGTGCTTGTGCTTTTTCTTTTACAGTCCCAACTCTGTGGAATTCTCTCCCCCATAACATTTGATAGTCTCACAGTGGACATATTTAAACAGGAGCTAAAAACCTATTTATTTAGTCAGGCTTTTTTCTGAATTAGGTTAATGTCTTAACTGAAAGATGAGTGTTATCTATTTATGTGTCTGTGATACAGTCATGTTATATTGTATATTTTTAGAATTTATGTAAAATGCCTTGACAAAAAATAAGAAATATGCTATATTAAACAGAATTTGAATGAATGAATGTGTTTGGCTTGACAAGCAGATGGACTACTCTGACGCTATTGATGCCATTTTCGGAAAGTTGCTTCTTAAGTTCAGTGCATTTTATAAATATAAAAACTGTATCCTTCCACTAGCCTGGCATGAGGTCATATTAAAAATGATCCTCCCAGTTTTTGATTACTAGCATGGTGTTTATGGTGCCACCCTGAAAACCATATTTGACAAATGAAACATCCTTATTTCAATAGTTCTGCTGTTTTGTCCTTCACCACCCTGCCCAGAATCACCACTTCTCCCTCTACTCCTTTCCCTTTCCTCTTGCTCTCCTCTCTTGAATGCTGTTGTATCTCTTACTCCAGAGGAGATGTGAAGAGCCACTAAGGCTGTTACATTCCACATTAGATATGTAGGGCTATGTAGACAAGCTGGCCAAGTGACCCGTTTCCTAAAGGCAGAGTTTATATTTTAATATTTCTAAGTTTCTGTTTGGTTCACTTCCTTGCTGTCTTACATTCCTTCTGTCTTGCCTTCCTCATTCATACTACTCTCTTTGGTCTGCTAACCCTTGCTCTTTCACCATCCCATAGATCAAATCCTTTGCCATCCAGATTTCCCCATTTCTGGCCTAACCTACCCCTCTCCATCTATTTTGCAACTTCCCATGCTTCCCAAAAATCATGCTGCATGTTTTCACCTCACACTCATGCTCTGGCACTTGACCCCAACCCCATGTCTCCTGTCCTGCCAGTTAAGTATTACCTACCTGCACAGTTCATGCAAATTATGTATTGCTTGGGTGTATGTCCATGTTTTTGTATCTTTTGTACATAACTTTACTTGTATATTGTATTGTGCTAACCTCCTTTCCCCTTCCCCAGGATGTTTCAGCAAATGGACTCTCTTTAGTTTAGTATAATTTCCTGGTGAACAATTTAAAAAATGAAAAAGAAAATACATTTCCTTGCACATCATGCCTTTTTTCTAGTCAAGCATGATTTTTTTTTATTAAAATACTAGTTTTAATTAATTTTGAATAGCCATCTTAAATATCTTAAGAGTGTCTAATGAACCATACAACTGTTAACCATTAGTTGAGTATTTTTCAATTAACTTTAAAAGTATTTTCTTGTTTCATGATCAACTTCAACATGAACTAAAGCTTTGCATTTTTAGCCATTTCTTTCAATTGTTCTTTCGTTCTGGCCTTGTGGGCTTCATGTGGAGCATGAGATCATGCATTACTTTGTTAATACAAGGGATCAGTTATAGCTTGTTTCACATAGAGCCTTGAGAGTTCTGCATGAAGCAGGAGATCATATTTTTTCCACAGGGCCTTGCCAGCAATATATGGAGTAGGAGAAAACTTCTAACTTTCTTCACACAGGGCCCTGTGTGCCCTGCATTAAGTAAGAGGTCTGTCAGAACCTTCTTTCCACATGACCCCAGACCTGGAGTACTGCTGAGTCCATCAGAACTGTACAAATTCAGAACAGATCCAACCTTATTTTATGAATGCTGCACAGGGATCTGCATACATAGAGGGACACTCAATGAATAATGAAAACATTCTACAGTTGGGGGGGGGGATCTGTGGATTCACCCTAAAGCAAGGAAGGCTTAGACATCAAGCTTTAAAAGTAAATGAAGAAAAAAAAGGCTACACTCAGAGTCCAGCCTTAGGACTAAGAATGTTTAGTAATACAGTAAATGTGCTTCATCACTTTCCTCGAAGTTATGCATTTTTGCACAAACTCAGTAAGCACACTCTGAGAAATAATTTACTTTCTGTGCTCTAGACAGTTTAAAATGTTGGACTACATTTTTTGAGTTTAGTAAAGCTAAAGAGAACACATCTATAAAATAAGTAGATGTGACAAAGGAAAATATTTTAATTCATATATTTTTTTCATTATGAATAATTAGAAACTAAAAGAGCCCAATATGTCTTGGCTGCTGCACAGACATTTTTCCATTGTTGTAATAAATAAAGTTATACCAGCCTGTCTGTTAGAAGTTAGGGAAGCTTCTGGTATTATCTCATTTACCAACACAGTAACCTCCTTCATCCTTCTTTCTTTCCTTATATCTCCTTTTCACTGCTTCCCTCCTCCTTCTTTTTATACTCACTCTGGTGGATTGCACCCCTTCCCCCAAAAAAGATACAATTGTCTGGTCAGCCCCTATGTTACAAAGTCTATGCCATAGCCTAATAGTGGGTATTTGTGAAAAATGTTTTCTCTCTGCTGCCAGATTTAGAAAACAGTTTGTACCCTTTGTCTTGCTTCCTTGTATGTGTACATAGCAGCAGGAAGGTGCAGAGGGGCTTGGACTCACATGGTTTGACTAAAATGAGGGGATCTGCCTTTTTCATTTAGTGACAGCTCTTATGGCCACATTCTAGTGCCACCATAGTCTGACTGTGCACTGCCAATGCAGCCAGCAGCCTGAAAGAGGGTGAGATGGGTGGTATGGCTCCTAACCAAGGAGCCTTAATAAACTTGAGCTGGCTAGGCAGCACCTATTCCAACCAACAAGAGCAGCTCTTTGCTTCATTCTGGAGAGCAAACTTTAAAATCAAAAACTTTCTAGGTCTCACTAAACTCCTCAAAGGGAGCCAATTTGAAATAAAATTAAAATAAGTTTCCCTCTGGTTACCATTACTGCCAAATTTAGATCTGGTTATGGAACAATCTACCACTTAGCACACAAAATGTGAAAAACTATGTTACATTTTAAAAACAAAGTTTCAGCCTTTCATATTACCACTTCAGAGCAACTCGAAGTATCAACTCATCTATATGATCCCCTGCTGCCTCAGTAACCTGTCTAGATTTTCAGTCTTGTAAATGTTAGACGGATGTAATACATTTTCATAACTATCAATATCTTGTACATGTTAAACTGATGTAATATATATTTGTCCATGTTTTCCTGAGTCGTAACCAAAAAGAGATTTGGATCTCAGCTTTCCTTACCTGGTTATCAATAAAGTAATAACATCTTTAAATTAAAATTATTGTTGTGATTATTATACTTATTAATGAGTTTGAAAGATTGGGAGCTGCCTCAGCTGATTCATCAATAATAAAAAGCTCCCTGGGAAAATAGTTTGATGTGTTAGGAAGAATATTGCCCAAAACTTGTTACAAGGGTTCCTTTGGAGTATTAAGACACTGCTGTATGGCTCCGTATTTATGTGTAAGTGGGAGCGCAGTGCTCAGAGAGCCTGAACTCCCACATACACATACCATTACACAAAAAATGTGCAATATGAAGGGAACACAGGGCCCAGAGGGCCCGTGCTCCCATTAACACATACCAGTTACCAGTTACATTACACTTTCTCAAAGAAGGGAAATTCATTGAGAAAAAATCAGTTAATGCATCAGTTAGGGTTGATAGTACAGTGACAAAAGTATGGAAATGTGATGTTAGGGTTACACCTCTACCACCCCACCCCACCCCGCCTCCACTCACCAACAGACATCAGGGTGTGCCATAGGGTCATCAAGCATAACTCTCACCACAGTCTTCTGTAGCATGTCAGCTTGTTCACACATGGAATGGGGAGAGTTGGGCCTGATGACCCATTACACCCAGCATCTGTTAGTGAGTGGAGATGAAAGGGATGAGGTTGAGCCATATGGTGTAACCCTAACGCATCATTACATATCATATCTCTCAATCTGATTGATGTATTAACAGAGTTTTTGCAATATTTATATATATATTATAGCTGCACGGTAGTGCAGCTATAGTTAGGATTGGTGGACCACTTCTATGTTAAACCCCAAAGTTTGCACTTTAATAACTTTGCAACTGTTTATCCGATTTGCCTGAAATTTTGCATGTACAGTGTCCAACCATAAGTCTCTGGATCTGAAAAGTTTTGATTTGGTTGGATGTACAGATACGGAACTGCAGAATGTCAAATGTGAAAAATCCTCAATTTTTGTGCACTTTTTCGTCAGGCTTAACAGACTGAAAGATGAGTCTGTTTGGATTCAAATGTGCATGTGTATATGTGGCCTGGGTCAAAGTGCTGTCTTTTATGTATTTATTTATTTGCTTTTGTTAACCGGGTAAGCACACTAGACAGCCAAGTGCCTATTTTCAGGTGCGACCCGGGAGGGGTTACAGGTAAAATTCGTACATGAACAGTTGAGGAGTTGAGAAAACACACAGAGAATAACAGGCATAACAGGGCTAACACTAGGTAGCTAACAGCAATTTTAGAACAGGTTGGCACAATGCAATACAATAAATGGTACATACAGGATGTAATTAGGAGGTGAACAGCAGAGTAAACAAAAACAATGATAAGTGCCTGTGGGGGAAGGGTGCCCTAGGTAGGGGTCAAATACTAGCTTCATGACTGGTTACTGAAGAAGTAAGTGCAAGTAGCGCTGAGGCCCCCACCCTACCGGGCAAGGGTGAGGAGTGGGGCTCTGGTAGTGAGCTACGAGGTGCAGGGACA
Source organism: Neoceratodus forsteri (assembly GCA_016271365.2). NCBI lineage: Eukaryota > Metazoa > Chordata > Ceratodontiformes > Ceratodontidae > Neoceratodus > Neoceratodus forsteri. The sequence continues at coordinate 1,024,580,950 of CM028129.1, forward strand.
GGCGGTGGAAGATTTCAAAAAGTTCCAGAGAGAGGCTTTAAAGCTTGGATGGGAGGTGGTGGACAGAGTAAGCTCAGGAAGTGAGTTCCACAGATTAGGGGTGTATGTGTTGAAGGCCCAGTCCCCTGCAAGGGTGTGGGTTCTAAGAACCAGGCGTTCCAGGTTCGTCCCAGATCTTAGATGGTAGGATGGGGCACCTAGCTTGAGGGGAAGTGTGAGGGCAGAAGGGGTGGCTAAGCAGATAATGTTGTCAATAAAGTTTCCAAGTATGAAGGAGCGGTGCTTCTCTGGAGGGAGCCACTCCAGATGGCTGTAAAGATCACAGCGGTGGGTGAGGGAAGGGGTGGAGAGTGCAAAGTGGCAGACATTGTTGTATGCCGTGTCCCATTTTGAAAGGCTGGTTTTAGGAACTGGGGCAAATGTTACGAGTCCATAGCAGAGTGAAGGGAGGAGGACCCCCCTGGCTAGGGCCAGACGAGCAGCCGGGGTGAGGCAGTTTTTAGCTCGATAAGCTAGGCCCAGCTTACCATTAGTAGCCTTACAAATGTTCCGGATGTGTAGGGTAAGGTCCAACTGCAGGTCCAGGGTGACGCTCAGATACTTGGCGGTGGCTACCGTCTCCAGGGGAGAACTGTCGGCCCCTTAGATTTGTAGGGGAGTGGGGCAGGATTTTATTTTGTTCAAGGAACCAAACAGCATGGCTTGGGTTTTCTTGAGATTGAGGGTGAACCTATGGTCCCCCAGCCAGGTTTGGATGTGTTTTGGAGTCAGTATTCAGTTGGGAGTTTATTGTGGAGATGTCCCGGGAGCTGTCCAGGAGGATGAGGTCATCCGCATACAGGGTGGAATGACCATGGACAGTGACGGACGGTAGATCGTTAATAAATAGTGAGAATAGGGTGGGACCAAGGACAGATCCCTGAGGGACCCCACAATGGACTTATGAGGGGTTGGAGAGGGTCCGATTGAAGTTGGTGTATTGCTGCCTGTTGGAGAGGTAGTTTAGGAACCAAGCATGGGCAGAGGGGGAGAACCCAAGGGATAGGAGCGTGGAGCTGAGGAGGGAGTGATCTACCCTGTCAAAGGCTTTGGAGAGATCCACAAAGATGGCTCCAGTGAGATTGTCTTGGTTAGCACCAGTCCTGATCAGTGAGGTGACTACTGCAAGGGCGGTGGATGTACTGTGCCCTTTCCTGAAGCCATGCTGTGCAGGAGAGAGGATGTTGTAGTCCTGGATATATTGGGAGAGCTGGGAGGTGACAGATTTCTCGAAGTCTGCTGGTGGTGGACAGAATGGCAGTAGGTTGGTAGTTAATGGGATCTTTGGGATTCCCCTGTTTTAAGATGGGAATGACCTTGGCCACTTTCCACAGGTCAGGGATGATCCCAGTATTAAAGGAGGTGTTGAATAAGTGCGTGATGGGCCTGGCAAGGAGATGGGCCCCCAGTCTGAGCAGTTTCGGCTCGAGGCTGTCATGACCTGCACCGCTGTGAGGGGAGAGGCCTGCGAGCAGCTTCTGGGTTTCCTTAGCTGAAACTTGTTTCAGGTGGCGGGGAGGCCAGGGGTGGAGTCCGGATGGAAGGGCACCGGGGGACTTGGGGACTAAGGACTGGGGAGGAGGGCAGTTCAGAAAACATGGAGTTAAAGGCATTTGCAATGGTGTGGGGGTTATTGCAGCTGACCCCCCCAATGAGCAGGTCAGTGACCTGCACTCTAGCTGACCCACCAACCGCATTTTTAAGATTTTGCCAGAAGCTCCTCGGGTTGCTGGCAGAGGAGAGTAAGGCAGCTTGGCAGAACTCACTTTTTGCTGAGCGGATGGCTCTTTTGCAGGAGTTTCTGAGGTGCCTGTATGCCATCAAATCATTGTTTTGGGAGGCCTTGTAGGTCACCCAAAATTTGTCCCTGGCCTTCATAAGGGAGAATAGACCCCCATAAAGCCATTTGTTGATGGTGTCCCTCACCCTTCTCCTAGTGAGGGGGGCATGTTTATTCTGCAGGGGGACAGACTCGGCTAGGAATAAGTCCAGAGCTTGTGAAGGGTCGTTGGAGACAGTGACCCCTGACCAGTCAATTGTTAGAGGTCTGAAAGGAAGTCGTGAGTATTACATTTGGAGTAGTCCCTCAATTAGATCACTTTACTAGGGATTTTTGGCTATGAGATGCCCCAGATGCAGAAGATAGGTGAGTGGTCGGAGATGACTGCCGGGAGAATTACTGAGGATGTGATTCTGGCAGGCCTGTTGGACAAGATCCAGTCGATAAGGGATCCATTGTTCCCCCGTGAGGAGAGCCTGGTGGGTTCAGTTATGATTTGGCTCAGGGCAAGGCCTGAGAGCAGAGACTTATATAATTTGCAGTTGGCACCCATCCAATTACGGTTGAAGTCACCTATGACTAGGATTTTGTTGGGACCCGCTTTATCACCAATGCAGTCAAGCAGGGAGGAGAATCCAGACAGACCACCCTTGGGAGGGATGTAAGTACAGATCAGGTGAATTTTCTTAGTGTGACACAGCAGAAGAAGGGCATGCAAGAACTCACAGGCTGGGGGGGTGGTAGGTGAGTGGTCGATGGCAGACATGTTTAGGTGTGCCTTATAGTAGAGGAGCACCCCGCTGCCCCTCTTTTACCCAGTCAATCTCGTCTGAAGTGGTTATAGCCCAGGAGGGTGCACAGGGCATCAGGGATATGGGGCTTAAGCCAGGTTTCAGAGAGACCCAAGATATCTGGCTTGTGGTGCGCGACCCACGCTGTGAGCTCAGTTAGGTTGCGTAGGAGGCTACGTACGGTCAGGTGGGCAATTTTAAGTCCTTTAGAGGAGAGCCGGGGGGGAGTTGAGAGACGGCAAGGTGGATAGCTGACTGAGTAGGGAGGCCTTGCCCCCAGTGGGTCTTGTGGGCGCAGGGGGGGACTGTCATAATGACTGTGGATAGAACACCTACTGGAGGACAGGGAGGAGGGAAAATTCCAGAGAAGTGAGCTGGAAGTTTGGGGTTAGACCAAATAAGTGTGTTAGCCACTTGGTCTGAATGCCCTCCTTTCGGGGACAGTGCGGAGGTGCTGAGAGCAGAACACCAAGTGTCAGCTAGAGCTATGGAGGATGTGAACAGCAGAGTTTGATTGTGGTAGGCAGCAAATGGGAGTAATATGAGCTAGGCTGATAGGGTGGCCGCTAGTGGTGAGTCAAAATAACCTGCAGATGGGAAACAGGGCTGATAGGTTATTTTCAGCCTCACATGACTCCTTGCAGTTTATTTAAGGTAGAGCCGACCAAGGGTGGTGGGGAGCCGAAAGCACAGTGTTAGATAGGGCTAGAACTTGCACGCCAACCAGAGAAGCTCCAGCAATTTAAATTCATTGCCAAGTTTAAACAGAGTAAGCAGTCTGAGTCACAGCACCACAGGGACAAGTCCTGGTGTAGGGTGCCAGAAGAAGCAGTTTAAAAGCTCTTTTAATTTTTTTCAGTTGTTCCACAATGCCACAGCAGTCGGGGGAGGAAAGATCTGCTGGGCAGGGCTGTGCTGGGCAGGGGTAGCTTGCTTCCAGTAGCTGCAAATTACCTGGCCAAACGGAACAGCAAGGAGGTTTCCTGCAGGGCTGCTGGGGAAGGGCTGCTACGAGCCCTCGTGCCTGCCGAATCTCAGGGGGGGTCTTCTGCGGAGAACAGAAAAAAAACACACAATTAGCAAGGTAAGGGGAAGGGCGGTTGCAGAATGGGAACAAAGGAATGGGGGTGCGAGTTGACTGGGCTTGGGGAGGGGCCACTCCAGCCAGAGAAATGCTGATTATCAGGCAGGTTCTGAATGGAGGGGGAAGCTGAAGATATTTGTATAATCAAACAGGCTGTACTGAAAAGCAGGGGCGAAACTGAACTTCAAGTAACAAAATGACTAAACAGGCAGAAATCTTATGCTTTTAATGGCAGTTATTAAAGGAGACAGGCTAACTAGACCAACTTTCACAGTAATTCAGGAAAAAAAGATGAAACACAAATCTAAACAGGCGGAAAACATAACATTTAAAGGGGAATTAAATTAAGGAGATGGGCTAGGGTAGGGACTTTCTAAGGCAACCTTCCCAAAATGATGTAGTGAAAAGTCTATCTCCACTTGCACGCCAACCGGAGAAGCTCCAGCAATTTAAATTCGGCGCCAAGTTTAAACAGAGCAAGCAGTCCGAGTCACAGCGCCACGGGGACAAGTCCTGGTGTAGGGTGCCAGAAGGAGCAGTTTAAAAGCTCTTAATTTTTTTTCCAGTTGTTCCAGAACACCACAGCAGTTGGGGGAGTAAAGCTCTGCTGGGCAGGGGTAGCTTGCTTCCAGTAGCTATGAATTACCTGGCCAAACGGAACAGCGAGGAGGTTTCCTACAGGGCTGCTGGGGGAGGGCTGCTACAAGCCCTCATGACCGCTGAATCTCCAGGGGGTCTTCTGGTGAAAAAATATTGATCCATTCAAAAGTTATGAAAGTTTTTCATGTCGTATTTTAGCCTATGGGAAAATTTATAAGTGCTCTAGAAAACTTTCACAAAAATTTTTGTGCAGGAAAAGATTTCATTATAAGGTATAAGGGTGTCATGAAAACATTTTTGTTTTCACGAAACAATGCTTGAAAACTTTGTCCCGTATGTTTTCTTTGTCACTTAATTGTGTCAAGGTGGACTGTGTTTTTGGACATAAATATACAGGGCTGCAAGTCCTGGTCTCACAGATCTGTCTTTTGGTGGTTTGGTCCCAAATCATTCAATGGGCCCATAGTTACAGCATTCCAAAGCTGAGAAATTTCCCATAGGATAACACAAAGGTGCCCGTGATGCCTTTTGGTACCAGTATCTTAAAAATGATTCGAGATATAGATTTTTCGCTACCCGCAGCTTAGGCCACCTTTGAGTGGACTAAGCATGCATGGAAGTTTCAAAGTCATGATTACAACTGCAGTGGAATTTTTTTATAGTTGCTGTGGTTACTGAGATAATGCCATATAAGTGTTACGAGGGTTGCTTTTCAGTACTATGGGGCTGCTGTATGTCTCCGTACTTATGTGTAAGTGGGAGAGCAGGGACCTGAGGGCTCACACTCCCATAGATGCGTACCATTACACAAAAAAATGGGCTAGTTAACAGTTACATTTCACTTTCTCCAAAAGAAGAGAAATTCATTACAAACAACTTTGTTATTGCATCAGTTAGAGTTGATAACACAGAGATAAAAGTACGGAAATGTGATGTTAGTTACCCCCACCACCAAAACACCCAACCCTCCTCCACACATCAACTGACATTGGGGTGTACCATGGGATTGTCAAAACTAACTCTCACCCCATTTTTCTATATTGTAGCATGTCAGCTTGCTTACACATGGAATGGGGTGAGAGTTGGGCCTGATGACCCCATGGCACACCCTAATGTCAGTGTCAGTGTGGAGGGGTTGTGGGGTGGTGGTGGTGGGGGCAATCCTAACATCACATTTCCATGCTTTTGTCACTGTGCTATCAACTCTAACTGATGAATTAACCAAGTTTTTGGATGTGTGTGTGTGTGTGTGTGTGTGTGTGTGTGTGTGTATATATATATATATATATATATATATTCATTCCAAAAAACTTTGTTAATGCATCAGTTAGGGTTGAAGTGACAAAAGTATGGAAATGAGGCATTAAGGTTGAGACTCTAACCCCCCACTCACCTAACTCTACCACCTCACCCTCCACAGACTAACAGATATCAGGGTGTGCCTTGGAGTAGTCATCCCTCTCACCCCATTCCATTTGTAAGGAAGCTGAGTTGGTACATTATAGGAGACTGGGGTGAGAGTTAGGCCCAATGACCCCCAATGCATGCCTCAATGCCTCTTGGTCTGTGGAAGGTGGGGTGGGGTGGGATGCTAGGGTTGAGTAGTTGGAGGGATAGGGTCTCAACCATAACACCTCATTTCCATACTTTTTTCACTTCAACCATAAGTGATGCATTAACAAAGTTTTTTGCAATGAATTTCCTTACTTTCTGAGATAGTGTAATCTTACCCATATATGTTTGTGAGAGTGCAGGGCCCTCTGAGACCTGCACTGCTATGCAACCATAAGAGTATACACAGTGTAATCAACCCTCATCTCCCTGTGGGAGCACAGGGCCCTCTGGGCCCTGCACTCTGATCATGCTCCCATCACTCCAAAGTGGTATCCATTTGTGGAAGCACAGGGCCCATAGGTCCATGTGCTCCCATCTATCCATAAATGGTTAGACATTGTCATGAACTGTCATCTCCCTGTGGCAGAGCAGGCCCTTCTGACCCTGCGCTTCCACTGCTTCATAATGGAGGGCCCTGCATGCCACTACTGTATAGTAGTATCTATATACCAGAGGGTCCTACACTCCTATATATCTATAATTGAAGAGAAGTAGCGCACGCCTTCAGACATTTTTATTTATTTATTTTATTTAGTTTTTGTTGACCGGGTAAGTGCACTAGACAAATTCTGCCTATTTTCAGGCATGACCCGGGGAAGGGGGATACAGATGAATGCCAACTGATCTTGAACCAGATTAAGCTGTTGGTGGTATTTTTTTTTAGTGAATGAGGGAAATTTGGCTAGGACACCGGGGAAATTCCCCTACTCTTTTTCGATAAGTGCCATGGGATCTTTAACATCCACCTGAACTACCACCAATCCAGGCAGATGGGACCTCGGTTTAACATCTCATCTGAAAGATGGCACCTCAGAAGTGCAGCACCCCTCTCATGCTGCACTACAGTGTCAGTATTGGGATATTAACCCAAGTGCCAGATGTGGGAACTGAACCCACAGCCCTCTGATCGCCTGGCCTCAGAGGCGAGTGTGCTACCTACTGAGCCACTAACACTGCTAAGTACACATTCCTAGTAACCTCTGTCCTGCAAATAGCACAGTATCTCAGTAACCATAGTAACATGGGGAAACCATTCCACTGCAGTTATAATCATGGCCTAGCAACCTGCACTACCCTGAAAATGTTAGCCCTTAATTCCAAACTGTTTATCTGCAATGAAGTGGGAAAGAAACAGTAACCTTTAAAAATCTCTTTTCACTAGCTGTCAAAATCCCTCTTAACAAGCCAATCCCTTTTCGTGAGGTTGGGCCATCTGGTCATCCCCTCACGAAAAGGGATTTTGACAGCTCACGAAAAGGGATTTCTCATGAAAAGGGATTTTGACAGCTCAAGAAGAGGGATTTTGACAGCTCATGAAAATGGATTTGAAAAATAAATCCTTTTTCATGAGCTGTCAAAATCCTTCTGTGCAAGCTGATCCCTTTTTGTGAGTTGTCAGAATCCATCTTTGCAAACTGATCCCTTTTCATGAGATTGAGCCTTCTGGTTGTTCCCTCACAAAGAGGGATTTTGGCAGCTCGCGAAAAGGGATTGGAAATGAGTCACGAAAAGGGAGTTTAAAATTAAAAAATAAACATTACGGAGCCTAAGTAAAGTAAATCAAAAGGATAGTTTTGTAGAGGACTTCTACATGAACAAAACACGTGCTTTGATGTCTTCAGAAGACTTCCCTAAGGCAAGTTATAAGGTTTTTTTTTTCCAGAAAAAATTGAAACAATATGGTGGCTCACAAGTAAGGAATTTTTTCTCACAAAGGATTTCATATGTTCCTCTTCATAAGCTGTTAAAATACCTGTTCATGAGCCCTAAATCCCTTTTCTTACCATGTAGCTATCCTAAGGACTGACCTGAGCATGCTCAGAACCCAACATTTCAAAACTGTAACTTTTGAGCGGTTTAATATTTCTACCCTTTTTACTTAAAAAATTGCAGACCATGATTCCAAACAGTGTGCCACAGAATGATGGGGAAAAAACAGCAAAAACTGGCAAAAAAGTGACTTTTACGCTTTTTTCACTATGCACAGCACAAAAACCGCAAAGCTGAGCAAAATGAAATTTGGTATATCAAGAGATCTATCCCATGAGACGGCACATATCAAATTTTGTGCAAATCTGTCCAACAGTTGCAAAGTTATTAAAGTGCAACATTTAAGGTTTAGCATTAAACTGCCTACTCAACCCTAACTATAGTGGAGCTATCCATCTATATTTTTTTTTAATTTTCTTTGCATAGTTTCTTCGTGTAGTTAATGGTCTTGATTCCACCATTCTTCTGTAAAGATTTGGATGGGGACTGATAACTTGTTGCTATAGTGGAGGCCAGAGGGAAGTGTTGCTCCTACACACACACACACACACAATCTTCGAGGAAATAGACACAGCCATATATTTATTGTCCAGCCAACAGCAATACATTTCTGAGTGACAAGCAAAGAAACATAGAAACATAGAAACATAGACTTTGATGGTAGATAAGGACCGCTAGGCCCATCTAGTCTGCCCATTTCCCTACCTACAGGATAGGCCACAGATCCTAGTTAACCAACAGCCTATATCTTCCTGCCCCCCACAAGAATTGCCTTATGTCTGTCCCATGCATTCTTGAATTCTCCCACAGTTTAGACCCACAACTTCCACAGGAAGGCTGTTCCATGCATCCACTACCTCTCTGTGAAATAATACTTCCTCACATTGCTCCTGAACCACCCTCCTTCTATCTTTAAATTGTGTCCCCTTGTTCTTGCAAGTCTCTTTTTCTGAAAGATGCTACCCTCTTGGACTTTGTTGATTCCCTTGAGGTACTTGAAAGTTTCTATCATGTCCCCCTCTCCCTTCTTTCCTCAAGGGTATACATATTAAGCTCCTTTAGTCTCTCCTCATATGGCTTCTCTTGCAGACCCTGTACCATTTTAGTTGCCCTCCTCTGGACTGCCTCTATCCTGTCTATGTCCTTGCAGAGATGGGGTCTCCAGAACTGGACACAGTATTCCAGATGGGGTCTCACCAACTGTCTGTACAGAGGGATAACAACTTCTTGTTTTCTGCTGCTGATGCCTCTCCCTATACATCCCAGTATACCCCGGCCCTCCTACTGCCTTCTCACATTGCTTGCTAACCTTAAGGTCATCTGATATGATTACCCTCCAGGTCCCTTTCCTGTTTTGTTGTTGTTACTACCTCCCCACCCATTGTGTATTCTTCCCCTGGGTTCTTGTTTCCCAGGTGCATTATTTTGCACTTTTTTGCACTGAATCCTAGCTGCCATATGTCTGACCATTCCTCCAACCTTGCCAAGTCCCTTTTCATCCTTTCCACACCTCCTTGTGTATCAACCCTGTTGCAGGTCTTTGTGTGTCATCTGCAAAAGGCATACTTTTCCTTCCAGTCCCTCTGCAATGTCACTGATGAAGACATTAAAAGGACTGGACCCAATACTGAACCCTGCAGGAACCCACTAGTAACTGCCCTTTCTTCAGAGTGGACTCCATTTACAATTACCTTCTGTGTCCTGTTGTCCAGCCAATGTTTTACCAGGCTACCACCCTGGGACCCACTCCCAGGCTGGTTAATTTGACTAATAATCTTTTGTGTGGGACTGTGTCAAATGCCTTGCTAAAGTCTAGGTAGGCCATGTCCACAGCCCCTCCCTGGTCTACTACTTTGGTCACCAGTCAAAGAAATCTATTAGATTTGTCTGACATGACCTTCTCACTGTGAACCCATGCTGCCTTGGATCCTGTGCTCCACTGACCTCTAGGTACTCAACTATTCTTTCCTTCAGAAGTGACTCCATCACTTTCCCTACCACAGAGGTCAGACTGACAGGTCTGTAGTTTCCTGCCTCTGTCTTGGTCCCACTTTTGTGAAGGGGAATCACATCCGCCTTCCTCCAGTCCTCGGGTACCACACCATCCTCCCATGATTTATTAAAAAGAGTAGCCAGTGGTTTCAAAGATCAGGAATCTTACAGTTAACCTTAGACCTTCACAACCCTTCCAGTGAAGGTGCAACCTTTTTGCAAACTGAGAAATCAATGTACCTCCTTGAGCTGGAACCCAAACCAAACTAAGTTAGGGTTATCATTTGGCCAGGTGTTAGGCTCTTGCTCCCTTTTGCTGATGTTGCACCTGCATGCAAGTCCGATGAGGTTGGCTGCAACATTCCTGAGCTGGGCACCTGGTTGTCTGGGCCTCACCTTATGTCAACCTGGGAAGGGAACCATCCAGATGGAAGCATCTCTGTCCCTTTTTCACTTGTACCATCATTTTATGATGCTACTATGCTGTGCCTGCTTATAATGACTGCAATGAATATGAATAGACCTGCACTAGTCTCATACATTTTTGGAGCAAATGAAAAAGCCAAGAAAAACCCTGGGGAACAAATGAGAAAAAATTCCTTCCCAACCCCTAGTGCAGTCCTTCCCATGTCACGGGGTCAATATGCCACAACCAAAAACAGTGTGGTCAACATCTGCACAGATAAAATAATGAAAACAAATTTAATGCAGTGGAAAACACTGACCGCTACCAAAATGCAACAGAAATCACACCACTATACTAGAAAAACTTACATTTTGTTTTTATTTTTTTGTGGGGGGCTCTGCCTCACACTTCCTGACATGGGGGCTTTGTGTCCCACACCCCCTGACTTTAATGTAATCAGCTCCATGGGGGAATGGGATCATGGGGATGGGGAGAACCTCTGGAGGTGAAGATTTATTTCTAAAAAAAAAAAAAAAAATCAGTATCGGGAGACAGGAAACAGAAGCTTGGTTCCCAGGTTTTCACTGCTCCAGGTGCTTGTGCTTTAGTCACTCCACCATGAGAGTGACTCGACCCAGTGCCATGCTCCAAGTTACTTCAGCTCTTCTTTCTATTTCCTGACATCAACAGAGATAGTGGTAAATCACTAATGCTATTCAACCCCTGCCACTGTCAATGTAATCACAGTTACTGCAGTGTGCTTTATATCACACTATTTCAGAAGCACCATATTGACCTGGTATCCTCCCCATAAGGGGGAAAGGGTACCATATGCACATCCAGCTCTTGCTCTTAGTTTCCTACTTCTCCGCAAGTATGTTGCACCACAGCATCCTACTTCAATGTGCACCATTTGGCCATCATTTTGGACAAGAAATCATTCATGTGACATGATGTCTGGTGTACACTTCATATTGTAGACTGCACTTCATCAATGAAGTTTCACCACTGAGAAACTGCAATGCCTGTCCTTTTCTGCTTTATGGCAAAGGGTATGTGGGAAAAAAGCTAGTTGTTGTGTTTCACTGCAAAGACTATGCAAAGCATGGTAGATGGTCTCTTCCCAATCTGTATTTCAGTTTCAGTTTATTTTTTTATATGAAAGGCATGTGAGAAAATTTGCCTGTTTTCTCAAGCATCCAGTTGTACGCAAACATTACAAAGGTATACATGATGGAACTGTACAACAAGGGTGAAGAATAAACACTGAGGAATGTACAAGTATCATGGAAATTTATATACACAAACTAATCATAGTTGGCAGTAGTTATGGGTTGTAAGCAAAAATGTACATGTCCATCATAGACGACAGCATTTACAAGACTGAGTACTACACAGGTAAACCTTTAATTTTACTCTTAAATTAAACCAGGGAATGGAAGCAAGCTACTGAACAGTTTCTTATCCTTGTGAGAGGGTGAGCAGACCTTGGGTAGTACAACAAAAGGGAAGGGAGAAGGAGAGGGAGGAGGACCGTCCAGTAGACCTTGTGGGAGCAGACCTGGGGAAAATGGAAACAATGCTGATCGGTAAATGTCCCTGTAGGAGTTTGGAGAAAGGTCGGGATTTTGCTGTCAAGCCTGTCCTTTAATGGAGGCCAGTGGGCTGCTTTGTAAAGGTCACAGTGGTGGGTAAGACTCAAGAGGCTGGTGGTGAACCAGATGCTGTGATAGGTGGTCCTTAGCCTACTAAAATTTTTATGATAATGGGAGGGGTAGTAGATCAAAGCATCATAATCAAAGATGGGAAGCAGGAAGCTATTGGCAGAAAGGGTCTGGATTCTGTGAATAGAAATGGTTTGACTTTGTATAACATGCCTAGCCCTTGTTGTGCTTTCTTAATAAGCTGATCAATGTGAAGTCTGAAGTTAAGGTGGCAGTCTAGGAGGAGGCCAAGGCATTTGAACTCTAAGACTCTCTCTATTTGGTTGCCATCATTATCCTGGAGGGTGAAATTGATGGCAACAATTTTTCTGGACCCTGAGAAAACCATTGACCTATTTTTTTTAGAATTTAGGACAAGTCTTCTGGAGTGGAGCCAGTAGAAATCATTCTGGAGGTTTTTGAGGAGGATAGAAGGATTCTTTTCTTTGCAAAATAGTGCATCATCATCTGCATAATGGATGGTTTCTTTGTGCCTGCATATCTCGGGAAGGGAGTTGACCACAAGGGAGAAGAGGAAGGGTCACAGGATGGAGCTATGGGGAAAACTACATGTGATGGGACAGGAGTCAGAGAGAACACCTTTGATCAGTTTTGTGAAAACTTTGGCTAAGGTAGTTTGAGAACCAGTTAACACAATCAGCTGAGAAATTAAGGCCATAGAGGGTGTTGAGGAGTACATTGTGATCGATGAGGTTGAAGGCTTTTGTTAGGTCCACAAACACCAAGCCAGCGAAGAGACCTTCTTCATTAGACTTTTCAATGAAGTTAGTAAACTTGATGAGAGCAGTCTCAGTGTTATGGCTGGCCCTGAACCCATGCTGAGAATTTGTTTGAAGGTTGTATTTCTCAGGGTATTCAAGGGTTTGGCCCAGTATGATTTTTCTCAATTAATTTGGACAGTGGTGCCAGGAGAGAGGCAGGCCTGTAGTTTACCACATAATTTTTTTTGTCTAGATATATGAAGAGTTTTTAGGATGGTGCATTTCTATTTAAGGGGAAAGACACCAGTGCAGAGGGAGTAGTTGAAGATATTAGTTAGGGGGAGGGAGATGGGCTCACAAACCAGCTTAAGAATGCAGTTGTCAGTGTTGTCAAGGTCAAGGCTAGGCCTGGGGTCATTCAAGTTTATGATTATCATCACCTCATGGGGTGAAAGGTAGTGGAAGTGGAAACTGAGGTAGGGGTTTGGATTGGGGGAAATGTGGTGGAATCAGGGTGTAGTGGGGTGTTGAGTTTGTACTTGTCCAAGTCACCAAAATAGAATTGAAATGGCTGGCAATAGCCAGCAGTTCTATAATAGGTTGCCTCCCTATAGAGTGGCTGATTTGTTCTTTGGATTTGCTTCTCCCAATTAGGTCATTAAGGTGCCTCCAGGTGAATTTGGGGTTACCCCTGAAGCTAGGCTGTTTTTTTCTAAAGAAAGTGATTTGTGGCAGAGTGGACAGCAGATTTACAACTATTACGGAGAGTTTTGTATTGTTGCAATAGGTTAGGGTGTTTAATTTTACTATACTTTTACCAGGCCCTGTATCTCTTCCTCAAAAGGTTTAGGAGATTGGAGGTGACCCATTCATTTTTGAGCCCTTTGACCCTTAGTTTCTTTAATGAGCTGAAGGAGTCACAGATACCTTGGAAGTTCCTACTGAATGTGTCATGGTGATGTTGATGTCACTGATGCATTCAACAATGGCCAGTTGGTAGCCAGTACGGCTTTAGTGAATTATTCAGTGTTAAGTTTATTTAGCTGTCTAGAGTATATATGCTTGTGTTCTTTTTTTTTTATATAGCAGACCAGCAGCAGAAAATGAATGTTCACTCAATGAGTCTGGGAGAAATCCGGAAGACAGAGTTTCGCCTTTGTTGTCACGTCTTTAATCAAGCAGTGCTGCAGGACACAGCTTCTGTTGGTAATGTCAGAGGAGCTCAGCATATTTTGGGGAATGATGGAAATGTTTTGTATTTCTTTTAACTGTGCATGTTTCTCAAGCACATAACTCACCACCAAATTCAGTGCATGTGTGAAGCAAGGTACATGAAAAAGAACCTCCATCATTCAAGGCCTTCAGCGTATTACTCCCACTGTCTGTAAAAACACAAAAACAAAAAACACCTTCAGGTTGTGAGGATATATCCAGATGTCCAGTATTGATTGTATGAAATGCAGAATGTTCTCTCAACTGTGTTTCCCCTCTATGAATGACACATTAAGTAAGGCACTCCCTATACTGCTGTTCCTTTGTGTGACTGTCTGCTTTATGAAAACTCCTGCAGGGGCTGGTGTTGGTAGTGAAGGTGGGGTAGTGGTGGTGCTGCTGGTGCTTGACACAAACCTGTGAGCAGTGAGACTCAGGAAGCTGTACTGCTCCAGATGTCACTAGGGAAATGCACATATCCCCCCACTGCCAGCTTCAGAAGGGTCACCATCTACATGTGTATGGCCTCATGCACTGTTGAAAAACATGCCAAAAAAACACGAAGCATAATGGAATGCTATATTTGGGTTTCAGCTTATATAGTGGAGTTCGATAGACAATGCCTTCCCTATCAAGAATGGCTGCAAATCAAGTGCCATCATTCCACCAATCAATTGAGTGATTCACACAGCAGCTGGATGATTAGGTGCCATTTTTGTGTGGGCCTGTAATGGCTCCTAGGGTGTGGTTTGTTTGGTGGTATTACGTTTTGAACTAGCTCTGGTGCTGCTACTGCATCCACTATCACTATTGGTGGTGGTGCTGGTTGGAGTGGTGACTGAAAGGAGCACCAGTAGTGTAAGTTGACTTTGACTGCTGCTGCCATGGGACTGCATGATTTGAACAAACCATCTAATACTGCCATCAGTACCTGGCTGCTGCTGCTGCTGAGTCTGACCTGTGTGTTGATTGTGGAGGAATGTGACTGTTAGCAAGATGCTGTGTTCATACTTTAGATGGTCAGCCCGAACACTGGTTCCCAATTTCTGTGTCAATTGACCCCAGTTGATTGTTTTTTTTTTCTCACATATTGCAACATACTCTCAGTGAATTTTTGGGGTCATCCCCAAAAATCCCATACTGTGGAAGATCTCTTGGCTTGCTTAGTTATATGACCAAATGACTGAGGGATCGGGGGGGGGGTTGGTACCTCATAAGAAATTTATATAGCAGTGTCAGTGGATCAGCTGCTTGCACACTCACCTCTGAGGCTGGAAAATCAGAAGGCTGTGGGTTCAATCCCCACACCAATTACTTCGGTTAAATCCCAGTACTGACACTATGGTGCAGCATGAGGGGATGCTGCATTCCTGAGGTGCCGTCTTCAGATGAGACATTAAAGTGAGGCCCTGTCTGCCTGTTTGGTGTTAGTTCAGATGGACGTTAAAGTTCCCATGGCACTTCTCGAAAAGAGCAGGGGAATTTCCCCAGTGTCCTGACCAAATTTCCCTCATTCACTAAAAATAACACCAACAGCTTGATCTAGTTCAATTGCAGTTGGCATCCATCTGTATCCCCTTCCCCTGGGATGAGGATGAAAACAGGAAGAATTGTCTAATCCTTCTTCCCGGTCACCAGAAAAAAATAAACTAAAAACTGGGTGATCACTGCAGGATTCCTTTTCCTCGTTATGGGGCACGAATGATGTGGCTGCAACACATGGTCACCAGAAGTACCAGTAGCAGTAGAGCCACATTTATCAGGTGGGACTGGCCTGGGATTTGCATCTCCCTGCTTCATCAGGTTGCTTTTGTTCTTTTCTCTTCTTTATTGCTTTTCTTACTTTGCCACTCTTGTCCTCCCATACTGGTGGTGGCAGCCTCCACTCCTGAGAATCATAGGTCCTCATCAGAAGAGCATGTTATAACTGACAACATATTTTCAACCTCCACTTCCCCTTCTACTTCCTCCTCCATTGCTTTTCTTACTTTTCCCTCCTGCCCTCCTGTACTGGTGGTGGTAGTGGTGGCCTCCACTCCTCAAAATCATAGTACTCATCAGAGGAGCTTATTGTCACTGCCAGCAGACTTTCAGCCTCCACTTCCTCTTCCCCTTCTTCCTCCTCTAATTCTCCCTTCTTCTCTGCAACTTCTCCTTCCCCACTTGTCTCAATCTTATTCTCACAGGATGTTTCACACTTCCTATGCCCTCTTCCTGATGCTACCACCTTATCCTGATGCTGCCTCCTTTTCCTGTGCTTCTGTTTCTTCATTCTGTAACACCAGTACCACTCCTACCTCTGGCTCCTCCACTTCCATATCCTCTTCCTCTGTTGCAGTCTCCATCACTGCAACTGGCTGTGCAGTTGGTGGAAGGGTTGACATATCATAAGCAGCACCTCACCTGTGTACACCAAACATTTTTTTCCCCTCAGGTAACAGGATAACAGTAGTATCACATCTAGACTCACTCCCTGATTCAGGGTCTCTGGGTACACTTAGAGAAGGAGCATCATATAGAGCCTCAAGCTGTTGGTGGTAGACAGGAACTTGCACATAGTGCTCACCATGGTGTGTGTGTACAGGTCTCAGAGTTGGCACTGACAGTTGCTGTCATGTTTTGCACAGGAAGCACAGGTGGAGGGCTTGCCTATGCATCTTTATCTATTTTTATTTAATGACAACTAGAAATTACAATACTTTTGAACCAGGGGTTCTTTTACAAAGGTTTTGTGTTAAACAAATGGTGAGACATCAATTAAGGGTACAGGGGTGGAGGTTCAGTTTCAAAATCAGATCACAAAAGGCTAGTCATGGTACACATATTACAACAATCGAGGGTATAAGCAAGGTGGTTGAGATACACAATAAAAGTTACATGAGATGAGACAAAGTTCAGACACAAATCAGTCAGAGGCAGACCTTGTCAGATAAATGCAAGGGAGTGGGATGTACAGTAAGTGCAGAGCTGAAGGTGGAAAAGAAGGAAGGAAGGGAAGGAGGAGAGAGGTAGAGGAAGAGTGATTCGAGTGGTGGGACAAGTTGGGAGGAGACTGTATAGGAAGAGAAATGGGGTGGGGGTTGAGGATGCAGGAGAAAGTGGAAGGAGGGAGGGAGGGAGGAAGGAAGGAAGGGAGATGTGGAGGAGAGGGAGAAAATCGGGTAGAAAGGATGACTGGCAAGATGCAGTTTTGGTAAAGCAGTCACAGTGGCTTTGAGTAATTAGGCATTGATGAAGCTTGAGTTTGAAGGTGCTCAGTTTTGGTTCAGCATTAACAGCTAGAGGTAGACTGTTAAGAAGGGTGGGTGCTCTGTATGCAAAAGTACGCTGGGCAAGGGAGGTCCCGGTGAAGGAGACCAGGCAGGAGTGCTTGTAGGAACTCTGAACATTTTGTTTTAGGTGCTGACATGATTAAGGTCTTAGTGAAAGGGTTAGTAAGGCCTAGAATGATCTTTGGAATGGGATGGAGGATAGTTGGTCATTACAGCACCTCCATGGGCTGTAGGGGAAAGCACGGTACTTAGAGGAGGAGGACCACAAGCAGTAGAAGACCTATGTGTTTCTGCTTCACTCTGGCTGTTGTCAGCACCACCAGATGTGCAACTGGACACTGACTGGGAAAGCTTCTGTTTACAGTTGGCATACAGCTAGCTGACTTGTGCAGACTAACAAATCCTGGTTTTCTTTGGATGCACTATGATATGTCCTGTCCTAGTACACCTCTCAGTCTCGGACCTGCTATCAGTAGCACTAGCACAAACACCAATCCCTGTCTCTGTCTTTCTGCCTCTAACATCCTCACCTTGTACATTGCTCCTGCCACAGGCCACATGACTACAACAGATACTTGCAGAACTGCTACTTGCTGTGGGGATGGGTAATATAGTGAAACCTCCCCATGCTGCTCCTCCTCCTCCTCCTCCTCCTCCTCCTCTCCCAGTCCTCACGGTTTCCCTTTCATGACATCCTTTCTTCATCTTTATAACAGTTATTGGCAGCTTGATGCAATCAGATAAAGATTTTGGAAAAAGGAGACTTGCAGGCATCCACTGTCATGAAAACTACACTGCAACTGGATAAAGTGTTTCACAATTTTTTTTTTTTTTAGGGGGGGCTCTGCCTCCCTCAGGCAAGCCAGGCAGACACCCACTGCCTGTCACAAAAACTACAGTGCAATTGGATAAAGTGTTTAGCAAGATATTGGGTGGAGGGGGGGGCTTAGGCAGGCCAAGCACCCACCCATCCACTGCCTGTCACAAAAACGGCACTGCAATTGGATAATGTTTCACACTATTTGGAAGGGGGGCTCAGGGAGGCATCCACTGCCTCCCACTAAAACTACACTGCAACTGGATAAAGTATTTCACAAGATCTGAGGGAGGGGCTCAGGAAAGCCAGGCACCCACTACTATGTACCACCAAAACTACTGTATACTGCAATGGGGTAAAGCATTTCACAAGATCTGGGAGCTATCAAGTAGGCCAGGCATCTACTGCCACACACCCACCAAAATTGCATTGCAATTAGATCAAATATTTCACAAGATTTGGGATCAGGCAAGCTGGTGGCACCCTGACCCAGCCACCCACAATCACCAAAACTAAAATTAGATAAAGTTATTAACGAGATTTAGGGCTTAGAAAAAACTACATAGCACAAACTTTGGAGAAGATTGAGTACAACAGCACAACTTAGCTGTGTTAGCACAACACTGCAGACCCCTCATCCCTACTCTTGCTTGCATTGACAAATATATTTATATAACTGATCTTTTGCTTACCTTTCCCTGCCTAACAAAACCTGTAGAACTGGCAGCTTGCACTGTAAGAAATTTCTTTTTCTTCAAGACTTCAAATGGCAAATTGGCAACCTTTCCTTTTTCTGTCAAAAAGAAAGCAGCACAGAACAAGGTACTTTCTCCATGACATCAGAACTGCAGTGGCACTCAGAGCTGCAGAATGCTTGATTTTGGTGATATTCTGCATCCCTGATTGGTTGCTGAACATCAGGTGGTTGCCAGAAAGTTGCATATACTCAGTGTGTGCTGTCTTTAAAAAATCTGCATCATACCTGCCAAAGTGCAAAATTTAAGCCAACAGTCTTTAGATTGAATTCAGCAAGCCCAAAACTGCCAAAGTTCAACATTTTACTGAATGCTCCTTTGGCTTTGTGCTCACCCTTATCCTGGTTCTGCCCCCCCCCCGATAGAAGTGGTACACATTCCAGAGCTCTGAATTTAAGACACTTACAGCTATTTATATGATACAAGAAAAGAGAACCAGCTGTCTGTCTAGAGGAGTAGTAATAAACTGAGAACCAACTCTTGGGTTATTTTCAGTTAAAAAAAGCAATTTTATTACAAAAATATGATGAAAATACTCAGGTACATCCCCCAATGTGTACTGAAGGCAATACCAGCACTACCCCACCCAGCTACTCGTCAGATAGTCCATGCCTAGTGAATACATTCATTATTCATAGCTAACCAGCTGGACTCCACTTTCTTTTTTACTTTATTCAGTGTCAATTTTATGTTTGACAATTTTCTTCTGAAGTACTCTATATTTTCATTTTCAAATTCTGTTTTGTTGATATATGTTAAATTCTCTTAAAACAAATGTAATTCCTTTTTCTTTAGTATTCTGCTTGATCCTGTAGTACCAGAATTTTTACTAGGGTCATTGAACAGAATTCGAGTGCATCTTCCCAGAGCACTTCATGCTCTGACTTCAGCTCTCATGCAGATTTTTTTCCTATTGACTCTCAGTCATCTTGGTACATATTTTTGTTCCACCTATTGCTTTTCCATATATTACTCTAAGCTAAGATTTTGATACCACTAGTTAGCTTCGGTCAAAGATAGTTTTCAGATTTGACAAATAAATCTTTAAGGGCCTTATTAATGTTGCAGTGGTGTGTAGTACTATCCTGATTAGCCATGAAAAGATTATCTGCTAGAGTTTATCTGTTTGCACTTGACTTCACATCCTGTAAAGCAGAAAGCCACACAGGTACAGTGAAGCTCGTCAGGATGAACCCCACTTCTACAGTATTCTACAGTATGCTGTAGCAGAGTTACTGCAATACACAATGTAATTTCAATGGTTATTGATCTCTTTGGTCATGTAGGAAAATGTGACACTGCCAGGATGAAGTGAATGACAGTTTCCTGCACAACAAAAAACGACTAAATGCCATTGAAATTACATTGTTTTCCACAGTAAATGCTGCAGAATTGGGTATCATCCTGGCGAGAGCCTACAGATACCCATGCCCCCTTGACCAGTTGCTTCTCCCATGGTGGTGTGGCTTTAGATCCTTGCCACTGCCTGTTCCCTCAGACTCCATGGCTGGCTCCCTCAATCAGATACCCATGACCCCCTGACCGGGTGCTTCTCCCATGGCAATGCGGCATTAGATCCTTGCCACTACCCACTCCCACAGAGACTCCATGGCTGGCTCCCTCAATTAGATACCTGTGCCCCGCTGACTGGGCACTTCTTTCTTGGCAGTGCGGCATTAGATCCTCGCTGCCACCTTTTCCCTCACACTCCACAGCCAGCTCTCTCAATCGGGTATGCAACTCCTCTATCCATTGAAGTTCAAGTTTTGGATCTGCAGGCTCAGTCACTGCTGATTGGCCAGGTTCTCTGATTGCATCCATCCGATTGGCTGCCCCACTCTAGGGGCACTGCTTGAGTTCCCCAGCCATGTCTAGATTACCACAGCTTGAATGGACCTTGTTTTGATCTATTCTCTCTGCTACAATTTTCTCCTGCTCACCCTTCTCCACCCCATCTCTTTAAATCCTCTCTCTGCACCTCTGACTCCACCCCAGTGCAGCTCTTCCAATTCATACTCAGCAGTATCCTCCCTTAAATCCTCTTCAGCTCTCACCCAGTATCACCGCACACTGAGCCTGCCTGCTGTCATCTTGTAGCTCACTCTGTAGACTTTTCCTTAGCAGTCTTTCCCATCTCTCTACCACTGCTGCTTCCATCTTCTTTCTCTCTGCTGCATCTATTCTACCATTTTGCCATGCCTGTATCACTCTCTTTTCTGTCTATGTCACCCACCCTCTCCTTCTCCCCATATCCCCCTGTGTTTCTCTTACTTACTTGCCTCCCCTCCCTCTCCCTATCCCCTCCTTCTTTCCCCCTCCTCCCACAGCTGCCCCAGTCCTGTCTCACCTCATCCACTCTCCTTCTCCCTGACCCCTCTTTTAACTGCCTCCACCCTCCTACACTCCCATGGCCTGCACAGGCACCCCTCTATCCCCTCCTCCTCTTCCACCCCTTGTCCTACCCCACCTCCCCTCCCCTGATTTTCCTCCCATCATCCACCCCTCCCTGCTCCTCTAACATCTCCTAAACCTAGAGGCCCTCTACCGCTGCCTAAACCTCTATGCCCTACACTCTGCATGCAGTTCTGGAAAATAAAAACACACCTCATTCCACCCCCTATACCTACTCCTCCTGCTTCTCACTGTTGACATCCAAGTCAAGCCAGGTTCCCCCATGTCCCATACCACCAGCACTTCTACCGCTAACTTTTAGCGGTGTTGTGGCAGCTTGAGATATTGTTTTGCTGCTAAACACTCTTACATATTCTATCACATTGAACTTTATACCTGTGAATTATATTGCATTTATATTTGTAAATTTACTGTATTTGTAGCCCTCTGACCTCTCACATTTTATATCATGAGACTTTGAGCCCTAGCAAGAGTAGTCTGGCTAGGAGAGGAGCTGTAGCTCTGAGGGGTGTAGCTCCAGAACTACAACTCATTGTTTTGCCTTGTTTTTTTTTTAATTTGGGGATTCTGACGTGGTGTTCCATGTTTTTAAATACCTTAAATCACCCTGTGTGGTGAAATTTGATCAGAAAACAAAGTTGTATTTTTTTTTTGTCTTGCGAGGCACGGCTGACCTTTTCCACAACTTCCGGGTGGATCAGGGCTATATTAACAAGCCCTGCAGTGAGCAGGGTGAGTGCATGTTAGCACGTGTCCCTGCATGCGAAGACGCGAGCAAAGACACGTGTGTCTGCGTGCGTCTGTGTGTGTAGCATGTGTAGTGTGTGTAGCGTGTTTGGCGTTCAGGCGGTCAGTACAAACATTAAATTGTGAGCTCATGTTTTTCTTATTTCACCAAACCATTTTGGGACTTGTAAGTAACAAAAATGGCTACTGTTATAATGTCTGAGGAAGGGAGGTCTGGCTTTCAATGTAATTCTTGTCAGATGTTTAGCTTTAACTTGGACTCCACACTTGTTGACTTTTATACATGTGTGAAATGTATAAAAAAATAAAGAACTAGAGGAAGAAATCAAGTTATTTGATGGATGATTAAAGGCCCTAGAACTTAGTCAATTGGAGACTAGGGAAAGGTTACAAATGCTGTTTGGTACTTCCAGTAATTTGATAAATCAAGGGAAACTTAAAGAACAAGTAGAAATGAGGGATACATTTAAAAGAAAATGACTTAGTCAGGAAATGGAATCAGTCGACTGTGAAGATGAATGGTATACTGTTCAGTTAAACAAGATTTCTAGAAAGGGAAGAAAAGCTGGAGATTTTTATTTGACACTATCAAATAATTTTGATCCCTTGTCACAAGTTTCAGATGTACAACTCCCGTCTAATGTTTACTTGGTGGAAAATAACACCTTCCCTCTGGCTGTGTCTTCTATTTCACACAGTATACCCCCCTTGTCCATCCCCTTGTTACCCAATCTATGACTACTTCTAAAAATGGTGTTAATGATGATCTATTAATCTTTACTCAAGGAATTACAGCTAGCCTTGATTCTGGTCACATTGAAACATCCTTAAATTGTACCAAGCAAATATTCATTTTGGGTGATTCAATGGTTTAAAACCTGGACAGACAAATATGCAATATAAATAAATATACTCACACACTTTCTTGCTTTAGAGGAGCAAAAATCCAGGATATAACTAAAATGTCACTAAAAAATTACAAAATAGTGGTAATGACCCCTTTGTGATTGTGCACTCTGGTATAAACAATATTAAGTGTCAAAACACCCAACAAATAAGGGAGGCTTATGTGGGGATAACAAATGTATTGGTTGAAATGGGAGCAAACATAGTCTTTTTTTTTTTAAACTTTCTTTATTTATGCATTTTTTGTAACTGAAATACATTCAGGACACATTCATACATCACATGTATCTCATAACAGAGGCAATTTCATATGCAGGATCTTATATTCCCTTGCCTGTTAGTACATATCATTAAAGGTAATGGTATTCTAAGCTAATATCAGACTTAAAATTTGGTGTAGTTTAGATTAATTATATGTATATGGGTTTAGGTTTTTATTAACTCAATCTCTTTACTTCACCTTTCTTTTCTAGCTCCTTAGACAAGCGGAGATATCAGGGGCTATGGTATAAAATCAGGCCTTTCCCCTGCCATGTAAAGGATCCAGCGTCTCCACAACAATTCAAATTGGGACACCCTTTTATTCAGAGAAGCTGTCAAGGCCTCCATTCTGTATATGCTTATCATAATCTCCTGCCATTGGCTTATGGTGATGGGGAAATGTGACTTCCAACTTCTGGTTATTGCTTTCTGAGCAGCTAGAAAAACACTTTTTAAAAATCTGGTTGTGGATAGGTCCTCATACCCTTCTGGCATTTCTATAAACAAGAAGCATGTAGGTGAAATTGTTATGTCTGTTAAAAGAATTAATCCCAGGGCCTGTTGCAACTCCTGGATGAAAGTGGACACCAGTGGACAGCTCCAGAGCATGTGGAGGTAAGTTGCCCTCACTTGCCCACACCTCCTCCAGTATTCTACCTCTCCCTCAGTTGAGGGCAGACCTGAATATTTCGGAGAGCGAAAGTACCTGATGAAAATTTTCCAGGCAAAATCTTGCCAACTAATTACTGCTAATCCCCAGTGTATTGTAGAACGGGCCCTATTCCAGACTTCTTCCTGAATTTGCCTTCCCAAATCCCTTTCCCATGCTCTTTTTATATAGTCCATGGTGTCCCCTTTCCAAGCCATCAATTCCCTATACAGAACAGTTATCATATGGGCCTTGATAGGAGTTCCCTCTATAGCCTGTTTCAGAGAAAAGGCAATTTGGGGGAGGTCCATCCATCTCTGATTGAACTGCAGTAACAGCTTCTTTACCAAGTTCCTGACTTGAAAGAATCTAAATCTATCCTGCCAGGAAATGTCATACTTGTGGACAAGCCCTTCAAAGGAGACAATCCCCTCTTCTTCCACAAAATACCATATTAGGTGTAGGCCTCTCATCTCCCATTTCCTAAATCCACTGTCCCAACTCCCAGGTGAAAAGGAGTCCAGATATGGAATAGAAAAAAATAAGAATTTCCAATTCTTGGCCTTTTTATCACTCAGTATATTATGCCAGATCTCTACTGTAAGTGCTGTAAAGGGGTTTTCCTGTCGATCCAGGAGAGATTTCCCCCCTTGTTCCAAGCAGTAGGTTATTTAGGTTACATGGGGTGCCTCCTTGGAGCTCCGCCTCTTTCCACTTGGCCATATAGAGCTTATCCAACCAAAATAAGGCTATTCTCAAATGTGATGCATAATAATAAAGTTTAAAGTTAGGTAGCGAAAGCCCTCCCTCTCTCTTCGGTATCTGGAGTACTGAAAGTCGGACCCTTGGTCTAAGTGGGCCTCAAAGGAATCGAGAGACTACTCTGTTTAAGAGGTTGAAATATGAATCTGGGACCCTAATCGGGATGGTTTGCACCAGATATAGAAATTTAGGGAGAGTTATCATTTTTATGACCTCCACCCTCTGGGTTAAGGAAATAGGAACTGGTAACCATAAGTCTAAATCAGTCCTGATATTCACTAGGACAGGGGGAGAAATTAAGTGAGAACAAGTTGTCAAACTGGAATCCCAATCTTACTCCTAAGTATTTAATACTGGTCAAATTCCACTTGAATGGGAACCTCTGTTTAGTATGCTCGGATGGGGCATATTGATTAGTTAAAACTTCAGTCTTAGATAGGTTCAGCTTGTACCCAGCTAGATTGCTAAATTCTGATAAAGCATTCCATAGCCTTTCTAGGGACTGTTCTGGGTCTCTGAGGTAAATTAGGAGGTCATCAGCGTATAAGGCTAATTTATGTAACCTCCCCCCTAACTCCAACCCCCGAATTTCCTCCTCCTGTCTCAGCGATTGTGCTAGCGGTTCAAGATATAGTGCAAAAAGAAGAGGAGAGAGGGGGCATCCGTGTCTTGTTCCTCTTTGTAATGATATTGGTTGGGAGACAGTACCATTAATTTTTATATATGCCTTTGGTTTTGTATATATTTTGGATATGATCTTCACAAATGCTTCTGAGAACCCAAATCTTCTAAACGTCAATTTCAGAAAGTCCCATGCCACCCGGTATAAGTCTCAGCATCCAGACTTAAAATCATGCAAGGGGTCCCCGATCGAGTGGCATGACTCATTACATGTAGGATTCTTTTAATGTTGTCTTGTGTCTGCCTACCCAGTATGAACCCTGTCTGATCATTATTGATCAGTACGGGCAAGATCTCTTCTAGTCGCTTTGCTAAAATTGAAGAATATAATTTATAATCTATATTCAGCACTGATATCGGACGATAAGACCCACAGTTTGTTTCGTCTTTCCCGGGCTTATGAATACTTGAAATTACTGCATAATTCCAGGTATCTGGTATGTCTCCTCCTGCTTGTGCCCATTTACAGGCTTTCAGTAAGGGATCATCTATCTCCTTTTTGAAGTATTTAAAGAATTCAGGGGTGTACCCATCCGGGCCAGGTGTTTTTCTTGCTTTCAATCTTTTGATGGCAGCCTCTAATTCCAATGAGGAAATGGGTCTGTCCAGAGTAACTTTGTGTTCTTGTGTTAGCTCTGGAAGTTTCAATTTCTTTAAGTAGGTATTAATCGGATCATTACCTAACGACTGTTCCGAGCTGTATAAGTTCCTATAAAAATCCCTAAAGCCTAGGAGGATTTCCTCCCCTGACTTCACAATTTTACCCAATTTGGGGTCTCTAATTTGCATGACTGCTCTCTCTGCAATCTGCCTTCTGAGTCTATAGGCTAATAGGTGTGAGGCTCTGGGCCTTGATTCATAGTATCTCTGCCTCAGTCGTTGTAGTGCCTGTTCCGTTTTAATGTCAATAATTCCTTGTATTTGTTGTCTGACCTTTAGTTTTTCTGTTTGGACCGAGGTCTCCCCAGCCGCATTCTGCTCCAACAGATTGTGGAGCTGTGTTTGAAGATGTTCCATTTTTTATTTTGCTGTTTTTTAAAATATGCAGCATATTTAATGCATTCTCCCCTGAACACTGTCTTAATAGTGTCCCATATTATAGAATCAGGAATTTCCGTGGACTCATTTTCTTTCAGAATTTGCATTAGTCTGGGCTTGGACATGTCCGTAAAGTCTTTCAGATTTAGCAGATATTTATTAAACTTCCAAAGTGATCCCCCCCTCTTAACGTCCCATTTCATCACCATAGATACCTGTGCATGATCAGATAGCACCGATGGAGTGTGTCTGCATTCTATGATTCAGTTTTGGTGTTCACCCGGAACCAGACCATAGTCAATCCTGGCATAAGAACCGTGTGGGAATGAGTAGTGGGTATACTCCCTTTTGCTGGCATTTTGATGTCTCCAAGCATCTATCCAAAATGCACCCTTCAGATATCTCTTGACCAGCTTACCTGCTGGTGTCAGGCTACACTTATGTTTTTTGGAGGTATCCCTGGGGTCCCATATCTGGCTCAGATCTCCACCCACCACCAGTGTTCCCACCTGGTAGTCAGAAATTTTGTAGAGTAGGGAACTAAAGATCTCCTTCGTGGAGCCCGGTGGGGCATACAGAGAGACTAAGGTGATAGGGGTACCATCCAAGTTACCCACTAAGATTACTAATCGCCCCTCTGGGTCCATATAACTATTAGTTTTCTGAAATGCAGTTCCCTTAGTCACCAGTATTGCCACCCCGCTTCTCTTACCTCCCTTATAGGAGGCTGCAGCTACTGTGTCAAAGCCAAATTTTGCCAATTTCAGATGTTCAGTTTTGTTGAGATCCGATTCTTGCAGTAGAATAAAGGTGGGGTGTTCTCTCTTCAGGACCGACATGACTTTATATCGCTTTACCGGATTATTTAGCCTGTTTACATTATGTGCGATGATTTTAATCTTTTTGCTATCTGCCATTTATATACATTAAGATATTAAGTCCTAAGTATGGGGAGGACAGTCTTCTCCATGCCCCCTTTTCAATTATTTTCCACTGAATTACTCCACCATCCTTTACTTCCACCTTTCCCCTCTGGTATAATACTCAGTGCAACAGGCCCTGGGATTTTACATGATGAGTACAGCCATTTTGTCTCTGCAACCATCCAATATGTGTTAAACCAGACATCTGAACAACCACAATAATGTAACACACACACATATAACCTAACTCAGAAGGTACCTTTAACTGAACAACTAGTACCTTCTATAGAACATTATTTACATTATGACTCCCAAGGTAGAGGAGCAGAGTGCTCTGCTCTCTGTAAAGTCGAGTAGGATTCACTCAATTAGGAGGGGAAGGAGCCACAAAAGTAGCCCATTCCTCCTGGACTCCGCAGTAGTTGAGCCAGTTGTTGTGGCAAATCATCATCAGCATGTAGGCTGACAAATAGGCTGACAGGAAACACAGTATGGGTGTGTTTACCACTCCCCGACTACTATGTCTAATGTTAGACTTACCCATCTGCCTATCAGTCTCCCTGCCTACGATCCAGACTTTCTAACTACTGAATTTGCAATAGAGACCCCCAGTATCTAAAGTAATTTTAGTTTTGACCATATAACTTGCAGGACCCATTTCTCATCTCCGTCAGTACCATATCGAGAGAAAGCTCATGTCTTCCTTTATTTGAGGAAGGCCAGCCGTTCACCTCACTCTAACACCAACACAGTCCAGTAGTGGAGTCCCCCTTCCCCCTTCCCCCCCTGGTCCAAAGGGTGAGCTTACTGAATGAAATATGTCATTTTTCCCTTTAGGTGTTTCCAGCTCAGTCTTGACAGCATGCTCCCATTTTAAATTAAGGAGGTTAAACTAGGGGAAGGGGGGACCCCCCCACATCTCACCTCATGGCTTATGATTTACGGACCGGGTTCCTGCCTGCTATCGCAGTGGGAAAACCCCATCCATTGATCTACAGTGTAAATTCCTTTTCATGAGACCATCGAGCTGAAGTTCCTTAGCTTGACACAGCTGCTTCTGCCCCGCCATGCCTGGCTTAGCCTCCAAATCCAATACCCCCACAAACCCTCTGAATCCTGCACCTTATAAGAGGAGATCCGATCCCTACCTATCTTTTTCAAACGCCCCAAAAATGTTTCCTGTCTTTATTAAGCCCCTACCCTACCCTACCCCTCTCTAGATGTTGAGTTTCATGCCACTACATAACAGCTCGTCTTTTTTACCCATGGACCTATGGGAAAGTGATCCATATGATAAGCTATCAATAAACTCATTCATAAAGCCCATCTTAGTACCCCCTCTCTATAAGCAATCTGAACTCCCATTCTATGGTCTTACCCTCCATCTGCCACCCCCACTCGCCTCCCCCTCCCCAGGCGCTCGCCCCACCATCCCTCGTTCCCCTCTCTCTCGTATCCAGCCCACCTCCTTCCCCCCTCCCTTATCCCAGAGGAGGAGCAACCAGACTCCTACCTCCACCCATCCATTTATCCTCTAGCCCATCAAACACCCCATCAGCTTCCCTTCCCGTCTTCCCCCTTCTAGTTGCAAACCTCTCTTCCTCCCCCCCCGCTACCTCCTCCTATCCGTGAACTTCTCGGTGCACATTGATTACTGTACCAGACAATATAGAAAGTAAGTTGGCACATCGCATATGCAGCAGCCCATTCCAATGCCCTTGAGTCAGGAAAAGGAAGGATGTTAGAGCAGCAGACTATGAGTCCTGTAAAAAAGTTCTCACAACTCCTGCTTTCACTTTCATGTATTTAAGTCTGTATGATGAAGCTGGGTCACGGGGACTCTGTCTTTCCTTAGGTGGCCCAGCATCCTCTTAATGTCCTTAAGGGTATTGTCCGCTGCCCTTCTTCCATCCCGATCATCCTTGTAAGGGCTACTCACGCGCCATGGGTTCTGTAGCAGCTGGTGCAGCTCCTTGCGTTTGGCGGGCATTATGATTTCATGTCCACGATCCTTAAAGGCCTCTAAGGCCTCCTCCATTGAGTGATATATTTCAGTGCCTGAATCCCAGCATACTCGAAGTCTAGCTGGATAAGGGGTCTGGAATTTCACCTTTATCTCTCTTAATTTTTTTAAAAATGGAGCATAGGCCTGACATTGCTGTTGGATTATTTGGGGTAGTCTTGGTCGAAATGAGCCTGGCCCCATTATATTCTACTCGAGCCTTGTCTCCACACTGTTTTATTATTTGTTCCTTGTCTCGATGGCTCGAGGAATTTCACATTGTCGAGCGAGGTCTAGCTGTGGCGAGGTTGGCTTCGGCACTAATGACCTGTGAGTGCATTCAATTTTAAAGCTTAAGGCTTGTGGCAGTCAGGACATGCAGAACAAGTCCTCTACAAATTGCACATGTCACTGACCTCTGCTGCTTCTGGTAAGCCATGAATCCTCATGTTGTCTCTCCTGGAACAGGCTTCCAAGTCAAGGCATTTGACTGAGATAGATTCCGATTGGTGTGTAATATATTCCAGTGCTTTAGAAATCTGATGTAGGTCATCTTCTGCCGTCAATACTCTTTCCTCTGCTTCAGTTACTCTGGGGTCAAGTTTGCTTAAATCCGAGTGTAATTTGTTGAATTCTAGTTTTGTTTCAGACCTGAATTGTTTAATTTCAGAAAGTAACGTTTCAAAACGTGATCTGGAAAGACTGTCCATTTCGGTCTTGGTGTCACATCCCGCCATACTTTGAGGGGAATCTCTCCCGCTCGCTGCCGAACTAGTAGGGCTCAATCCTGGGCAATCCTGCTTCCCTTTCTTATTTCTGGAGCAGGACCTCCTTCTAGTTGTATTTCCACTACTTGATTTCTGCATATTTAAAATTATTTGTCAAATATACTCGTGTGGAAATGTCTTTCTGGATCGTAGGTTGGAGAGCTCCTTGCCTAAGCTGCCATGTCCCCGATGATGTCACCGGAAGTCTCCAAACATAGTCTTATCAGAAATATTACCTTTACTTGGGGCTGATTATCATACTGTTCAAAAAATAAAATGCATTAACTGGTTAAGAGGTTGGTGTCTGAGGCAAAATTTGAAGTGTCTCACCTATTGGGAACAATTTTGTAATA
The DNA here is from genome assembly GCA_016271365.2 of Neoceratodus forsteri. Lineage (NCBI taxonomy): Eukaryota > Metazoa > Chordata > Ceratodontiformes > Ceratodontidae > Neoceratodus > Neoceratodus forsteri. Next base: position 1,024,611,008 of record CM028129.1, read on the forward strand.
AAGAAGAATATTATGCTCATGATGGTCTTCATCAAAACAAAAAGGGATCAAAAATGTTTGGAAATAGCATTAATTCAGGAATAGCCTCATCTTTAAACTATTAAAGGGGGGTGGGTCGGATGATCAACAGTTTCTGAAATAGTGAATATTAACCAGTGTCGACTGCTTAGACAAAATGAAAAAAATGTCACAGATTTAACTAAAAATTTATAGGTATTAGTATTGAATGCTAGAAGTCTTACAAACAAAATTGGTGAACTTCATATTCTTTTAACTAAAAATATTGATATATGTGGTGTATCTGAGACGTGGTTTACTAATGAACAGTGGGGGCAGGAAATCCCAGTTTACACACTTTTTAAAAAAATAGAACATCTCGAGGAGGGTGAGTTGCTTTCTTCATAAAGGAAAGCTTTGATTGTATTGAATTAATATTTGATACACCAGAACCATCAGGCATTGAGATAATGTGGGTTAAGATTAATTATACCATGGACCTCGGACACCGACCAATGAAAACGGCAGGCTGGCACCTTACCTCCGTTGTAAATCCTCTGATAATCACCGCAAAAGGTGCCAGCCAGCCGCATCTCAATAACAACTAAAAAAAAAATTTAAAATCATTCCGAGCCGCCATCTTCGTTTCCTCGCTAAGCGCAAATCAGCACGGCACCCTCCCAGCCTCCTCCCTCAACTCACGAAACATTTTAAAAAACTGCCTGGCAAAAAAACTAATTCCATGCTTGCATTTCTCTGAAAAGAAACTGCAGCCTAAAAAACGTGACAAACCATTTGAAAAATGTTCCTATAATGCTCGCTCCCTCCGAATTCCATTGCTCTCGCTACACCACAAGTATGCTTCTGGTCTCCCAACTCCTCGCTCATGCCTCCCAGTTACCAAAAAAAGTAAGATGCATCATTCAACCTGATTGCCCCAGCCAAAATTAAATAAATATCTCAGTCTGTTCCTGAAACTGAACACAAAAGCAGCACTCAGTGTGAGCACTTACTTCAACAAACTGCTCCTGCATCTCCAATCCCTCAGCCTGCTGACACCGTGCGAAAGCCGGCGAAGGTAACCTTCATCAGCAGTACAAAACTCAAACTCTGCAGTCCTCCTCATACCAGCTTGGCCAGGACTATTTTTGTTTTTACTGTGCAAGGTTATTGTAATAAAACAGCTTTATAGTTTTTTAAAAAGATACATTTTAAATCAATTAAATATTTAACTGATGGCATAATCGCAATAAGCCACTCGGGCGTGGGTTATGAGGGATTTACCATGGCTGGCATGGATTTACCCACTCGGCTGTGCCTTGTGGGCAAACCACTCCAGCCATGGTAAATCCCCTGATAACCCACACCCCGAGGGGCTTATTGCTTAATTATACTACAGTTCCAATGACTTTTGGTATATGTTATTGACCTCCTTCATTAGATAAAAATAATAATGAAGCTTTTTTAGATTACTTACAAAACATCAACTTACCTGATAATATTGTTTTTAATGGGGGATTTTAACTATCCAGGAATTAATTGGGAAACTCTTACTGGGACTACACAAGAAGAAAAAAACTTTCTGGAAACTGCTTTTATTTTGGGTCTTGACCAGATAGTATTTGAAACCATGAGGTAAAAAAAAAATCCTTCATTTAATTTTTACAAATACAAAAGAATGTTATGACACACCAACTATATTGGAACCATTGGGGGATTCTGATCATTGTATGTTACTTTGGGCTATTAATTATTATAAGCATGAAAGTAGGGGTGTAACAAAGTTGAGAAATCTTAATAAAGCAAGGTTTGATAAAATAAAAACCTATTTGTCAAATTGGAATTGGCTATGGGCACATATTAAAGCTAAACTTGAATTCTGTATAGATTCATGGGTACCTGAGAGAGAAATATATAAACAATAGGAGATATCCAGTATGGTATACTAATGATATGAAAAGAATAATAAGAAGGAAAAAAAGGCATTTAATAAATATAAAAAAATAACTCTGAAACTAATTGGAACAGGTTTAAATTAAAAGCAAACAAAAGGTGCAATTAGGGAGGCTATGAAACAGCTTGAATATAAACTTGTTAATCAGAGATAACAAAAAAAGCTTTTTTAATTATATTGGATCCCAAAAAAATTCAACATGTAGGATTGGACCACTTTTAATCAATAATAATTTAGTATCTGATGAACAGGGTATGGCCAATGAATTTAATCATCACTTCTCTAGTATTTTTAAAAATAAGGAACACTTGGGTCAGATTGATTGGGAAAATGTAGATCATGATATTGTATTTACATCTGCTGAAACATTTTCTGCTTTGATGTCCTTCAAAACTTCTACTTTGGTAGGAACGGATAATATTCCCTTTGCTTTTCTGAAATCAACTGCTTATGAATTAGTTGGTGTTTTAACACTGCTATTTAATGCATCAATATCACAAGGTACAGTTCCAAATGAATGGAAACAAGCTCGGGTAATTCCTATTCAAATGTGGTTCTAAACAGAATGTAAAACAATACAGACCTATTAGTCTGACATCTAGTATAGGGAAAGTAATGGAAAAACTTCTTTCACATAAAATTAATATGCATATTATAAAGAATGGTCATCTTGACATATCACAATATGGGTCTGTAGTAGGTAGATCATGCCAAAGTAATTTGATACATTTCTTTGAGTCAGTTAGTGAAGCTTTGGACTTGGGCCTTCCTGTAGATGTGATATTTTTAGATTACAAAAAAGCATTTGACACCTTATCACACAATCTTAATTGATTGTTTGGTAAAGTTATAGTTTCATAAAAGTATGATCAAGTGGATCATATCCTGGTTGACCGCAAGACAGCAGCAAGTTTGTATCCGAGAATATAATTCATCATGGAGCGAAATTACTAGTGGAGTACCACAGGGTTCTATGTTGGGCCCAGTTTTGTTCAGCATTCTTATATCAAGCATGACAACCTCGGATGGTGTATGGCTTAACAAATATGCTGATGATGCTAAACTAGGTAGCACAGTCAATAATTTTTCTTCAGTACAGAATTTACAGTCCAATCTAAATAATATATTTGTCTGGGCTAGTAATATTAAATTGACTCTTAATATAGCTAAATGCAAACTCATGCATTTTGGTAAGAATAACCCCATGACTAATTATGTGATAAACAATATTCCACTAATTAAGGTTACATCTGAAAAAGATCTGGGTATTCTTATTAGTAATAATTAAAAATTTACTGATCATAACAACTTTACAGTTAAAAGGTGTCATCAACTAATCAATTGCATTTTAAAAAATCTGAAAAGTAGAGAATCTGAAGTGCTTATTCCACTGTATAGTAGTATAATTAGATCCAAATTTGATTACAGTTCCTCTTTTAGTGCACCAACTTTAATCAAGGATAAGACCCTGAAAGAAAAAGTACAAAGGAGATTTACAAAAAAACATCAAAAATGTAAAAATGTTACCTTATGAAAGTAGACTTAGAAAATTAAATCTTTATTCCCTAGAGTATCGTTCTACTAGAGGTTACTTATGCTTAGTCTATCGTGCAACTAGAGATGAGGCCTTATTTGAAATTCTATGTATGGAATGGTATCACTCTTTAAGTACCACTAGATCCCAAAATATGAAAATAAAGACGTATTTAGCTAAGACTATAAAGAGAAAAAATTATGTAACACAGCGAATAATTCCACTTTGGAATTCCCTTCCATAGAAGGTAGTAGATAGTGCAAATCTTGAACTATTTAGAACTAATTTAGATATTTATATGGGAGATTCTAAATATCACTACCTCCCAGGTTAGAGGTGGCAAAGTCTAAATGGGCTTGTCCCTCAATTTTGTATTTACTTATGAACCTTTCCAAGGGGTCTTCATATTTTTTTTATCTCAATGACAGGAGCCTACTCCCCAAAATTCATGCCCTAAATGCATGGCTTACCCAATACCCAATAGGCAGGCAGTATAGCGAAGTGGTTTAAGGCTCTGAGCTGCAAATCTGGAAACCTGGGTTTGAATCCCACAGCCCCCACTTGCATACTGTGTGACCCTGAGCAAGTCATTTAACTTCCCTATGCTCCCAGGTTGCACCTGTAAACAAGCTTTCAGCTTAGTGTGTCTCACCTGGTTAAACAATTAGGGAAAAAAAATTACCACCTTGACATACTCTGCATCTCTGAAACCTAGCTATCTGCCAAAATCCTTAACTCCTCTCTCACCATTCCTAATTTTAACCTAGTCCACCTTGTACATCAGGCAATCCCTCTCCAGCTCAATTATCTTCAATGAATCCAGCCCCTCCTCCCACAAAGTCATTATTGCCCATTTATCCCTTCCCTCCTCTGTCCCCCTGTATTTTGGTGCTCTTTATGCCCCACCCAAGACATTGCTCATCTCCTCTATCTTCACCCTTACCCTACAATGAAGAACTATTGCTCCTAGGCAGCTTCAGTCTTGACTGGCTTTCCTCCACTTTCAAGCCCACCCTAGTGATTGAGGCCCTCAACCTCTCTCAGCTTATCCAAGAACCTACCCATCTAAATCCTTGTTCCCAAAACCACTCCCTTTTGGACTAGATACTATCCTCCAATCCCCACTGCGTCTCTACTTGGGCATCCTCTCCAGTGCCCTCAGTGATCACTGTATTACCTACTACATTCACAAAATCCACAATCTCCACTTCCCTTCCAAATTCATATGGTCCTGCCCCCTCCACTCCATTGATGACATCGCTTTGCAGCGTGATCTCATAAATGCCAACTGGCAACTTATCTTCTTTGCCCTGGATGTTGACCTAGCTTTATCCCACTTCTACAACATCTTAAATAGCATCTGGGACCTTCACACACCCCTTAGAAAAGTCAGAGTGAAATGATACTACCACCCTTGTATTACATCTGACCTAATCACCATGTGTCATGCTTGGGACAAGACTTGGAATCTTTACAAGGCATCTCACTGCACAAACAACATCCTAGCCTACAAACAATTTAGGAACTGGTGCACTAAGGCTATTTGCCAGTCCAAGGCATCTTATTTTAAATCCCAACTTGAACAAAGTCATAACTCCCCTGCATCTTTCTAGAAGGTAATCCACTCCCTCCTGGTCCCCCCCCCCAACAAGCTTGTCCAGTTCTTAAAACTGATGGCTCCCCTATCTCTAACCTGGCCTCCATAGCTGAAGCTTTCAACAAGTTCTATGTCTCATGTGCCTTGCCTGACTCCCCTCCCTCCCTCCCTCCCCTTCACCTGACTCCACTCCCTGCCCACATGAATCCCCCTCTCCTCCCACTGGCTTCCTCTTTCCTCCCATCTCTCCTTCCAAAGTTTACTCTGCACTCATCTCTCTCAACCCCTCCAAATCTAGCCCTGACGATCTCCACCCTAGGCCACTCCATATCTCCATTTCCACAATAACCACTCCCCTGACTTACATTTTCAACCTCTTTCTCTCCACAGCTACTGTTCCCAAAGCCTGGAAATCAGCTAAGGTCCTACCCTTGCATAAGGGCGGCGACCCTTCATCCCACGGGTATTATCGGCCCATATCTCTCCTCCCCTCCTTTGCCAAAGTCCAGGAATCGCTCATTCTTGCAAAGCTCTTACTTTCTCTTCTCAAACTCCCTGTCACCTGTACAATCAGTGTTTTGGAAACAACACTCCACTATCACATCACTACTACTTGTTACCACCTCTATCTTCTCCACTATGAACCAAAGCCATATCACTGCAGCTATCTTCATTGATTTGTCTAAAGCTTTTGATTCTGTCTCCCACCTTCTTGTCCTCCATAAATGTAATTCCTTTGGCCTTGCAAAGCTCATGATTGACTGGCTCTACTCATACTTCCAAAATAGGCAACAGTCAGTCCTAATAGGTGATGCACTCTCTCCTCCTCTCCCTGTCCTCTCTGTGGTCCCCCCAGGGATCTATCCTTGGCCCCATCCTTTTCTCTCTTTTCATAAACACTCTTCCCTCTGACTGTCTCTCCTCTAACCTGCACATGTATGCTGATGATACTGTTCTCTATGCCTCTGGCCCATCCCACGATAGTGTCCTCCCTATACTTCAAAATGATTTCAACAGAGTTAAGTCATGGTTCCAGTCAAACCAGCTACAACTCAATGTCAAAAAGACAGTCATCATGTATTTTGGTTCCAAACAGAAACTGGCCTCTTTCCCCACCCCACCACCGATCACCACATTGGATGTCTCACACCTTGAAACAATCTCTGCCTTCAAATACATGGGTGTCTGGCTGAACAATCAGTGAGATTTCTCCACACATATTGATGCCATCTGCACAAAACTCTGGTGCAAACTTGCAGTTCTCTACCACCACAAAGCCAGTCTCCCCTTCCCCACCCGTTGTGAATTAGTACTTAAAACAATTTTGCCAGTTCTGGATTATGCTGACATAGTCTATGGCACTGCCCTAGCCTCTTCCCTCTCCAAATTAGACACTCTACTCAACTCCTTCTGCTGTTTCATCACTGCCTCCCCTCCTCTTACCCATCACTGTCTCCTTTATGCTCCCCTCTCTCTTGCTTTGCTTTCACACAGGAGAACTGTCCACTATGTCTCCCTCACTGCCAAATTTTGGTTTGGCTCCCTTCCCCCCCTCTCTCATTCTGCCTTACCCCAGCCAAATCCACAACATACTGTCTCCATCACAGTGATTCACATACCTTCTCCTGACTTTGCCCAAACTCCACTGTTGGCCAGTCTGCCTTCTCTTTCCATCCCCCATCCTCTTGAATAATCTTCCCTCTGACCTTTGCCATGCCTCCCCTTTCTTGTCCCTCAAGATACTCCTCAAACTCTGACCCCCACTTATGACCATAGTGCTCCTAATTCCCCCATCTCCCTTCCGATACTGCACGCTCACCCTGAGTCTCACTCATCCTTCCATCATAAGCCTCTCACCATTCACTTTAGGACTATGGGGGCCAGTTCTGGTTACTCTTCTGATCTCAATCTCAGTCTCTGCTTGCTCCAATTCCCCTCTTAAGGGACCTCCAGTGCCTTACAAACCTATGTTTTTACCTTTATATACATTGTGCCTTTACTGGCAATACTATAATTCTTGTAAATAGTTGTACATTACTTGTGCTGTACATTGTTGAAAATAACCTACTGTATATAACATTGCACTACTTCTGTACATTCCTTGTACTACTACTGTGAGTCTTCATACCCAGGTAACAACTGGAAATGAGCCTTGGCTTAGTGTGCCTTTCCCAGTCATCAGTTTAAAATAAATTTTTTCAGCATGTACGTCCTTGTGCTGCTTATTATCCTCTGATTAGCTTGGTCTGCCATGAATGGCACTTGCTGAACTTTGGGTTCCGCAAGAAAAACACATGTGAATGTTGGATTGGCATATATCCCACCAAGAATTCAGGCAGAGACTGTGCAAACAACCACAAAGGTAAGATAACAACTCAAAAAAGAAAAATCAGTCCCAGCTACAAATAGAGAGCAACACAATGAGAGCCTGACACACTGCTGCTAATGATGCTGCCAATTCTTCAAGATATCCCCGATATATGGGGGGAAAAGAAAACCCACAAAACTGTGGTAAAAAAGGGTAATTTTATTACCTGCAGCTAGAAAGGCTTATACACTTGTAAGCATGTGAAGACACCAAGCAGGAATAACAGATGTGAGACACCTCTATGAATCACTGTATGGCTTCATCACAGAAGGTACTGTACCTGCTCTCTTTAATTGGCTTTTTAAAGGTTAAAGCAGTAGTCCCACACTGCATTTAAAAACTACAAAGAATCAAGATGTTAAAGTTATAGTGTAAGATAGGAGTGATCTTCAAAGGATCCCATTTCTGTAAATAGAAGGTGCCAATGGGCCAAAACATATCTACTAAAACAGCTACATTTTTTACCACAGGTTATTTTCAAGTTGAATAAAAACATAGCACTTAAGAATAGCAACAAGTCAAAGTAAAAAAATATCACTCACCAAGTAATGGTAAAGAGGAGAAATTGTAATGGAAGATGACCAATTCAAAAATGTACATCCAATATATTCCCCAATCTATAAGGCCAAACCATTAATATAAATACTACCACTGTATTGTTAGAAATAAGGGGACATTGTCTGTCCAAGATTTCTCCTGGGATACTTTTCAGCTATCTGTCCAGTCTGCTGATCCAAATTAAGGCAAGGCAATTTTATTAATATGGCACCCAGTCCCATTGGCTCTGGGCACATTACAATGTGCAACATGGATTAAAAACATATCTGACAGAAACAATGTAAAATAAAATAAAAATTGAAAACAGAAGAGAGAGATTACACTACAGCAGTAGGCCCAAAACTCATGAAAACAAACATGTTTTCTGATGACACTTAAAACGGCCAGTGGAGGAACACCAGTCACCTCTGGGGGGAAAGGTGTTAGCCACTCTGATTGCCCTATCTCATGAGGACTTCAGTAGCAGAGAAGAGGTCTGCCTCCATTGACCACAGTGAGTGGCCTGGAGTGTATAGTATCAGCAGCTCTTTCAGGTAACCCAGACACAGTTCATGCAGGGCCTTGTGAACTAAAAAAGTGCCCTAGAAATTGATGCACCACCCCACTGACAACCAGTGTAGAGCAAGGAGACCCAGCATGATATGCTTAAACTGGGAGATCCCAGCAACCAGCCAGGCTGCCACATTCTGGACTATAGCTGCAAGGGACACAACAACTTCACAGATAACTCAAGGTACGGAGCATTACAGTAATCCAATCTTGACATGGCTAAAGTGTGAAGCAGTGTTGCTAGGTCAGTCAGTTCAAGAAAGAGTTTGATTCTGGAGATGTTTTGAAAATTGTAGAAGCTACTGTGGACCAGAGCTGACACCTGATATTCTAGTGTCAGCTTGGAGTCCACAGTGACCTCCAGATTCCTCACCCTATCTGCAGTTTCAAGTGTCATGCTAGCCAAAGAAGGTAGGACAGTGCTACTGCTTTTTTGATGCTGAATTTAACTGAGCCAGCTCCACCAATAACATCTCCATCTTTATTGAGTTTAATCTAAGCCAGCTGGCCACCATCCAGCCTTGGATTTCCTTAAGACACTTGCTCCATTTTGAAACAACCACACCATTGTCAGGGGCACAAGACACGTACAACTGGGTATCATCAGCATAGCAATAAAAACTCAATCCATGGTGCTTAATGATATCCCCCAATGGCAACAAATAAGAGGTGAACAACATGAGAGCTAAAACTGACCCCTGAGGCACTTCATAGCAGAGTGCAGCACTGCTCAAGATGAAAGAGTTAAAGTGTCACCTGCTGCATCCTGCCAGACAAGTAGGACTCGAACCACCAGAACACCATCCCTGCAAGCCCTACATAGTACCTCAGATGGACCAATAGCACCCCTTAATCCACCATGTTGAAAGCTGAAGAAAGGTCAAGCAGGACAAGGATGTAATTATGCCTGCTATCCCTCTCTAGAAGGACAGCATGATGCACCTTGAATAGACCCATCTCTGTATTATAGCAGTGCTAGAAACTGGACTGAAAAGGTCCATAGATGTCATGTTCTTTCAGGTGTTGTTCCAACAACCACCCACTCTTTCTGGATCAACTTTCTCAGAAATAGAAGGTTCAAAACAGGTCTGTAATTTGAGAGAATGTCAGGGTCCAAGGATTTTTTTTTTTAGAAGAGGCTTCACTACCACCCTTTTCAGAGTGGTCAAGAACATACTCTCCTTAAGTGAACACCCAATGATCTCCACAAAAATTGGACCAAGCAAACCATGGCACTCTAAGACGGGTCAGCACGGGGTCCAACATACAGTAGGTGGGGTGCAGTACAGAAACCACGTGGAGGACACTCAACACCAATACTGGCTCAAACTTCTTTCACATAGACAGAGTGCTTCTGTCTGTCAAAGACTACTGTAGATACTACTGGCTGATAACAGCCCACTTGAAGATATCCCAGACTGGATACAGGGCACCTTGTCCAGACAGTTAAACTCCATACATTTGTCTGTGGAAAAGGCTCTACAGGACTGTAGATAGGCTGGATTTAATAATCTGTCCACAGTATTGAAGAACTGTGCTGGCCAGTTCTTTCCTGCAGTTATCACCCATGACAGGAATATTGACTTTTTCAGAGTGATTGCTCACTGATACTTATTATAATGAGCCCTCAGCACTGATTTATCCTCCTCCAAGCAGGATCTCAGCCAACAATGCTCCAACTTCTGGGCCTTAATCTTCAGCCTCCTCAGATCACCATCAAATCATGGTGACCTATAGCAGGAAATCAAGGGACAGATATGGAGAAGTGATAGGCAGTCAACAGCAGCCAGAAGAGCCACATTGTAGCCCTCCTTGGCCAGCTTGACTCCTATCACACAAGCTGCCTCCATGCCAGAGATGTCTAGTACTGCCAGGGCACTCTGAGGCTGCATATTTCTTTAAGATCCGTAACTTATCTCCACTGGAGTGGTCAAACACATAAAACATAGAATTTGATGGCAGATAAGGACTGCTAGACCCACCCAGTCAGCCCATTTTTCCCTACCTACATTAACGCCACAGACCCTACTTGATTTAGAAACATAGACTTTGATAGCAGATAAGGGCCACTTGGCCCACCTAGTCTGCCCATTTCTCTACCTACTGAATAAGCTGTATATTCTAGTTAACCAACAGCCTATTTCTTCCTACCCCCCCACAAGAATTGCCTTATGTCTGTCCCATGCATTCGTGAATTCTCCCACAGTTTTAGACCCCACAACCTCCTCAGGAAGGTGGTTTTATGCATCCACCCTCTCTGTGAAAAAAACTTCCTCACATTGCCCCTGAGCTGTCCCCTTCTATCTTCAAATTGTGTCCCCTTGTTAGTAGTATAGAGTTCATATAACTTGTCAAATGTTAAATTTCAGCCAATCAGTGTGTGCCACATCATTTGACAGGAGGGTGTGGCCTAAACTGGACCAATCAGAACTGTCCCTGTATTGCACAGGAAGTTCTTCCCTCTGTGCAGGACGTCACACCTTAAATGCAGGATATCTCGCATCAAACACAGGAAGTGACATACGAAATGTAGAAAATGACATATTCTTGAACCTGGAAATGACACATTATTCCCGTTCTATGTCCCTATATCCTTCCTTCTCCATTCCCAGTCCCCTAGAACCTCCACAACACCATCCAAGCTCAAACCCGAGTCCATCCTCCATCCCCTTAAACTGCAACCAGCCCATCCCAGCTCAAACCTGAATCCATCCTCTGTTCCTCAACCCCCTTCCACAATATCTTGACACAAAATCTCCCATTCCCTCACCTTGTCCCGCCACCACCCTTGCACCCATCACCTACCTTGAATCTGGGTCTGTCCTCTCTTCTCCTCTCTTTCCTTGCCCCACCACCACCTACATTGCACCCCCTCACCTACCTGGAACCAGAGTCTCTCCCCTTCTCTCACCTTGCCCCACCATCACCTACCTGGCACTCCCACAACCTCCCCCTGTTGATCTGTGGTATGACTGCTGGGTGCCTTTTGACTCAAGATTTTTTTTGTGTGAAATGTACTTTGAAGCTCAGAAGACTGTAAGAACATTTATCACTTCAGTATAAGGAAGTTCTTTTAACACAGTGCGTATTAAGTATTTATGAAAAAAACAGTGATTTCTTTTTAATGTGAAAAAGGAAATGAGTTCTAACTTTAAAAGCAGATACTGCGTGTGTGTGTCTGTCTTCAGTGCTGAAGCTGATTTTACAAAGTGTGCTTATTCTAAGTTGACTGCTTCAAATGCCAGTCTGATTTAAAAACATACATACTCTCTAAATTTATTTTTTTCATGCTTAAAGATAATGACATGATATTCTATTTTGAGATCAGATACTATATTTTTCTATTTCCTTTAAACAAGATAATTTACAAGCTATCTTGTTATCAAAAGCACATATTTCTATTAAATATATACTAATGTTACTGGTGAAACGTATTCAAGAGGGTTTTGTCCTCTCTGCATTTCCTGTAAGAACATTCTATCTTTGCTTTATAAAAAATTTCTGTTAAAAGAATGCATTTTAAGCATTTATGAAAAAACAGTGATTTCTATTTTAATGTGAAAAAGAAAGTGAGTTCTAACTTTAAAAGCAGAGATTGTTTGTGTGTGTGTGTGTGTGTGTGTGTGTGTGTGTGTGTGTGTGTGTGTGTGCGCATGTGTATGTGTGTCCAGCACTGAAGCTGATGTTTCAAGGGTTTGTAGTATAAGTAGGCTGCTTCAAATCCTAAAGTCTGTTTAAAAACAGTCATACTCTCTACATACATTTTCTTTTAAATGAATACATCAGAAATCTGGTATTTTGATGTCAGAAACTAAACAAATTTCTCTATTTCCTTTGAAAAGATCACTTACAAAGATCACTGCTTATCAAAAGCATATTTTTCTATTACACATATATTAATGTGCTGGTGAAAGCATTTAAGAGCATTTTAACCTCCAGAAAGCAACAGCATGTGCTCTGCGTTACCTATGTAAAACTGAAAAACCAGTAGACTGCTTCATGGAGACTTTTAAACTCTGAGAAACTTAAGAAAATTCCTATTAAAGGTTCCTATTAAACACGTCCTGCCCAACATTACAGTATAAAAATCACATACTAGTCATTCTATGTATCACAAGAGATGACATAACTGTATTTATCAGTTGGAGATGTCTTCTAGAAACCTTGTGCCAACTGTGTGATGGTCACATAGAGGATAGTTGATATTACAAGACTCCTACTATACATATGTGTGCTGCTTATCATAAGAGATGACATCACCATACAGGATCAATGGGGGAATGTCTTGTATGTATCAGAAGCGATGACATAACTATATTTATCAATTGGGGATGGTCTTCCAGAAACCCCATGCCCATCCATGTGATGGTCACATAGCGTGATTTCATCTGGCAGAGGTCTTGTATAAACCCCTGGTTGGAGATGTGCCAGAATAGCTTTCAGAGCCTCATCAAATCTACTTTATAGGATTTGAGCTGATTATCCAAGAGATTCAAGAAGATGGCCCAGAACACAGCATCTCAGACTAACATTCCAGTCATGGAACAAATGGTTACACCACCAAATGAGCAGCCAGGAAATGAAAAGCCAGAAGAGAAGATGTCTTTCAGGCCCAAACCTGTGTATGTGCACTACATAAAGTGTGAAAAAGAATGTCCAATTTGAATTTTGGCCAGAGGAAGGATTTCTGATATAAAAAGAAATCTCGCTGCACAGTTTGAATTGGAAAAAGCAAAAACTGATCCTGATGCACTTATCAAAGAGGCACAACTGTAAGACCTTGAAGAAGAGCTAGCATGTGAGTCTGTTGCAGGCAGAGATATGAAAATGAAGCCCAGAACAGAGAGTGACATGGAGGGAGCAGCAGCCAGCCAAGAGGCATATGGTGACACTGCCATGACCAGCAAGCCGCAGGCTAAGAAAAGAAAAGGTAAGAAAAAGCAACAGGTTAAAGAAGAACAAAAAGATGGCAAAGCATCTTGCACTGCGAAGGTAAATTTGTTTTGTTTTTAAACACTAAAAAAATGAGTGAGTGGAGACATGCATGGAGAGTGTAACTGAACAGATGAGTTAGCAGATGAACTGGAACTTATTGAGTAAAAGGACCAATGTTTTCTTTTTTGCTTCATCAAAGTGATGGATATGGAATGGACCAACAGTCTTATTCAGAGAGCACGGATACTCGAGTCTCCACAAATCTACTGCTTGACTGTGTTTGCTGTGTGAAAGATAAATATGTGGTTATTAATGAGATGTGTGAGGGTCAATATGTTAGAAATTTAGAGAGCTATAGAATGCATGAAAAAACAGAAAACACTAATCACTACACAGCCACAAGCATCTCCGTCTACTGAGATTAAACAGGTTTCATCAGGTGAAAAACCAGGCCTAAGTATAAAGCCCCCCAAAACTGACCACGATGTGTATTGTAAGTATGTTATGTACCTTACCATTTGTGGTGTAATTGCTACAGTAACAGAGAGAGTGATACATTGTGAAATGGTTGATGCCTGCCCTGGATGTGAGATACATGACCCTAGTCAGATAAACCATACATGCATCTTTGATGACTTGACGGCTAGAGAAGCAGACAAAAATATTTCTGAAGCCATACATATATGGCATCTCATGCCTGTGATCTTAGCAATAGCTATGAAACAGGGCTTATGTATGAGCAACAAAACTATAGAATCTGTAAGTCATGTTTTAAATGATGTGAAATGAGCTGATGACCCCATCTGCTTTCTTATAGATGTGTTACAACAGACAGATGATGAGATTAGAAAAGAGGCCAGACGTCTAGTCAGTAAACGCTCTTTTAAAAACTTTCTAACAAGAACTTCAGGGACTTTGTTAAATTTCTAAAAAGAAATTTAGGGACTCTGTGTTTTTTGTTGTGAAAATTCATTTAACTGCTGATCTGCTACAGGTTATGTATAAATGTTGTAGAACCCAATGCTTCCTATTTTATTTTACAGAAAACCAAGCAGGATGCAAGCAAAGAGAGTGTCCAAAGACTTATGTATCTGATCATAAGCCATTACTGTGATCCTTCCGTGTTCAGTCTGCCTGACTTTGAAGCATCAGTTTCTGACTTATCTTCCACTATGGAACTGATGTTGCATGTCCCCTCAGACATGTGGGAGGATATAGATAACTATATGAAAGAATCTGAGTTGACACTTTTAGAAAACATTACAGTGATTGTGCCTAGATTCATAGAAGTTCCTGAATGTCTTTGTAACCTGTATATATTGGTAGTTGCATCAATGAGTGTGTCTGCTTTAAAGCCAAGAAAAGAATGTGATATTTCTCATACTGTGAAAGTGGCTTCTTCAATTGTTATGCTCCATGAAATGAAAGAGCATGAAGCATCATGTGTCTTCATCACATTTTTGCAGACTGTATCACTTACATTGTATTTAATAAATGTGAATTAGCAGTCATTTTTTCTGAATAGAAAAGTGACACGCTAATCTGTATAACAGGTATTATGTGCTTTCAGATGGAACTTAATGGCGTGCTCCCAATATTTCAGTCGCTCTTGATGGCTACAATGTGCTGTGTGATAAAGAACATTTTTAAAGACCCCTGTATACTTTGGAAAGTGCCATGCATTAAACGTATGCTGTGAAAGTGCTGCACCTTCACTGGCAGAAAGGACAATGACTGAGATTAAAAATATGCCCCCAATTTTTTGGCATGTGTATATTGATGCAATGAACAAAAAAAACACACAGACATACTGTATGTAAGTTGACTAGCATTTTTGATTCTGCAACAGTACCCCTCAAAGATCACCCTGATTATTTTGAGTGGTACATGGCACATGTGTGTGTGTTGTGCCTACCTTGTCACCAGGGGGAAAGTGGATGAAACCCTTGTTTGTGTGAAACATACAGCCCAAAAGTTACTGTCTCTGGGTATGGTAGAATGTGAAAGAATCCGGTAGTGTAGAAACAGGATATTATGTAGTCATTGCATGCATACTATGTGTTACAGGTGTATATATATGCTCTTTAAAACACTGTCATGGCTTTTGTATGTAATTACTATATGTATCAGTTTACATTTTGTATGTATGAATGAAATATAATCACATATTGCAGTTTATGGTGTCATCGAATTTTTAAGAAAAGAGCACACATATGCATCATTTTATGGGTGACAAGAGGTTGGCTAGTTAACAGATGTATTTTGGTACTGATGAAAGAAGATGACTGATCAACTGCTTCAGAATATATATTTGAATGCAAGAAAATTGGGCAGTTTTAGTGGTGTGACTCAGTTATATAAAGCTGCAAAAGAAATTGATAAATGTGTGACCAGGACAGGTGTTGCAGAATGGTTTGCCAAGCAGAACTCCTATACATTACACAGACCAGCAATAATTTAATGTAAGAGAAATCCTATCATTGTTTCTGACATAGACAACGGCAAGCTGATTTAGTGGGTACGAGTCAATATGCAAAGTGCAATAATGGGTTTAAACACATACTGATGTGCATTGATGTGCTGTTCAAGCATGTCTGGGTAGTGGCTTTAAAAGATGAATCAGGCAAGGCAGTGATGCAGGCCTTTAAAACAATTTTTAAAAGTGGACGCATAACTGAGAAGTTGCAGACTGATCAGGGTAAAGAATTTCTAAATGCCCCCCTTAAGGGCATTATTAAAACAAAATAAAATACACCATTTTGTAACAAATAATTAAGTTAAGGCTAGCATTGTAGAACAGTTCAACAGAACTTTAAAGACATACATGTGGTGTTACTTTTACAGCCTAAAACACGTGGAAATATATTGATGTGTTGCCTGACCTGGTGCACAGCTATAATCATACTTATCACAGAAGCATTAAATGCAGACCAGTGGATGTTAACCCTTCCAATGCCTTGGATGAATGCAAGACCATCTATGGCAAAACAGTTCTTGGCAAAAAACAAAAGGGTAACCTTCAGAAAAGTGATCACGTGAGAATATCTAAGCTGAAATAGGTGTTTGAAAAGGGATATGAAGACATACAGAGATGAGATATTTATTGTGATGAAGGTCCTAAAAACACTGAGACCCACCTGTAAGCTAAAAGACTATCGGGGAAGTCATCACAGGTACTTTCTATGCAGAAGAGTTGCAGAAAATTGAACCATATGAGGACCAAGTGTATAGGGTGCAGAAAATACTGGCAGAGAAAAAGCGTGGCAGAAAAACTTGGTATCTGGTAAAGTGGCTAGGGTGGCCTGATAAATTCAATAGCTGGATAGAGGCAACACAGGTTTGGGACATTAGAAGCAGATAAGATTTAAAAATGCTCAAAAATGGCTTTTATATCACCTTGTCTAGCAACACCTCATACAACATTTTCCTCACTAATACTATATCCACTTTTACAGTAAAGCTACCACAAATGCTTGAACTGCCTGGGGAATGGGAAGTGGGATTAGCAGAAATTCAGTGCCCTCATACCTGGGACAACATGCCTGCACAGAAAAAACAGGTTCAATATGCTCTATCAAGCTCTAAGCATAGCCCATAGTAAAACACCACCAATTGGACCCTTTGAGTCTGAAGCATTGAAAATTCCATCAGGCTATTATCCTAACATGGCGAGTGTTATTAATCAAATTAATAAAAGCAGATTTGAAGCAAATAAACTGCCAGTGGTTTTGGAACAACAAGCCGTAAGGAGGGAAATAGGCATTGACAATGACATCAAATGCATTCTGTTTATGCACGGGCAGTTATAGTGCCTTTTGGGTTTTAGTAGACTTAAGGTAGGTGTAGGAAAGACTCTAACAAAGAACCCTACAGTTATTAATGGGAGGTTTTACACATTATATATCTACACTGACATTATCACACATGAAATAGTGGTAATAGTCTAGTGCCTCTGCTGAGATGCGTACCTGTCAGGGGCCAAATCAATGAGATAGTGACCGTGACCTACAATAAACCCCATTATCAAAGTCAGTAAACATCAGATTGATGCAGTCGCTATTGAAATAAAGAATGATCAAAATGAACCTGTGCCATTTCAATTTGGAAAGATGATCATGAAGTTACATTTTCGCCCCAGAGAGTACTTTAAAATTTAAACAAGGATGGTGATTGTTCAACATTATGGAGACCCTGCCTTGTACAGAAGCTATTACAAGGTACAGGCGGGATACGGCCTTCCGGGCTTTCATGGACTTCCTACTACGTATGGTTCTGGTATAGGAGGGATATTTTGTAGTCTGTTTAGAAAAGCAGTTCCATTTTTAAGAAAGGGGTTTAAAATTGCCAAACTACATCTACAAACAGCTGCTAAAAATGTCGCAAAGGATTTTGTGGGGCATGAGACTAGCGCTGTCGCTCAAAGGATGTCAGGAGGTGATAAGACCACTCAGGGTGGATCAGGGCTGACTGTGGTCAGGAGAGGTAGAAAGAGAAAGTGCAGAGTACACCCTTCACTTCTCATCGGACCGCCCCACTACTATAAAAGGTGTGTCTCAAAATGCAAAATGTGGGGTCACGTGATGGCAGCCTGAGCTAAAGCAACAGTTCCCCAGAGCTCCGTTCTCTACTCCCTGGTTTATGCTTAATAATAGAATTTAAAGATGAAACTCACCTCATCAGAGAAACTAAGCAGCAATGCAATCGTCATCCGAAGTGGAAGACCGAGTTTTGAATGGAGGTTTATATGAAAAAAGCGTTACTGAGACAATCCCCGCCGCTTACTCCGGAGAAAGACAAGGCCGCAAAACCACCTAGACAACAAGCCCTGAATTTACCGAAAATGCCAGCAGCAACAATGGAACTCTCGGAGGAAAAGTTCCTTGAAATAATGCAGCCACTTCAGATAGCAATTACCACCATCACCGAAGACCTACAAACAATTAAAAATTCAGTAGACTCCTTAACAAGGAGAGTCGGGGATTCGGAGACCAGACTTATGTCGCTGGAAAAAAATACAAGATAAGACGGATCTGGGTTCAGCTATAGTAGGACGCAGATTAAAGAAAATTGAGGAGAAGATAGAGGATCTTGAGGGATGCAGCAGACAGAACAATTTGGTAGCTATTGGCATCCCCGAGAAAGAGGAAGAGAATGCACCAATTTTATTCATGCAGAGGTTCTGCGCTAAAATAGCTGGCCCCCCCAAATGGAGGAGAGTATGTAATCGAGAGGGCCCACTGAGCCCTGTGTCCTCTGCCAGCTCCTGGTCAGCCTCCTAGGCCAATGATTATTAAGCTCCTAAATTATATTGACAGGCAGCATATACTTAACAAGGTGAAAGAAACCCATGAAGTAACCTGGGAGGGCAAGAAAATATGGATTGTGTAGGATCTTCCCCACTCAGTGAGACTGAGGAGACAAGAACTCCATCCGGTGGTGTCCAAACTAATAGCTGCCACAAAGCAGTTCAGGGTTAAATACCCTGAAATCCTGGTGGTCAAAAATGAAGACAAGTGGATCTCCTACAATTCTCCAACGCAAGCTCAGCAAGGCTTAAAAGAACTTTTCCTGGATCTATTTAAATAAAGGCAAATCTGCATACAACAACACCGACACAAGTGCCTGCTAATAATACGTTCTCTTCCTGTATACGCACTAATGGAACTTTAAAAATCATAGCAGCTACAGTACATCACTACACTGAATGGGTGCAATTCAAACAAAGTAATGGCTGTTCGTAAAGAGTCCTTGTGTGACCTTTACAACCTCCCGAGAGCGCACCCTTGCCCAAATGGAGCTGCAATTGTGATGCCTATAGGAGAATCGGCAATGGGGGACCCTACTAACATGTCTAGAGACCTGTGAGCTATACCATCTTAGTATAGCCTGTTCATGCTTACTGCATATCCTGAGACATATGCCGTTTTTTGCATCCTCCTGGCTCTGCGGCTCGAAACATGGAACGAGTCATAAATCAGAAGAAGCCAAACCAAAGACAGCATATAGAACTGCAGTCTTTATAGCAATTATTACCCCACTCACATTTTGTTCTGCCAAAGCAGCTTGTCATATTGCCTTATAGTCACAAGGGCTAGCGCTATTTGACTGTTCGACACAACGCACGGGTTCAGAACTCAGCATGACTATTAATATGGATCTAAGCTTTTGCATGACAGTGCTTGACTAAGTGCCTTTAAATTGTGGCTTCTCCTAATCAGACAGCCTCTACTTTTAATTATACCCCACTGCTAAACTCGTACCAGGTGACCTATTGCACATTATGGGCTACAGTTGGACCGTACAACATAGGACATGGAACAAGCCTGTATTGAGCTTGATCTCGTCATTTTGCAAGTTTTAAGAAGGCATTAACGTTAACATGCCGCTTAGAGCACAACATCCTAGTATATAGGAATAGTAGAGTCACTAAATGTATCTCTTTTCAAGGTGTAGAGCTATTACAGCTAGTTGAAATTTGGTAGCATGGACATACTATTTACCTAAAGCTGATTTCATACATATTAAGCTCTTAGAAACAAGTAGAGAGGATGAGAATGGTATATAGTTATTGGATGCTATTATCCTTTGATAATTAATATTAATGGTCATAGATTATAATAGGTGCATGCCAAATGTAGAAAAACATTGAGAATTCAAGCACCTGTTTGCAATATAAACAATTTTTTTTTTCTTTCTCTCTTCCTTTTTAGAACACTTGCTAACGGTTGGGTTGGGGGGGGGTCCGGGGAACAAAGTTGTCAGATTTGAGTCTGCTCATGTAAAAATCATGTGGCACACTAAGTTTAGGAGTACAGTGAGTTTGAACTGGGGGTGTTATGATAAACAGAGTGTTATCGTTTATAAGTATAATAGACATAGAGACTTGGGTATTGGCGTGGTTATGTGGGGAGGGGAAAGGGCTACACACGGTCTACACTTAAGCTCTAAAAATTTACCAGGTTGCATCTTAACTTTCCACATTCCTTTCAATGGCCTGGAGTATAGAACTTAGATTGTACTTCCTAATGGGCATATCTGCCTATTCACCTACTTCTACCTTCATATTATTACCCTAGAAAATAAGTAATAACTACCGTTTTGTGAGCTGGAACATTAAAGGAGCCAAGGATAGGGTCAAAAGACAGGTTATTTTAAAACACTTACAGCTGCTGCGAGCACAAGTAGTCTTTTTGCAGGAAATACACCTGAAAAGGGAGGATACACTCCTCTTCAAAAAACTATGGGTCGGCCAGGTATTCGAAGCAGGAGCGTCCACAAGCAAAGGAGGGGTAGTGATTCTATTGGCTAGGAATGTTCCATTTAAACTGACTCAGGAAACATGGGATCCAGGGGGTAGGTATATAATAATACATGGATCTCTGGAGTCCCGTCCGGTCCTCCTTGAATCCACATATGGTCCAAATAATGATTCTCCTTCTTTTTTTGTGAATTTATTAAACACCATAGTAACTAACCCACCTAAACTTACAATACTGGGTGGGGACTGGAATTTAGTTCTCCAGACAGATCTCGACAGGTCTGATCTTATGCGACGAGGCCTGTCTCCAACGCAGAGAGCATTGAAAGAACTTATGTGTAGTGCTGCACTAGTTGATGTATGGAGAGTTCTCAACCCCTCCAAAAGGCAATATACCTTCTTTTCTGCAGCACATAAAACATATTCCCGAACTGATTATTTACTCATAAGCTCCTATGCAATCCCCAGGGTCACACAAGCGGGGAATCTCAGCCAGGGTTCTGTCTGACCATGCTCCGGTCGACATGGAATTTTGGGTAGGGGCAGAGGCAAGTGTTCTCCACAGTGGCATTTGAATAACCAATTATTAAAAGACTCTGCCTCTTTCGAACATATAGAGCACATTGCCTTCTTCCTTAATTGCAACCAGGGGACAGTAGATAAATATGACTTAATTTGGGCAGCCTTAAAATGCTTCTTGAGAGGTGAATTCATTAAAATGGCTTCTAAAAGGGTCAAGCATCAACGGGCTCAGCTAGATGCTTTATTAACATCTATTAAAAATATAGAATACAGTCTATCCCGTATCTCCCCAGCAGAGACATGGACCAGATTATACCAGTTGCAGGCCCAGTATGCAGGTTTACTATCTCAGAGGGCTGAGCTATCTCTGCACAGAACCAAACTAAAATATCTGGATATAGGAGAGAAGGCTAAGTTGCTTATGGTGCATATTCGCCAAGTAGAGGCCTGAATTTATTGCCCAGAATTTATTCTGAAAAAATGGCAAAGTCTGTACCGAATTCCAAGAAATGGCAGAAATGTTTAGTTCTTATTATCAAGACCTATATTCAGTGCCCCCATCCTCGCAGCCCGCTGAACTAGACGTTAATTCCTATCTTAGGTCCATGAATCTGCCTAAGGTCTCTGCCACAGACGCAGCCCTTTTGAGTGCCCCAGTCACCTTAGGAGAAATCCAGAAGGCCATCCAACAGCTACCTTTGGACAAATCCCCCGGACCAGATGGTCTGTCTAGTAACTTTTATAAAACTTGCCAAGCTACTATAGCACCAGTGCTAAAGGATCTCTTCACTTACTGGTTTAATAATGGGATATCAGATTCCAGTTTTCAAGATGCTGTGATATCCTTAATTTTAAAGCCTGGGAAGGATCCACAAAACCTCAACAGTTACCGTCCTATATCTTTATTAAACACAGACATAAAAATATTGGCCAAAGTAATGGCAAATAGACTCACTAAAATTATAGATAATTTAATAGGACACGAGCAGGTCAGATTTATGGCCAGAAGGTCATCCCAAGATCATGTGAGATAGTTATTGCATCTCATTGCAACTGCTAGAGATTCTAACTTACCTAGGGTGCTGATCTCACTAGATGCCGAATAGGCATTTGACAGAGTCTCCTGGGATTTTTTGTTCGCTATCTTAGCATCTTTTGGTTTTCCGAAAGATTTTATTAAATGGATTAGAGTTCTATACTCCTGTTCCTCAGCCAGAGTAAAATGTAACTGTTTACTATCTTCCCCATTTAAACTAGCTCTGGGTACTAGGCAAGGATGCCTCCTCTCTCCACTACTATTCAATATATACCTAGAGCCCTTGCTTCTCAGAATGGTGGGTAATACTAATATTAAAGGAATCCAAGTGGGAGAAGTAAGGTATGCTCTTTCGGTTTATGCGGATGACATTTTACTACACTTAGAGAGCCCAGGTATCTCAGTCCCTGCTGTCCTAGAGGAAATTGAGGAGAACTCTAAAATATCCTATTATAAGCTCAATCGAGATAAAACGAAGGTGATACCCCTGAATCATAGAGTGAATAAAGTGGAATTATCCCCTCTAGGCCTTGCCCGGGAAACGAAGTCCATAGTTTACCTAGGAATCAAGATCTTTAGTGATCTTGGGACTATAATGTGAAACAATATTGATAACCTAACTAAAAAATAACTAAGGACCTGGAGAGGTGCCGGCTACTTCCTATTTCGTTATGGGGTAGACTAAGTATAATTAAAATGAATATTTGCCTAGGATATTATATCCTCTAAGAATGTTGGGTACGTACCTCCCCAAAGTATGGTTTTCCAGGTTGCAAAGTATGCTAAACTCCTTCTTGTGGAACAAGAAGAGTATTTGCAGATCTTATTTAAAACTGACAGCCCCAAAATTAAGGGGGGGTCTTGCAGCCCCCTCTTTCTTTTTATACTATATTGCACAACACATGAGTAAGTTGTTTTTCTGGCATGAAGAGACAGATCATATAGCTTATTCTCTTCTGTGCTACCTATTGAAAGATACTGCATCCCTGAGAGAAATGCTTCATGCAGTCCCTTCTATATGTCTCCCCATCCTACATCCCTAAGCCTCTCAGAAATAATCCAATGGGTTGGTCAATGAAGGCCTCTCACCAGGCCCAAATATATCTCGCAGTTAAATGGTGCCAGTCCTCTGACCAGCCAATTATCGGTAATCCGCATTTCAAGATTGGTGGTACACCAATACCCCATACCTTTTGGCCTTGGCTGAATCAATGTAAAGTCTCGGAGATGTGGATGGGCAGGAAATTAATTCCCTTTGCTCAATTACAAGAATCTGTTAGCACATTAGGTAATGAAACCTTTAAATACCTTCAAGTTAATAAGGCCCTCACCTCGTTCTCCCAGCCTGCCCCATTAACAGATCCAGGGGAAAGAGATCTAGTCACACTCCTGCAGTTTGCCTCCCAACCACATAAAGTCTCTAATCTATACAAAACTCTTCAGGATTGGGACCATAGATAACCATCTGGAACTTGCCCCTACTGGGTAAGAGAATTAGGTATTCCTGAAGATGTTAATCTATGGAAGAAACTTTGGATATCAATGTATAAATTTATTAAACAAGATAGACTCAGATTAGTCCATTATAATATCATGCACAATATTTATTTGACACCAGTCAAGCTCTTTAGATATGGATCCTTATTTGCATCAACATGCAATAAGTGTAAGAATGAACTGGTTCACTTCTATCACATGTTATGGCTGTGTCCACATATAAAGACATTCTGGCAATCCATTAGTAGTTCATTGGACCCTATCCTTGGCTTAGAGATTTATTTATGCCTGAAGTTTGTCTCATAAACTATTTACCAGCTGGCACTCTAAAAGCAGGAAAGCTATATGACACTTTATCACAGCAACACTAAGTCACTAACAATAATGATACACTGGACTGATGATAGCCGCTTTACAATCTTGGAATGGTACAGGAGAGGTCTTGGCATTACAACTGGAAAGACATATTGCACTTATACAAGACAGAGTCAAAACTTTTACTTCTTTATGGGGAAGTTTAGAGGCCATCCTGACGATATGAAAACCCTAATGAAAATGGGATTTCATTAATGTTGCACCTCAATGGACAGTAACTGTGTGTAGTCAGGGGGGAGGGGTAGGGGTGAAGGATTGCTTTGTGTTGAAAGGTTCGCACCTGATGTTTCACCTGTACTGGACTGTCTGATGTATCTAACTTGGTGCTGAAAAACTAATAAAGCCTTGTTAAATAAAAAAAAAATGCAAAACGTCAAATAAAAGAGAGAGGTCAGAGTCCAAAGGACCTTCAAGGGGACATAAAAAACAGAGATTTATTCTAAAAAACATGACTTTCATGCACTGTGGTTCTGAAGAATACATAAAATCAGAACTGGACTTGTTTGCCATTGCTCCCACACAGACAAGCATTGAAAAAAGCATTTATATAGAGATACCCCCTCTGGCTGCCCTTTCAGAAAACTCACAAATTGAATTTTATATAGCAGGGACTGGTGAAGACTATTTGGATCTAAGCAACACGCTTCTTTACCTGGTTTGCAAAATCAGTAAGCGGATGGTGGTGATATACCGGCAGCAGTCAAAATGGGTCTTATAAACTACCCAGTGGCCACCATTTTCAGCCAGCTGGATGTGACTGTCAGTGATCGGCTCATCAGTTAGAGCAATAACTGTTACCCCTACAGGGCTATCATAGAATCTGTGCTGAACTTCAGTGAAGAGACCCTTTCTACACAATTCATGGGAGGATTATTTTACAAAGACACCCCGGAAAAACACAAAATCAGACAGAGCTGGTGACAATGTAGGGTTTACTAAAAGAAGCTCCTTCACACATCTCAGTAGGGGGTAGAGCTGCTGGGACACTTGCACATGGACTTTTTTATTTTCAAGAGAAACTGATGCTGAATGGTGTAGATATTAAAATTAAACTGACATATAACATGGACAGCTTTTGCCTGATGAGTGGAGATGCTGAGCCTTATAAGTTAAAAGTTATAGCTGCCTCTCTGTTTGTTAAAAGGGTTAAAGTGACCCCCAGTGTTCATCTGGGACACTTGGAAGCCCTGTTGACCTCCAATGCTAAATACCCTATAGACATGGAGTGGAGATGAAAGTGTCCAGCCTCCTAGCAGGCAACAGAGTCTGTAACCAAGATAATTTTTTTTGGGGGGGAACAGTTACCAAAAATGATGGTCGTGAGATTTGTTGACAATGATGCTTTTAGCGGTTCCTACACTCAAAACCCGTTTAACTTTAAACATAACATTCATTGTGTGGCTCTGTATCTGGACAGTGAACAAATCCCAGCTAAACCTCTGCAGCCCAATTTTAGAAATGGAAATGCTGTGAGAGAATATTTTAATCCAGTACAGCCACTGGGAAAAAAAACATGAAAGATTGACAATTAGTTGTCAGCCGTCAGGAATTCACCCAAGGGTACACACTGTTTGCCTTTGATCTCACTCCAGACCAACAATGTGCTGATCATTACTCTTTAAAACTGGGAACCTCAGAGCAGAAATCAGATTTGCAAAAGCCCTTCCACTAACAGTTAATCTCATTGTCTATGCTATGTTTGATAACGTCACTGAAATAAACCAGAGAAGAAATGTTATTTTTGATTATATGTGAAAAATCATAAATAAATGAACACAAAGCAGATGGAAAAAATTGTAACCAATGACTCCCACATCCATGACTGCTTTCTGGGTGTGTTTTCCTATGACCTGCTACCTAAGAAGAGACTGAGAAACCTTCTGGCAGCATTAGTCATCAATACTGACCCCCATGACCTCCCTGGGCACTACTGGTTAGCTGTGTACATTTTAGAAAATGGTGCTGGGTAGTTCTTTGATAGCTACAGTTTTCATCCTGACAATTTTGCACAAAGGATTGGGGTCTTTTTAAACAGAAATGCAAAGAACATTCTATACCAAAACATACAGTTACAAGATACCTTCTCTACCACCTGTGGATTTCACTGCATTTTTTTCTTACATCACAGATGTAAAAGACTGTCTTATGATCAAATACTAAATATGTACTCTAATGATTTGCTCAAAAATGATGCCATGGTAACTAGTTTTGTATGTCACCCTTTTAGACATCGAGACATGTCAGGGCCTGTATCAGTGGAATGGTACATGTTCAGACTTGTTTGTCTTTTAATGAATTTAAAATATGCACTCACTTGTAATTTACAACCATCATTTTATAAAATCATATATACCCTCATGATCTCTGTGTCTTTGTCAGTTTTTCTGGGGGACATGTGTTTGAAATGTTCAGATATGTAATGTCTTCAATAATGACATGATATATAAAATATTAAAAGGTATTTATTGTAAAACAATGACAGATAAAATCATAGATAAGATGCAGAAAACTAAAAGCCTCTAGTTAAAAATGCACATTACATGTGACATACCACTGAGCTAGAATTATGATATGCCCCTTTAAAAAATATGATTACATACTAAAGATGAGGTAGGCTAACATGTATCAGTATATACACCTTTTGTAAAAAAAATACTGCCATATTTAATATGAGGTAGGATGATAACATACAGAAATAGAAGTACCTTTTTCAAAAAAACATGCTAATGAATTCAATATGAGGTAGGATTATAATATACATCACTGTTAATACCATTTTGTAAAAAAATAATATGCCAAAATAGTCGGTACTCATCAGTCACTAAGGTATATAATATTCACATATATACAGGGAGCCAGGCAGGCTTCTTAAATGTCTTTCGTGTGTCACTGATCATTTGCTAAGTGGAGAGGGTTCAGGAGCTTTTACATCAGCTGTTTTTCGACGTTCAACATATCTCCGGTTTGCTTAATGACTAAAGACAGATGTGGATATGTTAGCCTATGCCACTGCTTTGACAAACACACCCCACCCCTTTGGCTTTTTGTGGTCAGTGATAGCATGAGTGGCTGTATCAGCCCTTACCAAATCGACCGTATGAGACCCAGAAATAACACTACCTTTATACATCAGTGCCCCCATATTATTAAAAAAAAGAATATTCTTGTTCTTTGCCATTTGCTTTAGTAATATCTCAATAGTTTTTTTAGACCTTTGAGAAACACTGTTCAAAATGTCTTTTTCCATAGAATACGTGACAGAGAGAGTCTCAGTAGGGAGTTGCTCAGAAACTGCCTCACTCTCAGGCATGTGTAAGATCAAACTGGTTTTAGCCTGTTTTTCTTGATGTACTGGAGTGAGGTAACATTGCAACACTGCAGAGTACAGCTTGGCTTTGTCATGATCTGATAAATCGGTGATAGTATAGATCTCATTTCTGTATCCAAGCTGTGAGTTGCGACTTCTTTCATATCCTCATCAGGATAGTTTGTTTTCATATGGCCCAATTGCTGTTGAGGTACCAGATACATTTTCTGAGTAAAAGACATTGGGCCAGATATTCAAAACTTTGCCCCGGGGCTAAATTAGCGCTGCCCGGTGGGCAAACTATGCCCAGACCAAAAACATAGCTATATTCGAAATGAATAGCCCGGTGCAAAACCAGCTGAATATAGCAAGCAAAGGAAGCTTGACAAACAGGCCCAGGAGTGCAGGGCAAACATTGCCCAGGATTAAGACAGCACTGAATATAGCAGAGAAGACAGCACTGAATATAACAATCAGACAGAGGCAGTGCAAACACCCACAGAAACAAAGTGTCAGAGGTGTAAGCAGCTGTACAGGAACACAGGAAAGCAAAACAGCCCAGCCAGACACAACTGCAGTACTAGTGAAAGGAATGGAATAACCTGGAACCACAAGTGAAACCAGAACACCACAGAACACTGTCAAATCCCAAGTCCACCCCAAAAAGACACAGGACATAGGAATGTCAAGCACAATAAACTATAATGCAAAATGTGAACATCTAAGGCACAAAGGCAATATGAACATATATACAGCAAAAATAACCAAAACAGAGCAGAACACTGTTCAT
The DNA here is from genome assembly GCA_016271365.2 of Neoceratodus forsteri. Classification (NCBI taxonomy): domain Eukaryota; kingdom Metazoa; phylum Chordata; order Ceratodontiformes; family Ceratodontidae; genus Neoceratodus; species Neoceratodus forsteri. Next base: position 1,024,639,285 of record CM028129.1, read on the forward strand.
AAAAATGGGGTGCAAGAAAAACATCATGAAAGAGAAAAGGGCTGGCATAACAAAGGGACTGAAAACAATGGGGAAAACAACAGTAACATTGCAAACAGGCAAAACTTAAATATAGCAACAGAACAATGGGGTAAGAAAGTGGATGGGAGAGGGCTGTGGAAATAGGAAGCAATGGAAGGGAACAGGATGGCAGATACAGGGCTAGGGACAGTGGGCCAGGGACAGGAAGCAGGCTAGTGGAAAAGGAAGCAGGGTTTAGGTGCTGGCAGGTGCTGGCAGACGTTCCTCCAGGATGGCTGCAACCCACCGTGTCTCAGCAATCATAACTGCCTGCTGCTCAATTAGGGCACGCTGTTGCCGCACCAGCCTCCACAACAGCTCCTCTGTGCCTTCACCCTCTTCCGGACGGGTGGCCCACAGTGACGACCGACGTGGACCTACAGGAGAAAGGGGGACCATATCAGGGCATGACAATGACACAAAGGCACCATGTACCACCACACAGTGGACAGCATGCCCCAACAACCATGCCCATGTGCTAGTATGGAACAAACCACAACACACACTAACATGTGCCTGCAGGACAAGGCAGTATATAACAGGCAGCATGCAACACCCCAATGTACATGGATATGCATGGATGTATGCTAAGAAACCCAACAATGTGGAGGTCAGTCAGCACAGCAGCGTGCAGACTGTAACAGTGCAAACAGACAGCCACCCGCAGAGATGTGAACGACAAGTGGACACTGAATGATATGCACATGGGATGACACATGGTGGGACATGCTGCCCATGGTCACACAGCTATGATACACAATACAGATGACACCAACTGGAGAAGGTGCCACAGCCCCAACCACATGCGTAACCACACATGCCTGTCTTGTACACCCCCAACAGCGGCCCACCACTGTTGCCTCCACAAGAACTGTAGAGACCCAGCCAACCATGCACCATGATGCCATAACACAGCAGCTGTACAAATGATGACAGAAACCCTGAACAGGTGGGTGACTGACATAAGTGTGCAACAGTGGCAAGTGACACAGATAGAGACTCGACATGGACCACAGAGACCCAATGACCACAGAGGACAACGACACTGGCAGCAGAACAGTAGGGACTGCAGGACAGGTAACCAAGCAGTACACAACCAGGAGAAGTGCCAATGCCCACCCACACCACTTGCCGCAACAGAAGGGTGAGGGGCCCACAGTGGTGAAGAGAATGACACAGTGCCATGCCACCACCCATAGTGGCAGCACCATGAAGGCGCACATGCAAGAAGACACACACATGTGAAACACAGACACCGGGCATGGTCCATCAGTGGCATTGCAGCAGTAGGCCAAAGGCATGCACAGGACAGTGTCACCCTGGTGGTCAAGGCATGGTGAGGCACACACACACACCTGTGGGAGCAGCATCTGCCATAGGGGCTGACAACCAGCACACCATGCTACCACAGAACAACTCCTGCAGCACACCTGCATAACATGTTCATAAACACCATGCACTACAGGGACAGAGGGACAGCACCCTCTTGGGAACAATGGCCCCCACAACAGAGCATGAGCCCACAGGCAGGGATGTAGCCAGGGAGGCCACAACTGCACACCATGTGGACGCACTGACACCCCCTCCCCACTGTTAGGGTGGGCTTCCCCATCCCGGAGTGTAGCCTGAAAACATACCAAAGTACACCATGACTGTGTCAGTTGTCGCCAGTGGCCTTCAAGATACAATTCATGAAACCCATGACAATGGGCGCTGCCCTGCATGTGTAAATACTAAGCCATGCATTGCTCCCCAAGATACCCACATACAAGCCCACAACCTGTACAGTTGTAATTGCCATGGGATACAGAGACAGTCATAGTGACCAGTCCCCCTATCGTACATCACAATGAATTAAACACAGAAAGGTACAACATTGCCGTTGTTAGGTGTCAGACATTAAGTAAGCAGTTCAATGCCCATTGGCCAACTCCCCACCAGAAATCAAACTACCCACCATTGAGTGCTTGGAGGATGCCTGCCAACACACATGCCACAACAGGCACACATGCAATGTACAGCCACACAGACCCATGTGGCACCACAGTCCCAATGGATCCCTCCCACACAGCCCCGTGCATGTCCACCACGGAGGTCAGACAAGGACACACAATAACATACCCGTGTCCATATCCACACCACCATGACAGTACACTGCCAGGAGAAATGCTTGCACCACATGACACAGTGTACCTCATGACGCTATGAGGTGGCCTGGCTCTGGAATGCACTCCAAACATATGTCCTGCACAGATACTGACATGTTATACGTGGTACTGTAAATGACACATGCCATGAGAGGTGGAGTACACTGTTGCCATGGCAGACAGGGACAACAGCAGCAGCAGTAACAGGCGGCATGACAGGTCGACTTCAGTAATCCCTCACCCCCAGGCATGACAACTGGCCCACAGCCATGCAGAGACATGCATCATCCCTCAACAATGGTGGGCATAACAGCAACATGATGCACATGGCAGTACAAGGCAGATATCAGTACACATGGTGGCAATGGCAACAATACTTAAGACACACAGTAAGCCATGTCTCAGGCCTCGCAGCAGCAGGAAAGACAATGGAGGCAAGGGGGACTACAGAAATGCACAGATCCATCTCACATCTGGCCTGGAATACCTAGCCAACTGGGCCACAACACCTGACACAGCACTGTAGTGCAGAGGTGTAGCCAGACATTCACATGTTCTACACACAATCCCCAACAGCCATACTCCCCTTACAAATGATGTACGCAGCAACTCCAAATGGTACACCCCTTCCAAAAGGGTATGATGTCTGTCAGATGATTAACTTACTCTCTAATGAGGTTATACACGTATCTGTCTCCTACACAACAGCAAGTCAAACAAGGCCACACCCCAGTGGCCTACAGTGACCCTAAATGTCTGGTGTACCTAGGAACTGTTGATAGACATGTACTACACAAAACTGTACACAAATGTGTACAGTGCATATGCCTGGCTACACCCTTGCTCTACTGCCTGCCCTGTAAAGTCAGGACACATAGTAGAAAAGCATAACATCTCACAGTACTCACGTAAAACACCCCTGTCACCGTCACTGCTCTCTGCTGCACGCTGTGCCATCTGAGGCACCCTGCGCCTGTCGGTGGACGGCCCCTGTCCGGCCTGCATCTTGTCCCTCCTGTCTGTGGTGTGTTCTCGTCGCTCTGCAGTGGGAAGAGGGTACTGCAGCATTACTATAATATCAGCCACCACGATACGCTAAAGACCACCCTGTACCCCAGTGGTGTAGCACAACACACGCAACAGTGGCACACGGGTGCAGTGCACCACCAAAGCCATGCCAAGCATGACACGGGTCAGTGCACACCATCTACCCCTGTCCCATACAGTACACACCGAATGGATGGGTGGACCCCATGAGCAACATGTCTAGTGCAGCAACACACATGCACATAAGCACACCACGGAACACACAGCCCCACCACCAATGCCAGCAGTGCCGCGACAGTCATCACTTACCTGGCACAGGCACAGTCCCCTCGTGAACCATGACCCTGCAGAATTCAAGCAGTGGTCACTGCCTGCGCCTGATGTCGACGTAGCGATGGCGGCACCTCTCACCATCACAGGGAATACCCGTGATGGCACTTAGTCGATGGGCAATGGAAGCCCAGACCTGTCTACGGGGCAAGTCGCCCTCCTGCACAGGTCCAAATAGGCACCGATGGCACCTCTCCATCAAATGCACCAGGTTGGCGCCTCAGCCTCATCCTACCGCCTGTCACGCCCACCACTGCCCTTTGCCTATGTCTCACAGACATTGGTGCTGGGGAAGGGGCCAAATAACCAGGTTAAACAGTGAAACAACGACTATCCACACACCCTGACACCCCCTAGAACTGAAGTCTAGTGCCGCACTGACGTATGCCGTAGCGCCGCGCTAACAGGAAGTGTTTGCAATACACATGCATGACCCCTACCATGACCCTGGGCCAATGTACCACGCATGCGTGTAGCGTCACACTAAAGTTGGTTAGCGCAGCGCAACATTGCGCTATGACAGGGTAATAGTGCGGACAAGGGGCCCTATGAGCATGCGTTCTGCTCATAGCGCAGCGCTAGGTAGCTAGCGTGGCACTGACCCTCAAATAGCCCTGCGCTGGCCTTTGCCCAGTGCTGCTGTGCTAGCGTGGGGCTATTCAGAGCCATATTCAATGGGTGTATGCAAATGAGGGTACTTGTGTATGCACGGGGCAAACCATGTGATTAGCATATCATTATGCACTCATTTACATGACTAACAGGCATGATTGCCTGGGTGGGCTGTAAAAGGGCAAGCAGTGCACCACCAGAGTTGTGCTGTGGAACTGCGGTGGGAATACAGCAGTGTACAACATGGAAAGAGATATGCAACAGGGGGATGAGCAGCGAGAGGCAGGTATGTATGACCACCGTGGGACCACTAACGTCCACTGCATTGTGCACATTCCCCTGCAGTTAACTGTGCCATGTGCCAATGCATGAACATTGTGTCTGCCAGCCAGGTGCACTGGTGCTGTACAGTGATAGCGCACCATCTTGTCTCCTTGGATGTGTGGCATGATGGCCTGTGCCCCCCCAAAGGCATACACAGTGTACCAGCACTGTGCGCTCCCATGCGGCATGGTGTCCTGACATTGCTAGCGCACTTGTACTCGCAAACTCAGTGATGCTCAAATGGGCCACAACACAGTCATGGGGGATCATGGCATACACAGGCCACAGCAGTGCACATGTGTGTACACCACTGCTGTCCAGACACGGGACAGACAAGTGGCAGTGGTGTAGGCACCGACAGGCACATGCAGCGATCTGATGTCCATGTATTCTGTGGCACTGTAGGGATGATATCGTGATGTCCACTGTGTGATGCAGTGCAGCACTGACACAGCCACTGACACCTGTCCCTCTTGATTATCCCATAGGTGTGCAGGCTCGACAGGAGCGCATCCGCACATAAATTTTCCTCAAATGAGCTGAACACCCTATGATGAGGTGAAGGAAAGAGAATCACTGTTATGCACACACGTCACACATGTTGCTAGCGGCAGGCTTGGGAGGAGGTGACTGCAGCTGTGAATGCGGTCGGGGTCTGTGGGAGATCAACTGAAGCAGTCTGGAAATGATGGAATGACCTCCTGCGACGTGCAAAGGAGGAGGAAGCACACTGACACAGAGACAGGACCAGGACTGGTGGTGGTCCACCTGAACACCAGCAGCGTGTGGAGGAGCCACACATGGCGGTGGTGGCGTCGACACTGCAGATGGTGGTAGTGATAGGCGTGCTGGGTGGTGGTTGCGAGACAACCCTCGCACTTCCAAGGCCAGGTCTGTATTTGCATGTGTAACCCCTGTATGTGGTGCAGGCAAGGGTGCACGGTCCTGCTGTTGGTGTCCTGCACAGGGTGCACTGTATCCTGCCAAACCAATGCCTGGCATGGCCAAGGTCACTGTGCGGTGGGTGAGTGCCTGTTGTCACAGGCTTGTGTGAAGTGGGTACCTGGCCTGAGGGCTGCATGGTGTGGTGGTGGTAGTGGTGGTGGTGTTATGCCACAGTGTCCATGGATGGGTGACTGACCTTGTCCCTATTCTCTCCACAGCGCTCTCGGACAGGCCTGCACCACCATGGCATGTTCCATGGATGTCCAGCCAGGTTCCCGAGGTCGCAGAGGAGTTTGATGATGAATGGCCATCAACATCTGGACTGTGTCAAGATCAGGGCCGCATGGACCCAATGCATGTCTGGCATTCCTGTGGACAGGGCGTGCAACTTTCTGGGGAGGGGGATCACACCTTATTAGGGGTGTTAGGGTACAGTGGGCACCTGGATGTTGCACAAACTGAGGATGATGGGGTGGGAGAGGTAGTGCTGGTCACTGTTACCAGTGCGGATGACACTGATGTCTCTGAATATTCACAGCAGCTGGCCATTCCTGTGCCAGGGGATGCAGGGGTGGGGCTTGCTGAAGGCCATGGAACAGGTCAGGGTGGTTCCGTAGGTGTCAGCAGTGTGGCTGTGGCTGAACACATGGTGGTGGGTGGTGTGGGTGGTGTTGCAAGACAGCAGGTTGTGCATTGTCAGACACATGCTGGGGTTAGTCCATATGGTGCCACAGACCACTGCCAGTTGTAGTCAGCAGCCGGATGTAGCAGTTGATCCATTGCCACAGGCACCACTGCCAGCTGCTGCTGGGGGTCCTGTGCCTCTGGTGCACAGGCCATGGTGCCCGGCCACCCTGCAGGCTACTGTCACCACAGCAGGAGGCCCATCTGGACCTGCATGCCATGCGCGAGCTGCGACATGAGCTGGGTCAGATATGGAGGCACATCAGTGGGCTTTTGCACGTGCTGAGCAGCAAGCAGAGGACAGGTTGGGCTGCCTGGTGGGTACCATAGACCGTGGCTTCTCTGGGTTAACTGCTGCAGTGGTGGCAATTGGTAATGTCATGCGTGGTGTGCCTGTTGGTCACCAGCATGGGTCAGTTGGCCATGCTGCAGATGGCAGAGGGGCACACAGGCAGGCACACCGTGGGTGCAGGGCTGCCACTGGTACCAGCTCTGCTGCATCACGCACTCCACCTGCAACCCAGTGGTGCTGTGGCCTTCCATCCACCCTGTCAGTCTCCACCATCCCCGGGGGCACAGGAGGTCAACACTGCCTGCCTCACCTTCCACTTCAGCTGTGTCCTCTGCACAGAGCACCCCAGGGTCCATATCCCATGGTACAGGTGCACACCACATGCATGGGTGTTGTCGTCGGTGATGCCCACAGGCTGCCTGCTGTACTCTGCATGCATCTCCCTCATGCATGAGCAGATGTGCGCACGCACACACACACACACACACACACACACACACACTCCCACCAACACAGTTGCCCCCTTACCCTCATGACACACATCACACTTCCCCAACATGATTACACCATTTGTGTGTGTCCCCCCCCACATATGTGCTGCACAATCACCGACTCACACCACATGCACACACTATTTGTCTATTGCACTGGGTTTGTTTGCTGATGTGATTGTTGTTTTCACTGTTATCTTAGTCTGTGCACATTAAAATGCTAATCACTTGTACTCTTTCAGGTTGTTGTGCAGTCTGTACTTACCCTCTGGTCTGTTGCAGTGTCCTGATGATGTTGTCCCAGTGCTGTAAGGCCCTGAGGGCCATGCGAGGGTCCCTCCTCTCGAGTTGCTCCACTATCCCCCTGACCACTGGCTCTGGCTCACTGTCAGACTGTCCCTCAGGTTCAGGTGCCTGTATCCCACAGTTCATTGCCATGTTGTGCAGCATACTACAGGCTAGGAAGATACTGCATATCTTCTGAGGTGTATACTGTAGGGCACCACCTGATGTGTCCAGGCATCTGAATCACATCTTCAGGATGCCAAACACCCTCTCTATGATGTTCCTTGTTCTGGCATGTGCCTCGTTGTACAGCTCCTTGGCCACTGTAGCCAGTCGGAGTACTGGTGTGAGCAGCCAGGTTCGCAGGGGATAGGCACTGTCCCCTGTCAAGACATATGTACCTGTTAGTACTGTACTGAGGTCTGTCAGCTGCTGTCCTCCACCTCTCTGTGGCCCTCCCACACCCCTTCCCTGGCCTGCAATGCCTGCCCACATCCATGCTGTTGTGTGCTTGCCTTGTATGCTACAACTCACCGATTACTTGCCCACTGAGTATCCTGCCCTCCTCAAAGGCCTGGCACAGCTGGGACTGGTGCCAGATGAAGGCGTTATGGGCACTGCTGGGGTACTGTGCATAGACATTGCTGATGCGCCCCGCTGCATCGCACACCACCTGGCAGTTGATGGAGTGGTACCCCTTCCTGTTGATGTACACATCACTGCCATTGCCAGGTGGTACATGGTTGGGGACATGGGTGCAGTCAATGGCACCCAGTACAGATGGTAGGTGCGCAACTCAATGGAACTGCTGCATTGTTTCTCTGTGCTCTGCTGCCGTGCTGGGGAATACTATGAATTCCCCAGCATGTGGCAGGAGAGCCTCTAGGAATTGGGTCAGGAGGCGTGAGGTGGCAGACCGTGCTACCCCAATGGTATCCTCGCTGGTCATTGGAATGTCCCTGTGGCAAGGAAGCACATCGCTGCTGTCACCTTCTCCTCCACTGTCATGGCATGACTGTGTCTGGTGTTTGGTGCAGCTGCTCATGCAGGAGTTCGCAGCTGCCTCAACATTCCTTATTCATCCGCACCGCCAATGATGTGGTCATCAGGCAGGGTCTCAAAGGAGACCCTGGGCCGGTACAGCCTGTTTGCAGCATACCGCCTCCTTGGCTCATGCTATGCCCATGTTGTGCCTGCTCCCTCTCCTCCTCCTCCACTACAGCTGCCATCAATGGCAGCATCACTGCTACTGGCACTGCACACATTCCCACTTTCTGTGCTGGTCCCTTCTCCTCTGTGTTTTGCCCTGTGTTTAGACTAGCCTTTTATAGGCGGTAACTAGCGCCATGCTAGATGCCGAGCTATTTATCCTAGCGCAGCACTGGACCTTTGAATATCCCCTTGCGCATCTCTCTTGGCCCCCCTTCCTTTTGCCCATTGCATACATTACTGGTTTGCCCTGCGCTAATGCTGTTAGCGCCCGCTAACTGGTCCTTTGAATATGGTGGGTCTGCACTATTCCAGCGCTATTGCCACGCTAATAGTTTGCACGCCGCGCTGTGGTTTGAATATCTGTCCCATTATCTGTTGGCCAGCAGTCCAGTAATCAAAGGAATAACAATTCCCAACAATGTCCTTATGAATCTGCCTGTCTGGTTTACAATCTTTTTTTTTTCTTTTTAAAGGCACTTTCCTGTTTCTTAAATTTTTTATGACTCTACCCCTTTTTCTCAGAAAAGCTAGCTGTTTAGCTGACAATGGTGTATTTCCTTTCAGGGTGTTTAAAGTAACCTCTGTGATGGCAGTAATCAAGTCATCAGAGGCTGAGCATAAAATAGCTTTTCTTAAATGGGGAAGATCCTCTGACAAGTAACTTTTAAATAGAGAGGCTTCTCTGAAGTCTTTTAGACATAATGACAATACAGCATCATGTATTTCTAAAACCAGAATGTGTTTTTACAAAATGTATGCCACAGGCCAGTCAGATGGAAACAACCCACTGTGCATCCTGTATTCATCTGGCATACCAGCTCTTAAATCAACCAATAAATAGCCAAAAGGTTTATTTGTGGCATCTTTAAAAGCTTCTAAAAAAAATTTGGTCTGACTGAGGTACATCTGTCCAGCCAGTATTTGTATCTGCATTTTGTCCCATGGGTTTTTAAACAGGACCATATATTTGGCATTAAGTGTGATGAGCCAGCTTTTCTTGCCTTGACAAAATACATTCTGTACAATCAGAAATATTAACTGTTTATGATGGCTGTACTTGGTAAACACATAATTGACTTCACTATTTTGACAGGCAGAGTCCATTAAATCATCTAGAACAACACCATTCATCTTCTCTGGGGGTAAGAGATCATCATCATCAGTGAATGACGCTGGTAACCCCTCCACAAATTTAATCTGTGGAAACTTTAACATCAGTTCACTGTACAAAGGTTGCCAACAGCTGTAAAACCAGACAATATTTTCAGGTTTATGTGATAAAGTGGTAACATAATTTTTCCAACAACTGCTTTACAAGAAGCTTTTCCCACTGTTAGATGGGCCAGCCAACATACAAGTAAAGGGATGCTGCAACCTGATATCCATTTTCAGTCCTCGGTATCCGTAAGGAAGTGTTCTGAAATCTGACTGTAACACTCGTTTATCATAAACTACTCTTTGGGTCTTGGACAGCGTTCTTGTTTCAAGGGACCACTGCTTCTTGTTTCAAACTATGCTGGGTTGCCTCACTGTGATTTTTTTAGATGTCTGTGACCCTGAGTAATCAAAAACCAGATATTTTAAGCTGTCAAAATTAATGTGTTCACAGTTACCTACATTAAGGGTGAAGCCTTTCACTTTAACAGCAATTTGTCCTCTGGACTGCCAATACCCATATATCTTGGGACCTGCAGACACAAACTCAGTAATGTGCTCAATCTGGAGGAAGCTCACTAGTCAATTCCCCTAAATAGTCACCTAGAGGGGATTCCAGTCACCTGGTCTAGACACAAAAATGGCAGAGTCTGTGTCATGATTCAGGCACCTGTACTGTAACTTATCTAGCAGTTTGTAGAGTTCTAGTCTGGCATATGTAGTGGTGAAACTAGCTATGAATATGTTGACATTGTTAAAATTTGGGTAGTGGTCTTTGGTATATTTCCAGCATAAACACGCTGTTTCATCGTCGATGAAACAGCACAAGGCCACATCATAATAGGGGGAAAACACATACTGGAAATGTTTGTCGGGGTCTGACACTAAACTGGTGGTGGGCAAATTAACTGTCTGTCCAAATTTACCCCAAAGAGAATTTAAGAACAGTTTCTGTATCTATCTCTTTGCGGGCTTAACAGTGATGTCAGCAGGGTTAAAATGCACATTATCTCTTTCAAAATACTGCTGTATGTACCTGACATTATCTGCTTCATTTTTCACCCATGAAGGGAAACCAGATGCCTCTTGCTTGCCTTTCAGATGCAGATTGATGTAGTCTCCAAACAGTTCTGTTGATGACTTTCTGAAATGCCACACTTCATAAATTTTTAAGATCTTGTACCCTTTTTCCAGTGCAAGGTTTAGTTCCACGGTACAGTAGGTACCAGTCAGTGCCCTTTGTTCATCATTGTGTGTGCACAGTGTCTGAACTTTGTCTACTGCACATACACGACATAATGTGAATGCAAGTTTTTTTTTCCAATCCTGGATGGCAGCACTGGAAAAAAGAGACCTCTTGGGGTAGAACTTTAATTTTTGCCAAACCAAAGTACTTACTTATGTCAGCAAAGTTCTCATAAATGATGGCAGGTTGACCCACTGGGTACTGTTTAGTTTTGTTGACAAAAGCTGACAGGCTGGTAAAATCATAATAGCAGATTGTCTCATTGGGCTGTATCTTGTAGTACAGAGAAATGGCATTTGTTCATCCTCGAACAGTGACTCTCTAGGTTTGAGAGGTTTGGGTAGTTCCCTGTGTCTCAAAAAATCAGTCTGCCCCCCATCTGGGGCCAACATTTTCCTCCACTTGTGTTCCCACAGGACTCTAATGGCAAAACAAATGAACCTTGTGCATTGTCCGATTGAATAATTGCCCAAAAAGTCATACCTGTCATATGATTTTGATCTTTGTTACAGTAACAGATGTTGCAACCATGGAAAAAATGCCCATTAAATTCAAAGGCAGTGGGAACCCCATTAATTATCGCGTAACCATCGAAAAAATATGGTCCCACTTTAAATTTCCCACCCCCGAAGTGCATGCTGAATAGCAATGTTTTCTTTCTCTGTTATGTACATTAACCACTGTATCGCAGGTGTGGAGAACCTCCTTTGCAGGCCGTGGTAATTACCTGGGGGGAGAACTGCAAGTGTGTGTTCTTTCAAAAACATAAATCTGTATGTGGCCATGCAGACACATGCAATGTTAGTATATTGAAAGGGATCTAAACAAACCTTTTCATGCTCTAAAATGTCACCATCTGACTGTTTTAAAACATGCATGGTTATCATGTTCATCACTTCTTGTCTAAATTTGTCACAGGCTTTTCAAAGAATTTCAACATCAAGCTGACAATAGTAGCGAAGCTGTTTTTTCAGATCAAATTCTGTATGTTGGTTGACTTGGTACCACTGCATGAACTCTGCTTTTTCTCTAGGCATCATATAATCTACCCCCTAAAATTTGGCATCGGGTAGAGAACCTACATAGTTTTCATTGGCCTTGGTGTTAAAAAAAATGTGGAAAGTGCCCTTCAGCAATTTCATTTTCAAAGCCAAAAGAGCCTGGAATTTTAGACAAATGCATTGGCATGAAACACAATGAATTTATAGATCTAATGTGTAGTGCAGATACTGTCATGGAGAGCAATTTCCCTCCTCGTGTGTGCAATTTGATACTAATTTTTTCCTTGACTAGCTGACTAACACTAAAATAGCTGTCATAGCCTTTAGCATTGTGAGCTATAAATGTGTAGTGTTTGAATGGCATATCTATAAAGTGCCTGACAAAATCTTTTACACAATTGTCTCCTTCAAATGCCCAATACCTGCTATCATCCAGTTACTTGGCATAAACATAATTTTGTGTGTTTGTGTTCCTGTTTCTTGTCTGGCCTCAAAATCAAACACTATATATTTCTCAGAGGTCTTCACTTGTTTCAGTGGAGACATGTAACACAAATGTTTGTCAGCAGTCATAAGAGAACTACATTTAGGACATCTGCCCATTTTACATTTATGATTTCATTTGTATACGGCAAAACATTCTTCACATAGATGCTTGAGTCACAGGGGATCATGCCTAAATCAGCTTTAGTCATGTGCCTCTCCAGACAATCTAAGGATCTACAAATGTTATATTTTGGACATTTCACTATACTGGCAATCTGTTCTGCACAGATTGGATCACAGCACACATTACATAATAGAATGCATGAGTGATGATTTTTGTAGCTGAAGGCTGATTGACAGTATTCACAGAGGTATCTGGCCCCTATAAATTTCTTGACACTTGTGACACCATATAAGTGATTGTTATTATGTAATGCAAATAGTGTTTTAGGATAGCTCCCAGACCCTGTTAAAAATGTTTGCCAGTTTCCTTCATTATGATATAGAACCTTAATAGTTACTCCTAAAAACTGTTCAGATTGTAGCACATCACTGAAACTGACAGGTGGGTGTTCTAACAAACCTATCTCAGCATGCAATATTTTAGCCTCACTGATCAATTGATTGTCGGTCAGGTGTCTGTTTAGGAGTGCAAGTACACTTCCAGCAAAATAAAAAAAAACATTATCTCTATTGTTTAATCAATCAAGTAGCGCCTCTTTTTCTCAGTTATTTTGCTACAGAGGATAGAACTCAGTGTACATCTAGTCCCCACCCCACCACCCTACCGGATTCTGATGGTTGTTATGACCAACTGTAAAGAATCATCAGCAATGATTTCAGTATTGCTTTGTAACCTGTCAGCTATGTGATCTAAGAATGTACCAGCATTTAACTCTTTTGGGTGTATTCTCCTTGTGAACAAGGGGTGATTTAAAGAGCCAGCACTCAACCGCAATTGTAGAAAGTCGTGTACCCCTAACTGAGGGATAATGTGGTCTAAAAGTTCTTGAATTGCTGATTGCACAGCTTGAATGACCTGGCTGAATGATGCTAGTCTATCAAGATTTACAAACATAAATGTCTGATAAAATTCTGTTGCTCTAAAGTTTCATAGCACATGCTCATAATGCTGAATTCTTTCTAAAAAACTGAAGGGAGCTGCTGGTTTTGTAATTTGGCATCTGACTGATTTTCAACAATCTGCTGTGATGCCCCATGGTGTAATATGATTTTGGCACACCTTATTTTCTTTCTCAGATGTTCTAGGGTTCTTTTATTTTTATCCCATGTACTTCTTTTTACTTGTCTACTATTTTTTCCATTCTTTTAGTGCTGCCCCCCTTTTTTTTCAGCCTATGAGATTTTCTGCCTTGTCACTGTTTCTAAGACAGTTTCAGTTCCAGCGCTTTGATTGTTTGATACATTTCTGCTACCTGCAAAACATGTTTCAGCTCTGAGTTAAATTCCTTAGATACACATATCAAAGCAAATACATGTTTTATCACAGGACTGTTTAAAAGGTAATTTTTTTTAAATGATGTCCCCTGTAACCTGCCATGATCCACAAGTCTTTTAAACAAGGCACCAGCTGTTAATGGAAAAAATGTCAGCAATGACTACAGTGCAACAATGTCCCTTTCCTCGATCTTAGGGTGAGGCACAGCTCTGTCTGCAACCCCTGAGCTGGTAGAAGGTTGTATCCTCTGATTAAAATGTAAACAAATGTCATTTATTGCATTTAAACATTCAGTGCTGGTAGTGGCAATTTCAGTAGGCCTCTGTTTGTTTTCACAAACTTCTGAATGTCTCTTTTTATGTTGTTTTTCCCTGAAGCACATGTTTGAACTGTTGACAAAATAAAAAGCAGAGCATCAGCCGATCACTTAAGCATTTTAAACATTACAGGAGTATCTATAAAGTAACATTGTAAGGTCTAAAGGGTCTCTAGGTCCATCATGTCTGCTCCCAAAGAAGAACTACAAATCAAAGGCTGCCTAGCTTTCATTTACATCATTATGAAGACACCTTCCAAAGATCATTCAAGCACACTTACACTAAAAAACAATTAAGACAATATAAATGTATGTCAAATATTTTCTCAAACTACAAAGCAGTTAAGCCATAACCCCAACACAAGCTAACCCCATTTTACTCAAACATATTTATTTTATTTATTTATTTAGCTTTTGTCTACCGGGTAAGTACACTAGACAAGTAATATGCCTATTTTCAGGAACGACCCGGGAGAGCACAACATGTAGAATACATACAAGGCAACTTAGGAGGAACAGCATATTACAGGAAATAATAACAAGTGTGGAAAAGAAGATGCACAATCAACAATTACACAACGTATAAAGGGTACATAGATTAACATTAGGGGCAGCAGAATTCAACTAGATTAATTTCACTAAGGGGGCTTAGGACAGTCACACACCATTGATTGTTTTAGATGAGACCACAGGGAGGTGTGAAAGATCCCATGGAAGGGGGCCGAGTGGACATGATCAGGGAGAGAGTTCCAGAGTCTGGGTGCATATGCAGCAAAGTTACGTTCCCCCATAAGAGTACGGGTGGGGGGGACTTTGAGCAACCCAGCAATCTGGGACCTGAGGTGGTAGGGCATGGGGTCCATTTTTGGGAGGAGTTGCACCAGTCCCAGTGGAATGCCAGTAGTGAGCACTTTCCCGGAGAAACTTCTGACACCGAAGTCCAGGTATTCGGCTGGGAGGAGCCAGCAGAGTTTGTCGTAGAGCTCACAGTGATGGGTGAGCTAGTGCATACCAACAGATATTATTATATGCCATGTTCCACCTGGCAAGATGAGTTTGGGGGGATGAAGTCCATAGCTGAGGGAGGGAAGAAGCACTCCTCTCACAAGGGCAAGTCTAGCCCCAATGGTTAGGTTGTATTTGGCCCTGTAGTCCAAGCTTAGCTTGCAATTTGTAGTTCTACAGATGTTGAGGATATGACTCCCCGTGTCAAGTTGGGGGTCAAGAGTAACACCAAGATATTTGATTGAGTTCACTGTTGGCAGCGTTGGTCCACCCCCACTAGTTATGTTGAGCAAGGCTGATGAGGCTTTGATCTTGGCCATGGAACCAAAGAGCATGGCCTGTGTTTTTTTTAGGTTCAACAATAGTTTGTGGTTAGTAACCCAGGTCAAGACATTATTGAAATCTTTGGACAGGCTCTGGTTTAGGGCAGAGGCATTTTGAGAATAGGCCACTATCACCAGGTCATCTGCATATAGGGTGGCTTGGCAATGAGAGATCACCAAGAGCAGTTGGTTAATAAAGTGCGAGAATAGGAGGGGGCCTAGCACCGATCCCTGAGGGACTCCCATGGTCACCGCCCTAGGCTCCAAGAGGGCCTTACTGAAGCAGGTAAACTGCTTTCTGCCCTTCAGGTAGCCCATTAACCAATTCATGGCATGGAGAGAGAGTCCAAGTGACCATAGCTGTGCTCCAAGTAGGTCATGATTGACAAGGTCAAAGGCTTTTGACAAGTCTATAAATATAGCACCCAACAGTTTGCCCTGGTCCATGGCAGATATGATGCTTGAAGTTACAGTAATCAGGGCAGTTGTGGTGCTATGTCCCCTTCGAAGCTATTCTGGGCCTTGGATAGCAGCTCGTGGGTGTGTAAATACTCAGAGAGTTGTTCGGCCACCACCTTTTCTAGAAGTTTGCTAACGGATGGGAGAATAGCAATTGGGCGATAGTTATCAGGAAGTTTGGGATTGCCCTGCTTCAAAACAGGGACTATCCTTGCCTCCTTCCAGATATCAGGGATTATCCCAGAGCTGAGGGATAGATTAAAAATGTGGGCAACTGGGGCGGCAATGTAAACAGCTCCTAGCTTAAGAAGCCTAGGTTCCAGGTTGTCAAGACCTGGACTGCAGTGCTGAGAGAGGGCAGCAAGGCATTTCAGAATGTCCAGAACTGATACCGCCCTGAGATTAAACTCTCTCCGAGAAGGTTGACCTACCCGACTTGGGGGGAAGGGATGATGGACGAGCTCCCCCTATCAGTCATGAAAAGTGAGGTGAGAGCCGAGAGGTCAGAGAAGTGTAGGTTAAGAGAGTTGGCTATAGTATGGGGATTATCACATGAGACTCCGTCTATAACCATATCCATGACACCCGAATGGGCTGACCCACTGATGAGGGATTTGATATTCCTCCAAAACCTCCTAGGGTCTCTGGCAGAGCTAAGTAAGGCAGACTTACAGAAGTCACTCTTAGTCACCCTAGTGGCCTTCTTACACTGATTCCTGAGGTGCCAGTATCTTTGGAGATTAGAAGGATCAATGGATCCCCTGGTACAGGCCCAGCATTTGTCTCTCTCTTGCATCTGGGCTAGAAGATTACCATTCAGCCAGAGAGTAGCAGTTCCCCTCACCCTCCGAGTGACCTTAGGGGCATGTCTGTCCTGAAGGTCTCCAAAGGTATCATTGAAGCAGGAGGTTGCCACTGAGGGGTCAGAGGCTTCAAGCACCCTAGATCAGTCGGTACATCTTAAGTCATCCAGGAACCCCTCTGAATCAAACCTGGAGTAATTTCTGACTTGTATGATTTTGTGTGGACTTTTAGGGGAGGGAATTTTCCAGACACAGAACACCGGGGAGTGGTCTGAGATGGAGTTGGATAGCGTGCCTGCTGATGCTATCCTCTTCAGATGGTTAGACAAGATCCAATCCAGCAGGGTGCTAGAGGAACCATTTGCCGTCTGTCTGGTCGGGTCATGAATTAGTTGGGTTAGGGTTAGGCTGGCAAGTTGAGGTTCAAATTTCTTAATATTGCTACTCTCCCAGTTTAGGTTGATATCACCCATGAAAATTAGTTCATTGTCACCTATACTGGGCCTGACAGCATCCAGAAGGTAGGTAAGTCCAGTTAGACCTCCTCTAGGAGGGTTATAGGCACACACCAGATGCAGTTTCTTTGTATCCCCTAACAGCAGAAGCACATGAAGTAGCTTACAAGGGGGATGTTCAGGTTGCAGGTAAGTTTCCAGGGAGATTTTTAGGTGGTTTCTGTGGTAGATAAGGATGCCACCCCCCTCTTACCCACAGCCCTGTCAAGGCAGGTGAACTCATATCCTTAAAGGGAGCAGGCGGGGTCAGGAATGGAGGGTTTAAGATGAGCTATTTTTAGCCCCATACTTATGCTCCAAGCAGCAGGGATATTAGTAGATGGATTAGGGGGTCCAGGGTTGGGCTCGATATCCCCAGCCATAAGTAATGCAAGAAGGAGGAGCCAGGGAAGGTACCACTGCCTAAAGAGTCTGTGACCACCAGGATGATTAATGGTACAGATTTTCTTGACCCTGGCTGCGTACATAAGGCACCTAATGTCTAGGCTGAAGATAATACAGTGGTACGTCTCATTAGTTGCCAGCAAATTAGAGTAGGAGAAGTCAATATCCTTATGGGAGGAGGGCCACTTCCAAAAATCTCTCAGGGATATTGGGGGAGAGGTGGCACATTGAAGGAGGGCCAGCCCTAGCGACAGCCCTATGAGCAGAAATGCCATGGGGTGGCCAATGGCCTACCCTTAGTCACTGCATTGGGAGCTTCCCTACCTTCCCCAGGTAAGGACAGGGGGAACCAAACCCTTATCATGGTTGGAGGCACAATGAGACCAGCGTGGGGGAGTATGCCCAGTCACCCTGCCAGGGATAGCCTGGAAGGAAGGGTGTAGTGCTCTCACCCTGTGATTTCACCACGCAGTAAGACTGCCAGCAGATGGAGGCCTGAGTGCATTCAGTTTGCCAAGGCTATGTCCCACTGGGTTAAAGAAGGCAAGTCCAGGCACGGCGACCAAAGTAGCCGAGGCAACCGGAGGTGCTAGGGATGAAATAACCCTGTGCCTAGAAGGCAAGTCCAGGCATGGTAACCAAAGTAGTCTGGGCAACCAGAGGTGCTAAAATAACCCTATGCCAACCCCCAGCTCCAAAAGCTGTAGAGGACAGACATCAAGAGTCATAAAATACAGCATTGTACAACATAAATGTGGTAGGACAACACTAGACAGAACTATATGACAGAAACTTATAGTATTGGTGGCAACAGAAAATAGTCTTGTAGTGGTCCCTGACTCAGGTTAAACAACAGTACTGCCCAGCAGAAAATAGTCTTATAATAGTTCCTGAATCAGGTTAAACAACAGTACTGTCCAGCAGGATTAATATACCCAATGGTTCACATAACATGACCGATCCAATAACAGGGAGGAGACTTGTGCAGGAGAAACCCCCCTCGTTAGACAAGGAGAACCTCCTCTATTGACTGAAAGCGTAATGTAAATGTCAAGGGGCGAGGCCAGCACACATATAAACTCACCCACCAAACAGGGAGAGAGGGTGGGCCACAAAAGAGTTTTTTCTGCAGATTCTCTCCTGCACCTGGGCAGGGGCCATGAGCTTGGGAGTGCAGCTGTTTTCCGCCGAGGAGGCCTGCCGGAGCTCACAGACTGATGTGTAGTAAGACAGATGTCCCCTAATAGATATATAGCATTGTATTTATCTGACACACATCCACACACACACACACACACACACACACCAGTCAGACAGATGCTACTTACGTAAAACAATGTAAATGCTAGCTATTTTCTTAAACTTGCACTACAAAGCATTTAAGCCAATATAAATACATTTGTTTATTGTCAGCAAACATTTAAATTAACCCAACACAAGCTAACCCCCAACCACAATCTACAACGATTACCGTCACCATTTTACAAAACATATTTAGTAAGACAGATGGCCCCGAATACATATATAACATTGTATGTATCACACACACACACACACACACACGTCAGACAGAGGCTACTTATGTAAAACAATGTAAATGCATGCTATTTTCTCAAACTTGCACTACACAGCATTTAAGCCAATATAAATACATTTGTTTATTGTCAGCAAACATTTAAATTAACCCAACATGTGCTAACCCCCAACCACAATCTACAAAGATTACCCCCACCATTTTATAAAACTTATTTAGTAAGACAGATGGCCCATAATAGATATATAACAGTGTATTTATCTGTCAAATCCTCTACCAATCAGATAACACACAAAAAAAGCAGACTGGATTTTAGTTGTAATAACAAGCATACAAGTAGATACGTTTTACACATTTTCAACCAGAATACATACATTGTGGTTCTGGTATTGATAGACCGGCTTCCATTATCTCACTAATAGAGAGATCTTCTGAATCAGACCAGCTGTTCATGATCATAAAGTTTTCAAAACTATGAATTTCTCGTCTTCGAAGCCCTAACTATATACAAGACTCAGCCAGATGAACTCACGCTATGTGAATATCACAAGGTTTCTAGAAGACAGACCCCATTGATCCTGTATGTTGATGTCATCTCTTATGACTAGCAACACACATCAGCATGTTTAGTAAGAGTTTATTAATATCAACTATCATCTATGTGACTATCACAAGGATGGCAAAAGGTTTCTAGAAGACATACCTCATTGATCCTCTATGGTGATGTCATCTTGTATGACTAGCAACACACGTCAGCATGTTTAGTAGGATTTTATTAATATCAACTATCATCTATGTGACCATCTCAAGGATGGCAAAAGGTTTCTAGAAGACAGCTCCCATTGATAACTATAGTTATGTCATCTCTTGTGATACATACAAGACATTCCCCCATTGATTCTGTTTGGTGATGTCATCTCTTATGACAAGCAGCGTGCATCAGCATGTATAGTAGGAGTCTATTAATATCAACTATCCTCTATGTGACCATCACATGGCTGGCACAAGCTTTCTAGAAGACAGCTCCCATTGATAAATATGGTTATGCCATCTCTTGTGTTACATAGAATGACTAGTATGTGATTTTTATATTGTAATGTTGGACAGGGAATGTTTAATAGGAATTTTCTTAAGTTTCTCAGAGTATAAAAGTCTCCATGAAGCAGTCTACTGGTTTTTCAGTTTTACATAGGTAATGCAGAACAGTTTTTATTGCTTTCTGGGGGTTAAAACACTCTTAAATACTTTCACCAGTACATTGATATATATTTAATAGAAATACTGTATATGCTTTTAATAAGCAGTGATCTTTGTAAATGATCTTTTTCAAAGGAAATAGAAAAATATGTTTAGTTTCTGATATCAAAATACCAGATTTCTGATGTATTCATTTGAAAGAAAATGTATGTAGAGAGTATAGCTTTTTTAAACATACTTTAGGATTTGAAGCAGTTTACTTAGACTACAAACTCTTGAAACATCAGCTTCAATGCTGGACACACACACGCACACACACACACACACACTGTCTCTGCTTTTAAAGTTAGAACTCATTTTTTTCACATTAAAAAAGAAATCACTGTTTTTTCATAAATACTTAAAATGCATTGTGTTAAAAGAACTCCCTTAAACTGAAGAGATAAATGTTCTTACAGTCCTCCAAGCTTCAAAGCACATTTCGCATGAAAAAATCCCCCAAGTAAAAAGGCACCCAGGAGTCATACCACAGATTGACAGGGGGAGGTTGAGAGAATGCCAGATAGGTGATGGTGGGGTAAGGTGAGAGGAGGGGAGAAACTTGAGTTCCAGGTAGGTGATGGGGTGCAATGTAGGTAGTGGTGGGGCAAGGAGAGAGGAGGGGAGAGACTCAGGTTCAAAGTAGGTGATGGGTACAAGTGTGGTGGTGGGATAAAGTAGGAGGATGGGAGAGTTTGTGCCAAGATATTGTGGCAAGGGGTCAAGGGATGGAGGATGGATTCAGGTTCGAGCTAGGATGGGGTGGTTGTGGTTCACGGGGAAGTAGGATGGACTTGGGTTTGAGCTTGGATGGTATTGTGGAGGTTCAAGGGGACTGGGGATGGAGGAGGAAGGATGTAGGAATGTAGAATGGGAATGATGTGTCATTTCTGGGTTTGAGAATATGTAATTTCCTGCGTTTCGTACGTCACTTCATGTGTTTGATGTGGGACATCCTGCGTTTAAGGCGGGACATCCTGTGCAGAGGGCAAAACTTCCTGTGCAATACGGGGACAATTTTGATTGGTCCATTTTAGGCCATGTCCACCTGTCAAATGGCATGGCGCATGCTGGTTGGCTGAAATTTAACATTTAACAAGTTATATGAACTCGGCACTACTCTTGTTCTTGCACATCTCTTTTTCTGAAAGATGCTAACCTCTTGGACTTTGAGTCCACTGAGGTACTTAAAAGTTTCTATCATGTCCCCCCTCTCCCTCCTTTCCTCAAGGATATACATAGTAAGCTCCTTTAGTCTCTCCTCATATGGCTTCTCTTGCAAACTTTGCACCATTTTAGTTGCCCTCCTCTGGACTGCCTCCATCTGTCTATGTCCTTGTGGAGATGGCATCTCCAGAACTGGATGCAGAACTCCAGATGGGATCCCACCAACTGTCTATACAGAGGGATATCAGCTTCCTGTTTTCTGATGGTGATGCCTCTCCCTATACATCCCAGTATCCCCCTAGCCCTACCTACTGCCTTCTCACACTGCTTGCCAACCTTAAGGTCATCTGATATTGTTACCCCCAGGTTCCTTTCCATTTTTGTTGTTGTTACTACCTCCCCTCCCCCCATTGTGCACTCTTCTCCTGTTTTTTTTTTGTTTTCCAGGTGCATTATTTTGCACTTCTTTGCATTGAATCCAAGCTGCAACACTTCTGACCATTCCTCCAACCTTGCCAAGTCCCTTCTCATCCTTTCCACACACCCTTGTGTATCAATCCTGTTGCAGATCTTTGCGTCTTCTGCAAAGAGGCATACTTTCCCTTCCAGTCCCTCTGCAATGTCACTTATAAAGACATTAAAAAGGACTAGACCAGTCCTGAACCCTGCGGTACCCAACTAGTAACCCCCCTTTCTTAAGAGTGTACTCTGTTTACTATTACCTTCTGTGTCCTGTTGTCCAGCCTGTGTTTTACCCAGGCTACCACCCTGTGACCCACTCCCAGGCTGGCAAATTTGTTTATTAATTTTTTGTGTAGGACTGTGTCAAATGCCTTGCTAAAGTCTATATAGGCCATGTCCACAGCTCCTCCCAGGTCTACTACTTTGGTCACCCAGTCAAAGAAATTGATTAGATTCATCTAACAAGACCTTCCCACTGTGAATCCATGCTGCTTTAGGTCCTGCACCCCACTGACCTCTAGGTGCTCAACAATTCTTTCCTTTAGAAGTGATTACATCATTTTTCCTACCACAGAGGTCAAACAGACAGGTCTGTCATTTTCTGCCTCTGTCTTGCTCCCACTTTTGTGAAGAGGAATCACATCCACTCTCCTCCAGTACTCAGGTACCACACCATCCTCCAATGATTTTTTAAAAAGGCTAGTCAGTGGTGTCACTAGTTATCCCCTTAATTCTTTTAGAATTCTGGGGTGAATCCCATCAGGCCCCATTGCTTTACCCATCTTCAGTTTTAGGAGTTCTTTCAGAACCCTTTCTTCTGTTAAAGGACTGGGATCGACACCCCTATTCAGAGTGCTTCCATTAATTGGATTAGGTACCTTCCCCTCCTCCTCTTTTGTGAATACTGAGCAGAAATATTTATTCAGTATCCCTTCTTTTTCACTGACCCTCTCTGCCCTCCCACAGTCCATTATATTCAGCCTTACTATCCCTCCCTTTGTCTTTCTACGCTCCCTAATGTACCTATAAAAGGTTGTATCCCCCTTCTTAACCAAGTTGGCTATCTTTTCCTCAGTTTTGGCCTTTGCTATTTTGACTGTCTTCCCTGCTTCCTTCTTCCCTCTCCTTACAGCTCTTTACATCAGTAAAAAAATGTAAGTATCCAACTAGCTAAAATACAAAAGATATATAAAAACTTAGTGATTATGGCCATTTTCAAATACTGTTTCTGACAAATGATGAGACCATAAGCCATTCTGCATTTTGTAATGCACTCCAGACCAATTCCATCAGTAAGAGGTAATTAGTTTGAAATAAATGCCTATATTTAGGAACTATCCATAGCCCTAAATTGGTAAACTATGGGGCTGCCATGTAAGAGGGTACGTTCTCTGTAGATCTGAGCAATCAAACTTAGAAATTGGAAGGACCACCATTAACTCCAATTAATCTTGTTTCCTGATTGAGACACAAATCAATTTACTGTGTACTGTATAATGCAGCAGGGATATACTCTTCCAGATTTGTTAACAGCAATAACATGTCATCTGCATATAACAAAGTGGTTACAGCTTTGGCACCTTATGAAATACCAGATAACTGGAGATTAGATCTCAAGGCAACACAATAGTGAGTGACTTCAAAGCCAAGTTAAACAAAAGGGGG
This sequence comes from Neoceratodus forsteri, assembly GCA_016271365.2. NCBI lineage: Eukaryota > Metazoa > Chordata > Ceratodontiformes > Ceratodontidae > Neoceratodus > Neoceratodus forsteri. The sequence continues at coordinate 1,024,662,930 of CM028129.1, forward strand.
ACAATGGGCTACACTGCATGGACCCCTAATTAAATTAAAGTAATCTGTAACAGTATCATAAATCTGCAGTCAAGATCTAAGGGATTTATAAATGGCTTGTTGCCAGGAAAGAAATGTATCCCAAAATCCATATCTCTAAGTACCATACAGAGGTGATCCCACTTAACATGGTCAAAATATTTTTCTGCATCTAGCAAGACCACCACCAAATGACATCCCCTCCTCAACTTTCCCTATTAAGCTTACCAGTGAACAAAAATTAAAAGCTGTATACCTCTCTGTTATAAAACTGGCTTGATCAATGGTATTAAAGACAAAAGGACATTTTCAAGGTGCCAAGCAAGAACTTTAGTCAAAATTTTAAAATCTGTAGCCAGTCCAGTGCTGTGGAGAGCTGAGGATCTATCACCTTACCTCCAACCACACCAGTGACTTGAATTTGGTAATGGACCAGGGTCACTTGGGGTTCAGTCACATGAGCAAGGTTTGAGCATCCTGAGACAGTTCTCCTTCCTTGGAGAGGAGGAGTTTTGAGTCCTGCCACTTGCCTGCCACATACAGAGGTTGGGTGGCAGTGCAGCTGGGACAAGCAGATGTATGGTGGTCATGTGCTGATGTATCTTGCATGTGCATTAATATCCACACATGTGTGGGCATCACTTGCAGATGCCCCAGAGAAAAAGAAGAAGGAAAATGCCATGTCTCACTCAACATCCCCTACCGGCACCACACAACCTTATGTGGCTGGCCACATGCTGACAACTCTGTGTAAATGGTGGTTAACCTTTAAGTCCATGAGATGGGTCAGTGACAAGGCTGGTGTAAGGTCACCAGGATTGAAGACAGTAGATGAAGAAAAAGGAGGCAGTATAGCACAGTGGTTTAAGGCTCTGAGCTTCCAATCTGGTGACATCCAGCAGACCAGACCTGGGTTTGAATCCCACAGCTTCCACTTGCATACTGTGTGACCCTGAGCGAGTCACTTAACTTCTCTGTGCTCCCAGGTCACACCTGTAAAAAAGCTTTTAGCTTAGTGTGCTATTTCTGGTTAAACAACTAAAATAAATAAAAAAAAATGTATAAAAAAAAAACAAAGTTACAATCTGTGTTTAATAGGAGACCAGCTCATCCCTACGTTTGCCTGCTTTTAGGTAATCAAACCACACTGGCCTCATCAAATGATTTGAAGAGAGTATTGTCCTGTAGAGGCCAAATCCAAGTCTCATACAACATCTGAGTTAAAGTATTTAAAACCCACGTATTCAGTTCAGTAGGTATACAATTGGCCCTAGTGATTTATCAGATGTAAGGGACCCCACTTCCTGTACTATCACCTTTTTAGTTTTTTGGAGCTTCCAATTACTGTAAATCATGATCTGTTAAAGCAGCTGTATTTCTTAGCCAAAGAATCATTATATAATGTTTTAGCAAAAATGTCTTTCTGATATTAGCAGATTCATCTTTACTGTATTTTTAATTTTGTCAGATATGTTTAAAACAACTTTAATGAGTTATGTCATTATATATGGTCACCACTCACAATTTTTTTTAAATCTCCTTTGCTGAGGTTACCTGTTGAAAGTACATATGAGATGTGTACTGTGAATGTAATAGGATGGTGTTACCATATGCTTCTGATGGTAACCAGCACAGCATTGTACAAAGATATTGCATTGCTTCATGGAAGGCATGGCATGGGAGGAAGCTCATTTAAAAACTTCAAAATCACGTATCTTAGGAATTAAACAAAACCCCCCAAAAAAGGTATGTTGATGTTTTTGTCAGAAAAAAAATATTACTGAAAAAATGACATGGTGACTAACAATACTGCTGCTTTAAATGAGGCATGTCCAAGGTCCAGTAAAAAGGGATGAGGATTGGTCACCTATGTGCTACTGCCCCCATTGATATACTGTACAAAGTCTTGAATTACTAAACGAAGGCTTCACTGATCTCCTTAGGGTCAGGTGCTTGGGAAGAAGTACTAAAAAGCCTACCACATCTGCTCTGTGCATCTCTCTTATGTTGTCAAGCCATTATTTTACTGTTCTTATTACTAAATTCATAGTATCTAGCATTATAATATGCCAGACTGCCCTCAGCAATAGCAGAGTTCAGTTTGTTGCACACCATTTTTATGTTCACCCTTGTGCTTCTGTGCAAAGAAAATATGTTGGTATGACAGTGGGTTTTGAGAGGTGTGTCACTGTCAGTCCAATGCTGGGCAGTCTGCAAAAGGCTCATCAGCATCAGGCTAATCATCAGTTAGGCTGATGGTGACACTGTCCAGATCTTGTAGGTGGAAGCTGTGTGTATAGTTCAAAGGAAAGAGCTGGACAAATCATAGGGCAGCTCTTTCCTTTGATCTACGTAATGCAACCCTGACAGGAAAGCTGAGCAGCATCCTGATCAGCCTGCTGTAGTCTTCACCACCAACATAACCTGAAATAAAGAAAACCATCCCTCCTACCCCTTCCTTCTTAATTTTCTGACACCAGGGTGCCCAGTCCCCAATGCTGGCTACTAATCCCTCCGCCTTTTTCACTGTACAACATCGGGGTACCTACCACAGTGTCACTAAACATAAGAAAACCATCCCTCAATACCTACCGCCTCTTCATTGTTAATTTTCTGACAGTGGAGTGCCAAGTCTCTGGTGCTGGCTACTATTCCCTACCTCACCCATATTCATTGTGCAACACTGGGGATCCCAGCCCCGGTGCTGCCAAACATAACACTGACACTGAGGTGCCCAATCCCCAGTGTAGTCTTTTTAAAAAAAATGTTATACACCCCATAAAAAAGAAAACAACTGATGGATGCCTGTTGCTGCTGCTATTACCCTCCCACTCAGCACCCATTCATTTTTCTACACCAGGGTACCCAATCCCTGTGTAAGCTGCTACTCCTCACCCCATCTGTTTTCATTGTGCAACACCAGGGGAACCCACCCTCTGGCATTGCAAAACAATGCCAAGACTGGGGTGCCCAATCATAAGTGTCAATACCTGAAATAAAGAAAAACATACCTTGTAGATTGTTTTTTTAATTTTTATACACCCTGTATAAAATAAAACCATCTATTGATGTCTGTTGCCACCACTGTTATCTTTCCTTACCTTACCTTCCAAATCAGCACCCACCCCCACCCACCCGCACCCCTTACTTACCTACTGAAAGTCCAGTGCCATAATCCTGGAGCCACATCTTCACTTTTCAGTGCTGAACTGGGAACTGAGGAAATATGTGGTTCAATGTATTTCAATGGGTTTTGAACTTGTATTCATAACATGGTCATTTTTGAATATTATTCCCCAAAATGTTCAATATGGCCTTTTTGGGAACCCGCCTCATGAACAATGGCAATAAAATTATGCAAATCCATCCCAAAGGTGATTTTGTGGTCACTAATTGAAATCACCTTTTGGGCAGGATTTGACATTTTTCATCACCCTTGTTCATGAGGTGGGGTCATAAGAAGGCTTTATTGAAAAGGTGGGGTACATATTTTAAAGTAATGTTCTGAGTGTACATTGAAATGTTTCAATGCACACTCACAAATTTGGTAATTTTCAATATTTTCACCACCAAAATATCAACACAGACATTTACTTCACACCAACTCATGAATATGACAGCTGTCATTTTTCAAATCCTGACCAAAATGTGTTCTTGTACATGTGGCATGAAATGGCATTTTGGCCACTGATTTATAAATGACACTTGGCATGTTCAGAAGAAGTAGTAATAAAAAGACTATGTTGAAATTTTGGGGTCAAAATGTGAAAAAAAAAACTACAGTAAGTTATAAAGAAATGTTGAATTTGTTACTTCATGGAGAGGGTGATGGAGGCCTGGAATAAACTACCAGAGGAAGTGGTGGGGGCTGAAATGGTGGAGGAATTCAAGAGAACATGGAACAGACATAAGGGGTTGGTAAGTGGGGGGAATGCGAGGTCCCATTTCAGAGGTAATGAATAAGGGGTGAGGAGAAGGGGCAGGCTTGATGGGCCGGAAAGTCCTTTTCTACCATCAGATTTCTGTGTTCCATCATTTACTCATAGCTTCATTTCTGCAGATTTTGGCCCCTAATGTTCAACAAATCATTTGTGCTACCTCATATCCTGAATGTGACAGGTGCCATATTTCAAATCACCTCCGAGACTTGGGCTGGATTTTCAAAACACTCTGAAGGTGCAAAATCATTTGCAAGTCCCCAAAAGTTCCGCAGCTGGTGAAAAAAAGGCCAAATTGTGCTGAGTGGTATCCACAAAACTTCCATAGCTGCAGAAAAAATACACTGTTGATTGTGGAAAAAAGTGCAGCTGCAGATGTTCCTGAGGGGGGAAAAGCCATTGAAAAGTATGGCATATCTCCTTAAACGCTGTTCTCAGCCAGAGTTTTTTTTTCATTTGCGGAAAAAATGTTACACACATGCTGCACCACAGAAAGTGAGGTGTAACTCTCCCTGAGTAAAATGCAATGTACCAACAAATGAAATATAATTATAGTGGAGCTCCAGGCACCAAGCAACAAAAAATCAGTGGGTGTATAGCAGTGTCAGTTGTTACAACAAAAATAGCACACATTGTCATTGAAAGGCAACAAACTACAACCACTAGACCCAGTGCAGCCCACAAAGGAGCCCAACAGGCAGTAGAGGCAGAGCTGGTAACAGCCTGCAGTGCGTGCTACTGAAGCAGGCCACATAAACATTCTAGGGAGAGACGCAACCATCAATTCCACCATCAGTTATAGATAGCCACTGTGGTGCATGGTCCTGCTGGTAACAGTAATGCTACAGTGGTCCCAGTTGAGGGAATGGCTGCAGGTCTCTCTGTGAGTACTTTCTGCTACATCTATGGCAGGACTGTCAAAAAGTCTGCTGCTCTAGTTAATATGGATTACCTGTTGTTATGCTTGCTGAGTCTTTTCCTGAGCTGTGGATCCACACTTGTGAATTTTCAGCAGCTGTAGAAAAAAATGTTGCAGATTTTCAGCACTTGCAGAATTTTGCAACTTGCCTGCTTTGTGATTTTCCGCAACTGAGGAAATTTTCTTTGTGAATATGTTGCAACTAAATTTCTGCATTGCTACAGGTTATTTTTCCACAACTATGGAATTTTTGGTTCTCTTTGAGAATCCAGCCCCTTGTTTTTACAGTTGCACTGTAAAATCCCCTTTCAGATGGCATCTAAAAAAAATTCACCTGACTTGATCATAACATCTAGTTTTAAAAAGACTATTGGAAATTTGTGGTCAAAAAGTGGAAGTCCTCTGAAAATTAAATATTACAGTACCTCTCAGCTGGCCTGTCCTGTCTAAATACAATCTAAAAATATGTAAAAACAGAACACCACTGACAATGAGATATTGCATTTCTTCTGGTCCATCCTACGTAAATATATAGCAAAATTGTATAGAAGCAAGATCTGGTACAACAGCAATGCAAGTGGCAAACATTCAGGAATAACAAATGCATGCTTTAATAGGGATAACTCTAAACAATTCTGTAATAAGATTACTTTGATGCCCTGCCAATAATTGAGAGGCAATACAGCATAGTAGTTAAAAGCAGTGAGTTGCTAACCTGGAGAACTGGGTTTGAATCCTACAGCCACTACTGAGGTAAGACTGACTGATCTGTAGTTCCCTGCCTCCTTCCTGCTGCCACTCTTGTGGAGTGGGATCACATGAGCCCTTTGCCAGTCTTCAGGACCCTCTCCTGTGCTCAGAGACTCACAAAACAGTTCTGCTAGTGGCTTTGCTAGTTCCACCCTTAGCTCCATTAGTACCCTGGGATGTATGCCATCAGGTCCCATTGCCTTGTCCACCCTGAGCTTAGCAAGCTCTTGTAGAACTCTTTGTTTTGTAAAGGAACTTGTGCATACCTCTCTCTCCTCCCCTGTGTCCATGGTGCTGAGTTGTGGGCCCCTGCCATACCTTCTCCTCAGAAAATACTGAGCAGAAGTATCTATTTAGGATAGATGCTTTTCCTTGGTACTTCTCCATACACTCCTCCTTATCCCCTTAGATCTTAGCAATGCCACTTCTGAGCTTTCTCCTTTCACTAATGTATCTATAGAAACCTGTGACCCACACTGTCAGAACCGTCAAAAGCACTATCAGACATACAGTATAGATGGGTAAATGAAATCAGTATATTGGCAACATTTAGTACTGAGGTTAATGTGGCTAGCATTTGGCAAATGGGAATCTTCCAATCTAAGTGAGCTTCCAGTTTATATGTATTCAGTATAAGTGGGCTGCACTGTATTACATATGCATGCAATTCCTGCAATTGAAAATTCAGGTTCTGAAATCAAAGTTCATTAAAGGTGGTGTTTTGGGTGAAGAAGACTAAGCCCAAATTTCTAGCCATGCCAAACCTAGAAGGTCCAAGTCCATAGGCAGTAAAGAATAGAAACAGTATGTGTCACTTGACCACAAGTTGATGCCAGTGAATCTGAGCCCAAATCTTCTCCCACCTTGGTGCTCAAATCCAGTTCAATCTGTTGAGCTTTTTTCGCTATCTCATGAGTGTGGCCATTCCATATCACACAGTTTTGCAGGCAGGAGAAGTTGGTGCTGGGCTTTGTGTTGCTGCAGAATGTCCCAGACTCAGTCAAATGCCTTCCAACAGAACTAGATGCTGTAAGCTAGTTTGGGGAATAATGATATTGCTGCTTCTGTGTAACAGAAATGTTCCTTTGCCTGGCAGTAGTAAGGGCTCTATCCCGGTCCCCAATTCCAGTGCAAATGATTACAATGGTCCATGTTGCTGGAGGGTCAACTGGAGTGCACAATGGGGTGAGGTGGTAGGCTCTACCCATGGAGATTTATGGATCCTACTTCATGAAACCAGGATCTGAGGAAGGAAGGTGTGGGTGAAAACGAGAGGATTTTCCACCCTGGCCATTTCTGGGAGCCTCACCACATGTATGTTTCTCTTCAGAGCTTGATTCTTCAAGGTTTCTAGGCACTGCTGGAGAAGCAAGTTCTCTTTAATCAGGCCCAAGGTTGAGTCTTGCATGTTTGTGCATTTCCTTTCTAATCTTTGGATTGCCTGTTCCAGTGTGTCCACCTTAGTCTCTAGGGTGGTCACATGAGGAATAAAGGAGTCTGGTTTGCGGTCCTTGTCTTGAACCAACTTTTCAAGCTGGCAAAGTATCTTATTAATCATTTGTAATGAGACATCACTGGCTCCTTGGTTGTCTGCCACATTAGAGGAGGCCTTTTGCTGTGACTGCTTCATCTCTTTATTCTTGTTAGGGAGCAAAAAAGTCACTCAGTGTAGCTGTAGATTTTGGCTTTCCCATTCTGATATGTACTGCTATGGTAAATAGTTGTTATTGCTGTTTGGTGTCAGAATAGTAAGGAAAGATGAATAAATCACACTTTTAAATTAATCTATCTCAGGTGCTATATCAAGGTACATCTGTTCCTGTCTATTACTAAATCCCACCCCTTAATTGTATATTACTGAGAACATTTAATTTACTGACTGTCCCACATAGAATGACATTTGTTTTAGAAGAATTTAATTTGTAATAGGGCATTTAAAAAAAAAGAATGCTGGCCTTCAAAGGCCATTTGAGGAGATGGATGGACTCTCTCTATACAGTCATTGGAGGTGTTAACCACCATATCATCTGCTTAAAGTTAGTAGTCTGTTCAACTAATATACTCTCCCAAACCCAACAAATTCAGGGTAAAAAGTAGGGGCCTAAAATGGACCCCTGTGGGATTCCTCTATCTATAACCAGATCCCCTGACTGCTTCCTCTTCACTACTGTCCTCTGTTCCCTAAATATAAGATCATTTGTAAACCACCACAGGATCCTAGTACTCAGACCAATTCCCATCAATTTAACATCTTCATATGGTCCACCGTGTTAAAGACCTTGGAGAGGTCAACAAATATGTCCCCAGTTTCTTTACCAAGTTCCATTGCTTTGTTGACATCATCCAAGACCCCTGACACTGTAGTGATTCTATTGCATTTTTATGAAAACCTGACTTATATTTATCAAATAGACCCTTATTCTCCACATATAATGCACCTGTAAATGTCCAGCCATGAATCTTTCTAAAAGTTTTTGCTACTACTGAATGTAAGGAAGTTTGTCTGTAATTTGTTATCAGGTCAGGGTCCCCCCCTTTAAAAATGGGTACAACCTTTGCCCTTTTCCACCCTATGGAATCACTCCCTCCCTCAGGAACAAGTTGAACACTTAAACCAAATGTTCCAAAAGCTGTAGAGCCGAACACCTCTGAAATGTAGGTTTGAAATTATCTATCCCTCAACTTTTGTCCATTTTTTGTTTAAGAAGCTGATCTCTAACCTCTTCTTCAGTAATCTCTTGAAATAAAAAAAATGTTCTCTGATTTTCTCATTTATGGTCCCACCACCCCCTATATTTTGCTAATTTTCAAATTTCTCTGCATCTTCAAAAAAAATATTATATTTATCTGGTAACTCAGCCTCTCCAACAAACTCATTCACATCCTCTGATATTAATATGGTCTCCTTATTTATTTCCTTTCCATTTAAAACTTTTATTGTTTTATAGATTTTTGCAGGATCAGCTGCCAGATCATTTGTTTCATTCTTGAAGAACTTTTCTTCTGAGGACCTACATTACTCTCCATTGCAAATCTGTTTCTTGCTGTTCTATACATTTGCCAATCTTCAGGTTTACCCACGTATTTCAAACTTTTTCCCAATATTTATTTTTGTCTACTTTCAATTTCATGAAGTGAGGGTTAATTCACACTGCAGAATCTTTTCTTTTAATTTTCTTTGATTTTAAAGAGAAATGTATCTTAAATAGTGTATATACTGTAGTTCGACTGAAAGATAATTCCAAGTATCATTTATGTCTGGGATTAGGTATAACCTGTCCCAATTAAAGTTGTCCAGATCATCCATCAGTTTGAAATAGTCAAATGACTTGGGTGATCTACACTGTTCAAACTTGGGTGATCCCTGAATTGTTTGCTGTCCCCTTGTGCAGAAGATAGTATGATGATGATGTCCACTGGCAAACTCTGCAATAGTGCCAAATTCACTATGGAGATGTTGAGAATTTGTGAATATTAGCTCTAGCATGAAAGCTGTTGCAGGAGACTTAGCTGTAACATGCGTTGACACAGCAATTAACTGTTTAAGTCCTAAGGTTAGAGAAGCCTTCTGCAGGTGTGTAGATTTTTCAGAAATCATCCAAAATAAATTAAAGTCCCCTGACATGTGATGTAAGGGGTCAAAATGTTGATCAATCCAGATATTTTAGTTGGGTACAATCTGAGTGGTATATAACATGCAAACAAAAGTATTGGTTTACCCACATGTAAGTGTAATTCTATTACTAGCCCTTCACAAACATCACTACGCATTTTTAAGCAATTTTTTTATAAACAATTTTATTTTGACAATAAATGATAATAAGGGCTGTAATTAATTCACATCAGTCATGGATTTCATGATTACCATGAAATCTGCTCAATGCCCTGAAATTGTGAAATGCTTTATTGTTTTTTTTGGTTTTAAATTCAATCCAGCACTCCGGTCCCAAAGACTGTGGAATCCCACTACTTGTTCCAATGGCTGCAAACAGTTGAAATAAAACAGTTTAGACACTCCAAAGGCTCAGACTCACTGGGAAAAATTCAGACAGTGTCCCCATGACAGCCAAATGGTAAACACCTCACTCAGTTTGAGTGGCTGTCATGTAAGCCACAAGCAGAAGTGTGGACTGTGTAGGGATGAGTTTTTTTCTGTTTTGGTATGGTGCACATGTGCCAAAACTACGATGGGTAACAGTTGGGGCTCAGTTCAGTTGAAGCAGACCCAGGTGTGACTCTTCAGCTAGCCAGAAAGGATGAGCTGCTACTCTCTATGTTCCATCCCTTCAACTGGCAGTTCAGTGCCTCCAGTTTCTGTTGCACTTTTCTTGCAGGTGCGGTTCCAGAGTATCTTGTTTTTTGTTTATTAAGTAAACTTCAGAGTTGAAACTATTTTATGGCCTCTTCAAGTTGGAACTGATTTATGGCACATCCACCTGGGACTGGCAGCAAATAGGAAACATCATTCAATCAGTGGGGGACCTTGTTCAAGTGGGTTTACTTTGGGGATAGGGGAATATTTTCTGGGGACTGTGAAGTGCCGTGCAATTACTGTTTTTCCCCCTGCATGTGCCATGAAATTGGCCATTTTTTTCCAAGAAAAAATATGCAGCCTTAATAATAACCCTACTCCAACCCCCCTTACTCCTGTCTGGACTTTTAAAACTAGCCTTCTAGTCTTAACAAGTCATCATATGTTTTTGTGTTTAACCAAGATTCTGTTAGCACCATAACACTCACTGAATGTTCTGCCACAAACGTTTTAATTTTTTTTTTTTAGTTTTGGTAACAAGTTCCTCACATTAGCATGTAGGAAAGATATACCTCTTGTAAAATACAGTTTTGTCACTTCTGGGTCAGGGCTAGGATTAGTATAATCTTATAATATACAGTATGTTAAAAATGATGTAGAGTGCATTTCAAACCTTCTTTGCGCATTCTTCCCCAACTCAAATTACTTTTCCCACTTCTTCTTCAATACAGGCTAGTGCTAGCTCATTTTAAGTTCTATACAGTATACTAAATTACTTAAAAGCCTCTTTAGATCGTTGTTTGCACATAAAGTCTGATGCACTAAAGTGGAAGCCTTCATCCTTTTTATGTTGGCCTGCACTTGCGTGGCCAACATATTGCACTAGTAGCAGCTTTGGAGGTGCGGTCTCTGTAGTGTGAATGCAACGCATGCATTGGTAGGTGCATTCCTCATTCCCAAATAAGACAGCATGCAGGCACCACACCAGGAATACATAATGTGGCAAGCACATCTAAGGAAAGGTCTGCTGCAATGACAACCAAGCTCATTATGCAACTGCACCAAAACATGCCCTTCCTATGTGGCTCTCTTTGTGATGCCCTTCCATTAACATGGCTGACTTCAGGGGTGCCCAGTCCCCCTGTCAGCATGCTCCAACCCACATCATTTGCCGATGGGGGCACCCACTCCCCGTCGGTGTAATGCAACCCCCCCATTAAAGAGTGTGCTGAGGGGGTGCCCAATCCCCCTCAGCATCATATCCCCCCTTCCCGGTTTCATTTGCCAATGGGAAGCCCACTCCCCATTGGCATAATGTCTCCCCATTTGTTGTGTGCTGATGGTGGTGCCCAATCCCTGTCAGCTACAGAACCCCCTCCAAAAAATAACATTCACATGGCATGCTGGGAGCCCACCCCAGTGTGCCAAATGACCCTGTAAAAGAAATACCTTTCTGCGGTGCTTTTTTATTTTTTTTTAAACCTGCAAAGCAGAAAATGGTCCCTCATCCACTCTGGTGGCCCTCCCCAACCTGTGCCCACCTTCTGCACACTCTGCCTCCCCACACCCCCCACCCCATACTTACCTCCTGAGCATGGAGCGATGATCTTCAGTGAACAGGGAACACATCTGCACTCTTCAAAGCTGACCGCGAACTGAAGAAATGTCAGTAAAGATAATAATGGCATAAATAGGGTTTTTTCAACTTTGGTGCATACCTCAGGTATTTCTGGGAATTTTGGTGCCAAATGTTCAACATGGGGTTATTGGGACTCCTCATGAATTCAGTCACTGTCATGGTTTTCTTCGGTCCTGAAAGGTGATTTTGCTGTCACTGCACGGAATCACCTTTCGGACTGATTAATGAAACAATAGTGCCACTGTTCATGGGGGGGGGGCTCTCAAAAAGCCTATTTTGCAAATTTGGTGACAAAATCCCCAAAATGTCTGTTTTACAAGAGCACATTGCGCAGTTTCCACGCACGCTCGTAACTTCATGAATTTGTAATATTTTCACTCCAGATTTTCAAAATTGCCATTTTCCCACACCTCCTTATGAACAGTACAGCTATCATTTTACAGATCCTGGCTGAAATGTGTTTTTACACCTGTGGTGCATGATGGCATGGTCACTGTGCAAAATCAGTTTTTGGGACAGTTTGAGAAAATGACGGTGACACTGTTCATGAACAGTGGTCCTAAAATGCCTTTGTTGAAAATTTGGTGACGAACGCCATAAAATGACTGCCGTACAAGCGTGCATTGCACAGTTTAAACACACCCATGTAACTTCACAAATTTGCAATATTTTCATAACATATTTTCAACACTGCCAATTTTTCACACCTCCTTATGAACAGTACAGCTGTCATTTTTCACAGCTTGCCCAAAATGTGTTTCCGCACCTGTGGTGCACTATGGAGTGGTCACTCAGGGAAATCAACTTTTGGGATAGATTAACAAAATCACAGCACCACTGTTCATGAGGGGACATCCCAAAATGCCTATGTTGAAAATGTGGCTAAAAAAATACCCAAAATAATTGGATTACGAATGTGCATTGCACAGTTTCTATGCATGCTCATGACTTCACTACTTTTTCATATTTTCACTCCAGATTTTCAGTGTTACCATTTGTTTATATAGCCTCATGAACAATACAGTTGTCATTTTCCACATCCTGCCCAAAATGTGTTTTCACCCCTGTGTCACCAAATAGTGTAGCTGCTGTACAACACCACCTTTCGGCTAACAAACTGACTGTGCCACTCTTCATGAGCTGGGGTCACAAAAAACCCATGGTGAAATTTGGAGTGACAATACTAACAAATTCCTACAATGTTAGGGTTTTCAACTCTAACATCCCACCCTGTAGAGACTGCCAGGCGTCAGGATGTGCCTTGGAGTGTTTGTCCCTAAAGTTCACCCCATTCTCCTATACTGCTCCCATCTCAGAATATTTCCTTATGAAATGGGGTAAGTATAAGGCTCAAAGCACACCACGACACTTGCCAGTGTCTACAGGGTAGGGTGAGGTAAAATGGCATGAGCGTTACAGCTGATGCCCTAAAGGCTCAATCCAATGCCTGTCAGTCTCTGCAGGGCGGGGGTGGGGTTGGCATCAGTTCACTACTTCACTGCCATTCCTATTATGCATCTCTAACTCCTGCACTACCAATGCCAATGCCAATGAAACAATCGGCATTGACAAATGCTTGCTCAAATTTAGATAGTGGTATGTAAAAGGTCCAGTTTTTTGATCTAGATTCCACAATCCATCATCTCTCAATTTAACACCCCCCACCCACTGAATAGGCCAAATCAAACTACTAACAATAGCATTCCACATGGAATTCAGTTGCAATGTTAATTCCTGACAGATAGCATTTCTTTTCTTTGGGTTCAGTGTGTGGCTTCTGTTAACATTTGGTACTTTTTTCCTAGACGGAGTGCATTACTGCTGCAGAATATCCCCCTCACATAATATATTGAACAGTGCCGACCCATTGGTGCAGAGGTAGCAGTACTGTTTGAGATGTCACTGACCTGAGTTCAGGAACGAGCCTCACTCATCAGAGGCCAGCCAGGAGGAGGAGTATAGAGTATCCTAGAGGATGCCCCCCTCCTCCATGGTGGAAGGAAAGTTATCAACACTACTTTACTGCCACTTGGGTAACAAGAGGTGGCAGTGCAGTGGTGGAGGTAAATTGGGAAGGAATAACATCAGCCAGGGGCCCATGATGTGTATACTCAGTGTGCATATTCACATCAGTCCTCCAAGTGTGTCAAGTCATCAGGAAATCTAGGGAGAAAAAAACAGGGAAATGGTCCTGACCTGAGTTCCTTGTGAGACACAGTACTGGGCCAATTGTGAAAGGGTGTCCAGGGAAGCCAGGGCTAGTGTGAAGGCAGCATAAACAATGAACTGAAGAAAAAAAAAATATTGAACAGTTTCTCTGCTACAGCCGCAAATGCTGATCTACAGAAGCAGTTTCTCTCTGTCCTGAGAATCTGGCAATATGGTTTAATATTAATCAGATGACCAGGATGGCTGCTATCATCTCACAGCAGGATATTTCCTGCTGTGGGTTTGCTGAACATACCAGTCTGAACCAGTCCTTCATTACTGATGCTGAATTTCAGATCTAGAACATCAGTTTGCTGTGAGTCTACTTTGTACATAAATTATAAACCTAAAGTATTCATAATAAGCCACTCCACGATGATGGCAGATTGAGTGTCACTATCCCAGACACATATGTTATCAATCTTGCAATACCAGTATATGTGTCTAAGATGGAGAGTTCATCAAATGATAGGGGAGGAGAAGGAGCTGGGCATGGTTGAACAGGGACTGGGAATCATGCCCTTGGGGTTGTGAGGACATGGGCAGGGCACATTCATCTATCCTAAGTTATTCAGAAGCACACTAGTTTCTCCCACTTCCTTCATCAGGAGCATCTCATTTCCCCTACTCTTGATAGAAGTGATCCACCTAGATGTGTGAAGTTTTGTTCCTGAAAAACAAAATCATCTTGCAATTGCTGCCCAATATCTCTAATCCCCACCCCCACCCCACCATTGTCACTAGAAGTGGCTGAAAATAGCACTATATAAGGGAGTCAAGTGGCAAACCCAAATCACTAGTTCAGTTTCATGATTGTTTTCTTGGCACACAAATAAAAGTTATAATAAATACAAATTAGAAATGATTGTTCATTAAATTATGTTTTTAGTATGCAATGTTTTTTATCATATCAGTTTACATAGCTTCCCACATATTATATCATAACATACATATCTTCTTATATATCCTATCATATTATATGATCTGCTCATATAGCATGTCATATATCAGATTATATTATCTTCTCAAGAAGTGAAAGAAGGGTACTTACACAACCTGCAGGCAGTATTGACAGTAACAGTGGGAGTCACAATTTGGTAGTGCAACGCTGTTGGATCCCAACTATAAAGCTGTGTTAATTTCCTATGGACAAATAGACTGTAACAAACAGAAACTGTTACATACTCCAGTTGGAACTGCAAAATAAGAGAAATAAGCAAGAATGTCCATACCTAGCCTTCTGTTCATGCTCCTCATCTTTCTTTTCTGCTGACTTCACATCAGTGCTAGATTCTGATAATCTTGAATTCTTGGCCTTACTTAGTCAACTTATAAGGATCAGCTTTTTCCATTTGATTATTTATATGTCTACAAGTGATGTCTACTACTATTCCCACTCCTGCAGCATAGGGTGACAAGTCTCCCCAGACTCCCACACTGGTAATGGCACCCCAGTCTGGCACATAAACTGAGTGAGAGTTGAATGAAGAATGAAGACACATACAGAGGACGTCTATATCTCTATATGTGTATTGAACAACTAGGATAAGCTTTAAAAACATGGAATGCAAAAATGTGTATTATATGACGATATACAATGAAAGTGGTGGGTCAGCCAAGATCAAGGCCTATAGAATGGGTCAAATGTCAGCTTTCCTGAGTGTTGCTTTCTAGGCCAGGACATCTGTGTTATTTCTAATACCAATCTACCTATATGGGAAGAGAGCAAGGTAAGTTCATATTATGAAGCAGTAGGGTCTAGTGATTAATCCACCAGATTGATAATAAGGGAATTCCAAGAGTCAAACCCCATCACAGTCAAATACTCACTGCATGACCCTGAAAAAGTCACTTAGCATCTTATTGCTCAAATGCACCCAGCTTCAGAAATGGATAAAGGAAAGGACATTACTGGAAACAAGATACTCAGTCTCAGCTGAGCTATCCCAGGGACACAAATAAGTTATAAAAAGGATGCGGAGCAGGGATCCTGAAATCTGTTAAACTTCTATTGAGAGGCAGTGTAAGGTTGGAGGCTGTCCATGTGTCTATGTGAGCATGCCATCAATTTTTAGATTCTGATTTAGTAGTTTATTTGTTTTAATTGTCATTGCAATTGTTAAAACAAGGTTTCATAAAAATCATTAAAGTACAATAAACAGCACATAGCCAGCACTTCATACATTTTTTAAAGGGACAGGAATTAAAAATTAGCAGGTAAAATAGGTTTAAATGGAAAATTGTTTTATGTGCCTTCTTTTTATTTTAAACTAAATTGTAATTTTATCCATATCTTGGCTGATCTACCGAAATACAAGGTTCAAAATTGGCTCATGTCCACAGAATGGTATGAGACATCATGGATGATGTTTATCACTGTGCTGCCAACACTCATGCATACATAAACAGAATAAATGAGGAAGAGATACTGACATAGCCGCAGCTTCAACTTGACTCCTTTTTGTGTATAAATAAAAGTATTTGTATTTCAGTATTCCAGTCATTTGCTGGCAGCAGCCCCCCAACCATCAACTAACCCACATAACCAAGCATGATTAATTTGCTTTGGTTTAACAATTTTCCTCAGTCAGTAATTAAGCTGAGTACTGTAATCCTAGTACAGTATCCAGTAATTATAATCTCATAGCAGGCTGTACATAATGGCTGTGCTCCAATCAGCTCCTGTATCTCTCTGCCTTGTTGAGGTCAGGATCATGAAATGCTGTGGTTTAGTAAGTGAGCTTAGACTGTGTAACCATATGGTAAAATGGGCACCCCTTCTCTGCTTATGGAATAGACTGCAAGACAACAGGATAGGGAAATGGTTCCGTGCGCTGCATTATGGTGGACTGGGAAACTCTGTCTTTTGTACTCACTGTCAATCATGGGTCAAAGACCATGTTGGCAACTGCAAAACTGGGTAGCTGGGATAATATGTGAGTGTGTGTGAGTGTGTGCTTGCTGAAGATTCAGCCATGGACTGCAAGAGATCATTAAAATGCAGCAGCTCGGTGAGCTGCATGATTGTGGGTCAGGAAACTCTTGTTGGTAAACAAAACAGGAAAACAGGATCAGGAAAGGCTGTCTCAGTGCCCTAGGCATATGAGCTCAGGCTGCATGATCACAGAGGTCAGTTGAGCAGGTGCTTACCTATACAGTCATCATTATCACCCTGTTGCTAGCTACTATGTCATGCTTCTGGGTCATGCATTTAAAGATCATGTATAATGGTTTTTACATATTTTTTATAATCGCTTGAAAAGCTGAAATTCAAGTCAATGTCTCATGATTTGTGTTTCCTGAAAATTTCATGCTGTTTGGCTTTGTAGTTTTCTTTAAATTACCATTTGTTAACTTGCTCTACAGTGGCTGAAAACAGTGGAGTTATTTCTGTACTCTCAGTCAAACTTAGAGTGCGATGACATCATTTTGGAGTAGCTTGCTATTTTAGATTCCCAATCAGAGCAGTAGTTTGTAGAGTTAATGGTTTGCTGAGCTCTCCAAGTTTCCTACAAATCCAGTCTCTGGTTAGTGTTTAGATAGATCAGCTTAAAATATATCATTATCTTCTCATAAAAAACTGATCATTTCAGTTTCAATGCTGAAATGTAGTAGTGGAAATCTTTATCTGTGAGAAATCAGCTTGTCTGTATCATACTTCTCCATTCTTTCTAATCAAAAATCAGATCTTTTTTTCTAACTATGTAACACAGGGCTAGTAAATGAATATAACATAAATCTAAATTTTGTTCATTCACAGAAAATTTGTCTTTGATGTAGCCTTCATCAATACATTCATGTAAGAACATTTTTTTCTTGTCAGATTGACAAAAAGTACATGTGCTTGAAATACTGTAGCAGAGTGTGGTAGGCATCTGTCTGAACTCACAAATTTCAGTGCTTTGGTGGTTTCTGTGTGAAAATACATCATGTATGTGTATAACCAGAAACACTACTTGGCATCCTGATGCACCATGTCTCTGCCCCCACAGTTGAGGCAGCTGCAGTGTACTGACACCTGTCCCTGCCCCACAAGCCCCCTACCTTCTGCTCTACATTCGAGACTGCTGGATCCAGCTACCTACTGTCTTCTCCCACAGAGTCAGGGATTGTGCACTCTGCTTCCTCCATCTCCTGCCTAAAGAATCAGGGCTGCTTCACCCTGCCACATCGTACCTTGGGGTGGCTGCACCCCGCTGCCCTCTCTCACCCCCCACCCTCACAGTTAGTGAAGCGATACCTATTGCCCTCTGTTCTTGTCTCCATAGTCAGGGTTACTGTGCTGTGCTAAGCCCTAGAGTGTCAGGTCCCCTTCCTCCTAAGCTAGGGCTGCTGTACCTTGAAGCCCTAGCCACCAGAGGTGGAACTTTTGCTATATCCTGCTACCCACTTCCATTGCCCCAAATAGGCATGGCTTCTGCACCACCTGTACCTGCTTCCTGTGTTCTGCACCACATTTGAGACTTCTGAATCATGCTGTCCTTTATCCCCTGTCACCAGAGACAGGGCTGCTGTACCCTACTCCTTTCTACACAGTTGGGGTTGCTATGGCCGTTGCTATGGCCTGCAGTGCTCTAGAGCTCCATGCCTCAGCTATTTGGGCTGCTGCACCATGCTGCCAGTTGCCACAAGATTCAGGGCATTTGCTGCACCCTGTTGCATGCCTCCACAGTTGAGGCAGTTGCAACCTGTTGCCCCTGCCACCAGAGTCAGATCCTTTGCTACACCCTGCTGCCCACATCCCTTGTCCCAAACAGACATGACTGCTGCACCCTGTCCCACAATTTGGGCTGCTGTATCCTGATGTCACCCCTGTTTCCTGCATGAACATTCAGGGCTGCTGCACCCTGCTACCCTCTGTCCCCACCCCCACAGTCAGGACCATGGTACCCTATTTCCCCCTGTTGCTATCTCCACAATCAGGGCTGCTGTGCTGTACTACACCCTAGAGTCTCATACCACCTGCATCCAAAGTTGGGACTGCTGAACCCTGATACACACTTCCATTGCCCCAAATAGGCTGGGCTGCTGCACAGTGTGCACCCTGTGGTATTGTCAGGGCTGTTGTACCTTGATGCCCACCTGTGTCCTGCCCCACAGTCAAGGCTTCTTCACCATGCTGTCCCTTGTCCCCTGCCAACATTATGCCCTGCTGCACCACACAGCCCCTTGCCTCTACAGGCAGGTGACAGGGTGTAGCAAATGCCATTACTCTTGTGCTGCACCCTTCCAGAACAGTTGGGGTTGCTGCACCTGCTACCCCCCTCTCTCTCTCTCTCACTCCCTCTCTCTCTCTCTCTCTCTCTCTCTCTCACTATATATGTATATATATATATCTCACCCACACAGTAAGGGACACTGCACATGTTGCCCCTTGTTCCTGTTGCAGCAAGGTGTAGTAAAGGATCTGACTCTGGTGGCAGGGGGACAGCAGGGTGCAACTGCCTCAACTCTGGAGGCATGCAACAGGGAGAAGCAAAATGTCCTGAATCTTGTGGCAAGTGGCAGCATGTTGCAGCAGCCCTACCTTCAGAGGCAAGGGGCTCTGGGGCACAGCAGGCCACAGCAACCCCAACTGTGTAGAAAGGAGCCCTGTCTGTGGGTGATGGGATAGAAGACAGCATGGTGCAGAAGCCTCAACTGTGGGACAGGACACATGGGGCATCAGAGTACAGCAGCCCTAACTATGAGATGGGGTACACATGATGCAACAGCCCTGATCATTTGGGGCAATGGAAGTGGGTAGCAGGGTGTAGCAAAAGCTCCACCTCTGGTGGCTAGGGCAGCATGGTGCAGCAGCCCCAGCTGTGTAGGAAAGGAGCCTGGCACTCTAGGGCTTAGCATAGCACAGCAGCCCTGATCGTGGAGACAATAACAGGGGACAACAAGTGCATCATCCCTGTGAGGGTGGGGGAGAGAGGGCAGCAGGGTGCAGCAACCCCAATTGTTTGGGCAAGCGGAGGCAGGGTGCAGTAGTCCTGATTCTTTTTTTTTTTTTTCGTTAATTCTATTTATCACCCCCCAGCTCGGAACTCTCTCAGGCCACTTCACACACCAACTCGCACTACCGTCCGCTGTGTTCCCTGCTACCTTCTAGGATGTTATGTAGCCTCCCTGGACTGGAAGGGGAAATGACCTGGGGATACCGAAGGGGCAGTGACAGGGAACCAGCGCTAGGCATGAAGGGCCACCGCCTCTCCATGCTGGGAGTTTTCTTTTCTCTTAGGTACACCCCCAATGTGGGATGTGCAATGCCACCCAGCCTGTAATGTGGGTGCTCCCACCCATGTCTGGAAGGCAGCTACCTGACGTCTTCCCCTGCTTGTGAGCCCAAGTGCATTGCAGTATCTCCGGTCTCCACCAGGGGCCACTGCCATGCCAGGCTACCCCTGGATCCCTCCCTATGAAAGGAGAGCAGTCCTCTGGATGCTTGATCTTCTCTCACCCCTGCTGACCTCCCACAGTCTGGGCTCATTCTCTAACCCAGGTCACTGGCATGGTGCGAGGTGTGGAATCCAGCTCTTCAACCCTCAACACCATCAGGCCAACCAGTATTCCTGATTCTTTAGGCAGGGAATGGAGGCAGCAGGGTGCACAATCCCTGTCTGTGGGGGAGAAGACTGTGGACTGCAGGGTGCAGCAGCCTTGAATATGGAGCAGAAGGCAGGGAGCTTGTGGGGCAGGCAACTGGTATCAGCAGACTGCAGCTGTCTCAGCTGTGGGGCAGAGACATGGTGCATCGGGATGCCACATAGTGTTTCTAGTTATACACATACATGATGTATTTTACACAGAAACCACCAAAAAAGTGACATTTTTGAGCTCTGACAGTACATGTGCTTGAAATACTGTAGCAGAGTGTGACAAGCATCTGTTTGTCAGTCTGACATGAAAAAACATTTTTCTTACATGATTGTATTTATGAATGCTACATCAAAGATGAACTGCTTCTGTGAATGAACAAATGTAGATTTATTTTATATTCATTAAACAGCCCTGTGTTATATAGTTAAAAAAAGTTGAGGTTTCATTATAAAGAACATAGCTGTGATACAGACAAGCTCATTTCTCAGAGAAAACAATTTCACTAGTTCAATTCAGAATTGAAACTGAAATGAACAGCTTTTTAAAGGAAGAGAATGTTATATTTTAAGTTGATCTATCTAATCAAACCAGAGATTGGGTTTGTAAGAAACCTGAAGAGCTCAGCATACCATAAACTCTACAAAGTGCAGCTCTGATTGGGATTCTGAAACAGCAAGTTACTCCAAAATGATGTAATCGCTCTCTAAGCTTGACTGAAAGGGCAGAAATAACTCCACTGTTTTCAGCCACTGTAGAGCAAGTTAACAAATGCTGATTTAAAGAAAACCACAAAACCAAACAGCATGACATTTTCAGGAAACACTAATCATGACACAAGGACTTGAAGTTCAGCTTTTTAAGCTTTTATTAAAAATATGTAAAAACCATTGCACATGATCTTTAATATCTTTTATATGTGATGCACTTTGCTTCCATGGTCTGTTGATGTTGGAGCCTGATTCTATTTATGGGTAGCACTGCCATGCTAGTATACTGTCTCATGCTTAATGAGCAGTACATTTAGTAACCCATTTAAGATCATCTAATTGGATTCTTCATGGTTCTTGGAGTACAGATGCTCATACCTGTGATACAAGCCTTTTTTATTTTATGTAGGAAAGAGAGGGGCTGTTTTTCCATGCTGTGTGTTTGTGCCACACTGTTCGGGTAAAAGATGACGATAACAAAGATGGACTGAAGAAGGAATACCACCTTTCAGGGAAGCCTTCATCAGTATATATTTCTTCATCATGAGCAAGCTACAAAATCAAGTGATTATCACCGATCGTCATAGGATGACAGTTTATCCGGTGACTGAATGAAACCATAAGGATCTGAATCTGCATAGAGGGATGCCTACTGGTGGTGATCAAACTGTCAAATAGATAACCTTAATCACCATATGGACTTGATAGAACATCGACTGCAGTGTAGCAAACACCAGTTTATTTAAAAAAAAAAATTAAGGAGAACACACAGAAAATGAATACAGTCTGCTCCAGCTGTAGTGACTGTGCTTAATACAGGCAATCAGGTATATCGGGCACTTCTCAGAAACCACTTGTCATGCTCTATAGACTCCCATGTTAAAAACCCATGGTTATAACGTTTCTTACCAGCCACCTGTTTCGGTCATTTTTTGCCTTACCGTCGTTGGTCTTAATTGATGTAACTGCCTTTAACTGGTGTTACCTGTCCATAAAGTGATTTTTACAGTCTCACTTCATTCACAGTAAATTCACAGCTCTTGTAGGACAATGGCAGCTGCATGTAAGGCAATGTCCCTTACTGAAAAGATTGAACTCTCAAACAAAATTGGAAGCTGGCTTAAGATGAGTCAGCGAAAACTAGCAACTCACTTTTACCTTCTCAAATCTACAATTGGTGACCTATTGTGCCAGAAGAAGCGGAATATGCATGACTGGCATCAAAATGTAAACCCGACAGGACGTGTAAAACAGAAAGCAAGGATGGTGAAGTGGAGGATACTCTCCTCCGCTTGTTTGCAAATACCCATGGGTGTGATGCTATGATCAGTGGGCCCCCTCTGATGCAAAAAGCAAAGCAGCTTGCAGAAGCTTTGGACCACTGAGATTTTTCACATTCAGATGGGTGGCTCCAAAGATGGAAAACTAGGCACAACATTGTTTTTAAACGTGCACATGGTGAGCGGCAGAATGCAAATGAACATGCAGCTCAGCACTGGGTCTGAGAAGTCTTTTTTTTTTTAATCATAGAATAATTTTTATTTTTTATTTTGGTCCATGTGTAAGCAATGTCACATACATACATATTCATAAGTAGGTAACATGTTCCATATGCAGCTACATTCAGCCAGTAACTATTACATTACCATAAAAGTGTGAAAATATGTTCACCAAAGACAAACTTTAATATATTCACATATGAACCTTCCTAGAATGCAGCTTAACCAGGAGAGACTACCCAATGTACTAGGGTGGAGTTCCACTAAATTCAGGTGTTAGAGACAGATAGGAACTGCACTAATGGATATTGTAATGAAGTATTACGTAGTCGAAGAGGAAGAGTTTTAGCCCAGTTAGGAGTTTTGCAGAGAGAAGATTGGAGATAGGCTTCCCATCTGGCAGCGTATTGGTCCATACGACCTAGGTGAGTACAAGATAGGCGTTCTAGTGTGGCTAATCTAGCTAGCACCTCATGCCGTTGGAGGCGAGTTGGAGGAGCAGATTTATGCCAATGCATAAGTACAAGTTGTTTAGCCTCCGTAAGTACAAGTACACCCATTGCTTCTGGGGTCGAGTTAGAGCAACTAGAGAGGTGGTATCTCCTAAGAGGAGTTTGGGATCAGAAAGGTTAACCTGGAGGCCCAGTACGGTGGAGCAATCCTGAGTTATAAATGCCCAGAAGTGTGAAAGCAAAGGGCACGTCCACAAAATATGAAGTAGATGTGCCCCAGGATGCTGACATCGCCAACAGTTAGAATTTTGTATAAGGCCATGGGAGTATAGAGACGAAGGTGTCCGGTACCAAAGCAGCAGTATCTTGAGCTGCAACAGTCAGCTCTTGGTGTCCATATAAGTATGATGACACTCTCGGAGGTAACACTTCCAAGAGTCCTCAGTATGTGAGTATTCAGGATAGCCATCCATTTCAGATGGCATGCAACTGAAGGGTCTGGCTGGGCATCTCTCCAGGTCTTATAAAATCTTCCAATAAGACTTCCAGATGAGGCGGATTTGTGCCTGTGAGCTAGCCAGTTCCATTTGGGATCTGAACGTATACGAGCCCTATTGGCTAGTATAGCACTGTGTATTTGAATAAATTTCCAAAGGTCGTTGCTCAGGAGATGAAATTTATGTTGGACTTGTTCAAAGGACATCAGTACCAAGAAGCCAGGAATGCAAAGATCCTGTATGTAACGGATGCCCTGGGTTTCCCACGTGGACCAGTGTATAGGAGTGTCACCAACTACCAAGGCCTGATTATGCCACAAAGGGGTATAGAGCCATGGAGGTGCTTGGGAATCCCTAGGTGTGTGAGCTAAAGTCATAAGCAAGTGCCACACCCATTTGGTTTCGGCAATTAAGGGGGGGGAGTGTATGCCGGTTCCGACTCCAGGGGTGTAATAGCAAGTGCAAATTTGTATCCGCCACTAGATCAGATTCCAGTTGAACCCAAAGCAGGAGGGGTATTGGACTGGGAACAAACCACCTAGTAGCCATAGCAGTGGTGCATGACGAATGATATCCTTGAAGCCAAGGAGAG
The DNA here is from genome assembly GCA_016271365.2 of Neoceratodus forsteri. Lineage (NCBI taxonomy): Eukaryota > Metazoa > Chordata > Ceratodontiformes > Ceratodontidae > Neoceratodus > Neoceratodus forsteri. Next base: position 1,024,686,986 of record CM028129.1, read on the forward strand.
CCCATTCTCCCTTTGGACCAATGTGCTCTCAGTTTACTCTTATTGCATCTAGGAGATTTCCCTTCCCACAAGTACTGAGACACTTGAGCTTCAATTGAAGCAAAGAGTTTAGGCAAAAAATGCATTGGGAGATTCTTAAAGATGTACATTATTCGTGGCAGTAAAAGCATACAAACTGCTATTATCTTTCCAGGGAATGATAACTGAAGCCTTTTCCATCTCTCTATTTCTGCAGACATTTGAGATAGAAACGGTGAGACATTGGCTGGCTCTAGGTCAGACCATTTGAAAGGGATAGTTATACTTAGGTAAGAAAAACCCTTCATTGCCCAAAGAAACTCAGTTCCCTGTAAGCAATTTTTGGTACAGGCTGAATTCAGCGGGGCCAGGAGTGTTTTTCTCTGTTTAGCACAAAGTCCCGATAAGGTTGAAAATGTCTGTAGTAAGGGCAGAATATGCCATATTGCCTGCTCTGGATGAGACAGAGTTAACAACAAGTCATCGGCATAAGCTGCCACCAAGTAGGATTTCCCAGCAACTTCAATGCCAGTAATATCTTGCGACGCGATAAGAGACCAAATGAAGGGGTCCAACGCTACCAAAAAAAAAAAGAGGGGATAGGAGGCATCCCTGTCGGGTACCCCTGTGCAGTGGAAAAGGCATGGAAATGGTCATGTTGGTCAAAATCCTAGCCATCGGGGATCCATAGAGTCTTGACACCCACTGAAAAAACACCAGACCAAAGCTGTATTTTTTTAAGACTTGATGTAAATACTGCCACTCGACAGAGTCAAGGGCACTAGTAAAGTCTATTGCCAGTGCAGCCATTGGGACCAAGCAATGGGAGGCTATCCATTTTAAATTAAGAAGGAGCCTAGTGTTGTCTGCCCCTGATTTGCCCTTCATGAAGACAACCTGGGTGGGATGGATTATGGTCGGGAGCACCTCCAGCATCCTGGTGGCTAGGATCTTGGCCAAGATCTTTGTGTCTACCAAAAGTAATGAGATCAGCTGGAAATTTGCACAATCCAGAGGATCATTAGACTTTTGCGGTAGAAGGGTAATGAGGGCCTCTCTCACAGACGGAGGGAATGTACCATTTGTGTGCACCTCCTGAAGTGCAAGGAGTAATGGCTGAGATATATCCTGTACCAGTGTTTGATATAGCTCAACCATCATGCCGTCTGTACTGGGAGCCTTTCCTCTGGCCATTTGGGACAAAGCTTGATGTAGCTTTATTGGGGCTGGGGGGCATCTAATGCAGACACTTGTAACAGGGTGAGCCCCGGTAAGTCAAACTGTTGGCAGAATTTATCGAATTCCTGTTCTAAGGATGACGGGGAAAGATTAGACTGTGACTTATATAAGGTCTGATAATACGCCTTCATGGTGTTGTTGATATCTTGAGGAGTATGCAAGACCTTACCAGATGTGTTACGGAGAGTATGAATGTGAGTGGCAGCTTGTTGTTTCCAAAGATGAAATGCCAACAGTCTGCCACACTTTTCGCCCCATCCCAATATGCATGCTTTGATCGCAGTAAAAGCCACTCAGACTTTTGATTCAGCATGGTATTAATTTGGTACTTGAGGCCCACAATGCGCCGAATAAGGGAATTGTCCCTCTGAGAGACATGAGAAGCTTTAAAACGGGACTCTAATCCTTCCAGTTCTGCTTGACACTGAGCTAACTTAGCTTTACGTGCCTTATTTTTAGTGGCCGAGAAAGTGATTATGCGGCCTCTAAGGACTGCTTTAAATGCTTCCCAGACCGTACCTATGGGGATGCCACAGTTTGCATTGATGGCAAAGTACTCCTTGGTGGTTTGAGAAATTGTTTTGAGAAACTCTGGGTCCTTTAATAACAAAGGGTTGCATCTTCACCGAGTACCTGTTTTGGATTGACCCCCTAGTGTATAGGAGGTAATCACTGGGGCATGGTCAGAAATTACAATATTCCCAATTATTGTTTTAAGAATATTTTGGGCAGCTGCTGAGTTGGCAAAGAAGAGGTCTATATTGCTATTTGTGGAATGTACCTGGGAATAAAAGGTGTAATCCCGTCCAGAGGGATTATCTCTATGCCAGAGGTCTGTTAAGCCCCATTCCTCTCGTAGTTCATGAAAAGCCAAACTGGCCTTAGACCTAGCCTGAGGAGTAGGTTTCAACTTGTTCAGAAATACATCTAATACCATATTATAGTCTCCACCCACTATTAGAGGAAGGGCACCATCGGCACCGGATACCAAAGAAATAGCCTGGCTAATTGATGGAAAGAATTCTGTATGATCTGTGTTGGGGGCATACAGGTTGCAGATAATCAATTTCTCCCCAGAGAAGGAAAGTTTAGCAATGACCTATCTGCCTTGTGGATCGTGTTTGGATTCCTCCACAGTCCAAATCGAGACACGCCAGAAAAGAATGGCTACCCCTCTGGCCTTGGAAGTAGCCAAACTGGCATAGACAGTGCCCACCCAAGATTTCTTTAGCCATGGAACCACTTTCTTCAAGAGATGGGTTTCTTGAAGTAGGGTGATATCTGTATGCAGTGAACGAAGGTGTTGGGGCACCTTAGTTCGTTTGATGGGGTGATTCAACCCATTAACATTCCAAGATACCACAGTTGGGAAGCTAGTGTGACTAATCAAAGTTGTAGTGGGGCACAAGGACATTATAGCAATAGAAGGGGCGTACTTACTAAGAATACGAGAATTACACCTGGGATATAACTCACCACAGACCATCCTGGGGGTCCCTGTGTTGACCTAGGCTGTCAGATGAGAAGGAGGAGGGGCTCAGAAAGTAGAGAGAGATACACACCTCACTGGAGAAGCTACGGTGGAACAAACACACAACAGAGATTATGACCAAATATGAACAATGTAAACAGTAATAATTAGTTGAGAAGCAGAAGTGAAAAAATATCACTGCTAACTATAAAACCACGCTACTCACCAGTTCTAACCAATTATAATAAAACCTGCACAACAGCACCATCAGATCGAGACTACCAGTGAAAGAGGCTAGCCTAAAGCTTTAGCCTCGGCTTCACAAACTCTCAGATCCTACTATTTAGGTGGGATTGGAACCAAGTGGATTTGAGTCCTCTGAGGTTCTAGTATGCTTGAGGTCAGGCGTCTGACCAATAGGAAAAGGAAAGAGAACAGGGGAGACCCTAGATGGGGACCCAGGGGATAGGGGTAGGGGTTTAGGAAAAGAGGAAGGGAGGGTAACTACCCTGCCTACAAGGCAGTGGTTGCAATACCAACCCTGCAACTATGCATCATGGGATATAGGAGATACCATGTCATGCCCCCATGTACACTAACTTTTATGAAACTACTAATAAAAGTTAAACCAGCAACATGAAGAAATGCGAGGGCTAAGAGGTGGACATGGCTAATTATGCTACGTGGCTTGGGGTAACCATGACTTTAGAAAACCGCCACCCAGAAGTCCTTCTGGGTATGGGCACAGGAGAGAATCTGATTAAGTCAACCCCATATCTTAATTATAACATCTAGCAACAGTAACCCAAACCAATAAGCAGTGCAGATTTAGCCAGGAACATTTTCAGCTTGTTCAGCTCTCAGAGAAGTAGATGGCACAGTCTTAGCAGTATCCTTAATCACCGCAGCAGCATACGAGATCAGTCCCAGCCTGACAGGAGTCGAAATGTCCACTGCTTCCACAAGCAAAGCTTCCGAGATATCAGCCCAGTCCAAGCCTGTGCTAGTGTCCATGTCCAAGGAATCAATAACGGCAGACTGAGCACCGTGAGGAGGGGAGGTTCTGTCTTCTTGAGACATTTTTGCTGGAGGGGCTGTCATAGAAGCATCCTGAGGCAGATGATTCCCACTTCTGGCTCTCTGTCACTGTCTAATATAGGGTGACGATACCCGCGGAAGCAATGAGCGGTTATCTTTAGCTGGAGAGAGTGGAGCCATGCCAGGTCACAACATAGAGCAGTTGGGAGGGCCCCTGGTTGCTGGGGGAATATTTTGCGGTGCTGCTCGTCCGTATTCAGTACTGCACTCTGGCTGCCTGCGCCTGTCTACATAGTTCCCTTTTAGCATGTTGGGTTCCCAGAACCTCCTGGGATATGTCGTAGGGAGAGGTAGATCTGGCCAGAATTTCACGACCCCCTTTATTAACAGCTGCCGGATGCTCAGCTAGCAGTTCTCTGCTCTCCTTAATCACAAGCAATCTGGTGAGCCTTTTGAATTTAAAGTGGAAGTAGAAATTGTACAAAAATTTCTTGAGTGGTGTGAAAGCCCTTCTCTTATCTGCAGTCTCGTGGGTGAAGTCTCTGTAGAAAGAGACCGGGGTTCCCTGCCACAGTATTTCCCCTAAGTCCCTTGCATCTCTTAAAATGTTTTCCTTAGTTGTATAATGAACAAAATAAGCAATGACAGGCCTAGGCAGAGAAGAGTTCTTGTCCCTCCTAGTTGTTATCCTGTGCGCCCTCTCCACATCCATCTGTCCCTTCCACCTCTCCCCCAGCATTTCAGGCAGGAATTCGTTTAAAAACCTCTACATGTTCTGCCCCTCAACCCCCTCTGGAAGACCAATAATATGCAAGTTATTGCGTCTGGCTCTGTTTTCTTGGTCTTCCCAAAGCAAATTTGTCCCAAAGCACTGCCATCTTTTCTTCTTGTAATTGCAACTGGAGTAGTAATTTAGATTGCTGCTGCTCACATGACTCCAACCGCTGTTTGGAGACATTCAAGTGGTCTTGTAGGTTTCAAACCTCAGCCACCGTGCCTGATAAAGTAACATTGATATCCTCAACTTTGTTTAAAATGGTCTCCAACATGTGTGTTATATACTGCAAGGACTCATTGACTGAGGGCTCCTTCAGAGGTGGTTGGAATAGTGGGTCCAACTGGCTGTTGTCACCTGGAGAAGCCATGAGGAGGTCGGGCAGATTGGCAAGGTAAGGCAGGTACCTGATAGCTCCAACTGACAAATGCAGGGGATGAGGAGAAACGATCCTGTTTACATGCTCGGTTCACTAGCTGTTGCTCCGTCAGAGTGTTGGTGGGGCCTACACGGCCTAGTGCCCATTACTCCACTCAGGATCAGTGCTCATTTCAGCCACAAAATAACCACATCCACTTAATTTCTAGCAAGCGCTTGTAGGCAGGGGGGGGGTTACCCTTTCAAAAGCAGCAGTTATGAACCGGACCAATCCGTGAGTCTTGATGCCTGAGCTCCAAAATTACCAAACCCAGCATGAACTCAGAAATTAAGCTACCATCTTGTTGGTGGCCAAACCATGCCCCCCGGGTCTGAGAAGTCTTGCCTGGATTAATCTCATCGTTTTTACCTGAGGATATCTTCAATTGCGATGAGACGGGCTTTTTGTTCGATGTTTCGGCTCAGGAACCATGACTTTTAAAGCTGAAGCTTTATTGGGGCAAAAGAAAAGCAAAGGAGCATTTGTCAGTGTTTGCATACTGCAACATGGCAGGCACTGAAAAATCAGACCTCCTTGTCATAGGGAAGTCACTGATGCCTCGTTTCTTTCGTAGTGTAAACCACTTGCCAGTCCTTTACCATGTCAACAGGCCAGCATGGATGACTGCTGACATTTTCACCAACTGGTTACATCATTGGGCTAGTGCACTGAGCAGAATGAAGGTTGTCTTCATCTTAGATGATTTTTCTGGTCATCCTGCTGTTCAAGGGCTGCGTAACATACAGTTGGTGTTCCTGCCTCCTAATACCACCTGTATCATCCAGCCATTAGACCAAGGAGTAATTTGCAGCCTTAAGCAACACTATGTTAGAGCCATGCAGCAGCGCGTTCTGGATGAACAGGACAATGACAGAGAAGGAGCCAGTGTAAGTGCTAGTGACCATACTCCTGCCCTTCCCACTCAACTTACTGTGGCTCAGTTTTTGAAAACAATTAACATGCTTGTTGCTGTTAGAATGCTGAAGGCTGCCTGGGATTCAATCACAATGCTAACCATCCAGCTCTGTTTCAGAAAAGCTGGGCTTGCAGGTGAATAAGGGGAGCGGACACAGGTCCATTGCCAGTAGAGGATCCAATCACAGCACTGGCTAGGTTGAGCAAGGAAGAGTTCAAGGCTGTCTGTCACCTTGGTGATGCAGAGGAGGAGCCATGCGTATATGATGTGGCACAGGTCCCTGAGGAAGAACCAGACACCGAAGACAAAGAGGGTGAAGACTCAGTAGGTGAAACAAAAGTTACAGCTAATGATGTAAAATTCACCTTGCTGATGCTCAGACAAGCGATGGAGCAGCACCCTGATATGGTACTGAACTGAAATGCCCTAGCAACGGCAGACAAGATCTGGGGCCCCCATCACACAAAACAAGGACACCAAACAACAATCGAGGAGTTCTTCAACATAAAGTACGAACATACTTAAAAAAGCTGTGACACTGCGTGTTTCTGTACACTAACTTGGGGTCAGGTTTCAGGGGAACAGTAATGTAATGCACTTAATTCACTAAATAAGTACTGTTTTTCATCAGCATAAAATACTTCTCGAGTGTTTTTTTTCGGTTCTAGGTTATAGTGACCATACTGTATAATGGTGCAATCTGTGTACACGGATGTGCCCATTATAAGCGGTATTGACTGTAGCAATTTGCAGCTTCCAGAAATCAATGGTTCAATGATTTTACAGTGAAGACAGTCACACACATTCAGGTGGAAGGCACCAAACACAAACAAATGTCATGAAATCTGAGGCTCACTCAAAAATAACATGCAACATGAATGAAACTGCCGCTCGTTGGACCAATGATCAACCATATTTGATTTTTCCATGTAAAAAAAAACTCAGACACCTCTTATTCATTGCAGTGAGTTTATTTTGCTATTAATAACAGCTTTTTGTTGAATATAAACAAAGTCTGAAAGGCTGCTGGGCAAACTGTTGCTCATTTCCTTTCCTCTTTAAATTGCAATGTGAATTTAGAACAAATGAGAAACAACTGGAATTCGTGGTTGTCAGCAATAAATACAGGCCAGACAGAATTTTCAGACCTTAGTAATTTAACCTATTAACTTTTATTTTGCTTATTTACCATATATTAAACTTCTTTATCTTAAAGAGGGAGTCCAGTTAAAGGTATTGCATTGCTGACTTAGAATCAACCTACCCCCAATAAATCTCATACCAAAAATTAGGTGCACAGTGCAGGAAGGCTGCAGCTAAGGTTAACAAGATGCTGGGGTGTACTGCAAGAGGATTCTCATTCAGGTCCTTAGTCAGGCCCACACTTGGAGTACTGCATGCAGTACTGGCGTCCATATCTGAAGAAGGATATCAGGCTGCTAAAGATGGTGCAGCGTAGGGCAACAAAAATGATACAGGGGATGGAAGGCAAGTCCTACAAGGACAGACTGAGAGACTTGGGTTTGTACACCCTGGAAAGAGGAGGGATCGGGGGGGTTATGATTGAAACATTTAAGTACTTAAAGGGGATCAGCAAATCTAGCATAAATGGGTTATTTAGGCTGAGGAAGGGAAGGGACACACGAGGGCATGTGCTTAAATTGGAGGGGGGTAGACATAGGAGAGAGATGAGGAGGCATTATTTCATGGAGAGGGTGATGTCAAAATGGAACACTCTACCAGAGGAGATTGTATCCTGCAGGATGGTGGGCTGTTTCAAAAGGGCATGGGACAGGGCATGGGGAGGTGGTTTGGGCAAACAGTACTGAGAAATCTCTGGAGGTGGGAGGGGGAGGGGTGGAGCAGCTGCACTTTAGGGGTGCTAGCTGTACATTTGAGCAGACTTGATAGCCCATGAGGTCTGTTTCTGCTGGCAGATTCATATGTTCATATATATATTACTTCATTTTAAAGTTATGAGCTATTTTGTAACCCTGGTTTCACTCCCTGTTCAAAAAACCTAGTTTCAGTGAAGAGCCATTGACTATGTCACAACCAGAACTCAAAGTCTAGTCCTCCCTGTCGGCAACCTTATAGGCCTATTTCTCTGACATTATAATAACTGTAACTGTAGTGATCATTTAAAATAAAAACTGACGTAACATTGGCTGCAGTGCTTGCATTTCCAGAATGTTCAGATGCATGCTACTGTACTTTAGGATGCATCAGGAGGTATTTTTGGAATGCAGCACTGAACCAAAGTACAGAATGTCAAAGTGATGCACAATTTTAAATGTTGGTGGAGGGGACATGCAATCTCAGCCTGTGGCAGTTATGCACCATCTCGCAGTGTGGTGGGACACTCAATCTCAGAATGAGACAGGGACACACATTGAGGAATTTAACAGGGATTGGCAATTCTGGAATATAGTAAGGGTGTACAAATTGGAATGTGACAGGACACAACATTTTATTTTGAAACTACTTGCTCTTGCCACATTCTAGAACTGTACTCACCCACCATGTTTCAAAATTGTGCATCACATCCACACAACAATCCAATATCGTGCATCGCAGCCAAATTCCAAAATTGCACATCCACCACATTCCAAAATTCTGTTTCAATGCCACATTCTGAAACTGACACCATCATATTACAAAACTGTATCATTGCCACATTCTGAAATTGTGTATCACCATCCCATTCTGAAACTGTGCATCACCACCACATTCCAAAACTGCATGTCACTGCCGCATTCCAAAGCTATGTGTCACCGCCGCATTCCAAAACTAAGTGTCACTGCCACGTTCCAAAACTAAGCATCACTGCCACATTCCAAAGCTGAGAATCACCGCCACATTCCGAAATTGGGCATCACCACAACATTCCGAAATTGCACATCACCACCACTTTCCAAAATTATTTATCACCACCACATTCTGAAATTGCACATCACCACCACATTCCAAAACTGAGCATTACCATGACATTCCTAAATTGTGTGTCACTGCAACATTCCAAAATTGAGCATCAATGTCACATTCTGAATTTGAGCATCACTACCACATTCCAAAATTGAGCATCACCCCTACATTCTGAAACTGTGCATCACTGCCACATTTCAAATTTGTAAGTCACCACCACATTTAGATGTTGTGCATCACCGCCACATTCTGAAGTTGTGCGGCATGGCCACATTCTGAAACTGGGTGTCACTGCCACAATTCTAAATTGTGCATCACTACCACATTCCAAAATTGTGCATCACTGCCACATTCCAAAATTGTGTGTCACTGCCACATCCTGAAATCGAGCGTCACCACAATATTCGAAAATTGTGCATCACCACCACATTACAAAACTGCATGTCTCTTCTACATTCTAAAAGTGTAGCTGTCTGCCACATTCTGAAATTGTATGTAAACTTTCACATTCCAATATTGCCTGTCATTATTACATTCTGAAAATGTGCATTCCCACCATTTTCCAAAACTGCACATCCCCACCACATTCTGAAAATGAGTGTCACTGCCACGTTCAAAACTGCATGTCTAAGTTACATTCTAAAATTCTACATCCCTGCCTCATTTTAAAATTGCTTGAGACTAACACATTTTTAAACTGTCACCTTCACATTCTGAGATTCTGTGTTCACACCATATTCTGAAATTTTAATGTTACTACCACAATCTGCAATCAAGCATACCAACCACATTTTGAAATTGCACATCACCACCACATGCCAAATGAATGCATCTAAGACACATTACAAAATGACATATCCCTGTCACCTTCCACAATTATGTATCTCCTGCATTTCTCTCCCTCCCTTCCCCATTTATAGCCGAACTTTTCTTTGACTCATGTAAATAGCCCATAAACCAATACGATCTTGTACGATTACCAGCCAAGATGTCCACTCCTTCTGTCTCTTACTGTATGGCAAGCAGACTCTGTATTCCCTGGTCAAGACCTGAACCCATCATCCCCGTTGGTCCCCCTTTTCTTTTTCACTTTGTATGGGTGTCCAGTTCCAATACCCCTTGTGTCCCCTCACTCCCTTAAATTCCCCTTCACCCCCACCCTATCACCTCTCCTAGACCTTTGGGTAACTCCTGTCACCTCTCCCTCCCTGTTGCCCTGGTTTATTTGTATGAGGTGCATCTTCATGTGTTATATGCAGGCTCAAATTGCAAATTGCTCATACTGTTACATATTCATTACTGCTATATATTTACCTACGTTATGACCATATATATGTCCTGATTTTGAAAATTGTATCCTTTTATCATGAGTGTCATTGATATTGAAAATTGTATTCATTTATCATGAGTGTTATATGTATTTTGCATTGTATTTGACCTTTACCAACCAGATCCATCTTGCAAGTGAGCCTTGCTCAATGATGATCGCCTGAATAAATAATGATTTTGAGTGATTGATTTCAAAAGTATGTATCTCTGTCATATTCTGAAACTAGATGACACCACCACATTATGAATTACAGCATCCCTGCCAATTTCCAGAACTGTGTTCCAGCTGCTTTATGAGATTGTGCCATTGCTGCATTTTACAGCTGTAGTCTGGTGGCATTTCAAAATCTCATCCCTGTAGAGCCGGCCCGGTAGCACAGAGATCTGAGGCGCTGGCACCTTACCTCACGTTATGCTGGTGACCTGGATTTGGGAATGGCCTTGGGTCATTGAGGTGCCTCTTGGGGGGGGTGTTGCAGCAGGATTGAGCTGTGGCTGTCCCTTCCAAAGGGGTGGACAACCACCCAGCCGTAGTCCTGCTCCCACCAGGTGGCGGTCCAGTGGGCGTGTAGGCAGTATGGAGCAGTGACAAAAGTCAGGAGGGGTAGAAGGGGCCACCGGATCCTGGCATGTAAGTGCACCTCTGTGTGTGTACATGCATTGCATGTATATGCTGTGGCCTCCGGGGGGGGGAGAAAAACTCAAAAACAAATAAAAGTGTATATGGAAAAAAAAATCTCATTCCTGCAGTATTCTAAAAAATGCATACCTTTTTGTCATTCTAAAGCCATGTTTGCCATTGTATTCCAACCCCCATCACATTCTTAAGTACTGCTCCTTGCATCTACACATTATGGAAATACATGCCCTCACCCACCCAGAGCCAGTTTTCCATTTTCAGATGTTTACTACAACTGCAGTGTTATGTACTGTGGGAGAAATAAATCTTATAAGGTAGTTTGCAAAAACTAGGGGTGAAAAAAACATAGTCCTCGTTGTAGCATATATTCCCCCCCAATAGTGTCCCCAGGGGCTTGACCATCTCCATGGCACCATTGCTAGCCTAAATCCCCACCATGAAAAAATTATACTCAGAAACTTCAACTGTAACTGGCTAGCAAGCAGCAGTAAAAGCACTGATATGACTGCCAACCTATATTTAACACAGGTCATATCCTTGTCTTCCCAAATAAACTGCAAAACTGGGACCACTTCACTTATTGATTGGGTGCTGGTCAGCCACCCAGAGAGGATCCTCCACATAGAAGTCCTTCCTGACTTCCTGAGTGACCATTCCCTAGTTCTTTGCCTGTGGTCTGCAAACATACCCCATGCTGCTCTTTCCTGCTCCAGGGCACAAGTGTTCTACACCCATGATGCCTCAAAGTTGCAGGCTATGCTTCATCAGAGGGACTGGTCCTTTCTGCAACAGATGCAGCATTTAGATGTTGCATTAAACTACTTCATAATGCACGTCAACAGAATCTGTGATGTAGTGGTACCGTGCAAAATGCTTACCAAAGAAAGGAACCTCCCAACCATGGTTCACACCTAACCTTATGTCTCTAGTGAGAGAACTCGATAGAGTCTGGTCACAATACTGTGAGCCTGGCCTAAATACTCTCCTTCAAAAATACGAGGAAATTAGAAACATGGTAAAAAAATCAGGCTAGAGCCACCATGGCTAGCTACAACAAAAACAAACAGCTTTCTTCCCTCAAATCACCCAAATATCTCTGGAGAGGGATCAATGATATTTTAGGAAACTGCCACAGACCACTTCCTTATGCCATCCTTTTTGATGGATCCCATATTGAGGGTGACATAAACATAGCAAATACGTTCAATAGCACTTTTAGTAATCTCACCGCACACATCACAGCACACTACAGTCATCCACTGGATGACTGCAACACCGCCATGAACAATCCTAACCACAAGTTCTATCTCAGGGGATTAATGTGGGCTGAAACTTATAAATATCTTGCCCATTTAATATCTACTCAGAGCTTGCCCAGTTGTGCTGAGGGTTGAGGCGCTGGATGCCACACCTCATGCCACTCTGGTGACCCGGGTTCGGGAATGAGCTAGGGTCACTGGGTGTCAGCAAGGGGGAGAGAGGCTTGAGCATCCAGAGGACTTCTTTCCTCTCTCAGGGGAAGAGGACTAGTCATCCTGCTCGCCGACTGCACTCTGATGATAGCTGGAGGGCAGTAAGGGTAAGGAGGCTTCTAGCCAATGTCCTCACATCAGAAGGGAGGAGCGGGAGAAAACAGAAAATGCCTTGGGCTCCACAGGACCTATGATGGTCCAATCATGGCAGCAAATCTGCCCTCTGCTACCAGATTTGATGCACCAGGGTGGTGTGGGTATGCCGGCACCCATGTCCTGGCACTGCCATGGAGGGGGATTCCACAAGGGAACCTCAGAGATGGATGAGCTGGGTATCGGACTGGAGGATGAACCCCTCTGAGGGAGGGGTCATAGTCATAGTCATAGTCCCTGAGGAGTCCGAGGAGGAAAAGAGTAAAAATGAACAAAAAAAAAAATCTCCTCAAATGGGGCCTGACAAAATTTACATGAAACTCATAAAGCATACCGTGTGCTAGGTCACCTGACCCCTCCAGCTATTCTTTAATTTGTCTCTCTCAACTGAGTGGGTGCCAAAAATCTAGAAAACTGTAGATGTAACACAAAGGGGGAGCACCAGAACAATCCAATAACTACCATCCCATTTCAATTCTATCACCCCTTTCAAAAACACTGGAAAAAATAGTAAACAAACAGCTCTCTCAATACCTGAGCAAATAGGAATACTTTCAACTGAAGAGCATGGACCCCACAAAACCACAGTATCTTAACTGTACCAATAGAATACACTGACCATCTTTAGCAAGCCCTGGACAGAGGGAATCTTGCTGGACATATATATATAGATCTCACCAAGGCTTTTGACCTTGTAAATCACTATCTGCTCTGCCACAAATTAATCAAACTAGGCCTCTCAGTGGATGCTACTGACCGGCTAAAAAAATATCTGACAGACTGTTCACAAGCAGTCAAATGCTGAGTGACCCTATCTGAATTCAGGCCTGTGACAGTGGGGGTCCCCAAAAACCTATTCTTGGTCCCCTTTTGTTCAATCTATTTGTTAATGAACTTCCCAAAGCTTGTTCCTCCACAAAAATACTGCTATACCCAGATGATGTGGTTATCACAGCCACACACTGCCACCTACCCTCCAACTAACACAGCCTCCAAACAGACTTTTCTGCTATCTGTAGCTGGTTTTCTAGCAATCTCTTTGTCTGATCTCAAAGAAAATAAGTCTATACATTTCTACTCCAGGTGCAAAACTCTGATTCCCCCCTACCATAGTTATTGCCTCTGACCAAGGAGCCCCAATTCAGCAAGTAACCACTTTCAGATACCTGGGGATTACCCCTGACTGTGGCCTGACCTACTCTGGTTATGTGGACATGTTCTTTAGGGCTTCTAATTCTAGACTTAGCTTGCTCTACCGGCACAAAAATGCATTTATCCCATAAATCAAACAGCAGCTCATCAGATGCCACATCCTCAGCCTTGTAGACAATGGATTGGTAATTTATGGTGCTGCCTGTAGCAAAGTGCTTGACAAGGTCCTGGGCTTAAAGAATAGGGCCTGCCATTTTGCCCGTAACCAAAAATGGGACTCTCATACAAGCTCCCTGTATCATGACCTAGGGTGGCTTAATCTTGACTCCTGCCTGCAATACGTTACCCTCGTCATAGGCAAAAAAGCCTTACTTGGACAGCTGTCCACAGGTGTCTTCTCCCTCCTCAGCCCCATGGCTTCCAAACACACCACTGGGGGGGTGCAGCACAACTCCTTGTTGCTCCCAAGAAGGAAAATCTCCCTGGGTCAGCCTTGTTTCTCCTTTAGCTTCCCCAAACTATAGAACCCCCCCCATCACTCTAGCTCACTTGCCAGCTTTTAAGTCCCAGGTATTAGCCTCACTCACCCCTCTTAACCCCTGTGGCTGTTTTTGTTAACCCAGTTGCCACATTCATTCACTCTTCACTTTACCTTTTTGCCCTCCTCCTCCCACACTTGGGGCTCCTGTACCGCACTCTTGTACCCTTTGCTGTAATACTCAGCAGCCCCCTAACCACTGTCAGGGAATACTCCCATATATGTTGATATTTATTCATTACTGGAATGTCTGCAATGTATCACTGGCTACTTATTGCTGTAAAATACACAATTCTTGTTCCCTTGTCAAACCATATCCTACAGTATACATCCATGTTGCTCACTCTGCTATTATTTACTATGTCTATCATGCTGTGTTACTCAGATGTGATTTGCCATGTGAACTAGTCACTGTACAAATGTTTTAACTCACCATTCACTACTGTAAATATGTAATATAAAGGTGTTGAGGTTTTTCTTGCAAATGACCCTAGACCCTTTGAAAATAGGATCTGCTTAAAGAATCATGTGTGTAATAATGTGGTGCCCCTCCACAAGAGTGGCCCCAAGGATGAACTGGGAAACTACAGACCAGTAAGCCTCACATCCATCTTGGGTAAGCTAATGGAAACTATCCTGAAGGAGAGGCTGATGGCCCTCCTAGAGGCCAAAGGACTACAGGACAGCAGACAGCATGGCTTCATACGGGCAGATCTGCCAAACCAACCTGGTGGAGTTCTATGACTGGGTAACTAGGCAACTGGACTGGGGCCATGCAGTGGATGTCCTGTATCTGGACTTAGTAAGGCATTCAACTCAGTGCGCATGGAAGGCTGGGAAGTAAGTTAGTAGGCACAGGGAGACAGCTGGTGAGATGGGTAGGAACTGGCTTCAGGGAAGGCAACAGAGGGTGGTGGTGATGGGTGGGGAGCTCTCACACCCAAAGGTAGTGACGAGCAGTGTTCCAAAGGGCTCAGTGTTGGGACCAGTGTTGTTTGGGATATTCATTGCAGACATATCATGGGACATCAAGAGCAAGATCAGTCTGTTTGCTGATAATACCAAGGTAGGAGCAGTGGTGGATGACCTAGAGGGATGGCAGGGGTTGCAGGATGATCTGACAAAGCTTAAAACCTGGTTAGACACCTGGCAACTGGGGTTTAATGCCAAAAAGTGCAAGGTGCTGCATTTTGGGATGAAGAACCCAAGGAGGAGTTACCAGCTCGGGGGGAGTGCAGCTAGCCCAGACAGAGGAGAAGAAGAATCTGGGGGTGCTCATTACAGGGTCAATGAACAACTTGGCACAATGTAGGAAGGCAGTTGCAAAGGTCAACAAAATGCTGGGTTGTATTGCAAGGGGTATATCCTCGAGGAGGGAGGAAGTGATTCTGCCACTGTATAGGTAATTAGTTAGACCGCACCTGGAGTACTGCATGCAGTATTGGCACCCATATCTGAAGAGGGACATTAAGTTACTGGAGGGGGTGCAGCGCAGGGTGACAAAGATGATCAAGGGGCTAGGGGACTTATCATACAAGAGGAGGTTGAGGCAGTTGAACATGTACTCACTGGAGGACAGAAGGGACGGGGGGACATGATTGAAACCTTTAAATACATGAAAGGAATAAACAAGACAGGTACAGAGGGGCTGTTCAAAGTAAGGGAGGGGAGGGACACCAGGAGACATGATATGAGATTGGAGGGAGGAAAGTTCAGGAGGGAGATGAGGAGACACTTTTTTACAGAGAGGGTGGTGGCTGGGTGGAATGCATTACCTGGAGAAGTGGTATCCAGTAGAACAGTGGACTGCTTCAAAAGGAGATGGGACAGGACAAAGGGGAGGATTAATGAAGGGGAAGGGTATAAAAGAGGGGCAGCTGCAGTATAAGGGGTGCTAGCTGAACATTTGAG
This sequence comes from Neoceratodus forsteri, assembly GCA_016271365.2. Classification (NCBI taxonomy): domain Eukaryota; kingdom Metazoa; phylum Chordata; order Ceratodontiformes; family Ceratodontidae; genus Neoceratodus; species Neoceratodus forsteri. Next base: position 1,024,702,981 of record CM028129.1, read on the forward strand.
CAGACTTGATGGACCTCTAGGCCCTTATCTGCTGGCAAATTTCATATGTTCGTATAAATAAAGGACTAGGATGTGAGTTCTAGTTGTGACATCACCAGTAGCACTTTATTGAAACAGGCTTTATTGAACAAGCTGTGAATTTAGGGTTAAAGAGTGACTTGTAACATTTAAACAAAGAAACTTAGAGATCTCATTTTTAGCATGAGGCTAATTGGGGATATGCTGATCCAAATTCTGAATTTACTGATGCTAGAAATTTTGACCGGACTTTTCTTTTTCCTGTGGATTAAGAAGGATGCCCATCATTTCCTCAGATGGTATGCTTGTAACCGATAAATATTCTGCCAGTTAAATCTGCTAAATGTAGCGTACAGTACAACCAACAATTTAGCAGCATATGTTTGATATCATCAATTTTGAGTAATTAACAAATCTAGTGTAGAAATAGTGTCCTTTTTAGATCTGAACTTCAAAATTTTGGAGGAGAATACTCCAAAACAAAATAATGTATACAGTATGTTCACTGATCCTCCAGATCATTTAACAGAAATAGGCAGGATTCAAACAACGTGAATTGTTGAGTTTACCATATCAAAGACAACATTTTGGTGAGTGAACTGCCCCAACACCATCTTGATTATTGATATCTATTATTCTTGATTTTATAATCTCGGTATCATTTCTTTTTATAATGATTCCATATGTAAAAAAGACCAACTACTTTATAAGTCAACTGCTTGCAGATGTTTGGCTATATTAAATAAGCACTTCACTCTAAAGCCTTTGTTCAGATACAAAATATTTTTAAGCAGACACAAAGTTGACAATCTTTCTTTTCTCATAGCTGTATTTTTTCTCATATAATGCACTATTGTTTTTATATTTGCCAGAGTCAAGATTTGGTTTCCCCAGTTCTGCCCTAACATCACATACTGGAACTGAAGGTAAAACAAGCTGAAAGGATTTATAATGAAAATCATTCATAACCTTTTTCCAGAAAAATGGGAAAATTATAGGCCCAGATTTCAATGTTATATAGAATTAGTGCTAATAATATTGTATCATCTGCGATTATTGCTGGGTATAAACTAATGCCTCAATATTTATGAGTAAATTTTTATAAGGCTTGTTTTATGTTAGAGCAAAGTGTTTAGTCAATGTACAGTTACTCATACAAATTAATCCCTAACATGGGTGACTGTTAACTTGATCTAGGGGGTGACGCTTAATTTTCCAATTATGTTTCTTTTTATTTGACCCAAATATTATAGTTTGATGCCTATCTTGATCTATACATCTTTTAGAAAGAAAACAATGGTCATACACACACTGTGATGTTTGAAAATATTCTAAAATGTATCTTATTACAATTATCTTGTCATCAACAACCCAACCTTTTGTGGCTACCTGCCACTTTTTCCAGGTAGCAGTCCTGTGTGATACAGAGCATGTATTTCTTACATGTTTCAAATCTTAAGACTATCATTTCCAGGGGTGGAGCTAGAATTTTTTCAAGGGGGTATCAATTTTGTCAGGGGTAGCACTTTCTCAGAAGTTCAAATAAGGTTAATATAGCTACTGTTTCCTGGCCTGAGGGGACAGCGTGTGTTGTTTGGCTGTGTATCTGAATCCACCAGTGAACACAGAACATTTATCAGTATTAACCAAAATTTACATTACATGCTTTCAGTTTTCAAAACATTTTTTCAAGGCATCACAGTACTTAAGCCTATAAAATATGCATAATTACAACTTTAAGTTAGGCTGTCCATGTCCTTAATGCACTTTATTTATATCCTGATAGTTCTGCTCTTGTTGTACAAAAACATTCATGTTTATATTTTAAATCTCATTTGGTAAGGATACAGACTTTTGTGTATTCTTTATATATCTCTGTTAATTTTTTTTTACAAAACAACATGTTAAAGTTATGCACCTTGGGAAAAACAACAGGATAGCTGCATGCTTCTTGAATGATACTCAGTTGCAGACAGTCACCTCAGAAAAAGATATAGGGATCAACACTATCACTAATGATTTAAAATTTACTGAACATAATAATTAAACAGTTAAAAAATGTAATGGAATGATAGCATGCATTCTGAAACACATAAAGAGTCAAGAATCTGAGGTTCTGATACCATTATATACAAGTCTGGTTAGGTCTCACATTGATTATTTTCCCCCCTTTTGTGCACCCACTTCATCTGGCAATATAGCCATAGTCGAAAAAGTTCAGAGGAGATTGACTAGGCACATCAGAAATTTACAAAGTGTAAAATATGTTGAAAGACTTAAAATCTTGGTGCTCTATTCTCTTGAATACAGATCACACAGAGCAGACCTTTGCTTAGTATACAGGGCCACCAGAGACCCTGCCCTGTTCGATATACTATGTCTTGAATGGCACCCAACTAATAATAACCCTAGGTCTCATAAATTAAAATTAGAAACTGACATCAATAAAACATTGAAAAGGAATAGGTTTGTAACTCAAAGAGTACCACCTCCTTGGAATACTCTGCCACTGGACATGGTAGTATGTGACAACCTAAAACAGTTTAAAATAAAACTGGATTTACATATGGGAAACAGGGAATATATCTCTCACCACTAATTCAGTGGTGATGAGTTCTAAATGGGCTTGCTCTCAAACTAGTTAATACCTATGAATCTATGAACCTATGAACATCTTTATAGCATATGATGGAACATAGTTCAGCATGAATTTCCATGCTATCTAAAATGTCATTCTGCTGTATTAGTGATGTCTGTACTGCAGCAGAATGACTTTTCATTCTGCTGCAGTAGTGACGTCAACTGCCAATGCTCCCAAGCTGTTTGTCACTCGTACTGCCACCACTAGTGCAGAAATTAAGTGAGTTGCTGTTAGCAAATTTTTGAATTCTGTTTTATCTGACACACGTTAAAAGTTGAGTGAAGGTGGTCATGCTCATTATTTTTCAGGTCAGAATGCAGCTGCAACGGCAAGCGATCAGTCATCTGTCAAAGCAGATGAAAGCATGCAGATTATTGGTCAGAGGTCAGAGTGGAGACTGAAACTGATCAGGTGCCTGTAAACCAAGGAAACAAATCATTGAGATTGTTGTTTCTGTTCTCCTGCTTTCTGTCTCTACAGATTCAGAAATGGTGCTGGGTTCGTCCATACACTATATAGAACAGAGTATGGAGCCTCATACACTATCCTATATGTGGACTGGAATTAGTCCCTAATTATGTTAAGTTGTATTTTGATTTGTAACCATTTTTGCTTGTTCATTCTGTTTTCTGTGTCATCCTGATTTAGCACTCCCCCCAATTATCCTTACTCTGCATTAAAGTTTTATTAGTCTCACATGACATTTCTTTATATATTATATATATATTTTTTATGGCTTACCCATTCATCTAGCAAGTTGATTCATCCACTCCAGTTTTAAGCTATATTTTCTATATGTGGCACTAAAATAAAGAGTAGTAAAATATATTTCAATCAAGTTTATCTAAGGATCAGTTTCCATTCAGTGCTAGGTTTTAACATTAGAGTAAGCATTCCTTCAGATTTCTAATGGCAGTTTTTATCTTACAGAACAAAAAAAAGTCCACACTGGGAATGTGGGAAGGCATGCGTTTTTGTGGTGTCTGCTGTTTTTTTAATCATGTTTGCCTAACTGGAAAATAAAGAGATAGCAACAGCACTTTTTGAATGTGAACATGGAGTCAAAGCATCATTTTGTTAAAGAGGCGATGAGTGCCAAATGTTTTTGTGAATACCAGGTTTTATCTCAACAGTGTAGCGTAGTGGTTATCGGCACTGATCTGCAAACCTGGAGACCTGATTTGAATCCCGTCAACCTCACTTGTGTAGTGGATGACCCTGAACAAGTCACTTAACTTCCTTGTGCTCCCAGGTTGCACCTGGAAACAAGTTTTGGCTTAGTATGCCTTTCCTGGTTAAACAATTTCCCCTTTCCTTTTCTTACCTGTCCCAGTGTGCTTTGTGTCATTCTGGGAGGGGTCACACTTTCTTGTGTTAGCACTGGAATTCTTAAGTGCTACTGAATTAAATTCTCTGCCATGCCCTCTAAGTTTATGCACTTTTCAATGATTGTGTACAGAGCTGTGCTCACTCCAGTTGTTTAAATGTGCATGCTCATTGTAACATAAATTGCACCTAAGCTTTGGCAAGGTCTGCAGCAGATACCCCCTTGGCTGTGTCTTCTTCCTCCTAACCTGTAGTCAGGCACATAGGTTTCCACCTCCAGGGGCAGTGGCTAAGCCTTTGCACCACCCTTGGGGAAGGAACCACTGGGGCTGCCCACAGGGGTGGGTCACCTGGAGGAGGTGGCAGGAGAGAGGTTAAAAACAGCTGAAGCCAGTAGCTCTCCCTCATGTTGACATCCTATGCATTAACTCTTTGCCATGTGTTACTCAAAGACTGTGCCTTATTTAAGTTTTAACAATGTGCCAGCACTGACTGGCTGGCCCCCAGCCTCTGCTAGGGGCCAGGCGAGTATTGGGATCCACAGCCCTTCTTCCCCAGAGGAGGAGAACCTTCTTCCAGATGCTCAGTCCTCCTCCCCCCGGCCATCCCCTAGTGAAACAAGACCCAGAATATGAATACACTTCAACAGAAAAAGATGAAGAGTCAAGAATAAGCTGCTTTTCAAAACGCTGAGTTATTTTGTTGATAACATCAAGACTGTAACCTCTCGCCAAGCTACCCAATCACCTTGCCCCAGCCCTTCGACTCAAAAATATGTCTTCATCAGGGAGTGGGGCACTGATGACCATACAGCTGTATTTATTTCCCCCTTAATTAAACATCATTTCATTACTTCATTCTTGAATATAGAATGCATAACATTTTTTTAATAACAGGAATTGATGATTTATACATAGTAAATAAATCCTAAATATTCTAGATAATACTCTTTATTATATGTGGTATGTGTAAAGGCATTGATTCACCTTAGAACATGAAAAGAAGGCATAAACAATACAAAAATCACTAAAAAAGACTAAAAAATGACATTGTAAATTCATCAGGTTGCTCAATGTATTTCACTAATTCTGTGTATTTTTTAATTTTATCTTTACTGTAGTGTATGTACCAAAACACTGGAACTTCAATGCTGATATCTGATTGTCTGAAATTTGCTTATTGCTTATCTTTCAAAGCATACTCAATCACGAGCTGATATATTTCAATGACTTTTTTTCCCCCTTTCAAAAAGCTCATTGCATCATAATCTTTGGTTACACTATTTACATTATGCAATGTCCGAAACTGACATCTGAAAGAGCATTCTCTTCTTTTTACTCATTAATTATTACAGTCCATAATTCATAAACAGGGCTGAAGTGAAATTTTCTCAGAAGTCCATGTTATTCGGAGCTGGTGATCACCCAATTCTTTCAAGTGCAGCTGTAAGAGGATCATCTTGCAATTCTATAGTCAAGGTACAGGGAAAACTAAAAACATAAACATATCCTTGGTCCTAGGAAATATCGAAAAGAAGACATAGTTAAGACATGTGAATTCAATTAATCAAATGCTAAATGATTAATACTATATTAGAATAAATGGTTTATGATTTTTAATGAGAGACGGTCTTTAACATCAAGCATCAAATGTATCTTTTAGGCACATCCATATAATGGACAGAGTGCCCCATACATTTAAAAGAAGAAATTCCCATTTTAACTGAAACACTTTGATGTAAGACCTTTTATTCATTACAGTTGTTAGGAGAATGTATCAAAAAGATAGGGCAGCTTGACTAGTTCAATTATTTTGTTTAGTTACAAATATCAAAACCATGACCTTGCACCTCCAGTAGAGGTATGGCTCTAAATTCTTCAGGGCCCATACCAGTGCAAGGCATTCCTTTTCAACTGTGAAACAGGCCTGCTCTTGGAAGTAACTTTTTGCTCAGGTATTAAATTGGGTGATCTTTTCCCTGATTAGAGGTCTGACTGAGGACTGCTCCAATCCCCAAATCTGAGGCATCTGTCTGAACTACAAATGGCTTACTGTAATCTGGACTGCCCAACATGGGGGCACTGCACAGTGCCTCCTTTTGCCATGTGAAGACTCATTCACAGACTGGCTCCCACTTTAACTTTTTGGGCTGTCTTTTCTTTAGCAGGCCAGGTAGGGGAGCTGCCATGATACTGTAATTTGCCACAAACTTTCAACAGTACCCAGCAGTCCCTAGGAAGCTCCTAACTTGCTTCAGGGCTTCAGGCCTGGGCCATGCCTCTATTGACTCAATCTTGGCTTGACTGGGAAAAATCTTCCCCCCTGCCTACATGGCCTAGGTATGACATCTCTCCCATAGCTGTTCTATGTCATAATACCAAACACATAACAGTGATCTCTATTATGGCGAGTGTATATCACCAAAAGCCAAATCGGCGATATACACTTCAGGTTGACCCTACAACCAGAATTTAAAATCAAATTTTTGTAGGGAGGCTGTGCCACTCCACACCCACTGCACTCCTCTTTCTTAGAATTCTCAACTCTAGGGGCGTGCATATCAAGCAAGGCAAAAATCTGGATCTCTGCAAAATATAATTGCCGCACCTCACAGGTGTGGCAAGATGTAACCTGCTCCTGGTCTTGAACCCAGTACCTGCTCTGCCAGAGCTAGCCTCCCACACCACCATGCCACATGGATAGCTCAGCAGCAGCAGGTACACTAGTACCTGAAAACCCCTTCCCCTTTCCATTCCCTTCCCCTCGCTATTCCTCCCTTCCATTTGCCCTTCCCCCTGGTCACTATCCCATACCCTCACTATTCTGCAGGGTAACCCACCATAAAAGCACCCAAAATGAGTTGCTGTATTTCTAGTTGTTCATTTTGGGTCGCTTTTATGATGTGATACTGCCATAGCCACCTGGCACTTTCCAGCCTTGACAGTGACACCAGCTCTCTGTATCCTGCCCAACACTTCCTTCAGGTGGAACAGGTGTTCCTTTCTACTGGCACTGAAAATGGCAATATTATCCAGATAAGCCACTGCGTACTCTTCAGTACCATGTAACACTGGATAGACCAACCTTTGGAAGGTGGCAGCTGCATTCTTCATTCCAAAAGGCATTTCCCAGAACTTGAATAATCCATTTGGAGTGATGAAGGCTGATCGCTCCCTAGCTCTGACAGTTAGCTCCACGTGCCAATACCATTTCATCAAGTCGATGGTGGTAAGGTATGTCATCCTTCCCAACCTGTCCAGTACTTTGTTCATCCATGGCATTGGGTAGACGTCAAACTTCGTGACTATGTTGAGTCCATGATAGTCCACATAGAAGTGAGTAGAGCCATCCGGCTTGGAAACAAGGACTATGGGTGAGGCCCAGGGACTGTAGGGATTTCTGGATTACCCATAAATTCAGCATTTCTTCCATCTCCTTCCTAATGTCCTTTATGACATCCTCAGATACCTGGTAGGCTGTCCATAAGATGGGTGCTTGCATCTCTGTTTCTATGTCATGTGTCACTAAAGGGGTACGTCCCAACATGGCTGTAAACAAAGAAGCAACGTCCTCTAAAACCTCCATCACTTTCTGTTGCTATTTTGGGGTCAACTGGGATGACAGTTTGATTGCCTCCACAGATGACTCCCACTTGCCTTCCTCTAGCAAGTCAAGGAGGGGATCTTCTTTTCCGCCCCCTCCCCAGGACCACACACTGCAAATATCATGTCTGCCCTATTTCCACATGGCTTCATCATGTTGGCATGGTACATCCTATAGATATGTCTCCTGACAGGCAGTTCTACAATACAGTTGACATCATTAACATGTCAGACTACATTGTATACTCCTGCCCACTCGGCCTGCAGCTCGTCCTTCCAGACCAGAAATCAATCAATCAATCAATCAATCACTCAATCAATCTTTATTTTACCAGGCAAACTTTATTAAGAGACAATCTCATTTACAAGATGGACCTGAGTGATCACATAGGACCACAGTGAAAATAACAAATGATATAATAGTTTTGCAGAGCAACAAAAGAGATCATAAGGATCCAAATAAGGACATGATAGAACAGTAGTACAAGGCTCACCGCATGCATAATGTTCAAAATATTTATATAATATATACAATATATATATTACAAACAAGGACATGGTAGAACAGCAGTACAAGGCTCACCACATGCATAATATTCACAATATTTACATAATATATACAATACATATATATATAAGAAGGTACAATGATGGGTGGCTAAGCTAGGAAGTTAGCAAGAGACTTAGGTCAGGAATTAGGACCATGACTTCATGACCAACACTGTACGAGCGAGCTCTGGCTCTGCAGTCATACCAGACATTTTGCTACTGCTGGGTAGCTGACAGGTTGCTTTGGGCCACCCCCATAAGCTTCTTCAGCTTCTCCCTAAACTTTAGAACATTCTCCACTATGGGAGCTCCCTATGTGGTGTGCTTGCCTTCCCAGTCTTCACGGATCAAGTCTAAGGGTCCATGCACCCTGCATCCATATAAGAGTTCGAAGGGGGAGAACCCTGTCGACTTTTGGGGCACCTTCCTGTATGTGAACAACAGGTGGGGAAGGTAGGCACGGGGTCAATACTGCGCATGGCAGAATGTCGTGCAACATAATTGTGTTGCACGATTCACTAACTTTTTTTCTGTGGGGGGCTCTGCCCCCCACACCGCCCGTTATGGGGGTCTGTGCCCCCCCAGACCTCCCCCAGTAAGGATTCTAACTCCAGGGAGTGTCCAACATGGAGAATGCACAGGTCTGGGTTTTGGCATAATGCCATGCGCTATTAAGTGTATGACATTATGACCCAGTAAGGGGAAGGCACAAGGGGAAGGTATTTCTCTCAGTCCCTCCCATGCTGTTTGGTTAAAGCTTGGGACATTGATTGCAGGGTACCATTAAACCTTTCCACAAGCCCATAGACTTGTGGGTGATAGGGTGTTGTGCACCTCTGTACCACCCCACACTTCACCTACACACACTTTATCAGGTCCAACATAAAAGGTACCCTCTTGATCAGTGATAACCTCCTGCGGAAACCCAACATGGGAGAAAATCCCTAGCAAGGTGTCTGCCACTTTTTCTGCCCTAAGTGAGGAGAAAGCGACTGCCTCTGGGTATCGGGTGGCATGATTGACCACCATCAGGATAAACTTCCTTCTGGAGGTGCTTGGGCTAGTCAAAGGTCCCACAATATCCATTTCTACCCTCTGGAGTGGCTCCTCTGCAACGGGCAAGGGAACTAGGCAGCTTTGGTTTTATTACCGGCCTTCCCTATTTGTTAGCACCAGTGACAAAACCTGCAATATTCCTTCACTGCTGTGTGAAGATAGGCCAGAAGAAATTCTGGGCCAATTGCTGTGTGATGCTTGCAATGCCCAGATGTCCGGACATGGGGATATCATGAGCAATCTTGAGCAACCACTCACGGTACTCCTAGGGAATGACAAGCTGCCTGCCCATCACCCCTTGCTCTGTCCTCACATCCTGTGTATACAGCAGTCCATTGTCCTAGAATACTCAATGTCTTATGTCACCTCCCAGTGTCCTATCAGATTCTGCACAAGCCCTAAGACTCTCCAAACTAGTGTTTCACTCCTGTCCAAGAGAACTCTAGCAAGCAGCAGAGTTTCCTCCTCCCCAGTGAATCCCATTACCATTACAAACTGATTAGGTATAAGCCATTCAGGCCCAATCAAATCCCCTTTTACTAAGGTAAGAGATGACCCTGTGTCCCTTAATCCATGGGTCTTCACCCCATTAACAATAACTGGTTTATGTGCTCACTCATGTTTATAGGCATGCTTTTAGGGATACACAGTGCACCCAACTCTCTTTGAGCACCACTTTATCCACTCTGTGCCTTTTTATTACACTGTCTAGCAAGATGCCCTGGGCAAAACCAACAGTCATCATTTCTTTTATCAAAGAAATCCCTTCTCTGTAACTTGGGATGTCCCCCTTTCTGTGGAGGCAGTGAGGGTTTTAGCTGTACTGAAGATGCCCTTTTCCCTTTCTGCGCTGCCACACACACCCCACTCCCTTTCAGAGCAGGCCTGTTCCTGGCATAGTGATCCAAGAGCTCAGCCGCTTGCTGTGTGGTTTCTGGATTTCAGTCCTCTAGACATTTTTTCAGCTCTGCTGGACAAGCCCAAAAGAACTGCTCTAGCAACATAACTTTTTCTATTTTTTCCACAGAATTTGCTCCTGCTCCGTCCCACCAATGTTTCAAAAACTGACATTGCTTTGTGGTGAGTTCCTCATAACTCATGACATGGCTTCTTCTGAACTTACAGAACTTAACCCTGTATGCTTCAGGAGTTAACTCATGCTTTTTAAGCAAAGCAGTTTTAAGTTTCTCATAATTGCTACTGTCCTTATACATTTGACCTAGTGCCTCACGCCCTTTATCAGTAAGTAGCAGGGATAGCTGGAAGCTCCAGGACTCACTGGGTATTTTGGTCTTGGTATAGACCTTTTCAGATGAATTCAAAAATGCATCCATATCTTCCCCCTCTTTAAATTCAGTTATTAATTTTGAATTTAATTTATACTCCAACCATGGATTTTCAGGTTCAGTCCTGCCACTTACCTGCTCGGGCGATGGTGTTTGAAGCTTCAGCTGCTGCAGTTCAAACTCCTTCTCACACTGTTTTTCTTTTTCCTCGGCCTATCTCTGAAGCTGCCTTTCTTTTTGCTGCATCTCCAGTTCAAACCTGTTCTGTTCAAACTCCCTCTGCTGCTGAGCTTCAAACTTTCTCTGTTAGAATTCCCTCTGCTTCTGGACTTCAAACTTTCTCTGCTCGAATTCCAGCTACAATGTCCTCAGCTCCAGCTGTAGCTTGATCCTTTCTAACCGCTGCTCTGTGGTGACCTTCGCCTGTTGCTGTGGTTCTGTGTTTCCTCTGATCTCACTTCCCTCCTCCCAAGGCTGGACTCTGTGATGGACCCTAGCACCCCCACACCCAGACTCTGGTTCTTTTCAGTCACTGGCCATAACTTGAGGTCCTGGGTAGCCTCTAGCTCATCGGCTGCCAAACAATCCTCCATAAGGTTCCTTTTGGTTCATCCCTTGTACTGGACCCCTCTTTCCTGACACAACTGCCTTAGGTGGTCTGCAGTGCATTCATTACAGTTGGAAGCCATTTTCTTCCCAAACTATTACTACACTAGCTTACACACACAAAAAAAAAAGAAAACAGGAAGGGGACATTATACTATAATCAAATTATTATTTATTTTCAAATCTCTGCCTTGAGAGTGTGTGGATTGTTTTCAGTTTTTCAATCTGATACACTGGCCTCAAATTCATCTGTTATGCCTGTGCCACCAATATCACTTGAATCACAACACCAAGCTGTCAGATCTCTCGGATCCTACCACTGCACACCAGATCTGTCACAAACCCACTGCTGAGGGTCAGGTCACTGAGCTCACAATGTCCACCCCTAGTGCAGTCTGTGATAGGGAGGGGGAAAACAGGAGCACCTTCCAAGTATCCTTTTAAAGTGCTCACCAAATTCACACCCACCACATGGTCCCAGGGCTTCACCTCTATACACTCTGGATAAGGCACAATACCAATCTTGAGTCTTGTAGCCAAATATGAACCCTTCTTGGTTGTTACACAAAGGTGGAAGATAAAGGCATCATACTCTCTTGAGGGTAGCAGTGCGCTCTTGAGTTTGTCCTCTCTGATGGGACATACAACCTGGTTCAATATAGTATTCTCCCTATCTTCATACAGAAGTCCCTTACAAATCCTTGCTCAATTAGTTGCTTATGGAGGCAGCATTTAACAATATCAGTTTGTCACAGATTATCAATAACTGTCCCACTATTCATATACAATTTAAAAACTTCACTCAGGCAGGTCTCTTAAAAACAAATATTTTTACTAAAATAATTAAGAATCATACAGTTACAACTAAAAGATGCTCTAATTTGGTCACAGAATAACAGAAATAAAAGTAGAAAATATACATGAAAAATGAACTATAACTGTTATCTAAAGTCTACCTTAAGTTCCTAGTAGGTGAAGTCCAAAGAAAATAAATGAAACATTCAGTTTCCTTTGTACTGGTATGTCAGGAGAAGAGTGTCCCTTGTAGATCCTCAGCCAAAAAAATGAGATGAGAGACCTTGGTTTTCTGCTCTTTATATAGTGGCTCAAAAATCACTGATTTGATCTAACTTTGAGCCAGCAGATGTCACTCTTGCATTTTCCCCACAACCCAATTGTCCAGGCTGCCTTGTGATGTCGCTCTGTCTTACAGGTAATAACTTTGACAACAGCTCATCAAGACTGGTTTCCATGCATCCTGCTTTGAAGTGAAAAGGTTTTATCTCCTGATGTTTATTACCTCTGCTTCCCTCAATTAACTTAACCAGGGAAATGCTTTGACAGTGGACTCTTGGTTTCCTGTTAATCAGATTGTTCTGCAGTAAGTTCATAGAGGGATGTCAAATATTTTTGCAAGGTAGTCCTCTCCCTTGAAGTGCCTAGTTTATTACAAGCAAATGGATTTTGGCACATCCTTGCTGAGCAGCAGCCCTTGAAGTAATTTGTCTTCCTGCCCAGCACACTTCCCCTCAGGTCAGAGGAAGGTCACTCATTTTAAAAATCCAGTCCCTCAATGTGCCCCTTTCATCCATTTTCCTCATGGTATTTTAAACATACACAAGATATAACAGAATATAACACCATATATCTGTACATCTGACTGGCAGTGGCATAGCTTGCCATATAATTTACTTTAAATCATATTTAAGGTCAAACATTTCATTCAGACCTTCAAGGTTGACAGTACTCAGCCTATACATCCAGTACAATTCTCTTTTCAACAAGGGATTTTGTCTGTCCCCACCTCTGTCCCCACATTTCACATGCTCTATCCCCATGCATTTGAAATCTTCAGTTTTAACATTGTGCCTTTCTTCAAAGTGCCTCCCCACTGATTTCTCAGTGTTTTCATTGATAATCAAGTGAATATGTTCTTGGATCCTTTCTTTAAATGACCACATTGTTTCACTGACATTGCCTAGACCGTAAGTGCACCACAGGAGGTACACCATGAATGTGGTGTCACACGTAAGTAGTTCTTTGATTTTGATCAAAGTTATTCCTGAATGGTCCCAAATCCTTCCCTGTCTACATGTACTGAAAGATGTTGCATCTAGTACACTTATATTTCCCTGCTGGTCTTACAGGCAACCATGTCGTCTTAATTTTCTTTTTGCTCTGATATTGGCTACTGGCAACTTTGTCCCAAAGCTAGAGGGCCTTTGTAAAGGTAACTCAAAATGAAGCACTCACTGGGTCTCCCATTTTACTATATCCCAGGAGTACTGGCCAGTTTTCCCATATTACATTTCCAATGGAGCCTGCTAGTGTGTTGGATTCAATTGAAAAGGTTATGGAGGCACATCCACATTTTGTTGTGTTGTTTTTTGTTATTAAGCAATTCTCTTTGCTTCTAGTGCTTAACATTGTCATATGGCTTTTCAACTAAATGTTTACTGTACCCTCTGTTTGTCAATCATTCCCCAATTTCCATGCACTGTTTTTTGAACTCCCCTTCTGATGAACAGTTTCTGCATATACACAGCATTTGGCTATGGGGTATGAAATCTTTGAGACTTTTGGGCTGAGCATTTTCAAATCTTAATACAGTGTTAGTCACTGTCTCCTTTCTGTAACCTTTAGTGTTGATCTGATGCATTGCTGTATCACTAGGTAGTGTAATGTCAAGAAAATGAATGCACTCATTCCCTATCCTGTTCATAAAGATTACATTAAGATCATTAGTATTTAGCCACGCCACAAATTTCCTAGCTGTTTCCTCATTTCCTCTCCAAATACATAAATAGTCATCAATATATCTGAACCACTTAACAATATAGTTGAAAATGAATTCATAACATAATTTAGGATTATATTTAGTTCCCAGTATCCTAGGAATAAGTTGGCATAAGAGGGGGCCATTACAGTCACCATTGCAGTTCCACGTGTCTGGATAAAGAAGTCACTGTTAAACAAGTCTGTGAGCAAACCTGGGCAGATGGTGTGGCAGTAGGTGAGGCACGTGTGCCTCTGCCCTCTGTGCCACAGGGCTGGCACACAACTTATTTCCTTTTAATTGTTGATGTCTGCAGTGTCTCCATGGATTTAAGCAGAAACTGAAAATGTTTTGGTTTTTTTGCAACAGTTTTTTTTTTCTAGAAGAGCAATATTTTACACTGTATTCAAAGATTATTGTAAACACTTTAAAACAAAGAAAATCATATAACAATTCACAAATAAATTAGAAATTAAGTAAATAAGCAAATAAATAGATACTCCATCTATTTAACTCAGGTTACCAAACCATGTGTTTAAACTGAGAATTTCTTAATATAACATGACATAACATGACATGAAGGAAAGAACAACCTCTACTGAAATTACATTGAAACATAGAAAAGAGAGAGAATTAAGATGGTGCCATGCTGGGTGGCTGTCTGAATTGGGGGGGGGGAGGTGTACTGCTGGAAGATTTTTTAAGACATTCTTTTGTGTTTTACAAGGCTCTTTTTGTCTAGAATGCTTTCTCACTTGTGGCTATATTTGTTTTGAGGGAATCTGTTCATGCACATTTGTGTGACCTGCTTCTGAAAGGGTCTGAGGGCAGGAATACCAAGGGGTTTCTACAGGGTCTTTTTCCCTCTTATTCGTTTGTCCCAAGTCTGATGCAACAGCGTTGCATACGTTTGTCTCATTCTGTTTTCCTCCCTCCTGTCTATTTCTCTTTGTGGGCTGGCCACCCACCTCTCTTCTCTTTCAAGTTCTGTTCTCATGGTGTTCCTAAGTCTAAGATGCCCCCCTCTTTTCCCGTAAACATTAGTGTAAAACGTACAAAATGTAAAATAAAACATTTAGCATATACTACAGGGGCTAGTATAGCTTGTTCCCCTGTTACTAGAGTGCTCTGTTCATTGTAGACAATAGGGCAATATAAGACAGTTTTAAGCTGGTTTGTTTGTATGTAACATTAAGTTTCAGCATCATTCTGGAGCCCTCACTTTACTCTTGCATTAAGAAAAAGGGATATTGTTGGGCTTTCAGAAGCACTTCAGCTAGTTTGCCCTATTTTTAGGCAAAAGATTCTCCAAACGCTTAGAGAGAGTCACAACAGAGAAGAAAAGGATTCTTTCTTCTTGGCTGTGTGACTTCTCAATTTGGGTTACCTTGTTTTTCCTTTGCAACTGTGCATACTGTCACAGTGGACTACACTGTGAACTGCTGTGTGTTTATCTGCGGTTCCTCTTGTTGTTTTGCTCGCATTAAATACAAGGGCAAGCAATAGGAACTAGAACCAGGATGTTAAGAAAGGTGCATGAGTACTCACTGCTTTCTTTATGAAAATGCTGCAGCTTAATTGTTCCTTATTTTTGTTGTCTTCTCTAGTGTCCATTTGCAGGCTACCACCACAGAAGTACCCCATTGCTATAGAGACGGATGGCCTCTCTCTTCCTATATTTATGGTAGTGGACTTCTGGGGGTGGAGCTTGCTGACGAACCTCAGCCTGAACTCTGGAATCAAATGATATTAATAAATATAATAGGTCTGAAAGGAATATAAGTATAAGTATGTATTGTTTATTTCTTTTACATTTGTTTAGACAATGTTTAAACTTAAACCCTTTAGTGGGTGGCACATGAGAGGTCACGTGACAGTCGCAATGCTATATAATGAGTGTTTCTTCCTTTCCATGCTCAGAGTGAAGTAACGTGTTGGAGTTGCAATACCCTGTCCTAACCTAGCTTCTTCTAGGTTGTGTGGATTTTTGTGCTTATTGCATTTATGTATATTTCTCTTATTTTTGTCAAACCAGTTCACTTTTATTTTGTTCTGTTATAAAAAATGTTGGATTCCTTTTGTTATACTGACATCACTGCATGTGTGTCCATCTGTCATCCCACAAGCCATTCACATATGGTAGCAGTGGTGGGATGAGGTTGGAGCAGTTGTTTCAACTGGAGTGTCTTCTACAAGACTCCTGATGGACACTGTATGCAGTAGGACAAGGCAGACCCCTCCAGAGTTTGTGGAGTGGCAATCAGAGCCATGACAGACAAATATCAGATACCTCTGGTTGTATGACTGGAGGATGTGAAGAGAAAAATGCCAAAAAGAGAAGTTAGTGATATGGAAGAAGATAAGGAATGGGAAGAAGGTGACCAGGTGAGTGAAGGAATACCTGAGGAAGAATCACCACCTGAAGAGACTCATGAACTCCTACGATGGTTATGCCTTAGACAGGTTAAATTGGAGAGGCAACGAGAAAGAGACAAGAGAGAAAATGAGGCATGGTGGGCAGATACACTATGGGCCATTCAGGTACTGGGCACTAATAGACCTCCACCATCTCCGGTGGAAAGCTATAAATGCATTAAAATGGTAAAATTAACAGACTCATAGGATGTAGAAGCATATATTACTACTTTTGAAATGGTGGCTAGAGCCTGTGGATGGCCAAGGGACCAGTGGGTGATCTGGTTGGCACCATATCTAACAGGGAAGGCGCAATTAGCAAATAGCCATGTGGACAGTACCAATGCAAATAATTATGACAGAGTATGGCAAGTCATCCTAAAGAGATAAGATATTAACACAGAGACATATCATCAGAGGTTTAGAACTTTCAGGTTCCAATCTGCTGTTACCCCCCAAGGAGCTTATACACAATTGAAAGATCTCTGTTTTAAGTGGTTGCAGCCCTCGCCTTGGACACATGACCAGGTATTGGAATCTATTGTATTGTAGCAGTTCATTCAGATCCTACCACAGGATGTACAACTTTGGGAGTAGGAGCACTGCCCAGAGACTGAAGAGGCTGCCATTCGGTTGGAAGAGGACTATCTTGCTACAAGACCACATAGGCAAAAGGGACCTATAACAACCAGTGCCAACCAAGCCATGGTAAGAACATTTCCTGTATCTACAGTTTCTCAAGGTAGTTACACCCCAGGACTAATAAGTCTAATAACAAAACAGGAAGGGGGTTCAACCCAGACATTATTTGCAGGGAATGTCATGGGAAAGGATGCACTATGATTCTGTCCAAAATGTAAAACTGAACCTACACATTTGGCTCTGGTGAATTGGGGACAAAACATCATACCTGTACAGGTCGGAGGCAAGGATAATAATAATATAATAATAATAATAATAATAATAATTTTATTTGTATAGCGTCTTTCCATTGTCAAGGCACTGAACAGTAAAAACAGATAAAATTACAATTAATAAATCAGTAAAATATCCAGTATTCAGAATAAATAAAACCATTAGTCAGGGTACGCTTTGTGCCAGATTTGTGTTTTAAGCATCTTCTTAAAGCCCTCTGTGGTCATGCACTCACGTATCTGACAGGGTAGAGAATTCCACAGGGCAGGGGCCATGTACATAAATGCATGGGCTCCAGATGACTTAAGTCTCACCCTGATAATCTCTAGCAACCCCTTGCCAGCTGAGCAGAGAGGTCATCCAGGGGAGTAAGGAATCAGGAGCTCTTTCAGATAGTCTGGGCCCAGTCCATGTAGGGCCATGTAGGTCAGAAGCCCGACCTTGAAGGTGATCTGCCACTGAATGGGCAGCCAGTGCAGTTCGCGCAGCACCGGTGTGATGTGATTCATATGTGGATTCCCCATCAACAGCCGGGCTGCAGTGTTCTGCATTAGCTGCAAGCGGGAGATGTCAGGAAGCTCTAGATAGAGAGAGTTGCAGTAGTCAAGGCGTGAGGTCACAAAGGCGTGGACCAATGTTGGAAGGTCACTAGATGGAACAAGGTGCTTAACCCTGGCAATGTTTCTCAGATGGTAGAAAGAGGACTTGATGGCTGCTGACACCTGTGAACGCATAGTCAGCCCATCATCAAGAATCACTCCCAGGTTTTGCAGGGTCAGCCCATTGTCAAAAATCACCCCCAGGTTTCACACCCATTCAGAGGTAAGGAGCTGGATGTCCCCCAGGAAAAGTCTGGAGGGTTAACCAGCCCCCATACGCTCTATCTGGTGACCAGAATCCATCACCATCACCTCAGTCTTGCCAGAAGTCAATTTCAGCCAGCTGGAGCTCATCCAATCCTGAATTTCAGTGAGTCAGTTGTCAAATATCGAGCATGCACTATCCTGGTCTGGTGCAAATGACAGGTAGAGCTGGGTATCAGCATAGCAGTGAAACCTCAGCCCATACCTTCTTACAATGTCCCTGAGGGGCAGCACATACACCTTGAACAACATGGGGGCAACACCAAGCCCTGAAGAACCCCACATGGCAGAGAGAATGGCTCAGAGGAAAAAAATCTCCGAAACAACCCTCTGAGTCCTGCCAGTGAGGTAGGACTTAAACCACCTGAGAACTGTACCAGACAGTCCACAGATGAATCTCAGGCACTCTAGAAGTACCCCATGATCCATGGTGTCAAAAGCTGAAGAGTGATCTAGAAGTACCAAGATGGAGCGGTGCTTCTGATCTCTCACCATCAGGATATCATTGAGCAACCGAACCAAAGAAGTTTACTATGCCTCTTCCGAAAACTGGACTGGAGAGGATAGTAGATGTCATAGATTGTCAAGTGGTTCTCCAGTTGTAGTGCCACAACTTTCTCAATCACCTTCCCAATAAAGGGAAGGTTAGAGATTGGTCTGTAGTTTACAAGGCATCCTGGGTGCAGAGCAGCTTTCTTCAGGAGAGGTGTCACCACTGCCTCCTTCAGGGAGTAAAGAAACTCACCAGACTCTAAGGAGCACCAAACTATCCTTGCAAGGACCAGGCCAACAGTATCACAACAACCCATAATCAGGGAGGTTGGGCAAGGATCAAAACTACAGCACATTGGGGTACATACCCTGGGCAATCTGCATAACATCCACGATTTCCAGCCAGTCAAAGGAACTCAAGGCAAACCAAGAAGTGACCATACACTGACCACTATCAGCTCCCATAGAATGTGCTGGTTGAATCTCCGGCCTGATGCCGGCCACTTTATCCACAAAGAACCGAGCGAGCTCCTCACACTCAACCTGTGAAAAGGCTCACTGGACCTGGAGACAGGCTCTGTTGCACAACCTGTCCACAGTTCAAAAGGGCTGAGCAGGTCGATTCTGAGCAGCAGCGATCTCCCTGGATGTTTCAGGACTCATTGATTCAGGAAGTAAATAAACACTAGTCAGAACTGACTTACTGCCGCAGAATGAGGTACCAGGGCCCACAACAGGAGTAACATGTATTCATGGGGACGTGCATTATTATCCTTTGAAAGAGACAATAATCCATATACAAGGCAAGGCCCAACCTCTGAAGGTTGGTGCTGTACCCCCACTTACCAGTACCGGTACTAACTGATCATGACCACCCCCAGTTTGAGACTTTAATATTGTCTAGCCTTAGTGCTGTTACCATCAGGGTTCAGGCAAAACAGAAAGACTATCTGGGACACATGTTTCCTTTTAATGATAACATATATGGGCCAGCAGGAAAGAACAGAAAAAACAAGAAGACAGAAGAGACAAGAAAAAGAGCAGTGGACTATGAGTATAAATGACTCTTCTATACCAACATACGAATATGCCAGCAGAAACAGACCATCCAGTCTATCTAAGTCTGCTCTAGTATGGGGCTAGCACCCCTAGTTTGCAGCTGCCCCACCCCTTCCCCTTTGTCATCCCACTGCCACCCCCCCACCTTCCCCACCCTCACTCTGCCCTGTTCCCTGTCCCATGCCCTTTTGAAGCTGTTCACAGATTTACATGATACTGCCCATTCTGGTAGTGCATTCCATTTTACTACCACCCTCTCTGTGAAATAGTGTCTCCTCATTCCCCTCCTAAATCTTCCCCCTATATTCTTAGCCTATGTCCCCTGGTGTCCCTCCCCCTCCTTAGCTTAAAGATCCCATCTGCCTCATCCTTATTGATTCTCTTAGATACTTGTATGTCTCTATCATGTCCCCCCATCCCTTCTATCCTCCAGAGTCTACATATTTATGTCTCCCAGTCTGCACTCGTAGTCTCTCCCCTCCATTACACATATCATTTTTCTTGCCCTCCTCTGCACCCCTCAGTAGCCTGATATCACACTTTAGGTATGGCCTCCAAAACTGCACATAATACTGTAAGTGTGGCCTTACCAGTGACCTGCAAAGTGGCAAGATCACCTCTCTTCGCCTGGACAAAAAAAAACTCACTATGCACCCCAGCATTTTGTTTGCTTTTGCAGCTGCTCTCCTGCACTAGGCAATGTTGTTCATGGTCCCTGTTTTACCCCTAGGTCCTTCTCCTCCTCAGTGATCCCCAGTTAACCCCCCCAGCCAGAATTCTCTCCTTGGATTCTTCACCCAAAAGTGCATAACCTTACACTTCTTTGCATTGAACCCCAGCTGCCACCTCTCTGACCACTCCTCTAGCTTGCTTAGGTCCCCCTGCAGCTGCTTCTGTCCCTCCCCTCCATCTACCACTGTTTCAATTTTGGTGTCATCAGTGAACAGACTTACCTTGCTCACCACCCCATGTGCAATGTCTGACATGAAGAGCCCAAATAATACTGGCGCCAGCACAGAACCCTGTGGCACCCCACTCGTCACCGGCCTTGGAGTTGAGAGCTACCCTCTCACCACCACCTGTTGCAGCCTCCCACTCAGCCAGATTGTAACCTGGTTCATCATTTTTGACCCTACCCCTACACCAGTTAGCTTCCCCCCAAGCCAACCATGAGGCACCATATCGAAGGCCTTGCTGAAGTCCAAGTAAAGAACACCCATCGCATGACCCTTATCCAGCTCACCTGTCACCCAGTCATAATATTGTATCAAGTTGGTTTGACAAGACTTCCCTGAAACAAACCCATGCTGCATCACATCCTGGAGGCAATTGTCCTCCAGGTAAGACACCAGTCTTTCCTTTAGTATCATTTCCATGAGTTTTCACACTATGGCGGTAAGACTTACCGGACGATAATTACCTGGTTCATCCCATGGCCCGCTCTTGTGTAATGGTACTACATGTGCCATCCTCCAGTCCAGAGGCACACATCCTGACTCCAGTGAGGTGCTGTACAGATCTACCAGTGACTCTGCCAACACTTCCGCCATCTCCTTCATCACCCTGGGATGGATACCATCCAGCCCTGGTGCCTTGTAAACCTTCAGTGCCTTCAGTCCCTCTAGGACTCTACTTGCCTCAATTCTTCCATCTGTCATCTCCTCTCCCCCTATTCCCACCTCCCAGCCCATGGTGGTAGCAATCCCCCTTTTCTTCTGTAAACACTGAGCGAAAGTATTCATTCAGTGCTTCTGACTGCTCCGCCCCCTTTTCTGTACACTCCCCACCCCTTTTTATCCTCACTATTGTCTCCTTACACTTCCTTTTCTCCCTGATGTATCTGAAAGTCTCCCCCCCTTTAATTCCCTGTGCTAATCTCAGTTCCCTCTGGACCTTAGTTTCTCTCACTTTTCTGGTCACCTCCCTGGACCATCTTGCATATTCCTCCCTGTCCACTTCCTTCTCCGTCCTTCTATACCTCTGATGCACCACTTGTTTTGCCCTCACCACCTCCACAACCTCATTGTTCAACCAGCATGGTTTTCTTGCACTGCTCCTCTTACTCTGTGTCTTGGTGCAGGCTTCTGTTGCCCCTGTAATCCCCCATTTAATAATATCCCATTTCTGCTCTGCATCCTTCTCCTGTTTTATGCCCTCCAGTTTCCCTTTCAGTACTTCTTGCATCCTCACAAAGTCCGCCTCCCTGAAGTTTACCACCGGAGTAACAGATTTCTCTGGCTCCCTGCAAATCGTGATATTAAACCACACTGTTAGGTGATCACTGTCGGCCTGTGGATCCTCCACCTTTATTTCCCTTACTGCCTCCCCATTCAACAATACCAGATCTAAAGTGTTCTTTAGCCTAGTAGGTACACTAACCAACTGTGTCAGGAGATCCCCCTTGGTTAGCATCCAAGAGCACTTGCTCCCTAGCACTGGAGGTGACCAGAATGCTCCAGTCAACTCATCTCAAGTTGAAATCCCCCACGATGACCACCTTCCCGTTTCTACATTCCTTTCTGATTTGTCCTGCTAATTCCCTGTCAAGCTCCTCAGACTGGGACGGTGGCCTTTATACTACCCTAAACCTCAGTTTCCTACCCCTTGAGTCTAGGAGCTGCAGTCAGATTGCCTCTGTTCTCCTTTCTCCCCCCTTGTCCCTTGTGCATTTGATCCCATCCCTCACATAGACTGCCACCCCACACCTCCTCCTCTCCTTATGGTCCTTCCTGTATAACTTGTATCCTGGGATTGCCAGATCCCAGTCCCAGTGCTCAGTTGCCCGCGTTTCTGTGAAAGCTGCAATATCCACCCTCCACACTGCTATGAGTGCCTGTAGCTTAGCTGATTTGTTTCCTACACTTCTTGCATTCAGTGAGACCACCCTCCATCCTGCCCCCTTCCCTTCAGTGGCCTCCATATCCTCCTTTCTATGCCCTCCTTTTCTGACCACCCTGAGTCCTTCTGTGCTAGCATGGGGGGGTAGACTGTGGCTCTACTCTATCAGATCCCTGCCTACCTGCTGTCCACTTGCCACCCCCATCTAGTTTAAATCCACCTTTGTCGCAATATGTCTCCCCAGTCTTTGCTTTAATACCTCCTTCCCTTCCCCACTCAGGTGCAGCCTATCCCTTGCAAACAGATTGTTATTATCCCAGGTACTGCCCCAGCCACCCTCAACCCCATACCCCTTAGTTTGACACTATTCTACCAACCATGTTTTCAACTCCCTAATTCTTTCCTTTCTCACTGTGCTTGCACAGAGCACTGGGAGCACCTCAGAGAAGGCCATAGACTTCCCAGTCTCCTTGCACAACTTTCCCGCTTCCTCAGTCCTCTCCCTTGTTACCGCCACCATTTACCCACTAGGTCATGTGTCCCCACACCTACCACAATGTATGGTTTCCTCCTACCCCTACTTATGCACCTTAGGATTGCCTGTCCTGCCTTGTCTGTCTTTAATCCTGGTATGGCCTCCACCCATATCCGACTGTGCCTCTCCCCCTTGCTGCCCCATCTGATCCCCTTGTGTATGGAGTCCCCCAACACCAGTATACCCCCCTGCTCTTTCCTTGTGCCAGTCATCACCCCTCCATCCAGGTTCTCATTTCTGGGGCCACTCAAGACAGTGCTTTTACCATGTGCCCCAGTATCTTTCCCCCGCCTCTCTCAGTTGAGACCCCTCCTCCTCCTCCTGTTTGACTGCCAGCCTCCCTCTCCCTCCTCACCTCTCCGAGTATTATCCCTCCACCTGCCACACCTTGCTCAATCTCTCCACTGGTAATGCCCTTCACTCCCTCCTCTTTGTGAGTGCTATCCCTTGTGCAAGCTCCTCCTGCATCTTCTTTTCCATGTGTTGCTAGTAAAGCAAACATGTTCCCTTGCCCCTTTGCCTTACTATGTGTTCTCTCCTCCTTCCTGCCTCCTGCTGCTCCTCTTTTTCTAGGTCCTACTAGAGTCTACCCTTCATCAGCTGGCTTCCTGGCTAGTTTGCCCTTCCCCCAACCCCTCCCTTGACCCACTGTTCCTTCTCTGTGGTGCCCCTAAATAATATCAGATGTCAGCCCTCCTATCAGTGCATTCCTCCCCTCATCCCTCAACCTCTCCAGCTCCCTGCCAAGCCACTGAACCTCTTTCTCGAGCCTCCTTAGCCTATGTCATATTGGGCACCCTCCCAGTATCCACAGTATGTTCATCCACATTGCTGCCCCACAACCATTACACCCAACAATCCTACCCATAGTCCACACTACCTATACAGCTTCTCCAAAATAACTTTCTCTACAGCAAGTAGAATTAACTAATCCTAGCCCAGCCTGTAACAGAAATGTTAATCCCAAATGCCCTTGCACACAGCATAAGACAGCCAACAACTGTACTAATTGGAAACCACAATCCCACTCATAAGGACTATAGTCCTATTCATAAGTTATATATATTTATATATCTTTAAGAATGAGCTCATGTGGCTGTTCCACTGTTCCTCCTTCCTGACCTGCTCTGAGGGCTCAGGTCAGTTTGCAGCTCCACAGGCTCCTCCCTCACAGCCTTCAAACCCAATCCCCAGTGATATTTCAGTATTTGTCTGGGCATGCCCTGTGCAGTCACTCCAGCCACAGAAACTTTTACAGTCACTTCAGCCATGGAAACCTTCAAGCTAAATACCACTTTAAGCTAAATTAAAAGAAAAGTCAAACAATATCAAAACTTACAAAAATCCTCTACTCATTAACTCCCTCACAGCAAGTAGAATTAACTAATTCTTCTCTCCTGTAGTTTAAAAAACAATAGCAAAACTTGCAGAGATCTTCTACACAGCAAGCAGGCTTAACCACTCCTTCTCTCCACAAAATCCTCTACACATTAACTCCCTCAACAACAAGTAAAATTAACAAACCCTTTTCTCCTGTAGTTTAAAGACAGATGTCTTCTCCACAGCAAGCAGGCTTAACTACTCCTTCTCTCCCCAAAATACTAATGCATTAAAAATTGAGGGGTTCGATGTTATTGATTTTGGTTTTGCACAGGGCAAAGATTTAACACTTGCACCTTTTTTTCACAGGTGGTTGAGACTAATAGGGAAATAAGTAATTCCAAATGCATTATGAAGCAAGGATTACTATATAGAGAGTGCACTAATCCTTGGACAAGGGAGGTTGTGGAACAGCTGATGGTTCCCCAGCAGTATAGAAGGCAACTACTTGAATTAGCCCATGATATCTCTCTGGCATGGCATTTAGGATGGGACCATGCACTTACTCGCCTTCTTTACCATTTTTTTTTGGCCTGACATTCACAAACAAGTGGCTGAATATTGTCAGAGTTGACCAGAATGCCAGATGATAGCCAGAGTAGGACAGAAAGATTAAGGTGTCTTTACAGCCAATGCCCTTGATTACTACCCTGTTTGAGTGGATAGCAATGGATATTGCCAGACTGCTCCTTAAGAGTGCTAAGGGCAATAAATTCATCCTGGTCATCTGTGATTATACCACAAAATACCCTGAGGCAATACCCTTCCATAACATCACAGCCACAAAAATAGCAGATGAACTGGTCAAAGTCTTCAGGAGGATGGGCATAACAAAGGAAATACTGACAGATAGGTGCAGCAATTTTTGTTCTGTGTTGTTGAAACACCTGTACTAGACCCTAGGTATGGGGTGATACATACATCGCCCAACACTCACAGACAGATGGGCTGGTCAAGTGTTTCAATCAGACACTGAAAAAATGTTGCAAAAGTTTGTGCAGGATGAAGGCACTAAGTGGGACACTTACCTACTCTACCTAATATTCACCTACAGAGAGACTCACCAGGCTTCTACTGGATTTTCCCCTTTTGAGTTACTGCATAGGCATAATCCCAAGGGCCCCTAGGTATTATTAAAGAACATTGGGAGGATGGGAAAGGAGAGAAAGGCATCATCCCCTCAGAGTACCTCACACAGCTACGTCAGAGGCTGAAGAGGTATATACCTATGGCCCATCAACAAAACCAAAGTAAGCAGATAACTCAGAAAGAAAGAAAGGTATGACAAAGGTACTGGGCATAAGGAATTTCTATCAAGTGACAAGGTCCTGTTATTATTACCATCAGAGGACAATAAATTACTCATGAAGTGGCAAGGTCTGTATGTGGTAAATAAAAGAACAGGTCCTGTCATATGTGAAGTTGAATTGCCCGATAGAAAACATAAGAGACGCATATGCTGTACCATGTAAACCTCCTAAAACAATGGGCTGAATGACCTAACCCATTGTGTGGTTATGTACACCCTGAACAGCCAGATCATGAATTGGAGACAGTCTGTCAATGACTGGAGAGTACAGGAGAACTAAACAATCTCAAAATCAACCCTGTGCTAATGCCACAACAATGGTCTGAGTTAAACTCAGCATTACAGACCTTCAGGGATACTTTCACAGGGACTCCTGGGACATCTAAAGATGTGGAGCACCATATCTCCCTCACTCAGGATGTTCCCATCAGGTAGAAAGCATATAGGCTGCCAGAAAGGCTTCAGGAAGAGGTAATGCAAGAAACCAGAAAAATACAGAACTTAGGCATTATAGAACCCTCTTATAGTGAATGGAGTTTTCCAATGGTAGTTGTGGGGGAAAAAGGAGGGGGTGTAAGGATCTGTCTAGACTTTTGGCAGTTGAATGCTGTATCCAAATTTGATGGTTATCCTATGCCATGCATAGATAACATCCTGGATCATTTGGGAAATGCACAATGCATAAGTACCTTGGATCTTACAAAAGGATACTGGTAAATCCCATTGGAACAAGCCGCCAGAAAAAAGACAGCTGTTATCACCCCCTTAGGCCTTTTTCAATTCATCACTATGTTTTTTGACTTGCATGGTACCCCTGCTACGTTTCAGAGATTGATGGATCAGATTCTTACCCCCATGCACCCTACGGTGCTGCTTGTCTAGATGACATAGTGATTTTTAGCCCTTCCCGGGATGACCATGTATGTCATCTTTCCCTGGTATTGGCAGCCATAACTGATACTGGATTAACGATTAACCCAGCCAAATGTACCTTAGCCATGCAAGAGACTAAATATTTAGACTTCTGAATTGGAAAAGGACAGCTGAGACCAGATGTGGGCAAGGTTGATGCAGTGGCCAACAGTCCCAGACCTGTCACCAAGTAAGACGTCAGATCCTTTCTGGGGTTAGCCGGCTATTATAAACGGTTTGTACTGAACTTTTCCAGTATAGCAGGCCCTCTAACGGATCTGATCAAAAACATAAACCAAATGTAGTGCAATCGACTGCTGATTGTGAGGATGCATTCTGTATTATAAAAGCCAGATTATGTTCTTCTCCTATTCTTTGAAGTCCCGATTTCACACTGCCTTTTACTGTACAAACAGATGCATTGAATTATTGCATAGAGGCAATATTGACTCAAATTATGGAAGGGGAAGAACATCCGATTATTTACATCAGCAGAAGTTACATGAAAGAAAAACCTGCTATTCCACTATAGAAAAGGAATGTGTGGCCATCAGATGGGCCATAGAAGCCTTACGCTTCTATCTCTGGGGGGGTGGAATTTAAAATGTGGACAGACCATAACCCACTTTGTTGGCTTAAAGTTATGAAAGATAAGAATCCATGGATCATGAGGTAGTATCTTTCATTGCAGCCTTATCGTTTTATTGTCAAGAATCGTTCAGGAGCATCACACTGTAATGTGATTATATGTCCAGATATGGGACATGTATAGAAAGGCGCCTATCATCAGACCTCGGGGTAAAGACTGAAGAAAACGTGGAAAAATGTGTTCTTCCATATATTGCTAAAAACATACTGAGGGACCCTGAGGTGGAGCCTTAGGAGAGGGTGGGCTATGGCTCCATCACTCCCAGGGAGAGATCTGATGATAGGGTAGTATGGTAGCAGAAGCATAGATTATCACGGTGATACAAAACCCATCTGGTTTTGTCTTAGGTGTAGAGAAGTATGTGAAAGGGTCTGAGATCAGGAATACCAAGGGTTTTCTACAGGGTCTTTTTCCCTCTTATCCATTTGTCCCAAGTCTGTTACAACAGTGTTCCATGTGTTTGTCTGGTTCTGTTGTCCTCCCTTCTATCTATTTCTCTTTGTGGGCTGGCCACCCGCCCCTCTTCTCTTTCAATCCCTGTTCTTCTGGTATTCCTGGGTCTAAGATGCCCCCTCTTTTTTCCCCATAAACAGGAGCATAAAATGTATAAAATAAAACATTTAGCATATGTTGCAGGCGCTAGTATAGCTTGTTCCCCTGTTACTAGAGTGCCCTGTAAATTGTAGACAATAGGGCAATATCAGACAGTTTTAAGCTGAGTTTGCTTATTCGTAGCATTAAGTTTCAGTGTCATTCTGGAGCCCTCATTTTACTCTTGCATTAGAAAAAAGGAATATTGTTGGGCTTTCAGAAGCACTTCTGCTAGTTTGCCCTATTTTTAGGCAAAAGATTCTCTGACTGCTTAGAGACAGCCACAACGGAGAAGAAAAGGATTCTCAATTTGGATTCCCTGTTTTTCCTTTGCGACTGTGCACACTGTCACAGTGGACTACACTGGAACTGCTGTGTGTTTATCTGAGGTTCCTCTCATAGTTTTGCTCACATTAAACACAAGGGCAAGCAAGGAGAACTAGAACCAGGACGTTAAGAGAGGTGCATGAGTACTCATCGCTCTCCTTATGAAAATGCTGCATCTTAATTGTTTCTTATTTTTTGTTATGTCTTCTCGAGTGTCTATTTTGCTGGCTACCACCGCAGAAGTCCCCCATTGCTATAGAGATGGATGGCCTCTCTCTTGTTATATTTATGGTAGTGGTCTTCTGAGGGTGGAACTTGCTGATGAACCTCAGCCTGAACTCTGGAATCAAATGATATTAATAAGTATAGTAGGTCTGAAAGGAATAGTATGAGTATAAGCAAACTGAGTATGTATTGTTCATTTCTTT
The DNA here is from genome assembly GCA_016271365.2 of Neoceratodus forsteri. Taxonomy (NCBI): domain Eukaryota; kingdom Metazoa; phylum Chordata; order Ceratodontiformes; family Ceratodontidae; genus Neoceratodus; species Neoceratodus forsteri. Next base: position 1,024,731,554 of record CM028129.1, read on the forward strand.
TACGTTTGTTTAGACAATGTTTAAACGTAAACACTTTAGCGGATGGTGCATGAGAGGTCACATGGCTGTCTCAAGTAAGCAATAACACGCGCGACGAGGTGTGATTTATCATCTGATAAGAGCACACCCAGGGGTGTACTAAGGCATGAGGCACTTGTGATGAGTGTCTTATGCCACTGGGCGTGCTCTTATCAGGCATTATACAATGGCAAGAAAGAAAGACTGACTCTGATTGGTCAGTCTGGGACTGGACCCGTGATGTTATCCCAGTACAACATCATGGGTCTAGTCCCAGCACACAAGAGACCACATCAAATGTAAAAAAAAACAAAACAAAAAAAAACCTGAATCACTCCACGACAGCGATCGGCTACCCCACTACCCTCCTTGCTAACACCAAAATTAGCTTCACTTCCTGGTCTGCCCCTAAATAAATGACATTAAAAAAACACTGTCACACTGACAACACTGTCTTTCAGTGAAGGCAGACAGAAATGCTACTGCTAAGTTATCTGGAAGAAAAAAACCACTGCGTGGTGATCCCTCTCCTTTTTGACCAGAGCGAGTGAGCAAGCGCATATTTTAAATAGTCACCGCGTGGCTGTTTCATAACGCTCGCTCAGTCCTCAAGCACGTTTCTCTCTATTTTTATTGCATTTTTTAAAAAAACCCTCCCCTACCACCTTCCTGCCTATTGAAACAGTAAAACACAGTGACCCCTCTCACTTCAGACTTGAGATCTGAGCGAGTGAATGACCCAACCGAGCGACTGAACGACCAGACCGAGCAAGAGCGTCTTTCACTGCACAGCTCTTTTCACAGTGCTCGTTCGGTCATCTTCAATTAAATTTCTTCTTTTTTTTTTTTTTTTTAAACACCACAATGTTGAAATATTGAAAGCCTCCATATTGCCTTCCTACCTCCATCCCCATGACAGAGGGCAATGCGGTTGTAAACGGGGTACAGCCTCAATCTCCAATGGCAAATAAACACCGTCAGGAAACACAAAGACAGGCAAAACAGAAAATAAAAACCATAAGAAAAGACAACATAAGCACTCATGGAACAGAGCAAATTAATAAGAGTAGAAGAAGCACTGAAAAAGGTTCCTATCGGCAGAGAAGACCCCCAGTAGCTCCACCTACTGGCTGAAACAATCAGCACTATTTTTTTGTAAAGTATTCCTACCCACATGAAAAATGACAAAAATAAAACTTTAAATGTACTTCATCATCTTCATTTTTTTGTTAGTTTTACACATGAGCCATTGTATAATAGCAATAATGCAGTCCAGGGTGTGTGTTGTGCTGGGATAATCTCACTTCTGGCATGATTAGTCACACTCGGCCTGCAGCCTCATGCCTAATCACCCCAGACATGATGTTATCCCAGCACAACACACACCCTGTCATGCATTATTGCTTAAATAAAGTGCACCTTGGAGTATGTTATTGCGGTTATAAAATGGATCCCCCCTTTGTGAACCAACCTAGTTAAAAAAATATATATTTAATGAATTATCATACAGAAGTAGTAAAAATGCAAAAGACAGGAAAATAGTCTCATCTGTAGTGTACAGTTTCAGGTAATATACAGTATATCATGTAGTCATTACAGGGCATTGGTGCTTCTGTTGACCAAAGTCTGTATCTGGCATAAGAGAAACACATTTTTGTTTTTTTATTTTACTTTTTTTTTCCCCAGTTGTAATGATCTGATACCTTGACTATAATCCACAGTGTGCCTTAGTGGGCGCCCTAAAGAGCAATTTCTGCTGTGGTGTCTGTCTGTGCTCATATCTCCGGTATTGCCCCACAGCACTTGTTTTATTTCTTTTCATTATTTTACTTTTGTTTATTTATTCTCTTTTTTGGGGGGTACTGGCCAGGTTAGGTGTGAGCGAGTGTGTCCCTTGATGTCTGCCATAGACAGCACTTTTCGCTTCATGTATTTCAAAGTGCAAGGTTTTTTTTTCTGTGGTGCCATTAGAGCTAGGGGATTTTGTATTTTTATAGGCTGTTGGAGAGAGTTATGGCAAGGGGTAGAGTTCAGAGAGTAGAGATGGTCAACAAAAATGTAGAGTCAAGGTACCTATAATGCTCTCTGGTACCTCATGATAGGTGGACTGCACAGGGTTGTTGGGGCTCGTTCATTTTGTGGACAGGATGGAGTAGTGTGAGGTTATTTTTGAAATGTGTTGTGTTGTGAAATTACTGTGGATCCTAAATTACAGTTCTGCAGTTGGCGGGTGGGCAGGCAGGCAGGAGCACTGCAGGTCGGCGAGCAAGCAAATTCAGTTGGCACTGGCACAATATTTAATTTTCTGCATCCTGACTGGCTGAAGAGGTGCTGGTTAGCACATTACTGTCTAATAAGGACACAGCCAGAGGTACCTTTCAGCCAATCAGGGCACAGAAAAGTCAAGACCCATTTTATAATGCTAAATAATGAGTGCTTCTTCCTTTTCTAGCTCAAAGTGAAGTAGGGCATTGGAGTTGCAATACCCTGTCCTAACCTAGTTTCTACTAGGTTGTTGGGTGGATGTTTGTGCTTATTTCATTTATGTGAATTTCTCTTTTATTTTTGCCAAACCAATTCACTTTTATTTTGTTCTGCTACAATAAATTTTGTATTCCTTTTGTTATTCTGCCATCACTGCTGGTGTGTCCATCTGTTATTCTACAAGCCTTTCACACTGCTGTTTTTGCATGTTATTGATTATTGAGTAACAAGCAGTCAGGAATAGGGTTAATAGCATAGTTGGAGAAAGTCAGTGAGAAAGGTCAAGGAGTTAGCTTTTTAATTTTTAGATAGGTTTCAGAGCAGGTGTTTGAGAACTTCGAGCCTTTTAATAGAATACTGGTGTTACTTCCACCTTATCCAGCACTCCATGTGCGTAAAAAGCTATCGGCTGTGACCTGCCATCACTGCCTCCTTCTGGGAGCAAGAGTTTACCTAGTGTATAGCCATTGTTGCATATGCCAGATGAGAGACAGCAGAATAGGAATAGTCTCAGCACCACATGGGGAAGTACAGTTCAGCATCTAGGAGCCAGATGTGTAGTTCTATGGAGTTTGCCTTTGAAGTGCTGCTGGGAAAATCTTCAGACTGGAGAGCCTTGGTCTGGAGCCTCATACTTTAAGGCTAGACTAAGGTTTCTTTTTAGCCAAACTGTTTTGTTTGTTATATGGATTCCTGAACAATGTTACGGCCACTGCTTCATGGTTGCTGCTCTAACAGGAGACAGATTGTATCCGCAGTCAGCACCTTCTGGAGTCTCCTGAGGATTGTTTTTTTTTTTTTTTTTTTTGTATGCAGCAGGCAGCCTTCTTGGGAGCTTGGCCACATGCAATTCTTAAAAACTCTTGAACAAGGACAAACAGATGATTTAATTTTTAGCATCAGCTGCAGCTCTGTGGAGAAATTCTGCACTTGTTAATTATGCCCCAATGTGCTAGCTCAGGTGATAAAATAACAGCCAGGGTAATGGTTCTAAGGAGAAAAATATGAACTTAACTGTTAATTTTATATGTCAGCTCGGCCTTTTTGTTTATTCCTTTCTACCTGGACTTTCTCATGGAGTCACCAGACTATTTGGACTGGCTCTGACCAGCTTTCACAACACAATCTTCTTCTTAGGGTCTTCCCCGCATGCCCGGTGGCACTTCGTATTGGATGAGGGGTGGAAGGACTGTGGCCAACAGGGCTAGCAAATTATGTCTCCTCAGCTCCTGTGTGCATCTGGAAGTGCGGGGGGGGGCGGGGACTGAGTGTCAGGCAAGCCAGCTATAATGGAGTCATCAACTTCATTAAAATATGACTCCATCCAATTACGGCTACAACTCAGGGCACTTTCAGTTAACTAGAACTGCCTTTAATTGTGGCTCAAGATTCCAATGACTGTTAGCGGTACCAGGATCTATGCAGGCTAAATTACACAAGGCAAGATAACTAACTGTAATGGTAAGAATACTACCATTGTTCAATTTAAACAATTAATCAAAACAGCTAAGAAAGTGTGGCCTGGTATCCGCTATTTCTTGGGGCGCACACTTCAGAAGTTGCCAGATACTTCAGCCAAAACCTTTTCACCCATACTCATCAGGGCACTGATGAGGCAGGCTCTCGTCTCGAGACAACTTGCTACTGACTGATAGACTGGCATGAGTAGTCGAGCCTCCACACCTACCAGAGGAAAGCTGAAAACTCAGCTGCCAGGACAGGAACAGAGGGCAGGGGTGGGACAGCACACAGAGAGAGGGAGGGAGTGGGAGGTTTTGGTTTTGGGGGTGGGGACAGGCAAACCAAAACTGACATCAGCCAGGCTGCTCTGGACACTGATCAGATGTTTGCTGGGTGGTGTCCTGCAGATGAAAGGAAAAAGCCACCATATGATTGGTTCAGCTTTTTTCTTTTCAACTAGACAAACTTTCCCCCCAGCAAGCCAGAATAGTGTCAAGATCAGCCTGGCTGATGATTGGTGTGACACCAACAAGCCCCTTGCAGAGCACTCTGCATTGGACAGTGCCACACCCTTCAAAAGTCACTTATAGCAAGATATTCACTGCACATGTGTGCATGGCAAACTTAAAAGTGGGCTATTCACTGTCTCCAAAAAAATGCTCCTGTAACAAAGTGAACAAGTATGGTTCATTGGAGGGCTAGCTAAAACAATGGCACATACAAGCACCTCAACACTGGCTCTTCAAACTCAAAAAGTTCTTCCTCAGGGAATGGAGTCTCGTTACACTAGTCATCAATATAAATCAATAACTTAAAGACACAGAACCCCTTACTTATTCATAAGTTAAACATATATACAGAGTCAGTAATTACAATTCAAAAAACTTCAATAAAGTATAGAGCACCCCACAGTGTCATCACAGCGAAAAATAAAAAGCATATTAAAATCACAAGCATATATCAATAAAGGAGTGGGGGGGGATAAATAGAAAAAGAGGGGGAAGGGAGTGGAGTGGGTATATAGGAAGTGATGGAGGAGGGACGGGAAGTGTGAGTGGGTAAGTCAGAGTGTGTATGTAGGGAGTGATAGGCGAGCGTGAAAGGGTGGAAGAAGAAAGGTTCACATGATATGCTGATGGAACTATCAACAATATAGAGCATTCTCCAAAGTGTAATTTTTAAATACATATTTTTTGGAGGGAAGGGGTAGAATTTTGACTCCATGGAGTCAAGTTGCCAGTCCCTTCCACTTCCAGGTCCTGAGCACCACCCCCATGCTAGCATGTAATGTGATGTAATTATATGGAGAGCAAGGAGAGGCATGCTCCAGAGAGTACTGTAGGGTCTTGTTTCAGAGTAGCATTTTTAATATTTCAGTGTTCCGAGTCAGATAAATCAAGGCCACCACTGAACTAACAAAGGTCTTTTTAGTTGAGCGGTGGCCTTGGTTTATTTGAATCCGAACCCAGAACTATTAAAAACATACTTTAAATAAGCCCCTATGGTAGTCTATGGAGCACATCCCATACTCTCCATATAATTACATAACATAACGAATTAGAGCAAGGGTGGTGCTTAGGACACTGAAGTGGAAGGGATCGGCAGCTCAGTTCCATGGAGCCAAAATATGTTCCCTTCCTTCTCAAAAACCATAGATCTAAAAATTATAATTTGCATTTCCAGGAACCCCAGGGGAGGTAGGGGTTCACCATGTGTTTCATTGGGCATTTTAGAAGAGAGCAGGAAAGGTGCTATTTAAGCCACCAGGACCTGGCATCACATGGTACCCCCCTGCATCACCCTACAACAAACCAAAGATCCCTGAATTCAGTGACACCCCCTCCTCATTCTGCCTAAACAAAATTTATCCCTGCCATCAATGGCACCCCATTTTTTACCAGGCCTTAATTAAACTCAAAAGTGCCCAATAGTAGTCCCTTCTCCCCCTCCTCCAAATAAAGAAGTCCCTGGTTTTCAGTGCCATCCATCACCCTCCCCAACCAATAAATCTTTGGCATGCTATGGTACACACTACCCTCACTCTTCCCCAGAGAAAGTGTCTGGTGTCCAGTGGTACCCTTCCCTAATGAGAAAAAAAGCACAACACAAATTATAAGTGCAAACTGCAATTTTAGTTTGCATCATAAAACAATAACATTACTGTATAGTGATGCAATAAAATAACATTTTAGTTTGTACTTATAATTTGTGCAGTGCTTTTTTCATGAGTTAGGCAATTTGTACTGCACAGCCTGTGATCACTTTCTGATAGCACATGGTATTGATGCCATTGGAGTACCCCCTCCTTCACCCTGCCCCAAAGATAGTCTCTGATATGCAGTGGTACCTCCTCCCTTACCCTCCCTTACCCTTCCCCAATGAAAATCTTTTGCATCTAGTGTGCCCCCTCTCTCACCTACCCAAAAGAAAGTCCCTAGCAACCATCTCTTCATCACCCTGCTTCAAAGAAAGTCTCTGTTGTCTAAACGTAACCCACTCCCTGCCTGTACCAAAGAAAGTCCCTGGCATCTAATGGTACCCCCTATCCCTGACCCAAAGAAAGCCCTGGCATCCAGCAGTATCCCCCTCAGTCTGCCACAGTGAAAGTCCCTGTTATCTAACAGTATCCCTTCCCCCACCCTGCCACAAAGATAATTCCTGACGCCTAGTGGTACCTCTCTCCTTCACCCTGCCTCAGTGATAATCCCTGGTGTCTAGTGGTACTCCTTCCCCTCACCCTGTCCCAAATATAATCTCTGATTCAAGTTGCAGTCCCTCCTTCCACCTCCATCCCAGAACATGGCCATTTCAAATGCTGCATGCACCTCCTTGATTAGACACCATCTGAATAGATCAAAACAATGTAAAGTTATGAAATATTTGCAAACAGTCTATAGTTCATAAATCAAAGTTTGTTCTGCTCTGTTTAGATAATGACCAGTTGAGGAGACAAATGGAGGGTTTGAACTATGTGCCATCAGCAGGGGTGTGCTGGTGCAGGTGCAGGAGGGCGCCTGTGAATGAACTCCCCATTGCCACAGTGTATCACAATATAAATACCAAGCTACTGTGGATGGGCTTCTTGTAGCTGTATTACAAAAATATTGTAAAGGACAGTGCAGTCTTAAACACTAGGGTAGGCTCCTGGTATCAGAAATAAAACTTTACAGGTACAGCAGGCAACACAGACTGGCCAATGAGGTGACTCCTGCTGGACAAATATATAAAATAAAACAACTGAATAACTGGAAATGGTCCCCTCCTTATCCAGATGTCCATATAAAATAAACAAGCATTGACTAATGCCAACCATACTCTTTTTCACTGTGTAGTTACTGGACCTATATATCACAACAGTTACATATGCCTTGTGAATGCGTACTATGACAGTTGGGCTTAGTGCATACATATGCTTTAAACTTTGTTTTCTTTTAATTTCTCTGACGAAATTATGTTGAAATATGCATATGTTGTTATTCATGTTTATTGCTGTGTTTTAACTAAACTGCTAAAGCAGGAAAAGTACCATGCGTTTGTCTTCTTCTTTTTTTGGGGGGGGGGGTGCTGTATTCTCTGTTCACACTGTGGTACTGTAGGCTTTTAGTATTTATTTTGTTTCTTTGGCACCAGTGTGCCTGTCAAAGACTACATGCTTGCCAATTGCATCTAGGCTGCCCATTTTGTATTATACATTTGTTTATTGTTATTTTTCAAAGTGTGATTTTACTCAGCCCAAGCATCTTACCTTTTAGCACGTCTGACATTCCACCCTGCTGATGACTGTTTATTTTCCCAAGATCAAGAGAATGCATGTCTGAGCAAGGTGGCCCTGGACTTACGTGAACTTATGCATATATGAGTAATGCATATTTTATGCACTCCAAGATAAACATATGGTTGAAAGTAGGCTTTGTCCTAAACATGGCAATATGTTTTTTATTGAAAAATGAGCAGGGGAAAACTTCACCCTTCCTTTTACATAATAAAATAAAAGAAGTGGAGGGTGTGCACATTGTTCCATAGACAGAAAAAAGAGCAGGTAAATATAGCAAATGAAAGCAGTATGAAATGGAAATGTACCAAGTGAGAATAAATTCATTGAAGCAACATGAGAACTGTAGATAGTGAAGAACTTCCTAACATTGCTCCTGAATCACCCACCCTTCGAGCCTCATATTGTGTTCATGGTTCTGATGCTTTTCTTCACCTGAATTAACTCCTTCACCCCTACCTTATTTATTCCATTGATAACTGGAATGTCTCAGTCATGTCCCCCATCCCTCTTCTGCTCCAGGGAGTGCATGCTGAGCTTCCTCAACCTATCCTCATATGCTATTTGATGCAGATCCTGAATAATTTTTGTGGCTCTCCTCTGCACTGTCTCAATCCTATCAATGTCTTTCCTAAGTTGCAGCCTCCAGAACTGTATGCAGTACTCCAGGTGGGGGTGCACTAGCACATTGTAAAGTGGCAGCACCAGCTCCCTTCTGCGACTCATGATTCCCCTCTCTATGTAGCCCAGCATACCACTGGCCTTTAGCACTGCCTTTTTGCACTGCTTCCCCACCTTTAAGTCATCCGATGTAAAGTCCCATTAGGTCTCACTAGCTGCTCCCCTCCTTGGTAGTATCCCGCCTTGGGATTTCCTTTGCATAAGTGCATGACCTTTCACTCTTTGGTGTTGAAATTCAATTGCCAGGCATCTGACAACTCCTTGAGTTTCCTCAGGTCTGTTTCCATGCTCTTGACTCCTTCCGGGATGTATATTCTATTGCATATCTTGGTGTCATCTGCAAACAGACACACCTTCCCTTCCCAATCCATTACTGATGTCGGCTATGAACACATTGAAGAGTAGGGGCCCCAGCAGCGACCCCTGAGGCACTCTATTAGTCACTTCCCTCTCTGTCTATACCTCTCCATTTATGCGCATCCATTGTGTTCTTCCCTTTAGCCAGTTGCTCACACAACCCACCACTTCCTTACCCACGCTGATGTGGTCCAGCTCCTTTACCAGCCTTCTGTGTGGAAATGAGTTGAAGGCCTTGTTAAACTCTAGATAGACCACATCCACTGCTCCCCATTGGTCCACTGCCTTTGTTACCCAGTCAAAAAAAATCAACCAAGTTTGTCTGGCATGACCTTCCAGCAGTGAAACCATGCTGTTTTGGGTCTTGTTGCCTGCTGGATTCCAGATGTGCTACTATTCTTTGCCTGAGCAGTGTCTTCATCAGTTTTCTTACCACAGATGTGAGGCTCACTGGATGGTAATTTCCAGCCTCTTCCCTGCTCCTTGATTTGTGAAGTAGGGCCACTGTCACCCTTCTCCAGTCTTCAGGCACTGTCCCACATTCCAGTGATTTGGTGAACAGTTCCACCAGGGGTGCTGCTATCATGCTCCCCAGTTCCTTGAGAATTCTTGAGTGAATCTTATCTGGCTCCATGGTCTTGTCCACCTTTAATTTATTTAGGGCTTCCAAGACTTGTCCCTCCCTGAATGGGCTTGAGTCTACCCCTGATAGGTTCATAAAGAGATATGAACTCAGGAGGCAAAAAGATGCCCTTAGTGAGCTCGCCACCAAACTTGGTGGATTAATCCTATTACAAGTATACTGTTTTATTACTACCCATATAGTTATCTAACTGTTTTTTGAAAGATTCAATATTACTACTCTCCACCACTTCCCTTGGTAAAGCATTCCACTGTAGTACCACCCTTTGTGAAAACCATTTAGCCCTTTTATGTGTTTTAGAATTTCCTCCTCTTAGTTTATAGCTATGTGATCTTGTTTGTGTATCAGAGTTATTTCTTATTAAACCTATAGTATCAAGTAGATACTGATTATTAATTGCCTTATAAATTGTACATAAGTCTCCTCTAATTTTTCTGTAACGTAGAGAATAAAGGTCTAACTGTTGAAGTCTCGATTTATATTGATAGGATCCCAAGCCTCTAAATTTTTTTTGTTATTTTCCTTTGAACCCCCTCCATTAATTTTTTACTTTTTTTCATAGTTAGTCCACGGAAGGATGAACAATATTCTAATTGAGTCCTTACCAAACTAGTGTAAAGTGGTAGTATTACTTTTTGATCTCTACTCTTTATATGTTTGAGAATAGACCCCACAATTTTATGACACTTTTTAACCTTAATCAAAGTATGATTATCAAAGGATTAGTTGTTGTCGACAACAACCCCCAAATCCTTCTCAGTTGTGGTTTCTACTAACAGATCATTATTAATTTTGTAATTGAATTTTTGATTATTATATCCAAAGTGCATAACCTTACACTTTTTTTCATTAAAGATCATCTTCTTTTTAATTGCCCAGGTACAGATGTCATTTAGTTCATCATGGAACTGGATTGCATCTTGTATGTTATTAACTATACAGCCAAGCTTACAATCATCTGCATACTTGGCCATTCATACCTTTTTTGTTGGTTGCATTGTTGATATTAATAAATTGAACAATACAGGTCCCAGAACTGATCCTTGGGGAACTCCACTACCCACCTTAGTCCATGGAGATAGATGTCCTCTAACAGCAACTCTTTGATATCTGTTTTGTAACCATGATTTTACACAATTAATTATGTTAGAGTGAAAGCCTGATGTTACCATATAGTCTATTATTACTTGATGTGAGACCTTATCAAAGGCCTTGGAAAAATCCAATAGGACTACATCCACAGATAACCCTAGGTCAAGAGATGCACTCACATTTTCATAAAAGTTCAACAAGTTTGTCATACATGATCTACCCTGAGTAAACTCATGTTGACCTACATCCTGTAAGTTAGTGTTAGAAATATATGCTTCAATTCTGGTTAATAAGGCTCTTTCAAATAATTTACCAATAACCAATGTAAGACTTATCGGTCTATAATTGGATACCAATTGTTTATTACCAGATTTATGGACAGAAATAACTATAGCTCTGTTCCATATTTGAATTGTTTCACCTTGATTAAGAGATGCATTAAACAGCATGGTCAAAGGTCCGTTTATGGAATTAGCAACTTCTTTTAAGAATTTAGGATGAATATTATCTGGTCCTGGTGAAGATTGTATTTTAAGTTTTTGAAGTAAGGTTCTAACCTCAGACTCAGTTATTGGAGATAAAGACTCCTTATTGTCCTGCTTTAAGGCTATTGGTGATGTCTCATCAGTAGCAAATGTACTAGCAAAATAGTTATTAAATTCAACTGCCATTTCGGTTTCATCATTTATAGGACCCTTATCATTTACTAGTAGTCTGACTGTTGAGCAGTCTTTTCTAAGAGAGGCAACATAGTTATAAAATATTTTATAATTATCATTAGTTTTAATTGCTAGTTTTACTTCAAAATTAATCTTTGCTTTTCTAATATTGTTTTTAACTGTTTTTGTTTTTTCCTTATATGCATTCCAGGTAATAGGAGAAGTTTTTTTTTTTATATTTCTTATATTAGGCTATTTTTTTATAGCCTTGTTTATACTATTATTCCACCAAGGGGGAATTCTACTTCCTTTGTGATATTTAGGTCTATTTGGTACCCATGTACTCAAACAGTGATTGATTTTATTATTTATATTTTCCCAAATATGGCCTAATTCCAGATCTTTAAGATTATTTTCCCAGTCCCAATCATTTAGGTATCTCAATATCTCACTATAATTAGCTTTATTAAAGTCTTTTATAGTGGTCACACTATTTTTAATGGTATTACATAGATTAAATTTTACTCATACCATATTATGGTCACTATATCCAAGTGGTGTTTTGATTATTGGTGTAGACATTCTATTCTCCACATTAGTTAGTATGATATTGAGTATATTGTTCTGTCGAGTACCTTTAGTCACAATCTGAGTTAAGTTTTGTTCAATAGTAAACTCAATAAATGCTTTTTCTACTTGTCCATATCCTTCCAGGTTACTCCAATTTATTTTTGGGAAATTAAAATCTCCCATTAATATGTAATGTTTCTGTCTTAAGCAGTGGTACTTGGGTGCAACTGCTTTGCAGATTTGGGCCACCCCCTACATTCTCTCTAGTGAACATGGTACAGAAACACAGTATTTATTTAGGACTTCTACCTGTTTACTTTCTTTCTCTACAAGTCCCCCTCTGGAAACTGCTAGCCTTACTATTCTTCCCTTAGTCTTTCTCTTTTCTCTTATGTATGTAAAAAAGGTTTAGTCTACCCCAATACCCTGTGCTATCCTTAGCTCGATGTGAGCTTTAGCTTTTCTTATTACTTTTCAAACTTTCCTCTGTGCAACAATGTAAGTTTCCCTGTCTTCATCCTTGTTTGATGCCTTATATGCCTTGTAGGTCTTTCTTTTCTCCCTTACTATAGTAGCCACCTCCTTGGAGAATAAGAGGGGTTTCCTTCTCTTATTTGTATTGCTGATCCTCCTAGCACACTGTTCGGTTACCTGCTTGATTGCTCCCTTGAGGTTCTGTTACATTTCCTCCCCCTTCCCATGCCTGAGTTTCTTTGCTTGGCTGGTTCTCATTTTGGAAAAGTTTGCCTTCCTGAAGTCCAATACTCTGATCTTGTAATGGCTGGTATCCATAGTTGTGTTTATTTGGAAACCAACCACATGATAGTTACTGTTGCCAAGATGCTACCCTACCTCAACCCTTTCTACCCTGTCACTGTTGGCCAGAAACAAGTCCAGGACTGCTCCATTTCTGGTTGGTGAATCAAATAGCTGCTTCAGCCCTTCCCCCTGTAGGGCCATTACAAATCCCCTGCCTCTTGCTGTCAGTGATGTCTGAGAACCCCAGTTAATGTCTCATAAGTTAAAGTCCCCTACTATAATTGTGTTGCCCTTGTCTGCCATTTTATGTATCATCTATAATGTTTCTTTGTCCCCATCTTCCCCCTCAATGGGTTCCTGTAGATAACTCCTAACCTAATGGCAACACTGTTCCCTGTATCAGCTGTTGCACACAGTGCCTCAGTATCACTTAGGGTCCCATGGATTTCTGTGGTTTTTATTTCCTCCCGGATGTACAATGCTACCCCCTCCCTTTTCCCCCTTTCTGTCCCTTTTTTACATGTTGAATCCAGGAATGGCCATGTCCCATCCTTGGCTTCCTGTGATCCAAGTTTCCATCACAGCCACTACATCTAGTCCATTCTTTGCTATAGGGTCTATGAGGTTGGGGATTTTGTTAGCCAGGCTTGTGGCATTAGTTACCATTCTCTTCCATGTGCTACCCTCCTAGTTTTACAAACATTATTTCTTTTTGAAGCCATCTATTCTGTAGTTTCCATGATGGAACTCCTTGGCTCCAGATCACTGAGATTATCTCTTTCCCATAATGCTTCTGTCTTCCTTGGAGCAGTTTCCTTTTTTCCCTCCCTGTGTCCATAGTGTATTGTATGTTTCTAATGCATTTGAAACATCTTTATGGGATTTTGCAATTTGTGCCACAAGTTCTGCTTGTGATGCAGTGCCCTGGCTCTGACTGAGCAACCTTTGATGGAGGAGGGGCATCTGCTAGCCTATATGATGTGATGAGTGCAGGTGCCCCTTACCCACCTATTAGTTTAAATGGCTGACAAAGACGTCAAAGCTTTGACTGAAAGCTCATGTCCCTTCCTTTGTAAGGTGCAGGCCATCGAATGTAAAGAACTCCCTTTCCCAGAAATTCTGCTAGTTCCCAATGATGCCATGCCCTTTTTCCTGACACCAATTTCTAAGCCAGGTATTATGTTCACCAGTGTCCTACTTTCTGATTTTCTGCCTTTTGGCTCCCTTTCTCCGCACAGGCAGAATCTCTGAGGAGATGCTGGACAAAATGGAAGCAAGTTTTTCTCCTAGTTTTGAAAGATTATTCTTAGTTTCTTTCACAGAGTGACTATCTAGGTCATTTGTACAGATATGGATCAGAATATACATGTCTCGCTTGGTGTTTCACACAATTCCCTTGATGCAGTTTGCACCCCTCCATGCTGATGTTCCTGGGAAGCATTGAACCACAGTCTCTGATGAGCTGTTTTGGTGGATGTGAGACTCTATTCCATAGACCTTAGAGTCTTTAATTATTAGTACACATTTTTTGTTGTGTTCGCCGATTTTTGTTTTGGTTTGACCCTCTATGCATTGCATGACAGCCACCTTCTCTGGCTTTTTTCCATAAGTGTAGGAATGGATGACAGTGGAGAGAACCTATTTGACAAGTGGACTGGTGTTGGAGCTACCCTGGCCATGCTATTTGGTTGAGCTTTCCGAATTTCTCACCAACTGCCAGCCCCCTGGTTTGCTGGTCTTCTTGGGGAGTGGTTGGTGCCTAAAGGTGAAATATGTTAAAGTGTTGTTCTGTGTTGCATGGACAGGTTGCATCCTGAGGTAATTTATCTTGGCCCATGCCACATGGAGCAAAGTATGTAGGTCATTTAGGGCAGAGCATGTACGACAATGCCCCACCTGCAGTGCATAAGCTCTGGTGACTAGTGTACTGTAATGCAGTTTATGATGTCCATATTCCCAAAGAGTGGTGCCAGCTGGAAAAATAGGACCTGCCCTATAATGTGAATGGATGATGCAGAAGGTAAAGCCCTCCTGAGTGAGATAGGAAAATACAAAGGTTCTGACCTGTACTTAGGACAGAAACACAAGGAAAGTTTTTGGTTTTTGTTTTATATAGTTCTTCCTCCCATCACTAGGGAGTAAGTGCAGACAAAAATAGAGTGTCCTGTCTATGAGGGAACCACAAAAAACATATATTTGCTCTTCCTAGAGAGGAAGAGAGGATGAGTATATGGAAACAGAAGGATCTATGTAAGAGAAAAAAAACATTTTTTTATAGCACCTCTTTTGGGGACTGATATCAGGGAGGGGAGGAAGAGACAGCAAGTGCTCTGAGTGTCTAATGTGAATAACAGTGAACTGCAGCATTTTGAGGGAGTAGAGACCAGAGGGGGGAATAGCTGGTGCTGTAGAGTGGCTAATGTACAGAGAGAATGGCAGTAGCTTAGGGGGAGTAGTGATTGGTGAGGGAGGGATAAAGATCAAGTGCCAATCAGCATATGATATGACTTAGTAGGAATAGGGGACATTGTCGTGGGCAAAGATCATAGAATGGGAAGGGACCCAGCAAGTGGTGAACAGCAGGTAATGCAAATTATGTGGAATGGCAGCACTGTAAGGTGGAGATATGAATTGTGAAGTGGTGGAAAGAGCAATTGCTGCAGAGCAGTAAGTGCATAAGGACCATGTTGTGGGGGAAGGGGGTTAGAGATGAAGGAGGGATATAGACAGCAAGAAGAGCAGATCCATGTGTTTCCTGGGGGGGGGTGACAGCAGAGACCAAGCTGGGGTGAAGGAAAGAAGTGCCATTGAGCGTCAAATGTAAAATAATGAAGACTGGCATTCAGTGTGTTCACCATGGCACAGGGTGTTGAAAGAATTGACAGCAGTACAGAAGCAGAACTAAAAGCAGGGACTACATTTCAACCAGAACTTAAAAGTGTCCCATAAAAAAGCAGCCACACAGTTTAAAAGTCCTATTTCTAATTTCATCAGTTTTATGCTCTTCATAAGCAGGCAGCCCACACAGCCAGGCCCAATGTTTTGCCCTACGTGGGCTTCTTCAGTGGACAGGGGCTTGTCAGTATTTTGTTCTAATGATTTTTCTCTCTCTTTATACAGGTAAACAGTAAATGGCACTTGGTGTCTTCAGATCCAAAGAAACTGAAACTGCATATCTCAAAATTACACCACTCTCTGTTCAGTATTTCATTGTTGGTAAGGATCAGATTTTTCAACTACCTAACTGTTCTGTTACCTAACTATTCTGCTTTTCCCTAGTAGCAGCCTTCCTCTTTCTTACTGCCTCCCATTTTTCTAAGTGACTCACTACAATGCCTGGTCACATCAATTAACCCTGATGTGATCGCTCTGGTTGAGACTTGGCTGTCGAAATCCTCCCCTGACTCCCTAGTCTCCCTTCCTGGTTTCACCCTCTTCCGGTCCGACCGTGTTGGGAGACGGGGCAGCGGCTGCACTATTTATGTCAAGGAATCTCTCCCCGTACTAGCCCTGCCTGCTCCCATCCTTGACTCCAGGGCCCAGGTGCTTATGCTGAAACTAACCCATGACCCTTTTAAGGGACCCCTTTATCTGACTACTGCGTACGTGCACCCCAGGGACCAAACGCAGGCCATTGCCTCTCTTACAGAATACCTTTCCTCACTACCTCCTTCCGCTGATCAAATTCTGGTGGGTGACTTATATGTCAACTGGCTCAGCCCCTCCTCCTCGTCTACCCATGACTCCTTTTCTGCTATAGATCTAACACAACTAGTTACCCACCCTACCAGGACTAACCCCAAGTGAGGCTCCAGTACCCTGCTTGATGTGGTACTCACCAACAGCCCTAATCGGATCCCCAATGTACAAGTCCTCCCAGACTCTCTCAGTGATCACTCTCCCATTCTATTCCACTGGTCATCCTCAGTCCCCAAACCCATAGCACAGTCCACATGCCGGCAGCATCTAATACCTGGTGGACTGATAAAACTTAAGGAACTTCTGTCCCAAATTGACTGGTCTCCTATACAGGCAACTCCTGACATTGACACAGCTCTCTCCTTCTTTACCTGAACTTTTAATAATGCCTGTGATATCTTTGCCCCAATGTCGACCCACCATTCTAAAAGGCAGAATGCCCCCTGGGTAACCCCAGCTTTAATCCACCAACTCAAACATAGGGACAACCTATAGCACTGTGCCATTGAGACTGGCTGGCCCAGTGACAGGCAGTTATATGCTGCCGCCTGAAACAAGTGCACTCGCGCCATCAGAAAGGCCAAGTCTGAGCAGTGTCGGTCCTCGCTCACTGCCTCACGGGGGAACCCCAGAACCTTCTGGGATAACATTAAACAGTTAAATGGAGTGCATACCCCCCACCCTCCCAGATCAACATTAATGGCATGATCTCCTCAGACCCAGCCCTCATAGCCAACCACCTCAACACCTCATTCACTGACCTTAGCCCTATCCTCCCTACAAATTTTTTTGACCCTCCTCCCCCAGCGCCTGCCGTAAATCTTTCTCACCCTTATTTTCTCCTCCACCATGTTTCTGCCTAAGAACTTAGGCCGCACCTTGTCACTACCCTCAAGAGTAATAGAACGGGCAGTGACACCCTGGATCCATGTATCCTACGGCTGGTCTTAGACACAGTCCTTACCCCGATCACGTGCCTCATCAACCACCCTCTTTGCCTGGGGAAGGTTCCAACTGCCTGAAAAGTCGCCACCATCACCCCTATCTTTAAAGGTGGTGATAGGACTGTGGCTGGAAACTATCGGCCAATCTCCATTCTCTCTTCTCTCTCCAAGGTCTTGAAAAAAGTGGTGGCCTTTCAAATCTCTGACTACCTCTCCACCTACAATATCCTATGTCCTGAGCAGCATGGCTTCTGAGCAGGCCACAGTACCAACACAGCCCTCCTAGAGTTCTCCAACTTTCTCCACTCCTCCTTAGACACTGGTTCTCTGGCTGGTGCGGTCTTCATTGACCTCTCTAAAGCTTTCAACACTGTCTCCCACCCCCTCCTTCTTGATGCCCTTAGTCTCTCTGGTTTTGCTGCTGGGCCTATCTCCTGGTGCACCAGTTATCTGTCTGAGTGCTCACAGTGTGTAAAAATTAATGGGACCTACTCAGACATCTGTCCCATCTTTCTGGGTTCCCCAGGGCTCCATTCTGGGCCCCTTACTATTCTCCCTTTACCTTAACACCCTTCCACGCTCTTGCTCGGGAATATTCTATGTACGCTGATGATGCAGTCATCTTTGCCTCAAGTCATAACCCTATTGCCCTCCAGGACTCGCTGCAGAAGTCCTTCACAAAGCCGAGGGCTGGTTCAAGAACATAGATTGGTGATAAATCTTAAAAAACAAAACCATGTTCTTCACTCATCCTCAAAACAAGTCCTGCAACTTCAAACTCCTCACTCACTCTGGGTCCTCTTTCCCACTTGAACAAGTTTGCTCCTATAAATACCTAGGGATCCATTTGACCCCTCCCTCTCCTTCCATGGACACATCGCTGCCCTAGCCACTGCCACTAATATCCGATTGGGCATCTTACATCAGTATAAACACTGCCTCCCGGAGGTATCATTCATGATCACCTCCTCTATCCTGTCCCTAGTGGACTATGGACTGCCGGTGTATGGTGCTGCTGATCAGACCGCACTCCATAAAATTTGCACTACTCTGAATAAGGCCTGCAGGTTAATTACTGGGGCACCTAGGTTAACACACACCTGTCTACCGTACGCTAAAGCGCTGGTACTTGATCTTGATGAGTGCCTCAAATATCTGACCTGTACCCTTACAAAAAAGACCCTCCTTGGGCTATCCCCACCAGGATTGACCACCACCATCCTCTGCTCTGTCCCACTAGTTCATACTTGGACCTCTGGGAAAACCTCTCTTGTTATTCCTAGAGCTAGGACCTCTCACGGCCAAAGAGCCTTCAGCTTTGGGGCCCCCTCCTGGTTCAACACACTGCCCCCCTCCATCTCCGAAGCTCCAACTATATCATGCTTCAAAATATCCTTATGGAACCACCTTGTTAACACCCGAAGCTGTAATTGCCACTAGTCAAAGCCGTACTCAATACTTATGACAAAGCTTACTACTAAGCTGCTAAGGACAACATAACTCTGGTATTGTTTGCATCAATCCTACCTGTACCAGCTTGTTTCTATCTATGTCTTAAGTTACTGTTATACTGTGTTATACTGTTATACTGTGCATTTTCATTTGTCTTACTGTGACAAGGTACCTTTGTAAATGAGCCTATGGCTCAAAGGTTTTCCAAACTGCTGTCTAAATAAATAAATAAAATAAATAAATAAATAAATAAGTAAACCTACATACTTATCCCATCCCAGCTTGAAGCTGCTGATTGATCTGGCCACCTCTATGAAACTTCTGTGTCTGTAATCGAACTGAAAATGTGATTTGCTCCATATTTAAAATCTTACAGCAATTTTTAACCACAAAGCCCGAGATGGGAGTAAATTGCACATCCACAGCTGTGCAATAGTTTTAAAGCATCCCCCACTAAAATATGAAAAGCTGCAAAGTAGTCCTACCTCTCATATCAGAAAGTGGCAACCCTAGAATCCATATCTGAAATGGGGGGGATAGGATTCTTGAAAATTTGACCTGCTGCCTCTGCAATATCTTGCCATTAGGAAGTTAACTTAGGACAACTTTAGAAAATATGGATAAAGGAACCTCGGTCACCACACCTTCTCCAGTACTCATCCTTATCACCCCTGCCCAGGTGCTTGACCCTGTCTGGAGTGTAAAAGTACTGAATTGCAACCCTCCAGTGAAACACCTGCCACCTCAGTGAAGAGGTCAAAAGTTGAATACCTTTCCAGATTAGAACCCATTGAGACTCAGACAACGAGACCCCTGCCTTCATTTCCCACCTAAGCTTAACCTGAGATAGCTGATCCCCATCAAATTCCCTTAAAGGCTTATAAATCTTGTAACTATTAGAATTTTTAGAAATTATTACTCTCCCCTCTGGGTGACATGTCAGAGACAAGAGTAACTGTCAGATAGGATTCACTTTATCCAAAACGGCTTTCTTGTTCAATTGTTCCTCCACAAAATGCCTGATTTGGAAATATTAGAAGAGTTCCTGAGATGACTCTTCATAAGATGCCCATCCAAAAAGTATAGCTGCTCTATCCCTTTTAATGAAGGATCTGGGCTTATTCGATATTTGGAGGCTTTTTCATCCTAGAGACAGGGAATATACCTTTTACTCTTCGCATCATTGAACGTATAGTAAAATAGACTACTGTTTAGCTTCCCCTCCAGTAATGGCTAACATAACAGACTCCAATATCCTTCCTTTACTTATAGCTGGCCATTCTCCAGTTAAATTTCTATTGACTTGGGACTTCGCTCCCTTAAAATCTCCATCCTGCATTTAGACCCTTTACTTTTCAAAGAGCTAGACTTCTTACCCTGGGTCAAAACACAAACAGAATATTTTATGACACATAATGACCCCAAAGATACATCTATGGGTACTACCTGGGAAGCTCTTAAAGTAACCCACCATGGTGAAATAATTAGCTTTGCAGCACATAGAAGGAAAATGAGGGAACAACAACTTGATAACCTTGAAAAATACTCTCAAAACCAAGCAAGCACGATATCTAGCTAACCCCTCTCCTGACCCTTCCTCCCCCTTACACTACGAAATTCTTCAATTACGTATGCAAATGAATGAGTTAATCTCTCGCAGAACTGAAATAGCAATGTTAAGAATTAAACATAAATATTGGGAAGGAGGGGAAAAGGAGAGCAATATATTAGCTTACCAACTCAGAAAACAACAAATGGAAAGATATATTGCTGCTTTAAAAGATACATCAGGAAAAATTCACGCAGATAATCTTTCCATCAACAAAATTATGACAGCCTTTTACAGTAAACTATATTCCTATTCCTCTCCTGCATCACCACAGAATATCAGCTCTTTTCTTGAAAAACTAACACTTTCTTGTCTTCCCCCAATATGGTAAACTCCCTAGACAAACCTTTCACCACTGAGGAAGTTAAACAAGCTCTTCTCTCTCTTAAATCTGGGCATTCCCTTGGGGGAGACGGCTATCCTGTTGAATTTTATGAATCCCTGACTGACATGCTATGCCCCCTGTTATGTAAAGTAGTTCACAAACCCTCTAATATTAGTAAGCTACCTCAAACTGTGATAGAAGCAATTATTACAGTACTCCCAATAAAAGATATGGACACTATTTTATCATCTAATTACCATCCTATTTCTTTACTTAACACGAATGGCAAAATCTTTGCCAAGCTTCTGGTAATCTGCCTAGAATCACTTATTCCCAAATTGGTGCATCGGTCCCAAGTAGATTTTGTAAAAGGGAGGATGAGCTCTGAGCATCTTTGCTCATTATTCAATTTAATATACAAAGCCAAATATATTAAATCCCCTGTGGCTGCTATAGCGGTGGATTTTGGAAAAGCTTTTGATTCCTTAAATTGGGACTACCTTTACTTTGTGCTATCTCATTTTGGTTTCAATAACTCTTTTTGTTCCTGGATCAAGCTTCTTTATACCTCACCCCAAGCCAAGGTGCTCACAAATTCTACACTATCTCAATCTTTTAAACTAACTAGGGGCAGGCACTAGACAAGGATGCCCATTATCCCCATCTCTCTTCATCTTAGACCTTGAACCTCTAGCTGCTGCCTTACGCCAAAACGGTGAAGTCCAAGGCTTATCAATTGGTCATATACAATATACTTCACTGTCATATGCAGATGATATGCTTATTTTACTAGAAGATTTAGAATTAGCTGCGTAGCCACTTACTCATATACTAAACTTGTTTGCTGAACCATCTGGATTAGCAGTTAATTACCAAAAAACTGAGGTACTACCATTAAATGAGCAATGTAAGCTTAACATGAAAAATCCTCTCAGCTTTCACTGGGCCCCACACGGTATCACTTACCTAGGGATAAAACTTTCATCTAATCTCAATAAAGTCTAGGAAATAAATCTCCCTCTGTCCCTTACTTTTATAAATCAAAACAGACTTAGATAGATGGAAACCCTAAACCTGTCTCTTTCTGGTAAAATAGCAGCTATAAAAATAAATGTTACACCAAAGTTTCTTTATCTATTTGCTAACATCCCATTAAAGATCCCATCCTCCCTTCTTACCAAAATTGACAAAATTATAGGAGACTTTCTTTGGGAAGGCCATATCCTGAGATTCAATCATATTAAATTACATTCTCATTGGTCACATTGTGGGTTTGATCTACCATGGTTTCTAGCCTACTTCTGGGCATTTAGAGCCTCACAAACTGTTAAATGGTTCTCCAAACCTGTTCACAACTCCCCACTATGGCTAGATATGGAAGCCTCTCTGACCCCAGAGCTGATCCCTACTAGTTTTATATGTTCACCGCCAAACTCAAAAGTAAGAAAACATCCCACAATTGCCGCTTCTACCCAATATTGTTTTAAAATGCACAAATAGCTCAAAACCGATCCGACTCCTGAATCCCATATTACTATTTGGGGGAACCCAAGAATTTCTTTAGAAGGTAAACCTCTATTTTGTAGCATTTGGAAACAAAGGAATATATTTTTCCTAAATGATATCTTAACCGAGAATGGCAATACACTAAATTCCTTTAGCAACCTACAAGAAAAATGGAATATTCCCAAACAGAAATTTTGGATATATCTACAAGTTCACTCTGCTACCCTCCCCATCATACAACAAACTAATAGGTTTGAATCAGCTTCTAAGTACATTAATATATAGACCAAGATCACTTCTGGTTTAGTCAATAGAATTTATAAACTAATTAGGGACTCCCTACCCAGTCAATCACTTGCAGCTAAAAACAAATGGAATATTGTCTTAAAAGATAACATAACAGACTCTCAATGGAATAAATGCTGGGGATTTTGCAATAGTACCTTCAACGATGCACACAGCAAGCTCATTCAATGTAAAGTCCTCCATAGCTGGTACAGAACCCCATACACTCTACATAAAATGGCTTATTATCCAACAATAATTGCTGGCATTGCAACTCACCTGATGGGGATCTTTTACATATACTTTGGTTATGTAAACCAATCTTTAAACTATGCCAACTGATCCATTGATTAGCTTCAAATATTATTGGGTACCCTATTCAATTTGAACCCAAATACAGTACTTCCCACTAGGCATAATAAATAAAGGTATAAAATTATCCAAATATCAACATAGATGGTTACATATATTATTCATGCAAGTTAAAAGATTGGTCTTAATGTGCTGAAAATCTCTGTTAACACCTACGTTGACTGATATATTGAACAGCTTAACCCACACAGCTTCTTTGGAACAGCTTTCTTTCTTGGCCCAAGACCGAATGAATGATTACAATCTTTGTTGGCAGGACTATCTAAATTACCTTCAAACATCTAAGTGAAAGAAATTTCAGATTCCTTATCTTAATATTTGTCACAGTACAGATATATCTTTATTTTGCTCAAAACATTTTACCTGCAACTCTCTTTGTTATTATACTTATTATACTTTTTATAGTTATATGTAAGTTAAGCTTCATTTCGCTTTTTTTTATAGTACAAGACATTTTAATCATACATGTACCTAAATACATATGCATAGACAGTCTTTGAAGAAAAACGTATTGTAATTTTCTTTTCTTTTTCTTTTCCCTTTCCGCATAGTATACATTGTATTATCATCCATCTGAAGACCTCACTTGTACTGTAATTGCAATTAATATGTAAATGTTTCTCCAATAAACAATTTAACTACAAAAGAAAGTTCCTGAGATGGAAGGCCATATTCCCTTGGAAGTTGTGCAAAGGTTTTGAAAATCTTGCCATCTAAGAATTGCCCAACTCTCTTTAAGCCTAACTCAGCCCATTTTTGGAAGCCACTCTCCCAAGTGCTTAAAAAGGGTCTAATGCAGGAAATTATGGGAGTTTCTTCTCAAATTCCATCCCAGAGCTCCATGAAATATTACACACCTCCCTCAATGCATGGACCAAATGTGCCACCCACTGACTGGAAATTTTTTAAAATCAAAGTCTAGAGCTATCTACCCTTGGGACCTCTGAAGCATGGAGAGGAGCCAAAGAAGTAGATTCCATATGTATCCAACTAGAAGGATCTAGTTAAAAAGTAGATCTAAAAGCACTAATCTGCGCAGCTCTGTAAAAGTTTTTAAAGTCTGGAACTGCCTTTCTGTCCTTGTCCTTAGGAGCAGTCATAATCTTCCACCTAACCCAAAGTCTTCTCCTGTTCCAAATAAAGGTATTCATTCATTCATTCATTCATTCATTCTAGGATTACAAATACCTCTGAGCACCAAGCAGCTTATTTACAAAGGTTCCACATCAGTAGGGAGGGGTTATAGACAGATAAGGGGAAACAGAAAGATATAGCAATAGAAGTTTCAGTGTTATAATGCAGAATACTTAACAGCAATTGCATCCACATTAATTATCCACACAAATTAGAGGCACAGGGTAAGAGAAGTAGAGAAGAAATGAAGGGGGGGGGGGGTTCAATTCCAAGGAAGAGAGGAGCAGCCAGGTGGCATTGTCAAAATTTGTAGCTAAGATAGGAGGGAGAAGGAAAAGAATACTAAAGAAACAGGGAGAGAAAGAGGGGAGGGCAGAGAGGTGGAAAGGCAGAGGAGAGTGTGGGGCAGAACAGATGTGACCTATGGGTGGCAGAGAAGGGATGGGAGGTCCAGGAATAGGAACCAAGATGTTAGTTGGAGCAATCACAAGAGGTCCCTTTTAGGAGGTGATGTCATAGCTTATGTTTGAACTCTCCAAGTTTAGTAAGGTTAGCTAGTCCATTGTGGAGTTCTTTGAACCAGGAAGGCACTCTGATACAAAAGAAGTGTTGGCATTGCATAGTCCAGCACCTCGGGATTAATAGGAGTTCAGTAGATGAGGTGTGCGTGTTTGGTCTTGAGAGATTTGTGAAGTAAACATCCCAGTCCCAGTGGCATGATCCCAAGGAGAATCTTTTTGGTGAGAAGGCAGGTGTGGTATTTAATTATTCCACTTAAGTTGAGCCACCCAGCCTGTTTATAGAGATTGCAGGTGTGAGTGAGGTGGGATGCACCAATTTGGAGTCTACATACCTTGTTCAATGCAACAGTGAACCTTTTGAGTGCAGTGGCGGAAACAGTTCTGTAAATAACTAGGCCATAATCAATAATAGAGAGCACTGAGCTGTGAATAGCCAGATTGAGATCTTCAGGTGTTAGAAACTTTCTAAGTTGATAGAGGAGCCCAGTCCTAGTGTTGATGGCTTTGGCAACATTTGTGACATGCGGAGCATAGATAAGGTGACTATCAAGGGAAACCCCAAGGTACTTGAAGTGCTGAGTTTGTTCGAGGGGGTCACCTTGGCTATTTCTGATAGTAAGTGCATAACCTTTGTGTTTACTGTGGGTGGAGGAGAACACCAGGACTTTAGTCTTCTTGTAGTTTAGCGCAAGGTTATGTTTGCGGAACCAGTGCTCAGCTTCCAGGAAACCATTTTGTAGGTTGCTTTTGAGGAGATGTGGGTCTGGATGGCTTGCAAAAATGACAGCGTCATCTGCATAGAGCAGGGTTCGTTGTTGTCAGGCAGATGGTAGATTGTTAAGGAAGATGCTGAAGAGGAGTGGACCCAGAATAGAACCCTGCGGCAGTCCGGACCGAACTGGTTTCTGGTCAGAGATAGCATTGGAAATCTTCACATGTTGAGATCTGTCATCAAGATAGCTTCTGAATCAGGGCAGTGAAACAGGGGAGAGACCAGTCAGAGAGAGTTGTTCATGGAGGAGCTGTGATTAACCATGTCAAAAGCCTTGGTTAAGTTTCTAAAGACTGCACCCACAAGACTGCCTTGGTCAATAGATTGGTGGATTGAGCTGGTGAATTATAGGAGTGCAGTGGTAGTGCTGCACCCTTTTCTAAAATTGTGTTGTTGCTAACACTGTATGGAGTATTTATTGATGTAGTCCACAAGATGATTGGCAACAATACACTCCAGTATTTTTAAAAGGGGAGGGAGGATTGATATAGGCCTATAGTTGCGATGTTGTGCACTGTCCCCAGATTTATGAACTGGTGTGACAATGGCTGCTTTCCATACCTGTGGGAACTGCAATAGGATAAGACAGAGGTTAAGTATCTTAGTGATAGGCAGGAGTACTTCCCCTGAGGTGATTACAATTATTTTGAGGTATAGGGAGTCACCACTATGCTGGAACTTGCCCAGCACTTTGTTCAATAGTTTCCTGATTTGGGTCACAGTGACCTGTTTAAAGTAGAAGGAGGAAGGGGTGATCATTTGTATTGTTCTCTGGATGATGTGCTGACTTTAAGGTGGCATCATCAAAGAAATCTTGAGGTAGGACACTGCTAAGATCAGTAAAGGCATCATTAATGGTGTTTGCAATTATAAGTGGGTCAAGGATGTGGGTACCATTGAGGTTTAGCATAGTGGGTGCCTTGTTTGGGTCTTTCTCAGTTACATCTTTGATATTTGACCAGAATTTCCTGCTGTCACCCCATGTGTTGGTGAGTTGCTCCCTATGGTGATTGCTTTTTACTGTACGGATGGCCCAAATGCAGGAATTTCTAGTAGCTTTATATGCTTGCCAATCCTGTGGCTTGCCAGATTTGGCACAGTGCCAGAGGTTGTTCTTCAGTCTGATGCTTGCTATAAGATCAGGAGTAATCCAGGGATGTACAGTGCCACGCACCTTCATTGTCTTGAGGGGTGCGTGTGCATCACAGGCAGCACTGAAAGTATTGATAAAATGCTGAAGCGCTTCATTAATGTCAGCAGAGGAGTCCAGTAGAGACCAGTTCTGACTGCGCAGGTGTTGTTTTAGGAGCTCCCGATGGCCACGTCTTAGTACTCTGTTGAAATAGTTAAAGGTGGTGGGGTGTGGACTTTGTTGATCCAATTACAGATGACAGGGGAGTGGTCACTGAGCGAGTCAGGGTGTACAGTTACATTGGTGATACGATTGGAGTGATTTGAGATTATCCAGTCAAGAGTGGTGCTTGACCCAGTTTTCTAGATAATTTATGTAGGAGAACTGACTAGTTGAGAAAGATGCAGAGCTGAAAGTGCTTCCTTTATGAGGCCAGTGGATGCTGACAGCCAGTTTATATTGACATCACCAAGTATTATCACCTCAGTGATGTGGTTTTGGTCTCTCAGGTAGTCCAGGACATTATGAAGACCAAAGGTAGGGTCTTTGGGAGGTATATAAACTGATAATATTGTGAGAGTCTTGTGGTGGGCTCCCAATAGCACTTTAATCAGTAGTACCTGGGTGGGGCAACAAAGGTCAGTCACAGACATAGGTACTAAGCAGTTTCCATATCTCTTGCCAACAATACCTCAGTATAGGTACAGGGAGTATGGAAAATAAAATTAAAAAACTGGGAAGAATTTTCATTCTTACTGAGTCCACCATACCCACTGCTGACAATGGTAGAATTTTAAACCTCCCACAATCTTCTTTTACCTCTCCCAGCAGTTTCCCATAATTCATCCTAAATAGATTGGATACGTTTTTTGGTATCCAAATACCTAAATACCTGAAACCCTCTACCACCTGATGAAAACTGCCCTCTGTAAGGACAGGCTTTTTTAACAAGCGACCTAAAAACATTCCCTCTGTTTTATTTTCAGTTACCTTAAACCCTGAGAGAGTGTCAAATTCCTCCAACATTCATTTAGCCAAGGGAATAGTCTTATGAGGATCTGATAAATACAATAAAGTGTCATCCACATATTGTGATATCCAGAGCTCATCCTGTGAAACTTGAATACCCTGGAGGCCCTGAGCCTGTCTAAACATAGCCACCATAGGTTTGGCGCATAAGACAAATAAAAACAGAGAGAGAGGGCACCATTGCCTGGTGCCACCCTCAGTACGCAATCTGGGGGAAAGTAGGCCATTCACTCTTACACGGGTATGCAGAGAAGTATATGTGTTTGAGACTCAGCAACAAAATTTAGGACCAAAACAAAAACATCCCAGAGTACCCTGTAGGAGAGCTCAATCTAAGCGATCAAATGCTTTCTCTGCAATCAATACTACTACCCCCATCCTTCCTGTCTGCCACTTCTTTGATGCTAAATTAACATTCAGCAACTTCCTAACATTATCCTGGAAGTGTCTTACCAGGATAGAACCCCATTTGGCCCTTATGAATTAGAGATGGAATAACTGCTTGTAACTTCTTACTAATTGTTTTAGTAAATAATTTAAAATCATAGTTAAAAAGCGATAGGGGATGATAACTGGCACACTTAGTCAGGGCTTTCTCAGGCTAAGTAAAATCATAATAACAGCTTCATCCCATGATCCTGGTACAGATCCTACTTCGTGTGCCACGTTGCAAAGGTTGGTCAGTAAAAGGGTTATATCTTTAGCACATACCTTGTAAAACTCTGGTTTGAAACCATCTGGCCCAAGACATTGCCCCAATTTCAAAGATTTAATTGAGGCCAGAATTTCTGATTCCATGAAAAATGAGTCTAAATAGCTTTGCTGCTCGGGGATAGGACACGTAACTCAAGTTTATCCAAAAAGTGAACCACCTGCTCTTCATGACCTTGCTCCCTCTCTCTGGAATACAACTGCTGGTAATAGTCATGAAAATCTTGTAATATCAAATTAGGGTCAACATGATTATCCTGACTTGGTGTGTCAGATATGAGGAGAGGCATGTATCTCTCCACTTCTTGCTTATGCAATCACATTGCCAAGAGCTTGCTCGCCCTTGCCCCCACATAATATTTTTGATGAGGGAATCACAATGAGTTTTCTGTTTTCTGAACCACTAACTTATTTAAGTTCTCTCTGACCAAATTAATTTGAGCAGTTATAGCATGGGCTCTTGTCCATTTATGAATGTTCTCTAACCATTGTAGTTTAGATTCTAAGTTGCAATACAACTGCGGGTGCTCCTTATTTTTAAAGGATGCATAGAAGATCAAATGTCCCTTCACCACTGCCTTCAGTCCATCCCAGACAAACTTAAAAAAGGATCCCGATTTTCATTTTCAGTCCTATATAACTGAATAACCTCTCTAATATTAGCCACAAGTGTTGGGTCTTTTAGAAGGCCTGCATTGAGGTGTCACAATACTTTTGATTTCCCCAATGGCCATACCAGTTTCCCTCAAAGCAAAGCATGGTCTGAAATGGTCATTGGGCAAATTTGAAAGTCTGAGAATAAGTGCAACATATTTTTTTTTTGAGTATAGAAATGATCCAGTCTGTCATATGAATTGGTTGCAGGAGAATAAAATGTATAATCTCTGACCTTAGAGAAATGTAAATGCCAAGGATCTTCCCAACCACCCTGAAACAAGAAGGACCTTAGTAATTTAGAACCATCCCCACCCCCTGATTTAGTAGCAGGAGCTCAGTCTGATTCAGGATACTCTACACAGTTCCAATTCTGCTGCACACAAGTAAACCCTCAGGGAATGATTCTAAAAAGGAAAAATTGCCCAAAGAAATCAGCCAATGTGGGTGCTGGAGAGTAAACTAATATTAAATGTATGGAGTGTCCTAAGAAAACCCCCGATACTCCCACATATCTGCCCTCATGGACATGAACCTGCTTAACCTGAAATGGAAGGCCCCTCCGAATTAACACCACTGTGTCTGCCATCTTAGAGGATGGGTCAGAATACACTTGTCCTACCCATGATCTATGAAACTTGTCATGTTTGGCCCCCGAAGCTCTAGTTTCTTGGAGAAGCCCTACATTACAGTTCTGTCTCTTCAACTGCTGGAGAATCCTGTCCCGCTTAACTATGCTATTTATTCCTTTGACATTTAATGATCCTACTGTTAACATAACCATGTAGAAATCAAAAAAAATACCAAACACTGCTTCATTCTACTTTTTTTAAGCTCCATGTATAACTAACAACAGACCCTTCTACTCCTCCCCAAAACACCTTCATCCATCTAAAGATAATAGCTCTAATCCCCCATCCCCTCTATACACCTTCAAGAAATCCCTTAAAAAAATTACTAGCCAGGAAAAATATTTATCCCAAAACCTAACTAGGAAAAGCAATCTGACCAGAAACCAAAAAAGGGAACTACCCAGGTCCCTTAAGAGGTGTTCACCCCCCATTTGGGGGGTAAACAGTGATTGTGCATCCGTGTACCTCCCGGTAAAGGGTCCTCACATATGCTGCCTACCATGAACAGAACATCCGGGAAAACCCTACTCATAACTCCGATCAGCACCATATTCCAACAAGCATTTGTTGATGCTGACGTTTGTCATTGGAATTGCTGTTGGTATACATTGATTGGCAGGACTACAGTTCCCAGCAAAAAGAACAAGTTATGGCGCTAAGTTCAAATTCCCATTGAAATAGAGTGAAATGCATATCCATTTCCTGAATTCATAATCTGGCTTTGAAGAGTGAAGATGTGTCTGCGATTCAGAGAAGATGAGAGTACTGGATCCACACCGTGGATTGTGGGGACATTATGGTTAAAAACCCTAATGCCCCAGGCATTTGTTGGTATTTGTGTTACAAATTTTCAATATGGCCTTTTGTGACCCCACCTCATGAAAGCATTTGGAACCTCTGCTCATGAACGGTGGCACTGTGATTTTGTTAGTCTGTCCTGAACATTGATTTCTCACAGTGACCACACCATTCTGCACCAGATGTGTGAAAACACAGTTCGGGCAGGATGTGACAAATTTTAGCTGTACCATTCATAGGGAGGTGTGAAGATATGGCAGTGTTGAAAATCTGGAATGAAAATATTAAAAATGCTTGAAAGTAAGAGCATACAGTACGTGCAAACTACATAACACATGCTCAAAACAGTCATTTAGAGGAATTATTTTACCAAAAATTTCAATGTAGGCATTTTGTGACCTCTGCTTATGAACACTGTCACTATGATTTTCTTAATCTGTCCTGAATGTTGATTTCCCACAGTGACTGCGCCATTGTGCGCCAGATGTAAGAAAACACATTTCCGGCAGGATGTGAAAAATGACAGCTATAATGTTCATACGGAGGTGTGCAAAACTGACAATGTTGAAAATCTTGAGTGAAAATATTACAAATTCTTAAAGTTACGAGTGTGCATGCAAACTGCACAATGCACACTCATAACATAGTCATTTTATGGACTTTTGTCACCAAATTTTCAACATAGGCATTTTGGGACTTATGCTCATGAACAGTGTGACTGTGATTTTCTTAATCTGTCCCAAATACTGATTTCCCACAGTGACTGTACTATTCTGCTCCGAAAGTACAAAAACACATTTCGGCCAGGATGTGAACAATGACAGCTATACTGGTCATGTGGAGGTGTAAAAATATGCCAAAGTTGAAAATCTGGAGTGAAAATATTACAAATTCATGAAGTTACAAGTGTGCAAGGAAACTGCTTAGTGCACACTCATAACAGACATTTTTTTGGATTGTTTTACCAAATTTGCAACATAGGCTTTTTGCTAGCCCACCTCATGAACTGTGACACTGTTGTTTCATTAATCAGTCCCAAAAGGTGATTCCACACAGTGACCACAAAATCACCTTTTGGGATTGAATAATTAGATGACAGTGACTGAATTCATGAGGTGGAGTCCCAAGAACCCCATGTTGAAAATGTGAGGCCAAAATTCACACAAATGGCCGAGATATGCAGCAGAGTTGAAAAAAAAAACATTTATGCCATTATACAGCTTACTGGCATTTCTTCAGTTCGTGGTTGGCTTTGAAGAGTGCAGACGTGTTCCGGGTTCACTGAAGATAGTCACACCCAGCTCTGGAGGTAAGTATGGGGTGAGTAGGGTGTGAGGAGGTGGATGCACAAAGGGTGGGTGCAGGTTGGCCGAAAGGGGCATGGCAGACTGCGAGGGACCATTTTCTGGTTTACAGGTTAAACAATAAATAAATCCAGCATTGGAAGATTTTCTTTGTTAACAGGGGCTTTGGCACACTGGGGTGGGCTCCCAGCATGCCA
Source organism: Neoceratodus forsteri (assembly GCA_016271365.2). Lineage (NCBI taxonomy): Eukaryota > Metazoa > Chordata > Ceratodontiformes > Ceratodontidae > Neoceratodus > Neoceratodus forsteri. The sequence goes on from CM028129.1 coordinate 1,024,763,126, forward strand.
CCTGAGTGTTTGTGGGGGAAGAGGAGCTGTAGCCGACAGGGACTGGGCACACCATCAGCACATACTGAGTGTTTGGGGGGGACAAGAGCCAAGGGGGATTGGGCACCACCTCGGCACACTACAAATGGAGGATGACATTATGCTAATAGAAAGTGGGCTCCCCGATCTGCAAATGTACTGGGAGGGGGCATGCCAACAGAGGGATTGGGCACCCCCATCAGCTTTCATAGGGACTGTAAGAAGCGGATGGTGCTAGCCACCACCGTTTGTTTATTAAACTGGGAGGCGGCAAGCCAACAGCCTTTGCTCAGTGCATGCACACTGCAAGCTACAGCAGTGTGAATGCACAGCCAGGAATGCAACAATGCAGGAATGTAACATCAAAGGACTGAGCCACACCACTATTGGTGAGGCTCTGTCCTTTGAAAAGTTGTCCAACTCTGCCCAAACAGCTGAAAGGGAGTCATCTCCAGCCTGCTGACTGATTCGCCTGCCGCTGACTTGCCCCTTGAAACAGAGCTCTCCATTGGGCACACTCCTGGATAGCACCTCTTATAGCAATGAATGTGTCTGCGCCTGTGCGCCATGACAAACTCAAATAAACAGCTTCAGTCACCTGATAAATGCAAGATCTAATGTTCCGCACCCCATGAACTAAAAAATGAATTATACAATTGTCCATCCCATAGAATTATTATCTGAAAGCAAGGGATATTGTCTAACCTGAATGCTGAAAAACCTAGCAAGAAAAAAAAAGAGAATAGCACTAGGCTCCCCCATTAGTGAATCGCCCTTCCCCACATGTATACATTAGTGATCAGAAGTTAAAGTCAAAAATAAAACAGAAAATATTTCACCCTACCCCTAGAATAACTACCAGAACAGAGGTGTTGCTATATCAACCAACACGGGGGTACAATGTATAAAAGCAACATTCTAGCAAACTAAAGCCAAACCAAAATTCAAAAGGGTAATTGAATAGTAGTAATTCCAAAATATGGTATATACTCCTGCTGTTCCGACCAACATCCCTCATGACACACAGTCATTATTAAGACCCCATAGGCCAGAGCAAATTCAAAGTCCAAGCCAGACCCCAAATTGTGGGTTTTCATTTGTGAACCAGTCATTTGGGGCCACAGACCCCTACAGTACAAAACTGTCTCAGTCACAGACTGAAATTTTCCCCGTACCGGGTCATAATGTCACACGCTTAATAGCGTACTGCATTATGTTGAAATCTGGACCTATGCGTTTCCCGAGTTGGAACCCCCAAGGATGAGAATCTTTAGTGGGGAGTCCAGAGGCAACCCCCATAACAGGGGCATGGGGGACAAAGCCCCCCACAGAACAAACACATGATGCCTCATGGCATTAATCGTGCAATGCGATAGTGACATGCAGCATTGTGTCTTGCGACATAATGACCTCGTGCCCAATTTCCCCTTGGAAAGAGCCCATTAGTCCAAATGGAGCAATGTCTTCTAGTCCACTTTCACCATGACTCCACACACTCTTCTGGGTCTGCTCCACCTGCAGAAAAAGAAAAAGGGAAGGGGAAGAACTGAGAGAAGGAAAATAAACTTCTGGGGGGGTGGTATTTTCATGTAAGTCAAAACAGTATGGGACGGTTCCACGTTAGAAAGGCGAAAGAGAAATCATGACCACCATGCGAGCATGGTGGGGACGGCGCAGACCGGAAGGGTGATGGGGAAGGAGGACGGCCACCGAAAGGACAAGAGCCACCCCTCAGGGCAGGGCGCCAGCAAATGGGGAAGGGGCCTAGATGGTGTGAGGGGACATGCACTACCATTAGAAAGGTGAAGGAAGCCTTTAAAACAAAATGCTACCACCACCACCAGGGACCGCAACTAAATGTGGGTGGGTTGTGGATGGGATGGGAATGCCAGTGTAGAGAACACTGACAGCGTGGCCTACACCGATGGCTGGAGGGGAAGTGCGCCAAGGGGGAAAGAGGCTGCATTGGGCACAGCGGCCGATGAGCACAACATCAGGCAGGTGTGGACACAGTGCAATGGCAGCATGCCGCCCTAGCGAGGCAACAATGGCAGTGTGCAATGGAAGCCCCCCACAGGGCTGACAACACATGAGCACACCGGTGAGCGATGATTACATGCTGCCGTGGAGCACACCCGGCTACATCTGCATCTGGAAATTGTATGCCAAGCCTCGCAGGTAGTTGGTTGTGCTCCTATTGCCATAGTCTGCCACGATGAGGCAGGTGAGATCCTGGTACAGGCACTTCCATGTCACCACATCCGCACCAGACAGCAACTGCTCCGTGCAGAGGGCAGTGAGTCATTCCTCTTCCAGCAGACATTTGAGGAAGTGCCACAGACTAGGGCTGCTGGCACCCAGTCTGGTGCAGAAGCCCCTGTACCAGCCCTTGACTGAGTTGTTGGTATGGGTGAGGCCAGCGATGGTGGGCTGATACATGTTCCACTGTGGAACTGGGAACAAGGGACAAGGGACACCACTGAGCAGACCTTCCCACTGCCCTGCTGACCCATGTCTGCTCCATATAGTTCAATAGGGACTGGAGCAGCTCTGCATTGCCCTGGTAGCATGGGAGTCCCATGAGTTCGCTGTAGGCACCCTCCACGGCATCCACAGACACAAATGCCAGTGTGAGGAGCAAGTGGATGTTTAGGGCAAGCTCCACATCACTGGCATAGTGGGCCTGCAGATCAGGCAACTGCTGTATCCTGCGCCACACTGCCTGGCAGTAGTGGAAAAAGCATCCACATACCGCAATGCCCTTGAAGGCAGCTGTGAATGCCCTCCAGATGGCATGCTCAATGTTGAGCAGAGCAGTCAAGGGGCACACCCCACCGATGGCCCACCACAGTTCCCCAAAGACAGCTGCATACAGCTGTTCCATCCAATTTGGCATGAGGACATAGACCGCCGGTAGTACGATGCCCATCCGCAGTCTGTGGATCATATACACTTGTGTGAACAGTGGTGGTGCGCAGCAGAATGTGCCATCCAGAAACCAGTCACTAGCTGGCAAGGTACAGCAGGGCTCACTGGGTGGCAAACATGAGCATGAAGTCATCCACTGGACTGCTGTCATGTAGTAGGAATGTGTCTCCCCCCCCCCCAGTGTAATGGCATACTCTGGGAGCACTGCCAGGTCCTGCAGTGAGGTGGGTGTTGCAGATCACCACCTGTGTGCCTGCCTGACATGCTGCACAGTGCACTTTAGGAGCAGTACTGTGGGCAACCATCCTGCTATGGCACCTGGCACCCCTGTGGTACACTGCATGACTACCTGTGCGGTGCTCTCCATGCTGCTGCGGGCACAGTCACGGACAGCACAGAGCACCTCCCAGACACCCGCATCCCCTACATTGGGTGCATGGTTATGAGGATGCCTGGTGTATACAATGGCATCTGCCTCCATGTACACCCTTGCAGGGCAGCTGTGGTGATGGTCCTCGATGCATCTCCAGTACATCTTCTGTTTGCACTCCTTGTCCCGCCGGTAGACATATCCAAAGCGGGACAGGAGTGTCTTCCCTCTTTGGCTCATTATGAATCTGCAGTCAGTCATACTGCAGTCATTCCCATGTCGGGTGGCCTCCCGGTCTGCTGTGGCCCCTTATATGTGCATGTGAGCTCACGGTGGGCTGCCCACCTGGGTGTGTGCCATACTACGTGTGCCCGCATGCCATGAGTCATTGCTGCAGTTAAAAAGGGTTGTGCATGGCAATTGGGCATGCTATGGAGTACCGGTATTGTGGCAGTCATTCTGTCGGTATGGCTGTGCTTGTGGTGTGTGTCGGTGAGGTGGCAGTCCATGCTGCTCTGGTGCTTTCCCAGCGGGTATGTATTGTGCAGTTGCATTTCCCTGTGTACCTAGCTAGCCTCATGAGTACTGTTGTTTGTGGGTGTGGCTCTGAGGGCTGCTGTGAGGTTCGAGCCCACAGCTTGGTAGCCCAATGCTATCCTCCTGCATTGGTGGCAAGCACCTGAGGCACTGTGGTGGCTTGGTGGCTGCACCCTGAGCCGTGCATGTACTGCTTGCCCTGCTGCTGCCTGCTACATTGTTTGGCGTCTGCTTGGGGGGGTTGGCTATTCCTCACTGTGGCAGTGAGAGGCACATTGTGGGGGTGGGGGCTGCCACTGGGCACCCTCGATGCGGTGTGGTTGGGTCCTCTGCTGGCCCATGGGGGGGGGAATTGCCATGTGTGCATGTATGCTGTACTCGCCCATTCTGGCGCTGGCCTTTTTCCCATTCAATGTAAATATTGTTTAGTGGGTAATGGTTCTCTTCTAGGTTCTTCGGCCCCCAATCTAGGCTTTCAAATTCAAGAAAAAATACAGGAAATGTTGGGGGCCCCTTTGAAGTAAACACTCCGCTCAAGTTATTGTTCTTCAATCTTTCTTTTTATTTCTCTTCCCCCTACGTTTTGCTCGACTTGGAGCTTGTTCACGGGGTTTATTCTTTTGTTACACATCTGTAAATACATTTATTTTATGTTATTGATCAGCATTTTTTTTGATATGATATTGTTACATTTTTAATTCTTTGGTGTATACACATACCATTCAATAAAGATTATTGCTTGTGCACCCTTGTACTGTATATATTCTTAATTTTTCACAGGGTTGATTTATTTGTATTTGTTTAGATCCCAAGCTGCATCCTAAAAAGACATACACAGTATGGTAGTGAACACAGCGCTGCTAACAACTTGGAACAAGGTTTAACTACTGCCTGTAAGGCTTGTTCCCCATATTTCTTGGTTTGTAGCATACCTTATATATTACTTAAAACTTCTTGTCTTTCTTGTAAAGAATAATTGTGGGCCTGTAATGACATAAACATAATTTTTTATAAAGCTTTGCTGTTATTATGCTGTTTAATATTATAATGTGGCCACATTGTGGCTTCTATTTACTTATTTTATTAACAGCATACCTTAAAGGAGACTGTGAGCTTCTTAGAGTGGAATTAGTGTTCTTTGTAGTCTGTGAAAACATAATCATAGTATTCTCCTATTGGTCTCATAGCCATCATTTTACTTTTATAATTGAAGGTTCTAATACCAACTTCTAAATATTCTTTAATATTTTAACTGCTTACCCTCACTCCATCTGGCTCAAGTTTCTCCTTTTTGGTTAAGTTCCTCTGCATGTAAGCACTGAAGCCCAACTAAATTTTAGTGGTAGCTACTTCCTGATAACCTCTCACCCATTTTTGTGAGATCCCATGGTGTGACTAACCTTATAAAATGGGTATATAATTTCCTGCATCTTGATTGGTTAAGAGGTACCATATGCCGTGTTCTTATCAGGACATATACTAGCAACTGGCACTACTTATGCCAAGCAAAACGCTGCACACTCTGAAATCAGTGCGTGCTACCCACAGGTCTCTTAACTGCGGCTCCACAACTGGCATCAGATCGAAGTGCAAAAGCTGCACCGGGAGAGCTCTGCCATCAGCCATCGAAAATCTACCACACTAACCACTGTCGCACTACACAGAAAACTAAGCTCTTTGAAGGGGTTGTCTCCGATGTTGGAAACAGAACCCTCCCCCCTTAGAGTCACAGACAAACTCTCTCTACAAAGCATACAGCCTCATTTCACAACTAAATAAAACATTTTAAAAATAAAACTGTAACCTGTGTGCTGCAGTCGAAAAACCAAGCTGTAAGAAATGGAATGCCGCCGGTACTGCTTCACCGGAAAAACGCAACTCTCAATTAAATCTTAACCTGTCCACGATCAAATATTTAAATGCAAAGTACCTCTCCTCCCCTTTCAAAACATCAGGCAAGCAGAGCGCTACTCCACCATTATCGTCTTTTTTTTCAACAGCCATTAACGGCAAAATGCGAGGCGCACACTATGGTGACTCCTGTGGGACACGCTCGCTCCTAAAGAAGCCGCAACTGATGCCAAGCACACGCCAATGTAACAAAACAGTCACTCTTAGTTAAATCAACAGCAATTAAAAATGAAAAAAAAAAATGAATTCTACAAAGTATAGCCGTATTGGTGTCTCGGACCGGGAATGAAACACCTATACAACGAGGAGAATGCTTTTAATATGAGGAAGCTAACAATCATTTATGAGGCTGCCACTGTTTCTTAAAGCACAAAATACTATAAATTATAAAAGAACGAATAGCACATAAACTTCCTCTTGGTGTTGATGATGGAGAGGTCTGGAACACTATAAAACAAAGAAATTATATTATAGAGGGACTATTTTTTCACTATTTCACCTATTGAAAGCTTTTGTTTGTTACTCTTGAAACTCTGTTTCTACTTTATTTACAAAAGTGCAGTGCCCATTTTATAAGTGGAATAAGACACTCCGAGGTGTGGTTTATGGCTTGATAAGAGCACTTCCCAGGTGCTAAAGTCACTCGGCGCAAGCGCCTCATGCCTCATCACGCACCTGGGGCATGCTCTTATCAAGCCATAAACCACACCTCGTCATGTCTTATTCCTTACATGTCGTCACACCCAGTTGATCGCACCTGTGCGATCTCGGTTGCTAGGCAACCGAACACTACTGCACTGATCAGTGCAGTTGGGTGCTCACAAAACCGGGCTATTTGTTCCTAGTTGCTGCAGCTCTGTGCTAGTTTACTTTTTTGTTTAGTTTTTAACTTTCTTGTGAGGTTATTAAAATGAAAACACATTGTTCTTATACCATGATTTCTTTTCACAGGGTGACATAAGAGTAAAGAGGATTTTTTGCTAATATCAACAGTTCTCTTGCCTTGATTTAAAATACTGCAAATAAATTCCAGGTTTCTCAGAAGTATTATTATATGTGTTATTATATCACCTTACATTACTGCTTTCTGCATCCCAAACTGTGAAATTCATAATGTAATACAAACAGTCTTCATTGTTTATTTGCTGAGGGGTCAACTGCAATTTGACCTTCCTATTCATTAAATACTTTCAATCACTTAGCGGCTTAAAATTGTCTTCTCAGATCAGTTCTCTAGCTCACATTATACCAAGCTTGTTAAAAACCATAGTATTGTTTAAACAATTCTTATTCAGATAACACTGGGGTCAAATGCAACTTGACCTCCCTGTCATAAATGCTGAAAGTTGATCTGGAGGTAAAACATCATCTTTACTGTTTTAGACAGTGATTGTACTATGTTATTTATAATATACCTATATTTGAACTTCTCTTAGTACATTTGCTATAACAGCATTATTTGTTATCTCTCTGGGATCGATCACTGCTTATTTATTTTGCTGAGGGGCCAGTTGCTATTTGGCCTCCCCCTTCATTAAATACTTGGCACTCACTTCATGGTTTAACATTTTCTTCACAGATCATTTCTCTAGCAAGCATTTATTATTTTCTGAGGGGTCAGTTGCAATTTGACCTTCCCCCTTCCCCTTCCTTAGGTGCTTGTCAGTCATGCCATGACTTAAAATTATCTTCACAGATCAATTCTCTAGCTCACATTCTACCAAACTTGTAAATACCATAGTACTGTTTAAACAATAAATATTTAGATACTACTGGGGTCAAATGCAACTTGACCTTCCTGTTAAAAATGCTGAACATTCTGCTTATTTATTATGCTGAGGGGTCAGTTGCTATTTGACCTTCTCCTTCACAATCACCCCATGCTTTACAATTATCTTCATAGAACAGTTCTCTAGTTCACATCAAACTAAACTTTTAAACACCATAATACTGTTTAAAACAATCAAATAACACAAGGGTTAAATGCAGCTCGACCTCTCTGTTGTCAATACTGTAAGTTGTCCTGGTGGTGAAACATCATCTTTACCCTTTTAGATAGTGATTGTACTGTTATTTAGCATATCCATGTGTTTTGACTTCTCATAGTACACTTACTATAACAATGTTATTTTGCTACTTGATCTCCCTGTTGTAAGTGTTACAAGTTGTTCTATAAGTTACATCTCTACTTCATTTAGTATATCCCTGTACTGTTAACTTCTCATAGTTTACTTTATACAGTAACTTTATTGTGATCATAATGGGGTCAACTGCTATCTGACCTCCCTGTTATATCTACCCTTTCAGTTCTATACGATCTAAATGCATGCCTGCCAGTTTGTTTCTACATTCATCCCAATCCTGTTGTCTAATGTGTTCATGTGAAATATCCACTCATTTCAGCTCTTAAAAGATAATCCTGGTTATTACCTCCTCTTTCTGGTGTCTGTACTTTTCAAGTCCCCAGAACCTTAAAGAAGCTCCATTATGACCTGCTTGTTCAAAATGTGTTGCTACTGGGGATGTCTCTTCTTTCTTCTTATATCTCCCTTATGTTCTCGTATGCGGGTTTTCAGCATCCTGCTAGTTTGTCCAATATATAGCTTATCACAAGGGCATTGTATTACATATATTACCCCTTCTGTCATGCAGTTAATATGCTGTCTAATTGGATGACCATGCCCTGTATGTGGATGTATGAATGTTTGTTTTTTTGATGTATGACTTGCCACAAGGGACCATGCCTGGTGCTAATGGTCCCAACAGTAGTTGTGCTTCCTTGTTTTCTGGTAATTTAAATTGAGATTTTACTAACTGATCCTTAAAGTTCCGTACTCTTTTTGCAGCTATTATGGGCTTATTTAAAAGTTCTGGTATTTGTTCACTCTCCATTCCAACTAAAGGCCAATGTTTGTTTATTATTTGTCTAATTTCTTTTAACTTATGATTGTATTTAGTAGCAAATACAATTCTTTGTGGCTTTGTTTTCGGTCCTTTACTTTTTAATAGTTCCTCTTGTGTCTTATTTTTAATTTTTTCTTCTGCTTGTTTCAATGTCTTAGGCTTATATCCTCTGTCTATGAACCTATTTAACATGATTTTTGATTCTTTCTCTGCTTCTTGTATTGCTGTACAGTTTTGTTTCACTCGAGTTAACTGAGAGTATGGAATACTCTGTTTAAGCTTGGTTTCATGGAAACTATTACCATGTAATATGGTGTTTCTATCTGTTTCCTTCCTATAAAGTGCTGTTTCTATCTTGTTGTTTACCTTTTTTACCTTGAGGTCTAGATATGGTACTTCTTTTTTATCAAAATTCATCACAAACTTAAGATTTTTATCTTTGTTGTTCAGTTCCTCATGGAATTTAATAAGTTATTCCTGTGTTCCTTTCCATAACATAAAAATATCATCAATAAAACAAAGCCAAGTGTGTATTTTGCTGTTATTTTCTAAAAAAATGTGTGTTTTCTCAAAATTGTACATATATGCATTGGCATATGCTGGTGCCATTGTGGAACCCATTGCTGTCCCCTTATTCTGTTGATAGAATGTCCCGTCAAACTCAAAATAATTCCTTTTTAATATCATATCTGCCATTTCTTGCAGTATTCTGGTTTTAGGTGAGCTGTTCCTGCCCTAGTATCTAATATGTACCCCAGACATTGAATCCTTCTTGATGTGGGATAGATGTATAAATCTGCTACATCAAATGTCACTAAGATGGTTTCTTCACTTAAATCTTGTTCTGTGATTTTTTTGTAATTTCAAGATCATGCCTGTAGTATCCTTGACATAAGATTTTGTTTTTTCTATCAATGGTTGTAGGTGAAAGTTTATATATTTTGAAATTGGTTCAAAGATAGATTCAATGCCTGAGACTATTGGTCGGCCAGGTGGATTAGTTGCATGTTTGTGAATTTTAGGTATAGAATAAAAAGTTGGTATTCTCGGGAAATCTTTGGATAATATTTCAGCTTCCCATGGTTCTTTCCATTGCATGGCTTCATATTCATTAAGCATGGCATCAATTTCCTGTTTTATTTTTTTAGTTTGGTCTTCTTGTAAAACCTCATAATTTTCTGTGTTCATAAGTAAGTTCATGCACATTTCCTTATATTGTGTCCTATCTTGGACAACTATACCCCCTCCTTTATCTGCACTCTTAATTATGATTGTTTGATCTTGCTTTAAATTCTCTAATGCTTCTCTTTCTTTTTTAGTTAAATTATTCCATTCTGGGTTCATACTTTCTTTTGTTTTAAATAGTCCCATAATTTCTTTTTCTGTAATTTTACAAAATGATTCTATGCCATGATTTTTACCAGTAGGTGGATTATATTTTGATCTAATTTGTATAGTCTCTTTAAGTCTTTGTTTGTATGTATCAGCTGTGGTGTCACTTCCACCAAATTGATTTTTTAGGTGTAGATTCCTGTAAAACCTTTGCAGGTCTACCTCCAGGTTGAACAGATTAACTGGCTGGGTAGGGGCAAAAGAGAATCCTAAACTCAGAACTTTTATTTCTTCCATTGTTAGTATTCTTTTGCTCAAATTGAATATAGGTATAATGTCTTCATTTGTATTTATTTGCCTCTGCCTCTCATTTGTCTTGTTTGCTTTCCACCTATTCCTCCTCCCCTGCCCCCCTCCCCCCTCTGAATCCTTCCCCCTGTCTGTAAATCTCTCTTTGGTTTCTGAGTTCATATCTATTCTCTGTACTATTTATGTTTGATGGTCCTGGTTGTTGTGTTATATGTTGTTGCTCTGTGTCTTTTTGTGGGTCCCTTGTATAGCTGCTATCACTATCTGTACTTTCATATGTGTTGTACTGATTATATGACTGTTGTTGATTATATGTCTGTTGTTTAATAGTTCCTCTTGTGTCTTCACAAGAAAGTTAAAAACTAAACAAAAAAGTAAACTAGCACAGAGCTGCAGCAACTAGGAACAAATAGCTCGTTTTTGTGAGCACCCAACTGCACTGATCAGTGCAGTAGTGTTCGGTTGCCTAGCAACCGAGATCGCACAGGTGTGATCAACTGGGTGTGACGACATGGTTAGTCACACCATGGGATCTCACAAAAACAGGTGAGAGGTTATCAGGAAGTAGCTACCACTAAAATTTAGTTGGGCTTCAGTGCTTACATGCAGAGGAACTTAACCAAAAAGGAGAAACTTGAGCCAGATGGAGTGAGGGTAAGCAGTTAAAATATTAAAGAATATTTAGAAGTTGGTATTAGAACCTTCAATTATAAAAGTAACATGATGGCTATGAGACCAATATGAGAATACTATGATTATGTTTTCACAGACTACAAAGAACACTAATTCCACTCTAAGAAGCTCACGGTCTCCTTTAAGGTATGCTGTTAATAAAATAAGTAAATAGAAGCCACAATGTGGCCACATTATAATATTAAACAGCATAATAACAGCAAAGCTTTATAAAAAATTATGTTTATGTCATTACAGGCCCACAATATTCTTTACAAGAAAGACAAGAAGTTTTAAGTAATACATAAGGTATGCTGCAAACCAAGAAATATGGGGAACAAGCCTTACAGGCAGTAGTTAAACCTTGTTCCAAGTTGTTAGCAGCGCTGTGTTCACTAACATACTGTGTACGTCTTTTTAGGATGCAACTTAGGATCCAAACAAATACAAATAAATTAACCCTGTGAAAAATTAAGAATATATACAGTACAAGGGTGCACAAGCAATAATCTTTATTGAATGGTATGTGTATACACCAAAGAATTAAAAATGTAACAATATCATATCAAAAAAAATGTTGATCAATAACATAAAATAAATGTATTTACCGATGTGTAACAAAGAATAAACCCCGTGAACAAGCTCCAAGTCGAACGAAACGTAGGGGGAAGAGAAATAAAAAGAAAGATTGAAGAACAATAACTTGAGCGAAGAGTGTTTACTTCAAAGGGCCCCCCAACATTTCCTGTATTTTTCCTTTTTCTTTTTCCCATTCACCCTTCTCCCATTTGCCCTTATTGCCCCTAAGCCCACACACAATGGTTGCACATGACCACATCACCATGTCTGGGACTCTATCTCTGGATGTTCGCCCATCCTGCAACCCTCACCTATGTCGTGCACCCTTAAGGGCTGTGCCCTCCAAACGGTCTTGCCCAGGGGATGTTGCCCATCTTGTTATCCCCATCCCGGGATCAGCCCACATCACAGAATACTGTATGGGACAGTTAACTCCCAATGCCCACCAATTCTAGGTGGATCAGTAAAAAAAAAAAAGAGAGACTCCATCCCTATGGTGTTTAGAAATTAAATGTCTCTACTTCTTCTTTTAGCTAAGTCAGGTCTTCTCCGCCCTCTAAAATGTCTGCAATTTCTTAACTTCTCTCTGCACCTGCTCCAACCTGCATTTCTTCCATGCAGGAGAAATCTTAGACCAGGAGTCTCTTTGTAACTTCCTCTTGTCTCTAGCATCTGAATATTCCAGCTGCTTTTCTGGGGGTATAAGTCTGCAAGCCTGCAGCTCCTGTGTAGCTAACTCCACATCATCACAAATCCTGGGGCCATCTGAAAAATTAATCTTCAATCTCGCTGAGTTGAGAGGGGAGAAATTCAACTTGTGTTGTCTCAAAACTTGAAATAAAGGGAAAACAAAGCCCATCTGCATGCTGCTAAGTCTAGAGAAAAATCATGATCCAGATAAAGTTTACTACCTTTATAAATCAGGGGTCCTCTTTGCCAAGCCCTTGACAAAAGTTCCTGCTTCACCTTATAACTATACAAGTGGCAAACTATTGAGTGGGGTCTCTGTGCTGAGTTTGTAGGTCAGTATACCAGAGATCTGTGAGCTCTCTCTATATGGACAAAGGGCATAAGTCATCTATATTCACAATTTGAGAGAGCAAATGTTGCAGAAATTCAGCCAAATCACCTGAGCCTTCCTCCTCTTCAGGAAGTCCATATAAATGAAGGTTATTACTTCAGGACCTATTCTTCAGATCCTCACATTTCTCCTCCATTCTCTGAGAGTCCTAAAGTAATTTGGCAACAATTCTATCCAACTGATCTACCTGTGGAAGACTTGAGCTTCCGTTTCTTTCAGTCTCATGTCCAGAGCCCCGATTGTTGCCTTGGGCTCTTCATGTCTCCCCCTGACTCTCCTGATAGAATGTCCGCAGCTCTTCTAAAACTGCTGCATTTCTTGGCCCAGGCTCCTTTCCACCCGTATGCTTGTGCAATCAGCTCAGCTCTCAAACTCATCTCAATTGACACTTCACTGACTTCTAAGGACTGGATCTGCAGTTGTACACTATCCAAGGTACGATTTTTTTGACTTTTTAGTTTTGCCCATGCAGGGAACAATATTTCCCCAAGAAAAAGCTAAGTGAAATAAATGACTAACAGAAACGGGGAGGAAAATTAGTTAGATGTATCATGGAGCTCACCAGCTAGCCCTCCATTACCATCAGTGACATCACAAGAAGTCCAATTCGTATAATATTTTCAGAGAATGTAACCAATTTCATTTTGATATATTAAATTATCATTGTGCAAGCAGCAAGCAAAGAAATTGGTTTAATAATAAATAAATGCTTCTAACTATATCACACAAATATAATCTGTAATCAACATGGGAGTTGTCATATTTGGATAGTTCCATCTATCAACCCATATAGTCTGGTTTAGTAGTTTGCATCTCAAAATCAGTACACTGTTTCATTCATATATTTTGAGGGATTACATTTTAATTATATTGTGTCATTATATACTCCAATCCATTACAATTCTTTTGTAAGCTAAATGGCTAAAATGTTAAATATATGTTTTCTGAGCCAACCCATTGGCACAGAGGTGGAATTGCTAGTTGTGATGCTGGCAACACAGGTACAAAACAAACCCAGGATACTTGAGAGCTTGCAGGTGAATGAAGCTTAAGGGGTCTTGCTATTCCCCCCAGGCTAGCACCACCTGGTTGTAGGAGGGAGACACATGGCTCAGGTTCACACATATCCATTGCATGCTTTTGCAGCCACATTTACATAGGCATCTCACGGGAAGGAATAGTGCAACATCATGGTCTGGCAAGATGGTGCAACTCCTGACACTCTCAGGCCCTTGGTTTCCCACTCATCCAGCATGAAAGACTTCCACTGCTGGATTTTGGTCCCCAAACATGGTGACACCCCAATGGCCCTGCTGCTGGGGTTAAGCTGCAGAAGATAAGGTGGCACCTGTGAGGAGGTAGAGCTGATGAAAGGGCTGGAAGATGGCCAGAAAAAAAAGATCACACAAAGGTGCTAGCTCAATGACTAGGGGAGAAAACATTTAAAAAAAATTTTTTTCAAAGTAATTGCTTATATTGGCTGAATACCTGTCATTTTATCCAAATTAGCTGGACACAGTGCTGAGTTTCTATGTTCCTATAGATATCAAGCATCATCTTTCTGGCATTACTTGGCCAAGAACTAAGTTATTATTTATGCCACTGAAGAAATGCATAAAGGCTTGTGGTGAAGTACTAACTTTTGGTTCCACCGTGCCGTGGCGAAACAGAATTTGTCAACTGTCAGTACAGTGATGGCACAATACTGCCAATTGGTGTTCTGCCATTGCTGAAGGAACTGGTGTTTTCTGAGTGGGGCTTTCCCCCTACACTCCCCATGCAGGGGGCTCTGCCCTACACATGCCCTGGACTTTAAATAACCAACTACAAGTCAGAGTTGGTTTGGGAAGGGGGTGAATACCCTGGAGGCAGCAGTGTCGGGAACCCAGCAGACCATCACAGTGAACTGCTGAAAATGTCACTGTGATGGTCTTTGCTGTATTTCCATCACTGTTGCAATGTGATACCCTGACTTTTTATGTGTTTTCTTAATGAAACCCGGGGGCACTGTGTACCAGAGGGCTACTGCCCTGCCTTGCTGGCCTGATCAAGATTGAGGGGCCTGTGTCCTTTTCTGATGTACAAAGAGTTCTTTCCCAAGATAGAACAATAAATAGTGCAGTGCCTCCACCCAGAGTAAAATTACAAGTGGGTCTGATTTTGGGAGTACAACCCTCTGGGATGATGTATCTACTCATTACCCCATACAGTCACGCCACACATGGATCAACATAAGCCTAAGCAGTTTTCTGTACGGGTCATAATGTCATATGCTTAATAGTGTACTGCGTGTATGGCGCAATCCAGACCTGTGCGCTCTCCGAGTTGGACCCCCTGGAGTTAGAATCCTAAGTGGGGGGTCTGGGGAGCACAGCCCCCTGTAATGAGGGGTGTGGGCTGCGGAGCCCCCACAGAAAAGAAAATACATCAATATCACACAATGTGATTTTGTCTGCATGGCATTCTGCCATGCAACATTATGACCCTATGCCCAGATTTTCAGTAACTTGCGATTTTTGACTTATGCTAACAATATGCTCACATGGGGTACACATAATATGCTCACAAGTCAACATTTGTAAAAACAGTTAACCAACAATTTATTTTCTTGGGGAAGGTTAGGAAAGCGTAAAATGGAGGCAGAGTTCAAGCAACATTTCCAACTTGAATTGGCATTTAGTAATTAGCATCAATCAATCATTTTGCATTTTCAGTTTAGACATATTTCAAGGATTGCACCCACCAACTCTTTGATGGATTTACATTAGCTTTCTGACTAACTAGCTGCATTTGATAAATATACAAACCCCAGCTGGTACCAGTTTAACCCCTAAGAGTCCTATCAGGGTTCCCAGTACTAAACCTTTGCAAGCCTCTATGTGGCAGCTGGTTAACCAGTGGTGGTGCACTTTTAAAACAAAGTAGATTCATCCCCTTTTTGACAACAGCAACTACTTGCCAAATCTTGGTACTTTGGATGGACAATTAAACTTAAAACTTTAATATCCATACTGTTTAACCCCAGAACTGGGCACACTTTTTGGCAACTATTTACCATTCCCCAGGTGCAGGATCATCACTGCTTTTACTCACAGTTCTGCAGACCTGCTTGGGTGGCATTCGCTCTGCACCTCTGGGGTGTTTTAACTTACTAGAACCTTTTGTTTTGCAAATAAACACTCTTTATTGAATTTTTGATTTAAAAACACATTAACTAACTAACATATCCCAACATAATACATACAAGTGAAAATCAAGTGCCAGTCATTACACATCTTCAAGGATAACAGAAAATGAGTAACAAAGAGAATTAAAAACAACCTTACCACCCCATCCCCCACATACATACCTTGACCCCTTAGACATTGCATGTTTTGATATTAAAAGAAGGACCCCAACTAAAGAACAATAGGACAAGTGTAGCTACATGTCCAATCTTACAGCTAATCACCTTCTACAGTGGTTATGGCCTTTTACTAATAACAAGGGAGTAAAAGGGCATTTAACAATCATTGAATCTTCACCTAGATGCATTTAGATTTGCCACAGACTTTTTGGCATTTAGAGCCATGAGAAATTCCTGATACCATTCAGTATATGACAGAGTCCAAGCCCCCCTCCAGTGTCATAATATGATCAATTTTGTCACCAATGTAATCCTAGCCATACATGTTCTTTGCTTAACTGAGGGTATAGCTGAATTTTACCTGAGTAGGCATAAAGGTCACAAACAGATGACGCCTCTCTTCTAACCAAATGCCGAAAGGATTGCACCATAGTACAGGACCATAACTTATGATACAAGGTACCACCCTCTTGCCCGCACCCCTCACACATAGCAGACAAAATCTTCCCTATTTTGAATAGTCTTGAGAGTGTGTAATATAGATTATGCATAATGTTAAATTGCAAATGTCACAACCAATCCTGTTGAACCACTTTACAAATATCCATCCATATTGATTGCCAGTGGGAGTCTGAAAGTTATACCAAATTGATTTTTCCAATAATATGACACTGGGGGAAATTCACTCCAAATTAGAGAGCAAATAGTTTTATAGAGTCCAGATATTAACTTACTTTTTACCACTATTTTATAAAATTGTCTGAAAAGGTCTGTGGCTGAATATGACCTACCAAGTGGGCCTAGGCATTCTCCAATGCAGTGTCTTATTTGAACTCATTTAAAGAATCCTTGAGGCCCAGTGGAATTCTTCCGCCTCATCTCTTCCACTGACAAAAGCTGTGTTCCATCCACCAACTAGCCTATAGAAGAGATAGGCAAGTTCAACCACAGCCTCAGGGTCAAGAAACACCCCGATGTATGACAATTTGGATTATAATAAAGGTTGTTGCAGGTCTCTGACACGTGAAACCTTCAATTCCTTGCACAACTGAGAAAGAGCTTTCAGATCCCATCCTGTGGGGGTATATTTTAGTTCCTTAGGCAAACATTTAAACGGTGTCTACAACAAAGATAAGGATATGCTATTATACTTCCCAATATGTTCCTCCAGTCTCAGCCAGTCTGGATTAGTGTCCTCCCTCTCAGACCACTCTAACCAATGAATACATTGGGTTGCATGAATCATCAAATAATAATAAAAAAAAAATGGGTGGTTGAAGACCATCCCTTTCTTTTTGCCTTGGAGGCTTTGCCCACCACAAAAAGGAAGAACAGAGCACATGGATTTTATCAAACCAGACCTTAAAAAGAAAAATATTGAACATGTTCAAGGGATAAAACAGCTTAGGCAGAAACATCATTTTAACAATACTCGCCCTGCCCCACATTGACATGGGCAGTTGCTACCAGCGGTACAAATCTTCTCTAAGTTTTTTGAGGAGAGGGTCTAGTTCAATAATTTCAGCTGGGAATTATTTTTTTGTGAGGTGAATACCTAAGTAGGTGAGAGATTGGTCCTCCCATCACAGTCCCATTTCTAACACTTCTGATTTGCAACATAGGGGAGAAAGTGAAAAGGTGACAGTTTTATTAAACTTCTGTTCATAACCTGAAAACTCACTAAACTGTTTTATGATGTTTAATGCTGCAGGAACCGACGTATCCCTGTGGGAGAGATGTAAGAGAATGTCATCTGCAAAGGATGACATTTTGTATTAACCCCAGCCACCCTGAGCCTTACCACCTCCTGTTCTTGATTTTGCCTGCAGGTTAGTGGCTCTATATATAAATTGAAGAGGAGGAGAGAAAGGGGACACCCTTGCCTCATACCATTGGCCAACCAAAACAAATCAGAGAGCTCTTTATTACATAAAATCCTTGCAGAAGGGTATTAGTTGAGCACTCTGATTCTATCTATAAATTCTTGTGGGAGCCCATACCATTTAAGAACCTGAAAAAGATTGGGCCAGGGCACCCTATCAAAGCCTTCTCTGCATTCAGTGACACCAGAACTGCCTTAAGTTTTGGGTCCCTGGATGCAGAGATTAAGTGAAAAAGCTTTCAGAAGTGGTCACTGGCCTGTCTCCCAGCCACAAAGCCCACCTGCTCCAGGCCCAATAGGGCCTCCCAAGCCCTGACCAGTTGGTTAGCCAAGATCTTAGCATATATTTTAACATCTGTATTCAGAAGGGAAATAGGTCTATAGCTGTTCAACTGGACAGGACCGTTACCCGGTTTAGGTAGCAAGACTATTCGTGCCTCAAATACCTCACATATAGACTTTTCTGTGAGAGGGAGGGAAGGAAGCCCAGGAATTAAACAAGTGAATTAAAGGGGAGTAAGCTCCTGCATCTATGTTTTGTAGAATAAGGCAGGAAAGCCATCTGGTTCAGGACCCTTTTTCAACAGGAGGGACCCAATTGCTTGTTTCACTTTGAGCTTTGTAATTGAACCCTCCAATTGAAGACTCTGTTCCGGAGATAATCTTGGAAGTTTTTCTAGTTCCAGAAAGTTTTACATGATTTCTTCCTGGGAAGAGGACAAGGTTGGGGAAGAGTACAGCTGTTGAAAGCATCATTTAAATGATTCTGCCATTTCTTTTACATTGCTAGTCAGAATAGCCAGGCTGGGTCTCTGTATGACAGAGATCCATCTAGCTTCCTTTCTTTGCTTCAGCCTCATGGCTGGAAGCTTTACAGCCTTCTCTCCTTGCCCAATATTACTAGCCTCAATTTGTGAAGCTGCAGTGCCGATCTTATCTAAGATATAGGTTGAGTAGTCGGCCCTTAAGTGAATCAGTTTAATCTTATCTTTTTCCAGTGTTGAAGGGTTTAAGGTTGCCTCTAAAGCTTTAATGTCTACCAGCCATTTATTCACTTCAGTCTGTTGCTTCTGTTTCTTCATAGTGACAAACCTTGTTATTTTCCCTCTCCATACTGCTTTCAAGGCAGCCCAAAATGTATCCACAGCCGAGATTGAACCATCATTACATTGGATAGATCACACTAAAAAGTCCTTGAACCTAGGCACTAAGTTTACATCAGCCAGCAGTAATGCATTTAAGGACAAGGTGTGAGACCTTACTGTCAAATGAGGGAATTCTAAGGTTGACACCGCAGGAGAGTGGTCCGATAAAACCCGAGCTTGAATTTGACATTTTATTATAAAATGGAGTAACTATTTTCTGACCAAAAAATAGTCAAGTCTCTAGTATTCCACATGCACTGCTGAATAAAATGTGTACTCCTTAGCAGAGGGATTGACTAGGCACTAGGGATCAACAAGTCCATATTGTTCTACCAGTTCATGGTGAGCTCTTTGAGCTGGAGATAGTCCAGCTTTACGCCAGTATAATCTATCAAGACCATTGGTGTAAATCAAGTTCCAGTCCCCACCTATCAACAAAGACAAATGACTCATTGGGGCTAGGGCAACAGCTAGTTTTGTAAAAAAGGAAGGGGATTCTAAATATGGTCCATAACTTACACCAATGACTATTTCAAAGTTTCCAATCAATCCTCTTAAAAACAAATATCTGCCACCTGAATCCACTATTTCCTGTTGCAAAACAAAGGGAAATGCTTTCTCCACTAAACAAGCAACTCCTCCTCCTCATCGGGTATTAATCCCTGCCCCCGCTGCTTGACCTACCCAAAGCTTTTTAAAGTGATTATCTTGCAGGCCAGGGAAATGTGTCTCCTTGAGGAATGCAATTTGCAGTAGATATTACCTCACACATTGTAAAATTAAATATTTCTTACTGTTATCCTTCCCTCCCTTGATATTCCAAGTAAGTATGTTAATCCTTTAATTCATATCCTTTGTTTGAAAAAATATTTGTTCCACCTACCCTACAAGAACAAAGCATTCAAATGCCCCTCCCTCCCCTCCCTTTCCAAATAAAACACGATTCTGAGCTATCAACCCAGTATACATAGAATCCTTCCTGGGTAATGTCCCCATTAGAACCAATCCACAGACCAAATATCCAGGTCATTTGCCCACTCCACACCATCTGGCCCATGACTAGCATTGAGGAGCCCTTCCCACCCACCCCTAATAGGATATCAGCTTTAACTGTAAATCCTAATCCCCCCTCCCCATGTCCCTATCAGATCTTATTATTCAGGGAAATACTAAATGTAATCTGTAAATCAGACTGCCCCCCAATATCTGGAAGACCGGGCTACTTTAAATATCACCAGCAAAGCACTAAAATATTAACATACACATACCTCATCCCCAAGATTGGTCCTATCCTCTAGGCTACCAAATAATAAAAAAAACAACCATGGTTGCCTTCTCCCTATATCTAAAAAAGGTAATTCATGGGGATTATATAAATAAGTGGCCCCTTCCAATTTCCCTTCACAGTTACTGTACAACACTTGTCAGAGTGCCCACTCAAGCATTCAGCCAGTAGAAAAGGGGGGAGGGGAGACCATTAAGCAAACCCCACTACTTAGGGGCATTCTATCAGAAAATATACACTTTTTTAAAGGGGTCATATAGGTGCCGAGTAACATCTCCTACGGGTAATGATATTAACAGTCTAAAAACCATAGGTAGTTCAGCCTCTGAATGAGCAGTCTTTTCTTTAAAAATGTATACCTAGCCTGCCCGGTGGCACTGGGGACTGAGGCGCTGGACGCCACACCTTGTACCACCCCAGCAACCCATATTTGGGAGCAAGCGTGAGTCACTGGGGGCTGGCGGGAAGGAGAGGGATTGAGCATCCAAAGGAAGGCTCTTCCTCTCTGGGAAGGGGGAGTCACAATGGTCAGCATCTGACTGCCCCCTGGTGGAGACTTGGGTCGGGGACGCATGCCGTACACTGGGGCAGAGTCGAGGCAGACGCCTGGATGGGGATACATGCACTGTCATGCCCAATGGCATAATTGCATGCTTCTGACTCAGGAGAACAGAACAGGGAAAATGGTGACACATACCGCAGCTTGATGGCCATCTGCGAGTGTTCGCCAGAAGCTGGCACCTGAACTGGATCCATTGTGGTGGGGAGTTAGGGGCCTCTCTCAGCTCCTCTAGCAGTTGAATCTCAGGTTAAGCTGAAGTCACAATCCGTAACATAGACCAACACAGGGACCTGGGTCGGCATGTTTTAGACCCCCCCATGCCTAGGCATGTCTCCTCTGGGGGGAGGCACAATTGCAGTGCCTAGCTGGTGACACTACCAGGCTGCTTCCAATGTTGATTGTAATAGATGACTCTTCTTTTATTGGCATTCAGGCAGATTTGGATACCACTGACATCTTCAGCCACACTGCCAGCACAGCAACCATGGTCCTTTCACATCTGGAAACAGTCTATGTATTACCACTGGACACACAGTCTCAGTGAGACTCATGCACATATGAGTTCCTCTGAGGACCATGAACCTGGAACAGAAACACACCTTTACTCAAACAGTCCCACGATACTGGACATCACTTTCCTCACTGTATAGGTGCTCACAACAGAGAAGGCTCTCTCTTCTCACTTATGAAGACAAACACTGGCAATGCTAGTGAGCCCCATGCCTCAGGGGGACTCCCATACCATTTTCTGAAAACCAGAACCATCCATGGCCATTTCTTTAGACAAATGTCCACCCCTCTCTGTAACATTGAGTCAACACAGGATATCAGACAGACTTTAGTCCCTACTGAATCTAGTGGCCACTTAGCCCTCAACAAGATCTCCATCTTACTTGAAATCCACAGATGACTTTCTCACTCAGAAACATTCTAGGAAGATCTCTCATCCATGAAGTGAAGATTCTTACCGCCCCTCATAACTAAAGTCTCTGGTCACCACAACCTTCTCACATCTGAGGTTACAGATACTTGCAGCTCTCTCAAAGCTGCATGTCTCAAAGTTATTACAGTTGAAGTTGCAAGAAACAGGACTGCTTGAACAATTTGCTCCAGAATGTGAAAAGGTATAATTCAAACCCTGGTGGACAGGTAGCTGGTAACCCCCAGGCAAGCCCTTTCCAAGCCTTGCAGTCACATCTTTCTGCAAAGGGACTGAGACCCCTCCCTCTGGAGGGGCTCCAACTGAACTGAGCTCAGAACCAAATATTTCCTGGGTTTTTGGAGCTCTAGGCTGCTCATGATTGGCTGAAACAAGTGTCTCACTCAAATATTAATTTACAATGGGCTCCCTCGATGCCTGATTGTTCCTGAAAAAGTGTGCCAGAATGTTCTTCAACTTTTCCCCCATAAGACTTTTGCACAGTCCCAAAAGTCCCTTGCCAAATCCTGGCATTCCAATTGGCTGAACAGGGATCAAAGGCTGCAAGCATGGCTGCCAACAAAACAATGCACATGCAGTCCATGTAGTGTTCCAACTTAAAAGCCCTGGTGCAGCCAGAATAAACATTTTTATTTAATAATTTCCCCACTGTTCTGTGGCAGACATTCTGCCCTGGTAAACCATAAAAGAATTTAATATATAGGATGGTGTATGACTTGCAATGTACAGCTGGGCTATTCTCCAACTGAGCGATTAATATGCCGACTGATGACCTCGAGAGTGTAGCTCGAGAGGTCACACAGTCGGCAAAGTAACTGCGATGTTGGAGATTATCCTGGTTGTGCTTTGCAGGTCATACACTTTTCTATATAGTGTATGGAAGAGCTGCGTTACCGCTGGAAGATAAAAAAACACATAACAATAAATAAAAGATTAAGCCACATCACACAGTGTTTACTGAATTAAAAAAAAAATGTAAAAGCATGACATTCCGGAGACCAACTCTCAGTTTTTCCTTCCTGTTACACTGTTGTACTAACGGGTAGCCTACTGTTCTCCTAAACTTCACTGTCAACCCGGCACCTGTGGAAACACAAATTAGAGATAAGGGAAAGGGGAAGGGGACAGAACACTGAATCAGATGGTCAGTCAACTTACTTTCTTAATGGCTGCTTCTATTCAACTGCGATTAAATTTTTAGCGCTCTCAGTCCGTTCCCCCTGGAACCACACTCCGGTCAGAATTAAAACTATTTTAACAGTTAATGGGGAGTTGTTGAACTCAAAACCATTGCCAAATACTAAATCTGTGAGCATTGTGAGAAGTTTTTACTTTTGAAAAAATTTGGTTGGTCATGAAGAGACACAGACTGACTCGAGACACATGACTAAGATAATAAGTTGTAATACAGCTTGCAGTCATTACTGTGTGACATACGCAGTGCAGCAGAACAAAAAGTCGTTCTGTTGCATTACAGATGTAACTAGTGCAGCAGAACAACACTTAAGTTAACATTAAAATCCAGCAGTAATGACGTTCTTCCATATACTATATTTTTATTTAGCCCTACACCTGTCACTGCTGCCAGTATGCTCTGTCTCCAGGCATCAGGAATGATCATTCATTAATATGCAAATGTTACCTCATTAATATTTATGAGGCAGGAGCTATTGCATGATTGGCACTCATTAAATAAAGTACTTAGAGGCTCCTCTAGTGCCTCCTCTGTGTCTCAGGCCCCCAACTTGTCAAACGTGGGAACAAGGAACACTGGAGAGGCATCCTTTCAGCTGCAATCACAGTAAGAACATGTACTGCACATGCGCGGGCTGTCAGCTTGCACATTTGAGCTGAAACAGAGTGGAGGCAAAGCAACTTCATTCCTCCAGACCCATTTCATACTGCCAAACATGCAGGGGCCAGACAGAGGATTTAGGGGCACAATGGGACTCAATCTGGTGGTGGAGGACATTCAGGGGAAATGGAGATAATGGGGCAAATAAGGCAAGCCCCCAAGGGGGTTACATTAAAGCTGAGCAGCCAATAACTAATGCTCTGTGTTGGTCAGGAGGTCAAATATTGTATAGGTGTCTACTGACATACTGTAGCATCAGTGTGCTGCAGCGTCATTTGGGTACTGTACCTCTGTTCTATGGTGAGTGGGTAATTCATTACTATGATCCGTAATGCCTATTATTTTTTCACAAAGACTGATATTTTTGGCACTTTGTGTGGGTGGTGGGCTTATGTGCTGACTATTATTTATTAAAAGCTAAACTAAAAGGCCGGTGACACAGACAATTGAAGTGCTAGGCGTCACACCTCAAACCATGCCAGTGACCAGGGCTCGAAAGTGAGCTCGGGTTACCAGGGGCTGGCCGGGATGAGAGGTCTTAGTGACTGGGGACAGCCCCTCTCCTGGGGAGGTGGGGATAAGAGCAGCTGCAGCACCAGCCACTGGTGGTGGACAAGGTGGGTGCGCAGCAGCATGGAGAATGTGTGGGATGGCAGGGCAGACGTTGGATCTACAGTGTCTGGGCGCCCAAGCTGAGATATCCCCGATGTCATCAGGGCACTGCCAACAACAGGAAGGAGGAGAAAAAAGTGGACAAAAAGGAATCCTACAGTGAGCATGAGACCCTGGCTCACTGGCGCCACACCGGATGCACCAAGGATTCTCCCTCCCAGCCCAGCTCACCAGGAACTCCTCAGTGTGCAGGGTACCTACCTGCTGGGTAGAGACCTGGGCTGTGTGTAGGGGAAAGGAGGTAGAGAAAGGGGGCTGCAGCCAGTGGGGCACCAGAGGTCAAAGGCTGATGGGGAACCATAGGTACACTCCCAGCTGAGGATGTAGGAGTACAAAGAATAAGTATAGAATAAAAGCTAAACTAAAAGTACATTTGACTTTGACAAAGGCTGCATATATTCCCCATCAAACATGCAATGTCTTTGGGGATGTTTTAGTTCCCAGAGGAAGATGCAGAGTATTTCATAACTTATGGCTGTCAGTTATAGACTAAATCCAAGAATAAACTGTTTGCCCACACTGTTTATCTTGACTTTATTTGGGTGTTTGCACTCCTAATACATTTATGTGTGCAGTTTTCCTTTTTTTCTTTTACCAGACAGCAGTGTCACAGTGTCTCCATTTGTCAGTCTCTATACTGTTGATTGTTAGATGTTTTTTTATTTAAGTACATAGGAATTATAACCCTTTGAGTCATGGACTCATTTTCAAAGGCTCCACATCACAGGAAGCACAAGATATATTGATACATTGACAGAGATAACATTAGAAGAGGGGTACATTGGAGTATTATAAATGTGACACCTACTAGTTTTGAGTCATAAAATTTCAAGGTAGTAGCCTAAGCGGCTCCATACAGATTGTCATGGTACATACATTCAATGTTGCCTATACAAGAGATTAGTTAGGTTCTATAAAAAATATAGATACAATGATAGATACAGTTGCTACCTCTGAAAGGTATTGTCAGATTTTAAACAGGTCTTGAGATCTTGTAGTTAGGCTGGATGGACCTTCGAACTGGCGCCTCAGCAAAACATGACAGAGGGCAGCCTCAGAGAGGCCTTGTCAGTGTCAAAGAGGGCCCTGAGGCTATGTTTGAGGCACCCATGTTACTGTTCACAACCATAGAACTAAGGATTGGAAAACTAGCAGACATGTACAGCCAGAGTAACATTAAACAGTTAAAACTTATTTTATTTTGCATTATTTCAGTGTAAAACCAAAGCATCACCTTTGTTACAGTCTCTACAGAACTGGAAAATATTCTCTTTTCCATTTCACCCCCAAAAAACTTGTCTTAATACAACTGAGAATTTATTTGATTTAAAAAAACCTTCTAACATAAAAACTAGTTGTCCAGGCTGTCCTGTTGGCACTGCCACCTGCAACACCAGTGACCATGCTTAAGGAACAACCCCACTAGAAGTTTAGAGAAATGTATTGCTTCTACATATTCCTGTTCATTAATATCTTTCACACACTGTTTAATTAATTTACAATATTGTGCTTTAATTATTTCTTGGTTAGAATAGATCCATAAGTATGCAAGTTCAGAGTAAAATAATATATTCACTACAAAGGATAACCACTTAAAAGTTTTAATCCTTTTTTGATATGAACATACGAATTTGCCAGCAGAAACAGGCCACATGGTCTATTAAGTCTGCTCGAGTTTGAAGCTAACACCCTTACCTTACAGCTGCCCCACGCCCCCTCCTCCTTCACAATTATCCCCCCCAACCCTGCCCTATCACCTTTTGAAACTACACACTGTCTTATAGGATACCACCTCCTCCAGCAGAGTGTTCCATTCTGCCACAACCCTCTCCATGAAAAAGTGTCTCCTCAGTTCCCTCCTATATTTCTCCCCTCCAATCTAAGAGCATGACCTCTCGTGTCTCTCCCCCTTCTTAGCATAAATATCTCTTCAGTACATGTCTTTTTTTTTAACTCTGTTTCTACATTCCCTCACCTCCAGACCCTCTTCAGCATGGGCTCTCAGTCAATGGCTTTCTCCCATCCTGACTGAAGAATGGCTCGTTCGATTCTGGTTAGGGCCATCCCCCATCCCTGCATGGCTGACCAGTACCCCCTGGGTCTGTGTCATCCAGGGAAGAACTGCCGCCTCCTACTGGTGCCCTATCTAGAAAATTGGAAAGGCAGCCTGAACGCAGGGGAGGGATCCAGATTGAGCATCCTTAGCCCTGCGGTGGATGTGGGGGTCATTGCTACTGGCCCCGTCTTCTCCTACTAGAGGAGGGAGGGGTTTTCTGCTTTATTTCTCCAATGAGGACCATGCAGTCTAGCCCAGCCCATTACATGTGTACACCTGCACACGTCCAGATGGCAGCTGCCCAACGTTGAAACCCACTTGCTGAGTCCCTGCAGCTGTAGTAAACCCAGTCACTACTGGCTGTTGCCATGTGTCCTGTATCCCTCCTCAGGAGAGGACAGCAGTACCGTGGATGCTCGATCCTCTCCTCCCTGCCGACCCCCGATGGCCCGAGCTCACTCCCGAACCCGAGTCGCCGGCATGGTGCGGGGTGTGGCATCCAGCTCCTCAACCCTCAGTGCCACTGGGTCAGCTTCTTCAGTACATGTCTTGTTTATCCTTTTTAAGTACTTAAGGGTCTCAGTCATATCCCCCAAATCCCATCTTTCCTCCAGGGAGTACATATTCGGCTCACTCAGCCTCTCCTTGTATGGCCTGTCCTCCAAACCCTGGATCATCTTCCTCACTCTGTATTGTACATCTTCCAGTAATCTTACATCCTTCTTCAGATATGGGCATCAGTCCTGCACACAGTACTTCAGGTGGGATCTGACCAGTGACCTGTAGAGAGGCAGGATCACCTCCCTGGTCCTGGAGGAGATTCCTCTTTCAGTGCATTCCAGCATCCTGTTGGCCTTTGCTGCCACCTTCTTGCACTGCTCTGTATTCCTTATTTCCCCCGTTACAACCACCCCATATCCTTTATTTCCTCTGTGGTACCTAACTTGCACCCTCCCAGCTGATAATCCCTCCTTGGGTTCTTTGCTCCGATGTGCAGTACTTTGCACTTTTTAGCATTGAACCCCATCTGCCATGCTTCTGATCACTTCTCACGTTTGGTCAGGTCATCCTGCAGCCCCTTCCATCCTGCTATGTCATTAAAACACAACTTGGTGTCATCAGCAAACAGACTGATCTTATTCCTGATGCAATGCGAGATGTCGGCTATGAATATCCCAAACAGCACTGGCTCCAGTACCAATCTCTCTGGCATCCCACTCATCACAGTCCTTGGAGAGGAGAGCTCCCCCCCCTCACCACTACCCTCTGACGTCTCCCCTGCAGCCAATTCTCAATCCATTTAACCATCTTAGTCCCCACCCTCACATATGTCAACTTTCCTCCCAACCTCCCATGTGGCACTGAATGAAAGGCCTTGCAGAAGTCCAAATATATGACATCCACAGCATGGCCCTTGTCCAATTCCCTTGTTACCCAGTCATAATACTCAACTAGATTAGTTTGACAGGATCTTCTCATGACAAACCCATGTTGATGACTGTCCTGAAGCCCATTGTCTTCCATAAAGGACACCAGCCTCTCCTTCAGGATTGTCTCCATCAGCTTCCCCACAATGGATGTTAGGCTTACTGGTCTGTAATTGCCCAGTTCATCCTTTGGGCCACTTTTATGGAGGACTACCATATGGGCCATCCTCCAATCATATGGTATGCACCCAATGTCCAGGGAGGTACTGAATAGGTCTGCCTGTGGCCCAGACAGAAACTGTGCCATTTCCTTCATAACCTTGGGATGTATGCCATCTGGTACTGGTGCCTTATCCACCCTCAGATCCCTTAGACCTTTCAAACCCTGCCCTCAGTGATCACCCCAACCGTTACCCCTTCCCCAACCCCTGTGATAATTGTCCGCCATTGTCACTAGTGAATACAGAACAGAAGTACTGAATTAAATACTACTGCCTGTTCAACCCCTTTCTCTGCCCATCCCCATCCTTCCTGATCCTCACTATCTAGTCTTTGCAGATCTTTCTCTCTCTTATGTATCTGAAGGTCCTTTTCACTGTCCTTGATGCCCTATGCCAGCCTGAACTCCCTATGTAAAATCTTCTTTTTTAACAATGCTCGGGTAACCTTTATATATTAATTATTTAACTTGCGACAAGGTGTAGGAGGCAATGGGTGACAGAGAGACCTTTGCTGTACATCAGGTAACCCACTAATGGTGTGGCTTAATTTACAGTCTTTACAAAAAACAACAACAACAAATTAATAAATTAGAAAACAATTAAGGACATGAAGGTAGTATGTCCTCCTTCTCTTCAGAGTACTCGCCACTGATCAAATTAGAAAATAATGAAGGACAGGAAAGCGGCATGTCACCCTCACATCAGGTCAGTGTCTACTGATCAGAAAACAATTTCAATTCAGTACATTAAGGCAGCATTGTATCACAATTAGTATGACATCAGAGATCCACATGACATCACAACCAGCATTTTTACAGATGCAGCTGCTTAGCAGCAGCCTTGTAGACATGGTTGCTTCCTGTTGGCTGGTATGTTAGCCACTCTCATCTCAACATGGCATTCTATACATTTCCTTTTTTGTACCCCTGGAAGAATGAGGAGAGGGAAAATGGTAACTATAGTGGATTTTGAGAGTAAGAGAGAATTGGCGGAGGTGGAGCTCTACAGGTGGCCAACCTGAATGAGCTAAGGTGAAAACAGAGGATAGAAAAAGGACTGCAAAGGGTTTTTCAGCACCACTGCAATAGATCTGGGAAAAAAGAATGATAATGCAGAGTTATTCCAGGTCTGAAAGGGTCCTACCCTATCACACAAGTGGATACCATTTAGTTTCCATGAGTACTTGCTTTTAGCAGCTCTGAATACTAGAACCTCACTTTTTACTAAGTTAATTTTTAGTTTCAGTGAGGAACATACATTTTCCAGGGTTTGAAGCTTATAGTTATGACCTA
This sequence comes from Neoceratodus forsteri, assembly GCA_016271365.2. Classification (NCBI taxonomy): domain Eukaryota; kingdom Metazoa; phylum Chordata; order Ceratodontiformes; family Ceratodontidae; genus Neoceratodus; species Neoceratodus forsteri. The sequence goes on from CM028129.1 coordinate 1,024,792,450, forward strand.
CAGGAGATAAAGATAATGTAACAAGATCATTGGCATACACCAGTATTGAACAACTGCATACCAAAATAGTGGCTTTTTAATGCAGAAAGCATAGAAGTGAAATGTTATACTTCACAGCCAAGGGTAGTGCAACTTTGATTCGCCTTTGACATTAAATACATAGATTTTTTTTTTATAAATTACTCTCTAACTACAGGGATTTATGATAAGTTGATACAGTCTCCACGGGATGTCTTCGAGGATAAAAAGGACTCTTTTCATGAGGTTTAGGCAGCCATAACTGCTCAGCCTCACTTTGCAGTCCTCTCACCCAGACCTAATGCCCAGAGAATTTTATTCCATAGGAGACACCCTGCAGAGGTCTTGAAATTATTTTATAATCCTTTCTTTATAAATCAGACATCACATATAGACAAGACTTAGGTGTTGGTGTCATCATAATGGCTATGATCCTACTTCTGTGCATATTTCCTTAATAACAGAGAATAAGGGGAAAGACAAAATCTGGAAATGTTAAAAAAAATACATCTTACATTATTATTTTCAATGTTTTCCCAGAGGCATCATAGGTTCTTTAAAATGCCTAATCAAATCTACCTGATGGTAGCAGTGTATAGCAAAGCTCTGATCCCATTGAGGGAACCCTAGAAATATTTTAATTTGTTTGCCCATATGTTATGTTTTGTATCATATGGCTGATTGTTTTAAATAGAAAATGCAAGTTTTGCTAAAAACTTGTTGCAGTCAGTGAAAAAGGCAGTTTAAATATTGATGCAACTGATAGGAGAATGTGGTGGTGCCACCAGCTTGAGGTCAGAATAATGGTTCTCACTATCATGACATCTGCAGCATGGTACAATGCTAAGATGTTACTGTTGCCATTTGGGAAGAGTGATTAGCCATACATTATAATGCAGAAAATAGTTGGCTTGTGAATTTAAGCAAAGAACAAAAATAGTTGAATGACTGCAGATGATACTCCTAAGGATATACTGTATAAGCACACAGGGTTTAATTAAATATAACATTTAAAATTTAATAAATTTTTCCAGAAGCTTGTAACAAACTTACACTTTACATTTTGCACATTTCCCTGTAACAGTAAACTATGTTGTTCAATCAGATATTTTAGATTTCACTATGCTCTGTGACTTCTGATATGTACTCATGTTTTTATACTCCTTAGACTATCAAGGATGAACAGAAGCTACATCAGCTACTTCAACTGCTCATGTTATTACAACTGCACTAACGTAAACTTATCTGCCCCATTTGTTCAAGGCATTTTAACTTCCATTCTATGTTGTCTCTCTGTTCTGACTGTTGTTTCAAACAGTCTGGTTCTGTATGCTGTATTTAAAGAGCGAACACTTCATACTGTTGGAAACCTATATATTGTTAGTCTTTCAATCGCTGATTTCATAGTTGGCCTCATAGTTATCCCAATTAATATTGCATATTTTTTGAATCGGGAGAATGAATTTGACAAGCACCTTTGCAAATTTTGGCTTGTTATAGACTATGTGGCCAGCACTGCTTCAATATTCAGTCTTTTTGTCTTATGTGTGGATCGTTATTGTGCAGTAACCCAACCTCTTAGGTATCTGAGATACCGGTCCAGAGCTATAGCAACTGCAGTGATTTTAGGAGCTTGGCTTATTTCATTCCTCTGGATCATCCCTATTACAGTTTTTCCTGATGTGAAAGGTATCAACAATTCTATTTGTGAAACAAACTTCTGCTGCCATAAATACTTTCAAATTCCTGCTGCAATACTAAATTACTATATCCCATGTTTCTTAATGCTATGGTTTTATGCAAAAGTTTTCATGACTGTCAGAAAACATTATCAAGCCAGAGAAAAAAATGATAAAATATTTTGTCCAGTCACTGGTATGAAAAATGTTATGCAGAATAAAGAGAGACTTGAGACCACTCCAAATGAACAAAATGTAGACGGAGCCCCAGACCTGGAAGAAAACACAGTTGAACATGCTATAAATAACCATGAAGGTAATAATGACTTGTTAAACCCTCAGAATAGATCAAAAGAGTCTGAGTCTTTTGAGACACTACATCCTTGCATTACTGTCCAATCCACTGCTGGTATTCGACACATAAAATATATGTATCAAAGTGTACAGTCAATATCCTGGGATAATGCCAATGATGAAAAAGAAGACCAGGGAAGCATCAACCACCAAACACATTTTTGGCAAAGACTGTTCTGTTGCTACTCTAAACAGTGTTTAGTAGCACTTCCCATAAAAAAAGAAGTAAGAGCAGCCAAGCAATTGGGCGCTATAATGGCAGCATTTATGATATGTTGGATCCCATACTTTGTGACATTTACAATCAGACCACTTTGTTCTTCTTGTGTCTCCAATGAAGTGCATATGTTCACAGTCTGGCTAGGCTATGCAAACTCAGCATTAAATCCTTTTATTTATGCATGGTTCAATTCAAATTTTAGGAAGCCTTTCAAAATAGGTTCATAATTCCTTTATGAATGAGCATATCATTGAACATGTATTTACTGCTTTTTCTGAGTACAACAGTTCATAGTTTAAGTAACCTGAAATTCACCTTTATATCTTTATTCACTAATTTTGAGCTCATACTTCATGAACTCTAAACATGAGATGTTTAAATTTTGTGCATGTCAGAAACATATGTAAAATTATCCTTTTTTATGAAACATCTGGGACATTTGTCTGAGATGTTACTAGAGTATCAAATGTGTTGAGCATATCCAGTGTATAATAAACTCTATGAATACAATTTAAGTGAATCTGTTTCAATTTATTGATCTTCTTTATGGACATCTTCCTCCATTGAGCCACACCATTGGAACTGTAAGCCATCAGTGTCAGGACCACCTGGAAACTTTTGCTAGCTGGGGACATCCATGTTGATGTGTGTCATCATAACCTATATAATGTGGGAAGATCCATCATGCTTCATTTCTTTCTCCTACTATCAGCAGCTCATTGGATCAATGCAAGTGAGGCAACACTGTAACTCACTATAGAGTACAGATGTATTTCTTTTTTTTATATTAATGTTGCTGTGGTAAAATAAAAATATACAAGAACAGTGCTTACTCCTTGTGCATGTGTTGTTTGGGCCTAGTGCACAAGGTTAAGGCCTCTGACATGTGTAAAGGCTTACATCAGGCCCTGAGGAAACTTCATCAAAAGTGATGTGCAAATTTGGCAGACTTAGCTTCACAAATTAATTTACAAATTCACCTAATTTCATGGAGATAATCTGCTGTGCAAAGTCCAAAAACTGATAACTTCACAAATGTAAAGTTTTCAACTCTGCCCACAGAGTTTGGCAAAAAGGCAAAGTTTGCAATGTGTGAAGTTTTTAACTTCTCTGGTTAAGTTTGATACAGAGGTAAAGTTTGCAGTGTACTATGGGACTGGAGGTCACATGTTGCTGAAACAAGCTGCATGTCACAAGGATGGTGTATTCAGTGCAAAGTTCTGAAGTCTGAGTAGAAGAAAATTGTGTGTGTGTGTGTGTGTGTAAAAGAGCTTGTAAAATGCATCTCAAAACCAAGATTTTTAAATCCAAATTGCTCACAAATTTGTTCTTGAAGGTCTTGTGCTGCAATATTTGCGTTTTTTATTGTTTATTTTTTGGTGATTATTTCCTTTAAAGTAATAGTTTCTGTTTTGTCAGCCTGTGAAGCAGTGGAAAGGGTAGGTGTACTGTAAAGACAGGCCAGAAAGACCAAGAGCAGAAGATTTGCATTGTATTTTGGTTTTCTCACTCTTTCTTGTTCATCATTGTTTATCTGTAGTGAGTAATTTCTCATTTTTACTTCTGTGGTTTAGTTTGGTGTGTTTAAGTAAAGTATTTTGTCATTTTATTTCTGTAGCAGTTTTAGTTAGATTTTTCTTAAATTGACAGTGGTCTGTCACTTTTTGCTATACTTAATATTAAACAATCCCTGTTACCCCTGTCATTAAAATCCCTGTTCACTTTAAAAAAATAACTTTTTGGGTTGTTTTTCCTAGTACTTTTTCAGATCACACTGCTGATCCCTGATTCTGTATAGGAGGTATGTTCTGCTACTGGTACTTATTTATACTGTCATGTTAGTTTATTTATTCCTGTGTTATGTTAAAAAAAGCTTTCTTTTGTTTGTTTCACTACGTATTATTAGCATAGTATTTTTTTAGATCACACTGCTGATCTTTGATTCTCTAAGGGAGGTGTGTTATCTGCTGCTGGTAGTTAATAACTTGTTTAACATTTTTATCCCTGTTGTTGTATGTGTTGTGGTAATCACTGTGGTGTTTTATTTTTTTAGATCACACTGCTGATCCCTGATTCCCTAGGGGGACGTGTTGCCTGCTCCTGGCATTTACTTGTACTGCAGGTGTTTGTAATTTTCCATCCCAAATCAAGTTATAATTAGCTTATAGGAATGACAGGGTATAAATGCTCCACTAAAGAAAGATTCACCAGTGAGGCAGTAAAGTGTTCAAAATCTGTGTGGGGGGGGGCAAAATAGGGCTACAGTTAAAAGAACTATGGCTGTGTCAGTGTGTTCTGTGGACTCAGGGATGGTAGTAGCAAAAGAGTAGTTGGTGGTGGTGCCATTAGTGTAGCCAAATGTTTCTGTGCCACATCTGTGGCATCCATGTTGGTGGGGGATGTGGGAGGTGACAAGGGAAGCAACAGTAAACAACCCAGGGGACATGTTTTTTGCATAGGTTGCAAGTGACCACAGTAATCCTAACACTAACTCTAATGTCCAATATGATAAGACTGCAACTTTAACAAGCCATAACTTCACCAGTCTTTGGAGTTAAGGAACACTCTACATCCAAACAAGGGTCTCAATGCGTACTACAATATTAACACATAATACCCCTAGAAAAATTAATGGGGTGTGCACAACACCCACAAATCACCTTCCAAAGTGACCATGGTACCAAATACACAATTTAAGTTTGATAATCATCGCAAAAATACCAAATATTCACCCTCTCTTGGACTACTGCCATATCAAGATTCAGGGAAATTCAACAAAATGTGACTGAGTTATGACTAACAAATCCAGAAGGAGTAGTTGGTTGAAGTCATTTTGACCCAGCTTCACCTTTGTGTACCCCAAGGAGAAGCTACAGGCAATGTTACGAGTTACGAGTTTCCTATCAGATAGGAATACTCTGCAAAGTGAGCCACAGAGGTGAATTTGGTGACTTAGCTTTAACTTTGCCTGCAAATTAAAACTCTGCAGCATCTCTAATCATCGGAAGGCTTTAAAGACCTTCCTTAAAGTAAAACCTAGGGAAGACAAACAGCATGCATCTAAAGAAGTGACCAAGACCTCTCCTGCTCTTTCTTCTGTCCCAACTTGCAATCATCCCACTGCTCCCTGAGGACTCTGGTGTTGGCATCAGAACCTGCTCTAACTTGTCCAATGGAAAAATCAAAGGACTAGTCTTCCCAATCATCAACAGTGAAACACTGTAATTCAGGGACACATAAAGAACCCTGGTTAAAGACCTCTTCTGTTGGTTCTCGGTCTCCTTTAAATGGAAAAGACTGAGGTGAATCAAAAGACAGGGCCTGCACCTCAAAAACCCTTGGTTCTGTCATCCTCCCTCTCCAACTGTCTCTGAGACATCAATGTCAGGTTTTGGCACTAGCTTGGTTCCCTTTTCAGGAATCTCCCAGCTGATAACATCATTGGGCATTGTCCCATCGACACTTCTGCCATCAGCACCTCCAGTGGAGGTTGTCAGTGCTCAGCTCTTGTTACAGACAATGCCAAGTCTGTTTTCTCAGCTGTTACCACAGGCTCTGCTGTTGACACTTACCCCTTTACCATTGCCTATCAGCCCATTGACATCATCATTGACACTGGCCTTTGGTATAACTTTGTTAACACAGATGGTTGAACGTAATTCTCTTCCATTTATGTTTTACCATTGACACAAGTTCCCTGTAGGGAACCCTCTACTCCTGTCTTGATGACTGAAAATGATAATGAGGGGGAGATGGAGTAGAATCCTGACCTTATGATGAGGAATAGGATGATCTGCCACCACTTGATGTGGTGAGCTCCAGCTCCACCATTTTTTGTTGCAGTGAGGACAAAATACAATTGTCATTTCCTTCCTGAGGATTCTTTCAGGTTTTACTCAGGCAACTACAAGATAAGCTGGGCTTTACTGCTAAAGAGTAAGACTCTTCCAAGAAACCATTGCATGAGTGTCTGGAGGCCCCTTCATTGCCAACTGTGAATGTTCCTCTAATTCATACTTTTACCTTAAGGCAGTGTTTTACATGTTATAATGAGTTGCACAATCTACATGCGTGTGACTCCTCAACTGTAAGTTATTTAATTTTTTTTTTACTTGTAATATATTTTATTTGTAATACTACTTCACCTTATAATATGTACTCTTCACTTGCACATTTGGTATTGTTTTCTCCCCTCACCTATCACCCAGGATGCATCTGGGAATGAGTTGTTACCAACTCAGTAGGTCTTTCTTGCTGAAATATTTTTGAAATAAATAAATAAATAGATTCATTCTGCTTTTTGAGGATGCAACCACTGGAACAAGATCAGATGGAGCACACAGACCAACTGAGATTAAAATCTTTGTTAAACCTTAGAAAATCATGAAGCAAACCCCCCTTTGAATTGCCCCCTCAGTGCAAAGGCTTCATTGATACACCCCTGATGAAGTCATCACACTGATGAGGCAATACATAGGGGCCATTATTCTATGTTTTTTTTAAGCTTTAATACAATTTTTAAGCTTGGTTGGTGTGGATGCTCTTTTGGTTTCCTGTACCAGTGTTTCCTACAGTACCTGGAGCAGTACCTTTAGAGACAGGGGCAATATATTGAAAGCCCCTAGATTACCACAAGCTCTGGAAGTGTCAAAGATATGGTGTTCCAGGTTTGCAGCAATCTAATGTGATTTTCCATCCCCTGTGGCAATTGCCACAAGTCAGACCATTTTTTTTGTGAAAAAATGGAAGACTTGTCCACTCCAGCCCAGTACCTCAAAAAAAAAATAGTCAAATAAAACAAGTATTACTCATGATTATTAGAGAGGGCACTAGTTCCAGTATTGGCAGATGCTAAACTAAACAAGTAATACTGGATATGATGACCCACTCACCCTGCACATATACACCAACTACTCAGTGTTAATCAATCTTGCTTAATTATATAACTTCCAGTTCAAACAGTCTTCAATGTTTTGGGTAAATCCTTCATCAGGAAAACTGATTTATCTAATTCATAAAACATATATAAATGAACACATTGTTATTTCTTCTTGTTCAGATTACTCTAAAAAATAGTAATATACTGAAAGGAATACTTAAAAATGGGGAAGTGTGCCCTTACATTTCAATTTCTATTCATATTCAAACTTTGAATATTTTACAATTCATATTCTGGTTTGACTCCAACCACAGACCTCTGATAAATGATAGAAAAATAGTTAGCACTTCACATCATTCATTTTTCAATAATATAAACTCTTTTTGTTCACAATACATATTTTTGTCCCATAGGCAAACAAAAAAGGAATGCTGACCTTCATACATAAGCTTACTGGTATCTTTCACACTTCAAATGCCTTGCATGGACCAACCTGTTGCCGCAATACACAAAATACAGGAAAACTAAGTACTGGTATTATTTCCTTCTGCTTTCCCCTACTAACTGCTTTCTAAAGCACACACTAATCTCTTTAAAATACTAACTCACTTCAAAAGCTGTCCATTACCCTTGTAGTGACATTTTCACTCAATGACAATATTTAGGTTCCAGTCTGTATGCTTGACTTGCGCAATCGGGTGAAATGAAACAAATACACTCTTTAAACTCTTCTCTGTCCCTTGATACCTTTTCAATATGCTCACACTTTAGAAGATGTTTGAAAAAACTATTCACTTACTATATAATCCTTCAGGGTCCTTTTTCAGGTGGGAGTAATGTGCAGGCCTGACTGAACCAATTTTTATAAGCAAGGAACTCCACCCCTGAACCTGGCAAACCAACGTCTATGTGTTACGCAAGCAAACAGCACCTACTTGGGTGCCAGAACCGCCTACAGGCAGCACCTAGTCCTGTAACACTAGGTGTTGAAGGTGATGGTAATTTTAATGTATAAACGGCATACTCACATTGGCCAATTAATATTTTTTTAAAGCACCTTTATGCAAACAAACTCTAATATTAAAACGTAAATATCTCTGCAAAGGCTCTACTCTCTCATTATGTAAAAGCCCATGTCGCCAAGTACTTTCTATTATGTACAGTATCACAAAATAGGCTGCCACTTAATAATTTCATTTAACCCACATCATGGGTTATTTGTTTGAAAACAGTTGATAAACCAAGCTTCTCTCAGTAATAGTTTATCATTGAAATTCCCTCCTCTGCTAACCCTGTAGACTTTTTCTATGCCCAAAAAAAAAAATAGTGATTGTAATTGATGACCTCTATCAATAAAATGATGTGCTACTGGTGAAGCCAAATCTCTATTCTTAATAAACCTTTTGTGCTCTCTTACTCTTTTTTTTTAGTGACATTTTGGTTTTTCCTATAGACATGAGGTCACATGAGGTCACACGGACATATGATTCCATATATCACACCCTCAGTTTGGCAATTTATAAATTATTTAATCTTAAAATACTACCTGGGTCCCCATATGGAATGCTTTTTCTCCCATCATGGTTGACCTTAAAATATTCCACTGTCTTTTTACCGACCTTTTAATCTCATAGAAAATACCACTATATTTTAAGGAGAGAATGATCTTTTTACCCAGCACATCAACCCCTTCATCCTGTTTTTTCACAAGTAGATCTTTCCTTTCCTTCAATAAAGTCTTTTGTCATGCCTTCTCTAACACTTCCTGGCTGTAACCACTCTCTCAAAATCTTTCTGTAAAAAATATGTATCCCTCACTTCAGAGCAATTACGCTTAACTGTTACATTGACTGTATGGAATGGATTCCACCAGCTTCCTAGGGTGAAAGCTATCAACTCGAAGTATAGTGTTTCTATCTGTAGGTTTCCTAAACATTTTGGTATTTAACCCTTCATCTGTCTTATAAATCACTAAGTCTATTTATGCAGCACTTAAGGAAATTTTTGAAACACGTAGAACAGATGAAAAACCACCGAATAAGTTTCTGTTGCAGCTGGCACAATTGGTTTTCACTCAGAACTATTTTAGATTTGAGAAGAATTATTATGTGCAAGTTAAAGGAACGGCAATGGGGTCAAGTATGGCCCCATCTTGCAAAAATTTATTTATTTATTTTATTTTGCTTTTGGTAACCGGGTAAGTGCACTAGGCAGACAATGCCTATTTTCAGGCACGACCCAGGAGAAAACAGTTTACAGACAAACAATATACATGTGAAGCAGCACATGAAGGCAGTACAAATCAGGGTAAGAAACAATGTATAGATCTTAGATATAAATACACTGACATACTGAATAATGAAGGTAGAAGTACTGTGATATCAAATTATTGACAGGAAGGGGTGACATAGGAAAAAATCAAAAGTAGATAGGTGGTGAGGTACAGTTCAATAAGTGCTAAGACAGTGGAGAGGGAGAGAGAAGAAGGGAGAGAGGAGAGGAGAGGGATGGTGTAAGAGAATAGGCAGGCTTGGATTAGGAGAGGAGGGAAATATAAAGGCGGTAGTTTAGAAAGAGATGAGGAGAGAGCAGGGAGGGATGAAGGTTCAAGGTGGGTTAAAACAAGTGCAGGGGTGTAAGGTGTGAAGGTGTTCATGGTGTAGTTTCTTAAAGGCAGCATGGGTGTTTGTTTTATGGATAGAGAAGGGTATAGAATTCCAGTATTTAGGGGCTGTGTAAGCAAACACGTGTGTGCCCATGTTTGTTCTGCATCTTGGAACGTGCAGAAGGGCTTTATCATTTGATCGTAGCACATAAGTGAGAGGTTGTAACTCCAGAGCGGAGGAAAGGGATAGGTGGGGGGCCTGTTCTGCTGACAGAGTCAATTAATGATCCAAAGGACTGTAGACGATAGGCGGAGGGGCTAAGCCAATTTAGGTCCAAATAGAGTTGGCAGTGATGCTTGAAACACAGTGCAGCAGAGGCATAGCGACAGATGCTATTGTAAGTGGTGTCCCATTTATGGAGGGAGGACCTGGATGTGGATAGGTAGATTGAAGAGCCGTATTCTAGAGCCGGTATAAGGAAACCTTGAGCCACGGCTAGTCTGGCTTGAGGGGTGAGGGCATAGCTGGTGCGATAGACACTTCCTATCTTGGCATTTACGGACTTACATTTATGATTTGGTTTGAGGAGAGATTTATTTATAAGAACAACCCTTTTTTCAAAAATATACTTCAATGGAAACGTTTTATTGATTATATTTTTATAATCTGGGAAGGAACTGAAAATGAACTGCTAGATTTTTACCAATACTTGAATAATCTAACTACCTATTTAAAATTTACAATAGAGTATGATGGAAATGAAATTTTGTTTCTAGACTTAGTGATGTATTAGACAGATGAAGGGTTAAATACCAAAATGTTTATGAAACCTACAGATAGAAACACTATATTTCGAGCTGATAACTTTCACCCTAGAAAGCTGGTGGAATCCATTCCATGCAGTCAATTTTTAAGAGTTAAGCATAACTGCTCTGAAGTGAGGGATGCAGAATCTTTTACAAAAAAGATGACAGAAAGATTTTGAGAGAGTAGCTACAGCCAGGAAGTGTTAGAGAAGGTACAACAAAAGACATTATTGAAGGAAAGGAAAAATTTGCTTGTGAAAAAACAAGATGAAGGGGTTGATGTGCTGGGTAAAAAGATAATTCTCTCCTTAAAATATAGTGATATTTTCTATGAGATTAAAAAAATTAATAAATAGACATTGGAATATTTTAAGATCGACCACAATGGGAGAAAAAGCATTCCATATGGGGACCTAAGTAGTGGCAAAAAAAGTAAGATCATTATCAAATCGACTGGTTCATACAGAACACAAAATTCCAGAGGTGAGAAAAAATGTTTTGTTCACAAGTGAGGAACTTAAGGGAAACTACAGCTGTGGGAGATGTGTTCATTGCCATAACACTTATAAAATAGAGAACATACGTAATATCAGTAGAAGTGAGGATTTTAAGATAAAAGAATTTATAAATTGCCAAACTGAGGGTGTGATATATGGAATTAAATGTCCTTGTGACCTCATCTATATAAGAAAAATAAAAAGGTCACTAAATCAAAGAGTAGGAGAGCACAAAGGTTATATTAGGAATAGAGATTTGACTTCACCAATAGCATGTCATTTTATTGATAGAGGTCATCAATTACTGTCACTATGGTTTTATGGTATAGAAAAAGTCTACAAGGATAGCAGAGGAGGGAATTTCAATAATAAACTATTACTGAGAGAAGCTTGGTTTATCAACTATTTTCAAACAAATAACCCAAGATTTGGGTTAAATGAAATTATTGAGTGGCAGCCTATTTTGTGATAATGTACATATTGGAAAGTACTTGGTAACATGGGCTTTTACATAATGAGAGAGTAGAACTTCTGCAGAGATATTTAGATTTTAATATTAGAGTTTGTTTGCATAAAAGTACTTTAAAATGAATATTAATTGGCCAAAGTGAGTATGCAGTATATACATTAAAATTACCAGCACCTTCGATTCCTAGTTTTACGGGACTAGATGTCGCCTGGAGGCAGGTCTGGGACCCAAGCAGGCACTGTGTGGTTGTGTAACACATAGGCACTGGTTTGTCAGATTCAGGGGTGGAGCTTCTTGCTTACAAAAATGGGTGCAGTCAGGCCCGCGCGTAACTCCCACCTGAAAAAGGACCATGAAGGACTATACAGTAAGTAGATAGTTTTTTCAAACATCTTCTAAAGTGTGAGCATATTGAAAAGGTATAAAGAGACAGAGAAGAGTATAAAGAGTGTATTTGTTTCATTTCGCTCCATAGCACAAGTCAGGCATACAGACTGGAACCCAAATATAGCCATTGAGTGAAAATGTCACTATAAGGGTAACGGACAGCTTTTGAAGTGAGTTACTAGTATAAAGAGACTAGTGTAAGCTTTAGAAAGCAGTGAGTAGAGGAAAGCAGAAGGAAATGATACCAGTACTTAGTTTTCCTGTATTTTGTGTATTGAGGCAACAGGTTGTTCCATGCAAGGCTTTAAAAGTGTTAAAGCTTGTGTATGAAGGTCAACATTCCTTTTTTGTTTGCCTATGGGTCAAAAAATATGTATTGTGAACAAAAAGAGTTTATATTATTGAAAATGAAGGAAGTAAAATGCTAACTATTTTTCTATCATTTATCAGAGGTCTGTGGTTGGAGTCAAACCAGAATATGAATTGTAAAATATTTAAAGGGTGAATATGAATAGAAATTGAAATGTAAGGGCACACTTCCCCATTTTTAAGTATTCCTTTCAGTATATTACAATTCTTAGAGTAATTTGAACAAGAAGAAATAACAGTGTGTTTATTTATATATGTTTTATGAATTAGATAAATCAGTTTTCCTGATGAAGGGTTTACCCGAAACGTCGATGATTCTTTGAACTGGAAGTTATATAATTAAACAAGATTGATTAACACTGAGTAGTTAGTTTATATGTACAGGGTGAGTGGGCCATCATATCCAGTATTACTTGTTTACCATTTTTTTGTGGTCTCTCTTGTGGCAATCCCAAGGGAGATTTTTACAGAGCTTGCACCAGATATTTGGCACAACCTACTGTAAATCATGGAAACTGTCACAACTATACCCACGACTGTAAAATCAGGTGCAGTTGCAGTAATCAGGACTGTCACAGCTGCAGCAATGCAAAGGTTTGATGCAGGGCTTGCTGCAAGCCCTGCATGAACCTTTGGAAATTTGGACCCAGGAGTGAATGTTTCCTCTTTGCTTCTGATGATGCAAACATGTCTTCTTGACACAGGCCTAGTGTTTCACTCACTGTGCTTCTCAAGGTGGATGATCCCTGTTGTAGAAAATGCTTTGCAGAACCTTCAAAATCATGCACTTAGGGTAAGGCTTCTTGGTGCTGAGTATAGGATGGGGGATGGTGGAATATACTGACTGTCATGAGACAGGAAAGGAACCTTGTGGTTATATCAGAGGACTTCAAGGTGGCATGCCAGTGTGACAGGGCAGTTGGCAGATCAAGTGGAAACCTTGGGTAGGAAGTGGTACCTCCAGCAGGGGGGATGGAGGTGATTTTGATACTGTATGTCTCCCTGGTGCATCCCCACCTAGAATACTGTGTCCAGTTTTGGAGACCACACTTCTGAAAGGATATGGACAGGGTGGAAATGGTCCAGAGGAGGGTAACCAAAATTGTGCAGTGTTTTCATGGAAAGTCTTTTTTGGAGAGACTGAGGGATCTCAAATTGTACACATAGAAACAGAATTTGACATAAAAAAGGACTACTTAGCCCATTTATTCCTGTCAGATGTTCCCTACCTGTTCTATCTCCACTTGCCCTATCTGGTCTCTGGCAACCCTCCCACCTCCTTGCAGCCTATCTAATATACCCCTGTGTCTCTCCCATGCATGCTTGAAGCCCCCCCCCAATGTACTAGCCTCCACCACTTCTGCTGGGAATCTATTCCAGGCATCCACTATCCTTTGAGTGAAGAAACATTTTCACACATCACTCTTAAATCCCCATTCTAGCTTCATTGCATGGCCCCTGGTCTTACTACTTGTTCATTTTTGAAAAAGGCTCCTCATCTGTTTCCTAGTCACCCTTTTGAGGTACTTGTAGGTCTCTATAATATATCTTCTCTCTCCTTTCTTTTAGGATGTGCGTGTTGATATCCTGCAATCTCTCTTCATAGGGCTTCTCTTGCAAACCATGCACCATTTCAGTTGCCCTCTTCTGGACTGCCTCTACTCTATCTATGTCCTTTCTGAAGTGTGGTTTCCAAAACTGAACACAGTACTCTAGGTGTGGCCATACCAGTCAGCAATGTATGGCAACACTATTTCCCTCCTTCTGCTTTAGATTCCCTGCCCTATGCAACCCAGTATTCCACTAGCCTTACCCACAGCGTTGTCATACTCTCCTGCTACCTTGAGGTCCTCTGATATGATGGTCCTGGCATCCTTTTCCTGCCTACAGATTATTAGTACCCCCCCATCAAATTGATCTTTTAGTGACCCTATACAACACAAAACTGCCATGTCTTCTAGCCCTCCTTTTCCTCTGTCTTCTAGCCTTACTTGACACGATTTTTCCACTAACTGGTCTCCCTGCCCCCCTAGTCTCGAAATCCCCTATCCATCCTTCCTGCCTCCCTCCTGCCCTAACTCAGCACCAAGCTACACGTATCTCTAGGGAATCCTAAAAAATATGTCCTCCCCATACCTTGCGGCACAAATTAAAGTCAGTAGTAGTCTGGTTTGCGCTGAGCCCATTGTGAATCGCTGTACAAAATGGCCTTGAACAACTCAACTCTATACCTATTTCTGGCTTCCTACCTCCTCACTTTGGCTCTCCCAGCCCCACCCATTAATATCATCCCCCAACCCCCCCTAGCCTCTCCAGTATCTCCTACAATCACCTCAAATGCTCAGTTATGCCCACAGCTCAGCCACTGCCTTCCCTTTTTGTCAGTCCTAGTATCCTCCCACTTTAGATGTTTAATTTTGCTGCCCTAATCAGGGCTGCCAGACCCTCTCCCAAAGCCATCATATACACCATGAGATACACGCTCCGAGCCACTAACTCCTTCCTGTTCCTCATCCTCCTCCTATCAGGTGATATAGAACTGAACCCGGACCCCCAGGGTGGTCCCCCCTTAACTCCCACAAAGGACTTTCTATCAGCCATGTTAACATCAGAAGCCTCCTGTCTAAACTAGACTAATTAACCTGCTGGGTGACTGAACATTCTCCCGATATCCTATGCCTGTGTGAAACTTGGCTGTCTGCTAAAATACCTGACTCCACCCTCAATCTATCAAACTACACACTTCTCAGACAGGACCATGGCAAAAGAAGCAGGGTCACAGCCATTTACACTAAGCACCCCCTCTTGTGCTCGGTCTCCTTCAAGGAAGCTTGCCCTAGCTCCCATGAAATTCTCCTGGCCCAACTCACCCTACCAACCTCACTTCCTTTATTTATAGGGGTGCGGTACTCCTCTCCAAGTCTAGCTAGCAACTCTCTTATCTCTACCATAGCTCCCTTACCCAACATAGCCTCAAAAGGGGAACTGATTCTCTTGGGTGACTTCAACTTGGACTGGTTAGCCCCTTCCTCCAAGGCCAACTCTTCAAATATAGAGTCCCTCATCCTTACCGAGCTGCTAAACGAACCCACTGGCTACAATCCTCGTTCCCAAAACCATTCTCTGATTGGTTGGATTTTCTCTTTTCACCCACGCAGAGTAACTTCTTTCGGCACTCTAGCAAATGTATTAAGTGATCATTGCATTACATATTGCAACAGGAAAACTCACATGCCGAAATCTGCCCCAAGTACCTTAGCACTTACCCACTAAATGCTCTGGATACTGAATCTCTTCTTTCCAGCCTTAGATATGCAGACTGGAAACAGGTGTACACAGCCCCAAATGTTGACAATGCCCTTCCTGTTTCCTGAACATATTTATCAAAATCTGAACTTTTATGCTCCTCTGAAAAAGTCTAGCATCAAGAAGCACCATCACCAATGGATCTCTGCTCCCATCCTAGCCAAATGCAAAGCCAGAGACAAAGCCTGGTCCACCTTTAAATCCCACCCAACCCCTCAAAACATACAAACCTATAATGCCCTCCAAAATGCTTGCACCAAGGCTATCAGGCAAGCCAAAGCAGACCACTTCAAGTCGCAACTCTCCCATGCTCAACTCTCCAAATTCTGGAAAATCGTGCACTCACTGCTTGACCCACCAGCCCAGCCCATTGCCCCAGCCTTCCTAAATAATGGCCTCCCAGTTTTTGGCCACAACCACTTGGCTGACAGACTCAACAAATTCTTCACCTCCTGTGCCATACCACCTGGGCCTTCTTCTACTATCTCCATCACCCCCTCTCCCCACTGCAACAACAAATTCCAACTCCCCCCATCACCGAACATGAAGTCCTCAAAGTACTCCGCTCACTGAAACCCACCAAATCTAACCCTGTTGGGATCCAACCCAAGATTCTCCAGATCTCAACTCCTGTTATCCTCAGACCCCTCACTAATATCCTTAATCCCTCCTTTTCCACCAGTTCAGTCCCTCAGGCCTGGAAAACAGCCTGCATTATCCCTCTCCACAAAGGTTGAGACCCCTCTATGCCTGGTAATTACAGGCCTATCTCCCTCCTCCCAACCTCAGCCAAGCTTTAGGAATACCCGGCCACTAAAGACTGTCAGATTATCTCACCACTAAACTCTCTCCTCATCAATCTGGCTTCAGAAAACAACATTCTACTGTCTCCTCCCTTCTGCGAGTCATAAATCACATTCTCACGGCCTCTGACTGAGGCCTCTTAACTGCCGCAGTGCTTGTCAACTTGACTAAGGCCTTTGACTCTGTTTCCCACCCCCTCCTCCTACTTAAACTTGAGGCAGCTGGGCTCACCCCCATCACCATTCAATGGTTTAAATCCTATCTTTCCAACAGGCTTCAATCTGTCAAAATCATTGATGCCACTTCCTCCCCTCTCCCTATCTCAGCTGGTGTACCACAAGGTTCTGTCCTTGGCCCCATCCTCTTTTTCCTCTTCATAAATTACCTTCCCTCCTCCTTCACCAACTCCAGTATACACATGTATGCTGATGATACTATTTTCTTCTCCTCTAGCCCTTCAATACTCAAAGCTCAAGCCACCCTCCAAAATGACTTCAATAACATTCAGCACTGGTTCAGTCAAAACCAAATGAAAGTAAATGCCTCCAGAACTTTGTCCATGGGTTTTGGTACAACACAGAAACTGTGTAGATCACCCCCCCCCATCACTTCACTGGATGGCTCCCTACTTGATCAGGTTACCATATACAAATACTTGGGCATTTGGATGGATCCCCACTTATCCTTCTCAGCACACATGGATGCAATTACCTCTAAACTATGCCCCAATCTTGGCATGCTGTATCGTCACAGAGACTCTCTCCCTCTACCTGCCCAATGTGAAATCTTGTCTAAAATTATCCTCCCCATTTTCGATTATGCAGATGTAGTCTACTACTCTGCCCCCTCAACCACCCTGTCCAGGCTAGATATCTTTATTTATTTATTTTTTTATTTATTCATTTGTTTACCGGGTGGGTGCGCTGATCCCAGGGCCCATTTTCAGGCTCGACCCGGGCCAGTAAGAGGGTACATCTGACAACAGGGTACAGGTTATCTGGAATCACATAGAGAAGAAATAGAAAAAATATAAATATAAAATACAACAATGACAAGTTTACAATCAAAGTGGGAGAGAGAGAATACAGTAACAAATTGGCAGACATAGGTAAGAAAAGCCATCTTTATATCATAGGCGTTATCGAGTCTAATATATAAACAACAGCAGTAAGTGCATTTAAGTGACCTATCTAGTTAATTTCTATGTGAGGGCATCCAGCATGCACTTACTAAAATTACTTGTGGTAGCAATCGCATATGGATCCACCTAGCAAAGCTTCCTGGAACTTCATTTTGAACATGTGAGGTGACAGTGGTGCTTGCAGTTCACTAAAGAAGGAGTTCCAAAGTTTAGGGGTTACATAGAAGGACCTCCTACCCATCTCAGTATTGCATCTGGGACATTCAAGAAGCCTGCAGGTAGAGGACCGGAGTTCACGACTGTTTCTTTTTATATGTAGCAGCCCTAGTATAGGAGACTCTGTTCTGTCCTGCAAAGTTTTTGATATGATTGATCCAAGCCTGAGGTCTCTCCGGTCACAGGGGGAGAGCCAGCCTAGAGATTAATAGAGATGGCAGTAATGAGTACGGTATGGGGCTAGAGTGATGAATCTGCATATGTTATTTTAGGCTTACCTACTTACCTTACTTAACTATTTCTGCCATTGTGCAACAAATTCCCCCCTTCATACTAACCACTGTAATCTTTATTCCCTTCTTGGACACACCAAGCTGTCCCACAGACAATATATACACTCCATCAATCTCATATCTAAATTTTGGTTTAATATGCTTCCCTCCTACCTAATGGGAACTCTATCTCCCTGGACTCTCAGTCCCCTTAGGATCTGAGGCATAGAAATGGAAGATATTTCACTCTTTCCCATCCAGCCTCATTGGGTGGCCAAGTCGCCTTCTCCTTTCGGTTGCCCAGCCTATGGAACAAACTCTCCCCCCTTGTCAGGAACTCCTCCTCCCATCCTGCCATCAAGCAACAACTGTGCCTCTTTCCTCCCCCCCCCCAATTCTCTGTCACAACTGAAACAATCCAGTTCCTCTCTACTGGTTTTCTTGATGTCTGCCTCTAAAGCACTTACAAAAGCAGCTCACAACACCATGCAGCTTCTGTTGTCAACCTCGGCACTTATGTCTACTGGAATGTAATTTTACCATGTGTTTAAAGTTATTGATCTGTAACTGCTCTTCTACCAGCTGTTATCAAATCATGCTGTATTGTAGCTTATTGTAAGTAGTTTATGTTTTGTATTTCTTCTTCCCCCTTCCCCAGGTCACACCTGGAATGAAGCCAGAGCTCAGTGTGCCTTTCCTGGTTACCAAATGTTTAAATAAATAAATACAAAAAAAAAAAATGTTTCTCTCACACAGAGTCTGGAGTTTTTGTTACGATGCATTGTCCATCTCCTAGAAGTGGAAGTACCTGTTTTCCTTTCATCTGTTCCCTCTGATCCAGAGGGTTCTAGTCAAGCTGAGGGTGGAATCAGCCACCTTAATTCTAGGGGACACATTTTGGTTCCCTCTGTTACAGAAGTTAGCAGCAGAGCCCCCTGTCCTGCTTCATCTATAAGAAGAGTTCCTTTCACAGGAACAGGGTTCTCAGGTGCACTCAGATATCTAATTTCTGCACCTCCATGCCAGGCTTCTGAGAACACAGAACTCTCCCTCTTCAGGGTTTCCCCTGCTGTTGCAGCAGTTCTGCTGGTGACTCATAAGCCAGCCACTCAGTATGCCTACTCCTAGAAATGGAAATATTTCATGGTCTGGTGTGCCTCCTCATCAGCTGGCCCCTTTTACATGTCCAGTCAGTTATGTTATGTTCTGGATTATATCTTGTCCCTTTTGGACTCAAAGCTCCACTACTCCTTGGTGAATGTGCATTTGGCTGTGGTTTCAGCTTTTCATGCCCTCACTGATGGCATAACAGTTACCCAACTTGAGGTGTACTGCAAATTCCTTAAAGGGATCATGGTGCTTCACCCCCCACCCATCCATTCAGTCTATGACCCAGTACTCGTGCGAGTCTCAACATGGTCCTGGTGACCCTTATGGTGCCTCCCCTATGAGCTGACTTCTACCAGTGATATGCAATTTCTCTCTGTTTATTGTGGTCATTACTTCTGCAAGAAGAATTTCTGAATCGCAAGCTCTGGTTGTGAGCCCCCCTTACCTTTTTCCACAAGGATCAGGTCACCTTAAGAACCTATCCTCATTTTTTGCTAAAGCTAGTTTCTCATCACACACTGAATCATACTATTGACCTTTTCCATTACTTTTCAAATCCCAGGGACAGTGGGGGACATCAGCTCCATATGCTTCACGTCCACAGGGCACTGCATTGGTACCTTGATCATACTAAGTGTTATAGAAAAATCTCTCAACTATTCATGTCTTTTGCCCCCAGAATGGTGGTCTCCCTTGTTTATAAGCATTGCCTTTCCACATGGTTGGCATGCTGCATTACTGTCTCTTACCAGAAGCACAGTAAGCAGCTTCCCAGTCCTGTGTGCCAACAGTAGTCATGGCATGGCCACTTCCTTGGCTTGTTTTCACAGTACTTCCACTGCTGACATCTGTGCTACTGCTGCTGACATTTGGAGAATTGTTCATGTATTTATTAAACACTACAGTCTGGACATCATGTCTCATACAAGGTGCTGGTTTTGGACTTATGGTTCTGCAAGGCCTCTTGTCTTAGGGTCATTCTAGCCTTCATGTCCCCCATGGTACTTTGGTGCTGATTGGAAATAGTTCCAGTGGTGATATTCAGTGGAGGGAGAGGTACTGAAAAAGGCAGAACAGTTACTTACTGTAAGAGTAGATCTTTGAGAGTATCTCCTCCATTGAGTCACAGTGCACCCTCCCACTATCCCCCTTTTTATGTTGTCTTGCATGTGTAGCGCAGACAACATATTGGAGTTGCTTGAAGTGGAAGAACAGGTTTTGGAGGTGCAGTCATGTTGTGGCCAGTGGCACCACTGCTTTTTAGGGCTGGGCTCCATGGCATGAATTAGAGTGCACGCTATCTATAACAACAGTTGGAAAACGTACCACCAACTTGAAACGTTTTAGCCGCTGCAATGAGGGAGTGACCCATCATTGCAGGGCATGCCTTGCCTGGTGTAATATTTCAATAAACATGGTGGGTGGTGGCTTGCCACCCGCTTCCCACTACTCATAGTCCCTAGGAAGTCAATGTGGGGGATGCCCAATTCTGTTGTTGGCATGTGTGACCCCTTTACAGATGTGATCTGCCGAGGGGGTTCCCATTCCCCCTCAGCATCATGCCTCCGAACACAGATGTTCTTGCTGATGGGGATGCCCAATCCCCCTGTCAGAATGTTAACTCCCTCCCTATTTTTCTGCTGCTGTCCCACCCCCATTGTGTGCCGCACTGGGAGCCCACTCCAGTGTGGCTAACATGCCCCCCCAAAGAAATGTGTCACACTGGGAGCCCACTCCAGTGTGGCCAAATCTGTAAAAAAAGGAAAACGGTCCAAGGTGAATTTTTTCATTTTTGTTACCTGAAACAAAGGAAATGGTCCCTTGCCATCCTGTCCCTTCCCCCAGCCCACAACCACCCTCTGCGCACCCCACCTCCACACACACCCACCTCATACTTACCTCCGGAGCCTGGCGTGATAATCTTCGGTGGACCAGAAAATATGTTTTCACTCTTTAAAGCTGACATCGAACTGAAGAAATGCCAGTAAGTTGTTTAATAGCATCAATGTTTTTTTTTCAACATTGGTGCATATTGGAGCCATTTTTGTGTATTTTGCCACCAAATTTTCAACATGGGGTTCTTGGGACCCCTCCTCATGAATTCAGTCACTGTCATCTCATTATTTGGCCCGGAAAGGTGATTTTGCCATCACTTCATGGAGTCACCTTTCGGGACTGATTAATGAAACGACAGTGTGACATTTCATGAGGTGGGCTAACAAAAAGTCTATGTTGCAAATTTGAAGCACACTGGTGCAGTTGCTGTAGGAAGACAATGTTTGGGACATAGTAAGGAAATCACAGTAACACTATTCATGAGCAGAGGTCCCGAAAAGCCTTTGTTGCAAGTTTGGTGAAAAAATTCCCAAAAATTACTGTGTTACAAGCGTGCATTGAGCAGTTTCCATGCACACTTGTAACTTTGAGAATTTTTAATATTTTTACTCCAGATTTTCAGCATTGCCATTTTTTCACACCTCCTTATGAACAATACTGCTGTCTTTTTCCATATCCTGCCCAAAATGTGTTTTAGCACATTCGGTGCACAGTGATGCAGTCACTGTAGGAAAACAATGTTCCAGACAAAGTAAGAAAATCACAGTAACACTTTTCATAAGCAGAGGTCCCAAATGCCTATGTTAAACAGTTGGTGAAAAAATTCCACAAAATGACTATGTTACAAGCGTGCATTGTGCAGTGTCCACATACACTCCAGATGTTCAACATTGCCATTTTTGCACACCTTCTTATGAACAGTACAGCCGTCATTTTTCACATCCTGCCCAAAATGTGGTTTTGCACATTTGGTGCACAATGGTGCAGTCACTGTGAGAAATCAACATTTGGGACAGATTAAGAAAATTATACTGCCACTGTTCATGAACAGAGGTCCCAAAATACCTAGGTTAAAAATTTGGTGAAAGAATTCCAAGAAAAGATTGTTAGGAGAGTGTGTTGCACAGTTTTCATGCACGCTCATAATTTTGAGAATTTTTAATATGTTCACTCCAGCCAGCCTACCGGCACAGTGGTTGGAATTCCGCTTGCGATGCTGGTGACCCGGGTTCAGCAAAAGACTTGGGTCATTGGAGGGCTGGCTGGGGGGAGAAGGATCGAGCAATCCTTGGACTGCTCTGCTTCTCCAGGGGAGAGGGTGGCATCATGTTTGGTGCAACAGTAACACCTGGCAGAGGCTGGGTTGTCACAAGCACCGATGCAGTACATCCTTTCTGGGGCAGGGCAGATGCTGGCTGTCATTGCACATCCCTTCCCCTGCCTATAGGGGAAAAACTCCTGCAGTTAAGGGCTGCCTCTATGAAGCCTTACCTCTGGCTTCAAATTAGCCTCCTGTGGCCTGCTCTCCTGTTAGATACTAGACTTGCAGCACTTAAAGGGGGAATAGGTGCCACAACCCTGCCCTCTGGAGGGTAAGCCAGGGGTGCTGTGGAGAGCATGGGCTGATGACGGGATGTGGGAGCTGGAGGTCCATGACCATGGTGGATGTTGGTGACCCCTGCAGCCAAAAAGCATAGTAAACAAAACAAAAAAATATATATTTTTTCACTCCAGATTTTCAACAGTGCCATCTCTTCACAGCTCCTCATGAATGGTGCAGCTGATATTGTTATGTGGTGCAGAATGGCACGGTCACTGTGGGAAATAACATTTGGGACACATTAATAAAATTGCAGCGACACTGTTCCTGAGTAGAGGTCCCACATGCTTTCATGAAGTGGGGTCACAAAAAGGCCATGTTGAAAATTTGGAGTGCAAATACCAATAAACGCCCAGGGTGTTAGGGTTTCTAACCATAATGTCCCACCCTGTACAGACTAACAGGCATCAGGGTGTGATTTTAGATTGTCAGCTGTAATGCTCATGCCATTGCACCCCCAACCCCACCCTGCAGCCACTGACAGCCATCCAGGTGTGCCTTGGACTCTTCGACCCCAAAGTTCACACCATTCTCCTATGCTGCACCCATCTCAACATATTTCCTTATGAAATGGGGTGAGTGTAAGGCCCAATGACCCAAGGCACAACACAACACTTGTCAGAGTCTACAGAGTAGGGTTAGGTGAAATGGCATGAGTGTTGTGGCCAACGACCCAAAAGCACACCCCAATGCCTGTCATTCTCTGCAGGGTGGGGTGGGATTGACCTTGGTTCTATACTTCACTGCCATTCCTGTTATACATCTCTCTAATGCCTGCACTACCAATGCCAATTCCAGAGAGACAACATTCGGCATTGACAAATGCTTGTTTATTCTCTGATGTTTCTTCTTGGAAGTCCTGTCTACTTTCACACACTAGTTCTTCTTTCTCAGCCTGAGTATAATATATCTCAGATTCTCTAACCTCTCTCTCCTGTGCCTAGTTCTGGTACTGGTTGCCTCATTCCCTGCCGATCTGATAATCCTATGAGCTTGTCTCCAGTAGGGAACTGAAGCATGATGGGGCCATCACATTATGTAGGCAGTAATGATGCATGTCAATACGGACAGCCCTGGCTAGCAAATGTTTCTGGGTGGTCCTAATGCCAATGCATTATAGTTCCAATGGTATGGCTCGGTGGAGGAGATTCTCAAAGCTGTCCTCCAAGATTATAGCAAGTGACTGTTTTTTTGTTATATACTCCTTTTATAGATTGGCAGATACTATCCAAGAAAGCTTGGTGTATTTGGGACCTGAGTTCTCTTTTCTCAAGAGGTTTTGCAGTTGATAAGATTATACTGG
Source organism: Neoceratodus forsteri (assembly GCA_016271365.2). Taxonomy (NCBI): domain Eukaryota; kingdom Metazoa; phylum Chordata; order Ceratodontiformes; family Ceratodontidae; genus Neoceratodus; species Neoceratodus forsteri. The sequence continues at coordinate 1,024,816,322 of CM028129.1, forward strand.
TGTTTTCGCAAATGAGTGCATACTTTTTCCACAATGATGTATCTTTGAAGGGTCCTCCATTATAAGGTTCTCTAATGGAGAGAAAGGGACAGTGCTCCAATGTCCTGCATTTCTTCTAATACAGTACTGAACTTGTAAGTAACTTTAGTGGCTAGCTGGAATTCCAAATTTAGTCTTAAAGTTGTCAAAGTTAAATAGTTGAAAACTAATCAAAGAAAACACAGCTCATGGTCACAGTGCATTAGATAAATTCCAACTACTAGGAAAAAAAAACTCACACTCACGCTGCAGGTCCAATGCTGAGACAAAGCACGGCAGTGCAAAACATCGAGACTTGGTGGAGGGGTCAGTTTCGCTGTTCTGCACAGTTTGCTGAAAATAAATTTATCTCAGCATTAGACCAGCAGTGGGTGTGAGCATTTAATGGTTGTTGATTTTCATATAACTCTTATGGTAGAAATATTCGAAAGATGCCATGGATCATTCTGGCAGGATGGGCTAATGATCACCCACCCCACTAGTAACCTGCCAGCCAGAGGACAAAGAAGGAAGACAGGGAGAGGGCTTGGTAGGGCTCAGAGCAAAGGTAAATTGGAGCCCAACCATGCCTTCCTTCCTTCATGACAGCCTATCAAGTGGGCTGCACAAGAGCAACAGGAAGAACAGAGGGCGTACAAAATGACTAGGTCATTAAGTGGCTCCCTGCTAAAAACCTGTGCAAAATAGACATCACAGTGAACTCAGCCCAATGAGACAGCTGGCAGATGGACACTTTGTAGCACAACAGGGAGACAGGAAAGCATCGGAGGAGTATAACAAGAACCTAGACTCTTCAGGCATCAGCAGGAAGAAGAGGGAGACTAGGAAGTTCAGCCTAACAACTGTGGTAAGTGTCATATTAAACTAATGTTGCAGATCACACTGCAGAGGAGTGAGGAAAGTGAGGGGCACAAAAAAATTAGGGAATAGGTAGGACACCCTATCTAGGGTAGTGGTAAAAAAGGGTTTTAAGTAAGTAAGGGCAACACATAAAGTTGGGAATTGGTGAACAATTCTATCTAGGGTAAGGGTAAAAAAGGGTTTGGAGTAAGCAAATGAGCAAGAACAGGCAGGGTAGTAAATAGATATGTATAGGAGGAGCAATGCAGTGGTTGTTGGGTGGCAGTTTTCAGGGAGACTTTCTGGAAACTGCAGTGCTGCCCCATCTACTTGCACCTTGCTGTGCTGAGAGACGAGATCGCTAGACTCCAGGCCAAGCTGGCCAGGATTTGGGGGGGCTCCTCCCACACCCAGGGACCAACAAGTCCATCACCACTGCCTCAAAGGGTATCAAGGAGGAGAAGCGGCTGGACTATGGTGGGCTCGGGAAGGGTGAGGGTGGTGGATCAAAGGCACAACCCCCACAGTACCACTACACAATTCCTACACCAGTCTGGTGGAATGGGACTGCCCCATGGAGGCACCCATAGTAGTGACTAGGGAGGATGTGGGGGACCTCTGTGGTGGAGTCACCAGGGAGTGTGGCAGAGTACTCCAGAGGAGGAGGAGGAGGAAGCAACTCCTGGTGGGGGACTCCATTTAAAAGAAGATAGATTTAGGGCAGGAAGAGAGGGGGAGTGGGAGGTTAGGTACCAACCCGGTGCCATGGCTTGGAGGGATGGATAGCAGATCCTGAGGATCACTAGTGTAGCAGGATGGGAGGGAGAGTTGGATGTCATTTTCCACCTAAGGACTAATGACCTGGCTAGGGACAAGGTTAGGATAGTGCAAAAGGAGTTCATGGAGCAGGAGAGAAATATTAGGCAGGTAACATGCTCAGTGACCTTTTCTTAGGTACTACCTGTCTATGACGGGGGGAGGATATGGTGCTCTATACTAGGAGTTTCGACCAGTGGTTGAAGAAGTGGTGCAGAGGTGAGGGATTTGACTACATTGAGGACAGGGGTCCCACCTGGAGGTATAAGGGCTTGTACAGGGGAGATGTCCTGTATCCATTCAGGAGGGGGATCCAGGTTCTCAGTGAGCAGCTTAAATGTTTCACTTGTGAGCATTTAAGTTAGCCAAGGGTGGTGGTGGTAGGAAACAGGGAGACATAAACTGTCCTCTATCCCCACCCACATGCTGAAGAAGTCAGTAGGGAGAACCCAAAGGGAGACAAATCCTCAAAGTTACCTGATAACAAAAAAAAAAGCAAAATAGTAGAAATGAAGAGAGATGGGAATAAGGGCAGAAGGGATAAGGAGAGAAGGGAAAGGGTGGTGGCTGACAAGCAGAGTGGTAGCAGAATTTAGGAGGTCTTGTTCACAAATGCTTGAAGTCTGGGAAATAAAATTCTGGACCTAATGGCCATTATGGCAGAGACTGACCTGGACATTGTCACAATTACTGAGTCAAGCTGCGGTAAGAACTATGACTGGGACATAGCCATACCAGGCTGTACTTTGTTCCAGAAGGACAGGGTGGGTAAGAAAGGGGGAGGAGTGGATCATTACATGAGGGATAGCATGAAAGCCACAGAGATAAAGGGAACACAGTGAGAGGCTGAGGTACTGTGGGTCACCCTGGAGATGGGGAATGGAGTTGCTATTCAAACTGGCATGATCTACAGACCTCCAGCATGGGGAAGGGAGATGGATAAAGACCTAGTGGAAGCCATCTAAAAGATGTTAAATAAGGGGGAGGTGCTGCTGGTGGGGGACTTTCATCTGCTGGATGTAGTCTGGAGCATCCCAGTTGCAGCTTCAGCTAGGAGCAGGGACATCCTGGACTCCCTGCAGGACATGTTTCTCAAGCAACTAGTAAAGGAGCCCAGTCATGAGGGAGCAATATTGGACCTTATACTCACTAATGGGGACAGTGCTGCAGATGTCACGGTGGGTGGCCATCTGGGGTTCAGTGATCACTGTATGGTGTGATTCAATATAAGAACTGTGGCAGAAGTGAACCATACAAAGTCAAGGGTCCTGGACTTCAGGAGGGACAATTTTACAAAGACGAGGAAATGCCTCAGGTATGCCCTGGCAGAGGGAGAGGACTTGGGTGGAGTGGAAGAACAGTGGGCAAAACTAAAAGTGGGGATAGTGAGGGCAACAAACCTCTGCATCAGGCAAGTAAGCAAAAGCAAGAGGAAAAAGGGACCACTATGGTTCTCGAAAGAGGTGAATGGGAAGGTAAGGGCAAACAAAATAGCATTCAGGAGGTATATGGAGATACAGAGGGAGGAATATATGGAAGTTTATCAGGAGAAGCAGAGGGAGGCAGGGAAAGCAGTCAGGAATGCAAAGGAGCAAATGGAGAAGAAAATAGCTCAAGCAATAAAGATAGAGGACAAGACATTTTTCAGGTATGTACTATAAACAAAGGGAGAAAGACCAGGGGAGGGATTATAAGACTAATGAGGGAAGGGGGGAGAGTGCAGAAAGGGACACAGAAAAAGCAGACATCCTGAAGGAATACTTTTGTTCAGCATTTATAGAGAAAAGGAAGGAAAGGGGCCACAGATACATGTCAGGGGCATCAAAGGAAGGGAGGTGGACACTAGTCCATTTACAGAGGAGAAAGTCCTGAAGGCACTCACAAATCTGAAAGTGGGCAAGGCAATGTGGCCAATGGGATACACCCAAGGTTATTGGGGGAGCTCAGAGAGGTGCTGGCTGCACTTCTGACAGTCCTATTCAACCATTGGCTGGAGATGGGAGTGGTCCCAGAGGACTGGAGGAGGGCAGATGTACTCCCGCTTCTCAAAAGTGGAAGCAGGGTCGAGGTTAGCAATTACAGGCCAGGTTGCAAGACTTCAGTGGTAGGGAAAGTAATGGAATCAGTACTGAAGGAAAAGATTGTGGAATATCTTGAATCCAGTGGCTTAGAAGATCTGAGGCAGCATGGATTTACTGGGAGAAGGTCATGTCAAATGAATCTGATAGATAAGGGTGGAGTGGTGGATGTGGCCTACCTAGATTTCGGTAAGGCCTTTGACACTGTTTCACATAGGAGACTTGTGTACAAGCTGGGCAGCTTGGGAGTGGGTCCAAATGTGATAAACTGGGAAAGAAATTGGTTGAGTGATAGGTGACAGGGTGGTGGTAAAAGGAGTTCACTCCCAGGAAGGAAGGGTGACCAGTGGGGTGCCACAAGGATCAGTACTAGGACTGGTCCTCTATGATATCTTTATTAGCAACACTGCAGAGGGGCAAGAAAGGAAGATGTGCCTTTTGCAGATGACACTACGATCTGCAATAAGGTACTGTAGACAATCTGGGGAGGGTGTGAGTCGAAAAAATGAATATGAATCAAAGAAAGCTTGAGTAGTGGTCAGGTGTGTGGCAACTAAATTTCAATGTGAAAAAGTGCAATATCATGCATTTGGGGTGCAGAAACATGGGGCAGAGTACAAAATGGGGGAGTGGTATTGGTGACCACCAAACAGGAAAGAGACCAGGAGGTAATCATATCAGATGACCTTAAGGTGGCCAAACAATGTGACAAGGCAGTGGGGAGAGCCAGTGGCATGCTATGGTGCATAGGTAGGGTTGTGATACTGCTGCATAAATCACTGGTGAGACCACACCTAGAGTGCTGTTTCCAGTTCTGGAGATCACATCTCTGTAAGGATGTAGTCAGAGCAGAGGCGATTCAGAGTAGGGCAACTAAAATGGTACAGGATTTGCATCAAAAGCTCTATGAGGAGACAGTGAAGGACTTTAAATATGTACACTCTAGAGAAAAGAAGGAAGAGGGGGATATGATCAAAACTTTCAAATACCTCACAGGCATAAATAAGATTCAAGAGGGAAGTCTTTTCAGAGAAAAAGATGCCCAAGAACAAGAGGTCATGCTATGAGGTTGAGGGGTAGGCTTTTGAGAGATGTAAGGAAGTACTTCACAGAAAGAGTGATGGATGCCAAGAACAGTCTCCCTGTGGAGGCGGTGGGGGCAAAAACTGTAGAGGATTTCAAGAGGTCAAGGGATAGACATAAGGAATCCTTAGTGGTAAGGAAGGGGGGGAGCCAGAGATCAAGTAGGGCATAAGGTGTTACAGTAGGTATGGAAAATGGGCAGAGCCGACTAGGTGGGCTACGCAGTCCTTATCTGCCATCAGTTTCTATGTTTCCACTATTTTTATGTTTCTGTTTGTATGCCAGGTCCTAAGAGACTGGGTCTTTCCACCCATGGGTAGATTATGGTTATATAATTACCAGGACTTCCTTTTCCCATAGGGAAACCATGATGTAATTTGCCAGTATAAAGGAGCATTTATAATGGTGAACACACGCCCAGTTTCCTTCACACTGCACAGGTGCCCCCACCTCTGAAACTGTTCCTCCTAGCGACTGTCCACCTGGTCTTTCCCCCTCTGGACCGCTACTTGAACTCTGCGGTAAGTGCTGGCAGGCAGAAACTAATCAAAATGAGGGAAATACCCTCAAAATGTTGGCTCCACACAAAACTGAATTTAAAAAAAATGTAAACAAAAGCAACCGACTGACTGTAGAGCACGTGCTCACACCTAAGCAGACTGCAGTCGCACAAGAACATCTTTTTTATTTGATATACTTGCTTTGGCAAAAAAGGAAATCTCAGCAATTATGTAAAATAAAATATGGGTCTGGGTGTGTATAAACTCGAATTTACACACACCCTCGGGGTTAGGTGCTACACATAAACCTCTCGAGCTTCACTCTCGGGGTTTGTGTAGCATCAAACCCCTTGGGTGTGTGTAAATTCTCATTACACACCCAGACAAATACTTTATTCTCTATTTAATATTGGGGAGAAGTAGTATACTTTGGTCTTATGACCTACTAATGGTGTGACTTCCTGCCATGCTTTTACTGTAGTTTTAAAAAAGTAGAAACTGGTTCATAGGGGTGTGGTAAATATTTATTGGTAGTGTTAAGATTAGTATGTCAAATGGATTTGTGTATGTTCTGTTTCTGTCAAGCTGGTGCAAGCTCTTCTGGTCTGACCCATGAAAGAGCTGTTCAATTTGTGCATCATAGAAATACTATAGAATGCCTGGTTAGCCTAAGCCAGCTTTTTTCTGGAGGTGGCATATCGTTTCTGTAATTTTAAACTTTTTTTTATTCTTCCAAATGAATGTTTTTATTTTATTTTCAGTTTGTACAAATAATTTTTTTATCTTGCCAGATTGGCAGTCAGAATGAGGAATGGTAGGGAGGGCAGAACGGAGAAATTCCTTTGCCACTTACCATAATTTCCTTTTCTATTTGCTCCAACATTGTCAGTTGGGAGTTAATACATATTGGTACTGAGATGCACACTAGCATGCTGGTACAGTCCAAAGCCATCAATCAACATAGAACCTTGGGCACATAAGGATTCTGAAAGCAGCAGTTACTCAGTCCCTTTGTCCACGCAGTATCTACCCTTAAAGAAATAATTATATGAAATGTTTTCATGCTGCACACATAAAACTACCCAAGTGATGTGCGTGCTGCAAGTATGATTTAAATGTTAAATTGGAACTGATTGCATGAATATGGCATATGTGCAGCAAGCAAGTGTGGAAACCATCATTTTTAGGTTAAATTGGGAAAACTGCATATATTTGACATGGCTGCAAAAAGCAAGTGGTCACTGATAACTGCACACATAAAAATTAACTGACTTGATCAGGATCACACCATACACAATTGGAGGATGATGAGACTCAAACCCAAGTCTTCATGGCTCCAAGCCATCTGGCTTGCAGTGCAATGCCTTTAACCACTAAGCCATACTGTCTGCACACATATGGCTCACTTGTACTTCAATTCATACTGTATCTGATTACATCTGCAGGCATGCGTCATGCTTGTAGCCACTGTTATGCTTTTCAGTTTCCTTCTCTTATTCATCTCAGTTTCACAGTTAAACTGTAGCACACATTCCAGTGGAAACACATGTGGTTTTCCAACCCCCAATACACAAACGTACCCACAAAACTACTTAATTACTTCTGTCTGGTCTGTACTCCTACTATTTTCCCTCCATATTTTTGAATGCTTCCACGTAAACAGGCTTTAAGGTGCAAACACAAAGTAGCAATAACTTGACACACCCACATGGCCAGCCTCCCCCATGCACACACCCCGCATCGGGTACGGCCATGCTGCTACAGACAACCCACCAAGTATAGATCTAAGTAAAAAGTCTCTTACTTGAATACTGGGAGCCAGAGGCAGGAGTCTTTAAGAGATGATATCCATAGGTCAGAGTTCTGGGGCGTACCCTCTTGAAATGAATGGAGTTATTTTTTATTACTATTTTATACATTATAATGGTGATTTGGAGAATAATGAAGGCCATAGTTCTACTAACAATGCCCTTGTTAGTCGAGCAGTGGCCTTCATTAATCTCCAACTCTCCATCAATAATGTATAAAATAGTAATAAAAAAAAATACCCCCATTCATTTCAATGATGCACACCCCTGCAGTCTCCTTGGGGGGGCTATAAGCCTGACTATAGTGGTGCTCCAATTGTTTGTGCATACTATACCGCTCAACTGTCTGTGAATGCAAGGGACAGCTCTAGAATGTCTGTAACATCTCTAAAAGTTACAACTTATTTGCTTTTAACTGAAAAGTGATATGCAAATCAGGAAAAATTCAAATGTATAAGATTCATCTGTATATACCTCGGAACAGTGCATCAGATTTGGGCTTAAACCCACCCAGTTACTAACCAATTTTTTTCCTGGCTGAAGTTCTGCCCCCCACCAAAAAGAACTCTGTCCTGATTTTTCTCCCTGATTTTATTCCATCAATACCCATCCCCTATGGGTCATGAAGCTACCCAAAGGTGAAGAAATGTGAAAAACACATTAATATTTCAGTCCTTCCTCCTTCCCCAATCCCCCTGTAAAATGATTATTTACTTTTACTTACCCATCCATGTGGCCAGAACCTGCAGCCTGGCACAGTGTGCCACCAGCCCAGTTTTCAGTGTGCTCCCCTTTTCTCCTTCCGCCAGAAACTGGATGGTAGAACTGACCATCACATGTCCCCACGTGGTCCTCGAACAAGTCACCTCACCTACCAAACCCACCCAACCTGGGTTGCTTCTTCTTGCTTGGTTGCTGCTGTCACACTGCACTGATCAAGGACTATGAAGGCCACCCACACCACTGTCACCACTGCTGCTAAGCCTAGCTTGCAGCCGTGGGGGTTTGTACTGTTTTTTATGCATGGTGAGCCTAGTAAAATAAGTAGGTAGCCTACTCTTGAGTTAACTTCTAGCTCACCCTCTGCACTTTCAGCCATCAGGGGAGATGGAGACTCATTAAGAGCAGGCCAACAAAAATATGCTGCCACAACACTGCTATTGAGAGTTCAGTGCTCACTGACTCCTCCAAGCTGCAGTGTGCAGTCTGTCTACTCTTTGGTGTGAAAGACACTGTTGCACTTGCAAGACTCTTGCCCTCTTTCTTGGCTGTAGCTCATCCACATCACATATGGCTCTGCCACTGCTAATAGGTGGAAAGAGTGGACAACACAATACAGGCACATTCGAGTATGGAGAGTACCTGCAGCGTGAGCACACACAGGCCAGGTAGACACTAATAGTGCAAAATATTAAATCCAAATATAATGCCATTATTGCCACACCATAAGAACAACCTAAGCTCAAATACATGGGGGGAAGGGGCAACTGCCTCTGCCCAACCTAAATGGCACAGCTGCTTAATGGCAGAAATTTATTCTCAGGTGCTAATGCAATGGTTTCCACTGTGCTCTGATGTACTGTATCTCCATGTTTCATGATAGATCCTGAATATCATGTGGGCTAGTGTCCCTCATTGTCCCTCATTTTGAGTGTCTATGTCCCTCTTTTCAGTGAGAGAATGTAAGGTATGGTGCATGCTTCCAAGACCCTACTCAACACAAAGAGTGCTGAGCATGGCCATAGTGTATATGCTCAATACAAAATGACAAAGGGGAATTAAGTGAGATGAAACATCATGGAGAAACACATTTGTAGCACTAAATATGCATAAGGGATTTGCATGGTCCAAAACAAAAAGGACAGGCTTCACCACAAAGAGGCCCCTCTTTGTACATCTGGAATCGGGGATGTTGACTGGCTTTATCCTAAGCATTTAATGCAGTAAGCAAACAATACTTCACAAATTAATGGTGATTTAATGACAAAAATCAAAAGCCATTAAACAACTTGCAGAAGGATCAGAATTAGTGAGTTTACCTAATTTTTATGAGAATACAAATAATCATGTATTTTAATGAATCTAATTGCTAGCAGTAGTATAAGAAATAGAAACTGATTTTTTTTTTAGATGGGCGTTGTACCAGCTTAGCTGCTGCACACATGGCAGGCATGCAGCATGTGAACCTGATGTGATGTTTATATGATGTTTGCGCCAGCTTAACTGCTTCACTCATGTCAAGCATGCAACACATGAACCTCAAGTAATTTTTAGAAGATATTCACTCCAGCTTACCTGCTGCACACATGTCAAGCTTGCAGCATGTGAACCTGATTTGCTTTTAAACCTGATTCACTTAGGATCACTTTGTGTATGCGAACTGCAGGCAAACATTGCACAATTAAGCATGTGGCATGCATTCTACATGTACGCAGCACATCTATATTTCTGTAAGGGTATGCACACCTGTGAAACTACCAATCTCCATGTTGCCCAGTTCACTAACTCTCTCCACAACCAAAACAACTTTCTGATATGTAAATGTAAATGATACAGTGTATCAACTGATAAAAATGGCGCTGAACAGTGCACCCGACTGGAAGCGGCGCTCAATGGAGTCAACTTCTGCTGCCTCCCCGACTCTCTGAGGATCCCCAGCCTGCCTCCTGGAACTCAATCTTGGATCCCCAGGAAGGGATCCCTGCCTGAACGGTGCACCTGACTGGAAGTGCACTTAACGGCCGCAACCTCGGCCGCCGCCTGACTCTCGGAGGATCCCCAGCCCACCCTCCTGAAACTCAGTCTCGAATCCCCAGGAAGGTACGACCGCCAAACTCTTTAGGAGCTGAACACTCAATTGCTGCAACCCGATTGGTGTGGTGTTATTCCCAGTGGCCCATGACTGGACCAGCCGGCTTCTGCACCTCTACCATTGGTGCACTTTTTAGCCCATTCTCTAGGCTGCTAATCTTTGTTTCCTCAACGCTAAGTTAACTTGCTTTTTGTATTTTAAACAGCTATCCTTATTTTTAACTGCACTGTAATGTGCAAGTAAGCTGCTTAGTTGTTTATCTGCACTGTATTAATTCCATTTACACTGAGCTAGCCAGAAACTAGTAGAAATTCTAACGTTGTAGTCAGCCCTGTGTTTTGTAAGGACCTGCTACTGATTATTTAAGCGCTCCTCTACTTTCTATCTAAAACTCCTCTTCTGAACCCTGCTACAACTTGAACAGCTGTAGCCCAGACCACCCCCACAACTGTCATTTCCCTATAACCATCTTTTTTTTTTTAAATCTGGCTCTATTTTTCCCTGGGCATTCACCGCCACTCCCCTCTCACCCGATCTCAACCTCCCATTCTCCTCACTCTTAATTACACTCTTTAACTCCCTTTGTGTACTTCCACCCCATCCACAGCCACTCTACTCCTCTTGCATAGTGATTTCTTTTCACCCCGGCCCCCGCTGATGGTCTGCTGCCAGCCTCCTACCCCTCCTTCTCTGCATTTAAAAATTTTTATTAACTTCTGTTCTTTTTCCTGGCCCCACTAGTGATCACTGCCTGAATGGCACACCCAACTGGAAGCTGTGCTTAAGGGCCACAACTTCGGCCACTGCCCCGACTCTCCAAGGATCCAGAGCCCACCCTCCTGGAACTCAAGTCTCAGAACTCCGGGAAGGTATGACCACAAAACTCCTTAGGAGCCGAACACTCAGTTGCTGCAATCTGATGGGTGCAGCATTGTTGTTAGTGACCCATGATTGTACTGACCGGCTTCTGCACCTCTACCATTGGTGTGCTTTTTAGCCCACTCTCTAGGCTGCTAATCTCTGTTTCCTCAATGCTAAGTTAACTCTCTTTTTTCTCCCACCCCCAACCCCCTCTCAGGCCTCCTTTAAATATACACTTGTCCCTTCCACCTCAGGGCTCTTTCACCCTTTTGGTTTAGCTCACCCAGCCTTAAACCCCACCTTCCTGACTGTGCAGCTTATACAACCTACAGCTAGGGAAGCCTAAATCAGTGGTTATTTCCTGCCAAGCTGTGATTCTTACTGTAACCAAAGCATGACTTGTATAAACCTGGCTCTTAAGCTGATAGTAGTGGTGGTGATGTTGCTACACTGCCCTGTTGTCCCTGTGGGCACTACAGATCAAACTCCCTATAAAAATGTGTCACTTAAGACCATGCACTACATACAAGGCATGACCATGGGGACCCACAACATCAATACCTTGGCCCACTACACCCCAATCTGGCACCTTGGCTACCTTCTGAAGCTTCAAGTGTATGGCACACCCGAGAACTTTCCAATATTGGTAGTACTCTGCAACATCACAGGGTGGCCCCGGAACCGTACTGGCAAGAGGAACAGATGCTAACAATCAAGCTAGTCTGCAAAATGCTTAAAACCTATCTCCTCAGAATTCTGCTATTGCTACTTTTGCTCTCTGGCAATGTCCACCCCAACCCAGGACCAGCTGGGCTGACCTCACACCCTCTGAACAGGAGGGAGGGGTCCCTTACACTGGCATCAATCAATGTCTTTTTGGCACTTGCCCCTTCTCATCCACCCCACTACTCTCCCCCTCTACCTTCCCCCCTCCTCCTCCTTCTTGCACTTTCCACTTTCACTTTCTGTGTTTTTTGACAGTTGCCTCTGGCAGCATCTTCTTCTCGTGTCTCACCAAGTTCTCATTATCAATGTTATCCCTGTCCTCTGCATGCCCCTAGTACCACCTAATCTGTATGTACTCATGTGATGATAAACAACTGTAACCTGTAATCCTGTCATAATGTCCTGCTTGTTTGTTCTCATCCTGACGTGGAACCTTTGTAAAAGAGCTTTGGCTCAAAGGTAATTGTAATCCTAGACTCTAATAAATAAAATAAATAAAAAACAAAATGTCTGTAGCCTCCTCAGCAAACTTGATAACCTCCAAACCTGGGTACAGCAACATAATCCTGACATCCTCTCTGTTGTCAAAACATGGCTAAACCCAAAGATACTTGACACCACAGTCACTATCCCTGGATACTCTATCTTCAGGCAGGACAGGATTGCAAAATGAGGTGGGGGCTGTGCCATCTACCTGAGGGATACCTTTATGGGCCATGTCATTCCATTCTCAAACCTTGGATTCCCATCTCAGGTCCTCACCATCAATGTTCTCCTAGGGGCCCATAATAAGGAGCTTACTGTAGCTTCTGTGTACTTACCCCCAAAGGACCAGGCATATGGCTTTGATAGCATCATGAAATACCTAAGGGGCCTTCACCATAACTCAGAAACTGTAATACTGGGTGACTTCAACATAAACGGGCTTTTGCCTGAGGCCTGATCCTACAAGAATGCTGTCACAGCACAGCACCTCACTCAGCTTGTCCCCATTTCTACCAGGTGCAACTATAGGACTAGGTCATATACCTTACTTGACTGGATACTGTCAAATCACCCCAAACAAATCTCTAATGTCTCAGTGCTCCTTGACACCATAAGTGACCACTCACTCATTATCTGTACCTGGGTTAACAAATACACTAAGCCTACTCCTAAAATAATTTACACCAGGGTGATATAATACGGGAACTTTGAGCTACTAAAAAACACATCTATGCAGACTGGACTTGACACCAATTGATTCAGTCAATGATACTAACCAAGCCTTGGACTTGTTCATCAACTACTTTACTGCAACCTGCGATATCTATGCACCAGTGAAAAAAATGAAGGTTAACGGAAGGTCTAACCCATGGATATCCCCCAAGCTAATTACTCATCTCAAACAAAGGGACCATCTCTGGCATTGTGCTTGAGCCACATCTATGCAAGGGAATATTCAAAAATACAAATCTGCAAGAAATGACTGCACATGAGCTATATGGAATGCTAAAAGCAAATACTTCTGGGTGGCACTCTCCAACTCCTGGGGAGATGGTAAAAAATTCTGCAGTTAACATGAAAGACTTCACAGGGAAGGATCCTAAGTCCCCACCCACTATGCTCAACATCAATGGAATGCCAATGATGGACCTTGGTACTATCGCCAATACCTTCAATAATGCGTTTTCAAACCTGGGCACTGTCCTTCCACCTGATTTGTTTGATGCCCCTACAACCAGTACCCACTATGACACTGCTTCCCATGTACACTCAGCCCCGCAGTTCTACTTTAAAGAGATCCCAATGCACTTAGCCAGAACCTATATTCGCATGGCCCTCTGCAATACAGGTTACAGCGGTGACTCCCTCAACCTGAAGCTTATTGCACTAGTCCTAGAAGAAATCCTTGAATCCCTGACAAAGATCTTCAACCTTTCTCTAAGGTTGGCTCAATTCCCCATCACTTTGGAAACAGGCGACTATCACATCCATACACAAAAGTGGAGATAGGTCACTGCACACCAACTACAGGCCTATTTCCATCCCCCCCCCCCTTATCTAAAGCACTGGAATGAATAGTATCGGACCATATAGTCAAGTACCTGGAAAAATATGAAATCCAATGCCCAGAACAGCATGACTTTAGAAAAGGCATAGCACCACCACTGCACTGTTGGAATTTATGGGACTCATCTACGCCACTCTCGACCAAGGAAAGTGGGTGGGCGCAGTGTTCATTGACCTAATGAAAGCCTTTGATACTATCAATCGCCTACTCCTACTCAGGCAACTGGCAACTATCGGGCTCTCCAATGATGCACTGCTGTATTTTGCAAGCAACCTCGGGGGGAAGGATCTAGCGTGTTAGGATTCTCGGTGTCACCTCAGATGAAAAACAGGTCCTCTCAGGAGTTCCACAGGGGTCCATCCTGGGACCACTACTCTTTAGTCTCTTACTGAACAGCCTCCTTAGCATCTGCTGCCAGAAAGTACTGCTCTACGTGGATGACGCAGTCTTGTATACCAGTCACCATGACACTAAGCTCCTGGAGGATCAGCTGCAGTGTGGCTTCAAGCGTGTTGAAGAATGGTTCAGCTCACACAAACTGGTCCTGAACTATAGCAAAACAAAGGTTATGTCATTCTACAGTGCATGGAACAAGCATGAATCTCTCTCCCTTACCATCAAGAACTGCTCAGGGATTACACTTGAACTTGTTCCAGAGTTTAAATACCTTGGCATCACTCTGGACAGTTCCCTCTTCTCCGCTCGGCACATTGACAATGTCACAAAGGCTGCTAATATATGGATAGGCTTGCTCCACAGGCACAAACATTGCATGACTGCTGATGCCCTGAGACTGGCTATCTACAGCTCAGTCACCTCAATCATCAACTACGGGCTAGCCATCTATGGCTCTGCTTCCCCTACTGCCCTCCGCAGGATATCGGTCGCACTCAACGAAGCTTGCAGGCTTCTAACAGGCCCTGCCCATCTAATACAAACCTGTGAAATGTACGCCCAGGCCTGGTGGCTTCCACTCATCAGTAGGATCCAATATCAGCCTGCCTGTTAACAAAAGCAGTTCTCCTTGGGCTCATGCCACCAGGTGTTGAAAAGCTCCTTATTGCCCACAGAAGCACCCAGCATACCCAAAGTGCTCAACATCAAACCTTCCAGGTCTGCAGATGCCAGACAACAATGTGTCAGAGGTCATTCATCCACAGGACTCCTCAATGGCACAATACACTCAACAAAGAAACACTTTCAACTGCAACACTTGGCCCCTTTAAAAGGCAACTCCAACAACACCTCACCTCAACCAGTCAATGTGATTGCTTATCCTAAGGGGACCACCTCTCCTTTCACACTAGTCGATGTTGGCCCATAACCTCCCTTTGCAACTACTCTTTTGACTCCTGCTTTCCCTTTATTCACCCTTCCCCTCCCACTCCACACCCCTACCTCACCCACCCCACCCATCTTTAAGGCACTTTGTGGACATCGGTCCCTTCTACTCCTATCCACCATGCACCTCTACTACACCCCTCCTCTCAGACAATGGCCTTTGGCCTGCTTACTCCTTTCTGACCCCCACCTACCCTACCCACAGCAACTGTCATCTCATGTATAATGTTTACCCTGAAATTTTTCTTAATCTAGCTGATGTTGTCTCTCTCCATGAATGAGTGTAATATTTAAGCCTCATTCTTCTCTGTGTTTCAAGGTTGTGTAACATTGTTGACCTTTATATGTATGTTTACCCTCCATCTTTTGACGTGGAACCTTTGTAAATTAGCAGTTCTTGCTCAAAGGTATTTGTAATCCTAGAGTTAAATAAGGAAAAACATAAATAAATACAACAAAACAACAATTGAATAGCATACCTTATTTGAAGCTCTGTCTGAAATTAACTTGCTGAGGAACATTTTAGTCATATCTCTTGAACATCAGGCCTCTGATCCTTAAACTTTGCTGACTTGCTGCTAACAACACTTGCAACATGAAGCTTATACATAATTTAGCAGTGAATATAACACAAGAGAATGAATAAAGCACTAAATTGCTATGGTGAATTACCAATCAAGACTCAAAAATGGTAATCTTATAACCTATGGACTTGGAAAGTCTAATGAAATATAGAGGGGTCCATGGAGAACAGACAGTTTCTGATGTCTGGCTGTAATCACTGACAAGTTATTCCCCAGCATTGCTGGAGCTAACAGAAAAGGAAATTCTGGTAAGTATGAAGGAATTTCTCCATTCAGTATCACTTCATGTTGTCAATGGGAAGTTAATTTGCATGGAATCTAATAAGCAGCACCCATTCCAAAACTGGGTGGGGAAGAATAGTGTCCCATATATAATCATATGGGCACATTTGCTAATCACCATCTGTAAAACTCTGTGCCAGAAGGCTACATTGGCAGAACTGTATAATCTGTAGTGCTTAGTAAATGCGTGAACAGAGGACTGTTTTGCCCCTTTGCACTGTTCCAACACAGAGACCTCTCCTCTCTCTACCCAGGATGTAGCAAGAACCCTGGTATAATGGTCCTTGATCAGAGCAGGTGCATTTTTCTGCTCAGTTGCATACACCTTGGTGATGCAAGCCCTCACTTACCTGACTAAGGTGGCCTTAGAAGCCTTCTGACCCTTTTTTGCTACTCTAAGCAGAACAAAAAAAAGTTCAAATTTTCTAAAGTCCTCTGTCCTCTTTAGATACATTTCAACTGCAATGCAAAAATCCATCTTATGAAATTCTTTTTCTGTTGGATTAGCCAGTTTAGGACAGAAAGATGATAGACAAACATTCTGATTTATTGGAAGGCTGTAGGAACCTTAGGCACAAAAGATGGAACCATTCTCAACATCACCTTCTCCTTATGTATTATAAGGTAAAGCTCCTTATGGGAAAGAACCTGAAGTTCAATAATTTGTCTTGCTGAACAGGTAGCAATCAAGAAGCACACATTGTCAGATAAAATGTCCAAAGGCATGGACAAAAGCAGTTCAAAAGGAACCATGCACAGGGTGTGCAACACCAAGTTCGTATCCCAGGGTGGTACGGCAAAATGAAAAGATGGCTGACTTCTGCTCACCCCCTTGAGAAAATAGATAACACCCAAGTTGGCTCCCAGGGACATACTCATGGGTGTTCCTAGCATTGCTCCAAAAATGGACACCTGCCTCACAGAGTATTCAGAACTATACCTTTTCTATCTGCTGCCTGCAAAAAATACAAAAGCTGTATAACCATACTCTTGGATGGCCTGACACTTCTCTCTCTGGCCCAAATGGATAAGGTATTCCACAGATGGTCATCAGCAGCAGATGTGGAAACCTTCCTGGAGGCCATAAGGTTGTTTACTGCTTTCTTGGAGAAACTCTGTTTCAATGGTCTCCTCTTATCAGGACTCAGGCTGCCAACTGCATTGCCTCCTAGTACGGATGCAGAATAGGACCTTGTCTGAGAAGGTCCACTTGAAGTGGAAGTTGAAACAGAGCCTGGTGAGGCAAGGTTTACAAAGTCTGAGAAACATGGCCTTCTTGGCCACTCTGTAGAAATCAGGAGGACGCTTCCTCTTGACTGCCTTATTTTTGTATTACAGTACCTTGGGAACTAGTGGGATAAAAGGTAAGCTCTGTGAGAGTGACATTGCTTTGACAAGGCATCCACTGCATGGGGTCATAGCATTGCAAGACATCATGCTGCATGCATATATCATGCAGTGTAATATATTGGAAGCAGCATAACTCTTGTTTATGTGGGCTCCACCGCACCTCTCCAACTAATATATCTAACTCGGGGGGGGGGGGAATTTCAGTAAATATCACACAAAGTGTGAAAAAACCAAAAATGTTCATGGGTCTGGGACCGAGAATCAAACCCAGTCCCAAACACTCTGCCTGCTTCCTTTCCTGCCAGTGGTTCATCTCTTCAAGCCACAGCAGCTGCTTGGTGGAATCCTGTCCCAACAGAGGTATTATCCTCTGCCTGCGACAGACATAGGGTGGAGCAGCACACACAGAACCATTTGCAGTATTGCATCCACTCACTGTTCTATACTGCGCTGTTGCAGTTTTGGGGTTTAGTGGTACACTATTAAGCGTACAACATATTGAACCGGTAGGGGCATCCACCACCTTTGCCTGAGGACAACAATACTGGCTGAGGAACCTTGGTGCCTGACCATTTTCCTTTGACACAAAAAGGTCAAGCTGAAGTTGACTGAACCTTTGGTACAGAAGATCAAACACCTCCAAATTCAGGGTCCCATCCCTTGGATGAAGTCTTTCTCAACTTAGCCACTCGGCCTTCAAATTTAGTTCCCCTGCCAGGTGAACTGCAGAGAGAGACAGAAGGTTTGTCTCTGTCCACTGCAGAACCTTGGTTGCTTCTGCTAGCATACTTAGGCTACTTGTGCCCATTGATTTATTATGAATATCATGATAACAGAATTGTCTGACCTTCCCTGCATGACTCTGGATTGCATATGGCTCTGAAAGTGCAGCAGAGCTAGATAACACTGCTCTCATTTCAAGCCTGCTTATCTGGCGCTGCTGCTCACAGGGGCTCCATACCCGCTGGACCAAGACTTGATCCAGGACTGATCCCAAGCCTGACAGGCTGGTGTCAGTCATCAGAACTAGTTCTTGAGGGACTTTCAGGAGAGTCCCTTTGCTGAGGCTCTCAAGGTTCACCCACCATGCCAGTCACTACAGCACCAACTGTGATAGCATAATCTTAACCTGGTAGTTATCTAATTCTAAGGGACCATACCTCCAGCATCCTGTTCTGAAGAGGCTACATATGAAACCATGCCCACAGTGCTAGCTCTATTGCTGCAGTCATCAGTAGGGCTGTAAGTTTATCACGGCCAGCACGGAGTTCACGGATTCCGTGAAAACGGGTGTTCTCCGTGAATTCAATGACCCGCTATGGAATCGCAATTTTTTTGCTTGCTCATGTATTAGATGTGTAAAATCCTTCCATTTCCCCCCTTTTTACTTGAAATTGTTAGCAGAACATTGCCCAATTGGTAGCACAATGCCGAATTAGTGCTGATGCAGTGCCGAGATTAACTTTCAGCAAACATATAGTGGTTTTCACACGTGTATTTCATTCAAGCTGATTAATGCGAAGTTCAGACACACAATGAAGGTGTAAGTTTCAGCTCATCCAATCACCTTAGTCAATTGCCTTTCCCTCTATTAACAGTTACTGCCTCTGTTAACTTCTACTACCATCAAGTGCTCTCAATCACCTTTCAGATTTAATCCTGCCTTGATTTAACCTTAGCATGTTAAGTGGATAGCAAACTTTTACCCAGTGATGGCATGACCTTCAAGACCACTTCCCGAACCCGAGCAACATTGCACTAAGCTGTCTAAGTGTGCCAGTGCATAGCGCAAGCGTGGAGTGCTAATTTTCAAGATATGCTAGTTTTGCTGTCAGTTTAAAACTGCAAATTATATTAAAGCATACATACTTTTAAACTCTCTGAGCCTTCCGTGAAAATGGCACATTTTAGCCTCTAGGGGGCCGTGAAATTCGGCCAAAATCACAGTGAAAAAATTACAGCCCTAGTCATCAGTCCTGAAATCTGCAGAAATCTGTGAACAGGAACCACCAATTGGGATCTCAGTCACTGAATTTTCAAAATTAAGGTCTACTTACTGACTGAGGAAAGGAATACTTTCTCCTCATCTGTCTGAAACGCTGCCCCTAGGTGCTCAAACCTCCAATACAGTATTGAAGAGCTTTGTTCACAATTGACAACCCAGCCATGCATTTCCAGAAACCCCAATGTCCTTGTCACTGACCTTGCCAATAGTCATGCAGTTGAAGCCTAGATGAGCAGGTTGTCCAGAAAGGGGTATACTTGATGCCCCTCCTACTTCAGCTGCACCAGTACAACAGTTAGTATCTTTTCCCCCCTTCACTGGCCATGCCCTCCATCATACTGACCTTCCTAACCCTGTCACCCTGATTCTCATAGGCTTATCTTCCAACTCTGCCCTCCACTTGTCTTACTCTTTCAGCAGTGGGTGGTGGGCTAGGTCTTGAGCCACATGGACCAGATTCCAGCTCAGATCAGAGCCACATTGTCAGTACAGGGCCTGAGGAGAACTGGTATTCATCCTGATTTGCTGGGGCTTTTCTGCTTTTTCAGGTCCCATCCCTAGGGATGCAGGCAGCAAGGGTGTGCATTTACACACACATGACCATACTTAGAGCAGCACCAGCCTGAATCCTCCCTTCCCCTATGCCTCTCTGACTGCACTGCTACCTGTTATCCCACAGGTGGTAGTAGAGCAGCAAAGCTGGCAATGCTCCTTCGATAGAGGAGGAGGGCATCCTCTGGAACACGCTCTCCTCCTGCCCCCAGCTGGCCCCCGATGACCAGCACTCATTCCTGAATGCAGGTTGCTGGCATCGTGAGCAGTAGCACTGCTGCTGCACTGACGGTCTGTCTTGTACAATTAGTATCTTTGAAAAAAGCCTGGGCTCTGTTGCCATGCCAAAGGGGAGCACCTAGTACTGGAAATGCTGTCATTGAATTGTGAACTTCAGAAACTTCTGGTGCAACTGACAGATCTGAATGTAGATATTGCCATTCTTCAGATCTATAGATGCCAAATAATTCTCTAGTTGAACTGCCCAGATGGTGGTCCGCAAGAACTCCATCTTGAACAATGTGAGGTAGACAAATTTATTTAAAAGTTTCAGGTCCAGAATTGGTTGCCCCCCCAACTTCTTGGGGATTACAAAATAAATCGAGTAGAATTCTAGGCTCTCCTCATTTGGAGGAACTGAAACAATTGCCTCAATCTTTTTCAAGTGATCTAAGGTCTAGTTCACCACCTGCCTCTTCACTTGGTTTTGGGGTACCAGAGTCTATAGGAATCACCCTTTTGTGGGTACCAGGGAGAACTCTATGATGTACCCTATAGCCAGAACCTCCAACACCCAAGTGTCAGACATTAGTTGGGCTCATTATAGATATAAATTCTGTAGTCTTCCATCAAAGGAAAGTGGGCAGAGGTGGGCCCATGTGCCTTAAATGAAAGGCACCTCCTCTTTTTCCTGCACCTCCACTGCATCTGCAGGTGAAGGATCCTCTGTTACTGTTACTGTTAACACTGAAACCAGAACAGACTCACCTATTCCTCTGATTTCTGAAATTCTGAATTGGCCAAAAAACACCTTAGGCCTGCTGCTATTGGCCAAACTCATTGCTTTCTGTTGGTGCCTAGACACTGGTAGCTATCCTTTCTTGTCCTGGATATCATTCAGGACACCAACCAGCTCCAGCATAAATAACAGTTCTCCAGCAAACGACTTGTTAAACAGCTCTGACTTGGATATTTGATCTGTGACCCACTGTCAAAGCCACATGCTCTGCATAGCCACCACTATATGATAAGTGGATCAAGCTGACATCCACAAACTGTCCACTGCTGTATCCCCTAGAAAAGCAGAAGCCATGAAAATGTGCTGTAAGATGTGTGTTACCTCTGACTCTGGAGGGACAAAGCTGCCCAAGGCAGTAATACATGAGTTTCATGTTCTGAAAAACAAAAGATGCATATGTGGAGATCACGTAATGAGCTAAAGGGGGAAAGTAGGTTGCTCCCGGGCCGTGTCAAATATTGCACTGTAAATAACTACTTTTGACCTCACAATTTCATTTGCAAATGTGAATTCTCTTGCCTAAAGTGGTATAGTGTTCCTGGGTGCAAGCAGAAAACATAAAACAAAGTGACGCACTCACGATAGGCAAAGCCGTGAGAGGCCGAGAACATGGCCGAGAAGGAATGTGGAAGCCCCGAGTCTCTTGCT
Organism: Neoceratodus forsteri; assembly: GCA_016271365.2. Lineage (NCBI taxonomy): Eukaryota > Metazoa > Chordata > Ceratodontiformes > Ceratodontidae > Neoceratodus > Neoceratodus forsteri. The sequence continues at coordinate 1,024,837,718 of CM028129.1, forward strand.
GCAAGGTCACCAGCTGTGAAATGATCAAAACCTCACTCTCCGGTACCAGAGGAAAATGACGGCCAGCTGATTGAAAAGCGAGGAGGGCAAGCATCTTTGGATGATATTTCCGAAATTAAACATCTCCTCCAAGGGCTAGTGGCTGACTTCTCTACTTTAAAACCGGCACTGAAGGCCTTAACGCAACGGGTGGGGGATGTGGAAGCCAGGGTTGCCTCCTAGGAAAGGAAGATGGCTACAATAGACCATGAAGTGGTTACTTTGAAAAAACAAGTTAGGAAGCTGGAAAATCAACTCGAGGACCAGGAGTCACGCAGTCGGAGGAACAACCTCATAATGGCTGGTCTTCCCGAGTGGACGGAAGGATCGGACTGCTTATCCTTCATGCAGGATCTCCTTATGAAACTGTTTGGTCCATCACCCTTTGGAGATTCCTACAATATTGAAAGGACACACCGCTCTTTGAGAGAGACCCCCGGAGCTAGACCTCAGGTCCTTCTCATGTGCTTTTAAATTACAAAAAAAAATCCATGTTTTGTACAAAGCCAGAGCAAATAAAAATCTACAATGGAGCTGGGCATCTATCTGGCTTTTTCAGGACCTGACACCCTTGGTTCGGGAAAAACAGAAGGCATATGCAGAGATTAAGAAGAAGCTTTATCTTGCAGGGGTGAAGTTCAGACTCCAACACCCAACAATGCTGATTGTGAGGTTGCAGACTGGAGACAGTAGGTATGCAATGGCGGCTGATGCTGCAAAAGGCCTGTGGGTGGAGCTACCGGATTTGTTTAAATCTGCGACCTGAAGATTCGAGGTGCCAGGAGGCTCAACTTTAGTATAGCGGTGAGTGAGAGAGGGATTGATTGGGAAGAGCTACAAATGTATGTAGTGTTTGATCTACTCAAACTCTGTTTCACTCCCCACTCTTCAGAGATCGGATTTGCCCCTTTACTGTTTTGACCACAGTGGAACTATTCTGTGCGAAACTGTTCGGAAATGGCTTATTAACTATTATTTCTAGGGTCAAATGGACCCAAGTCTGCTAAATTTTATTTTTGACTCAGGAAGCTGAAAGTTTATTTTATGATGGGGGGCTAACAAAAGACGGCCTGAATTATTGAGCAATGCAGAAAAGCCTAAACTGGTTCAAGACTTTTCAGTGTGGATTGCTGTTTTTTCTTTGCTGTTTCATGGGGACGAGGAGTGACTTTGCCCAGCGGTAAATGGGGGGGGGGTTGGTAAATCTGTGCTTCTGAACATACCTACACTGAATTAGTAGTAATATTAGGGCATTCTCTCTAGATTGGTTACTTATATATTTCAGAGTTGCGATGGTTTCTCCTCATCTGTTACGCCTGAACTAGAAGAACGGGGGAAACTGGACGTGACGGACATTATTGAAATGGGGGGTACAATTCTATTGCTGCATCTATCTGAGGTCTGGGGGTGTCAAGCTCTTTGACCTCTGATTCTGCATGGAGGACTAAATAGGAGTTGGAGTGCATTCTCCTAGCTACTACTGGATATTATAGAGGGAGAGACCTCTAGTGGGGAGAGGAAGGCATTTACTGAGCCTCTGGAGTTTATCTGCCTCTAACCATAAAAGGTATTTGGTAACTCAAGAAGCTTAGGGTGGGATTTAACATCATGAGTGGGGTCTATAAATTTCTTAAGGGGATTCAGGGAAGTCCGGGGACACTTAGGGGCTAGCTCATTCACGTCTCAATCTGATTAAGGAGCATGATCGGAGGATCGGGAGTTATAGTGGGGGGGTCACTGGGGGAAAAGGGAAGAGAGAGAATCCACAGTGTATATAAGATGGTGGGCAGACTGTAGGAGGGTGGAAAGCAGGGGTATTGTTATAAATAATGGTATTGCTTAAATTTATTTCCTGGAATGTTAAAGGCCTTAGGGGGAGGAAGAAAAGACTGGTAATATTATGATACATTAATCAACTGGGGGTTCAAATAGCTGCACTAAAAGAAACCCACTTATTGAAAGAGGAACTATATCTATTGAAGAAAATGTGGGTGGGCCAAGTAATAGGAGAAGGGAATGCAAAAGCATCGGGGGGTGTGGCGATACTAGTAGGGAAGGCTTACCCATATGTAATTTCTGAAATGAAGGCAAGAGAGGATGGTAGGGGGATTTATGTTTCGGGTACTATCTTGGGAAATCCATTTTATTTTGCTTCAATTTATGGCCCCACACCATCTAAACCTGATTTTTTTGCCTCACTGGAGGTGGATATTGCTACTTTCCCACCCCACCTACTTATTTTAGCAGAGGACTGGAATCTTTGCTTGGATAATTGGGTGGACAGGAACCCACCTTCTAAAAGACCACCTTCTGTGGCACAGGGAGCTTTGATTAGATTTTTGGAAGTCACAGCATTAGTAGACCCCTATAGGGAATATATTAAAGTGGACACTGACATTACCTTCTATTCTGGAGTGCATAAATCCCACTCCCAAACTGACTTTTTTTTTGGTCAATGGGGCAGCACTAAGGGGCGTCAGGGAACTGACTACTCTTAACAGAGTATTATCTGACCATTCTCCTATACAGATGCTCTGGGAAATAGATACCATTCCACCAGAACCTTATAGATGGAGATTAGATGATGCAGTATTAATGGTTAATAATGCTGTGTCTAAATTAGAGGAAGCTCTAGTGGAAATTATCCAGATCCAATTACCAACACTCCAGAATAAGAGACTTGCTTGGCCTACCTGTAAAGTACTATATGCAGGAAGAGCCCAGGAATATACTGCTAGGAGGAACAGTATGAATAGAGAGCGGGAAGAATTTTTAACTGGGGCCATTAAGTCACTACTCCCTTTGGAGGGTTCTTTTAGTGAGCTGGACAATGAGCTTAGAGAGTTAAGAGATTAAATGAGAAGCATGATGTATGTCAGGACAGATCGCTGGCTTGAAAGATTAAACGCTAAATATTTAATGCAGGGGGGATGTGTCAGGCCGTTTGTTGGCTAACAGAATCAGGGAATGGGAGGCAGAACGGATGGCTGCTGCAGTAAAACTTAAAGGGGACATTATTACAGACCCTCAGGGAATGGCAGATGCTTTCACAGATTATTATACTGGGATTTATTAAGAGGGGGTTATTAGTACTGAAGAAGAGATTAGAGGGTTTCTAGATAAGATACCTCTGCCTAAGTTGGATCAGGAGCAGACTCAGGCCTTGGCAGCCCCAGTCCAAGAAGCGTAAATAATGGCAGCAATTAAAGCATTGCCAAAAGGTAAGACACCAGGGCCTAATGGTCTCTCAGCTAAATTTTACAAAGTTCATTTATTGTCTGTACTCCTGCTACTGAAAGACTTATTCTCTCATATTATGCATGATGGGGTTCCCCATCCTCCCTTGTATCAAGCCTATATTACGCTTATCCCAAAGCCAGATAAACCTAGGGATTTGCCTGGCAACTACAGACCCATAGCTTTAATAAATCAAGAAATTAAAGTGCTAACGAGGATCCTGGATAATAGAGTTTTAAAAGTTGCTCCCCTATTAATTAGTCAGGATCAAGTAGGGTGTATGCCAGGTCGGGGGGGGGTGCATGATGCACTAAGGAAACTTCATCATATCCTTGTCAGGGCCTCCAATTCCAGGTCATCTATGGCTTTGATTGCACTCGATGCTGAGAAGGCATTTGACAGGGTTTCCCATGCTTTTCTATTTCTTACGATGGAGAAAATGGGCTTCCCTTAGGGCCTTCTCAGAGGTCTTAAAAACATTTATGCTGCCCCCACTGCAAGGGTTCTGTGCAATGGCTATCTATCTAAAGAGTTCCTTCTGATGAATGGGACCAGACAGGGATGCCCCCTGTCACCAATCTTGTTTAATATTTATTTGGAACCTTTATTAAGAGCACTCCACATGGAGCCTGCAGTATAATGGATTAAGGTTCATGGGAGGAAGCTTAAATTCTCGGTTTTTGCTGATGATATAATGTTACATTTACGCAAACTGGCTGAGAGCTTCCAAAAAGCCCTGGAAATCATTAGGCAATTCTCTGAGATCTCCTACTACAAATTAAATTTAAGCAAAACGTAGGTTCTTCCTCTTACCCCTTATACTAACAGAGCAGATTTTGAACATTTGCAAATAAACTGGGCCCCAATTAAGATTAAATATCTGGGTATCTGGATTATGGCTAAATTAGAGGATGGAGTGGAAGCAAATATTGATAGTCTTTTGTCGGTAATCAAAACTGATATTTTAAGGTGGAATAAACTCCCCCTAAGCTTCACTGCCAGACTGGGACTGATCAAAATGAATCTCCTGCCTAGATTGCTATACCCGATTCATTTACTGGCCTATGATATTCCTAAAGGAAGGTTTATTAAAATCCAGAGGGTAATCTCTGCATTTCTGTGTAACTGAAAACCCCCCAAGGAGAAAACATACTACTTTATGCCTTCCCCACCTTATGGGGGGTATTAAACTTCCAGACCTACATTTATATTATGTTGCGGGACAATTAGGGTTAATGGGTCGGTGGTACAGAGGCCTGGAAGAAGGGGGATACACCCCAACCTGGCTGCAAATCGAGAGACAAATTCTGGAGAACCTGAAACTTTCCCCAGCAGCGCTGCTTTTCTCAGATCCAGAAGGCTTGCCTAAAAGGGGAAGGCAGACACCAATTTTTAAATCAATGTTGGCGTGGTGGAATTTTTTAAATCCCACACAGAGGACAGACCAAATGAGAGTTCGGGATCAGCCTATACTGGGAAACCTTACTCTTTGCCTGGGGGCACAAATAATCAATGACCATTGGGCTCCGCACTTATCTGACCTAACTTTGGCAGATTTTATAGTAGAGGATAAGGCGATCCTCCGACCGCAGACTAGGGATTGGGACTTTTTTAAAAAGATTCAGATCACAAATATGGTGCAGCAATTTTTAAGAGATAGTAAAGACGTGGACAGAGCCCATTTACTTGGGATAATCTGAGGGAGATCGATTATTCCCAACTCCCCCTCTCAAAAGTTTACAAAGTGTTGTCAGATTATGTGAGCTCTGGTTCCTCGGCTCAAGTTTTATATTGGGAGAAAAGCATAACCCCCCCACCGAGGCCTGACAAAAGAGATTTGGAAAAGTGTTAAATTCCTGCCTATACCAAAATACAATACTACGCAATTTTTTTATTTTCTCAAATATCTACTACACCCCGGCTAAGCTATGTTCCAGGAGACTCAGACAGACAGATCTGTGCTTTAGATGTGGCATGAAACCAGGGACTTGTTACAAAATACATTCATTATGGGTTCATATTGGTCAAAACATGGATCTCTTACTTCGGAGCGTATTAAGCCAGAGATCTGTGTTTTGGGAGATATGAACTTGGTTTTAAGGGAGTCAGCTAAGCATCATGTAGCATTGATGTCTGCCCTGGTTAAGGCATTTGTCCTAATGCATTGGAAAAGTGACCTTATCTATAATTATGATTAGTGGGTGAGAGATCTGTTATGCATCCTAGATACACTCAAAAGACAAATGATAATGGAAGATAAAAAGAAAATTTATGATAAAAGGTGGAGGGCATTTGAGACAGTGTACTCAATATAATTTAAGAGTACTCGAACCCAGATCTGTCTGTCTGATTGGGATTAGCTAGAAATAGTTGCTTAAGAAAAAGATAAAATGGACTTAGATCTTTATAGAAGACTGTAATTTCTTGCCTTTAAGTACTTTTCTAAGAGATGTGCTTTATTCTCTTTAGATAGTTTTTATTGTGGTCATATTAGGTCTACCACATCAGTGGGATTAGGATGGATTCTCTCTCTTTTCTAGGGACACAGTTTTAAAAGCTTGGTTTAACTGATTTACAGCCAGTTAGAACTTAATGTTAGTACTAATGGGGATAGACAACATGGGAAGTTGACTAGGTTCATAGTTAACTTAGATTTGATAGATTTCAACTTTACATTAGTAAGTCAGTGGGATAATGGCTAGAATATTATATGAAAACTGTGTATGTATATAGTTACGGGGGATATACATAGTGGCCACAGCCAGTTTGGGGATGTGGGCCCAGGGTGAATATGTATGTATGTCTTTTTGGTTTGTCTGATAAACTTTAATAAAGAAGTTTAATAAAAAAAGATGCATATGTTGTTCTAAGATTTACCCGATTTGAGGCAAATGCCTGTTGACATGAAGCATCCACTCTCTTGTTTTAGTACCAGCTAGAACCATGGAGCCTTCAAGAGGTACAGTTGTGTCCCTGACAACATTGCACACAGCTTTGTCTACCATTGGTAGAACCACCCACTTCCTGAAGATCTCTTCCAGGTGTGGGTAACATCTCACCTTTGGCCTAGTAAGTTGCTTCTGCTTATCCATCCCAGACTATTCCTGTTCAGTAATGTGGTCACAGTGCAGAAGGTCTGGAAAAACAAGTTAGAGCAGAGGCTAAAGTGTACAGGATAGGACTCTTGTGCAAGGTTTTCCTGCCCTGAAACTCCTTCAGCTGCCAGTTTTGACATGCCTCTATTATAAGATAAGCCCACAACTTCACATCAAACAGGAGTTGGATCAGAATCTTCATTTTAGGTTTTCTCCTTCCCCCTCTTCATGCAAGGGACCTTCCTTTGGGACAGGATTTTCCCTGTGCCCCCCTCCCACATTCTCATCTTGACCTTTCATGCCATCAGGGTTGGGGTCACCTGCAAATCTGGGTGTGCAGGATCCCAGTGGTCTGGCATTTGTGGACATGCCTGTATGGACCCCCATGACCTGAGGTGCCCCCCTTGGGTTCAGGTATGTTAGTGGGGATGTCCTGCAGGGCATCAGCACTCAGAGACTAATTTCTTTTTGTCAGCCTCCCCATTCCGACCGACCCCCCCCCGGAATAGCCGGTGCCTACCTTATGCCCGGCTGGAGATCAGAGCCTGCAGGGAGTCAGTCATCATCCTGCTGCTGCCTGCACTTCCTTATCACTCAGGAGCCTCAGGAGTAGGCGTGTATGCGTGTGGAGGCTCACATGCACCCTACAGCCCTGGTTACAGCTCCTTTCCCCCATCCTATGGCCTAACTCCTGGCTCCCTCTAAGCCCGTGCCACTCCTAGCCTCCACTAGGGGTTACCATCAGCTAAGGGGTGCCACATCCCCTCCCTGGAGAGGAGAACCTGCCTGCTAGCATCTCAATCCAGCTCCTCCCCCCCTGCTGCTGACCTCCAATGACCCAAGCTCGTTCCCGAACCCGTGAGGTAAGGCATCCAGCGCCTCAACCCTCAGCACCACTGGGCTGGCTAGAGACTTATTTAAAAGTAGCAAGAAAGATTTGTGCAACTTAGCCTTACCAGTGCCAGCATGCTATCCAAACACATATGCAGTGCTTACAGTGTCCAACTGAGGACCACCCACCATTTTGTAGAGTGCTTCAATAACTTCTCTGGTGGGATTGTCATTTTACCCTTGTGTCAGTTTGAAAGCTACAGTTTAGAATGCACAATTTCTAAATTTGAGGGTGCCCCAAATCACTGGGCTGCCCAGCCTGTCTCTGAGTTGCTTAAATAAAAAAAATACAAATAGCAGTTCTTGTGAGACAGCTCTATCTATGCAGTCTACCCCTCAGTGGTATAGCAAAGACTGAGTAACTTCTACTTTCAGAATCCTCATGTGCCCAGGGTTCTATGTGGATAGACAGCTTTGGGCGGTTCCAGTACCCCAGTAGGGGAGCTCATTATCTGTATGTATTAACTCCCCAGTGACAATGCAGAGCAATACAAAATATTACTTTTATTAGGTTTATACTTACAATTAAAGTTAGGGAAAGAAATACACATTTCTCGAGGTCTGTGTAGATCCTACTTAGAAGTGGGGAATAATTAAGGAACTATAGATTCTGAAAATTGTTGGTATGTTGATTCCTAAATTACATACACAGTATTGTTAACTGAAAGCTACTCCTAGAGAACATGTTGTTATAACAGACAGATCTGTTGATCGTAGTGGGAATATTTCAGTTTTGGTCCATTCTATTTTGAAAACTTGCTATTTCCAAGCAAGTATCACATAATGCAAAAAGGGAGCTAGTGAGCACATTAGATCATTTATATATAAAAGGGTATGTATCATCTGCATAAAGTGATACTGTATTCTGTTTTACACCAGTTCTAATTCCTTTTACATTTGGATCATGTCTAATTGGGGATGGTTCCATATAGTTTGCAGATAAAACGATAGACAGCAGACATTCCTGGCTGGTGCCTCTTTTTAATGTTATTGTTTTTAATAAGAAAATTAATTCTTAATCTGATTAGTAAATTAATGATTGCCTAAGCCTAGCTTAGGTGAGGTTGCTGCTAAACAAAATCCCAGCTCACCCCATTGAAAGCCTTCTAAGAATCCAGGGCTATTAATTCAGAGTATGAGTAAGTTGCCTGTTCTGTTATATTTAGAGTGTATCTGATATTATGTGCTAGTCAGAGGCTGTCCTGCCCAGAGCATAAGGGAGTTGCTACCAATCCGTACTACTAGATTCAGTTAGCGACACTCTCTGACAAAAAGCAGTGGGCTGCGTGTGCATGGCAGCCATAGGGGGATGCCCCACCACAACCTTTGCTGCCTATGGTATGTTTGGATGCTAAAAGAGAGATTCACACATCAGTGAGGGACATCCAGCAGTGTGTGGGATGGGTCCTACTTCAGGGGTATCCTAAAAGGACAATCCTGCACAGCAACAGACATTAAGGATGTGCCACTCGCTACTGATGCATGCCTTTCTCTGAGGTATGGATGTTGCCCAAAAATAGGACCACATGGGTCGAGGTCAAACATATTCAGGACCCATGAGTCACTCTGGGACATGTGCTACAACCACTGACTGGAAAAATTCAGACTGGACCTTGGCACCATTTCTGAGCTGTGTGACCTGATCAGGTATATTATATGCCCCTCCACCCACAGGTCAAAGGCCTGGTCTGTGGAGATGAAGGTGATGTGAGCACTGGCATACTATATCACGGGGCCCTTCCAGTGGGTGGCAGGAACATGAGAGGGGTAAACCAATCCTCAGTGTCCCATGCCCTATGGCATTTGACTACAGTGCTGCTAGCACATGTGTTGGAGTACATCCAGCTGTCCATGGACCAGCTGGGCATACAAGCAGTGACAGAGGAATTATATGAGCCGTGTGGGTTCCCAAAGGTTTGGAGCACCATATACTGTACACATGTTCTGATTCTTGCACCCCATGTTAATGTGGAGTACTACAGGCCAGAAAATAATTCTGCAGCATAAATATATAAGTGCTTGTGGAAACTGAGGGCATTGTCATTAATGTCCTCCTCCCTTGGGTCGTGCCTGAAAATAGGCAGAATTTGTCTAGTGCACTTACCCGGTCAACAAAAGCTAAATAAATAAATAAATCAAGTACTTTGGCTTAATGCAGGATGCTTTCATCTTCTAGCAGTCAAGGCTCAGGACAATACTGGACATTTATGGTGGCTGTTTGGGGTGGATACCAGGTAGGTATCACATTGCCATGTGGGTACAATGCATGCTGTGCATGACACAGTAGTGACACATGTCTTTCTTCCATCCCTTAAAGGTGACAGTGGATACCCCCCCAAGGGTGTTTCCTGATGATATAATTCCTGGCCTCTATGCACCATCCGCAGACATCAATTGGGAAATGAAGGAGTTTCATGCTCAGTTCTACAGCTCTTTGATCACTTCAGGTACCTCCCAGGCAGAATCCTTCCTCTCTGGAATCTACCTATCCTAGATCTCCACTGAACAAGCAGTTGCCCTGGACCTCCCCCTTACCTTAGCAGAAAGTAAAAGTGCTCTGAAATGGCTTAACCCATGCATGGCACTAGAAGGAGATGTCCTTCACTTGGAGTTTTATCTGCTACTCTCCCCTACTCTCTGCCTGGAGCTCTAGTTCCTCTACTTTAAAATAGGTACTGCAGGCTCCTTTCCCCCATGATAGCCACAGCCAAAATAACAGTCCTGCCCATGAAAGGCAAGGACCCAACCTATATGGGCTGTTACCATTCAAATTTTTTTAGTAACAGTAGACAGCAAAATCTACAGTACATGAAGGCTGTGATTACCCATCTGGAACCCCTCTTACCTAACCTTATACTTATATCCCAGAGGGCTTCATCCATGGCAGGTGCAGCTCTCACCACAGCAGGACTCTGATGAATCTGATGCAGGTTGTTTGCCATACCCCCACTCCATCCCTGGCTGTTAACCATTGATTTCAAAAAAAGGTTTCAATTCAATGGAGTAGGGTACCTGTATGCTGTAATAGCCTGTTCAAGGATTGAGGAACACATCCTACCTAAGGTATGCACTATGTACACTAGTCATAAATCCAAAATCTATACAAATAAAGTTATGTCCCTCCCCTTCCCCCTGGCTCAGAGCACCAGACAGGGCTGCCCCTTAACCCTTCTGATCTTTTCCTGGATATTAAGCCCCTTGCAGTGGCCATTTGCCAACATCTGGACATCAAGAGCCTCACAGTACAAGAAGTTAAATATAAGACTCTGCTGTATGCAAATGATCTCCTAGTCCTGCTTGACCTAGCCTACTCCTCTACTGCTTCAGTAGTGCAGCTCCTGCAGGACTTTGGCGACATGTCGGGGCTTAGAATAAATCAAGACAAGACTGAGGTCCTAGTACTTAAGGGCAAATGTACCTCACCACCTTCACCTTGCTAGACCAGAGCTGGGCACCTGTTAGTATCATCTATCTGGACATCAAAATCACACCATAGATAAGTAAAATATGTGAGACCAATTTTACCCTGCTGCTGGTAGAATTGAAATTGGAACTGAACTTGTGGAAGCATCTGCAATTCTCCATGGCAGATAAGATAGAGGCAATCAAAAATGGTCACGGCCCACAAGTTCTTCCATCTTATATCACATACTGTACCTCAATCCTCAATTTCCACTGGGTGTTTCAACCACATGGAAAAAGTCAAGTTAGGTCACTTTTACTTCTTATGCGCCCAATCCCAGAGGCTCTGGGTGCTTTGCATAAGGACGAAAAACAATTTACAACAAATAACACATTTTGAATGTGTCAGTAAATTTAAAAAACATACAATAAATAATAACCATAAATAGTAATTTTAAAACTCTTTCAGCCGTAATTAAAATTAGTGGACAATGAATGCCTGATTAAAGAGATGTGCCTTAAGGCTCTGCTTAAATATTTCCATGGAAGAGGCCTCACATAATGATCATGGCAGGGAATTCTATAGCATCATCCCCACCATAACAAAGGCAGGGTTCCTGTTGTTTTTAATCACACCCTAGGGACCACAAGAAGCCCTTCCACAGAGGAATGTAGTGAGCACACTGGTCGGACAGGTGTCAGGAGGTCAGACAGATAGCCAAGACCCAATCCATATCAGGCCCTGTAGATGGGCAAGCCCACCTTGAAGGCAATCCTCCACCTGACCAGCAACCAGTGCAGTTCATGCAGAACTGGGTTTATATGACAGGACCTCAAGAGGCTCATCAATAACCTGACTGCAGTGTTCTGCACCAGCTGCAGATGGAGGACATTGCCTCCACTGACCTCGAAGTATAGAGCGTTACAGTAATCCAGTCTTGCTATAACAAAAGTATCTACCAGTGAGGGTAAATCATCAGGCAGGATTAAGGGTTTAATCTGGGTGACATTCCTTAAGTGGTAAAAACCACTCTGGATCACTGAAGGCACCAGAGCTTCAAGTGTCAAGCCATCGTCAAGGATGATGCCCAGATTTTGCTCCTTAGTGGATGCCACTAGTGCAGTGGACCACAGGAACAACCTTGTTCCTGTTCTAATGGTGATCACATCCCACCGATGGCCAGGCTCAATCACTAGTACCGCTGTCTCGTCTGGGTTACGCCTCAACCAGTAAGAGGATATCCAGTCCTGGATCTCAGATTGGCAGTTATTTAGCATGTCCACAGACTTAGATGTCCCTTGCACAAAGTACATATACAGTTGGATATCATCTGCATAGTAGTGAAGGCCCAGACCATAATGCCTAATGATGTCACCAAGGGGCAGCATGCAAATCGCAAATAGCATGGGCAACAAGATCGAGCCTTGAAGCACTCCACAGGTTAGGGGCTTTGAGCCAGAGGAGAAATTCCCCTTCACAACCCATTGCATCCTGCCTGTTGAGAAGGACTCAAACCAGCTGATGACTTTGTCTGTGAGTCCAGAGATCTCTCTCATGTAATCAGCAGCACCATGTGATTTACAGTGTCAAATGCTGAGGAGAGATCCAGAAGAACAAGAATTGACTTTTCCATTCTGTCTTTCACCCTGAGAAGATAATTTTGCACCCTGACCAATTCTGCTTCAGTGCTATGCTTTCTCCTAAATCCAGACAGAGTGGCTCATAGATGTCAAAGGCCATCAGGTGAGCCTCTTGCTGCAAAGCCTCCACTTTCTCCACTACCTTCCCCAGGAATGGAAGATTGGAGACCGGTCAGTAATTTGCTAAGGTGTCATGGTCAAGTGATGGTTTCTTCATTGGGGCCTCACCAATGCCTTCTTCAAGGCATCTTGGAAAGGCCCCTCTGAAAGTCAACACCGGACAATCTCAGCAAAGCCTGGACCAGCTGACTCAGCACATCACAGTAGAAGACACATCGATTCTGGGTCCAGTTCACAAAAAGTGAGTTGCAGCTTCGAGATTACCTCATGACCTCAGCCACCCCACTGGCTGAAATTCATCCCAGACCGTCGGAGTGCTTATGTTACTACCAGGCTCTATACTGTTGGACAGATCATGCTCCACTGAAGATGTCCCAGTCCTAATAGAGGACACTTTGCCAGCAAAGAACTGAGAAAACTCTTTGCATTGTGTGATCGAAAATGCTCTTTTCAGCTGCAGTCAGGCTGGATGAAGTACTCTGTCTATAGTCCCAAAGAGAAGAGTTGGTCTGTTTCTTCCTGCAGCAATCCCCTTGGACAGGAACTCTGCCTTTTTATGGTTGATTGCCCTTTGATATTAACCACAGTGAATTCTCAAAGCCAGTTTATCATCCAAGGCCCCAGTCCTCCTCCAGCAATGCTCCAAATTCTGACTAGAGATGGGTGAAGTGGGTGAAATTCACTTCGCAGAGTAATCCACAAAATTCTGCCCATTTCACTGAGTGAAACGTCAAATTTCTTCTTGTGTAACGGTGAAATTCCACCTTCCTTGGTGAAGTTCCACCTTCTATGGTGGAATTTCACCCATGAAAGGTGAAATTTTGTCTAGGCAAAATTCTGACTTAGGCAGAAAAATTTCATGAATTGCTCAACCTGGCGAATTTGGCCACTTTGCCAGTACTTCACCGGTAGAAATTAAATTTGCTGCATTCCTAATTCTGACCCCTGGTCTTCATCTCCTTGAGGGTACTACTGGGCATAAACTAATAGGTGGCTTCCTATAGGAGGGCAAACAACCCCAATACAGTTGTAAGAAACTATGACCCCAGTGACACAACTGGGATGGGGACTCCTGTGCTTCCATGGGTATTACTGGGCATACAGAGCTGCACAAAAAACACCAGTTAAACTCCCCTTTCAGGTTAGACATTGCAGCCCAGCTGTTGGGATGGTGTCCACCTAATGTCTGCCTCTTTACCTCATCTTGCTGTAGGGCAACTGCTTACCCCATGATCCATAACTTAGTCCAGACCCGGAAACAATTGGGGAAATGGCTTGGCACAGAACTTGCTCACTTGGTACACACCCCTATTTGGGACAACCTGAACATACAGGGTTGGGGAAAACAACTCTGCTGGGAGATCCGGAAGCTTAAAGACATTGCCACAGTGGCAGGCCTTATCTTTCCCCATGCAAAGGTATTAGATGCCTTCCAAGGCCTGCAAGATAGTTATGGACTATGGAAAACAGGATTCTAGTGTTATCTGAAGCTTAAGAGTGCACAGAAACTCACACTCAAATGACTCAAAGAGACACCTGATCCCACTTACTAAGCATCCCCTCTCTTATTGACTATCCCAAATCAAGAACAGGTCTGGAGCTATGTACTCCTCTGTCAGAGACAATACCCCAGACAAAACTACCCCAGACATTCTGGCATGGGCTGCAGTCCTAGGCACCCTGTCCCTGACAAGGAATTGCATTCCTGCTGTAAGGCAGCCCACATCCCATTTAGAGATACCAGCAACACAGTTATACAAAAAAAGGTTCTACACCACTGGTATCGTACCTCTTTCTTATGTCTCTCTCTCATCAGTGTGGTCCTCCTGGGCCTCCTACCATATAACCCCCTTTGATTGAGTTGGCGACGGATGGTGCAAGCTGAAACTGTCATACCTTGTGTCTGAAGGTCAGCTTGAATCTGTTTGGCAGTTGATCGAGGTGCTTTCTCCACCATTCAAACAATCCTGCACTGCAATCTTCGATCAAGTTTTCTCTTGTGGCTACATCCAGAGAGGTTGGTTACAGTGCCATGGGCCTTAAACATCCTGATAACATTATGAACAGTGGAAACAGGAACATCAAGGTCTCTGGAGATTGATTTGTAGCCTTGAAAGTGTCCATGCTTGACTACAATCTTCTGTTTGATCTCCTGAGACAATTCTCTGGCTGTCTTTCTTTTCTCCATGCTCACGATGACACAAAACAGGAGAATGAGTCATTTTCTCTATTCAAACTGGTCGAATGAGTGATTTTTATATTGCAGGCACCTGCAACTCACCACAGGTGAGTTCAATTCCAAAGTGAAGGAGAAACACCTGCTTGAAATCTAATTATTTCTAGCTACTTCTAAAAGGTGACAATAATTTTGTCCGGGCCATTTAAGGATTTCTGTGTGGAATAAGCTAAGACTTACTAAATTTTTCTGCTTTTTGTGTTTTATTCCACTGCAAACCAGAGAATTACATATGTGGATACCAAAATATTTTTTAATTTCAACAATTTTCTGGAAGGAATGGTGCATTATTAGAAAAAACTGCAAGGGCACCAATATTTTTGGCCATGACTATAACTGAAATATGTGGGGGCTGTTTTCTGCACAGTATATTGTCTCTTGAGTCAGAGAGCAGTTCAGTGTGGTGCATCACAGCCAACAAAGCATTCAAAAACCTCTTTATTTGTGATTTTTGAGAGTTAATTGATCCAAAAATCTCAATTTAGTTTCTAGTGCTGCTAGTGAACCTTTTTTTGTTTTGATATCTTTGGATAATACTTAGTGTTTTCAGTTTTCTCTGTGTCTGTATATGTGAGCGAGTTGAGTGGGGGAGGGTCAATTATGGTGTGTGTGTGTGTGTGTGTGTGTGTGTGTGTGTGTGTGAAAGTGGAGCAGGCTAGTTCCAAATATTTGACATATTTCTCACAAGTTGTGAGTGAGTTTCTGTAATTTCTTTTTAAGTCTTGATATTTTTGTTGTTGTGCTACTTATTTGTAATATTTTTCTTACATATTGACCCTTTTTTGGGTAACTTTATCTGAACAGTTACTCATTATGAATAGTTCTGTTCCTGTTTCCCTTTGTGTAATCACTTTTGTGCTTTTTTTTATTGGAAGTATTTGTGTACATTGACCACTGGACTTGTCCATATCCAGGTGCACTCCATTGTTGAATTGCTAACAGACATTGTAATTGTGATCTAGCCTCTGCATTGCAGCGTTCCTGTTTTTCTATTTTATTTGCTTAGCATATTAACCTTTTCCTCCCTGTTACATCACTGGTGTTTAATACCTAACCCTACTATATATGAGGGCATGTTAGGTAGTGGCACTACCATGGTTAGGCCTGAAAACCATTTGAAATGGTGCAGAAAACAACAGATTTGTGTCCTGATGATGGATGTGCACCATGAAACTACATGTATGACACCTTATTTCTGTCTGAATGTACTGTAACATTTTTTTGGGAAACATTTCTGGACTTCTGGGCCATGTTAGGCAGTGGCAACACCATGATTAGGCCTTAAACCATTGGTAAACAGTGGGCCAAACAATGTGTTTTGGTCCAGGTGGAAGGCGTACAAAATAGTACAGCATGACAGTGGCCTGATTTCAGTCTGAATTTACTGTAACATTTTTTGGGAAATATTTCAGGATTTGTGGGGTATGTTAGGCAGTGGCACCACCAAGGTTAGGCCTTAAACCATTTGAAACTCCACAGAAAACAACATATTTGGTTCCTGGTGGTGGATGTGAACTATGTGACTGCATGTCTGACACCTGATTTATGTCTGAATTTACTGTAACATTTCCTGGGAAACATTTCTGGAATTTTGGCCTTCTGGTGCATGTTGTCAGTGATGACACCAGATGTGTTACATCTTCTTAATGTTGCACAAAACAATATGTGATGCAACACCACATAGCATTGTGAAACAGTTTTTTTTAATAGGCACAATACTTGACATTTGTGGATAGGAGGAGGAAACATGCTAAAGAGCAGGTGACCCCTTCAATATAATTTTAACAAAATATAACACTGATCAACAATTCAGTTGCATTCCCCATATATGGAGTTTGCAAAGGAAAGGCCAGCACCAGTAGAAGGCTGTGGGCCATTAGGGCCCTGTGCACAGTCTGTATTTTTTTAATTCATATGCCTCATGTGAGTTGCTTCAACTCAAAGTAAAAAGCAATCACCACAAGCACATATCCATAAAGTGTTCTTTCTTTATTTCAGTGTGGCAAGCAAGCAATGTAAAAAATGCTCCCATGTAACTAAGATACAAGATGCCAGCTCCCTCAAGGCACCATACTTCATGATACATATAAGGAATGATGGTGCCTTGGGGGAGCAGGTGTTTTTAATTTGGTTATATGGAAGCACTTTTTACATTGTTTACTTTCCACACTGGAGAATCGAATAAAGAACGAGCACCTTATGGACATGTGCTGTGGTGAGCACATCTAACTTTGAGTTGAAACAACTCACGCAAGGTATTTGAATTCCAAAATACTACACACTGGTCTGTGCACAAGGCCCAGATGGCCAACAGCCTTCTGCAGGAGCCGGTATTTCATTTGCATACTGAATATACAGGGACTGTAACTGCACTACACATCATTATGTTGTTAAAAGGAATCTTGTAGGTGTAACCAGCTCTAAGAAGAAACATACACCACAAATAATAATGGAATAAGGTGTTTATTAGGGGAGGGGTACGTGGACACGGTGAAGAATAAGCATAACAAATGACAGGCAGGATCATGAGGATAAGGGTAATACAACAATGAGCGGGGAGAATTAATAGAGAGAGAACAAGAAAAGGGATTGAATTCTATAGGGAGCATAAGACAGTAACAAACAAAAACAATGGTCACTAAAATGATTTTACATACAAAATAAAGAAACAAGAGGACTTAAGGAATGGATGTAGATTAAAGAGGATAGCATAGCTTTTTTTTTTTTAATAGGGGGAACATACAAACAACAGACTGGAAGATAGGCAAACATTTGTCAATGCCAAATGTTGTCTTGCTGGCACAGGCATTGGTAGTGCAGGAGTTAGAGGATGCATAATAGGAATTTCAGTGAAGTAGTGAACTGATACCAACCCCACCCCCCACCCTGCAGAGACTGACAGGCATTGGGGGTGTGCCTTTGGATCATCGGGCATAACACTCATGCTATTTCATCTCACACTACCCTGCAGACACTGACAGGTGTTGTGGTGTGCTTTGGGGTCTTCAGGCCTTAGACTCATCCCATTTCATAAGGAAATATGCTGAAGTGGGTGCAGTACAGGAGAATGGGGTGAACGCTGGGCCTGAAGACTGCAAGACACACCTTGATGCCTGTTAGTGGCTGCAGGATGGGGTGAAATGGTATGTGTATTACAGGCAATGATCCCAAGTCACACCCATTGGGTGTAAGTCTGTATGGAGTACAGCATTATAGTTAGAAACCATAATGCCCTGGGCATTTGTTGTTATTTTCACTCCAGATTTGCAAAATGGGATTTTTTGTGACCCACGTCATGAACAGTGGCATTGTCATTTCATTACTCAATCCAGAAAGGTGGCTTTGCACAATGACTGTGCCATTTGGCATCAAAGGTGTGAAAACAGAATTCTGGCAGGATGTGAAAAATGACAGCTGTACTGTTTGTGAGGTGGTGTGAAAAAATGGCAATGTTAAAACATGAAGTAAAAATGTGAAAAATTGGCAAAGTTACGAACGTGTGCAGTAACTGTGCAATGCACACCTGTAACGCAATAATCTTTTGGATTTTAATCATCATAATCATTTGGAAAACTGAAGGTGGACAAAGCAATGGGGCCTGATGGGATTCATCCCAGAATTCTAAAAGAGCTAAGGGTAGAACTAGTGACACCACTGACTACCCTTTTTAACAAATCATGGGAGGATGGGGTGGTACCCGAGGACTGGAGGAGGGCAGATGTGATTCCCCTTCACAAAAGTGGGAGCAAGGCAGAAGCAGGAAACTACAGACCTGTTAATTTAACCTCAGTAATAGGAAAATGATGGAATCACTTCTGAGAAGAAAGAATTGTCGAGTATCTAGAGGCCAGAGGGGCACAGGACCCAAGGCAGCATGGATTCACAGTGGGAAGGTCATGCCAGACAATATGATAGATTTCTTTGACTGGGTGGCCAAAGTAGTAGATCAGGGAGGGGCTGTGGACATGGTCTACCTAGACTTTGCAAGGCATTTACACAGTCCCACAAAGATTAATAACAAGTCAGCCAGCCTGGGAGTGGGTCCCAAGATGACAGCCTGGGTAAAGAATTGGCTGGAGAATAGGACACGAGAGTAATAGTAAATGGAGTCCACTCAGAAGAAAGGAGGGTTACTAGTGGGGTACTGAGGTTCAGTATTAGGACCGTCCTCTTCAATGTCTTTATAAGTGACATTGCGAAGGACTGGAAGGAAAAGATGTCTCTTTGCAGATGACACTAAGATCTGCAACAGAGTTGATGCACAGGGTGGGGTGAAAAGGATGAGAAGGGACTTGGCAAGGTTAGAGGAATGGTCAAATGTATGGCAGCTTAGATTCAATGCTAAGAAGTGCAAGGTAATGCACCTGGGAAACAAAAACCCAGGGGAAGAGTACACAATGGGGGTGAGATACTAACAACAACAAAAATGGAAAGGGACCTGGGGGTAGTCATATCAGATGACCTAAAGGTGGGCAAGCAATGTGAGAGGGCAGCAAGGAGGGCTGGGGGATACTGGGATGCATAGGAGAGGCATCACCAGTAGAAAACAGGAAGTTATTATCCTCTGTACAGACAGCTGGTGAGACCCCATCTGGAGTACTGTGTGCAGTTCTGGAGACCCAATCTCCACAAAGACATAGACAGGATGGAAGCTGTCCAGAGGAGGGCAACCTAAATGGTGCAGGGTCTGCACCGAAGACATATGAAGAGAGACTTAAGGAGCTTAATATGTATAGCCTCGAGGAAAGGAGAGAGAGGGGGGACATGATAGAAACTTTCAAGTACCTCAAGGGAATCAACAAAGTCCAAGAGGGTAGCATCTTTCAAAAAAAGAGGTGTGCAAGAACAAGAGGGCACAATTTGAAGATAGGGGGCAGCTCAGAGGTAATTTAAGGAAGTATTTTTTCACAGAGAGGGTTGTGGATGCATGGAACGGCCTTCCGGAGGAGGTTGTGGAGTCAAAATCAGTGGTGGAATTCAAGCATGCATGGGACAGTCATAAGGCAATTCTGGGGGGGTGGGAGTAAGAAGAAGTAGGCTGCTGGTTAACTAGGATCTGCAGCTTATCCAGTAGGTAGGGAAATGGGCAGACTGGGTGGGCCAAGTCGTCCTTATCTGCCGTCAAATTCTATGTTTCTATGTTTCTATTTTTTCCACCAGATTTTCAATATGGGTATTTCTGAACCTCTCCTCATGAACAGTGGCATTGTGATGTTCTTAATCTGTCCTGAATAGTGATTTCCTACAGCGATGGCACTATTCTGCACGGTAAGTGAAAAAACACATTTCGGCCAGGATGTGAAAAATGACAGCTGTACTGTTCATAAAGAGGTGTGAAAAAATGCCAATGTTGAAAATTTGGAGTAAAAATAATACAAATTTGCGGAGTTATGAGTATGCGTGCAAACTGCGCAATGCACACTTGTAACAGTCATTTATTGGAATTTTTTCACCAAATTTGCAACATAGGCTTTTTGAGAACCCATCTCATGAACAGTGACACTGTTGTTTCATTAATTGGTCCCAAAAGGTGATTCCGTGCAGTGACTGCGAAATCACCTTTTGGGACTGAAAAATGGGATGACAGTGACTGAACTCATGAGACGGGGTCCCAAGAACCCCATGTTGAAGATTTGGTGCCAAAATTCCCCAAAATGGCTGTGATATGCACCAAAGTTTAAAAAAAAACATTTATGCCGTTATACAGCTTACCGGCATTTCTTCAGTTCATGGTCGGCTTTGAAGAGTGCAGACGTGTTCACATTCCTCCAGAAGTAAGTATGGGATGAGGAGGGTGTGGGGAGGTGGGGTGTGCAGAGGGTGGACATAGGTTGGGGAGGGGCAAGAGATGTCTCTAGGGACCATTTTCTTTTCTTTACAGGGTTTAAAAAAAAGATGAGGGACTTTTGGCATGCTGGGGTGGGATCCCAGCGTGCCACCTGGATGTTTGTGGGGGGGGTGGAGCCAATGGGGATTTTGCACCCCATTGACCATACAGTGGGGGAGTGCTTGAGCCAAGGGGGATTGGGCACTTCCATCAGCACACAACAGATTGGTTGGCACATCATGCCGACTGGGATTGGGTTACCCCATTGGCAAAGGAAGTGGAGAGGGGGCATTCTGATAGGGCATTGGGCACCCCCATCAGCCTTAATGGGGATGGAAAGGCGGCTGACAACAACTGATGCTTGCTGATGCCGGCAGTATGTAAATTGCTGAATGTATGCAAATTGCAGTGCTTTCCTTTCAGCTGCATGCCACTGCATCTGAAGTGCTGTCATAGACAGCGCAGCCATTTTTTGGTGCTGTGTGGTCCCACCTGCAAAATGGAGTAGGGCATTGGCAGAGCAGCAGCACACCTCTAAAACTCATATGGTGCCACTATATTGCTTGCACCGGTGCACAAGCCAACACAAAAAATGAAAGCAAAAAAGGCAAATTAATTTGTGCTGCAACATGAAGTGCCAGTGTGGCCACCTTGGAGTTCAGACAGGATGCACTTGATTTGCCAACATCACACTACAGTTTATAAATCTCCCACTGGGCATCACTAAATTCCTTTCTGAAATCGTTTAACTCCTGTTGGAGATGGTGGACTTCAGACAGGACAGCTGATAAGTCTGCATGTGTCACTGGCACTGCTAGCAAGGCAGGAGCTGCCTGTGCTGCTGGCTTTGGACAGGGGGGCCTTGGAAGGGTATTGATGTTACTGACTGCTGCTGTTTTCTGGTGTGGTGAGCATGGAGAGGAAGTTTAACTGGTCCAGCCATACCTCCCTCCAGCTTACCAACTTCAGTGCTTACACCCGCACTACTCCCCACAGCTGTACCTGATGATGCTGCCACCTCCCACAATTTGAGGTCCCATTGCAGCAGGTGGTGGTGGACCATGTGGCTATGCTGGCCTGTTGTCCCAAAGTGGGATCCACACTTTCCTCAATGCACTCCCTGCCCGCATAGATTGCAGGTGACCACTGGGTCACCAACTGATATTAGGTATAAAAAATCACAGACAGGAGAACTTTGGGGCTGATGGGACCATGCGGGGGTGCCATAGATAATGTCCCAGGCACTGACTTCTCCAGTTGCTTGGGAGGTGGCATGATCTCCTGCTGCCTGGGTGGAGGAACAGTGCCCTCCTGGTGCTAGGGAGGGGGCACTATCTCCAACTGCTGCTGGTGAGGGGCACGGTTTGCTGCTGGGTGCTGGTGGGGAAAAGAGCCTCCTACGGTGTTATTTCATTTGTGAAGGTTAGCTGAAATGCACATACATGTGCACCACTGTCTTCACCCTTCTCCATTATGTCCACAATCCACAAACAATACCAATTCAAGCAAACAAACAAAAAAAAAAAGAAGCACAGATAGAGATTCAGGGAGACCTGGGAGGGGGTGGGGATCACACACACAAACACAATCACCAGGTACTAAAATATGAACTATGACAAAGACAAAGACAAACAAGAAAAAGTTACAGAAAATAGCACAAATTAAGCAATTTAGGTGTAAAAGTGCACTCTGCAGTCACAGGGAGTATAAATGCTACCTGCCTCCTCAAGATATATAGCTCAGGAAATAAGCCACTCACCTACTGCCTGTTTAGACTCAACCATGTGACCACCAGCAGAGTGAAAAGCCCAATTTTGCCTAATTTCACCTCAGATGCACAGGCGAGATTGTCAGCAAAATTTTGCCAAAAGGCAAAATTGGTGATTTCACCATAATTTCACCGGCGAAATAAATTTTTGCTGTATCTCTAGTTCTGTTAGAATGTGATCATCCCTTTATTTATATTTGCCTTTGTCTTCTTGATTTGTGGGGATCTACATAGTTGCCAGTTCTCCACATAGACAGTTCCTGAAAAAAGAAATGAGAGAAAAAAGAGAAAGAGAACACATGTAAATGAGCATTATATTTTCATTCAAAATTCAGATATTCAGAAAACAATAACCAGTTAATTTTGATATAGTGTTCTAACTACCATTTTTTGCCTCTTTCTAAGGAAAGGTTTGAGGTCCCACTGATCATTTAAACAATCAGATGTCACGATTTGTAGTCTATAAATCCACTCACTCTCTCTTTTGAGTAATTTGTTTACTCTGTCTCCTCCATAGCATAATGGTGGTTGCCAGTCAATTTCCATAAATTTTAGGGCAGTGGGACAGAATTATGGTGTTGCAAGAAGTGAAAACCTACAGGAGTGTCTTTCCTAACATTGATAACATTCCTAATGTATTCCTGTGTTCTAGATGTAAGTGGCCTTGTTGTTCTCCCTAGGTACATTGTTTCACATTGGCGCCATAATACATATACCACAAATGTGGTGTCACAATTAATAAACTCCCTGATCTCAAAACTCATACTTTTTTTCCAGGATTTACAAATTCTTTACCTGTATTGCATTAACCACAGGCACTGTATCTATGGCATTTATGCATACCCCTAGGTTTACTTCCCAACCAAGTGTGGGCTTTCTTCTGGGGTTGAAGTCTGCTGTGGACCAGTTCATCTCTTAAGTTATTTGTTATAAGTTTCCTATAAGTTATTAAGTTGTGTGTATATAGTTTGCTTTCTGTTTTAAGCAAGGTAGTGGGCTTCTCCTCTCCCTGTTTGGTATATATACAGTGCATATTGAGTACTAAGAGCAGACCAAATTTTATCAGCTCAGATAGTAATATAGTCCTGATACAGCACTGCTACTATCAGTATAGCCTAGTGGCAGTATAACTTATAGGCTAGAGTAAAAAGCTGTGGATGAACTTGGTACATCTAGCAGACCTGAGTTTGATTCCCACAACCTCTATTTGCATACTGTGTGACTCTGATAAAGTCACTTAACCACCACAGTGTTCCCTAGTCACCCTGAAAATAGGCATTTGTACCTAGTGGGCATTTCCTGGTTACCAAAAGAATAAATTAAAGTTAGGGCCCCTACACTTCTACCAATAGCCTATCTGTATACAAAAGATGCCAATTGTGATGCACAACATTGAGTATTTGCCCAGACCAGGTGTTAATTCTGTCACAAATGTAATAGGGCAAATGTTTGCATCTGTCTGTGTGTTTCTACCAACTAGCAGTTCCCCCCTACCCCTTTCTTAAGCTTCCTTCATTGCCCATTTTATTATATGTGGGCTACAGGACATCCCCTTTGTAGAAACCTCCCTTTTAGTTCCTCTGCCTGTGTCCAGAAATCAACATCCTCAGGGCATTTTCTCCACAGTCTCAAAAACTGCCAATATGGAATGGATTCTTTGAGTCTAGTAGAGTGTGCAATATCAGCTCTCAAAAAGGAATTTGTGGCTATGCTTTTCCAGAAGCATCTAGTTCTGACCTCTGTGGATACTAGTTCTGGTCTATGTAGTGTTAAACCCAGAAAATGAATACTTTTTTATCTATTCTATGTGAAAATTTGAGGTTCAAATCATTTTTATTGATCAATTCAATTTTTTTCTCTTGAGTGCTAAGGTTTTCTGGATTTGAGTTTATGTTTTGGGCTAGCTGCCCTCTACCAGCACCAATCTCACAGAGTTGCACTGCCAAACACAGGACTGGTAGACAGCAATATACCCTGTCCCAAACTAGCTATTTGTTTTAATGCTAGGTATGAATTTATACCCTCTCATGCTAAAACTAAAAATGCATTACCATTTATGCATGCACCGTCAATGTAATATATGCCTTGTTGTATGGCTTTGAAAACATTTAATAAAAAGTTTAACAACAAAAAAAATGTACTTCAGCAGTCTGAGGCAACATGGGACTGTGGCTGGCATGGGGTGTTGGTGACGAGGCAGGCTGTGATCAGGTGTTCCACAACCTCTACCGGCCTGTGTGGTGAGTGTGGCACAACTGCATTCTGCCAGGCCTTGTACCCCAGTGAAGGGATGTCTATCCTGATATCTTGTTCTTCCAGCTATAACTCTGTTGTGCAACAGTACTTCTTTACCCTATCCTTTGTCTTTTTCTAGCCCTGACGTAGGTTGACCATCCACATCAGTATTTTTCTTTCTCCCTCTATCTTTTTCCTACTACCTTGTTTTTCTTATTCAATTTATCTGTCCCTCACCACCATTCCTATGTAGCAACAGGTCCAAGTCTAGCATGCCAACTGACAATGAAATTATTAAGGTGCTTGAAGGGCATAAAATGCCTATGAATGAATAAAAGTCCACGTAGAACTGTTTAAAGTGCATTTGGAACAATATAAAGTGCATATGTGCATTTATAATGTTCTTGGGTTAAATAAATTAAATTCATGTAGTGCAATAGGTGCATAGAATTAAGAAGTGCTTTAATGCTGAGATAAATTAACTGAAATGCACAAATAAATGAGATTTTGCCTTTATCACTTGGATGCACTTCTAGTAAAACAATATTATATTGCAACTATTGAGTGTGACAGCCCTTATAAGAAAGACTCACCAGAAGCCTGTAAAGATCCCACAGCAGAAGCAGCAGATAATGAGATTTTGAACACTGCTGCTCTTCTGTACAATGAAACAAATGAAAGGCACAGGAATGTTCCTATTTTATACAGTACTGTATAAACTTGGGTTAGTCCCCAGTATAAAATAAAAAGGCTAAAACTGTTAAAATAATGATTGAACTAGGAAGTCCCCTGAAACAACATGTTCAAACATTAAACAACATGCCCAGACATGTAGATAGAAAGTTAGTGGCCCCTAGTGGCCTGTATCTATAATGAGGTTTTTGAATAACCGTGCTGACCAGTGGGAGGAATTTACTTACATAATGGACCCTTATGTTTAAAATGATAATAATACTAGCCAGATGAATGTGTTTTATTGTATTAGTTTATATTGCTGAACAACTCTCTATAATCCAGGCTGAGAAACAACTATTTCTTTTTGTATAGACCTAGTTGTGAGCCTCTAGAGAGACAAACTGTTTAATTGCCTTCTCTGGGCTGGCCTAAAATTAAGTGGTAGGGCTATATAACCCCCCAAACCCATGCATAGGCAGATGAGCTGGGAAGCTGGTCTCACTTGTCTGAGGTAAGACAAGAACAAGGACCTGTACCTGGATAGGTACTGGTAGCAACACAACAAGAAAAGCTGAATTGACTGTTTGAACAGTCTTAGAAACATGAAGGAAGGTGAATCTACTGTACTTAAAGGGAAAGGTATTGTGCTATTATTTTTCTTTATTTGTTTTAGAAATATTATTAAGTTTCTTTATTATTTTTATACATTTGTATAAAATAATGCCACACCGAGGTGTGTTGTACCTGACACACTGTGTCTAGTGTTATCCAAACCTACAGTCCTATTACATTTGATATAAGGAGTGGGATTTATTGAATGTCCTAAACCCAGTGGGTGGATTCCAGTAGGTATCAGACCTGAAACCCTAGATTAACTAGTGGCACAATGGTACTTAATTATGATGACCCCTATATGCCCTGCTCTGACCAGAGTGATAGCAGAGGCAACAGGTGAGCAACAACTTCCAGGATTGAAATTTGAGAGGAAGCCAAGGACCAAGCCAGAAAAACATTCCTTGGAGTCACACAGGAAAGAAGAGGAGAAAGAGTAAAAGAGCGAGGAATTGGAGGAAGCTTGAGATGTGGAGCCCTCATAGAACATGCAGGATCTTCTGAAATGGCTGGCCAAGAAACAACTAGACTTGGAACAACATTGGGAGAAGGACAACCAGGAACAGGAGAAGGCACGACAGCGAGAAGATGAGAGATGGGTGGATATGATGATGGCCCTACAAATTATTGGGACTAGCAGAACCACTGACATTGTTCAGACTATCCCCAAGGACAAAACTAATGAAAATGTCCACCATTGACGACATAGAGGCCTATCTCACTACTTTCGAAAGGGTAGCAATGGCATGTGGATGACCTCCTGAACAGTGAGTGGTAAGACTGGCTCCCTATCTCACGGGTTGAGCCCAGTTGCCATACAGCCATTTGGACCATAAAAGTGTGGAGAGATATGACCTAGTGAAGAAAGAGTTCATAAAGTGGATTGATATCAGCATGGAGACCTGCAGATAATGCTTCAGAGCACTAAATCATCAAGATAAAGATACACCAAGAGAGACATATACCCTGTTAAATGAGTTATGCAACAAATGGCTACAACTGGAGGGAAAGACCTTGTTGGACCTGATAAAATCTGTGGTAATGAAGCAATTCCTACAAATGTTGCCAGCAGATGTCCAAATGTGGGTTAAGGAACATCACCTGGAAACAGCGGAGGTGGCTATTACACTGGCAAAGGATTTCCTGGTGGCCAGGCAACTAGCCAAGGAGGGGTATAAGACAACAGACCCTACCATCACCCCAACCCATCAACTGGTAAGAACCTCTACTTATATTACATCATGCCCCTCAGAAAGAAAGGCAGGGAGGTCAGAAGGCAAAGGGACTAGACCTAATAATCCTGATATCATTTGTCGATATTGCTATGGGAAAGACCATATTGAAAAATGTTGTTATAAAAAGAAAAATTAGGCTACCCATTTGGCCCTTCTGAACTGGGGTAACTTTGCAACAACTGTAAAAATATAGAATAAAAACATGATGGGATTAATAGACACTGGAAGCAAACAGACCCTAGTACACCCGGATGTACTACAGAGAAATCACATGCTAGAAGCTTTAACAGGAGTTACTTGTTTCTATAGGGATACACACCAGTATTCTACCACTAAGAAAACATTAGACATTGAGGGAAGAGAAAGCATAATGACTGTGGGGACTGTACCCAAATTACCAGTACCAGTGGTTATTTGTCAGGACTTCCCGTATTTTGATGAACTACTTACCTGTAAAGAACAATTTACTGCTGTTACCACATGTTCTCAGACTAAAATCTGGAATGTTGGGGATGCTTTTCCTTTTAAGGAAGAAGTATTTGTAACCTCAAAGAAAGAGATCAAATCAAAAGGGTAGAAGAAAAAGGCACAGAAGAACTGGAGGCAGAATAATGGAACACCACCTGTTGTAATTAATAATGTCTTTCAAAAATGTGATATTGCCAGTGAACAACGTAGGGCTGTTATGTTAGCAGACTTATTTTTGCAAATAAGTTGGACAAAGAACCTAGGGGCCCCAGAATATTAAAGTACAAATGATATTCTATATAGGGTAAGTACCGATACAAGGTGGAACAATTGGTAGTTCCTGAACCCTTTAGAAACCAGCCGATGAATTTTGGCCATGATCTCCATTGGGCAGGACATGCAGGACAAGACAGAACTCTGTTTCAAATTTTAAATTTCTTTTGGCCCAAAATTCATGATAATGTCTCTGAATATTGTAGAACTTGTCCAGAGTGTCAGAAAGTAGCCCAAATAAAAAAGGTCAAGGCGCCCCTAATGTTCTTACCCGTAGTGAGTACACCATTCGAGCGAATGGCTATGGATATCATTGGCCCACTACAGAAAAGTGCCCAAGGCTAGAAATACATTTTAGTCATTTGTGATTATGCTACTCAGTATCCAGAAGCCATACCGTTATGCTCTGATAAAACCCCTAAGATAGCAGAAAAACTTATCAAGGTGTTCAGTAGACTAGAAGTACCCAAGGAGATCCTAACTAATCAAGGGAGTAACTTTCAGGGAAAACTGTTAAAAGAATTGTACAGTTTGTTGGGTGTAAGTGCTATATGAACCACACCTTATCACCCACAAAAAGATGGCTTGGTGGAACGGTTTAGTCAAACCTTGAAACAGATGAAGAAGACATTTGTACATGATAAGCCCTTATAAGAAAGACTTACCAGAAGCCTATAACTATCACACAGCAGAAGAAGCAGATAATGAGCTTTTGAACCCTGCTGCTCTTCTGTACAATGAAACAAATTAAAGGGACAGAAACATTCCTCTTTTATACAATACTGTATAAACTTGTGTTAGCTCCCAGTATAAAATAAATAGGCTAAAACTGATCATGACTGAACCAGGATGTCCCCTGAAACAACATGTTCAGACATGAAACAGCATGTCCCTACATGTAGATAGGAAGATAGTGGCCCCTTGTGGCTTATATCTGTAATGAATCGCTGCATAACCATACTGACCAGTGGGAGGAATTTCTTACATAATGGACCCTTATGTTTAGAATGGTAATAACACTGGCCAGAGAAATGGCTATTTGTATTAGTTTATATTGTTGGAAAGGTCTCTGTAATCCAGGCTTAGAAACAACAATTTCTTTTTGTATAGATTTATCTTTGAGCCTCTAGAGAGGCAAACTGTTTAATTTCCTTTTGTAGGCAGGCCCAAAATTACGTGGGGGGGCCTATATAACCCCCCAAAACCCATGCATAGAAAGATGAGCTGATAAGCTGGTCACACTTGTCTGAGTAAGACAAGAGGAAGGACTTGTACCTGGATAGGTCCTGGTAGCAACACAGCAGGAAAAGCTGAATTGACTGTTTGAATTGTCTTTGAAACCTGAAGGAAGGTGAATCTACATAAAGGAAATAGCATTGTGGTATTAGTTTTCTTTACTTGTTTTTTTTTAAATAGTATTATATTTATTTATTATTTTTATACTTTTGTATAAAATAAAGCCACACCAAGATGTGCTGTACGTGATATATTGTGTCCAGTGGTCTCCTTACCCACAGTCCTATTACAGTGAGGTGCCTATGATGCCATCAAGCAGGTCTTCAATCCTCTGGAACTCCATACAGAACCCCTGAACCTCCACCATGAGGGCACAGAGCTGGGCACTGTTTTCCCTGCTGGCTTCTAGCCTGCTCTGCTGCAGCCTCTGAACCTCACGGAAGTATTTACTGAGTAGATGTGAGCAGTGCTGTTTTGTCTGTACAGACCAGTCCTGTCTGCGGGACCCTCATCACCACTGCCTGGTCCAGAGTCACTCTTCTCCTGGCACCATGCCAGGAATGCTGGTTGCCCCCACCAATGGTTGCTGCCTAGCTAGGCACCACATCCAGGAATGGGGCACTGGTGGGTATGCTGTGTTGATCCCTACTGCACTAGATGCTTGTGTTGCGTGCCCATGTTCACTGCGTCTGTGCCCTCACTCTGGCAAAAAGAGTGCAAGGGGCTCTGCAACTGTAGCTCCATAAAGTTGTGTGTGCTCTACATGTGGGGGTCAGTGACTGTGAGCCCTGTGATCTGGCTGGCCCCTTCCTCACAATGCTGTTGCCCACCACTTTCTCCTGCTGGTCACTCCTTGTACTGGAATTAGTGGCATCTCTGGGGAAAAACAATGTGGTAAGTGGTTGAGGTGGATGATGCTTTGTACTGTGGGTAACTCAGTATCACACATCTTCAGTGTACTGTCCTGTTCATCAGTATCCAACATGTTGGCTGTGTGGGCTTTGGTCTCCATGGTCCTGTCACACTCATCCTCATCCTGCTCCTTCAGTGATGACACAGGCAGGGCCTCTGCAGGGGCAAAGGGATGCCATTGTCACTGTCACTGTCTCTCTAGTGAGTACTATATCACATGAGTAGGGCTGCAGTCACTCAACTGGCATGGTGTCCAATCTTTCCATCTCACCATCCAGCATTGCATGGCTGATGGTATCCACAACCATGACCTGCACTGGTGCCCATTCAGGCTGGAAGGGTAGGACCCCATCAAAGATGTTTCTGGATTGCTGCCTGGCTGTCAGCTTCTTCCTAATGGCTGTTCTCAGGCCTCTCCACTTATGTTTTATGGCCTCCATGGATCTGTGTACAGGTCCCACCACAGTGATGGCAGTCTGGGAAATTGGAGTAATCCCCATCTATACAGGGTGGCATAGCTATTCCTAATCTCTGAGAAAGCTGCACTCACCTGCTCAGCCATGAAGGTCCATGCATGACTTTGCCTGACACTGCTGATACAGACATTGCTACCAGTGTATGATTATCGTGGGCTAGTGGGGGGCCCTGCAGTGGTGCATGTCCTGTACCCTCATTGTTTGGGGGGCCAGGTTGCCCCAATTACCACTGCACTAATTGGGGGTACTAAATCCAGGTGCCTCTGTCCTCACCTGCTCCTCTGTTCTGCTGCATGGACCTGTTCCCTGGGCCCTGTGTCACTCCGTGGTGTGGTGACTTGTTCCTGCCCTACCATCTGTCTGCTGCACATTTCTGCAGCATTTTCACAGCTGTTCCTGTAAGTCTCCAAGCCACTGGTATTTGTCATGCCTTCATAGTAGGTGTGCACCTTTGCTTATGTCCCTTTATGGTGGGGTCAAGCAGCATTCCCTGCTCAGCACAGCATGCCTGTCCCTCCATGCACACTGCAATGTGTGCAGTTATGTGGCCATTGTATGCCCAAGTGACCACCTCCCACACTTTAGTGCATGCCTTGGTGGGCTATGAATTTTTGTGCCATGTAGTTGCATGCCAACTTTACATGGCACCGTCTTGTGTAACAGATGCATTAGTGCATAGGGTGCATATATAATTAATGCCTCACTGAAGGAAGGATGCAGTCTCCTCTCTGTGCTGAGGTTACTGAAAATGTCTGTAAATAATGGTGATAAAAGTGTGTATATGTATTATAGAACTCAGAGGGGAGTCTACCTGGGCCAGGGGACTTACACATTGAAGATCCGTCATTGCCTCAGTTATTTCTATGAGGGTAAATTTATCATCCATTACATGCTGAACTGGATCTAGTACAGGATCTCAACATACAAAATCCCAAGGATCAAAATGCTGGCAGCAAAATCCTGATGGCCACAATCCTGACGGTAAACAAAATGCTGACAGCACTATTACCAACACTGTTCAGCAGGGGGCTCCGCCACCCACAATCCTGTGTAAAATATAGGTAAACACCTCTAGATTACCATACCATGGGGAATGTGGCTGTTGGGAGGTCTGCCATACCTTCAGGATTGTGACCATCGGGGTTTTGGTGTTGGAATTTCAATCATCAGGATTTTGGGTGTCGGGATGTTCTGATACCACTGCAAGATCCGAGATGGCAGCCAGACTGGGTGTGCTGTTGGCTGCTCTGCAGTCTCTTCATTTACAGTTAATTCTTTTTTTCTGTTTTCTTGTTGTTTCTTGTTGTTTTTATTGTTTTTGTTTTTATTTGCCTCTATTAGTGGTTTGTTTTAACTGCTTAAACTGTGTGAACTACTCCTGGTGCTACTTGGATTTTTACCTGGACGATTTGCCGCTTTTCCATTTGTTTTACAGCTGGTGAAGAATGCACCCAGACCGATAGCGCTATCGGGGTGTCGGAGTGTCACTGGGATGCCCTGAAGTGAACACTGTGGTTGTTTCACTGACCCCGGTACTGTCTGACGTTCTCAGTGATTTGACTTATTTTCTTCGACAGAACTTGTTTTTTGCTGTTGGATTTATTATCATCTGGGATTTGTTTTTTGATTTGGAGAGAGAAAGGAGCCATTACTTGTGGAGCCCATGAAAAGGAATGTGAAGAGCAGGCTGGGAGTGCGGAGATCAGGGCGTGGAGTCTTGGTGGAGCAAGCAGTAATTTGGACCGCTTGATTTGGAGGTAAATGCTGCTGGACTACAGAAAGGAGCTCCTTCCTGGCCCCTGACTTCAACCTGGCAGTGTGCCGTGGTGCTGCTGCTGTTGGGCTGCTGTATCAGTGGCACTTCCGCTTCTGCTGCTCAGTAGCTGGAGGGCAGCCATGGTGGGGAGAGGTTTTTGGGGTCCAGTTTGGTCTTTCCAGGATTCTTTGAGAATCGCTGGAATCCTGACATCTTTTGCACCTAAAGTGCTGTTTCAGCCCTGCTATCAGCTGATATAAAGAATCCGGTGGAGTGGTGAAGTTGGACCGTGATTTCTGGGCACCCTTACTAGTTTTCCCTGCTCTCTGACCTGGATCTCACAGTGAGTTTTTGCTTTGAGCTGCAAATTGTATGTACTTTTCCTGGGATTTAAGATCATTGCTTGGGACTTGGTTGACTCTCAAGTGGAAGTGAGAGCCCATGAGGGAGTTTGAACAGTGCTGCCTTTCTCTGGAGGTGAGATCTCCAGGGTATATTCCATGACTAGTAAAGAGGCCTGTCATTTACTATTTGTTGATCTGGTTTTTCACCCATGAGAGGGGTGAATTACCTTTTGGCCAACCCTGCACTTCGATTAACCTGTGACTCTCAGTTGTTTGCTCTTTATTTCTCATTGGGAACTGGCAGTTTTTGAGCTCCTTCTGTGTACTGGGCTTGGATCTGTGAAGGATTCTCTGTTATATTCTGCTGTAAAATTGTTATATGGGGTTGTATTTGTTTAATTTATGTGGACGTTTGTTAGAGTATTTGAGTATTGTTTGTCTGGGTATGGGTTAAATTTGTATTTTGGGGTTGTTTAGTTACTAGTATTTGCTTAGTGCAGTAAATTTGTGTTGGGAAGGCATAAGGATGGTCGGGTATTATTCCCCCTCCAGATTCAGGGACCTCTATCCTTTTTTCTGTCCACCCCTATCGCCAGAGGTGTACAGACAGTGTAGGGCTCTGGGGATCGTTAGAAAGAGGAGGAGGATGAGGTTTGGGCCTGGAGAGGGAATGGAAAGGAGTGGGCAGATAGGGATAGTGGGACATGGAGATGACCTGGGGAGAAATGAGTCCAGGAAAGGGGTCCACTCTGTCTGGTTCCCATACCCAAGGGTTCTGCTTGTAGTCGGCAGATAGCACGGTCATCCTCGGATTCACATTCTACTTGGGTGGTGTTATGCAACACCAGGTCTATTAAAACAAAACCGCTATTATAGTGGACTTTGTTGGATCATCTGACCTGGCATGCATCATGGAGACCTGGCTAGATGAGAATACTGGCCCAGTTTTGTCCTCAGCAATTCTGGTCAGGAACTTGGTGATACACCACCCTAGGATGGATCGTAGGGGTGGGGGGGTTGCTATCTGTTTTAGACTGGAACTGAGCCTAGTGGAGGTACCAGTCAGAACTACCAAATCCTTTGAATGTATCATGGGAGAGGGTGTGGGGTGCAGGATACTTCTCGTTTACCATCCACCAGGTGATGGAAATGTTTTCCTGTGGGAAGTCACAGACTTCATTGTTGACCTGACATTGGGATCCCCCAGATGGTTGGTTCTGAGGGATTTCAATGCCTGGGTCAATGATGAACTCTCGCAGTTTGGTCAGGACTTCCACCAGTTAATGATTTCGCTAGGCTTCACACAGGTTATTTCCTCCTTGAACCGTATTGGTAGTCATTCATTGGAATTACTGGGGATGGAGATAACTGAATTGGTGGTGGAACCAGTTAGGTGGTCTGACCATCACACCATTGGGTTCAGTTTTGAGGTCACCCCTAGTAGGCCAGCCCCTATGGAGATGGTCTGGTACCGCCCTTTGAGAGGTGTCTCCCCAGATGGCCTGATGGCAGTACTGGACCTATCAGGTTTACTGAGTGATTGCATGGATCCAGGGGACTTGTTACTCACCTATAATAAGGCGGTAGTAGGGGCCCTGGATTCCATTGCTCCTGTTCATGCTCATCCCCTCACTCTTCACCCCAGGTCTCCTTGGTTTGATGAGACTCTGAGGGAGTTGAGGAGAGTTGGACAAAGGTTAGACAGGTGCTGGTGGAAATCGGGCCTGGACTGTGACAAACTTAATTTGATAGACCATTATGTAGTCTATCAATCAGCAATGTCTCATAAGAAGGCAGAATTCCTGTCCAGAGAGATTGCTGCTACACAGAATCGACCAGCTCAGCTTTTCCGGACTGTGGACAGATTGTGCAATCCAATCTGTCTTCAGCCCAGAAGAGTCTTTTCTCAAGAATGGTGTGAGGAGTTTGCTCAATTATTTTCACATAAGGTTGCCACAATTAGGACTGATGTCTGCTTGACTCTCCCTAATGGGAGCTGTGACAGTCAGCAGGAGATGTCAAACACCCAAATTGTGTGGTCTGATTTCGGCCTTCCCACAATCAGTGACATTGTGATGGTCATCCAGTCATTGAGTTCGACCAACTGTGGTTTGAACCTGTACCCCACATGCCTCTTAGTGGATTGTGTGGATAAAATCAGTCCTGTCTTTGCTGAGATAGTCTGGAGGTCTTTGGAGGGGGGGATTTTTCCAAATCCTCTGAAGGAGGCTGTGGTTCAGCCTCTTCTTAAGAAGTCCTCCTTGTACCCGGATTGTCTGGCCAACTACAGGCCTGTATCTAACCTGCCCTTCATGGGTAAGGTTATTGAGAAGGTGGTTGCATCACAGCTGGATGATCATTTGACCAGCGAAAATGTCTATGATCCTCTCCAGTCCGGATTTAGGAAGAGACATAATACCGAGATAGCTCTTGCCAGGGTACTAAATTACCTCCTAATAGTGAGAGATTGAAACACCCGTTCCATCTTGGTCCTTCTTGATCTCTCTGCAGCATTTGACACCGTGGACCATGGTGTGCTATTGCAGCACTTGTGGTTTATCTGTGGGCTGTCTGGTACAGGCCTCAGTTGGTTTCGATCTTTCCTCGAGAGTAGGTCTCTGAGGGTGGTGTCTGGGATATTTTCCTCAACATCATTCCCCCTATCCTGTGGGGTGCCTCAGGGCTCCATTTTGGCACCCATGTTTTTTGTGGTGTATATGCTGCCATTGGGAGTGATTATTAGGCCGTACGGTTCGAGTTTTCACTGCTATGCAGATGTTACTCAACTGCACATGTCCTTTGTGCCTGGCCAAGATGTTGCCATTTCGGTCTTTAACAACTGTCTAGCTGAAATCCAGGACTGGATAAATGTGAGTTGGCTGCTGTTGAATCCTGAGAAAACTGAGGTGTTGGTTGTGGACCCAGGTCATCAGGAGGCGGGTATGTTGGCAGGATCACCCTCAGGTTTATGGCTTGGGGGTGTTCAGCTAACTACCTCAGACTTTGTGCGGAACCTGGGAATTGTGTTTGATGACTGTTTGACACTTAAATCTCTGGTGTCAGCAGTTGTCAAAGCCTCTTTTTATCATCTGAGGAACATTGCCCGGGTGAAGCACCTGGTTCCTCCTAGCGATCTTCCTACTTTGGTCCACACTTTTGTTACCTCCCATCTTAACTACTGCAACACCCTTTATCTAGGGCTACTGGGGGTTGATATTCGCTTCCTGCAGCTAGTGCAGAATGCGGCAGCTAGGCTGTTGACTGGTTCTTCCAGGGCCAGTCATATAACGCCTGTGCTCCATGGACTGCACTGGCTGCCAATATGCTGGCGAATCACCTTCAAGGTCGGTTTGCTGACCTAGAAGGCCCTGCTTGATCAGGGACCTGGTTACCTGAAAGATTTCCTTTGTCCCTACTGTCCCTCCTGTTCTCTCCGATCCACTGATGAGGGATTGCTGGAGATTCCCAGGGTTCGTTTAAAGACATCTGGGGCCTGATCTTTTAGTTTTATGGCCCCAAAACTTAGGAATTCTCTACCTCCTCAGGTGGGAGATTACCCTACTGTCCAAAGTTTTAAGGGGGTGTTAAAAACATTTCTTTTTAGCTATGCATATAATGATTTTTAATGTTGCCGCCTTGGATACATTTTTAACATTGTTTTAATTATTTATTGATTTTTATTAAGTTATGTACAGGAGCTTAGGTTTTGGAAAGGCGCATTTTACAAATAAAGTTTGATTTGATTTGATTTGAACCTGCTTGTCTAAACTAGTCATTTTAAGTGCTGTAGTTTCTGGGTTATATATGTTTCTAAAGTTAGTATAAATGTTATTTCTCTACTGTCACAAACACGTTTTCTTGTTCATTCTTAATTTGCTTAATTGTATTATTAGTTGTCCCCATTTCATTTGCAGTGTTAGCAGTTTGACTTTCTCTTGAAAATTAACACTTTGCTCTTGATCTACAGTACCTAGTGCTTGTTGTGCTCTTACCTCAAGTACTGGAGTGCATTAATTTGTAATATTAATCTTCTACAGAGTTAGTTGTGATGTAATCCATTTCTATCCTGTCAAATTCCTGTTCTAGTACATAGATTTGGTTATGGTAATTTTCATTTTTTATCTCATATATAAGATAATGAGGCCTCTTGTAAAGGCTTTTAAATAGCCCACACATGATTTCTTATGATGATGATTCTTGTTGACTATTCACCGTTAGGAAAAATTCTACCTCTTTTCTAATGTAACTGAAAAATTAGTTACATTTTAGGAGTGAGTTGTTTAATCCCCAGATATTATTCTTTACTGTGAGTTTACTGTCTTCCAGCGGATAAAATAATGGGATGTGGTCTGAGATATTTATACCCCCATAGCATACATGAAGAATGTTATGAACAGCATTTGCTGAAACCAGACATAGATCTATCCTTGAATATGATTTGTAAACATTAGACAAGAAAACTAAGGTTTCAACATAGGCTGAAAATATTGATTAGGGTCCAGCAGGTTTATATCAGCTACATACACTTTTTTAAGACTGCTGTTTTTTTTCCTGCAGCCCAATGATCTGCTGCAACTATTCAAAGAAGTGTGAAATTAAAACTTTTCCCAGTATGCAATAAGAGGTTGGAAACTGTGTTAAATCCATAAATAAATATGTAAAACAAAAAGCTGAGTCACCCTCATTTGGTGCAAATACATGTGTAATAGTGAAGGCTTCCTCTCTGACTTTGATTGTTAAGAAACCAAACCTGCCATTTGGAATAATACAGTTATTTTCTGTTTTGGCTTTAATATTTTCATGGCTGCATAGCAACAGCTATGCTGACACATTACTATGATGTAGGAGAGAGAGAGAGAGGAGACTCTGGAAGCATGTGACTGGATATGTAACACACTGCAGCATGTGTTCCTCCATGGAGTGGAAGTGAACCACGTCTCCACATGCTCTCCATTGAGAACAGTGTGTTTTTTTCCTCTCTCCTCCCCACCATAATAATTGCATGCTCTTAACCCCACTGCCTGCTTTGACCTAATAGCACTGTAAATGTGAAAACTCTGTTTGTTTATAGTGATATCAAAGCAGGCAGCAGGCTTAGAGTCAGCTGAGCAGTGATTTACATGATGGACCCCAGTAGCATCCATACAAAAAGCTTAGTGATGAGCTGTAGCTCATGGAATTACAGGCTGCTGGTAAGGAGGAGCATAAACTGACCAAAGCAACAAGTCCTTGTGGATGTAGTGTTGCTTTTCTTTTCCTTTACATATCTTCTGTAAGAAATAGAGCAATACTAGACACCACCTGCTATACAAACAGTCAATGCTCCAATGTTCCTGCTGAGAGAAGCATCACTGGCACATTACTATACAACGGTAGTGAGGAATAAGTTGGAGCATGAAATGTAATACAAAGTAACCCTCATTACAGTATGTTCTGCCCTGAATGTTTTTCATCCTTCCTTGCCAACTCCGCAGGCTCCTCCACTTGACTGTTTCTCTCCCTGCAGACAACTCTGTATATACTCACTGCTCCAGCCCTTTAACAATGGTGGAATCTGGCTCTGTGGACTGAGGCAAACAAGAGAGATGAGGTTGAGCACAGGAATTGCAGACTGACTTAAGTGGTTGTGGAGGGATTCAAACCTTGTTCTCCAGATTCACAAATCTGCACCCTAGTAGACTATTTGCTTCCCCTCTGATGGTTCTCAAGTATTTGCTGTGCTATTATTTGAAATTGAAGAAGGTTTATATGCAAATACCATCACTGCTGTGTCTTCTGTCAGTTTCTAGATAACATTATTTTCTTAAGATGAGAGTCTTTGCTTTTATTTAAAGCCTGATAGGGATTTATCTTAGGAGGGCTCTTCTAGTACTTTCGTGTATGCCATGCAGTCTATTTTTATGCATAAAATAAAGCGTGATGCCAAAATATTTGCTGTAGCAGATTTTCTTCCACCTAAATAAATGTGTTAGAAGGAAAATGTATGGTACACATTTATTATATAATAAACTTAATCTATGAAGTCAGGTTGCCTCATTTTTCTACAGAAATTGTTTTACTTAGCATTGCTCTTTAAGAAATACAAATCTGAGTAGCATGAGGTTTATTGCTGTATAATGTAGCTTTTTGTCAAACTACTGAAATAACATTTTTGGTAGGAAACAGTAGCTATTAACCTGCTATGTTTTGCCTATTTGGAACATTCCTGTGAGGCGCAAGTTGAATCGTTCTGTCTGTGATTAAAGTCTGCAATATCAACCTCATATTTAGCCTGTCTAGGTTATAATTATAACAGTTCCACAATTAACTTGTTATACAGTGTGTTCATGAGTCTGGTATTTGATGAATTTATGTTTGCTAAATCTGGAGGCTTGCATAAACTAGCAAAGCTTTAAACAATCTCTGGACAGAGCCAATATAGCTGCAAAATGATTGTATCGATACAGTCATAAAAAGTGAGACGCTGCTTCAGACCCGAGGAAAGCTCAAGATGTCATCAACGCGTGAACAGATACAGATGTGCAGGGCCCTGTGGGTCATGTGCTATAGGAAAGGTGCATCTGCCTGCAAAATTGCAGGGCCTATCACATTCTCTCTTGAAACATTCACTCTTTACACATTCAGTACACATTTACTCTTCACTTATTCAGGGCTTGATTTTCAGAGGTTGACGCAGGGCTTGTATCAAGCCCTACATCAATCCCATTCTTAGGTGTGGCTGCACCAAACTGCTTTGATGCAACTGCACCTCATTTTAGTATATCTGGTGCAGTTGTGACTGTTTTCCCACTTTACGGGAGTTTGCACCAAATATTTGACACAAACCCTGTAAAAAGGGTCCCCCAAATGGCAGAAGTTAGACCAGAGAAAATCTGGTCTAACTTATGGCATTTGACCCTCAGGATTGAAAATCCCAGTGGTTGGGCAGGTGAATGCTGTAAGTCCCGTGCACCAAATGATCAGTGCACCAGGGGCCTGTGGCATTCTAAGAGCTTTGAAAATCAAGTCCTCACTCTTTACACCTTCAATCATCAGACATTCAGTACATATTCACTTCTTACACATTCATGCTTTAGACATTCACTCTTTTTTCTAATTTTGACCCCAAATTTTCAAGATAGTCATTTTATGACTGCCATTATAAAGGTGACATGTAACATTTATAGCGTATTAGCTAAAATGTCTTTTTGCACCACAAGTGTGAAAAGAGGTCTCATTCAGGATATTAAAAATAACACCTGCCACATTTATGAAGTGGTGTGGAAACTCAGTATTTTGCAAGTTTGGAGTCAAAATATTGAAAATTTGTAAACTCATGAATGAACATTGAAATACTGCAATGTTCAGTCATAACCTGGACAGTTTATCATATTTGTACACTGAATTTTCACATTGCCTTCTTAATACCCCATCTCATGAACCTTGTAGGAGAAAGTTTTCTAATCCCTACTGAAATGTTATTCCGTGTCACCAAAACGTCATTCCACACCACAGGTGCGGAAACACATTTTGGCCAGGATTTGAAAAATGAGAGCTGTCACATTTTTTTTTTAGTTGTTTAACCCAGACTAGCACACTAAGCTAAAAGCTTTTTTACAGGTGCGACCTAGGAGCACAGGGAAGTTAAGTGACTTGCTCAGAGTCACACAGTCTGCAAGTGGAAGCTGTGGGATTCAAACCCAGGTCTGATCTGATGGATGTCACCATATTTGCAGCTCAGAGCCTTAAACCACTGTGCTATACTGCCTCCCAGCTGTCACATTCATGAGGCGGTGTGAAAAAAATGGCTATGTTGAAAATTTGAGGTCAAAACATTTAAAATTACCAAATTTATGAGGAAGCATAGAACATTTTCAATGTACGATCATAGCTTTGTCAATTTTATATATTTAACCACACATTTTCAACATAACCTTCCTATGACACCACCTCATGAACAGTGGTGTCCCACCTGTAGGGTGATTTTGCCAGGTGATTGCCGAATCACCTTTCAGGCCTGATTTATATAATTTCAATGCCATTGGTAATGAGGTTGGGTCCCAAAAGGGCCAAGTTGAATATGTGGAGTGCAAATATGCAAAAATGACAAAGTTATGCCTTAAAGTTCAAAATCCCATTGAAATACACTGAACTGCACATGCCTTAGTTTCTTATATTTCAGTCACCAGTTCCAGCAGCAAGGCATGTCTTTATTTGGAGAGCAGATCTACATCATGATACATGTTCAATTGAGTGAGAGTATGTGGAGAGTGTAGTGGGGGTGGTCCTGGTGACTGCTGAGTGAACAGTCAGGGTGGCAGAGGTTAGATCAGCAAGGGATTGTTTTCTTTTTTACAGGTTTAAAGAGAAGAAAGCATCAATGGATGGTTTTCTTTATTACAGATCATGTATGAAAAATTAATACAGAGACAGTGATCAGAGGGTGTAGGGTGCCACTAGACACCAAGAAAACATTACATAAACATGGGATGGCAATCAGAGGGTGGGGGTGCCACTAGATACCAATGAAACATAAATACTGGGACAGCAGGGAGGTTTCCACTCATTCGAAATAAAGTGCTAGCTGTGAATCATGAAGTGAACTGTAATTGAGCATGGAGCTGGAATGTAGTGTGATGGGGGGCAGCACTGTGGTCAGTGGAGAGGACTGCATGTGCTTCAACTTCACTGTGGAGGACACAGTCTTGGTATTCAGTTATGGGCTTCCATTTCCCCATTCTGTCTCTGTGTAATAGCAAGTTGTCAGCAAAGCTTCACTCTGCAGTCATAAAAAATGAAGAAAATCTGTGTAAAACTGTGACAAATGCATAACTTATTATCTTGTATTGCAGTTTATAATAGGTTGCACTCACATATTCATTCTGATTGGCTGAAAATGTCTTGAATGAATGGCATTTTTCAGTACTAAGTGCAAGTGATTACCTGGTCTTAAAATACTACATTTAAATGGTTGATTGATACATTTTTATTTTTATCCAGATACAAACTTTAGTGATAAAATCCCTGTTTTTAATAACAATGCCCTGTATAAGAATACTAAAAGACATGAGAAGATAATATACAAACAGTCAATACAATTCATAAATCCATATACAAAAAGTGCTACACTGATTGCATAACATGTCAAATCAAGTATAACAGTTACAACAGGGTTTGTAATAACTTCTCATAGCTGACTGGAATTCAGTAAATTATTTTTTTGCTTTTATATTCGATGGTATATTGTTCCATGTACATGCTACAGCAGTTTGGAGAATAATATTTCCAAACTTATTTTGGGATGTGTTCCAGGGCATACTTTCAGAGCTCTTCCTCAGCTCATATTTATTCTTTTCCCTACCAATAGTTAACAAATATTTTAGAGGATGGGTGCTTTTTATCATTTAACAATTTATAGCACCAAAGTAGACTATTGGATACCTCTTTTTAATTCAGGACCAATCTATTTTAAATCAGCGTAGATTTTACAATGGTGCTCTCCAAATTTGCTAAAATTAGCAAATCTGGTAAGCTTGTAATATGCTTGATCAGCTTTTATTGCTGCTTTTGGGGGGGCACATCTGTATACCAGTGCCCCATAGTCCCAGACAGGCAGTATTAATTGTTGTACCAATGTAATCCTTCCTGATTTCACAAGACAAGAAGAGATATTTCCTAGTGCACCTAATTTCTGATTGGACTTTTTTACCACTAAATGTATACACTCATCACACATGAGTCTCTGATCAGTTAGCATTCCAAGATATTTGTAAGCATTTGTATTAAGTATTTTTGTTAATTTTTAAAGAACATGTTTAGTTCTTGGTCCATCTTTGATTTAGTACTTCATATAAAACTCATACACTGAGTTTTTTGAGTTTCATCTGTAGTTTCACATCACAAAACCATTCCTCCATTCTAAGCACATTTTCTTGTAATTTTCTTTCCAGGGTGCCACACCTATGAAAAACAAAATCTCAAAATGCCTATATAGGGTTGTAATGTCACATTTTTACAGCTGCATAGCAAGAGCTATGTTGATGTCTTGCTGACGAATATGGAAAATGGGTCTCTGTGAGTATGGCCATAACTGGATACCAAACACACCACAGCTTGCTCCTTACACTGAGTGAAGTTGAAGCACATTGTTCTATGAATCTCTCTGCATCCTTTCCATTCATTTAAGTGTGCTTCCTTCCACTTCCCCTCATTTTCTTGTTCCAGTGCTTTGTGTTTTGTATCCATGCCTTACCATATAGACCAATATAAAGTTACAGGTGCTGTGTTAAACTTTTGGGACCCTCATTGCTCATAGCATGTAATTTCAGTACTACAAATCTCTTGGCATTTTCTCCATTCATTATAGTGCATTTTCATCTTCTCCTCCCCACCTCACTATTTTCTTGCTCCCTACAATGTAATCAGAGAGGGTTACTGGGTTATTGCACTCACATCTGGTTGTGCTTCCCCTCCACAATCATACCTATGTATTCACCTGATTCCCCTTTTTAAAAAAATGCTCACTTCAACTTTGCACCTATTTCTTTAAAAAAACAATAGTCTGTTTCTCCTCACCAGTCCTGACTCCTGCCAGTGAGGGAAAGATTGACTTGTGCTCCATTATTGTTCATGAAACAATTTTCAGCATAACCATTTTTTTCACATTACCTCATGAATGTGACAGGTGTAATTTCTCAAATCCTGGTCAAGATTTATTTTCACATGTGTGATGCAAAATGAAGCTTTGGACAGTATTTGAACATTTTTGCCTTCCAGATTCATAAGATGGGTCCATAAGAAGACTACGTTGAAAATTTAGGGTCAACGTCTTAAAGAACTACAAAGCTATGAGGCAATGTTGAAGTTATTCAATGTTTATTCATAACGTTACTATTTTTCCAGATCTAGACCCCATATTTTCAACATAGCCATTTTTAACCTACCTAATAAACAAGGAAACCATAATTCTTCAAATTCCCTTCAAAGCATGTTTTTGCAGTCTCTTCACAAAATTACATTTCAGACAGGATTTAAACAATTCCTCTTGTCTTGATCATAAGGTGAGGTAATATAAAGACTCTGTTAAGGATCTGGGGTCAACATCTGAAAATAATCCACACAGATTATGTCACATCCTTGAGTGTCTTAACCCACTCATAAAATGACAATGAATTATTTGACTTACAATAAATAAAAATAAGATCTACAAAAACTGATGTTTCATTTCAGCTGATCTTGTACCTCACACACTTTTAAAATCTGGCCTCAAATGTCTGTATTGATATTTATACTCTGTGCCCCTTCACCAGGTTGCTTCTAGACCCAAGCTGTTCTCACATCAGTAGACATTTTCATAGTGAAAATGTTATAAATAAATCAATAATTAAATTGTTAGTGCAAGTGAGGGATCTCACTGTGTCTGGCTATTACTGGTGTGTGTGTGTGTGTGTGTGTGTGTGTGTGTGTGTGTGTGTGTGTGAGACTATTCACTACAATCCAATCCACACATTAATTTAATATTCCTTGTCAGATTAAAGCATTAGCAGCCATTTGGGCTCGGACCAGAGTTTCTTCTTAATAAGGATGGCTACTCCTTGGGCAGTAGGTAGATAAGTAGAAGGTGTTCCAATAGCTCAGAATACATTCAATAAGTATTTGAAATCATATTCTAAAAGGTGATTTATTTTGTAGCATTAAGATTTCTGCTTTATAATCATTGGCATAGCTAATTATTTTTCTAATTTTAAGTATTTCTTTAGCACCCTTAACATTACATGACTTTCATTTTTTTGAAATGGTACTGTCATAATCTTGAATCAAGAACAAAGAAGGTATAGAATAATAAAACAAACCTCATAGGACTTCAAATGTTTCCTTCTTAAAGCCTAGTTTTGTCAGTACTATTATTTTAGACAACACACAATGCACAGCCTTGAGAGAATAAAAACATTGTAACTTGGAGAAAAAATGAAGTTGAATCTAAAGTGTAAACAGCCCTACTGTCACCCCATTCCCACTCGCCAACCCTTTAACTCCTTCATTACATTTCCATTCCAGTTGTTGAGAATGCATAAGCAAGTGTCTTAGATAAGAGGAAGCAAAAGATAAGCACCCAAGAGATCTAAATCTCAGCTCACCCAAACAAGACAGATGCAAGGAAGGAAAAAGGATCAATCTGGTGTGTTGTAGGGATGAGAAGAAAAGAGAGGAGAATGCCATGACAGCCCACTTAGGAAGGCAAGCAAGGTAAGAAAAAAAAGTGAGGTAATCTCGTGAAAGATAAAGGGAGGTGGGGAAATCCACTCATGATGGAGAATTTATTCTTACTTTTGTTTGCC
The DNA here is from genome assembly GCA_016271365.2 of Neoceratodus forsteri. Taxonomy (NCBI): domain Eukaryota; kingdom Metazoa; phylum Chordata; order Ceratodontiformes; family Ceratodontidae; genus Neoceratodus; species Neoceratodus forsteri. The sequence continues at coordinate 1,024,882,513 of CM028129.1, forward strand.
TATATATACATATATTTTATTTTACAAGTATATTTTACAGGTATAATCATGCCTGTGTATTAGGATTGAGTAAGCACTTTTATGTTAAACCCAAATTATTTCACCTAAAATAACTTTGCCCCAGCTCAACTGATTTACATAAAATTTGGAAAGCATCGCCTTTGTGCAAAGATCTCTTGATCCTATAAATTTCATGTAGATTGGTTCAGTGGGGGGCAAAATGATAGAGGTGCAAATAAACATAAAAGTCTAAATGTTCTAAAATGTTAAGTTTTTTTTATGCCATAGAACAACTAAAAAAATAGGAGGCTTTGAAACCTGAAACATTCAGGATTGATAGAGCTTGGCCCTAAGTATGTGCTTTTGTGGGTTTTAGGTCTAGCTGTTAAGAGGTTTTTTAAAATAATAAAGAAAAATTGGTTTCTGAGCATCAGCAGATCAAAATATCAATGTTCCATGGATAACATAATTTTTGTGAAAAAAGTTGATTGCACCGTACAACACAGCTGTTGTCAACACATGACAGCTGTGTTGTATAGTGCAACCCCTCCTGTTTTTATGACTCAAATGTCAGGGATGTGGCTACTGTCATTGTAGCACTGCCATCTTGATTGTGCTTTGCCATATCATGCTGTATCTGTACACCAGGGCCCCAATCCCCAGTGGCAGTTTGTTTATTTATTTATCTGCACATTGGGGGGGCCCAATCCCTGGTGGAAGTCTGTCTGTCTGTCTGTCTGTCTGTCTATCTATCTATCTATCTATCTATCTATCTATCTATTGTCTGATACTGGAATGCAAATCCTGGTGTCAGATGCCTCCAATTCCTATCACATCAGCTTGCTTTATTAATTGTTGCCGACATGAGGGGGCCCAATCACCATGTTGGCATTTGCAAGATGCCTGCCAGTAGTGTGGGACACTGAGGAGCCCACCACCAGAGTCCCAAAATAATTCATTTAATATTTGTTTATGCCTGCAACAAGAAAACCATCCTTCCATGTCTTTTTTAGCTAAAAAAAAGAAAATGTTCCCTCATCATCACCAGTGTCCCCCCCTCCATCCCAATGCTCCCACTGAACACCCACAAGCCCCATACCCTATACATACCCCTGGAGGTCGTTCGCTGTTCATCTTCTGTGGACTGAGACATGCTTACACTCTGCAAAACTGAAAGACTGTAGTAAAAATGGAAAAACACGTGTAAGTTTAATAATGTTTGCAACACAATATCTCAAAAATCACATAAGAGGCTCAAATTGAATTTTTCACTTTTACAGACATACCACCTGAGAGGGTTCTAAAGTTATTAAGGTGCAAATATGTGAAACTGGAAGACTGACTGTGAAATGGTAATAAAACATGTAAATTTAAGGGTGTCTGAGACACAGTACCTTAGAAAACACACAGCTGATTTGCATGAAATCTACCGCATCAAGAGAGCTACCTCCAGAATTTAGACACGCCAAATGTCATGCAAATCCATTGAAGGGTTGCAAACTTATTAAGGTACAAAACATGCAAAAAGGATGATAGTGTGCAAAAAGTACTTTCACTTTCATTATATAGTACATACAAATTGTCTCATAGGAAATAATGATAAATTACAAATGTTATCACTTTTGAACAGATTAATATTTTTTTCACCAGACCTTCAAAAGTTAGAAATTCTGTCATCTAATGCTGGGAGCTTGAATAATACAAGTGATGAACTAAAAGCATTGGTTAGTGAGAAATAATACAACATAATTTCCATAACTGAAACTTGGTGGACTAACAATAGAAAAGCATGGGATAGACACTTGGAGGATTATACATTATATACAAAAAATAGAACTGGAAAAAGAGGAGGTGGTGTTGCCATGTTCATAAAGAACATAATTAAATCTGTAGATATATCAAACAAAATAAGAGCAGAGGAGTCTGACACTGAAACCTTATGAATAAGAATAAATAGGGGGAAATCCCAGTCCATTATTCTTGGTACAGTTTATCATAGTCCATCATCAAATACTGAGATCACTAATAGTTTAATTACTGAATTTGAAAAAGTAGGGGAAATTGCTGAGTTCTGTGTCATGAGGGACCTAAACTTTCCAAATATTGATTGGATAAAAATGACTGCCACCAGAACAAATGCAAAGCATGTTGTTCATAGTTGTAATAATTTAAATTTAGTGAAATATTCAAAATCCCCCACTAGAGGACATAATATATTAGATGTAGTTCTTGGAACAGAGCATTTACTAATACAAGACTGTGCTACTGGCCCCCTAGCTGGAAATAGTGACCATGCATCAGTTACATTTAAAATCAACTATAAGTATGAAACACATCAGGGTAAAACAAAAAAAAAATTATATAAAGAGGCTAATGAAAAGGAAATAATAAACTAATTGAAACAATTAGACTGGGTATCGATACTCACAAATAAATCAGTACAACATGCATGGGATGCTATAAAAAGGATTATATTGGGTCTAAGTGAGATTTATATTCCCCAGATATTTAAGCATAGAAATACTCATAAAAATCCTTTGTGGCTAAAAAAACATATCAGAAGACTCATTAAAAAGAAAAATAAGTGTTATAAAAAGTTCTTCAAAAATAAGAATGAACAAACACATTCTGCTCTAAGACAGGCTCAATAGAATTGTAAAAAAGACATACGAGTGGCAAAAAGAAATGCCAAGAAACAGTTAGCTAAGAATGCCACTAAGAATAATTATAAAGCTTTTTTTTATCAATATTAAATCCTTAAAAAAAACAGAACCCTGTGGAAGCCCATTTCATGGAGGAATGGACTGTCATATCAGATATGGATATGGCTACTGCTTTCAATGAATATTTTTGTCAAATTTATGGTAGTACATTGTACAGTAATCAGGTGTATGTATTCTGTACTGTGAACCCCATACAATTTGAGTTATCTGAAATAAGACAGCATATTCAGAAATGAAAACTTACTACATCTTCAGACCCTGATAGAATTTCAGCTAATATGTTGCAAATAGTGATTGATTACATCATATTTCCATTAAAAATTTTATTTGCCCAATCAGTAAGGACTGGAGAGATACTTAGTGATTGGAAAATGGCTCATGTGCCCATTTATGAAAAAAGGGGATAAAGCAAATGTTAAGAACTAAAGACCTATTAGTCTGACTTGTCTAGTGTGCAAAATAATAGAGGAGTTAGTTAGAGACACACTATTCACTTTGCTTGATCTAATAGATTCAGAACAACACAGATTTAAAAAGGGCAGGAGCTGTACTACAAATTTGTTGTGCTTCTATGAAAATGTAAGCAAGTCCTTGGATAATAGGGTTCCTTGTGACATGATCTTTTTGGATTTCAGTAGAGTCTTTGATCTAACCCCACACAGGGCCATTATAGACACATTTAAAGTATTAAAGGCAAATCCTTATTTAATAAACTAGATAGGAGAGTGGCTGACTGATAGAGAACAGAGGGTCCAAATAAATGGACAACTATCAGATATTGGTATGGTGTTGAGTGGGGTCCCACAGGGTTTCGTGTTGGTGCCTGTGTTATTTCAGATATTCATCTCTGATCTAACTAATTAAATGGTTGGGCTACAAAATATGCAGACGATACAAAGATAGGAGGGTGTTGAAGCACTCAAGAGGAGGCAAAGTATATTCAACAGGACTTAGATAATGTTACTAGCTGGGTCAACAGATGGGGTATGTACTTCAATATGGATAAATGTAAGGTTATGTACCTGAGGAAACATAATGGTGGGGTAAACTACATATTATGTGGGCACATCTTACATTGTTGTTCATCTGAGAAAGACTTAGGATATTACTTATCTGATAATTTAGACACAAATGAGCAAATTCAAGAAGCAATTAAAAACTATAATAATATCATCTTGTATATTAAAATAAATTTAACCAGTAAGGAAAGTAATATAATAATACCCTTGTTTTGAGCATATGTACATCCACAATTAGAATATGCATCTCAGATTTGGTTTCCATCAAAAAAACAAGAAAGACAGAAATTAGAACAGGTACAGAGGAAATTCACCAAATACATTTCAGATATGGCAGGCTTTAGATATCAGGAGAGACTGGAAAAGCTGAACTTAATGTTTATAGAAACTAGAAGGTTAAGAGCAGATCTCCTCTTTATGTATAACATTTTGCAGGAATTTAGGTTGTTAAGTGATTTGGGGATAATTTTTAAACAGGATAGATGTAAAACTAGAGGACACCCATTACAATTACAAGGTCAAAGGTTTCAGACAAATAAGGGGTAATACTTTCATACAGTAAGAGTTGTCAATCCCTGGAATGCATTGCCTGAAAATGTTATTATTAGTGAAAATAAAACTACATTTAAATTTAGACTGGATCAGTACTTATTGAATGGGAAAATTCCACAATATTATCAGATGTGTACATGGAGCATATATGGGCAACTGTCTACTGGCTCCAAATCTTCCTTAGTATGAACCTCAGTATGAAAAGGCACATCTGTGACCCAAATGATTTCTACCCTGAAAATTTCAGACCACAACATAAAGGCATTTCTGAGATACAGGCGGACAAAGAATGTGAAAAAAATGGTAAATGTTGGATTTTTATGACAGTTTCCATCTCACAAACCACACAACAGATTTGCAGGAAATTCTGTACATCAAGGGACCTACCCCTTAAGATTATGAATGCCACATTTTGTGCATGTCCATTGAGTCGTTCCAAAGTTATTAAGGTCCAAAAATGTGGGTTTAACATAGAAGTTTGCACTCAACCCTAACATAGTGCTGCATCTGTAGTAGTCACCAGACAGTGTGATTCCCAACACCAAGGAGACCTGGCATTTGTCTCTGACCCTGTAACCTCCACTTGCTTTGAACCAGTCATTTCCATTGCTCATTCAGAGATGGGTATCATATGGACACCCATCTCATCAATATTGATCACAGGTTGTGGGGGTGATTAATTCCTGCTGTGAGGAAGTTCCAATTCTGTTTAAAAATTCATCTTTCAGCTCTTGGAAATCACTAGGCATTTTCACCCAGCTTCAGTACCCTTCTGTTTTGAGTAGCCCATGTGGCTAAGAAATGTCCAAGCCCACTGACGAGAAATTACTAACATACTATTTGCCAGAAGATTAGGCCTTATGGCCTATTGAGTCTGCTCAAACCTCAGATCCCTAGTTGGGTGCCGAGGCCCTCCCCTCCCATGTGTTCCAGAAACTCCTATCATCCATCCCCACCCCCCTGGGACAGACCATCATCTGATACATCCACTTTCTGTGTCTGTCCCACCCTCTCTTGAAGCCCTCCACTGTGGATCTCTGAACCAGCTCTCCAGGCAGTGCATTCCAAGGGTCCACCACCCTCTCAGTAAAACACCTTCTCCTCTTTTCCTCCCTCACCCTTCCACCTTCCAACTTCAAACCATGCCCTCTGGTGATACCTCCCTGCTTTAGTCTAAAGATCCCCTCCATGTTTATCCTATTTATTCCCTTGAGGTACTTGAAGACCTCAATCATGCCCCCCTGTCTCTCCTCTCCTCAAATGAAAACAGGCAGAGCTTCTCAAGTCTGTCCTCATACGTCAAATCCCCTAGCCCTCGTATCATCTTAGTTGCCCTCCTCTGTACCCTCTCCAGGAGCTGTATGTCCCTCTTCAAGTGTGGTCTCCAGTACTGTACACAGTACTCAAGGTGTGGTCTAATCAGTCCATTGTACAGCAGCAGAATCACTTCCTTGCTCCTAGAGGTGATCCCCCTTATGATGCATCCCAACATCCTATTTGCCTTGCTAGCCACTCTCCTGCACTGCTCAGAGTTATTCATACATGAATCCACCATGACCCCTAGGTCTTTTTCCCCTATTGAGGCCTTCATCTCCCTCCCAGGGTGTACCTGTGTTTAGGTTTCTCCCCAAGATACAACACCTTGCACTTGGTGATATTGAAATTTAATTTCCATGTGTGAGCTCAGCTTTCCAGGGTGTCCAGGTCCCCTTGCAGGGCCAACTTCCCATCTTCTCCCTCAACTACTGCTCCCATCTTGGAGTCATCAATGAAGAGACTCATTTCACACCCTATACCTTCCCTGCTGTCCGATATGTATGCATTAAACAGGATCTGACCCAGGACCGAGCCCTGCAGTACCCCACTACAAACCTCTCTAGGGTTCAAGAGCTCCCCACAGACCACTACTCTCTGGGTGAATCCAGCTAGCCAGTTTTCAATCCATCTGACCATCAAAGGGCCTACTCCTAACCCCATCAGTTTCTCCACCAGACCATTGTGGGGAACAGAGTTAAACGCCTTGCTGAAGTCCAAGAATAATACATCCACAGGCTTTCCCCTGTCCAGTTCAGTGGCAGAAGACACCAGGAGAAAGGACTGCTGTGTGACTGAACTTCTCTGCTGGGACTAAAGTAGAAGAACTTTTGTATTTGACCTTTAATTTAGGGTGAAAAAACTAACATACAAAAAAAAAAACGGTGTGTTTGGGTTAACTGAACTGAATGGGTATCTGAAGAGTTATCTAGGTGTAAATCTCAGGTGACTGAAAGGACTTAACTGCTGTGAGGTTTAAATTACTTGTAGAAAGATCTGGTAAGTAGGGGAGGGCTTAGCTAGAAGGAAGCTACATTTAAAGACTGCCTTAGAAAGTTTCTGCTAATAGCTTGGCAGAAGACACCAGGAGAAAGGACTGCTGTGTGACTGAACTTCTCTTGCTGGGACTATATTGCCCTCCTTCCCTCCCCTCCACCCAAAGCTAGTTCTATTTTTATAGGCACAGGATTTGACTGACAACAGGAACTTCCTGTTTAGGGGCAGGAAGTGAGTTATCACAGAACCACCAAGAACCCACCATCCTAGAAGGGCAAGAGTAGCTCTCTGGCCCCCTCTAGCTGCTGGAGGTCTGCCTCTGAGCAAGTAAGTGGTCTACTGTGAAATATAGGATATTCTTGTCTCAGAACAGGACAATCAGGAGCTTAAAGGGCACACAGGCAGAAAGTAAGGAGAGAGAGAAAAACAGAGGAAAGAGTAAGGATTGCAAACAGTTAAGGGCAGAAATAAGACATGATTGGAGTGGTGCAGTGCAGTGGCTGTGGAGCAGCAGTCTTCGGGAGATGTTCTGGAGGATGCGGTGTTGTCCGATCTGCAGGCACCCTCTGGGCTGAGGGAGGAGGTTGCTCATCTCCAGGCTGAGTTGGCCAGGATTTGTGGGACCTCCTCTTCCATCCAGGGACCACCAGTGCCACTGCTGTTGCTTCAGAGGTTGCCCAGAAAGAGGAGTGGTTGGACCACAGTGGGCTCAGGGAGGGTGAGGGTGGCGGAACAGAGGTGCATCCCTCCCATTGTACCTCTCCACAATTCCTATGCCATTCTGGCAAACTGTGGTTCCTCTATGGAGGCACCCACAGTGGAGACCAAGGAGGATGCTGGGAACCTCCACAAAGAAGACCCACAGGAGGGTGGCAGGGGACCCTGCGGGGGAAGGAAACAATTCCTGGTGGGGGACTCCATTGTTAGGAAGGTAGAACTGGGGAGGAAGGAGAGAGGGAGGTAAGGTGCCTGCCTGGTGCCATGGCTTGCAGGGACAGGAAGCGAATCCTCAGGATTGCTGGAGCAGCTGCACGGGGGAGGGAGGTGGATGGCATTGTCTACCTAGGGACAAATGACCTGGCTAAGAAAGGGATTAGAGAAGTGCAGGAAGAGTTTGTGGAATTGGGGAGGGGCCTTAGTCAAGTAGCACGCACGGTAACCTTCTCGGAGGTGCTACCCATTTATGGCAAAGGAGAGGCTAGGCTGTTCCGCACCATGGGATTCAATCAGTGGTTGAAAAACTGGCGTGGAGCTCAGGGATTTGGCTTCATTGGGGACTGGGGGTCCACCTGGAGTGATGCAAGCCTATACTGGCATGATGGGCTGCATCTGTCCGGGAGGGGAACCAGGATCCTAGGTGATAGGTTTAAATGCTTCATTGGCAAGCTTTTAAACTAGCCAAGGGGGGGGCACCGGAAAGAAGAAGGAAAATCCTAGCCCCCCCAAATAATCACAGTAGTAAGTGTGGCAAACACCAACATAGAGGTGTCGATAGGGAGAAGGGCAGGGGTAAATGGAGAAAGTGACAAAGGCAAGAAGGACAGGGATGGAGCAAAAGGGAGTAAGGCCATCATGAAATGGAGGGTAATGAGTACCAATGCCCATAGTCTGGGCAACAAGCTCCCTGAGCTGATGGCCTTAATGGAAGAGGATGCCTGGATATTGTATCAGTCACAGAAACATGGTACACAGAGAACCATGACTGGGATGTTAACATACCAGGGTACATAACCTACAGGAGAGAAAGGCAGGGAGAAGAGGGGAGGAGTAGCCTCTCATGTAAAGGAAGAGATAAAAGCGACTGAGCAAAAGAGTAAACAGGGAGGAGAGGAGGCACTGTGGGTCACCTTGGAGACTGGAAAGGGCACCACAATCCGCACAGGGGTTGTGTACAGACCCCCATGTCAGGTGGAAGGAATGGACAAGGATGTGATAGAAGGCATTCTTAGAATGGCAGAGAAAGGGGAGATACTGTTGATGGGAGACCTGAATATGCCAGATGTTAACTGGAGCACATTTTCTGCAGCCACATCCAAGAGCAGGGCCATTCTTGATGCCCTACAGGTGGCAGGCATTAGACAGCTAGTTTCGGAACCTACTTGTGAGGGAGCAATTTAGACCTCGTACTCTCAAACAGGGGCAGTGAGAGGATCTCAGATCTAGAAGTGGGTTGCCATCTGGGGACAAGTGACCATCAAACAGTGTGGTTCACGTTAAACTCAGCTGCAGAGTCAAGCCATACAGAAGTGAGGGTACTGGACTTTAGGAGGGCTGACTTTGGCAAGATGGGAGAGTGCCTCAGAAAAGCACTAGCAAACAAGCTAGAAGGAGGTATGGAGCAACAATGGGGAATTATCAAAACTGCCATCACAGAGGCAACAAGCCTTTGTGTGAAGCAAATGAACAAATCAAAATGAAAGAAAAAGCCACTATGGTTCTCAAAAGAGGTGGCTGTGAAAGTCAGGAAGAAAAAGATAGCATTCCGAAGTATAAGGAAACACAGAAGGAGCAGGACAGAGAGCTGTACCAGTTAAGGCAGAAGGAAGCAGGGAGGGAAGTCAGAATAGCAAAGGCCCAAACTGAGGAAAAGATAGCCAACTCAGTTAAGAAGGGGATAAAACCTTTATAGGTACATCAGTGAGCGAGAAACAAAGGGAGGGATAGTGAGGCTGAATAGAATGAACAGTGGGTGGGCAGAGGGGACAGTGAAAGCAGGAATACTGAACGAATATTTCTGCTCAGTATTCACAAAAGAGGAGGGGGAAGTGCCTAATCCAATTAACAGAAGCACTTTTGATAGGGGGTCAATCCCAGTCCTTTCACAGAAGAAAGGGTTCTGCAAGAACTCCTAAAACTGAAGGTGGACAATGCAATGGGTCCTGATGGAATTCACCCCAGAATTCTAAAAGAATTAAGGGAGGAACTAGTGAAACCACTGGCTACTCTTTTTAATATATCATGGGAGGATGGTGTGGTATCCGAGGACTGGAGGAAGGCGGATGTGATTCCCCTTCACAAAAGTGGGTCCAAGACAGAGGCAGGAAACTACAGACCTGTCAGTCTGACCTCTGTGATAGGGAAAGTGATGGAGTCACTTCTGAAGGAAAGAATAGTCGAGTACCTAGAGGCCAGTGGAGCACAGGACCCAAGGCAGCATGGGTTCACAGCGGTAAGGTCATGTCAGACGAATCTAATAGATTTCTTTGACTGGGTGACCAAAGTAGTAGACCAGGGAGGGGCTGTGGACATGGCCTACCTAGACTTTAGCAAGGCATTTGACACAGTCCCACACAAAAGATTAATAGTCAAATTAACCAGCCTGGGAGTGGGACCCAGGGTGGTAGCCTGGGTAAAACATTGGCTGGACAACAGGACACAGAAGGTAATTGTAAATGGAGTACATTCTGAAGAAAGGGGGGTTACTAATGGGGTACTGCAGGGTTCAGTATTGGGTCCAGTCCTTTTTAATGTCTTCATCAGTGACATTGCAGAGGGACTGGAAGGAAAAGTATGCCTTTTTGCAGATGACACAAAAATCTGCAACAGGATTGATACACAAAGAGGCGTGGAAAGGATGAAAAGGGACTTGGCAAGGTTGGAGGAATGGTCAGAAGTATGGCAGCTAGGATTCAATGCAAAGAAGTGCAAAATAATGCACCTGGGAAACAAGAACTCAGGGGAAGAATACACAATGGGTGGGGAGGTAGTAACAACAACAAAAAGAAAAGGGACCTGGGGGTAATCATATCAGATGACCTTAAGGTTAGCAAGCAATGTGAGAAGGCAGTAGGGAGGGCTGGGGGTATACTGGGATGTGTAGGGAGAGGCATCAGCAGCAGAAAACAGGAAGTTGTTATCCCTCTGTACAGACAGTTGGTGAGACCCCATCTGGAGTACTGTGTCCAGTTCCTGAGACCACATCTCCACAAGGACATAGACAGGATAGATGCAGTCCAGAGGAGGGCAACTAAAATGGTGCAGGGTCTGCAAGAGAAGCCGTATGAGGAGAGACTAAAGGAGCTTAATATGTATACCCTTGAGGAAAGAAGGGAGAGGGGGGACATGATAGAAACTTTTAAGTACCTCAGTGGAATCAACAAAGTCCAAGAGGGTATCATTTTTCAGAAAAAGAGACTTGCAAGAACAAGGGGACACAATTTAAAGATAGGAGGGCGGTTCAGGGGCAATGTGAGGAAGTATTATTTCACAGAGAGGGTAGTGGATGCATGGAACAGCCTTCCTGAGGAGGTTGTGGGGTCTAAAACTGTGGGAGAATTCAAGAATGCATGGGACAGACATAAGGCAATTCTTGTGGGGGGTAGGAAGAAATAGGCTGTTGGTTAACTAGGATCTGCGGCCTATCCTGTAGGTAGGGAAATGGGCAGACTAGATGGGCCTAGCAGTCCTTATCTGCCGTCAAAGTCTATGTTTCTATGTTCTGATGTTACCCATTCGTAGAACTCCACAAGATTGGCTTGACATGATCTACCTGGCACAAACCCATGTTGCCGACTATCCAGACCTCCCACCTCCTCCAAGTACACCCCCAATCGTTCCTTTAGTATACTCTCCAATAATTTTCCCACCACCGAGGTCAAACTGATGGGTCTATAGTTATCTGGTACTTCCCTCGACCCCTTTTTATGGATTGGCACCACATGTGCCTCTCGCCAATCCCTAGGTACCCTCACTGTCTCAAGTGACCTGTTGAAGAGCTCTGCCAGGGGTGCAGCCAGTATGTCTGCCAATTCCCATAGTACTCTCCGATGAATGCCATCCGGCCCAGGAGATTTGTCTTTCTTTAGGGCCTTGAGGGCTAACCACACCCTTTTGGTGGAGATAGCATCATCCTTCTCCTCCACCTTAATGGCCTTTTTATCCTTATCCAGATGTGATACCCCTGGGGTACCTCTCCCTCCCTCCCTCTTGCTACATTTCTGTTGCTCCCCTGATCCCACTCACTGCCACTTCTATCCCCATAATGCCTTGCTTTGTAGATATCCCATCCCCCTCCCTAGTGAACACGGAGGCATAGTGCTCGTTAAATACCTCTGCCTGGTCCCTCGTCTCTTCCACCCACCCTCCTTCTGATCTCAATCTGCTGAGATGGCCCTTAGTTTTTCTCCACTCCCCAATGTACCGGAAGAACACCATTTCCCCTCCATGTATCCCCTTTGCCAGCTGCTGCTCTTTACTGGACTTTGCTCCCTCACCATCCGGTGACTTTTCTAGATGCAAGATGGTACACTTCCTTATCCCTATCCTCTTGTTGTTTTATATTTTTTGTAGGCCGCCTTCCTTTCTCTGACTGCTACCTGTACCTCACTGGACCACCAGCATGGTTTATGTGACCTTGCTCCCTTATGTTTCAACTTAGCACAGATCCTGACTGCCTCATGAAGTCCCCGTTTTATGACCTCCCATCTCCTTTCCACACTTGTCATTGATGTAATCCCCTTCAAGTGATCCTTGAGAATATTTCCCATGCCCACAAAGTCTGCCCCCTGAAATCCACTGCCAGTGTCCTAGATCTTTCCCCCTCCCCCCATGCTTATTTGAAACCAGACAGTATTGTGGTCGCTCCCAGTCAGGGGGTCCTCTACAACCAGGTCCCTTATTAGATCCCCATCTGCCAGAACCATGTCCAGGACATGCCCCTCCCTTGTGGGCTCCATCACATGCTGTGTTAAGAACACATCCTAGAAGACATCCAGCAGCCTCTGCTCCTTGGCCAACTTAAAGGACATGGTTCCACAGTTTGTACCTGGCATATTAAGGTCCCCCATTAACACCACTTCTTTCCCTTTTGGTCCACACTGGGCAATGATGTTGTCCAGCAAACCATCCTCTAGAACATCACTCATCCTGGGGGGCCTATATACTACACCCAGCTTTACCTTATCTCCTGCTGAGGATCATAAGGTGACCCATAAGACCTCCACATTTCCCTCTGCCTTATCTACCCTAGCAATTTCTATGTCATCTCTAATGAACATAGCCACTCCACCCCCTCTTCCCTCCTTTCTATCCTTCCTAAACATAGTGTACCCCTGCACATTTAGGTCCCAGTCATGGTTTTTGTTGGCCCATGTCTCCATGACCGCTGCCACATCAACCCTCCCCCCCGAACAGCATGGCCTGGAACTCTGGCAACTTGTTTCCCAAGCTCCTGGCATTTACTAACACCAACCCCCACCCCTTATCCCTGATCCCCTATGTCAAACCCCACCCAGGTTCCTTATACTTCCATCCTCCCTCTGCTCCTCCTGAAACCTCCACCCCCAGTCTGTTTCCCCCCCTTGGGTTTGAAGGCTACCCTCATCTGGAGGAGGTTTCTGATCAGCCACTCCCTTATCCCTTCCTCCCCTCACAAGTTTAAACCCCACCTTTCTTGAATGTAGTCAGCCATCCACTGTTTAAGGACTTCCTTCCCTAATGGGGCAAGATGAAGCCTGTCCTTGGCATACAGTACCTTATCCTTCCAAACTCCTTTCCAGTTCCCTAACACCCCCAACCCACTCTCTTCACCCCACTTCCTGAGCCAGTCATTAACCTCTGTGATCTTCATTTTTTTCTTCACTGAGGCCTTTGGTACTGTAATATCCTGAAAGGAAATGTTGTATCCATTATCCCGACAGACTCTGGCAAGTTCTTGGAACCTTGCTTGGATTTCCAAAACACTATTTCCCTCTAGATCATTAGTTCCCAAATACGCCAGGAAATCCGGTTTCCCTCCACAATCCCTTACCAGTTCATACACCATGAACTTCGCTATGTGCACTGTCAGCCCAGAGATACTCACTACCTTCACTTGGCTATGTCATCCACCCCCCTGTCCCTCCCACTGGATACCCCTAATCATTGAGTCTCCCAATAACAGAACCTTAACACCGCCATCATCCTTATGGTGATCTCCACTATGCCCTCTCAGCCCCATCCCTCCCTTTATTCATGATCTCAATTCCATGGGAATCTTCCTGCCTTATTAGAGACCCCCTTGTCACCCTCCCCTTTCTGCCTCCCTTGTTATTTTGCCCACTTAACTCAGACCCCCTCTGAATAGGTGTCCCCTTTAACCCTCTCTCATCTGAACCATTTATCCTGGCCCTGATGGTTTCCCCTTCCCCCACACCACCATCCTCCCCCTTGTAATAGTACCCCTGCCTCAGAGGCTCTTTGTGGATCCTTTAGCTAGGGGCCACATCCTTGGTGCACCCCCCTGCTGAAGGGGCTCCTCTCCACCTCCTTGTCTTCCAGTTTCTCTCCAGTCATGCTCTCCTCCCTCATGTCTGCAATATGTTGCATCTCCCCCATTTGCTTAACATTTATATTTCCCCTTCTCCCTCTGGGACTATTTCTATCCTTTCCATTGCTGGTCTGTGATGCCCTATGGGTATCCAACTCCTTCCCCCTGGCCTTTGTATCAGTTTCCTCATTTCCACCAACCCCTTCCTCCCCATCTAGGTTGCTTAGTAGCTCAAATTTATTGTGACACTCTATGTCAGCCTCCATCAAGTAACCCGAGTTTCCCCAGACTGCACCTCTAAACTGCCCCTCTTCATCCCCTCTTGCTCTGTTCTCTTTAGGAGCTCCCTTCCCACAGTCTACTGTTTTAGGCTTCCCCACAACAGCCCCTCCCTTCTCAATGTCTGCTCTACTAGGCTTTCCCACAACAGCCCCTCCTGACTCTTCCCCCTCCACTCTCTTTGTATTCAGAATGTTCACCCTGTATGCTTTCCCCTTAGCGTCAACATCCCAATCTAAGGGTCCTCTGTCCCTAATATCCCCCCTCCTGCTTGCTATAATGTAACGTCCTGTAATTTAAGAGTGTTGCCCCAGCCTCCCCTCAGCCCCACCCTTCTGCTGCCCATATCCACACCCCTTATCCTTGGACACCCCCCAGCTCCCCCAGCTTACTCCTTAACCAATATACCTCACTCCTGATACAAGATAGCTGTCTACAGAGTGGGCAGCCTCACTATCTCCAAGCCCAATTGAGAATTATTGCCACCCCACAGTCTGTGCAGCCTACAACCCTTCCGAAGATGCCTGCCATGGTGGAATATGGCCACCCTGTTTGTCCCCCTCTGTTTATAATGGCACACCCAGTTTTCTCAGTCCCTTCCCCTGGAATACAGTTTCTCTCTATACTGACTGCAGTTATTTAGAAACCCAATTTCAACCCCACCAATAAAGTTCCCAAGTCTCACAAACACATACAGGCCAGTGTGTGTCCAGTCCCACTAACAGTGTGTGTATGCAGACATCAGGTACCATATGATGTCACAGGCCCACTAGTTCCTGTTGCTTTGAATTTCAGTCCCAAACAGAAATACAGCCCTTCAATCCCAACCCCCAGTGGCTTTTCAGTATTTAGAAAGCCTACAAAACAGGGTGGGTGAGGCTCTTACCAACACCAGGCAAACATCACATTTAAATTTCACTCTAAGTATCACTGCCAAACAAGTGTTCCCAAGCCTCAAAAGTTACAATATCACAGCCCAAGTAACAGTTCTAACTCAAAGTAGTAATTTTTAATGCATAGAACTAATTTCATGTACAAAACTATTCAAATATTTCAGTTAAAACAGAATATAACCCCAGACCTCTGTGCTTACCAGCCTCCTGCTTATGTTCCCAAGTGAACAATGAAAGACAAGGTGATTCCTGTTAATTTCCCTTCCCCCCAACCCCAGACAAACATCACATTTAAATTTCACTCTAATTATCACTGCCAAACAAGTGTTCCCAAGCCTCAAAAGTTACAATATCACAGCCCAAGTAACAGTTCTAACTCAAAGTAGTAATTTTTAACACATAGAACTAATTTCAAGTACAAAACTATTCAAATACTTCAGTTAAAACAGAATATAACCCCAAACCTCTGTCCTTATCAGCCTCCTGCTTATGTTCCCAAATGAACAATGACCCACATTGACATACTGTCACCCATTTCAGTGAGAAGTTGGGGGTTTTGCACTTTAATTCATTTTCTATTTCAGTCATTAACATGGGTGGTCTCCCCCATGGTCTTTTAAATAGCTCTGGTGCTAGCTGTGAAATATTTGGGGTGAGCTGAGTTTGGAGAGGTAGTCCTTCTTAAATTTGTGAACTGAACATTCGTTTACTGTCAGGTTATGTTTAGAAGAGACGTACCTGACAGTATTCATAAGCTCATTCTCCACGGAATAGTGCCCAATTTCAAACCTCAGTGCTGGAGAGTAAGATGCATATTCACTGCAGCGCTTTCAGGATGGTGGGGTACTTTGCAGCTCACGTACCATGGACTTGGCTACCTGATATGTAATCCTGGTGGTTTCAATGACCTGGGCTGCCACAACATTTTCCACAAAGGTGATCCCACACTTCATGGACTTCAGATGGTTTAACCAGCTATAAAGAGACATGCTTGCCGTATGCTAGAACTGGGCAGTGTGGTCTGCAGTGGCATTTGAGACCGGAGTGAGATAAGCAATCTAAATCAGCCATTTAGTATCAGATAACATGAAGGAATTCATCAATTACAGGGAATTGATTAGCAACTGATTAATGCAGTTGATTAATGCAGTTGTCATGTACTGGTTCACATCGGCGCTCCAGGTGGGGTGGAGCATAATGGTTATGATGCAGCTTATTCGCTGTTCTGGTGCTCATTAGTAGATAGTGATTAACTGCACAGTGTGTGCACCATGCACCATGAATAAGTACAATTTCTTTGACAGGATGATCATGAATATTGCTGTGTGCTAATATCTAGTGATGTCCAGGACCGCAAAAATTTTGGCAAGTGAAATGTATATCTCTCTCTCTCTCTCTCTCTCTCTCTCTCTCTATATATATATATATATATATATATATATATTAGAGGCAAAAAACTCATTCAATGCATCAGTTAGGGTTGTTCCACAGTGACAAAAGTGAGGAAATTCAATGTTGGGGTTGAATCCCCTTTGCCCTCCAGCCCACCCCAACTGGAATTGGGATGCGCATTGGGGTCATCGGCCCTAACTGTCACCCTATCACATGTGGAAGGAAGCTGAGGAATAGGAGAATGGGGTGACAGTTAGGACCGATGAACCCAATGAGCATCCCGATTCCACTTGGGGGGGTGGGCTGGAGGGGTGCAAAGGAGGTTTCAACCCTAACATCGAATTTCTTTGATTTTGTCGCTGTGGAACAACCCTAACTGATGCATTGAACAGAGTTTTTTGCCTCTAATTTCCCTTCTTTTTGAGAATGATAATGAAAAATAGTGAACGTAATGTGGTGGCGGGAGCTCGGGGCCCTTTGGACCACACACTGCCGCCGCATAATGCAGCGGCACAGGGCCCCGCGCTCCCGCCACGTGATG
This sequence comes from Neoceratodus forsteri, assembly GCA_016271365.2. Classification (NCBI taxonomy): domain Eukaryota; kingdom Metazoa; phylum Chordata; order Ceratodontiformes; family Ceratodontidae; genus Neoceratodus; species Neoceratodus forsteri. The sequence goes on from CM028129.1 coordinate 1,024,899,468, forward strand.
TCTTGTCACATTGTAACATTGTGCCTGCAAACACAAATCACAATGGCATGGTGACACAAAGCGAAACAGAAAGAGAAACAGTACTGTAGAGAAATGTTAAAAACAACACAAACGGAACCGCAAATGAAAACACAAAGGGTAACGCACATGGTGGCGTAAACGTGAACGGTAAGTGAAATGGGTATGGAACCGCAAGCAGAAATGGTAATGGTAACAGTAATGTAAGCGCACAGGCTGGTTTTACCCAAAAGCTGCATAGAGAAAGACAGTGAGTAGAAAGAATGTATGCAAAATAATGACTCTCGGAACACAAAAATGAGGACTTGGAATAGTAAATTGCTTATATCTCAGCAACCGTATGACATAGAAATTTTTTTTAAAAGTCATATGTATTATCACTTTCCTGGCTAGTTTTGTGGGGCTAAGAGTTTTTGACAAAAAGTCCATATCTCGCACTGTTTTCGAGATATGGGCCCTGAAAGGCGCTGTGAACGCCTTAATGTTATCCTATGGGGAAAAAAACAGAAGTTCAGACTGCCATAACTTTGCCTCCCTGTAATATTTGTTCACCAAACCACTGAAAGGCACATCTGTGGGATGTTGGCTGTGTTCCCTGTAAATTTCAGCCCAAAAGACCAAATCGTTATTTTGCAGCAGGGCACCAAATGTTTGCTGCAATGCATTGTACACCGTAATGTTATCCTATGGGAAAAAGTGTCAACTTTGGGGTACCATAACTTTGCCGCTGTGTAACAGTTTTTCAGCAAAATACTGAAAAGCATATCAGAGAGATGTCGACTGCATTCCCTCCAAAATTCAGCCCCAAACTTCAAACCGTTCTTTTGCCACGGGGTGCCAAAGAATTGCTGTCATTTTCCCACAGCCTAGAAAAGTACTGTCGCAATTTGCGAAAGCTTTCACAAAAATTTGCTACACTTTCGTGAGCAAGAAAGTACTTTGCAAAAGTACTTTTTCCATAAATCTGAAAAACATATTTCTGAGGTGTTTTACCCCAAAATAAAGACATAGCTAGTATCCTCAGGGTCCGACTAGTCGAATACAAAAAGAATTAGGTTGCTAGAAGGTCCCACATTTAAATGGCAAGCATTTTTCTGATCAGTAACTGAAAACAAGATGGTGGATTTGCAAAAGTAAGAGGGCCATTTGAGACAGTAAAAATGCATTTGTGAAAGTATTGAACTTTTTGTTAACTTTTCCCATGGACTTATAATGGGAAACTGTTTTTTGAATAACTTTTGAACCGTTTAATATTTTTTCATGAAATCTTTGAAAGGCACATCGGGGACCCTGGCTGCACATTCCCTGAAGATTTTGGGCTGGTCACGCAAACCATGCAACCTCTAGGCACTACCATAGAATTCCAGAAAAAGCGTGAATGCATGCGCTGATCACGCTTAATACCTCCGCAGCTGTGTATCCAACTGGTACAAAACTTGTCAGATCCCAAGGTGTATGGGTCTTGATCATGTATTCCAAATTTCAGGCAAATCCGTCAAACAGTTTGCAAAGTTATTAAGGTGCAAAATTTTGGGTTTAACATGTAAATGGCTCCTCAACCCTAACTATGGTTTGTTAATCCATCAGTTAGGGTGGATGCCACAGCAACAAAAGCAGAAAATGAGGCATTAGGGTTTCCAACCCTAATGACCCATCTCAGGTTCCCACCCCTTCACCCCACCCCATCCCCCTCATCCCTCCTCCTTACACCAACAGGTGTCAGGGGTAGCCATGGGTTCATAAGATGCAACTTTCACCCCATTCCATGTGTAAATGTGCTTAAACACTACAGTATAGGACAATGGGGAGAGAGTTAGACCTTATGACCCCATGGCACACCCCGATGACTGCTGGTGTCTGGCAGGTGGGGGGATGGGGTAGGGTGGTAGGGGTGGGAACCCTGATGGTAGGGAGTTAGTGTTGTTAACCCCAATACCTCATTTCCCTGCTTTTGTTGCTGTGATATCCTCCCTAACTGATTAATGATGTTTTTTGTGGCCAACTTGCTGTAGTTTGGATCCAAGCCCCACTCGCCTATTACTAGGGTGTATGGAGACCACTGGCCCAATCCTTGCAGAGATTGTTTGGTGCTACAGTATTTAGATTTGGGAGAGTTCCCTAGCTCCCTGAAAGAGGCAGTGGTGACACCACTTCTGAAGAAAGCTTCTTTAGACCCAGACAACTGTGAAAACTACAAACCTATCTCAAACCTTCCCTTTTTTGGAGAAGGTGATCGAGAAAGTATTTGCTCTGCAACTGAGAACCGTCATACCATTCATGATGTCTTCAGTCCTCTCCAGTCTGGTTTTTGGAAAAGACACAGTAGCTAGACTGCTCTGGTTAGGGTGCTTAATGATCTCTTGATGGCAAGAAACCAGAAACGCCGCTCCATCTTGGTGCTTTTGGATCTCTCTTCAGCATTCAACATTGTGGACCATGGGGTCCTGCTCAAGAGTCTGAGGGTCATCTGTGGACTGGCTGGTACAGTTCTTAGATGGTTCCACTCTTCCTAATTGGCATGTTTCAGAGGGTGGCATCATGGATTTTTTCCTCTGAGCAGGTGTCTATGCCATATGGGGTACCTCAGGGCTTGGTGCTGTCCTCATGTTGTTCACAGTGTACCTGCTGCCCCTCTGAGACATTGTAAGACAATATGGGCTGAGTTTTCACTGCTATGTACATGATAGACAGCTCCATCTGTCTTTTGCACCTGACCAGAAAAGTGCGAACTCGATGTTTAACAGCTGTCTCAGTGGAAATCCATGGCTGGATGAAGGCTAATTGGTTGAAATTGAATTCTGAGAAGACTGAGGTGTTGGTGGTGGATCCAGGGTGTCGGATAGAGAGGTCAGTGGTGGGGTTACTGTCTGAACTTTGGATCGATGGCGTACTGCTGCCTACCTCTGAACGGGTGTGAAATCTGGGGTTGGTATATCACAATGGGCTGACACTGTGAGCACAGGTGTCAACAGTCATCAAATCTTCCTTTTATCATTTTAAGAACATCCTCAGAATTAAGCACCTTGTTCGGTCTGATTATTTGCCCACATTGATCCATGCCTTTGTGACCTCATGCCTTGCCTACTGCAACTCCCTATACCTAGGGCTTCCAGGGGTTGATGTCCACTGCTTGCAGCAGGTGCAGAATGCAGTGGCACAACTATTGACTGGGACTTCTCATTCCAGTCATACTACACCTGTGCTGCATGATCTGTACTGGCTGCCCATACAATGGTGGACGACCTTTAAGGTCAGTCTTTTGACCTATAAAGCCCTACATGGACTGGGATCAGGTTATCTGCAAGAGCTCCTGGTTCCTCATAGCCCTGGCTGACCTATCTGCTCCACTGATGAGGGGTTGTTAGAGGTTCCCAGGGTGTGGTTGAAGACATTGGTTGCAAGGGCTTTTATGATCATGGTGTAATCCCTGTGGAACTGTCTACCTGGTCAGATTAGAGAGTGGGGGACCATGGAGAGTTTTAAGACCAATTCAAAGATGTATTTATTTAAAAAGGCTTTTAATATCTGAAGTATTGTAAAACTGGAAGTTTTTAATTTACGTTGTAATGTATGTTTCTATGTTATTTTATTGAATTGTTTTAAAATGTTATATGTAAAGTGCGTTGATATTTGAATTCTGCTATATAAATAAAATTATTATTATTACTATTCTTTTTCAGATAGTATAATTGTAGCCTCATTTTACTGTGGGATTGCAGTGTCCTTTGGACCCTGCACTCCCATCCCACAATCCAGATAGTACAACAGTGTCCATATATCGTGGTGGGAGCACAGGGCCCTTTGGACCATGCTTTCCCATCCCTCCAATCAGATAGTACAACGGTATCCACATTCACTGTGGGAAGTGCAGGATTCCTTCATCAAGATAGTAAATCAGTATCCATATGTCATGGTGGGAGCACAGGGTCCTTCAAACCATGCACTCCCATCCCTCCATCAAGATAGTATAACACTATCCATATGTTACAGTGGGAGCCAGGGTCCTTTGGACCCTTTGTTCCCATCCCTCCATCCAGGTAGTACAACAATGTGAAAAATGGGAAACACTGGCAAAGTTACGAATGTGTGTGTAGAAACTGCGCAATGCACGCTGACAACGTGCTCATTTTTGGGATTTTGTTTTCCAAATTTTCAACATCGTCATTATGGGACCTCCCCTCATGGACAGTGCAATTGTGATTTTGTTAATCCATTCCAAAAGTTGATTTTGCACAGCAACCATGCCATTCTGTGCCATAGGTGTGAAATCCCATTCCAGACAGGATGTGCAAAATGGCAGCTGTTCTGTTCATAAGATGGTGTACAAAATGGCAATGTTGAAAATCTGGAGTGAAAATATGAAAAACTGGCAGTTACGAGTGTGTGTAGAAAGTGTGCAACACGCACCAGTAATGCAGTCATTTTTGGGAATTTTTTCATCAGATTTTCAACATGGGCTTTATGGGTCCTCCCTACATGAACAGTGGCACTGTCATTTTGTTAATCCATCCCAGAAGTTGATTTTGTACAGCAACCACGCCATTCTGTGCCAAAGATGCGAAAACACATTTTGGGCAGGATATGAAAAAATCATAAGGAGGTGTTAAAAAAAGGCAATGTTGAAGTCTGAAGTGAAAATATTAAAAATTGGTGAAGTTATGAGAGTATATAGAAACTACGCAATGCACACTCATAACACAGTCATTTGGGGGAATTTTTTCGCTGAAATTGCAAGGTGCTTTTTGGGACCCCACCTCATGAACAGTGGCACTGTCCTTTTGTGAATCAGTCTTGAAAGGTGAATCCACATAGCAATCGCAAAATCACCTTTTAGGACTGAGAAACAAAATAACAGTGTCAGAGTTCATGAGGTGGTGGTCCAAGTACCCCATGTTGAAAATTTCAAGCAAAAATTTCTACAATTCACCAAGATATCAACATAAGTTGTCCCCCACATTGGGTCCCATTATACAGCTTACCTTGATTCCTCAGATCGCAGTTCAGCTTTGAAGAGTGCAGCATTTCCCGGTCCAGAGAAGATCACTGACCCCGATCTTCAGAGGGTAAGTATGGGTGGGGGGGTGCGGAGAGGTGGATGTGCAGAAGGAGGATGGGGATGGTGGAGGGGAAAGTGGGGAGACAATGAGGGATGTTTTTCTTTTTTGCAGGGTAAACCAAAAAATACTTTGAGGGATGTTTTCCTTTTTTCACAGGTTAAAAAAATAATAATTGGGCTATACTGGGGTGGGCTCCCACTGTGCCACCAAAGTTGGGGGGTCATGATGCCAACATGGGATAGGGCACTCCCATTGGAATACTTGAAACAGGATCCTGCATCAAAATGTTCACAAATGCAGGATTATGCATCAAAGACAATGGGGGACATTTTTTTCTTTTTTCAGGTTAAAATAAAAAAATATATTTAGGCACACTGGGGTGGGCTTGTAGTGTGCAACCAAAGTTATGGGGGGGATCATGATGATGACAGGGGGATTGGGCACCACCATTGACAATACTTGGAATAAGGATCCTGCTTTGGAATTTTCACAAATGTTGATGCAGGATTCTGCATCGAAGACAGTTGGGGACAGTTTTCTTTTTTCACAGGTTAAAATAAAAAAAAAAATAATTAGGCACAATCATGCCAACAGGGGGACTGGTCACCCCCATTAGTGTGAGCTGGCATCTCAGTGTCAGAAAGGTTTAAATAATTAAAAAAATATATAGGCACACTGGGGTGGGCTCTCAGTGTGCCACAATACTGGGGGGATACAGATCAACACAGGATTAGCCACCCAATGTTGAAAAGGGGCGCACTAGATCGATGCAGGATCCTGCATTGAAATGTGCACAAATTTCGATGCAGGATCCTGCAGCGAAGTATTGTAATGTGCCACATGATGGCTTTGTATCAGAAAACGTTGTGCAGCACGTTACAGTACTTCGATGCAGGATCCTGCGTCGCATTTTGCACACATTTCAATGAAGGATTCTTCAATGAGAAAAAGATACTGGGGGACAGTTTTCTTTTATACAGGCTTTCCTTGATTCCTCAGATCACAGTGCACCTTTGAAGAGAGCAGATGTACCCAGGTCCAGAGAAGCTCACAGATCCTGACCTCTGGAGGGTAAGTATGGGTGGGGGAAGTGTGGGGAGGTGAGTGCTCAGAGGGAAGATGGGGATGGGAGAAGGAGAGGGAGAGGGAGAGGGAGATGGGGATGAGGAGATGATGATGGACTGTTTTCTTCATTACAGGTAAAAAAATAAATAAATAAAACAGACATCGAGGGACTTATTTTTATTTAGAGGAGAAAACATTAAAAAAACTATTTGGGCACACTGGAGTGGGCTCCCAGTCTGCCACTTGAGTTGGGGGTGGCATTCATGATGCTGACAGGGGGATTGGGCATCCCGGTGTCAGAAATGAAAACATTAAGTTATCTTGACATACTGAGGTGGGCTCCCAGTGTGCCAGAATAGTAGCAATGTGCACGCAGTGCTGACATGGGGACTGGGCAACCCGTGTTGGAAATCACTGTTCAGCACATTACAGTGTTTTGATGCAGGATCCTGCATCGAAATTATTGAACATTTTGATGCAGGATTCGGCATTGAGGAAAAGACCTTGGGAGACAGTTTTCTTCTTTTCACAGGTTTTCATAAATAAATAATGCATTTTGGCACACAGGGTGGACTTCCAGTATGTATTGTGTGCACAGAGCGTGTCTTTCTTGACTCTGCAGCCAGCAGCATTAGTTCCAGCTGTGGCTGCAGAACTCAAGAAAATACTGCTCTTCTCATACAGAGAACAGACTCCAAGCCATTCTCAGTATAAACTGGCATCCGAAAAAACAACTTCTTTTGGTCCAGATTATAACACTAAAAAAATCAGAAAACATCTAAGAGGTTTTCTTTAGGTGTTTTCCAATGTTTTTTTATGTATTTAAAACCCTTAGTACTGCAACATCCTCACTGAGCAGCAAATTAAGATGGCAGCTGCAACACAGCTCAGTCGATCACAGGATTGTGAACTGTGTGTAAAATATTTGCATTCTTTGTGAAAAGAAGCCAGTATTTTTCGTACAGTAGTCCTTGTGTTTTGCATAGTACTCCTATTGTGCAAAAAATATATCTTTTGTGCCTGACATATACATTTTCCCATAGAAAACAATAGGTAAATTAAAAACGCCATAACATTTGAACAGATTAATATTTTTTCATCAAATCTTCAAAAGGCACATCTGTGACCCAAAGGCTTTCTATGCTGAAAATTTCAGACCACAAGACAAAGGCATTCATGATATACAGATGAGCAAAGAAATGTTAAAAAAACTGAATGTTTCTGTTTTTTTCAACATTTTATATCTCAGAAACCACTTGACAGATTCACATGAAATTTAGTAGGCTTAGGGACCCACCCCTAGAGATTATGCATGGCAAATTTCATGCAAATATGTTGAAGGACTCTGAAGGTATTAAAGCTCAAAGTGAGGACTTTAACATAGAAATGACGTTTCAACCTAACTACAATATACTGGGGTAGTTGTGCCAATATAATATATATATATATATATATGTATATATGTGTGTGTGTGTATATATATTATAGGAGCATAGTTGCACCCTTATAATTAGGTTTGAGTAGGCACTTCAATGTTAAACTCAGAACTTTGCACATTAATAAATTTGCAACTGTTCAGCAGATTTGTACAAAATTTAGTATGCACTTTCTTGTGGGGTAGATCTCCGGATGTGACACACTATGTTCTGTTCAGATATGCAATTTCTGAGCTACTGTATGTACATGTGAAAAAAAAACATGTTTCCGCTATTGTCTTTGCCAGGATTTTTCTTGGAACTTGCATACAGTCCAGAAGGTTTGGATTTTTGTTAGAAATCTTTAGGTCACAAAGGGACTACCCACCGTATGTGCCTTTTACTTGTCTGGTAAAAAAATAATAAGCAGTTTTTAAGTTACTGCAATTTAAAAATTTGAAAAAATAATTCCTGGGCATGCTTAGTAAGCACTACAAGATAGCTGTATGAAACAAAGTAGGAATCCTGCTTTGTACGGGAACATTCCTACTTTGTATGGTCACCATCTTGTTTTCATTTTTGCCATAAAAATTCCAATTTGGAAATGTTATTCTGGGGAGGAACCAACACATGTAGCTTGCTTATTGAGACCCTTTAGGAGCATTCTGCAGTTTACTGCTTAAAAAATGCCCTTAAAATGTGTTTTAACAATTCAATTCTTTGCTCATATCAGTGGCATATGAAGTAGGATCCTGCTTCATATGCACAGTTAAAAAGTAGGATCCTACTTCATGAACCATTTGAAGTAGGATCTTGTTACATATGCTGAGATATGAAGTAGGATCCTGCTTATTGAGCCAAAAGTGCAGAACTGTTTGGACTTACAGTATGTTGATATCTCAACCATTTCTCATTAGTTTTTCACCAAATTTTTAACATCATCCTTTTAGGAACTCACCTCATGAACACTGGCACTGTAGTTTCGTTATCCAGTCCTGAGAGGTGATTTCACGGTCACTGCACAAAATTACATTTTGCAACTAATTAACTAAATGGCAATGCCAATGCTCATGAGGTGGGGTATTAAAAAGCCCATATTGAAAATTTGGTGAAAAATACAAAAAAATGCCCATTACGTGCAGTTGTTGAAATTTCACTATGCATGCACATAACTTTGGCAATTTTTAATATTTTCACTCCAAATTTTCAACATTGCCATTTTTTCACACCACCTCATGAACTGTCATTTTACATATCCTGTCTGAAATGTGTTTTCACTCCTGTGGCACATAATGGCATGTATGCTGCATGGAATCACCTTTCTGGACTGATTAATGAAATGTCAGTGGCAGTGTTCATGAGGTGGTGTCCTCAAAAGGCCATGCAGAAAATTAGGTGAAAAAACTCCTACAAATGCCCAAGTTATATGTGTCTGTTGACTTTATTCAATGCATGCACATAACTTTCATACTTTTCAATATTTTGACTCCAAATTTAGAGTTTTATTCAGATTCTTATTCTTTGTCAAATTCAGAGAACAGCATATGTGAAAAGAACTCTGGCCACACATAGCCTATCTGCTGTTTCTTCCATGCACCCTTTGTATCTCAGGTGCACTGGATTGTGCCTTTTTGCAGGTATAGAAACATTGAAGTTAACAGCAGATAAGGACCACAAGGCCCATCCAGTCTGCCCATTTCTTTTTCTGCCTTATGAGTGTGCCATCAGCCTTTGCTCTGTCAATGGCCTATCTATTCATGCTCATCTGTATTGTTCCCTTATGACTATCCCATGCCTGTTTGAAGCCCTGCACTGTATTCATATCCACCACTTCCAGAAGTAGGCCGCTCCATGCATCCACCATCCTTTCTGTGAAAAAGAATTTCTCACATTACCCCTTAATTGGCCTCCCTCTAATCTCATGCTGTGTCCTCTTGTCCTGCTAGACTAGACTAGATAGGTATGACTAGAGCATGAAATAGAGTGGCATATGACTTGGGTCTACTAACACCCGGCCCAGCAGTTTTCTGAGAAGGATGACAAGGATTACTAGTGGAGGGCCAGGCTCTTCTAAATAAAAGTTCACCTTGGGGGGGGCATGCAAGTTGTTTTTGTCTTGAGCTGTGCCAGGCGATCCTATTTCCATATAAGCAACACCCTTGTCCATATCAGGTACTGGAGTTGAGGAGCAGGAAGTTATGGTAGCCCTGTCCAGAGGAAGAATATCTTTAACATCACCTATGATAGGGCTCTGAGTCAGTTCAATGTCAGGAGACAATTTTAAAACAGCATTCTCTGTTTTAGTGTGAGAAATATGTTCTCCTAAATTATGTTTAACAGCATTTTTGCAGGAGGTAAGGTAAGGTTCTTGCCTAAAGAGGAAGATGTCCTGGAGGAATCCTCTCCCAGGGGATCTGAATTGGAGAGCCTATGGATATCCAGCAGCCATTCAGACCCACTCTTTCCAGACTGCAGCCAAAAGTGCATGTTCCACAGATCATTCCTTTTCAGGAGCCACAATCTGTTCCTGAGGTTCATTTTTCTTATCATGCTGCTGTAATCTGGTGCTGCCTTTACTTATTGGGGCAGGAGATGCCAGACTCATTGTATTGCTTGTCAGAGTTCTCTTTACCTTAACACCACCCATGCTACCTGCAGCCAGCTGATAACTGTTAGAGGAGCAGCTGGGTCTAGACAAAGTATTTCCTGTGGATGAAGTCAATATTTTAGCTGTCATTTTAGCAATCAGGACTGACTCTGTAGTATGGAGTTGGTGTCTTGCAGGTTCAACTCTTACCACTTCTCTAACTATCTTGGCAAACAGGATATATTTCTTTTCTTGTAGTTCTGAGGCGATTTTGGCTTTGGCCTTGGATACCATCCTGGGAAGTCTCTGGGAGGTCTCTCATACTTGTCTGCAATGTTCCTTCTCCATCTATATTTCTTCACTTTTTAAACTCCATCATCACATTGGCTTACAGCAGCTCCTACAGGTACAGTGTTTTGCAGACTGACTTGTGCTTCCTCACTACTTTAGGTGAGGAGGGAAGCAGTCTTCTCCACTGGAGCTACCATGTCCACCTCCTCCATGCCAGCATCCTGCATGTTGCAATGGAAAGTGCACTACACCCTCACAGGAAGACTAGGGGAATTGTTTATTGAAACAAAATCAATTGATAATAACAACAGTATGTACAAGTCTCCAATGACCACAAAAGAAAAAATTAGAAAATAAATTGCATGCATAATTAAAATCCAATGGTAGGGGAATTGTAGATGTACAAAAGTCAAGAAAAAAAACAGTTTAAATATAGGCAAAATCAAAGGAAAACAGGAAAAACTATAAGGAAAAATAAATTAAAAAACACAAAAGTAACACATTAAAGGGACACTGTCAACCTGTTTTTCATCATATTATTTCTAGTTGAAACCCCACATTTTATGATTGTTTACCTTCTCTAAAATTCACTGATGTTGCTATTTGTTTTGTCTGTCTTCTTGTTTAGAAGAACTGAAATGCGTGGCAATGTATGTTTATAAACAACCTTGTTTTGTTTATAATCCTGGATCTGTTCTTACTGCATGCTTTCTGAACATTAGAAACACACCAGAACAGTGCAGTCACTCATAAGGCAGTATCCTCCTGAACTTCCACTGCATCATGAGGGGCTAGACTGTGTTGTAGGTGTCTCCAAGTCCAGGAAAGATGCATTTAGAGTTGATCAAGGAATGCTAAGAAACCTCTTTTGGTGTGGTAACACCAGTATGTTGGGCAGTCTATTTTTCACTTTTTTAAGAAAATAAGAGTCAGATTCAAACTACCAGCTACATTAGCAATCTTTACAGAATTCTGGCAATCATAAAATGTGTTTTTTTCAACTAGGGACACTTTGAGACCTAAGGGGGGTTGACAGTGTCCCTTTAAGGTAAGTATCAGCTATAGAGAACTAGCCATGTGGAAGAAAAATGAGCAGAACAGTTTTCAAAAAAGGGCCCAAGGGCAAAGATTCCAATGGCATATCCACACTGTTGAGGATAGTATAGTTCTCACCACTGCACACTGATGTCGAAGGTCTGATTCCACCATTCTCAAAAGTGTCTTGTGATCCAACATTTGATGCTGGAGCACAAGTTTACAGCAAACTGTTCAAATCATCAACTTGAGTCAGGAACTGACTAAAAGCAGCATGGAAGGATTCTGCATGTAGGGGTGCCCATATCTGATCCATACATGAGGGTCTCATAATTAAGAGTGCACCAATAAGGGTCCACCCATGTAGCTCCCAAAAGGTCCAAAAAGGATGAATATAGAGGCAATCAAAAAACAAATGTTGAATTGATTCAACTGTAGTGTAGCAACATGCTCTCAGGTAGAAACATTCTGTGATGCCTTTGTGCTTTTTATTACCTTTAACATTTATTCTTCCATGGAAGCAGAGCCACATGATGTTCCAATACTGAGGTGGAATATATTTGTTGGTTAAACAGAACAAGGCATTCTGTCATAGGATTAGTGGGACCCCTAGAATGGTGTCCGCTTCCACAGGGAGTAATGCCACATAGAAGGCTTTCATAGGTTGGGTTCAAATTAAATCCCATGATAACTGGTGATGTTTAATAAACATCAAAAATGGTATCAAAAACTGAGGAAAGCAGTGCACCTGCCAGAAGAAAAGTTTTGGTCTACTCCATTCCCATATCAAGGGTGTCTACCAAGAGGCAGCCTACACATTCCAAGGGAATAGGGACTGTTACCCAAGGTGGGACATTATACTAAAAAAGTACTATACAAGAAAACCACTGGATGCACCACATTAAGCCCACCATTATCATAAGGTAGGGAATATCCTGCTTTATCAGGTTAAGTCTGCTTGCCCAAACCATGGAAAAAAATATGCTATATAGTCTAGTTTCATAACAAAGGGGTAGGGGAAAAATGGCACTAACATACAGAAAAATGTGGATTAAAAAGGTTTTGGCTATACCCACCCTCTTCTTTTTGGACAACTGCTAAGACTTCCATATTGCCACATGGTAGGCCCCAGTATCCAGTGCATGAGTCCAGTCGGGATCTGGCAAATTTAAACTCCCTAAATAAAGACTGAGTATTTTAGCTGGTTCCAGAGACACAGCAATGTTCCTAATAAATTGAGGAAGAATCCCATGAGGTCCAATTGGTAGAACTTTACATTTAGAAACATTGATACCAGAACCTGTTATCAAAGCAATATTATTAATCAAATCAATGGCATTTTCACTGGCATGGATTTCCTGTACAAATAAACAGACATCATCCATACAGTATATGCAGCTAGCTTCACTGAATCAGCAGAAAGGGGCCTGGAATGGAAATGTTGGAAATTTGGGGGCACAGTCGCTGCCCTTAACAATGCATCTAATGTTACTATATAAAGGAGGGGACTTAACAGCAAACCCTGATGGACTCCTTATTTCAGGGGGATGTGGGACCCTTGCCAGTCATTAATAGTAGGGAGGATGGATGAATTGGAATAAAAAAGCATACCCAGAGGATGAAAACATCCAAGAATCCATACATTTTTAGTACTAGAAAAAGATAGTTGTAGGAAACTCCGTCAAAGGCTTTGGCCTAATCCAACATGACAAGGAAGTGTCCTACCTATATGGGGGCTGAAACAATCACGGGATTTAAGAATGCATGGGATAGACATAAAGGAATTCTGGAGGTCGGGGTAAGGGGCAACAGACTTCCTAGAAAACATAAACTGAACTTACAAACTTAAATGGGCAGACTGGGTGGGCCATAGGCCCTTATCTGCCGGCACTGTCTATGTATCTATGTATCTATGTATGTACCTATTGTAATTGACAAGAGGTTATTAGTTCTCTAATTAACAAGAGGTTTTCCTGTATCTTACAGCCTGGGATGGAGCATGATCAGAGAGGATGAATAATGGCAGGAAACAGGTGGGATAATCAGGCTCAAAAATATGAGTCAAATGTTTTGCATCAGTGTTGAGAAGACAGATCAGTCACCAATTGGTAATCAGACATCTACCACCCAATTTAAACAAAAAAAATTGTATAGCCTCTGCAATGGAACCATTAAAGGATAAATGAGCAAAACTATAAGTAAAAACAAATGTAAGTATAGGGAAAAAGATGGAGGGGCACAACTGTTACAACTCAGATATGAGACCATCCGTACCAGGTGCAATTTGTTTACAGAGTGTGTGAATCATCAAGATGACTTCTGCTTCAGCTATAGGCTGAGTGAGAAGGACATTGCCAGCAGGTGTTACCTGCAGAAGAGTTAGGGAGTTCAAAAAATGAAGTACTGAGTCCTCTAGAGGACAATTCCTACTGACTGTATGGAGTAGGTTGTCCAGGACCACCTGTTGCAACCCCACTCAAGAGGAGTGTTCTATCCCAGCAAGCTCACATAAGGATGTCATCTGTCACAGTTTAACTCTGTGAAAACAACTTGTAAATCTATCACCAGTCAGATGTTTATTCTGAGTGCCAGTGACCTTTCAAACATCAGGGATTTCATCCTATCATACTGAAAGGTTCTTATATGGTCCATCATGGATTTGATCTAGGCTGCAAGGGACAATCCCCTATCAACTTGAAGGGTATGGAGTCTCAAGAGTGTGTACCGTAACCCCAAATAAACTGTGTAGGATGGTTTGCATACTGATGTGGAGTAGCTCTTTGCCATCTCTCCATTAGCTAGTTTGGTAAGATCCTACCAGTGTAGGACATCTGGGTCAAGATTCTGAACTGATATACGAGCCCACACTAGGGATCTCAGTCTGTCAAGAAAGTAAGAACACATCAGAATGTTGTTGCTCAACCTGCAACAGGGCTTTTCTGGCTGAGTAGATGAGTCAATAGAGAGAGTACAATGGAGGAGTGAATGATTTGAGAGTCCAATAGGACACACAGAGGCTGACAAAAGGGTACACTTACGGGATACAAAACATAATCAATACATGATGCCATATGTGCTCTATGATAAGTAAATCCTACAGTCAGGTATAAAGCACAAAATGTGTCTACCAGGTGGGACTCGCTACATAAGGTCTGTAGACATAAGGAGTCACAGAACAGCTTTGACATCTTTTTCCCCCTATCATGAAGGTGGAGTGAGCAACTGAAATCTCCACCAAAAACTGTCATCCTTGAGGAACATAAAAAAGGTTGAAGGAACTTGAAGAGAGTAACTGTAAAAATTTAGTTTGAGGCGCATAAATAATCAGTCTAAAAGCCGTGTGGTTAATGTAATACTTGAGTAAGGGAGCCTGACCAGGGTGCAGTTAAACTACTCTAGAAACTGTGGGAGATATATGATTAAACAGGATGGCTACACTGGAACACTGCTCAGCGCTGAGTGAAAAATAAAAAATTCCAGCTGTGCAAAGTCTGTGTAGTGGCTATGTCTGCCAATGATCGTAACCGGGCATCTTGTAAAAGGAGTACTTTCGCTGCTAAATCTTGCAGGACCTGCAAAAGGATTTTCCTCCTCATGAGATTATGAATATTGTTTGCAACCTTCCTTGGTAAGAGGAAAACAGGGGAGAATAACCACTGTACAGGTTCCAAAACTAAGGTGGCTGAGCATATTTATTTTTGAATTTTACTTTCGATCAGGGTGAGGAACCAACCTTCCGTTTACAAGTTGTCCAGTTTGGGGGCATCATCTTCGGTGTCTGGTAATCCATCAAAACTGATTGACATTGAGGATGAAGCATCCAAATTAATATCAGCATTGGTGTTTCCCCAAGCTTTGGGAGAGGCAAGCATATGGAATCTGTTGTGAAGAGGAAGAGATTGGTAGCTGATGGTTGTGAGATACTAGAAATAGATCTATTCTGGAGGGATTGTCTGCAATGTACCTCAGTAATGGAAGAAGAAGGTGGCATGAATGAAACCTCAGGAGTGTCTGATGGTAATACTGGTGTCGGCCTGGCAGCAGTGGCAGATGAGAGCAAGACCTCGACCACTGGAGCAGCAGGAGGAGGATCCAATGGAATAGAAGATGAGTCTGCCCTCGGGACGAGAATCAAAGGGTGACCCACTGACACATCTGAGGAAAGGATGTCAGTCACAGATGGTTGTAAGAAAAGCCCAGAATTCAGGTCTCCATAGGGTGGCAGAGTGGCAGTGAGTGTATCATCTAGATGTAAACTTGTCAGTTTGCTGTGAGCTGCCGAAGAACAATCACGGAAGGAATGACCTCTCCTTGTTATAGATTGCATTTCATCCTGCTGTTGTATTGTGCTGCATTATGTTCATGATCCAAACACAGGCTGCACAGCTGTTGGTCACAGACATTTCTAAGGTAGTTAAGAAAACCACACTTCAAACATGCTTACAGTTGACCTGAATAGAAATCAACTCCATGATCGTGACCTAGAAAGAAGCTATTGGGAAGCTGTGCCAAGCCAGCGTCAGTGGCACAAAGTTGGACTTTATATTTCCATCCCCCTGTCCAATTCCCTTATTTGTCCAGTATCTTGTCAGAGTAACTGAGTACCTCACACCATTGCTTGAGCCAATAAGTAATGTTCTGGACATCTACCCCTTCATTACAGAACATTATTGTCTCCATTTGAGTGGTAGGTCTGGTGAGGTGGATTGCCTGGAAAGGTAGCCACAGCTCTGAATACTTTAGGGAAGTGTATTTTGCCCAATCAATCCAAAGAGGAGTGTAGTTGGAAGCTGACATAGTAGAATATTGAACCAGATACATAGATAATGGCGAAAATGTCATCCAGGATGAATCTGAAGGAGTTCATCAGTTGCCTTTCAACCAAAAATAAGTGGTCAAGAGGACGTTCATATGCTCCAGTGTAGTTCAGGTGCACTGCATTACATCATGGTGCTGGAGCAGGTTGAACCACAAAGAGATCAGAAAATTTAAATGGATCCTCTTGGGGGAAGGGGGGAGCCATCAATGCAAGGGCATCCTGAGAAGTTGGCAGTAAGGTCTCTGTTGGAACCTGGCCAGAAAATGCTGCAATATATTGTGGCTGCAGCCATGAAGAACCAAACTCTGAGTCAGGCCAGAAAATCTTCTTGTGGCGTGCCCATGACTGAACTGTTGAATTCCACTGGTATGTCTCCTGCAATGGTCCACATGAATCAATGTGATAAGCTGGCATAAGGGCTGGGACCAGGATCTATGAATTACCATCTGGTCCCACAATCCATCCTGCCTTCTGTAGTGCTTTCTCTGCACTCCAACCAGGATTGCAAGACATAGGCAGTGCGGCTAATTGACAAGGAGGACTTCCTTGGTGCTGGCCAGTCAGATGAAATGCAGGGGCAATATCAAAAGGAGTTGGCAAATTCAAACCTGTTATCCCTGAAGTAGTTGAAAAGGGACTTTAGGGATCATTAGCAGACCTAGCAGTGCAGACTGAACAAGGAGTTATCAAGAGAGGTGGAGATTGGGTGAGGGTACCCTTGGTATGTCCATTATGGCACCATGCTCTCAAGCAGGGGTAGAAGAGTGATCAGTAATGAAAGGCTGTGATTCTACCACTGAAGCCTCAATCTTAGGAACCAAAATGACAGGAAAAGCTTCATGCTTCACCATGGTAAACATGGTGGATGGGATCCTGGCAAGCATATGGCCCTCAGGAAGGGAACTTGAAAGATTCACACCTGGACCAGAACCTGCACTGAAAGGTTTCCGGATGGAGCACAGTCATTCAAAAGTAATCCCGGGGACACTTCTGGGTTTAAAATGGCTTGATATAGAGCCACAGTTTGCACAGTGTCAGAAATTCCATTCCCAATAGCTGAGGTGGCACCAGCATTAAATAAGTCAACACAAGTGCTTACTGGGATATCCAATAGCAGCTCTGTTCCCTGGTTGTCTACTGCTGACTCTGATGAATGATGACCATCCTGGGTCAGCTGGTCAAAGTCACAGTCAGTTCTGCCAAGGCTGGCAAGAAATACTCTGGTATGCTCACTGTATCCAGTTGTGGCGAGTGAGCGTACATCACTGCTGTCAGCTGCAAGTTCCTGTCATTGTCAGAGCCAGCAGTCTCCATATGTAGTGGCTGGTCCAAGTCTTCATTCATTAACATCAAATGGTCTCTCTGTGCTGTGAGACCCATGAGGAGCTGCAGTTTATCTGACACTTGGTCTCCCATAAACAAGGCTGAGGTATTTCAAAAATCGGCTGGTGAAGAGTGCAGGGTGGAAAACTAAAAAGCTTGAGCATGGTGATGCAGACGGTCCAACAGTATTAGTAAGCATGGCAATGGAAGGATTCCCCAGCAGAAGGGCAGACAGTTGATGCAGTGCATCATGCTCGTTACCTCCAGGATCAACCATCTTGATTGACAGTCGACAGGTCCCCCTAATGGAGAAGTAGGGGAATTTTATTGGGGGGAAGGGGTAATAAAATATAGATTAAAACATAACAACGTACATGTATGCACAATTAATCTGATATTATCTCACAGACGTAATTCAAAAGACAAAACAGAAACAATCATTCCTTGTGTTAAGCACCACTTATGGACAGCTCACAGGTCATAACTCTATTAGGTATTCAAAATCTCATGACAGAATTTCCATAGTACCCTCAATATAGGTTTTGAAAACTTTTTGAATCCTCATCATGCACATTTAATAAAGAGATCTCAATATTCCATAAAATTTGTTCTGCGGTAATAATTTGTTGCTGTAATAGCCATCTACAGTGTGCTTGCCAGATATACTACTTCAAAATAGCAAATATAACCATAGGGTATCACTATGAAAGTTTTGCCATCATTGTGCAGTAGATACCTAGGACTACAGTTGAATATGTCAGAGGACAAAACAACATGGTATGCCATTTAGAGTTCAAAAACACCCAAAACTTTAGGACATATGGACATTCTAAAAATAAATGTTCCTCTGTTTCCAACACTTGGCCACACTCTGGTCTAGGGCAATACCTCTCATATATTGGTTTAGGTTTATTATTGTTTTTAACATTCAATCTACCATGAATACTAAGCCATAACTTATCCTATGTGTACCTGGATATTCTAGAGTTATTCAATTGTAAAAGAGCAAGTTCGTTATGTGTTGCAGAACATAAAGGAATAATCAAGTCTGCCTGATGTATCATTTGCAATATAGTTGTATATATCTCATGCCTGGTACGCGCTGTTGCTGGTAAATAGGGTATTTTGCACGTTAAAAGTTTCTGAAATGTGTGTTTCACATAATCTGTTATTATCTGTGTTGTTGTCAATAATCTGCTTTTATTTTGTACACATGCCGGTTTGCAGACATTTACCCATTCTGATACTACTTCTGTCTATGACTTTTGTCCCTGGGTCCCTAGCATTAAGATATTATAAAATAAAAACAACCCTAGGCCCCCTTCCCAGATTGGTTTATATGTTGTTTCTCTTTTTATGGGGTTAAGCCGACTACTCTATAAGGCCTAAAAAAAAATACTATACAGTTTCATGTCCAGCTGTAAGGGAGGTGGAAACAAGTAACTAACATATAAGACAACAGAAAGCAACAATGAATTAATTAACATAACTCTTTACAATTTATATAACTGTTTGTGTCTCCATTGTGCAGACTCAGCCTCAGCTTTCTGTATGCACCAAGTTCCAGTTAATCTGAGCCAGATCCCCCTTCCCCTAAGCGTATGCCCAGTATTGGAATTGCACCTCTCATAATCTGTATACTTGCATAAGTAGATACTGTGGAGAGGGCACTGTTTCCTAAGGGAACCCCTATACTTTTACAGAAATTTATTTTGGATCCAGATTCAGAAGTAAACGTTTCTAGCTGATTCTTTACTTTAGTCTCTTCTATACTGTTTTGGACTATAATGACCACGGCATCTGCATAGGCCAAGGTTTTAAGAGGAGAGCCTAATAGTGGCAATGTGATGCCCTTAATGTATATTTCTTTTTGGATATTTCCAACAAATTAGTTGATACAGCATACATAAAGCAAGGGGCTTATGGGACAGCCTTGTCGTATCCCTCTCCGTAGCATTATAGGTTTTCCTTGCCATCCATTAACAGCTGGTATCACCCTTGCCAGGGCATAAATGCATTGGATCCAAGCAATACATTCAGTAGGGAGACTGAATTGGTGTAATGAATACAAAAGATAATCATGTGAAATAGCATCAAATGCCTTTCCTTGATCTAAGCTCAGAAGGATCCATCCTACTGCACTCTGTTGATATGTTCTAAAAAACTCTTGTAGTGTGATTAAGTTGTCTTCAATACTCTTTCCAGGCACAAAGCAGGTCTGTGCTTCACTAATTAGATATTTTTGTTTGTTCGTTTATTATGCCTTTATTGAATCAATTATTCAGGTTGTACAATCCATTACCAGCATACAAAGTAGCATTTTCCATTTAGCCATACAAGTATGTGCATGTTTTTCATTCATGGCATTATTTATTTATTTAGTTAGTTAGTAATCAGAATTACAACCTTTGAGCTAAAAGTTCATTTATAAAGGATCAACGTCACAAGGGTAGGTGAGGGTACATAAGTTTGGAGTCAGTAGCAGCTTAACAGGCATTGCCAAGAACATCTAATAGTAAGAAAAATGTAAACAGGAGAAATAAGTAAACATTAGCAATAGCGTAACAATGTAGGATAACATAGGCAAGTAACAACACATAACCAAAACAAAGGTACATAGTCAATGGGGTTGGGTTCACATGTCATGCCATACAATTAAGTGCATAAGTCAGAGCTAGGTGCTAGTTTGAGAAAAAAATTAGAGGTGGAAGCTAGGCAGGATCTTGTATTGGGAGGAAACAGGAGATGGAGCTGTTCATCAGAACTGATACCTAATGGTTACTAGACTATAGCCAGAGGTGTCAGCCTAGGCATAGTAATCAAAAAGGGTAGAGGGAACCAATCAGGATTAGGTAGGAGAACAGGAATCAAAGGAGGGGGATGATGGTAGGTTCAAAGGCGGGTGGTGTAAGGAGGTCAGCGGGTGAAGGTTTGTTATGGACAGTGTTAGAGGAGAAAGGTGAGTGGGCAGATGGGCAGACATGAGCAGGCAGTGAGCAGGGAGTTTTGTGTCAATTGTAGAGTGAAAGAAGAACCTTGGCAAGCCTAGGGTTCTGGAACCTGCTAGGCTAATAGTGGCTGTGGCAGTGCACATGAGTGGAGACAGTCTTTAGGAGCATAGCTTTGGGGAACAGAGGCATGCTGGCTAGTGGGTTAAGAGGGGCAATAGCAATGTATAGAAGGGTGGATAGACTTCCTTAGGTCAGACTTGAAAAGCCCAAGTTGGGTAAGGCTTTTGATGGCAGTTGGTAGCTCATTGTACAGAGCTCAATTTTTTAATGAGAGTCTGAACAAACTGTAGAGCAGTGAGAGGTGGCAGCAGCACCTTAATTCTGGTGCTTTTTCCAGGCTAACTTGTGCTGTGGAATTAAACAAGCTTGTTTGAGGAGTCCTTTTTCTTCCCCCGGTATTAGGAATCTAGGTGGGGAGCCATACCGTAGGAGGGGACAGTTGGATCAGTCCTGCGGAGAATTGATATCCTCAATAAGTTCCATGTTTCTTATAAAATTGGAATTTGAGGCTTAATAACAGTGAAATTCATGATGGAAATCACAGAATAACTGTAGAAGCTATAGAAGCTATAGAAGCTCCAGACTTTTATTTTCCTCCATTCATCAGTATCAGATTTCAGTTAAGCTCTCCGATAATTTTCAGATAACTTCCAAACATATAAATCATATAATGATGAAGACCGCAGAGTTTGGAAAGACCAAAAATATTTATTTAACTGAAATTTATCATATAGCTTATTTAATCAGCCCCTTCTGTCGAAATATTGCTATCCAACCTACTGCAATTATTGGTTGTTGGTTAACCTGCAATTTTATTCTGGTTAAAATATAGGGGTTCTGGTTTGGGATTCTTACAACTAAGATTTTGATCTAAAATATTTGAAATTGATTGAATGTTTCATATTTTATTTTTATATTTGCTTTTTTTTGTAATCCTGCACTTAATGCTTCAGTGTTCAACGTTGTATGTACTGGGTGGATGATCTGCTTACCCTTGGGGTATACTCTAATTAGTTTAGCCAGTCTGTTTTATTTTTGGTTTAGTTTGGTTTCATTGCCAAATAGAAGATAGCATGAGGTGTCTCCTAGAAAACTCTGTGCAAATCGAGTAAATTGTGCATATTATTACCTAAGGCTACATCAGAATTAAAGTAGTTAATTCGGCTTAATTGGATATAATTGGACATAATCGGACTAAACTGAATTAAATTAATTTGAAATTTCATTAATCTTTATTATATCAATCTTTGGCCTGACTCTAATTCATTCGAAATACTTGCTAATTATTTCAGTAATCATTTACCGGTGGAGAGGTTCTAAATTGCCGCCAGTTAGCCATTTGGGAAAGGGAAAACATTTACTGCTCTGCTGTGCTCTGGTAATTAAATGTTGTGAGCAGATCAATTGATCAGTTCTTTTAATTAAACTATAGGTGAGTTTACCTAAATTGGACGCTAACCGTCGCATTTTGTGTTGCGTTTATTTAGTATGGGGTGAGATATTGAGCCAAAGGAGTCAAAGAAGGCTGAAACGAACGACCGCGTGTAGATTTTTATTCTCAGTTTATACTACAAGCACTGCCTCTCTCTACGTTTATTTCATTTAAATATAAATTTGCGACCAGCACTCGAAGTTGGCTTTGTCAGCCTTGCACGCGTTGCATGCCATGTGTTGGCGTTAAGAAGGTACTGTTTCCTTTAAAATAACTTAAATGATAAAAGGCTTTAGAACATCGTTTGAGTGGCTGGTGAGAACTTGGAATCTCTATAATTATAGTAGTCGACAAGTGGGTGCTATATTCTCGAGCACTGTGGGGTTTTATTTGAAACTACTGAGAAGTGAATATTTTAGAGTTTTTATTTCGATTTTCACTTTTGTATATATGTTAAGCACTTAGGATCTTTTAGGATTTATTTGAGACTAACAGCGTAGCCCTTTTGATGGTATCCTTCGTGTTAGATATATTTTGGTTTAATTTAATCCTATATCAGTTTATAGATAGATGCATTTAAAACTGCTTTAAAAATTGCGCTGAACACTGACATTTTCGATAACTTATTTTGTCCTATTAGCCCTATTAGCCTCTTCTTTTCCTCTCATCCCCTTTCAGTGCAGAGAAGGCCAGGAGGTGCCCCGGTGCAAGAATTTTCTGCTGTACGTGGTTTACCATCCCAGGGCCACAGTCAAAAGAGGACTCAAAATCATTATAAGACATTGCAACGTTCCGATAAGGTTTTCCAGCTTTCTTCAGTGATTTGTCACAACAGGAATATAGAGACTTTGAAAGACTCTTCAGTGATCTACGTAGCAAACATTTTCTATTTGCGCTGGTACATAGTGCTGGAATATTCTGGAGTGGAGTCTGGTCCTTTTCTTTGGATTCTCTGGATCAATATGCTTATAGTTTATTGACTTTTGGAACTGATTAAATTATAGATCTTATTGTTGGAGATTAATTTTGAATTTGTGGAAAAGTTTGTGTTTTTTTTTTGAAGTTATCATTTTAATATGGTTCAAACCAGAAGTGGATAGGGAAGTTTGACCCTAGGGGAAACTTCTCCCGAAACTGAAGTTAAGGAAACAATTGGTACTGATAGTATCTTGGGCTCGAAAATAAAATCAGCCCATAAAGAACAGAAAGTTAAAGGCAATAATAGGGGGAAAATTCACTATACAAAAAAATAAAGTTAGTTTACAGTCTAAATTATTGAATCCTTCATTCAACTTAAAAAATACGTCTGTAGCTCAGGATAAAAACTATATTGATAGTAGTAGAAATATGAAACAACTGAAAATAACAGACATATGGGCTGATAAGAAAGGAGGCCCAAGGTACCTTTCTACTCCAAAATGTACTGCCTCATTAGAAATAAACGGTGCTGGCAATCTGGGAAAATAGTTTTGCTCTTCAGAAAGGGTGTACAGTGAGTATCCCCAAAATTTTTCTAACAAATCAGAAGAAATCTCTTTTAATAATTATGAATGGGAAACCTTTTTTGAGAAAGAAAGTGGAGAAAGTAATAGTAATAACAGTTCTAACCACTCAATTATAGCCCTATCTACTGATGGATCCCTCAATCCCTCTAATATAGAAAGTTATCTTACCTCAAGAACTAAAAATAATACTGACTTGAGGTCTGAAGGACCATCTTTGCATCCTTCCAATTTGGATGTATCACATTATGGGAATAAAGGTAACAGGGAATTAAAGGGGATTATTCAAGAACAAAGTACAACTATAGAAAGCCTTAAAAAAATGGTTAAACAAAATGAGGATATTCTCATGGAAAGCCACTGTTCTGAAATAAATATTTCAGAAATTAGGGATACCCCTCAGATTGGATTCATTGATCATGAAGAAGAACATACTTACAATAGGAGAAATTTTATGATCAGCTCTTCATTATCAAAACAAATGTTGGAAACAATCAAAAACAGATATCATGCAGATATTACTGTACTGGAGAATATCTTAGTTTTGAAAGAAGAACTGACTAATATTAGGGCAGATATATTTTATAATCGGGTACTTATTCAAAATATTAATAACGACAATAGAATACAAGAGGAGATTACAAGTGAAAAGAATTTGTCACCTAAAATTAAAAAAAAACGGAGAACAAGGGGGTTCAAGTCTCATTGCCATCACCTCTTGATTTCAATAAAAATAGTTTATGTTTTTCTCAAATCAAAACAACAGACAAAACAACAGACAAAGGAAAAAACGTAATTTCTACAGTACTTAAAAATGGAAAAAGCAAGCAAAGGAAAAGAACAACTAAAAAGAAAGCTAAGATTACAGAACATAATATCAAGGAAGTAAAAGGGAAAACATTATCAGTGTATAAAAAAAGATAGTGGAAATATTGGAGCAGAGCCAATATAATTTAAGGAAAAAACAAATAAAGCAGAAGGAAAGGAAAATATTAATCTTACTTATGAGGATGTGTCTAGCTTTATAATGTCAGCATCAGCTAGCAGTATGACCAAAGATAACAAGACTGATCTACCTCAGGCAATAAAATCCCAGATCAAGCTAATAGAAGGGGAAATGGAATACTTGATTGAAATGGCTGCAATTTTAAGACCTATAACAGAGACTAGAGAGGATCTAAAGGAGATAGTGTTAGATATATTGGAGATTACACCATCATTAGTGAAGGAAGAGATATTTATTATGAGACCACCAAATATGGCCTTCCATGATACAGTTTTGTTATACTGTGAAACTGAGGAAATGGCCAAATTAATTTTGGATAAAAAAATGTCTCTAGAGTGAAAAGGAATCACAATTAAGTTACCTCTCTTAGTCCCCAAAAGTACCAGTTTAGAAAATAAATCTGATAACAGTGGATCTAGGGTAGCTAAAAATTTATATAACCCTATTGAAATGGTTTCCATGAGAATACTTCCCAAAAGGACAAGAAAGGAAAGGAATGATACAAGAGATATAGTAAAGATAACTGAAATAATTGATAGATATGGGGAAAAAACAAAATGAGAGTTGGCTGTGTAGAACAGTGGTTATTTTTGGATGGGAGACAGACAGGATTCTGATTTTAGTATTAGAGAAGACTTGCTCTCCTTTCTCTCAAGAATTTCTGGATCTAAAATATCTAGGAATATGGTAGATCATATTAAAATTTATAAAACTGTATCCAGTTCTGGTCAAATTGACTGTACTTTCAAAAATCCAGAAATGGCCAAAATATTTTTGGATTTGGTGGAAAGTTTAGACAAATTGGGTATATACATTATCTACCCACATGAAATGGGAAGAGAAATGGGGGAGGAACACATTAGGAAAGATGAAAATGATATAGATTATCCTCTTATAGACCTTGAGAACAGATGGGACTTAAATGGCTTTGAAACTTTAAAAAATCTGGATTCAGAATGACACTCAAAATCTAATCCATTTGTTTTGGGGAATAGTAATAAAGAGGGAAAATTAACTATTCTGTCATGGAATATTGAAGGTCTTCATCTGAAAATTATGGACCCTGAGGTAGTTAGCTTCTTGGAAACATTTGATATAATTGCTCTACAAGAGACTTGGTTTATGAAGGAGGTAACCCCTAGACTTCCTAGTTATGCACCTTATAGATTTCCAGCAATTATAGATAAGAAATTTGGTAGATATAATGGGGGCTTAATATTATTAGTAAAGATTTGTTTAAATCTGAAGATAAGAGAACTACCGCCTAAGACCTATAATATGTTGGCCCTTGAACTTTCTAAGGTTTCGCAGAAAATAATACTGTGCAATGTTTATTTTACCCCAGAGCCCCGCTTTACAGAAATAGAGGATCCCTATATTCTGAATCTTAAATTACAATTAAATGCTATTAGTGAAACAGAAGGAAATGGGCCTATTTTTATTCTGAGGGATTTTAATGCTAGAATAAAGGGAGAAATCTCAGAGAGCCTATATTCAACTTTAACAGATGCTCTGGAAGTAATTAACCCTAGAATGACCTCAATAAGATCTACATTGGAAAAAAGATTTAATCATAGGTGTAGAGAATTATTTATAGCACTTGCCAGTAGGAATTTTTGTATTTTAAATGGAAGAACTAATGGGGACAGTACGGGAAAATTAATCTTCAGGGGCCCTTTGGGATCCTCTATTCCTGATTTGATATGGGCAAACCTGGAGGGATTAAAAACAACTTATCAATTGGAAATTACTGAGAGATCAAAATCTTCACATCTTACTTTGTCCCTCACTATAGATAATAACCTTACAGGAACAACTCAAGATGTGGGGAACACTGTTGAGTATGTAGAAATAATTAATGAAAAAATAATCAGATGGAATCCAATTTATCAAAATCAATTGCAGGAAATACTCTATTCTGAAGATATGATAGCAATCTCCTCCCAAGATAAGGCTAATCCTGATATTTATGACATTTTGGAAAATATTTGAATAAATCTGAGTGCCTTTTGCAGGAAAAATAATATAATTAAAAAAGAATGCTCGAATCATGTCAAATCATGGTTTAATCAAAGATGTAAAACAGCAAACGCTAGTTTTTCTAAAATATTAAGACAACATAGGAAGAATACAAATAAAAATAAAATGGATTATCAGAACTTAGGGAAATAAAGGGAGATTTATAAGAAAGTTCTAGAAGAGTTAAAAAGACAACAACTCAATTCTTCCATGGGAAAAATTAAGATCAGTGGTTACTGAAAGAAATAACAAAGAATTTTGGAAAATAGTAAGACAAGGCCATAATAAATATCAAGAGAAAATAGAATGTCAAATTACACCACAAATTTGGATTGCATAGTTCCAAGAGCTATATTTTTCAAAAGGTGAATAAGAAATGGAAATAAATATAAGACATTAGGCAAATTTCCCGAAATCATTTGTGATCACAGAATTGGAAATTTTTAACTCCCTAAACTCCCTAAAATCTAACAAAGCACCTGGGCCCGATAAAATTATTGGAGATGTTTTCAAGTCCTTTAAAGAATGGTGGACTCCACTCATTTACTTAATGTATAACGGATTTGTTCAGAACTCAAGATACCCTAAGAGTTGGGCTGGTAGCATCATATTCCCGATTTTTAAAAAGGGAAATGTAAAGGAACCGAGGATGTACAGACCCATTAGCCTTATTGATGTCTCAAAAAATCTTCTCAAAAATGATGCTTGGTAGATTACTAACATAGTTAGAAGAGAATTCAATTCTGGATGAGGCTCAAAATGGATTTAGAAGAAATAGGTCCACAATCCACCATTGCTATGTTTTAGATCATCTAGCATGGAAATATACAAAAATATGGAAATCAAAATTATATTGTTGTTTTGTGGAATTTTTTGAGCAACCTTTGACAGTATTAGGTGGAAAATACTTTGGACCACACTGGAAAAACTTGGACTTAAGAGGACACTTTTGGACATTATCATAAGACTACATGAATATACATGGGCAAAGATTCAATACAATCAATATGGCCATACCACAGAGGCATTTTGGACAAACACTGGGATAAGACAAGGCTGTATATTAGCACCTACACCTTTTAATATATACTTAAATTCTATTTTACTTGAAATCAAAAACACAGAATTTCATGCTCCAAAAATTAATGAAAGCAGAATTGATAGCCTAGCATATGCAGACGATTTGGTCCTATTATCCACAACGGCATTGGGACTTAGAAGGAAAATGAAATGTTTTGATACTCTCTGTAGAGAGAAAAATCTTAATTTAAATTTAAATAAAACTAAAATTTTGATTTTTGGAAATACTTCTAGATATGAACCCAAATTTGTAATAAATGGTGAAAAACTAGAGACAGTCAAAGCTTATGATTATTTGGGAATCTGTTTTTCTTATAACTTAAAAATTGGAATAAACACATATAATACATTAAAAATATGAAAATGTTGGCTGTGAATGCATTCAAAATATTTCATGCTAAAATGGGGAAGACCTCTACAAAAGGGTTCTAAGGGTACTTAACACTAAAATTAAAACCAGTATAATATATGGAGGAGAAGTATGGGAATTTTCCAATATTAACCCATTAGAAACCTTATTGAATAAATTATACTGTTATATTCGTATGCTACCTCTAGGCTCTCCTAACTGTATCCTTAGATTGGAACTCAGTCAATATTTTCTGAGTTCCTTAATAAAGGAAAGGCAAATTTGTTTTTTTCCTAAAATATTTTCTCTTCATGATTACAGATTTCCTAGAAAGTGTCTTGCAGAGGAGATTAAGATGGAAAACTTGGGTTTTGTACATCCCTTTATGCAGATAATTAGGAAAATGATTTTTCCCTTGGGCTTGGGACATACTCTTTATGATACATATATACTGTATATTAAATCTTGGGATGAGATTGCTTCCATAGTCAAATACAGAATAAGAGACTTAGATTCAAATCAAACATTCTCTAAATTGGCTCAGTCTAAACTACACAATGATTACAAATGATTCAAAGGTCTTTGGGGTTTTGAGCCATATTTATCATATCTAATGTGTCCAAAAACTAGGAGAGCGTATTCGAGATTTAGAACTGAAAATTATAATGCACAGTTCATTTTACATAGGCAAAAAAGAAGTAATGTTATGTCTCCTTTTTGTAAATGTGGTAAATCATGTAAAAATGATTTGAAACATGTTGTCTTACTATGTCCTCTTTTTGAACAAAATAGAAGAAAATGGTTGGGTTCCATACTTAGTGGACTTAATCTTCCTTCAGATGAGATTATTGAATATTTTTTTACTTGCACTGAGAAAATGGTATTACAAAATGTAGCAAGGTTTTTATCAACAATATTTCTTTAAATCTAAACTTAATAAATTATTAAATATAAGGTTTTATATTTTACAGATTTTTATAAATGTCAATAAGAAGCCAATTGTATATTTATGGAATAATTGTATTAATGTGATTTCTGACTACAGTTAGTAATTTGTAATAGCTTTGCTGAACAATAAGGTAACTTGGTAGCTCATTTATCCAAGCAGGGGCCCTGACGGCAAAGGCTCATCTCCTCAAGGCAATCCTTCTGAATGGAACAGCTAATGCATGTTTGGTAACACTTCTTGCTGCATGTTCAGCAGGATCAGGACAGGATAAGGCTTGTATAGAGGGAGGTGCAAGTCCGAGTAGGGCCTTCTGTCTCAAGATGCAGGCATGGAGCTTAATGTGATTGATAATTGGGAACCATTCAGTCTGTATGTACAGTTCACATGTGTGCAATAGGCGGTCTGCCCCAATGCAAATCTACAGGCTTTATTTAAGGAGGCGTGCACTTTGAGCAGGCTAGTTTCAGTGGTGGCCCCATAGACTACATCCCCATAGTCCTGGATTGGAAGGATTGAACCACTAACTGCCAGTGTCCTGGCCTTGGGAATAAGACAGAACTGGTGCCTGTACAGAGCCCCTAGTTTCCTATTGACCACTGTGGTAATATTGCGTATATGTTCATCAACCGATAGGGACTCATCTATGGTGAGACCAAGATGCCGGAAGGAAATTACCTGCTCCAGGGTGGTATGAGAGCTGCAGGTAATTGAGAGTGGTGTGGTGGACCTCTTCTTTTGTCATCCGGCAAAGAGCATTGCCTTGTTTTTTTTTACCATTGAGCACCAGCATGCTGTCCTTGAACCATTCCTGCAGTAGGTTAAAGTTATTCTGCAACTCCTTGCCGACACTGTCTATGTATCTATCTGGAGGTCAGGGGTAAGGGGCAACAGACTTTTAGGAAAACAAACTGAACTTACAAGCTCAAATGGGCAGACTGGGTGGGCTATAGGCCCTTATCTGCCGACACTGTCTATGTATCTATGTATCCTTAGTCAGTGCTTTCTGGCAGGAGTTTCATAAGAATAGCACTGTGTCATCTGCATATAGCAGGATCTCAGATGTGAGGCAGGTAGGCATCATGGAGGTGGTTCACAAAGATGCTGAAGAGGAGAGGGTCCAGTATAGACCCCTGGGGTATACCTACTAATGCCTCACAGTTGTTGGAGGTAGCACCATACATTCTGACATTTGGAGATTGCTCGGATAAATGGCTGGAGAACCATTGGAATAAGATGGGGGCAGCCCTAGACTTCTTAACCTTTGAGGCAGCAGCTGGTGGTCTATGAGGGTTGAAAGCTTTGGTTAGGTCTATACAGATTGCACCAACCAGCTGCCTCCAGTTGAGTGCATCATGTACATATCCAGTGAAATTAATAAGGGCAGTGTTAATAGTGTGCAGTTTGTGAAAGCCATGCTGTTTGTGGGAGAGGAGGTCATCGTAATTATTACACAACTGGTAGTAAATTAATATAATTATTATAAATATGAATAAATATAAATTAATAATGAATAACCCTTCTAATATCAAAGTGGATGATCGCTTGAGGTTAGGCTGCTTTAATTTTATCTTTAAAAGGTTGCCAAATCTGTTGATATTTTTTTATTTGTTTAAGAGATATATGGGTCAAGATACTCAAAGGAGTTGCACAATGTGCAAGTAAGTTGCACTGACGCAGTACCCAAACTGCACCATGGTGCCATATTTAAAGCTTGCAAATGTGCAGCACAAAACTGGGTGTGCCATGGCACAATCATAAATATATGCAGCACAAATAGAGGGGTGTAACCATGAATAAGCGGCACAACTGCATACTCATCCCAAACACACGATGCAACCATGGAGCAAATCACAGTTTGCACAGCACAAAGCTGAGCAGATATAAAACAGATTCAGCTGCACACACTCACAGGCAGAGAGCAGGACAAGCACTAAAGCATGGATGCCTCAGCCTTCCTGATGGTGCAGGTAATGAGGGGCCTGAGGAAGAGGGAGGAACATGAATGTGGCTCCTCACTCAGTTTCTCAATGCTCTGCTCCCACATGCTTTGGAGTTGATCACATTCTCAAGCACACAGGCAGAGCATACAGCAAACATACAGGAATTCCACAGGGTGGCACTCATGCCTGGCATGATAGGTGCCATTGACTGCACCCATGTGGCCATACACTCACCACCTGGCCAAGAAGGCACAGCCTACATGAACTGCAAGGGATACCACTCCATCAACTACCAAGCAGTGTGCAATGCCACAGGGTGCATCATCAATGTGTATGCCGTGTATCCTGGGGGGGACACATGACACATTTATCTGGCACCATTCAATCCTGTGCCAGAGATTTGAGAGTGGGGTCATTCCCATGGGCCACCTAATCATTGAGTCTGAAAGGGGATGGGGAGAACACCCACTGTAGTGTTGAAGACCACACAGAAGCTGGAAGGGATGGAGGGGAACATAGACAGTGCCAAGTGTGAAAACATGACTGGAAAAAGTAGTCTGAATACAATACAAGTGTGCAGGCAGACAGGAGCCCATGGCCTGAGTGACGCATGGCATGCATGGCACGGGCACGGCCCTGCCACGTACACTATGGATGCAAGGCACCACAGGTGGCCATGCTTCCAATGGAAAAATGGCCAGCTGGAACAGTGGCACACTGCACACTGCTGTGGTGTGGACCCACATGCCCAGAGAGGGGGGGAGCAAATGATTGGCAGAACACATGGTGTGGTGTACCTGGCAGCACATGTGCTGTGCATGAGGACTGTGGGGAGGGCCCAGAGTGTGGCAGGGGGTAGATGTACAGATGGGGGGGAAGCCAAGGGCCAGACAGGGTGACTACTAATACATGTGCATTCCCCACAGCAGACAGTGTGTATCGCCCTCTGACCCTGTCAACTCACCCCGATACGGCATCCCAGAAATGGGACTGAGGAGCGATGCAATGAAGTGCACATCACTACATGCAACATTATAGATTGTGTCTTTGGCACGCTCAAAATGTATTTACATTGCCTAGATAGGTCCGGTGGTGCCCTACAATACAGCCCTGAGAAAGCCTGTGGCATATTCCTGGCCTGTTGCATGCTGCACAACATGACCATTGACTGTGGAACACCTGTCCACGTTGAAGAGGGTAACAGTACAGAGGATGAGGTGGAGGAAGAGCAGGAAGAGGTGGGCAGCTAGCCTTGGAGAAGAGGGACCCCAGGCTGGCCATCCATGCCAGGTGGCACAGGAACACCATAATAGAGGAGAACTATGGGAACCAAAGGTAAATAACACACAGATGAGCAGTGCATTCACACCACGACACACACATGCATGGACACAGAGGGATGCATGCATGCAGGGACACAAGGACACACAACAGGCACACAGGTGGACACACAGATATGCACAGCCCCCCCAACACACTCAGACCTGGACAGTCAGTCGCTGTACATTGCAAGCCCACAAACACACAAGCATGCCGGCAGATGCAACTGTACAGCAAAAGGCCACACTGCAGAGCACACAGCAGCAGGAGGTGGCACATACATCACCGCACACAGGGACATGGGCTCAAACATCAGTACTGCTGGACATGGCATGGATCAAAGGGTATGCACTGGCATGCAGTCATTGCCAACACAGTGCTGCATTCATCACTTTTCCATGTCACATGGCCCAGCACCACTGCATACATACACACCAGCCATCACCCTGGCCATGTGTGTGCCATAGGATGTGGAACAGGCCACAGCCAGCCATGTGCACAGCTGGCAATGGAAGCTGGGGACTGGATCGAGCAGTGCACCTGTTATGACTACTATGCAGAACCATGGCCACCACAGCCATGAAGGCAGCCATGGCCCATCTGTGTGCCCTCCACAGGTGTCACAACAGCTGCTGGGGGTGTTGCCACCACATCCACAAGGGTTGAGGCCTGAGAATGTGACCTGGTTCTCACGAGTGTGTTCAAACAGTCATCAGACTGTTTCTTGGTGTGATGGGGATGGGTATGACAAGGGTCTGTGTCATCCTCGATGGGGTTGCCAGACGCCGAGGCATCAGCATGCTCATTGTGCTATGGGGAGTCTTACACACCCTGCTGTAGCCAGTGGACACCAGGAATGTGAAGCCTACAGCAATGGTCTCCACAGTGTGGTCTAGTGACATGGTCATGGCTTCCTGCAGTTGCCAGATCTTGCCTATCAGCTGGGCATGACCCATGGCACCATGCTCAGACAGTTGCCACATCTCAATTCGCAGCACACACATCTCTGCCCTGAGCATAGCCTGGTTCTCTACAGAGTCCCGCAGAAGCTGGGTGTGCTCAATTAACATGTCAGTGCCTGGCAACCCATAGTCCCGATGCCAACATGCAGAAGGGTGTGATGGGCTACTGTGTTACATCCCTCGACTGGGAACACTGCGAGTATGGGTTTGGGTCTGGGTGAAGTCGTCAAAAGCAGCCCCTAGTGATTTCTGCACAGTGTCCCCCGCAGGCCATCGTAGCACAGCAGCAGGCTGCTGGACCTGGTTGGCGGTACCAGTGCCACATCACCGTGCCACCCCCCCGACAACACCGGCAGTGGTGTCCCGTGCTGCCATGGGGCCACCCTGGGAGGGCTCAAGTATGGACCCTGGACCACCTGTGCCGTCTGCTGCTGCCTGTGGGTCTACAGTGATAATGAGCAGTATGTCGACACCAGAGCCCCCCAGGATCTGTGTCTTGTCATCATCAGTGTCATACAATACATCATCCAGTGCATCCAGCACCAGCACAGGTAGGCTGCCTTGCAGGAGGAGGTCACCCAGGGGGTCATCATAACCTGCAAGAACAAGCAGGGCCTCCATTTCTATGTGTGGATGGTGCACCCCTGCAGCAGCCACCACACATGGACGTAGAAAGTACAGCATTGTCCAGTGCCACTGTCATGGGTCAGGACTGCACAGCACTCATGAGGTGTAATAGAGTTATAAGACAGACTGGAGAGAGGTTAGTGTGTCCCTGAAGCATTGCAGGTAGTCAGATATACAGTGAAACAGGTGTGCCTGCACCACCTTGCATGATGTGTGGTGGTAATATAGTAGATGCCAATCAGGATGCCAGCATGACATGGGACACATGGCAGTAACTGTGCACCCACACTGCGCTGTGTGGCAGCTGCCATTCACCTACAGGCAGTGCACCCCCCCATACGGCACATATGTGATGATCCTGTCAGGTGCAGCATGCAGCATGCTGGTGCACATTTCCACTGTGTGTGGACCCATGTATGCATGACCTGCTGTGGACAGCCATGGGACTCACCTGCCAGCATTGGCAACATACCTAATCCAGGCATCACAAATCCATGACAGTATGCACTGAGCTGCCACACTGCACAAAGCAGATCATGCCGTACCCCGATGTGGATGTTCAGGCTGTGCACCACACCAAAACACAACCTGGGCACACTAGTGGCACCCCTGCTGTGCACAGGCACACCCATGGCCCACTCCCGCGCACCCCCCCATGTCCCACAGATATATTCACAGTGCTGTGATGGACTGCCACCTGTTTGGAAGCCCCCAGGACACCCACAGTGGATGCCCAGGTGAAGGTGGATGCCAACAGTTCCTCCTCTGCATTGAGGATGGGTGCTGTGGGGGTGTCCCCCACCTGTTCTGCACCTTGCTGCCCTGGTGGCAGCCACCTTCTCCTTAGTCCTGCACTTGTCAGTGCCCATCTTCCTCTTGCACTCCTGTGAAGTGAGGCTGTGACTTCCATGGGCATTGATATACCTGGCCAACTCCTCCCAATCTTTTGTCCTCTTCTGTGCAGTCCCAGAGGCCTCACTCAGGAGTTCCTCCCTTTCAACATATGCCTCTGTAAGGCTCTGCTTCTCCGCTTTAGTGAAGTTGGGCCTGCATTTCCTTGAAGGCACCAGCTCTTCCACGCTGTCAGAATCAGACATTCTGCCACCTGTGAACAGGGATGATGCACAGATCAGCAGTTCAACTGCATCCCCCACTGCTGTGCTACATGAACTGTCTTGCAGGGCAGTACAGCTTTCGGCAATCAGATTGTAAACAAACTTACCTTCCAGGCTGCAATTCCTGTCAGTGATCTGTGCTGTGTGGAGCACTTAAATGGCTCAACTCATGCAAATGAGGTGTACAACAACCAGTAATGGGATGGTAATATGCTGGTTTGCGCCTTGCATTGGATCATGAGGCAATATGCATAGTCCAGGTGAATATCGCAGAATTGCTCCAAGTGCATCCGAGTGTGTGATGTGCAACAGGAATGCACCGGAGTAAGTCGCCGGCACAAGTTCTGTGCATGCACGATGTGCAGTAATGCACTTGCCATGCACTGCCCAGTTTGCTCTGACCTTGACTGCGTATTATGCAAGATGCTGTGATGTGCTTGGTAGTCCTACAGCACATGCAAGCAGCATGTGTCATTGACTATCACAGCACATTTGTGGTCCATGCGCTACTACTGTACAGTCTTTGTGGAAATGCATGTCCTTCACAAGAAGGTGCTCACATACGGCTGCGTGTTCGTGGGTCCCTGATCTCCCACCCGAATGTCCGGCATTACACATGTGCGGTAATGCACGATGTGTCTCGCTGGTGTATGTCCATCACGCATATCCATGCTATGCTGTAGTGTGCTGGGAATTGCTACCATGCAACCAGCATGGCAGTGCAACAGGGACACAATTCAGCAGCAGGCCACGGTCCGGGCCTAGTTCGTTGTACAGTCACAATGCCACGTGCAGGGAGTGTCACACTAAGGGTTATGATTTAGAGTGAGGTCGCGATGGCCAACCTCATGGCTGTGGTTTCCCCTGTGGTGAGGCAGTTGTTTGGGGAGGAGGAATTGCAGGAGGCATAGTCCCAGGTGTGGACTCGTGTGGCAGAGTGACTGGTGCAATGCACTGAATTCCCCCAAATAGGTGATCAGTGCCATCCATCACAGGATGGCACAGGACAGGATGGTGCAGGACCCCACTGGGGAAGGAAACTACTCCTGGTGGGGGACTCAATTGTAGGGGGGCTAGTACTGGGGGAGGGAAGGGAAAGGGAGGTAAGGTGCCTGCTCAGCACCATGGTTTGGATGGACAGGAAATAAATCATCAGGATTGTGGGAGCAGCTGCAAGGGGGAGTGATCTGTATGTCATTATCCACCTAGGGATGAATGACCTGGCTGAGAATGGGATTAGAGCAGTGCAACAGGAGTTTTGGAGTTGGGGAGGGGTCTTAGATAAGTAGCACACATGGTAACTTTCTCGGAAGTGCTACCTGTCTATGGCATGGATGAAGATAGGGTACTCCACACCATGGGATTCAATGACTGGTTGAAAAACTGGTGCAGCGCTCAGGGATTTGGCTGTACTGGGGATTGGGCTCCACCTGGAGGGATTCAGGCCTATACAGGTGCTATGGTCTGCATCTATCCTGGAAGTGAACCAGGATCCTAGGTGATAGGTTTAAATACTTCATTGACAAGCATTTAAACTAGCCAAGGGGGGAGGCACTGAAAAGGAGAAGGGAAATCCTAGCCCCCCCAGAAAAATCAGGGTAGTTAGTGAGGTAAACACCAAAATAGAGCAGTCGATAGGGATAAGGGCAGGGGTAAATGGAGAAAAAGACAAAGGCAGTAAGGACAGGGATGGGGCAAAAAGAAATAAAACCAGAAACAAATGGAGGGTAATGAGTACCAGTGCTCATAGTCTAGGTAAAAAGCTCCCCGAAATGGTGGCCTTGATGGAAGAAGGATGCTTGGATATTGAGACAGTCACAGAAATATGGTACACAGAGAACCATGACTGGGATGTCAACATACCAGGGTACACAATCTACAGGAGGGACAGGGAGGAAAGAAGAGGAGGAGAAGTAGCTCTCTATGTAGGGGAAGGGTTCAAAGCAACAGAACTAAAGGGTAAACAGAAAGGAGAGGAGGCACTGTGGGTCACCCTGGAGACTAGAAATGGCTCCAAAATCTGCACAGGGGTTGTATACAGACCCTTGTCTCAGGGGGAGGAAATGGACAAGGAAATGATAGAAGGCATCCTTGGGATGGCAGAGAAAGGTGAGCTATTGCTGATGGGGGACCTGAATATGCCAGATGTTAACTGGAGCACCTTTGCTGCAGCCACATCCAAGAGCAGAACCATTCTCAATGCCCTACAGGGGGCATGCCTCAGACTGCTAGTTTTGGAACCCACTCAGGATAGAGCAGTCTAAGACCTGGTACTCTCAAATGAGGAAGGAGAGAGGATCTCTGATCTTGAAGTGGGTAGCCATCTGGGAACAAGTGACCACAAAACAGTGTGGTTCACGATAAACTTAGCTGTAGAGTCAAGCCACACAAAAGTGAAGATACTGGTCTTCAGGAGTGCTGATTTTGTCAAAATGGAAGAGTGCCTCAGAAAAGCACTAGCAAACAGGCAAGAAGGTGGGGTGGAGCAACAATGGGGAAACATCAAAACTGCCATCACAGAGGCAACAAGCCTTTGTGTGAAGCAAATAAACAAATCAAAATGAAAGAAAAAAACACCATGGTTCTCAAAAGAAGTGGTGGGGAAGGTAAGGGAGAAAAATATAGCATTCAGGAAGTATAAGGAAACACAGAAGGAGCAGGACAGAGAACTGTACCAGTTAAAGCAGAAGGAAGGGAAGACAGTCAGAATAACAAAGGCCCAAACTGAGGAAAAGATAGCCAACTCGGTTAAGAAGGAGGATAAAACCTTTTATAGGTGTATTAGGGAGCAAATAAAGATGAAGGCAGGGATACTGAGGCTGAATAAAGAGGAAGGTTGTTGGGCAGAGAGCGAGAGTGAAAAAGCAGGGATATTGAACGAATATTTCTGCTCAGTACTCACAACGGAAAAGCAGGGGGAGATACCTAATCCAGTCAATAGAAGGACTCTGGATAGGGGGGTTGATATTAGTCCTTTCACAGAAGAAATTGTTCTGAAAGAACTCTTAAAACTGAAGGTGGAAAAAGCAATGGGGCCTGATGGGATTCACCCCAGAATTCTAAAAGAACTAAGGGAAGAACTAGTAACACCACTGACTACCCTTTTCAATAAATCATGGGAAGATGGTGTGGTACCTGAGGACTGGAGAAGGGCAGATGTGATTCCCCGTCACAAAAGTGGGAGCAAGACAGAGGCAGGAAACTACAGACCTGTCAGTTTGACCTCAGTGGTAGGGAAAATGATGGAATCACTTCTGAAGGAAAGAATTGTTGAGTACCTAGAGGCCAGTGGGGCACAGGACCCAAGGCAGCATGTATTCACAGCAGGAAGGTCATTGATTTCTTTGACTGGGTGACCAAAGTAGTAGACCAGGGAGGGGTTGTGGACATGGTCTACCTAGAATTTATCAAGGCATCTGACACAGTCCTGCACAAAAGGTTAATAAACAAATTAGCCAGTCTGGGAGTGGGTCCCAGGGTTGTAGCCTGGGTAAATTTGGCTGGATAACAGGACACAGCGGGTAATAGTAAATGGAGTCCACAGTGAAGAGAGGAGGGTTACTAGTGGGGTACTGCAGGGTTCAGTACTTGGGCCGTTCCTTTTTAATGTCTTTATAAGTGACACTGCGGAGCCACTGGAGGGTAAGGTATGTTTCTTTGCAGATGACACAAAGATTTGCAACAGGGTTGATATGCAAGGTGGGGAGGAAAGGATGAAAAGGGACTTGGCAAGGTTGGAGGAATGGTCAAATGTGTGGCAGCTTAGATTCAATGCAAAGAAGTGGAAAGTAATGCACCTAGGAAATAAAAACCTAGGGCAAAAGTACACAATGGGGGCTGAGATACTGATAAAAACAGAAATGGAAAAGGACATGGGGGTAGTCATATCAGACAACCTAAAAGTGGGCCAGCAATGTGAGAAGGCAGTAAGGAGGGCTGGGGGATAGGGAGAGGCATTACCAGTAGAAAATAGGAAGTTGTTGGCCCTCTGTACAGACAGTTGGTAAGACCACACCTGGAGTACTGTGTACAGTTCTGGAGACCCCATCTCCCCAAAGACATAGACAGGGTGGAGGCTGTCCAGAGGAAGGCAACCAAAATGGTGCAGGGTCTACACCAGAAGACATATGAAGAAAGACTAAAGGTGTTTTAGATGTATAGCCTTGAGGAAAGGAGGGAGTGGGGGGACATAATAGAAACTTTCAAATACCTCAAGGGAATCAACAAAGTCCAAGAGGGTAGCATCTTTCAAAAAAACGAGATGTGCAGCAACAAGAGGGCACAATTTGAAGATAAAGGGGGGATGGCTCAGAGGTAATGTGAGGAAGTATTTCTTCACAGGGAGGAATGTAGATACTTGGAACAGCCTTCCTGAGGAGGTCATATAGTCAAAAACAGTGGGGGAATTCAAGAATGCATGGGACAGACATAAGTTAATTCTAGTGGAGGGTAGTAGGAAGTAGGTTGTTGGTTAACTAGGATCTGCAGCTTATCTGTTAGGTAGGGAAATTGGCAGACTAGGTGGGCCAAGCAGTCCTTATCTGCCATCAAATTCTATGTTTCTATGTTTCTATCACCATTATGGTGACCTGTGCCACTGGGATCCTGAGCATTTTCAGAGATTGCAGGACCATGCCCGCCGAGGTGTGGCCCTGCAACCAGGGATGTATGCGTATGCACCGTGCTTGCCAGTTCAGATCTCTAGAGGGGGCATTGAATTTTGGGGCTGATGCTTGTGCACTTGCACACAGGGGGAGGCCACCTCATGTGGGTGTGACGGTGCAGTCATGGGGCAGATCTGTGCAGTAAGTGTCCCTGTGATGTACTGTGACAGTGCCCTGCCTCTGTGTGCCCTGGTTGGGGACCCTGCTCACAACATGGCATTCTGTGGTGTGGTGTGTCATGGTGGGCTTGCATGGGTGTAGGCAGGGTGTTTGGTGGTTGCCTGCATCTCATTGTCCTCTTATTTTGTGTTTCCTTTTCAGTGCAGGTGGAGTGCAGGCAGGCCAGGGAGGAGGCCAATAGATGTAGATGCCAGCCAGCTACTGATGCAGCAGCAGGACCAGATTGCCAGCCACAGATAAGTGCATGACATTCGCTGCTGTCCTCAGTACCTGGGTTGGATATTGGTGGGGGGACAGTCCACACATGGGCCATTGCCTGCATTCTGTGAATGTGCTTGTTGTGGTGCTGTGGCACTGTTGCCAGCATGTGCTGGCTGCATGTGGTAGTCCCATCAAGTGCATGGGCTCTGTGTGCTGCTGCCCTGTTGTTGTCACTGGTTTGGCAGTGCGTGTCCCACAGTGCACACATGGGGATGCTGCAGGGCTGACAGTTCCACCTGTGGCCATCTGTGCCTTGTTGCCAGTTGAGTGTGCACCTGTCATGGTGCTGGGTACTCCCTGGCCAGCATCCCCTTCCTTGTGTGGCACTGGTTCCCAGACTACTGTCGGTGTATGCTGTACATGTGCTGTTGGTGGTCCTGTCCATGGCTTTGCGCCAGCACAAGTGGTCAGAATGGAGCATTGAGATGCGGTGGCGCAAGTTCCATTGTGCCATGCACAGCACCTGTGATATTCAAACGGTGACATGCAAATGGGGCCATAA
This sequence comes from Neoceratodus forsteri, assembly GCA_016271365.2. NCBI lineage: Eukaryota > Metazoa > Chordata > Ceratodontiformes > Ceratodontidae > Neoceratodus > Neoceratodus forsteri. The sequence continues at coordinate 1,024,939,997 of CM028129.1, forward strand.
TTTATGCAAGGTGCACAGGGGCCATTTGCATCTGATTATGGCCCCATTTGCATGCCATTAGCATGCAGGTGCGCCGATCCCTGACGACTTGCACCTGGCACCCTGCCAGGCAGCAGCAGTCGGGACCGATGCCCCCTGCAGCCCAATCACATTACATCCCATAAGGGACAATGCATGTCTCCAATCCCTGGTGGTCCAGTGGACTGCGAGTAGCCCGATCGTGGGCATAACAGTATCTTCCCCAGTAGCCCGATCGTGGGCAGAAGTGTACCTCCAACCCCCTGAGTAGTCCAATCGCGGACATCAGACCTCCCCCATAAAAAGTCCAATATCCCTGGTGGTCCAGTGGACTGTGAGTAGCCTGATCGAGGATGGCATTTCTCGCCCCCCCATGTCCAAAATTCCTGGTGATCTAGTGGCCCCCACCCACCCACCCACAGGCCCCACCCACCCGCTCCCCATCAGGCTGGCGGCAGCACCCACCTGCCTGCCACCCGCCGTCCCGCTGACTGACAGCTTGGTAGGGCTGCGCCATTGGTTCAGAGCATGAGCCACTGGGCGTAGCCCATCTGTATTAGTCAGTCCAGATATGTGATTCATATTCATTCATTCACATATCTGACTGACTTGACAGTATGGGTGCATGCCCATTGGCTCATGCTCTGAACCAATGGGCGGCAGCCCCACCGATCTGTCAGGTGGCAGGGGCGGGGCGTGCAGGTGGGTGGGTGCTGCCCCGCTGGCTGACGGGGAGTGGGGTGGGGCTCTGGGGCAGGTGGGGTGGGGCCACTAGATCACCAGGGCATTTCCAGACATGGGGGTGAGGAACACCACCAGATCGGGCTACCATGGTCCACTGGACCATCAGGGATATTGGACTTGGAGGGGTCTGATGCCCACGATCAGGCTACTTGGGGTTGGGGGAATACTGTTTGCCCATGATCGGGCTACTTGGAGGGTGGGGGAATATGCTTTGCCCGCAATCGGGCTACCGGGTGGGTGGGGAATACTGCTTGCCCGCGATCGGGCTACTCAGGGGGTGGGGGAATACTGTTTTGCCCGTGATCTAGCTACTCTGGGGGTAGGAGGAATACTGTTTTGTCCATGATCTGGCTACTCAGGGGGTGGGGGTACACTTCTACCTGCTATCAGGCTACTCGGGGGGTGGGGTACACTTCTGCCCATGATCGGGTCATTCAGGGGAGCTGTCAGGTGTGGCGGGAACAAGTGGAGGGCCACCAACAGGTGGCAGCTTCTGTGTTGCACCCTGCAATGCGACAGCTCACCTTTGGGTGGCCCTCGACTTGTTCCTTTTTTTCAGCTCAACTTTGTGCAGGCGCAGGTAGGGGTTGCACCTGCATAACTCTGCAAGGCCCGGGCTGAATATTGGGCTGTGCAGTTTATGCATGGGCATGCCCCCCCCACCTGTGCCTGCATACATTACTGATGCACCCCAGCGCATCGGGATTTGTGCAGGAGCACTTTCCTCTTTTAAATATCGCACCAGGGTGCATCAGTGGGCTGTGCATGGCACAACACTGTTGCACCATGCGCAACCCTTTTGAATATCTGGGCCAGTGTGTTTTGTGCCAGTGCATTTCTGTGGCACATCTGCTGAATATTGCAATAGCGCACCATGGCACATCTGGATTGCACTGTGCATCCACTTGCACATATTCTGGGCACACTTTTGCATATCTAGGCCATAATGTATCCTTTCAAGTGCATGGGCTTCAATTAATGAGTTGAGCAAGATCCTATAATGTGGTAGATCCATATCCTTCCATTTGATGAGAATTACTTTGAATGCCACCATCAAATATTTATAAAGCATTGCTTGGGGGTTGATAAACTTTCTACTAGTGAGTTTGTATGTAGCAGCATTCAGTAGGGATCTTTACTCAATGGATATTGAATTACCTCAGAGATAAAGGTCAAAATCGCTTCCCACCAGAGATGTAGCTTAGAACAATATATAAACACATGTTCAAGAGTACCATGCTGTATATAGCATCTAGGGCAACACAATGGAATAGATTAATTCATTTTATTTAAATAATACGGTGTATAATAAATTCTGTGCAAAATATTATACATAATCTGTTGTGACCTAATAGATTTACATCTCCATCGTTTTATATTAGCTATTGCTTTCTAAGTAAGTTGGGGGATAGATATACCTAATTCTTTTTCCCATTTCTGTCTTAGGTCTTTTAGAGGGGCATTGTGGCTTGGTATAACAGCCTTGTAGATTTGTGAAATCAGTCTACAGTGACTGGACTGAGACAAGATAGTCTCCATATTTGATATAATTTTACTTACCCTCTTACGATTTTTATTAATAAAATCCCAAATCTTCAAATAATCGAAAAATTGAGAATTAGGTATATTGTATTCATTTTCAGAAAGGCAAAGTCAATAATATGCTCCTGAATATAAAATTGACCAATGTCCACCAAGCCCTTATTACACCATTTTTTAAACGATGTTTCGTTTATAATTTCATAAGTTGATGGGGAAAAATAACTATTAAAGTAAATTGGAGTATACATGGAAAAATATGTTTTAAAATTATTTGGTGGAAAAATCTTATACTAGATGTGAAGTGTAGTCTAGGTACTAATGGCTAATTTAATAGATCTAGCCTTTAGCGCGCCTATACAAAGTAAATGCCGTAGAAGTTTAAGAGGGGAAAAATTAGTTTCATTCCAATACGATGAGTCATTGCCTTCAGCTTTATACAAGTTGGCAATTATAGTAAGACTAGCTGCATAATAATAGTTTTAGAAGTTGGGTAATGCTAGGCCAGCTTCTGAAATTGGTGAATACGGTTTCTTTAATTTTAACCTGGGTTTCTTCCCTGTCCACAGAAATTTCCTTATAAGCATTTCTTTTCCCTTGAAAAATGCGTTATTTAATATGATGGGTAGTGTCTGAAAAAAACAAAACATGTATTTCGGGAGGCTAGCCATTTTAATGACATTCACCCGACCTATTAACGTAAATGGCAATGATTCCCAATAGGTAAGGGTCGACTTAGTTTCGTCCATCAGTGGATCAAAGTTAAGGGATTGCAATCTTTCTAATTTGTTGTCTATTTTAACCCCAAGGTATGTTGTTTGGGTGGCTTTTGGGATATTGAGGTGTAATGGAGAAGTAAATGGACTAGAGTGATGACAGGTATCCATGATCTCTGTTTTAGTCAAAGTCACTTTATATCCAGATAGTTTCCCAAACTGCAATATAATATTCATAATTAATGGTAAACAGTAATTTAAATTGGTTATGTATAATAGAGCACTGTCAGCATATAAGCCTGTATGATGCTCTATGTTGTTTATGAGGCCCTTTGATTGCGGTAGACACACAGATTGCCATTGCAGAGGGCTCAATGGCCAGGGTAAATATTAAGGGAGATAAAGGGCATTCCTGATGGGTGCCATGTTGTAAATGAATAGTAGGTGATACATCGGTGTTAGTTTTAACCCTGGCCACTAGACCTGATTATAAAATATCTACCCACTTAATAAAGTCAGGGCAGGGCCAATGCCAAATTTTCCCATAATAAACTTAATGTAAGGTCATTCTACCCGATTGAAAGCTTTATACACATCTTTTAGCATCAAAGATAAGTCAGAATCTAAAGAGTAGTCTAAGATATTAAAAGTTTTGCGGATATTGGATTTTAATGATCTCCCCTTAATAAACCCATTCTGATCTGGATGCACTATGGCAGGGAGTATTTTTTCTAGTCTGATGGCCAGGGTTTTTGCCAAAATGTTGGCATCTGTATTAATAAGTGAGATAGGGCAGTAAGAGTCTTATCTTTTTTGAGAGATAATAGTATGTTGGCTTCCCTAAAAGATGGTGCTAAGGAGTGAGAATCAAACATTGGATCAAAGACATTTTTAAGATGTTTAATAAGTTTAGGTAAAAAAGTTTGTAAAAATCAATAGTCCACCCATCTGGACCATGGGCTTTACCAGGGGGTAAAGTCTGAATCACCTCTATAATTTCATCCCAGCAAATAGCCTGGTCCATCATTAGAATGTCTTCAGATGATAAGGTAAGGAAAGTTATATTAGACAGAAAGGGACTTGATTGATCAGTGAAAGAGGGATTTTCTGACGTGTACAGATCTTGATAAAATTTGAAAAATACCTGGGCGCAGATATTCAAAGGGGTTGCACATGGCTCAACAGAGTTGTGCCAGTGCAGCCCCGCATAGGAACCAGGTAGGATATTGAAAAGGCCACCTGGTGCAGTGCAAATCCTGATGTGCCGGGGCGCAATGTTAATGTATGTGGTGCAGATGCAGGGGGAATGCCCATGCATATGTGGCACATCCTGATATTCAGCCCTGGATGTGCAGTGCATATGCTGGCACAACCCTGCATGGTGCCACATAGGTGAACTCAAAGTTGAGCCTGTGAATAGTAGGAACCACTCCTGGCCACCCCAGGCAGGCTGCTGTACTGCAGAGTGTAACACAACAGCTGCCAGCCATGGGTGGCCACCCTCCAACCCAGAACACCATCCACAAGCACCCATAGCTCCCTGGTAGTCTAGTGGTACCCCCTCCATCCCGTTGCTGTGATGACTTGTTAATAGCCTTAAAAATTCCCTGGTAGTCTAGTGGTACCCCCAACCCCAGCCCCGATTGTGGTGAATTGTTGTATGACAATTCCCTGGTGATCCAGTGGCACCCCACCCCTCCCACCCACACAGGATCCCTTGCCCACCCTGCTCGCCTATGTCATTTGCAGGCAGCTGCAACCCACCACATACTGCCCGGGACACCCACTGAATGACAGGCACAGTATGAGCTGTACGCCCATTGGTCCACAGTATGGACCAATGGACTTGCAGGGCATACTGCAGTAGACAGTCCCAAATATGTGAATGACTTCATTCACATATTTGGAACTGTCTAGTACAGTATGACTTCATGCACATACTTAGGACTGTCTAGTACAGTATGCCCTACAAGGGTGGACCAATAGGCTTACAGCCCATTCTGCACCTGTCATTCAGTGAGCTGCAAGGTGTTATGTGGGTGGGTTGCAGCTGCCTGCCAATGATGGGGGAAGCAGGGTGGGCAAGGGGTCCTGTGTTGGTGTGAGGGTTGGGGGGTGCCACTGGATCACTAGGGAATTTTCATAAGACAATTTACCGTGATCGGGGCTAGGGGTGGTGGGGGTACCATTAGACTACTTGGGAATTTTTAAGGCTATTAACCAGTGATCGTGGCAATGGGAGGAAGGGGGGTAATACTAGACTACCAGGGAATGATATTGCAGACATTTACCAGTGATCATGGTAATTGGAGGGAGGGGGTACCACTAGACCACCAGGATATTTCATACAGCATTCAACAGCAATTGTGGCTATGAGGTGGGGGATGCCCTGGGACCCCCTTTGCACATGTCATTCTGTGCAAGGCACCAGGTGCAATTAGCTGGGCTGCCCTATACACGGCATGCAAATGGGCCATAATGACATACAAATGACCCCATTTGTTCCTCGCATATATTATGGCCTCATTTGCATGCCCTCTGCTGAATATTGCCGGTGATGTGCCCAGTGCAACTGCATTTGCGCTTGTGCATCCCCATGCTCCCTATCTGTGTCGTATGCGGGCACAGTGCACAGTGCCACTGCACCATGCGCTGTCCGTGCCATATTCAACAGTGCTGCACCAAGGAATATCACCTGGTCCTGGCCTCCGGTGCATCCCAGTTGCGCTGTGCCCACACTTGCGCCACTGCCAGGCACAGTCTGAATATTCGAGCCCTGGTTTATATCCTTCGGGCTAGAGTGGATTTGTCCATTAGAATCTGTAATTGAGGTAATCAGGTTTTTTTGTTGAACTGACTTTAAATTGCCATGCCAGGAGCTTCCTAGAAAAATCACCACTAATATACATAGTGGGCCAGATATTCAAAAGGGTTTCGCATGCTCAAGTCCTAAATTGCACCGTTCTGCGATATTCATCAGGAGGCAGTTGCGCCACTGAAAGCAGGCTGAGCAACAGCGCAATGCAAATGAATGCATGCTCAACTGGAGGGGGAGGAACCATGCATAAACTGCACAGCCCGATATTCAGCCGGGCTGTGCAGAGTTGTGCAGGCGCAACCCCCAACCTGAGCCTGCAGGACTTTGAGCCAAAAAGAAAAAAGGCTTAAGTCGAGGGCCACCCACAGGTGAGCTGCTGTATTGCAGGCGCAAACAGCAGCAGCTGACACCTGTGGCTGGCCCCTAACTCAACCCTGTGCCCCCCGCAGCCCGATCACGGGCATAGTGTACTCCCCACCAGCCCGATCGCGGGCATCAGTATAGCTCCCCTCCCGTTCACATCCTTGGTGGTCAGTGGACGAGTACTCCAATCGCGGGCACTAAGTAAATTGAAACCCCTCCCTTGTGCCTGATCATGGGCAGAATGTAAATTGAACCCCCAACATGTCCCGTGTGCCCGATCGCGGGCAGAATGTAAATTGAACCCCGAACATGTCCCGTGTGCCGATCGCGGGCAGTAAGTAAGTGACCCCCACCCGAACATCTCCTGGTGGTCCAGTGGACCGAAATGCCCGATTGCAGGCAGAATGTAAATTGAACCCCCAAACATCTCCTGGTGGCTAGTGTCCCCCACCCCACCACCCACGAAGCCCACCATCCCGCTCCCCGGCGGCGGTGAGCGGCAGCATCCACCCACCTGCCACCCCACCGCCCGCCCGACTGACTGCCTGGTGGGCTGCATGCCCATTGGTGCAGAGCAAGAGCCAAGGGCGGCAGCCCATACCATAAATGACAGTCTAGTTTTGTGAATGAATGAATGTATTCATTCACAAATCTGACTGTCATGTACGGACGGGCTGCACGCCCATTGGCTCTTGCTCTGCACCACGGGCGGCAGGCCCCACCGGCAGTCAGTCGGTGGGTGGCGGGCGGCAGGCGGGTGGGATGCTGCCGCTCCGCTGCCAGGGGAGGGGTGGTGGGGCTTCATGGTGGTGGGTGGGGGGACACTTAGCCACCAGGGACATGTTCGGGGTTCAATTTACATTCTGCCCATGATCGGGCACACGGCACATGTTCGGGAGGGTTCAATTTATATTCTGCCCGCGATCGGGCACACGGGACATGTTTGGGGGGGTTCAATTTACATTCTGGCCGCGATCGGGCACAAGGGAGGGGTTTCGATTTACTTTCTGCCCGCGATCAGGCACAAGGGAGGGATTTAAATTTACTTAGTGCCCACGATCGGGCATTTCAGTCCACTGGACCACCAGGGATGTGAACGGGAGGGGGGAGTTATTAAACATACTGCCCGCTATTGGGCATTTTGGTCCACTGGACCACCAGGGATATGTACGGGAGGAGGTGGGGGAGCCACATTGCTGCCCGCGATCAGGCTGCAGGGTGCATCGGTCCCCGATGGCTGCTGCCTGGCAGGGCGCCAGGTGCAAGTCCTCAGGGATCGGTGCACCTACATGCTAATGGCATGCAAATGGAGCCATAATCAGATGCAAATGGCCCCCCCGCATCTTGCATGAATTATGGCCCCATTTGCATGTCATCTTTTGAATATCGTGATTTTGCGCATGGCGCAATGGTACTTGGCCACCGCAAGTTGAATGCTCCACTCTGACAACTTGCGGTGGCGCAAGTTCCACTGCACCATGCACAGTGGCTGTGGTTGGGGGGTGATATTCAAAGGAGTTGCTCAATAGCGCAACTCCTTTGAATATCGCCCAGGCCTCACCCCTGCACAACTATTTTGCACAGCGCAAGGGCTTGCGCCTCAGAATGGCGCAGTTTGAATATCCAGCCCAGTGTGAACAAGAATACAATGTCTGCCTTTTGACATCCTCAGCTACTAGCCCACAATATTCATCCCTAAGAGAGGTCAAGTTTTACCAAGACCAGGGAATCATTGGAGTCCATATTGTGACGTTACATCTCTCAGACAGATCTTTCAAATTCTAACAACTTTTGTTTTCTATTTTAATTCCTTTTGACTGTTTAGGCAATTATACATCCGCAGATGTATGCCTTGAAGGCTTCCCAGATATTAACTATTATTCAAGCCCAAGTGGTACTAACTTCAAAAAAGTATTTTATCTCCCCATTAATATAGTCAATGAAAGTAGTATCCTTCAGAAGTATGGGGTCTAATTTAAAAGCGGGAATTGTGTTAGACAATTGAATGGAAGTGTGGTCTGATATCATTATATTATTATATTTTACATCCTGAACTATGTGTAATATACTTCATGAATAAGGAAAAAATAAGTGCTAAAATATGTCTGATATGGTTGTGAAAAAAATGAATATTGGCTCTCTTGAGGATTCTTATGCCACCAGACTTCAGTTAAGTTATTATCTTCTATAAATTTTAATATTTTTAGGTGAGCAGCATTACAAGAAGTTGATCCAGTTCCTGTCCTATCAGCCATTGTATCTAGAACTAAATTAAAGTCCCTACCAATAATATATGGGGCCAGATAGCTAGCTATTTCAAGAAATATATTTGTAAAATAAGATAGTGAATCATCGTTATGGCCATATAAATTGCAAATTGTGTCATTTTTACCATTAAAACTAATTTGGCTGATTAGGTATCACCAATTAAAATCAACTCTATACTTGTTTGTTTGTATTTTCAGAGACTTTTTAAAAAAGATTGCTACTCCAGCTGACATATTAGTGTGAGGGGCATTCAAGCCATTGCCAAAACGCTTAGCGTAGTATAAGAACTCAGATTGGTTAAGATGAAACTCTTGGATCAGTGCACAATTAGCACGCATCCAATCATTGTAATGGAACATTTTCTTTGCTTTAAGTTTATCAAGCATTCCCTTAATGTTCCAGGAGATCAGCTTTAATAGGTCAGCCTTATTTAATATATAAGAATATTCTGGATCCAGATATACAGTACATATTCTTTAGCTTTACGACGTATTTCTAAGATAGTAAAAACGGGTAAGTTCCCCTAATGAAAAAATAACCATCCTGCAGGATAATGAGATCCACTAAAGCCACCCTGAACATAAATAACTTGTCAATACTACCTAAATACTTTATAAAGTTAGCAATACTGATTACTGTGCCCCCACCCCCACCCCATGTTATATACCAGATTCTGCCAGCTTTTTGAAAGGCTGAGCCTTATATAGAGATACTGTGAAAAATTCTGCCCTGTTTCCCATCAGATTTACTATACCATTTAAGCAAAACTGTCATGCCATACAAATATAAATACTCATGAAACAAAGGACAGAAATTAACAATAGTCACAATATAGGTTGTCATGAGGCAAATTAGCACATAGTAAAGGGATTCACAACAGAGATTAACTATAGCAGTACACAAGACAATTATCAGGAGAGGGATAAGAATTATTATGAACATGAAGTCAGCACTTTCATTAACTTAATGTACAGTTCCGTTATCCCCCCAAACTCCATGTCTCAATGTCCACACTCAGTAGCTGGGAAGGGTGTCCGCTGCTGCTCATTTATGCATCAAATACCAAATTGCCCCCAACAAAAAATAGAAGATTCAGACTTACTAATATTTCTCACATCTCTGCCTCATCCCTTCCCCCCAAACACCTGCCATAAATCAAGCAGTTCAGTATGTAGCTGACTGTATTTAGATTAAGTTCCTTGTATCTATGTCCATTAAATATGAATCAATTCAGGTATTGCCCAGGTCCCAGTTCTGACTAAACAAAAACTGCTCAGTCTTCATCAGATCTTGAAAAATCCAGGGTTTACCATGAAGAAAGAAATGAAGACTGGCAGGGTATAATGTAGTCAATTAATATTGTGTTGTTTAAGAATTTTCTTTGATCTATCAAAAGCCTGCTGGGCCTGCAGAGTACTGGAAGACAAGTATAGAAATGCTGAGAACTTTAAATGTTCATACATTAACTCCCGATTCAAGTGAGCATACCATAGTATTAACTCCCGGTCCTTGAAATAATAGGGCTTAATAAATACTGGCCTGGGTATATAGTTATTACTAGAGATGCAGCAAATTTAAATTTCACCTGTGAAGTGAACTCAGAGTGGGTACTTCACAATTTCACTTCGCTATGCGGAGTGGCAAATATAAAAGGCTCACTTCACATTGTAATTGTTACTTCACATTGTCATTCAGTCTTAATGTGAAGTAAGGCAAAGTAACAACAATATTGGCAGCCCCTCACACACACAGTCACCAGAATTAATGTGCTTCCCCAAAATGCTACTGTCTTGTGTCCAGAAAACTCCCCCGTGCTGATGAAGTGAAATGAGAGCAAACAAGAAATGCAAAGTCTCCAAGAATTAATAACACACTCAGTCATGTGTGCAGTCATCACACACAGTCACCAGAATGAATGTGCATCCCAAAATACTGCTGTCTTGTGTCCAGAAAATTCCCCATCCCCAGTGCTGATGAAGTGAAATGAGAGGGTAACAAAAAATGCAAAGTCTCCCAGAATTAATGGTGCACTCTGTCATGCGTGCAGTGGTCACATGCAGTCACCAGAATTAGTGTGCATCCCCAAAATGCTACTGTCTTGTGTCCAGAAAATTTCCCAGTGCTGATGAGTGAAATGAGAGCGTAAACAGAAATGCAAAGTCTCCCAGAATTCATGGTGCTCTCCATCATGCATGCAGTGGTCACACACAGTCACCAGAATTAATGTGCTTCCCCAAAATGCTACTGTCTTCTGTCCAGAAAACTCCCCGGTGCTGATGAAGTGAAATGAAAGCACAACAAGAAATGTGAAGTCTCCCAGAATTAATGACACACTCAGTCATGCATGCAGTGGTCACACGCAGTCGCCAGAATTAATGTTCATCCCCAAAATGCTACTGTCTTTTGTGCAGAAAAATTCACCGGTGCTGACGAAGTGAAATGAGAGCATAACAAGAAATGCAAAGTCTCACAGAATTAACGGTGTACTGCAAATGCACAGACAGATTAAGACTGTGCTGCACACTCAAGAGATGCAGATGCAAAGGTGCAACAATACCGAACCAGTGCTTACAAGTCACAAATTCACATCTGGAAAAGAATGCCTTTTGTCAGTTGGGGAGGATAGTGCATGCCAGTAACAGTCCACTACTAGTAAAAATACCATAAAGCAGCATAAAAAATTCATGCAGGTGCAGTGGATAGCAGGTTCTTCACACTGCTGTAATTACTCTGTGGCACAATAAAAGGTGTCTGATTTAATGGCACACATCGCACACACACTCACACACACACTACAAGTAATGCATATCAAATAGAAAACCATTAGTAATATAACCAAGCATTTTAAACAAACTGAAATTATACACTGCTGCACCACAACAATCAGCAAGAAAATTTCAAGAATTACTGAAAATGTTACTGTGTACGTTAACCCTTAGAAGACTGAGGACGTATATATACGTCCAGAATCTATATACGTTCACACACATTCAGTTCTCAAAATTAACACAGTTTTACAAGAAAAATATAACCAAAACAGAAAGACTGCCTTTTTCTCCCAGTTAATCTACTTACACTACAGATGCACCCCTCCCCAAAGCACACTTCACAGTACACAGACTGACAGTTCTAAATTAACATTCAAAATCCACACAGACAATAAACAGTCAATGATATGAGCACAGGAGGGTTTCCCACAATGGATGTACTAAATTTTGAGCACAAAAAATGGCTCAAAAAGGCTTATTTAACAGTTTTTAGAGGATTTGAATCACAGAGCTCTGAGAAGAAACTGTCTCCATCTTCCACTACACACATATACACACACACTACACAGACCTGAGGCTGTGCAGAACAATTTAGAGCCAATGTGACCTGCAATCCCATGAAGCACCACAAAATTTGCATTAGAGCTCAATAACAAGGTTAAGTGATGTGAAGTACATTGATTTCAATGTACTTCCCCTTAAAATTGGTGGAGAAATGGTTTGGGGAAGGAGGAATAATGCAAAGTCATTGGTTTCAATGGACTTCACGTTCCTCATCATGACGCGAAGTACTTCACTTCACATTGTGGAATACTTTGTGGATTCTGCATTACTCCACAAATCACTTTGAGAATCGAATTTTGGTCACTTCACCCACCATTAGTTATTACTGGAGTGAGTAGTAGTAAGTCTAGTGTCCCTGTGTGCTCTAGCTAATCAAATGCAACCCTCAGGGAATTTTCTATTAAGGGCTAAAGTTATCATTTTTTCAAAAAATGGTAGGGGATCTCCTGGATCCTCAATGCCTTCTGGAATGTGAAAAAGTTTAATGCTGGAACATCTAGAATGGTCTTCCAAATCATTAACTTTTGATTTTAGTTCCAGCAGTTCCTTTTCCCAGATGGTGTATTGCTGAGACATGTGGTTAAATTTATCTTCCAACATACTTAATCTGTTTCCAGCCCTGATAGATTTGGCATCCATTTTAGCTTGTAGTGAGGCGAGGAGTGATGTAACATCATTCAAAGCCAGGGTAACAATAGGTAGCCCAGTTTTTATTTCATTTTTAATTTCTTCTTGAAACTTTTTAAAGTCTATTTGCTTTAAACATTCTGGAAATGCTTCCCCTGCCCACCCCATTATCTGAGGGTTTCTGTATATGGATCTCATTTTCAGAACTTATACGCTTTGTATTTACATCACGTTGAACATGCAGATCAGATACAGTTGCAGACAAATGTTGCAAGTCTGCCAGTTCCACAGATGAACTGATTTGTTCCATTGTATTTGGCTGTGTTGCCAGAGTGGTGAAAGGGCTGTTTAGATAAAAATTACCACCGACTTTATTATCAAGAGGTGTCCCAGAAGAAACAGTTGACTGTTCAGTGCCTTCATCTTCTGCAATCATGTAGCCAGGTCCATCTTGTTCAATATCCAACCTTTCAGTGGTGCCAGGAACACTCATATGAGAGTGTGGAGAGGCAGGTAAGGTGGGAGATGGGTTTGCCAGAAAAAAATAGTGTTCATGCCTAAAAAGCTGTTTAGTTTCTGTTGCTGCTGTTGAGTACGGCCAGCGAGCAGGTTATCCTGGGCATTAGCTGCAGTGGAGTTCAGGTTAAGGCTGCATTTAGTTTATCATTTCTTTTTCTGTTTATGTTCTGATTCTTGTAGCAACTGCTGCTGAGGGCACCACTCAGGGAAGGTAGCTGACATACTCTGGAGCTATTATGAACACAAAATAAGCATCTCGTCGATTTATTGCTAGATGTCTTTAGTATGTGTAGGCATTTTTAAAACAGACCTTCTTCCATGCCGACAGCTGTTGACCAGCAAAGAAGATGCTTAACGTGGCTGGATCACAGTAGTTCAACCAGATGGCTCAAACCATTTTATATTCACAGTGAAAAAATTTCAATAGTGGGCATAATATTTTGGTGTTCCATGTAATTGCAGAAACCTCTCTAGCACTAGCTCTGAGTCACCATCATGGATCAGCTACACAGGTAGCTCCTTCTCCTCCTGCCTCACTGATTAGATCCTTAGAGACTTTAACAAGTCTGTTAGTTAGAATGTTCACCAACATTTTGTAGTCAGTGTGCAATAAACTAATTGGTCTCCAGTTAGCTAAATTGCTATGATTTCATTTTTAAATAGGAAAATGAAATAGGCTACTGTCATAGAGGGCAGTAAAGACTTAGAAATGATCATTTCATTGTACAGAGATGTGAGTACTGGACTAAGTTCATCAGAATTTTTTTTAATAAAATTCTGCAGTCAGGCCATCAGTCCCTGGTGCTATATTATTCTTCAAAGCACTAGTTGTTGCTTTAACTTCTTCTGCTGTGTTTGCTGTTGTTAAAGTAGTTGTCTGCATTTTTGAAAGTTCTGGGATATACACATCCTCAAATAATGGGCTTCATTCTGAATACTAGGTGGTATACCTAAAGTAGTCATCAGAAAATTGTGTACAATATTCATAACCTCAGAGGCAGATGGAGACAGTGAAAAAGCAGGGATACTGAATGAATATTTCTGCTCACTGTTCACAAAAGAGGAGGGGGAAGTGCCAAATCCAATTAACAGAAGCACTTTCTCAGAAGAAAGGGTTCTGCAAGAACTCCTAAAACTGAAAGTGGACAAAGCAATGGGGTCTGATGGAATTCAACCCAGAATTCTAAAAGAATTAAGGGGGGAACTAGTGAAACCACTGGCTACTCGCTTTAATAAATCATGGGAGGATGGTATAGTACCTGAGGACTGAAGGAAGGCAGATGTGATTCCTCTTCACTAAAGTGGGACCAAGACAGAGGCAGGAAACTACAGACCTGTCAGTTTGACCAGTGTGGTAGGAAAAGTGATGGAGTCACTTCTGAAGGAAAGAATAGTTGAGTACCTAGAGGCCAGTGGGGCACAGGACCCAAGACAGCGTGGGTTCACAGTGGGAAGGTCATGTCAGACAAATCTAATAGATTTCTTTGACTGGGTGACCAAAGTAGCAGACCAGGGAGGGGCTGCAGGCATGGCCTACCTAGACTTTAGCAAGGCATTTGACACAGTCCCACACAAAATATTGATAGTCAAATTAACCAGCCTGGGAGTGGGTCCCAGGGTGGTAGTCTGGGTAAAATATTGGCTGAACAACAGGACACAGAAGGTAATAGTAAATGGAGTCCACTCTGAAGAAAGAGGGGTTACTAGTGGGTAACGCATGAGGTTCAGTGTGGGTCCAGTCCTTTAATGTCTTTATAAATGACATTGCAGAGGGACTGAAGGAAAGTGTTCCCTTTGCAGATGACACAAAGATCTGCAACAGGGTTGATACACAAGGAGGTGTGGAAAGGATGAGAAGGACTTGGCAAGGTTGGAGGAATTGTCAGAAGTATGGCAGCTTGGATTCAATGAAAAGAAGTGCAAACTAATGCACCTGGTAAATAAGAACCCAGGGGAAGAATACTCAATGTGGGGGAGGTAGTAACAACAACAAAAAAGGAAAGGAAAGGGACCTGGGGGTAATCATATCAGATAACCTTAAGGTTAGCAAGCAATGTGAGAAGGCAGTAGGGAGGGCTGGGGGTATACTGGGATGCATAGGAAGAAGCATCACCAGCAGAAAACAGGAAGTTGTTATCCCGCTGTACAGACAGTTGTTGAGACCCCATCTGGAGTACTGCATCCAGTTCTGGAGACCCCATCTCTGCAAGGACATAGACAGGATAGAGGCAGTCCAGAGGAGGGCAACTAAAATGGTACAGGGTCTGCAAAAGAAGTCATATGAGGAGAGACTTAAGGAGCTTAATATGTTAACCCTTGAGGAAAGAAGGGAGAGGGGGGACATGATAGAAACTTTTAGGTACCTCAGTGGAATCAACAAAGTCCAAGAGGGTAGCATCTTTCAGAAAAAGAGACGTACAAGAACAAGAGGATGCAATTTAAAGATAGAGGGGGGGTGGTTCAGGGGCAATGTGAGGAAGTATTTTTTCACAGAGAGGGTAGTGGATGCATGGAACAGCCTTTCTGAGGAGGTTGTGGGGTCTAAAACTGTGGGAGAATTCAAGAATGCATGGGACAGACATAAGGCAATTCTTGTGATGGGTAGGAAGAACTAGGCTGTTGGTTAACTAGGATCTGCAGCCTATCCTGTAGGTAAGGAAATGGACAGACTAGATGGGCCAAGCAGTCCTTATCTGCCGTGAAAGTCTATGTTTCTATGTTTTTCCCAGTGTGCCTGTATCCAGTGTCATCTTCTAATTCAGATATAATTCTATGATCTGCCCATTTCTGACTTTCCTTAAATGGATCAAAAGTATGTGACTTATTTTGGGTACCAAATCATATTCCTGCTGCAGAGATTTAGCCCTATTACAGTGTTGCTTAAACATCTCCTTCTTATTGTTGTTTACCTGTTGACTGCAATTTATATTCAGTGTTTCTGCCTTAGAAATCAAAAGGAGTAGTTGTTTTCTTAAATCCAGATATTCAGAGTATTGTGTCAATGTTCATTTCCCTGCTTGTTTCTGGAAAAAGGATTTAAAGTTCCGTTTAGAGTCTTCCCACCATTCTGCCTCTTAATCATACATATGCCTGATTGAATTACGGTCAGCCCAGAGTTCATACCTTCCCTTTGAATATCTTAATTTTCATACTAGGAATCATACTAGGAAGCTGTATGAGGCAAAAAGGCTAAATGCCCATAAAGGCTTCAGGCCTACAGTTAACAATTTGGCGTTTTTTTGATTTCATGAAAATATTAAGTCTGTTCTTGAAAATGTACTTATTATCACTAATGTTTACAGTAGTGGGCAGTCTATTCCATGGTTCAACAATCCGTTGAGAGAAAAAGTGAGCCCTTTTTTTGGTGTTATATTTATTTCTGGTCAGTTGAAGTGGGTGACCTCTAGTATTGACCTTAATTTGTTTAAGGTCAAGATCACTTTCAGCAAACAAATGTCCATCATTAAGGAGGTCCTATGAAAGCAAGAGATCACCCCTTGCCCTTCTATCTTCCAGTGACATTAGATTGAATTTTGACAGCCTGTCTGGATATGAAATCGTTTTGGAGGATATTAGATGTTTAGTTATCCATCTCTGAACTCTTTCAATTCTTGCTATATCCTTTTTTTGTAGGGATGCCATAATTGTGAACCAAAATCTAAAAGGGGTCTAACATATGCTCTGTATTAAGGTAACAGCACATCTGTTTTTTTTTTTATGTAATATTATGTCGTATTGCCCACCATATCTTATTTGCTTTAATTAGTGCGTTAGTGGGAATCAAATGTTATCCCTACATCAACTGCAATTCCCAAGTCTTTTTCACTGTCCTTACTAACATCCTGTCATAAAGAAAGTATTGATTCTTAGGGTTCTTTTTTTGAAGTGCAGAACACAACATTTAGAGGTATTAAAATAAAGATTCCATTTTAGGGACCAAGTTTGAAGCAAATATAAATCTTCCTGAATTACCTCAAAGTCAGTCTCACTACTACAGATATTATAGATTTTACAGTCATTTGCATATTTGATAGAGTTAATCTTGATGTTTGTAGCTAGGTCAGATATAAAGACCTGGAAGATAAGCAGAGCCAGGACTGATCCTTGTGGAACACCACTTCTGACATCTTTCCAGCTACCAACATGGTCATCTATTACAACTCTCTGCATTCTATTAGAAAACCAATTTGTAATCCATCTAACAAAAACTGGTTCAACGTTGTGGAACTGTTATTTTTGTATCAAGGCCCAATGAGGTACAGAGTAAAAGGCCTTTTTAAAATCTAAAAAAAAATCCACAGTTAGTTTCTAATAGTCCAGCTTAGGACCTTTTGAGCAGCTAGGAGTATTTTCCCATGTGATATCCACTTGTACTGCTCAATGATCTGAAAAAGCCACATCTCTTGTCTGAACATTACGTACTTTAAGAATTTGAGTTATGAAAATAAAACCAATTCTAGTGGCATAAATGCCTCTGATGTATGTATTCCCTCCCATGGGGTGAATTGTTCTGTATACATCTATCAGCTTTGTAGTACTAAGTATGCCTTTTAGAGCAGTAGAATCACAGAACAACTTGATAGTTTTTGCACCTCTGTCTGATTGGTGCAATCCACAATTGAAGTTCCCACCCCAAAGAACCAGCCTAGAACTATGTAAAAAGGGTTGTTATCTTGAAAAGTTCAACCATCTTTTTTTTTTATTTGTGGGGCATAACTATTTATTATAAGAAGCCTATGAGTCCCAAATTGGATATTTAATATTAGGACTCTACCTGGATCCAAATCTATCAAATGAGTTACCTTTAAATTATTACTGGAAAAAGGTATCCCTAACCCATCACATAAGCTTCCCCCATTGACCAAAAAGTGGCCCCATGACCCTACAATTTGGTTACCTGAGAAATTTTGTATAATGTATTAAGCCTTGTATCATGAAGGAAAATATTAGTGTTATAGTTTGATAATTCTGTGAGCACTGTTAATCTTCTTTTAGCACGTTTTATACTGTTGACCTTTAGAGAGAGTATGTTGAGGGTAGTCATGAGGAAAGGGGAAGAAATTATGCAAACTTTCTATTTTTGGATATAGTGCTCCATTTCTTTTTGACTGCGTCTCCCCACCCATATCTTCTTTCTCTGAGGATGGGTCCCGTGCTGTGGTGATAATAGTTGAAGAGTCTGACTCCTCAACCTCTGCTGTTCTGTCCCCCATTGTTTGCTTGCCCGAAGAATTGCAAACCAATTATCACTAGGAAGTATATTTTTTGTTATAGATACCTTTCTCTCCTTGCCCATTGGTTCTTTCCCTTTGAGTAAGGTATTCCTAGGTCTCTTTTTGTGTTGTACTATTTTGAATGGGGGTTCTTCCTGTGAAAGGGTTACTGGGGGTAGGGGGCATTATATCTTGTTCTTGCTGTACCTCCATCTGGATCTGAACCAGCGCTTTGAAGTTCTTGGGCTTGTGCAGCATCCAAGTCCTGTTCCTAGGCAAGTGGTCACTAAGGGGTTCCTCTATGTCCAGAGATTCAGGGTCAAGATACTGAGGCATGGTTGTGAGCTCTATTACTGCAGTACTTGCATTAGATCATAGATTCCTTTCTTTTTCTTTCTGCAAAGCAGCTAACCTAATTTCTGAGTCTTGGGCTGATCCCTTTTTCTGAGCTTTTGTTATCAGAGCTTCATGAGATACACTCGCCTTATGGACACCTAACATACGAGTGCCACTTTTGTTCACACAAATTACACTGAAACAAATCAATACATGTTGCTGCCAGATATCCACATCCGAAACAGTGTGTACACCTAGAGGTGTCACAAGCATTACTCAGGTGCAACCAAAATCCGCACTTGTGGCAGGATATCAGTTGTCCTGAGTAGAACTGTGAGCCACTATCCCTCCCCAAATGGAAACAGCTTAGCAGGTGCAAAATACCATTCTTAGACATAATAAGCTTAATTTTAACCCTCCGGTCCCCAGCCCAGATTTGTTCAGAGTCTATGATGCGTGTAAGATGTTCCAGCACTTTGCATCTTTTTTCAGCCAAATAATATATCCGATACGTTAACACCCTCATTTTTGAACAATATAGTGTTTGTCCGGACAGCAGGTTTGGTAATGAGAATCACCAGAAAGGGTGTTCACAATGGTGTA
This sequence comes from Neoceratodus forsteri, assembly GCA_016271365.2. Lineage (NCBI taxonomy): Eukaryota > Metazoa > Chordata > Ceratodontiformes > Ceratodontidae > Neoceratodus > Neoceratodus forsteri. The sequence continues at coordinate 1,024,959,093 of CM028129.1, forward strand.
TCCTTTAAAGAATTGTATTTGATCCAGAATCTGTCCAAGCATTGAACAGTTTTAAAGCTAATGTCATAATTGTTGTCTTCTGCATGTATTACTGCAAATATTTCTGAAGCATAACATTTTAATTAATTCTTAACAGGGTTCTTGCTATATATAATCTGTCTGGTGGTGTATCTAAGCCCCCTTTATACAATAACCAGATAGCATTCTTCCTTGGGAAGGGCTCCCCTTTATTTGTAAATAGACCAGACATTCTGAGTGAAAGTTTCATAAAGTTATTTTGTTTGGTGCACTAGGTCCGACTGCTTGCAGTGTATCATCATTAAGAGTATTGTTAACAGTGTTCATTCACAATGTACCTTCCAAAGGTGATTCTGGTGCCTTAATGCCAACATTTCTAGGCATATACAAATCAATGTTTACTGTATAACTAGCATCAGAGACATTTGCAGATATTGCAGGTTCCATTGAACTTTTACAGGCATTCCAAAGTTCAGTGTAGAAACTGAGTGTTCTGTACTTAGAGTCATTGTTTCTGTCTCCCTTTTGTGTACAGTACAAGTCACATTAAACTGTTCCCTCAACTCACTGGTGTAGCATTGTTCAATGAGCTTCCTAATCTGTGCAGTGTTTAATTCAATTAATTATTAAAAGTTTAGTATTGGTTTGCAAGTAGCTGTTAGGACTATAAGCTTTATTTTTAGCTGAGTGCTTATGAGTTTCATTTCGGAAGGCAGACTAAATAACTCTTTAGGAATGATGTGATATTTATAAACAATGCTCTTAAGGAATGCTGTGATATTTATAAACAATGCCATAAAAAATGCAATGCATACACACTGCAAAACAGCTACTGCCATATCACTAAACAGGTACAAGTGAGTTGAATAGGCAGTGAAGAATGGTTGGAAATGAACTAAAAGCTTCAATAATTCAAGCTGCCATTGCAGTAGAATCACAAAAAAAAAATGCGATACCAGTGAGTTGATGGAACAGTTTAATGTAACTTGCACTGTAGTTTGGCTAAGTGATAGTCCAGTCTCTGAACGCTGTGCCATTGTTGGTAAGGTGGTAGTAGCTGTAGGACTTCCCAGATCACAGGCATGTTTTTGAACTACTGGATCCTTAGGGTCCAGAATCTAAGAGCCTGACATATATATTGTACCCTTCCAGCACCAATCAATGCTGATGTTACTGTCCAAGGCTGGGATTTGGGCTCTTCATTCTGTTTGTTAGTTGTAGGTAACTTGTGTTTGTGGGACATCCTGAGCATTTTCCTATGTGGTAAGCCACACAGAGCAGGTTGTGGCTGCACTTGTAATTTAGTTTCAGCTGCAGAAAGATGGATCGTCGCTTCAGCTTGTTGTTTAGGAGCAATTGCTACCTTACTTTGCTGTTCAATTAATTTTACCTTAGCAGACTCTTTAAGATAATTTTCTTCCTCATCCTCAGTTTGTTTTAGAAGATATGCCTCTTTTTCTTTTAAAGCTGGTCACAGAGAAAGTTCAGTGGCACTTACGGTATACATACCAATGTTTCAAACAAACTCGAAATCAGGTTTCCCAGTGCCCAGGGATTCCATGGAGTTATTGTCATTGTTTGAGCTGAAAGCAGCATTCCCAGAAGTGAAAGCATCATCCTGTTTAGAGCACACCATCACTTTGTGTGATTCCTCAATTAAATCCTCCTCCATACTCATTGCAATCTGCATGTTCGAACCTGCAAGCAGTGACTAGAGTGGTGATCCACTGTCTTCTGTCTCCTTATTGTGCAATGTTTTCCATGCTCCATTTGAGATCATATGGATTTCCAAAGGCTCAAAAGCCATCTGTGAAATCATTGATTCAGTAACCTTATTCACAATAGTTCCTTGCTGTTTGGAAGCAGGAGAGGAGGCCATCACTCTTGTTCCCTCCACCTCCATCTCCTCACTGGCAGCAGCCATCTGGAAGCTGGACAGCAGCAAACCCCACCACAAGAGTTGGGGAGTTTTTTATTGAAACTCAAGAGCAAAATACAAATGAAACAGTGATTTTTCACACATAATCATAATGGCAAAACAACAAATACTGTACATAAATGAGCAGAACATCATCCAAAAGATACAGATGGTAAGTAGCAAATCACAACAATAGAAACAGACTGACCTCCCTCCATACTAAGGGAGTAGGGACATTTCATAATAAAAAAAATAAAATTTGTGTTATATCACACATAAAAAGAAGGAAAAACCATAAAAATGTAAAGTCAGTTACAGATCAAACTTTACTTCCATAGTCTTATCCTGTATCTAACCAATGTAACAGTTTCCAGCATTTGTTATACAATGAAGCAGGCAAAAGCACCTTATCTTTATTCATAAAGTCAATAAGTGTTGCTTTAATAAAGTGAAACAACTGTTCTGGAGAAGTGAAGAATTGTTGCAAAGACCATCTACACCGTATTTGCCAAATAAAATACTTGATATGGCCTAAAATACCATGTACAGTATGAATGTCATAATGCATCCAACAAGGTGGCAATATGCCCAATAATAATTTATTTTATTTATTTTTATTTATTTATTTAAGTCTAGGATTACATAATACCTTTGAGTCGAGGCTCTTTTACAAAGGTTCCACATCACAAATAATAATAATAATAATGATAAATAATAACATGTCAGAAGTAATGTTTACTAACTGCAAATTATACCAGTAAGCATTCCATAAGAACCAAACTGTTGTATATAAGGGCAGGCAAAGAATAAATGATCAGTGGATTCAGTATTGTATAGACAAGTGTGTGGTCGAGGACAAACTCTTTCATCAACCTTTTTGTGTTACAGTTTTCCTTTAACATTAAGTCAGCCATGAACTCCTAAACATGTGACATGCTACATAGTAGATGGCATATGAGAGCTAATCAGCATCATCTTGATAAAAAGTAAGTCTGAAGAAGATCTAGTAAAATAGTGTGGAACTTGAAAAAAGATCCTTATTTGAATAGAATGATAAAATTATTTTCTAGTCTGGTTAGTTATCATGATTTTAGTGATTTGCCATACTTTAAGTTTACTAAAACATTCAAAAAAATTAGAATGAAGAACTTGGATGTGTTTTTGTTTAGCAATCAGGAAATCAGGATGCCAATCAATCAACCAAGGGGAACGAACATCAAGCACTCAAGGAGATCAGAGATGTGGAATATTGACAAGTAAAGGTTTACGATTAACAAAAACAAAACCAAAAACAGAAAAAAAGAAAGAAACTGGATTGACCATCTGTAAACCTCTCTGAGTTTTCTGAAGATATAAGATCCCCCTTTCTATGGGATTTAAACGACTACTCCAAACAGCGCTGAAAAAAGGGCCAAAATCATAGTTTCCAAACATTTAAGAAGGGGATAAATAGCAGTCAAATGCAGAAAATGCCCAAGTAAAAATGTTTTAATCATAAAAAATCATTTTAATTTTGACATTTTCCACTTATTCCACTGTATCACCTTAATCTTTGCATCCTGTATTAACTTGTTCTAATTGTACACAGCTATATCAGGGACACCAAAATATACCCCTAAAATACACACGCCTCTTGTATCACCGGAATACCCATTACATCAGTATATGTACAATCTCCTGTACCAAGAAAAATGCACTTACTTTTAGTGCTGTTTATCCTTCTCCCAGTACCTTCCATGAAAGCTATAATCACAGCATCTGTAGCTTTACTGGACTGAATATCTGCTAGAAAGATACAAATATAATCAGCATATGCAAGTGTTTTTAATTCTGTCATGTTACTGTGAAAAGAAAGGCCTCTAATATCTATATTATTGTTAATTTTCCATAGCAGAGGTTCTAAGGTTAAAATATACAACAGAGGGCTGAGGGGACAACCTTCTTTCACTCCTGTAGCATGCATGCAAAATTTCCCCACCCAGCCATTCACAAATGGGGCTACTTCAGTTGTAGTATAATATTGTTGCAACCACACAGCAAACAAAGAGGGGGAATCCCATTTTCAAAAAACACTGCAAAATATATAGGTGTGACACCCTATCAAAGGCTTTCGACTGATCCAAGCTAAGTAGGAACCCTAAAGGTTCACCAGATTGACTCTTTTCCATTGCCTCTCAAAGTAAAATCAATGGGCCGGATAGTCAAACTGCACCCAAAAAGTGTGCAACAGCAGGAGCAAGCGCAAGTCAATTGCGCACATGCGCAATACACGCGATATTCAAACATGGAGCAAGACAAATTGCGTAATCAGCCAACTTCTGAATATCGCACAACCTGCTCCATAGCACAACCAGGAAGGGGAAGCTGAGCAGAAATGATGCGCCATAGCGCAACAAAGGCAGCCCAGCTGAGCAGTCCAGAGGCACCATAGCACAAGCAAAGAGACCCACAGCAGCAGAGCAATGGAACTGCACAACCAGGGAGGTAGGCAGGGGCCCACCACTCATGCCGAAGATGGGCACAGGGACACACAGCAGAACCAACAATGTACTCCCACACCCCAAGCACAGCATAACTGGGGGAGGGATGGAATAGCCACTGGACCATGGGGACAAGCAAAGAAAGCACATCCAGCTATGTTACTGCAGCACACCACTGCAAGCTGAGACTGCCACACAAGGGGCAGACCACTCCAGTGTCAACAGCCCCCTGCACAAGCACACCAGCACTGTGACCCCAAGACACCATCCATGTGCAGTGACCAGCACTGCAGGAATCCCCAGGCCCCGCACACACTGCAACCTCATGAACCACAGAAAATACAAGCCAAACCCACCATGAGGCACCCAGCAGTGGGTGGCAGCACACGACAATACTGACTGGAAGCCACACCCACACAGAGACACCACCCCACACACACACATACCCATGACCATACCACCCCAGATGCCATGACACCACTGCAACTGAGCACCTATAGCCAGCTGCAAATCAGAGACCACCACAGTATTCATATCAAAAATATAAATGTAATGAAGAAGAATAACAACAACAACAAAGCAACTATGTACATATATATACAAAGCAGGGTGGGGTATGGGTATAAGGTAGGGAGTGAGTAAGAGGCTGAGGTGAACAACCGGGAGACGGAAGGTGGGGTGTGGTGATGGGCAGCTACAGCCTGGCAGCCTGCCCTCCTTCCGCCTGGTGTTGGGCCCGGGGCCTCCTCCGGTGCCGCATCTCATGCCGCTGCATGTCTAGAAGGATGGCGTGGGAATCCATGGCCACCTGTGTGAGCCTCTGCAGTGCTCGCTCGATCTGTTGCAGGATCTGGATACCTAGGACAGGGGATCAGAGTCAATGGCTGTGACTGTCCACATCCCTGAATCCCACCCATCATGCATGGCATACAGCCAAGTGCCCCGCTCCTGTGATGGACTGCACCCACCCACAGTGACCGTGCACAAGACATGCCCAACCAGGCAGCAACAGCCATGTGTACCACTGCACACACACCGCCTATGTCCATCACAGCACAACCAAGGCTGCCCAGTGACGTGGCTAAGTGGTGGGATGCTAGTGCCACAGCCATGTGCCCAGTGCATGCATGGACCACCAGTGATGCACACACACACATGCAGTGCCACTGGACAGTGATGACTGTCACGTGTTGCATGCATGGTAGTGTTGTCCATGGATGGTGGCCGTGCCCCCCCAGCATGCAATAGCATCCATGATGTAATGACACTCACCCTCATCAAGCCGTTGCTGCCGGTGCTTCTGTGACTGTGGCTGCTGCTGCTGTGGCTGTGGCACACCACCTCTGCCAGCCACCCCGGCACCGCCATCCCATGCCTCAGCCTGGGCCCACCTCCGCTCCTCCATGCCTGTGGGAGACAAATGAAGAGAAACACATCAGTGAGATCCCAAAACAGACAGCCCCTTGCCCCATTGAGTGTGCCTGCCCACACAACCATACCCAAACAGCCCACACCTGCAAACACCTTCACAGCAAACCATAGCCCAACTCACCCCCATGCGCAGGTCAGATTACACAGTGTCACCCATGCGGACAATACCGGTGCATTCACAGCACACCCACCTGGCCTAGGCACAATGCCCCTCCTGGCATGAGACCTGAGGCACTCCAGCAGAGCACGCTCCCTCCTTTGCAGGACACTATAGCGGTGCCTGCACTGCTCTGGAGTTCTCCTCCACCCAGTGGCCTGCTCTAGGGCAGTGGCCACCTGCTGCCACACATGGGTGCATGCTATCTGCAGGGGCACTCCCCCAAACAGTGCCCCATGGTGAGGCTCCACCACAGCCACCAGGTTTGCCAGCTCCAAGGTCCCCCACTGTGGAGCTCTCCTGCGTGCCATTCTACAGTTGTACAGTGGCAATATGGCGCTCCACAGTGCAGCAACCCCACATGGAAATGTTGCGTAATACAACTCCATGAGTCCCTATCGCACTGTTCATACAGCGCCGTCGGTCCACATCGCACTGTCACCGAACAGCGCGATAGAGCCGTACACATGCCAGACGTACAGCGCCAGGGGGCAAAGGTCAGGCACAAGGTCATGGGTCAGTGGCGCAAAGGCCACGCACAGTGCCATTGGACATCTACATGTCCTGCATGATTGGTCACCTGTGTGCCAGTGCCACCGTGGACTATTGCACAGTTGTGCCACAGCGCCATTTGGTGACCAGAGCTGTAGTGCCACTGGCACAATGGTGGCCATGTCCTGCATTGCTGATCATGCACAGCAATTCATCAGCACAGCAGACGCCTGCGTAAGCTACCTGGGCATGCGCAATGCGATGTACTACGCAGTCACAGAAATGCACCATTGGCTCAGCCGGCTCAACCGTATTGCGCAAAGCGCAATGGCGCGATATTCAGCCAACACATGCAAATCATCTGATCAGCCATTCAAAGGCACAGTGGCACAATTTGCATCTCATTACAGTTGCGGCATTCCTAATTTGCATGCATTGTGCTATAAATATGCAACAGTGGACTGCGCTGGCCAGATTCAGTTACTACAGGTGAGAGGTGAGTTGCATGCTGTGTGATGTTCTGGGCAATGGTCATGGGATAATGCTGTAGACTGCACAGTGACAGGTGTCCACTTCCACCCATACAGACATGACCGAGCAAAGACCAGGTGAGGATGATGATGGCGGGTGAAAGAGGAGGCCCAACTTCACCAAGTCAGAGACAGAGACACTCTTCCAGGCCTACCTGGAAGAGGAGCCACTACTGAGTGGACGGAGGGGCACCCCTCAGGCCCAAGCTGCTGCATGGGAGGGTGTAGCCCATACAGTAAACCTGCATGGAAGCCACCAGTGCTCCGTGCAGGAATGCAAAAAAAAAGATGGGGACAGACTGGAGACGGGTCAAAGAGAAGGTGGCAGCCCTCAGGGTGGCACGCGCTGCCACAGGCGGGGGCCAGCCACAGGTGGAGGAGCTGACCCCGGTGGAGGACCATCTGGCTGCATCAATGCAGTGTAGTGCTATAGAGGGCATACCAGGAGGTGGATTCCAGACAGGTGGAAGTCCATCACTGCACAGTATGACATGGTGGTGGTGTTGGGGGAGGAGGTTGATCACATGCACTGACATGTTCTCACTTTCTGTTACAGATCCTGTTCATCTGCAGGGGACGGTGGTGGTGGGACCATGCAGTGTGGAAGACCTGCCAGAGTTGGTGGAGGGTCCATCCACCTCTGCTGCCATCTGGCGTGCACTGCACCAGCATGCACGCCTGGCTGCCACCTCTGTTGTCGGTGAGTCAGGTGTGGGGGGGTGCACAGCCTGTGTCCCAGTAGTCTGGCATGCAAGCATGCCAGCACGCTGTGAATGTGGCTGTTGCACGAACCTGCACCATTGATGATGCAAGGACTGCAATGGGCAGTGACACGTGTGTATCTCATAACAGAAACACAGCAGGCCAGCACGTGCCCCTGGACCTAGCTGGTTCCAACGTGTGTGCCAGCACATCAGCACAGTCCCAGGCTGTGCCTGTCAGCACCGGTGGGGCAGCACCGGTGGCTGTGCAGGTCTCTGGCACTGTTGCAGCCACAGCAGTGGAATGAGTGGTCCCTGGGGCACAGCAGTTGGAGGGGCAGCAGTCACCCACCAGGTCTGGGGGTACAGGGTCCAGTGGTGGCACATGCACACCGCCTGTTGACTTGCCCACACTGGGTCCTGGTGAACAGCGCCCACCCTCAAGGGGTGTTGAGCATCAGGACCTTCCATACCCTGGGGGACAGAATGCCGATGTGGCACAGGACCAATTTGACGAGCACAACCCCCTGCTGCGGGCATCAGTAGAGCAGCTGATGCGGGTTGCAATGTCCGTGGAGGCACTGTGCATGGCTGAGGAGTGGAACAGCAGGGACAATGCATTGATCCTTGTAGAGATGGTCAGAATGCAGACGGGTGTGACCGCCGCCATTGACAGGCTGACCCAGGCAGTGGTCTCTCTCGTGGCCACATTGGGCACACAGTCAGGTGCCCCTGTACAGCACACCCCACACAGTACGCTCTCCACTCCCCGTTCCCGGCATCGTGCGACACCCAGACTGTCAATGCCGGGTTCTGCTGTGGGCATCCCTAGCACATCTGCTGCAGGTATGTCTGGCATGCTGCACACCCCTGTGTGAACAAGGTCGTGATCGCGCAGTGGAACCCCTGGTGGTCCATCGGTGCCACCCCATGTGGCCCATGATCAGCCTGCTAGTGCTGCTGGGTCACGGCGGGGCCACCCAGGCATCCGAGGTGGCCGTGGCACAGTGCCACCTGAGTGACCTGTCTCCTAGTGCAGGCCCTGTCTGATGCTGCCCTGTGTGCATTGTGTGTCATGGTGGGCAGTGCACTGGTGGGTGCCCTGCCCAACACACCGACACACGGACAACCTGCACACCCACACAACTGCTGTCCACAGGTGCTTGTGCATGATGATGCCTGCATTGTACTGTACACCAAGGTGCAAGGGTGCCCAGCATCTGACACACGTACTTTGACAGTACAGGTGGTGGGGTTGGTCCGTTGATCCGTGTGTTTGCCATGTCTGTTCCTGCTCTGCTGTGCACCTGCCCATGCACGCTTTGTGCCTGGTGTGTGTGTGTATGTCCATATGACTACTCACCCTTCCCTGATGGTGTGTTTGTGCACCTGGACCCTTCCACTCCCCTTGCTGTCATTTACCCCTGGTGTGTTACCCTGTGTGCCTGTGGGTTGTGCCTAGACAGTGTTGGTTGCACATGGCCCCTTGACTTACCTGTGTCATTCAAAATGCTCCTCCATGATGGTGTCCCAGTGCAGCTGGGCCTGCTGGATCAGTCAGGGGTCCCACCTTCCAAGGGGGGGGGCTGCTCATCCCCATCATCACCAGCGTCCCCATTGCTGTCCCCTTCCTCGACCTGTATGGCTATCCCACAGTCTTTGGCCATGTTGTGCAGGATACAACAGGCCAGGAATATCCCACAGGCCTTTGAGGGGCTGTACTGTAGGGCACCACCTGGAGGTGTCTAGGCATTGGAAGCATGCCTTAAGCATCCCAAACACCCACTCGATGATGTTGCGTGTGGCGGCATGTGCCTCATTATAGCGTTGCTGCAATGGGGTCATGGGGCGCTGGTAGGGTGTGAGCAGCCAGGGATGGAGTGGGTATCCACTGTCACCTATGTGGAGATGGTGGTGATAAGTATCATGTTCAGGTCTATATTGCCCATATCCCTGTGTGCCACTACAATGGCTCCTGTGGCTTTCCCACCCTTGCCCCAACTTTGCAATTCCTACATGCATACTCACCCACTAGATGTCCTGTGGGGATGTCCCCACTCTCGAATCGATGGCACAGTGCAGATTGGTACCATATGAAGGCATCATGTGCTCCACCACGGTGTGTGGCACAGATATTGATGATGCGCCCACTGGCATCACACACCACCTGGCAGTTGACACTCGAGAAATCCTTCCGGTTTTGGTATGCTGCCCCATCGGGGCCAGGTGGTGTGTGAATAGCCACATGGGTGCAGTCTATCTCCCCTAGCACACCAGGCATGCGTGCTACCCTGTGGAACTCCTGCGTGTTTGCTGTATGCTCTGCCACGGTGCTGGGGAAATGGATGTACTCCGCAGCATGTGGCAGCAGTGCGCTGAGGAATTGGGTGAGGATGCGTGATGTGGCCAACTGTGTTATGCCTGTGGTGTCCCCTGTCAGCCTCTGGAAGGTACCAGTGGTGAGCAGGCACATGCAGGCTGTTACCTTTGTCTCCACTGACAGAGTGTGACTCCGTCGTGAGCGTGCATGCATCACATCACTGCACAGCTCACAGAGCCGCCTCAGTATTGCCCTGTTCAGGTGGTACTGGCCCACAATCTCTACATCTGTGTACAGCTCAAAGCTGATGCAGGCACAGTACTGCCTGTTGAGGTGTACCACCGACAGGCCCCTTCCACGCCACGTCCCCTGCAACATGCCTTCTCACCCTCATTACAGCTTCCATGAGAAGCTGGCACTGTCCATGTCCCTGGCTTGTGTTCCCCTGGCTGTTGTTGCTCTGTTACCCCCGCTATCCTGACTGCTACCCACTGCACCGGTACAATTTCCACTGGCCTCTGCAATCTGTGGCCCCACACACCTCCCTTGTCCCTCTTCTCTCCTGTGCACTCCCTGGCCTGCACTGTTTGCCACTGTCGCCTTGTCAGTCTCCCTGCCTCATGTGGCTTCCACGTAACGTGCTTGCGCCTCTTCCATGAGCCTTTTTATTTTGGCTCTTTTCCGCCGTGGCGCAACTTCCGGCTGATCCGCTGTTGTGCATTGCGCAAGCCTTTAAATATCGCATTGAGCTCTTTATGCATGGATCCACCCCCTTCAGTTGCGCATGCCTTCATTTGCATTGTGCTGTTGCTCAGCATGTTTTCGGTAGCGCAACTGCTTCCTGCTGAATATGGCAGAATGGCGCATTTTCGGACTTGTGCATGCGCAACCCTATTGTGCATGGCGCAACCCTTTTGAATATCCAGCCCAATGTATCTGATATTCTCTTCTCTGGCACAGAACAGAATTGAAAAAGACAAATAACATGACTCAATACTGCAGCCAATCTGTTACTTAATAATTTTGACAAGATTTTACTATCAGAATTAAGCAAACTTATAGGTCTCCAAACCCTAAGATCAGTCTTAGGACCTCATTTATGTAAAAAAATAACTAATCCAGGATTAAAATGAGTAGGAACTGAGCCAGTATCTAAAATATTACCAAAGAGATGCAAAAGTTCCTGTTGTAATGATTTATAAATAATGGTGTATACTTCATTTGTAAGATCATCACAACCTGGAGATTTTTTATTTGGAAGAGCGGAAATTACAGAAGCAAGTGTTTTTTGGTGATTGGATCACAAAGAGAACTACTCAAAAAGCCAGGTAAAAATGGAAGTTCACAGGAATCAAATCACTGTCCTATGGTATTGGCCAAAATAGTTGAATCTGCTCTAAAAAGCTGTCATAAATAACAATCAAGTTCCAATAGGATTTCTTTTTGAGTAACCACAAATTCTCCAGACTTAGTTTCTAATCTGCCCATCTCTTTTTTTCTTCTATGAGATGCACAATCCTCAAAAGGGTTACAAGAACCACGTGGATCTGAAACCCCAAATCTCTGTTCTATCTCAAGAGATTTTTGCCTATCATATTGTAATTCAACCAGCTGCAATTTTAAAGCACTAATAACCTCCTGAGGTACAAAGTTTCCATTATTAAGTTTGGAATATACCTGAAGTAAACGTTGTTGTAAGGCACTATAAGCTGATCGTTTTTCATGCCCTAAAAGCTGCCCAATAGTCTGAAAATAATCAATAACATCCATTTTTGTATCAGACCACCATAATTGTGGAGAATCATATAAAACATAGGCTGAACTATGTGCTGCCAACAAAAAATCAAAACCTTCTTTTATTTCAGGTATGTACAACAGAAAAAGATTAAGCTTCCAATAACCAGGCCCTTTAGAAAATGCAGGAAAATCTGAAAAAGTAATCTGAAGAAACACATGATCTGAAGTAGCCATAGGAATCAGTTTATGATTACAGCATTGTAAATGCAGAGAAATAAACCAATAATCAATCCAAGATTTACTAGAACCCGAAAAATGTGTGTATGTTGGTTGAACCCCAGTAACTTCCCACACATCCTGCAAGCTAGTAAGAAGCAATAAATCATTCAAAAAATGAGTATCACAATACAGTTTTGTACCCAGAGCTCCTCTGTCCCTGAGGGATCTATTAATATTAAAATCTCCTTGGGGAGATCACGTGATGCAGAGTGCTGAGTAGAAGCTCCTCCGCTAAGCTCCTGCCTCCCAAATATAAATTTGTCTTTTTTATCGTTAAAACCTATCTAATTCCTCTGCTAATGAATTCTTCCATTATTTAACCATCCTGTGCTCCAGTTTTGGGTGTCAGTGCAGTAAATGAGGCTTACATGAAGAAAGCCCTGCAGAAACATACCCCCCCTTCCACTCCTGAAAAGGAATCAAAGAAATCCTGAGCCTCGAGTAGCCCAGACAAGCCTGATCCTTCGTGTCAAGCTGGGGAGCAAGAACCTTTAACACTCAATAGGTTCTTGGAAGAATTTAAACCATTTCGAGACGAGATGAAAGATATGGCGACTGATTTGAAATCTCTCTCCAGAAAATTGGATGAAGTTTTTCTCACGGTCTCTGACAATACTGCCCGAATAGTCTTGATGGAGAGGAAACTGGAAAGCCTAGATCCAGAATTGTTGTCAACAAGACAGAAACTATCTCGTTTAGAAGCTAAACTTGAAGATTTAGAGGGCTGCAGCTGAAGAAATAATGTTGTAATACTCGGGCTCCCAGAAGGGGAAGAGGGCCAGCATGCTGTAGTTTTTGAACAGAAGCTGGTACACTGGGTTGCTGGTCCCTTTCTTTTCGGTCCAGTGTACATGTTAGAGCGTGCTCATTGGTCCCTGCAACCAAAGCCCCCACCTGATGCTCCCCCATCCCATTATTTGCCACTTTCTGAATTATTTGGAAAAGCAGCATTTTCTGCAGAAAGTCAAGGCCTTACAAGAAGTCCTTTGTGAGAAGGCAAGTTGAGAATTGCACAAGACCTCCCTGGTTCGGTCCGTCTGAAGCGGAAAGCATTTCACCCTATTGTATCTAAGATCATTGCAGCAGGTTTAAAATTCAGGATGGGGTACCCAGCCAGGTTACAAGTCTCAGTAAACAGTTCCTGGCTTAATTTTGAAGATCCTGAAGCAGCATTGTCAAGCCTTAAATGAATGCTGCCAGATCTGTTCCGGATGACCTGAGAGTGCCTCTGGAGTATCGGGATTCATTGAGAGTTGCTGTTGGACCTGTTACTCATTTTCTTTGTGGAGAAGGCATTTTCCAATGACTGAGATCAGACTAATTTGTTTTCTTGACTGGAACTGGGCTACCTGTATATGGCCTGACTGTTACCATTTCCATGCCCTGGCTTCCTGGTGTTAATTTTGTTTCAGGGCGAAACCCTTTAGGGTTCTGGTGATGGCTCATTCAGGAGTGCAATTTGGAGTCTATTACACATTCAGTTTTTGGGAGTTGTATATTGGGGGAAAGCTTTGGGTTGATGGCTTTTTGATTAGTCCTTATGTGTTAGTTTGTCAGGTTCTAGAGTGGTTTCGGGCTTTCATTGCATTTTTGGCATGCCTGTTGTACTGGGAGATAACCACAAGAGGGCGCGGCTCACCTAGTTAATATACGCCTGGGTGGTCTTGAATTCAAGGAGGATCTCTCTCAGTTTTTATGCCACTCCACCTTTTGCAGGGGGTATTTTTGAATTAGGGGTTGGTAACCCATGGGAAGTCACATTTTGTAGTCTTCTCTTTTCAGGGTCTCATTTCAGTTGTCACCTCATTTCTCATTTCTTGCTCTCTGCTCATGATTGGGGCTATTCCACAGTACTAATTTTCCCTCTGGCTCTGGTCTTGGTGCAGTTCTGTATTGGGGACAGGCAACTTCTAATTCTCACTCTGGCGTTATGTGGCTACCTGTCATATTCACGTCTCTGATATCTTGTCTCATTTTTCCTAGTCCTATTGGACTCATTACCATGTGTCCATAGGCTCTGGAAGCCCTAGACCACTCTTTAGGTATTAAGGGCCTGCCAAAGTTGTTCATAATTTACATTTGTACCTAGAGATATGTGGGTGCTCAACAGCAGAGGATAATTTTGGGGGCCGGGAGAGGAAGGAAATGACCAGAGTGCTGTGCTAATCATTGCTTGTGACAGATTTGAGGGTTGGGAGGGTGGGAGGTATGGGTTCTTGTTGGGAGGTGGGGGTGTACAGGGGTTTAAAGCTGGGCTATTGACGGGGGGGTTAGGGTGGTGGGAGGCCCTTACAGCAGCAACTGGTAGTGTCAGATCACACATATTACATTCCCTGACTGCAGGGCCAAATCTATTAAACCTAGTAGTCATTATCAGGTGGCCAAGGAGGTGACTTTTACAATGTAGAATGTTAAGGGGATCAGGAAAAAATCTAAACAATCTCAGGTTCTTAAACATTTAAGCCTATAATGCTCACAGATAACTTTTATACAGAAATCACATTTATTAGAAGTGGAAGCTTCACAGTTGAGGAGACAACAAGTGGGGATGGTGTACGAGGCTCAAGGTTCCACCAATAGTTGTGGGGTCATGCTTATTATTAACAGGGGCATTCCTTTGTGTCTACACAAGTCATCAAAGACCCAGAGGGGAGGTTTGTTTTAGTTAAAGATACTCTCTGGTCAGTCCCACTGCTACTTGGCAGTATATATGGTCCTAATGTGGATGATCCTGGGTACTTTATGAGACTTATAAACATAATCCTGCCTTTGCTTCCTATAAGGATTATTTTGGGAGGTGATTTTAATCAAGTCATAGATTCAAATCTCGACAGGTCAGGTAGTGGATCAGGGGGGGGGTTCTCCAGGCCAGAGGGCTCTTTGAGACCTATTGGATCAGTGCAGGCTCTGTGATGTCTGGCGCATCTTATATCCTGACTCCAAGGAATTTACCTACAGGTCATTGGTGCACGGCTCGCAGTCCCGCATTGATTACATTTTTATTTCTCAGGCTCTCTTGCCTGGGGTTAGGCCTTCATCGATCCAACCTGGTCCTGTCTCCAACCATTCATTGGTGCTATGTAAACTGGCATTCCAGGACTTTTCAAAGAGGGAAACAAGATGGAAACTTAATGACCAACTGCTTAAAGATTCTAAATATTGTAAACTCATAAGGGAACAAAGTGAGGCCATTTTCTTGTCCAACCCTTTAAACAGCGCAAAACTGGATATCATATGGAGGACCTTTAAGGCCTACATAAGAGGGATTCTTATTAGTATGGCGGTGACTAGGAAAAGGGCTAGGGAGAAGGAACTATTATTATTACTATCCCAAATTCAGGTACTCAAAATTAATATTTCGGCCAATACTCCAGAAGAAGATAAGAGGAAGCTCCTATTGCTGAGAGATAGATATTTAGAATTGCTCCAGAAAAAGGCAGAATTAGCTATTATATGTACCAGAGCTAGTTACACTGATCAGGGAGAGAAGGCGGGGCGCCTATTGGCTCTCCGTATCAAGCAACAAGAATCTGCGAGATTCATCCCTCCAATTAGGGCATCAGCTGATGGGTCTCTGAAAATATCTCCTACCAAGATAGTTCAAGAATTTGCTTTACACTACAAAACGCTGTACAGTGACATGGGGCACCCCCCAGTCCTGAGAATGTGGAGAAGTATCTGATGGACTCCCATTTTCCTTCCCTCCCAGCACATTACAAAGACTCTCTAGTTTTTTTTATATCACAGGAGGAAATTGCTGAGGTTATTAATGGATTACCTTTAGATAAAGCTCCTGATCCTGATGGATTCTCTTCCCTTTTCTATAAGACGTTTTGAGATCTCTTATTACCAGTACTTAATTGATTATTTCAACACATTCTTTCTGGAGCAGAGGTTGATCCTCACCTCTTTGAAGCCCTGATAGTACTTCTCCCCAAACTAGACAAAGATCCAGAGCTTGTCCAAAGTTATAGACCTATATCTCTCCTAAATCAAGACATCAAAATTCTTTCAAAGATTTTAGCTAACAGGCTAACTGTGCTACTGTGGTACTCCCTGAGTTAATTGGCATGAATCAGGTAGGATTTGTGAAAGGACGCTCATCAGCTGACCACTTGCGTACATTATCTCATGTCTTTTTGGCTACCAGAGATGCCAAGTTCCCTGCAGGCCTGGTCTCTCTGGATGCCGAGAAGGCGTTCGATCGGGTAAACTGGAGCTTTTTGTTCAAGGTTTTGAGTGCCTTCAAATTCCCTCTGGTATTTATATCTTGGGTTACTGCACTATATAAAAACCCTACAGCAAGAATCTGGGCAAACGGGTCTTTCTCTAACTCCTTCCCACTCCATTCAGGGACTAGGCAGGGATGCCCCTTATTGCCTCTGTTATTCAATTTATATTTAGAACCCCTCATTTAAAATATTCTCAAAAGTATCTCTGTACAAGGCATCTGACTCGGGTGCTATGAAATTAAAGTCACCGCGTATGCAGATCATTTGTCGATACACCTATCCCACCTGGTATCATCTGTACCGGCTCTACTGAAAGAAATAGCTAGATTTAGTGATTTATCCAATTACAAGCTGAATGCCAGTAAATCCTTATTTTTCCATTAAACCACAAGGTATTCAAGAACAATATTAGTCCCTTAGGTTTATGTTGGACTCCCTGAGCATTTAGGTATTTGGGCATTAAGCTATCCCGTAACCCCTTAACATGGTTTAAAGATAACCTCAAATCCCTCTCGCAGCTTATTAGTCATGACCCTGGCAGATGGTCTAAACTCCCCATATCATTATGGGGCAGGATTAATATAATCAAGATGAATGTTTTTCCTAGAATTTTTTAACCCCTTATCTCTTCTCAATACTTTTATCCCTATATGCTGGTTTAAAAAATTACACGGTATATTTACTAGATTTATCTGGGCTGACAAATATCCCCGTTTGGCCTACTACAAACTAGCTGCTCCAAAACTTGAGGAGGGGCTGCAGATTCCTCATATGGCAATATAATATTGGGCCAGTCACTTAGTAAAATGTGTGAGGTGGGTGTCCCCGGGCCCTGAAAAGGAACAACCTGTATGGCTTAGGATTGAATTAGATGCAATTAAAGCTAAAAACCTGGACCCCCAACCCGATTTTACCTTAAAATATCACAAGTACGGATAGCTGATTGTCCCACAGTAGATATCTCATTAATAGTATTCGCACAGTTGTGTTCATTTCTACATTATTCCCCCCAGACTGACTTAGCTCAGTCCATTTGGAACTCCCCATGTTTCGCTATTAATAAGAAGCAGATTTCCAGTAAATGGTTGCCCCAACTGGGTGATGGAAAACTGCACTCCTTGGTGGATGAGGAGGGACACTGGTTGTCCCCAGGTGATATTACTGAAAAATTTCTCATTCCAGTTTCCTCTCACTTCAAAGTTATGCAGTTAAGACACCTACTCACAATAGCCTTGGGGAATGTTCCCCCCTCCCAGACTGTGTCAGCCCTGATACCTGAGATCTCCTCACTTACTGGATCTTCAGGCGCTGTATCTAAATTATACAGAGTGTTGTTTCATAAAAAATATGGGAACTCTTTTGGACCTACTAGATTCTGGAACTCGCTTCTTCCTCAATACCAGTTGGATTGGCAATCTCTATGGAGATCTTGCCATAAATATGTTTCCCAAGACAGACTGAGCCTCATGCAATACCACATATTGCATAATATGCATTGTACCCCTGTTAAACTGAAGAAATGGGGCTTTTCGAATTCTACTACCTGTATTAAGTGTATGCGGCAAGAAGAAACACTCCTTCATATGTTTTGGTCCTGTCCCAAAGTTTCCCTCATGGAATTCAATCAGGATGTCTCTGGATCCCCTACTGGGCCTTCAGGAGTATTTCATTCCTGATATATATCTTTTAGGGGTTATGTCCTCTGTCAGGGTCAAAATTAGGAAGTTTCATATTTCCATTATTGCTCTATCTGTTAAGAAACTCATCCTACATCATTGGAAAGACAAATCCGCCCCATCTTTCCAAGAGTGGTTGCACGAAATTCTTGCTAATCTTCGAACAGAAAAGGTGATTGCAAGCCTTCATAACAGACTTGCAGTTTATAACAACATATGGGATCCCCTCCATTCCTTACTCTCATTGTCTCATTTGTGATTATGTCATATTTCAAACCTTCTCATAGGTCCTCTGGGAATGAGCATTGCACTTAGGGGTTATATAGAGTAGTTGCTGCTGTAAGGGGGATGGGCGGGTGAGGTGGGCTGGGCAGTTTTATCTTTACATGTGGTTGTGTCTTATCTTGCCTCACTGTAACCGCCCATTATAATGGGAAATGTGCCAATAAAGTTTAAATTTAAAAAAAAAATCTCCTCCAAAGAGAACATTTTTTCTCGTAAATAAAAATGGCTGAATTCTTGGCAATAAAGCAATGCATTCTGTTTTAATCTGTGGCCCATAGATATTAATAAGCCAAAAATCAGAATTCTGAATGGTAACATCCATCCAATAAAAGTGCCTTTCCTGGTTCAATATCCACAGTATTAGTCACCACAATATCAGATTGAAAAAAACAAATACCCATCCCTGAGAAGGTAACCTCCCCTCCATCACCTGGCCAATAGCAGTCACCTTGTAACCAAGCCTGAGAGACGGTTACAAAATCGTCCAAAGAGTAAAGTCTAGTATCTTGAAAAAAAAACACATCAAGATCTGAAGTGGTAAAAAAATCAAATGTGGCAAGACATTTTTTCTCAGATCTGATACTAGTCACATTAAAAGTAACAATATTCAATTGATACCCCATGTGTCAAAAGGAAAAACCCACCTGTTATTTGTTCTGAGCACTTTTTCTAGTACCCAATCTAGTACCCACCAATTTTTTCTTCACTTTAGCAGCACAGAGGGGTTTAAGGCCTAGATCCAAGTCAGAAATGGGATCTCTTTGTGAGGAGGTTCTAGTAGCAGTGTCAGAATCAACATCTTCCGTAGCATCCTCTATAGGAATGGAATCAAATTTATTGGAGAGAGGCAAAATAGATAAAGTATTTTCAGGGAGACCAGGTGCTCCATGTAGTTCATTAGAGCTTCGTAAACCACTATGAGGGCAATCCAGTGAAGGGGGCGGAGATGGAGCTATAACACCCACAGTAGGATGTTCTTCCACTGGGAGAAAATCTACTTTAGAGGGCATATAGCCTGGCATTTTAGCAATGGAAATTGCTACAGTCTTACAGGAATGGACAGGGTCTAGAGAATGAAGAACTGTAGATATAGAGTAGCTGTAGCCTCTGAAGAAACAACAGGTTTGGACTGCCTAGGCGGTCTGGGGTCCAAAAACCCTCTACCAGACGTAACTGTATTAATGTATAAATCCTGCATGGCAAAATCTGCATCATCAGTATTATGGGATGCTAATGGCAGTCAGCAAAGTTGTGCCCAGGTTCCTCACAAAAATTACAATTGGGTGCATTCACACAATCTAACCCAGTATGTCCCAACTCCCCACAACAAAAACACTGAATCTTGTCACAGACATTACTGATGTGATGTAAAGATCCCCATTTATGACATCTTCTAGGCTGTCCTGAGTAAAATACAAAACCTTTATCACAACCCCAAAAAAAAAACAGTTTGGAAGGTGTTGAAAATCATTGTCTACTTGAAACAGTTTCACCTTAATTCGTCACCCCCATTCCAAAATCCCTCCGAATCTAAAATAGGGTCTGGAGCACCTTGTACATCACACTTCTTTTTCAACTATTGCAAAATATCTGTAATGTTTACCCCTTTGTTTCTAAATAATACAGTAATAATACAAAAGACTGCTTAGTAAGTGGAATTACTTGAAAATGAACCCATAAAGGATTAGTCCTTAAGACAGAGTACTTTGTCCAAAAACATTCAAGAATTGTAGCAGTCCTGAAACTTACATCAGAAATATGTTCGCCTGGAGCATGGATGAGGGCATATACCTCAGTAGGGGTAAATCCCAGTGTTTGTTTCAAAAGGACACGGCCCACAAAGAACCGATCAGGCAGTTCTTCCATACCTCCAGATAATGTAATAGAATGGCATTCCATCTTTTAGCCATCTCTACTGGTTTATGAAATAATTCAGCAAAGTTTTTTTTGGGGGGCTCCTTCAGCAGTAGGAGCCTGGTTTGGGCAATCCAGATCTTCCTCTATATTCCCTACCACAGTCTGATGTTCAGGCCCTGTATTGGGAAGAGAAGCGAGGGGGAATAAGAAGGGGTACCTGATGCAGAAGCTTGAGACACAGTGTGAGCTATATCCGACCCATGCAGTTCTAGATTCTCAGAGACCAAAACTGCAGTCTGTAAAAAGGGAACCATAGCATGAGTCGGTAACAAACCAGTTGCCACCAGAATTTCCTCTGCTACTACACACATCCCATCAGGTCACCGTTTCCAGCCAGCCCAAAGTAAAGCTTCTTCCACTGACCAACCAACTTCTCCAGGATGTTTCATCGAAATCAGAGGCTGGTGCTGCTCGCACATTGTCCCATGCAATTCTGGAACCGTCTCTGCGGATCCACTAACCTCCTCCGTAAAGATCTTCTGTGCTAAAGTTTCAGGTGAGTGCACAGATCCCTGTAATCACTTCCATTTCTTTTCCTCATGTAAAAGTTCAGATGCTTTAGCATAATCTTGATCAGCATTTTCTATTTTCTCATCCAGTTGTTGCTGTAAAATCAAATCCAAAGCTGCTTCCCCTGCAGTGACTTCCATAGCTGAAATAGTAGTCAAAAAATTGGGTGACTGCTCCTCGCTATCAGTGATCAACACGCCCGCCAGGGAGACCACGCCACAGACAACCGCATCCTCTCCAAGCTCCACCACAACTGACCCACACACACCTATGGGGAGTGCCCCCAACCAAAGAGTAGGGATGTTTCCCTGGTGTTACAGCCCAAATTCTCCAATCGCTAAAACAGGTTCACTAAACTCCTACCCCAGCACACCTCTGACAATGGGTTGCCACAGCTCACTGTGCATTCCTTGGTCACAAATTACAAAATCATAAAGGTGTTAAAGACACCCCGCTTGCTTGCAAAAATCTTCTTCTAGAGATGCCCACTGAGGTTTGTACTCTTCTCACTTGGAACTCATTAGGTAGCTTTAGTCACTGACTTGTTCACTGTAGTTGAATTAGGATTCAGAGAATGTGGCCAGTGGCAAGTTGTTTAATATCCATTCAAAGGCCCTTTTCTTCAGTTTAGCTTCAGCAATTCAGCTAAAAACTTTGGCTCACAATAAATAATTTGTATGGAGGAAAAGCAGACTTCAAATATCAATATAGGATGCTCCTCTCCCATTTAAGGAATTTCCTGCTCTTGACCTCATTCCCCTGTTATTTAAGAAGTGCTTTTATTATGTACCTGACTCTCCCTAGCCTGCCCCTCCATCCCTATATTTCAACTATTACTTGAAGGTCTTCTCTACTCTAGCTTATCTTATTTTAAGGGGGGGGGTACTGAAAAACTCAGGTTAGTTAGCCGGCCCAGTGGCACTGAGGGTTGAGGCATTGGACACCACACCTCACGCTATGCCAGTTATCCAGGCTCAGTAGTGAGCTCATGTTGCTGGTAGTCAGCAGAGGAGGCAAAGGATCAAGCATCCAATGGACTGCTCTCCTCTCCCTGGGAGGGAGGGTCAGCTCTCCTACTCCAGGACTCCCTCCTGCTGGAGGCCAGATGGCAGCATCAGAGTTACAGGCAGAACAGGAGTGTGGTGACATGGCATGCATGCACCTCCATGTGTGTACACTCATGGCCACAAATGGGGAGAGAAAAAACTGGAAAAACTGTGGACTCCATGAAGCCTAGCCTGCCGCACCTCATTCTCACAGCCATCAAAGGATGACTAGGCCCTGACCTGGATTTTGTGCACTGGGTGGGGGGAGGACAGCCATCCACTTCCTGGCCCCACAGTGGGGGAAGCCTGTGAGGAAAATGGGGCTCAGCAATACCAGAGGACAGTGGATGGATGCAGAGATAGGAGATGGTGGAGCTAGGCTGCCCACAGTGCAGCTCAAGAAGGAAAATAAAGAATAATAAACAGGCTAGTTAACTCTTTCACGATCCCTGCAGCATACCCAATACCATTATCAATAAGTTATCTAGTTACAAGGGATACACAACCAGGAGAGAGGAGGAGCAGTGCAGTTTGCATCAATGATGATTTTAGGTAGACTGATTAATCTGCCTAGTATCATTAATGCTGCACTCAACTCACATTCAACTCTCAGCTCTCTGACACTTTTTCAATTCCACAACAATTTAAAAGTGCTTAGGGATTAGATGCACTTTGTGGAGGTCTCCCATTGCAAAACAAGTAAAATCAAACTTTATGGTCCATAACCTAAAATACTGTAAACAATATTACTCAGAATTATAGATTGCTACTATAAACACTTCACTGAAAATGTGATATTTTACCCTTCCTGTATTTCTCTTCTACTGTTTTTATACATTGCTCCACAGCATATATAAATACTGCTATATTGCTTAGTTTTGTCATTAACCTGAAGAAGAGACATGTGAGGCCTGAAGGCTTGTGTAGGATTCCATCTTTGTACAAGACTCTTTTTGGTACAATAAAAGGTATCAAACCTTCCAGTGTCTCCTGTTTTCTAAGAAACAGTATGGCTAGAATCTCATTTTACCAAATAATGGAAGATATCACAATTCACCGTCTGAAATGGAAACTCTGCAACATGAAGAAAAATGAAGCTAAACTTGATTGTGACATCTACTTCCTAACTACATGCCAAAAACAGAACACTATACCTAAAGGTCTTCAGATCTACAACCCTCTGCAAACTACATACAGTTCAAGGTATGCCAAACAACTGTGTAGTAGGACATCTGAGAAAATCAGGAATCACCTTATTCATTAGATATACACTAGAAAATGCCACCTTAAAAATAAAATCTCTGAACTTCCACGCACTCTTCAAGGAAACAGCAATGTACTGCCAGGATTCACTCCAAACACTCCAAACACATTATCAAAAAACTCTCAAGACAGCCCTGTCACAAAAGAGAAGAAAACTTAGAGAACTGCAAGACAGTAGCCACAACAGCACCTTGACTCATCCAGGTGAAGTAAACCACAGCATCAACATTGTGGAACAATATAATACACTGCAACATCTGCCAGTGATCAACCTATCTTATAAAGTACTTACATCTGTGGAAACATCCGTATTATCCAAGGGCTTAACTTTCTGTCCAGATATGAATTTGATAATGTCACATACTGTGGTGAGATGGAGGAATATTTTAAGATGGCTTTGTCTAAAACAGTAGTTTTTTGATAAGAACAACACACAAACTACACAGGCTGGACCCCTCAGAGTGGACACAACCCCAAATTGGATGCCTACATTGACTGCTTCCAAGGAAGAATAAACTCCCAGATCCAAAGCAAGCAGCACAAACTCTTGTATAATATCACACCACTGGAACATTAGGCAATACAAACACTGATAAACAACCATAACATTATAAAAAAAACAAGCTGACAAGGGTGGAGCTGTGGTTGTGATGAACACACAAAGGACTACATTAAAGAGGCACACAGACAGCTGGCAGTTATAACTTATTATAGAGAACTTACAGAAGACCCTACTACACAATACACTGAAGAACTCAAACAAATCATCATGCCTCTACTGAACAACATCCAAGAACAGTTAAACTAATTCCAAACAAACCCACTTCAGAGACATTCTAAATGTTACTAATGGTACACAAACCCTGGAATCTAGGATGACCGATTATTTCTGGAATTGACACATTCACTGAGAAGATTTTGGGACTCATTGAATACATTTTAAAACCCCTAGTAAGAACTACTAGCAGTTTTATTCAGGACACCACAGATTTCCTAAGGAAACTGAAGCAAACTGGACAACTACCACCCAACACTATCCTTACTACAATGGATGTCACTGCCCTCTACACTAATATATCACATGAAGATGCCATATCAGTATGTCAGCGATGTTTACAGAATAAGGCATCAACAAGAGACATTCCAGGAACCACCATCAGTACCCTGATAAAATTCATTCTCACACATTATTTTACTTCTAATGGTGAGCACTTTTTGGAGATCATGGGGACATCCATGGACACTAAAATAGCACCACAATATGTCAATCTTTTCATGGCATGTCTAGAAGATTTTTTTAAAATAACACTCCAATACACCATCAGTCTGTCTCTGCTATGTAGATGACATATTCCTGATTTGAACAGAAAGTGAAGACTCCCTCAAAAAGTTCCATCATGATTTTAATAATATTCATCACTCTATAAAACTCTTCATTGAATACTCTCCAACCAGCATACATTTTCTAGACACCACAGTCAGTGTCACCAATGATGAACATATACAAACTGCCCTTTACAGAAAACCCACTGACAGACATTGCTACCTTGATAATTCCAGCTTCCATCCTAGGCATACAAAAAAAATCTGTAATCTATAGCCAGGCAATTCAATACCATCAAATCTGCTCTAATGAGAAAACAAGAAACAGACATCTCTCCTCACTTTGGAATTCACTGATCCAGCAGGGACACTCTCCATGACAAATTGACAAAGAATTTGAAGAGGCCATCAAAATACCACAAGAAAACCTGCTGGAATACTAGCAAAATTATCAAACTGATTGCACACACCTAGTTGTCACTTACATCCCCATGCTAAAATCCCTCCAGCAAATTTTTAAAGAACTGCAACCCTTGCTGAGTGAAGATGAAATATTTAAGGACATCTTCCCTGAACCACCTGTAACTACCTCCCCAACATCTTGAACATTTTAATTTATAACAAACTCACAGCATATCAAAGTAACCAGGAAACAAGAGGGACAACACCATGCAACATGACAAGATGTAAGACCTGCACCCAACTATGCATGCAGACCACCATCAAGACAAATCAGAACAGCACAATAAAAATCAATTGATCCTACATATGTCAATCCAGCAATGTGGTTTACCTAATTTAGTGCGAGAAGTGCACGAATGGATGCTATATTGGGGAAACTAGGCAACCATTGCAAACCAAGATGAACCACCACTGACACTTGGAGGCAGTATAGCACAGTGGTTTAAGGCTCTAAACTGCAAACCTAGAGAACTGGGTTTGAATCCCACATCCCCGCTTGCATACTGTGTGACCCTGAGCATGTCAGTTAACTTCCTTGTACTCCCAGGTTGAACCTGTAAGCAAGCTTTCAGCTTAGTGTGTCTCTCCTGGTAAAACAAAGGTTAAAAAAAACAATAGTAAACAAGATTAGCAGCACACCAGTAGCACACCATTTTTCACAAACAGATCATTCTCTCTCTGACTTGTATGTCCTAATATTAAGAGGCAACTTCAAAAACACACAGGACAGTAGGACATGGGAACCAAAATATATTAAACAATTTAAAACTAATATTTGTGGACTGAATCAGGACACTGGATTTATGACACACTATGGTAAACTGTGATTCTTTTTTTACTTGTTATTCAAGTTTTTTTTCTCTTATTCTGTGTTCCTGCATACTTTTACCAGCTACCCGTTCTTTCCTACCTCTCTTACGTATTCTTTCCAGTTTCAGTCCTGCTGACCCCCTCTCCATCTCACACGTCTCTGTGTGTACTAACCTTACACTTTGTTTATCCAGGCCTTTATTGTTTTGATTTATTTCATTCCTTCATAGCTTTCTTTCATTTCTTAACATTTCCTGCCTCCTACCCTTCCTGCTAACATCTTGTATCTCAAAGCTTTCTTTTCTGTGTTCCCACCTTATTAGCATCCTTTCATCTTCACATAACCTGTTCCAATTATTGTCACCCCCCTTTGTTCTTTTCACACATCCTATTGTTTATCACTTTACAACTTTTACTGACTCTTATCTCAGGACTTAATTGCTCTGTGTTCCTTTCTTCATGACTGAGCTTCACACTGCCTGCCATTATACCTTTCCTGTAATTCTCTTCTACTATTTTTATACATTTCTCCTCTGCATATAGAAATACCACTCATGTTCTCAGTTTTATCATTCACCTGAAGATAGGGACCTGTGAGGCCTTGAAAGCTTGTGAGGAATTCTGTCTTTGTATAAGACTCTATTGGTCCAATGAAAGGTATCAAACCTTCCAGTGTCTCTTGTTTTCCAATGACCAATACAGCTAGAATTTCTTTTTATTATTATTTAGATCCCAGTATTACAGTATACAATGATAGACTCACTAGACGCTTACTATTTTAAATTTGATCCCTCCACCTTGGTGGTTTCCATTCTTTATGTTTCCTAAAGCAGTTTATATAGAATGCAAAAACACAACTACAGTGAAGAAGCGTGATCACCATGTGGAACCAGGGTTTGCTTGAAAGGGGCTTGGAGGAGAGCTCTGGATTAAGGGCCACAAGGTTTAATTTATGTAAATAACCTAATGAGTTATTTTATTGGTTATTCTGTTTATTGTTTATGAATTTTGAATTTAACTGTGAAAGCTAGAGGTTCATAGAAAATGTGATTTGTTAGTAAAAAGCATTCACACAAAGTATGAATACATTTAAAAATGTTATTCTGTTTTTTAACATAGGGCCAATGTGGGCCCTGAAGAAGTGGCCCTCCCACAGTCATGAAATGTTGTCCAGTCCTTTCAGATGGCACCATTATATTTTAATAAATTCAAAATAAAGAATTACAAAACATTTCTCAGGAGTATTGAGTCTACCACAAACCCACCCTCAAAGTTTGTTACTTTGCATTATAGAAGCAAACTCCTCCTGATTACTTGTATCCAGCAAGGCTTGGTCAAGCAGCCAGGTTCAAACACCCCTCTCACTCAAAGTACAGCTACAATCTCTTTAGAGAGCTTGTCACCTGGGTTGTCCAGTGTGCCTGGAGGTCATAAATAATCCAGCAAATCTTCCTCCAATTACACTGAGCAACCTGACCACTCAGCAGTTATCTGTAATTGCACTGACTACAGAATTGCACAACACACTCTACAATGACCAAGGTTCAATCCCCTCATAAATGTGCTAAACAACTTTCGCCCTGAGACAAAAGAAGCTGATGCCAAACAGCAACAACAATAACAACATCCAAACACATAAAATTTAGACACACACAAACCCAAATAGAGGGATGCCAGAACTGTAATAATTCTTATAAATTTATTAAAATAAATGCCTGATGCGTTTCAGACAGTAGCATGTCCTTTCTCAAAGAATCATAAATTCTGAAACACAGAAGCAGCTAGTTATGTACCAAATAAAAAAAAAAACATGTGATCAAATCAGTTACTGATACTCTTGTGTCGTTGGATGATTTTCAATTAATTACCATTTGAAATACGTCAAGTAAAAGTTTGTATCTGTTTGCTATTGATTCTATCACATATAAAAAACACCTAAATATAATCCATATAACCTCTAAAAGCATCACTAAAAATAACTAAAAAAAAGAGGTACTTTAGGAAAATCAACAGGTGATGGAGGTGGGGGGTTTTACCTGTTGTACTAAGAGTCATAAAAAATCATTGCATCATAAAATTAATGGCCCATAGACATTCATAATATATATTCATATTGAAGTATTTCAGATACAGAATTCCTACATGAAGCTTAACATAAAAATATTTTATGTTTTTTTTTTTTTTTTAAATATGGATGTATATTCAAGCTGGTATTTAATCCATGTTTCTGATTGGCCCTTAAAGTTAAAATCCAAAAGTTTTTCCTGGTTGTTACCAAATCATCAAAATCTCATTCTCTAGGATTCTTGTTTACTTTATCTATGTCCATAAAACAGAATTCATGCTTTTGATTGTCCCTGGCTGTATGTACATGTAAAGCAGTAGCATAGGTGACATCTTTATTGGCTATCACTCTTAAATGCTTGGCTATGAGTACCTCAAAACTGCAAGTAGTCTTACCAATGTAAAAACTATTAGATGAGCATGTTGCTAGGTAAATCACTCCCTACATTCCACATACAGTATGATGCATTGTCTAACAGAATACAATGGGCCAGATATTCAAACTGTGCCCAAAAAGTGTGCAACAGCAGGAGCAAGCACAAGTCAATTGCGCACATGCGCAATAGACGCGATATTCAAACATGGAGCAAGCCAAATTGCGCAACCAGCCAATGTCTGAATATGGCACAACCTGCGCTATAGCGCAACCAGGAAGGGGAAGCTGAGCAGAGATGATACGTCATAGCGTAATAAAGGCAGCCCAGCTGAGCAGTCCAGAGGTGCCAGGGCAAGCAGAGAGACCCCCAGCAGCAAAGCAATGGAACTGCACAACCAGGGAGGTAGGCAGGGGCCCACCACCCATGCCACCGATGGGCACAGGGACACACTGCAGAACCAACAATGTACCCCCACCCCCCAAGCACAGCATAACTGGGGGAGGGACAGAATAGCCACCGGACCATGGGGACAAGCAAACAAAGCACATCCCAGCCGTGTTACCGCAGCACACCCACTGGCAAGCTGAGACTGCCACACAAAGGGTCAGACCACCCCAGTGTACAGCAGTCCCCCCTTGTGCACAGCACACCCTGCACTGTGACCCCAAGACACCACCCATGAGCAGTGACCAGCACTGCAGGAATCCCCATGCCCCCCCGGCACACTGCAACCTCGTGAACCACAGAACTATACAAGCCAAACCCACCATGAGCACCCAGCAGTGGGTGGCAGCACACGGCAATACTGACTGAAAGCCACACCCACACCAGAGACACCACCTCACACACACGCACACACGTACCCATGACCATACCACCCCAGATGCCATGCACACCACTGCAACCGAGCACCTATAGACAGCTGCAAATAAGAGACCACCACAATATTCATATCAAAATATATAAATGTAATAAACAAGAATAAGAAGAACAACAAAACAACTATGTACACATATATACAAAGCAGGGGTGGGGGTATGGGTATAAGGGAGGAGTGGGTAAGGGGCAGGGGTGAACAACCGGGAGAGGGAAGGTGGGGTGAGGTGATGGGCAGCTACTGCCTGCCAGCCTGCCCTCCTGCTGCCTGGTGCCGGGCCCGTGGCCTCCTCCTGTGCTGCACTCCATGCTGCTGTAGTTCCAAGTGGATGGCAAGAGAGTCAATGGCCACCTGTGTCAGCCGCTGCAGTGTGCATTGCATTTGTGACAGGATCTGGATACCTAGGACAAGGGATCAGAGTCAATGGCAGTGACAGTCCACATCCCTGAATCCCACCCATCATGCATGGCATACAGCCAAGTGCCCCGCTCCTGTGATGGACTGCACCCACCCACAGTACCGTGCACAAGACATGCCCAACCAGGCAGCAACAGCCATGTGTACCACTGCACACACACACACCGCCCATGTCCATCACAGCACAACCAAGGCTGTCCAGTGACGTGGCTACGTGGTGGGATGCTAGTGTCACAGCCATGTGCCCAGTGCATGCATGGACCACCAGTGACACACACACAGACATGCAGTGCCACTGGACAGTGATGACTGTCACATGTTGCGTGCATGGTAGTGTTGTCCATGGATGGTGGCCATGCACCCCCCCAGCATGCAATAGCATCCATGATGTAATGACACTCACCCTCATCAAGCTGCTGCTGCTGCTGCTGTGGCTGCGGCTGCTGCTGCTGCTGTGGCCCACCACCTATGCCACCTCTGCCAGCCACCCTGGCACCGCCATTCTGTGCCTCAGCCCAGGCCTGCCTCCGCTCCTCCACGCCTGTGGGAGACAAATGCAGAGAAACACATCAGTGAGATCCCAAAGCAGACAGCCCCTTGCCCCATTGAGTGTGCCTGCCCACACAACCAGACCCATATAGCACACACCTGCAAACACCTTCACAGCAAACCATAGCCCAACCCACCCCCATGCGCAGGTCACATTACACAGTGTCACCTATGCGGACAAAACAGTTGCATACACAGCACACTCACCTGGCCTAGGCACAATGCCCCTCCTGGCATGTGACCTGAGGTGCTCCAGCAGTTCGCGCTCCCTCCTGCGGAGGTCACCATACCAGTGCCTGCACTGCTCTGGAGTCCTCCGCCACCCAGTGGCCTGCTCCAGATTTGTCGCCACCTGCTGCCACACATGGGTGCGGGCCATGTGCAGGGGTTCTCCCCCAAACAGTGACCCATGGTGTGGCTCCACCACAGTCACCAGGTTTGCCAACTCCACCGCACTCCACTGTGGAGCTCTCCTGCATGCCATCACTGCAGTTGTATAGTAGACAATATGGCGCTCCGCAACGCGGTAACCCCACGTGGAAATGTTGCGCAATACAACTCCATTAGTCCCTATCGCGCTGTTCGTATAGCGCGTTGGTCCCATCATGCTGTTACCGAACGCAATAGAGCCATAGACATGCCAGGCGTTACAGCGCCAGGGGAAAGGTCGTGCACAAGGTCATGGGTCTGTGGCGCAAGGCCACGCACAGCGCCATCGGACGTCTACATGTCCAGCACGATCAGTCACCTGCGTGCCAGTGCCACAGTGTACTATTGCGCAGGTGTGCCACAGCGCTATGTGGTGCCCAGCGCTGTAGAGCCACTGGCACAATAGTGGCCGTGTCCTGTATTGCTGATCGCACACAGCACATCATCAGCGTGGCAGACGCCTGCATCAGCTACCTGGGCATGTGCAATGTGGTGTACTACGCAGTCACAGAACTGCGCCATTGGCTCAGCCGGCACAACCGTATTGCGCAAAGCGCAACAGCGCAATATTCAGCCGACATATGCAGATCATCTGATCAGCCATTCAAAGGTGCATTGGCGTGATTTGCATCTCATTTAAGTTGCTCCACTCCTAATTTGCATGCATTGCGCTATAAATGTGCGACAGTGATCTGCGGTGGCCAGAGTCAGTTACTGCAGGTGAGAGGT
Organism: Neoceratodus forsteri; assembly: GCA_016271365.2. Classification (NCBI taxonomy): domain Eukaryota; kingdom Metazoa; phylum Chordata; order Ceratodontiformes; family Ceratodontidae; genus Neoceratodus; species Neoceratodus forsteri. The sequence continues at coordinate 1,024,990,122 of CM028129.1, forward strand.
GAGTTGCATGCTGTGTGATGTTCTGGGCAATGGTCATGGGATAATGCTGTATACTGCACAGTGACAGGTGTCCACTTCCACCCATTCAGACCGACATGGCCGAGCAAGGACTGGGTGAGGAGGAGGATGATGGTGGGCGAAGGAGGAGGCCCAACTTCACGAAGTCCGAGACAGAAGCACTGTTCCAGGCCTACCTGGATGAGGAGCCACTACTTAGTGGACGGCGGGGCACCCCTCAGGCCCGTGCTGCTGCATGGGAGGGGGTAGCTCACGCTGTAAACCTGCACGGAAGCCACCAGTGCTCCGTGCAGGAATGTAAGAAAAAGATTGGGACCGACAGGAGATGGGTGAAAGAGAAGGTGGCAGCCCTCAGGGCGGCACGTGCTGCCACAGGCGGGGGCCAGCCAGAGGTGTCACAGCTGACCCCGGCGGAGGACCGTCTGGCTGCATCCATGCAATACAGTGCAATCAAGGGCGTTCCAGGAGGTGGCTTCCAGACAGGTGGAAGCCCATCACTGCACGGTATGACATGGTGGTGATGGTGGTGGGGGGGGTTGATCCCATGCACTAACATGTTCTCACTTTCTGTTACAGATCCTGTGCGTCTGCAGGGGACAGTGGTGGTGGGACCATGCAGTGTGGACACCCAGCGAGAGTTGGAGGAGGGTCCGTCCACCTCTGCTGCCAGCCGGCATGCATTGCACCAGTGTGCACACCTGGCTGCCATCTCCGATGTCGGTGAGTCAGGTGTGGGGGGTGCCCATCCTATGTCACAGCAGTCTGGCATGCAAGCATGCTAACACGCTCTGACTGTGGCTGTAGCACGAACCTGCACCATTGATGATGCAAGGACCACAATGGGCAGTGACACGTGTGTGTCTAATTGCGGACACACAGCAGGACAGCACATGCCCCTGGACCTAGCTGGTTCCAACGTGTGTGCCAGCATGTCAGCACAGTCCCAGACAGTGCCTGGCGGCACCAATGGGGCAGCACCAGTGGCTGTGCAGGTCTCTGGCACTGTTGCGGACACAGCTTTGGAACGACTGGTCCCTAGGGTACAGCAGTTGGAGGGCAGCAGCGGCAGTCACCCACCGGGTCTGAGGGTACAGGGTTCAGCGGTGGCACATGCACACCACCTGTTGACTTGCCCATACCTGGTCCTGGTGAACAGCGCCCACCCTCAAGGGGTGTTGAGCATCAGGCCCTTCCATACCCTGGGGGACAGGTTGCCGAAGTGGCAGACTACCCGTTAGACGAGCACACCCGCCTGCTGCGGGCATCAGTACAGCAGCAGATGCGTGTTGCAACATCCGTGAGAGGCACTGTGTGTGGCTGTGGAGTGGCACAGCAGGGACACTGCAATGATCCATGCAGAGATGGTCCAGATGTGGATGGATGTGACCGCCGCCATTGACAGGCAGACCCAGGCATTGGTCACTGTTGTGGCCGCATTGGGCACACAGTCAGGTGCCCTGTACCACACACCCCACGCAGTACGCTCTCCACTCCCCATTCCCCGTGTCATGCGACACCCAGCCTGTCGACACCGGTTCTGCTGTGGGCATCCCAGCACCCCTGGTGCAGGTACGCTTGGCATGCTGCAGACCCCTGTGTGGACAAGGTCATGCTCGTGCAGTGGGACCCCTGGTGGTACATTGGTGCCACCCCATGTGGCCCTTGCTCAGCCTGCCAGTGCTGCTGGGTCACAGCAGGGCCACCCACGCATCCGAGGTGGCCGTGGCACAGTGCCACCTGACTGACCTGTCTCCCAGTGTGGGCCCTGTCTGGTGCTGCCCTGTGTGCAATGTGTGTCATGGTGGGCAGTGCACTGGTGGGTGCTCTGCCCAACACGCTGACACATGGACCACCTGCACACCCACCCGACTGCTGTCCACAGGTGTGTGTGCATGATGGTGCCTGCATTGTACTGTACACCAAGGTGCAAGGGTGCCCAGCATCTGACACACATACTTGGACAGTCCAAGTGGTGGGGGTGGTCCGTGGATCTGTGTGTTTCACATGTCTGTTCCTACTCTGCTGTGCACCTGCCCATGTACAGTTTGTGCCTGGTGTGTTTGTGTGTGTGTCCATATGGCATGTAACTATTCACCCCTCCCTGATGGTGTGTTTGTGTGCCTGGACCCTTCCACTCCCCTTGCCATCATGCACCCCTGGTGTGTTACCCTGTGTGCCTGTGGGTTGCGCCTAGACAGTGTTGGTTGCACATGGCCCCATGACTTACCTGTGTCATGCGAAATGCTCCTCCATGATGGTGTCCCAGTGCAGCTGGGCCTGCCGGATCAGTCAGGGGTCCCACCATTCACAGGGGGCTGCTCATCCCCATCATCACTGGCATCCCCATAGCTGTCCCCCTCCTCGACCTGTACGGCTATCCCACAGTCTTTGGCCATGTTGTGCAGGATACAACAGGGCAGGAATATCCCACAGGCCTTTGAGGGGCTGTACTGTAGGGCACCACCGGAGATGTCTAGGCATCAGAAGCGTGCCTTAAGCATCCCAAACACCCACTCGATGATGTTGCGTGTGGCGGCATGTGCCTCATTATAGCGTTGCTGTGATGGGGTCATGGGGCACCGGTAGGGTGTGAGCAGCCAGGGACAGAGTGGGTATCCGCTGTCACCTGTGCGGAGATAGTGTAGTTGAGTATCATTTTCAGGTCCATATTGCCCATAGCCCTGTGTGCTACTACCATGGCACCTGTGCCCTTCCCACCCTTGCCCCAACTTTGCAACCCCTACATGCATACTCATCCACTAGATGTCCTGTGGGGATGTCCCCACTCTCGAATCACTGGCACAGTGCAGATTGGTACCATATGAAGGCATCATGTACTCCGCCAGGGTGTGTGGCACAGACATTGATGATGCGCCCACTGGCATCACACACCACCTGGCAGTTGACACTGATGAACCCCTTCCGGTTTCGGTATGCGGCCCCATCGGGGCCAGGTGGCTTGCGAATAGCCACATGGGTGCAGTCTATCGTCCCTAGCACGCCAGGCATACATGCTACCCTGTGGAACTCCTGCATGTTTGCTGTACGCTCTGCCGCATTGCTGGGGAATTGGCTGTACTCCGCAGCATGTGGCAGCATTGTGCTGAGGAATTGGGTGAGGATGCATGACGTAGCCGACTGTGTTATGCCTGTGGTGTCCCCTGTTGGCCTCTGGAAGGTACCGGTGGCGAGCAGGCACATGCAGGCTGTTACCTTTGTCTCCACAGACAGAGCGTGACTCTGTCGTGAGGGTGTCTGCATCACATCACTGCACAGCTCACAGAGCCGCCTCAGTATTGCCCTGTTCAGGCGGTACCGGCCCACAATCTCAACATCCGTGTACAGCTCAAAGCTGATGCGGGCACGGTACTGCCTGTTGGGGGTGTACCGCCAACGGGCCCTTCCATGGCCACGTCCCCCTGCAGCATGCCTTCTCACCCCCCTCATTACAGCTTCCATGTGGAAGCTGGCACTGTCCATGTCCCAGGCTTGTGTTCTCCTGGCTGTTGTTGCTCTGTTTCCGCTGTCCTGACTGCTACCTCCACTGCACCGGTACACCTACTGGCCTCTGCAGTCTGTGGCCCCACACCTTCCCTTGCCCCTATTTTGTCCTGGGATCTCCCTGGCCTGCCCTCTTTGTCCCTCTTGCCTTGTCTCTCTCTCTGCCTCATGTGGCTTCCCTGTAGCGTTCTTGCGCCTCTTCCTTGAGCCTTTTTATTTTGGCTCATTTCCGCCGTGGCGCACCTTCCGGCTGATCTGCTGTTGCGCATTGCGCAAGCATTTCAATATCGCATTGCGTTCTTTATGCATGGTTCCACCCCCTTCGGTTGCGCATGCCTTCATTTGCATTGCGCTGTTGCTCAACATGTTAGCTGCAGCGCAACTGCCTCTCGCTGAATATCGCAGAATGGCGCATTTTCGGACTTGCACTAGCGCAACCCTATTGCGCATGGCGCAACCCTTTTGAATATCTGGCCCAATGTGTTTACATTACAGCAGTAAAGTCTTTACCTTCTACAATCCTGTCACAATAAATACAGATTCTGCACTTAAGATAACCAATTGTTTGTTTTAGCCATGTGTTTTACTGTGGTTCCTCGTGATGACTGTGCATTGGCATGTCCTTTAATGTTGGTGCTTGCCTGTAGCACATTCTAGGTTTCTTATTTGTTTGAGTCCTTCATCTGTTCCCAGGACATGCCACTGTTTATTTAAAAGCATCTCTAAGTATTTAGCTTGTACTGAATAATGTGTTACAAAATTAAAATCATCTGGTTCTGTTTTAGATGTAGAGGACACTCGTAATAAAATATCTCTAGTGATTCTATCCACTTCTTCTTTAGCTTTAAAAACATTGTTGTGACTATATCCCCTATGTAATAATTTATCTGATAGGGCATTAGCTCTTTTTGCATAGCCTTGTGTGGTTGTTGCATTTCTTTTTATTCTCTGGAACTGTCCCTTCAGTATGGTCCTTATTATGTGTGGTAGATGGCAACTTGAGGCTAATAATAATGTGTTGCCATCCATAGGTTTTCGATACACTTCTCTCTCTATGTTGCCATCTACATTTCTGTTTAAAGACAAATCCAAATAAGTAGCACAGCCTTTATTCAGATTATATGTGAATTTTAAATTTGGGTTTGTTTCATGTAAAAAATCTACACACTCCTTAAATGCCTCTTCACCCCCCCCCCATATTACCAACACATCAACTATATAACATCTCCATAGAAGGATGTTGTTAAAAGACATATTTACATTTCTGTTAAACACCACCATCTCCTCTCATTGTCCAACATATAGGTTGGTAACTGAGGTGGCGCAAGTAGCCTTTGCAGTGCCCTTCTTTATGAGGTACAGTTCATGACTGAAAGTAAACACATTATTTTTCAGGACATGTTGCAATAATTTCAAAACAAATTCTATCGGTGGACAGTCTAATGTTGATGTTCCATTCAAAAAGTGTGCCGCTGTGTTGAGTGCACCTTCGTGTGGCACTTTGTATAAAGTGCCTCAATGTCCATTGTAGTGAGGTACATATCTTCTTCAGGTTGAATGTTTTTTACTAAGTTTAAAACCTCCTTGGTATCCTTTAAATAGGAGGGTAGCTTCTCCAACAGTGGTCTCAAAAAACTGTCACAGTATTGGGAAAGGGGTTCTGTCAGGGAGCCTATCCCACTTACGATAGGCCTTCCCGATGGCATTCACTAAAGTCTTGTGGACTTTCTGCAAAATGTAAAATGTGGCCCTGATGGGATGTTTATCAATCAGGAAGAACTTAATATTTTGATTTATGTGTTGTTTAAGGCTTCTTTGAAAAGCTTTCTGTTTGAATCGGCCTATGAATAAATTTATCTTGCTGCCTTTTTAACTGTTTTTATATTTTCATATTTTTATGTATTATTGATTTATGTTTTCGTTATGTATTTGCGCTTTGGTATCTAAAAAGTGCAATATAAAAAACTATGATTTAATTTGATTCTTCACAAAATGCTTTGTTAACAGTCTCATCTATACTGAATTTAAAGTCCACTGTCGGATCTTGAATAATCTTTTCATAAAACACCCTGTTTCCCAATTGTCTGTTCACTTCTGACAAATAGTCCTCTGTATTCATTAGGACCACTGCACCCCCTTTGTCGGCCTGTTTAATAATAAAAAAAATTATTTTCTTGTAGGTTTTTTATTGCTTCTCTTTCTAGGTTTGTAATATTATTAAAATAGTCAGATTTCGTCTCGGAGCAAAATGCTTTCATAACTCTCTCCACTAACATTTCATATCTATCCACTCTCTGCTGCCACTACTGTATTTTCTCCATAATAAGCTATTTTTCTCTTAACAGATCCGAGAGGATGGCCCCTTCCCTATCAGATAAGTATTACTCTACATCTAACTTGTCCTGTCCTTCCCATTTACTCCCTAAGAACTATGGATCATTTGTGACTGTTTTCCTATATTTTATTCTACAGGTCCAACTGACATTTTCCCTTGAAGACTCCTTCCTCTGGCTCCCTGGTTCCCAGGTACGAGATCTTCTACATACTATCTACACTTGGCTTTACTGTAATGGTGCAACTGTGCACATTTATTTATTTATTTTTTTAATCAAATTTTGTCTTGCAGGTTGACACTGGTGAGCTCTCAGCCCTGTTTCCTCCTCACCCATCTGGCACTCACCTCACCCATACCCACCAAACCCAAACTCCCCTATGGATTGCCCCCCCCATGTTGGGGCCTGAAAGGTAAGGGACATTCTCCACCCACCCCGTGAGTCACTTCCAGAACTAGCCCAGTGGTTTACTTGGTGGCATGGGATGGATGTAGGCAGGCATGGTTTCGTGAAGTCTGTGTTGACCATTTTTCAGTTTTCTTCCCTCAGGTCCTCTGCTGTGGTGGTAAGTAAGCATGAACGCAAGGATGTGCACAACTGCTACAGAATCATTCCCTTCCCTTTTATGCTGCTCAAGTTTCTGGCACCACCCACAGACCTCCACCTGGGGGCAGTCAAGGGCTGAGTCAGCATGCTTCCCTGCCCTAGGAGAGAGGAGCTGCCTGCCCCCCCCGGCAAACAAGTTCGCTCTCAAACGCCGGTGGAGGCATGGTCGGAGGGAAGGTGCACAGAACTTCAGCCCTCCATGCCTCCTGGCTGGCCTTACACTGCAGCAATTTTTTTTATTGCATGACAGTTTGCTAGCTGTTAAATAGAATTGCTATGCTTAACTGCTGCCACACATAATTGTGTGTGTAGATACAAGTGGTTTGGTGTGTGTGTGTATAGACATAGGTGGTTGTGTGTGTGTGTGTGTGTGTGTGTGACACATAATGACCATGACAGGAGGCTGCTGTTGTCAATACCTGCGATAGAGGGCTCCTTCTCTGTTTGGGTACATGTTTGTTGTGTAGGATGTACAACCTACAACATTTATATTATACTTGAATTGCTGTTCTGGTAGGTGGGAAATACCTGGTTCTGTTCAAGGGTGGGTGTGTGTGTGTGTTTCGTGCGAGTGTGTGTGTGTGTGTGTGCCAAATCCAGTACAGGGGTTGGTGCAGTGACTGTTCGGGGTGGGACCTTCGAGCTTCTGTCATCATCCACTGTGAGCTTTTTTCCTTCTGGTTTCTCCCCTTCAGAGGTGGAGTATGCAAGGATGCAGGCAATGGTGCAGTGCATGCTTCCATGTACACACCCCATCGGGTGTCTGCCCTGCCTCTGACCCAATGTCTGCAGCAGTGTGCCAACCCCCAGCCACCACTAGGATCCAGGCGTGCATCGACAAATGGTCGCTCCTCTCCCCAGAGAAGGAGTGCTGTCCCTGGGAATGTCAATCCTTCTCCTTCCCTGCCCAACCCCCCATGGCCTGCACTCACTCCAGAACACGGGTCGCCAAAGTGGTGTGAGGCATGATGTCCAGCAGCTCAACCCTCAGCCCCACCGGTCCGGTGATGCACCTCACATTTTTGAAGTAGCCTTCTTATTATCGAAGCTTCTGTATACTACTGCTGTCCAAAGTATGACAGCTTGTCAAAACATAGTTCAGGCAGGCTCTTCCTCTCACCAGAAGTTCAACTAACACAATACACACCTGCTACATAAACCATGCAAGGAAACATTCCGCATAGACAAATTCTTGTTTTAGTTATTTTTAGCAATGTTTTTAAATGTTATATGGACTATATTTAGGTGTTTTTATATGTGATAGAATCAATAGCAAACAGATACAAACTTTTACATGACATTTCAAATGGTAATTAACTGAGACTTAACCAGTCAGTAACTGATTCGATCACATTTTTTTCATTTGGTACATAACTAGCTGCTTCTGTGTTTGAGAATTTATGAATATTTGAGAAAGGACCAGCTACTGTCTGAAATGCATCAGCCATTTATTTTATTTTAATAAACGTGTTAGAATTATTATAGTTCTGGCGTCCCTCTGTTTGGGTTTGTGTGTGCCTGAATTTTATGTATTTGGTATGCTGTTTTTAATTCAGAGCACCCCATTTCCTTGTGAACATTTTCATAAGTTGGTAACAACAAAATCCACAATCACCTTACTAAATACCAGAACTACTGTAAGTTCCAGCATGATATGCAGCTCAGTATTGAGTCTGTAGACAGAATCGTTGTTGCCACTTATTTCATGTTTAGGGATAAACACACAAAGCCCAGATATTAAGAATTGCGCCCAAGGTGAGCACAATGCCAGAGCAGCACAAAGCAGATGCACCATGTGGAAAGGGATGCCATATTCAGAAGATGCACCACTGACATGCAGTGGCACAAGTCAGGCTGAATATATTAAGGATGCACCATAGTGCAAACACAGATGCTCTGGCTCATCCAGGAATGTGCTGGGGCAGGCCATAACACACAACCCAGCTGGCTGAGCAAGGGCAACAGGCAACAGGCAACAGGGATGCACAGGCATGGATGCACAGGGGCACAGTACCCCACCAACATGGCCAACCACAGACAACACAGGCACACAGTCCTGAAGGCACCACAGGGCAGCAGGGGATGGCAGAAACAGGACCCCGGGCCACCAACTGTGGCACAAGCACCAGGCTAACACACTGGCACCACTGACATGACAACAGCAGAGCCAAGCAAGACATATCCATCAGGCCGTGCTGCACGAGGCCATGGCCATGGTGTCAGGAGAACACACAAACACAGAGGACTATGGGCAAGGGGCAAGGGAGGCACAGGCCACCCAGGGGCACACAGACCACCACATGGAGTGAAGAAGGGCACAGCACCACAGGGCACACTGGGGGTGGGCAGCATGACAGGCGGACAGAGGAGCAGTGTAGGTAGACAAGGGCACAAGGTGCAGGGGCAGGCACAGGCCACTGTGAAACACACCACATGGGGACACACACAGGACAGGGACATGGCACACATGCCTGGTGTACACATGCTCAGCACCCCAAGAGGATGGCAGCGGGACACCAGGAATACGCTCAAGCACAGCACAACAGACACCTGTAGCATAGCGCCATACACCACCTGCAAAGGAAACACAGACACATAAGATGTAGCATAGAAAAGTTTTTAATGAACTGAACAGAAATGTGGGCCAACAGGGCAACTATTTACAAATATGTACACGGGAATGGTGAGAGGTCATGGGAGGCAGAGGATATGGTCCAGGGGCTGTACAATGGGATGCCAGGATGGGCAGGGCAACAGGGTAAGGGCAGGACATACAGGGACTACACCCCAATGTAAAATCACAAGTGTCTTCCATGCACTATGGCCTTCAGCTGGCAGATGTCCCTCCACATAGCCACAGTCTCCTTAAGCTGGCACCCCATCACAGCTGTCATCCTCTGGAACTGGCACAAAACAGAGTACATGGCTTGCACCATCTGTCCTGTCCTCCTCTGCAACAGTACTCGTTCCTGACCCGGAGAAGGGACAGAACATGCACTAAACAACATGCCAGAATGAGTCACATCCCACCCACAGAGTGCACTTCACAGTGGAGGCAAAACCAGTGGATGGACCACCACAGTCCCATGCACGGAGGGTGGCACCAGCCAGCCATGCAGCACACCACAGCATTGTGGACAGGTACACAGGGCTGTGCCGTGTGAGCAGAGGCGCACATGCTAGGCACATGATACAGACTGCAGGCACCCGTGGCCGCACTCACAGTGAAGGCCATGTGCATAACCCCCCCCCCGGGCAGCACAGAGGATATGGGGATGGTACACGCATGTGCAGTGCAACAACGGCATCTCCACTGGTCTATGCACCCACCCAGGCAGTGCTTACACATGGCAGTGGCATCCATGTTCAGAGCCCTGCGGCATACAGTGACCCACACATGCACAGTACAGTAGTGTGAACATGCCTACCTGGCTGTCACCTTCCTGTAGCCCCATCAACCGTCCCGTCACTACACCTACCTGCTGCAGCTGCCCTGGCCCTCCTGCAGTCCTATGGCCCTGTGAATGGATAAGACAGAGGTTGACATGAGAGGACAGTCATGCACAGACATCCCCCTGGCACACAGCTGGCATGGTGCAGTGTGGGACACCACCCACCCTGTATCCCTGGCACCTGCAAGACTGTGACACACACAACAGCGATGCACATGTCACCCATACAGGGCATGCAACGACCACCAGGACTATGCCCTCACCCCTGGCAGCAGCACATGCTCTGCATCCAGATGCCCAGTACAGGAACACCACAGGCATGCATGACACATGGGAATACTAACCTGGCTATGACACAGCGCCATGCTGCACACTTGCCTGGAGCCATTGCAACCTGTCTGGATCCCACCATCTCAGGTTACCATTGCAGTGCCTGCATTGCTCCACCATATGCTGGACCCCAGTGCAATGTTGCAGGGCCATAGACACACAGGCCCACACCACGGTCCTGGGCTTCTGCAAGGGCACCTGCCCAAACAGCTGGAGTGCATGGGGCTCCACCAATTCAACTAGGTTGCATATTTCTATGCCAGTCCAATTGACTGCCCGATGTCTTATAGCATTACCTGGCATGGCTGCAGTGCAACGTGACCATAGGACATGTTATGGCCTACACAGCATCCATGCGGTGCAGCCCGTGGAAGTTGCGCAATAGTGTACCATTGTACGTGACCGCACAGCACGAGGATGCGCGATTGACATGTGCTGTGCAGGAGTATTGCTCAGCACCATGCATGCGCACAGCAGCATGGTGTGGTGGGTGCATGGGGTCACGGCCATGACCCTTACGGCACAAGGCATGACCCTGTGCAATGTCATGCATGACCCTGACCTGCACTGTATGCGGTATACCGCATCTCCTGCAGCTGCATCATGGGCCAATGCACCATGATGCATGAGGCTGTGTGATAGGCGACCAGCACTGCATGTGCAAGGGGGTCATATTGCGCACAACATATGGTTGTGTAATAAGCCAATGCACATGGGTGCACACATGTGCACAGCAAGCCCGCGCACCATGCATGTGCTGGACTTGCGATGCACAATTGCTCCAGCACTGCCTGCTTGAGTATGGTGCAAATATGCGATATTCAGTCACCATATGCAAAGTGCCTCATTAGGCTATGCACGGTGCAATGAGGCTTATTAGCAGCTCATTACCATTGCTCACAACCTCATTTGCAAGCAGTGTGCCTGAAAAGCACCACGCCGCAGCACAGGCCACAGACCAGTATTGCAGCCAGTTTGGTAAAGAGAACAGAATGTTGGCCATGAGAGGCCCATGCCTACAGTGCAATGGAGCAACTTACTGTGCCATGCTGCCACTGACATCCATTTATGTCACTGTCTACAGGTAGCATAATGTCTGAGGTTGAATAAGAAGAGGAGTGTTGGTCCGCATGGAAGCGCCGGCCTAATTTTATGAAGGAGGGGCAGTTGGTCCTGTTTGAGGCCTACAATGATAGGGAGACCCTGCTGGGTGGTGCCACGAGCACATCACAGGAGAGGTCGGCCACATGGGATGCTGTGGTCACTTATGTTAATGCACATGACAGGCACAAGAGGAGTACCCAGGGGTGCTGTATAAAGGTGGGGATGGACAAATGCCATATCAAGGAGAAGGTGGCAGCCATCAGGGCACCCCACACCAGGATGGGCGGAGGACCACCCACTGAAATGGCGCTGATGGTGACAGAGGAGCTGGTGGTGGCAATCATCAACTGTGTCACCACAGAGGGCTTTCCTGGTGGTGGTTTCCAGACAGGGGGGCAGCCCCTCACAGCATGATGAGTCAACACACCATGCATGGAGGGGTGTTAGGGCAGTACCATGCAGGCAATCCTGCCACAATGCTGCTTGGCCCATGCGGGTGAGGCATGCAGCTTTACACGGCACACCGGTGGATGGTGGCTATGGCAACATGCACCCCTGGATGCAGAACCTTCTTGCATTGGTGCTACACATACGCTGACTCTGTGTTTCTATTTTACTGCACCTTCCCATCTCGGTGGAGAGGCACATGTGGAGGAGGACACCACCATGGGACTGGAGGAGATGGTACCATCGACATCCAAGGGCATCTGGCACAGGGACCATCCACACTGTGCCAGTGTGGGTCTGCTGGATGTCCTAGGGCTGGAGTCAGACAATGCATTTTCTCAGCTCCTGATGAGTGAGAGCCTGCCTGTGCTGTGCACCGGCACCCAGCTGAGCAGTGCATCTGATTCCGATGATGATTTGACACTGATTCTGGACAGCGCTGGGCATGTGGTGCCAGACAGTGTCCAGGGAGAGTCACAGGCTCTGTGAGGGTTCAGTTTTGTGCCAGCGGCTGTGCAGATTCCCCGTCCATGCCAGCATAGTGGTATATGGTGCCACCGCTGTGTTTGGTGAGGGGGGATGCTGTTGTGGGAGCAGCATCACTGGGCACAGACCAGCAGACAGAGGGACAGCAGCAGCAAGATTTTTTTTTTGTTAACTCTTTTTCCCTCCTGGTCACAGTCCTAGGAGCCTCTCCCAGGCATCCAGTCATGTCCTACCCTGCCTGAAGTCACCCTGACTGAACCTTCCTCTCTGCCCTGCCCCACCTTGCAGCTGGCACCCCTGACTTGACCCCTCCAGGGTGGGGCTTCCCCTCCTACCTTGGGCTGTCTTGCAGACATAGACTTCAGCTGCAAATGTGGGCCCTGGCAGAGAAACCCTGAAGGTCAACCAGGACTGACCTGGCAGTGGGCATGGTGGCTGGTGCCATCACCTACTCCTAGGATCGGGCTTTTCTGTGTTCTGTGGTTCACCCACCCAGTGTGTGGGCACGCCCGATGCACTGGCACAGCGATCCTGCCAGCGATGGCCACACAGATACGTGCTTGTCTGGCTTGCTGCAGTGCCACCTGGTCTCCACCGGGGGTCCTTGGCTCACTGGGCTAATCCATCCCCTCAGGCTGGGGAGGAGAGCTCCACTTGGGTGCTCATTCCCCAACCCTCCCCCTGCCGACCCATGGCACCAGAGTCTGTTCCCGAACCCGGGTCATGAGCGCAGCGCAAGGTGTGGTGTCCAGTGCCTCAACCCTCAGCACCACCAGGACAGCTGAGCAGCAGTAGGATGCAGTGACCATTAGGCAGCACACTGCAGCGGCTGCCTCTGGTGTACCCATAGCCACACTACTCCTTGTGCAGTCCCCTATGCATCATCCAACAGAGAAGGGCATTGACCAGCGTGCCACAACACCCCCAGCAGGTCTGTGTCCACCCCTGGATGTGCAGGACACTGACAGGATGGCTGAGCATACCCAGTTTCTGTGGGCATCTGTAGACAACCAGGTACTGCTTGGTACTGAGCTCTATGCACAGCGGGATGAGGTATGACAGCTGGCCGAGTGGCAGGACAGTGGGCATGCGCAGCTCATTAATGAGATCCACCAGCTGCAGGAGGCCACTTCTGCATCACTGGATCACATGACCAGTACCATTGCAGCTGGATTTGCAATGCTGGTTTCCACTGGGTATGGCCGTGCATGTAGGACCCCCCGCAGTGCTACTTCCAATCCACAGTCCCAGCATCTGGCGACCCTTGCACAGCTGATGCTGGGTTCTGATGTGTCCATCCCCGACACCCCCAGCGCAATCCTGTTTGGCCAGCTCAAAATGCCAGCAAGGATCCGGTTGCATTCTCAGGCTTCCACCCCCACAAGTGTGTTGGACACTCCCCCAGTGGCTATTGTGCAGCCCATGGCTGCTGAATGGCCTGGGCATGACTGTCCACATGGCTGTGGCAGCCGTGGCACTGCACAGTAGGTCTGCTGGGTGTGCTGCCTCTGCCTGGTGCACACAGGTGTGGTGTTGCCCTGTGCATGTGGTGGTGTGCTTGTATGGTGTGGTGCATGCCCTCTGTGTGTGCTGGCTGGGCTGCTGGGCCCTGTGGCATAGATGTGATTAGGGCAGATCCGCACCGGCTGTGCCTGTGCAATGGTGCCATGTGTCTGATCCATGCCATGTCCTGCAGCCCATGTGTGTGAGCCCATGCCTGTGTTGTGTGTGTCTGTGTGTCCCTGCATTCACCATGCAGTCTGTGTATGCCCATGTCACTGCATGCATCCCTATGTGCCTGTCCAGCCCAGTGCGTGAGGTGCTAGTCTGTGCAGGCTCTCAATGCATGTTGTTACTCTTACCTGCATTCTCCATAGTGCTTCTGTGTGATGGTGGCCCTGTGCCTCCTGGTCTCTGCTGCCAGCATGGGGTCCTGCCTCCCCATGGGTGACTGCACACCACCTTCTGGGCTGTTGTCCCTGTCTTCCCCACTGCTGTCACTCTTATCCACGTGAACTGCTATCTCATGGTCAATGGCCATGCAGTGCAGCATGCAGCAGGTCAGGAATAGGCCACAGGCTTTCGATGAGCTGAACTGTAGACCACCACCTGATCTGTCTAGGCAACTGAACTGCATCATCAGCATGCCAAAGACACAATCAATGACATTGCATGTGGAGGTGTGTGCCTCATTGTATCTCTCCTCAGTGGGTGTAGACAGTCACTGGTAGGGGGTGAGCAGCCAGGGCCTGAGCAGGTATGCACTGTCACCTGTGTGGGGAGCTGATGTGGTCATCTCTGTGCTGTGCTTGTGCTCCCCCCTCATTCCTGCTGCCCTCTGCCTCCTGCACCCCTCTCCCCAGTGTCATTGCCATTCTCCCCTGCATTGCTGCACCCGCATCCATCCCCATGCCTTGCTCACTTAACAGGTGCTCCACAGGGATATCCCCATGCTCAAATCTCTGGCACAGGATGCTACAATTCGAGATGTAGGCATGGTGTGCACTTCTGGAGTGTGTGGCACAGATATTGATTATGCATCCCATGGCATTGCACACCACCTGGCAGTTGATGGTAGGGTATCCCTTCCTGTTGATGTATGCCACCCCCTCCAGGCCAGTTAGTGTGTGTATTGCCATGTGGGTGCAGTCTATGGCCCCTATCATGCCTGGCATGCGTGCCACCCTATGGAAGTCCTGCATTTTTGCTGTATACTTTGCCTGTGTGCTTGGGAATTGTATGAACTCCGAAGCATGTGGCAGCAGAGCATTGAGAAACTGTGTGAGGAGGTGGGACATGTCTGACTGGGTGATACCAGTGGTATCACCCATTGGTCTCTGGAAGGTGCCCATGGTGAGTAGGCACATCACTGCTGCCACCTTGGTCTCCACAGACATGGCATGACTCCATCCGGTGGGTGCCTGCAGCTCATCACTGCACAGCTCACAGAGCTGCCTCAGAATTGCCCTGTTCAGGTGGTACTGGCCCACGATCTCCACATCAGTGTAGTCCTTGAAGGTAAGGTGGGCAAAGTACTGTCTGTGTTGGGCATACTGCCGATGGGCTCTTCGTTGGTCATGCTGCTGTTCTTCTCTTCTCCTCACACCACTCATGACCTGCTTCAGTATAAATGGACTGGCATCCATGGTACTGTGCTATGTGCTCCAGGTTGCGCATCTCCTTTGTGTGTGTTTGAGCCATTTTTTATAAGTTCAGGTCTGACTGGTGCATCCTGTGGTTTCTCCTGACTTACCCCATGATTTTGGATTGAATATGCCATTGCTCCACATATTCATGGGTACACCCCCTTACACTTGCGCTGCATACATTACATTTGTGCCGTGGTGCAATGGAACTTGTGCTGGGCAGCTGAGATGGTTGAATATGGCTCCATGGCGCAAGTCAGTAGTTGTGTTGGCACAATTGGCGCAACTGCTCTGAATATCTCGCCCATACTGTATAAACAAAAGGACATGACATAGGTCTGCAACACTAGTGCTCTTTGTATTATCAGTCAGCCAACACAAAACAAGAACTCACATCAGGAACCAAAAATAACATTGGCCGCTTTACCCTTTCACCCTCTTACCTCACTCACCACTGCTCATTCTACAACTCACTCACAATCTTTCACTCTTGGCTGCTTTATACATAAGCAACTACAGTCCCCCTCTTTTTCTATTGCCATACCGCCCTCCTTCTAGCACCAGTGTTGCCTACACCCTCCTACGCTCTCATGTCTTGCGATCCCACCCAACTTGCCATGCCCAGGTCTGCCACCAAAATGGGTGAACAGGCCTTCTCATTTTTCTCACTTAGACTCTGGAACTCTCTTCCACAAACAATACATGGCTCCACCTCCCCCCTGTCCTTCAAATCAGCCCTTAAAGCCTATCTCCTCCAATCCATGACCTGTAAGTGCTTCCAATCACCATGACCTCTAGACTCCCAAATCTGACCTACTGCCCACACAACTTATTTCTTCTATTCCCAATGCCCATGATGAGTATGCTGGCCATTCTCCTCACCCTCTCCTCATATGAAGCAACCACAGTCCCTAACCCCTCTATAACATGCTGCTGATGCTCTATCTATTGGTATATTGCCACCAATGCTCTATTGATTAAGTTTGCCTCCAACCATAGCACTTACAGTATCTGTGTAAAATCCAGTAAAACAAGACTATATACCCACTGACACTCATTGCTCTACTCACTGCCCAACTGCCTGACTGAATAATCCTGATGTACATGGATGCTCTCTGGGTTCCCTTATTGTCTACTCTGTACTATTCAGCATAAACTCCTGTTTCTAAATCTCTCTTGACAGCTGTTGTACAATTGTTCATATAATTAGAGTTGCCTGTATAATCACCTGTTGTCACTTGTTTGTAAAGTACTGCTATCCCTATGCTGTGTTTTCATGAACTGTAATCTGCTCTTGTGGAAAGGTAAATGTAAATTGTTATTTGTTCTTGTTCTTGTGAAATGTAAACTTCTGGGTCATACCTGAAAATAAGTACACTGTTTTCTAGTGTAATTACCCAGTTACCAAAAACCAAATAAATAAATAAGAGGTAAGACATACCATCATCATACAGTACAGACAGTCCACAGGAGTATATGGTGTAGGCAATCCCCAGATGGCAGTAAAGCATTTCAGAATAACAGGCATTACATAACAACTATACAATAGCAAGAAATAATCCTGTCTTCTGATTGGTCAGTTGGCCATCACAGCAGGGATGTTATCCTGGCATAACATCCCTGCTGATGATCTGGCTGACCACCACATGGATTGCTTGCATCTTTTCTTAAAAAATATTTTAAACATTAAATAAAATTCTTTAAATTATTTTTTTCTGTATAAAACTATAGCCATTGTATAATAGGAATAATGCCTCCAGGGTGGGTTATTTATGCTGGGATAACATCCTTCTCCGGTGTTGGATGCCCTCGCGGTGGCCTCGGCCCAACCACCCGAGGTGGGATGTTATCCCAGCATAACACCCACCCTGTCGGGCATTATTTCTTTATTATTCACCTGCCGTAAGTTTACTTTTTTGTTAAAGGAAAGTTGTTGATTAAAAATGAAATATTATGTTGGGCCCAATTGTCATTGAAGTAGTACACATACCATTTGCGTGTTGTTGTTCTGCATAGCAATGAAGCATGATGACACCCTGGTAGGATTTGCAGACCCAAGTCCCTCATAAGCAAGTGTGAAGTAATCGTAAGCCTGCTCCAGCCACATAATGAATCCCCTGATCCAGGAAGCAAGGGATAATGGGTTATCCATTGTCAGAGCATCAGGGATGCCATTTACACTGCCAGTGATCTGGATTCACACCACAAACTCAGATCATTAGAGGGTTGATGGGAGGGGAGTATCCCAGAGGATCATGCTTTCCGCCCTGTAGGAAGGGGGATCCAGCCTTATGAGCCATTTTTTACTACAGTTATATCATCCCTTCCCAGGCACAAAAAAAAAAAACATTGTACGCACCTAGAAAGAATTTGACCATAATGAGCATGAATCAGCAGGGTCACAAATAGCATGTGGTCAACATGATCTTTTCAACCACTTTCACCCCCACTCTGTAACTGAACATTGGGATCCAAAATTCATTGTCCCGATTCCCCCCTTTTCCCTCACAAAAAGACAGAGACCATTGTTTGTTGTTGTGCTCAGATTGGCAATTAATGTATTTATATATCATAATTTCATGTTCCATTTCATCATCTTTTATTATTATATCTCTCACAATTTCATTTATTTTCATCCATATATCCATCTCTGATCAACCGTCTTTCTTCCTCTTTTTCTCCCCCCAGGTGAGAACCTGGGTGCCTTCTTCTCCTTTTCTGTTAGGTAACAGTGAAAACCTAGACCACTTTCATCCTTCAGCTTCTTCCTCTTTTCATCTTATTCCTTTTTCTTCCTCCCTTCCCCCCCTTTCCACCCCTTTTTCTGCCATCCACCTTTGGCAGCCTAATAACCATATTATTACCTGCCATCCACCTTTGGCAGTCCAATAACCATCCAACCGGACACATCTGTCATCCACCTTTTACAGCCTTACCATACAGTCCCTTTTTGACTGTCTTTCCCTCTTGCTCTATCTTGTAGGGTGGGTGAGAAGGATCAAAACTCCAGCAAAAGTGGCTGAACCACTTCTGTGTTGTCCATTATGTACCTCCACTTGCCCCTCCCCTTCCTGTTGCTTGGCCATTGTTCTATCCCCTGGCCCCTCCCCTTCCTTCCCCCCTCCCCTTCTGAGCACACCATCTTGATGAAAAGAAAAGGGGTGCACCAGGACAACCTGGTCTGCCCCTTAAGGGGCAAACTCCATTGTCCCACATTTCTCCCTTTTCCCTCACAAAAAGACAGAGACCATTGTTTGTTGTTGAGCTCAGATTAGCAATTAATTTATTTATATATAATTCCATGTTCCATGTCATCATCTTTTATTATTATGTCTCTCACAATTTCATTTATTTTCATCCATATATAGATACATAGATACATAGATACATAGATACATAGACAGTGTCATGTTATACACATCTCTGATCATCCATCTTTCCTCCTCTTTTTCTCCCCCCAGGTGAGAACCTGGGTGCTTTCTTCTTCTCCTTTCCTGTTAGGTAACAGTGAAAACCGAGACTGCTTTCCTCCTTCAGCTTCTTCCTCTTTTCATCTTATTCCTTTTTCTTTCCCCCCTCCCCTCCTCCCCCCCCTTTTTCCCACTAGCCAGTCTCCAGCTTGCTTTGGATGACTGGCTTTCCTCCATTTAGGGTACTGTTCCCCTTTAACCTCGGGGAAACCACATCCAAACCTTCTCTTCTCTCCCTTTTTTCCCTTTTTTTTAACCATTTTTTGCATGTCTCCTCCATGCTTCTATAAAACCCATCGTTTCCATATTAAACGTATCTATGGCCAGATCTGACAGGTGGACGCTGTCTGACCTATAGAAATCTTCTACCCACTCTTCCACACCCTGCAATAGTACTTTCCTCCCATTTTTTTTACCAGTGTCCCTACCCTTCTGTTCATCTTTTTCCTGACCCTATCCACAGCTCTATGGCTGTGCTCCAGTCTCCAAGCCCTCCTTGGTATCATATCCGACCAGGCCAGGGCATACCTTAGGCCACCACTGCTGTATTGTCTCTAAGTTCCTTTTTATCTGCATATATGTGTCTACCCATGGCTTGCCCCCAAGGTCATTACCCCCTAAATGTATAAGAATTAAGTCTGGAGTGGGTCGCTGCTCCTTCAGCTCTTTCAAGGTGGGGAGCAGCTGCGCCCATCTCATCCCTCGAATGCCACACCATACCAATTTACATTGTTTCACCTTCTGGTAAAACTGCTTTCCCCCAGCCTTTTTCTCAGCTCTCCTTTCTTCCCAATAAATACAGGAGTACTGCAGATCCAGACTTACGTGATCCTCCTTCTTCCTATAGGGTTTAAACAGAATAAATATCTTATTTATGATCTTATTTTCTCACCCTCATATCATCTCTCCCCTGCCCCCCATGGCTCCATGTCTGCCACAAACTTCGCGATACGTTAGTCTCCACACTGCAGTGTTTGAATGTATCTTTTGTAACTGGCGACCGCCAGCGCCCCTTCTCCAAAATATTATTCACCGTCTCCCCTGCTGCTGCCCACTGTGAGGCAGCCCCTATCCATAAGGAGTGGGAGGAATAATTAATCGGATCCTCCCCCAGGAATTGCATGCCCCTCTTGAGCAATGCTGTGTCTTGATAACTCATGACTCTGCTTCCATCCCCATGAAGAAATAATCTCCCTGGCCTATTTCCATGCTCTGCGGCAAAAGCCCACAAAGCCTGCACTGGGCACACTGCACCCTCTACATGTTTCTTTAGTGTTACCAAGCAACCCTGTCCCTTTGATCTGTCAATACCTGTATCTCCTGCATCCCCCAACTGATATCTACCCATTCCGGTCCCCCTTCCCTGTCTTGCCTGTCATGGCCCACAACTTCGCTCATTCTCATAGCCCCAGCGAACATTACCACATAAATTGTGTGGAATAACTGGGCCTCGGCCTTTGATCTGCATATTGCTGGCAACACACCCTTCAGTTTCACCAGCCACTGTTCCCCTATTGGTCTTCTATTATCCACCGTCCCTTGTTTTAACCTACCCCATCCTTGCATCATTCTTCTAATGAACATTGATTTTGTTGGGTCCTTCCATCCTTTTAAACTGCAAATCACACTAATCCCTACCAAGTAGACCCCCATTGTGGCATGGGCTGTCCCCTTCTGCCACTGCTCCACGGTGAACTTCCCCAACTGTTCTTCTGTGAGCAGCCTACTTACCTCCATGTGGTGAGTTGCCCTGAATATTTGAAACACTCACCAGGCCCCATCGTAGGCCCTCAGAGTCCATGGTGCCCATGAACTGCTGAACAACATTTCTGCTCCTTCTTGCCAATGTCCCATATGTTCATTGGTATGGCGTTTTTTGCTCCTCAGCTGTTGGTGCCTGCCTCCGGAAATGATCCAGCTGCAGACGGGGAAAGGCTGTCAGCCAGGGTGTTGTGTACCCACTCTATGTGTTTCGCTCTGAATGACATGTTCAATTGCAATGCCCTTAGTACCAGAAGTCACACAACTTGCATGACTGTTTCTGACCTGGCTCCCCTGTTGTTCAAGACCTCTACCACTGCTTTATTGTCACACCAAAATGTTACTTTTTGATCCCATAATTCTTCTCCCCAAACCAGAGTGCATGCTCAGATAAGCATGATCTCTAACAATGTTATGTCTTTCACCTTACCATCCCTTACCCAATCTGAAGGCCATGGCTCTGCAAACCATCTGCCCCTCAGATAGCCCCCCATGCCCAGGCCCCCGGCTGCATCTGTGTAAAGATCAAGGTCTGTGTTATATACCCATTCCTCTTGCCAGAAAGAGCAGCCATTATATTCCCTAAGGAATTCCTCCCATACTTTGAAATCCTCCTTGACTACCTTTGTCATGTCTACCCAATGGTGTGGCCTGGTCACTCTGAATGTGACCCTTGCTAGCCTTTTTGTGAAAGCCCTCCCTTGCCCAATAGCCCTGCACGCGAAGTTCAGATGGCCCAATACTTGTTGTACTTGTTTTAGTTGTATTCTTCTTCTTCTGGTACGTATCTTAATCAGTTCCTTCAATTTTTCCACTTTTTTGTCCAGCAACCAAAATATTTCCCCCGGAGCATCTATCTCGATGCCCAGAAACTCTAACACCATACTGGGCCCTTCTGTTTTTTCAGGTGCCAGGGGGACTTCTAGTTCCTTACACAGCTGTTGGAAGCTGGCTAACATTTTTTCCGTTTCTCTTTTACCACTGCCTATGAAAAGGAAATCATCCAAATAGTGAATCACTGTTTTATAACCAGTCCTTTCTTGAAATATCTACTGCAAACATGTGCTGAAGACTTCGAATGTGGCGCATGCTATAGAGCAACCATTGGGCATGGCTTTGCCGAAATAGTACTGTCCCCCAATTTTTAACCCCAACAGGTCCCAATCCTCTCTTCTAACCAGAAGTAATCTGAAAGCTGATTCTATGTCTGTCTTAACCATTCATGTATCTGCAGTTGCCTGGATAATCCGGACTGCATCCTCCAGGGTGGAATATGTCACTTTACTACATTCCTTGCCGATAAAATCGTTCACTGACTCACCTTCGGGAAAGAATGGGTGATGAATCACCCTACACACCCCTTCCTGTTTTTGGGGACCAAACCTAATGGGGAAATCTTCATGTTCTGCAATGGGGGGTATAATCTGGTCCCTCTATTCTCCCTGCTGCCTTCTTCTCTATCTTTTGTTGTAACATTTCTTCCCTCCCTCTCTCTGAACCCAGATTGTTCGCCTCTCTGGCCTGTCTTGGGCCCTCACACTGCAGTGAAAAACCTGTGTGAAAACCTTCTTTAATCATTTCTGCCATTTTCCTATCAGGGTATCTGTCCAACCATTCCCTTCATGCCTCTATCCTGATGGGGGTTCTAGCTCCTCTAAATTGTTCCCTTATCCTCATTTCTTTTTCACCACCAAGATCCGCCCCTCTGGCTGATGCCCAGCCTTGCTGGTCAATGATTCTGACTCCCTCTATTTGCATGTCCCCTACCCTCCCCTCTATTCCATATCTGGCCGTTATACCCCTGTCCTTCCTGAAAAAACTGCTGATCCGACCCTTGCCTCCAGATACTTGTGTTCCTTGGACCCATGTCATCCTGCATCTACTCGCTGGATGTGATCTCCCACATTTCGAACAGGCATGCCAAAAGCGGCATTGTGTCCAGGAGCAAAAGGCCCTATTGTAGGCCCAGCAACATCTTTGTAGCATGGTACCTTTTTACCCAAACTCTTCCTCCAGCATGGACTGATCGGTTACATAATCTGTCCACAAATCTAGTTGTTTCATGTCCAGTCGTACATCCCTATGTGGCGCCATTCTTTGCCGAAAGAATTCGTCATAATATATCCAACCAACACCCCCTTTTGCTTTTGCTCTCCTTATTATCTGGGAGTATGTGATGAGCGGGATGCCCAACTCAGGCCTTCTTTCCAATATTATGACTGAGAAGGTGGTGAAACTTACAAACCACTCTTCCCAAGTCTTCCCTTTAGTGAATTTGTCCTCCTCTTTCTTGCCTAACAACACCACCGCTGCTGCCATTTCACTTTTTCCTATATTCTCTGTTTCCTCATATTTTGCAGCCGCTTCCCAGCTTACTAAATCAAAAATATCCACATAATCTCCCTTTCATATTTTCTCTTTTGTAGTCAACGGAACATGTTCTCCCACTCTCATCCCTGGAGCTCCTATCTCCCTTGTTCCTTTTCCCTCCTTTTCAACTCCTCCTTCCTTCTCATGCAGCACCTCTTTTCCTACCCTAATCTTGGCCAGTGCTGACTCCATCCAGCCCAAACCCCCTAGCCAAGTGCCGAAATGATTTGACATATGTACTCCTTGATGATGTCACCAACAGAGCTGGGTGCATTACCTGAGGCCTTGTCCGCTCCTTGCTGCCTGCTATCATCCTGGTGCCCCAGCATGTTTCCCTCTGGGTGGAGGGTGGGTTGGCCTACTAGTGACTGTGAAGGAACCACTGTACACTGGGGATCCAGTCTGGGCTCCACTGGGGAACCACCATCTGGTGCTGGGGAGGTACTGATGGGGCTGGGTCTCCTGGGTGCAGATGTACTGGACTAGCTGCTTTGTTTGGCCCCGCTATCTGTGGTTGTGCCCTGGTTGGGCTATGTGGCTTCTCAGCTGCCGGATTCCCTCTGCCCTCTTTACCCTTCCCAGCTTTCCTTTTCTCCCCAGACCTCCCTGGTTCCTCCCCTTCCACCAACTCCCACATTCTATTGGCTTTTTCAGCCAGCTCCATTATCGCCCTGTAGGCATCTTCCTTCGAAGGCCTGCTCTTCTTGGATGCCATGTTCCCTGCTTTTTGTCACCTGCGAAAACACTGGAGAAGAGAAAAGAAAATTACATTATTTAAATAAACAGAAATTTGCGGCAGTATCCCGAGAGGCCAGGCCCGCCTCCCTCATAGGCAGCCTCTAACTGCAATGTACATGCCTTTGTTGTCCCCTTATACTTCTTGGACATTGGCTAATTATTGTCCTCCAGCCATGTTGCTGGGTGCCTTCTACACCTTGAACCTGGCTCCCCCAACCCCCCAGGATCACGATCCTTCCCATGGCTGAGAACCTCTTCGGACCTTCATCTGTACCCCCCCTTTTTTTTTTTCACCCTCTCCGTTGCTGGACCCGACCCAGCTGGCATGTTACATCCCGCTGCATGGCCGGGCCCAGTTTCACCAGTCCTCTGGTCACTCCCCATCGCCCCTTGCTAGGCCCCCTGGCAGGCCTCTCCTTCCTTTTCTGACCCTGGGTGTCCCTCTGGGGCACTAGGCCTCCTGTCACTAGACCCTTCTGCCAGGCTGACTCAGGCCTCTGCTCCCTCTTGGTCTGCCCCCGCGGTCTGTGACATCATGCCGCGTGGCCGTTTTTTTTTTCTTGGCCTTTTCATAGGCCTCCCCTTGTTTTCCCAGCCCTCCAACATGTGCGTGCCCCCTCCAGCATGTGGCATCATGCCAACTGTCTGCTTCGTCAACCCCCCTGCTTGTTCGGCCTTTCTTCAGGCCCTTGCCCCCTACACATCGATCGACTGGCTTGTAGCCGGTAAACCCCCTAAAAATATTTTTCTAACCACTGCACTAGCCCCACAGGGCCATGGGGCAGCGAGCCCAATGCTGTTCCCCTGGTCAGCCCCCTTTCAGCATCTGCAAACCATTTGGTCGCCGGCATGCGACCAGCAAAGCTGCACTGCTCTGTTCTGCTCACTGGGTCCCTGTGATCCCCTGACATTCCCTGTAGCTCCAGTGCAAACCAAACCCCCCTTGGCACCCCCTGACACCCAAACAACTGCAGGCCCAACCAGGATTCCCATCCCGTGCACCTCACCCTGCAAGGCCTCAGAACCTGCCACCCCTCGAGTCACGCACTCTCCAAAATCAGCAATGTCAGCGCTCCCCTTCTTCAAAAGCATTCCCCCCCCCCGCTTTTCCAGTTCAGGCTCCCCTTCATAATCCACCAGCAGTACTCGCTGTAGGCCAGCGTGGACCTTGCCCAAACAGCTTCCAGCCTCTCCGGCTGCTCTTTCCAGCCACACTCAGCTCCTCACTCCTTCTCGGGCCAACGCGTCTAGCTATCTACCTCCCTCCTGTATGTCCATGCGCCTCTCGCACTGCCCAAGGCCTACTACCTCTGCCAGCTGCAAAAAACCCTGGTCCAAATACAGAAAACCCACAGCCTCGCACCAGCCCTGCTTACCTCACCTCAAACGGACTATCGCACCAGCCAACTATCACCCAAAGCATACTACCTCAGTACAGCTGTAAAACATCCCTTTTTTTAACCTGTACCAAACAGCCTTGCTTTCCCTGTAACTGCTGTATTCAGTACGATAATTTTCATTAGCTAGAGATGCACAATTCCACATTAGCTTCTTTCTTTACCGCTTCACCTCTGCTCTACCACAGCCTTGTTAGTACTGTACCTTTTTACTTAAGCTATAAACAATGCATTTTTCTTTTTTTTAATTACACAGCTTAGCCCCATCTTATAATTTATTAACCACCTGCTTCTCTCTTTTCTTTTGTTATATATATATTTCTTCTTCTATTTTTTTAAAGAAAACTTCAAATATCGTCCACCAAATTAGTTGTTTGTTTCTTTACCTCTCTCTCAGTGCACAAACCTCCTAATTAATATGCCAATCCGATGTGTTGCAGTTAAGTGTAGAATCAAAACTCCAGCAAAAGTGGCTGAACCACTTCTGTGTTGTTCATTATGTACCTCCACTTGCCCCTCCTCTTTCTGTTGCTTGGCCATTGTTCTATCCCCTGGCCCCTCCCCTTCCTTTCCCCCTCCCCTTTTGAGCACACCATTATGATGAAAAGAAAAGGGGTGTACCAGGACAACCTGGTCTGCCCCTTAAAGGGCAAACTCCATTATTCCAGCACACTTTTCTAAAAATCTGGCTTTGGTTTAAGTGCCCCCCTGTCATCCTTGGTACCAACTGAATTGGAAGGAGGGTGGAGTATATAGACACAAGAAATGTTTTCTTCTTCTGTTAGTATGGACCTCAACTGGTGGATAAGGATGTTGTCACAGCTGTTTCTGGCTTCTCCCTATTTTCCCTATTTTACTTTTTGTTTTGTAATTTTTGACCAGGAAAGGCACACTGAGCAGTGATACCTCATTTCCATAAGTCTCATGGGGGTGGGTTAGATGTAACTGTTTTTTTAACAACTTGTTTACCTTGAATGGCCCAACTGAGTTGTGATGCCTTATTTTCAGTGGTGTCCTGCTTCTGCCTATCTCTGTAGCTAGGTAGGCTGGAGCATGGGAGTTTAAAGCAGCAGTGCAAGGATGTCATTTTATATTGTCAAATATCAGTTTAGTCCACTAAATTAAAGATTACCCTCAATTATGGTTGTCTGTTCAGTTTCTTTTATCTAAGTTACGTCCTCATCTCACAGTTCAGCAGACAAGAAAAATGAAAGACGTGCGTCTTTATTTGTGTTGTTCCGATCGGTGCACAAATATAGGTAAGCTTAGCATGACCTGCCGTCAGTTGTGTGAACAAGCATGCTGCTTGACAGCTCAATCCTGCACGTACCTTAAGGTGCCTGTGAGCACGCTTGGAGTGAGAAAGCTGACAAGAACATTGTGATAGGTGTCTGTTTTTCTAAAGACAATTGTTTGATCGATGAAATTGTTGTCAGTGTTTTTTGTGTCTTGATACAGAAATCGCTCTCTTTAAGTGTAAATTTACTGTCAGGTACAGAGACATCTAAACAAATTTATTTCTGTCTTATATCATTATTTTTCCCCTATGTATTCATTCTTGATAGTTCTACAGCAGCATTTAATTACAATAATTAATGCAGTTATTAGAAATCGAATAATGACTGAAAACTCAGTAGCTGATGTGTGCATTTATTATTTTATGTTCTTTGTTGGGCTAGTGGGGCATTTGATGGTTCAATAAAGAAAAAAACATTGTGTTCTCTCAGCTCACATAGCAGTTTAGGAATGGGGAATTTTACAGTTCAGCTACCACATTAATTGTTATCTGGCAGGGTATTTTGAGGCATGTGTGCTCCGGTTTTCTCCCACATTAGTTCATGGTAACACACCCAACTACCTGTCACTTTCTGTGTTAGTGTGCAATTAGAAAAATATCCCAGCTATAACAGATGGTTAGCCTCTGCCATCAGTGGGCTTATAGGGGGCTAGTCCTTATTTGACTAATAAAATATCAATTACCCATCCCAACCAGCACACACACACCCTGTGGTCTTGCTGAAACAGTATCATTTCAGTGTACCTCTTGTTGGAATGGGGAGTTGCTATCAGAAGCTATTATCTTGCACAAATAATGAGCATTTATTCCTTTTATAATTACTGTGTTGTGTTTTTTTTCATTGAAAAAGTCATGTATTAAATACCATAATACCTGAGTAGGTATTACAGCATTGAGTGGATATAATAAATCCTCTGAAATGTTACATCTGACAATCCAGACTACTCTAGGCTCTGTACATAAGCGATTGCACTTCCTCTGTGGAAAAAAAACACAAAATATTAAACAAAATATGGGGTGCAGAGTGTTTAACTCAAATTTAACACACAACCTCATTGGTGAATGGCTGCCATAAACTCCACAGGCTTCACCCTCAGGGTTTATGTGGCATCCAACAATGAGGGTGTGTGTTAAATTCTCATAACACACTGCACACCATACTTTCTCCTATATATGTTCCCCACACTACTGCCTAGATGCACACAATGTTAATGTCTGATCTGGAGGGGGCAGAGCTGTCATGCATGTTGTTAATCACACTATTTAAGACATATCCCCTCTAGGTGAATGCTCTGAACTGTGTTCCTGAGCACCACATTTCAGGAGTAGAACATCTGCATGGATACCCCTTCACCCTCCCTGTCAGCCTCTCCTGCTACTGTTTGTGCTGCAGTTGCAAAACTGGGTCACTAGTAGAGATGTGCGAAATTAGAAAATTTCATTCCGTGAAATATTTCATGAAATTCAAGCATTTCACAAAATATTTCAAGAGTGCAAAATGCAAAATTCTGCAGGAGAAATGTGAAACTTCACTGCAAAATGTGAAATGTTGCCCACAAAATATCAAATTTTGCCCACAAGATGGTGAAATTCAGGTGAAATGTGGAATAATCAGGAGACATTTTGTAAAATTGCATATTTTGCAATGAACTTTCATGTTTTGCAGGTGGCATTTCGTACCCAATGTACAATTTAATGGAATGGCAGAATTTTGCCACAAAATGAGAAATTTTGCCCGTAAGACAGCAATATTTGGGTGAAATTTGCCAAAATTCAGGCAAAATTTGGCAAAATTGCACATTTTGCAGTGAAATTTCACATTTTGCAGGCAACATTTTGCAGTTTCTCTAGTCCCTAGCATGCTTAGCATGTGTCCTAAGGTGGGTGATTTTTGTTGGGTTATATACTATTGTGCAAGCTACTCACTGCTCATGCATAGCTTTTTGTTGGGTTCTTTTTTGGAACATCTTCTTCTCTGGTAGCCAAGGTATGAAATTTGTGTAAACTAGTACATGTCAGTATGTGCATGTAAGTACTAAAAATACCACTACTATTGTTAGCAACACTAATGACAGTTATGGGAACCACATACAACAATTGTGGTCCACTGCTGAACACCTTGTACACTGTCAACATCCATTGCTGAACACCTTGGACAATGTCAACATGTAAGAGACAATTAGCCTTGTTGCCTGGTTGACCCCAGCCATTTTCAATCTTCTTCCTTCTGCACACGTCAGTTACTCTTGCTGCCTATTTGTCCACCCTTCACAAACATCAGCCAAACCATGTGTAACCCAAATTATCCCTGGTTCCTATGTCGCTTACATGCTGTCAGGTCACCAGAGTGTGAACATTTAACAATCCCTCTCTTATTACCTAGTGACCACCATCTAACTCCCTTCAGTCCACTAATCCAAAAATAAGAAGTACTGTAGGCTGCCCTATCAGCACAGTAGAAAGAGGGCCAGTTGGGGGCAGAGGTGGTCTGAGCTGTGATATCATTCTCTCCACCTTCTGGGGGTAGGTGGTAGAGTGACTGTGGTCTGCTGCTCCTGGCTGACCACAGGATGGGCTGCAACATAAGCACCTGCTTGCATTGCTCCTCTGGGGCATGTCAGACTCATGATGTGATTTTGTGGTGATGCCCACCTTGACATGCCCCCCAGAAAAATATATGCAATAGGGCAGACAATCCAGATGGAGTGGAAAAAATAAGAAGAGACCTTGGCATCTTGGAGGAGTTGTCAAGTATGTGGCATCTTAAATTCAATTCCAAAAAGTGCAAAGCCATGCACTTTGGCCACAGGAGTCCTGGAGAGGAACACAAAAGCGGAGGGGAGATATTAACAACATCAAAACTGGAAAGGGTTCTGACAATAAACATAACAGATTACCTGAAGGTGGATAAGCAATGCAAAAAGGCAGAGAGGAGGGTCAGAGGGATGCTGTGGTGCATAGGGAGGGGCATCACCAGTAGAAAACATGAGGTAGTGATGTTACTGTACAGACAATTGGTCAGGCCACTTCTGGAATACTGTGTTCAGTTCTGGAGATCGCATCTCTGGAAGGATATTGAATGAATGGAAGCAGTCAAAAGAAGGGAAACCAAAATGGTGAAAGGAATGCACCAGAAAATGTATGAAGATTAACTGAAAGACCTCAGTATGTATACCCTGAAGGAAAGGAAAGAGAGGGAGGATGTGATAGAGACATTCAAGTTCCTCAGGGGAACCAAGGTCCAGGAGGGCAGCATCTTTCAAAAAAATAAATGTGCAAGAACAAGGGGCAAGAGAGGGGGAGACTCGGGGTAATGTGGGGAGGTTTTTTTCACAGAAAGGGTGGTGGATGCATGGAACAGCATCCCAACAGAGGTCATCTTGCCGGTGGCTTCTGCCAGTGCCTAATTCTTCCTGCTGCGCTGGAGGTCTGTTGATCACTCCTGTGCAAACAGTGACTTAATTCCCCAGCTCAAGGTCAATCCACAGTACTTCTGACTCCCTCTGTAGTCCCTGTATCTCTGTTGCTTTTAACTTTCCCTGACATGAAGCACCACACCCCCTTCTTTCCTTCCCACCTGTCCTTCCTGAACAGAGTATAGCCTGATATGGCCATATGCCAGTCATGGTTTTCAGTGCACCATGACTTTGCAATGTCCGCTATACACATCTGCCTATGCCATGTTCTCCTCTAGGTCCAGCACCTTACTTTCTAGACTTCTTGCATTTGTACACATGGACTTGCAGATTTTGTATCCACTCTGCTTATTGTTCCCCATTTTCTTTTTGTCCTACCTCCTTCCCTGCATCTTTTTAATGCCCCTGTTCCCTTCCTCCTCAACCCCTGTTTCTCTGCTTCCTTTATTAATTTGCTCCCCTGGAGATTCTACTCCCATTAGGTTATCCTTACTCTCTACTACAACCAGCAGGGGAAGTTTCTGCCTCCTGATTCCTTCTGCCACTTCCTTGACTATTTTAAATGTTAATCAAAGAAACATTTAAATCACTCACTGCTGAATGCAGTTCCCTTCCTGGATAGATACAGGCCATCATCCCAATTTAGGCCTTTACCCTCCATGGTAGGATCCAACTCCCCAATGTAGCTGAATCCCTCCTCTCTGCATTACTTCTTCAGCCATGAGTTGAAGCTCCTGGTATAGAGATCCCTCTGCTCACCCATGTTATAGACAGGCAGCACCTCAGCTGAACTCACTGTGTGAGCTGTCTATGACCACCCCAACTCCCTTAGCTCACCCTGCACTATTCCAGTCCTGTCTCTAATCAGGTCATTAGTCCCTAGGTGGTCAATGACATTCAGTTCACACTTCTTTTCTGTTGCTGTAGTGATATTCAGGATCCACTACCTAGCCCTCTTGGTTGTGGCACCTTGTATGCACCTAACCTGCCTAATCCTCAGTTCATACAAGCTCATCTATTTCCCCATTACCTGACACTCGCACCATGTTCTCTGGTTATTGCTGAAGTACCCCACCCCATGTTTACATGACTACTGCTTATAGGTGAGTGAAAGAGGTAAAATTATCTCCCTGTAGTCCTCCAACCTGGACAGATGTTATATTGTAAGTACAAGCACTCAGCCCTCCCTTCCAAGCTTTCTGGATTGCAGTCAGAATAATACTTTATTGGCACAGTTGGAGAGAGAGAGAGAGAGAGAGAGAGAGAGAGAGGAGAGAGAGAGAACCTCCATTACTGAGCCCCATGACCCTCATCCCCTTCCTGTTATGGTCAGCAATTACCCATACCCAACAATGAAAAAATGTTTATTATTGCTGTTCAGTCCTTGTAGGAGGGTCATCATAACTTTTAGATTTACCAGAGTGGCACCTATGGTGCGCCATGCACAAACCTTCTTGCCGCTCCACTCCCGCTGTCTGCCAGGTAACTCTGGGCAATGCAGCTGTTACTGAGTTGATTCAGAAACTAGGACAGAAAAGTCACTGGCTGCAATGTCTTGCACCTCATCCTTGGCTGACTGGTAGATTTGTTAGTTCTCAGAGAATTGTAGGGTCAATTTAGTAGGGTATGTGGTCTTAAATTTAAACTACCCTTTCTGTAGGGCCTGGAGCACAGCTATAAACCCTGTTTGGCACTGTATGGTTTGTTGCAGGTACTCTTTATCAAAGTAATACCCTAGTGTCAACATAGTTAACTGTTTTTGCTCCCATTACAGACCTATTGATCTGGTCTCTAGAAAATGGAGTTGTTCCCGAGGACTGAGGAGGGGAGGCTGAACATAGTCCCACTTCACAAAAGTGGTAGCAGGGGGAAGAATGGCAATTAAAGGCATGTCAGCCTGACATTGGTTGTGGGAAAATTATTGGAACCACTGCTGAGAGTACAGTGGAATATCCTAAATCTAATGGTTTTCAAGACCCATACAGCATGTATTCATTAGGGTTGGGGATATGTGGTCATGTCAAACAAATCAAACAGATTTATTTAATTTCATGACCATGGAATTATATCAGGCTGGAATGGTGGATGTGACCTACCTAGTTCTCATTAAAGCATTCATTACCGTTCCACAAAGGATACTGCTAAGCTATCTGGGTAGCTTAGGAGTAGGTCAAAAGCTGTTAAACTGGGTAAGACAATGGTGAATGACAGGCGACATACTGTGATGTTAAACGGAGTTCACATGGAGGATATTTGGGTAACCAGAGGGGTGCCTCTTGGGTCAATGCTAGAACCGGTCCCCTTTAATGTCTTTATAAGTTACATTATGAGGAGCTGGAGGAGAAGGTCTGTTTCTTTGTAGATGCCACTAAAATATGTAATACAGTGAACGCTTAAGGGGAGGTGTGGCAATGATGAGCAGTGGCGTATGAAAACTGGAGTAGTAGTTAATGGTATGACAGCCAAGTTACATTGTGAAAAAGTGAAAAATAGTGCACATATGCCACACAAACACAAGAGAAGAGTACAAAATGTGGTGAGAGGTGCTTAAAACCACCAAGAAGCAGACAGATCTCGAGGTAATTTACCCTGATAATCTAAAGGTTGCCAGATAGTGTGAAAAGTTTGTTGAGAGGACTAGTATGATGCTGGTGTGCATATGTAGAAGTATCACAAGAATGATGAGAGTGGTGGTGATGCCTCTATGTAGATCGCTGGTAATATCTTACCAAGAATACTGAATGCTGGTCTAGAGATAACATCTCCAGAAGGACATAGAGTGGAGGCTCTCCAAAGGAGCACAACTAAAATGGTGAGAGGTCTGCATCAGAAGCCATATGAGGGGAATCTAAAGGAACTCCATATGTACTCCCTGTGTCTCACCACAACCACTATTTATGTTGCATGGTACATCAGTCTTGAAATCTGTTAGTTCAAACTAACATCAGACCTGCATAACATTACAGCAACTGATGCTATTTCAAGGTACATCAGTCTTGTGTCCCACTGGTGCAAGCTTCCTCAGGCCTGAGTCCTACCACAGCCACTGATGCTGTTGTAATGAAATTCAGGCCTGAGTCTGACCGCTGCAACTGATGAGATTGCAAGGTGCATCAGTCATGTGTCTCACCACAGCAAGTGATGCTATTGCAAGGTACATCAGTCTTGAGACCCAAAAGTGCAAAGTTATATCAGGCCTTTTTCACGCCACAGCCACTGAAGCCATTGCAATGTAATTCGGGCATGAGTCCCACCACCACAACTGATACCTTTGCAAGGTACAACAGGCCTATGTGTCTCTTTACTTTCACTGATGCCATTGCAATGTAATGAGTTGATGAGAAGAAAAGGATGTGGTGCTGCTGTTCATGGAAGATCCATTCCTTTTACACTCCATGAGTTGGTTTTTGATAGGATTTTTTTAATTTATTGATTTGAAATGTTGGATGTACCTTTGAGCTAGGAGATCTTTTACAGAGGTTTCACATCATGACCTAAGACATTAGTAAAGCATGTTTACAGATCATGTTACATACAGGATGAGAAATAGGATGATAGGTACAAGACACTGAGAACTACGTACAAAAAAAAAGAAATTCATCATAGAAGCATAGCATTTTAAGGTAGTCTGTGACCATAGTGACTGAGATTGAGTGCATAGAAAAACAGCGACTCAGTCTCAGTGACTGTGATCACTGCTACCTAGGTAGGAGGGTGACTGGATACTGTGATCTGCAAAAACCGTGACAGGAACTTATGCATATATGTGTGCCGTGGGAGGGATGGGGAAGGGGTTGCAGTGAGCAGCTGCTGAGTCAGATCGCTGGCATCATGGGGAGGGTGGTCAGCTGGGAGGCACGGGGTACCGGGTTCTGGTCCGGCATGGTGCAGGTTTATTTTTGCCGCCTGGTGGCATGTGTTGCCTCAAGTTCCACTCCCTGACATGCAGCCCCTCTGGAGTTGAGAATCCATAACGGGAGTGCGTAGGGGCACAGCCCACCATGTTAAAAATGAGACCTGTAGGTCTAGGGCACCATTTTTCAGTGCGGTGCCAGTATGCATCGCCAAAATAATTTTTTGGCGATGTACACTCGCCATAATAGCGATCGCTGTTGCTCAATCGCTATTATGACATGGAGCCGCATCTGAGCATGGGAATTACATTACTAAGCAGTCAGATATGTTCTAGATAACAGGTCTTTTGTCAGAAGTGCTAGGTTTTAATAGGATACAATGAAGGGACCCTTTGTCCAGGAGGGGAAGAGCAGTGAGTGGGGGGGCCTTCCACCCAAAAAGGAGGGCCAGAAATAATTACTGAAGAAAGAAAGGGGAGGGCTGGATGCTTATAAAAAAGTAAAAGTAAAAGTCATCCTGTACTTAAAGCAGCTACTGCTGCAACTACAGAACTGTATCTGCCATCTGCATGATACTATGCTACTAATATTAGTCTTGTCTTGTAATGTAACACTCTCACATCACCAAACACATTGCCTGAGTACACAGGTGAAGAGCAGGGGTTGAAATTAAAGGAAAAAACAGCTTCCTGTGCAAGTGGGAAAAGGGTGGTGCATGTAGTTTTGCCCTGTGCATGTAACCCTACATTGCATGTAACACTGAGACTGGTGTCCTCGATCGGTGGGGCACCTCTGGTGATTGCTTATCTACCTGGTAGAATGAGAGACTGAATTGGGGGGAGGAGGATTTTCTTGTTCTTACAGGTTTTTTTCCATACAGGTTTTTTCTAGTGTATAGTATTGAATGACACGTGTAAATTAATTTTTTTTCACTTTCACAATGATATTGACTTGTGCAGCCTCTATACAGGTAGGTTCTAAGCAGCAACTCTATCACAGAATGGTTAAATCAAATGTTATGATCTGTAAACTGTGGTACAACAACATTAGGAAAAGAATGGATTCATCTATAGAAAAATTCCCATACTATGCACTATAACGTACAACTAATGTGCTTTAATAAATAGATCCTAGTTTATTTGTCATTTTAGAAACGAGACGTATGCGGCATGCGTGAAGCTGGCATCAACAGACTACAACTCTCATTTGGATTGTAATATTCTTAAGGATAAAAATGGAGAAGTGCTGTAAGTTACCAGTTAATTAATACATGTGCTCATGTGTAACATATCATAGTGAACATGATCCTGATAGTGATCATACACTAGCCGCTACTGAGCTTGTTGTCCATGACCAGTAGGGCACAACTGATGATCACTAAACTGCCTGGTAGAAAGCATAGCTTGATATGGTACCTCCACCCCCTGAGTCTGTGTGGTGGCTGCTTGTGTTTGTCTGTGTCTGTAGCTTAGTTTTTGTGGATTTACATGTTTTTTTGGTTGGAGTAACTACACCATTCTTGCTCACTACATCCATGAAAGTCTCCTGGACTGGATTTCTACAAAGCATCATCACCAGGTATCTGCATTTTTCATTTTAAAATCATTTTAAAATCAACTTGTTGGAAGGTATCCCAAGCAAAACATAAATGAAGCAAGGAAGTCTGACAAATTCAGTGACTCTGGGCCTTGCCTGAATCCACATTTTCATCTGACCTGACCCATGATCTGTATTTGGGCTTTTCAAGACCTCTTTGAATGACAAAGACGCATACAGACAAAAGAATTTCACATCCTGCATATGCACATGCAGAGTTCATCCCTTTCAAGAATTCTAATACATTCTATGACTGTGGACCTCAGCTGTTGATCATTTCTTTTAGCTTTTGACTTAACCACCAGGTATCAAACATTTTCAATTAAAATCAACTCTTAATGTATTTGCCTCCAAGGGCTATCTATCCAACAACCATTTTGAAGAATCAAATGAAACTTTTGGCCTGTTCTCAAAACCACTGCAACTGTGCCCTTACAGCTCCTTGCTATTACTAACTGGTCACTACCTCATGCATCATCCTTATAGAAAGGAACCTGTTAAAAAAAGGGCCCTGCTGCCCCACAGAAGCAACTTTAAACCCCTTTTAAAACATCTAATACTGCTGCTGTTGCTCCTCTCAGGCAACATTCACCCTAACTCCAGCCCACCACAACTTGGCCACAAGGTTAACAGCAGTGCAGGGTCACTCTCCTTGGCAAGCATTAACATCTGAAGCCTTCTCTCCAAACTTGATACCCTTTCTGCCTGGGTTTCCCAGCATAATACGGACATCCTATCAGTGCTGGAAACATGGCTGTCTCAGAAGATACATAACTCTGCAATAGCAATTCCCGGATATGTAGTTTTCTGACAGGACAGACTTACCAAGAAAGGAGGAGGCTGTGCCCTCTACCTTAAAGAGACCCTCATGGGTCATGTCATGCCTGTGCCCATCCCTGGAAATGACATCCAAATCCTTGCTGCCAAAGTACTTCTTGTAACTCATAACAAGATCCTGACTGTTGTCTCTGTCTATATACCACCCAAGTTGAGCAATCTGGGCTTTCACTCCCTCCTTGACTGTATCGACTTCCTGGATCACAATACAGAAGTTATCCTACTTGGTGATTTCAACATCAACTGGCTGGCCTCCAGCTCGAATAGTTATAAGGATGCCCTAGCTGCTGCTAACTTCTCACAAATGGTCAAATCACCTACTAGAGTAAACTACAGAACAGGGACCTGTACACTTCTAGACTGGGTGCTAACTAATCGTCCAGAGCACATCTCCGAAGCAACAGTCCTCCCAGACTCCTTAAGTGATCATTCCCCTATCTTGTGTGTTTGGACCAACAAATACACTAAACTCCCCCCCAAAACTATTAACAGGAGAATTCTGACCCCCGTCATCTTGAGTCACTTAAAACACTCCTTCATGAACATGACTGGTCACCAATTGATATAGCCCCTGATGTAGACACAGCACTTGAATACTTTATCACCTGTTTCAACTCAGCCTGTGATGTTCTTGCTCCGTTCAAGAAGCGTAAGATCAAGGGTGTCAATAGCCCATGGATGACACTAGGCCTCCTTACACAAATGAAATCTTGAGACCAGGTCTCGTATCATGCTAAGGCTACTGGCACCCAGACTGATATCCAGGCCTAAAAAACAGCAAGGAATGCATGTACCAGAGCAATCCGCCATGAGAAGGCTAACTATTACAGGAACGCCTTAGCCAGCACCTGGAATGACAGGAATAAATTCTGGCGTAACCTTGCTGAAGTGACTGGTAAGGATCCCAAAACAACACCCACAATGTTGAACATAGTTGGTACCATCACTCTTGACCATGTAATCATTGCCAACGCATTTAACATCACTTTTGCTGACCTTAGTCATGTGCTACCCCCTAACTTTTTTGATCCCACCACAGTCAACCCAGCTCCTGTTAGTTCAGATTTGCCACCAGGGCACCCTCCTTTCCATTTCAAAGCAATCCCGGAAAGCCTAGCTAAAAAACACATTCTTAAAGTGCTTGGAAAGTCTAGGGTCAGTGGCGATTCAGTGGATATGAAACTTCTCGCCCTCACCATTGACGAAGTCCTGCTCCCACTAACCAAAATCCTCAACCGTTCCCTCATGCTCTCCCAGTTCCCCCAAAAGTGGAAACTGGCGGTGATGACTCCAGTCCATAAAAGTGGTGGCAAGACTCTCACAAACAACTACAGGCCTATATCCATCCTCCCTCCTCTATCCAAAGCTTTGGAATGGATAGTGGCTGATCAGCTCATAGAGTACCTTGTAAAATACAGCCTGCAATGTTCCCTGCAGCTTGGCTTCCACAAAGGGCACAGCACTACCACGGCACTCCTCGAATTCACCACACATATCCATCATGCACTTGATCAGGGCCAGTTGGTCGGCGCCTCTTTTATTGACCTGACTAAGGCATTTGACACTGTCAATCACTCCATTCTCCTCAAACAATTATCCCTCCTTGGTCTTTCAAGTGAAACTACCCTCTGGTTTCAAAGCTACCTCAGTAACCAGACCCAACAGGTCAGTATTGGTGAATTCCTCCCGTCATCTCTACCAATCTACTCTGGAGTACCCCTAGGTTCTATCCTAGGTCCCTTGTTATTCAGCATATTCCTGCCTCCTGCCATGACAGAATGTTACTGTATGCAGATGATGCAGTAATCTTCACTTGCCACACCGACCCCACCTCCCTTCAGTCTCAACTACAGAAAAGTTTCACAGAAGTGGAAAATTGGTTTTGCTCACTGAACTCATCCTTAACCACAAAAACTAAAACAATGTTGTTCCATGGAACCCACAACAAGTACAAGGACCATGAGCTCATAATTAACAACCACGGTATGCCACTCTTGAGCAGGTGGATATGTTTAAATATCTGGGCCTGACCGTTGACTGCTCCCTCTCATATACCAAACACATTGACAATATCGCTAAAACTGTGAACTCCCGTATAGGGCTACTATACAAGCATAAACATTGCCTAATGGCTGAAGCCTTGAACCTTGCTATCCAGAGCTCTGTTATCTCAGCTATTGACTATGGGCTCATTATCTATGGATCTGCTACTGATACTGCACTCCGGCGCATAGCTGTAGCCCTTAATAAGGCATGTAGACTCCTTATTTCAGCTGCCCACCTTTCTCACACATGTGACATTTACGAGCAGGCTAACTGGCTCCAGCTATCCGGCAGGCTAAAGTGCCAGACCTGCATCCTAGCTAAGAAGACATCACTGGGCCTTATGCCCCCTGAAGTCCAATCAATATTGACCTCGCAACATGTCCGCCGCCTAGCTAGAAGATCAGACGGTCTAACCTTTACAATACCTTGCTGTCAGACCTCTCAAGCTCAGCGTTCTTACCTTGTCAGAGCCTCCACCTGGTTCAACTTGCTACCTACAGAAATTTCCAACATTGCCATGATTGGTGCTTTTAAGTGTAAACTGCGTCAACACCTCGTGGCAAGTGCCTTCTGTGATTGCTTCCTATAATCCCCTCCAGGCAGACTACCCTCAAGCATCCCTCCTCACTGCCTCAGCTCCTCCTCCTCCTCCTCCTCTCCTACCCCCCATTACTGGGTATAGGATGAATCTGTCTCCTCTTCATCCCCCCTTTCCTCCTCCCTTGCTGTTTCCCATCTACCACATACCCAACGCAATGCCCTACCCATTTCTCCCCTCCTCCCTCTCCCTCTCTCCCATACCACCCCCTCACCACCACTCTTCTTTCTCTTTTCCCACTAACCCACTCCTAACAAAGCTTCACTAAGCTGCCTATGACTTGTACTGTATAATTAACTAGCAAAACAATTCCTTGACAATGCCTTTGGCTGCTATTATTGTAACCTTATTTGTCTTTTTTTTTAAGTTCCAATGTAATGATCATGTTATGTTTTGTACTTTATTGTCTTGACGTGGAACCTTTGTAAAAGAGCCCTCGGCTCAAAGGTGTCATCTGAAATACAAATAAATAAATAAATAAATAAATAGCTGAATTGTGTGTGTTTTTTTTTTGGGGGCATTTTTTTCTTAAAGTCTTTTCTATTGCCTGAGTCAAGGGTGCTGTGGCAGCATTAGCTTAGTCCTCAGCCCCCAGGTTAGCGAACCACCTCTTCAGCTATGTGCACAGTTGATTTCCTTCACATGAGCTGCTCTTTAGTGAGAGTTCCATAGAGTGAGAACCCCCCCCCCAGGGCTCTCAATTCTGAGTTAGACCAAGACCCACACTGAGTGGCAGGGAAAGTGTGGAGATGCTGGGGCCCTGGTCCCCTGCCATTCCTTTTCGTGGTTTTCTGATTCCACACTTGTCTGTGGAGTACTGGACCCATGTGTGGAGGTGCACACATATTCATTTGTGTATGTGTGGAAAGAGGAGCTTGTTAGAGAGAAATTTGTATAGAAGTATTTACTTCCTCTAGACACTGCAGTGTACTTTTAGTTTAAAGGCATATTCACCTATTTTGATATGTGTTTGTGGGTTATAGCCACGTCAGTGATGGAGATTATGAAGCTATAAGGTTTACATATTCTGACAGCTGTGTCAGTTGGCATGGACTTGTATGCTTGATTTTCCACATGTTCAGTTGCAACATTGACTGATTTGCAGCAAAGGTGGATAAGGAGGGTCTCCTTAAGCTGAGTGGCAACCATAAAGAGAGGGCACTGTCTTAAGCTTGAGGGTGGGAGGTTTAAGAGGGAAGTCAGGAAGCACTTCTCAGAGAGGGTG
The DNA here is from genome assembly GCA_016271365.2 of Neoceratodus forsteri. Lineage (NCBI taxonomy): Eukaryota > Metazoa > Chordata > Ceratodontiformes > Ceratodontidae > Neoceratodus > Neoceratodus forsteri. The sequence continues at coordinate 1,025,030,150 of CM028129.1, forward strand.
GTGGATGCTTGGAATGAGCTGTCAGAAAAAAGGTGATTTCATTGAAAACAGTGGGTAGCTTCAAGAGAGGCTGGATAGGCACTGGGGAAGGTAAGGATCATGTGTAGGGAGGATGGGAGGAGTGGGAAGGGGGGCAGGGACAGTACCTCAAGCTGTGGACCATGTAATATGAGCAGACTAGATAGACTGAATGTCTTTCTTCTGCTGTCTTCTTTGTATGTTTGTATATGTTTGTATGTATTTGTGGATGACACCAAGATCTGAAGTACAGTAGACAATCCAATGGGGGACAAAAAATGAGGAGGGTTCTGGGAAGGCTGAAGTAATGGACCAAACTGTGGCAATTAAAGTTTAATGCAAACACGTGCAAAATAATGCACCTGTGGCAAACAAAAAAAGGCAGAAAACTTTTTTAAGAGGGGAGGGGGTGGACGAAAGTTACCAAAGAGAAGAGGAATTTAGAGATAACCTTCTCTGATGACAAAAAGGTGGCCAAATAGTTTAAGAAGGATGTTGGGAGGGCCAGTTGGGTGCTGTGAGAACATAGAACGGTTCTGCCAGCAGCACTAACATCCCTATTCAACAAATTGAAAGAGACAGGGGTGGTTCCAGGGTACTTGAGTAGGGCAAATGTAGTTCTTGTCCACAAAAGTGAGAACAAGGAGGAGGCTGGCAACTACAGGGCAGTCAGTCTGAACTCATTGATGGAGAAATTAATGGAGTCACTGCTAAAGGAAATTGTGGTGATATTTAAGCAATAAGCCACAATGGTGACAAGCATGGTTTGCCCACGAGGCGCATCCGAGTGGGTAAATCCTCACCAGCCGTGGTAAATCCCCCAATAACCCACATCCTCAAGTGGCTTATTGCAATTAAACCATGTCCTTGCTTTTTTAAAGAATTTAAGATTAATGTGATTTTGCTTGAAAACATGTTTTTTAATTGATTTTTCTGTAATATCCTTCCCCCATGTGTTAAATAGTTCCCTGTTGCTAGGTAGAATATTTTAGTAGATGGCAGTCCCCCAACCCAACCCCAGACCACTTTCCCCAGCTGTGGGCAAAAGTAAAGAGAAAATGTTTACCATGTATGTTATCACACTATTGTGTGTAGCTGTGTCTCTCTCTCTTTGAGGTGCAAACTTGATCTTGGTTTCATTCGGGAAGCAGTATGGTAACAAACAAGTAGGAAAATCTTTGCTGGTGAGTCTTGGTACAGGGGGGGGGACTATGGTATTCCGTGGTTTTATTTGAGCAGTCCACAGGATTATTATTTTCATTTTTTCATAATAAAAAAAGACAACGGTCTCTGTTCTGTTTTAGTGGTGGTAGGGTGAGGTGCGAGTGTTCATGGGCTGTAGTGCATCTGCACGTTACTTCCGGGTGTAGTTTTGTGGTAAGCGAGGACAGTAGTTTGAATTGGCAGCGTTTTTTTTTTTTATTTTATTTCATTTTGGCAATAAATTTATGTTTCTGGGGTTTTCTGCTCTTTTCTTCATTTCCAGAACACTGGAAAGGATCGGAGGATAGAGGACGATAAGCGGCAACGGTGGGAGATTTAACGTACAGGACACTGATGTTTGTGACCTCCTATTGGTGCCCCATCTTCGGCAGTGTTGGGACAGGTGGGTGAAGATTTTGGGAATGGGATGAGAAATGAAGTAGGGTAAGTTAGGAATTTACGGGGGAGGAGGCACACAATTTTTATCGGGCTGCACTATTTAAAAAAAATTGCTGTTTCTGTGTCTCATTTAGCGGGGTTTCAAGATGGCCGTTTTCCGCTGCTAACTTCAGGGTTCGGATGGATTTTAAAGATGAGATTGACTGGCACCTTTGCTGTGGGTATATCGTAGGATTTACCAAGGCAGAAAGGTGCCAGCCAGCCAATGACAGTACAATTTTTTGTTTTTATGTTTGTGTCCATGATATAATTATTTTTTTTAACTCTCTTTACTCCTTCTCACTGGCCCCATAGACTTCTCTCCTGTGGGGTGTGGGGCATCCATTTCCTGCCCAGCCTGAGGTCCACCTGTACTGGTTCACTGGTCCTGGGAGCTCTCCTTCAGCTCCACCAACCACTCCACCTCCCGGCTCTGAGCCCCCAGGTGTGGGACTGCCATTTACTGCTCCATCGCTCTATCTACAAACTAAAAGGGTGGCCAGGGCGTGGAAGAGAGAGAGAGAGAGAGAGAGCAACCAGCCAGGTAGAACCCAGCTGTGGGCATGGTGGACATCCCTTGCCCCACCTTCACCTGTTTGGGTGCCAGGGCTCTTTCCTTGCATTTCATGCCCTGGAGGCAAGGATGTACAATGATGTCGAGCATGTGATGGGTGCACTCCCACATCCGTCTACATGCCATCAGCTGTCACCTCAAAACCACTTGTAAGTCTTCCACATGTTTCACTACTCCCTAGTCTCCACTGGGAGCTGTTGACACAGCAGGAGATATAACCCACCCAGCACCAGAAGAGAAGAGCAGTACTCTGGATGCTTAGTCTTCTCCTACCCCTGCCGACCCCTGATGACTTGAACTCATTTCCGAACCTAGGTCACCAGCATGGCACAAGGTGTGGCAATGGTGATATTCCTTAAATCCAGAGGAGCACAGGATCCAAGGAAGCATGGATTCACAAAGGGAATGTCTTGTCAAACAAATGTGATAGATTTCTTTGACTGAGTGACCAGGAAGGTAGCTAGGGGAGGGGCATTGGATGTGGCATGCCGATTTCAGCAAGACCATCGACAATGTCCCACATAGGAGGTTGATATAGGCAGCCTGTGAGTGGGCACTAAGTTGGTAAACTGTGTCAGAAACTGTTTTAATTTTTATATTAATGTTTTTCTCCCTCAGTCCCCAGTCGGCTCACATCTGTGGCTACCCACCCCGCCCTGTACCACGACATCAGGCTGAATCCCCATCTTCCCCATGGTTTCCCCTCCATGACATGGTGGTGATGAGCCTCCAACTAACCTAGAACAGGATCCAGCATCCAGGGAAGGAACATTCAGGGTTGGGGCTCGCAATGGGCAGCTGTTCACTCTGCATCAGCCTTGGGACCATTTTCCTGGCTTTCTGATGGGATTCCCCTGGAGAAGGCATGCAATGATGCCGACAGGGGGAGAGTGCATGCGTCCTCACATGCTCCCTCCAGGTGTCGTCCAGTCTCCACCCCTTGTCTGCAGTGTCAGCGCTCTGCCCCCTAGCCACTGCTAGGAGAGCAGTCCCTCAGACACTCAATACTTCTCCTCCTCCCTGCCAACCCCTGGTGGCCCATGCTTGATCCTGAACACAGGTTATCAGGTAGTGCGAGGTAAGGCATCCAACACCTCAGCCCTCAGCACCACTGAGCCAGCCAGAAACTGTTTTAATGACAGGACATAGAATTTGAGGGAGGGAGAGATTTCAGAACTCTTGCTACTGAAGTAGTCTGATTCTGTACCTGTAAAGCAATATCAACCTATCCATCAGGAACACCGATCATTATTTTAATGCTTGAACATCAGTCTATAACCCACTGCTATATGCCTTGGTGTTGCTTCCCTGAGTATTAATATGCTATTGCACCCTACCTTGTCTACGTAACCTCACATATGCATATGTTGTAACTGTTCTTTATGTACTCCATTTCTCCTCTCCCCCAGGTTGCACCAGTAAATTAACCATATCTCAGTTCCTTTCCTTGTTATCTATTTTTAAATAAACAATTAAATGTAATTAATGGAAGGGGAAAACTGCACATGAGAAACAAAAAAATTCTAAGACCAGTAGATAATCTGGTGTAGTATGCAGAGTGGGGTGCAAGGTAGATTAATCAAACTTTTTTTCCTTTAAAATTAAATTACAGCTGTTATATTAATTATGGAATCACACACACACACACACACACACACACACACACACACACACACACACACACACGCACACACACACAGTCTAAGCATGAGCAAAAAAAGATGACATATGAAATAAATATACATCAGATTTATTGGATGTTTACTGATTTAATGTCCTGTGCACCAGTATAGTATTATGCTTGTGCAACTGTGTTAGTTTGGTTTTGGCTGTTCACACTCTCTATTCCAGAGGAATTACCACCCTGTAGGGGTATGAAAGGCAAGAAACCCTTGGAGAGGGTTCCACCCCTAGAGGTGTCACGGGATGATTCCCTTGGTTAAAGGTACCTTAGAAATCCCCTAAAGGAGAGAGTGCTGCCACTGGAGAAGATGGGGAGGATGGTGGGGCAAAGAAAAAGTGCTTCACAATGAGGCTGAGAGGAACTGCTTATATAGCTCAGTAATTGGGAGTGGCTGGCTGCTTGGCCATAGAACTCCAGGCATAGCCTTTCCAGTTCAATGTCCTGCACAGCCAGCATAGTGTTATGCTTGTGCAACTGTGTTAGTTTGGTTTTGGCCATTCACAGTCTCTATTCGAGAGGAATTGCCACCCTGTAGGGGTACAAAAGGCAAGGAACCCTTGGAGAGGGTTCCAACCCTAGAGGTGCCACAGGATGATTCCCGTGGCTAAAGATACCTTAGGAATCCCCAAAAGAAATGTAGTACAAACATATCCAATAGAAGGAGGTGACATGAAGCTTATGAGCAAGCAGTAACTGTGACATAGGAGTAGTAACTGTAGCAAAGTAGTAGACAAGCATAGGCAGTTTGATAATGTAATAAGATGCTCAGTTTGAGAACATAATGAAATGCCCAGGCTTGCATAGCATGATATTGATGGTTTGCATTGAGAATGAGGGGATCCTCTAAAGAGAGAGGGAATGGCAGAACATCCTCCACCTCCATCCAACAGCGGAACCTACCTAAAGAAACTAGGGGGTACTACTATGCTAACTAATAGTTATGACTTAAGGCAACGGAGAAGAGAAAAAAACTCTATGAGGAAGAAATCTCTGGAGATCCAAGGCCTAGGTCGTCTTCCCTCCAGGCTTGGGATAGTTTATTTAGTGATGGCTCTGCAGCTGCCATTTGGAAAACCCAATTAAAGGGAGGTGGAAAATATACCAATTTTGAGGAAGGCTCTCACTCAAATCCTCTATCGGGAATGCCATGGAAGGTTGAGAGAAAACTCTGCAACAATACTTGCAACCAAGGCAGAGGAGGGGAGCAACGACTGTTGAGGCACTCACCTGGCCTACCCACCCTAAACTCAAACCAGGTGAACCAGATTCAGTCGTAGGAAGAATGCAGTGAAGGTGCCTTGCTAGGGAAACCACTAAAGTCAATGGCAAACTGTTATAGTGGAACAGTAGAGCCAAAGGAGATTGTTGTAACCATCCTTCACTGCTAGTTTTAAATTCTACACCAGGAGCTGTTGTCATGTAGCAGGCAGCTAAAGACAAGCTTGGGGTGAGGACATTCCCAGCTATGGGCCAGGTGAGAAGGATCCTGCCCCAAGTTTGACATGCTCAAGATGCAGACTAAATGCAGAGCGAGATCATTGGCTGCAGGAATCCTGTGCCAGAATACAATGGCTGGCATGCCCCAGAAATTGATGGAGAGCTGAAAAGCTGGTGAGCTGAATGAGCACGGCGTGCTGAGATCATAATGAGCATTGAGTGCTGAGACCTTGCAAGGTTGAATGCAGAATTGAGTGCAGCAGAATCCCAGAGGCTGAAGCTGAGGGGATGGCAGTAGGCATGAAGCAATGGTTTCCGTAAGCAATGAGCAACGATTGTGTAAACAAGCATGGACCTGCACGTAGGTCAGCAACAGTGTAGTAATAAGTGGACCTGCATGTAAGTCTGCATAACATAGTAGCAATCAAACAGCACTGAATAGTGGGGCAAGACAGCCAGATATTGCAAAGCCAAATCAAGGTGACAAACTCTGAGGATTTTTGGCAGTGAAGACAGGATTTGTAAACAGAAATAATTAGCCACATGTGCCATGACCTCACAAACATCTCCCAGTCCCTGCCATAGGACAAACAAGGAAGTGATGGAAGAGCTGAGAACCACATGCAGATATTAAAGCTAATTTAATAGCCTCAGCAGGAACTTTAGCTAATCTCAGAGTAGAACAGCAGTGTATAAAGGGAATAACAGAACTGAGCTGCATAGCAAGGTTCAGAGCTTGAAGCAAGTGGACAACATAGAAGCATCATCTATATTGAGTACACTGAGTTGCAAACTGCAATAGACATAAAATAAAGGAGGCACAATACTCTGTAAGCAACTGTCACAGGCAGTGCAATGAACTGCAGCAATAAGGCAAGTAGAATGAGTAGAGCATGATTGAGCTATAGAGCCAGGGTTCAGTGTGAGCCAGAATCAGGTGAAAGCGATTAAGTATGCAACATAGAAAGCAGCTGTGGCTGAGCTGAACACACAGATAATGTTTGTAGATGCACTGCAAGGAATTTGAGTGTTGTAACTGAAAGCAATTTGAGTTGTGAGTAACTGAAAGCAAGTAGTATGAGCACTGGAGTAGCAGTATGCCAGGAACTTAGAAACAAAGCCACCCAAAAAACAAAACCAAAGGCACACAAACACAGAAAACAAGGAACAAAGACAGAAGAAGCACGTGTGCCGAAAGCAAAATACAGAAGCAGGAAAAAAAAACATGAAATCCAGCAGACAAACAGGAGCAGTAGGTGTGGGGGGGGTAGGCCCCAACCAGCTCAGAGGACAAACCAACAGATCCTTCAGATGCAAAGAAAAAGTGCTTCACAATGAGGCTGAAAGGAACTGCTTGTATAGCTCAGGAAGTGGGAGTGGCTGGTTGCTTGGCCATCGAACTCCAGGCATAACCTTTCCAATTATTTCAATATAAAAAAAAAATAAATTTTAATATAACAGACTACATTGTGTCTACAATTCCACCACCCTTCTGTCACACACACCCACAAAAAGAGCCCCCTGCACCACAGGTTACAGCTAACAACAGGGGGCGGCATGACACAAAGGGGCTTGCACCACAGAGGTGATGAAACATCCCTTTTTTATTTTTAATGGCTTGCCATTGACACAGAAACGGCCATGAGGTGCTCTAATTGGCTTGCCTCTGTGAGGTGCCTAGACCAGGAGGCAGCATGGCCTCACTAGGGCCATGAGAGGAGGTAGTGGGGCCAATGGGGCAGTAGCCACAGTGCTGTGGCACCCTGCTGGGTGCCACTGCAGTGTTGTGCATGACAAATTATATGAATATGCGCGCATCACATACTGATCTTAGATGCACTGTTAGTCTAGGGGCCCGCCAACCCCTATGCACAATGAATATGACATATGGTTGCCCCCAACCCCCCCACTGATCCTTGATATCACATGCAGAAATGAGAAATACTGCTTGAGACCACTAGTGCCCCCTTCACCCAAGCTGATCAAAAATTTCACACAGCCTAAATGTGGTAATTGTAACTTGATGAATTGTTGCACCCCACCCTGCCCTCCCTGTCAGGAACTTGCATACTGTGTACCCACCCTACTCCACCTCATTTCCCTCCATTGGCACGCTGATTCTGTGACCATCACTGCTCACCACATCCAGCTGACCACAGAATGCACTGTTCAGCGGTGTGCTCATATAGTACGTACAATTTCAACAGTACATTCTGTGGCCAGCTGAGGTGGTGAGCAGAGGGCAATACCAATCACAGCATCTGCACTGAAATGGTGGGGGGGTGAGGCAGGATTGATAAGCACTACCTGATATGGTGGGGTGAGTGGGGGCTTCAGCATATTATCATGGAGTATCACTGGTTGCTTTATGTTATCTTTCTATAGGCGATCAGGTGGTTGTTGGGTGGGGGTAACAGTTGTTATTTGCAGAGGAGCCTGATTATTGTGCTGGGGTGGTTGCCACCAGACCATTGCAAACTCTTTATGACAACTGGGTATGGATGGTGAGGTATGCCACCAGAGAAGCTGTGTTTTACAGGACCGACATGAATGCATAAGACCAATGCCATTAGAGCAACATGAACAAGGACAACAATGCAGTATTGCCCCGACACCCACTTGGTCCATGCATGTTGCTACTTGGTGCACTGGGGCTACCTCCTGCACCACTGCCTGCTTCTGCAACCCAAGACTTGTGCTAAGCCCTCCAATTCTGCAGACAATTCTGGTGCAGGTCCCAAGTTGAGGCAATTCCAGAATATTTGCTGAAAATCACAAACTTTATAAAATGTCACATTTTGTGGTTCTTGCACCAGCGTACAGCACAGTCCATGCATTGCCACAAGTTGTGGCTTGTGCAGTGGGCTTCTAAAATAGGGTGCATTGAGTGACAGATCAGAATAGTACAATACTTTCTTTAAATGCTTTCTTATCATTTCAGGAATAAAAAATACATAAAATTAGACTAAAACCATAATTTGCTGCTCTGTCTGCCCCTCTCCAAACAAACACATAATAAACAAGCATTTGCCGATGCCGAATGTTTGCTTGCTGGTACTGGCATTGGTACTGCAGGAGTTAGAGAAATGCATAATAGGAATGGTTGTAAAGTATTGAACTAATGCCAACCCCCACCTCCACCCTGCAGAGACTAACAGGCATTGGGGTGTGTCTTTGGGTTGTTGGCCATAACGCTCATGCCATTCCACCTCACCCCACCCTGCAGACACTGACAGGTGTCAAAGTGTTCCTTGTGGTCTTCGGCCCTTATGCTCACCCCATTCCATAAGGAAATAAGCTGAGATGGGTGCAGTATAGGAGAATGGGGTGAACGTTAGGGCCGAAGACCCCAAGGCACACCTTGATGGCTGTCAGTGGTTGCAGGGTGGGAGTGGGAGTGGAATGACATGAGCATTACAGCCAATGACCCAAAGTCATACCCTGATGCCTGCAGTCTGTACAGGGTGGGAGTTATGGTTGGAAACCCTAATGCCCTGGGCATTTGTTATTTTCACTCCAGATTTTCAGTGTGGGCTTTTCAGGACCCCACCTCATGAACAGTGGCAGTATAATTTTGTTACTCAATCACAAAAGGTGATTTTGCACAGTGAGTGTGCCATTAGGCACCATAGATGCAAAAACACATTTTGGGCAGGATGTGAAAAATGACAGCTGTACTGTTCATGAGGAGGTGTGAAGAAATGACAATGTTGAAAATCTGGAGTGAAAATATGAAAAAGTGACAAAGTTACGAGTGTGTGTAGAAACTGTGAAATGCACTCTTGTAACGCAGTCATTTTTTCGAATGTTTTCACCAAATTTTCAACATGGCTTTTTTGGGACCTTCCCTCATGAACAGTATCACTGTTGTTTCATTAATCTGTCCTGAAAGATGATTTCGCTCAGCGACCATGCCATTCTGCACTACAGGTGCAAAAATACATTTTGGGAAGGATGCGAAAAATGACAGCAGTACTGTGTTCGAAAGGGGTGTGAAAAATGGCAATGTTTGAAATTTGGAGTGGAAATATTAAAAATTGATAAAGCTATGAGTGTGCATACAAACTGCACAACACGCAATCAAAACACAGTCATTTGTTTTGAGTTTTTTCACCAAACTTGCAACATGGGCATTTTGGGACCCCACCTCATGAACAGTGGCACTGTCATTTCGTTAATCGGTCCAGAAAGATGATTCGCTGCAACCACAAAATCACGTTGCAGGACAGAGAAACAAAATGACAGTGACAGTGTTCATAAGGTGGGTCCCAAGAATGCCCTTTTGAAAATTTGGGACCAAAACTCAAAAAAATGGCTAAGATACCAACCTAAGTTGACCCCCCCCCCATTGATTGCCATTATAGGGCTTACCATGATTTTCTTCAGTTTGCGGTCGGCTTTAGAAGAGTACAGAGCGTGTTCCTGGTACACAAGAGATTGTAACACTGGACCTCCTTAGGTAGGTAGGTAGGTAGGTATGGGTGAGGGGTGTGGGGAGGAGAAGTGCGCAGAGGGAGGGGAGGGATAGGGAGGGGTGAGGATGATTGGGGACCATTTTCTTTTTTTTAGGTTTAAAAACAAAAAAGACCTCAGGGGACAGTTTTCTTTTTTACAGGTGAAATAGTATGAAAAAATATTTTCAGCACACTGGGGTGGGATCCCAGTGTACTAGACTAGTGGGGTCAATGCCGACCTTTGGATTGGGTACCCTAAACTTGACTGAAAAAAAGGAGGCATGGGGAGCACATCCAGCACTGGGAGTGGGCATCTCGGTGTTGGAAAATATGAAGAATTACTTTGGCATCAACATGGGGATTGGGATCTCCATTGTCAGCAAAAGATATGTTCACCAGGAAAGGCACAGTAAGCAAACAAGTTGCTCGTAAGTGCAGCCATGCACATTACTGTGAACTGCAATGCGCATGGCTGGAATGTGCCTGTTTGCTGGGAAAGAGGGGAAGAGATCTACCGTTGCAATGACGAAACTGTCCTTGATTGGAGTGGCAGATTTTTTTCAAGTCTGGCACTCACTCTGAAACTGCCATCATTGGCAGCTTCCCTGTTGATTGGTGGCTGAGGGATGCTCCCATTATAGTATCCCCTGCATTTTCCACAACACTGCCATGCCTCTGCAATGCTCTACTAACCTCAATATGTTTCTTGTGCGCTGCACGCACAAGCAAACATAAAAAGGATACACCACACAAAAGGCAGTTTAGTATATACTTAAATAAAATCCTAAACATTTTACAAAACTGATAAAGTATCATTGTCCCGGATTCCCCCCTTTTCCCTCACAAAAAGACAGAGACCATTGTTTGTTGTTGTGCTCAGATTGGCAATTAATTTATTTATATATCATAATTCCATGTTCCATTTTATCATCTTTTATTATTATATCTCTCACAATTTCATTTATTTCCATCCATATATCAATCTCTGATCATCCCTCTTTCTTCCTCTTTGCTCCCCCCAGGTGAAAACCTGGGTGCCTTCTTCTGCTCCTTTTCTGTTAGGTAACAGTGAAAACCGAGGCTGCTTTTCTCCTTCAGCTTCTTCCTCTTTTCATCTTATTCCTTTTTTCCCTCCCTCCCCTTTTCTGCCATCCACCTTGGCAGTCCAAGAACCATATCATTTTCGCCATCCACCTTGGCATCCGATAATTGTCCCACCGACACATCTGTCATCCACCTTGACAGACCTACCTACAGTCCCTTTGACTGTCTTCCCTTCTTGCTCTATATTGTAGGGTGGGTGGAGGGATCAAACTCCAGCAAAAAGTGGCTGAACCACTCTTGTGTTGCCCATTATGTACCTCCACTTGCCCCTCCCCTTCCTGTTGCTTGGCCATTGTTCTATCACCTGGCCTTCCCCTTCCTTCCCCCTTCCCCTTCTGGGCACACCATCTTGATGAAAAGGGAAGGGGTGCACCAAGACAACCTGGTCTGTCTCTTAAAGGGCAAACTCCATTGTCCCAGATTCCCCCCTTTTCCCTCACAAAAAGACAGAGACCATTGTTGTTGTGCTCAGATTGGCAATTAATTTATTTATATATCATAATTCCATGTTCCATTTTATATTCTTTTATTATTATATCTCTCACAATTTCATTTATTTCCATCCATATATCAATCTCTGATCATCCCTCTTTCTTCCTCTTTGCTCCCCCCAGGTGAAAACCTGGGTGCCTTCTTCTTCTCCTTTTCTGTTAGGTAACGGTGAAAACCGAGACCGCTTTCTCCTTCAGCTTCTTCCTTTTTTCATCTTATCTTCTTCCCTCCTTCCCCCTTTTCACCACTAGCTAGTCTCCAGCTATGTTGGATGACTGGCTTTCCGCACTTAGGGTATTGTTTCCCCCCATATATCAGGGAAAATCCCTTTCCAATCCATCTCTTCTCCCCCTTTTTTATCCATTTATTGCATGCCTCCTCCATGCTTCTATAAAACCCATCATTTCTGTATTAAACATATCTATGGCTAGATCCAACAGGTGCATGCCATCAGATCTGTAGAAATCTTCTGCCCACTCTTCCACACCCCGCAGTATTACTTGTCCTCCTGTTCTCCTTACCAGTGTCCCACTCCTGCTGTTCATCTTTCTTCTGGCCCTATCCACAGCTCTATGGCTGTGCTCATGTCTCCAAACCCTTCTTGGTATCATATCCGACCAGGCAAGGCATACCCTAGGTCACCACTGCTATATTGTCTCTAGGTATCTTTTTATCTGTATGTATGTATGTATCCACCCATGGCTTGGCCCCAAGATCATTACCCCTTAAACGTATAATAATTAAGTCTGGAATGGGTCACCGCTCCTTCGGCTCTTTCAAGGTGGGGAGCAGTTGTGCCCATCTCATCCCTTGGATGCCACGCCATACCAATTTACATTGTTTCACATCTTGGTAAAGTTGCTTTCCCCAGCCTTTTTCTCAGCTCTCTTTTCTGCCCAGTATGTAAAAGAGTGGCCACAGAGCCAGACTTCCGCGCTCCTCCATCTTCCTATAGGGTTTAAACAAAATAAATATCTTTATATTTGGTTTTAGTTTCTTAACATAATATCACCTCTCCCTGCCCCCTCCATGTGGCTTATACCTGTAACAAAACATAGGTGATAGGTTAGTCTCCACACTGCAGTGTTCGAATGTATGTCTTATAACTGGCAGACCGCCAGCATCCCTTTTCCAAAATATTATTCACTGTCTCACCTGCCGCTGCCCACTGTGAGGCAGCCCCTATCCGTAAGGAGTGGGAAGAATAATTGAGCGGATCCTCCCCCAGGAATTGCATGCCTTTCTTGAGCAATGCTGTGACTTGATAGCTTGTGACTCTACTCCCATCACTATGCAGAAATAATCTCCCTGTCCTATTCCCACACTCTGCGGTGAAAGCCCACAAAGCCTGCACTGGGCATACTGTGCCCTCTGTATGTTTCTTTAGTGTTACCATGCAACCCTGTTCCCTTTGATCCATCTTTGATCTCTTAATCCTGATCTGTATCTCCTTCATCCCCCATCTGATATCTTCCCATCCTAATCCCCCTTCCTTGTCTTGCCTGCCGTGGCCTACCACTTCACTCACTCTCATAGCCCCTGCAGACATTACATAAGAACTAAATTGGTATAAAGGGCCCACTCACCCAGAAAATGTTTTTTAAACTTTTTAATATCAAGATAAAATCTCAAAAATAAAAGTTTCGGAAATAATCCTTCTTCAGTGTTCAGACTGTATCTACATCAATAATAACATTTAATTAAGATCACTTGTTTTCAAAATTCAAAATATCTAAACATTACCACATAAATCGTGTGAAATAACTGGGCCTCAGCCTTTGATCTGCATATTGCCGGTAACACATCCTTTAGTTTCACCAGCCACTGCTCCCCTACTGGTCTTCTATTATCCACCGTCCTTGTTTTAACCTACCCCATCCCTGCATCATTCTTCTAATGAGCATTGATTTTGTTGGGTCCTTCCATCCTTTTAGACTGCAAATAACACTAATCCCTGCCAAGTAGACCCCCATTGTGGCATGGGCTGTTCCTTTTTGCTATTGCTCTACGGTGAACTTCCCCAATTGTTCTTCTGTGAGCTGCCTACTTACTTCCATGTGGTGTGTTGCCCTGAATGTTAGAAACACTCGCCAGTCCCCATCGTAGGACCTCAGAGTCCATGGTGCCTATGAACTGTTGAACAACATTTCTGCTCCTCCTTGCCAATGTCCCATATGTTCATTGGTATGGGCGTTTTTTGCTCCTCCGCTGTTGGTGCCAGCTTCCAGGAACAATCCAGCTGCAGACGGAAAGGCTGTCAGCTAGGGTATTGTGTACCCCTTCTATGTGTTTTGCTTTGAATGACATGTTCAACTGCAATGCTGTTAGTACCAGAAGTCGCAAAACTTGCATGACCGTTTCTGACCTGGCTCCCCTGTTGTTTAGGACCTCTACCACTGCTCTATTGTCACACCAAAATGTCACCTTTTGATCCTGTAATTCTTCCCCCAAAACCAGGGTGCATGCCCAGATGGGCATGATCTCTAACAATGTTATATCTTTTACCTTACCATCCTTCTCCCAGTCTGATGGCCACGGTTCTGCAAACCATCTGCCCCTCAGATAGCCCCCTATGCCTAGGCCCTCGGCTGCATCTGTGTAAAGATCGAGGTCTGTGTTATACACCCATTCCTCCTGCCAGAAAGAGCAGCCATTATATTCCCTAAGGAATTCCTCCCATACTTTAAAATTCTCCTTGACTTCCTTTGTCATGTCTACCCAATGATGTGGTTTGGTCACTCCAGCTGTAACCCTTGCTAACCTTTTGGTGAAAGCCCTCCCTGGCTCAATAGCCCTCCACGTGAAGTTCAGATTTCCCAACACTTGTTGTACCTGTTTTAGTTGTACTCTTCTTCTACTGGTATGTATCTGAATCAATTTCTTCAATTTTTCCACTTTTTTGGCCAGCAGCCGAAATATTTCCCCCGGGGCATCTATCTCAATACCTAGAAACTCTAATACCTTACTGGGTCCTTCTGTTTTTCCAGGTGCCAATGGGACCCCCAGTTCTCTGCACAGCTCTTGGAAGCTGGCTAACATTTTTTCTGTCTCCCTTCTCCCACTGCCTATGAAAAGGAAATCATCCAAATAGTGAATCACTGTTTTATAACCCGTTCTTTCTTGAAATATCCACTGCAAACATGTGCTGAATGATTCAAATGTTGTACATGCTATAGAGTAACCCATGGGCATGGCTTTATCAAAATAGTACTGTCCCTCAATTTTAAACCCCAACATGTCCCAATCCTCTTTTCTAACCAGAAGCAATCTGAAAGCAGACTCTGTGTCTGTCTTTGCCATCCATGCATCCACAGTTGCTCGGATAATCTGGACTGCATCTTCCAGAGTGGAATATGTCACTTTACTATATTCCTCACTGATAAAATCATTCACTGAATCACCTTCCTGAAAGGATAGGTGATGAATCACCCTGTATTCTCCTTCCTGTTTTTTGGGGACCAAACCCAAAGAAGAAATTCTCATATTTTTCAATAAGGGGTATCATATGGTCCCTCTATTCTCCCTGCTGCCTTTTCCTTCTCTACTTTTTGACTTAACATTTTTTCCCTCCCCCTCACTGAACCCAGATTGTTCACCTCCCTGGTTTGCCTTGGGCCCTCGCACTGCAATGAAAAACCTGTGCAAAAACCTTTCTTAATCATTTTTGCTGTTCTCTTATCTGGGTATCTGTCTAACCATTCTCTCCATGCCTGTATCCTAATGGGGGTTCTAGATTCTTTAAATTGCTCCCTTGTCTTTATTTCTTTATCTCTGCCAAGGTCTCCCCCTCTGCTTGATATCCGGCCATGCTGGTCAATGGTTCTGACTCCCTCTATTTGCCTGTCCCCTACCTCTCCCCCCTCTATTCCTTGACTGCTCTTTATATCCCTGCCCTTAACAAAAAAACTGTTGCCCTGACTCTTGCCCACCCGATCCCTGGGCTCCCTGGACCCATGTCGTCCTGCATCTGCTCGCTGGATGTTATCCCCCACATTTCAAACAGTCATACCGGAAATGACATTGTGGCAATGAGCAAAAGGCCCTATTGTAGGCCCAGCAACATCTCTGTGGCATGGCACCTTTCTTCCCAAACTCCCCCTCTGGAGTGGACTGATCGGTTACGTAGTCTGTCCATAAGTCTAGTTGTTTCGTTTCCCATCTTACATCCCCATATGTTGCCATTCTCTGTCGAAATAATTCATCATAGTATATCCACCCCACCCCCTTTTGCTTTTGCTCTCCTTATTATCAAGGAGTATGTGATGAGTGGAATGCCCAACTCAGGCCTCTTCTCCAATACTATGGCTGAGAATGTGGCGAAACCTACAAACCACCCTTCCCAGGTCTTCCCTGTAGTGAATTTGTCCTCCTCCTTTTTTCCTAACAAAACTACCTTTGCTGCCATCTCACTCTTCCCTATATTTTCTGTCTCCTCATATTTTGCTGCCACTTCACAGCTTACCAAGGTGAAGATATCCACATACTCTCCCTTCCATATTTTCTCTTTCGTGGCCAACGGTATGTGTTCGCCTACCCTCATCCCAGGAGCCCCTATATCTTTCGTCCCTTTTCCTTCTTTCTCTACCTCTTCCTCTTTTTCTTTTGGTGCATCCTTTTCTGACCTAATCTCTGCTAGTGCTGACTCCATCTGCCCCAGAATCCCTGTCCCTAGTGCTGAAACAATTTGGTTTATATACACTTTGATGCTATCCCCCATGGAGCCGGGTGTGTTACCTGTAGCCTTGTCCACTCCGGGTTGCCAACCGTCATCCTGGCACCCAAGTGTGGTGCCTTGTGGTTGAAGGGGTAGTTGCTCTACTAGTGGCTGTGGAGGAACCACTGTGAGCTGGGGATCTGGTCTGGGTTCCCCTGGGGGGAAACCAGACTGGTCCTGGGGAGGTATTGGCAGCACCAGGTTAACAGGGTGCAGGGGTGCTGGACTAGCCACCTTGTTGGGTCCTTCTATCAGTGGCTGTGTCCTGGCCAGGCTGCTTGACCCCTCAACTGGTTGCTTCCCTCTGCCCCCTTTTGCCTTCTCTGCTTTTCTTTCCTCTCCAGGTCTTCCCAGTTCCTCCCCTTCGACTAGTTCCCACATTCTATTGGTTTTCTCTGCCAGCTCCACTATAGCCCTGGAGGTGTCCTCCTTTGAAGGCCTTTTCTTCTTTGGAGCCATATTCCTTGCTGTCCACAAACTGTGGAAAGAACTGCAGAAAAGAAGAGAGAATTTCATTAAACTTTTTCACCCATAATATTCCCCTTATGACCCGGCCCCTGTTCCCCAATAGAAACAGTAGAGCAATGGCGATTTTTTTTTTGCCTCTCTTTTCTTCCATCCACCTCTCTTTTTCATTCCCCCCAGGCCTCAAATATGCTTTGAAAGCTGTCCCCATTAGTTGTCCAGGCCTAACCCTATTTCCTTTGCATGCCTTCGCATTGTTATGGCTGCCATGCCCTTCCCAGGCCTCTCCGTTCCTCTTCCCCTTCTTCCTGTTTCTTTTTTTTTAAACACACCAAGTGGCTTTTTTTTAAAGAATCCACTGTCCCCCTTTCCCTTGAGAGCCCCCATTCCTTGTCCCAACTCTCCCCTCTGGCCTCCTTCATCATGTTCCTGGCCTGCTGGGATGGTGCCCCACTGCCTCCATCGTTCCATTGCTTGTGGCCTCAGTTTGGCCTACACAGCCCCCTTTTCGTGTCCTCACATCCTTGTGCTCATATCCCCTTCTTTCTGTTGCCCCCCCATTTGATTGGGTTGTTTTTTCTCCCCCTTGCGCCCTATGCCTGGTATTTACTCATCCCTAGGCACTTCCTAGCTCACTAAGCCATCCTTTTGTTTCCACCACGTGGTTCCCCTGGCGTATGATGTCATGCCAGTGTCTTTCTTCATTGCTATCCTGCACCCATGCTTCTATTGTCTGCCTCCACATGGTTGCCCCAGCGTGTGACATCACATCATATTCCTTTTTCCGGTGCTATCTTGGTTCCAGGCCTCCAAAATCCCTTTCTATCACCTGCACCATTGCTCCCCCTGCTCAGTTCTCAGGGTCCCCCAGCCATCCATCTGTCTCTACTGCCCACGCTCCTTTTCCTCCAGGAGCCATCCTCCTCACATCCTTTGTTGGATGCCTTCCCCCACCCTTAGTCTATTTCCAGCTCCCCCTTTTGTTTTTGGCCTCTCAGGCCACCACCAAACAAAGCCTGCTGACCTTGCTCCTTTTTGGCCGGCCCTGCTCCCAGCCCCCTTTTGAAATTGCCCTCATCTCACTCTGCGGTGAGATTCCCCACTTCCTGAAGAGCTGAAAACCTCTGATATCCCTAAACCTCGAGCAAACTCTGATCTTTTCTTCTCCGCCCTAGTGGTGTTCCCCCATATCAGCATTAGTCCGTAGTGGTGTTCATGCCCCATACGCTTGCTTGAAAAGGCTTCCAATTACCTCCTGCAATATCAAATCTGCTCCTGGAAAAAAAGAACCCTTGCAGGCAAAGGTCTTGCCTGTTCGCTTCCCCTTTCCGACACGAGTTCCTCGCATGCCCCCAAAACAAGCCAAAGACCCTTTACCAAAAAACTGCAAAACAAGGCCCTTACTCATACTATTGCCCTAATGGTGTTCCACTACTCTTGCAGTGGCATGGGTTTGGCTCGCCTTGCTTGTTTGGCGATGCCCTTAACGAAACACACAACTGCAAGCTTTCCTGCTCGTAAACCCCTCTCTATCTTGGACGTATTTGCAGATACAGAACTTCAGAGTTAAAGAATGCTGGCGCTTGAATGCCCAAGAGCTATACCTTACAAGTTTCTCCACCAAAACGGGAATTAAGCACAAACTGTTGCAGCTTTATTCAGTTTACAGGCAAACTTCACTCAAACAGGGGTCCCACTGAAAAACGTCACACAACAAGGTTCATCGTCAAAGCCTCTTAAGCCATTCACATGCAAATTGCTTTCCATGCTTCTTTCTTATCAAGTAATGCACCCTGTCATTACATCTCATTATTAATTTACTGTATCTTT
Source organism: Neoceratodus forsteri (assembly GCA_016271365.2). Classification (NCBI taxonomy): domain Eukaryota; kingdom Metazoa; phylum Chordata; order Ceratodontiformes; family Ceratodontidae; genus Neoceratodus; species Neoceratodus forsteri. The sequence goes on from CM028129.1 coordinate 1,025,048,563, forward strand.
ATTTATTACTATATTACCATATATATATATATATATATATATATATATATATATATATATATATTATTTTTCTTATAAAACTTTGTTCATTGTGAGCTATCTCACCTGTTATATCCCAATGCACAAGCCTATCCTGATATTCAGCCAATCTGATGTGCTGCAGTTTTCAATTAGATCAAAACTCCATCAAAAAGTGGCTGAACCACTCTAGTGTTGCCCATTATGTACCTCCACTTGCCCTTCCCCTTCCTGTTGCTTGGCCATTGTTCTATCCCTTGGACCTCCCCTTCCTTCCCCCCTACCCTTCTTAGCACACCATCTTGATGAAAAGGGAAGGGGTGCACCAGGACAACCTGGTCTGCCCCTTAAAGGGCAAACTCCATTATTCAATCACGCTAACAATGAAGTGGCAAGATCACTGGAACTGAGACTGCTACTAGTACTCATATTTGAATGCACACTATATTTATTTTTTACTTCAGCTCCCCGCAGAGCCGGCACAAAGTAAAGATAAAAGCTGACAGCTGAATTACATTAACCAGATCGTGCAGTGCGCTCCATGACTGGACCAAACGCTAGCACGCACTACTTTAGATTCAAGCACGGCATGTAAGTTAATTGGTGAATACACCTCTACTCTTCCTTCACATGTATGAGCAGAGTTCTGTGGAGCACCAGCTTCAGTTGCAATTTCTCATATGGAGATCCTGGTGGAGATCGGTGTCACTGTCCATGTCAAATGGACTAGCAATGCCACACCAGACAATCGGATTGATAAAGTACAGGTACCATGATCAATTGTAAGCTGAAATTGACAAGATGGTGCAAAGTTTAGACACCATGCTTGGGAATACAGGAATGGGTGCACTGCTGCTTTAAGTGACTTACTGAAGGTCACATAATCAATATTCTTCTCTAGTGGGCTTTGAACCTGTTAGCTTCCCATTCCCAAGCCAGTGCTCTTACCACTAGAAAACACTGCCTTGGATAGGGGTGTTTTGGTCTGGATAAAGTGGAAAATCTGCTACTCTTACAGTAAGGGCCATGGGATCTTTACCTCTCCCTGGACAGCCACATGAACATCCACCTGAGATGGACATAAGGTCCCTTAGTTTAATTTCTCACACACAGGATGCCACCTGCTAGTGCTGCACTACAGTGTCAGTATTGGGTATTAGCCCAAGTACTTACTGTGGGACTAGAACCCATGACCTTTCCGAATTTCAGCCAAAGAGGTAAGCATGTAATGTATTGAGCCACTGACACTGCTAACCAATATTGAGTGTGTGCTCACCATTTGAGTCAGATAGATTGGAGATTCCCCCCCTCCACAACTTGACTTCATGTCTGGTCATGCCACTGACAGAGCAAAGGCCGACAGCACATTTATAAGGTAGAAAAAGAAATGGGCAGACTGGATGGGCCTTGCGGTCCTTATCTTCCATCAACTGCTATGTTTCTGTGTTACTATATAACCCCATACTCCTGAGGCTGCAAGCCATATCCTGCCTCTCCAACTGAAAAGATCTGGGATGATTGTGGGTCATACAGTGCATACTGTAGCCTTTCAGATCCACCCTCCACCCCACCCTTTCAAAAGCAGGAACCCAAAAGTATGTTTTGCAAACGTGCAGTGATTTTTAGAGTTTTACCATCCACTCTACTACCCAGGATACCCTGTGATTCCCTTAATAAGTGGACATTTGCCCAGTCTTGCCTTGAATAATTGTACTGTCTTTATTTCCACTGCTTCCGATGGTAGGCAGTTCCATGGGTTCATCCCCTCTGGGAGAGGGGTCTCCTAAATTTCCCCCTGAATTTAAAACCTTTCAGCTTCAGGTCATGTTCCCACCTCCTCCTTGAGAACATCAGATCACACATTTCTGTATTTTTGACATTGTTGATTTCCTTTAGTATGCAAAAGGCTTAGATCATCATGTCCCCATCCTCCTTGTCTCCAGGATAAACATGTTAAAAAGCTAGTGTAATGATCCTGTTTTATGTAATTTTGCTAACTGGAATACTGACCTGTTTTTTTTTTTCCTAACTATAAACAGTGAAAGCTTTAGATTTGTTCTGCATGGTTTTGAAATATGTCCATGAGAGATCTCTCTGACTTGACACAGCTCTAATATGGACAGTGGATGCACGTCCTGTTAATAAAGGAAATGATGCTGTGGGAGGAAAGCTGCAATGCTCAGCCAAATGTGTTTTAGCAGAAGAGAAAGTAATAGGCATTAGCTGTATTGCAAACTTACTGTATGGGTTTACTGTGCTATATTAATTAATTTGTTTAATTGCAAAGTTTTAGCACTGCTGTGCCTGTACGGTGTGTGCACACTCTTTGAGTCAGATAGATTGGAGATTCCCCCTTCCGCAACTTGACTTCATGTCTGGTGACTCAGCGCTCAACAAGAATTACACCACAATGCCAATTAAGTTGTAAAAGAAAACCTGAAGAAGAAACCCAGGTAAACTTTAAAATCCATTAAGAACCTCCTCAAACAATTTTTATTTCTGAAACTGCAAAATGATTAGTAGGTGGTAATACTTAATGAATGACTCCCATGACTATTCACAAATAGCATGAAGCATTATGGGAGTCACACAGTAACAGTAACACCTACTAATTATCTTGCAGTCGCAGAAATTAAAATGTATTTGAGTAGGTTCTTAATAGAAAATGGTAGTGTAATAATGAGCCCCTGGGTGCTACTTCCCTCTGTACCTTACGAACATACGAAATTTGCCAGCAGATAAAGGCCTAAAGGTCTATCAAGTCTGCTCGAATGTGCAGCTAGCACCCCTTATTCTGCAGCTGCCCCTCCCTTCCACCCTTACCCTTCATTGATCCTCCCCCTTGTCCTGTTCCATCCCCTTTTAAAGCAGTCAACTGTTCTACTGGATATCACTTCTGCAGGTTGCGCATTCCACCCAGCCACCTCCCTCTCTGTAAAAAAGTGTCTCCTTATTTCCCTCCTGAACCTTCCTCCCTCCAGTCTCATATCATGGCCCCTGGTGTCTTTCCCTTCCCTTACTTTGAACAGCCCCCCTGTACCTGTCTTGTTTATTCATTTCATATACTTAAAGGTTTCAATCATGTCCCCCCATCCCTCCTCTCCTCCAGTGAGTGCATGTTCAACTCCCTCAGCCTCCTCTCATATGATAAGTCCCCCATCCCATGGATCATCTTTGTCACCCTGTGCTGCACCCCCCCTCCAGTAACTTAATGTCCCTCTTCTGATACGGGAACCAGTACTGGATGCAGTACTCCAGGTGAGGTCTAACTAATGACCTATACAGTTGCATAATCACCTGCTCCCTCCTCGAGGATATATCCCTTGCAATACAACCCAGCATTTTGTTGGCCTTTGCAGCTGCCTTCCTACATAGTGACAAGTTGTTCATTGACCCTGTAATGAGCACCCCCAGATCCTTCTCCTCCTCCTCCTCTGTCTGGGCTAGCTGCAGTCCCCCCAGCTGGTAACTCCTCCTTGGGTTCTTCATCCCAAAATGCAGCACCTTGCACTTTTTTGGCATTAAACCCCAGTTGCCAGGTGTCTGACCAGGTTTCAAGCTTTGCCAGATCATCCTGCAACCCCTGCCATCCCCCTAGGTCATCCACCACTGCTCCTACCTTGGTATCATCAGCAAACAGACTGATCTTGCTCTTGATGTCCAATGATATGTCTGCAATGAATATCCCAAACAACAATGGTCCCAACACCGAGCCCTGTGGCACACCACAAGTCACTCCCCTTGGGTGTGAGAGCTCCCCACCCACCACCACCCTCTGTTGCCTTCCCTAAAGCCAGTTCCCTACCCATCTCACCAGCTTTGCACCTGCCTCTGTGCCTACTAACTTACTACCCAGCCTTCCATGTGACACTGAGTCAAATGCCTTACTTAAGTCCAGTTACAGGACATCCACTGCATGGCCTCCGTCCAGTTGCCTAGTTACCCAGTCATGGAACTCCACCAGATTGGTTTGGCAGGATCTGCCCCATATGAAGCCATGCTGTCTGCTGTCCTGTAGTCCTCTGGCCTCTAGGAGGGCCACCAGCCTTTCCTTCACAATAGTCTCCATTAGTGTACCCATGATGGATGTGAGGCTTACTGGTGTGTAATTTCCCGGTTCATTCTTGGGGCCACTCTTGTGGAGGAGCACCACATGAGCCATTCTCCAGTCCTGAGGTACACACCCAAATGTAGAGAGGCATTAAATAGGTCTGCCAAAGGTCCTGCAAGGACCTCTGCCAGCTCCTTCAGTACCCTGGGGTGGATGCCATCTGGGCATGGCGCCTTATCCACCCTCAGTGTCTTCAAGCCCTCCCGAACTCTGCCCTCTATGATTTCCCCATCTGTCACCCCCTCTCCCCCGTTTCTACCATTTCTCCCCCCTTGGATGTCACCCCCCTCTTATCTTTAGTAAATACTGAGCAGAAGTACTCATTTACTGCTTCTGCCTTATCGCACCCTGCTTCCACCCAACCCCCCTCCTTCCTAATCCTTACTATATGGTAACCTTGCTGTCATGACTTGCAGTCCGCAGATGTGGTTAATATGTGTAAAACCTTTGTTTACTTACTGAGTTTGCTTTTCTGTGAGGGAAGCTCTGAAGTGAATCCTTTAACAAAGGAAATAGAGTTGATATTTTAGCACCTACCCCCTAATTGAGTCACCCCCACACCTACAGTCTCTCCAGTCTCCCTCCTGACCAATGCTGCCATGCTTCTGTTAGCAGTTCTGATGCTGTATACACACACACACACGGTGCTGAGGGCTCACTTGCTCTTGCTCCTTGCCCTTTGATTGACTTTATCTATCAAGCAATATGACTGTGTGAGCAGAGAGCAGGTAGCACATTTGATACTTAAAGCTGTCTGTGTCTTGGGGGGGCGGAAAGGACTCCTTTGAGGCAGCTCCAAATGTTGGGGGCACTTGTGCCCTGTCACCACTAAAATTGTACCTCTGACCAACTCCTGTAAAAACGGACATCAACATAGTTCACATGGGTATTTTTTAGCATGAAAGAAACAATGAGGTTTATTAATAATAATAAATAATTCTTTATTTCTATGGCGCCTTTCAACAACCAAGGTACCTAACAAAGAGTTAAAACAAAATAGGTCATAAATTCACATCATAAATAGTATAAAAAACAGATAATATAGATAAAATGAAATTTGAATCATTCCCCATATGCTTGGTTCCACAAATAAGTTGTAAGAGACTGTTTAAATCCCTCCACGGTCGTGCACTCCCATAACTGATAGGGTAGAGACTTCCAAATGGTAGGGCCACATGCATAAATGTCCAGGCCCCAGAAGATTTTAAACACACCCTTGGAATCTCTAGCAACCCTTCATCAGCCGAGCGGAGTGATCGCCCAGGGCAGTATGGGACCAGAAGATCTTTCAGGTAGTCCGGGCCCTGTCCATATATGGCTTTATAACTCAGAAGTCTGACTTTAAAGGTGATCTGCCACTGTACCGGCTGCCAGTGCAGTTCACGCAGCACCAGAGAAATATGACAGGACCAAGGGGTTCCCGTCAATAACTGGGTGGCTGCATTCTGCACCAGCTGCAAGCAGCAGATATCTACCCCAGGTAGTCCTAGGTGGAGGGAAGTACAATAATCCAGGTGCAAGGACACAAAGGCTTGGACCAACATGGGGAGATTGCCAGATGGAACAAGATGCTTAACCCTGGAGATATTCCTCAGATGGTAGAAATAGGATTTGACGATGGCCAACACCTGCAAACGAGGTGTCAGCCATTTGTCAAAAATTACCCCCCAGTTTCACACCTGTTCAGAGGTCATGAGGGATAAGCCCCAAGAAAAAGTCCCGAAGGCAAACCTACCCCTGACCCCCCCTATCTGGCACCCCGGGTCCATAATCAGCACCTCAGTCTTCTCCGAGTTCAACCTCAACCAGCTCAAATTCATCCAATTCTGGATTTCTTCGAGGCAGTTGTTAAAGACTGAGAGAGCTCTATCCTGGTCAAGTGTGAAAGAAAGGCAGAGCTGCGTGTCATCAGCATAGCAGTGAAACCTCAGCCCATACCTTCTTACAGTGTCTCCAAGGGTTAGCACATACACTGCGAACAACATGGGGGACAACACCAATCCCTGAGAAACCCTGCATAACAGAGGAACTGGGTCAGAGGAATAAATCCCTGACACCTCCCTCTGAGTTCATCTGCTGAGAGAAGATGCAAACCACCTGAGGACTGTACTTGACAGGCCATAGATGAATCTCAGGTGACCTAGCAGATCCCCATGGTCCATAGTGTTAAATGCTGATGAGAGATCTAGAAGAACCAGGATGGAGCAATTTTTCCTTTCTCTTGCCATCAGAAGATTACTGAGCACACTAACCAGTGCTGTCTCAGTACTGTGCCTCTTTCGAAAACTGCACTGGAGAGGTTCATAGATGTCATGGATGGTCAAATGGTTCTTAAGTTGTATGACCACTACTTTCTGAATCACCTTCCCTATAAAGGGAAGGTTTGAGATTGGTCTGTAGTTCACATGGCTGTCTGGGTCCAAAGAAGCTTTCTTCAAGGGGGTGTTACCACTGCCTCCTTCAGGGAGCTAGGAAACTCACCTGTTTCCAAGGAGCACCAGACTACCCATGTTAGGGCTGAACCAATAATATCACTGCAATCCATAAACAGGGTAGTTAGTCCTGGGTTCAAACTACTGCACGTAGGGTGCATACCCTGGACAATCTGTATAACTTCCATGAACTCCGGATGGCCGAAGGTACTCCAGGAAAGCTGAGGAGAAGTGACCGAGTGCCAAAACAAGGCAACGGAGTGTGCTGGTTGGAGCACAACCATGATGTCAACCACCTTAGTCACAAAGAACCAAGCAAGCTCATCGCACTCTACTTATGAAAAGGCTTTTTGAACCTGTAGACAGGCTGGGTTACACAGTCTGTCCACAGTTAGAAAGAGCTAAGCTGGTTGATTTTGAGTGGCTGCAATCTCCCCGGACAGGAAATCTGCCTTCTTACGGGTGATTGCAGATTGATAGGCTTGATAATGGTCCATCAATCTATGATGGTCAGCATCTAGTGCAGATTTCTGCCAGCAACACTCTAACCTTTGTTCTAATCGTCGCATCTCCCTCAAAGTCCCATCAAACCAGGGGGGCCGAGGTGGAAGGGAGAGAGGATGAACTCGGACAGGAGCAACAACATCCAGGGCCACATAAATGGCTTTATTATAGGCCATCACTAGGGCCTCTGGGTCTTTGTTTGCCAATGGAAGGACCGATAGGTCAAGCACCACTGCCAGGCCTTCAGAGCATACATCTCGTAAAGGGTGGTACCTGAACATCACCACAGGGGTAGGCCTACGAAGGGGGACACAGAAATTGAACCCCAAGGTGTAGTGATTGGACCATCTGACTAGTTCCATACCCAGATCTGAGGCTTCAATCCCCAGGAGGAAGACAAGGTCAATAGAGTGATCATGTTTATGGGTATCAGTGTTAACCATCTGTGTGAGGCCCAGAGATGTTATCAACTGGAGGAAGTGCTGTCCAAATTGTGAGAGTTCATCATTGACCCAGGCATTAAAGTTGCACAGGACCATCAGCCTGGGTGACTCAAATGCCATGTCAATCACAAAGTCTTCCACTTCCTGAAGGAATCACTTCTCACCCCAGGTGGACGGTAGATGAGGGCGATCCTACAGCCTACCCCTACTACCACAGTACACTCAAATGACTCAGTCTCCTCAACTGGTACACTCATGAGGCCCAGTTCGGTCTTGAAACAGACCACAATGCCCCTGTGATCCAGTCTCAAGCGATGGATCACCGAGCACCCGGGTGGAGTTGCAACCTCTGATATAGGGCCAGAGTTCTCATCCAGCCAGGCCTCGATGATACAAGCTGGGTCCACTGTTCCTGCAAGATCTGCACTAATTGCAGTCTTGTTTTTAATGGACCTGGCATTGCATAACACCGCTCAAGTTGGAGGAGCTTCCAGGGCTGCCCGAACAACCTGCCCACCAAAATTGATAGTGCCCTTGGGGATGGAAACCAGACATGGCAGGCCATGATCTGGGTTCCATTTGGCCCCAGGGCATCTTCTGGATTTTACAAGCCCGATGTGGTGGCCCCGCTCTTTCACTCTCCAACGTTCACACCCCCAGATCCCCCAGTTTAGGTCACATAAACAGTCAATGACTGAAACAGAACAATCCCCACAATATGATTCTTTGAGAGCTGAAACTGCACTATTTGTAAAGCATTGTTAGTTTAAATGGACAGAGGTAAACTGTGCTAGTTTCATGCACAAACTAAATCAGCTTGCCAGTCGGTAGGAGGTACAGCATATTGTCACTGTTCCCCACTCAGCTTCACTTCCAGTGCTTGTGATGATAAATGGTGTTATACAATGCAAGCAGTTCCAGTTTCAAAAGCAAAATGGAAAACAAGGCTATGGTGTTCATATATTGACAGAATGAATGCACAGCCACATAAGCATAATGTAATTGAAGCTGATGAGTGAAAGAGGGTTTGGCTAGAGTCATTTTGATACACAAGCTCTTTAAGGACCATAGAAACATAGAAACATAGAAGTTGACGGCAGATAAGGACCACAAGGCCCATCCAGTCTGCCCATTTCTTTTTCTACCTTATTAATGTGCCATCGGCCTTTGCTCTGTCAGTGGCCTATCTATTCATAGTCATTTGTATTGCTCCCTTATGCCTATCCCATGCCTGTTTGAAGCCCTGCACTGTATTCATAGCCACCACTTCTTGTGGTAAGCCGTTCCATGCATCCACCACCCTTTCTGTGAAAAGAATTCCTCACATTCCCCTTAATTGGCCCCCTCTAATCTCATGCTGTGTCCTCTTGTCCTGCTATTTTCTTATATTTAAACATGTTAGACTCTTTCACCTTGTTAATGACCTTAAGGAGTTTGAATGCCTGATCATATCACATCTCCCTCCTTTGCTCAGGGGTATACATATTGAGCTCTGTTAATCTGTCCTCATATGTCTTCTGATGCAGTCCTGCACCATTTTGGTTGCCCTTCTTGACTGCCTCAATTTGGTTAATGTCCTTGTGAAGGTGTGGCTTCCAATACTGCACGCAGTACTCCAGATGGGGCCTCACTAGTGTCTTGTAAAGAGGGATTATTACTCCCTCTTACGACTTGTGATACCTTTACTAACACACCCTAACACCCCCCAGCCTTACCTACTGCTTTAGAGGTCTGCTTGGATGATTTCAGGTCATTGGTGATGATGATGCCCAAGTCTCTTTCTTCCTTTGTGACTGCTAGCAACCCCTCCTAGCCTATAGGTGGCTTCAGGGTTTCTCTTCCTATGTGCATGATTTTGCACTTCTTGCATTAAATCCCAGTTGCCACTCTTCTGACCATTTTGCTAGTTTATCCAGATCTCTTCTCATTCTGCCCACCCCATCTGGATCATCTACTCTGCTGCAGATCTTGGTGTCATCTGCAAACATACAAGCCTTACCCTCTAGTCCATCTGCATGGTCACTAATGAAGATGTTGAAGAGGACTGGCCCCAGGACTGATCCCTGAGGTACCCCACTTGTGACTTGCATCTCTTCTGACTGTATACCATTTACCACCACTCTCTGTTTTCTGCCCGTCAACCAGTTTGCCACCCAATTGACCAACTTCTGATCCACCCTGAGCCTACCCAGCTTATTTATCAATCTTCTATGTGGAACAGTGTCAAAAGCTTTGCTGAAGTCAAGGTAGGCGACATCAACTGCTCCCCCTTGGTCCACCACTCTGGTTACCCAGTCAAAGAAATCTATGAAATTAGTTTGACAGGACCTTCCTTTGTAAACCCATGCAGTCTTGGATCCTGTGCCCTATGGATTCCAGGTGTTGTACTATCCTTTCCTTAAGGAGTGCCTCCATAATCTTGCCCACTACTGAGGTAAGACTGACTGGTCTGTAGTTCCTCACCTCCTCCCTGCTACCACTCTTGTGGAGCAGGATCACATGAGCCCTTCTCCAATCTTCTGGGACCTCTCCTGTGCTCAGAGACTCACTAAACAGTTCTGCTAATGGCTCTGCTAGTTCCACCTTTAGCTCCTTAAGTACCCTGGGATGTATGCCATCAGGTCCCATTGCCTTATCCACCCTGAGCATAGCAAGCTCTTATAGGACCCTTTCTTTTGTGAAGGGAGTAGTGCTCACCTCCCTCCCCCCTGTTTCCATGATGATGAGCTGTGGGTTCTGCTCTACCTTCTCTTCAGTAAATACTGAGCAAAAGTATCTATTTAGGATAGATGCCTTTACAGGGTCTTCCTCCACACATGCTCCCTTTTCTCCATTAAGCTTAGCAATACCCCCTCTGGACTTTCTCCTTTCAGTAATGTATCTATAGAAAGTCTTGTCACCTTCTTTTACTGTTCATGCTAGTGTTTCCTCAGTTTGGGACTTTGCCTGCCTTACTGCCTTCCCTGCTTCCCTTAGGACAGTTTGGTATACCTCCCTTATATTTCCTGAAGGCCAGCCTTTTGGCTCTGACCTTTTCTGCTACTGTATTTGAGAACCAAAGTGGTTTCCTTCTTTTGCACTTCCTTTTCTGTCTAACACAATGGGATGTTGCTTCAGGTATTGCATCCTTAATGCTTGCCTACTTTGCCTGTACCCCCCTCACATGTGTTTCTTTTTGCCAGGGCTAGCTTAACTCTGTTGGCCATCTTATCAACATCAGCTCCTCTGAAGTCCCATAGTTTTGCCTTGGAATGGGATGATTTAGATGTAGTAGCCAAATTGAACCATACCATGCAATGGTCACTGGCCCCTAGGTAACCTTCTACCTGGAAATCTGTGATCCCTTTCCTGTTAGTCAGTACTAGATCTAGGATAGCCCTGTCTCTTGTGGGTTGCTGTATCAGTGGTTTGAGGCCCTCCCTCTGCAGGGAATCCACTATGTGTCTAGTTCTGGCAGATGTTCCTGCTGGTATTGACCAATGTGTATCCGGCATGTTGAAGTCTCCCATTATCAGAACCTCCCCTTTAGCTGTCATGTTTTGTATATCTTCTAACAGTAATGTGTCTATGTCCTCCCCCTGGTCTGGGGGCCTGTATACAACCCCAGTTCTTATGGCTGTTCCATTTCCTGTTTCCAGGGTGACCCACAGTTCTTCTGGCTTCTATGTGTATTCTGAATTTCTGTAGCTTTGATATTTTCATTGACATACAGGGCCACCCTCCCCTTTTTGCACTCGGTCTCTTCTAAACAATACATAGCCAGGTACTGAAGTCTCCTCAGCACGGTTACTGGTAAACCACGTCTCACTAATTGCTACTATGTCCAGTTTAGCTTCTGACATTATTGCCTGCAGGTCTGGGATCTTATTTCCCAGGCTGTGAGCATTTGTGTACATGATTTTCCATTGGCCAGATTTGATGTGTTAGTTGTTGGGTGAGGTTTGGCATTACCCTGTGTGTGTGTCGTGGGGAGACAAACCTTTTTCTTACCTGGTGATGCAAATGAACTGCAAACATGCTGAATCCCTGTTTGACCACTAGCTGAGGGGAGGGTGTTCTTCCTATTCAACGATGGGGTGCTGCACCCTCCCCATTTGCTAGTTTAAATATTCTGCAAAGACATCAAACTTCTGCCCCAATGCACTGACTCTCCTTAGTCAGATGCAGTTCATCAAATTTAAAGAACTTTGCTCCCAGAACTGTTGCCAGTTCCCTACAAATCTGTGTCCTTTTCCTGGCACCAGCCCTTGAGCCACGTGTTTAGCTCCCCTATCTCCCCTTCTCTGACCTTCCGTTCATCTGCTTCCCTCTCCCAGACTGACAGGATCTCAGAGAAGGAGATGCCGGACGAAATAGATGATAGTTTGTCACCCAGCCTGGTCAGGTGTTCATTGGTCTCCACAACTGACCGGCTGGCGAGATCATTAGTCCCTATCTGTACTAGGACATCAATGTTTTCTCCTGGTTTGTGAACAATTTTAGCAATGCGGTCAATGTCTCTCCATGCTGATGTACCTGGCAGACATCTGACCATTACCCCTGGCTGGAGATGGGTATCAACTCCTCGAATCATGGAGTCTCCTATGATCAGAAGTTTTTTGGATTTCCTTTTTGCTTTTTTTGTTTTGATTCCTGATTTGGGTGAGTTTTGTTGTGCTATCTCCTGTGCTGCAGTGTCCTGCTCTGCAGTGTCTTCTGCCTCTTTGTTTGATTTCAGAGATAGAGGCAGATACCTGTATGTAGTGTTTATATGGTTCTTGGAGGTAATATGTTGGAGAGCAGAGAGTGATGGGGCACCCGATTTGCCCCTCCTAACCACCTGCCAACCTCCTGGACCAACTACCCTCTGCGGTCGAGGTTTTTCTGTTGGATGCTGGGGAAATGGTGGGTGGTTCTTATAATGTATTTCCTCTTGAATATGAAATTTGAGGTGTGCAATCTCTGCCCATGCTGCCCGGAGCTGAGCCCTAAGATCTCCAAAGGCCCAGCATGTAGGACAGTGTCCTAAATCCTGTAAGACTTTCCTTCTGAAAATTGTTCCCCAGTACCTGCAGTTAATGATATCCATTCCAGATAAGTTGCTGGGTTTATAACCTAGTCAGAGTAATTAGAAGGAAAACAAAAGGAAAAAAATGCAAGTAATGGTTTGATTGTGTTTTGTTTAACTTGTTATAACAAGTTAAATTACTAGTGCCCCTGTAAATGAGCTCACCTTGTGGAGGTCTCACTGATCCACCCTTCCTGCTCTGCCACAGGAAATGTCCCAACTGTGGTACCCTATAAAAGGAGAGTAGTGTGGGGTGGTTGGGGATGGGGTGGTGGCTGGGCCTTTCCCTGCCAAAAGAAGAACCACTGGACTAAAGAACAAGGAGGTAAGAGCAGAAACAATCAGTCAACAACAAATGCAGTAACCCTGAAAGCTTATCCTAATGTTAGATAAAACTGTAAAACCTATAAAGCACCACCTGTAATAATTTCAGAGAAGATATACGCTGTAAGAAACACTTTGCTACAGAGAAAAATAAAACAATGAAAAGTTAGCAACAAACAGTAGCAATCCCTGTAAGTAAAAAATAAAAACAACACCACACAGTAAATCTGCTTAGCCAAAATGAGTCTTAATCATTTTCCCTTGCTCTGGTAAGTTTCTCTACTCTGCCTTTCAAGCAGTCTTAGAAGGAAACAGCTCAGGTGAAGCTAGGTGCCTTGGCCAGCAAACCAAGTCTTCTACCTCCAAGATATCAACTAACCTGACTTTTTAACCCTTCTTTCTGTTGGAAATTACTTACAGTTTGCCAGCTCCACCCCCCACATACACACCTAATCCTTTGGAAGAGCTGTGGGAGGAAAGCAATTAGCTCCTTCAATGTGAGAAGGAGACTGAAACACCTCTGAGACAACAAACCTTTTCAACAAACAAACATAAAACAAGAATAAAATAAAACACAGTGTCAAAACAGTGATTTTGCTTAGCCCAATGATAAAAAAGTCACAAAAATGTAAGCTCCACCTGTAATAATTTCAGAGAAGATATACCCTGTAAGAAACACTTTGCTACAGAGAAAAATAAATCAGTAACAGAAGATATACCTTGCAAAAGACAGTCTGAATCAGAAGATTACAGCAGTAATCTGTTAGCACACACATGTAGGCACACCTTGTAACAATGCAGAAGAAGGTATACCAACAACAACAATTTGAATCAGAGAAAAATAAAGTAATGAAATGTTAGCAACAAATAGTAGCAATCCCTGTGAGTAAAAAATAAAAACAACACCACACAGTAAATCTGCTTAGCCAAAATAAGTCTTAATCCTTTTCCCTTACTCTGGTAAGTTTCTCTACTCTGCCTTTCAAGCAGTCTTAGAAGGAAAGAGCTCAGGTGAAGCTAGGTGCCTTGGCCAGACCTTGGGTAAATCATCATAGCTTTTATCCTTCATGCACCTGATCATTTTGGTGGCCCCTTCCTGAGCTCTCTCTACTGCATTAATATCCTTTTAGTACTGGGGAGCATAGAACTGCATACAATACTCCAAGTGGGTACTGACCAGGGACATGTAAAGAGGCATGATTACTTCCCCATCTCTTTTGGTCACTCCCTTTTAATGCACCCCAACACTCTTCCACCCTTCTTGACATCAGCCACAGAGTGCATGTCATGCTTTATCCCCATGACTATTATGACCACAGGTCATTTTTCTCCTCTACTGTAGAAGGAGTGCTTCACAGTATGTAGATCCCACCTCAATTTCAACATTGTATCAACAATCTGGAAGCAGGAGTCTCCTGCAGCGTGTTTAAGTTTGCTGATGACACAAAGTTGGCCAGAGTGGTAGAATCCCTTGAATATTGGGACAATCTTCAGGAGGACAAACTGGGTGACTGGTTGGACTCCTACACTCATTGATTCAATGACTCTACCACTCTGGCCAGCTTTGTGTTATCAGTCTGGTCTATATTACTACACTTTAGTATTCTGTGGCTCATTACAGAGTCTTGGAACATCTGCAGTTGCTGAAGCTACGAAATGACGCTGCATAAAGGTTATATCTTGCTCAGCTTGCAAACTTTGAATTGTCTTTCTGTGTATTCTGAAGTAAAAAAAAAAAGAATTTTTCTTATTGTTGAAATACTTAAAACTCAGAAAAAGTTTCTGTGGTTCTATATTGATCATAAATTATATAAAGTATACCACGGGACAGCAAATAGATTTACATAATAAAACATGTTATTTAACTGTCAGCACAGCTATTAGTAACATAAAACTGAAAATTGTGTTATTTTATAGTAGCTTACAGTATTATTTTATTAATAGTTATGTTACTTTACCAGTGGCTGCGTTATTCGAATCCCGTGACATGTATCGTATATTATGTGAAAAGACTTAAAATGTGATTGTTATTTAGAGTAAACTATTGTTCAGTTGTGCTTATGCAACTAAATGAGATGAGATGATGCCTGTATGACTTGATTTGCTTTGTGGCTTTCTGCCTCTCTATCCATGGGATATACCATGCTGTAGGGGTATGATGCAAGGAACCCTAGAGAAGGGTTCCCCCCCACAGGTGCCGGGAATGATCACGTCGGCTAAAGGTAGGTTAGGAAGAAGCCCACAGGTAAGAGTGATGACCTGCTGGAGGAGGAGGAGGTGTGGAAGGTGGGCAATGAGAAATTAATCCGGGAGAACCCCAGGATGAGTGACCTTATAGGTCTGATGGGGGATTGATGTAGTTGCTCCGCCCATTGAATCTCAGGCTTAAAGCCCTCCTATTCAATTGTGCTTACACAACTAGATCAGATGAGATGATGCTTGTGTGATTTTATTTGCTTTGTGGCTTTCTGCCTCTCTATCCTTGGGACATACCACCCTGTAGGGGTACAACTCATGGAACCCTAGAGGAGGGTTCCCCCCTACAGGTTCCAGGAATGATTGCATCAGCTAAATGCAGGTTAGGAAGAAGAAAAAAGAAAACCCAATCGGGTGTTGAGCACTGAAGAGGCGAGGATGATGAATGAATGCTGAGAAGAAGATAAGAGTGAACTTGCTAAGTAGAGAGGGGGAAGATGGGGCCTCCATCTGCCTCCATCCAACAGCGGTACCTAAATAATTAACCTAAGAAAGCACTAACTCTAATTAATATTATGACCATTTTCATAGAGGAGAGGAAAAAAACCTTTGAGGAAGAAACCTCTGGGGTTCCAAGACCTCTGTCTCCTTCCCTCCAGGCTGACTAGATTTGATTTAGGGATGTATGTCATAATAGAGAAGTATATGAGTAGGGAAGATGATGACAGGATAGGCAAAAACCCCAAAAGGAAGCACGGATGATGACTGAGAGAAGCTGAGAAGGCATCAAAGGTTGAAGAGGAGACAGGAAAGGAACCTGAAATTGAACTTGAATGATGGCGGAGAGCAGCACAGGTTTATTTATTTATTTATTTATTTATTTATTCAATCTAGGATTACAATACCTTTGAGCCAAGGCTCTTTTACAAAGGTTCCATGTCAGCGTGTGCAACAGTCATCATTTTTAGTTACAAACATAATGTCACTGACTTACAGACATGTAATAACCAGTACAAAGACTTGAGCTATGAGCAAGACAAGGGGAGAGGGGGTCGATGGGGAGAAGTGAGGGTAGGAGATTGAGGGGGGCTAGGAGGTGTAGGGGTAAGGGGAGCATGGGAGGTGGTGGGGCAGGGGCAGGAGTGAGATATGGGGAGGAGGGCGAGGGTGGGAGACAGTGCAGCCAGGGGCCTTGTCGACGGAATATGCCAGGTAAAGTGTTAGAGGTGCAAAGACTGATTGTAAGTGCTGGGTGCTGGGGCATGTGCAGCTGGAATGGTGGAAATATTAAGATGGGCAATCGCAGGATACAAGTAGTGAGAGGCGCAGCTTGGACTTGAAAAGGCCAAGTGTTGAAGTGGTCACTATGTCGCTGCCAAGAGAGTTGAGCCAGTTGGATGCCCGATAGGTAAATGATCTTTGTCCTTGGGTCGTGCGACATTATGGAATATTTAGTAGATGGCAAATGGATCTCCTTGTAGTGACATTCCTATGTCTAGGCTTAAGGAGGGCACAGACACCAGGTGAGGCAAGTCTCATTATGATTTTCTTGGCCATGATGCAGGTTTGGCATTTTATGCGTTTGTCCAGTTGAAGCCATCCAGATTGGGAATAAATGTCACATGTGTGGGTATGGCGATGTGAGCCAGTGATGAGATGACAGGCCTTATTCAGGGAGGTTGCGATACATTTGAGAGCAGTGGTAGTTGCAGACCCATATATGATAAGACCATAGTCTATTATGCTGACAATGGAGCTTTGGATGGCCACTGACAGTGCTTCTGGGGTTAGGTGTTTCCTGTGCCGGAATAATATGCCTAACCTCACATTGGCAGACTTTGCCACATTGCTAATATGGATAGCGTATGAGAGGTGGGGATCAAGGGTGATGCCAAGTTACTTGAATGATTGTGTTTGCTCTAGCATGGCTCCTTGTTTGGTTGCAATGGAGAGGTGGAGTTGTTTGTTTTTGTTGTGGGGGCTGCAAAAGACCATAGACTTGTTTTTTTTTCTGATTGAGAAGCAGTTTATGATTTAGGAACCAGGATTCGATGGAGGAGAAGGCCCACTGAAGTTTATTTTGCAAATTGGTTTGGATCAGGGTCTGAGGTGAGGATCACAGCATCATCAGGTGAGAATTATTTGTTCTGGGCAGCTGGGCCGGTAGTGAGTTTAAGAATAGCTGAAGAGGGGTTCTAGGGAATGGAGCCTAGGATTTCGAGCGGACCGTCTAGGGTCCGAGAGTGTAACAGCGATTCTTACTGTTTGGGACCATTCTTCAAGGTAGCTCTTAAACCAGTCAATGGTGTCAGTTGACAGCCCAGTGTTCTGAAGCTGGACAAGTAGCAGGCGGTGATTGATGGTGTCAAAGGCTTTAGTTAAGTCAATGTAGATTGAGCCTAGTAGTTCACCAGAATCAAGTGCGTTGTGGATTGCGCCGGTGAATTCAAGTAGGGCTGTGGAGGTGCTGTGACCTTTGCAGAACCTGTGTTGTTGCTTGCACAGGATGTTGTACATATCCAGGTATTCTGTGAGCTGGTCTGAGACAATGCGTTCTAGTGCCTTGGAGAGTGGGGGTAGTAAGGAGATTGGTCTGTAGTTATCGTGGACAGTTTTGTCACCACTTTTATGGACTGGGGTGACAGTGGAAGATTTCCATCTGTCTGGGAACTGGCTAAGGCTGAGGGAGAAGTGTGAGAGACAGGATTTTGAGATCGAGAGAGTCATTACTGAATCTTGATTTACCAATGGCTATGGTAACGTATTTGTGTACTTGGTGAGCCTTGACTGCTTTGAAGTAGAAGTAGGGGGAGCTGGTGGAAGTAGTGTTCATTCCAGACAGGGGGGCTACACCATCTTTGAAGTAGTCCTGAGGTAGGACAGCTCTGAGGTCAGTAAAGGCTTTGTTAAAGGTATCCGCAATGGTTTTTGGGTTGAAGGTTGTGGTTCGTGATGTTGAGTATTGATGGGGGTTTGGGGTGGATTCCTCAGTGAGTTCCTGTATGTTGTTCCAGAATTCTGACCATTGCCCCAGGAGTTTGTGAGGGCATGCTTATAGTAGGCGGACTTCATTTATGATGGTTTTGGTGCAGTCATTGCGGGCATGTTTGTAGTTTTGGATGTTGTTTTGCTTCCAGAGTTTCTGGCCAGCCCCATAGGTGGTCTCTTGTTTTTAGCATCCTGAGGAGGTCACCTATGAGCCAAGGGTTACTCAGTGATTTGACTTTGCATTTCTTAATAGGAGCATACGTGTCACAGGCCACAGTGAAGAAGTTTATGAAGTGGTCAAGGGCAGTGTTTATGTTGGTTGCATTGAAGATAGTGGACCAGTCTTGGTGGAGGAGGTGGGATTTGAGTCAAGGAAAGTGACCACTGGGTAGAACCCTGCTGGTGATTGTTTTTGGTGGTTGTTTGATGAACTTATTTGACCAGGTGCAGCTAACAGGGGAGTGATCGCTGAGAGAGTCAGGGAGGACATTAGTGTTAGATATCCGCGATGGGTGACTGGTAAGGATCCAGTCCAAGAGTATGCCGGTCCTGTAATTTTTTCTGGTTGGTGAGTCAACCATTTGTGTGAGGTTCGCCGCAGCAATGGTATCCCTGTGTGCACCAGCATCAGTCGCAGACCAGTTGATGTTGAAGTCACCTAGGAGGATGGATTTGGTTTCTGGTGGGAATGACTTTACAAAGTCAAGCACAGGTGTTAGACCAGTTCCCTGTTCTTTGGGAGGGATGTAGATGGTGGCAACAGTGAAGGTTTTGTTTTGGGCACTGAGGAGGAGTCTCACTGGCAGTATCTGAGCAGTTGTGGGTTAGATTGAGGTAATGATGTGGTGCCCTTGTATGGAGTCTTTTAGGTAGAGAGCACAGCCTTTGGAGAGGCGATCCAGCCTAAAGATGTTGTAGCCAGGAAGACTGATTGCATGGTCGGGTACCGATGGCGTGAGTCAGGTTTAGACAACTGCCAGGATGTCAGGGCAGTGTTGGCTGGTGAAGGCCTGTAGGGCATCCATTTTAGGAAGGAGGCTGCAGATGTTGATTGATATAAATGAGAGGGCACCTGAAGGCTTGCTCAGATTAGTGGCTTTAGAGCAGAATGGGCCAGAGTTTGGGTGCATGTTGCCTGACAGCATTAGGAGAAGGAGGAGGACTACCTCAAGGAGCTGCAGCGTATTTTTTTAAGGGAATGTTTCCGCCTGCTGGCATCTCGGGAAGTTACTGAGCATCGACGATAGTGGGTGAGGGTAAGCATACATGGGTGGGGGACCAGAGTGGAGGGCTAGGACCAGTGTGGGTGTAGGACAGTTTCATGGTGGTAGGATGGACCATGGGCAAGGGGCAGTGACCAGTGTGCAGCGTGCCTATGTGGAGGAAGGATGTAGGAATGTGGAAGCTGTGGGGGAGGGAGGGAAAGCAGGCTTTTGAGGAGTGCAGTAGGGGAGAAAGACAGGCAAGAAGAAATAGAATAGGGGGTAGAGAATGGTGGAGGTGCATGATTAAAGTATGATCCGGGGTTCAGAGAAATCTTACCCAGTTCGAGAGGATCTCGAGGGTGGGAAGGAAGGTATATAGCAAGTAAAGAAACTGTCTTTCAGAGGGTAGACTTTTTTTCTTTTTCTTTTTCTAAATGAAAAAACAAGAATCCCTCTAGTGGCAGGTCTGTATAACCTGCTAATGGAAAACTAGCCACTGAAAAAAAAAACCTCCTATTACAGCTTTAGTGTGGCAAAGCTGGGGAAAAGCCCTGGCCAATCAGAGCGGGTTTGCTGGAAGCGCCATTGCCGTACCTTCCAATGAGCTGCAGGCAGGTGTCCTAGTCTCGGTCGGTGGCTGTCTGGGTGCCGGCCGACCATGAGGGAGCTGAAGCAGCCCCATTCAAGGGCATGCAGCTGGAGGTTGAAGAAGGAACAGGAGGCAACATGGACCCGGGAGAGGAATGCTCGAGAAGGCAACAGGAAGGAGTAGATTCATGTAGCAGTCAAAGGAGCAAGGGTATCCAGACATGCACATGAGAAAATGGAAAACGATGAAGTCTGATGATTGCCGCATGAGCGCAGCAGTTCAGTGAGGTAGCATAAAGACCCAATGAGAGGTAAGTCCAATTGATCTATGGGAGGAAGCAGACTCTGATGCCAGGAAGGCAGGCTGGAATGAAAGGGTATGCTCTGATCGAGCGATCGAAAAGAGTATGCTTTGGTTGAGCAATCGATGGGAGCACATGGATGATGTATGATGAGGAGTGATATCATGAGTGGATTGAATCCAGATGGCTGGTATGAATATTGATCTGGAATGATGGATGAAGTGAAAAAGAAACTTTGGGCGATGGTGGAGAGCAGCCAGCCAGCCATTAGCAAAGGGCGATGGACACAAAGCATGGCCTTGAGTGGAGATAGAATTGAATCGAGGTAGCAAGGAAGCAATTGACAATGGACAAAGAGGAGTGATGCCATGAGTGGATTGAATCTCGATAGTCGGTACGAGAAAAAAGCAGCAGGCATGAGATAAGGCACGGTGATTGATGACAGGAGTCAGGAACCAAGACGTGGCAGGAGGACCACGGGTCGCTGAGCAAATGGATGATGGATGATGAGGAGTGACGCCATGAGTGGATTGAATCCTAATGGCCATGATGGTGTGAATGAGGGAATATGGAACAAAGTTATGAACCTGAATACACGTGGCAGGAGAGCAGGAGGAAGAGGTAACAGAAGACCCAAAGAGAGGGCTGCTCGAGTGATCAATGTGAGGAAGTAAACCCCGAGGGCCCAAACTAAGTTAAAAAGACACCAAGATGCTCAATTGAATCATGAGCATTACTAGATGTCCGAGTCAGATCAGCTATGGGCAGTAGTTCGAGGAGGGATAGTAGTTGATGGGACGAATAACTACTGGTAGGGCAGGAACCCCCAAAAAGAAAACACCCACAGTGAGCTGGCCAAGGCCAGCAAACCAGGGGCAGTGCATACTGCAAGGTAGCAGATGGTACCAAGGTCTGATAAGTCTCAAAAAGGAAATTGGGCAGCAATACAGTACTTGTCAGACACAATATATCCCAAAGCACATTACAAGACAATGCTAGCCTGGTAGGGAAGTGACTGAATGAGGAGTGGCAATGCATTCCATGAGATGAGATGCTACATAGCCAACTAGCAGAGGTGTGGAGGACTTCATATAATCAGAGATAGCAAGAGCCCCCAAGTCACCAAAACAGGAGGCAATGTGCCATTTCCCTAGAATGAAAGATGCCCCGAAATGAATTTCCATGACTCCGTGAGTTGTAGTAGCAAACGGAAACAAAGTGGTTGCTTGGAGAAGGGGAGCCCAAACACCGAAGGGAAGCAAAAGGTGACAAAAGCAAGTGGTGCAGAGGTACGGGAATGGCAGCAAGAAACAAGCAAGAAGCAATGTGGTGCAGCAGTTGTGGGAATGGCAGCGCTGCTGGAGCCAAGCATCAAAACACTGGTGGAGGTAGCGAGAGGAGGAGACAAGAAGTCTTGTACAAGAACAGAGCTGATGGGGGAGGTATTTAAGGAACAACCACAAGTGGGCTAACCGGAAGATGGTGGGCATGCAAGCAAGCCATGGAGCTGGTGCAGCAGACCGCCAAAACAAGGCGGAAGCAGGAAGGGGCCTCCTACAGGACTGCACCAGAGGTCACCCCAGAGGGTCATGTACGGGATGGTTAGTTAGGCAGGGGAAGAAGGCAGTCCCCAGGAAATGGCGGGAAAAGGCAAAAGTCCATGTCGGCAATACACTGAGCAGGCTGAGGGCACATGGAAGTGGGCGGAGAGGAGCTGAAAGAAAGAAGGAAGGTAGCAAGGAGCAGAGGGAGAGAGATGCAGCAGGAGAGCCACCAGAAGCAGGAAGACAAGAGAGAGAGACACAGAAGCTCCACAAAGTAGCATCAGATGGGCACCAGAGGCACACAAGGGGAGGGAAGCAAAACAAACCAAGGAAGGAACAGGCAGGCGGCCAGAGGTGACCATGGAACAAACCCACAAGAAGTGAAAAGAGCAGAGGAGGGTGGCTTCTGGGGCCACAACAAGAAATGAATCCTGGAGAACCCCAAAGATGAGTGACCTTTTAAGCCCGAAGGTGGAGTGATGTACTTGCTCTGCCCATTGAACCTCGGGCTTAAAGCCCTCGCAATATAATTGCCCTATTGTACTCTGGGCTTTTCTTTGATAAGTCATTTGTTGAAAGGTAACTAAAACAGCAACACTTTACTCTGAGTAGCAATCATATGTTAAGCTTCCTTATAGATTATTCCCTCTGGCCCAGATATTCAAAAGGGTTGTGCCACTGATGCACCCTGGGTGATATTCAAAGGGAAAATGTCAGCACAAATCCAGATCTTGCGGAGAGTGCATCAGTAATGTATGCAGGCACAGGTGGGGGGGCGGTTGCATAACCTCGCGCAGGCCCGACATTCAGCCTGGGATGTGCAGAGTCATGCATGCACAACCCCTACCTGCGCCTGCACAAAGTTACTCCCCCCAAAAAAGGAACAAGTGATAGCCACCCACAGGTGAGCTGCCACATTGCAGGGCATAACACAGCAGCTGCCACCTGTGGGTGGCCATCACTTGTTCCTGCTGCACCTGGCGGTGCACCCCATGCCCTGATTGCAGGCATCACTATAGCCCTCGCCCCCCCAAAGTCCAATATCCCTGGTGGTCCAGTGGACCACACTGAGCCCGATCACAGGCATCATTACTAGGACCCCCCCCCAAGTCCAATATCCTCCGTGATCCAGTGGAGCGCACTGAGCCCAATTGCCAGGCATCATTACTAGGACCCCCCAAGTCCAATATCCCTGGTGATCTAGTGACCCCACCCCACCTGCCCACAGAGCCCCCACCACCCACCCTCCCATCAGCCGGGGGTGGCAGCACCCCACCACCTGCCGCCCGCCTCACTGACAGCTGGTAGGGCTGCACCCGATGGTCTCAGCATAGATAATGGGCATGCAGCCATTAGCTAGTCCAGATATGTGAATGAATTCATTCACATATCTGACTGAGTAGTACGGTGTTGCTGCATGCCCATTGGCTCATGCTGTGAACTATCGGGTGTGCAGCCCTACTGAGCTGTCAATCGGTGGGCAGCAGGCGGTGGTGCTGCCACCCACCGCTGATGGGGAGATCGGGCAGTGGGGCTCCAGTGGGAGGGTGGGGTGGGTACACTAGATCACCAGGGATATTGGACTTGGGGGGTCCTAGTAATGATGCCCTGCAATTGGGCTCAGTGCGGTCCACTAGACCACCAGGGATATTGGACTTGGGGGGGTCCTAGTAATGATGCCCGTGATTGGGCTCAGTGCGGTCCACTGGACCACCAGGGATATTGGACTTTCTTTATATTACAGGAATGCCTGCGATTGGGCTGCAGGGGGCATCGGTCCCCGACGGCTGCTGCCTGGCAGGGTGCCAGGGGCAAGTCATTGGGGATCGGCGCACCTGCATTCTAATGGCATGCAAATGGGGCCGTAATGAGATGCAAATGGCCCCCTGTGCGCCTTGCATATATTATGGCCCCATTTGCATGTCCCCTTTTTAATATCGCAGGTGCTGTGCATGGTGCAATGGCACTTGTGCCAGCACATCTCCATGCTCCACTCTGGCCACTTGCGCTGGTGCAGTGCCACTGCGCCATGCACAGTGGGGGTGGCCAGGGTGCAATATTCAAAGCTGCTGCACCTTAGCACAGCTCCGTTGAATATCGCCCAGGCCACACCCCTGCACAGCAAAGTTGAGCTGCGCCCAGGCTTGCGCCACAGCCTGGCTCAGTTTCAATATCCTGGCCCCTATCTCCGCATTAGAATTGCAGTAGAAATATAAGCCAGTTTATATCACATTATTGTGGATTGAAGTGCCATGGGAGACTAATCTTTGTAAACAGAAAAAAACTCCAAAAATGGAGAATACACTAACCTGGGTGTATATTTCAGTGATTTTAGAAAGGATTTAACAAAGTTTAAAACCCATTAATCTCACATTTCTAAATGATTACATTATCCTTCAAAGAAAAATGAATTGGTTCAGGCGACAGATGAAACATGTGTAATGTAATTGCAGATAAAAGATGAAAGTGTATGCACAAAAAAACAAAAACATGCAAAATATTTGTTAAACTGTCTGAAATAGAACCCTGTTCCCACACACTAACATCCTGAGACTGTCATTTGCATTCTGCCTTAGTCTCTGGGGAAACTGATTCCACTGGATGGCAACAAAAACCATCTAATTTGTATAACTGCAAAGTGTGAACATGAAATGGGATGGCTGTTCCCCTCCCCCCATTTTATACCTTCATTCTCTGCAATGAATTGGACCCCACAGTATTTATCCAAGTATATAAACATTAGAAAAATAATGCTCAAAAATGCATATATTTGTTAAGAATGTGTTTCTGAGTTTGTGAACTTTGTTTCACACTCTTCCAACATATAAAACTTATGCTGAATATAGAATTAGAATGTATAATTTTCATAGTAAGAATTAAAATGTCTAGTTAATGCTATTTTTTTATATTTAACATTTTGTGGAAGACAACAGTTTCAGAAGATACCAATGGTTTTCCATTAATAAAGAAACACAGAAATTCTGTAGTTGGTTAAAAAAACTGTTTTTCCAAAAGGCTAGTTTCAGCTACTGTTAATAAAAATATTAGCATACCAGTCAAACCTACTTTTCTAGGTACTTCCTAAGCTGCACACCATCAGTATTTTGTGTTTCCTCAGTCCTAGCTCTTGCTAGGTCTACAAGGCTTATTTTTAAGCCAACTTTATCAGTCAGATGTTTTTCTTGAGAAAAAGTAAATTAAATAATTTTTATGTTGGCTTTCGCTTGTGCAGCCAACACATAAAAGTAGTAGCACATTTGGAGATGTGGTCACTGTGGATGAATGCAAGGCACACATCAGTAGGTGCGTCCCTCTTTCCTCAATAAGACAGCTGCAGGTGCTGAGACCAGCAACACGTAAACTGGCCACCAGATCAAAGAAAAGGTCCACTGCAATGAGAGCCAAGCTTCTTAAGCAGCGGCATGCTTTTTCTGGTGACCAGTTTACAATAAAAACATGGCTGCATGCTGCCACAGAGTGCCCTGACCCACTTCATTTGCTGATGGGGGAGCCCACTACCCGTCGTCATAATGCAACCCCCTTCCATTTACAGTGTGTGGTGAGGGGGTGCCCAATCCCCCTCGGCATCATGCGGCCCCTTCATAGTTTAATTTGCTGATGGGCGAGCCTACTCCCCATCGGCATAATGTTCCCCTCCATTTGTTGTGTGCCAACCAGTATGCCCAATCCCCCCTCAGTTACAGAACCCCCCCAAAAAGCAAACACTCAGATGGCACACTGGGAGCCCACCCCAGCAAGCCAAATAAATGCCCCTGTAACAGAAAACATTCCTGCAATGTTTTTATTTTTTGTTTAACACCTGCAAAGCAGAAAATTATCCCTCATCGACTCTGGTGGCCCTCCCGCAACCCGCGCCAACCTTCTGCGCACCCTGCCTCCCCACACCCCATACTTACCTCCAGAGCCCTGGCGCAACAATCTTCGGTGGACCGGAACACGTCTCCGCTCTTCAAAGTCAACCACAAACTAAAGAAATACCGGTAAGCTGTATCATTGCATAAATAGGGTTTTTTCAACGTTGATGCATATCTCGCCCATTTTTAGGAATTTTGGTACCAACTTTTCAACATAGGGTTATTGGGACCCCTCCTCATGGATTCAGTCACTGTCATGGTGTTATTCAGTCTCAAAAGGTGATTTTTTTGGTCACTGCACAGAATCACCTTTTGGGACTGATTAACGAAACGACAGTGCCACTATTCACAAAGTGGGCTCTCAAAAAGCCTGTGTTGCAAATTTGGTGAAAACAATCCAAAAAATGACTGTTTTATGAGCGTGTGTCGTGCAGTTTCCATACACGCTCATAACTTTGTGAATTTGTAATATTTTCACTCCAGAATTTCAAAATTGGCATTTTTCCATACCTCCTTATGAACAGTACAGCTGTCATTTTACATATCCTGGCCGAAATGTGTTTTTGCACGTCTGGCGCAGAATAGTGCAGTCGCTGTGCAGTATATTAGTTTTCAGGACAGTTTGAGAAACTGACAGTGACACTGTTCATCAGCAGAGGTCCTAAAATGCCTTTGCTGAAAATTTGGTGAAGAAAGCCCATAAAATGACTGTGTTACAAGCATGCATTGCGCAGTTTCCACAAACCCGTGTAACTTCAGAAATTTGCAATATTTTCATGCCAAATTTTCAACACTGGCATTTTTTCACATCTCCTTATGAACAATATAGTTACCATTTTCACATCCTGCCCAAAATGTGTTTTCGCATCTGTGGTGCAGAATGGCATGGTCGCTTAGGGAAATTGATTTTTGGGAGAGATTAACAAAATCATAGTGCCACTGTTCATGAGGGGAGGTCCCAAAATGCCTATGTTGAAAATGTGTCTCTTCAGGGTGGGGATGAGGGTGGCATCAGTTCAATACTTCACTGTCATTCCTATTATGCATCTCTAACTCCTGCACTACCAATGCCAACGCCAGCGAGACAACATTCAGCATTGACAAATGCTTGTTAAAATACTCACAGTTTGGTGGAACTAGTACACTTTATCACCAAATAAAACTGCAAAAAAAAATGGAATCTTTTATACTGAAAAATGGTAGGGTCAACATTTGTGCTCAGTTTTGTTGACTGCTGCATTAAGTTCTCCATCCTTTAAATCTGCCTGGTGCTTGCACACCCCAGTTCCAATCCTGGCCTTTTTGCACAGCTATGCTGGCTGCCTGGTCAGGAGCATTATGGAGTGTGACCATGACCCATTATAGTCTGGACACCACCTACATGTGACAGTCAGTGGCAAGAGAGTCGCTAACCTTATGCATGGGATTCCCTGCAATAAAGACTTATGCATCTTTCAGTGCAATAATATTTGTGGCAGTGGGAACCAGTATCAGAGGATACTAGTGTGTTTGCCCCATCTGTCTCTATTTCAGAGTGGACTGCAGGCACAGGGTCCGGTGATGGTGGAGTTGAGTTTGTTTTTATTTTCAAACTGCTAAGAACCTAAAGGGATTCAGCAGTCTGGTACCTAGACTACTGCACCCAATGGTTTCTGCTGCCAAGTAGCAAGAGATCCTCTATGCAGATGAACTAGGTTTACTTTTGAAAGCCCAGTGCCTGGCAATGCTGACCCCTGTCATGCTCTGCACATCCATATGGGGGCAACTGAGGTCTGTGAATGCTGCTTTGGCAACATCACAGTGTGAAGCTATGAGCTATGCAGATCAGCAGCACAGAACTACAGCACCCACTGAATATTCCAGCCTCCACTAAGAATTAGGTCCTGAGTGCTTTTGTATTGAAATTAGAGATGCAGTGAATTTTTAATTTGCCTGCGAAGTGGACGTGAAGTGGCCACTTCGCATTAGCGGAGCACAATGCGAAGTCGGCACTGCAAAGTGCTCACTTTGTGTTATTATTATTACCACTTCACATTGCCATTATGCCTTAACATGAAGTAAGGCGAAGTGAGAAGAGAAAAAGCACATCACATGGCTTGCAGTACTGTAAGTCACATGCTTTAGCCAGGCAGGAAGGAAGTGAGTCACAGAAGCAGTTTGACTTTCTCCTTTGCATTTGTAGAGGGAGAAAGCATTTGTGAAAGGAGAGGAGTTACAGTGCTTGATTGCCTTGTTGCCACTTTGTTGTGTTTCAATTCCAGAAGAAAACCAATAGCTGTTTTAAAAGCTATATCTTTATTTAATTTTTGTATTGTATTTGTGTTTTTTTGTTAGTGATTTTTTTGTATAAGTTTTGTTTTGTGTGTGTGTGACTGACTGTGTGTGTGTGTGTGTGTGTGTGTGTGTGTGTGTGTGTGTGTCGGCCCGTGGACTTCAGGAGGATGGACCTAGGAGAAGGCGAGACACTGGCCCATGGGTGCAATAGGAGGGGAGTGTAGACCAGTGGGGGATGGGACGGTCATGTCATGTTGGACCACTCCCGACTCCTAGCCGGTGTTGCTTCCCCCCATTGAAGCAACAGGAGTAGGAGCAACAGCAGCAACAGCACCAGTGCCACCGGTGGCTGCTGCATATTCACTTTCTCCACCATTACCACCACCACTGGTAGCAGCAGCTGTTGGGGCTCCAGCAGCACCCCTTCCATCACCTCCACAGTCTCAGGAGGTGGCCCCTGAAATTGTAGGTGGTGGGACTCATGCCCATGTGAAGACTGTATCTGGTCCCCCCACAGCTCCCCAGTGTGGGAGTTTTTTAACTGTGTGGGGGAAGACAGCACAGTGGTGGTGTACCATGTGTGTGTGGTGTGCTGGTGTGCCGTGGCCACCGTGGGACACATTTGGGGACTGGTGGCCAGCGCACCCACATGCTGAACCACCACAGGGCAGAGTTGCAGGCTGCCATGGAAGATGCCAGACATTTACCTACTGGCCCTTCCGTGGCAATGGCCAAGGGTGCTGCTGGGGTGGGAGTTGTGCCTCACAGTCACTGCCGCAGCAGGAGGAGGAGGGCTACTACAGCAGCTGCTCCACCACCACTACCACCATCACAGCCACCAGCACCACCCTGTTCACCACCACCCCCACTACCTGGATTCCCTGCTGCAGTGGACCCTGCCACAGTCCCTGCAACACAGTCTGACATCGGCCTGGTGTGGGCAGCACTGGAAGAAAATAATGAGTGGTTCAGTGCTTTGCAGCAGCAGGTGAACAGAGTAGAAGCACAGCAGCAGCAAATAGTTTCAATGCTGCACCCGCTGCTGGACCACCACGGCATCCCACAGCCACAGTAAGTGAGGGGATTGCTTTCGGCCCCCCACCACCACCCCTGACCCCAGCCTACTACTGTGTTGCACTGTGTGTGTTTTTTCTTTGTTGTTGTTTAAACATACACATTTTCCCTTCCACAGGAATCTGTCTTGCACCACATAGTACAATACATTTTTGTGAAAATCACCCATAATTTCATTACAGTGTGTCACATGACGGAGGAATTCCAGTTGTGAAAATATGCCCACATTCTGCCTCCCTCCCTTCTCAGCAATGTTAGGATGTGATGGCAGGGACAGCATGTGTGTGCGCTCCTTATAGTGAATAACCGATTGTCCGGCAGGTTTCCTAATGTTTCTTTATGTTATAATGGTCAGTTTGTGATGAAACGTTTGGGCACGTTTCCAGTAAGAAGAGCCTTGTTAGTGGAAACATTCCCACATTTCACCACAAAGTCAACCTTATAAATAAGGAAACATTGGGATAGCTGCTGAAAATTCACTATAGTGGAGCATGCACCTGCACTCCACCTGGCATCACGTCCTAATGCTGTTGAGAAAGGGGGGGAGAATGTGGGTGGCTTTTCTGATCAGTAATTCATCCATCACGTGACTCACTGTAATGAAATTATGGGCAGTTTTCAAAGAAATATATTGCACTCTGTGAAGCAAGAAATATTCCAGTGGGAGTAATGCCCCCACATATTTATTTATTTTTATTTAGTTTTTGTTGACTGGGTAAGTGCACTAGACAAATCCTGCCTATTTTCAGGAATGACCCAGAGGAGGGGGATACAGATTAATGCCAATTGACCTTGAACCAGATTAAGCTGTTGGTGGTATTTTTAGTGAAAGAGGGAAATTTGGCCAGGCCAGGACACCGGGGAAATTCCCCTACTGCATGCTGGCAGTAGGGGAACCTGCTGCCTAACACTTCATTTCCATTTGGAGCTTGCTAGGCATGGAGCTGGACACCTTACCTGCTGGAGGCAGGGGAGCTTCAGATTGCGTGATGGAGGAGGATAGGAGTACTGTGGTGA
The DNA here is from genome assembly GCA_016271365.2 of Neoceratodus forsteri. NCBI lineage: Eukaryota > Metazoa > Chordata > Ceratodontiformes > Ceratodontidae > Neoceratodus > Neoceratodus forsteri. The sequence goes on from CM028129.1 coordinate 1,025,078,505, forward strand.
GTGCTGCATTGTGCAATCCAGGAGAGCTTCCCGGAGACGAGTGCGGAGGGAACCGCGCTATGGGAGAGTCGGGAGCTGTGGGAATTCATTGGACCGAGATGGCGGATGTTTTTTCAGCACTACCCAAGGTGACTGGCAGCCCAGAAACTACACAGGTCAGCGAGATGCGCTCAGAGCACTCGACTGAGGTGGAAAAGGGTTTGATTACCTCAGATGCAGCTCAGTTGCCTTTTGCAACAGGGGAGGAGCAAGACACAGTACGGAAGCTAGAAGGGGGGCTTCCCAGCCAGGGACTGGAGTAAGGAGACAGCCCTGCTAGATGCAGGATGGATGAAGAAGGATGGCAGGTGGATACCGGATGCACAGTGGATGACTTTTTCTTTGAAGGATACAACAGCTCAGGAGCCTTCAGGGACAGTGCAACCAGAGGAACTACAGGTGGAGGCAGGTGTTGTAGCTGTTGGTGAGACTTTTCCTTCTCTCACTGCCGGGGTATATTCAGGGGCCCCAACTGGGACATTGTATGCCCCCTCCTTCCTCTCCTTGGAGAGAGCACTTCAACAAAGGACCATGCTTTTCGGACCTGTTTCCCAATAACCGCTTGGAACAAGCCCCCAGACGGAATGCTGTTCACCTTAGATACGGGGGGGTGGGGCTTCCAGAACAGCCTGATAGACTCTTTTTGGCATGAAGGCCCCTTAAAGGATCCATGAATTTTCAGGCATCAGACATTTATGCCCTTATTAACATTCAAGGGAAGGAAACTTTTGACATAAGTTTCAAATCATTTGTGGGCCTAGACAAATTCTGGCAGAAGTATGATTCCCTTAAAACTACCCCTTTATGGGCTCCGTTATGGGCTACTCCTATCACGAAACCACTATTTAAAACTATACATGTTATGTTTAGAAATGAAAGGGTGAATGTGGGGGACATTCTGTATTGGCTAGAGAGTAAATGCACAGTATTGGGATCTCCTGAACCAGTCATTGATGGGGAGGGCATTTGGACAGGCAGTTGGAAGTTTAAAATAAAACTGCATATCGTGGGGGATTTGGTTCAACATGTTCCGAATAGCTTTTTCTTGGGGAGGGATCAGGGAGTCTGCTTTTACCCAGGCCAACCAAAGGCATGTTATAAATGTGGGAGCTCACTCCATCTTAGCAGTGCATGTGATAAAATCAAAAGTGCCTTATGTGGGGAACTTGATCATGACAGTAGTACCTGCTGCAGTGTCTTCCGCTGCAATTTGTGTGATGCCCAGGGACATGCTTACCATCAGTGTCCATATGCGGGCTAGAATAATTCAGGAGGCCTAGGTAAGGAAACCCTGATTTCCAATGCTCAGGACTGATTTAGACCACATACGGAGGATGTAGCCTCCCATGAACCTAATCCTCCTGGTTCAGATCCTCTGGGTACAACCCCTCCTGAGGGGAAGACATCTGGCTCCTCTGGCATACTTCCTGAGGTTGTACTACCACAGGAAGGTCAGGGGCACATTGCTCCTATCATGCCCATTCTAGCCCCCCCCCCCGCCACAGAGTTTCAGGCACCTCACCCAAGACGTGTGACTCGGTCTCATGCAAAAAAACTTGTTTCACCACCCCTCACCACTACGCACAACACCTTTCAGGTTCTGCAAGATGTGGATGGGGACTCTAAATCTGATTTATCAGTGGCTTCAGGGGTTCTGTCTGGGATGGAGTGTGATGAGGAAGGAGGTTCCGAATTGCTGGTCACCAAGAAGAAGTCGGGGCAAAAGAGTAAAAAGGATAAGTCTTAGTCTTGTTCACTGGCTTTTTTGACAGTAGCATCCCTGAATTCTTGTACCCTCAAGAATTCGAAAAAACATCTCGGGCTTTTACATTTTTGTAAAACCTTATCTGCAGATATTATTTTATTGCAGGAGATGTGTCTTCTACCCTTACAGACATCAATTACTCCATGAAGTTGTAGCGTTCTGGACCCTCTTTTTGGTCCTTTCATCCTGATGTTGCTGACGGGTTGGGGGTATTATTCTCCCATCCTTTTGTTCAGGTCACTGGCTTGGTAGACATAGTTCCTGGGCAGGCATTGCTCTTGGACTGTGTCTGCCGAGGTTTTTTTCTCCGTATCATTAACGTTTATGCACCCCAGGTCAAATCAGCCAGGATTGCCCTGTTTACAGAAATTCAGCAGTACTTGTCTACCCCAGGCATATTATCCTAGGGGGTGATTTCAATTGTGGGTTGGATATTAGATTTAAGGATCAAATACAGCACAAGATATATTGTGATTCTCATGCTTTGTTTAAATTATTATTGACAGCCTCCTTGACAGACGCTTATAGAACACTTCATTCTGACTCAGGGTCCACTTATAAACGTGGTAGCCTTGCAACCCGGATTGATTTTATTTTTTCCTCCAGATATTTATTACCTTATACTTTTTCATTGGCCTCGTGCAAATTTTCAGATCATTTATTGCTACAGGCAAAATTTTCACTATCTAAGATTCCACCGGCCTTTCCTGCCTTGCTGACTCAGTGGAAAATGAATCTGGCAGTGCTCACTACTGAGCGATTCCAGTAACGTTTATTTCAGGTATTGGACAGAAGGCGCCCGGTGGCTGGGATGTATGATTCCTGGGGTGACTGGTGGATGGATACTAAAATGGAGTTTCATCAGGCCTCTAAGGCTTACTATTTTAATACCCAGTCTACAGATTATCTTACCTATTTACAACACAGAGCACAGTTTTATAAACTAATGTCCCTTCCCTTGGTATCTGATGTTCAAATACAGGAACAAATAGCCATCCTCCGACAAGGCATGAGAAATTACCATTATGGGAAGGCTTGTAAAATTCATGATGAATTATTTTATGGGCTTAAGTCTTCGCCAAGTTCAGACCCTTTTTCAGCGTGCAAGAAAGCATTAGACAGTAAACTCATGAAGGGTCTCTATGATTCTAGGGGGGGGTCTTACGCACGGCAGACAATGATATGCTGAACATAGTCAGGGTTTTTTTGCAATCTCAACATAGCAAAGCGTTCCAGCCCACTATTAAATGGGAAGACTTGTTTACTTTTCTACCACCTACTATCACTTCCTTTGATTCTCTTATCTTGGATAGACCCATTACCCTGGATGAGGTTAGGTCAGAAACAGTGCATTTAAAGTCCGGGATCTCACCTGGCTCAGATGGTTTAATTAATGAATTATATAAACTCATGACGGGTGATACCATCGCCATCCTGACTTCTGTTTTTAATGAGTTTCTGGATTCTTCATGGATACCAAGTGGATTCTCGGATGCCTTGACTGTTTTTTTATTTAAAAAGGGGTTAAGCACCACATTGCGAATTGGAGACCAATCTGTTTATTGAATACAGATTACAAATATTTTTCAGCAATCTTGTGTCATCGGCTCCAACAGGTTGCTTCTTTCTTAGTACATCAGGTGCAAACATGCTCCATTCCTGGTAGACACATCCATCAGAATTTGGCCCTACTATGGAATGTGTGAGTTTGGGAGGTTGGGGAAACTATCTGGTTATTTACTTTCCTTGGATCAGGCTCAAGCCTTTGACAAGGTGGCATACGGGTTTTTATTTGATGTCCTAAGACAATACGGGTTTTCCATTAGAGTCAGAGCCTGGGTGGCACTATTAGATAGTAACGCCCAAAATTTTCCAATTGTTAATCGATTAGTAGGGGAAGGGATTGATTTCTGTAGATGGGTGCGACAGGGCTGCCCACTCAGTCCCTTGTTATATACCTTCATTTTGGACCCTCTGGTTTGGGAACTCCTTCATCATCCTCACATTCATGGTTTAACTCCATCTCCAGAGGTTCCACCTCAGTGTTTAGCGGTCTATGAGGATGACATGTGTTTTCTGCTCCAAGACGTAGCTGAAGGCCTAGTTGCATTACATGTAGTGGACCAGTTTGGTTGGCTTTCAGGAACTTCAGTGAATTATGAGAAAAGTGTTGTTGTTTTTTTTTAGGAGAAGGGGTTTTTGCTTCCATGATTGGGCAGATATCTATTTCTTTGGGGCCCATCAAGATTTTAGGTTGTTTCTTTGTGCCAGGAGACTTAAATGATCTGAACTAGTAATCTCGCATTGTGTAGGGTGAAAAGAAAGTACATTTGTGGAAAAACTGGACAATCACTAAACAGAAATGGGTGTTGATAATCAAAAAGTTTTTACTTCCTTTGTTTCTTTATCCGAGTTCAGTTTTTCTCTTACCTAGGCACCAGGAAACTCGTTTATATAGTATTTTTTTTCAAATGTTGTGGGGTAGTCGATTGAACCCGGTCAAGCAGGATTTTACATATCTTCTGCTTAAGGAGGGTGGTCTTGGTATGATTAATCCAGTGGCCTTTTATTTTTCCTTTTGTATTAAAACTACATTTAAAGAAGTATTGTCCATTAACTCTCATCCATGGGATGCCTGGACTCAGTTTTTCCTTCAAGATTTTTTATCAAGGTAGTCTACTGTAGCACCTATTGTAAAAACTAATTATAAAGTACCTTCCTTTTTGCCAGTAGTGGTAACTAATCTTCATATGTGGAGGGTGGCTAAAGATGAGGTTTTTAGGCTTCCTCGGAAAGGTATATATCAGTGTACTGTATATTGTGCCGGAATTTTTTAGTCTGAGTCAATTTTCCTAGGTGTTATCCAACGAAAATACACCTAGCTCTTACAGTACTGCAGGACGGGAGGATTCCTGGTCGGATGTGGGATGTCACTTGGTTAAGTTGTCATGGGAGGTTAGGGGTTAAAGGGAAACATAAAGCTCTGGCAGAAAGGAACTGCATTCGTTTTGAATGTGTGGGCATAGAAGAAACTCAAACTCATTTTTTCCATAATTGTCCCTATACAGTACAGTTTTGGTCTGTTTTATCTGGAAAAGGGGGTGGGGGATGGCATGCCAGATTACATATGAATGTTTGGTTTGGGGGAAATATACAGGGTATTTTTCCCGTTTTCATCCTAGTACCCTTAATGTAATCTTTGCTTGTGTCAAGTTTTATCTTTGACAGGCAAGATGTTCTTTTTCTATACAGCATATATGTATTTTACCCATGGTGGTGATTAGTCAAATTGAATCAGCTTTACAGAAACAAAAGGACTTTGAATATCGTCATGTTCCGATTTCTTTATTTCACGAATACTGGAAGCATGTCTACTGGATTTAATATGGAGAGTGTTTTTTTTTTTTTGCATGTTCCTGTTACTTCTTTTGATATTTATGCAGTGATGTTTCTATTTCCAGTTTCTATTTGGTTTTTTTCTAATGAGTTGATGTATTGATGGTTTTTGGTTTTTGAAATAAACAATTCCCCTACTCTTTGGTAGGGGGAGCTGCTGTTCTCATGTCCTCAGTGTCGGATGGACGTCAGTCTGTTGGTAGCCCTGCAGGTGAGATCTCCCTCCCTGCAGGTCCAGCTACGGAGATTTTGTTAGCTGCTGAACGTTCTGTGGAGAGTGCATTATGTGATGAAATGAATGCATCTACCTGCAATGTTATGGACACTGCTGATATTTCTGTATAGGATGCAGCTCCTTCTGTGGATGCTTGGCTCCAATGGATTTTTCAGTCAAACCCCCAGTATGTTCTGTCTATCTTGAACCACAGAGGAACTCCAGCTTTAAGCAACTTGTTTGCTGGTGACATATTGCTTCCTGATGAGCCGATGCCTGACGCTGTGCTGCTATCGAGCATCAAGCCGTCAATCATTTCAGCCACTGCAATGAATTCCCCGTGAGTAACTCTTCCCGAATTGGTTCCTACAACAGAGATCCCTTCCCGAGATGTTTTTGTTGCACAGCCTAGGACGACCATTTCTGGTGGGGTCCCAACACTGCCTGTTTGTTTGTCGGCTTCTGCTGGGGCGCATTCTCCTGTATGCTCTGTTGTGTGTCCTGTTGTTTCCTCTGGCCAAGTGAGTACTGCTGCTTTTACCTCTATGACTGGTTCTGTTGCACCCTCCCCTGGGTGATGTGTGGCTCTGATGGCTGCTTTGCTTTCTAGTGTTTCCATCCCTACATTGCCGGCAGCCCTTGCAATATCTCTGCAGCAAGCAGGATGGAAGCAAATGCCTCATGGGCTCTGGCTAACAGATCCCTCACATAACCCCTTACCAGGTTCCCCTGGCAGGGAGGCTCAGCATTTGCAGGGTGGGGCTCAGGCTATTTTTAATACTACATCTGCTCATTTGGATCCTGTTTCTGACATTATGGCACAAAATGATGCTCTTTCTGTAGTACCCTGTCTGGTTTCACCCTCTCCCCTTTCTATGGTTGTGGATAAGGACTCAGGGGATGAAGGGCCTAGTGACCGGCCTAGTACAAGGGGTTATCAAATGGATAGTGACCTGCCTGACCCTGTAGCAATGGCGGCTAAAACTGCTAAATCTACTTGGGCCTCTTTTAGACAAAGAGATGCTTTTTCCTCATCAACCCCCCTCTGCACAGAGTTGGAATGCTGTACGCCTTCAATATTTAGGAGGCTTGGAAACACCACCGGATAGACTTTATGTGGGTAGGAAGCTGCTTAAGGAATCTCTGGGTTTCTTTTCGAATTAACTTCATGCTCTCATACATGCATCTGGAGATACCACGTATGACGTGAGCTTCAAACTCTCCAAGGTCTAGACAGATTTCGGTCGAAATATGAAAAACTTAAATCCTCTGCTTTATGGTTTCCCTTTAGAGCTACACCCCTGATGAAACCTGCGATTTGGTTTGTCACTGTTCTCTTCCGGAATGAATGTGTTGCAGTACATGGTATTTCCCACTGGCTCAAACAACGATGTGACATCTTAGGCCCTCCTCAGCCCATTTTGGATGATGAACATATCTGGACAGGGGGTTGGAAATATAAAGTTAGACTTAAATCTACTAATTCTGGTCCTCAATGTCTTCCCAGTTGCTTTTTTTGGGGCCGTGACAAGGGTCATTGTTTTTATGCAGGCCAACACAAAACTTGTTTCAAGTGTGTCTCTCCTATACATTTAAGTTCGGCTTGTGATTCAGTGTGCTGCAATTTATGTTTAGAGTTTGGGCACGCTAGTTCAGCTTGTCAGAATGAGATGATGTGTAATTTGTGTGAGGGACGGGGTCATACCTATAGGTCTTACCCATGGGTCTCTCACAATACATCTGATCAACCTTGTCAGGATTCTCTCATTGTAGAGCACAAAAGAATAGTAGAGTTTCCCAGAGAGCCTTATGCACCACTTCCTCAGTTGAAACTTTGCGGGTTGAGCAACTTGAGATTGCTTCGAAAGACCCAGCCCCAACTTCACCCCCTCCCCCTTTTCCACCTGTGCTGCCTCCCTTGACTCCTGTGATTCAAGGTTCAATTAATATGGACTGTAATTCTGACCCACCCCAGACTTCTTCCTCTACCACCTGTGAGATAGACCCTCCTCTGCTGAGCCTGCTACCATGATGCCTCCTCCCACCTCAGTTGTATCTACTAGGAAAATAACTTTGAAACAGTCCCAATCTCACTCTAAGATTCCCAAGTTTGTTGTATTTCCCTCTAGTATCCTTGTCCAGAATAAATCTGACCCTCTTTCAAGATTATATTCTGGCTCTGATTTGGATGACGATTCCGCTTCCTGCTCTACAGTTTCTTCACAACAGTTTTCTTCTTCTGATTCAGATGGTGAATTGATGCCTATCTCATCTCAAAAGCCCCAAAGGATCACTAGGGATCGTACCACAAATCAGGGCACTAGGCGTGATAAGGTTTCTTGAGTAACTCTTACTGTATGACTGCTGTTCTACTTTACTACACTCTCTGCTTCTTCTTTATGGCTTGCTACTGTTAATGTTAACAGTATAAAAATGCTAAAAGGTGACTTCTTTCTTTTTCTGTCTTACACGATTTGGGATTTGATATTATTTTTTTACAGGATACGAGACTGAATACTGCCTGCCTCATTACTGCTGCTCGTAGACTGTGGTGCTGGGGTCCCTCCTACTTTTCCTATGGTACTGCTGTGTGTGAAGGGTGGAGATTCTGTTTTGTGGAGATCATTTTTGCATTTCTAGGGTAACTAATGTTTCTCCTGGTACAGCATTTCTTTTGGATGTATCTTTTTCTGGTGCCTGTTGGAGACTTATTGTCATTTATGCCCCACAATCTAAGAAAGATAGAGTTCAGTTATTTAATTATATTTGTCCTGATTTGTTTACAACTAAGCATATTATTTGGGCTGGAGACTTTAATTGTGTGGTAGATGAGCATGATAAAGGGCCAAAAACTCAAGAAGATTTTTGTGACACCAACTGTCTGAATAGTATCATCCTGAAGGCTTGGCTTTTCGATGCCTATAGGACAGTACATCCTACTGGAGGGTACACTTTTTACAAGGGTGCCCTCTCCACTAGGATTGATGTTGTTTTTCTTTCCCAATTTGTCAAGATTTATGATGCTCAGATTTTGCCCATTGAACTGTCTGATCATGCCATTTTATCTGTGACAGTGAGTCTTGATGACCCTGTTCCCATTGGTAAAGGTTACTGGAAGCTTAATAACACTTTGTTGGCTTCTTTCTCACATTGTCTTGAAATTAGTGAATTCCTGAAGGCAAGGATGTCTATGGCATGTTTGCAATCTGATCTTAGCCTCTGGTGGGTGGAAACTAAGTTGGGTTTACAATCTTTACTGAAGGAATTGGCTTTTGCCAAACATACTGAACAATATCAGAGATATCTAACTCTAAGGACACAGTTAGCCAAGCTATACTCATTCATTAATGAAGGTTCCCCCATCAACCATATTCATATTGCTAATATCAAATGGGAAATGGCAGACCTGCAATACTCCAGAGCTTCGTCTTTGTTACATGAGCATGAAATCTGTATCCGGGGAAAGTTATCAGGTGGTGGTGTTTTTGTCAGTTGTAGGAAGAGAAAGGAGGCCAGGATCATGACATCTTTATCTACCCCATGTGGTACGGTTGTTGCAGCTTCTAGGTAGATTTTGGGTGTTGTACAACAATATTTACAGGGTGTACATGTCAGGGTGGATGGCTCTGATGTTGCTATTCAAAGCTATTTGGATACTATACTTATCCCTGTTTTCCCCATCTGAGTTAAAGTCTTAGTTGGTAGCCCCAATATCCCAACTTGAAATTATCAATGCCATAACGTCGTTAAGAAATAATACTGCACCTGGCCTAGATGGTCTTACTGTTGAGTTCTTTAAACATTTTCAGACTATCATGGTAGATATTCTTTTTACAGTTTAGAATTGAATGTTATCCTCCTCCACTGTGGAGTTTCATTTTTGTACTGCTATCCAAATTTTTTTATATAAAAAGAGTGAAAGTGACATTGGTAATTGGAGGCCCTTAAGTCTTCTTAATGTTGACTTTAAAATACTGATGAAAATTTTGGCCCTGAGATTGGCTTCTGTATCCCCTTTTCTGATAATGTTGGTTCAAACATGTTCTGTTCCTGGCCACAATATTTCAGATAATTTATTACTTATTAGAGAATTGGTTGAGCAGGGTAAGGATGACTTGTTGCATGGTTATCTCCTTTCCCTTGACCAGGAAAAAGCATTCAATAGAGTTTCACATAAGTTTCTGTTTAAAATTTTAGCTCACTATGGTATCCCTGACTTATTTTGTGCTTGGTTGATGTTTTTCTATAACGCTGCTACAGTTCTTCCATTAGTTAATGGATATTTGGGGTCATATGTACAGATCACAAGAGGGGTTCATCAAGGTTGTCCATTGAGCCCTCTGCTTTATGTCTTTTGTTTGGATCCTTTGTTATGCAGTTAGCAGAAGGAGGTTCTTATCATGGGGTTCATCCGGTTACTCCTGATTCTGACATTAAAGTAATAGCTTATGCTGATGATGTGTGTCTAATCACACAGGATGTTACTTCAGTGTTACATGCCCTAGATGTTGTGCACACTTATGCAAGTGTGGCTGGAGCTTCTTTAAATATGAGCAAGACTAAGGGGTATATACTGAGTCCCTCTACACAGGTAGTTTCCAATATTAAGGGGATTTCTGTTTCTTGTAATGACTTGGCTATTTTGGATATTACCTTTGGTAGGGGTGACAACTCTTTGGTGAATTGGACTGCTAAATTGGATATTGGGAGAAATAAGGTTATGCTTTGAAAATCTTGGCAACTGACCAAGAAGAAAAGAGTATCCTTACTGAAAACATTTTTTTCCCATCTTTATGTACCATAGCATGGTTTATCCGCTCCCCACTTCGTTAGAGGTGGTTCTATTGAGCTTGGTCTTTCAAGCAATATGGAGCAGCAGGTTGAATCCCATTAAGTGGGAGGTTTTACATTTAGCGGTAAATAAAGGAGGGTTGGCTCTTTTAAATCCTATTGGTCATTTTTTTAGTATATTTTTCTATTACAATTTATGGAACTCGGATGCCCCTTCTTCGAAGCTCTGGACCCTTGTGGCACATAGTTGGTATAGGCATTTTTTCTGTCTTGATCTAATCCAGTTGGCCTTCCCAGAACCTTTCAGTCTGTTCCACATTTTTTTAAACCAGTCCTTTGTAAATTGAGGAAGTGGAAGTTGTGTCACTTACAAGTCATTGGTAAACCATGAAAAGAGGTATATAAATTGGTACAAACACTTCGTTTTGTTTCTGTCCCTTCTTTTGGTGGCATTGACTATGCTTTTCACCAGTATATTTTTCAAACTTTGTTGGATGTTTGGACTTCCCTTACGATGTGGGATGTAGTTTGGTTATGGTGCCATGGTGACTCCCAGTTCAGAATAATGCAAAGCATAAAAGTGTTTCTGACTGTACTTGTCCTTGTACTACTGAACTGGAAAGTATGGAACACTTTTATATTTTTTGTCCTTCTGTTGTTGATTTGTGGCAGTTGTTGTCACAAAAATAGGGCGATGTTTATTTATTTATTTAAAATTGGTGACCGGGAAAGGCACACTGAGCCAAGGCTCGTTTCCAGGTGCAACCCGGGTACAAGTAGTACAAGGTGGGAGACAGAGAAATACAAGCAAATATCAAGTAACAGATGAATAACACAGTATAGTACATTACATAGAGTTAGGCTGTGAGGTTTCACTTTTTGTTTGAACAGCAGAGTGGAAAAAAAAATCATCCCATTACATTTCTAGACCGTTTTACCATAAATTACAAGTGCCTGTCTTGACATATTTACAGTAGTGGTTTAACCAAAAAGTGGACTATCAGGGAGAGGGTACCGTTGGGGGGGGGGTTAGCAGTAAGAGCTGGCATGTTAGAGGGCAAACGGGTCTCTTATCTGGAATTGATTAGGGGTTTTTCCTTACAGTTTCATGAACTTGACAAAGGTACACTGAGACTTATTTTTTACCTGTATACATTTTTTATATGGTAGTACAGATGCAAATTTCTTCTACAACAACTTGAAACTACTACTTTACAGATAGTCCAATCCCTTGAGCATGGACTCCATTTTCAGTTTCTACATGATAGTCAGGTTTATTCTGAATCAGTTTGGAAATCTAGATGGACTGCTGTCCCCTTCTTGAAAGACAAGATTCGATAGCTCCTTTCCCTTTTTTTTTGGAGGAGGGGGGTAACACAGTGTTTTATGGTTTATGTTTACAGAACTTTGTTTCCTGCTTTATTGCACTCATGCTACCTTTTTCAGTATCATGTACTTTGTCCTTTATTTTTTGTACTTGTACTACTGTGTATTTTCTTCGTTTTGCATTTGAATTCCCCTACTCTTTTAGTAGGGGACGAGGGGGTTGTTTTCAGTTCAAGATTTCAATTTTTGGGTGTTATGCACTTGTTGATAGCAACCTAGACATTGTGTAAATGTAGTACTTGTTTGATTTCTCTTGTTTTATGATTTTTGGATTGTTTTGTCTGAATTTAACACAGTTTGTTATTATTTGTTGTTGAACATCTAATAAAAAATGTCCCTACTCTTTTCGATAAGTGCCATGGGATATTTAACATCCACCTGAACTACCACCAATCCAAGCAGATGGGACCTCAGTTTAACATCTCATCCAAAAGACGGCACCTCAGAAGTGCAGCACCCCTCTCATGCTGCACTACAGTGTCAGTACTGGGATATTAAACCAATTGCCAGATGTGGGAATTGAACCCACAGCCTTCTGATCTCCTGACCTCAGAGGTGAGTGTGCTACCTACTGAGCCACTGACACTGATATTAATTTATGTGCATCACCATAACTATGTAATGTGGTGAATCTCTGTAAAGTAGCAGCACAACAATTTGTTGATAACTCTGACCTATATTTTTTAATGCTATGTTACAACTTCCTTTACTTACATCCTGACTGACTGGAATAAGAGAATTTGCAGTAGTTGAGTCTGCTGTACTACCTTTTTACATGTATGAAATAATGAAAGGAACATTCCTTTTAAATTGGTGCTGACCAGGTCTTTGTCATTGTTTTCCTCTGCTTTTCTCCATCACATCACTTAGTTATTATATATCACTTCTGTTAATTAACAGTTATGCATCAGGCAGTGTTTTATGACACCACGGAACAATAGTTATTGAAAAGCAGCTGCAAATAAATACAAACCTGGTCCGAACAATATTGGAAGACGTGCTCATTTTTTTTTTTCATACATGAAAAAAAGTAGTTGAGTAAGTAAAGCAGACATAAATTGTGAAAAGAATCGTATCATTCAAGTCACAACTCAGAGGTAACTATTGGTGGTTGTGGCAATGTAAAGTAGCATAAAAAAGTACAGTTCAAAACTGTGAGGACATTCTTGCAATGCTGCTCTAATTGTAAAAATGTCAGTATGACATCATGAGCTCACAGCAACAATCACAGAACACACAAAAGTGGCACAGAGTCCCAGATTTTTTCTGCAGACCCAAAATGCATTCTGCTTGTGTGCAGCAAATTAACAAGTGTTAACACAGTGGAATGAGAGTGTTTCAGAACATACAAAGTCCCCCAGAATTAATGGTGCACTCAGTCATGCATGCAGTGGTGGCAGAGAGCCCCCAGATTTTTTCTGCATGCCCAAAATGCATCCTGCTTGTGTGCATAAAATTGGCAAGTGGTTACACAGTGAAATGAGACTGTTTCAGCACATATAAAGTCCCCCAGAATTAATGGCGCACTCAGTCATGCGTGCAGTGGTGGTACAGAGTCCCAGATTTTTTCTGAAGGCCCAAAATGCATCCTGCTTGTGTGCAGAAAATTGACAAGTGGCTACACAGCAAAATGAGACTGTTTCAGCAAAGTCCCCCAGAATGAGTGGCATACTCAGTCATGCACACAAAAGTGGCACAGAGTCCCCAGATTTTTTCTGCCAGACCAAAATGCATCCTGCTTGTGTGCAGAAAATTGACAAGTGGTTACACAGCAAAATGAGACTGTTTCAGCACATACAAAGTCCCCCAGAATTAATGGAGCACTCAGTCATGCATGCAGTGGTGGCACAGAGTCCCAGATTTTTTCAGCAGACCCAAAATGCATCCTGCTTGTGAGCAGAAAATTGACAAGTGGTTACACCATGAAATGAGACTGTTTCAGCACATACAAAGTCCCTCAGAATTAATGGCGCATTCAGTCATGCGCACAAAAGTGGCCCAGAGTCCCCAGATTTTTTCTGCCAGAACAAAATGCATCCTGCTTGTGTGCAGAAAATTGGCACGTGTTAACACAGTGGAAAGAGAGTGTTTCAGCACATACCCCAATATAAAATTATGACTGTGAGCATCGTGCTGCTGGTCCAACGTGTTCTGTAAGACGATTCCAGCAAATGCAATGTGATCATCTCAACTGGATTGAAGGGTGCCCTTTGGCTGTACACTAATGGTAGCCTTGGTGAGTATAGATATAGATATACAGTAGATATAGATATAGATATAGATATAGATATAGATATAGATAGATATAGATATAGATATATGGTTGTGCTGTGTATTTTGTAGGTGAGGAGGGGGTTGACATGGACATGCACTCATGGTATTGTTCTGCATCACAGGTCACACAGAAACTGTTGGTGTGCACATTCCAGTGCTCAATGAGAATTTTTTGCACTGAAATTGGAAATGGATACCTCTCAAGCACATGAAGGTAAGTATTTTTTTTTTTTTGGTGGGGTGCAGGGAATCATATTTGCTGGGTTGTCTCTAATGGTTTCTTATTTTGTTACTTCTTCACAGATGTCTTGAGCATCCTTCTGGAGTATGGTTGTTAATGATGGTCATGGTCATCTAATGAAACAACTTCTGCATGTTGCATGTGTGCTCAAGCTGGGGGGTCTGATGTTAAAGAACTTTTTTGTATAAGGCCACTTTGATAGAACAACAAAGCATATGGAAGTTTCCTAAAAAGAAATGAATGACTTCTTACAAGTTACAACTTAATTGTTATTTGTTCCTCCCTGGTTCTCAGATCTCAATCTAAAGTCAAGTTACATTTCAGACCCACATCTTGTCAGCTAACACAACCTGTGTGCAATATTTGCTGCAGTCTTTCCAAAACAATGAAATGGATGAAATAAAATCTTCATACTTTCCAGAATGGATTTCACATGGCTATTACTTCGCTTATTCGCTTCCTCTCTGTACGGTACAGCTACAGTACCATTTCCAATGAGTTTTAGTGATGGAGCCTTTTTTGCTACCCTGTAAAAGAAACGAAAGAAGTGTACCGTATGTGTTTTACAATTGCAGCTCTGAAAAGCTACAGAAAACAAAACATACAACTAAAAGAAGTGAAGTAGCATAACAAACAAGAGTACACATGCTCACTTTATGGTTTAAATATTAAGAAGCTTTGTGTCTCTGACTGATGGATGTGGTGGTCTGAACAGACTCATGCTCAGTGGTGGCAGTGACAAACAACAGTCCCAGTGGTGGTGGTGGTTCACGGGGCAGACAGACTCATGGTGGCAGTGGCTAACATCAGTCCCAATGGTGGTGGTCTGGGGCAGACAGACTCACGGTGGTAGTGGCTAGCATCAGTCCCAGTGGTGGTGGTCCAGGGGCAGACAGACTCATGGTGGCAGTTGGTAACATCAGTCCTGGTGGTGGTGGTCTGGGGGGCAGATAGACTCATAGTGGCAGTGGCTAACATCAGTCCTGGTGGTGGTGGTGGTTCAGGGGGCAGACAGACTCATGGTGGCAGTGGTGGCAGTGTCTAACATCAGTGCTGGTGGTGGTGGTTTGGGGGGCAGACAGACTCATGGTGGCAGTGGCTAACATCAGTCCCAGTGGTGGTGGTCTGGGGGGCACACCACCTTTTAAAAACTTCAGTTAAAACCTGTCAACATTAACCACATCATCATCCTCATATAGAAAGCTGCCCTCACAGTCATCGATGTCTGAAGTCTGACCACTGGGAAATTCTTTCTTTATTGTGTCATCACCTACATCAGTGGTGGGCCATTTCAGGCAGCCACTGTCAGTGCCAACAGGATGCTCCATTTCCATATCAGCAAGACCACCATGACTAGGCTGCGATATGAATACTGAGGTTGCAGTCTGTGCTGGTATGTGTATCTCATTCCTTTTAATGAATGTTAGCAAACTAACATTTGCAGGAGACAGGTTTGTCTGACGATCCCTGACTATTGCACCTGCTGAGCTGAATACTCTCTCAACACTTACACTAGAGGGTGGGCATGTGAGGTACTTCAGTGCCACTGCAGTCAGCTCTGACCATTCACTGACCTTTCCACACCAGTACAAAAGAGGATCTTCAGTTATTGTCAGATACCTGTTTTCAGACAAATGTGACTCAACCATTCTGTGTGCCGCACTAAGTCCAATTGTTGATGCATCATCCTGTTCTCCCGAATCATTTATTTCACAAATACCCACTTGGGACAAAGCCTCCCAAAGTAGGTTAATGCCAGCCACTTTGGATGACAGACCAAATGGAACTGCAGTCCCCTTCTCCTTGCAGGATATGCTTGATGGTCCTCCAGGTACACCTTCAGCTGGATTATGCTGCTGAGGTTTGCTGACCTTGGCACGTGACTTCTGTGCCCCATGAACCAAGCACACCAGTTGATCACAGATATTTTTTACCTGTTCAGGCCCTCCCTCTAGTACTGATTCAATTCCATGATTGTATCGTGGGTCCAGCATTGTTGCTATGGCAAAGTTGTCACTATGCTGAATGCTCAAAATGTGACAATTCTGGTCGAATACTGTTAGCATGTGTTGCAGCAACATACTGCTACCACCCTCTCTGGCAACATCAAGGCTATGCTGTCCATTCACCAATGTCTGCCTTAGCACCTGCAGCAGTGGAATTGATTGGCTAATGGAGGCAGACTCACCACTCACCACCTGTGTGGCATGTTCAAAAGGCTGCAAAATTGTTATTACAGTGTCCATGAGGTGCCACTGTTCTGTCATCATGGACATGGAGGCCCCAGAACTGTCACGGCTTTTGTACATAACAAGATATTCTGAGATGGCTTTGTATTGTTCATGCATCCTCTCTGCCGTGTATAAAGTGGAGTTCCATTGGGTGACAACTTCCAGCTTCAAGTGATGATGAGGCAGGCTGTTTTGTATCTGCAACTGCTGCAGTTGGTTACGGGCCTTTCCAGATCTTGAAAAGTGAGATAGATAAGTTGTGCAATGGTTAGCATTTAATTTATATTAGGGTGCTGCAGAAACTCCTTAACCATAAGATTTAAACAGTGGGCCATGCATGGAACACAAAACAAAACCACCATTTGTGATGCATTTCATCACATTTGACCCATTATCACTTGCTATGAACACAGCTCTCAGGGACAGAGGGTTTAGCCATCTATCAATTTCAGTCAGTACCATGTCCAACATGTTCTCACCAGTGTGTGAACAGGTCACACTGCGTATAGCAATCTTTGCATGCTGTCGAATTCCTGGAAGATTGCTACCGTAACAATCCACCTTACTGCACTGATTATTCACACTACCAACATCACAAACAACCCCCGGCACCTGCGCCCAGTGTGCAGTTATACACAAATATGAACTCCACGCTGTTTTGCCACTTGTCCATGTATCCTTACTTAAGTGAATGAATGGAGAGGAGGAATGTTGAAGGGCATGTCTTACTGAGTCAGACTCAGTGCAGAACAAATCGGTGACAGAACGGGTAGAAAAGTATGTCCTGGATGGGACTTTCCATTTTGGACAGGTACGTGCAGCAAACCACCGGAACCCAGAATTGTCCACAAAGGAGAAGGGCAAAAGATCAATTGCCAGCATTTCTGCTACAGCAGCATTGAGTTCACGTGTCACTGTATGATTCGGGGGGTACTTAATCTTATGTGCAAAAACACTCTGTAACGTTGGCTGGCTTAAACATTTTATACGGGGTGTGTTGATCACAAATGGTTGTGCACTGTGATGACTGGCAATGGCGGGGGGGAGTGTGGACATTTGATGAAGACGGTTGCACAGGTGATGATGACAAACCCAGAAATGCTGTTATTTTGCCAGATTTGCCAACCTGGGTTGATGTACCACTTGCACTAGACATACTGTATTCACCACCACCACCACCATCACAAAAATTGTTATTATCACCAGCACTGGACAACATTTCAAAGTCATTATGGTCCTCCACCTCTTCATGCCAGTAGTAATCCTCTGCTCTTATTACCGTACTACTGCACACATTTAATTTCCTACTGGGCTTAACAGTCATGGAAGGGGATAACATGCTGGCTATGGTTGCTGGTGACACGGGTGAACGCCCCACTGTGGTATTAGCTGCCAGTTTATGTTGGGTCCACAGTGCCAAGTGCCTGTTCTTAAGATGCGTATGCTGTCCTCCTGTGCCCAGATCGCTCCCCTTTTTATCTTGACTCACACGTACGTGGCAAACCTGGCAGATTGCAACGTAATCATCATTTGCATCTTGAACAAAAAAATCCCAAACAAGGGATTGTGATGCTCTGCTTTTAATTTGTCCATGATGTGGCTTATTTAAGTCTGTTATTTTAAGCGCTGAAGTGGGAAGGGCGCATGATGTTTTGGGCACTGCACACCTGGACTGCAACTGACTACCATGACTACCTATCATATCAATTACTGGATCATCATCATCATCAACTAAAACCGGTAGATCACAAGTTTTTACAAGGGGGTATTCCTGCAAACAGACTCAGACACAGCCACTTTGAATTTCTTTTTCTCCGGTTCCCAACTGGGGTCAATTACATCATCATCATATTCATCAACGTCACACACATCCACATCTTTGGCTTGGATGCTACCATGTGGACTGCACGTTGCAACAACAGCAACATTATTATCATCAGCAGCTACACCACCATCACTTGATATTTTTTTTTACCACACTGTGAATCACTGCATGAAAAATGCATGACGTTAAGTGCCATGGTGGATGGAATATCACATTGTATGCTATCGTTGACATGGTTATCAGAATCCTCAGGTTCAGTTACTGGGATATTACTGGAAAGTATGACATCATCTACGTTGCCCCTAACTTGCACTGCTTCACGCTCAATATTTTTGGCTACAGTACACTGGTCAGAATTAGAACTTGACGCAACACCTTCACCACCACTAACACCCATAACACTAACACCACCGGCTGGGAAAACATCATCTCCTCCAACTATGAGTGCAGCTACTGATTGGGCTGTGAAATACATTGCAGGAGAAATACCTTTCCTCACATCAGCAATGCACTTCTGAGTCTGCGTACTACTACCACGCTCATAGACCATCTTACTGCCAACATTGCCATGGAGAGAAAGAGCATTGCTTACCTGTCTCTTTGCAGGCATTTTGGGGAATCAACCACAAATATTATAACCAAATTTTGATTTTGATATGTTCACTCTCTGATTGGAGGGATGCTGGATGTGAAGCCAAATAAACAACTGTGACTTCAGCAACAGATAAGAGACTACTCTGAGACTGTCACAAAATTAAAACAACTTCAGTAACCAGTGGTGCTGATGAGGTCACAAAAACAATCCAATCTGGTAAAATATACCTTTTGAACGTGGGGATGGGGGGGCTCTTAATGCAAACAGTGCTGATTTGTATGGCACTACAAGCAGCAAAACTAAGAACAGATACCATGATCGCAATACAAAATCAGGCAGTTGCAGTGGATTGCAGGTTCACACTGCTGCACCTGCAGTTACACTAGTCTGTGGCATAATAAAAGTATATTATTTGATGCATGCAACACTGCACGCACTCACATACAGAACAGTTTGTATACAATACTGAATGAGGAATGTGTAGCAAATGTAAAAGTTCAGTACTATGCCACATTATGTATTGTAAATTTGTAATGTTAACAACCTGAACTTATTAACTGCTGCACCACATCCACACAACAAACAGCAAGAAAATTTCTACTATTACTGACAATATTACTGTGTGTTCATTAACACAGTTATATAACAAAAATATAACCAAAAAACAACGAAATCACTATTTCTACAACTTAAATCTACCTACACCATAGATACGCCCCTCCCCCAAAGCACACTTTCACTGTCTTTCACCACACACACACTCAATGTCGTAAATTAACATTCAAAATCCACACAAAAACAACAACGCTTGATGATATGAGCACAGGAGGGTTTCCTACAATCGATGAACTAAAATTGGATCCCGAAAAAAAGCATAAATGCTTTTTGAACAGCTTTTACAAGATTCCTATCACAGACAACTATCAGAGCACACTGTCTCCAACTCCTTCCTACTCATACTACCCCGAACTGAGGCTGTGCTAATTAAAATTGAGCCCATTTGAACTGAAATCCCATGAATCACTGCAAAATTCACCTTTGGAGCTCAAAAAACAAGGCAAAGTGAGGCAAAGTGCACTGCCTGCAATGCACTTCTCCTTAAATTTGGCAGAGTAGTGGCCTGGGGAGGCGGAGTAACGTGAAATCATTGCTTCCAATGGGCTTCTCATTCCTCATTATAATGCGAAGTACTCCGCTTCACATTGCGGAGCACTCCGCGAATCCGCCTTTGCTCAGCAAATCGCTTCGTGGAGCGGATTGAGCCTACTTCACCCACCACTAATTGAAATAATAAGTCATTTTCAACTAAGATCCTTCTTTTATTAAAAATCTGAAATAAGGTAAAATAAACTATTTTTATTGACCAATGCCTATTGTTTTTTACTCTATTTTTTGATGTGTGTAGTTTTTGTTTTGCTGTACTCTCTCACCTTTAACACCCTCCATCCACACACAGACAGATACATACATACTTGCACAGGCTGCACTTCAAAAATGAGACTTGGCATGCCTTTCCCAGTTAGCAATTTCTGAATGGAAATCAAGAAAAAATGCACACTATAAACGTGGAAACCTACATATTGCACTCTTAATCCTTTATTTCCTATTATACAGCTCAAATAAGTTACTGGACTAAAAAGATAATAATATAACAAGATAAAAAGGTAGGATCCTTAAAACAGCATGGGGGATAGAGAGGCAGCAGTTAAGTGCAGTGGACAACTGCCAGGGTTCATGTCAGAAGTGTGTGGAGGGGATCCGGAGGCAGGGCCTACCACTATGGACATTTTTTCTTCTCCCAAATTTAGCAAAATCTTTGAACAGTAAAACTGCTAGCTGCAGAAACTTTAAAGTAAAACTATAATGTGCAACAAAAGACTTTTGTCCCGGACTCCCCCCCCCCCCAAGAAAGAGAGTGATACTTTGAGTGGTGGGTGCTCAGATCAGCAATTAATTTATTACTTAACATGTACAATTATGTCATCCATGTTTGCTCTTTATATGATTCCAAATTCCAAAATATACTAGTTCACAATATTCCATCTTCCTGTAAACATTTTTACATCCATTTTATACACTCGTTTCCACTTTTTATACAATAATTCAAACATTCTTTTATTATCTTTTAAAATCATTTCTTCTTCTTCTTCTTCTCACCCCCAGACTTAGAATCTCGGGGCCCTTCTTATTATTATTTTGAGGTAACAGTGCAAAACTCATTATCGCTTTTCTTTTTATGTTGTTGTTTGTTTTATTTTTTTGTGTGCTTCTTCCCCCCTCCTGCATCTCTCCTCCCCTTTTAAAAATGTTTCTATCCTCTTTCCCACTAGCCCATCTCCAGCTTGCACTGGGTGATGGGCCTTCTCCGAACCCCCTTCTCCTACTGGCTTATCTGTCTTCTCCACTATTTGATACTTCTCATGGTTTCCATATTAAACACCTCTACTCCCAGGTCTGATAGATGTACCCCGTCTGGCCTGTAATATTCATCCTCCTTTTCATCTATGCCTCCCCTGATGACTCTGCCCTCATTAGCTAAAAACAATGTGCCTATTCTCCTGTTCACTTTTCTTCTTACCCTATCAATTGCTACATGGCTGTGAGCATACCTCCATACTCTGCGGGGCACCATGTCTAACCACGTCAGGGTTACCTGTGGCCACCATCTCTTTATTGTCTCTATATCATATTTGATTTGAAGAAAAATGTCCAGCCAAAACCTGGACCCAATGTCATTCCCTCCAAAGTGTAGTATGATCATATCTGGCGGTGTGTGTCTCTCCCTCATGTGTCTCAGTGTCGGCAACAGCTGGGCCCATTTCATTCCCCTGGTGCCTTGCCAGGACACCCTGCACTGTCTAGGGTCTTGGTAGAGCTGCCTGCCCCCTGCTTTCTTGGACACTCTCCTTTCTGACCAGTAAATGAACGAGTGCCCCCATATCCATATCTCTAGTCTCCAATCTAATCCTGGTGAGGAACCAAGATATATATGATTAAAAACTACCATCATTCCCTTCTCCTTATCCTGCTGATTCCCCTGGAACCTTGTGTATTTTGCCACCCCCTTCCTTTTTTGCTCCCCTTACTCCCCCCTTTTCCTTATCTGATGTCTCCCCCCACTACTTAACCTGTAAATGAAAGAGAGATGGTTAATATTTGTTGATTCAGAGACCATATGTATCTTTTATAATATTCAGGTTTTCTGTGACCAACCCCTTCTTCCTGTTCATTTAATCCCCCTTCTGCTGCCAGCTGTGATGCCATTCCAATTCTAAACAAGTGGGATGAGTAGTGACTTGGGTCTTCCTCCAAGAAAACCATGCCCTTTTTAAGTACTGCAGCTATCTGGTAGCCTGTGACTCTCTTCCCATCCCCATGAATGAAGAACTGCCCTTGGTTGTTCTGTCGCACTGCGGCATAAGCCCACAGAGCCCATACTGTTCAAATGGCTGTTTCTTGTGATCTTGTGAGGCGTATCAAGGAGCCATTACCTTCCTGATCTGTCTTTGATCTCCAGATCCATAGGGAAATAATATCTGCCTGCCATGTTATGTCCCCCATGTCCAAGCCCCCCCCTTCGATGTCTTTTCCATCTTTTATTGCCTCACTTACACTGAGGGCCCCGTGATACATTGTTGTGAAGATGGCTTGAAACAGCAGGCTTTCCTCCCTTGATTTAAATATGGCTGGCACTGCCCATCCAAGACCTGCTAGGAGCCATTCTGACACTGGTCTCCTCTCATCTCTCTCCTTGGATTTTAAGCTTGACTGAAATGTTTTTTGTGGGGTCCCTCCATCTTTTCAGATTACAGACTATGCTGACGGCTGCTAGGTGCACTCCTATTCTCACCTGTACTACCCCTCTATCCCATTGGTACACTGTGTATTTTCCCACCTGTTCATCCATGATCTTCCCACTTACCTTTATGTTGTGCTGTTTCCTGAAAGTTTGGAATGCACCACAGACTGTGTCATAGGCGTTGAGTGCCCTGGGGAACCCGGAGTTGTGAAATATCACTTTGGCTCCTTCCAACCAGCTTCCCATTTGTCCTCTGGGATGGGCGTTCTTTGTGCCTCTACTTGTGGTGCCATGGCCTGGAACTTGTCCAGCTGCAGATGGTAAAGGATGTTAGCTATTGTGTTTTGGACACCCTCTAAGTGCCAGGCACTAAAAGACATGTTGAGCCTCAGCCCCTGTAACATCAAATGCCTCAATACCCGTAGAACCTTCCAGATGAGGCTCCCCCATTATTGAGCACATCAACGACTGCCCTGTGGTCTCGCCAGAAAGTTACTTTCTGGTTATGCTACTCTGTCCCACATACTAGCGTGCAAGCCCATATTAGCATAATCTCTAGTAACGTGATAGCTCTGGTTAGCCCTTGTTTCACCCATGTCTCTGGCCATGCTTCTGCAAATCTCTTCCCCCCCTACAATACCTCCTCATCCCTAACCACCCCACAGCATCTGTATATAGCTTGAGGTTGTTATTAGATAGCCATTCATCTTGCCAGAAAGTCATACCATTGAACATCTGTAGGAACACCTCCAAAATTCTCAAGTCCTCCCTGGTGGCCCTTGTGATGTTCACCTAATGGTGTGGCCTGAACACTCCCCGTGTTGTGTGTGTCAAGTATTTTGTGAAGGCTCTTCCTGGGTGGACGGCCCAGCATGTATAATTGAGGTGTTCTATCAATTGTTGTTCCCTCCTTAGCTGCTTTCGGCATCCTATCCTGTGGTCCTGCAGTGACTCTCTAAGCTTGGCCACTTTCTTCTGTGGTAATCGGAATACTACTTCCTGGGGATCTATCTTGATGCCCAGAAATCTGATAGTTTTGCTAGGTCACACTTCTTATCTGGTACCAAGGGAACTCCTAATTCTTTACACAGCCCTTGGAATTTCCTGAGCATTCTTTCCTTCTCTTCTTTCCCACTCCTTATGAGTAGGACATTCACTAGATAGTGAAGCATTGACTTGTACCCTGTCCTCCTCTGAAATATTACTTGTAGGTAGGTGCTAAAGAGTTCAAAGGAGGCACATGCCATTGAACACCCCATAGGCATAGCCTTGTCAAAATAATACTCCCCATCCAACTTGAAACCCAATAACTCCCAATCTAACTGCCAAACTGAGAGTAGTCTAAAAGCTACCTTGATGTCAGTCTTTTCCAGCCATGCTTGCAGTGTTGGCCTAATAATCTGCACCACCTCCTCCAGTGTGGCGTATGTCACTCTGGAGTATTTTTTTTCAATTTAGTCATTCACCGACTCCTTCTGGGAAGGATAGGTGGTGTATCACTCTGAACCCCCCTGACTGTTTTTTTGGGTACCAAATCTAAGGGGGGGGTATCCTTAAATTGTTAAGTGGGGGGGAACTGGAATTGGCATTCTATCTGTCCTGCTTCCCTTTCTTTTTGTAGTTTGTCTCAGAATATCCTCTTTTTCCCCCACTGACCCTTTTTCTGCTTTCTCAATATATCCTGGGGCCCTTACAATGTAGGTTTAAACCATTCTTGAAACCTGCTAGAAATTGTGCTGCTGCCTCCCTATCCATGCATCCTTCTAATGCTAGTTCCCACATTTTTATGTTGATTGGTGTCTGTGCCAAGCTAAATACGAGTCTTTTTCTTCCTGGCCTTATAGTTTGTGTCTCAAAAGGTTTACCATCCCCTCCTGTAACCTCCTCTTCTCCTCCCAAAAACTCTGTTTCCAGTCTGTCCCCTATATCCCCCCATCCCCCCTGAAAGGGCTGGTTGGTGTTGCCCTGCCCCACACTGTGCTGTCCCCCTGCCATCCAATTTGTCCTGCATCTTGAGGCCAGGTGGATCCTCCCGCACTTTGAGCAGGCATGCCAAAATCTACACTGTGGCCAGGAACAAAATGTTTGGTTGAAACTACAACAGCATTTTTGTAGAAGCTTGGCTTTCTTACCCCCCTCCCAATCCGGTATGGACTGATCAGTGACACAATCTGTCCACAGGTCTAACTGTTTGGTGTCCCAATGGACATCCCCATAAGTGGCCATTAGTTGTCTGTAAAACATATCATAGTACAGCCACCCAGAACCCCCTTTTGTTTTTGCCCTTCGAATGATCAGTTGGTATGTGATTAAGGGGATTCCCATTTCTGGCTTCTTCTCCATGACTATCGCTGAATAGATAGCAAAACCTACAAACCAGCTGTTGCATGCTTTTCCCTTTGTGAACTTGTCTTCTTCTTTCTTCCCCAGCAGCACTACTGCTCCTGCCATCTCAGATTTTCCTATGCTTTCTTTCTTGTCATATTTTATTAAAGCCTCCCTGCTTACCAATGCAAAGATGTTCACATACTCCCCTTTCCATATCTTCACCTTTGTTGCTAGTGGAATGAGTTTGCCTATCCGCATGCCTGGAGACCCTATGTCCCTTGTTCCCCCATGTATTGCTCCCCCCTTGATTGGGCCTCCAGTTTCCCCCTTTGTCTCCTTCCCTGCTTTTATGTCGCCTAATGCCTTCTCTAGCTGGCCCATGCCATCTTGTCCCATTGCTGTGATCATTTGTTCTACATATTCTTTTATATTGCTGCCCACATTTACTCCTCTATTACCTGTTAAAGGGTCTAGTTGAGGTCCCATTGGTACCAGGGCCTGGTCCCCTGTGGCATCAGTTGTTGTAAGCAGAGGTCTTGGCAAAATGGGCGTGGCTGGTGTCAATGGGGTTGGAGATGCAGGAACTGCATCAGGGATCATGAGGGATGCTGGGGTGGGGGGGCTGAGGCGTGAGGATGACTGGATCTGGCCTTTCTGGGCTGGCTGGTCTAAGTGGCCACCTATTTGGGCTTGGTGACTGGGTTGGTGCCCTGGGCACCTTTGCTGGTCTACATCCCCTGCCATTGCCTCGTCCTTTGTCCCCTTACTGTTTTTTCTTTGATCTCTGGGTCTCCATGTACTTCACTAATTCCCATACCTTATTAGCCCATTTCACCAGCTCAATGATCACTTTGTATGCCTCTTCCTTGGTCGGCTTGTCCTTTTTCAGGTCCATCATCTTTATTGGGTCCTACGTGGTAAACAAACTGCTGCAAAAAAGATAGCCATGTTAATCTCACAGAACTTCCATACTACTAATTATTCCATCTGTGTGCATTGCTCCCCCTACCACTGTTTCTTGGTAATAGCCTGGCCCCCCTCATCCACAGCATCTTCATCATATGCTGGTTAACAATGTTTATTTATTTCAGTACTCGGAAAATCATTTGAGCTCAGAGTTTACATAGGTTCCACATCAGAACATTTCAATACAACAGATAAGTGAAATTATGCAAAGGATTGCAGAAATACAAAGGTAAACAAACAGGATTATATATCAAACACAGTACAGGTCACAGGAAAACAGACAATTTACAGTGCCCAATGGTGAAACCAGTCAGTTATCAGCAAACAAGAGGTTGTTTGGAGTGTTTCTAAGTGCTAAAGAAAAAAGAAAAAAGGGGCTGAAGGGGAGGAGCAGAAGTGCAATGTGCAAAAGGAGAGCATAATATCAGTATAGCAGTAGGGATAGGAGGGAGGTGACTAGACTGGAGGCAAGGGGAGAGGGTGCTAGGTGTGTGGGGGGAGCAGGAGGTCCTACTTATGGGAGAGAGGGAAGGGTTGGGGGGCAGGGGATGGAAGTAATGATGGGGTGGAAAGGTGGTGCTAGCAATGGCAGGCACATCGAGATTCGCATATCAAAAAGAGCTTCAAGTTCAATGTTAGCAAAATGGTTTACAAAGTTATTAACACTGTGCTTGGAAATCTGTTTTAAACGACTCCATAGTCAAGGACAAACATAACTCCTACACAGCAGCTGCTCATGGTCTGTGCCCAGTAACCAAAAAAAACCCCAGTAGAATAATGATCCTCCGGGATAAAAAAAAACTCCTGCTCTACATGTGGTCACATTCTCCTATTCTGATTTTAAAAGAAAATTAGGCCTTCCATGCGTATTTGTTAGATCGTGTCAAAGATTGCTTGCCTGTTAATAGTTTTTTGCTATTGGATTCAGCTGCGTTATGGCCACCTTTGTGTGCAGCCAGGCCTTCTCCCTTCTAGTGCTGCTGGCGCATACCATCCCTCCCCCTGTTACTATCCATGTTGCCCCAGCCAAAAGCATGACCTTTCCTATCCTCATGTCTGGGACAGGGCCTCAATTCTTAGGCCCCACTTTGATTATTTCCAAAACCAGCCTTGTGGCATGATGTCATCTAGTATGGTATCTGCCTTCCTACTACATTGGCATGGGACCTGCAGACCCCTGCTCCATCCTACTTGAACCCGAACCCACAACTGTGTTTTTCATGACCTTCCTCCTGGGTATCTATTCGGCTATTATGAGAAAACTCTTTTTATTTCTGTGTCCTTCTGCTGCTGACTGTGTTAACCAAATGCCTTAGCTGGGGACACTCACGGGGGCCACGTGGCATGATGTCCACAAAACGGTGTCAGCATGTGGCCTCTTGAGGCCTGCTAGAGTTCCCATGGGGTTTTTGTGGCATGACTCCGTGCCATGGGTGACTTCCCCTTAACTGACCAGTGCTCTCCTTCCTGCCCTAGTGCTCCACTTTCCTCCTCTCCTCTTGCCAACAAGCAGAAACCTTGGCTCCCCAGTCGATCCTTGTCTTCCTTCTGTGTGAGGCCTTTGGCCCACTCACCTGTAATGCTACCAACGAATTCCATCATTTGCATCCAGTCCCCACTTCAAATGCAGTCATCCTTTTAAAACCCCCTGTTAAAGAGCTCTACTCCCGCTATCTCTTGCTTCATTTTACCCAGCCGACCTTTCTTAACATTCACCATGTATCCCACGGACTCCCTAGTAAAGCTGCCCGGTTCTTTCTTCCCCTCAGTAAAGTGATGAAAACATGGCCTAATACACAAAAAACACCATAAAACAGCCTGAAGAAACTGTTTCTCAATCCTAGGACAGATAACCACAGGACATCAATTGTGCTACCCTTCACGCTGTAAGCACCTACATTATAAAAGCCCCCCCCACATGTTTCCTCATTTGCAACTTCCCCCTTTAGCTGCTGATCCACATGGCCTGTGGTTCCCAATCCTCTTGTAGTAAAAAAAAAAACTGAACTTTTATTTTAGTTTTATTCTTTCCATTGATAACGCTTGATCCGCCCGGTGGCACAATGTAAGTAAGATACCTAAATGTATATTCTTTTACTTTAAGAACCTAGCTGATCTGATGTGCTGCTCTCAAACAACTTAAAAGCTGTGGAGTAGCAACTAAAAACAGAGTGCTTCTTGACCTTCTTCAGTGCCTTAAGAATCCCCTTTAAGCCCCTACTTTTTCTACCCTAGTGACCAATCTCTTCAGTGCCTTAAGAACCCCCTTAAGCCCCTACTTGTTCTACCCCAGCGACCAATCTGCTTCTGTTTCCTCCTTTCTCCATTCCCTCCCCTTTTGTGATGTCATCTCTACTTCCATGCTGCTCTCAAACAACTTAAAAACTGTAGAGTAGCAACTAAAAATAGAGGGCTTCTTGACCCTCGTCAGTCCCTTAAGAACCTACTTTTCCTACACCAGCTACCAATCTGCTTCTCTTTCCTCCTTTCTCCATCCACTCCCTTTTGTGATGTCATCTCTACTTCTGTCCCCTTTTTGTGAGTCACCTCTTGGCAGGCCACTCCCCTTTCCTTTATTATCCTTGTTCCTCCCCCCCACCTTGTGTTTTCTATGGTCAGGTCACCTTTTTCCTGGGGGTTTCCCTGGACAATCCAGTCTGCCTTTTAATAGCAAACCCCATTTTACTAGGTAATGGTTGATGCTTGTAACATGCAGAGGTTACTGGTGAATGCTTTTTCATTGAAAATGAGTAGACTATCGACAGTAGAGGGCAGAGACTGTCTGGTTGTTCGAGTCTTTTTCTTGAGTCAGATAGGGGGGGTAATCTACTCACTACCAAACATTAATACCAAAATATTTCAATGGATGGTAGCTAGGATTTAAGAGTTTGTAAAAGAGAAAACAAATTGAGATTGTTTGGGGACTTTGATGCAGATTTGACTCAATCTAAACAAAATAAACTAAAAGATAGTTTTTCTATTTGGGGATTGCAGCAAATAATACAAAAACCTACTTGTTGCAAAAAGTCAACAAATAAAGGTTCAATATTGGACATGATTATTTTTGAAGGCAATGATCTACAGCAGTATGAAATATTACCCTTGAACTGCGGAGATCACTATCAAGTTAAATTCATACTACATTCGGATAAACCAAAGAGTCCTAAACAGACTTGCTTTTGGAAGCTACTGTAGATATCAGGAAATGTAATTTAACATTTTTTAGACACAGTTTGCAAGTAGTACAATGTGACAGGTATGAAGTTATACCTGATCTCAATGTTGTAATTCAGGACTTTACAAAAACATTTATTTAAATATGTAACAAACATGCACAATAAATTCAAATGACTCTACACAAAAATCACTTGTCATGGATATCAGATAGAATTAAAAAATTATTATGCATAAAGAATATGATTTGGAAATATGGAAGGCAAGATAGACAGGTAACTTATAAGACTGGGCACTTTTTAAAAGATAGCTAAAAAATATACAAACCAAATAAAATACTAGAAATGTACAAACCACTTTCAGAATCAGATTTGTTAAAAATCACCAGCAGAGATGCTTGAAAATAGGAATATCATGAATAATCAACCTAAGGTATCAGAGATTTTTGAACCACCACTTTGAATTGCTGGATTTAGACTTAAAGGAGAACTGCACAGAATCTGTATGCCATTTTTGCCTGTAGAAGCTGTTTTTATGGCTGTGTGTGGGGTGTGTGCCTCAGGACTGGAGGATGGCTCATGTGGTGCCCCTCCACAAGAGTGGCCCCAAGGACGAACCGGGAAACTACAGACCAGTGAGCCTCACATCCATCGTGGGTAAACTAATGGAGACTATCCTGAAGGAGAGGCTGGTGGCCCTCCTAGAGGCCAAAGGACTACAGGACAGCAGACAGTATGGCTTCATACATGGCAGATCCTGCAAAACCAACCTGGTTGAGTTCTATGACTGGGTAACTAGGCAACTGGATAGGGGCCATGCAGTGGATGTCCTGTATCTGGACTTCAGTAAGGCATTTGACTCAGTGCCACATGCAAGGCTGGGAAGGAAGTTAGTAGGCACAGGGGTGGGTGCAAAGCTGGTGAGATGGGTAGGAAACTGGCTGCAGGGAAGGCAACAGAGGGTGGTGCTGGCTAGGGAGCTCTCACACCCAAGGGCAGTGACAAGCGGTGTTCCACAGGGCTAGGTGTTGGGACCAGTGTTGTTTGGAATATTCATTGCAGAAATATCATAGGACATCAAGAGCAAGATCAGTCTGTTTGCTGATGATACCAAGGTAGGCACGGTGGTGGATGACCTAGGGGGATGGCAGGGGTTGCAGGATGATCTGGCAAAGCTTGAAACCTGGTCAGACACCTGGCAACTGGGGTTTAATGCCAAAAAGTGCAAGGTGCTGCATTTTGGGATGAAGAACCCAAGGAGGAGTTACCAGCTAGGGGGAGTGCAGCTAACCCAGACAGAGGATGAGAACGATCTTGGTGTGCTCATTACAGGATCAATGAACAACTCAGAACAATGTAGGAAGGTTTGCTGCAAAGGCCAACAAAATGCTGGGTTGTATTGCAAGGGGTATATCCTCGAGGAGGGAGGAGGTGATTCTGCCACTGTATAGATCATTAGTTAGACCACACCTGGAGTACTGCATGCAGTACTGGTGTCCGTATCTGAAGAGGGACATTAAGTTACTGGAGGGGGTGCAGCGCAGGGCGACAGAGATGATCAAGGGGCTGGGGGACTTATCATACGAGAGGAGTTTGAAGGAGTTGAACATGTACTCACTGGAGGAGAGGAGAGAGGAGACAGGGTGACATGATTGAAACCTTTAAATACATGAAAGGAATAAACAAGACAGGAACAGAGGGGCTGTTCAAAGTAAGGGAGGAGAGCCACCAGGGGCCATGATATGAGACTGGAGTGAGGAAGGTTCAGGAGGAGATGAGGAGACACTTTTTTACAGAGAGGGTGGTAGCTGGGTGGAATACATTACCTACAGAAGTGGTATGCAGTAGAACAGTGCACTGCTTCAAACGAGGATGGGACAGGACAAGGGGGAGGGTTAATGAAGGGGAAGGGTGGAAGGGAGGGGCAGCTGCAGAATAAGGATTGCTAGCTGCACATTCGAAGCAGACTTGATAGACTGCTAGGCCTTTATCTGCTGGAAAATTTCGTATGTTCGCATGTTCGAATTTGGGGATCAATCTGTTGCCTTAAAATGGCCAATAGTAACATCTTCCACTGAACTTTTAAAAAGTATTCTTCCAAAAGTCCAACAGTGCTCATAACACTCTGCCACAATCGGCCGCTATGGAGTAACAGCCACACTATTTCAGCTGTTACTTCTATATTTCAGGACAAGAACTGCACATGCACACCTCACATACATGTGCAGTTCTGCTGGAGCTGCCATATTGTGAATGACAGAATGCCACTCATCCCAACTACGTATGTGCAAATGCTGCACATGTGCAGTTGTGTCACCACTACCATCTTGCAGATGACAATCCTCCCACACCCTCCCACTGCTCCTGTCCTCCCTGATCCCTCTGTTCCCTCCCAGCACCAGCAGAAAATAAAACCCTCCCACTCCCTCGCACTGCTGTTGTCCTCCCCACTCTTCCCATTCCCCGTCCCTGCACTAACATCAGGGTGCCCAGTCCCAGTGTCAGCATCATGTACCCTCCAACTCATGTAGCACACTGGGAACCCACCTCAGTGTGCCCAAATTTGTTTTTTTCTTTTGTGTCTGCATCAACATTGCAGTGCCCAATCCCCATGTCGGCATCATGTATTCCCCCCAACGCATGTGGCACACTGAGATCCCACCCCAGAGTGCCCAACTATATGCTTTTCTTTCTTTTTTCCCCTGTAAATTAAAGAAAACCATCCCTGTCTTTTTTGTCAACCTGTAAAAAAGAAAATGGTCCCTTCTCATCGCCCCAGTCCCCTCCCCCATATCCCCACCTCACTGAGCACCCACCTCCCTGCACCCCTCACCGCATACCTCACTCTGGAGGTCAGCGCTGTCATCTTCTCTGGACTGGGACATGTCTGCACTCTTCAAAGCTGAACCGCAAACTGAAAGAAGCAAAGGTAAGCATGGTATAATGGCAGTCAAAAGGGTTTTCAACCTATTTTGATATATAAGCCATTTCTAGAAATTTTGGCCCCAAATTTTCAACATGGGGTTCTTGGGACCCCTCCTCATGAAACTATTACTGTCATTTTGTTACTCAGTCCCAAAAAGTGATCTCATGGTCGCTGCGTAGAATCACCTATCATGACCGATTAACAAAACAACAGTGCCACTATTCATGAGGTGGGGTCCAAAATGCCCAAGTTGCAAATTTAGTGAAAACTTCAAAAAAAATGACTGTATTATGAGCATGCATTGTGTAGTTTCTATGCACGCACCTAACTTCACCAACTTTTTATATTTTCACTTCAGATTTTCAACATTGCCATTTATGCACTCCTCATTATTAACAGTATAGCTGTCATTTTTCACATATTGCCCAACACATATTTTCATACCTGTGGCACAGAATGGCATGGTTGCTCTACAAAATCACCTTTCTGGACAAGTGAACAAAATGACAGTGGCACTCTTCATGAGGTGGGGTCCCCAAAAGGCCTTGTTGAAAATTTGGTGCAACAACTCCAAAAAATGGCTGAGTTACACCCGGGCATTCAAAATTGTATACGTACACATGTAACTTTAGTCATTTGGTGGATCACCACAGCTGTATATGCTCTGGCTAGAATTTGTTACTGTATATACTGGTGCTAATCCTGATACTGTTCCATCTCTACAGATGTTTAACTTATCCCAGTTAGTGTGTCTGATCTTCACTCTGGTGTTAAGTGCCATTTTAGAACTGTATGATGCAGTGTATATCCCTCTCAGTCACAGAGTTCAAAAGTAGTACATAGGTGCATTATGCCAACAATAGAAGAGTGGAACATGGACATAAACTACACCATACAGTTCCAAAATGGTACTTACCTGTTGTGTGTAAAGCAGAAACATCTGTTAGTGTAAGAAAAAAGCCTGAAGAGATGGACCAGTAACACAACTGGAACCAATATTTAAAAATCAGCTTCTACAGAGGAAAATGGATTACAAGTTCAGTGCAGTTCTCCTTTAAGAAAACTGGAGGCTGAGGTCCTACATTGGGTAGAAAGCAATGTGGAAACTCCTCCTGGAATCAGGTGTGAGGCAGATAGCAATGCAAGTGACCAAAACAATGTCCCCACCAATTCTATATTTAGATCTACAAAAATCACAAATAAGGAAGTTGTTAAAGTAAGTATGCAAGCAAGTAAGTAAGTAAGGCTTTATTTATATTTTAGTGCCCAATCCTGGAGGCTTCGGGTGCCATTACAGATAAACCTGGGTTCAAGGCAGCATAGAACAATACAATTTGATCTCTAAAACAATAACAAATAAAATCAGATTCAAAACTATCGGAACATGCCTTGTTAAAAAAGAGAGGTCTTCAGGCCTCCATTAAATACCGCCACCATTGGTGCCTCCCTCAAAGATTTTGGCAGCAAGTTCTAGATGGCTGTGTCAGTCACCTCGAAGGACCTATCCCTGAGGTTTTTAGCCTGGACCTTGGAACCACCAGGAGACCCTCATTGAAGGAGTGAAGGGAATGTACCAGGGTGGCTGGAGTAAGGAAGTAAGGCAGGTAACCATGGCCCAGGCCATATAGGGCCTTATAGGTGAGCAAGCTCACCTTGAAGATGATCCTCCACCTGACAGGCAGCCAATGCAGATCTAGCAGGACTGAGGTCACATGACAGGACCTTGGAAGGCCCACCAGCAGCCTGGCTGCCTCATTCTGCACTAGCTGCAGTCGTCGGAAGATCCCTTCATTGATCTCAAAGTTCAGAGCATTACAATAGTCTAGCCTGGAAGTCAGAAAGGCATGTACCAGTGATGGCAAGTCTTCTGACAGATTCAAGGGTTTAATTCGGGTGACATTCCTTAGAAAGTAGAATCCACTTTTGACAACAGATGAAACCTGGCCTTCCAGAGTCAACCTGTTATCATGGATGATGACCACATTTTTCACCCTGGGGGAAGCCATCAACAAGGTGGACCCCAGGACCAAACCTGTTACTACTCTGGAGGCATCCCCATCATACCATCAACCAGGTTGAATCACTAGCACCTCTGTCTTGTCGGGGTTCAGCCTTAGCCAGTTTGAGGACATCCACTCCTGAATCTCAGCCAGACATTTTTTTAACACTTCAATGGCACCTTCAGCTCCAGGGGCAAATGACATATACAGCTCGGTATCATCTGCATAGCAGTGGAAACCCAGACTGTATTGTCTAATGAGCTCACCCAGTAGCAGCATGTACACCACAAACATCAGCAAAAGAATTGAGCCTTGAGGCACTCCACATGACAGGGGCTTTGAGGAGGAGGAGAAATTCCCCACCATTACTCATTACCTTCTGTAGGAGAGATAAGACTCAAACCATTTGATGACTGTTCTGGTGAGCCCTCCATACACTCTGAGGTAATCCAATAGCACAATGTGGTCCACAGTACCAAATGCTGATGACAGATCAAGGAGGATGAAAACTGACCATTCTTCTTTGTCCCTCACCCTGAGGAGGTAATTTTACACCCGAACTAGTGCTGTCTCTGTGCTATAAATAGTTTTGAAACTGGACTGGAAAGGCTCATAGATGTCAAAGACTGCAAGGTGTGCCTAGAGTTGCAGAGTCACTACTTTCTTGACAATCTTCCCTAAAAATGGGAGGTTGGAGATAGGTCTATAATTCACCTGGACGTCAGGGTCAAGCAATGGTTTCTTCAGAAAAGGCTTCTCCAAAACCTCCTTCAAGGCATTGGGGAAGCACTCTTCTGAGAGTCAATACCAGACTATCCTGTAATGAGTTAAATATTTTGAATGTACATAAAGCAAAAGGATTGGATAACATTGAAACAAATTATTTGAAATTAAGTGCAGACTTAATAGCCCCAATGCTGACATATTTTTTTAAATAGAGTCTAAATTATTCTATCGTCCCAGATTTTTTGGAAAACAGGAAAAAGTATCCCAGCATATAAGGGGGGAGAAACCTTTACATGCTAAAATGTTCAACCCATTGCACTGCTACCAATACTGTCCAAGGTGCTGGGGCAGTTGATACATCAGCAACTGTATCAAGATTTAGAAAAATATGGTTTGTTGATGGAAAGTTAATATTGAGTTTCATGTGGGGATGTCCATGGACATAGCGCTTCTTGATTTAAACAACTTGATGTCCTGGTCTTTGGATGAGGGATTGCACATGGAGCTGTGTCCATGGATCTCAGTAAAGTGTTTACTTTAGTGAATGGGGCTGTGTTCATGGACCTCAGTAAAATGTTTGATTTAGTGAACTGTAAGGTCCTTTTTAAAAGAAAGCAAAAACTGGGTGTACGTGCTGATCAATTAAAGTGGTTCCAGTCACATCTGTCCAATCAGACACAGTGTTTATCCCCAAGTCACATAACATTTGTACCAAAAGAAATATGTAGAGGAGTCTCACAAGGCTCCGACTCAGACCCACTGCTTTTTAATATTTATGTAAATGATCTTCCAGGCCTGCTTGCGAAAAGTGAGGTCCGACTGTGTGCGGATGATACAATATTGTTGGCCTCCTCATACAGTTAGGCCAAACAGGAATGCAAACTCCAATTAGATCACAATATAATGAAGAGGTGGTTTGCCAGTTTCGGTCTTTTGTTAAATGGTACAAAAACTTGGTGTTTTATCTTTCCTCCAGGAGCAAATTAAAAAAGAACTTGACTTTGGATCTTGTTTCTGAATATGGACAAATGGTAACAAAAACAAACAAATATAATAAATACTCAGGTGTCCAAATTGATAACAGACTATCCTATGTTGAGCACATTAACATACTTCTAATAAATAATGAATCCAAAACTAGGGACACTTCATAGAGTGTCCTCCTGTTTGATTAAAGAATCAGTAGTCAAAATTATTAAACAATTATTGATTCCAGTTCTGGAATAAAGACATCTGCTATATAGGAATTCAACAAAAATCTTCTTTCAAAAAAGGGGCTGTATATATAATAAGCTTTTTAGATTTGCTACAAGTAGTAAAACAACGTTATCCCATGATATGAGCAACTCATATTGTGTGATTCAATTTAAATGCCTGTAAAAACAGTGACCGTCACAAAACATCCACCTGTGCAAACAGCTCCAGATGGCAAACATTGTGTGGAGGGTGAAGTGTGCTTTC
The DNA here is from genome assembly GCA_016271365.2 of Neoceratodus forsteri. Taxonomy (NCBI): domain Eukaryota; kingdom Metazoa; phylum Chordata; order Ceratodontiformes; family Ceratodontidae; genus Neoceratodus; species Neoceratodus forsteri. Next base: position 1,025,114,641 of record CM028129.1, read on the forward strand.
GTACTGTGGCACACTATGTTAAAATGTTGTGAGCTCTCAGAGTTAGTTATAATTAGGCACAGGGGTGCCTGGGGCACAGACCCCCACTGTTTTGATGGTCACTGTTTTTGGTCTGTGCTGTTTCATTTGCCACCCTTTTCTGTTTGCCCATATGTGTATCGCAATTTTATTTTCACTATTATCATATAGAACCAATTTTTAGATGATTGTGTATGTATGTCCCCATATATATTACTACAGTGTGTAATGTCTACTGTCTGCGGCATAAGCTAAAATGTAAGTTATTACTGCACCATCATTGTTAAATTTTTATCTGTTTTGTAATACACAGGGCTTTTGCTGAAAACAGAACTTGTCCTAAACAAAATGATCCTGTATGCAAATAAAATGAAAGGTGTATCTATATATCTATCTGTAATAATAATGCCACATCATTTTACATCTAGGCAATCAACAGTCTGAACAAAACTACTGTTTATAAAAGGAAACAGTACATGTCAACCCTCAAAAGAAATACTTGTATGGTTACAGTATGTAATATATAGTAGCTATGTTCCTAGAGTTACATCAGAAAGAAGGAAGCTGACCTTTAATTATTTTTGCCCATATACATGAAATTTCCTTTCTGGATAATTCTGTAACCTATCTCATACACTTCCATCTACTTCATTATTAAAATCTTGCTTCTTGGTTTCTTTACCATCGACACAACCCTGATGATCTGTCATTATTTTGCTATGTACTGTATATGCCATGAATGTATCATTTTTAATTGTTAAAGTTTAAATTTTGATGTAAACTTGGCTACATTATTATTATCTATTATATGGTAAAGTGCTCTTTTTCTGCTTATGTGATGAACACCATTGACAACTAGCTTTTAGAACAGTAGTTTAACTGAAAAAAAAGAAATGGAATTAAACAGTATTTTTGTAGAACTATAAAACTGTTTTTGTCCCAGAACAATACACTAAATGCTAATTACATTTATGCAAGTAAAACAAGATAGAAAAAAACACCTAAATAAAAATAGTTTGATGTGCTTACACAACCGGATGAGACGATAAGAGATGATACTTGAGTAACTTGATTTGCTTTGTGGTTTTCCGCCTCTCTATCCATGGGATATACCACCTTATAGGGGTACAACACAAGAAACCCTAGAGGAGGGTCCCCCCCAACAAGTGCAGTGGGAATTAATGCATTGGCTAAAGGTAGGTTAGGAAAAAGCCCAAAAAGAATACCCAAAGATGTTTAGCTTCAAAGAGGTGAGAATGATGAAGGAATTTTAAGAAGATAAGGGCTGATTTCCTAAGGAGAGAGGGGAAAGCTGGGGCCACCATCTGCTTCCATCCAATAGTGGAACCTAACTAACTAACATGAAGAATGCATTAACTCTAGCTAATATTATGACCATTGGCAAGGAGGAGAGGAAATAAACCCTTTGAGGAGGAAACCTCTGCAGATCCAAGGCCTAGGTTGCCTTCCCACCAGGTTGGCGATGTTTGATTTGAGGACGTATGTTGGCAAAGAGAAAGATTCATTAACAAGGGATATAAGCAGAGAGGATGATGACGGAATAGGGAACATTCCAAAGAAGCAACGGAATAAGGAAAACTCCAAAGAAGCACAGATTAAAGAAGGAACATGAGGCAGCAGGGACCCAAGAAAGGTATGCTCGAGTAGTTAATGGGAGAGAGTAAATCCATGTAGAAGTCAGGGGAGCAAGAGGTATCCAGATATGTGCACAAAGAGATTCCAGATGTGCTGATGAAAAGACCAAAGACAATGCAGACTGGCTTTAATGGAGCGATGCGAGTTAACAGACACTGAGGTTGAAGAGGCATGCTTGATTATGCGATGTGAACGATTAGACTTTGAACGATTAGACCCTGAGGTTGTAGTCGATGAGGTAGCATAGGATTCAATTACAGGAATGTTCTAGTAAGTGATGTAAATAGATGAACCTTGAGGTAAGGCTGAGTGAATGATAACTGGAGTTATGAACTCAATATGTGAAGTAGGATGACCACATGTTGATAAGGTGGCATAGGAGTCATGGTAGGTATGCCTAAAAAGAAATATCGATAGCAGGTCATGAGTGGAGTGAATCCTGGATGGCCGATATGGAATTGGAAGAGGAGGAGACAGGAATGAACTTAAAAATGAACTTGTATGAAGGAAGTAAAAGGAAGTAGGCTGCTTGAAAGGAAGTAGACTCTGAGGCCAAGAAGGCAGATCTGGAACCAGAGGCAACTCAGGTTGAGCGATCAAGGAACAAAACTGGATGAGGTATGATGAGGAGAGAGCAAAATTGGACTATGTATGTTGAGGAGTGAAGCTAAGAGTGGAGTGAAGCCATGATGGCTGGTACTAGAAAAGGCGCTAGGACAAGGAAGGTAAAATTAGGAAACGGATGAGGTACAATGATGGATTGAAGCCATGGAGGCTGGTACAGAACAGTGAGGTATGAAAGGACAAAGGACAGTAGGGAGGTCAATGGGGTAGCATAGGACCCAACCGATACAAGATGGGAACTGCAGTAGGGTGAGCTGGATGAGGTGGCATGCAGGCCAGGTTCAATGGAAGGCCAAATGTAGTCAGCCATAGATGGCCCAATGATGTGGATGGCAGAGCAAGCGAATGGATAAACCGTGGCATGATGAGAGATAGAAGCCATGACTGCAGTGAATCCTTGATGGCTGATGATGGATGGAATCAGGAACCTGATACATGTGGCATGAGGGCAGCAGATTGATGAGGAGGGCATATGAGTAATGATAATTACTGTAAGCCCAACAAGAAATATCGATTGCAGCTGGTACGGGAGGAGAACTGCAGTAGGGATACGATTCATGATAGGTCATAATAGGCATGCCAAAAATAAATATTGATTGCAGGCCAAATGGAGGTGGCCAGAGACAGCCCAGTGATGTGAATGGCAGAGCAAGCAATATCTGCAACGAAATACAGGCTACAGGGCAGACAGAGCCTGCCACTGACAGCCAAAGGAGGGAAATTGATTAACAGGCAAATGAGGGGACATAGTCCAGGTGAAGGAGGGCCTGGATTGATTGGAATGAGGCCTAAAAGCAGTTGGACAACTGAATGCAAGTGGGAGGAGTCAAGCAGCGGGAAGGCAGCCACGGGCAGGGCCAGCAAGAACAGATGCAATAGGTGACAGAGAAAGAAGCCCAGACATGATAGGAGCCAGCTGACCCCATCAAGGGGGAGGAAAGATGGAAGACAGGAACTGAGCTGCTGTGGGGGGGGCACCTGTCAAGCGAGGGCACACACAGAGAACTCCTACTTCAGAAATGGCAGGTGCAAAGTAAGACCAGCACACACGGAATGACAACAGCAGGAGGAATGGAGTAAATGGAAGTGCAGGATCCACAGTGTCATGACAGGAGACAAAAATAAAATGCAGTGAGGGAGGCCAGATGAGCAATGGAGGAGTTGAGAAAGAAAGACTGGATGGGCAGAATGAGAGAGACAAAGCACATCAGACCTCGCAAGTGTCCCTCATCTTGCCCCTTAAAACTGCTCTGTCCCTAATCCATCCCTCATGGAAAAGGTGCTGCCCATGCAGAGAATGTGTTGTAATGCAGACATGAAAGCAGAAACTCATAATAGTCTAAAATACTAATCCAAAAGAAACTACCTACAAGGAAACATTATGGGTTTCACAGTGGTCATAGCTTGTATCTCCACATTCGAGGATGCGTCCTGCAGTCTTAGGGTTTGAGTACCTGACTGTCCCACAGTTAGAGCATACAAATGGCCATGTCCCCCCATGTCAGGGACAAAAGGTTGAGAGGTAGGAGGCAAATGGTCTAGTAAGGGGTATAGGAGCAGGGATACATAGGAGATGGACAAGGGATGAAATGATATACAGCAGAAAACGCATCTGAGCCACAGCAGGAACAGGATCCTGGGCTAAAACCTCCAGAATGAACTGCCAACTGATGGTGGCTGGGGCCCAGCAGAGCGAATGCCCAAGTGCACTCAGGACAGAGGAAAGAAAGACCTGGTGAGCCAAAATGCCAGCAGAGGAGCCAGGTGGGCTTGTCAACATAGGCTGGATCTGTGGCTCCCGGAATCAGCTGCACCACCAGAGAAAATCAAGAATACAGAGCACCACAAAGTAATGTATCATCCCTGCCGTTCAACAGTGAGAATTGGCAGGGGCACAGCTAGCAAGTTGAATGTACCTACGAGAAAAGGGATGGGACAGGGAGGAGGAGTGGCCCAGAGGAGCGACAGGCAGAGTGAGCAGGCGGCAATAAAATGACGAGACAGGGAGATGGGAGAGAGCACGACAAGAACACACAAACGGCCACAAGCCAGCAGCCGGGGGATGAGAGGCACCCTAAAATGCAGGTTGAGAACAGGGCAATGCAGCATGACTGAGAAGAGAAGCGCCAAGGTACTGAGACAAGGAGAAAGGAAAATGAGCAGCAGCCCACAATGAGCAGGAAGGGGGTGAGCGAGGGACTGTGAATGAGGAAGCAATGAAAACTGAGTCAGGCAGGAGATGAATGCTGAAATACCAAGGGGCAGAGATCGAGGAGGCAGCTGGAGGTGAGCAACGAGGAAAGTCGGAGAGCATGAACATCAACCAAGCCTCCAAGCTGCAATGAAAAATGAATCCTGGTGAGGCCCAGGATGTGTGACCTTTTAAGCCCGATGGGGGAGTGACATTGTTGCTCCACCCATTGAACCTCGGGCTTAATGTCTTCTCATTATACACCCCTGGTTTATATGGAAAATTGAAATTAAAGGAAACTGTATTTTTACATACCTGTAAAATTTATTTTGTTCTAGAACAATATACAAAAATCTAATTAAAGTTGTGCAGAAAAAAACAAGTTTGAAAAACATAAATAGTTACATGATATTGTTTTGTTACATAACATTGTTGGAAGGCACAATAGAATAGTGGTTAAGAGTACTAAACTGCAAACTTCAAGATCTAGGTTTCAATCTCACAGTCATCACCTACAAGCTGTGTGACAATGAACAAGTCACTTTCTGCTCCCTGGATGGACCTGGAAACAAATCTCAGATTTGTGTGTCTTTCCTGACCATAATCTGTAAAAATAAAACAATAAAAAATAAAAATTCACCTCCAGGAATCATGAAGACATTGCTACAGCAGACCAGGGGCCAGATTCACAAAACCTTGCCCTGGATTTGCGCAGTGCAAACTGGGTTTTGTACCAAGGTGATATTCACAAAAGCCCAGCTTGTGCCCACAAACCGGGTTTGCTCTGGGACAAAGTCTGGAGGAGGCTGCAATGCAAATTAGGGGGTGGGACCTTCTTATTGGAGCAGTCCCATCCACAAAATATTTTCTCCTTGCAAGGGCTGTTTGAAGAGTTCTCTTGCATGGATAAAATACTGCTGCTGGAAACCTCCTCTTAACTCCTTGCAACCCTAGTGATTGGCAGAGGTACTGCAGCTCCCCCCTTAATGATCATTGTCCTCAGTAATAAAAATAACTTAACCTGGTAGTCTAATGGTCCCTGTCCCATTCTGTGATTGCCAGCCTGTAATACAATACTGATATTAGTGTCATGGAATTCACAGGTATATGTACACTAATGTGCTTATAATGTTCTGTGTATACCAATGTCTAATACTTTTGTCATGCAATTTAATTTGGTTTAACTTGGTGTATTCAGACAAAGTAGGCAAAATGCCCATTAAATTGTCTCCCGCTCATAGTAGGATTATCTCTTTAGTCTGTTACCCAATAGATACTCATCTAACCTTTTTTTTGAAGGTATCCAGTGTAAATGCCTCTATAATGTTTCCAGGTAGACTGTTCCATAGCCTAATGGTGCATATGTTATAAACATTTAGGTGTCTGACAGTATGTACTCTAGGTATTATAATTTGCTTGTTATGTGACCTAAGACTAACCTTTTTATGATGTCTGTGTATACCACATTGTTCCATCAGAAAGGGGTCTTTCATAATTTTGTACAGAGTAGCAAATCTCCCTTGATTCTTCTAGTCTCCAGTGAGAATAGATTAAGTTCCTCCAGTCTTTTATTATACTCTAAGGTTTTTAATCCCTGAACAGATTTGGTCATTCTCCTCTGTACTTTTTCTATTAAATTGATGTATTTTTTGAGATAAGGACTCCAAATTGGGGTCCCATAGTCCAGGTGGGGTAGTACATATGTCTTGTACAATTTCTTGACACATATTTCATCCTTGGAGATAAAGGCTCTCTTAATAGAGTGAATGATTTGATTGCACTTCCAGGCAATTTTGTTTGAATGTTTGGTTGAGGATAGTTGTGAGTCTATCCATACACCCATATCGTTTTCACTTTTACTACTTTTGAGTACCTTATTATTAAGGAAGTACTAATAATTGTGGTTATTTTCCACAAAATGTATTACAGAACATTTTGCTTCATTGAATTTCATATTATTATCCAATCCCCTGCCCCCCCACACACATTGTTCAATAACTTGGAGATCTTTACATAGTAGTTGGTATTTCAGGAAGAAAGAAACATCCCCACCTATTTTTGTGTCATCTGCAAATTTAGAGATGACATTGCCAAGCCCCTTTCCCATATCACTTATAAATAAACCAAATAAGACTGGGCCCAACACTGATCCCTGTGGAATTCTGCCGGTGACATTTCCCTCATTGGAGAGTACAGAATGAATCCTTACTTTTTGCTTTCTGTCCATTAACCAGTTTCTTATCCATCTTACTATATATCTATTTAGTTCTATATAATTCAATTTTATAATAAGTTTATCATGTGGTACTGAATCAAAATCCTTTCCTAAGTCCAAGAAGATTATATCAGTTGTGACTCCTTTGTCAATTTGACTACTTACAAAATTGTAGAATGAGATTAGATTAGTATTGCAGGAAAGACCCTTCCTGAAACCATGTTGTGTTTGGTCTTGTAACTCTAATGCAGCTACTTCATTAACAATTTTATTCTTAATTATTTGTTCTAATAATTTACAACAAACTGATGTGAGACTAATTGGCCTGTAATTGGCAACCTTGGATTTATTACTGTTTTTATGGATAGGAACAACTATTGCTTTTCACCAATCAAGTGGAACCTCTCCAGTCATGAGGGAATTTATTAAACAAGATGATTAAGTGCTGGACTACTGCATCAGCAAGTTTTTTCCAGAAAATAGGACTAATAGTATCAGGTCCTGATGAGGACAATGTGTGTGATTTATATAGCTCTTCAAGTACCATTTCAGAGTTCAAGTTGAATTCCTCTGAATTGTCAATACAAGGAACAGTCATCACAGAATTATTTGGGTGAAACACTGAGGTGAAATACTTATTAAAACTATTGGTAATTTCCTTGTTGTTATGCATTGTCACACCATTAACTGTTACTGTATGAATTCTATTGTTTGCTCGCTTGTTATTATTAGCACAAGCATAGAAAGCCTTACGATTCTTTTTACTAGCTAATTTACTCTCAAGCTTAATTTTTTCCTTTTTAAGTAATGATTTGAGCAATCTCTGTTGTGTCCTATACCTTATTTTAGTATTTATAACCTTAGAAATCTAAGGAGGAATATCATCTTTGCTATTGATTTTTTTGTGCCTGGGGATATATTCATCAAGTATCTCCTGTATCTTGGTTTTTAATTTGTCCCACATTAAATTAACCTCAAAGTCATTAAAGGAAGACCTCCAATCAATGCTGTTAAATGCTTTAATTATTTTAAGCCAGTCAGCTTTTTAATAATCTGTTAGTGTTGAATGTCCTTGGGTTTTGGGTTTAATAAGATTAAGAGTACATTCAATAGTTTTGTGAACACTACACCCTAAATGAGTGTATACCTCAACATTACAAATACGTTCTTTAGAATTAGTAATTACTAAGTCTAAGATATTCTTTCTTCAATAGGAATATCTACAAGCTGATTACATCCATAGGAGAATAATGTGTCTGCCAAGGCTTGTTCAAAAATAGTTACTCCTTTCATCAAATCCCAGGCTATACCTGGTGCATTGAAGTCATCCAGCAGTATGGTGTCATCTAAACTGCACACAGTGTCAATTTCATTAATTAGGGCATAGTTATAACAACTATCACTATTCAGTGGTCTAAAACAGATCCCCAATCTTATTTTTGGCAAGTGAGGGGAGAGTAAATTTATCCACAGGGTTTCATTTGATCTTTTGTGATTATCAAATATTTCCATTTCTTGGCATTAACTATGCTTAGAAATATAACAACATACTCCCCCTCCTTTCCTTTCTATTCTGTTTTTGTAAAATAGTTGGTACCCAGGTATATTGTTGGACCAATCACTAGTCTCGTCCCACCAGGTTTCAGATATGCATAGAATATCCATAACATGTTCCTTCATAAGTATTTTAAGTTCTGTTAATTTAATTTGGTTGAGACTCCTGGCATTAATACTGCAAATTCTGATATTGGCTAAGTTATCAGAGGCACAATTGTTGTTCATCCGGGTGCCCTTATCCCCCCTCAATATCAGTTTAAAGATTTGCAAATAATATTCTCAAACACGCTTCCCAGTTTGTATGCACCTTGTTTGCTTAAATGTAAACCATCCCAATAATATAATGATCTGTTGTTGCAAAACATTTCCCAGTGGGGTATAGATGAGTAACCTTCTTTAAGAGTCCATTTCCTTAACCATTCGTTTATACATTTAATTTTTCTTTCAATTTGGTAATTTGCCCTACTGTAGGTACTGGTAGTATTTCTGAAAAGTGTATTTCACACTTAATTCCTTTTAAAGTTTCCCCCAGACTAATAAATTCCTTTTTTATATCATCAATTGCAACTTTTATAAGTCATTAGTGCCAGCATGCATAATAACAAGTGGGTTGGGACATGAATTATGAAGGATATCAGTACACATATTGTGGATATCTTTTATCCCAGCCCCTCTGAATGATGAGCAAGCAATATTTTGTTTGACTTTCCTACACACAATTTTGTCAGTGTATTTATATAATAGATTCATTGAGCACAAAATATTGCATATGTGACTCATTTGTGGGTAACGTATCCGTAGGCTGAGTCTTATCAATGAAGGATGATTCTGGAAAATTATTACAGATTTCCTCAAGGTGTTTAGTTTTGGTATTATGCTTGCCTCCCATTCCGTTGGTGGGTGGGGGGGGCACATTATGATTTTCACATGCTTGTGTGAACTGTTCAGTATCATCGGGACATAGGCCAGGAGGTAAAGTATTTATAGGTGGATCATGTGGGACCTCATTCTCAGGATCAAGCTGTTCCTCATTATGTTCCCCAGGGTCTCTGTCCCCTGTATAGTTACAGATATTTAAATCAATTAAAGGTTCATAGCTATTATTTAGTACAACATTGTTGCCCATATCCCTACGTCTTGCTTTGGATTTAGGACCCACCATAACTTCAGTCCAATCTTCAATGTCGGAGTTGTTGGAATTAATATAGTTTGCATTATGCTTTCTTTTTTCAATGTGAGTAATCGAATTTTGTTGGTTAATCACCATTGAATCTGTAGTTGCATTCAAGACACGGAAACTATCAGATATACCCTTACCCTGGGATGAGATGTGTACTTTGGAAACCAATGCCTCCTGTTGCTGTTCAAGTATTGCTAACCTTTTATAAAAGGTTTCAATATCTTCCCTAAGAATATTACTATATACACATTTAGCGCATACATATATTACACTTTTTGTGAGGGTGTCAAACAGAGTATACATGTCACAAGTAGTACATTTTAGGCCAGTCTCCCCATCAAGTGACATGACAACTTTTCTCCGATTAGGCTACTGTTGGCCTATGGGAATGAATGCAGCTGTATGGTGTGTTTCTGAGGTTATTAGATTACTCATGTTTATTATGCAAGCTACCAAGGCAACTGTACAAGAGTATACTGAAGTATTTACTTATTTAGTGGTCAGTAGAATCTACCCCCCCTTGCCTTCTTTCTCTCTTGACACACATGATACACGCTAAGATGCACATGTCTTTGTGCACATCTTCACGTGCGAAGGCACACACTCACCCTGCTCGCCGCAGGACCTCCTTTTAAGAGTGCCTGTGATACAGTAAGTGCTCCCAGGGTTCATGGAGTACTCTGTGTGCAAAATGCACTTAGAAAGTGTTAAACGTTAAAATAACCACTAAAAAATAGCTTAACTAATATAAAGCAGTCTCCCAAGAGTTCAAAACTTAAAATATCCCCCTGGTGATATGACTTGTAGTTCCCAAGTGTTACTCAAGGAACTATAGCTCCCTCTTCCTAGTTCCTTTACAGTCCTAGGACTCCAGAGCCTCGCGATTGCAAGTACAAGCGGAGTACATATGTTGCATCAAACACACAGTATTCTGCTGCTAGCACTACAGAGGATCATGCACATTAACAACAAATGTATGTAAATGGTTGTATTCTCTTGGGTCGTACCTGAAAACAGGCAAATGTTTGCCCAGTGCAACTTATCTGGTAAACAAAACACTAAATAAATTATAAATAAAAAATGCCCCTGGTAGTTCAGTGGTCCCCCCCTCCTTCGATCTCCAATCACCATCCTGTAATATGAAACAAAATTTCCCTGGTAGTCCAGTGGTCTCTCCACCCCACTCCCCAATCTCCTGATCACTGTCCCGTAACATTAAAATAAATATCCTGGTAGTCCAGTGGTCCTTCCCCCTTCTTTGATCTCTGATCACTATCATAGTAGATGACAAGACTACCCAGGAATCAGGTCCCCCCACTCTACCTGATCCCTCCCTGCTGTACCTTCAGTAATGCCCTAGTAGTCTAGTGATCCCATGCCACCTATCCCCGATCTGCACCAAAATGGAAAACCATATTTTCCCTGGTGTGTAGTGGCCCCCCTCCCCTTACTTCCGCAGGTAGTGTTCCACAATCCCGCTCCCCCATTGCAAAACCGAGCCAGTGACTGGTGCAGTCCTCCTCTCAGTTGCTGAATGAGCTGTCTTGGAATGGATACTGTATACATTACACACTCCTAAACAGTTCAGTCTGTGGCTGTCAATGCTAGTGAAAGGATGGCTGTGCCAGTCGTCAGCTTGGTTTTGGGATGGGATAAGCAGGGTGGTGGGATACTACCTGCTGGGGTGGGGAGCAGGGGGTCCACTAGCCACCAGGGAAAATATACTTTTTCATATAGGTGCAGATTGAGGATGGGTGGGTGGAGGGAACTACTCGACCACCAGGGTAATCTTTGAAGGTATAGCAGGGAGGGATCGGGGATAAGGTGAGGGGACCACTAGACCACTAAGGTTATTCTTGTCATCATAATAGGACAATGGTCAGAGATCGAAGAAGGGGGGCAGGACTACTGGACTACCAGGTATATTTGTTTTAATATCACGGGACAGTGATTAGAGATCATGGAAGGGGGAAGGGGCCACTGAACTACCAGGGATATTTGTTTTAATATTACAGGATGGTGATTGGAGATTGGGGGAGGGACAACTGGAATACCAGGGCATACTTTTTATGACAAAGGGATGGTGATCAGAGAATGAGGGAGGGGGAGGGACCACCAGACTACCAGGGAAATTTAGCTTCATGTTATGGGATGGCAATTAGAGATCAGGGGAAGATGGAGTGACCACTGGACTACCAGGGACATTTTGTTTCATATTACCTGATGGCAATTGGAAAACAGGAGATGGAGGATTGACCACTAGACTAAAAGGGCATACTTTTTATTATAGAGGGATGTGGATCAGAGAACCGGGGAGGGAGGTGGGACCACTAGACCACTAGGGTATATATTTATTGATATAGGGCCAGTGTTCAGCAGTGGAGGGAACACTAGACCACCACAGAACCTATTTTTACCTCCTTGGAATGGGAACTGGCAGCTGCAGAGGGGGCAGTAGACCACCATGGAGTGTGACTACATTGGGCTGGGGCTGGGGGGGCTGTGCTAAGCTACCCACTGTCTATGTAAATAGGCCCATAATGGGCATGCAAATGGCCACATAGCACCTTACGTGCCTAATGGGCTCATTTACATGGCTACTTTTGTGAATAGGAAACAGCACACCTGTGCTATTCATGGCAGGGCCATTCTCCTGGCTGGATGTTGGGGCAGCACTACTAAGGTTAGTGGTGGCTTTCCTGGGTTAGCGCTGCCCTGTTCTGACCCTACCCACAGCTGGATAGTGCAATCCATTATCCGAATGTGTATAGCAAGATTTCACACTTGCACAACCACAAATTGCAGCACAAACTTCTGAGCTGTGCTGTGCAAGTTTTTGAGACTCTAGCCACAGGTTTCCTAGAGTGAACAGGAAATAAATGCAGTGCATACCATTCTGGTGGTGTGGCTATTACATCCATGACTAGTGAGAGTACTGTATGAGGTATGTTTTTCTGCCATCAACTGATTCAAGTCCTGTCTCTCTCTGGCAGGGTGCAGTGGGTGGTGATGGGGAATTTCTCCTCCTCACCGAAGCCCCTGTCATGTGGAGTACCTTAGGATTTGATTTTGTTGCCAGTATTATTCACAGTGTACATGCTGCCCCTGGGAGAGCACATTCGGCACTACAGAGTGAGTTTTCACTGCTATGCAGATGATACTCAACTGTATTTGTCATTTGCCCCTGGAACACACAACACCACTGGCTGGCCAACATCAATGCCTGGATGTCCTCCAGTTGGTTGCAATTGAAGCCAGACAAAAAGATGGAGGTACTAGTAATTGAGCCAGGTCATGGGTGTGATGGGAGTGCTTCTGGAGTGGGTTCAGGATTATTTTTGGGATCTGCTCCATAGATAACCACCCCTAGGGTGCAGGACCTTGGTGTTATCTTCAACAGCATATTGACAATTGAAGCTCAGGTGTCATCTAGTCAAGATGGAATGATTTTTATTTCATTTATTTAGTTTTTGTTGACCAGGTTAGTGCACTAGACAAATCCTGCCTATTTTCAGGCATGACCTGGGGAAGGGGGATACAGATGAATGCCAACTGATCTTGAACCATATTAAGCTGTTGGTGGTATTTTTAGTGAATGAGGGAAATTTGGCCAGGACACTGGGGAAATTCCCCTACTCTTTTCAATAAGTGCCATGGGATCTTTAACATCCACCTGAACTACCACCAGTCCAGGCAGATGATTCAGCAGTGAGCCTTTCAACTGGCCAAAGGGGGAGAGTCAGGAGGGTCAGGAGGCTTAGTATCACCCCCCCATGGGTACATGCACGAAAATGGTTTGACAACTGAAGCAGACAGAAAGGGGGAGGCAGGAAAAGCATGCTCAAGGGGGGAAACGGGGGCAAGGTCAAATAAGAAAGAAAATGGAGAAGGGTGAAGAGGCAAGGGAGCAAGAACAGGATCAGAGGGAGGTTAGGGTGCAAAACATGGAAAGCCATGGTAACAAATGACCAAAGCCTGGGCAATAAAATCCAAGACCTGGAGGCCTTGTTAGCTGAAGCATATCTTAACATTATGGCAATAACAGAAACATGGTACACTGTTAATCATGGTTGGGACATCAGTGTACCAGGTTATACTCTGTTCAGCGGGGATGGGGAGGGTAAAAAGGGAGGGGGTGGCCCTCTACATCAGGGAGGGTATAAAGGCTACAGAAGTTCAAGGAAGACAGGGGATACAGAGGCAATGTGGTTCACCCTTGAGTCAGACAATGACACAACAATATGCACAGGGTTAACCTACAGACCACTAGCACAGATGGAAGATGTAAACAGGGAGCTAGTGTAGAAAATTCATGACATGGCATCTAAAGGTGAAGTCCTGCTGCTGGGGGATTTCAATATGCCAGACATGGATTGGATCACCAAGACAGCTGCTTCAGCAAAGAGCACAGCCATCCTAGAATCCCTACACGGGTCAGTCGCACACAGTTGGTGCTTGATCCAACCAGAGACAAGTCAATTTGGGACCTGCTGTTGACGGTATCTGGTGATATTAGCGCAACTAAAATAGCATGTTATAAAAGAGCGCTACCTTAATAGCGTGTGCAGCATAAATGGTCATGCAGCTTAAATGGGTGCTTAACAATATTCAGGTGTGTTAACGCTGATTATCTTTATTAAATGGGTGCAATGGAATAGTCAAACAACACAGAGGTAAATGAGGATTATGTGTGGAACTGCTATGACTCTGTTCAATTGGAACTGCCGAGAACAATCAATGCGGTGGAAGCATGGCACCGTAAATTCAACCACTTTGTCGGTGGCCATCTCCCATCAGTCTGGTGATTTACTGATTTTATTAAATGTAAGCAGAGGTACAATACTGCCTGGCTGGAGAAATTAGTAGCAGGCTCTATCATTGCAGGCATTAAAAAAAAATACAAATACACCTCCAAGCGTACTGAGGGGGTAGTGTCACAGCATGGTCAAAGGTCAATGTATGAATATGTTAAGGGAATAGCATACAACTTTCAATTGCAAGCATAGAGTATCCAAGCTTATATCAGCTTTTTCACAAAAAGTGTAGTCCCTGAAATCCTGCAGAGGGCACTTATGTGACAATTGGCACAAAATTGTTACAATAAAGTATGGTTTTTAAAAGTTAACATAAATGTATGTATTTTAATCATTTTTACTCATTGTCTTATTTTTGCATTATTTTGTATTAAATAAAGTCAGGATTAAATAAACTCAGGATCTTGAACAAACTGATTTTGTCCGTGTTGCTGCAGAATGCAGCACAACGCTACTATATCTTGGCACTTAATTGTAAGTGCACTCATAAACTGCTGTGGTATTTTTAACGCACCTATATTGTATGCGCTAATCATGCTGCGCTGTTTTCACACTAACCACTGTTGACCAATGGGGACAGAGTCTCAGGAGTCCAGGTGGAAGGACAGCTGTGGACCAGCAACCACCACTTAGTGTGGCTTAACATGGAGACAGGGACTCAATTAAGCCACAAGAGGGAAATGGTATTAGATTTTAGGAGGGCAGATATCGCTGAAATGGGCAGATGTGTTAGAGTAGCCCTTGGGAAGGGACAGGTACAGGAGGAAGTTGAAGAACATTGGGGTAAACTGAAAAGTGCCATAGTGGATGTAATAAACCAATGAGTCAGGATAGTAGCCAAAGGGAAAATGAGAAGGAAGCCACTGTGGTTCTCTAAAGAGGTAGCAGACAAAGTAAGGGCTATAAGAATGCGTTTCAAGAAGTATAAGGGGAACAAAAGGGAGGATGACAGGGAGGTGTACTTGAATGTCTAAGGGAAGCAGGGAAGGCAGTTAGGAGCGCTAAAGCATGGATTGAGGAGGGGTTATCACAGACTGTGAAAAAGGGAGACAAGACATTCTATAGGCACATCAGTGAAAGAAGAAAAAAACAAGAGTGGGATTGTGAGGCTCAAAGGGGAGCAGGGGGAGTGTAAGAAGGAGGACCCAGATAAGGCTGAAATACTGAACAAATACTTCTGTTCAGTATTCACTGAGGAGGGGAGGGTCACAGACTGCAGTTGGGTAGCAAAGTCAAAGGGGGGGGTGAAGTGGGCACCAGTCCATTCACAGTGGAGAGAGTGCTGGAAGAGCTCATAAAGCTGAAAGTGGATAAAGCCATGGGGGCCAGATGGCATACATCCAAGGATATTGAAAGAGCTGTGCAGGGAACTAGCTGTACCTCTGGCAGCCTTGTTCACTGAGTCACTCAATACAGGGGTGGTTCCAGTGGACTGTAGGAAGGCACGTGTAGTCCCACTGCACAAAAGCAGCAGAAGGGAGGACCCAGGGAACTACAGGCTGGTCATGCTCACCTCAGTGGTGGGGAAGATTTTGGAGACACTGCTGAAAGAAAGGATAGTGACACACCTGGAATCCAATGGTGCCCAGGATCTGAGACAACACAGATTTTGATTAGGTGACCAGGGAAGTTGATCAGGGTGAGATGGTGGATGTCGCCTATCTAGATTTCAGCAAAGCCTTCAACATCGATCTTCACAGAAGGCTGATTAACAAGATGGGAAGTCTGGGTATGGGACATAAGGTGATACATTGGGTAAATAACTGGCTGATGGACAGGAGCCAGACGGTGGTGGTAAATGGAATCCAATATGGGAAGAGGGGGGTGTGACCATCGGAGTACCACAGGGATTGGTACTGGGGCCAGTCCTTTTCAATGTTTTCATCCATGACATTTCTGAGGGTCTGGAAGGAAAACTATGCCTATTTGCAGATGATACCAAGATCTGCAACAGGATGGATGCTCCGGAAGTGGTGCAGAGGATGTGGAGGGACCTGGAACTTGAAAGGTGGTCGGAGGTGTGGCAACTGAGGTTCAGTGCAATGAAGCACAAGATAATGTACCTGGGCAGAAAGAACCCTAGGGAGAACTATCTGATGGGGGGGTGCTGACTGTCACCAAGGAGGAAAGGGACTTAGGGATTATTATTTTTGATGGCCTTAAGACCTTAAGGTATCAAGGCAAAGTGCAAAGGCTGCTGGGAGGGCCTCTGGCATGCTTGGGTGCATAGGCAGAGGTATCATTAGCAGAAGGTGGGAAGTGGTGATTCCATTATAAAAAACACTGATAAAGCCTCACCTGGAGTACTGTGTGCAGTTTTGGAGGCCACACTTGCACAATGACATAATCAGGGTGGAGACAGTCCAGAGAAAGATGACTAAGATGGTACATGACTTGAACCACAAAACATATGGGTGGCTAGATTAAGAGACCTCATTATGTACTTGCTGGAGGAAAGGAGGGAGCAGAGGGACATGATAGAAATTTCAAGTACCTCAATGTCATAAATAAGATGCAGGGTGGGGCCTGTTCCAGTGTAGAAGTACCAGAACGAGGGGGCATGATACAAAATTGGAGGAGGATATATTAAGAGGAAATGTGAAGAAGTTTTTCTTCACAGAGAGGTTGTCAGACACTTAGAATAGTCTGCCACAAGAGGTTGTGGAAGCAAGCACAGTGATGGGTTTTAAACATGCCAGGGACAGGCAAAAGGGAACTTTGAGGGGTGAGGGAGTAATGAAAAATCAGTGACCACATGGGGTCAGTGGCCACATACATGTAAAGGGATTATGGGCATACTGGATAGGCCAAGCAGTCTTTATCTGCTAACAATTTCTATGTTCCTATCTGTGGTCTAAAGTGTTTTTTATCACTTGAGGAATATCGCTAGGATTAAGCCCTAGTTCCACCCGAAGACCTGATGGCACTGGTGCATGCTTTCATTACATCGAGGCCTGATTACTATAATGCTCTATACTTCAAGGTCACTGGAGGGACCATCTTACAGCTACACCTAGTACAGAACATAGCAGCTCAGTTGTTCCTGGGCCTGGCTAGGTCGTCATGTGACCATAGTCCTGCAGGCTTTGCACTGGCTGGCTGTCAGGTGTAGGGTCCTCTTCATCTCGGGCTTGCTCACCTATAAAGTTGTCTACAGGCTGGGCCCAGGCTATCTGGCAGAACTCCTTACACCTGCTACCTCTGTCCATTCCCTCTGCTCCTCAACTAGGGGCCTCCTTGATGTTCCCAGGGTTTGGCTCAAAACATCTGGTGATTGTGCCTTTAGTGTCACTGGGCTGATGCTGTGAAACATCTTTCCAGCTGTTGTCAGGGAGAACCCGTCAGTCGAGCTATTTAAAAAGGGACTAAAGGCTCACCTGTTCTGCCTGGCTTTTCCTGAAAAGGG
This sequence comes from Neoceratodus forsteri, assembly GCA_016271365.2. NCBI lineage: Eukaryota > Metazoa > Chordata > Ceratodontiformes > Ceratodontidae > Neoceratodus > Neoceratodus forsteri. The sequence continues at coordinate 1,025,132,302 of CM028129.1, forward strand.
TGATTAACCTGCACTACTTACAGGAGTTTTAATTATGCTGAGAATTATGTATTGTTATAATTATTATTGTTTTGTATGTTTTATAGAATGCTTTTATAAAATGTGTGTTTTGTACTGACCTTACCTGTTTTTATTGTAAGGTGCCCAGAGCCTCAGGGATGGGGGTGCCATAGAAATTAAATTCCCTTGCCTTGCCTGCTTTCTCTATATAATATATGTTTTTCATTATGTTTTGTAAGCATTAAATAGTTAGAAGCTCCACAAATATCAGGCAGAAAAGGTTATTAAATTTAAAAAGTTGCTAGTTGCAACTTTTTATTTCTGATACAGTTTCATTTAAATTTGCTCACCAAAAGGTTTTCTAATAGTATTAGTTGTGATGTAAATAGTGGTATTGTACGTTGTGGCTGACGTATCTAGTTATGCTCCTCTTGATTAGAGGTGGACGAAGTAGCTGAAATTTGCTCCGTGAAGCAATTCAGAGTTAGTAATCCGCCGGATACTCCACGCAAAGTGAGTACTTCACGCTATAATGAGGATCGCAAAGTCATTGCTTAATGCATTTCGCATTACTACGCCTCCCCCCAACCACTTCTGTGCCTATTTTTATGCAAAGTACATTAATTTCAATGTACTACCTATCACTTCACTTTGTTTTTGGGCTCCAAGACGAATTTTGGATTGATTCATGGAATTGCAGGTCACATGGTCTCTAGATTGTTCTGCACAACCTCAGCTCTGTGTAGTGTGTGTGTGTGTGTAGTGGTAGCTGGAGACAGTTTGCTGCCAGAGCTCTGCGATGCAAACCCTATAAAAGCTGTTAAAATAGCTTTTTTAAGCAATGTTTGGGCTCAAAACGTATTACATCAATTGTAGAAAACCCTCCTGTACTCATATCATCGAGTGTTTATTGTTTGTGTGTGGATTTTGAATGTTAATTTTGAACATTCAGTCTGTACTACTGACAGACCTTTGAAGTGTGCTTTGAGGGAGGGGCTTATCTGTGTGGTTTAGGTAGATTAACTGGGAGAAAAAGGCAATCTTTTTGTTTTGGTTATATTTTTGTTACATAACTGTGTTAATGTACACACAGTAATATTTTCAGTAATTCTTGACATTTGTTTGCTGATTTTTTGTGAGGCAGCAGTGCATAATTTCATTTTGTTGAAAAGATCTGGTTATATTACTGAAGTTTTCAATTTGCCACACACTACTTGCAGTGTGTGTGTGTGTGACTGTGTGTGCGAAGTGTGCCATCAAATCACAGACACCTTTTATTGTGCCACAGAGCAATTGCAGTAGTGTGAACCTGCTATCCACTGCAGCTGCATGATTTTGTACTGCTTTGCTGTTGGAATTGTGGTTACCTTGGTTTTGGACTGTTACTGCAGTGCACTGCCCCCCCCACCCCCCAACCGGCAAAAGGTATTCTTTTCCATATTGGATTTGGATTGTGACTGTTGTGAGCAGCAGTGGTTAAGGTGCTGTTGTGACTTTGCATCTGCATCTACATCTTTTTCTTGATTGCACAGTGCAATCTAATCTGTCTGTCTGTGCCTTTGCAGCTGTTTAGTTCCCAATCTACATCTGCAAGCCACAGTTGCTTTTTTGGCTTCACATCCACCAGGTAAGACTGAAAGTTCCAAAATCTAAATTGATTTACAATTGTCTTGGTGATTCCCCAAAAATGCCCACAAAGAGATGTGCAAGCAAAGCTGTTTCTGGCCATGGCACTGCTGCCTGTGGTAAGATTCTCTGTGGTTGTGGTAGTACGTAGAAGTACATAGCTGATGTGAGGAAAGGGATTTCTCCATCAATGTTTTTTACAGCACACTCTGTAGCTTCACTCATAGTTAGAGGAGATAATGTTGTCCCAGCTGGTGGTGTTAGTGCAGTTTCTGCTGGCATAAGTATTGCAGCCTCAAGTTCCACTTCTGAACAGTTGACTATTTCAAACAATATAGTTGTCTAAAGTTGTGACTGACAGTATAGATGATGTCATACTCCCCAGTAACATTCCCATGGTAGTTGAACATGATTCTGATCATGATGACGATAATGCACAGTGTCACATTTCTTCCACCACGATTGAGGTCATGCCTTTACCATCTAATGATTCACAGTGGGGTGCAAAAACATCGGATGATTATGATGATGTTGCTGTGGTTGCAACATGTAGTCCACATGACAATATTCAAGCTGAAAATGTGGATGCAGTGTATTTTGATGAATATGATGATGATGATGATGATGACAGTGACCCCTGTTGGGAACTGGAGAAAAAGAAATTCAAGGTGGCTGTGTCTAGGTCTGTTGGTGTTAAATCTCCCCGTCCTCAAAAACAATGTGATTTAGCAGTCCCAGCTGATGTTGATGATGATGATGATGACCCAGTAATAATCATAGGTAACCATGGTTGTCAGTTGCAGTCCAAGTGTGTCCAGCCTGAAAAATCATGTAGCACACCCCTCATTTCAGGGCTTAAAAAATGGAGTCCAATAAGCAGCATTAGGGACATGTTAAAAGTAGCAGATCGCAATCCCTTGTTTGTGATTTTTTTGTGCAAGATGCAAATGATGAGTTAGTTGTAATCTACCAGCTTGTCCATGCGTGTGTGAATCAAGGTAAAAAGGGGAGTCATCTGGGCATGCAAGGCCAGCATACACATCTTAAGAACAGGCACATGGCACTATGGACGCGGTACCAGATGGCAGCTAATGTCATAGTGGGGTGTTCACCCTCATAATAAACCTTAATGAGCATGTTATCCCCTTCCATGACTGTAAGATCAAGTAAGAATATCTGCAGTAGTGATGAAATAACAGCAGAGGATTACTACAGGCATGATGAGGGGGAGGATAATGATTTTGAAATCTTGTCAAGTGGTGATCAGAGTAGCAGTGGCTGTGGTGGTCAATGCAGTACATCTAATGCAAGTGGTACATCAACCCCTGTGTGTAAATCTGGGAAAATAACTTCATTTGTGGATTTGTCACCTGTGTAACCCTCTTCATCACATGTCCCCACCCCACCGCCAGTCATTCGCAGAGCAGCGTCATCCAAGGAAATTGATAGTTGATTTTAGGGGGGCAGATTTTCAGAACATGGGGGAAATTCTCAAGGGGTATTTGCGGGAGATAATACCAGGTTTGGACGTGGAAGGTAAGTGGGAGATCATAAAGTGGGGGCTACAGGAGGCCACCAGGACCTGTGCAAGAGTAAACCGCAAGGGCGGTAGATCTTGTAAACCATGCTGGTGGACCAAGGAGGTCCAGGAGACAGTAAGAGAGAAGAGGGCTACCTACAGTAGGTACAAAAAAATGAGAGAAGAGAGGGATAGAGATAATTACCACCTTGCAACCAGGAAAGTCACCAGAGTGGTGAGGGGGCCAAAGGCCTGGAAAGAGCAGAGGCTGGTGCAGGGGATACAGGGTGGGGAAAAGGGGTTCTTTAGGTATATTGGTGAGCATATGAAGGTCAAGGGCCAGTTCAGTAGGTTCAGGACAGCTGGGGGGTGGGTGGAAGGGTCTGGAGAGCAGGCAGAGGTACTGAATTAGTACTTTCCCTCAGTGTTCACTAGGGAGGAGGCTGGGAAACTTCCAAAAAAGGGGTTGAAGGGCACAGAAGGTGCAGCAGGCCTGACTATTGGGGTACCTGCTGAAGAACAAGCTGCTGGGGAAGGTAGGCCAGGGGTGAGTTATCAGGCTGGTTCTGCTGAATGGGGGGGGACAGATGCTGATATTCCTATCAGTCGGGTGTGGGAAGCCTTCCAGTCTCTAAAAAAGGACTAATCTCCGGAGCCTGATGCTATTCATCCCAGAGTACTGAGGGAGTTGGCGAATGTTTTGGCTGCGCCATTGGCGGATCTCTTTAACTTGTAGCTCCAGAAAGGGAGGGTGCCAAGGGATTGGAAGCAGGTGCATGTTGTGCCCATCCATAAAGGGGGATCGAGAGAAAAGCCAGGAAACTATAGACCCATCAGTTTGACATCGGTGGTGGGGAAGGTAATGGAGAGCATACTTAAGGAAAGGCTGGGAGGTTTCTTGGAGGAGATGGGTTACCGGATGACCAGCAGCATGGGTTTGTGTCAGGTAGATTATGTCAAACAAACCTTGTAGAGTTCTATGAGTGGGTGACATCAGTACTCAAAAGGGGGAGACCAGCGGATGTACTGTTCCTGGACTGCAGCAAGGCATTTGATTCTGTCCCTCGCATTGGCCTAAGGGAGAAGCTGGAGTGGATGGGGGTAGGCCCATTGATGGTTAGGTGGATTGGAAATTGGCTTTCAGGTTGCACTCAGCAGATAGAGGTTATAGGGGAGGTCTCGTCTCTTGGGGAGATCATAAGTGGGGTCCCACAGGGATCAGTCCTGGGGCCACTCCTGTTTAACGCCTACATCTCCAATAACAGGGAAGGTATTGAGTGTGAAACGGGTCTCTTTGCGGATGATGACTCTAAGCTGGCGGTGGTGGTGGAGGGGGAGGAGGGGAGACTGGCCCTGCAAGTGGATCTGAATACTCTGGATAGGTGGTTCTGCACCTGGAAATTGAAATTTAACTCCTCCAAGCACAAGGTGATACACCTAGTGTGGGAAAACCCCAGCTATGTGTACACCATGGGGGTCTATGAGTTGTAGGCCATGGCAAGGGAAAGAGACCTAGGAGTCTTGGTGGATGTTAACATGAATAATTCAGAGCAGTGCAGGAGGGCTGCAGTCAGGGCAAATAGGATGCTGAGATGCATTGCTTGGGGGATTACCTCAAGGAACAGGGAGGTGATTTTGCTACTGTACAATAGCCTGGTTAGACCACATCTTGAGTACTGTGTGCAGTTCAGGAGGCCACACCTAAGGAGGGACATCCAACTCCTGGAGAGGGTTCAGAGGATAGCAACCAGGATGATCCGGGGCCTAGGGGATATGACATATGAGGAATGACTAGGGGAGCTCAACCTGTTTTCACTGGAGGAGAGAAGGGACTGGGGGGACATGACTGAGGTCTTCAAGTACCTCAGGGGAGTAAATGAGGTAAGCCAAGATAGGATCATTCGACTGAAGGAGGGTGGAATCACCAGAGGACACAGCTGGAAGATTGAGAGTGGTAGGATTAGGGGCAAAAGGAGGAGGAGGTACTTCACCGAGAGAGTGGTAGAACTGTGGAATGCGCTGTCCAGGCAGCTGGTACAGGCAGCTATGGTGGAGGGATTCAAGAGAGGGTGGAACAGGTATAGACAAGGGGTGAAGCAGAGGCTGGTTTACGTTGGGGGGCAGGACTAGGGGATGGAGTAACAATGGAAGGAGACAGATAGAGGGCTATGGTACCCAATCAGGATGCTGAAGCACAAGCAGACTTGATAGACCAAAAGGGCCTACTCTGCTAGCATCTATTATGTTAGTATGTTAGAGCCATGTGTCACACCCCATGCAAAAGGTGTTAGTCAGCCCACGTTGCAGTGTTTTTGCCCGTAAGCTGAAGTACCCACCCAATCATGCAGTGTCACATGAATATAATGCTGCTGTAGCTGAAATGCTGGCAATTGATCTTTTGCCCTTCTCCTTCATGGAGAATTCTGGGTTCCAGCAGTTTGCAGTACTCGCCTGTCCGAAATGTAATGTCCTATTTAGAACACACTTTTCCACTCGTGCTGTCCCCGAGTTATACCGTGCTGTGGCTGACTCTGTAAGACATGCCCTTCAACATTCCTCCTCTCCATTCATCCATTTATTTATGGATATGTGGACAAGTGGAAAAACAGTGGGGAGTTCATATTTGTGTATAACTGCATATTGGGCGCAGGTGCCAGGGTTGTTTGTCCTTGTGGCAGTGTGAATAATCAATGTAGTAAGGTGGACTGTCATGGTAGCAATCTTCCAGGAATTCGACAGCATGCAACGCTTGCTGTGTGCAGTGTGACCTGTTCACACACTGGTGAAAACATGCTGGACTTGCTACTGACTGAAATTGATGAGTGGCTGAACCCCCTTTCCCTGAGAGCTGGGTTTATAGCAAGTGACAATGGGTCAAATTTGGTTAAATGCATCATGAGTGATGGCTTTGCTCAGGTTCCATGCATGGCCCACTGTTTAAATCTTGTGGTGCAGGAGTTTCTGCAGCACCCTGATTAAAAGAAATGTTGACAGTTGCATGCCACATCTGTTCTCACTCTCACTTTTCATGCTCTGCAAAGGCCCATGACCAGCTTCTGCAGTTGCAGATCCAAATCAGCCTCCCACAGCACTGCCTCAAGCTGGAAGATGTCACCCGGTGGAACTCCACTTTATACATGGTAGAGAGGTTGTATGAGGAACAAAGCCATCTCAGAATATATTGTTATGCGTACTAGCCATTATATTTCCAGGGCCTCCATGTCTCTCATGATTGAAGAGTGGTGCCCCATGGACTCTGTAATAACAATTTTGAGGCCTTTTGAACATGCCACACAGGCAGTTAGTGGAGAGTCTGCCTCCATTAGCCAACCAATTCCACTGCTGAGGGTGTTGAGGCAGGCATTGCTGAATCTACAGCATAGCCTTGATGGTTCTGGAGACTGTGCTGGCGGTGTGTTGCTGAAACACATGCTGACACTATTCAAGCACAATTGGCACATCTTGAGCATTCAGCAGAGCGATGACTTTGCAATAGAAAATTGCTGGACTCATGATACAAATGTGGAATTGCCTCACTACTGGAGGGAGGGTCTGAACAGGTAAAAAATGTCAGTGGGCAACTGCGGCACTTGGTTCATGGGGCACAGAAGTCACATGCCAAGGTCAGCAAATCTCAGCAGTATAATCAGGCTGAAGGTCAGTTTGGAGTAGTATCAAGCACATCCTGTAAGGGGGCTGAAGTTCCAGGTGGTCTGTCATCAAAACCAGCTGTCATTAACCCACTTTGGGGTGCTTTGTCCCAAGTCAGGATTTGTGACATAAATATTTCTGGAGAACAGGATGATACATCAACCAACGGACTTCTTGCAGCATAGTTGACTCATATTTGGCTGAAAACAGGCATCTGTCAATAAATGATGATCCTCTTTTATACTGGAGTGGAAAGGTCAGTGAATGGCCAGAACTGACCTCAGTGGCACTGAAGTACCTGACATGCCCACCCTCTAGTGTAAGTGTCGAGATGGTATTCAGTTCAGCTGGTGCAATAGTTTAGGATCATCGTACAAACCTCTCCCCTTCAAATGTCAGCTTGCTGACATTCATAAAAATGAATGAGGGGCACATACCAGATTGAACTGCAACCTCAGTATTCGTACCCCGGCATGGTCATGGTTGTGCTGATGTTGTAGAAATAGACCATTCTGATGGCACTGGTAGCAAGAAACGGCCTACCAGTCAGGTAGATGATGACACGATGGAGAAAGAATTCCCTAGTGGACAAAATTCAGACATTGATGACTGTGGGCAGCTTTTTGTATAATGATGATGATGATGATGAGGTAATGTTGGAAGGTTTTAAGTGAAGTGGTTAAAAGGCTGTCACATTTTTTCTATGGTAGATGTTTTGTTTTTCATAAAGTTTAATCAGTGTCCCACATAGAATGACTCAAATTCCATGTCATATTTGCAACACAGTGCACACTATATCTCACCCACCACCCACCTGTGTGAGTCTGACTGTGATAGAGAATGTGTTGCAGGCTGCAGTTGTTGCCCCATGACCACCACCAGAAAACCACTGTTAGCCAAAGCCACCAGATGCTGATAGTGAGAGGGAATGTCATCATGTGCCCCCATGACCACCACCAAAAAAATGCTGTTAGCCAAAGCCACCAGGTGCAGATAGTGAGAGGGAATGTCATCATATGGCCCCATGACCACCACCAGAAAACTGCTTCTTGCCAAAGCCACCAGATGCAGATAGTGGGACTGAGGGAATGTCATCATGTGCCCCCAAGATTGACCACCACCAGAAAACCACTGTTAGCCAAAGCCACCAGATGCAGATAGTGAGAAGGAATGCCATCATGTGCCCCCATGATTGACCACCACCAGAAAACCACTGTTAGCCAAAGCCACCAGATGCAGACTGTGAGAGGGAATGTCATCATGTGCCCCCATGACAACCACCAGAAAACTGCCGTTAGCAAAAGCCACCAGATGCAGATAGCGAGAGAGAATGCCATAATCATGTGCCCATAACCATCCATCACCACCAGTATGCCGACGTTTTCCATTCTGTGTCCTGCCCATACCATGGCAGATGGAGTCAGAGAGGAGTCCATATCCATCAACTATAGGCACAAGGCTTCTTACTATCAATACTTTAAATCAAATCAAATCAAATCAAAATTTATTTATAAAGCGCTTTTCAAGAAATCAAAGCGCTGATACAAAACAAAGATAAAACATCAACAATAATAAATAAAACCATAAAAACAATAAAATAACCATAAAATAAACTAACCAAATGCCAGTGAAAATAGGTGACTAGAGTAAAGTAAAGTATGTGTACTAATGTTTCATACTATGGAACTTCCTTTAGCTGTGTTATGTTTCCTGTTGATTTTATGAGATGCAGTGGTCAAACACATATGGTTAACTTATTTTCTTTTTTTTACTGGTTAACAAACCACTCTCCTTCGCTGGAGGACTATGGTACTGCAGTACTGTGTACAGTACCCTACGAGATACCCATTTCCATACCGATAAGTATATAAATTTTATTTCATCAGTTCTTTTTTGTTGTTAATTTTTCAAAAGAGTTCATATCTGAGCGACGAGTCATATGATGTAGGTGACATGTACATCACATAATACATTTGTCATGCACATCACACACTGTATTGCTGCAGCAGCCATGCCAGTGTTGAACAAAGTTTGATCCAGGTTGTGACTGGACAAGATGTGTTTTTACAATGTAACTTGAGTTAAGACATAGTGGCACTGTGTATGGGTTACAGGTACTAAATTTGTGATTGTGGTGATTTGGTCTTGATGTGGCATAGAGAGACAGTTTGCTATCTGTTAATCAGCATATATGACAAGATGGAACAGCCACACTTTAAACATAATGTGTTACTGTAATCAAATACTAGCAACTCCTTCTTCATCTCTTTTAGGAGAAAACTTTTTGATGCTGTGTACTGTTACTGTTGCTTTCTCCAAATAACAAGTTTAACATCATGCCCCCTGGTCAGGCAGACATGCAACAAGTAGTATGAATCGATGACTGTGATCATCATTACTGGACTGGAGGAGGAGGATGCAGATAAAACCTGTGAAGAATTAACCAAACAATAAACCATTAATGAAACTTGTTTGCAAATGCCCCCCCCAAACAAAGAGATACTTACCTTCACTGGATTGAAAGTATTCCAACACCACAATTCTTCATCAAGCACAGAAATGTGCACACCAACTGTGACTAAGTGACCTGTGATACAAAACAAAACAATGATTATATATATATATATATATATATTATACACAGTATATATATATATTAGATAAACCACTCTGAGTTGTGCGGTCATGCTCTGATATATGCATGCCTTGGTGTGCATTGAACGGCTGAGTGTGTCAACAGCCCAAGGTGTGCATATATCAGAGTGTGACTGCACACCTAAGAGTGGTTTATCTATCTTATAAAATTTCAGAATTGTTTTGGAGGGGGTAAAAGTGCAGGAGTGCGGTTGCGCTCTGATATATGCATGGTCATGTGACGTGTTTTATACAATCAGAACACTGGATTTGGATTTGGAGGATTTGCTCATTTATAATATATATATATATATATATATATATATATATATATATATATAAACAGTTAAGGTCAGGTTCTGTGGAAAACAATGGTGTTGCCAAGCAGGTACATTAATCAACTTACCAAGGGTAGAATTAGTGTACACACAAAGGGCATCCTTCATGTTGGGATCAGTGTAGCACACTTTGGGCAACCAACAACATTCTCAGTCTCATCATCTTGGACGTTTATCTCAATGGTCAGGTTATCCTTCTAGCACACCATTTGGCAAGACACTGTGCATCATCCCAGTCAGGTCAACAGCAGCATTACATGTAATTTCAACAGCAGCAGCAGGGCACTTAGTTCTTATTGGAGTGCGGAGTGTGGAGACTTTTCATTCTATGTTATGCTCTCATTTCTCGTCATCTGGAGTGTGGAGTTTGCTGGACACAAGACAACAGCATTTTGGGGGTGCACACTCATTCTGGGGACTGTGTGTCAGCACTGCACGCATGACTGAGTGCACCATTAATTCATGGAGACTTTTCATTACATGTTATGCTCTCATTTCTCTTCATCTGGAGTGGGGAGTTTTCTGGACACAAGACAGCAGCATTTTGAGGGTGCACATTAATTCTGGGGATTGTGTGTCAGCACTGCATGCATGACTGAGTGCACCATTAACTCATGGAGACTTTTCATTCTATGCTATGCTTTCATTTCTCTTCATCTGGAGTGGGGAATTTTCTGGACACAAGACAGCAGCATTTTGGAGTGCACATTAATTCTGGAGACTGTGTGTCAGCATTGCACGCATGACTGAGTGCACCATTAATTAATTCCTTACCTTGTTATATTCTGACTTAATAATGTCTCTTTCCAAAAATAAATTATTTTAAGTGGTCTCAGTAATGTTTTATTTCTGTCTTGCTGTGTGCATGTGTGCAAAAGCAGGAGTGAGCAATGTAATGATCGACTAAACAGCATGTGTGCAGTGCACTGTCACGTGTACACACTGTCCAGCTCCCTGAAAACATATATGATGACTTGTTTCACTGTTGATGGTATAAAGAATAAAGAGAAGAATATATAATGTATATTTTATTTGTACCATCATCAACAGTGAATCAAGTCATATCATATGTTTTCAGTGGGCTCACCTAGGTATGACCACAGTGAACCTCACAGTGCACACATGCAGTTTAGCAGATCATAGCGCTGCTCACTCCTGCTTTTCAAAAAAACAGACAGAAATGAAATATTGCTGAGGAACCCAAAATATTTCATGGTAAACTGACATTATTAAGTGAGAGGGACCTGGGGGTGGTGGTGGTGAGAGGGACCTGGGGGTGGTGGTGGATGTCAAAATGAACAACTAGGAGACTTGTAGGAGGGCAGCAGCCAAGACCAACAGGATGCTGGGATGCATCACTAGGGAGATCACCTCCAGGAGGATGGAAGTGATGCTCCTTCTGTATAACTGCTTGGTGAGGCCACACCTTGAGTACTGCGTGCAGTTTTGGAGGCCACACTTAAAGAGGGACATTAAGCTCCTGAAGAGGATCCAGAGGAAGGCAACCAAAATGATTTGGTGCTTGGGGGACAGGACCTATGAGGAGAGGCTCAAAGAGCTAAATATATACACATTGGAAGAGAGAAGGGACCAGGGGGACATGATAGAGGTCTCCAAGTACATGAAGAGGGTAAATAGGGGAGGAACAGTCAGGGTGCTTTGAAGGAAGGAGGAGGGGGTCACTAGAGGGCATAGGTGGAAGCTGGAGGGGAAGATTCAGGGAGAAAGGAGGAGTGCTACTTCACTGAGAGGGTGGTGGAGCCATGGAATGCACTGCCTAGGGGGCTGGTGGAGGCAGAGATGGTGGAGGGGTTCAATAGGGGCTGGGACAGGTACAGGGGAAGGGTTCTGGAAGCAAAATCCAATGCAGCAAGAATATCCGGAACTGGGAAGGGAGAAGCCAGAGAAGGCGAGGGGGGCAGCAAGGTCAGCACCCAGGGTGGGGGCTGACCAATCGAGCAGACTCGAAAGACCGTTAAGCCTATTCTGCTGGCATTTTAGTATGTTAGTATGTTAGTAAGTAGGAATATAACATGTCCAGTCCAGTAGCATGCTGCGCTAACACTGGGGTCGGGTGCTGGTGGAGAGCAGCAAGCTGTAAAACTGCCACTGCCAGACTAAATCAGAAAGCTAGCACTCTGGACGAATAAAGGCAAACAAAAAAATGTTCACTGCTACTGTGAATTTCTTGATGGAAAAACAAGACACACAAAAAATATGACCCCTGCGCTTCAACGTTTAGGCGTTCATTATGGGACCACCAAAAGAAAGACTAACCACCAAAATGCAAGGGTCATTTCTGAGTTTTGTTTTGCCATCAATACATTTGCACTAGCAGACTGCGAACATTTTTTCTTTGCATTTATTCGTATGAAATGCTGGCTTTCCTGTTTAGTCTGGCAGTGGCGGTTTTGCAGGTAGCTACTCTCCACCAGCACCCGGCTCCAGTGTTAGCATAGCTTGCTATTGGACTGGACCTGCTATAGTCCTACTTAATAATGTCTGTTTACAATGAAATATTTTGGTTGCCTCTGCAATATTTCATTTCTGAAGGGTTTGTTGAAAAGCAGGAGTGAGCAATGCTATGATCTGCTAAACTGCATGTGTGCACTGTGAGGTGCATTGCACACTGCCCACCCTGAGCCTGCTGAAAACATATTATATGCATTGGACCACTGTTGATGATGGTACAAATAAAATATATGTTATTATATTCTTGCTGAAAACATATTATATGACTTGGATCACTGTTGATGGTTCAAATAAAATATACGTTATTATATTTTTATCTTTATTCTTTGTACTATCAGCAGTGGAACAAGTCATCATATATGTTTTCCGAGAGCTGGACAGTGTGTGCACATGACAGTGCACTGCACACATTCTGTTTAGCACATTATTATTGCACTGTTCAATCCTACTTTTTAACAAACAAACACTCCACGACAGAAAAGAAACAATACTGAGGCACCAAAAATATTTCAGGGTAAACAGACATTGTTAAGTAGGAAAAATATAACAGGGCTGCAAGAAGCACTCTGCACTATGTGGATGGCTGCTGGTACATAGTAGCTGGCTTCAAAAGTGCAAAGCAAAACCACAAAGCCACCACTCTATATGAATATATGGCAAGAAAAACTGCTCAATGGTACTGCAACTTTATTGATGGCAAAAAAAGGCATACACTAATGTCCAATGTGCTTAGGCACTTAGGCCTTCATTTGGGGCCACACTAATGAAGGCCTAACCACCAAAACGCAATAGTAATTAATTTACTGTGTGCTTTGTTTTGGCATAAATACATTTGCACTAGCTGTGAAAACATTTTATTGGCATTTATTCATGTGGAGTTATGGCTTTCTGGTTTTGTTAAGTTGGAATATAATGAGGGTAAGGACAACCCTTTTTTACTTAATTTTATTTCACTTGTTTTGGGGCATGGTTATCACCATTTTTGGGAGTTAAGCAAGGTTATGTAAAACAAAACTGGAACACACACTAAACATTTTTATACACATAACACTGCACAATCGGGAGGAGACAGACAACAACAAAAACCTGTGTCAGATTACCTAAAGGTATGCAACAAAAATGCCAGAAGGAATTAGGGAGGGATGGGGGACAGGATATACTGGGAGCCATCACATCACATCAAAATGAAGTCAGAAAAGGGTTGCACAAAGGAGGGGAACTAATATGCTGAAGGGTAGGCACCAGAATTAAGACAGGTGAAGATACATTACAGGACATTACATACAAACACAAGGAAGGAGGGGGGCAGAATATTTATTTATTTATCTATTTATTTGGTTTTGTTGACCGGGTAAGTCACACTAGACAGCCAAGTGCCTATTTTGAGGTGTGACCCGGGAGAGTTACAAACTTAAGTAGGTAGGTACAGTGACAAATCAGTCTTCCATACAGTGGGATAACAGGTGATGGAATAGAATGACAACCAGTAACAAGTCACGAACCCGGGGGGTGTTACAGGTGACCCGGGAGAGTTATAAGCTAGAGCATACACAAAACAATGAGTGAGTCAAGATTTACATACAACAGGGGAGCAGGCTAAACCGATATGGCACTCAAGGAGGAGATGGTACGCTTTAGAAAGATTTGGGTAGGTGGTTGACAGTCCTCAAAAGGGGTTGGGACAAGTGCACACAGGTTCAGTCATATGTTAAGCTGAATAAGTGCCTGCATGTGGGGGGGGCACCTAGGGAAGAGCTGACGGGGGGGCCTGGTGACCTTGTTCGGGAGGTAGGACAGGGGCAGCCGTTACTTGATCAGTGGACGGGAGAATAAGTGCGGTAGACCCCAGGGGGTGCAGAGACCCCCCATGCCTTCATAGTGCAGGGGACTACGAGGTGCATAGACAGGTGGAGGAGCCCTTCAGGAAGTTCCAAAGGGAAGTTTTAAAGCTTGGATGGGAGGGGGTGGACCGAGTAAGGGCTGGGAGCAAATTCCATAGTTTAGGGGCATAGTTGGCGAAGGCCTGATCACCCGCTTGGATGCGTGTCCTAGGAACCGGACAGCTGAGTGTCGTGCTTGACCTCAGGTTGTAGGAAGAGGTGTCAGGGCTGAGGGGAAGGGTGAGGGCAGCAGGGGTGACTGATCTTACAATGTTGTCAATGAAGTTCCCTATTAAAAAAGTGCGGTGTTTCTCAGGAGGGAGCCACTCGAGGCGTGTGTAGAGGTTGCAGCAGTGAGTCAGGGGTGGAGCAGATAGCGCAAAGCGGCAGATGCTGTTGTAGGCCGTGTCCCATTTCGAGAGGCTGGATTTTGGCAGGGGGCCAAAGGTCACTAGCCCATAGCAGAGAGAGGGGAGGAGAACACCCCTAGCTAGGGCCACACTAGCAGCCGGGGTCAGGCAGTTTTTGGCTCTGTAGGTGAGACCAAGTTTGATGCTTGTAGACTTGCAGACGTTACGGATGTGCAAGGAGAGATCCAGCTGAGGGTCCAGAGTGACTCCCAGGCATTTGACAGCGGCCACCATCTGCAGGGGCATGCCATCAGCCCTGTAGATTAGTAGGGGGGCAGAGCTGGATTTTGTTTTGTTCAGGGAGCCGAAGAGCATAGCCTGGGTTTTCTTAAGATTGGTGGTAAGCTTGTGTTCCACCAGCCATGATTGGATCCGCTTGAAGTCAGAGTTTAATTGGGAATTGATGGTGTCAATGTCACGTGCGCTGTCCAGAATGACAAGGTCATCGGCATACAGGGTGGTAAGCCCATAGGTGGTGACAGAGGGTAGCTCGTTGATGAAAAGGGAGAAGAGCGTCGGACCGAGGATGGATCCCTGTGGGACTCCACATTGCATGGTGGTGGAGATGGAGAGAGTCCGGTTAAAGTTGGTGTATTGCTTCCTACCAGTAAGGTAATTGAGGAACCAGGCATGGGCAGAGTTTGAGAGTCTGAGGGAGAGAAGAGTGGAGCTAAGGAGGGATAGAAACTATCAAGTACAGAAATGGAATCAACAACAGGGTAGATACATCCAGAATGAAAGATGTGCATGAAAAAGGGACCACAATTTCAATTTAGAGGGCGGAAGGATCAGGACAAGATTGATAAATAATTTTTCATACAGAGGGTGGTGGTGGGTGCAAGCCAGGACAAACTGAAAAACAAATAGTTGATGTTATGGTGGGACAGCAGCAGTTGAAGAATTCCCATGATTTGAAGTTGGTGCCCCTTGATGCGTTCTAACTGCTGCTCTACATTGTTGAGTCAGTTGTTTGCAACATCAATTGTGCTCCACAACGCTGCCAAATTGGCCAGTGTGGCATGCAGTTCCAGAGAGTTGCCACCCTCAGCAAGAGGTGCTGCAGGTTGTGCTGATGGTGATGGTGGTGGTGGTGGTGGTGGTGGTGGTGGAGCAGCAGGTTCTACCATAGCCCTCCTGCACTTCACACCACGCACAGGTGGGCGGCGATCTGCCCACTCTTCCCCAGCAGGGCCAGCAGGTGCATTGCTGGCCTGTTCAGCTAACTTAGCCTGCCACTCTATGCAGTGGTGATTGTACATATAGGTGCGCTGACCTCCTGTGCTGAGGTGACTTCCTCAGGGGCCACAGTGCACCTCCACACCGCACAAATTGCACTTAACTACACTGCTGTCCCCTGGCAGTGCAGCAGAAAAAGCCCACACTAAGGAGGTGTGGGGAGGACCAGGCACAGACATGGGGGGCCCAGACAGTGTGGGAGCCAGGGGCTGTGGCTCTACAGTTGGGGCCTGGGGCACAGAAACCTGCTGCTGCATTTCTTGCTGTGGCTCCTCCCCCCTCACTTCCTGCTGCTCAGCCACTGGCATGGGGAACATAAGTGCTGCTGGCACTGGGAGGGCACTGGTTGGTGATGCCACATGAGGTTGTTGTTCCATGGCAGCACCAACTGTAGCTCTTGCTTTGGGGGGGACCCTCAAAATGGTGCTTTGGTTCAGATGAAGCTGGACACCACTTGTGCGCATGCCCACCCGATCGCTGCCACGTCGACTAAACCCCCCGCCGAGTCTCTCATTGTGTCTCATCTCCATTGTGGGATCACTAAAACGATCCACAACAAACAACACACACACAGACACACAGAAACAATTAATAAAACAAATACTAAACAGAAAAACTGAACAAACACAAATCCAGACAACAAATACTCAAAGCAAAGCACCTAGAGCAAAAAAAAAAAAAAAACAACAACAAGATTTAAAGTGTTCTTTTCTAAACAGCATTTGTTCTCTCTCACTAGTTCTCCTAACTTCTTTCTCCTAATGTAAGGTGAAGGGAAACTCTCTTCCAAGCATGTGTAACTTCCTTCCTGCCTGACTGAAGCACGTGACTTACACTAGTGTAAGCCATGTGATGTGTGTGGGCTGCCAATAGACTTCTCACTCCACCTTAAAGTGAATTAAGGTGGAGTAAACAACGTGAAGTCATAGTTACAATGCAAAATGGTGAAGTGAGGCTTTACAATGGGCACTTCACATTGCGGAGTTGTAACGCGAATTGGCCACTTTGCAGGTAGAATTTTACTTTGCTGCAGCTCTACTCTTGATACTCCATAAGCATTGTGACCTCACTTACTGTGACATTACAAGGTAGCTATCAGACAGCTATCTAAAAAATTGAGGGGAGCACTCAGGTTCAGCACAGTACTATGCACCTCTATAACAAGACACCTTTCAAGGCAAACAATTGCTGTCCCAGATATGTGGTAACTATTACTTGATGTACTGGTCTGGAGCAAAATTAAATCAGGCTGATTCTCAGTTGCCAACTCAAAATCCTAAATTTTATTTTTGCAGCTAAACGTCCAATACTACTCACATCCAACCAAGTGTTCAAAGTGCTGACAGTGCTCTGGTGCAAACAACGATGACTGCAAGGATTGAAAATTATCCAAACATGAACCTCCCTTGGCTACCTGGTCCTATCCCAGCCAGGCATTGGACTTTTATTTGCATAAAACAAATGAATGATTTTGAATTAGAAACTAAGAATGAGTCCTGTATAATTGTGCCACAGACCAGTACACTAAATAATAGTCATCAAGTATCTGGGACAGCAATATTTATTAATTGATTTATTTAAATTTTGGTAACCGGGTAAAGCCACTGAGACCTGAGGTCCCTTTTTCAGGGCCGACCAGGGATTAGTTACATAAAGCAATGGTTACCTACATTGGACAAGATACAGTGGTTATGATTGTTACATACATTGGAGAGACAGTAATTTCAATTGATGTTATGATTTATACATTTGGCACAATACATTGGGGTAACAGTAGTCACAGTAGACACATTCATAGGAATGAGCATGGAATACCGTAGTCACAATTGAGACCTATGTAGGAAGGGGAATGAGTGTATGAGTGGGGGCCTAATGATTACAGCCACAGATGCTGAGTTCAAGAAGATAAACCTTGAGGCCCAGCTTGAAGCCTTGAGAGAAGGCCTGTTGACCAGGTTTGCTTGAAGAATGTTCCATAAGTGCGGGGTAGAGTATTTAAAGGAATGCTTGCCTGAGTTGGTGCGTACCCGTGGGATGTCCAGGGATAACCAGCTGAGGATCTTATATCACGGCAGTGTATGCTAGGGTTGAGCAGGCCATGCAAGTGAGGAGGGGGGCCTGCTGTGGAGAATTTGCAGGTCAGGCAGATAGGGGAGTAGGCCAGTTTGTACCATAAGGTGGGCCAATTGAGGTCTGCTAGGACCTCACAGTGGTGCCTCCTTGGGGGTCATTGGTGGCAAAGCATGCCACATGGTGGTAAAGCACAGATAGATTATGTAGTTCCCCTTCTTTAAGGGATTGGAGGAGGGGGGCCCCATAGAGGAGGATGGAGAGTAGGGCACAATTGGCTATAGCACGCTGTGCCTCATCAGAGAGGGAGTGTCCCAGGTGGTAAAGGAGTCAAATCTTCTGGTGGATGGTCTTAGTTAGAGAGTCAATGTGAGGTTTGTAGGACAGCTCCTGGTCAAGGAGGATTCCAAGGTATTTGATCTTGTCAATGACATCAACTCTCTTCCCCTTGGCTGTTTGGAGATGGAGCTGGTCACATCTGATGGTGCCCAGATGCCTGATTACAAACAGGACTGTTTTAGTCTTCTCCTCATTCAGTACTAAGGAGTTGGTAGAGAACCAGGCTTCAAGTGTTGAGAGGCTAGCTTGCAGTTTGGAAGTGATAACACTAGGTAGCGGGTCACTGCAGTAGACAACGGTGCTGTCTGCATAGAAGATGAGTTTGCTCAGCCCACAAACCCTCTCAATGTCATTGACAAAGAGGGTGAAGAGTGAGGGGCCAAAGATTGAGCCCTGAGGTACCCCAGAGATCACCTGTCAGATACTAGATTGGATTCCTCTCCAGAGAACTTTTTAGCTTTGATTGAGCAGGTAGCTCTGAAACCAGGAGAGGGAGAGCCCATCTAGTCCAAAGAGGTGGAGTTTGGAGAGAAGAAGTTTGTGGCAGACCCGGTCAAAGGCTTTAGACAGATCGATAAATAGAGCTCCCATCGGAAAGCCCTTGTCCATAGCATCAAGGACATCAGACGTGGGCCGGATAAGGGCCGTGTCTGTGCCATGGCCTTTCCTAAAACCATGTTGTATGTCAGCTAGGAGAGAGTGCTTCTCAAGGTAGTCTTGCAGTTGGTTATAGACTAACCTCTCCTTCACCTTCCCTAGGGGACAGAGAATGGAGATGGGCCTGTGGTTCCCCACTTTGTCTCGGGGACCTTTTTTGTGGACTGGGACTATGGATGCTACTTTCCATTTGCTTGTAACTGTTCCCTGAAGGAGGGACCTGTTGAGGAATCAGGTGACAGGGAGGGAAATGGCAGATGGAGCAGCTCTCAGCAGTCTAGATTCGAGCAGGTCATGTCCAGGGAAGGAATCGGGGTTAATTTTGAGTAGAAGTGGGAGTACTTCTGAGGGTTTAACAAGTTTTAGGTGAAAATGGGGCTGAGCATGTTCCCAGTTGTGACTGTTGTACTGGAGCACCAGGCGAGATGGGAGGAGATGGTCCATCTGGGTTTGAAAAGGAGGCACTGAATGATTCAGCTATTGTGGAGAGGTCATTGGTCAAGGTATTCCTGACAAGTAAAGCTCCATCCTGGGTATTGGGGGCACCCTTAAGTAGCTGGTTTACATGGCCCCATAATTTCTTGGGATCCCGTAGGTGACTAGTCTGGAGGTCACGCAGGTATGTGGACTTTGCCTGTTTGGATGTTTTCTTACAGTGGTTCCTCAGTGCCCTGTATTTTTCCCAGTCAGCAGTGAGGCCTGAGGATTAATATAATCCCCAGGTCCTATCCCTGAGTACCATGCTCCGTTTGAGGCCAGGGCCGAGCCATTTGAAGCACTTCCCCAGAAATCTTAGTTTCTTTTGCGGAGCATGAACGTTGGCCATGGACAGAAATGAATTAGTGAAGTAGTTCAGTGCTTCATCCAGGGTGGGGAGAGTGAGGATGGTATCCCAGTCTACTGCATGAAGGTCTGAGCAGAAATCAGTTCCTGTAAATCTGCTGAAGTTCCTGGCTACTATCACTCTGGCAGCCAACTTAGGAGGCTTATTGAACCAGGTGCAGAAGATTGGAGAGTGGTCACTCAATGAATCTGCCATGGACCTGGCTGTCATAATACAGTCCAGAGCAAAAGACAAGGGCCCAGTTGAGCAGACAGTGGTTGCCGGACTTGGCATTGTGCCTAGTTGGCAGGTCGATGATTTTAGTCAGGTTGGATCCAAGGATGGGGTTCTTAGTGGCTGAGGTCCCCAGGGCAAGACAGTTTTGATTGAAGTCCCCAAGGAGAATCATTTCTGCCAGGGGGTGCTCTGCTAAGGCATGGGTAAGGGATTCTAAGGAAGAGGCAGTCAATAGGGGCGGAAGATAGGCACAGCCAATGTAGAGATGCTTAGTGTCTCCAAGGAGCACTCTTGTAAATATGGTCTCACATGCTGAGTCATTAAGGGGAGGATAATTTAGCTGCATAGCATTGAGATTGGTCTTGGTGTAGATGAGAACACCACTGCCTTTCTTTCCGACACAATCCCATCTGAAGGCATTATAGCTGACCAGGTCTATTTCATGAGGAAGGATATGTGGCTTGAGCCAGGTTTCGGTAACTGCAAGTATGTCTGGCTTGTACAGTGCAGTCCAAGCTTCAAGGTCATGGACTTTATGCCTTAGGCTACCACTGTTCACATGGACTAGCCGGAGGCTCTTAGCCTTGGCCCAGAGAGGGTTAGTGGGGTCACTAAGAGCGAGGTTAGGGGAGTGGGGGCCAGGGTTGGGTTCCACATCTCCCCCCAGAGCAATCATTAGCCTGGAAAGGTATCCTATACTTCTAGTGGAAGAGAGGGAGGGAGTACCTTTGTCTGCTTCTCAGGTCGGGGTAGTAGAAAAGATTGTAACAATATCCACTGTGGGTTACTCCATAAATGGAAAGGAGTAGCAAGTTGGTCCCCTCCACCACAGGTTCGAGGTGGTAGGGGGATGGCCTAGCTTTTCTGCTCTGGTTCAGGGGACACTAACCCCAAGAGTAGAGCTGGTCAGCTCCCAGGATCAAAGCTATATAGGAAAAGGATGCCATGAGTCCCAGGTCCCTCATGGTTACTTGGGACAGGTCAGGGAGTGCAGAGGCAAAATCCCTGGAAAGATGGTCAGTTATAGGGCAGGGGACAATAGTAGCAGTACAGGTCAGAAACAGACAGGGACTGGACTAAGGTAACAGCTAAAAAGAGCAGGGAACATAAGTATAACAAGTAAGATAAGGGTTGGGTTCCTGGAATAGGACAGATCAGGTGGGAGATGGGAGGAATTCAGCAGCAGTTCTAGCCCAGGAAGAATGACTATCCTTGGATATGGGAGATTGATAGTGCTGTAACAAACATTAAGGCTTGGAGCAGACAATTTAGCAAATGGGAATTAGCAGCAGAACAGGTTTCAATATGGATTATAATCCTCAGGTACAGCAGAACTAATAAGAGTGAACTGAATAATTAGACTGCAGTAGGCAGGCAGGCAATCCAGGCTGGGCAACCTAATACCTAGTAGTCTTCAGGTGAAGCTACCTCTGGCTGGAAGCTGCAACACTGGACTTAAGATTTGCAAGAAAGCGAGTTGTGCTCACAACAGAGGGAGGTGAACCTTACAATTTACAATTGTATTTGGTTTGAAGCAGATTCCTCAGGAAAGTTAATATTCTTCAGGTGGAGGATACTTCTAACTGAAGGGTGAAATAAGGAACTTAGAATTATCAGAAAAGGCAGTCTTTCAATCAATAGAGGGAGGTGGAGCTTGCTTTACTTTTGTTACAATTGTTAAGATTTTCAGTGCAGGAAGAGTTTCAACCCACAGGGGCTGAATACTGTTTTCTGTGTCTGCCCTTCTGTACAGCTGACGTGTTTTGGGGTTGACTGCTTTCAGAGCACAAGTCACCAGGCTGTTTTGGGGCTGGGGAGGTTTACCTGTGTCTGACTTGGATGTTTGGATTTTTCTCTGTTTGATTAGCAGCGTATTTTCTCTGTCAAATTGTCATGTAGGGCATCTTGCTGACAAGAAGGCACTCATCGCAGCAGTAGGTCAGAGCTTTTAGTTGATTGTTTCGTGAGGGCACAGTTTAGTCCCAAACCCTTCCCATGCCTCACCCCACCCACCCCTAGAAATAGTTCCTTTATACCTGGGGTTCTGACATCATTTCCTCAAGACGGCAAGGTGCATATCACTGTCATATCCTCTCTAGCACACTGCACTGACAATATAAGCATACACATTATATAAATACATATATTTCTATATAACACAGCAATCACACACACACACACACACACACACAAAAATAAAAAAAATAAACAAGGTAGACAGTTATGTGGGGAGTAGTGCAATGTAATGGCTGTGGGGCAGCAGTCTTCCGGGAGTCTTTCTGGAGGCTAAGATGCTGCCCTGTTTGCAGACAACCATCTGCCCTGAGGGAGGAAGTTGCCCATCTTCAGGCGGCACTGGACAGTAGCAAGGGAACCTCCCCCATCCAGGGAGCACCAGAGCTACCACCACTACCTCAGAGGTTGCAAAGAAAGCACAGCAATTGGACCACAGTGGGCTCAGGGAGGGTAAGGGTGGTGGAACAGAGGCACACCCAGTCAGTTGTTCCACTCCACAATCCATACACCATTCTTGGGGAGCACAGTTCCCCTATGGATGTACCTGCAGTGGAGACTAAGGAGGGTGCAGACAACTGTCACAAGGGAGGCCATCAGGAAGGAGGCAGAGGGCACCACAGGGAAAGGAAGCAGCTCTTGGTGGGGGACTCAATCATAAGGGGGATAGAATTTGGGGGTGCAAGGAAAACTGAAGTAAGGTGCCTGCCTGGTGCCATGGCTTGAGGGACAGGAAGTGCATCCTTAGGATCATGAGAACAGTTGCACGGGAGTCTGAGCTGACATCATTGTCCACCTAGGGACAAATGACTTGGCTCATCATGAGATCAGAGCAGTGCAGAAGGAATTTATAGAGTTGGGAAGGGGATTAAGACAAGTAGCACACACAGTATCCTTCTCAGAGGTGCTGCCTGTCAGTGGCATGGGTGAGGCGAGGGTACTTTGCAAAATGCAGTTTAACGAATGGTTGAAAAAATGGTTTGGAGTACAGGGGATTGGCTTCACTGGGGACTGGGGTTCTACCTAGAGGGACACCAGCCTATACTGGCAGGATGGTCTGCATCTGTCCAGGAAGGGAACAAGCCTTTTGGGCAATCGGTTTAAATGCTTCATTGGCAAGCTTTTAAACTAGTCAAGGGGGGAGGCACTGATAAGCAGCAGGAAAATCCCAGCCTCCCCCTACAAAACAGGGTACTAAATGAAAAAAAGACCAAGGTAGAAAGGTCAGTGGGGGATGCTGCTACAGAAGGTAAAGCCATCAAAAAATGGAGAGCAATGAGTACCAGTGTCAGTAGTCTGGGTAACAAGCTTCCTGAATTAGTGGCCTTGATGGAGGAGGAACATCTGGATATCGTGGCAGTCACCGAAACATGGTACACACAGAACCATGACTGGGACGTAAACATACCAGGATACACAATCTACAGGAGGGACAGGGAGGCTAAAAGAGGAGGAGGAGTAGCTCTCTACATAACAGAAGGAATCAAAGCAACAGAACAAAAGGGTAAACAGGGAGGAGAAGAAGCACTGTGGGTCAATTTGGAGGCAGGCAATGGCACCACAATCTGCACAGGGGTTGTATAAAGACCCCCCTCTCAGGAGGAGGAAATGTACAAGGAAATGATAGAAAGTATACTTAGAATGGCAGATAAAGGGGAGATATTGCTAATGGGTGATCTGAATATGCCAGATGTTAACTGGAGTACAGTTGCAGCAGCCACTTCTAAGAGTGGGGTTGTTCTAGATGCCCTACAGGAGGCATGCCTTAGACAACTAGTATTGGAACCCACTCGAGAGGGAGCTATCTTAGACCTGGTCCTCTCAAATGGAGATGGAGAGAGGATCACAGATGTAGAAGTGGGTAGCCATCTGGGAACTAGCGACCGTCGAACAGTATGGTTCACAATAAACACAGCAATAGAGTCAAGCCATACAAAGGCAAAAGTACTGGATTTCAGGAGGGCTGACTTTGCCAAAATAGGTGAGTGCCTAAGGAATGCACTAGCAAATGGGCAGGAAGGAGGGGTGGAAGAACAATGGGGAATAATAAAAACTGCCATCACAGAGGTAACAAGCCTTTATGTGAAGCAAATAAACAAAACAAAACGATGAAAGAAACCATTATGGTTCTCAAAGGAGGTGGCAGTGAAGGTTCAAGAGAAAAAGAAAGCATTCAGAAAGTACAAGGAATCACAGAAGGAGCACAACAGAGAATTGTATCAGTTAAAGCAAAAGGGGTCTGGGAAGGCAGTCAGAACAGCAAAGGCCCGAACTAAGGAAAGGATAGACAACTCAGTTAAGAAGGGGGATAAAACCTTTTTTATGTACATCAGGGAGCGAAGGAAGACTAAGGGAGGGATAGTGAGGCTTAATAAAGGGAAGGGGGTGGGCAGAGGGTGACTGAGAAAAGACAGAGATATTAAACAAATATTTTTGCTCAGTATTTACAAATGAAGAGGGGGAGGTACCTAAAACAAACAATAGAAACACTCTTTATACAGAAGTTGATACCAGCCCATTTACAGAAGAAAGGGTTCTGAAAGAACTCTTAAAACTGAAGGTGGACAAAGCAATGGGGCCTTATGGGATTCATCCCAGAATTCTAAAAGAACTAAGGATATAACTAGTGACACCACTGACTACCCTCTTTAACAAATCATGTGAGGATAGGGTGGTACCTGAGGACTGGAGGAGGGCAGATGTGATTCCCCTTCACAAAAGTGGGAGCAAGGCAGAAGCAGGAAACTACAGACCTGTTAGTTTAACCTCAGAGATAGGGGAAATGATGGAATCACTTCTGAAGGAAATAATTGTTGAGTACCTAGAGGCTAGAGGGGCACAGGACCAAAGGCAGCATGGATTCACAGCAGGAAGGTCATGCCAGATGAATCTAATAGATTTCTTTGACTGGGTGACCAAAGTAGTAGATCAGGGAAGGGCTGTGGACATGGCCTACCTAGACTTTAGCAAGGCATTTGACTCAGTCCCACACAAAAGATTAATATACAAGTTAGCCAGCCTGGGAGTGGGTCCCAAGATGATAGCCTGGGTAAAGAATTGGCTGGAGAATAGGACACCGAGAGTAATAGTAAATGGAGTCCACTCTGAAGAAGGGGTTTCTAGTGGGGTGCCGCGAGGGTTCAGTATTAGACTGTCCTCTTCAATGTCTTTGTGTTTACATTGCAGAGGGACTGAAGGAAAGTATGTCTCTTGCAGATGACACAAAGATCTGCAACAGAGTTGATGCACAAGGTGGGGTGGAAAGGATGAGAAGGACTTGGCAAGGTTAGAGGAATGGTCAAATGTATGACAGCTTAGATGTAATGCTAAGAAGCAAGGTAATGCACCTGGGAAACAAAAACCCAGGGGAAAAGTACACAATGGGGGGTGAGATACTAACAACAACAAAAATGGAAAGGGACCGGGGTAGTCATATCAGATGACTTAAAGGTGGGCAAGCAATGTGAGAGGGCAGTAAGGAGGGCTAGGGGGAGACTGGGATGCATAGGGAGAGGCATCACCAGTAGAAAACAGGAAGTTGTTATCCCTCTGTACAGACAGCTGGTGAGACCCCATCTGGAGTACTGTGTGCAGTTCTGGAGACCCAATCTCCGCAAGGACATAGACAAGATGGAAGCTGTCCAGAGGAGGGCAACAAAATGGTGCAGGGTCTGCACCGGAAGACATATGAAGAGAGACTAAAGGAGCTTAATATGTATAGCCTCGAGGAAAGGAGGGAGAGGGGGGGACATGATAGAAACTTTCAAGTACCTCAAGGGAATCAACAAAGTCCAAGAGGGTAGCATCTTTCAAAAAGAGAGGTGTGCAAGAACAAGGGGCACAATTTGAAGATGGGGGGTGGCTCAGAGGTAATGTAAGGAAGTATTTTTTCACAGAGAGGGTTGTGGATGCATGGAATGGCCTTCCGGTGGAGGTTGTGGAGTCAAAAACAGTGGTTGAATTCAAGCATGCATGGGACAGCCATAAGGCAATTCTAGTGGGTGGGGGTAGAAAGAAGTAGGCTGCTGGTTAACTAGGATCTGCAGCTTATCCATTAGGTAGGGAAATGGGAAGACTGGGTGGGCCAAGCGGTCCTTATCTGCCTTCAAATTCTATGTTTTTATGTTTCAAATAGAAGGGTTAATTGTACTATAACAGGCAATCATGGCAAAGCAAACAGAAGGATAGGTTAGGCTGTGGCAGTCAGTAGGGCTAAAGCAAACAAGCAAGAAACAGTTCTACAAGCAAGCAACAGTTCTAGCACAAGTAGGTCAGGCTGCATAACCACAGCAGTGATTCGCAACAAAGACAGGACCTCACCAGGGAAGTGGGAGGGGCTTAGGTCCATTTAACTGGAGGAGGGAATGGGGTAGATGGAGTGGACTGAATTCAAGCCCCACAGCAAGTCATTGTAGGCGAAGGTCCCAGAGATTTTGCTGCAATTGTTGCAAGCTATGGGGGAGTTCAGCCACAACCAGTGCCTCACCCCATGGAAAAAAGTTGCTTGGCAATAGAATTAATCATTGCAGGGGAAGGGGACCCATGGCAATCGGCCACCCTCACTAACCCCCTGTAGTTGAAGGGAACAGCAATCACAGTGTTCATAGCCAGCAGGGCTGGGTGCCGCCTTTTAAGTCCAGCTGCCTGAGCATCACTGGCTGCTGATCCAATGGGCAGAGGTAGGAGTTTTTGAAATTTGCGTGCTCCGTGGATGCGAGCAGTGCTCAGGTGCATGGAGTCTTATGTGAGTATTCAGCCCCACAGCAAGTCTTTGTAGGTGAAGATCCCGGGGATTTTTCGGTGGTTGTTGCAAGCTACAGGGGAGTTCAGCCACAGCCAGCACCTCACCCCGCAGAGAAAAGTCACTCGGCGATAGAATTAATCATTGCAGGGGGAGGGGACCCATGACAATGGGCCACCCTCACAAACCCCGTGTCGCCGAAGGAAACAGCAATCGATAGTTTGCCTCGAATGGTGACACATTATAGAGGTGCATAGTACTATACTGAACTTCTGAGTGCTAGCTCTATTGTTAAGATTGATAGGGGCTTAGCCAGCCTCAGAAGGAGCAGCAACTCCATATCTAGTAGTTCTGACCACTATTTTTGGAGCAAGCACAGCTCTGACAGAAGTTGACTGGCTCTCCTTTGTCAGTTGTGATGTCACAGTCAGTGAGGTCACAATGCTGATGAGGAACAGTATGATGAGAAACATAACTAGATATGTCAGTCTTCGGGTAGAGATTTGCTCCAGATGTCATACCTAGTATTGCCAGTTAGAAAATCTTCTAATTAGCAAAAGAGAAATGAAAAATTACTTCTGATATAAAATGTAACTGCTGATTACTTTTAAAAGTTAATTTTTTTTTTATTAAACATATCAGAATTACAATCCTTTGAGTCCGCTACTCCTTTACAAAGGCTTCACATCAGATAACAAACAATGTACATTATAGAGATCCAGATATTCAAAGGGGTTGTGTCTGGCACAACTGAGTTGTGTCAGCTCAACCACACAATGTGCCCCAGTGCGATATTCAAATGGAGAACTTGCGCAGCACAAGTCCTGATGCACTGGGATGAATTCCTAATGTATGCGGCGCATCTGAAGAGGGTGTGCCCATGCATATGCGACACATCCCGATATTCAGCCCGGAATGTGCAGCGCATCTGCTGGCACAACCCCCAGATGAGCTGCATACCGGGGCACAATGTTGAGCCAGAAAATCCAGGCTCAAATGCTGGCCACTGACAGGTGGGCTGCTGTATTGCAGGGCACAACACAGCAGCCACCAGCCGTGGACCAGGTAAGAACACCATCCCCAAGCACCCATCAGGCCCCTGTTGTTCCAGTGGTACCCCCCCCTCCTGTTGGCTTGATCATGGGTATCTGTACATATACAATATGCCTTGGCAGCCTGGTGGTACCCCCTTCCCTCCCTCCTGTAACTGTGATTGTGTAAAATATGACACCCACATGCCCTGCTAGTCTAGTGGAACCCCCTACCCTCCCACTAGCCCAATCATGGGCACATCAGTGGTACAATAATCTCTGGTGATCTGGTGATACCCCTTCCCCATCCCGACCCCCTGAGCACCGCAGACTGCAGTAATGAAAGATCTCTGGTGGGCCAATGGCTCCCCCTTCTGCACCAGAAGTCCCAATCATTGCTGCAGTAGTAACCCACATCTCCTTGGTGGTCCAGTGGTACCCCCACCTCCCCACTCACACAGGACCCCAGTCCACCCAGCTCCCCCTCCATCATTGGTGGGTGGCAGCATCCCACCCGCATACCACCCAGCCACCTGCTGGCTGACATCATACAGTCTGAGCTGTAAGCCAATTGGTCCACAGTGTGGACCAATGGGCTTGCAGGCTATAGTGTACTACACAGACACAAAGATGTGAAAGAATCATTCTGTACCCACGATCGGGCTAGCTGGAGGGTGGGGTGGGGTTTCACTATACTACCAGGGCATGTGGGTGTCATATTTTCCTAGATTGTGGTTATGGGAGGGAGGGGAGGTTCCACTGGGCTACCAGAGTATATTGTATATGTACAGATACCCACAATCGGATTACGGGGGGGGGGGGTCCACTGGATCTCAATGGCCTGTGTCATGTTACTGTTTACTGCAATTGTGGTTATGGGGCAGAGTGCCCCAGGACCTCCTCGGTCCACACTACATGCTATGCAGTGCACCAGGCACATTTTGCTGGGCCGCCCTGCGCAGTTCATGCAAATGGTGCCATAATGACATGCAAATGGCTTCATTTGCACCTTGCATATATTATGGCCCCATTTGCATGCCCAATTCTGAATATTGCCGGTGCTGTGCTTTGTGCAATTGCAGTTGTGCTGGAGCATTCCCGGTCCTCCCTGTCTGGGGCATGTGCTGGTGCATTGTATATGTGCCATTAACATTCTGTGCCATATTCAGTGGTGTTGCACCATGGTGCATCACATTTAAATAATTTACTGTCCTGGCACCAGCACATCTTGGATGTGCTGTGCCCCCATTCTTGCGCCATTGCCTGGCACAGTTTGACTATCTCCCCCCAAGAGTAAAGAGCATGGTGACATGAAATAGACAGTAGTTACAGGCATGGAACAGAACATTAGTTGAGACATATACAGAAATTAACTACCAATTTACATTCATTGTAAAGAAGAAAACACAAAAATATACAGGGATAAGGGGCATCTCTGTCTATAGGTAGGCAGGATGGAGATCCTTTTTCTTGAAAGTATAGGTTGCAATAGAGGCTGTAGAGGCAATTAGGTGGAAGAAATCTAGAAAAGGGATTTTCTGTCAGTATACTAACTCTTTAATTTCATTAAATGATTTTTTTATTTAGAAAATGTTATTCAGTTTTGAACAACATCACTTGGTACAATATAACAGGACTATTGTCATGGTTACTATATCCTCCCTCCCCCACCCCTTCCCACCCCTCTCCTCCTCCTTCCCTACTCCCTCCCTCCCATTGGAGCGATCTAGTTTCACCCAAATAAAAAACATATACATCTACTTACACCATACTATAAAACTAACCACTAAGCTGGAGAGCCTGAGAATATGGGCATCCTATTTCAAATAAAGAGCATATAATTTGCCTAATTTCTTATCAAAGGCAGTTGGATTATTTCGCAATCATTTTTTCAGTCCTGAGATAAAAGGACATCTCATGTAGTCATTCTATATAAGATATGGAAGTTTGATCCAACCAGTGCTTAAGGACTAATTTTTTCACCACCATGGAGATAAGAGAAATATGAAATTTTCTTTCTTTGACCATAATTGAAGATAGATCTCCCAGTACACAAACCTTTGGAGTAAAAAACGAGTCCAAATCCAATAAAGGATCCATCTGGGATTTGATTTTTGTCCATATTGGGGAAACCTTTTCACAGGACCAGAAAACATGTAGTATTGTCCCATTTCCTTGGCCACATCTAACAAAAGTGAGTGATTGCACCCGTCCAATTTTTGCTAACTTGCTTGGAGTATAATACATATTATTTAATATTTGATACTGAGTAACTGTTAACCTATCTTGTGTAATATAAATGTGCAGATCCCTCCAGATATTGGACCAATTAACCCCGTGATCAGGAATAAGAGATTCCCAGACCTTGGAGCCTGACATCATGGGAAAGAAAATAGAGAGAAGAGTATTATATATTAGCGAGATACTGTGCGGCTGTGTAGCTAGGTCTTTGGTTTGCTCTACAAGGTTGTTTAGCCTTGAGGGAATATGTACTTCCCCAAATTTATGTTGAAGGAGGTGCTGCAATTGGTAAATCTTTAAAATAAATCTAGAGGAAGTCTGAAGTTTAACAAGCATGTCAGTGGGTGACAGGAGACCATTAGGCTGATAAAAGTCACACACTTGCATGCCTTGTAATTGAGGAATCCAGTCCTTGGTAATAGGGGAATCTCCTAGTCTTATATTAAGGCTATCCACTATGCCTTGCATTGTATCCTTACTTGGGCATATATGAAGAGAGGCATAAATCTGGGAAAATATTTTGATGGACGTGCCCATCACTGACTGTTGAATTATATCAGGAAGAATCCTGAAAGGCGTAAACAATGAGGCAACAGGAGATATCCTGGTTGTACTAAAGATGTCCAGCTCAATTTGTTGCCATATGAGAATATAGGTGCCCTCCACTCCATTGGGGAAGGAGGCCATCCACATTCCCATTTTATGTAGGTGACTAGCCCAGTGATAGTATAGTAGGTTGGACAATTTGAGCCCTCCCTTGTTCTTACTTAGGATAAATTTGCTGTATGCTCTTCTGGGGGTCTTGTTTAACCACAAAAATTCTGAGATATTGGTGTGTATCTTCCAGAAAAAGGAAAGAGGCAGCCAGATGTTACTCATGTTTAAAGGAAAAAATAGCATAGGGAGCACATTCATTTTGATAAGGTTAATCCTCCCCCAAAGAGAAATGGACAGGGCTTTCCATCTAGAAAGATCTTGCTGGAGTTTCTGAACCAGGTCTTCTAAATTAAGTTTTTTATACCATGGGGGTCCGTGGTTAAATGCAGGCCTAAGTATTTCATTGATATTGGGGACCATTTCATTCCAAACTTACTAAAATCTTGACGAAATGTGTGATGATTAAGAGGGAGAATTTCAGTCTTGTTACGATTCAAGCTGTAGTTGGAGAACTTACTAAAATCTCCTATAATTGCTATTGCTTCATCTAACGAAGCTATAGGATCTGCGAGGTGAAGCAAAATATCATCTGCATAAACAGACAGTTTTTAATTATTTGTGCCAATAGAAACCCCCTGCACTTTGGCAGAGGAATTGATTTGTCTTATCAAGGGTTCCAAATATAGGTTAAAAAGTAAAGGGGAGAGAGGACAACCTTGCTGGGTACCACAGTGTAGGGAAAAACCGGAGGAGAGCACTTTATTACAGAATATCCTTGTGGTAGGGGCTGAGTAAATCTTTTGGATCCATTGGATAAATTCCTGGGGTACATTCATGTGCTTAAGAGTAAGCCATAAGAAGCCCCAATCCACCTTGTCGAAGGCTTTTTCAGCATCTAGAGATATTAAAGCCATAGGATGTGGGGTGGATTGAGCCAAGTGAAATATGTGGCTCAGTTTACGGAAGTGATCTGCCGCTGACCTTCCCGGGACAAATCCTACTATTCCGGGCTAAGCAAAGGAAGCCATATTTTTTGGATCTGGTTCGCCAAAATTTTGGTAAGAATTTTAAGATCACAATTCAACAACAATATAGGGCGATAACTAGAAGGGTATTCTGGTGGCTTGTCATGTTTTAGAAGCAAGATGATAGTTACTTCCATAATGGAGGGGTCTATAGTCTCATTAGTGAGAATATAATGATAAAATTTAAGCACTGTTGGGGACAGGTCTTTCTCAAAGACTTTAAAAAAATTTTTGAGGGAAAGCCATCGGGTCCTGTGGCTTTATCTAGGGCTAAGGCCCTAATGGCCTGGGATATTTCCATTAATGTGATAGGAGCTGTTAGTATAGATCAGTCAGTTTCCTGCAATCTAGGGAGTGGGATACTGGCCAAGTATGCCTCGGTGTCATCCTTCGTTGGGGGGTTGAGCTGGTGGCCATAAAGATCTGCATAAAATCTCTCAAACACTGTGGCTATATCCCTGGGAAGAGTTTTAAGGGTGCCATCTACATCCTGGATTGCCTGAATGGTTCTTGAATTTTCCAGCTGTTTCATGCGAAGGGTCAGAAGCCGCCCAGCTTTTTCCCCCTGATCAATGTAAGTTGCCTTCGTTCTAAGAATGGCAAACTCAGCTTTCTCCTTAAGGAGTTCTGAGTATGCATTTCTAAGAGACAAAAGGTCTGTGAGTGACCTCTGCAGGGAAGTAGGTGATACATTTTGTTGAAGTACCCTGATCTGTTCCAATAGTTTTTGTGCTTGAGCCTCTCTGACCCTTTTCGGTGTTGATGCTAGTCCAATAATTTCCCCTCTTATATAGCACTTCAATGTACAACACACTTGATCCACCCTGGGAATGGAGCCAACATTATCTTCCAGGAACTGCCCAATGAGGATGCAAATTTTAGAGACAATAAACTTATCCTTGAGTAATTGTGTGTTAATTTCCATTGGGTGTCTTTCTGTTGTTCAATTGTCGGAATGATATAGAGCCACACTACCGCATGGTCAGATATCACTATTGACTCAATGCCCCCTCCCAGAGTCCCGGACAGTAAGGTTGAACTTATAAGGAAAATAATCCAACCTGGAGGCCATCTGATGCACCTGTGAGTAAAATGAAAAGGCCCTAGTGGTCAGATTCAAGATTCTCCAGGGGTCACATAACCCTAGGAGATCCATCATCTCATTGAGAGCCCTCTGAGATGGGGTCATGGCCCTAGGGATCGGGTTGGATTTATCCAATAAGTAAGATTGGGTAAGATTCCAGTCACCTCCCAGTATTATAGGGGTTGGGATAAATGCAGCCAGATTATCTACTAAGCCCATAAGAAAGTCTGGATCACCTCCTACCGGTCCGTATATACACCCTAGAACTAGAGGCTTTCTATCTAGTAGACATTTAACCAAAATAAATTTACCTTGTGGGTCCAAGATAATGGTTTCAGGTTGAATGGGACAGCTTTCATAATAAGGATCACCACTTCTCCTCTATTAGAGGATTTTCTGGTGGCAAAAACCTGATGTACCCCTTGTCTTTTAAAACCATCTGCTTCATGAGTGAAGAGATGTGTCTCTTGTAAGAAAATTATATTGGCTCGCAATAAAGATATGTGTTTAAGAATTGCTATGTGCTTAACCTGATCTCGCGCTCCCCTTACATTCCATGACACAATTTTAACCTTAACGTCTATCATCCTTTAAAACTTTCTGAGCACTTCCAGTTCTGTGCCTTACATCTATGATCCCTTCAACCCTTCCCCCCTCTCCCCAATATGCATATCCCCAATCAAGTAGCCCCCTGCCAACAAAATCCTCCTTCTACCAAAAACCTCAAAACTATTTACAAAGGCTCCCCCACTTAACATGGAACATTTAGATTTAGAAGTGTTTAGGTACAGGAAAGCCTTAACCCCATTGACCACTATGGAGCATTCTCCTTTAATTGGAGAACAGTAAAATATATTACCTTCATTAACTACCAGTCTAAATAACCAAAACAATACTAGGCTGATACCTCCAAAGAGGTCTACCCCCCTAATATATAGGTTGTGACACAGCTTTTCTATCAGCGCTCTGGTGCCACCCCTCCCTGCCTGCCATAAGACCAAACAGCCTAACTCAGGGAGTCCCGAAACACTATGATGTTTCTGACCCAAGACCACCATATATCCACCCCTGTCCCATAATTAAATCAACATCCATTTGGCACATTAAATAAGATTATCTCCCCAATGCTTTGATTTGTGCAACTTAACTGTTATTCCATCATCATGCAAAAGGAGAAGAGTATTTAACAGCAATGCAAAGCTTTAAATGTAACCCAATGCTCATGAGTCATTTTGTTTCCCGGGGAAACCAGCCGGGTGCACCGTGTTCCTTAAATGTGTTCCAGGAAATGCCTCCCCTTTGTAAAGTTCCTACTTTGTGCAAGGGGAACACACTGTGACTGCGTGTGAAGGCCTCTAGGACCAACTATAGTCCCAACACAGGCCTTCACTACTTCCCACGGCCCGCCTTCGGAGCCCGCGCTCTGAAAAATCCTCCAGCCGCCTGAAATGCAGCTTCTCCTTGGTTGGCCTGGAGCCACAGGTTAGTACCTACATTGATCTATTAAAGTAAGGCAAATCCTCCGCATAATGAAAGAAAGACACCAGCTTGCCACACTCCTTGCAGAGCTAACCAGAGTTCCTCTGGCTTTCAACTCTTGTTAAATAATTCAGGGAGCTTGACGGTCAGGTCTTCCAGCGCTTTAACAGGGGTCTCATAAGCGATCCAGTTATCTGATATCTTGACTTGAAGGCGCGAGGGATAAAGCATTTTAAAGCGGATACCTGCTGCAATCAACTTGTTCACTATGGGGTGGAAGGCGGCTCGTTTCTGCCTTGTCTCATAAGGCAGGTCTTGCGAGATATGAATCTTGACACCCTCCCATAGAATTGCTTGTGTTTTCCTCGCCTTGCTTAGTACGTGTTGTTTCTCTACAAAACTTAAAAATTTTATTATCAGGGGTCTGGGGGGAGCTCCTCCTGTTGGAGGTCGGGGCCGCAGGGCATGGTGTGCTCTTTCTATCTGGTATGAAGTCCCCATTGGGGATGGACTTGTGATCTTGCAGAAGAATCTTTGTAGTAAAGTCCGTGTATTCTGCCCTTCCTCAGCCTCCAGCAAACCAATTATCAGGATGTTATTCCTGCGGCTCCTTCCCTCCAGGTCCTTGGTTTTCAATTGCAACTTCTGCACTTGCTGCCTTAATGCTACCACCTCTGGTTCAAGTTTCTCTTTCCACTTCTTGGTAGATGTTATACGGGCCTCAGAATCAGCGACCCTCTGTGACAGGTCTGAGAAATCTCCATGCAGAGATTTTAACTCATTAACGATCTCCGCCAGTGTTTCTTTGAAAGGCTGTAATTGTAAAAAACGATCCTCTGTTAGAGGAATCGAGGTTGGAGTTTGTGGAGATTTTTTATCTTGGTTACCTCCTTGGGCCTTTGGCTTCTTTGGGTTCTTTTCTGGCGTTACTGGTGGAGTGTGACGAATGGAAGCTATACGCATTTCAGACTCCATTGTGGCTCTGTGGGACCTCTTATAGTCCAAACCAAGTATTTTAATGATGATATAAGTGATATTCTGGCTTTGGATAGGTTTGAAACCCTTAGAATAGGCTGAAATTGACTCGATAAAGTAGATTGTAGGGAGGAGCTCAGCACCACTGCTGCTAACAGAGCACTTGCATCACGTGACCTCTTCATTAAATGATTTATGTATGATACATTTTCCTCTTCTGAAACTGTTTTTAAATACTGGTTATACTTCTATTACTGTTCCATCTCTCCAGGCTTTAGTATGATTCTAGTAAGTGTTTGCAATTTACAGACAGATATCAAGTACCATTTTAGAACTTATGATGTAGTTTATGTCCTTGCTCAGCGCTTCCATTGTGGTCACAGTGCATCCATGTTCTACAATAGTACTCTGGGACTGAAAGGGGCACAACCTACATCATATACAGTTGCTCTAAAAATTGTGCTTACTAGCAGAGTGTAAATCAGAAACACTCACTGAAGTTACTAATAGGCTGTATAGACTGAACAGTAACAGAACTGAAACCAGTATTTAAAAAAAAAGACCTACTAGAAAAGTTCAGCACAGTTCTTCTTTACACAGAATGATGTCCAGGCTAGGGTTGTCAGAACCCTCTGAAGTTCTGGGTTCTAGTTCTAGTCTAGAACTTTTGAAAAAAGTTCTAGGGTTCCAATCTTTTTCAGAACTTTTTAGAACTCAAACCCTATTTTTCAATTGTGCTGTCAGTAATGAAGATAGTAATAAAATACATGTGAAGGAAAAACTGTTCAATACAAGGGCAGAGAGAAATTATCATGGGTGACACTGATGAGAATACAATTAGATTTATCTACGGTTTCTTCTGTTTGCTAAAGCCAGCAACTTACCCAACAGGCCCACCCACCCACCCATTTGTTAAACGTTTTCCTGCAGCTGCATCATAGTTCCTTAGTGAAAAAGTGGCACATTAGCCATTTATGCACTCAGTTATATATACTCATCATCATGAAATATGAGAAAAATATAACTGATATTACTTAATCTCAGCTATTTGCTGCTTTCTGTTATAAATCAATAAATCAAAAGTTGCTATGTTTAAAAGAAAGCTTTTATAACAAAGTCAAGTCAAGGTACTGCAGCTGCAGCATGTAGAACTGTTGAAAAACATATTATGTCATAATGCAGTCAGTCAAGACATTTGAATAAAACAATATGCCATTCATTGTTGTTGGCAAAAATGCATGCAATTTTCTAAGATAATGTGTACATATACCAACATTCTTGTTGGCAAATTGAAGTAATACATACAACTTTCTAAGATAATGCATCTTTCCAGCTGATACATCAATAAAATCTGTATTTCAGTCACATAAATAAACAAGTTCTGGTCAGAGCCAAAACATCTGTAGGATTTGACCTAATAAGGAATAGATTTAGTGTGCATTACCCATTCTGAGTAGCCTTCTCGGAAGTTTTCATTTCCCCTTCATCTTCTGTCAACTACACAAACATAAAACTACAAAAAAACATATTTTATAGGGTTGTCAGTTTGTGGTAAAAGGGTGAAAAAAAAACCATTTAACTAGGGTGAGGGAGCTGTTCTACAAATCCAGTCTGATTCATCAGTCTGAAATATTTTGCATACAATAGAAGGACATAAATATTTGTTTTAAATGAAAAGACGTTCTATACAAAGAGAAGAAAATGTAATAAAATTACCTCTACTTAGTTTTAAATCAGTTTTTTTCTGTATTTCCTTCAATGGAGATGGTTATATCATTGCATGGCTCTCGGATTTAGGCACCCCATCATTATTAGGTCAAGCATTGGTCGTGTTTCTGGACAGTAGCAGAACGCTGCTGCTGCTGCAGATGGGGGATACACTAACACTGCCTACATAACACAGCTGGCCACCGAGTCCTCATCTGTAATAACAGACATTACATTACAGCTGCATAACAGCTTGTAAGATCATCGGTGGAGGCATGCGTCGTGACTGTTCATGGAGCTGCCATGTGCATGGCAACCACATGTGTGCCGCATTAACTGATGGGCTGTCTCCAAGTCTCAAAACTCACAAATACATGACACTTCAAAAGGTACCTCCAAGGGGTACATTGTACCCTGAAGTTACAGTTACTGCTACCCATCAATGTGTAGTGTAATAGGCCTTCAGGAGGAAGGCTAGGTGTCCAATAGTACTTCACCTCAGAGCCATGTGTGGTACCACTGGCACCTCATATAGGCAGGTACTCCAGAAAAATGTTAATCTGTGTAATACAAGCTCTGCCATGGGTGTGGACTGGAAGGGTTCTTGGGGGAATTGGTCTGGGGGATAGAGGAATAGGCTGGGAGTGGCACTGATGAGCAATATGTCCCATAGTCAGATCTGGCAGGGCTGTGAAGACCAGACAGCCTGGACCCAGAATACTTATAACTGCTTGGAAAAGACAGCTGTCTGCTATGTCCAGGACTTCTGGGTTCAGCTCAATGACTTGTAGGCCCTCCCCCTCTTGGAGGGAAACCATGTTAGACTACACACAAGATCCCCTGGAATGACTCTAGGGACAGTTAATACTCAGTCTCAGAGTGGCCACCTGGCTATGGGGTGTAGCTTTATTGCCCATTCACTGGACTCAGCCCAAACTACTTCCTTGGGCCTGCCTATCTTCATCTTAGAGGCTCTAGACATTGCATGTGCTAAGTATTCCCACCAATCTTAAAAAAAAACTGCACAGGCTACCTAATGTGTCCAGAATGAGTTGGACAAATATGTCTGAGACACTGAATGGCCTGAAAGACAGACATTTGGTGCTTTATTCAGAGAGTGTAGGGACCAGGGGCTGGGGGGGAGGAATTTTTTTGAGTGACCATGACCATTAAATTATATACCTGTATGTTGTACAAGGTAAATATTTCATGGAATTACTATCATCTGGATGCCACCCTCCTCTTTCTCTTCCTCTTTCATCCTAGAATGTGTGGCCTCACTAGCAAACCCTGGTAAGGCAGACACCCATAATTCTACCTGAGGGCTGTGCAGAGTGAGAAAATAATGTAACTCTCTAACATCCCCCATAGTGAGACACCTCCACCTTGCAACAATGCTATATATTCCAGGTGACTAATGTAGTCCTAGCTGGGATGGGACATGGCATCCCTCCCACACACCCTTCCCAGGATGAATTCACATCAAGACTCCCCTCAATAGAGGCACCCCATCCAGGCAGAGTATTGAACTCCAACTGAGGTCCTGATTAGTGGGACTTCCTTCTGTAATACTCAGTTTACTGTGGTTGGTGACAATTAATGGACTCCTCTGCAGTACACTACCAAATCAATGACTCAGTATCACACACTGGACTGGACTGGAGGTAGAAGACTTGGTTTGCTGGCCAAGGCACCTAGCTTCACCTGAGCTCTTTCCTTCTAAGACTGCTTGAAAGGCAGAGTAGAAAAACTTACCAGAGCAAGGGAGAAGGATTAAGACTTAGTTTGGCTAAGCAGATTTACTGTGTGGTGGTGTTTTTATTTTTTACTCACAGGGATTGCTACTGTTTGTTGCTAACATTTCATTGCTTTATTTTTCTCTGATTCAAATTGTTGTTGGTTATACCTTCTTCTGCATTATTACAAGGTGTGCCTACAGGTGTGTGCTAACAGATTACTGCTGTAATCTTCTGATTCAAATTGTCTTTGCAAGGTATATCTTCTGTTACTGCTTTATTTTCTCTGGAGCAAAGTGTTTCTTACAGGGTATATCTTCTGAAATTATTACAGGTGGTGCTTTTACAGGTTTTACAGTTTTATCTAACGCTTTCAGGGTTACTGTATTTGTTGTTGACTGATTGTTTCTGCCTTACCTCCTTGTTCTTTCAGTCCGTGGTTCTTCTTTTGGCAGGGAAGGGCCCACCCACCCCCCATCCCCAACCACCCCACACTACACTCCTTTTATAGGGTACCACAGTTGTAACATTTCCTGTGAGAACAGGAAGGGGCGGATCAGTGGGGCCTCCACAAGGTGATCTCACTTACAGGCACTAGTACTGAACTTATGTTAAACAAAGCACAATTAAACCATTACTTGCATTTTTTTTTTTCTAATTACTCTGACTAGGTTACAAACCCAGCAACTTATTTGGAATGGATTCATTAACTGCAGGTACTGTGGAACAATTTTCAGAAGGACAGTCTTACAGGATTTAGGACTGTCCTACATGCTGGGCCTTTGGAGATCTTAGGTCTCAGCTCCGGCAGCATGGGCAGAGATTGCACGCCCAAATTTCATATTGAAGAGGAAATACATTATAAGAACCACCCGCCATTTCCCCAGCATCCAACAGAAAACCTCGACATCGCAGAGGGTAGTTGGTCCAGGAGGTTGGCAGGTGGTTAGGAGGAGCAAATCAGGTGCCCCATCACTTCTGCTCTCCAACACATTACCTCCAAAACCATATAAACACTACAAACAGGTATCTGCCTCTATCTCTGAAATCAAATAAAGAGAGAAGACACTGCAGAGCAGGACATCGTGCACAGGAGCTAGCACAACAATACTCACCCAA
The DNA here is from genome assembly GCA_016271365.2 of Neoceratodus forsteri. Lineage (NCBI taxonomy): Eukaryota > Metazoa > Chordata > Ceratodontiformes > Ceratodontidae > Neoceratodus > Neoceratodus forsteri. The sequence goes on from CM028129.1 coordinate 1,025,172,002, forward strand.
ATCAGGAACCAAAACTAAACAAGCAGAAAGGAAATCCAAAAAACTTCTGATCATAGGAGACTCCATGATTCGGGAGTTGATACCCATCTCCAGCCAGGGTGATGGTCAGATGTCTCCAGGTACATCAGCATGGAGAGACACTGACCGCATTGCTAAAATTGTTCACAAAGCAGGAGAAAACATTGATGTCCTGTACACATAGGGACTACGATCTCGCCAGCCGGGTCAGTTGTGGAGACCAAGGAACACCTGACTAGGGCTGGGTGACAAACCATCATCTATTTCGTCTGCATCTCCTTCTCTGAGATCCTGCCAGTCTGGGAGAAGGAGCAGATGGACGGAAGGTCGAGAAGGGGAGATAGGGAGCCAAACACGTGGCTCAAGGACTGGTGCCAGGAAAAGGACATAGATTTGTAGGAACTGGCACAGTTCTGGGAGCGAAAGTTCTTAATTTGATGGACTGCATCTGACTAAAGAGGGAGTCAGTGCATTGGGGCAGAAGTTTGACGCCTTTTGCAGAATATTTAAACTAGCAATGGGGAGAGGGGTGCAGCACTACACGCTGAATGGAAGAACACCCTCCCCTCAGCTAGTGGTCAAACAGGAATTCAGCGGTTTGCCATTCATTTGCATCACCAGGTAAGAAAAAGGTTTGTCTCCCCACACGATGCACAGGGTACGCCAAACCTCACCCAACAACTAACACACCAAAATCTGGCCAATGGAAAATCATGTACATAAATGCTCACAGCCTGGGAAATAAGATCCCAGACCTGCAGGCAATAATGTCAGAGGCTAAACTGACATAGTAGCACTAGTGAGACGGTTTACCAGTAACCACACTTGGGAGACTTCAGTACCTGGATATGTATTGTTCAGAAGAGACCGAGGTGCAAAAGGGGGGAGGTATTCCTGTATGTTAATGAAAATATCAAAGCTACAGAAATTAGAATACACATAAGGAGCCAGGAAGAACTGTGGGTCACCCTGGAAACAGGTAATGGGACAGCCATAAGAACTGGGGTTGTCTACAGGCCCCCAGACCAGAGGGAGGACATAGACACATTACTGTTAGAAGATATACAAAACATGACAGCTAAAGGAGGTTCTGATAATGGGAGACTTCAACATGCCAGATACAGATTGGTCAATACCAGCAGGAACATCTGCCAGAACTAGACTCATAGTGATTCCTGCAGGGAGGGCCTCAAACAACTGGTACAGCAACCCACAAGAGACAGGGCTATCCTAGATCTAGTACTGACTTAACAAAGAAGGGATCACAGATCTCAGGTAGAAGGTCACCTGGGGCCAGTGACCATCACATGGTATGGTTCAATTTGGCTACTACATCTAAATCATCCCATTCAAAGGCAAAAAATATGGGACTTCAGAGGAGCTGACTTTGATAAGATGGACAACAGAGTTAAGCTAGCCTTGGCAAAAAAGAAACACAGGTGAGGAGGTACAGGCAAGTGGGCAAGCATTAAGGATACACATTGAAGCAACATCCCATTGTGTTAGACAGAAAAGGAAGTGCAAAAGAAGAAGGAAACCACTTTGGTTCTCAAATATAGTAGCAGAAAGGTCAGAGCCAAAAGTGCCTTTCAGAAAAATATAAGGGAACACAGCGGGATGAAGATAGGAGGCATACCAAACTGCCCTATGGAAGCAGGTAAGGCAGTAAGGCAGGCAAAGTCCCAAACTGAGGAAACACTAGCACTAACAGTAAAAGAAGGTGACAAGACTTTCTATAGATACATTAGTGAAAGGAGAAAGTCCAGAGGGGGTATTGCTGCTTAATGGAGAAAAGGGAGCATGGAGGAGGAGGACCCTGTAAAGGCATCTATCCTAAATAGATACTTTGCTCAGTATTTACTGAAGAGAAGGTAGGGCAGGGCCCACAGCTCAGCATCATGGACACAGGGGAGGGAGGTGAGCACTACTCCCTTCACAAAAGAAAGGGTCCTACAAGAGCTATAAGCTCAGGGTGGATAAGGCAATGGGACCTGATGGCATACATCCCAGGGTACTTAAGGAGCTAAAGGAGGAACTAGCAGAGCCATTAGCAGAATTGTTTAGTGAGTCTCTGAGCACAGGAGAGGTCCCAGAAGACTGGAGAAAGGCTCATGTGATCCCACTCCACAAGAGTGGTAGCAGGGAGGAGGCGGGAACTAGACCGTCTGTCTTACCTCAGTAGGGCAAGATTATGGAGGCACTCCTTAAGGAAAGGATAGTGCAACACCTGGAATCCATAGGGCACAGGATCCAAGACAGCATGGGTTTACAAAGGAAGGTCCCGTCAAACTAATTCATAGATTTCTTGACTGGCAACCAGAGTGGTGGACCCGGGGAGAGTTGATGTCGCCACCTTGACTTCAGCAAAGCTTTTGACACTGTTCCACATAGAAGATTGATAAATAAGCTAGGGTAGGCTCGGGTGGTCAGAAGTTGGTCAACTGGGTGGCAAACTGGTTGACTGGCAGAAAAAGAGAGTGGTGGTAAATGGTATACAGTCAGAAGAGATGCAAGTCACAAGTGGGGTACTTAGGATCAGTCCTGGGGCCAGTCCTATTCAACATCTTCATTAGTGACCCTGCAGATGGACTAGAGGGTAAGGCTTGTCTGTTTGCAGATGACACCAAGATCTGCAACAGAGTAGATGATCCAGATGGGTGGGCAGAATGAGAAGAGATCTGGATAAACTAGAGAATGGTCAGAAGAGTGGCAACTGGGATTTAATGCAAAGAAGTGCAAAATCATGCACATAGGAAGAGAAACCTGAAGCCACTTATAGGCTGGGAGGGAGTTGCTAGCAGTCACAAAGGAAGAAAGAGACTTGGGCATCATCATCACTGATGACCTAAAATCATCCAAGCAGACCTCTCAAAGCAGTAGGTAAGGCTAAGGGGGTTAGTGTATTAGTAGGGTATCACAAGTCGTAAGAGGGAGGTAATAATCCTCTGTACAAGAACATTGGTTAGGCCCCATCTGAGTACTGCGTGCAGTATTGGAGGCCACACCTTCACAAGGACATTAATCAAATTGAGGCAGTCCAGAGAAGGGCAACCAAAAATGGTGCAGGGACTGCATCAGAAGACATATAAGGACAGATTAACGGAGCTCAATATGTATACCCTTGAGCAAAGGAGGGAGAGGTGATATGATCGAGACATTTAAACACCTTATGGGCATAAACAAGGTGAAAGAGTCTAATATGTTTAAATATAAGAAAAATAGCAGGACAAGAGGACACAGCATGAGATTAGAGGGAGGCCGATTAAGGGGAATTGAGGAAATTCTTTCACAGAAAGGGTGGTAGATGCATGGAATGGCTTATCACAAGAAGTGGTGGCTATGAATACAGTGCAGGGCTTCAAACAGGCATGGATAGTATAAGGAGCAATACAAATGACTATGAATAGATAGGTCACTGACAGAGCAAAGGCCGATGGTACATTTATAAGGTAGAAAAAGAAATGGGCAGACTGGATGGGCCTTGCGGTCCTTATCTGCCGTCAACTTCTATGTTTCTATGTTTCTATGTCTGCCTCCTCAAGCTAGTCCTCTCTCCATGATTGTTGTTAGTTAGCCCACCCATTATCCATAACAGTAATACACACTAGTACCCTAACCACAAGGGCTTCCACCCGCTCTTCCTTACTGCTTACCTCTCTCTTTCAGCATTTCTCTATCCTCACGTCAGTGCACTGTTCCAGACTCTCCAACTGTCCCGTCTGTTGTAAACTGTTAATCCCTTGGGGGTTGGCGTGAGCGAGAGCATGACGGTCAAGTCGCGGCACCAACAGCTAAAGTAACTGAAAGAAACACCCTCCCTAATGTGGCTTGGCTCTTTCGTTGACTGCTCTCCTCGCTCATATTCAGAAATTCAGTCAACCTCTCAAGGCAGCACACACTGGCAGCGCAGCTCTGTCCGACACACTGACTCACAAAATTTGAACATTAAAAACCTAGTCCTGGCTCCTGCTCTCACACAGGACAAAGATCAGCTGGAAAAGCCCACAAAAGAAATAAAAACCGAACAAAAAAATGCTGAGTGCCTGAGAGACTAGCACGCTGTTCTGTTACCCCCGCTGATCTCTGCAGCATGCCATGTCGTGTCGGGCATATCGGTAGCTATGCCCTTGTACACCACCTACATAACACAGCATGCCACTAATTCCTCATCTGTAATAACAGACATTACATTACAGCTGCATTACAGCTTGTAAGATCATCGGTGGAGGCGTGCATTGTGACTGTTACCATCTGTGCTCACGAGAAAAACAGAAAAAGCTTACCTAAAACCAGTGCAACTATGGTCCCGACTAATACCCAGTTCTTCCTCATAGAGCTTTTGAAATCACATCCTTTCCCCGATTTCTTCCTCATCATTAAAAATTAGAGTTCTGTCAGCACCAGGTAAAGGGACCAATACCAGAACAAGTCCTTAAAATGCAAGGCCGTTTTCAGTGATATATATGGTACTGCATGTGCTGTCCTCTCTCGCTATCTCTCTCGCTATCTTTCACTCTCTTTTGGACTATACTGCTCCATTGTGCTCCCACTGGTCCCAGCTCCTGACAGCTGGCATTCTCCACCACTTGCTTGGGCAGGATGAAAGTGTAAAAGCAGGCACCCTGCTGGATACGGCTGTATCACTGCCCGCAAAAGTTCATGGATTGTTAAACCTGCCTGCGTTGGGTGTGGGAAGGGGGTGAAGGTGTACAGCACACAGTGGGAGACTGCGGGAGGGTTTGTCTACAACCATAGTAAACCGTAGTAAACTCCGTGTGGGGCAGAGTTGGGGCGGGTTAAACATACTCTGTGGAGGAGGGCACCTCTGGAGAATGAAGCGGCAAGAAAAATAGGGCTGTTTAACTACCATGCCTTATACAGTCAACGTAGTACTTGGGCTGGGCTCTCCATGAAAGAAATACTGTTTTGTGGATGGAAAACATGACGTAGGTCCTTTTCTGATGAAAAAATTCTGCAGGCTCTGCCCACTGAAGATGTAAAAATGAAAATAACACAGTAATTCACTATTCTAACCCCTAACAAAATAACAACCTAATGAAACAGTGATATATTGCAGGATCATACCACTCAACTGTCACACATTATGAGGTACCTCACTCATTTTTCCTCTCAGAAACCCATTGTCCATCATGGGGAAGGTGATCTTCCACATTCCCCATTGAGACTTTAAAGTAGAAATTCATAATAATCTATTATGCTTAGTTATACAAAAACATTATGAACATTAGTGTTTTTGACTTTGTTAAAGTTTGGTGCTCACAAGCTTAAAAATCTACATGACAAGCTGAACTATAATCCCTGTGCTCCATTTAAAATTGTCACCCACTGATGTATCAGATGTGTCTTTTGGCACTTTAATTAGTCTTACTCTCCCTCTGTTCTGCTCATCTCTAATACAATAAATAATTTGATTTTGTTTTATTTATATGGTTTTGATAACTCTTGTTAGTGGTTGCAGTTTTGCACATCCTGCATATTTAAAGTCACAATTTTATCTAGCATTCAGAGTACTTTCCTTTTTTGTGGATATTGTCTATTGCTACTTTGGCTGAGGTTTACACTCGGCATTCAGTCAATTACATATTCATTTGTTTCACCCCCAACGTGCCCAATAATTGTTTCTAATCTTATATTTCTGCTGGTCTATATAATATTTAAATGGGGAGTCATTACTGAAGGTCAACTGAGTTGCTCGGGGTCAGGGAGGTAGGACTGGTTTGCAAGTACATACAGAAATGCATATAAACATACAACAGATTAAAGATATAACGGCAAGGCTGCATAACCTGTAAATAGGTCTTTATACATGGCAAGGATTACATTTGATTCGATGTACATAGTTGAGGATCAGTGGCCGGGGATGTTCCACTGAATGCTGGCGGTATGATTATGGGGCAGGGGATCGAGAGTGGGGGAGGGAATATCACTGGATACGAGAGAAAGATACAGTACAAATAACACATTGTCAGATACCGCAATGCGGTGGGGTGCAGGTGGGGGCCACCATCGGAAACCAGAGAAAGGGCGGCACAAGCATCTACATGTACCATAGTTGTTCATACTTTTTTGGGGGGGAGGGAGTCAAACTTTACCATCAGTGGGAATGGTTCTTTACTAATCAATCTCTTTTACACTCCGATCTATTTCTTAAAGACAAATATTTTTTTACCTGACACATTTTAATGTTGTCACAAAAAAAATTAAAATTCAAAAACTATCCAATATTTTTTACCAAACCATCCAAAGGCACACCCAGTTGGCAGATACACCAGCATCCTTACAAATTTATCAGAAACATTCAAGGCTGTGTAGACTGTAGGTGAGAGCAAAAATTTGAATGTTGAGTATTGGGGAAAAGTTATTTTTTTTTATTTTTTGCCCCCCCTTCAAAAATCGTATAAGCTGTCACCAGGAAACTTTCCACATCTTGAGATTCAGGCAGCCTGAACACACATGCCAAATGTTGTGCAACTTCAGCATACCACGGCAAAGTTATAAACTACAAAAATTTTGGTTTAACGTTAAACAGCTTACTCATCCCTAACTAGAGTGAAGCTATAAATGAGTACGGAGAGAAGATGGGCTGGATTTTCAGACATAATTCCTGATTTAGGGCTGTGCCTGCAGCATGCAAAATGCAGCAAAACCTTTGCTATTTTAAAACTGCTTACTGCATTTATAGCACTTGCCACACTACTTTATGGTAAAATAATGACTCACACATCATACATACTGCACATCCATGACAATAAAGCTCCTGAAATGCAGACAGTTGTGGCACTCGGGCACATAGCCCATCTTTTAGATGGTCTCATTTATTGTCACAAGCATCAGGGGCCAGTTTTCCAAAGGACCCAATATGGCCCAGTGACTAAGTCTCTTTGTGCAACTCCCTGGTGGTGCAGGGAAAAATCCCTGCACCTGCAGACAGTAATGCTAATTTTAATGTTTTATGCATGAGTTGCCTTTTCTTTTTTTCCACAGCTGTGAAAAAACGATACCATGCCTACTACTACTTGACACAGCTCTTTTGCACAGCTGTCCAAAATAAATGCACAGGCTACTGTAAATTGTGGAAAAGGTTGCAAAGACAACCTGTTTGAAAGTGGGAGGCATGAGGAAAAAATAGAGTCCATTGTATAAGAAAAACCCTCACTTGCCTAACCTTTGCTTTGTGTAAAGCAAATAAACAAAATGAAACGAGGTAAGAAACCACTATGGTTCTCAAAGGAAGTGACAGTGAAGGTTCAAGAGAAAAAGAAAGCATTCAGGAAGTACAAGGAATCACAGAAGGAACAGGACAGAGAACTGTATCAGTTAAAGCAAAAGGAAGCTGGGAAGGCAGTCAGAACAGCAAAGGCCCAAACCGAGGAAAAGATAGCCAACTCAGTTAAGAAGGGGATAAAACCTTTATAGGTACATCAGGGAGCAAAGGAAGACCAAGGGAGGGATAGTGAGGCTTAATAAAGGGAGGGAGGGTGGGCAGAGGGTGATGTGAAAGGCAGAGATACTAAACAAATATTTTGCTCAGTATTTACAAAGGAAGAGGGGAGGCACATAAAACAAACAGTAGAAACACTTGGATACAGAAGCTGATACCAGCCCATTTACAGAAGAAAGGGTTCTGAAAGAACTCTTAAAACTGAAGGTGGACAAAGCAATGGGGCCTGATGGGATTCATCCCAGAATTCTAAAAGAACTAAGGGTAGAACTAGTGACACCACTGACTACCCTCTTTAACAAATCATGGGAGGATGGGGTGGTACCTGAGGACTGGAGGAGGGCAGATGTGATTCCCCGTCACAAAAGTGTGAGCAAGGCAGAAGCAGGAAACTACAGACCTGTTAGTTTAACCTCAGTGGTAGGGAAAATGATGGAATCACTTCTGAAGGAAAGAATTGTTAAATATATGAGGCCAGAGGGGCACAGGACCCAAGGCAGCATGGATTCACAGCAGGAAGGTCATGCCAGACAAATCTGATAGATTTCTTTGACTGGGTGACCAAAGTAGTTGATCAGGAAGGGGCTGTGGACATGGCCTACCTAGACTTTAGCAAGGCATTTGACACAGTCCCACACAAAAGATTAATATACAAGTTAGCCAGCCTGGGAGTGGGTCCCAAGATGACAGCCTGGGTAAAGAATTGGCTGGAGAATAGGACACAGAGAGTAATAGTAAATGGAGTCCACTCTGAAAAAAGGGGGTTAGCAGTGGGCACCGAGGGTTCAGATAGGACTAGTCCTCTTCAATGTCTTTATAAGTGACATTGCAGAGGGACTGGAAGGAAAAGTATGTCTCTTTGCAGATGACACAAAGATCTGCAACAGAGTTGATGCACAAGGTGGAGTGGAAAGGATGAGAAGGGACTTGGCAAGGTTAGAGGAATGGTCAAATGTATGGCAGCTTAGATTCAATGCTAAGAAGTGAGGTAATGCACCTGGGAAAACAAAACCCAGGGAAGAGTACACAATGGGGGTGAGATACTAACAACAACAAAATGGAAAGGGACCTGGGGGTAGTCATATCAGATGACCTAAAGGTGGGCAAGCAATGTGAGAGGGCAGCAAGGAGGGTTGGGGGATACTGGGATGCATAGGGAGAGGCATCACCAGTAGAAAACAGGAAGTTATTATCCCTCTGTACAGACAGCTAGTGAGACCCCATCTGAGTACTGCAGGCAGTTCTGAGACCCAATCTCCACAAAGACATAGACAGGATGGAAGCTGTCCAGAGGAGGGCACTAAAATGGTGCAGGGTCTGCACTGGAAGACATATGAAGAGAGACTTAAGGAGCTTATATGTATAGCCTTGAGGAAAGGAGGGAGAGGGGGGACATGATAGAAACCTTCACGTACCTCAAGGGAATCAACAAAGTCCAAGAGGGTAGCATCTTTCAAAAAAAGAAGTATGCAAGAACAAGGGGGCACAATTTGAAGATAGAAGGGGGGCGGCTCAGAGGTAATTTAAGGAAGTATTTTTTCACAGAGAGGGTGGTGGATGTATGGAACGGCCTTCTAGAGGAGGTTGTGGAGTCACAGACAGTGGTGGAATTCAAGCATGCATGGGACAGTCATAAGGCAATTCTAGGGGGTGGGGGTAGGAAGAAGTAGGCTGCTGGTTAACTAGGATCTGCAGCTTATCCATCAGGTAGGGAAATGGACAGACTGGGTGGGCCAAGCGGTCCTTATCTGACCTCAAATTCTATGTTTCATGTTTCTATGTCAGCGCCAGGTAAAGGGGCCAATACCAGAACAAGTCCTTAGTTCAGAGATTGTTAAATCTGCCTGCGATGGGTGTGGGAGGGGCTGGAGGCGTACAGTGCACATTGGGAGACTGCGGGAGGGTTTGCTTACAACCATAGTTAACCATAGTAAACTCTGTGTGGAGTGGAGTTAGGGGCTGGTTAAACATACTCTGTGGGGGAGGGCACCTCTGGCGACATGAAGCGGCAAGAAAAATAGGGCTGTTTAACTACCATGCCTTGTACAGTCAGCGTAGTACTTGGGCTGGGCTCTCCGTGGGACAAATACTGTTGTGCAGATGGAAAAGATGACATAGGTCCTTTTCTGATGCAAAATGTCTGCAGGCTCTGCCCACTGCAGACGTAAAAAGTGGTTTCCTCACCACATACTAACTTAAGGAACATTTAATGTAGCTGCAGCAGTTGGCATGTGATGTTTAAGGACAGTGTCTGTCAATCTCATTATGCATCAAATTATCACTACTTGTAAAGCAAAAACACTTCATGGTTGGTCACATTCTGTAAAAACTGCTGATGCAGATTTTCTTTTATTTCTGATTCCTTTCTTCTTTTTTAAAGGGGACAGGACACTTGTGCTAGGTGGCAGCAGTTCACAATGTACTTAATAAGAAAAAAAAACAACACATATATCTATCTATAGTACGTTCCACAGTGGGCAATTGGTACAACTCTCCCATACCATCGGTCTGTCATCATCTTTTTCCTCACCATCCCCTGCTGATCATGAATCTGTAAATAAAAGGACTAAAACAACTCCTCCCTTTCACCCTCAACACCCATTCCACTTTTCTTCCACAACCTTCATCCATGCAGTAGCACCCATGCCACCCTCTTACATCCATGTTAAAACCAACCTTCAACCCTCACCCACTCTCCAGCACATATTCCACCCTCCTCCCTCACCCAAATATTTAAACTACCCCCACACTTACTCATGAACTTCCATTCATGTCACCCTTCTCCCTCCCGCACCCATGTTAAAACCCACGCCCCCAACCATCACCCATGCTCTAGCATCCATGCCATCTTTCTCCCTCTTGCATCCAAACCAACCTCCAAACCTTATCCACCCTCCAGCACCCATTCTACCCTCCTCCCCCTCTCAAATGCTAAAACTATCCCATGCTTACTCAAGAAAAATGAAAGTCTTGCCTCCAAATGAGCCATACTTAACTGTTGCTTAATAAACAACACTTACATGAAAACCTGTCTTTTTTTAGTTGCTTTCTTCTTATGGACAACATTCTGTACAGTTCTCTTCATGGAACCAGTAATTTGAGAGTTGTTGCTATTATGCCATGGTTTATGTACAACAGAATGTTAAATATGAGCTATTGTGGTATGAGACCTATGTTTACAGAATGATATGTGCTCAACCATGACATAGGTAAAACTCCAGGATGACTGTTACCTGGAAGAGACTTGTAACAGAATGCTGCCCACAGAAACATAACAATACAAAATACAGTTTTTCCCATCACTGTTCATTCAGTAAAGTAAGTTACATATGGATCATTTTGGTTTACGGCTTACATATCTGTAATTGAAAAAATAATAAACAGCTAGCAATTAGAACCCATTGTTGTTGTTTTTTTTTTGTTTTGTTTTTTTCAAATTGTTTAACCAGGTGAGAGACACTAAGCTGAAAGCTTGTTTGCAGGTGCAACCTGGGAGCACAGGGAAGTTAAGTGACTTGCTCAGGGTCACACAGTATGCAAGTGGGGAATGTGGGATTCAAACCCAGGTCTCCAGATTTGCAGCTCAGAGCCTTAAACCACTGTGCTATACTGCCTCTTTAAAACTGAAAAATAGACCGCCCCAGTCACAGCCCATACTGATGCACCACAAAGTCACAGAAGGTAAATCCAAAAATATATGTTTACATTTTAACTATAAATAATATGATACAGAAATGATTGACATGACAGTGTCCCTTTTATGCCAAATTTGGGCCTGTTCCCACTGATGTTAAAATTGCCCTGTATATAAAACTTGCTGACTTTAGACCCTAGCTACAAAGCAGTTTGCCATGAAATGGTGAAAGTTGGGGGCGCAGTAGTAGATTGAGAAAGGAGAGAGACAACCCAAGTCATCACAGTCTGTAAAAGTTTCCTTTTTTTGTCCTGAGAGAGACTCTGTCCCACACAGTATTTACCAGCCACCACCATCTGAGTTATCACCATCAACATCCACAACATCAATCACTTCAGGATCAGTTTGTATACTCTTGTAGGTATACGAAAATCTTGACTCATTAACTTTAATAAAAGTTTACGTGTGTACTTTTTCTGGCAGCAACCTATTTCTGGTGTCTGTCACAATATTGCCAGCTGTACTAAACATGCATTCTGAAGAGACACTTGTTGCAGGACAACCAAAATATTTACAGACTTCATCATACAACTCTGTCCAAATTGACTTTTTTGATCTCCAGTAATCAAAAGGGCATGCATCAATAGGAATTTTATTTATTTATTTATTTATTTATTTATTGTAGAGATCAGATTTACAACCTTTGAGTCAAAGACTCGCTTACAAAGGTACCTCGTCAAAAAGGGGAGACAACAAAAGTGTGAGGTTAGGACAGGGAAATGACGAAACAGGTTAGATACATAAAAAATATACACTTGGAGAGAGCAGACAGCGAGGCTGCGCTGGATTAAACTTGTGGAAGGTACTAACATTGGTAAGAACAACAAGAGACTCAATTTGACAGCAAGTCACAAGTTAATAGGTACTAACATTGGTAAAACAATAATAGATACATTATTCATAATTGAACATGTCCAAGCTAATATGTAGATATATAAGACCAGTGGACGAGGGGCTTGAAAAAGGTTAGCAGGGACCGACGTGGGGGAGCTACAAGCATTTACAACATCGGCTGTCAATAATATGCTGGCGAAGGGCAATTTTGAAGCAGCCAATACCAGGGATCTTGGAGATAGTTTCAGGAAGGGAGTTAAACCAGGACGGGGCTTGGTGATGGAACGATCTTTGGTAGCGAGATGTCCTCGCTCTGGGAACGTTGAAGGTGGCTGCGGCAGCGTACCCAGGGTTGGCAGGGACCTAGCAGCCCGCTGCAAAGGTCCAGAGACCCCAGGAGGGCAGAGACCTGACAAGGATTTTTGGCCAGTAGGCAGGTTTGATAAATCAGTCTTTCCTCAAGAGTGAGTATTTTTTGTATGGAGTATAGCAAACAGGTGTGGGTTCTGCTGTGGGCACTGGTAAGGAGCCTCCATGCTTTATTGATAGAGGTCTGACTTTGGATAAGGCAGAGGCATCAGCAGCAGCATAGACAGGGAGACCGTGAGTCGGCCAGCATAATACCGGTGAGGTGATGGCTAGTTTTAAGGTGGGTTCAGGGAGACAGTCTTTGTGGCAGTAGAGAAGACCGATCCTGGAGTTCATTGCAGATGACAGAGCTTTAAGGTGGGCGTGGAAAGTAAGGCCAGAGTCAAAGGTGATGCCCAGGTACTTATAGGATGTAACCTGCTCCAGAGGGAGGGGCGTGCTGGTGGTGATGTGGAGGGGGAAGTCTCTGGCATTGTTTTGCAGATGAGAAAATAGTATGGACTTAGTTTTCTTTAGGTTCAGGACTAGGCGGTGATTATTGAACCACTTTTCGGTTTGAGGAAGGCGCTTTGCAGCATGCTTTGGAGTGGAGGGTCAGGGTGTGATGCAAGGATAACAGCATCATCAGCATAGAGTAATATTTTACTGGAACAGGAGCTGGGGAGGGTGTTCAGGAATAGGCTGAAAAGAGTCGGGCCAAGGATGGAGCCTTGGGGGACACCCGAGTATACCAGAAGGTAGGAGGAGAGGGTCCCATTTAGTTTGACTCTTTGGGACCTGTTGTGTAGGTAGCTTGCGAACCACTTCAGAGGGCCGGCTGTGGGACCTAGTGTACTGAGGGAGTTTAGTAGCAGGGGGTGGCACACCGTGTCGAAGGCCTTGGACAGGTCTATAAAGACCGCCCCTGCAAGATGACCTTTGTCTAGTGCTGAGTGAATGTGGTGGGAGAATTCCAGAAGGGCAGTGGATGTGCTATGGCCAGGGCGAAACCCGTGTTGCTCCGGACAAAGGAGGTTGTAGTTAGTAAGATATTCCGAGAGCTGAGTGTTTACTATTTTTTCTAAGGCTTTGGATAGGGGGGGAAGGATGGAGATGGGCCTGTAGTTATTAGGCAGAGTGCGGTCCCCCGACTTATGGATGGGAGTTACTTCTGCATGCTTCCAGGCCTTAGGGAATTGGCCGAGGCATAGGGATTTGTTAATGATAAGCGTCAGCGGGGTGAGCATGACATCCAGCAGTTCTTGCAGGTAACTGCTACCATAATGGACAGAGAATGCTCAGAAGAGGAATCAGCATAAGCTGGGATGGCAGCAATTTGGGAAAGGTTTTGCCACAGATTTAGCTTGCTACTAAGGGTTGAAGAAGTGGTAGTTGTGGAACAACTGCTGTTAATGTTTGGTGACTTTTCCAGTTCTGTATCCCTTTGTGAAGATGAACCTGCATGTTGTGGTGATGACAACCTGAGGGTACTGTGCGTGTCTGTGTTTGACTCCTGTGAGTGCTGCAGTTCATCTAGCAACAGACATTTGTACTGCTCCATATCATCTGTTTTTGGAAGATGTATAGCCTTGAACCTAGGATCTAAGAGAGTTGCAAGGATGTAGTGTTTTGATTTCGTCATTGTAACTAATTTGTCATTGGTTTTGAAGTGCTTGTTCTTCTCTTTATGAGATTCCCATGATACAGCTGACATGTTGTCTGAGCTTCAGATCTGTCTTTTTTTATCTGTAGATTTAGAACACTAAGATGATGTGAAATCAGCATTATGAGTGGGATAATCTGACTCACAGATGCACCTTCAGAAGACATGTCCCTTGTAGCTGTTTCAAAAGGAGCTAGGATGCAGCACACTGTCTCCATTAATTTTCACTGCAGCACAGACAGCATAATGCCATCTTCAATAATGTAATTGGAGTAATACTCATGTAGAGCTTGCTTTTGCTCCAAGAGGCACTGCAGCATATAAAGCATTGAGTTCCAAAGGGTGGAAACATTTTGAATCAGCTTTTGCTGGGGCAGCTTGTTTTTTTTTTTTTTTGCAGTTTGGACAATGTCCATATAGCCTAGGTTGAATGTGAAAAGTGAGTCACAATTTTTTTGCAAACAGCAATCATACCATCAACTTGCGTTTCATTGCTGAAAAAGCCTGTGACAATTAAATGTAAGCAATGCGCAAAGCAAGAAGCATGCAGAAATCCTCCATCCTGTACTGCTTTCAAGATGTTGGCTCCATTGTCACTTACTATGAAGCTACATTTTAGACCATGAGAATAAACCCATTCACAAGGAGGTCATTTAATTTCTGCAAGATGTTTGCAGCTGTATGACTTTGCCCAAACTTCTTTATATGCAACAGCACCATCTTTTGGGGTATCTTTGTTTTTGAAGAAGCACAAGAAAATGTGACCCAATGAGTGGTAAGGGACATGTAATCTATGTTTTGACTGCTGGTCCACATATCTGTTGTGACATGAATAACCCTATCCTCTGCAGTTTTAAGTGCAAACATCACTGTCGCTTTTAAAGCCTGATAAATGTTTGGTATTTCAACATAGGAAAAGTACCTTCGACGAGGAACATTGTAACAAAGCTCTGCAAGTTTCATTAGCTCCCTAAAATCCTCATGATCTACCAAAGAGTATGGGAGAAGGGCTCCATCTAACAGTTTACCAATTCTGTGATTAAGATGAAGGGTCTTTGGATGATTTTTGTAAAAGTATTCTTCCTTTCAAATGCCTGAGATAGTGTTAGCTGTTTACAACATATCCCTGCTGGTTTATTAAATAGCAAGCTTTGATGGGCACATGGATGCTGGGATGGTGGACTTGAACTTACACTCTGTTTATACAGGGAACAAATTGCTCTGCATGGATCAGTTCTACTGACAAAGAAATGATCCCACACCTCAGATGTGACAGATTTTGTTTGAGTGCTAGGAAGATAGCTAAAGACTGTTTATGTCTTTTCGCCTGTCCTAATAGAACCCGGAACATGCTCCTTGGTGCTAGAAGAGTGGGCAGGGGACTTTGATGGGTTTTCATTGTTGGCCGATATAGAAGTGGTAGATGTAATGGATATGACCTTTTCATTGCCAACAGTGCTGGTTCTATTTGCAGCTGCACTACCTGATTTATTGTCAGCAGACTTGCTCATTTCACTCCTTTGAGGAAGTAATGATATGTCACGAGACACAACAGTGTCAGACTGAGACAAAGAGCTACTGTCTGAGTCAGAGAGGGACTCATTGTCACTTACTTTATTACTGCTTGTCACAGGGATTTTAACAGCATGAACAGCATACCTTATGGTGCGTCTCCATGTGACCTCAGCAGCTGCACAAGTTTTCTTAACAGGTCCCCCTTTACTACATTTTGTTGTTACTCTTTTGCTGTTTCTTGAATTTTTATCACATGAAACATTTTGGTTATTTTTGCTAGCACTAGGATTACCACTACCACCAACACCTGCTCCACCACCAGCACCAGATGCTTCATCTATGTTGGTGTCAGCCATAACTGTACCAGTACTACACACACCCACACACAGTTCCTGTGAAAGAAAGCATTGTGATCTGTGATCACTGGATACAACTCCAAAATTTGGTTTTGGTTGTATGACACTGTGATACAGTGGACTGAAACTAATTGACGAATATGATGGTTTGCAACTAAACGATCCCAGGTTCAAGGCTTACAGAATGATTGAACCACTGGACATAGGCATACGCATAGCAGGCTGGGCATGGTTTAAAGTCAATAATTGCAATTCTGAATCCAGCTGAACTACCACAAGACTGGCCACTGGGCTTCACATGGTAACACACACTGGGTAAGGTACAGTGCAGTCAAGGGGCGCACAGCAGCAGGGTGATAGGCTGACCACAAGAGATGGAGTTACACACACAACCCAAGCAAAGAGATTTTTCTGTCTATCCTCCCAACAGGGAAATATATTTTTAGGCTTCTGTCATGTATTTAAGGATAATGCCACCACACAACTGGCCACTGGGCTTCACGCAGTAATGCACACTAGGTAAGGTACAGTGCAGTCAAGGGGCGCACAGCAGCAGGGTGATGGGCTGACCACAACAGACGGAATTACACACACAAACTGAAGAAAGAGATTTAACTGTCTCTCCTCCCAACAGGGAAATATACTTTCAGGCTTCTGTCATGTATTTAAGGATAATGCCACCACACAACTGGTCACCGGGCTTCACACGGTTACACACACTGGATAAGGTACAGTGCAGTCAAGGGGCACACAGCAGCTGGGTAATAGGGTGACCACAAGAGACGGAGTTACACACACAACCCAAGGAAAGAGATTTTTCTGTCTCTTCCTAACAGGGAAATATATTTTTAGGCTTCTGTCATGTATTTATGGATAATGCCACCACACAACTTGCCACTTGGCTTTACACGGTAACACACACTGGGTAAAAGGTACAGTGCAGTCAAGGGGAGCACAGCACCCGTGTGATGGGCTGACCACAAGAAACAGAGTTACATACACTAACCAAAGAAAGAGATTTATCTGTCTCTCCTGCCAACAGGGAAATATACTTTTAAGCTTCTGTCATGTGTTTAAGGATAATGCCACCACACAACTGGCCACTGGGCTTCACACTGTAACACACTAGGTAAGGTACAGTGCAGTCAAGCGGTACACAGCAGCAAGATGATGGACTGACCACAAGAGACGGAGTTACACACAGAAACCAAAGAGATTTTTCTGTCTCTCCTCCCAACAGGGAAATATATTTTTAGGCTTCTGTCATGAATTGAAGGATAATGCCACCACTCAACTGGCCACTGGGCTTCACATGGTAATGCACACTGGGTAAGGTACAGTGCAGTCAAGGGGCGCACAGCAGCAGGGTGGTGGGCTGACCACAACAGACCAAGTTACACACACAACCCAAGGAAAGAGATTTTTCTTTCTCTCCTCCCAACAAGGAAATATATTTTTAGGCTTCTGTCATGTATTTAAGGATAATGCCACCACACAACTGGCCACTGGGCTTCACATGATAACACATACTGAGTAAGGTACAGTGCAGTCAAGGGGCACACAGCGGCAGGGCTTCTGTCACATATTTAAGGATTACCTCCACCACCACACAACTCGTCACTAGACTACACATGGTCACACACAGTTGGGGTGGGGTACAGTGCAGTCAAAGTGAACCATGCAGCATGGCTATTGGCTGGCCATGCCACAGGAGTAAAGCATGAAAAATTGCCTTGTGCTGCTCTTGTATTAGAGGACAGCAGGTTTTTTAGGGTGAAAGATGTTTAAGAGGAGAGGATCCCCATGATACAGCAGACTCCTGACAAATTCTATTTTTGTTTTGTCACTTAGGGATTTTTTCCCATTGTTGGTTGGCTTTGAAACATCAAATTAACTTCAGTTGCTGCATTCAGCCCCTCCCCCAGCCAGCGTGCTGTCTTCCTCCCAGGCCCCACCAAACCAGAGATGAATTAGTCTGACCTAAATTCAGGATTTAAAGAGAGCTGCAGTGCAGACTAAGTAAGCAGTCTCATCAAGTTACAGGAACTTAAATCTGTTCCTTTCTGTCTTTTTTCCCCTCCCGAGTCCCCGGCCCCTACAGTGGGGCCTATACAGACAGTACTGCTGCAGACTAGTACTACCAATTATCTCTGTTTCTCCTTTCTTTCTGTGGCCCCTCCACTCTGCCTGTTCCTTATTTTCCCCCACCCACCCTTCATTCAATTTGTATTTTTTGAGTTGTCAAAGATTGCAGCTTCAGCTCGCACACAAATGAAGAGAAGAGACAAGAGACTGAGCGCTCTGCACACTAGCAGACTGTAGCTCCTTTTCCTCCTAACCACGCAGTTTGCTTCACCTCCCAGGCTCCCACAAGGCTTTCCTGACTCAAGTTCAACCACCACCTGACTGCATATCAACTGGTCAGGTGGTGACAGTGTTTGGAGTGCAAAATGCCCAAGCGCAATCTCGAAGATGGAGTCATCACTGAAAACGGCTGCCCTCCCCCATAGCTGTACGGGACCACCAGGCTGAGTCAGGAGAAGCGTGGGGAGTTGGGAGTCGGGACTTCCCCCACCGAGCTGGTGCTGGGAAGGAGAAGTAAAAGGAAAAGTAAGCTGCCGCCAGCTTCATTACCAATGATTCTAACCCTTTTGCGAACCATCTAGTGTTCGAGTTCTAAATTAAAACTCGAACACCACGGTTCAAGGAGGGTTCAAATCTTTCTCGAACTAGTTCTGACAACACTAGTCCAGGCTTAGCTTGGAATTCTTTTCTGTCTTCATGTCCACTGTCTACAGTGGTACTCTATTCCATTTGTTCATTGCTAGCATGGAAGAGTGCCTCCAAATGTCACACTTGAATTTGTAACCTGTGAGTCTCATGCTGCTGTAGCACACCAGCTCAATTATATTGCATCTGTCTGTTCAAACTACTTAATACCCATCAGTATGTGGAAGACTGAGATCATAACCCCACCTCAGTCTACTTTTCTCTGGGGTAAACATAGTAAGGGCCACCCATCTCTCCTCATAACTTTTTTTCTTGTACTCAAATTGCGTGGGTGACCCTGTGGTACACTGTCTCTACTTAATCAATGTCCATTTTGTATTGGGGAACCCAAATCTACACACAATACATTTGATGGGGCCTGGCCAGAGCCTTATAAAGTGGTAGGCTTACATCACCTGCTCTGCTGGTCATCTCCCCTTTGATTGCATCAAACATTCTTATAGCTTCTTGACAACAGCTGTACACTACTTGTCATGCTTTAGCCCCTTGTCTGTTATGACTTCAAGTTCTATTTCTCTTCAATTGCAGCACAATGAGTCCCATAGAGTGTGTAAGCCCTACCTCTGTTTCTCATTCCCATATGTATCATCTTGCATTTGGCTACACTGAATCTAAGACTCCAGAAGTTGGACCTATAACCCAGTTTAATCGGGTCCTCCTAAAGTTTGTCCCCATCCTCAAGGGAGTCCTCCACTCTGGCTAGCTTAGTGTCATAAGCAATCTTAAGCAGCCTGCTAAGACTCCAGCTATCATTGATGACAATTTTGAAAGGCAACAGTACCAGAGGGATGCCACTGAGAAGTATAGCCACAGCACTCTTCTTCCTGCCCCAAACCAGTTATAAGTCCACATTCTGTATGTTTCAAGTATATAGCACTGATGAACTTCAATCAGAAGCTTACCATATGTGACACTGCTAAAGGCCTTGCTGAGGTCAAAATATATATTGATTTGACACAGTCCGACACAAAAGATTATTATACAAGTTAGCTAGCCTTGGAGTGGGTCCCAAGGTGGTAGCCTGGGTAAAAAATTGGCTGGACAACAGGACGCAGAGAGTAATAGTAAACAAAAAGTCCACTCTGAAGAAAGGGGGGTCACTAGCGGAGTACTGCAGGGTTCAGTACCGGGACCAGTCCTCTTTAATGTCTTTATAAGTGACATTGCAGAGGGAATGGAAGGAAAAGATGACACAAAGATCTGCAACAGGGTCGATACAGAAGTTGGAGTGGAAAGGATGAGAAGGGATTTGGCAAGGTTGGAGGAATGGTCAAATGTATGTCAGCTTAGATTCAATGCAAAGAAGTGCAAAGTAATGCACATGGGTAACAAAAACCCAGGGGAAGAGTACACAGTGAGGGGTGAGATATTAACAATAACAAAAATGGAAAGGGACCTGGGGGTAGTCATATTGGATGAGCTAAAGGTGGGCAAGCAATGTAAGAAGGCAATAATGAGGGCTGGTGGGATACTGGAATGCACAGGGAGAGGCATTACCAGTAGAAAACAGGAAGTTGTTATCCCTCTGTACAGACAGTTGGTGAGACCCCATCTGGAGTATTGCATGCAATTCTGGAGACCCTATCTCTGCAAAGACAGACAGGATGGAGGCTGTCCAGAGAAGGGCAACTAAAATGGTGCAGGGTCTGCACCAGAACACATACAAAGAGAGATTAAAGGAGCTTAATATGTATACCCTCGAGGAAAGGAGGAAGAGGGGGACATGATAGAAACTTTCAAGTACCTCAAGGGAATCAACAAAGTCCAACAGGATAGCATCTTTCAGAAAAAGAGATATGCAAAAACAAGGGGACACAATTTGAAGATGGGGGGTGGCTCAGAGGTAATGTGAGGAAGTATTTTTTTATGGTGAGGGCTGTGGATATGTGGAACAGCCTTCCTGAGGATGTAGTGGAGTCAAAAACAGTGGGGGAATTTAAGAATGCATGGGATAGGTATAAGGCAATTCTAGTGGGTGGGTCACAGGAAGTAGACCGTTGGTTAAATAGGATCTGCAGCTTATCGATTAGGTAGGGAAATGAGCAGACTAGGGCCAAGCGGTCCTTATCTGCCGTCAAATTCTGTTTCTATGTTTCTGTTATATCCATGGGCCCTCCTCTGTCTAGTTACCTGGCTACCCCTTCAAAGAATGTGAACAGGTTAGTTTCACACCAGCTGCCACTCAGAAAGCTATGCTGAGAGGGGATGGGAACCTCGGCCTCAGCCATATGGACCATTATACAGCACATCCACTTATAGTGTTCCTAGTCCTTATGACTTGGGTTTTTTTCTCCTAATAGGCTGAAGAAGCACAATTTGACCATGATTTTGTAACCCAACTTCACCTTGTCTCCCAGCTCTCCCTTTGTTCCTCAGTTTTTCATGTCCATCTGAACAGGCTGGAAGCACAATTACCTCTCTTCACTACAAGAGCTTATTTTCAAGGTACTGTAAGCACACATAATCTTTCTTCATTTTTACCTATAGTGTGCTTGGCTGTTATTGTAGAAATCAGGAGAGGTACTAGCACGATCAGGGTTGTAATTTCTTGATTTTGTGACAGTTATAGGGCATGGAGCCTTGCCCTGTATGCTTTCTCCCTGCCCCACCATGATCAAAGTTGAGTCAAATATACCCTCTTCCCTCTGGATTGATTTCTTTTTCATTTAGAACTCAGCTCAGAAAGCTTATAACTTGCAGATATTTAATTATATGGGTATTCGCTGCAGTAGTGACCACACCTCTGACCTCTCATGAGTGACTGCAGGTCAGACTCTATTGCCAGGAATGCCATACTACTACCTGATAATGAGTGGTAGTAGTGTTAGGCCTCCTTAGATATTACCCCTGTCTTCACTAATGAGCAGGGTCAGGAAGAGCACAATCAATTTTCCCTAACTTTTGCCCTAAGGGGAAGTAATCAGTTTCCATGGGAACCCCTACTGAGCAGTTTCTGCCAGCGGCAGTAATAGCAATGGAAGATCCTTCCCCCCCTCTTCTTCTACTTCTTTATTTCTCATTTCTGTATTTTAACTGAAAGATTTACACTCTTAGATGACAGTTGTATTCCATGCAAATTCCAAATGTTTGGGTTGCATGCCTCAGCATCTATTAATGCAGGCTCATGTGCAGTAGTGCTGAGCACGATCATTTTCCACATCACTTCTCATCCCCCTTTAGGCATTCATCCTCGCTCTCCTCTAGCAAAGAATGCCTCTTGACTGCATTCAAGGCTTTACTCACTGAGCCCATGAGGCCCCAATCTGGAGGATCTTCCTGTCTGCTCTGATGATTTTATCCTGCTTCAGTATTTAGGACTCTGCACATGCACATGCAATCACTACTATCTTCATTATAGTGATAGTGTTGCACACATGCACACCATTAGAACACTCACACCACCTACCAGCACATACAACTACACTGTCTGACACCAGAGCCAAGTCCATGTAGGAACAACACCCAGATGAGGAGGGGGAAAAGGGGTAACTATATCCAGATGGTGACTCAGATTCAGGGGATGAAAGGAAATCCAAAGCAGATCAAGTCATCATGGCCAAAGTCTGCCCAGCCCATGCAATCCTAGACCTGGTTCATTTAATTAAGGAAACCATAGATTTAAATGTTCCAGCCATGGAAAAGTAGCCCAAACTACATACCTTTCTGTAATCCAAACCAAAGCAAAAATCATTCTTCCCAATATGCCAATCAATGTCATCTCGAAAGAATGGGACATGCTAGACTCTACCTACATACCAGAGAAAATAGCTTTCGATTAATGTTATCCTCTTAAAGAAGACAGGGCCAAGGTATGGTGCACTGCTCCCACAGTGGACCAACAAATAGTAGCACTGTGTTATAGAATCATTCTACTTGCTGAAGGGTTGACTCCAGTCAAGGACCCAATGGTCAAGAAGATAGATGAGCTAATGAAGAAGACTTTCAAGCCTGCAGGTATGGCAAATAGGCTGGCAGCTGCCAACCAACACCAGGAAAGCTCAAGTCAGGTAGCTAGAGATCCTAGCATGCATGAGCACCCCAAAACTGGAGCAAGCTGACCAGGTGGAAAATGCCCTTCAGGTGGTTAAATACATGGCAGATGCATCCATCAACCTGATAAAGTTCAGCAAGCATGTGGCTGCCATATCCATCAGTACCAGATGTACCCTATTGCTTAAACTCTAGTTTGCAAATAAAGATAATGGCTCCAAAGCCCTATTAGGTAAGCTACACTTCAAGGGTACAAGCCTGTTTTCGGCTGGGCCTGGAGAAGTTCAAGCAAAAAGAAGAGGTCAAAGCCCTTGCAAAAGAAAGGAATGGCAAAAAACCTAAACTGCCATCCTTTCAGACCAAATTCAGTAACAACAGGTTCAACTAAGATAGACGTCAGCACAGAACAGATCATTCAATTCCTAGCTAGCATTCTTTCCACAAAGAGGACAATCATGAGGCAGATTCAGCAGAGGATTGGTGTAAGTCCAACTTTGGAAACTTTAAGCAGACATATAAAAATAATGTATGAAAAGAGGCAAGCAGGCATTCAGAACCCCCAAACTTCTCCAGTTTAGCTACATTCAGCAAAACCTGACAGAAAAAAATGGGTAATGGAAATCACAGGGCTATGCCATGGAATTCAAGCAAAAAATAATGACCAACAAGTTCTTTACATCTACCAAGTCAAAATAAAATATTCAGGTCCAGGAAGTATAACTTGCTATAAACAAATCTCAACAGCCAGGAAATAGTAACAGTACCATTCAATCAACACTGTCTAGGCATGTAGAAACATAGAAACACAAAAAGATAGATCTTGTCAGCTGCAAAAAACCTTTAGGCCCATCCAGACTGCCCCTTGTCCCCATGTATTCCTTCACCACTGACCCTAGTTGGTCATAGCTGTCTCCCACTCCCCCTATCTCTCGACCTAGTATGCCCCTGTGCCTGCCGCATGCATGCTAGAAGCTCCCCACAGTCCTTGCCCCCATTACCACTTCTGTTAGGTTGTCCCAGTCACCTACCACCCTTTCTGTGAAGAAATATTTCTGCACATCTCTCCTAAACTTTCCCCTCTTAGCTTCATTGCATGCCCCCTTTGTTTTGGTGCCTTCCTTTCTCTGAAATAGACTTTCCACTTTCACCTTGTTCACTCCTGTGAGATACATATAGGTTTCAATCATGTCCAATCATGTTGTCAGTCTTCTTTATGGTGTCCAAGAAGAGAGGCAATCTATAACCAGTACTCAACCTGGAACATGAGAAAAAGTTATTAGATGAAGGAAATTCAAAGGTTCATACAAAGGAAGGTAGGAGCTATTACGCTATAGCTCATTTTGCTCCATTAGTTGTAATAATGTTACGTATTACCTTGATACCTGTCTAGTCTGTTTTTGAACTCTGATTTATTTTTACTTGTAATTACCTCTGTTGGTAAAGAGTTCCACAAGTTCACTATTCGTTGTGTAAAATATTGTTTTTTTTTCTTGTGTTGAACCTTGAAACTAAAATTTGCAGTAACCAAGCAAGTACAACAGGATACTTAGGTTATACCTCCTTCCCATAAGCCAAGGAACAAAGCTCCTGTCTGCTACTCCCCACTACAGACTGCTTAACATCCCTTCCCCCTACCCAGCCCTCCCTTTTTCTCCAGAGACCAACCCAACCCTGGCAGATACCATGTTGGATATCTGGGGTCCAACAAGAGTAAGCATCCACATCTCCTATGACAGGAAGCAAATCAAGATCTGACTCTAAAAAAAAAAGAGTAGGACCTGCAGGTATCAGTCGATGGACCTGTACTGGCCTCCCCAGTAAAATAATCTATCATGACTCCAGATGATCAACTATTATCCAGCATTAAGTGTCAACAGAACACAAAGGAGTTCCCACGCTTGTCATTATCTCTTCCTATTACCAGAGACATTTGTTATAATACGTTCAGCTTGTAAGACAGAAAATATCTCCTGGTACCATTCTCTATAACTAGGGGTGACCTGGTTACACCAGTGTCTGAGGATAATTTTCTTTGCACAAGCTGCTATTAAAGCGAGATGCAGTTTCTGATTACCGATCGGGTCTTGATGATACTCACCCAGAATACAAATCTCGGGTGTGAACAAATACTTCAGCCCCAATAGAGGATCTAAATGCTGCCTAATCTCTTCCCAAAGGGGTACCATCTTCTCACAGACCCAAAAAGTATGATACAATATCCCCACATCTTTCCAACACCTAGTACAAAGGTCCAAGTGCGGTTTTCCCATCTGATGTTATTTACTGGGGTGTAAAACATGTTATGTAGTATTTGAAACTACATATACCTATATCGCTCCAATTAATATATTTATAAGTGGCCCTCCAGATGTGACTCCAGTCATGAGCGCCCTGCGGAGAGGGAAGTACCTGGTCCCAGACATAAAAGAAACCAGATTCCTTCTCAGCTAGAGCTATCTATAACTGATTATGGTAAAAGGCAATGGTATGAGAAGTGGGAGCAGGCAAAGTCATATGAACCAACTTGTCCCCATAGGGTCTGGTCCATTGGCCAGCACCAAAATGATGTAAAATCATATGCCTAATTTGGACAAATTTAAATTACAGTGATGTAAGTCAGGCGAATTTCCATTGGGCTTCCAGAAAAGTAAGGAGTTTACCATCATGTGCCAATTGGTCTTCTGAGAAGGAGTCTAGAAAAGGACAATTTTTCAGAGTCAGAGGTTTCCCATCAATTTTCAGATTTGGGTTTCTAAGAATAGGTTGAGAGGTATCTTGATAAGAGTCCAAATGTAACAAAAGACATATTTGTTTATGAGCTTGAAGAGAATTACAAACAGGGGTGTCCCGTAGGACACCAGGGACTTTCTTAAAAGGAACATGAAGTAAGGCGTGAAGATCCAGGACCAGTTGTGAGCATGAGAACCTCTCCTTGTCTAACCAAATAGGGACATAATAGAAGTTCCATTTGACAGGGTCTGAGTGCATCCAAGAAAGGTATAGAGAACAATGTATAGCCAAGTAATATAGATATACTTTGGGAGCCTTTAAGCCACCAGTCTCCATTGACTGCATCAATTTAGTCAGGGCACTGAGAGGAGGTTTACCTTCCCAGAGGAATTTAGAAAAAATCTATTAATAAGACCAAACCAAGCCTTAGGCAAGAATGGGTTGAGCATTATTAAGGAGTATAAAAGTATGGGGAGAACATTAATTTTAAGGATATTAAGCCAATCCCACAAGGACAAGGGCAACAGAGACCAACGATCTAAGTTGACCTGGATTTGAGTTACAGCTCAAGCTATATGATATTGTTTCAATTTAAGTGGGTCCATACTGAGGTATATTCTTAAATACTGATGCTTATCCTTGACCCATAGGTGTCCCATATGTGCCACATTCACCTGAGCTGCATGAATGTTGAGGGGCATGATCTCCATTTTGAATCTATTTAATTTATAATTGAAGACAGCACCAAATTAGGAAATAATGTCCAAGACAATTGGCAAGAAGGTGGCAGGGGAGGCTACGTGGAGGAGAATATCATCAGCATACACTGACAATTTATAATGTGAGGGTCCGACAGTTACTCCATGAATCTGAGGAGATGCATTAATTTTCCTGATTAAGGTGTCAGGAGGGCTAAACCTCACTTGGAGGTTCTTGACAATATTGGCAATGCAAGAATTCACAGACACGTTGCATAAGAGTAATAAACTTGTTTATTATTACTAAAGGGATAAATCACAGTTGCCCTAAGCAGTCCTTACCAATACGAACCGGGAGCCAATGCTAAGCATTCCCTATACCTCGAGGTTTCTTCATGTCTCTTGGGGTCTCCGAGTTATAAGACTTGGTATCTCACATTATATACCTATGATAATTACTATGGTTACTGTAAGATAGAAACATTTCTAGTTACAGAGATGAGCCCTACTGGTTAAATTAGAGGTGGGTCCATGGTGCAAGATAACATTATACAATTTTGTAGTAGTCATCACTTTGTGAAACAAAAGAGTACAGTTCTTACAGTTCTTACACAAATCAGTGTAGTAGTACAAATCACCAAAAGGTGGCAATGCCGACTTATATATCATGATCATTACAAGGACACAGATGTTCTAACATCTTGTGAGTAAGAAATACATAGAATATATGTATTAGAAAGCAAAGTGTATAACAATAATGTTCATACATATCCTAACATCTGCTCTTGTACAGTAGATGCCCTTAGCCCTATATGTTAGTATAACATATACCCATGCACTAGCTGTGTACAGTGTGCCTGTGGGGGTACCAATAAGGGTGTAGGGACCTCATGTAACAAAGAGCTCAAGATACAAGTAAAATAAACATGGGGAAAGGTGGCAGCCTTGGCATGTGACCTGCTGCAAGGGGAAGGAATCTGAGAGCACCCCATTACATAGAATGTGTGCTGAGGGGCAGGTGTAGAGCACTCCTAGCCAATGATGAAACTCAGGAGGGATACCATATTTGGGAAGTTAACAGAAAAGATAATTCCAGGAAACTCTATCAAATGCTTTTCAGCATCCAGGGAGGATAGAACTGAGAAAGTAGGGGAATCCCTAGATGCAGAAATAAGATGTAGAAGCTCCCAAATGTGGTTGACAGACAGCCTCCCTGTGACTAACCCCACCTGTTCTCTACTGAGAAGACATTCCCAGACAGAGTTTAACATGGTAGCTAGAATTCTGGCCAGAATTTTAAGGTTGACATTGATTAGTGAAATGAGTCTATAGTTGGTTACCAGGGAGTGATCTCCACCTGGTTTGGGAAGGATCACTATGACTGCTGCCATGAGAGAGAAGTTTGAGAAGACATGGGAAAAGACATAGTGAAACATAACCAGAAGATATGTAGCCAGTAAATCCTTAAACTTCTTGTAAAAGTTTGACAAAAAAACATCAGGGCTAGGGGATTTGTCAGGGGCGAGAGACACTATAGTGGTATACGCCTCCATTATGGTCAGGGGCACTTTGAGTATCTCCACCTGGACCTCATCCAATGATGGTAGTGCTAAGTTTCGATAAAAGGCATCAGATTGGGAAAGATCAGTGGGAACCTGAGGGTCCACATATAAGGAGCTGTAAAAAGCCTGAAACTGGGACACAATATCTCTAGGTGAAATAATGAGGTTGCATGAGGCAGATCAAAGGGATGGAACAATTCTGTTGGCAAATTGTATGTGTACATGCAAAGCCAAAAGTTTTTCGGCTTTTCCCTCTGGTCAAAATATCTGACCTTTGTTCTAAGGAGGAGATGCTCAGCCTTTTCTCTGAGAAGTGTGTTGTGCTGTGCCCGGAGGGCTTCTAGACACTCCCAATCCATTTTCAGTGAAAATGCAGAGAGACTACTCTGCCACTCTAATCTGCTGTAGAAGAGAGGGAGCAGTTTGCAAGATTTGTTTCTTCCATGTGGTGGCCAACCTAATGATTGCCACCCATAGAGAATATTTAAACTCACCCCATAACACATCCAGCTTAAACATTGTAGGTGCGTTGAGGGTAAAGAAGAAGGAAATAAAATGAAGAAGCTGGTCCCCCACTTCTGAGCATTCTAATAATTAGTTACTAAAGCACCAGATCTTGTCACGATCGAGAGGAGGAGCCATGTTAACCTGTAACACTGCCGGGTGGTGACCAGAAACCACCTTGCCCCATAATGACTTATAATAACCCCTGGGAGGGCTTCAAGGCTCAGCAGGAAAAAGTCAATGCAGGAAAAGGAATTGTGTGGGAGAGAATGGAAGGAGTAATCCTTGTTGGTTGGATGTAAGATCTTCCAAGGATCTACCAATCCAAGAAGGAGTCCATAAGGCTCCATAGGGCCAGTTGACACAGGGAATGGGCCTGACCATATCTTGTAGACCGATCTAATTCATTGTCCAGCACAGTGTTCCAGTCTCCAGCTAAAACCATGGGAAACGAAGCCCATGGAGACAATACAGAAACATGATGGGGAAAAAAAGAGGACCATATTAATTGGGATTACCTTGTAATAAATAATTGAGATAACTTTTTTATATTCCAGCCACATTTCACTTGAATTTCTGTTTTTGAATAGCATTGTCCAAATTATGTCCATGAGTGCTAATTTAATTGCCTTTATATTGGCTTTGTGGCTGGAATATAAAAAAGTTATCTCAATTATTTATTACAAGGTAATCCCAATTATAAATAAATATGGTCCCTTTTTTCCCCATCATGTTTCTGTATTGTCTCCATGGGCTTCGTTTCCCATGGTTCTAGGTGGAGACTGGAACACTGTGCTGGACCCAAAGCAGCATGGATTCACAGCAGAAAGGTCATGTCAGACAAATCTAATCAATTTCTTTGACTGGGTGACCAAAGTAATAGACCAGGGAGGGGCTGTGGATATGGCCTACCTAGACTTTAGCAAGGCATTTGGCACAGTCTCGCACAAAAGATTAATTATCAAGTTAGCCAGCCTGGGAGTGGGTCCCAGGGTGGCAGCCTGGATAGAAAACTGGCTCCATAACAGGACACAGAAGGTAATAGTGAATGGAACACATTCTGAAGAAAGGGGGGTTACTAGTGGAGTACCTCAGGGCTCAGTACTGGGTCCAGTCCTCTTTAACGTCTTTATAGGTGACATTGCAGAGGGTCTGGAAGGAAAGGTATGCCTTTTTGCGGATGACACAAAGATCTGTAACAGAGTTGATACTCAAGGGGGGGTAAAAAGGATGAGAAGGGACTTGGCAAGGTTGGAGGAATGGTCAGACATCTGGCAACTTAGATTCAATGCAAAGAAGTGCAAAGTAATGCACCTGGGAAATAAAAATCCAGGAGAAGAGTACACAATAGCAAGGGAGGTACTAACAACAACAATAATGGAAAGGGATCTGGGTGTAGTCATATCAGATGATCTAAAGGTGGGTATGCAATGTGAGAAGTCAGTAGGGAAAGCCAGGGGATGCATAGGGAGGGGCATCACAAGTAGAAAAAGGGAAGTGGTTATCCCTCTATACAGACAGTTGGTGAGACCCCATCTGAGTACTGCAGAGTTTTGAGACCTCATCTATGCAAGGACATAGACAGGATGGAAGCAGTCCAGAGGAGGGCAACTAAAATGGTGCAGGGTCTACATCAGAAACCATATGAAGAGAGACTGAGAGAGCTTAATATGTATACCCTTGATGAAAGGAGGGACGTGGGGACATGATAGAAACTTTTAAGTACCTCAAGGGAATCAACAAAGTCCAGGAGGGTAGCATCTTTCAGAAAAAGAGATGTGTGTAAGAACAAGGGGACACAATTTAAAGTTAGAGGGGGGACGGCTCAGGGGTAATGTGAGGAAATTATTTTTCACGGAGAGAGTGATGGACGCATGGAACCGCCTTCCTGGAGAGGTTGTGGGGTCTAAAACAGTGGAGGAATTCAAACATGCACGGGACAGACATAAGGCAATTATAGTGGGGGGTTGCAGGAAATAGGCTGTTGGTTAACTAGAATCTGCAGCTTATCTAGTAGGTAGGGAAATGGGCAGACTGGGTGGGCCAAGTGGTCCTTATCTGCCATCAAAGTCTATGTTTCTATTGTAAAGAAATATTTTACTTCCCTTTTTGTTTAGTGAGAATCTAGAATATATTGTGAATGCCACTGAGTATTATTGTTTGACAGAGGAGTTTAACAGTACATTTCTTTATATTAATATTTTCTGATGCTAACACAATGTCTAATATCTTTCATTTCCCCTTGTAGGAAGATATATTGTTTTAGATTAAGTTGTTGAAAGGTGTTTACTTAATGTTTTACTGCTGTACCAATGGCAGTTTGTTTAACCCAGTCAAAATCTACAAGATTCATATCATTCACAAGCACTACTTCCATATTTTACAAGCATCTTCCAGTTCAGTCCAGATCTTGTTAATTTCTGATTAAATATTTTGAGGTCTAGAGCAGACATTTAGGATGATAAATCATTTTTATCAATGTTGTTAACCCTGACCACACTGTCT
This sequence comes from Neoceratodus forsteri, assembly GCA_016271365.2. NCBI lineage: Eukaryota > Metazoa > Chordata > Ceratodontiformes > Ceratodontidae > Neoceratodus > Neoceratodus forsteri. The sequence goes on from CM028129.1 coordinate 1,025,202,671, forward strand.
CAGTTTGACAGTTACTCATCTTAAGTTGCTTGCTTGTATCAGTGGCTGTTAGCTCTTCCTTAATGTACATACCTATACCACCTCTTATCCTGTAACTTCTGTCTTGGCTATAGAGCATGTAACCAGACATCTCGTTCCCCATAAATTCTGTTTACTCCACCATATTTCCGTAATTGCTATAACAGAGTATTATTTTATCACTATTAAAACTCTGACTTTGTCCATTTTATTTAGCAGACTTCTAGCATTAAAAAGGATACACCTGGTGTCACTAGCCTGGACTCCATGTCTTTCATTTCCAATGTTTAAGGTAATAATTCAATTGTTTTATTATTAATGGTTCCCTCCGAGTATTTAGTTTAAAACTTAGTTTATTGAGGGCTTCCTTTAATTTGCTTCTTAACATACTTGAGCCTAAATTGTTTAGCTGTAATCCATTAGTTCGATACACCCTGTGATTGTTGTAAAAATCAGACCAATGATTTATGAATGTAATATTTTCTTTACAGCACCAATTTTCCAGTCTAATGTGTAAGCATGATTGTGATTTTTTTTTCAGGGAGGGCCTTGGGTACTGGGGGAATACCCAATATTGCCACCTGATATTTCTTCTTTTTTTTTGACAGATTTATTAGCTCATGGCAAATGCCTTTCTTTCTGCCTTTTTTCCCCATGTCATTTAATCCTGTGTGCACTATTACAGAAGTAGCATATTCTTTAATGCCAGTGAGTTTATTTATTCTTGAATCTATATCCTTTATTCTACCTCCTGGTAAGCAGCATACAGAGTCTGTTTCCTTGTTTTGTCTACACACAATAAAATCAGTATACCTAACAACTGAGTATCCCAAAACCAATTTATATTTCTTACTTGCTAGAGTGGTGTTAGTTTATTGGGATACATCAGAGACTGCTTCTAGTGGGGTAAATGAACTTACCAGCCAATTAGATGAAAAGCGGTGGAGTTGGTTCTTCTTTCTTTTTTAGTTTTTTTTTTTTTTTGCCAGAAACTAGGCACCATTCACTGTTATCTGTGTCAGGCTTTGACTTAATGTCAACCCTAACTATCTTGAAAGCCCTGACAGATTTGTGACTTTCATGGCCCTTGATTTTGCCTCTTGTTATTTTTCTATTGGGAACCCCTAATAACATCCCCTTGCAAGTTCATAGTGTTAAGTTCTTTTACAGATGTCTCAATTTTAATTAGTTCCATCATTTGAGCAAGTTCACACTTTAATGCTTTCTAGTTCCTTTCAAAAGATACACAATGCTAGATATTTTTAAGATATGAAATCTCTAACTACTTCATACATTGGTCTAAGTGAGAATATAACACATTTTCTACATTTTATGATGCCCACTTCTTTAAAGTGACACTATCAACATTTTTTGCACAAGTTATTTCTCATGAAGAACCCACATTTTATGATTACTATGATTGTGTGTACTGGGGCTCAAATGTTCCAAAATAAAGAGCTTATGCAAAAATATTGGCTAAGCAGAGACAGTTTGTTTGATGCCTCTGATAAACTCTGCCCAATCACTATGAAACTGCAGTGCACTGTCTGCTGAGGGAATGCAAAACTTCACACATAACCAAGTTTGAAAAGAGTTGTCAACTTACTTCAAATTGGCAAGGAGGGGGTGGCCTTCTCTCTGATGGACTCTGGCAGACATGCTTGCCTCTGCTCATGTCACCTCTGCTCAAGCTCATCTCCGCTCATGTGGCTAAACAATTTATGGTCCTACACCCAGAAGTTTTGCTACAGTTGCAAATGCACCATCCCAGCATAACAATGTTAAAAATATAAAAAAGTCACAGGCTGTACTACAGCCTCTACTGCCTCTGGTCCCAATAAGCCAGTAAAGGTTAAACAAAAATAAAACTGTAGACAACCAGACTCCGTTTCCCCACAACTGCCCCTGGTCGCAATGAGCCAGTAAAGGTTAAACAAAAATAAAACTGTAGACAACCAGACTACATTTCCCCACAACTGCCTCTGGTCCCAATGAGCCAGTAAAGGTAAAACAACAATTAAATGTAGACAACCAGAATCAATTTCCAATGTGTAATTCTTCTTTGTGTTTACGGAACAACTAGAATACCCGGGCAACCCAGCAGTTGCTATAGTGACCAAACCCAGGCAAGGAGATTTGCTCTTTTTTTTTTTGTAATTTTGTTTTGGGGCAATGAAAGATATTCACTTATGTCTCATTTGCTGGACAATCAAAGGCAAACAGGTTCATCATGCAGGCATGAGCACTATAGGGCAACACACATCTACTCTTGAACATACCCTACAACTACTGTTGTCCATGGCTTCTTGCATCAGTATCATCCTGTGGGCCAAAGGGAACATGAGACTCCTACCAGCTCTGGTCATCAACAACTAGTTGGACCAAGACCTGGATGTATTCACAAGGATAATCATGTCTGCATAGGCTTAAACTCTCTGAACTGATAGACACTAACATGTAGCATTTCTAGGGGAACACCCTGGAAAAAGAACAAAAGGTGTTGCTGGACACAGATGCCAAACTACTATTGAGAGTCACCCTTGGAAACAGAATAGCTCAGATCAGATGGTCACAATCAGAAACAAAGCATCTGCTCAATGACCCTGAAATTAGGCCAGTACAGCTGGCAAAGACACACATCAAAGAATGTTCACTTCTGGTCTGCTCAATAACTGTGTTATTCAACAGGGCAAAACAAAAAAACAGAGAATGGTAAGAGAAGTCACAAAAGTGCTGAGCTGGGCAAAGAAACATAAGAGAAATACAACTCACAGGAAGACTCAACACTGAGGAAGAATGAGTCAACAGGTAAGCCATCGACACCAGAGAATGGAAGTTGGGCTCAGCAATATATCGACCAATATGAGAGATGTAGGCCTTTTCAACAGGAACTGATGGTATCAGACAACCCCCCCCTCCCAATTACCATTATTCTACCTTTGCTTCAAAGACAAGCATGCTAAAGAAATACATACACTATCACGGCAAGGGACGTTTCAGTTGGTGGAAAGTTTCACCCTGATTCCAGTCATCTGGCGGACCCTGTGCAAAATATGGGGGTCATAATCAACAGTAGTGATTATCACTCCATTGTTGCCACAAAAGACTTGGTTTGCAACCCTGCTAGCAATAACTATAGATGACCCATGGTGTCTACCCATACACCTGGACATGCTATCGCAAGGCCCAATAAAATACCCAAACCCACAGTCACTGCAACATATGATGAAGCTACTGAAAGGGAAAAATTGTTGAATGAAGGATATGATCATATGGTACAGCAGTGGAAACTCCTGTTTACTCTAAAACATTTTCCACGCACTCTGCATAAAATAGACACTATGTCACATTCTCCAAATGGTGTGGCAAATAAAAGCTAAGCACATCCATGGCCAGCAGCTCACACATTCTTTTATTCTTCCAAGATGGCCTAGATAAGGATCTCTCTGCATTCACCCTGTGGGAACGACTACAAGTGAATGGGGCAGCAAGAGGCAAACTAGCACATGGTGCACTGTTTGCTCACCCAGACATCATTCATTTCCTAAAGGCAGCAAGCACCATATGCCCCAGAATAAGATGCTCCATGCCACCATAGGACCTCAACAAAGTGCTCAAGGCCATGACAGCCATCACCTTCAAGCCACTGTACACAGATAGAAACATAGAAACATAGAATCTGACGGCAGACAAGGACCACTTGGCCCACCTAGTCTGCCCATCCTCCCACCCAACAGATAAGCTGCAGATCCCAGTTAACCAACAGCTTACTTCCTCCTACCCCCTACCAGGACTGCCCTATGTCCGTCCCATGAATTCTTGAATTCCCCCACTGTTCTTGACTCCATGACCTCCTCAGGGAGGCTGTTCCATGCATCCACAACCCTCTCTGTGAAAAAAATACTTCCTCATATTACCTCTGAGCCATTCCCCCTCTATCTTCAAATTGTGCCCTCTTGTTCTTGCACATCTCTTTTTCTGAAAGATGCTACCCTCTTGGACTTTGTTGATTCCCTTGAGGTACTTGAAAGTTTCTATCATGTCCCCTCTCTCCCTCCTTTCCTCAAGGGTATACATATTAAGCTCCTTTAATCTTTCTTTGTATGTCTTCTGGTGCAGACCCTGCACCATTTTGGTTGCCCTCCTCTGGACAGCCTCCACTCTGTCTATGTCTTTGCGGAGATGGGGTCTCCAGAACTGCACACAGTACTCCAGATGGGGTCTCACCAACTGTCTGTACAGAGGGATAACAACTTCCTGTTTTCTACTATTAATGCCTCTTCCTATGCATCCCAGTATCCCCCCAGCCTTATTTACTGCCTTCTCACATTGCTTGCCCACCTTTAGGTCATCTGATATAATTACCCCAAGGTCCCTTTCCATTTTTACTGTTGTCAGTATCTCACCCCCATATTGTGTACTCTTCCCCTGGGTTTTTGTTTCCCATGTGCATTACCTTGCACTTCTTTGCATTGAATCTGAGCTGCCATACATTTGACCATTCCTCCAACCTTGCCAAGTCCCTTCTCATCCTTTCCACTCCATCTTGTGTATAAACCCTGTTGCAGATCTTTGTGTCGTCTGCAAAGAAACATTCTTTTCCTTCCAGTTCCTCTGCAATGTCACTTATAATGACATTAAAAAGGACCGGTCCCAGTACTGAACCCTGCGGTACTCCACTAGTAACTTTCCTTTCTTCACTGTGTACTCTATTTACTACTACCCTTTGCGTCCTGTTATCTAGCCAATTTTTTATCCAGGCTACTACCTTGGGGCCCACTCCAAGGCTGGCTAACTTGTGTATTAATCTTTTGTGTGGGACTGTATCAAATGCCTTGCTAAAATCTAGGTAGGCCATGTCCACAGCCCCTCCCAGGTCTACTACTTTGGTCACCCAGTCAAAGAAATCTATTAGATTCATCTGACATGACCTTCCCATCGTGAATCCATGCTGCCTTGGGTCCTGTGCCCCACTGGCCTCTAGGTACTGAACAATTCTTTCAGAAGTGATTCCATCATTTTCCCTACCACTGAGGTCAAACTAACTGGTCTGTAGTTTCCTGCCTCTGTCCTGCTCCCACTTTTGTGAAGAGGAATCACATCTGCCCTCCTCCAGTCCTCAGGTACCACCCCATCCTCCCATGATTTGTTAAAGAAAGTAGTCAGCGGTGTCACTAGTTCTACCCTTAGTTCTTTTAGAATTCTTGGGTGAATCCCATCAGGCCCCATTGCTTTGTCCACCTTCAGTTTTATTAGTTCTTTCAGAATCCTTTCTTCTGTAAATGGACTGGTATCAACCACCATCTTCAGAGTGTTTCTCTTGTTTGGTTTATGTACCTCCCCCACCTCTTCCTTTGTGAATACTGAGCAGAAATATTTGTTCAGTATCCCTGCTTTTTCACTGTCCCCCTCTACCCACATTCCCTCCCCTTTATTAAGCCTCAGTATCCCTCCTTTGGTCTTTCTTTTGCTCCCTAATGTACCTATAAAGGTCTTATTCCCTTCTTAACAGAATTGGCTATCCTTTCCTCCGTTTGGGCCTTTGCTATTCTGACTGCCTTCCCAGCCTCTTCTGCTTTAACTGATAAAGTTCTCTGTCCTGCTCCTTCTGTGTTTCCTTATATTTCCTGAATGCTATCCTTTTCTCCTTAACCTTCCCTGCCACCTCTTTTGAGAACCATAGCGGTTTTTTCCTTCATTGTGTTTTATTGATTTGCTTTACACAAAGGCTTGTTGCCTCTGTGATGGCTGTTTTGATTACTCCCCATTGTTCCTCCACCCATCCTTCTTGCCTGTTTGCTAGTGCTTTTCTAAGGCACTCTCTCATTTTCCCAAAGTCAGCCCTCCTAAAGTCCAATACTCTTGCTTTTGTATGGCTTGATTGTATGGCTGTGTTTATCGTGAACCACACTGTTTGGTGGTCACTTGACCCACTTGACCCACTTTGGCTAACTCTAAAAACAATGCCCCTGAGAACAATCTACTTTGCATGCAGGATCAGTGCACTAAGTGCCCTGTCTTGCAAGGAGCCCTTCCTGGTAATCCACCATGACAGTATGTCATTCATAATTAGAGCTGGGCAAAAGTTGCAATTTCCCCTTTAGTGGGAAATATGCAAAATGTCACAACTTTCACAGAATTTTCTAAACTTCTGCCTTTGGCAAAACTGGAAATCTTCCAAATGTGTTTGGCCAATTTTTTCACTGTTTCATCATGCTTTCTCACTGAACTGTGGAATAACACCCTTGAACTGCATAACTATTACATTAATCTGTAATTAATGTAATTATTCCTCAGTTTAGTGAGTGATCAGTTTTGTGAGGCCCCACTAAATTAAAAAAAACCTTTTGCTTGGGCCCCTACCAAATACATGTTTCCCTGGTGTCTAGTGAACCCCCCACCCTATGATCACTGTCCCCATCAAATAAATGTTTTCATAGTGTCGTGTGGCATCCTATACCCTCCGATCACCCCCACCCATTATTAAATGTTTCCCTGGTGTCTAGTAGCAGCCCCCACTTTCTGATCACCATCCCCCTATCATTAAATGTTTCCCTGGTGTCTACTGGCACCCCCCCACCCATAGAAACATAGAAAGTGATGGCAGTAGGAGACCATACAGTGCATCTAGTCTGCCCATAGGCCTGCCGCCCCTCTCTCTTAACTGCTAGTCAGTTTGGTGGTGCTTTTGTACCTGTCCCAAGCATTCTTGAAACCTACCACTATTTTTGTCCGCACCACTACCTGAGGAAGGTTGTTCCATGCATCCACCACCCTCTCAGTAAAGAAAACCTTGCATGTGTTACCTCTGAATTTGCCCCCATTCACCTTCATGTTGTGCCCCTAGTTCTTGTGTGCTTTCTGACTTGGAACAGTTCCTGAACCTGCACCTTATTTATTCCATTTAGAAACTTGTAGCTCTCAATCCTGTCTCCCTTCTCCCTCTGCTGCTCCAGGGAGTACATGTTCAGGTTTTGCATATGCTCATTATAGTTTTTGTTCTGAAGGCTCTGTATCATTTTTGTAGCTCTCCTTTGCACTGTCTCCAGTCTGTTGATATCCTATTTTAGGTGTGGTCTCCAAAACTGTACGCTGTATTCCAGATGTGGCCTCACCAGTGATCCATAGACTGGCAGGATGACCTCCTTTTTTCTGCTGGTGATCTCCCTGTCTATGCAGCCCAACATGCCATTCACCCCTAGTGCCACTTTCCGGCACTGATTGGACATCTTTAGGTCATCTGTTATAATCATTCCCAGATTCCTTTCCTGTTTAGAAGATTCCAGTTGTACTCCTCCCAAGTAGTAGTCCTCTTCCAGGTTGGCCCTTCCTAATGTGCATAAACTTGCATTGTTTTGCGTTAAACTTTAGTTGCCATGTTTCTGACCATTTTTCCAGAGCCTTACGGTCAGTCTTCATCTTTTCTACCCCACCTGGAGTGTCTACCCTATTGCTTATTATTGTGTTTTTTGCAAATAAGCTTACCTTCCCCTCTAGTCCCTCAGTAATGTCACTAATAAAAATACTGAGTAGGATCGGACCGAGTACTGATCCTTGTGGCACTCCACTATCTAATCCTCTTCCTTCTGAAAGTGAGCTGTTTACAAGTACCCTCTGTGTCCTTCCAGTGAGTCAGTTCCTTACCCATTTCACTACTTGCTGTCCTACTCCCTTTCTGTCCAGTATGTTGAGTAGCCTTCTGTGTGGGACCGAGACAAAGTCTTTGCCGAAACCCAGGTATACTATGTCTACTGCTCCTCCCTGGTCTATTATTTTAGTCACCCAGTTAAAGAAGTCTGTCAGATTGGTTTGCCAAGACCTTCCTGTTGTAAAGCCATGCTGTTTTGTGTATAATTAGTTGTTTTCTTCTGGAAAGGATATAATCCTTTCCTTGAGCAGGGTTTCCATTATTTTTCCCACAGTTGAGGTTAGACTTGCTGGTCTGTAGTTATTTGAACTTTCCCTGCTTCTGTTTTGTGCAAAGGAATAACTTGCCTTTTTCCAGTCTTGGAGAACCTCCCCCAGCTTGAATGATAAGTTGGAAAGATCAGCCAGGGGCACTGCCAGCTAGTCCCTTAATTCTCTTAGTAATCTAGGATAAATTTCATCTGTTCCCATGGACTTGTTTGCATTGCGTTTCTCTAGTTCTTTTATGACCCTTTCTTTTGTAAAGGGACCCAAATGTATTCTGTCTCCTTCCTTCTTGTGTGTTGAATGTTGAATCTGCATCCTTCCTCCTCCTTGGTGAATACAGAGCAGAAGTAATGGATGAGGATTTCAGCATTCTCCTTGTCATTTTCTGTTATCTTGCCATCCACCCTTGTGAGTCTAACAATACCTCCCAATGTCTTTCTCTTCTCACTAGCATATCTATATAATGTCTTGTCACCCTTTTTGACCTCCTTGGCTATCCTCTCCTCAGTTTCTGCCTTTGCTGTACTGATCACTTTGTTTGCTCCCTTCTGTGCCTCCTTGTATTCTTCTCTGTCCTTGTTTGGTTTGGTTTGTTTGTATTTTCTGAATGCCATTCTTTTCTCCGTGACCTTAGTGGCTACTTCTTTAGAAAATCAGAGTGGTTTTCTTTCCTTTTTAGATTTGATCACCCATCTTATGCAATGGTTTGCAATATTTAGCATAGCCTTTTTGAGCTGTATCCAGTAGTCTTCAACATCTATCCCCCACGTAAAGTTATCCAGACTCAGCTTTAAACTTTGCTTCATCTTTGTGAAGTCTGCTCATCTAAAGTCAATGACTTGTTTTGGAGTGTTTTGTGTCTGTTTTTCTCTTGACCTGGAACCACACCATACATTGGTTACTGGTCCCCAAATGGCTCCCAACCTTACCTCTGTGATATTTTCCACATTTGTTAGTAGCAGGTCAAGGACCGCTTCCCCCCTTGTTTTGTCCTTTACAAGCTGTTTCAGGCCCAATACGTGCAGGGCCTCTAGAAAGTCTTTGCTTCTGGTTGAACTCGCTGTATGTGTATCCCAGTTTACGCCAGGTAAATTGACGTCACCAACTGCAATTACGTCCCCTTTGTCACTCATTTTGTGTATGTTTTCCAATATTTCCTTGTCCCACTCCACACTTGTTGCTTGGGGCCAGTAGAATACTCCTACCTGAGTTGCTGCTCCATTGTTTGCCTCTAGAGTGACCCAAAGTGACTCTGTTTCAAAATTGTCATTTTGAGTCATAGTAGCTTTTATTCCCTGTCTTACATAAATAGCTACGCCAACCCCCCCCCTTTTTTCTACCAGTTCTGTCTTTCTGAAATTGACAGTATCCTGGTATAGTCATGTCCCAATCATGGATATTGTTGAACCACATTTCTGTGATGGCAACCCTATCTAGATCAACTTTAGCGATAACAGTGGTGAGGCCGCTAATGTATTTGTTAGACTCCTTGAGTTTGTGAACACACCATTCAATGCGTGGTTGTCCCCCTTTGTGGTGCCCTGTTGTATGTTCAAATGATTTATTGTCTTGACCTCATCTGATAGGTTGATTTCCTCCTTTGCATTTGTAGCCCAGATTTGTTTGTATTTTGGGGGAGAGGAAGCAGATCCATACATTGCTGCTGTCCTCTCCCCTGTGTTTAGTTTAAATGGTTTAAGGCTACATCCAGTTTCTGACCAAGAGCGTGCACACCTTCCCAAGTGAGGTGCAGACCATCAAATTTAAGGAGCCCTCTGTCCCAGAAGACATGCCAGTTTATTATGAAGAGGTGCCACTTTTCTTGGCACCAGCACTGGAGCCAGTTGTTCACCTCATCAATTTGCTCTTTCTGTATCCTATCTATACTGCCTCCTTTCTCCCATATTGGGGGAACATTGGAGAAGGCAGCATTTGAGGAGGGGAGGACAATTTGTCACCTAGGTGAGAGAGGTGCTGTTTTGTCTCTTTGACTGTCTGATTTGCCAGATCGTTAGTACCTATGTGGATGAAAATGCCTGCATATTTACCTTCCCTTTTTATTAACCTATGTATGAGGTCAGTGTTCCTCTTTGCAGAGGTAGACATTTAACTATGACCTCCATCTCTGGACCCTGCTGTATGTGTGATTCTACTCCTCGGATCATGACATCACCTACAATCAGAACTTTCCTTAGCTTCTTATTAATAGATGCCTTCGCAGTGCTTTCCTTGCCCATTCCTGTTTTGTGCCCTATAGGGCAGTGTGTGTTATTATACTCCTGTTTGCTTTCCGTGGCCAGAGGGGTGCATCTATTAGTTGTTTTGATTTGTGCCGCATAGTACGGAGACTGCTGTTGAGGCCTGTGCAATATTTTCCTGCCCCCCTTTACTACCTGCTATTCTCCTGGACCAGGGGTGGGCAAGCAGCATGGAATGACCTCCTGGTGGAGATGGTTCAGTGTAGAGAGGCGATCAGGTATGTGGTTTCTAATGACATTGTGGAGATGATTTATTTGGTTTCATGCCTTTTTAAGTTGAGCTTTCATATGTTGTATTGTCCAGCAAGTGGGGCAAAGTCCTAGTGCCTGAATGCGTGGCCTCTGAAAGGATGCAGTGAACCCCTGGCAGGTGATGAGGTCCATGGCCTATTAAGATATTAGGGTGCCTGTGAGGATGAAAGAAAGTAGAAGTAGTGTAACCCCCCTGCAAATGGGGGTTCCCAAAAGACTTCCAGGAGCTTGCTTGAATGCTCCAAGCCTGAATGGTGTTTGGCATTTAAGCCATTTATCAGTGAGTGTTTTTAGAGCCTCTGGTACTGTCTCTTTAAGAGCTGTCTGCTTTTGCAGACATAATTAGTTTGTATGGGGACTGTGTGCTTCTCTGAGTACCACTCGAGCTGCTGCCAATTCACTTCATTTTTGCAGTCACTAGAGTGCAAAGGAACCTATCTGAAAGATGTAACTGTTTGCCAGAAATTATTTAGAGTAATAATGAAATTACAGTTTGTCTAACCTGCTTTCTTTGCAGTCAGAACTGTGTCTGCTAGTTCCCCATTCTAGTTTTGAACTGCTGAACTGGACCAATCAGTGTGGGGTAAGCTAGCTCTAAAATGATGCCTTGGACGAATCAGAACTTGGACTCATAATCTGAGCCAGCCACAAGAGGATTGTATGGGCAGTGACTCTGGGAGATGTAGTTTAGACTTCAGTGCCTTTTGGACCAACAGCAGCAGTCTATTGTGAGTGACAGCCAATCCAGTCAAGAACTGGGAGGAACTCAAGGAAGTGCTTGGTTTAGTCAAGTTGGAGTTCAGTTGAGCTTTGGCAGTGAAGGAAGGAAGGAGCCCATTGCTTTTCAGTGTGCAGTTTTAGTCAAAAACGTGTGTAAGGCCCAGAGTTCGGGTCTGCAGCTTGTGTAACAGCTTGTTAGGACTGAATCCGTCCTGTGAAAAGAATCAAGGATCTCTGAAGAGTAGAAACCAGGCTCACCCTGTAGAAGACTGGAAGAATTGCTGAAAATTGCACTCGGTCTGTCAGGAACTGAATCTGCTGTGTGTTCTCCGGTATTGTGCAGTAGTGCGCATCGGGATACAGATGCAGCCTGCTTGGTATAGTACTTTCTTTTATATGGATGTGTGAAGAGGTTTGTGTACCTCAAGTGAGCCCTGCTGACATTGAAGGACCCTATCTTATTTGGAGGTCGTGAGTACTAATTCAGGGTTGCTCCTCGTTGAATTGCCACATTAAATCCAAATGGAATTACTGTACTGCTGACTGTTTAATTCTCCTTTTCTCTGTGTGAAAGGGCCCTACCAGCTGCTACACGGTTTGGACTAGCCACTAGGGCTTGGGTACCCAGGGACAGTAACTGATAGGGATAGGCCTGTGCACAGAGCCATAGGTAGATTATTAGAGTGATAAGCTAATTAACCTGATTTCCCGTCCTTGTTATATCCCTAAATAAATCAGAGCTGCTTGTTTCAGCAAAGTTATACTGCCTGAGGTATTTGTCTATGTTAAAGTACTGTACTGTGATTGTTGCACTGTATCTCATTTCACAGGAGGTCCCAGTGCCGGAACCAGACCTGGGGGTAAGTGTATACTGTGAAGGTAATTCTGATATATTGTGTGGGCCACTAGTGGGAAGAAAGGGGTTGCAGTGTCCCAGAGGGCTGTGACCAAGTGTTTAACATTGCAAACCCTGACCTCTGGGTGGAGGCACCTGCTATTGGATCCAGGCCCCTCAACCTGTTAGTGGCAAATCAGGGAGGGGTAGTAGCCCCTGGGATAGCGCCATCTAGGGGTTACATCTTGAGGCTCACCGCTGGGATTGTGTCCTCTAGTGGCCATATTTACTAACCACTGTTAAGAAAAAATGGGCACCCCGACAGAAGTGGCTGTGCACCGGGCTGGTGGAGTGGTGTACTGGGAGGAGATCGACTTTCAAAAATGCTATGCTTATCCTGGACATCCCCTGGGTATCAATACGGACACTGTGCAGGAGTACTTTCCAAGGTGGAAGGTTTGCTAAACCCTTGTGGTGGTGGGTCGGCATAATCTGCTCACCCACTTTCCTGGCCCTAGTAGAGTTTAAGGATCCCATAGATAGCTCCAAAGTGCCACAGACCATTACCCCAGAGGGAGCCCTCACTGCTTGGAGAGTGATAACTAAGGACAGTAAAGACCCGGGGGAATCAGCCCCACCCTATCTGAAACTTTTGAGGAGAAATTTGCTGAATGGTTGCTGGGAGAGGGGAAACTGTGGAGGACTTGAAGAAACTATTCTTTCCACCTGAGTGTTCCTCCCAACACCCTCTCCTGCTCCAGTGCCCGTAATGGTGGCTGGAACCAATGCAGACTCTCTTTTGCACCTGCCATTAGTCACGACCTCATCAAGGTTGAGGATCTTCTGGCACTCCTCCCCACCCCCGAGGGGAGTGATGACTGGGAGACCTGATGACTATGTTGCCCCCAAGTGCTAGAATGGCAATGCTCGAAGGTGAAAAGCGTAAAGAGGTTAGTGAGAGCCTCCGAGGTCCCGCGCCTGGCTACCATCCGTACTAAACGGGCCAGTAACTTGAAGCGACTGCACAGGCCTATCTTGAGGCCTTGGAGAATGTGTATGGAGCCCAGATTCTGATGAGGACCTATGGTGGAGAGTAAGAGATGCACAACAGTACCAAGGGAGTTGTTGTCTGTGTATCTCGGCTGAAAAATTGTTGCAAGAATGCCTCAGAAAAGGTAGTTTGCCAGCGATTGAACTGGACCTCAACCAGGCTGGACAGGATCCTTGTCTGCCCCCTTCTCAGAACTGCTGTTGCTTCAGTTACACCTGGCAGATCGACTGGAATCCCACCCTCCTATGATGAGTTAATGAGAGAAATTGAGGAGTTGAGAAAGACGACTCGGGAGGACCTGCACTAACAGCCGCGGCTACGACCGAGGACTGAGGGCAGACCCATCAAGTGAAGTTCAGGGCGAGGTTGGCAGTCAATGAGTGCTCTGACAAGGAAAAAGATATGTCACAATGGGGCTAACTGTTGAGAGAGATCCGAATTCAAAACAGTCCTTTATGAAGGCCACGCCTGCAAGCACGGGCCCTGACTCATATCCGACTGTATCTGCTATGGGGTGGGGGGTACCCACCCATGTATCTCCTGCTGATAACAGCTTCGAACTCGATTCCTTGACCATGGAAGTGGAGAAACTGACGAGATGTCTCCAAATGCTTATCACGCGGCAGACAGAGATGGCACCAAGGTTTCCTGTGTTGCACACACCGCCCCTGGCTCCCAGTGTGTGGCGCCTGCCAGCTCAAACCCAGAAAGTATGTTTTGCTATAATTGTGGGAAAGATGGGCACATGAAAGGGAATGCCAGTCCCCAAAAGACACTGACAAAGTTGCATATAGGCTACAAGGAGAGCTGGAGAAGAAATCAGTGGTTAAGAGGTGCACGACATGATCCCAGTGAGGGCACCAAAATGCTAATTCCGCTCTTTGTGGCAAGGTCAGCTGCCCAGGCCCCACTACCGCCTCCAGACTGGTCCAGAATAGTGGGTCCCTCCATGGAGACCACTATAAAGGTGAACGGAGTGTCTACAAGAGCTATATTAGACAGTGGCTCCCAAGTGACAATTATGTTCCAAGATTGGTATCAGAAGCATTTGTCAGACATACCCTTACAACCATTAGAAGGACTGCATGTATGGGGGTTATGGAGAAGGCCTACCCCTATTCGGGTATATCCGATTTGGCTTGTCTTTCCCCACCTCCGCTGGGCGTTGGAGTGGCCAACAAGTAGAGACCCTAGCCTTAGTGTGTGTCCCCTCACTGACTGTATGATGGTGTCCCTTTGTTGATTGGAACAAATGCTCATATGTTCGGAAGGCTACAGTTGTGTTATGAAAACAGGTCAAAGACTAGTAGAGCTTTAAGAGTTCGCTTTAATTAAGAAGGCCTATGAGGCACAGAGAGATGCTGAAAACAGAACCAGAGGAACCGGTGGAATTGTATGGAAGAAGGATCCTGAGTCTCTGATCCTGGCCAAATGCCCAGTGTACCTTGCAGGGAGAGGTCCAGATCAGAAAGGATGTTAAGAATTAAATATTAATGTTGGATGCACCAGGCTATGGAAAATTGCCAGAGGGACTGCTGGTCGGCTTTAGTATTTTGCCTGCTAGAGCCCACATGCTTATGCCAGAAGGGTAATGGTCCAAGTTCATAATGTGTCTGAAAGAGACATTCGAGTAAACAGAGGTTGCATCCTGGCTAATGTGCATTGTGCAGACACTGCAGTGCTACCCAGCAGCAAGAGTTCAAGGAAGAATGACAGAGTAACGCCTGACTTGTTTGATTTCTGCACTCCCTCGCCAGCAGCTGAATGGAAAGGAAGATCAGTGAGAAGCTGCCCAGAGACCAGGTGTTTTCTTTTAAAGGAATGGGATGTAGGATGCGTGAAGAGCTGAGCACAATATCCGCTGCATGACTGAAAGACCATTTCGTGAGAGGTCTCGCGCCTGGCACCTGCTGACATAGATGATGTGAGGACGGCATCTGCAAGAGATGTTAGCTGCTGGTGTAATACAAGAATCCAGAAGCTCTTATGCTTCCCCATTGTAGTGAGGAAAAGAATGGAACAGTAAGGATGTGTGTGGATTGATCGCATCTTAAACCGGCGGACTATCCCTTGATCAGGCACACAATGCCCCGCATTCAGGATGCTTTGACTGCCTAAACGGAGCAAGTGGTTCTCTGTGCTGGATCTCCATGGTGGTACTATCAGATCCCGATGGCCCCAGAGGACCGTGAAAAGACAGCCTTTATCTGTCCGCTTGGCTTCTATGAATTCATGAGGATGCCTCAAGGGATTTCAGGTGCCCCAGCCACTTTCAACGATTGATGGAGCGTGCAGTGGGGGACATGAACTTACTAGAGTGCCTGGTATACCTAGATGATGTTATTGTGTTTGGCAGCTCACTGAGGAACATGAGAGCAGATTATTTAAGGTATTGGACCGACTGAGGACTTTGGCCTTAAACTGTCCATTGATAAGTGTCAATTTTTCAAACATCAGTAAAGTATGTGGGACACATAGTATCCACCGAGGAATAGAGACCGACTCTAAGTAAAGTTGAGGCTCTGACCACCTGGCCACAGCCCAAAAATCTAAAAGAACTGCAAAGATTCCTGGGATTCTGTGGTTATTATCGGCCTCATCAAGGACTATTCAAGAGTGATCCGTACCATTTAACCTTATCAAGGGTATCCCCAACCCACAAAAATACCAAAAGTCAGCATCCCTCAAGACTGAAAGAGTGTATTTTCATCCGGTGAAGTATTTGGGGCCCGCTGGACTCTGATTGTGAGACTGCCTTTTCATGAGATCATATATCAACTTACCCATGCTCCAGTGCTGGCCTATGCCGATCCAAAAACCTTACGCCCTGCACACTGATGCTAGCTTGCAAGGGTTGGGGCTGTGTTGTACCAAGAGCACGAGAATGGCCTGAGACCAGTGGCCTTTGCCAGTAGAAGCCTGACCCCATCCGAAAGAACTATCCTGTACATAAGTTAGAGTTCCTAGCTTTAAGTGGGCTATTGTTGACCAATTCCATGAGTACTTGTATGGGGCTAAAATACTAGTAAAACTGACAATAATCCTTGACCTATGTGCAGACCTCTCAGCTGTTGATGCCATCATTGTAGGTGTCTTTCTGCATTATCTACATATGACTATGCTCTCGATCACCGAGCAGGTCTGAACCACATAGATGCTGATGTCTCTCCCGGAGGCCTGTTCCCCAGAATGATTGGGTCCGACTGGCAGAACCTGACATTCGGGCACTCTGCCGGAAGTTTGACAGGGAGGAACAAATGTCCACTGGACGCAGTGGACTGCATGGTGGATTGCTTGGGAGCTCTGAGAATTGCATACCTGCTGCTTATTGCCACTTTTCTGTAATAGACATTGGTGCACTGCCTCAGCTGGACAATGATAGTATTCGGCGGCTCAATCCCGGATCCCATGATCAAAGCAGCTTTAGAAGCCCTATGCAGGAAAAGATGTGTCCAAATTACGCTCCACTGATTTGAGAACTGCACTGTTATACAAAGAAGGTCCTAAGTTGAAACTGATCAATAAACTGTTATACAGAGAAACAGTAGACAGAGGGGGACAAGTAGACAAACAATAACTAGTGCTGCCCACTGCCTTTCGAGACTCAGTATTGAGGTCCTTGCACAACCACATGGGGCACCTTGGTATAGACAGAACACTTGACTTGGTGAGATCCAGATTCTATTGGCCTAAGATGGGGGCTGATGTGGAGCAACACATCTGAACTTGTGGTCGCTGCTTACAGAGGAAAGCTTTGCCCCAGAGGGCTGCCCCTTGTTAACATAACCACCAGTGCACCCATGGAGCTGGTCTGTATTGATTTTCTAAGTTTGGAGTCAGATCAAAGAAATATCAGTAATGTGCTGGTGGTCACTGACCATTTCACGAGATATGCCCAAGCTTTCCCACACCAAAGACCAGAAAGCATCCACTGTAGCCAAAGTACTTGTAGAAAACTTTTTGTTCACTATGGGCTCCACAAAGAATCCATTCTGATCAAGGGAGAGACTTTGAGAGTCGCCTGATCAAAGAGATGCTTTCCTCTGTGGGGAGCGAAAAGTCCAGAACCACTCCTTACCACCCCAGGGGATCCACAGCCTGAGCGTTTCAACCGTTACTTTGCTAGATATGCTAGGCACCCTGCACCCAAGAGACGAGCCTTAGATGGAGCCAACAAATTAGCACCCTGGTACATGCTTATAACTGCACCAAAGTGATGCCACTGGATTCTCCCCCTACCGCCTGATGTTTGGAAGAAAGCTCGACTACCAGTAGATGTGTGTTTTGGGGTCTCTCCTGATGGGGTTCAAGCTGACAACTATTTACAGTATGTGCAAAGTTAAAGGCCCAGCTAACTCCATGCGTGCCAACTGGCTCAAACCATGGCTGCCAAAGAAATCTGGCCAACAAAGAGAAAGGTATGATAAAAGGTGAAAGCACAGGAACTCCAGGAGGGAGATCGGGTATTGCTAAGAAATCTGGGACTGCATGGCAAGCACAAGATTGCTGACAGATGGCACCATCTCCCTCACATTGTAGTGGGCAAACTAGATGATCTGCCAGTGTACAAAGTAAGGCCTGAGAATAATTCCAAAAGATGTAAAACAATGCATAGAAATCATTTACTGCCCATTGGACAAAATCTTAATTGAGTCTGAGCCCCTAGAAGATGCCCCTCTGGACCAGTGACTTAGAGCAGCTGCTAAGAAAAGATCAAGAAAGTCTGCACCTACTGAAGCAGAAGTTAAAGTGTTCCCTCCACAAGTCCCAGTTGAGCATGACTGTCAGTCCATATCGGAAGAAAGTGAGAGTGACTTTGAATACTATCCTTCTTACGAACTGAGTCAGTGTTTGGGGCAATCCCTAGTCAATACTGGAGACAAAGCTGGGCCTTCTGGACTGTCTAAGCCCCTAGCTTCATCCCTGGAGCCAATGCTCCCAGAAAGTGAAGTGCAAAGCATCAGATCAGATGAAATGGAATCATTGTGTGATGGTTGAACTGTTTGAGCTTTCAGGGGAGGAAAATGATAGATTAGGGCAGACTGGTGATACACCCGAACAAGAAGAGTATTTTGAGTGCCCTGACAGTCCACTGCCAGTGTCCGAGTCTCCATGCGAGCCAAATGTTGTGGACTCAGAAACTGTAACTCCTGGAGCTGAAAGTGCCCCAGGTTCTAGCCTCTCTACCCCCATGGAGACTCCTGACAAGTGAGGACAATGCTGAAAATGAGGCTCAGAGTGCAGAGACTATAACAGTTCCCCTAGAAAGACTGGTCGAGCTGTAAAGCCTGTGGTGCACCTCAGTTATGATTCACTTGGGAGGCCTGTGGACTTGCCTCTCAATGTTGTCCATAAAGGAGTGTATGTGTCCCGAGCTCATTGCCCAAACTGAGCATCAGTGCTAACTCCAAGTTACTTGTGTTGCCCTCTAAGTATGGTGCCCTTGCCCCATCCAGCCCAAGGTAACTGATAGGAAGGGCCCCTCTCTTCAGGTTTCATGTACAAGAGGTAATAACTTGAGTTATGGTACAATGTGTATGTAATACTGTGTAAAGAGTGACGATCTGCAATGTTTCAGAAATGTGTTCTTGGTAAAATGATATATTGACTGATGATTACATGCGAGCCTAATGCAAATGTATATGGTTGCAGTTGAAACTTATGGGGTACTTGCTTGACCGGACGTCAAGCTTTCCCAGGCCAGGAAGGTGTAACCCCTGCAAATGGGGGTTCCCAAAGACTTCAGGAGCTTGTTGAATGCTCCAAGCCTGAATGGTGTTTGGCATTTAAGCCATTTATCAGTGAGTGTTTTAGAGCCTCTGGTACTGTCTCTTTAAGAGCTGTCTGCTTGCAGACATAATTAGTTTGTATGGGGGACTGTGTGGCTTCTCTGAGTACCACTCGAGCTGCTGCCAATTCACTTCATTTTTGCAGTCACTAGGAGTGCAAAGGAACCTATCTGAAAGATGTAACTGTTTGCCAGAAATTATTTAGAGTAATAATGAAATTACAGTTTGTCTAACCTGCTTTCTTTGCAGTCAGAACTGTGTCTGCTAGTTCCCATTCTAGTTTTGAACTGCTGAACTGGACCAATCAGTGTGGGGTAAGCTAGCTCTAAAATGATGCCTTGGACGAATCAGAACTTGGACTCATAATCTGAGCCAGCCACAAGAGGATTGTATGGGCAGTGACTCTGGGAGATGTAGTTTAGACTTCAGTGCCTTTTGGACCAACAGCAGCTCTATTGTGAGTGACAGCCAATCCAGTCAAGAACTGGGAGGAACTCAAAGGAAGTGCCCGTTTCGCTAGTTGGAGTTCAGTTGAGCTTTGGCAGTGAAGAAGGAAGGAGCCCTGTGCTTTTTCAGTGTGCAGTTTTAGTCAAAAACGTGTGTATAAGGCCAGAGTTCCGGTCTGCAGCTTGTAACAGCTTGTTAGGACTGAATCCGTCCTGTGAAAAGAATCAAAGGATCTCTGAAGAGTAGAAACCAGGCTCACCCTGTAGAAGACTGGAAGAATTGCTGAAAATTGCACTCGGTCTGTCAGGAACTGAATCTGCTGTGTGTTCTCCGGGTATTGTGCAGTAATTGCGATCGGGATACAGATGCAGCCTGCCTGGTATAGTACTTTTTATATGGATGTGTGAAGAGGTTTGTGTACCTCAAGTGAGCCCTGCTGACATTGAAGGACCCTATCTTATTTGGAGGTCAGTGGTACTAATTCAGGGTTGCTCCCTGTTGAATTGCCACATTAAATCCAAATGGAATTACTGTACTGCTGACTGTTTAATTCTCCTTTTCTCTGTGTGAAAGGGCCCCTACCAGCTACCGCAGTTTGGACTAGCCACTAGGGCTTGGGTACCCAGGGACAGTAACTGATAGGGATAGGCCTGTACACAGAGCCATAGATAGATTATTAGAGTGATAAGCTAATTAACCTGATTTCCCCTGTCCTTGTTATATCCCCTAAATAAATCAGAGCTGCTTGTTTCAGCAAAGTTATACTGCCTGAGGTATTTGTCTATGTTAAAAGTACTGTACTGTGATTGTTGCACTGTATCTCATTTCACAGGAGGTCCCAGTGCGGAACCAGACCTGGGGGGTAAGTGTATACTGTGAAGGTAATTCTGATATATTGTGTGGGCCACTAGTGGGAAGAAAGGGGGGTTGCAGTGTCCCAGAGGGCTGTGACCAAGTTAGTTTAACTATTGCAAACCCTGACCTCTGGGTGGAGGCACCCGCCATTGGATCCAGGCCCCTCAACCTGTTAGTGGCAAATCAGGCAGGGGTAGTAGCCCCTGGGATAGCGCCATCTAGGGGTTACAGTAGTATATGGAAAACAATACACTATTGTGTAATACACTATTGTCTGAAAGAAAAGAAAATAATTTTTTTTTTTATGAGTTGTACTGAAACTCGGCCCCTTCCTCCTGGCAGGCAGGTAGGTGGAATGTTGTCCGGCTGTAATAAAACTGCTCCTTATGCTTGGAGAGCAGCCAATGGCTTGGTCTGAGCAGAGTGAACATGAAGAGAAGTTGACTCACAGGAGATAGGAACCCGGACAGTGCATTCCAAGAGGGAGTCACCCAGGCAGAACTGCTGTCAAGGAATCCCTGCTTCTGCACCTGTTGAAGTCTGCCTTCCCTCCATGATTGCTCTCTCTCTCCCCCAGTCAGTGAAGATCAGTGAAAGTCAGCAGGGGTGGAACCACAATTGGCATATTTCTCCTAGAGTTTCCCTTTGTCTCTGAGCCAGTCACTGTCCCCCAGTCACATAAATGTTTCCCTGGTGTCTATTGACACTCCCCACCTTCAATTGCCACCTCACTATCATCAAATGTTTCACTGGTGTCTAGTGGCAACCACCACTTTCTGATCACCATCCCTTATCATTAAATGTTTCCATGGCATCTAGCAGCCCTCCCACCACCCACACTGAGCTTATTACAGCAACCCCCTACCTCTCCCTCTTACCATAGTCTTTGGGGCTACTGCCACGTGGAGCCCATAGGGTGACCAGCACAGCCCTCCTCTCACCACCATGACCGGTTGTCATATGCAATGACAGGGAGCTCACTGCCTGTCATTGCATATGGTGGCCAGCTGAGATGGTGAGAACAGGGCTGTGACAGTCACCCTGTGGGCTCCCTGGAGCAGTGTAGCAGCAGCCCCGAAGACTATGGTAAGGGAGGAGGGGGTGGCAGGTTGCTGTAATCAGCCCTGTGTGGATGGTGTTGGGTGGCTGTTAGAAACCAGGGAACTATTTAATGATATGGGGATGGCAGTCGGAGGGTGGGGGTGGCACTCAACACAAGGGAAACATTTAATGATGGGGGAGGTTGATCATAGGGTGGTGGGTGCCACTAGACACCAGGGAGACATTTAATGACAGGGGGATGGTGATCTGAGGTTGGGGGTGCCACTAGACACCAGGGAAATATTTATTTTATAAGGGGACAGTGACTGGATGGTGGGGATGTGCCACTAGACACCAGTGAAACAATGAATGGTAGGAGATGGTGATCAGAGGGTGTTGGGTGCCACTAGACACCAGTGAAACATTTAATGATAGTGGGACAGCAATCAGAGGATGCGGGGTGCCACTAGACACCGGGGAAACATTTATTTGTTCAGAGGATGGTGATTGGAGGGTGGAGGAGTGCCACTTGACACCAGGGAAGGAAACATTACATTAATATGGGGCTGGTGAAGGTGATACACAATCCATGCATTCATTTCTGCAGTTCAGTGACTCACTGAACTGTGGAATGAATGAATGAAATTGTGGATTTATGTTTTTAAACTGCCGAAAGAATTTACACAGAACTGACCTCTGACAATGGTCAGTTATGTCGAATTTTCTTCAGTAGTTTAAAACATTAGTCCACAGTTAATACATTTATCCCTCCATTCTAAGTTGGGATTTCCATGAAATTTGCCAAAATGATTTCCGAACTTTCGTGGAAGCGAAAGTCTAACTTTCACGCAAATTCCACCAGTGAAAGATTTTTTTCACATATCACTACTCAGAACATACTTTAAATGTTGAGCTAGAGCAAGCTCCTCACATTAATAACCTGGGCCTGCTACTTCATCCTTGTATCAAAAGCAGTAGCAAGGCAAGGGAAGCTTGATGTCATTGTCCATCTGGGGATAAATGACCTGGCTGGAGACAAGGCAGAGATAGCAATGGTGCAGGAGAAGTTCAGGGAGTTGAGGAGGGGTCTTGCACAGGTAGCAAGCATCGTGATCTTCACAGGGGTGTGCCTGTCCACAGAAAGGGGGAGACTAGGAACCTCTGTGCCAAGGACTTCAATGCCTGACTGGAGAGCAGGTGCAGAGAAAAGGGTTGTGGCTTCATTGGAAACTGGGGACCCACGTGGAGGAATGTGACCGTGTTCAAGGAGGATGGCCAACACCTGTCCAGGGAGGGAACCACGTCCTCAGTGAACAGTTTAAATGTTTCAATGGCAAACATTTAAACTAGCAAGTGGAGTGGCAGAAGGATGCAGGGGGAACCAAACTGCTCACCCCCACAGGATAGTGAAGTCAACATGGATTACCATAAAATTATTGCATCACCAGAGGAAATGAAACCCATAAAGGGGGAGAATAGTGGAGGACAGGAGAAAGGGGGTTGAAAACAGGATGGACAAACAGAGGAGGCAAAAAGACAGCAGGGGGATGAAAAACAGAAAAATAGCAGAACATGGAAGACCATGTATAACAATGCCCACAGTCTAGGGAATAAAATCCCTGACCTGGTGGTCTGTCAGATGTAGATTGGGGCATCCCAGCTACTGCTTCAGCCAGGAGCAGGGACATCCTGCACTCTGTGTAAGGGGCAGGCCTCAGGCAGCTAGAGCTAGAGACCACCAGGGAGGGTGCAATGTGGGACCTGGTACTCACCAATGAGGACAGAATTGAAGAAGCCATGATGGAAGTATACCTGGGATCCAGTAATCATTACACAGCATGGTTCAGCTTGAGTACAGCTGCAAAGTCAAGCCACACAAAGTCAAGGGTTCTGAATTTCAGAAGGGTGAACTTTACTAAGATGGAGATATGTATCAAGGATGCCCTGGCAGGGAGGGACAAAAGGAGGGGGGAGTGGAGGAGCAGTGGGCCCATCTGAAAGGAACCATAGTGGAGGTGACAGTCCTTTGCATTAAGCAAGTAAACAAAGGCATTAAAAGGTGAAAGCAGCTATGGTGCTCAAAAGAAGTGGCCAGGAAAGTAAGGGTGAAAAAGATGGCTTTCAGGAAATATAAGGAAACACAGCAGGAGGAGAACAGGGTAGTGTATCTGGATAAACAGAGGGAGGCAGGGAAAGCAGTCACAAGTGCAGAGGCACAAACATAAGAAAAAAACACAGGAGTAAAAAAAGGAGGCAAGACTTTTTATAGGTACATAGAATGGACAGTGGGTGGGCAGAGAGGGACAGTGAAAAAGCCGGGATACTGAATTAATACTTCTGCTCAGTATTCACAAAAGAAGAGCAGGGGGAGGAACCTAATCCAATTAACAGAAGCACTCTGGAAAGGGGGGTCAATCTCAGACCTTTCATAGAAGACAGGGTTCTGAAAGAACTCCTAAAACTAAAGGTGGACAAAGCAATGAGGCCTGACTGGATTCACCCCAGAATTCTAAAATAATTAAGGGGAGAACTAGTGAAACCACTGACTACCCTTTTTAACAAATCATGGGAGGATGGTGTAGTACCTGAGGACTGGAGGAAGGCAGATGTGATTTCCTTTCACAAAAGTGGGAGCAAGACAAAGGCAGGAAGCTACAGACCTGTCAGTTTGACCTATGTGGTAGAGAAAGTGATGGAATCGCTTCCCGAAGAAAAGAATTGTTGAGTACCCAGAGGCCAGTGGGGCACAGGACCCAAGGCAGCATGGTTTCACAGCGGGAAGGTCATGTCAGATTAATCTAATTGATTTCTTTGACTGGGTGACCAAAGTAGTAGACCAGGGAGGGGCTGTGGACATGGCCTACCAAGACTTTAGCAAAACATTTGACACAGTCCCACACAAAAGATTAATAAACAAATTAACCAGCCTGGGAATGGGTCCCAGGGTGGTAGCCTGGGTAAAACATTGGTTGGACAACAGGACACAGAAGGTAATTGTAAATGGAATCCACTCTGAAGAAAGGGGGGGTTACTGGTGGGGTACCACAGGGTTCATTACTGGGTCCAGTCCTTTTTACTGTCTTTATAAGTGACATTGCAGAGGGACTGGAAGGAAAAGTATGCCTCTTTGCAGATGACACAAAGATCTGCAACAGGGTTGATACACGGGGAGGCATGGAAAGGATGAGAAAGGATGAGAAAGGACTTGGCAAGGTTGGAGGAATGGTCAGAAATATGGCAGCTTGGATTCAATGCAAAGAAGTGCACAATAGTGCACATGGGAAACAAAAACCAAGGGGAAGAGTACAAAATTGGGGGGTAGTAACAACAACAAAAATGGAAAGGTACCTAGGGTTAATAATATCAGATGACCTTAAGTTTGGCAAAGCAATGTGAGAAGGCAGTATGGAGGGCTGGGTGATACTGGGATGTATAGGGAGAGGCATCACCAGCAGAAAACAGGAAGTTGTCATCCCTCTGTAAACAGTTGGTAAGACCCCATCTGGAGTACTGCGTCCAGTTCTGTAGACCCCATCTCTGCAAGAACACACACAGGGTGGAGGCAGTCCAGAGGAGGACAACTAAAATTGTTCATGGTCTGCAAGAGAAGCCATATGAGGAGAGACTAAAGGAGCTTAATATTATACCCTTGAGGAAAGGAGAGAGGGAGAGAGGGGATATGATAGAAACTTTTAAGTACCCCAGTGAAATCAGCAAAGTCCAAGAGGGTAGCATCTTTCAGAAAAAGGGATGTGCAAGAACAAGGGGACACAATTTGAAGGTAGAGGGGTGATGGCTCAAGGACAATGTGAGGAAATATTTTTTCACAGAGAGGGTGGTGGACACATGTAACAGCTTTCCTGAGGAGGTTGTGGAGTCTAAAACTGTGGGAGAATTCAAGAATGCATGGAACAGACATAAGGCAATTCTTGTGGAGGGTAGGAAGAAATAGGCTGTTGGTTAACTAGGATCTGCAGTTTATCCTGTAGGTAGGGAAATGGGCAGACTAGGTGGATCAAGCAGTTCTTATCTGTCGTCAAAATCTATGTTTCTATTAGTGAAAGGAGAAAAAACAGGGGTGGGATAGTAAGCTTAAAGAGGAAGAAGGAGAGTTTGTGGAAGTGGACCTGGAAAAAGCATCAATACTGAGCAAATATTTTTGTTCTGTATTCGCAGAAGATGAAGGTGAGGGACTACAGTTAGGCAACATAAAGAAATATAGGACTGACATGAACATCAGTCCATTTAAGGAAAAGAGAGTCCTAAAAGAACTCACAAAACTAAAAGTGGACAAGTCAATGGGACCAGATGGGATAGATCCTAGAGTATTAAGGGAATTACAGAATGTGCTGGTGGCACCACTGGCAGCAATGTTCAACGAGTCAGTCGATATAGGAGTGGTTTCAGGGGACTGGAGAAGGGTAGATGCAGTCCCTCTTCACAAAAGTGGGAGAAGGGAGGAGGCTGGAAACTATTGACCAGTCAGCCTCACCTCAATAGTGGGGAAGATTATGGAATCACAACTTAAACAGGGGATCATGGAACACCTTGAATCCAGCAGAGCACAGGATCTGAGACAGAATGGATTCACATTAGGAAAGTCATGTCAAACAAATCTAATTGATTTCTTTGCCTTGATGCCTAAGGTTGTGGATCAGGGGGAGTGGTGGATGTGGCCTACCTGGACTTCAGTAAGGCCTTTGATACCAGTCCACATCAAAGACTTATGAACAAGCTGGGCAGCCTGGGAGTGGGTCACATGGTGGTAAACTAAGTTAGGAACTGGCTGAGTGATAGAAGACAGAGGGTCTTCTTAAATGGTGCTCAATCTGAGGAAAGGAGGGTGGTCAGCGGGGTGCCACAGAGATTAGTCCTGGGGCCAGTCCTGTTTAATGTCTTCATAATTGACATTGCAGCAGAATTAGAGGGGGAGGTGTGCCTCTTCAAAGATGACACTAAGATCTGCAACAGGGTTGACACTCTGGGATGGGTGGGAAAAATGAGGGGGGACCTAGGTAAACTGGAGGAATGGTCTAGAGTGTAGCAGCTGAGATTTAATGTGAAAAAGTGCAAAATCATGCATTTGGGTAATCGTATCTAAAGACCTACAGGTGGCCAAACTGTGGGGAGAGCCAGTGGGATGCTTGGGTACATAGGGAGAAGAATCACCAGCAGAAGGAAAGAGTGGTAATGCCACTATATAGACCATTGGTGAGGTCTCATTTGGAATATGGTGGTCAGTTCAGGAGGCCCCATTTCTGTAAGGACTTAGACATGGTGGAGGCCTTTCAAATAAGGGCAACAAAGGTGGTGCAGGGCCTGCACCAAAAGACATATGAGAAGAGTCTAGGAGACTTCAATATGTATACCTTGGATGGAGGAGAGGAGAGACAGGGGAGATACAATAGAAACCTACAAATATCTAAAAGACATTAATAGGGTACCAGAGGGTAGCATCTTTCAGAAAAGGAGATGTCCAGGAATCAGGGGGCATAACATGAGGTTGGAATGGGGTAGACTAAGAGGTACCATGAGGAAGCATTTCTTCATGGAAAGGGTGGTGGATGCATGGAATAGACTCCCAGCATAGGTGGTAGGGGAAAACATGGTGGGAGAATTCAAGCATGCATGGGACAGTCATAAGGGGAACCCTAGCAATAGGAACGAGGAGGTAAAGTCAGAGATCAAGTATGGTCTGTGGCTTTTACAGTCAGCAGGGAAAATGGACAGACTAGATGGGCCTAGCGGTCCTTATCTGCTATCAATTTGAATGTTTCTATGTATCTATTTAAGCAAATTGTGCATTCCAATACTACCAAAACAGGGCAGAAACTAGATCTGTACTTTACACATTCAGGCCATGTCTGAGTGTTAATTCCCAGAAGCAGGTGGTATTTCAATTCCCTCACCTATTCAGACTTCATACAGTGTTTCAACATCTGTATGTCTGCTTTATCACATTATGCAGACATACATAACCACTATTTCTACCTCTTAAACCAATAAAAATGAGCAGAAATACCACTGATACTCTTCTATAGTATATCAGGTTATGTGCCCACAACTATGTTTCTGGTTACCTGAAGTTTTCTTCCCCACCCTAGTAAATGAGAATTACGTGCTTTCTTCCTTTTCATCCTTAAAATTTACTACACCAATAGTGAACTTCAGGCCTGCCTCAAGTTGAACTCAGCTGTGAGTTTAAGTACCTTCAAATTCCTGATTGATCTCTACTGTTCTGAAATTTGTACCTGCTCCTAGTATGTCACTATTGCTATTGAATACTTTTGGTGTGCTGCTTTATTTTGTTTTGTCCAAATATTTTCTGCCTTGCTCTTTTATCATTTTATGCCTGAGATAATGAGGGAGATATTAAGAGCAGTTGCACATGTCGCAACTGAGATGTGCCGGCGCAAGCATGGATTTGCACCACTGAGTGATATTCACAGGCAGTGGCTGCACAGCACAAACCTCATTGCTCCATGGCACAAACATAATGTATGCAGTGCAAGTGCAGGGGAAGTTCCCATGAATAAGTGGTGCAATGGCATAGTCAAGCAGAAATCATAGAGCAAGCCCAGAGCAAACCCCATGATGCGCCAGCCAGACTTGAGCCTATAAAGACTGGCTCAAACACACAGACAGCAGATGCGCAACATTGTGCTGAGAGAGATGGAGTCAGGCAGTGAGACAGAGAGAAAGAGAGAGAGAAAGAGGGAAAGAGAGAAAGAGAGAAGGAGACTGTGACACAGAGAAGAAGAGAGAGACACAGACAGATGGCCATACAGAGTAACACAAGCACCCAGGGAGACACTCAGTGATGGAGTGATGGAAAGAGTCTAATGGAGGCAGTAATGAGGGGTGAGAGGAGGCAGGAGGAACACCAGCATGGCTGACAAAGGGCCTGGCGGTGGTATGCCTGACACATGTGGTACCGTGCCAGGATCACGTATGAGAACTACAGTGACTCCGAAATATTGGGGCAGTACCACCTGAACAGGGCAATTCTGAGTCAGCTCTGTGAGCTGTGCAGTGATGAACTGCAGGCACACACTAGATGTAGCCATGCCATGACAGTGGAGACTAAGGTGGCTGCCGTGATGTGCTTGCTCACCATGGGTACCTTCCAAAGACCAACGGGGGATACCACGGGCATCACCCAGTTGGCCATGTCCCACCTCCTCACCCAGTTCCTCAACACCCTGCTGCCACATGCTTCAGAGTTCATATGGTTCCCCAGTACACAGGCAGAGCGTACAGCAAATATGCAGGACTTCCACACACCACCTGGCCCAAGGAGCCTAGTATACATTAACCGGAAGGGCTACCCATCCATAAACTGCCAGGTGGTGTGTGTGATGCCACTGGGCTCAGCATCAATGTCTGTACCACACACCTCAGGAGAGCACATGATGCCTTCATATGGCACAGCTCTGCGCTGTGCCATAGGTTTGACTGATGTGAAATCCCCATGGGCCACCTTGGTCAGTAGGGCATGTGCCAGGGTGGCTGGGAGCCACAGCCCTGGTGGTGAGGGAGGGTAGGTGGGGCAGGCATGGAGGTGTGTGCTGTGGGTGACAGAGAGCAGGGGGCAGCACAGCACAGCACAGGGTTAACCATGTCTTTCCCCACACAGATGGCAGTGCATATTCCCTCTGGCCGGTTGCCCCCCCACTGACAGTGACATTTCACCAGCGAGGTCCCCCACACCGTCTACAGCGCCATGCCACTGTGGGAAACCTGCTGGATCCCGGCACTGTCTGTCGGGGTCCTGCACCCCCCAATCAGCTCCGACTCGGAGTTGATAATCTTTAAGTGGGGGTGTGTGGGAGAGCACTGCCCCGCATGTGGAGGGTTTGGAGGCGAGGCCCCCCGAAGAAAACAAGGACGGACACTGTGAACCAGCAGCCAACTGCAGAATGCAGTCGACCTGCCGGTGTTGCTGATGGGGCATTCCACAAAAATTTTGTCAAGCTCCTGTCGTGGATCCCATCAGGCCATGGCTGCTCACCCCCTGCCAGTAGCCATCTTCCCCTGCGGAGGAAAGATACAATGAGGCACATGCCAACACACGCAATATTATCAAGCGTGTTTCTGGCATCCTAAAGATGCAATTCCATTGCCTAGACCAGTCAGGTGGTGCCCTTCAATACAGCCTATCAAAAGCCTGTGGCATATTCCTGGCCTGTTGCGTCCTGCACAACATGGCCATTGACCATGGGATAGTTGTCGAGGCTGATGAGGGTGACAGTAGTGGGGATGATGGTGGTGAAAGTAGGCAGCCACCCCCAGGAAAGAGGGATCCCCACCTGGTGCAGGAGCAAAGCAGCAAAGAGACACTATTGCACGGGAGCATTTTGGACAAAGCATGTAAGTGCACCATCACAAAGCATGGGCCACACAGACCAGCACACCACACAGTGGCATGGACGTGCATAGCAGTATGCATGCAGGGATGGGAGCGACAGCACACATGGCGGAGTAACTGACACATGGACACACACAGCACTGGCATGTGCACACATACACACACACACACACATATGCTGAGGAACATGGGATGAATCAGAAGCATGACACTGGTGCTCAGGTACGACTGGCGCAGAGCTGTCTTCATCACACCCATGCCACACATCCCAACAGCATGGTCTGCACACACAGGGGGCATGTGGCACAACACACATGAGCACCATCACATGCATGCTGCACCACCACCACCCACGTGTGCATGGGGCAGCAAAAGTGGACAGCATGTCAGGCAGCGGACATGTCATTCCAACCGTGCAGTCCCAAGACTGCCATGGCCAAATGGGCAGCTACACCTGGGCCGATTGGCAGATGTGGGCTGTGCATCAGCCACAGGGTTGTGTTAGACACCCCCATGGGGTTGATGCCCGGGACTGGGACCATATCCTTGCAGGGGTGTAAAGGCGGCCAAACAGGCCAGCCCCAGGGGTGCCTGAGATGCCTGCATCTGAGCCTCGCATCTGCTGTGAGGGAGTCACCAGACGCTGGGACAGTGGGGTGGACAGTGCACTGCAGGGGGGTCCTCTGCACATGGCCGAGCCCAGTGGCTGCCACCAAAGCAAGCCCTGCCGCAATGGTACCAGCCATGCAGTCCATTGCTGCAGTCATGTCCTCCCACATCTGGTGCAACTCATCAACAAGGCTCACACTGCCCCTATTCTGCTGCTTGGCCAGCTGGCGCACCTCTGCCCGCAGTGCGAGCACCTCAGTGGCAAGCAACGCCTGGTTCTCCATGGATGCCCACAGTAACTGGGTGTGCTCTACCAGCTGCTAGGCATCCTGGGCCTCCTGGCCCATCCACCGAGCTGCTGGGGGTGACAAGGCATACTGCACAGCCTCTTGCTCTGGTGGACACTGCAGAGTGGGCCATAAAGGGGGTTCGGTGTCACTGGGTGCACCGGAGGTGGGCACCGTGTCACACTGGCCATTGATACCTACATCTTGCTGCCACTGCCCTACTGGCTGCTGGGCATTGCCCTGCACTGCCACTGCCACAACAGCACCACCACCACCCACGCCAAACACAGCAGTGGTTCCACACACCACCGGGCCAGCAGGGATGGGTGACAGCTGTGCAGCAGTGGGACCAGCACTGGGCCCTGATGGTGCCTGTGAAGTGGGAAGGGGTGTGTCGGGCACCACCCCTACGCTGTCCAGTATCAGAGTTATGTCATCATCGGTGTTGGACCCAACCCAAGCTGGGTCCCTGCGCACAGCACACTCAGGCTGACATTGTTCAGGAACCCAGCATCATCCGACCTCATGCCTAGCACATCCACCTGCCCCACACTGCCAAGACATGGCCTATTTGTGCTCTGGATGCCCATGGATGTAAAAGGTCTGGCATCCATTTCCACGACTGCCTCCGCCTGGTCCTCCACATGGAGGCGTGATGGTGCTGTAAGACAGAAATGGAGGGTTAGTGGTGTACCACAGTCCATGCCCCCCCCATGCACGTCGCTGTTGTCACATACCACCATGTTGCACTGCAAGGCTGCGTCCACACATGCTTTTGCCATGCAGCATGGCATCAGGCACACCTGCACGTCTCTCCCTCACCTGGCATGCCTGTTCATTGAGTACCTACTCACCATGCAGTGAGGGGCTGCCACCCATCTGGATTCCACCCCCAGGAACACCCTCCACTGCCGTGTGGCTGATGGTGGCTGCCACAAGCTCCTCAGCACCCATCAGTGTTGGCACTGTAGGTGGGTCACCGCCAGTCATTCTGTGGGAGGCCCGTTTGGAACCACCTTGTTCTTAATGTGCCTCTCTCCCATGCCCACCTTTTTCTGGCACTCCTGTGTGGTGCGCTAGTGCCTGCCATGGGCATTGACATACTGCGCCACCTCCTCCTAGCCTGCCGCCCACTCCTGCGGTGTGCCCGTGACACCACTGAGTAGGCTCTCCCTGTCAATATATTCCTCAAAAAGGGCATTTGTCTCAGCTGACATGAAGTTGGGCCTGCACTTGCGAGAAGGCCCCTGCTCCTCCTCTCCATCTGACTGACATTCTGCCACCTGTGGACATGAACAGCACAGTGATTCAGTAACAGCATGGCCCTGAGCAGCCCTGTAAACGCCTGTTCACACCCTGCACCATGTGCAAACTGACTGCTTCTAATATTAGTAGGTAATAAATTTAAAGATTGAATTGCCTGTTAAGAAAAAGCATGCTGACACAAAACTGTATTTTTTAAAGGGCATTTCAACTCTATTTTGCAAATACTATGGATTGAAGGTTGATGGGATTGTTATAATCATTGCCTGTAAAATCTCTGGAGTATCACCATTCATAGTCTTTCACACAATTAACCACTCAAAATATCTCACTCTAGGCTCAATAGAATAAAGAATACCAGACAAATGTTGTATATAAACAACACTGATGTGTTTTAGGGTGTATATTTCAGACAAAACAGCATGCATTATTTTGAAAAGGATCTGTTGTTGATCTGAAAATAGGGAGCTGATTGTCCAGTAGGGGAAAGATCAAACTCTATGCTACCAGTTTTCACTTCTCAGATGTTACACAGGCCTTATGGTGGTAGAAAATCCCTAGCCTCTTATTCACCAGCTTAACCAAATGTTCTATATGGCATGCACAGAACAGTGTGATATCCAGAATTATACTTAAATAATGGAAGACACTGATCAGATTCATGAGGTTGATTCTGGAGTCACAATCAAATAATTGCATTGCACTGAAAAAACTTGTCTTGGACTTTTTGTCATTTAAGATTAATTATTTTTAGGGGGAGAAAATCAATAACGTAATCTCTCCAAATAAGCATGTAGTTCAGCCCAGTGACACTAAGGGTTGATGTGCTGGATACCACACCTCGTGCCACATCAGCAACCCTGGCTTGGGAGCATTCTTGGGTTTCTGGGGATCATCAGTGGAGTGAGAGGATCGAGCATCTGATAGACTGTTCTCCTCTCTCAAGGAGGGAGGGCCAGTTATCCAACTCCTTGGCTGCTCCTGGTGAAGGCCAGGTGGCAGCCTCAGAGTTAAGGACAGCAAAGAAACTCAGCTACGTGGTGTGTGGAACACTGGAAAAAGGAAATAGGGACCATGGACTCAATGAATCCTTGCCTGCTGCATCTCATTTCAGCTGCCATCAATGGTTCACTGAACCCCAGATTTGGATTATGAGTACTGTGTGGAGGGAGGACAGCCCTTCCATTACCAGCCCCACTGTGGAGGGAAATCCATGGTGGAAATGGGGCTTAGTGGTGCCAGAGGACGGCAGATGGATGGGGGGGACAAGACAGGGTGAGCTAGACCACCCAAGGTGCATGCTGGGAGGAAAAACAAATTATAAAAAAGTTATAATAAAATAAGTGTAGATTCTTAATTTCCACAATTCCCTTACTTTATATAAATAAAACTGAATCCTCAACAGTTGTGATGATCAAGGCACAAGCCTAATACATTCACTGGAGAGATACACCAAGCACATTAGCCACAAACAACGCAACACCAAACAGGGTATTCTTACATCAGGTCAGAGCATTCAGGGATGGAAAACAATGACAAACAAAATCCCTGATATTGCAGCCATGATGGCAGAAGTACAACTAGACTGGGTTGCAATTATAGAAACATGGTTCACTGTGAACCACACCTGGGATGTTAATATCCCAGCTCATACTCTTTTCATGGAGGACCGGGAGGGAAAGAAGGGAGGGCGGCTGTGTATGTGAGGGAAGGAATCCCTGCAACAGAGATCCAGGGAAAGGATGGTAAGTTGGAGGCCCTATTGATCACCCTGGGAATTGGGGGCAAGGCCTCCATCAGGCTGGGAATTATTTACAGCCCCCCATCCCAGGGGACTGAGACAGAGAAAGAGCACCCAGAAACCATCCTGAGGATGGCTGACAAGGGGGATTTACTACTGGTCAGGGACTTCAATCTACAAGATGTGGATTGGTCATGATATACAGCATCCTCAGAGCAGGGAATTCCTGCTTGGCCTGCAAGAACCAGGACTGGTTCAACTGGTGGACACACCCACCTGAAACAAAGCAATCCTGGACCTGATTCTCACAATCAGCACAAAGATTTCTGACGTTCATGAGGGGCTCAACCTGGGGAACAGTGACCGTAGGTCAATGTGGTTATCAGTAAACAAAACAAGATACAAGTCACACAAAAATCAAAGTACTTGATTCAGGAAAGCAAACTTTCCAAAAATGAAATCCAGGATTACATCCATGCTAGAAGTCGATAACAGCGAGGATGTGGAGGACTGCTGGAGAATGCTTTAACAGCAGAGACAGAACAATGCACACAAGAGAGCAGCAAGTTAAAAAGAAGGAAGAAGCCTCTCTTGTTCTCCAAACTAGCAGCAACCAAAATCAGGGCAAAGAAAAGAGGTTTCAAACAATATAAAGAGACAAAGTTGAAAACAGACAGGGAGGAATACTAGAACAAACTCAAGGAGACAGGAAAAGCAATTAGAAATGACAAAACCCAGACAGAAGAGAGAATGGTGTAAGGGGGTGAAGAGGGGAGATAAAACTTTTTATAGATACATATGGGAAAAAAGAAACAGTAAGGAGGGAATAGTCTGACTAGCAACAAAGGAGGACCAGCTAGTAGAGATAGACAAAGACAAAGCAGTTACTAAATTAATTCTTTTGTTCAGTCTTCACAATAGAAGATAGCAGTAAAGAACCAGCACTGGAGAAAACTGCACAACAATGGAGGGGCTGACACAGGCCCCTTCACAAGGGAAAGGGTCTCGAAGAACTAAGTAAACTAAAGGTGGATAAAGCCATGGGACCAGATGGTATCCACCCTACAGTACTGAAACAGCTTCTGGAAGAAATTGCTGCACCTCCAGCTGAGCTTTTCATTAAGTCACTAGATAGTGGCAGAGCACCTCAGCACTGGAAAAGGGCAACAGTAGTGTCCTTGCACAAAAACAGAAGCAGGGAGGAGGCAGGAAACTACCACACAGTAATCCTAACCTCGATGATAGGGAAAAGCATGAAGTCATTGCTTGAGGAAAGAATAACGGAGTATATACAGGAAAGCGGAACACTCAACCCCAAACAGCATGGCTTCACAGCAGGAGGCTCATGCCAGACAAACATGATTGATTTCTTGAGTTGGGTGACCAAAAACAGTGGACTAAGGTTGGGCAGTTGATGTGGTGTACCTGGACTTCAGCAAGGCCTTTGATATCATTCCCCACAGGAGACTTGATAATAAACTTGTAAACACAAGTGTCAGTCAGAAGATAGTCAAATGGATTATAAACTGGCTTCATAATAGGACCTAAAGAGTTTTGGGCAGGGTAACCAGTGGCGTTCCACAAGGATCAGTATTAGGTCCAGGGCACTGGGTCACAACATAGTGGCTCAGAACTGTGCAATCAAGAACTGTGCAGTAAAAATGTTGCTTTTGGGGGGGGCTCTGCCCCCCCCACACACTCTGCTCCCCCATACTAAAAGATCGCAGCTCTAAGGGGAGCTGATCATGAGGCAAGATGAAATATGTGGGGCTGTGGAAAAAGTAAGTTCTGACAGTGACAAAATCGAGTAAGATCAGGATTAGAACCCTAGTGTCCACTGCCACCCAGCTGAGCTGCTCCATGACTCAGCCGTCCATACCATGGGAGCAACTCGGTCAGCCTCAGACAGCAACCTGGGGATTAATTACTGCATAGTGCTGCTAATCCCCTCTCACTGTCCATGGGTAGCACTATATAGACTAGCACTGTGCTGTGTTGCTATATTCTTGTAGCGCTATTATGGCCAGTTACCTCGGTGCAGTCCTCTTCAGCATATTTATAGGCAACATCACCGATGGACTGGAAAGGAAGGTCTGCCTGTTCACAGATGATGCAAAGCTCTACAACAGGATGGATACACAAGAGGGAGCCTCTGGTATGAAAGCTGATCTCAAAATGTTGGAAGAATGGTCAAGGAACTGGTAGTTGAAGTTTAACGCCAAGAAATGTAAGGTAATGCACCTAGGAAAGCAGAACCCAGATAATAAGTACATACTGGAAGGACATCAATTAGAGGAGACAAAGATGGAACCAGATCTTGGCATAATCATTACTGATGACTTGAAGGTAGGGAGAAATGTGAAAAAGCAGTGCATAAGGCCAGCAGCATCCTGGGATGCATAGGCATGGGTATTATGAGTAGAAAGTATGAGATGATTGCACCACTGTACAGATCCTTGGTAAGGCCACACCTGGAATACTGCATCCAGTTCTGGGGGAATGACCTGAAAAAGGACATTGACCATTTAGAGACAGTACAAAGAAGGGCAACAGAGATAGTGCAGGGGCTGCACCATGAGCCATATGAAACAAGACTCAATGAGTTGAATTTATGCTCTCTGGAGCAAAGAACAGATAGGGGAGACATGATAGAAACATTTAAATACATTAAGGGAATTAATAAAACTCAGACAGGAAATCTTTTCCAGGAAAACAAGCCTGCACATACAAGAGGGCACAGACTGCTTCTGGTGGGAGGTAGGTTCAAAAGTAACTCCAGGAAGTACTTTTTATGTTGATTAGGTGCATGTGCAAGAAACATATTGTGGCAGCTTGCTGCAGAAGCAGGCTGTGGAGGTGCAGCACTGTTGTGGCCAGTGCCCACACAGCCTTTGGAGGCTTAGCCCACTTTTCCCAATGGGGTGGCACACTGCTGCTGACACTAGTTCAGACAGCATGCCACAACCTTGAAAGGTTTCACCCGCTGCAATCAGGGGCCACCTCATCATTGCAGCGTAAAGCATTCCTCTGCAATGAAGGAGCGACCCATCATTTCTGGGTGGAACCTTGCTACTGTGATATTGTTTGAGAACATGGCGGTGGCTTGCTGCCATGTTCACAACCAATATTAAGCACTCCCACTGCCGAAGAGGTGCCCAATCCTCCTCGGCAACATGTGGCCCCCCCACCACAGTGTTTGTTTGCTGACAGAGGTCCCAATCCCTGTTGGCTTCAGTGCCTGTGACATTCATGTTGCCGATGGGGGAGCTCAATCCCCATTGGCATTATGTCCCCTTCCCAGTTTTATTTGCCGATGGGGAGTCCACTGCCCATCAGCATAATTCCCAGATCACACAATACCAATTGTGCCGGTGCCCAATCCTCCCTCAGCTCTTGTGCCCCCCTTTTGTGCCAATGGAGGTGGCCAATCCCCTGGCTAGAGCTGCCCCCAAAAGACACTCTGTTGGCATGCCAGGAGCCCACCCCAGTGTGCCAAATGGCCAGATTAAAAAAAAAAAACTTTCAGCCATGTCTTTTTTGGTAACTCTCATGAAAAGAAATGGTCCCTCACCATCTCCTGCCCCTCCACAACCGCTTCCACCCTCTGTGCCTTGCCTCCCACCCCCCTCACCCATACTTACCTGCGGGTCTAGTGACTATTTTCGGGACCGGGAACACGTCTGCACTCTTCAAAGCTGACCACAAACTGAGGAAACGATGGTAAGCTGTATAATGGCATAAATAGCAAAAAAATTTGGTGGAAAACATAAAAAAAAATGACTGTTTTATGAGCGGTGTTGCGCAGTTGCTATGCACACTCGTAACTTCACCAATTTGCAATATTTTCACTCCAGATTTTCAACATTGCAATTTTTATGCACCTCCTTATGAACAGTACAACTGTCATTTTTCACATCCTGCCCGAAATGTGTTTTCACAGTTCCAGCTCAGAATAGCACAGTTGCTGTGGGAAATCAGTGTTCAAGACACATTAAGAAAATCACAGTGAGACTGTTCATGAGCAGAGGTCCTAAAATGCCTATGTTGAAAATTTTGTGATGAAAGTCCATAAAATGAGTGTGCTATGAACGTGCTTTGCACAGTTTCCATGCACGCTCATACCTTCGCAACTTTGCAATATTTTCACTCCAGATTTTCAACATTGCCATTTTTCCACACCTCTTTATGAACACTGCAGCTATAATTTTTCACATCCTGGCCGAAATGTGTTTTCGCACTTCTGGCGGAGAATAGCTCAGACACTGGGGGAAATCAGTGTTCAGGATGCATTAGGAAAATCACAGTGACACTGTTCTGGAGTAGAGGTCCTAAAATGCCTAAGATTGAAAATTTTGTGATGAAACTCCATAAAATGACTGTTGCGAGTGTGCATTGTGCAGTTTCCATGCACCCTTGTAACTTCACAAATTAGTAATATTTTCACGTCAGATTTTCAACACTGGCATTTTTTCACACCTCCTTATGAACAGTACAGCTGTTATTTTTCACATCCTGGCCAAAATGTGTTTTCGCATTTCCAGGGCAGAATACTGCAGTTGCTTTCAGAAATCAGTGTTTCGGACAGATTAGGATCGAGCGTGTGAGAGAGGGGGAGTGACTGAGGTCAACTGAGCTCTGTCAGGACTGCTGCAAATTTCTTTGTGGGCAGAAAAAGGTGCCAGTGCAGGCAGGAGCCCAGTACAAAAGGGCAGCTTGCAGCACTGGAGGAACAGAATGAGCAGGTGAGGGAGGGAGGGGGAGTGAGTGAGCTCAATGGAGCTCTGTTGGGACTGCTACAGATTTCTTTGTGGGCAGAAAAAGGCACCAACAGAGGCAGGAGCCCAGTACAAAAGGGTTGCCTGCAGCGCCAGGAGAAACAAAATGAGCACATGAGAGAGGGGGAGTGAGCAACCTCAACTGAGCTCTGTTGGGACAGCTGTGGACTTCTTTGTGGGCAGAAAAAAGTGCCAACCCAGGCAGAAGCCAGTACAAAAGGGCAGGCTGCAGCTCCAGGAGAAACAAAACAAGCGAGTGAGAGAGGGGGAGTGAGCGAGCTCATCGGAGCAAAGCAATCAACATTTGGCATTGACAAATGCTTGTTCTCAGAGAGAGTGATAGACCCATGGATCAGCCTACCCATTTTGGGACAAACATTGTAGGCAATTTAGGAAAAAAGACAATTAGGGGTAGGGTAAGCACTTTGGGCAGACTAGATGGATCATGCGGTCCCCACCTGCTGACTCTTTCTTATGTTTTTATGTTCTCTGCATATAAAAATATTCAAATATTTAAACAGGTATAAGGAGCATCATTAATAAAGTGACTGAAAATGCAAAGCCCCAGAATCAGTCCCTTCAGTACTCCAAGATTTGATTGTTTATTGATGACAAAGTTTTGTCTATCCTAACTCTATGATTCCTATTTTTAATATATTCACAAAATTGCAAAGCTATGTTTTACATTGGTCAATATATTA
Source organism: Neoceratodus forsteri (assembly GCA_016271365.2). Lineage (NCBI taxonomy): Eukaryota > Metazoa > Chordata > Ceratodontiformes > Ceratodontidae > Neoceratodus > Neoceratodus forsteri. Next base: position 1,025,241,595 of record CM028129.1, read on the forward strand.
TACTTATTAAGATGTTCTGTAAGTTGGTCGTAGACCACTCTCTCTGATATCTTTGTTATGAAAGACAAAATAGATACCGAACAGTAGTTCTAAACATTTAAAATATTGTAATTTTTATGTTCATTTGCCATAAGCTTGCAAATATATTATAATCAGTCTGAGCTAAGAGAGGGCTTTTCAGGGCTTTGCCCTCCTCTATCTGCCACACCTCAGAAGATCCAATCTCCTCCCCAATTTTGCCCACTCTCCACCTTTTTCCTTTAAAGTGTTTGTCCAATTATGATGCTGGGAAATGTATGGTGGAAGTGGGTTTTGCTTTTGCATCTTGCAGTTCCTATTAGAAAGCAAACAGAAAAGACACCCCACCAGCTTGGATGTGCTGAAAAACAACTGAAACCATTAAAATATAAATTTCTGCACTGTCCACCAGTCTACTGAAATATGCAACCCATTTTGGGTGTACTTATAAAGCATTATTTTATTATGTAAAAGCTCAAAAGTCAGTGATCTCACCACATCTCTCAATGAGGACACCAGCAGACATCTTATGCACAAGACCTCCTACCGGTTTCACTGTAAGGCATAATCAGGAAGTGCCTCAGGTAATTGGTAAATGGTGCGATAATGGCCGACCTAAGGTGGGTTGAAGAAAAAGGCCAAGCCAAACTCTTTCACTATCTGAGAAGGGCTGCTAGCACACCATAAAATACCCTCTGGACTGCATTATAGTGATTATGAAATGAGTCCTTTTTAGAAAAGTGAATGTATTTATAAACATGTTTTTTTTTAGCTACTTTCAGCTCACCTGTTGTGCTGGGATAACGGCTCAGCTGAAAGTACCTCTTGACCAATCAGGAGCCTGCATTCTTTCTATCTGTTTCTTAATTTTTTTAGGGTAAGTGTGATGGGAATGTGACCATGTTAATGTAATCTCTTTTTGTTATTGTAATTATTTTCTTTTTTGCTTATTCTCATATAATTCTTTCTATGATTGGAATGGTGTGGGGTGGACAAAATGGAGTTTAGTTCACATGTCCTAGCAGCTATCTTGGGAAACCTTCAGTGAAAACAGCATGGCATGTGTAATGGTGTTACTTTTCCCACAGTGGCAACTGAGCAGATAGGAAGTAAACAAATTAATAAAAGAATGTAAGGGGGGCTTGCAAAGATGGGGTCATAAAATTTCAGGGCTGGTTTCTAGAGGTGCAATCACACAATGAAGATGTTACTAGGTGGAAAAGGGCAATTCAGCCTGACAGATGTAATCTCACACACATACACACACACACACACACACACACACACACACACACACAAAGTATCATGTGGGTGGAGAATACCGAAGAGGGCTGTCACTCCATAGAGTTGTCCCATCCTTCTGCCTTGAGTACATAAATAGAAGAAAGAAACCAGAACTCTCTCTCTCTCTCTCTCTCTCTCTCTCTCCCCTCTCTCTCTCTCCTTTCCTCTCCCTCTTCCTCTCCCTCTCCCTCTGTGACTTCCTGCAACATTTGAAGAGGACCTGGGGTCCATCTCTTGCTAAGAGTTCCCCAATAGGAAGGAGAACCTTGCTTCCATAGCTAGCTTATCTGTATGAGGAAAGACCAGTCTTAGTGAAATTTTTTTCAAGTTAGCTGGTGGGTAAATATAGATCCTAGAAAGAGACTAGATTGTGAGTTCATTCTATAAGTAATCTATCTATTCAAACTGTTTCATTTTCCTGTCCTGTGACATCTTTCATGTGCTGTACATATCCTGTTTGTAATATATTGTAGCATTTAGTAGTAAACATCTATTGTTATAATACTAGTGGCTAATCATCCTTATTGAAAAGGTAATTTAAATATTTTTGGGGGCAGATTGAATATTCTTTGTTTAAAGTCCACCATCTAAAGTGCATGCTACCAAATATTACTGTGTGTAACCTTCCTAGTCTTGAGCAGGATAGAGGTATTTTCCTGGTATAATCAGGTGGTGGCAGCATGAGAAGTGACTGAGACAAAACACCTTAGGAGCCAACACAGCCCAGAGGGGTTTTTTGTCAGAAACATGATACACTCTCTGCCTGTACTTTCTGTCAGGCAGTTCTACCACATAATTGACCTCACTATCCTTCCTGACTATGGAGAATGGGCCTTCCCAGCCTGGCTGCAGTTTATTTTGTTAGACTGAGATGAGTATCATTGCTCATTGACTAACTCTGTATTATCGGGCTCTGGCTCCATGGTCATACCAGGGTTTTATGCAGCTATTGTGCAGGGGCTAAGTGCTCCTTGGGGAGCCCCATGAGCTCCTTATGTCAGCTCCTGAAGTTCAAGATGTACTTCACAACAGATTCCCATTGAGAGGCAAGGATACCCTCCCATTCATCCCTAACTAAATATAGGGCCCCCCTCACCCTGTGACCAAACATGAGCTTGAAGGGTGAGAATCCTGTGTACTCCTGTAGAACTTCCCTGTAAGCAAACAGGAGATGGGTCAAATACTTGCCCTACTCCCTCTTGTGCTGGTCAGCAAGCATCCTGAGCATAGTTTCCTGGGATCCTTTGAACCACTTGACCAGGTCATTAGTTTTGGGGTGATAGGGTGAGGCATGGAGCTGTTTTACCCTGCACTTCTCCCACAGACTAGTCATGAGTGATGAAATGATATTTGCCCCAAGTCTGACACAATCTCATGGGGAAATCCAACTCAAGTAAAGATTCACTGGAGTACAGCAGCCACTTTCTCTACCTCAATGGAGGAAATAGCCTCTGTCTTGGGGTACCTGGTTGTGTAGTCCATGACATCCAGTTTGTACCTTTTGCCTGTGCAACTCAGGGTGCTCAAGGGCCCCAAAATGTCCTCAGCTAGCCTCTTAAAGGGTTCACCAGAAATAGGCAGGGGTATCAGAACTGCCTTAGTCTTGTTCCCCACCTTTCCCACCCTCTGGCACTGTGGGCAAGTCCAACAGTAACTTGACACATCTAAGGACATACTAGACCAAAGGAAATTGTTGGCAAGCCACCTTTTTGTGTGGCTAATCACCAGGTGGACTGAAAAAGGAATGTCATAGGCAAGAGCCAAAAGCTGCTTGTGGTAAGCCCAAGGGGACTAGCAGCTGCCAGATACCTTTCCTTCTAGCCCCCTGTATGGTGTACACTCCCTGTGCAACAGCTCATTCTCCCAGTAAAGAAGTTACATTCTTACCATAACATTAAATCTTCAAGAGAATCTTTTTCATCAAGCCACACCTGTGGAACACTAGCCACTAGGCACCAGGGCAACACAGAAATGTTTTTGAAAGCAGTCTACTAGGAGTTACCCACAATGACATCTTAGCTGTCCATGATGATGGCCTATGCTGATGTCCTCTCTATATAAATGTGGGTGGCCCCTCTCCCTCCTCAGTTCCCTGCTGGAGATCATACTCAGAGGACCTCCCTCTAGGGAACCAGGAGAGAGCTGAAGTTCCAGCTACCATGCAAGGCTTGAAACAGCAGGTAGTCCATCAAAAAAGGCAGAGTGAAGGAGGCCTAAGTCTAAGGGGGACAGATGGTGGGACGCCATGGCCCAATGAAAGAGATTCTTTTGACAATCTACTGTTTTGATAAGTAAGTAACTGTTTTATCTTCTTTGAGGATATCTCTTTCATCAGACCTAAACCTATGGAATGAATCCCAAGCAGTACTGCCTATGATACAGCCTGGGTAGCTGGAGGCTACAGGCCTAAGGCAGCAGTCCTTGAAGCACAGCCAAGCCAAAGCCTTCCCTTCTTCAAGTGGCAATGTCCAAAGTATAATGTTTAGTGAAAGTGTGGACAGTACTCCAGGTTGTAGTGGCATGAATTTCCACAGCTGAAACATTTCTGAAACAGGCAAAGGAAGTGGCCATGCCTCTGGTTGAATGACAATATACAACTCCAGGAAGTTCCTTACTGTACTTCCTATAACAAAAAGTAATACAGTTGGCCAACCATCTGGACAGAAGCTGTTAAGGAACTGGTACACCCTCTTTCCCGGGGCGAAGGAAGCAAAAAGCTGCAAGGACTTCCTTCAGTCCTTCGTACAATGAACATAATATTTGAGTACTCTATGCACATCTAAAATATGGAGCAATGCTTCCCCTGGATTGTCATAATCAGGAAAATATACTGGTAGATGGATAGTTTGATTCAAAGTAAACTCCAACACTACCTTAGGAAGAAACTTACATCTCGTCCATAAAGACACCCAGTCTTTATGGAAAATCAAATAAGAAGGTTTACACATAAGAGCCTGAAGCTTAGAAATCCTTCAAACAGAAGTAATAACAACTAGAAATAACACTTTCCATTAAAGGAAGCATAAGTCACAAGTCACGACTAGCTCAAAAGGAGCCAAATTGAGTTTTTCCAGCAAAAAATTCATGTTCCAGGGTGAGACTGAATTGAAGAGGGGAGGCTTCAAGTGCAAGATGCCTCTAAAGAATGTACAGGTCACCTCTAGCCTAGCCACCATATGGCCATCAGTAGGCAAAGGAAAACTGAAACAGCAACCAAGAGTACTTTGATAGAAGAGTACTGCAGTCCTGCATCTGACAGGGACAATCAATACTCCAGCTAGGGGAAGACATACAGTCCCTCTCTCCTGAGAGCTGCTGCCATTACTGTTAAGCATTTTTCAAATGCTAGGGCTGTGTGAATACCTTTTTTCGAATATTCAGCCGAACATTCGGTATCCGGTTCCCAGATATTCAGTATTCGGTATTCGTTATTCGGCTAGCGAAAATGCCTTCTTAGAGAATTGTCATACAAGTCCTTTAAATGGCTTCAGGGAGAGTAGGATGAGCTATCATGGTACTTTGACTTGTACACTGGTACCACAGGCTGTCATTTGGAATTGCTGCTTCAATAGGAGAATGCAGAGGTCGAGGCACTTTTGTTTGTACTCTGGTGCCATAGCGTACAACCGGCCTTGTCCCGCTGCTGCTTCAGGAGAAGGATTCAGAGGTCATGGCACTTTGGCTTGTACACTGGTGCCACTGCCACACAGGCTGTCTTGTGCTGCAGATACTTCAAGAGGAGGATGCAGATGTCATGGCACTTTGGCTTCTACACTGGTGCGTCAGGCTGCCTTGCCCACTGCTGTTTCAGGAGGATAATGCAGATGTCATGGCACTGTATCTTGTACACTGGTGTCACAGGCTGCCTTGCCCCATTGCTGCTTCCTGAGCAGTATGCAGACGTCATGTCACTTTGTCTTGTACACTGATGCCACTGCCACACAGGCTATCCTGTGCTGCTGAGACTTCAGAAGGAAGAGGATGCAAAATCCATGGCACTTTGGTTTGTACACTGGCACTACAGGCTGTCTTGTTGGGTACTGTTCTGTTGCCGAGGAGGATACAGATGTTGTGGCACCTTGGCTTGTACACTGATGCCACAGGCTGTGTTGTGCTTCTGACGATTCAGGAGGAAGATGCAGATGCCACGACATTTTGACTTGTACACCGGTGCCACAGGCTGTCTTGTTGGGTATGGTTCTGTTGTGGAGGAGGATGCAGATGTTGTGGCACCTTGGCTTGTGCACTGGTGCCATAGGCTGTGTTGTGCTGCTGATGCTTCAAGAGGAAGATGCAGATGTCACGGCACTTTGGCTTGTACACTGGTGCCACAGGCTGTCTTGTTGGGTATGGTTCTGTTGTGCAGGAGGATGCAGATGTCATGGCACCTTGGCTTATACACTGGTGCCACAGGCTGTGTTGTGCTGCTGATGCTTTAGGAGGAAGATGCAGATGTCACGGCACTTTGGCTTGTACACTGGTGCCACAGGCTGTCTTGTTGGGTATGGTTCTGTTGTGGAGGAGGATGCAGATGTCATGACACCTTGGCTTGTACACTGGTGCCACAGGCTGCCTATTCCCATTGCTGCTTCCTGAAGAGTATGCAGATGTTATGTCACTTTGGCTTGTACACTGGTGCCACTGCCACACAGGCTATCTTGTGCTGCTGAGGCTTCAGGAGGAGGAGAATGCAGAATTCATGGCACTTTGGCTTGTACACTGATGCCACAAGCTGTCTTGTTGGGTACGGTTCTTGTACACTGGTGACACAGGCTGTGTTGTGCTGCTGATGCTTCATGGGGGAAGATGCAAATGTCATAGCACTTTTGCTTGTACGATGGTGCCACTGCCATAGGCTGTCTTGTGCTGCTGCTTTTTCATGAGGATGATGCAGATGTCATGGCACTTTATCTTGTACACTTGTGCCACAGGCTGCCATGTCCCATTGCTGCTTCTGGAGCAGTATGCAGATGGCATATCACTTTGACTTGTACACCGGTGCTACTGCCACACAGGCTATCTTGTGCTGCCGAGGCTTCAGGAGGAGGAGGTGCAGAATCCTTGGCACTTTGGCTTGTACACTGGTGCCACAGGCTGTCTTGATGGGTACTGTTCTGTTGTGGAGGAGGATGCAAATGTTATGTCACCTTGGATTGTACACTGATGCCACAGGCTGTGTTGTTGGGTATGGTTCTGTTGTGGAGGAGGATATAGATGTCACGGTACCTTGGATTGTACACTGATGCCACAGGCTGTGTTGTGCTGCTAATGCTTCAGGAGGAAGATGCAGATGTCACTGCACTTTGGCTTGTACACTGGTGCCACAGGCTGTTTTGTTGGGTATGATTCTGTTGTGGAGGAGGATACAAATGTTGTGGCACCTTGGCTTGCACACTGGTGCCACAGGCTGTCTTGTTGGGTATGGTTCTGTTGTGGAGGAGGATATAGATGTCACGGTACCTTGGCTTGTACACTGGTGCCACAGGGTGTGTTGTGCTGCTGATGCTTCGGGGGAAGATGCAGATGTCACGGCACTTTGGCTTGTACACTGGTGCCACAGGCTGTCTTGTTGGGTATGGTTCTGTTATGGAGGAGGATGCAGATGTCAAGGCACCTTGGCTTGTACACTGGTGCCACAGGCTGTGTTGTGCTGCTGATGCTTCAGAAGGAAGATGCAGAGTGTCATGGCACTTTGGCTTGTACACTGGTGCCACAGGCTGTCTTGTTGGGTATGGTTCTTTTTTTGAAATTCAACATCTTTATTAAATTATGTCTTAGCACAGAGTATATAACAAAAAACAAATGAGCCACGCACTAATAACGACAAAAATAGCTTAATGGTGACATGACACCAGAATGTCACTGTTGCTGTGTATGGTTCTGTTGTGGAGGAAGATGCAGATGTTGTGGCACCTTGGCTTGTACACTGGTGCCACAGGCTTTGTTGTGCTGCTGATGCTTCAGTAGGAAGATGCAGATGTCATGTCACTTTGGCTTGTACACTGGTGCAGGATGGTAGGCTGACTTGTCTCACTGCTGTTTCTGGAGGAGGATGCACAGGATGTGGAGGAGGATGCACAGGAAAATAGTTAATCATGGGCTTTCTGTTCAGTTTCCCATAGGATTCAACTGAAAGTATTGTTACGCTTGGGTTATGCCCCCTATTGTCCCACATACACCTCACATACACCTCACACTGTATTCCTGGTCTATTGTACTGTGATACTGCTATTTTGCACTTATATATAGAAATGAGTGCTAGGAATGTGCTTTGCTGCTAAGATATGCTAATATTGTCATGCATGATTTATTATACCTCACTATAATACATTTATCTAGATTATGTTTGTCTTTTACAAATATTCCATATATAATTTATCTAATCACTAATAAGATGACTTAGAGGGATCATCAGTGATTATTGTATACTTATATTCTCATATAATTATATGTAATGTGTATTTTACACTCAGGCAGATATGCCTGTTAGCAGTTCTCTTTGTCTAAGCAAGCTGACACAGAGAGAGACAGCTTTGTTATGTCTCTTATGTTTTATATTGCACATAAGCAAGAAATGTAGTTTGAACTGTCAGCATTTCCTTTGTCTAAGCTATAATGCTAATGGAAGCATATTCTGTCTCATATGATACTCATTAGTAATTCTGTATCCTAAGTCATTCTCCAATGGAGAATGACTTAGGACCAAAATATATTATTTCTCATATCTATAACTATGTTGTAGTCTCTGTTGCTATGGTGTTATCTGTAGTATTTAGCTGTCTGCAACCCATTGTAGCACTCTCGAGACACTACTGTAACTTCTCTAGAAGGGCAGAGAGCTGGAGCGTGGGGAGATATAGAATAAGATCTTAGAGAACCTAAGATCTACAATTCTGGAGATTATGTACATTCTTCAGGAATGGTGAGAAACCCATCTCCCTTGTGATTTTCTCTGTCACATGCTTGGCGTAAGTAGCATAATAAACTTTATTAGTACTCCTTGCTTGTTTATGAATGTTTCTTGGCAGACTCCGAGACACAAGAATCTGTATTATTATTATTTTTATTGTTTGCCCTACACACCAAGAGTGTTTAGACAACATAATGGCGACCGCGAAATGGAGTCTGGATGTTTTTGACAAGTTTCATTTTAATTTCCTCTGTAAATTAAAACACTGGGCGAGAGATCCCCAGTAAAAACAAGCTGAAAGTGTCTAATGTTTAACATTTTTCAGTCAGTTGTGTGTTCTACAATGCAGACAAAACAATCTCTTGGCAGATATTCAATTTCTGTGTAATGAGTTGTTTTATTTTTGATTTTTTTTTCCTATTCTTTCTCTGTGGGAATACAGCTATAAAGGATCTGAAACAAACAGTTAGACAGCTTTCTTGTGCATTCAAATCCTGATGGGTATTTACTCATCTAGATGTCCACATACGCCAAAGGCTGTTTGTGTGCTTTCATGAATTTTGGTTGCAAACAAAGTTTTTTGATCCACAGACAGCTAAGGGTTTCTTATCTTAAGACATGTCTAAATATATCAGTACTGAGTTGAGGTTGGATGCCTTAACAAGCCAAACTGCTAACAGTAGTTGGCTTGGTTTTGCTGAGGTAGCAAAATCCAATGATAGTCATTTAAGGGATATCATAAGATCCCATTATGGCGAATTGAAAAATGGTACCAATGATCCTGAAGGATTATTAATTGCAGCATTGTTTAATTGTTTAGATGCTAAATAAGATATCTGTTTTGGAATCTGAGCATGTTGCTTCCAAAATGGAGAATGCTGCTTTGATGCAGATGATTAGTCTGAAACAGGCTTCTAATATGGAAAGAATAATTGGACTACAGTCTGAGCTGGAGTCTGTCCGTCTAGAAAATGAGTCTCTCTTTAATGAGAGACGCAGCCACGACCTGCATTCCTTAAGAGATAATGCTCAAAAGGCAAAACTTAGAAAACATTTTTTCAAACAAATGGTGTTTTGGCTAGTAACACTGATTCCTTACGTTTTGAAAACAAGGAACTTAGAGATGATAAGTCTGAAGTAATTACTGAAAAAGTTAACGAGCTGATATTTCAACACCAGACCTTGACGGTATGGCATGATTCAGTATGTTTTAATTACAGCAGACTTAAAATTAAGGTTTTCAATATAAACTATGACACAGCTTCTGTTGATAAAAAGCAAGTTTTACAAGATGTGATTGTCTTGAAATCTGAAAACAAAGCACTTTACTGCATGCTAACTCATGTATCTGAGTTAAAATGTAGGAGTAAAAAGTCAGATATGGCAAACTTGTGCCATCAGCCAGAGGTATTGGCAGGGCATACTAACTTAATGCCCAAAGACCTTGCCTCTTCTGATGTTGAAGAGTTTGATTTTGAACACTCACAGTATGCTGTGGGGTGGACTAGAGCAAAGGCTAGCCACTTGTTTTTCTGTGATTCACAAAATGGAGAATTGTTAGAGTCTCAAAGCGGACACACATGTCATCAGGTTGCACCCCCATACCATCCCCAAGATGGCTGCTCATGGCCATGTGATGATGGTCATGACACAGTAACCCATGATGCCCGTGAGGTAATCCAAAATGGCTGACCACCATCTCACTGAGGTTCGATCTTACAGTCACAGGGACCTGTGATTGCTGCCATAACCAAACAAAACAAACCAGAGTTGCTTGGCATGATTAATAATGTTATCAGTAACACCAGTGTTTCTGAGGAACAGAAGATTCTCATTAAAAATGATGTTGACGTACTTTTGAATAAGGCTGATATGCAATTTGTCATGAAGTCAGCGTCTGATGCTGAAGAAACAGCTGATGCTGTTAACAATCTTTGCTTTATTAGCATAGCCTTGGATAAAGAACAAAATGAAGTTAATTACATAAAATGTTTTTATTTCCTATGCAATTTAACATCGGCTTTGCCTGAGAAGACTGAATGTACTGCTTTTCCTATGCAGTGCATTAATACCTTAAGCTGCAACATTAAAAACAATGTTGCTACCATACAGCAACATTCCGGTGGGGAAACTCACTTTCCATTTGATGGGGAAGGGGACAACCCTGATTCTGAAAGCCCCATGGCTATGATATTTTCAGCATCACAGGCCACGTTGGGTGGGAAGGTTACAGGTTTGATTTCTGAACCTGAGTTGACAACTGTTTCAGCACTATTTTCTCCACCCCTGATAGCTACTAAACCACAGTCCAAAGCTGGAGAACTATGTGCAACTTGCACACCACTTTTCTCCACTGTGCAGGCACCCCTGATAGTGCCATCATTCCCTGCACATGATGCAGAACCCTCTCCATCAGAGACACCTGAATCTTCCCATTCTGTGACTGCAATGGCAGGCACTACAGGTAAGAAAGTACAAGGTATCCTAATACTGATATCATTGTCTTTTCTTTTGGGATCACTGACCATGGTCCCAGCATTGGTTAATCCTAACACAGTTTTAGGGCATTATTTTGAAACTGCCACATCAGATGAAGCAATCTCAGCAGTTTTAGCTCAAACATACAATGAACACATCAGACCCATTGCTTATGCATCCCAGATGCTTGCCCCAGTGGAGCTGAAATACAACCTTTGTGAAAGGAATCTTTTGGCTACATACTGGGCAGTGAGATACTTTATGTACATCACTGGATATGCACCCATTGTGCTGCATTCCAATCATTTGCCAGCTAACTTTCTGTTGTCAAACAGAGTAAAAGATGACTCTGTATCTAATGCCAGACTTACACACTGGTCTCTCATTTTACAGGATTATGGCATCACTGTCCTTCTTATCAAAACTCCATCTTTGTTGGTCCATGGCCTACAGTTTACAAGAGAGACCCATGATTGTTCACTCCAACTCACTGACCTACCTGTCCCAATGCCCTTTCTGACAGAACCTCAGAAAGTGTTAAAAGACACCACTGTGTGTCATGCTTTGACTGATGACTCAGCCACACATACCAACGATGGTCAAATAGCAGGGTTTGGAATTCTTATTGTACATCCTAGTGATGACAGAGTGTGCATGGCTAGTAATTGTATCATCATATATGTACGATTCACAGGCAATGTTAAAACACGCCTGGCAAATAAAATGAAAAGCAGGGAGGCTAGGAGTCTCCAAATTATCACAAATATTTATGAATGGTTTGGAGAGCAGGAACGTCCTTGAGAAAGTCACAGCTTGTGTTAAGAAAGGAATAAAAAGATTTTTCCCTACATAAAATGATACCAACACTCTATGAAAGAGTTAAGTTCTGCCAGCTTCAAGAAATGTCCTTGAGATAATTACAGAAAGCACTGCAGATACTATGTTTTTATTACAGTTTCTAATTGGGACTGTTTCTCTCTAAACTGAATTTCTTTGGCAGAAAAAAAACTTCTGTTCCAGTACTCTAAAGTATCGCTGTGAAATACAGTGACTTGCTTGTGTACGTCACAACACTAACCAGTTTAAATACTGTACATTCATAAGGTTCAAGCATATTTGAAACGTGACCTTTACGTTCTATAAGAAGGACCCTTATTTGAGGGCAGTGTATAGGTTCCTTAATAAAGGAACTGAGCAATAACTTCCAGAAATAGCTCTTATAAGAAAGTGAAAATAACATTTACCTACCCAGTGATGGCCTACTCATTTGGAACATCACTACTGTAACACTCATGAAAAGTTACGGGTGATTCCTGAACACATGAGAGTAGATTTTATCTAATGTACCAAATACTTAGTACTACTACTGGTGGACACCAATGGGTCAGTAAAAACCCTAGATAGACTAAAATCCTCTGTCTTATGGCTACACAAGAGAAATGATGTAGAACACTGCATCAATAACTATTTGATCTGTGCACAGAACAATCCTATACCAGCTAGGACAAATGCATTGTTACCCCAGAGGCAAAAGGTCCCTGGAACAATATCCAGTTTGACTACATTGGCCCTAAGCCAACCACTAAGACAACTAGTTTGCACTAGTGATCACCAACCTATTTTCCAAATAGTTTAAAGCTATCCCAAAACAGAACAACACAGTCAAAGTGACTGCAAATGTTTTGGTAAACCAGCTATTTACCAGGTAGAGCTTTACCCCTACAAGTAAATTCTGATTATAGGGATCCGGCTTTATAGCCAAGTAATGCAGGAAATTCTGGATTTGTTATGGGTAAAACAAAAGTTTTATATCCCTTACAACCCACAGTCATCAGGACAGGTGGAATGGGCTAACAGGCAGATCAAAGTTATGTTATTCAAACTAGTTCAGCAAACCCAAAAGGACTGGAATTAATTATTGTCTTTACGCCTTATGGCAATAAGAGGGACACCCTCTGCAGGTACACAGTGTACCCCATGTTTGAAATCATGACCGGACGGTCCATGAGACTCCCAGAACATTTATTTCTGGACCTGTGTACTGCCACTGCTGATGGAGCATCAGTAGATAAATATGTTAAATATTTCAAACAAGACATCCAAAAGGTACACTTGTTTGCTTCATAAAATATGGGCAAGCCCCAACAACAGGCCCTATCCCATTGTAAACAAATGCAGTCCTGCAGGCTGCCAGGTTTGACTCACTATAACAGTCATTGATAAATGGCTCCATGCCAATCAACTGAACCTGTTTAAAGGAGATTAAATTACTTTTCCCTACCCCAATGGGAGGAATAGTACTAAACTAACTATGTTTTCCTTTTCTCTTTTCTTTTAGGTTCCAGAAAGAGAGAGATTCTTGCTTTTATGATTATCATTTTTTTTAAAGTATGGGTCTTCTTACAAGCCCAGACTGCACATTGTATTGCAGATAAGAACCAGTGACCTAATCCTAAACAGATTGTTGAGGCAAAATACCTCACAAGCCCACATGATTTAATTGCATCCTGTGGAATTCACACTAAAGTCCTAAAAGACATGTTCATTGTCCAGAAGGGTAGCGAGGCCTTACGGAACGTTATGATCATTGCTTTGGATCAATTCTAAAAGTCAGACTTGATCTGGACTTCTGTTTACATTTTATTGATAATCAGGAATTTTGCATCCAAAATTATATGGCAATAAAAGTCATTAGATCTTAAGGTTTTGAACCCTATGATGCTTCATAATTGGTGACACTTAATACTGAGTGCCCAAAACAGAACCCTGGCCCAACCCAGTGGTCTAATAGCCACTTCTCAACCAGGTACCCTAATTAATAATGTGCAGTTTATGCATATCCTAGTGATTTATAAATCTCACCCTTTAGAACTTGGAACGATTTGTTTTATGTTTCACAACAAACATTTCCCACTTTTTTTTAAATAATGATGTAATTGAAGACCCTGGCAGCATACCAGGTACTCATTAATGACTCTCTATAGAGGGACTGATAGCTCCATACACACACTTAGGATTTTCACATCCTGACTGCTAAAGGTACATCTTATGACTGTAAACCTACCCAAAAGCACTAGACATTTTGGTTTGTTTTTCTTATTTTTAAAAACAACACAGGTTTAGACTCAGGCCTATTTGGCTCTGACTTATCTATTTGAAATAAGGCTGATATAGCCATTATTCAAGCACATATGTTAAAGGTTCATGATAGTATGAAATATAATATGATACCCCCTCCATTGCATGGTGTACATGATTTTGCTCATTAAGAGTGATTTACATTTACAATATTAAGGATATTGTGAAGGGGTTTGACCTGACAAATATTCATGTTAATGAATTAATTTCTGCTCACATTAAGGAAACAGATGAGCATCACATAGCTAGGAAAGTCTTTTGCACTGCCTACAGTTATGTTTTTACAACCCTTTGGTTATCTCTTCCGGGATCTGGAATTAGGATATATCCTTGATCTCATACATGACAGACGTATGGGTCAGTGGCATTGCCACATTTTGCACTTCTATTGCATGTGTTAACAAATGTTTATTTGAATCTAGCACTATTCCCTTGTCAATGGCAAGGAACCTTGGATATGTCACAACACACACCAGTATTGCTACATGTTTTGAAACTTATTCCTGCACAATCCAGAAAGCCATGTTTGTGACTCTCATAGTGTCATTGCCACATTTTCATCTGGCAACGTACATTTTTGATCGTCTGGCAACCGTCCATTCTATTGATCATCTTGATGGGAACTTTTATCGTGAAAAGATTAAAACTACCTCCTTTCCTTGATTACCATAAGGTCTTGGAATCGTGACTGACTCTGAACATTGAATGCTGTACCTGAAAGGAATATCGCCTTTTATGCAGATGTGACATCTTCCAACTTGTCTTACCAACTTGTGAATACTGGCCTAATAACTGAAATTAGGCTTCCATTTGTGAACTTTCAAATAAACTGTAGTCAGTCCAGCCAATTAAGATTTTACAATCAAGCTCATTATTATGCATACCATGAAGCTAGTCTGGGGTAAGGGCAATCCCCTAACTCAACAAGAAGACTCTTCTTCATTTGATCTACAATCCAGAAATCCATTTTATTCACTGCTTGTTTTCCAAGCCTGGCTGACACCTCCTAGAAACTCAGTACTGTTATAAATCTTTACACTTCGTGCAGCCATGTGATCCTCTTCAACTGAACGCTGTTGCTACTCCATTGTGAAACTCAATGTGCAATCTAATGCACTCCCTGCTGAGGCCTATGAAAATACTGCTACCTCCTGAACATTTTTATCAACCTTTGGAAAATCTGAATGCATTAAATTTGAACTATAAAACTTCATCTAACATTTGAAGAAACCCTGGATTTATCCCTGGAACTGTTCGTAGTTTATGCCTTGTGGACATTGACATTTCGTGTCCTGTTCAACCCACTAACTGAAAAATGCCATCCTTCAAGGTGGTATATTCTGTGGATGTGGAACATTGTGTGGTGACCAACTATAAATTATTCTGATATGGACTAAAAGTTATGCAAAGTGAACATTTCTAACTTTTGTTTTTATTCCCTAAACAGGTAATAGGTTATACGGTAATCACACCTGTTCCCATCCTGGAACCAGATATCATTAAGTCTAGTCCTAACTATCTTGATGCTCTATCTCGATTTTACTTATTTTTAATATCCATACAGGCAACTTAAGTTTGTCTCTTCAATTTCTTCATAATAGGACAGATACACACCTGATACATATCAGTATTTACTGATTGTTTTGATATTGAAAAACCCCATTTTGAAGTTTTATTCCAAATGTTTATAGTAATACAATGTTTACTAACATTTTCCCCTATAATTACATTTTGTTGTTTAAGGAAATCCCTGGTACACCACCATGACCAGTTAATATTCCTCTATCAGGCTTGTGCCTTGGGCCTGTAGACGAATGGTGCCTAACCTCCATCTTTTTGTGTTGCCACTTTTGCAATTAGGGCAGCAAAGAGGGGATTGTTACACTTGGGTTATGCCCCCTATTGTTCCACATACACCTCACATACACCTCACACTGTATTCCTGGTCTATTGTACTGTGATACTGCTATTTTGAAATTATATATAGAAATGAGTGCTAGGAATGTGCTTTGCTGCTAAGATATGCTAATATTGTCATGCATGATTTATTATACCTCACTATAATACATTTATCTAGATTATGTTTGTCTTTAACATATATTCCGTAAATAATCTATCTAATCATTGATAAGATGACTCAGAGGGATCATCAGTGATTATTGTATACTTATATTCTCATATAATTATATGTAATGTGTATTTTACACTCAGGCAGATATGTCTGTCAGCAGTTCTCTTTGTCTAAGGAAGCTGACACAGAGAGACAGCTTTGTTATGTCTCTATGTTTTATATTGTACATAAGCAAGAAATGTAGTTTGAACTGTCAACATTTCCTTTGTCTAAGCTATAATGCTAATGGAAGCATATTCTGTTTCATATGATACTCATTAGTAATTCTGTCTCCTAAGTCATTCTCTAATGGAGAATGAGTTAGGACCAATATATATTATTTTTCATATCTGTAACTATGTTGTAGTCTCTGTTGCTATGCTGTTATCTGTAGTATTTAACTGTCTGCAACCCATTGTAGTGCTCACGAGACACTACTGTAACCTCTCTAGAAGGGCAGAGAGCTGGAGCTCGGGGCGAGATAGAATCTAGTACTGACTAACAGGGAAGGGATCACAGATCTCCAGGTAGAAGGTCACCTGGGGGCCAGTGACCATCACATGGTAAGGTTCAATTTGGCTACTACATCTAAATCATCCCATTCCAAGGCAAAAATATGGGACTTCAGAGGAGCTGACTTTGATAAGATGGCCAACAGAGTTAAGCTAGGCCTGGCAAAAAGAAACACAGGTGAGGGGGTACAGACAAAGTGGGCAAGCATTAAGGATGCAATACTTGAAGCAACATCCCATTGTGTTAGACAGAAAAGGAAGTGCAAAAGAAGAAGGAAACCACTTTGGTTCTCAAATACAGTAGCAGAAAAGGTCAGAGCCAAAAGGCTGACCTTCAGGAAATATAAGGGAACACAGCGGGATGAAGATAGGGAGGCATATCAAACTGCCCTAAGGGAAGCAGGGAAGGCAGTAAGGCAGGCAAAGTCCCAAACTGAGGAAACACTAGCACGAACAGTAAAAGAAGATGACAAGACTTTCTATAGATATATCAGTGAAAGGATAAAGGCCAGAGGGGGTATTGCTAAGCTTAATGGAGAAAAGGGAGCATGTGAGGAGGAGGACCATGTAAAAGCATCTATCCTAAATAGATACTTTTGCTCAGTATTTACGGAAGAGAAGGTAGGGTAGGGCCCATAGCTCAGCACCATGGACACAGGGGGGAGGGAGGTGAGCACTACTCCCTTCACAAAAGAAAGGTCCTACAAGAGCTTGCTAAGCTCAGGGTGGATAAGGCAATGGGACCTGATGGCATACATCCCAGGGTACTTAAGGAGCTAAAGGTGGAACTAGCAGAGCCATTAGCAGAACTGTTTAGTGAGTCTCTGAGCACAGGAGAGGTCCCAGAAGACTGGAGAAGGGCTCATGTGATCCCGCTCCACAAGAGTGGTAGCAGGGAGGAGGCAGGGAACTACAGACCAGTCAGTCTTACCTCAGTAGTGGGCAAGATTACTGAGGCACTCCTTAAGGAAAGGATAGTGCAACACCAGGAATCCATAGGGGCACAGGATCCAAGACAGCATGGGTTTACAAAAGGAAGGTCCTGTCAAACTAATCTCATAGATTTCTTTGACTGGGTAACCAGAGTGGTGGACCAAGGGGGAGCAGTTGATGTCACCTACCTTGACTTCAGCAAAGCTTTTGACACTGTTCCACATAGAAGATTGATAAATAATCTGGGTAGGCTCAGGGTGGGTCAGAAGTTGTTCAACTGGGTGGCAAACTGGTTGACAGGCAGAAAACAGAGAGTGGTGGTAAATGGTATACAGTCAGAAGAGATGCAAGTCACAAGTGGGGTACCTCAGGGATCAGTCCTGGGACCAGTCCTCTTCAACATCTTCATTAGTGACCTTGCAGATGGACTAGAGGGTAAGGCTTGTCTGTTTGCAGATGACACCAAGATCTGCAACAGAGTAGATGATCCCGATGTGGTGGGCAGAATGAGAAGAGATCTGGATAAACTAGCAAAATGGTCAGAAGAGTGGCAACTGGGATTTAATGCAAAGAAGTGCAAGATCATGCACATAGGGAAGAGAAACCCTGAAACCACCTATAGGCTGGGAGGGGAGTTGCAAGCAGTCACAAAGGAAGAAAGAGACTTGGGCATCATCATCACTGATGACCTGAAATCATCCAAGCAGACCTCTAAAGCAGTAGGTAAGGCTAGGGGGGGTGTTAGGGTGTATTAGTAGGGGTATCACAAGTCGTAAGAGGGAGGTAATAATCCCTCTTTACAAGACACTGGTTAGGTCCCATCTGGAGTACTGCATGCAGTATTGGAGGCCACACTTTCACAAGGACATTAACCAAATTGAGGCAGTCCAGAGAAGAGCAACCAAAATGGTGCAGGGACTGCATCAGAAGACATATGAGGACAGATTAACAGAGCTCAATATGTATACCCTTGAGCAAAGGAGGGAGAGAGGTGATATGATCGAGGCATTCAAACACCCCATTAACAAGCTGAAAGAGTCTAACATGTTTAAATATAAGAAAAATAGCAGGACAAGAGGACACAGCATGAGATTAGAGGGAGGCCGATTAAGGGGGAATGTGAGGAAATTCTTTTTCAAAGAAAGGGTGGTGGATGCATGGAATGGCCTACCTCAAGAAGTGGTGGCTATGAATACAGTGCAGGGCTTCAAACAGGCATGGGATAGGCATAAGGGAGCAATACAAATGAGTATGAATAGATAGGCCACTGACAGAGCAAAGGCCAATGGCACATTTATAAGGTAGAAAAAGAAATGGGCAGACTGGATGTGCCATGCAGTCCTTATCTGCCATCAACTTCTATGTTTCTATATGTTTCTATGAACAAGATCTTAGAGAACCTAAGATGTACAATTCTGGAGATTATGTACATTCTTCAGGAATGGTGAGAAACCCATTTCCCTTGTGATTTTCTCTGTCACATGCTTGGCATAAGTAGCATAATAAACTTTATTAGTACTCCTTGCTTGTTTATGAATATTTCTTGGCAGACTCCAAGACACAAGAATCTGTATTATTATTATTTTTATTGTTTACCCTACACGCCAAGAGTGTTTAGACAACATAATTATGCCCATAGAACACTATAACTTTAAGAAGACATAACTGTCATGTATTGTACTTGGGTGAAAAAAAACAATGTGTACTACAAGAATGAAATATGCCACACCCTTAAATAATTGTGGCCTTTAAGAAAACCAACTAATAAAACATAATTATGCCATAGGACAACAGTATAACTTCAATAGGCTTAACCTAGTCAATACTGGTATTTAATTGACAGACTACATATGGGCAACTCCTCTTAATGGGATTGGATATTACAGAAAACACACATGACAGACTGTTAACTAATTCTGTCCTTAAAAAACTAATAAAACATAATTATGCCCATAGAACACTATAACTTTACTTCATCAGGCTAACATACAAATCAAATCTTACCTTCATAGCTGACAGGGATGTCTGTGAGGACAGTACTCTTCCATGACACCCATTCTGCCCATGATGCATGGCCACAAAGATGCCTTTTAATGAGTGCTACCTGTTAGGGACACATAATGAAATGAAGTGCTTCCAAATGGCCTGTATACATCCATGAAGTCTCCCTTCTCATGTGGCCATCAGATGATTCGAAATCAGTGGTCACTGGTCAGACAGCTCTTTTCCTTCCTCTTTGTTTTATTTATTTTTTTCTCCCATCCCATGCCCTTCCCACACACCCCTGATGTGACATGCACATGTGGAGACATGCGCATATATGACTTGTGGGACACCCCCAACCTGCCAGTCATCAGGTTCCACCTACGTTCGTTGCTGGGCCTTCACATAGCTACAGCAGGACTACAAATGGGCACCCCCTGGGAGAGGACAGCAGGTGCTCATTCCTACTCCCACCCCCCACCCCTCACCAGCCGGCACCCTGTGGCAACCAGAGGTTGTTCCCAAACCCATGTCACCTGCACAGCGAAGTGGCGCAGGTAAGGTGTCCAGTGCCTCAGCCCTCAGTGACACTGGGCCAGCCTACACAGTTTCATTTTAGTAATTCTCACAGAAATACAACCAAACAGAAAGAAAACAATGAAATTACTGAATACTTACCTTTGCAAGTCATACACACAGGCCCAGATATTCAAAAGAGTTGAGCCATGCGCAATAGGGTTGTGCCTGCGCAAGTCCGAAATTGTGCCATTCTGCGATATTCAGCAGGAGGCAGTTGTGCCTCCGAAATCATGCTGAGTAACAGCGCAATGATAATGAAGGTATGCACAACCAAAGGGGGAGGAACCATGCATAAATGGCGCAGTGCGATATTCAATGACTTGCGCCATACGCAATAGGGGAGCAAGCGGAAGTTGTGCCATAGCAGAAATGAGCCAAAATAAAAAGGAGCAAGGGAGAGGTACAAGAACGCTACAGGGAAGCCACATGAGGCAGAACTGTAGCCAGACAGACAGGGCAGGAGGCACAAACAGGGCAGACCAGGGAAAGGGCACTCTGAACAGCCAGGCACAGGGAAGGTGTGGGGAGCTACACAGCACAGAGGCCAGCAAAGGCAGGTGTACCCGGTGCAGGGGAAGTAGCAGCCAGGACAGAGGGGTGAATACAGCAACAGCTGCCAGGGGGGTGAAAACAAGCCAGGGACAAGGCCAGTGCCACCTTCCAAATGGAGGCCGTTATGAGGGGGGTGAGAAGGCGGGCGGCAGGGGGGCGTGGACATGGAAGGGCCCGTTGGTGGTATGCCCCCAACAGGCAGTACCGAGCCCGCACCAGCTTGGAGCGGTACACTGATACTGAGATTGTTGGCTGATACCGCCTAAATATGGCAATTCTGAGGTGGCTCTGTGATCTGTGCAGTAATGTGATGCAGGCACCCACACGGCGGAGCCATGCCCTGTCAGTGGAGACTAAGGTAACAGCCTGCATGTGCTTTCTCACCACGGGTACCTTCCAGAGACCAACTGGGGACACCACAGGCATAACCCAGTTGGCCATGTCACGCCACCTCACCCAATTCCTCAGCGCACTGCTGCCACATGTTGCGGAGTACATCCATTTCCCAGGCACAGCGGCGGAGCGCACAGCAAATATACAGGAGTTCCACAGGGTAGCACGTATGCCTGGCATGCTAGGGGCAATAGACTGCACCCATGTGGTCATACGCACACCACCTGGCCCTGAGGGGGCCGCATACATCAATCACAAGGGCTATGCCAGCATCAACTGCCAGGTGGTGTGCGATGCCAGGGGGCGCATAATCAATGTCTGTGCCATGCACCCTGGGGGAGCACATGATTCTTTCATCTGGCACCAGTCGGCACTGTGTCACAGATTCGAGAGTGGGGACATCCCCACTGGACACCTAGTGGGTGAGTATGCAAACCACATGGACAATCATAGGGCCTGGGGGGGCATGGCCAGAGGTGGCATGAGTAGTGGCCTACTTGGCCTGGGGCAGGGCGATGCTGATCACAAAACTAACCTCCGCCCTCTACACACAGGTGACAGTGGATACCCACTCCGTCCCTGGCTGCTCACACCCTACCGGCGGCCCGCAACCCCATCACAGCAACATTACAATGAGGCACACACCACCACACGTAATGTCATCGAGCGGGTGTTCGGGATGCTGAAGGCACATTTCAGTTGCCTGGACACCTCTGGCGGTGCCCTACAGTACAGTCCCTCAAAGGCCTGTGGGCTATTCCTGGACTGTTGCATCCTGCACAACATGGCCAATGAATGTGGGATAGCCGTACAGGCTGAAGAGAGGGACAGCGATGGGGACGACGGGGACGACGGTGACGATGGTGATGGGCAGCCCCCCCTTGGCCGATGGGACCCCCGACTGCTCCAGCTGGCACAGCTGCACCGGGACACCATCATGGAGGAGCACTTCAGCCGACCCAGGTAAGTCATGGGGCCATGTACAACCACCAGTGGCTAAAGCATAACCCACAAACATGCATGGACACACACTGGGGGTGCATGCCGTCAAGGGAAGTGGCAGGGCACAGAAGCACACACACAACCAGGTATGGCTGAGGATTAACATGCCACGTGGATGGACACACACACACACAACGCAACAAACTTGCACAGAGGGCAGGAGGCACACCAACCCAGAATGCCAACCCTAGCAACACACATGTCCACAGGCCACCATGCCCACTGCCTGTCCATGTGCATGTGTCAGATGCTGAGCACCACTGCACATTGGTATACAGTGCAATGCAGGCATCATCATGCACACGCAACTGCGGACAGCAGCCAGGAGGGTGTGCAGATGGACTGTGTGTCTGCCTGCAGGGCCGGGTACCCACCCGTGCACTGCCCACTGAAACACACAATGCACACAGGCAGCACCAGACAGTATCTGCGCTGGGAGACAGGTCAGTCACGCGACACAGTGCCCCGGCTCCATGGATGCATGGGTGGCCCCGCCGAGACCTGCCAGCACTGACAGGCTGACCACTGGCCTCATGGGGTGGCACTGATGGTCCTGGGATGGACTGGGAATCATCAACGTGATCTGGACCCCCACCAGTACCATAAGAGGGTGTTGTCGGTGTACTGTGGGGCAACAGACTGGATCCCTGCAGTGCACTGGCATACTTCAGCATCAAATGATTATTCATTGCTGTGGTAGTTAGGTTAGAGACAGTTTTTCCTCTGCTAATTATGGTGTGACACAGCCCACCCACTGCCTTAATTGGATCATTTTTATGTTAGGTTGGGCACATGTGCAAGAAACATTATGTGACAGCTTAGGAGAGAAGCGGGTTGTGGAGGCACGGCAGTGTTACAGCCAAGGGAGGCGCTGCATTTGGGTGCTTGGCACTTGTGGACCAATGGAGGCACAGTGTGCCGATGACACTGGTCTCCAAAAAGTACACCAAGTTGCAACATTTTCACCACAGCAATTAGGGGCAGCCTCGTCATTGAAGCATCAATCGTTGTGCTGCAGAGGGAGCGACTCGTCTTTGCAGGGCAGAATGTTAGCTAGCCTGATACTGTTTGTAAACATGGTGGGCAGCTTGCCACCACGTTCACAAACATTATTAGACAGCCTCCCATGCCGAAGGCATGCCCAATTCCCCTCGGCAGCATGTGCTCCACCCCAAACGGTCTTTGTTGGCAGACGGGGAGCCCAATCCCCACCAGCTTCAGTGCCCACAATGTTTATTTAGGCAATGGGGGAGCCCACTCCCCATTGGCAAGATGTAACCCCCCACCCACTTTCATTGTCTGCTGACTGGGGAACCCACTCCCTATCAACATGATGTAACCCTCTTGGTTTTGTTGCCTGCCGATGGGGTGCCCAATCCCCGTCGGTATGATGTCCCCCCCGTTTTCTTGTGTTTCACGACGGGGTGCCCAATCCCCATCAACAACAACTACTCCCCCCAAAAAAGAGTCCCTTGGCACCCTGGGAGCCCATCCCAGTTTGCCAAATGCCCTTGTAAAATTAGAAACCATCCCACGTTGTCTTTTTATTTTTTTTCCTTGTAAAAGAAAAAAGCGGTCCTCATGGTCTGCAGACCCCATCCCACAACCCAGCCCCACCCACTCGCACCTGCCTCCCACCTCCCTCACCCCATACTTACCTCTGGAGTCCAACGTGATGATCTTGGTGGACGGGGAACACGTCAGCACTCTTCAAAGCCGACCGCAAACTGAAGAAATGCTGGTAAGCTGTATAATGTAATAAATTGTTTTTTTCAACTTTGCTGCATATCTCAGGCATTTTGTGGAATTTTGGCACCAAATCTTCAACACGGGGTTTTTGGGACCCCTCCTCATGAATTTGGTCACTGTCATGGCGTTAATCGGGCCTGAAGGGTGATTTTGCAGTCACTGCACAAAATCACCTTTCGGGACTGATTAACAAAATGACAGTGCCAATGCTTCTAAAGTGGGCTCTCAAAAAGCCTATGTTGGAAATTTGGTGAAAAATTCTAAAATGACTGTTTTATAAGTGTGCATTGGCGCAGTTTCTACGCACGCTCATAAGCTGCAAATTTGTAACATTCGTATTCCAGATTTTCAACATTGCCATTTTATCACACCTACTTATGAGCAGTACAGCTGTCATTTTTCACATCTCGCCCAAAATGTGTTTCCGTGCATGTAGCGCACAATGGCGCAGTCAGTGTGCAAAATCAATATTTGGGAAAGATTAAGAACATCACAGTGACACTGTTCATGAGCAGAGGTCTTAAAATGGCTATGTTTAAAATTTGGTGAAAAAAATTCCTAAAAATGACTGGTTTACGAGCTGCATTGTGCAGTTCATACGCACTCTGGTAATTGTATGAATTTTTAATATTTGCAGTCCAGAATTTCAACAATGCCATTTTACCACACCTACTCATGAGCAATACAGGCTTAATTTTGCACGTCTCACCCAAAATGTGTTTCTGCGCATGTAGCGCACAATGGCACAGTTGGTGTGTGAAATCAATGTTTGGTGCAGATTAAGAAAATCACAGTGACATTGTTCATTAGCAGAGGTCCTAAAATGTCTATCTTGAAAATTTGGTGAGAAAAATTCATAAAATTACTGTGTTATGAGTTTCTACGCACGCTGGTACCTTTGCAAATTTGCAATATTTTCACTCCAGATTGCCAACACTGCCATTTGCCCGCATCTTCTTATGAAAAGTACAGCTGTCATTTTTCACATCCCAGCTCAAATGTGTTTTTACACTTCCGGTGCAGACAAGTGCGGTCGTTGTGGGAAATCTGTGTTTGGGACACATTAGGAAAATCACACTGACACTGTTCATTAGCAGATGTTCTAAAATGGCTGTTAAAAATTTGGTGACGAAAGTCCATAAACTAACTGTGTTACGAGTGTGCATTGTGCAGTTTCCACGCACGCTCATAACTTCACACATTTGCAATATTTTCACACCATATTTTCAACATTGCCATTTTTCCACACCTCCTTATGAAAAGTACAGCTGTCATTTTTCACATCCCAGCTCAAATGTGTTTTTACACTTCCGGCGCAGACAAGTGCGGTCGCTGTGGGAAATCACTGTTTAGGACACATTACAAAAATCACAGTGACACTGTTCATTAGCAGAGGTCCTAAAATGCTTATGTTGAACATTTGGTGATGAAAGTCCATAAGATGACTGTGTTATGAGTGTGTGTTGCACAGTTTCCACCCACGCTTATAACTGTGCACATTTGTAATATTTTCACTCCAGATTTTCAACATTGCCATTTTCCCACACCTCCTTATGAACAGTACAGCTGTCATTTTTCACATCCTGGTTGAAATGTGTTTTTGCAGTTCCGGCATAGAATATCGTGGTTGCTGTGGGAAAACAGTGTTCATGACACAGTAACAAAATCACAGTGACACTGTTCATGACCACAGGTCGTTAAATGCCTATGTTGAAAATCTGGTGATGAAACTCCATAACATGACTGTGTTACTCGCATGCGTTGCGCAGTTTCCACGTATGCTCGGAAGTGCAAGCATTTTTAATATTCCCACTAGAGATTTTCAACATTGCCATCTCTTCATACCTCTCTAAGAATGGTACAGCTGTCATTCTTCACATCCTGCCTGATATGTTATTTTCGTACATGTGGTGCAGAATGGCACTATCATTGTTGGAAGTCAGTTTTCAGGACACATTGACAAAAGCACACTGCCACTGTTCATGGCAAGAGGTCCCAAATGCTTTCATGAGGTGGGGTCACAAAAAGGCCACATTCAAAATTTGTACTATGAATACCAACAAATGCCTGAGGCATTAAATTTCTAACCATAATGTCCTACCCTGTACAGACAGACAGGCATCGGGGTGTGCCTTTGGATTACCAGCTGTACTGCTCATGCCATCCCACCCCCATCCACTGACATGCATCGAGATGTACCTTGGACTCTTCATCCCAAGACTTCACCCCATTCTTCTATGCTGCACCCATTTCAATGTATGTCCTTATGGAATGGGGTGAATGTAAAGCCAAACACCCTAAGGCACAGCTCAACATGTGTCGGTGTCTGCAGAATAGGGTGAGGTGACATGGCTTGACCGTCATGGGTGATGACCCAAAACCTTAACCCAAATCCTGCCCGTCTCTACAGGATGGAGGTGGGGCTCATGTGAAGTTCAGTACTTCACTGCCATTCGTATGCTGCATCTGTTTAACTCCTGCATTTCTAATGCTAATACCAGCAAGCAAACATTCGGCATTGACAAATGCTTGTTGGATAAGCTAAAATGAAGCCACACAGTGCTTCTTACAGCCTTACTTGAGTCAGCACTTTTCCTACCAATGTGGTGGCCATGGCTCTCCTTTCTTTTACCACTTTTACCACCAGCTGAACTGTGTGCTGCAACAGCACCTTGATCTTCCTCCACAACAGCTGTCTGATTTTTTTGATTAGAACTTTCCCTATCTTGTGTTGATGGAGGAGACACAACCCTGCTGAAGCTTAGTGTGGACTGCTTAGTTTTTTTGACAGGTGGAGGTTTAACGCCTTGCTTACTCTAATGACCATGCCTATGCTCACTTTGCTCAGTACTCCTACACCTTTCCTCAATTTGTCTGCAGACTCTGCAGCTCTTAGGTTTTTACTAGTCAGATATGAGGCATATTCTGACTCACCCCCAATGTCACTCATGTGGGTGTCTGTGTCATTGCCTGATGCTGATGGTAGCTCACTAGGGTCCTGAATATATTTGGAGCAAGATCACTGGTCCGCAAACTCTGCATCCTCCTCATGTAATACATCATCAACCACCTGAGCAGCATGACTGCCGTGTTTGGATTGCATCCTACGGGTAGGGGTACTTGTTGTCACAGGCTTTGTGGAAATATCTGCTGATACAGTATCCAGGGTCATGGCAATAGACACATTTACAGTGACTGCACTGGTAGTGGTTACAGTACTAGTAGCCATGGGTTCAATATTGTCACTGGAGGTACTTGTTGAAGCAGTGGTGGTGGTGGCTATAATGGGGGACAGGGTTACAGAGACAGGGACAGCAAAAGTGGTACTGATGGCACTGGCTGATGTTCTTGTGCTAAAGGTGGTCATAGGGACTGGCAGTACCCTAGTGGTGGCAAGGGGTGAAACATCAGCATGAGTGGCAGAAGCTACAGTGTAACTCAAGACAGTGGCTATGGCTGCTACTTCCCCATTTGGAGCTCTGCTAAGCTGTAATGCCCTCCTACTACTGCCATAGAAGGCCGGGGCAGAAAATGGGTGACTGTTACTGGTGGTGGTAACAGTGCTTCAATTAGGTTACTACTACTAGTGTTTCTTTCACCACTCATCGCACTATGTGAGCTTACCACCTTGCTAGGTGGAAAAAATAATTTGGGATGTCGAATGCATCCAGATGAACGTACAGTACCTTCTGATTCGGCATCACTGCTGCTTGCCATGCTTGGTACAGGCAGGGCTGTGGACTTGCTGGGGCTAGACCAAGTCCTTTTTACGAGTTTGCTTATCACCAGACATGATAAATGATACTGCTGCTGGTTAATGTTACAATCAGTAGAACTGCTATGACTAATTAACAACACAGGCAAATATTTTTATTTATGTTATGGTATGTGCAAATATGTGTAACCGTGGGTGTAATATATGCAACTTGCAAATAAGCCCACAACAGAACCATACCCAACAGGCCCAACACACACAATTCACTGTGCCACACCTGACACACTGAAAGACCCCGGAAGAAACTGATGTACAGATGTGTGACTCACTCTGCGCTTACACTCAGATGCAGTGGAGAGGGGAGACTAAGTGTCAAAATACTTTCTTTTTCTAAACAAAATCAGATTGTCATTAATTTTCAGTTACATCACAGGCAGCAGCCTGTCACACTCACACTACTATATTTTGTGTGGATTGGAATGTTAACCACTAGGGTTGGGGGGCCACTAAGCAGCAATGCTTACCAAACAAAACAGCCCTCTGTGAATGACTGTTACTGAGCCCAGAACAGTTCCCCAAATTATATATATATATATATGTATATTTGTTTTTTTTAAATACTATAATTCTGTCACACTAGACAGAAAACTTAAGCCCGACTTTACAGAGCAAAAAAAGGGAATTTTTTCTGACACAAAATAAATCTCTTTAAATGAAGGAAATTCATACACTGTAAGAGCAGATATGTGACTTGCTCTATGTTTGCAGCATTCAGATGCAGTAGGGCGAGAGAGACTAGGTGTCAGACTACTTTCTTTTTCTAAACAAAATCAAATTGTCATTAATTTTCAGTTACATGACAGGCAGCAGTCTGTCACACTCACACTATTATATTTTGTGTGGATTGGAATGTTAACCACTAGGGTTGGGGGGACACTAAGCGGCGATGCTTACCAAACAAAACAACCCTATGTGAACAACTGTTACTGAGCCCAGAAACAGTTCCCCAAATTATATATCTCTTTTCTAAATACTATAATTCTGTCACACTAGACAGAAAACTTAAGCCCGACTTTACTGAGCAAAAAAGGGCTTTTTTTCTGACACAAAATAAATCTCTTTGAATGAAAAAATTACACACACTAGGTGTCAGACTACTTTCTTTTTCTAAACAAAATCAGATTGTCATTAATTTTCAGTTACATCACAGGCAGCAGCCTGTCACACTCACACTACTATATTTTTTTGTGTGGTTCAAGCTTTCAACACTGGGGGTGTGGGCTGGGGGCCACTAAGTGCCAAAGCGGCAAAGCTGCTTAGCAAATATCCCTCTGTGAACAACTGTTACTGAGCCCAGAAACACTTTCCCAAAATTATATATATTTTATAATATACTATATTAACTTTACTGAGGTTTCACCTAGAGTTGGTGTGGACTGGAATTTTAAAGTTAAACCCAGGGGAAGGGGAGAGACTACACACAATATGCACTGGCAGCAATTAACCCCCTCTCTGAATTACTGTTTACTGAGCCCAGAAACAGTTACCCTAAATTATTATATTATGCTATATAATTCTGTCACACTAGACAGAAAACTAAAGCCTGACCTTTACTGAGAGCAACAACAAAAGCCTCTGTTGCCACAAAATAAACAATATCTAAACCAAACTAAATCACACATTAGAGCAGTGTGGAATGGATGAATGCAGTGGGAGAGGGGGATGCAGACACAAACAACAGTCTTTCCTCTCTCGTAGGCTAGGCTACTTAACTTAGCAAAAACACAAAAAAATCAGTCACAAAAAAGTCTCTCTAAAACTTAGGGATCACACTCCAGCAAAAAAAATAAATAGTTCACCAACAAGATTCTGCAGTTTGAGAAGCTCTGAGACTGAAGCACGATCTCTCCTCTGAGAATGCTGTCTCACAGTGAGATCACATGCTCTGCAGAGCTGAGAAGCCTCTGATTGGCCAGGGAAGCTCTACAAGACTAGGAAATCTCATTCTCCGAATACCTTTCCCAAATATCAAATAGTCAGTTTTTCGGAATGGCCGTCCGAATATTCAGAATGGCCATTACTCATGGTATTCGGGAAATAATGTTTGGGCTGTGCACAGCCCTAACAAATACCCATGGTGCAGATCACAAGCCAAAGGGCAATACCCTGAATTGGTAGGGTTCCCCCTGAAACAGGAGCCTGAGGTACTTTCTCTTGGGGGAACAAACCTTGATATGCTGGTAAGCATGCTTCATGTCTAGGGAGCATATCCAGTCTCCTTTTTGCATGAGGGGCATCAGGCCATGCAGGGTGATCATCCTGAACTTCTTGTACTGAATATCAAATTTCAAGTCCCTCAGATCCAGAATGGGCCTCAAGTCCCCTGTGGTTTTGAGGACTAGGAAGAAATGAGAATACAACACCCTGTTCCTTTGTTCCCAGGGAATGTGTTCTATGGCCATCTTGCACAGCAGTGTACATACTTCCTCTAGTAGCACTGGTTTGTGGTCTGGAGGATAAGTTGAGGGAATTGGTGGAAGGTCTGGAGGCAGCTCCATAAGTTCTAGAGCATGGCCCTGTTCTAGTAACTGCAGGACCCAAGCATTTGTTGTAGTCTCCCTCCATTCTTCCAGGTGGAGGGAGAAGCAATCTCCTATCACCACCTCCAGACTTTGTACGGGGGGTGGGGGTCTAATAAGGAGTCATGCTGCAGCAGATCTGGTGGCTGCAGCTGCACCTCCTCTAGGAGCTTTGGAGTTGCCACCTGTGGAGGAGGTTTGGACAGACACATCTGCTCTGACTTTTGTCTGTTGCCTGGCCCCAACCTAGGTCTATTCGTAGCCCTGCAAAAAGGCACCCTCTGTCTACTTTTTGGTTGTGTGTGGGAGAGGGAATAGGCTGACCTTAGAGTCCTTCTTGAGGCTTGTAGGTCATTCAGGATGTTCTTCACATTTGCTCCAAAGAGCTTGCATCCTCTGAAAGGGGTGTTCAGAATGGATTGTTGGACATCCCTGGCAAATCCTGACACCCTCAGCCAAGAATGCCTTCTTATACAGATGCCGGTCTCAGCTGCTCTGGTTGAGGCTTCTGAAATGTCATAGGTAAACTTTAAGAGATGTTTGCCCATGTCAGCTCCAATCTGAAGAATCTTGAACCTCTATTGCTTCTGGAGACCCTCTGGAAGGAACTGGACAGCTGCTTTAGTCCTTTACCAGAGAATATTCTGGTATTTGACCATATGTGACTGATGATTTGCTATTCTGAGGCTTAGTGTAGTAGAGGCAAAGTTTCTCTTTCCCATAAGGTCCAGTTTCCTTGACTGTCTATCTGGGAGGAGATAACTGAGGTGTTTAGGCACCTTATACCGATCATGGGCTGCCTTTATCACTACTGAATCAGCCTCACTTGGCCTGCCAAAAAAAGCTTTCCTGAGGAGGCCTGGTACAGTTTGTCTGTTTTTCTGGGCATGTCAGAGATAAAACTTGGTCTGTGTAATGTGGCCAGAGTGGCATCATCTAGTGCAGCCAATAGAGGTGGAACAAGAGATGGAGAATCTGGTAGCTTCAGAAATTCTACCAAGTTTCTCTTAGTGATGTCTTGCTCCTCAACATTAAACCCCATTGCAGTTTGAAGTTGCTTCATAATAGAGATGATGGAGGGTTTTTCAGGAGGGGACCTTAGGATATACAATGTAGAGTCCTCACTCCTGGTAGAAATGGTGGAGCCAGATCTGTCAGATGGGATCCCAGCCATATCTTCCACCTCGTCTTTTTCCTCTTGCGGAAGGAGGTAAGGGTTATAGTCTTGATCCTCATCAACGGGCCCTGAAGGCCACAAGGAAGGATGTGAGGATGTCAATGTCCTGGAGTGTGAGGGGCACATTAACAGAGCAGACGTCAACACAAGTTCTGGTCTAAGATGACCCCTGTCATTGTGCCTGGTATAGAAGGAGTGGGTATCAGGCACTGTATAAAGGAGGGGAGCACCATCAGCACATTGATGGTGGCCTGCATTGCAGAGGCACCTTGCGACATTGACACAGAAGACTAGAGCCTCAACATCGACTGGCAATCGCTAGCCATAGGAGGTCCAGCGGAACTCACTGTCAGTTGACCTTGAGGATTCTGAGGTCCGAGCTGCAGGACTTGTGATGTCGATGAGGTGTCAAGAGCTGCAGCACAGGAGCTAGTACAACAAAACTCACCCAAATCAGGAACCAAAATAAAAAAAGAAATAAGGAAATCAAAAAAACTTATGATCATAGGAGACTTCATGATTCGGGGAGTTGATACCTGTCTTCAGCCAGGGGTAATGGTCAGATGTCTCCCAGATACACTAGTGTGGAGAGACACTGACCACATTGCTAAAATTGTTCACAAAGCAGGAGAAAACATTGACATCCTGGTACACATAGGGATTAATGATCTCGCCAGCCGATCAGTTGTGGAGACCAAGGGACACCTGACCAGGCTGGATGACAAACTATCATCCATTTCATCTGGCATCTCCTTCTCTGAGATACTGCCAGTCTGGGGGAGATGGACTGAAGGTCAGAGAAGGGGAGATAGGGGAGCTAAACATGTGGCTCAAGGGCTGGTGCCAGGAAAAAGGACACAGATTTGTAGGGAACTGGCAGCAGTTCTGGGAGTGAAAGTTCTTTAAATTTGATGGACTGCATCTGACTAAGGAGGGAGTCAGTGCATTGGGGCAGAAGTTTGATGTCTTTGCAGAATATTTAAAATAGCAAATGTGGAGAGGGGTGCAGCATCTCATACATCAAATGGGAAGAACATCCCTCCCCCCTCAGCTATTGGTCAAACAGGGATTTAGCATGTTTGCAGTTCATTTGCATCACCAGGTAAGAAAAAAGTTCCATCTCCCCATATGACGCACAGGGGAAATGCCAGACCTCACCCAACAACTAACACACCGAAAGCTGGCCAATGGAAAATCATGTACACAAATGCTCACAGCCTGGGAAATAAGATCCCAGACCTGCAGGCAATAATGTCAGAGGCTAAACTGGACATAGTAGCAATTAGTGAGACGTGGTTTACCAGTAACCACACTTGGGAGACTTCAGTACCTGGCTATGTGCTGTTCAGAAGACACCGAGGTGCAGCTTTGATATTTGATATTTTCATTGAGATACAAGGCCACTACACCACCCTGGTGGAGTGGCCCTGTATGTCAATGAAAATACCAAAGCTACAGAATTTCAGAATACACATAAGGAGCCAGAAGAACTGTGGGTCACCCTGGAAACAGGAAATGGGACAGCCATAAGAACTAGGGTTGTCTACAGACCCCCAGACCAGGGGGAGGACATAGACACATTACTGTTAGAAGATATACAAAACATGACAGCTAAAGGGAAGGTTCAGATAATGGGAGACTTCAACATGCCGGATACAGATTGGTCAATACCAGCAGGAACATCTGCCAGAACTAGACACATGGTGGATTCCCTGCAGGTGGAGGGCCTCAAACAACTGGTACAACAACCCACAAGAGACAGGGCTATCCTTGGTCTAGTACTGACTAACAGGGAAGGGATCACAGATCTCCAGGTAGAAGGACACCTGGGGGCAAGTGACCATCACATGGTATGGTTCAATTTGGCCACTACATCTAAATCATCCCATTCCAATGCAAAAATATGGGACTTCAGAGGAGCTGACTTTGATAAGATGGCTAACAGAGTTAAGCTAGCCCTGGCAAAAAGAAACACAGGTGAGGGGGTACAGGCAAAGTGGGCAAGCATTAAGGATGCAATACTTGAAGCAACATCCCATTGTGTTAAACAGAAAAGGAAGTGCAAAAGAAGAAGGAAACCACTTTGGTTCTCAAATACAGTAGCAGAAAAGGTCAGAGCCAAAAGTCTGGCCTTCAGGAAACATAAGGGAACACAGCAGCATGAAGTTAGAAAGGCATACCAAACTGCCCTAAGGGAAGCAGGGAAGGCAGTAAGGCAGGCAAAGTCCCAAACTGAGGAAACACTAGCACGAACAGTAAAAGAAGGTGACAAGACTTTCTGTAAATACATTAGTGAAAGGAGAACGTCCAGAGGGGGTATTACTAAGCTCAAAGGAGAAAAGGGGGCATGTGAGGAGGAGGACCCTGTAAAAGCATCTATCCTAAATAGATACTTTGCTCAGTATTTACAGAAGAGAAGGTAGAGCAGGGCCCACAGCTCAGCACCATGGACACAGGGGGGAGGGAGGTGAGCACTACTCCCTTCACAAAAGAAAGGGTCCTACAAGGCAATGGGACCTGATGGCATACATCCCAGGGTACTTAAGGAGCTAAGTGTGGAACTAGCAGAGCCATTAGCAGAACTGTTTAGTAAGTCTCTGAGTACAGGAGAGGTCCCAGAAGACTAGAGAAGGGCTCATGTGATCCCGATCCACAAGAGTGATAGCAGGGAGGAGGCAGGGAACTACAGACCAGTCAGTCTTACCTCAGTAGTGGGCAAGATTATGGAGGCACTCCTTAAGGAAAGGATAGTGCAACACCTGGAATCCATAGGGGCACAGGATCCAAGACAGCATGGGTTTACAAAAGGAAGGTCCTGTCAAACTAATCTTGTAGATTTCTTTGACTGGGTAACCAGAGTGGTGGACCAAGGGGGAGCAGTTGATGTTGCCTGCCTTGACTACAGCAAAGTTTTCGACGCTGTTCCACATAGAAGATTGATAAATAAGCTGGTTAGGCTCGGGGTGGGTCAGATATTGGTCAACTGGGTGGCAAACTGGTTGATGGGCAGAAAACAGAGAGTGGTGGTAAATGGTATACAGTCAGAAGAGATGCAAGTCACAAGTGGGGTACCTCAGGGATCAGCCCTGGGGCCAGTCCTCTTCAATATCTTCATTAGTGACATTGCAGATGGACTAGAGGGTAATGCTTGCCTGTTTGCAGATGACACCAAGATCTGCAACAGAGTAGATGATCCAGATGGGGTGGGCAGAATGAGAAGAGATCTGGATAAACTAGCAAAATGGTCAGAAGAGTGGCAACTGGGATTTAATGCAAAGAAGTGCAAGATCATGCACATAGGGAAGAGAAACCCTGAAGCCACCTATAGGCTGGGAGGGGAGTTGCTGGCAGTCACAAAGGAAGAAAGAGACTTGGGCATCATCATCACTGATGACCTGAAATCATCCAAGCAGACCTCTAAAGCAGTAGGTAAGGCTAGGGGGATGTTAGGGTGTATTAATAGGGGTATCACAAGTCACAAGAGGGAAGTAATAATCCCTCTTTACAAGACACTGGTTAGGCCCCATCTGGAGTACTGCATGCAGTACTGGAGGTCACACCTTCACAATGACATTAACCAAATTGAGCCAGTCCAGAGAAGGGCAACCAAAATGGTGCAGGGACTGCATCAGAAGACATATGAGCACAGATTAACAGAGCTCAATATGTATACTCCTGAGCAAAGGAGGGAGAGAGGTGATATGATCGAGGCATTCAAACACCTTAAGGGCATTAACAAGGTGAAAGAGTCTAATGTGTTTAAATATAAGAAAAATAGCAGGACAAGAGGACACAGCATGAGATTAGAGGGAGGCCGATTAAGGGGGAATGTGAGGAAATTCTTTTTTCACAGAAAGGGTGGTGGATGCACGGAACGGCCTACCTCAGGAAGTGGTGGCTATGAATACAGTGCAGGGCTTCAAACAGGCACAGGATAGGCATAAGGGAGCAATACAGATGAGTATGAATAGATAGGCCACTGACAGACCAAAGGCCAAAGGCACATTTATAAGGTAGAAAAAGAAATGGGCAGACTGGATGAGCCTTACGGTCCTTATCTGCCGTCAACTTCTATGTTTCTATGTAACCTCAATGGGCCTTCGTTGGCCATGGGAGGTCTGGCGGAACTCACGAACAGAACTGACCTTGTGGGTTCAAAGGTCTGAGTGGCAGGAGGCATCACCGCCAAAGCAAATGACGATGCAACAGCGGGCAATGCCATGCATAGTGGTGATCAGGAGCATGCTGGGGGATTCATCCTTACTCTACTCCCTCTCCTAGTGTTTGTGCTTTACTTAAGACTTTTCTCAGGTCTTGGAGGACTGGGAGCCTGAGTACAGGCTGGTGACATGATGGAGCTCCTCACCTGGAGCTCTCTCTCCATCTTGCTAACTGCTGCTCGAGGAGGAAGTTCTCCAGGGTTTTCTTTTGGTGTCGCTGGGTAGCTTGATTAAATTTCAGGCAGATCTCGCAGGACTTAATATCATGGGCCTCTCCAAAGCAGTGAACTCAGATGACGTGGTCATCACTGGAGCAGATTTTCCTACCACACTCACAGTAATGGAAGAGTTTTGCAGTGTCTTTCATCCACATACACAACAATGGCAATCACTTTAAAATAAAGTGATAACTACTAAACTGAGAAAAGAAATAACACAAGTAATTCAAAGGTTAGCAGTTAACTGTAGTGACAGCATCTTCGTGTAGTCCAGCGAGTATGGTCGATGCTGGGAAAAGAACTGAGGAGTTAGAGGGGCAGCCTACATTTACATAGACAGGACATTGACATAGGATGTTGTTGTGGGCAGCCCTTGGTAGATTGCTTGCAAAAAAGTTTCCATGTGGTCCTGGTGCCTGGCACCTACAGTATAGTTCCATAGATGTGGCCTGATGAAAGAGATAACCTTGAAGAAGATATTATCTTTTTACTCCCTGTGAATCATCAGCTCTCCCTTTCAGTTTCTGCAAGGAAGGGTAGCTCTGCACAGTTCCTCCTAGCTGACCCTCCCCAATTCCCCTTTGAAGGAAATCTGACCAAGGTTGAGATCTCATCTGTTTGCAGTTGGGGCTCAGGGCTGCTACTCTCAGCTAGCTCCTCAACCACACTAGCTGCTTCCTCAGCAGCTGACAGAGGGGTTAGGGCAGGCTGCATTGCCCCCTCTTTGTATGCAGGAACTTACACTTTTGCCTGACTGTGAGTCATATCACACACCAGGGTTTTGCTGTGGTTAAAATCATTCCCCTTTATCACATCCCCAGGGAGATCGGCTATAACTCTCACCTCCTGTACCCCATGACCACCTTCCCAGCTCGAGAAAGCCTGATCCATTGATACTTGGGCTACTGGACCTGTGACTCCCCAAATCTTGGAAAATTGTCCCAGTAGTATCTGCTCCACCTGGATTAGAGCCTGCCTCATAATGGAGATGGAGGCACCACTGTCCTTCAATCCTTGTGTTACAGTCCCATTAACTAGGACAGGATACATACAGTATGTGTTGAGGAATTAGGTGGTACTGCAGTCTGTGAGCAGGCTACTAGCTGCTGGGCACTGTCTTGATCACACCCCCTTCCCCAGGCTCTTGCTCTTTGTTTATATTTTTAGGGCAGTCATACAGCAGATATCCCACGTTCTGGCAAATAATGCATTTCTTTGCCTCCTGCTCCTTGTTGTCCTTTGGGATGGGTGGCTGTGGTTTGGTATTGGGTGCAGGTTGGCTTATTTTAGGCTGCCCTTCCTGAATCCCCTTAAAATTATGTCCTATCCCACAACACCATTGTTTCTATGCAGCGTGTGTGATCTGCTGGCCACATACAGATCATCTCTTTCTGCTGCCTCCTTTGTGGAGCTGCATGTCAGGTCCAGCAACCACGCATGCAGAGCCTCAGGTACAACTTTAAGAAATTGTCCCCTTACAAACAAGTCTTTTATTTGCATCACAGTTCTAGCTTTAACTCCATCCACTCAGTGGTCAAGATTGGTACACATTTGAACAGGCAATTCTACCTAGCTGTCTCCTAGTTCCATTCTTAACTTCCTGAATTTTCCACCACAGACCTCAGGAGTTAGATCAAAACATTTCAATAACAGCCTCTTGACTTCACCATAGTCCATGCAGTCCTTGTGATCTATTGTAGCAAATGTGTGCAAAGCATGACCAGCATGCAAGGGTACAAGGATGGACATCCTTGAAGTCCTGTCCTATTTAAACTGCACACATACTCCCTCAATTGAAAGACTATGCCTGTAGTTATGTGGGGGAAGAGCTCCTCCCTCACATCCTACTTAAACAAGCAGGCTAATGCCGCTCTGCTTAGAGTGAGTCTCTGTGAGGTGGTGCTGGTGCTCGGCTGCTCTCTTCCCTCGTCTCTGCTTGTCTCCCCCTCGTTTCCCTCTCTTTGTTTGCCATTTTCTGCCCCCTTGTTGGTTTGTGTTGTTTCTTTTACCTTTTGGGGGCATTTCCAGTTCCTACTTCCCTACTGGACCATGTTTTCAGTGGTCTCTCTGCTCGGCTCTTGCCATACTGCTGCTTGCTCGTTTGTTTCTCCTCCTAGCTTCTGTTTTCCTGAGCAGCCACTGCTCCATGCCTGCCATAGTTTGTATGCTTTCAGCCTGCCTAGCCAGAGTATCTCAGATGCCTTCCACAACCACTGAACTGGTTTCCTGCAACTACTGCTGCTCCATTGACAAATGCCGTTGAGACTAATGGCACCAATTGCCACTCCTGTGCATTCTTAATGGGGCTACTAACACTATTGATTCTGACGGTTTCATGCTGAGCTCAGCAGATGGATCAGCTATCATGACCATTATCTGCAGCTTTGCTAGCATCACTCGAAACAAACAAAATGGACATCCTAAACAGTAATGCATTTCACGTCTCCATTTCGGTGTGAACCAGTTCAGTTAACAGCCTACGTGACACAATGGCAACATTTACTTTAGTACCAATGTCATGCATGAATGTGTCAGCAAACTTAAAGAACTACTCGGTTCCTTTATCAGTAGTGCCTACGCTAATTGAGCAACTTAACTGTCTTCACAGACATCAGATCAGGAAGACTACTCCTGCTGCAATAATCGGAAACTTATCAGAGCACCAGATGACACTGAATGATGCAAGGACCCTATATTCTTTTCTTAAGGTTACTTACTATGCATAGGACTGGAAATTCCAGACTATGACTCAGGATTGCCGAGCACCTGGGGAGGTCCAAGTGATCCTCATGCAGCTCCCCAGCTGTACGGCTCCGGTGGCTATATTGTGGCTTCCTCACTGCACCTTGTCCTTGACTCGCTGCTAGCTGGCATCAGCCGTTCACCTACATTTCTAAATTCGCTTGAAATTTGACATGGGCTGTCGACTCTTACAACAGCTGAGCCTTATTATTTGGGGCGCATTACTGTGTTTGACCTGCTTACTCCATTTGTATTGCTCATTTCTGCTATGACTCAGGGTGAACTGCAGCTTCCCAAGACCCCTAAATAGCATAAGTATATTTCCAGTAAGGCTCCCTAACCTGTGGAAACTCCTGTATTTGCAGGCTTGAAGGCTTATATGGACAACTATTATCCCGAACCTTTGTTACTCCTTAGGACACATCTATTCAGTTTCCTCAGTCTGTTCTGCTATCTACAGGACGATCCAGGATTATTTCGAGAGTTCTAAAGTATTGGCTTACTTCCCTCTTCAGTGACTATACTGCCACCTTCTGGCTCTGCTACGCCTTTCCTGGACCTCTTAACCATTTACTACTGCCTGGCAAATGTTCACTGTCCTATGCTACCCTGCGTGATGGTTTGTGGTTCTGCTAGTCTTCGTGGCACCTAGTTGCCGCTCTCTACACCTTCCTCTGGCTGACCTACGTGTGGTCCGGCCGCTCATCCTACCCCACGTATGGGCCTAGCTGCTTCAATGCCTCTAGCCTTGATTTCCTGCCATGCACTCCTTAGCCCCTTCACCTGCTTGTTGCTTCTAGGCATGGTGGTTAAAATATTATGTATACTGTTATGCAGACCTCATGTGAGTAGTCTCATTCCTATACTGTAATGACATACGTGCAGGTCATCACTTGCTTCCAAACTCGTAGCTCATCACTACTGAAAATTGCCATTTCATTTACTACATCTCCTCGGCTTTGTCTGGGATTCTACTACACTCAGTACCCCATGTCATTGTTCTAGGCTCATTACGCTTATCAATGCATTGCTGATTCAGCACACCTGATTTAGCTCTTCTACTCCACCTGCCTCGCCCAGCATCAGGGCCTGGAGGTTCGACAATGCCACCATGCCTGCCTCACCCCACATCGGGGCCTGGAGGTTCGAATATTTTACTACACATCCTTTACCCAGCTCATAGCATGCAGTTTCTACCTTCTCATAATTGCTTGACAGGATGATGGGAGGATCTCGGAGCTGCCTAGCTTAGTGTCTGCTTGCTGCTTCACCCACTGAGGACCACATCCCTTTGAGCTACCTTCCTCAACTTCTGACCTTCCGGCTTGTTTGTCTCGCCTTCCATACCTTGGCTCCATCTTTTCATCTTGGGACTCAGACCTTCACTTCAAGTGTGCCTGTGCATTTGCCTGAATTTTGGATGCCCGTTTGTCGCCTTGCCTCCTGGACATTGACTTTGGTCTGACACCTTGCTCAGGATCCACTACCATCTTTACTGGACCTACTACATTGTGTCTGGATACCTTCCTTCACTTTCTTATCAACTTTCATCAAGATGGGATGTATCGCCATGATTCTTGCCTTCACTTACACCGTCTGATACTGCGGCCTCACGTCAGCTGCACGCACCTACCTTATTCATCAAGAATCCTCCATATTCATGTGGCCTTCCATCTAGATTACAACTCAAGACAGTGGTTCACTTACTTGGATGCTTCCTACCAAGCTGCAGCAGTTCGCATGCATGTCCTATAACCACTCTGCCGCATTCTCAGCCAAACTCAATCCATAAGAGACATTAACTTACTCAAGACTTATTCCAGCCATTTAAGGTATCAATGTATACGATTTAGCCCTCTCACCACATTATACTGCCATACCTTGACCATCAAGAAGCACAACGTTTTTTGGACTTGTTCGCTAGCCGCCTTGTCATAGCTCCTTCCTAACCTACGTGCATATCACTCATATAGTGTTATCTGCTTAAGCTAACAGGAAGCTGTTCTACTTGCTTTTTCAATCACCCTCATGGTCTTCTTAGTACCTTATACCATCTGTCCTGTTACTCCTTTGCTACTACTTCTGCATTGCATAAAAGGTTTGTCATTATTACTACCACTACTGACCTACGTGCAGGTCTGCTCTTGCTTATGCAATTACTCATACCTACTATCCTCGACTTTGGCCTCTGAAATAACTGCTGCACTCTTCTACTGCTCTACAACCTGCCTTGCCCATGGGGCTGAAGGTATCACTACATCGCACTTCAGATGACTTGCACCCCGGGGCCTGGAGGTCTATTAAACTCCTATTACTAACATGTACCTGCTTCACCCTCAAGGCCTGGAGGTTCATCTAGAGTATCCTGCTTACAAGACCTGCTTCACCTGTCCAGGCATTGGAGATCTTTCGGCTCTCTATCTAGTTGTATCTCGAGTTCTATTGCACAATCTACTCCTATCTGCCTTGCCACACTCAGGATCAGGTTTCTAACTACTTTACCCTAACCACATGGCCTGCATCTAGCTGCCTTGCTTCACCAAGAACCTTATTCTTGCATAGCTTGCCATCGAATCTAGGACCACAAATCCTCCTATTATGGATCATAAGTAATTTTTTCAAGCTCCAGTCCTCCTCAAAGAATTCCTCACTTGCTGCACTGCTTTGACCAGTACAACTGGACCATTTCAAATTGTTACGCTCACCATGGAATTGAACTTATTCGTATCAAGTTCTTGCCCTGAACATGATATCTAATGGACCCAGAATTCGCTAAGGGTGTGCTGCCATCTCTCGATGGATTCTCATTATCAGAAATCTGATTCCAGATTCTTTGTTTTTAGATTCAATACAATGTATCGAATTTCAGATTAACTGTCTACTCAATATGTTTATTCTAGGATTACTCTCCTTTAGTATGCCCAGAAGGACTGGCAGGTCAGTAGCCATGGGTCCTCAGAGGTTTCCCCGCAAGGGGTTCTTTCCTCTACTGCAAGCTACTGGCCACACTCTCCAGAGTTGGAGGAGAGAATCATATGATATCACTAATTCTTTTGGGGGGGGGTCTCATCCTACTCAGCTCCCCTTACACCTCCTCCTTCTCCGGTACTCTTATCCCACCAGGGGGGTCTCATCCTACTCAACTAAGCATCCTTCCTATGGCGGGATACAGAGAAAGGCCAAAACATCAAGTCATAACAAGTTACTCATCAGTCTATACATCTAAGCACCTTACATATATACTATTCAGTTACCATGTACTATAAATGCTGACTTACTCCTGCCTATGCTGCAGTATCTAAGCACTAACCATTTCATACAACTAATAGCTTGGAAACTTTGTTCTACTTACTGGTCTGGCCTCTGTATCCAAGCAAAAACCTACATTATTCAGTTACAGTATGTAGCACAAGCACAGACCTATGAACCACACATAAATAATTTTAAAAACAAATCAACATCACCACCCTCCCAGTATTGAGGAAACATTCTTAAATGTACTGTAGTAGTAGTAGAGATCATTTATTGAGTGTCCTTCCCCAGAGCCTAAGGCGCTGCACAATTGAGGCAGGTAAAACAATTACAATACACTATGCAATACAAACACAGTATAATAAAAACAGTATTAAGTCCAAAAGGGGATAAAACAATATTTAAGATTCAAATGCCTGTCTGAAAAGGTATGTCTTCAGTTCCCATTTAAAGACTGAATGAAGAAGAAAGAATTGTAGCTTTGTGGGCTTGATCCCATAGTGCCATTACTTACTGTTTGCTGTG
Organism: Neoceratodus forsteri; assembly: GCA_016271365.2. Lineage (NCBI taxonomy): Eukaryota > Metazoa > Chordata > Ceratodontiformes > Ceratodontidae > Neoceratodus > Neoceratodus forsteri. The sequence goes on from CM028129.1 coordinate 1,025,283,664, forward strand.
ATGCTTTCTGGTGCATGGTCACAATCTCTTTCTCATGTTGGCATTCTGTCTCACTTTACACTCATTCCTTCTCTCTTTGCTTCTTTCTGAGAACCTCATGCTGATGCTGATGCTTTCTCTCCTGTTGCATGAGGGTGTTGTGCTGGTGGCCCTCTCATTCTTCAGCCTGCAGTCTGACTCTCTCCCTCTTGGCCTCAAGGCTTTTCCCCCTGCAGTTCTGCCTATTTCACTGCAAGCTCCATTTTCAGGAACTGAAGTTGATTTTTGAGATCTTCTGCATCAGTTCTTGGCTCAGGTTTTGGCTGCACTGCTTGGCCAGTTTGTAGCTCAAGGTCCAACTCTGCTTCAGCCTCTGTGACCTCAGTCTTGCTACTTTGGTCATCTTCATCACTGACTGTCTGCTCTAACTGCATTTGGTCACACTCCTTAGTGAATGCCTGCCTACCATGCATTGAGTCATACTCCTCCAGGGCTTCTATGCATCCATCTCTAGTCAAGCCCTCCTAAACAATCCCACTCCGTTTACGCAGCTCATGGAGCTGAGGGACATGAAAGTTGCTGAATGTTAGGGAGATTATACTTGCTAACTACACCATACTAAGCTGTGATTCTAGAAATAAAAAGAACAGTAGTAAAAGATGTAGGGATTGATTATCAAAGCTCTCAGTGCAGCGCCAGGGTCTTGCACAGCAATGAGTGGTACAAAGAGCCCATTGTGCCAAACAATGCACTGGGAGCAATTCTCAATGGTAGCCTGCATCAACTGCAGACTGCCTGCCCCAAATGGGGCTTGCTCTGCCCATGCACCCAAACACGAGCTGCTACATGGTGCATGGGGGCATGTGGCAGATGCAAGCTGCCACATCCCTGAATGTGGAACTCTCAGCTGTGTCCCAGAGGGGTAAATTCTAAGTACCCTTAGACTAACCAGGACTGGTCAAAGGGTACATAGAAATGTCTCCTCTTGCAGAGTTACCTGTTTTCAGCAATGTGCCATGGTCCCCCCTCCATGATTCCCGATGTTCCCCATAATATTAATCATTATTATAGACCCCTCTTCTTGTGGTCTAGCAGTCCCCCTCCCCAATTCCCATTGTTTCCTGTAATATCAATTATTATAGCCCCCTGCTCTGGTGGTATAGTGACCCCCTACCCACCCAACACAGCAAGTACTGCCCACCACCCCATTCCCCCATCCCAATACAGAACAGGTGACCAACACAGCCCTCCTCTCACCTCTGCAGCTGGGCACAACATGAGCTGTCAATGAGTGCATACTGTAAAGTATACACAGCATGAACAATTTACAGTATGCACTCATTGACAGTTCAGTCAGTGTCTGGCTACAGAGATGAGAGGAGGGCTGTGCTGGTTCTGGCTCTGTCTTGGAATGGGGGAGCAGGGTGGTAGGCACTACTTTTTGGGTTGGGGGGCCACTATACCACTAAGACAGGGGGCTATAATAATAAATATCATGGGCAACATTGGGCATTGGGGAGGGGACTGCTAGACTACCAGAACAGGGGGCTAGAATAATGATCAATATTATGGGCAACATTGGATATTGGGGAGGGGGCACACTAGATCTCTAGGGTAGGGGGCTATAATAACAATTAATATTACAGGCAACATTGGGGAGGGGGAACCACTAGACCACCAGGGCAGGGAGCTATATTAATGAATACAATTATGGGAAACATCAGTGACTGGGGAGGAGGCCACTATATCACTAGGCAGGGAGCTATAATAATTAATATTACATGCAGCATCGAGAATGGGGGGGCACCACTAGACCACCAGGGTCTAGAGCAGCACATGGCAGCCCTGTGGCTTGTGGCAAACCTTCCTGTTGCGACATCTGTTTGCTGCCTGGCCACAGTTGCTGCAAGCCATGGGACTTTGCCACCGGACCCTGCCTGGATAATATGGTGCAGGGTCCCAGGCACACTAGGCTTTGATGCAAGCTGCCTTTGGCATCAGCTTATGTCAGTCTTAGGGCTCTTTGAGAATCAAGCCTGTAATCTTTTTGTATATCCTGTTTTGTGCCTGTTAAGATAACTTTTCTACTGGCAATCTTTGTTTCTCTGTGTGGCAACTAAGACATTTACCTCTCTCTCAGGGTTCCTAGTTCCACCAGGAAAGCACACTGCCCACAAATTCTGGCTTTAAATTTGTGCACTGATCCCAATGCTCTGCCACCAGTTTATTTCAAAAACTATCTTGGGCTGTACCAACTTCTAAGGATTTTTCCCTGAATTACTTCTCCTGCTGACAAAACCTGGTTATACCAGGAAAATACCTCTGTCCTGCTCATGGACTTGGAAGGTGAAGCACAGTAATATTTGGTAGAGTGCACTTTGGATGGTGGGCTTAATGCAGAGAACTTTCATTTGCCAAGCAGAAACATTAAAATTACCTCTGCAATAAGGATGCTCAGCTGCTGGTACTATAACAGTAGATTCCTACTACTAAATGCTACAAGATATTACAAACAGGATATGTACAGCAAACAAAACAATATACACATTTACAGGAAAGGAAAATAAAACAGTTTGAACAAATAGATTACTTATGGAATAAACTTGTAATCGAGTCTACAGTAAGATCTATATATTTATTTATTTATAATAATATCGGAATTACAACCCTTTGAGTCAAGGACTCATTGCCAAAGGCTCCATGTCAGAAAACAGGTGAATACATAGTACAGACAGGGTATAATACATATCAAGTGATTACAGGAGTTTTGAGACATAGCGAGTAATTACAGAGTAGCAACAACCATACAACATCAAATAGCAATACAACATCATAGAGCACAGAACAGTGCAATGATCAGTCATCACAGTAAACAGCAGTGACACCATGGCCTATACAGAGTGGTAGCTAGGCAACAATAGGCAGATGAAGTACTTCAGTGGTGCCACCTCAACAAGAGGCATTGTCAGTAAAGACTGGCTAAGAGCCCCCTAGTGATGTGTGCCTGTATGTTTGTAGGCACTTACTGAGACTGTTCTTTCCTCACCAAAATAAGCTAGCTATGGGAGCAGGGCTTTCCTTTCTATTGGGGAAGACTTATCAAGAGACAGACCCCAGGTCTTCTTTAAATGCTGCAGGAAGTCAGAGAGAGAGAGAGAGAGAGAGAGAGAGAGAATTGTGGTTACTCTCTTCTATTCGTGTACTCAGGGCAGTAAACTGAGACTTCTTTCTGAAGTAACAGCCATCTTCAGTATCCCCCACCTACATGAGTGTATGGTGCATATGTGTGTGTGTGTGTGTGTGTGTGTGTGTGTGTGATGACATCTGCCAGGCTGAATTGCCCTTTCCCACCTGGCCACAAACACAGTGCATGAATCACACCTCTGAAAACTATCCCTAAAGTTTTAAGACATCCTGTTGTCCTGTTTTCTGCACGTGGGAACCCCATCCTTGCAAGCTCTCTCACATTCTTTTAGTACTTTGTTTACTTCCTATCTGCTCAGTTGCCACTGTGGGAAAAGTAACACCATCACACCTAGCATGTTGTCTTCACTGAAGGTTTCCCAGTGTAGCTGCTGGGACATGTGACCTGAACTCCATTTTGTCCACCTAGCACCATTCCAAGCATAGAAATAACTTATATGAGAATAAGCAGAAAGTAAAATAATTACAATAACAAAAGGGATTACATTAACATGATCACATTGCCATCACAGCAAGGCTTCAGTAAATAAACTTACCTAGAAACATGCTGTAAAAAGCTGTGAACCAAGGCATTCCAGTGTGTCAAAAGTCAGTTGGTCAGTTGCAAACTCAAGATGCAGTGTTTGCATACTCATGAATAGTGTGCGGAATTTTAAAATTCCGACAAAATGAAATTTCACAGAATTTTTGAAATTCTGTGGAAATTTCATCAAATTTAGCCAGAAACAAAATGGCAGAATTCCATGCAGCAAGAGTATTTCTGCAACGTTTTCACAGAAATATTTTGTGCAGAAATGGTTGTGGAATGGTTATCCATGGAAACTCCAGTCTGTGGGCAACTTGACTGGCTGAGTACCCCCCACCCCGGCCATCGCCACCAGATAAAATTCCCTGGTGTTTGTGCCCACCTCCACCCCATGTCAATTGCCAGTGAATTCCTTTCCCTGGTGTCTAGTGACCCCTTGTCAATTGCTAGCCCCAGTAATATAAATTAATCAATTTCCAATTTCCATGGTGTCCAGTGGTCCACCATCACAATCCCCTACATTTTAATTCTCCCCCTGGTGTCTTGTGAACACCCTCCCTGTCCCTGATGCCTGGCTGTGGCTTGCTTTAATAAAAAAAAAGAGAATATTATTCTCCCTGGTGTCTAGTGGGTCCCCCCTCCCCATCCCTGAAACCAGGCTGTAATTAAAAATGTATATTTCCTCCCTGGTGTCTAGTGGGCCTCCCACCCATGCAGGTGGCTCCCCACACCCTGCTCTGATCCCAACCCTGACTTCCAGCAGATGACTGGCACAGCCCTACCTCTCCACCATGGCCAGCTGCCTAGAATACAATGAATAAGCACAGGTTTGTACAAGCACATGCTCATTTACTGACAAGTTGAAGAAAGCTCTGCAGTAGGCCAGCCATGGGGGTTGGAGATGAGAGTGAAGGACTGTGCCAGTCCCTGGCAGGGGGTCAGGATATGGGGAATGGCATAGTGGACCCCCTCTGGGTGGTCCACCATGGCTTTTTAACCAATCCCAACCCCTTACCAGGGACTACCACAACCCTCTACTGTCATCTCTAACACCCATGGCAGGCCCATCACAGAGTTGTCTTGTCAATGAATGAGCGCATGCTTGTACAAGCACATGCTCATTCATTGTAGCTAAGTTTGGTGGCTGGCCATGGTGGAAAGGGAGTGCTGTGGTGGTCACCAACTGGAGTTCAGGTTGGGGGGAGCGGGGTGGTGAGGTGCTGCTTGCAGGGGTGGGAGACCCACTATACTCAAGGGAAGAATCATAGAATCATAGAAGCTTGACAGCAGAAAAGGACCCTTCTGGCCCATCCAGTCTGCCCACCCCTCCCTTTTTTAGGAAGAAATATATATTTGTAATTACAGGGGATCAGGGATAGGAAAGGGGGGGGTCCACTGGACACCAGGAGAATAAGACTCTTGTTTTTTTTATTAGAGTCTGCCACAGCCGGGCATTTGGGGCAGGGAGAAAGGTCCACTAGAAACCATGGCAGGAATTAAAACTTAGTGGCTTATGATGAGGGGGAACCACTGGACACCAGGGAAATTGAAAATGTATTTACTTATTTTACCTGAGCCAGCAATCGTTGGGGGGAGGAGAGCTGATGTACAACCAACCTGGAATTCATAGTAATGTTCAGAAGTGGTCAGCTGTCTCATTTTATAGATGAAGCTTTTTGTTTCTTGTCTGTTTTGCTAATTAGAAGATTTTGTTATTGTCATTACTATGTGTGTTGTGTAGAATAGTACTGTACCTAGAGGCTGACATAGTTCTTCTCTTCCCTGTATATCATCAGTATTGCAACCTCACTGATTGTGACATCAATAGTAACCAAGAAGAGCCAATTGTCTGTTGCTTGATTGGTAACTTGTTACAAAAGTTACAATCAGGCAGTATGGTCTGTGATGTAACACTGACTGAGGTCACATGCTGATGATGTAGTGGTAGGAAAATAAGTAGATGTCTGTTTCCAGATATACTACTACTTTTCACATCACACCCAATACGCTCAGATAGTACACCATCTAATAAACACATAGGAAGAGAAACACACTTCACAAACAAAAAGTAATGAGACTACTTTTAAAGATTTCTAACATGTTCTTGCTGCTATTGTTTGGTGCTACTAGATTTTTAATGTATTCTCATACTGTGGTAAACAAGTAAAACATATGTTCCAACATGATCCTATTGATCAGTTTAGCTAAGGAACTGTGTTACTGGGTACTTACCTGTGTTTTGTGCATTGAAAGTAAATCATTTTGGTCCTCACAGCATGAATAAATAAGAAAATACAAAATCACACATGCCCACACAATGCAAAGCATCATGGGTTGCATATGCAAATCACCACAGAATGTTATGCTGATTCAACTTTAAGCAGAATTGCATGGTGCCAAAAGGCCTCTCACACAGTTTGCAAAGGGTGCTAACAGATGACATAGACATGTGTTTCGTCCTACCAGGACTCATCAGTATGCCTTGTCTGTTTGACACCCCAGTGGAATGAACCAGCTACTCTAAGACAGTCTGTCTGGGTTATGTTGTGGTGAACCCATTAAAATAAAATACTATTTAAAAGACAAAGAACCTCTGTGTGCAAACACTGAGCCAAGGGTTACCCCAAAGGGCATTTGGCTGGTGAACCCATTAAAATAAAAAACTATTTAAAAGACAAAGAACCTCTGTGCGCAAACACTGAGCCAAGGGTTACCCCAAAGGGCATTTGGCTGGGAAGCCAAGTTTCAAGAAAATACAAAATCACACATGCCCACACAATGCAAAGCATCATGGGCTACATATTCAAATCACCACAGAATGTTATGCTGGTTCAACTTTAAGCAGAATTGCATGGTGCCAAAAGGCATCTCACACAGTTTGCAAAGGGTGCTAACAGATAACACAGACATGTGTTTCATCCTACCAGGATTCATCAGTATGCCTCATCTCTTTGACACCCCAGTGGAATGAACCAGCTACCCTAAGACAGTCTGTCTGGGTTATGTTGTGGTGAACCCATTAAAATAAAAAACTATTTAAAAGACAAAGAACCTCTGTGCACAAACACTGAGGCAAGGGTTACCCCAAAGGGCATTTGGCTGGGAAGCCATGTTTCAAGAAAATACAAAATCACGCATGCCCACACAATGCAAAGCATCATGGGCTGCATATGCAAATCACCACAGAATGTTATGCTGGTTCAACTTTAAGCATGTTATCTATGTCATCTGTTAGCACCCTTTGCAAACTGTGTGAGAGGCCTTTTGGCACCATGCAATTCTGCTTAAAGTTGAACCAGCATAACATTCTGTGATGATGTGCCTATGCAGCCCATGATGCTTTGCATTGTGTGGGCATGTGTGATTTTGCATTTTCTTGAAACTTGGCTTCCCAGCCAAATGCCCTTTGGGGTAACCCTTTCCTCAGTGTTTGCACACAGAGGTTCTTTGTATTTTAAATAGTTTTTTATTTTAATGGGTTCACCAGCCAAATGCCCTTTGGGGTAACCCTTGCCTCAATGTTTGCGCAGAGGTTCTTTGTCTTTTAAATAGTTTTTTATTTTAATAGGTTCACCACAACATAACCCAGACAGACTGTCTTAGGGTAGCTGGTTCATTCCACTGGGGTGTCAAACAGACGAGGCATACTGATGAATCCTGGTAGGACGAAACACATGTCTATGTCATCTGTTAGCACCCTTTGCAAACTGCGTGAGAGGCCATTTGGCAACATGCAATTCTGCTTAAAGTTGAACCAGCATAACATTCTGTGGTGATTTGCACATGCAGCCCATGATGCTTTGCATTGTGTGGCATGTGTGATTTTGCATTTTCTTGAAACTTGGCTTCCCAGACAAATGCCATTTGGGGTAACCCTTGCCTCAGTGTTTAGCACAAAGGTTCTTTGTCTTTTAAATAGTTTTTTATTTTAATAGGTTCACCACAACATAACCCAGACAGACTGTGTTAGGGTAACTGGTTCATTCCACTGGGGTGTCAAACAGACGAGGCATACTGATGAGTCCTGGTAGGATGAAACACGTGTCTATGTCATCTGTTAGCACCCTTTGCAAACTGTGTGAGAGGACTTTTGGCACCATGCAATTCTGCTTAAAGTTGAACCAGCATAACATTCTGTGGTGATTTGAATATGCAGCCCATGATGCTTTGCATTGTGTGGGCATGTGTGATTTTGTATTTTCTTAAAACTTGGCTTCCCAGCCAAATGCCCTTTGGGGTAACCCTTGGCTCAGTGTTTGCGCACAGAGGTTCTTTGTCTTTTAAATAGTTTTTATTTTAATGGGTTCACCACAACATAACCCAGACAGACTGTCTTAGGGTAGCTGGTTCATTCCACTGGGGTGTCAAACAGACGAGGCATACTGATGAGTCCTGGTAGGACCCTTTGCAAACTGTGTGAGAGGCCTTTTGGCACCATGCAATTCTGCTTAAAGTTGAACCAGCATAAAATTCTGTGGTGATTTGCATATGCAGCCCATGATGCTTTGCATTGTGTGGGCATGTGTGATTTTGTATTTTCTTGAAACTTGGCTTCCCAGCCAAATGCCCTTTGGGGTAACTCTTGCCTCAGTGTTTGCGAACAGAGGTTCTTTGTCGTATGAATAAATAAGGTACAGCTCAAATATACCAGCTTACTTTATTTCTTACAGGAATGGACCTGTCTTCTTCTCCTAGGAGTCAGGCTGAAAATATTATGGATGCCCCACGTTTTTCTCATACAGGTCATTATTTGTTAAAGAACAGATTCCCTTATTTAAAGTTGTCTTTGGGGCTTGCCAGCCTGAAGTAATACACACTAAACTACCATAAGACTGTTAAAGAGCAAATGCATAGTCACAATTCTTCACAACCTCCTAATATCTCTTATATTGAAAGTATATATAATGTTATCACACAAAATGTAAAAACAAAACAAGGTGCTGTGTCAGCACGTGATCTGAAAGCAAAACAAAATGGTTATATTAAATGCACACTGAAAATAGAAACTAGAGTTAAAAATCTACATTTTGACCTTAGGTCTTCTTCAGGAAATATCTAAAAGAGAAAAAAACAAAGTTAGTGTAGAGGGGAGGTAAAATAAGGGATATATATGTGGGGAAAGAAAAAAGGGGAGGACCAGGAGAAGAAGTGATGAATGGCAAGATTAAGAGAGAATCTGCGAAACAAAAAGGTGACGATGAGAAAGACAAAGCATAATAGGAGTGAAAGAGCTAGGGAATTCCCCAGGTGGGAACTAATTAACAGGACCTAGTAAGAAGGCTGAAGGGTGACAAATGTAGGGGAATGAGACAGAGATGGAGACTTTTGGTGAAAATGAAAAATAAATTAAATGTGTACAGATACAAACAGACTTTAGGGAAAACGGGGTGGCTGAAAGATGTTAGTAGAAAATAAGTCTATCATTTAAATTGGAGGGCTGCTGGGAGCCAAGGCGGATGATCAGCTTGGTTTCCATGTTTTTCTATGGTCAGAATCCCAGAAACCCTGCTGAAGGACACAAACAGAAAGGTCGTTGACACTGTGTTCCCTGGAGATAAAGTGGGATACAATGGGTTTAGCAGTGTCTCCATTCCTGACTGCTCTGTAATGTCCCCTGAAATGGTCAGCAATGCATCTACCAGTCTCTCCAATGTAAATAGCTTTAAGCTTCCTGCAAAGAATACAATATACCACATTAGTGGAGGTGCATGAGAACTTCTTGGTGATGTGAAAAACACCTGCAGGCCCCTGAATTTCAGTCACACTTGAAACAAATTTGCAGGTGTGACAGCGAGTTCTGTTGCAAGGTTTGGTACCTGGTAGGGAGGAACTGTTAGGAGTAGGGAGGCTGCTTTTAACCAGGAGATTCCGCAGGCTGGGTGGCTGGGAGTAGGAGGCAAAAGGTGGTTCTGTAAAGGAAGTACCAATGTTGGGGTCAGTTTGTAAAATAGGAAAGTTACTGGTGATGATCCTGTGAAGAGAAGGTGTACTCTGATGGAAAGGAAGCCCTAGTGGAATCCACCATTGTTCTTGCGTGACAGTATCCTTCCTGTGGGGGCCAGGGTTACAGGGCATGTTACTGACCTGGGAGAGTGCTCTGTCCACTGTGCCTTTAGGGTATCCCCTGTTGATAAAAAAAACTATGCATTATTTGGATCTGCTCAGCAAAATCATTGTCTTCACTGCATAACCTGTGAAGTCCAAGAAACTGTGAATAAGGCAGGCCATTCTTGACATGTTTAGGATGGAAGGAGCTGTGGAGGAGGAAACAGTGAGAGTCAGTGGGTTTGTAATAAACTGATGTGTTCAGACCAGTGTTCTGTACTGAGAGTTGGATATCCAGAAAAGGCAGAGTAGAGGAGGATACTTCAACAGTGTATTGAAGGGAAGGATGGGATGTGGTAAACTTGTCGAGGAAGACTTGGACGGTCTCCCTAAAGCAGGAGGTGGCCCCCACATAGTCATCTATGTAGCATTTGTAGAGTTCAGGTACAGTCCCTGTGAATGAGAGAAAAAACTGTTCCTCCACCCAACCCACAAACAGATGAGCAAAGCTGGAACCCATCTTAGTACCCATAGCAACTCCACTGACCTGATGAAAAAAACTGTTATTAAAAGAAAAAGCATTGCGTGTAAGAACAAGTTCTACCAGGTGAGCTAGTGTGTGTGTGTGTGGGGGGGGGGTGGCTGCTGGACTTTGTATGATGTTAAGCCATCATACAATTTATTTATTTTATTTAGTTTTTGTTGACCGGGTAAGTGCACTAGACAAATCCTGCCTATTTTCAGGCATGACCCAGGGCAAGGGGATACAGATGAATACCAACTGACCTTGAACCAGATTAAGCTGTTGGTGGTATTTTTAGTGAATGAGGGAAATTTGGCCAGGACACCAGAGAAATTCCCCTACATTTTTCGATAAGTGCCATGGGATCTTTAACATCTACCTGAACTACCACCAATCCAGGCAGATTGGACCTCAGCTTAACGTCTCATCCGAAAGACGGATTCATTGTGTGCAATAAAGATCTTTAAATACCTTAACTTGCCTAAACAGTTTCTCTCTGTACTGTGTTTTGTATTCATTTCTGCAGCATTAGTTTCAGTTATGTCTAATGTGAGTCTTGTCTGAGCTTGACTGAGGCTTTTCCTGGTAACTCTGTTTTGAATCATTCCCACTTGATTCTATAAGCTAGCGATCTCATTTGCCATAAGCTTTATGTGAAAGGACTTGACACCTTGTTCCATTGATAATAATTTCAAATTTCACTTTACTTTCTCAGTATCTGTCTTTGGTTGTGCACCTATCTCTGCATTTTATATTCACAAGCCAAAGGTATGCAAACATGTTGCAATCAGCCTGCGCTGTGAAAGGGCCTTTGGGTGATTGGCCCAACTCCACTTATCAGAGCTTCAGAATACCCAATCTCCACCCCAGATTCTGCCAATGCTGTGCTATTCTCTGCCCACTTGCCACCTTCTCCCTTTTAAGCACTTGTTCAATCACAACACAAACAACATTTTCAAAGCAGTTTGCTTCACGCATGTCATTCTGTTAACTGCTTTGTTGCTTAGGGAACAGCTGAGATGTTGCACAATGGCCACATCTTTTTCCTGTCTGTGGCTGCCATGTCAACATCTACATGAAAACCCACTACCACAGTGCATTTTCAAACCTGGCAGTTGGAGCTCAGTCTTGGCACTGGTATCACCCCCTCCCACTTGACCCAGCTGCTAAATTAAACCAGTGACAGGTGCTCAACCCTGCCCCCAGAATTACCCATTCCTATCTGAACCACCTAATTCAGAATTCCAATGCTGCAGTGCCCAGCCGTTGGTGTCAGAAACTGCCCCTCACACACACACACACACACACAGACATACACACACACACACACACACAAACACCAACACTGGGGTGCACAACCCACATGGTGGCTAGCAACCTCCCACAACAGTATGCAACAAACAACCCATTGACACTGGGGTACCCAATTCCCAGTGTCAGAACATGTAACTAAAACTGTCTCTCAGTGTTACTTTTTATTTTAATACCTGAAAAGAGGAAAACCATCCATCGATGTCTACTGTCCCCCCAGTGACCCAACTCTCTTCAATTACCCCTCTCTCAGCAACCATGCTCCCACTCCTGTCTTTCCAGTGTAAGGCACAGTGTTGAAATCCTGTCATGACCAGTGAAACTCCTCTTCCTACAGTGCTTGACTAGGAACTGACTGAAAACAAAGTAAGTCCAGTTAATGGCTTTTTAAGGATTTTTAACCTGTAAGATTGTCATTGTTTAACAACTTTGCCCCAAAGTTTCAATATAGCCTTTTTATATCACCTCATGAACATGACAGAATCATGCTTCAGGTTGCATTTAATAGATGACATCCATCTTATTCATATGCTGGGGTAATAATTCTTTATTGACAGTTGAGTGACAGTCTAAGAAAACGGTAATGTTCTGTTTGAACCATTTCTTTTCCTTAGCATGACAATGTCACTGTTATAACCCGTGTTATTATTTGTTAAGTTTAACTGCTGCATTAACTATTCCTAAACATGTTTGGCAAAGGCCCATACATAATGGGGTGGATTCTCCAAGGTACTGGAAAAATGCACAGGAGGCACATATCCCACCTGCACAGTTCTACAGCCCCGGGCAGACATAGGGTACACAGTATTCACTACTGCATGCACCCACTGGGCACCTATCAGCTGCCCCACCCCCTGGAATGCAGCACCATGCAGATTGCAGGGCAGCTTTGTGGACCAGGTGGGCATCCAGTGGGATGCCCATCTAGGATCCCACAGTGGATCACATGTACTGCAGGGAACATTTTCGGGTGCATGAATGCCAACCACAGGCAAACGGACCTGAGTGGACTGACCCCATCATATTCTGTGTCCCCCTCGACGTGTCGATGTACATGAGCACCCATGTGGTGCATGGATGTCCCCCGACAGTAGGACCCCCATTCTGTAAGCCTCCCCCCCCATACAGTGGCTCCCCATCCCTGAAGAAGTCATACCACCTCACACACAGCTGAAACCCATCCCTGAGGTAGGGGGGACCCCCCCACAACAGCCCCATCTTGCATGAACAGGCACTGTTCGGAATGTCCTAGCCCCCCACCTCCCCTGCTCCCAGTGTCCCCATCAGTGTTCCATGCATTCCTCCCAACAGCAATCAGACCCCACCCAACCAACCAACCACTGTACCTGCCCATTGGTGCCGAGGTATGGGAGTACCAGCAGCACAGCCCTCCTCACACCTCCTTAGCTGCCAGCCATCCATGTGATGCTGGCAGTGCACTACCCATATATAGCAGTGTACTCCCCAACATCACTAGGACAGGCAGTGGCCTAGGAGGTGTGATGAGGGCTGTACTGCTGGCTGTTGCATGCTGCAGCACTGACAGTCAGGTACATGGGTTGGGGGTTGTCAGTACCGCAGGGTGGGCACTGCACACCAATGTATGGCTGGGGGAATCGTGACCAGGGGGATTGGTTGGTGGTGCTGTACTGGGAGGGGGGGGCATGTGTGCAGAGATATGGGCATGGGGCATAGGTGTGTCAGGATGGGGGGTGACTGCTTACACAGGGACAAAGTATAGCTGTATGCTGGGGTGTGTGGCACTGGGCAGCCATTGGGGATTGGTCCAGGGGTTCTGTTGGTGGGGGAAGGGGGCTATCCACCCTCGCATTGGTCCCATTGGTGTGGGGTAGCAAGGCGGCGGTGTTCTACAATGTGTGCTACCATTGGCAGTATCCTGTTGGGGGAGCACAGCAGTGATGACTGCCTTGGGAACATGTAGCCTGCACCCCACCCTTGCCTGGCACTCAGCACTTCCGAGAATAGTGCAGGCACACCCCTGCACCTCAACCCTGGTCTGCCTCCACCCAGAGATCACCGGTGGTCTGGAGATCCAGTGTATAACAGCCCTGCACCTCTTTGGTGAATCAGGTGCAGGGGTTGCAGTGGATGCGGAGTGTTTACGGGCAGCAGATACATGGCACATAGCCACTCTGCACCCTGGAGAATGGCTCCTATTATAAATAAGAGTTATGTGGGCTTCTTTGCAAACAGTTGGAAAGCTTGATGACTCCATGATAAATTGATATGTTTCTAAATGTGGAACTACAACTTGTTCAGAAATAAAATGAAATCAGTTCCATCAGGGCCTGACTATTTTTATGTTGTCTTGCACGCAAGCGCAAACAACATATTGTGGTAGCTTGGAGTACCAGGTTTTGGAGGTGCGGTCATGTTGAGGTGAATGGCGCCACTGCTTTTTTGGACTGAGCTCTGTGGCACCAATGAAATATCATGCTGTCTATGACAGCACTGCAAAAGCATACCACCAACTTCAAACAATTTTGCTGTGGCTGAAATGAGGGAGTAACCCATCATTGCAGGGCGTGCCTTGCCTGGTGCAACATTTTAATAAACATGGCAGCAGCTGTCACCATCTGCCTCTCACAATCCTGCCAGAAAGCCGATGTTGGGGGTGCCCAATCCCCCTGTCGGCATGCCCCCTTCCCAGTTCATATACAGACTGGTTAGCCCAATCCCCATTGGCATAATGTCCCCCTATTTTAATTTGTCTGCCGAGGGGGGTGCCCAATCCCCCTCAACATCATGCATCCCCCCTAAACACAGACACATTTTCTGTGCTGACAGGGGCCCAATCTCCATTGGCTTCAGTCACCCTCCCAAAAAATCACAGGTGGCACACTGGGAGCCCACCCGAGTGTGCCAACACAAACCTGTAAAAAAAAAAAAAACCTTCCCACAATGTCTTTTTTGTTTTGTTTAACCTGTAAAAGAGAAAACAGGCCCTCATTGTCTCTGGTGCCCCCTCCCCCAACCCACACCCACCCTCTGAGCAACCCACCTCCCCGCACCCCCCCCTCACCCCATACCTCTGAAGCCCAGTGCAATGCTCTTTGGTGGAGCGAGAACACGTCTGCACTCTTCAAAGTCAACTGCAAACTGAAGAAATGCCGTTAAGCTGTATAATGGCATCAATGGGAGGGGTTTAACTTAGGTGGATATCTCAGCCATTCTTGTTACTTTTGGCTCCACATTTTCAACCTTGGATTCTTGGGGCCCCCTCCTCATGAACTCAGTCACTGTCATGTCGTTATTTGGTCCAGAAAGGTGGTTTCGCAGTCACTGCATGGAATCACCTTTTGGGACTGAGTAATGAAATGACAGTGTCACTGTTCATGAGATGGGCTCCTGAAAAGTCTATGTTGCAAATTTGGTGAAAGAATTCCCAAAAATGACTGTGTTACAAGCGTGCATTGCACAGCTTCCATGCACGCTCATAAGTTCAAAAATGTTTAATATTTTCCCTCCAGAGTTTCAACACTGCAATTTTTTCACACCTCCTTATGAATAGTACAGCTGTGATTTTTCACATCCTGCCCAAAATTTGTTTTCGCACAACTGGTGCACAATGGCACAGTTGCTGTAGGAAATCAAGGTTTAGGAAAGATTAAGAATATCATAGTGACACTGTACATGAGCAGAGGTCCCAAAATGCCTATGTTGAAAATTTGGTGAAAGAATTCCAGAAAATGACTGTGTTAAGAGCATGCATTGCTCAGTTTCCACGCTCGCTCGTAACTTTGAGAATTTTTGTTATTTTCACTCCAGATTTTCAACATTGCCATTTCTTCATGCCTCCTTATGAACGGTACAGCTGTCATTTTTCACATCCTGCCTGAAATGTGTTTTCGCACATCTGGCACAGAATGGCGTGGTCACTGTGGGAAATCAATGTTCGGGAGAGATTAACAAAATCACAGTGTCACTGTTCATGAGCAGAAGTCTCAAATGCTTTCATGAGGTCGGGTCACATAAAGGCTATGTTGAAAATTTGGATTGCAAATACCAACAAACGCTAGGGGTGTTAGGGTTTCTAACCATAATGTCCCACCCTGTAGAGACTGACAAGCATCAAGGGTGTGCCTTTGAATTGTCGGCTGTAACGCTCATGCCATTCCACCCCCACCCCCCATTCTGCAGCCAGTGACAGGCATCAACGTGTGCCTTGGACTCTTCAGCCCCAAAGTTTACCCCATTCTTCTATACTGCACCCATCTCAATGTAGTTCCTTATGGAATGGGGTGAGAGTAAGGCCTAAAAACCCCAAGGCACAATGTGATGTTTGTCACAGTCTGCAGGGTAGGGTGAGGTGAAATGGCATGAGCGTTATGGCCAATGACCCAAAGGCACACCTCAATATCTGTTAGTCTTTGCAGGGTAGGGTAGGGTTGATGTCGGTTCCATACTTCACTGCCATTCCTATTATGCATCTCTCTAACTCCTGCACTACCAATGTCAACACCGGCAAGACAACATTTGGCATTGACAAATTCTTGTTTTGATTTTGCTTGCCTTATGAATAAAATATACCTTAGGACTTTTTTATAAGGAGCAAGTTTGTGGTTCTATTACTACAGTACTATGAGTAATCACTGGCTGGGGAATTACATGTTGATCACAGTTTTTTAATCCAAAGTTCCCAAGCTAAGCATTATTCTATTGGTTGATGCAAAATAAACAAAGTCAACAATAATAAACCAGTAACCTGAAAATACCTGTAGTACATTATAGTGTGAATATCTTGCACATCATATTTTATTTTTGTGTTAAATTGTTTTGCAAACCTCTGTTTAATATTGAAGGATTCCATTTATAAAAAGGTTTTTTTTGGTATATAAAATGCCTGACAGATAGAGGCTGGCCACTCCACTAGATTAGGGTAAACAAAGCAATATTTTGCTTATTTTAATGCATTTTAGGGCATTTAAGCATATGCTAACATTTTGCTTGTGACATCTTCAGAGCTGTAGTGGTCCCATATAAACTCTTGCATGTACATTAATTTCTAAATGCCATTAATACTTTAGTGTTCTAGTTCATAATATTATAACCAAGATTAAAAGCCCTGAAAGTCGAGTTCCCAGTTATTTTGTTCCATCACTGGCTACCACGATCACTATGACATTCTTAGCAATGTGTTTCTCTGACTGATAGTGGGCTGTGCACAGCTATCAACTTTTAAATCACTGGTGATCCACCTCAAGGGTTTTGAAAGTGCTGTAATATAGTATGTCTTAGCAGGCACCACTTGGCTTTTATTTCTTTTTGTTTGCCCCTTGAGACATCTGGCCCACACTCCCCCATTGCTGATTAGTTTGAGACGTCAAATCCCTCAATATTTTGACTGGTAGACATGCTAAGCATTTTATTCATGTACTGGTACTTTATAGTTTCTACCATGAATGTCAAGCTTATTTAGAAATAAAGAAGTGATAGTGCACTGTATGATTCTCTTGCAAACCTTTACTTAAACTACTGAACAGTACAACCCATAATCTTAGGTTTTGCAACTGTATGTTAAATCTGATGTTTTATTCTGTATGTTAAATCTGATGTTTTATTCTGCTTTATCACCTGTCTTGTTAGTCTATTGCTTTTTGCCTGTCTAAATACCACTGTAGTGTACTGTCTCTGATGTGTAACCTTTGTAAAAGAGCCTTGGCTCAAAGGAATTTGTAGTCCTAGATGAAATAAATAAAATACATAAATAAATAACCCTGTAGGGTTCCACTAAAAGTGTATGCACACACATAATAGAGTAAAACAGGGCTGCCTAATATAGAATGGACAAGATTAGTGATAGGAAAGTCAGCAATTAGTAGTTTCATCCCCACTTAATGAATTTCACTGCAAATCTCTCTAAAACTCTCTTGATTGGTGAGTCCTAACATCTTGAAGGTGCTCTTTAACAATTACATACTGAGGCCTGCTTTTGTGGCTAGATTATATTTTAGTTATTCATAAAGCCATTTGATTGGTAACCAGTTTGTATGGTTACCTATGATATGAACTACTCAAATTGAGTGACTCAATTTGAGTGACTGTGGAGACAGTGAATATGGCTGTATAGTGAGTGAAATTACAATGAAAGTAAAGGACAGCTATTGATTGAGTATCTAGGCAGAGGTATTACAGTACATGAAGGATAGAAGGTATGTTTGGGAGGGCTACTTCCAGCTGGCCGTCTAGAGTTTAGGGTTAGGTGATGGTCTGTGATGCTGGTGGACTGGGGTTCAGGACTGGAGTGGTATTTCTGTTTTTTGTAGTTTTCAGTGTTACTAGTTTATTTTCTTGTTTTGTTTTTTTAGACATTAGATATTCCATTCCCCTTAGATTGTTTCCTCCCAATGTACTCCCCTTGTTCACAGGTAGTCCCCCTCCATGGTGTAGCCCCCTCCTGTGATTTCCTCTTTTCCCTAGTGTCACCCCCCCCAAGGATTTTATTATGTTAGTTATGGGTGGTGCAGGGGGAAAAGCTCCTGCACAAAGGGGGTGTATGGAGGGCATAGCCCCCACATTGAATGATATTTCTCTGTTGTTTTTCTAGAAATGAATGCAAGCTTGCTTATTTTGTAGGGTGCTGTGGTGTCCTTCTTTCTTATTGCCATCAGCAATATGTAGTCGCTGTTTAATACAACACTCTTTTTGGTGGTGCTCTTATCACATGGTACCAGTTTGTTTGGTATAGTCCCCTAGTAGGGTTACCATAAGCTGCTGACTCTAATGCACTTACTAATTTGTATATTCTGCTATATTCTGTGTTCCTCATAGTCTGTAAAAAAATTGTTAAAGACGTGAATTCAGTGAGAGTACAGTACTTCTTTTGTGAATATGACTATGTCTTGTATGCCTCTGTACCCTGTACCATTGTCTTTAAACTCTGTATGGTATACTACCCAGGACCTTCTTGCAAATGACCATCTGAGCCTTTTCCTGGTGAAATAAATACAATACAATACAACATTCTTGGTTCCACTTTGATTTTTTGGCAAACAGGTCACAATGCAATAAAACACTGTGGGACCCTAGATGGGCATCCCACTGGATGCCTGCCTGGGTCCGCTAAGCCACCCTCGCCACCCTGCATGGTGCTGTGCACTGCAGGGGCAGGGCCACTGACAGGTGCCCTGTGGGTGCATGCAGTAGTGAATACTGTGCACTTTGTGTCTGTCCAGGGCCACAGAACTATGCAGGTGGGATACACTCCTCTGGTTTGTTTTTCTAGCACCTTGGAGAATCTCCCTCATTATGCATGGGCCTGTGCCAAACATGTTTAGGCATAGATAGTGCAGCAGTTCAAATTAACAAATAATAACATGGGTTATAACAGTGACATTGTCAAGCAAAGGAAATGAAAAGATTCACACAGAGCATTACTGTTTCCTTAGACTATGTCACTGAACTGTCAATATAGAATTTCTATTACCCCAGCATATGAATAAGACAGATGTAATTTATTAAATGCAACCTGAAGCATTATTCTGCCTTATTCATGAGGTGGTATAAAAAGGCTATATTGAAAATTTGGGGCAAAGATGCTAAACAATGAAAATCTAATAAGTTAAAAGGCCTTAAAAAGCCATTATTTATTTATTTTTTTTATTTTAGTCTTTGGTAACTGGGTAAGGCCCACTAGGCACAAGTGCTTGTTTTCAGGGGCAACCTGGGAGCACTGGAGAGTTAAGTAACTTGTGGACTTTTGTTTTCAGTGAGTTACTAGTCAGGCACTGTATGAAGAGGAGCTTCACTGGTCATGACAGGATTTCAGCACTGTACCTTATACTGGAAAGAGAGGGGTGGGAGCATGGTTGCTGAGACAGGGGTCATTGAAGAGTGTGGGGTCACTGGGGGGATAGTAGACATTGATGGATGTTTTTCTTCTTTTCAAGTATTAAAATTAAAAGTAACATTGAGGGACAGTGTTAGTTACATGTTCTGCCACTGGAGATTGTGTACCCCAGTGTCAATGGGTTATTTGTCACATACTGTTGTGGGAGGTTGCTAGCCAGCATGGGGGCTGCGCACACTAGTGTTGATATCTGTGTGTGTGTGTGTGTGTGTTGTTCCTGGCACCAGTGGTTGGGCACTGCAGTGTTGGAATTCTGAATTAGGTGGGTCAGACAAGAATGGGCAATTCTAGGGGCAGGGTTGAGCACCTGTCACTGGTATAATTTAGCAGCTGGGTAAGGTGGGAGGGGGTAATACCAATGCCAGGATTGAACTCCCACTGCCAGGTTTGAAAATGCGCTGTGGTAGTGTTTTTTCTTGTGGATGTTGATATGGCAACCACAGACAGGAAACAGCTGTGGCCACTGTGCAACATCTCTTCTATTCCCTAAGCAACAAAGCAATGAACATAATGACAATGTGTGAAGAAAACAACTTAGAAAAGGTTGCCTGTGTTGTGATTGAATAAGCACTTAAAAGGAAGAAGGTGGCTAGTGGGCAGAGAATAGTGGAGTGTGGGTGGAATCTGGTGTGAAGATTGGGTATTCTGAAGCTCTGATAAGTGGAGTAGGGCCAATCACCCAAACGCCCTTTCACAGCTCAGGATGATTGCAACATGTTTGCATACCTTTGGCTTCTGAATATAAAAAGCAGAGATAGATGCACAACTAAAGATAGATATTGAGAAAATAAAGTAACATTTAAAATTATTAGCAATGTAACAAGGTCTCAAGTACTTTCATATAAAGCTTTTGACAAATGAGGTCACTCTCTTATAGAAGCAAGCAGGGGTTCAGTTAACTCCATTTTTGGAGTATTTGACTTCCAAAAAAAAGGCAGAAAATTCCAAAATAAAAGGGGAGGAAGTCATTGACTTCTAGATGTAAAACATGAAATTAGATGACTTTCAAAATTGTAGGGATTGAAGTCAGAAATGATGGATTTTATTGAAAGAAATTGTATTTTATCAATGTTATATGTATTAACATCCATAAATTGGTCCATCATAGAATACTCACATCCACAAGTGGGATTCTAGAAGTATTTTGACTTCAAAAAATTTGGAACGACTTTCAGATTTTGACTCATGGAAGTTTTAGACTTCAACTAAAAATAAATTAACTGAACTCCTGGAAGCAAGTGGGAATGATTCAAAACAGAGTTAGCAGGAAAAGCCTCAGACAAGCTCAGACAAGACTGACATCAGACACAACTGAAAATAGTGCTGCAGAAATGAATACAAAACAGATTACAGAGGCAAACAGTTTAGGCAAGTTAAATTATTTAAAGATTTTTACTGCACACAACAATGAATTGTATGATGCATAACATCACATACTTTCTATATGAGATATTAGGAGGTCATGAAGAACTGTGGCTATGCATTTGCTCTTTAACAGTCTTATGGAAGTTTAGTCTCTATTACATCAAGTTGGCAAACCCCAAAGACAACTTTAAATAAGTGAATCTGCCCCCCCCCAAGTTCAGTAAACAGTTTTACAATATATTGTTGGATAGTAACACTCTATCCACCATCCTGGTGGTGTCATTACTTATTGTACATCCTCACTTGGTGAAATGTGTACCAAACCCCCACCCTCTACCCTAACATAATCTAGCTAACCTATCCTAAACTACACTATACCTAATCCTCTAACATATTTAAGTGAGATTAGTGTTTAGTAAATTTAACACTGGAGTCCACATCTTTTTCAAATTTTACTACAGCTTTAGTATCATAATAATAGATTGTTTTCCAGTTGGCTGCTTTCTAGAAACAAATTTCTCCATAAATAGAATCCTGGGGGTTTACATCTTTCCAGAGACAAGCTATACATCTCTAGTATGTATCAGTCCCATATTCATGGTTACATGGAGGTTATCCAAGGGAAGTTTTTGGACATTCAATATCCCTAATAAGCATAGCTCTGGTTCAAATACAATACCTATCTCAGAAATGTTATTCAAAGTAAAAATTACCTTGCCCCAAGGATCTCAATTTAGGGCACTGAACAATCACATGTATAAATGTACCCTTATAGATCCCACATGTTACAAATAGGACATATATTTGAGTTAAATTTATTTAGTAAGTGAGGAGTATCATAAATTCTATGTAGAACATTAAATTGAATCCGATTTAGCTGTACACTTCTTGTTGGTTTCATTAATTTTAGAGCTGTTTCCCATCACCCTCCTCTAGTATACCATATTGGAATTCCTTTTCCTTTGAATGTGTCTCGTTAATTTAATACTAGAGCACTGGAATTAAATAAGTGATTTTGAACTGGAGCAACTATCTGTGAGTCTCTCCTTTCCCCTATATGTATAGTTGTGCCTTTTTAAAGCTATTTTTGACTCAAGCATGAGCTCTAGACCCAGAAATATAAGTGAAATCAAAATGTATTTTGTCAAAAACAATAAAGACACAGATAAAAAGTGGCAGTGGAAAACTCACAGTGCACCTACTTCTGCAGAAAGAATGATGCAGGAAAATATAATTGAGAAACCCCCTGCCCCCCTTAAAAAGGGAAGAGGAGTAGAAGGTCCTTAGAATCTGATAAACATACCCTTCCTAGGGGAGATCAGAATATTGTTAAAGTCTGGTTAGGAGGACATGAATTAACAGCTACTAAAGCAGCAGTACTATGGGAAATGGCTTTCTTGATTATGCTGTCTTGTGAATGCACTGATGTTTGTTAGTACTGACCTGGCCATTTTTCTTGCAGCAAAGTTTGTTTTCTACCAAAATATATCAATTTTTAATCCATGGATGTTTGTTTACAAATCTCGGTGGTTGACCTGTGTCTCCCAACAGCAAGGCAGCATGGATGATTCTGGGTAGAGCAATGCTGCCGCTTGTCTCCTCTTCCTGCTTCTGACATGTGTCTGCAGCACTTAGATGCAGTATCTGTGTGTTGTGTTTGCCTAAAGTTTCCTCCATCATGAGTTCCTCTGGTGACACAGGCAGTGCAATTTCCCAGTTAGTGCTAACACACCTTTACTTATTTTCTTGACTTCGTCTGTTTAAATTTCCTTTGCAGCAGTGTGGCTTGTACTCCTGCCTTCCTACTACAGTATTAATCAAGAGTATCGGCACTGAATCTACAGTACTTTGCAAGGGTGTCATCATAAACCTTCTTGCATTTAGTGCCTTCAGAAAAAGGCTATAATATCGGTTTTGAATTGTATAATTATTATGGTTATTCTTCCTGTAAAAAATGCAGTATATGCAAGCAATTCTGCAGTAAGCACTGAATACACAAATAGGAGTGTCATTTGCTAACTTGTCAAGTACAGCCATTTTTGTCATTGAAAAAGCAGTTGCTGACAGCTGTATCTCACCATATGACATCAGTTTTTGAGGGTGCAGCACACTATTTGTTAGGGACACAACAGTGCCATTGTTGTTTGTTTAGGGGATGCTATGTCAATAAGGGAGTGATGTCATCAGCTGGTAGCTGCAATCTACTTGTCATAAAATTGCCCTGTGTGTGTCACTTCTTGGGGTGATCTTGAAAACATGTTCCCGGTGGCATGAATGTGCAAGCATTGAGCCTGTATTTAGCAATTATAATGTTGATTTCTGTGCTACAGTAATTTACAGTACCTACGTTGCATTGGTGGTAGCGTTGCGGGGGTACATGAATTGGAATAAAGACATGCTTCTGTTTTGGGGCTGTGGTGGGGAAATATATGTGTATGTCAGCCTTGTAAACCTCAGGGCATTTCTGGTATGGTTGATTAGCAGCTCAGCTTATGATTACTGTGTCTGGTAAGATAGCCATTTTCCTTAATCCAGTCACCATAACCTAGATATTTTTCAGGCAAACCAGCAGCGTGTCCCTTGTCTACAGTGCTGGATGCTGCTCCATTTATTGACACACTGAAACTTGCATTCTTGTGATGGTCTGCATAGACTGCTATTGCATTTAATTATTTTCAGTATTAGCTGTCATCCTTTTATTTATGCCATGCATTTATCATGGAGAACCATGGCATGGAGCATGTTATACATTCATGGGGTCATATGAGGGTCTCATTACCTGCGGAATTACCAGGGTTACATTCAGTGACTCCATTTTTGTAACACAGTAAATCATTGGTGCTGTGGGTAACATACTGTATTCACTGGTGTGAACTGTGTCATGCAGCACTAACAACCTAATGCAGTTCCTTTCTGAAAACACAAACAATTTTTTCCTCCTGCATACCTGTGAATTTTGTCAGTCTGACATAAGCAGACATTATGCGTAGTGTCATGTCACCATTCTTATCTTCAGTGTACTGTGTGTTCATATATCGTACCACACTATGTGGTATGTACTTTTGCATCCCCTGGCCACTGTTCAGTGCCCTTATTTAGGTGGCAATATAAATTAGAGGTCACGACTGTCAGCTCCTGACTGTGTTTTCCACCTTTCCCACCAAGTCTATGGCTGTGCATGTAGTTGAACAGTGTAGTTTGGAAGTTGCTGCTCAACACTTGTTCCATGTTCACACCCTGACTCAGTTGCTGTGCAGGAAAATGAAAATGGGACTTTAGAATTTCCTGATGATCATTTGCCACACACTCACACACACAGTCAATGTCAGTGGAACGAGTTTGACAGAGAAGGTTTTGAGTGGCAGCTCCATAGTAGGCCCATGCTCACACACTTACTTGGTGGTACCAGTGTGAGGTGAACAAGGATTGTTTCTTGTTCCTGCACCTCACTCACCCGATGCTCACACACTGAGTCACTGGCTGTGCACGTAGTTTGCCAAGGATGCTCAGATTTTGGTTCTCCTATGAAGGTCCATGGTCACACAGTGACTCAATGGCTGTGCAGTTACTCAACTTGGATGATCCATATTTCATGTTTCTTACTGTCAGCATGCAGACATTTCAGCTAATTTCCCCATAGAGGAAGAAACCTGGTAATCTGTCTGATGAAATGGACCATTTGCCATATGTAGTCTTCCCTTTATACTGCCCATGACTCTTGAGACAGATGTCAACATCTAGGCCTTATTCACTGTTTTTTTACACCCTTGTGTCTCAATTCATTCGCCTGCTCTCTTGAATCCCATCACTGATCTTGCTATTACAAAGTAGTCTGGTAACCTGTTCCATTGACCCACCACTGTCTTGGTGAAGTATTGTCACAACACATTACCTTTTGAACTGTCTCCCTCTACTTTTAATGTCTGTCACCTTGTTGCTATGTTGTCACTAATTGTTAAAATACTCACTTCCATTAACCTTTGCATTCCATTTAAATATTGAATATTTTCAATCATGTTTCCTCTCTCCCTTCTCGTTTACAGTGTGTACAGGCTGATGTCCTTCATGCATTCCTCATCAAATCGGTTATGCATGCACTGCACCATTTTTGTGACCCTTGACTGGACCATTCTGCTCTTGCTGGTGTGGTCTCCATAAATGAACCACACACTCAAGGTGTGCCCTCGCTATGGACGTGTACAGTTGCATGATCACCTCCTCCACCTACTCGTGATACTCTGGTCTATGCTTGCCAGGCCAGCTAGTTTTCAAAGCAATTTCACTAATTCCTGCATGATCTGTGTTCACCCTTATGTTCACACACTGAATTAGTGGCTCTGGAGACACTTGGGGAAGCAGTGTCATGACTTTTGTCTACACATTATACCCATATAGACTCAGTGACTGCGATGGAGGTAAACAAGGAATGTCTGCACGGTGTGCTGTTGTCAAGAACCATTGTCACACACCAAGTCAGTGAACGTACAGGGATTTGGACAAGGAAGATCCGTATATGTTGCTCCTCAATCTGCCAACTCTCACCCACTGTCTCATTGGCTGTGGAGGGATTCGGAACATCAAGTTCAGGACTATTGTCTCATGGTTAGGCCCAATGGTCACACACCGACTCAGGCTGTGGACTGAGTTAAAGAACAGCAAAATCTTGCATTTCAGGAGGGAGGAGACCAGGAAAATGTGTGAATTGTGGGCACGCATCAGAGCGGATATGGGGGTGGACCAAAGGTGGTCCATCGTCAATGAATGAATACTGGTTTCCACAGATGACTGCGTTATTCTCTAGGAGAACAACTCAAGGTCCGAAGCGACAAGGTGGTTCACTTCTGGGGTAGTCCAGGCAGTAAGGGAAAACAGGTTGGCCTATCTAAAATTCAAGAAGACAGAGAGAGGTGGATAGGGAAAATTACCTAAAGTTTGATATTGAGGCAAGTAATACAGTTCTGTGAGCAAAGGCACATAAGGAGCTAGAGATAGGTGAAGGAATTAAGAAGGGGGAGAAGGCTTTCTTTTACTTTAGCAGTGACAAAAGAGACATGAAGGAAAGGGTTGTTAGTCTTAGTAAAGGGGAGGGGTATAATGGTGGAAAAGCAGAGATAGTATATGAATAATTCTCTTCTGTCTTCACCAGAGAGAAGGGCAGACCAGTGCGTTCAGGAGGGAAAAGAGGGGCTGGGGGATGGGTTCATAGCTGTAGTGATAGAGGAAGACAGAGTGTGGGAGGGGTTGCTGCCATTGAAGGTGGAGAAATCACCAGGCTCAGACATTGTATATGTAAGAGTACTAAAGGAACTTGCAGATAGAAACTGGCAGGGCCACTGACAAACCTACATAATGGTTCACTGGAGGCAGGTGTGGTACCAAAGCGCTGAAGAACAGCACATGTACTTGTCCTCCAAAAAAGTAGTCACAAGGATGACCATGGGAATCTCAGACTAGTCAGTGTGACCTCCATTGTGGCCACAGTCATGGAGACCATACTAAAGCAAAGCTTTTTGAAATACCTAAAGGAGCATGGTGTCCAGGATGTGGGGCATCTCATTCACTTCTTTGCCTGTGTCAGTAAAACAGTACACTGGGGCGAAGCAGTAGACATCCTGTATTGTATCTTGATTTCAGCAATGCCTTTGCCTCTGTGAGTCAAAAAAGGTTGATCAGAAGTTGGTGGATCTCTGGTTTGGGAAAAAGATGGGTTGCAAAGTGGGGGAGGGACAGAAACCAGAGGGTAGTTGTTGGGAGGGGGGGACTTACCTGGCACCAGAGAGGTAAACAGTGGTGTCCCTCAGGGCTCAGTGCTGCATCCTGTGTTGTTCAATGTCTTCATCAATGCCGTTGGTGATGGCATTAAGGGCAAAATGTACATATTCATGGATGATACCAAGTTCTGCTGGAGACTGGACCCAGGTGAAGGGATATAGGACCTACAGGATGATCTGGAAAAGCTGTGGAGGTGTTCCAGGATATTTCAGCTTGGAAACAATGCCAAAAAATGCAAACTTATGCAAATTGTACCCAACAATCCCTAAACAGAGTCTGACCTGTGTTGATTCTGAGTATCTGCATCAAACATGGAAAGGGCCATGGAGTGATGATCAAAAGTAACCTGAAGCACTATACGCAGTGCAATAAAGGAGAAGCTAAGGCAAGCAAGATGCTGTGATTCATATCTAGGGGTTTCAGTATTAGGAGACAGGAGGTTATACTGCACTTGTATGGGTCACTGGTATGGCCACATCTACACTGTGTAGTTCACTATTTTTGGCCACACCTCATAAAAGACATATATGTGCTGCAGAAGGTCCAGAGGAGGGCTACAAAGATGACAGCAGGTTAGCAGGGTATGGCATATATGAACATGCGAAATTGCCAGCAGATACAGGCCAGTCAGTCTATCTACTCTGCTCAACTTTGCAGCACTTCAGTCCATTAGGCTGCAGCTACCCATATGCCCATCCCTATCTCCCGCCCCCTCCTAGTTTGTAACATCCCCTTGTATCTGTCCCACCCCCTGTTGAAGTCAACAACACTCTGTAGCAATACGAGTTCCTCTGGCAGACTGTTCCTCCCTGCCACCACCCTTTCTGTGAAATAGTGTCTCCTCAATTCCCTCTTGAACCTGACCCCTTACAACTTCATACAGTGTCCCCTGGTTTCCATTCCTCCCTTCAGATTGAACATACACCTGGTGTCTACTCTGTTCAAACCCTTCAGGTACTTACATACTAACATGCTAAGAAGTCAGCAGATTAGGGCCTATGGTCTATCAAGTCTGCTCGACAATCAGTGCCCTCCCCGGGCACCGTTGTTTCCCCCTCTCCCTACCTCCTTGCCAGGACCCCAACCCCCCAGGAGGCTCTGGGATTCAACCTCCCCCTATACATATCCCAGCCTTTCTTGAACCCTGCCACAGTTGCAGCAGCCACCAACTCCACGGGCAGCACATTCCAGGGCTCAAGGCTTACCCTGTTTATTCCTTTGAGTTATTTGAAGACCTCTATCATATCCCCCTGTTCCTTCTCTCCTCCAGTGACTACAGGTTGAGCCCCTTCAGCCTCTCCTCATAGGATCCCCCCGCCCAGTCCCGTTATCATCCTGGTCGCCCTCCTCTGGACCCTCTCCATATAAGCAATGTCCCTCTTTAAGTAGGGATGCCAAAACTGCCCAAAGTATTCAAAGTGTGTTCTAACTAGGCAATTGTACAGTGGAAGGAGCAGTTCCCCACTCCTTGAGGTAATCCCCCTGGCTATGCACCCCAGCATTTTATTTGCTTGAGCCACAACCCTTCTACAGTACTCTGAGTTATTCATTCTGGTATCCACCACCACCTCAAGGTCGTTCTCTCCCTTGGAAACCTGCAGTGCCTCCCCCCCCACCAGTGTATTCATGAGCCTTTTTTGGCCTCAGGTGTAGAACCCAGCATTTCCCAGCACTGAACTTTAGCTTCCATGCTTTTGACCACCTCCCCAGAGTCTCCAGGTCCATTTGTACAGCCAGCTTCCCTTCCTCCCTTTCCACCACTACCACAGCTTCCAATCATCGGCAAAGAGGCTCATCCCACTCATGATACCTATTCTGATGCCTGAGATATAGATGTTAAACAGGAGTGGGCTCAGTACCGACCCATGAGGGACCCCACTAATGACCCTCCTGGAGGATGAGACCTCCACCCCATCCTCACCTTCTGTATATGCCCCGCTAGCCATTTTCCTATCCACCTGACCATCTGTTCCCCAACCCCCATATCCTGCAGCTTCCCCAGTAGCCTGGGATCTGGCACTGAGTCAACTGCCCTGCTGAAGTCCAGAAATAAGACATCCACTGGTCTGCTCTGATCCAGTACACTAGTAACCCCTTCATACAAGTTCACAAGGTTGGTCTGACATGATATGCCTGAAATGAAACCATGCCTGTGCTCATCTAGGTGACCCTGTGCCTTCAGAACCCCATTCAGTCCCTCCTTCAAGATGACCCCCATCACTTTTCCCACTACCGACATCAGACTAATTGGCCTATAGTTTCATGGCTCCTCTTGTGCACCACCCTCGTGTATAGGCACAATTTGGGCCATCCTCCAGACATGAGGTATCCATCCCAACTGCAGGGAGGAGTTAAATAGGCCTACTGGGAGGGGGGGGCAGCCAGGGTATCGGCCATCTCCTTAAGCACTCTGGGATGTATCCTGTCTGAACCTGGTGCTTTTTCTCCCCTTAGGGCCCTGAGGGCGTCCCTGACCCTCCCACTGAGGATTACAAAATCCATTGCCCCTTCTTCATCTGCTGGTCTCCTCTCCCTCTCTCCTTGCAGTGCCACCCCCCCATCTTCCTTGGTAAAGACAGGCAAAAAAAATCATTTAGTACCTCCGCCTTCTCCCCCTGCCTCCTCCTCCACCCACGCACTCCCCATTCTCAACCTACTAATCTGCCTCTTCCGTTTTCTTCTTTCCCCAATATACCTGAAGAACCCTTTATCCTCTCCAATCCCCTGTGCCAATCTCAGCTCCACCATCACCTTGGCTGCCATCACCACCCTGGTGACCCTCTTGGCTAACTCATCATACTCCCCCTTGGATATAACCCCTCGATAACATTTGTATCGAGCTGTAAGCAGCCTTTTTTTCACTCACCACATCCTGGACCTCCTTTGTCCACCAGCTCGACCTCTTAACTTTGCCACACTTGTGTCTCTCCCTCATTCGGGCCTTGGCAGCCTTCAGGGGTCACTTTTTAATAATTTCCCACCGTGTCTCTGTGCCCATGCTTGGTGCGATCTCATCTAGGTATCCCCTAATGGATCCTCTCCATCTCCCCTCTAAAATCATGTCTTTTCTGTATGTTCCATCCACCACCCTAGTTCAAGGGAGAAGCAGACCATGGCATGATCACTTCTTGCCAGAGGGTCTCCAACAACTAAGTCCCAGTCTGATAGGACCACACCCAGGACGTGTCCTTCCCTTGTTGGATCACTCACCAGCTGGGCAAGGAGCGCAACCTGGAAAATTTCCATCAGGTGCTGCTCTCTGCCTGATGAGGATGCCATAGTTCCCCAGTCTGCTCCTGTCATATTCGATTCTCCCAGCACCAGTTTTGCCCTCCCCCTACCACAGTGATCCCTCATGCTAGCCACCAGGCCTTCCTCCTGCTTCTCCCCCTGCCTGGTTGGTCTATATACTACCCCCATCTTCACCTTTTTGCCCCCGGAGCCTGCTGAGTGACCCATAAGGCCTTCACCTGATCCCCTAGTTCCTCAGCCCTGCTTATTCCTATGCCATCCCTAATGATAAAAGCTCCCCTTCGCCCCTTGACTCCACCCTATCCCTTCTAAACGTGGCGTACCCTGGTAGGTTTATATCCCAATCATGTCTGGCAGTGGCTCAAGTCTCTGTGACAGCTGCCATATCCACCTCTCACTGCTAAGAGCACCTAAAGCTCTGGCATCTTGTTTCCCATGCTCTTGGCATTAATCAGGACCACCCTCCAATGTTTCCCCTTGCCCCCCTGTCTTGAGGCCTCCCTGTCACCTGTCTACAAGGCCCCTTCTGTGCAATATCAGGCACTCCTACCCTGTGGCACCCCACCTCATGCAGGAAAAGGCCAGATCATTCATGGCCTGGCCTGCCAAGTAGCCACCTCCCCCCACTTGAAGGTCTCAATCATATCCCCTCTCTCCCTTCTTTCTTTAAGGGTACACATGTTGAGCTCTCTCATTGTGTCCCCATATGGTCTGTTACCCAACCCCAGGATCATTTTTTTTTTGTCCTGTTCTGTACCTCTCCAGTAGTCTGATGTGCCTTTTCAAGTAGGGGTGCCAGAATTGAATTCAGTACTCTAGCTGCGGTCTCACTAGGGACCTGTACCTTAGCATCCTGTTTGCCTGTGTTGCTGCCTTCCTGCACTGAGCAGAGTGGTTCATCACCCCTGTTACCAGCACTCCCAGATCCTTCTCCTCCTTGTATTTTGTTAATGGACACCTTAAAGCCAGTAACTGTGTCCTGGGTTCTTGCCTCCTAAATGCATCACTTTGCACTTCTTGGCACTGAAACTAAGCTGCCAAATGTGAGACCATTCCTCCAATTTTGCCAAATCTTTCTGATGTCCCCCCAATCTACCTCGGCACAAATGTTTGTGTTGTCTCTTAAGAGATTGATCTTGCTTTTAATCCCTACTGCAATATTGGCCATTAAAATGTTACACAGCGCACCGGGTCATAATGTTATATTCTTAATAGCATACGGCATTATGGCAAAACACGGACCTGTGCGCACTTTGAGTTGGATCCCCGCTGCAGTTGACATTTTTAGTGGGGGAGTCTGGGGGCACAGCCCCCCGTAATGGGGGTGTGTGGGGCAGAGCCCCCCACAGAACAATAAATAAAAGGAAATTGCACAACGCGATTCTGCTGTGCAACATTACGAACCCGTGCCATTACACAGTACCAGTCCCAGCACTAAGCCCTGTGTAACACCACTTCTTACTGCCCTGGGCTCAGATGCCCCCCACTGCTACCTTCCATGAACCATGACACCATTTTTACATTATATATTATTTTTAAAAGCCACTGCAGTTGTGTTTTTATTGTTATTGTATTCGTCATTTACATGTGGCATCCAGGACAACCTTGTAAATGAGCTTGCTCAAAGGTGAAAAGCCTGGTTAATTAAAGTTTGATTGATTGACTGATTGACTGCTTACACAACACATCTTTTACTTGTACAAGGAAGCAATACTCTATTAATAATTGCTAAAAAACAGTGATGAACTTTGTCAGTAATTCTTCTTCTGTCTAAACAAGGAACGTCAAGATGTTTCAATCTCGAGTTGTATCTTGTCACACTTAAACTCAATGTGGGTGGATGTAAAGATGTCAGGACCCTGCCTTCCATGACTTAAAACAGGCCAGGATATGTTGTCGATCACTGGCCATGTTGGTGGGTGTGGGGGATGGGGATGTCCGCAGTCAACAGTTAACAAGGTCTGTCACCTGGTGACAGGCTGCGACAGAGCTACCCACATGTGTGACCTCAAAGATCGCTCAGACTGGCTAAATTTTGAGTGTTGCCTTAAGTACCACACATGCTTCCTGGTGAAGAAAATACTGCAGTGGAATCTCACCCCACCTAGCCTACAGGGCCTCATCCAACCCTCCTTCCCACAAAGATTCACCAGAAGTACCTCCAAGGTCCCCTTATTGGTCCCCCGGTGCAGGACATCTATGGGTCAGAGAACCTTTTATCACAGAGCTCTAAGCTGGCTAAATGACCTACCTATTGCTCTAACTGCTGGCACAAAAATTGGCCCTTTTAAAACCTCACTCAAGGTATTTCTCACTAACAACTCTACTTGCGACTGCTCCTAGTAGTACTATACAAACCCGGCCTCTGCCACCTCCCTCACTCTGTCTTTACAATCTGTATCCTGCTTTCCGAAATTTCTGCCGCTGTTGTTGCACATGACTCTGGGCTGTCTCTGCCCTCTGCTAAGGAATGTTACTCAGTTTCTTTTTTGTACCTACTGTTGTAATATATGGACTGTTTGATGTCCGGCACCTGTTCTTGTGATGTTTTACTATCTGCTGTTTTGCACATGACTCTGGGCTGTCTATGCCCTCTGTTATGTTATGTTATGTTAGTTCTTTACCTTACCTGCTAATGTACTATGTGGACCAATTGATGTCTTGTGCCTGTACTTGTGATGTTGTACTGTGTTTACCGATGAGTAGCCTTTGCAAAAGAGTCTTTTTCTCAAAGGGTGTAATTCTGAAGTTTCAATAAATAAATAAACAGTTGACGCTGCCACAGGACACCACGCTGAGTAATTGAACACGTACAAGTAACAATGAAACAGGAACGTGTCATACAGTCCAGTGCTGTTCATCCTGGTATGGTTAAGCTAAGTATGTCCGCTATTACAACTCCTGACTCAAACTTTTCCCAGCTCTGAGTCACTGTCTGTAAATGGATATGAACTATACCCTGTGAAGCTGCCACTATAATGCACAGGCACGGTGATATTGGTGATCTGTGCCTGATGGTGGATACCTGTTCCGTGACATCTGCAATGTCAGAATTGTTCAGGTTCTCTTTCTCATGCTGTTACTCACTATCTGTAAATGTCTGTTAACTCAGCCAGTACAGCCATACCTTGTCTGACAGACACCTGGGTAGTGACTTGATCAGTGGCCTTGCTGTGATTTGATGACTACATTTCAGCATTCACTGCTCGTGTCTATATTCTGGTGCCACCGATAGAATATGTTTGTTGATGTACACCAACAATTAATTTTCATATTTGCTCCAAGTATTATACCAAGTGGTAGGCAAAGGCAATGTATTATTACTTGTCACAGTCCCCCAATATCTGCACCACTATGCTTACTCTACATTAACAATTTCATTGTGTCTTGTTGAGTGACATGGCATCCTTCCATCATCAGCAAGCAATCAAAAACGTGACACATACATGTGCTTACATAGACTGTGACAACAATGCTGTGTCTCATAATGTCACTTTCCATTAACAGAGGCTATCCTCTTCAGAAACAACAGAAAGTATGGGGAGTGCTTCCATGACTTCACTTACTGAGACACACAGGATAGCCTCATGTGGACTCCGTGAATCAGGAGTAGAGGTGCAGGACACGGTCATGGAGCGACCTGTGTCACAGTATCACATGCTCGTGACAGAGGAAGACTTGGGCATGCACGTCGAGCTTTAATTACCTACACCTACGCTGAGGAGCAGGAACTGCTCATCTGGGAGCAACAGCTGAAATTCAGGTACCAAACAGCGTCTTAATTTTGTTTTTTATCAAAACACATAGAAGTCATAGAGGGGTTGCAACATTTACAGAATTGCATAACTCCACTACCACAGTGCATGGATACTGTGTGACTAACATGTACTGAGTGTATCACTTCAGTATGTCCCTGTTGATTATATTCTTTCCAGTGTTGCTTGTGAACATGCATGTGGGTTCTATGCACAAATCAGCAGTAATTATGTGCTGGCTGTGCATATACCACGTGCATATGTCCACACCTGCTGACAGGTGTGTACATATAGATATGTACAACAGATGCACACCTGTTCACACCCCTGCCACCCCAGCATGCAGAACTATGTAGTGCAGCAGGTGGTGTTGTTGCAGTCCAGGGTTGGCATCCAATCTGATGTCCAACATGGGCCGAAAGCCTATCCCTTATGCTGTGTGGCATGGGTACATGTGCTTGAATTCCTACTGCAGGCATCATAACCCACATAGCAATGTTCCTGAGCCACACTTTGGAGGCTCCCCACCAACACACAGCTGTCACCCACATCGTACAATGATGCGACCCATATAGATGCCCTTGTACGTGGCTGCCACACCCACAACCTGCCATACCACAGTAAATGGAACCACTTGCCACACTTCAACCCCTCTGCATTCCTGTGGCACCACACAACCAGCCTCCGTCACCCATACCTGTGATGCGATGCTGTCCAGGACATGCCAGCAGCACAGCCTTCTGCACACTACCATGGCAATCTGACACATGTGGGCCAGCATCAGCTGCATGCCAATGTGTACATGACATGGCTGGTGGCTGTGACGGTCAGAGGGTGGCTGTGCTGCCGGCCATCTGTGGTGCAGTATCGGTTCACAGGTATATGTGTTGTTGGGGTGGGTGTGCATTGCCTTGGGGTGGTGTGATGATAGGCTTGGCAGATGGGGCATCATTCAGGGATCTGCAGAGTGTGTTGAAGGTGTGAACCATGGATGGCGCATGCAGGGGTGGGTGTCAGCGGGTGGCCACGGTGGATCTCCATAGTGGTCCCTGACCTCCTAGTAGTGCCTCCTATATTACCTTAAAGGTAAAAAATGTCAGATCTCGCTTTGGCTGGGCATCCACTAGCCACACTCTTCCCCAGCTATAGAATAACCTGCAAAAAACTCTGACATTAAAGTCTAAAGTCAGCATCTCAGCCTTCAAAGCACTCTATCTTCAGCACAATAAAGAATCCTGTGTTTGCTAATCCTGACTAAACTACTCCCCTTATCATTCTTGTCATGGCTTCATCCTAGATTCTGATCCCAGCTAGTGCATGGCCCTCTCCCCTCCCCATTCCCTCTTCTGTTGCCTCCCTTCATCTCTTCACCCCACTGTCCTTTGCTGATCCCAGCCTCTGCCTGGCCCTCTCCCTTCTACTTCATCCTTTCTTCTCTCCTACTTTCATTTATCCACTGCTCTTGTCCCAGTAGTATATCCACTCTCCCCACCCCCTGCACCCTCTGTCTAATCCCCTTCATTAGGTTCTTCATTTACCTCTGCACCCCCAGTTCATACTCTCCCCATTTGCCTCCAATCTACTCGCCCTCCACCCCATCCCTGCCCCACTGCCCCTATTCTATCCCCCTACCTGTGCTCCAGGGCCCATTTGTTCTTCATGGTGCTTCAGGGTCCCCAGTCCCTTCCCCATGGCTACTGCCACCCCATCTTTTCACTGTTGCTGACCTTATCTGTATTACTGTTGTTAGCCCAGTTTCTTATCTGTAAACATTTGTGGCACTTATCCTGCATTTCCTTGCAATGTATTGTCCATGCTTGTTTTTGATCATGCCTGTGTATCATTATTTATGTGTATTACCCTGTTATCTTGTATTTGTGTTCACCCAGGTCCACCTTGAAAAGGAGCTCTGCTCAATGGTGTTTGCCTGGTTAAATAGAGATTTTGATTGATTGATTGATTGATTGATTGACCTGGCAGTGTGGGCAATCCGCATGGACTGGGTGGCACAAGTGTGAATGCGTGGGGTGCATTGCTGGCTTACAGCAGTGTTCTCCCTATCATACCCTGCACCCCAAGGCCAGCACTACACGCGATTCTGCATGGTGCGTACTGCTGCCATGCTCCCACAATGCTCCCTGTGTGGTGCAGTGCACAGAACAAGAGGATCAGGTGCATAGGGGCTGCGCGCACCCTGATGGTGCATTGGGCATGGGGGGGTGTATTGAGTGAGGAGTGGCTACATACCGCATTTACGCTGCACATAACTGCTACAAGGGATAATGCATAGGGCCCATGGTGTGTGTTTCTCACAGTTGCTGATGAGGGATCTCTAGTCCCTTTATTATTCTCTTTCTAAGAGCTTTTTTTGTCCCCTGGAAGGTACGTCACACTTGCTATCGACCAGATCCCACCATTCATTATATACAAACATCTTCAATGTAGCCATGGCTTGTGCACCACATGTGGTGACTGGTCTCAACGTACTCAGTTTGTCTGGTGTTTTGTTAATTCCATGGTATGGCATTGCAGTTTGATTTTTTCAGTGGCTCCATCCTCTGTGGGTGCCAGGTATTGTCACCTTACTGTGCTGCTGTGCTCACAGCTTCCTACAGGAGACTTTTGCTGCCAGTCCCTTTTCTTCCACCCTCCATAGTCATGAGCTCAAACATCCACTACCCAGACAGTCATCTCTCTCCCCGGTTCGCATCTGAACAAGGGTTGTTGTTGTTGCTAGCAATACCACTAGCTGTTGTTGTTGTTAGTTTTATCAGTGCCCTCTGCTGACTTACTCCTGAGTGTTTCCCATGAGTAGCATGCATGTTTATGGATACTGACCCTCACACATGCTGTCCTTCTCTGTTTGTCAAGTTCACATCAATGAACATAACAATGCCAAGTTATCCACTGCTGCTACATGAACACTGGGTAAGATTACAGTATCACAGGAGTGAAGCTGAAGAAAGGGATCTTGGGGAGGGGGGGCTACACAGTCCAAAATTATCAACTCAGATCACTATAGGAAGGTGTTGGCAAAGGCAAACGGGATACTCGGGTGTTTACCCAGAGAGATGACAGCAACTACAAGTGAGGTTATACTGCTCCTCTCCAACTGTCTGTTTAGACTTCACCAAGAGTATTGTATGCAGTTTTGTCACCCATATTTGAACAGAGACATTGCCATTCTTCATGGGGTACAGCCAAGGGTGTCAAGGCAGATTCAAGGCCTGAGTGACCTTACATATGAGGAGACATAGACTTGAACATGTACTCCTTGTATGAGAGGTGAGATAGTGGGATTGGATACAGGTCTTTAACTATGTTAAGATGATAAACAGGGTTAATACTGAAGTTCTGTTCCAGCTGAGGAAGAACAGAGCCACAAGAGGGCACTGGATGAGATTCATGGGAAAGGCGGGTGACATTTAGAGTTTAGTTGAGGTGTACTTTTTCACAGGCAGGGTAGTGATGCCTTGGAATTTGCTGTCACATGAAGTAGTATGGATGGATACAGTGGGTGGATTTAATCACTGTAATCATGTTATAAATCAAGCCAATAGAGTAATAGGATGTATCAAAAGGAGTTTTAACACAAGAGACAGGGGTCGTATAATACCCCTAATAATAATATAATATAATATAATATAATATAATATAATATAATATAATAATAATAATGCAGTGTCAGTGGCTCAGCAGGTAGCACACTCGCCTCTGAAGCCTAGAGATCAGAAGGCTGTGGGTTCTATCTGCACACCAGGCACTTGGGTTAATATCCCAATACTGACACTGTAGTGCAGCATAGGGGAAGGGGTGCTACTCTCCCGAGGTGCCGTCTTCCGGATGAGACATTAAACTGAGGTCCCTTCAGACTGTTCTGGTGGTAGTTCAGGTGGATATTAACGATCCCATGGCACTTCTTGAAAAGAGTAGGGAATTTCCCCGGTGTCCTGGCCAAATTTCCCCCATTCACAAAAATACCACCAACAGCTTAATCTGGTTCAAGGTCAGTTGGCATTCATCTGTATTCTCTTCCCACGGGTCATGCCTGAAAATAGACAGAATTTGTCTAGTGCACTTACCCGGTCAACAAAAACTAAATAAATAAATAAGTACCACTTTACAAGGCCTACATAAGGCCACATCTAGATTACTGTTCTCCCCTGTGGAGTCCTTACCTCAGGAGAGGTATAAATAGGTTGGAGAGTGCCCAGAAAAGAGTTACCAAAATTATTACAAATATGCACAACAAAGAATATGGTGTAAGGCTGGAGGAGCTTAACCTGTATTCCCTGGAACAGCGGATAATTAGAGGAGACCTTCTTCTAATGCATAAAATGTCAACTGACAGTGAACTATCGTCACAGATAGGGATGTCCTTTGGTCAACGGGAGTGTAATCTCAGAAGCCATAAATATCAACTGATACTTACCCCAGAAATAACAAAAGGCTCTTTTTTTACACCCAGAGAATTATTCCCTTATGGAACTCATTGCCCAATTTAGTAGTGGAATCTTCAGACCCTACAGAACTTAAATGGAATCTCCATCAATATCTACTAAACTAAGGGATGATATTACACCTTGGCTGGAGATACACATTTATGGGCTTCGGCCTTCTGTATATCTATTTTTCTTAGTATGAATCTTAGTATGAATAGACAGTGGAACAGATACATGGTAAAAACATGGATGCTCATAGATTCCCATGTTAATTGTGCTGCAAGAGCTCACATTGTTGGATGGTGCACTGCAGTACTGAATTCACTGTAAGGGCTGATACTTGAGCAGACTTGATATGACACAAGCAGTGTTACTAAGTTAGCATTTTAAGTCATGCAGACTTTCATTGGTACAGGAAACTATCCACAGAATGCAAGCCGTGATGTCATACACTCTCCATAGTGTGATGCTGTCACATAAACATGCTAATTCATGTCAATGGGAGTATATACACTTATCGAACAGAACTGGTGCCACAATGCTCTGTTACATCATGTCTTACTGTACCACGGTGAAAGCACTATTCTTAACACGCATGAACTCTGTGACATGGTTCTGTGGACATATCTTATGAGCCACATGCAATGAGTGTTCAATGACATTGCATTTGTCAATGCTGTAATGACATTGATGCAAACACAGCATCTGAGCAGGACCTTATGACTCCAGATTGAGTACATGTCCGTAGGGTAACATTCAACTGTACATTGGCGTTGCTTACTGTTGTAAAGACATCCAATGTAATATGACAAGTGTAATCAATACTTTGCCTTTCATTCCTTACAGCATTTAGTTGTTACTGAGGACAGAGAAAGACTGGCAGTGCAGCTGATCCAAAGCTCATCCTGGAGGTCTGTTTGATCTTCTTCATCAGTCAAGCTCCCCCAGCCAAGTGATTCAAGATGCTCCCTTACTGGTGTGTGTGTGCACCTTCTGTAAAGAAATGCCAGTGCTGATGGAGAGAGTATCCTGTGGAAATGAACCACAGCATTGTGTCAGCAGAACAGCAACCATGCGTTTGATCTGGCGACATGAGCCTGTCCTTGAGGTGGCTGGAGCTTACCACAATTATGTGTTCAGTTTGCACAACCATGTTGTTGAAGACTACAACAGGGTAAATGTGGTACACTGCCTACAGGCAGCTTGTACTATGGCAGCATGGACGCCTGGGTGCTAGGAATTGGAGGGTCATTCTCTCCTGTTTTGCATTGCATATCCGGGATCGCTTCCCTGATTCACTTGGGTACTATGTGGGATTTCTCCCACATGCATTAGAGTAAGATGACAGAGTTCCCTTTTCTAATTTTATGTCATGCCACAGGTTCACTTTCTTCACTTGTTGACATTTTTTTGGTGAAAGACAAACTTTATGCTTCTGTCACATTATTTGTTGTCTTTTTTTAGGTAGATACTGCTTCAGATGATACAAAAATGGAAGGCAGTTACTGTGCAGTTACACAGTTCAAAGTACAGAACCACCAAAATATCAATGTTCCTCTTGATGGAGTCATTGCTTTATGTGCTCATATGTTACCTATGGTAAGCATTGACATCCAGATGTATATGTTACTCTCCATTTGCACATCAACAGATGTATGGCAACAATGCCATGTGTTATAAGCCTTCTGAGACCATTCGCTGCACCATGTATGAAAAGACTACAGTAACATTGTACCGACATAGATTTTGATTGTACTTAATGATTGCTTGCACCACCCAGTCCGGCCCATTCCTTAGCTGTTGCCTAAGCTGATGATGAAAGTGAACTAACAGACTACCTCCTGCTCAACTGCAACACCCAAAATTGTCTTATTTCTGTTCCTTTCATTCTTGACTTCATGACAATATTTAAATACCACTGCCAGCTTCAAGAAGGAGGTTTCATGTGTCTGTCTACCTTTGCTTGAAGACATTGTTCCTCACATTGGCCCATTTTCTTTCCCTTCCCCCCATCCCCCACACACATCTATAAAGTGTTGCTCCTTTGTCTGGAACATCTCTGTTTGGGAAACATGATACCCTTTTGGACTTCCTCGATTATTTTTCTGTACCTGACAGTTTCGATCATGTAAACACTATACCTTACTTTACAAGGCTGGCTACAAATTCAAGTCAAAGTCTCTGATCATATCATTAATGTTTGGTGCACTGCACCATTCATGTTGCCCTCCTCTGCACTGTCACCATCCTGCATATGTCCTTGTGGAAAAGGGGTGTCTGAAAGTTGACACTGTACTCCACAAGGGGTCCCACCACCTGTCTGTGTGTAGGGCTAACAACTTCAGGTTCTATACCACTCATGATTCCACATATGCACCCAAGATTGCACCCATACATCATTACTGCATTCTTGCATTGCTTGACTACCTGTACCTCTTGTGATATGACTACCTCAATGCCTCTTTCCATTTATGTTTTTTTATTATTTCCACCATCCAAAAGACCCTGTCCATCCTCTTCAACAGTGTTTTTGTTTCACCACTGCACTGCTTTACACTTGCTTGCAGTGAATTTACTCTGCCCTACTTTTCAGCACTCCTGCTATCTCAACAAGTCTCTTAGAAAAAGGTTATTCTGTGGTGTGACTTGTTCTCACCTTACTCATTACTCAAGAGTTGGCTGAGTCCTGTTGTGCAAAAAATGTTTGTCCACCTTCACTGTTAGGATTTTTGCCATGGCCTATTATTGAACACCCTGCCCGAGTCCTTCTACTGTTTGCTTCAGTTACCTTCTCCATATTTTGGCTTCTGGATACTGACCAGAATTATTTCTTCATTTTGCATTCCCTTTAACCTTTCCCCTCCCATCCTCCCTTACAATAATTTCAATGTTGGTGTTACTATGATGTGGCAATCAGATAAGGCCAACAGCAGCTACTGTGAGTACCCCCTGACAGTAAATGAAACATGAATGGTTATACAGATTAGTCATCCATGCCTTCTGACCTGGGGATTCATTATGAGGCCACGATACATGGCCAACACCAGACACCATCAGAAACTCAACAGTCTTGTCTGTTCACCCAAAACCCACCCTACACTACTTCCATGATGCAAAGTATGTATTCCACTATCATGTACATGTTGACACTCTCAATGAAGGTATGGTCAAATAAACTCCTTATAGGCAGGGAAGTAGAAAGCTCCTTAAATTCCTTCAAGTGTTCCTGATGTTTTGGTGCCAAGTGTACTTTGTGTGTGTTTATGCACCACATGAGTTACTGATGTTTCCCAGAGACACTTTTACCATTAGTACTGTTGCTCTTATTGAAAAAATGTTAATGTTTAGGACATGATGTGTCACATCCATTTACTGTTTGACATTACATTGACATGACGTCAATGTCATCTCTGTTACAATAATGTGTTTCACATACTATATTGATGTCTGTAACTTTATCAACAGCACTGTACTGTGTGACAACAGTAAGAACACTGACTTTTAATAATAGCTTTACTTGATGTAACTGATTGAAACCATGTATATCTTATTCTTACTAGTGACTCTGTGGCATTGAAGAACTGTTCTGTAAATACAACATGGTTTACACCAGTAAACACTGTGAACCAATGCTATTGCACTCCTGCCATGTCTGTTTTTCAAACAGTTATTAACAAGTATTACACTGGAATAGCTGATAGTTTAGAAACCGGTGAACAGCTTCCTGAGCGTATGTCACATTAACAATGGGTTTCAAATCTTGAAGAACTGCTTCTATCTGCATAAAGGGGAGATAAAGGGGTGGATGATGGAAGGGACCGACTACATGGGCCATGACGGCCACTTTCTTCAGAGACCTTAGTATAATTGCTATTATTCCTATGATGAGAAGTGCTCCAATGGCACAAACAAAGGGGTTGCACAGTATTGTTTGAAGGGCATAATGTTGCTTATGGTCAATGTGGCATTGGACAAGTATATATAACTTAGAGCAAGCACATCCATCATTAATTCCAGTAACATAGACAGGGTCATGGCAGTCATGTATGATATGTTATGATTTTCTGTGCTGGTGGGTGGTGTGAAATCATATGGGCAACTGTGCTGTCACATACAACTGAGACCTCTATAGTAGCTTTCACCTGCTGCACACCAGGGCATGTGCTGCATGTTTTTTTTTGTTTGTTTTTGTGGGGAGAGGTTTGAACAATACAGCATTACAGTCTGGTGTCTTTTGGTTGAAAGTACTGTAGCACCTTTACATGGTGAACTTGCTATGCAATCATAACGGCATAAATCACTTAAATTGGGATGGGATCCACATGACTGCACATGTATAAAAGATGAACATCTTGTAAGTTTTGGCACTGCTATGTGACCATGTAACTGCAGACAAGGCAACACCACAATGTTCAGAAACATTCTGAAAACAGTAATCACAAAATTGTTCTGTCACGTAGCGTACACGCAGTACAGTAAAGGTAAAGAAAAAGCTAAGTACTCCATCTGTTCATGTCAACCAGCAACAGTTTTGCTGTTTTGTTTCTGTGCTTTTCAAGGTTGTGCTATCATGGTGGGGCAACACATTATAAAGAAATTAATTTTAACATTACTTTCTTAGTATTTAAACATGGCGATCATACAATATGGTAAAGGTGTCTATGTAAGCATTAAACTATATTACAAGTACCATAATGGAATGGGATGTCCACAGTTCAGTTCCTGTCATTCACCTCTCTTCAGGAATACATGTCATTAATTTAGTTACTATTTCAGTAACTACATTTTGGGATTAGGCCCCCAATCATGGTAGCTCCTGTCACTGTACATATAATACTTGATCGGGTCACTGTACATATAATACTTGACTGGGTCACTGTACATATAGTACTTGACTGGGTCATAGTACAATAATAACACAGGCTACCACATAAGTAAATCTTCAAACATGATTAATATGCATATCAACAATAAGCTGGAATTATGTCTTGACTATGTGTTCAGTCAGGTAACAAATGCACTACAACTTCTATTGTCCCTTTGAGGGGTTGCCACACTGGAAACAGGTACCTGTTTTAAGATGTACAGCACTGGGCTCAGTGGATTGTGACAAGTCACTGTTTGTCAAAATGTGTGATGGTCTGCAGTCTTGGTGTCTTGATGGCAACTAATTCATGCACAGGGGGAGGTGGTACTGCAGCTGCAGTACTTGACTGACATGTTGGATGTCCACTTGGCGTCACCCTTGAATGCATCAGCCAGTCCACATCCATCAATCTTTTTGCCATGATGTTCCCATGAATATCCACAATGTGGTGATAGGTATTTCTCTTTTTTAGTGGTACCACACTCCACTGTTTGGTTCTCTTCGAGTAGCACCATGTGTACCTGAGGGTGTGACAAACTGCAGAAGTGGGTTAAGCTACTCTACCTATCAGCATGATTTTTCTTGTCTGTGTGTGATTACAACAATATGCACTCAGCTCATATTCTTTCATTACATTCTGTTCCACCTGGTGTGCAACCTTGGGATACGACTCTTCAGTGTTTCCCGCAGTTACTTACCTTGTGGAAAGTGTAATGGCAGGGTCTTCC
Organism: Neoceratodus forsteri; assembly: GCA_016271365.2. Classification (NCBI taxonomy): domain Eukaryota; kingdom Metazoa; phylum Chordata; order Ceratodontiformes; family Ceratodontidae; genus Neoceratodus; species Neoceratodus forsteri. The sequence goes on from CM028129.1 coordinate 1,025,327,303, forward strand.
TCCTTTGCGCACTAGCCAAGAAAAGGGTTCATATTGGGAATTTAAACCAGAAGCGAGGGGGGGTGGCAAGTGGTCTGGAGCCATGAAGAGACCATAGGTTGGGAAGCCATGTGAGCCTACCCCCATAACAGTGACAAAGGACAAAGGGCAAGTACTAATGGTGATGCCAGTAAAGAAGGGAAGGATGGGAGCAGGGAAGTGGTGGAATGTGGTCACCCTTAATGCTAGGAGCCTTGGGAGGAAAACTGCAGAGTTACAGGTGCTCATGGCAGAGGGAGAGGTGGGCATTGCAGTCATCACAGAAACATGGGCTACCCAATACAATGACTGGGACCTGTCTGTACTAGGGTACAGGTTATTTTGTAGTGATAGGGTGACTGGGAAAGGAGGAGGGTGGCACTATATGTGAGGGAAGGACTGAAGTGTGTAAGGGAGGATGTGCAGGAGGGTAGTACAGAGTCACTTTGGATGCAAATTCAATATTCCAAGAATAGGACTCTCAGAATGGGAGTGGTGGACAGGTCTTCCTCTGAGATGGAGGAGTTAGACAGTGAATTAGTGGGACAGATCAGGAGTACCTGCAAAAGGGGTAGTGTGGTGATTGTGGGGGACTTCAACATGGCAAGGCAAGGCAAGGCACATTTTATTTAAAAGACACCCACCCCAAAGGCTCTGGGCACCACACATATTAAAAAGTTTCATACGCATACAAAATACTATGAATAAATAAATAACACACTAATAAACATTAGTCCACATCATTACAAAGATTAAGAGTGGACTGGAGTACCCCAACAACCAGGAATAGAAGACAACAGGTACTGCTGGATGCCTTCCAGGACAGCTTCTGATGCAAATGGTCAGTGAACCAACCAGGTTAGGGAATACCCTTGACCTTGTGCTGGCAAATGGGGAATTTGTGAGGGAACTTAGGTTGCAAGAACCGCTGTCAGGGAGTGACCACCACTCAGTATGGCTCACATTGGACATTGGCAAGGAAAGAGTGGAATCTGGCACAAGGGTGCTGGACTTCTGGAGGTCCAACTTCGGGAGGATGGTGGAAGTGGTAAAAGGGTACCTGGCCAGAATTCAACCTAGTATGGGCACTAACCAGAGTTGGGAGCTCATAAAGCTGGAGATAGTGAAGGCAACCAAAACCTGCAGCAAGGCCCAGCGCAAGAAGGCTAGGGCTAAGAAACTAAGCTGGGTGAGCAAGGAGGTCATGGAAAAGCAAGCAAGCAAAATTGTATTTATGTAGCTCCTTTTGAAATCAAGGTGCTTTACATAATAACAACCGCAGTAAAACAAATAATGTTATAAATGATTTAAAACACTCATGTACTGTAATTAGACAGTTAATCAGGGAAGGCCAAAGAAAATAAATATGTTTTTAACATGGATTTAAAACTACTAATGGTCAGGCATTCTCTTAACTGACAAGGTAGAGAATTCCACAGGGTTGGTGCTGCAAATGAGAAAGCACACGCTCCAGATGTTTTAAGACGAACCCTGGGAATCTCTAGTAATCCCTTGTCAGCAGATCAGAGAGGGCGATTTCAGGAGTAGGGAGTCAGGAGATCTTTCAGGTAGTCAGGTCCCTGTTCATGTAGGGCTTTAAAGGTAAGCAATCCTACCTTATAGGTGATCCACCACTGAACTGGCAGCCAGTGCAGTTCGAGCAGCACTGGTGTAATGTGACTGGTCTTAGGAGTACCAGTCAACAGCCTGGCCACAACATTCTGCACCAGCTGCAAGTTGCAGATATCAACCCCAGATAGCCCTAGGTAGAGGGCATTGCAGTAGTCAAGACAGGTGGTGATGAAGGCATGGACCAATGTTGGAAGGTTGCCCGGTGGAATCAGGTGTTTCACCAGGGCGCTATTCCTCAGATGGTAAAATGAGGATTTAACGACAGCTGACACCTGACACTTTAGGGTCAAGCCATCATCAAAAATAACACCCAGATTACGTACCTGACCTGAGATAATGATCTGGTCACCATCAAGCCATAGGCCCGACAAGTGCCCAGCCCCAAAACCCGCACTCGGGCGACCAGGATCCACAACCAACACCTCAGTCTTATCCAGATTCAATCTCAACCAACTCAAGCTCATCTAGTCTTTGATCTCAGAGAGGCAACTATTTAGCACAGAGATCGCATCAACCTGTCCAGGCACAAAGGACATATACAGCTGAGTATCATCTGCATAGCAGGGAAAACTCAAGCCTTATCACCTAGTGTTATCTCCCAATGGCAGCATATACTCTGCGAACAACATTGTCACCAATGTGGAGCCCTGCGGCACCCCGCAAGACAGGGGGAGAGCATCAGAGGAATAAATTCCAGTGACCACCCTCTGAGACTTGCCTATGAGGAAATAGTGAAACCATTCGAGGACTGTACCCGGCAGTTCACAAAGGAACCGCAGGGTCTCCAAAAGCACCTCATGGTCCACAGTGTCAAAGGCTGATGAGAGACCAAGAAAGGCCAAGATGGTATGAGCCTTTTAATCTCTCGCCATTAGGAGGTCATTTAATACCCGGACAAGGGCAGTCTCCATGCTATGCCTCTTCCTAAACACAGACTGGAGAGCTTCATAGACATTGTGGGTTACAAGATGATCATCCAGTTGCAATACAGACACCTTCTCAATAATCTTCCCCACAAAGGGAAGGTTAGAGACAGGTTGGGAGTTAACTGGATCATCAGGATCCAAGGAGGGTTTTCTAAGGAGTGGTCGAATGACTGCCTCCTTTAGGGGATCTGGAAAGACTCCCTTCTCCAAGGATATCCAAACAATTTCAGCTAGGATCAGGCAGACAGCATTTACACATCCCACAAGAAGGGAGCTAGGGCCTGGATCCAAACTACAACAGGTTGGGTGCAAAGTCTGGACAATCTTTACAATGTCCATGAATTTCGGTCAGCTGAAATCTGTCCAGACAGACCGGGTGCCCATTGCCTCCCATCGACCTCCGCAGTCCCTCATGGAGAGAGCCAGGCCAATTCTGGACCTGATGCTGGCAACCTTATCTATGAAAAACTGAGCTAGCTCATCACACTTTATTTGTGAAAAAGCTCTTCAGGACCAGGAGACAGATTGACTACACATTCTGTCAACGGTTCGAAAAAGCTGACCCGGTTGGTTCTGCACAGCAGAAATCTCCTTGGACAGGAACTCAGCCTTCTGATTGATAGCCCTTGTAATGTTCCATCAATCTAAGCCTGTCAGCAACCAGACCGGACTTCCGCCATGCTCTCTCCAGCCTTCAACCAACCTGCCTCAACTCCTTCAAGGCTCCATCATACCAGGGGGACCTTGGGTGAAGAATGAATGGTCGAACATGAACAGGAGCAATCAAGTCCATGGCATCTCCCACAGCCTTATTATAGGCTAGAATGAGATCCCTGAAGCCTGTGCTTTCACTCAGCAATCCCGATAGGTCCAGCACTGCCAGTAGACCATCTGGGGTAACTCCTCTTAAAGGGCGGTACTGGACCATCTCTGAAGGGGTAGGTCCATTTGGGGAGCCCTGAAACTGAACCCAATGGTGTGATGATCAGACCAATTGATTGGTTCCACCCCCAAGTCATTGATCTCCATCCCCAGGAGGAACAGCAGATCCAGTGAGTGACCTACTATATAGGTAGAGGAGGTAACTACCTGTGTAAGACCCAGCATTGTCATTAGCTGGATGAGATTTTGAACAAACTGCAAGAGTTCATTGTCGACCCAGGCATTGAAATCCCCCAGAAATATCCATCTGGGGGACTCCAACACCATGTCGACAATGAAGTGCACAGTCTCTTGCAGGAATAAACCCTCATCACCTGGTGTATGGTAAATGAGGAGTATCCTACAGCCTACACCCTCACCCATGACACACTCAAAGGAGCTAGCAGTCCCCACTGGAACATCCTCAAGGCCCAGTTTGGTCTTAAAAAAGATGGCTACACCCCCACCCTACGATCCAACCTTGGTCGGTGGATCACTGAGAACCCCACTGGAACTGCAGAAACCAATACTGGGCTTGCATTTTCATCCAGCCAGGTCTCAGTGATGCATACCAGGTCCACCATTTGAACAAAATCAGCTGTAATAGCTGTCTTGTTTTTGATGGACTTTGCATTACTTAACACCGCCCGAGTTGGATGAGATGCTGGGGAAGATCTCGACTCCTGCCCAGCCTCAATTGCTGGGCCCTTGGGTATGGGAACAAGACAGGGATTACCCCTTTCCTGGCATCATTTTGCCCCAGGACGTCGCCTGGTCCCCAACACACTAATACGTCCCCCTTTTTCCATTCCCCCACCAGGCACAACTCTGCACCCTTCCTAGCAATCCAGAGGAATTGACAGCATTTGTAGATCTCTGTTGACAAAAAGGGGAGTCAAAGGGGTGCAGTTCCCTGAGCCTGGTGGGAGAATATTGCCTGACTGTCTTTGAACCTTCCCTACACCTACTATCTATTTACACCCAGGAGCAAAAACACTCAAGTTTCTAATATTAAAAAAACAAAACAACAATATAAATTAAAATAATAATAATACCTCTACCAGTCTGTCATACAGATTGGAAGGGTACTTAAATACAATAATACCCACCCTTTAACAAACAAATACCACCCACTAACCCCTAATAATACCAACCCCCAAATCAATAAAAAACACAAATTACAACTTAAACAAATATAACAATAAAATATAAAATCAGTCATGAGGCCAAATGACCACAGTTTAATATCCATGTAATAACACTGTCCACTATATGTAGCATTAAATCTTCAGCAGTTCAAAGGAGCATGTCACAACTCCACAAGAATGTTCAAGGAAAGGGACAGCTCTCACCACCCCTTTATTTAAGTTTTGTCTTGACAGTGTAGCTCTCTCACTGCCACATTCAGAATTTAATTTGATGTTAGACAGATTGAGACCCTCTCACTGCCTCCCAAATAAGTTTATAAAATTGTACAGATCCAGTAGAACATAAAAATAGCCAGCTAAATAATACTTGCGGCATCCAGCAAGCAATGGCATCAGTAAATTCAGGTTCACTAAAAATACCACCAACAGCTTAATCTGGTTCAAGGTCAGTTGGCATTCATCGGTATCCCCCTCACCCGGGTCATACCTGAAAATAGGCAGGATTTGTCTAGTGCACTTTCCCGGTCAACAAAAACTAAATAAATAAATAAATAAATTCTTAGAAGTCAGTTTGTTTACACAGAAAACTCTCAGAAGAATCTTCAGAAAACAGGCAGAGGAACTCGAGGAAATCGGATCCAAGGCAATTGATTTAATTTGTCCAACTCCACCCGGCCCCTAAGCACATACCCCCCAAAAAATCCAGCAGACCCCTCCCCCACTTAGGCCATCAGGAACTTGCCCAACACCAGTCAGACAAGCCTTGACAGCCACAGGAGACCCACAAAGATGCCCACCCTCCAGTCAGCACCACAAGATCATCCCGGGGAAGAGAAAAGGCTAGATCCGGGAGCTACCTTGGGGCATGCTGAATCAGCTCACTCAGTCCACCATGGCAAACAAATAGATCCTCCTTGACTTAAATCCCTCTTGACACAGTCTCAAAGTCCAAACCAATCAGCTCCAGTAAAATCCCAGCAATCCGCCACCAAATGCCGCTGCTTTGCACTCCAGGAACCCCAAATACTCCAAACTCACCACCACAGCCAGTCCCACAACGTTCAACTTCTCGACTGAAGTTCTTCCGGAGATCTGCTGCTCTCATTGCCACACAGCAGTAAAATAAAAAAAGAGCCCCTACGACTACACCAGCAGACTGGTAAATTAACTGACTAGTCCGAAGTAAATAATGAGGCAGAAAACCAAACGAGAACGACTCAAACTGCAATTCTAGTTAAAACAAAATAAAACATTAAACACAAAATAACATTAAACAAGAACTAAAATAAATTATACAATGGCAAGAAAGAATCCTGGACTCTGATTGGTCAGTGTATGCCTGAAACAGTGATGTTGTTACACAGTAACATCGCTGTATTGAGGATCTTCTTTAGTGTTTGCTTTTCTCTTAAGAAACAGTTGTACTGCCTCTCTAAAAGTCTACTAAAAACATTTCATTTTTATTTTTATTTTGTATAACATCGAGCCATTGTATAATTGCAATAAAACACTCCAAGGAGTGTGTTATTGTGTAATAATGTCACTCCTGGGGTGGTGGAAGCACTTGACTTTGCCTCATGCTTCAGCCCACCCCAGGAGTGACGTTATTACATGATAACACACACCCTGTCGTGCCTTATTGCTTAAATAAATGTCACAAAATAAACAACTCCTGAGTGCGTAAGCTACACCAGACGATCAGCCCAGTGTGGCAGCCATTTTCCATGACATAGGAGGTAAGGAGGAAAAGAGCTGCCTTTAGGAGGTACAAGAAAACAGGAAGGGGGGAGGACAGGGAGGAGTACCTGAAGGAATCGAAAGAGGTGACATGGGCAGAAAGTGGAGCTAAGGTGTCTACGGAGCTCAGGCTGGCACAAGGCATTAAGAAGGGGGAGAAGGACTTCTTTAGGTACATCAGAGAGAAAAGGAACTGTAAGGACCACATAGTAAGGATTAGGAAGGAGGAGGGTTTGGTGGAAGCAGGGGGCGATAAGACAGAAGAGCTAAATGATTACTTCTGCTCGGTATTTACTGAGGAGAAGACGGGAGTGATACCCAAGGGGGGAGGAATGGCAGAAATGGGGGGGAGGGGATGACAGATGGGAAAACCATGGAGGGCAGGGTTCTGGAGAGTTTGAGGGCACTGAGGGTGGACAAGGAGCCAGGTCCAGATGGTATCCACCCCAGGGTACTGAATGAGCTGGTGGAGATCCTTGCAGGACCTTTGGCAGACTTATTTAATGCCTCACTACACTCAGGGTCTGTACCTCAGGATTGGACGATGGCTCATGTGGTGCCCCGCCACAAGAGTGGCTCCAAGGATGAACCGGGTAACTACAGAACAGTGAGCCTCACATCCATTGTGAGTAAGCTGATGGAGACTATTCTGAAGGAGAGGCTGGTGGCCCTCCTGGAGGCCAAAGGACTACAGGACAGCAGACAACATGGCTTCATATATGGAAGATCCTGCCAAACCAACCTGGTGGAGTTCTATGACTGTGTAACTAGGCAATTGGACAGGGGCCGTGCAGTGGATGTCTTGTACCTGGACTTCAGTAAGGCATTCGACTCTGTGCTAGGGAACTGGCTTCAGGGAAGGCAATAGAGGGTGGTGGTGAGTGGGGCGCTCTCATCCCCCAGCGTAGTGATGAGCCGTGTTCCACAAGGCTCGGTGTTGGGACCAGTGTTATTTGGGATATTCATTGCAGACATATCATTGGACATCAAGAGCAAGATCAGTCTGTTTGCTGATGACACCAAGATGGGAGCAGTGGTGGACTACCTAGGGGGATGGCAGGGGTTGCAGGATGATCTGGAAAAGCTGGAACTCTGGTCAGACACCTAGCAACTGGTGTTTAATGCCAAAAAGTGCAAGGTGCTGCATTTTTGAGTGAAGAACCCAACCAGGAGTTACCAGCTGGGGGGACTGCAGCTAACCAAGACAGAGGAGGAGAAGGATCTGGAGCTGCTCATTACAGGGTCAGTGAACAACTCAGCACGATGTTGGAATGCAGCTGCAAAGGTAAACAAAATGCTGGGTTGCATTGCAAGGGGTATCTCCTCGAGGAGGAAGGAGGTGACTCTGCCACTGTATAGGTCATTACTTAAACCGCACCTGGAGTACTGCGTGCAGTACTGGTGCCAATATCTGAAGAGGGATATTAAATTACTGAAGGGGGTGCAGTGCAGGGTGACAAAGATGATCAAGGGACTGGGGGACTCACCATCCGAGAGGAGGCTGAGGGGACTGAACATGTACTTGCTGGAGGAGAGGGGGGACATAATTGAAACCTTTAAGTACATGAAAGGAATAAACAAGACAGGTACAGATGGGCTGTTCAAAGTAAAGGAAGGGAGGGACACCTGGTGCCATAATATGAGACTGGAGGGAGGAAGGTTCAGGAGGGAGATGAGGAGGCAGTTTTTTACAGAGATAGTGGTAGTTGGGTAGAATGCGTTACCGGCAGAAGTGGTATCCAGTAGAACAGTGGACTGCTTCAAAAAGGGCTGGGACAGGGCAAGGGGGGGTCAATGGAGGGAAGAGTGGGAGGGAGGGGCAGCTGCAGAATAAGTGGTGCTAGCTGCACATACGAGTAGACTTCTAGACCTCTTGGCCTTTATCTGTTGGCAAATTTTGTATGTTCCTATATCTTGCACAGTACTTGAGTCTGTTATTGTGGAATAATTCAGATTAAAAAGGGATGCTCTTGTATGTCTTGACAAGTGTTCTCTTGTAAGACCAGCAAACACACTTGAAGGACACGAGGGGGGTATACGTGTTATCCTCATCCCTGTTACACATTCCACTAAGGGGTGGACACTGGGAACTCACTGGGCACTGAACCTCAGCAGTATGTGTGTGACTGGCACTCCACAGACAATGTTGTTGAGGTTTTAAATAAACTTATTATAGAAACATAGACTTTGACCGCAGATATGGACTGCTTGGCCCACCTAGTCTGCCAGTTTCCCCTAACTACTAGATAAGCTGCAGATCCTAGTTAACCAACAGCCTATTTCTTCCTACCTCCCACAAGAATTGCCTTATGTCTGTCCCATGTATTCTGGAATTCTCCCCATTGTTTTTGACACCACAACCTCCTCAGGAAGGCCATTACATTCATCCATAGTTGTGGCGCTGGCACAACAGTATGACATTTTTTTATTTTTATTTGAGAATTACTTTTTAATCAGACACGTTTTTGGACACACAAAGTTAAGAAGGTAAATTCAGCACTAAGGCAATTATTCCATGCTGTCTTACCTTCAACCTTGTGTATAAATGCACCCATATACACACCATACCTGGGTTTGGTGACATGCACAGTACAGAGTGTCACCAATGTTATCAAATGTGTTTGCCATCTGAGACACATTTAACAGCCAAATGAGTCAATGTCACTCACAATGACTTTGGTGGCCAAAAACCCAATACAACATGGCCGTGAGGGAAAGCACTTGGTGCAATGCAATATCATTGCATGGGATTGGATCTCTGACTCACTTTTAGCAACGTGACAGCATGTTGACAAAACTTCAACTGTTAGGTGGGCTAACATAAAGTACTAATCAGTACTGAGCAATGACATATCACACATTTAGACCACTCAGATGGTAGGGGTATCCAACTTACATCTTGTGAATCATGACCACAAAATGCATTGGTGATGTTGCACCACTGTGTTGTACTTTTCCATATGCCCTAAACACCATGGCTGCAGTGGATTCATTACCACCGATCGTACACTCACAAAGCCAGAACATCACACAGTGTCCCAGGGGGTTTTATTCACCAAATATTACCATCCTTGTTCCTGAGATATGGCCAATGAAGGTGATGGGTATAGTCTATTGCCGCAAGAACATTGCATGTCATGTACAATTCATACCTGTGGAGAGAAGAGTAAAGTTAGTTACTTACTGAGGTATCATCCTTAGATCAGCATGTGCTATGAGCTATGGCAATGTGTTGTGGATGAACAAGAATTGCTCAATCCTGTACAGCCCTTGTTATAATAATAATAATAATAATTTTTATTTATATGGCGCCTTTCAATTATCAAGGCGCCTTACATAAACTACAGTTAAAACAATTAAAAAAGTCATTAAAAATATTCAACAAGACCAAGACATTATTCCAATCAGTATTCCAAAAATGCTTTTTCCCAAAGAAAGGTTTTCAAACCCCTCTTAAATCCCTCCACAGAAGTGCACTCCTGTAACTGACGGGGTAGAGAGTTTCAAAGGGTGGGGGCAGCATAAGAGAAAGCTCAGCACCAGACGATTTCAAATTCACCCTTGGAATCTCTAGCAACCCCTCATTGGCCAAGCAGAGCAATCGATCAGGGCAGCAGGGAACCAGAAGTTCTTTCAGATATACCAGGCCCAAATCGTGTAGGGCTTTGAAAGTCAGCAAGCTGACTTTAAAGGTGATCCACCACCGAATCGGCAGCCAGTGCAGTTTGCGCAGCACCAGAGTAATATGACAGGATCTGCAAGAACCTGTCAAAAGCTGGGCTGCAGCATTCTGCACTAGCTGCAGGTGATGGATTTCAACCCCTGAAAGCCCTAGATAGAGGGAGTTGTAGTAATCCAGGCATGAGGACACAAAGGCGTGGACTAAGGTTGGAAGGTCTGCAGATGGAACAAGATGCCTAACCCTGGTGATGTTCCTAAGATGGTAAAAGGAAGTCTTGATGACAGCAGACACCTGCGACTGCAGTGCCTGTCTATCATCAAGAACCACCCTCTGGTTATGCACCCATTCAGAGGTCGGGAGAGAGACGCCTCCAAGAAAAATTCTGGAGAACGCAACACCACCGGACCTCCCTATCTGTTGATCAGGGTCCACAACCAGTACCTCTGTTTTTTTCTGAGTTCAACCTCAGCCAACTAGAATTCATCCACTCCTGGATTTCTTTTAGACAGCTGTTAAAGACTGTGAAATCTCCCTCCTGGCTGGGGCCAAAAGAAAAGTAGAGCTGGGTATCATCTGCTTAACAGTGAAACCTCAGCCCATATCTTCTAACAATGTCTCCGATGGGTAGCATATACACTGCAAATAACGTGGGTGACAGTACTGAACCCTGAGGCACCCCACACAACAAAGTAATTGAATCTGAGGAAAAAACCCCGGACACAACTCTTTGTGATCTCCCAGTGAGGAATGACGTGAACCAACTTAAGACAGTTCCCGATATTCAGCATAACAGCTTCAGGCATTCTATCAACACCATGTGATCTATGGTGTCAAACACTGAAGACAGGTTGAGGAAAACCAAGATGGAATGGCTCTTCCAATCTCTAGCCAACATGAGATCATTGAGCACCCAAACCAGCGCTGTCTCAGTACTGTCTTTTATGAAAACCAGACTGGAGGGGTTCATAGATGTCATGGATGGCCAAATATTAATCCAGTTTTGCTGCCACTGCTTTCTCAATCACTTTCCCAACAAAGGGGAGGTTAGAGATAGGTCTGTAGTTTGCAAAACAGTCTGGGTCCAAGGTAGCTTTCTTCAAGAGTGGTGTCACCACCGCCTCTTTCAGGGAGCTAGGAAACTCATCAGATTCCAAGAAGCACCTGACTATCTGCACACGGACTGGAAAGATGATATCAATACAACCCAAAATTAAGGAAGTCGGTCCAGGATCCAGACTACAGCATATAGGGTGCATATTCTGGATGATCCTCATGACATCCATGAACTCTGGTTGAAGGAACTCCAGGAGAATTGGGGCACAGTTGTCTCACACCAGTCCACGGCTACCTCCTTAGAGTGTGATGGCAACAGTTCCGCCCTAATGTCGGCCACCTTATTTGCAAAGAATCGAGCTAGTTCCTTGTACTCTAATTGCAAAAAAGCTTTCCAAACTTGTTAAACCACAGTTGTCATTGTTCAGTTATAGGCAACTGATTTGGTGACTCTGGCAGAAGGTAATGCAGTCATGGTGCAGCCACCATATGGACCGAAAGAACAATGTGTGTGGCTCATACAGGTAACTCACTGGTTTCCCTACTGCAAAGTGTTGTAGCATCACCCAAATACAATATGTCCACTGTACAGAACTGTCAAAACACTAAAAAATTAAAGACAGACAGTGTGTTGTCACAGGCAATGTAGCAGTTTGTTTTAATCAGTGGAGTAAGCACAATGATTGTAGCAGGAATTACACATTTAATCAAGTTTTTCAAGATGAGGAAAATGACATGCATGGAACTGCATGGGAATTTCCAGTACAGTACCATCAGTTTCCAACAACATGAAATAATGTTTGTGTCAACAGTGGAAAATATCACCAAATAAACGCACTCTGTGTAGCACTGTGCGGCTGACAAAAAAATCTTCATGGGTACTTACCCATACTCGAAACACTTTGACGCATACATCAATATTTGATTGTTGAATGTCTCCAGATTGCTAGTAGACCTTGATGAAAAAATGAATATATAACAGTAACTTCGAATTTACAACATTGGCATGTCCCTGCATGCTTATGCATCCTATCCCTTTTCATCACATTTACATCCATTGCCAAGCCTCCACAGCAGGGAACATCTTTAAATTGCAGAATCTGTCCCTGTGCCTGTGCTGTGCTCATCAGTATCTGGACCTCGATTCAGTACAGTCAGTCACGCTGTGGTGATCATCATGTCATGATAATGTGCAGAGAACACCTTTTTGGACATGACAACCCTACATAAGGTTCCTTACATTGCGGTTTCAGTTGAAGGATATGCTACAAATGATTCATTATGCATTCATGTAAATGTCAAGAGTACAACATGGATACCTGGCTTTGGTGAAATAGAACAGCTTGCTAGTTATCCACTTGTTGTATACAACAGAATATAGAGCTCTGTGAGGAGGGGAGTCAGTCTTGAGCCACGGCATCTGTTCATTGTGACGGTTTGGTTCGTGCATACATCGGTCAACATCTCCTGGTCTGTCGATCTGCCACACATGCTGATTCACCACATGATGCAACACTCCACACCAAATGGACTGAAACAGAGGGACAAAAACACCTTAGTAAGTAACCATGTGAAAGTCAAGTGGCCGTACGGTTTGCCAGAAAGTGAGATCTTACCGTCAGATGCTGCTCATCTTGACTGCAATTTGAAGAAGCAAACCAAAAGTGGTTAATCACATCTTGGATCCAATACTTCAACTCCCTATTACATTTCTGTCCTGCAAACTGTTGAGATATGTTAATTTAGAAGAAAAAATTATTAATGATCACTAATAACGGAGCAGCAGTATCATATCTTATTGGACTGCAGATTACAAAGTAATACAGGTACACACACACTGCTCATACAACTAATAACACAGATGTAAACTGTTACCTTACAGAGACATTTGTTAATGGCCTTACCACCCTGCCACAGATCCAGTTGGTGTGTGATTCCAGTATACTTCTTCTCTATGGCAAGAGAATGAACACATTACTTAACAACAGCAAATACCAAGGTTGTTATTGATACTGTGAACATAGTCCTGTAGTATATACTCATGATGGATAGAATCTGTGTATGTGCATCCATTACCACCTCAGCCACAAGAATGCCAGATTGATGCAGCTTCTGGAGGCAGCGTTCGAAGGCCAAAGCTCCATATTTGTGGATTTCCTCCAACTTCTCTAACATCCACTACTTGAATATCCACAATGATTTTTGTTTCATTCTCCATCATCGTGTAAGTTTGATACTTGGTCGAGTGTCCCAGACTGTCGTTCTGTCCATCACCAATCAGTACCATGGGCTGTTGCAAGGATTGAAATATTTGGGTCTGATAATGTGACCAGTACTGATTGACAGATGGACACACATACAGCCACTGAATTGTGTGACATGTTGACTTAGATGGAATCGTCATAATCATGAACTTCATTAGTAATTTTTTTGTAATTATTACCACTCAACACAATGTTGGCATATAACATGAAGTTCCCTGCAAGGATATGTTTCAGCATGGGCTGTGACCACCATGACCATTTGTGTCCCTTGCTGCATGTAGCAATTATTTGCAGAGCAGTACCACTTTTTCTTGACACAATGTTCACTATGCCAGCACATTTCCTTATCAAGCATGTAGAAAAAGTAATTTTTACAAGGCCTATCAAGCAGTAGTCATAGGCAATACAAGTATCCATTTTATGTGTGTACAGCTCGTCACAATGTTCCTGTACATATTCATCATTGATAAAGTAATTGGCCTGCTCGGTACTTTTTTGGTCAAACTCTTCAGGATCCACACTTGTGTCCTCAGTGTCACTCTTGACGAAACTGAAAGTGAAGCCAGATGATCATTATGCACACCACATTTTCAGTCATGTCGTTCCTACAGTTAGAGAAATATTCTACATTGGTACTCAAAGGAAATAATTGAAAACATTAGTGTCAATGCATTGTTTTCGTATTGCTAACTGCAGACATGTATTGTTAACATTGACGGAAGAAAACAGCACTTGTACCTTGCAGGAAGTGGATGGTAGGACATGTCTGCAGTCTTACACTGTGGAGTTGGAACATCACTTGCCAACTCTGGACAAAGTGACTCCACACAGAATCTGCAGGCATGAGAAAGTAATATTTACTATGACAAGTTCAGGTTGTAACATCCATCATATTATCCTTTGGTGGAAACAACTTATATTTGCATGGCAGACAACCTGTCATGCACAGGAGTTGAACACAGTGGTGTTTGCATGATGGCAGCAGGTGATGGAAATGAGGTAGTGCTCTCACTATGACTTCTTCTGAGTGGGTATTCCTCTGTAACAATAAAAGGAGTTCAGCATTGTTGTTCACCTACACCAGAGATATCACAGCCGTGCCAGGATATGAATAGCTAACCAAAGAAGCATTGCATAACTTAGATAGTGTCCTTAGATACAGGGTGGGTGCCAGAATACTGGAAGAAAGCACACGTGATGCCATTTCATAACACTGGCAGCAGATGTGCTGATGGCAACTATCAACAGTTCATCCTCACATCGGTGTTTGGGGAGGTAGTACAGGTGATATTGAAATAAAAGGATGCTTCATTACTTGGAGTGTGAGGCACTGCATCATGCCTTCATAAAAGGTAGGTAATATCAGATGAAAAAGGTTGAGTACCTGTATGAGTTGTCAAGGGTGGTTGATCATGGGGAACAGTGGACATGGTCTATCTCAACATTGTCAATGCTTGTGTGGTGTGCATGACTGTTTACCTATCACATGTTTAAACTTGGGGAAGCGATAAGACAATGTATAATCACATTCACAAAGAAGATGGTCAAACATTCAACAAACATCACCTGATGAGAGAATTACTTACTAACAACAAACCCCACAGGCTCTTCTTGGTCTTTATGTGCTTCCTCGCTGTGCAGTCTGTCAATACAAACAGACAACATGTGATTAATTATAGCAATTGTCATGAGCAGATGGACGATCGCAGATTAATCAGCAAACAGTACTCATACTTGTGAAACTGTAACAGTAATTGTGCTAGCTGTTCATCATTTTGTAATCCTTTGAGTGTCTTCAGTGCTGTCCACTCTTCATAGGCAGATCCCAGGTTGGCCAACTTTCGGTGGTAGTCACAGTATTGCTGTAGTCTGTGAAGCTTGGTTGAGGCTGGAGAACTCCTTAGAGGATGACCCCACCACTGAGGAGCAGACATGTCTGCCTGCCTTGCTTAACCTAGGAAGTGAGAAGCACAGAAAAGTCAGTCATAAACAAAAGCAGTAGGACACACGTAGTTTTAGAACAGTCATTATTCAAGGAAGTAACATTAAGGCTTGGAAAAATACATTACACAATGAAGAGGATATCCATTCACATATCATCGGTATATTGTTCTCTGTTATGTGAAGCAGAAAGTGGCATTTTGTTGAGTGGAATGTACAGTTCCAACAACCTTTCAGTGCCGTATTGATATGCTCAAGCACCATGTGATAGTTGACAGTGTTGGTCAGGTCATGTTCAGAGTTTAGGAAGGAGGTGCACAGCGTAAACAGGTACCATCATATGAAGCAAAAACCATTGACAGCAGGGGCATGCAACGCATAAAATGTACTTAGTAGTGGGAAGAATAAACAACATCAACAGACAAATCAAGGGCGATCAGGCTGAAGGTACAGCAGGTGGTGTAAGTGGTTTCATCAAATGGAGTGGTAAGCCACTGTTGTGGCACTGGTGAACCACATTCAAGTTTGGTTGCAGTACACATGGCACAGATAAGGGGACAACCACAGCACTGTTGATGATTGTGCCATATAGACTTGACTTCAGTAAATGCCTTTCAAATGTCACACCATGTAAGATCATGGCTGACAGACATGATAACAGAAAACAACATCCCATAACTGATAGAACAAAAGAAGGTGGGCATAGCATCACAGTAGTTGCAGAAAGATTCCATTAAGTGGTGTGGTGTGGTGTGTTTTTAAATTGGCCAGTATTACTGTAAGGGAACCAAGCAGAAAGGACAGTGGTGTCAATGGTGTACCACTTATCATGACTTGTGGGTATGGGAAAAGGCTTCAGATTTTCACATGATATAACAAGGATGGAGGAATTTGAGTTTACCATACATCATTTTACAAATGACATGAAGGGAGACAGGGCTCATTTGAGCACAATCAAGGATAATTTCAGTAATCATTTTGTGTGTGGGGGGGTATTTGTCATACAGCAAGTTGCGCACTCTGTATAATTGTTGTCTGAACTTCCAGTCCACAGTGGAGGTGACAGTATGACACATCATCATCCAGGAATTAAAGTCATTGCTGAAGGAGTGGTGTATATAATGGGTGGTGTTTGGCATGTCATGATAATGTAGCCTTCCATGGACAGATGCAAGCATATATAAGGACGACGACATATATTCCTCCATGTAATAAATACTTCAGCTCAGTTTTCACAACAGAGGGTGAAGGAAAGGAACCAACAGTAAGTGGTAAGGGGAGAGGGGGCAGATCCTAGCACAATCACTAGTGAAGAGGTAGGTGAGGAATTCTTCAAGCTGTGTGACAGCAAAGCCATAAGAACAGATGGCCTACACCCTAGGATGCTCATTGAATTAAGGGTTGAACTTGCAAAGCCAGTGGCAGAGTTATTTAACTTGTCCATGGATAGAGGGTGGGTACAGGAGGAGTAGAAGAAGCTAGAAATTGTGTTACTTCATAACAGTGGCAGCAATGTAGTACTCTGGCAATTATCGGCCCATCAGTCTCACATCGGTGGTAGATAAAGTAATACAGAGAATATTGAAACAAGGGTTGGTTACCTGGAACCTGCAAGACATTTGCCAGCATGGTTTCACTCAATGTCGCCGATGTGACATGAACCTGATTGAATTCTTCAATGATGTCATGAGGGTGGTTGATCAGGTTATGGCATGGGATGTGACAAACCTGGACTTGTGGTAGTCATTTGACACAGAGGACCACAAAATGTTGGTTAATACATTGGAGAGTGTGGTGGTTTGACAGAAAATGACAAGATGGGTGGAGAGCTGCCTAGCGGGCACAAGCAAAATGGTGATGGTCAACGGGGTGCACTCTGACAAGACAGGGGTGATGAGTGGTGTCCCCCTGTGTGCTGGTGCTGATGCACATTATGTTTAACATCAATGTCAGCGACATAGCCGGAGGGCCTCAGTGCAATGTCAGCCATTTTATGGAGTACCCAAAACTCAGATACAGAGTGGATACCCAAGGGGGGACAGGAGGCAATGAGGAATGATCTAACATTACTGGAAGAGTGGTTGGAAACATAGAAGTTAAAATTCAATGCCAGCAAATGCACAGTGATGCACTTTGTGTAGGAGGAATCAAAATACCACATACAAAAAAGGGGGGGAGATAATGGCTGCAACAAGGCAGGAGAAGGATGTAGGAGTTATAAGCACCAATGAGCTTAGGGTAGAAACACAGTGCAGCAAGGCACTGTGCTAAGGTAACAGGAGGATCGCATGCATAGGGAGAGGAGAACCCATAAGAATGAGGGAGATGCTGATATCACTGTACTGTTCCATGGTTAGTTCACACCTGGACTATGGGATACACTTAAGGATTATGGAAAAAGACATCGATGGTATGGAAAGAGTGCATAGTAGGTCCATTATAAAGGAGCATATGCTGAGTGGTAGGACATAGGAAGAGAGGTTGAAGGAGCTGGATTTGTATCCTCTGGAGACAATAAGGGACAGAGTGGACAAGACCGAAACATTCGAGTATGTGAACTGGATCAATACAGTGTGTGACAGCTTTTTTTCAGGGAAGGTAGACACAAGAACTCAGGGCATGGACTAAAAGTAGAGGGAGGAAGGTTTAGGGAAAACGTTCAGAAGTATTATTTCACGGAGAGAGTGGTTGAGCACTGGAATGCACTGACAGAGGAGGTGGCATGGGCCAGTTCAGTGGAGTGTTTGAAGAAGATCTAGGACATACAGAAGGTGTGAAGGGGAGGAGGGGAAAGTGGAATCTGGGAGGGGATGTGGAAAAGTAGAGTGTGGAAATGTGCAGACTGGATAGGCCATGTAGGTCCTTTTCTGCTGACACATATCTGTGAATCTGTAATGCACCATGATCCTGACTGAGAAACTGGAATACTGTGCCAAAGGGATCACTCATTGTGGCAGACTGATCAATGTTTGTAGGTGCAACATTTTGAAGGTTCGAAACTGAAAGATCTGCAAGTTAACAAACTACAGTGATACCTATAACTGGGTGGATATTCTGCAAGGTGTGCATAAAATGAGGCAGATCATGTGTTAGGTTGAGAAATGTTGTGATGAGTGACAACAAAGGTGTAAATCAAGGAATTTTGTAGCTGGCTGATATAAAGCAATGGGGGAGAGTGTCAGGTTTATGGTTGTGGGTGGGTTGCTGATGGTCCTTAAGGGAGAACTTTTTCTGGTGTAAACTATTTCATATGACCTGAAATTATCAAAGCAGACTAGTAATGCTGCAGGGTGGGCCATATTGGAGAGCCATAACCTCTGATTAGATACAGGGCATACGATCACAAGAGGCCTAACAGTCCATACTTGATAAAAATGTAATCTTGTTATGATTTGCACAGTGCTGTCACCACCTGCACCTTGCGATAGAGACACCCTTGCCATATGCATGCCAACAAGCTACTATCCATCCTTATGGCCTTTGTGGTCTACACTGACACTTGTATGTTAACTGAAATCACACCCACCCACCCCTGATTCCCACTTTCTTCTATGGCGATATTCATTACCTCCCCCCACCACCATCATGTAGGTCACATCATGGTGAACTCTCCAGAAGAGTATCATGTCACATAATTTTAACTGCAACAGTGTTAACACTCATACAAGCATTTGTCAAGGTGCACCAAGTCCATCCACTCTCTAGCCATACCTTTTATGGTTCCCAGTCATTTTTGTATCTTGTGTTGTTCTAGAAACATGCTGACCTTTTCCATCTTGGCACCACACAATGGAAGTACTGAAGGAAATGAAGAAAAGTGGCACAATGACTGATTCCTAAACAAAGCTGCTTGCAACACCATACTCCAAACACTGCACCCCATTGGTCAGCACACTCTACCTGTTCACCATTGTCCACTGTCTAACCAACAATTCAGCAATCGTGCATCACGCTCTAAGTTATGTAGGACTATGTAAAAAGATTGTGCTGAAAGGAAACTTGTTTGCCTTGAAGGCAGCAACACTCCATTTTATGTATTTCATGTAATGTGTTTGTCAGAGAAGAACTAAATTTCTGATTTATCTATTAATGACCTTGCAGCTGTGAATCCATCTTGCCTTGGATTGTGGTCACCGTGGCATTACAGGTGAGGCAGTGTTGTGTATATAAGCACTGTCAACATGATGATGCCTAACAATGAGGTGAGGTTATCCAAAATGTTGTTCCCCTCCTCCACCATAGCATCACTTTGGCGTGGGGCAAGAAAATGTGACATGTCAGCCTACTATTAACACTCATGTGTTGCGTTCCACCCTGAAACTTACTGCCACAGGCACTAATAGTTTCTCTCACAGCTCCCTTCATACTCGCTGGAGTGTGCAATGTGATGACATAGTTCACACCACAGTCCCATTAATAAGATATGACAGGATTATGTACACTGTGAATGAACTGTTACACCCCCACCCAACAACATTTACTGTCCAGTTTTGGTACATGATACTGACCCTCATCAGTGAGTACCAAACAGAAGTATCAATTTAGTATTGGTGCTTTGAATAGTTACCACTCTGTGCAGTCTTCTGTCAACAATGCGACAAATGTAACCCCCCATACCCTTATGTTTCCTTTGCTCAGTGTCAAAACTGCACAATGTGAACTCACATTTATCCACAGTGTGAACAACTACAAAGCAAGTCCCTGCCTTTAGACTCCAGATTGACTTACATACCTCTAGAAGACCATGAGAGAATACCTCCCTTGATTCCTCCACTTGAGTGCCCTTTCACTTCCTACAAACATACGAAATTTGGCAGCACATGAAGGCAGGTAGGTCTACCAGTGTCTGCTCAGATTTCTGATCCATCCACCCTAGTAGTATGCTCCCTCCTCCCTCCTCCCGACACCCTTCCTCTTACCCTCTCCCAGCCCCTTTTGAAGCAGCTCACTGTCCTGCAGGACACCACCTTTGCCAGTAGCGTGTTCCTCTTGTTCATCAATCTTTCCATAAAAAGTGTATTCTTATCTCCCTCTTGAAACCTACTCTCCTCCAATGAGATAGCAGGGCCTCTGCTATCCCTCCATCCCTTACTTTGAATGCCCCTCTGTCCATGACATGTTTATGCCTTACACGTACTTCAAGGTCTCAATCATGTTCCCCTGTCCCTCCTGTCCTCCAGCGAGTACATGTTCAATTCCTCAGCCTGTTTTCTTATGGTAAATCCCACAATTAGTGGATCCCACAATCCCTGGATCATCTTTGTTGCCCTATGTTGGACAACGTCCATCAACTTTAGGTCTTTTTCAGGTGTGGGCACCAGTATTTTGCGCAGTACTCCAAGTGCGGGTGCCTGTGGCCTAAACAACAATTTATACAAGGGCAGAATTACCTCACCTCTCCTTGATAAGATACCCAGGAAATACAACCAAGCATTTTGTTGCCCTTTGCAACCACTTTATGACATTGTGCTGAGTTGTTCATTGACCACATTAGTAGTACCACCAGACCATTTCTTGCTCTGCCTGAGATACAGTAGCTGTACACCTCCAAGCTGGTAGCTCCTGTTTTGGTTATTTGCTCCAAACTGCAGCACCTTGCATTTTTTGCTGTCGAACCACAAATGCCAGGTTTCTGAGCAGGTCTCCAGCTTTAATCATATCCTTCTGCATGCCCTGACAACCCCCATGCCATACACCACCACCCCCATCTTGACATCATCCACAGACAGACTGATAATTATCCTGAGACCCACCAAAATATTTGCCATGAGACTGAAACATAGCGGTGGTCCCAACACTGAGCCCTACAGAACTCAGCTTGTCACCACCTTAGATACTGAGAGTGCCACATGCAGCACCAGCCTTTGTGCAGGGGTGGTTGGAAACATGGCAATTGGGGGTCAATGCCAAGAAGTGTAAGTGACTGCACTGTAGTGCTAGAAACCAGGGGAGGAACTATGAGTGGAGATGAGTACAGTCAGAAAGCACTGAGTAGGAAAACAATCTAGGGGAACTTATAATGGGGAGAATGAACAATTCAACTCACTGCAGGAAGGCAGCAGCAAAAGACAACAGGATGATGGGGTGTACAGGGAGTGGAATCTCCTCCAGAAAGATGGAGGTGATCTTTCCCCTGTACAGTTTACTTGTCAGTCTGTACCTGGAATACTGTGTGCACTGCTGGCACCCATTCCTGAACAAGGACATCAGATTGTTGGAGGGCTGCAGCATAGGGGGACAAAGAAGATCCAGGTATTGGGAAGAAAATCCTACAAGGACAGGCTGGGTGAGCTCTCCATGTGTTCTCTGTAAGAGATGGGAGATGGGGGATATGATCGAAACCTTTAAATAGTTGAATGGGATAAACAAGACTATTACAGAAGGGATTTTCCAGATTCAAAGAGGGAGGGATGCAAGAGGGCATAGGCTGAGATTTGAGGGGGGAGATTCAGGAGGGAAATCGGGAGAAATGTTTTTACAGAAAGGTTGGTAGACAAGTGGAATACTGTGCCCGAGGACGTGGCATCCTATAGAATGTTAAGTGGATTTATGAGGTGGTGGAAAACAGTGAGGTGTGGGGAAATTATGAAGGGGGGTAGGACGGGACAGCTGAAAGTTGAGGTGGTAGCTACACAACTGAGCAGACATGATAGACCATGAGGCCTGATTCTGCTGTCATTTTCGTATGTTAATATGTTTGTATCTTTCAACATATTTCCCCCTCATGAAATATGTGACCATTACATATAGGGGTAGGCAAAAAAAATCTTCCATGGGCAGAATTCATGTGAAAGTCTGACTTTTGCTATCGTGTAATTTCTGAAATTGATTTCTGAACTTCTGCGGAACTTCCACCTATGATCGCCACTATTTTAATTGCTAAATTGCCTCCAAACAATCCTTGGTGGCTAGTATATAGTAGTCCCTCCCTCACCTGCCCTACATGTAAAAACTTATCCCTGGTGGCTAATGGTCCCTCCCCTTCACCTGATAACCCACCCACTGCAAAATGTACAGTAACCCCCCCCACATCCCTGTCTCCACTGTCCAGTTACAAAAAAATCTCTGGTGGTCTAGTATTTTTTTTTTCATTATTTAAACCCCCTCCTGATCCCCAGTCCCAAATCCCATTCCCTGGTGATCCAGTGCCCCCCACCCAGCCTCCCCAGCAGCCAAGTGTCCCACAACCCCGCTCCCACCACCATCATAAACCCTGCCAGACCAGCACAGTCCTCCTCTTTCCTCCATGGCTGGCCTGCTGACTGAGCTATCAATGAATGAGCGGTACATGGTCAGCTACTTCATGACAGCTCAGGCAGTGGGCCGGCCATGAAGGAGAGAGAAGAGGGCTGTGCTGGTCTGCCACTTTTTGGGGTTTATGGTGTGGGCCACCTGGCTGCTGGGGAGACTGGGTGGGGGGCACTGGATCACCAGGGATTTGGGACTGGGAATTGGGAGGGGTTTTAAATAAAAAAAAAACACTAGACCACCAGAGATTTTTTTTAACAAGACAGTGGAGATAGGGGTGCAGGGTGTGGGGGTTAGTGTACATTTTGCAGTGGGCAGATTACTGGGTGGAGGGGAGGGACCACTAATTATCAGGGATAATTTATTACATGTGGGACAGGTGGGGAGAGGGACCACTAGCCAACAGGGCTTATTTTCTTCATTTCCAGGTGAAATTTTGCCTGGTAACTTTTGCAGAAGCTTTCCACTCCACCACAGGTAGATGTTTGGAAACTTTCGCTAAAGCCTCTTATTTTCCGTGGAAGTTCCGCAGGTAGTGGAAAATGACAGTTTCACCCACCCCTACTTACACAATAAGTGGCTGCATTGAGTCCCTATTTCCATAGAAGACCACACTGTGGTGCTCACTGGACACCAAGTGGCATTATGCTTGTACTTCTGTGAGTACAACCACTGTCCTGAATAACAAGCATAGATCAGCATTCTCACCAAATGGATGGTGGTGCTTGGTGGGGGGGTGAGTGTGTACAAACACTACATGGATGGAGCACGGTTCCCTTGGGGAATGAAGGTATTGTGACAATATGATTGTAGCAGCTGCATAGGTGGGCAAATGCACCTGGAGAACATATACAATCACCCGAAGGAGGTGGAACTGTGCTTACCATGTTGCGTATTTCATCCACTGTTTCCCTTCTCACTTCCCACCCCAGTGATAGACTTCTGCTGATCACCCATGTGCATGTAGATGTGGCATTGGCACACTCAAGACTGTCACACAGTGCCACATCCTACCCATGGTTAGCATGCAGTTCTGTTGCATTAATTCAGTCCGTGATGTACACAGACAAACCACAAACACTTTCACAATCACAATCAATGCTGAACACAGCATTGACCACATTCAGTAGTGTCACAGACCAGCAGTGTTTTATGCATTTATTATTTCTGAAATGTCCACGTCTGACCACGCAAGAAAAGGCCTCCATGTGTGGAATTTTAATTAAACCATGAGATGTGATGCAATACAGAGGGATATACATGTTGAATAGTCATACATGCAGAGGCAGTGATCACATTGTGCAGTAAAGTTGGTATGCCCATAACAAAGCACATACAGTGATGAGGAAACCATGCCATCTTCCTCATGATGAAATCATGCAGTGATGAGGAAAACATGCCATGTTTCTCATGACAAAATCATACTTTGTGGACAAATTCTAAGAAACTTACACTGGTAAACACGCACATTCAAGTCAATATAATGGAATGATGGAAGCCTGACATTCACATTGTCATCCTAACTCTATTCAACTCATCAATTATGTGATGTGCCCTTCAGTAGGACAGACATTATTAGTATACCAAGGGTGAGACATCCACTCTAAACAGAATACTACAATACAGGTAGCCTTTAAAGGTAGTTACATAGGAGACAGATTAGATGGGCAGATGTTAACCATACCACAAGACAACAAAGTACTGCAAAAGAGCACTGTCATCATGAATACACAGTAAACACATGAAGCACAGTGCTGGTTGCACAGGAATGAAACCCCTTTTGTTTATTGCATGATATGGTGTATTTCAGATGCTGTGCAATTGACCCATAACTTCATAGCAATATACATATATTGCACAGTGCAGGTACCACCACTCAGATGAGGTGACTACTATAAAGATTGCATACTATGAAATCACTTGTCCCACTGCTGATGAAGCTATACTCATCACTGTGACACTTACTTTGTCGGTGTCAGTATAGGGCAACAGTACACCAAGGTAAGCATGCATTACAATGCAGCAAACAGTCATGACAGTCACTAATGTCAGCAGTAGTTACATGTATAATGACACTAGCAGTAAGGTGGAAAGATGTCACTGACATCACAATGAAATGCACTCTATGACATTACACTGTACAGCATTATTAACAACTACACAGTGTATACATCTCAAGTGTCACCAGTTTCAGCATGACATGCCTGAGGTAGTCTCCGATTTTCACTGCAGTACTGATGTTTGTGGTGCTTCTGTCAGTAAAGGATAATCAAAAAAGTCCACAAAACATCACAAATTGTCACCTGCATTTTTACATATGGAACCTTTTAGTCTCAGTTCCTTTCCGATCAATGACACATACTTCACAAAATCACTACATTTGGATCCTTAGCTAACAAGTAACTGATTTACTGGTTGAGGAGTTCAGAGACAAGCTCTCTGAAGAAAGAAGTACAGTGAGACCAAATATAATATCGAAAGACATAGTAGCATTTATCAGTAGAGATGCTTTTCTAATCACTTTTTAGAAGCTGCAAGCCAAGTTCTAGGCATGGGGGGGCATACTTAGAAAAGGTACCTGGCAGAATCTTGACAAGCAGTACAAAAGCGAGGACCTCATAGACAAGAATGGGAGAGAAACCAAACACAGACTTTGGATATTCTTACCGACAGTGCACTAAGAAAATGAGCAGTCACCCTCTGCTTCAGGCGAACTGTCAGGTAGACTATCAGTATGAAAGTGACATCGCCCACTACCAGCACAGGAAGTAAACAAAATACGTGCTGGGTCGCAGAGGTGGCGGTAGTCAGCTACATGGAGAAGCCATATTTCCTGTGGCTCTACAACATTAAAAACCAAAAATGTACACCAAGTAAACCAAACATCGCAGGAACAAAATAAATACAGGTATGTGAACCAGATTTAGGGCTCATTCAAAACAGGCAAAAATCGGGACTTTTGGAATCTCTTCCTGCTTTCGTAGTACTGCTGCTTTAATGCCCAGACCAAAAACCCTGGACACTGAAACAGAACCAAATGAAAGAAGGGGAAATTTAATGGAGGCAGGTGAAATAACAGAGGAACCCACACCCAAAACTTTGGATAATGGAGGGGTTGTAGAAAATGTTTCATATGGTGGAGTGGGAAATATTGGTACGTATCCAGAAGGGAAGGACAAGAAGGAAAATGTAAATTCAGAATCTAATATTACAAAGCCTTCAGGTGGAAATATCAGTTGGGGAGAGATTATAGATCAAATCCCAGAAAGAAGTGAAATGGGTGCTACCTCAAGGGCTCAAATAAAGAGGTAGACCAAACACCTGATGTTTCTTATTTACCTGGGCCATCAAATATTGAGACAGTCCTTACTCCTTCCTCCTCCTCATCCACCACACAAAATGCTAAGCTACCCCCTGCCCCACAGAACTGTAAAGATAACTACAAATAACAAGGGACTAGGCCTAAAGGGAAAGAAAAAGAAAACAATAAAAAACACAATGAAGATAAAATAGATGGAAATAGTAATAGTAATTTCACACAGGAGTTCATAGAAGAAATGAGAAAGGGGTTCTTTAGCTTAGAGTGCAAAATTACTGGGATACATGAAGACATGAAAAGTCTGAGAGATGACATGCAATGTTTAAACAACTGTGTGTCTGAGTATGAACTGTGCACATCTTAGATAGAAGATCAAATCCCAGTAATGGGAAAAGATATCACAGAACACAAACAAGTATTGGCAAGAATTCAAGAGAAAATTAGCTATCTTGAATGGCATTCGAGAAGGGAAAACTTAAAAATTCTGGGTCTCCCAGAAGGGATTGAAGGTGATAATATATTGAATTTCTGTGAAAAATGATTCTCTGAATTAATGAAGTGAGAATACCCTGGTAGACAAATTGAGTTGGAGAGAGAACACACATATCACTGGCCAGAAGGGCTCTGAATGCTAAATATACAATAATTATTTTTGTCAAATTTCATAAATTCCAAGAAAAGGAACTGGTACTTAAGGAAGTAAAAAAAAAAGAAACCTTTACTAATACAAAGACCTAAAAAGATTCAAAGAGTGTTCAAGGTATGTAAGAAGGTTTCAATGTGAAAAAGTGCAAAGTAATGCACTTGGGGCACAGAAACCAAGGTGTAGAGTACAAAATGGGAGGAGTGGTACTGACAACCACCAAGCAGTAAAGAGATCTGGGGGTAATCATTTCAGATGACCTAAAGGTGGCCAGGCAGTGCTACAAGGTAGTTGGGTGGGCTAGTGGCATATTGGGGTGCATAGGAATGGGTATCAAAAGCAGAAACAGAGAGGTGGTATTGTCTTTGTGTAAACTGCTAGTAAGACCCCACCTAGAGTACTGTGTCTGGTTTTGGAGACCACACCTCTGAAAGGATATAGCCAGAGTGGAGGCAGTCCAGAGGAGGGCCACTAAAATGGTGCAGGGTCTGCATCAGAAGGCCTATGATGAGAGACTTGAGGACATAAATATGATATGCCCAGGATATTACTTATACCTTTAAATACCTCATGGGGGTATTAAGGTACAGGAGGGAAGTATTTTTCAGGGAAAAAAAGGTGCGCAAAGAAAAGGGGTCATGATAAGAAGATGGAGGAGGATAGAGTCAGAAGAGACATGAGGAACTACTTCTTCATAGAAAGAATGGCAGATTCTTGTAATAATCTTCCAGCAGAGGTGGTGCAGTGGAAACCGTGGTGGGGTTCAAGAATGCATGGTATAGGCATAAGCGAATCTTAGGGAAAGGAAAGGGTGTGTGGGTGAATGGGCAGGAGATCAAGTAGGATCTGCGGTGATGCTATAGACATGGAAAAATGGGCAGACTAGGTGGGTCAAGTGGTCCTTATCTGCAGGCAAATTTAATGGGCCAGATTTTTAAAGGGTGGAGCAGGACTTGTATCAAGCCCTACATCAAAGCCTTTCCATGTATCATACCCCTTTGCCGAAACTATACTTGATTTTCAAAGCTCGAGTGCAGTTGGACAGTTTAACTATTTTACTGCAGCTTGAGCCAGATCTTGGGTGCAAGATACAAAATACAAAAAGGGGACAAAGGGGAGTCAGGGGTGTAAGGGGAGAGGTGACTGAATGTGGAGAGCAATATGTACAGGTGCCTGTAGCCTGGGAAACAAAATCCCAGACTTAGAAGCATTGAAGCTGGAAGTGAACCTGGACATAGTGATAGTTATAGAAACATGGTACAAAGAAAACCATGAGTGGGACATACCCATACCAGGATACACACAGTTCAGAAAAGACAGGGAAGGAAGAACATTAGTTGGAGTGGCCATGTACGTGAGGGAGAGAAACAAAGCAACTGAGGTTCAAGGGATTCAGGAGGGAGCAGAGGCACTGTGGGTCACCCTACAGACAGGAAATGGAACCAACATTAGAACAGGGTTGAGCTATGGACCTCCAATGGAGGGGAAGAGACAGACAAAATACTAGTGAATGCCATCCATAAAATTGCAACCAAAGGTGAACTACTACTACTAGGGGACTTAAATTTGCCAGATGTAGATTTAAAGCACCAAAACTGTGAGCACTGCCAAAAGCAGGAACATCCTGACCACACTAACGGGGGAATGCCTAAGACAGTTTGTGGCAGAACCAACTCATGAAGGGGCTATACTAGACCTGGTGCTTACCAATGGGGACAGGATCAAGGGTGTTAAGGTAGTCAGCCATATAGGAACCAGTGACCACAGGATGGTGTGGTTCAATGTAATCACAGTGGAGGAGGCAAACCACACAAAAGTCAGGGTCCTGGATTTCAGAAAGGTCAACTTTGGAAAAATGGTGAATGTCTCAAGGGAGCCTAGGCAAAAGAGGATGGGGGGGAAGCAGAGAAGCAGTGGTCTATTCTCAAGGGGCTCATAACAGAAGCAACAAACCTCTGTGTTAAACAGTAAAGCAAGAGTAAGAGAAAGAAATTACCACTTTGGTTCTTCAGGGAGGTGCCCAGGAAAGTGAGGAATAAAAAAAGGTCCTTCAGGAGACACAGATAAACACAAAGGGAAGAGGACAGGGAGCAGTATCTAGAGAAGCAGAGGGAGGCAGGGAAGGTAGTCAGGAGCACAAAGGCACACACAGAAGAAAATACAGCACAGGCTGTAAACAAAAATGAGAAGACCTTCTTCAGATATATCAGCAAGAGGAAGAAGACAAGGAGTGGGATTGTCAGGCTAAAGAAGGAGGGAGGAGGGTGTACAGAGGAAGACACAGATAAGGCTGGAGTGGAAAGTGTGTCTTTTTGCAGGCAACACTGAGATCTGCAACAGGGTTGACACTTTAGAGACGATAGAAAAACTAAGAAAGGACCTAAGCCTGTTGGAGGAGTGGTCAGACATGTGGCAGCTATGATTCAATGCAAAAAAGTGCAAAATCATGCACTGGGGAGCAGAAATTCAGAAGAGGTATACAAGATGGGGGTGGAGGTACTGGCAGCCACTGGGCAGGAACGGGACCTTGGGGTACTCATATCTGATGACCTGAATGTAACTAAACAATGTGAGAAGGCTGCGGTTAAAGCCAGTAGGATGCTGGGGTGCACAGGGAGATGTATGACCAGCAGAAAGAAGGAGGTGGTTATGTCACTGTACAGATCACTGGTGAGATCTTAGCTGTAGACTGTAGTACTGTGTCCAGTTCTGGAGACCACATCTCTGGAAGAATATAGCCAGAGAAGAGGCAGTCCAGAAGAGGGCTACAAAGATGGTACAGGGCCTACATGAAAAATCTTACAAGGAGAGGCTAGGGGAACTCAATATATATTCCCTGGAGGGGGGGCATGATATTACCTTCAAGTACCTCAGGGTATAAACAAGGTACAGGAAGGCAGCATCTTTCAAAAAAGAAGATGTGCAAGAACAAGGATGCACAAAATGAAGTTTGGGGGGTTCAGGGGCAACATCAACTGGGATCTGTGGTTTGGCATAGTTAGGCAAAATGGGCAGACTGGGTGGGCCACATGGTCCTTATCTGCCATCAGCATCTATGTTTCTGTGAAAGCTTTGTGAAAACAGTCCCCAGAACTGACACACGCTAGAGCACAAAAAGATAGTCTAGTTTGCGTCAATTACTGTATGAGACAAAAAATCCAGTTTGATTGCCACAAGCCAGTTGTGCCATATCTTTGGTGCACCTGGGGCTTGCAACAAACTCAAGGTTTTGAAAATATGACTTTATGTTTCTGTTTCTCTGTTTGTTATCTGGGTAAGTGTAACAGGGTTGAATAAGGCCCTGTCCAATTTGTTACGTAGAAGGAGATAAAAGCAAGGATCTGTTCTATCCTCTCCTTTTCTGTCTCTTGTCTGTCTTATTGCACAATTACATTTTCTTGTGAGTCCTAGGAATTGATCACTCCAATGGTCTCGCAGTTCTCCCCCTACTGCTATTCTCCTGTCTTCATTTGCTGTTTTTAACTCTTTCTATCTTTTCTTCCCCCATGTGTATCTGTGATTATGAAAATAAGCGTGACTCTTTATGTGAAACTGGGATCCCTGGGTTCAAAAATGTATATAGTTAATATTATAGAAATTATTGCAAAAATCTGCTTGGGACTCATGGGGTTAACCTTCAGAATGCAGCACAAACACTTTTGCAGAGTTGTCGACAGGAGTTCAGTTCTGGAACACCATTTCTATTTTGGTGCACCTGCAAAGAAATTGATAAAGTTCTGATACATTTTGTGAGAAACAGGATGCCTCTTAATGAGATCAGGATGTAGAAGTTAATTGCCAGGCAAAGACTTCTTTTAAAAAGAGAGCATTCTTTTGTTAGAGAGATACTGAAATTTAGAATTAAAAATACCTTTAGACGAAGGACTTTATTTTGTTTGAATTGCCTATGTTAAAAATTAATTCTGCACAATTTTTATTTTTATTCTATTGTTATTGAAAATAATAAAATGCTACTTGTGAATTTTATAACTGCTCCTTGTTTTTCCATACTTCCTGTCCTAGGCCTCGATAATAGGTGGTGTCAGAGTAAGTGTGATATACGCTGTATATACTCTAAGCTAAGAGTTTTGTGCATGGGTACTAGACCTTGTACCAGGAAAGAATAGAATATAGGAAATAATCCTGCAGCAGCAAGCCCAGGAGTGATTACCAGAAGAATGGCAGCCAAACTAGCAGATACACTAGTCCAGACTGAGACTGTACATCCTGAATCAGTGACGGAAGAAGAACAGGCTGGGACAGAACCGGAAAGCTTGTCTGCCTTCTTCAAATGGTGGTCTATACAACAAAGAGAGACAGAGGAGGAGAGAAAAGAAGAAACGCAATCACAGGAGAAGCAGAAAAGAGATTCAGCGTTGGCTGAATGCCTTGCAAGCTATTAAGGCTGGAGGATCTGTCTCAGGTCCAGCAAAGCAACAAAACATAAAAAACTTAAATTATATAAAAGCTAAAAAGTTGTGTCCCTCAGACAATATCGAAGCATTCCTGATAGCTTTTGAAAGGGTTGTCGGAGCCTCCCAGTGGCCAAAGCAGCAATGGACAATCAGGCTGGTACCTTGGTTTACTGGTAAAACCCAACTTGCCTAGAACAGTATAGGCACTGCACAGTCAGAAAACTATGACCTTGTGAAGACATAAATCCTGAAAAGATATGACATCGCAGGAGAGACCTAGGCAAAGGTTCTGGTCCCTAAAGTACCACTCAGTTGACAATCCACATGAAGCCTTCATCTGACTCAGAGAGCTCCTTATTAAATGTCTCCAACAAGAGGGCAAAACAGTCCAACAGATCACTGCATGTTTGCAATGGTGTACCGTCACCACAGTGAAACCCTGATGGCGAACACCACCATAGCGGCAGGAATCGGGCAA
The DNA here is from genome assembly GCA_016271365.2 of Neoceratodus forsteri. Classification (NCBI taxonomy): domain Eukaryota; kingdom Metazoa; phylum Chordata; order Ceratodontiformes; family Ceratodontidae; genus Neoceratodus; species Neoceratodus forsteri. The sequence continues at coordinate 1,025,358,728 of CM028129.1, forward strand.
AATACACCCGTCACTGTGGTGGACAGTGAGCCGATCAGGACTGCCTCACTGGGTAATTGCCCCCCCAGTCCAAATCCGACTCAGAGTTAGAATCCTAGAGACTGGAGGGGTGGGGCAGAGCCCCCCACAAGCGGGGTTCTTGGGGTGCAATTTCCATCAGAGCACCGATAAACCCATAGCTACAATGCCAATGGTTGGCATTGCAGCAGTCACTGTAAGGCATGTCGGCACTGGTGCTGTCAAAGCACTATAGGTAAACCGTTTGCAATGGAACAATTTGTCAATATCCTGACAGACATGCAGCTTTGGGTAAAAGAACACTGAACAGAAAATGGAGAAAATGCCATTTCTTCATCCAAGGACTATCAGATGGCCAAACAGACACTGCAGCAGTGACACAACCACCAAGGACTGGTAAGACCCTCTTTTTCCTAATTTAATTCCAAGTCAGACAAAAACTCTAGTGTGGGTAACACATATGCACCCAAAGACTTTATTTGCTAGAACTATAGCAAGCTAGGCCATATTGCAAGAAACTGGCATAGAAATAAGGAGAATAACATTGGAACAGATTTGACTATAGTCAATTGGAGCAAGTATTTAACAGATGTCAAGGTGGGATATAAGGCTGTGGTGGGACATGTTGATTCAGGAAGCAGACAGACCCTAGTGCATGTTTGAGTTTGGGAAAGAACCATATGAAAGAACCATGTACTGGTGTCATCTGCATCCATGGGGACATTTTATACTATCCCACCACCCAAGTGACTCTGAATATTAATAGGGTGTCACACCAAATGGAAGTGGAGATAGTACCCAAGTTACCTGTACCTGTGATTATTGGAAATGACTTTCCAGGATTTGCTGAGTTAATCACAGAGGGAGTAAATTCTGCAGTTTCAGCAGCTGTGATTACAAGAGCCCCGGCAAAGAAAATCTCAGATGGTGGGGACACTTTTCCTTTCGGTGATTTTTATTTAAACTTTTTGAGCCCAGCTCCAAGATCCAGAAATCCAGGAAAGAAAGAAGAGGCCTGAAAAAACAGTGGTAACAATAGATTGATGGACATAAGGGCCCAAATATTCAAAAGGGTTGCGCATGGCGCAACAGTGTTGTGCCATGCACAACCCACTGATGCACCAGTGCGATATTTAAAAGGGAAAAGGTGTCATACAAACCGATGCGCTGGAGGCATCAGTATCAGGTCGCAGGCACAGGTGGGGGGGTGCCCATGCATAACCTGCACAGCCCGATATTCAACCAGGGCTATGCAGAGTCATGCATGCGCAACCCCTACCTGCGCCTGCACAAAGTTATGCCCAAAAAAAAAGGAACAAGTGATGGCCACCCACAGGTGAGCTGCTGCATTGCAGGGTGCAATACAGCAGCTGCCACCTGTGGGTGGCCATCACTGTCTTCTGCCACACCCTCCATGGCACCCCCATGCCCGATTGCGGGCATCAGTAATCACCCCCAAAGTCCAATATCCCTGGTGGCCCAGCTGGACTGCTATGTGCCCCGATCATGGGCATCACTGTATCCCCCCCAAGTCCAATATACCTGGTGGTCCAGTGGACAGCTATGTGCCCCGCTTATGGGCACCACTGGTTTCCCCCCCAAGTCCAATATCCCTGGTGGTCCAGTGGACCGCTATGTGCCCCGATTGCGGGCACCACTGTATTCCCCCCAAGTCCAATATCCCTGGTGGTCCAGTGGACTGCGCTGAACCCAATCGTGGGCATCATTCATCACCTCCCCAAGTCCGACATCCCTGGTAGACCAGTGGACCACTATATGCCCTGATCATGGGCATCACTGTATTCCCCCTCAAGTCCAATATCCCTGGTGGTCCAGTGGACCGCTATGTGCCCTGAATGCGGGTATCACTGTATTCCCCCCAAGTCCAATATCCCTGGTGGTCCAGTGGACCGTGCTGAGCCTGATAGGGGGCATCATTCATCACCCCCCTAAGTCCGATATCCCCGGTGGTCCAGTGGACTGTGCTGAGCCCGATCACTGGTATCATTCATCACCCCCCCAGTCCGATATCCCTGGTGGTCCAGTGGACCGTACTAAGCTCGATCGTGGGCATCATTCATCACCCCCAAGTCCGATATCCCTGGTGATCTAGTGCTGCCCCCACCCGCCCACTGGGCCCCACCACCCCTCCCCCATCAGCAGGCGGGAGGCGGCACCCCACCCACCTGCTGCCCGCCGCCGTGACTGACAGCTCAGTAGGGGCTGCACACCCCATTGGTTCAGGCATGAGCCAATGGGTGTGCCTTCTCCCATCTTACTCAGTCCAGATATGTGAATGAATTCATTCACATATCTGGACTGGCTATTACAATATGACTGCATGCCCATTGGCTCATGCTCTGAACCAATGGGCTGCAGTCCTACTGAGCTGTCACTTGAAGGCCGGCAGGGAGGCAGGCGGGTGGGTGCTGTCACTCGCCAGCTGACTGGGAGAGCCGAGGTGGTGGGCTCCAGTGCGCGGGCGGCGTGAGAGGCACACTAGATCACCAGGAGATATCAGGCTGGGAGTGATGAATGATGCCCGCATTGGACCCAGTGCAGTCCACTGACCACCAGGGTATTGGACTTGGGGGGATTCAGTGCTGCCTGTGATTGGGGCACATAGAGGTCCACTGGACCACCTGGGATATCGGATGTTTTTTTCTCTTACAGGACTTCCGGCGATCAGGCTGCAGGGGGCTTCGGTCCCCGACAGCTGCTGCCTGGGAGGGGGCCAGGCACAAGTCATCAGGGATCGGCGCACCTGCATGCTAATGGCATGCAAATGGGGCTGTAATGAGATGCAAATGGCCTCCTGTGTGCCTTGCATAACTTATGGCCCCATTTGCATGTCCCCGTTTGAATATCGCAGGTGCTGTGCATGGTGCAATGGCACTTACACCACCGCATCTCCATGCTCCACTCTGACCACTTGCGCTGGTGCAGTCCCACTGTGCCATGCACAGTGGGTGTGGCCAGGGTGCGATATTCAAAGCTGTTGCGCCATAGCGCAGCTCTGTTGAATATCACCCAGGCCACACCAGTGCACAACAAAGTTGAGCTGCACCCAGGCTTGCACCACAGCCTGGTGCAGTGTGAATATCCGGGCCAAGGTGTTAGTATATGAAAATGCTGAACTTAAACTGATAACTTATTGGTGATTTTGTTTCAGAACAAACTAACAATGTTTTTCTCTTAGGTTATTTTAAGCAGCTGTGGGTGAATCAAAAATATGGTGAATCAATGTTTAAAAAATGTAATGGGTTACTGTACAGAGTTTGAGTTAAACCTCAGACACAGAAATAGATAGAACAATTGGTTGTACCACAAAAGGGTAGATCTGAGTTGGTACAGATAGCACATGATAGTCCTATAGCTGGGCATTCAGGTAGGTTGCACCCATACCAGATTGCTGTACAGATTTTACTAGCCTGGAATTCATGAAGATGTTGCTACCTATTGCAGTTTTTGTGCTGAATTTCAGAAGGTAACCTCAGTGTCTACAAAAGTCAAGGTGGCCCTGGTGCCCTTACCCTTCATAGATGTGCCTTTTGAGAGAATCATAAGCAAGGCCACTGATTTACGGTGATTAAAATAATGAAATTCCGTTTTCAAGACTTCAGATTCCGGAATTACACCGGTGATTGTTACTCTAATTTCCGGATTTTACCGGGATTCTGCTATCATTCTTTTAGTATGTGCATAAGTAATCAGAATTAAAGAAGGCTTAATATACAGAGCATTAAATAGAGCAAATTGAAAATAGTACAGGAAGGAATTAAAAGAAAAACAAGTTTTGTAGATCTACTCATCTGATATAAAATGCCAGATTCCATGAAATCTTTGTTTTTACCGGTCTTCAGGCAGCCCTAATTCCGAAATTTTACCGGATTTTCTGGTAAAAACCGAAAAACAGTGGCCTTGATCATAAGTGATGTAGTTGGCCCCTTAGACAAAAGTAAAATGGGTAATTGATTCATTCTGGTAGTATGTGACTCTGTTACTCGATACCCAGAGACAGTTCCAATGCATACTGTTACAGCCCCAAAAGTGACAGCAGAGACTGCCAACATTTTCAGCAGAGTGGGAGTATCTAAAGAGATTATTACTCATCAGGATAATAATGTTGGTGCTGCATTACTGAAGGAGCTGTACCAACTACTAGGTATCACTGCTATAAGAACATCCCCTGTCACCCTCAGACAGTCTTATTGAGCATTTTAATCAAACTCTAAAATGCATGTTAAAAAGGTTTGTAAAAGAGGAAGGGAAAGATCAGGATCAATACTTACCCTTGCTGCTTTTTGCTTATAGAGAAGACATGCCTCAACAAGTGTTTCACCAATTGAACTGCTGTATGGTAGACAACCTAGAGGACCACTCGATCTAATGAAAGAAACATGGGAAGATAACTCCACTCAGAAACAATCTATTACATCTTATATGTGTGCCCTGAGAAACAAGCTGGCAAAATATGTTGAAATCGCCCATAGTAATCAGGAAGTGGGCCAAAATCAGCAGAAGGCGAATTATGACCTTGGGGTAAAAGAAAAGGTTTTTGAGCCAGGTGAAAAGGTCTTGCTACTGCTACCCACTGCAGAAAATAAACTGTTAATGAAGTGGCAAGGGCCTTATAAAGTGCTTAGATGTACTGGCACAGTTAACTATTAGATTGAGACCACTAGGAAAAATCCTACCAAGATATATCAGCTAGCCTCATGAAGAAATGGGCTGAAACACCAATAGTCTGGAGGCCCAGTCCTGATATGTTTGGTGAAGTAGCACATCCTGTACAGAAAGCAAAAACTAAATTATTTTGATAGCAGAGTCCCTTAGGTATTTATTCAGGGTGGATGTGGTCTTATAAAGTGGTAGTAAGGTATGCCAATGCAAGATGTTTGTACCCATGTCGAAACAACATTTTGCGCAAGTGAAAAAGCCTCAAAAACATACTAAAGTTGTAGTGACAAGTTTGAAAGTAAAAATGACCAACACAATGGGATTTAAACAATTTATTTTAAGACAAAAACAAGTTTTGGTCATGCAAAACATTTCTTTGACACAAATTATTACTAATTTATTTTAAAAGACAAATTATTTTAGTCATACAAAAGGTTTCTTTGACACAAATTATTAATAAGGCTCATTACTTAAAGAATGTTGGCCTTGTGGTTTGTATTTACAAATGCACAGATTATTCATTGACACAAAAGTTTTAAATAGTCTTTCCCTAAAAATACCACCAAAAGCTTAATCTGGTTCATGGTCAGTTCGCATTCATCTGTATCCCCCTCCTCCGGGTCATGCCTGAAAAAAGGGCAGAATTTGTCTAGTTCACTTACCTGGTCAAGAAAAAATAAATAAATACCATATTCATTATAATAGAGGCCAGGTATGCTATTGCACACCAAGGTGCTAGCAAAACACTAGTATCCAATGGTTTCCCTCTCAGCGATGAGCACTATGACAGTATATATGTGTGTCTAGCCTTTTTCAATATACAGTATTTGTTATACGTTACATGTCTAAGTCTGAATCATCTGTAGTGTCACACTCATTTAGATCCACGCTCCAACTTTATAAGGATTATAACAGTCCTCACCACCAGTACACAAGCAAGCCTGTGTGCATGCCATGCTCTGCCTGGAACAACTGCAGTTGCGCTCACACTTGGCTTTTTTCATACATATATAATGAGTTCCAGGAGTGCTTCAAGGGCAGGTGTCTGTGTCATTAGTGCTGGAGAAATGTGTCCATCCTTGTCATGATGCTAGCCATTTCCAATTAGGGATGGGATGTCAGGCAGAGCCTCTAGGGAATAGTTCCAAATAAGGGTCTGGTAATTTGCGCGCTTGGTATGTTGCAGAAGACTATCAGGAGTTGGGGCTAGGGCTTAATTTCAGGCCTGTTTGTGACAGTAAAGCTTATATCACACATGATTTACATCCACTGAGTTAGCAGTTGGGTCACAGAGAAGGGTTATTAGATGTTCTACTGATTTCAACTGTGCAGGAGCTATATCCACCATAGTACCAAACTTGGTAAGGCTTCTAAATTTGTATGGATTCTTCCTGCCAGGTTTCCATGGCTTTAGTTTGCCAACCCTTGCAAGACTGCTAGTTGAATCACACCCAGTTAGTGTGTGTACTGCTGGCAACATTTTTGTTGGCCAAGTTCAGCTGCTATGGTGCGGTTGGTATAAACCTGACTTTATTACTTCACACCAGTACGAAACCAAAGCTCTTCAATAGCTTCCAGCTTGTGAATAAAATGTACACAGAGAAATGCAATGTCAGTGTCTGGAGACCACACCACTACACTAGGGTATTCTTGTGAGGCATGCACAACATGAAGTAGAAGCCAAGTATATGCTTGTCTGTGTGATGCGAATAGATCTTCTTGGTCTACAACTCCATCTGAAGTGACCATGCAAGCAATGAGGTTGTCCTGAAATCCACCTGCTATAACCATTTTCTGATTTAGGCCAAGTAAAGTTTCTGCCATATCACATCATGATTCTGATAGAAATTTTAACAGATGTTCTTTATTCTTGGGATTTCTAATAAACTTACTCCACTGCATTGGTATGGGTGTTTTGGAACCATGAATTTTGACTTCATTGATTTGTGAGGATTGCCTTTATGCACACTCAAAATCTTTATTTGAATCTTTGACATCATATCGATCAAAGAAGATATCTACTGTTTTGCAGCTCTCATATCTCTGTAGAGGCTGGTGTACTATCCTGAAGACCAGTTCAGCAAGTTCTCCAAAGCTAATTGAATCTACTTGCTTGATCATTTCTATAATAGCCATGTCATCCACTATCCAAGCTGTAGGCATGTTGAATGCTGGCAGTTGATACATTGGGCCCAATTTTCAAAGCAACATAGAGAGCCTCAAGGTATTTACAAACTCTGCCGAAAGTGGAATTTTCAAAAAAAAATGTTGCTGCATCCCTCTCTCACAAGTTCTTTGTGGTGATCCTGCACATATTCACCATCTCTCTCTGGTGTACCTTTGCATTCATGAGTGAGCAAGTTTAGGGGACTTGTGCTAAGACTTTGTCACACGATGCTGTAAATTGAGGGTACTGTCTCAACTTGCATCCTGGTTTCTAAAATTGTGCACAAGTTGCTGCAAACCCTTGGCTGTAGGTGTGGCAAACATTGCGGGGATGCAGAGCTTTGCCACAAGCCCTGTGTCCCATTTGAAAATTGAGCCCCTTTACTCTGCTTATTTTTTCTAATTCAGCAATAAATTACTCTTTGCAATTATTTTCAGTGTACCATCAAAGTGTGCTGGAGCATATGGAACTGTGGAATGCTCATGTGTAAAAATTTCCTTCCAATCAATCTCTCTTGTTTGTGCAGTTACTACAAGATGGCTAAATAACTCTGTCTGCATTGATAGTCACTGTCTTATCACTACTAATTTTTGATTTGATCTTTTTGCTTTGAAATGCAAATGTTTTGATGTTGAGTTTGTGCAGTGGTTAAAAGAATCCAGTGATATTTAAATTTAGTCAGTTTCCACAAACTGTTTCATTGCTTTGAATCCTGTATCATTCATAGTAACAAGCTTGGTGGCAATCTCTGTGGGTGCAACAATGCCAGTACAGTAGCAATGTTGGCAAGTGCTATCAAGTCAGCATTTAAATCAAATGGGTTTGTCATGGAGTCGATGTTTGTGTTAACAATCTGATTTACATCTCCTTCATTTCATTGCATGTGGCATGGTGCAGCCTCCTTGTGTTTTCCTAGTGAAACATCTGAGTCTACCATATCACACATTACCTTCATGGATGTTGTGAAAGCTGAGCACTCATGAGCAGTTATGAACCATCTAGCCAAGGCTCCTGGTTTCAAAGTGAAACCCACTATGCCCCTTTTTAATTTACTATCACCATTTACTGTTTCTTCAAGTGCCATGTCTGTCCAGGCTTTGATGAATTTATTTCTAGACCAAGCTACAGCATGATTTCCTTATACAAACTGTACATAAACTTTGGGGGCACAATCTAGCAGAAGCTTCATATCACTGATATACACTGATACCCAGCAGGCATAGTTGGTGTGGTCAAAGGCAAGACATAGTGGTAGCACCTCTACAAACTCCACAAGATGCAGGTCCCAGTTGCTTTCACATTCTGTTAAAATGAACTGCATTAGAATGTTAACCATTTTGATGAAATCATCCCAGAATGCAAATGTTTGGGAAGTTGCTTTTCTGATATTGCAGAATCTGCAATACATCCTGTACATTATTGAGGACATCACTGAACTGGAAAAGTGTTGCTATTAGGCTTGTTGGATCATTGTTTGATACCACATTTTGACATTCCTGGAGCTTGCTGATGATGAGATCTACATCACAATCAATCTCATTGTCTTGTACCCAGTAACAAAATGCCTGCCACCTCAGTCTGGACAAAGCCTCCATTACAAGCTTATGGGCCCTCACTCCACATTTGTAGGATTTGCCCGTAAGTAGATTGCTTGCTGTGACCATACACCTGCAATTCTAAGAGGATATCTTCCAGACCACTCTCTTCATACTTCTTTCCAATTTCAGCCAGAAATGTCTGTGCTATGTGTAAACCACCCATTCTCAAGACTGTTTTCTGGAATTCCTCCTGGCACCTCCACTGAATCGCTTTGACTTTACAATATATTGCCTTGTCAAAAGTCAAGACACTGTGATCTTGGCCAAGTGCACTAGACATCTTGCAGTTGTTCTTCATTACAATGAAAACTGTACTCCATTCAGTAGGTGATGCTGGCAACATTGGACACTATGCAATATATGTTACTGTTGATATGGTGGATGAAATCATCATATTGAAAGCTGTCCATCTTGATATTCGCTGAGCATTTACCTTTTCAAACTCTACCTCAAATAGCTTGATTGGGCAGCATCTTAGAATTAGCTACTGCAGATCAAGCTTAGTTGCTTGTCGGCAAGCCTCAATATCAGTATACCAGTTACTTTTTACTTTCCCCACAAGATTTGATGTAGGGTATCTGCCATGAGGATTGCATTTCAGAATGGCTTGACACATTGCAGGAGTTTCAAGTGATACTGTTTGCAGTGCTATTTTCTTTGATCCTGAGCTGCCACTGTGTCAAAGCTGCCTTCAGGAATTGTGGGAGTCTGATGCTGATATACCCCCATGGTTGTGGCATGGGTTGTGTGCTTTCCATGTAAAGTTTCCTCATTGATATCGCTATTGTCAACAGTAAACTGAACAAACTCCCTATGCTGTGTGTTTGATGAAATTATGATATTGTCCCTGGCAGCTTTTTTTTGCTGATTCATTGCAATAGTTATGTCAAGTCTCTCTATGGCTTCATAACTGACACAGTGTGCTAACTTGTGCACCATTGTTGCTACCTGTTTAGAGCTTGCCATATGGTGTATGGATAGTGCAAGCCAAATATGTTTAGGTGTATGCTTTGCACATCTGGAAGGTCCATCTCAATTTGCTCCATGACAACTGGCTCCCAATAACTCACTCTAGCAACTATTCTCTCCCGTGACAACCCACCCCTGACAATTTGCTCCCTGGTGGAGTTAATTAAATTACCAGCCAGTTGCTGTGGAGTGAAATTAACATAATTATTGTACAAATAATAAATGCCCTCCATGCAGCACCACTACCTGTAAAAATGCAAGGCATATGGTGGGCTTCATAAGTTTAGCAATGGAGTCCCTATCCAATAAAATGTTCCCACAAGTCGGTAAGGAAGGGCACTAAAAAGGAAATCTTGACAGCTTAGAAAAGGGTTTAATTTCAAAGACAATTGGATGTTAGCAGACCATCATAGTCAGTCCTTGCTAAGCAAAAGGAACATGTACCCAAGAACACACACTGGCAGAAAGTGAAGCAACACTACTGGGCATTAGACAATTGTTTAATTTGTTTCAGTTTAACTGTTTAAAAAATAAGGATGTGACAGATTGCTGACATTTTTCTAACCCTGACTACCTATTGTACAGCAAGTACGAGAAATGATGGGATACCAAATCCTTAACACTGCTGAATATAAAATAATTAGTTATTCCTCTATGTGTTCAGGGGTTGGTATGGGGAGGACACAGAAGTGAAAATATTATTTAGAACGTGACTGCAACCTTATTACTTATTCTCTAATCTAGTTGTAGTATCAGATTCAAAATAGCAGGTGGTCATGAGTGAGTGGACATACACGAGTGCTGCAGAGGTTGTAGCAGTGTCAAGAAAAATTGGAGAAGTGTTCAAAGTGGCATTGGACTACTAGAACTGGCAAGTAGTGTTTCTGCCAGGAGGGTATTTGTTTGTTCAATAATTATGTTCATTTCGCTCCACAGCAACTTGCCAGTAATTTAATTAACTCTGCCAGGGAATGAATTGCCTGGGGCAGGTTGTCACAGGAGTGAATTGTTGCCAGAGTGAGTTATGGGGAGCCAGTTGTTGTGGAGTGAAATGACAGTAATGAACTGTCGTGTTTCCACCTCTGGATACTATATGAATGAAGTCCTGACCAACTGATAATATCTGCCTGTGGAGGGTCTTGTTAGTGGCTGTTACTAAAGAATTGCCATCTTCAATAGGTTGATTACCAGCATCCTCTTGGAATACCCATATCAGGAACCTATACACAATGTCAGGAATCAAGTCTAATGCTTCTTCTAAATTGACAGTAGAATTATCTATTGGATTGATATCCAGTCCCTCACACATATTGAGTTCACTTCAGAGGACCTGTGTTGCATGAAACAGTATAGATGCAGTTGAATATTTATCTTTATTTTCAGAAGTAGGGAGAGGGCTTTCCTCTTCATACTGTTACTTAGAATGCAACCAGGAAGCTATGTTGATGACATCTTCCAAAGACACAGCACTGCTATACCCGAGCTTTGGTTTACTTGGGCCATGCTGCATTTGAAAAAATTATTTGGTCACCAAAATGGTTTGTTAGTCTCTTTTTTAGCTTTTCACTTTGGTAACTCTCATTGCTTGGAACTTTGCCTTTCAGAATATCCTGATATCTCTGTAACAGGTAAGACACGGACAAGGCGTTTCTGCTGATAACAAGGTCATTCTCAATTTCAGAAATTGGTTCACTAAAATATGCGTTATACACAGCCTCATCTTCCTTGTCACTGGATAGTGAACATTTTGCCTGTATGTTTCTTTTGCTGGGGAAAGTACTATGGCAGTCTTTATGGTACTTTGCTTCAAATGCAATTAAGTCCAGCCCAGCTATATATTTAAGACTATGTCATCTTCTCTGGCTTCAGCCACATCAAGCAGAGTTTCTTTCCCTCTGAAGGTTACGATCTGTGATAGATTTTTGTATTTTCTGTGATACACCTTATGGCATATTATACACAAATTCCAGTTAACAAGCTGAAGAGTTGATTGCCTACTCTGTGAGCTTGAACAATGACCAGTATCAGTAGAAGAGCCAGGACTTGAGCTTCTTCCTCAACCTTCAAAATACTTCAGGTTTGTTTTGCTGGTGTAGGACTGATGAAATTGTGAATAATAATGTACTGAAGGCAAAGCTAATAATGTGACAATGTCTAATGGCTGCAATCACTGATAAACATGATCTTTTTCAACAAAGCAGACATCATAAAATGTCTTTAGTCCTCCAGGGGTTGCAGTCCTCAGGTGTTCCTGTGTTGTTACTAACATGCGAACATACGAAGAAACCAGCAGAAGAAGGCCATTTGGTCTATCAAGTCTGCTCATGTTGCAGTGCCCACAGCTTGAGATACTGTCCCTGCCCCCTCTCCCCACTCCTCCAATCCTATCTACCCATACTCTTACCCTCCCCCATACCTTTCCCAACCTCTCTTAAAGCTGCCCACTGTCTTCAATGAGATTACCTCTTCTGGCAGTGCATTCCAAGTGTCCACCACCCTCTCTGTGAGGAAGTACTTCCTGACCTCCCTCCAAAACCTCCCACCCTCCAGGTTAAGACTGTGCCCCCTCACATATGGTTGCCACTCAGCTTAAAGAGACTCTCCTTATCAACCTTATTTATCCCTTACAAGTACCTGAATGTCTCAATCATGTCCCCTGTCTGTCTCCTGTCTGCCAGGGAGTACATGTTCAGTGCTCTCAACCTCTTCTCATATGCCTTACCCTGCTGACCAGCTATCATCTTTTTAGCCCTCCTCTGGTCCTTCTCCAGCAGGTTAATGTCCTTTTTGAGGTGTGGGCACCAGTACTGAACTCCATACTCTAGATGAGGCCTTACCAGTGACCTGTACAAGGGCTGTATAACCTCCTCTCTCCTATCACTGATCCCTCTAGATATGTATCCCAGTATCTTGTTTGCCATTGCTGCTGCTTTCTTGCACTGTGTGGATTACTTAAGGTCACTATTGATCATCACTCCCAGGTCTTTCTCCTCCTATGATGCAGAAACTCGTACTCCACCCAGGTAGTACTCTGTTCTAGGATTCCTGTCTCCAATGTGCATAACTTTGCATTTCTTGGCATTGAAGTCAAGCTGCCAGATCCTGGACCACCTCCCTAGCTTTTCCAGATCTTTCTGTATGTCCTGCATCCCTTCAGGTGTGTCCACTCTCCCACAGAGTTTATGTAATCTGCACATAGGCACATTTTGCCCTTAATGCCATCTCCAATCTCATTGATGAAGACTTTGAACAACACTGGCCCTAGCACTGAGCCCTGTGGGACCCCACTGGTTACCTCTCTGGTGCCAGATAATTCTTCCCCCCACAACCACCCTCTGAGTTCTGTCCCTCAGCCAGTTTTCCACCCATCTGGCCATCTTTTCCCCATTGCTGATGTCCACCAACTTCCTGATAAACCTTTTGTGGGGCACAGAGTCAAAGTCCTTGCTGAAATCAAGATAGAGGATGTTGATTGCTGGCCCCTGTCTATTGTCTTAGTGACACAGTCAAAGAAGTCACTCAGATTTTTTATTTGGCAGATGATACACTTGGACCAGTCACTAGTCAGGCAGGGTTTTTGGTGAGGAGAGTCAAAGTCTCAGCAGGGTCTTCAGTGATTTTGTTGCCTCACAGGTGGTGTTGTTATTACCTTAAAAGAAAGGGAAGCTAATAGAATTTTTTTCATTAGTACATTATTCGTCTTGTAAAATTATGAAAAGAAAACACCCTTTGTCCACATTTTATAACTGTAAAACATGATCTTGAAATAAGTATTTTTTTTTAATTACATAGTGTAAGTGGTTCATAAATTACAGCATAGCCAGCCCGGTGGCACTGAGAGTTGAGATGCTGGATGCCATACTTTGCACTATGCCAATGACCCAGGTTTGGAAATGGACTCTAATTGCTCGAGAGTTGGCTGCAGTGAGGAAGTATTGAGCATCTCTAGACTGCTTTCCTTCCTCAAGGAGGGGGACAGTGCTGGGTGCTATAGCCTAGCACCCAGCAGTTGCTGGGTGCCAGTACAGGCATGCCACCCAGAAGGGAGTGGTTCCACATCTGGGGTATATGGCTTCTTCCACAGAGGCAGGGAACAGCTGACCCACTCATTGCATGGTTCACTGGCTGGGAGAAAAAGAAAATGGAGCTAGCAGGCTCCATGATGGCCCCCTGTACCCGCACCGACCTCTAGGATCTGGATTTTGGCTTCCAGGGAGGAAAGAAAGTTGATGCTCCTCTCCCTTGCCCAGTCATGGGGGGTGAACCTGTGAGAAGTTCCTTGGAGGATTGGGTGCAGGGTGCAGGGTGCTGGGCTATAGAGGCAAGCCTTTCAGAGGGAGGGGCCAGAGCACCTGCCAGCTCCCACAGAAATTGTAAATGTAAAATAAAATTACACATATAGAGAAAACAACAAGCAAAGAAAATATTTAAAGTAAATTTGCCATAATGAAATCAATATAGGATGAAAACACTGTAAAATTATACATGTTTAAAAGAACAGTCATTATTTTGACTTTTTCAAGAAATTTGTGAAGGCAATTTGAAATGATTTAGAAAAGCATCCATATTTCTCAAGATTACTACTGCATAATACCACAACCCCCCTAAAACAACTTTTTGAGGTTCATTCCTTCATAAAAAAAAATGTAAACCTGTTTTGTAGGAGGGGTGCTACCAATTTCAAATTTAGATGGGGTTTTTCATTTTGGCCACCAGACTACAAAGGCTGCTTTGTTAGTTTTACCACAAACTTCTACAGAAGATGCTGATATAGCTTAAGACAAGCTGGAACAAACTGCAATTGCTGATGCTGTAAAGGTGAATGTTTCCTTAACTTCCGACCAAACCACATATTAGTAACTTGGTAAAGACATTTAGCAGTACTTTTACCACAGTGCCAGACTGAGCATAAGGGGTTGAGTACATAATAATGACTGGGAATGCTCACCTTATTAGACAAAAGACATATAGTTTACCAGAGCAGTTAAGAGCAGATGAGGTTAAGGAAATATATAAAATGAAAGTATCATAGAAGGGTCGAGAAGTGATTGGTGATCACCAGTGGTGACTGTAAATAAAATAGAAGGGGATGTAAGAATCTTCCTATATTTTAGGAAACTTTAACCAAGTGTCCAAATTTAACAGTTATCCTATGCCCAAGATAGATGATTTGTTGGACAGACTGGGAAGTGCCAAGTACAGTACATCAGTACATAGACATAGAAACATAGACTTTGATGGCAGACAAGGATTGCTTAGCCCACCCAGACACACTGGTTACTGTGCCGCTTACCTGAATGATGTCATGGTGTACAGTCCAGATTGGAAAAGCCACCTGGAACAGCTACAAATGGTTATCCAATCTATCAAAAAGGCAGTTCTGACCATTAATCCTACCAAATGTGCATTGGGCATGCAGGAAGTCAAATATTTGGGGTATAATTTGGGACATTGAGAACTAAAGGCAGATATTTCTATGATAAAAGCTATAGCTGATAGTCCTATTCCAGAAACAAAGAAGCATGTTAGGTAATTTTTAGGGCTGGCTGGTTACTATCATAGATGCTTTCGTTTTAGGAAGCAGTATAGCACAGTGGGTTAAGGCTCTGAGCTGCAGATCTGGAGACCTGGATTTGAATCCCACAGCTGCCTAGGTGCATACTGTGTGACCCTGAGCAAGTCACTTAACTTCCTTGTGCTCCCAGGTCACATCTGGAAATAAGCTTCAGCTTATTGTGCTCCTCCTGGTTAAACAACGTCCCTGTTCCCAATGTTCCTGTTCCTTTCCCATCTTTGCCCAGTTAACTACTCTCCTCACTGAACTTATGAAGAAATTGTGCTAAATAAAGTGAAATGGACTCCAGAGTGTGATGAGGCTTTTCAGGCTATCAAGGCTGCATTATATTCATCTCCTGCTTTAAAAAGCCTAGACTTCAAGAAACAATTTTTGCTACAGACATACACAGCAAATGTAGGCCGAGGTGCAGTACTGAGTCAGAATATAGATGTGAATAGCCATCTGTTTTACATATCAGTACGAAACTGCATGACAGAGTGAAAAGGTACTCCACCACTGAAAAGGGATGCCTTGTGGCAAAGTATGCCATGGAGACCCTTATGTTTTATTTGCTAGGAGATGACTTTGTACTTATAACTGATGATTATCCTCTCTGTTTTCTTAACCAAATGAAGGATAAAAATTCCAGAATCACAAGATGGTAACTGGCATGACATCTATTTAAATTCAAAGTGATGCATAAATTTGGAAAAGAAAATGTCAATGATGATTTTTTTGTCAAGATATGTCTTAGGAATTGAGAATTCCTAAGTTTGAAAAAATATTGTGTGGGCAAATACTGTGGTCATCCTTGACTACCCATCCTACTTGGCCAGTGTTATGCAATGCCAGGTCGATTAAAAACAAGACAGCAGTGATTGCTGATCTTATTGGAACATCAGACCTGGCATGCATCACCAAAACCTGGCTGGACGAGAATGCGGGTCCCATATTAGAGTCAGTGGTTCTGGCTGGTTACTCGGTGATACACCGCCCAAGGTTAGATTACAGGGCCGGGGGCATAGACATTTGTTTTAAGAAGGAGCTTGGCCTTGTGGATCAATCAGTCAATCAATCAATCAATCAATCAAATCTTTATTTAACCAGGCGAAATACCATTGAGTATACTCATTTCCAAGGTGGACCTGAGAACAATTCAGTAAATCAACTGAACACAGAACAAAACATAAGCATGCAAGATACAGAGTAAAAGAGTGCACATACATCAATACAGTGCTCATGTACAGTCAGACAAATGCCTGATACATTGAGACTAAAGAAAGATATATACAGTATACAGAGTATGCATTTAAGCCATGAGGTACAAATCTAAGTATAGGTAACGTCTCCAAGCTGTGTGTGTGTGTGTGTGTGTGTGTGTGTGTGTGTGTGTGTGTGTGGAAATGGACAAAATAAATCACTGACAGAGTAAGAGACATCAGGGAAAAAAGGAGAAAGGGTAGCCGGACAGGGGAAGGAGGAGACAAGCAAAGGTGGTGGGGGAGGGTGACCCATCCCAGAGTAATCTGAGGCCATGGGCAAGATTTGGAGAGCATAAGTGGAAGCAATTACATTTTTCTATGAATGTTTTCGAGTAAATATTTTTGAAGAGAGACAGCTTCACTGGCAGGGCCCGCTTTAGGGTTTTTTGTACCTTATTCCAAAGGACCACAAGGGCATGGCTTATTGCTGTGTGACCGATGTGTGTTCTTACCTTAGAGACTGAAAGAGAGATGTAGGAGAGGCTTCTTAGCGGATAGTTGCCAGCAGTACAAATGAGCAGACAGTTATTAATATACTGTGGAAGCTTGAGGGTAATGGCTTTATAAGTCCATAGAACCTCATTTTTAACCCGCCTATGGCTAAGTGAGTTCCAACCTAATGAGGCATAAAGTGCACAATGGTGAGTGGAGTAAGGGGACCCTGTAATGAATCTAAGCACTCGATGGTAAAGGATTCCCAGTTTGGAGAGTGCCACATTTGTACATTGTCCATACAAAAAATCAGCATAATCCAGGAGAGGCATAAAGGTTATCTGGACTAGCTTTAGTTTCTTTTGTAAGGAAGAGTCTGATATGATAAAAGACCTTAAGTCTCTGTCTTAATTTTTTGGATAGGTCTTCAAGGTGGTCTATGTAAGACAATTTGGAGTCTATCCACACACCCAGATATTTGAATTTCTCCAAGTAATAGAGTGGTTCTCCCAGCAGGGTCAATACTTGCAGGACAGTTCCCAAGATTCAGGAGCTGGTGGCCATGGCTGGAGGGGCAAGGAGCATGGCCTTCATCTTTATAGCATTCAACAGAAGTTTTAAATGTAGCAAGTTGCTCTGAAGAAGATTAAATTAAATTTGCAGGACAGAGCAAGCAAGCTCAGGAGATAGCCTAGCAATGTAGAGCACTGTATCATCAGCAAATAGATGAATATTTGCTGATTTGATTCCAGTATTTAGATTATTTATGTAGGTAGGCTGGGTTACTTCATTAATTAGTTGTGCTAACCCAACGTTGTTAGAGTTCTTTTAAGCGCAGGGAAGATGTGGAGAGCCAATCCAGATTGAAATCACCCACAATAATAACTTCAGTTGTCAAGGAGCCTACGGTATCAGATTAATGCTTCAACACTTTTAGTCCTGCAGAAGGTGGTCTATAATATCCAATTATACAGATGATAGTCAACTGAGAGAGCTGCATGTTCAGAATAATACATTCAAATTCCTTTGGTAGAGTGATAGACCTAGCGGTTGAGGTAGTAAACGTGTCCCTAACATATACAGCTACACCTCCTGCATGCATATTCCTACCAGCTCTAAAAATGTTATACAACGGAATATTTATTTCAGAATCCTGGGTAGAAGGCCTTAGCCAGATTTCTGTCACCACCAGAATATCAGGCGAAGTATGGTCAACCCATGTCTACATTGCATTAAGGTTCCACAGTAGGCTGCAAGTGTTGATATGGGTTAGACTTACTTTAGTCCCTTTAAATGGGCAAGTTCAGAAGGGGAAGACATGGGAAGAGGAGGGCAAGGGGTCAGCTTGACGTTACCTGCACAGATGAGCAGTATTAAGATAATTATTTTTAAGGCATTCAAGAGTAGTTTAAGGATCCATAGTCTACCTTTTTTGTAAGGATAATTATCAGTAGTTTTAGGGAGAGTGGGCCCAAGAAAGCATACAGAAGCATCCTAACTGAAAGGATAGTAGGGACTTTTGCAAGAATAACAGGCTTAATCTGACTTGCACAGCTGAGAAAAGGCAGGGATCTGGTGGAGCTAGCCACATAAGGAAGTGTAACATTTGCCAGCCTGCACAGATATGTAGTTGTGCAGGACAGCGTGCAGGTATTGACTATCCCCATACAATTTGGATGGCCTTCCAGGCCTAACTCTTAGTAATATTCAGATGTATAGTGTGGAGTGCCTACTAGGCACCCCAGGAAAAGTAAGATGACATTCATTATACACTGGATACCATAATAATCTCAGCGAGAGGGATTGCTATAATTTTTACTAAGATCAAGCAGAGAGAGAGAGAGAGAGAGAGGGGGAGAATTGCAAGCAGAAGGTGGCCATTTCTCTGTCTGCTTATAGGCTGCCATACCACACACAGGGAAAGAAAATGCTACATTATCAATATGAGCAGACAGGGAGAGAAGTACATGCAAGGGGTCAGTTCTCGGCCATAGAAATAAGAGGTGGTATACTGGAAAAAGGAACAGCACCTCTGAAGTAAATGGGAAAAAAACTATTGGCACCGGTAATCAGTCATTGCTATGGTGCGCCAGGCAAAGTAGTAGGGCGAGTTCCACCTTTAAGAGTTTGTGAAAAGTAAGTGGCCAATCGGGGAACAGTGCTGCAAAGCCTATGGGAAGAAGGTCTGTTTAACTAGTGCCGGGGGTGGAGGACAGTGTGTTGGAGAAAAATTTGGTGACCCAGAGCCGGTTGCAGCCATTTGGAAGCATCGGGTGCCTGAGATTTTAGTTCAGGAGCAAGGCAGCCAATGGGCAGTGACAATGTAACCTCAGCAGCCAATCTCTGGCTCGATTACATGGCTTCCTCCAATCAGGAGGAATCTGGAAGCAATATAGCACAGTGGTTTAAGGCTCTGAGCTGCAAATCTGAGACCTGGGTTTGAATCCCACAGTCCCCACTTGCAAACTGTGTGACACTGAGCAAGTCACTTAACTTCCTTGTGCTCCCAGGTTGCACCTGCAAAAAAGCTTTCAGTTTAGTGCGTGTCTCCTGGTAAAACAAAGGTAAAAAAAAAAAAAGTCAGAGCTCCATAATTTTTCACCAAGTATCGGCAGAAGGCTCACTTAAGTAGAAGCTCCTTAGGTGGGTCTCGGAGGGGGGACAGGATAGCCGCACAGTCTTCCATTGCAGCCGCTGGTTCGCCGGCAAGCCCAGGGGCTGGGCTGCCTAGGAAAGAGGACAAAGGAAGGTTAAGTTCAGGGAAGTGACAGCAGGAATGCTGCTAAATCAGTGGGCAGAGAGTAGCACTGAAGAATAAAGAGAGGGAAGACAAAAAACAAGCAATAAGGGTTTAGTGTGGGAAAACGGCTGTGACAAAGAAAAAGACAAACAGTGGAAGGAGGTTACCTAAACTAGACAGGGATTACACTTTGGCAGGTGCCAAGGAAATCACACCCAGCTAGTTTGTATTTACTCAGACAAAAACTTAAAATAGGTCCGAGGGAAGGCTAGCAGAGTACATGGGCAATAACATGAGGGCGAGTTGGGGTTAGGCAGAAATGCAGGATAACAAAATAAAGTTTATTGCACCTAACCCAGTATCATTTGGCCTCAGCAACAAATTCTATTCCAGTACCCCAGTATCATTTGGTCCCGAACAACAGGTCTAACCCAGTGATATCTAATCCCCGACATCGAATCAACCCAATACATTTATACCCCAACAGCAATAATTAGACACTTCAGTACAGAAAAATATTTCTAGACATTAGATGCACAGTACACCCTCCACAGTAGAAAAAGGAACCGTGGGTGCCCAAGAATTCAGTTCAAAAATTTGGCAACCCGGAGCCTGCTGCAGCTATTTGGAAACAGCAGGTGCCTGAGATTTTAGTTTAGGAGCAAAGCAGTCAATGGGTAGTGAAGCTGTAATCTCAGCAGCCAGTCTCTGGCTAGGTTACATGGCTTCCTAAAATCAGAGCTCCATAATTTTTCACAGAGTGGCACCAGAAAGCTCACCTAAGTAGAAGCTCATTCAGTGGGTCTGGGAGGGGAGATAGGAGAGCCACGCAGTCTTCTGCTGCTGCCGCTGTTTTCTGCAGTCTCAGGGGGTGGACTGCCTAAGTAGAAGCTCCTTCAGTGGGTCTGGCAGGACAGACAGGACAGCTGCACAGTCTTCCGTTGTGGCTGCAGGTTCACCGGCAAGCCCATTGAGGTCAATAGATCCTTCAAGTGTATCATGGGCACAAGTGTGGGCTGCAGGATACTTCTAATCTACCGTTCACCCAGGGGAAAGAAGGAGTTCCTGTAGGAAGACATGGACTTTGTCATTGACATGGTGTTGGAGTCCTCCAGATGGTTGGTCCTGGGGGACTTCAGTGCCTGGGTCTATGATGAATTCTCGCATTTTGGCCAAGACTTCCTCCAACTAATGATTTTGTTGGGCTTTACACAGGTGGTTACCTCTGTGACCCACAGGCAAGGTCACTCGTTGGATCTAGTGTTCCTACTGGGAATGGAGATCTCCAATGTGGTGGTCGAACCTGTCGGGTGGTCTGATCACCACACTATAGGGTTCAGCTTCATGGCTTCACCCAATAGACCTGCCCCTATGGAGATGGTCTGGTACCGCCCTTTATGGGGTTTGACCCCGATGGTCTTATGGAGGTGCTGGACATATCGGGTAGAGCGAGTGTAAGCTCGTATCCAGGGGATCTGCTACTAGCCTATAATGAGGCGGTGATGGCTACCCTGGATTCCATAGCTCCTGTCCAAATTCGCCCACTCACCCTTCTCCCTCAGTCCCCTTGATTTGATGGGACTTTGAAGGAGCTGAGGAGAGTGGGGAGAAGGTTGGATTGATCCTGACAGAAAACCGGCCTAGCTTAAGATAAGTTTAGATTGATGTCTCATTATAAGGACTATCAATCGTCTGTCTCTCGTAAAAGGCAGAGTTCCAGTCCAGGGAGATTGCTGCTGCACAAACTCAACTGGTTTAGCTCTTCCACAATGTGGACAGGCTGTGCAATCCAGCCTGTCTCCAGAATTGGAGAGCCTTTTCACAGAATAAGTGTGAAGAGTTTGCTCAATTTTTCGCAGATACAGTTGGCATCATCAGGTCGGAGATCTATACAGCTCACTCAAATGGGTGCTTCAGTGATTGGTAGGAGATTACAGGCACCCAGTTTGTCTGCTATGACTTTGACTGGTTGGCGATCATGGATGTCATGAAGATTATCCAGGGTTTGCAACCAGCTTACTGTAGTTTTGACCCAGGTCCAATGCGCTTCCTGGTGAGGTGCATGGAGATAATCGGACCCATCCTGGCTGAGATAGTCGGATGCTCATTGGAGACAGGGGTGTTCCAGGAAATCCTTAAGGAGGTGGTGGTACAACCCCTTCTGAAGAAATCTTCCCTTGACCCAGACTCTTTCACTAAATACAGGCCTGTCTCTAACCTGCCTTTCACAGGCAAGGTTATTGAGAAAGCAGTCTCGTTGCAACTGTAGGATCATCTTACCACCCACGATGTCTATGATCCTCTCCAGTCCAGTTTCAGGAAGAGGCATAGTATCGAGACAGCGCTGGTTTGTGTACTTAATGATCTCTCAGTAGCAAGAGATTGGAGGGGCCATTTTATCTTGGTCCTCTTTGATCTCTCTGCTGCATTTTATACCATGGACCATGGTGTGTTATTGGGGCATATGTGGCATATCTGTGGTCTGCTGGGGACAGTCCTCAGATGGTTTCACTCTTTTCTCACAGGCAGAACTCAGAGAGTGGAATGGGGGATTTCTTTCCTCAACCCCTTCCCCCTGTCCTGTGGGGTGCACATGTTTCTGTGCTTTCACCCATGCTGTTAATTGTATATATGCTGCCATTGGGAGACATTAAAAGGTGGTACAGGCTGAATTTTTACTGCTATGCAGATGATACTCAGCTGTACATGTCCTTTGTGCCCAAACAAGGTGATGTTGTCTCGGTCTGTAATAACTGCCTCTCTGAGATCCAGTATTGGATGAGTGCCAACTGGCTAAAGTTGAATCTGGATAGGACTGAAGTGTTGGTTATGGACCTAGGTCATTGGATAAAGTGGTTGTCTGATGGCAGCCATTCGGGTTGTGGCTAGAGGGTAGCCAGCTGGCGACCTCTGACCAGATGCACAATCTGGGCATTATGCTTGATGATGGGCTGACACTTAAGTCTCAGGTCTTGGCTGTCATTAAGACCTTGCTTTACCATCTGAGGAATATTGTCCAGATAATACACCTGGTCCCCCATGATGATCTTCTAACCTTGGTCCACACCTTTGTGGCCTCCCACCTAGACTACTGCAATAGAAACATAGAAACATAGAAGTTGACGGCAGATAAGGACCGCAAGGCCCATCCAGTCTGCCCATTTCTTCTTCTACCTTATAAATGTGCCATCGGACTTTGCTCTGTCAATGGCCTATCTATTCATACTCATCTGTATTGCTCTCTTATGCCTATCCCATGCCTGTTTGAAGCCCTGCACTGTATTCATATCCACCACTTTCTGAGGTAGGCTGTTCCATACATCCACCACCCTTTCTATGAAAAACAGCTTCATCACTTTGCCCCTTAATCGGCCTTCCTCTAATCTCATGCTGTGTCCTCTTGTCCTGCTATTTTTCTTATATTGAAACATGTTAGACTCTTTCACCTTGTTAATGCTCTTAAGGTGTCTGAATGTTTCAGTCATATCACCTCTCTCCATCCTTTGCTCTAGGGTACTGTATACATATTAAGCTCCATTAATCTGTCCTCATATGTTTTCTGATGTAGTCCCTGCACCAGATGGGGCCTAACCAGTGTCTTTTAAAGAGGGATTATTATCTCTCACTTCTGACTTGTGATACCCCTACTAATACACCCCAACATCCCTCTAGCCTTACCTACTGCTTTAGTGGTTTGCTTGGATGATTTCAGGTCATCAGTGATGATGATGCCCAAGTCTCTTTCTTCCCTTGTGACTGCCAGCAACTCCCCTCACAGCTTATAGGTGGCTTCAGGGTTTCTCTTCCCTATGTGCATGATCTTGCACTTCTTTGCATTAAACCCCAGTTGTCACTCTTCTGACCATTTTGCCAGTTAATCCAGAGCTCTTCTTATTCTGCCCACCCCATCTGAATCATCTACTCTGTCGCAGATCTTCATGTCATTTGCAAACAGACAAACCTTACCCTCCAGTCCATCTGCAATGTCACTGATGAAGATATTGAAGAGGACTGGCCCCAGGACTGATCCCTGAGGTACCCCACTTGAGACTTGCATCTCTTCTGACTGTATACCCTTACCACCACTCTCTGTTTATTGCCCATCAACCAGTTTGCCACCCAGTTGACCAACTTCTGACCCACCCTGAGCCTACCCAGCTTATTAATCAATCTTCTAAGTGGAACAGTATTGAAAGCTTTGCTGAAGTCAAGGTAGGTGACATCAACTGCTCCCCCTTGGTCCACCACTCTGGTTATCCAGTCAAAGAAATCTATGAGATTAGTTTGACAGGACCTTCCTTTGTAAACCAATGCTGTCTTGGATCCTGTGCTTCTATGGATTCCAGGTGTTGCACTATCCTTTCCTTAAGGAGTGCCTCTATAATCTTGCTCACTACTGAGGCAAGACTGGCTGGTCTGTAGTTCCCCACCTCTTCCCTGCTACCATTCATGTGGAGCAGGATCACATGAGCCCTTCTCCAGTCTTCTGGGACCTCTCTTGTGCTCAAAGACTCACTAAACAGTTCTGCTAATGGCTCTGCTAGTTCTACCCTTAGCTCCTTTGGTACCCTGGGATGTATGCCATCAGGTCCCATTGCCTTGTCCACGCTGAGCTTATCGAGCTCTTGTGGGACCCTTTCTTTTGTGAAGGGACTAGTGCACACCTCCCTCCCCCTGTGTCCATGGTGCTGATCTGTGGGCCCTACCCTACCATCTCTTCAGTAAATACTGAGCAGAAGTATCTATTTAGGATAGATTCTTTTACATGGTCCTCCTCCTCCTCCTCACACTCCCCCTTATCTCCTTTGATCTTAGCAATACCCCCTCTGGACTTTCTCCTTTCAGTAATGTGTCTATAGAAAGTTGTGTCACCTTCTTTTACTGTTTGTGCTATTGTTTCCTTGGTTTGGGCCTTTGTCTGCCTTACTGCCTTCCCTGCTTCCCTTAGGGAAGTTTGGTATGCCTCCCTATCTTCATCTCGCTGTGTTCCCTTATATTTCCTGAAGGCCAGTCTTTTGGCTCTGACATTGTCTGCTACTGTTTTTGAGAATCAAAGTGGTTTCTTTCTTCTTTTGCACTTCCTTTTATCTCTAACACAATGGGATATTGCTTCAAATATTGCATTCTTAATGCTTGCACGCTTTGCTTGTACCCCCTCACCTGTATTTCTTTTTGCCAGGGCTAGCTGAACAATGTTGGTCATTTTATCAAAGTCAGCTCCTCTGAAGTCACATATTTTTGCTTTGGAATGGGATGATTTAGTTCTAGTGGCCAAATTGAACCATACCATGTGATGGTCACTGGCTCCCAGGTGACTTTCTACCTGGAGATCTGTGATCCTTTCCCTGTTAGTCAGTACTAGATCTAGGATAGCGCTGTCTCTTGTGGGTTGTTGTACCAGTTGTTTGAGGCCCTCCCCCTGCAGGGAATCCACCATGCATCAAGTTCAGGCAGATGTTCCTGCTGGTATTGACTAATTTATATCTGGCATGCTGAAGTCTCCCATTATCAGAACCTCCCCTTTAGCTGTCATGTTTTGTATATCTTCTAACAGTAATGTGTCTATGTCCTCCCCCTGATCTGGGGGCCTGTAGACAACCTCAGTTCATATGGCTGTCCCATTTCCTGTTTCCAGGTTGACCCACAGTTCTTCTGGCTCCATATGTGTATTCTGAATTTCTGTAGCTTTAATATTTTCATTGACATACAGGGACACTCCACCCCACCCTCCAATTGTGCATCCCGGTCTCTTCTGAACAGTTCATAGCCAGGTATTGAAGTCTCCCAAGTTTGGTGACTGGTAAACCACGTCTTGCTAATTGCTACTATGTCCAGTTTAGCCTCTGTCATTATTGCCTGCAGATCTGGGATCATGTTTCCCAGACTGCGAGCATTTGTGTACATGATTTTCCATTGGCTAGAATTTGGTGTGGTAGTTGTTGGGTGAGGTATGGCGCTTCCTCTGTGTGTCGTATGGGGAGTTGGACCATTTTCCTTACTTTGTGATGCAAATGAACTGCAAACATGCTGAACTCCTGTTTGACCACTACCTGAGGGGGAGGGGTGTTCTTCCCATTTGACATATGGGGTGTTGCACCCCCTCCCCATTTGCTAGTTTAAATAATTTGCAAAGACGTCAAACTTCTGCCCCAATGCACTGACTCCCTCCTTAGTCAGATGCAGTCCATCAAATTTAAAGAACTTTTGCTTCCAAAAGTGTTGCCAGTTCCCTACAAATTTGTGTCCATTTTCCTGGCACCAGCCCTTGAGCCACATGTTTAGCTCCCCTATCTCCCCTTCTCTGACATTCCATCCATCTGCCCCCCTCTCCCAGACTGGCAGGATCTCAGAAAAGGAGATGCCAGATGAAATGGATGATAGCCTGTCACCCAGCCTGGTCAGGTGTTCCTTGGTCTCCACAACTGACTGGCTGGTGAGATCATTAGTCCCTATGTGTACCAGGATGTCAATGTTTTCTCCTGCTTCCTGAACTATTTTAGCGATGTGGTCAGTGTCTCTCCATGCTGATGTACCTGGGAGACATCTGACCATTACCCCTGGTTGGAGACAGGTATCAACTCCACGAATCATGGAGTCTCCTATAATCAGATGTTTTTTGGATTTCCTTTTTGCTTTTTTTGTTTTGGTTCCTGGTCTGGGTGAGTTTTGTTGTGCTAGCTCCTGTGCTTCAGTGTTCTGCTTTTCAGTGTCATCTGCCCCCTTTGTTTGATTTCGGAGATAGAGGCAGATATCTGTTTATAGTTTTTATATGGTTTGTGGAGGTAATGTGTTGGAGAGCACCGAGTGATGGGGCACCCGATTTGCCCCTTCTAACCCCCTGCCAACCTCCTGGACCAACTACCCTCTGTGGTCAAGGTACTTCTGTTAGATGTTGGGGAAATGGCTGGTGGTTCTTATATTTCCTTTTGAATATGCAATTTGAAGCTCGCAATCTCTGCCCATGCTGCCTGAAGCTGAGCCCTTAGATGTCCAATGGCCCAGCATGCAGGACAGTGTCCTAAATCCTGTAAAACTGCCCTTCTGAAAAGTGTTCAGCAGTACCTACAGTTAATGATATCCATTCCAGATAAGTTGCTGGGTTTATAACCTGGTCAGAGTAACTAGAAGGAAGAAAATGAAAACAAAAGTTTGATTTTGTGTTTTATTTGTTTGATTTTGTATAACTTGTTATAACAAGTTAAATTACTAGTGCCCCTGTAAATAAGGTCACTGTGTGGATACCCCACTGATCTGCCCCTTCCTGCTTTGCCACAGGAAATGTGACAACTCTGCTACCCTATAAAAGGAGTGTAATGTGGGGTGGTTAGGTATGGGGGTGGGTGGCTGGGCCCTTCCCCTGCCAAAAAAGAAAAACCACAGACGAAAGAAACAAGGAGGTAAAAGCAGAAACAATCAGCCAGCAACAAATGCAGTAGCCCTGAAAGCTTATCCTAATGACAGATAAAACTGTAAAACCTGTAAAACACCACCTGTAATCATTTCACAGAAGCTATACCCTGTAAGAAACACTTTGCTACAGAGAAAAGTAAAGCAGTAACAGAAGATATACCTTGCAAAAGACAATTTGAATCAAAAGATTACAGCAGTAATCTGTTAGCACACCTGTAGACACACCCTGTAATAATGCAGCATAAGGTATACCCAGCAACAACAATTTGAATCGGAGAAAAATAAAGCAATAAAATGTTAGCAACATACAGTAACAATCCTTGTGAGTACAAAATAAAAATAACAACACACAGTAAATCTGCCTAGCCAAAAGAAGCCTTAATCATTTCCCTTGCTCTGGTAAGGTTCTTTGCTCTTTCCATTCAAGCAAGCTAGAAGGAAAGACTTCAGGTCAAGCTAGGTGCCTTGGCTAGCAAACCTAGTCTTCCACCTCCAAGATATCAACTAACCTGACCTTTTAACCCTTCTTTCTGTTGGTAGTTACTGACAGTTTGTCAGCTTCACCCCCCAGCTACACACCTAATATCCTGGAAGAGCTGTGGGAGGAAAGCAATTAGCTCCTTCAATGTAAGAAGGAGACTGCAACACCTCTGAAACAAAAAACCTTTCAGCCAAAAAAAAAAAAAAAAATAGTGGCAAACAGTAATTTTTCTTAGCCTAATAATAAAAAGTCACAAAAATGTAAGCACCACCTGTAATAATTTCACAGAAGAAATGCCCTGTAAGAAACACTTTGCTACAGAGAAAGAAAAAAAAGCAGTAACGGAATATATACCTTGCAAAAGACAATCTGATTCAGAAGATTACAGCAGTAATCTGTTAGCACACACCTGTAGGCACATCCTCTGATAATGCAGCAGAAGGTGTACCCAGCAACAACAATTTGAATCAGAGAAAAATAAAGCAATAAAATGATAGCAACAAACAGTAACAATCCCTGTGAGTACAAAATAAAAATAACAACACATAGTAATGCCCTATACCTAGGGCTACCAGGGGTGGACCTCCATCACCTGCAGCTGGTGCAGAATGCAGCTGCCAGGTTGTTGAATGGCTTATGGAGATCCTACCTTGTCATACCTGTAACTGGTTTATGGAGAGCCTACCTTGTCACACCTGTGCTTCGTGGGCTGCATTTGCTGCCAGTTTGGTGAAGGATCACCTTCAAGGTCAGATTAATGACCTACAAGGCCCTACATGGACAGAGACTGTGGCATTTGCAAGATCTCCTCTGCCCCTACTGCCTTCTCCGCCTTCTCCATTCCACTGATGAGAGATTGCTAGAGGTTCCAGGGTCTGCTTGAAAACCTCAGGAGCTAGAGATTTTGCCTTTGTAGCCCGGAACCAGTGGAATTCTGCCTTAAAGACTTAACTTTTTATATTGCCATTTCCTGAAGCCTAACATTTCTTCTGCCTGTTATTAACTGTTTTTAATAATTTTCTTTTTTAGATGTGATTTATTTTATTTGCTATGATGTTTGTACAAGTGCTTTCATAAGTGTTGAATTGTGCTTTTTGTAAATAAATTGATTGATTGATTGATTGATTGATAAACTTCACTGTTCGTTCTGGTTGTTATGGAAGAAGGGATACTGAATATGCACAGAACTGTAAAGGTTATGAGTTAGTGTTAGAAGGAAATTAAAAGACAGTTTTGGAAACCTGTGTTTTTTTTAAATACACAGCTTCCCTCTTAAAGAGGAGGATATGTAACAGGGTTGAATGAGGCCCTGTCCCATTTGTTATGCAGAAAGAGTTAAAAGCAAGGATCTGTTCTATCCTCTCTTTTTCTCTCTTGTCTGTCTGATTGCACAATTGAATTTTCTTGTGAGACCTAGGAACTGATCACTCCTACAGTCTTGCAATTCTCCCCTTTCCACTATCTCCCTGTCTTCACTTGCTGTTTCTTGCTGTTTCTACCTTTTCTCCCCCCTTCCATATACTGTACGTGAATATAAAACTATATCTGAATCTGTATGTGAAACTGGGATCCCTGCGTTTAAAAATGTGTATAGTTAATATTGTTGAAATGATTGCAAAATTATATTTGGAACTCAGGGGGTTAACCTTGAGAATGCTGCACAAACTCTTTTGCAGAGTTGTCAAGAGGAAATTAGTTCTGGGACACCATGTCCTATTTTATTGTACCTGCAAAGAAATTCGCAAGGTTCTGATAAACTTTATGAGAAATAGGATGTCTCTTAATGAGATCAAGATGTTGAAGTTATGATAAGTCATGTGATGCATCCATAGAGGTAGCTGCTCTCCTTCACTACTCCCACTTCGACCACTGATTATCTGTTATTATAGTTTGTTTCTGCTACTAATACTGCCAATTCACCCTCTTATATACTATTTAAACTTAGAGTGTGTCTACCTGCCAGGTTTGTCTGAAGTGACTGAACTTTTTTCCCTCACCATGGCCAATATGGAGCTGTGCCAGGCCCTGTCAGCACATACAGCCCAGCAATGCTGGATAAAAATGTCAAGAGACCCAAGGGACATAGCTCAGTGACTGGTAAAGCCTCTACTGTTACCTCAGGGCCTATTCTACATACTGAGGAGACATTTCTTATAGAGTTTACACCCCTTAAGGCATCCTTCCAAGATCTCACCTTGGAGTGCAAGTCCTTGCTCTTAGAGCTTTCAGATGCAACCCAAGCCATCTCTGATGTGTCGGCTCACACAGCCTTGTTAGAAAAATGGACAGTCAAATTGGATCCTGATGTCACCGCTCTCTGCCAGTGG
The DNA here is from genome assembly GCA_016271365.2 of Neoceratodus forsteri. Classification (NCBI taxonomy): domain Eukaryota; kingdom Metazoa; phylum Chordata; order Ceratodontiformes; family Ceratodontidae; genus Neoceratodus; species Neoceratodus forsteri. The sequence goes on from CM028129.1 coordinate 1,025,388,369, forward strand.
TTTACAAAGATGGAACAGATGCTGGAAGATCTGGAAGGATGAAGCAGGTGTAATAACCTGGTAGTTTTCGGCCTTCCAGAAGTAGAGAGGTCTTCTCCTGTGGTTTTTGCCCAGATATTCCTTGCCAAAGTAGCTAGTCCTTCACCATATAATCCTACTTATATTGTAGAGAGAGAGCCCATTGGTCACTGCATGCCAAACCTCCAGTGGGCTCCCTTCCACGTCCTTGTATTCTCTGGCTTCTCAACTATTTAGAGAAACAGCATATCCTAACCAAGATCAGGGAGCTTAATGAAATCTCTTTTGATGGCTCCCGTCTTCACAGTTCCCAAGATTTACCAGCCTCTAATTGGCAAAGAAGTGCACCCTATCATCCCCTAGTAACAATGCTTATTGCTGCTGGGGTTAAATTCTGTGTTCTTTACCCAGCCCAACTGTCAGTCTTCTACAATAACTCCTAGCACAACTATGAGTCAGAAGATCAGGCTGCCCCGGCATTAAAGTCATTAATGCTTGATTTATTTAAAGACCGATGAGAGCTTTTTGATATCACTTCTGCTTCTGCTGACTCCTTGCAGTATGGAAAATGAAGCTGTCTTCAGTGTGGATCTTACCTATATGTGAGAATCTGCTGATGGGCAACGCAGGATTACTTCAGGTTATTTCCATTTCTTAGCCTGCTATAGTTCTCCCCTGCTGATTTGGATGTCCCTCTTTGCACACTTGTGTGCCGAGAACCCTTTCGTGTTTTTCCTCTTCATTTGCATTGTGGCATTTTCCTTCTCTCCACCATAAGCTTGTCTCTGGATGGCTTTGCCATATTTGGAGGACATCGATATTCCCCTTAAATCTTGTCTACTACATCATCGGCTGACAACGAAGAGTGGTATTTTATTTCTGCCTGTTTTGAAGATTGGATTCACCAGGATTTCTTTCAATTAACCATGGTGTTTCAAACTATTTCATCTCAGCTGAACTCGCCCCTGTCAACTGCACTTTTTTGGATTGTTTTAAATTAATCCGTTAATGGACACAGTCATCTTAGATTGACTACCAATGCTTTCTCCTATACTTTAACTCCAGTCCACTGTGTTTCCCTCTTACTGCTCAGCCAAGAGATACCTTTCTGTGGACTTACTGCATGGAACTGGACTTGGACACTCCTGTGGTATGAACTTATAGATCTGGGGTTATTTTGATCTGGGGTTTGATGTTGTTATACTCATCATGGTTTTATTTTTTTTTTATTTGTTTAGTGAAACAATTATAAGCTGTTATTCTTTTGACCATTCCACGTGTTTAGTCCTACATTTAAAATTCAATACTGCTTTTCCTTGTATCTTTTGGGATAATTCACTCCCCCCCAGCTCTGATTATTTTTTAACTAGTTTATTGAGAATTTCTTACTTCATGCTGTCTCTGATTCAGCCAGTGGCTGTATTTTGACCAGTTGCCCTGTGAAATAGCACCTACTATCAGGTGCCAAGTGAAATTTCTGCTTTGAAGTAGATGTGGGGGTACATCCTAATCCTATTACTTCTTCCCTCTGGGAGGGAAGATTGTTTAGGGATACTATGTCAACTCTATGGGTCTAAACTCTTATGTCTATGGGGGTTTTCCCTTTTTTATGTATATTAATGTTTCAGACTATACAAGTTGACATTGCTATTCCATGCTGTCTAGTTTGCTCTGTCTATAGGTTATTTAGGTGGGCTAACATGATAATATGATATGATAATATGATAATACTGTACATGCTGTTTAGGGTAGATTACAGTATGGGGATTGTATACCCATGACTGATGGTATTTGTAGATCTTTTTTCTTCTTTAGTGGGCAGGTGGAGTGGGAGCAGGAGGGGTGGGCATGAGCTATGGTGATGGATGGCTGTGATGAACCAGTTTTTTTGGGGGGGGTTTCTCCTACCTCTGGTGATTTTTTCTTGCTTTGTCATGGGTCATTCGATGTGGTGTATTTATTGGATGGGAAGGAGGGGGGTTGTGGGGCTTTCAGTGGGTGTTTTTGTGGGTGATGTTTTCTTTCACATATTGGTTGGTTACGGGATTGGAGGTGGTCTGGGATGGTGGGCACCACTAGAAGAAATGGATTGGAGGGGAAGTCACTACTGGGAAATGTATATACTGAGAGTTAGCAGTCATTTTTGTCTTGTTGCTTCCCCTATAATTTGTTATAGCCCCCGATTATTATTTGATCATCCCCTACGGCTGACTATAAATTCTGTACTTGGAATATTAAAGGAGCTCAGTGCCCTGTTAAGTGGGCTAAGATTTTAATTCACCTACAAAAGCTGCAAGTGGATATACTGTAGCTTTTTTGCAGGAAACCCACCTGCTCCCATCCCAGGCTCTTCTTCTGAGATGATCCTGGGTAGGACGGGTGTTTGGTGCTGAATCAGACTCTCCTTAATCCCTACAGGAGGTAGCAGATCATCAAGTTTGCTGTGTTGTACTTTGTGCCATTTTAGGTAATTTACAGGTGGTTTTAGAAGCTGTGTATGGTCCCAATAAGAAGACTCATCTTTCTTTACCACTTTGATGTCTCTCCTGGCTCACTGGACCTCCTGTCCCATAGTACTTTGGATAGATTGGAATTTGCTCCAGTCCAATGACCTTGGTCAGACTGGGAGGGCCCGTGATGCCCTTTCTCACAGTCAATTGGCATTCAGAGAACTGATTGACTCTATGGGTCTGGTGGACCCATGGAGGATCTTGAACCCTGATAGCCATGACTATTCATTTCATTCACTGCTACATCATAATAATGCTAATAATAATAACTTTATTTATATAAAGAGCAATTCAAAAAATATCAAAAGGTGTTTACAAAGAACTAAAAACAGGGATTTAAAACCAGTTAAAACATCCAGACCCATACATTTAAAACTCAGGGTACGCCAGATAGAATAGATATATTTTAAGGGCAGATTTAAAGCTCTTCACAGTCAGGCACCCCCTTATCCGGGGAGGTAGAGAATTCCATGGGGTATGAGCCACAATAGCAAATGTACTGGCTCCAGAGTTCTTCAGTCGCACCCTGGGAATCTCTAGCAATCCCTTCTTGGTGGAGTGGTCAGAGGAGGTGGTAGAAACAAAGGAGCTCTTGCAGATGACTCTTTTTCCTGAATTGATTCATTTCTAATCAGAGCAGAATGTCTTCCTGGGGTCATGCTGTGTCATTATTCAGCTACAGTAATCTCCGATCACTATCCAGGTCTCTTCCAGTTAAACTTTGTCCCTTCATTAAATAGAGATAAAACTTGGCTCATTAACAGTCAACTACTCAAATCAGAAAATCTGTTGAAGCATCTCCAGTTTTTCATTACCTCCTTCATGGAGGATAATTCTCCCTCCATGTCCACCCTGGATTTTCTCTAGGGTGTACTTAAATGTGCTTCTAGGGGGGAATTAATTCAGGCAGCAGCCACTTGAAAGAGGCAATGTTTAGCCACTTTAATGTCACTGTTAGCCCGGATCTGTTCCCTGGAAGAGCACCTTTCACAATCCTCCCCACACTCTGATTGGGAACAACTTCAACATCTTCACTTTCAATAGTGTCTTATTAGAGGAAAAGGATGAACATCTTTTAATCTGTTCCACAGTGAAATATTACAATCAAGGAGAGAAGGCAGGGAAACTGATTTCCCTTAGGTTAAAGTCCAAAACCCTGGATAAGATTGTCGCTTCTATTCGTACTGAATCTGGCTCCCATCTCACCTTACTGCATGACATTGTTAACTTATTTATGACCTTTTATCAATGATTATATGCCCTTCCCTCTTCTCCATTCTGCCCTGCCCAACTGGAAATGTTTTTTTCCAAGATGTACAGCTCCCTCACCATTCAGACCTGCACATTGCCACTTTGCAGGGTCTGCTAACCCTAGCTGAAATTTCCCAAGCAATTGATTCCCTGGCATCTGATAAATCCCTTGGCCCAGATGGGTTTTCTACAAACTTTTGCAAGGCTTTTAAGGACCAACTCACCCCTGTTCTCTTGGATACATATAATTACATTTTCAAGGCTGGCCTTTTCAACCATTCCCTCACTGCAGCGACCATAATAGTCCTTCTTAAGCTGGACAGGGATCCATTATCGGTATCCAATTACAGGACAATTTCTCTTATCAATGTTGATATGAAAATAGTGGCTAAGCCTGTAGATTGGGACTGGTCTGGGACTCCCTAATTAGCCAGGAATAGGTGGGTTTTATTAAAGGTAGGCATTCCTCTGATCACCTTAGGAAGCTGTCCTATCTTGTATCGGTGTCCTGGGATTCTTTTGTTCCTGTGGCCTTGGAGTCCCTGAATGCCAAAAAAGCCTTTGATTGGGTTACATAGGACTATCTGTTTACTTTATTACCCAAATATCATATTCCCCAAATGTTTATTCAATGGATCAGGATGGTATATATGCCCCCAATAGCTTGGATTCTCTGTAATGGAGTTTTATCCTCACAGTTCCCTCTCCATCAGGGCACCAGGCAGGATTTTCCTCTTTCCCCTTATTTTTTTAATCTTTTTTTGTAACCTCTTATCCATAAGCTTAACCTTTCTTGTCAAATCTCAGGCATTTCTATTGGTCCTACTGACTACAAAATGTCAGTTTACACTGATGATAATTTGCTGCACATTTCTTCTCCTGCTACTTCCCTGCCTGCTGCTTTTCAGATTATTTCACAATTTGTTGTTTTCTCCAATTACAAATTGAATCTTGCTAAAACTTCAAAGCTGATACTGAACACCTCGGCCTAGTTTCGGGATTTATCTTAGTACATCCCACCTTAAAATGCAACTCTTTAACCTTGACTCCTTGATAAACCAAATCAAGATAAATTAAGCTTGTTGATCCTTGTTGCCCCTCTCACTGTTGGGCCATTTGAACATTATTAAAATGAGCATTTTACCTCAGCTATTATATCCTCTCCAAATGTGTAACGTTGCCCTACCACAGTCGTGGTTTCATCAAATCAACAGAATTATTTCTTCCTTTCTGTAGTAAGGCAAAGCTGTCCATAGAGTGTTTGTCAAATTAACAAGTGACAAATTGGGGATTGCAAGCTCCAAATTGTTTTCTTTATTATTTGGCTTTGCATTTTACCCAACTTTATTACTGATTAGGAGGGGTAGGGGATGACTCACCCAGACCTTATACCCCACAATGGGTGGACATAGAGGGCTTCCTATGTGCCCGCAGTGGCTTGGATGCTTGGTCGCTTCCTTATTTCCCTAGGAAAAAACTTCTCCAGCCTTTACAAGACTTGCTTTTGGATATATCTGTCTATGTCCACATCCAGTTTTGCTTGTTTTTTAAAAATGTGCCCATATGAAGACATATCCCAGCCATTGTTTTGAAACCCTAACCTTTGCATGGATCCATGACAGCCAGCCAACAATTTATTTGTTGACTGACTTTACAGCAACTCCTTTATGTCGATTGCATTTGCGGTTGGCATAATGAGTCACCTGCAACACTTTGTTTTCTCTGCCCCCACAACTCCCTCTACTAAAATAATCAACTTCAACTTGGAGTTGTTTCAGGAAGGGGGTGTAAGACCCCCAGAAAGTAGTGCTGGGGTCCCACACCAACACTACAATGACCTGGTGTTGTTGTCGCTGTAGCGTCGGGTGACATAGAAATGTTGCAATAGCATCAGTATACCCCATTGTATAGCTAGACACCCCCTTTCTTGACAGTTCTGGCCAAACATGGGTGCTTAAGATATTAGGGGACCTTACTTCTAATCAAAAGTTGTAGCCATTCATTGAAGCTTGTGATAAATACCACTGGCCTACCTCCCTCTGTTTCCAGTACTTTCAGGTTTTGCACATGCTTTTGCAACATTTTGGTCCTGGCCCATGGCTCAGTCCTTTAAGCACTCTTGTTCTCCCTCTTATTCACTAGGATCCTACTTTGCATTATATTTTATACTACTATCAGGCCTTACAGGACATTCTGGTTACCATGGATGGCTTCCGGTTCTATTGTTGGGACCGGTCCCTCCCCCCTCCAATACCATTAGGTATTGGAATAGTATCTGGAAGCATTAATATACTTACATTAAAGGGGACAGATACTGGCTCATGCAATTCAAAATCCTACATAACCTCTATTATACCCTGATAAAATTGCATAAGATGGGTAAACTCCCTGTAGGCACATGTTCTAGATGTAATAAAGAACTGGGTTCTCTCCTGCATATCCTGTGGTCCTGTGAGAAGGTTGTTCCTGTTTGGAATGTGATACATGTATGCCTCAGTCCCTGCTGGGACTTTTGGATGCCTTCCTTCCTGAAGTATGCATTTTGGGAGAATATCCTGGTGTCCTGGTTGGAAATCAGAGACCTCATGCAGCATTAATTTCCGCATGTGCAAAGAAAGCTATTTTAGACACTGGCTGGATCAATGTACACCCCAATATCATGAATGGTATAAAGAGATATTATTTTCCCTGCAGGCAGAGCATATTATAGCCAGCATGACTCACTGATTATCTAGAAATAATCATATCTGAAAAAGGGACCTTCATGGGCCCAGTGGGCCAACCCGGTCATCAAAATTCAATAAATAAAATAAATAAATACATTTCTGTGCTCCCCTACAGACATTATTAACTATCTGATCATTATTCCTAACACTCCCTGGTGTTCTTCTGTTAACTTTCTGTGCAATTTCCTCTTTTGACATTTGGATTGTGTTTGTCTTTGGGGCACCTTTTCATTTTTCCTCCGGTGGTAGGGATGGGAGGGATTGAGTGGTTGGGGTTGGTGAGTGGGGTATTGGGGATGTTTACTACAAGTGAACCTATATACCTCCTGTTTTTTATCAATGTTTACTGTCTTTCCTGCCTGTATTTCTAAGACCTGTATATTAGCTATATGTAATGTATTTGTTTTTTGTGATTCTTCAATAAAGTTTATTAAATTTGAAAAAAAAATGTAGAAGTTATTTGCCAAGCAAAGACTTCTTATAAAAATAGATCATTCTTTTGTTAGAGAGATACTGACATTTAGAATTAGAGATACCCTCAGAGGAATAACTTTGTTCTGTTTGAAGTGCCTATGTTATAAAACAACACTCTGCACATTTGTTATTAAATGTTTATTATGTTTTTATTGAGAATAATAAAATGTGAATTTTGTAACTGCTCCAGGATTTCCTATGAATTCTGACACATGCCTCAACAACAGAAAGATCACAAAACAAATTCCCTTTTCAGGAGTGACCCAGTCTAACATTTTATCACACATAGCAAATTACAACAATACACTGAAATACTGTAAAAATAAAATAACAATGCTAGATACACAACAACAAATATTTAAATTAATAGCAGTAACAAGTATAATTAGCAGACATTAGTTAATGTTTCTTAAAGAACTAGTACACTGCCTGAGATTAATCATTTTAAATGTAGTCAGATGTTATTTTTATATATCTGAAGTACGTTCCCTTTTGCTAATTAGAAGATGTTCTACCTGACAATACTAGTTATGATGTGTATAACTGAACTTTACCAGGAGACTCAGGTCCCCTTCCTACTTCTTCAGTTTTGTGGCCTCACTGACTATTCCATCACAATTCACCTAGAAGATCCAATTACCTGCTGCCATATCATTTGTGATGTCACAGAGAGTGAGGTCACAGTGCTAATGAGGTATGAATGGGGAACAGAACTAGATATGACTGCTAACAAAAGGAGTACAGTTCTTTACATCACACATAATGCAATCAGGTAGGAAGTCTTCTAATGAAAAAATGGAAAAGTAAAAATGTGTGTTTTTAAAAGCGAATTACATTTGTCATCTGCTATTTTTATTGCTACTAGCTCCGTAAATTAAATACTGAATGAGGCAGGAGAAGAAAGGGTCCTAAGCAATGGAGATAAGAACATTAGAATGTGTTGACAGATGAGGACCATGTGATCCACCTAGTCTGCCCATATGAATTCCCACCCCCACCCGTAGATTCTTTGTTTCTGGTTACTGCAATGCCTATCCCAAGAAAGAGTGAACTCCCTAACTGTCTTTACCTCCACCACCTCTTGTGGCAGTTTGTTCCAAGGCTCAACCACCCTCTCAGTGAAGAAGAACTTCCTGATGTTTGTCCTAAACTTCCCTCTTGTTAGACACATGCTGTGGCCTCTAGTTCTTTTTTCCTTGCTTTCCTTGAATAGGCTCTGATCCTGCACTGAGTTGATTCCTTTAAGGTATTTAAACATTTCTATCATGTCTCCCCTATTTCTTCTCTGTTCTAGAAAGTACATATTCATATCTCTAAGTTTCAGGATCTATGTGATAATGGTGAAAGCAAAAGGCAATTACCATTATCAAGAAGTCTTTGGCACTCTGACACCCCAGTGCACAGCAAAACGGTGCTGGGAACTTACTTTTCAATGTTTAATGCAGGAGGCTGTGCCCCCTGCACCCCTCTACTAAATGATTCTCAACTCCAGGGGGGGTGTATGTTGGGGGTGAAAAAATTAAAAAAATAAAAGGTTCGGGCCGGGCGCAAAAAATTGCACCAGCTCCCAGGCCTGAACCCAGTACCCTGCCGACCAGTGCTGGCAACCCATCCACCATGCCATGGGTTCGACTCAGCAACCAACTGTGGCACAACCCCTCACATCCCCTCCAGCCCCTCGCTATGCATGCTCGCTCCCCCCCACATGCGTAAATATAGCGACATCCCATTGCAACATTTGCCAACCCCCCCCAGTCTGGCCACCCTACCCTACCCTAGCTCTCCAGGGTTGCACTGGGGAGCGGGGCACCATTATTGTTGGTGCCCTTTCCCAGCACCTTAATCATAGGTGCCCAAAACTTGCCTCGTAGGGTTCCTGGTGGAGGTCTTGAACCATTTTAGTGGCTCTTCTTTGCACTGTTTCCAACTGGTCTATATCTTATTTTAGGTGCAGCCTCCAGAACTGAAAGAAGTACTCCAGGTGCATCCTCACCTAGGATCTGTATAGTGGGACTATCACTTTTCATTTTCTGCTTGTATTACCACTGCCTATGCATCCAAGGATGCCATTGGCTTTTTGTACTGCCTTTTCACACTGTCTTCCCACCTTCAGATCATTGGAAACCATAACCCTAACATCTCTTTCTAAGTTTGTAAAAGGTAATTGGTCACCGCCTAATGTGTACACCTTTCCTGGGTTATTTTTCCCTGGGTGCATAACCTTGCATTTCTTGGTATCAAACTTTAACTGCCAAGTGGCTGACCATTCCTCAAACTTTCTAAGATTGGATTCCATCACTGAGGCCCCTTCTTGTGTGTCTACCCTGTGCAGAGCTTGGTGTCATCTGCAAACAGGCACACCTTCACCACCAAAGCATCCGCAATGTCGCTGATGAATATGTTGAAGAGGACTGGTCCCAGCACCGATACCTATGGAACTCCACTGGTCACTCTTCCCTTTTTTGACTGGGAGCAGTTCACCATTATGTTCTGGGTTCTCCCATGGAGCCAGTTCCTTACCCAGTCTACCATTTTTTCTCCTACCTTGTGTCCTCTAACTTCTTGATGAGCCTCCTGTTGGGGACAGAATCAAAAGCTTTGCTGAAGTCTAGGTATACCACATCAGCTGCTTCATCTTGGTCCACTGTTTTTGTTACCCAGTTAAAGAAGTCTAGCATGTTTGCTTGATGTGATTGTCGAGCTGCAAAGTAAGGTTGCTAAGGGTCTAACTGCCCACTGGATTCTAGATATGTCACTATCCTTTCCTTCAGTAACAAGTCCATAATTTTCCCCACAGCTGAGGTTAGGCTGACCTGGCTGTAGTTTCCTGCCCCTCCCCACCCAGGGACCACCAGGGCCACTGCCACTGCCTCAGAGGTTGCCAAGAAGGATGAGCTGTTGGACCATGGTGGGCTCAAGGAGGGTGAGGGTGGTGAAACAGAGGCACATTTCTCCAGTTGTACCTCTCTGTAATTTCTATGCTGTTCTGGCAGGGCATGGTTCCTCTATGGATGCACCCACAGTGGAGTCCAAGGAGGATGTTGGGAACCTCCAGAATGCAGACCCACGGAAGGATGGCACAGGACCCCACAGGGGAAGGAAACAACTCCTAGTGGGGAACTCAAGTGTTAAGAGAGAAGAACTGGGGGAGAGAGGGGAGACAGAGGTAAGGCGCTTTCCCATGTCATGACAGTGCCATGGCTTGGAGGGACAGGGAGTGAATCCTTAGGATAGCTAGAGCAGCAGCATGGGAGAAGGAGCTGGATGTCATTGTCTACCTAGGGACAAATTACTAGGCTTGGAATGGGATCAGAGTAGTGCAGGAGGAGTTTGTGGAGTTGGGGAGGGGCCTTAGACAAGTAGCACACATGGAAACCTTCTGGGAGATGCTGTCTGTCTATGGCATGGATGAGGTTAGCGTGCTCTGCACCCTGGTATTCAATGAATGATTGAAAAACTGGTGCAGAGCTCAGGGTTTTGGCTTCATTGGGTGCTGGGGGACCTCTTGGAGGGATACAGGCCTATTCTGGTGTGATGGTCTGCATCTGTCTGGGAGGGGAACCTGGATGCTAGATGATAGGTTTAAATACTTCATTGGCAAGCATTTAAACAAGCCAAGAGAGGAGTCACTGAAAAGGAGCAAGGAAATTGTGCCCCCTCACAAAACAGGGTAGTTAGCAAGGAAAACAACAAGGTAGAGAAGTCTAAAGGGAGAATGATGTGTAAATGGAGAAAAAGGCAAGGACAGTAAGGGCAGGGATGGGGCTAAAAGGGGTAACACCATCAAAATATGGAGTGCAGTGAGTACCAATGCCCATAGTCTGGGTAACAAGCTCCCTGAACTGGTGGCCTTGATGGAAGAGTGACACCTGTATATTGTGGCAGTCACACAACCATGGTACACAGAGAACCATGACCGGGATGTCAACATACCAGGGTACACAATCTATGGGAGGGACAGAGAGGGTAAAAGAGAAGGAGGAGGAGGAGGTCTCTCTGTATGGGAAGGGATCAAAGCAACAAAATTAAAGGGTAAACAGGGAGGAGAGGAGGCATTGTGGGTCACCCTGGAGACAGAAAATGGCACCACAGTCTGCATGGGGATTGTATACAGACCCCCATCTCAGGGGAAGGAAATGGACAAGGAAATGATAGAAGGCATCCTTAGGATGGCAGAAAAGGGGAGATATTGTTGATGGGAAACCTGAATATGCCAGATGTTAACTGGAGCACTTTTGCTGCAGCCACATCCAAGAGGAGGGTCATTCTCGATGCCCTACAGGGGACAAGCCTCTGACAGCTATTGCTGGAACCCACTCGGGAGGGAGCAGTCTTAGACCTGATACTCTCAATTGGGTACAGAGAGAGGATCTCAGATTTAGAAGTGGGTAGCCATCTGGGAACAAGTGACTACCGAACAGTGTGGTTCACGATAAACATAGCTGTAGCACAAAGACATACAAAAGTGAGGGTACTGGACTTTAGGAGGGCTGACTTTGGCAAAATGAGAGCGTGCCTCAGAAAAGAACTAGCAACCAGGCAAGAAGGAGGGGTGTAGGAACAATGGGAGAACATTTAAACTGCCATCACAGAGGCAACAAGCCTTTGTGTAAAGCAAATAAACAAATCAAAATGAAGGAAAAAAACAATATGGTTCTCAAAAGAGGTGATGGGGAAAGTAAGGGAGAAAAAAGATAGCATTCAGGAAGTATAAGGAAAAGCAGAAGGAGCAGGACAGAGAACTGTATCAGTTAAAGCAGAAGGAGGTGTCAAAGGCAGTCAGAATAGCAAAGGCCCAAACCGAGGAAAATATAGTCAACTCTGTTAAGAAGGGGATAAAACCTTTTATAGGTACATTAGGGAGAGGAGAAAGACCAAAGGAGGGATAGTGAGGCTTAATAAAGTGGATAGTGGGTGGACAGAGGGTGACAGTGAAAAAGCAGGGTTACTGAATGAATACTTTTGCTCAGTATTCACAAAAGAAGAGGGGGGAGGTACCAAAAACAATCAATAGAAGCACTCTGGATGGTGGGGTTTGATACTATTCCATTCAAAGAAAAAAGGATTCACCCCAGAATTCTAAAAGATCTAAGGGGGTAACTAGTGACACCAATGACTACCCTTTTTAACAACTCATGGGAGGATGGTGTGGTACCTGAGAACTGGAAGAGGGTGGATGTGATTCCCCTTCACAAAAGTGGAAGCAAAGCAGAGGCAGGAAACTACAGACCTGTTAGTTTGACCTCAGTGGCAGGGAAAATGATGGAATCACTTCTGAAAGAAAGGATTGTTGAGTACCTAGAGGCCAGTGGGGCACAGGACCCAAGGTAGCATGGATTCACAGTGGGAAGGTCATATCAGACAAATCTAATAGATTTTGATCACTTGGTGACTAATGTAGTAGACCAGGGAGGGTTTGTGGACATGGCCTACCTAGACTTTAGCAAGGTGTTTGACACAGTTCTACACAAAAGATTAATAAACAAGTTAGTCAGCCTGTGAGTGGGTCCCAGTGTGGTAGACTGGGTAAAAAAAAACTGTCTGGATAACAGTATGCAGAGGGTAATAGTAAATGGACTGCACTCCAAAAAAAAGGGGGGTTACAAGAGGGGTACCGCAGGGTTCAGTACTGGTACCGTTTCTTTTTAATGTCTTTATAAGTGGACTGGAAGGAAAAGTATGCCTTTTTACACAATGACCTGCAATAGGGTTAATGCAGAAGAGGGGTAGAAAGGATGAAAATGGACTTGGCAAGGTTGGAGGAATGGTCAAATGTATGGCAGCTTAGATTCAATGCAAAGAAATGCAAAGTAATGCACCTGGGAAGCAAAAACCCAGGGAAGAGTACACAGTGGGGGGGCTAATAAAACAAAAATAGAAAGGAACCTGAGGGTAGTCATATCAGATGACCTAAAGGTAGGCAAGCAATGTGAGAAGGCAGTAAGGAGTGTTGGAGGATATTGGGATGCATAGGGAGAGGCATCACCAGTAGAAAACAGAAGTTGTTATCCCTCTGTATGGACAGTTGGTGAGACCCCATCTGGAGTACTGCATGCAGTTCTGGAGACCCCATCTCTGCAAGGACATAGACAGAATGTAGGCAGTCCAGATTAGGGCAACTAAAATGGTGCAGGGTTGCACCAAAAGTCATATAAAGAGAGACTAAAGGAGATTAATATGTATATCCTCTAGGAAAGAGGAGGGAGGGAGGGAGGGAGAGGGGACATGATAGAAAATATTTAAGTACCTTAAGAGAATCAACAATGTCCAAGAGGGTAGCATCTTTCAGAAAAAGAGATGTGCAAGAACAAGGGGGCACAATTTCAAGATAGAGGAGGAAGGCTCAGGGGCAACTTTAGGAAGTGTTTTTTCATGGAGATAGTGGTGGACACATGGAACAGCTTTGCTGAGGAGGTTGTGGGGTCAAAAACAGTGTAGGAATTCAAGAATGAATGGGACAGACATAAGGTAATTCTGGGGGGCGTAGAAAGAAGGAGTCTCTTGGTTAACTAAGATCTGCAGCTAATCAAATAGCTAGTGAAATCAGCAGACTGGGTGGGCCAAGCGATCCTTATCTGCCATCAAAATATGTGTTTCTATGTTTCTCTGTTTCCTCCTTGCTTTGACTCTTGTGTAAGGGTACCACAGTGGCCTTTTTCCCATCTTCAGGCACTTTACCGCTCTCCAGTGATGTATTGAAAAGTTTGGTAAGTGGAGCAGTGAGTTCCTCCTTAAGCTCCCTTAAAATTAGTGGATGTATTCCATGAGGCCCCATGGCCTTGTTTGCTTTTAACTTATTTAGCTCCTTGAGGATTCTCTCCTTGGTGAAGGGGCTCATATCTGCCTCCTTGGTGTTGATCCTCTTCTGTTATTTTCTCTTGTAAATACTGAGCAGAAATAGTCATTTAAAACTTCTGCTTTCTTAGTGTCTTCCTCTACATATTGATCCTCTTTTGTTTTTAGTCTAACTATTCCCCCCTTGGTCTTTCTCTTTTCACATATGTACAGTATCTATAGAAGGCCTTGTCACCTCTTTTTACTCCCTTGGCAATTCTCTCCTCTGTTAGCTCTTTCGCTACTCTGAGTGCCTTGCCTGCCTCCCTCCTTTAGGCTAGCTCTGTATACCTCTCTATTGTCTTCGTTCTTGGGTTCTTTATATTTCTTGAATACTTTTGCTTTTCCATAATTCTTGATGCCACATCCTTTGTGAATCAAAGAGGTTTCTTCCTTCTTCTGGATTTGCTGATTCCCCTTGTACATTTTGATGTAACATGGTTCAGTGCTGTCTTTAGAACCTTCTAGTTTGCCTCAACATCCCCATGTGCCACAGTTTCATGTATGCTTCTAAAGGTGGATCGCATTTTGTTGAAGTCAGCATTTCTAAAGTTGAAGATCTTTAGCTTACTGTGACTGATATCCTCATTTCTGTTGACTGAGAACCAGACTGACCTGTGGTTCACTGGAACCCAGATTGACTTCCACAGTCACGTCTGAAATCTTGGTGCTGTTTGTAAGCACAAGGTCGAAGATTGCCTCTCCTCTTGTGAGAGTATTCACCATATATGTCATATCAGCCCCCTGCAAGGCAATGAGGAATTTCTTACTTCTTTCTGATGCAGTTGTTTAGGAGGACCAATTTACATGTGGAAAATTGAAGTCTTCTACTAGCAGCAGCTCTTTTCTGTCAGCCATCATTAGGATGACTTCATGAAGTACTTTGTCCTTTTCTTCTTTTTGGGATGGTGGTCTATTCACCACACCAACCCTGACTGGGGCCCTGTACCCTGCTCCAAGAGTAACCCCTAGGGTCCCAGCCTCATTGTTATTTATTTGTATCTTGGTGGCTTTAATATCTTTCTTGATATATATTGCAGCTCCCTCACCTTTTTTCCTCATCCGTCCTGTCTGAATAGAGTGTACCCTGGGATGGCAATGTCCCAGGTGTGGTTCTCACTAAACCATGTTTCTGTTACTGCAACTCTATCTAGACTGGCTTCCATCATCATGGCACTAAGATCTGGGAATTTATTTGCCAGACTGCAAGCATTAATACACATTGTGTGCCATGGCTGCCTTCCCACTTTTATTGTTCTTTGCTTTGTGTCTTTCAGTGGTGGTCCAACTTGGACTGAGTTTTCTGTGATTTCATTGTTGCTTGCAGCATGAAGATTTAAAGGTGCTTTTGCAGGCTCAGCTGGCTGAAAGGATGATGTATTGGTCGGTGATGTGGCCTGGCATCAACCATCACCTAAGATGCATTGGGTGATGATGCCTATTCCCCTTGTCTTACCAATGCCTCAGTATGCTTAACTGGATGAAAGAAAGATTTAGGAGAAGGGGCAACCTCTTCTTTTTGAGGTGTTTTGGGTGATGATACTCTCTCCCCTTTTCCTAGTTCAATGTTACCAAAAAAATCACATTTTTGGCTTAATGATCAGATTCCCTGCCTAATGAGATGTAGTCCATCATATCTGAAGAATTCCCATTCCCAGAAATTCCACCAGTTGCCAACAAAGTGATATCCTTTCTCCTGGCACCAGTCTTTGAGCCAGGTGTTGAATTCTGATTTCCTCCTCTCTGACTCTCTGCCTGGTACCCCACTTTTCCTCAGACAGGCAGAATTTTTGAGAAGGATAAACCAGACGTATGAGAAGTTAGTTTATAGCCTAGTGTAGTGAAGTATTTTTTTGTTTCATTGACTGCATGACTGGCTAGGTCGTTTGTTCCAAGGTGGATTATGATGTGTGTCTTTTTGCGTGAGTTGTGTATGATCTTTTCTATGCTGTTTATATCCCTCCATGATGATGTTCTAGGGAGGCACCTGACTTTGACTCTATTTTGTGAATTTTGTTGGAGGTGAGGTTCTCAGCTGTGGACTACAGAGTCACCTATGATAAGAAGATAATTTTTTTGAGTCCTTCTCTGAGACTATGTTAGAGGTGTTTATTGTTGTGCTCGATGTCAGAATTAGCATGTGTCACTGGGTAATAAATCACCCTTTCAGGTTCTTGATGGCACAGTACAAAAGGAAGAGACAACAGACAAGTGGTACTCACGTAATAAATGAAATTTATTAAAGGTTTACTACCAATACAGTGCGAACACTGGGAGAACACCAGTTTTCCTTTCCTAGGCAATGTAATCTCTCTTTTCAGAGAACCTACATATTACAAAGGGTCTTATACCCTGGTAGTTGCTATAGCATTGGCTAAAGAAGATACATAAAATGTATCTAATTGGACAAAAACAGGTGGTCTAAGTAACTAACCTAACTAGTATAAAAAGTTGCATAGCTTGCAGAGATAACAGCACAATAAGACCACTATTATCCCAAGGTCAGTGTAATGATGTACAATTACCAATGATGGCACTGCTGCCTTACATATAAAAATACAGTAAGAATAGAGCAAAAAGCATTTCTTGTGGCTAATATATATATTAGTAAAACATAATGAAGCATAATAGAACACAGATCCTGACACTTATGCTTATATGATAAGTGTCTTCACCCAAAGGTTAGTACATGTACCTACATATAAGTTGCTGTCCGTGAGATGGGGGCACCATCAAGGGTGATGGATCATGGATAACACTTGGTGCTTTTTACTGAACCTGAGGTTTGATTGGACTCCAGTAGTGCAAAATGGGTCTGGATACTGGATGGGTAACTGGCTAGATGGGAGGCAGCAGAGGGTGGTGGTCAACAAGGTTAAATCAGAACGTATGCTGATGCTGCAGTGACATTTTTATAGTGAAGTGCATTACAGTGGCAAGTTGTTGTTGCCTCTGTAATGTACCTCTGGGACCCCGGCACTGCTTTCTCCAGGGTTTACCCCCCTGCCTGAATCAACTCTGACCTGGAGTTGATCATTTTTAGATACAGGTAATGTATGGGGGCAAAGACCCCCCCACACATGGGAGGTTCAGGGGGCAAAGTCCTTCAAAAAAAACAGTTTCCTGACAGATTTATGCCAGCCACAACTTGCGGTCAACATTAATCCTTCACTGTAGAATCATGTCAGAAAAAAGTTACCAATGCCGTGTCATGGATCCAAATCAGAGGAGAAGGAAGTTATAAGTGGGGTTCCACAGGAATCGGTCCCGTGTCCGGTCCTCTTCATCATGTTCATTAGTGACATTGGAAAAGGACTCCAGGGCAGATTGGATCTCTTCGTAGATGACACAAAACTAAATGGGAGGGTGGATAGTGATGAGGGAATAAGGGAAATGCAGAAAAACCTACAAAAAGTGTTCAAAGGCCTGGCAGTTAAAATTCAGTGCTAGACAGTGCAAGGTAATGCATCTATGAAACTAAAACCCCAAGACGGAGTACTAGATGGGAGGAGAGAGACTTAGCACAACAGCTGACGAGTTATAATTAGCATCCCATTTAAGCCATCAAATCAGTGTAACATGGCCTGCAGCAATGCTAACAGGATGCTGGGATGAATCAGAAGAGGTACTGATAGCAGAAGAAAGGAGGTACAGTAATAATCTCCCTGTACAGGTCCCTGGTGAGGACTCACCTAAAGTACTGCACCCAGTCCTGGAGTCCTCACATCAGAAAGAACAAGGATAGGTTGGAGACAGTGCGACGCAGAGTAACAAAAATGATTCAGGGCCAGCAGGACAGATCCTATGAGGAGCCCCTCAAGGCACTAAATATGTATTCACTGGAGACCAGAAAGGAGAGGGAAGGTATGATAGAGACCTTCAAGTTCTTTAAAGGAATTAACAAAGTGAACTGCAAGGAACTATTTAGCCTGAATCCCAATTCACATGGACATGAATGGAAATTAACAGGAGTTAGGTTCAGTAGAGATGTGAGGAAGTATTACTTTACAGAAAGGGTGATGGAACCTTGGAACAGTCTGTCAGCTGAAGTGGTGGGTGTGAAAACAGTCAGGGGATTCAAGCAGGACTGGGATATAATGAAGGGAATAGTAGTTACCAGGGGTGACAGGACTAAGGAGGAGAATAGAAAGAGGACTGGGAAGGTTAGTACCCTGGAGGAACAGTAGGTTCCAGGAATCATAAGGAACTTGGGTTGACTGGATGGACCTCTGGTCTTTTTTTGCCACCATTGTCTATGTTTCTCTGTTTCTATTTTCTAAAGGGTCTGATGTGGATGCAAACACATGCTTCAAATAACTCAGCATCAGCCTGATTAGATCTCAGTAGTCCTGTTTTATTTTCAAGAGATGCTTCCATTTTTAACAAGATTTACTGTAAAATAAATTGCCACAAATGTGATTTATACCTTTTTTGTCACATATGTGTCATTTTATGCAAGCTTCAGTTAAAATTAGACCATCTAATAGCTATTATAAGAGTTTGGACTGATTTTCTTTTGAGCATAGTGACTGGCAGATTTTGGATCGATCCTTCTGAAAATATTGCCCACGCTGTTTCATGCAACTGATACCAATAAGAATATTGACTAGTTCTAGTTCTGATGAGAGGAACATTTTTCATTTTTCATTTTTATTTTATGTCCAGTATCCCCACCCCTGCTTGATTGGGTAGAGGCTTCATCAGCTCCCTCCCTCACCTGCCACCCCCTAGCCCAGACTTACCCCTTGGGCAAAGCCACCGGGTGGGCACCCTCTCATCAGGACATTCAGTCTCAAGCTCTAGCTTGCTCTCCAGTATGGGGCCATGGAAGTGGGACCCCCGGTGGACCTTTATCACAGTACGACTTGTGGCAGAGGTGAGAGTGTCACCCACAGGGCTGGATTTTTATGAATGCTGCTGTTCCACAGAGGCGGGACATACAATGACATCAATGGACACATCCAATGTCCGTCTTGCCTTCCATGACATATGGCCTCAGTATCTGCTGCTTCCAGCTTCTGCAAGGGTCTGATAATGTACGGACTGCTCACCCCCCAGAGAAAGAGAGTTTTAATTGAATACATTTTATTGAAAACCAAAAGACATAACAACATATACAAACATGTCATATCCTGGAATTATAACAAGAAGGAAAACAATCATAACCAGATCCAGAAACATGCATTTTAAATGAGAAAATACCACCAAACTACCACCCTCCTCCCTACCCATATAACCCACCCACCCACCCTCTACGGAGGTGAACAAAATAATTTATCAGTTAGCACAAGTCCACAACACCCGATCTTGAATCAGCCCGTAAAAAGGGTACTTATGGGGGTCAACTAAAATACATACTCAGCACATTAATAAGATGTGTAATGGTTCCCAAATATGGTTATACCTGTGTATCTTTCCTGACATACTAGCTATAAGGTGTTCTGCTTGCAAGGTAAACAATATCTCCCTATTCCACTCAAGGAATTGAGGAGTACATTGGTCTTACTAATGCCAAAGGAAGACCTTTTTCACACATGCAGAGATTAAGGCCATGTGGTATCTCTGATTGTCAATGAGCGTGTCCGAGTAATCTCCCAGAATACGTATTTCAGGAAGAAAGGCATCGGAAAACCCCAACAAGGGATCAAGGTGTGCTCAAATAGAATTCCAAAATGTAATTACTGTCTCACAGGATCACACAATATGAAGCAAGATACTAGGCTGTTTACCGCATCTGGAACATAAATCAGTGGGTAATCTACCCAGTTGATGCAATTTAACTGGGGTATAGTAAAGATTATGAGTAATCTGAAATTGCATAAGGTGGTGCCTATCCCACTTAATGGAATTACATAAGTGTTCCAAGATGAGCGGCCAATTCTGAAGAGAGTTACTAACCAGGAGATCCTGGTCCCAGACATAAAATCTTGAGCCTTCGGTGGATGCTTAATGGTTCTACAAGGATTGGTGATAATATAAGATATGATGAGAAGAGGGAGCATTATGGATAAGAGATGACACAAAATTACCAAATGGACAGACCATGGGCCATTACCAAAAAATTGCAGGAGCATACTGTATGTGATAGTTGAAAATAATGGAAACAGGAAGAGGTGGGCCAATGATAGAGGGAACAAGCGTCCTGAAAGGACAACAATATCTGATTCTGAGTAAGGTCCTCTATTGTGTCTATACAATGACATCAATGGAAGCGCCCAATGTCTGTCTTGCCTTCCATGACATATGGCCTCAGTACCTGCTGCTTCCAGCTTCTGCCAGGGTCTGCTAATGTGTGGACTGCTCACTCCCGGAGAAAGAGAGTTTTTTTTTTAATTGAATAAATTTTATTGAAAACCAAAAGACATAACAACATATACAAACACGCCATATCCTGGAATTATAACAAGAAGGAAAACAATCATAACCAGATCCAGAAACATGCATTTTAAATGAAAACCAAACTACCACCCCATCTCCTCACCCATATAACCCACCCACCCACCCACCTCTACCAGAGGTGAACAAAATAATTTATCAGATAGCACAAGTCCACAACACCCGATCTTTAATCAGCCCATAAAGAGGGTACTTATGGGGGTCAACTAAAATACATACTCAGTGCATTAATAAGATGTGTAATGGTTCCCAAATATGGTTATACCTGTGTATCTTTCCTGACATACTAGCTATAAGGTGTTCTGCTTACAAGGTAAACAATATCTCCCTATTCCACTCAAGGAATTGAGGAATACATTGGTCTAACTAATGCCAAAGGAAGACCTTTTTCACACATGCAGAGATTAAGGCCATGTGGTATCTCTGATTGTCAATCAGCATGTCTGAGTAATCTTCCAGAATATGTATTTCAGGAAGAAAGGCATCGGAAAACCCCAACAAGGGATCAAAGTGTGCTCAAATAGAATTCCAAAATGTAATTACTGTCTCACAGGATCACACAATATGAAGCAAGATACCAGGCTGTTTACCGCATCTGGAACATAAGTCAGTGGGTAATCTACCCAGTTGATGCAATTTAACTGGGGTATAGTAAAGATTATGAGTAATCTGAATTTGCATAAGGTGTTGCCTATCCCACTTAATGTAATTATATAAGTGTTCCAAGATGAGCGGCCAATTCTGAAGAGTGTTACTAACCAGGAAAGCTTGATCCCAGACATAAAATCTTGAGCCTTCGGTGGATGCTTAATGGTTCTACAAGGATTGGTGATAATATAAGATATGATGAGAAGAGGGAGCATTATGGATAAGACATTACACAAAATTACCAAATGGACCAGACCATGGGCCATTACCAAAAAATTGCAGGAGCATACTGTATGTGATAGTTGAAAATAATGGAAACAGGAAGAGGTGGGCCAATGATAGAGGGAACAAGCGTCCTGAAAGGACAACAATATCTGATTCCAAGTAAGGTCCTCTATTGTGTCTGTACCCATACCAGGTCAGAACCCCTTTGTAAGCACCTGTCTGGTTATTCAAAAGTTAGGGTTACCAAATAAATGTTGTGATATGTCCTTATTCAGTAAAATTTTAACTAAGTAACATAATTGCAGGTGAACCCAGAGAGATGCCTCCAAATGTGTGTCCCATAGTGGTCGAGGAAGGTGCTTCCTAGGAAGATGGGGAGCAACCGAATATCCAGACCACTAGTAGAACACTGGGAGTGGTCTATGTCCAACCAATATGGCACTTAAGACCCAGGAGGAACCCTCCAAGAGGGTCTTAACCAATAAGAAGATCTAGTAAGATGCATTGCCTGGTAATATAAGGAAAAGTTAGGAACTTGTAGTCCCCCATCCAGTTTGGACCAAATTAATTTGGATAAGCTTGACAGACTGCTTTACCCTGCCATAAAAAGAAAGTAATATTCAATTGAGAAAACCACGACTTGGGTAGGGCGAAGTTATACATCTGTAACGGATATAATAAGTGAGGTAGTATATTCATCTTTATGATGTTTAAATGGCCCCACAGAGAAATAGGTAACAAGGACTGACGTTCTAAATCCGTTTTGATATAGGTCATCATGGAGTCAAGATTGAACTGTTTCATCTTAAGGGGTGAAGTGCTAAGGAAAATCCCCAGATATTTCAACATATCATGTTTCCATACAAGGCCAAGGTGCTCAACTTCTGCCTTCAACATAGCACTATTGAGTGGCATAACCTCCGTTCTAGCAAGGTTCCATTTATAATTAGAAATATCACCAAAAGATGAAATGATCTGCCAAGTGGCCAGCAAAGACTTGGCAGGGAAAGAAATGTGTAACAAAATATCATTGGCATACACGGATAGCTTATACTCTGTATGCCCAGTAGAAATGCCATGGACTAATGAGAAAGAGTTAAGTTTACGGATCAGGGGTTCTAAAAAAAGATTAAATAAGTAGGGGGAGAGGGGTCACCCTTGCTTAGTGCCTTGATGAAGAGAAAATGATGAGGATAAAACACCATTACAAAATATCCGGATCATTGGGGAGGAGTAGGGCACCTTGACCCATCGTATGAACACCTGGGTAATATGATACTTGGGTAATAAGGGGAACAGATAATCCCATGAGACCCTGTCAAAATCCTTTTCTGCATCCAGGAACACCAAGACTGCAGGAGTTAAGGAGCCCCTGGATGGAGAAAGGAGATAAGATAGCTTCCTGAAATGGTCAGCAGAAAGTGTACCTCTCATAAAACCTACTTGCTACCCACTCTTAAGCAAATCCCATGCTTGCCCCAATCTACAGGCCAGTACCTTAGCAAAGATTTTAAGGTCCACATTGATAAGTGATATTGACCTGTAATAGGAGACAAGCAAGGGGTCCCGACCGGGTTTAGGGATAATCACCCCAGTTGCCTCTGTAAGTGAGAGGCCAGAAAGACCTACTCTAAAAATATAATTAAAAGTTTCCAAAAGAATGGGCACCAATTGGGCTTTAAAGGTTTTGTAAAAATTGGTAGTATACCCATCAGGACCCCGAGTCCTGTCAGAGGCAAGGGAGTCAATTGCATGTGAGACTTCAACTAAAGTCAAAGGGGCTTGTAAGAAAGTGACATTTGAATCAACCAGTTGAGGAAGAGTTATATTTTGAAGAAAAATTTCTAATTTGTCCAGAGAGAAAGGGGAAGGGGCAGATCATACAAATCTTGATAGAAGGCCTTGAAGGTGTCAACAATATTGTGCGGGCAAGTAAGAACATGCCCAGAGTCAGTATGGATAGAGGAAACAATCCTATCCATAGTCTGCGAATGTAAACGAAGGGCCAGTAACTTCCTAGCCTTCTCTCCCTAGAATGCAAAATAAGATGCTCCACCCTCTCACCCAGTAAGGTGTTGCATTGAAACCTAAGATTTTATAACTCCTCCTACTCTGATTGAGGGGAATCCTGTGAAATGCACTCCTTCAAGGATTGTACATGGTCTAATAGAGAGTATAAAAGAGCTGAAACCTGCTTTTTGCATTTAGTGGCTAAACGAATCAGCTCCCCTCGAAGAGCACACTTCAAGGCACCCCATAGTGTGCCAGGTTTATTCATGGAGGGACAGTTAAGGTCCATAAAGGAAGTAATGAAAGATTGAAGGTATTTCACAAGGTATGTTGCTTTAAGTAATTGGTTATTTAATCTCCACACTTTATCACTGTGCAGGAAGGGAATAAAGTTAAGCTGAATATAGGCCGAATGATGGTCTGAAATAACTTTTGCCAGATAGTGACAGAAGATCACCCCAGAGAGATACTTCACCCCAAGCAAAAAGCAGTCAAGCCTGGAGAATGAATTATGTGGCAGGGAATGACAAGAATATTCTCAGCTGTCTGAATTTAATACCCTCCATGGGTCTCCCAGGCCCATGGAGTCAATTATATTACAGAGAGCCAATTTATGAAGTGAGAGAACTGGGCGGGCTTTACCAGACCAATCCAGATTGTTACAAAGAAACATATTCCAATCCCCTCCCAGAATAAGTGGAAGAGAGGTCCAAGGGGATAAAATGGACATCAAATTAGTAAAAAAATAAAGAGTCATCACTAGTAGGGCCATAAATAGTGCCCAACACTATTTCCAGATGACCAAGCAAGGCCCTAAGAATAACATAGCGTCCTTGAGGGTCTGTGATCTCCTGGATGAGGTGGAATGTAACTCTCCTAGAAATGAAAATAACCACACCCCTCTTCCGAGAATCAGGGCCTGGCCAAAATGTTTTCCCCACCAAAGAATGGCCTAAAAAGGTAAACCCGGGATGGGGCAAATGAACCTCCAGTTAAAAGACGACATCTATTTGCAACTTATGTAAGTGGAGTAAAATGTTGGCCCGTTTGGTGGGAGACTGTGTCCCTTTAATATTTTAAGTGCAAAAATTAAACACAGCCATATTGAGGCACCATATAATAATACATACTGAAAGTAATATACAGATACCCAGTGACAAAAAAAAAAACATGCATTCTAAAATGACCCTTTCCTATGGTGGCACCCTACCCCCCTCGGCCCCCATAATGAAGAAGCAGTGGCAAAACATAATAAACAAACCCAGCATCCCTATGATATCCGAACCCTCCCCAACCCCAAAACAACTCAAATACAGTCCCTCCTCCCCCCCAAACTATTGCTCCACCACTCAGAAACCATGTCCCGAGGTACCACTCGATGGGTGTGTTCCTAATACTAGGGAGAAAAAGAGAAACATCCCAGCAACATGAAGCAAGACCAATAATAAGTCAGAGAAAACAAGCCTTGTAAAAAACAGATAACAGGAACTATACCTGTATGAATAAGGGAACCACCCTGTCAAGTGGAAGAAAAACCCACCCACAATCCTGTGCATGACAGCACTCACCACAAGTAGACCACCCACTCAACACCCAACTCCCCTTCCTCAATAAAATCTAGAACAAAACCACCTAATCAATGTTCGAAAACACCAACTTAACCCGTGGTTATTTATCTAATAACTGGCACCTGAAAAAAACATGAGGTCCAAATGCTCTACAATTGGTGCAGTAACAATATAACTTTAATAGAAGCAGAAGGAAGAACATTAACCCACAGCATCAGTCAAACATATAACAGAACCATGTTAAAAGTCTGATAGACACATCTAATTATAAAGTAAATACTAAAAGAACTAATTACATCTATCCCCATTGTCCTGCCAGAAAATAAAAGCAAAGAACATAACATTTCTCACCAGATGTCTATTAAAAGTAACTATATACACTACTCCAATGATCTGTTAGCAAAAATTAAAGTTTGAATGAAAACTAAAATACTTTGAAAGAGTAGAGCAGTCCCATGGCAGGCTGGAATGTCTGTCCTTTTAATACAACATAAGCAGCTAGCAAGTTCTATCGTGCTGTAGACCAAACAGAGAAATCCTAGGGCATCAAACCTCCACAACTCAGAGAAGTAGCCCAAGCCATGCAAAGAAAAAGTATAATCTTGGGAGATACAGAATAATGAGGGCAAAAAGAAACCACAAGGAATGATGGGAGGCAGCACCACAGTTAAAGACAGGTGAAAACCAATCAATACAGAGTGCAAATGAATAAAATGACCAACAAGCAGGTCCACTGAGGTACTCAAAGCAGGGCTGTAGCCAATGAAGAAGCACAAGGGCAATACACAGAAAATGCAGTGCTGGATCCCTATCAACGTAGCATCACACCCGTTGAGTAGGTAACATGTACATTCACAGAATAAGTCGACAATAAGGGAGCACATAAAGAAGTAAGGTGAACATATTCAGCATTCAACAGGGCCCATACTTAGCCACAACATCCATAGTAAAGAACAGCAGGGGGCAATAGACAACAAAGACACTTAGGATGTGCCCAAGGTCCCGAACTGGACCATAGAGTTGAAGGAGCCCTACTGCAAACCAAATCCAAAACGCAGTACATAAAATCAAGGAATTAGTTAACGAAAAAGTATGCTAAACTCTCACCTCCTTTTGCTGAGCCAAGAATCAGCACTGAATGTTCAGCGAACTCCAAAGAGGTCAGGCAGGAGCTTTTGCAGGTCAGTGGTAGCTTGAGTGATGTCCTCAAAGGTGTTCCAGGAGCCCTGAATTTGTACTTGTAACCGGGCAGAGCATAGCATTTTAAACCGAATACCCGCAGTTGTAATGTTTGAAACAATCAGATGAAATGCTACCTTTTTCTGTCTTGTAGCTGCCGGCAAATCCCGGGTGATTCTAATTCGATGCCCTTCCAAAGTGATATCCTGGATCTCCCACATCTTACCAAGAATGTGTTGTTGATCCAAAAAATTGAGCAGCCACATAATAAATGGTCTGGGTGGGGACCCTGTAGGCATCTTCAGCCGCAACAAGCAATGAGCTCTTGCCCTAATATAACAAGAATTGTTGGGAGAGAGCCCTGCCACCTTATTCAGTAGCTTCTGAGCAAACAGCACTTGAGGTGTGCCTTCTGCATCTTCTGGGAGACCATTAACCACTAAGATGTTGCAACGAGACCTCCCTTCGAGGTCTTCTAAGTTAAGATCCACCTTAGAGAGCTTCTGTCAAAGTGAAGAGATTTCAGGGTCAATGCAGTCTTTCATCGCTTGAGAGAATATGTCTGGCTTTCTCCATCTGAGACCCAGTGGTTCAGTTCACCTATTTTAGTACAAAGGGATTTCAGCTACTCTGTTAGAAATGAGAGGGAGTCTGTAAGTGGAGAAATCTCCATCAGTTTCTTCTCCGACAGTGGATTTTAAGCTGGGTGCTGCTTAGTATTCTTTTTTTAATTTTTTTATTTTATTTAAGCGCAGCACCGGCCGTTGGCATTTTCAGCCCTGGTCACGGCACCCTGAGCCTCCACCTCCTGTGTTACTGGTGACTCTCTCAGTCACCCCTGGCTTGCCCCCCAGAGGGTGGAGGCTCGGCACCGTTTCCCAACCAGCGCCATGAAACTGGGACTAGTCGGGGGGAGCTCAGCTCAGGAGGCTAATCGAGGCCAGACCAGGCTTCACATAGACAGACAGGCAGCAATTTTTTGTGTTTCTGGGAGGCAGGGACATGCAATGATGTCCAGCATCCGCCCTGCCTCCTGGATCAGACTGGCACTGGTTGCGATGGAACTCCCAGCCTCCACCAGGGGTCCTCCATGTACCAAGCAAATGCACCACCCTCCCCCCAGAGAAGGAGAGCTGTCCATGGGATGCTCCATCCATCTCCCACCGGCAGGCCCTCCAATGACCCTGGTCCATTCCCAAACCCAAGTCACTGGCATCGCAAGCAGAAATTCAACAGCTGTACCGATGGGCCGGCACTGCTTAGTATTCTGCAAACAAGCCTGGCTGAGCTTTTAGACTTTTTTGTGGATTTGTCAGGTGTCAGAGGCAGCGTATAGCATGGTAGGGCCTGCTTCATCTCTGTTTCCATTTTGAAATTAAAGATGCCAAATGGATAACAAGCAGAGAACAGTACAGGACTCAAGAGATGCTCCAGCACTAAATATTTAACTTTTCAATGGTTTGGGGCTGAAAGAAGTAAGTAAAAAAGAGGTAAGGAGTGGGAGCTGAACCAAATGCATCTACCCTAGATGATGCATCATGTGACTCCCCACAGAGAAGGAGAGTTGCTAGACAACACTCAGTCCTTCTCCACCCCAGCCATCCCTCTGGGTCTGTTCCTGAACCCGGGTTGTCGGTGTTGCCAGTGGACATCCTGCTGCTGCACCAACAGTCCAGCTTGATGAGAGGAACATTTAACATTGGAGTTGGGCATGTCCGTGGTACCTAAGGTTCCTTCTTGGGAGCCTCTAGGGTCCTACTCAGTGTTACACTGACACTCTCACCATAGTTAAGTGTCCAGTGCCTTGTGCTACTCTTGGGGCTCCAAGTGTGGCTACACCCAAGCTTCCAGGTAGGAACATACCATCAGGGTCTCATGTGACCCTGGCCAAAGTTCTACAGCCAACCACTTGTTGGGCATGGCATGTGCCCATCCCTGTAAAGCATAAAGGAGTACCCCTGGCAGTTGATCACTTTGCTAACAGTGCCTGGTGCACCCTTTCAGATGGTATCCATGCCTATGGAGGTCAGTCTACCCCTCACTGGAACCCCTGGTGATGCCTATCCAGCAAGGGCACCTAAAGCCTCAAAACTCCTGCCAACATGCTGACACCTTCTAGTCAAGCTGATACTCTCAAGTTCACATTAGAGCAAAACTGGCATATCAAGGGCACCCTGTCTCTACACTCCCTGTAGCTTCTGCAACACCAGCTTCACCCACAGAGGATGATGACAGGGCACCAGTTCCCTATTGGTCATATTTATTAACAAATATCTCCCTTACTGTAAAGAGGTTTTTTTTATACTGTCCAGACACTTGTACTCAGTATTTCATGCAAAGGGGTTAGCTACTCCACTCTTAAACCTTCTTCCGGTGTGGGCACCTGTGACACTGCTCCTTCCTGGGACAATATTACCAACTCAGATAAATAATAAAAATGAATTACTCTGTTGGGAGCAATCCCACATCAATAGACAGCCACCACTGGCTATAGGGCCATAGCACTACTTTTTGACATAGAGGCTGGGGCACACTCTTCTGACACATAACTGCCAATAAATTGGGGTCCTACACAACCCATTCAGCCAATCCAGAACTACCTGCTGGATCACTTTTAGTACCATCAGTGCATTCAGCCTGATTATGTCCTACCCTATTTTTTCAGTAGGTGGGCACATTCTTACATTGACACAGGGTTGGTCCCTCCCAGCCAGCAAAAGTTTTATTGCCAAGGGGGGTCCTACACCTGTTATCCCCACTCCTGGGGTCACCAGCAGCCTAAATTCACACTACTCTTCCAGCCTTGTTGCTTTTTCAAACTGCATACAATATTTTTACTGCAGAAAAAGAGGGAGCAACAGTCAAGGGCATGGAAAAACAGATATATTTTTACTATTCATTTGTATTACACTAATGTGCTTATGTACACTTATATTTGCAGTGCAAAAATATATGCATTCATATCAAATGTTGTGCATTACTAAAAGTCTGTAAAGGTAGCCCTTTTTAGAGTCACTGTGTGTGGCAGGGGGGACCCTTCCCCTGAGGTCCTACTTTGTCAGCATAGGGCATTTAGGTGTCTTCCAGCATGCTTCTCACTGGTGGGTCAGGTTTTATCTGCTTTGTGCTTGGCCTAGGGAGAGAGAAAACAGGATGCTCAGCAACAATTATTCATTGCCTTACATTTTTTCTTTCTGTCATTCCTGTACTAATTAATTAATTTGTTGATTTATTTGCTTTTGGTAACCAGGTGAGTACACTAGGCATAAGGATGCCTATTTCCAGACATGACCCGGGAGGATACAAATCGAATACAATGAACAACAACAATGTGACACAGCACATAACATAGGTGATACAATGTGAAGGAGTCAGAAATTCAATCAACTTCGTGAATCGGTGAAGTACATAGTTGGACCAGGTCAAAATATGGGAAGGCACACTATTTGTGTTCTTAGTGATGAAGTGCAAAAACTAAAAAGTCCAGCAAGAGCCTGTTAAACAAAACACAAATCTATGTCAATGGGATAAACAACTCTGGCATCTCATCTCAACCCCTTGGCTGATATGTCTGATGAACATTGAGGCAGAATGACCTTTTTCACAGCCACTTACTCTCCAGGCTGCAATAGCAACTCAGCTGTTGCTGAATGACAAACTTGCCATCCTGCCAATGTTTGATTTGCTTCTGTGATTTCCTGCTTTCCCTGGTACAGTATATGATGATGTGCATCCTGATGCTTCCTCCCACATTATACTTGTCAAATATGAATTGCAGCTTCTCACTGAAGTCAGATTCTGAGCCAGAATGTTCATATCAGAGGTGCTCTACTGCTGCTTCTTGAAGTCATCCTGCACACATTACCTCTACAGTGTGCCACAGCCACATGGGGAAGCATGGGAAGCAAAATAGCAAGTGGCCATACACTCAGTGGGGGATCTTCCACCTGGCACAAATTAACTAGAGTCACTGTCCCTTTTCCGAACTCTAGCTGGCAATCCATGTCACTCATGGGTTGTGGTGGCAAAGAAGAGGACAACAAGTAATTGGAGACAAAGATCATACCATGTCCCTTCCCAAATGATGGTTCATACTCAGTGTTTGGACTTCTTTTAAAAGGGGGCTTAAAATCATCTGTTTTCTGCAGCTTTTGATTAATTCTCAGCCAAGGCAATGTTAGTTTTAATTCATTATACCTATGAATATTAATTTAAATGTTTGTGTTGCAATGTCTGTTTGGATTGCTGTAGTTCTGTAAAGCTTTCCAAGCTTAAATAGGGATGGGGTGCTTTACAAAAATAAATGCTTGCCTAGCCCTGCAGTATTGTCAGATTGTGGATTTATTTATTTATTAATTTAAGAGTTTCACCAGGAAGGGCACACTGAACAACAAGTTGCTCATCTCACAGTGCATCCTGGGGGGGGGGAGTTGGAAGGCATACAATAAAATGTAATCAACACAACTGTATACATTGCCAATATATGGGAATTGGAAGACATACAAATAAGTCATAGACAAACAACAAAATAGTATATAGTGCCAATTATGCATAGAGTACATTACCAAGTAGAGAACAATTAACAAGCAGTAACAGGGAACAAGAAATTACAGCTGGTATGTATATTCAGTTGCAGCATAGTGAACAGAAGGTCCACAAGTGCAGTGATAGGATAACTATTACAGCCCATTTAGATGCAACATGGTCTGTTCATTTGCAGTTCACAGATAGGTAATTGTGTAAAGGCTGAGGAGACAGGAAGAGGAAGAACAAAGGCTAATCTGGGTGGGGATTCCACAGTTTAGGGAAGCGGTATGAAAAGGCTGCCTGGCCAACAGTAGTCAAACGGCATGGGACACCTAAAGTATGGGAAATTGAGGACGACATAAATGAATGGGTGGATGGTGGTGGGATCGTTAAGGGAGAGTTGAGATAAGTAGGGAGAGAGCAAAACCAGAATTCGGAGACAAATTTAGCACAGTGGAGGAAACATCTGTTGTCAAGAGATGGTAAAGCCGAAGTGTTGTAAAGTTGACAGCGATGAGTGAGGGTAGGATCATCAAGTGCGAAGCTGCAGAAGGAGTTAAAAAGGGTTCCCAATCTGGCTAGGGAGGTCTTAGGTATGGCTCTACATCGCAGTACTAAAAGATGGGGAGGATCATCTTCTGGACAAGTTCACACCTAGCCAGGATAGGGAGGCAGTTCCAGTTCCTAAACAGTGCACCTAATTTGGGGCACAGCTTTTTAAGGATGACATCCACGTGACCAGAGAAGGTAAGGTTTTGGACAAGCCAAACCCCCAGATATCTGAATGAAGAGGTGTCTTCAAGGACCATCCTATTGAGGATGTGGAAAGTGGGTAGGGAGGGGAGCCTTGAAAGTCTCTACCTAGTGCTAAAGGTCATGGAGACAGCTCTCTTGGCATTTAGGAAAAGCTGATGTGAGCAAACCCAGTGCTGAGTGTTCTTGAAATTGTTCTGAAGTCTGGTTGCAACATCGGTTGAGGAGCGGCCGGAGGTGTAAAGAAACGTGTCGTCTGCATACATATGAATAGAGGTAGATGTGCAGACAGACAGCAAGACATTGAGAAAGATGGAGAAGTGTGGGGTGCCCAACACTGATCCCTATGTCAATAGGGAGGGGTGAGAATATGGAATCTGCTATTCTAACTGACTGGGTCTGACCTACCAGGTAAGCATGGAACCAGTTTATAGCAGTAGTCAACAAGCCTGCAGTGGAGAGAGAGTGTAACAGGATAGAGTGGGAGACAGTGTTGAAAGCCTTGGCGAGGTCGACAAAGATGGTGGATGTGATTTGACCACTGTCCATCCAGAGAGGATGGAGTCAGTGAGCCTAATTAGGAAGGTGGTGGTAGAGTGGTTTTTATGAAAGCCAGATTGGAAGGGGGTGGAAAAGTTAAAGTGAGAGAGAGATAGGCAGAGAGTTGGGTAAGAACTAGGTGTTTTTGCAGCTTAGCGAGGTTAGGAAGTAGAGATATAGGGTGTGATAGCTCCCAGGAATTAAGGGACTCTCAACAATTCCACCATTCCAGGATTGAGGCAGTTTTCCCAAAGGAAGTCTGGCTTGATGTCCACCAAGGAGCTTCCTGTACTGCAGCTCTTTGGCCATCTCATTAGGTGGCAGAGGAACATCCAACACTGAATGGATGGCAGTCTGTTGCCACCTACAGCATTTGGTGTACTTCTATATATGGTTCTCATAGAAAAAAGCTGTGCTACAGTGACCACTTAGGAGATGCCTTTAAAAGGGGCAGCTAACCCCACAGCTACTAAACTCTAGGCACATGGTAGAGACACACTCATGAGAAAGGAAAACAAACAGTCTGCACCCCATAAGAGAAAATAGAAGTGGCAAAATTCTTTATTATACAAAAAGCATTTTTTTAAGGCATCTTAGACATGTGTCATGAAATACCTTAATATGCCTGCCAGTTATGGTATTGTATTGCCTCTCATAAGTATTGTTGGTTTTGTATAGCTTTTTTCATTAGCTGAAGTTATAACAGTTAATTGGTTTGTGTACATTCATTTTGAGTACATTTGTTTGTAATGTTGCACTATGACATCACTTGGTGACATCATCATTATGCACCTATTTAATGTCTGTCAGTTTCTTTGGTGTCCACCCACCTAATGAAGGCTTCTGTGGGGAAGAGCTAGGGAATTAAAACTCACACAGTGATTGGCAACAGTCTTGCACCCTGTATGTCTGTCTGCTGGTGTGTGCCAATTTTGGCAAAAATGTACTACACATCATTGATAGACTCTGTTGTGTAGGGTCTGTTTCCTTTTCTCATGAGTGTATCAGAACTGTGTGCCTGTACTTCTGGAGATGCTTTGGTGGATGCTCATGAGAACACATGCACCAAATCCCATTCCAGATCCCCTGTCTCAAGGCTGGCCATTGTTCAGTTCCAGTGACAATGTTCATTTTATCCTGGACCTAAAGTTACCTTGAGGCAGCTCCTCCAGTCGCATAAAGTTTTTTATGGACATTACCTCTAGTTCCATAGCCTGATCAGCTAAATCCTCCCCTGGTTCCTCTGTTGGAGGGTTGAGCAGTACTGAATTGTCCCTGCCCAGTAAATGCTGACCTCTCTTGGGAAGCTGCATGGCCTTCTCAGCTGGAGGTTCCTCAGTGGCAATGGTACTGTCAACCTCTCACTCAATGCCCAGAGTGGGTGCATCCAAGTCACTGCATATGCAATCCATGACATCTGAGTAGTAAGTGGTGCATAGCCCTACCTGTCGGGTTCCTTGCCCATTTACTTTGCAACTCTCACACCTGAGTGCCCATTCCATTCCCACTTTCATCACTCATGGCAGACTTGTACTGTTATTGTCTGTCATGACCATGCAAATGTAAAGGGTGTTGAATGATATACTGTACTGCTTGACTGCATTTGAGCCAGTTATTTTTGCCTCACATGCACAGGAGCTTGTTGCAGCACTATTGACACTCTCTGTCCTTTTCTAGGCAATAGGGGAAACCTGTCTTACCTCTGTCCATGCCCTATAATGAATGATTGTTTATGCTGCTTCCTTACAGTGATGCAACAGAGGCCACCATGGCTGCAGAATGCCCAAATCTTTCCATTCAGGCCTTAAAAGTACACATTTTCTCATTTGCATTAGCACATGCTTGCTAGC
The DNA here is from genome assembly GCA_016271365.2 of Neoceratodus forsteri. NCBI lineage: Eukaryota > Metazoa > Chordata > Ceratodontiformes > Ceratodontidae > Neoceratodus > Neoceratodus forsteri. Next base: position 1,025,421,878 of record CM028129.1, read on the forward strand.
ACAGCATATCTCAATGGGAATCTCTTTAGAGATTGACGGAGCCTGCAAGACACTGGCAGTGGGCAGAGTTTTGTCTGAGAGAATGCCCTGAAGGACACTAGGATGGACAGGTGACAACCTTCCCAGTAGGGATACAGTAAGCAGAGAGGTACTGTAGGGTTTCCACAAGGTGGAACTGGTATCTGCAGTAGGAAGGATCCTGGTTATTTAAGCGGTTTCATCAGGGGGCTCTGCCTGCATCAGATACCAGTCCTGAGCCCAGCAGATTGGGAAGAGGCCAGAAAACAAAAAAGGCAGGTAAGTGGTTCCTAGTTTGGGGACCAGGCAGAGTTATTGAGCACCATGGTGGAGAACAGAAGCAGGATAGCCATATGGGGGAGAAGGTTTGGAGCATTCATAATTAAAAAATAAAAAGAAGAGGAACAATACTAGAGTTTAGAGTTGCAGGCTGCACACATTGTATGAGTCCCTTCAGGGAACAAGATGTTGCTTGCATCTCATTTAGGCTGTCTATATAAAAAACAGAAGAAGAAAAAGGGGCAGACTTGGTGGGTCAGGGGCTCAGCATAAAGTTTGAATCTGACACAGAAACTTCACATGACCACCCTTCCATTACAGCTCTGTGCATTGTTTAAAAAAAAAAAAAGGGTTTTAGGAGACATGGAGGTTCTGGGGGACAAAGCAGCATCACATAGTGGAGCAGCACCCTTTGTTCTGGTGAGGGTCATGACCACCAGCATCCCTCGCCAATCCCAGGATAATCTGCTGAGTGCCTTTTCCAGCAAAATTTACCCCAAAAAAACAAAACAAGGAAACAAAAAGGTGAGGTTCAACATCAGGGATAGGTGTTTAACCTAGGCTGCTTCAGTTGTTAGCTAAACAGAGCCTCCCCAAATGAAGGGAGGCATGTGGTAATCGTGGCTTTGTTCACTCAGTGGGCTGGAGAGTGTGTGGTCAGCAAAATTCCAGTTCTATATGGGTCTTCCAGTAAACCAGGATGGGTCCATGTCTCGCTACAGAGGTTGTCCTTTCCATTAAAAAAAAAAAAGCAAACTGCAAGTTGTTTCAGGGAACTTTGTTCACAGGTATTCAAGGAAGGAAAGGTGAGACGATTGGGAGCATTGCCATGTTCGGTGGTCTCCAGGATCTGTGATCTGACTCTCTGGGTGTGAGGTCCTTCTGCACTGTTGATAAATTAGAGTAGATAGGTGTTCTGATCTTTGGCCTTGCTCGTTTCAGAGGAGGACATGCTTCCTTAGTGATTAAGTGTGCTGCTGCACTTGCTGGGCTTTCTTTGGTAATATGCTTTAGATGTTGAGGTACTTACTGTTTGAGCTTTAACCCATACCATGGAAAATCCCAAAGTGCAAACCATTGACTGCCACAGTTGCAGTGGGTTAAAGTCTACATAAATGATGGAATCACTTCTGAAAGAAAGAAAAAATTATTGAGTACCTAGAGGCCAGTGGGGCAGAGGACCCAAGGCAGCATGGATTCACAGTGGGAAGGTCATGTCAGACAAATCTAATAGATTTCTTTGACTGGGTGACCAAAGTAGTAGACCAGGGAGGGGCTGTGGTCATGGCCTACCAAAACTTTAGCAAGGTATTTGACACAGTCCCACACAAAAGATTAATAAACAAATTAGCCAGCCTGGGAGTGGGTCCCAGGGTGGTAGCCTGGGTAAAAAATTGGATGGCCAACAGGACACAGAGGGTAATAGTAAACGGAGTCCATGCCAAAGAAAAGGGGGTTACTAGTGGGGCACCGCAGGGTTCCAGTACTGGGTCCGGTCCTTTTTAATGTCTTTATAAGTGACATTACAGAGGGACTGAAAGGAAAAGTATGCCTCTTTGCAGATGACACAAAGATCTGCCTGATACACAAGTGGAGGTGGAAAGGATGAGTAGGGGCATGGCAAGGTTGGAGGAATGGTCAGAAATATGTCAGCTTAGATTCAATGCAAAGAAGTGCAAAGTAATGCACCACACTATAGGACAAACAGTTCTTAAAATCTCCTTAGTTTTCCATTAATTGACCCCTGAATTTAGAATCTGCCCCTTAATTTAAAATTAAGGGTACCTTAAAAATAAGTTTGTAAAACCCAAACCCCTCTATTATCCTTAATTACTTGAACAGAATATACTGAATTAAAATTAACGTTTTAATAGTGTATGATATAATGTTGTTATGGATAGAAATCCATTACTAGAATGGATTTGTTATGCTGCAGTAGTTATGTCATCACAGCTGTTATGCTGCACTAGCTGTGTCACTGCTGCAGCATAACAACTTGGAATACTGCCACATAGTTGCTTTCCTCAATCCAGTTAAGCTGGAAGTTGCTGTATTTTTTAAACTTGAACTTGCAGAAACATCTGCAGCACACTGTGTCAGTTAAAAAATACAGAAAATGTTAAAATTTGTATTCTCTGTTGTCTTCTCCAGCTGTTTTCGTGTGATTTTCTATGCTGTGACTGCCCATACACTATAAAAGATTGTATATGAGCAGTCATACACAAACAAGGATATTCTTGTATCTTGAGGTTCCCTTGGTAACAGAGTACCTCTCAAGCTGTGCTCTTGAGGCCAACTGTTACCAAGGAAACCTCTCGATACAAGAATATCCTTGTTATGTATGACTGTTCATACACAATCCTCTATATTAATGAAGTATCCCTCTGTACAGACAGTTGGTGAGACCCCATCTGGAGTACTGCGTCCAGTTCTGGAGACCCCATCTCCGCAAGGACATAGGATAGAGGCAGTCCAGAGGAGGGCAACTAAAATGGTGCAGGGTCTGCAAGAGAAACCGTACGAGGAGAGACTTAAGGAGCTTAATATGTATACCCATGAGGAAATAAAGGAGAGGGGGGACATGATAGAAACTTTTAAGTACCTCAGTGGAATCAACAAAGTCCAAGAGGGTAGCATCTTTCAGAAAAAAGAGACGCAAGAACAAGGGACACAATTTAAAGATGGGGGGTTCAGGGCAATGTGAGGAAGTATTTTTTCACAAAGAGGTAGTGGATGCATGGACAGCCTTCCTGAGGAGGTTGTGGGGTCTAAAACTGTGGGAGAATTCAAGAATGCATGGGACAGACATAAGGCAATTCTTGTGGGGGGGGGTAGGAAGAAATAGGCTGTTGGTTAACTATGATCTGCGGCCAATCCTGTAGGTAGGGAAATGGGCAGACTAGATGGGCCAAGCGGTCCTTATCTGCCATCAAAGTCTATGTTTCTATGTAAGTATTTTCTGCTTAATTTAAAATAATCAGAAGATTAAGAGTAAAAAATCTGCTGAATTAAAATGCCCTAGGAAATCTTTTCTCCTTAATTTTAATTAATGGTTGCATTAACAAAAACATTATGCTGAATTCAAATTATGAGAAAACAGTGAAATTATGCATGCAGAGAATACTGATATACATTAATAACAAAGGTGCCAATGCAACAGTGGGCAGAAAGTACACGCCAGAGGCATGTACCCTGCCGGTGCAGCTCCGCAGCTGAGGTATGCACAGGCTGGTAATCACCAATGTCCACCACCTGTCTGTGGACCTGCCCCCCCCAGCACTCTGGTATGTGCAGGGCAGATGGGGGTCGAGTAGCAGATCCAGGCAGGCAGCCAATTGGATGCCCATCCTGGGTCCTGGATTGGATCCCTAGTTCATGCTGGCATGGGACCTGGTAACTGCATCCCACACAGGCATCCCCAGAGAGGATGGTTCCCATTGGTGATACAATACCCCCTGTCTGAAATCTACCCCCTGAGGGCTGTGCCACTGACAATCCCATGCTGCAGCACCAGTGGGGAGGTACGTGGTTTGGGGGAGGTTGTTGTTGCTGTGGGGGTATGAGGGGAGACCACTGAACATCAATGATGGGGTGGGGATGCAGGGATCACGGGGTGTATGGGATGCTCTGCACTGCACCAGAAAAATTACACTGGGGCCCTTGTTGGGGGGGGAGGTTCAGGCACCTTGGTAACAGGGCATTGATGTGCCTTTGAGGAGGAGGGGCGGGTACCACCACTTCAGGACAGGGCATGGATGTGTGGCTGGTGGCTTCCTTCACAGAGATGGGGTCAGGGCAAAACTGTGTGGTGGGGAGGGGGTGCCTATATACAGTAGGGAATAGGACAGTGATGTGTGGCAGAAGGGGGTTGCAGCACATGGATGGAGATGGTGTGGTAATATGTGTGTGTGTGTGTGTGTGTGTGTGTGGGGCCTTCCTATCTGGAATGGGGCAGGAAGAGTGGCATGTGGGGGGCCTGTACTATATGGCCAGGACTGGGCTAGTGTTCTGTGTGCCACAGGCTGGGTGCATTGATTCATTATGTTAGCTTCCCCCTAGCATAACCAGCACCCTGCTATGCCCCCGGTGCACAGCACTATACACTTTAGTGAATGGCTCGTAGTGTTGGCCCACCCCGGGGACGTCACGGTCCACGCAGCTGGGGTATTAGTTGTGTATGGGGTGCACACCCTTTTCGTGCATCCCACACAAGAGGCGCAATGGGTGCAGGGAGCCTACGTGCTGCTGATCCATGGCACGTAGTCACTCCACACAATCGGGCATAGAGCCCAAATTGTTTATTTAAAATTTAGGAACATTGTGTAGAAATTATTTATATAAATATTAAAATTGATAAAAAGTACACAGTTGTGAACAATTAAATCAAGAATGTTCAATGTGCCTATGTTATCATAAAACATTTCAAATATTTATTATATGCATCAAATACAGTATATACATTAACAAATATTTTATTGTAATTCATTGAGACACATATTACCAAAAGTTAAAAATAAAACCTTGTGTAGCAAACATAATGCAATAGTTAATTCTATTTAAATGGTTGTTCGAAATTTGAATTGATCATTCTAGTCATTGCAGTACTAGAGAATGAAAAGCTGACAAGAAGAATCCATGCACAACGATCAGGCTCATGACAGTATAAATGTCAGTGTCATGACATTTTTCAAGGAGGCAGCATAGCACAGTGGTTTAAGGCTCTGAGCTGAAAACCTGGAGAGCTGGGTTTGAATTCTACAGTCCCCACTTGCATACTGTGCAGCTATGAAGAAGTCACTTAACTTCCTTGTGCTACCAGGTCGCATCTGTAAACAAACTTTCAGCTTAGTGTGTTTCTCCTGGTTAAAAAAATAATAGAAAGTAATGTAGGCTATTGAAATGTAAACAGCCAATCAGAATGTAACATTTCCAATACTGTTTTTTTTAACTTAGTTTCATATAGTTTTAACCCCCTTCTGGTCTCTGGTTGCTGTCTCTCTTGAGGATCCCAAGGTACTTACAGACTCACTTCGCGATGCCAGCTCTTGCATGCCCCTCTATGGAGCAATGTTTTGCCACTGCGGAGTTGAGGGTAGGGAATGTATCCCTGAATTCTCACAGGTTTATCAGATGGCCAGTGTGATGAATGCTGGGAGGGCCTGGATTTCCAGGGTTCTGTCACCTGTGGCTTCCAGGGCTGTTCTTTTAACTTGCTTCCACCCCACTGAAGGATGGCATGCAAGGGATCAGGTGTACTCACTCATGATGGCATATGGTGTGTAATCCAGCCATCATCCAGACCCTAACCTGCTTATCTCCATTGCTCTGTCACCTATGGTCACTTAGGTGGCAGCAGTGCAGTGGGTGGCAGCGACCCACCCTCCCCAGAGGAGGAGAGCATCCTCTGGGATGCTTAGTCCTCTTCCCCCAGCTGACCCCTGATGCTTGGGGCTAGCTTATGAACCCAGGTCACTGGCATTATGAATAGAAGCATTACCACTGCACCCCTGGACTAGCTCCAAGACCATTTTTATCATTTGTTGTAGTATGTTCATCTATCTGACAACAATATTTCTCTGTTCTCTCACCACAAAGAAGTTCTTAGGTCAATCAGCCCAGCAGTGTAGAGGGCTGAGGTGCCTCAGGCCTTACCTCTTACCACGCCAGTGACCCAGGGTCAGGAGCAAGCTTGAGTTGCTGGAGGTTGGTTGGGGAGGGAGAGGACAGAGCATCCAATGACAGCTATCCTCTCCAGGGTGGGTTGGGTTGTGACTGCCTACCACCAGTGACTCCAGGTAGAGACTGGGGGTGCAACAGCCATGGTCACATTGGATCTTTGGGGAGCCTGCAGGGGACACCCATGGGTTGGGGCTGGAGTGTGCCGTTTCATGCTGGACATCATTGCATGTCCTCACCTCTGGGGGGAGGAGCCACATTCATGTTCATGCAAGGAGGAAAAACCCTGGTTCCCAAGGAGACAAAGCACCAGCCTAAGGCCCACTATCTGACATGGCCCTCCATGGTCCCAATATCTTCTGTCCTGCACCATGACCACGAAGACTGGATTCAAGGAGTGCCCAAGGTAAGAGGAGGGTGGCCTTGCCCTCAGGACACAAGCCAGGGGGTTTCTGGAGGGATGAGGTGTCAGGATTGGGTTCCAGAGGAACCTAGGGTTTGGGGGATCTCATGCCAGCCGGGACAACCAGAAGAAGTCTGAGGGATGACTCAGGACTGGTGACCGTAGAGAAAAAGAAATAAAAAAAAGAAGTTCTCAGTGGCTGTAGAGAGTGAAAAAGGGTAGCTAGCATTATCAGCTTGGCTCTTCAACATGGAAGGTAAGCATTCACACTTTTGGGGAAATGCTACACATACTGTAGTACATCTCTGTGTATTCTTTGCATGTGTAGTGGAAGCATTGTGCTTCTGCCTCAGTGTAGAAAGGACAATCAGAGGATAAAAGGCTGGGTCTGTGTAGAATCATACTTGCTGATCTCATACCTTGCTCTACTGAATTTGCTCATCAAAGAGGGCCTGCAACAAACTGACAGCCCTTGTGGAGGGTGTCAGAGATGGAGGTAAGACCCAGAGAAGGTGGCAATGGTACTACGTTAGTGGCCGAAGGAGGTTTGAAGATGTATAGGAAAAAAAGTAAATATAAAAGAACACGTGGGGCACAGCACTATCACCATAGTGTCCACCCATCCACATGATCTTCAAAATTATAGCTTCATATTTATAGCTACAATAATAAACCCTGGAATCTGCTTCTGCATTGCTGAAGTTCTCCAGCATTTTAGTGGTACTTATTTTAATGAAAAGACTGCATTTCTTTGTTTTTGTGTCATCCTTTATTGACATATTTGTTACAATGTTTACAATTACATAGGGTGGTCCCAGTTGGTATACTTATGCCGAGTCTCACTATCCTGACACTGATCTGCCTGTGCAGTATTGCCCAACAGGTGCAGTATCCGGATTGTGAGATCCTGTCAATAGTAATCCTGACGGATGTTTATAAGGGTAAGGTATCAGGTGTGATGGGTTGTTACCTTACACCTGCTGATGGTCTACAAATCCTGGTTGGATCCAGAGGCTGGCCGAGCTGCCCTGGTTGTGTTGAAGGCTAAACCACTGGTAGCTCAGCCAGCATGCCCTGGGAGTCCCTGGTTCTGGTCTCACATGTCCTATTTGATTTTTACCCTTGTAACTAATTTTTTTACCTTGAGGTCCCGCTCCCCTCTGAGTTTGTAATTTTAGTTATGAGGTATGTTGTGGCAGAGCCCCACACATGGGGGGTTCAGGGGTGAAGTCCCCCACTTGCATTTTATATTTTTCAGTCAGATGACTGACATTGTACTGCTGGGCATCTGATTGATTCTGAAGTGTGTATTTCGGGCCACTACACTTGGGATCATGAGACTCAGGAGCTTGAGATTAGGGATAACATAGTATATCCTTTCAGTTACTATGTGCTATGTGTTATACATTTACAAACATAGTAGAAAGAAACCAACACAGTAACCCTCAAACTATAAAATGTACAAAGTTATTTTAGCATTAATGAACTTATTTTGAACTAAATATATGTTGTTTTCTTATGTCAGTAGAATCAACACATAGCATATTCATAGGTCCTGGTTAGAGCCCATTAAATGGGGGCTATGCATGAATGGAGTGGAAGGTACATGCCAAAGGTGTGTACCTCACCCGCTTAGCTCTGCAGCCCTGAACAGGTGCAGGGTACATGGTATTCACTACCACACACACCCGCGGGTCAGCTGTCCGTGCCCCCCCCAGTGTGCAGGACTACACAGGGCAGCCAGGGGTGCAGTAGTGGACCCAGGCATGAATCCAATCGGATGCCTGTCCTGGGCCCCATAATGAATCACATGCATGTGAAGGTGCTGGTCCTGGTGTGTGAATAGTCAACGCAGGCACCTGGAAAAATGGGACCATATCCTGTTGGCTGGAGGAAACCCTGCCTGAGCCCCTGGAGCACCTCGGCCACCTGCTGCACTGCCGAACCATCCACCAGCATACATCTGCCCAGTCCCTCTTAAAGCAAAGCATGCTCCAACACATGACTGCCCCATCTGTCTTGTAGCAAAGCATACCCCCAATATAAGAATGCCCCATTCTTTTAGTTTCAAGCAATCCCCCAACACATGACTGCACCATCCCTGTAGTTTCAGTGAACCCCAAACACGACTGCCTTATCCACATAGTTTCAGTGAACCCCAACACATGACAGTCCCATCCCCATAATGTCAATGCATCCCCCAATATGTCTGCCCCATCCACAATGTAGCAGTGCACCCCCGTAACACATGTCTGCCCCATCCCAGGTGAAGAATATGACACATCCACCTGCACACACTAAGGTGCCCCAGTCCACACAACCCTGACCCTTGAACCCAGTGCCCAGCAGCAGCATTTGTGGTCAGTGGACCCCCCACAGCACTGACAACCCCCCTCCCTCCAAATCCATACCTGAAAGATGGTGTCACAGACATAGATGGCCAGCAGCACATCCCTCTGCACACCTCCTCTACCACCTGTTACCCAACTGATGCTGTGAGTGTGCTGCATATATAGGCTTTTATCTTTGAATGTCTGCAAGCTAAACTGGCACATAAACTGACTGAGGACAGATGATCAGATGGTGGAAGGACTATCTAAATAAAAAAACAGGTATAAATAATAAAAAAATAAACAGCTATTATGAATATTTCTTATTCACTTTGATAAAAATGCAATAAGGCTCTTCCAGGGGTTGCATTGCCTGTATGTTAATCACACCCTAGGGACATGTGGCACTCAACTTTGCCTTGTGCCACTTTACACCCCAAGGGTGTGATTTACAGAAGATTCCCTTTTCCTTAAATACTGTTCATCAGGCCTGCCACAATAGCTTCTTTTTCAGATGTGACCATATTTGATCTCCCTAGGCTCTGTTCAACTTCTGAAAATTGAGCAAAAAAAAAAGCAGGACTTCACTGAAAATTAGATCCTTCATCATCTTTTTCTGCTGAACCACCTGCCAACACACATCTAAGGGGGTGTATTTTCTGCCTTTGCAAACCTAGTCTTAACTGGCCACGAAGACCTGGTGGCAAGATGACATTTTTGCAGCCATCTACCCCGAACCTCTGAACCCACATCCTGGCAAAATAAAAGATACCCTGGTGTCTAGTGGCACCCCCACCCTCTGAGACCCCATCCTTGGTCATGTATATGATGCCCTGGTTTTCACTGGCACCTCTTCCCTGACCCCTTGTCCCAGGAAATGCAGTGTGGAACCTAGTGTCTAGCACCACCCATTTCCTCAGTCACCTGTACAGATGAACAACACCCTAGCCCTATTGCCTGGTGGCTCGTCCCTCCTTCAGATCACATGTCAGGGTGAGCATCACCATAACCCTGGGTGAAGTAGCACCCCTAATCCTCCAATTCTCTGTCCTGTTACTGTGACTGTCTGCCCCAGTGTCTAGTGGAACCCAAACCCACTGATCTACCATCCCAGTACTGTGACTGTCTGCCATGGTGTCCATTGAGACCTCAAACTGTCTGATTCTCCCATCCCATAGGTGACACCCATCATTGATGGTTAGCAGCACACCCACTCCCCAAACAACCATCCCATTGCTGAGAAGATAGTCACTGCTGACAAGTGGCCCCCTCCCTCCCAACACACACACATGGTATGAGTGTTCACTGCAAATCATATTGCAACTGGAGGTAAAAGTGAGAGGATGGCTATGCAGGTTACCATAGAGGGATTCATTGCACATTCCCATCATGCCAGGTAAAGGGAAGGGGTTTGGGTGGGTGCTGTACTGGGTGCGGTTGAGACAGTTGGGAGGACCCAGGATGGCTACTGTGCATCAGGGCATCTGTTGCCTGGGATTTGGGAGTGTGACAGGGGTACCACTGGATGCCAAGGATAATATAGGGGACATGGGCAGGGAGCTCAGATAGGTGAGTTGTACCACCGGATACCAGGGCTATGGAGCTACTCAGACAGGTGGGCAGGGGCAGGAGTGCCATGAAAGGCCAGGGACCATATAGCAATCTATGGAACAGGTGTTTGGGGGGTGCCTGTAATCACCATGGTACATCCCACCATTGTTGGTATGGATGTGCAGGGGGTGGCCACTTGTCAACAGTTACTATCTTCTCAGCAACAGGATGGTTGTCTGGGAGTATGCCGATAGCTACCAGTGATGAGTATTGTTTACAGGACAGGTGTTCAGTGGGTGAGGGGAGTGCCACTGGACACCAAGGAATCCAACACACTACCCCAGGTAGGGATCAGGGGGTGAGGAGTGCCACTAGCCATCAGAAATGACAGAATGTCAGGCCGAGCACAAACATGCTGCCGCTTCCAATGCAGATGGGCCCATAATGGGCATGCTAATGGCCCCTTAGTGCCATGCATGCCAATGGACTAATTTGCATGGTGCTGCTGAATATTGTGCTGCAGATCCTGGTATTCTCTGGTCTGGGGTACAATTCCCTCTGCATTGGCTGCAGCTCAGATCATGTCAGAGCAGCGCAACTTGACTTAGCACTGTGCCGACATGGGCTGATATTCAGTTGGATAGTGGTGATGTACTGTCAGACTGAATATAGAAACCTCTGGATTGGACACAAGCATTGTGGAAACCTTTGCCACTCTGCTTTTGCACTTTTTTTCAATTTCTTGCAGAAAGAATATCCATTTTTGCAGTCTTTTTTGATACCTCTGAGTATGCAAAAAAACCTGAGATCATGTCCCTGCTCGTTTTTGTTATGTAAAGCAATATATTACTAACTTCGTTCTTTTCTCTGATGTCCAGTAATCCTCCCTACACCCTTTAATTAAAATAGTTCCTTGTTCCAAAATTAATATTGAGCCATGCAGTTTGTGGATGGCACAGCACTACTCTCTTCTCCTCGGTCAGATGACTTGTCACCTTTTTCACACTGTCTTTTTGTTTTATAAAACATAGTACTCTTTTTGGTCTATTTCCTGGTATCTGGTGGCTCCCCTACACCCTTTAGTTGTATATTTAATTCTCCAAAAAGTAATGTCTAGTCACACAGTTCAGTGACTGGCACAGTCCTCCTCTTTCTTCCTCGGCCTACCACCGACTAACAAATGCATATCTTTGCAGTTTGCATTTGTTAGTCTGTAGCCAGCTGAGGAGAAGAGAGGAAGGCTGAGACAGTCATTACGGGGTTTACGTGTATATCAAGGCCTGATGGGGGGCCACACTGCATCACGAGAAATGGGTTGGCTTTAAAAATGGGAAAGGAGTAGCTGGCAGGATGAAGGCCTGGTCACTGCAGGCCATGCACCACCGACTGGCACCCCTACTGCTTCTAGCCTCCTCACACACTTTTTTCCACATTATAGTTAATAGTTATTACTAACATAATGCAAACTCCTTGTAAATGTTCAAATTGCTTTTGCTGTTCTGGTTTCACTAACAGAGCTTCAGAGTTCATTTCCCTCATGCACGTTTCTTTAGATTATTTCACTTTAAACTAATTGTTTGTCCATTTTTTATCCTTTCACCATCTCACAGTTATTGTTACTGTCATCTTAGCTTCATACATATAACTTGTTTATGGTAAATGAATTCCAGTTATGCACTGCTACCAATACAGGAATTTGGTGCATACAAACCACACAGCTGTCATGGTGGCGTGCTTTATTTTCCACCTTTCCTAGCCCTGGCAGGAGGCTTTCGAGTCCCAAACCCAGCCTCAGGCATCTCTTCCCACATAGCCATGTTGGCAGGCTCCTGAATTCTCCACTCCCTTACAGAAATACAAATGTGCAGCATGCATACAGAAGGTATGTAGCACACAGAATTGTTCAGTGACTGCAGGTGGTTTGCATACACCAAGTGAACCGAAGCAAACCTGATAAAGCTTATCAGGTTCACATGTAGCATGCTTGACATGCATGCAGCAGCTAAGTTAGAAAAATTCACCATACACAATTACTTCTTGATAACAGAAGAGACACTTAATTGTTTTTATCTGTTTTGCAACAGTCCCAGTAAAAAATCTCCATACCTCGCAGCTCATTGTTGGTGTTGGTGGAGAATCCTTATCTTTCCCCCATCACAGCCCACTAAATTCTGACTGCACCCAAGCCCAGCCAGCTGGGTTCCTCACCTGCACATATGCTCAGCCCACTGAGTCCCTGCCATGCACCCAAGCCAGCGCAGTGTGTCCTCCCCTGCACCCACGTACAGCTCAGTTTGTCCTCTTTTGCACCCAAGCCCAGCCCAGTGGATCCTTCTAGTACTCATGACCAGTCCAATGGGCCCCCCTTCAGCAGAGTCTAGCCAGTTGCTCTCCCTTAGGTTGGTGTTGCGGAATAGCCAGAATAGACCTGACTCAGCAGTAAAGCCAACCTTAAAAAAGCTGTACTGATTCTGTTGTACTTTTGTTACAAAAAACTACAGCACAGTTCAGTCGGTAACAGGATAGAGTAGCAGCAGCTTGCCAGCCTGCCCAGCCAGTTGCTGCAGCACAGAGTCAGTCCTGCAAGTAAAAGTCCAGACAACCGCAACAGCAACAACGACCAAGCGAGAAGCTGCCTGCAGAACCAGAGAGACAGGGTCCTGATTTCTTATGTCTTTTCTGTTTATTTGAAAATGTCTTGGTACTGTGGGGTGTGGAGGGACTCAAGGGAGAGCACGCATGGGCCTCTATCTCCAGGCCCAGCCACTGTGGGTGAGCTATCCTTTGGAACCAATTTGGGAGGTTGATAGCTGCTGGAAAGGGATGGGATGGCTCATCGTGGGATGGCCCTGCTTCTTCTGGATCAGGAAGATGGCCCTCCTTCTCCTGGCTCAAGGGGGATGGCCCTGCTTCTTCTAGCTTGGGAGGGCAGATATGGCCCTACTTCTTCTGACATGGAGGGTGCCCCACTTCTCCTGGCTTGGGGGGAGTGACCCTACTTCTTCTGGCTTGGGTGTTTTAGTCTCACCTATACTATACTTATTTTTATCTTGTCACATGCACCCAAGGTGTAAGCCATCTTAAAGTGAACAAGTTCTTGTTTTGTGCATTTCTGTGAATATAAGCTTTCTTAAACAGGATTTTTGTTACTAGATGATTTATCATACACTGATACCTTTGTTAGCCATGGCACTGGGAACCTCTGTGGCTCCCTTTTTTAATTAGCCATGTAAACTTTTACTTCCACCTGGATGGAGACCAGAGATGGGCAGAAGGGACCTTGGTTTAACATCTCATCTGAAGGATGGCACCTTAGCAACCATTGAATCTGCATCCCCCCAATCTACCTCCCCGCATGACCATCCTTCATGAAATAGGACAACTTTCAGCCCCACCACCAGCCTCCCCAGTTGAGCAATGTCCTTGGAAATCCTCCTTTCCCATCTGGGGTATGTGCAAGTCACAGGAAGAAGAAGAAAGAGCAAGAATTCAGAGTGTCTGTGTCCCTCATTCCAGTGTCAAAAAGTTGAGAAGTATTGTTCACCACTACCATGGGTCATTGTCGCAAATGGCAATTACATAAATTCATACTACTCAGCTCATTGTGCGAAAAAATGATTGTGCTGCATGTATTTCTGTATTCACAGTAATCAGTGTTGGTTAAAGGACCACATTAAACAGCATCCAGCTGAATAAATGGATTGGAGAGCTTTACTAGTTGCCTTTGGAAGAGTCACAGAGCAGGGGTATGAGGAACACCTGGACAGCAAAGATTGCTTTTTTAATATGGGATGGGGAGAGTGAAGAGGTGCCACTGGATGCCAATTACTTAATTTACATAGAATGAGAGGAGAAAGGTGTTTTCCAATGGATATTAGGGACTGCTAGTCCACTGTCCCATAACCCTTGACATAAACTCAGCCAGCATGTTTGTCTGACTAAGATGGTATACACCTCTTAAGGAAGGTGTAACTCAATGTATGTATGTATCTCACCTGTATGTAACCTCTGTCTAAAACCGCACTTAATTGTTGTCTCCCCCCCCGAGACGAGGTACCTTTGTAAATGAGTCTCTGACTCAAAGGTTGTAAAACTGATTATTTCAATAAATAAAAAATTAAAAAACTCCCTTTGCACCTCACCAACCATCTGTAGAAAGGGGGGGTTCAGGATGTGGGATGAGGCACACAGTCGGTATGTTCTTCAGTGGGTCCAGCTTCTTGGGCTGACTGGTCTTTGTACAGGAAGTTCCAGTTGTGGGGGTAGACTGGTCAATTACCCTCAACACTTGATGTCCCCTCTCTTTACAGATCACTAAATCCTCTGTCATGCCCTTTGCACTCCTTTCACAGCCCCCGGGTACTCCCTCCCCCAGCTCCCCTTCTAACCAGTAACACCTGTCAGCCACAGCAACCTTAACATTCCTGTCCCTCTCTGGTCAGTTGAGACCCCCTCATACCCTTGACCCATTGCATCCCTGTATGTCCCCCTCCTGACTCCTCCCAGACCCATTAAACACCCACCAACCCCATACAGACTGTCAAGATACTTTTCCCCCACAGGCCTGCACAGCCCTAGATACTAGCCCCCTTCCCTTCCCTTTATTGTCTGACATTAGCTAAATCTTCTTACACAGCCCCAGATATTAGCCTCAGCTCCTTCCATGGCCCCCAACACTTCCTGCCCTCCCTTCACATCCCCTACAGCTCCCTCCATAGTAACTGTTCCATCCACAAACTCAGCTCTGAGTCCACTTACCACCTCCTTTTCCTTCTAGGCCCTGTCACCCCATAGTTCCCCCAACACATTTACTGTCTCCATAGTCTCCCACCCCCTCTACCACCAGCCCACTCTATGCCACAAGTGTTACTGACCAAGAAATGTTCGAGTGTGGAGTCTGGTCAGGGATCTAGAAAGGGAATGCAGTGACATAAAGTGTAGTCAGCCAGGGGAAGGGTTCCAGTTACAGAAAGAGTGGTCAGCTGGGGGGGATGGTGAACTTGGGGCAGGTCTAGTTGCAGGGAGTTTTGGGGGGTGGAGGGTGGTTGAGGTGTAGGCTGCTGATTCAGCTACAGGGAGGGTGGCTAGGTTGCTACTCCAGGTGATGATAGTTGGCTAACACGGGGAGGGCAGTTGTGTGAGGGTAGAGCACGCAGAGCGAAAAAGAACTCAGTAAAACCCATTGGTTGTTGTCATGACAACTGTCATGAAAACAATGTTGTCATCATTTCTGTGGTATGCTCTTGACCCAAATCTCCCCTCTGTGATGGCATGTTTAGTCAGCCAGTGTTGCCATGGTAACAGTGTGATTTTTTTTTTTTTTTTACAGTTCAAGTTTGGCACGTAAGCCATTAACCACACACATTCACACTAAACTGACATGTTTTTTGTTTAATTTTCCTAGTCAGACAAACATGCTGGCTAGCCAATACCAACATCAGCATGATGTCAGAATCTGACATACTGCTTTGCAACTGTTCAGATGTTCTTGATGTGCTCTACAGCTCTGCAGAAGTACATATGTCTTTGAACATATGCAAGCTGAACTGGAACATAAATGGACTGTAGATGGACAGATGACCAGATGGTGGAAGGACTGTTTGAATATAAAATCAGGTAGTTTGAAGTGTTGTCTTATTCACATTGCTAAAACAACAATACGGTACTCATAGGATTTGCAAATGTGTTAATCACACCCTTGGGGAATGGCACTCGGCTTCTGTAGTGTAACATTTTACTGAAACATAATTTTCACTTAAGTGTAACCTATTATAATATTTAACCAAATGTCTTGTGATAACCTTATAATTTCACAACACTTTATATTTCACAACATTTAACATCAAATATCCTATAATAAACTTATCAGGATGGTGTGCCCTTATTAGGATGGTATACGCCTCTTAAGGAAGGTGTGCAACAAAGAACCTTCTGTAGGATACAGTGTACTTGTGCAAGAAATGTAGTAAACACCTATGAGGTTGTGCAAGAAATGAAGTAATACTTATGTTTTGGCTGAATTTCACCACACCCTAAGATTAATATGTTATTTTGTTATATGATTGGCTTATAGTGGGGTGTTGGCATTTTTCAAGATAACAATTCTTTATATAAACACTGTGGCCCAGATATTCAAAAGGGTTGCGCCATGCGCAACAGGGTTGCGCCATGCGCAAGTCCAAAACTGCGCCATTCTGAGATATTCAGAAGGAGGCAGTTGCGCCCTCGAAAACATGCTGAGCAATAGCACGATGAAAAATGAAGGCATGCGAACCGGCGATGGATCCATGGCATAAAGAGCTAATGTGATATTCAAACACTTCACATGCGCAATAGCGCACAGCCGAAACTGGCGCGACTAGCAGAAATGAGCCAAAATAAAAGGCTCAAGGAAGCGGCGCAAGAACGCTACCAGGCTGTCAAGTGGGGAGAGAGAGAGACAGACAGAGACAGACAGACAGACTGAAAAGGGCAGGCAAGGAAACTGTTTCCATAGTTTGTAGAGGCCAGCGGGGGTGCCGGTGCAGTGGAAGTAGCAGTCAGGACAGGCGGGGTAACACAGCAACAGCAGCCGGGGGCAGAAGCCGGGGAGATGGACAGTGCCAGCTTCCACATGGAAGCTGTAATGAGGGGTGAGATCCATGCTGCAGGGGACGTGGCCGTGGAGGGGCCCATCGGCGGTATGCCCCCCACAGGCGGTACCGTGCCCGCATCAGCTTTGAGCTGTACACAGATGTAGAGATCATGGGCCGGTACCGCCTGAACAGGGCAATACTGAGACAGCTCTGTGAGCTGTGCAGTGATGTGATGCAGACACCCTCACGATGGAATCACACTCTGTCGGTGGAGAACAAGGTGACAGCCTGCATGTGCCTGCTCACCACGGGCACCTTCCAGAGGCCGACAGGGACACCACAGGCATCACACAGTCGGCCACGCATCCTCACCCAATTCCTCAGCGCACTGCTGCCACGCCTGGAGTACATCCATTTCCCCAGCACCGTGGCAGAGGCGTACAACAAAATGCAGGAGTTCCACAGGGTAGCACGTATGCCTGGCGTGTTAGGGGCCATAGACTGCACCCATGTGGCCATCCGCACACCACCTGGCCCCTGGCGCAGCCTATCGTGAATCAAAAGGGATTCTCCAGTGTCAACTGCCAGGTGGTGTGTGATGCCACTGGGCGCATAATCAATGTCTGTGCTACACACCCTGGCGGAGCACATGATGCCTTCATATGGTATCAGTCTGCACTATGCCATCGATTCGAGAGTGGGGACATCCCCACAGGACATCTAATGGGTGAGTACACATGTATGGAATGCAAACTCTGGGCAAGGGTGGGAATGACACAGGTGCCATGGTAGTGGCACACAGGGAGATGGCCAATATGGACCTGAACATGACACTGCTCTCCACTATCTCCACACAGGTGACTGCGGATACCCACTCCATCCCTGGCTGCTTACACCATACTGGCACCCCACGACCCCAGCGCAGCTATGCTATAATGAGGCACATGCCGCAACACGTAACATCATAGAGCGGGTGTTTGGGATGCTCAAGGCACGCTTCCGATGCCTAGACACCTCCGGCGGTGCCCTACAGTACAGCCCCCAAAAGGCCTGTGGGTTATTCCTGGCCTGTTGCATCCTGCACAACATGTCCAAAGACCATGGGATAGCCGTGCAGGTCGAACAGGGGGACAGCGATGGAGACGCCGGTGGCGCTGGTGATGATGGTGATGAGCAGCCCCTTAGAATGGAGGGACCCCAACTGATCCAGCAGGCCCAGCTGCACCGGGACACCATCACAGAGGAGCACTACACACAACACAGGTAAGTCAAGGGGACATGTGCAACCAACACTGTCCATGCGCAAACTACAGGCACACAGGGGAACACACCAGGGGTGCATGAAGGTCAGGGGAGTGGAAGGGTCCAGGTATACCAACACACCATCAGGGAGGAGAGCACTCATATGGACACACACACACACCAGGCACAGAGCGTACATGGGCAGATGCACAGCACTGCAGAACCAACATTGCTAACACACAGCACCACCGACCACCCCCACCACCTGTACTGTCCAAGTACGTGTGTCAGAACCTGGGCACCCTTGCACCTTGGTGTACAGTGCAATGCAGGCATCATCATACACATGCACCTGTGGACAGCAGTTGGGAGGGTGTGCAGGTGGTCCGTGTGCTGGCATGGTGAGCAGAGCACCCAGCAGTGCACTGCCCACCATGACACACATTGCACACAGGGCAGCACCAGACAGGGCCCGCACTGGGAGACAGATCAGTCATGTAGCACTGTCCCACGGCCACCACGGATGCGTGGGCAGCCCCGCCGTGACCCAACAGCATGGGTAGGCTGAGCAGGGGCCACATGGGGTGGCACTGTTGCACCACCAGGGGTCCCACTGTGCAAATGTGACCTTGCCCGCACAGGGGTCTGCAGCATGCCGAACAAACCTGCACCAGGGGTGCTCGGGATGCCCACAGCAGAACCCGGCGTCGACAGGCCTGGTGTCGCATGACACTGGGAACGGGGGAGTGGAGAATGCACTGTGTGGGGTGTGTGGTACAGGGGCACCTGACTGTGTGCCCAATGCATCCATGACAGAGACCACTGCCTGGGTCAGCCTGTCAATGGTGGCGATCACATCCGTCCGCATACAGACCAGCTCGGCTCGGTCCTGAGCACACTCCCTGCTGTGCCACTCCACGGACACAGACAGTGCCTCCACAGACCTTGCAACCCGCCCCTGCAGCTGTACTGATTCCTGCAGCAGGCGGGTGTGTGCGTCCAATGGGTACTGTGCCCCAATGGCATCGTGACCCCCAGGGTGTGGATGGTCCTGATGCACATCACCCCTTGAGGTTGGGTGCTGTTTGCCAGGACCAGGTATGGGCAGATCAAAGGGCGGTGGACATGTGCCACTGCTTGACACTGTACCCCCAGACCTGGTGTGTGACTGCTGCTGCTGCCCCCCTCCAACCGCTGTGCCCCCAGGTCCACCTGTTCCACCGCTGTGCTAGCAACAGTGCCAGACACCTGTACAGCCACCGGTGCTGCCCCACCGGTGCTGACAGGCACAGCCTGGGACTGTGCAAGCATGCTGGTACACAGGTTTGAACCAGAAAGGCCCAAAGGCACATGCTGGCCTGCCGTGTGTCTGTCATCGGACACACACCTATCACTGCCCATTGCAGGCCTTCTGTCATCAATGGTGCAGGTACGTGCTACTGCCATGGTCACAGCATGCTGGCATGCTTGCATGCTAGACTGCTGAGACACAGGCTGTGCACCCCCGCACCCGTATCACTGACACCAGAGTTGTTGGCCCGGCGTGCATGCTGCTGCAGTGCCTGCTGGCTGGTGGTGGAGGTGGATGGTCCCTCCTCCATGTTCAGCAGGTCCGCATCACTGTCTGGACCCACCACCACTGTCTCCTGAAGATGAACAGGATCTGTAACAGAAAGAGAGTACATGTGAGTGCATGTGAACAACCGCCACCCCCCAAACACCACCACCATGTCATACCGTGCAGTGATGGGCTTCCACCTGTTTGGAATCCTCCGCCTGGTATGCCCGCAATGGCACTCGGCTGCATGGCTGTGACCAGTGTCTCCTCATGTGGGGTCAGCTGCAACACCACTGGTGGGCCCCCGCCAGTGCCAGCACGTGCCGCCCTGAAGGCTGCCACCTTCTCCTTCAACTTCCTGCGGTCAGTCCCCATCTTTTTCTTGCATTCCTGCACGGAGCGCTGGTGGCTTCCGTGCAGGTTAACGGCCCGAGCTAGCCCCTCCCATGCAGCCGCATGGGACTGAGGGGTGCCCCTCCATCCACTCAATAGTGGCTCATCTTCCAGGTAGGCCTGGAAGAGGGCCTCCGTCTCTGCCGCTGTGAAGTTTGGCCTCCTCCTACTCCCACCATCCTCACCCTCACCTTGGCTCTGGTCGGTCATGGTGATCTGTATGGGTGGAAGTGGACACCTGTCACTGTGCAGTCTACAGCACTTCCCCATGAGCATTGTCCTGAACATCACACAGCATGTAACTCACCTCTCACCTGCAGTAACCGAATCTGGCCAGCACAGCCCACTGTCGCACATTTATAGCGCAACACATGCAAATTAGGAGTGGAGCAACTTTAATGACATGCAAATCGTGCCACTGTGCCCTTGAATGGCTGATCAGATGATTTGCATATGTCGGCTGAATTTCGCGAATCTGCGCTTTGTGCAATATGGAAGAGTCGGCTGAGCCAATGGCGCAGATCTGTGCCTGTGTGGTACACTGCATCGCGCATGCCCAGATAGCTTACGCATGCATCTATGGTGCTGCTGACGTGCTGAGTGTGATAGGCAATTCAGGCCATGGCCACCATTGTGCCAATGGCGCTACAGCACTGGCCACTATATGGCGCTGTGGCATTACTGAGCAATAGTCCACTGTGGCACTGGTACGCAGCTGGTCTCTCGCGCAGGATACCTATACGTCAGATGGTGCTGTGTGTAGCCTTGCATCATTGCTCATGACCTTGTGTATGCCCTTTGCCCCCTGCCTCTGTTCGCCTGCCATGTGTATCGCTCATTGCGCTGTCTAGTGACAGCTACTAATGTGAGTGACGCTTGTTCGAATAGCGATTGGAGCCTGTGGTGGTCTATCACGAACATCTCCACGTGGGGTTATGGTGCAGCAGGGTGCCATATTGCCTGCTGTAAACTGCCTAACATGGCTAGGAGGAGGGCTGTGAGTTGAAGCCCACTGGAGGTGGCCAACCTGGTAGCATTAGTAGAGCCCCAGTATGAGGCACTCTATGGTGAGGAGCCCCTCACCATACCAAGAACAGAGGTGTGGCAGCAAGTGGCCACTGACCTGGTGGGGGTCACTGGACAGCGCCGGTCTGCTGAGCAGTGCCGGCACTGGTACAGTGACCTCCGCCGGAGGGAGCCAGACATGTTGGCAAGGCTGCGGGCACCTGCCAGGCGGGGGCGTGGTGCCGAGGTCAGGTGAGTGTACCATCTATGCACCTGTATTCTCTGTAGAGGTGTGTGTGTGCTTTGGTGGCTGTGCATAGGTGACGGCTCGGACACGGTTGGCTGTGTCAGTGTGTGCAGCTGTGCGATGGATGGGTATGGCTGTGTGGGCAGGAACTCTCACTGGGGCAGGGGGCACTCTGCTTTTGAGTCACACTGATGTTTGTCTCAACATATGTCTCCCACAGGCCGGGATGTGAGGATGCAGGGCCGGGGTGAGGAGGGCTGTGCCAGGGCCCCGGTGGAAGCAGGAGTCAGCCCCTGGATGCAGCAGCAGCAGCCACAGCATCAACAGCAGCAAGAGCTACAGCAGCAGACACAGCTGCTTGAGCAATGTGAGTATCATGACTTCATGGATGCTATTGCATGCTGGGGGGGGGGAGTCCACTAGCCCTGCACAATACAACCATGCAGGACAGGGGAGGTCATAATTCCACTATACAAGACACTAGTGAGGCCCCACCTGGAGTACAGTGTACAGTTCTGGAGACCATACCTACGTAAGGACGTAGAGTGGGCAGGGAAGGTTCAGAGGAGGGCAACAAAGATGGTGCATGGCTTGCATCACAGGTCCTATGACGACAGATTGAAGGAACTGAACATGTACTCCCTGGAGGAGAGGGGAGAGAGAGGGGATATGATAGAGACATACAGGTATCTTACAGGGGGGGATCAGGGTGCAGGACACACTATTTTGAAGTGAAAAAGATGTTCCAGGACTAGAGGGCATGGGATGAAGTTGGAGGGTGATGATTCAGAGGACACATGGAAAAGGATTTCTTCACAGAGCAGGTGGTGGACAAGTGGAACACCCTGCCAGAGGAAGTGGTGGGGGCTGAAACAATCACGGGATTTCAGAATGCACGGGACAGACATGAAGGAATTCTGGAGGTCAGGGGTAAGGGGCAACAGACTTCTAGGAAAACAAAGTGAACTTACAAGCTCAAATGGATGGACTAGGTTGGCCATAGGCCCTTATCTGATGACACTGTCTATGTATCTATGTATGTATGCACGACACAGGTGACATGCATCACTGTCCAGTATCACAGCACGTCTGTGTAGGCATCACTGGTGGTCCAGGCATGCACTGGGCACATAGCTGTGTAACTGGCATCGCACCACGCTGCCACATCACTGGACAGCCTTGTTTGTGCTGTGATGGACATGGGCAGTGTGTGTGTGTGCAGTGGTGCTCATAGCTGGTGCCACCTGTTTGTGATGGCCATGTGCATGTTCACTGTGGGTGGGTGCATGCCATCACAGGTGTGGGACACTGGGCTATATGGCTTGCAGGTTGGGTGGTGTTCAGGGTTGTGGTCAGTCACAGCCATTGACTGTGTTCCCATTTTCCTAGGCCTTGAGGTACTCAGGAGGATGGCACGTGATCTTTGGCGCCTCACCCAAGTTGGACTGGAGAATCAAGACATCCTGCAGGCCATCTGGTGCCATGGAGCTCGGCGAAGGAGGCACAGGATGGGGCACCAGCAGGGGGAGGACCAGTAGCCAGCTGGGCCATAGCCCACATTACCCTTCCCACTTCTCCCATCCCTAACACCCTGCCTTCCCTCTCCAAGTTTTTATTCCTTCCCCCTTGAACACCCTACCTTTACCCGTCCCCCTTGTAAATAGTTTTGCTTGGTTTTGTGATTGAATCTTTTAAATATACATTTCTATTTTGATATGAATACTGTGTTGGTCTCTGATTTGCAGCTGGCTATGGGTGCTCAGTTGCAGGGGTGTACATGCCATCTGGGGTGGTATGGTCCTGGGTGTGTGTGTGCATGTGTGTGCGTGTGTGTGCATGGGGAGGTATCTCCAGCATGGCAGTGACTTTCTGTTGGTCTTGCCGTCTGCTACCACCCACTGCTGGGTGCACAGAGTGTGTCTGGCTTGTAGGCTTCTGTGCTGCACGGGGTTGACATGTGCTGGGGGGATGCATGGTTTTCTGCAGTGCCAGTCAATGCACATAGGTGGTGTCTTGGGGTCACAGTGCAGGGTGTGCTGTGCGTACGGGGGGCTGCGGTGCACTGTGGTTGTCAACCCCCTGTGTGTGGCACTCTCAGCATGCCAGTGGTTGTGTTGGGGTGTCATAGCTCCGCTATGCTGTGTTGGCTTGTCCCCATGGGCCAGTAGATCATCCGTCACACCCCCAGTGATGCTGTGCTTAGGGTGTGCAGGTGTGGTGTGGGTTCTGCAGTGTGTTCCTGTGCCCATGTGTGGCATGGCTGGCGGTGGGCCCCAGCCTGCCTCCCTGGATGTGCAATTCCTTTGCTCTGGGGGCTCAACTTGCTCTATGACACCTCTGGAATGCTCAGCTGGGCTGCCCTGGTTGCTCCATAGCACAACATTTTGGCTCAGCTTCTCCTTCCTGGTTGCGCTATGGCGCAGTATGTGCGATATTCAGACGTTGGTTGCTTGCGCAATTTGTGCTGCTCCATGTTTGAATATCGCACCTGTTGCACATTTGGGCAACTGGTTTGTGCTTGCTCCTGCTGTTGCGCTCATTTTGAGCGCAGTTTGAATATCTGGGCCTGTGTGTAAATTGAATAAGCAGATCCAACATATTGATGAAAAGAATGAACATGCATGTGAAGCTGAATAACTGCAACAAACTCTTAGAAGAAATCTGAAGGCTCGAGTTAATTTCTTTTGAAAACACAACGCAAGCCTTACAGCTTCGCCTTATGCCACATTACCTTTCAAGGATATTATTTATGTTTGGTTAATGCAACCCCTGGTCATTCTTTATTGCTTAAATATTTCAGGCCTGCCACAGTAGCTTCTTGTTCAGCTGTAACCATATTTGATCTCCCAAGACTATTCAATTATGAAAATTTCTGCAGAAAAAGCAGGGCTTCACTGATAAAGAGATCCTTTATAGTTGACAACCCTAGGTAAGTAAATGGGTAAATAAAGCCAGTTCTCTAAGCTACACCCCTGTGTTATTGTCTTTATTACCCTCATTGTTTGTATAAATAATGTGGAACATCTTGCAAAACTGACAGATTGTACTTGTATGTTGCTTTAAAAATCAACTCAGCAAAGGCTTCATTTCCCATGACTCTTTTGTGTTTTGGCAGGATGTGTTATTGCCAGAGGGAGGCACTTCCTAGTTTCCTCCTAGTTTGAAAACAGTCATGGAAGTTGCAGCTTCTTTGAGAAAAGATATGCAGAGATTGTTCAGATATTTGTTTTCTACAGTTTTGTAAAAAGTTTAACTCAGAAAGGTATTTTTTTAATCTAGAATAGTTCCAGAAGTAGAATTGCCAACATTCGACTTCAAAAACAAGGGACAGACCCCACCCTTGCTCCGCTCCCCCGGCGGCCACTTAATGTTTTTAAGTAAACATTTTTACAGTACTGTGTGTGTACTGTACTTCCAGTCTTCTACCACAACAATAAAAATAAAAATAAAACATGCTTGCAGCTGCTAATTATACTTAGAAACATGTCACTGGTCTGCACTGTGCATTTGGACTGCAGTTTGTTTTGTTTAGTAAATAAATGTGATTTCAGCATTACATCTTGACTGTGTTATCTGTTTGACAGAGAAAGAGAGAGTGCTGGCTGGATCCTCTCCCTCCTTTGACACTGTACTGTATCTGCAAGCACCATCCTGAGCAAGTAGTCCTCCACCTCTTCCCTGTGGATACAGATTAGACAAGAAATATCTGGGCACACTGGGTGGGCTAAGCACTCCTATTCTGCTGACAAATTCAATGTGTCCATGTGTCATCAGCATGACCATTGACCCCTCCACTCACCTATTAAAGCTACACCAGTACAAGCACAAGTTCGCAGCACATAAGGATATACAAATGCCATGAGGTCGGAGCCCAGAATGGAGAAAAATAAGGCACTGGCTTTAAGTTGAGTACTTCATTTTTTTAAGCCAGGAAGTGAAAATAAGTCCTGAGACTCAGTGTTGTGTGCCAAAGCATTTTCACAATTCCCACTACTTTCAAAACTGCTAAAATCAATAGTTTTGGCTTACCCCGCCTACTGCTGGAGATAATAATTATTGTGCAGTCACCTTACAAGTCAGCAGTAGACTGTCCATGGCATCATCTCGGATGTCTCCTCTAGTCTCTACTCCATAGCAGGCAGCAGCTGTAATTAATCCTGGCTGGGGCCTGGCTTTAATTTATCCATGGCAGGCCAGTGCCACCAGCATTAACTTAATCCACTCTGCTGCTGGCCCCTGTCCTAAACAAATAGAACAGACCACTACTACCCCCGTCGCCATGCTCACTTTTCTTGTCCACCACACAGTTCAGTTCAGGTAGCAGGGCACGCTGCACCAGGTCTGTGCAAGTCAAGACCACAATGCAACAGGCAAGCAGCTAAAGTTAAGGGCAAGGCTTCTCTGACACAGGGCAGCAGGTGGACAGCGCTTCTCTCCAGCTCTCGGAGAGTCCACGAGGACATGAAATCATGTCAACATGGTGATTCCTGTGGCCCTGACACTCCATCTCCATGGCAACCATGATGCTGCGCAAGTGCAGAACCGCCTCCTCCACTCCTAGTGACAGTCACCTAATTGGGCACCAGTAAATACAGGACAATACATGTCCCGTATGAATTTAAAATGGGACATGGGACAATCATGCCAAATAAGGGACATCCCATAAAATATGGGACTGTTGGCAACCCTATTCTAGAGAGTCTCTGAGCTTAAATACAGTGCAGTTTTGCAAAGTTCCTAAGTGCTGTGGTGGGTCAGATTGCAACTGAAATTCTTGGCTTGCTGCATATATTTAATTACATGCTGCATATGTTTAATGAGTGCTTTCTTTTTTTTACTGCATTTTTAAAGTTTTGTCATACAGAAATTGGACTTTTAGACTAAAAAATGTGTGCATTTGCAGTTATTAGAATGTATACCAACATGCGTTTCTGTGTGGTAGGAGAACAGGCTTTCTCCTCTAGGCTTTGAATTCAAATGTAGTATTTGTAATGCTGCTGTGTTTATAAACTGTAGTATGTTGCAAGCCAGAGAATTTTACTAAGCAATTTACTTCTTAACCCTGTGCCATTTAAGTTGAATAAATATTTTTTTTTTATTGCAAGGGATCAAAATCAGGAACAGCTTGCTTAATAAAATAATATTAGCTGAAGAAATTGTGGCTGTGTTTACATAGTATTTTGTGAAAGAGAAACTAGACTATGGCACTAATATCTGACATGGATTTTATGTTTATATATACTGTGAATTTTATAGTGTTCTTGCAGCGAATACTGTTTGTGACCCAGGCATCACAGCAGAGAGAAATTGTATGGCGGATGGGAATATCATGACTCTGCCTGTCCACTACATTTTTTCCAAAGTGAATTTCTGCAGGGGGGGAGCTTTGTACTGCATTCATAGGGTGCACTGCACAGTACGGGTGCCAGGAGAACTTAGTCTATGGCCAGCTGTGGAGATGATCAGAAGGCTGTGCCAGTTGCTGTCTCTTGGTGTTGGGTTGAGGGACTCCATTGGGGTGATAGGGCACTACCTGCCAGAGTGGGAGTCCACTAGACCACCAAGGGCAAGGTTTGTCTGCTACAGGCAGGTAAGGGTTAATGAGGGAGACCCAATGGACCACCAGGAAATTCTTTCATTTTCTAAACAAGGACTGGGATCAGGGCTGGTGAAAGACTGCTGAACCACCAGGGAATGTATTCTTTTTAAACAAGGATGGGAATCTGGGCATGGGAGGGGGACATGGTCCAACACACTCAGCCGCTGTGGTAGCATACAAAGGGGTCCATAATGGGCATGCAAATGACCTTGTAGTACAGTGGGTTCATCTGCATCTTTGTTTGAATATTCACCCATAGGGGTGCTGGACTAACCAGTGCATGCTGCACATTACCCCTATTGTTGATTTTTAGCCCACACCCTTGTAGTACAGCACAAAGCATTGTTGGGTGGTCTAAACCTCACTTTCATGTTCTTGACAATATTGGGAATGCAAGTAATCACAGACACGTTGCATTAGAGTAATAAATAAGTGTATTACTACCAAAAGGATAAATCACAGTTGCCCTAAGCAGTTCTTACCAATACAAACTGGGAGCCAGTGCTAAGCGTTCCCTATACCTCGAGGGTTCTCTGTGTCTCGTGGGGTCTCTCCTGAGGTCTCCGAGGTATAAAATTTTTGCATTACATTATATACCTATGTTAATTCCTATGGTTACTGTAAGATAGAATCATTTCTAATTACAGAGATGAGCCCTATTGGCTAAATTAGAGGTGGCTCCATGGTCCAAGATAACATTATACAATTCTGTAAAGTCATCAGTTTGAGAACAAAAGAGTTCTTATACAGAGTCTTACATAATTCAGTGTAGTAGTACAAATCTACAAAAGGTGGCAATGCCGTCTTACATATTATAATTACTCCAAGGACACAGGTGCCTTGGCATCTTACAAGTAAGAAATACACAGAAAATACAAAGCTGAATATATGTATTAGCAAGCAAAGTGTATTACAACAATATGCATTCATATCCTGACATCTACTATTGTACGGTAGATGCCCTTAGCTCTATATGTTAGTATAACATACATTTAAGTGCTAGCTGTCTACGGTGTACCTCTGAGGGTACCAATTAGGGTGCAGGGACCTCATGTAACATTCCCCTTGTTGTCTCTGAGGGCAACACAGGCAAATGTCTAGGGAAAGGACAGGAGCAGTGGTCATTTACAAACCTGACGTGTGAGCTTTGCAAAGGAATTCAAGCTGCTCACAGTGTTGGCGAAGTGTGCACTGTAGGTAGCAGAGCATAATAATCAAAATGAAGATTAAAAATGCTTGTATAATAACAAAACCTTTGAAAGTAATCTCTAACCAGGTGTTAGTCAATGCGTCATTCATGTCACCATCATTAATCAATGAGAGAACAGCCTCATTGACTTTGGTCATATTATTGCTGATATGGATGAGGTGTGTGTCTTTCCTGTCTAAAAGTGATTTTAATGTGAGTGTAAGTGGGTCTATGTGTACATTAAAATATGGCAAGTATTCAGACAGTGTGAGCAGATAATCGGGGTTACCATCAATAATGTCTGCATCTAGGAGGGATGGGGTTATGATGGTATGTCCAATGACAGTCTTCTGGTGGGGAACAAAACAGAAATTGGGGTAATCAATAGCACATGTAACAGATCCATAAGTATATGACTTGTAGTTAGTTACCATGCAGTACTCTCCATCAGAATTGTACTATGAGCGCACAGTAGGGAGTCTCCACTTTTGCAACTGGACAGGGCAGGTGTAGGTTGTCTTCGAAATCCATGTTGACAGGCGATGAACTTCCTCACGATATGATTGGTAGAGTTGAGTCGAAGGAGTCGGTGCCATTTGCCGTGATGTCATCATCCATAGTGAAAGTCCAATCAATGCTGTCTGGAGAATAACCACAAACAGGTTGAATAACATCAAATACATCACATCAGCACAAGTAAATGTATTGCTTTTTTGCACAGCAGTTCATGTGCGGAGCCACCCAGGCGTCCAGGAAAGGATGATAAACCAGTAGAGGTGGTAGATCCAGGCATTCTCTGTAGATGTCTTCATCCAAATGCCCAATCGAATGAACCAGTGCAAGCTTGTCGAACAAAGCTGTAGTGGGGCTAAAGCGTGGTAAAAAACAGTAAAAGAAACAAACATGGTATCTGTAATGGAACATTTCTTAGCAGTAAAGCAAGGACCAGTATTAGGGTGTCCAGTCACAAACCCCAAATTCCTAGCTGTAGAAAGAGGAATTGTTAAAGTTTGTTGCATACACATAGAAACACAGCTTGGGGTTATACATCGTGGAGAATACCATTTGGAGATGCGTCTGTCATGTATGATGTCAGGGATTCTTCCAGATTCTAGATCACGGAAGAGGTTGTTGATGGTAGTGATAATGTATGAGACATAGGCAGAGCGGAGTATTTCTCTAGCAAATGTATTGTTTATCTGCTTCTTTATTGTTCTGTTGTATGAGTGCATTAATCTTGTCTTTTGAATCAGTAAATGCCTTAGCAATGTCGTGCATGTTGTATGCAGTGTATCTTTCTTCTTGACTAAGGCCATCCACACCATGCAATAATGGGGGTAGTATGTTGTTGACCAAACCAGTGGAGAACTTAGCAGAATGAGCTGTGATAGCAACAATGTCTGCTTTATTCCAAATAGACATAGCTGTACCAAAAAGGCCTGTGACAGTACCTGTTGCACCTGTGACATCAGAACTGTCAACTTCACGTGTTTTACGTTTACGAGTTAGATCATCAGGAGATGGCTTTCTCCTGAGGTTGCCTCTCTGTTCAGTAGAATGGACCCCGGCAATAGGGTCTTGAGTACGAATCTGAAATGCAGCTAAACTATCAAGCAGTAATGTACTATAAAATGCTGAAGTGTTAGTATTGTGACACATACCAAATTCTTTCATATTCCAGTAAGTAAGATTAAACGAAACAGGTATATGCATAAACTGTAAGTTATTAATCAAAGAACCTGGGAGGGCAGTGGCTGTTAGACCACCACGGGGACCAGGGGTATGCTTTGGACATTCCAAAAGCTGTTTATCAGTGGGTGGTAACACAGAGAGGTACACGGCTACAAAAGCCATGTGGTGTATAGCACAAAATTTTCGAGCAGCATCTCTGGATAAAGAATTACAGTATGAAGGATCAATTAGGGCAGTTCTGTTGTGTAAACCAGAATGTCTTAATGCCGTTTGTAACAAGGACAGTGAACCATTTTGGGATAATTTGGCATTGGGCCAACCTTGGAAAGTTCCTTTGGAGAGTTTGGCCACAGGGAGAATTTGTCCTTGTGATGTGGTTTGCCACTCAATTTGAAGGGTAGATTTATCAGGAGCAACAACTGAGGCAGTGAGGTAAGCATTGGAACCTTCCTGGACAGTGATCATACTATCTGGTATATTGATGGATAGTCCCTCTGGAGGAGGTGCAGAAGGATTGAGGTGTTGTAGGAGGTCCGGCACCATGCCTTGGATGCAGGGGATAACTCCTGAGATGAGGAGATAATGGAACAAGATAGCCATCTTGTCAATGTATCTAAAAAGGAAAATCAAAGATTAGTATGTTAGTACTATTCCACCCAATGGGGTGAGGAAAAGTAATTTAAGCTCCTTTATACAATTTCAGCTGGTTTGCATGTAACAATTTGTCAGTCAGCTTGTTGTTATGCAGGAGTCTAACTTGATAGACTGCCGGACTGAGCTTGTTGACAATGGGGTATGGGCCTTCCCACTTGTTGGAGAAGGAGTGGGTGGGATGTGCAAATTGAAGTACCATTACCTGATCTCCAACTTGCCAATCCACTTCTTGTGCATGTTTGTTGAACTGTATTTTGGATTGTTGCTGGGCATTGCCAATGCAGTTGGCAACATACAAGTGTGTGTGTATGAGGTCTTTTCTGAGTTTTTCCACATATTGGTCCACAGACACATGGTCTGCAGTGGGATGTGCAGGTCAAACAACAGGTGTTCAGGTAATCTCATCTGTCTACCAGTCATCACCTCAAAGGGTGTAAGCTGGGTGGTGGCTGAGGGTGTTCCCCTAATTGCCATAAGGAGTAATGGCAATAGGGAATCCCAAGTTTTGGGATTATCCTCAATGAATTTGGAAAGCATCTGCTTAATCTGTCTGTTGGCTCTCTCTACTTGACCTGAGGATTGGGGGTGGTAAGGTATGTGGAACTTCTGCTGAACTCCAAGGAGTTCAAGGGATACTTTCATCAACTCACCTGTAAAACTGGTTCCTTTGTCAGAGTCTACTTTTAAGGGTAGACCCCACCTGGAGAAAATCTGTTCCATCAGGATTTTGGCAGTAGTTTTTGCAGTACATGCCTTAGTGGGGAAAGCTTCAACCCACTTAAAGAAGAGATCAGTTACCACAAGAGCATTCTTGTTATTTCTGCTGGTGTTGGTCAGAGGACCAATGAAATCAATCTGTATGGCATGCCAAGGGCCAGAGTGTCACTGTGTTAGGAGTTTGGTATTTTGTTTGGTAGGGATGGGGTTGTTTTGCATACAAAACAAAATACTTGTCTATGTATTGTTTAACATCTTTGGTGATACCAGGTCACCAGGCGGTGGTCTTGAGTCTTTGGAGGGTATTTTCCACTCCCTGGTGTCCACCAGTGGGGGTGTCATGCACTTGGTGCAAGAATTCAGATCTTAAGTGTCTGGGAACCACCCACAACTTGGTGGTGGAGCCATCTGGTTGGAGCCAGATGAGCTTGTCATCTGGTGACAAGCATAGTGTACCTTCATGCCTCCGATAGGGGTTGTGTGTGAGAAGTTTCTCTTTGGTACCCTTGTCAAGGATTCTGAACACTTCTTTAAGTTCCGTATCAAAATTCTGGGCTGCAGAGGGGTCCAAGGGGGAAAAAAGTTCGGGTTTCTTCCTGAGTGCTGCAATCTGTACGGCTGCATTGGCCTCTGGATGGTCCATCATCCAGATGTCCCACCTCGAGCTCCTTCCGTAGCAAGGGTGTCTGCTGTGTCATTGAAGGCATGGTAGGGGTTATGGAGAGAGTGAGCTTTGACTTTGTGTACATAGAGTTTGTGTGAAAATTGTTGTGCCAGTGAATGTATGTATGTTACCAATTCCTTGTATTTCACTGGGCTACCATCAGAGGAGAGGAAGGAGTTCTTCTGCCAGAAAGGAAGAAATTCTGTGAGAGAACAACAAACCAATCAGAGTCTGTAAAAATTACGGTATCCTCAGTTCCATGTTGTATGAACTCGAGGGCACAGGTCACCGTTGCCATCTCTGCATATTGTGATGATGCTATGCTACAGCGCTTAGATATTTTGACAGTGTTCCCATAAGGGTAGATCACTAGGATGCCCATCCCACACAATTTGTTCTCCCTGATGGTAGGATGCTGAACCATCTGCAAAGACACGACTCAAAGCGGTGTTGTCAAGTATTTGTGGTGTGGCAGGGAGGAAGGGACCTGGATCTGGTAGATCAGGTGACTGCAGTCTACAGTCATGGGGTTATCCCTGAAAAAGGAGGCCATGAGCTAACATGGACGGAACTTTAGTTGGTTGTACCTGTATGTCTCTGTCCTGGAGAAGAAGTGACCAGTGTGTCAGTCTGGTATTAGAGACTGACCTGTCCTTCACTCTATCTGAGAGCAGGAAGGTAGCTGGGGTGTGGTTGGTCTTGATGATCAGTGGTGAGTACCCAATGATATACAGGAAGTGCTTGACAGCCCAGTAGGTGGTAAGAAGGTTCCTTTTGCAAAGGCCATACTTCTGTTCCACTGGGGTCAAGAGCTGTGAGACATATGCAATGGGTCTCAAGGTGCCATGCACCTTCTGGGCCAGCACTGCTGACATGGCAATGTCAGAGGTGGCACATTCCAGATGGAATGGTAGTGCTGGATTGGGGTTGACCAGAGCTGGGGCGGAGGCCAAGGCCTGCTTCAGTGACATCACAGCCTGGGTGTGTATAGGGCCCCCAGTCCATGGTACATCCTTTTTGAGTAACTCATACAGAGGAGCAGATTTCTGAGCAAAATCACAAATAAAATCTCTCGAATAATTCACCATACCTAGAAACCTTCGAAGAATTGCCACACTGGTGGGTAATAGCAAGTCTTGCAGTCCCTGTACCTTCTTCTAGGTAGAGCTTCGACCTTGGTCAGTTATTTTCAGACCTAGAAAGAGTACTTCTTTCTGACACAGTTGTGCTTTTGCTGGGTTGCATTTTAGGCCTGCTCTCTGAATGAGAGTCAGTAGTTCGTCCAAGAGATCCAAATGTTGTTCCTGTGTGGCTATTGCCAACAGCAGATCATCCACATATTGTAAGAGACATTGGGGAGTAGAGAAACTCTCGAGGGCATCCATCATGTGGAGATGGAACAGGATGGACTGTTATGGAATCCTTGTGGCAAGCAAGTCCACATGTACTGTCTTCCTTCAAAGGTGAAGGCAAACTTATATTGACTCTTGAGGGCCAATGGTAGTGACCAAAAACCATTGGAGATGTCCAGGGCACTGAACCATTTCAAATCAGGAGTCAGAAGTCGTAGCACATCTGGTGCTGATGCCACAGTTGGAGAACAACTGGGGGTGACCTGATTCAGTTTCTTGTAGTCAATAGTAAGTCTTCAGGTGCCTGTGGGTTTCTTCACGGGCCACACCGGGGAGTTGGCAGTGGAAACACAAGTTCTGATTACTCCTTGCTTGAGGACTGACTTGATCATCTCTCTAAGGGAAGGCAAGGCCTCAGTTGGGAAAGGATATTGCCTTTGCCTCTCATGTGCCGGGCCTGGCACTTCGATGACAGTGTGCATTCTACCAGAGTCATGCTTATTGATTGCAAATTCTTCCAGATGTCATTGCAAAATAGGGAGGAGCTTTGGGAAAAGTTCATGATTCTTGAACAAATTTATGACGTCATACTCCTTGTCATTGGCAGATATAGTTGCCACAACGTGTGAATCAGGAATTAAAATGGTATGATATTGACCCTGAATCTGTATCAGTAGCATGTTAGCTAGGTCCACCACACAGCCGTGTGGTACAAGGAAGTCAATCCCTATGATACTAGGATGATCATGCAATACCATTAGTTGAAAAGTGTGTGAGGCCTTTACATGGCCTAGCTCTACCGGTAGGGGTAGAGAACGGTATGCAGGTAGCCTAGTACCATCAACTCCTGACATGTTGGTCCTCCATCCGGTGGACCAAGGGGATGTGTCCGGGTGTTCATCATGTAACACAGATACAGCTGCACCTGTATCTAACAGAACTACTAGCAGGCGGCCCCCAACCTCGGCCTCAGTGCAGGGCCTTCTGTTTGTATCCAAGACTAGCTTGTTTACAATCCAGACTGGGGCCTGTAATTGTCAATCTGTACTGCTGGAAGCATGGAGAGGTTAGGCCTGACTCTTGTGAATCACTTCACCATGCTGTACTGATGGTATATAGGGAGAAGTCACTGGGTTCAGGCCTGAATGGGTCTGAGGGCCTGTACCGCCAGTATCCCCATGACCAGTTAGGGTCTGGGTTACCGGTTGTACTGCTGCAAGGGCCTATGCGGGAACAGCATCCACCACAGAGCGTACTTGTCCCAGGAGCTCTCAGAATTCTGATTCTCTTCAGCTACCTCCCTATATGAAGGGCCTGTTCTTTGCTGTTGTGGTTTACCTCTACCCTTATGCTTTTTATACTTATGCCAATTCCGGTTCCCACCCCATTGCTGTTGCAGTTGTTGTTGAGGGGCCTGTTGGGGGTGTTGGTTATCAGCTGGAGGGGCTTGCTGATGTTGGGCCTGCTGGTGTTGGGCCTGCCCTTCCACTGTGTAGTGCGTCGTGGCCTCTGAAGTGGCCTCCACAGCGGCTACCTTTTTGGAACCAGAGCCCAGATCACAGATATAGAGTTGATACTCTCTCTCGGTTTTCCAAAGGATGTCGGCAAACCTATCCATATTGGGGTAGGTGGTCGGCTCTACCTTTTCTCTTACTGCTGGAATCATGTTCCTAAGGAACAGGGTCTTATACTCAATAAGATCTACATCCGCAGCTTCTTGTGCCAAGTGCTTTCCTGCTCGGTAGGCCATCCAGATTCTCTGATGGTAAGTCACTGGACTTTCCTTTGCATTCTGTTTTACAAGGTATGCAAGCATCACTCCTACTACACCTGAGCTGTTAGTAGAAATGAGCTCAGCTGCAACCTCGTCGAAGGTGGCGTTCCCATCTTGGTGAATGGCATCGGGGAGTATGGCCCACAAACCAGGATCGATGGTCTGGCGTAGTATTTGCACTTGATATTCTGCAGCGAGGCTAAGCATCTCACATTTAGAATGCACCTTTTCCAAGTGGCAGCTGAGGTTGCCGGACGGGTTCATCCGACTGATGCTGTCAGCAATTTGCTGAACAGAGTAGGCCATTTGTAGGGGATTACTGGGTTGATCAGGCAGAGGTAGATTGTCTCGAGCACCATCCAGGGTGGCCCGAGCTGCAGCCTCAGCCGCAGTGCAGACAATACCTTCCTGAGTGCCAGCATCTTGCAGAAGCTGCCTAATCTGGGTTTTAATGGCTCGTTTACTTCTCTCAGGAAGGGGTACATTGCCTATTGCAGTTTCAATCATGGTTTCTATCTCCTGCCTGTCTTCCACATTAATAACGGCTACTGGTGGTGCTGTCAGGACCAGGCCTGGGCCTGCTCCCCCCTTATCATGGGAGCCGCCATGTTGGCGTCTCCCACGATGGGCGTCACGACGTCTATGACGTATGACATGGTGAGGGTGGAGTGGGGACCTGCCATGTTGTGGATGGCTGGGTGGGGTCTCTGGGCCATAGTAGGGGTGTGACTGGGCATTGTATTGTGAAACATCATCATCAGATAACTCCCCTTTGAATGACGTATGTAAGGCAGGGGCTACTCCTCCCATTAGCTTAATATGGCCAGTCAGAACCTCCTGCTGATGGTGCAGTTTTGCCATCTTGGTTCTACATTCAGTATGACGCACACTTGCAGCATCCATATCAACCTCGTCCTGCTTTTGCTTTTGCAACACTCTATACGCTGTGCTCAATTCGTGATTGTCCCTGATAGACACTTCTAAATCATTACTTACCTGGTTTATCTCATCCTGCAGCTCACCCATTTCCTCACTGAACTGAGCATTTGCAGCACTTAGCAAATCATTCATTTGCAATGCCTGACTCTTATCCTGTCTCAAACTTTCACACTCCTGCTTCAACATACACAGTTCCTGTTCTCCAGCTTGAGCTGAATGATGCAATAGTGAATCCTGTTCATTCCGCAGAATTTGGAGTTCAGACTCCAAGTTCTGCTGCAGTCTTATACATTCTGTTTCCTGCAAACCCATCTGTTGCTTAATACATGAAATCTGTAGATCAAGGGTTCGAAACCTTGCTTTGGAGGCTTCCAGAGCAGCATAGAGAGCCGTGATCATCAACCCTTTAGCTTGTTGCTTATTGGCTAATTGTCTCGTCTCCATGTACTGGGTTGAAATCCCCAGTATAGGGTTTTCGGATTGACTTGCGTCCTGCGCGAAGTCAGCCCATCCTCCATGGGAGGCAAGGAAGTTCGAGACATCAAGTTTCAGTTCTGCACAGATATTTGATATGGTGGCCATTGTGTGGGAAGGAACGAAAATTCAAACTGTGAAAAGGGCACCATGCTGCATATCGATCCACAGCAGGAGCACTTTATACACAGCCGGGCTACTGTCTAAGTTGTAGACTTGCAATTCAAAGCTGCTATGGAGTGAGTCGAGATGGCATCGACCACACCCGAAAAGACAGATAGACTTTGCAAGTTACTGCAAACTGGTTTTAAAATGGGAGAGGAGATACGGGAATGTACACCTACTGTCCCCGTGGGAAAGGGAAAAAGTTTTAGCAACAAGTGAAAACTTACAAACACCAAATATTGCCTGCACATGGTGACCAATTTGTTGGGAGGTCTAAACCTCACTTTCAGGTTCTTGACAATATTGGGAATGCAAGTAATCACAGACACATTGCATTAGAGTAATAAACAAGTTTATTACTACCAAAAGGATAAATCACAGTTGCCCTAAGCAGTTCTTACCAATACAAACCAGGAGCCAGTGCTAAGCATTCCCTATACCTTGAGGTTTCTCTGTGTCTCGTGGGGTCTCTCCTGAGGTCTCCAAGGTATAAGACTTGTGCATTACATTATATACCTATGATAATTACTATGGCTACTGTAAGACAGAAACATTTCTAGTTACAGAGATGAGCCCTATTGGCTAAATTAGAGGTGGCTCCATGGTTCAAGATAACATTATACAATTCTGTAAAGTCATCAGTTTGAGAACAAAAGAGTTCTTATACAGAGTCTTACATAACTCAGTGTAGTAGTACAAATCAACAAAAGGTGGCAATGCCATCTTACATATTATAATTACTCCAAGGACCCAGGTGCCTTGGCATCTTACAAGTAAGAAATACACAGAAAATACAAAGAAGAATATATGTATTAGCAAGCAAAGTGTATTACAACAATATGCATTCATATCCTGACATCTACTGTTGTACAGTAAATGCCCTTAACCCTATATGTTAGTATAACATACACTTAAGTGCTAGCTGTCTATGGTGTACCTCTGAGGGCACCAATTAGGGTGCAGGGACCTCATGTAACAGCATGGTGAACACTGGCTGGGTGCCACACTACCATGGTTGATATTCAAATGGCTAGTGCAGTCAGTTCAGATCATACTATTCATTTGAATATGGTGCCAGAGCCGGTTGTCCCAATTTTTTCATGTGGCACCCCCATGTGCATGCGCAACTAGCTGGCTTTGAATGTGGGGCCTATAATGTCTTACCTATTAGATAAGTACAGTTTGCTTTCGGTGTAATGGGTTGTGTGGGTATATAATTACTTAATAACATGAATTTAAGGTTGGAAGGAACTCTAGGTTTTGAAAGACTTAGTGAAATAAGTGTTGAATTACCTACAATATTTAGTAGATCAACAGCATGGGAAAGTAAAAAAAAACAACTAGAAACAATAAAGTTAAAATACAACTGGTGAGAATCTATAGATAAAAGTGCACTACCTCAGTTCAATAATGACAGTATTCAGAGGACTCAATCCCAAGATCCCACGATTCAACCAGCACTTGATTCCCTGCGTGCGGGGAAAGATGTGTCCAAGTTGCGTTCCCCTGACTTGCGAACTGCTCTGTTGTTCAAGGAAGGCTCCAGATTAAAGTTACCTGATCAGTTGTTATACAAAGAGACAGTGGATCATTGTGGTCAAATAGACAAGCAACAACTGGTTCTATCCATGGCCTTTAAACAGCTGGTACTGAGGTCTCTCCACAATCACATGGGGCACCTCGGTATTGACAGAACTTTTGACTTGGTACGATCCCGATTCTACTGGCCAAAGATGGGGGCAGATGTCGAGCACCATGTAAAGACCTGCAGTTGTTGCCCTAAAGAAAAGCCCTACCTCAGAAGGCTGCCCTTCTTGTGAATATCACTACCAGTGCCCCTCTAGAATTGGTCTTCATGGACTTCTTGTGCCTAGAACCCAACCAAAAGAACATTGGCAATATGTTGGTAGTTACTGATCATTTTACACGGTACACGCAAGCCTTCCCAACTAAAGATCAAAAGACTTCTACTGTGGCCAAGGTGCTGGTGGAAAAATTCTTTGTCCACTATGTTGCCCCCCAGGGGATCCATTCTGACCAAGGCAGAGACTTTGACAGTAGGTTATTCAAAGACATGCTCTCTCTGTGGGGGGGTGCAGAAGTCAAGAACCACCCCCTACCACCCGCAGGGGGACCCTCAACCAGAACTCTTTAACAGCACCCTTCTAGACATGCTGGGCACCCTCCATCCAAAAGACAAGCATAAATGGAGTCAGCAGATTAGCACCTTGGTATACGCGTACAATTGTATTAGAAGTGATGATACTGTGTTATCCCCCTACCATCTCATGTTCAGGAGGGAGGCCCAACTGCCAGTTGATGTCTGCTTTGTGGTCTCTCCAGATGGGGTTTGAGCCAAAAACTGCTTGCAGTATGTACAGAAATTGAAAGATCAGTTGAATCATGCCTATCAACTGGCTCAAACTACGGCTGCTAAGTGAAATCTCGCTAACAAAGAAAGACATGATCGATGAGAAAAAGCCCAGAAGTTGTTGCCTGGAGATAGGGTGCTACTATGCAATTTGAGGATGCATGGAAAACACAAAATTGCTGATAGATGGCACCATCTTATTCACATAGTAGTTGGTAAATTGGATTATCTGCGGGTGTACAAGGTGCGCCCAGAAAATAATTCCAAAGCTGTTAAGACCATGCACCGTAATCACTTACTGCCCATCGGCCAAGTTATTATTGATGCTGAACCAACACCTGACACTTCTGCTGGGCCAGTGACTCATGCTGTTGCAAAGAGGAAACCAAGCCAACCTGTCCATGTTGTTCCAGAACTAGGGCATTCCCTTCAGCAAGCCCAGAATGATAGTGATGACTGTTCGTCTGTCTCTGATGAGAGTGACTGTGATAATGCCTATTATCCCTCATATGAACTGTCAGTTGTTTTTAGGCAATCCTCTGCAGAATTGTGGGGATGAAGCTGGGCCTTCAGAACTGATTAACCCCCCAAGCTTCTTCCCTGAACCCAATGCCCCCTGAAAGTGAGGTGCAAAGAATCATGTCTAAGTTTGCCGACTCTGTGTGTCTTCCAGAACAGTTTGAGTTGCCTGAAGAATGGGCTGATGGTCTGAGTCTACCAGAACTTGAAGAACAATATAAAAGTGTTGGCAGCACCCTTTCAGTGCCCCAAAGCGTAATTGTGCCATAGTCACCTCAGAATGAACATTCTGGGCCCTCTTCAGAAGATAATAATGAGCAAAGTATTGTGGAAACAGAGTCTGCAGAGCCAGGAGCTGATAGTGTTCTCAATCTGGACATTTCAGCCAGTGCAGTGGCATCCCTCACTACAACAGAAAAAATCAGTGACAGTGTTAACCGCCCAGAACCTGTGTCTGTTTCCCCTGAATATCTGGGTGATCTGTTAAGCAAGTGCTACGTTTTAGTTATGATTCCCCTGGGAGGCCTGTGGACCTGCCTCTCAATGTGGTCCATAAAGGTATTTACATTTCCAAGAGCTCACTGCCCAAGCTGAGCCTGACTGCCACCTCCCGATTAATTGTTCTTCCTTCAGAACATGGTGTCCCTGTCCCATCTAGCCCCAGATTAGTTGATAGGGAAGGGCCTCCTTCTGCATTGTTTACTGTACAAGAAGTTATAAAGTGAAGTCATAGGTAACTGTTCATAGTATGTTAATCATAACAGAATCAGTATAGAGTGTATGAAACATGCATAAGTATTGTCAGTGAAGATATGGCACAGTGAAATGTATAGTAATGTGATAAGTTTACGTTAACTGATGCATCAGATATTATTTCCATAGTATGCTAATGGAACGTATGTCTTGTATATATTGATTCTTTAATATTGTGATGGTGCAGACTTGACATGGACACAAAGTTTTTCCAGGCAGGGAAGGGTGTAACCCCCCCTACAAATGGGGGATCCCGAAAGTCTTCCTTGGGTGTGCCTAAATGCCCACTGCCAGACTGGTATCCTGTGTCGTAGTGCTTTAAAAGTGTTTGTGTGAGATTGCCTTAATGCCTCTGTGCTTTGTCTCTTTAAGAGCTGCCTGTAACATGGTGCTTATTTAATCTGGGAGGGGGCTGAGTGTTTCTATGCTCGAGTTCCGCCTGGGCTGCCAGATAATCACTCCATTCTGCCATCGCTATTTGCACAGAGGGAGCTCTGTTAGAAGCTATACTTGTTTGCTGATTATCTATTAGCATATGATATTGTAGTTTGTCTAACCTGCCTTCTTTGCAGCATGGATAGTTCTGTTTATCACCACCATTTTGGTTTTGTACTGCCAGTCAGCACCAGTTGGTACCTTTGATGACTCTAAGATGGAGCCTGTCCCTGGGGTCTTCTGGAGCAAATTTCTGTAGGAATTGTAGTTTTTACATTTTGGCACCAAAACAGACCTGGAGGGGGAGCCCTTGCTTTGACAGACAGATGGAGCAATGAACCAAAACCTTTTGGACCAAAGGGGAATTCCCAAGCTGCCTGTTGCAGTGAGTCAGTATGGAGTTAGAGTTTGAAGAGACAGCCTGAGTGATTCAAGCAGCTGGTTTTTGGCCTCTCTCTCTGCAGTCCATTGAGAGGTAATCCTTTGAAAGGCTTAGCAATCAGACTGT
This sequence comes from Neoceratodus forsteri, assembly GCA_016271365.2. NCBI lineage: Eukaryota > Metazoa > Chordata > Ceratodontiformes > Ceratodontidae > Neoceratodus > Neoceratodus forsteri. The sequence goes on from CM028129.1 coordinate 1,025,462,960, forward strand.
ATCCAAATTGGAATGTGACAAAGCCACTGAAGAGTGACCAGATTTGAACCTGAAGAAGACCGAAGATTTTCTGTATGCGATCAGCCTGTCAGGACATCCACTTACCACACAATTCCCGATTTTGCTCAGAGACACTGATATTACGGCTGGACTGCCTTCCGCATTGTGATATGGTGATTGCTTTACTGTAAATGTGCTGTGTGTTGTTAGTGGGTCTCGATTTGGTTCCCCACTGTGTAAATGTGCCATGTTTGCTGTAAGCTGCATCCAGCACTACCGGACTCAAAATCAGAACTGTTCCACCCGGCCTAGGCCTTGCCAACTGGCCCAGCCAGCTACTTCAGGTACAGAAACCATCATCGACGAGAGACTCACCCTGGGATCAGCCCCCTGCTCAACCATCTCGGACAGGAATGACACCTCGGTTATTCGTACGGGCCCTGCTTCTCCTGGAAAACCAGTCATCAACCTGCAGTCTCCCTTTCATCTAGCCTGTGATTCATATTGGGTAGCTTGAGTAATAATCAGAGTAGCTCCCTGCAACAACAACTAAATCTTAAGTGTTGTCTTTGATTGCATTGTTGTTTTTCCTTTCGTGAACTGAGCCTTCAGGGTCTGGATTACATATTGTGTGTGGCTATGCATGCCTTTTCTTTTCATCACAGTGCCCCAACCAGCTACAGTGCCGGCCTACTCCATGCAACATTCCAGGCTAATCCACCTTACTTCCAACTGGGTACCCAGAGCATGTGACTGTGTAGGGACTAAAAGTGCATGCATAATTGCCTGACTAGATTAGTTTTCAAATCAGTCAACCTGATTACGCCCTTCCCTTGTTCAATTCCCCTGAATAAATCAGATCTAACTTTTTTTGAATTTAATCTGACTGTGGTTCCAGTTTGTGCAAAAAGCACTGTACTGTTGTTATTTGCTGTGCCTAACCTTTTTTTACAGTGGGTCTCCAGGATCAAATTGGTGGAACCAGCCCTGGTGGTAAGTGCAAACAGTGTGGGGAATTGTATGCTGAACAGAGGTTATTGTGAAAGTGTTTGTTGCTTATTGTCTTGGCCACTAGTGGGGAAAAAGGAGGGTTACAGTGTTCCAGAGGGCTGTACCGAGGTGAGCCTTGTTACTAACAACCCTATCCTTTGGGTTGAGGCACCTGTTTCAGTACCCAGGCCCCTTAACCTGTGACTAGCCACGCAGGCAGGGGTAGTAGCCCTTGGGATAGCGCCACCTAGGGGGTTACAGGAATAACACACGATATTTGAATATTTTTCTTGTTTAAAATTTTATTATTCTTATTTAGACAGGACAGTCACACATAAACGGAGTATTACACATACAGTTCTGACACACACCACAACATTTGGCAAGGCCAGAAATTGGAATTAACATAAATAATCATTAAGTTAGCTGTGAGCCTTGAAGGGATATAGCATAGAATGATATCCATACAACAGACTATAAAACCAGAGGGTAGAAAAATGAATGTATGGTCACTCCCCCAAAGTGGAGGAGAGCCTAGCAGTAATTACATAGATCACAGGTAAATTGTAAAAAAAAGGCCTGAGTAGAATTCTAGTTATTCCACCTAAGGTGTGTCCTTCTACCATGCAAACTGTAATATCAACTATATACAGAAAGGCAATCTTTAACTAAGAAATGGGCATATCCAGAGTGGGGGAAAAGAAAAAGGAAAAAAAAAAAACATAATTATCAAAACACCAGGCCTAGATAATGAGGGGAGAAATCTAAGGAGTAACACTGGAAAATGTATTGTGACAGTACTTAGTCATTAAGTATGATTGCCAACATTTGTCGAACTGAGCTAAGGAACCTTGGTCAAAACTAGAGATCCTTTCAAATGTGGCTCCTTGGGCAAGAGCCAGGAGAAACTCATGAAAGGTGTGAATCTCAGGGGTTCTCCATCTCATCAGTGTGAGTCTCTTGGCCAGTGCCCCGACCAATGTGATCCATTGTGCTGCTGGACAGTTCTTCAGCATGGTAGGACTACCACAGCCTAGAAGGAGTAAAGGAGGATCTGGAACAATATTGGGGAACACCTGTTGGCACATGTCCTGAATTGTTAGCCAAAAGTGTTGAAGATTGGGGCAGTCCCAGAGTATATGGAACAAATGAGCACTTTAGTTACCACATCTCCAACAGGTGTCAACCGAGATGAGTCCCATCTTCAGAAGTTTAGCCGGGTCCCTATATCTTCTATGGAGGGTCTTATTCATAATAAGTCATATGCATCCATCCCGGCAGGCCAAATGAATTCGTACCCATCCTTGTTCCCATTGTTGCTCTGAAATAGGGGTCTGTAATTCCTTTTCCCACTGCAATCTAGCTTTTTGGAAGGGGCCTGTAGTGGTTTCTCTGAAGGCGTTGTATATGTAGCTGGCTTTATTCTTGGTGTATTTATCCCAGGAAAGTATGGGGTGAGGACTTGTCTGTGACAATTTATTGTAGGGGGAATTGGGGACATGGGATATGGCATTTCTTATCTGAAGGTATCTCCAAAAGTGGGAAGCTGGGAGATGATATCTCATTTTTAGAGATTCAAAAGAATCTATGACAGTAGTTCCAGGGAGTAAGAGATCTTGTATCAAGGAGATGCCCTGCACCTCCCATAATTTCCAGCGTAGTGTAGAGTCTCCTATTTTCAGGGCCTGATTGTCCCATAGAGGCATATATTCCCAGGTAGCCAGGTCGTGAACCAGCAGAGCCATTGCTTGCTTCCAATATTTAATTGATAATAATATAGAGGGGGAAGGCCCATAGGAAATTTTTTTTTGCTATATAGGGTCACTGCTGGGGAAGTTCATGGGTTAGGGAGGCTTCTAGCTGGAGCCAAGGTGGAGATGCCTGTCTGAGTTTAGAGAACCATCTAAGGGTCAGAGCCAGAACAAAGGCCATATGATACCGCTGCAACCGGGGGAGTTTCCATCCACCCCTTTTTCAATGTTGTTGAAGTTTAAGTTTACTATATCGAGGGGGTGAGCCCTCCCAAAGGAAACTGCCCATCAGGGCCTCCAATTTTTGGAACCATTTCTGCGGTATAGGCATAGGTAGATGAGCCAATAAATAAAGCATCTTAGGGGCTGCCATCATCTTAATTGAATCCACTTTCCCAGCTAGTGAGAACTTCAGTGCCTTCCATCTTTCTATATCTAATCCGAGGGAGTCAATCGGAGTTGAAGTTAGCTGCAAGCATTTTAAGAGGATTCGAATGTAAGATGATGCCTAAATATTTTATGCCACTGGGAGACCATTTAAGCCCCATGGCAATAAATTCTTCTCCAGAGGACAGGGAGTTCAACAGAAGGACTTCAGTTTTGGACTGATTCAGTTTTAAACCTGACATCTTTGTGAAATCAGCCAAGATGTTAAAAACTGTCTGAATCCCTAGTGAAGTGTGTTCAGTAGTAATAAGGAGATCATCCACGTATAGAAATGTTTTATAGTTGGCATCACTCACCTGGATACCGGGAATAGAATTGGAAGTCCTAAGTTTGATGGCCAGGGGTCTGTGGCCAGAATGAATGGGGGGGAGAAAGAGGGCATCCCTGTCTCTTGCCCTTCTGTAGTTGGAAGGGCCGAGACAGGGTGCCATTAGTTAGAACCAAGGCTAAGGGAGCAGTATATAAAAGCTTTGTCCAGGTGATAAAACCTGGTCCAAAACCCATAGTGTAGAGAGTATAAAATAGAAAGGGCCATTCGACCAAGTCAAAGGCCTTTTCAAAGTCTATAGCCAGGGTTACCGAGGGAATTTTTGAGATTTTGACTGAGTGCATTAGGGAAACTAGGGTTCTATGATGGTCCGACCCCAGACGGCCTTTAACAAAGCCAGCTTGTGATGGGTTAACCAAGCCCTGCAGAAGGAGTTCAAGCCGGCTAGCAAGAACTTTGGCCAGTATCTTTGCATCAGCGTTAATAAGGGAGATGGAGCGATAGCTGCCTGTGGACAGTGGGTCTTTCCCTTTTATGGGAAGCACTGTAATAGTAGCTTCTCTCATGGAAGGAGGTAGATGTCCTGTAAGTAAACAGTGTCTGAATCCCGGACCAAATAAGGGGCCAGGTTAACTCCCTGGATTCTGTACATATCTATGGGAAACCTGTCTTTCCCTGGGGTTTTATGAGGGTTCATGGATTGAATCGCCTTATTAACTTTCTCTACTGTTATCGGCTCTTCTAACAATTTGGTGTCACAATCAGAGAGTCTGGGGATAGGTAGCGAGGATAAAAAGGCTAGGATCTTAGCTAGATCTGGAGGATGGGGAGAAGCATATAAAAGCTCATAGAACCTGGACATGATTAGATTTATTCCACTGTTTGTATGGCATTGAACTCCTTTTGTGTCCAGTAGTGCATGTATCACCTTAGAAGCTTGTTGTCGTTTAAGACAGTAAGCCAAAAGCTTACTAGCCTTTTCTCCCCCTTCCCAGAAACATGTCTCATCTGTCTAAGGTTTAGCTCAGCCTGCTGGGATAAGTGGGCATTACGGGAGATTCGTGTACTAGCCAGTTTTGCTAATAGTGTGTAGGATGGGGTTTGATTTTGGAGAGCTTTATATTGGGACTTCAAAATATAAAGTTGCTTCTCTGATGCCCTCTGATCTGCTTCATGGCGGCACCTCCTGGCTGCTGCAAAAGCTATTATCCTGCCATGAATGGTAGCTTTAAAAGCCTCCCATAAAGTCGAGTGAGATACCTTCCTATTATCATTACCAGACCAGTATTCTAATGCTGCTGGACCAATCCAGTCTAGGAAAGTAGTGTCTTCTAGCAGAAGAGGGTCCAAGCACCATGTGGGGGTATGATAGGGGTCCTGTCCCCTTTTAATAACTAATTCCAGAGGGGCATGATCTGAGACATAAATTGGGTGCATAAAGACCTTAACCACCTTTTCATATAACCCAGAAGAGATGAGCCAGAGATCTATTCTACCGGATGATCCGTAAGTTGGGGAAAAACAGGAGTAGTCATGCATTTCTGGGTGCAAGGTCCTCCAAGTATCCAGTAGTCCTTGTTCGGACAACAGCTTCTCTACTGCTTTCTTAGCCTGTCTGTGAGGTTCAGGGGATTTATTGCTTCTATCAATAGAGTGATTTAGTGTTAAGATAAAATCTCTGCCTAAAAGTATTGGGGCTCTATTTTTATTAAAATCCAGCAGGGCCTGATTAACAGTATGAAAGAATGGCAGGCAATCCTGGTTAGGGGCACATAGATTAGCCAAGACCAAGGGGCCTTCGGGGTTCCAAATTCTGCTATAATCCATCTCCCATCCTGATCTCTTATGTAACCCTTCACTTTCCATCCCAGATTTTTATGAAAGAGTATAGAAACTCCCCGCTTATGACAGGGAGCCGGACTGTGTAGCTCTTCAGCCACCCAGCCCTGTTTAAGCTTCGTGGCTTCACTAGAAGAAAGTTTCATCTCTTCCAAAAAGGCCACCATAGGACCTAATTTTTTTAAGTGGAGCAAAACTTTCTTCCATTTGATGGGTGAATTGAGCAGTCTCACATTCCATGAGATAAGCTTAGTCTCCATCTGGACCACAGTAAAACATGTCTGCACAAATAAATAACAGGAAACAATATAGGGAGGGTCTGGGTTTAGCATAGTTTCCTTTCTTCCTCCTCCACCTGGTATTTAGAGGGCTCATCCTAGCCCCATTAGTAAGATTGCCATAAAAGTAGTTAATGAAACACTATAATTCCAACATTTTAACCTGAAACAGCAAAGTGCTAATGATCAAAATAACCGATAACAAAAGTAAATTGAAACTATCATTATTAACAGTGCCCAACCCCCTACCTCCCTGTTCACTGCAGTACAATCCCACAAATGACCAGCATCCACTGTAAGTATCAGCTAAAAAGTAGCCCAGATACCGGTGGAGGTCACTGGGAGGTGGGTGATCCCATGAGGCCATCTCGAGAGGTAGGACAACTCTCCTAATAACCCCAAGTTAAAAGGAAAAAAAAAAAATTAAACTTCCCTGCAACGGCTACCTTATGAGCTGCCGCATCATCAGGCTTGTAACGGGAAGTGATGAAAACCTGCCCTGGTCCCTCTAATCACTTTAATAGTTTTGCCAGGAATGGGTTTAAGTGGGACCCCGGGTGAAGGTTAGAAACAACACGATCCGTCCCCCTTCACAGTCAGGCAAAGCAACTGGCGGGCCAGCGCATAGAATGTCTGGTCATCTCAATAAGAAAGGCGAGGGGAAAGGGGATAAAAAACTAAATAAATGACCATGCATAGGTCTAAAGGCCGATCGCGGCCATCCTCTGAACTTGTAGACCCCCTTTACACTGGGGCCCATGGGTATCATCCCTAATCAGAGGAGAAGGTTGCCTTACCAACAGACAAACCCAATGATGATGATGTAAAACAGGTTGTATCATTGATGAACATCTGATCCTAAAAGGATATAGTATCAACAGTCAACCCACTGAATCAGCAGCAGGAGTGGAAATAACCACAGCTTCTGGGGGTGGCTCCATGACAGATACAGCTACAGTGGGTGCATAGTCTTCAAGGAGGGTACCCGCTGATTCCTTGGCCCAGGAGAGATATCTTGAAGCTGCAGCTTTCAAGCCCTCTGAGCGGGGATGTCTAGGAGGGAGCTCCATCTGTGCCTTGTATTGATTGTTGGGCATGTCTGATGTCTGAGATCTGCGCATCATAAGAAACATTTGGGTCCGGGCTGCCTCTTCGGCTTCTGGAACAGAGCCGAGGGGTTTTGTCTACATGCCCTCCCTCTATCCTCGCCCTTCTCCTATTCTTTTTTTTTGCTGCCAGGGGATTTTAGGGAAGGTGCCCGAATGGGAGTACTAGGTTGTTTAACTGTTTGAGGGATACTGACTGATGAAACATCGGAGACCACGGGTATAGCAATTTCCATAGGGGCAGGGTGGGCGGCAGGGCACCAGAGCTGCGGGTGTCCCATAATTTACCCCAGTTTAACTTAGGGGCTTGTGCTGCAAGGAAGTCTTCAGTGGATACTGGATTGTCAAAGACCCATGGTGACCCATTGACCATAATTCTGAGGGATGTAGGGTAATGGAAAGAGTATTCAAGACCCAACTCTGCACATGCTCTACGAGACACTGTAAAGGCCCTTCATCTGTTGGCTACCTCCTGTGAGTAATCTGCATAAATTTAAATTTTGTGTCCGTTCCAAAAGAATTCTTTCTTTTTCCGAGCCAGCTGGGTAATAAATTCTCGATCTTGAAACCGGAGTAGTCGGGCCAGGATAGTATGAGGGCACCCACCAGGAGCGGGGCATGGTGCCAGGGTTCTGTGCGCTCTATCAATCTCCCAAGGGGTCTCACATCACCAGTCCAGCAAAGGGGGGAGCTCTTTTTGTAGAAAAGATATGGCATTGTTCCCCTCACATCCCTCCGGAAACCCCACAAACCTGAGGTTGTTCCGGCAGCTGCGATTTTAGAGATCTTCCACTCGGGCCCAGAGAAGGTGAATTAGCTTTTCTTGATCGAGTAACTTAGCCCCAGCCTTGTGCCAGCCATCCTTGGCCTCCACTAGTCTGTGCTCAGAAATGCAGGCCCTTTGCAATAAGTCCACAATATCCTCCGTGTTCTTTTTTGTTGCTACATCTAGTCTATCCATACGATGTAGAGTCTTGGCAAACATCTGCCGTATTTCGGATAGATTGCTTTCTGGTGGCATCGGCGTAGAGACAGACTCCATTCCAAGGATATTGCAGGCCAGATGATGGAGCAGAAAAAAATGAGATGCAGCTATAAAAGATCAGGTTCTCATGCACCGATTGAGAAGTAACTGAATGGACAACAATCAGGAAAATTCCAAATATTAACCTTGCGCCATTATGCAAGAAAGAGTCGATAAATGCAGGATATTATGGGGTTATTTCGGGAGCTAAATGTCCAGATGTCCATTTGGTTTGGCTGCTAGCCACGCCCCCACCGATATTTGAATATTAATATAAATAAGACTAAGTTAGCCCTGCTAGTAGGAAGAAAAAAGAAATTAAATGTGAAGTTTAATGATCAGGCTAAAAAATGTTTATAAAAAAAATGTGCAGAAGAAACAATCAGTGATCTATGAAAATACTAATAAAATACCATATATGTGTAATCATAAAAGTAAAAAAAAATTTCTTTTGAAATGTTTTTAATGCCACCAATCCCTGTCACCATCTCATGCCCCTCATACTGCCGCATCATGGTTGGCCCAATGTATCCCTTCACTGGAGTGGACCCCTCCCCGGGCCTAGAGAATAGGGGGAGGAGACTTTGCTGAAGGCTTCCTTCTATGTCAGACACATGGCGAGGGTTGTGCATGGACACACTCTAGATTCATGGAGAATGGTGACCAGCCACCATCATCTGGTCAGCAGAGTGGATGATTTTTCCCATTTTCACCCCAACCCACCACCACCACGTAATTTTCTAATTGTGGTGGTATCCTGAGGGTACGCTTGCAATGTATCGAGGCTAACACTGCGATGAACACAACCCTCAAGCCACCAATAAGGCCCACCCTGGTGAGGAACTAATGGGAAGAAAGTGTCCATAGGACACTTATAGCTCCCTCACTGCCATTCCACATCTGATGTCTGGTCTTGGGACATGAACTCGGGTCACCAGCTTGCTGGACAAACACCCATTGCTCGGTGTCATGGAGCTGGCTAATATATATTTCTTTAATACATTTCACATACACTGCACAATCTAAGGCATTACTTAAGATATAAATATATTGAGGTGATATATATTTTGAAATACAATGTGTTATATATATTGCCACACAGTTTGGACTCATGCATGACAAATGTATTATTACCATGTATTTTAAAATATATTGTATAAATATATTTCAGCGAGTAAATGTATTTCTCAATATATTGCAATACATTCTATTTTTATAAGAGAATCACAGCTCTTTGCTCTAATCTCTAGGCTATACTGACACTCCAAAGTGACACTCTGTTAAGTTCTCATGAATCCAACTAAATACAGTTTCAGCAAGGAGTAGGGCCAGCTGATTCCCTACCAGGGGCTTTTCTCAGGCAGCTAGTTAAACAACCACCTAGGGATGGAGCAGTACTGGACCTGGTGCACAGAAACAGGGATAGCATTTAAACACCATCACACAGCATTTACTAATAACTTTTTACCTCTTTACACTTATTTTATTGTGCAATCACTGACATTTTAATTTGTAGTACCCCAGAGCTGGGACCCTTACAAAAAATAAATTCAGGGACTTTAGGATATGGAGAGTGGGTGCCCCAGGAAACAAAAACAAGTGTTGGTTCAGGCACTCTGCCCACTTTAGTGTCCCAAGTATCTTGATATGTCCCCTGCCATTAACGGCTACAAACGGTGTCCTTCCCCCCCCCCACTGCAGAGACTCAGCACAGCAGGCAGTTCCCTAAGAAGCCCAAGCATGGGCTATGTTTTTTATTGTTAATGATTTTTATTGGTTTCAGACAGAAATTACAAAAAGAAAACACAAAACCAGTACAGGATATGCCTTTACAGCTGGTGTAGTTATGCACTTTGAAATGGTTCAGTGCAATGTCACCTTATTCACTTACAAATAGTTTAGTGCAGAGTCATCATATTAACACAGAGAGCCTATAGCCTAGGGGCAGGGTGCACCTCCATTCAGGAGCATGGTGTTACCCATACCATTGTTTTGTACGCTATCTATCTTGGGAATACAGAGCTTTATACAGCACTTACTTGTCTAAGAGGTACTAGTAGATGTTCTGTTCAGAACTGTACTTATTAGCAGGTCAGGTATCTACATGGCTTCTGAAGTGATCCTTCTGGGATGCCTTAGCAGCTGGGTCTCTTGTGACTTACAGCACTGTAAATGGAGCAGAGATACACATAAAGTATGTAGTGCAACAACAGTAATATAACACAGCTAGGAGAACAGAGTATAACAAACTTCAACTACAGTGATTATAAAAGGATAGTTTTACCTTTTCAAGAAAGAAAGGGTTAGATGAAGGTGGGAGACCTTAGGTTACTCTGAGCCGTGATACCCCCAGTCCACCTCCTTGCAGATTGAAGGGGGGAGAGGGGGTGTTCCTGGGTATAGGGAGCATCAGGCCTCCTTTCTGCTCAGCCAACACATGTGGGTGGGCTTAAGAATGCCATATATGGGGACCAATATTTATAGTATGGTGTCATCTTGTTAAGTTTGGAGTGCAAGATCCTGACCAGTTTTGGTAAGGCAGGGTAAAATATCTCTGGTAGTGGGTACATTGTGCAGTTAGTGCCCACTGAAGACTTTTATGGCGAAGTAATACTACTCCACACTTCCTGGTGGGGGTACATGAATGCATCTCCTGACCTACCCAGTTCTTAACCAAGTATGCATGGTCATTTTTAGTGAGTTTGGTCTCCTGCAGGAAGGCTGCTTGGGACCTCATCTTTTTTAATTGTGAGAGAACTTTCTTTTAACAAGGGTATTAAGCCCCTTGACATTCCATGTATGGCAAGCCAAATCATCCATGTTGGACAGCTAGTTAACCCAACTATATACAACACTGTAAGCAGTTGACATAAAATATATACAATTCTCTAAGGGGGCTGTCGCATGGCAGTGCCCTGCCAGGAGGCCTCAGGGAAAAGGGGGTTTCTGGTGTGTCTGTTCTCCCTGGGTATTGAGATCTGGCCAGTAAACAAAGAACCCAAACTATATACAATCACCCTTCTGTGCTGCTTGGGGGCATTGTCTAGGCTTGGGGCCATAGAATCGACATGCCTGGTGGCCAGTCTGACTCCCTTGGGGGGTGTGATAGGGGGACTGCACCCATTGCAGTAGCCAGCCAATCCAGGTAGCCCACCAATCAGACAATAACTCCAGGGGGGTGAGATTGGCAAAGCTTTAACTGCCAGGGGAGGTGCATTTCAGGTGCTGGTATGCATCTACATACTCTGTGTCCTGTCGAGTGTTTAAAATGGCACCTGAGGTGTTCCACCACCTTATGTGTGTGCTCCTAGCCCAGAAGCAGGACAAGTGTCTACTATCATTATTTGGGGGCCCATAGGAGCTGCTGGGTTAGTTCAAGAGCTGGATCCTTTTAGTGATCAATGAGGTCTCCCCAGACCTCTTTAGTAGGATTCATTCAGGGCAGTCAGATCCCTTTGGGGGGGGGGGCTTCAAGCTGGTAGGCATGCTTAGGGGGATGGCTGCAGCTCAGAGCCCAAAAATGCATTATTATTAAGCTTCATACCAGACTCATTTGTGAGGGGTGTTATGAATGTCGAGGACTGATACAGTCCTACCACTGTGAGAGATATGCTCTGAAGGGAAGAGTGGTTGTGCCCTTGTCAGTGCCTGCTTTTGCTACTAGCTCTGGGTAACAGCTGGGTAGCACAGAGTGGGTTAGGGTCTGGGCTCTACACTGGCTGCCGGTCAAGTGAAGGGTTATCTTCAAGGTGAGTTTACTCCCCTATAAGGTCCTACATGGACTAGGCCCTGGCTATCTGGCTGACTTTCTGACACCGGCTGTCTCAGTCCGTTCCCTCTGCTCCTCGTCCAGAGGCCTCCTTGAAGTACCCAGGACCCATATTAAAATTGCCAGTGACTGGGCTTTTAGTGTCGCCGGCCTGGTTCTGTGAAACGCTCATCCACTCTATATTAGGGAGATCCCATCGATCGAGTGCTTCAAGAATGGTTTCAAGGCCAACTTATTTTCTCTGGCATTCCCAGCCAATGTGCATCAACTTTTAGATCTGATTTTACTGCATCTACTGTTTTAATGGTTTTACTGATAGTAATGATCTTTTGATGTTTGTTTGTATGATGTTTTGGTTTATTTGCCTTTTTGTGTGTTAGGCAGCCAGAGCCTCTAGGATTGGGCACCCTACAAATAAAATGTGCTTTGCCTTGTCTTGCCTTCGAGGCTCACTCTCCTTATGTTGTGGGGAATCAGGTGTGTCAATAGTAACTAGTTTAACCATGGCAGTATTACACACCCGACTTGGTGAAGTAGAGAAAAACCACTTAATACCTTTCCCTATCTTGTTACCATGGGGAATCGATAATTCATTAATAAATGGGCATAGCATCCCTGTAATACATTACTGGTTCAATGAAACTGCTAAATAGAAAACCAGCTCTGTGTATTTGAGCGTTATCAGGAAGGAGCCTTTTGTGTTCTGGGGTTTGGACTGGGAGAGCGAGGATTGCTGCAGAGTTACCACTCGGCCATACAGGGCAGGAGGGAAGGGTGTGTCAAAGCCAGAGCTGGTGATTTTAAGGTCTATTATGGCCTTGTTGACCTTACAGTACCTTTGTTCCTCCCCCTCCTCTCCCCACCTGGTCCCCGACTTCTGATCACCAAAAAATCAAACCACTTACCTGGCTTAGCTCTTTCAGTCACCAGCTTCTGGTGTGCCCATGAGTTGAGCCATCCGGTGAGCTTCTGTAGTCAGACTTGGAAGCTCTAGAAGTTGTTGTAGTGTGGGATCTGGAGTGTCTGTGATGGCATCTTCTAATAATGGTGGCAGGCTCTTCTTGACGGTCATGGCCCAAGAGACAGTTGGGTCTAAAGGGGGCCAGCCATCTGTGGTTGTAGTAGTGCCCACTTCCATCTCTGCTGGGGTGTTACCAGAGTCCAGAGGGGTAAATCTATTCTGGGTGAAGTAGTGACTGTAGACCAGGCTATTGCTCTCCTCCTGGTATTCAGCCTGCTCACTTTCTTGAGTGGGGATCCTGGATCTTTTCCTCTCCTCATGGTGGTTTCTTCAGTTGTGTCGTGCGCTCTGTGATTGCTTCTTGGATTGAGTTGCTGGAGTTCCGGCTCCACGTTGCTCCATCTGTCTGTTCTCTGACTACTGGCTGTTGTAACCTTCAGTCTCATTGATAGGGGCCCAATCTCTGCTTCCCAATTGCTGGTTCTCATTGTTGCTGTTGTCCCTGCATTTGTATCAGAAATCAGCAGGCCAGGTTCTGCTCATGTAGTCAGTCAGAGAGTCAGGGTCCTGAACACCTGGGGGGGTTCCATTTACTGCACTTCTCATTAATACTGGATGCCTTAGTGAGAACGGGACTCCCAGGTGATGTAGCAGGTGTCTTTCTCTTATCTGCTAGGTCTTTTGAATAGTCCTGGAATAGCAACAGTTGGTGGCCTCTCCATTCTAATGTGCCCAGATCTCATGCCCTAGCCTGAATCATTTCCTTTTCAGTGAAGTTAAGGAAGTGGGTCAGAATGGTCCTTGACTTGTCTCCTGGGCTATGCTGAGGCTGGAGTGATCTGTGCACCCTTTTAATTGTGGAGAAAGAATCTGTAGGCAGTTTTAGAATACGAGGCGCTTGGAACACAGAAAGTTTATTACACTTCCCTGCTCGGAACCCCCTGGTATTCCCAGGAGACACAGATTGTTATGGCAACTTCTATTTTCCATGTTGTCCACTTTCGATTGAAGGGTCTTGATTGCCTGTGCCAGTTCCCTGATTGTCACTGTGAACTCATTGATGGATTTTTCCTGGGATGTCACTTTCCTCTCCGAATGGAAAATTCTGACACCCATCTGGTGGCACGCTAGTGTTCTATTTTTGGACACAATAGTGACCTTTGCCATTTGTTGCATTAAGATGGTAAACATTTCCTATACGGAGGTTGAATTCTTGGTGCCACTGATGCAGATCACCATGCGGTCTTTGGGTGCTGTAGGAGATGACGTTTATTTGAGCTGCTGACTGCAATCACTGGGAAATTAGGATAGCACAGTGTGCACTGCAAACAATATAATCTGGTGATGCTCTTCTAAGTACTGTTATGAAGCTGCAAAAGGAGCGGTTTTATGATATTACACTGCAGGTAGTGGACTCTGTCAAGTTAAGCATCCATCTTGTGTCCTAGTCTGGTCACACCGCCAGGGGCTATGTTTTTAAAACATTTTACTGTCCCCCTCTCTTTTCTTTCTCTATTCCTCGCTCCCTGTTTTAAGGCCCCACCCCAAGGCAGGCAGCATGAGGAGAGGCAAGACACATGCTGGGACTGCTATCCCTGCCCAGCACGTGGGCTAGATTCAAACCTAGGAGCTGTTGAGGCTTAAACTCAGGGTTCAAGTGTTAGAACCCAGAGTGTTAGAAAAGAAGTCAGTTCCATCAGCTCTGCCTGGTGCCCTCTGGTCAAGTCCATTGGTGGCAGGGGTTATCAGGTCAGTGTGGTGATTCCCGAGTCAGTGGTCAGTAAGATGACAGCTGCAAGTCAATAGCTGCAGTGTTCATTTTGTCTAGCCCCGCTTGTTTGTTTTTTTATTACATTTTTAAAAAGTGAAGTAGTTCCATGGGCCACATTGGCTAAGAGCCGAGGTGTAAAGGAGCAGCACCAGAATGAGACTGTGGCAGTGAGAAGGAGTGTCTGAGTGGAGAAGGAGCATTGGGGGTGGAGCACCAAAATACCCAGTGCCAGGACTGCTCACCTTCATCCCTCTTCAGTCAGCACTGCTAGCCTCCAGCTGACCCCTCCTTTACAGTATTTCACCCCAGGTCAAGGTGGTGAGTCAATGGCAGCACCACTGGGCAGGTGCTGTCACCCAAAAGATTTCATTTATTTAAAAAAAATATTTGAAAGTGCTGGACAGTGCAGGGGCAAGTGGCTAAGGCCAAGAGGGTTGGTCAAGGTTCTAGGTCTAGGGACCACCCAGAGGGTGGAGCAGTGAGTCAGAGGTCCCTAACCAATCTACCTGGCTCCTAGAGGGTGGAGCAAGGGGTGGGGTTGCCCTATTAGGCAATACAAAGCAGGTTTTCTCTTTGGTTTTGTTTTGCTATCTGCTATTTAAATCAGTTACGCTAAGTGGTACCTAGCAAAGTGGCTGAAGCGTCATGGTTGAGTACCCGCCACTAGCGTTGTGCAAAATGGAGAAATTTCATTACGCTAAATATTTTGTGAAATTAACTCATTTTTAGAAATATTTTGGTGGTGCAAAATTTAAAATTTCACCCGAAAATGGCAAAATGTCACCCGTAAATAGTGCAATTTCACTACAAAATTTGAACTTGTCGGGTGAAATTTCGCAACTGCAAAATATTTTGTGAATTTCGCAAAACATTTCACAAGGCGAAATTGCGAATTTTACAGCAATTTCTCAGGCAAAATTTTATTTTGGAGCATCTCTACTCCCCACCTTATGATCACCCATAGCGGTGGCCACAACCTTTTCCCTAACCATGGGATTGGACCCAGAAGAGCCCTAGCGAGACTGTCCATAGAGTGGAATGTACAGACCCCTTAGTAGTCAGTTTAATGGGGTTGGATATCAGGATACTTTGCAACAAACAACTAATTAGGTATTTTGCCATCAAAGTGAACTGTTATTCCTGTGTTGTGCCCAGGATTTGCAAAACAAACTACCAATACTGTGCTTTGCCTGCTAAATGAACTGTCAGTTCTATGTTTTGCCCTCAAAACGATCTGTGACTCCTGAGCTGTGCTTACTGCAAAATGAACTGTCAAACTTGGGTTGCACCCACTGGCCTGTCAGTGCAGTGGTAGTGCTACTGCTTATGTCGCCAGTGAACCAGCAGTTGGTGGGGGACTGAATGTCCCAAGCGACACTTTGCTTCTCTGGGGAGGGAGGGTCACCAACCCCATTGGTATACTTCTACCTCCATGACCACAGGTGGCCATGCAGTTTGGGGCACCACAGGAGGGGAGGACACTGGCTGAGATCCAGAGAAGCAGCATGCCTTGTGTGCACACTGCTTGCATGCAGGCATCCCCGGGGGTAGGGGAGTAACAAGGGAAAAGACCCTGCAGCCAGCCTGATGATGGCCTCTGATGCACTGCTGAAGGACTGAATCTGGGACCTGGTGATGCCAGCCTGACAAAAGCAGTGTGCAGATAGGGGAGAGTAATGGGGCAGCTCTCTCCTTCCCTGCCGAGGGGGGAGGGGGAGTGCAATTTGAGGTAGCATGGAGGCAGAGAACCCAAGGAGATCAGCAGCAGGCCTAGCCTGAGACAACTTGGAGGACCCTGAGGAATAGGTGGAGCAATGGCATGGAAGGCTGCATGCAAACAGAATTAACAAAAAGAAAAACTTGTGTTGCGCCCCTGTTTGCACAATGAAATGTCAAACCTGTGTTAGACCCTAATCACAGAGCGAATTGCCAGACCTGCGTCATCCTAATTGCAAAGCAAACTGCTAGACTTGTGTTTTGCACCAGCTGCAAAAGTGAACTGCCAAAACTGTGTTGTGCCCTAATTGCAGAGCAAACTATCAGGCTTGTGTAGTGTCCCAGTTGCAAAAGTGAACTGCTAAACCTGTGTTGTGTTCTTTTTCACAAATAAGCTGATGAACAACTGTTGTGCCTCAAATGTAAAAGCAAACTGCCAATCCTGTGTTGTGTTCTAATTGCAAAGTGATCTGCCAGACTTGTGCTGTGCCCTAATTGCAAAGCAAACTGCTAATCCTTTTTTTGTGCCCCAAATGCCAAATGAACTGCCACGCTTGTGTTGGACTCTAACTGCAAAGGAACTGTTTAAACTTACACCTTTTGGAGTACAGTATGGCCAGACAACTCAGCTAGAGCTAGGGGATAGTCAGGACAGGCCCCGGCAGCTACTTATCTTGCTGCATCCCTACAAATTAAGGAAGTGAAGGAAGTGTAGCAGTCATCCTGGTTTCATTGTTAAGAACTCCAGCACAAAGTGGGGTGAGATTTTTCTTATTATAGGGCTGAGGAAAGCAGCAAGACTAGGAGCAATAAAAGCAGCAAGACTTGGAGCAATGAACGTGGCAAAACTAAGGGTCATCAAAGCTCAAGAAATCCATATTACAAATCCTTATGTGTTCAGTAGGACCCTGGTCAGTGATCTGCTATGACCTCCCTACAGATGCCCAGAAGGTCTGGTAAAAAATAAATCAGTTCTTCACTGATCGGCGGTCTAGCACAACCTTTCTACTGATACAGAAATCTTGGAGTCCATTCAGCCTGCTGGTCTGCTATGACCTTACCCAGGCATTTAAATTCTTCAGTCCAGGGGATGAGGAGCATCCTCTGATGGGTTCCCTCTTTCAAAGTAAAGTTTTTCTGTTCCTTCTGGAGAGACATCTTTCTTCAATCTACTCCAGTGCCTTTGCCCATGAAATCCCCTTTTTGTATTCACCTTATTATTAGTAGAGTCCACCCGCAGGTCATCCTTTACAGCTGCAACAAAGGTTAAACAGTGTTATCTTGGGTCACCCCTGGCCAGGGTTATAGACCATTATAATTGTTTGCAATTGCCTTAGAGCTTTAGAATCTTTGCCATTGTCATAGGCTTTAGAATCATTATAGTTTTTTTTTTTTCAATTGTTTAACCAGGAGTGGCACACTAAGCTGAAAGCTTGTTTACAGGTGCGACCTGAGAGCACAAAAAAGTTAAGTGAGTTGCTCAGGATCACACAGCATGCAAGTGGAGGCTGTAGGATTCAAACCCAGGTCTACAGATTTGCAGCTCAGAGCCTTAAACCACTGTGCTATACTGCCTCCTATAGTTGCCTTAGAGCTTTAGAATCTTTGCAATTTCATAGAATTTTAGAATCTCACAAAGCCATAGGGTGTGATATTTGAAAGGCTGTAGCCTGTGGTTCTATGGGGGGTAGCTCCTTCCCATCTCCTTCTTAATCCTCCAGGCAATGCCTGCTCTGCCTAGAGTGAGTCGCACTCACTGGCATGTGCTGCCGGTCACTGCTACTCTGTCCTTCCCCTTGTTCTTCTGGTCTGTGCCTTCTCCTGTTTCCTTCTTGTTCCCTCTCTGCCCCCCCCCCCTTTTCCTTGTGTTTCCTGCTTCTGCTGCCTTTTATTTCCCTGTACCTTCTTTTTGTTTCTTTTGGGTGCTCCTCCCTGCAGCTGCTCGCTCCTTGCTGCGCTGCGCCGTTTCATCCTCCCGCTGCTTCACTTCCTGCTGCCCTGCTCTGCTGCTTCCTACTGCCATTCCCTTTTTCACTCAGCTCATTTTCTGTCTTCACAGCCACTGCTGCCTTTCTCCTCCAAGCAGTCATTGCTCCATGCAGCCGTGCAGTCCACCATGTTCGATGCTTTCCCCCAGACTTTCTTACTGCTCCCTGGTCGAAAGCACTTCTCGCTCAGCATTGCACTGCAGCTCGTTTTCCTGATGCACTCCTGGCAGTCCTATTGCAGTGGCTGTGCACTGCCTGGATGCTGTATCTGCATTCGATTCTGTTTCACTCCTTTCCTACTCCAACATCAGAGCCCTGCATGGATTTTCTGTCCTGCCCATCTGTAGTACTCTCGTGGGGAATTCTCCCCTTCCGGATTTTGTTTCAGTTGCTGTTCCCTGGGACTATTTTATGTTACTATGGGGCTCAAGATATTGCAGACACTGTTCCTACCTGTACTTATTTTATTTTTGCAGCTCATTGGCTACCTAGCTCTTGCATATAACCTGGTACTTTACCGTAAGCATATCCTCTGCTTGTCATATTATCCTGCACTCTGCTAATCATTGCTTCATTCATTGACTTTCCATCTATTGTACCTGTACTCTGCAGATTATGCTATGCTCCACATTTAACCACTATATGGCTCCACCACTCCTCCGATTGCATAGTCTCAGTCAAGTCCATAGGTAGAGCTTAGCACCACATGGTTTTTCTTACTTCCAGTTTTCCACTATGGCATCCTTTGAGCTGCTTTTTTCTTGGCCGTTCACCTGGATTCCATGCAGCAGTATTTAATTTCCTAGTCTAAAGGACCCTTCATCCTGAACTCTAAGGATGCCACTTTACCTTGCTACTCTCCCAAATGCTGACCTCTCCACAGGCTGTTTGCATAGAGTCCCCGCTCATTCCTCAGCAGCCCCAATGCTCCTGTCCGCAGCAGAGGATATCTACAGTTATCAGCTGGTTTTCAAGGGTAATCTTCATGACACCCCACTTGCAACATACCCCCTTCGGCAGTTAATATGTCTCCTCATGTTTGTCCTCCAGAATACTGCTGCTGTCCATTTTCACCAGTTTACCTGCCTGCTCTCCTTGGTTACTTCTCAGGCCTGCAATGCCCGAGGCCTTCACTCCTCAGTTAATAACCCCTGGATTTGCTTTATGTACTAACCCTCTTCGGTCTGTTGTATATCTGGAAATGCTTCTGCCTGTCTGACCTGCCAGCAATATGGTACTACCTCATTTCCTCTTGTGCTTTTGCACCTGTTAAGCCCACCAGAGAATAGCAGGTCAGCAAGACTTTTACTCCTGCCTCAGTAATTCACCCTCTGCTTGTGTATCAGACCATTATCCTCACCTTATCATTCATGGATAACACAGTTTACCAAATCTCAGTTCCTTCTTCACCTGCTCAGCCTGACTATTGTTGGCCATTAGTCACTACCTGACCTGCAGTATTTCCTCCAGTCATGTTCCGTGGCTTTATCCCCATACCACCCGTCTGTACTGTACTCCTCAGCCATTTCCCTTGGGCTATCTATTCCATAGAGTCATGATTCCCCTGCTCTGCAATGCTCCTGTCAGCTCAGTGGATCTCTACAGTGCTGGCTTATTTCCAGGGATACACCACTATACTCCCGTGGCTAACAACCACCCCTTTTTGGACAGTCAGGATATCTACTCATGTTTTAGACATTCACCCTGCAGCTCTAGGACTGGACATCCTCCATATGTGATAAGGCCATTGCTTTCTCGGATCCATTCTGCAGATTTTCCTTCCTCCAGCCATCCTTATTCATCAGTCAACCAGCCAATGTGACAACTGACCAGTTCCCCTCAATCCCCGGATTGGACCTACGTGGAGTTTCCATCTCTCTTAGCCCTCTCTCAGGCTGACCTGCATGGAAATCTAGTCCGTCTTGCTAGCCTACGTGGAGACCTAGCTTGATATTCACCACCTCTACCATTCCTTAGGCTGACCTACATGGAGCTCCAGCCCATCACACTAGCCTACATGGAGGTCTTGCTTAACTCATGTTCCCTACTTCCCTTAGGCTGTCCTACATGGAGGTTCAGCTGGTCCAGCTAGCCTATGTGGAGGCTAGCCTAACTCACACTTGTGCTCCTTCTTCAGGCTGACTTTGTGGAGGCTTAGCCGGTCCCACTAGCCTACGTGAAGGCCTCACTCGATTCTCATTCACCACTCATACCTCTGGCTGACCTACATGGAGTTCCAGCCTGTCCTGCTAGCCCATGTGGGGGCTTAGTATCATTCTATTGCTGCTGTCCTTTGACAGACCCGTTGTTTACTTGCTCATCCGAGCACACAATTATCATTAGCTGCTGTCTGCCTCAGATCGTCTCAGCTGAGGATCCTGCTTCTGCTTCATATTTCAAGATTAAAAGGACAGTAGTCATCTTCTGCCTCCCAAAAGAGACTTAGCTGTTTGTCTAACATAAAAAGTCCCCGAAATTATTTTTCTCCTTCAAACTCCAGTATTGTCCACTTCAGTTTACTCCAGCCATTCCAAGGATATGATGCCGCTCCCAACAATTTACTGAATGTGCCTTATGGAACATACTCAACCTATACTCCAATGGATGTTGGACTAGGATTTGCTTACCGGACGTGCTACTGGCTTTCTGCATGGACACTTATCATCAGTACTTCAACTACAAGGTTCTACTAGCAATCACCTCAAGATCTACTCTTCAATCAAGACTCGAGATTTGGATTATTCTATGACTTATTCCTCTTAGTTTATTTAGGATTACTGTCCTTTAATATGTCCAGAGGATGGGCAGGTCAGTAGCCATGGGTCCCTGGAGGTTTTCCCCTAAGTGGGGGGGGGGTTCTCCTGAGTGTTACTGGCCACACTCTCTGGAGTTGGAGCAGGTAATCATCTAGTGATTACATTTTTTTGGGGGGGCCTTCCCTTCCACCCTCAAGTAAGCATTCGGCCAAAGATGGGATACAGAGAAAGGCCAAAACATCAAGTTCTAACAGTTACAATAGCTCATTCAGTTCAAAGCATCTAAGCACTAATCATATCCAATCCAGTTCCTATGCACTATAACCACTGACTTATGTCCATATCCAGTGCTAACATATCTAAGCACTAACGATATCATCCAGTTCCTACATCCTGCAAGCACTGTCCTATGTTCTGTTCTAGCTCTAATGTATCTAAGCACCAACCATTACTTTCAGTTTTACATATCACAAGCATTGAGCTATGTACCACACATAGAACCTTGAAACTGTTTAAGGCATAGTAACTTATAGAGTTTTAGAATTATTTAATTGCTCATAAGTTCAGCTTCCTAATGACAGTCCTTCCAGTGGTCCACTTTAGGTGTATTTTGTCATTGCACTTACACTCTCTTTACAATAAAATCTTCTTATTGCATCTGGAGTCATGCCTGCTTATTCTTGTAATCAGGTGAGCATTAGGTTTAAGTGAATGAGAATGAGCCCATAGTCCCTTAGACGATGGCAAAAGGTATGTGCCCAACTCAACCAGGATTGTTGAAAGTCAAAGAGTCCAAGGCAGTACACGCTTCTAACATGATGCCTTTTGTACTGTACTAAAAAGTGCAAGTGGTTCTGCTGGAAGGATGATAGAAGAGACCCTAGTACTCAAATGTCACTGGTGGTTGGAATTATAGTAAAAGGGTGACTACAGCAGTCGTGTTATGATGACCCAGGTAAAATGCGCACTAATTACCAACACCAGTGCTGCTCCCAGCAGGTGGAATGGTGGAAGGATACTTCAAATTCTAAGGAAGGTGGATGGTACCACCTGACAAAGAGAGGTGGGAGTTGTGAATGAGGTTCAGCTATTTAAGTAATAATGCACAACAGGGTGTGGGTTGTGCTGAGATCATCTCACGCCTGGGGTGGTTGGGCACAAGGCCGCAGGCCCTGGAGTGCATCATTGCTATTATACAATAGCTCGTTGTTAGAAAAAAACAAAAAAAGATGGAAAGAAATATACTTAAATTAATTTCTTGTTATGTTTTTAATGGGTAGGCATACTTTATAAAAAAAATAGTGCTGATTTCTTTCAGCCAGTAGGTGGATCTGCTGCATTTGTTGTGTGGCTCTGCACTTCACATACCAATTGTGTTACTGCTGGCAGACTTGTTAGTAGTCTGCGCTTTGTCCATGTGTTTTTTCTCCCAGTTTTGTTTTTCTGTGTTTGAGTGTGTATTTCCTTATTTTGCTGCTGCATCGTCTCGGAATTAGAGAATGCCGGTGCCCTCCCCCACCCCCACTCTGACAAACAGATCACCCCTTGTCATTGCTTTGAGAATGGAGGTAGGGAGAATGTTTTTGAGTTTTTTATGTTATAGTTATGAGGAAAAAAATACAGACACATCAGTTAGGTGACGAGTGAGCACTGTAGAAAGAGCTGTGCGCTGACTCTTTAAACACATGCTTGCTCACTGGCACATTCGCTCAGTCCTGTTTTGTGAAAGGGATCGCGGTCTTGCAATTTAAAAAAAAGAATAATGAGTAATGACAGAGATTATGGGGTTCTAAAGAGGATGCTTTTTTTTTTTTTTTATAACTGACTGAATCTGGCCCCGTTTTGGATCAGTGAGTCTGGTCGTCAAGTGGGAAGCACCGAAATGACTGTGGCAGGGGAAGTTGAGGAAATAAGCGGTTTGGATTTTCAAGCATATTTTTAAGCACACTGATTATTTTTTCGGTCTTGTGGTCATCTTTCAGCCTGACCTTCATACAGTGAGGTTGTGCTGAGATAACCTCACTTGTGAAGGAGGGCAGTGACCAATGAGATTACAGAATTCTTTCTTGCCATTGTATAATTTTCTGTATTTATTTATAACCAGGGAGAAGAAGACAAAGTCACAGGGAAAAGGGGTAGACTTAACACTCTAGAATTCATATAAGAGGAAGACTCTAACCTGTAAAGGTAATATAATGCAAAAGCTATGAGTCTCTATCACTGTTAGAGTATTGTAATTCAAAAATGATATGAGCATCTAAACTGTAAGAGCACTGTAATTACTGTCCAGGTCACTCTGCCATTTCCTATAAGAGGAAGACTCTAATTACTGTTCAGGTCAGTCTGCCCTGACCCCAAGGTGTACATCTACCAAAGTTACTACTCCACTGGAGTACTCTAGACCTGAGAACGGTTACTGCATGCTATAGAAAGACTCTAAAAATGATACAATTTGCAATTTGTGCACAGCTATTCTAGTCTCTGTCCATGTGATAGCTGATCTATTGCAGAAAGGAAAGGGAAACAAGTAAGAACCTGGAAGGGAACAAGCAGGCTTACTGGCTGGCATGGCTATGGAAGCTTCTGTGGGACTAAAGAGATGTGGAGAGGCTTTTTTAAACAGGCCATGGATCCATTGTCTACACCCCCTGGGTTGCCAGAAACAAGGAACAAATACAAGAACTCTTTCAGCTCAAAACCTGCTGGTAGGCCACCGGAAACAAAGAACAAGTGCAGGAACTCTTTGCACAAAACACACTGGTGGGCTGCTGGAATGCAGCAAAAAAGAACAAGAGCAAAGGATCTGGCCACAGTCCTATGGTGGACAGCAAGGATGAGACGATGGATGCAGAAGTCACACTGCCACAGCCTTCTTGTGGACTGCCAGGAGATGATACCAGAGGCAGGAGACCACCCTGCCGCAGCCCTCTTGTGAACTGCTGGGACGTGATACAGATGCAGGAGACCACTCTGCCACAGCCCTCTTGTGGACTGCTGGGACACTATACAGATGCAGGAGAGCACCCTACCACATCCATCTTGTGGACTGCTGAGACATGATACATGTGCAAGAAATTTTGGGAGGACCCCACAGAAACTGAGAACTAGGATGAGGATATATTCAGAAGTCTAGCAGATGGTAGAGTTTTGGGCATCGAGGCTGGACAAGTCAAAGATAAATGTGAAACAGTAAATGGGCCATTGATTTGGGAAATGGGAACAGAAGATTTTGAAGAAGCTGTCATGAAGAAGGAAAACAACAAAACAGATGACTGGATATGCATGGGGCCAGGCTGTAAACTGTTACTAGCAGAAAACAACAAACATGACGTTGCAGAGGTACTGCTGTGGACAAGGATCTTTGGAAGATCCTGCTGCATACTGATTCTGGAATTAACTTGCTATGCTACTGGATGCTGACACACTGTGGGGTAACTGCAGCTTGGAGCAATTGCAGTCACACACCAGTTTTGGGGCAATTGACCAGTTTCAGGGGCAATTGACCAGTTACAAAAGCAAACAGATGACTTTGGGGCAGTTGACCAGTTCCAAGGGCAATTGACCAGCTCCAGGGGCAATTGTCCAGTTATTGGGGCAAACAAACAACTTTGGGGCAGTTGACCAGTTCCTGGGGCAATTGTCCAGTTACTGGGCAAACAAATGACTTTGGGGCAATTGATCAGTACCAGGCACAATTGTCCAGTTACCAGGGCAAACAAATGACTTTGGGGCAATTGACCAGTTCTAGGGACAATTGTCCAGTTACCAGGGCAAACACATGACTTTGGGGCAATTGACCAGTTCCAGGGGCAATTGTCCAGTTACCAGGGCAAACAAATGACTGTGGGGCAATTGACCCATTCATACAGTTCTCAGGCAATACAACACCATTAAAACAGTTCATAGGCAGTAAATACAGTTTAGGTACAGTCTCAGATGTATTACCACTTTGAAATGCCCCAAATGCCCTCTTGCCCCAGCACTAGCCTAATTAAGGAGCCACTAGCCAACTCCTTCCTTGGCCACCTCTATAGGTGGTCCGAAGGTGAGAAAATATTTTAAAAGCCTCTTTCCCCCACCAATGCGACTGCAGTCACTGTCACAAGCTCGAGCAAGGCAACAGAGGTTCCAGAACCAACCTCATACTTCCTGGAATGATGAAACCCACTTGCTAGTGGCTCAGGAACTAAGGGGTGCATTGTAAGCTATAGGGCACCTGAGCTTGCTAGCCTTTTTCCCCTCTAACCCAGCTGTGGCAATTTCTGCAGAGCTTAATTATGATGCTGCCATGCTTGCTGCCAAGCTTGCATGGGATAGACATAAAGGAATTCTGGAGGTCAGGGGTAAGGAGCAACAGACTTCTAGGAAAACATAAACTGAACTTACAAGCTCAAATGGGCAGACTGGGTGGGCCACAGGCCCTTATCTGCCGACACTGTCTATGTATCTATGTAACAGCTGACCCCTTCCTGTTGCTGGCTTTCTTGGGGCTTAACTATAAAAATTACAAGAGAGAGCTTCTGGGCACACTAACCCTTTTCCCACTAACCCAACTGGTAAGAACTGGAGCTTTACACTGCCCCAGTTACTCCTCCCTAGCCCTTCTGGCTCTTTAGTATAGCAGAGGCATGTCCTGCCCCCTTTAATTCTCTAGAGGCTGCTTTAAATAAAGTATTTATTTACTTAACAGGGTTTACTGCCCTCGGCTTTTCCCTTAGGGAGCTTACTCATGAGTATTAAATTCTTTTAGAAGGGCTCTCTACCGGGAAATGCCACCTTGAGGCATTGCTTTGCCCAAAATGAATAAGAATTTATTTGAATTCCTTGTCCATTGGACCACACCTCTCCTGGCTCTTGGCCATTTCCCCTTGCGCCTTACAGGAGCTTTTGAACTTTATTTATTTCTTCAAAAGTTCAGGTGGACACCGCTCTTCTTATGATGCTGCCAATTCACTGCCCTGGCCCGGGGTGAAGAAAAATGGTACAGAGAGGCTGGGAGATCTGGCAGATGGAGGGACTTGTGGGTGGAACTGCAGGCAATGCGGCAGATGACCAGAGGCCTCGCTGGTCCTCTTCCCTCTCTGTTTGGATACCGCCACTCAGTCATGCTACAAATGGGGAATAACTTTCTTTTACTTTAAAAAATGTGCAAGCATTTAACAAAAGGGCCTAAACAGAGCCCACACCAAGATGGATCAGGACTTCAGGACTGTGACACATAACACGGGACCCGACGCTGGCACAGAGGGCAAGAGGTGGACCACAGGTAACACTACCACTAACCTGTGTCCCCTCTCTCCCTTTTCCACAGCAACAGACATCTTCTTTTCATCTGGGTTATCTGAGAGCACTCCCTTGGACTCTTCTATGTCCCAGCAACTGGCGGTGCCTGATTGACCACCTCACTGGCCCGACTTCAACTACTGTGCAACCAGAGTTCAGGACACCATGTCCCTGGCAATGCTGGCTGCCCTCCAACAGCCCAGTATGGGCTTTAAAGATGTTCCCTAGCTCACGCTGTTCACTTCTGGGGGGAAATCTTGAATGGAGTAGGCAGTCAGGGACAGCACATGAAAACTTTCTCTTTTTTTTATTCTTTACAGCAGCTACTCTGCTTATGGGGGGAGAACACACTAACGGGGGCCCCCTACCAACTGCCCTCTGTCTGCCCACACTGACCTGGGGGCATTTTACTTATTTAATTAATTTCTGTTGTGCCTCCAACTTTGGGGCACTACAATCACCTCTCATGATTCCTGATTCAATCAATCAATCATCAATCAATCAATCAAAGTCTTTATTTAAATCAATCAAAGTCTTTATTTAACCAGGCAATCACCATTGAGCAAGTTCATTTTCAAGGTGGACCTGGGTTTGTTAACAAGGAACAAGGAACAATATACATTGGATGCAACACACAAGAAAATAGTAATAATACAAATAAAGTGATATACAGTAATACAGTATATACGAAGTATCAGCAGGTAGCATTGACAGTAGTATATGTTTGGAACAGAAGATACAGCTTGTTTTGGGTAGGACACAATTTTTCATAAAAGTAAAGAAATATACATATCAGGTGCACCGAACACAAATATAGCCTAATATAAAAAGATATATAGTGATACGGTATGGAGAATTTAGAGCTGGAACCAGGGTCAAAGGAATGTGGAAGGGACAGATATGGGGGTAGAAAAAGGGGAGAGGGAAGAGTCGATTATTTATGTGATCAGTCTTTTAACAGTAGTAATTAGAGTGTGCTTGGACTTATAGGAGTCACTATTTAGGGTAGACAGGCACAGGACTCCTTATTATGATGTAGATATAGAGATTTAAAAGCTGCTAGGCTGATGGGGTGAGTTAATTTCAAAGTTTTTTGCAGTTTGTTCCACAGTTGAGGGAGCACAAAGCTGATGGCTGCTCTGCCAATGCGAGATTTTGCTTTGTAAACATAAAAGTAGATATATGAGGTGCTTCTCAGGGAATACTTCCCCAGAGTGCACAAAGGTAAACAGACAGAGATATACTGGGGGAGTTTATCTGAAATAGCTTTGCATGTCAAAACCGCAGCATTTTTTTGCCGTCTGTAAGCAAGGGATGACCATCCCACTGCCGTGTACAATGCACAGTGGTGGGTTGAGTATGGAAGACCTGTGATAAATCTTATGGCTCTGTGATAAAGCGTATCAACTTTGGCTAGGGTACCTGCAGGTCCCTGACTATATAGAAAGTCTGCGTAAACCAATAGGGAAAGAAAGTTAGTTTGAACCAGTTTCAGTTTAGCATCTCTTGTGAGGAGATTATTAATCCTAAAGAACAGACCAAGTCTTTGTTTAAGTTGCTTTGCCAGTTCTTCTAAGTGATCTGTGAAAGTAAGTCTATGGTCTAACCAGACCCCCAGGTACTTGAACTTTGGTATGTAGTCCAACTGCTCACCTAGAATGGTAGTGATCTGCAGGAGTGTCCCAGCAATTGCAGGATTTATTGCATTTTGAAGGGGAGAGAGTAACATTGCTTTGTTTTGTTTTTCGCATTTGAGAACAGTTTCTGGTTTATAAGCTGATGTAGCAGCAGATTAAATTCATTTTGAAGGGCTTTACAGGCCACTTCAGGTGTGGGGCTACTAGCTTAGAGTGCCGTATCATCCTTGAATAGGTGTATTTGTGCTTTTTGATGGGAGCATCTATGTTGTTAATATAAATGGTGAAGAGCAAGGGACCAAGAATGGAACCTTGAGGTACACCCCTCAATAGGGGTTTTGGTAGAGAAATTTCCCCTTCTGCCTTTACTTGTTGAAGTCATCCTAAGAGGTAGTTGGAGAACCATTTAAGGGATGGGGAATCCAAACCAATGTTCTGGAGGGACGACAATTCTTTCACAGACCTCAGCCACATACTCCCACCAAACTTCTTTGACCCACCCGTAGGAATCCACCACCCCACCCAGGCACAACACCCCACCTTTCCGGCTCAAAACAATCTCCTGCAATAAGGCCAAACACTACCTGACAAAAGCCTGAAGAAACAAAACGTATCGCAGTGACTCTTTAGATCTCAAGATCCTCCAGCTAATGCTAGACTCGACCCTCCCTCACCTCACCAAAATATTCTACCAATCATTATGCCTAGGGCAATTCCCAACTCTCTGGAAAAGGGGAATTATCACACCAATTCTAAAAAAGGGTGACCCAACCGATCCAGGCAACTACAGGCATATCACGATACTTCCCCCCTCTCTCTAAAGCTCTTGAAAGAATAGTGTCAGACCAACTCACTGGGTACCTGACAAAGCACTCCCTGCTCTGTCAAGAACAACATGGTTTCAGAACAGGACACAGCACCACCACAGCACTCCTCAAACTTACATCCTACATACATGAGGCTCTTGACGAGGGGGAAACAGCAGGCGCAATCTTCGTAGATCTAACCAAAGTGTTCGACACTGTCAGTCATGACCTACTGTTACATCTACACCCCTTCCTCAACCTTGCTCCAGACACAATACACTGGTTTAAGAACTACCTCACTGACCGAACACAAGAAGTTAAAATTAACACCACCCTATCCACCAAGCAGTCAGCTCATTTGGGTGTACCCCAAGGATCAATCCTAGGCCCGCTACTATTCACCCTCTTTCTTAACTCAATCCCAAGCACATGCAATGGTAAGCAACTGCTCTATGCAGACAACGCAGTAGTTTATTGGAAAGCTAGCACCTCAAACTCCCTCAAACACAAGCTTTAAATTTACTTCCAGGAACTAGAAGACTGGTTCACAAAGCAATGGTTAATACTAAACTATACCAAAACAAAATCCATGATCTTTGCGCACCAACAAAGCCCCTATAATAGCTCCCACCTAAACATCTCCAACTACCAGGGCACCAAAATTGACCAGGTCACTCACTTCAAATACCTTGGCATCACACTTGACACATCACTCATCTATCACACACACATCAACCACCTCTCCTCCTCAGTAAACACCAGACTAGGGACCCTCTATAGGCATAGACAATGCCTCCCACTGCAGGCCCTACATCTGGCAGTGACCAGCTCGGTCTTATCTTTGGTAGACTATGGTATAATAATATATGGAACGGCTGACCCCACGGCCCTAAAATGAATCAATCTTGCCCTCAACAAAGCCAGCCATCTGGTCACAGAAAGTGACAGACTTATCCACACCTGCGACCTCTACAAAAAAGCTGACTGGCTGACCTTCAAAGGTAGGCTAAAATACCATACCTGCCTCCAAGCCAAGAAAATTCTACTTAAGAAGGCACCCACTGGCCTGCACTCCCTAATAAAACCTAACACCCACAGGAGCACCCCAAGGCACCTAGCAAATATGCCCATCCATGTCCCCCACCGAAGGACCGCACTAGGCCAAAGGTCCTTTAGTTATCGGGCACCTACCTGGCTCAATGAACTCCCCCTTCCCATCTCACAGGCCCCAAGACTAGGCCTGTTTAAAACCAGCATCAAGAGGCACCTCATATACTCAGGGACGTGTAGCTGCAACTGAGCACACTACACCACCTAGACGCAGGGTTGACAACCAACCCTGAGACGATACTTAATTTCTGCAAATGTAGTTACAAACTATGGAAAGTACTCATGTATCTCCCTTATGTTGCATGTTCTATAGACCCAGGGCTGCTAAGCAACCCTAAAGAGACTATTCAGTATCTGTGTTTGTATGATGTCATTATGTCAGCACCACTGTATAACACTAAGCAATGATACATGTTGTTTTCTCGCATAACCTGTGTGTTTGTCCAGACGTGGAGCCTTTGTAAAGGAGTCTCTGACTCAAAGGTTGTAATTCCGAAACTTTAATAAATAAATAAATAAATAGACGGTATCGAACGCCTTGCTTAGGTCCAAGAAAACTGCGCAGACATTTTTTTTGTCTAATTCAAGCTGCCAGTCATTTGTCACCTTAGCTAGAGCAGAACTTGTACTGTGTTGTGCTCTAAAATCGGATTGTAATGGGCTGAGCAATTTTTCTGCTTCCAGGTACTTCCGAAGCTGGGAGTTCACTATTTTCTCCAGTATCTTTGACAGGATTGGAAATAGGGAGATTGGCCTGTAGTTATTGAGGTCACTAGGATCTCCTGACTTAAACAAAGGGACCACAAGTGCATTTTTCCAAATGGGCGGTAGGTCACCCTGGGACAAGGATAAGTTGAAGAGATGAGTAATTAGGACTGCGAGGACACAGTAGCCGACCTTTAAGAAGTACGGGTCAATGAGTCGGCCCCAGCACTTTTCCTAGTGTTCAGCTGAAGGAGAAGATCTTCGACTTCTTTCAGGAAAGTAGGCTGCAGAGAGAAGGATGGAGTGGGGATGGGTTTTTCTTGTGTATCCAATCTAAGTTATTGGCAGAGGATATTCACGGGAGAGAAGTCAAAGGCGAGCCCTGCAGTAGCAAAATGATTATTGAGAGCATCGAGGATAGATGGTCTGTCAGAAATGACAGTATTGTCGATCAATAATTTAGTAGGTAGGGAATTTACAGTGGTGTGACCTTCAATGTCTTTGATAGTCTTCCAGAATTTGGAGGCATTTCTTGAGGAGCTCTCCAGCTGACAGTGGTAGAAATTAGCTTTGGCTTCTCTGACCATTTTGGTGCAGAGGTTCCTCGCCCTCCAGAAAGAATTCCAGTCATTTATTAAATTAGTTTTCTTAGCAGTTCTCCAGAGTACATCCCTACTCCGCAAAGCATCTTTCAGGTCTTCTGTAAACCACCAACAGGATTTGTTTCTGGCACAAACTTTTACTATGGGAGCATACTTGTTGAGATCACCTAGCACAATTTCTGAGAAAGTATCATAAGCCATAGTCAGGGACTTGGTTTGATAGAAGTCTTGCCATCACATGGAGTCTCTTAGGTCTGATATATACCCATGGAGATCAGAGTTGAGTATGCACCTTTTGAAGGAGAATTTTGGTACAGTTGTGGATTTAAGAGTGGATCTTACACACTTGATGACGCAATGGTCATTAATATCAGAGAAAAAGATGCTAGCATGGGAGAATAAATGGGGTTTGTTAACTAAAATGATATCCAAGAAAGTACTGCTATTAGGGTTGAGCTTGTTAGGATGAGTAGATTAATTTATTAGCTGTGACAACCCAAGGGAATCACAGAACATTTTAAGTGGGGTGGATGCACTGGAGAGCCAGTTTCAGTTGAAGTCCCCTAGTATGATACACTCTGAAGATGCCAAACCCAGGATGTTTTCGAGATGTTTTAACAACTGTAGTCCAGCTGATGGGAGTCTGTAGCATCCTATTATACATAATGAGACACCGGTGGCAATTTCAATCTTTAATGACAAGCTTTTGAATTCTTTTGGGACAGAGGCTGAGTCAATTATGGAGGCAGGGAATTTATCCTTGATGTAAATGGCTACCCACCACCTCTGGTTTGCCTGCCGGCTCTGAACAAAGAGTAGGAGGGGATGTTAACTTCATTGTTACTGGTTGCCGGTCAGAGCCAGGACTCTGGTATCACCAGAACATATGGAGCAGTATGACATACCCAGGCCTGAACAGAAATTATTTTTTTTTTAATAGGCTACATACATTAACATGCAAGAATGTAAGCCCCTTGAGGCTTTGTAGCTCTGCTGGGGATTCCATGGGTGCCAGAGGGCCTGGATTAAGCTCAACATTTCCAGAGCATAGTAAAAGCAGGAACAAGAGTTTCCTGCAGAATCCTAGAAAAATAGTGGGTTGCTGGGTCTTCTTTCAGTTACGTGATTTGTCTGCGGCATCATAGTGAGTTCTGAGGCTTGTTCCCAGTTTTTCTGATGCTGCATACCATAATACCCTGAATGAGAGAGTCAATGGGAGTAAGGGGGAGTATGCAGAAGGTGGTGTAGCCCTGTGGGCAGGCTCTAGGAGAGTTCCTGTATGCTGGTGCAGGTGAAGGACCAGCAGCAGGCTAGGGGAAGTTAGAGCACATACAAGTTCTTCTACTTGATAGGAAAAGTCCCGGTTGGACAATGTAAAAAGAGAGCCATTCTCCACTCTAGGAGTTATTTTTTGATTCATGTTCGGGTTCCATACATGTACGATGAGCAGAGACAAGCATAGAAGCAGGTAATATGCCCTCATTATGAGACTATCACCCAATGGGCACAGCAAGTGCGGGCAAGAGAAGGAATTCTCAATGAAGGAGAATTTCTTAATCCCTGCAGAATACTACTATAGGCAGTGGAGCCTGAAGCAGTAATCCTTAAGTACAGCTCCTAGTCAGGCTAATAAGAAAAGAGTTCACCTGAATAGTAATAGGGGCAGAGAGGCTTTGAAGCAAATTTTTAGCTGCTACTCTGGAGCAGAGTAAGTACTAGAGAGATCACCTGACCTAAATCAACTGCCTTAGCAAGACAGGATATGCTAGTCAGCAATAAGCAAACCTAAAGTGCCAAAATGGTATGCCTCAGCAAGACAGAATGAGATAAAGCTGCTAGAAGGCTTAGTTGCAAAAAGGGGATGGGAGGAATTGCAGTTGTTGACAGTAAGTAACCAATTAATTGAAACATCAGATAGGAGTGGGTGGAGACTGTGTGCATTTAAAGGAGGCCTGGGAGGGGGAAGGGGGTGGGACAAAAAATCAAGGGGAAGTTTGAAAAACTAGCACTGAATCAGTGCACATACAGTTGGAGAGAAACTGCAGCAGGGGGGAATGGTAAGTTACTTTACACAGGCCGAGCAGAACAGGCTAAATTAAAATATATAAATTAGAAGCCGAGTACAGGGATGCAGGCTTACATTAAGCCACATGTCTCAGGTGCTCCAGTCTCAGGTGAGTGAGACCAGCCAATCAGGGAGCTCTACACAGGCATGGAGCCAATAGTGCTACCCTGAGAAGGTGCTGAAATTGAAAACAGCAAATTGCAAGTGATGATCCAGTTCAGCAGAAAAATCAAGGGGAAGTTTGCAGAGCTAGCACTGAATCAGTGCACATGCAGTTGGAGAGAAACTACAGCGGGGAGGGAATGGTAAGTTACTTTACACAGGCTGAGCAGAACAGGCTAAATTAAAATATATAAATTAGAACTGAGTACAGGGATGCAGGCTTACATTAAGCCACGACTCAGGTGCTCCTGTCTCAGGTGAGTGAGACCAGCCAATCAGGGAGCTCTACACAGGTGTGGAGTCAATAATGCTACCCTGAGAAGGTGCTGAAATTGAAAACAGCAAATTGCAAGTGATGATCCAGTTCAGTGTTCACACAGCCCAGAGAAATCGTGGCAATTTTTCAAGCATCGTACCTTATCTATCTCTTTGGGGGGGTGGATCAGGCTCCTTGCACCGTAGAAGTGCTATGGCTGAATCATGACCACTGCCCCGTGGGGGCAAGTGGCACCTTATCTATCTCTTTGGGGGTGCCCCTTGATTGCCTAGTTAAACTGCAGAACTGACAGATCCCACTGTTATGTCTGGGTTATATATCACCAACTGACCCACATATAACCATAGCTTTATACACTTACAAGTATTAGTGCCTTACCACAGTCATATAATGTTTTATCTTGTTTTATTACTTATATTAGTGTTCTTTATTATATTTGCTATGCTCATATTTGTCTGTAATGCATTTACCTATATGATATGTTTCTGCCATATATTCTGCAATACTCATAATCACTCATATTCTGCAGTTTTCCACTATTGTGACACGTTGTTTGCTCTTCTAATGACATTGCATGTGTTATCAGACTCAATGTCTCCAGTGAGATGGATAACAGGTTGCAGACTATGAATTTCCATTGTTTAGAGATTCAGAGATTCTTCCTTACTTTGCAACTTCATTTCCTATGTAATTGCCCAAGACAGCCACCTTATTTACTTGCCTTATTTAATGCTGTATGTTTATCATATCTGTATTTGCACTTCTATCAGTTATATATAATTGTATGCACACTAGCTCCTCAGAGAGAGAGAGAGAGAGAGAGAGAGAGACCGTACTTGAAGAATGGTGGGAAACTGACTCCCTTGTGATTGCTTTGCTTCATTTGTTATGGTGTGAACATTGTAATAAACTTATTTTATTACTTCTTCTTGTTGTTACTTTCCTTGTCCAGCATACCATGCAAAGAACCTGGGGTGTGATCTTTTCACATTGTAACAAAGGCGAGCCAGCCTGTCATGGTTTTGTCTGGCAAAGAATAACACTCATTTTACTTTGTGACTTGAGGTCTGAGAAATGACTTTCCTCAGAAGCAAGTAGCAATGAGTTTGGCAGGCTAGGGACTCTGTGTGCAGACTGCTACTCGTTGTTTTGTGAATTCTTCTTTCATGGGAGTTCACAGTTGCCATCCATCTGTGTGTGTTTGGTTGTTGTGATTTCAAGCACAGCAGTTAACCCACAGAACTTTTTAAAGATTGTCCTGCTTATTGATATGTCTAAAATATGCACAGGGTTGAGAGAGGACATCTCGGCTTATCTCACTGCAAAAGGTGTGTGGGACGTGCTTAAATAAGAAATAGTTAATTATAAATGTTTTGGATCTGATTATGTTGATCTGTGTGCAGTATATTGAAATGAGACAGTCAACTACAATGCAATCCGTTAGAGGGCTGCTTTGGATGCTTTCAAGCCTAATAGGTTTAATGGCTACTGATCAATCTGTGGCTGAACCGTCTGATGTTTGTTATAGACTTCCATGAGGAATCATCCTCATTAATGTGATTCACAGATCAAAAATTGGTCTGTTCTGACCCTGGAGGGTGTTTTAAATGGAAAGTACATCTGGCAGGGTGTTGCCCTGTCCTAGTTTTCATGTTTGTGCTGAATACACTTTACAGTAATTATATCTTTTGGTTGATCCACCTTTCATTGCATTTGATAACATACAGACATACGGACATACAAAATTGCCAGCAGATACAGGACATTTGGTCTGTCTAGTCTGCTCTAGTGTGCAGCACTTCAGTCCATTAGACTGCAGCTGCCCACACCTCCCTAATACCTCCCCATCTCCCACCCTCCTAATTTGTACCATCCCTTTGAATCTCTTCCAGCCCCCCTTGAAGCCCCCAACACTCTGCAATGATAACACTTCCTCTGGCAGAGCGTTCTGGGAAATAGTGCCTCCTCAGTTCCCTCTTGAACCTGCCCCATTCCAGCTTCATAGAGTGTCCCCTAGTTTCCCTTCCACCTTTCAAATTGAACATACACCTGGTGTCTACTTTGTTAAAACCCTTCAGGTACTTGAAGGTCTCAATTATATCCCAACTCTCCCTTATTTCCTCCAGGGTATACATATTGAGCTCTCTCAGTCACTCCTCATATGGTCTGTCCCCCAGCCCCAGGATCATTTTTGTTACCCTGTGCTGTACCCGCTCCAGTAGTTTGATGTCCCATTTCAAGTAGGGGTGCCAGAATTGTACACAGTACTCTAGGTGCGGTCTCACCAGGGACCTGTAGAGGGGCAAGATGACTTCCCCACTCTTAGAAGTAATCCCCCTTGCTATGCACCCTAGCATCCTGTTTGCCTTCGCTACTGCCTTCCTGCACCAAGCAGAGTGGTTCGTCTCCTCGGTTACTAGCACTTCCAGATCCTTCTCCTCCCTGAAACATAGAAACATAGACTTTGATGGCAGATAAGGACCACTTGGCCCACCTAGTCTGCTCCTTTCCCTACCTACTGGATAAGCTGCAGAACCTAGTTAACCAACAACTTATTTATTCCTACCCCCACAAGAATTGTCTTATGTCGGTCCCATGCATTCTTATATTCTACCACAGTTTTAGACCCCACAACCTCCTCAGGAAGGCGGTTCCATGTGTCCACCATCTTCTTTGTGAAAAATTACTTCCTCTCATTGCCTCTGAGCCATCCCCTCTCTGTCTTTAAATTATGCCCCCTTGTTCTTCCACATCTCTTTTTCTGAAAGATGCTGCCTTCTTGGACTTTGTTGATTCCACTGAGGTACTTAAAAGTTTCAATCATGTTCCCCCCTCCTTCCTTTCCTCAAGGGTATACATATTAAGTTCCTTTAGTCTCTCCTCATTTGGCTTCTCTTGCAGACCCTTCATTATTTTAGTTGCCCTAATCTGAACTGCCTCCATCTTGTCTATGTCCTTGCAGAGATAGGGTCTCCAGAACTGGACGCAGTACTCCAGATAGGGTTTCACCAACTGTCTGTACAGAGGGATAACAACTTCTTGTTTTCTGCTAGTGATGCCTCTCAATATACATCCTAGAAACATAGAAACATAGACTTTGATAGTAGATAAGGACTGCTTGGCCCACCTAGTCTGCCCATTTCCCTACCTACAGGATATGCTGCAGATCCTAGTTAACCAACAGCCTATTTCTTTCTACCACCCCCACAAGAATTGCTTTATATCTGTCCCATGCATTCTTGAATTCTCCCACAGTTTTAGACCCACAACCTCCTCAAGAAGGCTATTCCATGTATCCACCATAATCTCTGTGAAAAAATACTTCCTCACATTGTCCCTGAGCCGTCCCCCCTCTATTTTCAAATTGTGTCTCCTTGTTATTGTGCATCTCTTTTTTGGAAAGATGCTACACTCTTGGACTTTGCTGATTCCACTGAGGTACTTAAAAGTTTCTATCATGCCCCCCCTCCCTCCTTTCCTCAAGGGTATGCATATTAAGCTCCTTTAGTCTCTCTTCATATGGCTTCTGTTGCAGATCCTGCACCATTTTTGTTGCCCTTCTCTGGACTGCCCCCACGAACTGTTCCAGGGACTGTGTGTGGCCCTGCAGCCATCACCATCAACGCATTGTAGGTCCTGTATCTGTGCAATATTGCTTGCAACAGGGGCAAGGCTTGGTACACAGTGACTCTTGGTAGTCACACCACATTGAAGCATGGTCTGGTAATACATCACAAAAGCCAGCCACCCAAGGTCAGTCGTTGAACCCCCGAGTAAATGTCCCCAGTACGACATCACACGATCACAGACAATAGTCATCTGGGATCTGTGCTACAGCAGTAGCCAGAATCGGGTTGTTGCCTAATATGTGTGCCTGTTGGATGTTAACATTGACTGCATGACAGTACAGAGTGATATCAGGACATACAGACGTAGTGTAAATCCTTACCATAGCTTGAGGCAGTCCTTCTTGGATGTACTGCTGGCTCACCTTTCTTAGCCTTAGGGAAGAACACCTTCACCTTCTTGTTCCCCTCTACATCTAAAAGTGGTGATTTACCAGCGTTTTCATTATAATGAATGCAAGGAACAACCTAGAATGTGGGATATAGACAATGTTAACATAGGCCATGCTGTTGTCCATGGTGCTTCTACATGTCTGAACTGAGGTGAAATGGAGTAACTGTTCATGAACATATGTCAGCTTCTGGCATCCTGGTGCAATGTCAGTTCACTAGGTACTGATGCACAGTCCACACTGCTGCTGCTGCTGTGACAATCATGGACATCAGCAACACATGTACAGTCAAAGTCACCATCACTGGGTGTGCCATGGGTAGACGGTCCTCCCTTGCGACATGATACTGGACAAAGCATGATGGATAGACAGTGACTGTTCTGCAGGCACATATGACTCATGTGTGCAGCAGGTGCATGTGTAGTGGACACATTGCACATCATGGGCTTTGTGTGAGTGCACAACCAGTCTGTGTTGGCAGTGTCCATTGTGGTGTACATACACCATCATCATCAGTAGTTACCCATCCATGAACATACTCAAGAACATTACATCCTCCCCTTTTGTGTATCTGTTGGGTTGGGAGGGTGGCTGCTGTGCTGGAAACGTACCCAGCACTGACCCATCCTCTGCCTAGTAATGCAGTTATTTACAGACACGATGATGTTGTTAGCTGTCTGTCATGTTGACAGATACAGATGCATGTCTATGGCACACTACACAGGGCTGCATACACCATGAATATTCACTGAAGGGACAGAACATGTTTAGCTGCACTTTGACATCAGTGTTTTGTGTGTGTGTGTGTGTGTGATGTGCATGTGAAAGATTGTGCATGAGGTCGGCAACAGTATGTCCAACACCGAGATTGCAGCAGAAACAACAGGCACATCACCACTGGTTACGCTATTTGTCAACCTCTGTACGCTGTGCACACAATGATTTCTGCACTGCACACAGATGCACTGGCTCACGTTTCACCAACTGGTCACATCTGCAAGAGAGTGTCACAACATGTATCCTGTTGTGTTGCCTACTTCCTGGCTGTATGCCTCATGGACTTGCTGGTCAGTGTTACAACACATGTCACGGTGATGCAGTGTTGTTTATGAACAACTTCTACAATTGGTGACAGTGGTGCATCATTGTGGAGGCACAGTGGGTCAACCCCCATGTCCTGTCACAGTGGGGTTGCACAGTGTTTGTGGAGAGGTTTGTTACAGGTGTCAACATTCTACATGCAATGCAACAAACATGACAAGGCTGTGGTGCACACAACACTGTGCTGTGAGAAGTGACAAGACATTGGAGGAATACGGGTGACATAGTAGCACCTGTCCAGTACCTAGCACATACCAGTGTTGCAGGATGTGAGGGATGTACAGCACACAGTGGGAATGGTAATGTTTACTAGGATCAATATTCAGGCCTGCCTGATTCAAGGTAGAATGCCATGCCATACCTTCACCCCAACATGTGCACAGTAGATCATGACCGGAAATGCCCCAGACATGTCACAGGGTGTCTGGACATTCCACATGACCCATCAGCCCACATACAGGTGTGACAATGGCCATGTCTCTCAGTCCTTGACTGCTATGACATCACATGTGTGCCCATCTATGTACGGTGACATTACCAGTGTGTAGGGCTGTCAGTGTCCTCCTGTAGTTCCATGTAAGCCTCCATGAAGGACTCCTCACAGGGCTGATACTCTGGGTCATTGTCGTCCACTGTTCCGGAGCCACATGCTGACAGGACTGGTGAATTCACTGGTGTTGAGCAGTGGGGTACAGGCAGTTCAGTTTCACAGGCACAGAACATTGTACACTCCAAAAGAAGGTCACATTGTATGGTGGCTGACTGTGTTTGGGGCTTGGCGTACACACCTATTGCATAGATGACAAGGAACTGTCCCACAATTGGTGTTCAGCATTGTTCACCCTAAGAAGGGGACTTTATCCATGATCAGCACTGCATATCATATGTATATACTGTATGTACCTGGGGACATTTTTGGAAACAGTTCTAAACATAGTTTGGCAGACAGGCAGGAATGTGCACTGCATCATGGGGCATGTCAGTGTCACTGTTGGACAGCAGATGTTGGATTGTTCGGTGTGTTCCATTCCTTCAATCAGCATGACAGGACAGTATCACATTCGATGGTTATGAAATGTATATGGGTGTAGCACACTGAATGCACCTGAGCAACTGTTATGCCCCTAGTGCAGTTACCTCATGGTGGTTTACAGTGGTGGGCCAAGGACACCGGGCAGACTTGAGTTTGCTGACGGTCTTCCATCATCGTGAAACCCAGTTCCACCTGTGGTCCTGATGGACCCTTTGGCTACATTGTTTGACAAAGGGGTGACAGTGGACTGTCTGAGAATGGACTGTTTTGATGTACACACCTATATTGGATGATTGCATGCACACCTCTTTGTATGGATTATCTATACTCAGGTGCCAGAGTTGTACTGTTGTTCTGTAGTGCCACTTCTTGTGATGTGTTACCATTACTTTTCCAAAGTGTCTGTGCATTATCCACCACGGTACTGGGATGGGCTTGCCTGGACATGACACAAAGGCCAGGCTGGCATGTGGGAGACACACATGTATTTGGCACGCAACTATCAACTATGTGGATCACCAGTGTCATCCACATATATCAGCATCAGGTGGGGACATGGTGGGTGTAAAGCACTGCATCAGCTCACCTCCATGTTCTCATACATCATGCACTCTGTTGTACCCTGAGTAATTGTGGATGGCAGTTGTCATGGTGCAGGTACACTGTCAGACAATACATACATAACAGCACTGTCTGTGGGATGTGCAGAACACCATTTCCCATGCTTGGTTGTACTTGTCAGTAGGATATTACCTCTCTATTGACACAATTGTATACAGCACCTAGGGCCTTGTGTGCAGAGCATCATTACCTGTACAGTTACTTCAACATCTTTGTTGGTCAAGGTGACATTGTACAGATTACACTGACCTTTCTGCATCCTCAACACTGCTGTCTGAGTGGACACTGTCCTTGTTCTTCAGGTACACAGTGTGTCGGTGGGTGCACGCATGTTTCCACATGTGGCATGCTCGACAGCAAGAGAGTTGTCTGTAGGCAGGATAAGTATGATTGGGCAATCCTCCACCTCCTTGTTAATCACCTCCAGCTCTGACAATGTTTCCTCAGTGACATCAGCAGGCACCTGTAACACAAGAGGCTGTGTTTGCCACAGTGTACCACAACATTTGACTGCACTCACATGTAGTATTCTTACTATGGAAATGGATGTCACTCACAAGATTTGGATCACTGGGGCCTGGTACATCTTCCCTGGTGTCATGCAACTCAGTATCACATTCCATCATGTTGTCTTGCTCCACTGTCCTCACAGCTGCAGCATGTTCCTGCAGAAACTGTAAGGATGACAAAGGTGAACATCTGTGTGAGTTACTGTGGAAACCACCTTATGTTGTGAATGAGACACTGCAACATGCAAAGAATGCACCACTGACAGATGTTGAGTCAAGAATGTTCCCCACTGTCCATGTGTCAGGTGTCATTGTACACATTGCACAACACTGGGGGATGTATGTCTTCATCATGGTGGGTGCAGCACTATGCTTGCTGGGTTGATGGGGGTAGGGGTCAATTACATTTCACATGTACAGGCTGGAGGCATTTGTTTTGCACCCAAACTGTCACTGCAGCACATCAGGATGTGCATTATGCCATGGGATTACACATTCACATGTTATACTGCATGTATGTCCCCTGACACAGGCACATGCAATGCAGTGTATATACATTTTGGATGTGTCACTATGGAGGGGTACAGCTGTCAGATCACATGATGGTGACAATTGGCATGTCTGTGTCTTGTCTGAGCCTTGATTTGCTCATTCACTTCCCTGTCATGTAAAACAGGCTACTTTTTACTTTTACTTTTTGAATTTATTGGCATGCACCCCATAATGCAATAGGTGGACATCGCATTGGCCAGCATGGGCATACCATGGGTGGTTGGGTATGGCACCCCGGCTATCTGCAAGTGGGTCTTTAATGTGAAATTAGGGATCAGAAATGTCATCCAAGCCCCTGCAGATGTAAGAAAAGGTGTAATCCATTGACATTTACCACTTGTACAATCTATTAATCCCAATAAATGTGTAAGAGAAGCAGTTTGACACAGGGAATGACTGAACAGTGTCAGCCATCTTGTTTTTGGTCATGTGACCAAGGGGATGTTGCTATGGGTATAATCTGGGCCTTGATTTACTCATTCACTTCCCTGCCATGTAAAACAGGCTACTTTTTACTTTTCCATTTTGAATTTATTGGTGTTCATCCCATTGCCCAGCACGGGCATACCATGGGTGGTTGAGTATGGCACCCTGGCTATCTGCAGGTGGGTCTATAATGTGAAATTAGGGATCAGAAATTTCATCCAAGCCACTGCTGCCATAAGAAAGTGTAATCCATTGACATTTACCACTTTTATGATCTAGTGATTTCAATAAATGAGTCACAAGCAGTTTGACACAGAAAATGACTGAATGGTGTCAGCCATCTTGTTTTTGGTCATGTGACCCAGAGGATGTAGCTATAGGTGTAATTTGGCCCTTGATTTACTCATTCACTTCCCTGTCATGTAAAACAAGCTACTTCTTACTTTTTCTTAATGGATTTCGTGACATGTACCCCATAATCCAATAGATACCCCCCATAGGCCAGCATGGCCAGACCATAGATGGTCCGTTCTGGTCACTCTCATAATCTGTAGGTGAGAAACCAATGTGACATTTGTGTTTATATAAAGAATTTATAACCTGAAAGTGAAAATTAGTTACATTTTAGACAACAATTTTTATCAGTGATGCAACCGATTTTAATGTTTTTACAAACTTCAATATTTTTTCCGAATACAAATTTGCAAAAAACAATTGAAATTTCACTAAATAAACATATATATCTCCAAATGTCTTGGTTGGAAAAGTTATATTTTCACTTTGAATTATAGTTGTGTTATTTGTTTCTTACTACCCTGACAAAAAAATGTTTACCAGGGAATTATGGAAAATTATGTAATAACGTCATAACCGATAAGTGTACACATCCAGTGAAAAAACCTCTTTCAGCAGGGATATGCAATTTAGAGAAAAACCTTGGCAGTGTAAGGGTTAATCTTTTGCATGGGACTGTGTCAGATGCCTTGCTAAAGTTTAGGTAAGTCATGTCCACAGCCCCTTCCTGGTCTACTACTTTGGTCACTCAGTCAAAGAAATCAATTAGATTCGTGTAACATGACCTTCCCACTGTGAACCCATGCTGCCTTGGGTCCTGTGCCCCACTGGCCTCTAGGTAGTCAACAATTCTTTCCTTCAGAAGTGATTCCATCATTTTCCATACCACAGAGGTCAAACTGACTGGTCTGCAGTTTCCTGCCTCTGTCTTGTTCCCATTTTTATGAAGGGGACTCACATCCGCTTCCTCTAGTCGTCAGGTACCACACCATCCTCCCATGATTTGTTAAAAAGGTTAGTCAGTGGTGTCACTAGTTCTCCCCTTAATTCTTTTAGAATTCTCGGGTGAATTCTATTAGGCCCCATTGCTTTGTCCACCTTCAGTTTTAGGAGTTCTTTCAGAACCCTTTCTTCTGTGAAAAGACTGGGATCGACCCCCCTATCCAGAGTGCTTCTGTTAATTAGATTAGGCACCTCCTCCTCCTCTTTTGTAAATACTGAGCAGAAGTGTTCATTCAGTATCCCTGTTTTTTCACTGTCCCTCTCTGCCCACCCACTGGCCATTGTATTCAACCTCACTATCCCTCCCTTTGTCTTTCTATGCTCCCTGATGTACCTATAAAAGGTTTTATCCCCCTTCTTAACCGAGTTGATTATCTTTTCCTCAGTTTGGGCCTTTGCTATTCTGACTTCCCTCCCTGCTTCCTTCTGCTTCAACTTGTACAGTTCTCTGTCCTATGCCTTCTGTGTTTCCTCATACTTCCTAAATGCTATCGTTTTCTCCCTAACCTTCCTTGCCACCTCTTTTGAGAACCATAGTGGCTTTTTCTTTCATTTTGATTTGTTTATTTGCTTCACACAAAGGCTTGTTGCCTCTGTGATGGCAGTTTTGATTTTTTCCCATTGTTGCTCCACACCTCCTTCTAGCCTGTTTGCTAGTGCTTTTCTAAGGCACTCTCCCATCTT
Source organism: Neoceratodus forsteri (assembly GCA_016271365.2). NCBI lineage: Eukaryota > Metazoa > Chordata > Ceratodontiformes > Ceratodontidae > Neoceratodus > Neoceratodus forsteri. Next base: position 1,025,506,511 of record CM028129.1, read on the forward strand.
GCCACATTCAGCCCTCCTGAAGTCCAGTACCCTCACTTTTGCATGGCTTGACTCTGTAGCTGAGTTTACCACATTGTTTGGTGGTCACTTGTTCCCAGATGGCTACCCACTTCTAGATCTGAGATCCTTTCACTGTCCCCATTTGAGAGCATGAGGTCTAAGATTGCTTCCTCAAGAGTGGGTTCCAAAACTGGCTGCCTGTTCAGTGGCGGATCACCTTTAAGGTAGGTTTATTAACTTACAAAGCCCTACACAGACAGGGTCCTGACTACCTGAAAGAGCTCCTGGTTCCCTAAACCCCTCTGTGACAGCTCCACTTGGCTGATGAGGGGATGCTGGAGATTCTGAGGGTTAGTTTAAAGTAATCTGGGGCCTGTGCCTTCAGGTTTGTTGCCTCTACCCTCTGGAATTATCTGCCCCATCAGCTATGGGAGTGCAGGACAGTGGAGTGCTTCAAGCAGGCATTGAAGACCTTTTTGAGGGGTAAAGCTTATTCTGAGTTTCTTTGATTTTATTGGTATTTATTGTATTTTCTGATTTTATCTGTTTGTTCAGTGCCTTGATATTTGAAAAGTGGCATATTAAATAAAATTTATTATTATTATTATTATTATTATTATTAAAACTAGCTGTCTGAGGCATGCCACTTGTAGGGCATCGAGAATGGCCCTGCTCTTGGATGTGGCTGCAGTAAAGGTGCTCCAGTTAACATCTGGCATATGCAGGTCCACCATCAACAGTATCTCCACTTTCTCTGCCATCCTAAGGATGCCTTCTATCATATCCTTGTCCATTCCCTTCCACTAGCATGGGGGTCTGTATACAACCCCTGTGAGGATTGTGGTGCCATTTTCAGTCTCTAAGGTGACCCACAGTGCCTCCTCTCCTCCCTGTTTACTCTTTTGTTCCATTGCTTTTATCTCTTCCCTTACATAGAGAGCTACTCCTCCCCCTCTTCTCCCCTGCCTGTCTCTCCTGTAGGTTGTGCACCCTGCTATGTTAACATCCCAGTCATGGTTCTTTGTGTACCATGTTTCTGTGACTGCTACAATATCCAGGCATCCCTCTTTCATCATGGCCACCAGTTCAGGGAGCTTGTTGCCCAGACTATGGGCAATGGTACTTATTACCCTCTATTTCTTGATGGCCTTAACCCTTTTTGCCCCATCACTGTCCTTATTTCCTTTGTTTTTTTCTCCATTTACCCCTGCTCTTTTCCCTATCAACATCTCTATCTTGGTGTTTACCTCACTTACTACCCTGATTTTTTTGGGGGGGGGCTAGGACTTCTTTGGTCCTTTCCAGTGCCTCCCCCCTTGGCTAGTTTAAATGCTTGCCAGTGAAGCATTTAAATCTATCCCCTAGGATCCTGGTTCCCCTCCTGGACAGATGCAGACCATCACGCCAGTATAGACCTGCATCACTCGAGGTGGACCCCCAGTCCCCAATGAAGCCAAATCCCTGAGCTCTGCACCAGTTTTTCAACCACTGTTTAAATCCCATGGTGTGGAGCACCCTAGCCTCACCCATGCCTTGAACAGGCAGCACCTCTGAGAAGGTTACCGTGCATGCTACTTGTCTAAGGCCCCTCCTCAACTCTACAAACTCTTCCTGCACTGCTCTGATCCTTTCCTTAGCCAGGTCATTTTTCACTAGGTGGACAATGACATCCAGCTCCCTCCCCCATGCAGCTGCTCTGATGATCCTGGGGATTCGCTAACTGTCCTTCCAAGCCATGGCATCATACATGCACCTTACCTACCTCTCCCCTTCCTCCCCCAGCTCTACCCCTTTAACAATGGAGTCCCCACCAGAAGTTGTCTTCTTCCCCTGTGGGGTCCCATGCCACCCTCCTGTGGGTCTCCTTTGTGGAGGTTCCCAGCATTCTCCTTGGTCTCCACTGCTGGTACCTCCATAGGGGAACCACACTTTCCAGAATGGCATATGAATTTTGGAGAGGTACAACTGAAGGGATGTGCCTTTGTTCCACCACCCTCACCCTCCCTGAGCCCACTGTGGTCCAACTAATCCTCTTTCTTGGCAAACTCTGAGGCAATGGCAGTGGCCCTGGTGGTCCCTGTGTGTGAGAGGAGGTCCCCCAAATCCTGGCCAACTCAGCCTGGAGATGAGCAACCTCTTCCCTTAGCCCAGAGAGGTGCCTGCAGATGGGACAACACTGCATCCTCCAGAACGTCTTCAGGAAGACTGCTGCTCCACAGATACTGCATTGCACCACTCCCATCATGTCTTATTTCTGGCTCCTTAACTGTTGTTTGGAATATTTACTCCCCCCACCCCTCTCTACTGCCTTCTCACATTGCTTGCTAACCTTAAGGTCATCTGATATGATTACCCCAGGCCCACTTTCCATTTTTGTTGTTGTTACTACCTCCTCCCCCATTGTGTACTCTTTCCCTGGGTTTTTGTTTCCCAGGTGCATTATTTTGCACTTCTTTGCATTGAATCCAAGCTGCCATTCTTCTGACCATTGCTCCAACCTTACCAAGTCCCTTTTCATCCTTTCCACCCCCCTTGTGTATCAACCCTGTTGCCGATCTTTGTGTCATCTGTAAAGAGGCATACTTTTCCTTACAGCCCCTCTGCAATGTCACTAATAAAGACATTAAAAAGGACTGGACCCAGTACTGAACCCTGTGGTACCCCACTATTAATCTCCCTTTCTTCAGAGTGGATTACATTTACAATTACCTTCTGTGTCCTGTTGTCCAGCCAATGTTTTACCCAGGCTACCACCCTGGGACCCACTCCTAGGCTGGTTCATTTGTTTATTAATCTTTCTTGTGAGACTGTGTCAAATGTCTTGCTAAAGTCTATGTAGGCCATGTTCACAGCCCCTCCCTGGTCTACTACTTTGATCACCCAGTCATAGAAATTGATTAGATCCGTGTGACATGACCTTTCCATTGTGAATCCATGCTGTCTTGTGTCCTGTGCCCCACTGGCATCTAGGTACTCAACGATTCTTTCCTTCAGAGGTCAAACTAACAGATCTGTAGTTTCCTGCCTCTGTCTTGCTCCCATTTTTGTGAAGGGGAATCACATCCACCCTCCTCCTTTCCTCCTGTACCACACCATCCTCCCACGATTTGTTAAAAAGGGTAGTCAGTGGTGTCACTAGTTCTCCCCTTAATTCTTTTAGAATTCTTGGGTGAATCCCATCAGGCCCCATTGCTTTGTCCACCTTCAGTTTTAGGAGTTGCTTCAGAACCCTATCTTCTGTGAAAGAACTAGGATCAACCCCCTATCCAGAGTGCTTCTGTTAATCTTGGATTTTGATAATGGGACACCCTCCAGCCAGTAATTGTGTCCTGGGTTTTTACCTCCTAAATGCATCACTTTGCACTTCTTAGCATTGAAACCAAGCTGCCTAGTGTGAGACCATTCCTCCAGTTTTATCAAATCCTCCTGAATTGCTTTTTGCTCCCTCCCCCATCAACCTTGGCACAAATCTTTGTGTCATCTGTGAAAAGACTGATCTTGCTCTTAATCCCCACTGCAATGTCGGCTATGAAAATGTTAAACAGAACTGGTCCCAGCACTGAGACCTGTGGTACACCACTTATTATTTCCCTGGGTTCAGATGCCTCACCGCCCAACTATTACCTTCTGCTGTCTAACCATAGGCCTGTTCTCAACCCGTATTACCAGTTTCCTCCTTAGTATAACCTTAGCTATCCATAACAAATCTAAGTGTGAAGACTTCTACCTATAGAGCTGTTCCTTGCTACTCACTTTAGGAGAAGCACTACATTTAGTAGTAGTACACCAGATCTTGTGTATTCCCTGAATGCTTAGTTGGATCTGCAGAAATTGTAGACAGCATGCTCAAGGTCACGTTGTTCCTTACAGTTCTGGTAATGACTAATTGGAGAATGTTTTGAAAAAAAAAACAGCTGGAACATTACTGTACTCGGTAATGAATGTTTAAGTTCAATGACATCAGCTTCATTTACTATAAATGATGTGTCTGATTTTTAGCTGTTTTGAAATCAGTAATTAGTGTTGGCTTGGATGCAAGAGTTAAGTCTGTCTTTTACTCTGATTGCGCCTCTTGGCTTTGTTCACATGAGCTCATTACTTTTTTTTATTTAAAAAGAATCTTAGTTTGCTTGTTCCAGGTTAACCTTCATAAGTGATGTAGGGATGCAGAATATGTTTTTGAATGTGCCATCCTAAATTTTGATGTGTGGAAATATTTGTGGTTGAGGGCACTGTGCCAAATTCAGCATCTGCTATATCTGTTTGGCACTGTTTCCAGCTACTAGAGTCTTTAACTGTGTTTCCTGACATTACACTAGTTCTTTTTGTCTGTTATAATGAGATAAATCATATAGTGGCCGACACCTTTGGCTTGTTGCCATTGACATTTTCCAGTTTGCAATGTTGGCACATTGTCTAAAAAAATTCTATCTTTTAGATAATTTAATACTTACTGCAAGAGCTCTTTCAAAGTAAGATAGTACAGTTACATAAGAACTTACCATAATAGTAGATCTTCAAGAGAGGCTCTTGTAGTAGGTAACTTTCCTTCCCACCTTCCCTCAGCTTCTGCTACTGCTTCTTGTAGCTTTATTTCAGCTCTAGGAGCATTCCTTTCTCCTGTTGCTTTATTCTGAGGTCTCCAGTAGGAGAACTGGAGGGCGGGCTGGGGACCACCCACTATATAGGATCATGCTGACATCGGTCACATGACGTCAGTGAGTGGTCCTTGACCAGACACTGCTAGCTAAAGTTTTCTGTGTGGTTCTGATGCCAGGGGGCACAGTCCTAATGGTTAATATCTACAAAAGCCTCTTTCAAAAACCTACTGTTATGGTAAGTTCTTACATAACTGTACTTTTTCCTGCTCACTCAATTTAAAACTACAGATTAATTGTATGATATTCAATACCGATGGGATGTATAATGTGATGCAAAATGTTTTCCACTCATGGATTTGTAATTGTGTATGTAATGCAACATAAACCTAATGTAATGTTCTTCATGCAGCTGCTGTTACATTTAAAAACATCATGCATTCGTTATGTATGATTTTTAGTGGATTTCTTATTTCTCATTAGTATAATTGTGTGTTAAAGAGGTGTCAGACTGATGGACTGTGCAGTGTTATACAGTATGCAAAGCTTTACATTTTTAATTATTTATGAAAGTGGGATATCACTGTAAAGCCGTGTTCCCTGACAAAGCCTCCCTTTTACAAGGTGAAGTGCTGCAGTTTAGTAATGCACTCTCCAGGTTCTATTAAAGAATTTTGTTTCAGAGATCATACTTACTAGCCTATTTTTATTTTTCCTGTTAAGAGTGCAGCCATAGTTGTGTTTGGTTTACCTTAGTTTGGATAAAAACATCACAGTGTAACATTTTCCTGTACAGGATGTTAGTAAGTCAGACAAGATTCTTTGTATGAACCCACAATAGGAAGATAATTTATAAAAAGTTGCATCATGTCTTCTTTCATGGGTCTCAAATTAAAGTTGGTATCTCTAAAGACATTTTAAAAGAATGGTACAGCTACCTAAATTAGTTCATTTTTAGGTTCTGAAATAATTAACAGCTAGTATTAAGGGAATAATTCTTGCATACTGTAAGCTTGCTCGAACTGTAATATGCAGACTCCTAACTTTGGTAATTTTCAATCTTTTTACCCCACATTCATCACCTGCAGCCCTACTGACTCTGGCCAGAGTTTGTTATTTCTCAGAGCCAGTCCCTAGACATTATTCTCTGGTGCATTGTGCCTGCCAACTAAAGAAAAGGAAATATTTTATATGGTTACTGCTGCCTTGAGAGGAGCACATCATGCTGCTGCCTCTCAGCACTGTGAGTAGCAGGAGAGAAGTCTAGGCCAAAGTCTAGTTTCCTTCTGGTTGTCGAGTCTGGCAGCTGCCCTAGGAAGACCTAAGGATTCCTTTATTGAGTGCCAAGCGCTCTTGCTATGGGACTGACTCTCAATCACTCGCTCGCCTTCTCACTCATGTTTTCGGCACCTGTAGCACCTACAGCTGCCATTCTGCATCTCTATATTTAACTACAGAGCAGCTATTATTTCAGGAGTGATTGCACATATCAAATAATTACTTTAGCTATAAAAATAAATATCCACAATCTACCCAGGCAGTTTGACTTCTTCACTGGGCTACCAGCACTTGTATAAATTAGCCAGGGCTCTCAGTTAATATCCCACTGGCCACCATCTTACAATCATTTATTGTAACAATAAATACTATCTTTTACCACAAACATGATGCCAGTCACAACAATATATGTAAAATTGCATGTATGTGAGAAAACTGCAGGATCAGGAGTCCTTTCCACTTCCTCCCTATGCAGCACCCCACAGTTTTTTACTTAACGATATACTCACAGTGTATTTTACAACCAAACTTATTTTAAAGTGTTCATCTCTACTGTGGTATAATTATGAACACTTACTCTAGTCTTGTAATCACTGCAGGGACCACCCTATGTTTATCTGGCAGTTCTTACCTATGTTGGGTCTCAAACCTGCATCCTTGACTATTTTGTAAATACAGTTAAACATTAGGATGCCCCTATTCTCTTGATGGAACAGTCTATCTAGGTTATTACAGCACTACGGGAGACTCTTGGTTATCTGTGATCTGTTGGATAGATAGTTTCTGACCCAATTGACAGCTTTGTCTGAGAAGTGGAGGTCCAAAAGGGTGTTCAGGAGCAGATCATTGTCAACAAGATCGATGGCTTCAGTCAGGTCCACGAGTACCGAGCTTGTGTATAGGCCATTATCAATGGCTCCATAAATGTCCCTGGTGAACTTAGCTAAGGCTGTATCACTACTGTGGGCAGCTCTGCAGCCATGCAGGCATCAGTGAGGATGTTGTAACTGTTGAGAAAGGAGGTGACTTGGGAATGTGCCACTTTTTCCAAAATTTTGGAGAGGAGGACAAGGATAGAGATTGGCCTGTATTTGCCAACCTTGTTCCTGGAGCCAGATTTAAACAGGGGTTTGACTATGGCCATTTTCCAGCTGCAGGGGAAAGTGCAACTGCCTAGGGAAAGGTTTAATGTTGATAAGTCGAACCTCTAGGGGGCAATGGTGAGTTTAAGGATTTTTAAATTTATCCCGTCCACTCCTTTACTGGGTTGGGGGTTATTTGAGTGGATGAGCTTAATGGTGTAAAATGGTGACAAGGCCCGGAAGTAGAAATTTGTAATGGTATTAAGGTGTGGTGTGGCAGGAGGGGGGGTGGGTGAATCGGCAAAGTCTTGGTGGGGAGTGGGAAGGGAGGTTTGTATTCATCCAGATTCCCAAAGAATTTGTTAAATATGTTGGCAACATAGAGGGGTCACTAGTGAACTGATCGCCATGCCTGAGGATGATGGGTTTCTGCTTTCCTGACCCTACCAAGGAGGTTGTTCAAGGTACCCCAAATAAAGGTTCCTTTGTTCTTGTCTTATTAATTTCTTAGCTTTCCTTAATTCTATTTTGTGATTTTCCTTTGCTGAATCCTTTTCGTTTATTATTGAGTGCTGAATATGCTCTTTCTTTTATTTTAATTTGTTTCTTCAGTTTCTTAGTCATCCAGTATGGGACTCCATGCACTAATTGCAAAATGCTGTTAAACCTGTGTTGTACCCCAGTTGCCAGCCAATATGCCAAACTTGTGTCAGACTCTAACTGCAAAGGAACTGTTTTTAAACTGACACCTTTTTGGGCTACAAAGTGGGCAGCCAATTTAACTAGACTTAGGAGATAGTCAGGACAGGCCCCTCCAGCTACTTATCTTTGCTACGTCCCTCCTGCATTAAGGAATTGAAGGAAGTCTAGGAGCTGCCCTAATTCCGTAGTTAAGTACTTCAACATGCAGTGAGGTGGAATTTTTCTTGTTGCAGAAGTGACCAAAGTGGCAAGACTAGGAGTAATGAAAGTGGCAAGACTAGGAGCAGCAAAAGTTCAAGAAACCTAGATTACAGATTCTGGTGTGTTCAGTGTAACTCTGTTCGGTGGTCTGACATGACTCCCCTACTGACGTACAGAGCGTCTGATGAAAAATAAATCGGTTGCTCTTCTTTGATCAATGGTCTGCCACAGTCTTTCTACTGATACAGAAATCTTGGAGTGCATCCGGCCTGACAATCTGTAATGACTTTACTTGAGCAATTAAATTCTTCAGTCCAGGGAATGAGAAGCATTCTGTGGTGGTTCCCTCTACGAAAGTAGTTTTCCTGTTCCTCCTGGAGGCATTTTGTTCAATATATTCTGGTGCATTTGCCCCTCAAATCCCCTTCTTGCACACACCTTATTGCTGTGTAAGAGTTCATCTGCAGGTTGTTCTTTACAGCTACAGCAAAGGTTAACCGGAGTATTATCTTGGCCACCCCTGGCCTGAGTTATAGAAGGTTAGAATTGTTCACAATTGGCTTAGAGCATAAGAATGTTTGCCATTGTCATAGAGCTTTAGAATAATTACAGTTGCTTTATAGCTTTAGAATCTCACAAAAGTCATAGCGTCTGATATCCTTGAAGCCATTTAAAGTATAGTAACTTTATAGAATTTCAGAATTCTTGCAGTTGCTCATAAGTTCAGTTTCCTAATTACAGTCTTTCCAGTGGTCCAGTTTATATGTATTCTGTCATGACATTTGCACTTCCCATTACAATGAAATATTCTTTTTGGGGCCTATTCATGTATGAATGCATAAGCGGCACATATAGGGGCATGCAGCTCCACATCCAAAGGAGTTCAACATGGGGGCTGCTTTCATGAACACCAGCCTCCACCTGGCTCCCCTATGCAGCTCCACCCGGCTGGCATGCAGATCCATGGGGGCAGGTGCGTTCAGAGTGTGGATTGTGGTGGGCAGTTAATTGGTTGCCCAGGCAGGGACCCTCAGTGCATCCCTTACGCACTTCTAGCACCATGTCGCTGGCTGGTGTGCAGAGTGCTGGCTGAGCCATTGTGGACAGTCACCCTGCCCATCCGACCCAGGACTCCAGATGTGCCTTGACGGCAGTGGCTTCTATGTTGGGGGTGTTGATGCCCCCCACAATGTCCTGAGGCAGCCTCCACGGGGGGAGCATAGCCAGCCCTGGTGGTTTACAGCTGCCTCCCAGATGCAGATGCAGGAACCCCATGCACAGTACTCCACAGTGTTGTAAATGCTGTGGAGTGTTGGCTCACCCCCTACACTGCCCCCCGGCCTGCCACTGTGCTGAGCTCTGTGATCAGCTCAGGGATCGGGTGCATAAGGGGGGGCACATCTGGGTGGTGAATGTGGCAGAGTGCATGCAGTGGGCATTGGTGTCTGTGCAGTGGCTACGCACTCGACATATGTGGTGCGTAGCCACCCCAGGCATTCGTGAATAGGGTCCATTGTGTCTAAAGTTGTACCTGCCTCCTTTTTTTAAGTCAGATGAGCATCAGATCCAAGTGAATGACAATGATCCCATAGTCCCTTTGATGGCAGCAAAAAGTGTGTGTCCACCTCAATTTTATTTTTCTATTGTTGTTATGGTATACCTGTGTAGCTTGTGCTTGTCCCCTCCCTGCATAACTATTGTCAAGGGCTCACACCCGAAAACAAGCCTCAGCTGGGTGTACCTCTCCCAGTTCCCAATTGTCAAGTACAAATGAAGTAAATTAATTCATTAATAAGTCACAGGCCAATTGTAAATGTATGCAAATGAAATATTAGTCCCAGAATATAAACTACTATAAATCCACCTTTTATGTAGTGAGACAAGCACTGTGTTTTACATTGAGGTATGTGAAACACAGGGAAGAAATGTACCTTAAATAGTATAGAATAGTGGTTTTCAGCCGGGGGTCCATGGCCCAAAAGGGGTCTGTGAGTGCAAGCCAAGGGGTCCATGGAACAGTTCCAGAAATTTAAAGCAAAGTAAAGTTTTTTTTTTGACAGTTTACAAAAATAACTGTGACCACAAGAACCATCTCAACAAAAACACTACTTAGCACCTTGTTTGCTTAGTAATCTGCCCTACTCGCTTCACTAACTGAGCGTTAATTGCAGTAATTACTTTAATTGCTATCAGTCTGCAGGAGTTGACACTTAAGTAAATTCAAAGGGTTAGTACAATGTGATTGAACTGTGGTCCAAGTTTACTCTCTCCACTCAGTCATTATTTGCCTCAGCTCATAGATGCTGTTGTGTCTGTGCTCTCCTCACTCCATCAGTCTTCACTTGCCTGACTTGGCCGACTTAATTATTTATGCAGGTCCTTATTCAATCTTTCCACTCATCTTTGCATGCATTCTGCTCCTTTCTCCTTTCTCCTTGCTCCTCGCTACCAGCGCATTTGTTTTTCACACAAAGTCAGTCTCTCCAGTCACTGCAACAGACAATCTGGTTTGTGCACTCCCCGCTCCTCTCTACTTACTAATCGCATTAACTTTTTCAAAAATTTCACCAGCATCTGTTGTTGCCAGTGGACTCATGGAATTATAGTGTGGGTAAGCAAGTTATTCCAGGTTCTCAGTTACTTAGCAGAGTAAGAACTACTGCTGAAATAAAGTTGTTGTAGTTTCCATCGGCATTAATACAGTGAGTTGAATGCTTTGAGAAGCTGTTTCTTTTATTAATTTTTATATGGTCCAGCGGTTATATGGCTCAGTTATTGTCAACCCCTAGCACCATACCAGCATGAAAGTATGTAAGAACTACTGCAGGAATACAGCAGTTGTAGTATCCCTTTGCATTAATACAGTGGTTTGAATAGATCACAGTGATGCTTCTTAGATTTTTTTTATTTTGTTCAGTAATTATATGACTCAGTTACCCCAGACAAGCAATTAAAGCAGGTTCTGAGTTATTTAGCAGAGTAAAAAGTACTGCAGAAATACAGCAGTTGTATGACTCAGTTAGGACAGACAAGCATTATTGCCCCTTCCCCCCAGCACCATAAATACATAAAAGCAGCTTAATAAAGCAGTGGCACAGAATGATGCTAGTGTTATGCTAGTTATGTAATTGGTAATGTCCACTATTAAGTGCTTTTTTCTTTTAATAATTTGTTTGCTGTTGTTTAGTGCTCTATTAATTTGGACAACACTTCCTCCAGTTGATGACATCACTGGGCCTTATACAGATCGCTACCTCTGCTACTCACAAACACGGTCAATACCTTGATCTGTTTTTTTCTCCTGGGGATCGAAACCTCTGGTTTGGGGGTGGAACCCATCAGATGGTCCGATCACTACACCGTGGGGTTCATTTTTGTGGCCTCCTTCATAGGCCTACCCCTGTGGAAATGGTCAGATACCACCCATTAAGGTCATTGCCCCAGCCCTGGATTCTATCACTCCTGTCTGTGTTCATCTTCTCTCCCTTTGCCCTCTGTCCCTTTGGTTTGATGGGACCTAGAGGGAGTTGTGGCAACTAGAAAGAAGGTTAGAGCATCGCTGGCAGAAATCCGCCCTGGAGGCCAACCATCTTAGATTGTTAGAACATCATCAAATCTACCAATCAACAATCTCCCATAAGAAGGCAGAGTTCCTTTCTGGGGAGATTTCTGCTGCTCAGAACTGACCGGCTCAACTCTTTCTAACCATAGACAGGCTGTGCAACCCAGCCTGTCTGAAGTCTCAAAGAGTCTTTTCGCAGTTGGAGTACGATGAGCTTGCTCAGTTCTTTGTGGATAAGGTGGCCGATATCAGGGCAGAGATCCATTCGACACACTCTATGGGAGATGTTATTGATCGGTGCCCAGCCACTGTCCCTCATTTTCCCTGGAGTACCTTTGACTGGCCAGAGTTTGCGGTTGTCATGCAGATTTTCCAGGGTATGCACCCTACATGCTGTAGTTTGGATCCGGGCCCAACTTCCCTGATTATGGGTTGTTGTGACATCATCGGACCAGTCCTGGCACAGACAGTCTGGTGCTCCCTTGACACAGGTGTGTTTCCTAGCTCCCTGAAGGAGGCGGTGGTGACACCCCTCCTGAAGGAAGCTTCTTTGGACCCAGACTCTCTTGCTAACTACAGACCAATTTCTAACCTCTCCTTTGTGGGGAAGGTAATTGAGAATGTAGTGGCTGTGCAGCTGGAGAACCACTTGACCATCCATAACATCTATGAACCTCTCCAATCTGGTTTTCAAAAGAGGCACAGTATCGAGACTGCACTGGTTCAGGTGCTCAATGATCTCCTGATGGTGAGAGATCAGAGAAGCCACTCCATCCTGGTGTTCCTTGATCTCTCCTCAGCCTATGACACTGTGGATCATGGGGTGCTGCTTGAGCATCTGAGGTTCATCTGTAGCCTGACTAGTACAGTCCTCAGGTCATTCAAGTCCTTCTTCATTGGTAGAACTCAGAGAGTGGTTTGGGGGATTTATTCCTCCAACTCTCTCTCTGTCATGTGGGGTCCTTCAGGGCTCGGTGCTGTGCCCCATGTTGTTTGCAGTGTACATGCTACCCCTCAGAGACATTGTGAGATGGTATGGGCTGAGGTTTCACTGTTATGCTGATGATACCCAGCTCTACCTGTCTTTCGCACCTGACCAGGATAGTGCTCTCTCGGTATTCAATAACTGCCTTGCTGAAATCCAGGATTGGATGAATTCCAGCTGGTTGAAGTTGAACACAGGAAAGACTGAGGTAATGGTTGTGGATCCAGGTCCCTGGATGGGGGGGTCAGGGGCTGATCAGCCTACAGGACTTTTTCTGGGGGGCTTCCCAGCTCCTTGCCTCTGAATGGGCTGGACCTAGGGGTGATGCTTGATGATGTACTGTGATATCAGGTGTCGGCAGTCATGAAGTCATCCTTTTACCATCTTAAGAACATCACTAGTATCAAGCACCTTGCTCTGTCCGGTGACCTTCCCACGCTGATCCACACCTTTGTGACCTCGCAGCTTGATTATTGCAACTCCCTTTACTTAGGTCTACTGGGGGGTTGATATCCACTGCTTACAGCTGGTGCAGAACACTGCAGCCAGGTTGTTGGCAAGGACTTCCCGGACATGTCACATCACACTGGTGCTGCGCGAACTGCACTGGCAGATGATCCAGTGGTGGATCACCTTCAGAGTCAGATTACTGAGGTATAAAGCCCTACACTGACTTGGCCCTGACTTCCTGAAATAGCTTCTGTCACCTTATTGCCCCGAGCGATGTCTCCGCTTGGCTGATGAGGGGTTGCTACAGATTCCAAGAGTATCTTTAAAATCTTTGGGGGCCCATGCATTCATATACGTGGCCCCAGCCCTTTGGAATTCTCTACCCTATCAGCTTTGGGAGTGCGCGACCATGAGTGTCTTTAAACAGGCACTGAAAACTTATTTATGGCACCAAACCTATTCTAGTTAACTATACTGAATAGTGGAGTTTTATTGATAGTTTTATACTGGTTTTATGTTATTGGCTTTTATTAACTGTTATGTAAAGTGTCTTAAACTTAAAAAGGTGCTTAATTAAAGTGTATTATTATTATTATTATTATTAATATTGGTAGCTGCATAAATAATAATAATAATAAACTGTATTTGTATAGTGCAATTCAATGCTTATCAAAGTGCTGTACAGTAAAAGTATAAAAACAAAGATAAAAACAATAAAATATGAGGCAGATACATTAATATGATATGCAATCACAGTATTCATCTGATTAACCCCTGAAGGCATGACTAAACAAACATGTTTTTAAAGCCATCTTAAAGCTCTCCATGGTCAGGCACTCTCTAATCCGGTGATGTAGAGAGTTCCACAGGGTCGGAGCTGCATACATAAATGCTCTAGCACCAGAAGTTTTCAGTCTAACCCTGGGAACCTCCAGCAATCCCTCATCAGCTGAGCGGAGGGGTCAGAAGGGGCAATAAGGAACCAGGAACTCTTGCAGGTAGCCCAGAACCCAATCTGTATAGGGCCTTATAAGTCAGTAAACTGACCTTGAAGGTGATCTGCCACTAACCAGGTAGCCAGTGCAGTTCACACTGCACAGGGGTGACATGACAAGCCCTGGAAACCCCATGTCAGTAATATAGCTGCAGCATTCTGCACCAGCTGCAAGCAGTGGATATCAACCCCTGGAAGCCCTAGGTAGAGGGAATTACAGTAATCAAGGCGAGAGGTCACAAAGACGTGGATCAACAATGAAAGGTTGCGAGACAGAACAAGGTGCTTAATTGGGGTGATGTTCCCTAGGTGGTAGAAAGAGGACTTGACTACTGCTGACACCTGCATATGCAGAGTCAGCCCCTCATCAAATATCACCCCCAGATACCACACCTGAACAGAGGGCATGAGCTGGATACCTCCAAGCCAAAGCCCTGAGGCAGACCATTCCCTCGCCCTGTCTATCACGTAACCCGGATCCACCACCGACACCTCAGTCTTATTGGGATTTAACCTTAACCAGCTGGCCCACATCCAGTCCTGGTGTTCTATGAGGCAGCTATTAAAGACAGAGACTGCACTATCCTGGTCGGGTGCAAAAGACAAGTAGAGCTGGGTGTCATCTGCATAACAGTGAAACCTCAGCCCATACCATCTCCCAATGGCAGCAAATACACTGTGAACAACATAGGGGAGAACACAGAGCCCTGAGTAACCCCACATGGCAGTGAGAATGAGGCAGAGGAATAAATCCCCAATACTACTCTTCGCCAGTGAGGAAAAATCTAAACCAACTGAGGACCATACCTGATAGGCCACAGATGTCCCTCAGGCACTTGAGCAGCCCCCCATGGCCCAAGGTGTCAAAGGCTGAAGAGAGATCAAGAAGGATCAAGACTGAACAGCACTTCTGATCTCTAACAATCAGGAGATCATTGAACACCCGAACCAAAGCGGTCTCAGTACTTTACCTCTTTCAAAATCTGTACTGGAGGGGATCGTAGATGTCATGGATGATCAAATGGTTCTTCAAGTGAAGGGCAACTACCTTCTCTATCATCTTCCCAATAAAGGGAAGGTTAGAGATTGGCCTGTAGTTAGCAGTCAGTTTGGGTCCAGAGAAAATATTTTAAGGAGAGGTGTAACCAGCGCCTCCTTCAGGGAGTTCAGAAACTCACCTAACTCTAAAGACCACCAATTTATCTCTGCTAGGACAGGGCCAATGATATACACCCCCCCCCCCAAAATGAAGCGTGTAGGGCCCAGGTCAAGACTACAGCATGTAGGCCACATACCCTGGACAATCTGCATGACATTGAAGATTGCCGGCTGGTCAAAGTGAACCCAAAAAAACTGAGGTGTAGTAACCATACACTGACTACTGTAAACCCCCATAGAGTGTGATGAATGGATCTCCACCCTAATGTCGGCCACTTTATTAGCAAAGAATTAAGCAAACTCATCACACTTATCTTGTGAAAATGCTTACTGAATCTGAAGACAGGCTGGATTGCACATCCTGTCCACAGTTCGAAAGAGCTGAGCCAGTTGATTCCAAGACACAACAATCTCCCTAGCCAGGAAATCTACCTTCTTATGGAAGACTGTTGCTTGACAGACTTGGTAATGTTCTATCAATCTAAGGTGGTCGGCATCCAGAGCAGATCTCCGCAAGCACCGTTTTACCCTTTGCCCCACTCACCTCAGCTCCCTCAAGGTTCCATCAAGCCAAGGGGAATGGGGGTGAAAAGTGAGTGGGCAAACTTGGTTTGAAGTGATGGAATCCAGAGCACCCACCACAGCCTTATTATAGGCTTGGACTAGGCTCTCTCAACCCTCGCTAGCATCCAGAAATCTTGATAGATCTAGAACCACTAAAAGACCAACAGAAGTAACATCCCTCAAAGGGCGGTATCTGACCATCTCTGCTCGGAAATTGAACCTTACAATGTGATGGTCAGATCATCCAACCAGTTCCACCACCAGGTCAGAGGCTTCCATCCCCAGGAGGAAAACCAGGTTGAGTGATTAACCATGATCATGGGTTGCAGAGGCAACAAACTGTGCAAAGCCCAACATGTTCATAAGTTGAAGGAAGTCCTGACTAAATTGAGAGAGTTCATTGTCAAACCAGGTGTTGAAGTCTCCCAGCACCATTAACCTGGGCGACTCCAACACCATGTCAGCAATGAAGTCCACAACTTCCTGCAAGAACACTTTCTCACTTTCGGGTGGACAGTAGATGAGAATGATCATGCACCCCACACCTGCAGCCACAGTACACTCGAACAATCTGGAAATCTCAACTGGGACCTCTGTAAGGCCCTATTCCATTATAAAACAGATAGCTACATCCCACCCTTGCAGTCCAGTCTTGAGTGGTGCAGCACTGAGAACCTGGCAGGAATAGACACCTCCAATATCAGACCGACATTTTCTTCCAGCCAGGTCTCGGTGATACTTGCCAGGTCAGCTGTTCCAACAAGATCAGAAATAACAGCTGTCTTGTTCTTTATAGACCTGGCATTGCACATCACCACTTGAGATGGACAAAGCTCTGGAGATGACTGGGCTACCAGCCCTGAAATACAGGGCCCTTGATTATGGGAACCAGATAAGATGGACCATGATCTGGAACCCATTTCACCCCAGGGCATCTCCTGGTCTTAACAACCCCAATTTGGCCCCCCAGCTCACTCCTCCCTCAAGGTTCGGAGCCCCCAGCTCTCTTTCTCCTTTTAATCACTATCCCAAGAGCCCTACATCACCCATAGACAATGGCCAAAAATGGAGGGCAATTAAAGAGCCAGAGGCTCTGGTGCTCGGAAGAAGAGTAGTACCTGATCAGGAGAGCCAAATGCCAGCACATCCTAATAAGAAAGCCAAGAAAGCCAGAAGCTATTACTCAATAAAGTAAGAAAAACATAAACTCAAAAAACAATACCTCTCAATTACACAAAGAAAAAAACAACAAATAAAAATAAACATAAAAGCAAGTTCAGATATTGTGGAAAAGTCTGTAGAAATGGGTCAAGGAAGAGCAACCAGTCACCAAATAAACTGCAAATAAAATGTAACCAGTGCCCGGAGAGCTCTCACCAGTCCAGGTAAAACCAGTTGACTTCAATTCCACCACTATCTCTCAAGTAGTCGATGAAAAGGTCATTGATAAATGAAAAGTTTGAAAACCTAATGCACAGGATACTCTCACCAACCCTCCAGAATCTGCTGCAATGGAAAAGAGTCAGGGAAAATAATCCCTGAGCACAGGTAGTAAGCAGAGCGCCGTGATAGGAGAAGGAACAGGGGTGAGAAATCTGCCAGTACAACCACAAATCCAGAGTCCATAGGATAAGGAAGCTGTCTTTGGCATCTCCAACCACCTCCATGGAGTTCAACAGCCAAACACTGAATGAAAGGGGATTAAGCGCCTCTAGCCACTCCACCAGGAGATTCGATGCTCCCCTCCAAACCTGTGACCAGAGGCTACAGACACCTGGAGAGTCAGCCTTCCAACCAAACTCCCCAGGCAACTTAGAGCAGTACCGCACTCCCCCATTGACTCTTTGGTGATCAGATATGGGTGTTCCTGCCCTTTACCCGGGCACAGTTAGGGACAGCAGCCCCCAAGCAGGAGACCATAGGCCTCACCCCCAGATCTCAAGCAGTCACTGTGAGCAGCAATCTCTCCAGGATATCAGGTTCAGAAAGATTGATAAGTGCTACAGGATGGACAGAAATTGAAGCTCTTCACCACAGCCTTCCAACAAAGAAAGTCAGTGCACTAAGCAGAAGTGATAATTCCAACACTACAGCAGTTCACAGCAACAAAATAGCTCACTCCTCCATTCTTCCATTTCCACAGGGAATCCAGGAAAGGCATACAAATAGAAATAACCCAGTTTTAAAGCAAAAATATAAAAACAAATAAAAGGAGACTTGCAAGATAAACCAAAAAACAAAAATAAAATCCCTCTAGCTCTAGCTCAAGCTGACTGAAGGCTGACTCAGTGTAGTTGCCATCTTGTTGATAATCTGTTGCTGTACAAACACTAGACGTGGTACAATATATATGTATTTTTGCTAGGGGTTCCCCGACATGGCTGACAGGTGGCCAGGGTTCCCCAGACCAAAAAAGGTTGACAACCACTGGTATAGAACTTGTAGAGGCAGAACTGACAGGCTCTAGTCAGAGCCAATACAGCTGTGGAGAGCTTTTAAGAGCAGCAAGGGTGTTGAAAAGAATATGCAGTGCTCTAACTGCACTAGAGTCAGACATAACTGATACTGCAGTGATTACAGAACTGCACATGTGTGACTCTTGAACATGTGCAGTTTGTCCCCTGGAGTCAGCCATGTGTAACATATCAGCACTGACATGACAATGTATGCGCAATACTCACATATGTGCATTTTAAGTCAGCACCACCATCTTTGCACATGCTGGCCATCAGTATCTCAGCAGAGCTATTCTGTGTCAGTATATTGCATGCTGATGTAAACATGGGTAAAAGTAAGACCCCACTAAAAATGAGATACTGCATCTCAGCAAGGCTAATCTGTATCAGTACAAAGTAAAAATGTGTAAAATCGTGATCCCCCTGAACATAAGATACTGTATCTCGGCCACACCAGCATTTATCAGTGCATTGCAAAAATGGGTAAAATTAGGACCCCCTGAAAATGAGATACTGCATCTCAGCAAATCTATCCTGTGTCAGTGCATTGCCAAAATGGATAAAAGTATGAACCCACTGAATATGAGATACTGCATCTCAGCCAGGCTATCCTGTGTTAGTACATTGTAACAGGGCTATAATACCATCAAGAGGTTCTGATGTCATCTGAACCTTGAGAACAAAGCTTGAGAGATTCCAACATTCTTACAGAACCTTTGTGTTATGTTACAGGTGAGCGTTACCATTTCAAATAAATAAGAACACACAACACAGCCTTAACATTTGATATAGTGATTTTACTGACAGGCATAATGAAGTCAGCTGTGTACATGTATTGATTTGAGCATACAGAAAAATATACAGTAGTTTTGTCCCAGTTGTACATGGAAAATACAGGGAAAAGGAGGGTGCCCTACAGGGAAATGCATTGTTCAATCTGGGAACACTGCAGCTGACACCACTATGATTTCTTTGTAATCCCCTATGATGCCTCTTGTAACCTCTGAAAACCCCTAAAATATTCGGTGCTTAGCATTTACCCTTCCTATAAATATAAAACCATGAGAGTTCCAATGCCACTAATTAGATATGTCCTGAAAGGGTTAACATAAATCAACTCTTCAGAGGAAATACTGTAAACCATTACTACACAGATACACATAGTGGAAGAGATGACCAAGAAAGTAATTTGAAACTGCTCTGCGGTTAGATGCTGTATTCTCTGATGGAAGTCATGTCCATAAATTATTAGTCTCCAAAGATAGCAAGTCACATTGCAATAATAAACAAGCTGAAAAAATAGTGTTGGAATTGGTCTACCTAGCAGAGACAAGGGAGTATTTTATTTAACTGGCATCATGATTTGCAGCTGGGGAAGGATACACTGAAAACTCCAAAAATATGTGCCACAGTATCCCATTTTTCCAGCTATAGACAGCAAGATGACTGTAGGCTCTGCCCACAGCCATAACACTGTACCATGGAGTTACTGTGGATATGAAACTGAGGCTACTTTATCCCAATAGCATGCAACTGCAGTGAGTAAAACTAACTGTAAACTGGGAAGCATTGAAAGAGGTGCATTGAACAAGTCGCTTGACACAATAGTACCTCCCTCTATAGTATCCTTGTTTAGCAGCATACTATGTGCAGTTATGGTCACCACAGTTCAAAAAGCATACTGTAGAAACAGAAATGGTGAGGCATAGAGTAACACAAATGAACAGATTTAAAGAATCTAGCTGTGTGGAAAGGTTGGAGCAGCTGGGATGTTTGTACTACAGAAAAGGAGAATGAATGAGATATGAAAGCAGTGGTCATACAGTACTGTAATTTTAGTATAACACATTATGGAAGATAAACTGAAATTAGTACAGGGTAGAAGAAAAAAGGGGCAATAGCCTAAAAGTAAGAGAGGGACCAGAACAGATAAATATTAGGAAACCTTTTTTTTTGTTACTCAGAAGGCATACTGTACGTCAAACATGCTACAATACATAGTCCTTTAAATTAAGTTTGGATAAAATCTTTAAAGAGCGTAACACTTCACGTTGTCAAAGCTGAGCATATTTAGCAGGCATAGTACATATTTTTACCACAATTAACTTTATTATGATGGTGAGTAAAATCTAGCAATATGATTGGTCTGTTGCATTCTGCATAGCTTATGATAATATAAGTATGGATGTAGGATCTCATGACATAATAAGGCTCATGAATAAAGAATATGGAATATGGAATCTGGATTCCCAAACTTTTTATTAACTGTAGGTAGACTCAATAGAGTTCTAAAATGTCTTAAGCAACAAAAGTGATAGTTTATAATTTTTTTTATAAATTCTATTTATTCACTTCTATCTGGCTGGAGGGATGTACCCTGTAATCATCCCAGTCCTGAGGGACCACCCACACCTGGCATCCTCCCTGGAAGACCTGTGAACTACCCCTCATGGTGAGGTTCACCTGGGGGGTTATGGGAGGGACCAAGATCAACCTGTAGTCCCTAATGAGCATGTCAAGGTGTCATTTGGCTGTCGAGGCTCTCCACTGGACTCAACTTCACTCTGCACAGTCATGAAGGGTTTTTACTCCATGGTGCCACCAAGGCATGGAGGTGCAGTGATGTCAGTGTATTGGTATGCACCCTCACATATATGCCCCATAGATGTCCACCACTGCCTCACCCCTAATGTGTGGTTCTGGATGGGTTTCATTCAAATGCCAGATGCCACTGAACCTCTCTGACAGAAATAGAGAGCTGTCCCTGGGATGCTCATCCAACAGTCTCCCCCTGGCCAACCCCTTTAATGCTCCAGGTGCATTGCTCAACCTGGCTCATCACCATCACAAGTGGAAGCACTACTGCTCTGTCAGCAGACTGGCATAATTACTCATTTTCATTTAATGTGATCTCTGCATGGTTCTTTCCTCCTCTGCACATTCTGTACATGAATGATTTTCCACACACGCCCACAACACATGGCATAATTTATCCACCTAAATATAATGGTCTTTGCAATCTCTTTTCCCCTACTGAACAGCAGCAGTTGTAACTCTGAGATGTCTCCATTCCTCTTTTGTATTTTTTCTTATCTGTGTCTGACTGCTGCTAGATCCTAATCCACAGCCTGAAAAAAACACAACTACAACATAACTGATACTGATCTGAACATCAGTATCTGGCGTCATGATGAACTGACATGATTCACTACTCAGAAGCTGATGTGTAACCCTTCACTTGTAAACCAACTACAGTATACATAGATCGAAACAGAAAGAACAATCTAATGCAAAAGGATTATTTTACTGTACATTACAAAGATTTAAAATAACTAAAATTGTATTCAAGAACATACTAAAGAGCCACTGACACCAAAAGTACTACATTGCGGAATCCAAATAAGTATGGCCTGAATAAATCGCATACTAAAAACTAGATTACTGCGTTACTTCATTTTAAAGTTATTAGCCACTTTGTAACCCTGATTTCACTACCTGTACAAAAAAAGCCTGCGTCAGTGAAGAGCTGATGATGATGTCATCTTGGGAACTCACAGTCTAATATTCCCTGTCAGCAAACTTATAGGACCTGTGTCTCTGAAGTTGTAAAGATCATGTGCAATGGGTTTCACATATAAAACAAGTAGCACCAGTCAAAAAACACTGCTTTAAAACTATACAAGTTTCAGGGTTTGTAACAAAGTTAATTCCACAGTAGAACCATGTCTTGGAGTGATTTAATGTAACATGACAAGTGCAGAAATAGGGAGTTATGCTTTATACAACATTATATCATGACATTCTGTATTAGCAAGTACAATAAAACACAGATACAGGTAGAGTGGAATCATCTGTTTTTCTGCTGTGTTTGCTGTTTGGGATTTGGATGCTGTGCATTATGGGAAATGCATATATTTAACTACATTTTGTATATTACGAGTGCAATGGTGAACAATCATTCAATTTCTGATTACATTTCGATGTGATCAACATTTCAGAATATGTGTTCATTTTGGATGACTTACATTTGTGAACCGTTGAATCAACTCAGTTTTTCTGCTGTGTTTTCAGTTTGGGATTTGGCAATGATGCATTATGGGTAATGCATACATTTAACTGCAGTTTGTATATTGTGGATGCAATGGTGAACAGTCAGTCAGTTACTGATTACATGCAGATGTGATCAACATTGTATAATATGTGTTCTTTCTGGCTGACTTACATTTGTGAACTATGGAATCATCTCTGTGTTTCTGCTGTGTTTGCTGTTTGTGATTTGGCTGCTCTACATTATAGAAAATGCATATACTAAAGTGCACAGGAGTATTCAGCTCTGGTGGTTGTTCCTGCAATTCCTTTGGCAAGCCAACAGATGGCTGTGGTACAATGCTACAGCCATATTTAGATATATTTCCAAATGTACTGAATTGAGCCACTCAGAAAAATAACTTTCGTAGAGCAAGTAAAAAACAAGACAGCCCACATAGTTTACTGACTGGTGCTTCCTGTTTCACTTGTGAAAACCGTTGCACATGATTTTAACAACTTTGGAGAAACGGATCCTATAAGCTTGCTGACAGGGAATACAAGACTGTGAGTTCCCAAGATTACATCATCACCAGCTCTTCACTGATACAGGCTTTTTTTGAACAGGTAGTGAAATCAGGGTTAAAAAAATGGCTAATAACTGTACAATGATGTAAGACAGACATCTAGTTTTTGGTATGGGATTTATTGGGGTATGATTATTTTAATTCTGCAATGTAGCATTTTTGGCCAGATGGTGTCAATTGCTTTTTAATGACCATGAACTTGCATATCAAATTATAATAACAGCAATAAAGTACTCTGTGGGTTATGTTAATGTTTAACCACACCGTTATGGGCATGTTGCACTCAAGTTTGCCTCATGCCACATCACGTACACTGTGGGTAATTAGCGGGGTATTAACTTAACTCCCATTGTACCTTATTGATTAAATAATGTATGGCATTATGGCTCAGAGGAACAGGCTGTTATGTTGAGCTTTGCAGTACTAGAAGTTTAAACAACAAGTGGAGTTTCCTCTCTATAGTGCAAGGATCAAAGATGAATGAAAACATTATTGTTTATGCAAGCACATTACAGCTGCAGCAAATCACATGGAGTGTACATCTGCTGAGATGGCAAGGACATGGACAAGATGGAACAACTGGAATTCTTCTGTCTCCTGTATCACAAGCTCCTATTCTCCTTATATATCTCTATAAAAGGACTCCCTCCAAACATGCCCAACATGTTCGTGTCTGGTGAGTAAGTGGAACAGTGAAGGAGTGGAACAGTAGTAGGATTGATATTGTAGGTATTAGTAGGCATCAGCAGGTTACAGCAGGAATGAAGGGAACTGTGCTGGTCCAGTAAGGTGAGGTCGACTACCTGTGTATTGTCTGCTGCCTGCTTAAAAGGGTGTACAGTCAGTGGGACAGAGATAAACAATTGTGTAGAGTGTGGTATGGGGGTAAGATCTACAAAGGTCAAGATATGGGTAGCTGAAACACACAGTAAGGAGGGAATAGAGGCAACATCCTATCTAGGAGAGGGGAGAAAATAAATATAGGAAGCCAACTATCCTAAATTCCAAGGGACCCCCGAAAAAGAGAATTTAAGGAAAACCCTATCTAGGGTAAGGAGTTGAACATGAACTTGGAAGGGGAAAGGTAAAAGGAAACCAAGAAGGGGTTAATGATAAGGGAAGCCTACAAGTAAAAAAAGACAAGGAAGCAAAAAGTCAGGAGGGCAAATAAATTATCAGGCATGGGAGTGGTGCAGTGTACTGGGTGTGGGTCCTCAAACTTCAGAGACACATTCTGAAGACTGAGGTGTTGCCCCGTATCAAGGCACCTTTCTGGGCTGACAGCAGTGGTTGATGGACTCTGGGCTGAACTGGCATAAGTACAGGGCACCATTTTCTGCACCCAGAGGCCACTTAGTTTGCTGTCGCTCCCATAAAGGGTGCCAGCAATGAGGCAGAGTGGCTGGGCCTTGGTGGTGCTGGGAGGGTGGGGGAAAGGAAGGAAGGAAGGAAAGCGCCCCTCAGACTTTACAGCTGTGAAATTCCTTCATCTTTCTGGCAGGATTGTGAAGTCAAGAGGAGGCCCCAAGGTAGGAGTAAGAGAACAGGTGAGGGTCCTCAAGAGAGCAGACCCCAAGGAGGGTGGGAGAGTCTCCCAGCCAAGGAGGAGGCAGCTGCAGGTGGGAGACTCTGTAGGCAGGGGGTAGAGTTGGGGACAGGGGAAGGGAGGGATAGGGTAGTGCAGTGCATTCCAGGTGCTTTGGTGGGGAGGATTGGAGGGTGGATCTTGGAGATTGCCTGGGAAAAGAACCTGGGGACAAGTGATCTGGCAAAGGAAACTGTAGGCATAGTGCAGGATAGGTTAAGGGAACTATGGAGGGGTCCTGAAACAGGTAGCTCACACAGTGGGCTTCAGTGAGTTTCTGCCTATGCACAGTCAGGGGAAGGCTATGGAACTTTGCACCAGATCCTTCAATGAGTGGTTGAAGGTATGGTGCAGGGCAGAGGGCTTTGGTTACACTGAGGACTGAGGTCTCATCTGGGGGGAAGGAGGGCTACACAAGGAAGATGGCCTCCACCCATCTATGAGGGGAATGACAGTCCTGGGTGGAAGACTTAAATGCTACTTTGACAAGCACTTAAAATAGCCACAAGGAGAGGCAGAACGACAGAGGAAGGCAGAGATTCCCCGAGACTAGTGCAACAGGATAGTTAACCCAGGGAGAAGTATTTCCTTGGGGATTGAAGGAAGCAAAGATAAGGGGTGGGCAGGCAAGTCTTTATTTATTTATCAAATTTTGTTGACCGTGTAAGCCCACAGGGCCTATAAGTCCCTTTTTCAGGGATGACCAGGGGGAGGGGGGATACAGATGGTAAGCAACTGAAATTGAACCAGATTAAGCTGTTGGTGGTATTTTTAGTGAATGGGAAAAATTTGGCCAGGACACCGGTGAAATTCCCCTACTGCATTGCTGACAGTAGGGGGCACTGCTGGTGTCAGTCTGCAGAATGGCAGACTGTGTTCAACCTTCAATGGAGACAGACATTTTGCTTAGCAATGGACTGGATGTTTCTAGTGCTATGCTTGAGTTGGCTCTGCCTTGGAAAACTGTTGTACTACAACTGTACCTCAGGAGCTTGATGGTGATGTGCGCAGTATTGGCCGTGCAGAGGGAGTCCTTGATGAGACTTTATTTTCGGAGATATCCTCTGGAGATAAAATTCATGGTTCTGCTGAAGTTTTATGTCCTGAGGTCATTCCCAGGGGCAGTGGTGTTTCTGTGGCAGCTCCTTCATCCAGTGCAGATGCCTGTCAGTCACTGCATGCTGTGAATGCATCTGGGGTGACTCATTCATCAGACGCTTCTCGTGCTGGAATGCGGAAGCCAAGAGCCACTAACATTGCTTTTCCTTCTGCCGACTGGAGCAAAGAATCTGCCTTAGCGGATGCGGGCTGGACTTTTCAGGATGGACATTGGCTCCCTGATTCCTCCATTCGGCAGATTACTATAAGTACTGGCCCCATAAAGATTTTGGGGTGTTTTTTTTGGAAATGGGGATTTAGTCGACCTAAACTGGAAATCTCACATTGAATTGGATGAATGTAAGGTGCAATTGTGGAAATCTTGGACGTTTTCTAAACAAAAGCGCATTATGATCATCAAAAAATGTATTCTCCCAATATTCCTGTATTTTAGTTCCATATTTCCTTTGCCTAAACTGTATGATACCCATTTATATAGTATTTTTTTTTCAAATGCTTTGGGGAAGTTGTTTAAACCTAGTCAAGAGGGATTTTATTTATTTACGGATTAATAAAGGCAGCCTTGGTAAGATTAATCCTTTAGTTTTTTATTTTTCCTTTTTCCTTAAATCCACTTTTAAGGATCCTGCTCAATATCTGTCTCATCCTTGGGATTTGTGGACACTCTATTTGATCAAGGACTTTTTAGCAAGATGGTTTACTGAGGCTCCTATTATTAAAGCAAATTCGAGCGCCCCTTCTTTTATTTATCTGGTAGCAGCTAAACTACGGATGTGGAAAATTGCTCACCATGTGGTTCATCAGCTTTCCTGAAAGGCCTTGTATGTTGGGATTATGACTGGGAATTTTTTGGTTTCTGTTGATTTTCTGAGATGTTTTCCTTCCAAAACTCATCAGGCCTTGCAAGTACTTATTGATAAACATATCCCTTCTAAGACGTGGGACGTGACTTGGCTTAGTTGTCATGGGAGATTAGGGGTCAAGGAAAACCCGAAGTATAAAGCGGTTGCTGAGCGACAATGTATTTGCATCAAATGTATAGGGCTTGAGGAAACCATGGAACACTTCTTTATCTCTTGTCATTATGCCAAGCTTTTTTGGGAAACTTTGCTCTCTAAATGGGGTTGGGGTAGTTCTAGATATATTTCTTATGAAAATTTGGTGCTTGGGGACTATTCTGTTTTTTTTCCTCAATGTTATCCAAGTACATCGAATGTAATCTTCGCATGTATAAAGTTTTATATGTGGTAAGCAAGATGTCAATTTTCTTTACAGCACACTTATACTCTGTCTTCAGTTTTGCTTACTCATATAGAATCGGCATTACTGAAACAGAGGGACTTTGAATTGGGGTTTTTACCATCCCATAAGTTTCATGAATACTTGAAACATGTTTATTGGCTTTAATTTACTCTGAGGGACTGTCAAAAGAGATTCTGCTTTCATCTTTATTCCTTTTCAGTATTTTTTTCAGTTTTTCTGAATTTTTGAATCTTCTTATTTTCTTTTCTTTGAGATTGTATTTTTCCCTGTTTGATTTTTGATTTGCTTTTGTGAAAAATGTACTGATGTTTTTGTTTCTTATAATAAACAATTCCCCTACTCTTTTTCAATAAGTGCAATGGGATCTTTAGCATCCACCTAAACTACTACCGATTTAGGCAGATGGGACCTCAGTTTAACATTTCATCTGAAAGATGGCACCTCAGAAGTGCAGCACCCCCCCTCATGCTGCACTACAGTGTCAGTATTGGGATATTAACCCAAGTGCCTGATATGGGAACTGAACCCACAGCCCTCTGATCTCCCAGCCTCAGAGGTGAGTGTGCTACCTACTGAGCCACTGACACTGCTTGAGGAAGAACTTCAGCTGGAAGACAGTGGAAGAAGTCAAGGCAGGAAGACAATGTAATGGGAGGGTAGGACTGTGGTAAAAGAGGGGAAAGGGGTAAGCAGGAAATGGAGGAAAGTTAGAGGAAGAGAGTGTCAAAGAGAATGGAGAGCCATTTGTGCCAATGCAAGAAGGGGAAACAAAAATCCTGACCTTGAGACAATCACTGCAGAAGCAGACCAGGATTTGTTGGCCATATTAAAATTATTGTGCATGGACACCCACAGCTGGGAAATGGCCATTTCAGGCTATGCCATGTTCTGAAAGGACAGGTCAGGGAGGAAAGGTAGAGGAGGCATTTTATATGTGTAGGAAGGCTTAAGAGCTGCAGACATACAGTACAGGGGCAACATGAAAGAAGAAGGGCAGGAGGTATTATGAGTCAGGCTAGAGATTGGGTCAGGGGTTGTTATTTGCACAGGTATGGTGTACAGGCCTCTGACACAGGGGAAGGATTTAGACAGAGTCATGGGGAACTCATTAGCAAAATGTTCTTCAATCTACTTCTGCCATAAAATTCTACTGGTGTGATATATATGTTTAATTACTTTTTCCAGTAGTACATCCCATGGCACTAGGCCCATGGCTCAGCATACAAATTCCTGCCTCTATAAGTTATTGTACTGTTAGGCAGGTGTTAGCTTTAACAGAGATGTAGTGTGTTCTAGTGGTTAAAACACCAGCATGTGAGCTGGGCTGTCATAGATTCAGACCATGCTAGAGCCAAAGACTCACTTTGTAAAATCTTTCAGTACCCTGTCGAGTCAGCTGTGGAAATGGGCAAAAACTGCACCCCACTGGAAAAAATATGCTGCTGGAAAATAAAATTAAAACATAAAGGTTCTATTTTTAGGGCAGCAATATAGCTTTGATGCTAAAGCACCAAGCTGTGAAGCTGGAGACTAGAGATGTGAAGTTTTAATTCACCAATGAAGTTAAGGTGAGTTTGCCAACTTTGTTTTCCGACTCAGTTTGCACATTTTTGTAACTTAGTAGGAAATTTACCTTTAACAACTTCACTTGCCAACTTTGCCCTTGGGGTACATTTGAGCGAGGTTTTGTCAAAATGAGGCTCATGTTAAATAAATGCCTCATGGTCACATGGGACTGCTTCAGCAGATCAAATGGTACATCTCTATACTTTGACTCTGCTTCACTTTTGGTATTGCAGTGTTAGTTAGTGAAGGAGATAGAAGCCTGAACATCTTTCAATGAAAATTGTTTGATATAAATCAACAATTTACATTATTTTAACAGCTCTTTTTAATTCTTTTTATGTTTGTGTTTCATGTGTGCACAACAAATATTTTGTTAAAAAGAACCACATTTCAGAGGTGTGGCACTGTCACATCCCATGCAGCTCAAGCTGCAGTAGGTTCGGCAGTGACAGACTAATGACCAGTCAGGCTGATCATGACACTGGGGAAGGAGGGGGGAAAGGGAAATTGTTTGATCAGGAAAGACACACTAGGCCACAGCTTGTTTCCAGGTGTGACCTGGGAGCACAAGGAAGTTAAGTGACTTGCTCAGGGTCACACAGTATGTAAGTGGGAGCTGTTGGGCTTCAAACCCAGGTCTCCAGATTTGCAGCTCAGTGCCCTTAACCACTGTGCTAAACTGCATCCACTGGTCTCTGCTTGCAGGGTGAAAACTTATTGAAGTTGAAATGACTGAAACACTCCTATGAGAGAGCACCTCAGTGCTTTCATCTGCATGAAGATGCCCAGCAAGCAGCTGAGCAGTGTCATGACATACTATTGTCATGCTTTGTGCCTTTTCTGTCTCCCCCACATGCCGTCTAACAAGCAGCTGACCTCACAATATTTTCATTCCCCCACCTGCCATCTGACAAGCACCTGGGCTCACAGTTGCTCCAGTGCCCTGTTTCAATATCCCACCTTCTGCCAAGTATCCCTTCCACCTCCCCAAGGCTTCCGATGCCCTGTTTCAATATCCCACCTTTTGACAAGTATCCCTCTCACTTCACCATCACTTCCTGTGCCCCTTTAAGATAAAGCCAACACTGGGGTGCCCAATCTCCAGTGTCTGTACCTGAAATAAAGAAGATCATCTCTTGATGTCTTTTTTATTCTTTTTTACACCTGTAAAAGAAGAAGAGTCCATTGATATCTGTTGTCCTCACTGCCTGCACCACGTTACCTTTCCTCTCACCTGCCCGCCTCACTCAGCACACACCATCCCCCACCTTACGTAACTACCGGGGGTCCTACATGGACCCAGAGTCACATTTTTACTATTCAGGAACATCTTTACTCTTCACTTATGGACTGGGAACTAAGAAAATCAAGTAAGTGAGTCAATGTATTTCAACTTGAACTTCTACTCATGGTTGTTTTTTAGTATTTTCACCAAAATTTTCAACATGGCATTTTTGGGATCACTCCCCATGAACAAGGTAGGTGAAATTTTTCAAATCTGGTCCAAAAGGTGACTTTGCAGTTGCTGCACGAAATCATCTTTTTGGGCAGGATTTGAACATTTTTTACGAACTAGGTTCATGAGGTGGGGTCATAAGAAAACTATATGTCCTTAAAGGGTCCTTAAAGAACTAAGAGAGGTGGTGGCTGAACCTCTTGCTATCCTGTTTAGCCGATCACTAGAAACAGGGGAGGTACCCAAAGACTGGAGGATAGCAGATGTAGTCCCCTAATACAAAAGTGGGAACAAAGAGGAAGCGGGGAACTACAGACCAGTCAGCCTCACCTCGGTAGTGGGGAAGATCATGGAAGCACTAGTGAAGGAGAGATTGGTGGAACGTCTGGTTGTCAATGGACTACAGGACCCAAGGCAGCATGGTTTCACCAGGGGAAGGTCATGTCAGACCAACCTCATTGAATTTTTTGACTGGGTGACTAGGGAGGTGGATCGGGGAGGGCAGTGGACATGGCCTATCTGGACTTCAGCAAGGCCTTTGACACTACCACATAGAAGACTATTGCACAAACTGGGGAATATGGGTGTGGGCAGGACAGTAGTGCGGTGGGTAGGTAACTGGCTAGGCAGCAGGACACAGAGGGTGGTGGTAAATGGCTGTCACTCCACAGAGGGAAAAGTGACCAGTGGGGTACCACAGGGATCAGTGCTGGGACCGGTACTATTCAATATCTTCATCAGTGACATTGCGCAGGACCTAGAAGGCAGAATTTCACTGTTCGCTGATGGCACAAAGCTCTGTAACACAGTAGACACACCAGAGGGTGTAGACAGAATGAGAAGGGACCTGCAGAAACTTGAAGAATGGTCAGGGGCTTGGCAGTTGAAATTCAATGCAAGGAAGTGCAAGATAATGCATATGGGGCACAAAAACCCTGGCACAATATATCAGTTGGGGGGTGAGGATATAGCATGCACCAAGCAGGAAAGGGATCTTGGAGTTATCATCTTTGATGACCTCAAGGCAGGGAAACAGTGTGACAAGGCAGCAGGTAAAGCAAATAGGATGCTGGGATGCATAGGCAGGGGCATCACCAGCAGGAAAAGGGAGGTCATAATTCCACTATACAAGACACTAGTGAGGCCGCACCTGGAGTACACTGTGCAGTTCTGGAGACCTTACCTATGTAAGGACATAGACAGGGTAGAGAAGATTCAGAGGAGGGCAACAAAGATGGTGCATGGATTGCATCACAAGTCCTATGAGGACAGGTTGAAGGCACTGAACATGTACTCCCTGGAGGAGAGGAGGGAGAGAGGGGATATGATAGAGACATACAAGTATCTTACAGGGAGGAACAGGGTGCAGGAATGTACTATTTTTAAGCGAAAATATGTTCCAGGACTAGAGGCATGGGATGAAGTTGAGGGAGGACGATTCAGAGAAATGTGAGGAAGAATTTCTTCACAGAACGGGTGGTGGACAAGTGGAACACCTGCCAGAGGAAGTGGTGGGGGCTGAAACAATCACGGATTTAAGAATGCATGGGATAGACATAAAGGAATTCTGGAGGTCAGGGGTAAGGGGCAACCGACTTCCTGGAAAACATAAACTGAACTTACAAACTTAAATGGGCAGACTGGGTGGGCCATAGGCCCTTATCTGCCGACACTGTCTATGTATCTATGTATGTATCTATGTCAAAAATTTGGGGTCAAAATATCAAAAAAAAAAATGATAAAGCTATAAAAGTATTTTGAAATGTCTTAATGTTGACTCATAACTTTGGTAATTTTCAGTATTTTGACCCCACATTTTCAGCATGGCTTTTTTTTCACACCCCTCATGAATGTGGCAGGTGTCATTTTTCAAATCCTTGCCAAAATGTGCTTTTGCATTTGTTGCATGAAATGATGTTTTGGACAGCATTTTATAAATGACAGCTGTCATGTTCAGAAAGAGAGGTCATAAATAATGTATGGTAGAACGCTGTTAACCTTAGGAAATCATCATTTCCTAAGGTTGTTATACCATCGATGTGACGTAGTAAATGTTGTTAACCTATCGATGCTACCTCACATCGATAGGTTAACAACGGGGATCAGTCTGACATGTATGCGCCTTTTTTTACACTCAGGAACCGATGGATGAGTGCAGCGGTAAGGGAAGGACTGAACGGCCTTAGTGGTGACTCCGTTTCGATAGGTAAGGAGCCGTTTTCCCTTTTTCTTGGGACCATACACTATAAAAAACAATGTATGGTCCTTCTATCAGCAACCGGTTACTGTTAACCACCTCGTGGTTGCCATGGCGAAGTAAACCTTTCGAGCTTTGCTCTCGAGGTTTACATGGTCGCCCTGGCAACCTCTCAATGGTTAACAGACCGGTTACCGATAGAGGACCATACATTATCCTCTATATTAAAAATGTGTAGTCAAAAATTTTACAGAACAATGAAGATATAAAGAAATGGGTGTTTACTCACCTGGTAAAGGTGATTGTGTTAGTTGTATCCATGACACTCCAGGCATTACCTCATGGGTTCCCAGCCCACCTGATAGACTAGTGATGCACATGTGACCAGATCAAATTTCACAGCATACCTTGGTCCCAGGAGTCCCCATTCTCCAGTTCGAGTCTTCTGTAGCTGAAAAACAAATGTTTTGGCCAAGATCCTCTTTCTCTGACTCCCACCTTTACCCCCATATATACATAAATGACAGACAATGGATTAACCATCACCTTTTTATTTATTTCCTATTGATGCAATTCTAGATTCGGTCACCTAGTGTTACTGATTGTACTGAACCATGCATTCAGACCATGAGACAGAGAAATTCTAATTTTCATGGAACCTATACACATAATTTTTTCCAGCATGAGTGCATTCCTGCCGTGATCACCCTGAAGGGAGGGCCATGGAGTGTCATGGATACAACTAACACAATCACCTTTACCAGATGAGTAAACACCCATTGTGTTATGCTGTATCCATGACACTCCAGACATTACCTCATGAGTTACTATAATAAGCAGTTCCACCATCCTTCAGGGCAGGACAGGGCGATCAGAAGGGAAACTGGTTTTACACATTGTGGATAAAACTTTTCTGGCAAAGTCAGCTTTTTGTCTGTATAATGTCTCAAGTCTGTAATGTCTTGCAAAGGTATGGATGGAAGTCCAAGCTGCGGCTCTACATATGTCCTCCATGGACACACTAGCTCTTTCTACACAGAAAGTGACTATTGCCCTTGTAGAATGGGCTTTATCCCCTCTGGTGGGATGAGGTCTTTTTGCTTTGTATGCCTCCTGTATCGTCCTCTTTAGCCAGCTGGTGATGGCAGTTTTGGAGGCTGCCATTCCTTGCTTGTGGCCTTGGGCTATTACAAAGAGTCTTTCTGACTTACGGATTGCTTGTGTCCTTGTAATGTATTGTGATAAAGCACTACCTACATCCAGGGTATGGTGGGTTCTTAACTCCCTGTTGTGGTTGTGTGTAGAATGTTGGCAACTCCATAGCCTGCTCCCTATGGAACGTGGACATGACTTTGGGGCTAAAGATTGGTACTGTTTTCATGAATACCACTTGTGTAGTGAAAATGGTGTAGGATTCTTTGCACGACAGGACCCCTAACTCACTAATTCTGTGAGCAGAGCAGATAGCCACCAGGAAGCAGGTCTTCAGGCCTAACCAGTAAAGTGATGCCTGATGCATGGGCTCAAAAGGGTTTACCCATAGGGACTCTAGAACCATGGTCAGACTACAGGGGGCCACCGGTGTCCGTTTGTGAGGATGAATGTTCTGTGCTGCCCTAAGAAACCTAATGGTGTCCAGATGTGCCCCCGGCTGGAATGCCTGGTTTTTCCCATGGCCACTCCTATGGCTGACAACTGTATCCTTAGAGAGGAAGTGGACAGTCCTTTGACCAAGCCCTGCTGCAGGTACAGCAGGATCACAGATATATCTACCTGCATTGGCTCAAGCTGCGTGGACTTGAACTAATTTTCAAAGATATTCCACTGTCTTCCATAAGTAGCTGTGGTAGATGGCTTCCTGGACTGTAAGATGGTTGATATGACTGATTCATGATACCTGGCAGTTAACATTCTCTGCCTCTCAGGAGCCAGGTGAATAGTTTTAGGGTGTGGGGGGCTGGGTGGATTATTGGGCCCTGGTACAGCATGTGTCTCTGATATGGGAGGGTCCATCTGTCCAGCATCATGGCTACTGTGGAGGCAAACCAGGCCCTCCGGGGCCAGTAAGATGCAACGAGAATGATCTGATGTTGAGACAGCCTGATCTTTACCAGCACCTGGGGAATCAGAGGGACTGGACGGAAGACATAAGATTGTTCCAGGTTCCTTGCTTGAGACAGAGCATCTACTTCCAGGGCCTGCTTCTCCCTGTATCTGGAGAAGTATGCCTTGACCTGTTTGTTTGACTTGGAAGCCATCAGGTCTATAGGAATGTGGTCCCACCTCCTTTGTATAAGATTGAATAGATCCAGGTGTAGTTGTCACTCCCCTGGATGTACCTGCTGTCTGCTTAACCAGTCTGCTCTGACATTTAGCTTTCCCGCCAGCTGGACAGCATGGAGGTGGGTGAGGTTGGACTGAGTCCAGTTTAGTACCTTGGCTGCTACTTTTAGCATGGCTCTGCTGTGAGTTCTTTCCTGTTTTGCTATGTACACCACCATGACTTTGTTGTCAGGCTTTACCAGAACCGCCCGACCGATGATGCTGTCCCTGAATGCCCTCAGGGCATGGAACGCCGCCCTCATCTTCAGGACGTTGATGGACAATCATGCCTCTGTCATATCCACCTGCCTTGTGCTGTGGTGTCGCTCATGCATGCTCCCCAACCAGTTAGACTGGTGTTAGTCTCCACTGTCACCT
This sequence comes from Neoceratodus forsteri, assembly GCA_016271365.2. Lineage (NCBI taxonomy): Eukaryota > Metazoa > Chordata > Ceratodontiformes > Ceratodontidae > Neoceratodus > Neoceratodus forsteri. The sequence goes on from CM028129.1 coordinate 1,025,541,040, forward strand.
CGTATGAGAGCTCCAGGGGGCAACCCCTTGTGAGGTGCTGGTGGTGCATCCACCACCCCAACGAGTCCTTGACCATCTTTGGCAGGTAAACAGTCTTGTTGAGATCATTCTCTGATAGAGAACCTTGCTGCAGTATGCAGTTTTGCAGGGGACACATGTTCCACCTTGCCCAGGGGACTAAGTTGATGCACGACACCATGCAGCTGAGGACTTGCGCCGCTCAGCCTATTGTCAGCTTGGGTGTAGATTGTGGTGTCCGAACTATCGTGACTACTGAGTTGATCTGTTTTTGTGGTGGTCTCTCCATCCCCTCAGCTGTGTCAATCTCTGCCCCATGCACTGAGATGGCCTGGGTGGCCTTTTGCCCAACTTGACAGTGAAACACGAAAAAAGACCGCTACAGCGACAGTCACTGTAATGGTCCATTTCTGTGTTTCGCTTTCCCAGTGTTCTGCCCCCTCCCCAGACCAACTCTGACCTGGAGTTGAGAATCCTAAAGTCCAGGGGGTGTGGGGGCACAGCCCCCCACAGAAAACACTGGAAGATTGGGCATCGCAATACCTGTGTCGGTATTGTGCTGTCGCTGTGCGGGAGGTCATCAGTTTTACATTCGACCTAACTTGGTGCTTCTGATGGCCGCAGTGAGCTCTTTTCCTGATTGACCACCCATCCATACTGGGACAGGGCCAACAGGACCAAGTCTGTGTCCCTTTGTGACTGGACGCTGTTGCCTGCCCATATCAGCCAGTTGTTCAGGTGCGGGATAATGTCCACCCCCTGCTCTCACAATTGGGCTCCTAGGACAATGGACACCTTGTGAACACCCTTGGAGCCAATGTGAGGTGAAGGACAGGGCTTGATACTGGAAGTGTTGGCCCAGTATGTGGAACCAGAGGAAGCGTTGGTGGCTGGGCCTGATTGGGATGTGAGCGTAAGCATCCTTCAGATCTACAGACATGAGGTAGTCTCCTACCCATACGTTCCTCAATGTTGACCTGAGGGTTTCCATTTTGAACTGTGGGGTGGAGATGAATTTGTTCAGGAACTTTAGGTCTAGAATTTCCTGAGATCTCTGTTTTTTCTTCAGCACCAGGAAGAAAATGGAATAGACACCTGTGCTAGACCCGCTGTCCCCCACCGGCTGAATTGTGTTGTTCTGTAACAGGTCTCGGAGAACCTCCTGTACCTGGTGGGCCATAGCTCTTCTCTTTCAGATACGGGACAGTACCACTCTGTCCCTGCAGGGCTTGTTTGAAAACACAATAGCATAACATCGGGATATGATTTCCAGTACTCACTTGTCGGAGGTCGTTTGCTGCCATTGCTGATGGAATGACATCAGTCTTTGCCCCATGGGAGGATAGCCAGATGTGGGCTTGGTGGTGGGCGGCCTGAGTGGGATAGTCAGTACCGCTTTGGCTTTCCACCTCTACCTCTGGCTCCAAGGCATGGGTTCTTTCCTCTGAAGGCAGGGTAGCTGCCCTGTGAGGGGCTTCTGAAGTTGTTGCTGTAACCTCTACCTTGAAAGGAATTGTTCGTGAAATTCTGCCTTCTGTTCTGTTAAAACCTGTTGTTTCCTCGAAACCTGCACTGCACAGATGGCAAATAGGTGGTTCTCTGCTTGTCTTTGGTGAGATCCTTGCCCTCCTCTTTTTGCTTTAGGAACTCTTTAAGGCCTTCACCAAACACATTGTCTCCTGTCGAGGCAGGTACTGTAAGAGTGCTTTGGACTCATTATCTGCCTCCCAAAGTTTTAGCCATAAGACCCATAGGGATCTGGTTGTCAAGGCCGCTGACCTGGCTTCCAAATTTAGGGTGTCTGCTGCCATGTCCCCCAGATACTTTGCTGTATCAAGGGTACATTCCAGCAGCTCCACTTCCCCCTGGACTTGGGGTAAGATTCCTCCATCAGTTCCTCCAGCCAGCGAATCTATGCCCTGGTGGAGTAGACCGCCATCACTATGGCTCTAGACATCATGCCTGAGATTTTTAATAGTTTCTTTAACATTTCCTCTACTTTCTAGTCAGTGAGGTCCTTAAGGAAATGGTGCCACATGGCAGTACTGTCTTCTGGCTTAGTGCTGCAATCTGGGGATCTATGCTTGGTGCCCTGAACCACAACTTGGCTTTGTAGTCTTGTACTGGATACATCCTGTCCAAGTTTCTTATTTTGGACAGGCGACCTGGCTCTGTTGCTTTCCACTCTTTTGAGAAGATATCATTGATGGCAGAACAGCTAGGGAAGATGTCCTTAGCCTTCTGGTTCTGTTGGATCATGGGATCTAGCTTGGACTCGGGCTTAGGCATTTCCATGTCGAACCCCATTGTTGTTTTATGGCCTTCATCAGGTCTGGGACCAGGTCGAAGGAACAAAGTTTTGATGTCAAGAATGGTGACTCGGGTAAGATGTCCATATCCTCCTCACCTCACTCGACATCCTCAACCTCATCTGGTGCCTCCCCAATATCCTCATCCCCTGGAAGGGGTGTAGATGGTTCCTCATGGGCATCCAGCTGAGGGGAGGGGTTTGGCCATGGAGCCAGTGATGGAATGGGTGTTGAGGGTGGCCTTGTCTTTGTCAGCAACTCCAGCCTCTTCATGACCTTAAGCATGAAGTTTTGTTGGCTCTCCATCATAGCCACCATTGCCTATTAGGTCTGGATAAGGAGGGCCCCTGGATTCATCCAGCCGGAGGCTCCGAGTCCTTGGTTGTCCGACTCTGTCTTAGGAAGATGGCCCCCTGCTGACTGTTCATCCTCGTGTAAGCAAGTTGGACATTGAGGACTTGGGTTGTGGGGCATTAATGCGGTACTACAGGAAATGTATTCCTTGGCCTTCACCATCTAGAAGATGAAAGGACAGTGTTAGATTGAGTACCCAATGGGGTAGAAGTACCTGTGAAACAGGTGAAATTATGAAAGATATTACAATTGTCTTAAATTTCATATCCAGTTTGCCCTGGGGGTCACATGTGCCGCCAATGGGGTCTGTAAAAATAGCATTGTTTTGTAGCATACAATGCCCGTTCTGCCTGGGGACGTCCCGGGGGAGGGAGAGTATCTCCTTAAACCCCCCAGATGCTATTGCGGTTGTTAGAAACAAAGAATTTATAGGTGATTCAAGAAAACTCAGAACATTTATTTATTTAATTAGAAAATTGGAATTACAACCCTTTGAGTCATAGACCCGTTTCCAAAGGCTCCACGTCAGAATGAAACATAGAAATTCATGCAGTACATACATAGAATAAATGTGGGTAAGCAATCATACAGAGTATAAGTACAATAAGCATGGGTTAATATCTATATATTTGGTAGCTAAAACAGGGCAGAGCTATCAACATATTTACCTAATGAGCGGTTAAGGCCTATACAATTGGTGGCTAAAGCAATGCATGATATGAGTTGGTAGTAAGCCGCCTCAGGGAAGCCTTGTCTTATACATAATACAATGCATTCATAGTCGAGTGCAACTATATGGTAACCGAGGGAGGTGAGGAGCCTGTAGGCTAGAAATAGTGAGGGGTCTCCACTGCCTGGCCAAGGGCGGGTGCGTTGCCTGGCAGCTTGGTGCAGGATCCACAGGTTACCGGTTACACTGGCATTGATGTGAGGAGAGGATATGGGCCCTTAAGGCAGCTTTAAAGGGTCCTAGATTGGTGATTGATGTGACAGCTGGAGGGAAGGCATTGTACCCAGATGGAGCTCTAAGGGGGAAGCATATTGCCAGAATAAGGAAAAAACGCACCAAGCGCTAAACCTGCCAGTGTTTTAAGCTAGCGCTACTGAGAGCAGGAAAATTTGCATGCACGAGCCATGAGTGGACAGGTTCCCTCTCTAAAATGGGGGCTCAGGGGTCAGGAAACCACCCCAACAAAATGGCGGTTGAAGCCACGCGGTGTGCCAGAGCAGGCAATGTTTTTGGCCTAAGCTGCTCCACAAGGATCCCCATCTAAACACTTTCCAGTCTCCCCCCCCCCAGTTCCTCTAAGCTGTGAGAAAACTCTGCTGTAAGAGCATGTTTGCAACTTTTATTGCCTGATAATGGATACACCCAGTACCAGCAGGTCGCTGCCGTGTGGGGCCTTGCATGGTTGGGCAGGACAAACAGGGGGTCTTTTTTTTTTTTAAATGCACCCAAAAGCTCAGGTGAGCAGTCGTTGGGCCAGGGACCACATATGAGAGCTGAGTTCCAACCCCTGCACTACCTGCTGAATAGGTGGTAGCATAGGGAGATACAGAAACAGACTGTGTGGTCTCTGTTTGGGAGGGGAAGGCCACAGCATCAGATGTCTGAACCGTGCAGAGGAAATTCTCAAGTTCACTTGTGTTAGGCAACCACAGTGCCCCAAGTATTCAATTTTTTGCACTGAGTGGGCCCCGCTCGGGAGGGAGGACCAACCACTGCTGAACAGACAGCTTGTGTGCGCAAATTTCAAAAGTTGGAATCGCATATGTCGCCGACTGTGTGGCAGCATTTAAGCCTGCCGAAATGCATTCACTCCGAAGCCGCCCTGCCTTGTAGAGAGTGTAAGAGAGTGATTAAACATTTTTTTCGATTCCTCTGGTAAAAAATACCTGCCTACTTAAACTGAACACAACGACAGTAACAAAGATCACTTAGGAGAGAGAGAGAAGAACTACTATGCTGCAAGGGACCAAAGCAGCAGCGATCACTCAGCAGAGTATACCACTTAATATAAAACTTAGTGACAAAGGCTAGACATCTCTATCCCAGCTCCTTAGCTAACTAGTAAGTAAGGCAGCAATGTAACTAACTGCAGTTTTTTTTTTGTTTTTACTTACAGCAGAGATGCATTAAATAAACCAGCTAGAGAACATTAAATAAATCTGGCTAAATATTCCAGCTAGCGAGCCTTAAACCAATCTAATTAAATGCTGTGGGATTTACTAATGTTCCAGCTGGAAAGCATTAATTAAATCTAATTAAAAGCTGTGGGATCTAATCCCTTTTTTCGTCAAGGGTTCTGGCCTACCTTTAAGTAATTAGTTTCGCAAGGGACTCCTGGAGTGCTTGTAGCCTCTGCAAAGGTTGAACTGGAGAATGGGAACTCCTGGGACCAAGGTATGCTGCAAAATTTGATCTGGGTCACATGTACATCACTAGCCTATCAGGTGGGTTGGGAACCCATGAGGTAATGTCTGGAGTGTCATTGATACAACATAGCACAATGTTGAATTTTTCAACATTCACTCATAACCTTGTGATGTGTGTAGATTTTGGCTCCAAATTTTTAACATAGCACATGGGAAACAAAAACCCAGGGGAAGACTTGGTTTGCTGGCCAAGGCACCTAGCTTCACCTGAGCTCTTTCCTTCTAAGACTGCTTGAAAGGCAGAGTAGAGAAACTTACCAGAGCAAGGGAAAAGGATTAAGACTTAGTTTGGCTAAGCAGATTTACTGTGTGGTGGTGTTTTTATTTTTTACTTACAGGGATTGCTACTGTTTGTTGCTAACATTTCATTGCTTTATTTTTTCTCTGATTCAAATTGTTGTTGCTGGTATACCTTCTTCTGCATTATTACAAGGTGTGCCTACAGGTGTGTGCTAACAGATTACTCCTGTAATCTTCTGATTCAAATTGTCTTTTGCAAGGTATATTTTCTGTTACTGCTTTATTTTTCTCTGGAGCAAAGTGTTTCTTACAGCGTATATCTTCTCTGAAATTATTACAGGTGGTGCTTTACAGGTTTTACAGTTTTATCTAACATTAGGATAAGCTTTCAGGGTTACTGCATTTGTTGTTGACTGATTGTTTCTGCTCTTACCTCCTTGTTCTTTCGTCCGTGGTTCTTCTTTTTAGGCAGGGGAAGGGCCCAGCCACCCACCCCCATCCCCAACCACCCCACGCTACACTCCTTTTATAGGGTACCACAGTTGTGACATTTCCTGTGGCAGAGCAGGAAGGGGCGGATCAGTGGGGCCTCCACAAGGTGATCTAATTTACAGGGGCACTAGTAATTTAACTTGTTATAACAAGTTAAACAAAGCACAATTAAACCATTACTTGCATTTTTTTCCTTTTTTTTCTCTCTCTAATTACTCTGACTAGGTTACAAACCCAGCAACTTATTTGGAATGGATTTCATTAACTGCAGGTACTGTGGAACAATTTTCAGAAGGACAGTCTTACAGGATTTAGGACACTGTCCTACATGCTGGGCCTTTGGAGATCTTAGGGCTCAGCTCCGGGCAGCATGGGCAGAGATTGCACGCCTCAAATTTCATATTGAAGAGAAATACATTATAAGAACCACCGCATTTCCAGCATCCAACAGAAAACCTCGACCGCAGAGGGTAGTTGGTCCAGGAGGTTGGCAGGTGGTTAGGAGGAGCAAATCAGGTGCCCCATCACTCTCTGCTCTCCAGCACATTACCTCCAAAAACCATATAAACATTACAAACAGGTATCTGCCTCTATCTCTGAAATCAAATAAAGAGGCAGAAGACACTGCAGAGCAGGACATCATGCACAGGAGCTAGCACAACAAAACTCACCCAAATCAGGAACCAAAACAAAACAAGCACAAAGAAATCCAAAAACTTCTGATCATAGGAGGCTCCATGATTCGGGGAGTTGATACCCATCTCCAGCCAGGGGTGATGGTCAGATGTCTCCCAGGTACATCAGCATGGAGAGACACTGACCGCATTGCTAAAATTGTTCACAAAGCAGGAGAAAACATTAATGTCCTAGTACACATAGGGACTAATGACCTCACCAGCCGGTCAGTTGTGGAGACCAAGGAACACCTGATTAGGCTGGGTGACAAACTATCATCTATTTCGTCCAGCATCTCCTTCTCTGAGATCCTGCCAGTCTGGGAGAGGGGAGCAGATGGACGGAAGGTCAGAGAAGGGGAGATAGGGGAGCTAAACACGTGGCTCAAGGGCTGGTGCCAGGAAAAAGGACACATTGTTGTAGGGAACTGGCAGCAGTTCTGGGAGCGAAGTTCTTTAAATTTGATGGACTGCATCTGACTAAAGAGGGAGTCAGTGCATTGGGGCAGAAGTTTGACGTCTTTGCAGAATATTTAAACTAGCAAATGGGGAGAGGGGTGCAGCACCCCATACGTCGAATGGGAAGAACACCCTTCCCCCCTCAGCTAGTGGTCAAACAGGAATTCAGCATGTTTGCTGTTCATTTGCATCACCAGGTAAGAAAAAAGGTTTGTCTCCCCAAACGACGCACAGGGGTAATGCCAAACTTTACCCAACAACTAACACACCAAAATCTGGCCAATGGAAAATCATGTACACAAATGCTCACAGCCTGGGAAATAAGATCCCAGACCTGCAGGCAATAATGTCAGAGGCTAAACTGGACATAGTAGCAATTAGTGAGACATGGTTTACCAGTAACCACACTTGGGAGACTTCAGTACCTGGCTATGTATTGTTCAGAAGAGACCGAGGTGCAAAAAGGGGAGGAGTGGCCCTGTATGTTAATGAAAATATCAAAGCTACAGAAATTCAGAATACACATAAGGAGCCAGAAGAACTGTGGGTCACCCTGGAAACAGGAAATGGGACAGCCATAAGAACTGGGGTTGTCTACAGGCCCCCAGACCAGAGGGAGGACATGGACACATTACTGTTAGAAGATATACAAAACATGACAGCTAAAGGGGAGGTTCTGATAATGGGATACTTCAACATACCGGATACAGATTGGTCAATACCAGCAGGAACATCTGCCAGAACTAGACTCATAGTGGATTCCCTGCAGGGGGAGGGCCTCAAACAACTGGTACAGCAACCCACAAGAGACAGGGCTATCCTAGATCTAGTACTGACTAACAAAGAAGGGGTCACAGATCTCCAGGTAGAAGGTCACCTGGGGGCCAGTGACCATCACATGGTATGGTTCAATTTGGCTACTACATCTAAATCATCCCATTCCAAGGCAAAATATGGGACTTCAGAGGAGCTGACTTTGATAAGATGGCCAACAGAGTTAAGCTAGCCCTGGCAAAAGAAACACAGGTGAGGGGTACAGGCAAAGTGGGCAAGCATTAAGGATGCAATACTTGAAGCAACATCCCATTGTGTTAGACAGAAAAGGAAGTGCAAAGAAGAAGGAAACCACTTTGGTTCTCAAATACAGTAGCAAAAGGTCAGAGCCAAAAGGCTGGCCTTCAGGAAATATAAGGGAACACAGCGGGATGAAGATAGGGAGGCATACCAAACTGCCCTAAGGGAAGCAGGTAAGGCAGTAAGGCAGGCAAAGTCCCAAACTGAGGAAACACTAGCACGAACAGTAAAGAAGGTGACAAGACTTTCTATAGATACATTAGTGAAAGGAGAAAGTCCAGAGGGGTATTGCTAGCTTAATGGAGAAAAGGGAGCATGTGAGGAGGAGGACCCTGTAAAGGCATCTATCCTAAATAGATACTTTGCTCAGTATTTACTGAAGAGAAGGTAGGGCAGGGCCCACAGCTCAGCATTATGGACACAGGGAGAGGGAGGTGAGCACTACTCCCTTCACAAAAGAAAGGGTCCTACAAGAGCTTGCAAGCTCAGGGTGGATAAGGCAATGGGACCTGATGGCATACATCCCAGGGTACTTAAGGAGCTAAAGGAGGAACTAGCAGAGCCATTAGCAGAATTGTTTAGTGAGTCTCTGAGCACAGGAGAGGTCCCAGAAGACTGGAGAAGGGCTCATGTGATCCCGCTCCACAAGAGTGGTAGCAGGAGGAGGCGGGTCAGTCTTACCAGAAGTGGGCAAGATTATGGAGGCACTCCTTAAGGAAAGGATAGTGCAACACCTGGAATCCATAGGGGCACAGGATCCAAGACAGCATGGGTTTACAAAAGGAAGGTCCTGTCAAACTAATCTCATAATTTCTTTGACTGGGTAACCAGAGTGGTGGACCAAGGGGGAGCAGTTGATGTCGCCTACCTTGACTTCAGCAAAGCTTTTGACACTGTTCCACATAGAAGATTGATAAATAAGCTGGGTAGGCTCGGGGTGGGTCAGAAGTTGGTCAACTGGGTGGCAAACTGGTTGACGGGCAGAAAACAGAGAGTGGTGGTAAATGGTATACAGTCAGAAGAGATGCAAGTCACAAGTGGGGTACCTCAGGGATCAGTCCTGGGGCCAGTCCTCTTCAACATCTTCATTAGTGACCTTGCAGATGGACTAGAGGTAAGGCTTGTCTGTTTGCAGATGACACCAAGATCTGCAACAGAGTAGATGATCCAGATGGGGTGGGCAGAATGAGAAGAGATCTGGATAAACTAGCAGAATGGTCAGAAGAGTGGCAACTGGATTTAATGCAAAGAAGTGCAAAATCATGCACATAGGGAAGAGAAACCCTGAAGCCACCTATAGGCTGGGAGGGGAGTTGCTAGCAGTCACAAAGGAAGAAAGAGACTTGGGCATCATCATCACTGATGACCTAAAATCATCCAAGCAGACCTCTAAAGCAGTAGGTAAGGCTAGCGGGGTGTTAGGGTGTATTAGTAGGGGTATCACAAGTCGTAAGAAGGAGGTAATAATCCCTCTGTACAAGACACTGGTTAGGCCCCATCTGGAGTACTGTGTGCAGTATTGGAGGCCACACCTTCACAAGGACATTAACCAAATTGAGGCAGTCCAGAGAAGGGCAACCAAATTGGTGCAGGGACTGCATCAGAAGACATATGAGGACAGATTAACGGAGCTCAATATGTATACCCTTGAGCAAAGGAGGGAGAGGTGATATGATCAAGGCATTCAAACACCTTAAGGGCATAAACAAGGTGAAAGAGTCTAACATGTTTAAATATAAGAAAAATAGCAGGACAAGAGGACACAGCATGAGATTAGAGGGAGGCCGATTAAGGGGGATGTGAGGAATTCTTTTTCACAGAAAGGGTGGTGGATGCATGGAATAGCACCACAAGAAGTGGTAGCTATGAATACAGTGCAGGGCTTCAAACAGGCATGGGATAGGCATAAGGGAGCAATACAAATGACTATGAATAGATAGGCCACTGACAGAGCAAAGGCCGATGGCACATTTATAAGGTAGAAAAAGAAATAGGCAGACTGGATGGGCCTTGCGGTCCTTATCTGCCGTCAACTTCTATGTTTCTATGTTTCTATGTCCTTTTGTTACCTCACTTCATGAACATGATGAAAAGGGACTTGGCAAGGTTGGAGGAATGGTCAAATGTATGGCAGCTTAGATTCAATGCAAAAAAGTGTAAAGTAATGCACATGGGAAACAAAAACCCAGGGGAAGAGTACACAGTGGGGGGGGTGAGATACTATCAACAACAAAAATGGAAAGGAACCTGGGGTAGTCATATCAGATGACCTAAAGGTGGGCCAGCAATGTGAAGAGGCAGTAAGGAGGGTTGGGGGGATACTGGGATGCATAGGGAGAGGCATCACCAGTAGAAAACAGGAAGTTCTTGTCCCTCTGTACAGACAGTTGGTAAGACCACATCTGGAGTACTGTGTACAATTCTGGAGACCCCATCTCCGCAAAGACATAGACAGGGTGGAGGCTGTCCAGAGGAGGGCAACCAAAATGATGCAGGGTCTGCATCAGAAGACGTATGAAGAAAGTCTAAAGGAACTAAAGATGTATAGCCTTGAGGAAAGGAGGGAAAGGGGGGACATGATAGAAACTTTCAAATACCTCAAGGGACTCAACAAAGTCCAAGAGGGTAGCATCTTTAAGAAAAAGAGATGTGCAAAAACAAGGGGGCACAATTTGAAGATAGAGGGGGCCGGCTCAGAGGTAATGTGAGGAAGTATTTCTTCACAGAGAGGGTTGTGGATACATGGAACAGCCTTCCTGAGGAGGTCATAGAGTCAAAAACAGTGGGAGAATTCAAGAATGCATGGGACAGACATAAGGCAATTCTAGTGGGGGGTAGGAGGAAGTAGGCTACTGGTTAACTAGGATCTGCAGCTTATCCATTAGGTAGGGAAATGGGCAGACTAGGTGGGCCAAGTGGTCCTTATCTGCCGTCAAATTCTATGTTTCTATGACAGCTGTCATATTTCAGATCTCCTCCTAATCATGTTTTCACATTTGCTCTGCAAGTCACCTTTCAAATGGGATTTTAAAAATTCCACTTGACGTGATCATAAGATGGAGTCATAAAAAGACAGTGTTGAAAATTTGGGGTCAAAATGTCAAAAAAAAAAAAAAAAAGTTATGAGGAAACATTGAATTTTTTCAACATTTACTCAGAACTTTGATTTTTGCAGATTTTGCCCCAAATGTGCTCATAGGCTTTCATTGAATAGGGTAGGTGACATTTTTTCAAATCCCTCTTTGAAACATGTTTTCACAGTCTCTCCATGAAACCACCTTTTGGACAGTATACCGTTCACACAATGACAATTCTATGGTGAAGACCACCACAGAGACAGATCTTGGTAGGTTGCTGTGATGGTCTCACTTTACGCTGCCACTCCCTTTCTGGGTTGTGCCCCACCTGATCCAACCCGACTCGGAGTTGGTTATTTAGAGATGGGGTGCGGGGGCAAAGCCACCTGCTAAAAACACTTTTTCCTGACCAGAACAATGCCAACAGTCAGCATTGTTCCCATTGCTGTCGGGGGTTTCAACAACGTCATTGTCGATGTTATGTCATGGAACCCCTTTTGGACACCACATTTCAAATTTGGAAATCCACCTGGCTTGATTGTAACATGGAGTCATAAAAAGACTATGTTGAAGATCTGTGATCAAAATGTGAAAAATACTAAGTTATGAAGAAACATTGAATGGTTCCAACACTTATTCATACATTTATTTCTGCAGATATTGGCCCCTAAGGTTCAACATATCACTTGCGTTACTGCACCTCATAAATATGACAGGTGTCATTTTTCAAATTCCCTCTGAAATATTTGTTTGCAGTCACACTATGAAATCCCATTTCAGATGGGATTCAAAAAATTCCACCTGTCTTGATCATAACATCAGATCATATAAAGAATTTGTTGGAAATGTTGGGTCAAAATGTGGGAGCCCATTGAAAATTAAATACTGCTTTTTAGCTGCCCTATCCTGGGTAAATACTATAGATGGGCAAAAAATTTTTGCTGGTCGAATTTGTGTGAAAGTCAGACTTTGTTTCCACAAAAGTTTGGAAATCAGATTATCAACTTTCCCCAGAATTCCGATTTTGAACAGCAGAATAAATGTATAAACAGTGGAGATTAATGCATTAAACTGCTGAAACAAAATTCCACAGAACTGACCACTGTCAGAGGTCAGTCCTACAGAATTTCTTTCAGCAGTTTAACACAATTACTTTGCAATTCATACATTCATTCTGTAGTTCAGTGAGTCACTGACCTGTGGAATAAAAGTATGAACTGTGTATTGCTGACCCCATACTAATGTGTTCCCCTGGTGTTTATGGCATCACCCACCCTTTGATTGCTTGCCCTGTATTGTTTCCCTGGTGTCTAGTAGCACCCCCACCCTCCAGTCACTCACCTCGGCCATGATTAATATTGTTTTCCTGGTGTCTACTGTCAACCTCCACCCTCCAATCTCTCGTCCTGGCTGTAACAATTATATTTGTTTTCCTGGTGTCTAATGGCACCCCCCACCCTCCGATTGCTCCCCCCGGTGATAATTAATATTGTTTCCCTGATGTCTAGTGGCACCCCCCCCCCACTCTCTGATCATGGCACGGGGTCAATATGTCACAGGGCAGAATGCAGTGCATCACAATTGCGCTCTTGTGATTACCCTGGTGTCTCTTGTTCTGTGGGGGGCTCTGCCACCACACCCCACCATTACGGGGGGCTGTGCCCCCAGACCCACCCACTAAAAATTCTAACTCCGAGGGGGTCCAACTCGGAACACACACAGGTCCAGGTTTTGCCATAATGTCGTACGCTGTTAAGTGTACGACATTATGACCCAGTGTGTCTGATCACTTGCCCTGGCTGTAATAATTTATATTTTTCCCTGATGTATAGTGGCACCCTCACTCTTCGATCACTCACCCCAGCTGTAATGAACATTACCCTGGTATCTAGTGGCACCCCACTACCACACTGGGTTGGGTACACCAACCTTCCCCCCCTTCCATACATAGTCATTCAGTCAGAAAGTGGGAAGCCCATACAGCAACTGGTACAGTCCTCCTCTCAACACCTCGGCCAGCCACTGTATGTAATGAAAGGGAGCCTGCAATCGATTGCACACTTCCTGTTAATACATATGGCGGCAGCTGAGGTGGTGAGAGGAGAGGTGTGCTGGTCGCCGTATGGGGTTCCCACATTCTTACCCAATAACTATTTATGGAAGGGGTGGCAGGTTGGTGTACCCAACCCAGTGTGAGTGGTGTGGGGGGGTCACTAGATATCAAGGAATTATTAATTATGGCAGGGCAAGAGATCAGAGGGTGGGGGGTTGCCAGTAGATACCAAGGAAACAAAACTAATTATGGATGGGGCAAGCAACTGGATGGTGCGAGGTATCACTGGACACCAAGAATTCCCTGATGTCTAGTGGCATCCCCGACCCTCTGATCGCTTGCCCCAGCTGTAATTAATATTGTTTCCCTGGTGTCTAGTGGCACTTCCCAACCTCCAATTGCTTGCCCCAGCTGTAATAATTAATATAATTACTGAGGAGAATTTTCTCCAATAGGGAAACTCGGTTATAATTCGCCGTTATAACGGCGAACGCGCACCGGGTTTCCAGTGCTTCACGCATGTGCCTGCCTCCACTCTCTTCACTGACACAGCGCCGGACACTATGCCAGTCAGCTGGACACTGCCAGTATCACTCAACAGTAAGTCAATAAAAAAAAGAAACTTGCCTTTCAACTGTTTAACTTCTAATGTAATCTTCGCTCGGCTAAACCTTAAAAAAAGAACAAAGGATTCAGAAGCCGCTTGGCTGTAGACCATGGACTGCATTTCCTCCACACTGGATCGTGGCTGTTTGATTTTATATAATCGCTGTGGTAAGAAAATACTCCCCAGCAATTATATAAAATAAAACATGGGGTGGTGTGTTTAATTGAAGATTTTACACACTACCCCATGCATTACTGTGTATATTGTTTCCTTGGTGTCTAGTGGCAACCCCCCCAACCACTGATGTTTTGACCTGCCCATAATTAATAGAGTTTCCCTGGTGTATAGTGGCACCCCCCCACCCTCTGATCACTGGCCCCTGCCATAATTAATATTTTCCTGATGTGTAGTGGCCTCCACCACACCTCCCACACTGTGTTGGGTACACAAACCTGCTACCCTCTTCCATACATAGTCATTCATTCAGAATGTGGGAAGCTCATATGGCAAGCAGAACCCAGTACAACAGAATGCAAGCAGACATTCAGCATAAACAATGTTTGTTTCATTTTGATTTAATTCTTTGAGTTCTTTTTATTTCTGCTATATTTTAACTATATGTCTTTAGTTATAACCTTCAGCTATACAGTAGAGTTCTATTGTCCCTTTCTTTCCATTTGTTTATATATGACCTCTCTCTCTCTCTCTCTCTCTCTCTCTCTCTCTCTCTCTATCTCACTCTTCTGTCTATATTGACATGGAATTTAGTGTGGGTCAAGTTCAGTCTCATGATGGAATCATAGGCCTGAGTTGGACAGCACCATGTCTGGAAGCAGGAGGTAGGGGCAGTAGGAGTGGAGATCCAGCAGCCCCCCACAGTACCACAGCAGCAGCCCCCAGTGCAACAGCAACCCTCAGCTCCACACTCTCAACCACCAGTTTCCACAGCTCCACAGCAGCAGTGCCTCATGACACCATTTTACCACAACTAGCACTGACTGATCCCCCAAGGAGCCATGTGCCGGTTCCTCATCTTCTGGCTCATTAGTGCCCAATTCTAGGAAGTAGTCCAGATCTCTCACATGTGTTTTTTTTTTTACTATGAATCACAGTGATGAGTGTTGTCAAAAACAATCTCTGCAACACACTGAAACATAGAAACATAGCATTTGTAGGCAGATAAGGACCACTTGACCCACCCAGTCTGACCATTTGTCCCTATCTACAGCATCAATGCAGACCCTACTTGATCTTTGGCTCCCCTCCCCCCATCATTCCTTTCCCCAAAGATTCTTTTATGCATATCCCAAGCTTTCTTTATCCTTTCCACTGTTTTCACCCCAACTACCTGGGCTGGTAAGCTGTTCAAGAAAACCACCACCCTTTCTGTGAAGAAGTATTTTTTTCACATCTCTTCCAAATATACCCTCTCCAGCTTCATATCATGTCCTCTTCTTCTTAAGCATATTTATTTTCTGAAAAATACTGCACTCCTGTAGCTTATTTACCCATTTAGGTATTTAAAGGTATCTATCATATCCCCTTCCTCTCTTCCAGGATGTACATATTGAGTTCCTTCAGTCTCTCCTCACAGGTCTTCTGATATAGGCAAAGTGGCCAGCTATGAGAAGGTTCACTATGGCACAAGGCACAAGCTTGATCTCTGAATCTCTGAAAAAATGTGGGACCCTTTCCTGACCTCTAAACATTGTAAGATTCCAAGTGGATGCTATATGCCCTCCAAGGTTGGATTGAATGGCTCAGATAGCGATGGAACCCTGTGTTGTTACATAGAAACATAGGATTTGATGGCAGATAAGGACTGCTTGGCCCATTCAGTCTACCCATTTCTCCCTAGCTACACTATTGCAGACTGTGCCTGATATACAGTTCTTTGTCCTTCACCTGTTCTTTTCCACTATAACTTCCGTGTGCTTATCTCATGCATTCATGAACCCCACCACTGTTTTCACCCCTACCACCACTGATGGAAGGCTGCCCAGGAATCCACCATCCTTTCTATGACAAAGAACTTCAGAATTTACCTCCCCTCCAGCTTTATATCATGTCCTCTTGTTCTTGAGACCTTTTTGTTCCGAAAAATACTGTCCTCCTGTACATTAGTAACAACATGTAGATATTTATAGGTATCTATCATTTCACCTCTCCCTCCTCTCTTTCAGGGTGTACACATTGAGTTCCTTCAGTCTCTACTTACAGGTTTTCTGATGTAGACCCTGTACAATTTTAGTTACCCTCCTCTAGACCACCTCCACTCTGTCAATGTCCTTTTGTAGATGTGATCTCCAGAAATGTACAAAGTATTCCAGATGAGGTCTCACCAGCGACCTATAGAGAGGCAACACCACCTCCCTCCTGCTGGTGGTTCCTCTCCCTGTTCAACCTAGCATCCCACTAGCCTTCCTAACTACCTTGCCAGATCACCTTGCTACCTTTAGGTCATTTGAGATGATTATGCATAGGTCTCACTCCTGCTTGGTCATTGTCAATAATATTTCCCATTTTGTATTCTGCCCCTATGTTTCTGTACTCCAAGTGCATTGGTTTGCAATTTTTTACATTGAAACCCAGTTGACATACCTTTGACTGCTGCTCGAGTTTACTCAGATTTCTGTTCACCCCCCCCCCCCGACTGTCCACCCTATTGCAGATTTTGGCACCATCTGCAAAGATGCAGACCTTCCCCTCCATCACCCCTTTAATATCTTTTATAAATACATTAAAGAGGACTGGTCTCAGTACTGATCCCTGAGGCACCCTGCTGGTGACTCTTTTCTCCTTGGAGTTAACTCCGTTTATCCCCATCCTTCTTCTCCTATCCCCTAACCATTTTCTTACTCAATTTACCATTATTAGATCCACTCCTAAGCTCCCCATCTTGTTTAATAGTATCCTGTGTTCAACAGTGTTGAATACCTTACTGGAATCTAGGTATGCCAAATCCACTGTGCCATCCTATTCTAATTCCTTACCCAATCAAAGAAATCTATCATATTCATTTGACCTGACCTCCATCCAGTGAACCCATGCTGTCTCTGATCTTGTAAACCATTTGATTCGATATATTCCACTATCCTCTCCTTCAACAGCGATTACATTGGCTTTCTCACCACCAAGGTCAGACTCACTGGCCTGTAATTTCCAGCCTCCTCCCTGCTACCACTTTTATGAAGAGGGGACTACATCTGCCCTCCTCTAGTCCGTTGGAATCATACCTGTTTTCAATACACTGTTGAAAAGGACTATGAGAGGTGCAGCCAGTATCTCTCTGAGTTCTTTCAATACTCTAGGATGTACTCCATCTGGTACCATTGCTTTATCCACTGTCAGATTAGCAAATCCCTGTGGGATAGACTCCTCTGAAAAAGGACTGTATCTATTTCCCTTCATAGAGTGCCTGTATTACCTTTTTGTGGTCCCTCCCCGTCTCCCTCTAACATGAACAAAAGTATTTGTGTAGTATGTCTGCTTTTTCCTGGTTTCCCTCTGCGCAGTCGCCCCATCCCTTTTTAATCTTACAATTCCTCCCCTTCTTCTCCTCTTTTCACTTATATACCTAAAAAAATGTCTTGTCCCCTTTAGTTATTTCTTGGATGACCCTCATTCACTTTGTGCCTTTGCACTCCTTACTGCTTTCCCTGCATGGCTTCCATATGTTTCTCTTACCTCCCTATCCTCCTCCCTCTACATCTCCTTATATCTCCTGAATGGTATGCTTTTAGCTTTTACCTTTCCACCTATCTACCCTGAGAACTGCAGAGGTCTGTTTTTCCAGTTACACTTACTCACTTGCCTAATGCAAAGGTTTATAGCCTTCAGTTTGACCCTCTTTTATTTTACCCACTGTTCCTCCACCCCACCTAGCTCATCTCCCCCTGCCAGATCATCCTTCAAACATTCACCCATCTTTACAAAATCTGCCCTTCTGAGGTCCATGACCCTCACCTTAGTGTGGCTTGAATCTGCAGTTGTCCTTATATTGAACCACACTGTACAGTGTTCACTGGTCCCAGGTGACTTCCCAGCCTCATGTCTGCCACACTGTCCCTGTCTGTAAGTACCAGATCCAGTGTAGCCCTATCATGAGTGGATTCACTGACTAGCTGCCTAAAAGATGCCCCTTTTAGGGAGACTAGGATGTCCCACACATGTCAGTTGTTGAAAGAAAGACTGTCATCATGGCACTGGTGGGTAACATATCCACATGAAAACCACCAGCCGAGAAGTTGGAGGCCAGAAAACAGAATATAGTGAGTGGTGGTGGGTATGATGGTGGCAGAGGTCCTTCTGTGCCTTTGAGGGCACAGTACACAGTTAGAACACATCCATGATGGTCACACATGCCCAGGAACAGCAGCCACAGGTAAGGGGCATGAGATGCTAGGGTGGACTCGGTCATGGGATCATGTTTTGGGTCAGGAGACTGCTCCTAGCTGCTGCATGGCAGCATGGGTCTGAGTGCCTGCTGGGGCTATTCACGCACCCAGACCCACACCTGCCTGCATATTGGATCAACTCTGAGACCCAGGATGGGCATCCAATTGTATGCCATCCCAGGCCCACTTCTCCACCACTGGCAAGCCCTGTGCAGTACTGTGCACTGTGGTGTTGGGGCAGTGGACAGGTGCCCCTCAGGTGCATGCAATAGTGCATACTGCACACCCTGCACCTGTCTGGGGCTGCAGAACTATGCAGGTGGGATACACACCTCTGGTGCATTTTTCCTGCACCTTGGAGAATCCACCCCATGTGCAATTGAAAAGACCATTATTAAAAATGTGTATGGTCCCTGAATATTTGTTTTCAGTCCAACAGCTGATGCTTAGACAAGGGTGAAGTTGCCAACATTCTCCAATTTTGGGAACTTCAATTTATCAATGACCACAGTTCATGTAGTTATTTAGTTGGTGAATTGAATAAATATGCACTGTGAATCTATGCAAATTACCGGTTCACAGGCAAATTAAGCAACTTGCACAGGTCACTGTGAGAGTTTTGCTAATTTGCTGGCTAAAAACTACACAAATTGCATCTCTGTTTAAAAAAAAGAAAACTCCCTCAACTTTTGCTGCAATACCACTCATCCCACCTCCCCAAAACATCTTAGTTATATACACCACTCCCATTCCCTGCTTGAACACCTCCTCTTCTATTCTGCCCTGGTGAATTTCATTGTAGTACTAGAAAGTATAGTGAAATATAAAAGATCGTTATACTTTTCCCTCCACCCATGTGCCAAAAGCACTCCTCTGCTTCCCTCATCCAATTCCCCCCACCAGGTCATATCATCACGAGACACCTTACACATGTCCCCTCTGACCCCCACCACCCTTCTCCCCTACCAACACCAAGAAAAAAAATGTAACCTGTAATAAAGAAAATGATTCTCCAGTGCAGAACATCTGTTCTATTCAGTGTCCGTCTTGGTAATGCCACTGGCGCATGAATAAATGGTGACAACTTTGTTCCTAGTAAAATCTTATTGGTGGAATTCTCTGCCACTTAAGTTTTACTAGGAGCAAACTACATCAATATTAATTTATGCTGGCACATTACCTAGACACTCTGCACCTGGAAACTGTTTTCTTTATCACAGGTCACATTTTTCTGGATGCTGGTGTAGAGAAAAAGGTGCTGGTGGGCTAGAAGGCAGGTTGAGAGGGGAGTCTTATGATGACTTGACCTGGTAGACTGCTTATGGCATGCAGGTGAGGGAAGGGTATACTGAACTTTATGTCACTGTACATTCTTTGAAATTCACCAGGGCTGGGGGGAAGAGGGGGAGGAGAGTGCCAGCAGGAGATTGGAAGGAGGCATATGACCCAAAGGTTTTTTGGAGGTGAGAGGGGGTGGCCTTACAGCCCAGTGGGTGGGGGAGTTTTTTTATACAGTTTAAAAAGAAATTCACACTAAGAACTTAGTGCAACCACCAGAAAACTCATAAAATTCATTGTGTGAATTTCAGTGAATTCATGCCAACTTCTCCCACCAATTAAAACTTCACTGCATCTCTGCTGATGTTGAGCTATATCAGTCACCCTGTTGGACTGATTCCCTCCAGCCACATAGCCACTTGTTTTGTTGTTCTCACTTCCCAAACATTTCTTCCAAAAAAGAAATTATTAAACAGTAGTACAGTAGCTACTGCTGTGGTGTTCAAGTCTCCCTCTTGGACAGTATTTTTGAAGCACTTTGCACAAGCACATTTTATACATTTTTTCCAATTCTTAAAATTTTCTTACAAACAAGAAATGACTAAATGGTGGCAATAAACTACTGCTGCTAATGCTACATGGTACTATACTGTGTGTCAGTCACAACAAAACAGTTCTTATAGTGCACTTTATGGGAAAGAGTGCCAGAAGCACAAAACACATCAATTCAGTGCACCCAGAAATTTTCTCAATGACCCAAAACAATACATCAGACTGCTGCATCCTGCTACATGGTGCTACACTATGTGTCAGTTCCTTCACCATAGTTCTTGTAATTTACTTTATGAAAAAAATATGTGAAAGCACAATATATATAAAGTCTGTACTCCCAGAACATTTGATCAATGACCAGAAAATAATATGCCAGGCTACTGCATGCTGCTACAAGGTACTGTGCTGTCAGTCCCCACATAGAAACATAGAAACATAGAGGTTGATGGCAGATAAGGACCTCAAGGCCCATCCAGTCTGCCCATTTTTTCTACCTTATGAATGTGCCACACACCTTTACACTGTCAATGACCTATCTATTCATATTCATCTGTATTGCTCCCTTATGCCTATCCCATGCCTGTTTGAAGCCCTGCACTGTATTCATAGCCACCACTTCCTGAGGTAGGTTGTTCCGTGCATCCACCACTCTTTCTGTGAAAAAGAATTTCCTCACATTCCCCCTTAATCGGCCTCCCTCTATTCTCATGCTGTGTCCTCTTGTCCTGCTATTTTTCTTATATTTAAACATGTTAGACTCTTTCACATTGTTAATGCCCTTAAGGTGTTTGAATGATTCGATCATATCACCTCTCTCTCCCTCCTTTGCTCAAGCGTATACATATTGAGCTCCGTTAATCTGTCCTCATATGTCCTCTGATGCAGTCCCTGCACCATTCTGGTTGCCCTTCTCTGGACTGCCTCAATTATTTAATGTCCTTGTGAAGGTGTGGCCTCCAGTACTGCATGTAGTACTCCAGATGGGAGCCTAACCAGTGTCTTGTAAAGAGGATTATTACCTCTCTTCACGACTTGTGATACCCCCTACTAATACACCCTAACATCCCCTAGCCTTACCTACTGCTTTAGAGGGTCTGCTTGGATGATTTCAGGTCATGGTGATGATGATGCCCAAGTCTCTTTCTTCCTTTGTGACTGCTAGCAACTCCTCCCAGCCTATAGGTGGCTTCAGGGTTTCTCTTCCCTATGTGCATGATCTTGCACTTCTTTGCATTAAATCCCAGTTGCCACTCTTCTGACCATTTTGCTAGTTTACCCAGATCTCTTCTCATTCTGCCCACCCCATCTGGATCATCTACTCTGTTGTAGATCTTGGTGTCATCTGCAAACAGACAAGCCTTACCCTCTAGTCCATCTGCAATGTCACTAATGAAGATATTAAAGAGGACTGGCCCCAGAACTGATCCCTGAGGTACCCCACTTGTGACTTGCATCTCTTCTGACTGTATACCATTTACCACCACTCTCTGTTTTCTGTCTGTCAACCAGTTTGCCACCCAGTTGACCAACTTCTGACCCACCCCGAGCCTACCCAGCTTATTTATCAATCTCTTATTTGGAACAGTGTCAAAAGCTTTGCTGAAGCCAAGGTAGGCAACATGAACTGCTCCCCCTTGGTCCACCACTCTGGTTACCCAGTCAAAGAAATCTATGAGATTAGTTTGACAGGACCTTCCTTTTATAAACCCATACTGTCTTGGATTCTGTGCCCCTATGAACTCCAGATGTTGCACTATCCTTTCCTTAAGGAGTGCCTCCATAATCTTGCCCAATACTGAGGTAAGATTGACTGGTCTGTATTTCCCTGCCTCCTCCCTGCTACCACTCTTGTAGAGTGGGTTCACATGAGCCCTTCTCCAGTCTTCTGGGACCTCTCCTGTGCACAGAGACTCACTAAACAGTTCTGCTAATGGCTCTGCTAGTTTCAGCCTTAGCTCCTTAAGTACCCTGGGATGTATGCCATGAGGTCCCATTGCCTTGTCCACCCTGAGCTTAGTGAGCTCTTGTAGGATCCTTTCTTTTGTGAAGGGAGTAGTGCTCACCTCCCTTCCCCTGTGTCCATGGTGCTGAGCTGTGGAACCTGCCCTATCTTCTCTTCAGTAAACACTGAGCAAAAGTATCTATTTAGGATAGATGCTTTTACAGGGTCCTCCTCCTCACATGCCCCCATTTCTCCTTTGAACTTAGCAATACCCCCTCTGGACTTTCTCATTTCACTAATGTATCTATAGAAAGTCTTGTCACCATCTTTTACTGTTCGTGCTAGTGTTTCCTCAGTTTGGGACTTTGCCTGCCTTACTACCTTCCCTGTTTCCCTTAGGGCAGTTTGGTATGCCTCCCTATCTTCATCCCGCTGTTTTCCCTTATATTTCCTGAAGGCCAGCCTTTTGGCTCTGACCTTTTCTGCTACTGTATTTGAGAAACAAAGTGGTTTATTTTTTCTTTTGCACTTCATTTTCTGTCTAACACAATGGGATGTTGCTTCACGTATTGCATCCTTAATGCTTGCCCACTTTGCCTGTACCCCCTCACCTGTTTTTCTTTTGGCCAGGGCTAGCTTAACTCTGTTGACCATCTTATCAAAGTCAGCTCCTCTGAATTCCCATGTTTTTCCCTTGGAATGGGATGATTTAGATGTAGTGGCCAAATTGAACCATACCATGTGATGGTCACTGGCCCCCAGGTGACCTTCTACCTGGAGATCTGTGATCCCTTCCGTGTTAGTCAGTACTAGATCTAGGATAGCCCTGTCTCTTGTGGGTTGTTGTACCACTCCACCACAGTTCCTACAACACACCTTTGGGGAAATTGTTAAACAAGCACACCATAAATTCTGTGCTCCCAGAAATGTTGTCAAATACCAGAGTAAGTATATTAGGCTGCCTAATGTTTCTACAAGGTGTTGAGTTGTGTTGTAGTACCCCTGATACAGTTATTGTAATGCGCTTTAGGGGAAAGTGTGAGAAAAACACAATATGAATAAATTCTTTACTCCCAGAAATGTTTGCAAGTACCAGAATAAATATGTCATGCTGGTGCATGTTGCTACATGGGGCCATGCTGTGTGTCAGTCCCACTGCTACAGATTTTGTTATGAACTAACAAGGTAAAGGGTGCAAAAAGCACAATTTACAGAAAATGCCCTCCAATTTATTTTTCTCAACCAGAAAAAAATAAGTCAGGGTGCTACATACTGTTATATGGTGCCACACTGTGTATCAGTCCCTCCACCACAGTTCTTGTAATGCACCTTTGGGGAAATTATGAGAAAAGCACAACATACATAAATTCTGTGCTCCCAGAATTGTTCTCAATGACCAGAAAAATATCAAGCTGCTGTACGCTGTTAGAAGGGGCTGTGTTGTGTGTCAGTCCCCTGGACACAGTTCTTGGAATGCACTGTAGGGAACATTTTGAGAAAAAATATATACATAAATTCTGTATTCCCAGAATTTTTTTCAGCTACAAGAATGACTATGTCAGGTTCCTGCATTCTGCTACAAGGTACTGCACTGTGTGCCAGGCCCCCATCACAGTTCTTGTACTGTAATATGCTTTAGGGGAAACTGTGAGAGAAACACAACATGCATAAATTCTGTAGTCTCAAACTTTTTCTCAGCTATCAGAATAAATAGGTCAGGCTCCTACATGCTGCTACATGGTCTGTACTGTTCATCACTCTATCACCATAGTTCTTGTAATGCCTTTTAGGGCAAATTGTGAGAAAATCATAGTATACACAAAAAAATCTATCCTGCAAGAAGTGTTCTTGATGAGCAGAAATGTTTAGTCAGGTTGCTGCATGCTATTAAATGGTACCTTGCTGTGTTTCAGTCCCAACACCACGCTACTTGAAATGTACTCTAAGGGAAGTGGTATGAAAAGCACAATATGCAGAAAACCTGTCATCCAAGAATTTTTTACAACAACCAAAAAAAATAAGCCCGGCTGCTGCATGCCGCTACATGGTGCTACATGGTGCCATACTGTGGGTCAGTCCCCTGACCACAATTCTGTAATTTACTTTAGAGGATGAAGATTATTGCCCAGAAATCATCATTCTAATAAAATCTCATGTCCAGAAATTTTCGCACTAAGAAAGGAAATGAGATGAGCTTCCTAAATTAATATGCTGCTTCTGTGCTGTGTAACTCTCCCTCCACAGCACCTGACTGATTAACTATAGTGCCCATAAATTCTGGATGTGTTCTCATAAAATGATCATGTCTCTTTGGGACACAGATTTTGATGATGATCTTTGAGTATCACTTTGTGTCCTACCAGCAATGTTCACTATTTTGTTTTTATCTTTTAGCTGGGGGGATAGAAACAATGCCTTTCTAACCATCTTTTGTTCCTGTTTCCTTCTTTTCTGATATTTATCACTAGGGTGATGAAATCCTGTTGCTGCATGGGTCTGGCCCAAAGCAAGTTATTTAATTTACAGTTAATTTTTTTTTAATTTTTGGGCTGTGGCTGGGGGAGTGGAAACAGTGTCTTTCTGACCAGTGTTTGTTTCTGTTTCTCTCTTTTCTGGTATTCAGGGTTTTATTTAACTCTAAAAATTGATTAGTGTTTTGCTCATAAAAGTGCTAAAATATTGTGAAAATGCATAGCGCTTGCCTCACTGTGTTTAACAAACATAATACTTCTAGAAAACCTATATGAATAATTTCTGTACAGTTAGTATTGTCCCAAGAAAAAAACTACTAATCAATTATTTAAAACCCTGGGTATTTATAACTAAGGTGATGAACTCCTGTTGCTGCATAGTCTGGCCTGAACCTAGTTGTTTTATTTAGCAGTATTTTCTACCAGGGAAAGTAAATATTCATTTTTTTCCATTTTTTGCTTTGAAATTCTTGAATGTTATTCATATGTCATTCTGTTTTCTGCTTGAGTCTTTCACATTTCAGGTATTTTTAGTTGTGTGACAATGTAGAATCAGGAAGCACCATCAGGTTGATACTGTTATTCACTCTGGATACAGAGGGCAGGTTCACTTTAATGAGATCATACACAGTGGTGGAGAAGGTGGAGGAGGAGAAGGTCTGAGCATAATGCTGCAACATTCACCACATCAGCAATCTGGTGCAGAAGATGGCTATGGCTTGATTGCTGGAGGAGGCATTCATGACAGAATGGAAAAAGACCTGTGGCTACAAGATCAAAATTATTTAAACTCTAGTGCATTCCCTACTGTGTTGCACTTGTGAAAGGACACAAAAAATGAAAAAAGAACAAATAACTTCTAGAAAGAATGCATACCATCACACTGATGATGGCCATGCCTTGAAATGGCACAAAGGTTCTCAAGACCAAGAAGGCAGAGGAGAAGTCCTTCTTGCTGAATGTGAAGGTAGTAGGGCAGGAGACCTGTAAAGACAAAATTATTTAGACTGTACTCAATTAGCCACTGTGGGTGACTGCATGAATGGTATATTTGCTGTCTACTTCCAGTCTTGCTATACCTGTCACCTGTGAATAAAAAAGAGAGATTATTTTTCCTCATTTAGCCACTGTGGTGGCCAAATGGTATATCCATTGTAAACTCCCAGTCTTACTGCACCTGTCACATATGAAGAAAAAGAGAAATGATTTAAATTCACTTGGCCACTTTGCTGCTGTGTACCTGTAAAACAGAAACTAATACTAAAAGAAGAAAAAATTATGCAATGATACATACTGTCAAATTAGTGAAGGCCATGCCATGTACTAGTACAATGGTGCCTCAGAGAGGGGTAATAGAGGAAGGGGCAAATTAAGTCTATGCTTTGTGGGCTGTCTGGCTTTGTGACTGACTTGAGAGTTATCCCTGTCTAGAGATGGACAAAACTGGTTAAATTTGCTCCATGAATTAATCTGAAATTTAGCACAATTCGCAGAGTGTAGATTGCTCCAAGAAGTGTGGAATTTTGTCTCGAAGTAAGGAATTTGCCCCTGAATAGCAGGATTTCACCTGTGTAGTGTTAAATTTCACCCACAAGCAGCAGAATTTTGTTGTTTGTGAGCAAAATTCCATCATTCATGGGCAACATTCCACTGTTTGCGGGGTGAAATTCTGCTGTTCACGTTGAAAACTTTATAATTTCTGGTGTAGCTGAAATTGAAGAGGGCAGGGGAAACTTCACAAAACTCCATGCATGCAAATTCTGGACACTTCATGGCAACTTCACTGGCAAATTAAAACCTTGGCACATCTCTGTCCCTTTGAATGATCAAACCTGCAGAGAGAGGAAGACTAAAGGAAAGAAAGAAACTTATTTTAATGTTTTGTAACCAAGGTGCAAGCTCCTCCTGTACAAGGACAGACTAGCCACAACAGTGAGGATAAGGAGTTTGAACAACAGTGAACAAGCAGTGATAGCAGGTAAAGTTGGGACTTGCTGGAGTTCAGGTCTTGCTGACTTGATGTGCTGATTGGGTGGGGGCTTGGCTTGAGATCTAGCTGGTGGTCTGTCTGGGGAGCATTAACAGCCATCTGGAGGCCTGCCAGTCTGCTAATTGCTCCTGTATGTGGATGATACCATCATTTCAACCAGCAGTGCTGACCAGGGTAAAATCTGTACTGATCTCTAAATCAACTTTGAGTCATGAGAGAAATGGTTCACACACAATAAACTGATTTAGAACAACAAACAAACAAAAAAACAACCTAAAACCATGTTATTTTTAGCACCACAAATGAAAAAAGTCCCAACACTAGTCATCCTTAATGACAAGGGACAAAAAGTAGAATGTGTTCAATCCTGGATAATACCCTATCATTCTCCCCTCACATGGACAGTATTGTTAGTATGGCTAACAGAAGGCTGGGTGCATTGTATAGTAACCATCTCAGCTTCACTACTGAAGCCAGGTGTCTTGTAGTTTCCAGCATAGTCCTATCACTTCTTGACTATGGCCTCCCAGTCTATGCAGCTGAATGTAACTCTGTTCTAAACTGAGTAAGAGTGGTGTATAACAAGGCTTGCCACCTTGTATTGGGCACTGGCATGTTGGTCCGTAGCAGCTTCCTATATTCCCTCACCAACTGGTTACCCTTTCCAGGAAGAAGAACCTAACCTGTCTGCCTGCACAAATGGCATTGATGAATCTCCCCCCCACTAGTAAAATACTGCTTACACCCCATTACCAAGCTATATAATACTAGGGGCCCAATATTCAAAGCTACTTGCATTGGACACAACTTATGGCAAAGTAGGGGGCTGCATCTGATGCAGCTGTGGCAAGGGCAAAAGTAGTTGTTTTAGAAGGTTTACTGCAATTTGCCACTTGTGGCATACCTTCTGGATTAACTACAACATGCAGCCCTATGCCAAGACCACTGGCGCATTGAAAGGCTGTAGTGCAGGGCCAGGATGCATCACTAAACTGCACAGGGGGCACCCCGGGTGCCCCACCAAGCAGCAACTCCATAACTGGGGCACAGATGGCATCAGCTGATGCCAGGCAGTGGAACAGGATGGTCCCTTGTGATCCCTTCCATAGGACAGTGTTCGAGGGGACTTGGAGCATTCATTTGTCATTATAGTCTAATGTCTGCTGTGGAAGGCTAGTGCCACCCCCCTATCTCCTTGTCCATGCGGTGGCACTATAGCACCCCCATCCCCAATGCCTAATCTTCCTGTGAAAAGAAAAAAACACAACAAACCCAGTAGTTGTCACAGGTGGTATAACAGTTCCCACCCTTCCCTCCCTGCCAGGCACTGCCAATCACCACCCCACTCCCCCTCCATGGTCTCTGTCTGATCCTCGATCCTGCCACCAGCACTTCCCTAAGCTCACCACCTCAGCCTGTATAATACGCTATCAAGGAGTATGTAAAGATAAAACACTCCTTGGATAGCAGCATTATGCAGCCATCAGAGGTGGTGAGGGGAGGGAGTGCCAGTGGTAGGATTGAGGATTGGGACGGGGAACGAATGGGGCAGGGTGGTGATTGGCAGTGCATGACAGGGATGGAAGGGTAGGAACCACCATATCATCAGGGACAACTACCAGGTTTGTTGTGGTTTTTCTTTTCACCAGAAGATCGTGGATGGGGGGACACTATAGCACAAGGGCACGTTACGGCTGTGTAGGGGGAGATCAGGGATCTCAGGTGGGGTACTATATCACTGGTCCAGGGCTGATATATACACATATGAGAAGGGGGGGCTGACCTACTGGGAACATATTTATTTTTCGGTCGTGTGAACACTTTAAGGAATGAGCCTGTCATGCTGAGGGACTTTCTTTATGCCCTGACACTCCCCATGGCTCCTCTCCGACTTTTATGTACCTATGGCCAACAGCCCTCACAAGTCCAAGTGGCACAACCACTTAGACCACCTCATGGCTGGTCTAAGTTGATCCTCCAGCTGCGTCCATGGTGGGGCTTTTAAATTCCTAAATAAAAGGACGTTGCAGCCCCTCCATGGCACAAACCCCCCCTGCGACCTGGTGCACCTGGTTGTATGGTGCATCCAGTGGTGCAGTGGGCTTTTCCAATCAATCAGTCAATCAAAATCTTTGTTTATTCAGGCAAACACCATTGAGCAAGCGCATTTTCAAGATGGACCTGGATGGACTTTCCGCAGCTGCATTTACACTGGATGCGGGCTGCCTTTGAAAACTGCATTTGATGCAAGTTGGGATGCAAGTCACCACTTCTGTCAAACTCCTGGGACACAAATCCCTTGTGTCCCTCTAAACCCTTTGAAAATTGGGCCTTAGGTGTATGGCCAGGAATGCCCTAAAAACAACATTTCGGAGAACAAACCTGGGAAAATGCTTCTTTGCTATTCATGCATCAACATAGATGAAAAAAATTACCTGCATCTCTGCTTAGTCTTCCAAAGATTGCTCCCTTCAAAAAAACTCTGAGAATTGAGCTCACCCTGAGTTCCAGATGTTCCTTCTTCAGTTAATCTGTACACCCAACTGTCACGGTAACACTTTTTTGATACAATAATAGCTACATTCTTTTCCTGTAAATGATTGCATCCTATGGTTTGTTAATGACTACACTCCTCTGGAGTTGCTGTTTTTCTCTTACTGTTTGTGTGTATCTTTACATCTTTACTCAGATGTGGAACCTTTGTAAAAGTGCACCTGTACTCAAAGGTATTTTTTCTGAATTAAATACAATAAAAATAAATAAAAAATACTTTGATAACAAATTACAGGTGCAGGAGCAATGTGATGTACAGGCAGATAAACAACAGCATGCTACATTTGCAAGATCACAAAAATAAAGTGCACAGTGCTTGTTGTGGAGAGTGACAGTGTTATGGGGAACAGAAACAGACCTAGAGCATGGTCATAATAAGCCTAGAAAGAAGGGGGGCCCTGAGCAGGAAAGGGGTCAGAATAGAGGGAAACAGGAGTCAGGAGGGGGGCTGATAGGGACAGGAGGGAGCAGGAAGGTGCCTGAGCTGCTGTGTAAGGACTGGGATTGAGAGGCAGAGGAAAGGGGGAGGGCAGCAAGTTCTAGAAGGAGAGGATGCAGTAGCAGAAAGCAGCTTGCACCCCAGAGAAGTGAGGGTGGGGAATGGAGAAGGTACAGAGAAGAGAGGGAAGTGTGTCAAACCAGTATTCACCAATGAAGGAGGCACAGTGGTAATGGCAACATGAAGGTAGTGGAGGATTGAGAGTGAGGAGTTGAGAAAGCAGTGATGAGTATGGATGGGAGAGTTGGTAGTAAAATGACAGAGAACATTACAGAAGATCTCCAGACTGGAAAGGGAAGAGGAAGTGGCAGTGCCATACACCATGTCCGCATAGTCGAAAACTGGGAGAATCACTCTGGTGATCAGCTCCCGGAGGACCTGGAGGGAGAGACATTCCTTGTTGTGAGACAGGGCACCAAGTTTAAGGGGATATTGTCATGGATGGAGTCAATGTGTGCAGAGTAGCTGAGCGTACTATCAAGCTACACGCCAAGTTACTTGAAGACAGGGACAACTTCCAGAGGGGTGCTATCCAGTGTGGAGGAGAGAAAGAGAGAGAGAGAGAGAGAGAGCGAGACCAGCCAGTTTCATGATCGTGCCAAAAGTCATCAACACTGTCTTCTTGATACTGACCCTGAGTTGGTTTACCTGGATCCAGTGCAGTAGGAGGGGACCTTACACAGCCAAAGCCGATGGGCCAGAGGTTTAAATGACCATGTCATTCATATATATATATATGGATGTGCAAAGATACACAAGCAGATGATAGATGTTTAAGAAAATTCTGAAAACAGGATAGGACCTAGGATGGAACCTTGTGGGATCCCAGCTAGAATGGAGAAGAGAGGGGACAGAATGCCTCCCACCTACACCAACTGTTTACAGCCCATGAGGTACAAATGGAACCAGTCAAAGGCAGAAGCTGAGAGGTAAGCAGAGCTCAGCTTGTCCAGGAGGAGTGGGTGGGACACCCAACCCAAAACTTTGGCCATATCGATGAATGTTCTATAGCTGCAGTGACATGTCCCTGATCCATCCCAGTGAGGACAGTCAGTAACTTGCAGCAAGGAGGATATGGCAGAGTGGTACTTTCTAAGATCAGACTGATAGGGGGAGAGGAAATTAGAGGAGTGAAGGAGTCAGCATGCCTAGGATAAACCTGGTCTCTTGCAGCTTTGCAAGACAGGAG
The DNA here is from genome assembly GCA_016271365.2 of Neoceratodus forsteri. Classification (NCBI taxonomy): domain Eukaryota; kingdom Metazoa; phylum Chordata; order Ceratodontiformes; family Ceratodontidae; genus Neoceratodus; species Neoceratodus forsteri. The sequence goes on from CM028129.1 coordinate 1,025,571,704, forward strand.
AGGAGTGAGATTGGCTGGAAGTTGCCAGGGGAAGAGGGATCACATCCTTTGTGCAGAATAATGACCTATGCAACTTTTCAGGCCTGAGTTACAGCACTGAGGGAGAAGGAGAGGTTACGAAGGTGAAAAAGTGGAGAGGCCAGGGCTGGAGCTGAGATATGTAGAAGTTTGGGGTCCAGCCTGTAAGGGCTGTACTTTGAAGGGTTAAATGAGATCAGGGCAAGGAAGATATCCAGAGGGGAAACAGGAGGGAATTGGAAACCTTCAGTTGAGTGGAACGGGGTAGTGGCAGCAGAAGACAGAAGGGGAAGTTGGCAGGGGATGGGGGAAGTGGAGTGCAAAGGTGGTGAAGAATTCATTAAAATGAGCCACAATGGAGGGAGGGTCAGGGACTGGTGAGCTGTCTACTAGGAGGACAGTGGGATGTGACTGGCTAGGGGATCAAAGAGGGAGTGGATAACTTTCCAGAATTTTGATAAGAAGCTGGTTAGACTGGAGATTAGAGTTGAATTAGGGGGCCTTGGCAGTATGGATGACCTTCATGCATGAGTTCCTGTGTGACCTGCAAGATAATATGTCAGACAGGGAGTAGGAGGATTTGAAATGTTCCCAGGTTTGATCCAGGGACTTGTACAAATCAGTTAGGTCAGATGTAATCCAGGGGTGGTGTAAGCTTTTAACCCTGGGCTTTCTAAGAGGGGCGTGACTGTCCAGTGCATCAATGTATGGCATGGAAGAGTGAGAGAGCTGTGTCAATGTCTGGGGCAGCATAAAGAGGGGACCAATTGGAGGCAGCAATGTCATGTAGGAGGGTATTAGTGTTAAGTGACTTGAGTGACTTAGACCAAATATATTTAGGAGAGGACTGAGCGGGCCTCACTTTCCTGATACAATTGGTCATACAGGGGTAACTGTAGGCACCTGGTAGGATGCCTGCTGCAGTGATACAGTTGAGATGAGAGGAGAACACTCATTCCATGACAGAATGGTTAGTGGAGTGAGGATTAAGCTAGCTGTTTTTAGTGATTAATTGAAAAAGGTTTAGGGACTCAGTCCTGTGGAGGGTGGGCTTGGATGCAGGGGAGAGCCACTTTAAGTTGAAAACCCCAAGAATGATAAGCTCACTGGAGGTTGCATGGGAGACAAGGGATTAGAGGGAGTCAGCCAAGGAGGAGGGAGATAGTTTAGGAGAGCCATAGAAGACACCAACAAAGATGGGGAGAATGGAATGGAGGGATAACTTACAGTAGCTAGAAGGAGCTTGTGAGAGGAAGAGACTGACTCTCTGGGGATAACAGAGCAGGCTAGGTGCTGATGGATATACAAGGTGACACTATCACCATGTTTGCTATGGTTCTGCCAGAAGAGGTGGTAGTCAGGGAGAGCCAGGCTGGAGTCAGGTACCCTAGAGGAGAGTCAAGATTCAGAGATACACAGAAGGCCAGGGCAGTGCTGTGAGATCCAGACTTTAAGGTTGTCGAGCTTAGGGAGGAGGCTTCTGGCACTGAGGTGGAAAATGCTGAGACCTTTAGGAAGAGTAGGCGAGAGAGGAGAGAGAGAGAGAGAGAGAGAGAGAGCCAGTGTTGGGTTCAACATTAACAGTAAATTCGAGGAGAATGAAGATTAGGAGGAGGATGGAATGTGACTTCCGTCTCCTTGAATGTGGGGGAGTAAAAGGGGGTGGGAGGATGAAAGGGAGCAGAAAGTTCAGTAGAGTAATTCAAGGTTTAGAGAGGGAGAATGGAAGAGCACAGGATGGAATGTAGGAAAAAGAAGAGCAATAAATCTTGTTAAGTTGAAGATCCCAAGGCGCCATAAAACTACCATATAACTATCAGGCTAATTTAGAAAAAAAAACTCTTATTGCAAACAAAGGGAAGGAAACAGCAGGACTACACACAGAACTCAAACCACTCTGCACAACATATGTTTTTGCAAATTTTGAGTATACTACTCCATTAATTAGGGTGGGCAGGTTACCTTACTGAAAGTTCAGTTCACCAGCAGGCAGACAAGAGTGAAATGAATTGCAGCAGTATATCTGGCTGATGGCTGACACTGGGCTGACTCTGGGCAGACTCCAGTCGAGAGTCTTTTGCACTCATTCTTAGCACGAGGATGACAAATGGGAGGGATGCTTGGCTGCAGAGACTTTTATGCTGAGTGGTGGTCTCACACAACTCTGCCTCCCTGACCCATTGTCTGTCCACTGAATTGGCAGATTTCAGCCTGTTCTGGTCATGGCATTCCAAAATCAGAGCAGGCAAGGGATTTCTCAGTGGAAGGGGGGAGGTTAAAAGAATGAATGCTGTCCCTCACACCTTCTCAGTCTTCGGTGGTGATGTACACTGGCTAAGAACAGAAGCAGAGCTTTAATGGTTTAAAATTGACAGGCTCACACAACTCCACTCACTGATCTGTTGTCCATCTTCCCAACTGGTGGATGTCAGTCTGTTCTGGTCACCATAGTCCAAAAACAGAGCAGGCATGGGATTCATCGGTGCAGGATGGGGGAGGTTAAAAAACAGAACACTGTCCCTTATGCCCTCTCACTCTCTGGGACTATGTACACTGGCTGGGAAGAGTGACAGAGCTTTAAAGTTTAATAATTGACAGGCATGTACAACTCCACCCCCAATCCATCGTCCATCCAGCTGATTGCCAGATTTCAGCCTGTTCTGGTTAAAAGAAAGAACATTGTCCCTCATGCCCTCTCAGTCTCTGGTGGCAATTTACTCTGACTGGGAACAGGAGTAGAGCTTTAAAGTTTAAACAACTGGTAGGCTCACACAACTCTGCCTATAATCCATCATCCATCTGCCCAACTGACAGACTTCAGCCTGTTCTGGTCTTGGCAGTCCAAATGCAAAGCAGTCATGGGATTCCTCGGTGGAGAGGAGGGCGGTTAAAAGAAAGAATGATGTCCCTCACACCATCTCTGTCTGCAGCAGTGATGTACACTGGATGGGAACAAAGGCAGGGCTTTGAAGTCTAAAAATTGTCAGGATTGCACAACTCTACCCCCTGATCCATTGTCCATCTTCCCCATTGGCGGTTGTCAGTCTGTTTTGGTCATAACCGTCCAAAAAGCAGAGCAGGCAAGGGATTCCTTAGTGGAGGGGAGGGTGGTTGAACGAAAGAACACTGTCCTTCGTATCATCTCAGTCTTCAGTGGCAATATACACTGGCTAGGAACAGGAGCAGAGCTTTAAAGTATAAAAATTGGTGGACTCACACAACTCTGCCTCCAGATCCATCATCCGTCTGGTCACAGCAGTCCAAAAGCAGAGCAGACAAGGGATTTCTCAGTGGAGGGAAGGGAGGTTAAAAGAAACAGTGCTGTCCCTCATGCTTTCTTGTTCTCCGCTGGTGAGGTACCCTGGTTGGGAACAGGAACAGAGTTATAATGTTTACAAACTTGCAGGCTTGCACAACTCCATCTCCCTATCCATTGTCCACCTGCCAAGCTGGTGGATTTCAGCCTGTTCTGGTCATGGCATTCTAAAAGCAGAGCGGACAAAGGATTCCATGGTGGAGCTGAAGGAGATTAAAAGAAAGAATACCGGTCCTCATGCCCTCTCAGTCTCTGGTGGTAATTTACACTGACTGGGAACAGGAGCAGAGCAATAAAGATTAAAAATTGGCAGATTCGCACGGCTCAACCTCCCGATCCATTGCCCATCCACCTGAACAGAGGATTTCAGACTGTTCTGGTTGCAGCAGTCCAAAAGCAGAGCAGACAAAGGATTCCTCAGTGGAGAAGAGTGGGTCATGGTGAACATACAATGAGGACAAATAAGGATCCCATAGTGTCTGATATGAGGGCAATGACTTGCTAGAAATGTGAACCATCCTGTCCAGGGTGGCAAGGGACTGAACAGAGGCAATCCATTGGGGATATCTGTTGTCCTCCACCTCAGAAGGATTAATCTCTTGGCATCAATACTCTCCATAAGTAACTAGTGCAGATGTGTCCTGGAAATGACAGAATTTGGGAAGGGGAAAAGCCTAAGATATGCCTGATGAAAAAGGGGGTTGTGCCTCCTAGGATGTCACAGCAGCAACAGTGTATGTGTGTCCAGAAGGGTTACAGCTTTGGGTAGCTCCATATAATGTTGAAGTGGTTTGCTCCTTGAGACTTACATCTCCTGCAGTCATCTTGGTTTAAGAGGCACAGTGATCCTAGGCTAGCTGGGTGTGTTATCACATGTGCATAATTTTATTCTGAATTATGAGACCTCTGGTATCTGGGCAGGCCTTAAGGGTAAATGTCTACAATTGGGACCAAATATCTTCAAATATCTCAACTACCCAGACCTGGGAGTATTTGTTGTTAGCCTTTCCAGAGGGATCTTGGATATTCTGAAGAATGGCCTGGTAAATGAAGCCAGTCCTGCCTCTGGGAGCCTTAAACCAGGTTTGTAAGTTAGAAGGAGTAGCACAAGGAGAGCAGAAAGGAAGGTGCATGAGACATCCAACAACAGCACTGCAAAGCTGTAAATATTTTCAGAAATTTTCCTTGGGCAGCACAAAATGTTTCATATGATTTTCATATGTGTGCAGGTGTGTGGTATTGGGTTGCCATAGGCCAGACATGGATCGGAGACTTTTTAACTTCCATGAACTCCAGCTCACCACTTTCCAGATAATCAAACCAAGATTTCCAATTTCTTCCACAAATTTAGAGAGAGAGAGACACACTGTGGGTCCTACTCTTTTGAGATCGGTCAAAGAGGAGAAAAGGCAAGTCACTTGGAGGCTCTCATGGTAACAGTGATGCTTGACAGCCATCCACAATGGCGATTCAGAGGGAGGACAGGGGGAAAGCTAGGACAAAGTCAGCACACATTTGAATGCCACATAGTAATCAAAGAACCAGGGTAGGCCTCAGTCATCTCTACACCAGTGGGCTCTGAGATTATCTCTGCTATAGTGAGGAGGCTTTCCTTTCCAGAGGAAATTTCCCACAACAGCCTCCATTCTTGAAAACCATGGCACAGGAATCTCTGTCACCATTTAGGAAAGGCAGTGTAGCAATTTTGAGGCCATAATCATCTTGTTTGCTGCTATCTTCCTGGCCAGGGACAATTTAAGAAGTTTCCAGTGGTCACAGTCCTCTTGCAGTTCTTTAAGCAAGGGAATAAGATTGTCAGACAGCACCTCAGCCAAATCCATTTGGATCCTAATACCCAGATTCTTAATGCCTTTGGGGGGGCCACTGCAAACCTCCTGTGGCAGCCATGTCCAAAGTGCAGCAGTTGTTTAGTAGAATGAATTCCATTTTATTTTCATTAGTCTGCAGGCCATAGATACCCTGGAAGGACTGGAGGACATTAAGAAGAATGGATAGACTCACTCAGGCTTACCTTAAGAGGGCTAGACAGTCATCCCCATATAAAAGTACTAGTCCTTCTTGCAATGTGAATGCTAGTCAGTGTAAAATGTGACTGCAGGGCAATGGCTAGGGGGGTCTATTGATATGACAAGCAGTACAGGGGAAAGGGGCAACCTTGATGAGTCCCTCTATGCAGGTGAAATGAGGCAAACAGGATTAAGTTGGTGAGGACACAGGCCATAGGTTGTGCATAGAGTGTTGAGTCAGCACTAAACTGGGTCCAAAACCCATTCTCTACAGAATGGCATGGAGGTACCTCTACTCCACCGAGTTGAAAGATTTTTCAAAGTCTATGACTACTGCTTCAGAAGTCATGGAGTCAGAGCTCACAAGGGACATCAACGAGAAAAGCACCCTATGGCGGTCTGAGGTCAGATGCCCTTTGACAAAACCCATCTATGAGGGGGTGGATAAGATCCGGAAGAACACAATCCAGTCTGGTAGGAAGGCCCTTGGCTAAAATCCTGGGTTGGTTAAAAATGATTAAAATTGTTCTAGAACTGCCGAGGGAGATGGGGTCCTTTCCTTCCTTAGGGAGGCCCATGATAACCACCTATTATATCAAAGCAGGAGAGAGAACAATGAGTAGGATTCCTGAAAGACTGCCTGCAGGACCAGGGAGACCAATGTGGGAATCAGCTGATACAGATCAATTGGAATGCCGTCCCTCCCAGGGGCCTTTTAAGGGGTTGGGGGCAGAGATAACATTCTGGATTTTGAGGGTGGTGAGTGGGGCCCCTAATGCAGTCTTATGGTCATCCGATAATGTGGGAATGAGGTGGCCAGCTAAAAATGTGTTCAGCTTCTCCCAGTCCAGAGGACCATGAGAGGAATATACCACCTCATAAAAGAAGCACATAATGTGGCTAACCTCCTGAGGCTTGGTCTGCACCACACCACCTACATCCTTCAGCCCATGAATGTACCTATCTGATTGCTGCTTACACAGGAGTTAGGACTGAAATTTTCAGTCTTTCTCACCACCATCCCAGTATCTGTGTTTCAGGGGCAGCAACACCAGCTCTGCTTTTCTGGTGGCCAGTGATTTGTGCTGCATACAAATGGCCTGCAGCTCCCTCAAAAGGGAAGGAGTCAGAGTGGTGGGGGAGTTATTTTTGAGCTCTTTTTCTTTAGCAGCCAGTTGGGATTCATGTTCTTGTTGCTCCCACTCCCCTTTCTGCTGCCAAGCAGTAGTACAGGATGGTGCTATGTGATAACGGCGAAAGCCTAAAGGCAATCACCGTTATCAAGAAGTCAAGAGTGCAGAAATTTTTTTTCGACACTCTGACACCCCAGCCACAGCAAAACAAGGGACTTGCTTTTTAAATGTTTTATGTGGAGGCTGTGCTCACCTCACGGGGGGCTTCATCCCCCACACCCCTACTAAAGGATTGTCAGCTCCAGGGGGGTGCATGTCGGGGGGGGTGAAAACTTTAAAAAAATAAAGGTTTCGGACGGGACGCAACAAAAATGCACCAGCACCCAGACCTGAACGCAGAACCCTGCCAATCTGCGCCAGCAACCCACCCACATGCCACAGGGTCAGCTCAGCAACCCACCATGGCATAACCCCTTCACATCCCCTCCCTTTGTGTGCTCACTCCCCCCCATGCACGTACATATAGTGACATCCTGTCGCTATATTCACCGACCCCCCTCATCTGGAGGCCGTACCCTCCCATAGCCCTTGGGGGATGTGCTGGGGAGTGGGTCACCATTATTGTCGGCGCCCTTTCCCCAGCACCCTACTCATGGTATACCCACAGGACATTATATGTCCCTTCAAAAAGCTTCTCACACAGAGTAGACTTGGAAGCTTCCCATTATCATTCAGCTCAAAGAGGAGGCCATCTCTTCCTTTAGCCAATGAAGGAACTCTTTGTCCTGGAGCAGAAGGTGGTCTAGGCACCAAGAAGCAAACTTTGTTTTTTTTATTTTTTTTTTCTATTTACACTTTTTGCCCCCTGCATTCCCATGCCGATACCATCAGCCTGGTCATGGACTCTGGCTGTGGCTGCTCACATTGTAGCTGTCCTCCCTGAACCTCCTGGCTTCCCCCCAGGGCGGGGTCACGGCACCTGGGCCAAGGGCACCATGACTTAGGAAAGGCAGGAGTTGGCCTGAGTGCCTAATGCAGCCGGAGCAGGCTTCATTGTGGCAGTGAGGGCAGGAGTGTTTTTCCTTGTTGTTGTGTGGGAGGCGGGGACATGCAACGATGACCTGCGTCCACCCCGCCTCCTGAATGCTGTTGAGCACCGGTCACTGTGGTACCCTCAGCCTCCACCAGGAGTCCATCCAGCACCAGGTGGTGTCCCCACCCACCCCCCAGAGAAGGAGAGCAGTTCCTAGGATGCTCCATCCTTCTCCTCCAGCTGGCTGTCCAGTGACCCGAGTCCATTCCCGAACCCAGGTCACCGGCGCTGCAAGCGGAAATCCAACCAGCATCGGCAGCAGGAGTTTGATCAGGGACAGCATCGGTGACTGGGAGGAATAACCGGAGGCTGCAATTTGCAGCTGCAAGTGAGAAGAGGAGAGAAGAATTTTGCTGAAGTGGCTGTAATCAGCGGCACTAGGACTTGACCACAGGAGTATAAGCTCTTCTGACCTGGCTCCCTTTGCAGCCAATTTGGGAGCTAGAAGAAACAAGGGTGTCAATTTTGAAAGTCGGCTAGTGTCTATATAAAGCTAGCCACAGCTGCACCATGGACTACTGTAGAAGGGCTGTATCACTAAGGGAGCTGCAGCCGGCAGCTTTGGAGAGAGCAGACTGCATCGGCAGCAGGAGCCAGATCGGGGACAGCATTGACGGCTGAGTGGAGGAACTGGAGGCAGCAATCAGAGGCTGCAAGGGAGAAGGGAAGAGAAGAATTTTCTCCCCCTACTCCCCAAACCACCTCCTCTATTAAATGGGCTAATTAACCCATCCACTTTGGAGAGGAGCTAACAAGGGGAGGAGGAGCATTCCTGTGAAATCACAGCTCAACAGTGGCTGAACCAGAAACAAATAGCTTTTTCCAAGGACATTCTTATAGACACTAGAGAACAAGAAAAATATTTGGTCTGATATGCCCTGCTTTTGGGTTGGGGTGTATCTATGCTGACAAAAGGTCCATCTGTTAGCTGGTCTCAAAATTTGTGGTTCAGTTTGCAAGGGGCACAATAGTCACAAGTTCACAAGAGAGCTCAGTAAAAAGCTTTGTTTTTTACTGTCTTGGGGTTGGGGTGAAATTGCGTGACTGCTAATAAGCAAGTCTTAATAAGTTAGGAAGCTACTGCACTGTTCTGGGCTGACTTGCGTGGCTTTGGCTGGAATTTATGGTGACAGGTTTGAGGCTAGTTCAGTATTGCATTGAATAACATAGAGCTGACTTATTTTTAAGGAAATTGTGAAGAATTGAGGGGCAACCGATTTGGAGGCAGTTGGAGCAGAGTGGGGACAGGGCATTGGCATGGTCCCCAGACTGCAAGAACAGGTGGCATCTTTGGTAGGGTAATAGGTTGCACTGGGTGTGGGTCAGCCATAGTACTGGCAATGGCTTGGAAGATGGGGGCTGCATGGTGTGTTGGCAGCTAACACATCTAAGGGAGGAAGTTAGGTGGCTGAGATGGACACTAGGATGGGCAGGGGTGAGAGGTGGTGGGAAGGACAGGGGATCCACTGAGGGAGCAAGATGGAGTAGAGGCAGAAGAGTGAGTAAGGGAGGGGATGTAGGGGTCAAGAAGAAGGACCTGAAAGAGGCAAGGGTAGTAGGGAGGTGGATTGGAACAGCAGAGAAGGAGGGGCAAGGGTGGACAAAAGTGTGGCTCCTGGGGGGGCGGGTGGAGACAGTACTGGACATGAGAGAGGCCAGGGGTACTGGCAGGAGGTAAGGTACAAAGGGGCAAAGCCAGCATGAAAGGGAAGTGAAGGTGAGGAGCACAAGTAGGTTGAAACAAGGCAATAGGCACAGAGCATGAAAACAGATTTGCACCACTAGTGTCACTAAATGGGGATGAGAATAAAGAAATTCAAGCAGGGGCAGACTCAGGGGGACTGGGTGAAGTAGACACGATTGAAGGTGCAGTAGACAGGAGGAGCAGAGTAGCCCCTTCATGAAAACACAAGGAGGAGGGCCATAGAAAAGACAAGGGTGCTGGGGTGAATTCACCCCAAAAAGGGCAAACCCTCACAAGAAAGGTGATAGTGAGAAAAGGCTAAGGGGGGCAAAAGCAGAAAGGAAATGAGGAAGCAACCCATGCACAGGAAACTACAATCAGGGCTAGAGAAAGGGAAGGGCAAGGAGGGGATTGTAACTAGAAGATAAAGGGGTGAGGGGTGCTTTTGATGAGAATAACTGGGGGGCTGGAAATGAGTAGTGAGAAGGGGAAATAGAAAACTCGGAGAGATACAGGGGGCAATGAGAGAAGCGGGACAAGGGAAATAAAGGGAATGCAAGGGTCTGAGAACATGGCAGAGGAAAAATGCAAACAGAAAGTTACGGGGAGAAGGGTCTTACTTGTTGGGGACTCAATAATAAAAGGAATTCACGGGCGGAAGGCAGGAGAGACAGAAGCAATACAATATGGGTTGAGTACCAGCCAGTTTTGACAATGGTGGAGGTCATGCACTATATCCCTTCAAGGGGGAGAAAGCAGGATGAGAAAATGCACCTGGTTTTCCACATTGGAATGAATGATCTGGCAGGGCATAGCCTGTTGGAGGTGCAGGCAAGATTCAGGGCACTTACTAGGTACTGCAGCACCCTGGGGTTCAGATCCATAGCTTTTTCAGCGATTCTGCCCATACTAATGGCAAGCACAGATAGGAGACTGAGGGTTGAGGAACTTAATAAGTGGCTGATGGGATGGTGTGCACAGATGGGGTATGGGTTGGTAGCGGACTGGAGAACAATGTGGTGGGATGAGAGTCTATTTGCCCCAAATAGACTGCACCTGAACAAGGAGGGTACAGCAGTGCTAAAGTGCAAGCTAGGGGATTTCTTTCAACAAAACTGTACTTTAAACTAAAAGGGGGGGGTATTGGAAACAAAGCCACACCAAGGTACAGGAGTAATGGTAGGCTACCAGCCTCCCTCCTTCCCAGGGTGTAAACAACCAGGCTAGAGGAATAGGGAAGGTAATGCACACCAGGAAAAAGCAGAATGGGCCCAGAGAATGGAGAGGCACATGCACCAATGCCAGAAGCCTAGGCAATAAGATCCCAGACTTGGCAGTGGTCAAGGTTGAGGCAGACCTGGACTTTGTAGGTATCATGGAGATGTGGGGACATGAGGGCCAGGATTGGGACATGGCAATACTAGTGTATATCCTTTATAGGAAAGACAGGGTTGGTAAGGGGGGGTGTTGCCCTATATGTGAAAGAACACATTAAGGCTATGAAATTACAGGGTTGGTGGGGGGGCTGAGGCTTTATGGGTATCATTGGACACAGAGAAGGGGAAGTCATATGTACTGGGGTGATAAATACTGTAGGCACCCAGCACAGCAGGATATGATGGACAGGGCAATAATGGAGAAGATCCAGAGCATGGCACACAGAGGGAGGTGCTGCTGATGGGGGACTTGCCAGATGTGGATTGTGGCACTGCATCAGCAGCACCTGCCAGTAGCAGGGAAATCGTTGACTCCCTACAAGGAGCACTCATGAAGCAGCTAGTTAGAGAACTGACCAGGGAGGGGGCTATCCTTGATTTGATTCTTATGAATGGGGAAAGGGTGGGTGAGATATCTGAGGAGAGAATCTGGGCATGAGTGACCACAGCATTGCCTGGTTCAAGGTAAAAACGACTGCTGAGGTCACTCGGCCCAGAGTGAAGGGTCCTGGATTTTAGGCTTTCAGAAAATGGGGGAAAGCATTAAACTAACACTAGCAGGGGTGGGAAGACTAAGGGGTGTGGAGGAGATGCGGGGACAAATAAAAGGGGTGATAGTGGAGGCCACTAGTTTCTGTGTCAGGAGGGCAAATAAGAATAGGAAAAAGAGGAAGCCACTCTGGTTTAATAGGGATGTGATGAAGAAGGTCAGGGCAAAGAGAAGGGCATTTAGGAAGTATAAAAGAACACAGAGAAAGGAGGATAGCGCTATACACCAAGAGAAGCAGAAGGAAGCAGGTAAGGTCAGGAGGGTGAAGGCAAGGACAGAGGAGAGAATACTCAACACAGTCAAGGAGGGGGATACAACTTTCTTCCGGTATGTGAGTGAGAGGAGGAAGTCGAGGGAGGGGAATAGTCAGGCTGAAAAACAGTGATGGGGAACTGGTGGGGGATGACCCAGGGAAGGCAGAAATACTCAACAGGTATTTCTGCTCAGAATTCATGGTAGAGAAGGAGGGGGAGTTCAAGAAAATCAGGGAACACGAGGTGGTGGGGAGTTGACTTCAGTCCATTTCAGGTGGAGGAGGTGCTGAGGGAGCTTGAGTGTTTCAAGGTGGATAAGACAATGGGACCAGATGGGGTGCACCCAAGGATACTGAGGTAGCTTGGGGGGGGGTGCTAGCAGAACCTCTGACCAGCCTGTTCAACAGATCATTGTAAACAGGGGAGATCCCAGATGACTGGAAATGGGTGGATGTGGTCCTCCTCCCCTAAGACTCCTTCCAACACTGGATGAGGTTCTGGACTACTTCCAGAAATCATTTATGACTGCAGCCATCCTCTTTGCTCCCTTGAAAAAACTACAAGCTAAAGGAAGCTGCTATAAGTGGATCACCCCAGAACCTAAGATCCTGATGGTGAGCCATGACAAGGCCTGGAAGAAGTAAAAGTGCTCCTCACTCCCAGCTGACCTGGTGTCATACAAAACCCTCAGGAATCAATGCAACAGAGCCATCAAACCTACAAAAAGGGTGTATGTCACACATGCCTAGAAAACCAACCTAGGCAACCCTAGGTTATTCTGGTCCCACATAATTGAACTTACTAAGCGCAATGGCAAGTCCCAACCTGGCCCCACTGAGGTCAATGGCCAACTACTAAGTGGCTCCCTCCAAATTGCCTCATCCCTTAACCTTCATTTCACTAACCTAGACATTTACAAGACTGGACTACCCCCTATATACACAGAATCCAGAACATCCGTGATCCCCTGCCTCAATCAACCTCCATTCCACTTGTGACTGTCAAGGCAAAGGAGGTTCTCATCCTCCTAAAATCACTGAAAACTAAGAGCTCTGGAGGACCTGAAGGGATCAACCCAAGGCTGCTCAGGTCCACAGCCTCAGCCATCTCCAGACCCCTAACCTGGCTTATAAATAGATCCCTACTTGAGGGAGCAGTCCCTGACATGTGGAAGCAGGACCATGTGGCTCCCATTCACAAGGGTGGCCCCAGGGACCTATTGGCAACTACAGGCCAATCTCCCTGCTCTGCACCCATGCAAAAGATCCAGGAAAGGCTAGTCTACAGGCAACTCCGAGACTACCTAGAGACTCACCAGATACTAGCTCCCTCCCAACATGGCTTCAGAATAAACCATGGAAAAGACACTGCCTTGATAAAATTCTCGGCAGACATACTTAGCACCATGGACAAAGGGACTCCAACAGGGGTGGTCTTCATTGTCTTATCCAAAGCCTTTCACCTTGTCAACCACCAACTCCTGCTGACTAAATTGTGTAGATTAGGCATAGACTCCCACTTTCTCACATGGTTTGACAGTTACTTGTCCAGTCGAACAGAGTCAAGTAGAAAGGAATAATATTCGATCTCCCCTAAAGAAGGGTGTGCCTCAAGGGTCAATATTGGGGCCCCTCCTCTTCTCCCTGTTCACCAGTGATCTAGGCTGCCACTGTGGGGGGTAGCTCCATTGTCCAGTATGCAGATGATGTCATCATATACTGATCCCTGGACAACCTGGCTGACCTGGGCCCTCACCTCCAAGCTGAATTTACAAGGCTGGAGTCCTGGCTTATAGAGAACGGAATGGTCCTCAGCACTGGCAAAACAAAGGCCATGCTGTTTGGACCAAGATCCCTAGGCCAAGACAGAACCCAATCACTACCACTCACATCTGTTGCTGGCAACCGCATTGAAGTGGTGGCTTGACTAAAATACCTAGGCCTAACTCTGGAACAGGGCCTCACCCTAAAGAATCATGTGGACCAAGTAACCAAAACCATCCACAGTAAGTTAGGAACCCTTTACTGCCTAGAAGACCAATTGATCCCTGAAGCCAGGATCACCTTAGCCTCTAGCATCCTCCTCACCACCCTGATCTATGCCACCCCAGTCATGCAGAGCATGGATAAACTTGAGATCAACAGACTTCATGTGCTGTATAACAAGGTGGCTTATTTTGCCATACAGTCTCATACCACAGGTCATCACTGTGATGCCTTAGCACTCCTAAATTGGACTTCACTGGACTCTTGCTTCCAGGACCTTCTACTCTGCCATGCGTACAGTACAAGCTATTCAGTTCTTCCACCCCAATAAGCCTAACTGGGCTCATCGACCCCAAGCATTTCAGAAGGAACCTCCATACAACAGGCCGAATCCTATTAGAAGAACCCAGAGTGAGGAACAAGGTGAGTGGCAAGTCCTTTACCTCCTCCACCCCACTGCTAGGGAACAAACTCCCACCCTCTGTACAGGAAGCCTGTCCATCAAAACGTTCCACACTAGACTCAAGGCCCACCTGCTAGCTGCCAGTATATGCCTTTGCCATGATACCTGAGCCAAGCCCCTTACCGCCTTGCTTGTCTCCTCGTCTCTCTATCTAATTTTATCCTCATCTCTGTAACTAGTTTATTGCAAACTCTAAAAAAATGCATTGTGCTACTATTCAGCAAACCACTACGTATGCCTTAAAAACATGTACTAAGCCATCTCCTGTAAACTACTATGTATGTCTTACTCTGCATTGTAACCCGGTTCGACCCTGAAAAAGGGACCTCTCGGGGCAAGTGGGCTTACCTGGTCACCAAATCTGAATAAATCAATAAATAAATAAAATAAAATAAAGGGGGGGACAAGGAGGAGGTTGGCAATTATAGGCCGGTGACCTTAACATCAGTGGTGGGCAAGCTCATGGGAAAAACTACTAAAAAAACAGGCTCACTAGCTACCTAGAAGAGAATGGCCATCAGGACCAGTAGCAACATGGGTTCACTGAGGGAAGGGCGTGTCAAACGAACTTGATGGTATTATAGCACAGTTCTTCCAAACCATGGAGAAAGAAGGGTCAGCACTCCTGAATAAAGTTCAAATGATTTTACTTAGCAAAATACTTGGAGCAGTACTTGGCTTCTTTGTTTTTGTGAACTTGATAGAGTTCTTTGACTGGGTAACCAGGGTACTGGATCAGGGTGGTTCGGTTGACATTGCGTATCTAGATTTTAAAAAGGCATTGGATTCTGTGCCACACAGAAGACTACTGCACAAAATGATATGCCTTGGGCTGGGGCCATTCATGGTTACGTGTGTGCAACACTCGCTGGAGGGCAGGAGACAAAGGGTTATTGACAATGGGGTACCCTCAATGGAGGGTATGGTCACCAGTGGGGTGCCTTAGGGGTCGGTGCTGGGGCCACTCCTTTTAAGTATATTCATAGGGGACATAGTGAAGGGGCTGAAGGGAAGAGTGTGCCTGTTTGCAGGTGACACTAAAGTCTGCAATACAGTAGATATGCCTGGGGGTGGAGTGCATGCACAGGGATCTGGAGAAGCTGTAGGAATGGTGCAGGGAATGGCAATTGTCCTTCAATACAAACAAAATGCAGGATCATGCACTTGGGCAAGGATAACCAAGGCATGAAATACCATATAGGAAGGGGGGATGCCCTCGAGGTTACAGAGCTGGGAAGAGACCTTGGTATAATAATTTTTCGGGACCTGAAGGTGGCAAAGCAATGTGAGAAGGCAGTGGCAAGGGCCAGTAGGATGCTGGAGTGTATCGGCAGGGGAATAACTAGCAGGAAGAAGGAGGTCATAATACCCATGTACAGGCTGCTTGTCATGCCTCACCAAGAGTATGGGGTCCAATTCTGGAGCCCATACCTCAAGAAGGATGTGGATAGGGTGGAGCACATCCAGAGGCGGGCAACAAAAATGATAAGAGGAATCGGTCATCTGTCTTATGAAGAGAAGCTGAGCGACCTCAGCATGTAATCCCTTGAGCAAAGAAGGGAGAGGGGGAGCATGATTGAGACCTTCAGATATATCAAGGGTATCAACATGGTGCCAGTAGGGGACATTTTCCAGCTAAAGGAGCGGTAAAAAACAAAGGGGCATGATTTGCAGATTATAGGGGGGGAGATTCAGAGGAAACATCCAAAAGTTCTACTTCACAGAGAGGGTGGTGGAAAACTGGAACAAACTCCAAGAGGTGGTGGTTGGGGCCAAAAACTGTGGGAAGATTCAAGAAAGCATGGGATAGGCACATGGGTCTATTAGATCTGGGGAGGGGTGGGCGGAAGGCAATTGCAAGGTCCTAGCTGCATGCTATGCATACTGGATGACTGGGTGGGCCTGGCGGTCCTTTTCTACTGACACCTTTCTATATTTCTATGAAAACATTATGGTTTGGAGTCTCATGAGTCTTGGTGAATCAGAGGTGTGGTGTTCCTTGGGTTCTCAACCCTAATACTCACCCCTTCTCATGAGCAAACAAAGTTATACATAATATGTGTTGGACAGTGCCCCGCATGAATAAAGTTATGGATAATTCTGCTGGTCACATGTGGCAAGCCATGCTTCTCTACCTCCAAACATTATTTGTTGATGAAGCACAGGTTCAGATCTGTACTTTGTGCTTCGGGCAGGAAGCTAGAGGCTGGGGGAGGGAGTGGGTAATAGGGTTGACAATCCAAAGGAACACCACACAACCAATTCATCAATACCCCTGAGACCCCATAACAAAATGTGTTCATTTCCTTACTTTGCGCACTTTGTGGTCTTCACCCATAATATGTACATTGATGTAGGGTTTTTTTGCAGTTACTATATCTGTACCTATTTATATACATTCTTTGCAAAAAGAAAACTGCATTAATGCAACAGTTAGGGTTCAGATTAAACTGACAAAAGCAGGGAAATGAGATGTTAAGGTTTCAAACCCCAACACCCCTGCCCTGATGTGAATGAGGGATTGAATCTTCCTTGTGGTTGTCAACCCTAATGCTTGTTTGATTGCAGTAACAACAAGCATTTGTCAATGCTGAATGTTTGCCTTTGGTATTGCAGTTGTAAATAAGGGCCCAGATATTCAAGAGGGTTGTGCATGGTGCAACAGTGTTGCACCATCTTGCTTACTAATGCACCCAACACGATATTTAAAAGGAAAAGTGCATGGCACAAATCGATGCCGGAGCGCATCAGTAATGTGTATGCACGAGGCGCGGGTGGGGCGTGCCCATGCATACCCTGCACAGCCTGATACTCAGCCCGGGATGTGCAGAGTCATGAATGCGCAACCCCTACCTGTGCCAGCTCAAAGTTGATCCCCAAAAAAAGGAACAATGGATGGTCACACACAGGTGAGCTGCCACATTGCCGGGCGCAACACGGCAGCTGCCACCTGTGGGTGGCCACCCAAGCTCTGGCTGCACCTGGCAGCGCCCCCCCATGCCCGATCATGGGCATTTGTAAAAAAAATGCAGAATTCTGTCAAATATCCCTGGTGGTCCAGTGGACCGCTGTGTGCCCGATCGCGGGCATTAGTAATAAATAAATATGTCCAAACTCCCTGGTGGTCCAGTGGACCACTGTGTGCTCAATCACGGGCATTAGTAATAAATAATATCCCAAAACTCCCTGGTGGTCCAGTGGACCGCTGTGTGCCCAATTGCGGGCATTAGAATTAAAAATAAAATATGTCCAATATCCTTGTGGTCAGTGGTACCCCTCCCCACCTGCCCACTGAGCCCACCACCCCGGCGACTGAGCAGCACCCCACCCGCCTGCCACCCACCGCCCACCGACTGACACCGTCAGTAGGGCTATACGCCCATTGGTCCACAGCATGAGCCAATGGGCATGCAGTCCATACCGTACTACACATTCCAGATATGTGAATGGGTCCACATATGAGCGGGTGGGAAGGGGGATACCACTAGACCACCAGGGATATTGGACATATTTTTATTTTTTATTACTAATGCCCGCAATCGGGCACACAGCGGTCCACTGGACCATCAGGAAGTTTGGGGATTTTATTTATTGCTAATGCCCGCGATCGGGAAGATAGCAGTCCACTGGACCACCAGGGAATTTGGGGATTTTATTTATTACTAATGCCCGCAATTGGGCAGATAGCGGTCCACTGGACCACCAGGGATATTGGAGTGTACTATATTTTACTTCAGCCCACGATCGGGCTGGGAGCATACAGCCAGCCGCGGGGTGTCATCCTCACGGCGTTGCTCATAACGCGCCAGGCTAAAGTCGCTGGGGATCAGCGAAGATTGCATGCAATGGGGCTGTAATGACATGAAAATGGCCCCATTTGCGCCTTGCATACATTATGGCCTCATTTGCATGCAAGTTTTGAATATCGCGGTTGCTGTGCATAATGCAATGGAACTTGCGCTAGTGCATCCCCATGCTCCACTCTGGCCACTTGCACTAGCGCAGTGCCACTGCGCCATGTACACTGCAGGTGGCCAGGATGTGATATTCAACAATGCTGTGCCATGGCACAGCTCCGTTGAATATCGCCCAGTCCACACCCTTGCGCAGCCAAGTTGCACTGCGCCCAAGCTTGCGCCACAGCCTGGCGCAGTTTGAATATCTGGGCCACTGTGTTTTGCTATTGTATATGTAGTGTTTCTTATGTTCTCCCAGCACTGGTTACTGTCATCAGGATTCAGAATCCCACAATCACGTTTGGACCCCTAGCAAGGCCTGCTCTACTACATCACTGCTCAGCCTAACCAAATTCCTGCTCCACAACACTGCTCAGTGCTAGCACACATAATAATACCAACACAACTGAAAGCTGACCTAACTGACAGATTAAGTTAGAGCAACCAACCAGGCAGACCTAAACCCCTGGATCACCCCCTGGGGTGGGCCTGTCCTCCCACAATGGGCTTTCTGAAATTAGAGAGGTCTTTTGTCTGGGTGATGGATTGGCCGTGGAGTCACCCGAAGTGCCAGGCCGATGGTGGGATGTGGGCTGCATCCCTGGAGCCCCCTTCATCTCTGTGAGTGAGGTGGGGATTTTTCACTTTTTGTTACTCCCTCTCCCCCTCCCTCCCTGCACAGCCCAAGTGTGCAATGATGCCAGGGCTCTGCATCCCGCTACAAGGCCCTGAGCATTGCAGTGCCTCCAGTTTCCACTGGGGGATGCTGCAGTACCCAGCTAACTATGGATCCCACCCGTGAGAGAGGAGACCAGTCCTCCAGATGCTCAGTCCTCTCTGCCCCCCCATCGACCACTGGCGGCCATGGCTCGTTCCCAAATCTGGGTCGCTGGCATGGCATGAGGTGTGGTATCCAGCGTCTCAACTCTCAGCACCACTGGGCTGGCTACGAGTGAGGGGTTAATGTTAAAAAAGGTAAATGAGATGGCATTTCTCTCCTGTTGTGCTACTCTCTCTTACACAAAAGGCATGAAAATATAATGGAATAACTAATTGTTAGTAGGTAAAGCCCCCCACTGCCACCTCTCTCTCTCTCTCTCTCCTCTGGATGGCAGAAGTCAAAGATTTATTTTGCCAGCCTGCCTTTGCCCAGTAGACAAAGCCATCTTGAAGCCAGAAAAAAAAGAAAGACTTTTATTTCAGGTTTCTGGGACTGTTAAATTTCTTGTGCCTCCCCCGTAGTCCGTCTCTCTCCCTCCCCTCTGGATGGCGCATGTTAAGGATTTCTTTTGACAACCTGCCCTTACCCTGTACACACAGCCAGACTGAGACTAGGGAAAAAATTAACTTTTATTAGGGATTTCTGGGACTGTTAAATTTCTCGTGGTACCCCATGCAATCTCTCTATCTCTCTTTCTCCTCTGGATGGCACAAGTCAAAGATTTATTTTGCTAGCCTACCCTTGCCCTGTACACACAGTTACACTGAAAACAAAGAAACTTTTATTTGGGATCTCTGGGACTGTTAAATTCTCATGGGCCCCCCTAGTGTGTGTCTCTCCTCTCCCCTCTGGATGGCAGAAGTCAAAGATTTATTTTGTCAGTCTGCCCTTGCCCTGTACACACAGCCTCATGGTGTATTCTCTCTCTCTCTCTCTCTCTCTCTCTTCTCTCTCTCTCTCTCTCTCTGGATGGCTCAAGTCAAATATTTGTTTTGCCAGCCTGCCCTTGCCCTGTACACACAGCCACACTGAAGCAAGGAAAAAAAGAAACTTTTATTTCGGATTTCTGGGACAGTTAAATTTGTTGTGAAAAGTAGAATGCCATTCCGAGTCACAGGTGCAAACACAGATTTTGGGCAGCATTTGAAAAATGACAGCTGTGACATACAGAAGCTCAGATAATAAGAAGACTATGTTAACAATCTGGGGTGAAAATATTTAAGATTTCCACATTTGCCAGCGTATGTACTGAAATTACAACACATGGGCATAACTTTGTTATTTTTTCATATTTTCACCCCAAAATGTTGAACATAGTCTTCTTATTACCCCACCTCATGAACCCCATAGTTGAAAATTTCAAATCTGAGGATAAATTGCATTCTGCACAACAGATCCAAAAACACATTGTGGGCAGGATGTGAAAAATGCCAGCTGTACTGTTCATGAGGTGGTGTGATAAAATGACTATATTGAAAATGTAAAGTGAAAATATTGAAAATGACCAGTGTTACATTTGTGCATAGAAATGTTTGAATGCCCATGTGTAACTCAGACATTTTTAAGAGTTTTTTTCACCAAATTTCAACATGGCAGTTTTGGGACCCCACCTCATGAAAAGTGCCACTGTCATTTCTTTCATTGGTCCCAAAAGGTGATTTCACACAGGGACCGTGCCATTCTGTGCCACTATGGACATGTGGGTTCTAATAACAGACACCAGCCATATAGTATAGTGCATGAAAATGCTTACTTTGGCATTTATCATTTTATTTGTCCAAAATGATATAAAAGCCCAGATATTTACAGAAAAGAAAAATACTGAGGTGTTAAATCCTGCACATCAACAAAAACACAAAATTCATAAACCAGGCAAGTCCTCTTCTTGACTTCCTCTCTCTTCCTCTCTCTTCTCTGTATATACAATATCCTTCAATACCTTTATTTAGATGAAGTGACTAAATGGTGACAATAAACTACTGCTGCTAATGCTACATGGTACTATGCTGTGTGTCAGTCACAACAAAACAGTTCTTGTAGTGCACTTTATGGGAAAGAGTGCCAGAAGCACAAAACACAAATTCAGTGCACCCAGAATTTTTCTCAATGACCCAAAACAATACATCAGACTGCTGCATCCTGCTACATGGTGCTACACTATGTGTCAGTTCCTCCACCATAGTTCTTGTAATTTACTTTATGAAAAAAATATGTGAAAAGCACAATATATATAAAGTCTGTACTCCCAGAACATTTGATCAATGACCAGAAAATAATATGCCAGGCTACTGCATGCTGCTACAAGGTACTGTGCTGTCAGTCCCCACATAGAAACATAGAAACATAGAGGTTGATGGCAGATAAGGACTGCAAGGTCCATCCAGTCTGCCCATTTTTTCTACCGTATGAATGTGCCACACACCTTTACACTGTCAATGACCTATCTATCCATATTCATCTGTATTGCTCCCTTATGCCTATCCCATGCCTGTTTGAAGCCCTGCACTGTATTCATAGCCACCACTTCCTGAGGTAGGCTGTTCCATGCATCCACCACTCTTTCTGTGAAAAAGAATTTCCTCACATTCCCCCTTAATCGGCCTCCCTCTATTCTCATGCTGTGTCCTCTTGTCCTGCTATTTTTCTTATATTGAAACATGTTAGAATCTTTCACCTTAGGTAATGCCCTTAAAGTGTTTGAATGTTTCGATCATATCACCTCTCTCCCTCCTTTGCTCTAGGGTATACATATTGAGCTCTGTTAATCTGTTCTCATATTTCTTCTGATGCAGTCCCTGCACTATTTTAGTTGCCTTTCTCTGGACCTCAGTTTGGTTAATGTCCTTGTGAAGGTGTGGCCTCCAGTACTGCATGCAATACTCCAGATGGGGCCTAACCAGTGTCTTGTAAAGAGGGATTATTACCTCCCTCTTACAACTTGTGATACCTCTACTAATACACCCTAACATTCCCCTAGCCTTACCTACTGCTTTAGAGGGCTGCTTGGATGATTTCAGGTAATCGGTGATGATGACGCCCAAGTCTCTTTCTTCCTTTGTGACTGCCAGCAACTCCCCTCCCAGCCTATAGGTGGCTCCAGGGTTTCTCTTCCCTATGTGCATGATCTTGCACTTCATTGCATTAAATCCCAGTTGCCACTCTTTCGACCATTTTGCTAGTTTATCCAGACCTGTTCTCATTCTGCCCACCCCATTTGGGTCATCTCCTCTGTTGCAGATCTTGGTGTCATCTGCAAACAGACAAGCCTTACCCTCTAGTCCATCAGCAATGTCACTGATGAAGATATTGAAGAGGACTGGCCCCAGGACTGATCCCTGAGGTACCCCACTTGTGACTTGCATCTCTTCTGACTGCATACCATTTACCACCACTCTCTGTTTTCTGCCAGTCAACCAGTTTGCCACCCAGTTGACCAACTTCTGACCCACCCCGAGCCTACCTAGCTTGTTCATCAATCATCTATGTGGAACAGTGTCAAAATTTTGCTGAAGTCAAGGTAGGTGACATGAACTGCTCCCTCTTGGTCCACCACTCTGGTTACCCAGTCAAAGAAATCTATGAGATTAGTTTGACAGGACCTTCCTTTTATAAACCCATGCTGTCTTGGATCCTGTGCCCCTATGGACTCCAGATGTTGCACTATCCTTTCCTTAAGGAGTGCATCCATAATCTTGCCCCCTACTGAGGTAAGACTGACTGGTCTGTAGTTCCCTGCCTCCTCCCTGCTACCACTCTTGTGGAGCGGAATAACACAAGCCCTTCTCCAGTCTTCTGGGACCTCTCCTGTACTCAGAGACTCACTAAACAGTTCTGCTAATGGCTCTGCTAATTCCACCCTTAGCTCCTTTAGTACCCTGGGATGTATGCCATGAGGTCCCATTGCCTTGTCCACCCTGAGCTTAGCGAGCTCTTGTAGGACCCTTTCTTTTGTGAAGGGAGTAGTGCTTGCCCCCCCCCGTGTCCATGGTGGTGAACTGTGGGCCCTGCCCTACCTTCTCTTCAGTAAATACTGAGCAAAAGTATCTATTCAGGATAGATGCTTTTACAGGGTCCTCCTCCTCACATGCCCCCTTTCCTCCTTTGAGCTTAGCAATACCCCCTCTGAACTTTCTTCTTTCACTAATGTAGCTATAGAAAGTCTTGTCACCTTCTTTTACTGTTTGTGCTAGTGTTTCCTCAGTTTGAGACATTGCCTGCCTCACACCTCCTTACTCCTTGCTAGTCAGAAGATACTGACCAGCCTCCAACTCTCCCTAACCTGTAGCCCTCTAGTGGGAAGGTTTTATAGTACTGTACTGATGACCTCATCAACATGTGACCTACCAATTTATATTAAAATCAGATTTTCATCATTAGAAGTTTCACCATGCTATGTGTTCCTCAATAATATGTCACATTTCACCCACTTTCTACATAATAGAAATAAAATAAACAAAACATGGTCCTTCAATGACAATAACCTTAATAAGTTATATGTGCATCACAAGGGCTTTCTAAGCTCCTCCCTTATTTGTGACATCACCACATCTCTCCCATAAAACAGCCATTTGCTGGGCTGCCTTTAAAGTGAACCAAAATCTAATCCTGCATTTAAACATTTAGCAAATCCTTTACAAGAGAGTTTTATGAATGGGTAGTCTATGTGAAACTCACATAAAGAGCCTTACAGGGATAGTACAGGGCCAGAAATGTCAGTTTGGCCACCCTGACATGAAAGTTTTAAGGATAGTTGTAGGAGAAGAATATAGAAAGAAAGAACAGAGTGGAAAGAAATATTGTTTTGAGTTTCATAATGCCTCAATATCTCATCCTGCCACAATCCTCCCCATTCAAGAAGGCAACAGTCATCAGAATGTTGCCTAACCCTAACCCTCATTTGGAAGGGCTGGAACTTCCGCCCACCCTCACTAGAAGTTCCCCTCAGAGACCCTTATTAATGATTGGAAAGGAATACATAAGAAGTAATACAAGCAATATCCTCTAATTCCAATCCAATCAATTCCCTGAGGTGTGAATATAACTGATATATACTTATAACAGTTTCAAAAACAATCATCATTTCTTTTCAAATATGGAGTCAGTATTCTCTCCCAATATAACATTTCTGTCAACACCAAACCTTGACAAAAAGTAAGCATTTTTATGTTGGGTTCCTGTTCTATGTAGGACTAAGTACTTAAATGGCAACAAAAACTAATACCACCTCATAATCCTCATATTTTTGTCTTTCATAAGGTTCAACCAGCACAAAGGGTTGTGGTTAGTAACTACTGTGAATTCATTACCCCAAGGATAGTATTTCAAGGACTCTGTGGCCCACTTCATACCCAAACATTCTTTCTCGACAGTAGTGTAACCCCCTTGTTACCCGGGGTTACTAGAATCCTAGTAAGACCTAGTGGTAGGCAGGGAAGGCAGCTTGTGAAATTCCAGTTAAATGGATTTCACACTGTCTCACTCTGGTCTCAGTCTCAGCTGAGACTGAGGGATGACATCACCATAGAACTGTCACAGCTGCATGAGCCACAATGGAATCTGCAGCATGGAGTTGGAGTAGAATGTTGGGAGGTTTGAACAGTAGTCTGTAAGTCAGTTGGAGTTTGGAGCTTGTAGAGAGAGGAGCACAGCAGCTCTGTGTTAGGCTCTTGGAGCCTCAGCCCTGACATAGGGCTACATTCAGGGAAAAAGTGTGTGTTTCCACCTAAAGAGAAACACAGTGAGCTATTTTAAAGTGGTGGAGACCGCTGAATTGGGTCTCAGTGCCCCATCCGCAGGAAAGTTTAGCCTGCATATTCCAGGGGCAACCCCCTGGCTACTGCTAGTGGAGAAGCTGCCTTATTTTGTCCAAGAGTCTGGGAAACAAGAAGATTTTGTGATTCACCTGTGGGGCATCTGCAACTGGAGGGTGAGTTTCTGCTCTTTCTAAAGGGCCCATGTTTTCACCCTGAGACTTGTGCGATAGTGGGGATTGGACTACTGAAGTAGTAGGAGGCCTAGAGTAATAGGCTTAGCCAAAAGTAAAAGCATGTTCAAGTCGGGGAGATCACATGATGCAGAGTGCTGAGTAGAAACTCCCTCAAGAAGCTCCTGCCTCCCGATTATTAATTCATCTCGTTCTGATGTCCTAACCTATTATTTCTCTTGTTTTTGAGATACAACGCTGTTTAACAGCTGTGGCACTCTGAATAGGACATATTTCAGGCGGATGGAGGCTTACATAAAGAAAGCCCCACAGAAGCATACCCCCCAGCAACTCCTGAGAAGGCTTCTAAGAAATCCTATTTCCTATGATCTTTTACCCGTTGTCCCTTCTCAACACTTTTATTCCTTTACTCTGGTTTAAGAAGACACATGGTGTCTTCACTAGATTTATCTGGGCCGATAGGTATCCCCGTTTGGCTTATCATAAATTGGCAGCCCCAAAATTGGAGGGGGGTTTGAGAATTCCCCATCTGGCTATATATTATTGGGCTAGTCACCTTGCAAAATGCTCGAGATGGTTATCTTCCGGCCCAGAAGAAGCTCAACCGATTTGGCTCAAACTAGAATCGGATGCAATTAAGGAAAAAACGTGGACCCTCTCGCATTATTTTTCCTCAGGTTATCCCAAGTAAGTGTGACTGAAGAATGTCCCATGATAAGGACCTCTCTAAAAGTCTACTCTCAATTGTGTTCCTTTTTGCAGAATTCCCCCATCTGGACCTGGCCCAGTCTAACTTGAACTCTCCATCATTTACTATTAACAAGATTCAGATTTCCCATCATTGGTTGCCTCAACTGGGAGAGGGGAAGCTTCTGGCCTTTACTGATGGTGAGGGGCATTGGTTATCAGTGGAAGAGATGGTTAGGAAATTTGTCATCCCGGCTTCTTCCTACTTTAAAGCCCTGCAACTGAAACACTTACTTGTAATTACCTCGGGCAGTACTACCCCTTCCCAGAATATCTCTTCTCTGATATCCAAAGTTTCCCCACTTTCTGGCTCTCCTGGTGCAATCTCTAAATTATATCAGGTTTTGTTTCACAAAAAGTTTAGGGGTCCATTTGGGCCGTCAAGATTTTGGAGTAACCTTCTCCCTCATCTTCAGTTGAATTGGCACTCTCTCTGGAAGTCATGTCATAAATTCATTTCTCAAGATAGACTGCGCCTCATGCAATACCACATATTGCACAACCTATACTACACCCCAGCTAAACTGCATAGATGAGGCTACCTAAACTCAAACTCATGCAATAAATGCTTACAGGAAGAGGGCACACTTTTTCATATGCTTTGGTCCTGTTCAAAAATGTACCCCTTTTGGGTCTCAATCCAAACTGCCTTAGACCCCCTGTTAGGCCTCCACGAATATTTTACTCCTGAGATTTGCTTGTTAGGGGACCTATCTTCTATCAGAGTTAGTGTACGCAAGTTTCACATTTCCATGGTTGCCCTAGCAGCTAAGAAAATAATTCTTCATCACTGGAAAGACAAGTCCTCTCCTCTCCAAGAATGGGTAAGAGAAGTATTATCCAACCTGTGTACAGAAAAAAGTGATTGCCAGTCTTCATAATAGATTGGCAGCTTATACTAGAATTTGGGATCCCTTTCACTCGCTAGTCTCTCTGGGTCTAGGCTAAACCTTCGCTAGGTTTAATGTTCCTATATGACTCTTGGCTAGGTGCTCGGCATCCATGGGTATGGGGCTGGGTTACTGCAGTAAGGGGAGGTTATGGAGGGGTGGGCAGTTTCCTTTTTACAATGTATCAATGAGCCTCTGTCATTTCTACTGAATGCTGCCTTTTATGGTGGAAAATGTATCAATAAACTTTAAATTATAAAAAAAAAGTATGTTCAAGTCCAGCACTTAAGGGAAGTCAAGACATGTAGAGGAGATGTGATATACTTCTACCCACTAATCTACATTGCCAAACTTTCAGAAAAGAGTTGTTTAGTTTCCAGAGAAATGGCCAGGTATGGATTGTTGGAGCTGGAGGTGGGAGACCCCCCCATCTTTAGTGACCAGGTCCACCTCTACGGATTTGCTCTGTGGAGTTCTACTTTGCCTCATGCACTTGACCAGTGATGAGGGAAGTACCCAGACATGGGATTGGAGGGAAAATTCCCTCTAGGAGTCAAAGCTCTAAGGTAGTTTGGGGAGCCACCAACAGGAAATCTGGTTCATTCCCATAATGGACAGCGGATCAAGTGGCCGTCGGGGGGAGCCGGGCCAGTGGGGAAAACCCAAGTAGTGTACAAGTCTGGCTCTGTACCCAAAGCTGTGGGCAAGTCCGGGTTGTGTGCCTGGTGGGTTTAGAGCCTGAGGGCTGGAAATGTGAAGAAGTGTTCTATTGTCTCTAATCTGCATTACCAGGAATGTAGCCCTGTGGGGGTCCGTCTATGCTTTGTTTGTTCAGCTTGGATGTGAATAAAAGCCACACTGTAGAATCCCATTCCTGGTTCTGGATATTACAGTTATTGCTTCCTGTGTTCAGATTTAGTTGGGTGCCCCTGTGCAGAGTAACCAAACCTAGGCCCTCTGTGCTGAGTAACCTTATCCTCCCCGAACCCAGTCCCCACCAGGTACTGCTGTCAGCTTCAACACCATGCCACCTGTCATTTTGCAAAAAGGCAGGGGTCCGGGGGTTACAGTAGAATATTTAATTTCCCTTTCATGTAACTTTCTACTCAAATAAAGGACAGGATATTCACCCTTTTTATTATGTTGTGTTAATACTGCACCAATGCCTATGTCAGATGCATCGGTCTGAACCTCGAACGGCTTGGAAAAATTAGGACTGTGCAATACAGGGGCAGAACACAATATAGCTTTTATTTTCCTAAATGAAATGTCACAATCAGGAGTCCATTTGATTTTGGTTGGATAACACTGTTTGTAAGGTCTGTCAAGGGTGTACCAATTGTAGAGAAATCAGGTACTAATCTGTGATAGTAACTGGCTAGGCCTAGAAATGATTGTACATGTTTCTTTGTACATGGAACTGGACATCTAGCCACAGCTTCAACCTTGCTGACTTCCGGTTTTATGGCACAATTACCAATAATGAACCCTAGATAGCATGTTTCAGTTTTTGCTAAGGCACACTTGGCCAGGTTAATGGTCAGTCCAGCATCTTTAAGGCTTTGGACAACTGCACTTAGATGGATCAAATGGGTTGCCCAATCTGGACTATAGATCACTACATCATCCAGATAGGCAGCACTGTGGGATTTATGGGGTCTTAATATGTGATCCATATAACTTTGGAAGGTAGCAGGAGCTCCAAGTAATCCAAATGGCATTGTAGTAAATTGGTACAAACCCACTGGTGTGCAGAAAGCTGTTGATTCCTGGACCTGGGTTGCCAAAGGGATCTGCCGGTACCCCTTCATTAATCCAGGGTATTGAGTGTACTGGGAGGATCTGATATGGTCCAACGGGTCATCGATCCGGGGCATAGGGTAGCCATCAAAGTCACAGATGGCATTAATATGTTAGAAGTCTAGGCATATCAACAGACATCTTACACAAAATGTTATTTTTCTGATAAAAATAAGATTGTCCCGGTAGCATTATTTGATCAGCCTGCAAAAATAAGGGTTTTAGAGAGTCATCAAACAGTTGTTCTTTATAAATATATCACAGGACAGTTCTGGAATTAGATATAAAGTTCCTTCTGGATGTTGTTCCTTCCATGCCTGCTTTTCTTTTCTCTTGGTTTTCCTGGACTTTCTAATTTTCCCTTTTTTTCCCAAAATAATCCTCTTCGAAAAGAAAAATAGTGTCTAACTGGGCTTGTGCTTGAGACCTAGTTACAACATTTACTGAGTCCACAAAAGTCTGGTGTTTGTTCATCAATGCTGTAAATTCAGGGAAATCTTGCCCAATGATCACAGGGACTGGCAATCTGGGTACTAACCCCACTAGAACTGTACAACTGGTGTTGTCTACTGTCAATTCCAGATTGGTTGTCTGATACTGATGTATATCCCCATGAAAACATTTGACAGTGGTATCTTGCTGGGTCACTATACCATCAGGGACTAAATCAGATCTCACCAAAGTTTGTCTGCTCCCAGAGTCAAGTAATCCCAATGTTTGGTGATCCTTTATACCCACGGACTCCACATACTCAATATTAGCTAATGCAAAATGTGCTGACTCTTGTTTTTTTATTAGCACAGTTTCTAGCAATGTGTTCTTTATCCAGGCAACCATGGCATATCAGTACAGAGTTAGGGATTCTACCTCCTCTATCCCTTCTTGTATTTTGTGACTGTCTCTGATTTTGCTTATTGGGATAAGAAAAAGGTCTTACCGGGGTTGCAGCTACTCCTGGATTACCTGGTTGTCCTCTGGACCAGGTAGTTCTGGCTGCCAGATAATCCTCCACTAATTTAATAGTTTCCTCAGTGGTCTCAGGCTTATGCTCTTTTACCCAGAGTTGTACGTCAAGTGATAAAACTTGAATAAACTGTTCAATAGTAATGAGTTCTACAATTTGATCAATAGTCTTAGTTGCTGGTTGTAACTATTTCATGCAATAGTCATTAAGCCTTGCATAAGTCTCTATGAGAGTATTATAATGTAACATATTTTGTGAGCGAAATCTTTGTCGATAAGTTTCTGTATTAATATTATATCTTCTCAAGTTCTCTGCCTTCACCCTGGTGTAGTTGGTTGCAACAGCTGAACTCAATTGTCTGTAGACGAACTGAGCCCTCCCAGACAAGTAGGGTACTAATCTTATTACCCATTGATCTTGAGGCCAATTACATGTCTGAGCCACTCTCTCGAACGTTGTGAGATATGCTTCTATATCATCACTCCATCAATTTAATCAGTTTTATATCCCTTGGTATTGCTCTCTCCGCTTGGGCATGTGTCATCTCCTGTATAGCCTTTAATGTATCGTTCCATTCCTGGTCCTGTCATCTTCTTTCCTCCACTTGGATTCTTTGGTCCTCATCCCTCTGTCTTAGATCTTCCTCCCGTTGGTTCTCCATATCAGTTTGGTGCATACAAAGCCATCTCAATAACTCATTTGGGTCATCAGGTGCTAGAGAACCCTGTCTCTCTCTGTAGGTGCAGCAGCTGTTACTTCCTTTTCATCCTCGGATTTCTTCATCTTTGGTTTTGTTCCAGTGCCTAATCCTCTCAACAAGAGCTCTCCTGTTTTCTCTCTCACAGACCTCTTGAGATGGAATGCACTTAGTTCGGGCTGTTTATCCTCCTGCATCTCTTAGGGTGCTGTAGATTTGTGTTTAATTTGCAGGCAAGGGCAGAGCACTCCCAAAGGGGAGAAATGATTGAGGAGCTGCTCCATGGCTACAGATGAGCCTCAGTGGGCTGTATAATGGTGGGTGGTGGGAGGGGCAGCACAAAAGCAAGCAAGGAGGGCATTTGGACATCACTGATTAGCTGTTTTCTGGGTGGTGTTGTCCCACACATCAAAGAAAAAGCCGCCATATGATTGGTGCGGCTTTTTCTTCAAAAATAGAGGATGTTACTGAGGATGTAACTCTCTACAGTATACATACCCCCAGGAAAGCAAAAGCCAGGACTTGAGATATTTTATGATAATTTCAGCAAAGTGAAACAAGGATGGGAACAGATTATCCTAATGGGACTTTAACACAAACTGGATGGCTCAGGACACTACAGTTGTAGGAGATAAAATACACTGCCTCTACCTCACACAGATGGTCAATCATACCACTAGAATGAAC
Organism: Neoceratodus forsteri; assembly: GCA_016271365.2. NCBI lineage: Eukaryota > Metazoa > Chordata > Ceratodontiformes > Ceratodontidae > Neoceratodus > Neoceratodus forsteri. The sequence continues at coordinate 1,025,602,069 of CM028129.1, forward strand.
TATAACACAGGAACCAGCATCCTGATAGACTGACTCCTCACAACCTGCCTCGAACATATCAAAATGTAACTGTTCTAGTGGACACCTTGAGTGATCTCTCCCCCAATAGTTTGCTCTTGGACTAGCAAGAGCCGGAAAGACTGACCTCAGCTCACAAAAAAATGCTCCCTGAGGAAAGGGCAACTATCTCACTTCAAAAAGTACTTGAAGAACATGGATTGGTCCACCCCAGATAATTGCGACAATACTAACAAGGCCCTGGATCACATTATCGCAATTTGTAATAAGGCCTGTGATTTATTTGCCCCCCTTAGAAATTCCAAAATTAAGGAGCTAACAACCCCCTGGCTCAATGGCACCATCATAAAACTGATGAAGCATAGAGACAACCTCTGGCATAAAATGAGAGCAACCAGCTCTCAGGCTGATTTTGCAGTATATGAGACCACCAGGAATAAATGCACCCTCTAAGTTAGGGAAGCAAAGGCTGCCTTTTACAGAGAGCAATTAGGAAAAAGATGGGGAAATGGCAGAGACTTTTGGCACAGCATTGAAACCCTAACCAGAAAGGAGTCAAGAATGCCCCTAGACCTAGTAATTACCCTCTTGGGCCCACTTCATCATCCTAAAGACCTAGAAAATGACTTTAATCAAGCATTCAAAGATCTAAGCTCAGTTCTACCACCGAATTACCTTGAAAATAACTCTAGAAGAACAACCCTTGGTACCAACCACCCACCCACCCACACTGAATACAAATCAGCCCTTCTTCTTCTACTTCAAGCAGATTACCCAGTCTGACACAAATAAATTTTTTTAATTTTATTTATTTATTGTAAAATCGGAATTACAACCTTTGAGCTAAAAGCTCATTTACAAAGGATCCTCATTGAACAGAGGGTGGAGGAACATCAAGCACATGGACAGTGGAGAAAAACAGAAGCAGCTAGATGGCATTGCCAGTTACACATCATTAAAAAGGCTAAACAGCATTGCAAATAGAAGGATGGGGAGAAACAGAATACATTGCAAAAGCCATCACTTAATTACATACATACATCAAAAGAGTTCTAGACAAAATTAGAATGGGTAGTGACATGCTAGACATGAAACTAATCCCTCTCATGTTGAACAAACTAGTCTTTCCAAACACAAAGTTATTTATCATCTCCCTTATGTCTAGTATTTTTCCTGATAGGTGGAAATACGCTTTTATCACCCCAGTTTTCAAAAGTGGCAACAGAACTAATCTGGGTAACTACTGGCCGATCTCCATTCTTGCACCCCTCTGAAAAGTCCTGGAGAGAATTGTATCAAACCAACTCATGGAATATCTGAACAGACATAACCTTCTCTGCCCGCAGCAGCACGGGTTCAGTAAATCCCATAGCACTATTACTGCACTCACCAATTTTACCTCACAGCTCTATGATGCCCTTGACTCTGGAAAGATGATTGGGTCACTCTTTATAGACCTAACCAAAGCATTTGACACTGTCAATCAACACATCTTGCTTGGTAATCTCATGACCCTGGGCATCTCCTCTGATGCTGTCTCCTTGTTCTCAAGCAATCTTTCACATAGAAATCAATGTGTCAGGATAAAGGGAGTATCCTCTGAATCAAGGAATGTTTTACTGGGGGCTCCCCAGGGATATATATTAGGGCCCCCTACTCTTCAGCCAATTCATCAACTCACTACCCAGTGCCTGCCCTGCAAATATGCTGCTCTATGCAGACAATTCAGTGATCTCAGCTCCTGGTTACTAACTGCCTAATATAATAGCAGCCCTTTAAGATAGCTTTCCCAAACCTGAGTCCTCATTTTCGCATAACAGACTTCTCTTAAACTACATAAAAACAAAATGTATGCACTTCTCTCTTCCATGATCTAAAAGGAAAGCAGACTGTCTGATCCTCCATAGCCACAAAGGTGATGTCATTGAACAGGTCTCTACTTTCAAATATCTGGGCATCAGCCTAGATGATGCTCTCGCCTTTACCTCTCATATTGATCACGTAATCAAATCTGCTAATATTAGATTGGGGGTCCCTTGACCATCACAGAAAAGCCATGAACTCCAGAGGCTCTTAACCTTGTCACACAGAGCTCCATTCTCACCATTATTGACTATGGCCTAGTCATATATGGTGCTGACCCTGAAACTGCTCTAAATCTTGTAAAACTACTACTCAATAAGGCCTGACTGCTCGTACTAGGTGCTGACCACCTTACTCACATGTGTAGTCTCTACTCCTCCACTGGGTGGCTCCCCCTACACCTTATGACTAAGTATCAAGCCTGTTTAATTGGTAAAAAAGCACTCTTAGGACTAACACCTGAATCTACAGGAACATTATTCCAATGTAACAAAATCTCCAAAACTACCAAAAGCTCAACTAAGAGCATACTATAAGTCCTGTTTAAAAGAACTTCCTTTGCTCAGTGGTCCCTCTCCTATTGAGGACCCCAATGGATGAATGACCTGCTCCCCCACCCTCTTACAACATGAAAAAATTGGCACATTTAAAAAAGACCTTCAAACCCTTCTGGTCAGAGCCAATCACTGTGGCTGCATCACTTAATCACTGGCCACACCTCCTGTGAACTTGGTTTACTATCACTATCTTCCTCCTCTCCCTCCCTCTCTCTCTCTCCCCCTTTCTCCACTTTATGCCCCTTAACCAATCCTTTCCACTCCCTCCACTCCCCCCTTCCTGCTATGCCCATCTGGATTCTCCACAGTCAGATCACAATAATCCTCCCACCCCCACCCCTCTTACCCGATTGCTGTCTTCTATGACAACACTACCTCTGGCTGCTACCTCACACCACCCCCTTACACTAACTCCACTAACCCTTACCCATCTCCCCCTGACAATGCCACTGACAGCTTCTACTTCCTCTGCAACTGCACTTAGAAATGTACAGTAACAATTTGGCAACTGCTAATTATTGATATTTGGTTACCTGCGTATTATGATTTCCTGTCTGTAACATACTGTGTATTTGTGGATATTATGTAATTTGTATCAGCATGTGCTGTACAACATCTCCCTCTCTGAGCTGTAATAATGCCATTCTGTTGAATCTCCTAACTGTATGTCTTCTGTAGTGTATTAGTTCTTTTACTTGGAGTCTTTGTAAAAGAGCCTCTGGCTCAAAGGTTGTAATTCTGAAACCGAAATAAATAAATATAAATACTTCACCCATGATAATAAAAAAACAGTGTCACAATGAGCCTGCCTGATGATTGGTGTGGCACTGCCAAACCCCTTGCAGAGTACTCTGCATTGAACAGACAGTGTCACACCCCTCAAGAATCAGTTATAGGAAGAGGTTTGCTGCATGGGCACAAACAGCAAACTTATAAAAATTGAGATGTGATGGAGACTGGTGTGTATCTTTAATGAAAGTATAGAATGGGGTGAGCATTAGGGTTGACAACTGCAAGTAAGAATCCACCCCTCAATCACCTCAGGGATGGGGCAGGGGTGTTAGGGGTTGAAATGCCAACATCACATTTCTATACTTTTGTCAGTTTAATCTGAACTGTAACTGTTGTATTATTGCAGGGTTTTTTTTTTGCCAAGAATGTCCTTACTTTTTAAGATAGTATAATCATATTGTCATTTGCCTGTGGGAGAACAGGTCCCTCTGGGGCCCACCCTCTCATCCCTCCATAGATGCGTTCATGTATGTTGCTATTGAAGTGCAGATCCTGGACCTTGTGCTTGTATTTGTGCCAAAACAGTAACCAAATTGTCAGTATAGTCTTCTTATTAGCCCACCTGATGAACCCAGTAGTGTAAATGTTCAAATCCCAGCCAAAACGTCATTCCGTGGCATTGAAATGCCATATTGTGCCACAGGTACAAAAACACATTTTGACCAGGATTTGAAAAATGACAGCTGTCAAATTAATGAGGTGGTGTAAAAAAATGGCTATGTTGAAAATTCAGCATCAAAATATTTTAAAGTACTAAAGTTATGAGCGAGTGTAGTAAAATGTCAATACATGCCCATACCTTTGCCATGTTTACATATTTTCACCCCAAATTTTCAACATAGCCTTCTTATAATGCCAACTCATTAATATTCACCTATTTGGGAATGAAAACAATCATGGCACAGACAAGCTAAAGTGCAGGAGAAGATAGTTTATAACCAACTGACTGATTATATAGATTCATTAGGACTGCTGTCCCAAAACCAGCATGGTTTCTGCAAAAGCAAAAGTACCGAGACTGCCTTGGTTGAGTTCATGAACACAGTCCTGGATGGTATGGATAAAGGTTGTTTGACTGGGGCTGTGTTCGTGGACTTGACCAAGGCATTCAAATTAGTAAACCAACAATTACTAATTTCTAGGCTGGGGTTTTTGGGAGCAGGACAGTCCTTATAGGCCTGGATTGGTGACTATTTAAAGGATCGGTCACAAAGGGTTAAGTTTGGAGGTGCTATTTCTGAATCTACAATGGTCAAGTGTGGGGTCCCTCAGGGCTCCATACTAGGACCACTTTTATTTTCATTATTTTTTGCTCAGCAAGTAAAAGTAATCAATAATGCTTGTCTTACTCTTTACGCAGATGATGCAGTAATATATATGCAGGGCTCTTCTGTTAGTGATTTAAGTGATTCTTTAACAAAGGAAATGTCCAGCTTTCAATCATCCCGTATTTCTTGTAAAATGGTCTTAAAGTAAAAACAAAAGTGATGATCTTTGGAATGACGGCAAGATTAAGGACTGTGGGTCATTGCCTGCAGGTTAAATCCCTTGATGGAGCTTTGTTTGAGCAAGTGGATACATTTCAGTACCTCGGGGTCCTATTAGATTCTAACTTGAGTTATGAACCACATTTTATGAGGGTAACTTCCAGAATTCATTGTAGAATGACCCTCTTATATAGAATTTGTTCACTTCTTATTAGGGAATCTAGGCTAGCTATTTCTAACCATTGTTTTGCTCCTATGGTAAATTATGCTGCTATATAACTGATACTGCTTCTTCTTCAATAATTTCAAAAAAAATCTACTCTAGTACAATTGATTGCTAAATTCACTCTAAATTATCCTAAATTGTCGCATCACTGTGAAATCTTGAAAAAGATAGGTTGGCTTCCTATTCCGATGAACTTCCACTTTCGTATAGCTAAAATTATATATAGAATTATTAGTTCTGGAGTCCCACAAAAGCTTTGCAATTTGCTGAGGCCTTGTGATGAGGGTTATGTTTCCAGACATAGGACAGATGGTTTGGTTTTTAAAATACCTTTTATGAGATCTAATTGTTGACAGAGGGCCTTTGCTTATGTTGCTCCATCCATCTGGAATGAAATTCCTTGTGATATAAGACAGTTGCATTCTTCTAAAGTATTTGCAAATGAACTGTGGATGTTTTTTGAATTACAATTTAATTGTAATTGTTTTATATGAGTATTTATATTCTTTATAATGAAGACATTTTTAGTCTGATATATTATGTACTGTATATTTTTTTGTGTGTGTGTATATTTTTTATGTGGGTTGCACCTATAAAAGGAACTAGTTTTCCAGTGTGCTTACCCGTTAAGCAAATAAACAACAAAAAACGACAACAAGCATGGTGCAATCAAATGGCCACAAGTAAAAACAGTACCAGGCAATAGCGGCAGACAGACAGTGCACAACACATTTCCAGCAGTTTTTATGTAGGGGCTCTGCTTTCCCCAACCCTATCATATTGCAATCAACAGTTCCAGCAGCAAGACATCTCTTCAATTGGAGAGTTGATCTTCACTCTGTGACCTGTTTAGGTGAGTGAGGGAGTGTGGTGGAGAGGATGGTGGGTGCTGAGTGAAAGGTGGGGTTGGGGCAGGGTCAGATCTGCAAATGATTTTTTTCCATTTAGCAGGTATACAAAAAACACATCAAGGGATGGATTTCTTTATTACAGACTGGAATGGGATTGAAGAGTGGAGGGTGCCTCTAGACACCAGGAAAAGACACTATTTATAATTGGGATGGTAATTGGAGAGTGGGGGGTGCAACAAGACACCAGAGAAAGACAGCTTTAATACTGGGATGGTGATCAGAAAGTGGGGGGTACCAATAGACCCAGGGAAAGATAACATTAATACAGAGATAGCTATCTGAGGGCGAGGGGGTGCAACTAGATACCAAGGAAAGACAACATTAATATGGGGATGGTGACTGGAGAGTGGGCGTGCTACTAGACACCAGGAAAAGACAGCATTAATATGGGGATGGTGATCAGAGGGTGGGGAGTGCCATAAGACACCAGGTAAAGACAGCATTAATAGGGGGATGGCAATAAGAGGGTGGGAAGTGCCACTCGACACCAGGGAAAGACAACATTTATACAGAGACAGTGATCAGAGGGTGGGGGTGCCACTAAACACCAGGGAAAGCGTACCCAGCTAGAATAGCACTGCAAGAATAGCACCGCACAACACAGTGTTAATCTATATAGCACTATCATGTACAGTGAGCGGGGATTATCAGCGCAAGGCAGTAAGTGCTCCCCAGTTGCTGTCCCTGGCACTGACAGAGGACGTGGACAACAGAATTCTGGAGTCTGGCTGAGTTACTCCCATGGCATGGAGGGCTGAGGCATGGAGCAGCTTGGCCAGGTGGCAGTGGAAACCAGGGTTCTAATCCTGGTCTCCCTGGATTTTTGAAGAATCAGAACTTTATTGCTGTTACAAGGTGCTGTGTAAACAGTATTCCATTGCCCCACAATTTTTGTGTTTCCCTGTAATCTGCTCCCCCTGGAGTTAGGATCTTTTAGTATGGGGGTGCAGGGGCAAAGCCCCCCACAAAAAAGAAAAGAAAATGACAGCATTTTTTACTGGACATTTCTTGACCGGGCTATACAGACTGGTGTTGTTCTGACCTACTGCCCAGGGAAAGACAACATTAATATGGGGACGGTGATCAGAGGGTGCCACTAGACACCAGGGAAAGACAGCATTAATATGGGTATAGCTATTGGGGGAGCACTAGACATCAGGGAAATACAACATTAATACATGGACAGTGATCAGAGGGTGGGGGTGCCACTAGACACCAGAGAAAGACAACATTGATACAGAGCAGGGATCAGATGGTGGAGGGTGCCACTAGACACCAGAGAAAGACAACATTAATACAGGAACAGTGATCAGAGTGTGGGGGGTACCACTAGACACCACGGAAAGACAACATTAATATGGGGATGGCGATCGGGTGTGTGGGGTGCCACTTGGTGCCAGGGAAAGACAACAGTAATATGGAGATGGTTACCAGAGGGAGGGGGTGCCACTAGACACCAGCAAGAAACAACATTAATATAGGGACAGCAGTCAGAGGATGGGTACCACTAGACACCATGGAAAGATAACATTCATATGACAAGGGTGATCGGAGGGTGGGGATGCCACTAGACACCAGGGAAAACATTAATACAAGAATGGTGACTGGAGGGTTGGGGGTGCCATTAGACATAGGGGGAGATACAACATTAATATGAGGATGGGGCTCAGAGGGTGGGGGTGCAACTATATACCAGAGAAATGCAACATACTGAAAGGGATGGAATGGGAAGCCATGCCACTAGACATCAGGGAAATGACAGCTCTCTGCTCTCACTGCAGCCCACAGCATGAGTTCCAGCTGCAGCTGCAGAAGTCAAGAAAGTCCTGATGTTCTCATACAGAGAATGTAGGTGAACAGCTCCTCTCGCTAAGCTGGTCACCCTGGATTTTTGGTGCTCAGAAAGGTATTTCTGGCAACTTTAGAAAAAACAAACACCAGAATCTAGCTAAAGGTGCCCCATTTAGAGAGGGTTTAGGTGTTTTTTTTTAAATAATTAGTAAAGTATGTACTTTTATTGTTTGTAAGTAAGAATCGTTTTCTTGTTCATGAACTAGAATTAGTATTTTGAACCTCTTTTACTGGTTTGTGAACCAGAACATTTTTAGTTTGAACCAACCAAAGTGGTTCAAACCAGAAATACTTGGGAGAGAAAGAGAGAGATCATGAATATGTTATAGAACATTTTGGAAAATTTCCCCATAAACAGATTATAACATTTTACTTGGTGAGAACATTGTCCATCATGTATGTTTTAGTTTTGTTAAAACTATCCCTTTACTGGTGTTTTCCAACTTCAGTAGTAACAGAAATAAAGAAACAAGATGGTGGCCATTGCGAACAAAAATAAAGTGGTTTGTGAGACCTATTTTTAGTTTGTGATACATCAAATTTGCAAACAAAACAAAATCTCATGAATGAGAAATATCTGATTCATATGGGACAGCTATTTTTATGCCCAAGAAGCATCTTTGGACAATATGGCATTTTAGAGGTGTATGACTTTCTGCTCAATACAGTTGACACTTTACGGGGCTCGTCCCTCAAGCACCAATGAGTTGGCGAGCTGTCTATGACAGCAGTTTGAGAGAGAGAACCACACTTAAAAGAAATCTGCCACTGCAATGAGGGACTGTTCCCTGATTGCAGCAGGCCCTTCCCCCTCCCTCGCAACCAGGCACACAGACATATCTTCTCTCTGTTGGCAGCAGCTGACAAGACTCTAGCCATGTGTATTACAGTGCACAGTAATGTGCATGGCCAGAGTTATGGTTCTTGTTGGCTCCTGAAGCCGAGTATCTTGTTTGTTTAGTATGTCTTTCCTGGTGAACCATTTCAATAAATAAATAAATGAGCTGCAGAGTGGCTTTCCACATTGGTGGCTCCTGCCACCTGCCACACACTCCCCGGAAAGTCGACATTGAGGTGCCCAATGCCCATGTCGGCATGTGTCCACCCTCTTCCCATTAATGTGACACACTGGGAGCCCACTTCAGTGTGCCAAAATATTTTTTTATTTATGTTTCTGACACTGGGGATTCCCACTTCCAGTGTCAGATGACCACTTCCCACCTGCCCGAGTATTTCAAGTGCGAACATTGGGGCACCCAATTCCCAAGTCAGAATTCCCCCCCCTACACACAGTATTGTGGTATGCTGGGAGCCCACCCCAGTGTGCCTAAATATTTTTGGTAACCTGTAAAGTAAAAAAAAATTCCCCAGTCTTGTTTTCCCCTGTAAAAAAGAAAATGGTCCCTCATCATCTTCCCATTCCCATTCCCCTCCCCATCCCTACCTTCCTTCTGCTGACCCACCTCCCCATAGCCCCCTTACCTCATACTTACCTCTGGAGGTCAGGAGCAGTGATCTTCTATGAACAGGGACACGACTGTACTCTTCAAAGCCAACCAGCAAACTGAAGAAATTACGGTAAGCTGTATAATGAGAGGCAATGGGGGGTTCAACTTAGATTGATATCTCAGCCATTTTTTTGAATTGTGATCCCAAATTTTCAACATAGGGTTCTTGGGACCCCACCTCATGAACACTGTCACTCTCTTTTGGTTACTTGGTCCTGAAAGGTGATTTTGTGGTAGCTGCGCAGAATTACCTTTTGGGACTGACTAATGAAATGAAAGTGCCACTGTTCATGAGGTGGGGTCCCAAAAAAAATCCATGTTGCAAATCGGGTGAAAATATTCCAAAAAAGTACTGCGTTATGAGCATGCATTACACAGTTTCTATGGACACTCATAAGTTCGCCTTTTTTTAATATTTTCACTCCAGATTTTTAAAATTGCCATTTTTTCACACCTCGTTATGAACAGTACAGCTGTCATTTTTCACATCCTGCCTGAAATGTGTTTTCACACCTGTGGTGCAGAATGGCACAGTCACTGTGGGAAATCAATTTTCAGGACAGATTGACAAAATCACATTGGCACTGTTCATGGGGGGGGGCAAAAATTGGCATCTTGAAAATCTGGTGAAAAAATAAAAAAAAAAATGATTGTGTTACAGGTGTGTGGTGCGCATTTTCTACACAAACTCATAACTTAAATTTTTCATATTTCCACTCCAGATTCACAACACTGCTATTTTTACACACCCCATCATGAACAGTACAGCTGTAATTTTTCACATCCTGCTCAAAATGTGTTTTCGCACCTGTGACACCGAATGGCACAGTCGCTTTGCAAAATTACCTTTTGGGATTGAGTAATATAATGATAGTGCCACTGTTTATTGGGTGGGGTCCCAAAAAGCTTATGTTGAAAATTTGGAGTGACAATACTGACAAACATCTGAGGCATTAGGGTTTCCAATTGTAATGTCCTACCCCGTAGAGACAGACAGGCATCAGGGGTGTGACTTGGGGTTGTCAACCATAATGCTCATGTCATTCCACCCCCACCCTGCAGCCAATGACAGGCATTGAGGTGTGTCTTGACGTCTTTGGCCCTAACGTTCACCTCATTCTCCTCTACTGCACCCATCTCAGCTTATTTCCTTATGGAATGGGTGACAATTAGGGCCAAATACCACAAGGCACACCGCAACACCTGTCAGTGTCTGCAGGGTGGAGTGAGGTTGAATAGTGTGATCATTATGGCCGATGAACCAAAGGCACACCTCCAAATGCCTGTCAGTCTCTGCAGGGTGGGGTTGGGGGTTGGCATTAGTTTAATACTTCAGTACCATTCCTATTATGTAGCTCTCTAACTCCTGCACTACCAATGCCAATACCAGCAAACAAACATTCAGCATTGACAAATGCTTGTTTAAATCCTTATAACTCAGCAAATGTTTAATATTTTATTCTCCAAACCTTTAAAGGCACTACCTCAGCACAGACTAGATGTAGCCTGAAAGTTTTGTGCAGAAACTCAGTACCATGTAGCCTGTACATGACAGCAATAAAGTGCAAAAAACTCTATGTTAAGTATAGGGAAAAATGTGACAATTTTTCAAAATAATGGGTATCCAGATCTTGGAAACCACACAAGATTCCATCATGAAACTCCTCATTTTCTCAATATGGCAAGTCAAAGGAAAACTCACATGTGTGCACTATTCTGACAAACCCCGCCAAAGTTATTAATCTGCAAAGTTAGGAGTTAAACATTGATCACCCTACTGAAACTTACCTATACAGTACGGTTGCTTTCTTGCCCCTATAATATATTTATATCTATATCTGTATCTCTATCTATATATTCATGGCAAAAAACATTGTTAATGCAACAGTTAGGGTTGATATCAAAGTGACAAAAGTAGGTAAATGTGGTGCTAGGGTTTCCAATCCTAACTCCACATTCATAAAATCAATCAATTATCATGGCCCACCAGCTATATGAAGTCCGCTGCCATTCCAGTGTGTCAGAGGGATACCCATATGCCAGGCACTATGGGGAAGGTGCCACTGTTGGCACTACATTCCAAAGTACTCCCTACAGACCTACTGGGAAGCTGCCAAGGTCGTGGAGGATGGGGCAGTGCATAGGGAGGGGTGGTGGGACACAAATCAGAGACTTAATGGATGATAGCAGGAAAACATTATTATTTATTTATTTAGTTTTTGTTGACCAGGTAAGTGCACCAGACACATTCTGCCTATTTTCAGGCATTGCCCGGGGGAGGGGGATACAGATGATTGCCAACTGACTTTGAACCAGATTAAGCTGTTGGTGGTATTTTAGTGAATGGGGAGAAATTTTGCCAGGGCACTGGGAAATTCCCTTACTATCCAGTAGGGGGAGACTCTGTCCCCAAGGCTGCTTTTCAAGATGGCTGCAAGACAGAATGTAGAGGAGGAAGTGGAGGAGATGGAGCAAGAACTGGATGCTGGAAAACTGTCTGCTGAACCAATGGAGAACGTACTGGAATGAGAGGGAGAATCTGAGAAAAGTCCTAGAGAAGCTGTGCATGAAATATATAAACCCATTGACTGTAAGTCTCCTAACACTTCTTGTTTTCCTGAATTACCAGAGGATAGCTTTTTGGGCCTAAGTAATGATAATATTACAGTGTTGGATATTCAGGGGAATCAGAGTGATTTAAATCCTGCAGAAGCAGAAATCATGCAACAAATAGAGGCTGAAGAGAAGAACTTTTTATTTTAAAAAATGCAGGTCCATAAGAAACTCAGAGAACTTCAAACTGGCAAAAAAGCTGGATCTGTCAAACTGACACAGCTGGATGTTAATGACATAGTAGTATCAAAGCATTCTTCTAGAGACTGGGCAGAGGCTGTAGAGCAAGCGGAGCACCTACAGCAACAGCAAAACTCAAGAACAGCAATAGCGTCGGGAATGGCAACTACAGGCAGTAAAGAGCCTGGCATAGGACACACTGGAACTCCAGAACCAGCCCAAACATTATCCTGGTCAGTGGAAAATGTCCTGCTGGGGGTTGGATGGGAAAGGAATAATAGTACAGGTCAGTGGGCTTCTGGTAAATCACCTATACAAATGCCAGTACCTTCGAATATAACATTGCAGCAAACTCAGGATAAACAAAATATAGACTTGGAGGAACCTTCTGAGTAAGCTTTCACTCAAAATTCTATTTTATAGCTTCCACAACAGCAGACAGTTCCTGAGAAAGAAGCACCAAATACTAACATTGGGGGACACCCAATTGACTCTAGTGCACCACCACAAAGGCCTTTGAATTTTATAAATAAACACCTTGCTCCTCTTCTTCTTTATTCCAATTTCCAATTTTTCCTGCTAAAAGGCATAATGTGGTTCATTTCTCATATACAGGTGATATGCCTGAGCCACCTGGGCTGTTTGTTGCTAGAAATCTTTTAAATGAATCAATGACATTTTTTTCTAATGAAATATATGCACTCATTCACATTTCTGGTGAGACAACATTTGACATTAGCTTCAAGTCTCTGAATGGTTTGGAATGTTTTTGGATAAAGTATGCAACTTTAAAGAAAATGGCCTTGTGGGTCCCATTTATTGCAATTCCACTAACAAAACCTGCCCAAAAAGTGACTTTTTAGAAATGAAGGTGTCAGTGTGAAGGATTTCGCCTACTGGTTAAAGCAGAAATGTACAATTATTGAAGATCCTGCTGCCATTTTAGACTCAAAAAATATCTGGACTGGGGTGGAAAGTGAAGGTCCTATAAAAAACCACAGATACTGCTGTATTGCATTTACCAAATTCTTTCTTTCTTTTTCAAGTTCAAGTTCAAGTTTATTGCAGGAAAACTCCATTGAGCAAGCTCATTCACAAGGAGGTCCTGTGACATAAACACTTAAAGTACAAACACAGATAGGTAATAACAGTATATACATGAAATACACGTTACAAGATGCAGGCTGGATATACATACCAGGGTACCACACAGGGTGACTGCACGTGGTAAACATTGATATGAGACAGGGATGCGACTTATAGGTCGCATACTGATAAATGAAACATGATGACTGGTGTGATTTGATTTAATCAAATCAACTCAAATCAAATATACAGTATTTTGGCAGCTAGAACAAACAACAGACTACAACTGATATGGGAGGGAGGAGAAATTTGATAGAGTAGCAGTGGAGCATAAGCAAAGATAAAGCCAGGAGTAGAAGGGGAAGGGAAAGCAGTTAATATGACAAATCAATTATACCTTACCAGTGGATAAATATGGCACACATGGGGAAGGAAGAGACTTAATGACAGTTACAGGTGTCTTTTATTTTGGCTGAACTTAGCGATTTGTAGAAGTTTATTGAAACTGTGCTAGTTAGTTTCAGTACGGTTTGTAATTGGTTCCAAATGGAGGGAAGGGCATATGCAATACGTTTACCAAAGGAAGTCCGCGTCCTTGGTATGTCAAGCATAATAAAGTCAGATTTTCTTAACAGTATGCACTATGTGAGATACTAATAAGGGAAGAGAGATAGCGTGGCAATTTCTGCAGGAGCAGTTTAAGAGTCCATAGCCCAGCATGGAGCAGGCGTCTAGTAGTTAGGGATGTCCAACCAACAGCTGCATATAAGACATAGTGGTGCGAATGGTAAGGGGAGTTGGTAATGAACCGTAACGCACGGTGATAAAGGATGTCCAGTTTACTTAGATTTGCAAGAGTGGTGGAGGAATAGATTACATCGCCATAGTCGAGTAGGGGGAGAAAAGTGGCCTGTATAAGCTTGTTTCGAGTTTCAAGGGGGAAAAGGGGCCTATTTCTGTAGAAGTAACCTAACCTTGCTTTTAACCTTCTAGAGACATCTTCAATGTGGTCACTGAAAGATAATTTATTGTCGATCCAGATACCTAGATATTTAAATTTGGTTACAACTTCCAGAGGCTCGTTTAGCGTGGTGACAATGAAGTCTTGGGCAAGAGTATTGGGGGTGCCTGAGACAGCACTGCGAGAGAATATCATCACTTTAGTCTTCTTGGCATTGAGCAGAAGCTTTGCCTTTATTAAATTATGCTCAGTTGTGCGAAGTCCGCTTGAAGCACTCCCTTGACTTCAGATAACGATGAGCCAAGTATACAACACAGTATCATCTGCAAAAAAGTGCAGATTGGACGTAGATATGTTAGCATCTAAGTCATTGATGTACAGAGAAAACAAGATAGGGCCTAAGATGGATCCTTGGGGGACTCCTCTTGCAACTGGCAAGGCAGCAGAAAAAAAGCCTTCCGCCTTTACTTTTTGGAATCTTCCAGTTAGGTAGCTAGAGAACCACTGGGTGGTATGGTATGTGGCACCCAACTTTGCAAGGCAATTGACTAATAGTTTGTGATCAACAGTATCAAAAGCTTTGCTGAGGTCCAAAAAGACTGCACCAGTTACCTTCTTAGCATCTATAGCAGAGATCAATCATTGGTTACTTTTGCTAGTGCAGTGATTGTGCTATGATTAGCCAGAAGCCAGATTGAGCTGGGTTAATGAGAAGAAGGTTTCAAGTGAGATTTTAACTGAATATGGATCAGTTTTCGAGAACTTTAGAAAGGATAGGCAATATGGAGATAGGCCTATAGTTGTTTACATCCATGGGTCACCAGATTTAAATAGAGGGAGGATATGTGCTGATTTCCAGCAGGACGGCACAGTAGCAGATGTAATGGAAAGATTGAAGATGTGGAGAGTTGGGGCAGTGAGATGGGCATAGCCTGACCTTAGGAAAAAGGGTTCCAAGCCATCGTCCCCTGCACTTTTTTTGGTGTCTAAATTAAGAAGAGAATCTTCTACTTCTTTATAAGTTATCTCACGCAGTTGGAAGGGACTGGGTGCAGGACTAGATGTGGCGGGAGGGGTATGCTGGCTCACAGCAGCACCAGCATAAGGTGATGAGTCAAAAGCTAATCCAGCTGTGGCAAAGTGGGAGTTAAGTTCCTCCAGGATTAGGGACTTGTTTTCCACAATCTTGCCACTTGCAACTATCTTTGTTGGGACAGAGGGGGCCATGGGCCATCCTTCTATAGCTTTGATAGTCTTCCATATTTTATGAGGGTTACCTTTAGCTTGTTCGAGAGTAGAAATATAATAGTTAGCTTTAGCAGAGCGAGTTTTTCACACAGTTATTCCTGGCTGTTCTAAAGGCCTGCCAATCGAAGATTCTTTGGAATGTCTAGCTTTAGCCCAGAGCTTATCTCGAGCTATAAGGGCTGCCTTGAGATCGAGGTGAACCAGGGATTGGAATTGTTCCGTACCCTTACTTTGATGAAAGGGCATGCTTATTTATTATTGTAGTGAGTTTGTCATAAGGATGCAAGCTGCCTTGTTGACATCTTTGGCTAGGTAAAGATCTTGACATCTGATCATGCTCAGGTCAGATAGGAAGTTTACTGCACTGAATTTGTGAAGGATCTTTTGTTATAAAGATGGGTTGCGGCCGGCCTTAATTTGAGATCTTATGCAAGCAACAATTCCATGATCGCTCATGTCATTGTGAAACACTGCCAAATGAGATATTTTGTGTGGATGGGTGGTTAGTACCACATCTAGAATGGAACTGTTGGCAGTATTTAGAGTGTTGTTCCTAGTAGGTTCACTGACTAATTGCCCAAGACCTAGCTCGTCACAAAGGGATTTGAGGCCATGTGATTTAGGTGACAGCCAGTCCATATTTAGATCTCCTAGAAATATTGTTTTAGTTTTTGCATCTCGAACATGGATTTCAAAAGATTAAGGACTTCATCACCACCAGGCGGGGTCTATAGCCCCCTAGGATAGTGATACATTCCGAGGAGGGGAGATGAAGGCTCATCGAAACTAACTCAAATTCCTTGGCTAGAGATTTGCAACTAATATTGGTGACCAAGTACTTAGATTTGGCATAGATAACCACACCCCCGCCTCTAGACTCTCTATCTGCTCTAAATAAATTGTAGCCCTGCAGTGATATTTGTTGATCAGTGTTCGTCTTTTTTAACCACGACTCAGTAATTATGATAAGGTCTGGGTTAACGTGTGCAGTCCAGGCTTGCAGCTGTACAAGTTTTTTAGGCAGGCTTAAAATGTTGACCATCATCATTTTGAGACCTGTGGCCTCAACAAATTCGATGAGGTGAGGTAAGTTGTGGGGGCAGGGTTGAGCTCCACATTTCCTGAGCAGAGAAAAGCAGAAGTATAACTTTCTTTAAGGAGCTTATAAGAATGGAGACTGCTTTTTATTTCTTTGCAGCAACCCATATCGTGCGTGCATAGGCGGCGCCACTGTAATGACAGTTGATTGTGATCAATGTAAGTGCTTGGGTAGACATAGGTGAGGACAGTAGCAAGGGGTGTAGGCTAACCGGGGAATAGGCTAAAGGGAGAGGAGAATGACAGAGTGTCTGCACGGTAGACTGTTATAACATTAGGTATTGATAAGGTACATTGGAGAACTGAATTGCATTGAGGTACTTTGAATTGCACTGTATTGCTGAAAACTCTGCACCTTAGGAGCAATAAAAAGGTAGAGATCGAAAGATACTCTTTTATGCAGGACAGCCAATGATGTGCTACAGTTGTGGCTCAGTAGCACATGTGTGTAGTATCTGTGATCAGATCAGATGCAATGTTTGTGGAGAACTGGGGCATTTAGGAACTCAATGCACTAACGACTGTAAATGTAACCTTTGTGATGAGCCTGGACATACTTTTCAGAATTGAAAATGGGCAGCTCACAATAGCCCTGAACAGGAAGATGGGGAAGAACATTTGTTAATTACCATTACACTAATAACTAAGTTGTGCTTTAATAAACAGCAAGCACAGAGTAGGAAGGAAAATGTGGTGCCCCTTCCCCCACTGAATCCTGTAGTGTCTCACCAGCCTGATACTCTTGTTACTGACATTATTTTTAGAGATCAAGCCCAAGACAATACATTGGCCCAAATAAATTTAATACCCAAGATGGACACAGGAACTAAGGAGGAGGGGAGACCCTCAACCTCTGGTGTAGAGCAGGTAGGAGCTTTAATGCCCCTTCCCCTCCCCCATCCAGTGATTGACCAAGATGTCATTGTACCTGCAGTTAGGCATAATACTCGATCCTCCGTCTTACACGCACCTCAGAACACAAGTTCACTGCCTATATCCAGCAAGTTTTATTTATTACAACAGGAACACACAGAAGAGGACTCTGATATCTCTTCTATTGCATCTTCTGTACCTGAAGTCACTACAGACACTGAAAAGCCAGAGATGGTAAAAGGTCCCCAAAAAAGAAAAGCAAAATTAAAAAAGGCAGAACACAAGATGGTGAAAATACAAATAATTTAGTGAGCCATGCATATTCCCTTCTCATGTTATAATATTAATGTAAATAGTATAAAGAGGGACAGCAAAAGAAAGATTTGTTTTTTCTTTTCTCTTGGGTCTTCAGTTTGGCACTTATTTTTTGCAAGATGTCAGACTGCACACTCTGAAAGAAATAAGGTTAGCTTCAAAAGGTTGGTTTGCTGGCACCTCCTATTGGTCCATTGGGGAGGAAGCCTGTTCGGGTTTAGGAATTTTGTTCAAAATACCTGAGATGCAACTCTTAAAAATATTTGATGTTGTCCCAGTCAGAGTATTGATTCTTGATGTGCTTATACAGGGTCTCTGATTTTGGTTGGTGAATTTGTATGCACCCCAGACAAAAGCTGAATGCTGTGATTTGCTCTATCAGAACCAACCTTTCTTGTATGGAGCACATCACATAGTGTTTTCTGGGGATTTTAAGTGCCCCCTACTTGCAAAAATCTTTAAAATATATTGTGATTTTAATCATTTTGCAAAAGTTTTAGAAAAAGCTAAATTAGGAGATTCCTACTTTCATCTTATCAAAGCACATACTCCAACATTTCAAAAAGGACCTCTAACCTCCAGAATAGACTATATTTTTACATCTAAAAATATTAATATCCTCTCAGCAACAACATATCCAGTAGAACTTTCTGATCATGCAACTGTGGGTATAAAACTAGGAACCATGAAGGATTTACAGAGAGGTCCGGGTTTCTGGAAATTAAACATCTCACTTTTATTAGAGGACTATGTTTTACAAATGCTTTGTCATCTTGTAGTGGCAAGGAAATCTCTGTTTCTCTTCTATGACAATCCCTCTCAATGGTGGGTAGATATGAAAATGGATGTACAGAAAACTTTTCAACACATAAGTAAAGACATAAATAAAAAATGTATTTTAATTACTTATATCATAGAAAATTGTTGCAAAACCTACTCTGTATAAGACAAGAGATGGAACAAAATCTCTTGACACAAATAAACACAGTAAAGCAACAAATGAAGGAGTACCACACCCAAAAAATGCAGATTCTATACTACCAGCAACAGTTTGGAGTAAAAGGGAAAATAAATGAAGTATGCTCCTTTGATAATTATACTGTTACTATAAAGGTTAAATAAATGAATTCTTTGACAGGGGGAAGATGGAATAGAGTATAAGACCAAGGAAATGATTTTAAATATTGTAAATCAAGATACTGCTAAAATGTATGATTATTTAGAGGTAGACCAGGAAGTTTGTGTAAAATATCTTGCTGATTTGAATATTCCAAATATAACCACAGATATTTTGAGGAAACTATCTCAACTCATTCAAATATCAGAAGTACAGGAAGCTATTGGTATGTTGGCAGGGGGTAAAGCACCGGGACCTGATGGTCTGCCAAATTAAATTCTTAAAACCATTGGAGGAGAATTAATGACTGAATTAACGGCTATGTTTAATTTTATGTTAGAAACTAAAGAAATTCCTTTGACTAGGAATATGGGTATATTAACATACATTTACAAGAAAGGGGATAAAACTTCATTAAATAACTGGGAGGCTGATTAGTTTATTAAATTCAGATTTTAAATTATTAACAAGAATTCTTGCAAAACGCCTGGCTTTAGGGGCAGATACTGTTCTCTTGGAAGCACACGCCTATGCTATTTTGAGTAGAAAAGTGCAGGATCACTTACTACTTATCAGAGAATTTGTGGAGTTAGGTAATACTGTAGGTTTGGATGGCTACCTGGTCTCTCTGGACAAGGAAAAAGCATTTGACAGGGTCAGTCATGTATTTTTATGGTAAGTCTTATGGAAATATCAAATACCAGAAGAAGTAATTGGGTGGTTGCAAAGTATTTACAAAACTGCCACAGTAACACCAGTGGTACAGGGCTGGAAGGGTGCCTTGGTACATTTAAAAAGAGCTGTAAGGCAGGGTTGCCCTTAAGCACCATTTTATATGTTGTTTTTTTATCGATCCATTATTAAGGACTATAGCTAATAATCAGTCAGCACTACCAGTACAAATAAGAGTTTTTCCCCATAAAATAATAGCATATGCAGATGATATGACTCTTCTTATCAATAACACTCAGTCTTTAGTTACAGCCATAGAAATATGTAAGACTTTTGGGAAAATGTCAGGAGCCTCTTTGAATTTAGGAAACTGTCTTGGGCAGAGATTGAATTCCACCTTAGCTTTTAGAGGAATGGTTGCAGGGATTACTATACAACCTGAACCTATGAAGATCTTAGGGATCTGGTTTGGGCCTGGTGATATGGATGAGTTAAACTGGAAAGAAAAAATAGAAATAGGGAAACAAAAGTCAGCCAGTGGCATAGAGGGAAACTGGGGAAAAAGAAATGGGTATTTCTTATTAAAACTTTGCTGGTCCCTATTTTTTTTATTTTTAAGCTACATCTTCCCACCTTCAAAACATAGGGAGACAGAGATACTTAGCATTTTTTTCAAGCTTGCTGGGAAGTAGGTTAAATACTATAAAAAGAAATATTCTTTATTTATTGTTAAAACAAGGAGGGTTGAATATGTTAAATCCTATTTTATTTTTCAATAGTTTTTTTTTATACATACAAATATTAAACCTTTACTTGGACAACATGTTATGGTATGGGGGAGCTACTTAGGAAAAATGATCCCAGTGGCTAAGTCTGTGGGACCTAAAAGCTTTAAAAGTATTTAAAAAATCAACAGAAAGGCCTGAGTACATTAGATGTACATTTCTGAGACTGAGGCAATGGGAAGTGACTACACAACAGTTTCTGACCTTATCTAGGAAACAACTCTATTTCTTGTTATTGTCAAATATACGTTATGAGGAAGCAATATTTAGAAAATGCCCAGCTGAGCACAGAGAATCCTTATTGCAATTTCTAAATAACTCTAAAGTTCCAGATCATATGTGAGACTTTTACTGGCTAGCATGTCAAGAGAAATAAATGTCAGAGAATCAAAAGCACAAGAAAGTAGAAGAAAGATTATGTAGTAGATTAAGCTGTTTCCAGCAAGAAGAAACGGCCCATCACTTATTTTTTCCTGTTCCTTTATTTCAGGGTTTTTGGGGGGTTTTAGCAAAGAAATGGAAAGAGCCTATATTTAGTATTATAACTCACCTGAATTTAACATATGGAATATTTACTGTTGGATGGGAGTGTTGGAATAAGAGTACACTGCAGTTAATAATGATTATCCTGAAATGGAATATTTGGCTCATAAGATGTGGATATACACTACAACAAAAAGAGAGTAATCATGAAGAATTATATAATAAAGTGATGTTAGAACTGACTAAATTATATAAGTCAGAGAAACAGACTTTATCCAGGAGTTGGATTATGGAACTTTGGAATGTTTACCTTGGGTGACAGATAATAATGCACCTACAACTTGAAACTTGTTGTCACTTCTGTTCTAAATTTGCTGTAAAGAATATATATGGATTAATGTAATAGGGGGTGGGGAGGGTAGGAAATTCACATTAGTCTAAGGTCTTCTCATTTGGGTTTTATATAAATTCTTCTTTATTGCTATCTAAAAAAAATGTATGATTGTATTACTTATTAGAGTCATCCTTATTTTTCTTTATCTTGTGATTTGAGCATTATTTTGGTTGCTTTCACACTGCCTGTTTTCATTTGTTTGTTTTTGCAATAAAAAATTCCCCTACTTTTGCCAGTAGAGGGACCCTAACCACACTTGATGGACTCTCAGTTTGGGGAGTTGGCTGGTGAACCTGCAGGAGAGCAGATCTCTGCTCCTGCAGGTCCAGCACAGGAGACTGATATGTCTAATTTGGATCAGCCTTTGCAGTCAGATTGTATGGTTTTGGAGGCAGATTTTGCTGAAAAGCATTTGCAAGCAAACCTGTGTGCTGAAAAACAATGTTTAGCTGTGTTGTTGTCCCAGGCTGAATTACAATATAAGACACAAAGTTTCCTGTTGGAAGAGAAAAAAAAATGTCTCAGTACTAGCCCTGATGTACAAATGAGAAAGAAACTTACACCTGCTGACCTTCCTACTGATTTCTGGACCCCAGATGTCCATCGGATAAGGACCATATTGATGAGCAGCTGAATATTGCCTAGTCACCAGACTCAGTGCTCCAGAATGCAGTGTGGTTACCTTCATCAGATGGGACATGGCTACCAGATCCTGCAATTCCTTTGCCAGGTACAGTTGACATTGTTAAGAATTTACAAGACTCTGCTACTGTAGGGCCGATGCTTTAAAATGGCTCCCAGTCTAAAGTCACAGATTCTTCTCCTCCGGTGTTACCGGTGTTACCGATTGAGGGTGCGGTGGTGTGTCTCCCTGCTGCTCTGCTTCAGCAGTCTAAGTCTCAATCTATCCTAGACATTTCTAACAGTCAACTTTTGCAAGGAGCTTCTGAGGACATTTTACAGACTGTTTCCATGACTTCTGATCCCCAACTAGAAACTACAGGCCAGAAATCAAGTTTTACTTGTCTTTTTCATGAACCTCTGATGAATGTGAAATGTAGACATGCTGTTCGAATCCGGTATAAGAGTGGCTTAGATGCATTACCAGATTGTACTTTCGTGGGCAAATTTCTCATTAAACAGTCTCTCCAGTTTTCTCCTTCTGAAATTTTTGCCTTTATTCATGCCCCAGAAGAACAGAGTTTTGATGTCAGTTTTTGTTCTGATGCGTTATTAGACAGATTTTGGCAACAATATAATTTAGTTAAGGATTCTGAAATCTGGACTCATTTCCCCTCTCTAAGCCTACCTTAAAACTGTTACCATATTGATCTGTAATGAGGGGTGAATGTTAAAGATATTATATATTGGTTAGAACAAAATTGTGAAATTCAAGGGTTGCCTGATCCAATTATTGATGGTGAATGTTTTTGGACTGGGGGATGGAAATTTAAAGCTCAATTTTGCTCATCAAGTGCAAGGATACAACATCTACCTAGCAGTTTTTTTTTGGGCAGGGACAGAGGTATCTTGTTTTATTCAGGGATGCCTCACACTTGCTTTAAATGTTGTTCCCTATGACATGTTAGTAGTAGTTGTGAACAAATACGATGCAATATGTGTGGGTTGTTAGGCCACCCAGGTAATCATTGTACTTTTACACCATGATGTTCATGTGTGATACAGAAGGTCATACGTTCATGAAATGCCCCTGGGCCTTTTG
Organism: Neoceratodus forsteri; assembly: GCA_016271365.2. Taxonomy (NCBI): domain Eukaryota; kingdom Metazoa; phylum Chordata; order Ceratodontiformes; family Ceratodontidae; genus Neoceratodus; species Neoceratodus forsteri. The sequence continues at coordinate 1,025,624,830 of CM028129.1, forward strand.
AAATACCCCTGATGCTGATTTTGTCGAACACAATTTTTATGTTAATACTGCTGTGCATAATCATTCTACCCTTCAAAGTACCTCGTGAACCTCACGTCCCTGGCCTCTTAGTGGGCAGCGTGCTTCTTACTGTATGAACCCAGCTTTGACTCCACATCCTTCGGTTTCCCAGGGTGAATCTGGTATATCTGTGCAAGTCAATCATACTCTCATCAATGATACACCCAGGAATATAGATCTACAACTGCCTGTTGAGATACCTCCCCCAGTTGGTATTAGTTGTACAGTTGGTACCTCCCCCTTAATGTCCCCTCCTGATTTAAATTCTTTCATATAGTGAAACAGGGGAGAGGGAAATCAGTATTGAAAAAGTCTACTGCTGACAATATTCCCTTACAAAATCAGTATGCGCCTTTGCAGTGGGGAGACATAGAAATGGAGATTGCCTCTGATGCCTCTTTGGTTTTAGATGCCTCCTCAGTGAATAAGGAGCCTGATAAAATTGAGGCTAAGGTCAGGAAGAAAAGGTGGGGCACCTGTTCCAAGGCTAAGCTTGTTCAAGATAAACCTTCCTAATTTGCACCATGCTTGATTTAGCGATTGCCTCCCTAAATACAAACAGTATTAGATTTGATGTTAAACAAAAAGTGACTTTTTCACTTTTCAAAACCTTACCTCTGCATGTGGTTTTCTTACAAGATACTCGTATCTATTCTTTTGCTGAGGCAAATATAGCTGCCTCTGATTGGAAATGGGGCCCCAGTTTTTGGTCATTGCGTTTAGACCTCTGTAGCTGTGTGGCTATTTGTTTTTTTCATGAAAGTATCACCATCCTTAAATTAGTAGAAATACATCAAGGAAGGGTGCTGTTACTGGATGTTGTTGTTCAAGGAATTATCTATAGGTTGGTAAACTGTTATGCCCTGCAAACTAAGACAGGCCATATAGATATGTAGAAAGCAATCCAGCCTTTTTTACATACGTCCAAGACTGTAATTTGGGGAGGTGAATTTAATTGTGGGCTGTTATGCTCAGATGGGGGGGGGGCATACTCATAAAGTGTACTGTGACGTTATGGAACTAAACTGTATCTTGACCCAGACTGCATTAAAGGATACTGAACATGCAGTTTTGAAAACCCCTTTATGCATGTTTTATAAGGGCACTTTGTGCTCTAGGATAGATTTTTTCTTTGTCCCATTACATATTATTGTACTGGCATCTGACGCAAAAATTGTGGCCACTTCAGACCATTGCCTGATTAGTATAAGGTTATCTGATGTGGCTTCCACTGCTTATGGTAAAGGAGGTATGGCGGCTTAATTCAGAACTTTTTTTGTCAACCCAGCTTCCTGGTGCATTGCAGTTGTTCTCTGCAAGGCTTTCAGATTTTTGTTTGTATGACAGCTCTGTTGATTGGTGGCTAGATACCAAAAGAGATTTTATGGTCTATTTTATAAACACAGCATGGGTGTATCACTATGATAGGCAAACTAAATATAAGTTTTTGCACTCACAGCTTCAGTTTTTGCAGGGGAAAGTGTTGACTGGGCAAACTTGTGTCACTCGTCTTGAGGAAATTAGAACGTAATTGATCTAATTACAATATAATAGATTTGTTACCCTGGAAGCAGAACAGAAATTCGGTACTCAAGGAAAGTCATATATTACTAATCCTTATGAGAACTGTAAATATAGATGGCAAAAGAAACATATTTCCAGCCCAGTGACCAAGACTCGAGACTCGGGCTCTTCTACTACTGACATTTTAAATGAATTTCAAAAGTATTTACATGTTAAATTTGGTACCCCTTTCTGTATCTCAGACAAGGCTAGTCATTGATTATAGACACTCAATCTGCCACATATAACTGAGGTTCAGCAGAAACTTTTATTGAACCCTATTTCTATGCTGGGAATGGAGGTGGTAATTAATGCGTTGATGAACAATACTGCTCCTGGGACAGATGGTCTTCCCTCCAAATTTTATAAATGGTTGTGATTACAGTGCCCCCATGAAATGGTGTGGGTTTATAATGAGCTTTTTTCCTCTACAGAGATTCCCCAGATTATGAATACTGGAATTTTGTGCCTATTACATAAAAAGGCTGTTAAGGGCCTTTTAGAAAACTGGAGACCAATTACGTTACTTAATGTTGACCTTACAATTTTGGCAAAAAGTTTTAATAATTGACTGTTAAATGTTTTGGGGGAATATATTCACCTGATGCAGATGTGCACTGTTCCAAGTAGGAAGATTTCAGATACTTTGCTCCTACTTCGTGAACTTTTAAGCTATCATCAAAATGAGGACAATGATACTTATTTGCTTAGTCTAGATCAGACCCAAGCATTTGATATAGTCTCCCATAGTCTTCTGTGGTTATGTTTAAAGCTTTTTGGTATCCCTTTTGCCTTTCTTAATGTTCTACAGGGGTACTACCGTACTGTGTCCATCTGTCCCTTGGTATGGGGTTTTCTTGGTAAAGGATGTCTGATTAATAGTGGGGTTTGGCAGGAGTGTCCCTTAAGTCTGTTGTTGTATTTCCTTACTTTGTATCCTGTAATACAGGCTGTCTAGTCTTTCCCGATAGTACGTGGTATTTCGGTACCTAGTTTTCCAGTGGTGAAAATCTGTGCATATGTAGATGATTTGGTAGTAACTGTCACAGATATTAGTTCTGGTGTTGCAATGATAGATGTGCTACATGACTTTTCTGAGTGGACTGGAACACAAATTAATCCGAATAAAAATTTTTGTCTTCATGTTGGGTCGTCTGATCAATGGCCTACACATGTAAGGAAGATTCCATTGGTCACTGACCCTCAAACAATTTTGGGTGTTTTTTTTTTGATCTGGTGATATGGCCACTTACAATTGGTCCTGGAACTTAGACATTGCCAACTCCAGGATTCAGAAATGAAATAGATGGAACATGCACAAATTAAAACTCATTTTTTATGAGTCATACATATTTATTACCCCTTTTTTTGTATGTTAGCCACATCTTTCCAATTCCTAAAGGTTTAGAGAGCAAAATTGTGGGGTGTTTTTTTTCTGGAGTTTGGGGAAGCCATCTGACTCTGTTCAAGAGAGGTTTTACCTATTGTTCACTTACAGAAGGAGGTCTGGGGATGTTGAACTCTACAGTTTTTTATTTCTGCATTTTTTATTATTCGAATTGGGTTCCTGTGTTGCATGGTGAACACTATATATGGCTACCATGGTTACCTCTGTGGTTGCAAGAGTTTCTTGCAAATTGGGCTGTATGCAGTACAATACTGTGAAATTGTCATACCTCTGGCTTCCCATCTTATCTCAAGGACAGTATTGTTAAGTTGAAGAGTTGGGACATCTGAATGAGTCAATTACAGACTTTATCTAGAAAACACCTGTGTGAGGTGATTGAGAACACCTATTTTAAAGTGTTGCCTTTTCTGGACAGATCTCAAATGGAACAGACATGAATTTGTGTAATGTTAAATGATAGACTCCCACAAAAACTTTGGGATACTGTATGGTTATGTGCACAGCGGAAGTTAAATGTTAAAAATAATTTAAAACATAAAGAAACAGTGCAATATTGCCCAAGGACAAAGTGTAGCAACAGTTTAGAAACCATACAACATTTATTTTTTGAATGTCCATATGTTGTTGACCTATGGATCATTGTATGTATTATGTGGACTGTGTTGCCATTTCAGTATTTGAATTATGACACTTTTGTGTTGGGTCTCTTGTCAAGTCATTGGAGCTCATTAAATTCCTGTAGTGTCCTAATTATATTTGCCTTTCTTAAATTTTGGATTTGGCATCGTAGAGTAGGTTTCCACTGCAACAACAAATTATTTCTTAAAATCAGCTCTTTTGTTTTATTTGGGATGATATACAGAAATTCATCCCACTAGAAGCTTGTAAAATGCAACCTAGAGGCCACTCTAGTAATTGGAATTTTTTTCCATATGTGTGATGTATGTTAATGGATTGCTGTTTACTTATTCTGATGAGTTGGGGGTTGATATTCCTTCTAGGTAGAAAAGGCTCTTGATTTGTTTTGCATTCTTCATAAAAAGTGATCTACATTCCTCTACTCTTACAGTGGGGGGTCAGGCCAGGGTATTTGCATGCTGAACTGTTTCCTTCTGTTTTTGATTCTGAGTTAAGGATGATGTAATACCGCATTTCATGCTCATGATTAATTTTTTCCTTTTTATGAAAAATGTTTTTTTTTGGGTGGAAGGGTTGTCTTTAGCTGTTTGATACTTGCTTTTTGCATTCTAAAATTACTATGTTGTTTTGATTTACTCATGTATGAAGAAATACTTATTTATATTTATCTGTTTTCTTTTGTAATATGATTTGGTGTGGAGTAACACTAATATGTATGTTTCACTTTTTTTAGTTTATAAAACAATACAAAAAAACATTTCCCCTACTCTTATAGTGGGGAGGGGGAGGGATAAATTTATATTATTGGTTTCCATTTAAAGGGACAGTATGATGCAATACTTATTTTGTTTCTATTTTTTTGGGTAAGGGTTTGTCTGTAGTTTTACTTTTATATGTATTTTGTCCTTCAGTTATTAATAAAACCTCCACTACTCTTTTAGTGGGGGGTGGGGGGTGGAGAGGTCAGTTTGTCTTATTAATTTTTGGGATTCTACAAACTGTAATTTTGTGTTGCATGTATGACATAATACTTATTTTTTTGTGTGTTTCTGCATTGTGATTTTGTGTACAGTAACACTATTATGTCTGTGTTTTGTTTTCAAGTTTTAATAAAAAAAAATTTCCTACTCTTTTTGAGAAGTGCCATGGGATCTCTTACATCCACCTGAACTACCACCAGAACAGGCAGATGGGACCTCAGTTTGACTTCTCATCTGAAAGATGGCACCTGAGGAATGCAGCACCCCACCATCATGCTGCACTGCAGTGTCAGTATTGGGATATTAACCCAAGTGCCTGGTGTGGAGATAGAACCCCCAGTCTTCTGATCACCCAGCCTCAGAGGTGAGTGTGCTACCTGCTAAGCCACTGACACTAACAATTAGGGCCATATGACTCTCCCTGCTGTGTATTGTATTAGGGACATATCTGGTGTCTGTTGCTATGACACTATGTTGGGAAGACATCAACATCCTGGGCATCCTGCAGAACATGGGGTGCAGTAGTACATAAGCAGTACTGGTAAGAGTCAGGTGGCTGATAGAAGGAGTTACACTAGCACCACAATGGCACTCTGTGACATATGCTGCAATGCCACTGTGTCTTTGGAGTGCCGACAAGTCCACTGTTATGGAGGTGTATTGAGGCAGCACATGCGAGAGATGCCTACCAGCACAGTTTGGAGTTTACATCATGCAAGCAATAGAATAAAGATGGCAGGTCAGACACAGATAAGTCAGAGGAGGTGGTGGTACCAGCAACACAATGTAATTATATGAGGTGCAGTGCCATGTCACTGTGTTGGTAAGTCACACACATACTGTGCATCAAGAGGATAAGGTGATCATGCAGGACAGGATATGGGATAGAGACAGGTGGTGTAGGAAAGTTGCATGATGGCAGCAGTGGCACCAGCACCACTGTGACACACTATGACATCCTAGAAAATAAAACCCAGTAAAGGTGGGGAAGTTAGCACCATAAGCAGAAAGACTACGGACCTGTGGTCTCGCTATAAAAATCTTTATTGTTAGCAAAATAATAAATTAGTAGAAGCATAAGTGAAAGTTCAATGTACAAATGCAATGCAAGAACAGAAGAAATGCAGCTCACCCACTCATGTTTATTCGGATTGTCCTGGAATGGCATCTGAAGACAGGTCACTATAGTATAACAAAAATCCCTTTCATCAGCAATAGACTACACAACAAACTTTTAACTTGCATTACGTCAGAGGAGCCATTGCCAAACAATGAGTTGCTGCAATTATGAAACATTTGCAAATAATTAAAATTCCAAATTCCAGGCCTGCTTGGCCAAAAAAACAAATTAATGTGCCATCACACCCATGGACATGCTGACAGCTAAAGCAAGGTAAAGGAGGAGCTTATGCACTTACATAGCAACCCTTTGCAGTCATCATCAGAGCATCCCTGTATAGCATCCATTGCAATAGCACTGTGTTGGGAGGGTGCCTACATGTCAGACGGCCTGGCAATTAGTAGGTGGGGACACCTAAATACAGAGCACTCTGTAGAGGTGACATTGCATAGCCAGAGTGCGAGGAAGTGATATGGGTGAGACAAGGTAACACCTGCATTAAAATGGGTTTGTATGAGACCTGCTAGCATGCCAGGATGTGTGGGAGGTACCAGGAGCTCCACTGTGTTGGGCAGCACCTGGAACACAGACCTACCAGGAGGGTGGTGGGGTCATGGGGAACTGGTGGGAGAATAGAGACAAAGATACATGACAAGACAAGTCACAACAGGACCAAAATAATGATATATTAGTTTTAATACCATGCCAGTGTGTGTGAAAGGTGCCTGTATCTATGTTACCATGGTATTGCCTTAGGGGAACCCATCTCTATGTGACATAACACCACTCCTACCTGTGCACTGCCCCATCTCTCACATCCCCAACAGCCTCCTGGTAGGTCTGTAGGGAGCAACTGGGGATGTGGCATCCACTGTGGCCTCTTGCCCATAGTGCACAGCATGCAGGTATCCCCCCAACACACTGGCATGGCAGTGGACCTCATACACTTGGTGAAGCATGATGATGGATGCCTCTTGTGTTACCTTCAGAGAGTTGAATGCTGTTTTTCTTATCTGATGATGACTGTCTCTGCTTGCTTATCTTGCTTGTCCCTTCTTCTGCTTGAGGGGAGGGAATGCAGAGTTAGGGTTAGAAAACCTAATGCTGCATTTTTTTACTTCTGCACTTGTATATCAACCCTAACTGTTGCATTACTGATTTTTTGCAATTAATTTCCTTCCTTTTTGAGAATGCATTGCAACCCCTTTTTGTTTGTTTTCTTTTCTTGTTCATTCTGTATCTTTATACAGTACTAAAGTACTAATCAGAATGTACAATAGTTATCACACTGCATGGCCAAATAACAGTATCTCATATAGTGTGATCCTAACTATCTGTGGTATCCAGATTGACACTTTCATTCAGCAGTAAATGATAACAAAAATCCATGTCTTATGTTTCTCTCTGCAATTGAATTCTTCTTTGTGAACCATTTAACATACAATATTCACAGTTGAAATAGGTTTACTAAACTGTATTTCAGAAAATGTCATCACTATCTATGAAGAAACACACACAACAAAGTCCATGAGTTAAAAAACTTTAATCGAAAAATGGCAATTGAATTAGGTCCAAATTATACTTGTATTCCTGGAGTGGACAAAAAACAAGTGCTTTGAAAAAGAAAAAGTAATGCTTCATGCCACAAATAAGTGAGCCATATGACCATTACAAAGCATAGGTGAGAGGACCCAGATAGGACAACCTAAGGCAGCTGCATAAGAAAAGTCCACCTGGCAGGACTTGGAACTCTGCCCTGTATTTCAACACAGAAGCTATATGGATTGAATGAATTAGTGGAGACCAGAAAGTAAAAATCACAAATCCTTAATAGCAGGATATTCAGGAAGGAGGATATGTCTAAGACTTACCACCGGGTAAAGGAGTTACCAGGCCCTGGAAAAAGGAAGAGCAAGAAGCAAATGGACAAAATGAATACAAAACTACCAGAGGATGAACTTCAAGGCACAAGCAATTCTACAGGATGGACAAGGCTACAGCAGCAAGAAGTCAACTTTTTTCAAACCCCCAAGCTATAACTGAGCAACCCAATGTTGTCCCCCCTTGTCAGATACACCAGTAAGTCCCTGCAGCATAGACATTCCTGGATGAACAGAAACAGAGTCAGAAATGGAATCAGAAAAACAAACAAGCTCTCAACAGAGGAAACAATTTCATCAACAGAGGAAACAGGTAGCTCAGCAGACTGTAATGGAGGTAATGTTATGGCTAATGTAGCAGAGCTGCCTAAAGCAGACAGTGTTAACTCCAGTAACAAGAAATAAACTCTAGCAAGGGGACAAGCTGATTTCAGTAATTTTGGGAAAGGCTTACAAAAAAAATGTATGTTTAACAAAGTCAGATTCAGGGTTAAGCATAGAGATGCTAAATCAGTTTAAAAATGAACTACAAGCTGATATTCAGAAAGGCTTTGACTCACTGACTTCTGTGGTAATGTTATTAAATAAATCAGTTATGGACTTATCACAACAAATGTAGGCACTCAACATTAGAATGGGGGACATTGAACAAAGGGTCAGTGACCTGAAGGACAGGGTAAACCTGATGATCATGAAAACCATAGACCATGCTGCACAATTTAGAAGGCTGCAGCAAAAGGTTACAGACTTGAAGGATCACTCTAGAAGAAATTATCAATGTACCTGAAGGTGGGGTGGGGGGGAGGCAACCCCATAGTTTTTTTTGAGAAATTACTGACCAAGGCTCTGAGACTTAAATATCCAGAAGAATGCATTGTAATTGACCATGCCCATTTTGGAGGTACATTTAAACCAAACCATTTAAATAATTCACAGCAAATCTACTCACACCTTGATTTTGTCAAACCACACTACTTTACGGACAGAGAGTGCTGCAGAAATTTAGGGTGGAGAAAGGTTTGAAAAGTGAAGAATAAATATTTCTTGCTTATCCAGACTTCAGTTTTGAGGCAATGCAATCCAGAAGGTCATTTGACAAAAGTTAAAACTATGTTAAGAGACTTTGGAATTAAATTCTCAATGTTACCACCAGCAACACTGCAATTTTTTTCACATGGATAAATGCAATACTTTTCTGATTCAGGTAAAGTGGAAATGTATTTTAATGCACATTTCAAAACCAATTCAACCCAGTATACAACTAATATGGAAGAATGGAAGCCCCCCTCTCTGAATCAACCTTCTACTGCTACAACTACAACATCAATAGCAAAAGAAGAGGCTTCAGGGATCATTATGGATATCTCAGATAGAGCTACAGGAGATTTTTCAGACAGCCTTGATTGATTATTGGGATTTTATAGAGCAATTTCTGACTACAAAACAAAGATTAATAAGAAGGGGAAGGAGAATGAAGAGAGAGGAAGGAGGAGAAAAAGGAAAAATGAAGAAAGTGACATAGAAGACAATAGAATGGACAGAACAATAAGAAGAAACATTAATGGATACTATTACTAAGGATTGCATCCTTTTGTTCTTTTTTTTCTTTTCATCTTTTTTCTCATCCTCTTTTATCTTTGCTTCGGTAGCTTTATTCTCTTTTCTTTATAGTATCTCAGTTCCCCTTGGATGAGATGATAAAGTGAAAATAGTGCATATATGTTAATAAAGTATTATCTGCTTATTTTCTAGATGGGAAGACCCAAAGAACAAATTTCTAGAAAGCAATATGCATGACAATTCAAGGGCACATTTTTATGGTGTCGAAAGTGGTAAAGATATTGTCAAAAAATTTATGGTAGCTTCATGTTTTTCAACACAAAGGACACACAACACATTAATATATAAAATGTAAAAATGTAAAAGTTTTATAGTGAGACAGAGGGTATAGTGGGGAGAGTATGCAAAGGAAAGAGAAAAGAGAAGGAAATATGTTAAGAAAAGAGGAGTGCTTACAGTAGTCAAGGAGACTTAAAGGAATTGGTAAAATAAACAAAAAATATTTCTCCATTTAATTAGGAATATAGCTGAATAGAACCTGAATGTGATTATATGTTAGTTTGAAATATTCATAAAGAATGTTCAGAGAATGATAATATTATAAATAAAAAGGCTGAGTGGAAATTGTGTGCCCATGGTTTGGCTAATAAGGTTGTTCAAGGTATGGCCTACCAAGCCAATGAATGAGAATGGGAATGGCAGGGAGGTTCTTTCCTAGAGAATAATATTTTTAAGATGTATTCAGTAACAGTTGATGAGTCTGGGGAAGGTTGAAAAGGGGGCAAGTTAAACACCCCATGGATAGTTTAAGTATGAAACAGAATCTTAAACAGCAGATCCATAAATACAGAGTACTGTAAGCCAAACAGTACAGGAGGAGTCTGGGGGGGTAAGGTTTAGGGAGGGTGGACAGGGGAAGGGAGATCAGGAAATAAGGTTAAGGAAGGGGTCCAGGTCAATAGGAAAGACAATTAAACTAACGTAAGTGTGCACTACATAGGGAATAAAAAGGAACAGAAGAGTAGTATCAGAAAACATGATAAATGGCCTAAAAGAAGCAAATAACTTGCATTTATTCTGGTAATAAAGCTACAAAATGGTGGATACACTTAAGATACTATCATGGACTATGAAGGGGTTAAAAGACAGATTGAAAAGTAGGAAAATATTTAACTATGTAAAGAAACAACATGTAAATAGTGTACTATTTCAGGAGATGCATTTAACAAATGTAGATTTTAATTATTTAAGTAAAAGGTGAGGGACAGAACTAAATGCAAAATACACTAATAATGCAAGAGGGTATCTATATTAGTTAAATGTAGTGCTAGATTGAATATAAAATGTTATAAAATTGATGTCAATGATAAATGTATAATAACTGAAGTACTGAACAAGGTCACTTCTGCATTTTACACTTGCAAATATATACGGGCCTAATATTAATTCCCCCCTCTTCCTTAATGAATTCACACTGGAATTATTAAAATTCAATAATCCATGGATCATTGGAGGTGATTTGAATTTGACAATAGATAATCGAATAAATATATCAAATGTATATCCAGCTAAACCCACAACCACAGCTCAACAATTAACACACTTTATACAAAATTCAAAATTGACTGACCCCTGGAGAACTGCACACCCTATAGACAGACAATATTCATATTTTTCAAGTGTTCATCAAAATTATTCGTGGATGGATTTATTTATTTCCAGTTTATGAATCTATATTATATTTATTTAAAGAAACTTACCATAAAGCAATAATTATTTCTGACCATTCACTAGTAATCATATCAATAAAAACTAAAGCTAGAGTTAATTTACCATTTTTCAGATTGGACCCAGTTTTGTTAAAAAAAATGACTCTTAAAGAGAGAATCAATGCAGAGGTAGATTACTATTTTGACATGACTCAGAAAAAGAGTTTCTAAATAACACAATCTGGGTCACCTAAAAGGTGTACATAAAATGTAGTTTTATTGCATTAAATTATAGAAGAAAGAGAGAGAAAGAAAGAAAGAAAGAAAGAAAGAAAGAAAGAAAGAAAGAAAGAAAGAAAGAAAGAAAATGCAAATTGCAAGAAATGGAATGATCTAATAACTATAAAGAGAAAATACATGTGGAAACAGAAGAACCAAAAAGTTTTCAAGAATTAATAACATTAAGAAACCATTACAATTAGCTAGCAACAGAAGAAGCAGAAAGTCACATGCTCCTAACACAAAGCAAATATTACTCTCCACGGGATCAGCCAGAAAAAATTATAGGAGGAGTTGCAATATATATAAGAAGTGATATTAAATCATTTGAGTTATTTAACACAGAGCAAAAAGAAAATGAAAACTACAGTCTGTCCATCGGTCTGGTTTATCATCCTCCAAATCTCTCCACTGAACAAAATAATGCCTTATTGCAATTTATAGAAAGTAAGAAGATTGTAGGTGATTATGTTTTAATGGGCGACTTCAATCTTCTCCAAATCAATTGGACTACATTAGATAGGTAGCAATTGAGAAAAAATATATTGACTTATTTATTCATATAAGTTTGGAACAAATGACACACACATCAACTAGAGGGGAGAATATTTTTGATCTCATTTTAACAAATTGCGATGAAAAAATTCAGTCTATTCAAATACATCCACCATCAGGAAGTTCGGATCATAATATGGTATCTGCATATTTTTCAAACTCGACAACGTGTAATAAATATAAAAAGATACTGAGAGACTTTCATAAAGCTGATTTCCTCAAAATGAGGGAACATCTAGGAAGATAGAAATGGGAAAATTATTTCATGGATAAGGCTCTGGAATCAATTTGGGAAATTATTAATAACCAACTTACATACTGTATAGAGAATTACGTACCTACCAAAATAAAATACAACAATAAAACTTGTACTCCGCCTTGGTGGAATAACAAAATAAGAAAGTTGATTTATAAAAAAAGGAAAATATTTCAAAAAACTAAGAGATTAAATACTGTTGAGTTGCAAAATAAACTGAAAGTAATTAATAGAAATATCAAAAGAATGATCACAAGAGCTAAAGAAAACATGGAATTACATTTGGTTTCAAAGATTCAGGATAATTACAAACAATTTTATAGTTATATAGGCACCTTAAAAGATAATAATCACACTATTGGGCCTTTAAAAATAGACATAGGAACATTAACTGTAGAGGAGGACATAGCTGAAACATTAAACAATTACTTCCTTAGTGTTTTTGAACAGAATGATTCTGAGTTGTTACAGTTAGATTTGACTAAATCTCATTTCTACCCATTTAGTACCTCAGAAGTCCTGGACATAATTAACTCATTAAAGACTAATAGTTCAGCAGGTCCTGACGGCATATCACCGAGACTTATTCAGGAATTGTCTTCAGTATTAATAAATCCACTAACCTATCTTTATGACAAATTGTTACAAGAAGGTGTGGCACTGAAGTCCTGGTGCTTAGCCATTGTAACTCCTATTCATAAAGGAGGAAAGAGAGATGATGTCAAGAATTATAGATCAATTAGCCTTACATATGTTATAGGAAAAATAATGGAGACATTATTATAAAAACAAATTAATGATCATTTGAAATCTAAGTGTTTAATAGATCTAAGCCAACATGGATTTGTCACTGCGCGACAATGCTTATCCAATCAATTAAATTTATTTGAACCTATTAGTGAAGCATTAGATATAGAAATTCCTAGTGATGTAATATTTCTTGACTTCACTAAGGCATTTGACAAAGTATCGCACTCAGTAGTAATAAAGGAACTTTTAAAAATCAAACTACTGCCTAATATGATATGTTGGATTAGTTACTCATTGGAGAACAGACAACAAATGGTTGCGGTTAAAGGTAATTATTCATCATGGGGTTGTGTAACTAGTGGTGTGCCCCAGGGCTCAGTTTTGGGCCCCACCCTATTTAATGTTTTAGTAGCTTCAATGCCTATTAGAGACAAAGTTTGGCTCACAAAGTATGCTGATGATTGCAACCTGGGGAATCATGTAACATCTATAAGGGATAAAATTAATATACAGGGACAACTAGATCAACTAATGAAGTGGGGGCATAAGATGCAGATGTAATTTAACCTTGAAAAATGCAAAGTAATGCACATAGGAAGGAATAACCCAAGTTACAATTACAAATTAGGATATACATCTCTACAGGTTGTTACAGAAGAAAAAGATCTTGGAACCTTAATAACAAACAATTTTAACTTTGACAGAAATACCATTTTAAAGGTTATAAAATATCACAAAATAAATTGCGTATTGGCAAATATAAACAGTAGGTATCAGAGAGTATTAATGCCATTATGTTCTAGTCTTGTATGCCCCCATCTCGAATATAATTCACAATTTAGCACACCATATTCTATAAGAAGTTGCAAACTTATAAGTGTCCAAAGAAAATATACTAAAAGGTTAAAATCTTGTGAGGCCCAGGATTACTGTACATGATTAAAACATCTACAGATTTTCAGTATGGGGTATAGGCAAATATGTGGAGACTTGCGTTTAACATACAAGGCACTAAAAGATGGATATTTGGGGGCTAATATAGGCATTACCTTGAATAATAACATTACCAACACTAGGAATAATGGCCATAGACTTATTGGGGATTCCATAAAAACCATTAAGAGAAGCAAATACTTCACTCAGAGGATAACTGGAATATGGAATATCTTACCAAAATATGTTGTTACTTGTCCAACATTGGACACTTTTAAAAAAGTGTTTGGATCTTTATATGGGGAACAAGAAATATATGTACCACCATTAATCAGGTGGCGAGTACTTAAGAGGGCCTTTGGCCTATTGAACTTGTATTTAATCTATGGATCTATGAATCAAAAAAGAAAAAGAAAGCAATATGATAAAATTTCAGAAGGCAGATGGACATATAACAAATGAACTGGGTGAAATTAATAAAGTGTTTCACTAATACTATGACAATCTTTACACTTCAGAATCAAATAACAGTTTAATTGCTATAGAATTTTACTTATTACAAATTAATTTATCATCTTTAAATCAGCAACAGGTTGAGACACTTCATATAGAAATCACACTGGAAGAAATACAGGTAGCTATAAATTCTATAGCAGTAGGTAAAGCTTCAGGACCAGATGGGAAACAGTACCTATAGATTTTTATAAAGCATTTGCACAAAAGCTTGCCGAACATTTAAAAACCTTGTTTGATGATGTCTTCCATTAAAAAAACTCCTGGATTCTTTTTGTAACACCAATATACTTCCATTTCTATTCTGTTTCTAAAAAAAGATAAAGATGCAACACTTCCAGGTTCATACTGACCAATTTCACTAATTAATACGGTTTCACAAATCTTAGCAAAAATTCTGTACTCCAGACTGGAAAAAGCTTTACCTGAATTAATATATTTTAACCAAAATGGATTCATTAAAGGCCACCAACTTCAATCAAATATTAAACATACGCTAAATTTGACAGATAAATTCAAGAACTCAGACTTATCACTACTATTGCTGGATGCAGAGAAAGCATTCAATAGGCTGGAATGGGACTATTTAAAATTAGCAATAAAGAAATTCTGCTTAGGATCAAGTTTTCAAACATGGGTAAGCACCATGTATATATCAATTTAACGGCAAGAGTAAGAACAAATCATGACATGTCAGATTTAATAGCAATGCAGAGAGGAACTGGACAAGGTTGTCCATTGTCACCACATATTTTCTCTCTGGCAGTAGAAGCATTAACACAGGAAATTAGACAATCACAGGATCTGAATGGAATACAGTATGGGGCTTTGACACATAAAATAAATTTATATGCAGAAGGTACACTAATTTACAGTATGAATTTAAATCATGATTTCAAACCATTGACTCAAATCATACACCAGTTTGGAAATATATCTCTGAATACAAAGTTAATTGGAATAAATCAGAATTAATAAAAAAAAAACACTCATACCCTTTTGAAATTCTAAGTAACTGTAAAATTAAAATAACTAAACAGTTGAAATGCCTAGGAATTATTATCAATATGGACACAGATACATTTTGTGATGAAAATGTTGAACCCCTAACAGATAACATAAGAGAAAACTTAGGACATTGGGAATCTTTACCTTTAACACTGATTGGCAGAATCAGTCTCATTCCAAACATTACCAGTCTATATTAAGGAAAGTAGGTTTACTCAGTACTATTCAGTTGTTTCAGACACAGAAGGCTTTTGCCCATTTAGCATGTCTCCCACTAGCAGTGGGTGTCTCCATTTCTTTCATTTATACTCCAGTTTAAATGTCTGTCTAGTTTTGTTTTAAATTTGGTCAATGAACTTGAATTCATTATCTCTTCTGAAAGTGAATTGTACATTCTTACCGTTCAAATTGTAAAAAAGTTTTTCTTCTTGTCAGTATTTGCCTTGTAGCAGTATATTTGTCTATTCTGACTCCTAATGTTAATGATTCTATTCATATATTG
The DNA here is from genome assembly GCA_016271365.2 of Neoceratodus forsteri. Classification (NCBI taxonomy): domain Eukaryota; kingdom Metazoa; phylum Chordata; order Ceratodontiformes; family Ceratodontidae; genus Neoceratodus; species Neoceratodus forsteri. The sequence goes on from CM028129.1 coordinate 1,025,640,545, forward strand.
AAAATTACAGAGTTCTGTTAGTTGTTGATCTTGAGTGATTCTGAATAACTGAAGCATGCCCCCACTTGCTTTTCTATCCTCTAGGTTAACAAGTCCTGTTCTTTCTAATCTTGTTTCATATGGGAGATATTTTAGGGATGAAATGAGTTTAGTAGTTCTGCAATGGGCAGATTTCATCAATTTATTATCCTTGATAACATAGGGACTCCAAAAAGGTGACCCAAAACCGAGGTGTGGTCATCTGATATACATTTGGTAAAGTGGAATAATGAACAATTAATTTCTGTTAAAGAGCTGCTGAAGCCATCTGGCCAAAAGTGCTATATTACAGAATTATAATAAGCATATCCACAGTAAATCTTATATACCAAAAAGTAGACTTCTATGTTACTTCATGTTAAAGTTATTTGCCATTTTGTAACCCTGATATCCCTACCTGTTCAAAGATAGCCTGTTCCAGTGAAATGCTGCTGCTGATGTCATCTAGGGACCTTACAGTTTATTCTTCCATGTCAGCAAGCTTATAGGACCTGTATCTCTAAAGCTGTAAAGATCTTGAGCAATGGTTTTCATAAGTAAAACAAGCAGCATGAGTTAGTAAACATTGCTTTAAAAACTTTGTGTTTCAGGCTTTGTAACAAAACTGACAATATTTTATCTGGATGCCTTTTTATTGAGATCTTTTTGCTGAATGCTGGATCATAGCACACTGTGAGGTTTGCAGACTGAATACGTTTCTGATGAAAGGCTGTGCTCATTCACACCTATCAGTCAATTGAGGCAACTTCTAAGAATGGCAATTTAAAACAATTATCCCATCTCCTTGTTAATGGGGATGGGGCAGACTCATCTATGTTCTACTCTAAATTACAATGTTCATTTTACCAGAGCTAACACTTCCACCACAGTAGGAATTAACACATGTAAGGCCCCTATTAAAACATATTGTAAAGCAGACAATGACAAACAGCAGTAAACTTAGTAGCACTCTAACTGGCTTCAGCAGTCTGGAGGCATGCTGACTTAGTATCCAGCAACCCTGGAGAAATGGACCATACAAAAACAGCATTAAATAATACAATTTTATCAACTTTGTTACAAAACCTGGAACATATATAGTATATATAGCAATGCTTACTGACTGGTGCTGCCTGTTTTACTTGTGAAAACCATTGCACACGATCTTTATAACTTTGGAGAAATGGGTCTTATAAGCTTGCTGACAGTCATCACTAGACTTTGAGCTCCCTACATGACATCATCAGCAGCTCTTTACTGACACCTACTTTTATTGCACAGGTAGTGCAATCAAAGTTACAAAATGGCTAATAACTTTAAAACCAAGTAACGTAAAAATCTAGTTTTTGGTATGAGATTTACTGTGAGTATACTTATTTGGATTCTGACAAAGGCAAAACTCAGCACTCTGTAATTGGCATTAATGCAGGCATATGTTTAATATAACAAATAAACGCCAAGCCTCACATAAAACAGGTCGCACAACTAGGGAATTGCCTGGTTGTGGAGCCATGAGCTTGATAGCCATTATCGTGCTCATATCATCTAAGTGATTTGCCTTCATCAATTACCTGTTTCAACTCGAGCACCTGTACACACGGAGGAGCTGTTTTTGTTGTGCATTTTTATTTGGATTATGCAATGTAGCACTTTTGGCATCAGTGACACTTTAATAAATGTGCATTTAATTTTGTTCATTATGGAATTTGCAGTCTGTAGTGCTTTTTTACAATGATCCCTTGCAGTTAATCTATTATTGACAGTGGTACCAAGATCCCTTTCCATGACTGATGATTTGATTGGTTGGTTATTTAGGTGGTATAGATAGTTTGGGTTTTTGTGTCCAGAATGTACTACTATGCACATATCATAATTTAGTACAATTTTATTTAATGTACACCACTGTTGAATATTCTCTAGATCCTTACAGATGGTTAGATATTTTCCTTAGTGTCCACTTCTCCCCCTAGTTTAGTTATCAGTGAATTTTATAATATGATTTGTAATATGTGTGTTGATGTCACTAATAAAAATCTTAAATTGGACTGGGCCCAACACAAATCCCTGTGGGACTCCACTAGTGACATAACCAGGTCCTGATAGGGTGCCTCTAATCCTCACTTTCTGCACTCTGTTATCTAGCTAGATCTTAGCCTGACATATTATTAAAGGGTTTAGTCCAAGTCAAGTTGTTTTCTTCAATAATTCTATATGAGGAACCTTGTCAAAGGCATTCCCAAAGTCGAGCAACATGGCATCAAGTGGTTTGTTACAATCCATACTTGAGTTTACAGAGGTGTAGAATGCTATGAGATTACTGGCACAGGATTTATGTTTGGTGAATCCATGCTATAGTTTGTCATTTTGTCCCAATTGACTTATCTCTGATTTGTCTTATCTTTGATTATCCTTCCTATTACCTTGCCTACACCGAAATTAAGCTTGTAATTAACCACTATGGCCCGGATATTCAAACTGCGCCATTCTGAGGCACAAGCCCTTGCGCTGCTCAAAATAGTTGCGCAGGGGTGTGGCTGGGGCGATATTCAAAGGAGTTGCGCTATTGAGCAACTCCTTTAAATATCACCGCCCAGCCACAGACACTGTGCATGGCGCAGTGGAACTTGTGCCACCGCAAGTTGTCAGAGTTGAGCATTAAACTTGCGGTGGCGCAAGTACCATTGCGCCATGCGCAAATTTCCGATATTCAAAGGTGACATGCAAATGGGGCCATAATTCATGCAAGGTGCAGGGGACCATTTGCATCTGATTATGGCCCCATTTGCATGCCATTAGCATGTAGGTGCGCCGATCCCTGAGGACTTGCGCCTGGCCCTGCCAGGCAGCAGCCATCGGGGACCGACGCACCCTGCAGCCCGATCACGGGCAGAATGTGAAAACAACCCCCAAACATCTCCTAGTGCCGATTGCGGGCCGAACGTATACTGACAACCCCAGTGCCCGATTGCGGGCAGTATGTATACTGACAACCCCCAAACATCTCCCAATGCCCGATCGCCGGGCAGTATGTATAATACAACCCCCAAACATCTCCCAATGCCCGATCATGGGCAAGCGTATACTACAACCCCCAAACATCTCCCAATGCCCGATCATGGGCAGTATGTATAATGACAACCCCCAAACATCTCCCAATGCCCGATCGCGGGCAGTATATATAATAACAACCCCAAACATCTCCCAATGCCCGATCGCGGGCAGTATGTATAATAACAACCCCCCAAACATCTCCCAATGCCCGATCGTGGGCAGTATGTATAATAACCCCCACCCAAACATCTCCCAATGCCCGATCGCGGGCAGTATGTATACTGACAACCCCCAAACATCTCCCAATGCCCGATCGCGGGCAGAGCGTGAAACAACCCCCAGATCCCCAATCGTGGGCAGTATGTAAAGACCCCCAACCTGAATATCTCCCTGGTGGTCCAGTGGACCGTAATGCCCGATTGCGGGCAGAATGTCAGTGACAACCCCCAAACATCTCCCTGGTGTCTAGTGTCCCCCCACCCACCCACAAAGCCCCACCACCCGCTCCCCCGGCAGCTGGCAGATGGCAGCATCCACCCGCCTGCCGCCCGCCGTCTGCCGACTGACTGTCGGTAGGGCTGCATGCCCTGGTGCAGAGCTAGAGCCAATGGGCATGCAGCCCATACGCCATGACAGTCAGATTGTGAATGATTCATTCACAAATCTGGACTGTCATGTACGGTATGGGCTGCACACCCATTGGCTCTAGCTCTGCACCAATGGGCATGCAGCCCTACCAGACAGTCAGTCAGCGGGCGGGGGGTGGCAGGTGGGTGGGATGCTGCCGCCGCGGCTGCCGGGGAGCGGGTGGTGGGGCCGTGAGTGGGTGGGGTGGGGGACACTAGACACCAGGGAGATGTTTGGGGGGTTGTCACTGGACATTCTGCCGTGATTGGGCATTATGTCCACTGGACCACCAGGGAGATATTCGGGTTGGGGGATCTTTTACATTCTGCCACGATCGGGCACTGGGGGTTGTTTCACGTTCTGCCCGTGATCGGGCATTGGGAGATGTTTGGGGTTGTCATTATACATACTGCCCGATCGGGCATTGGGAGATGTTTGGGGGGGTTGTCATTATACATACTGCCCAGCGATCCGGGCATTGGGAGATGTTTGGGGGTTGTCATTATACATACTGCCCGCGATCAGGCATTGGGAGATGTTTGGGGTTGTCATTATACATACTGCCCACGATCGCATTGGGAATGTTTGGGGGTTGTCAGTATACATTCTTCCCGCGATCGGGCACTGGGAGGGTTGTCAGTATACATTCTGCCCATGATTGGGCATTAGGGAGATGTTTGGGCGGGGAGTTCTTTTCATGTTCTGCCCACAATTGGGCTGGTGGGGGCACAGGGACTGAGTTGGGGGCCAGCCACGGGTGGCAACTGCTGTGTTGCACCCTGCAATACAGCAGCTCACCTGTGGGTGGCCCTCAACTTGATCCTTTTTTGGCTCAAAGTTGTGCAGGCGCAGGTTGGGGGTTGCACCTGCACAACTCTGCACAACCCGACTGAATATCAGGTTGTGCAGTTTATGCATAGTTCCTCCCCTCCTGTTGAGCATGCATTCATTTGCATTGTGCTGTTGCTCAACCTGTTTTCAGTAGGCGCAACTGCTCCCTGCCTGAATATACATAGAATGGCGCAATGTAGGACTTGTGCATCGCAACCCTGTTGAGCATGTGGCTAACCCTTGTGAATATCTGGGCCTATGTCTTTATGTCCCTTTTTATGTATTTAGATCACTACTGATGATTTCCAATCATCTAGTAAACCCTTGTCTCAACTGATTTGTTAAATAACACAGTTAGAACTGGGGCTAAATTATTCCAAACTTCCAGTAATAATCTTGGACTGATGCTATCTGGTCCCGGGAATGATTTTGGATTTAACATCTTTAAAGAGCTAATCACCTCATCAGTGGTAAAGGTTATTTTACAACTTTATGGATGTGGGTAGGAGTAACTGGGTTGGTTTTATTGTTATAAACTGAGTAAAAATAATTATTGTAATCTTTAGCCATATGTTTTTCATTGGATATTTCAGATACATTATGTGTTATTGATTCTAACTCTCAATGAGGACTCTTATGTGAATTAATATGAGTAAAATGATTTGCAGTTGTCTTTTGTGTGTGCTAACTTCATTTCAGTCTTACTCGTTTCAATTCTAATGAGTTTTTTACTTTTAAAAGTTCTTTCTTTGTATTTATTATACAAATTACTTATTTTGCTAGTTTGTTTAGCTTAGTCTAGGCTTTATTTTTCTTTATAAGTTGTTTTTGTTTTACTTTTTTAGACACCCATGCTGGAGTTTTCCCTCTAGAATTTATAATTTCCTTTATGGGAACATATAGTTTAACAGCTTCTTCTAAAGTAGTCTTAATAATTTTGACCATGATTCATCCATAGAACAGTATTGTATTCTCTGAGGCAATTTCCTGTCTGATAACGTTTGTTTTATTTTGGTGATATATGCTTTACTATAATCAACAATGTGGTATTTACATTTTCTTTTGGTAAATTTGGTTTAAATATTGAATCTCAATGCATTGTGGTCACTTCCACTAAGGGGACAGGGATATCATGTTGTTAAGGAAGGCAATGTCAAGTGGGTTGGTACCAGATAATAGATCCCAATTAATCCCTGTGAAGTTAAAGTCTCCAAGGACAATAATGTCTCCCATTTCTGTTACTGCCTTTATTTCTCTAATAAGTTATTCAGTATACTCTATTGGTGAGCTTGGTGGTCTATAGCAATTACCAATAATTAATTTCTGCATATTATTTATTTGGAGTTTGACCGAAACAGATTCAGTTTCAATGCTATTTGTTTCTACTGATATCTGTGTGGAATTTATGTTGTTTTTAATATATAAACAAACTCCTCACCCTCTCTTTCCCTTCCTGTTTTTGTAGTATAGTTTATAGCCTTAGCTATCCTTAGATCAGTCACTGTCCAAGTCCCACCATGTTTCAGTAACAGCTATTACATCAGTTTTGTTCCTGTGAATTAATGTTTCTAGTTCTGCCAGCTTATCCTTGTTTAGACTAGTTGCATTTGCTGATAGGATCTTACAGTCTGTTTCTTATTTTATTTTTATTTTATTTCACAATTTGGACTAATACCTTTGAGCACATAGGTCTCTTTTACAAAGGCTCCAAGTTGATGTAGTACACAATACAAATCAGTGAATAACACACAATAACATAATATGATAAAGATAAAACAGCAATTAAACTCATACAAGCAATAGTTTCAAAAAGTGCATGATGGAAAAATAACATCCTACTCATCATCTGACAGGGACTTTCAACTTAAGTGCAAACTGAGGAAAATGTAAAAGCAGCCAGGTTGAAGCATTGTCAGGTCATGGGGGGAAGGGGGTAGGTGGGATAAGGTAGGTTCATTGAGTAAGGTGAGGGAGAGTACATTTAGGACAGGCTATGGTTTAATGTGGAGTTTGTAGCAGGATAGCAGCTGAGACAGGCCTTGTCAATGGTAGCAGAATGAGGGGGGAGAAAATGGAAGGATGAGGAGGAACAGGTGGCATGAAGGGAAGAATAAGTTGATGAATGGAGCAAACAAGGAGGAAGGAGAGGGGTGGGTAATGGGGCAAAGCATTAACCAGAGATTTACATGGAGTGCTTTAACTATGGAGGGCAATCACATAGTTTCTCATGTCCCTGCAGTAGATGAAAATCTTTTTGGAATTGGCCAATTTTCCAGTTTTCAATCATAGAGTTTTGGAGGTCATTGAACCATAGAAGTCCCCTAACAGAAAGAGCACATTGGGCAAAGGTAGTACACTTAAAAGATATCTAGAGTATACCCTTTGTTGAACTTCTGGTCAACTGCTCACCACCCTTCTTGCCCTTCCTGCCTATAGCTGCCACCCAAGTGGTCTGTGTGGCTGTTTCTCCGCCTCTCCTACCTACTAAGGGTAAAAATAGGTTTACTGCCTCCTGTGTACTGCCAATTATGGTGCTAACAGCCAGAAATCTACTCCTAATCTCCTCCATCTCATTCTACCTACCCATCCTTATATCTCTGACTCCTTTATACCCTGAGCCCCACCCCTTCTCGGCCAAGCTAACTCTTCCTGCTCATTCACCCCTCTCTGCTAAATTATCTCTACAAGCCACCACCTTGTCCCACTACCCTTTTAGCCCCTCCTCCCCTCTTTATTCCTATGCCCAACTTTGGTCAACCCTCCACCTAATTACCTTGCTCACATCTCATGTTGTCCACCCTAAAGTGTCTCCTGGGCAGTGCCTGCCCACAGAATGGTGCTATCATATATTTTCTCACTATTCAACTTTCGCCTTACTACTCCTTGCAGCAGGTGACATATACCCCAACCCTGGCACAGCACTGGCCCTTAACCCTTTAAGCTGTGAGATCAACTCCCCTGAAATTGCCACCACTGCTACACTTTTTGGTTCCCTCCCGCAGAGGCTGCGCATCCTACACCTAAACATTTGTAGCCAAGCCCCTAAGCTTTATCTGCTCCAGGTGCTAGCTTTCCAGCATGCTCCTGACATTATCATCCTATCAGAAACCTGGTTAAACCATAACTTTAAGGACCCATCCATCGCCATCCCTGGATTCAATGTCTATCACCAAGACCGCACCACCAGAGGTGGATGAATTGCAATCTACACAGCCTCAGACTTACATTTCTCTGTTACACTAGCTAAATCAGATCCCCAAGCCTTTGAACTGCTCATGCTCCAACTGACCCTCCCCTTCTCACTCCCTATTTATGTTGCTGGTGTATACTGCTGCCCTGGAACCCCTGCCTCAACTTTCACCAACCTTCTGAGTCACCTAGCCTCCCTAGCCCCATCTGGTGAACTTCATATTATGGAGGATTTTAATCACAACTCAATAGCTCCCTCTTTTAACAAAGATCGCTCAGAGATTACAGCCCTCAGTCTAACCCAGGTAATCTCAGAACCAACACGCACAAACCACAAGACTGTCAACTACTCCCAAATTGACTGGACCCCTCACCTCCCATCCCACGAGTCATCAAAGCTGGCTTACTTCTTAACTCTGTAAGCGACCACCGCATCACTTACAGTACATAGTCCTCAAAATCCATTGCCTTAAATCCCTCCCCCCAAATTTCTAGTGCAATGGTCTTACAAATCTCTTAACATTACCCCCCTTCTGGATGAATTACAGTAGCTCATGCAAACTGGGCTCCTCACCATAGTAATTATAACATGGATGATGCCCTTATACATTTCTGGAACACTTTCCTCAGCATCTGGGATAATCATGCCCCCATGCAACGCATCAGGGTCCGAGAGAGACACCTTCCCTGGATTTCCCCAGAACTAATAGCATGCCAAAATGCTTGGGTCAAAGCATAGAAAACCTATACGTCTACACTCCTCCCATGTGAAAACATCACATACTGCATGCTCCATAACAAGTGCACCAAGGCCACCCGTCTAGCCAAAGCTGAATACTTTAACTCCACCTTCAATGCTAATCTATGCAGGCCATCAGAATTTTGGAAAGTTATCCACTCCCTTCCCCCCCATCAACAATTGCCACCCTCCTTCTGTTCTCAAATGGTACTATTCTCTCAGACCCACTCACAGTTGCCTCTGAGTTCAATTCATACTTCACCACATGTGCTACTAGATTCCTTGCCTCCCTACCAGCTGCAATTCCACCCATCCACCATGCTGAAGCTACCAAACCCCCCTGATTAAACACTTTCCACTTTGGGACCATCTCTCTGACAGAAGAATTTTGATGCCCTATTCACCCTTAACCCTTCCATGGGAAAGTCCCCTGATGGGGTGGACCCCAAACTCCTCTACCTATCTGCCCCTGCCATTGCAGCTCCACTAGCTGCCCTGCTAAACCTATCATTTGCCTCTGAATCAATTCCTGCAGAATGGAAACATGCCACAGTCCTACCACTTCTCAAAGGAGGGAACCAAACCACTGTGGCAAATTACTGCCCCATCTCCCTTCTCCCCACCCTTGGGAAACTCCAGGAGCACTTCTTTACCCCCTTCCAGTCTGGATTTAGGAAGAACCACTCTACTGCCACTTCCCTCATAAGAATCTCCAACACTGTCCTCTCGGGGATGGACAAAGGTCTTATTACTGCAGCCATCTTTGTCAACTTAGCCAAAGCTTTCAACAGTCTCCCACCCCCTGTTGCTATCCTGTCTCTCTGAAGCTGGTTTATCTGCATCTGCCACCAACTGGTTCAGAGCACACCTGGAAGGCAAAACTCAGTCCATAAGAATTGCTGATTCCACCTCTCCTCCTCTCCCAATAGACACTGGTGTCCCCCAGGGCTCAGCACACAGCCCCATTCTCTTTTCCATCCTCCTAAATGACCTGCCTCAAACCTGTTCATCTACTTCTATTCACATGTATGCGGATGACACAGTCCTCTTTACATCTGGCCGTACCCCTGAGGAGGTTGCTACCAGTCTAGAGGCTGATTTCAACAAAGTTTAGTTCTAGTTTAGCTCCCACCAACTCTCCCTTAATGCCAACAAGACAGTCTCCATGACTTTCGGCACTAGGCAGAGACTATCCAGGCTTACCACACCACCAGACTTCTACACCCTTGATGGGACAGTCCTTGAGGACTTGACAACTTTTAGGTACCTTGGTGTCTGGCTTGACTGACATCTATGCTTCTCTGCCAATGTGGACACTATCCTGAAAAAACTGTGTCCTAACCTTGGCGCTCTCTACAGGAACCACAGTTGCCTCCTGCTATTGGTGTGCAGAAAATAATATTACCTATGTTCGACTACTGTGATGTAGTCTACAGTGCCTCTCCTACATCTACTCTATCCAGACTGGACCTCCTCATCAATGCTTTCTGCCGCTTTGCCCTTGATGCCCCCCTCGCACCCACCATTGTGAGCTTTACCATGCACTGGCCTTCCCCTCCTTTGACAGCTGGTGCTTACTTCATAGTGCAAAATTTAATTCCAACCTCTGGCTCAGGTCCCTTCCACCCTATCTCACCTCCTCCCTATCTCCCCGCAACCCCCTCTCATGTGCTTAGATCTACTGACTCCTGGCTAATGGTAATCCCTCACTGATGGACTACTGCAGGCCAATCATCCTTCTCCTACTGCCTCCTGAGGCTCTGGAATGACCTGTTGGCACAAATCCATCACTCCTCCTTTAGGCATTGCATATCCCCAGCCCTGACAAACTTCTATGCAGTAAACTGCTCATGTATCTGACCTCTCCCTCCCCTCCTCCTCTTGACTAACCTTCTCCCTTCCCCAACATCTTCTCCTTCCCCCCTACTGCTCCATCTTAGATCCCATGTGGTCTGACCTGAGGATTTAGAAACCGCTATAAATGCTGGCATATATCTACCAACTTCTGCACTTACCCCCTACAGCATTTCAAGCCTCATTTATTTGTCTAATGTGTTACTGTAAAGTAGTAGCTGACATGTATGTAGTTGCATGTTATACCCTATGTCATTATAATTCCTTGTACAATTTTCTCTCAATCCATGTACCAATGTGTAAGTTCTTTGTTGCAATGTATCCTATGTTACTCCTACTTCATGTTCCAATGTGTAATTTAATTTCCATTTATCAATGTACTCAGTTGCTCTCTTCTGTAACCCCACCCCCTAGGTCACACTGTGAGACGAGCATCTTTTTGCTCAGTGTGCCTTTCCTGGTGAAACATTTCAATAAATAAATAAATAAACTTGGAGGACTTAGCACATTAGAAGATATTGGCCATAGAAATTGGTGTTAGATCAAGCAGTGATTTTCTTCCAAGCAGACAGGTATGGTACTTGATCCTTTGCTGCAAGGGGAGCTATCTAGTCTCCCAATAGAGATGACAGGTATGTGTATAGCAATCAGCCACCAGGACAAGTCTGCAGGCTCAAAAGAGGTGGCAGGGAAAGTCAGGGAGAAAAAGATAGCATTCAGGAAGTATAAGGAAACACAGAAGGAGCAGGACAGAAAGCTGTACCAGTTAAGGCAGAAGGAAGCAGGGAGGAAAGTCAGAGTAGCAAAGGCCCAAACTGAGGAAAAGATAGCTAACTCAGTTAAGAAGTGGGATAAAACCTTTTATAGGTAGATGAGGGAGTGTAGCAAGACAAAGGGAGGGATAGTGAGGCTGAATAGAATGGACAGTGGGTGAGCAGAGAGGGACAGTGAAAAAGCAGGGATACTGAATGAATATTTCTGCTCAGTATTCACAATAGAGGAGGGGGAGGTGCCTAATCCAATTAACAGAAGCACTCTTGATAGGGGGGTCAATCACAGTCCTTTCACAGAAGAAACAGTTCTGAAAGAACTTCTAAAACTGAAGGTGGACAAAGCAATGAGGCCTGATGGAATTCACTGCAGAATTCGAAAAGAATTAAGGGGAGAACTAGTGAAACCACTGACTACGCTTTTTAACAAATCATGGGAGGATGGTGTGGCACCTGAGGACTGGAGGAAGGTGGATGTGATTCCCCTTCACAAAAGTGGGACTAAGACACAGACCTGTCAGTTTGATCTCTGTGGTAAGGAAAGTGATGGAATCACTTCTGAAGGAAAGAATTGTTGAGTACCTAGAGGCCAGTGGGGCACAGGACCCAAGGCAGTATGGGTTCACAGCAGGAAGGTCATGTCAGATGAATCTAATTGATTTATTTGGCTGGGTGACCAAAGTAGTAGACCAGGGAGGGGCTGTGGACATGACCTACCTAGACTTTAGCAAGGCATTTGACACAGTCCCACACAAAAGATTAGTTGTCAAGTTAACCAGCCTGGGAGTGGGCCCCAGCATGGTAGCCTGGGTAAAACATTGGCTGAACAACAAGACACAGAAGGTAAACGGAGTCCACTCTGAAGAAAGAGGGGTTACTAGTGGGGTACTGCAGGGTTCAGTACTGGGTCCAGTCCTTTTTAATGTCTTTATAAGTGACATTGCAGAGGGAATGGAAGGAAAAGTATGCCTCTTTGCAGATGACACAAAGATCTGCGACAGAGTTGATACACAAGGAGGCATGGAAAGGATGAGAAGGGACTTGGCAAGGTTGGAGGAATGGTCAGAAGTATGGCAGCTTGGATTCAATGCAAAGAAGTGCAAAATAATGCACCTGGGAAACAAAAACCCAGGAAAGATTACACAATAGGGGGAGAGGTAGTAACAACTACAGAAATGGAAAGGGACCTGGGAGTGATCATATCAGATGACCTTAAGGTTAGCAAGCAATGTGAGAAGGCAGTAGGGAGGGCTGGGGGTATACTGGATGCATAGGGAGAGGCACCACCAGCAGAAAACAGGAAGTTGTTATCCCTCTGTACAGACAGTTGGTGAGACCCCATCTGGAGTACTGCATCCAGTTCTGGAGACCCCATCTCCACAAGGACACAGACAGGATAGAGGCAGTCCAGAGGAGGGCAACTAAAATGATGCAGGGTCTGCAAGAGAAGCCATACAAGGAAAGGCTAAAGAAGTTTAATATGTATACTCTTGAGGAAAATAGGGAGGGGGGACATGATAGAAACTTTTAAGTACCTTAGTGGAATCAACAAAGTCTAAGAGGATAGCATATTTCAGAAAAAGAGACGTGGAAGAACAAGGAGACACAATTTAAAGATGGGGGGGCAGTTCAGGGGCAATGTGAGGAACTATTTTTTCACAGAGAGGGTGGTGGATGCATGGAACAGCCTTCCTGAGGAAGTTGTGGGGTCTAAAACTGTGGGAGAATTTAAGAATACATGGGACAGACATAAGGTAATTCTTGTGGGGGGGTAGGAAGAAATATGCTGTTGGTGAACTAGGCTCTGCAGCTTATCCTGTAGGTAAGGAAATGGGCAGACTAGGTGAGCCAAGCGGTCCTTATCTGCCATCAAATTCTATGTTTCTATGAGAGTCTTAATTCTTTTTAGCATTGAGTCTATTGCTGTACTGTAAATGATTAGCCTGTAATCAGTTGTGGTCAGTATCAAGCTCCTAGTTACCAAACTCAATGTCTCTTTGGTAATTGAATTCCTATGTCTATAGAGGATCCCCAGTTTGACATTTGCAGTTTTGATAATGCGGCCAACATGGCCAGTGAAGGAGAGGGAGTCATTGAGGTGAATGCCCAGATATTTGAATGAGTGGACTTATTCAAGGGTGTCTTCTGAACTGCTAGTGATGTGCAGGGGACCAGCCTTCTTTTTGTTATGAGGTACAGTGAAGTGCACAGTTTTTGTGTTTTTGTAGTTTAGTAGTAGTTTGTTTTGAGCAAGCCACGACTTGAGTTTCCGGAAGCAATCATCGATGGTAGTGCTGATTTCGACTGCACTAGCTCCTGGAGCAGAAATGACAGTGCCATCCAGTTACAGAATCATGTTTGCAGAATAGGAAGTGGGAAGCAAGTTATTAAATAAACTGAAAAACAATGGGCCAAGAATAGACCCTTGCAGCACCCTCAGGGTCACCTCCCTGAGTTTAGATGTTACTCAAGATATCTTCACACATTGTGTCCTGTGGGACATATAACTCCCGAACCAGTTAACTGTATCATATTATAGGTCTAATGACACAAGGTCTCCAAGCAGTATTTGGAGAATCCCAGTGTCAAAGGCTTTTGTAAGGTCTAGAAAAATAGACCTCACAGTCTTGCCACTATCTAAGGCATCATATAGGTGGGGGTGTATTCAACCAAAGCAGTGATGGTGCTATGGTTTCTTCTGAAACCATGTTGTTGCTCACAGAGTAGGATATATTTGTTGAAGTATTCAACCACCTGATCCACTACAATTCTTTGAGGCCCTTTGAAAGAGGAGGGAGTATCAAAATTGGTCTATAGTTTCCCAGGCAGGTCCTCTCCCCTGCCTTTGAGTACTGGAGTGACATGTGCAACCTTCTATCTATCAAGGAAAACCCCTGTCCTTAAAAATATGTTACAAAGTTTGGGAAGTGGAAGGACAATTTTGTTCATTGTGAGAGCAATCAGTTTCATGTCCAGCATGTCACTAGCAACCCTAGTTTTGCCAAGGACCATCTTGATATATTTTATTGCTTTTGATTTAGAGATTTGCTGAAAGTAAAATAGTGTTTTTCCTCAGTTATGGGCTGGATGTGAAAGGGTTTGTAAGATACTCCTATGGCAATACAGAGCTTAGTACCATGAATCCATCTTTATTTTTTTTTTCTAATCCATCTTTATTTTTATAGCGCCTTTCAAAACCAAGGAACTGTACAAACCATAAATACAATACAATACCATAAAACTGATTTACAAATATACAAAATCAAATCATTGTCATCCAGCTCTAATTCAGGAAGGTCTATGAAAACAAATAGGTTTTCAACATTGTTTTGAAACTACTGATGGTTAGGCATTCTCTTAACTGACAAGGTAGAGAATTCCACAGAGTCGGTGCTGCAAAAGAAAAAGCACAGGTGACAGATGTTTTAAAACAAACCCTGAGAATCTCCAGCAATCCCCCATTGGTGGATCAGAGTGGATGATTGGGGGTGTAGGGAGTCAGGAAATCTTTATGGTAATCGGATCCCTGTTCGTGTAAGGCTTTAAAGATAAGTAAGCCTACCTTATAGATAATCCACTGGAACATGACTTTCAGGGTTTAGATTAGTTTTCTCATTATTTACTTATAGGTTTGGTGTTAAATTATCAGTGCTATCTGGACAGGATTGATTAAGTTCACTATTCAAATTCCTATCTTGGATGGTGACAGAAGTGCTTTGGGGTTTTTAGTACAGAGAACTTATTACTTAATGGTAAACAGAAATGCATAGCCCTATGTCCCTTCTTATGTCTATGTTTAGTTTCTACATTAATCCAGTCATTTGCATCGCGTGGGTCTCTTAATTATCATCATAACTTACTCATTTCCTTGGATAGTTACTTTCTTGTGTGTTAATGATAGAGTCTATTGGGATGGTATTTCACCCTTATAAAATACTATTGGCTCTCACCTGTTTATTATTATTACTAGGTGTCATGTTGTTTTGAATGACCTTGATTTCAGATGAGAAACCAAGTTGATTTTTTTCCACTTGGTTTAATTTTGTATGAAGCAATTTAATTTGATTTTGCAGCTCTTAGTTATGGGCACATTTAGTGCAGTGATATTCTTTAGTCGAGGTATATATTTCTGTTAGCCAACACATTTTACATGCTTTGCATTGTAGGCCAATATCCCCATCTAGGGTTTTGAGTATGTGAACCATGATGACTATTGTGCAAGTCAATATAGAGAACTGTACTTTTCAGACACAGTGCCCCCCTTGAATTTTTTTGTATCCCTTTTGTTGGGTTATAATCAGTTAATTGCTTTAAAACTCCCATTGAGGGTGCAGATGTTACAGTTATTGTGCAACTTACTTGGTTAATTTATTATAAGTAGGAACTCAGTGCAGGGTAAGTACCAAATGCAGTATAGCTGATTGTGAAATATTACCTAATACAAGATTATCAGGTCACACTTACTTACTGGCTGTGCTTTACCTCCTACCCTCTGGTTACTCTGGACTTGCCAGAAATGCACTTAGATGCATGTGTCTCTGTGCACGTCTCAGCTCATGATGACTACACATACACCCCCACTTGAGCACACCCTGTTCTCTCAGGGCAGCTTAGATATACAGCTAGACCTGGAAATAGGTCCCAGGTCACTTGACCACCCTCCTCCTACAGGTACAGCAAGTTTGTTAATTTGCAAACATTTATCTTGCACAAAAACCATTGAAATGGCTGGAATACAGATGTAGCTGTAGAGAAAACATATGTAAAACCCCAGAATTGCTTATTATAGCTTGAAACAAGTTCAGTAGTTTTTATAAGTAGCATTGAGAACTACAGTCCCCAGTGCTACATCCTGTCTCTGTTGCATTCATTGCTAGGAGACCAATAGTGTGTATGCCCTGACTCTGTCTGTATTAGCATTAAAACAATAAAAAATGCTCATGCTGCCAGTACTGTCACACTGCTTAATCCACAGTCACACAGCATATGGACAGTTCTAAATGGTCTAAAAGAATGGAGACAATTATTTAAAATTTTCTTTTGAAAGGGAAGCTTAAAATGGAAAAATTATACATCTTGAAAACAAATGGAGGTTTAGCATTACCAATAGTACTACATTGCAACCAATCATGCAACCATACATTCAAGGTTACAACAGAGTCCACAAAATAGTTTAATCCATATAGAAATAGCATCCTCACCTTATCATGAAATTAAATGTATATTATATGCAGGACCATACAAAAAAAAAGATAACAGACATTAGATTAACTATTTTAACTGCCTGCAAGATATGTGATCAAGGTAAAAAAACAAGTAACACTTCAACAAATATTTAATTCCATTCCCCAAATCATCTGAATGCATATTTCACCCCTTCAATCAATGACTGCACTTATAAAATATGGCAAAGTAAAGGTCTGAAATAAATCAGACATCTATTTAATCAGACATCTATTTAATGATCAAGATCTAATGAAATTTCTCACCATTAAAATAGGTATACACTACCAAACACTCATTTTTATAAATATTTTCAAATTAGAAACTATATAGCTAAGAATGTAGATATTTCAAGTCCCCTGTATATGGTGAGTTGGAAAATGTATTTATGAGTCCAGACAAAATTAAAATTATATCTAAAATGCATTCTTACCTAATAAATCAATTAGAAAAAAACGTAAACCAATTAAAATTAAAATTGGAGGGCAAATTAGCTCAGAAAATAGAAAATAGCTGGATAAAAATAATAGATTTAACTAAACAGGAAATAATATCAACAAGACTACAACAAATGTATTATAATTTATAACATAATACATAGAACTTACTACACACCTCATAGACTCAATCTGAAAGATCAAAACTGGTCAAATACATTAGATGCCCAAGACGTCCAGATATAGATACTTTAGAACATATGATGGGACAATGACCAAAATTAAAATTCTTTTGGCATCATGTCATCACCATTTTTTCAATATCCACAGGTATACAACTGAATCTTAGAATGGAATGGATTATGTCACGTCACAGTAGAAATATAGATAAGCTCCCCACACAGAAACAAAGACTTATCAGAATAGGATGCATCAATGCATTTAAGTGCATATTACTTCAATGGAAATACCAAACACCCCCAAATTACAACACATGGTTAACTTTATGACATAAATTCATAGATTGGAAAAAGTACACTATACCTTAAGGAATTAATTAAAATTATATGAAAAAAGTTTGGTCATGATTTAACCAAACCATTAAATCTGATATAGTATTAATGTTCATCACTCAGGTTATGGACAGATAGATAAACTCACAGTTAAAAATAGTTTATTAAGTCAGGTTATAAAAGGATTAAATAATTTAAGAACCCCTCACAAGCAATATCATATAAAGGATATCAACCCAAAGGTATAAATTTGCAAGCCATAGAGAAGTTAGCGCACAGAAATACAAACTGTCTATGTGTTTCTACTTAAGTGTATCTTTATTTTATTTATGTTACCACACAGTTATTAATGGAATTTCCTTTGTATAAACACTGTCATATCTGTCATATATGTGCTATAAAATATCGGTAAATAATGTTTGAACTGTTAAATAAAAATTCAATACATTTTATTTATTTATTGATTGATGTAACAATTTAAAAATTGGTGACCGGGAAAGGCACATTGAGCAGAGACTCATTTCCAGGTGCTACCCAGTTTATAAATAAATAATAAATAAATAAAGCATAGGTGGTTCTCAAGAACATATATACACAATGACATTTAGAAATTATGCCCAGGTATTTACAACAGTGTACTTGGAAAATCCCACACTTGACCCTCTTAATAAAGGCAATCCTATGAAAGAGCAGGAAAATATCATGAGTAACATACTTGGTGCATCAGTGAAAAACAACACAACATGTAGTTTTCAGCTTCTTAGTTTTAGAAACATGGGCATTTTTGGAGCTAAATTCAGAAAATAAAGCAACACATCATTACTTAGGTGCTGAATGATTTAGAGCATTAACAATGTATAATTACTGGTGACTCCCTTTACTAACCGGATTTCAGGCACAGTAAAAATGCCGTAATAAACCGAAATCGAGTTATTACGGTGTTCACTACACTTTTTTTCCACCGCTAGCGTCCATTGTCTGTCACTCTAGCATTCTGAGCCACTTCATTGGCTCGCATTCTGCTTGTGGGTGGGCTAGCAGTATTTAAAAATAGGCGGCTCGGTTTCCGTTTACGAGCTGCTTTTTGTTGAATTCTCCTCCCCTTCTCTTTACATTTGCTTATCTGGTTGATCCTCCTTTCAAACATAAATTGAATATCTGGTTGATCCGCGTGCCCCGAATCTGTAGGCGGACTCCTACTAAAGCCGTGGATGACACCTAAAATAAAGTAAGTCAAAGCAGGAAAGGGAAGAGTGTGTGTGTGTGTGTGTGTGTGTGTGTGTGTGTGTGTGTGTGTGAGAGACAGTGTGTGTGTGTGTGTGTGTGTGTGTGTGTGAGACAGCATCTGTGTGAGTGAGAGACAGTGTCTGTGAGAGTGTGTGTTTCTAAATGCACCATACTCTGCACCAGTAATTATAAAAATTAAAAAATAAGCAACTGCATGTATATGGATTTTTTTACACACCCTCAGGGTGTGATGACCTCATAAACCTCTTGAGCTTCGCTCTCGAGGTTTATGGGTCATCACACCCTTCGGGTGTGTAAAAAAAATCCATAACACACAGTTGCCTATCTATTATTCTTTATATACTGTGTGCTGTAATTCAAAACATTTAATATGTACAACAGTGCACACAGACGTGAATTGTGTCACTTTTCAATAAATATAATTACAACAATCTTAATGCAATACAGTGAAAGAAAATAACATTTTAAGCAATGTATAAATATTTACAACTCTGAAACATAGTTTGGTTAGTGGTACACAGCCAGTCAGATATGATGCACTTGTAATGACATCCTTTCTTGTGCAGCAACAAGTTGTTACATTATGAACATGTCTGAATTGAAAAAAGAAAATACTTTCATATTTTTTCAGACAAATATGCCATGACAAACATCTGCATGGGCCAAGATATGTTGTGCTCACTGATTGTACATACAGCCTGGTACCCTAATTTTTGAGCCCACTCAAACTGTAAGCATTTTACTTTAGTATGCAGAGCAATCAAGGCATTACATGTAGAAAGAAACATCAAATGACATAATATTTTTCACTGTTCTTATGTCTGGTTTTTATACAGGTGTCAGAAGTGAGAAACACAACAGCAGATATCCACACTTTTCATGTATACATTAGGTTGAGGTATAGAGAGAGATATCACTGTTCTGGAGCTTGTACAATGCCAATTTTTCTGACCACCAGGACATACAATGCTTGTCGCTGATACATTTCCCATTACCAAGGTATAGTGTGGTACTTGCAGTAGGGGGCAGTGGTAATGGTGCTGCTGGTGAGGGGTGGTAAGCAGTAGGGTAGCAGTGGATAAAGTATTATAGTACACAGTATGTGGCAAGGTATGCAGCATTTGGAGCTTAATTTTATGTAAGGACCTTTTTGCATGTAAAATCCAGCAGGTGGTGCTGTTCCCTCTATGATGCACCTGCTATTTTTAAAAATTCCCACCAGGTGTCTTTTCAGTCCACATTAAAACTAACTTAAAGGGGACATGAAATGGTCTTCACTTTTACGTTAAACTGAATGTGGTTCTGTTTGTTAATAGAACTGTTTTTTAGCTCACAATGACTCCTGTCATCATTTACATGTGATTTATTTCAGAGATTCATGAACCAGTTGCTGCTCTGATACTAAGGATTATATTATGGCACTAGATCCGCATGATAAATTCTGAGATCCAAATGACCTCCTTGTTTCCCAAATACAATAAGTATCTGCCAATACTCAATACACCATTGCACTGTCACTCCTTACTTGACCCCCAAACACACACACTCTCACACACACACACACCCCCACACACGCACGCACGCACACACACACACATACACGCATGCACACACACACACACACACACACACACGCACACACAAAATGTTTTGTAAATTCCACATACTGTATCAAGAGCTTACACACACTCAGTAGAGCTTATCATTAGATTAGTTCTGTGAAAATCTTCCCTTAAGTAGAAAGATCAAAAAGAGTGAAGGTGCTGGTAATAATTTCCTTTGGCTAGTCTTTGTAAAAAATCATTCTTATTTAAGTTCATACTTATCCAGAGCTGTGAGTGCTTTTAGAAAGTTCTTTACATCCATGCTTTTCCCCAGCTTCTAAAAAATCATGTTTGCAAGGTATTGAAGAGTTCTTTCATTTAATCAGGAGGCCTTTGTAAAATGTCCCTGCCCCTGTCAGCTGATGTTATCAAAAAGTTGTGCTAATGGATGTAATCAGTGTATCTACTGTAGAAGATTTATGGAACTTATCTAATAACCAGGCCACTTAAATTAAAACCTGCTGTCCTTAGGAAAAGCACAAAAATCTAAAAAATATATGTAGAAATGGATAATAAATGGCTCCCCTCAAGAGATCCACTGGCATTAAGGTGATATAGTATCTAGTGGCACCCCACCCTCTGATCATCATCCCCATTGTTTTTTGTTCTTTTCCTTGTGTCTAGTGGCACCCCCACACTTTAATAATCATCCCTATTGTTTTTAGTTTCTTTCCCTTGTGTCTAGTGGCACCCCCACACTTTAATAATCATCCCTATTGTTTTTAGTTTATTTCCCTGGTGTCTAGTGGCACCCCCCTCCCAATTGCTGTCCATATCTAAAATTAAGAAAACTATCTCTCAGTGTTTTTTTTGTACCCTCTTTTTCTTAAACCCTTTGTATGTTGTCTTCCTTTCTTTCTTTTAGATGCTAATGTGTTTCCTGGCTTGACCTAAGTTTGTCTGCACCTTCCCCATCCTGTAATATGTGTATAATATTTATATTTTAAAATACAATTAAGACTGCATCAGAATATATGTGTGGCATTGGGCAGAACAGCCTTCACAGGTTCAGATTTAGTTGATACTGTATACACTGTAAAGTATATGATAGCTTCTTTATAGAACCAGGAAGATCAGGAGACTAAAAAGTGAAAAAAATGGTAGGGAACACAAATGAAAACCAAGTGAACGGTGGTGTTTTTTTTTATTTATAACAGAAGGTGTCAAGCAACAGTAGTTCAGTAGAAAATTTACCAGGGTTCAATCAAAATTTTAAGCCAGCACATGGATGCAGATTTTTTTACCTATTAATTCAAAATAATGTATCAATTTAGTGGATGTGGGCAAAGGCTGTAGCTTGATAATTTGATTTTTTTAGCTGGTAGTATTGGGAAAATTGTAATTGTTCAGAATGAGTGGCTGACATTTGAACATATGATTGGAGTAATTATATGTAAACCAGTACTGTGTTAGAAGCAATTTTATTAACTTTTAATAACACATACATGTTTTATGTACACAGAGAAGGGCTATCGTGTGACATAGAATGCACATTATAAAAATAATAGGTGAAAAACCCACATCAGTCTGCGCAGTTAAAATTTTGATTGAACCCGAGTAATACTGTACTACTGTTGCTAAAAATGAATCTAGCTAACATTGTTGAAATATGTGCCCTAAACAGTTATAAAAGGCTAACAATGGCTGGAGTTGTCTATACAGCCATGTTGTATGAAAAAGTTGTAGGTTATAAGTGTAAATGTAATACAGACACTCCTATTTGTAAACTTCAGAAGCTCACACAGGTAGCCCCCAAAAAAGTAAAACTCAGCATAGGGAATTAAAAAAAGGAAACATCTCACATATGAGGCTATATGAACCATAGGATAGCTGTTGTGTCAGATATCAGCCCAGTTCCATTGACAATTTTGTGATCACCTCCAAGACACATGAACAACTGTGCTGAAGGTGATGACATATGCCCAAAACAATATGCTCTAAACATCAATACAGACCTATTAGCTGTTTCATAAAGACCAGCCCCACACACAAAAAAAAATTTCTTCATCCCAAAGCAGGTGTAATTGTCTCACCCATTTTGAGTCATCTATATTCAATATGAGCCTGATCAAATTGAGAACAACATGTCATTCCCACCCTACCCACCAACCAGCAAAATAAATCAGGAAACACTGCAGCAGGGCAATGCATAATTCTGCCTTCTGCACTACCATGTATACCCAACTTCCAAAACTGCACTGCTGTCAGTCTGCCCCCCCGACACTGGAAAAGACATTATCAACAGACCACACACTAGGAGCTGATGGCACTTCTGACTCACAAGTTTTTAGTATAAATTTTTGATGCACTTAAATATAAAAAAATAAGGATATTGTGCCATAAAACATAGACTAAAAAAAATATACTGCAAGAAAACACTAAAAAGAATCCCAATATCCAGATTTTAGACTAAGAGGTTACAATATTTGGCAAAATTACTGACTGCAGATTCTTCCCAACATCAACCTAAAGGCTTAGGATCTAAAGCAATCTATCCCTGCCCCCAAATAAATATTTCTTTGTTCTAAAACTGAGTGTGAAAGAGGTAGACTGTGTTACCATAGTGACAAATTACTCGTCCTCAAAAGGGCTCCAAAAATTGAATGAAATGGTTCTCTGTGGTGTGAGGGAAGGATATAGTAGATATGTACAGTATAAAAGTGCTGCAATACAATAAATTAAAAATTTACTCTGCATTAAAGTAAAAAATAATACTAAATCCGAAACCTGGGAGATGAGGATCGGGCATAGTTTTTTTGTTTCCTTCTGTTGCATCAGGTTAAGATCGACTGAAGTTATTCAATGGCTTCATACAGAACTGACTGTGGTGATGTTCTAGTAGCCTGTCATTTCTGAGTTCCATTTTTTTTGTCTTATTTCCAATCAGCTTATTTCATACTGATGTACAAGTTAGCAGTAGTAAATATAATTTTCTTTCCAGAAGCTGCTTTTCTTCCTCCTAGTCCTTTTTTTTGTGTGTGCTGCAAGGCAGTATCCTATATTTGCCTTTCTGCAGTTTTGCAGCAAACCCAAAAAGAAAGCAGTAGCCATGTAAAGTTGCTAGGGAATGAAGCACATTGCAGTGGATGTGATTTGTGCAGTCTAAGAGAGCAGTAAAAGACAATTTCCCATGATCAGGTACTGAAGTTAATGCTCTTTACTTCTGTCTGACAGGGATCCTGCCCAGCCAAGTAAAATCTACACTCTGGGTACTTTATGAGAAAAATAAACAGTGGCCACATCAATAGGGTAATCTTCTTGCTTCACATACTGTCAGGTTCCGGTAGTTTTGAAATGCATTTTTTCTCCTTGGAGTTGTTCCTATGCTCCGATGCAGAAAGCACAAACCAAGCTCTCTAAAAAGTATTGGTATTGAATGCATGTCTGTTCATCACTATATTTTTGGTTGCCTGAATTGTGTAATGTATTTTAAGGATTTGTCTGTTCAGTGCAATTATTAGGCAGAAATGGCAATCTCCTGTAGTAGTAGTAGCAATATTTATTGATCGACTTATTCAAGTCATTACAATTAAAATACATATATTAAAATCAGTTGGAATACATACAAATTACCATATTAAACATCCATCATACAACATTTATACTTTAACCTTAAATTCACATTCACCTATATAGTGCCCACATCATTAAATATTTCAATACCAATTTATTGGATTGTACACAAATAATTTTACCCACCCCTTAAGATGAGGCAGTCCTCACATGCAGTTTTTTCTACTCAATTATTTTTAGAAAGGAGGCCACAGCATGTAATATTTCAGGTTATGGGATTTTAACAAAAAATTTAGCATAATTTCTAGTTCTAGCTCAATTTTACTCAAGATCTCCCCCACAATTCTTTTTCTCTTTTTCATATAGAGGGCATAATATTATTAAGTGTCTAAGAGTATCTCTATCTATTCTACATTTGCATAGTATTTACCCAACTGTTTTCTCTTTACTATATATATTTCCAATTAGTTGTTATACTCTCAAATCTTGCTCAGGTTAATAATTTCCTGAGCTCAGGGTTAGTCATCACTTTCAAGTAGTATTCCAATTCATGCAATCTTTTATTTTTTATCATCCGTTCACTCACTTTGTACTGTTTACACAGTGCCAAATCCAACTGGATATAATAATTTCTAACCCTTTCTTTAATTCTTGATTTCATTATGTCTGCTGGACAAATGATACTTTCCGATATTATTCCCAGCAGCCCCAATGGTTTCATTATTTTCTCCACTATTATCATACTAGGAAATAACCTATAATGTTTACTGTACTCCATTGCCTCTTCCATACATAATCTAGGTAACTTTTGATTGCTCATATTATATACATTCAACCAGTAATTCAATTGTCTTATTTTAATTTCACACTCCAATTGATATTGTCCCAATTCTGCCCTAACCATTGCTGATGGCGTTCCATTGGGAAGACCCAAGATTTTTTTATAGAAGTTATTCAAAATGCTTTCGAACTTGGAAAAATCGTAAAGTCCCCCAAATCTCTGCTCATAAAGTATTTGAGCTTTAACTTTTATATTTAAAACCCTAGAAATTCCTTTTACTGACTACCCTCCATATTTACATGCAAATCTATTCAGTATTAGCAAAAATCTATTAACTTTACTACATATATCTTTTATATACTTATTCCATGATCCATCCTGAGTAAAAACTATTCCTAAATAACAAAATTATTTAACCACCTCCAATGTATACCCATCTATTTTGTATTGATATTCTTTTTTGTTCCCTCCAAAAAACAATACTTTTGTTTTTTCATAATTTAGCAATAAATCTGCCTTCTTGCATTCTCTATTAAATTTCATTAGCATCCTATTTATGCCTATAAAACTTGTGGATAATAAAGCTACATCATCCACAAAAGCCAAGTAAGCACACTACTTCTCTCCTATTCTAGGTAGATGAAAGTCTAAATCATATGATTTACTTAATGTTGTTTGGAAATACAAATTAAACAACAATGGTGAAAGGGTACATCCCTGCTTTACCCCAATATTGGTTTGAAACCTTTGTGCCAATTGTCCCTTTGTTGAGTATCTCATACTTATATAATTATCTTGATATAATCGTTCAGACATTGTCACCATATCCCTATCTACTCCCAGTCCTTTTAATCTTTCCCACAACATACTCTGATTCACTCTATTGAATGCATTTTTTAAGTCAACAAATATACAATATAACTTTTGTTTTTTAATCTTAGTATATTTGTATACTAAATGCACCAATGTCCAACATTGATCTAATGTAAATTGACCATTTTTAAATCCAGCTTGCGCTGTATCAATAATATTATTTTTCTCAGCCCATGTTATTAATCTATTAATTAATATCTTAGTAATATCTTCTCTGTACTATCTAATAGGCTACTCAGTCGATAACATTCTGGCCTTTTTTTCCTCCTCTTTTTTAAATATGGGGACATTTATATTTAATTTCCAGGTAGCTGACATTATTCCTTTTTTCCAAATTTTATTAAATAATATTGTCAAGTAAGGAACCCAAGATTGAGCTGTTTGAAAAATAACATCAAAGTATCCCATCTGGGCCTGGGGCTTTATGTTTTTTAAAAGTATCTAAGACCTTCTATACTTCCTCTTCTGTAATCAAATTGTTATTGTTCTGATCTTGTTTTTTATTATCCAATCCATTCTTGTTGTATTGTTTATTCATATATTGATTACTCCTATTATTTGTATAAAATAAACCTTTATAATATTGTACCCACACATCAGGCTCAATTGATGTGACTATTTTATTATCATAGTTTAGTGTACCATTATTAACTATACTCCAAAACTTCTTAGAGTCATTTGAAAATACGGCTTCCTCTAATTTTGTCCATAATTTAAGTTGATGTCTTTCTTTATTTATTTTCAAAATCTTTTTGTGTTCTTTTCTTAATTTGTTCATTTATTTGTTCTTATTATCTGCCAAACTCCCTTTTAGGGCTCTCAATAGCCCATTAAATTTCCTCTTTGTGTCCCTACATTCTTTATTAAACCATGACTGTCCTTTCCTTTCTATTATGATTTGTTGTCTGGTAATAATATACCTTAATATACCTTATATCTGCCATAATAATATTATATTCCAATATTATTTTCATATCATTTTTATGTAGTTATTTGGGGTAGTCAGAACTGCACGAGAAACTATTTAAATTAGCATTTATCCCCTTGAAATTCTTTGACCCGACCTGAACACTATCTAATTTGTGGAACATTCTACTGTACGTACTGGCTGGGTTGCTAAATTGTTATTTCTATGTCTACTATGAACTGCAGCTGAGGAAGTCACACCCATAGCTGTTATGTTTCCAACAACATACTGTAACATTATGTTTAAATGTGCACCTGCAACAAACACAGTGTTATTTTTAGGGGGGTTTGTTGTTGTTTCTCTTTGTCTCATAGACACAGCTGTCATTTGTAAGTGAGGCAGAAATTGATACTTACCCCCATGGGCAGCGGTCACTATCCAGCCATAGCACCTGTACGGTGCAAGAAGCCTGATCCACCTACCCCCCCAAAGAGATAGATAAGGTGCCACTTGCCCCCATGGGCAGCGGTCATGATCCAGCCATAGCACCTCTATGGTGCAAGGAGCCTGATCCACCTACCCCCCAAAGAGCTAGATAAGGTGCGACGCTTGAAAAATTGCCACGATTTCTCTGGGCTGTGTGAATGCTGAACTGTATTATCAGTTGCAATTTGCTGTTTTCAATTTTAGCACCATCTCAGGGTAGCGCTATTGGCTCCACCCCTGTGTAGAGCTCCCTGATTGGCTGGTCTCACTCACCTGAGACAGGAGCACCCAAGACGTATGGCTTAATGTAACCCTGCATCCCTGTACTTGGCTTCTAATTTATATATTTTAATTTAGCCTGTTCTGCTCAGCCTGTGTAAAGTAACTTACCATTCCCCCCACTGCAGTTTCTCTCCAACTGTATGTGCACTGATACAGTGCTAGCTCTGCAAACTTCCCCTTGATTTTTCCCCAATTAAGCTTTCACTCTGCACACTGCCTTGAACTGAGTTTGTAAAAAAGTTTTACTGCTTTGTTAATATATATTTTTTTAATCCTATTTAAGACTGCACTGGGTTTACATGCTTACTGCTATGTACTTAGTTAGAAAATTCAGTGAATTGTAAAATCTGTGTAGCCTCTGTCTTGAGCCTAAGGATCCTGCCCTTGATTTTCATTCTTAATCATCTTCCTTTGTCCCCTTGTCCTCCTGTATCTCTGTTCTGTCCCTCCTGCCCTCCCCCATCAGTCTGTTCTTTTGTGCTTGTTTTGGATTTCTGAGTTAGCCGGCACCTTGCCTCTGTCTGAGACTGCCCCCTGACTTCTTTCAAGTTGGTGCTCAGCTCTCTTTGTGTGTCTCTGTTTAGACACCCCCCATCTGCTCCTATTTAATCTGCTGTCTCTTTCCTTACAGGTGCCACTTTCCCCCACGGGCAGCGGTCACGATCCAGCCATAGCATCTCTACAGTGCAAGAAGCCTGATCCACCTACCCCACAAAGAGATAGATAAGGTACGACACTTGAAAAATTGCCACAATTTCTCTGGGCTGTGTGAACGCTGAACCCGGATCATCACTTGTAATTTGCTGTTTTCAATTTCAGTGCCTTCTCAGGGTAGTGCTATTGGCTCCACGCCTGGGTAGAGCTCCCTGATTGGCTGGTCTCACTCACCTGAGACAGGAGCACCCGAGACGTATGGCTTAATGTAAGCCTGCATCCCTGTACTCGGCTTCTAATTTATATATTTTAATTTAGCCTGTTCTGCTTGGCCTGTGTAAAGTAACTTATCATTCCCCCCTGCAGTTTCTCTCCAACTGTATGTGCACTGATTCAGTGCTAGCTCTGCAAACTTTCCCTTGATTTTACGTCCCCCCCTCCCAGGACTCCTTTAAACGCACACAGTCTCCACCCACACCTATCTGCTGTTTCAATTTATTGGTTACTTACTGTCAGCAACTGCAATTCCTCCCATCCCTTTTTTGCAACTAAGCCTTCTAGCAGCTTTATATCATGCTGTCTTGCTGAGGCATACCATTTTGGTACTTTAGGTTTGCTTATTGCCTTACTAGCATATCCTGTCTTGCTAACTAGCATATCCTGTCTTGCTAAGGCACTGTTTTACTTGAAAATTGTACCATAAATTACTGAACTGTGACTGATTTGCCAAAAAACTATGTTTATTGTCTAAAAATGTTCCCAGCAACCAAGTGTTACAGCCCCTTCATTACTTTGTAGCTCTTTCCAGACTGCAAGGCACCAAGGAAATCATTGGTTTTTCAATTGCTAATTGAGCTGTTTTCACTCAGACTGCTAGCCTTTGTGTTGCCCACTATTAATTCTTTACTGACCTCCCCTTCTCTACCCATCATTGCGCACTATATGCCACCACAGGTTGGACCTCCCTTCACTATAGGTGCACTCTGGACACTTAGAGCCCTCAGTGGCAAACTCCCTCAATACATCATTGACTGTCTGTCTCCGATTGTGCCCAGGAATTATTCCCTTAGAAGCTGCTCACAACTCCTGCTAAATATACCCAGGGCACTCACACAAGTCGGGAGAGCTTCCTTTGGATTCTCAATCCCATCTATATTGTATAAAACCCAAAAAATACTTAAACTGAAAACCCCAGTAAGTACCCTTTTGTTCAAAAGGCTTTACTGTGATGGCATTACAGAAATTTGCAACTGCTTTACTAGACACTAACTAACCTCCCTCCCTCAAACGGCGGCCCCTCAGCTGAAATGTGTGCCTCTGCCTCTAGCATGCCCACCAGCAGATACACAGGATTTATTGCCGAAGTCCCATATCTTATTCTTTGATGCTCTGAACAGCTGCAGCCTGATTCTAGCACATGCTACCACACTTGGGGATAATTATCATCTTTTGCCCCCAAAAATATTTGGTCTCTCATCCATCCAACACCTCCCTCTGCTCCAACCTCTAGGACCCTCCCAATTATGCCCCTGCTACTATATTCCTCCTCTTGCAAGTAGTACAATGGCAGCTTTTCTCCTCCATATATCACCGTGTTTTGGGGCAAAAATTGCTTCGTTGCCTTTTGTACGGTCCTCCACCCTCCCAGTTCCTCACTCTGCCCTAACAATTGGGTCCTCTTCACTTGCGCCCCTATTCCCCACCTCTCCCTACATTATGCGCTTGATATCTTCTGTCTGGTATGCCTACCCTCTCCCTAACATTTCCCGCTACAAAATGCATAGTTTTTGGGCTTGGATCCAGCACAAGTTCATTATCCTTGTAGTTCTATGTTCAATGTATATTACTTGTAAATGTGCATTTTTACTATAATAGCAGCGATTTTTACTGTTTGTACTATTGTAACTTGTCTTTCTGTATTATTACTGTAGGACTACAGGTCCACCTTGTAAATGAGCTTGCTCAATGGTGCCCACCTGGATAAATAAATATATTGATTGATTGATTGATTGATAAATAACTCATGCACAGTCTGAGCACCACTACCTCCTTTGCATTCATGTTCTGAGAATATTTCCTGGTCCTGTACCCCTCAATTTAATATATATTTCTTTAATGAAATGTATTTTCATTGTTTGATGACCTGTCTTATGTTTTATTTCTGTACTTTAGAATATATAATGATCAATGTTGTCTATATTTGCAGTGATAAATGTGTAGCAGCATTAATGTTTGAGGTCTCATACAAATGACAGCAAGTAAAAGCTATTGCATATTCTTCATCAACTTTTACTCAATGCATTTTTGTTTTTTATTTTACCCTGTGTATAAGTTGGATACTCATTAGTGTCAGAGTTTGCTTATTGCTAAAAGAGAAGATTCTGATGATCAGTATTTTCTTCTCCACTTGATACATTTCTGCCTTTCACTTTGCAACATTATCAGCAGCTAGTTGCATAATATAAGTCTGATTTGAGCAAAATGTTTGCTTCTGTTATTGCTTTGTTATTGTGTATCTTGTTCTATGGTATTGTAATTAATAAAGTATTCAAATGGACATGATGAGCTGACTTTCTACCACTCCTGTTGACACATTAGGTTGTGAAACTGGTCGAGGATTCAGTGTACCTGATCTGCATTGCTGGATTGTTGCTGCATTGCACTGAATAAAGCCTTTTGCACAGATGCTGGTGTGGTTCTTTTGTTTCTTTATCTTGCATTGACTAGGAACTTGCACACCTCAGCAGTGGAGCAGATTTGTTTTTGAGCATCATACCACATGACAGACAAGGTCCCCAAGATCCCCCCCCGTCCCCACCTCCACTACCATGTAAGATCAAAATAGATGTTTTAATGAAATGGGAGAGACAGCATAGGAATGTGAGCTTGTTGGCAATTAACGAGCTTACCACATTTCCTTTTTGCAAAAAAAAAAACCCAAAACAAACTCTTACACTCACTAAATTAATTGCACCATTGGGGACCACCGCAAGTTACTGGCCAACCATGACAGCTTTACTGATAATTTACTTTTTCCATCATCACTAAAGTACCCTAACTGGGATTTGAAGCTGTGACTTTGTAGTTTTAAATATGCATGATTCATTAAACAGTCTGTCAGACAGAAATTAATATCAAAACACACACATGAGAAACAATGTGACAGAAAACCCAAAATGTATGGAAACAATTGTTTCATTTGCATGCAGAAAAGGGAATTTGTGTGCATACAATTAAAAAGATTGATTTAACATCAAATGTTCTGCCGCATCTATCAGCATCTGAAACAACACCATGTACTGTACATGCTTCAGGTCCATGTATAGTTATAGTAATGCATTTCAATTGGTGGGTTTTAACATAGAACTCAACCCATGCAGGTATATTTTTGAATTCCAAACACAATCTCACTATACATACAGTATGCCTGCAGTCAAAATGCAGCCAATCGCCACACTTCAGAA
Organism: Neoceratodus forsteri; assembly: GCA_016271365.2. Taxonomy (NCBI): domain Eukaryota; kingdom Metazoa; phylum Chordata; order Ceratodontiformes; family Ceratodontidae; genus Neoceratodus; species Neoceratodus forsteri. Next base: position 1,025,671,608 of record CM028129.1, read on the forward strand.
TGAAAAAAGAAGGTAAGCATGATTTCACATCAAGTCAGAGGTAATATTCAAAAGGCAATTTAAGAACAGATACCTTGTCTACACTTCATCACTCATTAATCCAAAGTTACTGATAATAATTTAACTAATGTGAACCATAATGCTGTAAATAAAACTGGGAGAACATTTGCATACTAAACATGTAGGCTCAGATATTCAGAAATGTGCCAAAAGCTGGCGCAAATCCAGCACAGCAAAAATCCAATGCGCTGTGGCACAACAGGAGCCATATTCAGAGGCTGCACCTGCCGCACTGCACCAGCACAAGCCAGCTGAATATGGTACAGGTGCTATGGCACAACCAGAGGTGCACCTTTGTGCAAGTACAGTTGTGCCATGGTGCAGAAAGAGAAGCTCCAGCGACTGTAGGAGCAGAGCAGCAGAGCAACAGAGGGGAGCATGGCACAGAGAAGAGACCCAGGGACAGATCCATGGAAGCACAGTGACAGGCCAGAGGAGGCCATCACCAGCAGGGTACAGCATGGTGCACATAGGCACACAAACCCCTCCAACACAATAGTGGCACAGAAAGTAGGCAACAAGAGGTGCCAATGGCTAATGGAGGGCCACCAAGGGAGTCACCCCAGAGGTTGTAGGCCGTGCCCTCCCCACACCCAGACCAGAGCAGGCCACACCCAGGACCATGCAGCCAAGCAAACACACACGCACCACAGAGGCACACAAGTGGCAAACAGAGTAGACACAGAACACGCCGGGAGCCATGTCACATGGCAGACCACATGGGACAGGCCACACAATGCCAAGCTGGGGCCTCAACACAGCATGCAGCCAGTACCTGACCAAAGACCATAGTTGTCTGCCATCACCAATACACACCCGCCACACACCCGTGACAGCCACCCCATGGGCACCCCAAGGCAAAGCCACTGAACGAGGGAAGGGGCACCACCACAGTGGGACACACCACATCACACAGCAGTGAACCACAGAAGCACAACATGTACCCGACACATGCACACCACATGGACAGGCACTGGGCCACTGCAGCACGACTCCTCATGACATCTGCAATACAGACACTGATGCAGGCAGGTAAGTCAAAATAGATATATTTCAAAGGAACTATATACAGCAACAAGGGGGTCAGAAAGGGTAGGAAAGCAAGGGAAGGGGACAGGGAACAGGGACTGTACAGTGGGATGGGGGACTGTAGGGGGAGGTACAGCAGGGGAAACAGGGTAATGCTAGGGCCCATTCACTGGCGGCCATGGCCTGCCACCCCTTGTCACCCTCACCACCTCCTATCATTCAGCAGCGTGCAGTGTATTTGTAGCACAACCTCCATTGTCGTGGATGTTATCAATATCAGCTATTGGAGCAACCTGCAGTACACAGGCCTCTGTCTGTGTCTGGACACCTATGACAAGGGACAAGACAGGTGATCAGTGCAATGTCCCAAGGAACCATGCCTACCAATGGTGCGCAATGGGCAGTGGGAACACACACACCCAAAGGGCCCATACAGGCCACCCACAAGGGGTGGGCCAACACCTGCCAGCAATGCAGCACACCGCAACAGTGCACAAAGGTGGTCCTCATCACACAATGGCCACCCGACTGCATAATGACAGTCACATGGCACAGTTCACCAGCAGCACCACAGCAATGTCAGTGGTAGCCGGTTGCACTACCACCCCACCAACAGCTGGCACATGTGTCCAATGGATGCACCACAGTGGCAAGCACCATGCACAATGTGACACACACATCTGCCACAGCACACAGCACAGGCAGCCATGCCCACACCCACACCCCCCACCACCCCCCATGTAATGTGCAAGGACCATGACAGTGCCTACCTGCTCTCCATGGTCCTGCTGGTGCCAGAGCCACTCCAGCACCACCTCCATGTCCTGCTGCGGCCTGCTGACCTGCCGCTGCCACTGCCCTCCAGTGATTCTCATGCCCTGGGAATGAAACATAGACAGGTACACATCAGTAAACATTCACAGCAGCTGCCCACCACCCCCACCCCCTGTGCACAGGGTGAGCCCCTGCCTGACACATCCTGCACAGCTGCATCGCAATGCAAGCGGTGACTGGCAATGCCACCCCACGATGTGCATGATGGCAGTGCACTGCTCTGCAGGGCATGCCAGGCAGCCTAGTCAACACCACAGAACAACACCAGGACACACATGCAATATGGGCCTACTCACCTGGCTGTGCACAGCCCTTCACCTGACATGCGCCTCCAGCCTCATCAGGTGCTCTTGGTCCCTCCTGACAAGGCCACCATATCTGTGACAGCACTGCTCTCCCGTCCTGGCCACCCCAGCCCACTGCTGCAGTGTGGCAGCAATTCCCTGCCACACTGTAACCCGGGGCTGCTGTAGGGGCACCTGGCCAAACAGTTGGGGGGTGTGGGGCTGGACACAGATGACCAGCTCAACCTGTATCCAGTTCTGTGCTCATGGTGCCCTTCATGACATGTGTCAGATGTGTGATGTGAGGGAACATATGCTGTGTCCAGCCATTGTGCAGTCTCAGAGATGCTCGGCATGGGCATGGTAGGGCAGGGTCACTGGGGAAGGGAGTGACCCAGAGGTGAGGGGTCACAGCAGGGGTCAGGGATCACCCACCTCTGTGCAGTGCACATGTGCATGATAGCAGGCCTGGTGCATCATGCACCATGCCCCACATTGTGCAGTCAGTTCATCGTGCACAATTCACACCATAATACCATTTGGTGCATGCGCACTGTGGGGCTGCGCACCGCCCTTGCATGCGCATTGCACTGCGACTTGCTCCAGAGCAATTTCATTGTGTACGGATCAAAATCATGATATTCAGATGCCACATGCAAATTAGCTCCTCAGCCAATGCATGGCACACTGGGGGCATTAACATGTCATAACCATTGCACCAAAACTCATTTATATACAATACACTACATATGCACCACAGAACAGCACAGGCCATGGACTGGTATTCCATCATTTTAGGGTAAGTTGTGCTTGCTGCTGCAGCTCACTGGGAGCAGCCGGCACAGCAGGGTGGGTCAGAACAGGGTGATGCTGCCACTGGCACACTGTGCTGTCCATGTCCACAGGAAACAACATGTTGGAAAGTGAAGAGGGTGAGGAGCATGGGCCTGCTCACAAGTGCAGGCCCAATTTCACAAAGGTTGAGACAGAGTCCCTGTTCAATGCCTACCTTGACAGGGAGCCCCTGTTGAATGGTGCCATGGGCTCAACACAGACCAGGGCTGGGACCTGGGAGGAGGCAGCAGCATTCATCAACCTGCAGAGCAGCCACCAGCAGTCAGCACAGAAGTGCAGGAAGAAGGTAGACATTGACAAGAGGCACATCAAGGAGAAGGTGGTGGCCATCCATGTATCCCAGAATGCCACTGGAGGGGTTCCTGCAGATGCACCACCACTCACGGCACAGGAGGAGTGGGTGGCAGCCACCATGCACTGCAGCACAGTGGAGGGTGTGCCTGGTGGTGGATTCCAGATGGGTGGCAGCATATCACAGCATGGTAAGTATGTCAGCCACGCACAGGCTGGTGGTGGATGGTACATACACGGCCATGCTGGTGTATATGCAGCTGGCATGTATGTCATGTGCATGTGTGCACACCCACTTGCATACCATACTGAAGACACATGCAGTGGCAGTGTGGGGGGGCATGTGGGCAATGCACCACTAGTACACCTCTCTTGCAGCATGAGCATGTCTCTGTGCAGATGATGGGCTGCTGCCACCAGCAGCCTTGGATGCAGGACCAGCCCTGGAAGACCAGCCTTCCACCTTCATGGGCATCCAGGAGCCTGACAGGCTGCAGCTCACCACCACTGTGCAGGTGGATGTCCTGGACCTGGGGTCAGATAAGGCCCTGGATGTGTTCCTGCAGGATGCCAGCCTTGGAGTTTTCTGTGAGGAGACACAGATTGGGACAGGGTCTGACACCGATGATGATGTCACATTAATCCTGGACAGCATGGCCAATATTGTGGGTGAGATGCCCCTGCTAGCCACCAACACAGGCAGCATGGCTAGCGGTCTGCCAGCGGTAGAATATCTGCCTGCCACGACTGTGGGTGCAGTGGTGTGCACTGCCCTGGCTGTGCCCTGCTGCAGTGGTGGTGTGGCCACGCAGGTGGTGGGTGGTGTGCAGTGGCTGGATGGGTGACAGCAGCAGGCTGAGGGCACCAGCGGGCAGCCGGACACAGGGTCCACTGCCAGTGCACCTGCTGTGACCATTCCCCCACCAGACCCCACTGTGCAGCATCCACCAGTGAGAGGGGCTGTGCAGCATGCCCGGTCACCACATGGGGATTGGAGTCTGGACCAGATATCCCAGGACACCATCCCAGTGGCTGAGCACACCCATTTGCTGTGAGCATCCGTTCAGCAACAGGTGCTGCTTGCCACTAGGGTGCATGCACTGTGTGCAAAGGACAGCCAGTTAGCTGAGCAGCAGGAGAGGGGCACTGTGAAGATCCTGGAGGTGATGCAGTGCATGCAGGAGGCCACGACTGCACCCCTGGATTGCATTGCCTCTGCGATCTCATATGGCTTGCATTGCTGGCTGCCACAGGGAGTGGCTGGGCACAGTTGATCCCCGAAGTGCGATGTCCACCCTGCAAACCCAGTGTCAGGTGACCCCAGCACAGTCAATGCCAGGCTCTGATGTTGGCATCCCAGGCACACCCAGGGCTGAAATGTTTGAGCGCCTTGACACCCTTGTGTGGACATGGTTGTAGTCACATGGTTCAACCCCTGGGGAGCTGTTGCACCCCCATGGCTGATGCACAGCCTGTGGCTGCCAATTGGACCATGCGTGGCCACCCCCATGGCCAAGGTGGCCATGATTCTGTGCAGTGGACCTGATGTGCTGGCCACCCCACCTGTGGTCTGCAGCTGCTGCCAAGTGCACACATGGGCAATGTGTGTGTGTGCCTACCGCTGGTGCAGCACTTGTGTGTATTGCCACACACTGCCTGTGTGCATGCTTGCCTGGCCGCTGAGCTGTGTGGTATGGGCATGATGATAGCAGTCTTGCACCAGTTGCACCTGTGCACCAATGCGATGCATTTGATCCTTGGCACATACCCACGGCTGTGTGTGTGTGTGGGGGGGAAGTGCTGTGAGGGATGCTGTGTGTGGTTGTGTACCCTGTCATCCTTACCCCTGTGTTCTGCCTCAGTGTTTGCATGCCCATTGCAATGCATGCCCCTGCATGTGTGCTGTACCTGTTTGTTTGGCCTATGCATGTGTATCGCACCATCTGCCCATGTGCACCATAGTGCTCCCATGCTATGCTGTCCTGGTGACATCTCACCTGCTGCTGCAGCTGGGGATCTCTCTTCCCAGGGGGTGACTGCCCACTTTCCTCCAGACCATTGCCTCCATCGTCCCCACTACTGTCACCCTCATCAGCCTTGACAACTATCCCACAGTCAATGGCCATGTTGTTCAATATGCAGCAGGCCAGGAATAGGCCACAGGCATTCGAGGGACTGTACTGGAAGGCACCATCTGATCTATCTAGGCAATGGAACCATGTTTTCAGTATGCCAAAGACTCACTTGATGATGTTGTGTGTACTGGTGTGTGCCTCATTGTAGTGTTTCTCTGCTGGGGACAACAAGCACTGGAAGGGGGTGAGCAGCCAGGGTCACAGTGGATAGGCACTATCCCCTGTGTGGATAATGACATGGTTAGCCCTCTGCTATTCTATGCTGCACCCCTTGCCTGTCCCTGGCACCTACGCTAACATGCCCACCCTGCCCTTCCCATCCCATGGTATGCTCTGCCCATCACCCCTTGCCCATGCCATACTCATACACTAGGTGGCCCATGGGGATGTCCCCATGTTCAAACCTGTGGCACAGTGCAGAGCTGTACCAGGTGAATGCAGCATGTGCGCTTGCAGGGTGATTATGCGCCCTGTAGCATCATACACCACCTGGTAGTTGACACTCAGGCTCCCCTTCCTGTTGATCTATACCACACCCTCAGGGCCAGGTGGCATGCGTATGCCCATGTGGGTGCAGTCAATGGCCCCAAGCATGCCAGGCATATGTGCTACCCTGTGGAAGTCCTGCATGGTTGCTGCATGCTCCACTTGTGTGCTGGGGAAATGGATGTATTCTAACGCAAGTGGCAGCAGAGCACTGAGGAACTGTGAAAGGAGGCAGGACATGGCGGACTGGGTTATGCCTGTGGTGTCCAGTGTTGGTCTCTGGAAGATGCCCATGGTGAGCAGGCACATGACTGCTGTCACCTTCATCTCCACAGACATAGCGTGGGTCTGTCTGGTGGGTGTGAGATTAATGTTATATATTGGTTTATACATTCATTTAAATTTAAATCAGACAGCTGTTTAACAGCTTTGTAATTTTTGACCAAGAGTGGCATACTGATCTCTGACAGCTTGTTTCCAGATGTGGCCCAGAGGGTTGGTTACACAGACCTGTTTTGCCAGTTGTGAGGGGGCGCCAAATCAATAAATCCTCCTTTTTATGGCTGTCATAACTGACCAAAAAGGAATGGACATGGGTGGGTGCAGGAAGTCAATATCATGCTTGTTTAAGGATGCTTTTGGCATAATTTTTTAAATTATCTACAAATGACTCAAATGAATGCACATATTGATTAAAGATAATGTGATCTTATTGTGTGTGTTTTTTTTTTTTTGGTGATCAGACATACAGTAAAAGTGAGTGTGACTGAGTTACCATTTTGTTTGTCAGTCTGAAGGCAGGTGCATTTATCTGTTATTTTAATTATGGCTGAACACTAGAGCACTGCCAAAACAGTGAACAATATTTAAAAAACTAGACCCATTAGACCCTGGCATTCTTATCCATACTGCAGGATTGGATCTGATTTAGGCACAGACAATATGAAACACGATCAAGATTTAAAAAAAAAATGTGAACAGGCAGATACATTTAAAACTTTATTCTTTATTACATTTCAGTTATAATGGCATTGTTTTGAGGCTATGATCTACAGTTTGTTATAGGTTAAGACAAAGTCCATCGAGGTCTTTTCCAGAGCTCCTAAGAAGTAAGCATAAATATTGGGGCCCAGATATTCAAAGTGTGCCACATAGTAGTGCAATAGCAGGAGCAGGTGCTAGTGCGGTGTGCCTATACACAACATGCGCGATAGTCAAACACAGTGCAGGCCAAGGTGTGTTTGTGCAACACAACTGAATATGGTGCCAACCGCTCCATGGCGCAACCAGGGATGCACAGTGGAGCAGGGCTGATGCACAATAGCACAACCAGGGATGCGCAGGGACAGGATGCATGGGTACGCCACCCATGGAAGACATGGGCAGAGGAGCATGCAGCAGACTAGACAGCACCCCCCCACACCACCCCATGAACTGCACAACCTGTGGTGAGCTGGATGAACCACCAGCCCATGAACACCAGCACCGAATCCACAGCCAGGGCATGGTGCCCCAGCACACCCGCTGGCAAGCAGTGACTGTAACACAAGGAGGTCCAGCCACCCTGTGCCACCCCATCACACCAATGCACAGCACACACTGCACAGTGATCCCCAGACACCCCGCCCAGGAGCAGTGTCCAACAGTGCATGGCTCCATATGCATGCCACCACCCCCACTGTGACAATGCAACCCTGTGCACCATGGAACCATGCATGGCAGCCCCACCATGAGCACCCCACAGTGGGTGGCAGCAGCCACTGATGCAACAACTGCAGACACAGTGCCACCCTGGAAGGGCCCCCCATGGCACAGTTAAGAGGTCAACCCTGCGTCGACATCTGAGGTACCCCACATGTGACAGAGCCTGCCCTGGAACCCACCACTGGAAGGACAGCACCCCACACACCCACACAAGCACACACCCTGTCCCAGCACTGCCCCAGCAGCCAGCACAGATGCCCACAGTGGTGCATGGAGGCATGCACCACACAGGATGCAACACAGAGCATGGATAAAAACCCACCCAGACCCAAGGGCACCTCAACACAGAGACACAATAGTGGGGCAACAAACCCGCTGGCATGCGACCACAGCAACCGTGTACCCACGGCCAGCATCCCACCATGGCACAGGTGTACCAGCCACCCTGCACATGCACCATGAAGCTGTCCACCACCAGCATGTGGCCAGAGCACAAGTGACAGACATCGGCGCACAGACCCTGCAACAAACACCAGCAACAGCATGGAGGGGGGACAACAAAAGCAGAGGCCACAGTGCCACTCAAGGCAGATGTGCACCATTCTGGTGACAGGAAGCAATCCGCCATTGTGTCAGGTCCAGGAGGTGGCCATCATGGACAGCCACCACTGACATGCCAGCAGACCGTGCATAGTACAGACATGCAAGGTTGTCAGCTGCATGGGCCATGGACATACTGACAGGGGCACCATGGACACAGTGCATGCACCGGGGACCACTGCACACAGGCGTCCAGTGCACAGGGAACAACACATATACCACAGACAGTGACCAAGTCCTCCACCCACACCATAGGTGAGTCCCTGCTGGACACACAAATTCCCAGGCCTGCACCACCCCTGATGCCATCTACACCACTGCAGCCAAGCACCATTAGCCCGCTGCAAATCAGAGACCACCACAGCTGTCATAACAAAATTGATATATTAAAGGATTGTGAAAAACAAAACATATTTACAACTATACAATGGGGGGGAAGGGCCACAAACCAGGTGGGGGCAGGCATGGGGCAGGGGAGAACAACTGGGAGAGGGATGAAGGGGTGTGAGGGTTAGTCGGGGGGACAAAATAAGGGGGCATAGAGGGCCTATCGCCGGCCCCTCTCACCACTTCTGTCCCTTCACCATCTTCTGTGGTGCCATACACCATCCTGCTTCATCCTTTGCAGGAGCTTGAGGGTGGCCCCGGTGAGCTGCAGCAGCTCCTGTACACCTCTCTCAAGTGCCATTCAGTGTTGTCCACCTAGGACAAGGGAGCAGAGTTAATACACATGACTGGGCAGGCCCCTGCAGCTCACCCATTGTGCATGGCATACAGCCGTGGGCCACACCCCTGTGATGGCATGTGACCACCCACAGTGACTGCACCCACAAGACCCACCTACCCAGGCACCCACAGCCATGCAGACTGCTGCACACACCCACCGCCCATGTCCTGCACAGCATCTCTGTGGCCATACAGTGATATGGCTATCCGGTGCAAAGGCAGTGGCACAGCCATGTACCCAGTGCACACACGGATCACCAATGATGGCCACCCACACATGCAGTGCCACTGGACAGTGCTGAGTGCACCTTGTGGTGTGCACGGCAGTGGAGCCAAGTGCTGGTGGCCATGCCCCGCTGCCAACCCTGCAACACAACATGCACAGATGTAAGGGGAAAAATGGCACTCACTTACATCCAGGCTGGCTGGGTGCTGCTGGCCCATGGGCCCTCCACCACAGCCCTGCTGCAGCTGTGGTGCACCAACCCTGTCCTGCTTGGTTCGGGCTTGCCTCACCCTATGGCACTACTCCGGGCATAGGGTGCAAACACTGAGAGGGGAACATCATTACAAACCAGTAGTAAAGCCCCCTCAGTGTGTGTGTTCATGCACAGCCCAGCCATGCCACAACCCCACCACCACTGCCCCCACTAGATGGCCCCCACCTCCCTGTGGGGTGGACACATGCACACCGGACAGATGCTACCAGTGTATGGATGGAGCACCTACCTGGCCGTGGCATGGTGCCTCACTAGGCTCGTGCCTGCAGACACCCCAGTCTGTCCGGGTTCCTCTGCTGGAGGTCGCCATAATGGTGGTGACACTGCTCACCAGACCTGGTGATACCGGTGGCCTCCTTCATGCCTTCAGCAACCTCCTCCCACACAGCACTGCATGGCCTGTCAAGTGGGTCCTGGCCAAACAGGGCCCCAGCATGGGGCTCAACAATGGCCAACAGGTTGGCCAGCTCTATGGCGCTCCACTGCTGTGCTCGCCTGCATGCCATCCTGCAGTGAGTACCTCTAACAAAATGTCACTCTATAGCGCACTTTCCCCACTTGCGGAGGCTGCACAGTACTGCGCTGCCATTCCCCATCGCGCTGTCACCGAACTGCGTGATAGGGGTGCACCCATGAGGACTCATGGCACCTAGGGGGCAAAGGTCAACTGCAGGGTCACGGGTCTGTCTGCACACAGAGCGCCACAGTGCTATTGGGACTCCCTGCGTGTAGCACGGTGGAGTGCCTGTGTGTGATGCCCTGCAGTGGCCTACCGCGCTGTGGCTCCATGGTGCCTACGGCACACCAGGGCATGAGCACCACATGGGTGAACAGCACACTAGCACCTCTGGCACAGTGGTGGCTGTACCCTGTACTGCCTCCCATGCACAGCACGTCATCAGCAACGCAAATGTCGGTGTCAGCACCCTGGGCATGCACCATATGGTGCCTACTGCGCATGTCACAGAGCTGCGCCATAGCCTGAGCACACTCAATAACATTGTGCAAGGTGCAACAGCATGATATTCAGCCAGCACATGCAAATCAGCTCATCAGCAATTCCATGGCACAACCACTGCATTAGCATCCACTTAAAGTTGCGCCTCGCCTCATTTGCATAAGTTGTGCTATATAAATACGACATGGGGCTGCAGAGGACATAGTTTGGTATTGCTGTCTACTGTGGTGGGTTGCATGCTGTTGGGATGTGTGGACTTTGGTTTGTGAGGGCTGAATCGGACTGCACATTTAAAGGTAACACCTGTCATTCCCACAGGCTTGATCATGACCGAACAAGAAGATGAGGAGGAACAGGGACCGGGGAGAAGGAGGAGGCCCAACTTCACCCAGGCTGAATCAGATGCCCTGTTCAAGGCATATCTCAACAGGCAACCACTGCTCAGTGGACAGCAGGGAACACCACAGGCACATAATGCAATGTGGGGTGAGGTGGCACTTGCCATGAACCAGCATGGCAGCCACCTGTGGTCCATGCAGGAGTGTAAAAAGAAGGTTGGCATGGACAGAAGGAGGATCAAGGATAAGGTGGCTGCCATCAGGGCAGCATGTGCTGTCACCGGTGGGGGACAGCTGGATGTGCCACGCCTGATGCCACAGGAGGAGCGGGTGGCTGGCAGCATGTGGCGTTGTGCCATAGAGGGTGTTCCTGGTGGTGTCTTTCAGATGGGTGGCAGCCCATCATTACATGGTAGGTCAAGTGCTGTCACTGTGTGGGGGTGGGAGGAATGCCACAGGGCAGGGCAGAGACAATAACACTACTGTGTTCCCTTAAAGCTCCTGAGCATCTATATGGGTCAGTGGTGGGTGTGTCCACTGAGAGTAATGACCTGGACATGGAGGAACACCCATCCACCTCCACAGGTGTCTGAGGGACCGGACCAGTGCATACCTGCCTGTCTGTCCAGACTGAAGAGGGTGGTGCAGGTGTGGACGAGGCCCTGCCTGTGTCCCGCATGACAACGCCCATGGTCTCCAGCATGCTGGGACATGGACTGGTGTTGGATCCAGCACCGAAAATGATGGATCACATGTCCCGGACAGTGATACGCGTGGGATGCAGGATGGTCCCACAGTAGGCAATGGCACAGGCATTGCCGTGGGTGGTGCTGCCATGGAGGCCTGCATGACAACACAGTCCCAGCCTGCGCCTGTATGCCCCAGTGGGGCAGCACGAGTGTGCATCCAGGCTGGTGGGGCTGTTGTGGCTGCTGCAGCAGCACCAGTGAGCCCTGGCAATTGGCAGCTGGAGGGGCAGTGCCAGCAGTTGGCCAATGGCGACGGAGGGACAGTGTCAGGGGGTGGTGGCAGTGCACTGTGTGTGGACATGCCCCAGCATGGCTCTGGTGTGCAGCACCCATCATCAAGGGGTGCTGCCCAGCAGGACCAGGAACACCACGAGGGACAGCATGCTGGACCGGCGGATGACCTCTTTGATGAGCACAGCCATCTACTCCAGGCTTCAGTGGATCAGCAGTTGTGGCTTATGACTGCGTTGGATGCACTCAGTGTGGTTCTGCACCAGGCAGAGGAGCGGTGCAGTAGAGACCACGGTCTGCTCCTGGCAAAGATGATCCAGCAGCGGGAGGATGTGACCACTGCCATTGACAGGCTGACAAATGCATTCACAGCTGTCATGGCCTCATTGGGCACCGAGTTTGGTGCCCATGCACTGCAGACACCATGCAGTGTCATGTCCACCCCCCATTCCCGGTGCCTTGCAACACCTGCTATATTGACACCGGGTTCAGCTGTGGGCACACCGAGCATCCCTGGCATGGGTATGTTCAGTGAGCTGCAGACCCTTGCATAAACACGGTCATGTTCATGCAGCTTCACCCTTGGGGGACCATCGGTGCCACCCCATGAAGCCAATGGTCAGCCTGGCATGGCTGGCAGGTCTCAGCAGGGCCACCTTTGCATCCGTGGTGGCCGTGGCACTGTGCTGTGTGACTGACCTGTCTCCACTATGGCCACTGCCTGCCACTGCCTTATGTGCAGTGTGGTGTGCATCATGCAATGCATGGGTGGGGTACCCATCCCTGCACACACAGACGGTCCCTGTGCACACCCTCCCAGCTGCTGGCCACTGTGGTGTGTGCATGATGATGCCTGCGTTGCGCTGTCCACCAGTGTGCAATGGTGCCCAGTATTTGAGTCACACACAGTGACAGCCACTGGGCATGGTCATGTGTGGACCTGTGTGGGGGTAGGAGTGGCAATTGGGGTTGGCATGCCATCTTCCCCTTCTGCATGTCTTGTGGTGTGTGTGTGTGTGTGTGTGTGTGTGTGCATGCTGTGTTCGGCCCTGCCCATCCCTGGCACCGTGTGCGGTGCCACACTCAGACCTATTCCCTTACCGCCGTCTGCCCCTGGGGTTCATCTCTGCCTCTCTGTGAGCTGTGCCCTTGCCATTGATGGTTGCACATGGCCTCGTGACCTACCTGTTTTGACCAAAGTGCTCTTATGTGATGGTGTCCCGGTGCAGCTGTGACATCCGTATGAGGCAGGGGTCCCTTCATCCAGGGGATGGCTGCCCATCACCATTTGGACCATCATCCTCATCGTCCCCACTGTTGTCCCACTCTTTGACCTGTATGGCTATCCCACAGTTGTTGGCCATGTTGTGCAGGATGCAGAAGGCCAGTAATAGCCTGCAGGCCTTTGAGGGGCTGTACTGTAGGGCACTGCCAGATGTGTCTAGGCACCGGAAACATGCCTTCAGCATCCCGAACACCCACTTGACGACATTCCGTGATGTGGCATGTGCCTCATTGTACCATAACTGTGATGGGGTCGTGGGATGCCAGTATGGTGTGAGGAGCCAGGGACGGAGTGAGTAGCCATTGTCACTTGTGTGTAGAGGGTGGACATTAGTATGGTGGTCTGTGTCGCTTTGTCATGGGCCGACAAGGCCGGTACCCATGGCACCTCTCACAATGCACCCCTCCACGTCTGCTCATGTCATCCTGCATGATATGCATACTCACCCACTAGGTGGCCAGTGGGGATGTCCCCACTCTCAAACCAGTGGCACAGTGTGGACTGGTGTGAGATGAAGGCATCATATTCTCCCCAATGGTGCATGACACAGACATTGGTTATGTGCCCCCTGACATTGCACACCACCTGGCAGTTGATGCTTGCATAACCCTTCCGGTTGATGTAGGACACACCATCTGGGCAGATGGTGTGCAGATGGCCACATGGGTGCAGTCAATGGCGCCAAGCATGCCAGGCAACCATGCTACCCTGTGGAACTCTTGTATGTGTGCTGTGCACTCCGCTTGTGTGCTGGGGAAATGGATGTACTCTGCAGCATTTAGCAGCAGTGTGCTGAGGAATTGTGTGAGTAGGTGTGACGTGGCCAACTGGGTTATGCCTGTTGTGTCCCCTGTTGGTTTCTGGAAGGTACCCGTGGTGAGCAGGCAGATGACAGCTGTCACTTTTGTCTCCACTGACGGAGCATGGCTCTGTCATGTGGGTGCCTGCATCTCATCACTGCACAGCACAGAGAGCCACCTCAGAATCGTCCAGTTCAGGTGGTACTTGACCACAATCTCTGTGTCAGAATAGTGTTTGAAGATGGTGCGGGCTCGGTACTGCTTGTTCTGGGCGTACCGCCGACGGGCCCTTCCAAGGCCGCGCCCCCCTGCTGCCTGCCTTCTCACACCCCTCATTACCACCTCCATCTGGTAGGTGGCGCTGGCAATGTCCCTGGCTGGTGCCCCCTCCAGGCTGCTGTTATCCTGTTCCACCAGCTGTCCATTTCTGATGCTCCCCCTGCACCGGGTACACCTCTGGCCTTTGGCTGTGGCTGTCCTGCCTCCTGCCAGTGCCCTCAGTCCACTGTGGCACTCCACTATCAATCCTGCACAGAGGCATAGGCTCCCCACTCCTGTCCTATTCCTGGATCAGTTCAGGTGTGCCCTGTCCTGCTCCTGCTCCTGCCCAGTCCTGCTACTGCTACCCTCTGTACTGCCCTTGTGTCTGTCACTACGCTCCCACCTGTGGCTTCCCTGTAGCGTACTTGCACTCTCTCTCTTGCTCCTTTTTATTTTGGATCATTCCTGCTGTCGTGTAACTTCTGCTAGCTCCCCTATTGCACATGGCACATGCTGTTGAATATCGCACTGCACATGTTATTCATGGTTCCGCCCCCTATGGTTGCACATGCATTCATTACTATTGTGCTCTTGAGCATTGCTACTTGCACTGCGCAGCTGCCTCCTGCTGAATATCGCACAATGGCGCATTTCCATACTTGCGTTGGCACATCCCTGTTGTGCATGGTGCATCCCTTTTGAATATCTGGGCCTGGGTGTCTGCCCAGTGAGAATTTTGCCCATTTGAAGAAATAACCAGTTCAAGGTTATTTCCTGAGCTCTTAAGCAGTGAGCATTAATATTTAGTATCCCTCTAGTGAGAATTTCGTCTGTTTAAAAAATTAACTATTTGGAAATCTGTTCATCTGGACACTTTCTTACTTATTTTTCATGATTGTACCCACATGTTGCAGCTCTTAAAGTTTCTCCTACTTTTACCTGTGCCCAGAAGTTTGTTTGCAGTTTTTTCAAGGATATAATGCCATCTGCTAGTGAATGGCACTCCAGCACATAAATCACTCTGAATGAGGTGATTGTGATCTAGTGCCCAATTGAGGAATTGCATTTAGATTTTTCTTTAATGCTGCCTTTTACACTACGTTGCCACTCCATCTCCTCATTTCTGCTGGTCATACCAGGGTACAACCTCTACACCGGGCATCACACCATGCTACCTGAAACCTTTTCTATGATTACCACTGTATGCATATGTGAGATTTTTTGGTAGTGTCTCTTTCAAGGTGCATATATAGCATCATTGCACTTTATCCAATCACTTCTGTATCTGAACCATGTGACATAATGATGATATTGTACAAAAGGTCCATGGTGGAAAATGATTGCATGAGTCTTGAATTGCATACCTCCAGACATGTCTACCTGCAGTAGAGTCTGTTACTGGTGTCACAACTTTGACTTCCTGTGAGTCAAATCATTGAACTATGAGCAGGAGATACTTGGAAGAATGAGTGAGTCTGAGTTATTGTGCTCTGTTCCTGCCACACCTTCAACACTTCTGCCCAGATCTCCATCTCTTAACTTTCTGATTTTGATAGATGTGTCATGTGGGATATAATGTGTCTAGAGAAATCCAGTGGTGGTGACCTGGTTTAATGAAGAACAGTTGATTGCTGATGAGGAGAGAATGAAGAAGACTGGTGCACACTCGACTTCTTCCTCTTTAACATGTATGACCCATCTAGGCACACATCTCACATCATTCCATCATTAGGTATGGAGATCAGGGATTCATTGGGTTGTTACAGAGTCTGCAGGCAATATAACAATGCACTTTATATCAGGATGAATTTTCTGTGGTACAATGTTTAAGACATACAGTTCTGCAAGAGTTCTGCCATTAGAGAAGGCGACATAGTTCATGCATTCTTTGTAGATACCATTCCCATGTCAATCATTGCTGCATCCACACTCCAACTTTGAGACTTGTGAATTGACACAGCATATGCAACACAGAGTGGAAATTGTTTCCTTGTTATATAAATGTCTTTCACAAGCTGGAATTTAATGGAACACCTCTCAATTCTCTGTGGGTACTCAATGTTGTCAAACTTCACCACAAACCTTTCAACAAATGTTCTCTGAACATTGTACTCAAAGTCAACTACGTGTTCCATTGACAAGTTAATGATCCATATTGAGATTACAACATAGCATGGCACGTGCATCAAGACCAGCAGTTCAAGACACATCAGAAGCAAATGCCTTCAGTTGTTCAACCATCTATGATACCATGTTGGCACTGAAGCAAACACTATCAATTGGGCTGGCCCACTGGTGCCGGGGCAGAGCGCTCCTCTGCAATGCCGACAACCCAAGTGTGGGAATGGTCTCGGGATGTTGGAGGGCCAGCTAGGGGGAGAGGGATTGAGCATCCTAGGGACTGCTCTCCTTCTTTGTGGGCTGAAGGATGTACAGTGTCTGGTATACCACTGACCCCTGGCAGAGTCTGGATGCACCAGCATGCTGGCCCCATCACTTGAGGGGATGGGGCGGACATGGGATGTCATTGCATGTCCCCACCCCCAGGGAAGCATTGGAAAAAAAAATGCTGACCCCACATGACAACCTGCCCTGCTGCCATCTCCACTGCCTTCGATGTCCACCAGGATTGTCCTGCTCCCATGGCCCCTACCTCAGGGGTAAGCTGGGGCTCATCTATTAGGTCCATTGGGGTGAGCCCCCCAGTGCCCCTGCCCAGGGGGTAAGACTGGGAATGGGGGGATGGTGGGTGGGGCAGGTCTGAGGTTTTGGGGGAAAAAAAGACATCACCGATTGAATCAAGTGATGATAGTGTCACAGTTGGGTTCTGCTATCTGTCCAGCAAACTTTGGTTAAATTCTGCACACTGCTTAAGTCTTGGTATCAAACAGACAATGCATGTCACATCTGTGCATAGTGTTGAAAAGGGGTCACATTCGTCAAGCATTGAGGTATCCTTTTTGACCATGACACATGTCCTCAATAGTTCCACATTGGAAGGTGACAAGTTTCCAATGTGAGCATCATCAAGTAGAGCCTTATATTTTAGAGCAGCACTCTTTCTCCTATTCTAAGCCAGTTCAACACAGGTGAAAAACTCCTAGAGGTTTATTTCATGAATTCACACTATAGTCGTCTTAGTTTCCTTAACAGAAAGCATAGAGAACACGTTTGCCATTCACAGGTGCTATCTGAAGTTGAAGAAAATCTCCAAAATTGGAAATGTTTTCCCCACCAAAGGGAACATCATTTGTGCCAACAATCTCCTGTAGACATAAGTGAAAGTAGACAAGAAGAACATTGGAAACCATGCTGATCTCATTAATAATCAAGAGCTCCATCTTATCAAACATGGTCTGTAGCTCACTTGCAACTACAAATGACAATTTGCAATACTCACCTGTCTTACCATGCTCTACAGGCAGCATAAAACTGTGGTTCAGAGTTACTCCACCTATGTTGTATGCTGCTAATCCAGTTGGAGCTAAGGCAATCACATATGTCGGCACTACAGTAAGTTCCTGTATTTCTGCACTAATGGCTTCAATAACAAAGCTTTAGCTAGTTCCAGCAGCATCACTTACAAACATACATGGTACAGTGAAGCCCACCAGGATGAAGTGCAGCACTGCAGAATTCTGCAGTAGAGTTACTGCCGCAATCAATGCAGTTTCAATGGGAGTTAATCTCATTTGTCATGCAGTAAACCTGCCACACTGCGTTTCATCCTGGCTGGCTTCACTGTAGTTTGTAGTTGTCACAAGAACAGTCTTTGTTACAATGCTGCATGCTATCTTTCATGGCATGCATCACAGAAAGGTACACAGTTTCATGATGTTCATTCAGTTGCTGCCAGATCATGCAGTTGTATGTGGTAAAGTGGCTTGACTGCTGCATAGCATTTTCCACCTCTGACATCAATACTGCAGGATCACTGACAGGGAGAGGTGGTCCAAGAGCCCTTTCTCCCTCAGGATCCTGGAGTTCTTGTGAAATAACTGGAGTACCTTTCTGCAGTTCTTGTCTGACCTATACCAATTGCTGTTTCTTGCACTCTAATCTCCTAATATAAGCATCTGATGCCTCACTCTTGAAGGTCTCATACATAATATTAAAGTGCTGCTCAGATGTTTCACAGTTGCCTTTCAATGAGCTTTCTTCACTCCAAGGCTTGAATAGGGACAACAGAGCAAAATAATAATGTTCCCTCTTCTCTCTATTGTTCAGACTGAGCTTGCAGTGGTCAATCAACCAAGGCTTTTGCCTTTTCATGAGACTGCCATTTCTAACTTGATCTGACTTGTCTCTGTACTTGTAGTTGTACCATTATGTGACTTCAAACAGACATATGTTCTCCAAGGCACTGTGTTGCTGTGGCTAATATATATCAATTAGATTGTTGTTTAAGATGTTTATTGAAGTTGGCCTGCTTGCTGCCAACTATTCAATTTCATCATGTTGTTTAAAGACTCAACGTTTGTTTTCTTTGTAGCTGAAGTTCAAGTACCATATTGACTCAGATTTTCCATGCAGGCATATTCCGGTCATCTGGTCACTGGCTTCATAGGCTCCACATTTACGGTATGACAGAGGTTTTAAACCTAGTAAGCACAGCTGTAAAGACACTGATATGCTATTGTTGCAGACATCTTCCCAGAACTCTAGCAAGCAATTGTGCTAATTTTTGGTGATGTACGAAGTGACATACTGCACCAAGGCCATGGAATTACCTGCATCCAACTGTACATCAATGTTGGTCTGCCAGATTAAGAACAAAGATAGACTGTATTCATTTTTGAATGCCTCAGTTTCCTTTCTGGGCAGTTCATATACTCTCCTTGTGGATTTCACTTTGTAGATGATGGCATACGGTGGAGTACTTCCATTTTGGCACACACACATTGGGGAAATCCAAGATCACACCTTGTGTACCAGTTACCACAGTTTTTCACCTTATGATAGTACTTAGAACACAAATGATGCTGGAATTTCTCTACCAGCTTCCACAGTGTAGGACTGTCATACTTGTCAGGGATTTGACATGTGATGTACTGAATGATGAACTTCAAGATTTCATGGTTGTCACTGACACCAATGCAGGGAGCATCCTTTACACACAACAGCATGTGAATATGAGGAGCCCCACATGCCTGATAGTCCACTCTTTAAAAGTAGTGTTCAACCATACTATGAGATGAGGTAGATTATTCTTTGATTGAATGAATCTGGGCAGTGCATGAAAACAATGGTGAAAGTGTTGTGACACAGACACATGGTCTAGAGAGTACATCTCATTGAGAGTCATAGATGGTATGCCATCCAAATCTTTCTTTTGTGATGGCACAATACCAGTGTTGGTATTGTGTCATCGCTGTGCAGGATGTCAGAAACTTTACTGTTGACCACAGGTGGTGCTTCCATAACATGCACATGATATCAACATGCCTATGGCACCAGTATTATTTGGTACCATGCATACCAGAAAGGATGGAATTCAAATTTACTTGCAATGTCTCATCTTTTTGTTGCAAGATTTGTAACAGCTCTGCAGCTCTCATACCATGCAAATCAGTAGTCAAGCACAGAGTATGTGCAATTGATGCAGAGAGTATTCTTAACTCACTCTCCCAAAGCAGGTTCAAATAAATATTAAATATTCCATGAGAACTTTCCATCTGAATGCAGCACTCTGGATACTCAGCACTCAGCTCCAGGAACCTGCACCTCACATTCATCCAAACGACCATCAGTACCACGTCAAAAGAGATCAGGGAAGGAACGTGCTTACAATGTTCCTTCAACCTGCTTCAGTTGGTACAACTAAATACTGTCAAGAACTGGATGGATTGTGAACTGTTCAAACACATTCTGATTTGTATTCACTGAGACCTTCTCAATCATTGCTTTACAGGTGTCCAGTACTCCAAACTAAGTGTCAGTGTCAGCAAGGTGATTCACATCAATATCCTGATACAAAGGATTTCTATGCTTTAAGTAGTGTAAAGCATTTTTTAACTTTCTTAACATTGATAAGTTCTTGCCAAATTCTTTTGGGCTTCCGTTAGGACACCATTCACCAATATCACAATACTGTTATCTGTAGTTATAAAATGGGCAAAAAAAATCCTGAAGCCTGATTGACTGAAACAGGTTTTCAGCCATGTCCTTATCAGGCCATAGCCATTCAACAAGTACTACTTCTGACAATTTCAGCTCCATAACAGAAAAATATCAATGTGCCACCTTCACCAGTCTTCAAGATGACTGCGGTATTCTGAAACTGTCACTCCCACTACCTCATGCTTCAAAACAGACACACACTCTCTCTCTCTCCCTATCTCCCTCTCTCCATCCTCCAAACCACCCACTTCCATGCCCTAATACTTTCACAAGAGACACAGTCCTGAGTAAGAATGATTTTGTGATGTATACATGTATACACATCCTTGGACACTATGATACTTACAAGCTCTTTCAGTCCATATTCAACTACCCATACAGCACTCTGTACAGCGTCAGCGCATAATAGTGAGTCTCAGACCAAGGCTTATGCTCTTATGCTCTTGTACTCTATATGTGTTTAAACTGCATCACTTTCAGGCTAGCATCTGTAATCCCCACCCCCCTTATTACCGAACTTGACTGCTTCCAGAGTAGTCTGCCTCTTCCATCCTCTCACAGTTGATCTGTGCCATCTGGCCTCACTCAGATTTACCAAATGAGTCTTGCATGTGAGGCTTTCAAATCTTGCAACAGATATCCAGCGAGCATGTCACCAGCCGACGGCAGCTCGCCTTCAAATAAAAACAAGACACCCACTTCTCCACCACAAGTCGTAACCACATATAATAAATAAAATATGTGAAACCATCTGAAATGAACACCACACTCTATTAAGCTGTTTGAAAAGTGCTGGCTATGGCAGCTGAAGAAGGACACACTCACTGATACTGAAATGAGACAGTGTCATGCTATCAAATACACAATATGAGTGTGTGAGGGGAGTAGAAAGGTGGCAAAAGCGGCAGTGATAAAAGACATCTGCAGAACCCAAAATCAGAGTGATAGATATAGAAACACAGACAAAAAATACAGACCCTCTACTGTTAATGAAACACTTGTCCAAGTAGTTTAATAGGGGACTATTTCTTAGTATTTCAGCAATTAAAACTTCCCCTTTTTATATTTTTGTGAGGACATTTTTTGTTCTTTAAAAAAATGAATTGGCTAAAGGGGGCCCATTTTATAAGTGCAATAACACACTCTGAGATGTGGGTTATGTCCTGATAAGAGCATGCCCAGATGCATAAGGCACTCGGCGCAAGTGCCTCATGCCTCATAAATCACCTGGGAGGGCTCTTATCAGGACGTAACCCACACCTCGTCATGTGTTATTGCTGGCTTATTGTCTCAATATCTTCTTGTAGTGGGAGTGGCAGATACATAATAGATACCTTCAGAGATTTTATGAGCTCTTTCTGTGGCATGTTTTTCATTTTCAGGTTTAGTCTCAGTATTGTTTGAAGAGGCTTCATTGCCTGTATTAGACAAATTCAAGCTGGCTGTCTTAGGAGGTGTAATGTCTGCCTCCCTGTTGTTTAGCACAGACCTAGGAGGCAAACTGTTTGATTTTATGTTTTGGAAACAGTATATACAGATGTTGACTGTTTCCTGAGATTGAAAGTCACTCTTTAGTAACTGATAACCAATGAACCAACACCACATATCATTCCACCTTAGAATGTTACAAAGATCAGCTTTTACCATGTGCTTAGGGTAGAATAGATGGTTGTATGACTCACATTTATAATTAAATGTTTGTCTCTTGATCAGCTCAAATGTGGCAATGTCATTACCAAATATGTCGATCTACTGTGATTCTTTGACTGTCACTTGTTGATACATGTGATTCACACTACTTCCAAAAACTTCATCAGAAGGTGTTTTACATTACTTGAGCTGCTTCTAGGGATGTGCAAAAAAAAAAAATACCACCGAATTTCATCAAAAGTGAAAATTTCACTTCTGCGAAAGTTCGGAAATAATTTTTGGAACTTTGTCGGAAGTTTTGCCTTAAAACTGAGGAAAAAATATTAAAAAACTGTGAGTTCATTTATTAAACTATGGAAAAACAATCTGCAGAAAGGATCACTGCCAGTGGTCATTTCTGAGGCTTTTTTTTAACTGTAGTTTAATTCATTAATCTACCCCCCACTAATCAGGGGTCCCAGTAAATATCTCAATTCCTTTCTTGGACTGTCATGGTTTCTAGTGGCTCCCCCTCACTGATCGTGGCCCCAAAAACATTTTGGTTCCCTGATGTCTAGTAGACCCCCCTCTCTAACCTGGACTTCTTAATCCACAAAAAACAGTCATTAATCTGACAACTCAGCCCCCTCTATTCCCAGTATTCACTGGTGTCTAGTGGACTTCCCCATCCCAGATCCCTTATAAAAAAAATAATCCCACTTCCCTGTTGTCTATTGGACCCCACCAACCACCACCTTGACAGGTCATCTTTCAGCACCCCACTACTCTCCCCACCTTGCCCTGAGCAGTCCACCAGTGCAGCAATCCTTTCCCCTCCACTACCAGTGGCCCACTAAATTGTCAGTGAATGACCACACGGTTGTACAAGCAGACGCTCATTCACTGACAGTTCATTAAACTGTGAATAGAATAAATTCCACAGTTTCTATGCATTTTTCTGCAGTTCACAAAAAAGTCTGCAGAACTCAATGAAAATACATGGAAAATCCCAGTTTCACCAATGGCCAAAGTTCCACAATTTCTGTGAAATTTCCGAAATTTTGCTGAAGTTCCGTGAAAGAGGAATTTGCAACTTTCACCCACCCCTAGCTTCTTCATAAAATGAAGTGCAGCTTTCATGTCTCATTCAGACAGTAAGTGATCCAATCATGCATACTTCTCAACAGCACTTCTCACACAATACAAACTTGCCACAATTTTTATTTTTCCTGAATTGTGTACAGCAATCATGCAAAAGTGATGAAATATGCTGTCACATGCTCCAGTTTGCAAACATGCCAGAAAATAGCCCATCAAACCATGGTGGTATCTAATGTCACACATATCAATAGTTTCAATGACTTTGTATTTCTTATTCCTCTTTGTGGTGAGAAATAGTCTCATAAACTTTCTGACCTCTTTAAAAGAAGTTTTGCTAACATTGCACATGTCATCACATGCCCATGTGAGATACCTTGCTTTTCTCTGTTCTGTATCCAGGACATTTTCATCTTCCATCTCATACAGATCATAATCTTGTTGCAGAAGGAAATACTTTGTACTTTACTAGCTTCATCTTCAGACACAGCCACCTGCTTATGGTGTAGACAATAGCTCTCTTCCCACAAATACACCTCAGTACACTCAGTGTGCAACCAACTTCCATCAAACACTAAACAGAAGTTTTGTCTGTTGAGATGTCAGTCAGTCGTGACCGCATATTCATTGCCATGTTCATGAATTGTCATATTTTCAGATGTAGTTTCACATGACTTATCTTTCTCTTATTTTTTTGCCATAACATATTACTATAGCAGATATCATCTACTTAGTTTTAGCTTTTGCAGATAACGTCTTGAAATATTTCACTCTCCTATTAGTGCTGTTGACTACAGTGACAGTTGTGCTGTGTTTCCTTTGTTTCTACTTTTGAGTCTTAGTTATTGCTTTACGTTTCTGTGCTTTCTGCACTTTTTGCACCATGATAAGCTTATGCTTTGTACCAAATGGTATAGTCTTAGTCACATTTGGCTTCTGTTTTAAAAGAGATGCATGACTGATTGGGTCATCTGTATATCTCAGTTGTGCATTATTATTCTTGTAAGGCATACCACACCTACCAAGATACCTCTCTTTTCTTTTATTACTTTGTGTCTGTTGTCTAGAAGGCATGGTTCTGCAGTGTCACAATTTGCCAGCCAAGGTTGAAATTCTCAGTAAACCCTGGAAAAGAAACAGAAGAAAACAGCAGATTACCATAGTATCACAAAGTAAGTTTCCAAACATCTAATTCCATAAGAGGTATGCAAGAACTGTAAATAGTTATGGACCTATGTCTCACTAAATATTTAATATCCTACAACTTTCAGACACCAAGTACTTGTGCAGTACTGTTGTAACACATGAAAGTGCTGCTATGAAGTAAATATTACTTGACCAGTAAGCATGTCACAGTTGTGGGACATATTTGAAACATATAAATAATAACATAGAACACCATGCTATGTACAATATAATACATATGTGTACCAGACTAACAAGTCATGGGCTGAGCAAGGTATGTCAGCAAGTCTGAATGACATCTTGCTGCATAGAGAGTTGCAACCTCCTAAGACCTTGTGAACTTATGTTTAAGAGATAATGCATGATAGAGCATTGATTGCACTAGGTTTACCTATGTTCAAGGGCATTGTAAGACAGAAGTGGAAGCTGAGTGCCTTCAACCCCTGACTATGGCCTAAACCTTGTACAAGCAATGTGTCTGAACTGTTTTTCTGTTTATATGATGTGGCCCTATGGGCAGCCTTTAAAAAGGAACACTGTCAAACTTTTGAAAACCACAAAAATGTAATATAATGTTAGTAAATAATGTAAATTAGTCCCTCCACAGATGTTTAACACATGTAACTAATTTGTCTTCCTTCACATACAATACATTGTGTAATTCTTTCCATGGAATACAGTAATTCACATCTGTATGTTATCCCAATAGTGAAATGCTCCCTCTCCCCCACATACATAGTCAGAAGTGGAAGTTGAGTGCCTTCAACCCCAACTATGGCCTAAACCTTGTGCAAGCAATGTGTCTGAACTGTTTTTCTGTTTATATGATGTGGCCCTATGGGCAGCCTTTAAAAAGGAACACTGTCAAACTTTTGAAAGGCACAAAAATGTAATATAATGTTAGTAAATAATGTAAATTAGTCCCTCCACAGCTGTTTAACACATGTAACTAATTTGTCTTCCTTCACATACAATACATTGTGTAATTCTTTCCATGGAATACAGTAATTCACATCTGTGTGTTATCCCAATAGTGAAATGTTCCCACTCCCCCATATACATAGTCACAGAATGGTTACATAGTACACTCAACTCACAATTCTTCAGAGTTCCTGTGGAATATAGGCACAGACAGTCACACAACCCTGACATGGACCTTGCATCATAAGCTATGAATTCTGTATTTGAGTTTTCACCCATTTGCAAAGACTTATGTTTAGCCATCCATAGTCCTGCCTTAAGGCAATGCTTACAACTGACTATCACCCTATCAGGACACAGGAATTTTTTTTTGCCCAGTTTATACTTACTTATAATTTCTGCTAAAAGTAAGCATCACAAAAATACTCCACTTAGAAAAAAAAAAGATAATAAGACAGGAACCAGAGGTAAAGTGTCCTGGTTAAAAAATAAAAAGAATGATAACAGTAATATATAAGAAGCAGTAGGTGATTTCTAAAGGATCAACAATTTACCCTTCCTATTATACATTTTAATAATTTCTTAAGGTTTTAATGACTGTAGCACAAGTGATCAGCTGATCATCTCTGCCATCCTGTGCATTTCCAAGAGATGTCAGAGTAATACATCAGGCAATCTCATGAAAAATTCATTAGCCTTATCATTGCTCTTATTGTAGTGAAAAAGGTGTTAACATAGGATCATAGGGCTGGCCTGGTGGTGCTGAGGGCTGAGGCGCTGGACACCTTGCCTCACACTACACCAGCAACCCATGTTCAGGAATGTGCATGGGCTGCTGGGAGTCAGCAGTGGAGGAGAAGGATTGAGCATCCTTAGGACTGTTCTCCTTTTCCAGGGAGGGGGGACACCAGCACTCAGTGCATGACTGGCCCCTAGTGGAGGCTAGGGGATGGTGCACCAATGGTTCAGAAGGGGGAGGAGATGAGGCAGATGCTCAGAGGAGCACATGCAGATGAGTGCACACTTTCTTCCTGTGGTGTCATTGCACACCTCATCTCAGGGAATAATGGAGGAGGAAAAAGTTTCCTGGCACAGCCGAATAAAACCAATTCCTGCAGGTACTGCCTCCACAATTAGCAGTAACCTCCAGCACTGAATCCATGTGTTCAGAGGGTTGAGGGATGCCCGCCACTCTGCCATAGGGGGCAAGCCATGGGGAAGCTGGAACATAAGATGCAAGCTGGGAATGGGGGATCAGGCAAGATCTACCACCATCACAGACCAGGAGCATAAACAGATTAACTGCAAAAATAAAAATTGCATCATAAACAATTTAGATGACAACAACATGTCTGTTTACAGTCAAATTGCAGCAAACACAGACTTCAGCCAAATGAGTTTAAAAAAAAAACTGCCATGAGTGGTTTGCAGGACTCAAGCTTTATGGTCCATGAGGTGCAGTGGTAAGAAAGTCATATGCAAATGTATAAGATAAAACATCAAGAAACATCAATCATGCATCAAAAAATCTAGCATCACCATTAGAATGAATTGGATTGCAGACAATAGAGAATCTTTTTTTGTGTGACACTCCATTGTTTCATATTATGAGATTCCTCTTTTGTACTCATCATACAAAAAAAGAAGCTCGGTATATTTTAAGAAGCTATATAAATTCCCTTCAGCACTGTTTTTCTCACATCTTCAGTGGCATTGCTCATCATCGGGGTTCCTTAGAAAGCAATTTTGAAAATGTAGAGCATAAACAGTGAAAGATGAGTAACTTATTCCAAAGAAATTGTAAGACTCTTATTGCAATACATTGATTTTCAATATAAATAAAACGTCTTTTTTCCATATTCCAATACTCTTCTTACACATTCCAGATATGGAAAAAGAACATTGTAATCCAAAAAAAGGTTCAAAAATTATCTTCAAGCACTGGTTTTTAAACCTGCAGCAGCAGTGGTCACCACCAGGGGTACTAAGAAAGTAATTTAAAAAATCTGGAGCATAAAGAAAGATGATTAACTTATGCCAAATAAATTGTATGAGTCTATTGAAATACATTGATTTTCAAAGGGAAAAAAATATCTTTTTCTATATTCCGATATTCTTCTTTCATATTCTGAACACAGGCAAAGAATCTTGTAATGTGAAAAATGGTTTGAATAAAAACAGGAAATATCTTGAAACATCCACTAGAAGGCAATTCTAATATGGAACAAGGACAGGTAGTGTGCCATATTGGTTACCAGATACATCCAAATGGCTGCCTAACAAAACAACTACTGTAAGTAGCAAATTTAAAAATGAACTAATTGCAAATACAGAAATCATTTTGAAATGATAAAAAAGCTATAGTACCAAATTGGATTTTGAAAAATCTGCCATCTTTGTATATTTTGTATTCCATATTTTGACATAAAAAAGTCAATTAGAAAGTCAAATGCACACAAGTTGCTTTTGCCTGCCTAATTAATAAAACTTGTTAACATAAAAAATAGTCATGCAGCAAAAGAAATCACATTTTACATAAATCGATTTCACAGTTTGCTCACTGACATGCTTATAAATTTAGCACTGCATGTTATTTACCAAATAATAGCAATTTGACATTTAAAGACACATACTTGTCTTCTCACTAGTTTATAAACTATAAACATTTTTACTGTCAAAGAACTAGCTATACATTAGAAGAAGGCAGATAAAATAGTCTGATTCTGTAATGAAGTGCTACATCTATTAATAAATACAGTACTACTTTATATTTTTTTTTGGCTAAAAATCAGTTTTACAGTAGGAAGCAGATAGATGTCTTATCACCTAGGATGCCAGCTCAGAAAGGAGGAAAAAGAAGCTGCATAGCAATACTGATAACTACCTTCCCACAAATAGAATTGCTCTGTATAGCTATGTTATGTGTACTTCCCTATCAGATAGCTCAAACTTCCTTCTTGGATGAATCTGTGTTTATAAAACAATTCAGCAATGCAAAACTACACACTAGATATAACAATAACTATTTCTGTGATTGGCACATGCAGATTGGTAACATCCAGTCCAGTATAAAAATGTGTGTCTCTGCCTAACTCAGCAATCTGACCCTTTGCCACTGAGGTAGTGAAACTCAGAGCGCCACTTGCCACTGGCCATTGAGAGAGACACACACATTTTAGATTACTGTCAATTGTACTTTCTGTGAAAGGACTGAGGATGGCAAAAGGCTTCCTAATTACTGCTTGGGTAGTAGGAATTTCAGTTGTGTGAAGAGCTGCACAGTTTGCCAGGAGGAGTAATTTTGTCATTGATTCACAACTGCCAAACTGTGATGTCTACTGATTTGGCAAGGGTGGCATGAAATGGGAGAAGCTCACGCCAACCATGCATCGACTCTTAGACATACTCCTGATCCATCTTGGAGGTAATGATTTGGGCCACAAAAGGTGTATAGGCTTAATTGATGCAGCTAAGTATGATTTGGCAGTACTTACAACAATGTTACTTGCCTGTAAAGTTCTGTATTTAGACATTAAAGAGAAAATGATCTAGAGAGGCCAGCAGCATGCAGCTGGACTTGAAAGATCATGAAGAAAGATAAGCATTCAGATATATGGCTTCCTTTGTGATCTGGGTATGCACACTGTGTGACACCCGAAAATTAAGCATTACAAAAATTGGCTTTATCTAAAAGATGGTGTGCACCTCTCAGACACTAGTAGTTCAGTTTTCCTGGGGGACCTCCAACATGGAATCTAAACAGTAATGTGATGTGGTCACATTGATCAACAGTACTCTCATGCTGCCCCACAAAGGCTCTTTTCAGAGCCTTTCATACCTTTGTCAAAAAATAGAAGAGATACATCTGCAAAATATACACCTACATTCTTTTTTCTTGTTTGGTAACACTTCTGAAAGCACAGGCTTTTAAAGAAGCTGAACCTTGAGAACTTCAAAGTGTGTGGGGATGAGGGAGGGATTGTGTTACCAAATGTACACTGGGAAGACACAACACAGATTCACACCTGCAAGAATGGTGCAGCCTCTGATTTGTGCATACACATAAACTTTAGACCCTCAGGGTTACCTGCATGAAAGACATAGGTTACATGCAACCTGCAAGGAATGTTACAGTTGTAAGAGCTTGGAGAGTACATAGATAGGGAGAATGAAAGTCTCACAACCTGTTCAGGGGCAGAAAGGGGGTTCAGACTTGTAGGAACAGAAAGGATGCTGAACCTAATTTCTGGGGGCAATGTAGGTGCAGACTATAACTGTTTGATGCAGACTACTTTCAGGCCACAATTATTTGGCATAGCAAAGCACGGTGCTGAAAGATCTGGCTCCAGTAACTGTGGAAGTCCTAAATACTGACCGCAAGTAGACTTGAGCAATCCCTCAGCCAGTACTCAGAAGGTTAACTCAGCAATTGGTCACTACGGACCATAGGAGACCATCATTACTGAGTACAGAAATGAGGGAAACATGATTGTGGGCTAAACTGAAACTATGGATGTTCCCTGCTGTGCCTACTAAGTGTGGCAACCACCCTTAATCAGTACAGGAATGTAAGGAATCCTGGCCACTGAGTACAGGGAAGTGTGCAGGTTGCTTACTGGGTACACACAAGGAAGTGTGCCCTACTAGGTGAGGCAGCAAATGTTAAGGACACTGATTGCCCTGTGCTGACTGAATGGTCACACTGTTTGAAAAGTGAAGAGAGGGACACAACACTTATTTCCAGCAATAGCAGCACAACAACAAGTGACATAACAGCTCAAGTGCCTTAAACAGATCTGCAATATGTAAGACTTGGACAAAGAAGTTACAAGTGTCACATGACATGTCTTGTTCAAATACATCCTGCCAATCAGGTAGTTTCATGACAAGACAGCAGTGTCATCACTCTATGCAGAAAGGACAGTAACTCACATGACATAATCAATCTTCCTTCAATGTTCTAGTCTGTCACTGTGCCATTTTTCTTTTTTGTACATTCTGTTTATATGCCCTACCTTCGGGGCATCTCTCAGGATTCCATCTTGAGGCACTTGACTCAACCACCTGCCTGAACCAATCTCTGGTTACTGCATTGGGTAAGCAGGGTTTAGGCTCTCCTGACCCCACAGAGAGGCCCCAGACCCCTGGGATAACCGGAGAATTGGCTGACCTTGGGCATGTGGTCAGACAACACACAGATGTTCACCGTCACCTCACTTGAAGGTAGGGTTTTTTTTCTTTCGTTTTCCCCCAAGAGCTTGGACATGCAAAGACATCCAGCCCAGTGTGTGCATGCTTCCACATGAACCTGGAGGATGTCCACTGAGCTCCAATCCCCTGCAAGCTGCACCCAAGCTCTACAATGTCCACAGCCTCTGTTAGGGTTAGTCAGAGTTGTGGGATGAGAGAACCCCCCCATCTAGGGAAGGAGAGCAGCCCTCAGGTGCTCCATCCTTCCCCATCCCCACTGCCCCCGATGACCCATGCTCACTACCAAACCAGGGTCACTGACGTGGCATGATGTGTGGCATCCAGTGCCTCACCCCTCAGTGCCACTGGGCCAGGTACTGTGCCACTTTTCACAGCTTTTATATTGAGCAGAGTTATGTAACATGAAACTCGTACTGCTAGTGAGAAAATGCAAAACAGGGTAAAGTCAGAAGTTAGTTATAGTTCAAAGATGAGCAGATAGTCCTTCATTAAATGCATCTCCTTTCTTTTTCTTATTTTTTCTCCTACAGCAGAAAAAAGAAAATGTCAAAGAACTGGTCAAACAAGGGGTACCCATCCTGGTGGAGGCTGTCCAGAAATATGGCAGTCAGACACTGTGGTGTGGGGCACAAACCTGCCACTGATGTAGAGGTGGACAAGAATCAATCAGTTCCTCAGTAAGCAAGACATCAATAAAGACTGCAATGCCTGTTGCCACAAGTGGAGGCAGGTGCAGCAAAGATTTTACAAGCTCAAAGCATTTGGCAGTGTCCAAGATGGGGACAACAAGTGGTACCAATGGGCCCACACCATGTGAATAGAGGCAAGGAAGCCAGAGATTGGTGACTGTCACTATGAAAGTAAGTACTGGAATACTATATCACTGGCAAAATAAATGTTAAAAAAATATTCCCGCCAGATATTACTTCTCTGTAGTAATAATAATACAATAAATGTTTTGGTAAGTGGGAAGAATATGTGTATTTGATATGATCAATCAATTATGTTAAGAGAGTAGTCTCAGTCTCATGCAGAATAGTCTACAATTGATAATGAAAAAGTATTTTCTATATTTTCATATTCAGTAATATCCTAGTAGGCATTGCATGAAATCATAAATGACGACATAGAAAATAATAACAGTTAACAAATAATAGAATGCAGAGTAATCAAAGCTCACACTATTGCAACTCTGTTTTGAGGCATAATACACAACTAAGTGCCTTTCACCATGTCACTGTTATTGAAATACAATTGAACATTATGCAGCATCTTTGTCTTAATGATATTGCATAGAGAAAAAAGACATATTTGGTTGTAATACACTTACCTCATAATATCTTTTATATCTTCTCTGTTTTCTCAGAACCTCTAGGCTTTCCTGTCCCAGGACCAGACAGAGCCCAGCTGGTACCAGATGCAGCAGATCAGGTGGAGGATCTGGCTACTGATGAAGAGATGTTAATCATTGAGCCTGTCGGTATGTAACAACTGGATAATTAAAGTAAGCACTATTAAATAGATATTTTGAGCACTAACAGGTACAGTGTTGTCATCTGCTAGATTAATGAGAATTGATATGCTTGCAAGGTAGGGAAAGAACCTTATCCATGATGCAGATTATATCAAAGCACTGTCCCAGCAAACTGCATGGTGCACAGTACTAGAACAATTTACCCCTCCTTCTGTGTTTCCCACATCTAACCACCACACTCATCCCATAATCCTTCTGTGTTCCATTAGCCCTTCCTATGCACTGTGCTTAGGCCCATGATGATGTTAGCCTCCATTTACTTCTGCAGACAACCAATTGGGTTATGGTGCATATAGTCATCAAACCAAGTGCTGTGCACAACATACTTGTACCTGGCAGCAGCCCTCCCACCACCACCAGCACATATCACACCCAACATGCAGATACGGTGTCTACAGAAGCCCACCTACACCCTATTGCATGCCACAGGACAGAACTTGATACTGAATTGCACACAACATTCTCAGTACAATGACTATTGGTAGAGACTGCTGTACCATTTTTATGATCTTTTTTAAATTACAGTATGTGATCACTATTCAGACATTTTGTATACAGACTTGCACAGTTCAATGACATGATGTATTTATACCTGTTGATATGCTTGAGGAGTTCAAAAGTGCATTCATTGTTGACACTACACCTCAGATGCAAGCATCAAGGGTAAACTGCACACATAGGATAAGATATCAAGCAGCATTGTCTCTTTCACTAAGTACCTACTCAATACAAACTGTGTAGTTTACAAAAGAACAGCTGAAAAGATTTGCAGACACAACTGTTATGCCAAGGTGCCATACTTGTTGAATACCTATCAGTGACAATGAACGTGGTATGATAGTATTACATGTTGTCCTCAAATAATCTGATTATGTTTCATATACTGTTAGAGTTTGAGTATATGGTTTCCATTGTGCATATCAGACTAACACGCTATAGCTAAGTAAGATAACAACACTAAGAAACTGCCAATGATATGATATAAAACAATGTGAATACTTTTGTTAGGATGGTTCGCAACCACCATGTTTATTAGTAGATCTTAACATTGGTTAATATGAAGCAATAGGTGGTGAAATGAAATACAATATAATATTCAATACAATAGAGTTTACCTAGGAGCAGTACAGTAACTGTATATAAATATATAACTAAAGCATACCCTCTTCATTTATTTCTGTATTACAGAACAACCAACACTCGGAGAGGGCACCGGTGGTGCCACAGAACAGAGCACAGAGGAAGGGACAAAGAAAGACCCAGCCCATGCGTTTCCCAAACTGAAGTGTCACTCTGTGCTGGTAGCTCCGGCACCAAACAATACCTCGGAGAACAGCCCCAGCCTTGTCAATCCAGAGTAACCAGCTCTGCTACAGGAACCTCATCTCGAGCTGTAGAACATAAGTGAAAAAGCCTGTTTCCTAAAATATTATTTTATGATACTTAACTGCACTTGTCCAAGTCATCTCTTCTTTTCATTGTAATCACTTTGCTGTAGCACACAGGAGGGACCCAAAATACAGCAAGTAACATTCAGAAAATGATTACGCCCTACTTTTGCAGATCAGCTCCCCCAGCAGGTATACACACAGAAGCATGAGAAGTGTGGCAGAACAATGCCATTCATGTCCATACTATTTGACAGGCATCACACTATCATATCAAATGGGAAAATAACTCCCTTTTTCCTGATTGGCTCAAAATATGTTCTACCCTTGTGTTCAGAGAGGCCTAGCAATAGCTAAAAAAGGGTTTATACATATATGAGCACAAGGAATTGTGGCATGAGAAAGTTAGACACAGTCAAAAGACCACAAGCAATGAGAGCACCTGGCAATCATGCCACAGAAACAGAGGGTGCAACCAAAAGTATTGTGGGGTTATGCAAGGAGCTCTGCCCCCACACTACCGATATTAATATAATCACCTCTGTAGCAAGGCACATTGGGGAGGTGGAGGCAGAGAGATGCCCTCACAGCATCATGCCCACAAATCCCAGACATGCACTTGAGGTGTGCCCACATTACAGTGCCCTTGTTCCCACATCCTTGTTCATGAACCCTTTTGACAGGATTCCTAAAAAAAGGGGATTACCTGTCAATTGTAACAACTCACTTGCAAAATCTATAAGGCATTTACTATCTAATTTCTGGCACAAAAACATTTGCCACCTTTACTCATATAAAAAACCTCTGCTAGGTCTTACAATATAAAATGCAATTACATTAAACAAAGTAAACAAATAATTTAATGCTATTAACACTCATACACCTCCCCTCCAAACACACATACAGAACTTTAAAAATATCAGTTACTGTTCAGATTTTCCATTACTTATGTTTGTTTGATATCCATAGAAAAATATCCCTCTCGTACCCTTGCCAGTTTGAAAGTTAGATCTCTGCTCCTTACTTGCAAAAAATAAAATGGAGGTTCTAGCTCCCCTTGACACATCTATGTATGAGTGTGGAGCTCTAAAAAATATTAATTGATGTATACTATGTCACTATTGCATCTTTGTGGGATTACGGGGGGATTCTGCCACTGGAATAATGCAGAGTTTTGAATTTTTTCACTGCATAGTAAAAAAAATAAAACAATATCCGGAATGTATGTTGCAAACCATCCACAATATTATGAACAGATAAAAGATGTATAACAATAATTGAGAAAACTGAGTATGTGCACTAGCTTCATCTTACATAATGCCAAACCTTGTTTATTGTACATCACAATCATCCCATGAGAGCTGGTTATGCATACTGAGCAGACACTTCATCAGTTATAATCACTGAAATGTTCTGCAGCTGCAGTCTTGTTTTCATACAGCGCTTAAACTGGCAGTTATTTATTTATTTATTTTAAAACAAGCTATAGTGTGCTATACTGGTATCTGATAAAATTGTTGATAGATAACAATGAATCACTGAATAAGTAACATTAACTTAGCACTAGTATTCTTAAATGTGACAATAAGAGTTACGCAAACACAGAATATGTTTCTAACTACATACTTTTATTTCTCTTTCTATAGCTCTACATCCACAGTTCCAACATATTGTTGCTGCTGTCACAGGTAAATCATCACTCTTTTTAAAAGAGTACTGCACTACACTATAAATTATCCAATCACAACATAACCACAACTCTGTTTCGAACAGACAGACAGGTCCCCCCCCCGAAACATGTTTGAAGTACTGTACCAGAAATGCTGTACAATACTTGCACAGATACTGTCAATGTCAACATATTAATACCCAGCCAATCCATACCAATAATCCAGGTAGCATGGATTCACTGAGACAGAGGTCATCTGAAACAAATCTGACAGATTTCTTTGGTTGACCACAGAATTAGATCAGGGTGGAGTGGTAGATGTGGTCTACCCAGATTTGGGTGAGGCCTTCGATTCCATTCCACATAGGAGACTCATAAACAAGATGGGCATTCAAGGAGCAGGACTGAAGGTGGTCACCTGGCTAAAGAACTGGTTGGGGAAAAGGTGACAGAGGGTGGTGCTAAATGGAATCCACTCCAAGGAAGGGAAGGTGACCAGTGGGCTGCCATATGGATCAAAACTGGGACCAGTCTTTATTAGCAACTTTGCAGAGGGGCATCAAAGGATGGTATGCCTTTTTGTGGATGACACCAAGATCTGTAATAGGGTAGACACCACAGGAGGGTTGAAAGCATGAACATGGATCTAAGGAAACTAGAGGATTGGTTAAGAGTGTGTCAACTAAGTTTCGATGCACAGAACTGCAAAATCGTGCTTGGGGCACAAAAACTCAGGGGCAGAGTACAAAATGGTGGGAGTGGTACTGGTGACTATCGTACTGGTAGGGTCCACACACAATATGATATTTGTCATGCACCCAAATTGTTCACTTCATTATAATAACTGTATTTCTTGTATAGAGTATTGCTGTTTTTTCTGCATCTGAATATTTCTTATAAAAAAACAGGTATAAATTTGAAAACTGAAGATTCTTCAAGGTTCCAGTCTCAGCAACATGGTATTTATCCTCTTGTGTGTGTCATTTTCAGCTGTGCAACAGCAGTGCTACTGCCCCCTAGCATCCCCCTACACAATACAGCTTGCATGCTATTCTTGCAGCATACCTCCATGCCCAGAGACTGTGCCTGTTACCACCATAATATACTGGGACCGGTCCTCTTTAAAGTCTTTATTAGGGATCCATGACACGACGGCGAAGACTTTTTTCTGATGTGACACCACAGCAATAGATTTATGTCGACCACAAATTGCAGCCAGCACAAATCCGTTTGGAAACTGTCTGTCTTTTTCAGGGCTTTGCCCCCAAAACACTCATGCAGGGGACTCTTCCCCCCACACCCCCCATAACTGAAGATTATCAACTCCAAGTTGAAGTTGATTCAGAGAGGGGGCAAACCCTGGAGAAAGCAGTGCCAGGGTCCCACGGGTACATTACAATGGCAACATAGACTCGCTGCTGTAATGTATTTCGCTTTCAAAATGTTGCTGCGGCATCAGCATCTGCTTCATTTTCAACATTGCAGAGAGGCTTGAAGGAAGGCATGCCTTTTTGCAGATGACACTGACATCTACAATAGGGTAGACACCCCAGTGGGCTGAAAATGATGATCGTGGATCTAAGGAAACAAGAGGAGTGGTCAAAAGTGTGGCAAATAAGTTTCAATGCAAAGAAGTGCAAGATCATTCACTTGGGGCACAGAAATCCAGAGGTAGAGTACAAAACAGTGGGAGTAGCACTGGTGACTGCCATACTGGATGGGTCCACACACAATATGAGATCTGACATGCACCCAAGTTGTTCACTACTTCATATTAACTGCATTTCATGTATAGAGCAATACTGATTTCTTTATATCTGAATAGTTCTTGCAATAAACAGGTATGAATTTGAAAACTGATGATTCTTTGATGGTTCCAGTATCAGCAACATGGTATTTAGTATATTTTGTGTGTCATATGCACCTAGGCAACAATGGTGCCATTGCTACCTAGCATCCCCCCCCCCACACACACAACACAGCTTGCATGCTATGCTTGTAGAATACCTCTGTTCCCAGACACTATGCCTGTTACCACTGTGCTATACTGCTACAAACTCTGTTCTGCATGGTCTGTATATAAGCCAGATTGTATACTGCATTTAAAGCTAGTGGTGATGGTCTCTTCTACAAAAAATAGCCATATTTCCAAACTTTTAGAGTCATAGCTCCTAACACAGCACTCACTAATTGTAATCATCTTTCCTAGAACCTTTTTATGACTGTGGGCATAGCCCAACAGGAGTACTGCATTCAGAAAAGGGCTGATGTCATCTTTGCTACCAACCAACATGATAGTGTTAAAAATAGATTCCTCTGCTAAAGCCTCATTACTACGCTGCCTGTGTGTGTGTGTATAGTAAGCATTAGAGCACTATTTTTCCTCTGGCTTGAGGAGTTAATTGAGCCCACAGAAAGTTAACTCATTATCTTCTGGCAGTCATTCTGTGTCAGATTACCAATGGATAGTACAGATATCATAGAAGGCTACTGGAAATCGAATGGGTTAAACACTTCCTGGAACTTTCTGCATAACAATTTTCCCTAGGTACCTATGAACACAGCACCTCGTTAAGTCATTTAACACTACCATCATTAGAGCAGTCAGTGTGCTTCTTTGCAGGACATTGCATAGCAAGAGTCCCAGTATTTTTTTTTTCAAATAATACACCAACTTCATTCTCTGGCAGGCAGTTCTGGGCTACTGTATATATTCTACTGAATGTTCTTAACCTGCAATTTGTGACTATAGGTGTTTACAACTGAATGACAGTAACCACATTTGCTTCACTTGCAAATAGGTAGGCATTTGTGTGTCTAATTTTTGTTTGACTTACTGTAGGTTCCACATAAAATCTGATAAGTTCATAACATGCTGTATTGTGATTCAGTGAACTGATAAATGGGGTGGGGGGTTGGTTTCTTTTACAAATTCATTTTTCCTGACCATGGATATACTAAAACAAAAATGTATCTACTATTTTTTTTTAAATAAGGAGTTTAGCAGTAATTTAGTTGATATGGTAAAAAGAGCTGCTCCCTGGAAAGTTATCTAGTTGGGGGGGCTACTACAAGCAGAATGGGACTTCATAGATGGAGAAGCTCGTTAGCAGCAGAAGCAGCATGTTGGCATTAAAAGCTTAGTACCATGGATGTACAGGCACCAATATTTAAGCATGACTTTGGTAGAGAATTTATTGTGACTGGGAGGTGAGGGAGTAAGTCTTAGTACTTTTAGCATAATGGTTTTCTGAAACTTCGGCCTTCAATGTGTTAAACTCTGCATCCATCTGTACAGTATATCACTGAGCCACATGCAGTGGGGTATGGGTAAAACCCAGATCACCAGACCTAGACCAGAGCTGTAAAATCTGGACTAGGCACAGCTTGTGCAAATATTGATGATTCACTCACTCCAGATGTTCTGGTCTGGCTTTTACCTATATGGTCCGTTCCTGACAGTTCTGTTTTTAACCATGCCAAGGAAGGGTTAAAAAACAGACTTCAAGGAGTGGACCAGATATGTAAAAGACAGACTGAAGAGAGCAGCCAGTGTGACCAGATCAGCAGTATTTGTACAAGTTGCACCCAGTATGGCCAGTTTAGATTTTTACAGAACTGCTGTGGTGCAGGTCTGTCAGTCCAGTTTTTAATCAATCAGTCTTTATTTTATACTGAAAGGCATGTGAGCAAACATGGGCATTTTCACAAACATCCAGTTTAGCATAAAAAGAGAACAGAACACCAGGTCAAACAATTACATAATAAAATACAGTATATACAGGTTTAACAAACAGATCTTATACAGAGATCTTGAGGGATATACAGAAGAAAGGGGAAGCAAATAAATAACAGTGACAAATTTACAGAATGGGTTACAGTTGGAGGTACAGTTCAGGAACATGAACAGTTGGGTGATGCATCGAAAAGAAGATGTGCAAGTCCTGCAGCACCCAGATCCTGCATGCTGACTAGCATTCCTGCTGTGTGATGTGCCACAGCCCCAAACACCTGGCCAAAGATTGCACAGCTTGCCAATCCTTCAATCAGGCCACATGGATTAGGCACCAGAAAAAGCATGATGCCCACTTGCTGGAGAAGTGCCCAGCTTTGATGGAAAAGGAGCTGCAGAATTTGCAGAAAAAATATTCTTCTCCAACACCAGAATCTAAAAAGAAATAAAAGGACAAGGAAGGACACTGACACTGGGCTAAGTCTCAATCCACTTGACGTGACCATCGGGCACCACTGACACCAGATGGGCCTCCACTTCCATAAGTACCCATATTGCCAGTCTCCTACTGCTCCGGTGGATCAGAACAGGGCCTCCCTGCCTGCTTTACTCACAGTGCAGTCGGGCCTCTTCTTGGATGATGGAACCCCTTCTTGTGCTCCTTAGGCCCATATCTTTTTCAGGCTCTATCACCAACAGCCAGGTTAATTAGTTGCTCCCCAGCACCACCGAGGAGCACATGGTCACAGCCAGTAAACTGGACTCCAACTCCACTGTTGTCTGCATTGCCCTGGCCAATATATTGGACATTAGCTCTTCTGATGTCTGCACTGCCTCGCTGAAAAGTTGCTCCCTGGTTCCTCTGGGGACTGCATAGCTGGTGCTCTCCCACTGGGGTCGCAGTATACCCCCGGCATTGAGTTGAACCAACTGCTGTACATACAACAGTCTTTTGAGGGTTGCTCACTCCCACTGACACAACCAGACCCTCTGGGCATTTCTGCCTGAGGTGGGCACTAATCTGGAGGTTCTCTCTCCTTTGCCAGGTCAGTCTCTTCCTGATTCACCCACTGGGCCTGTTGTTAATTCCTCTAGCGACCTTCCATCGGGACCTCCTCAGCCCAAGCCCCCTTGGAAAAACCAGGTTCCACCATCTTGCACTCTTCACAAAATGGTTTAGACTCCCAGCAAGCACTCCGTGGACTCTGACTTGTCCTCTAGCACTTGTATACATGCATGCACCTATAGAGCCTCAGCCAAAGGATTCCCAGAAGTCCCCTCCAGGGAACCATTGAATTGCAGAATTCCTCATAACTATACAAAATACCTGTGGTTGGGCTATCCAGGAACAGGATCCAAAATGGAAAATCTTGCAGAGCATCTAGACATGACTGACACAGCTCCTATGCCAATACTGCCTTGGACTGGGCCCCATGAAGACCGGATGTCCACTATCTGACAACAGCCTTCCTCCATTCCTGCTGTCTCAAAAAATGCAGACAGGATGTACCACCCCAGATGGGGTCACACACATTACTGGCCATCCTAATGCAGACTCAGTTGTTATCATACCTGCCCTCGACCAGTCCTCTAAGCCTAACATTTGAGAATGTCTCCTTCTGATAAGGAGTGTAAGCAGCTGTACAATTTCAGTCACAAGATACATTCCTCCTCTACTTGTGCCCTCAGGTCCCTTAATTATGTGGCTTATATGGTTTCCTATCAGAAATCTTCCCTGGCCTCACTTAAATCAAATATGGAAGCTATCCAGGACCAGAAGCTTAAGGTCAAGATTGCCAAGACCATGAGAATGGCTAAAATCTTCTGTCATCATGCCCTTCAGGCCACTTATGACACAGAAGACTCAGTTGCTCACACCACAGCCACTGCTGTCTGCATTAGGTTATATTCATGGCTCAGATTGCTAGCCTGGCACAAAACATCCAGAACTCCATACTAGATGCCCCTTTCAGGGGATTTGTGCTACTCAGAGGTGATGCTAAGGAAGGATGTTATCTCTGAAATGTAGGACTGAGGTAAATTCATCCATGGTGTTCCCTTCATGTACCGAGAGGGTTATAAAGGCAAACAGTCTTTTCTTTAGCAACAGGGATGGCAGAACAAAGAGGTCCCTGCCAAAGACCAGGCCAAATGCTGATATCCCACATCAGGAACCCCTATTCCCCCTGCCAAGTCCCAGAAGACCCCCGGAGGAACTGCTGACTCCCTCACCTCAGCCTCCTGACTTGTGGGGGACTTCCCTTCCTTCTACAGATCCTCTAGGGGAACCAGTGTGTGAGGAAGCTTTGCCCTCCACCTTCTGGGGTCACAGGACATAACCACAGACTCTTGAGTTCTTCAGTTAATAGCAAGAGGTCACACCACAGAGTTCCTAGACAGGTCTCTGGACAACCCACCAGGCCTCTCCAATTATTCTCCAAGACAGCTGTCTCTGATAGGGGACGAGATCCAGGCTCTTCTAAAAAAGTCAGCCATAGAGCCCATGGCTCAGGTACAGATAGAAAGGGTACTACTTTCATTTCTTCCTAGTGCCTAGTGCCCAAAAAGAAGGGTGACCTACTGTAAGAAGCATCTTTAACCTCAGTACACTCAACCTGTACATTGAGTGCAAGAGGTTCTGCATGCTCACCATTCAGGGGTTTCCACCCCTGCTCCACAAGAGCCATTGGCTATGTGTGCTGGACATGCAGGATGCTTACCTGCACACCTCTGTCTTCCAGGCCCACCACCACTTTCTGCAGTTTTCCTTCCAGGGTGAACATTACCAGTTCAAAGTTCTCCCTTTTGGCCTATCCTCAGCACCTCAGGTTTTTACCAAGTGTCTAGCAGTAGTGGCTGTAGCCCTATGGCTCAGAGGGATCCAATTGTGCCTGTATCTGGATGATTGGCTTCTATCGGCCCATCACAGAGCAATCTGAGGGAATCACTCTCCTTTACCCTGGACCTCTTTTCCAGACTTGGAATAACAGTCAACTAGCCCAGGTCCCACCTCTCCCCTCCCAGTGCCTACAATTCATTTGGGGTTGTGCTAGATATAGTCCAGGGCAGGGCCTTCCTCCCATTGGACAGAGTGAAGACCCTGCAGGAACAGGCCAGATTAGTGGCCAACTCAAGCTAGACCACAGCCTGGTCGATCCTCCATCTTTCAGGATAATGGCAGCTGTGATCCCTACAGTTCCTCTTACCAGACTACTTATGAAGGTAACCCAATGGACTCTTCATGTCCAATGGGATCAGCGGCTGGACAACCTGGACAGAATCCTAATGTCCGGGTACATGAAGAAGGATCTTCTTTGGTGGCAGGAGTTTTCCAATCTCTCCATGAGGGTTCCTATTTCAACTCCCTGATCCTACCATGACCCTTACAATAGATGTTTCACATCAAGGCTGGGGAGCCCACCTAGGAGATAATCAGACTCAGTGAAGATGGTCTCAGCTGGAAGTATCTCTACTCATCAATGTGTTAGAAATAAGGGCAGTACTGTATGCCCTCCAGGCCTTCCACCTTCCTCTATAACCAGGGACACTCCTCATTCAGAGCGACAATATGTCTGTTGTCTGGTACCAGAAAAAACAGGAAGGCACTCACTCATACCCTCTATGCTGCGAGGTGATGAGAGTGTGGTATTGGGCAGTCCAGCCTGACCGCTGCCTGACTGCTGTCTATGTGCTGGGCACCAGCAACATCCTTGCAGACAGTCTCAGCCACACCACTGTCAGGGCTTGTGAGTGGGAGCTACATCAAGAGGTGTTTGAAAACTTTTTCAACCTGTGGGGTTGGCCAAAGATAGACCTCTTCATCTCCCCATCCAATGCAAAACTACCCAATTGTTGCTGACTCGTTCCAGGGCATGGTGTTTTCTGGTGAGATGCACTGTCTCTGTGCTGGACAAGGAGGTTCTTGTATTCCTTTCCTCCCTTCTCAGTGCTTCAGAGGGTTCTCCTGAAGCTACAGGTGGAAGGGGCTTACATGATTCTAATATCCCTTCTTTGGCCTCATCAGATTTGGTTCCCTCTGCTTCAACAGCTATCGATGGAACCCCTAGTACCTCTGCCTCTCTGCCATGATCTTCTGACTCAAGAGCTGGACAGACTGGTGCATCTAGGCCTCAAATCCCTCCAGCTGCACATGTAGCATCTTTGGACACATGTGGAATAACTCTCATTGTTATTGTTTTACAAAAATTGTCAACTGTGCAGACGCATTTGTAAAAAATGTATTATAATAGTGAGACTTTTTGAAATGTTATTTGACTTACCATACTCATTCTTGTCTACCCACTTACTCAGTCTCCTGCTTGTTCTGTCCTTGCACTAACTAATTCCTGTTGCTTCATATCAAGGGGTTGTTGATTTTCATATTGTGTGTGCCTGGGGTTGAGTAGCAATAAAAGATAAGCTATGAAATACCCTCAATAACATACCTACCCCAGTTTAGTTTTACTTGATGCCCATTTTAGGCCTTGTACATTAATATATTCCTTCAAGAGAACAGTTTGTAGTGAAATGTGTAAGATTTGCATTGATATTTGGGTATATGCATGTTTATATTATACAAATTATGTGTGTGAACTGTATAGCAATCTCTAAAAAAATCAATTAAACACATCAAATGTCTTCAAAAACATGTCTCAACATTGTGTTTATCTTCTACCTTGTCACAACATACAGTTGTCTCAGCAGTGTTTTCAGTTAAGGTACAGTACTTTAATGTATATGATGGCCTGGTTCTGTTGAGTTGATTGCTATAACAGTGCATAGAATAAAATGTGAAACATATAGGTAACTGTAATACAGATGGTGGCATTGTTTTTAAATCTGCCCTCTCTCAATGTACTGTACTTTGATTCAAATAGTGTATGCAACAGCAATTCATGTTTATGTTTAAGCCCTTGAAACACCCTTATCTAGTTAATGCATTCATAGTTGTAGTGGCTCTGCCAGGGCTTGTTATAATGTATATTAACTACAGGGTAGTTATCCCGCACTTGGGGGATTGAGAGGGAAACGCCATTGAATGGCTGATAGGACACAAATGTGTCACAGAAGAGATGCTGGCAGCACCCTAGTGGACCTGTATAAGGTCCACTGCCATGCCACTGTGTCCAGCAGGCACCTTGATGCACATACGCATACCAATGTGTTAGAGAAACTGTCCCCATGCTGTTCACCTTGG
Organism: Neoceratodus forsteri; assembly: GCA_016271365.2. NCBI lineage: Eukaryota > Metazoa > Chordata > Ceratodontiformes > Ceratodontidae > Neoceratodus > Neoceratodus forsteri. Next base: position 1,025,715,419 of record CM028129.1, read on the forward strand.
AGTGGAGTGGCACCTTAATAGGGAAGTTAGCTAAGAGACAGCTGATTCAGGAGGTCAGTAACACCAGCACTAGAAATATGCTGTATGAGATCCACTGCCATGCCACTTATGTTTACCCAGAGATCCCAAGTGCCACTACCATGCACAGATGCTCAAGTTTGTACAGGGGGCACCCAAATGTACACTGTCCACAGTTCCACTGTCATGCTCAGATACTGACAGCCATGACAGTGTCCTGAAGAGCTATTCAGAGGTACACTATCTAGCCAGTGTGTTAATGGGTCACTCACATATTGCACACCACAGGATAAAACCACTGCAAGCGCAAAACCACAAACTGCTCTATAGAGACATATAGAGATACCACCAGTATACAAGTATGGCATACACTTCATTGATATCATGTTAAGGGGCCACCAGAGCTTGCCACAAGGCCACAGCACTGAAAGAGCATCCTATCATAGACCCACAAGGAGGCTGCCAAAGACACGGCTATCAGGAGGGAGGAATGCAATGTCTCACTGTTCAAACAGCATCCATAACAGAGACCAACCAATACCTTGTCAACAACGTGCAGTTGGCAGAGGGGAAAAAAATGCGTTAGTCAACAGCGGTGGTGTGACATACATAAGGGGTAGCACCACAACCCCAATGATATCCTTTTACACCCCCTACCATACCAGTGTGTTAAAGGGACACCCACAAGCTGACCACATGGCACACAATTGGGAGGGGGGAACAAAGACTCAGTCAACAGCACTGTTGTGACATATGCAAGAGACAAATGGGTAGCATCAACAACCTAATGGTATAGTGTGAGACCCCTTACCATATCAGCGTATTTCAGAGTCGCCAACATGCTGGGCACACAGCACACAGTTGGAAGGTGGGAGGCAGGAATGAGTCAGTTAACATCACTGGAGTGACATGCACAAGAGACAGAAGGGGTACCACCACCACCACCCTAATGGTGCTGTTCAGGGCTTCAGTTAACTCCATTTTGGGAGTATTTGACTCCCAAAAATAAGGCAAAAACTTCCAAAATAAAGGGAAAGGAAGTCATTGACTTCCAAATGTAAAAAACAAAATTGGATGACTTCCATAGCTGAAGGCACAGAAACTAAGAAATTATGGATTTTTCTAAAATAAATTGTATTTTACCACTAATATTTGTATTAACATCAAAAAAGTGATCCTTCTTAGAGTACTGGCTTTCAAATTGCGGGATCTGAGAAGTATTTTGACTTCAAAAAAATTGCAATGACTTTCAGATTTTGACTCATGGAAGTATCTGACTTCCACAAAAAATAAATTAACTGAACCCTGGTGCTGTGTGAGACCCCATTCCATAGCAGTGTGTCGCACAACCACCCACATAAGGGGCACAGTGCTTCTCACATATTACAGTGGTTGACATTTGCATACTGCACTCTCAACTCATTAACCAATGCAATCATTTTACTATGGCAACACTGCAAATAATCAGACTGATCTTATACTGAAACTCCTGCAAGTATGGCAGGACAATCCAGCATATCTTGCATGATTATGACTATGAATTTGGGAGGGCAAGTAGTTGGGACAGCTCGCCAACCTCGTCCAACTCGGGTGCTGTTATGCAATGCCAGATCTGTCTGCAACAAGACTGGTCTTATTTCAGATTTTGTTGCTAGGGCAGATCTGTTTTGCATTACCAAGACCTGGTTGGATGGTAATGTGGCCCTTTTTTTGAGGCTGCTGTTCCCACTGGGTACTCGGTTGTACATTGCCCGAGATTGGACCGTGGGGGGTGGGGTCTGTTTCAAGACCGAATTGGGCCTAACTGGTGTACCAGTTGAGGAGGCCAGGTCATTTGAGTGTACTGTGGTAGTTTGTGTTGGGTGCAGGATCACCCTCATCTACCATCCACCAGGTGATGAGAAGCTATTCCTGCAGGAAATAGCAGACTTCACCGCTGACATAGCTTTAGAGTCACCCAGACTGATGGTTCTGGGTGACTTCAGTGCCTGGGTTGAGGACGAATCTTCACTTTTTGGTCAACATTTCCTCCAGGTGATGACATCTCTGGGCTTGTTTCAGGTTGTTTCCTCGGCTACACACAAGGGAGGTCACTGTCTTGACCTGGTCTTCCTCCTGGAGATTGAGGCCTCCGATTTAGTGGTGAAACCAGTCGGTTGGTCTGATAATTACTTAGTTGGGTTCAATTTTGTAGCCCCCCTGGGTAGGTCAGCCCCTGTGGAGTTGGTCAGGTATCGCCCTTTGCGGGATGTGGTCCCTGAAGACTTGATGGTGGTTATTGACCTCTCGTTGTTGGACGAGTCTTGAACTGATCCTGAGCAGTTGGTAGTTGCCTATAATGGGGCCATATCTTCAGCCCTTGATCAGATTGCTTCTGTCTGAGTTCACCCCCTTCCATGTCACCCTGAAGCCCTGTGGTATGATGGGGCTCTGAGAGAGTTGCGGAAATTGGGGCATAGGTTAGAGCATCATTGGAGGAAGACTGCCGCTGATGCCGACCACCGTATTTTGCTACAGCATTATAAACTCTGCCAAACAGACATTTCCCATAAGAAGGCAGAATTCCTGTCCAGGGAAACTTCTGTCACATGGAACCGACTGGCTAAATTCTGCAGAACTGTTGACAGGCTGTGCAACCCAGCCTGTAGGCAGCTCTGTTGAGTTTTTACACAAACAGATTGTGATGAGATCGCTCACTTCTATGCGAATAAGGTCGACGACATCAGGAGGGAGTGCCACCAACTTCACTCTAAGGGGCTTGCTGTTGATCGGTGCTCTGTCGCAGAGCCCAGAGTTTCCTGGAGTACCTTTGACCTGCCAGATTTGGTAGACATTATGAGGATTGTTTAGGACATGTGTCCTACGTGTTGTAGTTTAGACCCAGGCCCTACTTCCCTGATTTTGGGTTGTAGTGAGATCATTTGCCCAGTCTTAGCTCAGATTGTCCAGTGCTCTTTAGATATGGGTGAACTCCCTAGCTCCCTGAAGGAGGGGGTGATGATCCCCCTTCTGAAAAAAAGCTTCTTTAGACCCAGAGAACCTAGCAAACTACAGGCCTATCTCTAACCTCCCTTTTATGGGGAAGGTTATTGAGAAAGTTGTGGCTGCTCAAATGGATAACCATCTAACCATCCATAATGTATATGAACCTCTCCAATCTGTTTTTTGTAAGAGGCATAGAACTGTGACTGCTCTGGTTCGGGTGCTCAATGATCTCCTGATGGCGAGAGATCAGAGACACCGTTCTATCTTGGTTCTCCTGGATCTATCATCAGCTTTTGATAATGTGGATCATGGGGTTCTGCTCGAACACCTGAGGTTCATCTGTGGGCTGTCAGGTACAGTCCTCCGATGGCTTTCATCTTTCCTCACTGGAAGAATGCAGAGAGTGGTCTCAGATTTGTTGTCATCCAGGGCTTTCTGTCTGCCTTGCAGGGTACCTCAGGTTCGGTGCTGTCCCCCATGTTATTCGCAGTATATATGCTACCCCTCAAAGACATTATAAGATGGTATGAGCTGAGGTTTCACTGCTATGCTGATGATACCCAGCTCTACCTGTCTTTTGTGCCTGACCAGGTTGGTGCTATCTCGGTACTGAACAACTGCCTGGCAGAAATCCAAGAGTGGATAAATTCCAGTGGTCTAAAGTTGAACCCAGGAAAGACTGAGGTTTTGGTTGTGGAGCCAGGTCATAGGGTAGAGGGATTGAGGACTGGGCTCCTTTCCAGTTTAGTGCTGGGGGATGCCCAGATTCTCACCTCTGAACGGGTGCGTAACCTGGGAGTGGAGCTTGACGATGGTCTGACTCTTCGATATCAGGTATCGGCAGTTGGCAAGCTGGCCTTTTTCCATCTTAGGAATATTGCCAGGATTAGGCATCTTGTTCCATACAGTGACCTGCCTGTTTTGGTCCATGCCTTTGTGACATCGTGCCTTGATTACTGCAACTCCCTTTATCTAGGGCTTCCTGGAGTTGATATCTGCCACTTGCAGCAAGTGCAGAATGTGGCAGCATGTTTGTTGACTGGGGCATCTAGAAGATCTCATATCACCCCTGTGCTTACAAAGCCCTACATGGATTGGGTCCTGATTACTTGAAAGAGCTTCTGGTTCCTTACACCCCTTTGCGACAGCTCCGCTCGGCAGACGAAGGGTTGCTAAAGATTCTGGAGGTTAACTTAAAGTCATCTGGTGCGTGTGCCTTTGGATTTGCAGCACCTACCCTTTGGAATTCTCTGCCCCGTCAGCTCCGGGAGTGCAGGACAGTGGGGAGTTTTAAGCAGGCACTAAAGACTTTTTTATGGGGAAAGGCATTTCCTGTTTTATTGTGATTTTATACTAGATGTATTTGTATATGTGTTTTGTTTGTATCAACATTGTACAGTGCTTTGAAATACTGAATGGTGCTTAAGTAAATAAATTTTGTTATTATTATTATTATATTATTATCATTAAAAAAAAAACTGTGTACACTCCCCGACACAATTAAATGCATAGTGCTTGCTTTCCAGTGTTACTCTTTTTAAAATATTTTCTACATTGTAAATCTGAGATTGCACCCACCAACCCCCAATGACCCCGCCACACTTGTCTACTCATATAATATGACAAAGACAGTATTTAGTCAGAATGTATGTAGGCATGCTTCTTTTATATTTGCTGTCATGTTTAATGAGGAATCCCCCGGAGGCAAACAACAATGCATGAATACATCCTTCCCACTTTGGCAGTGTCTTAAGTTATACCCATGAAATTTCTTGTACTGGACTAGCCTGTACATGTGTGAATCTACTCACTGTTAGGTGACATGGACTTTTTTTTTATATATAAATGTGTTTTAACCCAGTTCCTCTTTTATAGGTGAATTGCATTTTGACAGCTTCCTATAGCTTTTTATTAATGTGTTTGCTGTAATACTACGCACATGTGTTTTTAAAAGCATTAATTAAATAAAAACTACATTATGAAATGCACTTGTACTGTCCCTAACTATTAGAAAAGGGATGGAAATCAGTTTTTATATTGTTTTTTGTGATACTGCTGTTTCTGGGAATGAACGAGTCATAACAAAACAATAGATAGCAAGAAGCACTATTTTTTGTATCAACCAATATGAAAAATGGTAGAAGCGAGTCATGAAAAAAGATTTAAAAAAAAGAAAATACACATTTGGCCATGATTTTTCCAACACTTAACAGCAGAATCCACCTTTTGTGGTCCCAATGAGCAACAAACATCTATTGCTCTGTGTGTACAACTCCATTTTTGTAGTTGTCAAACTTTTTTTTTAGCAGAGACAAAATGGCAGTACATGAAAATCCTCATTGAAAAAGGACAACCACCATTAAGCAGCACCATTTTTTCATATCAACCAATATGTAAAATGGTGGAAGCAAGTCGTGAAAAAATGTAAAACAAAGAAAATACACATTTGCCCATCATTTTTCCAACACCTAATGACGGAATCCACCTTATGTGGTCTTGATGAGCAACAAACATCTGTTGCTCTGTGTGTACAACCCCAGTTTAATTAGTTGTCACTTTTTTTTAATGGAGACAAAATGGTGGCATACAAAGAAAAAACTCACGAAAAGGATTTCCCCATACAAAAACTTCATAGAGCTATTTTGAAGTGTTTTCTGAGCATGCACAGAACCTAAATTTTTTTAATTTAATAATGTTGGAATGGATTAATATTTTTCAGAAAACCAGTGAAAGGCACATCTGTGGAACAAGCCCTTTCTACCCTGAAAATTTCAGACCAAAGCTCCAAACCATCTGGGCACAACACGATGACAAAAACAAAACAAACAAACAAAAAAAAAACAGTAGAAGAAAATGGCATTTTTACATTTTGTCACTGTCCTCATCTCAGAATCCACATATCCAGTTGGAATGAAACTTGACAAGTCAAGACATCTCCACAGTAACATGCATGCAGACTTTTGTCCACATCTGTTGAACGGTTGCAAAGATATTAAAGTGCACAATTTGGAGTTTAACATTAAACTGCTTACTCAACCCTAACTACAGTGGTGCTACCACATCACTAGAATATCCAGATAGATAGATAGATAGATAGATAGATAGATAGATAGATAGACAGACAAAGCTATAGATATAGATACAGATATAGAGAAAAGGACAGGGTAGTGTGTGATATGTAAGCAATAAGGCATGAAGGGGTGTGTGTAAAACATATTTTACAGCATGGCCAGGGGTGTAGTAAGGCACAGGGCTGAACGCCAAGTGACTTCAGTGCCTTATTGCACTTAAAATCTCCTTTTTTTACTTTTTACCATAAGGAATAGCATGTTTGTTATCATGTTTATTTGTAGAAACAATAGATTTACTTGTGTGCATTTGTAATAAAATAGTCCTTCTGCCCACCGCAAGTAATACCATTGATGATGTCATTGTATTATTGCCTACTTTCTTCTTCCTGCTTTTTTCTCTCTGTTTTTCTTCACATTCAAGATATGAAATGTTTATCATGGAATGTTTGCCATGGAATACATGGATTAAAATTCTACTCAGTTCCACTGGCAGAATGTTTGTCTCTTATCACACTGAGCACACAGACAACAAATGCCTTTGTTACAGCTAGAGACTCAATTATCTCACTGTTAGGGCAAGAAGAAGAGAGTTCCCCAATGAGCAGGTAAAGACAGAATTGAGATTGTTCACTGTCAGCAAAGAAACAGTGGTAGTGAAAATTATAAACAATATTTATTGTTTCTAATTTGTTTATTTATGTAAGGGGAGTGTGATAATCAAGGGACAACATTTAATTAATTTTTTTTCATTTTTTATTTAAGGTAGTTTTATTTTTGGGGTCCAGTTAAAGTTTGTTGCAGTGTAAAGGTAGCAGCCATGTGTGTGGTGGAAGATCAGTTCTGGCTGTAAGGGGCTAACTGAAATGCCTGTCTTCCAAATGCCCATCAATATGGGTTCTAGACTCTTCGCTGCTTAGCAGTCTTTTGTTTAACCATGTGTAAACCATATTTTACACATAAATAAGAGCCAATCAGATTACTGGATTTTACTCTGCCATTTTATAAGAGAATTTAATGAACGCCCGAGGTGTGGGATGCTATTTAAACCCTGAGAAAGAAGTATTACAAAATACTATAATCTAATGTAAACTATTTTAGTGAGCAGCAGAAAGATAGAAGACAGCACTAAGGATAACTCCTTTTAGTTCCTCCAAAAACTCAATTTGGGTGAAATCCAAAAAGTTCCTATAGAGGTATCACAGTCCTGTAAAAGGTAATAAATGTTTCAGTTTATGATTGGGTACATGTACATTTTAAAAAACAATCATTATATTTTCACCTACTCAGGTAAGCATTAAACTCAATGTCTTTATTTAATATTTTTTCAATTATTTTTTTTATTTTTAATGAGGGGCATGATGTAAATTTTATAATTTAAACCAGGCCTTTTAAGGGCTCCTAATGTATACTGTATAACCACTATGCTTGTCTCCGCAAACATTTTGTTTCCAGATCTCCCCCCTGGGACCAAGTACCACATTCTCAAACCACCCAAATTTGAACTTGTGGGTGGCAGTTCCTACCCCACTCCCTTGGTATTTCATACAGTGTACTTCCAAAGCATTAGTGACATTCCCTCCCATAATCATCCTCAAGTGTTTCTCCATTCTGAGTTTAAATGGCAGTGAGGTCTTGCTCAAATAAAATGCTCCACATGAAGACCAAACTGTAGCTGAAAAATGCCCCTATCTCATATATCCTAGTGGCATTTACTGTAGTGAAGGTGTTACTCTTCAATAATATACTGCAAAACTTGCAATTACCACAAGGATATGTACCATGTGGCAGTACTGGCAACTGAGTGTTACCTATAGATGTGAGTTCCCTTTGTAGGCTGTGGACCAGTCTGTCCTTCAAATTAGTACCTCTTGTTAGGCCATATGTGGAGGTGCCATTGTGGCCTCCTTGAGCAGAAGGTCTGACCTTAGGATATTCTAATTAAATAGAATAATCTATTCAATTGCTTTGGACTGTCTACTATAGGTACAGACAGATAAGGGGTTGAGCACCCACAGCAACAGCAAGCACTAGGACTCCAAATTCAAGTATCAAGTCCTTTTATTAAATAAAGTGCATCTTTTACTCATACCGTGTGAGCCCCCACTCGATCAGCAGACTAGCCACTCTGACACTGATGTTTCTTCTGGGCACTGCCAGGCATCATCAGAGTGAATCTCACAAAGTTTAATCTGTTGGAACCTTGTTCCATATGTTGTTGCATTGTTAACAAGTTCTCTTTGGGGGTATTTATGGTTTCAACCAAAGCCTCTTCTACTATTTCTCCATTATAGCTTCTCTTTCTGAATCTGTCACACATATCTGAACCATGTTTAAGAAACTCAGCATCACTACTACAGTTCTGTCTAGTTCTTAACAACTGGGTCTCAGGAATGTTGTTTACTATATGACACGTGGCGTGGGTGGCAGCTGGAAGCCAATAGTAGTGAATTTCTATCAGTGTCCTTGTGGAACAATGTGGTTTGTATAGTGCTAGCAATATTTTTAATAATCTCAAGGTTAAAAAAATTGACACATTGTACCATGAATATGAGATTAGGGTTACTGGATTCTAGAAAGTTAACAAATTCTGAAAGTTCATTCAGTGTGCCACGCCATACCATAAAGATGTTGTCAATAAAGTGATGCCATATGTTTATCCTATGGAAAAAGGGATTGACCTTAGCATCATAGATTGTTAATGTCTCCCAATGGCTCCGATAGTGGTTGGATAATTGGGTTCAAAAGTGGCTCCCATATTTATCCCCTTAGTCTGTAGGAAGTAGTTATTCTGAAATAAAAAGTCATTTTTTTTTAATACAAATTCTGAACAGTTGATAAGAAATTGTTTTCCGGCTGTTTCCAATGTTTTATCCTGTTCTAGCCAGTATTTAAGGGCTAAAAGCCCTCCTTCATGAGATATATTGGTATAAGGTGATGTGATATCCATCAACACCAAACACCATTCAGTTCCAATTCCAGGTTTTCCAGGATGCCCAATATATCAGTGGTGTCTCTTCAACAAAAGATCTCAACCCCTGAACATATGTTTTTATATGATCATCAACAAAAGGGATAAAAGCTCTGTCAAGGAGCCTATCCTGGTTACTATTTGGTGTCCTGGCAGATTTTCCAAATTCTTATGATCCTTTGGGAGGATATAAATACTGGTGGGATGAGGGTCAGTAAGAAAATTCTGTTCATCAGGAGTGATGCATCCTTCCAAACAAGAATCATGAAGGAAGTTATAAATTTCCATTTTAAATGGTAGGGTACCTTCTCAGTTTCTTGTAAAGTTCTGTATTACCCAGTTATTTAGTAATCGCCTATATAGATTTTTGTCTAGACATAATCACCACTGCCCCACCTTTATCCACCAGCTTAATTACAATGTCTGGATTACTTTCAAGTTCCTTAAGTGCTTTGGCCTCATTGGTCATATTATTTACAAATTTGGGTTTTTCTTTGTGCTTTATCAGTTCCTCAATTTTAGCTTCACATGTGTGTTCAAAAATGTGAACAATGCATTGTACAGTGGGAGACTAAAGGTGTGGGTGGGAGGAGTGGGGGATGCCACTGGATCACCAGGGTATTGATATACAGAGATATACCATGATTGCAGTAATGGGTGGGGGGTACCACTATACTACCAGGGAATAAGTCTACAGTATTATTCAGTAATCAGGGACATGGGAGGGAAGGGGTGCCACTAGACTACCAGGGAATATGTACAGTATTTTACAGTGATCAGGGACATGGGAGGAAGGGGGTGCCACTAGACTACCAAGGCAGGTCTTATTTAAATATATTGGGGTATCAGGGGCTTGGGAGGGAGGGGGGATGACTAGACTACCAGGGAATGTCATGTTTTACATTTACTGCGATTGTGGCTACAAGGGAGGGGGATGCCCAGGATCCCCACTGCACATGTCATGCTGTACAGGGCATCAGGTGCAAGTTGCCGGGCTGCCCTGCACAAGGCATGCAAATAGGGCCATTATGACATGCAAATGACCCTGTTTGTGCCTTGCATATGTTATGGCCTCATTTGGATGCCCTCCACTGAATATCACAGGTGATATGCCCAGTGAAACTGCATTTGAGTTGGCACATCTCCATGCTCCCTATCTGTGGCTTGTGCCATGCACAGTGCATGCGCTGTCTGTGCCATATTCAACAGTGCTGTGCCATGGTACATCACCATTGAATATCACCTGGCCCTGGTCCCTGCACATCCCAGTTGCGCTGCACCCAGGCTTGCACAACTGCCTGGCACAGTCTGAATTCCCGGGCCTCAGTTATTAATGTAATCAAGACTATCTCTATCAAACTTCTTTAACTTTCATTGCTTGATTTTAGTATCTTCCTTAAGTACTGATTCTTTGAGTTTATTTTCAAAACTCTCAAATTCAGAATGGTCTATGAATGAGAGTACATGTTCTTTTTTTTGTTTAATGTCTGCTGTAACTTCAGGCTGCTGTCTCATATAATCATTAATCACTGCTTGTATCAACCCATCCTTTCCTAGTTGCAAACCCTTGTTCCAATCTGCCATGAACTCCCATCTCTCAGTGCCATATCCAGGGGTCCTAGTGACCCTACGCCTACGGGATGGCCTCCCCACTTTGAGATAGGCTTCTACTGAGACTCAATTCCAGTAATGTCTTCTGCCCTTTAAAGTAGCCCATTCCAATTGTAGAAAAGCATACCAAATGTCAATAGGGTCTGTTCCTCTACCCCCACTCACTGTGTCTCGTATTTCTTTATCTCCTGTCCATTCCTTATTAAATGGATCCACTTCACCTGCTGCTATAAAAATGTGTACTGACATAATACCAGAGGCATCCACTAAATGTAAATTCACTATAGTAAGCAGTATTGAACATACCTCAGAAAAGTAATGGGAGAATGCCATGCCTGAGTTCCAAGTTCAAATTCAAACAACTCCTGCCAAAATTTGTTCCTACTGGTGTCTCTGCTACAGAAATTCATAGCAATTCAGCTAGACCATAGAAAAGTGCTGGTTCTCACAATCCAAATGGTTGTAGAAAACCTTGTCCAGTGAAGCAGGCAAATTCTGTCATTCCAACCTGACCCACACCATGATGTTTTTCTTATTTGGATCCGAAGACCACTGAGTGAATTAAAGGAGTCCAACAGGTACACTGTATAAATGGTGAAAAACAGTAGGATTACAAACACCACACTTGAATTGCAGAGTGCAGAGAAGAACAACGAACAAGTCCAATGCAGCATTTCTGCTATATCCACCACATCTCTGGTGGATATAGCATTCTTGCTACATCCACTAGAGATGTGCCAAGCATAAATCCAGATAAAATGGGATTGCAAATGTGGTATTTAGTCTGGGAAAGGGGAGATCTGGAAGCAAAACTTTTGGAGAGAGAAGCATACTGGATATATACTTTAGGAGCCCTTAAAATCCTGGTTTAAATGATAAAATTGTCATCATGCCCCTCATTAAAAAGAAAAAAATTGAGAAATATTAAATGAAGACATTGAGTTTAATGCTTACATGATTAGATGAAAATATAATGATTGTTTTTTTTTAAATGTACATGTGCTGTATCCGATCATTAACTAAAATATTTATTACCTTTGACATGACTGTGATGCTCTATGAGAACATTTTGGATTTCACCCAAATTGGACTTTTGGAGGAATAAAACGGAGTTATCTTTAGCGCTGTCTTCTGTCTTTCTGCTCCATTTCACACCAAAAGAATCAGTTCAGCAGGATGCCACCTAATTATCAGTGCATCAAGGATTACCAAGGTTCATTGCAATTACAGCATGGTGACAGAATGATTAAATGACAAGTGAGGGATCACTACCATTACTTACTGAAAACCACCACTATCCTTAGTCATACCCAAAACACAAATCAAATATTAATTTAAATAATAAAAAAAAGTATTTGATCCCCATGTTGTTGTGGGTACCAGACATATCAGCAGGTAGATCAGCAGCACTTTACCTGGCATTTTTTCCCTGGGTTAAAAAATAACAATAGGCATGTGTAAAGTTCTGTGTTTTTGATGTTGAGCTTCTAGTATTAAAAGACAAAATGCATCCACATCAGCTTCTTTTGGTAGGTAACCTAATCCGATCTTGATTCCCAGGAGAAAAGGACTCCATGTAGTTCAATGCAAAAGTAAGGGCATCAGATGGACTACCACTTGCCAAAAACGAAGGGTGATTGCTAAGTTTATTTTAAAAAGATGGTCCAGTATGTATCTGCCGCCAATTACACTTAATTTTATCCATTGAACTTGATGTTTGGTTTTGTCTCTGTTGTAGTCTCCCGGTCTCCCACCCCTATTTACCACTGCTGCCTTTACTGTCTACTACACCTTGATGCCAAACTTCCAACCCTCTAAGCCTTAAACTTGCAAGCCCAGAAGCTGCCCACTTTTTCTCCCCTTTTTATTTTCAAAATACCCTTGGCAAGAAAACCAAAAGAAGGCATTTTTTTCACACAGATCTAATACAATTTAAGGCTACTACTGATAATTACCTTCTAATAACTGGGAGTGTTTTTTCTCTTAGAGAAACCTGATTTTCTCTCACACTGTACATGTAAATGTGCAGCCAATGCTCCTTCACTCTTCCATGCTGGCTGCCATTCCCCAGCTCTACATAGTTCACCTCACTTGGAGTCAATGGTAGTAAGTTTTAAACAACTGAGCAACATTTTTTTTACATCAGCAGACTTAGGGCTAAGAAAAAAAAATGAAATAGAAAAAATAAAAATAATCTAGCAATGATTTTCATCAAGAGCTGCAGACTGCACTGAAACCCGACTGGTTCTGGCTCAATAGAAATATCTTTATTTTATATAGTTGCCATGGCGAGAAAATGCTCCCCAGCAATTATATAAAATAAAGGCTGGGCAGGGGGTGTAAAACTCGAATTTAACACACACCCTTGGGGTGTGTAAAATCTCGTTACAACCCTCTACCCAGCCATTATTCTATATATAACCTGCTTTCTAGTTTTTATTTCAGAGGCAACAACAAGAAGTGTCCTTTCTCCAATGATTCTTTTGTACATTAAAACTGTGTCCTTGAGAAAGCCCTATCTCCCTCTCACACTGTCACACTCATTCACTCAATCAATCAAAATCTTTATCTATCCAGGTGAACATCATTGAGCAAGCTCATTTACAAGATGGACCTGGTTAGTTCCGGGTCAAATGGTACAATGCATACAGAGATATTTACAATACAACCAAATAACACAAGTAAAAAAACAATCAATGCAATTAATGCAAGTAAGTACTCAATGTTACATCAGTCATATCAGTTCACAGTGCTTCTGCAATATTTAAGGAGGACATAAGATGAGGCTTAGTAGGAATGTCAGTAGGGAGAAGTGATTAGCTGCTCTTATAGGGAGCTGACGCAAGCACAGAATTTCAAAAGTAGTGTAATCACACAGTATCCCTAGACATAACACTCTAAACAGAAGGACAAGGGTCTTAACAGTCAAGGAGAAAAGTAATTGCAGCTCTTTTTGGCAAATTTCACCATGGAAATCAGATTTAAGCTTGGTTTAGAACAGACACAGAAGCAGACTGCAGGAACCAATCAGAAGCTAATGCTGAAGAGCACTCATGTTCCGATTGGATGGCTGCTAATGCCATGCTTTGCTAATGGAGAGTCCAAGCTTAGGTTCTCAGGTGGCAGTAGAGGCAGCGTCAACTGACCAGTGCCCAGGTTTCACCCGCATATGGGCAGGGAGCCTAGGCAGAGCATATCATTGGCAGGGGATGGAGGAAGAGGTCGGTATTAAGTACTGGGCCACGTACAATGGAACATCTGAACAAGTGGGAGGACCAAAACAGCAGGACAACAGAGTTGGGTATTCCTTGATGCCTAAAGACTGGCCCAACCACAGAAATTCAGAAAGGAGTGTAATCAAACAGAGTCCCAACTCTTGACACTCTAAACAGGATAAACTACAGTTCATAACTGTTAGGCAATAAGTAAGTACAGCTCTTTTTTGTGCAAGTTTTAGACAGAAAATCAGACTTTAGATTAGCATTAAGGGAGACATAGGAGCAGACTGCAGGAGCCAATCAGATGCCAGAGCAGAAAAGCGCTCATGTTCTGATTGGGTATCAGTAATGCCGCACCTCGCTAGTAAGGAGTCCAGTCTGGGTGTCTCAGGCAGCAGCTATGGAAGCGACAACTGCCCGGTATCAGCATTTCTTCCACTTAAGGGGCAGGGAGCCCCTGAAGGGCTAGTCTACAGCAGGTAAAAGAGTTAGGGGACAAAGAAAAGAGATAGTAAGAGTGGAATGCAGTGAAAAGAGAATACAAAGATGAAATAGGGCAGTTAAATGGTATAGGGCAGGGAAATAAGAGCAACAGATTAAGCAATATGTAAAATACAGCAGGGTGAGTAAGGCGTAGTGGCCACAACAGCCATGAAGAGACAATAACCCTACAGGGATTTGTAGAGGGGAAAAACATTTAAGGCATAAGACGCTCACAGATTTAAGGTCACCAAAGGTTACAAGCGATCATAAATTCAACTACGTACAGAGGACAGCAGCCTGATGCTTCAGACTAAAATTAGGGTCTGGGGTAGCAATTGCATGGCTCACACACATACCAAGCATATAGAGATTTAAAGGCATTCATACTGCAGACGCAGCTTAATTTCAATAATTTTTGTTCTTTGTACCACAGTGTTGGCAACAGAAAACTAATGACCACTCTGCCATAGGGAGAGGAAGCCTTGGGGGTACATAATGTGATGTAGGATGTGCTTCTTAGGGCATACATCCCTGGCTCACTTAATGTGAGACAGTCTATCATATACTGTGGAAGTCACTTCAAGAAGACTCTATAAGTCCAAAGGACTGCATTTCTATTATGCCTAAACATAAGAGAGGACCACCCTATGACTTTGTACAAGGAACAATGATGAGATGAGATGGGGAGACCAGTAATAAACCGGATGTCCCTGTGGAAAGCGTATCCAACTTTGCAAGTGAGGCTTTGGGACATTGACTATAAAGGAAATCTGCATAATCAATCAGCAAAAGAAAAGTAGTTTGGACAAGGCACACTTTTGCATCTCTAGTAAGAAACTGGTTAATTCTAAAGAATAGCCCCAGTCTCTGACTTAATTTCTTTACAAGGTCCTCGATGTGCTCAGTGAATGATAGATTATGGTCTAACCACACACCTAGGTATTTAAACTTTAAGACGGACTCCAGTTTCTCTCCAAGAATCGTGGTAATCTGAGGTAGTGCTCCTGAGCTGGCCAGATTCATCACACGGCTATAGGGTGAGAACAACATTGCTTTTGTTTTTTTAGCATTTAGAAGAAGTTTTTATTTATGGAGGAGCTGGTTCTGGAGCTGGTTAAATTCCTCCTGGAGGTCAGCACAAGCGGCCTCAGGTTTTGGACGACTTATAAATACAACCATGTCATCAGCAAACAGGTTTATGTTGGCCTTGTTAATACCCTCACCAATGTTATTAACATAGATAGCGAATAGTAAGGGACCAAGTATGGATCTTGCGGTACTTCCCTCAGTAGAGGTTTGAGTGGGGATAGTTCACCCTCAGCCTTAATTTGTTGACACCATCCTACAAGGTACTCAGTAAACTAATGCAAAGAAACTGAGTCCAGGCCTATACTCTTCAGAGAAGAGAGAAGCAGGCTATGATCCACTGTATCAAAAGCCTTACTAAGGTCTAGAAATACAGCACAGACAAAGTTTCTGCTGTCCAGTTCTCGGTACCAATAATTTGTTACTTTGGCAAGGGCTGGAATAGTGCTGTGTTTAGTTCTAAAGCCGGATTGCATAGGGTTCAGTAGGTTATTGGATACGAGGTTGTCTCTTAGCTCATTGCTGACAATCTTTTTCAGAAGTTTTGACAAAGTTGGGAGGAGGAAAGTTGGTCTATAATTTTTAAGGTCACAGGGATCCCCTGATTTAAATGAGGGGATGACATGAGCAATTTTCCAGATCTGGGGAATAAGCCCTTGGGGCAATGATAAGTTAAATAAGTGGGTGATAGGGACAGTTAGGACATGATAGGTGATTTTAAGGAAATAAGGATCCAGAGAATCAGCACCAGCACTTTTCCTAATATCCAATTGGAGCATGAGATCTTCAACCTCTTTCAGAGAGACAATGTGCAACGAGAAGCCAGGTACGGGGTCAGGAGAGTCTGAGCATGGGACACTTAATTAGGAGCGAACCAGAGATGCAGGGGAATTGTTGAGAGCTAGACCAGCTGTTGCAGAATGATTGCTAAATGCATCTAAGTTGCCCAGTTTATCACTGATAGTAGTACTCCCAGCTGTAATCTTAGGTGGCAAGGAATTACCAGGCGTATATCCGGACATGTCCTTGATTGTCCTCCAGAATTTAGAGGAGTACTTTGCTGCAGAATCCAATTCAGTAAGATAAAATTCTGCCTTAGCATCCCCTGACCATTTTCGTACAAGCATTGTGTGCCCTTCTGAATTGACACCAGTCTGAGTCAAGCTTAGTCCGGCGAGCTTTTTTCTACAACTTATCCCTACCAAGCAATACAGTTTTCAGCTTGGCAGACAACCAATGACATGTTTTGTTTTTTTACAAGGAATTTTTACCATAGGGGCATACATATTTAGGGCCCAAACAAGTATATAATGGAAAATATCATATGCCGAGTTAACCGTGTTAGCTAAGTAGAAGTCTTGCCAATGTGGCAAGTGTTCCAACTCATAGACATAGGCAGCCACATCAAAGTTACGATGGGACCTTTTTGTAAGAAATTTAGCTGTAGGTCCTGTATGATGCAGTGATCTGACTGTAGCAATGAAGCAATTGTCAGTGACATCAGCAAAGAAGGTTCCAGCATGTGAGAAGAGATGAGGCTTATCGACTAAAATAACATCCAGCAGTGTGCTGTTGCTCATGTTCTTTTTGTTTGGACATGTGGGTTCACAAATTAGTTGCACCAACCCACCCGGAATTGCAGAAAGTGTTTAAGGGTGAAACAGACTTTGATAACCAGTCGAAATTAAGGTCCCCTAGGATTATAGTTTCAAGGTTCTCTTTCTCCATAATAGAGCCAAAATGTGTAAGGAGTGTACCAGCAGATGGGGGTCTATAGCAACCAATCACTCCTAGGGCAAGGGAAGTAGATAAATCATCTTCAGGGTCAAACACTCAAATTCATTTTTGACAGAAGTAGAATCTAGGCTGGATGTTGTAAACCTGTCCTTAATATACTCCATCACACCTCCTCCCCTAGTAGGCCTGACCATTCTGAATAACTGATAGGAAGGAATACTAATCTCCCTGTCCTGAGAGGCTGGCCTAAATCAAGATTAGGAGATTACCAGAACATCTGGCTGAGTATGGCTGACCCACACCTAATTCATGGAGAACTTTTTTAGGAGGCTGCAGATATTAACATGCCAGAAACTCATGCCTTTAAGACGAGCAACATCTGAGGGGGATGTAATGGTAGTGATAGGACTACAGTTTAGCTCAATGTTACCCGAGCATAACAGTAACAGAAGTAATATCTTTGATAGGAAGGCATGCTCCCCTCTCACTGCTAGCTGACTTGTACTCTGTCTCCCTCTCGCTGGCACTGTCTCACCCTCTCTCACACTGGCACTGAGACTCTCCCTCTCCAGTGCATGTGCGCTGGTGTAGGAACAGCAGGAACAAACTGGGCACTATTTCCCCTCACATAAGAAAATTAGACTATGGGTCTGATTCTATAAGCACCCATATGCATGTCACAACTGGTGACATGCAAGTGGTGCAGATGCACCAAGTACCCTGTGCCCGATTCTAGAAGGGGCAGGGTTCATCACAGCTATGTTCTGCTGCTTGCGACATTCACACAGGTACACCAAAGGAAGGGTGTATCTGAGGGGCATGTTGCAAACCGCAATCCCAGGTGATAAGGGTGCAAGTGCCCCCCCAGCCTCGATCCCGGATGCCAACTGCCTGCGAATGGCAATTCCTGTAATTATAGGAAAATGCCCTGTAATTGCTGGTAATTCTGGTAATATTAGAAAAAAATAAAAGTAATCCCTGGTTGTCCAGTGGCCCCCACCCCCATCTGACATTTCCAGCCACCCGCTATCCCCAAGGCAGCCAGCAACTGCCACAGCCCACTTCTCACCACCATGGCCAGATGCCAACTGAGCTCTGTCTGAGCATGTACTGTCATTAATACATTGAGCACATATATACAGTACGAGCTAAGATGGAATTCAGTAGGTTGCTGGCCATGGTGGTGAAAAGTGGGCTGTGCCAGTCTCCAGCTGGCTTGGGGTGGTATGGGGTGGCTGGCCATGCTGGGTGGGGGCCACTAGACTACCAGGAATTACGGGTAAGGATTTGTCTATTTTGTAATATTTGTACAGGAAAGTAAAGTGCCATTTGCAAGCAGCTGGCACTGGGGCATGGGGGGATGCATGTGTAGCCCTTTGGGGCTGAAACTAACATATTTGGGGATCGGAGCTTGGGGACTGAGTGTAGCCCTGTGGGGCTATATTGCAAGTCCTGGGGATCAGGGGCATGCAGTAGCCCAGTGGAGCTATATTGCAAGTATTGGGGATTGGGGGCATGCTGCAGCCCTATGAGGTTTTGTTGTATTGGGGGAGCATGGATAGCCCTATGGGGCATTCCCATGCTGTTACTGGGTCAGGGCACTGGGGGCAAGACAGCTAGCCCTGCTGGGCTTGTTTTGTTGTTTGAGGTCAGGACAGTGTTTGGGGGTGAGGGTGGAATACCATCAGGGGGATGGGTGGGCTGCACATACTGCCAACCTTCAGGGGCACACATACAGTTATGCCAGCTATATACTGCTGTAATGTACATTGATGGTTTTCCCCCGGGGGTTATTGGAGAATAGCACCCAGGGGGACTTTGTTGCTGCCCTTACAGAATAGGCACAACTGCTGCCATAACCCCCCCAACACCATGTCAGGAGGTTTAAGGCATAACTGGTGGTGTAAGTCCACTTTGGCGCAAGCAGCCTGCGGCATGTCACAGGCAGCTTTGCAGAATACCGTTATGTCGCAACTGCTGGAGTAACTTGCTACTTGCACCAATTTTTTTGGTGCAAGTCAGATTACGCCAGATGTAACATTTTGAGAATCAGGCCCAATGATTTAAAAAAAGGGGATCAATGCACCCCAGTGCCCATATGTAGAATCTGCCAGAGTGTGTGTGTGTGTGAGTGTGTGTGTGTGTGTGTGTGTATGTGTGTAAGCAACTAAACTATGTACATAATGTTGCTTTCTCTGATCTTTTTTTTTTGCACTTGTTAAATTTTAATGTATGAACACCATCTTTTTAACTTTGTTTTTAACAATACTTTTTTTAGCAGTCTACTATTGTTTGATTTAATGAATACATCAGTACCAAAATGCTACATTGCACAGTGATAAATCTTCAAACATGTTGACGCACAGTAGCCCTGTCAGACACAGTTCACAGTTATCTACTATCCCATACATGAATCCCTGCTGCTCTGAGCTGGTTCCCTGCTGCCTCAGAAAAGCTGGGAATGGGTTGCCTTTTTTTGCTTGCTTAGACCAGAACTGTAGCATGTTGTGGGAATCTGTTCTCATGTTTTATACCTCACTCACCTTCCTACTACCATTAATGGAACTGCATACCAGTTCCAGTCTGTTGAGCAAGCTAGCCAGCCTGCTATAATTCCCAACCTCTTCCCTCCAACTACTATCACAAGTAAAGCCCAGTCACTGAGCACTATGAAAGCAACTTTCAGTGGTGGTCTCCTGACTGGGCGCTCTTCTCTCTCTGCGGTGTGGCTTCATCGGCCGCCTGAAACACTGTTACTGTCAGCCAGCTCTCTGCACTGCTTCTGAAAGTGGAGGTCACATGACTGGGGGCTCTCATTTTGCTCTGCAGTGCAGATTCAGTGGCTGCCCAAAACACTGTTACTACCAGCCAGCTATCTGCCCTGCTTCAGAAGGTGGAGGCCCCCTTACCAGGTGCTCTCCTCTTGCTCAACAGTGTGGCTTCAGTATCGCCAGCTATCTGCCCTGGCTCAGAGGGTATGGCACCACTGGAGAAGCCATGTCTTCGCTTGACTTCTTGCACCTTCCACTACTCTGTTCTGACTGACCCATCTTATTGGCCAAGTTAGCTGATTGGCTGCGGGCTATTTTCTAAATTTATTGTATCTCTTCTCTCCTGCTACTAACTGCTTCTAATTTGGTTATTCCTACTGTATTGCAGTTGAATTTTATTTTATTACAACATTCCAGGTTGTTCCTTAAATAATCTGTTAGAATTGTAAGTCAGAATTACTGATTTAACTAATTTTGCACCTTATCAGTAATTTTCTAGCTGGAACTTTAGCACTTTTAAGTCTTCCTGAATTTACTTGTTTCTTGTACTCTGACCTTCCATTGCTCTGTTAATTTCTATAAATTCTATTTTCTTTACTTAACACCCTGTTCTCCAGCTGCTTGCATTGCTAGTAACTGTGCTGCCCTGACCTGGCAGAACCCCCCCCACTTGCTCTTTCTTCCTTTACCACAAGCTTCTCCTGTTCCCTCCCATCATTTAACTTTCTAGTCTATTGTCTAGCTAGCCCCTCTGCTGTCTCTCTATCTCTTCTCCTAGTCACCTCCCTATGCACCGATTACTGCAGCTTTAACTTAAGTACTCTTCATTTCTTCCTCTCTTCCAGGCGGAGGTCCCCTGACTGGGTGCTCTCCTCTCTCTCCATGGTGTAGCTTCAGTGGCCGCCCGAAACACTGTTACTGCCAGCCAGCTAGAATCTTGCTGCCCTTGGTGAACAATTACTTATATAGCAGTTGGCAGTCATATGACTAATTGGCAGTCATATGACTGTGTGTGTGAGATAACTGTTGACTTTTCCATTGGCAGGTTATATGTGCCAGCCACTAGAGGACTTAACCTCAGCAAAACCAGCTCCAACCTTTCTCCTACAATGATCGCTGCAATTTAGTTTTATGCAGCACCAGTGACCTTTCACGATTTAGTTTGTTTTTGTATTTGACCGGGTAAGTGCACTAAACAATCCTGCCTATTTTCAGGCACGACCCGGGGGAGGGGGATACAGATGAATGCCAACTGACCTTGAACCAGATTAAGTTGTTAGTGGTATTTTTTAGTGAATGAGGGAAATTTGGCCAGGATGCCAGGGAAATTCCCCTACTCTTTTCGATAAGTGCCATGGGATCTTTAACCACCACCTGAACTACCACCAATCCAGGCAGATGGGACCTCGGTTTAACATCTCATCTGAAAGACGGCACTTCAGAAGAGCATCACTCCTCTCATGCTGCACTAGAGTGTCAGTAATGGGATATTAACCTAAGTGCCAGTTGTGGGAACTGAACCCACAGCCCTCTGATCTCCCGGCCTCAGAGGCCTTTACTGCAAACTGCCCTAGCTGCACCAGTATTTTAAGGATTAGTAAGTGTCCTTATCTTGACCCCTATTATGCCCACTATGCCACCAAAATCCCCTGTCTACTCTTCTCTCTCTCTTCTCTATTCTCACACTCCCACTCTAATTTTCCACCCCTCCTCTTCCTCTGCTACACCCTTTTTCTCAGATTCTCCTACCGTACTAGTGCCTATTTATATCCTTGAAATCACTACATCCCCTTTCCACTACACTTGGTTACATAGCCCATTTCCCCTTCCGGCACGACTCTCTTCAGTACCTAACTCATACTCTGCTACAAATGCTAAAACTTAAGCCTCAGCCCTCCTACTACCCCTCTAACTCCCCTGACCAGGTAACCCTCAGTCATGGTATAAAAGCTCCAAAATACACTTCATGATCCTCTCCTTCTTACTCCTATCAGCTGGTGATATTAATCCCAACCCAGGCCCCACCCCTGTCTTTGATCCTGCCCTACCTAACACTCCCTCTTGTTCCTTCTCACCAGTCTCAATTATCCTCCCCCATGGTTTCAAACTCCTGCCTCTCAGCATTTGCAGCCTCTTACTGAAAATCAACCTTCTACAGCCCCTCATATCATCACATAACCCCGACATCCTCATCCTCTTGGAAACATGGCTAACTAACAAAATTTCAAACTCATCTATTACTATCCCTGGTTATGTTATCTTGTGACAAGACCACACTGGCAGGGGAGGTGGCATGGTAATTTATACCTCTTCCTCAATTCAAACTAACATGGTCCTATCAGCACTAGTTCCAGCTGCCTACAGAGGTATCATGATAATATTATCACTGCCCTTTTCTGTCCCCATGTACATTGCTGGTATTGACTGCCAGGCTAATACCCCTGCTTGTGTCACTACAGATCTCACTACCACCATCGTATCACTTGCAACCCCTGGAAAATTACATATCTTCGGGGATTTTAATCATGACTGGCTATCGCCCTCCTTATGTAAGACCAGAAATTACCTGGCAGCTCAAAACCTCTCCCAACTAATTCAGGAACCAACTCGCCTCAACCCAAAAACCCCAAACCATACCCTGATGGACTGAGCCCTAACCTCATACCCAGATAGGTTTATCCAATCTGGATTAAAATCAGATGCCCTAAGTGATCACCACATGATCTATCCAGTTCACAAAGTTCATAGACCCAAAGCACCCCACAAATTATTGAACATCCATTCAGTTAAATCACTAGACCTGATCCCTCTCCTCCATAACCTAGCTCATACAGATTGGTCACCTGTAGCTTCTGCCAAAACTATTGATGAAGCCCTAAACTATTTTCAAGATAATTTCACTAAAACTTGGGACAAACATGTCCCTTTTAAAAGAGTCAGAGTTTGTGGAAACCCCCTCTCATGGGTTACCCCTGAATTACTGGCTTGTCAACATGCTCGCGACCAAGCCAGGAAAGCTCACAAAATTTAAAATCTTCCAAGTTACTACATAACATACCAGAAGCTCCAGAATTCCTGCACAAAAGCTATTCATTTGGCAATATCTGAATATTTTAAATCTACATTCCACACTAACATAAACAACCCATCAAAATTCTAGAGGGTCATACACACCCTATTCCCCCCCTTCAAAACCACCTACACCTTTCCTCACAGTAAACAAGTCACTAATATCAGATTCCCCTTCTGTAGCATCAGAATTTGTTACTTTACTTCCTGTGCCTCTGCCCTCCTGTCATCATTCCCACCTATTTTCCTTCCCCCTTCCCCCCCATCCTGTGCTTCGCCCCAGCCTGTGAGATTTACTTTCTCTCCTATCACACCCTATACTGCCCTCGAGGCTCTACTCGCACTCAATCCCTCTAAACGTAGCTCTCCTGAAGGCCTCAACCCTAAACTCCTTTTTGTATCTGCCTCTGATATCACATCTCCCCCATTTGATCTGCTAAACCTCTCGTTTAACACTGCATTGGTTCCAGATGCCTAGAAGCATGCTATCATCATTCCTCTACCAAACAGGGGTGACATTTTCTCTCCTGGGAACTTCCACCCTATTTCACTGCTTCCTACTCTTGCTAAGTTCCAAGAACATTTGGTTCTCTCTAAACTATCCTCCTTTCTCTTTTACTCATCCTGCTTCACACCCTTCCAATCTGGTTTTTAGAAGAATCTCTCAACCACTACTTCCCTTCTTATGCTCACTGATACCATCCTCACAGGGATGGACAATGACCTAATCAAATCTGCAATCTTTGTCGACCTCACCAAGGCTTTCGACACTATGTTCCACTAACTCCTTTTAGACTCCCTCAATTAGGGTGATTAAGACCAGGAGATGCCCTGGGGTGAAGTAAAGCCTGGAGCGTGGACCATCTTGTTTGGTCCCCCTACCCAAGGGCACCATCATTAGTGATGGGAAGGTAGCAAGGGCAGCCCAGGAGTTTTGTCCAACCCGGGTGATGTTGTGCAATGCCAGATCTGTCCGGAACAAGACTGCTGTGATTTCAGATCTTGTTGGCTCAACAGATCTGGCTTGCATCACCGAGACCTGACTGGATGATAATGCAAGATCAATTCTTGGGGCCACAATTCCAGCCAAGTATACGGTGATATATCGCCCGAGGTTGGACCGCGGGGGGGGGGGCGGATTGCAGTCTGTTTTAAGAACGAATTGGCACTCACTAGTGTTTCAGTTAAGCAGACCATCTCTTTTGAATGTGCTGTTGTAGCAGGTGTGGGCTATCGAATTGCTGTCATCTACCATCTACCTGGAGATGGGAAGCAATTCCTTAAGGAAGTAGAGGACTTCGTTGTCGACATGGCTTTTGAGTCTTCCAGGCTGATGGTCCTGGGTGACTTTAATGCATGGATCGATGATGAACTCTCTCAATTTGGACAACACTTCCTCCAGTTAATGGATTCACTGGGCCTAACACAGGTGGTTACCACTGCTACACACAAAGGTGGCCATTCTCTTGATTTGGTCTTTCTCCTGGGGATCGAGGCTTCTGATGCGGGGGTGGAATCAGTCGGTTGGTCCGATCATTACACTGTGAGATTCAATTTTGGCACCCCACCTTGTATGCCAACCTCCTGTGGAGATGGTCAAATACTGCCTTTTGCGTAATATTTTTTCCAGTGGCCTTGCTGCGGTCCTTGACCTATCACAACTTCCTGTGCATTGCAGTGATCCAGAGGCACTGGTTGTGTCCTGTAATAATGCCATCACCTCTGCCCTCGATTCTATTGCTCCAGTTCATGTACATCCTCTCTCCCTTCAACCTTGGGTTCCATGGTTTGATGGGGCCCTGAGGGAGTTGAGACGACTTGGATGCAGGTTAGAACGTTGTTGGTGGAAATCTGGCTTGGATGATGACCACCTCAGATTGTTAGAACACTATCAATTCTATCAGTCAGAAATTTCTCGTAAGAAGGCAGAGTTCTTGACCGGGGAAATTTCTGCCGCTCAAAACTGACCAGCTCAGCTGTTCAGAACTGTGGACAGATTGTGCAACCCAACCTGTCTACAGCTCCTTAGAATGCTTTCACAATTACAGTGTGATGAGCTTGTTCAGTTCCTTGCTGATAAGGTGGCTGACACTAGGTCAGAGATTCATTTGACACATTCTATGCGAGTTGCTTTTGGTTAGGACTTGGTCACCACCCCTTTGTTTTCCTGGAGTACCTTCGTCTGCCCGGAAATTGTGGATGTTATGTGGATTGTCCAAGGGTTGCGCCCTACTTGATGTAGTTTAGATCCAGGCCCTACTTCCCTAATTTTGGGGTGTGGGGAGTCCATTTTCCTTGTTCTAGCACAGATAGTCTGGTGCTCCCTTGACTAGGATGAATATCCATGTTCCTTGAAGGAGGCAGTGGTGACACCCCTGTGGATGAAAGCTTCTTTGGACCCAGACTGTCTTGCTAACTACAAGCCTATCTCGAACCTCTTCTTTGTGGGGAAGGTGATTGAGAAAGTAGTGGTGGCCCAGCTGGAGAACCACTTGACAATCCATAGCATCTATGAACTTCTCCAATCAGGTTTTCAAAAGAGGCACAGTACCCAGACTGCGTTGGTTCGGGTGCTCAGTGATCTCCTGATAGCATGAGACCAGAAAAAATGGTACTATTAGATCTGTCATCACCATTTGACACCATTGACCATGGGGTTCTACTTGAGCGCCTGAGATGTATTTGTGGGCTTTCTGGGGTTGTTCTCAGATGGTTCACTTCATACCTCACCGGAAGAACTCAGAGGGTGGTGTCAGGTTTTTTCCTCTGATACCATATCTCTATTTTGTGGGGTTCCTCAGGGCTCTATATTGTCCCCCATGTTGTTTGCTGTCTACATGCTTCCCCTCAGAGACATTGTGAGACAGTATGGGCTGAGATTTCATTGTTATGCAGATGATACCCAGCTACAGTATACCTGTCCTTTGCACCTGACCAGGAAGGAGCTACCTCGGTATTCAACAGCTGCCTCAATGAAATCCATGACTGGATGAGGTCCAGCTGGCTGCAGTTGAACTCTGGGAAGATGGAGGTGTTGGTATTGGATCAGGATCGCCGGATGGGGGATCTGGGGCCAGCTCCCCATCTGGATTGTTTTTTGGGGATGTCGAGCTACAGGTCTCTGAATGGGTGCGAGACCTGGGGATGATATTAGATGCGGGGCTGACTCTTCGGTCCCAGGTGTCAGTGTTGGTAAATTCATCTTTCAAACATCTAAGAAACATCACTAGGATCAAGCACCTTGTTCCATCTGGAGATCTGCCAACTTTAATCCATGCCTTTGTGACCTCACGCCTAGACTATTGCAACTCACTTTACTTTGGGCTTCTGGGGGTTGACATCCACCGCGTGCAACTGGTGCAGAATTCTGCAGCTCGGGTGTTGATGGGTACTCCTAGATCTTCCCATATTACACCGGTGCTGAGGGAACTGCACTGGCTGCCAGTTCAGTGGTGGATCACCTTCACTGTAGGATTACTGACTTTTAAAGCTCTGCACAATCTGGGCCCTGATTACCTGAAAGATCTCCTGATCCCTTATCAATCAATCAATCAATCAATCAATCAAATCTTTATTTATCCAGGCGGACACCGTTGAGCAAGCTCATTTACAAGGTGGACCTGCATTTATAAAATGACAGTTATACACACATAACTTGAAGATGAGTTAAACAATGTAAGGAAGACAAAAGAATAAACTTACAAACATGAGGTGGGTGCAATAAATACAATTCCAAGTATTCACATAGGATTACATGACATTAATTACAGCCTTTAATGACATAGGATTTAGAGTTGCACGTTTGTCCATGACTTTACAGGATGGTACAAGTTAATAACATTACAGGCCCCGGAGGTCAGTTCAGTGCATGGGTGGTGACCAGGGCTTCGGGGAGCCCATGTTGTTCACTTATTTGGGTGGCAGGGGGAGGAAGAGGAAAAAAAATGCCAATGGTTCTAGTGGTCAGAATGGCAGCTGAATGCTGAATAGGTTTATGTATGGCGGAGAGGGGTTCGGTTTATAGCTGCATATGGTGAGGCTAGAGCGTGAGCGATCAACAGGACTACTATGTACTATGGAAACATTTGCAGATTTGACAAATGTTCTGTGCATGAGGTTCCTAAACACGGAAATACTGATAGGAGAGCTAAGTTTCAGTGAACCTTGTATCCTTTTCAGAGTGTAGGCAAGGGATGGCTTATAGCTGCCCTACCAAAGTGGTTATTGATTCTGGGGATTTTAGTGAAGTTAGTGAGAGGCTTATGGCATAGGTGCTTGGCGGACACAACAGGAGGCAATCAACAATGTAGTTAGGGAGTTTGTTGGTAAGTACCAAAGTATCAGAGAGCTGCATTCTATGCCGCCTGTATTGTAGAGAAGGCACCCTACTGCAGTGTATAACAAGCAGTGATGTGTGGAGGATGGAGGCCAGTTATGAATCTTAATGCTCTATGACACAGTACATCCAGTTTTGCAAAGTATGAAACAGAGCATTGTCCATATACGATGTCAGCGTAATCGATTAAAGAAAGGAAGGTAGAATGAACTAGCTGTCTTTTTGCAGCTACTGTCAGGAGATGTCTAATTCTATAAAATAGGCCAAGCCTCTGCCTTATCAACCTGTGAGATCTCTCCTCTCAGCTGATGAGGGGTTGCTAGAGATTCCAAGGGTGATTTTAAAATCTGCTGGGGCCCGTGCTTTTATGTTTGTGGCCCCTTCCCTTTGGAATTTTCTACCCTGTCGGAATTGGGAGTGCACGACTGTGGGGAGTTTTAAACAGGCTTTGAAATCCTTCATGTGGGAAAAAGCCTATGATTTTGCTATTCATTGATTTGTTTCTATCTGTTTTCATAATATTGATTTTTGTATTTTTATCTTATTTATCTTATTGTATTGCGCCTTGATATTTGAAAGGTGCAAAATAAATAAAGTATTATTATTATCATTATTAATGTGGCTGGCATCTCTGACTCAGCCAGAAATTGGTTCGGTG
Organism: Neoceratodus forsteri; assembly: GCA_016271365.2. NCBI lineage: Eukaryota > Metazoa > Chordata > Ceratodontiformes > Ceratodontidae > Neoceratodus > Neoceratodus forsteri. The sequence goes on from CM028129.1 coordinate 1,025,743,430, forward strand.
CCTACCTGGTAGGAAGTATCCAAGCAGTTAAAATAGCTGATGTTATATCCCCCCACTCCCAAGTACCACTGGTGTGCCACAAGGCTCAGTACTTGACCTACTACTATTTTCATCCTTCTGTATGACCTCCTATCATCTTGCTCCTCCTCCACCTCCATCCACATGTACATTGATGATACGGTCCTATTCTCCTCTGGCCAGAATCCCTCCAATGTGGTAACCACATTGCAGCATGACATCAATAAGGTTCAACTCTGGCTTAGAGCACATCAACTTTTACTCAACACCAAGAAGACTGTGCCCATGACCTTAGGCACTAGGCAGAGACTCTCATGGCTCCCCTTAGCTCACCATCTACACCATTGATGAGACTATCCTTGAGAACACCACCTCCTTTAGGTACCTTGGTGTGTGGCTTGACCAACACCTTAATTTTTATGGTCATATGGGCACCATCCTGAAAAAGCTATGCTCCAAGCTTGGAGCTCTTTAAAGGAACCGTAGTTGTTTTCCTCTATTGGCTAGGGATTCATGTGATAAGGGCGATTCCATGTGAGCGAGTCTCCTATGGGTGAGTATGGGAGGCAGAACACAGGAAGGGTGAGGGGGCACAAATGGTGACACATGATAGAGAGCTGGTAGGAGGGAGAGACAGAAAGGGCACACAGCCATGCACAAGCGAGCCACAGGGTGCAAGTGTATGGGCAATCACATAAGGGCAAAGAACATGCCTAATGGGATGCATATCCCAGGGCACAGGACCATGGGCAACAGGATGAGGGCAAGTGGGATGGGGTGACAGGAGGAAGCTAGCCAGCCTGAGTGGGTGTTGCATGAGGAGGGTAGGGTTTGGGCACAAGACAGGATGCATGTACATCAGTGGTGCAGCAGTTGCCATCCCAGTGGCAGGCATGCCATGGCAGGGCAGTGGACAGGGCACTGACAGGGGCACCAGCCATGGAGGCAAGGGTGCACCATGTGAGGGACTGACATGCGGGTCAAATGATCAACTCTGGGTGATGTGGGTAATTAGCAGGCACCCTTACCTGGTGTCACCGCTCCACAGCTGGGTCAAGTAGCTGACTACTGTGCACATGCCACATGGCTACAGGTGGCATTCAGCAGGTGGACAGTTCACAGGTGGAAGGGCAGTGCACAGCAGGTGGCATCAATACCAGGAGGCCATGCCTGGTGCCACCACATGCCATCACACATGGAATGTAAAGTTGTGTGCCAGGCCTCAGAGGTAGTCATAATGACTCCGTGTACCATACTCTGCCACCACCGTGATGATGTGGGTGTTCAAGTCACAGTTCTGGTGCCAGATATGTGCAGACTCGGCCATGGAGGCCAGCTGCTCAGACTGCACCATGGTCATGAACTCTTCCTCACGGAGACAGTCAAGCAGCCACCAAATGCTGGTGTGGCAAGGCCTGATCAAGGTGTTGAATACCCTGTGCCACTCCTCCACAGTATTATTCGTACGGGCTAGTCCCTGGATGGTCAACTGGGCAATAGGGAAGGTGGCATGCCTAAGACCTGAACATCCAGTCGGGCGACCAATCCAAGTGTTCTCAAAGTAATTAAAGATTGGCTGGAGCACCTCATCAAACTGTGCCACATAGTCCCACTCCTGCAGCTCCTCAAACAGTGCTGGCATGTCCACCGGCAGGACAAAGGCCAGTGCCAGCAGAATCTGTAGGTGCAGAGTGAAGTCCGGGTCTGTGGTGCATCGCTGCAGGATCTCTGGGAACTGCTGCGCCTTGCACCAGATAGCCTGTGAGAAATGGAAGAAGCAGCCATGGATCTGGGTGTCCTGAAACAAATTGGACAGGGCATGCCAGCTGGCGTGTGCAAAGCCAGCAGGACTGTGGTGGGTGCTAGTGCAGGATGGTGTATTTTTAACTGGCCGAGCAACCATGTGTAGGTCTGTGCCCTCTGGGTGCAGGTGAGGGAAAATACAACCAGCAGGACTGCACCTGACTGGACAGCATGGATGGTGTATAACTGGTTGAAGATGCTCGGGCATGTCCAGAATGTACCATCCATAAATCAGTCAGGACAGTCTGCCAGCTTCTGCAGACCACGGACAGTGGCATAGATGAGGAGCATATCATGCTCCTGACCACTGCCAAAGAGGAGGAATCATGCCTCATCCCCAGTCACGATGAACTTCTCGGGTATTATGAGGTCAGTAACAGTCATGGGGGTCATGGACCGCCCCGTGCCACATGCTGCATGTGCTATACCATCCGCCATGGCAAACACACACCTGGCAGTCATCTTGCCATATCTGCAGGTATCCTAGATGTGCTGGCCACCATGACCTGGAAGGCATTGTCCATTGACCACCGTGCACTGTCCCACAGCATCCCAAGCACACAGGGCACACCAGCATCCATGGTGTCCGGTGCATGGTTGTGGTCCCTGATGGAGTGACCATAGTGTCCTCTACGGTGTAGACGGGCGAGGCAGTTGTACTTGTGAGCCTCTGCGCACCACCAATACACCTTCTCCAGTCCCGCCTTGTCCTTTCTGTAGATGTAGCCATTGTGAACGGCTAGTGGCTTGCCTTTCCGGCTTTGGGCGAATTGTACCGACATCGTACAATCAGGGTAACAGTTGTTGGGTGTCTGTGTGCTTCGCCCCTTTATGGGGCAATGTCTGGCCATGCCCTGTGTTGCTCTGTGGATGCCCCTTCCTGCCTGCCCCCTATTTCACATGGTATGCCATTCGGTCCCCACCCCATTTGCAGTGGATGTCTCCTGTAGTACTGCTGTGCCCATGGACCTGCGTATGGTGAGTGCCTGTGCTATTGCTGTTTGGAGGGCTGCTTTGGTGGTGCTGGTGTGCGGAACTGGGAGGGTGTTGGCCTGTGGGCCATGTCTATCTGGGCTGCATCATGTAGTCACCCTGTTGGGCCTCTGTCTCCCGGAGTCTGCCTTCCATGTGGCCCACACATGGCACTCACTTCCTTGCCACACGGGCCTGTCGGGGTCGCTTGATGTTCTGCTGTTGCTCGGGGAGTTGCAATTGCAAAGTGGCTGCATTTCTAGCTGTTTTACTGCCATTCTGCTTCCCCATACTGTCACTCTTTCAGCCGCTGTTCTTCCAACCTCGCCACCCCTTACCACGCCGTTGTTTCTACGCCATTCTTGGCTGTTACCTTGGCTAGGCATGAGATTGTCCAGAAAATGATACTATCTATTTTTGAATATGGTGATGTAGTCTACAGTGCTACTCTCACGTCTTCCTTAACCAGGTTGGATACTCTCTTCAATGTCTTCTGTCGCTTTGTTCTGGACTCCCACCCCATCCCCCAGTCACCACTGCACTTTATACAACTCTCTCGCTCTTCCATCATTTGAACACCAACAGTTCTCCTACATTGCTAAATTTATCTCTACATTTTGATTTGGATCTCTTCCCCCTCCTCCTCTTCTCTATCTATTCCTCCCCCTTCCTCTCACTGTCTTAGATCTACTGACCCATGCACCCTGGTAATCCCTTGCTGCTCTACCTAAGTAGGGTAGGCAGTGCTCTCATATCATTTCCCAAAAATGAGGAACTCACTGCCTCACCAAATCTGACACACCTCTTCCCTTTCATCAATTTCTACTTCCTTCCACAACTACTTCTCCCCTAAGTGTACTTGCCCCTAAAACTTTCCAGTTTGCTCCCAATCTTCCCTTTCCTCACCCAGCTCATGGCTCTCACAACTAGTTTCTTCTGACTGTTTCTGTTCCAAAAGCCTCACTAGCCTTACAGGCTCCTAAGTCCTTCCTCCTCCCCTTCCCTTCCACAACTTCTTCTTTCCTGCTTACTTTACTCCTTGTCTTTTCCTCCCTATCCCCCACCTATTACTCACGTCCTTTAGCAGGTACTTTATCTAGGCTGCCTTTCCTACATTTCCTTATCCCTGCTTGTTTTGTTAACTTTGAGCCACTTAGGATCCTACCTCTCTCGATCTACTGTCCTGACTACCATAACTGATCACTAACCTCATGTCTAGCACTTACAAATTCATTTTTTTATGCTTCTATGTTATGGGACAGGACAGGGGTAAATGCAAAAATGGACAAGGGCAATAACAGCAGGGATGGGGTAAAAAAGGATAAAGCCAACATTAAATGGAGGGCAATGAGTACCAATGCCCGTAGCCTGGGAAACAAGCTTCCAGAGCTAGTAGCCCTGATGGAAGAGGAACACTTGGATATTGTGGCAGTCACAGCAACATGGTACACGGAGAACCATGACTGGGATGTCAACATACCAGGGTACACAATCTACAGAAGGGACAGGGAGGGTAAAAGAGGAGGTGGAGTAGCTCTCTACATAAGGGAAGGGCTCAAAGTTACAGAACTAAAAAGTAAAGGGGGGAGGACAAGAGGAACTGTGGGTCACCTTGGAGACAGGGAATGGCATCACAATCCGCACAGGGGTTGTATACAGACCCCCGTCTCAAGGGGAGGAAATGGACAAGAAAATGATAGAGGGCATTCTCAAAATGGCTAAAAAAGGGGAGATACTGTTGATGGGGGACCTGAATATGCCAGATGTTAACTGGGTGACATGGACTGCAGCCACATCCAAGAGCAGGGTCATTCTCGATGCCCTACAGGGGGCATGCCTTAGACAGCTAGTGGTGGAACCCACTCGGGAGGGAGCAATATTAGACCTGGTACTCTGGACCTAGACTGTATGATGACCTCACTGAAGACCTGTCCCGATACTGCCAGGACATCATGTTTTCCCAGGAGGCAGCAGAGCATGAACTGGCTGGGATACGTGACAGCATTCGTGAACACACCATTACCATGGTAACACACATGGGACAGCTGCAGCTGACAGTGGAAGACATCCATGCTGCCATTATACGTGGGATACAGGAAGGGGCATGCCAAACAACACTGACAACAAGGTTACTCCAGGACATACGGCTATGTGTCGCCCACCAGCAGCAGAATCCATTGCAGAGACAGCAGCAGCGGGCAGCAGAATGACAGGGCATGCTGCAGCACAACAACCACTGCCAGTGATACCATGTCGGTCACAGAAACACAGGGTGCCCATAGTGCCAGCTGTGCCAGGGGCACAGACAGGGTGTGCCACACTGAAGGATGCTGGACAGAGCAGCAACACAGCGGTAGAGCCACCATGCGCTGCACAGAGTCTGATTCCAGCCACCGTAGGCTATAAAGGGCAACCAGCACACACACACAGCAGTAGGAAGCATGCATCATGCCAGGCATGTGCAATGGACATGGGGTGGTCTCTCCGACATTAATGGTCTGACACTATTCACTGATCCCATGTCACCACCATACCTTGAGCATAGATCCCCACCCAAACACACACCACACATGGATGAACATGAGCTGTGCATACCTGTGGTGCATGTACATGTACCCCATGTCCCCTGTAGAATGCCCATGGCCATGTCGCACCCAGACATGACACCATAGCATGGAACACACACACACACAAGCCTGCCTCCTTTAGAGCGTCACCACCCACATGACAGCTGTATGCACACTGCCAACCCAGACAGCACATACTGGACACCTGTACAACACCCAACGCCTGCCCTGGGAACTGTAGCCTGCAACCAGGTGCATACACCATGGCATGCCAACAACCATTGACACCGCACACCCACATCCCATGCACCACCTACTACTGCCAACCAAGCGAGCCCCCACCAACACCTGTGCTTCAGAGTGACCAGTGGGTGCACACACCATGGTGTTGCACACTAGCACAGACATGGCCCATGGCACACACAGCACCATACTGACCCATGGTGCCATGCATGCCCCACACCTGGGTGCTTGGCCTGTGCAGGACTGTTGCCACCCCATCACAAAAGGGGTAACACATACAACCCACCACCAACACTCACACCCAGTACCTGATGTGTGACACACCACCACCACAGCAGGCATACAGAAATGTACAATGCATGCCAATGGGTGGGCACTGTGGTATGCCACATACTGTGACACTCTATTCAGCCCTACCATGGAAATGTGTACCACATGTTTGGTACTGTCACATGCACAGCACATGCAGGCCCAAATTGTGGGATACCACCTTGTCGACTGGTGGTTTGGCTTACCCACTGTGGCATGTCACTGTGGAACTAAGAGGACCTGAACATTAGGTGACACTCCCCACAGGGGTACAGTGTTGTGACACTGTGCCCAGCATGTCACAGTACCAATTCCTGTGACACATGGCACCGTGGTGGCATGCAGTGCATGCTACATGGTGTAGGACAGCTGTCTCTGATGTCCACATGTCACCCTGTGTAGGCCCATTGGGCAGGTACCCACACATTGGCCGACACTGACCTGTACACAGCACAAGCAGATATATGGCATGCACAGTACTGAATGACACACAGACAAAGCATGAACATGGAACAGCAATGTATTAACAACACAAAAGCAATACACAACAGCAACTGTGATGGCAATTCAACAGGTACATAATGCAGCGGGCACAGCAACCCACACAACAACAGGGGTACAACGATGATACAATTAACATCATTGCACACTGTGTTACCTAAACCCAACAGTAATGGATACCTGTGTACGTGCTACACTATGTGCCCTGTCCATAGCATGTTCGCTGTAGTATGAATAATGTCCTGGACATTGTTGCACTCACATGTCCACCACTCAATGTCCACCAGTCTGTTCTAGGTAGTCCAGCACATCATGCATTGCATCATTCAGTGAGGACAGATACCTTGCCATGGGCCTAATGTGCAGGCTGAATCCCAGTGCAAAGTCATGGAGGGTGGGGTGGGACTGCACATCGTCATCACCCCTGGCATCTGTGTCTGCCGATGTGTCATTGTCACACACAGGCTGCACTGGGTCATGTTCGAGGGCTGATACACCAACCCTCTGCATGGGGGTGGCACCATCCTTAGCCTGGCCAGCACTCATCTGTCCAGCTGTATCAAGGGTACCGTCGCCTGTGGCCATGTCTGCCATGTCTCCTGCTGCAGACAGGCCCACAGCACTGTTATCCAGCTCTGCATGTTGGGGATGCTCCTGTCATTTATCTGAGTCATCCTCCTCCTCTGTTGTGTCCTCTGTACCCTCCTGCAGTGACACTTGTGGCAGCCCTGGGTCATCCTTCTTGTTCTAGCTGCATATGCTTGTGTATCACTCCGCTTCAGGGAGCGCATTACCCACTCAAGGGAACGCCACCATGCATCCCATCCCTGTTACAATGTGACAGACTGTGAGTGACTGCACCATGCATCCACGCCTATGTGTGCACAGACAATATATATGTTGATCAGACCGCAAACACAAGGCTGGCATGTCGTCTCCATGCCATGCCACATGTTACATAAGCTGTGACATGCTCTGACTGTGTATGGAGCACACTTCTACACATGTGTACATGGTGCATGTGCCCTACCCCCAACTGACAGCCACGGCCAGCCTTGCTGGCCCTGCTGATATGTGTGTGTGTGTGTGTGTGTGCCTCCCCCCCCGCCTGATGGTCCCTACACAGTGGCCTACATTGCTGCATACATGTCGTGTCCACTGTACACTTTACTTTGGCAATGTTGTTCTCTGTGGGATCCTCGTCGCTGTCTGTCCTGTCCATATTTCCTGGGCCTACCCTGCCCTTCGGTGGCGCCGCCCTCTCCTGCAGAGAAATAATGGTGTGTGACATCATTAGTTTTCATCTGTGCAGTCATGGTCATTGTGGTGTGCTGTGTGTCATTCTTGGTTGTGGTAACATGTACCTGGCTGGTGTGGCTATCCTCTACACATCTGGACATCAGCTTCACGTGCCATCCTCCTCCTGTGGGCCAGGAGCCAACCCTCCCTCCAGTCCATGTCATTCTAATGGTACCTGACCTGCTGCATGGTCCTCCTGATTCCAGACACCGCCAGGAACCTGTTGCCTATGGTAGACCACACCGTCTCCCTGTCTGCTGGGCTGGATTGTTGTCCCCCTGTGGGAATAGCACCCTGCCCCACTGCTCAACCAGGCTAATGAGAAGCACTGTCTCATCATCAGTATAGTGCCCTGCTCCAGCATGCCATTGCAACTGGGACTGCCACCTGGTATATGCCCTTGGGCTATTGTTGTCTCCTGACTCCCTTTGCACTGTATGTGGAAGCGGTGTCCTGTGCTGCACTGTCCTGTGTGGCCTACAGCTCGTGCAAGTGCTGTCCTGGCACATGCTGGTGGGTGTGCACCTCATGGGTGGTATTTCCCTGTGTTCCCACGACTGTACACATGTGAGACATACACTGCATAGTCCAACGACCCACAAGCAATGCAGTATGCATCAACACACATCGCGTAATGCAACCCGCATTGCCAGGATTATCACGCAACACAACCTGCGTTGCAATGGTTGACTTTCCTGCCCACTGTGTGGTGTGTTGCCACACACTGCGTTTGTGCAAAGTAACACAGTTGTGCTGGGGGGGCATGTCTACAGTGCCACTATGTGCCACTCCACATGACATGCCCTCTGGATATGCCACAACAGACCCATGTCCTACAGCCACAGGTGCACTGCCCCTGGCCATGTACCACTCCTTGGGCTTTGCAGCATAGTGTGTGCAGCCACCCACCCACACAGTCCTCCCTGTCACCGTTGGGCCTGCTTCTTGTGTCCACGACGCAATGACATTGCATGGTGGCACCAGCACCAGTGTGCTGTGTGTGGCATGGTGTCACTGTTGTGCTGTACCCATCCCATGCTGTCTACATTTGCTGCTTAGTGCTGTGGCTGTAGTGCCTGGGACTCCACATTTCCCACCATGACATCACCCCCCCTGCCATATGTTGCTCATCCACATGTTGCCTGTGCTAGCTATGGCCACCCGGCCACTCATGATGCTGCCAGTGCCACTGTGCATTGCGCCATCTGGGTCAGCACACAGGAAATGGGCACCTCTTAGTCAACAGTGCTGCTTCTGCCTGTCTGCAAGCCCAGGTGACGACACCTCCATATCACCGCAGCAGTTCCAGTCCACCAGCAGTGTGTGGGCACTCCGCAGTGGTCCCTGGTACCTGGCACTGACTTGTTGTTCTTCACAGTACCATGGCATTGCTGCCAGTATGTCTGTAGTTTTACATAGCTGCATGGGTGTGGTCTTCCCATGGCCTTGAGGTTGTGGTCCATGGCCTGCACGCAGCTTGGTGTTGTTGCTGTACCTGTGCATTTGCACACTGCACATTCTGTTGTGTGATCATCCAAAGTGTGACCTGATGAGCTGCACCTGCATGTATTGTCTGGCCAGTGTGTGTTGTGCCTGGCCTTGTTGTCACCAGTCATTGGCAGGCTTTGCCTACTCCTCCTCTGCAGTGCTGCCATCATCACTGGGTGCCTCCTCATCCTCTTCCATTAGTGTGCCACGTTTGAGTGCTGTATTGTGCAGCATGCAACATGCTATGAACAGTTTGCATGCTATTGCTGGTGAATACTGAATTGCAACTCCTGATCTGTCAAGGCACCAGAACCTCAACTTAAGGATGCTGAATATGTGCTCTATCACACTGCGTGTTGCTGTGTGGACATTATAGTACCATTGCTCTGCTGCACTCTGTGGACATCTCACCGGTGTCATCAGCCAGTGCTGTTGTGGGTATCTGCTATCACCTGTGGGGAGGGAGGTGTAGGTTACTGTTGTGTCCACATGCCCATCTGTGCTGCATGTGTATGTGTGTGCCTTACCTATAAGCCAGCCATCTGTGAGTGTCTCATTCTGGAAGGCCTCACACACTCCACAGTTGCTGTAGATGTATGCATCATATGTGGACCCAGGATACTGTACCACAACATCAAGTATTTTTCACCTGCTGTTGCAGATGACCTGTACATTCATCAAATGGTATCCCTTACAATTAACATAGGTGTCTGGTTTGTCCAATGGTGCCCTTATGGTGATGTGTGTGCAGTCTACTGTACCAAGTTCATGTGGGAATCCTGCTGTGTTGTAGAATCCCTGCTTGATTGCCAATTGCTCTTGGGCATCTGTGGGTAGGTGGATGTATTGATGGAACCTGTGTACAAGGACATCCATGAATGCCATCAGACACCATGATACAGAGGGCTATGAGATGCCCACAGTGTCGTCGCTCAGTGTCTGGAATACGCCAGTGGCCAATACCCATAGGGCTGCACATACCTTCACCTCTGTTGGTACGGCATGGCCTCTCTGTGTCCTGCTTCTCATATCAGCATCAAGTTCCCAACAATGCTGTGCTATGGCTCCCTTGCCAAACCTATATCATGCAATGCACTGCTCCTCGGTCAGGTCAATGTGTGCGGTGTGTGGGCAGTACACACGCATGGCATGCCTCCTTTGTCTGTGTTGCTGCTCACTGTGCACCTACTGCATCTGTTGCTGTGGCTGCTGTACAACACCACCCTGTTGTGCTTCCTGGTGGGCACATCACCTGTGGCTTAGCATGGCCAGCCGTATACCCAGTTGGGCCAGTAGTGCAAACATATTCCTGGGATTCTTCTCTCTCTGTCCTGCTGCAGTCCTGTTACACTAATCCTGCCACTTTCCTTCCTTTTTCTAAGTCTCCTTAGATCAGCTCTGTGTAGTCTAGCAGGTGTTTGAAATCTCCTGTTTGGGGCACTTTTGTGAATTGCACTCCTCCATCCTGCTTGCCTTGCCCCTGTCTTAATGCACCATGTGTCATGGTGCTAGCTGGCACCTAGTGCTGATTTGGTGCATGGGGTGGTTGCTGCAGCAGGTCTTTGCATTCACACACAGTGCATTTGTCAATCCCATCTTGCTTGTGTTTTGGTACAAGGTGCTGCCTACGTACTTCTGCTTAATGCACTCACCTTGCGTCTTGGTCCAGCGTTTGTGAATCAGGATCTAAGTGTGTATTTTGTAGTGAGATAAGGCCATACCTTATTGTTTTGGTCATCTTTTATATATTTTTTTATATGAGAAATGCATCAGATGCCAGGCTGGCCCAATGTAATTGCAAGGGATCATGGGTACAGGTACATGGGCCCTAGAATAATGTTGGAACTCTTGTTACTGGGCATGAAAACTGTTTTGCTGCTAGCAAAGTCTAGAGTTAATAAGTTAACTAAAAGGAGACAAAAGAATAATTATGCCTAGCTGGGAGGCCAGGTAGTCCCATTTGCTAGTGAAATGACAGGACCTCATGAGGAGTCAGGAAGTCTGGGCATTCTTTGTGTTTAGAGGTCTGCAGTGACTTAATCTCAGTGTGGTAGAGGACTCCTATTCTTGAGTTAACTGATTTTGAGATGTGTCGAAAAAGCGAGCTGAAGGACATCATGCTGTCAAGGGTAAATCCAAGATATTTAAACTCCTGCACTTGCTCAAGTGGCTGCTGTAGATCATTATGGATAGTGAGGATAACAGTTCTGAACTTGCTATGAGAGCTGTAAAACAACATGGACTTAGTTTTTTTGTAATTCATCTACAGTTTATATTGGAACAGCCAGGTTTCAACTAGGGTGAAGTTTATCTGAAAGTCCAGGGAGAGTGGAACTGGGCCAATGTGGATGGAAAACAGGACTGCATCATCGGCATAGAGTATCATATTATTATTACAAGCTGCAGGCTGGTTATTAATGAAGAGGCTGAATAGTAGGGGGCAAAGGATAGAACCCTAGGAGACACCAGAGCGAATAGGAAGGCCATATGATGTCAACAATTTTGACTTTTTGACTCCAAGCTGAGAGGTAGCTTTCAAACCATTTGATTACAGCATTTGAAGGCCAAAGGAAGAGAGTGAGTGCAGCAGGAGCTGGTGATTCATGGTGTCAAAGGCCTTGGTCAGATTGATGAACACCACACCCAGTAGGTGGCCTACATCTAGGCCTTATAAATATGGTTAGTGAAATCAAGCAGGGTGGTGGTGGTACTATGGGCTTTCTAAATCCATACTCCTTTTCTCCTTCCACCTTCTCTATATCCCGTTTTTACCAACTCCTCTCTGTGCACCGTGCCCTCCTAGCCTTTCTTCCCCTACCTCCCTCCCTTCCCCACTACCTTCACCTCTACCTGGTGTATATTTTTATTTTTATTTTTTTTCTCCCGTTACTTCCTCCTGCAACCTTAGATAACCTGCTTTATCTTCCTATAGACACTTCTATGTATATAAATACCATGTAATCTGTACAATATCTGTATAATTCTATGTACATATGAACTTCTTTTTTCTTCCTCTCTGTAAAGAGTATTATCTGTATTGCCTTGTAAATACCTGTGTTGACCTGTATATACAATTGTTCATGCTCCACCCAGGTCCATCTTGCAAATGAGCTTCTGCTCAACGATGAACGCCTGGTTAAATAAAGACTTGACTGATTGATTGATTGATTGGTTGTGGGCAGTGTAGGTTGTATTTGTCGAGGTGTTCGGACAGCTGGTCTGCAACAATTCATTCAAGTGCCTTGGAGAGTGGGGGGAGGATAGAGATGGAGTGGTAATTGGAGAGAAGGGACCTGTCACCATTATTTTGAATGGGTGTGACAATGGCTGATTTCCAGCACTGTGGGAATTGTCTAAGAGACAGTGAGAGATTCAAAAGTTTAGTAAGAGGGTGTAGGACAATGTCAAGGGAGAGAGAGAGAGGAGTTTAACGTCGAGAGTGTTGCTGCTGGGGTTAGCTTTGCTTAGGGCTTTCTTAAGGTATTTTCTAGCATCAGCCATGGACACCCTCTGAAAGTAGAAGTAAGGGGTATTACTGGGGAGGTTGGTTCTATTATTGGGGTCAGGCAGGGCTGAGTTATCAAAGAAATTAGGGGAAAGGACACTGCTAAGATCCATGAATGCAAGATTAAAGGCGTCCGCTAGATCTTTGTGGTCCTGTATAGCAGAGCTGTTTACCTCGAGCATAGTGGAGAAGGATTTATTGGGTTTACCCATAAGGCTCTTGATGTTCTCCCAGAAGGCTTTACTGTTACCACAGGAGTTTGTTAGTTCCTGTTTATAGTAAGCTTGTTTGGTTCTGTGTATTGCTATTGCGCATAGGTTTCTAGCCACTTTATAGAGCTGCATGTCATGCTGTAGCCCTGAGTTCATGGCTCGTGCCAGAGATTATCTCTGTTCAGCATCATGGAGATGAGTTCTGGGGTAATCCAGTGATTAGTGGAGGGTCTTATTCTCCTTTTTTTAGGGGGCAAAATTGTTGCAAATGTAATTAAACTGGGAAATGAAGAAGTCAAGGGCTTGGTCAATGCTGTTCATGGAGTCAAGGGGTGCCCAGTGAACCATTGACAGAGTGGCAAGGAATTGGGGAAGCTTTCCTTTATTTAAGGCTTATTTGTAGGAGAACGAGGTCTTAGGTTTAGGTGCCTTGTTAGACCAGTGGCAGACAACAAGGGGAGTGATCACCAAGAACATCAGGAAGAATTTCCGTATTAGTGATTCTGTGGGGATAAGATCAAGCAGGGAGCTACTACCAGCCTTGTAATTAAACCTAATGGGGGGCAGTGACCAGTTGAGTAATATATAAGCCAGCAATTTCATCCTTATACTGGTTGGCTTCTTGTGCCAGCCAGTTAACATTTAGGTCTCCCCTTAGAATTGTCTCACCACGGTGGGTGTTGGTGTCAAGGAAGTCAGAGATCATTTGGAAGAGTTACATATTTATGCAGAGGGATGTAAACAGATGCAACTGTGAGGGATTTACCCTGCTGCCCAAGAATTATTTTTACTGCCAGCATTTGAGAGCTGTTAGCAGAGGGAGGTAGCAGGAAGACTTGACCTTTAAATGTATCTCTCAAATAAATGGTGCAGCCACCTCCATGCTTGGTAGTTCTATCGAGTCAGAATAGGGCATAACTAGGAATGTAAACAGCATTGTCAGGGACCTTAGATGAGAGCCATGTTTTGTTGAGGGCTAGGATATCAGGCCTATGTTGTGACATCCAGACTTGGTGTGCATCAAGCTTAGCTGGCAGGCTACAAATGTTAATAAATGCCAGCTAGAGGTAGCCTTGTTTACTGTGCCATGCATTTGATGTTGCAGGAGGACCTGGGTTTGGGTGAACATTACCAGTGAGGAGAAGAAGGATAAGTGTAGTCCTAGCAAGATAGTGGGCAAGGAGCTTGGCAGCCTTGTGCTGTCTCCTAAAGGAGGGTTTTTTTGCAGGGGGATTACTGCAGGGTGTGAGAAACTGTAAGAAAAGGGAATACTCAAGGAGGGGGAGGAGGTTATACTGGCTATTAATGTGGGTGGCTAGCATGTGAGCACCTGGATGGGTTATGGTGTGAGGTAGGGTACACCAAGGGATATAGCCCACCCAGAAGTGGTGATGATGATGATAAAGGGGGGAGTCACAGGTGCAAGCTCAGTTGAGGGCTATCAGAAAGAGAAATAATAGCAATGGTAAAAAAGTGTTTAGGGACATATTGAGAGGGGTGCAGGTGATCAAGTGCACAGGGTAAGAACAGTGTGCAGAATTTAAAACAAGGGGGTGGGAGAGGGTAAAGACAGGACTGAGTGAACAATGAGGAGGGGTGTTCACAAAACAGCAGAAATACTTGTTAGTGCTATCTCCTTATAACCAGGGGTAACACAGGAGTGATTGGACCAATAAGATATGCAAAGCAGAGAGGAGGGAGGGGCAAAAGTGTATTTAAAGGAGACCTGGGTGGGAGTGAGGGGGGGAATTTCTTGTTTAAATACTGATAGTCTGAGTCCACAGCCAAGAACCCTGCTTACTAAGTGAGCAAGTCCTCAGGGCAGCAAGAGTCCTATCCACTGGAGATTATTGTGGTTGGAAGCCAATCAGGAAGCAGCAGCTCATTAGCACCAAAATCTAAAGTTGAGCTGTTGCAGGACTGTACCTTGCTGCATTGGTGAGTCTGTCGGCTGCGGGATGGTGAGGCAGGTGGCGATTGCTGAGATATGCTGCACCACCAGGACAAGCATACCCAATCAGGGGTTCTGGGCTCTTCTGAGGGAGAGAAAGAGAGAGGGAAGATTAGATTAATTGGGGCTCCAGTCTGGGGGTGGGGGTACAGGAGAGCAGATAGTGAAGCAACATGGGGTAGGAGCCAGCAGATAAAGCTAAATTGGTGGGTGGGTTTAAACAAAAGAACTAAGTGGGAAGAGGATAGAGGGCAGGATGGGTCAGCATCAGCACCAGGGGAGAGAGAAGTGAACAGCTATGCAAAGCATGGGAAATGAAAAAAGAAATTAAACAAAGGAAACTAGCAATCTTACTCTAGCAGATAGGAATAAAGCATAAAGGCAGGTCAGGATAATATGGCTGTTCAAGGTTAGCAGGCTAAATCAGAGCAATAAAAATGGAACAAAAAATAAATAAATAAATAAATAAATAAATAATGCATATTACCAGGAAGATACAAGCTAATCAGAGCAATAAACAAACAAAAAAAATAGAGTTTATCAGATAGCTACAATCAGTGGCTCTGTAGCAATATAACATAAGACCAAATTAAAGCACTTGATTAACATTAATGTTACAGAGCAAACTATGGAAGGATCAAGTTGCAGTAGCAAGAAATAAGCAAAATCATTGTGAAAATGTCTTGTTTAAATACTGATAGTCCAAGTCCACAGCCAAGAACCCTGCTTACTGAGTGAGCAAGTCCTCAGGTCAGCAAGCATTCAATCCACTGGAGATTACTGCAGTGGGTGGCCAATCAGGGAGCAGCAGCTCACTAGTGCGAAAATCTAAAGTCAAGCTGTTGCAGGACCATACCTTGCTGCATTGGCTAGTCTCTCAGCCACAGAGTGGTGAGGCAGGTTGCAGCTGCTAAGATATGCCACGCTGCCAGGACAAGCATACCCGGTCCTGTGTTCTGGGCTCTTCTTGCCATGTTGGTGAGTCTCTCAGCCATGGGACAGTGAGACAGGTGCTGGCTGCTGAGATATGCTGCACCACCAGGACAAGTGTACCTGGTCAGGGGCTCTGGGCTCTTCTTGCTACATTGGCAAGTCTCTCGGCAGTGGGATGGTGAGGCAGGCGGCAGCTGCTGAGATATGCCACATCGCCAGGACAAGAGTACCCAGTCAGGGGCTCTGGGCTCTTCTTGCTGCATTGGTAAGTCTCTTGGCTGTGGGATGGTGATACAGGTGGTGGCTGCTGAGATACGCCACACCACCAGGATAAGCGTATCTGGTCACTAGAGCTATCTCCCAGCAGGAAGGCTGGACTATACCCCAGAAATATGGTTTGAGCTCACTAACCTCATGTTTCTTTTTTTCTATTTTCAGAAAACTGCATATGTGTGTTATTGTAATAAAATACTGAACTTTGATTGGTGGGGTAACCATAGAAACTGAAATGCTAGCCAATCTCAAGGCAGCCACTATACACTAGACCTGCCCTTTTGAATCCCCCTTTAAACCAGGATGCAGAGGGGAATCTGAGCCTTTTGTTGCCTTTTTGCTGAAGCCTTTGTTTTGTCATGTTGTGGATGGGACCTTCTCTACCTACCTGTCTTGAGCAGAGACAATTTCTTCTGGATCACTGAGAGCCAAGACTTCAACTATCACACTTCTAAGGACACTTTTGCACTTCAAAATTCAAACTAAGGACTCAAGGTAGACTTTTAACCTCAGAGTTTAAAGTGTAGGTTTTTATGTATACTTTCCTTTTCTTTTCAATATCCTGAAACCAATCTCCAAATTATTTTTTTGTTATGTTATTTACTGTTTTCTAATTAATTTAATTTGTAGCGCCTTTGGTTTATTTTAAAATAATACTTCTTACGTCATGTGTGTGATGGCTGGGTAAGAGTTGTTCAGACTATACTACACCTGTGTGATCAATTAAGGACCAAAACATTACCAAACGTGAAGAAACATTAGGGACTTCATGACAAAAAGAGGGGAGGAAGTACAAAAGGTCTCAACAGGAGCCTGTGGGGGTTTGAACCAAGTGCTGCATTTCTAGGGAAAGACACAGTAATATGGTGTGTAGGGCCCTTGGAAGCCTATACATGCCTGTGGCTTTCTGGTACATGGTGCAGTGGCTGAGGGAGTTCTAAACCAGGAACACAGACTCAAGACTGTATTTGTATCCCCTCACATGGAGAAAGGATATCTCTGATGCCATCTCCCCATCACAAAAGGGATTTGCTGTGATGCAGAGAATCCAGTCCCACAGGAGTGGACTTTGACAGATTTGGTGAGCAGCAGTGTGATTGGCGAACTGTTTGAACAACCACACACAAAGAGGGCAGAAAATTAGAAAAGGACAACTTGGTTACAAGATATAGTTCCCACCCTGTTTTTGGTTTTTTTGGCTGCAAACAAAAGACATACTAGTGGTAGTGTAGGAAAGAAAGATGACTTCCAAGTACAGCAACTACACTGTTGAAGAGCTGAAGCTACTGTGCCAGGAAAGAGTTATCCATTATGAGGGGCGAAGCAAAAAGAACCTCATGGAGGATCTTGTGGCAGCCAATGAGCAAGTGACTGCCCAGGACCATGAATTACAGCTGGTGACTGAAAGGGACCAGACCTTGGATGTAGGGGTGCCAAGGGATGTCGCAGTGTCCAGTCCAAGGGGGTAGGAGGACAGTGAGACCAGAGGAAACCCAGAACCACAAAGCCAGGGGAAGGCCACCACAATGCTGGAGCTAAAAGGGATCATTCTACAATCTGAGCTGAGGAAAATGAAGTTTGAGCAGAGAACGTTTGAAGCCAGCAGCAGAGGGAATTCAAGCAGAAAAGGTTTTGAAATAGAGTTGCAGGAAAGGCAGCTTCAGACAGAGGCTGAGAGAAAGGAAAAAGAGTATCAGATGGAATTCTAACTGGAGAAGCTGAGACTCCAATGACCAGTGCCAGAAGAGGTAAGTGACAGGGATAGACCTGAAACTCCAGGGCTGGGGTATACATTTAGTTCTAAATTAATAGCAGCATTTAATGAGGAGGAGGAGGATATGGATGCATTTTTGAATTTATCTGAAAAGGTCTGTATCCAGGCCAAGGTACCCAGGGAGTTCTGGAGCTTCCAGCTATCCTCACTGCTCACTGGTAAAGGGCATGAGGTGCTAGGCCAACTGGACAGTGATGATAGCCAAGACTATGAGAAACTTAAAGCTGCTTTACTTAAAAAGTATGACCTGACTCCTGAGGCCAACAGGGTAAAATTCTGTGAAGAGGCCCTGACAAAGACAAAGCTGCAACCTCTTGCAAGAGACATGGGGACTGAAGGAAAACTCAGATGGATCTTCTCTGTTTATTTGGCCTTTGTAAATAGTTATACTGAACAAGCTTATTTGTCATGTTACTGCTAGTACTAATAAATACTTTTTGCAAATTCTACAACTGCTCCTGCTTTTTCCTATGCTTCCTGACCCTGTGCCTTGATGACAGATGGTAGCTGCCTAAGTGGATTTATGCTATGCATACTCTAAACCAGGATTTTTGTGTGTGGGTACTGTACCTAGTACCAGAGAAGCAGAGCAAAAGGTATGGATTCTGAAGCAACAAGTCCAGGAGTGGTTACCAGGAGAATGGCAGCCAAACTAGCAGAGACAGAAGTCCAAGCTGAGAATGTACAGTACATCCAGCACAAGTTATGGAAAAAGAACAGGCAGTGACAGAACCTGAAAGCCTGATGGACTTTTTCAAATGGTGGGCTATACAACAAAAATAGATGGAGAAGCAGAGAGAAAAAGAGATTCAATGTTTAGAAGCACAGAGGAGAGGAGAGAAGAGAAGAGATGGAGCAGATAAGAGAAGAGATGCAGTGATGGATGGATGCCTTGCAAGTTATCAAAGGCAGAGTATCTGGCACAGAGCCAGACAAGCAATAAAACACAAGCAACTTAAAAGCCATTAAACTTACAAAGCTGTGCTCCTCGAATGATAACGAGGCATACCTGATAACTTTTGAAAGAGTTGCCACAGCCTGCCAATGGTCAAAACAGCAATGGACAATCAGACTGGTATCCTACCTGGCAGGGAAAGCCTAACTTGCCTACAGCAATATGGACACTGCACAGTCAGAAAACTATGACCTGGTGAACAGCGAAATCATGAAAAAGGTATGACATCTCAGGAGAGATCTACAGGCAGAGATTTCAATCTCTGAAGTACAACTCAGATGACAATCCTCAAGAAGCCTTCACCCGACTCAAAGAACTCCTGATAAAATGACTCCAACCAGATGGCAAAACAGTCCCACAGATCATCGACACATTTGCAATAGAGCAATTCTTCAACATCCTGCATACAGATATGTAGCTTTGGGTAAAGGAACACTATACAGAAAGTGAGGAAAAGGCTGTTTCTTTTGCTGAGGACTACCAAATGGCCAGACGGATGCCACATCAGCAAGGTAACAGCCTAAGACACTATTTTGCCCATTTAAACTCCAAATCTGATAAGAACTCTAGTGGGGTAATAGATCTGTGCCCAAAGACATTATTTGCTATAACTGTAATAAGCCAGGTCAAATTGCAAGAAATTGCCATAAGAAGAGTGACACTGGAGCAGATTTGTCCTTAGCAAATTGGGGCAAGTACTTACCAGATGTGAAGGGGGGGGGATAAGACTGTAAAGGAATTCATTGATTTGGGAAGCAGACAGACCCTAGTACACGTTGAAGTGCTGGGAAAACACTGTGCAAAAGGACCAGGTACTGGTGTCATCTGCATCCATGGGGTCACTCAGTGCTATCCTACCACCCAAGTGACTCTGACCATTAAGAATGTGTTGCATCAAATGAAAGTGGGGGTAGTATCTAAGTTACTTGTACCCATGATTATTGGAAATGACTGTCCAGGATTTACTGAGTTAGTCTCAGAGGAACTGATCCGTGCAGTTTCAGCAGCAGTGGTAACAAGAGTTCAGGCAAAGAAAACCTCAAGCGGTGGGGACACTTTTCCTTTCAATGATTTTGATTCAGATTTATTTGAGCACAGCTTCAAGATCCAGAAATCCAGGCAAGAAAGATGATGCCTGAAGAAACTGTGGCAACAAATGACTGATGGACATAAGGGGTTAACATATGAAAATGCTGAAACTAAACTGATCACTGATTGTGATTTTCTTTTAGAACAAGCTAACAATGTTTCTCTCCAAGGTTATTTTAAGCAGCTGGGGGTGAAACCAAAACAGGGTGGAGCAATGTTTAAAAAATATAATGGATTACTGTATAGAGTCTGGGTTAAATCTCAGACACAGGAACAGACAGAACAATTGGTTATACCACGGAAGTATAGAACAGAGTTGCTACAGATAGCACAAGATAGTCCTATGGCTGGTTACTCAAGGAGGGATCGCAACCTTGCCAGATTGCTGTATAGATTTTACTGGCCTGGAATTCATGAACATGTTGCTACCTATTGTTATTCCTGTGCTGGGTGTCATTAAGTAGCCCCCGTCACTAGAAAAGACAAGGTGCCCCTGGTGTCCCTAGCCTTGATAGATGTGCCTTTTGAGAGAATTGCAATGGATGTGGTTGTTCCTTTTGACAAAAGTAAAAAGAGTAATAGATTTATCCTGGTAGAATGTGACTATGCTACTTGATACCCAGAAGCAGTTCCAATGTGTACTTTTACAGCTTCAAAAGTGACAGTAGAGCTTGCAAAACTTTTCAGCAGAGTGGGCATACCTAAAAAATTACTACTGATCAGGGTAGTAATTTTTGTGCTGCATTACTTAAGGAGCTGTACAGAATTCTAGGTATCACTGCCATAAGAACCGTCCCCTATCACCCTCAGACAGATGACTCTGTTGAGTGTTTTAGCCAAATCCTAAAATGCATGTTAAAAAAGTTTGTAAAATGGGAAGGGAAAGATTGGGACCATTACTTGCCTTACCTACTTTTTGCTTACAGAGATGTGCCACAGGCATCAACAGGGTTTTCACCATTTGAAATACTGTATGGTAGGCAGCCAAGAGGGCCACTGGATGTGATAAAAGAAGTGTGGGAAGATAACCCCACTTAGAAATAATCTATAACGTCTTATATGTGTGCCCTAAGAAAGAAGCTGGCAAAATATATTGAAATTGCCTTTAGTAATCAGGAAGAGGCCAAAATCATCAGAAGGTATATTATGACCATGTGATAAAAGAAAATGTTTTTGAGCCTGGTGAAAAGATTTTGCTACTGTTACCAACAACAGAAAATTAACTGTTAATGAAGTATCAAGGGCCTTATAGAGTGCTTAGATGTACTGGCACCGTTAATACGAAATTGAGACCCCTGACAGGAAAAATATTACTAAAATACATCATGCTAATCTCCTCAAGAAATGGGTTGAAAAAATGACTAAAGCTGTTATGCTGGTTTTACCAGAAACTGATAAAGAAGATATTGCTATAGCTTATGCTAGACTGGAACAAACTGTAACTGCTGATGCTGTAAAGTTGAATGTTTCCTTAACCTCAGAACAAACTATAGAAATTCATAATGTGCTAAAGACATTTAACAGTACTTTTACCACAGTACCAGGCTGAGCAAAAGAGGTCGAGCATGTAATAGTGCCAAGGAATGCTCACCCTATTAAGTAAAAGACATACTGGTTATCAAAGCAGTTAAGAGCCGATGCGGTTAAGGAAATACAAAAAATGAAATAATTGGGTATCATGGAAGAATCGAGGAGTGCTTATTCATCTTCAACGGTAATTGTAAACAATAAAGAAGTGTTAGAATCTGCCTTGATTTTAGGAAGCTTAATCAAGTGTCAGAACTTGACAGTTATCCTGTGCCCAGAATAGATGATTTGGTGGGCAGACTTGGGAGTGCAATGTATATCAGTACCCTCCATCTCACCAAGGTTTACTGGCAAATCTCTTCAGCTAAAGAATCCAGAGACAAAACTGCATTTGCCACTCCTGTTGGATTCTATCAGTTCACCACCATGCCATTTGATTTACATGGTGCACCAACTACTTTCCAGCGGAACATAGATGCAATTTTATCACCTCATACTGGTTATTGTGCTGCATACCTGGATGATGTCGTGATGTACAGTCCAGACTGGAAAAGCCACCTGGAACACCTACAAGCAGTTATCCAAGCTATCAAAAATGCAGGCCTGACTATTAATCCTGCCAAATGTGCATTGAGCATGTAGCAAACCAGATATTTGGGCAATGTGTTGGAAAACGTGGAAGTTAAGCCAGCAATTACCAAAATAGAAGCTGTAGCTAACAGCCCTGTCCATAAAACAAAGAAACACGTCAGGTCATTTTTTTAGGGCTGGCTGGTTATTTTCGTAGATTTGTTCCCATTTTTGCTGAGTTAGCTACTCCCCTCACTGAACTCATGAAAACACGGTACCCAAATAATGTGAAATAGACCCCAGAGTGTGATGAAGCTTTTCAAGCCATTAAGGCTGCATTATGTTCAACCCCTGTTTTAAGAACCCCAGCTTTTGAGAAACCATTTTTGTTACAAACATGTGCATCAGAGGTAGGCCTAGGTACAGTCTTGAGTCAGCATACAGATGGGAAAGAACATTCTATTCTATACATAAGTAGGAAATTGCAGCATAACAGAGAGAGAAGGTACTCCACCATTGAAAAGGAATGTCCACAGGCCATGGAGTCCCTTAAGTTTTATTTGCTAGGAACTAACTTTGTACTTAAAACAGATCACAATCTTCTCTGTTGGTTTAATCAAATGAAAGATAAAAATTCCAGAATCACAAGGTGGTACCTAGCACTACAACCATTTAAATTCAAGGTGATACACAAAGCTGGTAAAGAGAATAGCAATGCTGATTTTCTGTCAAGATATGAATCAGGAATTGAAGGTTCTGAAGGTTGAAAAACAAATCTATGAGTTTAAACTTTACTCTTTGATGCACTGTTATAGAAAAAAAGAATACTGCACATGTGCTTAATTTCTGAAAGTTAGAAGCTAATGTTAGAGAATTAATATAATGTTTTGGAAACCAGTTTGATAAAACAGGTTCCCTCTTAAGGAGGGGTGCATGTGATAGGGTAAAACAGGACCCTGTTCAGTTGTTATGGAGAGTTTGAATGCAGGGATCTGTTCTGTTCTTTCCTTTCCTGTCTTTTGTCTGTCTGGTTGTACAACCAAATTTTACTCTGAGACCTAGGATTTGATCGCACTGACAGTCTCGCAATTCTTTGCCTCTCACTGTCTCTCAGTCTTCCCTGGCTGTTCTGTCTTTTCCTCCCTTGCATATCTGCTGGCATAAAAATATATGCAAATCATTATGTGGAAATGCAACTGATACTGGGATCCCTTTGTTTAGAAATTATATAGTTTTAATGTTGAAATGTATATAATTATCGTGTAAGATTATTGCAAGACGCTATTGGAAACTCAAGGGGTTAACCTGAAATTAAATTTTTAAGCCTTTTGCAGAAGCTGTAGAAAAGGGGCCTCCATTCTGGGACATTGTGTTCCTGTCTACACCTGCCTGACATACTGTATACAAGAACATTTTAGAAAAAAACAGGATGCATATGGGGGGGGGGTTGCAAGGACGTTTAATAACAAAGATGCAATTTCTTGCAAGAGACACATAGATTGAAAGGAAACTCAGATGGATCTTTCCTGTGTATTTGGCCTTTGTAAATAGTTATACTGAACAAGTTACATTTTTTATATTACTGTTAATACTAATAAACACTTTTTGCAAATTCTACAGCTGCTACTGTTTTTTTCTATGCTTCCTGACCTGTGCCTCAACAACACACGTACCATGCAGTGACTGGCCAAAAATGTCTATTGGCCCAACTCCACCCAGCAGGTGAAGGAGTATTGCAGGTCTTGTCATCAGTGACAACAGATAGGGAAGGCAGGTAATAAAACAAGAGCTGCCCTGCGTCCTTTGCCCATTGTGGAGAAGCCATTCCAGAGGTCAGGAATGGATATTGTGAGACCCTTGAGTACCCCAAGCTCCTCTGTAAAAATGTTTATTCTGGTGGTGGTCGATTACACCACCTGATACCAAGAGGTGGTCGCCCTCTGCTCCATTAAGGCACCCAAGGTGGAAGACGCCTTGCTATGCATATTCTCCCATGTCGGGTTCCCAGAGGAGGCTATCTCTGACCAAGGAGCTAACTTCATCTCAGACCTGATGAAGTCTTTGTGGGAGAAGTAAGTAGTGGTGCAGAGACACACACACCTTATCACCCACAAGCTGCTGGGCTCTTGGATAGATTCAATTGTACATTAAAAATGATGCTCCAACCTTTTGCTGAAGAGCATGAGAGGGACTAGGAGAAGTACTTTCTCCTCCTGTTGTTTGCATACAGGAAACTGCCCCAAAAGTCAGCAGGGTTCTTCCCCTTCGAACTCTTATACAAACGTTAGGGTGTGTGGGCCCCTAGACTTGATCTGTGAAGACTGGAAAGGCAAGCACGCCACCCAGGGAACTCCCATAGTGGAGTATGTCCTTAGTCTGAGGGAAAAGCTGAAGGAGCTTATGGGGATAGACCAAAGCAACCTGTCAACTGCCCGGCAGACAGAGCCAGAGCTCAATCATACAGCACAGGCCAGGAAGTAGAGGTCCTCTTTCCAGTCCAGAAGCACAAGCTGCAGGTCAAATGGGCTGAACCACACAAGGTAGTCTAACAGGTAAATCATGTGAATTACATTGTAGAATTGCCTGAAAGGAAACATACCCATTGAATGTACCATGTTACTATGATGAAGCCATATGTAAATAGGGCCAATGTGAAAGTGGGTGTCATTAGTGAAGACAATCAAACTGTCACCCCACTTGATCTCAGAACACAGCCAGTATGTAAGAAAGATTTTAGAGGACTTTGCCCCTTTTTTACTGCCAAACCCAGAGTGACCCGCTTAGCGACCTATGATGTAGACATGGGGATGCAAGCACCCATATTATAGACAGCCTACTGGTTGTCTCAGGCCATCCTAAAGGACATTAGGAGGTAGGTGGAGGAAATGCTGGAGTTATGGGTAATCCAGAAATCCCACAGTCCCTAGGCCTCACCCATAATCCCCATCCCCAAAGTCAGATGAGTCTAGCCATTTTTGTGTGGACTATCATGGACCCGACGCAGCCATGAAGTCTGACTCCCATCCGATGCCATGGAGAGATGAGTTGTTGAACAAATCAGGCAGGGAGACCAACCTAACAACCATAGCTCTGACAAAGGGGTACTAGTAGGTGGAGTTGGCTGCTAGAGCTAGAGAATGCAGTGTCAGTGGCTCAGCAGGTAGCACACTCAACTCTGATGCTGGGAGATCAGAAGACTGTGGGTCCTAGCCCCACACTATGCACTTGGGTTAATATCCCAATATTGACACTGCAGTGCAGCATGAGGGGGGTGCTGCACTCCTGAGGTGTCATTTTTCAGATAAGACATTAAACCGAGGTCCCATCTGCCTGTTCTGGAGGTAGTTCAGGTGGATGTTAAAGATCCCATGACATTTCTCGAAAAGAGTAGGGACATTTTTATTGTATATAAGGGCTACATAGAAAAATGTTACATGCATAGGTCTAGCACTCAATCAGCTTTAACACATATATACATTATTTATTTACAGTAAATCATGTATTTACAATCCAGTTCTCACAATTAACCCAAAGCATTCTATTTATTTCTGTTGTACATCTTCTACAATCACTAGACCACATTTTATACAGACATTTGCACATTTTGTATTATTTCTTTATATCCAACTATCCTTTGTTGCATAGTCCAAACACATCTTGCTTGCCATATAGTAGTTTAATACTGAAAACACTATATAAAGAGTTTCATGATGATATTTCCCCCACCCTCCTTCAAATATACCATACATCAAGGTTACGTATGTCAGAGAAGCAAATATTGGCTCTTTCCATATTCTATCTAGATAGGGCCAAAATGTTTTTGAATATTCACATTCCAGAAGAAGATGTTGTTGGGTTTCCAAATACTGTATGCATGTTATTCTGGTACAATATCTATCCTGTATCTGTTTATGTTTATTATTATTTCTGATGTTAAGCCTACCATACAACCCTAACCATACAGAGTCCGATATAAATTCTGACATCCTTTTAGAAGAAAGAAAAACAATATTCTAATGGATTTTACTTTGGGGACAATCTATAAAATGACTGCTCTCTTTGCATTCATTCTGTAATATTAGTCTATACAAACGTTTCCTATCTGTTGTTTGTACCTCTAAACAATCTATTTCCCATTTAATCATGTTTTTAATTTGCTCTTGACCATATTTTGGTAAATTTGCAATCCCATGGAATACTCCAGTTTGTTTTCCACCCCCAAGGGACCAAACAAGAGGTAAGAAAGGATAAAACTTGAGTTTTCCAATTTTTTTCTCCAGGTTTTAGGGCCTGACCTAAGTTAAAAGATATAAAGATTCTGCAAAAAAAGGCCACTGGGTTAATCATGTGTACTTCTCCGTCTTGTATCCTTCTGTACGTATGTTCTCTTTTAATGGGATTTAACCAACTGCCCCAGAGGGCTTGGAAAAAGACACTTAAGGCTGTTAGAATCTCCTGTGGGGGGGGGGGGGGGGGGGGTGTAACTGACATATAAAAAAATAGGTATAGGCAGGGTTTTGATCAAAATAACTCTTTTCTTTTCTCAAATTGGTTTCCCTTTCCAACCAGAAACTAACCTCTTAACATGTTGTAACCATGGTTCCCAATTGTATTTAGCCATGTTACCATCCCCAAAAGTTATTCCTAATGCAGTCAAATTTTCTCCGGATATATGTATTCCTGCGTACTTTAAACGAAAGTTAGTGGAGTGTCTCTAATAAAATGCCTGAACTTCTACTGTAATTTATCCTGGAACCAGGTTTTTAGAAAATTCACTACAAACATCAATCAGGGCCTGTGGTGAAGTGTTCTGGCTCAAGCAAAGCTCAAGATCATCCACATATGCTAGGATCTTGACTGGAGGGGAGGTGGTGTTTACTTCTATCCCATAAATAACTGGATTCATAGCAATGGCTCTTAATAGTATATTGATGCTAAAAACATACAACAACAGGCTGAGAGGACAACCCTGTCTTACACCTCTCCTAATTTTAATCTCTTTCCCCACCCACCCATTTACATATGGAATCAAAGATGCATTATTATACATTATGCTTATCCATTTAACAAATTCTGAGGGAATACCATAGGCTTTTAATACACTTATCAAGTACTTATGTGAGACTAGATCAAAAGCTTTTTCTTGATCCATGCCTATCACATACTCTTGGACCTTGTTAACAGAGCTTAACTGAAATATTTCCCTTAACATAATCAAGTTATCATGTTGCCCATTAGGAACAGCACAGGTCTGTTATGTGCTTATTAATTTGTCTGCTAGATTTGTAAGTTTTTTTAATAATATTTTACTTTAAATGTTTAAGTCTGTATTCAAAAGACTTAGTGGTCTCCAATTTTTTAAATGTTCCCTAGGACCTTTTTTAAATAATAAAATTAAGAATGCTTGGTACATGACTTTAGGTAAGATTTCACTTTCTAAAATTTCAAATGGAAATGGCAAGAGGATCACAGATTTAGAAGTGGGTAACCATCTGGGAACTAGTGACCATCGAACAGTATGGTTCATGATAAACACAGCAGTAGAGTCAAGCCATACAAAGGCAAAGGTACTGGACTTCAGGAGGGCTGACTTTTCCAGAATGGGTGAGTGCCTAAGGAATGCACTAGCAAATGGGCAGGAAGGAGGGGTGAAAGAAAAATGAGGAATCATCAAAACTGCCATCTCAGAGGTAACAAGCCTTAGTGTGAGGCAAATAAAACAAAACAATGTAAGAAACCCTTATGGTTCTCAAAGGAGGTGGCAGGGAAGGATAGGGAGAAAAAGAAAGCATTCAGGAAGTACAAGGAATCACACAAGGAGCAGGACAGATAATTGTATCAATTAAAGCAAAAGGAAGCAGGGAAGGCAGTCAGAACAGTAAAGGCCCAAACTGAGGAAAAGATAGCCAACTTAGTTAAGAAGGGGGATAAAACCTTTTATAGGTACATCAGGGAGTGAAGGAAGACCAAGGGAGGGATAGTTAGGCTTAATAAAGGAGAGGGGGTGGACAGAGGGTGACTGTGAAAAGGCAGAGATACTAAACAAATATTTTTGCTCAGTATTCACAAATGAAGAGGGGGGAGTACCGAAACCAAACAATAGAAACACTCTATATATGGGGGTTGATACCAGTCCATTCACAGAAGAAAGGGTTCTGAAAGAACTCTTAAAACTGAAGGTGGACAAAGCAATGGGGCCTGATGGCATTCATCCCAGAATTCTAAAAGAACTAAGGGTAGAACTAGTGACACCACTGACAACCCTCTTTAACAAATCATGGGAGGATGGGGTGGTACCTAAGGACTGGAGGAGGGCAGATGTTAATCCACTTCACAAAAGTGGGAGCAGGGCAGGAGCAGGAAACTACAGACCTGTTAGTTTAACCTCAGTGATTGGGAAGATGACGGAATCACTTCTGAAGGAAAGAATTGTTAAGTACCTAGAGGTCAGAGGGGTACAGAACCCAAGGCAGCATGGATTCACAGTGGGAAGGTCATGCCAGATGAATCTAATAGATTTCTTTGACTGGGTGACCAAAGTAGTAGACTAGGGAGGGGCTGTGGACATGGCCTACCTAGACCTTAGCAAGGCATTTGACACAGTCCCGCACAAAAGATTAATGTACAAGCTGGCCAGCCTGGGAGTGGGTCTCAAAATGGTAGCCTGGGTAAAGAATTGGCTGGAGAATTGGACACAGGGTTATAGTAAACAGAGTCCACTCTGAAGAAAAGGGGATTACTAGTGGGGTACCTCAGGGTTCAGTACTAGGAACGGTCCTCTTTAATGTCTTTATAAGTAACATTGCAGAGGGATTGGAAGGGAAAGTATGTCTCTTGCAGGCAACACAAAGATTTGCAACAGAGTTGATACACAAGGTGGGGTGGAAAGGATGAGAAGGGGCTTGGCAAGGCTGGAGGAATGGTCAAATGTATGGCAGCTTAGATTAAATGCTAAGAAGTGCAAAGTAATGCACCTGGGAAATAAAATCAGGAAGCGTACACAATGGGGGTGAGATACCAACAACAACTAAAATGAAAAGGGACCTGCAGGTAGTCATATCAGATGACCTAAATGTGGGCAAGCAATGTGAGAGGGCGTATTGGGAGGGCTGAGGGATAATGGGATGCATAGGGAGAGGCATCACCAGTAGAAAACGTGCAGTTCTGGAGACCCAGTCTCCACAAAGACACAGACAGAATGGAGGTAGTCCAGAGGAGGGCAACTAAAATGATGCAAGATCTGCTCTAGAAGACATATGAAGAGAGACTTAAGTTGTTTAATATGTATAGCCTAGAGGAAAGGAGGGAGAGGGGAGACATGATAGAAAATTTCAAGTACCTCAAGGGAATAAACAAAGTCCAAGAAGGCAGCACCTTTCAGAAAATGAGGTGTACAAGAACAAGGGGGCACAATTTGAAAATTGAGGGGGGACAGCTCAGAGGCAATGTGAGTAAGTATTTTTTCACAGAGAGGGTTGTGGATGCATGGAACAGCCTTCCTGAGGAGGTTGTGGAGTCAAAAAACAGTATTGGATTTCAAGAATGCATGGGACAGTCATATGGCAATTCTGGGGGGTGGGGGTAGGAAGAAGTAGGCTGTTGGTTAACTAGGATCTACAGCTTATCCATTAGGTAGGGAAATGGGCAGACTGGGTGGGCCAAGTGGTCCTTATTTGCCATCAAATTCTATGTTTTTATGTTTCATTAAATACAACCTCTAATACAGGTGCTAACTCATCTATAAACTGTTTGGAAAATTCAGAGCCTAGCCCATCAGAACCTGGTGCTGAATTATTCTTGAATATGTTTATAACATTTTTTTATTTCTTCAGTAGAGATTGGTGAGATCAATTGAGCCTTTCCTGACTGTCTATCTGTGGAAGATTTAGTTGCTCAAACTCTGAAGGCTCCACTTCTGGGGAGACCTCAAATGAGAAAACAAAATCATTCACTAAATTCAATATTTCATCTGATCATTAATAAGTGCTTTTATTATTCTATGCTTAATTCTATTTTTGCACTCTCTGAATGGGTCCAAGGAGTTTTTTTTTTATATGTGTGCCAAATCACATATCCTGCTCCAAAGACTTAGCTCTATCATATTGCAAATTAAACATTTGCCTTTTTACTGCAGCAATTAGATCCTCATAGTTCCCTTTATGAGTCTCTGTAAATTAGACTAATTTGTGTAACTACCCTCTTAATCCTAAATAGGTTAAATAATCCCTTTGCCCAGATTTCTTTGCCTGTGTTTGAAAGAATTATTGGCATGCAATTTTGGTGTCTTCCTACTAGAGGACAGTATTCTCATATAATTCAACAACAGAAAATCTGGATAACCAACTTAGTTTCCAAGCTTATCTAATATGTTCTTTCTCTAATAATGAACTATTTAATCTCCAATAGTTCTTTTTACATCTCAGATAATTCTTCCATTATAAATTAACAGAAATAGAGCTATGGTTTGAACATTCCCAAGCTTTGATATGAATATTCTCCAAATGCTAGATTTTAGAAGCAAAAATAAAATCTATGCATGTACTAAGTGTCCTGCTGAAGTATGTGTTACCTCCAAAGGGGAACTGTGACCTATAAACATCTTTCAAGCTTGCATTAGTTACTATATCTTTTAAAGCTGTAGTGTCACAGAATATTTTATCAGTTCTCAGACCCCTATCACCTTTCTCTAGAGTGCAGATAAAGTCTCCAGCCCATATAACCATTCTTGGTAGTATGCAAGTATGGCTGAATCAGTTTAAACAGGGAAACTCTAAGGGTCCTCATTTGGGGGGCATAAGTGTTTACTAGCCTGAATCTGTCTGTATGGACAGTAAAATCAATTAATAATGCTCTCCCTGGACATATATCTATTAATCTAGATACTTTAATGTTTGAACTGTCTATCAGTATTCCTATCGCATCACAAATCTCTTCCCTAAGGTCCTCTTGTCCAGAGTTTAGATGCTTGATGTAACTCAAAATGAATTTTTATTCTGGTGTCTTAGATACAGTAAATATGGCTCCTGCCCTCCTTGAGCAAATGCAAAACACTGAACATTTATTTTTATAACTTTTTATGCTATTGGCATTTAAAGTTAATATATTTAAAGAACACATGACACAAAAGGGGAGAGAGAAGGGGATTTTACCTCAGGATGAAAAAAATTAAAAACCAGAGATTAAGCTGGAACAGACATTTTCAAGAAATTTTAAAACATCTCCTTCTCCTAGTACACCTAGCTGGGGCATTATCTTGTCTAACCTCTTCAGTTTCAGATGTGATATCTGGAGTAGATGATGCTAAGGAGGAGGTATTAGACCCATCCCCTTCTGATTCCATTTCTTGTTCTTCTGGAACTAGAATTGCAGATTTCTTATTTTCCCTCCAAATTTCATCTTCTTTTCTCTTCCTCTTAGTGCTCTTCCCAGCCACCTTTTTCCCCATTCTGTCTCTTTTTTTGGGGTAAAGATTTCTTAGGAACCTGAGACTGCTCTGAAGAAGGGGGGGAGGGCATGATTTCCTCTTTCAGGAGTTCAGCCCAAAGAGTGCTAGGCACAGTTACATCAGGAGCCTCCTTTGGGCTTACCTGCACATTAATATTCTGTTATATTGCTGGGGAAGTAGGTACTGTGTTATCCAGAGAGATAGGGGAACCAGAATGAGCAGAAGTAGAGGGTGGCTCTGACACATGAGTAGCTACCCTCTGTGCCTGTACTTGCTGTGCTTTGTTAATTATGCCCTCATAAGAAGGACAATCATCCTTATTGAGAGAGGCTCATGGACACTTAACGTATCTGTGCCCAGTCTTCTCACATAGATTGCATTTGAATAAATTGACACAATCAGCTGATACATGACCATAATCCAAACAATGGTTGCATCTGGAGGTATTGCAGGCATTAATCAAATGGGTAGTTGAGCCACATTTAAAACATGACTTAGGCTTCCCAATATAAAATAAAACTCTTCGATCTTTCCCCAAACAAATATACTGAGTAGGTGATCTGGGCCATTATTAGTTGAGAAGAGTTTGACCCTAACCTTCTATCCCCCATTCCAGATCTGCTCACTGTCAAGAATGGGAGAGGGCCTGTCCAAAACGTCGCATCTTTGCCTCAGCCAAAATAAAATATCTTCGATATTGACCCCCTCATTTTGAAACATTATTGTGATGTGTTTTACTGCAGGCTTAGTCAAAGGAACAACCACATATGGAATCCTCAGTGGAGTGTTTTTTTAGTTTTTGATATGAGCCCCAAAATCTATCCAAACTTGACACAGTTTTAAAACGTTAAAATGTCATAGCTCTCATCACCCAGATAGATAAGTGCAAAGATTTCCGAAGAGAAGAATTTAATTGACCCTTTTTTGTGTAGCCTGTCAGGAGAATTTTCCAGACCTTCTTTAAATACCAAATGAGCAGTGTTTCATTGTGGGGCCGGTTCCCCTTTATTCTGGAATAAATCAGCCAGTTGAAATATAGCGTTTAGTCAAGTGTTCCTTTCAGGGTCTTGTTATGCCTCTTGCGAAGGACCCATTCTATTTTCAGGATTTTTAGAAGTTATAATGCCAGTATTTAGTCCTGCAGTGCTGTTGGAGTTTGGTAAGCTTACTGTGGGGTCCATGTCTTTATTTACATCAGAAACAACGCTTTCATTTTGTTGCACTAAAATTGTGCCCTGGTCTTTTACTGTCAAATCTTGGTGTTTGTTTTAGCTGCAGCTTTCTGATACCTTTGAAAATCCTTATCCTTAGAATCTGGTAACCATTGACCTGTGGGGGAAGGAATCCAGCCTGCTTCAGTTAGCACTCAGGCCGGGGCCCAGGTACTCCATCACTTTGCTGAGGATGTAACATAAGACCAGCGTTTTCAACATCATTACAATCAGAGGACCTACCTTCTGCACTAACAGTGTTTCCAGGATTCTGTATGTATATGCCACTTTCAAGTATTGTTTCATTGCCCAAAATCTTGTTAGATATTTTAGCCATGTGCAGCATCCCCAACCTTTTTCCTTTAGTAGGAGCTTGTATTTGTGTTTTGTCTTGCCTTGCGGATTCATAATCAGCTCTGGGCACACAATTAAAGGTTGGCTAAAACTGTCAGCTGATAAATCCAGCAACATTTCTGCTTTTTCCACATTATAGTTCAAAGTCTCTGATGCAGGTATCTCACTACTCATTTGTTCAGATCCGGGTGAGTCAGCATTTCATTCTGTCAGCGCTACAGTGTGAAGAGCTGACAGCTCAGCCTATAGAACTTTTTTCCTAGCTCTACAGCAACGTTCTTCTTCAATGATCAGTTTTAACAAAACTCTTTATCTTAAATTACAGAATCTGCATCGAATTGTACCTGGTTTATTGCATTCTCCTCATTTTGCGTCCAATCCACTTCAGGCTCAAAAAATTCTTCAGGCATAACCATTTCAACAGCTTCAAAATTTTCATTAGTTTTAGTGGCAGTCTCTAGCAAAATAGGGGCAGAGGAGGAGGCTAGCTTCTCTGCCTCCACAGCTCACATCCTTCCTCCTGTGTCAACTGGAGCAGCCATCTTGGAAGAGTGACCAAGAGTTCCACCTACAGTCCGAGTAGGGGAATTTCCCCAGTGCCCTGGCCAAATTTCCCCCATTCACTAAAATACCACCAACAGCTTAATCTGGTTCAAAGTCAGTTGTCATTCATCTGTATCCCCCTCCCCTGGGTTGTGCCTGAAAATAGGCATAATTTATCTAGTGCACTCACCCAGTCAACAAAAACTAAATAAAATAAACAAATAAATGGTCAGCCTTCATCACCCTAAAAGGCCTCTTCAAATTTAAGGTGATGCCTTTTGGGATGAAAATGCCCCTGCCACATTCAAAGGTTGGTCAACCAGGTGTTACATGGTACTGAAGAGTACACAGTGGCTTATCTGGACAATATTGCCACCTTCAGTACCAGCTGGAAGGAACATCTGTCCCATCTGAGGGAAGTGTTAGACAGGATACAGAAGCCAAGATTCACTGTAAAGGCTGAAGAGTGCCAGGTTGTCATGGCTGATGTGTCATACTTGGGAAATGAAGTGGAGAGGGGACAGCTACATCCAAACCAGGCCAAGACAGAGGTAATTGAGGCATGGCCCAGGCCGGAGACCCAGACGAAGGTCAGAAGGTTCCAGGGAACTGCAGGGTACCACAGAAAATTTGCACCAAATTACAGCACCCTGGCAGCTCCCCTGTCTAGTTTGTTAAAAAAGGCAACCTGAGAAAATAAAATGGGATCCAGCATGTAACAGGTCCTTCATCCAGCTAAATGATGCACTGTGCAGTGCTCCAGTGCTACCTAGCCCAGACTGCTCAAGACCATTTGTTGTTCAGACAGATGCCTCGGATGTGGGGATCGGTGCCATCCTCAGCCAGAGTAAGGAAAGCCAATTGTGTACTTATGTAGGAAGCTACTTCATTCAGAGCAGCTGTACTCCACTGTGGAGAAAGAATGCCTTGACGTGGTGTGGTTGCTTAAGAAGATAGAGTTGTACCTGTATGGGAGGCCCTTCAATGTACAGACTGACCACAACCCTCTGGTGTGGCTAAACCATATGGGAATAACAAATTGGAGACTCCTTTGCTGGAGCATTGCACTGCAGGCCTACGTCATGGACATTAAACATTGGTCAGGGTCTGCTAAGGCCAATGCAGATGGCCTATCCTGCCAGTTGAAGCAAAGGGCAGAATTGGTGGTAACTATTACTAAAAAGGGGTGTTTCCCCCAGGTTCTGTTAAGGATGGAGGAATTTGATGAGATAAGACCATGCCACATTGTTTTGGCCATGTTTTATATATTTTTTATGTGAGAAATGCATCAGATGCCAGGGTGGCCCAATGTAAGTACAAGGGATCATGGTTACATGTACATGGGTCCTAGAATAAGGTTGGAACTCTTGTTCTTGGGAAGGAAAACTGCTTTGCTGCTAGCAGAAGCTAGAGTTAATTAAATTATCTAAAAGGAGACAAAATAATAATTAAGCCTAGCTGGGATGCCAGGAAGGCCCATTTGCTTTTGAAAGGACAGGACCTCATGAGGAGTTGGGATGTCTGGGCATCCTTTGTGTTGAGAGGTCTGCAGTGACTTAATCTTCCTACCAGATGAATAGGCCAACATTTCATTAATTGACTGTATTTAAGTGCATTTTAACTAGAGCTATCTCCCAGCTGGGAGGCTGGACTATCCCAAAGAAATCTGGTTTGAGCTGGCTACCTCATGTTTTTTTCTATATTCAGAAAACTGCATATCTGTGTTATTGTAATAAAATACTGAACTTTGATTGGTTGGGTAACCATATAAACTGTAATGCTAGCCAATCATATGGCAGCCACTATCCAGTGGACCTACACTTTTGAACCCCTTTAAAACCAGGATACAGATGGGTATCTGAGCCTTTTGTTGCCTTTTTACTTAAGCATTTATTTTGCCATTTTGTACTTGGGACCTTCTCTACCTACCTATCAGTCTTGAGCAGAGACAATTTCTTCTTGATCACTGAGAGCCAAGCCTTTAACTACTACACTTCTAAGGACACTTTTGCCCTTCAAAATTGCAACTAAGGATTCAAGGTAGTCTTTTAACCTCAGAATTTAAAATGTAGGTTGTTATGTATATTTTCAGTTTATTTTCAATATCTTGTAACAAAACTCCAGATTATTTTGTCTTTATGTTATTTACTGTTTTTTAATTAATTTGATTAGTAAAGCCTTTGGCTTGTTTTAAAATAATCTTGCCTATGTCATTTGTGTGCTGCATGGGTAAGAGTTGTTCAGACTATGCTACGCATGTGTGATCATTTAAGGGCCAAAACACTACCAAAAGTGAAGTACCATTAGGGACTTTGTGATGAAAGGATGGGAGGAAATACAAAGCATCTCAAGAGAAGCCTGTGGGGGGTTGAACTGAGTGCTGCATTTCTGGGGAAAAATTCAGTAATAGGGTTTATAAAATGGGCAAAACAAATCCAAGAATTTGATTGGCTAGTACATCTTCTGAGCTGTGTCCTTATCAGATGATATTCTAGCCAACCGGTGCTAACCTCCTGTGACCGGCCCCATAACACCAACATATCACTAAACTTTGCCAGCTGTAAATGAAAAACATACAGTGACACAGCTCACCTCACACTAGTGGGAAACAGTGCTTCCTTCATGGCAGCTGACTGCTGGCATCAAGAAACACGTAGCCTGTAAATACAACACTCTCCCATATCTTCCATAACAAAAAAGTCTACAGATTTGCTACCTTTTAATTTTTTTTTTGCTGCCCATCTGCCCCACAAGAACAGATGAACAGGTATTTTGTGAGAAACCATAATTCGTGCCAGCCTACCATACCGAGCGGTCACAACAGTCAAACCTGACTGAAAAAAAGCTTTGATAGTGCAGACATTTACTTTCTTTTTATGTTGTTAAAATTAACTCAGAGTTGAAGAAATACTTATACATTTTGAAGAAAACTTAAAAATCAATGCTTCCCACCACTGCTGCCGCTAAGCCTCCCCCTTGCAGCCCCGCATCTAGCATTGCAGGGAACCATGACAGCTGCACCTGAACAACAGTAGCACCAACAGAGAAAATAGGAAAAATTTAAATACCACACACTATATCCAAGTTCCCCCTTCCTGCTCAAGCTCTAAAATTGTGGTATTTTGTAAGCTAACTCTGACCTGTGTTTCACTGGTTCAACAGGACTATAATTGAATGAGCCCAAGCATCTGCACTGGCTTTCAAATGCCATTACCGATCCACTCATCAAGCTTTCGAGTAAAATCTCACACCAGACTATTTATCTAAAGTTTTTTAAAATAAAATAAAAACACCGTGATGACTGACCAGCTGAAAGTTACATCAGAGATCTCATAAGCGCTATGTGAAAAGCGCTACGTACAGCAGCTGCACTGAGACACATGTGCTGTCAGTAAAAGTGGATGTTCTATGTCAGGCAAATGATTGACTTCAAACCCACCACCAAAGAAAATATTAGGAAAGCACAAGCCATAGGCAGATAGCCCCATAAGCTGAGGAATACATAGGTAGACCTATACTGCCCATAAAGAGTTCTGACATTATTTCATAGGGGAGTGGAGAGACTATTTTTTGTATTTGAAGAATTTGAATATTGTTTGAGTTTTTTCCTTTTTTTAAAACAATTACTTGAGGACCCATTAAATAACTTCTTGGGGCCCATTTTATAAGTGCAATAACACACTCCGAGATGTGGGTTATCTCCTGATAAGAGCACGCCCAGGTGCATAAGGCACTCGGTGCAAGCGCCTCGTGCCTAACAATGCACCTGGGTGTGCTCTTATCAGGAGATAACCCACACCTTGTAGTGTGTTATTGCTTGTGTATAGGGCCCCCAAAGCCTATAAATGCCTGTGGCTTTCTGGTTCATGGTGCAGTGGCTGAGGGAGTTCTACCCAAGGAACACAGACTCGTTCTGTATTTGTATCCCCTTGAATGGAGAACTGGTATCTCTGACACCCCATTCTCACCTCCTATCATGAGAGTGATTCACTGTAACACAAAGAATCCTGCCCCACAGGAGTGGACTGTGACATACATGTTGAGCTGTATTGGTTCCCTGCAGTGTATATACTGAACTATGTGAAGCCTTACCACATGAAGCCCTATACTTCTGTTGTCACCGTCGTCCCCTTGCTAGGCACTGGAGCTGTCAGACAGGATGATACCATTACTTCCTGCTGCCCATAGGGTGGATGCTGTTGTTGTTTTGAATACCTCACAATATGGCATGGCTGAAAATGTTGCCCTTTTAGAGCATAACACAACACTAAGGGGCAGGGGGTTTTCATGGATGCAGTTGGCATAATGGATGATGTCATGTGTAGTACCATGCTCAGCTGCCACGCGACAGGTCAACAAGCAGTCTCCAACCTAATGAAGTGATAGCTATTCAATGCTCACATCTGGTAATTCTTTTTTCTGCCCTGAAAAGTACAGTGCAGCTCAGGCAGGACTCAGACTTTGGGGGGGGGGGGTTCTATTGTGCCTACCACTGCACTTCAGTGTCCTACTCAGTGTTGCATGGACAGATTCCAGCATTCACTATCTGCTCTCTGACTGGTTGACATGCCTGCTTTGCTATTCATTTTGCAGCAAATGTGACAGTAAATTTCCATTTTCTCAGTTAATAGCAGTAGGGGAGCAGCAGCAGGTCAGACTTCATTGAACTTAACAGAGAACCACCCAATGCACGTAGATGGCATGGATTAGCTAGTCTAGTAGCCTGGCCTGGGTCTGGGTGCAATGACTAGGGAAAGAGGATGCAGTGTTGGTGCTGCTGAGGTATAAGGTCTGGACACATTGACTGCAGCCACAATGGGCTAAATAAAAACAATAAAAAGAAAAAATTTAACAAGTGAGGAAAAAACAATTAGCGAATGTAAAATTATATACAGAGTTCATTTGCTGACAAATATGATAAATTGAAACTTATATCATTTGATAAATGATGAAAGTGTGTGTGTGGGTGTTGAAGCAACTGAACTC
Organism: Neoceratodus forsteri; assembly: GCA_016271365.2. Lineage (NCBI taxonomy): Eukaryota > Metazoa > Chordata > Ceratodontiformes > Ceratodontidae > Neoceratodus > Neoceratodus forsteri. The sequence continues at coordinate 1,025,781,958 of CM028129.1, forward strand.
TGTATACAGTGTTGCTTTCTCTTATTTTTTGTTCATGTATTATATTTTAATGTATGTATCACCATCTTTTAAACTGTGATTGATCTTTTTTGAGAATGGCTGTAATAGTAGAAAATGGGGGGGTCGTCTAAAATACTCCTCAGGTGCAATCACGGCTTCTTTACCACATTCCATAGATCCTTCAAAAATACTCACAGGCAGGCAAACAAAAGGTATAAAAGAGTGGCAAAGGTCATATTTACAGCAGACACAGACTCGGCTGCAGTTTACACATCCTTACAGCAGAAAGAACTTACCAGACTTTTACCACTCTCTTATACCTTTTTTTGTCTGCCTGAGAGTCTTCTTGATGCACCTATGGAATTTTATAAAGAAGCTAGGATTGCACCTGAGCACTATTACAGCTGATTGGACCACTTTCTGCCCATTTGCTGCTATTATAGCTATTCTCAAAACGAGGAATCACTCCTAAACCATTACTGCCTCCTCAAAACTGTTAATGAAAATAATCACTGTGCACGTATGCAAATAATCACTGGTTACACATATACAGAACTCTGTATCCAATTTTCATGCACAGGTACCATCCTTCATTGCATTCTAGCTGTGCTTCTTATAGCCTTTCCACTTTATTTCTGTGCAGTATTGCGCTTGTTCAATGCCCTGATATAAGAAAATTAGTTTATTCCTGACTCTTATCTTATTTTCTCTATTTTAAAGATATTAATTTAGAAAATGAACAGTCTGTCACTTTCAGATCCCCACATACTACTGTTATTTTTGCCTGCACCCCCAAACTTTATTCATAAAACCTTTTTTCACCTCCACTAAATACAATAAACTCGAGCTTAGCAATCACCTGCATACATAGATATATTTCAGTGTGGGAATAGGTGATTGCATTTAAAAATGGTACCAACCTGAAGTGCCTGCTAGCAGCATGGTATACCTTTTGTTTAACACTTTATCATACGTGAACCAATACTGATCATAAACAGAAATGAGAGGGATTGTTATATAGTTTGGGGGGTAAATTCATGATGGGCAGTTTTGTTGTTTCATTAATAACTTTATTATCCACTTTCACTTGCCTCTGTATTTTCAAATCCAAAGTCTGACCCCACCCCCCAATTTCTCCCACAGCTTGGACATCTTAATATGGAAAAGAGGTAGCAGGAGGGACAAAATATGGTGGGTGGGATATTCAGAAGGGTTGCGCCCCGGAGCGATATTCAAAAGGGGAATGTGCCTGGCACAAATCCAGATGCACCGGAGCACATCAGTAATGTATGCAGCACAAGTAGGAAGGGCATGCCCAGGCATGTTCCGCACATCCCGATATTCAGCCCGGGATGTGCTGAGTCCATGTAGACACAACCCCTACTTGAGCTGCACACAGTTGATCCCCCCCCAAAAAAGGAGCAACAGCTGGCCACCCACAGGTGAGCTGCTGTATTGCAGGGCATAACACAGCAGCTACCAGCTGTGGGTGGCCAACCGAGCTCTGGCAGCACCATCATGGCAGCGCCTCCCGTGACCCATTGCGGGCATTAGTATTGTGCTAAAGGTCCTGTATCCCTGGTGGTCCAGTGGACCGCTCACAGCCCGATCATGGGTGTCAGTAATATATTATGACAAACCAATCCATTCCTGGTGGTCCAGCTGTACCCCCTTCCCAACCCACTGAGCCCCACTGCCCCGCTTCCCCTCGGTCAGCAGCAGGCAGCAGCTCCCCACCCGCTTGCCGCCCCACCGCCCGCCAACTGACTCTGTATGGTAGGCTCAGTGGGTGGAAGGGGAGGGGGATACTGCTGGACCACCAGTGATGGATTGGTATGTCATAATATATTACTGATGCCTGCGATCGTGCTGCAAGCAGTCCACTGGACCACCAGGGATATTGGACTTTCTTTTCTATTACTTATGCCCGCGGTTGGGATGGGAGTGGTCCACTGGACCACCAGGGATATTAAAAGTTTTATTCTTTTCCATATGCCCACGATTGGGCAGTGGGGCTCTTTGTCACTTGTGCAGGGGGTGGCAGTCCCCGACAGCTGCAGCCTGGCAGGGCACCAAGTGCAAGTCACTGGGGATCAGCACATCTGCATGCAAATGGGGCCATAATGACATGCAAATGGCCCCATTTGCACCTTGCATGCATTATGGCCCCATTTGCACATGCACTTTTGAATATTGCGGTAGATGCACCTAGCGCAACGGCACTTGCACTAGCGCATCCCCCTGCTCCACCCCGGCCACTTGCGCTGGCGCAGTGCCACTGTGCCATGCACACTGCGGGTGGCCAAGGAGCGATATTCAATGATGCTGTGTCATGGTGTAGCACCGTTGAATATCACCCTGTCAACAACCAGGCACATCCTAGTTGAGCTGCGCCCAAGCTTGCGCCACAGCCTGGCACAGTCTGAGTATCCCACCCAGTACCTTTTTACTTGTTTTAGTGTTAGTAGAATCGTATTGTCATTTGATGTACCAAGTAACAGAAAGTTTGTCAAGACAGCAGGGCCTTCAACTGATTAACATTTGCATGAAAATTACTGTGATTCACAAGCAGGCATGAAGGTATAGGGTGGCTTGTGGAATCCCTACATTGGTAGGGCCATGTTGCTGCACTATGCCATGTATGATGCTCTGTGGGTGTCTCCAGACTGGTGTTAGAGAATGCAAATACTGTTTACAATTACTAGCATCTAGTAGGCAACATTAGTAACATAGTATCATACACTGTTGAAAGGTTAACTCCTCTCTGCTGTTAGAGGGAAACACATATGAACACTGTGTCTCAACTGCAGTATGTACATAACATTGTTTCACTAAGATGCTTAAGGTTTTACCTGAGACAGGGAATATTTTTCCTTATGTTGTACAGTATTTTCATATTACTCTGGAATGGTTGCTGACATTTCTCATGACACCCCCACTATTATTGAGCTGCAAAGATTATTTTAATGAGTCTGTGGGACAGCTTGCATTTGTTCGTGAACACATGTTGTTCTCATATAGCCTTTATGGTATATCATGTACAAGGTGACCATGATTGAGAGCTTACAAAAAGAGTGACTCAATCTGGCACCTGTGTACAGGGCTACCTGGCAGGGTAGCGAGCGGATATGGGGTGGGTGAGGTAGAGCGAACAGATGTATGCACTTATATATGTATGTGGGGGGGAGAAAGGGGAGAGAAGCTATATGGGAGGGGGTATGGCTGATAGCTGCTGAGCTGGCCTGCTAGTGTGGTGGGGTGGGTAGTTGCTTGGGAGGTACAGGGTTCTGGATTTGGGTTTGGTGAGATGTGTTTTTATTTTGCCGGTGGTTGGCTTTGTATTTTTCCAAGTTTTTCACCTCCAACATCACCCCAGATCCACTGCCCCACTTTAAATAAAACATCCATAGGTCTTGGGCACCCTCTTCATCCTCGTCATAGGTGTGCATCACTGAAATCCATTCTCAGTGATGTACACTCACTGTAATGGCGATCGCTATTCCATGATCACCATTATCTCATAGAACCAGCATATACTGGAAATGTGCATGCATATTTTCATTTCATTGCAAATGCTTTCTTTCTTTCTTTTAAATCATGTGGATGAAATCATAAGGTGCACCTACCTGGTAAAAAAAAAATAAATAAATTCAAAATGGTTTTCAGCAAAAATCATGCTAGGCATCACTTGCCAGAGTCTAGTGGAAGACAGTTTTTGATATACTCCCATGTGAAAAACACTCTGAGCCAGACAGAGACATTACCTTTGTACTGATGGCCAACTGATCAGATGCTATGTCTGTAGCTGAACTTTCTATTAGTTTGAGTGCAAAAAACAGACAGGCTGGAAATTATTCTCACTAGATACAGTGTTTCTTATTGTACTTTGAAATGTAATATTAAGTGATTTTATCACTGACTGTAAATGTGTCAAGCGTACATTAGTCGTTTGCATGTTCAGCTTGAGGATTGTCAAGCTCATGTTTCTACAGTGTTTGCTTTAGCAGAAGCAGTATCTGAATCTTATACAGCTTCCTGCAATTAAAAATAGTTAAACTCCAAATGCCAGCAGTGGTCTGTGTGCATTTTTAATTGGCTGTGATAACACCAGTGTTTATTTCAAATGTATTTTCCAAAATTGTTAATTTAAATAAAGAAATGAAGAGATTGATGCCTGGATTTCCAAAAAAGGGATGGCATACAATACATGCACTCCTTATTTTGGGCCACCTCTGCATCATACAAAATCTGAAAAAAATGTTTGAACGTCATTTTCAAACATTTTGATGCATTTGTGCAGTTTAAATGCTTTACAGAACAAAAGAGACATGTCAGTTTCCGTGAGCAAATTGATGCAATTGCATGAAAACATTAAAACATGTTTTATGCAGTCTACATTTGTATCGCAAGTTGCACAATTGTGGTAAAAAGACATTATAAGCTTGGGCAGCCATTTTGGAAATCCAGCCATGACTGTCCCCGCTGTTCTTGACTCATGTCCAGTTCTTGCTTACCTTGTTAATGGCAGAACTGAATATTACCCCACTATCTTTCTCATTTGTCAAGTACACCGAGGGCAGTTGGGGAGTTTAAAAAAAAAGCTGGAATCTTTTTTTATGATTCTGAAATGCTTCACCTGAGATGATGAACTTCAATGGACTGTCACCCTTCCTGAGGAACTTCGCACCCTGCAACAGTCCCTTATGGCCCACCATAATTTGTGTCAACTGTCCCATACATTGTTGTTTGTTACATTAGTTTCTGTGCCACAGTATGTGGCTCAGGTCATGTCTGACAACGGTCCCCGGGATCAGTGCACTGACCTAGTTACCAAAGTTATAAATAAATCTAAAGTGAGTTTCATTAGATAACATTCATGACTAAACCCAGCAGTGAGGACTGGCCTAGGTAGGAAGTAAAAGTGGATACACTTTTCCAAGCCTCTCAGTTGTCCCTGCTGTATGCCCAGCTGATGGATGTGCTCCCATCTCCCAATGTGCCCCACTTACTGTACCTGTGCATCAGCTTGCTCTGAATCCATAGAACCCCTGTGAAAGAAGTGCAGATGCACAGATCCAAGCCATGTTCTCCTGCAAGGGTTGGTACAGAGGTGCCACTCTCCCTGAGGCTGAAAGTGCTGTTTCAGCTATGCTACTGTCTAAAGACTGCCCAACATGTATGAATCTAGGCTTCTTCCTGAACCCAGATGACTAAAGTTCACCGTATGGTGCTAGTAAAATAGATCTGTATTTTCACATGTCTTCTTTTTATGGACCAACATTTGTGAGTAACTTCATTTTAAAATTTGCTTATCAGAATCTGATGCTAAACATTTATTTATTCAAAGCTAAGGAGTTATATCAATAAAATCAATTGAGCCCCCCCCCCAGAAAAAAGAAAGATCATCTTTACATGGCAGATCCCCATTTACAGGTTCACTCCTGCATCTAAAGATCAATTGTAAAAGTTTTAATTCATGACTCTTAGTTTCTAATTTGTTTGCAGTTAGTGGAATAAAAAATGCCTACTGACTTCAAAGAAACATGTCTCCTGTGTTGTTTTCTTTATTTCTATATGCATTTTAATGAGACAAATGTCAGTGTGGTCACAAGACAGCCTCCATCCCCCTTTTTTCCATTTTTTCCATAAGTCAGCTCTATTTCAGTCTGCTCACAACATCAAACCAGGAATTACACAATTTGTGAAGGGTCATGCTCATCTCGAGACTGCACTCCATGTACTGTAATGGACAAGATCGCTTGGCACTTTACTTCCCGACTACAGTTAGTTTGTTTAGTCTTAGTGTGTTAATGAAAAATACTGGCTGATTGTAAAACAAACTAGAAAAAAAATCTTATTAAAAGAAGCACATTACAGACTGCAGCTGTGGTTCGCTTTGTCAGCATTGCCTGTTACAATCAGCTGTTAATACATTCCTACATATGTTAACAGCTGATCTTCCTCTGTATATGATTTTGGTTTATTTCAATTGACAGTCATAAGTGGGTTAATTATGCTGCTGATAACATGTTTGGGTCACTTGTTAGTACAACTATTATAATTTACTCTTGAAGTTTACTAGGTAGTGATAGATGATACCTTGTGGTGTGTCCATGGGAGTTGCTGGCTAGGGGTGGGTGGCTGTTGTTGTAGTGCAGATGAGCAAGTGAATCAGCAATAACTTTTATTTTACTTTTTACAAATATACCAGTGAAAATAACATGTGGGTGACCATACATCAGGTCTGCACACTTAATAATTGCTTTGTTAGCTGCTGATGCTGCTAGATTCAGTTAACATTTTATCTGGCATAAAAATGAATACTTGCCATTTCTATATTGGTGAGAGTGTGAGTGTGAGTGTGAGTGTGATTGTGGTGGTGTGTGTGTGTGTGTGTGTGTGTGTGTGTGTGCATGTCCATGTATATGTTGATGAGCAGGGAAGTGGTCCCAGGTGAAGGAGTTGTATGGAAGTCAAGATGATGACAAAGCTGAGTTGAGAATCCCTTTTGCTCAGCTTGGTAATTGGGAACCTTTTCTTCTATGTGGAAGTTAAGAAGCCTGTCAGATGTCCCCTTGACATGCAGCTGCACCAAGCAATCTGTTATTTGTGCTGGCTCTTCCTGGGTACCACGAATCATCCCTAACCACATCAATTCCGGGTAAGTGTGTCCTTTAACTGCACACAGCACTCATCTGTGTTTTGGTTATGGCATATTTTATCTGCAGTGATAACCACATGCAGTGCTGTATTTTGGCCATGCACAATTTTATTATATTTAAAATACATATTAAAGCATTTTTCCTCATGGGTGAACAGCTCCCTTCATTTGTGCCATGGACTTCGCTTACAACACACATGTTGACGTGAATTGCTGTAGAAATAAAATGTGCATATCAGCAGCCAACAAAATGCTCATACTGTGGCTAAAAGTAATGTGGCTAAAATATACTTTTTACTGAATATTTCAGCTTCGCAAAAGAGGGGTATTAGTTAAAAGTGGTTGTACTGTATTTGTGTTCTACGAATACTTTTACAATATATTTTATTAAACATTGCTCAGCTCCATGTAATATCATGTAAATGGTCTACGCTAAGTCAAGGTGCAATATTCAGTATACAAACATTGACTGCAGTCCAGGGACATAATGAGAATATCTTGACTCCCTTGGAACACTAGTTATATTGTCCGAAGCGGAAGGCTGAAGTCAGTATGACTATTGGAGAACAGTATTTTATCCTAAATGGTGAATATTTTGCTGCCATGTCTTGAAACATCTGACCAATATCTGCTTTATTAAAGGTGATAGGAAATGATTATCTGGATCTAATTTCGTTTTTAATAAAGATAGTAAACCTTGATTGGCTTGTGAGTCATTGATTTTAAATATTTTGAACAATCTGGCAGTGTTTTGCATAGTTATGAGTAAAGCCTGCAGTCTGCTATTTACCTTGAAGCATAGCTGATTTTTCACACTTGAATGTCACCTCACGCTGACAGTTCTAACATGATGTGACAGACTCCTGTTCACACTGTCTGGCTGACCCTTCCATTTTCTATGATCTGCAGTTAATATATGCTCAATAAAAAGGTTTGAATTATGTATTTAAATTGTCTTTACTGGATGTGTTAGCAACCTACTATCATACTGACGTTTCCATTTGTAACTGTCATTTAGTTTTGAAAAATCAGTGATGATTTTTATGTACAATGCGAATTGATGAGATTCTACTATAGCCAGCAATAAGCATTTTCTTTTCTTGAATATATATTTTTTATGTTTTTACATCTTCTTCTTCTGCAATGTTTCTTTCACTGTAGAAAAACATTTATATTGGATGCATGTTCACAATCACAGTTGTTTGTCTGGGGGCTCATATTTATCTGCAGTGTATCTTTGCTGTGTGCGAGTGTGTGATGGTGATTGCGGTAGAGTTTGGACACTTGTTGAATATCTAGATTAGTTTTGAACAAGTGACCTAAAGGTGAAACACAACTGCTATCCATTTTTATCCAGTGGAGGGAATGATGAGAAAATCCCCACAGGGACCTGAGCCTTTGTGCAGAAAATAAAATCCAGACCACAGGATTTAGAAGAAGAAGAAGACCACAGTTGAAATTGTACCAGAACTACTTACTTGCTGTGTGACCCTGAGCAAGTCATTTAACCTCTCAGTGCTTGAGTTCACTAAGTTATAACAATGAACACATCTAGGACCACACTGAAAATGAGATACTGTATATCAGCTTGGCTATTCTAGCTAAACAATTTACATTTAAACATCACTAGCTGTTATGAGGTTGTGCTAATAAAAGCTTGTCTTTTTACATGACATTTAGAGCAAGGTTATGCAATGGATGGCAATATTTTCTTTAAAATTCATTATATTTAATTTTCTATTATTTTTCCTGCCCACACAGCAGTAATCCATTCTTACCTTTTTCATAGAACAGAGTGAGTCTCTTTATTTTAATATCAAAGCTACGTTCAAGCACACTACTCACTTACGATTCCCACCGCTGTTGTAACCTTCACATTCCAGCAGTCAGTGGTCTTCCCCTCTACCAAAATCCTAGATCCACTCTTGACTACCAGTTTGAGGGATGTGTTGCATTATCCAAACAGTTACTCCATTGCTAAGAAAGAATGTGATGTATACAGTACAGTATGTCATTATCTCAATTTATCTTAAATCTTCTGTATTCTCTTAGATGCCATAGTTATGTGTGAAAACAATAGACTGTAGTGAGCAGTTCTCAACAGCTCAACAAATCCATTAGAAGTAGGAGCATCCAGTCAACACCACTTCTATTTGGCTTCTGATATATAGTAACTAACTCAGGTAGACATTTTTAAAGCAAGATCTTTCCGTGTTACAAAAAGGAAATGCTAACCTGTGCTGCTGCATTCTTCATTTCCACCTGGTTTCCGATCCTGAGAGAGGAGACTGGGGACACGTGCACCATGCTTCTTCAGGGCTCCTTGCACCATGTAGTAAGAGACCTGCTGGCAGCCATTCCATCGTGAGCAGGAGATGCACTGCCATTCCATCTTAAGCAGGAGAGCCACACCCTACCACCGCCATCTTGATCTGTGCCCACAGACCCTGTCAGCCATAAAACCATCCTGACCTGGGGCAGTTTATGAACAGCAGTCTTTACTCCCCAAATTACAACTTTCACTCAGGTTCATTGGGGGGGGGAGAAAGAAAAGAAAAAAAAATGAACACAGACACATTCAGGGGAGTGGAGAACCACAGACTAATGCTCCCTGTCTATGCTTGCACCCCATGAGTCCAAGTGTTTCACATCTTCCTAATGCTGGTCCTGCCTGTACTCCCTGATTGTCTGTCCTGTAGCTGTCTTGAATAGTCCTGGTAGTCTAGTGGTCCACCACCCCATGATAACTAGTCCTGTAGCTGTCTCAAATATTCCTGGTGGTGTAGTGGTTCCTGCTCCCTCAATTGACCATACTGTAGCTGTCTTGAATATTCATGGTAGTCTAGTGGTCCCCACCTCCCCCCTCCCCCATAAGGACATCTGATCCTCTGTCAAACCACCTACTCAGGACCCTCCTCCCCAAGACCCCTCCCCCCGCTCAGGTCACCTACGCTGAAGTACAGAAATAGTGGCAGTGACCAGCACAGCTCTCTGCTCAGCAGCTTGGCCTGCCACTGTCTGATTGACAGTGAGTGATCAGGAGTACAGCAAAAGCAGATGTTTGTACAATACTTCTGATTGCTTAGAGACTGTCAGATGGAAACCAGTTGAGGTGGTGAGTAGAGGGCTGTGCCAGTGATCACTAATGCTGTAGTTTGCATTATGTGACCAGGGTTGGTGAGGTGCCTGAGAGGGTGAGTTGGCAGATCATCAGATGACCTTATTGGAGGGATCACTAGACCACCAAGAATATACCAGACAGCTACAAGATGGGTGATCTAGATACTTTTACAATGCATTTTTCTAGGAGAGATCAGCTTACATGCAACATTTGCGTTTCAGTAGGGTTCTGCTGTAGGGTTCTGCTGTTACAGTTTTAAAATATATTTACACAGCATAGCACAATTGAGTCATGATATCTTGTTTGCAGTGGGATTCTGTTTGACCCAGTTTTTACACTGTATTTACCCAGGCTAGTACAGAGGAGATTCAAAATTTGTTCTTTCAGTGCATTCTTTTACCCATTTTTATAATGCATTTATCCAGGACAGACCAAGTCTGAGGCAATTTCTCATTTTCAGTGGGGTGCAGCTTTTACTATATATTTTTACAGGATAGAGCAGAATAGTTGACTTATTTATTTAATTAACTTATTTAATACAGCAAAGCAGTAGTGAATGTTTAAATGTCTTCTCCATGAAGGATTAGTAACTTCATAACCTGGCAGTGATAGCTTTTTTCTTATCTTGAAGTTGGTACTTTTTGTCCATGTGAAAGATAGATCTGCAATCTAGGAAATGTCCTGTTGAAATCCTCTAACCCAGTGAGCGGCTAGCTGTGTAAGCCTGTAAGGGAGTAAGTCTTACAAGTTGGAAGTCAGGACTTGGCAGGAACTGAATGAGTTACATGGTCAGTGCCAACAAAACAATGGGGCCCTATGCACTAATAAAATTGTTGCCTACGTGCTGCCTATTTGAGGCACATAGACAACCATAAGTGTGAATGCCAGGCAGCCTGCAGACCCCCACAGCATTCACCAAGGGTCTCCCTAGCCCCTCAAGTAACACCATGCTGCGGGCATGTCGGGGGGGTGCCTGAACTACACGGCATTCACTAAGCCACATACTGCCAGGCACAGGGTGCACCAGCCAGGTACACCAGCTGAAATCAGGCATAACCCAGTATGCTTCCCCATGTTCTTCATCCACCAGGTGCAGTGGTACCAGGCAATGGACCTCCGTTCTGCCCCAGCCCACTAGGCTGCAGCGAAGGGCTGGGGCAGTGGCTTGGGCAAGTGCCCGGCAGGAGTCCACATGTTGCCACTTTATGCAGCTGGCTCCTAGGCTGTGCACCCACCACATGGGTGCAAGGGATCCACTGAGGGACCCAGTATGGGCATCTGATTTGATGCCTGCCTGGGTCCACGGCTCCACCCCCAACTGCCCGCCTGACTCTGCACCCCAAGGGGGTGTGGCCTCAGATAAGTGCCCCATGGGTGCATGCCTTCGTGCATACCATGCACCCTGTGCATATTCAGGACCACATAGGTACGCATGTAGGGTACGCACCTCAGATGCGTATCACCTACCCATTAGTGCATAGGGCCCAATATGAATTAATAACCAGCCTGGCTTTATCATAAAGGTAGCAGTGAAGTAAGTGTGCCATTTTTCATTAATAATTTTGTTTGCATTAAATGGCCTTATCTCACAGTGAGGGGATGGGCTGCATCCAGTGATTCAAGTGATCTCTCTTTCCCCTCAGCTTGCCTCTTGCTGCCAGCCTCCCATCCCCCGATGTGAGTGAGCATGGGATCCATGTAGTGAAATCCACATGTGTCTTACGGTGGATGGCAATTCTTCATCATTAAAGCCTGTGTTGCATTCAGATGAGGCATTAGGTCATTGTTTTTTGGTTTTGGTGTCTGGCATGACTTCTGAATTGGTGGTTAGGGTGGGATGAGCCTACCACTGGCATTGCTCCTGCCCTTGCCATGTGACTGGGCTGTCTTCATGCCACAAGACATGCTTGGCATTAGGTCTTTATCTGTTACAGCTAGCTGTGCACCACTGCAGGTTGGATGTCATGTGTGGGTTGTGCCAGAGTGCTTGATGGTGTTGTGGTTCCTGTGTATGACAGATGGCAATCTGGAGGCTGGCTGCCATTTATTGGGTATGAATGGGAAACATCATCCAGCTGTAGAGCAGTGACAGTTATGGTCATGCCATTGTCTGAAGTTTCACACAGGGTGCAGGACCCTTGCTGTATGTCAAGTCTGTGGGCTGTGATGTCACTATATATGCCTGTATTTTATGCAGCTGTCCCTTCTGACCCTTACCCTCTCTACTCCAATTGTCTCAGTTCATGGTACATGCAGATGAAGCAATCCTGACTTGTTATACATACTGTGTCAATGTCGAGCCTTGAGAGACCCTCCAGTGGATCCTGTGTATAAGTTCCATTCTCTGGCATGAATGGTCTGAATAAGCGTCTGCCACATGACAGACACATGAACATCCAGGCTTGTATTTTTTGGGCTTGTCACACTGCCATTTTGTTTGACTGTGTGGTTCACTGTTGGGGGGCAGAGTCTGCAGTTCAGGTTGCAAGGTAAAAAGTGCAATGCCTGATGCAGTGATAGCTGACTGTACTCAAGAGAAATTGCATATAGTTGGGTGTTTGAAAGGTGGCCAGAGTAGGTTATTTGCTTTAATTTTGCAATTTTTTTTAAAGAAAATAAAAAATATTTATTTTGATAGTGATATTAATTGGTTATATAACAAGTCAAAGAAGACTTTAAAAGAAGCCAAACAGTGTCAAAATGACCCTCAAAATGCACCAGAATGTATCTAAAACCTGATAGCTTATGGGGGCCTAGGCGGCCCTAGACCCCTGGCCCATGGGTCATTGGGAACATCGTAGTTCATGAAAACCCCACACTTCCAAATTTAGCATTGCACCACTGCCTGTTTGTCAAAATTGAGTTTGTAATGAGACTGCATTGGTCCAGCAGAGATTCAAATTACACTTCTCTCTCTCTCGCTCTCTCTCTCTCTCTCTCTGTCTCCCAGTTGTGTGTGTGTGTGTGCATGTGTGGCACTGTACGTAGAGAATACTGGATAGGCAACCATGCTCCACCATTCTTCTTCTCTCTCTTTCTCATTTTCTCTCTCTCTCTCCCCCTTTAGGAACCAGGCTAATACAGGGAAATGCTGAAAAGTGAAGGAGTCATGTGATGAACCATTGCGAGTGAACACTCACTGCCAACCGCTCCATACTTTAACCTGTATTTTTCTTTGAAGTATTAAAGAATCAGTGTGTGCATCTCTGTTATATTGAATTTAGCAGTCTTACCTGAGCTCCTAGTTATGAAGTGTATTTCTTCTCTGACCAAAATGGAGACAGAGATGAAGGCGCACCCATACGCAACACTCCACCTCTGACTCCTAAAAAGTATAAGGGGTCGAAGAGATCAAAATAGCAGGCTGCAGCCATACAACATTCAGCTGTTACCCACTCAGCATTAACAGAAGATCACTTTTTGCAGATTTCCCCTGTAAAAGAAGCACTTCAGCTGATTACTGATGAACTAAAAGATATTAGGTTTACAAATGAAGCTTTGGCCCAGTGTTTCTCTGACACTGAAACTTGCATCAGCTCTGTTGAAGACTGGTGTGCTCATCTAAACTCGGAAATAGTGACTTTGCAATGAAAGATTTCCCAGATAGAGGAAAAAATGGGAAATCTGGAGGGGTGTAATCACCAAAACAGTGTGGTGATTCTGGGCTTGCCTGAAGGTGCTGAGGGCTCTAACATCTTGCTCTTCATTCAGAAACTGCATGAAAGGTTAGCTGGCCCGTCACTCAACAGATTATCATATATACTTGAGCGAGTGAATTGAGCCCTCTGACCCACACTTCCAGGTTGGTTTTCCTCCTCAATCCTTGATCTTTCAATTTTTGAACTATTTAGATTGGCAGCATCAATTATTTAAGGTAAAAGAACTAAAGAATGTCACTTGGGAGGGAAGTAAATTACGAATTGTCTAGGATTTATTGTTAGCCACCAAACAGCCTTTCTCACAGTGGTAGAGTCTTGACTCTCTCACAAAGTATCAGACTCCGCTCTCCTTATACCAGGTTACACCTCATTCAGACAGGACCATCTCTCAAAAAGAGGTGGGGGCTGTGTCCTGTATGTCAGTGATTCCCTTCAGGGACATGTCCTCCCCTCCTCCAGTTGTAGTGATAACCTGCAGGTCCTGTCTGTAAAACATCTTCTGGGTCACTTAGCAGGGCTCCCACCCTACTCTCTGTATACATCCCTCCCAAACTCACTGGGGCTGGCACCAGGGACCTGATGGACTATGTGAGCACCCTGAGTCTTAAATGCTGGGAGATTTCAACATCAACTAGCTCTCCTCTACTGCCACCTCAATCAAAGATGCCTTAACATCCATCCACTTCTCACAAGTAGTTGAGAATCCAACCCTTATCAACTGCAAAACTTGGACCAACACACTCTGTGACTGGGTTCTATCCAATCGTTCTGCCTGCATCCACAACACTGCTGCAGTACCATAGAAATGGCGGGGCGAGTGGTGCACCGGCCTCAGGCACATACCTCTGAGGGGCACAGTTTTCAAACCTGCTACATACTAACATACTAAAATGCCAGCAGAATAGGCCTAGCGGTCTTTCATGTCTGCTTGTTTGGTCAGCCCCCACCCTGGGTGCTGACCTTACTGTCCCCCTCGCCTTCTCTGGCTTCTTCCTTCCCAGTTCTGGATATTCTTGCTGCATTGGATTTTGCTTCCAGAACCCTTCCCCTATACCTGTCCAACCCCCTCTTAAACCCCTCCACTGTCTCTGCCTCCACCAGCCCCTAGGCAGTGCATTCCATGGCTCCACCACCATCTCAGTGAAGTAGCACCTCCTCCTTTCTCCCTGAATCTTCCCCTCCAGCTTCCACCCATGCCTCTAGTGGCCACCTCCTCCTTCCTTGAAGCACCCTGACTGTTCACCCCTATTTACCCTCTTCATGTACCTGAGGCCTCTATCATGTCCCCGGTCCCTTCTCTCTTCCAATGTGTACATATTTAGCTCTTCGAGCCTCTCCTCATAGGTCCTGTCCCCCAAGCCCCAAATCATTTTGGTTGCCCTCCTCTGGACCCTCTCCAGGAGGTTAATGTCCCTCTTTAAGTGTGGCCTCCAAACCTGCATGCAGTACTCAAGGTGCGGCCTCACCAAGCAGTTATACAGAGGGAGCATCACTTCCCTCCTTCTGGAGGTGATTCCCCTAGCGATGCATCCCAGCATCCTGTTGGCCTTGGCTGCTGCCCTCCTACAAGTCTCAGAGTTGTTCATCTTGACATCCACCACCACCCCCAGGTCCCTCTCAGCCATCGAGACTTGTAGCATTTCCCCCAGGGTTACACTTGGCCAGGTTCCTGGCCCCCAGGTGGAGTACCTTGCATTTCCCCTGCATTGAGACCTCAGCTTCCACTTTCTAGACCATCTTTCCAGAGCCTCCAGGTCCCCCTGTAGGGCCACCCTCCCCTGCTCCCCATCCACCACCGCCCCCAGTTTCGAATCATCCGCAAAAAGAGACTCATCTCACTCCTGATTCCTGTCCTTATGTCAGAGATGTAGGCATTGAACAGAAGGGGCCCAAGGACTGATCCCTGTGGGACCTCACTAATGACCCTCCTATGGGATGAGACTATCCCACCAACTATGACCCTCTGGGTCCAGTCCTGGAGCCAATTGCCTATCCATCTGATCATCTGGTTCCCAACCCCCATTTCTCCCAGCTTATCCAACAGGCCCACGTGAGGAACAGAATCAAATGCCTTGCTGAGGTCTAGAAAGAGGACGTCCACAGGTCTACCCAGGTCCAAGGCACTAGTCACCCAGTCATAGAACTCCACCAGGTTTGCCTGACACGATTTCCCTGGGATGAATCCATGCTGTCTATCGTCCAGGCACCCTGACTTATCCATGTCCCCCCCCCAGCCTCTCCTTGACAATGCCCTCCATCACCTTGCCCACCACCAATGTCAGGCTGACAGGCCTGTAATTCCCTGCCACCTCCCTTGATCCCCCCTTGTAGATAGGCACTATATGCGCCACCTTCCATTCTTGGGTCACCTACCCTATCCTCAGAGAGATGGTGAAAAGCTCCGCCAGGGGTTTTGCCAGGACATCCGCAAGTTCCTTCAGCACTCTGGGATGTAATTTATCCGGCCCTGGTGCTTTCTCCATCTTAAGGGTGCTGAGGGCTTCCCTCACTCTCTCTGCTGTGATTTCCACTTCCGGTACCTCTTCTCCCTGCTTAGTCCTCCCTCCACCTGCTAGTGATGCCTCCCCCTGCTGATTCACTTCAAATCACTCACACAGGTTGCCTGTGTGCTGTGCTGCAGCTTTAATTTTTTGGTGTAATAACGCATGCTGCCAGAAGGAGTGCATCCACAGAGGATCAGCAAGTGGACAGAGGTGGGGGGAGTCACATGGTCCCCTCGCTGTCTGAAGGAAAAAATCATGTGGTACAGATTTGGCGCCGCCGTGGTCTCACTATAAAAGGTGTGGGCGGACTTGCACAGAGCATGTGGTTGTAGAGAGAATGAGGCAGTTACTGAGAGAGAGGGGAGAAAAACAAAATGTATAAATTAGTGAAAGAGTAGTAGCAGGGAGCCTAAGAGATTTAGCGTGGAGTGGAGAGGATAGATTTAATTTAGAGTGATTGGAGTGAGTAAGTGCCACTGAGGAGGTCAGGAGGACAGATGACTGGGAATCTATTTTGGAGCGGAGGACACTTAGCAGGTTTATATTTGTGTAAGCAAACTTAAAGCAAGAAATGAAAGCAAGGCAGCATATATTAAGCATCACAGTCTGTGATCACACAGCAGTCTTCTCATAGTCAGACTAGACAGTCGGGGAGGCGGGTCCGATTCATCCCGACCCCGACGTCCCTCCCAGTCCCATGTACCATGGGTGGTGACCATGTATGTTGCAGGTGGAAGCAGGCAAGGAAATGTATATTAAAACTGCCAGTGTTTGTCCTGACTGACTGTCAGGGGGAGGGGGGCCACCATCCTTCCTCCTGTCCTCCCAATTGTCTGGTCGCCTGGTCAGTGTTGCTCAGTTGAAGCAGGCAGTCTGTCTCAGAAATGTAGTGTTGTAGTATTCTTTCTGAAATGTTTGTATGGGGGCTGGGGAGCTGCCTGGACCGCCTGCTGACTTGGCTGCAGCATGCAGCAGTCAGTCGGTGCCCTCAGCCTCCATGCCTGCTCCCTGACCCTGCTGGCTTTGTTACTGTTCGTCTGTGATCAGAAAGTAGTACTGCCGGTTTGCTTTGCTCTCTCCTCTCCTGTCTGCCGAGTCTGACTGCTGGCTCCTGTCCTAGTCCTGCTGACTCCTGGCTTCACTTCATTCACTCAGTCAGACTCGGAGCCGTACGTACTCTCGGGAATCCTGGCATTGCAACTTAGTAGTTTGTTGCACCGGTGCCCCACTCCTGCTTGGCTGGAGCTCGTCAAGCTCCTGCCCTTGCCTGAACAAACTTGCTTCTTTCTGTTTTCTTGCCAGTTGCCACTTGTTTAATTTTGCTCTTGTCCCATCTCACAGGGGTAGTACCCAACTCCCATCCCTCACAACAAGCTCCCGAGTCCTGGGCTGCCCTGGCCTGGCTGCTAGCCTGTGCAGTTCTGTCGTGCTGATGCAAGTATCATAGTAGTATTCATACTTGATATCATTATAACATTTTACTCTGGATGGACTCCAGAGTAAAATGTTATACTGATATATCAAGAACTAAGTATGATACTTGCAAGTCTGGAAAGGGGATTTTGTTTCTCATTCTGTGTCATTTTATGTAGCACAGCAAACAGAAATAATGTAGGTGTAGGTGGTTCTACTCCTACCTGCTCACTTAATGCTCCCTACCTGGTTGGGTCAACAAAAGCTATAAATAATAAATACTAGTCTTAAAGTCTTTCTTGCCCAGGTTCTGAGTAAAAACATGCCATACAGTCTCAGATACAGACAGTAGTTTCCAGTATTTCACAAATCTATAGGCACTGTTTGGATGATGAGTTTTGTAACATTGGGTCCCTGTTTTTGCACAAAGAGTCGAGATCTCTTAACTCATGTCATAAGTATATCTTGTACATTACACTACACTGGAGTGTATGCATTGAGAGTGTGTATGTGTGTGTGCCCTTGCAGCGAGTACTACTGCGTGCGAGAGGCGATCATTAGTACACCAATTCCATGATGCTGAAATTAGTGATCACCTGTGATCTCTTGTCTAAGAGACTCTGATTTTGAATACTGATGCTGTGTTGGTTGATTTTAATTTCAAATTAAAAAGTGCCAATTGCCAAATAAAATGTGTTGTTGTGGAAGAAAACCAAAACTTACTCAGCTAAGTGCAATGCAGGCATGGAAGGCACTCAAGCAGCAACCCCCTTTACCCAGCATTTTAACATGGGAGAACCAGGATGGAATCAGGATGTTATATAGGCTATTAGCAATAGCCAGGACTAGGAGCTAGCTAGGGCACAATATTAGCAAATAAATGAACGTTATTATGGACGGTTATGGTATGGGCCATGGCACAACAAGCACAAAACATGTCAGTAGAACACCATTTTGTTGAGGTAATAAAAATGCCTTTCCCTGGCCTTCTGTCTCTTATTTAAATGTACAGACATACATTCAAACTTCAAAGGCTTTGAATGCATGTCTACAATGGGAAACAGAATTTTTATTACCTCAGATTACAGTGTCTGTGTGTATCAGTCAAGCATGTTCTAGTCCACTGTTATCCTGTTATGATTCATAAGGAATTTATTTGTTCACAGATTATTTTCAATCTTATGTGCCTTTGCCTTATGTCATGTGGTACCCTACTACCCTGTCTGCAAATTATACTGCATGCATGATTGCATCCCTCCCAGCTGAATGGGGCCCAGTCAGCTGGGAAGGATGGCATGCAGCCATCAGTCATGCAGTATAATTTGCAGACAGTGCTCATGGGGTCATGGGACACATGGGGATAATGAGGATACGTCATGATGAAGTAAATTGTAATTGTACAGTACTAGGTATTATACGGGGTGGCTTATTAAAGAATATTGTCTCTTTAAGCAATAGGTACAGTTGGCTTCTCTGTGGGAGCTGAGCAGACAGCAGAATAATACTGCAACTGTACAAATTGGCTATCACCGGCGGGCCGGCCATCTGTCCCAGTCCCAGAGAGAGCTAGCCAGTCCAGTAGTCATTTCAGTTTAGTGTGGTGATGGTGTCACCTGCCTTAATTTTTACAACTGTTTATCATCAGCCAGAGGGTAGCAGCACCAGCCCAGTGGTAATACGGTACACTGTACTTCCCGGGTCGAGTGGGTCCCTCACAGTTTTGTTTGGGAAGAAGTGAGTCAGTAACTGCCAGAGTCCAGTTACTGACTCACTCCCTCCCAAACAAAACTAGGAGGGACCCACCCGACCAGGGAAGTACAGTACCACTACTACCGCTGCCTGGTGCTGCTACTCTACTAGGATGATGATAAACAATCAGGTAATGTAACTTAAATGAAATCAGCACCACAGCCGGCAGGCCACTATCCCTTTCAAAATGCTGTTCTACACAGTTCCAAGGTCATGGAATGTAATTCTACCCTACTGTGGTAGAAGAGCATTCTAGAATGAGTCAGTTTCATTTTGAAAGCAAAAAAACTCACAAAACACATGCTTCACACAGTATTATACACTATAAAAAATACAGGATGAGCAACTCTATGCACAACTAGTGTGTTTGCTACCTCAGGATTCTAATTCGCATGGACCTCTTGAGCTTCGCTCTAAAGGTGAGATTGAATCAGAACCCCTCTTTGGCATAACACACTGGTTCTGCATAGTTGCCCATCCAGTATTCTCTATATTGCTATTATTTATATTAAAAAAATGTTAAAACATTATACTTTTTGCATGTTTTCCTCATGTAGAGGGAGATTTTTTAAATAAAATAGTTATTCCACAAACAGTTAATATGAATATATGAATGTAGCATTCCAGTCCTTCAGCAGTGCTGGACGATGGAATGCTGACAGGAAGAAATAAATCCATGTCCTGTCCCACCATCATTGTGAGTGATTTAGTCAGGGTATACTCCTTTATTCTCTCCTCATCTTCATATGGGTTATGGTGCAGACCCTTCACCCTAGTGCACCGTTTAGTTGTTCTCTGGATTGCCTCCGCTCCATCATGTCTACGTCCTTGCAGAGATGGGGTCCCAGAACTGCACACAGTACTCCAGATGGGGTCTCACCAACTGTCTGTGTGTACAGAGGATCAGGGATAACAACCTCCTGTTTTCTACTAGCGATGCCTCTCTCTATGCATCCAACTTGAGAATCCCCCAACCCTCTTTACTGCCTTCTCAAATTGCTTACCTACTCTCAGGTCATCTGATAGGATGACTACCCCCAGGTCCCTTTCCATCTTAGTTAGTAACCTTCCCCCCCTCAAATGTATGGTCTTTGTCTTCCCCTGGGGTTTTGTTTCCCAGGTGCATCACTTTGCACTTCTTTGCATTGACTCTAAGGTGTCATACTTCTGACCAGTCCTCCAACCTTTCCGAGTGCTGTTTCATCCTTTCCACCCCCTTTTGTGTAGTGGGCTGCACACTCTGATGCCAGCCAGCCAGAGTCACCCACATCTCATAGTCCATGGGAGCAAAATATTCCTTGAAATCAGGGGTAGGAAACATATAACAAAAATATGTTTTTTCTTCAAGAAAAGCCCCAAAACTCACCACAGAGCATGTAAACCCCTCTGAGCTTCTGGGGGCCTAGCGGCCCCCAAACCCCAGACTATTTTTGGAGGGTGGGCGCAGAATTTGTCTCTTGCCCAGGGCACCAAAATGCCTTCCTACGGCTCTGCACTACTGTACTCTGATTGCTTGAGGGACCACTCTTCGGTCACATGTACCTAATCCTTCAACTATTGTAAACCACCCACCAGGACAAATACAAACTGAGTCTTACTAAAATGGCACCAGGAGCTGCTAAAAATGGACCTCAAGAGCACAGAATTGTCAGCACTCTATAATGCCAATAATGTGGACACAGCCCTGGACCACTTCATAAGAACCTTCAACATCATCTGTGATAAGCATGTCCCAATACAAAATAGAAAAATAAGTGGGCATAGTAACCTCCGGATCACCCCTAGCCTCCTAGAGCAACTACAAGCCAGAGATCATTTATGGCAGACAGTGAGAGCACATGGTACCACTGCTAACATACAGAGCTATAAAAAAGCTCGAAATGAGTGCAATAAAGCCAGTTGACTCACCAAAAGCAAATACTACAAAGAAGCCTTCTCCAGCACCTAGAATGACAGCAAGTTGTTCTGGGATAGCCTCAACAACATAACTGGCAAGGACCCCAGATCTGCACCAGCCATGCTCTTGATTGACAGCATACTGTCCTTGGACCACATGCACATTGCCAACGCACTTAACATTGCATTCGCAGACCTAAGCAGTGTGCTACCAGCAGATTACTTTAACTCCCCACTGCCAACTGACCCTAATATGGACAAACAACAGTCACTTAACTACCCGGTCTTCTACTTTAAAGAAGTCTTTCAAACTGAAGCTAGAAAATACCTGTAGAATGTGCTGGGGAAATCTAGGCATTGAGAGGACACTCTAGAACTAAATTTGTCAAGCTGGCCCTGGTTGAAAGCCTAGGCATAATCACCAAACTAATCAACTTCTTCCTCTTCCTCTGCCTCTCACAGTTCCTCCAGAGACAGAAATCAGCCACAATTACTCCACTGCACAAAGGTGGTGACAGGACCCTACATAACAACTACAGACCTATCTCCATACTCCCCTCTCTCTCTAAAGCTCTTGAGTGGATAGTGGCAGACCAGTTAGTCGAACACGTGAACAAATATAACTTTTCTGTCCTGAGCAACATGGCTTCCGGTCAGGTCACAGTACTATCACAGCCTTGCTTGAATTCACCAGACACATTCACCATTCAATTGATCAAGGTCTCCTGGTTGTGGTAACTTTTATCAACCTATCAAAAGCATTTGATACGGTGCATCTCAAGCTCCTGTTGGACCAATAGTTAGTTACGGGACTCTCCTTGGAATCAGTATACTGGTTCAGCAGCTACCTTCACAATCACTCACAAAAGGTCAAAAAAAGGGGGATCACCACTGATAACAGACCAGTCTACTCAGTGGTCCCACAAGGATCAATTCTGGGACCCCTACTGTTCAGTTTATTCCTAAACAAACTGCCATCCACATGCCCTGGCTAGGTTTATGGATCACAGACTACTCATGAACAACAAACAAAACTAAGACTACAATGTTCATCAGCACAAAGAGCAAGCACAAGGCCTCCTCCTTTGCAAACAGGAACACCAGTGGAGATCCACTGGAACACATCCAGCAGTTCATGTACCTGGGCATCACACTCGACTCTACACTTTTGTATGCCCAGCACACCAGCAACACAGCAAGGGTGAATAATAAAAGAATTGGGATCCTATACAGACATAGACACTGCCTAACACATGAGGCATTGAACCTGCCCATCAATAGCAAGATTGTCTCCCTCGTCTACTACGGCCTGGCAAGCTACAGGTCAGCAACGGATAGCCCTAAACTGCATCATCATCTGCACTAAACAAGGTGGGCCAACTACTCACAGGTGTGGAAAGACTAACGCACACCTGTGAGCTCTACTCCTGGGCAGATTGACTACAACTGAAGGACAGAATAAACTACCAAATCTGCTTCATCACCAAGAAATGCTACCTCAACCAACTACCAACAGGGGTCAGGAACTTCTTAACTCCACTATCAAGCAACCAACCCACAAAGAACTCCTCCACTCAGACTTACAAAGTTCCCAGATGCCGCAGAGCCCTGGCACAATGTGCCTTTTACTATCATGCTCCACTATGGCCTGATGCCTTATCTCCTGACGTTATCAATGCCACATCTATTAGAGCGTTCAAATGCAGACTCTGGCAGCACCTACTAAAATCTAGTAAATGTGACTGCTACCATTAGCACCCTCCTGGAGCATCAACCAACTACCTGTACTTCTCTCCTGTCAACTCATTGGGTTGAGGGATCCCAATCCCAGCACTTTAGGTAACACCTATCCCTCCAATCATGACATTGCTCTGACTTCCCTACCCCCAAGATGCTCCCAACTACCTTACTCCTTCCACTCATGTTTATGACCCCTCTTTCTTCTCACCTCTGAGAGCTTCCAAGTATGGTGTTTTCCTCTGACACAGGCTAACTGCTATACTGCCTAAGCTGTTTAATGCTGTTGTACCCTATAACCTACCTGTACCATATGTAACCCTGTGATCTGTATTGTATTGTCTATATAACTGATGTGGAATTTATAAATGAACATCTGCTCAGTGGTGTAATCCAAGATCTCAATAAATAAAAATATAATAAACAAACATAAATGGGCAGCCTACGGATCAGCAATCTCTAAGCTGATTGCAGCTTATATCCCATTTTGGATGCTGTTTCCTGCAAAACTCCAAGTTTCTCATCAAGGAACACTCAAGCAGAATGACTCCTATGACCAGGCTAAAACGGTGATCCCTAAGCTATTTCCCAACTTAATCAAGTCAGCTACTTGATCCAGTCTATGAATAGCAACACAATCTACTGCGAGATTGTTATAAGGATGGAGCAGGTTCTATTCTTTACCAACTGCAATGATGGTTCTCGTCCAGTGATAAATACTATTATGTTCAGCTGTGCACCCTTTCTACTTGATTCCGAATGCTAGCTCAGGGGTGTTGTTTTGTTTATATGGAGCACCATGCACAGATTCAGAGACTTGTTACAACAGATGAGCATATACCATTTTTTTCTAAATATACACACCTCCCTGAAGACTCTTTGGCTCTTATCAACAGGATAAATCTGGGCAATTTTACTTCTAAACATCCTTAGGGAGTGGTTTTGCTGACTGGTTAAAATATATAGCCTTGTTTCATGGTCCTTCTATGGAGCTTCCACTTCTTACTCCTGAGGAGCTGAGAACGTTAATTTAGAGGTGTTGATTGTTTTTTGTTGAGGCCTGACACATAGGCTCAGAAACTTGCTGCAATGAATAGCAATGTGCCAATGTTACTGTGTATTCACACCTCCTTCAAGATGAATTGGTACCTGCCAGGTACTGTATGTTGGAACAAAATTGTTTATAAAGGGTCCCTGGGAAAATACATTGGTAGTTTCAATTAGAGAGACTGTTAATTTTTGTCTCATGTAAGGGCTGTACACCTTATTTCTTGTATTTGTTTGTTGTATTTGCTATTTAATCTCCTCACTCTTGGCTGTTTAGGGCTGTTAAATTTCTTCATGTATATTTCTTTATGATGGACACATATGGCCCAAATATTCAGACTGTGCTGGGCAGTGGCACAAGCCAGGGCGCAACGCAACTGGGCTGCGCTGGAGCCAGGACCAGGCGATATTCAACAGTGATGTGCCATGGTGCAGCACCATTGAATATGGCAAGGTCAGTGCACAAACTGCACATGGCGCAGTGGCACTGCGCTAGTACAAGCCACAGAGAAGGAGCATGGGGATGGGCCAGCGCAAGTGCAGTTGCGCTGGTGCATCAGCTGCGATATTCATCAGGGGGCATGCGAATGAGGCCAGATATGCAAGGCACAAATGGGGCCATTTGCATGTCATTATGGCCCCAAGTGCATACCTTGTGCAGGGCTGCCTGGCGACTTGCACCTGGCACCCTGCAAAGCTTGACATGTGCAGTGGGGATACAGGGGCATCCCCCGCCCTTAGCCACGATCTCCTCAGTGTATACCGATCAAGCCCATGTGGTTTAGTGGCCCCCCCTCCCAAGTCCCTGAATCCCTGAATATTGTACTGAAAGACCATCCCTGTTGGTCAAGTGGTCCCCCCTTCCACCCGAGTCCCTGAGTAATGTAAAACGACCATCCCTGGTGGTCTAGTGGAACTCCCCCTGCCCCTAACCGCAATCGGGGTAATCCTCCTTATGGAAAAGCCCTGGTGATCTAGTGACACCCCCCCCACACCGAACCCCTTGCCCACCCCACTTCCCCCCATCATCGGCGGGTGGCTGCAACCTGCCTGTATACCACTCGGCCGTCCATCAAATGACACATACAGTATGGGCTGTAAGCCTATTGGTCCCCAGTGTGGACCAATAGGTTGCAGATAGACTGTACTAGACAGTCCCAAATATGTGAAGGATGGGGGAGCAGGGTGGGCAAGGGTTCTGTGGGTAGGAGGGTGGGGTGCCACTAGATCATCAGGGCTTTTCCGTACGGAGAATTACCACTATCATGGCAGGGAGTCGGGGGGGTTCCACTAGACCACCAGGGATGGTCGTTTTACATTCCACAGGGACTCGGGGGGGCACTTGACCACCAGGGATGTGTGTGTGCTTGCCAGCGGTGTTTTGGGTGGGCAGGTGGCCACCCATGGCTATGCTGCTGTGTCGCACCCTGCAATACTGCAGCCCACCTATGGGTGGCCAGGAGTCATGCCATTTTTATGGGGCTCAACTTTGAGCCTCCCTATGTGGTACAGTGCTGGGTTGTGCCAGCATATGTGCTACACATCCCGGGCTGAATATCAGGATGTGCCGCATATGCATGGGCATGCCCCCTGCATTTGCACTGCATACATTAGCATTGCACCCCAGCGCATCGAGATTTGCGCTGCACCAGGCAGACTTCTCAATATCCTGCTGGGGCTCAATGCTGGATTGCGCTGGCTCAACACTGTTGCACCAGATGCAACCCCTTTGAATATCCCGGCCATAGTATATTATGAAGGGTAAGGATAAAGGGTGGCTGGAAGGTGAGTAGAAGTACCTCATCATGGGCCACAGGTGTTTTTTGTGGTTGAAGCCAATAGGACTGGGGGTATAGTTCAGATTAGTCTTGTTTGATTTTGGATTGCTTTTATTGTGGTTTATGGGGTTTGTTAATTTTTTTGAGTGTGGGTTACCTGCTTTCTCTGCTTCTCACACATTAGAACTGACTATTTGGATAGTGTTCTCATTCTGACTGTGTGGGTTTCTGATGGAAAGGTTACACGTGATGGGGGAGTGCTGGTCATTTTGAGGATGGGGAGCGGGGTGGTTGCTCAGAGCTCATCTTGGCTTTTCTGGGTTTGTTTCTTCTCAGCTTTTCTGAGGGTTCAGAAAAGATTGTCTATTTTTCTTTACATATTATTTTGACATGAGTTGTAATACAATTGTCACTTGGAATATTAAAGGGGGACAGAAAAAATGAAAACTCCACATGGTATTATGCCACTTAAAAAAATTGCAAACTGGCATTGCTTGCCCACAAGAGACACACATTAAATGTGATAATATTCACCTTTTAGGAGAGAATGGGTAGGCAAACCTAGGGGGCTGGCTATAGTTCTAAAAGAGGAGTTGTAGCTATTCTGATCGCCAAGGAAGTTCCCTTTCATTTGATGAAGGAACACTGGGACCCAGAAAGATGCTTCCTTTTTCTTCAGGGGACTTGGGACTGGCAGAGATCGTTCTGGGATCAGTATATGCCCCAATGCAGACTACCACAGTTTTGTCATAAACCTAATTCCAATCCTCACCCTTATGATCCTTGCTTCCCTAATGATTGGTGGAGATGGAATATTGTATACTAGTAGGATTTTGATAAATCAGGTTCATCTGGGTGGGGCCCTTCTCCAGGACAATGTGGACTCTGAGATTTAATCTATAGTCTGGGCCTTGTGGATCCTTGGCGCATCCTCCATCCCACTGATAGATGCTATACTTTTTTATTCTTTTATGCATGTGACTTTTCCCAGGATTGGCTATTTTCTTATAACTCAGGAAAATTTCTCAGGAGTGATCTCATCAGAGATCTCTCCATTGGTCATATCCGATCATGCCCCATGTGCCTAAAGTATGCAGTCAGTGGGATGGAGGAGCACGACAACACCTGATGCCTTAATGCTCAGCTGCTACAAGATACAGACACTCTGCCAGCCATCCACACATTTCTAAAACATTTTGTAGCGCATAATGAAGGCTCAATCATGGTGGTAGATGTACTATTGGGGGCATTAAAATGTGCTGTGCGAGATGAATGTATATGTCTAGCCTCCAGGTACAATAAAACATGACAAGCACAGCAAGAACAATTTACCAGATATCAGACGCATGGAACATTCCCTTCATGCACACCCCTCTGTCACTGACTGGTCCAAATTGCATTATATATGAATGCAATACACTGATCTGATGGTAAAAAGGCAGAGTTATCTCTCTGGAGGATGAAGATTATATACCTGGAGGCCAGAGAAAGGGCTGGTAAACCTTTAGCCCTACGGGTCCAAACTATTGACTTGGCCTCTTTCATTTTAGGTGTGTAGACTGAGTCCAGCAGTGAATTTGTTACCCACCCAAGACAGATAGCCAAGGTATTTTGTTTATGTTAGTCACAATTATATGCCAGTGATCTTCCCAACTCTCAAATCTCAGACATATTATGGTTTATCTGGACTCTACTCCCCTCCCTGTGCTATCTTTGTCCAAACCCAAAATCCTTAAGGGTCCAATAACAGTTTTGGAAGTCCTTACAGTCATACATCAGCTTCTCTCTGGCAAATCCCCAGGGCCTGATGGTTTCCTTAATGATTTTTGTTCAGCCTGTTCTGATGATTTAGCCCCATTATAGGCCCAGCTACATAATTATTGGTACACATCAGGTCTGTCTAACTCTTCCTTTAAGGAAACCTGGATTTCCTTAATTAGGAAACAAGGAAAACTGGAGACAACCCCAGACAGTTATCATCTGATTTCGCTCTTATATACAAACCTCAAAATTTTTGCAAAAATATTAGCAAACAGGCTAACACTGGTGTAGGACGCTTTGATCGGTCCTGCACAAGTCAGCTTTATGTCAGGTCGTCTACCCATCAACCACCTCAGAAAACTGCACTATCTCATTTTGGCTTCCATGAAGAGCACATCCCCTGTGGGCTTGATCTCCCTGAACACCAAGAAAGCTTTCGATCATGTATCCTAGCCATATCTCTTCTGTGTTCTGAAAAAAAATGTGGATTTCCCCTACAATTCTCAACTTTTCTCAAAGTGCTATATAGCACTCCAACAGCCTGTATTAAATGCAATGGGGTCCTCTAAGAATCTTTTTCTCTACAACAAGGAACCTGACAGGGATGTCCTTTTTCCCCTTTCCTTTTCAACTTCTATTTAAAGCCCTTATTGTATCACCTTTAAAACTGCCCTTAAATTAAAGGTATCTGGGTGGGGGAGACCAGATATGTCCTGTCTACTTATGCAGATGACATATTATTACATATTGAGAACCCTGTTGCTTCATTGAGGGCAGCTCTCCATGAGATTCACAGGTTCTCAACTATCTCAGGTTATCAGTTAACCCTGAGAAAAGCTAAGGTGCTGGCCCTTAATATGCAAGTTTATAAACTGGACATTCTCAGCTTAGGTTGTCTTTGGAACCTAACTCTCTACTCAATTTGGGAATTCATTTACCCACTCCTATTCCACTTAATTAAGGATAACCTGTCTTCCTTGTTGCACACCTTTCAGCAGGATTTGCAGCAATGGTCTGTTTTTCCTATTTCTCTATAGGGTCTAATCAGCATCATTAAAATGAATGCGCTACCTCACATTTACTACTCAGTGGGTATGCTGAATGTTTACCTTCCGAAGGTGTGGTTCATCCATTTGCAATCTATATTGAATTGTTTTCTCTGGAAGGACAGGGCCATTTGGCAGGCGTGCTTTACATTGTTGATCCCTAAACAGTGCGATGGTTTGCAACTCCCTAATTCTTTCTTATATTATGGTGCTCTCTATTACAGCAAACTCCTACCATGGGGTGCACAGGAAGATAATTTTGCAGACAAGGCCTTTGTCCCACTCTGGTTAGATCGTGAATGCTGTCTCTGCCAGAGTGCAGAATTATGGTTTAGGAGTCTGCTTTATATTAAATCCACTCAACTCTCCCACTCTATTCAGTCGACTCCTCTACATTGGTCTCTGAAAGACCACTGTCAGCTGGGAGCATACCTGGACCTGTCCTGGACTAGAGCCATGGCTTAGCCCATTATAGGCAATCCAAATATTCAGATTGCTTAGCTGCCTATTTTGCCTTCTTTTTTCCACTGCTTAAGGAGGCAACAATTGATTCCCTACTTGTGAGGGATACATTTTCCTCTTTCAATCTCATAAAGGAATGTTTTCATCTCCCTACCTCTGCCAGCTTTAAATATCTACAATAAATGCATGCAATTTCTACCTTCATGGGTCTGAGGCCATGGTACTGGTGGAACTCTGCAGTTTCTGACCTTTTGCTTAATGCGATTACACAATCCCACTCTGTGTCCAAGCTCTATAAACTCTTTCAATCTGTAGATCCTAAAAGAGCTGTGGGAACTTGTTTTTATAGGAAACAGGCTCTTACAGTATCCTTCAGGAAAACCCCTCAGTATGGCATTGTGTGGTGTACTCTTTATAAATATATTAAGCAAAAAAGATTTTGTCTAATGCAATTTCATATTTTACATAACATGTATTATACCCCATATATATTAAATAAGATGAATAAACTATCTTCCCCGCCATTGCTCTAGATGTGGCCTAGAGGATGACATCTTAAAACACGTACTCTGTGATTGTGAAATAATAACTCCTTTTTTGACTTCTATTAGGGCTTCTCTAGACCCTATCTTGGGATTGAAGGATCTTTTTCCCCAGAGACATGCTTGGAAGGCCTCTATCCACCAGACTTTCTCAGAGTTTTTAAAGCCCATGTGGCTTTGATATCCATGATGCTGAAGTTAATCATATTTCGACACTGAATAGACACCACCACTCCTCTTCTAGAGTGGAATGAGCAGATGCTGTTAGCTTTAATGGTTGAAAACCATATAGCAAATACTCGGACGTGCACTAACCAGTTCCATACCAGATAGGAGCCATTACTTACACTGTTATCACTTCCATCACTGGGTCATGATCTGCAAGTTTATGACAATAATTTTGAGTCTGCTGTATTTATTTCCTCACCCAGTTGCTGGGTATCATACTAACCTATTTCCTCTTGATTATTATTCCTCAGGCTACAGGTTGTACTTGCTGAGCTTCAGGACGGGGGTGGGTTACAGGGTGGGAGGGCGGAAAGATGTGGTGTGCTTCTTCTTTTCTTGTTGTTTGTTCTGCTGTTTAATTTGATATTGTTGCTTGTTTTGTTATGTTATTTATTTGACTGATGCTTGTTTTATGTTTGCCTGTTTTATGATTGTTTCTTATTTCTGGAAAATCAATTAAGTATACTTAATTAAAAAAAATGAAAAGTGAAGCTGATTTAATGTGATAACTTACTTGACTCTATTGTCAACTTAAACTTTTAAATTATTTCCCAGCCTTTTACAAATAAAGTTTACTATGTGCACTAAATAGAGGCTGATGGTTTGGATAAAAAAAATATGTATTTCTGAAATCACTGACTAACCTACAGAATATATTAAGGTTCATACTAAGGTGATGGAAAAGAGTTAGTAGCCCAAGGCCCGTAATGCTATTGTGCTAAACCAATGGATAATAGAAAAATTTGTACCCCAAATTAATTAACTTATCCAGGTGGCATTTAAAGCCGTTTTTAGTGTCACTCATAACCACATCAAATGGAAGTTTATTCCAAGGTCCAATGGTGCAAAGAGTAAAGAAAAATTTCCGATTATTGTGCTTAATTGGTTTACCAACAATCTGTAGTGGATGACCTCTGGAATAGTATATTGAGGTCTTAAATTCAAGTCCTAACTCAGTCATAACATAAGGATCTTGAATGACATCATAAAGGAATAAAAGATCACCTCGCAGGCATCTAGTAGGAAGTGACATAAGCTTAAGTGTTTCTAGCCTGTGTTCATAGGGTACAGATTCAAAGGCAGATTTTTTGGGGGTAAACTTTCTTTGAACTTTTTCAAGAGAGTTACCATCATATTTTTTTGAAAGGGCACCACAACTGTGAGACATACTCAAGATGAGGTCTAACATATGACCTAAACAAAGGCATTAGCACATCGCAATCTCTAGATCTGATGTTACGAAGGACTGAGTACAGATAACAGATTGCAAGTGTTTAGAGTAGGTAAGGTTGTTGGAGATGGTAATTCCCCAGTCCTTCTCATCTGTTGTGGCACAGAGAGTGGAGCCATCTAATGAATATAAATGATTAAGGTTATCTGATCCCAAGTGCATCAGTTTGCACTTGGTTAAATTCAATTTCATGCCCCACGTATTAATCCAATTGGAGATTATATCTAAATCCTGTTGGATAATAGCTAACTGGTCAGTGTTAGAACACAGTCCCCCACTTTTTACATCATCAGCATATTTAGTTGTGGTAGAAAACATTTGTGGGTTAAATCAGCAATAAATGCTTGAAAGAGGCAGGGTCCATGAACAGAGCCCTCTGGTACCCCACTCAGGACCTTACCCGTGTTAGAAAGATTACCACTGATAATCACCCTTTGTGTTCTGTCATTAAGCTGATTGTTATTCCAATCAATTATGTATTTATTAATATTAAGTTTCTTAAGTTTGTGAATAAGGGCCCAATGAGGCATAACATTGAATGCTTTACTGAAATCTATGAAAATGATATCACATAGTATCCTAGTGTCTAAAAGAGTACTAAAATGTTCATAAAAGCAAAACAAGTTAGTTAAACAGCTTCTGCCTTTTTTAAACCATGTTGTTCTGGATCTTGGGCATTGATAACTGGTGCAATGATATCCTTTAGGAGACTTTCCGTGATTTTACAAATAGAGGAAGTTAAGCTTATAGGCCGGTAGTTTTCCCAATTATGTTTTGGACCTCTTTCATAAATCAATACTACAGTTGCCTCTTTCCATTCTGTGGGGATGTAATTATTAGATAGAAAAAGTTCGAAAAGAAGTTTCAGTGGAAGGGCAATATGATTAGCCAGTAAGTATAGTAAATGGCCGACTATATTATCTGGACCTGAAAAATAGTTACCTTTAAGTGAACTCAATTTTTTTAAAATAAGCTCCTCTGTGAAATAGATTGGTGGATCAGTGTTGTTTGTAATAGGTTGAAGTATATCAATATCAGATGTAGAAAACAATCTTACAGAATTCTGTATTGTATAATTCAGCCATAGTTTTTGTGTCATAAATTAGTTTGTTGTCTGTTATAAGTGGTCATAGCTTACACAATGTTTTCTTTAAGGAATTGATATATGAGTTAAATTGTTTTGTGTTGGATTTATTAGCAGTTTGGGCCAATTTAAGTTCCCATCTGTATTTAGCTTTTTTATTACTAGGTTTACATTTCTTGTTTGAATTTGGTATAGGACTCCCAGTTAGATGTAGTCTTATTTTTAAGAAATTTTGTATATTTTTTATTTGTGTATCTGCTTAGTTTTTTTAATTTTGTAATTCATTCATTTAGGTACCAGTTTTCCATTAAGGAATTTAGTTTTAGAGGGGATATATGTGTCCCTAAGTCTAGTTATACTGGACTTAAATCTAACCCAGCTTTGTTGTGGTGATAAATGAGAAAAGGTGGATATCCAATCAATTTCCTCCAAAGTCTGCTTAATAACAGTGAGGTCAGCTTTGTCATGCAAATATATAATAGTGGAACTGTAGTAATGGATAAAGTGTTTCTGTAGGGTGAATAGAATATAGTTGTGGTCACTGCCTCCAACTGGTGTGGATATGCTTACATCCCTAATATCTAGATTAGCACTTCCCAAAATGAAGTCCAAGATGTTATTGCCTCTTGTAGATGAAGTTACCCATTGTTTCATATTAAATTCTGAATAAGTAGCCAAACACTTGTTACCTTTATTGCTAGTTGCAGTGGATGACTGCACATTTAGAACACTAACATTAAAGTCACCAGTGATTATGACATTACCTGAATGATTTGCTAATTCAAATTCAGATAAAATAGCATCCAAAATTTGAATAGGTGAGTTACGGGGAAAGTAGCATGTCCCTAAGATAATGAAATATTGATTTGAAATGAAAAGTTTAATCCAAAGAGTTTCTGTAGAAATATCATGTGTTTTCATACAACTAGAGATGTTAACTACATTTATTTTACTATTAATAAACAGGGCAACCCCCCACCCTTCCTATTCTGTTGATTTAATGTGTGAGTAGAAAATCCAGACAATTGCATGTCCCAAGATGAATTATCATCTCCCCAGGCTTCACA
This sequence comes from Neoceratodus forsteri, assembly GCA_016271365.2. Classification (NCBI taxonomy): domain Eukaryota; kingdom Metazoa; phylum Chordata; order Ceratodontiformes; family Ceratodontidae; genus Neoceratodus; species Neoceratodus forsteri. The sequence goes on from CM028129.1 coordinate 1,025,814,944, forward strand.
AACAGAAATGACATTTATATTATTACTGTATGCTCTAAGTTGTAATTCATCATATTTCTGGTTCAAGCTCCTAGCATTAATGCTAAGGAAATGTAAATGTTGACTAGAAAGTTTACATGAGTTAAGAGAAGAGGATCTGACCCTCAACTCTCCCCTTATGCCTAGTTTAAATGGTTATTTATAATCAACAAAAACTGTTTACTCAGTAAGTACTAATGCATCACTATGCAGCGGTTGACAGTTTTCATGGTGATGACAGAGCACTGTGTATTCCTGCCATTAAGAGCCTTCAATCAATTACTGAGCCTTTATTTTCACACTTGTATGCCATGTTTTGATAACATTGTATTGCTTGTAACAAATAAAAATCAGTTTTTCTAAAAACTATATCGGTTTTCTGTCTTTTCTTTTTCACTTCTGCGATTTCTAATGTGTGGTATGTTGTGTATCTGTCGCTGGGACAGTGCCTATTTGTGTCTTCCTTTTTTCACTTTGGAGTTCACACGTACAAAAAATGTGAACATGTATGGCAAAGGGTTGTGGCAACACAACAGGAAAGAATAACCATGGTGGTTAAATGTCCTTTCATAGGCTCCCCAGAGTTCCTGCATTGCAGCATTAGTGGCTCAATGCTATAGGGGAATCTGAATTTGAGATACTGAAATTTTCTATAAGAAATTAAGTTGTCTGCTCAGATCATTTCAAGCCTGATGACTTCTATGTTTCATTATCAGCCTTGTATGATAGTGAGTATTTTTTGGTGTGCTGTCTTGTGTGTGTGTGTGTTAATCATGTTTTCTTAATGTTTGGCTCTACAGTAAATGAAAATGTGGATGGATGTTGCTAGATGGCAGGCTGGGAATAGCACTGCCATCCCATCTGGGGTGGGCTCGGGTTATCAACCTGTAGCAGTTGCCCCTTGCAACAGCCTGTAGAGTTAGTTGGCTCACAGGAGGCACTACTGCTGGTGAGATGCCTGAAAGGATATGTGTGGCTTTAGTGACTGCAGGTTGAGCTCATCCAGTTTCTCCTCATAGGGTCTTCTCCCTTAGTCCCTGTATCATCCTGGTCTCCCTTCTCTGAGCCCTCTCCAGAAGAGGAATGTCCTATTTAAGTATGGACACCAAAACTGCATGCAGTATTAAAGGTGTGGTCTAACCAGGCAATTCTTCAGCAGATGGGTTACCTCTATACTCCTTGAGGTCATCCACCTAGCTATGCACCCCAACATTTTATTTGCTTGGGCCCTTCTACAGTGCTTTGAGTTATTCATTTTGGCATCCAATGCCACACCAAGGTCCTCCTTCCCCCTAGAAACCTGCAGTGCCTCCCCCATCAGTGTGCATTCATGAGCTATGTTTTTGGCCCCAAGGTGCAGAACCTTGCATTTCCAAGCATGAAACTTTAGCTTCCGTGCTGTTGACCACCTCCCCAGAGTCTCTAGATCCTCTTGGAGAGCCAGCTTCCCCATCTTCCCTACCACCACCACCCACAGTTTTGAGTCATCGGCAGAGAGGCTAATCATGCTAATGATACCAATTCTGATGTCTAAGATATAGGCATTAAACAGGAGTGGGCCCAGTATTAGCCCATGATGGACACCAGTAATGACCCTCCTAGAGGATGAGACCTCCCCCACTACTGATGTATGGCTAACTGGCCTATAGTTTCCTTGCTCCACTTGCAAGCCCCCCTTGTGCATAGGCACAATATGGTTAATCTCCCAGTCATTAGGTATCCATTCCAACAGAATGAAGGAGTTAAGAAGGTCCACCAATGGTGCAACAAGGATATCAGCCATCCCTTTAAGCACCCTGGGATGGATCACATCTGGATCCAGTGCTTTATCCCCCCTTATGGCCTTGAGGGCTTCCTTCACCCTCCCACTGTGGATTTTAACATCAATTTCCCCTCTTCATCTGCAGTTCCTCCCTCCCACTCCCCTTGCTGTTCCTGCCCCCAGCAGAAAAGTCACTGAGTACCTCCGCATTCTCCCCCGCCTCCTCCACCCACCGACTCCCCATCCTCAACCTACTAATCAGCCCATTCCCTTTTCTTCTTCCCTGATATACCTGAAGAACCTTTTTGGATATAGCCCCCGGAAAACGCTTGTATTAGCTATAAGCAGTCTTTTTTTTCCCTCACCACATCCTGGACCTCCCTTGTCCACTAGCTCGGCCTCTTAGTTTTGCCCCACTTATGTCTTTCCTTCATGCAGGCCTTGGTAGCCTCCAGGAGACCCTTTTTAATAATTTCCCACAGAGCCTCCATGCCCATGCTAGGTAGCCCCTAAAGATTCTCTCCTTTCCCCCAAATTAGGCTCCTCTAAAATCAACCACTGTCATTTTAGTGTGTTCTACATCTCCCCCTGTGTCAACTGAGAACAAAATTGTGGCAGGGTCACTTCCCTCAAGTTGGTCCCTAACAACTAGATCACTGATGAGCTTGCTGTAAGAAAGGACCACATCCAGGACATGCCCCTACCTCATTGTACCAGTCACCAGCTGAGCAAGGAATGAATCCTGGAAGACGTTCAGCAGGTGCTGCTACCTGCCTGATGAGGATGCCATAGTTCCCCAGTCTGCTCCGGGCATATTCATATTTCCCAGCACCACAGGTTTTCCCTCTCCCCTACCACAATGATCCCTAAGGTTAGTCACCATGCCCTCCTCCTGTTCCTCTCCCATCTCGTGTGGTCTATATACTACCCTATCTTTGCCCTCTTAACCCCAGGGCCTGCATGGTGACCCATAAGACTTCCACCTGATCCCCTGCTACTTCAAACCTGCTTATTCCTAAGCCATCCATAATGATAAAAGCTACCCCTCTCCCCTTCCCTCCAACCTAACCTTTCTGCACATGGTGTACCCTGGTATGTTTTGGTCCCAATCATGTCTAGAACTGTTCCAAGTGTCTGTGACAGCCATCACATCCACCACCCCCACCTTCCACTAAAAGCTCCTGAAGCTCTTGCATCTTGTTTCCCATGCTTATGGCATTGATCAGTACCACCCTCCAGTGCATCCCCTTCCCCTGTCTAGCATCCTCCCTCTTCCTGCCTGCAAGACCCCTCTTGTGCACTATGTGGTGCTCCTGCCCTGTGCCCCCTTCACCCCACCTGCATGAGAAGGTCAGGTCCTTCCTGGCCTGGCCTGCCAGTTATTACCCTCCCTCCCCCCTCCTCACAAGTTTAAACCTCACCTGGAGCAGATGAAATCTGCCAGTCTAAGCTGCAGGACCTCTTTTCACTCTTAGCTAAGGTGGACACTGTCTCTTGCATACAATTCCTCATCCTCCCAGGTTGTTCCTCAGTCACCCACTCATCCATACCCCTTCTCCCCACACCATTCCCTCAGCCATACATTTATAGCCCTTATTTTTGTTTCTTCTCCACACTGGCATTAGGCACTGGTAGTATCTTGGCACTGTTAGTATCGCCAAGAAGGAGGCCGAGCACCCCACATCCTGACAGACCCTGGCCATTTCCCTAAACTGAGCCTGAATCCATAGCTCACTGTTCACATCTATATCATTTGTACCCAGGTGCACTAACATGTACTCCCTGGAGCAGAGGAGGGAAAGGGAGGGGGGCATGATTGAGACTTTCAAGTACCTTAAAGGTATGAACCAAGTGCCAGTGCAGAGCATCTTCCAGCTGATAATAAATCATAGCAGATGGGTCCATGGATTGCACATTGTGAGGGGAAAGTTCAAGGATAACATTAGGAAGTAGTATATCACAGAGAGGCTGGTGTATAATTGGAATAGGCACCCTGAGGTGTAGGTTGGAGCATCAACAGTGGGAGGGTTCAAAAGAGCATGGAACAGACACAAAGAGCTTTAGAGGTTGTGGTTGTGGGGGGATGGGAAGCACATGTGCTATCAGATAACATGAAAAAGTGGGCAGACTAGGTGGGCCTGGCGGTTATTTTCTGCCATCACAAGTTATTTGTATCTATGTATGTAAAAATGGAACTGTGTATTTTTAACTTTCTTGCATGTCTGACATTTCATTTTTTTGGATCATTGACAGATGTAGACCAAGTGAAATGTAGCCGGTTATGGGAAGGTGCTGTGCCCTCTATTTTTCAACATTCTGAGGCACTAACTACACATTCTCCACCACTGACTATGAAGGTAATACCCTGAAGACAGTTATGAATTGTTGGTATATGATGTTGTATGTCAGCAAGATTGTTTGAAGTTTCAGCTGGATGACACATGGCTTGGGTGGCTGGAAGCCCCTCCATCCCCTGAAAGTCAAACAGATCAAGTGAAAAAAACTAACATGGTGTAGGAAGCAGGGAAAGAGGAATGTGGAGTAGGGGTTTGAAGGGTCATCTGTGCAAATGCCAGTAGTCTTGGTAATAAGATTCCAGATATAGCACCGGTAATGGCTGAATCAAGCCTTGCCGTCATGGTGGTCACTGATACTTGGTGCCATCAGGAGCAGGAATGGGACATAGCAATACCAGGTTAGACGCTTTTCATGATGGACAGAGAGGCAGGAAAGGGAGGTGTTGCACTCTGTGTAAAGTAGGGTATGAGGGCTACAGAATTACAGGGTAAGTGGGTGGAATCTGAGGGCCTATGGGTCTCACTGGCAGCAGGAAAAGGTGAGGTGGTGCTTGCCGGGGTGATTTACAGGACCACTACACAATATGAATTGTTGTATAAAAGCATGACAGATGAAATCTTGAGAGTGTCTGTCAAAGGTGAGGTGGTGCTGATGGTAGTCCTGTATGTACCAGATAGAAGCATAGAAACATAAACTTTGACAGCAGATAAGGACAGCTTTGACCACCTGTTCTACCCATTTTTCTACCTACTGGATAAGCTGCAGAGCCTAGTCAACCAACAGCCTATTTCTTCCTACCCCCCACAAGAATGGCCTTATGTCTGTCCCGTGCATTCTTGAATTATCTCACAGTTATAGACCCCACAACCTCCTCAGGAAGGCGGTTCCATGTATCCACCACCCTTTCTATGAAAAAATACTTCCTCACATTGACCCTGAGCCATCTGCCCTTTATCTTCAAATTATGTCCCCTTGTTCTTGCACATCTCTTTTTCTGAAAGATGCTACCCTCTTGGACTTTGTTAATTCCCTTGAGGCACTTAAATGTTTCTTTCACCCCCTTCCTCAAGGGTATACATATTAAGCTCCTTTAGTCTCTCCTCATATGGCTTCTCTTGCAGACCCTGCACCATTTTAGTTGTTCTCCTCTGGATTGCCTCTATCCTGTCTATGTCCTTGTGGAGATGGGGATTCCAGAACTGGATGCAATACTCCAGATGGGGTCTCACCAACTAACTGTACAGAGGGATAAAAAACTTCCTGTTTTCTGCTGGTGATGCCTCTCCCTATACATCCCAGTATCCCCCCAGCCCTCCCTACTGCCTTCTCACATTGCTTGCTAACCTTAAGGTCATCTGATATGATTACCCCCAGGTCGCTTTCCATTTTTTGTTGTTACTACCTACCCCCAATTGTGTACTGTTATCCTGGGTTTTTGTTTCCCAGGTGCATTATTATGCACTTCTTTGCATTAAATCCAAGTTGCCATACTTCTGACCATTCCTCCAACCTTGTCAAGTCCCTTCTCATCCTTTCCACCCCCTTTGTGTATCAAACATGTTGCAGATCTTTGTGTCATCTGTAAAGAGGCATACTTTTCCTTCCAGTCCCTCTGCAATGTCACTTATAAAGACATTAAAAAGGACTGGACCCAGTACTGAACCCTGTGATACCACACTAGTAACCTCCTTTTCTTCAGAGAGGACTACATTTACTATTGTTGACTGGGACGCTATCAGCATCATCTGCCAGTAGCAGGGAAATAGTAGACTCCCCACAAAGAGGCCTCCTATGGCATGTGGTCATGGAACCAACCAGGGAGCTAACATTTTTGATCTGGTCATGACAATGTACTGGGAAAGGTACCAGTTAAACCAGAAAGACACAGGGTTAGAAGTAAGGAGGGGGAAGGCATGGACAGAGGAGAACATAGGTAGCATGGTCAAAAAAGGGGACAAAACGTTTTTTAGGTATGTCAGTGAGAGTGGAAAAACTAGGCAGGGAATAGTCTAACTAAGAGCAAGTGATGGTGAGCTGATACAAGGGGACAGGGAGAAAACAGAACTACTAAACAGCTATTTTGGCTCTGTGTTCACTATGGAAACTGAAGGGGTGGATGCTGGTGGTGGAGAAGACAGTGCACTGGGGTTGGGAATGTATACAAGCCCATTCATTGTGGAGGAGACTCTGGGAGAACTAAACTGCCTGAAGGTGGACAGGCTGATGAGGACATATGGTGTGCACCCCTGGGTGTTGAGGCAACTAAAGGATATACTGGTAGCATCCTTGACTCTAGTCTTCGACAGGTCCAGGAAGTCGGGACTGGTTCCATGATGACTGGAAGCAGGCGAATGTGGTCCCCTTGCACAAGGAGGGGAGTTGGAAACTACCAGTCCATGAACCTGCCACCTGTGGTGGGCAAGCTCATGGAGAAGCTACTGAAAAACAAGACTACCAGTTACCTGGAGGTAAGCGGCCTAATGAATTCAAGCCAACATGTCTTTATAAGTGTTAGATACTGTTAAACGAACTTGATCGAGTTTTTTGAGTGGGTCACCAAGGAAGTGAATGGGAGGGTGGTGGACGTAGTGTATCTAGAACCAGTAAAGGCATTTGACTCTGTGATGCACAGGAGACCTCTGTACAAGCTGACATTACTGGAGCTACGGCAGACAGTGGTTCGTGTGGGTGAGAAATTGGCTGAGGGGGCAGGAGACAGAGAGTCATTGTAAACGGGGAAGCATCAGGGGAGGTTATGCTCACCTGTGTGGTCCCTCACGGGTCAGTATTGGGGCCACTACTGTTCAACGTATTCATAGGGGACATTGTGGATGGCCTTGAAGGGGGCATCACTATATCTCAAGGCCTTGAAGGTGGCAAGTGCAAGAGAAAGAGCAGTGGCAACAAGCAGCAGAATTCTGTCCTGCATCTGTAGAGATATTACTAGTAGGAGGAAGGAGGTCATAGTACCCTTATACACCCATCTGGTTATGCGGCATCTGGAATATGGGGTACAGCTGTGGAGGCCATACCTCAGAAAGGATGTATGAAGGCTGGAGCAAGCTCATAGGAGGGAAATGAAGATGGTAAAGGGGGCTGCATACATACTTACGAACATACAAAGAAACCAGCAGAAGAAGGCCATTTGTTCTATCAAGTCTGCTCGTATTCCATGGTCCACAGCTTGAGCTAATGTCCCTGCCCTCCCTTCCCACTCCTCCCATTCTACCTACACATAATCCTTACCTCCCCCATGCCTATCCCAGCCTGTCTTAAAGCTGCCACTGTCTTCAACAAGATGACCTCTTCCGGCAGCGCATTCCAAGTGTTCACCACCCCCTCTGTGTAAAAGTGCTTACTGACCTCCCTCCTAAATCTCCCCTCCTCCAACTTAAGACTGTGCCCCCTAGTGTTATGGTTGCCACTCAGCTTAATGAGACTCTCCTTATCAACCTTATTTATCCTGTTCAAGTACTTGAAGGTCCCAATCATGTCTTCTCTCTCTCTTATGGCTTCCAGGGAGTACACGTTCAGTGCCCTCAACCGCTCCTCGTTTGCCTCACCCTTGTGACTGGCTATCATCTTTGTAGCCCTCCTCTGGACCATCTCCATCAAGTTAATGTCCTTTTTGAGATGTGGGCACCAGTACTGAACTACATACTTTAGATGCGGCCTTATCAGTGACCTGTACAAGGGCAGTATTACCTCCTCTCTCTCCTACTACTGATCCCCCTTGCTATGCATCCCAGCATCTTGTTTGCCTTTGGTTCTGCTTTCTTGCACTGCATAGAGTGCTTTGGGTCACTAGTGATTATCACTTCCAGGTCCTTCTACTCCTCTGATGCAGATACTTGGACTATACTCTGGTAGTACTCTGTCCTGGGATTCTTGCCTGCAATATGCATAACTTTGCATTTCTTGGCATTGAAATCAAACTTCCAGATCCTGGACCACCTCTCCAGCTTTTCCTGATCTTCCTGTAGGCCCTGTATTCCTTTAGCTATGTCCATTCTCTCACAGACCTTGGTGTCATCTGCGAATAGGCACATTTTGACCTTAATGCCATCCCCAATGTCATTGATGAAAACATTGAACAACACCGGCCCCAGCACCGAGCCCTGTGGGACACCATTGGTTAACTCTCTGGTGTCAGATAATTCGCCCCCAACAACCACCCTGTGGGTTCTGCCCCTCAGCCAGCTTTCCACCCATATGGCCGTCTTTTCCTGAACTCCAAGATCCACCAATTTCTTGATCAACCTTTTGTGGGACACAGAGTCAAAGGCCTTGCTGAAATCCAGATAGAGGATGTCTACCATTAGGCCCCTGTCTACTGTCTTAGTGACACAGTCAAAGAAATCAATCAGATTTGTTTGACACAATCCATGAACCCATGCTGCCTCTCGTCATGGAGACAATTCTCCTCTAGATATTCCCCCAACCTTTCCTTTAGTATGATCTCAATAACTTTTCCCACAATGGAGGTCAGACTGACTGGTCTGTAATTCCCTGGATCATCCTTGGGACAGCTTTTGTTGAGGGGCACTACATGTGCTGTTCTTCAGTCCTGTGGTACCACACCTGACTCTAGTGAACTATTAAATAGGTCTGCCAGTCACCCTTCCAGCTCCTCAGTCAGTTTCTTTAGTACCCTTGGATGTACTCTGTCTGGGCCTGGTGATTTGGCCACCTTCAATGCCAGCAGACCATCCCTCACTCTACCCTCTTCTATCACTACATCTGTGCTATCCCCCCACCCCAGCTCCTCTTTCTCCTCCTGAAGGCACTGGTCCATCCTTCTCCCTGGTGAAGACAGAACAGAAGTATTCATTTAGTATCTCTGTTTTTTCCCATTATCCTCCATTCACTCCACCCCTTTCTTAAGCCTAACAATCCCTTCCTTTTTGTCCCTTTTCTCACTTATATAGTGAAATAAATCCATCTCCCCCTTCTTAATTCCTTCAGCTATCTGCAGCTCCTTCTGTGCCTTTGCTCAATGGACTTCCTTGCCTCACTAGCCAACATTAGGTAATTTTCTCCTGTCCACCTCTGTCTTGGTCTTCCTGAATTTTCTATAGGCCAACCTTGTTTTCTTTACTGCCTTGGCAACCCCAGAACTGAACCCGCTGGGCATTTTGGCTCTTGTGTTCTTCCCCGTGAGCCTAATGCACTCATCTGGGGCAACCAGTATTCCTTCCTTAATGACGGACTGCCTTTGGTCCACCCCCATATCTGCTCTGATGCCCACCAGATGGCTCCTTAGCACCTTGCCCTTTTTCCTGAATTCCATCCTCCTGAAATACAAGCTTTTGGTCTTAAGTTGGGATGCTTTCCCTGCCCATATCCAACTGGAACCACAATGTGCAATGGTCACTTCCACCCAGTAGCTCCCTGATCATTACTTCCTGTACATGTTCCCCATTAGTGACCAACAGATCAAGAATTGCCTCAACTCTTGTTGGTTCAGTGATGCCCTGAGTCAGGAACCCACACTGCAATCCTTCCAGGATCACCTGACCCTTTGCACATGTTGTGGATGGTAAGCTCCACTCCACCTTGGTCAGGTTGAAGTCCCCCACAATTACCACCTCTTCTTTCCCCATAGCTTCCAATATGTGTGAGAACAGTTCCCTGTCCCCCTCCTCATCTTGACTGGATTGTCTAAACCGCCCCCAACCTCTCCATTCTCTCTCTATTGGACCTTACATGGTAAGGTTAATGGAATTGAACATGTACTTCCTGGAGCAGAGGAGGGAAAAGGGGGTATTATTGAGACCTTCAAGTACCTAAAAGGTATAAACCAAGTGCCAGTGGAAAGCATCTTATAGCTGAAATAGAATCAGAGGACTAGGGTGCATGTGTTGCAAATCATGTGAACACTTCAATGTGAACATTAGGAAGTACTATTTCACCAAGAGGGTGGTAGATAACTGTAATACTATCCCTGAGTAGTTGGCTGGTGAGACAACAGTGGAGGGGTTCAAGGGAGCATGGGTCATACAAATGGAGCTGTTGAGTGTGGTGTTGCGGGTGGGGTACAAAGACATGTCATAGCAGATAAGTAGGCAAGTGGGCATACTAAGTGTGCCTGGAGGTCTGTTTATGCCATAACATTTCTATGTATCTATGTAATAGTTATGGAAGGGTATGAATCCAAAATTTGTAATGGTGCAGAGAAGTGCCAGAGAAATCTTAGGTTATGTGAATGTGATCAACAAGTCATGGGTGGTTACATTAGTTTCAGAGAAAGTACATACAAGAAGTACAGGACATAGAATAGATGCAGAGCAGAGGGGCACATGTTTAGGGGCAATGTTATGAAGTGTGACTGTGCATACACAGTGGTTGAACCATGTAATGGACCAGTGGAGGAGGTGTTATGGGTCAGTACGGTGGATGTTTTTAACAAGGCCTGGCACAAACACAAGGGATTATAACATGGAGAAATGATGTACTCTTGGAGTGTGTGGGTAAGTACAGTTGGTGAGTGTTCAGACTGGATTGTCATGGAATTTGCTTTTCTGCCATCACATGTCTATGAATGTAAGACTATTTTGTTTTGTCATGCACAGTTACATATCAAAAACCAATTACAGCAAGTCATGCTTTAACAATGACAGTGCTGTAACACAAAGTAGTACATGTTTCTTGTCTGGCCATGTACATTCATAGACATGTGATGGCAGAAAAGGACAGTGCTTGACAATTTAGTCTGTCCATTCCCACCCAGCTTCATCACTGCAGTGCAAGATTTCACACTTACTCCCCTTGACAACCCCTTGTCTTTGTCCCCATCCTGCTTGAAAACATACACTATAATGTCCTTCAGCAACTCCTCTGGCAGTACACATAAGGGATCAACCACTGTCTCCATGAAATAATTATTCAAATCGCTTGACCCTAAGCATTCACCCCTTTGCCTTCATTCCATGTACCCAAGCTGCTGTATCTACCATTGGTGAAAAGAAGCTGTCCACAAGTTTGTTTACCCCCTTCACATACTTCAAGGTTGTGATCATGTCCCCTCACTCTTATTTTGTCTGGGGATGCAAATCTAGTTCTTCCAACCTCTCCTCATATGGCACCCCTCATGACGCATGCACATTTTAGTGCACCTTCTCTGCACCCTTCACGTGCCATTTATCAATTTTATTACATGGGGCCTACAAAACTGTACCACATATTACATGGGTTGCCTCAACATTGAACTGTAGAGCGCCACCAGCACCACCCTACTTCTGCTGGTTATTTCTATCCCTATGCACACCTCCCTCATTCTAGCTTTGCCAGCTGCCTTGCTGCACTGTGTCCACACCATAGGGTCATCATATATTATAAGTCCTACTTTCTTCTTCTGACAGATTGCAGCATTATGTACCACCCTGATTTTTATGTTTCATTTTCATTCATTCTCCTTGAATGCATTAATGGGCATTTCCTGGCATTGAATTGTAGCTGCCATGTTTTCTACTTCTGTCCAAGTAACCATAGATCATTGCCTCCCCCCCAAACATGGGTGTACACATTGTTCCTGGTTCATGTAGGGTACATATATTACTTTCATTTAGTCTATATCTGTATGGCTTCTTCTGCATACCTTGCACTATTCTGGTTGCCCTCCTTTTGACTACATCCATCCTGTGTATGGCCTTGTGGAGATGGGGTTCCCAGAAAGACACGGTGTACTCCTAATGAGTACCCCCATGTCCCTTTCCATCTCTGTAGTTGCTATAATCCCCCATGGGTACTGTTGCCCTTTGTTTTTGAGACCTAGGTTCATGACTTTGCAAATCTCTGCATTGAAAGTAAGCTACCATACTGTTTTCCATTGCTACAACCATGACCAGTCCCTTCTCATCCTTCCCACCACAGATTGTTTATCAACCCAGTTGCAGATCTTTGTGTCATCTGCAAACAGTCGTACTTTTCCTTACAGCCCCTCCACACTGTCCCCTACACTGACATTAAACAGTACCGGTCCCAGTCACGAACCCTGCCGTCTCACAGTACTAACTCACCTTTATTCAGAGATTGTTCCATATACTATTACCCTCTGCATCCTGTTGTCAAGCCAAATGTTTATCCCGCTTATCATCCATCCATGGCACATACTCCCAGGCTCACCTACTTGTTTATTAATCTTTTGAGTGGTACAGTGTCTCTTACTTTGGTCACCCAGAGAAAGAAATGTATCACATTTGTCTCTGCCTTTCTCCACTATTGTTCAAGGTTGGTCACATATGCCTTCCTCCAGTACTCAGGTAACACACCATCCTCACACAAATTCTTAAAAAAGGTGGTCAGTGGTGTCTATCGATATCCACTAAGTTCAGTTCTAATTCTGTGGTGAATCCCGTTGACCACCATTGCTTTGTCCACCTTTAGCTTTAAGAGTTGTCTCAGGATCGATTCTTCTGTGGATTGATTGTTACTGACCCTCCGGCATAGAGTGCTTCTATTATTTTGTTTAGGTACTTCTCACTCTTCTTCTTTTGTGATTATTGATCACAACGATTGGTTCACTATCTCTTCCTTTTCACTGTTGTTCTCTGTCCAACTCCCTTCCCCTTTAGTAAGCATCATTATACTTCCCTTTGTGTGTCTTTGCTCCCTAATGTATTTAAAAAAGGTTTTATACCCCTTATTAACTGACATGGCTATCTTTTCCATGGTTTGATTTTTACTTCTTCTTTATAGTACTGTAATCGTGCATTTCACCTATATGCAAGCTGATATCAAATTCTCCTATGTTACACCAAAATAAACGCCTTACTGAAATCCAGGTATAGGACATCCACTGCATTGCTTCCCTGTGTGTGTATGTTTGCTTCTGTATTAAGTCTGTTGCGTGTGCCTTTGTTCTTGCCTGTGTGTTTTACTTTGTTTATGTGACTGCGTCTCTGCATGTGTCTGTGTTGCTGTGCGTGTGTTACTTGTGTCCCTCTGTTTGTTTTATGTTGTTTCTGTTGTTGCTGTGTCCTGTTGCCATGCCCTAATACACACTGGTGGTTGGCACTTCTGTGGTATGTCAGAAGGAGGTTCAAGTCCTCACAGTTCTTATGGGCATGGTGGTGTGTGTGTGTGTGAGTGTATTCCTGTCTATGTCTCTCGTGTCTATATGTGTGTTTGTGTGTGTGTGTGTGTGTGTGTGTGTGTGCACGCGCGTTGCTCAACCGTGATTGTGAACTGATGGAGAGGTCCCCTGTACTGGCATACGCATCTAACTGCACTGTAAGTGTGAGTTTAACTGACATATTTAAAACCATTTCACCACTAAAAATATAACCCCTTTATGTACAATTGCAATCATTCCTTATATAATTTCCTTACACATAAGCAACCCACTGATACAGTGTGCTGTTTACAACACCTGTGCATATTACAGTCACATGTCATTCATGTAGTCTTAGCCAAAATGGAGTACTCTCCACCCTGTTTACCCTTAAGTTCAACAACACACCATTTACTAAAGTGGATCACATTCACAACACCCATCTGATTCATGCACATTACAGAGTTTGCAACTCAGTTAACATACTCTTCTTTGCTTTCAATGTTTAGGTAGCAGTGTTATAAACATGTTGTTTACAGTTGTTCAATTCCTGTAATAACATGCGTTCTGAAAATACTGTCTGCTGATTAGTCCGAACAGGTCACCTGACCATTGATTAATCTCTGATATACCAACAGTTGCATGTTCACTGGGCTTTCTTTTACTATTTTGTTATGCAAAATCATAACATTACTCATGTTTTATGAGGATTCACCCACTCCAGGGAATGGGTTGACTGAGTATTAATCCATGCTTGTGTAGTTGAAGTTACTCGGCTTCAACTCGCGAGTCCTACCACCGCTGTTCGTGGACTAATGCTCAGTAACCACATTCCCTGCAGCGAGTAGGTTAATACCTCCTAGATCACAACATCGCTACATTGAATTTAAATAATATTACCATTAACCTGTGTCTTGTCTGTGGTAAACTGGTATACACGTTATGCATTTTAACTGACATGTTTGTAGCCTGATACTGTACTTAATCGCTTGTCTGACATTTTTTCTTACAAATTTTCAGGTGCAGAGGTCCAAACAAACAACTTCTGAGACACAGTCATGTAATGGCCTTCTGCGTGGCATACAATGTAACACTGTTGCCATGCAGTGCAGTGTGGAGATGTGTGATTTCTCGTGTCAATGACTCGAGACCCCCAAATTCATTCTTAAGGACCACACCTACTTTTCAAAATCAAAGTCTGACTTGGAGGAACCATGTATAAGTGACAAGTTATCGACAAGCAAGGTTGTCTCCCATACTGCCAATGACATGGATAATTCTGTTCCTGCAATTCATCTTCTTCCACCTGCCTGCACATCCACTGCATGGAAGCAGACACATGTGAATGCCACCATTCCTGAAGATGATCTGTCCATGTTGTTATCAAATGACCAGACTGAGCATGACACTTCCCATTCTTTGTTTGTGCCTTACAGTGACACTGACAGTGATTCTGAAATGGATAAGGAAGATAATGAAGAGGACTCAATACATTGCGGAGATGGAATTGCCATTGTCAGGAGTTCTAAACCTCACTTTCAGGTTCTTGGCAATATTGGGAATGCAAGTAATCACAGACACATTGCAACAGAGTAATAAACTTGTTTATTACTACCAAAGGCTAAAATTACAGTTGCCCTAAGCAGTTCTTACCAATACAAACTGGGAGCCAGTGCTAAGCGTTCCCTATACCTCGAGGTTTCTTTGTGTCTCTTGGGATCTCCGAGGTACAAGACTAGTGTATCACATTATATACCTATGATAATTACTATGGTTACTGTAAGACAGAAACATTTCTAGTTACAGAGATGAGTCCTATTTGCTAAATTAGAGGAGGCTCCACAGTCCAAGATAACATTATACAATTTTGTATAGTCATCAGTTTGTGAACAAAAGAGTTCTTACACAGAGTCTTACATAACTCGGTGTAGTAGTACAAATCACCAAAAGGTGGCAATGCTGACTTACAGATCATAATTACTCCAAGGACACAGGTGCCTTGGCATCTTACAAGTAAGAAATACACAGAAAATACATAGAAGAATATATGCATTAGCAAGCAAAGTGCATTACAACAATATGCATTCATATCCTGATATCTACTCTTGTACGGTAGATACCCTTAGCCCTATATGTTAGTATAATATATGCTTAAGTGCTAGCTGTCTACGGCTCTGAAGGTACCAATTAGGGTGCAGGGACCTCATGTAACACCATGGAGGCAGAGTACATAGTTTTCCATAGTTGCTTACTATCCCTCCTCAGCAGGATAGTTTGCCAGGTGTGCAACCTATGTTTAATGCTAACTAACAGCTTCCTGTGGGGTAGTATGTTTGTGGCTAACTTCTGCTGCCCCAATAATCACTCCTTCACTTGGCGTTCACAGCCTTTGGTGAATACAGTGGCTGCTGGAAACCTTTTGCTATTTGCCTGTATATTGTTCAGTGGCAATACCTATGCCAGAATTTTGCAACTATTTTCTTTCCTTGGAACCCCATTTCTTGGAGAGACTCAATATAATAACATTCAAAAAAGGTATGTATTTCCAGTGGTTAACAGAGCTGATTCAATTTTTTCAATGTTAACCTTTTTATGGACAGATATTACTGAGGTTGTATGATGCATACTTTCAATAATGAAATGTTGATGAAGAAATCAGAAGGAGACATGATGGAGGGGCAGCACCTCAGCATTCATCAATGTCTGCTAACAGCATAGCTATTGATGAGGGGGACACAGTGAAAAAATGTTGAAGTGCCCTTGTTTTTTGAGGATGCAAAAAACAGTCTTGCATGCAGATAATATAATATTCCTCTCGCAAAACAAGAAAGACATCCACATCATGTTTTTTAATGTGTGATAGAGCCAGGCAGTAAGGAAGAACAGCTGAGTTGTCAAATAGATGATTATACTGTCCCTACACCACCAATCCAAAAGATCAGAAATAACAAGTCCCAGTGTCACTGTCTGTGACCATTGTTTTGAAGCTACTCCTAATGGTTTTTATTTATTTATTTATTTGTGTCTAGGATTACAAAGTACCTTTGAGCCAAGGCTCTTTTACAAAGGTTCCATGTCATGCTGGTTACAGGGTAACAGACACTAAAACATAAAACAGTTACAGGTACATGGCTTTAGACAGTAACTTTGCTTGACAAAATCAGACTGAGCAATGAGTAACTCAAGAAACAATAGGAGGAAGAGGGCAAGAAGGGGAGAGGGCTGAGTATAGGGGAAGGCATAGGTGTAGAGGGTCAGGGTGAGGCAGCCGAGGGGCCTTGTCAGGACAGACACAGGGTAAGTGCATTAGGAGTTGCATTGGACAGGTAAGTGCAAGAAAAGAGGGCAGAAACTGACACCTATAAGGTCAGTGTACACAGTCGCACTCATGAATCCTAACTAGAAATGATGTGCATTGATGAGTACAAGCTACTGACAGTGGCTAGCACTTATGAGTGTGACTATAAATGTGCGAGCTATGAGTACATGTGTGAATACAATGAGTGGACACTAATAACACCACTGGCAGTATGTGTACATTCTGCCTTTAGACTGCTGTGTGAAAACACCACTGTTCTGTATTGTAATCAAAAAGCTCTGCACACCCTGTTGTGGGTTTATGATTAGGTCTAGTTTGACTATGCAAAGCAAACAAACGTGTTAGTATTCATTGTTTGCCATAATGAGACACAGTTTTTAATTTAAATTTCTAATTTGTTATCATCAATAAAAAATTAATCATTCTGGTAATGTCATGTTACATCGAACTGCAATAAAAAACATTTGTATGTCAACTGATAAAAGTCTACAGAGGCAGACACTTATCAACTTAAGAAAGACCTAAACATGGTCCAAAAAGTGTTATGCTAAAACACTTATTAACTTCAGCAGTCCAGTATGATGACACATCTATCTGAAAGACTACTGAACTATTGATCCAACATGTATAAAGGAAGTGATATTTCCAACTATAAATTCATTGTGTGTAACCGAACAGTACCATTATGAGTAACAGAGACTGTGCATGAACATTTTATACTGTGCATATTTCGTATTTATCCATTACGTGTAACAGGCATTGCACTCAGGTTACTGCTAGAAAAAGAAAACATTTAATTTACTTGAGTCAGCTAACACATTACAACTAATGTGAGTTAAGCTGTTCAATGAATGACTGCAAAAGCACGTCCTCATCGTCATCCTCATCAGCACCACAAAAGCCACGGTATGTTCCACTTGCCTCAGGCCACTTGTTGTGAATTGCAGTGATATACCAATGTAGCAAGTAACACATATCATCATGACAAAATTAAACCAAGAGAAGCTGAACAACAGGACTGATAACTAATCACACACACATCATTCCATGCTGGATACAACACACATAACCACATAGAAAGAAACGAAAGACACCATGCCACTGTCACACGTGAGGAGATGGAAAAAATAGTGACATGTGGCTGCAGTGCCTGCCAAGACAGTGTTCATCCATATAATGGCACAAGGTTGTACAAGGAATTCACAGAGTAATCAGTATGACTGAATTCCTGCGCAAAGTCATAAAGACAATAACTGAGTTGAGTATGGAATACCCCAGCACTAGTATCCACCCTCATCATTCCTCTTCACCACCCCCACCTTAGTACCATAGTACCCATCTCTGGAGTCTGCCACCTTGTTTTCTCTGTCATTTCCCCTTAATGCTCCACAACCCACAACCTTGATCTGTCCACCCTCCACCTCTCTACTCCATCCCTATCCTCCTCTTCCCTCCCAGCCTCCCTGGACCCACCACCACCACCCTCTGCCTATCCCATCCTCCCTCCCATCCTTGTTACTATCTCCTTACTCTCTGCTCCCTTTGGCTGTCCTTCCAGCTGTGCATCTCCCCCATCACCCTATTCTGCCTCCGCTGACTGACTTACATCCCTGGTTCCTTCTCCTCCCTCCACATCTCCTGCCCCCTCATGGCAATCCTCCCTCCCTCCTCCTCCAACAATTTTGCCAGGACAGGAAACATATTATCTGCCAGCATTGCCTTGGTGTGCATTATGTCTTCCCTCATGACTATGGCCCTCCCTCTAGCGCCTGGTTTCCTGTACAGTTTGCTTGCACACACCCTCCATATCCCTTCTCTCAGGCCGATGCTTTTCCCATGCGGTGCACTTATGTTTCTCTCTGGGAGTGGCACACTTTCCACAGCAGCCATCCTCCCGCCTCCCATCCTCTACAATTCCCTACCAAGCAACATCACCTCCTCCTTTAGCCTTCTCAGCATGTCACAGATTGGGCACCCTCAAAGTTTCCACAAAATGTTCATCCAAACTGCCTCCCTACATCCATTGTGGCCCACCACTGTACTCATGTTGCATGCTGAAGAAAATTAAACTTGTTTGAGTCTGACAGTAGGCCACTGAACAGAGGTCAAAAACACACATAGAGACTCAAAAACACATATCCACCATCACATAGACACACACACACACACAGACACAAGCACTTCTGCAATCACACCAAGACAGAGGTGTGCACACACACACACACACATACGCACACACACACAGAGAAACAGACACACATGCTGTAAGAGATAAACACATGCACACACACAGTAACACACAGAAAGACATAAAACCATGCCAACCACCAGTATGTCTGATTGTATGTCATCAGTTTACACAGCAGGGCACAGCAGAGGAACCCAGACTGCAACATGCATACCCACATGTAAACAAAAACATCACAGCATGCCAGTGTAAAGAAGTCAGTGTGAATATTATTGTGGTTGTGGTGGGGGGATAGAGGGCATGATGAAGACCATGTGAAACGCAAGTGTTTGACTTGTTTTACTCTCAATTTAGGCCAGTAGACAGAAGCCAAACATACACATACACACACATACACACACAGAACAAAGCAAACAATGGGTATGTGAACAACATGCTGAGTCAGAACACAGTAACATATGAAATTGGACAGCAGATAAAGGCCAGTCAGTTTATCAAGTCTGCTCGATTTTTTAGCTATCCAATATACATGGCAGCTGACCCTCTATCACAGTCCTATCACCCTCTTTCTCATTCCATCACTGTCCCTCTTGAAGCAGCTAACTGTTTTGAAGGACACCACCTGTGATGGTATGGTGTTTAACTCATACACCACCTTCTATGTTAAACAGTGTCTTGTGATCTCCATCATGAACATACTCCCTCCCCCCCACAATGTCATAGCATTGTCTCTGTGTTATCCCTCAATTCCCTTAACTTGAATAGTCACTCTGTCCCCATCCTGTTTATACCTGTCATGTACTTGAATTTCTCAACCAGGTCCCCCCATGGCCCTCCACTCCTCCAGCAAGTGCATGTTCATTACCTCAGGCTGTTGTCATATGTTAAATCCACCAATCTGTAAATCATGTTTGTTAACCCTGATTTCAACACCTTCAAATAAATTAATGTCTTTATGTATGGGAGCCTGAACTGCATATACTTCTACAGGTGCAACCTAACTGAGAGTACTTCAGAGCCAACCATGTTGCATATAGTGGAAGGCATTGCTGAAGTACAGATATAGGACATCCACTGCATGGCCCTGGTCCAACTGTCTACTTACCCAGTCATAATACTATACCATATTGTTCTGACAGGATGTTCCACAGACAAAGTCATGCTGTGTGCTGTCCTGCCACCACCTTATGTAAGTACCCCACCCTATCTGTGGAAGCATGACCTCCTTGTACACTTTTATTGCTTTTACTGCCCTAGTCACCTCACTTGCTTACTTCAGATCGGCCTAAGTGCCGGCAAAGTCTGTGTTCATCCTGTCAAGTGTCTGAAAGATTGCACCAGATGATTACAGCTAAGTCATGTATAGTTTCCCTGGTGTTCTGATGTGGAGGGTGTGGGGTGAGGGCAGTTACACAGCTTGTTAAATGCCAGTAATTTACTTGTGTTACTCATGACAGTTGGGGCAGTAAACAGAGGTCACAAAGACACACAGACAGTCACAGAATTAACCACAGACCCCCACACACCCTCACACACGACACAGACACACACACACACATATACATGCACTTAAACAGAAAGGCATACATGCAAGCAGAAACACACACATTAACACACAAAAACACACAAAACCATGGACAAAACCAGTGTGAAGTACAGGACTGGCAGTGCTTCAAAACCCACATACAAAAAACAACCTCTCAATATAGATCATGGGGCAGTGGGAGGTGGTGGCTGCATGTGAGGTCCACACACACACACATATATATGATTAGTTCTAAATATATTTATTGTACATTGTGATGTCATGGTAACAATGACAATAGCCAGTGACAACAGACAATAGCCAGTGGTGCCTCCAGGCATGGTTGCACAATGCATTTCAAGACATATATGGATATCATGCACCAGGATAAACAAGCAGAAAATATTTTTATGACTATATTTTATGTCTGTTTGTGGACTTGACATGGAGCCCCCCCCCCCGCCATATTACTCAGTATGTGACAAAAAACATGTGCGCATTGTTGAGTGATGAAAATAATGATGACCACATATCAACAAATCTGCAAAGGTGAATGGTGCATTCTTGCTATAAATAGAACTGCAGACTGCATTATGACATTTTTTAGAAATGCCATCTGTAGAGATACTGGCTGTTGAGTCTGATGTGCCGCCAACAGACGGCTGAGATGCACAGATGGATGTGTCAGCATCAAGGTGACATGACGCTTCACAGTGTGTTCAAATGCAAACTGCAGCAGGCATTTGTTGCAAGTGTTGCTTAAATTGCAAGTGCTGCACAATCATAAAAAAAAGGAAAGAACGGACATTGCTAGGAAGGACAGAAGGGATAATAAAAAATACCTTGGGGGTTTCTTTGAAACAGGCGGTAGGTTGTACTAAATAAAAAATCAGGACCAGTATTATAATTGAGTGGCATGGCAAAATAAAGGGATTGGGAATGAAAACAAATGCTAACTTATTTCAAAAACAGACTGACGAAGAACAGATCACTCGAAATTAGCATGGCACACTCCACTTAAATGTAAGGTGTCAATTGTGGGGCAAGGAGGAAGAGTGCAATGCACATCCAGAGCCATGCTACCAAGCAAAATGCATGCACTAAACAAAACAGGAATGAAACCATGCACAGCCATGAGGAAACGGAGAGCTCATTCTACATTCTTTTATTCTATAAATCTATGTTGGAGCTTCATCATTGTGAAGATAAACTTACTTTCATGTAGTGGCCTCTAGAAGTGGACAACTCAGTGGGTTCTCTTAATCTTTTAAAATTTAGCAGCCAAAAAGGAAGCTGTGGCTCTTCCTCTTATGTCCATGAGGAAGCCAAGTGACCACACTGTGATGTCCTCATGCTCAGCTGCAGCTGGGCAGTTGCTGTTAGCGACCATGGCTTTCCTCACGGACATTCATTCAGCTGTTTGGCCAGTGATGCAGTTGGCTGAATGGAGCTTCAGTGTGTTGTGTAAGAATTGTTATTACTCTGTGTAATTATGATACACTCGTTAATTCCATGTTTGGTTTACCTGTTTTTCTTCTTATTTAGCCAGTCCTTTTTCAGTTTTACATCTCATTTTATTTTATGTTCTTATGGTTTTTATTTATTTCTGACTACGGTCCTTGATTCTGTATTTTTTTTTTTTTTGCACGAATACATTTAGAGAAGATAAAAGATGCTAGTGAATATAACGATTTAGAATGAGTTGTACAGTAATAAGTTTGTGTAGCTAAGTAAATAGTCTGCACATTATGTATTAAGGGTACTATAAACTGACTCTCAATACTTAAACACTTGTAGATCTATTGGTGACAGCTTTGTATAAAGCAAGAAAAAGAACCCATGAATATGAAGCCACCTTAAAGGTATATACACAACATCTCCCACTACATAGATGGGAGTAAATAAATATTAATTTATTGTTACTACTTCAGAATAAGATAGCTAACGGAAATGTTTTGTATAACTTTATAGATTGTGAAAAATAAAGAAAATAATTACTTGAATGTGCTCTAAGTGAACTGGCATCTGCAAACAGTTGAATAATTAATAATACAAATAAATATACTACTTTAAGAAGACATTAATCTTGCAAGTGTATATGAGATCACACACTAAATGTAATATGTTATTTAAACTAGTGTACCAGAATAAGGCAATCTGAAGAATAAACGTGTTTCAGCAGTCCAGGAGCTGAACAGGCTATGTTATATAGCAGGTAGTGTACATATATAGTAGGTACACTAATTTTAAAGTAATGGTGGCTGTTACTATGAGGCTAATAATTTTTACAATATAAGAAATCACTAATTTGAAAGGATTACAATGAATATGTGATAATGGAATACCTGATTAAAAGAACAATCAAGTTCAGTATCTAAGGTATAAAGATTAGGCTAATTCAGCCTGAAAAATGTTAGTAACTAGAATAATTTGAATAATTTTTTTGTGATTATACATACAGTTCCCCAGATGAAGCCTAATTGAGAGGCAAACTTTTGGGACTTGAACAACAATAAAAGAACAGAATATAATATCATGTGTTATGAACTTTCTTGCCTGAGCAGGCCAAACAAACTTTTTCTTGATTTTTCTCAACGAACATTGAGCCAGCTCCATGAACTAAGAATCAAAAACCTATAAAAAACGAATAGGCAATTTCCCTTGGGGAATCACTGCAAACTACAATTAAGCTATAGGAGGTCTTTTCAGTGACCTGCATAGAAACATAGAAACATAGACTTTGACAGCAGATAAGGACCGCTAGGCCCATCTAGTCTGCCCATTTTCCTACCTACAGGATAGGCCACAGATCCTAGTTAACCAACAGCCTATATCTTCCTGCCCACCACAAGAATGCCCTTATGTCTGTCCCATGCATCTGATTCTCCCACAGTTTAGACCCCACAACTTCCTCAGGAAGGCTGTTCCATGCATCCACTAAATTTCTGTGAAATAATGCTTCCTCACATTGCCCCTGAACTGCCTTCCTTCTATCTTTTAAATTGTGTCCCTTGTTCTTGCAAGTCTCTTTCTGAAATATGCTACCCTATTGGACTTTGTTGATTCCTTGAGGTACTTGAAAGTTTCTATCATGTTCCTCTCCTTGTTTCCTCAAGGGTATACATATTAAGCTCCTTTAGTTCTCTCCTCATACCGCTTCTCTTGCAGACCCTGCACCATTTTAGCTGCCCTCCTCTGACTGCCTCTATCCTGTCTATGTCCTGCGGAGATGGGGTCTTCAGAACCGGACACAGTATTCAGATGGGGTCTCACCAACTGTCTGTACAGAGGGATAACAACTTCCTGTTTTCTGCTGCTGATGCCTCTCCCTATACATCCCAGTATACCCTGGCCTCCCTACTGCCTTCTCACATTGCTGCGAACCTAAGGTCATCTGATATGATTACCCTCAGGTCCTTTCCTGTTTTGTTGTTGTTACTACCTCCCTACCCATTGTGTATTCTTCCCCAGGGTTCTTGTTTCCCAGGTGCATTATTTTGCACTTTTTTGCATTGAATCCTAGCTGCCATACATCTGACCATTCCTCCAACCTTGCCAAGTCCCTTTCATCCTTTCCACGCTCTGTGTATCAACCCTGTTGCAGATCTTTGTGTCATCTGCAAAAGGCATACTTTTCCTTCCAGTCCCTCTGCAATGCCACTGATGAAGACATTAAAAAGGACTGGACCCAATACTGAACACTGCGGTACCCCACTAGTAACCGCCCTTTCTTCAGAGTGGACTCCATTTACAATTACTTTCTGTGTCCTGTTGTCCAGCCAATGTTTTACCCAGGCTACCACCCTGGGACCCACTCCCAGGATGGTTAGTTTGACTTTGAATTTGCAGCCTTACTAAAGGACATTTGCCAATCAACAAAGAAGTGATGTTTTAAGTCACAGTTGATTACTTAAAAGAAGGGGAATAGGGACTTAACATCAATGGACTCTGACCATTTGAAGTCCTTGAAACACAGTATAGAGAATTTGAAAAACAAAGATTTGAGATTAGATCATCATGGTTTAACTCTAGCTAAATACTTAGAATTTAAAAGAATACCTAGAGGTTTAAGTGTCATGATAGAACCTAACCTAGGCATAGAAGATGAAACACTAACAATGAAATGGGAAGGTATCAGAACCAGATGCAGTGTAGACTTTATGTACACCTTAATCAAAGTGGTAATAAAAACTAGGGGAAAGACTGGCAGAAGATATACAGGAGTATGAAAAGTCCCTTCAAACACATATCAAAATAGAAGAACTGAATTAGTGGCTACAGGATGTTAATATGAAATTAAAAGACTATGAAAAAACATTGAAAAAAATCAAAATTAGAACATTTTATAGGGACACTGGGGACTATAAGAACAATAGAGTGTACACTTATAAGAAAGTTAGCAAAAGGTTTACAAAAGAAACTGACTCTCACTCAGATAGCTCAGGAAGCTACATGAGATACAGCAATAGATCAGACCCAAAAAGGACATAAGAATATTTTTTAGACAGAGAAAGGAAACACCAGGGATCGCATACACAGAACCAAACTACAACTGTGATACATGATTCAGGACAAGGAATGAACAGACAGGTAAAACCTGAAGAGAAAATAATTAGGACACATAGAAGCAAGAAGAACAGAAGAGCCTGGTGGAGGAGCAAGAGGAAGAGAGCAGCACAAACCACAGAGAGGCAGTCAAAGTAGATCATGATATTCAACCTCAATAGCAGAATTTTGACCTCAGAAGAAAACAAAGACCTGTCATTAGGACTCTCGTATTCAGTAACAAAAGAACTAGATAAATTTCAAGTGGAGGTAGATCTGCAAAAAATCTTTAGAAAACTGAGGCTGCAAACACAGTTTGCAAATGAACAAGAAATAAACAAAGAAAAGAGTGACTTGAAAACTGCAATGTGAATTAAATCAAAATACATGCCAACTGCTGGACAAAATCATGCAGTAGAAAATTACATACAGATAGTAGAGAGACAAATTAGAGGAATACTGAATGAAGAAAGTTGGAAAACTCAAACAAATCTTTCCCAAAAAGAAAGAGCAGCCCTAAAAATTTAGAAGACAATTCCTCAATAATAATAAAACCAGCAGATAAGGGGGAAGGGGGCATAGTAATACAGAATAGGGAAGGCTATAGAAACATGTGTCTTAAGCTTTTACAAGTCCAAGAAAACTACGTTAAACTTGATTGAAACCCACTCTCCACAATTACCAGAAAAATTCAAATACAAATAATTGAAATGGAGACTAATGGCTGGTTAAGGCAATGGGAAATGGAAACTTTAGATTAGAGATGCTCCATAACTCCAGTCTTCTACTCAATACCCCAAATACACAAGAATAACATAAATCCCACAGGGAAGTCAATAGTATCAGGCACCAGGTCAGCCCTTGAACCCCTATCAGAATATGTTAACTTTCGCCTTCAACCCCTGGTAGGGAGTATATCCATGTACATCAAGGATACCACACATGTAATACGTTTATTAGATTAACTGAATGAGACTATATCAGTAAAAGATTGTATCCTAGTGACAATGTAAAGGACCTACACATTTCTATCCCACACGATAAGGGTATAGAAGCTATGGGGCACCTACTGAACATCAGACCAACTGAGGAAAAAACAAAAACTAAAATTCTACAGAATTTAGGAGAACTAGTGCTATACAGCAATTATTTTCAATTTGAATAACAGTTCTATGGACAAATAAAAGGCACTGCAATGGGCAGTACAATGGCACCAAGTTACACCAACGCCTATATGCGCTCACATCCTATCATCCAATAATCCATTTGAAGATGAAATTAAATATTGTAAATGCTTTATAGACTATATCATCATAGTATGGAGCAGGGAAATGGACAGTCTAGAAAACTTTAAAACTTAAGTTAACACTAGGGACCTGCATCTACAATTTACTTTCAAGTAGTAATGAATTCCAGATAGACTTCCTAGATATCACAATATTTAAGAAAAATAACAAACTGGAAACAAAACATTTTAGTAAACTGACTGATAGAAACACCACACTGCATGCAAACAGCTTTCACCCAAAGAAGCTGGTGGAGAGTATCCCTTACTTCCAGTTTATAAGGGCAAAGAGGAAGTGCAGTAGTGAACAAGACTACAAAAAGGAGGAAAAGGAGATTGAAACAAGATTTACAGAAAGAAATTACAAGAAAAGTACAATAAATAAAGCACAGGAAAAGGTGTCTAGTGTAACACGACAATAAATTGTTGAACCAAAACAGAAGTCAAACACCAACAACATAATATTCAATACTCAGCACAATGTACTGTACATATGATGGACATAAGGAAAGTTATCTGGGAACACTGGAAAATTCTGGAGGATAATCCAACCACAACTAACATTTTTAAGGATAAACCTTATGTAGTCTCAAAGAAGGCTCCTATTTTCAAACATAGACTTGTACACTTATAACACTATAAACCAAAGCCACAAAGGGTGCAATTATTATTGGGGCCACTGAAAAATGCTAGGTACCCTTGTGGAAAATGTGCTGCTTGTGGACATACCACAAAAAAGGCATCATACAAACACCCATACACAGGAAAGAAATATGAGATCAAAGCACATGTTACATGTGGAACAGAAGAAGTGGCATATCTGATACAATGCCCCCGTGATCACTTATATATAGGCAAAATGACAAGGGAGCTGAGGACCAGAATATATGGGCATAAGATTAAAATCAGAAATAAAGATGAGAATTCTCCCTTAGTAAGACAGTTTATAGAAAGAGGCCACACACCAGTACAAATCGGGTTTTGGGTCCTGGAACATGTTCCACAGCCCACAAGAGGAGGAGACTACGATAAAAAAGTGGAAGAGAAATGTGGTGGATGTACAAAATGGGGGTCACATATGAGCGACGGGGACTAAATGAAGATGTTAACTGCATGACAATTCTTACACAACACACTGAAGCTCCATTCAGTCAACTGTAACACAGGCCAAACAGCTGAATGAATGACTGTGAGGAAAGCTGTGGTAGCTAATTGCAACCACCCAGCTTTGGCTGCACATGACAATGTCACAGCATGGTCACATGGCTTCTTCATGGACATATGAGGAAGAGCCATGGCTCCCTTTTTGGGTGGTAAAGTTTAAAAGATTAAGAAAACCCACTGAGTTGTCCACTTCTAGAGAGCACTACATGAAAATAAGTTTATCTTCACCATGATGAAGCTCCAACATAGATTTATAAAATAAAAGAATGTAGAATAAGTGAAAAAAAGGGACAAGCTAGACACTGGAGAAACAGGTAGAAACAAAATAATAGAACAAAACAGCAACACACTAACCATGTAGAAGGTATATAAATGTTTTACCATTAAGCATTAGTTTTCAGATGTCCCTTTTAGAATTAAACACAGAAAGAACTGGCAAATTATTAAGTAAGTATTCTGTACATGGAAAAAAGTAAAAGCTATTTTGAACTATAGTAAGATATTTAGCAAGTGCGTCAGATGTCATCCAGCAAGTTTTTTCAGAAGTTCTGCTTGAGATTGAACATGAAAAGAATTGATGAAGAATGAAGCAAGCACCATAGATATAAAAAGTAGAAGATATTTTGAAATGTAATAAGCTATTTAGCAAATGCATCAGACGCCGTGGCTTCGACAAAAGTAACAGTGATGACAGTTTTTATGACAATGGAATGGAATACTTAGCAACATTTAAAAGTGTACAGATTAAGCTGCAGGAATGCATTTAAAGAATATAATAGATGCTGGTGAATATAACGATTTAGAATGAGTTGTACAGCAGTAAGGGTTTGTAGTTAAGTAAGGAGACTGCACATTATGTATTAAGAGTACTATAAACTGACTCTGAATACTTAAACATCTGTAGATCTGTTGGTGTCAGCTTTGTATAAAGCAAGGAAAAGAACCCATGAAAATGAAGTCAGCTTAAAGGTATATACACAAAATATCTCACTACATAGATGGGAGTAGATAAATATTAATTTATTGATACTACTTGAGAATGAGACAGCTAATGGAAATGTTTTGTATAACTTTATAGATTGCGAAAAAGAAAGAAAGTAATTACTTGAATGTGCTTAAAGTGAACTGGCATCTGCAAACAGGTGAATGATTAATAATTCAAAATATATACTTCTTTAAGAAGACATCGATTTTGCAAGTATAAAAGAGATTACTCACTAAGGGCTAGATATTCAAAGGGATTGCACCTGGAGCAACTGAGTTGCACCAGTGGAACCCCAGAACTGTGCTCCGGGGCAATATTTAAATGTAGGACTTGTGCAGCACAATTCCCAATGCACCAGGGCACAAAGATAATGCATGCAGCACATCTCCAGGGGGCATGCCCATGCATATGCAGCACATCCCAATATTCGGCCCGGAATGTGCATCGCATCTGCTGGCACAACTGTGAGATGTACCACATACATAGGTCAAAGTTGAGCCCAGAAAAATAGGCTCAAGTGCAGTCTATCCACTGGCGGGCCACTGTAGTGCAGTGCACAACACAGCAGCCATTGCCCGTCGGTGGCAACCCCCCCAACACCGTGCAAAAGTGCACACAATAGTCCCTTGTAGTCTAGTGGTGACCTCTCCCCTCCTGTAGCACTGAGCACCTTAATTAACCATCAATAACTTCCCTGGTAGTCTAGTGGTGCCCCCTCCCCAACCTGACCCTCTGATTGCCATCATATATATCAAAGAACAATCCCTGGTGGTCCAGTTTAACCCCCCCATCCTTCCCATAGAAGCAATCACCATGCTAACATTCAATTTAACATCCATGGTGGTCCAGTGGTGCCCCCCACAACCCCCACTCACACAGAACCCCCCAGACCACCCAGCTCCCCACCATTCATTGGCAAGTAGCATACCCACCTGCATACCACCATGGCTTCCCACCAAATGATAGCTTACAGTAGAAGCTGCAAGCTCATTGGTCCACATTATGGACCAATGGGCTTGCAGTGACTACTGTAATAAGTCATAACTTTGTGAATGAATGACTTCATTCACAAAATTGTGAATTATTACAGTATGCACTGCAAGCCCATATACCCACAGTGTGGACCAGTAAAAGAAAGTTAAAAGCCAAAATTCCTAGCTTTAATGACAGCAGCAGTTTCGATTTTAAAAACTGCGACATGAAAACCGACCTGTGTGGTGGCCGGTAAGAGACATGCTCACTCATAGTCAAGCGGGCTGATTGCTGCAGCAAAAACAAAAGGGTAAACAAAAACAAAATAATGCAACTAAATATAAAATGACAAGAGTTTGAGGAGAGACAGAGTAGGAAGGAAAAAGACATTCACCACAAAGCAAACCACTCTACAGAGTGCCGGTTATCTGACACAGTGACTCATAGTTCAGCTAGCGATGGCTATAGATAAAATCAAAGCATACACAAAAGTAAAAATAAAGGGGGGGAACAAAGTGTTACTCTGTTGGGGGACAGAAAGAGTAGGGAGGAGAGAGATACACCAACACCATGTAGTGGCGGGATTTTATTACATGATATGCAATACATATGGACTATTTTTTTATGTTCTGCACATTTAACATTTTTAGCGTACTTATTTTGTTTTTTTTTGTACTAGATGGGGTTCATGGGAGGGGCCCATTTTATAAGCTCAATAACACAATCCAAAGTGTGGGTTATCTACTGATAAGAGCATGCCCAGGTGCATGAGGCACTTGGCGCAAGTGCCTCGTGCCTCATGACACACCTGGGTGTGCTCTTATCAGGAGAGAACCCATACCTTGTTGTGTTTTATTGCTTGCAAAGAACATAAGCTGCCATTCAATGAGAAAAAATATAAAGTTATTTACCTAAAAAAGAAGAACAGAATGTTCAGATATACTGTAATTGGTACAGAACTGACCAAAACTGACAGTGAAAAAAATCTAGGTGTCATCAGAGACAATAAGCTTTCTTTCAGTGATCATAACAGGGAGGTGGTAAACAGGGCCACCAACATGTTGGAGTGTATTTTTAAGCACATACATAGTAGAAACATAAGTGTAATACTGCCCCTGTATGGTGCACTATTTAAACCCCTCCTGGAGTATTGTTGTTGTTTCTGGACACCTCACAAGGTAAAGAATGTCTCCATCTTAGAACAGGTTCAGAGGAGAACAACCAAACAAATAGTGGCTTAAGACACTTACCATATGGTGAACGATTACAAAAACTGACAATGTAGTCTCTTGAATACAGAAGGTTAAGGTGAGATCTCTGTTTGGTTTATAGGGCCTTTAGAAATGATGATCTATTGGAACGTACAGGGTTAGTGAAAAAAGATATACAGTAACAAAGGATTTGAGAATGAATGATTGTCTACTGAGAGGACAGAATTATAGAATGCATTAAAAAGGGTGCTGGTTTTGACAATGGGTGGTTAACATATGGAATTCATTGCCTGAGGATATAGTAAATAGTCCAACAATGGATATTTTTAAATCATCAATTGACAGGTATCTATGTGGGAATGATGTCTAATATTAATTGTCGAGTCATATATAGCTAACTCTTGTAGACTCTATACTATTTCTATGATATGATTCCAATGACAGACCAGGCAGGTGGCATATCATCACCTCTCAGAATAAAAATGAGACAGTTGTGGTACAGTATATAAATATTAATTTATATATAACAACATAAAACTGAGTTCTGTCAATGGATGGACAAATTACTGGAGGACAAATCACTGGAGTCTTAGTCTTTCCCTCCTCTTCTTGTGAATCCTCACTGGAACCCTTGAGGGTGATGGCTGTGTACCCCCATTCCACCAACATCATCCTGCGCAAAGGGCCATGAAAGTGCTAAAATGAGAAGTACACAGATGGCAGTCATGAGCCGACTGCATATACAAGCTAGCAGCTGTATACAGCCAGCACATAGTGCCTCCGACTATGCACATATCTTTGATGTTTCCTCCAGGGCCCAGAACTCCCACACAGTATCAATCATTTATTTTTTTTTAATCACTCAATCTTTTATTTGTATACTGGAAGGTATTTGAGCAAAAATGCCCATTTTCACAAATGTCCAGTGTAAGCGATACCAAGAAGGTATGACAATACACAACAGAGTCTAATGGAAAAAGATCAATCCAGGGAAAACATCCAAGCAAGTGATTTAGATATATAGAACAATGTCAAAGACTAACAGTTGTCTAACAGTCACAGCAATTTTCATAAACTGAAAAACAGGAGGCAATCAATTACAATAAAGTAAAAAGAAAGAAACACACAGAGCGGCCCGAACATTTACGTGTGTAACATATGGAGAGCAGGAATGAGAAGGGAAGGGATATAGAGGGGTCAGTAACCTAAGTGCTATAGGTGGGGAAAGTGCAAGTCTTTTGTGGTTGGTTGTAATTGGGTCCATGATTGAAATATGAAGAAATTTAGGCTAGGAGTGGATGGTGAGAGTAAAAACTAAGTTATGGGGGGGAACAAAGGGTAGGGGGGTATGAGTGTGGGGGAGGTGAGGTGAGTAGGTAACAGGGACTAAAGTAAAGCAAGGGAGACTAGAGATAAACAAGGTGAAGTGTGCCTGGGTTTAGCTGGAGGGCTGGCCAGAGCAGCTGCAGATGGAAGAATTGAGTATGTGAACTTTGAGGTATGAGTTGAAGGTGTGGATGGGCCTACAGGCTTAGATATTGGGGACAGTTGGTTGTACAGCTTAGTGCCCTAATAGGTGATTGAGTTCTCAGCTTGCTTAGTGCGGTAGAAAGGGGTGTCAAAAACTATACATGAGGCCCCTCTGGTCACCTGTATGGCAGTAGCAAAGGGGAAGAGGAAAATCATGCTGGGCAGCAGCAAATTCAGGAGTATCTTATGGAGGAAGGAGAACATTTTTTTGTTGGAACCACCCTTCAAGGGTGAACCAGCTAAGGGAGGAAGAGTAGAGGGTACAGTGGTGAGTTTTCCATGGTAAACCAGAGATGAAATGGGCAATATTGCTGTAGGTTGATGTTAGTTTAGAGTAGAGTAGAGATGTGGTGGTGGTGGGGGGGAGATGATGGATCCATAGTCGATGAGTGGCAGGAGAAGAGAGTTAGCTAAGCGAAGCATGGTTGCAAGGATAATTAACTTTCTTATCCTATAGAGAAGACCAAGCTTGTTGTGGATCTTCTGTATGAGGTTGTTAACATGGAGATTAAAGGAGAGGTGAGGGTCCAGGAGGATCCCAAGGTATTTAAATTCAGACACCTGTTCAATGGGGTAGCCAGAGTTATCAACTAATGTAAGGCCAGTGATGGTGGATTTTCTAAGGCCCAAGAAGACCATAAACTTGGTCTCCTAAGAATTTAGGACCATACCATTTCTGGAGAACCAGGATTTCAACTTTGTGAAATCAGACTGTAGATTGCTGAACATGGTAGCAGGGTTGATGTCACTACTGTATAGTGCCACGTCATTGGTGCAGAGGACAAGTTGTGTACTAAGGCAGATAGAGGGGAGATTATTAATGAAAAGTGAGAACAGGAGAGAGCCCAGGATTGAGCCTTGGGGGACCCCATCTTTGATTGGGCATTTGATGGAGAGATGACCTTCAATGGAGGTTTTATGGGATCACCTGGAAAGGTAGCTTCTGACCCAATCTATGACATTGACAGAGAGGTGCAGACCTTTGAGGGTGCCGAGTAGGACTGTGTGGTCCACAAGGTCAAATGCCTTGGTCATGTCGACATATACCGAAACTGTGTATTGGCCTTTATCTTTATAGTGGACTTCCTGGCTGCCCATCCTCCAGGATAGGAAGTCTGAAATGTACAGTAGTCATGGCCACCATTTCCTCCATGCCACAACCACAGATGTGGCCCATTGGGTTGGTTCCACCTCTCAAGGACTATCTGTCCCAGATGTCCCCGGAAATTATGCGGAGACATAAAGATGGAAACAACATCAGTGACAATGCACACATACAGAAATGGGTAAAATATTTACTGCTAACCCATGACAAGTGTATACTGTACTTACCTCTGCAGGCTTGTTCACCTACCAGATCACTCTCTGTCCAGGGAATCCTCATATGTGAAGAGAGACACCCTCCACAACTTTCTGGTGTATACTCTGAGTCTTCCCACACTCAGTGCTGGCATACCATTCACTTGCATAGCCATTTTGATTCAATATACTGTATTGGACTACGGCTGAATGCTGAATATTACAGGTCACACAGGTTAGCTATTCTGTGAAATTCATGTTGTTGGGTGACATTCCAAGGAAAATGGTTTGGACAATGTTATACACAAATTAACACATCAGATGTCCAATACACACATCAGTATACAATGGAGTAGCACAGTAGAGGATCAGTTCAATGCCTTTAACTCTACTGTAGTTACTGTACAAATGTTAGCACTTGTCCCAGCATCTCCTGTTCCAAAATACAGTAGGGAGAAATAGACTCAACATCAGCCTCAGCAGTCAACAGGTATTATATCACTGGGCATGGTAGTGCATGGTTGCATAGTCTGCAAATGTGGGACACTGCTTCTATGTCACAGTCAGAATTCCATCACCCCTGGGGCTCAATTTAGAGATTAAAACTGACCTTGTAGCTGGGAAGTATATTTAATGCACTTTCTGTGTTTGTATGTTACATTTACATATTTACATGTTACATGCAGTCTTCAGTTATTGAAGGGGGATACACTTCTACCTGGTGC
Organism: Neoceratodus forsteri; assembly: GCA_016271365.2. Taxonomy (NCBI): domain Eukaryota; kingdom Metazoa; phylum Chordata; order Ceratodontiformes; family Ceratodontidae; genus Neoceratodus; species Neoceratodus forsteri. Next base: position 1,025,848,822 of record CM028129.1, read on the forward strand.
TAGGACAGTAAGTAGACTTGAAAGATTTTCTTAGCTGATATTCTGTCTGTTTGTAATTGTATGTGAGGGCTGGTCTTAACTGCCATTTATTGTGCTTTTTTCATTGAGTTTGGGCAGCCTTTTATTGCTTTTGCATTTAGCGTGGGCAGGATGAAGGGATTCAAACAGACAGTTTGGTGTTTGTATGTGTTTAAAAGTTGCTATCTGGCCTGTAAGTACAGGCATCATATTACAGGGGATTAGTGCTGTTTGAATGCAAGGTATGACTGCCAGCTCAGTTAGTCTTCAGTTAGTGAAGGGGAATAAGCTTCTTGCTGGAGGCTGGGACAGTAAGTAGACTTGAAAGATTTTCTTAGCTGGTATTCTGTGTGTTTATAATTGTATGTGAGGGCTGGTTTTAACTGTCATTTGTTGTGCTTTTTTCATTTAGTTTGGGCAGCCTTTTATTGCTTTTGCATTTAGTTTGGGTAGGAAGAAGGGATTCAAGCAGACAATTTGGTGATTGCATGTGTTTAAAAGTTGCTATCTGGCCTGTAAGTGCAGGCATCATATTACAGTGGATTAGTGCTGTTTGAATGCAAGGTGTGACTGCCAGCTCAATCAGTCTTCAGTTAGTGAAGGGGGAATAAGCTTCTAGCTGGAGGCTGGGACAGTAAGTAGACTTGAAAGATTTTCTTAGCTGGTAGTGCTTGAAGGTGCAGTGAGGGGCAGGCACAGGGATGATACACTTTTGTGGGAGTCGGGTGTAGGCTCTAATCCCACCTCCCCACCCTTCCTTCCCAGCATTTGGCTTATTTATAGGGGAACACCTGCCCTGTGATTGGAGGAAAAGGCTTCAGGTGCAGCTCATGAAGTTCTAGCCACTGGGGGTTGGGTTTAAAGGCTGGGACAGGGAGCTTAGGGAGTTGTACACTTCCCCTATAAGTTTACTGTGTAGTACTGCACCTAGTAATGGGGGTACCTGTTTATTGTGGGACTGTATCTAGGATTAGTGGGTGACCTGATTAGTGGGTAGGGGTGTATCTTGGACTAGTGGGGAACCTGGTGGTTCACTCAAGGAAACCTACTTGGAGGGGGATGGGACCACACTTCATTAGGGCCGGCATTTTTGGGAGGGTGGTGGGGCGCACACGGTGTGGGGTGGCCATGATACTGGACTGGGCTTGGAAGTTCAGTGGTTGCCCAGTGTGCTACCAGCTGGCACAGCTTAGGGAGGAGGTTGAGGGGATTAGGAGACAGCTGGAGGGAGAGGGGAGGTATGGTTGGGGAATAGGGCAGGGACTCTTCCTTGGGGTTGCACAAAGCACAAGGGGCAGGGGCATAGGGAAAGGAGTGCAGGAGAGTATTCTGGGGTCTCATAAGGACCCTGACAGATGGGGCCCAAAAGAAGCACACTACTAAGGAAGCAGGCAGGTATCTGGGGATCCTCACAGAGCAGGGCCAAAGGGAGGACATTCTCAGGGAAGTAGGCAGATGGCTGGGGCTGGACAGAAGGAAGCAATGGGAGGAGGTGGATTGGACCTTACGCTCAGTAACCACTTCAATTATCTTTTTCTGCTTGAGGATGGGGGATGTAGCCATGACAGGGGTGGTTAGAGATGGAAAGGGAGTGGGGGGGCAGGAGACAGGGTCCAGATAGCAGGAAGAAGAGGAGGGAACTTGGAACATGGGAAAATGGGGGAAACAGGGGATCAGAGCAAGAGGAGGAGGGGGTAGAGGGAGGAAAGCACAAGAAGAAGGACCAGTTGGGAGGAAAGGGCAAGGAGAGGGACCAGAAGTACAAGGAGGATACAGCAAATGGAGATGAAGGTTTAGGCCAGGGGAGCACGACAGGCAAGGAGGGGCAGAATGGAGACAGGAAGAAAGGGAGGATAAGCCAGGCAAGTACAGCAGATGGGGGTGAAAGACCAGTCACGAGCAGTGATGGGGGAAGTGGGGTACAGAAGGATACTCGGGAGGAAGAGAAGCATAGGATTGGAGGGGAGGGGGTGGCCAGGGTAAATAAGGAGGGTGTGCCAGGTGGCACCCAGATAGGGGGAGGAGCAAGGAGCCAGCTGAGGGGGAAGGGCTGGTAGAAAGGATGAGGGACATGGAAGGGGGGAAATGGAGGAAAAGGGGCGGTCAGAGTGCTCCTGTTGGGTGATTCCATGATCAGGGCTATCATATGGGATAGGGATGGGGGATCCTGCCTGGTTAGAACAAAATGCTTCCCCCTAGACTAATAGTGCACAGGGCCAAGCATGAGGTATATCAGCTGGTAAAGGATTGTGGAGGTTCCCTGGACATACTAGTCCACCTGGGTACCAATAACATTGAGGAAAATAGTGAGCTAGAGATACAGGCAAGGTTCAGGGAGCTTGCTAGGGTCTGCTATGACATACGATGTGTGATTTCCTTTTCGGAAATCCTGCCGGTGCCAAGGGCTAGTGGAGAACACAAGAGGAAGATTAGGGAGATAAACCAGTGGCTCAAGGAGTAGTGTGTGGCCAGAGGGTATGGGTTGATGGGGGATTGGGGGTAGACCTGGGAGGATAAGGGGCTATATGCTAGAGATAGGCTCCATCTCAATTTGGAAGGAAGGGAAATCCTTAAGTTGAAAATAGAGGGGTTCGATGGTGAAAGGTGGGGTTTAAACTTGTGAAGGGGGAGGGATAGGAGAAAAGGCTATCAAGGGGATCTGATAAAGGAGGGAATCTGTCTTCACCCCTCCAGGGAGTTGGAGGAATGTGGGAAAAGGCCAACTGGTAAGGTGCTGACCAGGGAAAGACTGAATCCCTATGGGAATGTGAACCTGGAAAATGGAAGTATATGGAAAGAGTGGAAGGTAGTTCTGCTAAATGCCAGGAGCTTGGGCAATAAAATGTCTGAGCTCAAGGTGATGCTAACTGAGGGACAGGTGGATGTGGCAGTGGTCACTGAGACCTGGGCCACCGCAGGGCATGACTGGGAACTGAACCTGGTGGGTTACACCATGTTCAGGAAGGACGGGGGAGGGAAGGGGAGGAGGGGTAGCAATAATAGTCAAAAACTGCATTGGCATAGGAGGAGTGGAGGAGGCAGAAGGAATTGTGGAGGTGATTTGGGTCACCTTGATAAAAAGGGGGGACAAGAAAGTAAAAATAGGAACGGTGTATAGACCGCTCACGCTGGTGGAGGAGCTGGAGGAGAGTCTGGTGGCAGATGTGGGGTGACACTGCAGTTTGGGCAGGGGAAGGGTGGTGGTGTTGGGGGACTTAAACATGCCAGGAACAGACTGAGAGACTATGACATCCTCAGTGGCCAGGGAACAGAAGTTGTTGGATGTCTTTCAGGATGTGTTCTTAACTCGGCAGGTGGGGGAATCAACCAGGGAGGCTCAGATACTGGATGTGGTCCTGGCAGACAGTGACCAGACTGGGGGCCTGGAGGTAAGGGACCCGTTGGTGGGGAGTGACCATGTCATGGTCTGGTTCTGCCTGGACCTAGGAGGGGTAGAAGGCTGCACAAAGATGGAGGTAACTGACTTCAGGGAGGTGGATTTCAAGGAAATGGGAAGGATCCTTAATAAGCATTTGGATGAGATTGGGCCAGACATGGACGCTGACGGTAGGTGGGAAATCATCAGAAGGGGGGTGCAGGATGCTACCAGCATCTGTACAAGAGTAAGATGAAAATGTGGTAGGGCCTGTAAACCCTGCCTGTGGACCAGGAAGGTTCAGGAGGTGGTGAGGGGAAAGAAAGCTGCTTATAGGCATTTCAAGTGCTCAAGGAGTGAAAGGGATCGAGGGGAGTATAAGATGATGGCCAGAAGGGCCACTAGGGTGGTGAGGGCAGCTAAGGCAAGGAAGAAGCAGAACCTGGCCATGGAAATTAGGAGAGGGAACAAGGGTTTCTTTAGATACATTGGGGAAAAGTGGAGGGTGAAGGGGCAGATTAGCAGGATTAAAACAGGGGATGGATGGGCACAAGACTCAGGGGAGCAGGCTAAGGCACTAAATGAGTACTTCGCCTCAGTTTTCAAGAAGGAAATTGGGGGGGCTGCATCATACATGGGAGAAGACAGTGAAACTGAGGAGTGGGGGACCCTTACCAATCGGCGGGTCTGGGGAGAGGGGTACCATCACTGGCAGGAGCAGGGAAGGCAAAGTAGGGGGACAAGGTAGTGGAGGTGGAAATCATGGCAGAGAGAGTGAGAGAAGCCCTCAGTTCCCATAAGACAGAGAAAACACCTGGGCCAGATAAATTACATTCCAGAGTGCTGAAGGAACTGGCAGATGTCCTGGCAGAACCCCTAGCGGAGCTTTTCAGCATCTCTCTGAGGACAGGGAGGATGCCCCAGGACTGGAAGGTGGCACATATAATGCCTATCCACAAGGGGGGATCAAGGGAGGTGGCAGGGAACTACAGGTCCATCAGCCTGATATCGGTGGTTGGCAAGGCGATGGAGGACATTGTCAAGGAGAGGATGGTGGGCCTGGAAAAGTCGGGGAGCCTGGATGATAGGCAGCATGGATTCATCCCAGGGAAATTGTGTCAGACAAACCTTGTGGAGTTCTATGACTGGGTGACAAGTGCCTTGGACCTGGGTAGACCGGTGGGCATCCTCTTTCTTGACTTCAGCAAAGCGTTTGACTCTGTTCCTTATGGGGGCCTGTTGGATAAGCTGGGAGAAATGGGGGTGGAGAACCAGATGATCAGATGGATAGGAAATTGGCTCCAGGACCAGACCCAGAGGGTCATGGTTGGTGGGATAGTCTCATCCTCAAGGTGGGTTATTAGTAGGGTCCCTCAGGATTCAGTTCTTGGGCCCCTCCTGTTCAATGCCTACGTCTCTGACATAAGGAAGGGTATCAGGAATGAGATGAGTTTCTTTGCAGATGACTCAAAACTACAGGTGGTGGTGGATTAGGAGGAGGGGAGGTTGGCCTTACAGGAGGACCTGGAGGCTCTGGAAGGGTGGTCTAGAAAGTGGAAGCTGAGGTTCAATGCAGAGAAATGAAAGGTACTGCACCTAGGGGCCAGAAACCCAGGTCAAGTGTACACCCATGGGGGGAAATGTTACAAGTCTCAATGGCTGAAAGGGACCTGGAGGTGGTGGTGGATGTCAAGATGAACAACTGTGAGACTTATAGAAGGGCAGTGGCCAAGGCTAGCAGGATACTGGGATGCATCACTAGGGGGATCACCTCCAGAAGGAGGGAAGTGATACTCCCTCTGTATAACTGCTTGGTGAGGCCAAACCTTGAGCATTGCATGCAGTTTTGGAGACCACACTTAAAGAGGGCATCAAACTCCTGTAAAGAGTCCAGAGGAGGGAAACCAAAATGATCTGGGGCTTGGGGGACAGGACCTATGGGGAGAGGCTCAAAAAGCTGAATATGTACACATTGGAAGAGAAAAGGGACTGGGGGACATGATAGAGGTCTTCAGGTACATGAAGGGGGTAAATAGGGAGGAGCAGTCAGGGTGCTCCGAAGGAAGGAGGGGGGAAACTAGAGGGCATGGGTGGAAGCTGGAGGGGGGAGATTCAGGGGAGAAAGGAGTAGGTGATACTTCACTGAGAGGGTGGTGGAGCCATGGAATTCACTGCCCAGGGGACTGGTGGAGGCAGAGATGGTGGATGGGTTCAGGAGTGGGTGGGACAGGTACAAGGGGAAGGATTCTGTAAGCAAAGTCCTGTGCAGCGAGAATATCCAGGAATGGGAAGGGAGAAACCAGAGAGGGTGAGGGAGGGAGCAAGGTCAGCTCCCAGGGTGGGGGCTGACCAAATGAGCAGACATGAAAGACCATTAGGCCTATTCTGCTGGCATTTTAGTATGCTAGTATGCTAGTATTTATCAACTGTACTCTGCTCAACATACCCCATTTAATTAGTACGATGATAAAAGCATAGCATTTCAAAGTTTTAATGGTGTACATGATACCATGATGCCAGAGTTTTCATAGCAGAAATTAGGAAACTAACTGCATTTTTCAACAAGACCCGACTCCCACAGACCGGATTAGCAAACCTGAAATCACACCCCAGGATGTTGCCAGGATAAGTGCTAGAACATGACACTGCATCACAACCTGCGTTACTATTCGGTAGCTCTTCTGAGTTTGAAAAAAAAGTTTATGAAATATTTGAGCTGTTTACTCAGAGAAATTATATGTTTTTCATATTTATACAATATATGTGGACATAAATCCAAATGTAAAAAAAAATTATATTCCCACATACCCAGTACAATACTGTATGCATTATACATTTTAGAACCAGGAGTGCCTTTTACCTTTCTATCTTTCCCACCTTATAATGTTCTGCTTTACAGCTGAAATATACAGCCCCTTATTTATGTGGGCAGCACCTTTTACTTAATTATTCAGCAGATCAGGGGATACAGCTTTGACTGAAATCAAGGAAGTTTTCTACTGGGCCCTAATGTATTTACATAAGTGAATCTAAGGTGCTAGAAATGCATTGAAAAAGTCATTTGAAGGCAGGTGGAATAGTTTGTTCTTTGATGCTGATGATTTTAGGGACATGGACATACTGTATTTCTTGCTGGACTTTTTCCTTCAGTCTGCTACCTCCTTCATAATGATTCCTACTACCTCTGTTTTTCCCACCCCCACACACAGGATTCAGAAACCTGAAAACACACTTCAGGATGCTGCTAGGCTAGGTGTTGGAGCATTACACTTTAATACAACACCGCCTGTTCAGTAGCTCCTCAGACTCTTTGACACCCATTTCTGACAGCTGCAATTTTTTTTTATAAGAATTTTGATTTAAGTTTTCCAAGGTACAAATGAAAAACAGTAACAGCAGAGATCATTGTGAACAGGAGCTCATAACAAATATCAAGGAATAAAAGTAGGAAGCTTTCAACAAAACCAACCTGACCATACATCAATATTACACATAAGTCTTCAACTACCTCTTGAAGAGGCTGATACCATGGCAACATCCAACATCCTACCAAGCACAGGCCCTGCATGACAGAAAGAAAATAAAAAAATAAATAAATAAATAAAACAATGAATGTAATGGCCATCTTTGATGTGGGTCTGGACACTGAGAGGGAATAAAAGATGCCCTGCAAGCATGAGAAAAAAAATCAATTTATGTCCCGCGCTGTCACCCCAATTCTAATTAACCATGGCTCCCATAACTTATGAAATTTAAGTAGAGCGTCTCTTTGACAGAAAATGACTTGTGAGTAATACACTGCCCTAGAGAAGGCTTGAGTCCAATGAGTCTTGGAGGGAATGTTAGGAGTCACACACTTCAGGAGAATTAAGCAATTAACCTCCAATATCAAGTATGTATCATGGGGTTTGTATTGTAGGGCTTCCAGGGAAAGCATATGGAAGTCTCCCAAAATCCCAAAGCTAGGGGATCAAGATAACGAGACATGTAGATCATGCTCCAACATAGCAATGATGGAGAGCCTCCAATCTATTATCAATTTACAACTCCATACGATGTGAAAGAGGGTACCAGAATCCTTCTTACATCTCCAACAGATATTGGAGGTGGACAGATCCATCTGAACCATTTTGTCCGGTGTCATGTACCACCTGCTCAATATCTTCTTTTAGAGTAACTGTGGTTTTAGTTCCTGGGAGACTTGATGGGCTTCAGTCCAGAAATTGGACCACGAGACAACATCCAAAGGGTCCTGCATCTCAGTGGCCCATTTTGTCTTATGAGAATCCCAATTTGGAAGATAGCAGACTTCTTGGAAAACATAAAGTGAACTTACAAACTTAAATGGGCAGACTGGGTGGGCCATAGGCCCTTATCTGCCGACACTGTCTATGTATCTATGTATCTATGTACCTTTTGCTGAAGGGTTTTACAGATACTACTCGTATGCCCTTTTTGCAATGAAAGTCATTTTTGTAAATGCTTAGTTAACTTAGTACGTTTTAGAGTATGATCTCTAGAAAACCAGGCTGACAGGGCATGATAAATCTGGAAAAACTTCCATAAATCCTTAATGAGTAATTGGAATTCAGTTTGAAGTTGTTTAAAGGATTTAAGCAATCCAGACTCTTGGTCTATTAAGTTACTTATGTGTCTGATCCCTTTTGAGGCCCAGAAATGCCACATCATTTGGGAACCTCCTATCTGAATCCTGGAGTTGTTCCATAAAGGTTCAAAGGGTCCCAAATAATTTGAATTCTAAGGAAGCATCTTTACTGTTCTGTTCCACAGTTGCTTAGTAAATAAAATAGGTAAAGTAGACCAGCAAATGCTAGGGAGGGGGCCCTGTAAAGCAACCACCAGAGGTATAGATCCCAATAGGGATTGCTCTATTTCCAACCAAAATGGGCAGCCAAGGAAGATGCATTTAACCAATGTAGGGATTGCTTCAAGCCATGACTAATGTGGCAGGCCCATGGCCAGGGCATGTTCCATCCTCTGTTCATCACCGGTGCACGGAAAACCCCCTGTACCAATACATAGGCATTTGCCTTCCCATATGAAATTGGAAAGCAGCCTATCAATTTTGTTCCAAAATACAGATGTTATGGGTAGAGCAAGGTTACTTTAACAAAAGACATGATTAGGAAATGCCATAATTTTGATATCAGCTATCTTGCCAGGGATGGTTAAATGAAGCTTGGCCCACCTATTCATATCTACTGATAGAGAATCCAGCAAATCCTGTATGTTTTTATAGCACTGTTCTTGGGGTCTACTAGAAATATGCATGCCCAAATACTGAATACCAGTTAGATATCATTTAATCTGTTTATATCCTATTTGAGATCAGCTAGGATCCCCTTTATAAAGGGGGACATAGCTCAGATTTATTCCAATTTACCTGCAGTCTGGATATAGCATTAAAGGATTCTATAGTATCCCAAGCTTTGGAAGGCTAAGATTCTACCTATGACAGAGTAAGAAGGAGGGCATCAGTGTAAAGCAAGGTAGTGAATGACCTATCCCCCACTCTCATACCATGGATATCTGAGTGCTGTCTGAGAGCCATATTTAAGGGCTTTATTACCAGCAGAAAGATGAGCAGACTAAGTGGGCGACCTTATCTTGTACCATGGAACAAGGAGAAAGGTTCAAATAAGATACCATTAGCCAGCACCCTGCCCTTTAGTGAGGAATACAAAATCTGTATCCATGCCTGAAAGATTGAACCAATTGCCATAAGGACACGAAATAAGTAATTCCACTCAACAAAATCAAATGCCTTCTTGGCATGTATAGCATCAACTGCAGCAGTATTCAGATTCCTGGTTGTAAGATGAATTAGGTTTATCACCACCCGGAGGTTATCACTGCCCTACCTGCTCCACATAAAACTTGTTTGTGACTTATTGATTAGGCAAGGCAATATTTATTTAAAAGATACCCAATCCAGGAGGCCCTGGGTGCCATACAAGTCAAATTAACAAATATACATAAATCCATAAATAGCAAAAGAAAAGAAAAGAAAAACAAACAATCAAATCAGATTGAGACTGGGAAAGCTTTCTCTAGTTGGGTTGCTAATACTTTTGCCAAAATGTTTGAATCTACATTAAGTAAGGAAATAAGCCTGTAGTTAGCACACATACTATGGTCTTTATTGGGTTTTGGCAGGATGGTGTTAGTGGCTTCCTGCATGGTAAAGGGCAAACTACCTGCTTCTTGAATGGAACGATATAAATCTAGGAGCTTGTGAGAGAGGACCGGTTCAAAGACCTGATAAAAATCAGTACTATAATCATCTAAACCAGGGGCTTTGCCCCGGGCCAAATTATGGATAGCTTGCATTATGTCTGACAACGAGATATCCTCATCCAGTTCCTGGGCTATGTCAGGAGGCAGTTGGGGGACAGTCAGCTTTGCAAAAAAGGAGGCATAAGCAATTTCTGTTTGGGATAGGGAGGATCCAGATAGGTGGGAGTATTATTCCTGAAACATGGCACTGATTCATGCAGAGTCTGTAATAAGCCCACCATCTTCAGTTTTCAGATATGGGACTTGGGCCTCCATAGATTTACATGTCAACTGACAGGCCAGAAGCTTCCCGGCTTTGTCCCCAGGTTCCCAATAATTTTATTTTAAAAAGAATAAGGCCCTAGTCACCAGTTGATTGTAGATAGTATTTAAATGGTACTTGAGTGCAATAACCTGTTGGATTTGAGGATCCTGATCCTGAGGATTTTGATATATAGCATCTTCTAATTGTTTGATCTTAGTAGTAAGATCTGAAATTTCCTTAATGTATTCACCTGCGAGGCATAGAATATAATGCGGCCTCGGATAAAAGTCTTAAAGGCCTCCCAGGGAGTGAAGGTGGAAATTTCTTTGGTAGAATTGGTCTTGAAAAAAAATGTAATCTCTGATAGGAGCCATTCCTTAAATTCCTCAGAGTGGAGTAAAGCTGGATTAAAATGCCAGTCAGGGGACTTAGCTATGCTACCCTGAAGTTCCTAGACCATGCTAATAGGGGCATGATCAGATATAGTAATGGGAAGTGTAACTGTATTGACTATATCAGAAAGAAATGTTGAGACTGCCACAACTCTGAAACCTATGGGACCCATGGATATAGTCCCCAGTGTCAGGATGATAGATTCGCCAACAGTCCATCAAACAGAGTTCAGAACAAAAAATCTTTACAACATTTCTAGAATATGAGTGTGAGGGAGTGTCTCTTTCTAGGGGAGTTCTGTCTAGGAGGGGATCCAAGACCAAATGAAATCCCCCACCCCTAACAATAATCATGGAGGGTTGATACAATTCTGAAATATTTTGAGCCAGCTGTGCAAAAAAGCCAATGTGTCTGCATTGGGGGCATAGAGCTTGCCCAAGAGAAGCTGGACACCATGCAGTTTACCAGTGACGAGAAACAATCGTCCTTCTGCATCCCAAGAAGCTTGCACCACTTGCAATGGGCAGCCCTTTTTCAAAAATACTGATACTCAGCATTTCTTTGAGGAGTAGGTATTGGAGAAGGTCTGACCAACCTACCTTCTTAACAGTTTGTTGGATTCTGCTTTAAGAAGGTTGGTTTTTTTGTAAAAGAGCAATATCACATTTACAAGATCCCAAATAGGAAATGATTCTTTTTTTTGCTTAATGGGGTGATTCATGCCTTGCACATTCTAGGTCACTACACGTAAATTAACCATTCAGTGTGGTTTTACATTCCTGCTTGGGGAAAAATGAAATCCTTAATAAAGAAAGAAATACTCTCAGTGCAAAGCTAAAAGAATGTTGCCGTGGTTCAAGAAATATAACAATGAAAGAAGAACAAACAGACATCTGGTAACACTGAATATCCATAAAAAAAAAAAACACCTCATAATTCTCCCTATGGTTAATGTCATGTCTAAAGATAAACTGTTCCTATGAGGCACGAGTAATGGAGTGTACCTTGGTACTACAAAGGAATCCTGAAAAGATGGGGTAACAATACCTTAAACAGCTCCCCAAAAGGAATTAGATATAGAAACCATTAGCACTTTTTATTTTATTTATTCAGTCTAGGATTACAATTACCTTTGAGCACCAGGCAGCTCATTTACAAAGGTTCCACATCAATAGGAAGGGGATACATACAGAATGGGGAGAACAGACGTTTCACATAGCGTATAAGCAAATAGGAATAAAAAATACAGAATACAAAAATGCAGAAAACAAAAACATATTTAGACCCTTGCAAGTTTAGCAATGATTAGAGGCAGGGAGTAGGAGGAGGAGGAGGAGGAATTATGGGGGCAGTAAATACAAAGTGGTGAGCAGCCAGATGGCATTGTCTGGATTGTCAACTAGGATAGCGGGGGAATGAAGAATATTGAGGAGGGGTGGGAGAAAGGGGGAAGATAGGGCAAGAAGGGAGAGGAAAGTGAGGAGGCAAATCATAGGTATATGACAGTGGAAGAACAGAGAGGGGAGGTCCAGAGTTGGATGGACAAGGATGTAAGATAGTGCAATCACAGGAGTTTTCAGTTAGGAGGTGCTGACGAAACTTGTGTTTGAATTCTCCAAGATTAGTAAGGTTAGCCAGACCATTGTGGAGGCCATTGAACCAGTATGGTGCTCTGATACAGAAGGAGCATTGGCACTGAGTAGTCCGGCACATCAGGACTAGTAGGAGTGTACAGGAGAAGGTGTGCGTATGTTGGGTCTTGGGGGATCTGTGGAGTAAGCATCACAAATCCAAAGGCGTGTGTCCAAGGAGAATGTTTTTTGCAAGCAGGCAAGTGTCATATTTAATTCTCCCATGTAAGCTGAGCCACTCAGCCTGTTTATAGACATTGCAAGTGTGAGTGAGGCATGGTGCACCAATTTGGAGTCTACAGGCCTTGTTCAGTGCAACAGTGAGCCTTTTGAGAGCAGTAGAGGAGGCAGTTCTGTAAATGAAAAGGCCATAATCAATTATAGAGAGCACCGAGCTGTGAATAGCTAGATTTAGGGCTTTAGGTATTAGGAATTTTCTCAGTCGATAGAGGAGCCCAGTCCTGGAGTTGACAGCTTTGGCAACATTTTCAATGTGGGATGTATAAGTAACATGTCTATCAAGGGTAACCCCTAGGTACTTGAAGTGCTGTATTTGTTCGAGGGGGTCACCTTGGGTATTTCAGATGGTGAGAGCATGAGCGTTGTGTCGACTGCAGGTGGAGAAGAACAGCAGGAGTTTTGTCTTCTTGTAGGTTAGCACCAGTTTATGTTTGCAGAACCAATGCTCAACTTCCATGAAACCATTTTGAAGGTTACTTTCAAGGAAGGAAGGATGGGTCAGGGTGGTTGGCAAAAATGACAGCATCATCCGCGTAGAGCAGAGTTTGTTGGTGGCAGGCAGATGGTAGGTTGTTGAGGAAGATGCTGAAGAGTGGACCCAAGATTGAGCCCTGGGGTACACCGGACCAAACATGTTTCTGGTCAGAGATAGCATTGGAAATCTTCACACGCTAGGATCTGTCGCCAAGATAGCTTCTAAACCAGGGCAGCAAATCAGGTGAGAGACCAGTTAGTGAGAGTTGTTGGTAATTAACCATGTTGAATGCCTTGGTTAAGTCAATAAAGACAGCACCCACATGACTGCCTTGGTCAATTGATTTGTGGGCATAGCTGGTGAATTCTAGGAGTGCAGTGGTGGTGCTGTGCCCTTTCCCAAAAGCCATGCTGCTGATAACATGATAAGGAGTATTTATCAAGGTAGACCACAAGTTAGTTGGCAAAAAAAGTTGGAGTATTTTAGAAAGGGAAGGGAAGATTGATATAGGCCTATAGTTGCTATCAGTATAAGTTGTGAAATACCAAAACGCAATAAACTGAAATAATTGACTGTAATAACATGCGGAAGGGTAACTAGAACATATACAACTACATACAACTTCAAACAACTAAGGGGCAGGAAGAGTAGAACATAGGTGAACAGTTAACCATCCAGGTCCTCCCACTCCTCTGCATGTGCAGAAGTAGGCATCTCCACCTCAGATTAGCAGGCACAGCACGCTGCCTGAGGAGTTACAGCTGCTACAGAATGGCAATACACCTCTGAAAGTGTGAGAGGAAAAACTCCCCACCGTGGATCAGAGCCAAATGCATTTAAATGAGCAGCTGGATAAAGAGACTAACTGAGGGGTACCCATAGAGTCATGTCCCTCAATGGTAGTGTCCCGTATTGCTGGCTCCTAGTATGTACTAAGACAATGCATAGAAATGGGGGTCATCACATATGAAAAGTATCAGGTGATTGTGGTTCCCAGTAGTAGATACAACCTGCTGAAGATGTCTGTTGACTATAGATGCTTGCAAACCAGTCTAAAAAATAAAAGTTTTAGAACCCGGATGGAATACACTATATATAAATAAAGAAATCCTAAAGATAAGCATTCCTCACTCACATATACTGTCCCCCCACCTTACATCCTTTTAAAAAAAGTGCAAAGGATAGGATCCCATAAAAAAAGAGTTTCACTGTTCATTAACCTGAGAAGAGGAAACTCAGTGGTGTGTATTCTGTTCAAAGCTCATTCTGCAATCTTGGCTGCAATGATCAGTGCATTTGACAGCTCTGGCCCTGGTGGTCAAGGAGTAGTGGCATCAGCATTCCCAGGAGTCAGACCAGGGGCTTGTGAAAGAGAAGCTTCATTGTCCAGAGGGAGCACTGCCACTAGTTCTTTTTCTTCATAGTCTGCCCAGTCCATTCCCCAGGGCTGAAAGAGATCCTCATTTAAAGTCAGAGACATTCTGGGGTGTTTTAGGTTTAGATCAGCTGACCACTCTGGAGGACTGGAGGGCAAGGATAGCTGCAATGACTGTGGACTTGAGTTCCTATGGTTGATGGCTGTTGTCTGGTTCTTCAGGGGTTAGCTTTGGAGCTGTGTTACAGGCAGTATCCCTCTGTCATATATGCTTTAGTACAAACTTAGTCTCCCCCATAGGAAGCATACACGGAAGCACCTGAGACCCCTGCTGCAAGGTTTTTGCAGTAGCGTCCAATTGAGAAGACTGCAGATCACTCCTTCAATCAGGTCTGCCAGCATGACTGATATGAGTTGCGGGGTGAGGGTGACCCACCGACCCCTGTAATGGAGGGGGCAAACTTTTACAAAGGTATTTCACAAACTACAGTGCTTCTGAGGTGAGTCATACTTCAACTAATGACCAGCCCAATGAATGAATAAAATTGCCAGATACTTCATGATATACTATATTCGGTGTTGTGCCAGCTCTTTCCACACGGGGCAAAGGCTTTTCGGCATGCAGCGTCCTCTTTTGAAAAATATTAGCTGAGCACGGTTCCTTGGCTTAATACACCTCTGAATGTAATGCTTCATCTGATGCCTCACCATCTCTGCTGGGTTCAGGTCTAGCAATTCAGGTGGTGTCCTAACCCGGTTCACTCCCTGGTCTTTTATGTCCACCCCAGGTACTGCATTCTTTGGGTCATTATCTGTACAAGAGAAGGAACATACGCAAAAGTAAACACATAGAACACTGTGCTGTATATTGACACCACGAACACAGAGAAACTATAAAGTGCTAATTGCTCTGCCAGTACTGAACCTTGGAAAAGGCAATGCCCATCTGCAAACACTCACTTTATAAAGAGCACCAGTTTATTGAACACTACAATATCTCCTCTCTGAAGAAATTACTCTTCATAATGCCACTGAATAGTAGTTTCAGCCCTGGCCCACAGTGCAGGATGGCACCACAGACGTACTTTCAGAGGATGTTTGGGCTGTGGTTTAGTGGAAGAAATTGTTTTTTTTCTGGAAAGCCATTGAGGAAAATGATTGCATTACTATGGTAGACTCATCAGTAAAAAATATGCATGCAAATTGTTCATTTTCTTCCATCCACACCTTAGCCTGTTCTAGCCACTTATGTTTGTTGGCTTCATGAATGAGAAGGCATATACTATTGGGGGAAAGGGTCATCAGAATCATGCTCTTTTGAAGAACTGTGCAGTATATCACTTGCAGTACATATGGTACAATACATACATTTTTACACAGTCTGTCACCACATTAGCAAAAGATGAAGAGCCTGTAGAAATAGACAGGCTTTAAATTGCTTTTGTGGCATAAACTACCCAGAAAAATCAAACATATGTATAGGTAGCGGGCACAGCACTGTACTTACCACACTAGTTTTAATTACCTGGGCATCACCTTAGGCAGTACTCTCTCCTATCATGAACATAGTAATAACATCTCCAAAATTGCTAATATCAGGCCTGGCCTCCTTTATAAACATCTGCACTGTATGACCCAAGAGGCACTATGCCTCCGCAGTGACTAGGTTCATACTGTCTATCATTGATTATGGCATTGTATTTTATGGTGCTGCCACCACCACTGCCCTCAGAAGGTTAGGGGCAACTCTTAACAAAGCCTGCAGGTTAGTTACTGGTGCTAGTAGGGACACACATGCCTGTGGCCTATATGCGCAGTCCAATTGGCTCAACCTCCAAAGCAGAATTTCCTATCACACCTGTCTTACTGCCAAAAAGATCTCTTTAGGGTTAGCCCCCTGTCTACCCAGCAGCTCCTCAACAGGGCCCACACTAACATGCACTGCATGAGACGCACGCCCAACCTAACTTTTCAGGTACCTTTATGCAGGACATCTCAAGGACAAAGAGCATTTCTGTACAGAGCACCTAGCTTAACAACCTCCCCACACATCTTTAATCTATTCCCAAAATTGGTCCTTTCAAAAATTGTCTTTGACAACACATTGCCAATTACAGCAGCTTTGACTGCCCCACTTAACCCTAGTGGCCTTTGCTTATACCATCCTGCCATTTTAATGACAATGTCCTCTTGGGCTGCTATTCTATGTCACCTCTGAGTCTACGTTCATCTGTAATGTTTCCCACACTATAACCTGGAAAATCATCACTATTATCCCCTGTCTAAAGTCAACCTACTTGACTGCTCTTTCTTCTTCTTTTCTTCCTCCACCTATTAGCCTGTTATGCCTCATAACTCATCACTATTCTAGCTTCCTTCGAACTGGCTTTTTCTGCCTGTACACCTGCCCTCCACCAACTTCTGGTTACCTTTTTAACCCTAGCGCTTAATATCAGTATTATTACGTATTTTTTTTGTTTTTAAATTTAACCAACTTTATTTTCTCCAGTCAAGCAAGCAATACAACATACAAGGCATACAAGACATACACATTATTACAACCAAACAATAACTATTAACATAACCCCCCACCACCTTCCCCACTCCAGATACCAATTGACATGAAAAGCAAATAAATTGAATCTACATGGGTCATTCTGTCTCTGCATAGGACTTAATCAGCGACAGATAGGGTGACAACACCATATAAATGGGGAACCTTACCACAGTGTTATTAAGATGCAGCATGCACCAGTTGAAGGGATTCCAGCTTGCTTCATTTTTTATCATACATTTTAGGATGGTTCCTGATGCTGGCAATGGTCTTTTTGACTCTAAGGCTGTACAATACTTCATTCAGCCACTCCATATAGAAGATTTCTTCTTGGTCAAGCCAGTGACACAAGACTAACTGCTTTACAGTTAAGGAGATTAAAGAAATGTGAAATCTTCTTTCTTTAATGAAAATTGCAGAGAGCCTTCCCACTACACAGATCTCAGGAGTAAAGTATTCAGTTAGATCAAGAAGAGGATTTATTGTGGTCTTAATTTGCTCTCACACTTGAACTACTTTAGTGCACTCCCACAAGACGTGAAGTAGAGAGCCCTCTGCAGCATTACATCTTGTGCAGGTTGCTGTGGGAAGTTTCCTCATTATGTGTAAGTGCATTGAGTTGAAGTATATATTGCAAAATATGTGAAATTGAGTAAGACAGTTTATCATTAGCTAAATAATGGTGAAGGTCAAGCCAAATGTAGTCCCCCTCATTTGGTAATGTGGGCAATGCCCTCCCCCAGTAATGGGAGCGTCCTGTTATAGTAGGATAGAAACATAGAAACATAGAATTTGATGGCAGATAAGGACCGCTTGGCCCACCCAGTCTGCCCATTTCCCTACCTGATGGATAAGTTGCAGATCCTAGTTAACCAGCAGCCTACTTCTTCCTACCCCCACCCCCTAGAATTGCCTTATGACTGTCCCATGCATGCTGGAATTCCACCACTGTTTTGACTCCACAACCCTCTCTAGAAGGCTGCTCCATACATTCACCACCCTCTCTGTGAAAAATACTTCCTTAAATTACCTCTGAGCCGCCTCTTCTATCTTCAAATTGTGCCCCTTGTTCTTGCACACCTCTTTTTGAAAGATGCTACCCTCTTGGACTTTGTTGATTCCTTGAGGTACTTGAAAGTTTCTATCATGTCCCCCTCTCCTCCTTTCCTCGAGGCTATACATATTAAGCCCTTAAGTCTCTTTATATGTCTTCCGTGCAAACCCTGCACCATTTTAGTTGCCCTCCTCTGGACAGCTTCCATCCTGTCTATGTCTTTGTGAGATTGGGTCTCCAGAACTGCATGCAGTACTCCAGATGTGGTCTCACCAGCTGTCTGTACAGAGGGATAATAACTTTGTTTTCTACTGGTGATGCCTCACTATGCATCCCAGTATTCCCCAGCCTCCTTGCTGCCCTCTCACATTGCTTGCCCACCTTTAGGTCATCTATATGACTACCCCCAGGTCCCTTTCCATTTTGTTGTTGTTAGTATCTCACCCCATTGTGTACTCTTCCCTGGGTTTTGTTTCCCAGGTGCATTACCTTGCACTTCTTAGCATTGAATCTAAGCTGCCATACTTGACCATTCCTCTAACCTTGCCAAGTCCCTTCTCATCCTTTCCACTCCACCTTGTGCATCAACTCTGTTGCAGATCTTTGTGTCATCTGCAAAGAGACATACTTTTCCTTCCAGTCCCTCTGCAATGTCGCTTATAAAGACATTGAAGAGGACTGGTCCTAATACTGAACCCTGCGGTACCCCACTACTAACCCCCCTTTTTTCAGAGAGGACTCCATTTACTATTACTCTCTGTGTCCTATTCACCAGCCAATTCTTTACCCAGGCTGTCATCTTGGGACCCACTCCCAGGCTGGCTCACTTGTATATTAATCTTTCTGGGGAAATAGGAGAGCCACTAATTGCGACACAGAGTGGGATAACCAAGCAAGGGAATGAATAAGGGAGAGAAAGTCGCTCTGGTTTACATCCCACTCTGCTACTCTGAACCAGTTAATTAGCATATGATGAATCTGATAAATTCTGAAGAGCTGTGTCTCAATAGGGTCGGACTATTAGGAAGCCGTCCCTCTGACATAAGGTCAGAGACAAGCTTTCCAGACAGTTCCGGGAAGTGGAGGGTGACTCCTTGCAGCTTAAAATTTTAATTTCCACATCACAGCTCTACAGAGCTGCTTGTGTACTTTGATGGAAGTGAATACCACTGTGTTTCTCAGTTGCTGTGGTAAAGTATTAGGGGATACAAAGTAGAGACATTCAGGGGAAATTCCTGCTGATGCTATTAGATGCCTCTCAATTTGTAGCCAAATGGGCACATATTTCAAGGCTTCCGGTTGTGCCAGGGACAAAGTCCAAAGAACATATTTTCATATATGGGTAGCTAAGTAATATAAGTAAAAGTTGGGTACTTGGAGCCCACCAAAGTGTTTTGGAGCACAGAGCTGAATATAGAATCTGTGTGGATATTTCCCTTTATAGAGAAAGTGGGATATTAGCGAATGGAGTTTTTTAAACCATATGGATGGAAGAAAAAGGTTAAGCATATGGATGTGGCAGAAAATACAGGGGAGAGCATTCATTTTGATGATATTAATTCTGGCTTGCAAGGACAAGGAGAGCTAGGTCCATCTATTTAGATCCTGCGTGATGTTCTCCACTATGCTATCAAGGTTTAGTTTCCTACTTGAGTACTGCTTCTGCGAGAGAATTACTGCCAGGTATGTGAATTTAGAGGCCCAAACCAAGCCCAATGTTTCATAGTCTGAGGGGAGGACATAATGGTTTAAAGACAAAAGGGTAGTCTTGTCTAGGTTTAACTTATAGTTAAAGTACATACCAAAATGGTAAACAATGCGGAGAGCTTCTGGTATAGATGTGGTGAGGTGTGACAAGTGTAGCAAGATATCATCCACATAGGCTGAGATTTTTAGCTCAAAGGAGCCCACTAGGACAGTGTGAATACATGGGGAGTTGCTCAGAAGCCTGATTAGCGGTTCTAAGTAGATGTTAAACAAAAGGGGGGAAGGGGATATCCCTGACGAGTACCAGAGTGAAGGGAGAAACCTTCTGAGAGTACACCATTGCAATACATCATGACATTAGGCATGGTGTATAGTACCTGTACCTATTTTATGAACCTCTCAGAGAATCCACATCTTTCCAGCACCAGAAATAGAAAATCCCAATGTACTCTATCAAATGCCTTCTCCACATCCACAAAGACCAAGGCCATAGGGTCAGTAGAGTCTCTGGACATGGAGAAGACATGCTCCAGCTTGCACGAATGGTCTGCAGAGGATCTTCCTCTCATAAATCCAACTTGGTCAAGCCCCTTCAGGCTATCCCAGACTTGCATAGTCCTACAGGATAGGATCTTAGAAAAGATTTTCATGTCATAGTTCATAAGAGATATGAGACAATAATTTGTCACTTTGTCTGCAGAATTATTGGGCTTAGGTAAAACAATAATAAGGGCTGCCAACAGGGAAGAGACAGATAGGCCCTTTTCACACAAATAAGAAAAAAGGTGGGCCAATAGGGAAATCCGCTCATTGACTAGAGACTTATAAAAATTTGAGGGGAACCCATCTGGGCCCAGGGACTTGTCTAATTGCAGAGACTGAATGGCTCCTAGAATCTCTTGATTAGGTACTGGCTGGGCTAGAAGTTCCTACTGTTCTGGGGATAACTGCATAAGTGGGATAGACTTCAAGTACTCCTGAATGTTCACCCTTGAGGGAGTGTTAGGAGGAAGGCTGCACAACTGCGAGTAAAACCTATCAAATTCCTGGGCAATCTCCTCTGGGGAGGTTTAACGGGTGCCATCTACCTGGGAGGAAATAGCATGTACCAGGTGGGAGGCCTCTTGTTGACTGAGCCACAATGCCAACAGGTGGCCTGCTTTGTCTCCCTGATCTACATAAGTAGAGTGGGTCTTTAAGAATGTGTATTCATTTTTTCCCCTTAGTAAATCAGCATATTGGTGCCTTAAGTTAGTTAGATCTACCCGTTCCTTTTTGGAGGCCTCTAATGCTGGACTTTGCTCTAGTGCCTCAATCTGCACTAATAAGGTGCGGAGGGAAGCCTCTCTCTTTTTTTTCCTGGTGGATGCAATTCGTATACACTCCCCTCGGAGTACACACTTGAGGGCCCCCCATACTTTATCTACATCTGGGATAGATCCCAAGTTGTACTGCCAGAAATTCCTAATTAGTGATTGCATTTGTTACAGGATCCAGGGGTCTTTTAATAGCTGGGTGTTTAGATTCCAGAGTTTGTCTCTCTTGCTGTTCAGACAGGGTTGCATGTAAGCCATATCGGTGAGTGGTCTGAGAGTACCCTTCTTGCTATTCCAGCATCTGACACAGCTGGTAAGGCTTCAATACTGACCAGAAAATAGTTGATCCATGAGAGAGATTTATTGGCTGGGGAGTAGAAAGTATATTTACAGTCTGTTGGGTAGAGTATTCTCCATGGATCACAGAGGCCTCTCATGGTTAGAAGCTCCTGTAGGGCTTGTTGGGTGGTGGAGGGTCTAGTGATATGGCCATTAGACCGGTCCAAATTGGAAGTAAGCATGACATTCGAATCTCTGGCTATGATCAAGGGAAGATGCACAAATGGGGAAAGTAAATTGACCAATCTGGAGAAGAACTCCGGCGTTGGAATATTTGGTCCATATATACTTCCTAGAAGTAGTTCTGTATGGTCCAAAATACCACGCAACAAAAGGTACCTTCCCCTTGGGTCTTCAATGGCCTTAAGCAAATGAAAATTCACTCCCCGGAAAATAAGAATGGCTACCCCCCATTGATTAGTGGAGTCTCCCACTGCAAAGTTTGCACTACCCATTGGTGCCAGAAAAGAAGACTTTCTGATGCCAGGAGGTGTGTTTCCTGGAGAAACACTATTTGGCATTGTAACAATTACAAGTGCCTTAGTATCTGGTGCCACTTGCTTCTAGAACACACACCTTTAATGTTCCAAGTTATATACGTCATAGTATGACCAAAAGTCACAAGTGGTCCCATGGTGTCTTATTGCTATATTTACCCCCTCCCCAAGTCTGCCCCTTACAACCCCCCCCCACCAAGACAGTAAACAATTTCCCATTCTACCTGGTCCTAGTGACCACGCCTCAGTGATGCTCTGGGTTGCAATGATCCTTAGTCCCCTGCCAAACAGTATTGAATCCCCACCCCACCCCCAACCATATATAAACATTTCAATATGAAACATACTAACAGATCAATAATGATGACATTAAAACTGCCCTCTTCCCTCTCCAGATCAATTTGCTATTCTGTGTACCACAAAGAGTATAATAAACTCAGCTTCAAATACAAATCTGCTGAGTGACACAAGTAGAAAGCTATGCTGTGTAAATATCTATAAGACAGACAAAGTCCATCATAATATGGGGTTTGCTGCAAGTAAAAACACAGTAATGTATCTGTGGCATTACACTTATGATGGGAGACTTTTAAAGAAAAAGGATCCCATTCATGATGCGATGTCCAACAAAATGCTTCAAGTAAATGGCCACCCAATCAACAAAATCAGAGAATGAATACAATTGTAACCTAAACAGTCTAGTGGACATAATTAAACAAGCAACCCCCCCCACCCCGGAGTCAGGTATCAAGTCAATGTTGCCTTTATAGTATACGCTTCACATTGTCAAGATAATTGCCATGACAGAGAATCAAGGTCACTTCTGAATACTATAGTCATTTAACAATCCCATACTCTCTATCAAAAGCCTGCACTCCCACTTATGTGGATCCAGTAGTTGATACATGCAATGTCCAGGAACTTATCAGCTTCATTTAAATGGACTAGAAAATGCAGAATGCTGAGGGTGGGAGATTCTGCTGTCATGCTGGATGGTAAAGCAACTGAGGTCCCTTGGAAGGCAATCTTGCATCTAGTAGGATCACAGAAAAATGGTCATGATGTTGCATAGGAGGTGACAGAATTTAAAGAAAGGTCCACACCTGGATAAGATCGAGTTCTTCATTTCTCGCAAATGCTCACCCAGTATGCAATGCACAGTTGGTAGTAAACGCCAAAATAAACAGAGCAGAATGCTATTGTTAACTTTAAGGTAGCTAGAAATGTCTGTCAGTTGTAAAAGATCAGGATCGATGCTCAGGCTCAACTGTACTCAGTATTTTAACAGTCAGGAGCCAGTTCAGTGCACTGCACACCGTACATACAACAAATTTGCACAGTACCTTCAATTAAGCAGCCGGGCAGATCTCCTGCTATCTCATTCATTTTTAGAGGTCAGGGTACAGGGCTTTCAGACCCACCACAGCTTGTTCAGCTGATTCAAAATTATGTTACCTTGCAGTGGAATACTTGAAGTGTCACAGGGTATTTCATCTTAGAGCAGATCCCCGCTGCAAGGAGCTTCATAACTGTCCGATGAAGCTCAGTTCTTCTTTGCCTCACTGATTTAGATAGGCCCTGGGCTAGATGAATCCTCTGGCCCTCCCACTGTAACTTGCTTAGCTCTCGGGTTTTGTTGAATATGTGCTGCTTATCCCAAAAATCCAACAGGCGGAAGATAATAGGCCATGGATGAGTCCCAGGTGGAGGTACGGGACACAGGGATCGGTGGGCCAGCTCAATTATGAAGTCAGGGCCATTAGGGGAAGGGCCTGCAAGCTTGCAGCACAAATATTGTATAATTAGGATTGGTGACAGCCCTTCTTCCCTTTCCGGGAGGCCCAAAATTACTAAATTATTTCACCTTGACCCCCCTTTGAGGTCCTCCATCTTTGATTCCATTGCCTTGCAACGATGTCAGAGCTGGGTCAGTTCGGGGTCGGTCTTCACTCTCCAATCATCAAGAGAAAAATATACAAGCTTCACAGTCACTAATACACTGTGTTAGGATTGCCAGTGAGGAGGTGATGGACTGCACAGAGCTTGCTAGCATTTCTAAAGTTGCTTTAAGGGGAGAAGTCCCTTCTAGGAACTTCTCCTTTGTGAGCGTGGCCTGGGAGCTTGCGCTGGCTTGTGCCCTTGCAGGAGTTGCCTTTGAATGCTTTGTGGTCTTGTCTTGAGTTGGGGTGGATGGCAGAGTCTGGCGAGGTAAGTTGTCTCGCATTTCTGCCTCCATTCCAGGGGATTTCTTGTTCAGTGATGCTCTAGGCAAGTTTTTAAATATAGGGTATGCCAGATTGTGATTTTAAAATCCCCAAAGTATCCGAAACCTTAGGTTAATTGAAGAGTGGAATGGGAGCAAAAGGAGAGACGTCTGTTCAGGTGGCTATCACGTACCCCTTCATTATTATGTATTTTTAACCCTAGCACTTAATATCAGTATTATTATGTATTGTATGTACTAGATTTATTTTCAAATGTCTCCTGGGTTTATTGTATCCCACCAGCCTGCTTATTTATACCCAACGTACTCGTGCCTGTTACTCCTCTGTATAATTTCTTGTTGACATGGAGCCTTTGTAAAACAGACCCTGGCTCAAAGGTCTTAATTCCAAGATTCAATAAATAAATAAATACTCTGCCATAACGCCATCCGTTTTGGCATTGCATTTGTCTGATTGATAATTTGGATACTCAGTACCCCCATTCTGTCTGTTTCTGTTGGGCCTTTGTTGCACTGATCTCATCATCCTCCATTGTTAGCTGAACCACAAGTTGAGAAACTTTCTGCAAGACATTAATATGCATTAATTAATGGCACACCTTCATATTCAAAAGTTTCCTATCAATTATGTCATTAAATTTTGAATGTAATTGTTATGTATGTTTTAGTGTGGCCACAGAGACAGCCCTGGAGCATCTCATTGCCTTGTAGTGTACTGTGGTTTGTTCAAGGCCACAGAGGTAGCCCTGGAACATCTCATTGACTTGTAGTGTACTGTGGTTTGCTCAAGGCCACAGAGGCAGCCCTGGAACATCTCACTGACTTATAGTGTACTGTGGTTTTCTCAAGGCCACAGAGGCAGCCCTGGAATATCTCATTGCCTTGTAGTGTACTGTGGTTTGCTCAAGGCCACAGAGGTAGCCCTGGAACATCTCATTGCCTTATAGTGTACTGTGGTTTGTTCAAGGCCACAGAGGCAGCCCTGGAACACCTCACTGCCTTGTAGTGTACTGTGGTTTGCTCAAGGCCACAGAGGCAGCTCTGAAACATCTCATTGCCTTGTAGTGTACTGTGGTTTGCTCAAGGCCACAGAGGCAGCCCTGGAACATCTCACTGCCTTGTAGTGTACTGTGGTTTGCTCAAGGCCACAGGAGCAGCCCTGGAACATCTCACTGCCTTGTAGTGTACTGTGGTTTGCTCAAGGCCACAGGAGCAGCCCTGGAACATCTCATTTCCTTGTAGTGTACTGTGGTTTGCTCAAGGCCACAAAGACAGCCCTGGAACATCTCATTGCCTTGTAGTGTACTGTGGTTTGCTCAAGGACACAGAGGCAGCCCTGGAGCATCTCATTGTCTTGTAGTGTACTGTGATTTCCTCAAGGACACAGAGGCAGCCCTGGAGCATCTCATTGCCTTGTAGTGTACTGTGGTTTGCTCAAGGCCACAGAGGCAGCCTGGAACATCTGACTGCCTTGTAGTGTACTGTGGTTTGCTCAAGGCCACAGAGGCAGCCCTGGAACATCTCGTTGCCTTGTAGTGTACTGTGGTTTGCTCAAGACCACAGAGGCAGCCCTGGAACATCTCACCACTTTGTAGTGTACTGTGGTTTGTTCAAGACCACAGAGGAAGCCCCAGAACATCATTGCCTTGTAGTGTGCCATGGCTTGCTCAAGCCCACAGAGGTAGCCCCAGAACATTTCACTGCCATGCAGTGTACTGTGACTTGCTCAAGGACATAGAGGCAACACTGGACCATGTTGCTACTGGTGCATGTGATGTCAAAGATGCCCACGTAGTGCATACTGTCACCTTGTGTGGATGTTCTTTACATGGTCAAATCTATCTGTAGAGGGCAGAGTGAAATCATGATTCTGGCCACTGCAAGGAAGTTCTGTATATCCAGCATTACAGTCCCGTTTTTGCACATTTCACAGACAGCATTGCTATGTGGTAGTAGTATAAAGGTGGTGGTATCTCAATCTGCAAATCTCCTCCAAATGATGTGGATAAATGCCACAAAAATGCACAATATTTATACAGTAGGACAGGTAGAGCAAGTGGGGCCATGAATTGTGACAAATCACAAGCTGGGGATTAAGGAGCAGAAAAATCAAATGTTGAGGATACGAGAGTGGTTAACATGAGACGCAATATTAGCCAATCAGCTCCAAAATTATGGCTGTCTTGAAGTCGGGGAACAGTATACAATAGGGGCTTTGTCGAACTTGAAAAATGACGTTACATACTGTACATCTAACTTAGAAGCAATACTCTGTATCTCTGCATATGGCATTGAAGGTGACTACCAGATTTAGAAATGCATACTTTTATGGACCCCAAATGTAATCAAACCTAACAGGAAGAGAAAAGCAGTAATACAACTGAAGAGCAGCACACCTGTGAGCAGAAAGAGAGGGGGAAAGGAAAGTGCCATACCACCAGTAAATACTAGATTTTCAGAAAGAAGCACAAAAAATTAATGGTAAGACAATATTGTTTTATAAAGTTCTTTTTTTTAACAAACAGATCACTAGGCACAAGGGGCTGGATATTCAAACTGCGCCATTCTGAGGCGCAAGCCCTTGCGCTGCTCAAAATAGTTGCGCAGGGGTGTGGCCAGGGCGATATTCAAAGGAGTTGCACTATTGAGCAACTCCTTTGAATATCACCCCCCAGCCACAGCCACTGTGCATGGCGCAGTGGAACTTGTGCCACCGCAAGTTGTCAGAGTGGAGCATTCAACTTGCGGTGGCTAGCACCATTGCGCCACGCAAAATCGACGATATTCAAAAAGGTGACATGCAATGGGGCCATAATTCATGCAAGGCACAGAGGGGCTATTTGCATCTGATTATGGCCCCATTTGCATGCTATTATAGTAGCGCGCCGATCCGAGTACTCGCCTTGGCGCCTGCCAGGCAGCAGCTATCGGGGACCGACGCATCCTGCAGCCCAATCGTGGGCAGTACGTGTGCCCCCTCCTCCCGTGACATATTCCTGGTGGTCCAGTGGACCAAATGCCGATCGTGAGGCGGTATATAACAATTCCCACCCCTCCCTGCTCACATCCCTGGTGGTCCAGTGGACCGATAAGCCCGATCACGGGCTGCATAGATGTAAAATAACCTTCAACTTATCCCTGCTGGTCCAGTGGACCGATCAGCCCGATCGTGGCTGCATAGATGTAAATAACCCCACGCCCCAAGACCATATCCCTGGTGATCTAGTGTCGCTCCCACCCCACCCACCCACGAAGCCCCACTCACCCCGCCCCCACAGCCGGCGGCGGTAGTATCCCACCCGCCTGCCGCCAGCAGCTGCCCGACTGATTGTTCGTAGGGCTGCACGCTCATTGGTGCAGAGCAAGAGCCAATGGGCGACAGCCCATACTGTACAAGGCAGTCCAGATTTGTGAATGAATTGGCTCTTGCTCTGCACTATGGGCGGTAGCTCTACCGGAAGTCAGTCGGGCGTGCGGCGGGGCGGCAGGTGGTGGATGCTGTTGCTCCGCCGCTGCGGGGAGCGGTGGTGGGGCTTCGTGGGTGGGTGGGTGGGGGGACACTAGATCACCAGGGATATGGTCTTGGGGCGGGGGTTATTTACATCTATGCAGCCCGCGATCGGGCTTATCGGTCCACTGGACCACCATGGATATGTTGGGGGGATACCTGCTGCCCACGATCGGGCCAGTGGGGGTGGGGGATTTTCACACCTTGCCCGTGATCGGGCTGCAGGGGAGGGATAGGGATTGGGTTAGGCCAGCCACAGGTGGCAGCTGCTGTGTTGCGCCCTGCAATACAGCAGATCACCTGTGGGTGGCCCTCGACTTAAGCCTTTTTTTTTTGGCTTAAAGTCCTGCAGGCGCAGGTTGGGGGTTGCGCCTGCACAACTCTGCACAGCCCAGCTGAATATCGGGCTTTGCAATTTATGCATGGTTTCTCCCCCCCTCCAGTTCAGCATGCATTCATTTGCATTGCACTGTTGCTCAGCACGTTTTCTGTGACACAACTGCCTCCTGCTGAATATCGCAGAATAGAGCAAGTTTGGACTTGCGCAGGCGCAACCCTTTTGAATATCTGGCCCATAATCTACATTATCAGTGGGAAATAATAAAAAAATACCTTACACTACAAGCCGCCAAGGACCGAGGTGAAATCACAACAGTCCACAGCTCGAAACAAACCCCTTTATTTTGTATAATTGCTGTGGTGAAAAAATGATCTCCAACAATTATACAAAAAAAAGGATGGGTAGGTGGTCAAAACTTGTGTTTTACATACTGCCTCATGATACAATCCCTTAATAAACCCCTAGAGCTTTGCTCTTGGGGTTTATGTGGCTTCCCACCCTTTGGTGGGGGTGTAAAATTCTCGTTATTACCACCTACCCATCCATTATTCTCTATGTATTATTGTTCTGAATAATAGGTATTCAAATAGTAATCAGCTGATATGTTTTTCATATAAAGCCATGAATCTAATATACAAATGTACCCTTGTTCACTAAATACTGTATTTACTGATTTATAATGTTACCGCTATTTATGTTTATACAAACTACCAAAAAATGTTAAGTAACTTGATAGAAACTGACCTTAAAGCTAGATAAATGTTGATCACAAGTTTTAAAAATATTTTTATTTTTCCAGGTGTGCCCCAGTCCTATTTTTCCAGATGGGCACCCTGCACCTCAGATAGACCCTGATAAGTGTAGTTCGCAGGCAGGCAATATTCTAAGTATTTTGATTCTAATTGCATTTCTTGTTTTCAAATAGTGTGATATTATCTCCAGAGACAATGAACCATCCTTTTGTAAAGAGAGTATAGACAACCCCATTTCTGTGTCCCATGCGCAGGAGAGGGCAGCAGCACAGGACAGGGTAGCACCCGAGCAGCAGGACCATCAAAATGAAACTGAAGCACCAGAACAGCTGGCCTGCCCAGAGGATGTGGAAGCACCAAAGCAGCTGGTTTGTCCAGAGGACGATGAATCACCCAAGCAGCAGACAGGCTCAGAGGACCAGGAGGTACCTGAGCAGCAGGTGTAGGGTACTTGAGGGGAAAGAGCAGCTACAGAGCACCAAGAAACAGGGGCTGATATGAAAACAGCTATACACAGAACATGAAACACAGTGGAAAGAGAGAGAGAGAGAGAGAGAGACACACACACACATACACACACACACACACACACATTTGAGCAGTCTGTGCAGAAGAGCATAAAAGAATAGAAGCATGAACTCCAACAAGTGAGGGAGCCCATGGAACACCTAAAGGCATGGAAACTCCATCTGTAGAGAATGATTCAAGACCTGAAAAGTGGAATGAGAGATGCAGCAGCAAATGTCAGTGCCATGGAGAGCAACACCACTGGAGAGACGCAGTACAGCTAGTCTTTCAGAAGACACCAACAATATCTATTTTTTTCAAAGTTTCAAAGTTTTGTTAGGGATAAGTCATTGAGCTGAGGCTCATTTGAAATAATGCCCCTATATACAGTACATTTCTACCACAGTTACATCATAGAAGGTACAGTATACTAACATACTAAAATGCCAGCAGAGTAGGCCTTATGGTCTATCGAGTCTTCTCAAGGATCTGTACCCTTTTGAGATACCGTTGCTGCTTTCCCCACTTCCCCCATGGAACCCCCATCCCCGACTGAAGTTCCCCTCCAGTTTTGGCATTACTCAGTTTCACCCTCCCCTTATAACTGTCCCATCCTTGCTTGAACCACTCCATAGTATCTACATCCACCAGTTCTGCAGGCAGTGCATTCCAGGGTTCCACCACCCTCTCAGTGAAGTAATGCATCCTTGTCTCTTCCCTGAGTTTCCCACCAACCAGCCTCAATTGGTGCCCCTTGGTGGCCATCGCCTCCTTCTACTGGAACACCCTATCTAGGTTTACCCTATTTACCACCTTAAGATACTTGGTATAAGAACAAAGTCTTAAAAAAACAAGTTATACATATATTGTCATAGAAATGTATTCATTTCAAACAGTTCTATAAGCAATTAAAATAGATAGTTTTATAATTCATTAGAATATTTGAGTGATCTCCTACAGCCAGAAGAAGAGGAAAGGCAGAGGAAATGAGAGACTCGCTGCAAGACAGTGACACAGAACCACAGGCAATGGGAGATGAAAGAGTACCAATATCAGTTTCCCTGAGAACAGTCCATGGTCACATCACAGGTACAATGAACATTCTGCTAGATATGGACATTGTGCCTTTCACAAGGGAAAAAGAAAGGGATCTCAGTTGTTGGAGCTGAAACAAACCCGAACACTTTGCAACACTGATTTTTCATTCCCTTGTGCCATAAAACATATATATGCAATCGCCAAATACAGTAAACTATGATGGCACAAGGGCCAAAAAGGGTAGCCCAGAAACCTGATCTATGTTATCTTGACTCATGTCAGGTGGCACTTTGATTTAACACCACTAATTTTCTGTGTAGTTAATATCTTTATTGAAAAGCAGGCAATGATATAAACAACGGGAGTGCACCTCTGTAGAGGAGTTTGAGTAACCTGAAAACTCATTTTTGGCGAATAACTTTTTGGATGGTTATTATATTGTAACTTGCTGACTGTGTTGTGGTTTTATACTTATTTATTTTGATTTTAATGGTTGATGTTTGTGTGTTATGATCTTATTTATTTGTACTATTGGATTTGGTATTTGGTGTTACTGTTTTAATGTGTTCAGTGCCTTGAAAAATGAAAGGCGCTTCATAAATACATTTATTATTATTATTAATAACATAAAAATCAGTTACCATTTGTGTGACTGGACAACTGAATGGTCATCATTAACATGCAAAAGCATATGAACAAGTTCATCCTCACCTCATTCTCGATGTGAATTACTACAGAAACATATATAATCCTGGCCATACATTGGAAGTAAAGAACTATGAACTGTCAGTGTAAAAAGGAAAGCTCAACAACAGACTATGGTAAACACAAGGATTGGGCACTCACCAGCCTCTTCAAATAGAACTCCACAGCCTGGATAAATATTCCTAAGATTTCATTTAAAAAACATCCATTTTCAGACACACACAAAATTCTGAGCAAGCCTTTTGCATTTTGGATCATACAATCCTTTATCAAAGGCTAGTGCATCAGTGAACAATTGCCCTACATATAGTCAGAGACTAACTGACAAAAAATTATGTCACATTTCAGCTTCAAAATGATAGGTGCAAAGTTAATAAAAACATTGAAATCACAATACCATATGCAGTCTTCCAATCAACTTGTGAAAATTGCAAAACATCACTATGAAATTCATTCAAAGGACCGGAGGGTAAAAAGCCAAGAAGGGGAAGGGAAGGAAGGAACAAACAAGAAATCAGAATAAAACCATTATGACAAATCCCATTGAAAAAGCAGCAGGGTTGAAATATATAACATACAAACTTACAAAAATGGCAGCAGAATCTGGCCTCATGGCTATCAAGTCTGCTTGAATGCATAGCTAGCGCCTTAGAATCCTGCTGCATTCCCTTCACTCCTATTCTATTACGCCTTAGCCTTACCCTATCCCAACCCCTCTTAAAGCTGTCTACCATCTTGCAGGCCGCTACCTCACCCGACAAGGAGTTCCACTTATCTACCACTCTTTCCACGAAAAAAATGTCTCCTCATCTCTCTTCTGAATCTATCCCCCTCCAGCCTCAGCTGATGTGTTCTCATGTCCCTCCCCTTTATCCTCTGGAAAATCCTCTCTGTGTTAGTCTTGTTTATTCCCTACAGATACTTAAAGGCCTCAATCATATCTCGTCAGTCCCTCCTCTCTTCCAGAGAGTACATATTCAGCTCCCCCAGCCTTTCCTCGAATGGCTTGCCCTCCAATCCCTGGATCATTTTCTTTTTTTTTTTAAATTCAAGTTTATTGAAGTAGTGTTGGCACAAAGATAGTAACCACATCATACAAATGGTAACCTGTAATCTTGCAGTGCCACTTACAATGCACCATCGCAGATTAAGCAAAACATTTTTAACAATATAGGCCCCCCTCTGTTTGGTTACCTTGCCTGCCCTCTTACTCCCCCCACCCTCCCCTCCCTAAAACTATGAGGGTTAAGATGGATCTGCCCGTCAGCGTACATGCCAGGGTCAACTAGTCTTGCATTGGTTGACTAAGATATAAGCAAGTAGAGTGCTTGGAAGGGACTCCATACCAGCTCAAATTTCGCAAGGCTACCCCTTCTCAAGGCCCTGAATTTTTCCATGTTTAAATTGAAAAGTAGTTCTTGTAACCATTCTACATAATTAGGTGAAGTATTATCCAGCCAGTGTTTTAACACTATTTTCTTGACTGAAGATGAGATCAAGGCCATATAATATCTTCAGGCTTTTACAGCGATACCAGTATAATCACCAATCAGGCAAATTTCTGGGGTAAAGTAATGCTCGATGCCCAGCAGGGGATCCGCCTTGTGTTTAATTTGGTCCCACAGCTCTTTTACCAGTGGGCAATCCCAGAAAATGTGAAACAGGTCTCCATCAGCCTGAAGACAATGGAAGCATGACTGGTCAGATCTACGTCCGACTTTATGCAATTTGGAACGAGTCCAGAACAAATTGTTTAAAAAATGGTATTGCATGATGCGTAATCTGTCCTGGGTGATATACTGGTACGTGTGTCACCAGATAACATCCCAGTTCCTTCCTTGGTCCCCAAAATGACTCGCCCAGAATCTAGGTTTATTATCGGTGTCCGCATAAACTTGGTCAAACAGTGCCTTATAGACCTTGAAACCGATGTGGCTCCCAGGCCAGTATGGGCAGGGATTCAAACCATTCCCATTAGCCTTTCTCTCTTAAATTGTTCTTAAATTTCTCTAACAAGTGTTTGAGTTGGTATATTTTGAAGGTTTGGTTAGGGCCTATGCTATACTTTACTAGAATTTCTGCCACTGTGAGACACCTGTCCCCTTGCACGATATCAACAATCTTTAACCCTTTCAAGAAGGGAAGCCAGGTTTCGCTTATCATTTTCCCCCTAATCCTTAGATTGGGATTATGACATATTGGCTGGTATTTATATGCACACGGAGAATAGCGGAGGGAAGCACATAACTGCATGTGTGTGCGTAAGGAATCTTTAATTGGGGTGGCTGCTAGCCTAGAAGGGAGAGTCCTTAACGGGGAATGAAGGAGAGCTTTCGGGTCTACACCCACCCGCTTTATCAACTCTTTTTCCAATTCAATCCAGGACGGTACATACGGCAGTAGTTCCAAGTCCCTGGGGGGCAGGAACCAACGTAAATACTTACAGAGACTACTTGCCCAGAGATATAACCTGAAGTGTGGTAACCTTAAACCAGCTCTCTCCTTGGGGGCGGCAAGTTTGTGACAAGCTCTACGGGGAGATTTTCTTCCCCAGATAAACTCCAAGATAGTTGAGTGTAGTGCTTTGTGCCATTTTAAAGGCAACCAAACATTGAGCATATTTAAGGGATAAAAAATCCTCGGCAGAACATTCGTCTTGATTATATTTATCCTTCCCCAAAGAGAGAGAACGGAAGTCTGCCCCATCTGTCCAGGTCTTGTTTTCTAGTTACCTTAAGGGCGTCCAAATTAAGTCTCACCATTTTGACCTCTGATCTTGCCAAAACAATAACAAGATATCTCAGGACGAGTGGGGCCCACTGTATACCCAGTTCCGACATATCAGACTTGAAAAGTTTCATATTAAGGGGGAATATTTGGGTTTTCTCTATGTTAATTTTGTAGTTAGATAACTTGCCATAATTCGCAATGGTCTCTAGAACCACCGGTACTGAATCTCGGGGGTGGCTAATGTGGAGTAAGATGTCATCCGCAAATGCTGAGATCTTAAATTCCTGCGCCCCAATTTTTATCCCCATAATCCTGGGATCCTGCCTAATCTTACATAACAGGGGCTCTAGGTATAAATTGAACAAAAGAGGGGATAAAGGACATCCCTGTTTGGTGCCCGATAACAATGGTAAGTTTGCTGAAAATACTCCATTGCAGTATATTTTTGCGGACGGGGATCTATATAAGGCAAACACCCAATTAATGAATAGAGGAGGGAAGCCAAATTCCTCCATAGTCAAGGACAGAAACCTCCAATCTACTCTTTCAAATGCTTTCTCAGCATCGACAGACATCTGTCCGCATGGGGCTTTGCTATCCTTAGATGCTGAGAAAATGTGAGATAATTTACGGAAATGGTCTGATGCCATTCTACCGTTCATGAATCCCACCTAGTCTCGATGGATTAGACTAGGAAGGACCTTAGCTAAACGGGCTGCTAGTATTTTCGCTAATATCTTAACATCATAATTAAATAAGACTATGGGCCTATAGTTTGGGACCTTGTCAAGTTCTTTCCCTTCTTTAGGGATAAGCACAATCAAAGACTCAAAAAGGTGACCATCAACAATTTCAGAAGTAAGAATACTATGGAATAGCCTTTTTAACCCTGGGCATAGCTGGTTCCTAAAGCATTTGTAAAAGTTCAGAGAGAAACCATCTGGCCCAGGGGCTTTGTCTGCTGGAAGCATCTCTATTGCATTTAAAATTTCAGATTCTGATATGGGGAGGAGAGCCTCTCCTTCTGGTCCTCGCGTACTAGAGGCAAATCACACGTAGAAAGATAGGCCCTCACCACCTCGCTACTTGGCCCATTGGGCATAGGGCTATACAAGTCCCTATAATATTCCTCAAATTCTTTTACAATCTCACGGGGGGTGGTTTTGATGGACCTGTCTGCAAGGGAGGATATACTTTGGATAATTCTGGATGTTTCGGTTGCTGTGAGTCGCATAGCAAGAAGGCGGCCTGCTTTCTCCCCTTGATCTAGATATAGGGCTTTCATTTTATTCATGGCATATTCTGCTTTATCTCTCAGAGTCTCATTATATTGTCTCCGGAGCCTAACTAACTTCTCCCTAGTTTCCGCCGGAGTGTTTTTTGATAGAGCATTCTCTATTTCTCTGATCTGGCTCAACAGTTGTCTGGCCCAACTCTCTCTCTTTTTCTTCCTTACTGCAGCGATCTTGATAAACTCCCCCCTTAACACACATTTCAGCGCACTCCATTCTATATCTTCCCTACCCGTCGTGTTGCAATTTTCCTTCTCGTGTTGTACGATTCTCTGGCTTATACTATCTCTAGTCCCCGCTGAGTGGAGAAGTTGATTGTTTAATTTCCAGATGGGTTGCTTAGGTGTGTTAGGGGCAAGGTTAAGGGTACAGCAAACCATGGAGTGGTCCGAGATGACCCCTGGAGTAATTTTACAATCTATCAAACCAGGAAGCATGCCCTGACTCATCAAGAAATAGTCTATGCGAGACCTGGTTTTGTGGACCTCCGATAGGAATGTGAATTCCTTTTTAGAGGGGCACAAAACCCTCCATGGGTCACATAGGCCCAGATTGTCTAATAGATCTCTGATGGCTCTCTGGGCCGGAGAGAGACCCCTACCTCGCTTACCTTCTCTATCCAGTTCTGGGTTAAAAACAAGGTTCCAATCGCCACCTCACAACATAGGAAGGTGAAGAAAGGGGGACAGGACTTTTAATAGTTCCGTAAAGAAACCGGGAGAGTCCCCGTTTGGGCCATATACACTACCCATCACGATCCTTGTTTGATTTATGTGGCCTACTACTATTATGTACCGTCCCGGGATCTGCTAATTTCTCCACACACAAAGGAACAGTCCTAGTTATTAAAATAGCTACCCCCTACTGGCAGTACTATCACCTCCGGCGTATACCTGACCCATAAACTGATGCCTCAGTACGTTAGATTACCTCTCCAATAAATGTGTTTCTTGCAAACATATTATTTGGGCCTTTTGCAACTGCAGGTGTCTCAAAGCCTTGTATCTCTTTAACTCCTTCCTCGCCCCTTTAATATTCCACGTGATGAATTTGTATATACTACCCATTCTCCATAAATTCCTTATGTAATCCACGTGTGTTTGACCGCACCCTAGCTCTCCCTTCCTCTCCTGGCACCCCCTGATGAGCAGATCCATCTGAGCAGTTTCTCATTGACCTCCTATCAATCTGCCCCCCCTCGTCCACTCTATCCCTTTTTCTGAAACCAGGAATACTCCTAGCAACTCCCTTATCCCCTCCTACTATTGTTGCCTTAAACCTTAAATTTGCCCAATAAAGATTCCCACCTCCTCCCATCAACAAAACCTTCTCTCGGCCCATGAATTCCCAGGCTTCAACCCTCCCGAACCCCCTCCATCCTCCCCCTCCCGCTGTCAACATAACTGCCTACTTGTCAGGTGAAAGCCTTTTGTGGTATGAGCCCCTTGACATACACCTCCCAAACCTAACTATTTAGTGTAACACCTGAGACAATATACTCAGCATCTCTAATTGCCTCTCCCTAAGGCCAAGTTAAACTTAGGACTGATACCCTCCAACACAGGCTATTAACAAATTTTAGCCATCCCAGGTAGTACTAACCTGAAAAGAAAAAGAAAAAAAAATATATATATATAAAAACGGTTCTTCATTATGGTTCAGGGAGAAATGTCACTACTTTAACATCCTTGTGAACACACTCCTAATCCCCCTGAAATAAATCCTCCATTCTTTAACCAACTTTTATCATACCTATAAACTTACAAACATTGCCACTTGTTGCACAAATCCCCCACAATTTAAACAAAAAAGACCATGTAAAAACAGCCCAGAAGATCGAGCGCTCCAAACCAAAAATGAGAGACCAAGCGGGGGAAAGTTAAACATAAATCAGTTTGCATGACTCTCGAAAAGTCAGGTCTCTCTAGGTACAACTGCGCCCCGAGCCCCTATTCGAGAAAGCACATTCTCAAGGGAGAAAAAGAAAAAAGGAGGAAAAGGAGCAATAAAAGCTCGGGTTATGTGATGGGAAAGGAGCGGAATCTATCCAACTTTCGAGCCCCAATGTCAAAGGCTCTGGAAGGTCCAAGTAGTACAGGAGCTCCCTCTAGTGGTTAGTGTGCAAAAAAAAAAAAACAGACTGTCCGCTTAGAAAGGCGTCAAAAGTGCTACAATTGGCGACTGTCCAAGATAGAAGCCCTCTCCAATCTGATTCCAGGCAGTCGGGCCATGCTGCTAGGGTCCACAGGGAGCACTCCTTCAACCTACTTCTGATGCTCCCGAGCGGCAAGTGAAGCAGCCCCCGAGGACTCCCTAGGAAACAGAAGCCGTACCCAAGTATTGGAAAGAGACGTCCAGAGTGAGGTGCCAAGGACTGGCACAGGATATGGGGCTACTGGGAACAAGAAAGGACCAAGTCCAGACTTCTATTTGGCGAGTGGTGGTGAGAGCAAATCGCCTCAAGTGCTTCATGCATTAAAGCTGGTGAGCATCAAGGAGTGGTACTTTAAAGCTTGCCGATCATCACCTTTCCTCTTCCTTCCAATATTGCTCTGGAATCTCGATCAAGCCCCGAATTTCACTTTCATACTAGTTCGCCAGAATCGTAACAATAAAAAAGAAACCATTACTGCCAGTGTAGCTTGGGCTTAATTTGAGAACGCAACAGCCCCCAACTATTACTATTATTTGGCACCATACACCTGATGAGAGAGCTCTGTAGTTTCCTGTGACCCCCCGGTTCTTCGTATCATAGGAAGAACCTAGGCTACATCATTCTGTACATTTGGCTGATTGGATTTAATTCTTTAGTACTCTCCGGGTCGATACTCTTTATGGGCTAAAAACCCCGCGTTCACTTTTGTTTGAACAGGTCCGGAAGGGCTTCCTGCAACCCTTTAGCTGCTGACTGGGCATTCTCATAGCTGGACCATTGGCCGGACAGAGCCACTTGTAGCCGTGCAGGGTACCCCATTCTAAAACGGATGCCAACGGCTTTTAATTTCATTACAATGTGATGATACTCCGCTCTTCTTTGACGCACCGATAGCGGGAGATCCTGGGTGATTCTCAGCAAGGTGCCCTCCCATCTCACTTCTTTAAGTTCTTTAACCTTCGCTGAAACAAACTGCCTCTCTTGGAAATTTAGAAAGCGGAATATCAGCGTACGAGGCGGAGAACCAGTGGGAGGCATAGCCCACAGAGCCTGGTGTGCTCTCTCAATTGTGTAGTTCTCGCCAAAGGGCATGGGGCCTGCGATCAGATGGAGGAATTTTTGGATGAAAGCAACTGCATCGGATCCCTCTTCCTTCTCAGGGAGACTGATTATAATCATGTTGTTCCGCCTGCTTCGTCCCTCCAGATCTTCAATTTTCAGTTCCATTTTACTGACTTTCTGTTTCAACTGAATTAAGTCTGGTTCTTGTTTAGCAATCCATTTCTCCAGAGAGGTAACTTTTGCTTCTGTATCTCCCATTCGGCGAGACAAATCCTCGAGAGCCTGTGTTACTGCCTTCAGCTCTTCGGTCACCGAGCACAATTCAGCACAAAAAGGCTTAATTTCTGCTAAAAATTGTGCCAGCGTCAGGGGCTCGTTCCCTGGGTTGCAGCTTTCACTTTCTAGACCTCCTGCAAGCGCAGAAGTTCTGGCTTTTTTCAGCAAGGCCTTGGCTGGGGACGCCGGCGGAGTATGTTTTAGCGTGGATTTTCTCATTTCTACTTCCATCTGCTCCCAATTTCCTTACAAAGTGTTCTGGCAGCTTTCAGGTGTACAGAACAGAAACAGCACTTGATGTAACTCCTTTGTTGCAGTATAAAAAATGGCTTATAATGGAGCAGGAGGCTGGAGCAGATCAATCACGCAGCTTTCATGGAACCTGCATCATGTGACTCCCCTGGATCATTTTCTAGCTCTACGATGTACCCCCTCCAACAATCTGATGTTCTTCTTCAGGATCAGGCACCAGTACTGCATGTAGTACTTTGGGTGGGGCCTGACCAGTGACCTATACAGGGGCAGGATAACCTCCCTACTTCTGGAGGAGATCCCTCTAGCTATATACCCCAGCATTGTGTTGGCTTTTGCCACCACTCTTCTGCATTAAACAGACTTGTTCACGATCCCTGTTATGATCACTCCTAGGTCCTTCTCTTCTGTGGAGCAATCCAACTGAATCCCATTAAAAGGTGATAAGAAATGTTTTTTACACCTCTAGATGCCCTCCAGTTGTTCTTTTATTGGATACCCAGTATTCTGATATAATTATAGCCTTTTTTTGTTAAATTAATAATCTAATTTTGTTGCTTTTGTAACTACCCTGACTCCCTCTTTCCTCAGCTGTTGCTGCTGTCTCTTTTCGTACTGCCTGAACATTCTATGACAATACAAACTCCTTTCCAGGCCATTCAGATGAATGGCTTAAAATAGGAGTCTGTGATGTCGTAGAATGTATTAGAGATATGAAAATCAAGAGCAGTAGCTGGTGAGAAGAGTGGAACTCACTGTAGATCTGAAGGCATCCCAAAGATACATTATTTATTTATCAAAAAATCATCAAAGCATATCAGAATACATAACTGGAATGGAAAGGAAGATGGAAGGACAGTTAAATATATAAAAATAATTTCCTATCTCCTTTAAGTGATAATCCCTCCCCTGGTTCTAGGCACTGAAGTGCAGAACCTTGCACTTCTTGGCATTGAAACCCAGCTGTTATTTATCTGCCCTCTCCTGCAGTTTAATCAGGTCCTCATGAAACCTCTCCCCCCCATGTCATCTACCACACCTCCCATCCTGGTATCATCTGTGAGGAGACTGATTTTGCTCCAGATCCCATTCAAGATATCTACAATGAAAATCCTGAACAGTACCGGTCCCAGCACGGATCGCAGTGGTACTCCACTCGTCATCACTCTCGGTGATGAGAGTTACCACCCTACCACCACCATTTGCTGTCTTCGTCTCAGACAGTTCCTGGTCCAGGTCACCATTTTTGGTCCTGCTCCCACATACACCAGGTCCTCCCAATCTCCCATCCAACACTGAATCAAAGGCCTGACTGAAGTCCAAGTACAGGATATCCACAGCATAGCCCTTGCCCAGTTTCCATGTTATCCAGTCATAGAACTCTACCAGGTTTGTCTGGCATGATCTGCTCATGACAAACCCATGTTGCTGGTCGTCCTGGATACCATTTTCTTCCAAGAACCTTACAGACCTCTCCTTTAGGATGATCTTCATAAGTTTACCCATGATCAAGGTGAGGCTCACTGGCCTGTAGTTCCCTGGTTCATCCTTTGCCCAGCTTTTATGGATGGGCACCACGTGAGCCATCCTCCAGTCCTGTGGTACACATCCTGTGTCCAGGTATTGAACAGGTCTGCCTGCAGCCCCACAACGACCTCTATCAGCTCCCTCAATACTCTAGAGTGAATACCATCTGGCCCAGGTACTTTGTCCACTCTTAATGCCCTCAACCCCTCCAGCACCCTGCCCTCTGTAATCGCTACATCTGTCATTCCCCAACCCACCCCCACTTGCCTGAGATGTTTGCCCCCCCTTCTACTGCATGAACACAGAGCAGAAGTACTCATTCAGTGCTTCTGCCTGCCCCCCTTCTCCACCCCCCCATCTTTCTTGATCCTCACAAGCTGGTCTTTGCTTCACCTTGTCTTGCCTATGTAATGGAAGAAGTCTCTGTCCCCTCTTTTGATCCCCTACATCAGTCTCAGCTCTCTAGACACTTTCCCCCCGCCCAGTCTCGTGAATTCGTAGACTTTTCCCTGTATAAGTCTCTCCTCCCTTTTTTTCCTATACTTCCAAAATGCCATCCTTTTGGCTATCACCCCTTCCCTGACCTCTGGTGACAGCCAACTGGGTTTCTTTGCCCTGACCTTCTTGGTTTGTTTGCTAGTACAGGTCTATGATGCCTCCGCCAGCCCTCCCCTTATTATATTCCATTTTTGATCTCCATCCATGTGTTGTTGGATATCTGCTAGTTGCTTGGCAAAGGACCTGAGGGTAAAAAGCCAAGAAGGGGAAGGGGGGAGGGAAGATTGTGTTTTCTACATATGCATGAACCTTCTGAATTATATACATATTAATACAGCATCCATAAAAAGACATTTCAGATTTAATAAAAATGACAGTGATGTTAACGGTAACCCAGTAAAAAGCATCCTATTACTGGTTAGGAATTGTATCAGAACTTCATAAGGAACAATCAAACGGGTCACATTTTTTCCAAATAGAGGTGTAATTCAAAACCTGTATTGAGACTTGTTTTTTTTTTTTTTTGGTGGCTTTTAGTTCAATAATCCAGAAAGTTTCTCTTTTCAGTAGCAAAGTACTACAATTTGCCACCTTTTGGGTTTTGGTTGACCTTGTTAACAATCGTGAAAGAAAACAGTGATCTTGTTCATTAGTGGCTTCCCCTGTGTGAGTTGACATGACATACAACTAATCCCCATAGTTTGTGGTCCTAATGTGTTCACTGAGCCTTTGTTTAAAAGGGTGCGTCATTTTTCTGACATGGAAAGCATTACACAAACATTGTGTTATGGAAATTACCCCTGCCATGTTGTATGTAGTAAACTGTCTTATTTCAAAATTGCTTTCAGCATCGATACTCGCAAAGGTGTTACATGTCTTTATATGGTGACAGTGCATGTACTTTGTGCAGTGAACACATCCCTTTTTTTTCTCAAGCCAGGTCTGGGATTTTTTGTCAATGAAGTGGCTGTGCATAAGCATAATTTTCAATGTGGGAGCCCTTCTAAATGACATACGTGGTGGTTTCTGTGCTATTGTTCTTAAACCTGGGCCACTAGCCAAAACATTCCAATGTTGTTTAATAATGCCTTCCAACAGTGGATTATGGGCAGAATAGGTTGTCACATAATTAAATTAGCTAGAGTTATTCTCTTCGCGCGCTCTTGTACCTAAAAGATCTGACCTCTCCTGTTGTGCTACTGTTAATCTAACATCTGTGATATAATTCCCATTCTCTCTGTCTTGTGGAGGGAAGGCTATCTATGTCAGGGAGGGAGTTAAAGCAACTGAAGTTCAGGAAATACAGGAGGGAGTGGAATCACTGTGAGTCATCCTGGAAACAGGAAATTACACTGCCATTCACATTCACATTGGCATGATCTACAGACCTCAAGTACAAGGAGAGAAGATGAATGGGATATTACTGGAAGTCATCCAAAAAATGACAGCCAAAGGTGAAGTACTGCTAGTGGGAGACTTCAATATGCCTGATGTGGATTGGAGCACTCAGGCCGCAGCCACAGCCAGGAGCAGAGGAATCTTGGATGCTCCTCAAGGGGTGTGCCTCAAGCAGCTTGTGGCAGAACCCACCAGAGAAGGAGCAATATTGGACCTGGCACTCACCAATGGGGACAGAGTCACTGATGTAATGGTGGGTGGTGTCTGGTGATCACTGTACAGTGTGGTTCAATGTGAGAACAGTGGAGGAGTCAAACATAAGAACATGACAGCATATGGGGACTGCATGATCCTTCTAGTTTGCCTGTTATTTGTCTTAGTCCCCCAAGTATATTCCCTTATTTCAATATTCTGCTATGTCTGTCCAAAGATATTTTGAACTCCTTAACTGTCTTGGCATCCACAACCTCCTTTGGTAGCCTGTTCCATGGCTCCACCACTGTTTTGGTGAAGAAAATGTTTATATTGTTGTCCTCAAATTTCCCTCCCATTAGATGTCTATTGTGGCCTCTAGTATGTGCCTCCTTATTTTCTTGGAAGAGGTTCTGATTTTGCACTGAGTTATACCCTTTAGGTATTTAAAGGTTTCTATTATGTCTCCTCTGTTTCTTCTTTGTTCCAGGGAGTACATGTTTAATTCTTTAAGTCTTGTCTCAT
This sequence comes from Neoceratodus forsteri, assembly GCA_016271365.2. Taxonomy (NCBI): domain Eukaryota; kingdom Metazoa; phylum Chordata; order Ceratodontiformes; family Ceratodontidae; genus Neoceratodus; species Neoceratodus forsteri. The sequence goes on from CM028129.1 coordinate 1,025,891,340, forward strand.
AGGGTTCATGGTGGGGGTCCTGAACCATCTTTGTAGCCCTTCTTTGCACAGTTTCCAGATGGTCTATATCATTTTTAAAGTGGGGTCTCCAGAACTGGACACATGAAAGCAAGAGTCCTGGATTTCAGATGGGTCAACTCTGCAAAAAACTGGGGGAATGTTTCAAGGAAGCCCTGGCAGGAGAAAAAGAAGAAAGGTGATGTAGAGAAACAATGGGCTAACCTCGAGGGAGCCATACAGAGGCAAAAAGCCTTTGTGCTAGGCAACTAAGCAAAACAAAGAGAAAGAAAAAAACACTATGTTTCTCAAAAGATGTGACAGGGAAGGTAAGAGAGAAAAGGTTGGCTTTCAAGAGGTACATGGAGACACAGAGTGTGGAAGACAGGGAACTGTATCTGGAAAAAACAGAGGGAAGTGGGGAAAGCAGTCAGGAGTGTGAAGTCACAAATGGAAGAAAAAAAATAGACAAGGCAATGAAGGAAGGAGACAAGACCTTTTTCAGATACATTAGTGAAAGAAAGAAGACCAGGAGTGGGATTGGTAGGTTAAAAAGGGAGGGAAGGGTGTGTGTGGAGGGAGGCCTAGAAAAAGCAACAATCCTGAATGAATAGTTTTGCTCAGTATTCACAGAAGAAAGGGAAGGAGAAGGATCACTATTGGGTGATAGAAACACCAATAGCAGAGTGGTGGATTCCAGCCCATTTATGGAGGGAAGAGCCTAAGAGAACTTAAGAATCTGAAAGAGGACAAGGCTATGGGGCCGGGTGGGATACATCCCAGAATATTCAAAGAACTTAGAGAGGTGAAGGCAACACCACTAACAGTCCTATTCAACAAATTGATAGAGACATGGGTGGTTCCAGGGGACTGGAGGAGGGCAAATGTAGTCCCTCTCCACAAAAGTGGGAACAGGGAAGAGGCTGGAAACTATAGGCCAGTCAGCCTAACCTCAGTGGTGGGGAAATTAATGGAGTCACTGCTAAAGAAAAGGATTGTGATATTTCTTGAATCCAGTGGAGCACAGGATCTGAGGCAGCATGGATTCACAGTGGGAAGGTCTTGTCAAACAAATCTGATAGATTTCTTTGACTGGGTGACCTGGGAGGTAGATGGGTGGTGGACGTGGCCTACCTAGATTTCAGCAAGTATTTTGACACTGTCCCACATAGGAGGTTGATAAATAAGTTGGGAAGCCTGGGAGTGGGCCCCAAGATGGTAAACTGGGTCAAAAACTGGTTGAGTGGCAAGACACAGAGGGTGGTGATAAATGAAGTTCAATTCGAGGAGATGGGGGTGACCAGTGGAGTGCTACAGGGATCAATGGTGGGGCCAGTGCTCTTTAATGTCTTCATAAGTGACATTGCTGAGAGGCTGGAGGGGAAGATATGACTCTTTGCAGATGATACTAAGATCTGCAAGAGGGTGGACACTCCAGCAGGGGTGGATGGAAAAAAGAAGAAGGATCTAAACATGCTTGAGGAGTGGTTGAGAATGTGGCAGCTACGATTCAATGCAAAGGAGTGAAAAATCATGCATTTGGGGCACAGAAATCTAAGGGAGGAGTACAAGATGGAGGAAAGGTACAGATGGTGACCAATCAAGAAAGGGACATGGGTGTAATCATATCTGATTGTCTAAAGATAACTAAAGAATGTGAGAAGGCTGTGAAGATAGCCAGTGGGATGCTAGGGTGCATAGGGAGAGGTATCATCAGAAGAAAAAAGGAGGTGGTTATGCCACTCTACAGATCACTAGTGAGACCTCATCTGGAGTACTGTGTCCAATTTTGGAGGCTGCATCATCAGAAGGACATAAATAAAATAGAGGCAGCCCAGAGAAGGGCAACAAAAATGGTGCAAGGACTGCACCAAAAGTCATATGAGGAAATACTAGAGGACCTCAATATGTATTCCCTGGAGGAGAGGAGAGGAGAGGAGAGAGAAGGAGGATATGATAGAGACATTCAAGTACATCAGGAGTATAAACAAGGTATAGTAGGGTAGCATCTTTCAGAAAAGAATGTGTAAGAAGAACAAGGGGGGCATGATATGAGGCTAGGGGGTAGGCTCAGGGGCAATGTGAGGAAGTACTTTTTCACAGAAAGAGTAGTGGATGCTTGAAATAGCCTCCTTGCAGATAAAGTGGGGGGACAAATGGTAGGGGAATTCAAAAATGCATTGGATAGACATAAGAGTACTCTCGCAGTAGGAGGAAAAAAGGGTAAGCCGCAGATGAACTAGGGTCTGCAGTATTGCACTAGGTAGGGAAAAGGGGCAGGCTAGGAGGGCTACATGGTCCTTATCTGTCATCACCTTATATATTTCTATGTTGTAATCTTAGTGTCAAATCATCTGCTCCTTTTGGAAAGCCTTTTCTGTGCTGCAGTTCCACTTTAGCCGGAGGAACTGACCTTAACAACAGACTGATGGCAATCAACTAACATAATCACATAATCAAGGGGGAGAAGAAATTAAGTAGCCTAGCATTATAGGGAAGGGCTCATGAACTGTTTTTCCTCTAAATTTGTGTAGCCTGGCCATTAATCCCCCCAATGTTTTTCTGTGTTCCTTTCAAAAGAAGTAGGATGTCTGTTTAAATAAGTTTCCACAAGTCAGTGTGTAAAACAAACTGCTCAAGACATCATCTAAGTCATGATCCCATGTCATTCAATGAATCATGGAGTTTGGTAATGTAAAGTTGCACTGTTGTGCACTATAATCCATAAAGCATGCCTGGACTATATAATAAAATAAAACAAGCACAAGAGTAAGTACAGTAATATTTTCATGAACTTTACCTCAACATATGCACACAATCAGTGTACTAAAACATTACCTGGCAATGCCTCATAGGTGAACAAGAATATATATGCCTAAGTTTACTAGTGTGAAGCATACAGTTTAAAACTGTATGGCTGGAATCCAGGACTGGGTGTCCTCTAGTTGGCTGAGACACAATGGCGACAAGATTGGGTGCTAGTGATTGAGTCTGGTCGCAGGTGGGATTTGGGTGCATTTGGCATGGGAACAGGGTTATTCCCTCTCTCTGCTCCATTGGCTGCATCTACTAAGGTAAAAAATCTAAGCATTATACTTGATGATGGATTGGCACTTGAGGCTCAGGTGTCATCCGCTGTGGTGTCTGCAACCTTAGGAATATCATCCAGATCAAAGCCTTAATTCTGGCTGATGACCTGCCTTCACTAGTACATGATTTTGTTACATCTATACTCAACTACTGCAATGCTCTTTATCTTGGGGTCAGTGGAAGTGTTCTCTGTCACCTGCAGCTAGTGCAGAATGCAGTGCCCAGGTTACTGACGGGCCTTCTGAGGTCTTGTCATGTGACCCCTGTCCTGCATGACCTGCACTGACTGCCGGTGAGATGGAGAATCACCTTCAATGTGGGCTTGCTTACCTTTAAGGACCTATACAAATTGGGTCCTGGCTACCTGAGTGACCGCCTGACTCCTGTCCACCCTCCCTGTTGTTGTTTTGATATATGTCTCTGTATTTGATGTATTTATTTCAAACTCTTGCCTGCATGTACAGTGCCCAAAGACTCTGGGATTGGGCGCTAGAGAAATAACATTTTGTTTACTTACTAAAATAATGTGCCAGAATAACACACATATATGCTGCTTTCTGAAGCATTAAGCTAAAATCACAGCAAGTAATCAAAAACAAGTTAAAACTACAGTAACTGGATTTATTGTCTTTGAATTATTTGCATCTGCCTTTTACATAACTCTGAAAAGTCACTGTGCCATACAATGAGTTAGATGAATGACTATCTGCAGTCAGATGCAAATTCACTTATCAGTTTAAATAGCAGTTAAACACCAACATGAAACCTCCTTCAGGAACTTTATTTAGAGCATTTGTACAGTACTGTAATAACCTGATAATATACTTTACTTACAAATGTCTACTAATGAAAACATCTACCCTTGACAGAGACGGTAGACAGAAACTGGCAGTTTCTGACAACTCTGCAACATAGGCAATGCATACTTAGGCACCAAACACTAAAACAAAATCAAAGCAGGTGATCAAAGACCCAATAAAATACACCTAAACAACCAAACATCTTGTAAAACAGTTTAATCTTAGCTGCACAGAATACTGAGAAGTACATAGTTCTAAACAATGCAAGTGAATACATTGGGGTCCTGATAAACAATTGTAAATCCAGCAATCAAATCAAAAGCAGTTAAAACTACCCAAACAAAGCCAAACTTTTTTTGAATTCATCTATCACACATGTTTTATGGTCTATTCATGAAAGATGAGAGCACTTACCTTTAAAATTTAAGTTGCACCAGCACTGGAAGAACACAGGTGCTCAAGCACAAGCTACCAACTCTTGGGAAGATCTCAAAACAACTCAGCTGAAAACAAAGTGCAGTGCTATTACTTCACCAAACCCCATCATGTGTTGCATGGCTGGGGTCATGACCTACAAAATGGCTCTGACCATTTTTTTTCACACTTGGCTTATCTTGTCTTTTGGAACCTAATTAAAGCTGACATCCTGATGATTATGAAAGGACGAGAAAAAAAACATTAAGAGATTAATAGCCCAGGCTGCATAAATTTCAAAGAAAAGCAGTTCACATGTTCTTCCTTTTAATGTGGCAGAAGTGAGGAGGTTTGAAGAAAGTGAGTGTCACAGGGACATGTGGGTAAACTGGTAGGTACCCAGTGACTAAAGTCCATTGGGTCATGTTCCAACATTGGAGATACATGCTAGGAAGGGACTCCAGATGTGAGTGTACGCTTGGTGTTTGGCGATGGCTATATGGCCAAACCTATTGTTATGTGCTAGATTTCTAACTGCCCATTTCCAAAGAAGGAAAGATGGGACATCTGGAGATCTCCATATCTGTAATTCAGACATTTAGCTTATATGGTATATCACAGGGTGAAGTGAGACCACTTTGTTTGTTTTCTGGAACATTCTTCATTTTCTCAGCTTGAAGTCTGCTGCAGCAGCATTCCTCTAAGCTACTATTGTCTCTGTGTCCATCCATTACCATGACTCATTGACACTGGTTTCAGAAGTGGGATTGGTTGGAAAGTGGATAGTCTATTCCACCCAGGTGGATGCTGAATGCAACAGACTGCAGTAGAAGAGAAGCCTAAGAGACCCAGTGGAGTGCTTACCCACACAATTGATCATAAGCTGAGAGAACCACTGTTGCCTGGACTGGAGGATGTTTATAAAAAAATGTACCCAGCAAAGACAAAAGCAAAGGAGGAAGGGTTGACTGGAGGTCCCTCTGAAGACATCTCTGCTGACGGTGAGACCCCGGAAGATGTTGGGTGGAGGCCATGCCAGGAATGACAGCGGAAAGGGTGGGACAGTCTGTTCTGAAATATGCTAGAAGGGGTAGGGACAAGCCTCATTTAATTATACATCTTGGGACAAACGACCTAGCTGACAAGACAGTAGATACAGTCCAGAGGAGGTTTGAGGAACTAGCATAATTATGTGAGGGAGCAGGAAGATCAGTAACTTTTTCAGAGATACTTCCGGTGCCAAAGGCAAGCACAACAAGGAAGCTGAGAATAGAGGAATTTAACAGATGGCTAAGAACCTGGTGTTGTGCTAAAGGGTATGGGCTGTTGGGGGTGGGGAGGGACCTGGGAGGACAGTAGTCTCTATGCCAAGGACAGACTACACTTGAGTGAGGAGGAAAGAAAGTGTTGAAACAGAGGATGAAGGATTACATAGAGAGTTGGGAATTTAAACTAGGAGTAGGGGTGGCAGTTGGGAAGAGATATGCAGAGACCACAGGTTGGGAAATCATATGAGCTTACCCCATAACAGTGACAAAGGACAAATGGCAAGTACTGTTGGTGATGCTAGGAAAGGAGGGCAGGATGGTGGGGGGAAGGGTGGAAGGTGGTTACCCTTAATGCTAAGAGCCTTGGGAGGAAAACTGCAGAGTTACAGGTTCTCATGGCAGAGAGAGAGGTGGACATTGCAGCCATCATGGAAACATGGGCCACCCAATACAATGACTGGGGCCTGTCTGTACCAGGGTATAGGTTATTTCATAGGGACAGGGTGATTGTGAAAGGAGTGGGGTGGCACTATATGTGAAGGAAGGACTGAGGTGTGTAAGGGAGGAAGGGGATGAGGGTAGTATGGAGTCACTTTGGATGCAAATCCAGGATTCCAAGAATAGGATTCTTAGAATGGGAGTGGTGTACAGGCCACCATCTCAGATGGAGGAGTTAGACAGGGAACTAGTGGAACAGATCAGGAGGACCTGCGAAAAGGGTAGTCTGGTGATTGTGGGGGACTTCAACATGCTAGGAGTAGACTGGAGCACCCCAACAACCAGGAACAGAAGGGAGCAGGTACCGCTGGATGCTTTCTAGGACAGCTTCCTGCTGCAAATGGTCAGTGAACCAACCAGGTTAGGGAATACCCTTGACCTTGTGCTGGCAAATGGGGACTTTGTGAGAGAACTTATAGTGGAGGAACCGCTGTCAGGGAGTGACCATCACTCAGTATGGCTCACATTGGATATGGGCAAGGAAGGAATGGAATCTGGCATAATAGTGCTGGACTTCAGAAGGACCGACTTTGGGAGGATGGGGGAAGTGGTAAAAGGGTACCTGGCCAGAATTCAATCTAGTATGGACACTAACCAGAGGTGGGAGCTCATAAAACTAGGGATAGTGGAGGCAACCAAAACCTGCTGCAAAGCGCAGAGCAAGAAGGCTAGGGCTAAGAAACCGATCTGGTTGAGCAAGGAGGTCATGGAAAAGGTAAGGAGGAAAAGAGCTGCCTTTAGGAAGTACAAGAAAACAGGGAGGGGGGAGGACAGGGAGGAGTACTTGACAGAATCGAAGGAGGTGACAAGGGCAGTAAGGGGCAAAAGCATCTACGGAACTCAGGCTGGCACAAGGCATTAAGAAGGGGGAGAAGGACTTCTTTAAGTACATCAGGGAGAAAAGCAGCTGTAAGAACCACATAGTAAGGATTAGGAAGGAGGGGGGTTGGGTGGAAGCAGGGTGCAATAAGGCGGAAGCACTAAATGAGTACTTCTGCTCAGTATTTACTAAAGAGAAGAGGGGGGTGACACCCAAGGTGGGAGAAATGGCAGAAGCAGGGTGGGAAGTGGTGACAGATGGGGAAATCATGGAGAGCAGAGTTCGAGAGGGTTTGAAGGCACTGAGGGTGGACAAGGTGCCAGGCCCAGATGGCATCCACCCCAGGGTACTGAAGGAGCTGGCAGAGGTCCTTGCAGGACCTTTGGCAGACCTATTTAATGCCTCACTACATTCGGGGTGTGTACCTCAGGACTGGAGGATGGCTCATGTGGTGCCCCTCCACAAGAGTGGCCCCAAGGATGAACCGGAAAACTACAGACCAGTGAGCCTCACATCCATCGTGGGTAAGCTAATGGAGACTATCCTGAAGGAGAGGCTGGTGGCCCTCCTAGAGGCCAAAGGACTACAGGACAGCAGACAGCATGGCTTCATATGTGGCAGATCCTGCCAAACCAATCTGGTCGAGTTCTATGACTGGGTAACTAGGCAACTGGACAGGGGCCATGCAGTGGATGTCCTGTATCTGGACTTCAGTAAGGCAATCGACTCAGTGCCACATGGAAGGCTGGGAAGGAAGTTAGTAGGCCCAGGGGCGGGTGCAAAGCTGGTGAGATGGGTAGGAAACTGGCTACAGGGAAGGCAACAGAGGGTGGTGGTGAGTGGGGAGCTCTCACACCCAAGGGCAGTGATGAGCGGTGTTCCACAGGGCTCAGTGTTGGGACCAGTGTTGTTTGGGATATTCATTGCAGACATATCATGGGACATCAAGAGCAAGATCAGTCTGTTTGCTGATGATACCAAGGTAGGCGTGGTGGGGGATGACCTAGGGGGATGGCAGGGGTTGCAGAATGATCTGGCAAAGCTTGAAACCTGGTCAGACACCTGGCAACTGGGCTTTAATGCCAAAAAGTGCAAGGTGCTGCATTTTGGGATGAAGAACCCAAGGAAGAGTTACCAGCTAGGGGGAGTGCAGCTAGCCCAGACAGAGGAAGAGAAGGATCAGGGTGTGCTCATTACAGGGTCAATGAACAACTCGGCACAATGTAGGAAGGCAGCTGCAAAGGCCTACAAAATGCTGGATCGTATTGCAAGGGGTATATCCTCGAGGAGGGAGGAGGTGATTCTGCCATTGTATAGGTCATTAGTTAGACCACACCTGAGTACTGCATGCAGTACTGGTGTCCCAGATCTCGAAGAGGGACATTAAGTTACTGGAGGGGTGCAGTGCAGAGCGACAAAGATGATCAAGGGCTGGGGTCTTATCATACGAGAGGAGGTTGAAGGAGTTGAACATGTACTCACTGGAGGAGAGGGAGACAGGGCTATGATTGAAACCTTTAAATACATGAAAGAAATAAACAAGACAAGACAGAGGGGCTGTTCAAAGTAAGGGAGGGGAGGGACACCAGGGGCCATGATATGAGACTGGAGCGAGGAAGGTTCAGGAGGGAGATGAGGAGACACTTTTTTACAGAGAGGGTGGTGGCTGGGTGAAATGCGTTACCTCCTGAAGTGGTATGCAGTAGAACAGTGCACTGCTTCAAATGAGGATGGGACAGGACAAGGGGGAGGGTTAATGAAGGGGAAGGGTGGAAGGGAGGGGCAGCTGCAGAATAAGGGGTGCTAGCTGCACATTCAAGCAGACTTGATAGACCTCTAGGCCTTTATCTGCTGGCAAATTACGTATGTTCGTATGTTCTACCCGATGATATTAGGGAACTGCTGAGATGGCTCTGTATAAAGCAAATAGAAATGGACAAGAAACATGAACTCACACTAAGAGCTATACACGCTATGAGTGCTTGACCACCTTCTGTGTCCACTGATTTCCCGAATGACATTAAATTAACAAAGTTGGGAGATGCAGATGACATTGAATCATATCTAACAATGTTTGAAAGAGTGGCACAGGCCTGTGGGTGGCTGAGGGAGCAGCAGGTCATATGGCTGGCACCATATCTGATGGGGAAGGCTCAGGTGGCTTACAGCCACATGGACATTCAGCAAGCTCAAAATTATAACACAATATGCCAGGAAATCTTGTGCAGGTATAACATTAGCTCAGAGACGTATCACCAACGATTCTGAACTTTTAGGTACCATGCTACGGACAACCCACTAGATGCAGACATTGGGATTAAAGAATTGTATCACAAGTGGCTCCAACCTGGACTGAAAAGGCCAGAACAGATCATGGAAATGATCATACTGGAACCGTTTATCAAGTTATTGCCACCCGATGTTCAGACCTGGGTAAAAGAGCGTTGATCAGAGACTTCAGAAAAGGCTATTTCGCTGGCTGAAGATTACCTTGCTGTCCGACCTAACAAAGGGGATATTCTGGACCAGGTACATCAACAGCTAACCCTACGGCAAGGTCTACATCTAATTCTTCTGGGATTACTGGGACTGCTACAAGGGGTACACAGACCTTTCAACCAAAAGGACAGTATAACCCTGATATAATTTGCAGAGGGAAAGGCCATATAGCCCGCTTTAGCCCAAAGAGGAAGACTACACCAACTCAGCTAGCCTTAGCCAACTGGGGACAATATTTACTGCCAGTAACCATTGGTAATAAAATTGTGAATGGATTAATTGACTCAGACAGTAAACAGACTGGTCATATCTGATGTAGTGGAGAACTATATGACTACTGGTTCAAAAACAGGTGTGCCATGTGTACATGGTGATACCCATTATTACCCCCTGATGAAAGTCAACATGAGCATTGTAGGACTTGAGTGACAAATGGATGTTGGTGTGGTCCCTTGTCTCCTGGTACTAGTGGTAGTTGGTCATGACCATCCTGATTTCAAGAGTTTTGTAACTGACTTGTTCAGTGTTAGTACTGTAACTACCAGGGCACAAAGTAAACAAAAGGAACAATGGGCACACCTTTTCTCTTTTGATACAGAACTGTTTGGGCCCCCGGGGGAAAGATCAGAAAACCAAGAAGGAAAGAAGGCATGATAAAGTACAATGGGCTATAAGTCATATGGACACAGAAAAGGACTTATGTGAAGATTTATAAAAATAATTAAAAATAATGTGTTTGGATTACAACAAAAAAATGATAAATCATTGCATGCTTTCTTCCAACAGGTGGAGAATGGTACCGTCCAAGGACCCAGGTATAGAATCAAGAAAGGTGTCCTGTGTAGGAAGTGTACCCATCCAAAGACAGGAGAAACCATAGAGCAAGTGGTAGTCCCCAGCATGTACAGAGAGAAGCGTATGCACCTTGCTCATGATATCCCCTTGGCAAGACATATGGGAAGCGACCAGACTTTAGGTTGTCTCCTTCTTTGATTTTATTGGCCAGGAATACATGAGCAAGTGGCTAACTATTGTCAAAGTTGCCAAGAGTGCCAGAAGGTGGCAATGCTAGCAAAAAAAGAGAAAGTACCTTTCCAACTTCTTTCAGATCCAGAAACAAATGATTTGATACCTTTTATTGGACCAACATGGATGTTACAGAAAAAAACAAAGTGCTTTAGCTTTCGAACCAACCAGGTCCTTCTTCAGAAGCTTTGTGGCAGTTTTTTCAAATATCCCATACTATTAACACCAGATTATATAGAAAAAGCAGAAATAATTCTCATTGGTTTAACATATACATTTAAAACATAATAGAAGATTACGTCAGAGAAGCTAATTAACACCAGTATGCCTTTAACTGAGGAACCTCAGAAGGGCAAAGGTTATCAAGAATTCTCTACAGCCAGAGAGTTCTTGTCACATAAATTTTTAAATGTCTCAGTATGCCAAGAAAGCATTCTAGTGATAAAAAGGAAAAAAACCTTGGAGTAGCATTCTCTCTAATACATGTAAGATGAGCTCACAACTTACATTCCAATTGTCCTGGTATATTAAAGGACAGATAATGAAAGACAAAATCCTGAAATTAGGTATAACTGTAAGTTGAAAGCAAGCCTCAAATTAACCTACACATATAAACATGATGCATGAAAGTATCATTTGTAAGTGTAAGTGCAAAATAAATAAATAAATTAAAAAATACTTGTCAAGGACCCCCAAGAAAACGAGACCATGAGCCTGATAAATGCAGATTTCAACACAGAGTCTGTGTATAACAAAAATGCACAGAATCAGTCTAAGTAATCTAAATGAAAACCCAAAGGAATTACACCTTTAATGAACCCCCAAGTAAATGAGATATGCATCTTAATATGAGCAGTTAAAAATGTGACAGTGTGAAATCCACCCACTGACAACTAATAGAAGGAAATAAATGCACACTATATGTGAAAACTAAGTGTTCTAGCCACATAACAACTGCCTCATGCCATGCTCCACCCACACATATGTGTGTACATACACCACACCACACTCCCACACACACACACACACCTGCACACCCCACACAACCACAACACACAACAAATATATCAAACACATTCCACACACACCACACCACACCACGTACAACAAACAAAACACACATACACACCATACCCACAACACACAAAAACACAACACACACAAATCACACACATACATACATACATACATACATCAGTATACACACACACACTCAAACGCATCACCACAGTGTTAAGGTGAAAAGTCAACAATGTAGATAACCATAAACTTACAAAATCAAAGGCCCGCTGAAGAACTAAACTGTTTATGTCCATCTTTTAAAGTAAAGGTCTGTGTAAGTTTAAGTGGAATAATGTGTCATGTACCCAACATCAATATTCAATCCATCCGCCACCATATTGAGAAGTAAAATAAGTCTAATTTCAGAAGCCGTCTCTGTTGTGTACTATTGAAATGTCCTTTTAAGACCATCACAGACATATCTGAGGTTGAGTGGTCATCCTGGGAGAAGTGCTGGGCTACTGGTTTCTCAATCACTTGTGATTAATAGAATGTCTGTGTGAATTCATTCTAGTGCGGAGTTGTTGGCTTGTCTCCCCCACATAACCTGTGCGAGGACATTTCTTGCATTGGATAAAATAGACCACATTACTTGATGTACATGTATAATTCCCCTGTATCCTGAATAGTCTGTTTTGTGATGTAACCACACAGTCTGAAGTGGAAATGAGGTTACATGTCTTACATGTGCGTTGATGACAGGGTTAACGGTATTTTTCAAGAACTACCACTACTATCTTTTAAACAACCACCTAATTTAGCCAACCTGATTATTAGGAGTCAACTTGAACCGGAACAGAATACCATGACATCATATGGTACACGACCCTGTCATCAACGCACATGTAAGACATGTAACCTCATTTCCACTTCAGACTGTGTGGTTACATCACAAAACAGACTATTCAGGATACAGGGAATTATACATGTACATCAAGTAATGTGGTCTATTTTATCCAATGCAAGAAATGTCCTCGCACAGGTTATGTGGGGAGACAAGCCAACAACTCCAGACTAGAATGAATTCACACAGACATTCTATTAATCACAAGATGATTGAGAAAACCAGTAGCCCAGCACTTCTCCCAGGATGACCACCAACCTCAGATATGTCTGTGATGGTCTTAAAAGGACATTTCAATAGTACACAACAGAGACGGGCTTGAAATTAGACTTATTTTACTTTTCAATATGGTGGATGGATGGATTGAATATTGATGTTGGGTACATGACACATTATTCCACTTAAACTTACACAGACCTTTACTTTAAAAGATGGACATAAACAGTTTAGTTCTTCAGCGGGCCTTTGATTTTGTAAGTTTATGGTTATCTACATTGTTGACTTTTCACCTTAACACTGTGGTGAGTGCTTTGAGTGTGTGTGTGTATACTGATGTATGTATGTATGTATTGTGTGTTTTGTGTGTGTTGTGTTTTTGTGTGTTGTGGTATGGTGTGTATGTGTGTTTTGTTTGTTGTAATGTGGTGTGGTGTGGTGTGTGTGGAATGTGTTTGCTATATTTGTTGTGTGTTGTGGTTGTGTGGTGTGCAGGTGTGTGTGTGTGTGTGTGTGTGGAGTGTGGTGGTGTGTGTACACACATATGTGTGGGTGGAGTGTGGCATGAGGCAGTTGTTATGTGGCTAGAACACTTTGTTTTCACATATAGTGTGCATTTATTTCCTTCTATTAGTTGTCAGGTGGTGGATTTCACTGTCACATTTTTAACTGCTCATATTAAGATGCATATCTCATTTACTTGGGGTTCATTAAAGGTGTAATTCCTTTGGTTTTCATTTAGATTATTTAGACTGATTCTGTGCATTTTTGTTATACACAGACTCTGTGTTGAAATCTGCATTTATCAGGCTCATGGTCTCGCTTTCTTGGGGTCCTTGACAAGTATTTTTATTTATTTATTTATTTTGCACTTACACTTACAAATGATACTTTCATGCATCATGCTTATATGTGTAGGTTAATTTGAGGCTTGCTTTCAACTTGCAGTTATACCTAATTTCAGGATTTTGTCTTTCATTATCTGTCCTTTAATATACCAGGACAATTGGAATGTAAGTTGTGAGCTCATCTTACATGTATTAGAGAGAATGCTACTCCAAGGTTTTTTTTTTTTATCACTAGAATGCTTTCTTGGCATACTGAGACATTTAAAATTTATGTGACAAGAACTCTCTGGCTGTAGAGAATTATTGATAATTTTCCTTCTGAGGTTCCTCAGTTAAAGGCATACTGGTGTTAATTAGCTTCTCTGACGTAATCTTCTATTATGTTTTAAATGTATATGTTAACCAATGAGAATTATTTCTGCTTTTTCTATAATCTGGTGTTAATAGTATGGGATATTTGAAAAAACTGCCACAAAGCTTCTGAAGAAGGACCTGGTTGGTTCGAAAGCTAAAGCACTTTGTTTTTTTCTGTAACATCCATGTTGGTCCAATAAAAGGTATCAAATCATTTGTTTCTGGATCTGTTTTTAAAAGGACCAATACGTCACCTACAACATTTTTTTTGCAACTTCTTTCAGTGATCCCCATACCTTTTAAAAGAGTAGTCATTGTTATTGTAGGTCCCTTACAAAGAAGTTCTACAGGCAACAGATTTATTTTAGTTATTTGTGATTACTTCACTAAGTATCCAGAGGCTATACCTTTAAGAACAGTAACAGCAGAAAAAATAGCAGATGAGTTGATAAAACTTCAGTAGAGTTGGAATACCCGATGACATTTTAATGGATCGTGGTGCAAATATTTGTTCCAGTCTACTAAAGAAGTTATATACTGTATAACTCTGAACGTGGATGCCCTTCGTACCTCTCCTTACCATCCTCAAACAGATGAATTGGTTGAGAGGTTTAATCAGACCATGAAGAAAATGTTACAAAAATTTGTACAAGATGATGGGAAACGATGGGATGAGTACCCACCTTTCCTCATGTTCGCTTACAGGGAGGTGCCATGAGCATCAACTGGGTTCTCTCCATTTGAATTATTATATGGGAGAAACCCTAGGCAAACCCTGGATGTTATCAAAGAGGAATGGGAGGACAATAATGGGGAAACAGCTCAAAGCAGATTAGAGTACATGAGTCAGTTAAGAACAAGACTTGCTAAATACAGCTAGATAGCCCACCGGAAGAATACTGATAAGCAAAGGGCACAACAATTGTATTATGACAAGGGGGTGGGACAGAAGGTTTTTCAACCTGGTGACAAAGCTCTTTTGCTGTTACCCAGTTCTGAACAAAAACTGCTCATGAAATGTCAGGGTCCATATACAGTCCTCAGGCAGACTAGCCCTGTAAATTATGAGATTGAACTATCTGATAGAAGGAAAACCAAAGGTATTTACCATACACACCTTTTAAAATGATAGTATCAGAGGCCCAACCCAGGACTGTATACTGTATATGCCCTGACCAGAAGGAAAACAATATGGAGATGGCATATTGTAGGCTGGAGAAACAAGGGAAATTGAGGGATTTAGTGATAAATTCAGTGTTAATGACACAGCAACATCAAGAACTAGATCTGGTTCTTATGAAGTTCCAGAATACTTTTGCCTCTACCCCTGGAAAAGCAGTGGGAATACAACACCATTTTGTGGTTACTCAGGAGACCCCAGTGAGACAAAAACCATATAGGATATCTGAGAAACTTTGTGATGAAGTAATTCAAGAGGTGAGAAAAATGTAAAAACTGGGAGTTATTGAACCATCCAGAAGTGCCTGGGCCTTCCCTATGGTTATTGTCAGAAAAAAGGAAGGGGGTATTAGAATCTGCCTAGACATTAGAAAATTAAATACCATTTCAAAGTTTGATGGCTATCCTATGCCTAGGATAGACGATATAATAGACAGACTTGGGAATCCTAGATATATTATTACATTCTATTAGACTAAAGGCTATTGGTAGATTCCTCTGGATGTTGAGTCAAAAGAAAAAACAGCCTTTATAACCCCTATTGGATGGTTTCATTTTAATACAGTGCCTTTTGGACTGTATGGTGCTCCCTCCATGTTTCAGCGTTACATGGATCATAAAGTACAACCACATATGGCCTATTGTGCTGCTTATCTTGATGATGTGGTGGTCTTTAGTAAAACATGGGAAGAGCACCTGCAAAACCTCGAGGATGTATTACAAGCCATCACTCAGGCTTATTTAACAATCAACCTAACTAAGTGTGCCATAGTGAGGAAAGAAACTAAATATCTCAGATTTTATATTGGCAATGGTCACATCAAGCCTGATGTGGGTAAAGTAGATGCCATAGCCAAAATTCCCCATTCAGTGACCAAAAAACATGTGAGATCCTTTATGGGGTTAGCTGGGTACTACTGGAAATTCATCCCAAACTTTGTACACTATCGATGCCCCTAACAGATCTCACCAAAACGAATCATCCCACAAGAGTGAAATGGACCCCAACCTGTGAGGAAAACTTCTGTAACATTAAAGCGCAATTATGTGGCTCACGTGTGCTAAGAAGCCCAGACTTTTCCCTGCCTTTTATGGTCTAGACAGATGTGTCAGAAACAGGTATTGGGGCTATTTTAACACAAATATTTGAGGGGGAGGAACACCCTGTAATTTACATTATTCGAAAGTTAAATGAGAAGGAGATACACTACTCTACCATAGAGAAGGAATGCCTAGCCATTAAATGGGCTATCGAGGCATTAAAGTTCTATGGGGAGCTCAATTCAAAGTCATCACTGACCATAATCCACTTTGCTGGTTGCAAGTGATGAAGGATAAAACTCCCGTATAATGCACTGGTACTTGTCATTGCAATCATATAAGTTTAATATTAAACACAGGGCAGGTACTCTTAATAGAAATGCAGATTTCTTTTCCCATTATGGGGCTGATTTGCAGTCAGGTCAGTCAGACCTTGAGGTAAGTGATCATACCTAGATTCAGAACTATGTATGTATCTCTGAATCATGTTTGTTTATTTGTTTACTAAGGGACCCCACTGTGGAGCTTTGGGAGTGGGTGGGCTAAAGCTCCATCTCTCCTTGGAGAGACCTGATACTGTGCCTGACTGGATTACACCCTAGTAGCTACAGAAAACCCATAGATTTCATCTCTGAGTTTGCACTTGAGTGGGGAGGAGACTGTCATAGGGTGAAGTGAGACTACTTTGTTTGTTTTCTGGAACCTTTTTCCTTTTCCGCACTTGAAGTCTGCTGCAGCAGCATTCCTCTAAGCTACTATTGTCTCTCCGTCCATCCATTACCATGACTCGTTGACATGACAACCACTCCAAGCCACGTGTTCTGATACATGTTGAGGTAAGAAACTGATGAAGGGGTGCCTAAAAGGAATACCAGAAGTGATATGGGCATCTGGGCTTGTAGGACTGTTTGGCAGCTAGCAAGGCAGAAATCCTGTATAGCGGCGCATAACCAGAGTATGGCAATAATGAGCCTCCTGGGGTATGGCATTTCCAGCATTGGTCATTAGGCAAGACCCCAAGCTTAGATAGCAGTTGTGGGGCTCTATACCAATAATGTAAAGCCTCGTTCTGTATTATTGTATTATATGACTCCTTGAGTCCCTATGCATTGCGCACACAAAGATTCAACATGAGTCCCAATCCTCTTGGGAGATGGGTATTCCTAGGTCCCTTTCCCAATGTTGCTTCACAATTTGAGTGTGGCTCTGCTGGGCCTCTCTGATGGCTTTATATATATAACTCTGACTCTGCCTGACAACTTCTGAGACCATAGTTGTGCAGAAGAAGAGGTAGGTGGGACAGCAGAGGTGGCAGTGTGCTTCAATATTTGGGGGAGTGCACTCCGTAGCTAAAGGATCTTCAGTGGTCTTGCTTGTAAGCCCTTAATATTACAGAGATATTCATAGGACTGGAGATGCCTGGTACCAGGGATCATTAAATCCTGGAGGAATAGGATACCACATTCCATCCAGGATTTCCAGTTGAGTGGTTTGTTATCCACCGTGAGAAGGGGATTTTTCCAGACAGGCATAAGTTGTAAAGGGCAGAGGTTAAGTTTTCAATTCTTACTGAAGGACTTTCAGCCATTTCTGGCAGCAGTTAACGTGGGTATAGAGTGCCCTGTTCGGGGCATTGGGTTACATAAGGCTGTATTGGGAGAGGAGCCTGCTATAAAGTGCTGTTCCATCATGACCCACATCATCCAAGAAACTAAAGAATTTGGGTGCCTAGAAAGGCCAGGTGGTACCCCAAATCCATGATAATCCCCACTCTTCCTGAGGTCCAGAGGGCCTGTAATTTCACCATACAGTAGCACAGGGTTTACTTCCCCAGAAGAAGGAGCCCATGAGTTTGTCTGTCCTGAAGAACCATAGCTTTGGGACAGGTAAATGGAGGTTGCTAACCTGACAGAGTATTTTTGAAGAGATTATCATTTTTAAAAGGGAACTCCCATCATTCTGGCTGCATAGTTGTGCTTTGTCTCAGTCTTAATAAAAATTTCCATTTGAATCAAGCTGTGTAAATCTCATTTGTAACATTAAAAACTTATTTCCCACCTCCATTTTTGACTGCCACTGCCTTGCTGGTCATATCCACATTGTGACATGTGCTCTGGGACAATACTTTCAGCTGAATGACATCTGTGATGGGAGCTTTGCTGCTTCTTGCTTTCAACATTCTGTCCTAACTATTGCATGCTATCCAGACAAAGGATCTATGTCCTGCTATTATAATACCTATTTCTTATCCTGCCTAAATAGTACCTAGCACATATTTTCTGACCAAGGACCCTATCCTGACTATATAGCGTAGTATAGCTGTGAACCCTCTCTATATGTAAATTATTAAGTTCTGCATAGCCTCACCAATGTATTAGTTTCATGTCTGTAATCCTATGTCTTACTCCATTACTGCATGCTCTGTATCCCCTATGCATCTTGTACGCTGCCTTGTCATATGTACTTTGTATCCCATATGTATAATGTAAACTGTCTTGCTATTTGTGTTATGTATGTTACATACTGTATTCTGCAATCTGTATTTTGTGCTCTGTTTGTATCTGATGTGGAGGCTTTGTAAAGGAGTCTCTGACTCAAAGGTTTGCAGTTCTGATATGTTTCTTAAATAAATAAGTAAATAAAAACATTGCACTTTTCTTATAGCAGTCGGTTGCAAAAGCACTCATAAGTGACAGTTCCATCTAGAATTTGTTTTTCTTTTTTGTTAAGAAATGTTATGATTAAAGTCCCTATCTCATTCCCTTACATGCCTCATTCTGCATACCAATCATGCAAAAGTTGAGTGATAGCTATTTTTTTTGAGGTAAGGTTTGTGTGTGTATTGCTTCTTACATGGCAGGGTGATAGTGTGATAGTGTAGAATATTTTAAGCTTCTCGGTTATCTTTTGAATTGATCAGGTTCTGTTACTGCATTTTTTGTGGTATTATTAGTTTTTGTGGTTGCCCTTTACTTATTCAAATGACTACATTGTGTGCCATAACCTGTGTCTGTAGTACTGTAACTACAGTATTTACATGACTGTAAACTGGTTGACAATCCAGCCATCCAGCTCTCCCTCCCACTTTATCACATTGTTTCACTCACCTTCTGGTTCCTCCTTTCACCCCGACAAACCTACATACACTAATTAATTATTATGACCCTCGGACATGTTCAGATCTACCATGCTGCAGTGATACCAAAGTCGTCGACATCCTCCACATCGACAGACACAATGCCAATTGTTGGCATTGTGCTGCCGGTATTCTGTTGTGTTTTCTTCTGGGGGCTATGCCTCTGAACTCCCCCCCTATATTTAATTAACCATCTCCGAGTCTGAGTTGTTTCAGGAAGGGGGCAAAACCCCATGAGACGCAGTGCCAGTGCTCAATGGGGACCATTACAGCAACCTGTCAATTTCTGTCACTGTAATGGTCTTCGGTGTTGCAGTTTCATAGTTTGGTCGGTACACGACATTTTCATCTGTCCTAATGTCTGCACCTCCCCCGACAAGGTGGTGGCTCTGTCATGGCAAACTGCATAGAAATTAATGGAGCCTGTTCATTTCAATGGACCCATTTATTTCTATGGTGATTTTTCTGCTCCTCATGACATTCATTTATTTTGCCATACATTTATATGCAGTAACATTTGTTAGGGCAAAAATGTCTTTTCACCCACAAATTGGTGTCTGTGGCAAAAGGTATTGTACACTTGAAACACACCTTATTGTCATGGTTTAGCAATTTTTTTGCCAGAGGGTTCCCGAGACTGATCCAAGAAAATCTCAGGGCAGAAAGAATTATACCACAGTACGAGTAAAGGAAATAATGTTACCAATCGCTGTCAAATGACAATTGAAATGAATGAGACCACTGAAACAAATGGGCCCATTAAAATGAGTGATGTTTCCCTTGTACCTATTGTTGCCTTCTTCTGAATAAACCCATCCTTACAGTATAGGTTGATAGCCCTTCTCTACGTGTCTCACCTCCAGACAGTAGATGCCCCACCTCTGGACTAGCCACATACAGCCCAAAATGCTGCAACCCCTCTCATCCCAGGTAACCCTCCCATACACACAGTGCTGTAGACAGCTGGTGGTACAGCTCTCTTCACACTATGTCTGTCAGCCACTGTCTCAGTTGTCAGTTACAGATTTGTATTGAAACAGCTGACGGCAGCTGGGTGAGGTTTTGAGTGGATGGCTGTGCTGGTTTATGTTGTCCAGCAGTGTGTTGGGGGGCCCAGTGTGGGATGGCCAGTCTGACGGTCCACAGTGTGCCTGTTGAGTATGTGTGTGTTGAGTGATTATGCAGTTGGGGTGGCACCTACTGTATAACAGGGATCACTCTGTACTGCATGGATGGGTGTGCTGAGAGGAGGGTGTAACATTAGGCACTAGGGATACAGTCATACTATATGAAGGGGTGTTTTTGGGGAGGGGAAACACTAGGCACCAGGCATGTGACTTCCATGGCCTGCATGCCTTGCCAATGAGACTTTAACTAGCATGTCAGTTCTTTCTGTATAATGTAGTGGAGAGTTTCTCTGGTGTCCAGTGCAACCCCATACCCCTCCCGCAAAAGAATGCACATTGCCCCAGTGACTAATCCCCCCCCAACCTACAATCTGGGTCCAGTAAGCACAACTATAGTTCCCTGATTCCAGGTGCCCCCGGTCTCTTATCCCTGTTCCTGTTAAAAATACAATATTTCCTCATGCCCAGTGCTCTCCTGCCTGCTGCTCACTGTCTCCTACATTGTTCCATAATTCCCTGGTTGTTTGTTTACCCCGCCACCCTCTGATTGCCATCCTGGATATTGTTACATACTTCACTGATGTCCACAGGCCCCCCTGAAAGCTGTCCTGCACATTGTTCCATAATTCCATGGTTCTCCATGCTCCCTTCCCCACAGCCTCTGATCATCATCATCCCCATAGTTATACAAGGAATCACTGGTGCCTACTGGCCTCCCCGGTCTTCAGTCTCTGGACCCATAAAAAAGTATATTCCCTGATATCCAGTGACCCCTCTGGTTCCCGTTCACAAAAAAAAAAAAATTCCATACATTGCTCCGTAATTACCTATTGGTCCCTGGCCCCTCATCCTGTGATTGCTGACCTTTACAATGTATTATAATTCCCTGGTGCCCTGTGCCACCCGCTCTCTGATCACCATCCCCCACATTGTTCTGTAATTACCTGGTGGTCCCTAGCTCTCCAATTGCTGTTCTGTACAATATAGAATAATGCCATGGTTCCCTGTGGTTCACCCCCATCCTCCAATCACCATCCCCCAAAACTGTTCTGTAATTAACTTGTGGTCCCTGTCCCCCCCCTCGGGCATTGTCCCATACACTGTAGTATAATGCCCTGGTCTTCTGTCACCCCTTCCACCATCCAAGCCCTATCCCCTACATTGTTCCATAATAACCTGATGGTGCATAGTTCCCTATACTCCAATCACTGTCCCCTACAGTGTTCTATAATTACCCGGTGGTTCATGGCCCCTCTGCCCTGAGACTGCACTCCTGTACAATGTAGTATAATGCTCTGGTGCCCTGGGGTTCAAACCTGCCTTCTGATCACCACCTCTCACATTGTTCCATAATTACTTGATGGCCCCTGGCCTCCCTGAGCAGTGTCTCATACACTGTAGTATAATGCCCTTGTGGCCTGTCATCCCCCTGTGCCCTCTGATCCCCATCCCTTTATTATCCCATAATAACCTGGTTGTTCGTGGTCCCCCCACCATCTGATCACCATCCCCTGCATAGTTCTGTAATTAGCTGGTGGTCCTTGGCACCTGACCCTGTGATCACTGTCAAGAACAATGTAGCATAACATGCTGGTGCCCTGTGGTTCACCCTCACCCGCTGATCACCGTTCCCCACATTGTTCCATAATTACTTGGTGGTCCCTTGCTCCCCCAGTTCTGTATCCCATACACTGTAGTAAATGCCCTGGTGCCCAGTGGTGCCCCTCCACCATCTGATCCCTGTTCCCTATATCGCTTCATAATTATGTGGTGTTCTCTGGTCCCCCCACCCTCTAATCACCATTCTCCCATATTTTTCCATATTACCTGGTGGTGCCTGCCCCCTCATCCTCCAGTTTCTGTCCTGTACATTTCAGCATTATTACCTGGTGGTCCCTGGGCTCCCTGTACACTGTAGTACAATTCCCTGGTGCCCTATAATTCCCTTCCACCCTCCAATCCCCATCCCCTGCATTGATCCATATATATACCTGATGGTTGGTGGTCCATGGTCCCCCAACCCTCCTACCATCATCCCTTACATTGTTCCATATGTCACTGGTGTCTGTGGTCCCTGCCAAAAGCTGTCCCATACACTGTTCCCTAATTCCCTGCTTCTCTGTGCTCCCTCCATCTCAGTTTCCGATCACCATCCTCATAGTCATACAAGAAGTTCCTGGCATCTAGTGGCCCCGGCGGTCTCCAATCTCTTACCCTGTAAAAAAAGAAGTTAATCCCTAGTGTTCAGTTATCCCCTGCCTGTCCCTGTTCCCTAGACCCATGAAAATAAATTCAGTTTAGTGCTCCATAATTACCTATTGGTCCCTGTCTCCTCCATCCAGTGATCACTGACCTTTACAATGTAGTACAATTCCCTGGTGCCTGGTTGTCCCCATCGACATCTGACACCATCATCCACATTGTACCATGATTACCTGGTGGTCCACAGCTCTCCAATCACTGTTCCATACAAAATAGCATAATGCCATAGTGCCCTGTCAGCCTGCCTATGCTCTCCGAGCCCTGTCCCCTACATTGTTCCATAATAACCTGATAGTTCATGGTTCCCCCACTCTCCAATCACCATCCCCACAGTGTTCTGCAATTACTTGGTGGTCCATGGCTCCCTTGCCCTGTGATCATTATCCTGTACAATGTAATATAATGCCCCTGAACCCTGGGATTCACCCACACCTTCTGATTACCATCCCCTACATTGTTCCATGATTACCTGGAGAACCCTGGTCCCCCTCAGGGGAGTCCAGTACACTGTAGTATAATGCCCTGGTGCCCTGTAGTCACCATCTGCCCTCCAATCTTTGTCCTGTACATTGCTCTGTAATTACCTGGTGTTCTGTGGCCCCATCCCAATCACCATTCCCCACATTGACCTGTAATTACCTGGTCCCATCCCACCATCTGATCACTGTCCTATATATTGCTCCACATTACCTGTTGGTCCCTGCTCCCCAAGCCCCCGATTGATGTCCTGTAATATGTAGTATAATACCCTGGTGCCATGTGGTCTCACCACTGGCCTCCAAATGACATACCATACATTGCTTGGTAATTACCTGGTGATTCGTGTCCCTCCCCAGCAGTATCCCATACAATGTAGTGTAATGCTCTGGTGCCCTGTGGTCCCCCTCTCACCTTCTGATCACTGCCCCCTTACTCGTGCAAGGAGTCCATTCAGTTAGTGTAGGGGGGGTCTGGATCTGACCACCTTTTAGTGATCGCTTTCCCCAGTGCTGCTATACATATTCTCCATAGATATTTCATATTAGGCCCCTTAATATCTTGCGTTGGCAACCCCTATATGCAATGTTGTATATGCAGCTCCCCTTCTATTTGAAATATCTCTTTCAGTTTATTTTTCACTTTATCGAGGAAATATTTCAATTTGGGGCAGAGATAGAAAACATATTCATGCTTGGCTTTTTCCTTGACACATTTCTTCCAGCATTTAGCATCCTCCCACCCCATCTTCCCAGGATGCCTTTATATGTGGCTTTATGAAATATGTAGTATTTATTTTCTACTGAAACTGTCTCCATTTTGGAGCCGCTGTTACTTTAAAACCCCCTTCCCATATCTTCACCCATTCTAGCTCAGAGAGGTGTATCCCTGTCCCTTCTTCCTATTTCCTTGTTATGTGTGTAGTGTCTGATCCCTTATGTGCTAATAGGAACTGATATATGCATGTGATTGCATCTTTTGAGTCCTGTTTCCATTTTAGGTGCTCTATTGTTATCTTCCCATCTAGTAATAGCCTCTTTTTGGCTTTTTTGGATGTACCCCCTCATTTGATAGTATCTAAGTATATTCTGATCTTTCCAATTATATCTGATGATCCCTTCTTTAAATGTTATTATTGTGTCATCATTCATTATGTTGTTTGGGTATTTACAGCCTACCTGTTTTTGTTGTCCATACCATGGGTCTGTTTGCCCTGGTTGGTATTCTTTATTTTATGACCAGTCTAGATATTTCCATTTTCCCCTCTTAACTCCTTCATATCCATACCACTTCGGTAGGGCTTCTTTGCCACTTTCACTGCTACACTTCCCTTGTGCTCTCATCACTCTTTTGGTTTTATGTTAAACCATTTTTCTTCCAGTGATTCCTCTCCTTCTGCTGCCTTCTCCAGGTCTCTTCATTGTGCATCTACTTCTGGGTTTCTCCACTACATGATCCACCTAACTTGGGTCGCCAACCAGTAATCCTTGCTATCTGGTACTCCCCCCTCGTTTTTTCCTTGTAGTGAATACTTTGCTTCTTACTCTTGGCTTTTTCCCCACTCACATAAATTTGTAAATCCTTTGTTGTATTTCTTGTAGTTTTATTTTTTTCATATCTAGGGGTACACATTGCAAAAATGTATAATAATATCAGGAGAGCATTCACTTTTAAAGGTCTGTATCCTGTCTAGAGACTGGCTGTTGCCTACAAAACTAGTTACACGCTAACACCATCTGCTAAGCTGGCCATTGCCAGGGGGATCCTGCTATCTACCCTAACATATTGTGCTGCTATCCTTGCGGCTGCCCAAAAATCATCACTTAAAAAATGGGACATCACTTACAACGTCTGTCGCTAGACATCATTGTCCCCTCGACTTAAGCATTGCTGTCAACTCTATAGTGACCTTGATTGGCTCGCTC
This sequence comes from Neoceratodus forsteri, assembly GCA_016271365.2. Taxonomy (NCBI): domain Eukaryota; kingdom Metazoa; phylum Chordata; order Ceratodontiformes; family Ceratodontidae; genus Neoceratodus; species Neoceratodus forsteri. The sequence continues at coordinate 1,025,916,223 of CM028129.1, forward strand.
CCTCTGCATCCAGACAATACTATCTTGGCAGTCTGTCTGACTCCATTATCAGGCTTCAACCCCCTACCTCACTTGCAACACCGCTAATTCCCCCTCACCTCCTCCTGTGGACTGCGATCAGATGACAAATCAATACTAATGATACCTGGGTGTCATAACTCTAAAGGCACTGGGGTATTTAAATATGCTGCTTCTCTGCTTTGGAATGCTCTTCCCTTAGATCTAAAGCTATCTGCATCTCACTGTCGCTTCACAAGTGAGATCCGATGATACCTATCAATGGCTGAACCTGTACTTGCTTTCACCCTACTTGACTTGATTGGGGTTCCGCCATACCCTTGCCCTGATATCCTTAATTCTCAAAACTCTCCTGCTCCTTACAACTACCCTCTCACCCCCTTCCTTTTTCCACTTTCCTCTTATCTTACCCCTGCCCATGCCCTCTTTTTGACTTTGCCTTGGCCACCCTCTACCCCTCCTCATACACGTATCCTCTAAAATCCCCCCTTTGCTCTACTTTATTTCACAGTTGGCCTCCACCTGCCATTTCCTCTTTCTAAATTCTTAGGTGTCACACTGAGCTAAGTTGTATCCTATATGTGACGACACATTCACATGCACTTTGATTGCTGGTGCTGTGACACATTATAATATTTGTTTATTTGACTGTATCTCCTATACTATGTTGCATATGCTTTTGTTATTGTTTGCATGTACTGCTCACTGTTGTTCTGTTATTGATCTGCTGTTGTATCCTTGTTTAAATGGTTATAAACTAAGCTGTATGCATTAATGCTTTCCTGAAATGTTTCTTGTATGTAATCCCTTGTACTCTCCCAGGTCATGCCTGAGAATAGTATTTTTTTTGCTAGTGCACTTACCTGGTCAACAAAAATTAAATAAATAAATAAAATAGAAATGCAGTGAAATTTAACTTCACTAGTGTATTAGAGGCAAAGTGGCCCACTCCACCTCAACATATAGCTACACAAAGTGCCCATTGAAATGCAATACTTCACCACTTCACATCATGATGACTTCTTGTCATGATGACTCCGAGTTACTTTGCTTTATTTTCTTTAAAAGGCAGAGTGAGTGAGAATTGTAACAGCCCACCGATCACATGACTCACAGTCTGCAGGTCACATGCTTCAGCCAGGAAGTTAATCATGCAAGAGAGTGAAAGACTTTCACTTTCACCTTACCTAGTGTGGGAGAAAGAGCTGTGTTTGAGAGGAGACAGATAGATAGCAAAAAATAAAAACCTTGCATCAGAACCAGAGCACCCTCCTGGCTAGTGGTCCCCTTCCTGAAGCAGGAGGCAGTGGCACCATAAATGCACCACCTCCGGTGGCACCTACCAGTGCCCCCCACCAGTGCAACCTCCAGCCATGGCCCCTGCACCAGTGGATGAGCAGGAAGTGAGGGAGAAGCCACAGCAATCACTGCTGCAGCAGCAGCACCATGTTTCCCCACCCCCAGCCCCAATTGAGCACCAGCAGCAGCTGGCAACAGTATCTGGGCCCCCCCCCACCTGTGCCTGGTCCTCCCTGCAGCTCATTAGTGTGGAAGTTCTTCACTACACTGCCTGTGGACACCAGTGTAGTGAAGTTAAATCTGTGTGGTGAGGTGGTGCTGTGGCCCCAAGGGAAGTCATCTGGCCACAGGTGGTCAGTGCACCCACCTATACAACCACCACTGTGCAGATTGGCAGGCCAAGCTTGCCAAACAGGACAGGAATGCATCTGCTGGTTCTGCTGGGCAACAGGTGGCAGCACATCCTCCACCTGCATGTGGTGTCAAGTGGGGTTGGGCCATGGAGCAAGCAGCTGCTCCACAACCTGCAGGTGATGGTGGCAACCCTGCATGAATACCTGCACATGTGCCAATTTCGGTCTGATGTGGAGTGAGTTGGACCATGTGAACCACCGGATTGACAACATGGAGCAGTGGTTGGAGTGCATGGAGGTGCAACAACTCCAAATAATAGGCATGCCTCAACTGCTGGTCTCATACCATAACATTAATCATAAGTTTTTGTTTGTTCTTGCACCCACCACCCACTCTATGAAATATAGTTCCCGACACTGCCCCGATCCGTCCATCTCTATCTTCAAATTTTGCTCCCGTGTTCGTGCACATCTATTTTTCTGAAAGATGCTACCATCTTGTACATTGTTGATTTCTTTCTGGTACTTAATAGTTTCTATTATGGCCCACCCACCTTCCTTTCGGTTATACATATTAAGCATTGGACTCCACAATATTTAGGAAACCAGTGTTGTCATGGGGTGAACTTGGGGCAATACTCATGTCATCAGCAACTTCATTACCACCAGTGGGGACAGCAGCATCTCCAACCATGATTGAAGCTACTGATTGCACTGTGAAAAACATAGTTGGAGAAATCCCTTTACTGGCATCAACTACGCACTTCTGCTGCATGCTACTACCGTGCCCATAGCCATTCTTGCCACTGGCAGCAGTACCATGGGCAGAAGCATCTTTGCATGCACGTCTCTTTGCAGGCATTTTTTGGGATTACACAGAAAATTCACAACAAACAGATTTCTGGAATTTGGGGTGGGTGGGAAGCAAAAAAAAAAAACTGTTGCTTACAGATACTGATTTGGCACTAAACAGATGCAAACACATAGACACAGATTGCACACTATAAAGAAATGCAGCCACAGAGGCACAAAAACACCTTAACCAGTGATCACATAAATCAAAAACTGGAAAAATAAATTATACCTTTTGCCAGTTTTGGGGGGGGGGGCACAGCAGTAGCAGTTTACTATCTAGATAGAAAGAAGCAGTAAAAATACAGCAAACGGATAACCGATTAAGAGTGCAGCGATTACTGTATGGCACAATAAAATGTGTCTGAATTGATGGCATGCGCACACACTCACACACCACAAGTAATGTGCAGAAAATTTAACAGTGCAGTACATTATATAACAAAATCTTTTAAACAGAGTGTAAATATGCACTGCACACAAGAAACAGAAAATAATTATCAAAAATTACTTAAAGTGTTACTCTGTGTACATAAACACAGATCTAGTACTGACTAACAGGGAAGGGATCACAGATCACAGATCTCCAGGTAGAAGGTCACCTGGGGGCTAATGACCATCACATAGTATGATTCAATTTGGCCACTACATCTAAATCATCCCATTCCAAGGCAAAAATATGGGACTTCAGAGGAGCTGACTTTGATAAGATGGTCAACAGAGTTAAGCTAGCCTTGGCAAAAAGAAACACAGGTGAGGCGGTACAGGCAAAGTGGGCAAGCATTAAGGATGCAATACTTGAAGCAACATCCCATTGTGTTAGAAAAGGAAGTACAAAAGAAGAAGGAAACCAGTTTGGTTCTCAAATACAGTAGCAGAAAAGGTCAGAGCCAAAAGCTGGCCTTCAGGAAATATAAGGGAACACAATGGGATGAAGATAGGGAAGCTTACCAAACTTCCCTAAGGGAAGCAAGGAAGGCAGTAAGGCAGGCAAAGTCCCAAACTGAGGAAACACTAGCACGAACAGTAAAAGAAGGTGACAAGACTTTCTATAGATACATTAGTGAAAGGAGAAAGTCCAAAGGGGATATTGCTAAGCGCAAAGGAGAAAAGTGAGCATGTGAGGAGGAGGACCCTGTAAAAGCACCTATCCTAAATATATACTTTTGCTCAGTATTTACTGAAGAGAAGGTAGGGCAGGGCACACAGCTCAGCACCATGGACACAGGGGGGAGAGAGAGGTGAGCACTACTCCCTTCACAAAAGAAAGGGCCCTACAAGAGCTCGCTAAGCTCATGGTGGACAAGGCAATGGGACCTGATGGCATACATCCCAGGGTACTCAAGGAGCTAAGGGTGGAACTAGTAGAGCCATTATCAGAACTGTTTAGTGAGTCTCTGAGCACAGGAGAGGTCCCAGAAGACTGGAAAAGGGCCCATTTGATCCAGCTCCACAAGAGTGGTAGCAGGGAGGAGGCAGAGAACTACAGACCAGTCAGTCTTACCTCAGTAGTGGGCAAGATTATAGAGGCACTCCTTAAGGAAACGATAGTGTAACACCTGGAATCCATAGGGGCACAGGATCCAAGACAGCATGGGTTTACAAAAGGAAGGTCCTATCAAACTAATCTCATAGATTTCTTTGACTGGGTAACCAGAGTGGTGGACCAAGTGGGAGCAGTTGATGTCACCTACCTTGACTTCAGCAAAGCTCTTGACACTGTTCCACATAGAAGATTGATAAATAAGCTGGGTAGGCTCGGGGTGGGTCAGAAGTTGGTCAACTGGGTGGCAAACTGGTTGATGGGCAGAAAACAGAGAGTGGTGGTAAATGGTATACAGTCAGAAGAGATGCAAGTCACAAGTGGGGTACCTCAGGGATCAGTCCTGGTGCCAGTCCTCTTCAATATCTTCATTAGTGACATTGCAGATGGACTAGAGGGTGAGGCTTGTCTGTTTGCAGATGACACCAAGATCTGCAACAGAGTAGATGACCCAGATGGGGTGGGCAGAATGAGAAGAGATCTGGATAAACTAGCAAAATGGTCAGAAAAATGGCAACTGGGATTTAATGCAAAGACGTGCAAGATCATGCACATAGGGAATAGAAACCCTGAAGCCACCTATAGGCTGTGAGGGGAGTTGCTGGCAGTCACAAAGGAAGAAAGAGACTTGGGCATCATCATCACCGAGGACCTGAAATCATCCAAGCAGATCTCTAAAGCAGTAGGTAAGGCTAGGGGGATGTTAGGGTGTATTAGTAGGGGTATCACAAGTCATTAGAGGGAGGTAATAATCCCTCTTTACAAGACATTGGTTAGGCCCCATCTGGAGTATTGCGTGCAGTACTGGAGGCCACATCTTCACAAGGACATTAACCAAATTGAGGCAGTCCAGAGAAGGACATCCAAAATGGTGCAAGGACTGCATCAGAAGACATATGAGGACAGATTAATGGAGCTCAATATGTATACCCTTTAGCAAAGGTGGGAGATAGGTGATATTATAGAAACATTCAAACACCTTAAGGGCATTAACAAGGTGAAAGAGTCTAACATATTTAAATATAAGAAAAATAGCAGGACAAGAGGACACAGCATGAGATTAGAGTGAGGCCGATTAAGGGGGAATGTGAGGACATTCTTTTTCACAGAAAGAGTGGTGGATGCATGGAACGGCCTACCTCAGGAAGTGGTGACTATAAATACAGTGCAGGGCTTCAAACAGGCATGGGCTAGGCATAAGGAAGCAATACAAATGAGTATGAATAGATAGGCCACTGACAGAGCAAAGGCAGATAGCACATTTATAGGGTAGAAAAAGAAATGGGCAGACTGGATGGGCCTTGCGGTCCTTATCTGCCATCAACCTCTATGTTTTCTAAATACTGACAACCACTAGTACAAAACAGAAATACTGCCTTTCTCCTGTGACTCTCACTCCACCAAAATACGCTCCTCCACCAAAGCACACTTCAACAGTGTCTGTCAGTACACAGGCCGAATGTTCTAAATTAACATTCAAAATGCACAGAAAAACAATCAACACTAGATGATCTAAGTGCAGGAGGGTTTCCTACAGTCGATGTACTAAATGTGGACCAAAATAATTGGATCAAAAGTGATTTTTTAAAGCTTTTTCGATGGTTTAATTCTCAGAGCTCTGAGAGCAAAGTGTCTCCAGCTTTCTACTACATACACATTACGCAGAACTGAGGCTGTGCAAGACAATATAGAGCACATGTGACCTGCCATCCCATGAATCAATGCAAAATTTGCTTCACATAACAATAAATATGTGAAGCAAAGTGAAGTCCATTCAAATCAATTGCACTTCACATTAAAATTAAGGGGACGACAGTAAACCAAGGTGAAGTGATGCGAAGTCCACTGAAACAATGCACTTCCTGTTCTTAATTTTGAGGTGGAGTAATTCGCTTTGTTTTGCATAGCACTACGCCGAATGTGGGACAATACATGAAGTGCTCAGTGTAATGAAGCGGGAGTACTTTGCCGGCCTCTAATCCTGTCACTCATTATTATTGGGAGTGTTCTCCATCTTTTGAAATCTTCTTTAAGATATTTCAGCAAGGGGTCCAGATTGTCCATGTGTAAATCTTTTGTATTGTTTCTAAGTATTATCCCTAGGTAAGTTAGTTTTTTTAGTGTCCATTTCATTGGGTATCTGTTTTTCAGTTGTGTTGTGGGTTATATTGTATCGTAAGCCATTCAGTCTTGCCTGTGTTTAGTGTGGAGAACTCTTCTACCATCCTCATCATCTGAGGTATAGAAGTTTCTGGTTTTGTTAAACATGGTAGGATATCATCTGCATACAAGTCTTCTTTATACTCCCTTTGTTCTACCTTTACCCCCACATGTCTGGGTCCTGCCTCAGCCACTGTGCCAGTGGTTCCAGATATAATGCAAACAGGAGCAGGCACAGTTGGTAGCTCTGTCTCATGCCTCTTCCCGGTGTAAATCTATTTGACAAGTGGCCATTAGTTCTAATATATGCCTAGGGGATTGAATATAGTCTCCTTACTATCTCAATATTCTGTTCTTGAAACCCAAATTAGGCTTATGTACTGAAAAGATAAGGCCAATCTACTTTATCAAAAGACTTTTCAGCATCCACACTCATTATTATTGCAGGTTTTTTTGTTTTGTTCAGATGGTCTATGATGTGTAAGGTTCTCCTAATGTGATCTGCAGCCTGCCTTCCTGCTGCAAGTCCCATCTGGTCATTTTGTTCTAGAAAGGGTACTAGTTCCTCCAGTCTCTTGACCATTATCCCCATGTAATCTACATTTAAAATTGATATTGGGTGGCATGAACTGCAATTAGTAAGATCTTTATCAGCTTTGGGTATCACTGAGATTATTGCTAAGGCCCATAATGTTGGGACTTGCCCTTCCTTTTTCGTAATGTGTTTAATGGTGGTTTCCAATACTGCTACAATTGTGTTTGTGAATTTCTTATAAAGTTCTGTTGGTAGGCCATCAGTCTCTGGACATTTCCTTGTTTTACTGCTCCCTGTAGCTTGTTTAATTTCTGCTGTTCCTATTGGTCTGTTCAAGATGTCACGTTGTTATTTTGTTAATTGGGGTAGTTTTAGTTGTTCTAGGAATTTATTTCATCTTTTGGGGTTTCAGTTTTGGGACTGTACAGTTTCTTATAAGTTTTGAAAGCCTCCAATATTTTGTCAATGGTTTGCATTTCTTCTCCTGTTTCTGGGTGTTTGATTATAGTGATCTGTGCTTTCATCCTGTTAGCTCTGACCCTACATGCTAGGAGTTTCATTGCTCTGGGGCCTCCTTCATAGTATTTTTGCCTCAAGAATTCCAGATTTTGTTCTATTTTGTACTCAAGCAATTTATTCAATTTGTTTTTGAGTTTAGTTATTTCTTTCTCCCGTTTGTTGTTCAGTTTGTCCTGCTGTGTACACCTAGTGTCCGGATATGTTCCTCTAATTCTCTGTTTCTCACTGGGTTTTTTTTTGTCACTGCCCCTAGGGCTATAAGTTTCCCCCAATCACCACTTTCAGGGTATCCCAAATCACTGATGTGCTTGTCTCTGTGTTACTGTGGTCCACCAAAGTCTGTCCTTTCACTTGGGTATTTGTTCTAACACCTCTGTGTCCCTCTGTAATGATTAATTCAGTCTCCAAAAGTTATTTCTGGGTGTTTTCTGCAGCTTCAGTTCTATTGATAGTGGGGTGTGTTCCAAAACTCCAATTATCCCCACTGTTCCCTTTTCTAGTTTTGGGAGTGCTTCCTTTGGAATCAGAAATAAATCTACCCTTGAGTACATCTGGTGTACTTGTGAGTAATATGCATATCCTTTGTTGTTCCCTTCTAAAAATCTTCACGCATCTTGTAGCCCTAATTGGCCTATTAGTGTCTTGACTTGTTTTGAAACTTTGTGTGTGGCCCTTGGTATTCTCAATATGCTATGTACCTTTGGGTGTAAAGTAAGGTTCCAGTCACCTCCACATATCGATGTTTCCTCTATGTTCTCTGTGACTGTCAACAATTTCATATAAAAATCATACTGTGATCCTGGGTGTGCATAAACTGCCACTAATTTCACCATCTGGCCATGTAATTTTCCCTTTTAGATAGAAACATAGAAACATAGACTTTGATGGCAGATAAGGACAGCTTGGCCCATCTAGTCTGCCCATTTCCCTACCTACAGGATAGGCCGTAGATCCTAGTTAACCAACAGCCTATTTCTTCCTACCTCCCACAAGAATCGCCTTATATCTGTCCCATGCATTCTTGAATTACCTCACAGTTTTAGATCCCACAACCTCCTCAGGAAGGCTGTTCCATGCATCCACTACCCTCTCTGTGAAAAAGTACTTCCTCACATTACCTCTGAACTACCCCCCCCCATCTTTAAGTTGTGTCCCTTTGTTCTTGCACGTCTCTTTTTCTGAAAGATGCTACCCTCTTGGACTTTGTTGATTCCACTGAGGTACTTAAAAGTTTCTATCATGTCCCCCCTCTCCCTTCTTTCCTCAAGGGTATACATATTAAGCTCCTTTAGTGTCTCCTCATACGGCTTCTCTTGCAGACCCTGCACCATTTTAGTTGCCCTCCTCTGGACTGCCTCTATCCTGTCTATGTCCTTGCGGAGATGGGTTCTCCAGAACTGGACACAGTACTCCAGATGGGGTCTCACCAACTGTCTGTACAGAGGGATAGATCACATACCTTCCTTCATTATCAATGTCTTTCTGTATACTCAAATGGGGTGTTTCTAGGTATAAGAATAGCTACTCCTCTTCTCCTTCCTGTTCTATAGGAGGAGGAGACGTACATTTCTTCATACCCAAATTGTTTACGTTTGTGACGTTATTGTCCTGTTAAGTGTGTCTCTTGTAAGAATACAATTCTGCCTTAAGTTGTTTCACCACTGTCATTACTTTCTTCCTTTTCATAGGGTTAGACAGGCTGTTAACATTATATATTACTATTTTCATATTCTTAATTTTACTCATTTAGCTTTATAAACATGTATGGCCTCCCAGGCTGTCTAGGAAGGTCTCTGATATCCCAGCATCCCCACGTCCCCTTCTCTCTTTTCCCCATGGGCTCTGTCAACATGTTGCTTTTAAATTTGTAGAACTTTATAACTTTGCCATACTAGCTAACTTGTACACCAACTGGTGTTTCATAACTCTGTGTACCTCCATGTTTGAGGAAAGTATTTTTACTTTCCCTTGTTCCAGATGTAAATCACTTCCGGCTCTTTCCTAGGTATGGAGAAGCTGTGGTGCCACTTCCCCTACACTTATGGGCCACCGCTTTGGTCAGGGGATTCCTCTTGGGCCCTCCTCTCCCTCATCTTTTCCCTTGACCAATCATGAGTGTCACTTTCATTTATCTTAATGCTATATGCCTGCTAATTTTCTCCCCACCCATCAGACATTTAATTATCATTCTAATGTATTTTGTATCCAGCTCCTTTCATGTCTTTTATTTCTCCAGTCTCCTCTGCTTCTCTGTTCATTCCATCACTATGGCTCTGTGTTGAACCCTATCATGTTTACCCACTTGTTTTTTCTTAATGTACCCTCTATTAAACATCCCTCCCCTGCTTCTAACTGGTGTCCCCTCTCATGAGTATTTTCCCTTGTCCCTCCCTTTTTTCCTCCCCCATTTTATCTTTGCAATGGTGTATTCAAGGCTTCTTCACCTCTGCGTTTTGGTTTTCCTGATCCTTCCACATCTCCCCAGGTTTATTTGACTGCACCTCATACCCCTGAGTCAATTTTTAAGGAGCCAATACTTTCCTCCTCCCGGTGTGTCATGCCCCGTAATGGAATGAGAAGAAGCAAAAGCGCATCAAGGGTATATCACTTTCAGGCTTTTAAATGACATTCCTCTTCCCCTTCCCTTTCTTTCCCCTTTATTTCCTTCCCCCTGTTCTTAAGTACTTATTCCTTTATCCCTCATATCTCTTTTTGTTTTCTGGATTCTCACTCCCCCCCCCCAAGCCCTCATTTTCTACTTCCCTTTGCTCAGTCTCTTATTTTGTCCTGTTCCAAGGGTCTGCTCTGTTTGCAGTAAGCATGATCACTTGTAAGCCTCATTATGGCAACAGATTGTGATGTCACAACAGAACATTATGACTTGAAGTAAGGAGTAAGCTTATAGAGGCAGAGTAACTTTAAGGTTAACTGCAAGGGATAAAAATCATGTATTCATGCATATTTTCTCAATGATAAATAATGGGGAGGAGAAATCTAGAATATATGTGGAATCCAAGCAGAATTTTCCCTAATTAATATGCTTTTCAAAATTTTTTTGCGGCGTCAGTAGCTCTTTAAGAGAGCCAATATTTCTGCTAGCTGGTTGTACCCATAGATGGTGGTGAGCAGTTTCCCCTCTTCATCTTCCCCCCATCCAATATCTTTGTTTCATCCTGACCAGGGGCAGTTTGGTCTTCTAGGATATCAGGGTGTTCAGGCAGTATTTGAGGTACTTGATAGAGGACAGGGTTTTGTTCAGAGATGTCTTGACCACTCTTGAAAGCATTTTGTCTGATTTGCACTGCTTTAGTGGGCTCCCTTTTCTTTTCCTCCTTTTCTCTGTTTTTCCTCCTATGGGCAGTGAAGTCAATTAAGACCCCTCTTAAATAGGCCTTGTATGCTTCCCAGAGCCTAGCGGTTACAATCCCTGGAGATGCAGTAAATTCAAATTAAGACTTGGGGCCTGATTCTCAAAACTTGGCACAAGCTACACCAAAGGTGGCTTGCACTAATCGCTGGTGTGCCACAAACCCTGTGCCCAATTATCTATCAGGCAGGGTCCTGGTGGCAATGTCCCATGGCTTACAGTAATTGTAGTGGTGCATCAAACAGAAGGTGCACCGAGACAGGCTGAAGCAAGCCATGGATGGCTGTACAGCAATGTCCCCAAGACGCCCCTGGTAGGCTAGTGCCCCCCCAAGCCCCAGTCACTCTTCTTTATTATGAAAAAACATCCCTGGTAGTCTAGTGCCCCTCCAAAGCCCCAATCATCAATTATAATTATTAAAAAATCCCTGATAGTCTATTGCCCCTTCAAGCTCCGATCACCTGCTATAATTATAAAAAATTCCTGGTAGTGTAGTGGCTCCCTCAAGCCCTGATCACCTGCCATTATCACTAAAAATATCTCTAGTGGTCTAGTGGCCCTCTCAAGCCCTGATCACCCATTATAATTATTAAAAAATCCCTGGTAGTCTAGTGCCCCCACCCTAAACCCCAGTCAACCATTATAAAAATTAAAGTATCCCTTTTGGTTTACTGTTTGGTCTTGCCTTGATCCCCCGTTAAGTGAAATTCTGAAATATCTGGTGGTCTAGTGGACCTCCCCACCCCACAGTGTCCTACCACTATGCTTCCTCCCCATCCCATAACTGAGCCCACAACTGGCATAGCCCACTGGTCACCACCGTGGCCAGCTACTGACTGAGCTCTTAATGAGTGTGTACTGAATATAGTACATGCTCAGTGACTGTCAAAACCAGGTTTGTGCCAGGGTAAAGGTTTGTGAATCCTGGCCCAGATTTCTTGGCTACCTTGTGAACAAAAATGTTTTTTCAACATAATGATGCTTTGACACACCACAACTTAAAAGAGGAGGGGTAGAACTATAGCAATAGCAAAAACAGGGATGGGATAATATGGGCTAATGTTTGTTAAAGAGCAGGGCTAGCTGTTCAAAATTTAGACTGGGTGCTCAGGTGTGTTTATCTACAGTGAAGCCCACCAAGATGAAGCACAGCACTGCAGATTTATGCAGTGGAGTTACTGCAGCAAACAATGCAATTCAATGGGAGTTAATCCTTTTTGTCATGCAGTAAACCTGTGACACTGTGCTTCATCCTGGTGGGCTTCACTGTATGCTAACTGGGGTTTACACCTTATTTTTGGGTGGGGTCTAAGTTCAGGCACCCCCACAGCTTGGGCAAAAGCCATTACCTCTCAAGCACGAAGTTCTCACTGCATCCATTGAAATGAGAGGGTTATCTTCTTCATACAAGTAAATTGGGATGTTGAGGGATTTGTACAGGGAGTAACTGTCACCCAAATGGACACACGTTGCTGCCTTTGCAAACTCCAACATAAAAGGGCACAAGGCTATGGAGGTGGGTAAAGGGACTTCAGCTGCCCATCCTGGCCTGTGGAAGCAATGACATTCCTGGTGTCTAGTGGCACCCCCTGCAATCTGATCCTTGTCCCCCTACATCTTGAAGTACTTCTTGTAGTTTCTGGTGTCTAGCAGCACCCTCACACCCTTGATTGTATGCTGCCATGTCATGCTTTCCCTGGCATCGAATGGCCCCAACTCCTGCAGCACCAACACTGAGCTAATCACCCTGCCAGCCCTCTTACTGCTGTTGCCAGTGCCATACAGATCCAATGCAATGACTGGCATAGCCCTTCTTTCACCACCTCAGCTGGCCACAGCATGGACTGACAGGGAGCATATGTCATGTGTACTGTAAAGGGAGTATGTGTACCGTCTACTGTAGAAAGTACACATGCTCCCTTTACAGTTTTCAGGATGTTCACTCTCTGTTAGTCCTAATGGCAGCCAGCTAAGGTGGTGAGAGGAGGGCTGTGCCAGTACCAGTATCAGATCTATGCAGCACTGGCACCAGTGATGGGGGGGTGACAGGCTAGTTTGCTCAGTGCTGATAGTGCAAGAGGGAGGCTGCTAGATACTAGAAACAACTTGCCTGACATAGCATCAGGCAATCAGAGGGTGGGGGTGCCAATAGACACCAAGGGCTACAGGGAATACTTCAACATGAAGGGGGATGAAAATCAGAGGGTGGGGGTGACCCTAGACACCAGGGCCTACTTCAACATCCATGGGAATGGGGATTGGAGGGTGGGAGTGCCACTAGAAACCAAGGAATACTTCAAGGGCATACTTTGACATATACAGGGATGGGGATCAGAGGACAGGTGTGACACTATACACCAGCGAATGCTTTTACCTCTACAAGGATAGGGATCAGAGGGTGGAGTTGCCAGTAGACACCAAGAATTACTTCAACATGTATGAGAACAGGGATCAAATGGTGGAGTTGCCACAATACAGAAGGGAAAATCTACACATTTAAAGGGATGGGCAATCGGGGTTAACTTGGGGGGCAGTCACCATCATGCCTGATATGGTGGCTAGCCACATGAGGGGCACAAACCTGCTGCCATTTTCATGCAAATGAGCCCATAATGGGTATGCATAGGGCACCATAGCATCTTGCATGCCCAGTGGGCTCATTTGCACAGTGCAGGCTGAATATTACAGTGGGGACTCCCAGCACTAACAGGTATGTGGGAGCAGTTCTATGCACTTTGGTATGGGTTGCATACATCCCTGATCCATATCATGGTAGTGCTACTCAACTTTGTGCTGCCCTGACAAGGCCCTGTATTCAGTTGAATAGTGCCAGTGCACTATCTCACTGAGTATAGCATTCCTGGGATTGTGGACAAGGGCAAGCAGAGCACAGACCTTTGCACTCCGGTTTTGCCCATTACTCAGTATCTGGCCCCAGGTGTTTACTGCTCTCATAATTAGGCAACTGACTATTTTATTTGTTGTATTTTTATGTGTTTGTAGTTACATTTTTACATTTTATACTAAAATATTTGATAGTGCACTGAAACAAGGGGGTTTCACCTTTGCTTTTAGCAATACTAGTAAAAACATATCTTACTGATCACTTACTCTTTAATATAGCTGTTAATTTTTGGCTTAGTGTTCTACCTGCAGCTAGAGTCAGGGAGGGGGAAGGGGGAGGGGAGGGAGTTTGCAAGGGTGACCTTACACAAAGTACAGAAATTAAGGCTATCAGACAGAAATATATATATGTTACTAGGTGTTGCATTTTAAATGTGTACTCCACATTTTCATTGGCTAAATAAACACGGTAAACTGAGCAACAGATCACAAGACACCTAAGGACAGGCTAGAGAAATACAAAATTCAGCACTTGCTCCTCCAACATTGGATGGCAATTTCACTGAGCAATAGCATACTGTTGTGTGATGTAACATATGATAACTTTAATGGTGGCGATGGCTACTACTGTATGTAATAAACATTAACATACTGGTTCTCAAAATAGGCTGAAATCACATGCAGTAAACTAAACCAAACATCAGCATTATGACCACTGTTCCAGTTATTAACCCATTGAGATGAACGGTGTTTAGCAGAGCTCCATTCTTCAACCCTTATCATCCAGATTTAAAATGGCACATTCTGATTATTTAGACCCATTTTGAACATTTTCTCTCCTTTTCCTTGGTTTATTAACTCAACAGACCATCATTAACATTAAAGATTCTGGTAAAGCCATGGATTACGAAATGAAAACCCCTGTGCGGCATACACCACCATCAACTCCAGATTGGGCAGCAAATTCTAAGAGATCTAAACAGTCAATGACTAAGTCTACAACAACTTTTCCGAATACTAACTTGTTAATGGAGGAAAGGTTTATAGAAGCGGTAAAAGATTTTAAAAATGTTGTTTCATTTTTAGTGGAGGTGTTGAAATCGGTCAAGGGGGCCATTGAAAAAATTTATTTGAGACTCACTGACTCTGAGGCCAAAATTTCATCTATAGAAGACTGGAGAAACAAGGCAGATCCTGACATTCCAGCCATCTGCCAGAAAATATCCAAATCTGAGTCTAAACTGGAACCTGGAAGGCAGATCACATAGAAACAATATAGTGAGCTACTGCCTTCCAAATAATTCTGAGGGCAGTAATCTGGTTCACTTTGCCCAGGTTTTCTACAAAAACATTGTGGGAAAAATCACCAAATGCATTCTTGTATATTATAGAAAGAGCCCACAGATACCTCAGACTAATACCTCCCAAAGGATATCCACCTCAACCTTTTATTGTTTGATTTTTAAACTACCTAGACAGAGCCTATGTTCTGAGCAAAATCAAAGAAGTTAGTGATCTTACGCGGGATGGCAAAAGGCTTCACATTTCTTAAGCTCTCCCACAAGAAGTTCAACAAAGAAAAATAAACTTGCCACTGATAGTTAAAAAGCTTGTACTGGCTGGGATAAAGTTTAAAATGCTTTATCCTGCCTGACTCATTATTTCAAAAGATGGTAAATCACATTCTTTTAAGACCCTGGAGCAGGCTACACATAGAGGACTGTGTATAAAGTCATATACAACACAAATATTCTTGTATTGAGAGGTTTCCTTGGTAACAGATAACCTTGAGAGCGCAGCTTGAGAAGTGCTCGGTTACCATTCAGATCTCGAGATACAAGAATATCCTTGTTTGTGTATGACTTCTCATACATAATCTTTTATAGTGTATGGGCAGTCACAGCAAAGAAAACCACACAAAAACCAACTAGTGAAGACAATGTTAAATAGGGGCACTTAATTACAGCTTCACATCCATTGTAGTTTGATTATTATAAATTCCCAAAGACTATGGATGGATTCGCTATTGGATAATGGGTCTCTCCCACTAAATAGGGAAAGCTTCTAGATTTTGATTTCCTGTTTTCAACGGGTTCCCAAGTCAATTTGTGACTTTGGGGGTGCTGATATTCTAGACCACCTATATTTGTTCTGGTGGTTCTGCGTCTCACCTTTTAACTCTCCCTGCTAAGTAGGGAAATAATTTATCATTTCATATTCCCTAAAAGAATTAATTCACTGCAGTAGAATGGAGATTATATTGTACTGCCTGCTGAAGTTTATGGTTCTTCTCAACTTGGGTTTGATTTTTACTTCTACATATTTTATTTGTTACTGTTTCAGTTTCTTAAATACGTATGTGGGGTCTCCAGATTTCTCTCCTCTCATGGGGGCTGGCTTGCTAGGACTCAAACCCATCATATAACATTAATTAAGGGAGCCTTACATACAGGATTATTTCATATATGGGGCCAATCTAAAGACTGAAATGGTTACACCCCTCTAATCCCAGGATTCCTTAGCTCAATTTTACCAATATGGGTGACAGGATTAATCCTTACTATTTAATCCAGTTGATGGATTGTTCGTATTTATTGCTTGTTCTGTGGCTCTCAAAGACACTAGTTTTAGTTATAATTGGAACACTTTGATTGGGTTTATTATAATATTTTAGTGTTTAATATCAAAGTTTAATCTGATGAATATTGCTCACTAAGTCTGGCAAGCCATATTGGTTATTTTTAGGCTATTTATAGAACTCTCAGGCTCTAAGGGAGCTCTCCTAGCCAATGAAAAATGGTGATTATGCCTATCTATAGTTTAGTTACTCAAAATCACTAGCTGTTAGACTTTAAAGTAACAAGGGTCTGTATGATATAACTCAGTTGATTCCTCTACTTCGTTCAGAAGCAGAGCAAATATATATATATTATAGGGGTTAGTTCGCACCCCTATATTTAGTGTTAAGAAGGCACTTCTATGTTAAACTCGAAAATGTGCGTGTTAATAACTTTGGACTCGTTCTACAGATTTGCATGGCATTTGGTACTCGTGGTGGGGCATGGTAGATCTCTTGATCTGACAAATGTTGTTTCGGTCAGACTTACATTTCTTGTGCACCAAAACGCTGAAAAATTTTTTCATAATAGACTTGTTTCTTTTGGATGCATTAGCTTAAGTAAAAATCCTGTTTCTTTTTGTAGCATTTCTATTATGAAAAAAGCATTGCACTGAGCTACCCTTAAAAGCTAACAGGATTATTGGTTGCATTAAAAGAGCATTCAATCAATCAATCAATCAATTAAAATCTTTATTTACCCAGGCGATCACCATTGAGCAAGCTCATTTACAAGGTGGACCTGCAGTTTGCAAGGACAAGGGTACAGAATAGAGTACAAGTAAAATATACATAAAACAACAGTAGTAAGACGTATACTACAAAATATATACGGTGTAGAAATAAAGGTAAATAATATATACAGAGATGCCTTTATAATCCTATCCATCAATAACATGTTCATAGCCTGTAACGGAGTCCCTGGGATATGGAAAAGTGCACGTGTAGGAGGCAGGGATGCTGGCAGAAAGATTCTGGGATACTATGCAGGTGGTATCAGGGCATAAAAGTGGGTGATGGGGGGTGTGTTGCAGACAGTACGTAGTACCGGTGGGACTGGAATGGACTGAGGTGAACCGGTAGTGCTGGTGGGACTAGAATGGACTGAGGGAGGGGGAGTAGTCTTGGTAAGGGAACACTTAGTTTCACCAATAGCAGTAGGGGATGTAGTCTACCATTATAAAGAGCTTATGTCCAGCCTTGCCTGGACTATTGCTCTCCCCTATGAAATCCTACCTTACAAAAAGACTCCAACAAATTAGAGGGTTTACAGAGAAAAATAACTTGAATGATTAATGGGCATCAGACTAAGGATTATGACAGTAGACTAAAAGCACTAAAACTCTCACCACTAGAACATAGGAGAACAAGGGGTGACCTATTAGTAATGTTCAGAAGAATGAAAGACAATGCCCTAATGTCAGATCTAGGTTTTACTTTTAACATAAGGAATATTTCTCTAAGAAGCCATGTATACCAGCTCATGTTATCTAACCCCAGAAGTAATTCCAGGCGTAGCTTTTTGACCCAAAGAATAATAACCTTTTGGAATCAATTACCAAAGGAGGCTGTAGAAGTAGGCTCTTTTGCCAGTTTTAAAACTAAATTAGATCACTACTTATTCGATCAACAAGGCTGGGTATTACCCACTTCTGGGATATGTGCACTAATGGGCTTTCAGCCTTCTGTACATCTTATTTTTCCTAGTATGATTCCTAGTATGAAGATG
The DNA here is from genome assembly GCA_016271365.2 of Neoceratodus forsteri. Taxonomy (NCBI): domain Eukaryota; kingdom Metazoa; phylum Chordata; order Ceratodontiformes; family Ceratodontidae; genus Neoceratodus; species Neoceratodus forsteri. Next base: position 1,025,934,059 of record CM028129.1, read on the forward strand.
GTGACAATGTTCATTTGCAACCATTTTGCCCAACCCGGTGGACATTTCACGCAGATTCTTTGCAGTCAGTAAACTCTAAATATGATGAACTACTTGAATTCCTTGAAGAACTAGTACTGAATGACACCACTGAATCTGGAGCCAAGTCCAATGGATTCCTAATTCAGCTCAGGAAGTTTGACATATTTTTCAACCTCAAACTACTTCACCTTATCTTCTCTCAAATAGAAACCATCAATACTGCTTTACAGAAAACAAACTTGCAATTCCACCAAGCCTCTCGTATGATAGAATCTCTGACAGACACTATCAAACAACTTTGTGAGGGATCCCCCCCAGTTTTACACAGGTACTACTGATTGTGCAGCACAGCTACATTTGAAAGAGGAATTTGTTCCAAGTCCTAGAAGAATTCAATGCAGCTTGGATGATGGTTTAGCAGAAAAAATTATAAAACCATATAAGTTGCTGGAATGTTTATTGGAAATACACACTACTCCTTTACTGGAGATACAGAATAAGATCAAAATTAGAATTAAAGATGTCAATATCCAAAAATAAATTAGTGGGGTGAATATTTATAAATTGAGTCATTGACTTGTAAATAATACCAAAAGATATTTTGGAATGGAAAAATATCTAAGTAAATTAAAAAACCCTACACATAGAAAATACTATACTGAATTTAGATGTTGGATATGTAGACAGCCAATATTTATGGTTACAATATGTTACAATATGGTATTTCTAACTCTGGAATGTGCACCTGTACCCTTGAGGAAGACAACCCAGCCCACCTACTTCTTTTTTGTCCGAGATATAATTTTGAGTGAAAGCAGTTCTTATGGGATATTTTAAAGACTTTAGATATGGGGTCGTCATATCAATATAATTATTTATTAAAAACTTCTAATCTAAGACACCTTGAAGCAATAGCATGATTTTGTAATATTATAGTTAGGAGAAAAAAGCATATTCAATGTAATGATGCTATTGCATAAAATGTTAGCCTCTAAGGGGTTTTATTCTGGTTCAAGGTCAGTTGGCATTCATCTGTATCCCCCTTCCCCGGGTCATGCCCGAAAATAGGCAGGATTTGTCTAGTGCACTGACCCGGTCAACAAAAACTAAATAAATAAATAAATGAGTAATTAAAGCTATGTATACCACGGTGACACATATTGATTTAGAACTGCTGCTAAAATGTTCTCTATAACTATTTAAACTTTATGGCAAATGATATTTTTGTATGTATAAACAAAATCAGATTACACAATGTAAAGATTTCTATTTTTATGCTTGTTTGTTTTTATTTCTGTATTTATGATACATGGACAGGTAAATTATTGTATCTTATCCAGGTTTTGTAAAGATTTATTTTAAAGTTGAACAATAAACCTAAACTGAACTGAACTGAACTGGATAATGGTTCTGCTCCACATATATTCGAGTCTCCAGAAGACCAATACCACCGACTTTACTCTGAGGTGATAGACAACATCACCACTGCTCTTGATGATCATTTCACATCTGTCATATCTGACCAAATGATGAAAATAGAAAAGTATGTGATGGGGGGATCTATGTGGTAACAGCGATTGCAGAATAGCAATCGCCATTAGGGCAAATGGAAATCGCCAAAATAAAAATGTTGGTGATACAGTCTCTGGTGCACAGCAAAAGAGCACCAGGGACTTAGATTTTACATTTAAATGTGAGGTGTGTGCCCCTCCAAGTAAGGATTCTCAACTCCAGGAGGGTGCATGTTGGGGGGTGCAAACCCCCCAAAACATTTTTGGTCTGGGAGCAACAAAAGGCACCCGTGCCCAGACCCAAATCCAGCACCATTAATGTCCCAGCCCTGAACCCAACCACCACGCCATGGGAGCAGCTTGGCAGCTCACCATGGCACCACCCCTCACAATCCCTCTCTCCCGTCCACCCCATGCCCAATTGCAGTCATCAGACTCACAGAATACCTGTGATGGGGCATGCTACTTCTGATTATATTGCAAATTTCTACAATACAGAATTCAATGCAGCACGTCTTGAACTACATTGTGACATGTTTCTTGATATTGTAAAGCAACGGAATGTTACCGTGGAATCATTTCAGGATGTCTTGAACATGCTTCACAGTGAAAATGCTCATGATTTGCGAACACTTCTTTCAGAACTGACATGTTTAATACAGTTGGTTTTAAATATCCTAGTGTCATCTTGTATGTCAGAACGTTCATTTACTTCACTTCGTTGAATCAAGACATACTTAAGATCAACCAAGGGACAAGCTAGACTTAACCATGTTGCCTTGCTAAACTGTTACAAGCAGGAAGTTCAAAAGAGAATGTAGCCAATGAATTCATCATGCGGCACACCGTCAGACACAATACTTTCTACATAGCAAGGAAAAAGAAGCAGTATGCAGGCACAGTCTGCATTTCCCTCAATTTGTAGGACACCAAAGGTATCCTGGTTTCTGTTGTTTCTTAATTCAGTTTTTACTGTTTCTTAATTCAGTTATATCACTTTTTGGAGATGTCACAATGTTTGTGGACTAGAACTGTTAGTAAATATTCAACAGCCACATTCCTCATGTTACCTTCTTCGAGTATCTACCATTTTTTGCACTAGCAGAATGAGAAGATTGTCTGCATACGAGATGTCCTAGTCGTTACATCATGTGACATGTACTGTTGGCTTCAAGTTTGTTTGGCTTTCCTTCAGTGACTCAAGCTGTTCTTTACAAGGCAAGTAACTACATAATGGACTTCAAAGGGCACCGTTCAAGCTTCTTTTGAAAACATCTGCTTCATCCTCCAACATTTCAGACTCCGTGGTGGGCTGTCGATTGTTTGTTTGGCTTTTCTTCAGTGGTTCAAGTTGTTCTTCACCAGGCAAGTTACTACATGATGGACTTGAAAGAGAACCATTCATTCTCATTTTAAAAAAGTCTGCATTATTCACCAAGATTTCAGAATCTGTTGTGGGCTGTTGACTTACAGTTCAGGATTTCCTTCAGTGATTCAAATTGTTCTTCACCAAGCACGTTAAGACAGCATGATGGACTTGAATGAGCACCATTCATCAAAATGTCTGCATTATCGGCCAAGATTTCAGACTCCATGGTGGGCTGTCATGTTTGTTTGGCTTTCCTTCAGTGATTAGAGTTGTTCTTCACCAAGCAAGTTCCTACATGATGGACTTCAAAGAGCACCATTCATACTTATTTTCAGAACATCTGCATTGTCCTCTAAGATTTCAGACTCCATGGTGGGCTGTCATGTTTGTTTTGACCTTCCTTCAGTGATTCAAGTTGTTCTTGTTCACCAAGCAAGTTATTACATCATGATGGGCTTGTAAGACCACCTGTGCCACAGTGCCACCAGTCATGCTCATTATCAAATATTTCACCCCTCCCCCAGCTGGCAGTAGCTGATTATCTCTAAATAACTTCAAAAGTCCTCTTATTGGAAAGGCTGGGACTACCTGACCCACCAGATTTGGTACTAGTCTCTGCATCACAGACACTGTTTTCCCAGCAGATGCTGACACACTTCACCACACCACACTATTGTAGTGTCCCTGCAGATGCAGATCTGCTTGAACACTTTAACTAACACACTGAGACTACTGTTTCTGTAGATGCTGCTGAGACACTTCCATTCACCATACAGGCACCTAGTGTGCCAGCACAGCACCAGATGCTGTCTGAGTTCTGATACCACAAGCACCATTGTCCCAGCAGATGCAGTGCCTCAGGTAAGAGACCCTGGCATAATCTGAAACTTGGACACTACTGCCTGTGTTGAAGGGAAGTGCACCAGCATCTGGTTTAGGTGGCTGTGGGATGGTACTGTCTATGCTAGGTAGGGTGTCACAGCAGATACAGATATGCTTGATCATTAGTACCTGAGCTAATGGAATTTTCCACCATCTGTTGGGACACTGGTACCCATGGTGAAGTGATGTTGCACAGCATGACTGCAGGGACAGTAGTGTCTCTTACTGAAGTTACAACCAAATCTGCTGGCACAGTACACTTTCTTCCTATTAATTCTTACATACTCAGATTGTAAACATATTTCATTGGAGGAGGTGGCCATCCCATCCCTCACCTTTCCTGATCCCCAGTATCAGCAGGCACTACTGTGGTGCTCCAAAGTTTTGTGCATCCATTCATGGTCACAACCTAGCAGAGCAGAGGCTTGATGATGGAGCAGTAACAAACTTCTGACTCTCTGGATGCAGGGATTTAGTATGTGCAACATTGTTACATCACACACCTGCAGCATCACACATGTGCCAACCTGAGTGAGGAGGTTGTGCACCAGTGGACTGCCTTAATGGCATACAGGAGCCCAGGGTTGGACCTCTTCCCCATGTTGATCCCCACTAGTGAGACAGTGGGGGAGTGTCAGTTAGACTTGGGCGCAAGGACACTGAAAAAGCCTGAGCTGGTGGCAATGTACCTAATGGCAAACAGGAGCCCTGAAACCTCTTCCCATGTTGATCCCCACTGGTGACACAGTGGGGGGATTGGTGGCTGGAGTTGGGGCACAAGGATGCTGGAGGACTGGAGGTACTTGCAACCACTTGGTCCCATCACCTATATGGGGGAAAGTTTGAAATTCTAATGCTTTATCATGATACTGGTGCTTTTTTTAACCAAATATCATGATATTTTGACATTTCTGTGCTGGATGCAGTGGTCCCTACTCTAAATGAGGGCCAGGAAGGGTAAGGGGAAGGGAACAGGTGGCCTGTTCCTCCAATGAAAGTAGGATTTACAATCTCTGAGGCTATTTCAAAATCTAAATAACAGGAGTTTTGAAATCATTTTATAGCTACTAGTGAGTTGGAGGGTGGGGTGGCCTTCAGTAAAGTACTGGAAATTATAATATTTAATAGCCTACAAGCAGCACTAATTTGAAACTGACATGAATACTCAACTGCATCTGCTATGCTATGGCACCATTCGTCAAGTGGACAGAGTAATGGACTTCGTCAAAACATCAATGTTAACTACATTATCCTAAGACTATATCATGATGAGATCGATAGTATTATGGGATTTGACAGAAATGTCTTCACACTAGACAAAAGATGCCATAAACCACTGATGTTTAATTGAAGTATGGAAGCTGCAGGCTCATCTTGAGAAGCTGCTACACAGCATTAATCACTGTCATATCAAGGTATGTATGCATCAACCTAGGCAACTGATGCAGTCAAGACACTACAGTTTATTGACAAAATGTTAATGCTGTATCAATGCTATTATTAGACGTAAGCTGAACCACAGTAATACAGGCAAGTTTTGGTACTATTCTACAATTTCAATGCTGGTGTTTATACTGTGTGATATGTTAAGTATAACGTTCAAAATGCACCACAGAACACCAAAAACCGCAGAGCTTCTGGGGGCCTTGGTGGCTCCCAGACCCCCAGCCATTGGTAGAGCACCCCCCGGGAAAAATAAAAGTCAGCTCCAGTGCTGATGTACCTGTAAAAGGTTTTGTCCCCTTTTACCACTGAATTTGCTATGCATTCTTCTGTTTGTGCTGTTATTACTTCACTGCATTCCCTGTCTCCCTTTATTTTTCCAGACATATTTCCCTATCTCCTCCAACTGTGTCCTTTTGTATTGCTTAAATGCCATTTTTTTTTGCTTTGCCTTTTCCTGCTACCTCCTTAGAAAACCATAGTGGTCTCTTCCTTCTCTTCCCCTTGCTGATTTGTTTGTCACAGAGTTGTGTTGCCATTGCAATCCCTGATTTTATGGCTGCGCGCTGTTCCTCAAACCACTTCTCTACCCTTAGTTCTAACAGTGCTTCTTTTAGGCATTTTCCCATCTTCCTAAAATCATCCCTCTTAAAGTCTAGGACTTTTGTCCTTGTGTGGCTTGGTTCCTCCCCCTCAGTTATATGAAATCACACTGTTTGGTGGTCATTGTTCCCCAAGTGCTCCCCTACTGTAACTCCTGCTACTCTGTCCCCGTTGGTAAGCATCAGGTTAAGTAGTGCCTTTTCCCATGTTGGTTCTGTGACCAGCTGTTTAAGGAATGCTTCCTCCAAGGAGTCCACGGTGTTCCTACTCCTAGTTGTTGCTGCCTCTGGAATGCTTCAATCCACATCCAGTAGATTGAAATCTCTGACCAGCAGCACCTCTCACTTGTGTGCCATTCTCTGGATTGCCATCATCATCTTCTTATCTACCTTTTTCTCCTGCTGAGATGGTGGTCTGTAAATTACCCCTGTGCAGATGGATGGCCCTTTTCTTCTTTCCAGAGTAACCCACAGTATCTACCTTCCTCTCTGTTCCCCTTGAATTTCTGTGACCTTTATGTTTTCTCTCACATAAAAGCCACTGCCCCCTTCCTGCCTGCTCTGTCCCTCCTGAATAGACTGTAACCTGGTATGGCCACTTCCCAGCTTTGTTTGTCATTACATCAGGTCTCTGTGATGGCCACAATGTCCAGGCCAGATTCTGTCTTGGTTGCCTCAAGGTCACCTATCTTATCGCTCAGACTTTGGGCATTTGCACACATGCCTCTCCAAGATGTGGCGTCTGTCTCCTTCCTTGCCCTTTTTTCATCAATAATTGTGTTCATGTCCCCTCCTATCAGGATACTGCCCATCCTTTTCTCACTTAATGTTTAGGTGAGAGCCATGAAGAAAGTGGTGTCAGTTTGATTGGGCCCAGTATATGCAGCAAAGCGTAGTGTCCTTACCCTACCATGAACCTGTGACGTTGAGAAACCTCTCTCCTGGATCTGTGTATACATACTGGAGAATCTGAAGTCTACTGCCTTGTGGATGAGGATAGCCACCATTCTACTTTTGATGTTAAAAGCATTGCTGTATTCCTGGTCGTCCCACCTTTTCTTTAGGTTACCTGCATAAGGTTGCAGGAGATGTGTCTCCTAGAGGGGGAATATTCAAATACCTAGCTTGTGAAGTGGGTCCAACATCATACTTCTTTCGATAGGAGAATTAATGCCCTTCATGTTCCAGGATGTGAATTTGATGAGTGCATTAGCAATGTTCTTGGATTTGTAGAACATTGGGGGGTTGCTGTAGAGGGGGCACCAATGTATGTTTTATTTCACTTTTTCTACTAAAGTTTATGCTTGTTCAATATTGGTGCTCTGAGGGGATGCCCATGGTCAGAGACAAGTTACTGTCAAAGGTCTGTGGGATGACCCAAAATGGTTAATAACCCTTCTGACCCTGAGGGTCGCAGTCATCATAACTCACAAGAGTAACTGAAACATATACCATGCTGAAGTATCAAGGAGTTAACAGGCAATCCTTGATCCTACAAGTTAAACATTTTAGTGAACAAACATAAAACATTAAATCTAAGTGCAACTAAAATGGGGAAAATACATGCATCTTTTCAGAACATCAGTAACTTGGGAGGGCAGCTTTCAATGGGGTGTGGGAGCCCTGAATCTAGCACCTCAGAGCCTAGCACATACAAAGTCCAGTGAGTTAGGGTGATTCACCCTGCCTATTATCTATCAGACCATGCCCCATATCTGTGAAACAGACTCAGTCTACTGGATGTGGCAACATGCAGCCAGGGCCCATTCATGAAATCTAAGAGATGAGTAGAGTGGGGTGATACCATCTACCTTCTCCAGGTTTCAGTAGATATTAAAAGAGTATTAGGTGAAGCACAAGGGGAGGAGTATCAGTTTGATCCTACTGATGGAGCTGACAACATGAGACTAGAAAGTACTGGCAGGTGTGTGTGGCGGGGTACTAGCCTTCAAAACCAGGCCCCTTCCCACAGGTGGCTGTGTGGTTCTGAGTGGCTGCCCCTAATGTGTGGTGAAGTCTAGAAGCCTCACTTATTCCTGTGGGGATTACTGCAGTTGTGGTTTCCAGTGTTAAGTGGATGGAACCTGCTACTAGATGATTAGAAGCCTGTTGTTTATTATTCAGTAAAGGGATGAGTGTGGCAAAAATATGTGCGGGAGATTACATTATCTCCACTGCAGGCTATAAGGGGAGGATGTGCTAATTGAGGACTCCAGGGTAGCTGATAGGTCCAGCTGAATCAGGTCACCAGGGGTCTTGGTGGAAGTAAGAACCCATTAGCTGCACTGGGAGTAGGCGATCATAGGGAGGAGGACTTGGTTGAGGGTGGTATGGTTGATGGAATTCTGTCTCAAGGAGGTTTGATTGAGCGTTTGCTTTTGCAGTTGAGTAGGGTTGGCTGCCACAGCAGCTCACTTGTGTGAGAGGTTGGCACAGCCTGCCTTAGAGAAGAGCTGGCTAGAAGTACTCACAAGTTCACACATTCGCAGTGTTGAGAGGTATGATTTAAGGGATGAGGAAGGTGGTAGTAAAGATGTGGAGTGGTGGCCAATCCGGTCTCTGCAGCTGTTGATGGTCTGAAAGGATTTGACAACAAAACATAGTTACACAGGATGATGCCCACTGTCAAGGAGTTGTAAGATGGGGAATCCCTACTCTAACCCCTACTTGGGGAGGGGAGAAATGACTGCCAACCACTACTCAAGGCCCAAGGTGCTCTGCTGCTTGAAAACTGTATCGCATGTACCAATCTGCAGCTTCAACAATAGAGACCAGATTAGGTCTGCCATCAAGTCACTTATGGCCCCAATTTAGTCACAAACATATTAATCCTGGCATTTATCATACCTGCCCTTCCTTCCACGCTCCATACTCTGCAGACCAAAAAAGAGGAAATCCCCAGAAAAGTTGAGTGCAAGCAATATGCTTAGCTAGTGACAGACAGAATGGCTGAAAGAGGTGTGTGGGAGAAAAAGGCTCTGACCTAGCTGTTACTGAAATACGGAAGAACGGGATGCTAATGTTGATTATGTTCTCCAGTTGAAGCTGGGCTAATAGCATTGGGAGCCCCCCATGCCATAGTGGGAGCAAACTGACTGGTGTGCCCAGTATTTGTAATACCTAGAGTAAAAGCAGTCACTTTTTTTCCTCTGTCCCATCAGCCACTCTGTGTGAGCCTCATCAGCTGGCTGTAAAGGATAGCTACACCATCCTTCAGTGCCAGTTTACATTTCAGACTATGCTGGGAAGGGGGAGGTAGAGGTTGGCCTACTCTGCACAGTCTTATGAATGTAGGCAGGAAGATAGTAGAGAACAGCAGGCTGAGCACATTATTGGGTGTTGCCTGCAGCACTCAAGCCTCAACCGCCAGGTGTCATTCCCACCAGCCTCCCACCTATAACCCCTGGTGCATAAGTTTAGAGCCACAACAGGACATTCCTCTATGTCTCTCTGGTCTCACAGATCCCTTAGTCTCATTAACTACAAACATATTTCAAAGGAAAAAAAGGAGTGTGAGAGAGATTAGGAAAATGTGTGGAAGAGGGATAGGGAAGGGAAAGCAAGCAATAATACCCAACAAGGTGGGTGGTATTGGGCAATACTGGACCACCCAGGGGTGTAATGAGGCCCAATGCTGCAGGTGGAGGGCCTTATACTCCTGGAAGGTCCAGTATGCCCTCCCTCACCCTGGAAAGTATTATTGTGATTAGAAAATCGACTATCAGTAACATTTTTATTAAAATTATATAACATTTTTTAAAACATGTACAATAAATGTTAAAAAAGAGCAAAACTATATTTTATTGTAAAAAAGTCCCTGTACTGCCATTTGTGGCCAGTAGAGGCCACTGCTCTGAAGGGATCCATGTTTCACTGCAAGTCTTAGGTGCCCCATAGGAGATGTAGTTTGTTTCTAAAGTGGCAGCTTAGTTTCTGGCTAAAAGGGTTTTTCTCTACTCGTACAAGTCTTTTTGACCCCTCAGAAGTTGTTTCTGATGCTGATCCACTCACAGACATGGAGCGCTAGGCTATCACATTTCTATGAATGTAGTTAAGAGTCTGGTACTTTGCTGTCAACGGAAGGTAATGACTGTACATGAGCACAGTATGAGTGGAGGTTGCCTTGTTTTTCTGTTGCGTAACTTCTACAGGGCATTTACATTTAGAAGGGAGCAGCAATGTAACGTTGATCTGAAGAGCTAGGGGTGAACTGGGGGATTTCCCAAGATGCAAATCCCGCTGAAATAAACTGGCATAAATATTCTGGCATGGGTTCTGTTTAGAACACCCAGATCTTCTGTTGGCATCAGTGATCTGTGTGGGGGACCGAAATGGAGTTGCTGCGGTCTCAAACACATGCAAGGAAAATGTCAATGTCTGTTTCTGAATTTGTTTTTAAACGTATTTATTAATAGGAATGGGGACAGATGGGGTGAGGGGGTGCATGACTAGGCAGCAAAGAAGAAATGTTCTCGCTAAGCCAAACCCAGCAAAATGGCAGCTGGAGGATGAAGGAGGGAGAGTGCTCTCATAGACATGGTACTATAAAAAAATCAGAAAGAAATGTAGCTAGAAACAAGCCCAGCTAAGGTTGTGTGCATGGTTATTTTTCAGCTGCTATGAGGAAGGAGCACTACCTCTCGCTAAGCGAAAGAATAAAATTGGTGCGATTTTGAATTGAAAGGAGGTGCTTTAGCCAATGACAGAGGCAGACAGGCATTATGATACTTAACTGGGTTGGCATGACTAGGACTTTTAACTTACAGGGCTCTCAGTGTAAGTTAATGTACCCCTGCTAGCCAATCAGATTTCTTATATTCTTAAGCCCATTTTCTAATACAGGTTAACATAATTCAGCATTGTTATTAAAAAATACTCACTGCACTCACAGATTGAGACAGAACAGGACTAAAGAACAAAATATTAAAAGGTATGAATCAAATCTTTTCAGGTGCTACCTCATCTTGATGCCTGGCCACAGGCCCAATCTGGTGTAAGCAGGTTCAAATCTTGCCGGAATCACTTGGTGGGAGCTCATTGACAATGTCTGCCCAGAAGCCATGGTTTTTTCTAGTTTATCATGTGGCTGCAAGGCTGCATGCTGGTTTGGACATGGAAGTCTCACTGTGTGGAGGACTGAAGCAACATCTTGGCCAGATCTCTTGATTGCTAACTCCTCAGTATTGTCCAAGTCATTGTGATGATGAGTCTTAAGTTCCTGTTCCTAACCCTTAGGCTGCAATCTTGTGTAGTAAGGACTATGAAAGGCATTGTATTCTTGGTCAGAGCAGAGTTTGAGTGGTCTGGGGAGGTTCAGATGTGCATCAGAGCCAGTCCTCCCACACTCATCCCTAATTAAAATAGAAGATAAATTTCACTGATAGGCTCCATCAGTCAATACCCCTCACCCAGTCCCTTCATCTGCCTCCTCCAGGACATCCCTCATCTTCTTATGCATCCTGACTTGCCTCCCAGGGCAGGGCCACCAGGTGTGGGACCAGACCCTCGATGGATACTGGGCAGGTATGGGATGAGTGAGTTCTGTGGTTGTGCAGTGTTGAGGCTGCAGTTAAGGACAGATGTCGCCCTGCATCACTCAAGGGTGTTTTTCCATGTTTATGTTGTTAGTCTCTCCACCCTAAGATCCTGAACTCTCGATGCAAGGCACACAGTGTGTGCTTGTAAACTGGATCACATTGGCATCCCCGCTTCCTACTCCTCATGTCTGCCTGCACATACCTGTGTAGTCACATGAGTGAAGGTACTGTAATGAACAAACAACTCCAACCCTCCCAAAGGTGGAGATTGTCACTTGTAATGTCTTTTCAGCGCCCCTGACTGGATCTCAAACTTATTCCCAAAAATAGGGAGTCAGTGTTGCAAGTAGTAGAACCACGACTGCTCGGGCAGGCCAGCAAAGCCTGGTATTACAATCGATACTCAAGAGTTGAAAGAACTGCTTCCATCACTCCTCCCCAGTAAACACAACACAAAGGATGTGATGCTCTTCTACAGAAACATTGTCTTACCCCCAGTTTAGTCAACAACATTTAGAAAACCAATGACCCTCATAGATTTAGAACATGTTTTTGGATATAACACACACATACACACACACATTACTAATCAGTCAAAAGTTGACATTTAGTTGCAATGTGTAGGATAGATTGTGATAAGCCTCTGTATCACACCAAGGTAGCCAGCATTACAGAGGTCCATTCGCACCAGCACTCATGCATGCATACTAGAGTGAGTCACTCATACAATCATGACCTGTGAGATTAGTACCCACACATCTTCCAAATATCTTTCACAGAGTTACGGTACAGCCTACTGGGAGGGGGAAAACCATTCATGTATATCAAGCTCTGTTTGTGTTTGTTGCCCTGGCTTGAGTCTCATGGTGACTCTACAGTTCCCAGATTTCCCTGTAAATCCACATTCTATACCTGCTGATGCCCATGCTTCTTTCTGTGACAACAGCACCACCACAGGAGAATTATGAAACCTGAAACACCTCAATCAGACTGGCCCTGTACAGTCACTAGGCAGTAGTATAAACTGGGACATGGAGTCCAGGGGTCACACTGTGCTCATAAGGCCCTCAGGCATCCACATCCACAATGATGCCCCCCTTTCTACAGTACTTCAAGTTGCTCAAATACACAACATTGGAACCTTCCACATTACTATTCTAGGTCATGATAGCAGTATTAGCAACAGTGTGCCTCAGGATTTTAAATAATTGATTAGCAGTTATTTTCTTGGGACAATACTAACCATACAAAAAGTATTTATATAGGTTTCCTAGAAGTGTTATCTTTGTTAAACACAGTGAGGCAAGTGCTATGCATTTTCACAATGTTTTAGCACTTTTATGAGCAAAACGCTAATGAATTTTTAGAGTTAAATAAAACCCTGTGCCTGTTTTACAGTCAGAACCAATTATCGGACATTACAGGGCAATGCTTTGGTTCTCAATTGTACTGCATGCTCCACTATCAGTGACACCTGGTGGCTCAAGTGATAGGTGGCAAACTGGCTTCATGACGGAACTAAAGTTTACCACAAAACAAAATGTGACTTGGGTGTGGGGTGGGGGGGAGACTTGTAACTAGTGTCATCAAGTATTTGCTCAATTCATTACAATGCTTCTCATACTTAGTTTGCTCCAGATGCTGTCAGGGTGAGATTGTGGTTGCCGGTGGTTGGTGTATGTGTGTGTGTGGGGGGGTGTATGGAGATAGCCTTTTCTGTACATGTCTCACACACACACACACAGTATATGAGTAATGGGAATAGGGCAACATGGGCGCTTACAAACAGCTTTTAAAAATATGGTGCCCCAGCTTGTCAGTAGTTTTTGCAAACACAGAATAAATGCAGGCAGCTTGACAGAAGACTGTACCATCTTCCCTCAGATGAACTGTACGATATCACAGGCTTGCTTTCTTTTTTTGTGGTTAATAAGTTTTGTTGATTTGACTTATTAAGATGATACAAGCATTAAAACAGTTGGATACATTGCAAAGATCTTACAGACTGCTACATATGTCTGTAGAAGCAGAGAACGCAACATGCTGGCAAATAGTAATGAACTTAATATACTAGCCAGGTAAGCAGTAGGATAATACTCTGTGCCTGGATGTACAACACCTATCCAGCTGGAGATTAACTTTGAAAGTATTAACAGTTGGTGCATTGCATTATGGCTAACTCATACAAACATATCTTACCTGGCCCCATCCTGCTAGTTTCTGCAGTATTTGACAAAGCATCAGAAATTATGAGAGGTCCAGGTCCACTGTCCTCTACTTTAAGCATACAAAGTACAAGAGATCACACACACAAAGCAAACAGGGCTTTATTGTCAGCGAAGATGCTATCCTTTACTGATATTATACCATGTCATCCATAGAGTAGGGTCCCCTATAACTCAGTAACAATCTCTCCAGCACTTGCCCCTAAATGCACCATGAGAGGAGACCATTATAGTAGCATAGTTGTGCCTATTCAGCTGATTCCCTGCCTAGGTTTCAAAAACAGAAGGAAGGGAGTCCAGATGGCAGTATATTTAAAGAGGATATTGGTCACAGTATGTGATATTCTAGACAGTTAGCAGCTTGATCCATGGAGGTAAGTACCTCCCACAGGGAGGGGATTATCTGGGACCACCATTCACACAGTAGGAATATTTTAACCTGCATACTGAGTGCCAGAAGTAGCTTCAACTCAGAGAGACGAAGATGAGGGGCCTGGGGCTGGAGTCCTAATAACAGCAACTCAGGGGACTGAGGCACAGGCTTCCTAAGTATTTTGGACCCCATCTCACAGGTAGCCTGCAATAGGGGCTGGATCAGCCTGCAGCACCAAAGTATTAGGAACAGGTCACCTGGGGGTCCCTGACACCTCCAACACAGGTCAGACTGAGCCAGCTTTGCCTTGGCGAGGACTACAGGAGTCCTGTATCAGGAGTGAATTATCTTGTTCTGTATTTATTGACTACTGGTGTCAGGATATGCCCTGTGAGATAGTTTTAAACAAGACTTCCACTCCAGGTTCATAATAAGGGCATGCAGTGCTTTCTCCCATTTATGCTTGGATTCCTCTGCTTGGGACGGGATGGTACTCCGAATGGCCGCATATACCCGCTTGACTGTCCTCTTTCTAGGGCCAGCCATGACTTTACCTGGGAGATTTGTTGCCTTTGGTGCTGCTTATGCCTGTACATAAGGATGGCACTTCTTATTTGAAGGAATCATTAGAAGTCTTTGGGAGAGATCCCATAAGAGCGCCACAGGCCCTCAAAGGAATTAAGGGTATCTGTACCAGGAATGAGCATATCTCGAAGCAATGAGATACCACCACGTTCCCATGAGGGCCATGCAATTGGTTGTTTATTGATGGTAATCTCATTATTGCCCCATAGTGGGTTAAGTCTTAGGGGAGATGGGAAGAAGCCCAACTTCTTATGCACCTTGGCTCAATATTCCAGAGAGGGACCTATAGTAGGATGAGAGCGAGTGCCCTTAGGGGGATGGTTAAATAACAATAGTACAAAGTGAGTACACTGACATACCTCTCTCTCTCTCTCCATATCCAGCCACTGGGGAGCATTGTGTTCAGGGAAAAGGAACCATTTTAACATCTGAGCCAGCTGAAATGCCCATTTATACCCCTCTAACCATGGAAGATCCCAGCCCCTTTTCGACCAATGAACTCTGAGCTTATTTCTACTGTACCTAGGTTTCTTACCCTCCCACAAAAAAGGATCCCAGCAGGGAGTCTAATTTAGGAAACCAATAATGAGGTATTTTCAAAGGAATGTGGGAGAGAAGATACATAATGTTTGGTGCTGTGACCATTTTAATCGCAGATATTTTACCTACAAGTGACAGTCAAAGAGATTTCCATCTGTCCAGTTCTGTATGAATGGACACAAACAATGGTTTCATATTCAGGTCCCAGATTTTATGCAGATTAGGAGAGATAGTAATACCCAAGTAGGTAATCCCCTCGGGGGCCCATCGGAGCCCATGCTGAGTAACCATTTGAGAGGTACACTTAGAGTTTAAAGGTAGGACCTCCATCTTGGCCTGGTTAATCTTGAGCCCTGAAAATGTAGAGAAATCTGACAAGGTGGACAGTAGGGGAGGGAGGGAGGTGACGATATTGGTTATAGGGAACAACAGGTCATCAGCAAACATAAGAGTAGGGTATTTGCTCCCTATTACTAACAGGTTATATCACTTGTCTGACATGGAACGTCAGAGGGCTTAACACCCCAAACAAGAGGAAGCAAGTTTTGGGCCACCTTAAGAGACTGGGAGCGAGGGTAACCTTCCTGCAGGAGACCAAACTTACCGGAGGGGATCCTGAGAGACTGAAGAGGGAGTGAGTAGGTCAGGTCATTTATGCCTCGGCCTCCTCTAAAAAGAGGGTGTGGTGAATTTGTTTCCCCATTGAAAAAACAAAGACTGCACTAAAAGAAGTCTCGTGAGTGAGGGGGGACAAATGGTAAAAGCAATGGCAGAACAGTGTCGAGTGGTGGGGTTACATGAAAGTAAGGGTGGGTGGTTATGGATTTATAGAAAGAAAGAGGTTTATACTGGCGCGAGCGGGTTGTCGTGAGTATTGGGTGTGACTGGGTTTGTCCGTGGGTACTCAGGAGCTAAAAAATACAAACAAAACCAAATAAAAAAACAGTGCCATGCCAGTCATTGCAGGGGCTGTGGAGAATGAAAATGCAAAATACTGAGCTAAAGAGGTCTGGTGAGTGAAAGACAGGAGACGGGTAGAACATAAAGGCCATAAAGGACTGGGAGCATGGTGTCTACCAAGAAAAGCTAAGAACTGAGTGGAGGAGGAGAGATTGCATGCAGAGAACAGGACAGAATTGGCGTCCGGGGTGGGTGGGCAGTTGTTTCACCTGACCAGACCAAGCGGGCAAACAAAAGAGCTAATGGAGGTCTGAAACGTGGCATTACTATGGCAGTCAACCGCAACCTTGTTGTATCTGAGAAAGTTTCTCCTCCCTTTGGTCAATTTAGATTTGCTGTCACCGGATGTACTGCGTGACGAGTGTAGCAGCTCTCAGCCAGGCAGCAGACTATCTGTGATTGGCCACCCACTACATCATGTGTGAGCATAGTGACACAGTGACTCAGCCACTCAGCAGATCCACGGGCAGCATTTTCAGTTGTGAGATCACAATGATGATGTGGTATGGTGGCATACTGATGACGATGTGTCAGCTGCCAGAGTGTGAACTGCTGTTGGAAGAAGTTAGCAAACTAGACAACTCTGATCAAGAGGGATAAGAGAAAAATGTCAGATATATACAAAGTGACACATGACAAATCTGGTGTGCCTGTTTTTCTTTTCTCCAGTACCTCTTTCAGTTTACGTGGATAGGAGGTTTTAGCTCAGTATTTTTTTTATTTTCATCTACCTGCCACATTGGATGCACTGTTTCTTTTTGAAGCCAAGTCGCGCATGTGGGAGATGGAAGAGCAGAAGACCACCATGAAGCATGTAATGACTGCAATCAAGACGCAGTGCGGCCTGTGACACCTAGGGAACCGAACAGCAGAGGATGGTCAAACAGGGAGACATGGACATGGGAATTTATAAAAGTACGACACACAAACAGATGAGAGGTTGGAGCTTTTCTTTTACTGAAGGAATCTAACAGGACAGGGTGGAACTACTTTATCTACAGAATGACGATACAAACAACAGAGGTTGGAAATTCTGTATTTACAGAAGTACATATGACAGAGGCATGAAGGTCGAGGATGTGCAACAATCCAATATGGTAAGAATGCTGTAATTTCTTCAGTGCAGATCATTGTGATACGCCATCTGAAAAAAAAAATAATTGTGATGTTAGTAATGCTGTTGACCTTCTGTATTCTAAATGATACAACTCGTGGCTGCCGTGCCAGAATGCCATAGGTGCTGCCGTGCACATGCTTGTACATGTTGGTATGCTCACAAAGTGGGCAACAGTGCTCATTATCGATACAGGAGATTATTGCGCGACATTGTGCCGCCATGCACCTGATCATATTTGTGCTACTGCGATGTTGCTATATATCAGAAGGATTGATGTTTAGTACCAGATTAGTATACTAAATGTGTTTTGGGGGTTAGGTCAGGATAGTGAAGTTTGTGTTGATATGCAGCCTTAGTTTTTTATGCAAAAGAACTTCTGAATATTGCAGATAGAATAGCAAACATATTGATTATAATTGGGTACATAGTACCATTAGAAATGTCATTTAGCGCTGGACTTTGGTATGGTGTTGATCAGGTACATATTTCCCACAAAAATGTTTTTGACCTGGCTTCGTTTACCTGAGAAAATAACCCTTGTTTGGAATGTCAGCTACTATAAAAAAAAAAAAGTAGGGAGTAGAGTTGACAGCATAGGACCGTTAGAAAGGTAATTTACCACTGAACAAGTTTGATGACACTATGTG
Source organism: Neoceratodus forsteri (assembly GCA_016271365.2). Lineage (NCBI taxonomy): Eukaryota > Metazoa > Chordata > Ceratodontiformes > Ceratodontidae > Neoceratodus > Neoceratodus forsteri. The sequence goes on from CM028129.1 coordinate 1,025,951,871, forward strand.
TGTATCACGTATACTTTAGGAGCTATTTACATTTGTTTGTGGTATGGCCTGTATGCCTGACAACTCTTCATCAAGCCTCACCTAACCACCTGAAGAAAATGGGTAAAAAAATCTATGTTGTATATAACAAAATTTGCTTTTGAGTACAAAATTACTCTGGTAACAATATATACTGTATGGATGTTTAATTTGGTGTTGATATGTCGCATTAACACACTAAAAATGGTTTAAATTGCCATTTTTATTGATGGAAAACAATGTTTCTGCTATTTCAAATGTTGTTAAAAAAAACTGAATTGATTATTATTAAGTGCATAGTACCATTAGAACGGTGATTTAGTGCTGAACAATTTTGCCACTCATACTTTGTGTGTAGCACCTACGGTTCATGAGCTATTCACATTTGTTTGTGGCATGCTCATTTTCGCTTGATTTTGCTCTGAAAGCTCCAGGATGCAGTGTTAAAGGTATACAGGGCACAAGGGGTGGAACTCACAAAGAGCTCCTGAGGACTGAATGAGTTAAGAAATATATCATGAACAACCAGCAGATAGAAGCGAGGGCAGCCCAACCAGAAGAGGCAAATTTCTATAGAGCACCACCAGATACGGAGAGAGTGGGTAAACCCCATATACCCTGCCGCTACCAGATGACCTTATACTAACAAATAACGAACCATCTGTATGTGTCTCTTGTGAAACAAACATACATAAACACATTAGCAAATTATATACTGTACATTGTGCACAGTGTATCATGCAATTTGGGGATATAGAGGTGTCTCTTCAGCTGCAGAGCCCTGCCATAGGCCAGCCCCTATTCCCAGGGCATTATCAAGTGGTATCCATCCTTCCTTAGCACTACGGACAGTGCAGGGGTGGGAGGTTCCCCCACGAAAGAATCGAACAACCCAATAAGAAGGTTGGACCACGTGGCTCATTGCAACCTCAGAGGGTTGAGAAAGCTGCCCCAGTGGTGTAGCTCAGAAGCTGGGATAGTTAAAGTGGGACTACACAAAGCTTCTAATAAGGTGGGGGTTTGCTGGAAAGAAAGTTTGGAGAACTGCCTACTATTTCGGTGAGCCTAGGGTTATTGTTGATGGGTGCCAACATGTTCTCACAACAAAAATCTTGATGAGGTCAGGCTCATCACACTTATGAAAAGTGTATTGTAAGCTGGGGGCTGGGAGATCTCCCCTTGATAGAAAAAATAATAATTAAAAAAAAATACCTGAGGGGCACAGGCCTGTGCTATTCACCACTTAGGGCCTCACGTAAAACACATCTTGGCTGCCCATTCAGCACAACAGTTTACGCATTCTGACAAATACTTACATATTATATGACACAGCTTCCCAGCGGACCTCACCCCCCACACACAAGTAAGCAAGGTAAAACCCACAAAAGTTCTGCTGTTTAATCAGATGGTATAAAAAAGGCCTTCTTTGCCATCTAGACACGTCTGGACCTTTGATCAGGATGTCCACTGAGAGCTTGTTGGTAGGCCTCGTTTAGTCCCTCCTGGTATAGGTGTGAGGCCTCTTCTCTGCCACATGGCAGTGCAAGTCGAGGGTCAATGCTGGGGTGAAAAGGGGCTCAGAAGTTCCCTTACATGGGTTACACAGAGAAACAGTAGCAGATGGGTCAGCCAAGGAGATTGTCCACTGATGATCAATTTAGACACCCCAAACTCACTCCATACCTACAACTCCCAGGGGGATTAAAAGAACAGGAATAGAAAGAAAATAGAAGGATGCCTACTTATCTGACCATGCCAGTGGATTTTCTCTGATCGATTGCCTTGTAGATGTAGAGCGCTCAGGACAGTCCACACTGAAGATGAGATCTCCGCTGGTAGAGGAGGCCTCCCTCATAGCCTTTGGTGGACGTTGCCCACCGCTATCTGTAGCTCCGTTCTGTGGCTGGTGAGGAGTTGCTGAAGGGGACAGGTAGCTGGGCTGCAACATAGAAGTAGGTCTGCCTTCCACAGTCGAATCCACGATGCCTGGGTGTTGATCCAGAGAGCTGGGGTGTATAGCTTCATATCTATTAGTGGTGTGGTAGGTCTGTAAGGGATCTGGAGCAACAGTGTCCATGCTTGTGGCCTCCTCTGTATCATCTTGTCCTCTCTCTGAAGAATGCTCCCAGCGGCCATGTTTCTTTAGGTATTGCCTCTTTCGGTGTGCTTTTGGGGAGAGTTCCCAGTGTTGCTCCCTGAGATCTTGCCAAACTGCAGTCCTGCTCACTGATGGAGAGGAGCAGCAATCCAACCCATCGATAGCAGTTTTTGCCAAAGGGGCTACCAGGATAGTGGTGCTGAATTCGTGTGGCCAGTTGCACCGTAACAAATTCATGAGTGCATCAGGAGATTCAAAACTGTTCGGGACCCTATTATGCATAACCCACATCATGGCTGGGTAATGCATGGAAAAGGACAGTCCAGTACTGTGCATTTTATGCCTTGCCTCAGAGTAAGCTTGGCGTTTGTCAGACAGATCCTTAGAGAAGTCCTGAAAGATGTGGATACTATTCGATCTCCACATTACATGCTGTAACTCACGAGCTCTAGCTGGGACCTTCTTTTTGTCCCTAAAATCAATAAATCAGGCTATGATAGGTCGTGGTCTGTCCTGGGCCTGAGACATGGGGGCTAACATACAGTGTGCGCATTCCACCTGCAGTGGTATCAATGCATCCAACTGCAACATTTCAGCAATGGCTAATTGTAGAAATCCCTAGGTATCTTTGCCTTCTACACGCTCGGGGAAGCCCAGGAAGCAAAGATTATTACAGTGACCTCGATTCTCGAGGTCATCAATCTTACTGCACAACATCTGCATGGTCTGTTGTTGATCTTTTAATTCTGCCCATAAGTCCTGAACATGCCCCTCCATCGCCAAGACCCACTGTTCAGTATGCAGCATCCTGGCTTCTAAATATTGAACCACTTGGGTGTTTCGATTAGTTGCCACAGTGACTTGTGCTCTCTGGGCCATAAGTTGAAAGAACATTGCCTCAACTGACGGTTGCTCCCAGGTTTGTGGCAAGTGGCTTTCAGCCATATTTTCAGGCCTGCCTCGTCCATGAGGGTCTTCAGTAAAATAGCGATTTCCACAGAGCAAATGAAAGCTTTTTGTATCAATGAAGCCAATTAGTGTAGTTTGAGTATTACCCCACAAGTTACAGTGGAGTGAGGATATAACACCAGATGGTAGAAAAAGGATTTTAAAGGAAATTTCCCTCTGGGTTGTGGCGCTGATCTTTAAGCTGCCATCCTACTTAGCACCCCTAGTGGCCAATCATCTTACTTTTTTTAAAGTCAGAGCAAATCATTTGCAATGTCAGTGGGGACAGTAAAACCACACAAAAGAAAAAAAGAAACTAAACAGCTGGAACACAAAAGAAATATGATTACCAGCTCCACTGGTAACTGGAGCTGGGCAAAATTAGAAAATTCGAATTTGTGGAATTTTACAACATTCCATGAAATATTTCAGAATCTTCTCTAACTTTAATCGATTATACCTCAGCCTGTGTTGAAGCTAGAGGTCTGAAATTCAGCATGCTTATTAACCGAAATAAGATGTAACACCATGCCACATTTCATAATATTTGGATGAAAGATGGAGATGTTATAGGGCACATATTTTTGCCAATTTAATATTCATGTGAACTTTTCTGAAAATATTTCTATGCTTACAACCTAGAAAACTTTGGAGCTAAATAATTGAAAACGTAGATGCATACTTTCTTGGAATAGTCATAGAAACTGCTAAATAGAGAAGCACTGGTTAGGTATGTTGTAAGTTTTAACCATGGCTTCCTCATGACATGACTTCCAGTGCTAGTTTCAAACCCTATTCATCAGCATGGCAGCATGGTGCTCATATTCTGGGCCATGGGGGTTGCTTTAAAGCTTAATATTTAGGGTCAATGAACCTAACAACATTGGTGATATCCTATTCTCTATCTTTAAACTTATAGGGGCTTAGACTTCAGCAATTTACATAATTATGAAATGTAACTTTAACATTTCTGAATGTTTGGAGGCTTATAACTCAGTCACCTTTAAAGATAAAGATCTGAAACTTAATGTACTTCTACATGGGTATTGGAGAAGTCAACATCCCAATTCTGATGCACTTTGGACAAATACTTTTAGTTTATACAGTTAACTGTAATATTATGATTTCTGAAAGTTTGGAGACTCATACCTCAGTCATCTTTAAAGATATAGATCTGAAACTTAGTGTACATCTGTACGGGCATGGGCAAAGTCACCACACCAAACATGGTGCAATGTAGATAAAACTTTTTAATTCAGATGGAAATAACCACAATTGCAATTTTGGCAAAATTTTGCAAAAGTTTGTGAAATTTCACAGAAGCTAAATTATCATTTCACCAAGCTGGCAGAAGGTAAATTTCACCCAGCTGTACTGCAACAGTAACACTGTGTGAGTTATTTCCCCATAGGAACCACAAGCTGTGAGGAAGCCTACTGTCCATACTTCATGTCACAAATCTGGACTCCCTATTAGAAAACAGCACTCATTTCAGTGATGAATTCAGTTTGTCCCATTTATCCCATTTGACAGTAATGGCAAATCTCAAAGGTTTGAACAATCCTCTCTCAAGCTGAGTCTTACTACTGTGAGCCTAGTAAAGCAATTCTGATAGAATGCAATACCTTCTCTCACAATAGTGCCCACCTACGGCACAAGGTCATACTGTAGTAAACAAAAATAGCACAGCAATATACCAATCTGATAATATAGAGGGTACATTGCTAGCACTGATCCTTTACACCGCAAGTAATGATATCTAACAACACAACACTACTTTGTTTTTTTGTGGGAGGATCTTCCTCTGCACCTCCCATTATGGGGGACTGTGCCACCAAACCCCCCCTTATACAAATTATCAACTCCAGGGGTACATACCTCAGTGGTGGTGAGAAACATGGGTGGGGGAAAAGAAGGTCTGCACACTGATGTTTTGTTTAATTTCTTTGAAATGAAAACATGACATCAGTAGTCTGGGACCAAGATTCAAGCCCCATCCACAGATACAGCATTTCCCCTTACTGTCATCAGCTCATCCCTTTGAGCCATGGTAGCTGCTTGCTGAACCACCTGCTCAGAAGAGGTCTTCCCCTCTGCATCATGGCTTCCCAGCCAATACTATACAGGGTACAAAACGCAGATGCAGCATTTGGTGCTGCAGTGTTTAGCACCCTGTAACGACAATGCCGTATGCTGTATCTATTGTGCGGTACTGACTGCACTTAACAGATTACAGCATACTTTCCAGGTACCATCACCTACCATCCTTTCTACTACCCAATGATATTGCCTGCTAAGCCACACATTCCTAACTGCAGTTATAAATGAGGAGAGGGCACTGATCAAGCATGCTCATCCATGAAGCCTGAGTTATTTACTGGTAGTGTTGTCAGAATAACTTGGGTTTTGGTGTCCATCTGAAACCTGGAAAAAAAAAAACACTGAATCGCTCTTCTGAATCCTTGAATCCTCTTGTCAGTTCTGGTTATTGTGTCTGACTTTAAATCATGGACACAGTACAACAGGAGTAAGGTAAGGTAATTTGAACTTTGGTAGCCATACTTGAACCTGTTGGGGAAAAATAAATACTAGATATCTGATCTTTAATACATTTGAACAGCTTTTGGAGTATTTGTTTGTATACCTGTAGTGTACCTTATCTTTTGTTCTCTGCTCCTGCTTCTGTGGATGGCTCCCATTGCAAGTCCAGAGTGAGTGCACAGCTCCTGTGTTGTTTGTGTGTATGGGGGGGAGATGGGGGGTTAGCATGGGTCAGATATGATAAGGTATTCAAGCAGAGTAGGAAGTTTGATTCAACAGTGGTTTGACAGAAATTTGGAATGCTAGGCCACCCCGCCATTGCAGCAGTAGGGCATTGCTTGTGACACCAACATCTTGGGTTCAGAAATGGACCCTAGGTGTCAGAGAGGCTGGCTGGGAGAGGATGATCAGGTGTCTGATGGACTGTTGTTCTCCTCTGGTGCAGGGAGGTGAGTGAGCATCTGGCACATGACTGTCCTCTGACAGAAGACTGAAGGTGCAGCTGCCAAAGCTAAAATTGTGGGGAGGCATGACAGATGTTGACATTTCAGCACCATTACATCATTGCCCACCACGTCTCCTGTAGGGGCTATGCAAGCAAACATTCCAGACCTTATGCATTACACCCTACTCCACTGGTCCCACTCTGCCTGCCTGTAGCACATGGCTGGTGACTGAGCATAGTGTTTCATCAGGTGACTCAGGCTCCATGTCCCCTACCTGGGGGACAAACGAGGAGACATCCTGGGAATGAGGGTAAACATGATTCAAAATTCCATTGGGGATGTGCCTCTTCAGTGGTCCCACCCTAGGGTCAAGCCAGGAGGATCAACAACCAGGGTAAGTCCCAGGGTTGAGTGTGGGACTGGGGGTACAGGGGCTGAGCCTACCGGGAGGTCTGGCACAAAAAAGGAAGACATTGGATATGCTGCTGTGAGTAGTGAACCACACATATCTCTGTGCCATCACACATATTGTAGTTTATCAGTGTGTCAGTCAGGCCAAGGGCAAGGTAGAGATGAATAGCTTCCAGGCCTTTAAGTTAAGGCTGGATGAGCATTTGTTGGTTAATAAGGCTAACTATTTGACCTGCTTGAGCAGGAGATAGATGACATGGGTCACTACCTTCTGTGTATTTTATAGTTCCAGTATTGAAAGCAATATAGAAGGTGCTTCAGGTAAAACAGCAGCAGTGTGGCCTGTGTTTAAATAGAGCAAAATGGAGTGTATTGTATTGGAAAGTAGATTCAAGTAAAAGTGCTATTATGATAAACAGTACCCATTGGAAAATTGTATGGTAGTAGTAGTAGTAGTAAAAGCATTTATTTATACAGGAGTTTTGGAAACTTTTACACCATTAGGGCTGTAAATACCATGTTTACAAAGTGAATCCATTTGTTGTTTCTCATTAGTTAAGAAGTTACATAACAGCTTAACATACAGTATACAAAACATATTAGGCCTATATTTAAAAACAGGATAACACTCTAATTAACAAACTGATAGGCATAAAACATCTTTCATACCTAACTTACAATACAATTCAACTATTGCATACAGCTTATCTGTTACATACTGTACACATTGAAAACATAATTCTTGTTTCACTGCAGTTTTAAATACAGCTACAGATGTTTCAGGCATTCTCAATTGTGGGGGCAAATTTTTCCATTGTTATAACATTGGCATGTAGGTTGTTGAAAGAGGATTGGAGGGAATCAGACATGTGAGCATTCATTAATTACTGGTATTGTCACAGTAAGTGGATATGTTGATAAGTCGCGCATAGAAGAAACTGAACTGAAGTGACCGAACTAATTATGGAAACAGTGTGTAAAGAAATCATGAACCACCATGTTTATTTCCTACTTAGTGATGGAACCCACCCACCCAATGGACACTGTCACTGCCAGCACAAATGCAACAGTACGTAGCACGAAAGAACAAATAAGGCAAAGTTACCCACCCCGTGTGATATCGATCTGTAGAAACGAGAGACTCCATACATTGCGCTGACATGGAGAAAGCTACACAAAGCAATGTCCATGGATGTTTGCACTTGCTGCAGCAAGTCAAAATGACGCAGTATCGTGACTTGTGTGTATGTTATAAAATGTGTCTGAGATATTACACAGTCTTCCCACCCATCTGGCCAGACCCATTGGAAGTCCATGGTTCATGATGAATATATTGTCAGGGGGCAGAGTCGCCGTCAGGTCCGCTACTGAAAGCCACATTATTTGCTCTGTTTCCTCGGGTCACCGCATTTGTATTTGCCATGCTATATGATGAAGCTATTTTTAGGTGGCAAAGTCACTGTCACAGGTCCGGTACTGAAACTCACATTATTCAGGCCATTTGCTCCCATCAGCATGTTTGTATTTCACAGAGAAAGAGTGAGACCAGGACATATGCTACAATTAAGTCAGCCACACTGCGACACGGAGACATGTAAATAGAGGGTGAAGCAATCTGTAATGTGTGTTTACAGTTCTTAGCGGTATAGTGTGTCTGAGTCAGTGTGCCACAGATGTGCTTCTTTCTTGAAGCATACATTAAGCAGGAAACACAGCACAGACACAGAGAGTTAGGTAACAAACAGAGAATACAGTGTCAAACAGCAGGAGAGACAGCAGTACCTGACAATGTAGTTAACACAGCAGAACAAAAAGTTATGTGCTCCTTGATACTACTATGTTAACCTGTTAACCACAAGTCTCTGTAAAATGCACTATCTTCCAGTGGTAGAACACACATGGATGTGGTACTGTGGCCAAAAGTAGTGGAAGAACACTAAGTAGTCACCACATTTTGACCTGGTAATCCACAACTTTTGGTCATTTCTTTCCATATGTGGCCAATGTTATAAGTGCAATAACCTACTCCAGGGTGTGAATTTGTGAGATTAATCAACATCCCTGTGCGGTGAGAGACACTCAGCCTGCAGCCTTGTGCCTCTAGCGCACTCGGGGTGATTAATCCCAATAAAACACACCCTAATCGTGGGTTATTACTTATAAGCAGCCTTGTATTGAAATGCCATTTCCATAGTTATTTCTTACTTTGGGCACAACTAGTTCTCTGGCTCTTTTTTTCCTTAACTGAAGATGTGGTTAGGTTTGACCAGTTTATTCAATAATCCAGTTGGTCTGTTGTTTTTAAAGGCTCTGTACACTGATGTTGCCCTGATCCCTTTCTTTTAGTTCAGTGGGATCCAGCTTAGTTTCTGGTACATTAAACAGTGATGTGTTTTATAATAACATTTGAGGATGAATCTGGCCAATCTGTTGCAACTAATGTCTAGCTTGTGTAATGCATTTTGTTTGCATGACTGTACATCGGACTCCCATAATCTATTACAGGAATGATTACTTGATTAGCCTCTTTGAATCTAGCCTCTTAGTAATACAATTTGATACTCTTCTTAATGCTCCTATCCTGAAAGTCACTTTTCTGTCAATTCTTTGATGTGTTGTTCTAAAGAGAATTGGTTATCAATATTTACACCAAGTACTTATAGGTGGAACTTGTGTTAAGGTTGACCCATTTAAAGTTTTTATTTCAAATCTATTTGCTTTTCCTGTGTTCTTTCATAAAACCTGACTAAGATCAAAGTACAAAGCTACAGAAATTCAGAATACACATAAGGAGCCAGAAGAACTGTGGTCACCTGAAACAGAAATGGGACAGCCATAGAGCACAGGTTGTCTACAGGCCACCAGACCAGAGGAGGACATAGACACATTACTGTTAGAAGATATACAAAACACTGACAGCTAAGGGAGGTTCTGATAATGGAGACTTCAACATGCCAGATACAGATTGGTCAATACCAGCAGAACATCTGCCAGAACTAGACTCATAGTGGATTCCCTGCAGGGGAGGCCTCAAACAACTGGTACAGCAACCCACAAGAGACAGGGCTATCCTAGATCTAGTACTGACTAACAAAGAAGGATCACAGATCTCCAGGTAGAAGGTCACCTGGGGCCAGTGACCATCACATGGTATGGTTCAATTTGGCTACTACATCTAAATCATCCCATTCAAAGCAAAATATGGGACTTCAGAGGAGCTGACTTGATAAGATGGCCAACAGAGTTAAGCTAGCCCTGGCAAAAGAAACACAGGTGAGGAGGTACAGGCAAAGTGGGCAAGCATTAAGGATACAATACTTGAAGCAACATCCCATTGTGTTAGACAGAAAAGGAAGTGCAAAGAAGAAGGAAACCACTTTGGTTCTCAAATACAGTAGCAGAAAGGTCAGAGCCAAAAGGCTGGCCTTCAGAAAATATAAGGAACACAGCGGGATGAAGATAGGAGGCATACCAAACTGCCCTAAGGGAAGCAGGTAAGGCAGTAAGGCAGGCAAAGTCCCAAACTGAGGAAACACTGCACGAACAGTAAAAAGGGTGACAAGACTTTCTATAGATACATTAGTGAAAGGAGAAAGTCCAGAGGTGTGCTAAGCTAATGGAGAAAAAGGAGCATGTGAGGAGGAGGACCCTGTAAAGGCATCTATCCTAAATAGATACTTTTGCTCAGTATTTACTGAAGAGAAGGTAGGGCAGAGCCCACAGCTCAACATCATGGACACAGGGAGGAGAGGTGAGCACTACTCCCTTCACAAAAGAAAAAGGGGTCCTACAAGAGCTTGCTAAGCTCAGGGTGGATAAGGCAATGGGACCTGATGGCATACATCCCAGGGTACTAAGGAGCTAAAGGAGGAACTAGCAGAGCCATTAGAGAATTGTTTAGTGAGTCTCTGAGCACAGGAGAGGTCCCAGAAGACTGGAGAAGGGCTCATGTGATCCCCTCACAAGAGTGGCAGCAGGGAGGAGGAGGAACTACAGACCGGTCAGTCTTACCTCAGTAGTGGGCAAGACTATGGAGGCCTCCTTAAGGAAAGGATAATTGCAACACCTGGAATCCATAGGGCACAGGATCCAAGACAGCATGGGTTTACAAAGGAAGGTCCTGTCAAACTAATCTCATAGATTTCTTTGACTGGGTAACCAGAGTGGTGGACCAAGGGGCAGTTGATGTCGCCTACCTTGACTTCAGCAAAGCTTTTGACACTGTTCCACATAGAAGATTGATAAATAAGCTAGGTAGGCTCGGGTGGGTCAGAAGTTGGTCAACTGGGTGGCAAACTGGTTGACTGGCAGAAAACAAGTGGTGGTAAATGGTATACAGTCAGAAGAGATGCAAGTCACAAGTGGGTACCTGGGGATCAGTCCTGGGGCCAGTCCTATTCAACATCTTCATTAGTGACCTCTGAGATGGACTAGAGGTAAGGCTTGTCTGTTTGCAGATGACACCAAGATCTGCAACAGAGTAGATGATCCAGATGGGGTGGGCAGAATGAGAAGAGATCTGGATAAACTAGCAGAATGGTCAGAAGAGTGGCAACTGGGATTTAATGCAAAGAAGTGCAAAATCATGCACATAGGGAAGAGAAACCCTGAAGCCACTTTTAGGCTGGGAGGGGAGTTGCTAGCAGTCACAAAGGAAGAAAGAGACTTGGGCATCATCATCACTGATGACCTAAAATCATCCAAGCAGACCTCTAAAGCGGTAGGTAAGGCTAGGGGTGTTGGGTGTATTAGTAGGGGTATCACAAGTCGTAAGAGGGAGTAATAATCCCTCTGTACAAGACATTGGTTAGGCCCCATCTGGAGTACTGCATGCAGTATTGGAGGCCACACCTTCACAAGGACATTAACCAAATTGAGGCAGTCCAGAGAAGGGCAACCAAAATGGTGCAGGGACTGCATCAGAAGACATATGAGGACAGATTAACGGAGCTCAATATGTATACCCTTGAGCAAAGGAGGAGAGGTGATATGATCGAGACATTTAAACACCTTAAGGCATAAACAAGGTGAAAGAGTCTAACATGTTTAAATATAAGAAAAATAGCAGGACAAGAGGACACAGCATGAGATTAGAGGGAGGCCGATTAAGGGGAATGTGAGGAAATTCTTTTTCACAGAAGGGTGGTAGATGCATGGAATGGCTTACCACAAAGTGGTGGCTATGAATACAGTGCAGGGCTTCAAACAGGCATGGGATAGGCATAAGGGAGCAATACAAATGACTATGAATAGATAGGTCACTGACAGAGCAAAGGCCGATGGCACATTTATAAGGTAGAAAAAGAAATGGGCAGACTGGATGGGCCTTGCGGTCCTTATCTGCCGTCAACTTCTATGTTTCTATGTTTCTATGTAAGAACATGGATTGAGTTGTTTTAGTATTTACTCGTAATTTCAAAGAAATGAATCAGTCCTGCAGTATGCTAAAGTCTACTTGTAGTTTAGATTCTACTTCCCTAATATTTTTCCCCTCTGACACCAGCACAGTATTGTCAGCATATAATTGTATACTTGTTAGGGTCGTTCAGCTTGGTAATTCATTCATATAGATAAGAAACAGTAAGAGATCTAATACTGACCCCCTGTGGTACATCCCTTGTCACTGGGGATATATTTGAATATTTCCCTCCCTCTGTAACCAGCTATAAGCAATCAATTAAGTACTGTATGATTGGAACCTTCTGCAAGGTTCTTCAGCTATTCCTGTGTTTTTAATCTATCCATAAGTACTCCATGATCTACAAGACTGAAGGCTTTAGACAGGTCCACAAACATTGCACTGTTGGCTTCCACATCCCTAAGAGGAGTGGCCACTAAATTGACGAAGTCCATGAGCTTGGTGCTCAGGGACAGTCCCTTCTAAATCCTGCCAAAATGAAGCTGTGTGCTCAGGCTTAGATAAGACTGGGTGCAGAGGGAGTTGCTAACCTCAAATGTTCCAACAAGTAAGTCAAGAGCTCTGCACTCTTATGGTGCTAAATAATTACCAGGAGAAATAAATGCCTTTCAAAGAACATAGTTAAATCCATGTTTCTTCACAGTTTTACAACAGCTTTTCTCCATGCCTGCCTGTTTCTCCACACTGTGTAAACTCCCCAGCACTTTAACCAGTCACAATGGTTTTCCTCAGGCAGGCATGGAAAAATGCTTTTTGTAAAACTGTGAAGAAACATTAATTAAACTACGTTGTTAGAAAGACATTTATTCCTCTGGTAATTATTTAGCACCATAGGAGTGCAGAGCTCTTTGGACTTACCCCTTCTAAATCCTGATTGCAGGCTGGTCAATTTATTACATTTCTGAAGAAGGTCATTTAGCTGGCCATGGACTAATCTTTCCATTATTTTTGAAACAATCGATAATAGTGCAATTGATCAATAGTTTGTGGGATTTGAAACATCACACATTTACGAATTGGTAAAATGTTTGCTAGTTTCCATTTATCTGGAAAGATGCCTCCATCAGGCTCCAGTTGAAGATATCAAGTTACAGTCTGGGCAATTTCCTGAATGGAGTCTTTCATGAACCTGATTTCTATGTTGTTGGGTCCACTGGCTTTATTTACTTTTAGTTTATTTGTTGCTTTAATCACCTCCTTCTTATGTATCTTTCCGAACCTAAACTTTGGTGCTGTGTTATGCTATCCCAGCGTCCATAATTGTTAGTGCTACTAATCCCCATATCTGGTTTATATTTATTTGGGTAATCTAAATCAGGGAGTTCCATGAAATATTTATTTAATAGATCGGCTGCTCTTTCTGGTTTTAGAGGTTTTCCATTTTCCAAGAACATTATCTCAGTTGTTTTTTTCTTTCAAATTGTTAAAGACTTGACTAATGACTGATATTGTTTGAGATCAGTAAATTTATTTATATTTTGTTTGTCAAAAAAAAACCCTTGCTTTCCTCACTTCCTGAGTAATCTTATGTTTTTATGCCCTGAAAATGATCCCAAGTATTCTGACTTAATGATTTCCAGAGATAGTTTTTTTTAAATTTAATTAACTTGTTAATGTTTTCGTTTATCCGGGGCAGATGATTTGACTTTTGAGTTTGTTTTCTCAAAGGAGCATTCTAGTTACAAATATCTATGAACATTTTGGTGAACACTTCAACTGCTAAGTTTAAGTCAGGAATCAATGAAATACTATCCCATTTTATTTTGATATTCGGTTTTGAAATACTTAATTGTTATAGTTTTTAAAGCTTCTTCTAAAGTTAGAAAACTCTTTAAGTGGTTCAGGAGTTTTTGTTTTAATGCTAATAGTGCAAATTGTAACATTATGGTTTCTCAGGTTAGGTAGTTTAACATTGTTTTCTAATACTAATAGTTCAGGGGATACAAATATAAGGTCTAATATGTTACCTGAACTACATATTTTTCCTTTTCTAGTGGGTGTATTTATGACTTGGGAGGGCCTTGCTTTGTGTGAGAAAGTAGAGCAGCAGGTAGAAAAAGGACAGGAGAACATACTGGCATCACCCATAATGCAACATAACTGAAATGGCTGTTATGTAAATATGAAGAGTTGGAGGTTACAGGGAGGTTGAGGAAGGGTTTTCAGGAGTGGTTCAGAATACCATATGAAGGGCAGAGTGGGGCATGGCATGCAGACAATTTGAAGTCAGCCAGGGAAAGACCAGAGGTGGTCCTAAAAACATTGGAAAAGGAAATTGCAGCTTTGAGGGTGGTAGGTCATTCCTTCCTCAACAATTTCCTGACTGCAGGTAGCAACTATAATTCTGGTGCCTTAGAAGGTGCCAGGAGAGTCAGGTTGATTAATCATTTGTCAGACCCAGAATAAGAGCTGAAAAATTATTACATACTACCTGAGTTCGATTTGGTCCAATATACCACTTTTGACAACACAGTGGACTACAGTACACTACTGGGAGTAAGCAGTCCCTGAAGGATAAGGCAAATATCAAATTGACCTTCCTGCTGTGCCCATGCACACTGTGGACTAGGAGTTATTGAGGATGAAGTTTGAAGGGCAGTAGTAATTGAATAAATATATGCCAACAGGCTATGATATTGCATGTGGGAAACTTGGTGGAGGCCAGCACCAGCTACAAAGCACAATATAACAGCAGCAAACAAGTATCCACAGGGTGCTGTGGAGTTTGGGAATCTGCACTTTATGGTCACTTTATGCAACAAGTGAATGTTTATCATACTTTTAATTGGAGGAATAAAAGCCATGTTTTATTGATGACCATATTATGTCTGAACTGGGATATTTGTTTGCCTGCAGTTCACTGAAAGGAAAAGGAACTCTCAATACTCCTCTAGTACATATTCTAAATGCACACATATAGTAATTATATTGTGCTTTGTAGTTGGTGCTGGCCTTCACCAAGTTTCCTTCAGTAATTAACTTTGGGCCTGAGCACAGCAGATCCCTGGATATGGCTCCTCTGTTTGACTTGCCTGTATGCTATTGCATGTGCCCTTTTTCAGCAATTTATCCACAATCTTGTTTCTAAATATATAGATTCAGTTTCTATGTAGTGCATGGTCCACGAGGGTAAATTCAAAAGATTATGAGCACAGTTCCACAGCATTGTAGGATTACTGAATTTAGCCTGTAGGGCACTTCCCATGTATCCAAACCACAGGTGTAGAAGTGTGAACTGGGATGGTGGTGCTATCGGTAATACTGAAATACTGACACTGTGTGGACTGGGCACTCACCAACCAACTGAAGTGGGATACCACAGCTAAAGTTGCATACAAAATAAAGTTTATTAAAATCCATCATGGGAAATAAAGTGCAATGTACCTGATACATTTTGGACATGACTATGTCTTATATCAAAGATTAAGCTTAACCTTTGATAAAGGAAATAGCCTTGTCTGAAATGCATCGCGATGTGTGCGCACAGCCTCCATGTTCTATGGGTACAACTGTGCAACTAACAATCTCACTTCAGTTGATTTAATGCTCCATGGACCAGGCTTTCATTCATAGTTTAACCAGTGACCATAAGGGTGACAAAGTCCACCACAACATAAGGGTGTCAAGATGGGTGAAGGAGAACCACAGGCTGCAGGAAACATTTTGGAGCACTTAAATAGTGTTTCTTTTGACAAAAGGAGCTGGACAATTCATGGATAGAGCTATTCTCCTGCATTTACCCGACTTCAGAATTCTGCAGTGTCACATTGCATCGTGGTGGACTCCACTATACTAATGCTTCAGGAGGCTTACCCTTGGGGTGTCTTTGGTCATCTCATGGTGTTGAGCAGAATAGACAGAGTATTAGGCATTGAGGGGATTGGTAAAGAATATCAGCATGCTAGAGTCTTTTTTTACTGATACAGTAGTAGTAGTGATGGTGATCTGGTGCCAGCGAATCTGGAACAGATGAATGGCATTCAAGTTCAGAAACCATGGGGGTGGTTGACATTAATAACAAGCAATCAGATTTGGCAGGCCCATCAAGGTCCTGTTGAGGGTTTTTGTGCTGTTGTGCTTGTTATTTAACATAGGGTTATGGGTGAAGCATGTTCCAGGGGTTATAAATGGTATTACTGATGCTGTCTTGCTTTCAGTGGCAGTTACACAGGACACTGGCTTGGGAGGCAGAATGCCACCCCTTCTAGGTTCCACAGTGTCTAAGGAAGTTGGTGGGTAGGAAAGGTGGGAAATGATTGCCCAATTGCTGGTCAAAGTACCAAGTAGGGGTACAGGTAGGTGTTGGAATGATTTATGTCAATGATGGAAGAGGATGGTTAAGTGGAACAATAGCCAATTCCAGAAATGCAGATTTACGTATAAATCCTACTAGCCAGGATGGGGAGGGTCACACAAGTCAGTCAGGTAACACATAATGGGATTGGCTTGGATCACTAAGGCTAGTTGGAGAGTGGATTAAACCTGAATAGTCACAGCCACAAAAATCATGGAAGGGTGGGGTAAAGAAGCAGCAAGGTGACTGCAACTGCATATTAGACACCCACTGGCACTAGCTGAGATGGATGTCATAGAAGTGGCATTATACCACATCTGAGACAACTGATATGAGGTGCTGCTATTTCTTGTTAGTCTACATGGTAGTGTTTTGTAGTGCCCTGTGTGTCTCCATGGTGGCAGCCCAGAACTATCAAGGTAACAAGCTCAGAGGCCTACTTAGGGAGCATGTCATGCATAAGGGTGAGCAGGTGAGGATCAGGAATAGAAGGTCAAAGACTGACCAGAGGGATGTGTCAGCTGAATATGATTCATTGCCCCATAGGAGACTCAATGGGGCATGCCATGCCAAAAGAGCAAATGAGACTGAGGCCTCCACAGCAGGCAAACTCTTTTCAAGCACCAAGATGGTGCCTGCCTGACAAGATTCACATTTTTGAGCATGCTGAAAATGTCCATAGTGAGTATCAGAAAAGATCCATTGGGCTTTGACACCCACTCATTTAGGATTGGAACTGACACCTGGATGACCTCAAATGCATAATTGCAGACCCTGGGCAGTGTCATTCCAAGACATACAAGAACAATATTTACTCCCGATCTTGTGAATAATACCTCTTTGTTTTCTCAGCAGGAAATATGGGTATGTGGGCGCGCATATGCACTGAGTGGCTGCCAGAGCATGGGAAGAATGGGGTAATCAACATGGGCTTCAGGCTTAAAAGGTAAAGATCTCTTGGCTCAAATGGAGGGGCATGTGCTGGAAGGGTATAATCTCTTCACTGGCCTGAAACTCATGAAACAGTGCCCTCCCATATGCTCATCATACTTCTTGAAGGAAATGACATGTAAACAGTGAAGATGGTGAACCTGTTGTGATGGATGAAGAAGGACTTCAAGATCATACAGCAGTGGTTGCTAGGGATGAACCTACTGTGATTATAGGTGATTCAATGCAGATCTGGTGGGCTCTGAGAATACAATGGCAGTGGAAGAGTAAGATAAATGATGAACTAAGTAACTTTAAATTGAAATGGAGGAATGGAATTAGATATAGATATGTTATACTGGGGCAATGAAGTACACTTATCCCAGAAGGAAATAGATATATTCCTTCAAATTTACAGAAGACAGTGAAGGACAGACTGTTATGCAGGAGGCCAGGCTCCAGGTAAGTACCCAGTCAGGCAGTGAGCTGAGTGTTCCTTTGGATAGGTTGTCTTGCAAGTGTCTGGAACAACCCAAGTTATTATATGGAAGGAAGAGTGATATACCCAACACATCGAGGAACCCAGGCCTTGGTGGTGAAGGGAAAGGATGCTATGTCATCACACCTGGCACAGTGGATTATGGTACTTCCCTTTTTCATGGGTACTCTGCATTGGCTCATGGATCCCCTTAGGGTGGAGGATTCTGCAGAAAGTGCCTTCATGGGGAAGGCCTCTGAAAACACAGGTGACATCAACTGTGGATGACAGTTCAGGACTTGGTGAGTTCCTTTCATGCATATTTAACAAGATAATGCTTAATAATCATAACTTATGGCCATTTAATCCAAAAGAATGGTTTGTTTATTGTTTCTGGGAAGTGGAATTGGACCCTAGTCTGCTGATATCTTTTCAAGGAGATATGGAACTGGAAGTGGCTTTAGCTTCATGAGCCTTTCCACCCCAGACTCCTGGCTGGTCCTTCCTCCTCTCAAAGGAAAGGCACAAACAATGAAAGGGCAGGGTAAGACAGTGGTGGCACTGGGAAACTGGCCTGACAAATAGGAAATGAGGTAGACAGTTGGATTAATAGGATGCCTGAGGTGGGAGTGGCCAGAAAACAAGGAACTAATACCAATAGAGGTCAGGGTCCCTCACAGAGGGAGGAAAAGGAGAACTATTCAGGCTGATGCAAGTTTCCCTTGGCTTCTGTATCTTTACCAGGCTCTTGGGAAAAAGATTACCATTCCAACCACTCCTGGAAGGGCTGGGAGCAGAAATATCAGGAATGGTAGAAAGAGGCACCATGAGGGGAAAAGAAGAAGGAGTCAGTATAATGTACTCACAATACCATTAGAGAGAATCACACCAGGGGTCATGGGAGAATTTATTTATTTATTTTTTAAAAGCTGTTTGGTACCTGTTGCCTCCTCCCACCAACTGAAGACGGGGACACATATGATTTTTTTTAGATTTTCTCCCCTGACCCCCCCCAGACCCTGGTGCATGGCCATGTGAGCATGGGGAGGCATGTTTTGCACCCCATGGCACCATCTCAGCTCCTTCCACATCCTGTCACTTTTACCACCCCATCTCTGCATACACTACCCACTAGACCTCAACGGGGGGCACCAACCCACCCTCACCACCCTCAGGAGAGGAGAGCTGCCCACTGGCATGCTCAATCATGCACTACCCTTCCCCACACCATGCTGGCACCCCGATGACCCAAGGTAATTCTCAAACCCAGGTTACTAGTGTAGCTCAAGGTAAGGCATCCAGTGCCTCAACCCTCTGTACCACCGGGCCAGCTGTCATGGCAAAATTTTAACTAATTTTCTCATAATGGAATTTTGCTGTATTTTTGGTGCTTTGGACATAGACCAGGACATCTGGGGATAGTGTGGGTAGTGAGGTAGAAACTTGACACAGTCATTTGTAAGCAAGTTTGGAGTCTTTTGGGGCATAAAAAACACTGGAACACACAGGAAAAGCTTGAGGTTGTACAGAGTAAGGCGGTCATCCTGCTATGCAATCAACAAGAAAGCTCTGCACTCGTGGAGTCTTTTACAAATCATACTCACTCATGGAAAAGTAATGTGAAGTGTTTTATTCCAGCAACCATGCAGTTGAAGCACTGGGGCAAAGGGCTGTAGCTGGGATTCTTTAATGGTGCCTTTTCGCCAGTTTTGTGGGCAGTTTTTTGGATTTTGTCTGTGGCACTGCACAGCCATTGTGTGGCATGCCAGTCTATAACTTGGCATGTAGAAAGAGCTTGGATCAAGGAATATGCCACTTTTTGTTTGGTGAAAAAATATAAATCTGTTCAAAAGTTATTAAAGTTTTAAGTTCCCATTATATGTCTATGGGAAAATTTATATAGTTATTTTGCAAAAGAAGAATGGGGTTTTGGTCAACTGGTCCCTCCTCATGATCAAAGAATTTGAAGGCTCACGATCAAAGAATTCTGATCACGAGGAATTTTTTGATCATGTCGGCCACTATCTTCTTTTCATTTTGCGGTCAGAAAAAAATCAAATATCTCGGCTCAGGGGTGACTTCTGAAGTAAAACTATGATAAGTTTTACTCAGAGGTCTTCCTCTATCGAGCCATGGCTGTGGTTTCCTGTAACTTTGTCAAAAATAGAGTTTTCAAGTTTTTCATTCTTTGATAGCGCAGCTAACGATCTTTGATTGCAAGCCTGCAAATTCTTTGATCACAAGATTCTTTGACCGTGATCTTTGATTGCGAGGGCGTGACTAGATGGCCAGATTTAAAAATCAAATATCTCAGCCCTGGAGTGATTTATGAAGTTAAACCCTGAATGGATTTTTTCAAGGGGCGTTGTTCTATTGAGTCATGCCTGTGGTTTAATGTATTTCTGAAAACTGACATTTAACATTTTTTAATTCTTTGATTGAGAGCCTGCAAATTCTTTGGTTGGGAACCTCAAAATTCTTTGATCGGGAGATTCTTTGATCGTGATCTCAGTTTGTGAGGAGGGACTAGATGCCAGATTTGAGAGACCAGATAGCCCAATTTTCACAACATTTAAAATTAAATATCTCAAAAATGGTTTGGTCTTTAACTTGAAATTTGAAGACTGTTGAGGGGATGTCCTGTAGATGTGAATTATGGTGCTTAGGTGTCAGAAAATACATCTGTTATGGAGATTTTGTGTGGTGCAGTTTCCATTTTACAGAGACTATTTTCATTATGGTACTGGCTTGAAATTTATAGGGTGGCTAGCACTACTGCCATGGACATACATTTCAGTGGTTAGGTGTGAAAAATGTAAACAGGTGTGGAATTATGCCACTCCAACAAATGAAAATCTCATACTTTGAAATGTAATTTCTCAGAAGTGGTTTCATCTTTTAACTTGAAATTTGGAGGGTGTTGAGGGGATGTCCTGTAGATATGAATTGTGGTGCATAGTTGCTGGAAAATTCATTTGCTGTGGAGATATTATGTGACAGTTTACATTTTGCGTATAGCATTTTGCATTGTGGTAGCGGCTTGACATTTATTGGGTAGCTAGCCTTACTGCCATGGAGGTAATTTTTCAGTGATTAGGTGTCTGACATATAAACAGGTGTGGAATTATGCCACTCTGATGAATGAAACTTTGTTTTGTTTCAAGCTGGTGGGAGTGTGGGGACCTCCCACCAAAATGTGCTCTCGCCAACACTTATGATATTCAGTACTTGTACTGTTATGTTAGGCAGAAAATTTACAAGTTGGTGGGAGCGAGGTCCCAAACCAACTTGCTCAAGTTTTGCTTTTTATGCTTTCTCAAAAAGAAAGGAAATTCTGTGCAAAAAAAAAAAACTATGTTCATGCATCATGTAGGTTTAAAACACAAAAAGTCAGGAAATGAGACCTTTAGGGTTGCCCTTCCCCCCTTGTGTACTCCCCATCCTCCTGAGATTGAGAGACACTGGGGTGTGTCATTGGGGTTGTGAGGCCTAAATGGCACCCTGCAATCTGTGGGACACCCCCTTTGCACCCTGCAAATTTCAAGTCAAAAGTTCTTACTATTTCTTAACAGAGAACTGGCAAAGTTTTACAAATCTTTGTTAAGTGAGCTGTCAGAATCCCATTGTTGGAGGTGACAAAATCCCTGTTCACAAGCTGATCCCAGTTATTGAGATATAGCCATCTGGTCACAATCTCACTAATTGCAATTTTGATAGCTCACAAATGAGAATCGGCTCACGAACGGGGATTTTGTCACCTCACGAATGAGGATTCCTTGTTCGAGAAATAGGGCCATCTGGTCACCATCTCACAAATGAGGATTTTGACAGCTCACATATGAGGATTTTTTTTTATGATCCCCATTCGTGAAGTGCCAAAATCCCCATTTGTGAGCTGAATCCCGGTTCGTGACCTGTCAAAATCCCCATTCATGAGCCGATCCCCATTCGTGAGATATAGCCATCTGGTCATAATCTCACAAACAGGGAGTTTGACAGCTCACTAATGGGGATTGGCTCACAAATGGGGATTTGGACACATCACAAATGAGGATTGGAAGAAGTTACAAACTAGGATTTTCAAATAAAAACAGTCATTTCTTTAATTATCTGATGGAAATCAAACACATGGTCTTGTAGAGGACATCACCTAAATAAAACCCATGCATTTGTTTTCATAAAATGCATCTGTGGGACAAGTAGCAACATTTTGTTTTGGGCTAAAAATGAAAACAAGATGGCAGCTCACAACCTGTTCATGAGCTGAAATCCTTGTTCACAGCTGTGCATCTAACCAAAAGACTGACCTGAGCATGCTCAGAACCCAAAGTTTCAAAATAGAATAACTTTGGAACAGAGTAATATTTTTTTCACCAAACTAATGCTGGCCTGTTCCTTGGGATAGGCTCTTTCCACCCTGAAAATTACAGGCTAAAATTCAAAATGGTGTGGGTGCAAGGTGATGAGGAACAGTCAGGAAAAATTGGCGACAAAAAGCGAAAAACACACTTTTTTCATATGCACTACACAAAATTCACACATCCAATCAAAACAAAACTTGGCAAGTCATGAGATCTGCCCGATGGGACAGCACATACCAAATTGCATGCACATCCATTGAACAGTTGTAAAGTTATTAGGATGAAAAATTTGGGGTTTAACATTAAACTGCACACTCAACCCTAACTATAGAGATGCAACCGTGCCTCTATAATATATATATATATATATATATATATATATATATATATACATACACACACATTTATTATGTTATATATATATATATATATATATATATATACATACACACACACACACACACATATATATTAGAGGCAAAAACTCTGTTTAATGCATCAGTTAGGGTTGTTCCACAGCAACAAAAGTGAAATTCAGTGTTAGGATTGAAAACCCCTCTTGGACTCCCAGCCCACCCCAACTGGCATCAGGGTGCACATTGGGTCATCGCCTAACTCTCACCCCATCATGTGTAAGAAGCAGAGGTATAGGAGAATGGGGTGAGAGTTAGATCGATGACCCCAAGGCTGCACCCCGATGCTGGTTGGGGGTGGGCTGAGGGTCCAGGAGGGTTTTCAACCCCAACACCAAATTCCTCACTTTTGTCACTGTGGACCAACCCTTACTGATGCATTAAATGGGTTTTTGCCTCTAATTTCCCTTCTTTTGAGAATGATGATGACAAATAGTGAAAGTAATTCAGCAGTGAAGCCCATGATGTCTTGTGACATAGTAACAGGAACAGCAACACAAACAGAAGTGCCAACAGTGGCACACATGGTAACGAAATGTAAATGGTAAAGGAAACATTAATAGAAATGCAAGTGCAAAATGGCGCCAAAACAAACAGTGATGCCAACGGACATTGAAGCACACAATGAAAACACAACTGGTAACGCAAACAGTGATGGCAGTCATATTTTAAATCGAAATGTTAAGTTTCACAGCAAAAGAATGCAAAGGAACAGAAAGTAAACGCTAACTTAGCGCACAATGAAACGAAACCAAAACGCACTGCCATGGTACCACAATAAGTAAATGCAAATGGTAAAGTTAACATGAATAATAATGCCAAAAGAAACAGAAACAAGTAGAATGGGTGCATGCGGAAAGCATACAACCCGTAACGTGCATGGTCCGCAAGCCGCAAACGCAAATAGTAGCGGTAAGACAGCAACAATAATGTCAAAGAAAGAAATGCAAATACAAGCGGTACAGAAACACAAACTGTTACTCCATGGTCATGAGTACTGCAATTTAGTAAACACAAATGGTAACAGTAACAGCAAAAATAACACCAAAGGAAGAAAGCAGAAACAGAAATGCAAGTGTATATGAACATAAACAACAACAGCACATGGATGGTACCCGATTGCAAATGAAACTGGAAATGGCAACAGCAACAATAATGCCAAACAACACAGAAGCATAGCAAGAGAAAACGCAAAACCATAATACACACGGTGGCATAGACCGTAATGGTGCCACAAACGATAACGGAAACACAACTGGAAATACTAACTGTCACAGTAACAAAAGGACACACCTTCTTTTCCCCAAAAATGCATTATAAAACACAGTGAAAACAAAGGTGTATACATAACGATGGAGCCTCGGAGCAGAAAATGAGGACTAGGAATATTAAATTGCTTAAATCTCAGGAACGTGACGAGCAGAAAAAAATGTAAATTTCATATGAATTATGACTTTCCTGGCTAGTTTTGTACTTAGACCCTTTTGGGGGCTAAGGATTTTATGACAAAGTCCAATATCTACAGACCGCTTCGAGATATACGGGCCCGAAGCATGACAGGCACTGTAATGTTATCCATTGGGAAAAAGCATTAAATTTGAGTGCCGTCACTGTGCCACCCTGCAATATTTTTCACCAAACCACCAAAGGCACATCAGGGGTTGTTGGCTTTCTTCCCTCAAATTTTAGCCCAAAAGACCAAACCGTTATTTTGTGCAGCAGAGTCGGCAAAAGGATTCCTGTAATGCAGCAGGCGGCCATAATGCTATCCTATGGGAAAAAGTGACAAATTTGGAGTGCTGTAACTTTGCTGCCCTGTAATATTTTTCACCAAAACACTTAAGAACACATATGTGAGATATTAGCTGCAATCCTCCAAATTTCAGCCCAAAAGACTAGACTGTTCTTTTGCAGCAGGGTTGGAAAATTACTGTAATTTTGCCATAACCTGGAAAAATAATGTTGCAATTTGGCCAAAGCTTTCATAAAATTTGTGACACTTTCACGACTGTGACTACTACTTTGCAAGGTATCTTTGCCTTCTACACGCCGGGAAGCCCAGGAAGCAAAGATTATTACAGTGACCTCGATTCTCGAGGTCATCAATCTTACTGCACAACATCTGCATGGTCTGTTGTTGATCTTTAATTCTGCCCATAAGTCCTGAACATGCCTCCATCGCCAAGACCCACTGTTCAGTATGCAGCATCCTGGTTCTAAATATTGAACCACTTGGGTGTTTCGATTAGTTGCCACAGTGACTTGTGCTCTCTGGGCCATAAGTTGAAAGAACATTGCCTCAACTGACGGTTGCTCCCAGGTTTGTGGCAAGTGGCTTTCAGCCATATTTTCAGGCCTGCCTGATCCATGAGGTCTTCAGTAAAATAGCGATTTCCACAGAGCAAATGAAAGCTTTTGTATCAATGAAGCCAATTAGTGTAGTTTGAGTATTACCCCACAAGTTACAGTGAGTGAGGATATAACACCAGATGGTAGAAAAGGATTTTAAAGGAAATTTCCTCTGGGTTGTACGCTGATCTTTAAGCTGCCATCCTACTTAGCACCCTCTAGTGGCCAATCATCTTACTTTTTTTTAAAGTCAGAGCAAATCATTTGCAATGTCAGTGGGGACAGTAAAACCACACAAAACAGTTAAAAAAGAAACTAAACAGCTGGAACACAAAAGAAATATGATTACCAGCTCCACTGGTAACTGGAGCTGGGCAAAATTAGAAAATTCCGAATTTGTGGAATTTTACAACATTCCATGAAATATTTAGAATCTTCCTAACTTTTAATCGATTATACCTCAGCCTGTGTTGAAGCTAGAGGTCTGAAATTCAGCATGCTTATTAACCGAAATAAGATGTAACACCATGCCACATTTCATAATATTTGGATGAAAGATGGAGATGTTATAGGGCAATATATTTTGCCAATTTAATATTCATGTGAACTTTTCTGAAAATATTTCTATGCTTACAACCTAGAAAACTTTGGAGCTAAATAATTGAAAACGTAGATGCATACTTTCTTGGAATAGTCATAGAAACTGCTAAATAGAGAAGCACTGGTTAGGTATGTTGTAAGTTTTAACCATGGCCTTCCTCATGACATGACTTCCAGTGCTAGTTTCAAACCCTATTCATCAGCATGGCAGCATGGTGCTCATATTCTGGGCCATGGGGGTTGCTTTAAAGCTTAATATTTAGGGTCAATGAACCTAACAACATTGGTGATATCCTATTCTCTATCTTTAAACTTATAGGGCTTAGACTTCAGCAATTTACATAATTATGAAATGTAACTTTAACATTTCTGAATGTTTGAGGCTTATAACTCAGTCACCTTTAAAGATAAAGATCTGAAACTTAATGTACTTCTACATGGGTATTGGAGAAGTCAACATCCCAATTCTGATGCACTTTGGACAAATACTTTTAGTTTATACAGTTAACTGTAATATTATGATTTCTGAAAGTTTGGAGACTCATACCTCAGTCATCTTTAAAGATATAGATCTGAAACTTAGTGTACATCTGTACGGGCATGGGCAAAGTCACCACACCAAACATGGTGCAATGTAGATAAAACTTTTTAATTCAGATGGAAATAACCACAATTGCAATTTTGGCAAAATTTTGCAAAAGTTTGTGAAATTTCACAGAAGCTAAATTATCATTTCACTAAGCTGGCAGAAGGTAAATTTCACCTAGCTGTTCTGCAACAGTAACACTGTGTGAGTTATTTCCCATAGGAACCATGCTGTGAGGAAGCCTACTGTCCATACTTCATGTCACAAATCTGGACTCCCTATTAGAAAACAGCACTCATTTCAGTGATGAATTCAGTTTGTCCCATTTATCCCATTTGACAGTAATGGCAAATCTCAAAGGTTTGAACAATCCTCTCTCAAGCTGAGTCTTACTACTGTGAGCCTAGTAAAGCAATTCTGATAGAATGCAATATTCCTTCTCACAATAGTGCCCACCCTACGGCACAAGGTCATACTGTAGTAAACAAAATAGCACAGCAATATACCAATCTGATAATATAGAGGGTACATTGCTAGCACTGATCCTTTACACCGCAAGTAATGATATCTAACAACACAACACTACTTTGTTTTTTTTGTGGAGGATCTTCCTCTGCACCTCCCATTATGGGGACTGTGCCACCAAACCCCTTATACAAATTATCAACTCCAGGGGTACATACCTCAGTGGTGGTGAAACATGGGTGGGGAAAAGAAGGTCTGCACACTGATGTTTTGTTTAATTTCTTTGAAATGAAAACATGACATCAGTAGTCTGGGACCAAGATTCAAGCCCCATCCACAGATACAGCATTTCCCTTACTGTCATCAGCTCATCCCTTGAGCCATGGTAGCTGCTTGCTGAACCACCTGCTCAGAAGAGGTCTTCCCCTCTGCATCATGGCTTCCCAGCCAATACTATACAGGGTACAAAACCGCAGATGCAGCATTTTGGTGCTGCAGTGTTTAGCACCCTGTAACGACAATGCCGTATGCTGTATCTATTGTGCGGTACTGACTGCACTTAACAGATTACAGCATACTTTCCAGGCACCATCACCTACCATCCTTTCTACTACCCAATGATATTGCCTGCTAAGCCACACATTCCTAACTGCAGTTATAAATGAGGAGAGGCACTGATCAACATGCTCATCCATGAAGCCTGAGTTATTTACTGGTAGTGTTGTCAGAATAACTTGGGTTTTGGTGTCCATCTGAAACCTGGAAAAAAAAACACTGAATCGCTCTTCTGAATCCTTGAATCCTCTTGTCAGTTCTGGTTATTGTGTCTGACTTTAAATCATGGACACAGTACAACAGGAGTAAGGTAAGTAATTTGAACTTTGGTAGCCATACTTGAACCTGTTGGGGAAAATAAATACTAGATATCTGATCTTTAATACATTTGAACAGCTTTTGGAGTATTTGTTTGTATACCTGTAGTGTACCTTATCTTTTGTTCTCTGCTCCTGCTTCTGTGGATGGCTCCATTGCAAGTCCAGAGTGAGTGCACAGCTCCTGTGTTGTTTGTGTGTATGGGGGAGATGGGGGTTAGCATGGGTCAGATATGATAAGGTATTCAAGCAGAGTAGGAAGTTTGATTCAACAGTGGTTTGACAGAAATTTGGAATGCTAGGCCACCCCGCCATTGCAGCAGTAGGGCATTTGCTTGTGACACCAACATCTTGGGTTCAGAAATGGACCCTAGGTGTCAGAGGGCTGGCTGGGAGAGGATGATCAGGTGTCTGATGGACTGTTGTTCTCCTCTGGTGCAGGGAGGTGAGTGAGCATCTGGCACATGACTGTCCTCTGACAGAAGACTGAAGGTAGCTGCCAAAGCTAAAATTGTGGGAGGCATGACAGATGTTGACATTTCAGCACCATTACATCATTGCCCACCACGTCTCCTGTAGGGCTATGCAAGCAAACATTCCAGACCTAATTACACCCTACTCCACTGGTCCCACTCTGCCTGCCTGTAGCACATGGCTGGTGACTGAGCATAGTGTTTCATCAGGTGACTCGACCCATGTCCCCTACCTGGGGGACAAGCCAGGGAGACATCCTGGGAATGGGGGTAAACATGATTCAAAATTCCATTGGGGATGTGCCTCTTCAGTGGTCCCACCCTAGGGTCAAGCCAGGAGGATCAACAACCAGGGTAAGTCCCAGGGTTGAGTGTGGGACTGGGGGTACAGGGGCTGAGCCTACCGGAGGTCTGGCACAAAAAGGAAGACATTGGATATGCTGCTGTGAGTAGTGAACCACACATATCTCTGTGCCATCACACATATTGTAGTTTATCAGTGTGTCAGTCAGGCCAAGGGCAAGGTAGATGAATAGCTTCCAGGCCTTTAAGTTAAGGCTGGATGAGCATTTGTTGGTTAATAAGGCTAACTATTTGACCTGCTTGAGCAGGAGATAGATGACATGGGTCACTACCTTCTGTGTATTTTATAGTTCCAGTATTGAAAGCAATATAGAAGGTGCTTCAGGTAAAACAGCAGCAGTGTGGCCTGTGTTTAAATAGAGCAAATGGAGTGTATTGTATTGGAAAGTAGATTCAAGTAAAAGTGCTATTATGATAACAGTACCCATTGGAAAATTGTATGGTAGTAGTAGTAGTAGTAAAAGCATTTATTTATACAGGAGTTTTGGAAACTTTTACACCATTAGGGCTGTAAATATGTTTACAAAGTGAATCCATTTGTTGTTTCTCATTAGTTAAGAAGTTACATAACAGCTTAACATACAGTATACAAAACATATTAGGCCTATATTTAAAAACAGGATAAACTCTAATTAACAAATTGATAGGCATAAAACATCTTTCATATCTAACTTACAATACAATTCAACTATTGCATACAGCTCATCTGTTACATACTGTACACATTGAAAACATAATTTTTGTTTCACTGCAGTTTTAAATACAGCTACAGATGTTTCAGGCATTCTCAATTGTGGGGCAAATTTTTCCATTGTTATAACATTGGCATGTAGGTTGTTGAAAGAGGATTGGAGGAATCAGACATGTGAGCATTCATTAATTACTGGTATTGTCACAGTAAGTGGATATGTTGATAAGTCGCATAGAAGAAACTGAACTGAAGTGACCGAACTAATTATGGAAACAGTGTGTAAATAAATCATGAACCACCATGTTTATTTCCTACATAGTGATGGAACCCACCCACCAATGGACGCTGTCACTTCCAGCACAAATGCAGCAGTACGCTAGCACAAAGAACAAATAAAGCAAAGTTACCCACCATGTGACATCAATCTGTAGAAAAGAGAGACTCCATACATTGCGCTGACACGGAGAAAGCTACACAAAGCAATGTCCATGGATGTTTGCACTTGCTGCAGCAAGTTAAAATGATGCAGTGTTGTGACTTGTGTATGTTATAAAATGTGTCTGAGATATTACAAGTCTTCCCACCCTCTGGCCAGACCCATTGAAGTCCATGGTTCATGATGAATATATTGTCAGGGGCAGAGTCGCCATCAGAGGTCCAGCTACTGAAAGCCACATTATTCACTCTGTTTCTGGTCACCGTATTTGTATTTGCCATGCTTATATGATGAAGCTATTTTTAGGTGGCAAAGTCACTGTCACAGGTCTGGTACTGAAACTCACATTATTCAGGCCATTTGCTCCCATCAGCATGTTTGTATTTCATAGAGAAAGAGTGAGACCAGGACGTATGCTACAATTAAATTCAGCCACACTGCGACACGGAGACATGTAAATGGAAGGTGAAGCAATCTGTAATGTGTGTTTACAGTTCTTAGTGGCATAGTGTGTCTGAGTCAGTGTGCCACAGATGTGCTCTTTCTTGAAGCATACATTAAGCAGGAAACACAGCACAGACACAGAGAGTTAGGTAACAAATAGAGAATACAGTGTCAAACAGCAGGAGAGACAGCAGTACCTGACAATGTAGTTAACACAGCAGAACAAAAAGTTATGTGCTCCTTGATACTACTATGTTAACCTGTTAACCACAAGTCTCTGTAAAATGCACTATCTTCCAGTGGTAGAACACACATGGATGTGGTACTGTGGCCAAAAGTAGTGGAAGAACACTAAGTAGTCACCACATTTTTGCCTGGTAATCCACAACTTTTGGTCCATTTCTTTCCATATGTGGCCAATGTTATAAGTGCAATAACCTACTCCAGGGTGTGAATTTGTGGGGATTAATCAACATCCCTGTGCGGTGAGAGACACTCAGCCTGCAGCCTTGTGCCTCTAGCGCACTCGGGTGTGATTAATCCCAATAAATGTACACCCTAATCGTGGGTTTGCTTACTTATAGCAGCCTTGTATTGAAATGCCATTTTCCTATAGTTATTTCTTACTTTGGGCACAACTAGTTCTCTGGCTCTTTTTTTCTTAACTGAAGATGGTTAGGTTTGACCAGTTTATTCAATAATCCAGTTAGTCTGTTGTTTTTAAGGGCTCTGTACACTGATGTTGCCCTGATCCCTTTCTTTTTAGTTCCAGTGGGATCCAGCTTAGTTTCTGGTACATTAAACAGTGATGTGTTTTATAATAACATTTGAGGATGAATCTGGCCAATCTGTTGCAACTAATGTCTAGCTTGTGTAATGCATTTTGTTTGCATGACTGTACATGCAGCTCCCATAATCTATTACAGGAATGATTACTTGATTAGCCTCTTTGAATCTAGCCTCTTAGTAATACAATTGATACTCTTCTTAATGCTCCTATCCTGAAAGTCACTTTTCTGTCAATTCTTTGATGTGTTGTTCTAAAGAGAATTGGTTATCAATATTTACACTCAAGTACTTATAGGTAGGAACTTGTGTTAAGGTGACCCATTTAAAGTTTTTATTTCAAATCTATTTGCTTTTCCTGTGTTCTTTCATAAAACCTGACTAAAGATCAAAGTACAAAGCTACAGAAATTCAGAATACACATAAGGAGCCAGAAGAACTGTAGGTCACCTGAAACAGAAATGGGACAGCCATAAGAACTGGGGTTGTCTACAGGCCACCAGACCAGAGGAGGACATAGACACATTACTGTTAGAAGATATACAAAACATGACAGCTAAAGGGAGGTTCTGATAATGGGAGACTTCAACATGCCAGATACAGATTGGTCAATACCAGCAGGAACATCTGCCAGAACTAGACTCATAGTGGATTCCCTGCAGGGGAGGCCTCAAACAACTGGTACAGCAACCCACAAGAGACAGGGCTATCCTAGATCTAGTACTGACTAACAAAGAAGGATCACAGATCTCCAGGTAGAAGGTCACCTGGGGCCAGTGACCATCACATGGTATGGTTCAATTTGGCTACTACATCTAAATCATCCCATTCCAAAGCAAAATATGGGACTTCAGAGGAGCTGACTTTGATAAGATGGCCAACAGAGTTAAGCTAGCCCTGGCAAAAAGAAACACAGGTGAGGAGGTACAGGCAAAGTGGGCAAGCATTAAGGATACAATACTTGAAGCAACATCCCATTGTGTTAGACAGAAAAGGAAGTGCAAAGAAGAAGGAAACCACTTTGGTTCTCAAATACAGTAGCAGAAAAGGTCAGAGCCAAAGGCTGGCCTTCAGAAAATATAAGGAACACAGGGGATGAAGATAGGAGGCATACCAAACTGCCCTAAGGGAAGCAGGTAAGGCAGTAAGGCAGGCAAAGTCCCAAACTGAGGAAACACTAGCACGAACAGTAAAAGAAGGTGACAAGACTTTCTATAGATACATTAGTGAAAGGAGAAAGTCCAGAGGGGTATTAAGCTTAATGGAGAAAAGGGAGCATGTGAGGAGGAGGACCTGTAAAGGCATCTATCCTAAATAGATACTTTTGCTCAGTATTTACTGAAGAGAAGGTAGGGCAGAGCCCACAGCTCAACATCATGGACACAGGGGGAGGGAGGTGAGCACTACTCCCTTCACAAAAGAAAGGGTCCTACAAGAGCTTGCTAAGCTCAGGGTGGATAAGGCAATGGGACCTGATGGCATACATCCCAGGGTACTAAGGAGCTAAAGGAGGAACTAGCAGAGCCATTAGCAGAATTGTTTAGTGAGTCTCTGAGCACAGGAGAGGTCCCAGAAGACTGGAGAAGGGCTCATGTGGATCCCACTCCACAAGAGTGGCAGCAGGGAGGAGGAGGGAACTACAGACCGGTCAGTCTTACCTCAGTAGTGGGCAAGACTATGGAGGCCTCCTTAAGGAAAGGATAATGCAACACCTGGAATCCATAGGGCACAGGATCCAAGACAGCATGGGTTTACAAAGGAAGGTCCTGTCAAACTAATCTCATAGATTTCTTTGACTGGGTAACCAGAGTGGTGGACCAAGGGGAGCAGTTGATGTCGCCTACCTTGACTTCAGCAAAGCTTTTGACACTGTTCCACATAGAAGATTGATAAATAAGCTAGGTAGGCTCGGGTGGGTCAGAAGTTGGTCAACTGGGTGGCAAACTGGTTGACTGGCAGAAAACAGAGTGGTGGTAAATGGTATACAGTCAGAAGAGATGCAAGTCACAAGTAGGGTACCTCAGGGATCAGTCCTGGGGCCAGTCCTATTCAACATCTTCATTAGTGACCTCTGCAGATGGACTAGAGGGTAAGGCTTGTCTGTTTGCAGATGACACCAAGATCTGCAACAGGTAGATGATCCAGATGGGGTGGGCAGAATGAGAAGAGATCTGGATAAACTAGCAGAATGGTCAGAAGAGTGGCAACTGGGATTTAATGCAAAGAAGTGCAAAATCATGCACATAGGGAAGAGAAACCCTGAAGCCACTTTTAGGCTGGGAGGAGTTGCTAGCAGTCACAAAGGAAGAAAGAGACTTGGGCATCATCATCACTGATGACCTAAAATCATCCAAGCAGACCTCTAAAGCAGTAGGTAAGGCTGGGGGTGTTGGGTGTATTAGTAGGGTATCACAAGTCGTAAGAGGGAGTAATAATCCCTCTGTACAAGACATTGGTTAGGCCCCATCTGGAGTACTGCATGCAGTATTGGAGGCCACACCTTCACAAGGACATTAACCAAATTGAGGCAGTCAGAGAAGGGCAACCAAAATGGTGCAGACTGCATCAGAAGACATATGAGGACAGATTAACGGAGCTCAATATGTATACCCTTGAGCAAAGGAGGGAGAGAGGTGATATGATCGAGACATTTAAACACCTTAGAGGCATAAACAAGGTGAAAGAGTCTAACATGTTTAAATATAAGAAAAATAGCAGGACAAGAGGACACAGCATGAGATTAGAGGGAGGCCAAAGGGGGAATGTGAGGAAATTCTTTTTCACAGAAAGGGTGGTAGATGCATGGAATGGCTTACCCAGAAGTGGTGGCTATGAATACAGTGCAGGGCTTCAAACAGGCATGGGATAGGCATAAAGGAGCAATACAAATGACTATGAATAGATAGGTCACTGACAGAGCAAGGCCGATGGCACATTTATAAGGTAGAAAAGAAATGGGCAGACTGGATGGGCCTTACGGTCCTATCTGCAAGTCAACTTCTATGTTTCTATGTTTCTATGTAAGAACATGGATTGAGTTGTTTTAGTATTTACTGTAATTTCAAAGAAATGAATCAGTCCTGCAGTATGCTAAAGTCTACTTGTAGTTTAGATTCTACTTCCCTAATATTTTTCCCCTCTGACACCAGCACAGTATTGTCAGCATATAATTGTATACTTGTTAGGGTCATTCAGCTTGGTAATTCATTCATATAGATAAGAAACAGTAAGAGATCTAATACTGACCCTTGTGGTACATCCCTTGTCACTGGGGATATATTTGAATATTTCCTCCCTCTGTAACCAGCTATAAGCAATCAATTAGTACTGTATGATTGGAACCTTCTGCAAGGTTCTTCAGCTATTCCTGTGTTTTTAATCTATCCATAAGTACTCCATGATCTACAAGACTGAAGGCTTTAGACAGGTCCACAAACATTGCACTGTTGGCTTCCACATCCCTAAGAGGAGTGGCCACTAAATTGACGAAGTCCATGAGCTTGGTGCTCAGGACAGTCCCTTCTAAATCCTGCCAAAATGAAGCTGTGTGCTCAGGCTTAGATAAGACTGGGTGCAGAGGGAGGTTGCTAACCTCAAATGTTCCAACAAGTAAGTCAAAGAGCTCTGCACTCTTATGGTGCTAAATAATTACCAGGAGAAATAAATGCCTTTCAAAGAACATAGTTAAATCCATGTTTCTTCACAGTTTTACAAACAGCTTTTCTCCATGCCTGCCTGTTTCTCCACACTGTGTAAACTCCCCAGCACTTTAACCAGTCACAATGGTTTTCCTCAGGCAGGCATGGAAAAATGCTTTTGTAAAACTGTGAAGAAACATGGATTAAACTACGTTGTTAGAAAGACATTTATTCCTCTGGTAATTATTTAGCACCATAGGAGTGCAGAGCTCTTTGGACTTACCCTTCTAAACTTGATTGCAGGCTGGTCAATTTATTACATTTCTGAAGAAGGTCATTTAGCTGGCCATGGACTAATCTTTCCATTATTTTTGAAACAATCGATAATAGTGCAATTGATCAATAGTTTGTGGGATTTGAAACATCACCACATTTATGAATTGGTAAAATGTTTGCTAGTTTCCATTTATCTGGAAAGATGCCTCCCATCAGGCTCCAGTTGAAGATATCAAGTTACAGTCTGGGCAATTTCCTGAATGGAGTCTTTCATGAACCTGATTTCTATGTTGTTGGGTCCACTGGCTTTATTTACTTTAGTTTATTTGTTGCTTTAATCACCTCCTTCTTATGTATCTTTCCGAACCTAAACTTTGGTGCTGTGTTATGCTATCCCAGCGTCCATAATTGTTAGTGCTACTAATCCCCATATCTGGTTTATATTTATTTGGGTAATCTAAATCAGGGAGTTCCATGAAATATTTATTTAATAGATCGGCTGCTCTTTCTGGTTTTAGAGGTTTTCCATTTTCCAAGAACATTATCTCAGTTGTTTTTTCTTTCAAATTGTTAAAGACTTGACTAATGACTGATATTGTTTGAGATCAGTAAATTTATTTATATTTGTTTGTAAAAAAAACTTGCTTTCCTCACTTCCTGAGTAATCTTATGTTTTTATGCCCTGAAAATGATCCCAAGTATTCTGACTTAATGATTTCCAAGATAGTTTTTTTAAATTTAATTAACTTGTTAATGTTTGTTTATCCGGGGCAGATGATTTGACTTTTGAGTTTGTTTTCTCAAAGGAGCATTCTAGTTACAAATATCTATGAACATTTTGGTGAACACTTCAACTGCTAAGTTTAAGTCAGGAATCAATGAAAATACTATCCCATTTTATTTTGATATTCGGTTTTGAAATACTTAATTGTTATAGTTTTAAAGCTTCTTCTAAAGTTAGAAAACTCTTTAAGTGGTTCAGGAGTTTTGTTTTAATGCTAATAGTGCAAATTGTAACATTATGGTTTCTCAGGTTAGGTAGTTTAACATTGTTTTCTAATACTAATAGTTCAGGGATACAAATATAAGGTCTAATATGTTACCTGAACTACATATTTTTCCTTTTCTAGTGGGTGTATTTATGACTTGGGAGGGCCTTGCTTTGTGTTAGAAAGTAGCAGCAGGTAGAAAAGGACAGGAGAACATACTGGCATCACCCATAATGCAACATAACTGAAATGGCTGTTATGTAAATATGAAGAGTTGGAGGTTACAGGGAGGTTGAGGAAGGGTTTTCAGGAGTGGTTCAGAATACCATATGAAGGGCAGAGGGGGCATGGCATGCAGACAATTTGAAGTCAGCCAGGAAAGACCAGAGGTGGTCCTAAAACATTGGAAAAGGAAATTGCAGCTTTGAGGGTGGTAGGTCATTCCTTCCTCAACAATTTTCCTGACTGCAGGTAGCAATTATAATTCTGGTGCCTAAGAAGGTGCCAGGAGAGTCCAGGTTGATTAATCATTTGTCAGACCCAGAATAAGAGTGGAAAAATTATTACATACTACCTGAGTTCGATTGGTCCAAAACATCACTTTTGACAACACAGTGGACACAGTACACTACTGTGGTAAGCAGTCCCTGAAGGATAAGGCAAATATCAAATTGACCTTCCTGCTGCTCCATGCACACTGTGGACTAGGAGTTATTGAGGATGAAGTTTGAAGGGCAGTAGTAATTGAATAAATATATGCCAACAGGCTATGATATTGCATGTGGGAAACTTGGTGGAGGCCAGCACCAGCTACAAAGCACAATATAACAGCAGCAAACAAGTATCCACAGGAGTGCTGTGGAGTTTGGGAATCTGCACTTTATGGTCACTTTATGCAACAAGTGAATGTTTATCATACTTTTAATTGAAGGAATAAAAGCCATGTTTTATTGATGACCATATTATGTCTGAACTGGGATATTTGTTTGCCTGCAGTTCACTGAAAGGAAAAGGAACTCTCAATACTCCTCTAGTACATATTCTAAATGCACACATATAGTAATTATATTGTGCTTTGTAGTTGGTGCTGGCCACCACCAAGTTTCCTTCAGTAATTAACTTTGGGCCTGAGCACAGCAGGTCCCTGGGAATGGCTCCTCTGTTTGACTTGCCTGTATGCTATTGCATGTGCCCTTTTTCAGCAATTTATCCACAATCTTGTTTCTAAATATATAGATTCAGTTTCTATGTAGTGCATGGTCCACGAGGGTAAATTCAAAGATTATGAGCACAGTTCCACAGCATTGTAGGATCACTGAATTTAGCCTGTAGGGCACTTCCATGTATCCAAACCACAGGTGTAGCAGTGTGAACTGGGATGGTGGTGCTATCGGTAATACTGAAATACTGACCTGAGTGGACTGGGCACTCACCAACCAACTGAAGTGTGATACCACAGCTAAAGTTGCATACAAAATAAAATTTATTATCTCATCATGGAAATAAAGTGAATGTACCTGATACATTTTGGACATGACTATGTCTTATATCAAAGATTGCTTAACCTTTGATAAAGGAAATAGCCTTTGTCTGAAATGCATCCGTGTATTGCACTTTATTTCCCATGATGGGATTTTAATAAATTTTATTTTGTATGCAACTTTAGCTGTGATGTCTCACTTCAGTTGGTTGGAGAGTGCCTGGTCCACACAGTTTCAGTACTTCCATGGACCAGGCTTTCATTCATAGTTTAACCAGTGCCACATGGGGTGACAAAGTCCACCACAACATAAGGGTGTCAGGATGGGTGAAGGAGAACCACAGGCTGCAGGAAACTTTTGGAGCACTTAAATAGTGTTTCTTTTGACAAAAAGGAGCTGGACAATTCATGGATAGAGCTATTCTCCTGCATTTATCCTGACTTCAGAATTCTGCAGTGTCACATTGCATCGTGGTGGACTCCACTATACTAATGCTTCAGGAGGGCTTAGCCTTGGGGTGTCTTTGGTCATCTCATGGTGTTGAGCAGAATAGACAGAGTATTAGGCATTGAGGGATTGGTAAAGAATATCAGCATGCTAGAGTCTTTTACTGATACAGTAGTAGTAGTGATGGTGATCTGGTGCCAGCGAATCTGGAACAGATGAATGGCATTCAAGTTCAGAAACCATGGGGTGGTTGACATTAATAACAAGCAATCAGATTTGGCAGGCCCATCAAGGTCCTGTTGAGGGTTTTGTGCTGTTGTGCTTGTTATTTAACATAGGGTTATGGGTGAAGCATGTTCCAGGGTTATAAATGGTATTACTGATGCTGTCTTGCTTTCAGTGGCAGTTACACAGGACACTGGCTTGGGAGGAGAATGCCACCCCTTCTAGGTTCCACAGTGTCTAAGGAAGTTGGTGGGTAGGAAAGGTGGGAAATGATTGCCCAATTGCTGGTCAAAGTACCAAGTAGGGGTACAGGTAGGTGTTGGAATGATTTATGTCAATGATGGAAGAGGATGGTTAAGCAGAACAATGGCCAATTCCAGAAATGCAGATTTGCACATAAATCCTACTAGCCAGGATGGGGGAGGGGTCACACATGTCAGTCAGGTAACACATAATGGGATTGGCTTGGATCACTAAGGCTAGTTGGAGAGTGGATTAAACCTGAATAGTCACAGCCACAAAATCATGGAAGGGTGGGGTAAAGAAGCAGCAAGGTGACTGCAACTGCATATTAGACACCCACTGGCACTAGCTGAGATGGATGTCATAGAAGTGGCATTATACCACATCTGAGACAACTGATATGAGGTGCTGCTATTTACGGTAGTCTACATGGTAGTGTTTTGTAGTGCCCTGTGTGTCTCCATGGTGGCAGCCCAGAACTATCAAGGTAACAAGCTCAGAGGCCTACTTAGGGAGCATGTCATGGCAGGGTGCAGAGTGAGGATCAGGAAGAGAAGGTCAAAGACTGACCAGAGGGATGTGTCAGCTGAATATGATTCATTGCCCCATAGGAGACTCAATGGGGCATGCCATGCCAAAAGAGCAAATGAGACTGAGGCCCCACAGCAGGCAAACTGTTTTCAAGCACCAAGACAGCGCCTGCCTGACAAGATTCACATTTTTGAGGGTGCTGAAAATGTCCATATTGAGTATCAGAAAAGATCCATTGGGCTTTGACACCCACTCATTTAGGATTGGAACTGACACCTGGATGACCTCAAATACATAACTGCAGACCCTGGGCCAGTGTCATTCCAAGACATACAAGAACAATATTTACTCCCGATCATTGTGAATAATACCTCTTTGTTTTCTCAGCAGGAAATATGGGTATGTGGGCACGCATATGCACACTGAGTGGCTGCCAGAGCATGGAAAGAATGGGGTAATCAACATGGGCTTCAGGCTTAAAAGGTAAGGATCTCTTGGCTCAACTGGAGGGGCATGTACTGGAAGGGTATAATCTCTTCACTGGCCTAGAAACTCATGAAACAGTGCCTCCCATATGCTCATCATACTTCTTGAATGAAATGACATGTAAACAGTGAAGATGGTGAACCTGTTGTGATGGATGAAGAAGGACTTCAAGATCATACAGCAGTGGTTGCTAGGGATGCACCTACTGTGGTTATAGGTGATTCCAATGCATATCTGGTGGGCTCTGAGAATGCAATGGTAGTGGAGAGAGTAAGATAAATGATGAACTAAGTAACTTTAAATTGAAATGGAGGAATGGAATTAGATATAGATATGTTATACTGGGGCAATGAAGTACACTTATCCCAGAAGGAAATAGATATATTCCTTCAAATTTACAGAAGACAGTGAAGGACAGGCTGTTATGCAGGGAGCCAGGCTCCAGGTAAGTACCCAGTCAGGCAGTGAGCTGAGTGTTCCTTTGGATAGGTTGTCTTGCAAGTGTCTGGAACAACCCAAGTTATTATATGGAAGGAAGAGTGATATACCCAACACATCGAGGACCCAGGCCTTGGTGGTGAAGGTAAAGGATGCTATGTCATCACACCTGGCACAGTGGATTATGGCACTTCCCTTTTTCATGGGTACTCTGCATTGGCTCA
This sequence comes from Neoceratodus forsteri, assembly GCA_016271365.2. NCBI lineage: Eukaryota > Metazoa > Chordata > Ceratodontiformes > Ceratodontidae > Neoceratodus > Neoceratodus forsteri. The sequence goes on from CM028129.1 coordinate 1,025,991,271, forward strand.
TGGATTCCCTTAGGGTGGAGGATTCTGCAGAAAGTGCCTTCATGGGGAAGCCTCTGAAAACACAGGTGACATCAACTGTGGATGACAGTTCAGGACTTGGTGAGTTCCTTTCATGCATATTTAACAAGATAATGCTTAATAATCATAACTATGGCCATTTAATCCAAAAGAATGGTTTGTTTATTGTTTCTGGGGAAGTGGAATTGGACCCTAGTCTGCTGATATCTTTTCAAGGAGATATGGAACTGGAAGTGGCTTTAGCTTCATGAGCCTTTCCACCCCAGACTCCTGGCTGGTCCCTTCCTCCTCTCAAAGGGAAAGGCACAAACAATGAAAGGGCAGGGTAAGACAGTGGTGGCACTGGGAAAACTGGCCTGACAAATAGAAATGAGGTAGACAGTTGGATTAATAGGATGCCTGAGGTGGGAGGGGCCAGAAAACAAGGAACTAATACCAATAGCGAGGTCAGGGTCCCTCACAGAGGGAGGAAAAGGAGAACTATTCAGGCTGATGCAAGTTTCCCTTGGCTTCTTGTATCTTTACCAGGCTCTTGGGAAAAAGATTACCATTCCAACCACTCCTGGAAGGCTGGGAGCAGCAATATCAGGAATGGTAGAAAGAGGCACCATGAGGGGAAAAGAGAAGGAGTCAGTATAATGTACTCACAATACCATTAGAGAGAATCCACCAGGGTCATGGAGAATTTATTTATTTTTTTTAAAAGCTGTTTGGTACCTGTTGCCTCCTCCCACCAACTGAAGACGGGACACATATGATTTTTTTTAGATTTTCTCCCTGACCCAGACCCTGGTGCATGGCCATGTGAGCATGGGGGAGGCGTTTTGCACCCCATGGCACCATCTCAGCTCCTTCCACATCCTGTCACTTTACCACCCCATCTCTGCATACACTACCCACTAGACCTCAACGGGGCACCAACCTCACCCTCACCACCCTCAGGAGAGAGAGAGCTGCCCACTGGCATGCTCAATCATGCACTACCCTTCCCACACCATGCTGGCACCCCGATGACCCAAGGTAATTCTCAAACCCAGGTTACTAGTGTAGCTCAAGGTAAGGCATCCAGTGCCTCAACCCTCTGTACCACCGGCCAGCTGTCATGGCAAAATTTTAACTAATTTTTTTCATAATGGAATTTTGCTGTATTTTTGGTGCTTTGGACATAGACCAGGACATCTGGGGATAGTGTGGGTAGTGGGTAGAAACTTGACACAGTCATTTGTAAGCAAGTTTGAGTCTTTGGGGCATAAAAAACACTGGAACACACAGGAAAGCTTGAGGTTGTAACAGAGTAAGGCGGTCATCCTGCTATGCAATCAACAAGAAAGCTCTGCACTCGTGGAGTCTTTACAAATCATACCACTCATGGAAAAGTAATGTGAAGTGTTTTATTCCAGCAACCATGCAGTTGGAAGCACTGGGGCAAAGGGCTGTAGCTGGGATTCTTTAATGGTGCCTTTTCGCCAGTTTTGTGGGCAGTTTTGGATTTTGTCTGTGGCACTGCACAGCCATTGTGTGGATGCCAGTCTATAACTTGGCATGTAGAAAGAGCTTGGATCAAGGAATATGCCACTTTTGTTTGGTGAAAAATATAAATCTGTTCAAAAGTTATTAAAGTTTTAAGTTCCCATTATATGTCTATGGAAAATTTATATAGTTATTTTGCAAAAGAAGAATGGGGTTTTGGTCAACTGGTCCTCCTCATGATCAAAGAGAATTTGAAGGCTCACGATCAAAGAATTCACAGTCACGAGGATTTTTAATCATGTCGCCACTATCTTCTTTTCATTTTGGCGGTCAGAAAAAATCAAATATCTCGGCTCAGGGTGACTTCTGAAGTAAACCTATGATAAGTTTTACTCAGAGGTCTTCCTCTATCGAGCCACTGGCTGTGGTTTCCTGTAACTTTGTCAAAAATAGAGTTTTCAAGTTTTTCATTCTTTGATCGTAGCTTCTAACGATCTTTGATTGCAAGCCTGCAAATTCTTTGATCACAAGATTCTTTGACCGTGATCTTTGATTGCGAGGGCGTGACTAGATGGCCAGATTTAAAAATCAAATATCTCAGCCCTGGAGTGATTTATGAAGTTAAACCTGAATGGATTTTTTCAAGGGGCGTTGTTCTATTGAGTCATGCCTGTGGTTTAATGTATTTCTCTGAAAACTGACATTTAATTTTTTAATTCTTTGATTGAGAGCCTGCAAATTCTTTGGTTGGGAACCTGCAAATTCTTTGATCGGGAGATTCTTTGATCGTGATCTCAGTTTGTGAGGGAGGGACTAGATGGCCAGATTTGAGAGACCAGATAGCCCAATTTTCACAACATTTAAAATTAAATATCTCAAAAATGGTTTGGTCTTTTAACTTGAAATTTGAAGACTGTTGAGGGATGTCCTGTAGATGTGAATTATGGTGCTTAGGTGTCAGAAAATACATCTGTTATGGAGATTTTGTGTGGTGCAGTTTCCATTTTACAGAGACTATTTTCATTATGGTACTGGCTTGAAATTTATAGGGTGGCTACACCACTGCCATGGACACATTTCAGTGATTAGGTGTGAAAATAAACAGGTGTGGAATTATGCCACTCCAACAAATGAAAATCTCATACTTTGAAATGTAATTTCTCAGAAGTGGTTTCATCTTTTAACTTGAAATTTGAGGGTGTTGAGGGGATGTCCTGTAGATATGAATTGTGGTGCATAGTTGCTGGAAAATTCATTTGCTGTGAGATATTATGACAGTTTACATTTCGCGATAGCATTTGCATTGTGGTAGCGGCTGACATTTATTGGTAGCTAGCCTTACTGCCATGGAGGTAATTTTTCAGTGATTAGGTGTCTGACATATAAACAGGTGTGGAATTATGCCACTCTGATGAATGAAACTTTGTTTTGTTTCAAGCTGGTGGAGTGTGGGGACCTCCACCAAAATGTGCTCTCGCCAACACTTATGATATTCAGTACTTGTACTGTTATGTTAGGCAGAAAATTTACAAGTTGGTGGGAGCGAGGTCCCAAACCAACTTGCTCAAGTTTTGCTTTTTATGCTTTCAAAAAGAAAGGAAATTCTGTGCAAAAAAAAACTATGTTCATGCATCATGTAGGTTTAAAACACAAAAAGTCAGGAAATGAGACCTTTAGGGTTGCCCTCCCCCTTGTGTACTCCCCATCCCTCCTGAGATTGAGAGACACTGGGGTGTCATTGGGGTTGTGAGGCCTAAATGGCACCCTGCAATCTGTGGACCCCCTTTGCACCCTGCAAATTTCAAGTCAAAAGTTCTTACTATTTCTTAACAGAGAACTGGCAAAGTTTTACAAATCTTTGTTCAGTGAGCTGTCAGAATCCCTTGTGAGGTGACAAAATCCCTGTTCACAAGCTGATCCCAGTTATTGAGATATAGCCATCTGGTCACAATCTCACTAATTGCAATTTTGATAGCTCACAAATGAGAATCGCTCACTTTAACGGGATTTTGTCACCTACGAATGAGGATTCCTTGTTCGAGAAATAGGGCTATCTGGTCACTATCTCACAAATGAGGATTTTGGACAGCTCACATATGAGGATTTTTTTTATGATCCCCATTCGTGAGTGCCAAAATCCCCATTTGTGAGCTGAATCGCTGCTGACCATGTCAAAATCCCACTTTCATGAGTCGATCCCCATTCGTGAGATATGAGCCATCTGGTCATAATCTCACAAACAGGAGTTTGACAGCTCACTAATGGGGATTGGCTCACAAATGGGGATTTGGACACATCACAAATGAGGATTAAGCGAAGTTACAAACTAGGATTTTCAAATAAAAACAGTCATTTCTTTAATTATCTGATGGAAATCAAACACATGGTCTTGTAGAGGACATCACCCTAAATAAAACCCATGCATTTGTTTTCATAAAATGCATCTGTGGGACAAGTAGCAACATTTTGTTTTGGGCTAAAAATGAAAACAAGATGGCAGCTCACAACCTGTTCATGAGCTGAAATCCTTGTTCACAGCTGTGCATCTAACCAAAGACTGACCTGAGCATGCTCAGAACCCAAAGTTTCAAAATAGAATAACTTTGGAACAGAGTAATATTTTTTCACCAAACTAATGCTGGCCTGTTCCTTGGGATAGGCTCTTTCCACCCTGAAAATTACAGGCTAAAATTCAAAATGGTGTGGGTGCAAGGTGATGAGGAACAGTCAGGAAAAATTGGCGACAAAAAAGCGAAAACACACTTTTTCATATGCACTACACAAAATTCACACATCCAATCAAAACAAAACTTGGCAAGTCATGAGATCTGCCCGATGGGACAGCACATACCAAATTGCATGCACATCCATTGAACAGTTGTAAAGTTATTAGGATGAAAAATTTGGGGTTTAACATTAAACTGCACACTCAACCCTAACTATAGAGATGCAACCGTGCTCTCTATAATATATATATATATATATATATATATATATATATATATATATATACACACACATTTATTATGTATATATATATATATATATATATATATATACATACACACACACACACACACATATATATTAGAGGCAAAACTCTGTTTAATGCATCAGTTAGGGTTGTTCCACAGCAACAAAAGTAGAAATTCAGTGTTAGGATTGAAAACCCCTCTTGAACTCCCCAGCCCACCCCAACTGGCATCAGGGTGCACATTGGGTCATCGGCCTAACTCTCACCCCATCATGTGTAAAGAAGCAGAGGTATAGGAGAATGGGGTGAGAGTTAGATCGATGACCCCAACGCTGCACCCCGATGCTGGTTGGGGGTGGGCTGAGGGTCCATGGAGGGTTTTCAACCCTAACACCAAATTCCTCACTTTTGTCACTGTGGACCAACCCTTACTGATGCATTAAATGGAGTTTTTGCCTCTAATTTCCCTTCTTTTGAGAATGATGATGACAAATAGTGAAAGTAATTCAGCAGTGAAGCCCATGATGTCTTGTGACATAGTAACAGGAACAGCAACACAAACAGAAGTGCCAACAGTGGCACACATGGTAACGAAATGTAAATGGTAAAGGAAACATTAATAGAAATGCAAGTGCAAAATGGCCCAAAACAAACAGTGATGCCAACGGACATTGAAGCACATAATGAAACACAACTGGTAACGCAAACAGTGATGGCAGTCATATTTTAAATCGAAATGTTAAGTTTCACAGCAAAAAGAATGCAAAGGAACAGAAAGTAAAACGCGAACGCATAAGAAACGAAACCTAAAACGCACTGCCATGGTACCACAATAAGTAAATGCAAATGGTAAAGTTAACATGAATAATAATGCCAAAAGAAACAGAAACAGAAATGGGAATGGAGGTGCATACCGGGAAACGCAGAACCCGTAACGCGGCATGGTCACGGTTGCGCATTGCTAACGCAAATGGTAACGGTAACAGCAACAATAATGCCAAAGGAAAGAGAAATGCAAATACAAGCGAGTACAGAAACACAAACTGTTACTCACATGGTCATGGTACTGCAATTGTAAACACAAATGGTAACAGTAACAGCAAAAATAACACCAAAGGAAAGAGAAACGAAACAGAAATGCAAGTGTATATGAAAACGCAAACTGTAACGCATATGGATGGTACCGCTGATTGCAAAATGAAACTTGAAATGGCAACAGCAACAATAATGCCAAACAACACAGAAACGCAGCAGCAAGAGAAAACGCAAACCATAATGCACACGGTGGCATAGACCGAATGGTGCCACAAACGGTAACGGAAACACAACTGGAAATACTAACTGTCACAGTAATAAAAGGACACACCCTTCTTTTCCCCAAAATGCATTATAAAACACAGTGAAAACAAAGAGTGTATACATAACGATGGGCCTCGGAGCAGAAAATGAGGACTAGGAATATTAAATTGTTTAAATCTCAGGAACCGTGACGGTGTAGAAAAAAATGTAAATTTATATGAATTATGACTTCCTGGTTAGTTTTGTACTTAGACCCTTTTGGGGCTAAGGATTTTTAGATAAAGTCCGTGATCTCGTAACCGCTTCCGAGATACGGGCCCGAAAGGCATGACAGGCACTGCAATGTTATCCATTGGGAAAAGCATTAAATTTGAGTGCCGTCACTGTGCCACCCTGCAATATTTTTTCACCAAACCACCAAAGGCACATCAGGGGTTGTTGGCTTTCTTCCCTCCAAATTTTAGCCCAAAAGACCAAACCGTTATTTTGCAGCAAGTCGGCAAAGGATTCCTGTAATGCAGCAGACGCCTATAATGCTATCCTAAGGGAAAAGTGACAAATTTGGAGTGCTGTAACTTTGCTGCCCTGTAATATTTTTTCACCAAAACACTTAAAGACACATATGTGAGATATTGGCTGCAATCCCTCCAAATTTCAGCCCAAAAGACTAAACTGTTCTTTTGCAGCAGGGTGGCAAGAATTACTGTAATTTTGCCATAACCTGAAAAGTAATGTTGCTACTTGAGAAAGCTGCAAAATTTGTGACACTTCTACGACTGTGACACTACTTTGCAAAATAACTTTTCCACAAACTTGAAAACATATTTCTAGGGTGTTTAATCTCAAAATAAAGACATGCTTAGCACCCTCAGGGTCCGACTAGGTAAACACAAAAAGAATTGTGTTGCTAGATGGTCCCAAATTTAAATGCTAAGCATTTTTCTGATCACCAACTGAAAATAAAATGGTGGATTTGTGAAAATAAAAGGGTCATTTGCGAAAGTAAAACTGCATTTGTGAAAGTGTTGAACTTTTGTTAACTTTTCCTTTGACTTATAATGAGAAATTGTTTTTGAAAAACTTTTGAACTGTTGAATATTTTTTCATGAAATCTTCAAAAGGCACATCGGGACCCAGGCCACATGTTCCCTGAAGTTTTTGGACTGGTCACACAAACCATGTGACCTGTAGGGATGAGGAAAGAATCTAAAAGCCGTAAAAGCACACAGATCATGCTTAATAACTCTGCAGCCGTATGTCTGAACAGTACAAAAGTTGACAGATCCCGAGATGCATGGTTCTTGATTGTGTATTCCAAATTTCAGGCAAATCCATTGAATGGTTGCAAAGTTATTAAGGTGCAAAATCTTAGGTTTAACAAGTAAATGGCTCCTCAACCTAACTGTGGGAAGCACTACCGTGTACTGCCATAAGAGATTATATATATATATATATATATATATATATAATATCACACATGCCCACACAATGCAAAGCATCATGGGCCACTATACAAATCACCACAGAATGTTATGCTGGTCAACTTTAAGCAGAATTGCATGGTGCCGAAAGACCTCACACCACGGTTTGCAAGGGTGTAGCAGTACTTCTGTGCTTTCATTTACAAACTGTGTGAAGCCTGACACCATACTACTAAGACTGGACCAACTCTTCAACAATGATTAGCATATGCAAGCATATGATGCTTGCACGTAACAGACATGTGGATATTATATTTTCTTGAAACTTGGCTTCCAGCCAAATGCCCTTTGGGGTAACCCTTGCCTCAGTGTTTGTGCACAGAGGTTCTTTGTCTTTATATATATATATATATATATATATATATATATAAAAACTGCAAAAACTCCATTAATGCATCAGTTAGGGTAAATAATACAGCGACAAAAGTTTGGAAATGTACTGTTAGGTTCAAAACCCTAATTCCGCTTCCCCCACACCCACCCACCCACAAGAAACTATCTGTAGATAACATACTGTATGTTACATCACTTCTTCATTATTGAAATATAGGCATCTGCTTAAATCTTGTTATTGCTGTTTGTAAAACAAAATGCTTACTGTGGGGTATCACCCATGGTTGCCTAGCATGCATGTCTACCCCAAGTCACTATGATGGCATCAGAACTCATTCAGTTGGTGGCTCATGATGATAGATGTGTCTTGCAGTACATTTAGAGAGTTGTATGTTACTTATATTGCCAAATGCTGGTTGGCTCTGATTGGTTGTGTTGCCTTGGCCCTTCCTCTGCTTGCATGTGTGTGTTTGTGGAGGTGAATGCAGAGTTAGGGTTTGAAACCCTAACAGCACATTTCCAAACTTTTGTCGCTGTACTATTAACCTAACTGATGCATTGTAGATATTTTTGCAATGAATATATATATATATATATATATTGCAAAAACTCTGTTAATGAATCAGTTATGTTAGCTATTAGCAACAAAAGTGTGGAAATTCAAACGTTATGGCTACCTACACCACAACACCCCTACAATTTCTTCCTCCACACACATTAATGGATGTTGGATGTGCCATGGGGTCATCATTCCCACTATCACCCTATTCCATGTGTAAACAAGCTGACATGCTACAGTACAAGAGAATGGAAAGAGAGTTAGACTGATTACCCCATGGCACACCCTGATGTCTGTTGGTGTGAGGGAGTATGGGGTGGGGTGTAGGGTGGTGGGGTGATAACCTCTAATGCTGAATTTCCACACTTTTGTTGCTGTGGAAACAACCCTGACTGATGCATTAACAAAGATTTTGCTGCAAAGAATTTCCTTTCTTTTGAAAAAGCGTAATATAAATAGTAAATGGTATGTGCTACTGGAGCACAGAGCCCAAGGTCCATCCTTCCAGCAAGCTTCCCATTTGTGCATAATGATATGTGTCTGTGGGGCACAGGCCCTGCACTCCCAATTACTCATAGCTACAGAGCCATACAGCAGCCCCATAGGGCAAGGAGCACTTGTAACACTAATTTGCCCATATCTTTGGAACTATAGCAGCTAGAAAACAAATAAAAGTGTGGTTGTAAATATGACAGCTAGACCTCCATGCAACATAAATCGACTGAATCTGGATCTCACATCATTTACAAGATATAGTCACTGAAAAGAGCTATGAATGCTAACTGAATTCTAACTCTGTGGGCATAATAGTGGCCCATGGACATGAAAATGAGCAATTGGCACACTAATTCCCAAATATCTCAGTAACTGTATGAGGTAGAAAAAATCCAATGTCATGGTATTCATGGCTTTCCAACCTACTTCTGTAATTAGTCCCCTATTTTTGCGACAAAAATCCATATCTCGAACTGTTTTCGAGATAGGGGCATAAAAAGAGCATCACAGGCACTGCAATGTTGTTATCCAATGGGAAAATTCCAGAACTTTGGAATGCAGTAACTATGGGCCTGTTAAAAGTTTTTCATAGCAAAGCATGAAAACGCCTATTTGTGGGACTAGAGCTTGTCACCCTGAAAATGTCAGGCCAATAGCACAATCCACCTTGCCACAATGAAGTGACAAAGAGAACAAAACATTTAAAAATGTGTTTGTGCAGTGTTCCCACAATTATTCTACATGTTTTCCGGACACTCCTATCTCAATAATGAGAATGTGACCGCAAACACAAAAATATTGCTGCAGTTATTTTTCTTATGATCCCGATTATTTTTGAGGTAACATAAAATATTGCTGCCAACAAAAACAACAAAATGGTGAAAAATTTTGAAAACACATTTCCAGACCAGCTGGTGAAAACTAATACCAGGGTCATGTTTCTCAGGGCCTAATGAGGTAAACACAACAGTTGGTGTTTACCAAAGTGCATTACTTTTTGAATTACATTTTTACACTCTTGCTAACTGAAAACAAGATGGTGACAGCACGGAAACAATTTCAGGCAGCTCGACAACTAAAAATATGATCGTGAAAATGTTTGCAATGCACATATAAATTTTCCTGTAGGCTATAATGAGACATAAAAATAGAATAACTTTAAAGTAAGCAATATTTTTTCAACAAATCTTCAAAAGGCACCAGTTCAACGGGGGCACATGTAGACAAACAAATCTGAACCCACTGAAATACATTCTTCAGTCCATTACGGCATACCTAAGAATTCACAAAAAGCATGATTTTTTTCACTTTTTGAGTGCCCCACAGTTCCACAAACATATATCAACGGAGCAGAAACTTACCAAATCCAGAGATCTATGGTAGGCAGTTGGTCTTTCTAAATTTCACTGAAATTGGACAAACAGTTGCAAAGTTATTGAAGTGAAAACTTTGAGGGTTAACATAAAAGTGGCCATGCAACCCTAACTGTAGTGGCACTACCGTGTCACTATAATATATATATTGTTACTACAAGCTGAAGTTAACAGGGCATTTTGGGAGTTCTTGCAGTCTAATATTTAGATATTAGTTATCTGCAACAGCTGTTTAAAGTGTTGATGTTGGGAATGCTTGCACGGGGATCATTGCCATTAAAATGATTCTAGGTGTGCAGTCTTTAGGACTGGGAGGAGAGCACGTTCTGGTGGCACACTTCTATTTTTTCATATTTTGTTTAGGATTAGATATTAGTTTTGTCATATGGCTTGGGAGGGCTTATATTTTGTATTTTTAGGGGGTGGGATAGTTTTAGGGAGGTAATAGACTTAAGGCCTTTAGGAAAGAGAACGTATTATAGATTTGTTGGTCATTTACTCCATATTAGTAACAATATATAAATGTTTAGACTTATACCTCTTTATTACTTAAGGTTGCTTCATGGAATATGAAGGGTATTTGCCTCAGAGTCAAAAGAACTCAGATCCTTTATTATTTATCCTCTGTGGGGTATAAACTGTAATAAAGTTTATCTTCATTGACCTCTCAAAGGCCTTCAGTTGGGTTGACCATACTCTCCTCCACTCCACTCTACACTCTCTCGGATTCTCCCCACAAGCCCTTGCATGGTTCTCCAACTATCTGGGGGAGACAGCAATACACCTGCTTCAACTGTGCCATCTCGACCCTTTCACCAATTAGCTGTAGGGTCCCCAGGAGTCCGTCCTTGGTCCCATTCTGTTTTAACTTTTCATAAATGAACTGCCCTCTGTTGCAACCTATGGGCACACTACACAATATGCAGATGACCTCATAGTATTGTCTAGTTTCCAGGACATTACAATCATCAACTCCCGACTTAATGCAGACTTGATCGTATCCAGAGCTGGCTCATGGGACACAAGCTCACCGTAAACCTGGACAAGACCCAAGCCATGATCTTCGGATCAGTGGCCAAAACCACTTCCTGCCCTACTCCTCTAGTTATCCTTGGAGCTAACATCTCCCTCCTGTCAGTAATTGACTCTGTCAAGTACCTAGGTGTCACCCTTGATCCACAACTGGATCTTACCAAACATCTTCATTAACATTTGTAAAATACGAACAGCAAGCTTGGACTTGCCCTACAGAGCTAAGGATTGCCTCACTCCAGCTGCTCAGCTCGCCATAGCCAGGGGATTCTCCTTCATGCTCTGCTATGGGCTTGTAGCCTTTGCCCCAGTCCCGAATTCCAGTCTAGCAAAATGGGATACTGCTTATAACAACAAATGTCACTTCACGTGCTCTCTGTACCTCACCTTACGCATCACTGTGAGCTCTGTTCTCAACTGGAGTAGCTCCCCTGAGAAACACTGAGCCTTTGTCTTCAGCAACTTCGTAGATAATATAGTTAGAATGGCTACCCCTCTGCTTTTGCACTTCCCCTCAAACATGGAACCCCCTGCCTACCACTTAAGATCTAGTGCTGCCCAGGTCCACCTGGTCCCTAAGACATGCTCCCTCACTGGTGACCGGGCCTTCTCCGTCTATGCGCCTAGAACTATGGAACTCCCTTCCTGCCCTAGTTCAGTGCCTCCCCTCCACCCCAGCTTCAAAACATCCCTATGGAATTTCCTCAAAGTGGCTTCTACTTGTCTATTTGCCACATAGACCCAGAGTAGTATCTCCTCACCCTGACACCTCTCCACCCTGGGAGTTGGTGAGCAGAGTCACCAGCCACTGTTACTCTCTGTTGAAATCCTGCCTTAAGCACTTTACACCCGTCCACTGGAGGCGTCGCCCTTGACATATTAGCACCCATTCTAGCTGCACTTTGATGCCCCCACTTTCCCATGATATGCCCTCAGATCATGCAAATGCATGTCTGTGCTTTCCTTTTGTGGAGGTTGACACCGCCACAATGTCTCCTGCTGTTATTCTGCCTCTCAATACTATTATGCATCTTGCTGATGTACTGCCAACTCTCTGCCTTGATGTTACCTGTTGATTTTACCCTCTATGCTGCTAAGTACCCTGTTGATGTCCTGCCTACTTTACTGTATAATGCCATGTGTACTGTTTGCTGTCCCACCCACTTGTCATGTAGGCCTGTATGTTACCCTGACTCTGTATTATGTTTCTCCTATCTGGAACCACTTGTACGTGGGTCTGCATATTACCCTGACACTGTATAATGTTTCTCATGCACTCTGTAACCTCCTGGGTCGCACCTGAAAATAGGCGCTTGTTGTCAAGTGTGCTTACCTGGTAAACAAAACAAATAAATAAATAATTTGGTTTGCTACAAGAAACACATTTGTTGGTTTTGGAACTATCTCTTATTAGTAAATATGGCTACATGCAGATTTTCAGGGCAGGAAAGTCCACTTCTAATGAATGGGTTGCTAGATTGGTAGCCTCCTTTAAATTTGTGTCCAATTTAGGTTATCCAAGACTCAGAAGGTAGATATATTATCATGATGGATCATTAGCAATAGGCTCTATTTATGGTCCTAACGTAACATCTTTATTTTTATCAAGGCTTACTTTGGCCATAACTCCCTTTTGTCAATTAGAATGCTGTTGAGAGGGGTCTAGAATATTCCACTCCACTGTATTTTAGTTAGATTTAATACCTCTAATACCCACCGATGTGGCAACCAGACTTCAGCAGGACTTGACAATGTCCATCACTGGTTTCGTACAAATCAGCTATGTCTTAATGCCAAGAAAACTGTCTCTGTGACTTTCAGTACTACATTAGCAGCCAGAGACACTGCCAGCTATTTCCTGAAATTTATGTGATATTTCCAGAGAAATATCCTGCTTTCTGCATTTCCACAGAAGAGGCAGCAGAGAGGAGTTCTTTAGAAATTCTGTGAAACATCTGGAAATAGCTGGCAATGTCTCTGGCTACAAATGTAAAGACTTTCTCAGATCTCCCTACACCCCTACCTTCCATACCCTGGACGAGACAACTCTGAAGGCCTGCTACTCTTTTAGATATCTCAGGGCCTTGCTTGACCACCATGACATTTCTGTACATATTGATTCCATCCACAAGAAACTGCATCCCAGGCTTGGTGCCCTTTGCCACAACCATGGGATGCATACCACCGGCTCTTGGGGAAATTGCAGAATAAGAATCTACCCATCTTTGACTATGGGGACGTAGTCAACAGTGCTGCTCCCAAGTTCACCTTAGCCAGACTGGACTCCATCTTCCATGCCTTCTGTTGCTTTGCCCTTGACTGCCTCTACTTCACCAACCAATGCACCCTCTACCAGGCCTTGAGCCTCCCTCACTAAATGGTTGCAGACAGTCCCACTCCCAAGGATTGTGGCTGAATGTTGGACTCAATTCCTGCCCCCTACCTCACCTCTGCCCTAACAGCCTCCAACCTCCCAGTGTACTCACTTGGAAACAATGACTCCCATGTTTTTGCCATTCCTCACATGTCTACTGGTGTACACCAGGCAGCTTTCAGGTACAGTTTGCCTAAACTATGGAACAAACTCCCAGTGAGCATTCAGCTTGCCTCCCCACATTGCAACTCCCTCTTTCTAGCACACTTTTCCTCCACCTGCACATGCAACTAATCTCTGACCTCACAGGCATATCTAGTCACTTTTCACTATATTAGTATAATTCTAGAGGGCTTTCTCGCTTGTATGTTAGTGCCATTTATAACATTGCTTATCAGTACTTGTCTGTCTGTGGATTGCTCTACACGTACAGTACTGGGCTGCATGCAAAATGTGCTACCTGCTTGAATTCATGTCCTGAATATGTACTGTCTTATTCCTGGTTTTGTAATTGCTGTGCTGCACTTCTCCACTACCCTCTCCCTCAGGATGCATCTTGAATCGAGCAGTATTCTGCTCAGCATACCTTCCTGGTAAAACTCTTAAATAAATAAATATCTATTCAGTCCTATGTACAGGCCCTCAAGGGTTGTTAAATATTTATGACTTGACTGACTCATGGAGAACTTTAAAGCTGGTGGCCAAACAATATTCCTTTTACTCTTGACCCATAATTCTTTTTTAAAAGAATATATTTTTCTTAATCTCTAGAACATGGATTAAAGAGGCTACCAACATGAACATATTGGCAGATCTCTTTCAGACCATTCCTTTAATAGAGTTATTCATCTTCTTACCACAGCTTTACTCAAGGCAATCCATTTGAGATAGAATAACACTCTATTAAGGCAAGAATACAGTATAAATTATATTAATTTTGAAACAAAAACTTACTGGAAAGAAAATTCTAACTCTATCGATTGCCTAGATATTAACTGGGCAGCTTTTAAATGTTATATAAGGGGGATTTTATTAGATTTGCAGTGAAACAAAAGAGACAATTATCAGAGAAAATAATGCTTTTATCCTCAGAAGTTGATGCATTAGAAAACAACAATTCTCTTCCTCTCTCAGACCAAGAGAAATCTGTGTTACAAAATATAAGCGCACACTATTCTCCTTAACCAAAGAAAAAGCTGAGTTTGCAATTATTAAGACTAACGCCAAATACTGTATATTGACCTGGGGGCAAACCCAGTAACTTTCTAGCTAGTAGGCTTAGGCCCTGGACACACTACAGGACAGTTTTGAAAACCATTTATTTTTAAAACCAGTTTAGCTAAACCATTTCAGTGCAGTCACACTACTCAGTAACCATTTTTGATAACAAAGTTTAGGGTGGCCACACTGCTAGTGTTAAACCTGTTCTCCTTTGTAACGATGTTGTGTTAAGTCCAACACTCAGAATTGTGCTTGCCTTGACATACTGCAGCTAGAACTGTATTAGTTAAACCATTACAGCTTAAAACATTTTTGCTTCTGGACAGACCTGTGAATAAAACCATGCTAGCTCTAAAATGTTTTTAAAAGTTTTAAGACTAGATATCTAGCAGGGTTTAAAAACACTTTTGTTAAAATGTTTTAAGGGGCTTGTGGTCTGTCTGCAAACAATGCTGTTAGGGGAATTTAAAATGTTTTAAGGCACTTAAACCATTTTAAGTTCCCAGTGTATCCAGGACCTAAAACACCAGGAATAGTTATGCTACTTAGAATCTATTATCTCAAATGATACTAATGAGGTCAAAACCAGCCCAAAAGATACAGTGTTGGAGTTTTATAATTTTTGCTCCCTATTGTTTATTTATTTGTTTGCTTTGGTAACCAGGCTAGACATAAGAATGCCTATTTTCAGGCACGACCTGGGAGAAAACAAACTTGAAATACATATGTATACAAGTGATGCAGCACATGGGAGAGGCAGCAGAGTTAAGAAGGAATACATACAATCAAATAGGGTATTGAGAAAACAATTAATTCAACATGTTAAATCAAACTTAGGGTATGGAAAAATGATTAAACAGTAGATTAAGTACAGTTTGGACAGAAATAAAACAAGATCAATACAATGTGACAGACAGACATCACAATGGAGGCATACAACAGAAACAATTACAGTAAGTGTCAAAAAATATGGTAGGAAGAAACAGGGAGGAAGGAGGAGTGGTAGGAGCACAGGAAGGAGGTAAGGATGATACAGAAGGCATACTTGGAGGGTATTGGGAGAGGTGGAGTAAAGGAGTCTGAGATGAGGACATCCTAGAGAAAAACAGGTCAGGGAGACAGATGGGTTCAAGGTGTATGAAAGCAAGTGCAGAGATTAGTAGCTCGCAGATGCTCGTGGTGATATTTCTTAAAGCTAGCATGGGTGGTTGCTTGATGAATAGTTTGAGGTATGGAATTCCAGTATTTAGGAGCCATGTAAGAGAAAGCACAAGCACCCATATTGGTTCTGCATCTGGGAATGTGTGGCGGGGCCTGGTCAGTAGATTGTTGTCCATAGGAGAGAGGTTGTGAGTGCAGCAGAGAGGCAAGAGATAGGTAAGGCCTGACCTGGCAATGCAGTCAATTTGTGAACCAAGAGACTGGAGTCGATGGGCAGAGGGGCAAGGCCAATTTAGGTCAGCATAGAGCTGGCAATGGTGTTTATAACGAAGGGATGCAGATGCATATCGGCAGATGCTGTATAGGTTGTGTCCCATTTATGGAGAGAGGATTTAGAGGCCAATAGGTAAATGATTGAGCCATAGGCTAGGGATGGGAGAAGAAAGCCTTGGGCCACAACTAACCTAGCCAAGGGTGAGGGCATAGCTAGTGCAGTAGGCACTACTGATCTTGGCATTTACAGATTTGCAGATGGTTGTTGTGTGCAGGTCAAAATCTAGGGACTGGTCAAGAGTTACACCTAGATATTTAAAGGATCTGGTGCTAACCAGTGGGGAGCCATCCGACATAGAGATTGTGAGGTCATCATGAGTCGCTTTAAACTGGCTGGTGAGCCAAAGAGCATAGAGTAGGTCTTGCTTATGTTGAGAACTAGTTTGTTTTCAGCTATCCATGACTGAATACTAGTAAAGTCCAAGGCAAGAGGAGATTTATGTCATGCTATTTCTTGCACTATGGTAGATGACTAGATCTGCCAGCATAGAGTAGAGAGGGAGCAGTTGGGTATGAGAAGCAGGATGTCATTAATGAAGATTGAGAAAAGCAAGGGGCCAAGTATGGAGCCTTGGGCACCCCAACGTTTATCAATGCAAGATCTAATATAGCTGAGTTGAAAACTGCAGCCTGTTTTCAGTCAGACAGATAGCTTTTGAACCAGGCCACTGCATTGGTGGAGAAACCTAGGGAGCAAAGTTTTGCCAGAAGAAGGGTATGGTTAACCAGGTCAAAAGCCTTGGTTAAGTCAATGAAGATCGCACCCATCAGGAGGCTGGCGTCCACAGAGGCATAGATGTCATTCGTGAGTTTGATAAGAATGGTGGTAGTGCTGTGGCCTTATGCGAAAGCCATGCTGGGAAAAAGAAAGAAGGTTATACTTCTGAAGATATTCAATGGATTGGGTGGCCACTAGTTTTTCCAAGAGTTTGCTACACAGGAGAATTGCTATGGGACGGTAGTTCTAATTTCTTTTGGGATCACCCTTCTTAGGAATTGGTGTTACTTTTAGCTATTTTCCAGATATTAGGAACTATCCATGACACAAAGATAGGTTGAAGATTTTGATTAGGGCAAGGCTATGAGATGGGCAGCAGCTTCAGGAGCCGAGTTCTAGACCATCAGATCCTGAGCTAGTACTGTCAGAAATGGAGAGTAGCATTAGCACATCTGCTCTAGTGATGCTCCGGAACCTGAAGGGAGGATGCAGGGGGTTTAGTATCACTAATGGGGAGGAATTGTAAAGGGTGGGAAGGAGGTCAGGTAGTTGGTTAGATTTGAGAACTGGTGATTGAAAGAGTTTGCTATAGTTACGGGATTGTTGCAGTGAATGCCATTTATCTGCATATCACTAGCATGGGCTCTGTAATTTGCTCCCAAGAGTGTTTTTATGGTGGACCAGAATTTCTTTGAGTCCCCTGTAGTTTTTAAGCAGGTCTCTGCAGAAAGAGCTTTTAGCTAGCGAATGTTATGTTTGCAAGTGTTTCTTAGAGATCGGTATTGATTGTAGTCAGTCTGCAACCCAATGGCTTTGAAATGCCTCATGATTTGTCCCTGGCCCTATTAGAGTGAAAAGGTCTTTGTTTAGCCACTTTGTCTGAGTTCCACGAAGACGATAAGGATACTGGGAGCATAGGTGTCTTGGAGCAGACCAAAATGGGACAGGAAGTAGTCTAGTGCCAACTGGGCATTGGTTGAGGTATAGATGGGAGACCAGTCATCAATAGAGATCATATAAGAACTGCGTTAAGTTGAGATTGGCCATATTGTGGAAAGTGATACATTTTGGAAGCGAGATGGTTTACAGGTCGGCGCCAGATGCAGTAGATTGGGGAGTGATCACTAATTACATCTGAAAGGGTACCGCACATACCATACTATCAGGTCGATTTGTAAGGATCCAGTCAATAAGTATTCATCCAAGAGGGGGCCATGACCCAGTTGGGTCTGTTATTAGTTGCGGAAGGTTGTGGCCTTGTACCATAGTATGTGAGAGCTGGTTCGATTTACTGGTCCAGTTTAGATTGAGGTCCCCAGTATAAGGACTTAATTTCAGCCAATCACACTGTCCACTTTGGAGAGGAATTCTTCAAGACCGTGTTACCACCAGCAGGAGGGTTATAGGCACAAACTATGTGCAGTTTCTTTGAGCCTAGCTGTAAAGTTGCATGGATAGCTTGCAGTGAGATAGGGTAGTAGGATATTATGGGATGTCAGCAGATGAGGTTTAAAGAAGATAGCAATGCCACCCCATGCTTAGATGAGGGCCTGTCCTGTCTGATGAGATTGTAATTGGGTAGTGAGCAAACAGGATCAGAGGTGGAGAGTTTTAGCCATGTTTTGACAGGCAAAGGATATCAGGGTGATATTGAGCAACCCATGCCTCTGAGCTCTAGTTTGTTATAGAGTAGGTTCCAATATTCATGGTGTGATGCGGAGTCCTTTGTGTCATACCAGGTAGAATCATTTTGGGATAAATTACTTACAGGCCCGGGTTTAACTCAATATCCCAGCTAGCATTAATGCAAGGAGTAATAGGTACCATAGTCTGTGATGGATGAATGGGGGGGCAGGAGAGGTTGAGCAAAGGGGATTTATGCAGAGTGTAGGATGGGTGGTAGATGAATTTATAAGGGTTGAGAAGTGGGAGGTGTCACTGGGCCAGAGTAGTGGTATCGCATATATGGAGCTTGGGATCATTGAGATTGTGTAGCAATGGCTCCTGGTCAGAGGGTAGTAAAATATAGAGCCATATAAGGTTAGAAAAGATGGAGACTAGAAGGAATAGGGCACAGGATCTGATAGCCATAATTGAAGTTTTATTGAAAGGGTGTTTAGAAGTGAGGGTGTATGGTAGGATGAAGTCTGAAATTGAGAGTTATAAACTACTTAGCAAGCAGGGTTAAGATGTAGGCTGAAGATTTGACAGAAACGAAAGCTATTTCTAGCTGGGGAATGATTTGAGATAGTAAGATGTAAACTAAACATCAGGCACCCTCTAGTTGTCAGAAAATATAGCTTGCTAATGGAAAAGTCAGAGATAGTTAATTTCGTCTGGGTGTGGGCATGGTCTATAGAAACCTGACCCTATATAAGTAAAGGTTGTCTGGGTGTGGGCATGGTCTACAGAAACCTGATCCTATATAAGTAAAGCCAGCCAAGGGTGGGAGTGGTGGGGGGCAAGAGGGTGCAGTTACGAAGCAACTGCGGGATGCTAACACCCAGCAAGCCCAGAGCAGCTGTAGCAGTTAAAAAACAGGTACAGTCGGTTTCACAAGCTGCGGTATAGGAAAAAGAAATCAAACAGCAGCTGCTTGCTGGGAAAATAGTAATACTCGCAGCAGCTGCTAAAATCTGAGGAGTACTTTGCAAATAAATTACCGGAGCTGTTAACGAGTGTGGTTCCAGTTCGAGCAGCAGCTTTCACCATGCTTGCAGGGTGAGGAGAGCACTGCAATATCTGTGTTTCTGAGGGAGGAAATTAAATTTATGGAGTCCGGTACATGAGTAGCAGTCTCCACTTCCTATTGTGCCTTATTTAGCTGATTCTAAGGTATTAGTAGCTAAGCGGATTAGGAAACAGGCTTTGTAAGTTACAGCATGGGTTCACTGGCTTGTGGTGAACCTCTTTAAACCTGAAAAACTACTTGAGTTAAGATCTTGGTGTGTAAATGCCAATCAGCAGCTAGATATTATTTTATAAATGTAAAAGAAAGGCATTTCAGGTGAAAAGACATGCATTATTTAACTCCAATCAGACAGGAATTTAAACTCGATTTTGGTGCCAATTTGGAGGTGAAACATAGCTGTAAGTGCATGAATTAATATAATAAAATTCCACCTAGTAAACACAACATATAAGTCAGATGATATTCAGATATCAACAGCCAGTGGCTCCGTGAGTGTGGTAGTTGTTTGGCAGTTAGAGAAAATTGGGCAGACCGCCCAGGGAAAACGGTGCCAAATTCCAAAAAAGGATGTACAAATGTGGGAGACGCCCTAGTCTGGCAAGAAATTACTTTAGGATGAGGACCCTGGGATCGCTCAGTGGGGAGCTCCAGGGCAGGGTGTGCCCTCATGTAGCTGAGGCTAAGAAGAAAGAAGAGAGTGAGCATACTGTTTTATAAGGAAGGGAGAAGACAAAGGTTTTATTTGAGAAGTTTTGGAGAGGGTGGAGAAACAGCAGAGTAGGCAGTAGGACAGGTTAGAGAGAAAAGTTTATTTATTTTGCAATCATATTATTAAATTGATGCTTCCTGGGACATACATAGTTCACAATATATCTTAGGTATTAAGCACACAGTTAAAATACTGTAAGTAAGTTCATAGAAGCCATGCATCAGCGATGGTAATTACTTACTGCAATAACAAAACAGACTGCACAAACTATGATTTAGCAACGCATTTAACTTATCTACACTGACAGTGTTACATTTCACCGGCAAGTCCAGAGCAGCTGTAGCAGTTAAAACAGGTACAGGCAGTTTCCTTACAAGCTGCAGGCGTAGGAAAAAGAAATCAAGCAGCAGCTGCTTGCTTGGGAAAATAGTAATACTGCAGCAGCTGCTAAAATCCGAGGGAGTACTTAGCAAATAAATTACTGGAGCTGTTACTGAGTGTGGTTTCAGCTTGAGCAGCTGCTTTCACCATGCCCGCAGGGCGAGGAGAGCACTGCAATATCTGCTTTTCTGGGGGAAGAAAATTAAATCTAAGGAGTCTGGTACAGGAGCAACAGTCTCCGCTTCTTATTGTGCCTTATTTAACTGATTCTAAGGTATTAGTAGCTAAAGCAGGTTCGGAAAACAGGTTTTGTAAGTTACAGTATGCATTCACTGGCTCATGGTGAACCTCTTTAAACCGAAAAACTACTTACAGATAAGATCTTGGTCTGTAAATGCCAATCAGCAGCTAAACATTATTTTATAAATGTAAAAGAAGGGGCACTTCAGGTGAAAGAAACAGCGATTATTTAACTCCAATCAGACAGGAATTTAAACTCGATTTTGGTGCAAATTTCTGAGGTGAAATGTAGCTGAGAGTGCATGAATCAATATCATTAAATTCCACCTAGTAAGCACAATATATAAGTCAGATGATATTCATATAACAACAACCAGTTGCTCCGTGAGTATGGTAGTTGTTTCGCAGTAAGAGAAAATTGGGCAGAACCTCCAGGGAAAATGGCACCAAATTCAAACAAAAGGATGTCCAAAACATGGGAGACTCTCCTAGGCTGGTGAGAAATTACCTTTAGGGATGAGGACCCTGGGATCATCGGTGGGAGCTCCAGGGCAGGTGTGCCCTCAAGTAGCTGAGGCTTTAGGGATGAGGACCCTGGGATCATTGGTGGGGAGCTCCAAGGCAAGGTGTGCCCTCCTGTAGCTGAGGCTTTAGGGATGAGGACCCTGGGATCATCGGTGGGGAGCTCAGGGCAGGGTGTGCCCTCCTGTAGCTGAGGCTTTAGGAATGAGGACCCTGAGATCATCAGTTTGGAGCTCCAGGGCAGGGTGTGCCCTCCTGTAGCCGAGGCTAAGATTATATGGCCCAAAGCCTAATCAACCTTTGAGGTGGACATTTAAAAATATCTGGAGAAGTTTTCCTACCTGAAATTATCAGAAACCCAGTCAAAGGATGTTTGTAAACCTATTGAAAGGGGTAAAATAGAGGAAGCAATTGATATATTGACCTTAAATAAATCCCAAGGCCCTGATGGACTCATTGCAAATTTCTATAAAATCTTTAAATCAACACTAGTTCCACTTTAATGAGACCTCTATAACTTTATTTCAGATAAGGGTCTGGTAGAAAACTCCTTACTAGAAACTCTCTTAATTTTATAATCTAAACAGGAGAAGCCAAGAAATAGAGTAGGGAACTATAGGCCAATCTCATTAATCAACTATGATTTAAAAATAGTGACCTGTATTTTAGCCCAGAGGGTTAAAAGAATATGGAATCCATTAATATCCAGGTAACAGGTGAGCTTTATTGCTCACAGAAAAGCATCAGATCATATAAGAAACTTTTCATGTTTTCTTCATGTCCAGGGACTCCAAGGTTCCTTTGGCATTAGTGTCACTGGATGTGGAGAATGATTTTATAGGGTCAACATGACTTTCTTTTTCAAACTTTATTAAAGTTTGGTTTTCCATCGACTTTTATAAACTAGCTGAGAACTCTTTATTCATCCGCCACAACCATAATCTTTTGTAACAGTATTATATCTGACATGATTTCTAGCGCAGTGGTTTAAAGCTCTGAACTGCAAATCTGGAGACTTGGTTTGAATCCTACAGCCCACACTTGCATACTGTGTGACCCTGAGTAAGTCGCATAACTTCCCTGTGCTCCCAGGTCGCACCTGTAAACATACTTTCAGCTTGGGTGCTACTCCTAGTTAAACAATTGAAAAAAAGATTTCTTTATATTATGGAACCCATCAGAGTTGTCCTTTATTCCCAATCCTTTTAATTTTATATAGAGCCATTATTGTGTTTTCTTAAATCAAACCCATTAACAACAGGAGTCACAGTAAACAATATTCGACTTATGAACTCAGCATTTGTGGACAATATCTTACTTCACGTTTCTAATCCAAGTAACTCTATCAAAGAAACTTTGAAAATTATAAGATAATTTTGTGCCTTTTCTAATTATAAGCTAAATCAAGATGAAACAGAGGTTCTACCTTTGAATGGTGCAATTATTAAAGAGGATATTATTAAATTAGTTCTCTTTTGTTGCCCACTAAACTAAAGCATTTAGGCATTTATCTAACTCAGGACCATTCTCAGTTTATTAAATTAAATCTAGATGGTCAACTCAGTGCTATCAAACAGGATCTAAAAGTTGGTCAACTCTCCCACTATCATTCTGGGGAGAATTAGTATAATTAAAATGAATATTTTCCTAGAATTTGTTACCCCATAAACATGTTAAATATTTTTGTTCTCTATCTTGGTTTAATAGTCTTCATTCATTTATTTCAAACTTTCTTTGGGGATTCCTAGAATAGTGCTAAAAAGTTGTTTTTACTTACAGTAGATCTCTAGGGGGGAGAGTTGCCAAACTCTATTTTATATTATATAGCGCCAAGTAAATAAATATATACAACAGTTACTTTTGATTGCTGACAGGGATAATTACACTCCCATCTGGTTAGACCTTGGCCCAGATATTCAAACTGTGCCCAAAAGTGCGCACAGCAGAAGCAAGCGTAAGTCCATTGAGCCCATGCGCAAGAAGGCGTTATTCAAAAACTGCACAGGCCAAGATGCGCCTACAGCCCGATGACTGAATATCACACCACCTGCACCATACTGGCGCAACTAGGAGGTGAAGCTGAGCATATCTGATGCACCATAGCACAAAGGGATGTTCAGCTGAGCAGTCCAGATGCCATAGAGCAACCAGGGACGCCTTCCAGCAGCAGGCAACAATGCAACAGCACAACTAGGGATGTAGGGGGCCCACCACCCATGCCACAGATGGACAGAGGAACACACAGCAGAACAGACATCATCCCCACACCCCATGCACTGCACAACTGGGGAGGGCTGAAATAACCACTGGCCCATGGAGACCAGCAACCAACCCACAGCCGGGCCATGGTGCCCCATCACACCCCTGGCAGCTGTGACTGGCACACAAGGAGGGCTGACCACCCCATGCCACCCCACCCCACTAATGCAGAGCACACCTGCACCATGACCCCAGACACCATGCCCAGGAGCAGTGTCCACCAGTGCAGGATACCCATGCATGCCACCACCCCCACTGTGACAATGCAACCCTGTGCACCACAGAATCATGCAAGGCAGCCCCACCATGAGCACCCATCAGCAGGTGGTAGCACATAGCGATGCAATGACTGCATACATGGTGCCACCATGCACATCCCCACCGAGGTACAGCTGAGAGACCGACCATGCTGGCACACGAGATACCCCACACATGACAGGGCATGCCCCGACCCCACCACCAATGGTACAGCACCCCGCACACCTCCCAAGGACACACCCTGACCCAGCACTGGCCACAACAGTCAGCGCAGACACCCACAGTGGTGCATGGAAGCATGCACTACACAGGATGCAACACAGTGCATGGACAAACACCCACCCACACCCAAGGGCACACCAACACAGGGACACAGTAGCGGTGCAACCAAGCCCCAGTGTGTGGCCATGGAAACTGTGTACAAACAGCCAGCACTCCTCCATGGCACAGGAGTGCCAGCCACCCCGCGAGGCACCATGGAGCTGTACACCACCAGCATTTGCCTAGAGCACAAGTAACAGACAGTGGTGCACATCCTGCAACACACACAAGCCACAGCATGGAGGTGGGACAACAACAGCAGAGGCCACAGTGTCACCCAAGGCAGACATGCATCACACCAGTGACAGGAGGCAACTCAACATTGTGCCAGGTACAGTGGCTGTCCAGCATGGACAGCCACCACTGACATGCCAGCGGACCATGCAGGTCCACAGTCATGCAAGGGTGTCAGCTGCACAGGCCATGGACGTTCTGACAGGTGCACCATGGACACAGAGCATGCACTGTGGACCACTGCACACAGTCATCCAGTGCACAGGGAACAACACACACACCACAGACAGTGACTGATAGCCACTCCCACACCATACTCACTTCCCCACGGACACACACACTCACACATGACTGCACCACCCTGATGCCATGCACACTACTGCAGCTGAGCACCTATAGCCTGCTGCAAATCAGAGACCACCACAGTAGGCTATATCAAAGAAATGCATTTAAAACAGCAAACAAAACTATATACAAGTATTGACAGAGGTTTGGGTGGAGGTCGGTAGAGGCAGGGTGAACAAATGGTAGAGGGAAGGAGGTGTGAGGTGTGTCCAGGGGTAGAAATCAGAGGCATTGCTAGCTCAGTGGAAGCTCCGCTCCTGCTCTGTCATCTCCTTCTACCATGACACCGCCTGACACTGAGCCTGTCAATACATTCCAGTATCTCCAGTGACACCCTGGCAACCTGGAGGATCTCCTGCAGTGCCACCCTGATGTCGTGCAGCTGCCGTCCACCTAGGACAAGGGAGCCGAGTCAATAGGTGTGAATGCACAGCCCATGCAGCCCACCCACTCTGCATGGCATACGGCCATGGGACATGCTCTTGATGGTGTGTGACCACCCACAGTGATCGCGTCCACAAGACCTGCCCACCCAGGTGCACACAGCCATGTGGACCACTGAACACACCCACTAGCCAAGTCCTGCACAGCACCACCATGGCTGTTCAGTGACATGGCTATGTGGGTGAAGGCAGTGGCACAGCCATGTACCCGTGCATGCATGGACCACCATTGATGCACTCCATCATGCAGTGCCACTGGACAGTGCTGACTATAACAAGTTGCGTGCATGGCAGTGGTGTCAATGGATGGTGGCCATGCCCGCTGCCTTCCCTGTTACACAGCATGCAATAGTATTCATGGATGTAAGGCACTCACCATCATCAGGCTGGTCCCTGTGCCTCTGCGGACCTTCGAGCTCCCGGACTGATGGTCCTCCTGCTGGCGCCTCTCCCTCACTTGCCTGCGCCTGCTGGGCCTAAGGTGCAAACATGGAGAAAGGAGCATCAGTACAATCCTGTAGCAAAGTCCCTCTGTTCCCATGTGTGTGCAATCCCACACAGCCAGACCCACCCACCCCAGACTCTGATAACACCACCACGGCCAACAACAGATGGCCCCCATGTGCTGGACACATGCAACCTTGATACCCGTATGGAAGATAAAATTGTATGGATGTTGCACCTTCCTGGCCGTGGCACCATGCCCTCCTGGGACATGCCCACAGGTGGGCAAGCAGGTCCAGGGTCCCTCCGCCTCGGGTCCCCATATCTGTGGCAGCACTGCTCTGCCGTCCGCCCTATACGGTGGCCTCCTCCAGGGTGTCGGCCACCTCCTGCCACCTGACTCCTGGCCTTGTCCAGGGTGCCTCACCAAATAGTGGGACAACATGTGGTTCCACAATGGCAACCAAGTTTGCCAGCTCCATCTGGATCCACTGTTCAGCAGTCCTCCATGCCATCTCTACTGCTCAGTTAAGTCAAAATGGCGCCTGCAGAGTGGTTCTGCCATGTGCAGATGCTGGCGTACATGTTGCCATTCCCATCACACTGTCACCAAACAGCATGATAGTGGTGCACCCATGCCTGACACATGGTGCCTAGGGGCAAAGGTCAGGCACAGGGTCAAGGGTCTCGACGCACGGACAGCCACAGCGTGA
Source organism: Neoceratodus forsteri (assembly GCA_016271365.2). Classification (NCBI taxonomy): domain Eukaryota; kingdom Metazoa; phylum Chordata; order Ceratodontiformes; family Ceratodontidae; genus Neoceratodus; species Neoceratodus forsteri. The sequence continues at coordinate 1,026,017,673 of CM028129.1, forward strand.
TTGGAACCCAATGCATCTAGTGTGATTGGGTGCCTGTGTGCTACCTCCTATAGTGGCCTCACCGTGCTGTTGCCCCAGTGTGCCTACGATATCCAGTGCCACAGCACCATATGGGTGAACAGCGCTGTAGTGCCACTGGCACAATGGTGGCTGTGCCCTGCATTGCCTCCTGTGCACAGCACATCAGCAGCGTGGCAGGTGCCTTGTCATCAACCCAGGCATGCGTAGTTAGGTGTGTACTGTGCATGTCACAGAACTGTGCCTTTGGCTCAGCACGTTCAATACATTGCGCAAAGCGCTACAATGTGATATTCAGCAGTCATATGCAAATCATCTATTCAGCCATTCAATGGTGCAGTCACTGCATTTGCATCCACTTAAAGATGCGCCTGCCTCATTTGCATGGGTTGGGCTATAAAAGTGTGACATTGGGCTGCACTGGCCATAGTTGGTTACTGCAGTCTATTGGTGAGTTGCATGCTATTTGGGAGTGTGGACTGTGGATTTTGGGACATGCATGGGACTGCACAGTCACAGGTAACACCTGTCATTCTCACAGGCTGAATCATGACTGAGCGAGTTGTGGAGGAAGAGGAACAGAGTTGTGGGAGGAGGAGGAGGCCAAACTTTCATGAAGGCTGAGACGGATGCCCTGTTCGAGGCCTACCTAGACCAGGAGCCGCTTCTCAGCGGAAGCCAGGGAACACTACAGGCCCATGCTGCTGCATGGGAGGAGGTGGTGCCTTCTGTAAACCTGCATGGCAGCCACCAGTGCTCCATGCAGGAGTGCAAGAAGAAGAAGATGGGCACAAACAGGAGGAGGATTAAGGAGAAGGTGGCTGCCATCAGGGCAGCATGATTCTCGACAGGTGGGGACAACCGGAGGTGCTATTCCTAACACCATAGGAGGAGAGGGTTGCTGGCAGCATGCAGTGTTGCGCCATTGAGGGTGTTCCGGTGGTGGATTCCAGATGGGTGGTAGCCCATCACTGCATGGTAGGTCATGGTCTGTCTATTGGGGTGGACAGGGTAGATCACATGCAGTAACGCAACTTTGTTTTCCCTTACAGCTCCTGAGCATCTGCGTGCATCAGCCGTGGTGGGCTTCTTCACTGAGGCCGGTCAGATGGAGATGGAGGAGGCCCATCCACCTCCACAGGAACACGCGGCTCAGTGCGACAGTGGGCCCCGACTTCCAGACTGATGTTGTTGGAGCAGGTGTGGAGGAGGCCCTGCCCATTACCAGCATGCCAGCATCCACGGATGCCGGCATGCTGGGACTTGGTTGAAGGGTCCATCACCAATGATGATGGAGCTAACGTCATGGGAGTGACTCATGTGTGCCACAGGATGGCCACACAGCAGGTAACATCAATCAATCAATCAATCAAAATCTTTATTTATTCAGGCTAACATCATTGAGCATAGCTCATTTACAAGATGGACCTGAGTGGTCATAACAAAAAGGTTACAGAGTGTATACAAAACATGATATTGAAATAGCACAAATACAAACATTTATGAGTGAGATAGATATACAATTATTTACATATATACAAGGCAAAGGACAGTAAACCAAAAACCTATTAAAGGTGAGAAACAAACAGTCTGGTGGGGATAAGGCTTGATAATGGTACATGGGTGGCAAATATGTTTGTGGTTTGATGTGGAAAGGACCAGAGCAACGATAGAAGAATAGGGATGAGATTTAGAAGGGGAGGTGGGGGAGAGAGAGGGTGTGGGGGTGGGAGGACTAGGCCTTGTGGAAGCAATTGCATGAATCTGGGATTAGGCTGGTGTACAGCTTTTGAAGGATGTAATGGGATCAGTGTTTCCATTTTCAATGTCTTGGATAGAATTCCAGATAAGTGCCAGGAATAACTGATTGCAGCTCTTCCATACCGGTGCAGGTGATAGAATCTTCAGCAGGATCAGTTTGTTGATCCTCAAGGTGTAGGGCCTGGATGTGATCTGGTTGAAGCAATCTGAGATGTAGGAAGGAGTTTGTTTGTCAGAGCTTTGTAGATCCAGATAGCAGCATTTTTCTTCTTTATGTTGCAGGGATGTCCAGCTGACTGCATTGTAGAGAGAGCAATGATGGGTGCTAGAGGGAAGGTCAGTAATGAATCTAATAGCTCTATGATACAGGGTGTCTAGTTTGTTTAGATGGGAGAGAGCAATGACCGTAGAGGAAGTCAGCATAATCAATGAGGGACATGAATGATGCAAGGATTAATCTTTGTTTAGAATCTTTGGTCAGGTAGTGTTTGATTCTATAGAATAGACCAAGTCTTTGTCTTAGCTTTTCAGGAGCTCTTCAACTGGGTAGTATAGTCTAGTTTATTGTCTATCCATACTCCTAGGTATTTGAATTTGTCAACATATTCCAGATTTTCACCAAGGATGGTAGAGAGTTGTGGAGGGTGAATGATGGGATAGTGGAAGAACAGTTCTTGTGGGCAAAGAACATAGCTTTGGTTTTCTTAGCATTTAGTAATAATTTCTTTTTAATAGGTTATGCTGGAGGAGGGAGAATTGAGACTGTAGGAGCTCACAGGCTTTTGATGGTGAGGATCGCACATAAAGTACAGTGTCATCTGCAAAAGGTGGATATTAGAAAGAGAGATTGGAGTCAATATTGTTGATGTAAATGGCAAAAAGGATGGGACCCAGGATGGAGCCTCGGTACACCTCTTAGGGAGTGGCTTAGGGTAGATAGATCACCATCATTCTTTACCAGTTGTAGCCTTCCGGAGAGATAGCATCTGAACCATTTAATAGAGAGTGAGTCAAGGCCTATGGAGTTTAGTGAGGTGATTAGAAGATCATGATCCACAGTGTCAAAGGCTTTGCTTAGATCCAGAAACACAGCACAGGTATTCTTCTTTTTATCTAGGGCAGTCTGCCAGTCATTTGTGACTTTTGCTAGAGCAGAGATGGTGTTATGCATTGATCTAAACCCAGATTGAGCTGGATTTAGGAGATTGTTGGTATCAAGGTAGGCAGTTAACTGAGAGTTTACCAGCTTCTCAGCATCTTGGATAGTATTGGTAAGATTGAGATGGGCCTATAATTATTGAGGTCCATGGGATCACCTGCCTTAAGTAGTGGAAACACTTGAGCTGTTTTCCATATTGAGGGATAGTACCAGTGACAAGTGATAGATTGAAGAGATGGGTGAGGGGCGGTTAAGGCATACAGTGCTACTTTTGAAAGTAGGGATCCAGGGAGTCTGCACCTGCGCTTTTGGTGGTATCTAGTTGGAGTAGGAGGTCTTCTACTTCTTAAACAATATTGGTTTGAATGAGAATGTGGAAGCAACCATTTGATTCTCAGTAGATTGTAGGTTTAGAGATGATCTTAATAGGTTTGTAGGAGAGGAGTCAAAGCCAGGCCAGCTGTAGTGAAATGGTTATTGAAGGCATTCAAGATATTTTGCTTGTCGGTGATTTCAATATTATTTAATTTAATTTTGGATGGTAAGACAGGGGTAGAGGTTTGACCTAGGATGCCCTTTATGGTACCCCAGAACCTGGAAGGGTTGTTATAGGAGGCATCTAGTTCAGCTGTGTAGAAGGTTGCCTTGGCTTTTCTTACTTGTTTTGTGCAGGAGTTTCTGGCTTTTCTGAATTGGAGCCAGTCATTTGGGTCCTTTGTCTTTCTTGCCCTTTCCAGAGTTTGTCTCTGGCAAGTAATCGTGGATTTATGTCTGGCAGAGAACCAGCGACAGGATTTGAGTTTGGTTCTGACACTGGTGAGGGTGCATGTGAATTGAGGCACTTATGATTATATCATTTAGGATTTGAAGAGCTGACTCTATTGAGGCTGTGAGATAGAATTTTGCCAACGGTGGTGTGGCACAGATCATGGAGATATCCTGTAATGTTAAAGTTCTTTTGACCTTCGTGGAGGAATTTTGCAGGATTGGGTGGCTTGATTGTTGATCTAATGGCAGCTATGGGGCAGTGGTCACTTATGTCACTGAGAAGTACTCCTGCATAGGGATAATGATGAGGTTTATTTACCAATATAATATCCAGGAGTGTGCTGTTGAGAGTATTCTTTGGGTTGATCCTTGTTGGTTCTTTGATTAATTGAGAGAAACCATAGGTGTCCAGAAGGTTACCAGGGTGCAGATGCATTAGTCAGCCAATTTAAGTTCATGTCTCCTAAGATGATGGTGTCTTCAGGGCCCAGATTAAGTATGGATCCTAAATGGGATAGGAGTTTGAGGCCTGCAGAGGGGGCTATAGCAACCAACCAGTTGAAAGGAAGATGTGTCGGAAGGGTTATTTTAATAGACAAGCATTCAATTCCTTTGGTTGAGATGGGAATTGAGGCAGGATGCAGAGATATTTGCTTTGACATAGATGGCAACCCCACCCTCCTGGATAGACGGTCAGATCTGAAGAGCTGATAGTTGGGAAGGTTTATTTCACTATCTTTTGTTGCAGATTTGAGCCAAGTTTCAGATATAACCAGACAGTCCGGTAGGGTGTGTGCAACCCAGGCCTGTATTGATGAGAACTTTTAGGAGGCTGCAGGCATTGAAGTGAAGAAAACTCAACCCATTTATGGAGGTTAGGTCAGTTGAGAGATCGAGCTTCAGTGGGTCCAGGGTTGACTTCCACAGTGCCAACACAGACCAGCAGAAAGAAGATTAACTTGATGAGGGCACCAAGTGATAGGAGTAGTGAGCAGTCAGGAGTTTTTCTTCTTTCTTGGGATCCAATATATAGTGGCTGATGATCCTGCTGCGTATATCGAGATTATCATAGATTGCCAGCTTAATGGACAGGCATAGGGGTAATTGTAGTGCCAGTATGGTAGCAGGGGATAGAGGAGTTCCAAACTGGTTGTGAGCCTTTTTGGGATTCCCAAGGATTATTGTGCAGAAGTGGTAGTATAAGTATGTATAGTTTAGGGTATCCACTGGGGACAGTAGAGGGGGCAGTGTTGAGTGGTCACCCTAAGCACCTTGGTATGGGTTCCACCAGTTATCTCATCTGGATCTAAGGAAGGTGAGAAGCAAAGCAGCAGAAGTAGGTGCAGTAGCATGGTGGAGGGAAGGAGAGGGTTAAAGAAAGTAAGATGATGTGAAGAGAATGAGCTCGGAATTGGCTGGGAGAATAGCTATGGGCGGGATGAGATTTGGCGGGAAGGTGTGTATAAAAGAAACACCCTGAGGGGGTGGGGCGGGCAAAAATTTTGCGGCTTTCCGCATTTTTCTGGCTTTTCCCCGGCCTCCTGGTTCCCTTTTCGGCTAGTTGTGGCCCGCCCGCTGGCGGCTCGGAGTCCCTCTGGTGAGTGTGTCCTCGAGGGCAGGCCGGCTAGAAGGAGGGACAGAGGAGAGGGCAATCAGAAGAAGCACTTGCAGGCAGTGGCTTGCTAGAGGTGCTAAATTTTGCTATTAGCACAACAAAAGACTGGAGGGTGGGGCGGGTTAGGCGCCTGGCCTAGCCCAGCACAAAATTAACCAAAAGACTGTAATTACTAACTAGTCAGGTAACAGGCATTATACAGAAGTACACAGTAAAACAGCAAAAACAGCCCTTTAGAGAAATTTAAAACTTTTCACAAAAGGCAAGTAAACCCGAGCAGTTTTGGTGGTGCAAAGATACAGCAAAGTCAATGGGAGAAGGCGACCAATCAGAGGCTGGCAAAGGTCGGCGGTCGCCCGATTGGCTGAGCGGCTTTCCTGCACCTTTCTGGCTTTCCCCGCCTCCTGGTTCCCTTTCGCTAAGCGGTGGCCGCTGCCGCTGATGCTCGGAGCCCTCGGTGAGTGTGTCCTCGAGGGCAGGCCGGCTAGAAGGAGGGACAGAGGAGAGGGCAGTCAGAAGAAGCACTTGCAGGCAGTGGCTTGCTAGAGGTGCTAAATTTTGCTATTAGCACAACAAAAGACTGGGAGGGTGGGGGGTTAGCGCCTGTGCGCCTAGCCCAGCACAAAATTAACCCAAAAGACTGTAATTACTAACTAGTCAGGTAACAGACATTATACAGAAGTACACAGTAAAACAGCAAAACAGCCCCTTTAGAGAAACATCATGGCCATGGCTGTGGTGGTGCCGCCGTGGAGGCCTGTGGTCATCACAGTCCCAGCCTGTGCCCGCAGCACCAGTGGGGCAGCACTGGTGTGTGTACAGGACAGTGGACTGTTGCGGCCACTGCGGTGGCACCATTGAGCCCTGGGGAGCGGCAGTTGGAGGGGCAGCATCAGCAGTTGGCCAATGGGCTTGGGGTACAGTGTGAGGGGACAGCATCAGTGCACCACCTGTGGACATGCCCAGGCCTGGCCCTAGTGTGCATCGCCCACCCTCAAGGGGTGATGAGCATCAGGGCCACGAACACCTGAGGGACAGCATGCTGATCAGGCAGATGACCTCTTGGATGAGCACACCCACATACTGCAAGCATCAGTCAATCAGTAGATGTGGCTTGTGACGGCTGTGGAAGCACTGTGTGTGGCTCTGCAGTGGGCAGAGGAGTGTCACAGCAGAGAAACTGCTCTGCTCCTGGCAGGGATGAATCGGATACTGAGGATGTGACCACTGCCATTGACAGGCTGACACATACAATCACAGCTGCCATGGCCACAGGGGCAAACAGTTATTTGCCCATGCACCGCAGACACCACGCAGTGCAATGTCCACCCCATTCCTGGCATCATGCGACACCATCCTTGTTGACACGGGTTCAGTTGGGGCATCCTGAGCACACCGGCGCAGGCATGTTCAGTGTGCTGCAGACCTCTGTGCGAGCACTGTCGTGTTCACGCAGTGGAACCCCTGGGAACCATCGGTGCCACCCCATGAGGCCAGTGGTCAGCCTGTCACTGCTGGCAGGTCTCAGCGGGCCGCCCACTCATCCATGGTGGCCAGGGTACTGTGGCGCATGACTGACCTGTCTCCCAGTGCGGCTACTGTCTGCTGCTGCCCTGTGTGCATTGTGTAATTCAGTGGGCAATGCACGGGTGGGTACTCCGCCCTGCACGCACACACAGTCCATCTGCACACCTCCCAGCTGCTGTTCACAGTTGCGTGTGCATGATGATGCCTGCATTGCACTGTACGGCAAGTGCAATGGTGCCCAGCGCCTGACGACGACAATGACAGGCAGTGGGCATGGTGGTCTGTGGACATGTGTGTGGCTAGGGGTGGCATTCTGGGTCTGTGTGCCTCCTACCCTTTGTGCATGTCTGGTGAGTTGTGTGTGTGTGTGTGTGTGTGTGTGTGTGTGTGTGTGTGTCTGTCCACGTGCCATGTTAGACCTCAACCCTCCCTGGTGGTGTGTGTGGTTCCATGCCCAGCCACTTCCCTTGATGGCATGCACCCCTGGTCTGTGTCCATGTGTGTTTGTGGGTTGTGCCTTGCCACTGGTGGTTGCACATGGCCCCATGACTTACCTGAGTTGGCAGAAGTGTCCTCCGTGATGGTGTCCTGGTGCAGCTGTGCCAGTTGGAGCAGTTGGGGGTCCCGTCACCCAAGGGGGCTGCCCATCACCATTGTCACCGGCGTTCTCATCGTCCCCATTGCTGTCCCCCTCTTTGACCTGTATGGCTATCCCACATTCGTTGGCCATGTTGTGCAGGATGCAACAGGCCAGGAATAGCCTGCAGGCCTTTGAGGTGCTGTACTGTAGGGCACCGCCGGAGGTGTCCAGGCAATGGAAACATGCCTTCAGCATACTGAACACCAGCTCCTTGACATTACATGTGATGGCATGTGCCTCAATGCAGTGTTGCTGCGGTGAGGTCGTGGGCCGGGTATGGTGGGAGCAGCCAGGGACAGAGTGGGTATCCATTGTCACCTGTGTGTAGAGGGTGGAGGTTAGTTTGTTGATCAGCATCGCCCTGCCCTGGGCCATGTAGGCCACTACCCATATCACTTCCTGACCATGCCCTCCCAAGCCCTATGTTTGTCCGTGTGGTTTGCATACTCACCCACTAAGTGGCCAGTGGGGATGTCCTCACTCCCAAATCTGTGGCACAGTGCTGACTGGTGCCAGATGAAGACATCGTGGTGCTCCCCAGGGTGAGTGGCACAGACATTGATTATGTGCCCTGGCATCACACACCACCTGGCAGCTGATGCTAGCAAAGCCCTTGCGACACGTATGCGGCCCCTCGGGTCAGCTGGTGTGTGGTTGGCCACAAGGGTGTAGTCTATTGCCCCTAGCACGGCAGGCATACGTATACCCTGTGGAAGTCCTGTATGTTTTCTGTGCGCCTCTGGTGTGCTGGCAAAATGGATCTACTCTGCAGCATGTGGCAGCAGTGCACTGAGGAATTGGGTGAGGTGGTATGGACGTGGTCGACTGGGTTATGCCTGTGGTGTCCCCTGTTGGTCTCTGGAAGGTACCTGCAGAGCAAGCACATGCAAGCTGCCACTTTAGTCTCCACTGACAGAGCATGGCTCCATGTGGGTGCCTGCATCACATCACTGCACAGCTCACAGAGCCGCCTCAGAATTGCCCGATTCAGGCGGTACTGGCCCACGATCTCAGTATCACTGTACAGCTCGAAGCTGGTATGGGCTCGGTACTGCCTGTTGGGGCATACCGCTGATAGGCCCTTCCATGGCCATGCCCCCCTGCTGCCAACCTTCTCACCCCCTCATTACTGCCTCCATCTGGATGGTGGCACTGGCGTGTCCCTGGCTTGTGTTCACCCCCGGCAGCTGTTTCTGTGTTCCCCCACTGTCCTGGCTGCTACTTCCCCTGCACCAGGAACATCTAACTGTGCTGGCCTCAGTGCTGTGTGGCACTCCCTTCTGCTCTGTGATTGTGGCTCCCACACCTTCCCTGAGCCTGTGGGTTCCAGGTGCCCTTTCTCAGTCCTGCCCTGTGTGTGTCTGTGTTGCCTGTGTGGCTGGCTATAGTTCAGCAACATATGCCTTCCCTGTAGCATTCTTGCACCTCTCCTTGTTCCTTTTATTTTGTCTCATTTCCACTGTTGCGCAACTTCCACTTGCTTCCCTATTGCGCATGGCGATGTTGTTGAATACGCACTGCACCATTTATGCATGGTTCCTCTCCCTTCAGTTGCACATACATTCATTATCATTGCGCTATTGCTCAGCGTGATTTGGGGGCACAACTGCCTCTCGCTGAATATCGAGAATGGCACATTTTCGACTTGCGCTGGTGCAACCCTATTGCGCATGGTGCAACCCTTTGAATATCTGGGCCCTTGAACATAGCTTGATGCAAAAATTTAAAGTGTCCCTGAAGCAATTTTTTTACTACAAGCCAAGCTTACCTACCCTTTGAATTTAGGCATTCAGTCACAGGGTCTCTCTTAGAATTCACCAACAGACTATGTGTTACTGAGGTTTAAACATGCAAAACATTATTAACCAGTCTATATCGAACAATTTTAATTTCAAGATAGATGGGAAACCGATCCTCCAAATGATTTCCAAAGACTAGTCATTTTAAAGTTAATTCGTTTATAAGCAATAGTAAACTACTTTCTTCAAAGGATTTGTTAGACACAGAAAATCTAAATAGAATATACTTGCCAAAACTTCTGCTAGTGAAAATAGCTTTGAAAGCCGATTTCATCATCATCATCATCATCATCAAATCTTTATTTATTCAGGCAACATCATTGAGCAAGGCTCATTTACAAGATGGACCTGATAAGGTCAAAGCTGATCTTTGGATGACTGTCTCTCAAAATATTTTAAATAATATGAGACAAAGGGCAAGATATTCAAAACTTTGCCCCAGGGCTAAATTAGCACTGCCTGGTGGGCAAACTTAGCTCGAGCACAAAGCAAGCTATATTCAAAAGGAAATAGCCTGGTGCAAAGCCAGCTCAATATAGAAGACAAAGGAAGCTGTAAACAGGGCTAGGAGTGCATGGCAAAATTGCTTGGGAATAAAACAGCACTGAATATAGCAACAGGGAAGTGCACACTGCAACTGCAGCTCATTAGACTCTGGAGCAAGGCAGTGTTGTAGCTGGAGAACATTGTGTGTGATTGCACAGAGATGTCTGACATCTACTGCAAACAATGTAAACCACACACTGCAAAACTGTGCTGTGATGAAGTGAGGTTTGCCCTGGCTAACCTGATTGCACAATACTAACACATTAGCCCAGTGCAAACAGGTTAGCCATGGGCAAACTGGAGCTATATTTGAAGCTCCCATGCAAATGAACCTGCTTAGGTAATCCGTGGAAAACAGGGCATTTGCATCTCAGTAAGTGCTGCTTATACATTACCATGCAGTTTGCCTGGTGCTACTGCATGGACAACAAAACTCCCTTTGGATGGAATGGAAGTACAGACTGTATGTCAGAGGCCAAAGTATACCCACAGCATCCCCTGTTGGTCGGAATAGAAGTACAGGTCGGAAGCAGCAGGAACTGTGTGCTGCCAGGCACGGTCGGTGCATACATTCCTCATAACCCCTTGCCTCCTGAATCATGGACAAGGCTTAAACAAACCACGGACAAAGGACCATGATCAGGGACACAGTTCAAATTAGAGATATCCACCCAGAAAGCTGGTAGGATATGGGCCTTAGTGCAAAATGCTTTTTCTAAAGAAAACAAGACTGTAACTGTAATGCCTGATGTTATGTTGTGCTATCAGTTGCCACTGTTTAGCCATGGAAACACAACTGTGAGGAAGGATGGAGTTATATTTTGAGGCATATTCAGGGACGTCCCTGAAGATCAGGGACAGTTGAGAGGTATGCTCCTGACCCATTCACAATAGAAGTACAGTTCATTTCCTGGTAGTCGAGTGGTTCCCCACCCCATGCACAAATCCTGACCTGTTTGCCATAAATGTATATGTAATTTCCTGGTAGTCTAGTGGTCCCACCCACCCCACCCCACTGCACAAATCCTGACCCATTTGCTATAAATGTTATATGTCATTTCCTGGTAGTCTAGTAGTCCCTCCACCCTCCTGCATGAATCCCGACCCATTTGCCATGAATGTAATATAATTTCCCTGGTGGTCTAGTGGTCCCCCATCCCCTGCATGAATCCTGACCCCTGTAGAAATGAAATATGAATTCCATTTTCTAGTAGTTTAGCCATCCCACCGGAAGAATGTATCCCGATCCCCATTGAGAATAGATATACCTTCCTTTTCCTGGTAGTCTAGCAGTCACCTCACCCTCAAGCATGTATCCTGACCCCTGTTGAAATTAAATATACATTCCTTTCTGTGGTAGTCTAGAGGTCCCCCAACAACAAGCACTGACCCTCATTGAAAATAAATATATATTCCTTTCTTTGGTAGTCTAGTGTTCCCCACTCCAGCAGTGACACCTTGCTCATCCCATTAAAGTCAGAGAACAGAGCCGGTGACCAATTCAATCCTCCTCTCACCACCATGGCTGGCCGCTGACTGAGGTAGGAAGGAGCTCTCCTTCCTACCTCAGTCGACGGCTGGCCATGGTGGTGAGAGGAAGGCTGAGCCGGTCACTGACTCTGTTCTTGATTTTAATGGGATGAGCGGGTGTCTCTGCCCAGTGGGGGACCGCTAGACTACCAGGGGAAGGAATATATATTTATTTTCAATGGGGTCGGATATGTGCTTGGGGTGGGGGGACCACTAGATTACCAGGGAAAGGAACGATAGTTAATTTCAACTAGGATTGGGATACATGCTTGAGGGTGGGGGGAGCTTAGACTACCAGAGAAAGGAATGTATAGTTAATTTCAACTGGGGTTGGATATTTGTGCTTGGGGGTGGGGAATCACTAGACTACCAGGCTAAGGAATGTATATTTATTTTCAACTGGGGTCTGATACATGCTTGCGGGTGGGGGACCATAGACTACCAGGAAAGGAATGTATATTTATTTTCAATGGGGATGGAATCATGCTGTGTGGAGGGCACTGCCACCACATTACTGCTGGCACAATACTGCCAGCCTTTCTCAGCGGGATTCAGTGCTGCTCCACAGGTTGCACTAATGCCTGTGGTGCGGCACTATACCTTTGAATATGCCGGGTACCGCATTCAGGGCCCTCCCCTCAGTCTCTGCTTATGACATTATAATTTAGCATCGGGCGCTAACACCTAATGCTGGTGCTAAATGTCCTTTAAATATAGCAGTTGGGCATAAATTGCATAGTCCAGCACAACAGAATTGTGCCCTATGCTACACTTTTGGAATATCTGGCCCAAAAGTTTTAAAACACCATCCAATAGCTCATCTGTATCAGTTGCTACTGACTTTCAAGTTTTGCTAGACCCTGTAACTTCCTCATATTGGCAAAAATCTGAACATTAGCTACAAAAGTGGGTTACTTTCTAGACTAACGTTTACAGGTTTATTCCCTTGGACAGTTTAAGACTGATCCAATATAAAATACTTCATGATGCATATTGACTCAGAAAAATTACACAGACTTGGTCTAACAGAGTCTAATAAATGTGTTAAGTGTAATTTGACAAAGAGTTCAACTACTCATATTTTATGGTCTTGTCTGAAAGCCAAACATATCTGGAGTTTGATAAGAGATAACATAGGAATGAAACACTCCTTACATAACTTGATGAGCTTTGAGGTGTGTATTTTGGGCAATTTTAATTCAATTAAATGTGTAACCAAAAATTCTCTTTATCCATAATGCCTATTTCAATGAAGCAACTTATAGTAAGACACTGGCTAGACAAGGATGATTACTGTATGAAAAATGGACTGTGAACATTATGTACAACCTACAAATTACAAGACTTATTTATTCTATAATAGAATTAAAACATTTTTATGAGATGGGTAAGATATACAATTTATTGGTTTAGGTCAAGGGGTTTATCTGTCTTAGTTTTCGTCTGAGTAGTAGACTCTGAGGCTATTTTGAGAACCTTATTTAATACTTAGTATAACCAAGTTAACTTCTATCCTCCCTTTAGGCCTGGAAACTGTATTCTAACATCTGTTTATTGAGATAGTCATTAATGAGGGATGGGGAAGGATGAATATGGAGGGTTTGGATTTTGTACCTTTTCCTTTGCTTTAGGCTTTTATGGACTCACATTGTTTACCTTCAATGCTATGGATGTATCTTCTTTGTTGTTGTATAAAATTATTGCTTAAATAAAGGAAAGTTAAAAAAAAGATTGTGACCACTGTTGGGGAATTTATAGTGATGAGGGGAAGGTGAAGGAGAAATGGATGAAAAGGGTGGCTAGACCAGAAATGGGTGGGCCTGTAGCAGAAAATACTAGGCCCTTTTCCTTGGGCATGTACACAGTGAAAATGATACTGTTCTTGTAACTGCATAGGTTTAGTGGCATTGATCTATGGCAACACACTTTCAGATTACCACCATTTGAAACCAGTACCCAGGACCATTCAACAGATCTTAACTGCATCACATGCCTCTCATAGCACACCCAATACCATATGATTATCACAGATTTTCCACTGAAGAAAAGAATTAAGAGCCATTTAGGTAGTTCAAGTCATGCACCTTCCTCAACATAACAAAACTGGGAAGATGAGTGGGTCACGTGTGGTGTGTGGGCATGGATGAACACCACTAAAAATACAGTTGCAAGTAAGTATTCTTCTAAGAATATGGATTCATTAATAATCACACTTACAGAAACTACTAGCAGTACACAGGAAGAGGGCACTCACTAACAAAATTTGACGAGCAAGATCTTCAGGATGGCAGAATCAATGTCTGTGCCCCAACAAGACCGTGCGCCCACACTGTGTAGAGCCATGGATCCCAAGTGGATCTCTGCAAAGGTGATGGAGCTAGAGGCTACAACAGAGGTGGCTTTACCCCTAGTAGAGTGACATGCAGTCCTTCAGGCAGATGGTGAGAGGCAAATATATATTTTGGAATATATGGGAGACCACTTGTTGGGATAGTGTATTTCTGGATCTGGGACTGCCTGGAGAAATATCTCCAAACACTAGCCACTGATAATGTGCTGGTGCAATAACAGCCTACACACATGTGTGGAGTCACATGATGAGTTGGGTTGAGTAGAATGTGCTCCATTGCTCCCATCTTGCCCATCTATAAAGTTTTATTTTTACCATATCAAGAGTATTCAGCACTTTTATTTTTATTTTGGTCACAAGTAGATCATACCTAGAAGATAACTTTCTCCAGTATTCCTGAGGAAATGGATTCGAGATGAAAGATGCTCTGGTGCATCACACTCCATCACTTACCCCAGAGCATGACAAGGCCTCAAAATGGAGCAAAGCATTACCGGCATTTGAGAAAGCCATTGCCAAGGTCCCCAGCCCTTAACCAAAGACTGCTTTCTTCCAGAATTTGCACCCATTAAGGATATGATTCAATGTATCATGGAAGAGCTGACGCTATCAAAACTCTCCAATTCTCATACCCAAAGGCTGGGAGATTTGGAGACCCATGTAAGTTCGCTAGAGGATTGGCAGGTGCAGGTTGACCTGAAATCAATTTCTTTGGCACAAAATTGCATCCATTGAAGAAAAGCTTGAAGATTTAGAGGGACAAAGCAGGTGTAACAATCTGGTGGTGATCAGCCTGCCAGAATTCTATAATGTTTGTTCAACGATTTTGTGCCAAGCTTGCCAGTGCTTCCCCAAAGGTTTTGAATGCATTGTAGAGTGTGCACACAGAGCATCATGACGACAACCCCTGGCTGGTTTAGCTCCAAGACGCCTGATCTTTAAGCTACTGAACTATCTGGACAAGGTTCAGATCCTCACCAAATTAAGGGAAATAGTCTCTATCTTGGGAGGGTAATTCTGTGCACGTTATCCAGGACATACCCCATTCAGTCCAGCTTAAGCGCCTCATATGGGCCAGTTATATCAAAACTGATTTGCAGCTCAGATCTGGTTCAACATTCTGAACCCCACCTGCCTCCATTTCACTCATAATGGCACCACAAAAGCCTTTGATTCCTTTGATTTAGCTAAGAAGGAGCTGCCTTCAGCATTTCATACCTATTTAAATCTATTACTGAATAAGTCTCCAGCATCAGGTCAGCAGATATAATAGAGCATCAACCAAAAACCAGAAGTGTAGGCTTCATTTGACTCTTGTTCAAGTAAAGTTTTTGTACTTTGACTGAGACACTCATTTCATGTTTTAGGGCTGGTTGGCTATACTAACTATCCAGTTTTAACTCCCATGGTTGGACATTTGCATTTATGAACTGTGCAGCCTTAGAAGGAAGTGTTGGATACCACCATTTGGGTTTTTCCTCCTGAATTTTTGGAAGAGCCTCAGTGATGTGATTGCTGGCTGGACTTGCTTACAGTTTAGATCTGCGGGCTCAATGATGGTGCCCCTCACCATGTGGTGATGTTTGATAGCAGAACTAAGAGCCATAGGGTCTTTATAAGAGCAGTTTTCAGATTAACAATAGGAACCAAAAGATTGCTGGGGTTTGCGGTTTCTTTGAGTGTGGTAGCCTGATCCTTGTCTCAGGGGTGTATGTGGACTGGAATTCTCATGTAGCACTCACTAAGCCCTTTATTTTGGAGCTTAGAAACATAGAAACATAGAATTTGATGGCAGATAAGGACCGCTTGGCCCACCCAGTCTGCCCATTTCCTACCTACTGGATAAGCTGCAGATCCTAGTTAACCAGCAGCCTACTTCTTCCTACCCCCACCCCTAGAATGGCCTTATGACTGTCCCATGCATGCTTGAATTCCACCACTGCTTTTGACTCCACAACCTTCCTCCGGAAGGCCGCTCCATGCATCCACAACCTCTCTGTGTAAAAATACTTTAAATTACCTCTAAGCCACCCTCCTTCTATCTTCAAATTGTAGCCCTTGTTCTTGCACACCTCTTTTGAAAGAGCTACCCTCTTGGACTCTGTTGATCCCTTGAGGTACTTGAAAGTTTCTATCATGTCCCCTCTCCCTCCTTTCCTCGAGGCTATATATATTAAGCTCCTTTAGCCTCTCTTCATATGTCTTCCAGTGCAGACTCTGCACCATTTTAGTGCCCTCTCTGACAGCTTCCATCCTGTCTATGTCTTTATGGAGACTGGGTCTCCAGAACTGCACGCAGTACTCCAGATGGGGTCTGACCAGCTGTCTGTACAGAGGATAATAACTTCCTGTTTTCTACTGGTGATGCTTCTCCTATGCATCCCAGTATCCCTCGAGGGGATTGGGCCGCCTCAGTTGACATTACAGCCCATGACCTATGGTACACTGGGAGGCCTTTCAGAGATGTGCTGTCACAGATTGCAGCAGGTATCAGAACCGCTTGTTTCAGGGCCAAACTTCAGACATTATTACTGGTAGGGAATGTGGTGGATGAAGGTGATTCTCCTAGTCTCAGGTTGGCAGATCTCTCTCTTCCCACTCCAGTTGTCCACTCTCTGTGGGTAGTGGGGCCTCCACTGCAAGAGCTGGCTGGGAGGGTTAGACAGAGAGCGCTTTCCTGTATGTACTCCCAACTGTCAAGATTTTTTTTATAACTTGACTGCAGAGGAGATCCTGGGGCCTTCTTTGTTTGAGCTACTTCTGGAGGTTAATAAGAGACACACTTTCCCCTTTACTCGGAGGAGCATGACAGGAGATCTGTTTTGAAAAGTTTGCCACTTGAGCTCAGAGTCGAGGAGGGGTTCGCTATGATGGGCCCTTTTTTGGAGGTAGCTCCTGACTCTAAGACTTTATATCCTGTGCTAGAGGTGCACCTCCTCCTCTTGTGACTTGTTTTATTGGAATGGGTGCTCAGGATCACCCAGCTTGTTGTTCTGCTTTTGCAGAAGTGCCGATTTGACAGCTTTTTATGTATGGTTTATTGAGGAAGGCGTGCTGTCTTTTTACCTATTGTGAACCATCCAGTATGATGCACCAGCCTGCACTGTGGGAGAGTGGAGCTTAGTCTTTAGTGGAGCCTCACAGTCTTTAGGGGAGGAACTGGTAATCATGGAGAGGGTCATCTCTAGGGTCTATGGCCCAAGAGGGCCTGTAGGAGGTCCTTCTCCTTTATCATATCTCTTTATAGAACCCTTTATTCTGCTCCTGAGCGTTCCTGGAATGAGAGCAGTTATCAATCAGGACATGCTGCTGGAGGTGGTCTCCCAGTCCACAGAGGTTTCTAATGTGATGAGAATTTTGCCTCTGAAACATCAGATAAGGCATTTATTTTATCGGTTTTATTTGCATGTTGCAATGGACCCTTTGTATGCACCCCATTCTTTATAGAAGTGCTGGACTGTTTTTCTTTCCAACAGTATTCTATATGGTATAGTATATTCCTGTTCCAGTTTAATGTTGATTGACTTAATATTAGGGTTTTGGAGTTGGGGTATTTGTAAACTTTAATGTAACTGCTTGGGTGACGTGCACATTTTCTTATGCCCTATCTGGCTGATTCCGCTGGGCTATTATTGGTTAATTTTATTACCTTCTTGTGTATTGAATGAGGAGGAGATGCTAATTTTATGAGTGCTTTAACCATTGCTCTTCTTTTAACTGGAGTAGCTTTTTATATGTTTGCTTCCAGCTATAATATATTTTCAATGTAGTAGTGAGTTTTTGTTTCTCTTGTGACCTTGAACCTAGCGTCTTTATTATTTGTGGGGTTTGAGGAGGGCTGGAGCTGGAGCTGGGGTGGGTTTCAGTTGAGTGGTTCATACTCATCATGGACCAGCTATTTGGGGAGGTGCAGTCTTTGGCAATGTTATGTATTTGTGGTTTCTATTTGCTCTTCTGCTTGTGTGTGAATGTAATTGGTTAAGGAGGGAGGAGGATTTTAGAAATTATATGGGATTTAGAAGTTACCTTTACCGCTTCAGATCCAGGGCTTTTATTAAGAAGTCTTTTTGAGGGGTTGTATTGGTGGTTCCCTGGAGCCTGCCAGTGTCTAGAGGGTATAACGGAAATTGGCTTATTCAGCATCACAAGGTATTTTTACAGTTTGACTGACCCTTTAAAATGACAGGACACTATAGGGTAATCACATGGAATGCAAAAGGGCGTTATTGCTACAAGCATCAAATCATACTCTGTCACTGTTAATACCTCAGGGCCAGTATACAGGAGATGCATTTAGAGAGGATGACATTAAGCTTTTAGAAGAGATTGGGTGGGACAAGTATATGGTGCTGGCATTAGTACACATAAGGGTGGAGTGCCGTAGTTAGCTCATCAAGTTCAGTTTCAACTTCTTCAGGAGATGTGGGACACTGAGTGGTATTATATTATCTATATAGTGTAATAGGTTTTAATACATGTGGTTCTTAACTCTATATATGATCCTAGTGTTGACTTGCCTTCCTTTTTGTTCACCTCTCCTCTGTTCTGGCTCCTTTGGTGGACTCTAATCTTGTACTAGTTAGGCATTGAAATATAGTAGGCCATACAAACCTAGATAGATCCAAAGCTCATAATAAGGGTCCTTCTCTGACACAGCATGCACTGCAGGAAGTGGTAGATGATTTAGAGCTAGTCGATCCATGGCATCTTCTTATCCCCTGTAGAGCAATATACCTTTCACTCTATGGTACATCATATTTCTTCTCACACTGCTTTATTCTTGGTTAGCCAGGAGTTTCTTCAGGGTTACTATCAGTGCAGATACGAAACTATGATTTCTGATCATGCTCCCATTGGGATGGATTACACTTTGATAGACGGCTGAGTGTGATTCATGGTGGAGACTCAACAATCAGTTGCTACTTGGGTTACGGACTATATCAAACATTTCTTCTTGCTTAATGACATATCAGAAGAGGCTCTTGATACCTTATGGGGCTGGCAAATGCACACAAGGGGAATTTATTCGGTTAGTGGCAAATAGAAAAGGAAGTTCAGCAAAGCTCTGAATGATCTCTTGAAGAAATCAAACTTTTAGAGTGGGAGAACCTGCGCTGGATTCGGTTTGGATCAAGTTGAATGAAAAGAGGCCCAGTATTTCACTTTTCTCGCCAGAAAGCAGAGCCTGCATTACAGCAGACACAATTTAGATATCTTGAGTCAGGTAGGAGAGCAGGCAAGTTATTGGCCCTGTGGTTGTGGCAGATAGAAGTGGCTATGGGTATATTTCAACTGTGCAAGGAGGTGCACAGGGAGATTGAAACCCATCCTAGGGAAATTGTCAACATATTCCATGACTATTATGCTGCTTTATATAAGACCGATTTGTCTGCTGTTTCTTCTTATTCAGAGATCTGGAATTAACTAGGTGACCTGTCCCTACCGACCCTTGATCCTTTAGAGCAGGGCTCACAAGATCAACCTATAGCCCCACAAGAAGTTCAGACCACTATTCTGCAGCTTCCTTAGATAAGGATCTGGGACCGATGGGTTCAGTAACAACTTTAATGCTCAATTTTCAGAGGAGCTGGTCCCTTTCCTTACTAGATTGTTCAACTTCTGGTTCCAGTCAAGTATTTCCAATTCTTCAGCCTTACAGGCCCTGATCACTTTAATAAGAATTCCTGATAGAGGGTAGATGAGCTGTAGCCCAGCAGCTATTACCCGATTTCTTTAATAAACACTGATATCAAGATTCTGGCTAAGGTCTTGGTCTCAAGGTTTTCAGGGTATTAGATTCCCTATCTCTCCAGTGCAGGTTGTTTTGAAGGGAAGACTTTATAGTGATCACCTGAGAAAGTTCCATCACTTGATCAGTGTCCAAGGAAAGCAAGTCCCTGTGGCCTTGGTCTCCTGTACTCTGAAAAAGCCTTTGATCATGTTTCATGGTATTTTCTTTTGCTGCCTTGTGGAAATTTGGTTTACCCGATGGATTTGTCAGGTGAGTGGAACTTGTACTCTGCCCTTCTGCACGGGTCTGTGCAGCAACATACTTTCTAACCCATTCCCTCTATCTAAGGGAACTCAGGAAGGCTGCCCTCTCTCCTTTACTTTTCAATCTTTATCTTGAGCCTCAGCTGTGCAGTCTCCAAAATTATCTAGGTCATGCTGGTATGCTGGTGATGGGAAAGTGACATTTGTTATCAGTTTATGCTGATGTCATTCTCCTTCCTCTCAAAATCCTGTGCAAACTTTCCTGCTGTTTTGTCTGAGATACACCGCTTTTCTGAATTATTGGACTATAAGCTTTAATGTTGCAAAGATGAAGCTCCTGCCTTTAAATAGTCTGGTCCTCAAACATGACATTCAAGGGCTTGGTGTCTCATGGGAGCCAAAGCTCTTGTGATATCTTGGTGTATACCTCGCCTATCTGTCCCACTGGCATTTAAGGAAAAGTTTACCCACTCACTGCAACAGTTCAAGCTGGACTTGGATAGATGGACTTTGCTCCCTTTCGCTATGGGGTAGGGTGCATGTTCTAAAGATGAATGTGTTGCCATGCTTGCTGTACACTCTGGGGATGTTGAGTCTCTTTATCTAAGTCATAGTTTTTGAGCCTTCAAACTGTCTTTAATTCTTTCCTGGAAAGGTAAATTGGTCGGCAAATCTTATTTCAAGATGAATACCCTAAGCTACATCGTGTCTATCCTTCCTAATTTTTCTTTATTGCTGTACTCTACATGTTCACAGCTTTCTTCTGTGGGATTCAGTTGAGGAGCTTGCGGGGAGGATTACTATCCATAATGGTTAGAGGTTGAAATGTCTCTGGTCAAGAATTATGGTCTTACGCTCTCCAGTCTGCTAGGCAGACCTTTTCTCTATCTCCAGTCAGCAGTTTTAAATTCTACAAATTACTCAGACCACTCTCATTCTGCTAGCCATGGTTATCTCCCCATCCTCCAGCCTCAATATAAAGCCCCAG
Source organism: Neoceratodus forsteri (assembly GCA_016271365.2). NCBI lineage: Eukaryota > Metazoa > Chordata > Ceratodontiformes > Ceratodontidae > Neoceratodus > Neoceratodus forsteri. The sequence goes on from CM028129.1 coordinate 1,026,038,368, forward strand.
TACCACCCAGATTATCACCCTCCTTGGTGAACCTTTAGAAATAGTGGACAAATTCTAATATCTGGGAGTCTGGTTGGATAACAAATTGAACTTCAATGTACACCTAAATAAATTTTCTAAAAAGCTAAGGCAGCGCCTTGGTCTAGTCTACCATATAAGACACCTTCTCATCCTGAATCCAGAAAGAGGTTGGTTCAAACAACCTTCCTTCTTTCCCATGCTTGACTACAGTGACTTTCTTATAGCCACTACCCCAACGTGAGCTCCAAAAACTTGATACTCTCTATCATTGCACTTTGAGATATGTTCTTGGCCTGCCCCACAGACTCATCATTGCTTGTTGTACCAAGGATTACACTAGCCGTCCCTCTCCCTAAGGAGAAAAAAATGTTCTTATGTGGTTCTTCTGGGCTCTGTCAAACAATCTGCCACCCTATATCAGCAAACTGTTTGAGTGCTCTAAGGCTACCTATGTCATAAGGAACTCCTCCTTTATCAATTTTAAAATACCATGGACCAGGACATGTCTTGGCTCTACTGCCATTAGTTCTTTTCACCTATGCTTTGGAATAACATGCAAAAGCACTTAAATCTCCATCCTGCATAGCCCCTACATGTTCAGACAGCTGCTCAACTGATGCCTGAATATGGTGTGAAATTACGAAACACCTCCCTTCTGGCCAGTCAATCCCAATGCCTCAACTGACCAGGCATATTCTATCTCCCATTGGCCAGCATCCCTTTAGGGTAACAATACCCACCATTGCTCCCACCTCTTGCCCCTAGCTAGCTTCCCTGGTGCCCTCCTTATTAGGTTGTCCTCCTTTTTCTTCACCATGGTCTTGTTTACCTCTCTGACCTCCTCTGTGTCTCCTCTCCTCCCTCTCCTCCCCTGTATCATGTTAAGTCCCAGTATATACTAAATTGCCTATGTGTATTTGCCATCAAAGCTAAGGTATAATTCTTTACTGACTTTCATTTTATATTACTCTGTACTAATGTCTGTCATGTATGAACTGTTGTTATTGTTATTGAATGTGCCCTGGGGTCCAGATCCATCCTGAAAATGAACTTCCTCAATGATGTAACTGCCTGGTTAAATAAAGTTTGATTGATTGATTGATTGATTAATTATATGGCAATACTGGTCAGCTTCCCTTCACCTTGTGCTCCACCCCATTAGGATGGTCAATTAAAGCCAAAATGCAGATAGAGCACTACTTTCATTGGGACTAATCAAGAGTGTGATCTCAGCCAATTCTGAGGAATCCAAACTTCCAAATAGTGAGGCCACCTATTCCATTTTCATTCCTTCCACACATATCAGGTGTAGTGCTCTCCCAATTATTAGATGGGGATAAAATAATTCATTTTCATGCTGCTAGGCAGATCTTTTCTCTACCTCTAGTCAGCAGTTTTAAATTCTACAAATTACTCAGGCCATCTCACTATGCTAGGACTTAAGCAATGGAATTTAGGTGAGAGTTCTCTCCTTGACAAATTGTTGCAGATCACCTTCCAGCCACATCCAGTCTGCCTTGTACAAAATTTACAGAAACTGGACACCCTTTCTCTGACAGGAGTTTGCATTTATTAGACTCAAGCATGAGAAATTCCAGCAGATTTGATGCTATGTCGAAATATGGATAACTCGTTATTAATATATGAAATAAGATAGGCTCAGACTGGTACAGTTTCAAATTTTACAGAATCTTTATTATTCTCCTTGCAGATTATTTTAAATGGGGACGTTGGCCTCTCCAGTATGCTCCAGGTGTCATCAAGAGGAAGCTAATTTAAAACATCTATTATGGGATTGTGTTAAAGTAGCCCCTTCTAGACCTCTATTAAGGATTCATCTGACCCACTCCTTGGGCTGCAACACAATTTTCCTTCCTAATATTTTCCTGGTTGGTCACTTCTCACAGTGTCTTTTCTGATTCAGAAGGTTCATAAGGCACTTATTTTGGCTGTAGCTAAAGTAGTCATCTTAAGACACTGGTTGGACAAATTGGTTCAATCAGTCAGGGAATGGCATGTGGAGAGGATGACTGCATTAATGTTGGAAAAGCGCATTGGCAGGAGCAGAATGCATCTTCATCATTTCATGATAGGTGAGAATCACTCTTTACCGTTTTGTCCATCGGTTCAGGCTAAACAGAAAGTTATTCTGATGAGCCATTCTTATTGGTGCTTTACTCTCCCCATTCTCATTTGACTTTACTCTCTTTGTATGTCTTCCTCCACCCTGAGCTATTTGATGGCTATGAAGATTAGATAGTTTGGGTGGGGCTGCTCTGCTGCAGGGGTACCTTGGGTGAGAGGGGGTTATTTTGCTCCCTTAAAGTTATACCTTTAATTATATGGATCATTGTTGTATTAGATTTGTTAATGTTATTTTCATTGCTGTAACCAATTTGATGTACAGACACAAGGTTGACACCACAACGTTGAAGTCTAGCACAGTGACAGATTTCACCTGGATGCTGTTGCACCCCCAGTCCAATTCTGACTCAGAGTCAGATATTTAGAGACTGGGGCTTGGGTTGTTCAGCCTCCAATGGAAAGTGCCAACAGTCCTGATGTACAATGCCCACACTCTGCATTGTTTCTGTTGCTGTTGGGGATGTCAGTGTGAATGCTATGGAAATGATATAGTAAAACCATTCAATTTATGTTGATTGTTGTTTCCTTGTAACTGTTCTTGGTGAGTTGTTTTTTTCAGAAATTTTCAATAAAGTATATTTAATTAAGAAAAAACTGGAGCACATGCAGCTTTCCTGCACAAAAGTAAGTACCCTGAATTACTGCAGAGGTTGCTGTGCTGGCAGAACCAAGTGCCACTCTCACCAGACTGGAACATTCTGCTAATGGCAGTTTTACACAGCCCTCAGTACCCAACTCTAGCTTCATAATTCAACTCTTGAACCTGTGTCTCTGACAAAGTTGTTGTTTTGCCTGAATCCCTGCAGTCAGTTTTGAGGGAGTTTGTAGCAGGTCCAATTAGTGGCAGGATTTGGGTGTTGATTTGGCACTTTTACTATCATGCTGACTGACAGCGCAACACTGTGTGTGAGCTAAAGATTTTTGCCTTTGACAGTTTAGCTTGTATATTAGAATCTTAGATCTTAGGCATTAGTTTGTATTTTATTGTTTGGTTTGACTGAATGAATCTTTTGAACTAATCATGTTGACTTTAACCCTTATTGGGCTGTTTTTATTGTCAGTGGAAATTGGCATGGGAGTTTTAAGGAGCATAGTGAGAGGCAAATATTTCATCCACTTGTATTTTACCTAATGCTTATGCAAGAACAAACACACATTTAGGGACCCTGAAAGACAGTATCATTTTTAATGCCAGCGTCATATCATATGTACGATACATCTTGAGATTTCTAAATTATTTTGTTGCTACTCTTGACTTAACACCAGAACTAAAAAGCATTTATTTTTAAACCAGACATTTCATTCTATTACTTTGTTGCTCTAGATGTTCATGTTAATCCTGGACCTATAACATTGCAAAACATTTATTTTTTGAAAGAGTTTAGTCCTCATTCAAATCTGGGAATACTGCATTTGAATGCAACAAGCTTTGGTTCCTAAATTGAAACATGTTATGACTTTGATTGCTACATCAAATCCAATTTTTTTTGTGTCTCTGAGACATGGCTTAGCAATAGAGTCATGAATTCTGATATCACAATCAAGAACTTTAACATCTTTCAGCAGGACAGAACTAAAAGGGTAGTGGGGTGGCAGTTTACTTAAAATACTCTCTGACTGGTCAGGTTAAGTTTTCTAAATCAATTCCAAATCAACTAGATTTGTTAATTTTACAAATTATGGTATCTAATAATTGTAGTTTATCTTTGCCATTGTTTTTGTCTTCCTTCTACAGACTCTGATTCCTTGCAACTATTAAGTTCTTCAATCGCTCCTTATTTAGAGCATAAATTTGTACTTCTGTGGGATCTTAACAGGAACATGAAATGTCATAGTTTGGAACTGATGAATCAATTTGCAGCTTTAAATCTCTCAGTTAATTTCAACTACAACTAAATCTAACAAAGCGGACTGTAATAAAGATATTATTTAAAATTTCATTCTGACTATAACCGCTTATAAATACATTTCTTCTATGTTCTATCCTGATATTAGTGATCACTGTTATACTGCTTGCATCAGAAAACACATGAAGATGCAGTCTCCTTCACATTATAGTTACTCACAACTTCACACATTTTAATGATAGCTGCTCTCAGAGACCTATACAGCATGGATTGGTCCCGAATGTTTTATGACCAGATATTCACATGGCCTGGGATTATTTAAAATCATCTTTTTGTCCAGTATAAATAAACATGCTCTTATAGTCTCTAAAAGGGTTAAAAATAAAATAACCCCATGGATTTCTACTAAATTAAAAACTTATTAAGGTTAAAGAAAGCCTCTGAAGAAAACCAGGATTACAAAGGACCCACAGGACAAACTTGTATACAAAGTTTGCAGAAATAAATGTACAAATAAAATTAGAAAAGCTAAATGTAGCTATTATAAATAACAACTGTCAGACTTTACAAAAATCCTAGTAAGACCTGGAAGGCATTAATACCCTGTTGGGGAAGGATCATGTGTCATCCCTCCTAAACTACTTTTATATAATAATATGGCTTTCCATAATTCGAAGAACAAGTTGTCACCTTTAATAGATTTTTACAGAAGCTAGTCAATTGTTTTACAAAGAATTTCCCAATCTTTCAGCACCAGAGTTGAATCTTGATTTTTCTATTAATTTAAATTTGCATTTGTTTTCTTCTACTCACATTTGTGATGAAGATGTTTATGAGGACACCACCTCTTTGAAATACCTGGGAGTCTGGCTTGACCAGCACCTTAATTCTTCTGTACATATCAATGCCATCCTGAAAAACTGCACCTCAAACTTGGCGCCTTTACAGGAACCGTGGTTCCTTACCACTATCAGTTAGACGTGAGCTTGTTCAGAAATGATACTTCCTATTTTGGCGATTGTGACATAGTCTACAATGCTGCTCTAAGTCTTCCCTTACCAGGTTGGATACTATCTTCAACGCTTTCTGTCATTTTGTTCTTGATTCCCTCCTACATGTATCATTGTACCTTGTATCATTCTCTAGCTTTCCCTCCCTTGCATGCAGACATTTCTCACTGCACCAAGTTCACTTCTAAATTCTGGTTTGGGACTCTCCCTATTACCTCTTCTCCTTACGCTGCTCAGCCTCCCTGCACCCACTCTCTCAGATCAACTGACACATGTGCTCTAGCTATTCCTCATCCTTCCACCTCCATACGCCAGGAATCTTTCTCCTACCACTGCCCAAAGCTTTGGAACTCACTGCCACCTCCTGTCAGACATTCCTCTTCCCTTTTCAATCTCCTTAGCCCTTCATAATTTCTGTTCCCTCACTGCACTTGTTCTTAGCCCCTTCAGCCCTTCCAACCCTGGCACATTATCCTTTAACTCTACTTTACTTCTATTCTCCTAACTGTGCTTGTTAATAGCCCCCATTTGCAAACCCTCTGCACCCTTGCACACTATCCCCTACTACTCTATCCCTTACTTACCTCCTATCTTCTAACTGAAGCCTGCCTCTGATTACTTCCCTACATTCCATTACCTGTTATACCCTCCTCCCACCCCTACCACAACCCACTGTGCCATTTTGACTCTCTACTACCATACACAACCTACTATGCTATTTTGACACTGTGCTGCTGTCCTCACCCCACTATCCCTTCTCTCCCCCCACTGATGCTCTCCTTTTCCATTCCTAGTTTACTTATTTTCTTCAGCCTCCTAATCCTTATCCTCTCCTCCCTCCCTCCCCTCCCCCTCTGGTCACCCACCACATTCCTCCTCCTCCTGCCATCTTCTTTCTCCTCCTTTTCTGCCTAGTTCTGTCACCTTGCAGGGTTTTCTGTCATCCTGAAGGGACTAGATCCTTGCTTGCTCTCTTCTCCCTCTTCCTTTCCCCACTTTCTAATCCTGACACCTTGCAGGGTCTCTGCATCTTGACAGGTTATAGATAGGCTCTTTTCTTTTCCTCCTCTCCCTTCCCCACTTTCAAATCCATCACCTGTCCACCTCCTGTGTCCCCATCCCTCTCTCCTCCCTCCTGTTCCTCTTACCATCTCTTCTCTACCTCCCTCCCATTCTCTCCCCTCTTTCTACCCCTCCTTTCTGACTGGTCCTGTCCTCCTTGCAGGGTTCTCAGTGTGCAGAAGGGGTTAGATCTTGCTGTCCAGCTCACTTCCTCTTCTATCCCCCACCTGCAACCCCTCACCTGTCCACTTCCCCACTTGTCTTATAACTGTCCTCCCTTGGGTATACAATAGCACTTCCAATTATGTGCTCAGTCTGCTACTTTAGCACTTTAAATGTGTTGTCCATCCTCTAACCTTTTCCCCTACTGGATCATCTGCTCTGGAGTTGTTGACTTGTTGCAATGCATGTTATATCGAAACATGGTTTTGCTTACCTTGCAGGTTTGTCTCAGTTATTTCTGCTCTGCAATTCTACTACACTGTTTTGTTTAAGTAATTGTACTTGAATTGCTGTATTATTACTATATGTTTGCCTGTTCTCCCAATTCTTGTCCCCTCTCCCACCCAGGATGCTTCTGGAAACAAGCTGTTTACAGCTCATGTTGTCTTTCCTGTTGAAATATTTTCCAGATAAATAAATAAATATAAGGAGTTACTCAACTTGGTCTCTAGTAAGGGAGCAGGCTGTGATTATATTGATCCCATTTTTTATGAGATTGATGCAAATATTCTTTACAAGCATTTAGCATATCTTTTTAATTCTTCCCAACAGGCTGCTCAATTGCCAGGTGACTGGAAGACAGCTAATATTATTCCAATTTTCAAAGAAGGAGTAGATTATGATCCTAACTGTTATCAACCTATTTCTATACTTCCTATGGTAGTTAAAATCTTTGAGAAGCTGGTTTAGAGGCAACTCTCACAGTATCTAGATAGATATAATGTAATTACAGATTCTCAATCAGGTTTCAGGAAAGGTCAAACACAACAAATGTTATTTCTAAAGTTACAAATGATTTTTGTTTCATTTGATAATGGTCATTTTTATTTGCTATTTTCTTGGCTCTATCCAAGGCATTCTAGACAGTCGAGCATAATATTCTTTGTTGACAACAGGAACTTCATGTTTGGCAGTAGGAAGGGAAGGAAGGATCATGGAGAAACATTGGTTTTGTAAACCCTAAGGAGAAAAGTAGCTCACTTCCCCCAGCTGCTGGTGGTCTGACACTGAGCAAGGAAGAAGGAGGCTACGGAAGAATATAGGAAGTTGCTTTCCCAAAACAGGAAGCATGAGGGTTGTAAGGAGAGGAGAGTAGGCATACAGAGAAACAGAAGAGGGACTCAAATAAGACATGATAGGAGTAGTGCAGTGCAATGGCTGTGGGGGCGGCAGTGTTTTGGGACACATTCTGGAGGCTGCAATGCTGCCCTATTTGCAGGCACCTATCTGGTCTGAGGAGGAGGTTGCCTGTCTCAGGCTGGCCTGGCAGGATTTGTGAAACCTCCTTTCCACCCATGGACCACCAGGGCCAATGCCACTACATCAGAGGTTGCCAAGAAAGAGGAGAGGCTGGACCAGGGTGGGCTCAGGCAAGGGTGGTGGAACAGAGTTGCATCCTCCGCTGTACCTCTCCACAATTCATACTCCCTTCTGGTGGAAAGTGATTCCTCTATGGAGGCACCTGCAGTGGAGACCAAGGAAGATACTGGGAACCTTAAAAAGGAGACTCACAGGAGGGTAGCATGGCACCCACAAGGAAGGAAACAACTCCTGCTGGGGACTCAATCATTAGGGGAGAAATGGGGAGGAAGGGAGAGGGAGGAGTGCCTGCCTGATGCCATGACTTGTAGGGACAGGAAGTGAATCTCAGGATCATGGGAGCAGCTGCATGAGGGAGGAGCTGGATGTCATTGTCCACCTAGGAACAAATGACCTGGCTAGGAATGGAATCAGAGCAGTGCAAGAGGAGTTTGTAGAGTTGGGGAGGGTTCTTAGACAAGTAGCACATACAGTAACCTTCTCAGGGTGCTGCTCTGTCTATGGCAAGAGTAATGCTAGGGTACTCCTCACCAGGGAATTCAATGAATGGTTGAAAAACTGGTGGAGCTCAGGGTTTTGGCTTCATTGGGGACTGGGGAGTCACCTGGAGGGATGCAGACCTATACTGGCACAATGGTCTGCATCTGTCCAGGGGAACCAGGATCCTAGGTGAGAGGTTTAAATGCTTGATTGGCAAGCATTTAAACTAGCCAAGGGGGAGGCACTAAAAGGAGCAGAGAAATCCCAGCATCCCCCACAAAACACGGTAATTAGTGAGGTAAACACCATGGTAGAGAAATCATTAGGGAGCAGGACAGAGGTAAATGTAAAAAGGCAAAGGCAGTAAGGACAAGAATGGGGCTAAAAGGGGTAAGGCCATCAAAAAGTGGAAGGTGATGAGTACCAATGCCCATAGTCTGTGTAACAAGTTCCCTGAAACAGTGGCCTTGAAGGAAGAGGTTGCCTGCATATTGTGGCAGTCACAGAAACATGGTACACAGAGAACCATGACTGGGATGTCAACATACAAGCATACACAATCTACAGGAGGGACAGGGAGAATAAAGAGGAGGAGGAGTAGCTCTCTATGTAAAGGAAGGGATCAAAGCAACAGAACTAAAGAGTAAACAGGGAGCAGATGAGGCACTTTGGGTCACCCTGGAGACAGGAAATGGCACCACAATCTGCATGGGGTTGTATACAGATCCCATCTCAGGGGAGGGAGTGGAAAAGGAAATGATAGAAGCCATCCTAGAATGGAAGAAAAAGGGGATATATTGTTGATGGGGACCAGAATATACCAGATGTTAACTGGACACCTTTGCTTCAGGAACATCCAAGACCAGAGTTATTCTTGATGCCCTACAAGAAGCATGCCTCAGACAGCTAGTATTGGAACCCACTCAGGAGGGAGCAATCTTAGACCTGGTACTTTCAAATGGGGACAGAGAAAGAATCTCAGATTTAGAAGTGGGTAGCCATCTGGGAACAAGTGCCCACCAAACAGTGTGGTTCATGACAAACACAGCCAAACATTCAAGCCATACAAAAGCAAGAGTATTGGACTTTAAGAGGGCTGACTTTGGGAAATGAGAGAGTGCCTCAGTAAAGCACACTAGCAACAGCAGAAGGAGGGTGGAGGAACAATGGGGAATAATCAAACAGCCATCACAGAGACAGCAAGCCTTTGTGTAAAGCAAATCAACAAAACACAACAAAGGAAAAACCGCTATGGTTCCCAAAAGAGGTGGGGAAGGTAAAGAGAAAAGGAGAAAAGGATAGCATTCATGAAATATAAAGAAACACAGAAGGAGAGGCGAGAACTTTATCAGTTAAAGCAGAAAGAGGCTGGGAAGGCAGTCAGAATAGCAAAGGCCCAAACCGAGGAAAGGATAGCCAATTCTGTTAAGAAGGAGGATAAGACCTTTTATAGGTACATTAGGGAGTGAAGAAAGACCAAAGGAGGGATAGTGGATACTGAGGCTTAATAAAGGAGAGGAAAGTAGGTAAAGGGTGACAGTGAAAAAGCAGGATACTGAAAGAATATTTCTGCTCGGTATTCACAAAGGAAGAGGAGGAGAGGTACCCAAACCAAACAAGAGAAACACTCTGAAGATGGGGGTCAATACCAGTCCATTTACAGAAGAAAGGGTTCTGAAAGAACTAATAAAATTGAAGGTGGACAAAGCAATGGAGCATGATGGGATTCACCCAATAATTCTAAAAGAACTAAGGGTAGAACTAGTGATACCGCTGACTACTCTCTTTAACAAATCATGGGAGTATGGGATGGTACCTGAGGACCGGAGGAGGGCAGATGTGATTCCTCTTCACAAAAGTGGGAGCAGGACAGAGGCAGGAAACTGCAGACCAGTTAGTTTGACCTCAGTGGTAGGGAAAATGATGGAATCACTTCTGAAGGAAAGAACTGTTGAGTACCTAGAGGCCAGTGGGGCACAGAACCCAAGGCATGGATTCACAATAGGAAGATCGTGTCAGATGAATCTAAGAGATTTCTTTGACTGGGTGACCAAAGTAGTAGACCAGGGAGGAGCTGTGACATGGCTTACTTAGATTTTAGCAAGGCATTTGATACAGTCCCACACAAAGATTAATACACAAGTTAGCCAGCCTTGGAGTGGGTCCCAGGTGGTAACCTGGATAAAATTGTGGATAGACAACAGGGTGCAAAGGGTAGTAGTAAATGGAGTCCACAGTGAAGAAAGGAGGGTTACTAGTGGGGTACCACAGGGTTCAGTACTGGGACCGGTCCTTTTAATGTCTTTGTAAGTGACATTGCAGATGAACTGGAAGGAAAAGTATGTCTCTTTGCAGATGACACAAAGATCTGCAACAGGGTTGATACACAAGATGGAGTGGAAAGGATGAGAAGGGACTTGGCAAGGTTGGAGAATGGTCAAATGTATAGCAGCTCAGATTCAGTGCAAAGAAGTCTATGGCAATGCACCTGGGAAGCAAAACCCAGGGAAGAGTACATAATGTGGGTGAGATACTGACAACAGTAAAAATGGAAAGGAGCCTGGGGTAATTATATCAGATGACCTAAACGTGGGCAAGCAATGTGAGAAGGCAGTAAAGAAGGCTGCTGGATACTGGGATGCATAGGAGAGGCATCAATGGTGGAAACCAGGAAGTTGTTATCCTCTGTACAGACAGTTGGTGAGACCCCACCTGGAGTACTGTGTGTAGTTCTGAGATCGCATCTCTGCAAAGACATAGACAGAGTAGAGGCTGTCCAGAGGAAGGCAATCCAAAATGGTGCAGGGTCTGCACCAGAAGACATAAGAAGAAAGACTAACTGAGCTTAGTATGTATACCCTTGAGGAAAGAAGGAAGAGAGGGACATGATAGAAACTTTCAAGTACCTCAAGGGAATCAACAAAGTCCAAGAGGGTAGCGTCTTTCAGAAAAAAAGATGTGCAAGAAAACAGGGGCACAATTTGAAGATGGGGGTGGCTCAGAGGTAACGTGAGAAGTATTTTTCACGGAGAGGGTTATGGATGATGGAACAGCCGTGGAGAATGGAACAGTGGGGGAATCTAAGAATGCATGGGACAGACATGCCAGTCCTAGTGGGGGTAGGAGGAAGTAAGCTATTGGTTGACTAGGATCTGCAGCTTATCTGTTAGGTAGGAAAATAGGCAGACTAGGTGGGCCAAGCGGTCCTTATCTGCTGTCAAATTTTTGTTTCTTTGTTTCTATGTAATAAATTAAAGGCTTCTGGTCTTGGCTGTTCTGCATTACTGTGGTTTTGTACTTATTTAACACATCGCTAACAATATGTCAAAGTTGGTTGGTTCAGCTCGGACTTGGTTACAGTTCATAGATGGGTCCTCAGGGATCAGTCTTGGACCTTTTATTATTTTTACTTTATAGAAATAACTTACCTAAGTCCTGCTCTCCATCAACAAACATATTTGTATACACAGATGACACAATAATGTACACTAGCCACAGTGATGCAGGACAGGCTGTTACAGTCTAACAGCATGATCTCAGTATTGTTCTGAACTTTGGTAGATCTAAGATTACTGCTGAATGAATGGAAAACACAATGGATGTTGTTCACTAGAAAATGTCTGACTAATATGGATTTGGTTTTGAAATCTAATAAAGGAACCGATATACTGTAGCAAGAGTGACTACTTATAAATATCTCAGTCTAATTCTGGGCAAGCAACTATATTTTAGTTCTCACGTGCAATTATTGTCTACTAAGTTAAAAGAATATTCTCTTTGTATTATAGGAATAAAACATACTGAAATTTTGTTACGCTATTCAAAATCCCTTGTTAATTCACTATTCCTATCAGTTCTCGATTATGGTGATTGTATTTATAGAAATGCCACAATTAAAGTTTTGAGCACACTGGACCCTCTCTATCACAGTGTGCTTAGATGTATAACTGGCTGCTATAGAACAAACACCATTGCAGTCTGTATGCAGTCATGGGTTGGAACTCACTGTCATTGCCTAGAATTACATTTGTTTCTTACCCAAATATCTCATAGATACCTTGCACTATAGAAGGAAAATCTTAGTATAGCCTAAGACCAACTAACTTGGTAAGTTTTATCACCCCTAGACAATGAATTAAATTTGGGTATTTTACAATTTCTGCCTCTGTTCCAGATGCCTAGGAATTGATTAATGATATATCTTAAATATGCTCTTTACCTGTTTTAAAACATCTGTTGCTAGAGTGATTCTCTACGCAGCAATTACTACAGGGGCCAGCAAAGTTGTTATTCCACAGGGTATGCTGTATGTATGGACCTATGAAATGCAGTGTGCATCAACTCTGAGAGGGCTAAGGCTATGTTCTGGCATTACAGCAGTTACTGTGAATGGCCAACAAGCTTCCTCCACCACTGAGGTATGCTGTGTGTGCACAGGGCAGGACAGGTCTGGAGCAGCTGCCAATGACAGTTCCCTTCGGCTCTGAGAGGGTCAGGGATGGGTTCTGCCACTGCAGCAGCACCTGTGCAGCAACAGCAGCTTGCTTCTCAAGGAGTATGCTGTGTGTGCACAAAGCAGGTGAAGGGTAGGGTAGCTTCCAATAGCAACACATCTCAGCTCTGGAAAGGTGGAAACTGGTTCTGGCATTCCAGCAACCACTGTGGGGAAACAGTGAGCTGGCTACACCACAAGGTTGTGCTGTGTGTATGCAGGAGGTGCTGGGGTTATGGCAGCTGTCAGAAGTAGTGTGCTTCGCTCTTAGAGGGTTGGAGATGGATTAGGCACCATAGCAACCACTGCTGAAGTCCAGCAAGCTTTGTTCACCACAAGGCAATACTTTGTGCGTGGGAGGCAGTCTAGGGCTGGGGTATCTGGCAATGACAGTGTGCCTCAACTCTGCTATGGCTTGGGCAAGGTTCTGGTACCAGAGCGACCACTGTGAAGAGTGGGCAAACTTTCTCCACCAATGGTTTAAAGGTGTGAGCACAAAGACAGGGGTTGGGGGTAGCTTCCACTGCACAGTACCTCAGCTGTGAAAGGGCTGGGGATGGGTTCTGACATCACAACAACCACTGTGAAGAGTCAGTGAGCCTCCACTAGCAGAGTATGCTGTGTGAATGCAAGGAAGACAAGGTTTGGGGAAAGTTACAGTGGAAGTGTACCTCAGCTGTGAAAGGACTGGGTCTTTGTTCTGGTACCACATTGTCCATTTCAGCGGGGTGGTGACTGTTGAGCTTGTTCCATCATAGTGGTATTCTGTGTGTACAAGTCCACTAGAAGACTACACCAGCACTGAGTGGGTGGAGAAAGGGCAAGGAGAAACAGTAAAATACACCATGCCACTATCATAATAATGCTTGGCTTGGCTCTTGGACCCTGCACTGCAGACCCCCACTACAAGGACCATGGGTTTTAGCAGTGGACTGTGCTGTGAGTGTTAACCTACAAGGTATACCCCCAGGCCTAGGGAGGATGACAGCAGTGGAGGAGAAAAGCTAGATTATGTAAAAAAATAATTGCTTAGTCTCATGCTTGAAGCAACAAACACTTAAGGCAATTTCTCACTACCTCATCCTGCAGGGCTGTCAACACAAGTGCATACTTTCTAGACTGCAGCCTATTATGCTCTAGATGTTTTTAAAGGTGCAATAAAAAACTGTCACTTGAAAAGCTGCAGTGTTTCAAAGGGTTGCTGTATATAAAAAGTATTTTGTAACAGCATGATGAGACCTAATTTCATGAACAGAGTTTCCTGTTGTGGGTGGGTGCAGAGCAGGAGAAGTAATCGAGTTGACCAGCAGATGACAGAGTAGCCATATCAGAAGAGATCTGCACCCGCCTTTCTGTAGTTACCAAACTCCAGAGCCCTGCATTAAAGGAAGTTGCAGATGCCAAGCAGACTCAAGAACAAGCTCCTTAAAAACGTATGAAAACTGTAAGCAAACCAGGTTAATCCTTTGGATTTTAACAACACCTGAAGGTAGGATTTTAGATTCATAATCACTTTCAGGAATATTAATTATTGCAAGCATTACTCAGTGAGACTGAAACCATGTCTGCTACATACTAAACTTTCTTTTCAGCTACTTTCTATGATGTGATCTATCGGTATGCCTAAATCATTGTAGCTTTCAAATCAGAAGCTGTGTAACTGCCCAGCTGTGGAAACAGTTCTAAACATAACATATTTAAAATAAGAAGGAGAACATGTTTTAAAAGAAGTTTTGTACACAGGATTTTCCACACTACAGAGTAAACAAATGCAGGCATTTAACACAGTAAGGAAAATGAAGACACGTATTTTTAAAGTGATATCCATACTTTGCATATGAATGCTGTGTGTGGAAACAAAAATATATATTTGTTTTCAGCTCCTTGTTGAACTCACTTTAAACTTGTTTGTGTTTTAACTTCAGAATACAATAGTCAAAATGGAATGACAAATAAATCATAGCTAGCCTCTTCACAGCAGGTGTGAAACTGCACTCATGCTATAAAAAGCATGAAATGGTGAAGTCTGAAGCCATCATTTAGAGTAGACATTTATCAAATCTCAGAATGTTTATTTAGCTTGGTAGAACATTTTATTTATTAATATCCTGCAAAGCGATCAGGAAAATCAGACTATGGTATTATTGAATTTATTAAAATGCACAGTATTGTTTTGTTCCCAGCTAGATGTCAGCATTGTAATCACAGAGGTGTGTATTTTAATGTATTTGACTTTTTCTTCTGAGTCACATGAAAAACCAGGGATTCCTGCAGACCTGCAGAACTCTGAGCTGTGTCTCTGGCTGCAGCTAGATTTTAACAAATCCAATCTTTACAAGAAAAAACAATTGGTTTGTTACTTTTAAACATATTGACAAGTAGTCTACTTAATAATTAGTTGCTCTGTGGAGAACACAACTTGCCTGGAAAAGATTGCAAGTAAAATTGAACCTTTATTGCTCTCTCAGTGAAAGTGAGAGGTATATAGCTGTTGGGTAGGGTTTGTTGGATAGAAAGGGAACTAGATACTTTGAATTTCGAAAAAAGCAGCTCAGGAGAGACAACTGATGCCATTATATCCTCCAACCAAGTACTGCACATGCAAGTATTATGGCCTCACAGTGCTGGACAGCAGAGCTGCACTCCTTACAGGTAAAATATGTTAAATGTGCCAATTGTATTGTGCAAAACAAGAAAAGGCAACAGAAGCTCTCATTCCTAATAACCTGACATTTCATTGAACCCATGAGCTTTAACAAAAGCTCATGTCATAGGTAGGCTGCCTGTTTAAATACATACAGGTATTAAAGTGATGGTACTGAAATAACTTTATAGACACAGTGGTGCAAATCATATGTTAAAAATACTCAGGCTAATACTCTAAAACAACAAACTTTGGTCAGAGCCGATATGGCTGTGCAGAGTTTTATGAGGGCCTGAGTATGCTGTGCTCGAGACAGTGATGATGACAGAAATGCCCACGGTGATACTCGACATGCACAGTCTGACTCGTGGCCATCTTGTGCATGGTGGCCATCACATCTCAGCTGAACAAAAAAGAAGTGCCCAGCATGGTGGGTGTGTTTATGTAGCCAGTAGAGGAGAAGGGATGCATAAACACAACCACTGGAAATTGTGCCAGACCACTGTGGAAGCATACCACACAGCAGTCCAGTCACATGCTTCCACAGTGCTGCTAAACAGAATCATAACAACATGTCTGTGAAGCTCTGCCCACGCAGCTGTACAACTGTGATACAACCAGTGCTACAGTATGTCCCAAACCAGTGCTATGTCCCAATATTGCCTTAATTTTTAACTACATTCTCTCTGAAGGCATTTTCATTCAGAACTTCATTCAGGAAAATCTGCACATTTTACAGCTAGAGCCTAAGCTGAAAAGATATGCTGACCCCCCATGCATGACAAACCAGAGGGAAAACTTATCTGACTTTGATGTGCACAGCCTACATGTTACTCCCACTGTTGACACAAACAGACCTCCACTTTCAGTTGGCACAAACAAGTGTGGGTCATGTAATTAATCTTTTTTTTACTTTGTTTTATCCTCCTAACTCTGCTGCCTTGGATCCCTCATTCAGAACTCCCCACTGCACCTCTATATGTCCTTAGTAGGAGTTCATGTAAATTCTGTAACTGCTTAGCAGTGGGCAAACCTTCCTAGTCCCAACCCTGGCCACTTGTTTGACATCAGATCTTTATTGGCTATAACATGACCAGTGTGATATATATGGATGTTTGCATCAGCAACCTCTTTTATATAGGAAAACAATTCAGAAGTTTAAGGAACATATACAGTAGGACGACATCAACATTCCATTGAAATGAAAGACAGTGAAAATGCACTGTCAGCACTCATTGATGCTAACATGGGGAGTCATCACAAATTCACATTTCATGGTGTAGAATCCATAAAAATTGAAAAAAGAGTAGGAGACTTGAACAATCTCTTCCTCAAAGGGAAGCAGAAGAAACTTGAAAAGAAGGTTTTGAGTTACAGTAAATGAAACTTTACAATTAACCCATTTCTTGTAGATACTATAGCAGTTTCTTGATTTTCATGTCTGTACAAAACTTTTTGTCTTTGACTCATATATTGAATATGTTGTTTAAATCATTAGCTATCCTGTAAAGTATGTTAGTCAGTTAGTATCCCTATTTGACTTTCCTAGTATGTAAATTACTACCAACTTTTAATATCATATTACTAGGGCATTTACCAGGTATTTGGTCTTTGGTATTGCAATTCTATTCTTCTTTTTCCTTCCTCCCCTTTCTTCCTCTTGTCTTTCATCTCTATCCCACCCTCCCATGCTGGTGACAGGTTGTCCACTTGCACTTAACTGTTTTGATATACTGTACACAAGGATTCGTATTGAGTGTTATTATGCCATTAATTGTAATAAAGTATTAGTGTTTTGTTATAAGAGATATTAACCTGGGTATTTTTAACATATGATTTGCACTAGTAAGTCTATTAAGTTATTTCAGTGCTGTCACTTTAATACCTGCATATGTTTAAACAGGCAGCCTAGCCATGATGTGAGCCTTTGATAAAGCTGCAAGATTCTGTGTAAACATCAGGCTTTGAAGAATGATGACTTCTTTCATCCTTTTCTTGTTTTGCACAATGATCTTTGCAAATTTAATGACTTTTACCTGTGAGTAGTGGTGGGCTAAGTGGCTGTAATTCACTCTGTGAAGTGATTCATGGAGTAATGTGGAATCCATGAGTAATCTGCAATGTGAAGTGGAGTACTTTGCATCGTAATGAGGAATGTGAAGTCCATTAAAACAATTACTTTGCAATACTCCACCTTCCCCAACCACTTTCCCACCAATTTTAATGCAAAGTACATGAAATCAATATAATTTCGCATCATTTCGCCTTATTATTGAGCTCCAAGATGAATTTTGCAGTTGTTCATGGCTTGCAGGTCACATGGGCTCTAGATTGTTCTGCACAGCCTCAGTTCTAGGTAGTGTGTAGGTAGCTGTAGGAGACGTTTGCTGTCAGAGCTCTTCATGGCCTAAACCTCTAAAAGCTGTTAAAACACCATTTTGAGTAATTTTGTTTGCCTCAAAATTTAATGCATCGATTGTAGGAAACCCTCCAGTGCTCATATCATTGAGTGTTTATTGTCTGTGTGTGAATTTTTGAATGTTCATTTAGAACATTCGGTCTGTGTACTGACAGACACTGGAAGTGTGCTTTGGGGGGGTGTATCTGTAGTGTAGGTAGATTAACTTGGAGAAAAAGCAGTTCTTTCTTTTAATTACATTTTTCTTGTATAACTGTGTTAATGTAAACACAGTAATATTTTCAGTAATTCTTGACATTTGTTTGATGATTGTTGTGGTGCAGCAGTGCAGAATTTCAGTTTGTTTAAAATACATGTTATATTTCTGAAGTTTTCAGTTTGCTGTGCTTTATTTGTAGTGTAGTGTGTGTGTGTGTGTCTGTGCGATGTGTGCCATCAAATCAGACACATTTTATTGTGCCACACAGTAATTGCAGCAGTGTGAACCTGCAATCTACTGCACCTCATGATTTTTTTTGTACTACTTGTGATATCTTTACTGGTAGTAGTGGACTGTTCCTTCAGTATACTGCCCCCCACCCCTGCCCCAACTGGCAAAGATATTCTTTTCCAGATTTGGATCTGTGACTTGTGAGCACTGGTTAGGTGTTGTGCCTTTGCATCTGCATCTCTTGAATGTGCAGTGCAATCTTAAAGGGACACTGTCAACCTGTCTTTCATCATATTATTTCTAGTCAAAACCCCACATTTTATGATTGCTTACCTTCTCTAAAATGCACTGATGTTGCTGTTTGTTTTGTCTGTCTCCTTGTTTAGTAGAACTGGAATGCATGACAAAGTATGTTTATAAACAACCTTGTTTTGTTTACAGTCCTGGATCTGTTCTTATGCATGCTTTCTGAACATTAGAAACACACCCAAACAGTGCAGTCACTCATAAGGCAGTAGCCTCCTGAATTCCCACTGCATCATGAGGGCTAGACTGTGCTGTGGGTGTTCCAAGTCCAGAAAAGATGCATTTGGAGTTCATCAAGGAATGCAAACAAACCTGTTCTGTGTGGTAACACCAGTATGTTAGAAGTCTGTTTTCATTTTTATAAAGAAAATAAGAGACAGAACCAAACTACCCGCTACATCAGCAATCTTTACAGAATTCTGGCAATCATAAATGTGTTTTTTTTTCAACTAGGGACACTTTGAGACTTAAGGAGGGTTGACAGTGTCCTTCAATCTGTCTGTGCAGTTGCATCTCTTTAGGGCCCAATCTCCATCTGTAACTTAAGTCACAGTTGTTTGTTTGGCTTCCTTCAGAGTACTGCCAAGGGCATTCCCATCTCGTACTGCTACCCTGACTTGATCTGCTACCTATTTCTCACTGCCTGTCTGCTGCTAGCTCAACTCTCTCCTCCATTTTCTCTAGGACTAGTGTCAAGTAGGTGACTAATTTCTAAAATACTATTAATATACTGCATATTGGGCTTCTTGGCTTTCTGCTTGCCAGCTTTATGGCTTTTCATGGACATCTGTATTTTTCATCCAGCCCACCCCAACTCCAGCAGCTATTAAATACACAATAGGACATGCCCTTGTGTTACTTTGTTTTTATTGGCTTCCTACAGCCTATCCTGTAGGCAAGCAGCTACTAAAAATCAGCTTCCTTCTGGTGCTGTATCAGTCAGGATGCACCTACCTTTCTCCTTCTTGGGTGTTAGTTTCCTACACTATACAGCTAGTTGTGCTGTACCTTTGCTGACCTCTTTTCTAGATCTGATTCCTGCCTTGCTCTCCCTGGCACTTTCTCTTGATGACTTTTTCTTGGGAACCAGAGTCTACTATTTTAATTTTACAGCTAAACAGAATTTAGGCCCACACTGCCTGCCCCGACCCTCGCCTCTATTAAATACATGTAACCCCATACAAATGGGGGTTCCCAAAAAGCCTCTATAAGACTTGACTAAGTGTTTCCCTGCCTGTTGGCGTCGCTTAAGCCGTTAAATATGGTTCCAAGTGAGTGCTGTTTGAGTCTCCACATACTGTCTCTTTAAGAGCTGTCTGCTTACAGACTTAATTAGTTTGTATGGGGGACCGTGTATTTAATGCTTGACTCCTACCCAAGCTGCTGTCAAATCACTCCATTTCTGCAGTTGCTAAGAGTGCAGAGGGAACCTAAATGAAAGATGTAACTGTTTGCCTGAATCCAGTTAGAGTGTTAAGTAAAATGCAATTTGTCTAACCTGCCTTTCTTGTAGCTGGGACTCTGTGTGTTTTGCCCTCCATTTTGAATCAGAACTGCTGAATGGGTCCAATCAGTGTGGGGGCCTCTAAATGGAGTTTGTTCGACCAACCAGAAATCGGACTCTCTTGGAGCCGGCTTACATGAGGAGATATAGCTAGTAATTCTGGGAAGTGAAGTTCTGGACCTTGACACCTATTTGCACCAACGGGAGAGTTCTGAGTGATTGACAGCTGAGTCCAACAATTGGATCGGGTAGTGCCCAAAGATAATGCTCTGCCTTGCGACTGGACAGATCAGATCAGCTGTGACCATGAGGAGAGAAGGAGCCTCGACTTCTTCACTGTATAGTTTCACACGGAAGTGCGTGAGAGGCCTAAAGTTAGGCTGTTGCATTGCCAAGCTGACTCAGACTGAATCCGAGACTATGAAGAGGAAGAGAGACTGAAAGAGTAGAAACCAGGCTGACCCTGTAGAAGGCTGGAGAAATTGCTGAATCGCTCTCGGTCTGTCAGGATTGAAGCTGCAGTGTGAACTCCGGGTGTTTGCAGTAGGTGCGATCAGGACCTGACAGCAGCTGCCAAGTATAGTAATTTCCTTTACATATAAATCTGTGGAATGCTTGTGAGGAGTAGCTAGTCTGGCTCTCTTGTCACCGTGCAGTGTAGACTGAAAGTCAAGCTGAAGGCATTCGGACTGAATCTGTCTGCTGTTCAAAGCTGTGTGGCCTGGCTTGTAGAAACTCATCTCTCTGCTGTGTATGTCTGACAATCCAGAACTACCATCAGCACCAGGTTTTCAGTGTGGGTATTGTGAGTACTAATCAGGGCATCCACTGTGACTGGTTAACCATGAACAGTGTTTCATCTGATTCTCTTTCCTTCATTTCTCAAAGACTGAGCCATCCGGCTCGGATTGCAATTGGGTGTTGTGCATATTTTTCTCTACAGGGCCCCATCCATCTACACCTGCCGCCAACCCGGCAACGGACCTGGCTAGCCCGCCAATCTGGGTACCCAGAGTGTGACTTTTTAGACCCTGTAAAGTGCACAGTACTGTGATTTAATTCTACAAATTAACCTGATCTCCCCCTCCCATGTTTTAGTACCCTTAAATAAACCAGATTTGATGTTGTTAAACTTTAAACTGTTTGAAGTGTCAGTACCTACATATCAAGCATTGTATTGGTTGTTGTATGCTGATTGACAATATTTTACAGGGGTCCTCAGAGACAAACCTCAGAATCAGTCTCAAGGGTAAGTGGTACTCTATGATTGAGCAGTGTGTACATGTGGGGTGTTGAGATTGTAACTTCTGTGCATTGTGTGAGCCACTAGAGGGAATAAAAGGTGGTCTCAGTGTCCCAGAGGGCTGTGACTAAGCTAGTCTAACCACTACAAACCCTGACCTCTGGGTGGAGGTACCCATCATAGATCCTAGGCCCTTAATCTGTCAGTAGTCAAGCAGGCAGAGGTAGTAGCCCTTTGGATAGCGCCACCTGGGGTTACATCTTGGAGGCACTGCTGAGAGTTGCATCCTCTAGTGACCAAGTGTGGAAGTACCCATTATGTTTAACTTAAAAAGAAAATGGAGGAGTACCACTCCTAGTTAAAACTTGACCCATTAAGATGATGGTACACAAATTCATGGGGTGGTGTGAAGCTAAAGAAATGGATTCCCAAAACCTGTTTTATTGCTGGATGTCCCATTGGGGATTAAAAGCACTGACATTGTCTCTACTGTAGAACATGTTAAGTGTATGGGCAAGGTGAAATTAAAAGGGCAATATGCCAACTTCTCGAACAAACCCTTCAAGTGCTGCTTTCATGCAGTATCCCGATAGACCCTGAGAAGGTGCCCAGAAGGGATGGAGGGTTATTCACACACATAGTGGTTTTGCCACCCCGGGTGGTCCCCTAGTACCAATAGCTTTAAGAAAACTGCTCAAACTGTTAGTACGTGAGGGGAGAACCGCTCAGGAACCGTAAAAGTATTAGACTTCTCAGAGATCACACTTCCCTGCCTTCCTCAGGTACATCTCCCAGGTCCTGTAAGAGCTCCATACTAGCCACACCCCTATTGTTATTCCCCCATTCAACTGGATTCCTATCAGAGATTAAGACTTTTCTCGGTACTGTTCCAGTGCCTTCGGGAAGATGATTTGGAGACTTGGATGGGCCATGCTACCCTTTAGTACAAGAGTGGCAGTGTTCGAGGGGAGAAGAGAAACGGTTGATGGAAAGTTTGAGGGTCCTGCACTGGAAGCCATTTGATTTCTATGGGCCACTAGCCGGAGGCCACTGCAGCAGAATATCTTTCCGCTTGGAGGGGTATTTGGCAGTACAGAAACCAGAGATGATCTATATGGAAGTTCATGTCAGCTAAACAGTGGAGAAATGAGAAATTGTCTACTTTTGTTACCAGGATGGAAAGGGCTTTGCAAAAGAACCACCAAAAGGGGAGTGCCTGCCAACGCTTAAACCAGGTCCGACTAGACCATATATTTTAGTCAGCAAGATTTTCAAGCTTAATATTGCTGAAACTCAAATTGCAAGACAGGAGGGCCAACCCTCCCAAGTATTGCCACTTGATGAGAGAGATCCGTGAGATTGAAACTGATGAAGAAGGATGGGAACCCTATGCTGGGGCGGTTAACCCTTGTCCGACCCCTGAAAAGAGTAAGTCAGATGAGGCTCAACAGCTGAGAGGTTTGATTAAGGAATTGACTGAGACCTACAGGGAACCAGATCTGTATCAGGCTCCCACTGAACCTAAACATGGAGTGGGAGTGCATGTTGCTTCCCTGAAACCCAGATTGAGAGCAACCTGAGAGCAGAAATAAGGGACTTAAGAGAGATGGTGAGGGAACTGCAATGGGCTGCTCTCACCCCCAATAGAAGTGGAGACCCAGAGGTCCAACAGGGTAAACCCCAGTTCAAGAAGAACCCTGCAGGGCCCCAGAGATGTCTAACCAGATAAGAGATCCCTTCCTTCAAGGACAACAGAGACACTAAGTTCTGCTACCGTTGTGGAGAGGATGTACACTTGCAGTCTGCTGGTCGGCTGCCAGAGAACTTGAGAAAAGTTACTAACAGGTTGGTGGCCTGGCATCACAAAACCTATGCCCAGTCACCAGGGGAAGCCACCAGGAAAAGTTTTGCCACCAGGGCCAATGCCCGATCGACATCTCAATTTATGCCCCGAATTTTCCGAGGTGTTGGGTCCCTCCATGGAGGCTACTGTGAAAGTGAATGGGGTACCCACAAGAGCTGTGTTAGACAGTGGCTTCCAAGTGACAGTTATGTTTCAGGACTGGTATCAGAACATTTGTCTAATGTACCCTACAACCCTTGGAAGGACTACATGTTTGGGGCTTGAGTGAGAAGGCCTACCCTATTCTGGCTATATCCGAATTTGGTTGTCCTTTCCCACCTCTGTGGCTGGAGTGGCAGAGCAAGTGAAAACCTTAGCCTTAGTGTGTCCCCCTACTGGACTGTATAATGGGGTTCCATTGCTGATTTTAACTAATGCACATATGTTTGGGTGACTGGCACAGTTGTGTTATGAAAACAAGAGTCCTGGACTGGTAGGGCCCTAAGAATTCGGCCTTGATCAAGAAGGCCTATGAGGCACAGAGAGATGCTGACAGAATGGAACCAGAGGAACCGGCTGGGGTTGTCTGGAAGAAGGATCCTGAATCTCTGCTTTTGGCATCAAATGCCCAATGTGTCCTGCAAGGAGAGGTTCATATGAAAAGGATGTCTAGAACAAAATATTAATGCTGGATGCACCAGGAGATGGAAAACTGCCGAGGGGTTGCTGGTCAAGCCAAGTATTCTGCCTGCTAGAGCCCATGCTTTGCCAGAAGAGTGATGGTTCAAGTTCACAACGTGTCTGACAGGGAGATTCAAGTAAACCAGGTTGCACCCTGGCCACTGTGCATTGTGCAGATACTGCCATGCTACCCAGTAACAAGAGTTCAGGAAAAGTGAAAAGTAACGCCTGACTTGTTTGATTTCGCAACTCCCTATTGCCAGCTGAATGGAAAGTGAGAATCAGTAAGAAGCTTGCACAAAGGGACCAGGTGTTCTCTTTAAAGAAGTGGGACATAGGCTGCATGCAGGGGCTGAGCACCATATCTGGCTGCAGGATTATAGGCCATTTGGTGAGAGGTCTTGATGCCTGGCACCTGCTGACATAGATGATGTGAGGTGACATCTGCAAGAGAAGTTAGCTGCTGGAGTAATACAAGAACTCGAAGCCCATATGCCTCTCCATTGTGGTAGTGAGAAAGAAGATTGGGACTGTGAGGATGTGCGAGATTATCGCACTTAAACAGTGGACTATCCCTGATCAGTATACAATGCCATGCATTCAAGATGCTTTGGACTGCCTTAACAGTAGCAAGTGGTTTTCAGTGCTGGATCTTTGCAGCGGGTACTACCAGATCCTGATGGCCCCAGAAGACCATGAGAAGGCAGTCTTTATCTGTCCGCTGGGTTTTATGAATTCATGAGGATGCCTCAAGGATTTCCAGTGCCCCAGCCACTTTTCAACGGTTGATGGAGCGTGCAGTGGGGACATGAATTTATTGGAGTGCCTGGTGTATTTGGATGATGTTATTATGTTTGGCAGCTCGCTGGAGGAACATGAGGGCAGATTGTTCAAGGTGTTGGCCCGACTAGAAGACTGACCTGAAGTTGTCCATTGATAAGTGTCAATTCTTTCAAACATCCGTGAAGTATGTGTGGCACATAGTTTCTACTGAAGGGATAGAGACAGACCCGAGTAAAGTTGAGGCCCTGACTACCTTGCCACAGCCCCAAATCTAAAAGAACTGCAAAGATTCCTGGGTTTCTGTGGTAATTATCGCATGTTCATCAAGGACTATTCAAGAGTGATCCACCCTTTACTTAACCTCACTCAAGGGTACCCTCCAACCCACAAAGATAACAAAAATCAGTGCCCTTTGAGACTGAGAGAATGTATTTTATCCAAATGAAGTATTTGGGGCCCGCTGGACTCCTGATTGTAAGGCTGCTTGTCATGAGATCATATACAACTTACCCACGCCCAGTATTGGCTATGCAGATCCAACAAACGTTATGTCCTGCACACTGATGCTAGTTTGAAAGGGTTGGGGCTGTGTTATACCAGGAGCATGAGAATGGTTTAAGACCCATGGCTTTTGCCAGCAGGAGCCTGACCCTTCCGAAAAGAACTATCCGATACAAGTTAGAATTCCTAGCTCTGAAGTGAGCCATTGTGGAAAAATTCCATGAATACTTGTATGGGGCTAAAATACTGGTAAAGCTGACAACAATCCCTTGACTTATGTCCAGACTTCAGCTAAATTAGATGCCACAGACCATATGTGGCTTTCTGCATTATCTACATATGACTACGCTGTTGAATACAGAGCAGGCCTGAACCACATAGATGATGATGCTCTCACAGAGGCCTGTCCCCAGAATGACTGGATCAGACTGTCAGAACCTGATATTCGAGCAGTCTGCCAGAAGTTTGACAGAGAGGAACAAATGTCCACGGATGCAGTGGACTGTATGGTGGATTGTTTGGGACCCTCTGAAAATTGCATTCTGGCTATTTATTGCCACTTCTCTGCCTTGGACATTGGTGCTTACCTCATTTCAATAATGTCAGTATTCAGCGGGCTCAATCCGAGATCCCATGATCAAATCAGCTCTAGAAGCCCTCCAAGCAGGGAAAGATGTGTCAAAGTTACGTTCCACTGATTCGAGAACTGCATTGTTATACAAAGAAGGTTCTAAGTTTAAATTGATCAATGGGCTATTATACAGAGAGACAATAGACAGAGGGGACAAATAGACAAGCAACAGTTAGTTTTGCCTACTGCCTTCTGAGACTTGGTTCTGAGGTCCCTACACAACCACATGGGGCACCTTGGCATAGACAGAACACTTGACTTGGTGAGATCCAGATTTTATTGGCCTAAAATGGGGGTTGATGTCGAACAACACATTAGAACTTGTAGTCACTGCTTACAGAGAAAAGCTTTGCCACAAAGGGCTGCCCTCTTGTTAACATCACCACCAGTGCCCCATGGAACTGGTCTGTATTGACTTTCTGGAGTTTGGAGCCAGATCGAAGAAACATTAGTAATGCGCGTGGTCACTGACCATTTCACCGATGTGCCCAAGCTTTTCCCACAGGGACCAGAAGGCCTCAACTGTGGCCAAAGTACTTATAGAAAACTTTTTGTTCACTATGGGGCACCACAAAGAATCCATTCTGATCAAGGAAGGGACTTTAGAGTCGTATGATCAAAGAGATGCTTTCTCTGTGTGGAGTGCGAAGTCCAGAACCACACCTTATCACCCCAAGGGGACCCACTTCCTGAACACTTCAACTGCATTCTGCTAGAAATGCTGGGCACCCTTCACCCCAAAGTCAAGCCTAGATGGAGCCAACAAATCAGCACCCTGGTACATGCCTACAACTGCACTAAAGTGATGCCACTGGGTTCTCCCTACCGCCTGATGTTTGGAAGAGAAGCCTGACTGCTGGTAGATGTGTGTTTGGAGTTTCCTCTGATGGGGTTCAAGCAGCTAATCATTTACAGTATGTGCAAAGTTAAAGGCCCAGCTAAATTATACGTACCAACTGGCTCAAACCATGGCTGCCAAAAGAAATCTGGCCAACAAAGAAAGGTATGATAAAAAGTGAAAGCAGTGGAACTCCAGGAGTTAGATCGGTGTTGCTAAGAAATCTGGGACTGCATGGCAAACACAAGATTGCCGATAAGTGGCACCATCTCCACCACATTGTGGTAGGCAGACTAGATGATCTGCGTGTACAAAGTAAGGCGGAGAATTACTCGAAAGATGTGAAAACCATGCATAGAAATCATTTACTACCCATTGGACAAATCGTGATTGAGTCTGAGCCCCAGAAAATTCCCCTCTGGACCAGTGACTGAGAGCGACTGCTAAGAAAAATCAAGAAAGTCTGCAACCACAGAAGCTGAGTTAAAGTATTCCCCCACAGTCCCAGTTGAGCGTGACAGTCAATCCATGTCAGAGGAAAGTGAGTGTGGCTTTGAATACTACCCTTCTTACGAACTGAGTCAATTGTTTCAGGGCAATCCCTAGTCAATCCTGGAGATGAAGCTGGGCCTTCTGGACTGTCTGTGCCCCCAGTTTTGTCCCTGGGCCAATACTCCCAGAAAGTGAAGTGCAAAGCATCAAGTCAGATGAAATGGAATCATTGTGTGTGGTTGAACTGTTTGAGCTTTCAGAGGAGGAAAATGATGAACAGGAACAGACTGGTGATATACCAGAACAAGAAGAGTGTGTTGAGTGCCCTGACAGTTTACTGCCAATGTCAGAAAGCTCTCCATGTGAGCCAAGTGTTGTGGACTCAGAGGTTGTAACTCCTGGAGCTGAAAGTGCCCCAAGTACTAGCTCTCTACCCCAATGGAGACTCCCCTAGCAAGTAAAGACAGTGCTGAAAGTGAGTCTCTAAGTGCAGAGACTGTAACAGTTCCCCTAGAGGGACTGGTCGAGCTGTGAGGCCTGTGGTGACGTTTAAGCTAAGAGTCCCTGGGCAGACCTGTGGACCTGCCCCTTAACGTGTTTATAAGGGTGTATGTGACCCGAGCTTGTTGCCCAAACTAAGTCTGGGAAATAATTCCAGATTACTTGTATTGCCCTCTAAGTATGGTGTCCCTGCCCGTCCGGCCCCAGGGTAGCTGATAGGAAGGGCCCTCTTTTCAGTTTCATGTGCAGGAAGGGTGACCTGATGCTGAAATGTTGTTGTATATACAATATGGCAATCTGTGGTAAGCTGTGAAATACAGAATAAGTACTTATGATCAAGAGCTAACATATGATTGTGATTTAAAGAATGCAAATCTAACTGTTAGTAATGTAAATGCATTTAGTAGTTGTTTTAACATGATCATAAGGGTAACTACTTGACGCGGATGCAAGTTCTTTTCAGGCCAGGAAGGGTGTGTAACCCCTTACTAATGGGGTTCGGAAAGCCTCTATAGGGCTTGCTTAGTGTTTCCCTGCCTGCTGGCATTCGCGTTTAAGCCATTAAATGTGGTTCCAAGTGAGTGCTGTTTGAGCATCCACGCACTGTCTCTGTAAGAGCTGTCTGCTTGCAGACTTAGTTTGTATGGGGGGACCACGTATTTAATGCTTGACTCTCACCTGAGCTGCTGTAAAATCCTCCGTTTCTGCAGTTGCTAAGAGCGCAGAGGAGCCTAAATGAAAGATGTAACTGATTGCCTGAAACCAGTTAAGACTGTTAAGTAAAATGCAGTTTGTCTAACCTGCCTTTCTTGCAGCTGGGACTCTGCATGTTTTGCCCCTCCATTTTGGATCAGAA
The DNA here is from genome assembly GCA_016271365.2 of Neoceratodus forsteri. NCBI lineage: Eukaryota > Metazoa > Chordata > Ceratodontiformes > Ceratodontidae > Neoceratodus > Neoceratodus forsteri. The sequence continues at coordinate 1,026,066,639 of CM028129.1, forward strand.
CTGCTGAATGGGTCCAATCAGTGTGGGGGCTTCTAAAATGGAGTTTGTGCGGACCAACCAAATTTGGACTCTCTAGGGAGCCGGCTTACCATGAGGAGATATAGCTAGTAATTCTGGGAAGTGAAGTTCTGGACCTTGCGCCTATTTGCACCAATGGGGAGAGTTCTGAGTGATTGACAGCTGAGTCCAGCAATTGGACTGGGTGGTGCCCAAAGAGAATGTCTGCCTTGCGACTGGACACATCAGATCAGCTGTGACCGTGAGGAGTGGAAGGAGCTCCGAGCTTCTGCGCTGTATATTTTCGTGCAGGAAGCACGTGAGAGGCTAAAGTTGGGCTGTTGCTTGCCAACCTGACTCAGACTGAATCCAAGCCTACGGAGAGGAAGAGAGGCTTAAAGAGTGGAAACCAGGCTCACCCTGTAGAAGATTGGAGAAATTGCTGAATCGCCTCGGTCTGTCAGGAATTGAAGCTGCAGTGTGAACTCCCAGGTGTTTGCAGTAAGTGCGATCAGGACCTGAAAGCAGCTGCCTGGTATAGTAATTTCCTTTACATATAAATGTGTGGAATGCTTGTGAGGAGTAGCTAGTCTGGCTGTCTTGTCACCGTGCAGTGTAGACTGAAAGTCAAGCTGAAGGTATTCGGACTGAAGCCGTCTGCTGTTCAAAGCTGTGTGGCCTGGCTTGTAGAAACTCATTTCTCTCTGCTGTCTGTGTCTGGCAATCCAGAACTACTATCAGCACCAGATTTTCAGTGTGGGGTATTGTGAGTACCAATCAGGGCATCCACTGTGACCAGTTAACCATGAACAGTGTTTCATCTGATTCTCTTTGCTTCATTTTCTCAAAGACTGAGCCATCTGGCTCCAGATTACAATTGGGTGTTGTGCATATTTTTTCTCTACAGGGCCCCATCCATCTGCACCTGCCGGCCAACGCGGGCAACAGACATAGCTAGCCCCCAACCTGGGTACCCAGAGTGTGACTTTTAGACCCTGTAAAGTGCACAATATTGTGAATTAATTCTCCAATTAACCTGATCTCCCTCCCATGTTTTAGTCCCCTAAATAAACCAAATATGATGTTGTTAAACTTTAAACTGTTTGAAGTGTCAGTACCTACATATCAAGCATTGTATTGGTTGTTGTATGCTGATTAACCTTATTTTACAGGGGGTCCTCAGAGACAAAACCTCAGAATCAGTTTCGAGGGTAAGTGGTACTCTATGATTGAGCACTGTGTACATGTGGGGTGTTGGGATTGTAACTTCTGTGCATTGTGTGAACCACTAGAGGGAATAAAAGAGGGTCTCAGTGTCCCAGAGGGCTGTGACCAAGCTAGTGTAACCACTACAAACCTGACCTTTGGGTGGAGGCACCGCCATAGAACCTAGGACCCTTAACCTGTCAGTAGTCAAGCAGGTAGGGGTAGTATCCTTTGGGATAAGCGCCACCTGGGGTTACATGCACAATAGTCACGCCACACTTGCTAATTCCACCACTTCAGCTACAAACTGTCAATAGCCAATTAAAGCTGTACTACCTGTTCTGTACCCACCAAACATAGTGGTTAACTGTACAGCCTCACTTTGGCACCAGTGTGTCAGGCTTGACGACTGAATCAAGCTGCCATGTCCCCTATCAAGGGGTGCTATCTCCTTCTGCTCCTTGCTACCTGGCTTGATACAGCTGGCACCAGATGCCTAGCTGGGCTACTGCTACCCCTCTGAACCAGTACTGGGTAGTTCTTGGCTGTCAAATGCACCTTCAGAAACTGCCTCTCTGGCTGTGGGCAGCGACTCTCCGGCCTTACCCTACAAACACAGGTGGTCATATGCCATCCCCTAGCACAGGGGTAGTAACAGTTAGTTATACCTAATAATTAAACCAGTGTCTAACCACCTGAATCACCTGAAGCCTTGACAGCGAAGGTACTGAGCCGAATTAGCACAAACCTTTCTGCCAGAAAGGTCATCTTTATGTCCTGTTCCTCTCTGGCAACATTCACTCAAACCCAGGCCCAATTACTTCAATGGGCCCTGATGTTCATAAGGTTAGAGCCTAAAATGGCTTCACTGAACATCTACAGTTTAGCCACAAAATTTGACCAACTAAGGCATGGATGGCCTCCATACCCCGACTTCTTCTGCCTAATGGAGACCGGTTGACCAGTAGGATTAAAGATAGCGAAGTTGCCCTCAAGGCTTCCAAGCATACAGGATTGATAGACTAGGTAAGAGAGGCGGGGATGCCAGGGACTCTCTGCAGTGCTCCGTCCTCCCTGGAACCAAGGCGGCTGAGGACCATGAGATAATAGTGATAAATGCACAGGCAGGTCAGAATGGCAAAACTCTCACCCTTGCCACAATCTACCTATCCCCAAGAAAGCCACAGTAGGCCTTTCCACAATTATGGATGTTGTCAGCACCCTTCCAAAGGGATGGAGCTCGTCATTATTGGGGACTTTAACATAAACTGGGATGGAAAGGAGGCTGCCCTTTCAGGGATCTGATAGCCACCCAACCTGACCCAACTTGTCACCTGCCCCACCAGACAAAACTATAAGACAGGAAACAGTGCCCTCCTGATTGGGTCCTAGCAAGCTCACCATCCCGGATAGCTGAGATCAAGGTTCTTTTCAAGCACGCTAAGTGATCACTCCCAATCACCTTCCTGTGGTCTAATAAATTTACAAAAGCCCACCCATCCTCATTGAAAGCAGGGTCTTGAGGAAGGGTAAATTTGAAACCCTCAAATCAGCTTTTTGCACTACATGACTGGACTCCTATCGACCTGGCACTGACCCTTGATCAGGCCCTCAGTTACTTCAGTTTAGGCTTTAGCTCATCTTTGACATCTATGCCCGCTCACGAAAAAGAAAAATTCGGGGCAGACAAATGGCTGGATTGATGGGGAGCTCCACTCCACCTGAAAGAAAGGGTCATACTCTGGGAGAAGGCCAGAAATATAGGTAGCGACATGACTACCAATGTTACAGAATGGCCAGGAACCGCTGCACTAAGCTAATCCGACTCCAAGCCAACTATCATAAGGCCCAGCTTTGCAATTCTTGGGGTGATGGGAAAAGATTCTAGGCTAACATCAAGAGCATCCTTGGAATGGAGGACAAGAAGCACCCTCAGCTGCTCAGTATCAGTAACACTCCCACTACAGACCTTCTAGCTATTGCGGAAGCCTTCAGTAAGGCCTTCACCGATCTTACCCCAGTGCTACCACCTCCTTTTTTCAGCCTGGTTTGAACTATTCTAACAACATATCTACGAGTGTACTCACCTGACCTTCTAATTTAAAAGGGTGATGGTGAAGGATGCCTAACTATGGTCAAGAAAATACTAGGTAAGACCAGACTGGGCAGTGACAGGATGGACATAAATCTTCTATCCATCACCCTGGATGTTCTTTTAGTGCCCATTACCACGCTGTATAATAAGTCCATGGCCATTGCTCAATTCCTGGTGGTTTGGAAGCAGGCCCTAGTTACACCAGTGCATAAAGGAGGTGACAAGTCACTGGTAGCCAACTACAGACCCATCTCAATCCCTCCCCCATCCAAGGCACTGGAAAAGATTGTGTGGTGGGTCAACTCATCATTACCTCAATAAGTACAATCTACTATGCCATAACCAGCATGGCTTCAGATAAAATCACAGCACCACCACTACCCTGCTGGAAACATAGAAACAAAGACTTTGACAGCAGATAAGGACACGCTTGGCCCACCTAGTCTGCCCATTTCCCTACCTAGAGGATAAGGTGCAGATCCTATTTAACCAACAGCCTATTTCTTCCTACCCCCACAAAATTGCCTTATGTCTGCCCCATGCATTCTTGAATTCTCCCACAGTTTTAGACTCAACAACCTCCTCAGGAAGGCTGTTCCATGTGTCTACACCCTCTGTGAAGAAATACTTCCTCACTATTGCCCCTGGAGTCGTCCCCTCTATCTTCAAATTGTGTCCCCTTGTTCTTGCACATCTCTTTTCTCAAAGATGCTACCCTCTTGGACTTTGTTGATTCCACTGAGGTACTTGAAAGTTTCTATCATGTCCCCACTCTCCTTCTTTCCTCAAGGGTATACATATTAGCTCCTTTAGTCTCTCCTCATATGGCTTCTTGTGCAGACCCTGTACCATTTAGTTGCCCTCCTCTGAACTGCCTCCATCCTGTCTATGTCCTTGTGGAGCTGGGGTCTCCAGAACTGGGCATGATACTCAGATGGGTCTCCAACTGTCTGCACTGGGGATAACATCTTCCTGTTTTCTGCTGGTGATGCCTCTCCTGTACATCCCAGTATCCCCCAGCCCTCCCTACTGCCTTCTCACATTGCTTGCCAATCTTAAGGTCATCTGATATGATTATCCCCAGGTCCCTTTCCATTTTGTTGTTGTTACTACCTCCCCCATTGTGTAATCTTCACCTGGGTTTTTGTTTCCAGGGCATTATTCTGCACTTCTTTGCATTGAATCAAGCTGCCACTTCTGACCATTCCTCCAACCTTGCAGAGTCTCTTCTCATCCTTTCCACGCCTCCTTGTGTATCAACCCTGTTGCAGATCTTTGTGTCATCTGCAAGAGGCATACTTTTCCTTCCAGTCACTCTGCAATGTCACTTATAAAGACATTAAAAGGACTGGACCAGTACTGAACCATGTGGTACACTACTAGCAACCCCTCTTTCTTCAGAGTGGACTCCATTTTCAATTATCTTCTGTGCCCTGTTGTCCAGCCAATGTTTTACCCAGGCCACCACCTTGGGACCTACTCCCAGCCTGATTAATTTGACTATTAATCTTGTGTGTGGACTGTGTCAAATGCCTTATAAAGTCTAGGTAGGCCATGTCCACAGCCCCTCCTGGTCTACTACTTTGGTCACCCAGTCAAAGAAATCAATTAGATTCTGCCTGACATGACCTTCCTGCTGTGAACCCATGCTGCCTTGGGGCCTGTGCCCACTGGCCTCTAGGTACTCAACAGTTCTTTCCTTCAGAAGTGATTCCATCACTTTCCCTACCACAGAGGTCAAACTGACAGGTCTGTAGTTTCCTGCCTCTGTCTTGGTCCCACTTTTGTGAAGGGAATCACATCTGCCTTCCTCCAGTCCTCAGGCACCACACCATCCTCCCATGATTTGTTAAAAGGGTAGTCAGTGGTGTCACTAGTTCTGCTTAATTCTTTTAGAATTCTGGGGTGAATTCATCTGGCCCCATTGCTTTGTCCACCTTCAGCTTTAGGAGTTCTTTCAGAACCCTTTCTTCTATGAAAGGACTGGGATCCACCCCTATCCAGAGTGCTTCTATTAATTGGATTAGGCACCTCCTCCACCTCCTCTTTTGTGAATACTGAACAAAAGTAGTAATTCAGTATCCCTGCCTTTCACTGTCCCTCTCTGCCCACCCACTGTCCATTCTATTCAGTCTCACTGTCCCTCCTTTGTCTTTCTACACTCCTGATATACCTATAAAATGTTTTATCCCCTTCTTAACTGAGTTGGCTATCTTTTCCTCAGTTTGGGCCTTTCTATTCTGACTACCCTCCTGCTTCCTTCTGCCTTAACAGATACAGTTCTCTGTCCTGCTCCTTCTGTGTTTCCTTATACTTCCTACTGCAGAGGACTGGAAGGAAAGTATGCCACCATGGTTCTCAAAAGAAGTGTCAGTGAAGGTTAGGCAGAAAAAGATAGCATTTAGGAAGTATAAGGAAAGGAGGAGGTCCCACAAATTCTGGCCAACACAGCCTGGGGATGAACAACCTCCTCCATCAGCCCAGAAAGGTGCCTGCAGATGGGACAACACCGCATCCTCCAGAAAATCTCCCGGAAGACTGCTGCTCCACAGCCACTGCACTGCACCACTCCCATCAAGTCTTATTTCTGGCCCCTAACTGTTGTTTGGAATACTTACTCTTTCCTGTTTGTTTATTTCTTCTTTTTTCTCCCCTACTTACTTATTGCCTCTGTGCCCTTTTAGCTCCTTATCTTCCTGTTCTGAGACAAGAAGTTCCTATATTTCTCAGTAGTCTCCTTGCTTCTCAGAGTCAGACCTCCAGCAGCTGGGGGACGGAGAGCTACTCCTGCCCTTCTAGGATGATGAGTCTTTGGGGCTCTGTGATGACTCACTTCCTGCTCCCTAACAGGAAGTTCCTGTTGTCAGTCAAATCCTATGCCTATAAAGTAGAACTGCATTTGGGTCGGTGGTGGACTACATGGACTATACACATAAGGCCTTGGATTAAGGCAAACTGGTGGGGTCTGTCTTTATTGACCTCACCAGAGCCTTTGATATAGTCAACCACCCCTGTTACTGACCCAACTGCAAAACATGGGTGTAGCGCCAATGCCCTTTGCTGGTTCCAGACTACCTGATATGGAGAAATCAATGTGTCAAAACTGGGCAAGTAGTATCTAGCGCAAGAGAGGTATCATTAGGGTACCCCATGGATCAATACTGGGGCCCTACTCTTCAGTCTCTTCTTAAATGACCTTCCCACAGCCTGCAACACCAAACTCATACTATTTGCAGATGATGCTGTGCTCCTGAGCAGCAGCATGACTCAGGCTGCCCTACAATCTGAGCTGCAGAATGCCTTCTCTAAACTTGAGGACTGGTTCTATAGCCATATGTTGCTACTAAACTACACAAAGACCAAGGTCATGCTTACATCCAGCCCCCACAACAAAATAAGCACCACCTCCTCATCATCTCCGGCTCATGCAGTGAGTCGCTGGAACAAGTCCACTTGTTCAAGTATCTGGGGTCATACTAAATGATACCCTCACATTTGCACACCATATTGACTCTCTGGTCAAGACAGTCAATACCAAGATTGGTGTCCTGTATTGGCACAGGCAGTACCTCTCTCTGGGGCCCTGTACCTCTCAGTCCACAGTTCCATAATATCTACTATTGACTGTGGACTATATGGTCTATAGGCGGCAATGGATACAGCACTCAAGAGGGTTCAGATTGCACTCAAGAAAGCATGCAGACTCACCTGGATGCTGAGCACGGCACTCACACCTGTACTCTGTATGAATGTACAAAATGGCTGTCATTAAGAACAGGATCAAATTCAGACTTGCATCCTAGGGAAGAAGTCTCTATTGGGTAAAACACCACCTTGTGTAGGCAATTTGATCAAGGCAGTCAACTCATTACAGGTCACCAGGGGAGGACTAGAGGGCCTTGGCTATCCCTTCCATTGCACCTCACTTGGACAATGTGCATTTGCCTACCGGGTCCCCTGTGGATGAATGAACTCCCCAGGCACCTCTTGGCCACCAGTTGTCTGGCCCAATTCAAAACTGACCTCAAACACCACCTAAGCACTTTCTAAGTGCACGTGCCACTAAGTCCATCCACACCTGCTCTTTCTGCCCCCAGCAAGCACTAGGCAGGCCTCAGGTACCCCTTCCTCTGTCCCTTCTCATGATTGCCTCAGCAGTCAGTTCGCATCATGCACCTTTAACTTGTACCTATGTTTTGAGTTATTCTGTAAGTTCTGAATCCACGCTGTATTGTTCATTGTGATGTACCTTTGCTTTCTACTGTGCATGTTGTTTTGCAATCTATGACATGGAACCTTTGTAAAAAGCTTGTGCTCTAAAGTCTTTTCTGAATCACTAAATAAATAAAAAAAATACTGGTGTGGTGCATATCTCTGCATGAACATTGTACTTATTAATATGCATTCTTAAGTCAGAGCGATCATCACGAGTCACTCATGATACAAATCCGTTCTTCATCTTCATGGTCACCATTCACAATCACGAATAACAAACTGTACTTTTGTTGTTGTTAGTTGTATGTAAGCCTGTTTTGTAGTATCACGGGTCTCGACTTCACCACTGTACTCATTAATATGAGTTTTCAAATTGGGTAGTTTTGTGTGCTACAGGTCAGGGAAGTACAGTCATGGCATTAGCATTCCCACACAGTTTAATATAATTGGTTATCTCACAATAGATACTCATCAACTCCAACTCTGAAAAATAAATTCATATTCTTCATCATCATGGTCATGAATGCAGTCACGATTCACGATCACGTCACGAATCACAAATTTTTTTTTTTTTCTAGTTAGTTGCATGTAGCCTGTTTGTAGTATCTCTTGAGGCTTCACCACAGTAGTCACTGATATGAGTTTTAAATAGGGTAGTTTTGTGATACAGGTCAACAGGGAAGTACAGCTGTAGGCATTTGCTTTCCCCTTCAGCATGTGACAGTACTGTAAGCCATGTGATGTGGGGCCCAGGGGCCACCAATATTGCTGTCAATCTGCCTTATTCGCATTAGGTGGAATGACAACACAAAGTAGTAATCACAAGGCGAATAAGGCTTTCATGTTGACCATTCCACATAGCAGAATGTCAACGCGAGTGCCCACTTTGCAGGCACTTACCGGGCGAATTTAAATTTGCTGCATCTCTACCTGTGAGTCATGTATCCCTATCTTCCAGCATCATGATGAGCCCTATTTATTTAAACCATACTCTACTACACCTGCTTCAGACCGCACTGCTTTGTTGTGTACATTTTAAGGCAGCTTGGTATAACCAGTGGACTTCTTATTGGCATGCAGAGTAAGTCTGAAGGAAAGAAGTAGGAAAAGTATCCAGTGAATAGTATTACATTTTGTAGTCCTCTGTCCAGTGCTCCAGATTAGGCCAAATACATGTTAAGCATTCTGTATACACATTGGTAGTAGTAGAATCTGCATATTGCTGTATAATCCATCCCTGGAGGAAGCAGACACACAGTCAGCCTGTAATTGGGAAAGAAAGTGCAGTTTTCTAAACAAATCAATACACTGGCGGCAGTGTGTCTTATTAGCTAAGGCTACTAAATACATAGAAGGATAGCACCACCCTTAATCTGTGCTCCAATTATAATATATCAATGGAAAATTATTCACTTACAAGTAGTGGGTGGTGCTGTGTAAATATTTGTGCACATATTTAGCAGCTTAAAGTTAATTTGTTTGACACTGCTGTTCCCTTTCTTCTTGTTAAGTGTTTTGAAAGAAGTTCCCCAAAGCAGAGTGTCCTTTTAAACTATAAGCAAAGCTTAAAAGCTTTTATCATCATATATTATTTCATGTATTTTAAGAATATTAAGGTTACGTAACATTTAGATTGCATGAGTCTGCAGAGATAAGATCTGACTTTAGTACCAGTGAAGGCATTACCTTTTTTTTTTATTATTTGACACTTTATCCTTCTTGCAGCCACAGTCCTGCCCACATCAAGCCATTGCTCCACCCCGCCCCGATCCCGAAGCTCACATGCCCAGCCTGCAGACGCAGCCTCACCCCAGAAAGAGGACCCCCATAGCTCCTGCGCCTGAAGAGGAAACTGGCACATGCTTCCAGGCATCATCGGCCGGTGGAGCTGTACATCAAGCTGCCATGGACCCATGGTGCCTTTTTCCCCTTATTCTCCCCATTTGGGATCACGGACGTGTAATGATGTCTATGCACATATGTGCAGGCGTCCGCGCGATCCCCTCAGTTACACCATCACTTGCGGTACCTCCGGGTGTCCCAGGGGTCGCTGCAGCCGCGGTGTACAGTCCCTAACCCTCCCCAGGACTGGAAAGCTGTCTCGATGCTCAACCCCAGTCCTCCCTGTCGCCCCTCGACGATCCGAGCTTGTTCCCAAACCGGGTCACCGCATAGCACGCAGGTGTGGCATCCAGTGCTCAACTCTCAGCGCCATCGGGCTCAAGCAAGGCATTACCTTTTGAGTTTATCAACACCTACAAATTTGTATACCCATTATGCTTTGCACTGGTTTTAGGTGTTAAAACAAAGCATGTGGCTTGAGAGATTTACAAAAACAAACACACTGGAAATGATCTGTTTTCTTGTACTATGTATGAATCCTACAAGCTGCTCATCTTTCAAACTTCTTCCTTGTTATGTAGTTTTTTTTTTGTTTTTCTGATATGTTAATTCTGACTAATGAGTGTTGCATAAGTATGTTGTTCTGCAGTATATTACCCACTTTGCTGAAGGGCTATGTGCACTACTGCCTTAGCTGTCTGAGGGCTGGCAGTGATTAAACAAGTTTTTTTACTCTACATAGCTCTTTGCTTTACTGTTGCAGAGCAAGCAGGTTCTCACCTTGCAGTCCTCTCAAGTGGAGAAAACAATAGTTTTATTTATGTAGTTGTTTTTATACACTATCATTAAGTGTTTTATAATAATGTATGATATGATAGTCATGATGAGATGCCACATCTCATTTTCACTGGGGTCCTGCTGCAGCTTGGGAAAACTTGGTGCCTCTTAGTACCACTGATACTTTCATTTTATTTTGAAACTACTGTACCTATTCTTCTTGTTCATTGTTTCACAGGAGGTACCACCCTCATTCCCACTTTCTGAGTATACTGCTTATTTTAAGGCTGCTTTTCATAGCTATTGAGGGTCACAAGGAATATGGCTCTAACATGAAGGATAGAAAATGTACCCTTCCTTCATGGGGGTCTCTGTGCTAAGAAAAGCCCACACAGACTCTGTAGAAGATGTGGAGACATATAAAGTATAATGAAAAGGAACACTGAATTGAAGAAGATGATTGAAAGTTGTTTTTTCCTTTTCCTTTGAATATGGTCTAAATGGGTTACAAGGAATTAAATGTACAAGCATAGGGAGAAAAGGAAATCAGAGGATAAACCAGAAAAGCTGCACTTGTTCTGGTGGTAACTATTTCTAAAGGGACTTAGAAGAGGAATTAAGGGAGAGGAGGAAGAAACACAGGTGGAGAACAATGGGGACAGCAGGACAATTGGACAAAATTAGGAGCAAAGGGAAGAGGGATGGAGGGGGAACCAGTACTGGTGGAGGTGGGTGTCATCCAGGCCATGATGACAGAGGGACAAGTTGATCTGTTGGTAGTTACCAAGACCTGGGGAACTCCAAACCATTATGGGATCTCTCCATTCAAGATACACCTTCTGCAAGAGGGACAGAGAGAATGGGGAGGGAGATATGGTGCTCCATGTTAAAGATGGGATCACAATCACAAGGAAGGACATGGAGGGAGTAGGAACAGTCATTATGGATTCAGATTCAACAAGGACAGGGAGGAAAATAACAATGGCAGTGTTGTTTTCGGCTCCCAAATCAAGATGAGACCACAGACCATAAGTTGCAGGACATGAACAAGAAATCTGCAGAGAAGGGAAGTGATGATAGTGGAGTTTTCAGCTTGTATGATGTGGATTAGAGTGTCCAACTGACTGGCTGCAACTGGAGCCAGTTGCTGTCAGATGCACTCCAGGTCAGATTCCTAGTTCAGGTAGTGAGAGAACTGACCAAGAAAAGAGCCATCTTGAACTTTGTGTTGATGAATGTGATCATGTCAAAGGTATCAGCGTAGTAGCCACTGGGAAGCAATGTTCACTGCCATGCCTTAACACTGTATTTGCTTTGTATTTGTTCTCTGTCTGTACCAGACTGTAGCTCTCTGCCTATACCCGTCTGTACTTTGTTGTTTGCTGTTACCTTGTGTCTGTATTTGGTTATTGCCTGAGTTCTCTGCCTGTACCTGACTGTACCTTGTTGATTGCTGTTACCTTGTCTCCTGAATTGTTATTGCCTGTAACTCTGTAATTCTCCAGGTCGCACCTGAAAATAGGCATTTGACTGTCTAGCATACTTACCTGGTAAACAAAAGCTAGATAAATTAAGAAATAAGTTTGGTTTCACATTGACATGGGAAGGAAGGTCCAGAAAATGAAAATGTGTGTTCTGAATTTTAGAAAGGTTAATTTCACTAGACTGAGGAGGACACTAGGGGGCAGACATGGCTGTGGCAAAAACTGGTTTTGTGATTTGGGCAGGGTATTAGTAGCTACTGAAATCTGCCATAGACAGAAGGGAAGAACTCAAAGCATAGGAAACCACTTTGGCTTATGGCATAGGTGAGAAGGGCATTAAGGGAAATAGGGCTTCATACAAGAAGTATAGGAAGTCCCAGAGGCAGAAGTCAAATAGTAGGAGAAGGCAAGGATAGCTAGCAGGATAGAAGGCATGCCAAGACAGAGAAAGAACTAAAGACAGCATAAAGGATCAAGGAAGTGGGCAAGGCCTTTTAGTACATCTGAAAAATAAGATAGATGAAACAAGGTACTGTGAAACTTAAAGGAGATCAGGATGGAGGAGGACAACAGGGAAAAGGCAGAGGTATTAAATAAATCATTTTGCTCCATTTATGTACAAAAATAAGGATGGTTCGGTTCACACAGAAAGGTCAAATGACAGCAAAGGTAGATAATCTGACCTCAAGTAGACAATCCCTCTAACTCCTCCTCCTCCAGGTAGCCCTTGATGGGGCATCACAGCCGACCCTTGGTTCATGGATCAGCCCTCAGGCTGGCTGGTCCAAGAACAACCCACCTGCCAGCACCAAGACCCAGTGAAAAGGCAGGGCCCTTGATTGGGCATCACAACCAACCCTTGGCTTGTGGCTCAGCCCTCCAGCTGGCTGCTGCAGAAAAAACCATCTGGCTGCACCCAAGACCTGGTGAACAGGCAGCACCCTTGATTGGACATCACAGCTGACCCTTGGCTCATGGCTCAGCCCTCTGGCTGACTGTTCCAAGAACAACCCACCTGCTGGCACACAAGACCCAGTGAACAGGAAGCACCCTTGATCATTCATCACAGCTGACCCTTGGCTTGTGGCTTAGCCCTCTGGCTGCCCATTTCAAGAATAATCTGCCTGCCAGCACCTAAGACCAGGCGAACAGAGTCAGTAACTGGGACTGAATCCCAGCTGTGTGATTGGCTCCTAGCTGCATGGATTAGACCTAGATTGGTCACCTGCTCCTCTCTCAGTCTTGCTATTGGCTGCTTTGCTTCCAGCCAGAGAACCACGCTCTTCTCTCTGAGACCATGGTCTGATCCTCGGTTCGGCTAGGAATTGTTTGGGCCTTCCTGCTCTGAACTTGAATTACTGGACTGCTATAATAGCTGTATTTAAAATGTTTAATGATAGAATTGTTGCTGTTAGTTTGTCCGCTTATAAGTGTTTATATGCAATGCAAATTTACTACATTTTAAACCAAAGCTCTGTGAAGAAGGACTTCAGTCCTAATTAGAAACAGGAGCTCAGGTAGCTCCAAAAGGTTGAAACTGAAGTACTTATTCTAACTTTCCTTTCTCTAGGTGCTTTTGTTGCTCTGCTTAACCAAACAAAATGCTTTTCTTTTTTTTTTCTCTTTGTTTAGTCTCTCCTACCTTAATTAGCAGCCTTCCCCTCTTCTTCCTTTTTTTCTCTCCTGATGTACTATTTAAACCAGCCTGCTGCCAAAAGCCAGACAGCCCCTCACCTCCAAGTACATGATCTCGCCTCTTACACCCTGACCCCCACCCCAGCCAAGAGGCAGAAAGCAGTTAATTAATTCCTGGCTTCACTTTGTCCCTCAGATCCGTCTCACTGATTAAGCGCTCTGCTGAGCAGAGGCACCTATCCTTAAATTAAAAGGATTTTTCTCTGTTCCCTCCTTCAGGCAGTGCCCTTGATGAGGCATCACAGCCAACCCTCAGCTTGTGGCTCAGCCCTCTGGCTGGCCACCAGAACAACCTACCTGCTGGCACCCAAGACCCAGTGAACAGGTATGGTAACTGGGACTGAATCCCAGCCGTGTGATTGGCTCCTTGCTGCATGGCTTTGACCACCATGATTGGTAGCCTGCCCTCTCTCAATCTTGCTATTGGCTCTTCGCTCCCAGCCAGAGGACCCTGCAGCTTCCTCTGAGACCATGATCTGGATCCCTTTGCTTGGCTAGGAATCGTTTGGATCTTCCTGCTCTGAACTTGAATTACTGGACGTACTATAATGCCCATATTTGTTTTCCACCCACTTGCCCCAGTCCCAGCCGCTATTAAATACACAGTTGCTCCACCTCCCTATACCTCTTCTCCTCACTGGCTGATATTATAAATCGGTTTTCTGTCTACTGACTGGAACCTAAGGCAGCTACTTGCCAACTAGTTAGCTTCTCCGCTCATTTACATCTTGCACTTCACTTTAAAATGTTACCCATATCCATCATACTAGGATACCTTGTAGCTATAAGGATTTGCCTCCTTCAACCTCTCTTCATGCCAACAGCTGCTGTACATTCCTGTACCTCAGAATTACATACACCTTTGCTCCCTATTTTCAACATGTGTCCTGCTAGATCAATCAGTGACCTCTGCTATGCACTGCTTATACGGTTCTACACAAAGCACATTCTATGGGGCCTTTTTGTCAAAACCTGTCCTCCTCCCCTGTAAATCCTCTTGCTTTTGGTCAGGATGCTGTTGTATGCAACCTGGGGCCCTTTTGGACCAAGCACCTAAACTTGTCATCTGCCTCTACCCACACATACAAAAGAAGAAAGACTTGTTTACTTAGACTACTTAAATGCACTAAAAAATACTTCTGTTGCTGCTAATATGAGCAGGCAATTGAGCTAAATCCTGGCCCCTTCAGTCCATTTTTGCAACTTCAGATCTGCCTCAGTTGAAGGGGATGAGCTTTCTACACATTAATGCATGTAGTCTACTGAAGAAACTTGATGCCATCCAGGCCTGGACCAATCATTCTAGTCCAGATGTCCTTGTAGTCATTGAATCATGGTTGAAGTCATCTACCAAGGATTATGAGGTTAATATTTCTTCATACAATCTTTTAGGTCTGACCGACATACAGTACATGGGTGGAGGGTAGCAATCTACATTCAAAACAAGTACTCTACCTCCCTAATTGAAGCTACTACAGTGACCAAAGAATTTGAGTGTGTTATCTTAAAGGTCCAACTCTAAAAGCCATCTCTCTCTGTGTAATTGTATACATAGACCCTCTTTCAGGGCTCAAAGTACTGGATCACTTGAAATGTGCTAGGTACTAAAATCCTCAGAAATAATCACCTAGGGTGATTTTAATATGGATTGGCTTTCTCCTGCATCTCATCCCCTTAAAGACATCTATGACCTTTGGGTTGACCCAGCTTGTCACAGAAGTCACTCACCCAAACCTCAAAATCCCTTCACATAGCACATTACTGGATCTAATTCTAGTTAATAGACTCCACCTTTTCCATTCTACTGCCTTCTTCAATGATCTTAGTGACCATTGTGCAATAGTCTGTGTGGGGATGATGAAAAAGTTATCTCCACCACTAGGCATATATTAAGAGATGTTGCAGGACTTGATCCCAATGCATTTCTTACTAACCTTCAGCTTTTAAATTGGCAGGACTTCAATCTTGCCTCTATAGTAGAACAAACATATGTGATTTTCCAAAATGTAGTCTTGGACACTATTGACAAACATGTGCCTTTAGTTAAAGAGTGTACCAAAAAGAGAGCCTGTCCCTGGTTTACAGCTAGTCTCAAAGCTGCACTCCATAGGGATGTCCTATGGATGGCTGCAATAAAAACTAAATTACTGGCCAACTGGGCAGCTTTTAGAACCTCAAGAAATCAGTGCACTAGATAAGTGAGGTCAGAGAAACCAGATATTGCTGTTTGAACTTACTGACTCAACAAACTGTGAGACCAAATTTGGAAAACCTTAAAAATATAGCAGGGCATAGCTGCCAGTGCACTTCCTGCCCAAATCTCCTCAGGTTGTTCATGCTTTTCTGACAAGCTAAAGATACTAGAACTACTGAATGACCATTTTGCTACTGCAGGACTAGTTGATACCCCTCACCAGCCAGTAACCTTCAGGTACAAATGCTTAACCATAACTGTAACCATTTAGCTTTAACTGCACCTGGGCATATACGTGGCTCCTCTTTGGCACAATCAAATTTAAGCAAGTAGGAACTTTTCTTGGCCTTGGATACAAAGAAAAGTGCAGGTGCCAACCTTATCAAACCCTTCTACTTAACACTAGGACATTATGCTTTAGCAGCCCCTATCTCACCTCTTTAACTTATCACTTGCTCAGGGCACCATCCCTCTATTGGGAAAACTGTCCATATAATACCATTATTTAAATCTAGAGATCCAAGTGATTTAAATAATTACCATCCAATATCCTTTCTTCCTACCCTGTCTAAATTATTAGAGAAGATTGTCAACACACAGCTCGGGCAGTACGTGGAGAGCCACAACTTCCTAAACCCACTTCAGTCTGGCTTTAGAGCACAGAACAGCACCATATCTGCTCTTGCCAAGGTCTCAAATGACCGCTAAATGCTCTGGATTCAAAACCATGTATGCACTTTTGTTCCTTTACCTGAGAAAAGCTTTTGATACTGTGGACCATGACCTGTTGCTTAGTAAAGTAAAGAAATATGTATATATGATATAGTAAAGAAAGAATGTTGAGCTGGATCACGCTGCACTAAACTGGTTTACAAACTACTTTATCTGGTGCCATTAGCAAATTAAAGCTGAAGGGACACTCTCGCCATTAAAACACTACAGATAGGAGAGCTGCAAGGGTCCATTTTAGGCCCTTTACTTTTGCTACCTATACTAATAACATTAACAAGGTATTAAGCCAGCAAACATTCATCTATTTGATGATGATACTGTCATTTATCTAGAAAGGCCCTCCCTGGAACTAGCATCTACTGACCTTCAGATGGAAGTTAACCTACTGCAGAAAAATCTATTATACCTAAAGTTACTTCTAAACACCAAAAAAACTAAGACTCTGCTCTTTTCCCCATCAGTCACTGCATCCAATCAATGTAGCCCCAGAAATGCACTTTATATATTCACACTTTTAGGTGAGCCACTAGAACATGGGGACATGTTTAAATATCTAGGGTCTGGATAGAGTTTAAACGTTCATTCATGCAGACCATATTGAGGAGCTCTTAAGGAAGCTTAGGCAAAGGCTTGACCTCTTTTTCAGGATCAGACACCTGTTAACCCTAGGAGCAAAAAACTAGGCTAGTCCAAACAACCTTCATGTCATTGTTGGACTATGCCAACTTCCTGTATGGGCAAGGCCAAAAATATGTTGACTAAGCAAGATATGTTATACAATAGAGCACTTAGAATTATTATGGCGTGCCTCATTCCACTCACCAGTGCTCCTTTAGTCAACCTTAGGCTTGAGTTCTCTGAGTTTTAGATGCGAAGGAACTCAGTTATATGGCCATATAGAGCCATTATCAGTATGCCCCTCAATGCATCTCAGATTGCTTGCCCCATTGCATCTTGGGTAGTTATCCACTGAGAAGTTTATCCTATATCTCTTTGTCATTCCTAAGGTCAGATCTAGCTCACGGTAAATCAGCAATAAGTTACAACCTTCCTGCCCTATGGAACACCATTCAAAATCACTCAAACTTGCAACTCCTGTGAATCTGTCCTCTCTAAAACCCTGCTTGATTGCTCTCTGTCAAGAGAGACATGCAAAGTCCTCGCTAGTAAGCCTTTGCTTGAATGAGTAGCACACCATGAGCTACTGCTCCACTCTACTGTTTCCTCTACTTTTCATCTCTATCTACTCTCACTTTGCTGTACTCTCTGACTGCATGGCATTGTCACCCAAACCTCTAATAGCTATACAACCTACCTGTCTTGCTGCTGAATCATAAACGCACATGATATGTCTCATTTGTATATATGTATATAGCCTATAGGTGCACTGCTACAAATATTATGTCTTCTCCACATAATAACTCATTGTAAACTTATCTGCTTCATATGTAAATACGATTCTCAAATCACCCTATTATATTATTCCAGTGTATTTACCTTGACCTCCCCAGGTCCACCTTTGTAAATGAGTTTTTTCTCAGTGGTGCTTTGCCTATAATAAAGATTGATTGATTGATTGATTGATTGATTTAAATTATTAATGAATGAGTGTGTTATGTGAATACATTTATAATTAAAAGCAAGATCTTTAGATTTAATATGACACACGTCCAAGTTAAAATTAGATAGTCATTGTCATTTGACCTTGAAAGGTTTCTCAGCAGTAGCAGACTAGTAGAATGTATTTCATTCCATTCAGATCTGTGATTTTTATGTTTGTTTGTGCCCATGTGCAAGAAAAATTATGTGGCAGCTAAGGAGAAGGGAGGGTTTTGGAGGTGCGGCACTATGGCAGCCAGTGTCACCACTGCATTCTTGGGCTTGGCTCTCCTTTCTCAATGAGGTGGCATGCTGCTGCTGATAATAGTTCAGCAATGGTGCCATTAACTTGAAATGAATTAGCTGCTGCAATGAGGAGCAACCTGTTATTGCAGGGCATGCCTTGCCTGGTGTAACGTTTCAAAATAACATGGCAGCGGCTGTCACCTTCATTGAAGTCCTCATAAAAGCTGATGGGGATGCCCAATCCCCAGTCAGCATGTCACCCCTGCCCCAGTTAATTTTCTGATGTGGAGAGCCCAATCCTCCTTGGCATCATGTCCCAACAACAGATTCTTTGGTGATGGTGGGCCCAACTCTCACCGGATTAAGTCCCCTCCCCCAAATGCAGGTGGCACACTGGGAGCCCACACCAGTGCAAATGCAAACTTGAAAACAAACCCTTCCTGCAGTGTACTTTTTTTTCTGAAACAAAGAAATGGTCCCTGCCATCAGGTCCTCTCCTCCCAATTCATACTCCACCCCTCTGCGACCTCACCTCCCCACCCTGTACAGACTGACAGGTGTCAGGTGTGCTTTTGGATTGCCAGCTGTAATGCTTCATGCCATTCCACCCCATCCTGCAGCCATTGACAGGCATTGAGGTGTGCTTTGGACCTTCAGCCCCAGGGTTCACCCCATTCTCCTATACTGCACCATTTCAGCATGTGTCCTTATGGAATTGGTGACTGTAAGTTGAATACCCCAAGGCACACCTCAACACTTATTGGTGTCTGTAGGATAGGGTTCCGTGAAATGGCATGAGCGCTTTGGTGATGACCAAAAGGCATACCCCAATGCCTGTCCGTCTCTGCAGGGTGGATGTGGGGTTGGCTTGAAGTTCAATATTTCACTGTCATTCCATTCTTCATCTGTCTAACTCCTGCAATTCCAGTGCTAATACCAGCAAGCAAACATTCAGCATTGACAAATGCTTTTTTATTTAATTAGTATTTCGAAAGACCTTTGAGCGTGAGTTCTTTTTACAAACACATATTCAGTGGTTACTGAGGCCTGATCATTATGCATTAAAGAGCAATTACATGGCAATTAGAAAACAGTAGAAAAACAGAGCAGTTGTAATCGAATACTAAGCTGTTTCTAATTGGTTGCCCTAGGTAGCACACCTCTGGAAACCTCAAACCATTGATAGACTATGCCAGAGTAACTGCATAGGGTTTAATGCTATCCCAGATGGTGAGAGGCTGGGTGACAGTGAAACAAGGGAGGTTGGGTTTGAACCTACCACAGAGAGAGAGAGGTGGGGGATAGTGAAATGGAAGGGCTGTAATGGGGGAGCAGCTCCAGAGGCTGTTTGAGGCCTGCTTTGAATTGAGACAGGCTGTTGTTTGTCTGTAATTTCAATGGGAGTTCATTTATCCAGAGGGGCCCGGTAGGAGAAAGCGACTGCCCTATTGAGGTTCAGTGGAATGGTATGGACAGTGCTCCACTGCTTGTTTAAAATAGGTACTTTAAACCAATAAGAATTTTTTCTTATTTTTTATGTATGATCTGGATGTTAATAGAATGTGATTCTCTAAACAGCTGGCATAAGTCTCTGAGGAAGTACTTGGCTGGTCTGAAAGCTTAGATATTGTTTTTTGTAACATCTAGGTTGGTCCAATAAAAGGTATCAAGCCATTTGCTGCTGGGTCGGTCTTCATAAGGACCAATATGGCAATTAATCTATTTTGTATGATAAAAATAAGTGGCTGATGCTGGAAGCCTTTTGCAATTTAACCTCATTATATAGCACATGCCATGATGTCTGACACTTTGTCTGAAAAGAACTGCTGTTTGCAAAAGTTGATAATAAGAGCTCATTCTCTCTGTGTCAATCTCCTGCTAATTGTTGTTGATTTTATGCAATACCTGTAGTTCATTTCTTGTGCTGCTACATGGTCTTTGATTACTTGTTTGGAGTATTTTCAATTTCCAAACTTCTTTGCCATTTCTATTGAATCTGCTTGAAACTGTTGATCCATTGTATAGTTTTTTTTTGCCGAAGAAACTGCCCTGATGAAATATTGGTTATCTTGTGTTTGTGGATATTACTCTCTACCCTTAAGAGTGTTTCTATCAGTAGATTTTTTGTAAATGCCAGTATATAGCTTGGAGCCTTGTTTAAAGAGTAAGTTATGTGCTGTCATAAATAAGATGTTTCAGCTGCTACAGTTAACTAGAGAATACATTTTCACTTTCAATACTCTCTTTCATTATTTACAGCATATCTTGGTAGTCCATCTAAAAGTCTGTATAGGAAACATTTGCCTTTCCCGTTAACCTCACAATGCCTTCATTTATGACATTATAGGGCTCACCATGACAACGGACTGTGATGTCACAAATAGCAACCATGTTGTTAGCAGGGAGAATCAGGCACATTTTGAAAGAGTCAGTGAAATAATTGATGTTTTATCAACAACATTTAGTAGAACTACAGCAGGAGAAAGTTAAAATATAATGGCTTGATTTTCAAAGAGCACTTAGAGTGACACAAGTTGCATCACTCTGGGGCTGCAGCAAACTCTGGGTACATCAGGGACCCTGTGCCCAATTTTATAAAGAGGTATTCCTGCCCTAAAAGCCAGGAGTTGCCACAATGCCAAACAATTGGTGTATCTGTGGAATTGCTTAGAAATCTGCCCCCCATGTGCAACAAATGTGGGGCCAGAATGATTGGGGGGTGAAATTGCTTGTCAGGAGGTGCAGGAGGTGTCATGGGGCATTGGGGAGACAGTGTGCATAGGAGGAGTAATGTGGCTCCAGCGGGGATCCATCTACATAGCCATAAAGCCAATGGAATGAGGTCATGGAGGGGTCCAGGGACAGGCAGTGCCATGGACCCAAGTAGGCACAGTCCTGACAACAGCCCCAGCCACCTATAGCTATGTACATACTTGCTGATTTTGGGGGGTGAGGCATGTAACAGTGAGGTCTCCAAAGACATCAGTTGGCACTTGCTTGGGTTTGTTGTGTCTGTTCCCAAGGTTCCTTTGAGGTAGGTTCTAGATCAGAATATCTTCAGAATGCTGTTCCTTTGCATACCCACATGCATATATCTGCTTCCTTGCTTCCAAGTTTTTAAAATATATGCATTCCTTCTTCCTGATATTTTCATGGGCCCTGGATTGAATATAATTCTTTTCAACACTTGATGAGTTGAGCTGATTGTGATTTTTTTAAAGAAAATTCCAGCTCTCAGATAATGTACCAGTCCAGTGCCGTTCTTCTGTTACTTCTACCCTCTTAAAGTCACAGTTGCTTTATGCTATATACCTTCCTTGTACTGCCTCCCTACGAAATCCTATTTTCCCCAAATTTTCTCTTTTCACTAACTCTCCTGCCTGTTTCTTTTTTTCTTTTCTTTTTCCCTACACCAGCTAATGAGGTCCCTCCACCTGCTCCTTCACCTTCTCTCCCTTCTTGTCCTTCCTCCCTTGTCTCTCTCTCCCAGGCCCCTGCCACCCCACCCCATACTCACTATCTACTTAATTCCAGCAGTACCTGGGAATGCTCCACTTTTGACCAGTCCTCCCATGGGCCTCCACTTGGAAATACCTGGCTGCTTCTTAACACCACTAAGATTGGTCTTAAAGCCAGCCTAGCCCTACTGTACCACATTGCATATCATCGGACTGTCATATGGACTCTACCTACTGCCCATACACTAAAAGGAAACACAAATTATCACTATTGGACCTGCGCCTGTTCAATGAAGTTCTCCTACTTCTCCTACTGATCTCGGCAACATCCATCTGAATCCTGGCCTGGCTGTTCAAGCCTTCTGAAAAGGCAGGAGCCCTCACCATCGCAACCATTAACATCTGCAGCCTGTTACCAAAGTTTGATGCACCAAGCCTTTATCAGCCAGCATAATCCTGACATCCTTGCTGTAGTTGAAACATGGCTGACACCAAAAGTTCCTGATCTGGCAATTACCTTACAGGGCTGCAATGTTTTCAGACTGGACAGTGTCTCTAAAGGGAGGGGCTGTGCCCTCTACATTAAGGATAATCTCCTGGGGCACCTTGTTCCAACCCCGTCCCTGCCTCCTCGGCCCAGCTTCTACCCATTAAAATTCTTCTAGGTCCCAATCAAAAAGCCCTCACCATCATCTCTGTATATATTCCACCTCAAGATCAAGATCTTGGCATCAAAGAAGTTCTTAACGTCATCAACTCCCAACCTCCTGGCTCTGAACACATTCTGCTTGGCGATTTCAATATAAACTGGCTCACATCTGATGTCTACACTCATAAGGATGCCATTGCAGCTGCCAACCTCTCACAATTGGTTACCACACCAACTCAGATAAATTACAAAACTGACACCAATACCCTGCTTGACTGGGTTCTCACCAATCACCCTACCAGGATCTCTCATACCTCTGTTCTCCCAGACTCTTCTCAGTGACCACTCCCTGTTATATGTGAATGGTCTAATAAATTTCTAATGCCACCCCTATAATCATTACCAGCAGAGTCCTCCCTGTGGTCAACTAACCCATTTCAAACAGTACCTATCCTTGCAAGACTGGCTGCCCATCTACAAGGCGATGGATGTCAACCTTGGCTTCAGCTACTTCATCACTGCCTTCAATAAGGCCTGTGACCTCTTCGCTCCTTCAAAAAATGGAAAACAAAAGCCCTCTGTAACCCTTGGATACTCAGTGCTCCTTTCCCAGCTGAAATCTAGGGACCACTCCAGACAGTGGCTAAAGCCACAGGCAAACAATCTGACATTCAAAAATACAAACATGCACGTAATGCCTGCACAAAATCCATTCTGCCTCACGAAAGCTCATATTATGAGGATGTCCTCACCAACACCTGGGAAATGGCCATGCTTTCTGGGACAATATCAGGGACATTACTGGAAACAATCAAAGTCCTCTCCGGTCATGTTAATTGTTGAAGGTCTACTACCCTTGATCCCATGATCATTGCAAATACCTTTAACACAGCTTTACTGATCTCAGTACTGTTCTACCACCTGATTTCTTCACAGTCAGTCACACCCCTCTAACTCACCCTGCACTCTGTCAAACCACCCTCATTTCTACTTCAGGAGATTAAGATGAATGAAGCTCACCGCCACATCACCTCAGCCATCTCCACTTCCAGAATCAGCAGTGACACCCTGGACCTTGCTGCTATCACTTACACTTGACAAGGTCCTCAGTCCCCTAACAAAATTCTTAACCTCTCTTCCACACTAGTAAATTCCCTGAAATATGGAAAACTGCCACTATGACCCCAGTCCACAAAACTAGGGATAACACATGCCACTCTAACTACCCCCGATCTTCATATTGCCACCACTATCCAAGGCCCTAAAGCATATTGTTGCAGACCAGCTCACTGATTATTTGGACAAATATCATATTCTGTGCACAAAACAGCATGGTTTTAGAAAGGGCAGAGTACCACCACTGCCATGCTTGAATTTACTGGTGCAGTTTATAGATCCCTTGATAAAGGACTTCTTACAGGGCCTCTTCATCATCCTCTCAAAGATGTTTGATAAGGTCCATCATCAGCTCGCGGTATGACCAACTACTCTTTGCTGGCCTTTGACCAGACTCAGCCAGCTGGTTCAGAAGCTACCTTGACAACCGCTCTTAAAGAGTAAAATTGCCAATGCTATCTCAGACACTTTGTCTGTCTGTCTGAGTACCTCAGGGGTCCATACCAGGCTCCCTCCTTTTCAGCCTCTTTTAAACTCCCTACCACAATCCTGCTCAGAACAAATCATCCTGTATGCGGATGATGCTGTTGTCTTTTCTATGCACAAGGACCTTTTACCCCTACAACACAGCCTCCAACTCAGATTCAGTGCCTTGAAACATGGTTCTCCAATCATAAACTAGTCCTCAATCATAAGAAAACCAAGTAATTGTTATTCTGCAGTTCACATAACTGCTATAAGCAACACCCTTGCCATCCCCACCAAGAAGGGACTGTCCTCAAACAAGTTTAGTCTTTCAAATACCTATAGATTCTGCTTGACCCCAATCTCTTTATATGGCTCACATTGACAGCATGGCTAAAACTGCCAGCACACGCCTTAGATTACTCTACAAGCACAGGCAGCACCTCACCCCAGAGGCCATAAAGATTGCTGTCTAGCTACCCTGCTCGTTGCAGGTTTTCATCAACAAGGAATGGAAATCTTTTGAATCCCTGACCTGGCATTGACTGCTCTTCAGGAGGCCTTCCTGCACTTTTCAAGGAGCCATGAACTGAGCTGAGTGATATCCAGATGGCTATGCTCAGATCCTCAAATGCAGAAGCTGCATGTTTTTTTTTTGTTCTGTTGGACGTTATTTCATCTGGGACTGATTGGGGATCCAATTGAACTCTGTTACATTCCCTTTGGACTGGGGAATTTTATGATATTACCACTGTAATTTAGTTCTGAACATGGCTTAAGTTTGTTAGTGGGGGGGGTAGAGTCTTTTACTATATTGTATTAACCAGGCA
This sequence comes from Neoceratodus forsteri, assembly GCA_016271365.2. Taxonomy (NCBI): domain Eukaryota; kingdom Metazoa; phylum Chordata; order Ceratodontiformes; family Ceratodontidae; genus Neoceratodus; species Neoceratodus forsteri. Next base: position 1,026,091,239 of record CM028129.1, read on the forward strand.
ATATGGGACCTGTATCAGACTGATGGGTCTCTAATGGGAGGTATCCTGTGAAGTAATACTCGATGCCTTTACTTTTTTTTATTTTCTGTGGGTGGCAAGATGGGGCGGAGGGATGTGCAGGGCGTCCTGGTGTCATGGGCCACAATGCGAACGCTTAGGGAAGGGGAGAGTAGGGAGGGCAATGAGAGTAGTTGGAAGGCATCTAATGGGAAAGTGATAATAATGGTTAATGGAGAGGTGAATAGAGAGGTGAATAGAGAGGAGGAGTTGGGTTGGGGAGGGAAACCAAGGCAATCCTAAAGTTGTTTGTTTGTTTAACTGGGAGGAGCAACTTATATACTGCTTTTAGTGTGTTTCAATGGGGACTGACCTGCTCATTAAACTATGTACTTGGAATGTTAAAGGGCACGACATAAACTGAAACAATATAAAATATTGAAATACATTGAGGTATGAAGATAAAGGTGGCCTTCTTGCAAGAAACACATTTGTTGCAAAGTGAAGCGAATTGTATGAGGAGAAGGCAGTTTGGGGAAGTGTTTTCTCTGAGGGTAGCACGAAAAGCAGAGGGGTCATGATCCTAATTCACAGATCAGTGCCTTTTAGCCCTATTAAAGTTATTCAAGACAAAGAGGGTAGATTTGTGCTAGTTAAGGGAGGTTTTACAATTTGGAAATTTTGCTAGCGGTAGTCTATGGCCTAACTCGGATAGCTAGGACTTTTTCAATACTGCTAAAGGCCTTGTTGCCATTCTCTCATATTCCAATGATAATTGGGGATTTAATCTGGTTCTTGATCCTATGTTAGACAGATCCACTAAAATCAGGTCCCTGTCACACCGGCCAGTTTGGCTTTAGTGATTTGCTGGACCGCTTGGGCCTGTCAGATGTCTGGAGGGTGTTACAGCCACAGATTAAAGAATATACTTTTTCTCTCAAGTTCATGGGTCAGGATCTCGAATTGATTACATACTTATTTCCGGTATTACTAAAAGGGATTTGGAGTCCAGGATAGTGGCAGCACCCCTGTCAGATCATTCTGATGTGGAGATAATACTTTCTCCATCTGTTGCTCGCAAGGCAATAGATGGAAGGTAAATAATCAGTTATTGAGGGTCCCTAAGATAGTTAATGACTTATCTTCAAGATAGCGGAGTTCATTGAGATCAATACGAGGGGATGTAAGGCCAGACATTCTTTGGTCAACCTTGAAGGCATTTATTAGAGGATTATTGATTTGTCAGCGTCCAGAAGGAAAAAGGTGAATGCTACCATGGCAGACTTGTTGGTCCAAATTAAGACCTTACAGGAGGCCTTGGTTGCTGATCCCCAGGAGGAGACTGAAAACAGGTTAATCAAAGTAAAAATAATTACCTTAAGCTGTTGGGTGACCAAGCTGAGCTGGCTATTATCAAAACAAAGGCCAACTACATCGACCAGGAGACAAACCTGGCAGGTTCCTAGCTAGGCGGCTAGCTCAGCTGGAAGCATCTCGACTAGTTTTGGGGATATGGTCAGACCAGGATAGATGTGTCAAGACAAACCCAGAGGACATAACCCAGGTCTTCGGTGTTATTATGAGACCCTATATGGACCTATGCATACCCCTCCGAGTCAGGAAAGATTATTTCTTATTTAGATGGGATATCCCTCCCGAGTTTAGACAAAACGGATCAGGATGCTCTGATAGCTGGATATTACCCAGGAGAGATTGAGAAGGCAATTAAGAGCTACCAATGATAAAACACCGCCCAGATGGTTTTTCACCCAATTTTATAAGGTTTTCATCTTCCTTAATCCCTGTATTGTCCAACTTATTCCATCATATCCTTCGGCAGGATACAGATAGATATATTTTTGAGGCCCTTATTGTAGTATTGTTGAAACCTAATAGGCCCCGGAGAAGCCCGATGGTTATCGGCCTATCTCTCTGTTAAATTATGATATAAAAATTCTGGCCAAAATACTGGCTGAGAGAAATTGGAAGAGTGGCGTCAAAATTAATTGGGGCTGAACAGGTGGGTTTTATGAAAGGAAGGTCTTCCATGGACCATTTTAGAACACTTTAGATGTCTTACTCATGTCCGAGGAGGCAAACATGCCTTGGCGTTGGTCTCCTTGGACACCGAGAAGGCATTTGATAAGGTTCACTGTCATTCCTTTTTCAGGTGATGGGTAAATTTGGTTTTCCAGAGCAGTTTATCAGTTGGATTAAGGCCTTTACTCAAATCCATCAGCCAGAGTTGTATGTAATGGGGTTATATCCTCATCCTTTAGGTTACAAGTTGGGACAAGGCAGGGATGTCCTTTATCGCCTCTTCTCTTTAATCTCTACTTAGAACCACTAATAAGGCGTATAGTCACGTTCTGTAGGATCAAGGGATTAAAATCAGGGAACAGGTAATAAAGGTCACCGCTATGGATGATCTGTTAATTTATGTTGCTAATCCGATCACTTCAATCCCCGCCTTTGGAGGTTATAACTGAATTTAGTGCACTAGCTAATTATAAGTTAAATCAAGAGAAAACTGTCGGTATCCCCAAACAACAGGGTATTTAAAAGGGATGTTATTAATCTTGGTTTGGGGTGGAGCCCCAAATCCTTGAAATATTTGGGCCTTAATTTGACCACTAATCCTGAGAGGCTCCAATCTCAATTTAGATAACCTAGTTCGTACTATAGAATTGGATATGAAGAGATGGGCCCAATTGCCTTTGTCATTGTGGGGAGGATAAATGTGGTGAAATGAACATATTCCTAGGCTTTTCTACCCTTTGAGTAATCTCAATGTCTGGCTCCCATTGTCATGGTTCAGAAAACTTCACAGGATGATAGCTGTTTTCATCTGGAACTACAAAAGAGCGAGGATGCTTATGTCAAGTTGGCGGCGTAAAGAACAGGGTGGTCTGAGATTACCACATCTAGCTCTTTACTTTTGGGCTGCTCATATGAACAAATATGGCAGATGGGTTTTCCATCCCGCCTAACTCCAATGGAGAATATCTCCACTATGGGTTAACTTGGAGACTACCCTTATTAAGAGCTCCAGATTTAATCCTGAGCTTTACTTTATAATACCCCAAGATGTTTTCCATGTTTAAGAATACACCCATTGAAGTGTCCTTAAGGTTCACAATCAAGTATGTAACTTCCTGAGGTATAATTATATCTTGGATGGCTACCAACCAATAGTAGGAAATCCACAATGGCATATTGCTAACTGGATGATTGCGTAAGTGGATGCCGGAGCTGGAAGGTGTAGGTGGCTGGACTTTCTGAATGAGGAGGGATCCTTACCCTGTGTTGCAGATTATGCAAAATCTTAATTTGTCAGGTAAGGAGGTATTTAGAGTCTATCAACTAAGACACCTCATTATCCAAAACTGGGGGTAAATAGGCCTATTATACCCCATTTAGCCTTATGGTCGGAGCTGAAGCCCTTAATAGGATCCCCACATGCTGTTTCGAAAGTTTACCAAATTTTGTTTCAGTGGGCCTTTAAGGACAATTTAACTCCTGCACCATATTGGGCCAGAGTTTTCCCAATGTTAGCTTGGATTGGAACCGTATTTGGGGAACTGCCATAAATATATGAGGCAAGACTATCTAGACTAACTCAATTTAAGATTTTGCATAACATGTACTACACGCCCAAAAACTAGTTGATTTGAAGGTGTTACAGGATCCTAGATGTTTCAGATGTGGCCTAGGGTGGCTGATTTACTACATATATTTTGGTACTGTCCATAAGTGGATCAGTTGTGGAAACAGATTAGAACTAAAGTGAACTCAATGTTAGGTATAGGTGAAATGTTTACTCCAGAGGTTTGCATATTAGGGATTTGTCTGATTTTCCGTTAAGGTGAGAAAATATCATATAACACTGATATCTATCACTGTGAAAAGGCTGGTCCTTAAACATTGGAAAGACTCAACCGTAATTACTTTGCGCGGAATGGTTAAGAGAATTGTTAGCTAGCCTCAGGATAGAAAGAATGATAGCGATCCTGCACAACCAAATGCCTCTTTTGATAAAATCTGGTCCCAGTTAGAAATTGCTTTTCCTAAACATGCTGGTGCTGAGTTTCATGCCCTTAATCTTGTATAAAATGCCTTGTGGGGGAGTGTGGGGATAGGGGTGTTAAAGGGATAGGAGGGAGGGATAAAGGGCTTATGTATGGTCAAGATTATTTTCCATAATTTGCATTCATTGTTGTTTGGATCTGTTGTACAGTGATGGGTACTATAAGTATCTGTGTCATAAGTCTGCTTAAAACTCATAACATGTAATGCTTACTGAGAAGGGTGGGTAAGGGGAGGGGTTTGGGGGGTAAATAGCCTTGATATTTGTAAGGTTATTTTTCACAATGCTCACTTGTTTTGTTTTAATTGCAGTGTAAGGTGACTGGAATGATAAGTCTCTGTACCCCAATTTTGTTTAAAACTCAATAAAAGTAAATGGCAAAAAAGATTGCCGTCCGAGCTCTGTGGTGTAAAATATTGATTACGACCTCGTTATCTATGGCTCCACCATGACGCCCACTCTCCAACGTCAACAACTGCTCTTAACAAAGCATGCTGACTCACAACTGATCCCCACCACCTTACTCACACCTGTGCCCTTTATGAACAATCCGGATGGCTCCAACTCTCCAACCGATAAAGTATCTCACATGTGCTATGGTGGGAAAAATCAACCTTGGCCTCACATCCCCAGTGTTACTGCCATGTTACATCGAAACATCAACCAACAGAACACCAGGAACTCGACAACCCAGATTCTACAAGTTCCTTGCTGTTGAACTATGCAGGGCCAACACTCCTTCAGCTATAGGGCTCCTGTATGGATGAATGGTCTCAGCCACACCATATCTTTGCCTCAATATTAGGTCTGTTTAAAACCAGGCTCTGGGCCCATCTCATTGGCTCTAGCTCCTGTGACTGCTTCTCCTAGATGATGACCTACACAGCTTTAATCCTAACTTATATATTGCTTAATCCCAGGCCCCCAGTCCCCTCCCCCCCAGCTCCTGATGCTCACTCAAATCTCAGGTCTTCATACCCCTGCAACCTGGCACAGGAGTGCATTTACCAATAGGGGGGCACAGGATGGATTGGGTACAAGGCATCCTAATTTTGACACAACCTGTGTTTGAAAAATGGATTACTGCAAAGTCTGACAGAAGGTGCCACTTGTATCATACCAATTTGGCACAGGCACTTTGTGTCAAAACGTCACCATTTAGAAATTGGGCCAAATCTGTGCAGATCTAGTGTTTTAAGATTTTTTTTATAATAGAGAGTTGCTCTTTAAAACTGAGTAGAAAGAGGACTTTTCTTTGCTACCTTCAAACTACTGCTGCTGTTTAAACATTGCATAACTTCAGTAAATTCACAGTTTGTGCATTCCCACAACAGTAGACAGCTGCTGCTGTAACATTCCTCCAGTCATTTCTTGGTCAGACATTTGAAATTCCTAAGCATCCAGTAATGCCTCTGGGAGACATCTCTCCATGTATAGGAGGCCAAAACAACAAGCTTCTTAGTTTGTACTTTTTTTGTTAAAAAAAATTAGTCATAATACTACCATCATATCTAACAATTACAGTAGATGTTATGAATTGTACTTCTACTCTGTCTGATGCAGAACAAACATGTAAACATTGATACACTCTACACAAACATCCCCTACAAGGTAGGGTTACAGGCAATGAGTGAATATTTGTGCCAGAAGTCTCATATTACCTACCCTAACCAGTTTGTTTCTGGATCTAGCAGACTTTGTAGTAGGTGGCAATTTTGTTATGTATAATAACAGTTTTTATGACCAAATTAAAGGATGATCAGCTGGTATCTTCCTGGAGCAATGTTAGAAGATATAAAAGATCTATTGCCCAAAATGATAAGAAAAGAAAAAGACAGCCTTTAATAATTGTGCATGTTGGATCTAACAATATCAAGAATACAACAGAAGAATTGATATCTCAGTTACATGGACATAGCAAAGAAAGTAAAAGCTCTTAATGGGAGATTAGTGATATCAGAAATCCTACCTATTCCAAGAAGTAATGATAGGGTTAATGACAAGATCAGAAGAATGAATAATGGATTATGAAATGGAGTTTGATGAAAGAGATAGGTTGTCTAAAAACTTGGGAAACATTTAAGGATAATGAACCTATGTTCTGCAAAGATGGACTCAAATTAAGCAGATGAGGGTCCAAGGAATTGGGTATGCTGTTCAGATCGCAAATTGAGGATTATTTAAATGAGATATAAGGGTCAATCTACTGAGGGAGACATCCATGTACCTGTGATCAAGGCAAATGAAGGAAGAATAAGAATTAGAAGGAAAACAGAGGGGCTCTTAGAGCCTTAGTAATTAATGCAAGGAGTATAAAGTCAAAATGCATGAATTAAGGTGCACTTTAATAAGTGAAAAGGTGAACATATGTGCAATGACATAGACATGGATTTATGAGGATGACTGGAAGGAAAGCGTCCCAGGGTATAGCTTCTTCCATAAGGCAAGAAAAGATAGGATAGGAGGGAAGGAGTGTTGGTGGCTACTGACTTAAAGGCACAAATAATTAGCCTTAAAGATAAATGCCTTGAGGGAGTAGAGCAATTATGGCTGCAGATTGATGCTGGAAGGCATATAAGATTGAGCATTGGTTATAGGTCACCAAGTCTAATGGAGCAGGATAATAATGACTTCTTGACTTTGTTAGACAGCATATACAGGAAAATACACTTCTAGTGAGGATTTTAACCTACCCAATGTCTGCTGGGAAAGAAAGATAGAGAAAAATAATGTGAAAAATGCTTTTCTGGACATTTATCTAAGTAAGGGTTTGGAGCTAGTAACAAAAGGTACAGGAGGGAGAAAATATTGAATTTAGTACTGACAAACATGGAGAACACAGTAAGGGATGCCAGGTAATATATCCACTTGGAACAAGTGATAACAACATCATGAAATTCAGTGTTGAAGGTTTCAAGGCTATATATAAGGGTAAAACAAAGGTTAAGGCTACAAGAGGCAGATTTCCACAAAATAAATCAGTTGTTAACACCTATAGATGGGAAAAGGGGCATGGATGTGAAATACTCTGACTGATACAAAAATAGGAATGATAGTGAACAACAAGACAGACTTTAGAAGCACTACAGTGTCAGTTACAGGGTTTGGAAGACTGGGCAAATAGACATAAATTGAAGTTTAATGAGGCTAAGTGTAGAGTAATGCACTTTGGAAAAATCAATGAGTATATATCAGTATGTGTTGAACAATAAGGCAATACTGGAAACAGAAGATGAGATGGACCTGGGGATTTATAGCTAGCTCAACCTTAGCCCGATAAGCATAATAATGAACTGGTTAAGAAAAGTAAGAGAGTAGTATGGAACATAGTAAGGAATATCAAGAGTAGAAGGGAGAGGTCCTGATGCTGTTGTATAGACACTGAGTGAGACCAATATTAGAGTATGGGCTCCCCTGTCAATACCTCAAACAATCAGAAGTGCTAATAAGGCAGAACAGGTGCAAAGGGGATACACTAAGAAAATTATAAACATAAAACGTCTGAGTTATGATCAAAGATTAAGCACACTGAATCTGTACTCTATGAGGTATCGAAGACAAAGGGGAGATCTATGTTTTGTTTATAAGGCCTATGAAAACAGAGAGACATAGGAAATAGGAGCATTTAACACCAGAACAAAACAAACATATCAAACCAGGTCTTACAGTAAACTATTAATAGGGATAAATGTAACACAATAAAAGATCTAAATGGTACAATCAGTGAGTGATACATGTATGGAATGCCCTCCCAGAAGAAGTTGTAGAAGCTGACACTTTGGCAACTTTTAAGAAACAACTGGACGCATATATGGGACCAAAGAAATGGGTTATGTGCAGGTCCTGTTTTGGCAAGTGTTGCTAATTCGCCGCCCTCAGGGAAAGCCAGTGCTTGTCAATAGTGTTCTTTGGGGGAGGCCCACCCAGAGAGCTGAAACTAATGAGTAAGCCTGGGCAAGGGGGGGAGGTGTGTGAGGCAGGGCTGAGCCTCAGAATTGGGGACCAGAATCAAAATAAAACTTTGCTGAAAGTGCCAATAGAGGTTTGTATGAAATAATTACAGTATGTGGCCAGAAAGAAGGCTGACAGGCTTCCCTGACAATAAATAGGAAGTGGCTTAGGGAGGGCTCTGAGACATAGCATCTATAGCTGTAGTGAGAAACAAAACAATGTTCCTCTCTGGGGACTGAACTCAATCCTTAATCTCTACTGCTTGGTAGTCTGTAGCTCTATCACTATACTAAGTTTCTAAAGCAGCAAATATATGCTGTGGCAAAGGACATCCAGCAATGGTGAAGCCCCCCGCCACACACACACACACACACACACAGAGACGCAGTGAATTTTCATAATGAACAGTCTGTCTAATCAAGTTGCAATTAAACCTCAAAGTCTGAGCTAGAACTTTCAAGTTATCAGCAATATATAAGCTCAAACCTTGTGGAAAGTCCATCACTAACTTCAGCAATAACATCTAACAGTTTCTCTCATACTACATAAATCATAGTAAACAAAATTCCTCTGTGGGGAACGAATGCAGGGTCCATACCCTCTACTGCTTTGTAGCCATTAGCTCTACCACTGAATAATACTTTCTACACAGGAGATGCGTGCTGTGACAATAGATATTCAGCACATAGTGTGGTCCCTTCCTACACACAGCTGCAGTGGATGTTCCTAGTTAGGAGTCTGTCTATTTGAAGTAGTATTTCCCAAGCTGCATTTAAATGTCAAAGTCTGAGCTGGAGTTTTTCAAGTTATCAGTGATACAGAACTTCAGACCTTGCTCGAAGTCTATAATTAACATGAACAATGACATCTAACATGTTCTCTCATGCTACATAAACTGCAGTGAGAAAGGAAAAAGATCTGCTCTAAGGGCTTGAACTCAGGCCCTTCACCTTCTACTACATGGTAGCCTGTAGCTCTACTGCAGCACCAAGCTTCCCATATAGGAACTAAATGCAGTTGAGAGGACTTCAAACACTGAGTGCAGACTCCACACATACACACACACACAGTTGCAGTGAATTTTTGAAATGAACAGTCTGTCTATTTGAAGTAATGTTTACCAAGTTACATTTAAATCTCAATGTAGAGCAAGTAATTTTCAAATTATCAGCAATATAGAACTTCAAACCTTGCTAATAGTGTAATCAGTAATGACCTAACAATTTCTCTCAAACTAAACTGTAGTGAGAAAGAAAAAATGTTCCACTCTGGGATTGAACCCAATCAACCTCCCTTTACTGCTTGATATCCTTTAGCGATACTGATGTACTAAACTTCCTAGATGGCAGATGCATTCTGTGACAAAACACATCCAGCAGTACAGTAAGTGCAGCCCTCTACACAGCTGCAGTAGATCTTCGTAATTACCAGTCTGTTTATTTGAAGTAGTGTTTTCAAAATTGCTTTTAAACCTCAAAGTTTGAGCTGGAACATTTCAAGTTATCACTGAGAAAGAACTCCAAACCTTTCTGAAAGTATATCACAATCATCAGCGATGACATCTAATAATTTTCGCTCATACCTACATAAATTGTAGTGAAAAAGAAAAGTGTTCCTCGTGATTGAGCCCAGGCCCCTACTGCCTTTTGCTTGTTTGCCTGCAACTCTTCTATTGTACCAAGCTTGCTATACAGAACAAGCATGCTGCTGCAAAAGACATCCATCAGTGAGTGGACTCCCCAACACAGCTGCAGAGGATGTTCAAATAACAGTCTATGAATTTGAAGAATGTGAAGCAGTGTTTCCTAAGATGCATGTGAACCTCAAAGTCTGAGTCAAAACATTTCAAGTTATCAGCGATAAAGAACTTCAAACCTTGCTGAAAGTATATCTCTTCCATTAGCAATGACATATGAAAATGTTTCTCATATTACAGAAAATTTAGTGAGAAAGAAAACAATATTCCACTCTGGGGATTGAATCTGGCTCTCTTCACTCTACTGCTTGGTAGCCTATAGCTATACCATTGTACTAAACATCCTAGGCAGGAGGTGTGCAGTAGCAAAAGGCATCCAGCAGTGAGTACAGACAAGAGATGTCAGGTTTCATGGTTTTACCATATACCATGGTATCAGATGTTATAGTTTTTATACCATGGGCAATTTCTGATACTGCAATAACTGTGGTTCTGTTATACTGTGGTGTTCAGACCTTTCAACTAATGATTTTGTATTTCAGGGACAACTGTCCTTGCAATCCAACTTGTCCTGATGCACAAGTTTGAGGAGACTTCTTTTGTACAAAAATTACCTCTTCTGTAATACCACGATATAACAGTAAATACAGCATTACTTGTGACAGATGTCATATCATCAGATTTTCATACCGTGACAACCCTAGTACAGACCCTCAGAAACCACAGCTGTAGTGGATGTTTATAATTAACAATTGGTCTGTGATAATGTTTCCAATTTTCATTTAAACCTTAAAATCTGAGCTGGAACTTTTCAATTTATCAGCAATATAGAACTTCAGCGTTTGCTGAAAGTCCATCACTAACATCAGCAATGACACCTATTGGATTTTTCTCTCATACTTCATAAATTAAAGTGAAAATAAAAATGTTATCCTGTGGGAATCAAACGCAGGCCCCCTACCCTCTTCAGCTTTGTAGCCTGCACTAATACTGTGCTAAGCTTCCTAAAGAAGTTATGCATGCTGTGTCAAGGACATAGAAATGTGATTGCACACACACACACACACACACACACACACACACACACACACACACACACACACACACACACACACACACACACACACACACACACACACACACACTGGGATGTTCATAAGTAACAGGCTATCTATTTGAGATAGTGTTTTCCAAGTTGCATCAAGCCCCCAAAGTCTGAGCTGGAACCTTTTAAGTTATCAACAATACAGAACTTTGCTGAGAAAGTCCATCACTATCATCAGCAATGGCATCTTACAGTTACTGTCATACTACATATATTGTAATGAAAAGAAAAAATTTTTCTGTATCAGGGATCAAACCCTGGCTTGTGTAGGTCCGAAACCTTATGCCAAGACCTAAAAGCCCTGTTACTGACATCATCAGTGACATCATGCAGCCAGATGACTAACACAGAATGTAACCTTAAACTTAACTAAATGCACAGAAGAGTACATGTGACCACAATGGGCACTTAGAGCTATGCCGTTGGTGACTAAAAATAAGACCCTACTGAAAATAGCATATTACATATTAGCTGGACCCTTAGTAAATACATCACAAAGAGGTGAATCCTGGACTCCACTGAAATGAGGTGTTGCATCAGAGCTTGGCTATCATGCATGAATTCATTTAAAAATGGGTAAAAGCAGGACCTCACTGAAACCAAGACAATTCAAAAGCAGCCATTATTAGCTGCTACTAAGTCTTGTTCTTTTATAATGTAAACATTAATAATTATGTCAGTGTGATCGCTAGTGTTACTTTTGTTTTAGGCAAGTGTGTTATATGAATAATGGAAATATAGCTGCTGTTTTTGACAAGTAGTCATTTTAAATTGACCTTATATTCTTAAATGACACAGTACATCCTTCATGTGTTGCTGTCCATTGGGAGTGCAGTGTTTATAGGGGTTACTATACACAGTACACAAACACAAGTTACAACAAATAAAGTTTGTGTGTGTTTTCATATGAATTACAGAAAAACAATTTTTTTGGTAAGTAGACATTTTCTGATTTACCTAATGTTCTTAGTTTTCTATCCTTCATTTGTTATCCCTGTACATACTAGGGGGACCTATATTCAGTGGTTAGTGTGGCCACTAACAAATAAGCAAGCATGCTAACCTGGGTTTATGCCAGCACTCCAGGTGGGGCCATATTCAGAGGCCCCTGGGCCACTGCCCAAACCCAGCATCACAATTGTGCTAACCACACCACTGTGCTTATGCAAATAGGAATCCCTCATGCGTGAGTGGCACAGAGGTATATTAAAATAGTTTCAGCAGTGCTGAACAGCTCCCAGAGCAGAGTTTTTACTGTTGCTGAAAACAGCATCTAAACACAGTGCTACGGCCACACTGCCACTCACCAGATGGAAGGAAGCTGTACTGAAGCCACCTACCCTGTGTCACCCTGTATCATACCTCTCATCATATTCCTGAATTGTAGTGGACTTCATTCTCCCAATCATCCCAGGTGTTCTGTATAATGAAAATCCCAGGTGGGCTAGCACCCTCATGTTAAGCATCAAGCCCCCCATGTGTGGGCCAATCCCCATCTGCCCACCCACTGGGGACCCTATACCCCTCAAGTAAGTACATAATCATACTCCGTAACTGTCAGATAGTTGCTGACTGAGGAGGTGAGCAGAAAGGCTGTGCTGCGTTGGTGCAGGGCAGAAGGTGCTCCAGCAGATGGTTGGGTGGGGGGGCTCAGAGGATTTCATTGGGGCTGCTAGAGGGTGGCTGTGGTGCTCAGTGCTAGTCCACACAAAATTTTTATTATAAGGGAGGCCTGGGATGACTGACTGGAGGATCCATTAGACAACAGAGGTGTGAGAGAGATATGATACAGGGGCCATCAAGTGAAGGGGTTCATTAGACACCAGGTATGTCAATCTACTTTTAAAACATGGTTGCTAAGTGCCTTCTGCACGGCATGCAAATGAGGCTCATAACAGGCACGAAAATCACCACTTAGTGCCTTGCATGCCGTTGGTTAAATTTGCATGGTCATCTTGAATATGGCCTACAGGAACCCTGGCACTATCCCATTTTGGGCAGTGCTATGTCCTGTGGGTGATATGCAGCACTGTTCATGTCAGTGGCATATCCTCTTCTGAAAATGGTGTAGTGTATATCTCTGTGCCTGCCTCCCCTTACCTAGGTATGGTCCCTCTGGTAATGTCCACCTCTCTCCACTGTTAATACTAAGAGAAAGTGCTTCATCAGTGTTCCTGCCATTTCCCTATCTTCCTTTATCCATTTTGACTTGCTCTTTAGTCTCAACACCACCTTGTCTTCCTTCTCTCATTGATGTATTTATGCAATATCTTTCCTCTCCTAATAGCTACTGCAATCCTTCCCTGTGCTTTACTCTTCTCATTACCTTTCCACCTCCTTCAGTTTTTGAAAGTAAATCTCTCCATCTTCATCCATCTGATTTGCCTAATACTTTTTGAAGGCCACCTTCTTTTCCCTCAAGGCAATCTCCACCTCCTTTGAAAACCATAGAGATTCTTTCTCTATTTACTCTTACTCTTGCTAACCACCAGTAGCACAAACTACACACCCATAATATCCTGTCCTTGATCATGCCCCATGTCCCTCCCACCCTGAGAATCTCCTTTCCCAGCTTGCCCTTGAGCATCTCCCACATGGTGTAGAATTCTGCATCTCTGAGTCCACCACCCTCACAGTTGTGCAGTCCTTTTCTGCTCTAGTCCTGATGTGATTCACACTGTTTGATGCCGTTCCCAAGTTTCCCTTATGGTAACCTCCTGAGTACTATGTCTGTTAGTCAGTATCAAGTCCAGCACTGTGCCCTCTGAGTGGTTTTCCTAACTAGATCACTCAGTTAAGCCCCCAGAAATGATTGATCAAGACCTGAATCCCTAGCAGAGGCCATTGTGGGTATTCTCAATTCGCATCGGGTATACTGAAATCCCACAGCAGCAGCAACTCTGCCTGGTCAGTCATCTTCCCTATTTCTTCCCAAAATTCATTGTCTATCTCCTTCCCCTGTGGTAGTGATTGTTACTGAGTCTCTAGTCTTATATGTTTCCTTCTCCCTGTCTCTGTAGCCACAGTAATGCCACTTCCTCCCTAGTACCTCTGTACTGATTACTATAGTATTTATTCCTTCTTTAACATACAATTGCCACAACTCCTCTTTTCTTCTGCTGTCTGTCTCACCTGAACACAGAGCATCATGTGCTGACCATGACCTTGTCAAGGTGCCATCTGGCACGTTCTGTGCTTGCTGCCATTCTATTTTGTGTCCACCGTTAGAGCTTCTAAGTCAAACACATTTTGTTACCCAGACTCCTAGCATTTTGCACACATGGCCCTCAGATCCCTGTTTCCCCCCTCTTTTCACCATTTTCCATGGTTTCACCATAGCTGAGGGCCTTTCCTCTGGCTTTTTTATCTGCCAGTTATTAACTCTCCTGTGCTCTGTGCTGCCCCCACCAAGTTCTTGCTGGCCTTATTCCCTCCCTGTGCCCAAGTAAGCCTCCTTTCTGCTAACTAATCCTGGGGAAGTCAATCTTTTACTCCCTTTGGCTGGGTTAATTCATTCTTCTTTGGTAATAACTCCCTTTTTTATCTATGAGCATTTTGATCCTTCCAACTAAAATCCTGGTGCACTGACAGGAGGATATGACTTTGTATTGTCTAGCAAGCCTCCATGCCTGGCCCCAGTGCACGATCTAGCCAAATCCTCTTCTTCCACCACTACCTTAGCCAGCAGTTGGAGTTTGTGTTGAGTGGAAGTCTATGCATTGTAATTCTGTAAAAGGGCTGCAAGAACAGTTTTCTCATAGAAAACATTAACATAGCCACCAGCCATATGTTAGGTTAATGTAAATGTGAATGGTATGACTGGTAATTGCTTGCTTTACAGTGAGTCTCATTATTGTAGATTTGACTATTATGAACTGTTAAACCTCTCATTCCCTACTAGTTGAGGCACTATGGTATTTCTTCTGCACTGTTGACTACCTGGGTAAAGCAAATGACAGCCCTTGAAAATGGAACAAAAGAAGTTGCATTGAAGAAGAATGTAAATTGGATATATTTTTTCTGTTACCCAAAGAACTGTTAGTGGACAATGCTCTGCAAGTAAGGATTAAGACTGAAAATCATGAATGGGTAAAGAAGAAGAGCCAGAAAGAAAACTATTTCTGCCACTCACCTCTGAGGCAGCCTTGCTTCCATTAATAAATCCGCTATGAAATTATCTGCCAGTGCACAAGGTGTCTGCAGTATACCAGGTCTTGACAGTAAGCCTCACATAAAGAATACACTGAAAGAGATACATTCTCAGAAACGAGTAAAGTTGACCAGAAAAGGTGAATCTTCATGCAATTCAGAATAAAGTGATGAGCAGTAAAGAAGGAATTCTGGCAGGAGAAGGTGATAAACAGATCATAAAGATGGGTAATAAAACAGACACTAATGAATACAACAAGGAAAAGATCAAAACTGTGAAAACCATGCAAAGGAGGTAGGAATGTATCACAAACCGTGGCCCAGGTCAGGATGAAGAGGCCTCAGAAACAACAATTCAAAGATTCACTCAGCAGCTACCACAAGCAGGGAATGGCAAAGCTAATTTTCAAGAAAGAAAGAGAGCCTGTGTCCCTAAAGGAAGACTGCCCACTCATGGGCTAAAGAAACACTGGCTTTACTGAGGGCAACAGCATTAAAATCAATTAACCAAGATAGGAAACCTGGCTGATGAAGTCAAACAAATAAAAAGCTGATCTAAGACAACTACACAGCAGGTATCAGGAAAATACAAAATAGGTTTTACAGATCCAGGTAAGAATTTCTAAATTGGAAAATGGGAAACTGTTTCTAGAAGGACATTGCAATGTTTGTAAAATCCAAATTCACTAAAGTATGTGACCAAGAATTCAGATCAAGACAGAACAATATTGAAATACTGTAGTTGGGATTCAAGAGAATGGGAGCAGCCTAAAACCTTGAGGAACAATACAAAAATGTTTTCTCTGCCTTTTAAAATAACCCATAACTAGCTGCAAATATGAAAATAGATCAAATTCAGAGGTCTCCAAAACATAAGCTGAGAGATGACATACAGTTGATGTATAGAAACAGCTAAAAATCTAATGAAAACCTGGTGTGGGCCATATTAAAAGGTGCTTCTTTAAGAAACATAGAAACATAGAACAAATGATGGCAGATGGAGACCAAGGTCCACCTAGTCTGTTCAAGTGTTTCTGAAAACTATTCAGATCACAGGAACTACCCCCTTTATACTCCAAACTGCTCTTCCTACCTTTATTTATGTATTAGTTTTATCCCAACTCAGTTTAAATGATGTCATGGTCTTAGCATCCACCACCTCGGTAGGCAACCAATGCTATGGTTCTACCACCTTTTCTGTTACATAGTGTTTCTTAAGCTCCCACTTGAAGTCCCATCCCGCTCAAATTTCACTCATGACCTCTAGTGCTGGAATTGGTAATTCTAATGAACAGATCAGATGAGTGCACTTTGTTTATTCCTCTTAGGAACCTATATGTTGCAATCATGTCCCGCTTTCCCTTCTAGCCTCCAGAGGCATTCAGTGCTTTAACCGCCCTCATATGAGAGCACTTACAGGCCTTGAATCATTTTGGGTGGTCTTCTTTGGATGGTCTCCAGTCTGTTTGTATCCTTCTTTAGGTGTGGATTCCAAAGTTGGAGGCAATACTCTAGATGGGGCCTTACAAGGCACCTGCAGTGAAGGAGTATTACTTCCCTGCTTCTGCTGTCAAATCCCTCCCTATGCACCCTAGCATTCTGCTGGCCTTGCTGTAAGCTGTGTTGCATTGGCTGATCTGTTTGAGGGTATTGCAAATGATGATCCACTAGCTGTCTTTCTTCCTGAGAGTCATTTAGCTGGACCCCATTAAGACTGCAAACTGTCCTCAGGTTCCCTTACCCAGATGCATCACTTTGCACTTTTTAGCACTTTTATTATTTCAAATGTGAAAAAAGTACTAAGACAGACTCAAATTGGGGCAAGAATGTTGTCATTAAAGTTGGGAGCTATGGGGCAATTGAAAATAGAATAAAAAGCATAGGTAAAATTGTCACCAGTACCATGCACTGCTTACTTTAATTTTTTTAAATCAGCTGACAAGGACTTACTAATGCAAGACAGTTTAAGAAAAAATTATTTACTTAGAGAGGTGTTTATCTCCATCTACCAGTATTTTCCTATGGAGGTGATTGAAAATAGAAATCAATTTGATAATAAAAGGAAGATACTGTGAGAAAATGGTCATCAAGCAGTGATGTACCAGTAAAATGAAATGGATTTTGAATGGACAAACCTTTGATTTACTTCCCAAAGATTAAACTGGAAAGGATTTGAGAATTAAGCTGCCTAAGATAGTTTTCAAATTGATTATTTTTTTACTTTCTATTTTTCTTGCCTCTCTACTGTCTCCTAACCTCCATTCCTTCAGGCCTCCAAGGTGCTCTGCACCCCGACCCAACTGACTGCCCCAGAGCCTGCTCCTAGAGTGCCACACTTGCTAATCCTCTGGGCCCTTTGATGGCCCGGATTACCCCCAGAAAGGGTGAGGAGGGAAACCCCTTTCCCTTCCTCTATCCCTGAGAGATCAAGCTGCACAGCAGAGTCTACCCTTCACAGTCAGCAGGTGGAGAAGCAGGCATCAGCGGTTTGTCATCTAGGAGGATTTTGAGATGTTTTCCTCCTTTCCACTAGAAACTCCAATGTGCAATGATGTCAATGCACTGACATGCAGATGTCCACCGGCTCTCCCCATGTAGATGCCTGCACCTGCCAAACACCCAGCCTCTGCTGGGTGTCACTGCAATCCGGTGCATATCCTAACCCACCCGAAGGAAGGAGAGATGTCACAGGACCCTCAATCCTTCCTTCCCACTGCCAACCCTGGTAACCCAAGTCCGTTCTCAAACCCGGGTCACCGCGCAGCGCGAGTGTGGCATCCAGTGCCTCAGCACCACTGCGCTGGCCCTCAAAATGATTCTTGATGTGAAAATAATTTTTGTGAATAGAGGCATGGTGATCTTGATCTCTGAGGTTAAATACTGCTTGGATTAAATGTTATATGCCTATGATTTATTAGAAAATAGAGAGCCTAATCTTAAGGCCATTGGAATGCTTTCATGTGACTGACATGACATTTCCTTTAAATGCATTTTGAATACTATTTAGAATGTTATTTATTTAGTTAAATTTATTTTGGTTTTGTGTATTTATTATATAGGAGAGACATACACATATATACATTTGGTATAAAAATGTGTTTTATGGGGCCTGTGGGAGGTCAGCAGAAGCATGGTGACAACTGATCTTCTAAATCAAGAATATATACTTTTTTATTTAAGGATGGCTAATTTACAAAAACATGTGCAATTAAAAACAGTATCCTGGAACATATAGGGACTAATTATTCAATTAAAGGGAATCATATTTTAACACATTCAAGGAAATTGCACATTGACACATCAATGCTAATGGAAAGAAAATTGGTCTCTAAAGATGTAAATTCAGCTTAGAAAGGAATGGGAAGTGGTTGTATTTTATTCAGTGGGAATGAATAGACATAGGTGGGTGTCTATACTGGTTAAGAAGGTTTTCGAGGGAGCACTTGTAGTCCTATAAAGATGCAGAGGGACATATTGTAATTGTCAAGTTACATATTTATAATCAAGATTTTATATTTGTCTTTGTGCTAATTTCAATGCTTATGGGGAGGTTTGTTTTTGTTTTCAAACAAATTGCACAAGGTTTCTATGCAATGGGATTAGGTCTAATCATACTGGGGTATGGAAAACGTGTATGCTCTCCTATTTCCAAGATTAGATGAAACTTCATCCATCATGAATTAAAATAAAATAACTTTAGCTTGTTAAAACCTCTTAAAGGATAATATGGAGAATTCCTGGTGCTTATGATGGGATAAAATAGTCATATTTAAGATAATTTAAAACACCTCTCATCTGGACCACATTATCATTAGCAGAAATGTTATTTCTTCTATTGTCATGGCAGGTTATGATAATATTGCAGTTACTGACCATGTTTTTGTTTATGTGGGCATTATTCCAACTCTAGACAAGAAATGGTGTCACACTGCAGTGGAGCAGGGTGCCGACATTAGGGTGCTGAGTCACTACAGTGCCAAAATCCTATTTGCCACCCCTCTCCAAGGTCTGCTTCATCCCCAGAGTTAGAATATATAGATGGGGGTGGGGCACAGCCCTCCACAAGGTGAGTCATGGGGTGAACTGCAACATGAATGTTTGGTGCCATAGTGACTCAGCACCCTAATGCTGG
This sequence comes from Neoceratodus forsteri, assembly GCA_016271365.2. Lineage (NCBI taxonomy): Eukaryota > Metazoa > Chordata > Ceratodontiformes > Ceratodontidae > Neoceratodus > Neoceratodus forsteri. The sequence continues at coordinate 1,026,110,356 of CM028129.1, forward strand.
CACCCCGCAAGGATGGAACCATTTTGTCATACCTAGATAATTAATAATCTGATCCTATCTTGTTTCATGAAGACATATTGTAAATGTTAAATGAACAGACTGGGATATTTGGGAAAGAAATTATGATAAAACCAGCGCACAGAATATGGGAGGCTGGAGTTTAGAGGTTTCAAGATGGCTGCCAACACTGTTCTGTGTTTAAGCTCTGTGTCCATTTTGGAGAAAATCTTTTTTATTTCAATAAGCTTGATCTGGGCACTCTTTTTACTTTCAATAGACAACTGTAATACTTTAATGGATTGGTAGATAGAAAGTAAGTCCTTTCAGAGCATGTTGGACATTTACCGAAGCAGAGCTATCTGATATTCTGTCTGCATGTGTCCAGATCTGTTTAATTCACATTGTTCTGTGATATAGCGGATGGCTGAATCACTGACAGGTACCTACAGTAAATAATATGATATACAATGGATCTAGCTGTCTCTCTCTTAACTGCAACTGGAAAAACCTTTCTAAGAAAGAAAGGATAAGTGAGTGAGTGAGAGAGAAAGGAAAGAAAAAAGAAAACTGCATTATCTGCAATTGACAGCCCTAGAACTTCAATTATTTCTGTGAACCTTTCAAGGCTTTTGACTTGCTGGATCATGCAGTACTCCTTCTCAAGCTCAAGGCCTTAGGTCTTAGCCAGCCAGCCATCAAATGGTTCAAAAACTGCTTAGTAATGTACCCAGCTAGTGCCCACACAAGACACTAATTCCAACCTTTCTGTCTTAATATTGGGCTTCCTCAAGGCTTAATTATTGTTCTCTGCCATTCTCTTTTTATAAATGACTTCCCAAAGCACAATGAGTTGTCACCGACAAATGAACATAGCTGGCACCATATTTTACTACAGTGCAATGACAGTGCCCAAGGTAAATGCAGTACTCTAATCTAATTTCATTGGCGTCTCCTTCTGATTAATCAACAACTGCCTAATCCTTAGTTCAGCAAAACTAAGTTTATGGTGTTTGGATCCCAGAATTGGCAAATTCAGCCAGCTGATCAACTTGCAATCATAACATCAGATGGCAACACTACTGAACAAGTCAGCGTACTCAAATATCTAGGAGTCTGGCTGATATATCACTTAAATACACTAGGCACATTGATTACATCATATCAACTGCAGGATCAAAACTAAGCTTTCTCTACAGGTCTAAATGCTACTTTTGTCCTGATCTAAGGAAGTAGATAGTCTCCTACTTCCTGCTGTCTTCCATTGACTATGGAGACATTGTATATCGCTTTGAAAACAAAACCTGTCTGCTTCCCCTGGATCATTTGTACAAGATGTACAGTTTCATCCTTTCTTGTAAATGATCTATCTATCATTGTCTGCTGTATGACCAGCTTAACTGGATAAGTCCCTCAGGTAGAAGCAGACATGACTACCCTGAGCTTTCTTTGTTGTTCATGTACAACTGTGCATACAGAAGAATCCAGAGTATCTCATAGCCCTCTTTCACAGTCAAGCAGTGCCTACTCACTCTGTTCAACTGCAGTGCTCACCTTCTCACTTCGTAGGATAAAGCATGGATTTGTAGAAAGACCTTTTACATTTGCAGCACCAATTGCCATAAACAAATAAACTCTTCAGCTGAGGAATGCTTAAAGATTGTAGTCATTCAAGTCCAGTTTTTCCAGCCACCTTAGAACTCCCTGTATTTGTTTTGGACCATGGTCCCTATCTAACTGACTAAGATCATATTGCATAACAAAACACATACTCTTTGTTTTAAGCAAACCCTTTTCATTGGCTTGTTTTGATTACTGCTTTGATGTACTTATGTTTATAGTTTCTTTGTTTTTCCTATTTGTATTTTAGCCTGTATGTATCTATTCCTGTTTGACTGTATTAACTTGCTAACTGCTACTATTCTCCTGGACCCCAATGAAAATAAGACACTGCATCTTATGGGTTATTCAAGTTGCAGTTATTTCAAATAAATGAATAAATAAATAAATAAATAAATAAATACATAAATAAACCAACCAGACAAATGGGGAAGAAACTAAGCCCACACAAAGCAAGGTGGTATTCAGTGTTTTACCGAGCTTTGCTTGTTGAGGATTGGACTCTAGCAGTTACCAGTGTTGAAGATATCACATTACACTGATTTCAGCTGTAGTCAAATTAGTTATTTTGAGGCATTGGCTAGAGGTACACCCATCTAGTTATATAGAATGGCATGTCAAAATATTGTCCTTTCTTAGAATGGAAGAGTGGTGACCAGTTCGAAACATTGTCTCCCCTCTTACAGGAAGAAATGAGAAAGTTTGGATGAACTTTTAAATGCATGCTAGCCTTATTTTTTTCTTTCTCTAAATTTCTCTCCTTGTTGTTTGTTGGCTCATTTGGGTTCTAGGTGTGAGAGTTGGAGTCCTCTCCCAGATGGGAGCTAACTATAGGTCTCCTTTAACTTCTTTGTAGAGTGATTAATATGTGAAGGTGCCCAATAACCTCCCCTCTTTTTGTATAGCCTATCTTGCCTAGAGCATGTTGGGTTTCCACCCTATCCACTTTTCGATGCTACTGTATCCTTTTACAGCATATGTTTCCCTGTCCTGTATACTTGTGTACTTGTACAGTGCCTCCCACTTAAACACATACCTGATAAGCGCATAGCCCACATAAATGCATAGAATTTCCAAGTACTGATTTTATTCCTATTAGTCCTGTGTTAAATAGACCAGTTAAATGCATATAATGATGCCTTTTAAATGCATATTTTCCCTCAGTTATGTTGTTCAAGTGTGGACTGACTGGCTCAATTTTATTGACACTGCCTGTAGCTGCTTTACTAATTAGCAATTAATTGTTTTTAATGTGCTGCTCTATTTAAAATGAGGTGTTATTCACCTACTTCAACCTTTAACCATCAAACCCACATCACAGAGGCACCCTCCCTCACACTGACATTAAAGCAAAGAACACAAAAGAATGCCACAGAAGCATTTATCATGAATCCCAGAAGCACCCTCCCTTACACAGGAATCAGAACAAAGAATGCCACATCATGTTACAAATCACTTTATCCCAACCAAAGAAGCACTTAAGTGCTACTGGCATTTCTTTTCCCTACCCACCCTCCTTGAACATACTGCAAGTTGCGCTCACCATTAAAAAGAATACAAGATCTGATAAATGCATAGCCATCTTAAATGCATACTTTTGCTAGTCCCAGGGTATGCGTTTAAGAGGGCTGTACTGTATTAAAAACTTCAACAAAGCTTACTAAGTTTAGAAAAAGGAGACACTCAGAACAATTTTAACCAGGAGGGTAAGTAGATAAATTGCATATTAGAAGTGTGTCGTCTGTACATTAAATTGGGACTTTAAGTCAGGTTATAAAGGTGCAATACTTATTACAGTGCCAACTTGAGTTCAGGAAATGCAGTTGAAAACTGTCCCTGCAATTAGCAGAGAGAGAACATAGGACCACATGATCAGTGACTGCCTATCACAGAGCTTTAGAAACCGAGGGCAGTCTGCATAAATACAAACCCACCCAAGCATCCCATAGCACGGTGCCCCAAAGCAGGAATGTGGCATCTATGTAGAGGCATCTGTATGGTGGCTGTGGATGTGGATGTGGATGATTGGTTTCAGTGGCTCAGCAGGTTACACACTTGCCTCTCAGCTCAGGAGATCAGATGACTGTGGGATCTATCCCACACCAGGCACTTAGGTTAATATCCCAATACTGATGCTGTAGTGTGGCATGAGGGGATGTTGCACTCTGAGGTGCCATCTCTCAGATGAGATGTTAAACTGATGTCACAGCTGCCCGTTCTGGAGGTTGTTCAGGTTGATGTTAAAGATCCCATGGCACCTCAAAAGAGTAAGGGTATTTAGTGTTTATTGAACTTCACACAAAGAAAATATATACAGAAAAAGAAATCAAAGAAAAACAATATTAGTATTCTTACAACATATCCTGAGAAGCTTCTTTACATATCCACAATACAACATATGTACATTAAAAAAAAAAAACCAAAGAAATAAAACTTCATGTAACAGGTACATCAGAATTTGTAATCCAGGAGATTTTCCAAGACTGAAAACCCAAGCACGGATCTTTCCTTAACCTCTTTGAGATAAATTAATTTCAGTAACCAGGTGATTGTTTCCAATAACTCTATAAAGGGAATTTCTCTGCAGTAATGAACCAACAACATGAATTCCAAATGTACAATTTCACAGCTGGAAAATTACTTGTAAAATGGAGTTTTCCATGTCCTTCATATGTTATCTAAATATCTGTACAGTAGTGCTTCTAATTTAATCTATGTAGGTTAGGCATATTCCTTTTTGTGCTAGTAAGGTCCATTATGATGGACATGTACATGTGAAAAATAAATGAGTAATTGTTTCTAATTGTTGTGGGCATTGATATCTGGTGCACATTCTCTCCAGCAGCTGCTTATGCTTCTGCTTGGCTTTCACATTGAGCCTATTGTAGCAACATAACCAGTGGATATCATACATTTTTTCTGGAATTCTGGAGTAATTAAGATAGTCTAGCATTACTGGAAGTAAATTTTCTGGACAGTTGGGAAGGAAACCTGTTCCTGAAACCTCCTTGTATAGTCCATTTATACAGAAACTTCCTATGCTTATTAATAACCATGTGGGCTGTTATTTGCCAACTTCTTATTTTTACAAAGACTTCTCTTACATATGGTGGACTGATATTAGATTTATTTGCTTGTCTGAGAGAAGCAGATCGACCACTAGGGGTACCAGGTACAACAGGATATACCATATAAAGGAACCCAAGTCAGTGTTGTGTGGGGCAGCAATGGTCTTATATTGGATATAATATACATACAATAATACATAACTACAGGGTTTATCATTCATAGACCCCCTGATTTCTGGGAGGTACAAAATATTCCATTTAAAAGTTAACCTGCTTCACCTCACAGCTAGGGGAAAAAAAACACTATATAGTGTGGCTTCCAAATTCTTGGGGAGGGACGAAAAACTTTTGTGCACAAAAAAATAGGCAATAAAAATGTCTTTACAAGATGAACTCTTTTTCTTGCTCATTTGCCATAGAAACATAGAAACATAGAATTTGATGGCAGATAAGGGCGCTTGGCCCACCTAGTCTGCCCATTTTCCTACCTAACAGATAAGCTGCAGATTCTAGTTAACCAACAGCTTACTTCCTCCTACCCCACTAGGACTGCCTTATGCCTGTCCATGCATTCTTGAAGTTCTCCACTGTTCTTGACTCCACGACCTCCTCAGGAAGGCTGTTCCATGCATCCACAACCCTCTCAGTGAAAAATACTTCCTCATATTACCTCTAAGCCGTCCCCCTATCTTCAAATTGTGCCCCTTGTTCTTGCACATTCATTTTCTGGAAGATGCTACCCTCTTGGACGTTGTTAATTCCCTTGAGGTACTTGAAAGTTTCTATCATGTCCCTCTCTCCTTCTTTCCTCAAGGGTATACATATTGAACTCCTTTAATCTTTCTTCATATGTCTTCTGGTGCAGACCCTGCACCATTTGGTTACCCTCCTCTGGACAGCCTCCACTCTGTCTATGTCTTTGCGGAGATGGGGTCTCAGAACTGCACACAGTACTCCAGATGGGGTCTCACCAACTGTCTGTACAGAGGGATAACAACTTCCTGTTTTCTACTATTGATGCCTCTTCCTATGCATCCCAGTATCCCCCAGCCTTCCTTACTGCCTTCTCACATTGCTTGCCCACCTTTAGGTCATCTGATATAATTACCCCAGGTCCCTTTCTATTTTTACTGTTGTCAGTATCTCACCCCATTGTGTATGCTTCCTGGGTTTTGTTTCCCATGTGCATTACCTTGCTTCTTTGCATTGAATCTGAGCTGCCATACATTTGACCATTCCTCCAACCTTGCCAAGTCCCTTCTCATCCTTTCCACTCCATCTTATGTATCAACCCTGTTGCAGATCTTTGTGTCTTCTGCAAAGAGACATACTTTTCCTTCAGTTCCTTTGCAATGTCACTTATAAAGACATTAAAGGACGGTCCCAATACTGAACCCTGCGGTACCCACTAGTAACCCTCCTTTCTTCACTGTGTGCTCCATTTACTACTACCCTTTGCGTCCTGTTGTCTAGCCAATTTTTATCCAGGCTACCACTCAAGACTGGCTATCTTATGTATTAATCTTTTGTGTGGGACTGCATCAAATGCCTTGCTAAAATCTAGGTAGGCCATGTCCACAGCCCCTCCCTGGTCTACTACTTTGGTCACCCAGTCAAAGAAATCTATTAGATTCATCTGACATGACCTTCTCATCATGAATCCATGCTGCCTTGGGTCCTGTGCCCCACTGGCCTCTAGGTACTCAACAATTCTTTCCTTCAGGAGTGATTCCATCATTTTCCCTACCACTGAGGTCAAACTAACTGGTCTGTAGTTTCCTGCCTCTGTCCTGCTCCCACTTTTGTGAAGAGAATCACATCTGCCCTCCTCCAGTCCTCGGGTACCACCCATCCTCCCATGATTTGTTAAAGAGAGTAGTCAGCAGTGTTACTAGTCCTACCTTTAGTTCTTTTAGAATTGTGGTGAATCCCATCAGCCCCATTGTTTTGTCCACCTTCAATTTTATTAGTTCTTTCAGAACCCTTTCTTCTGTAAATGGACTGGTATTGACCCCGTCTTCAGAGTGTTTCTCTTGTTTGGTTTAGGTAACTCCCCTCCTCTTTCTTTGTGAATACTGAGCAGAAATATTTGTTCAATATCCCTGCTTTTCACTGTCACCCTCTACCCACATTCCCTCCCTTTATTAAGCTTCACTATCCCTCCTTTGGTCTTTCTTCACTCCCTAATGTACCTATAAAGGTCTTATCCTCTTCTGAACAGAATTGGCTATCCTTTCCTCAGTTTGGGCCTTTGCTATTCTGACTGCCTTCCCAGCATCTTTCTGCTTTAATTGATAAAGTTCTCTGTCCTGCTCATTCTGTGTTTCCATATATTTCCTGAATGCTGTCCTTTCTCCTTAACCTTCCCTGCCACCACTTTTGAGAACCATAGTGGTTTTCCTTCATTGTGTTTTATTGATTTGCTTTACACAAAAGCTTGTTGCTTCTGTGATTTCTGTTTGATCACTCCCCACTGTTCCTTCACCCTCCTTCTTGCCTGTTTGCTAGTGTTTTCTGAGGCACCTCTCATTTTCCAAAGTCAGCCTCCTAAAGTCCAGTACTCTTGCTTTTTGTATGGCTTGATTGTATGGCTGTGTTTATCGTGAACCACACTGTTTGGTGGTCGCTTGTTCCCAGATGGCTACCCACTTCTAAATCTGAGATTCTTTCTCCATCCTCATTTGAGTACCAGGTCTAAGATTGCTCCCTCCGAGTGGGTTCCAATACTAGCTGTCTGAGGCATGCCCCTGTAGGGCATCAAGAATGACCCTGCTCTTGGATGTGCCTGCAGCAAGGTGCTCCAGTTAACATCTGGCATATTCAGGTCCCCATCAACAATATCTCCTTTTTCTGACATTCTAAAAAGCCTTCTATCATTTCCTTGTCCATTCCCTCCCTCTGAGATGGGGGTCTGTATACAACCCCATGCGGATTGTGGTGCCATTTCCTGTCTCCAGGGTGACCCAAAGTGCCTCATCTGCTCCCTGTTTACTCTTTAGTTCTGTTGCTTTGATCCCTTCCTTTACATGAGAGACTACTCCTCCTCCTCCTCCCTCTTTTACCCTCCCTGTCCCTCCTGTAGATTGTGTATCCTGGTATGTTGACATCCCAGTCATGGTTCTCTGTGTACCATGTTTCTGTGACTGCCACAATATCCAGGCAACCCTCTTCCATCAAGGCCACTAGTTCAGGGAGCTTGTTATACAGACTATGGGCATTGGTACTCATCACCCTCCACTTTTGATAGCCTTACCCTTTTAGCCCCATTTCGTTTCCTGACTGCCTTTGCCTTTTTTACATTTAAATCTGTTCTGCTCCCTAATAACTTCTGTACCTTGGTGTTTACCTCACTAATCACCATGTTTTGTGGGGGGAGGCTGGGATTTCCTGCTCCTTTTCAGTGCCTCCCCTTGGCTGGTTTAAGTAGCATGAATGAGCATTTAAACCTCTCACCTAGGATCCTGGCCCCCGGACAGATGCAGACTATCGCACCAGTATAGGTCTGCATCCTCCAGGTGCTCCCAGTCCCCAATGAAGCCAAAACCCTGAGCTCCACACCAGTTTTTCAACCACTTATTGAATTCCCTGGTGAGAAGTGCCCTAGCATCTCCCTTGCCATAGACAGGCAGCACCTCCGAGAAGGTTACTGTATGTGCTACTTGTCTAAGGCCCTTCCCAACTCCACAAACTCCTCTTGCACTGCTCTGAGTCCCATTCCTAGCCAGGTCATTTGTCCCTAGGTGGACAATGACATCCAGCTCCCTCCCTCATGCAGCTCCTCCACGAGCCTGAGGATTCGCTTCCTGGCCCTCCAAGCCATGGCACCAGGCAGGCACCTACCTCTCTCTCCCTTCCTCCCCATTTCTACCCACTAATGATTGAGTCCCCACCAGGAGTTGTTTCTTCCTACCTTCCCCTTGCCATTTGTTTCAACTTTACACCATTATCTGAGCTTGACTAATCTTTGCACCCCAGTTAAGAACATCTAGTTCCCTGACCCAAATAGAACTCCTAGAATATTAATGGGTTCCCGAGTAAAGGTAATACCTGCCAATAAAGGCAATGGAGACTCTGGCTTTCTGAATTGTCTCCTTGCACACTTTTGCTAATTATGGAGGTTCCAGATAGAGCCCCAAACTTGTGACACATGCCTATCTCTTGTTCCACTGAAGCTGTATTTCTCATTAAAATAGTGATATCATCTGCAGTATGCCTGTGCTACGTGTGGGACAGTATATGTAGAGATGCAGTGAATTTAAAATTCGCTGGTGAAGTGCCAGCAAGTGGGACTTGGCGTTACCACTCTGCTACATGGAGTAGGCAATGCAAAGTGCTCACTTCACCTTGTCATTACCACTTCACATTAGGCTGAATGACAAGCAAGTAAGGCAAAGTCATTGTTTTTAATGGACTTCGTGTTCCTCATTAGGATTCTAAGTGATCCACTTGGTGTTTCAGATTTGGCAGCCCTCCACATCACATGGCTTACAGTACTGTAAGTAACAAGCTCTTTTAGCTAGGCAGGAAGAAAGTGAGTCATACAAGCAGACACTTTTATTTTCTCCTGTGTAGATGGAGAGAGAAGTGTGTTTTGTGACTGCTGATATTTTAGATCAGACCGAGGAGGATTTAAACTTTGATTTAGACTCAACAGCTTTTTTGCCTTTTCTGTGCTCTTTCTTACTTAATTTGTTCTTTCTGTAAATTTTATTTTCTTACCTTTATAAGTAGTTAGTTTTTGTCTATGTGACAGTGTGTGTGTGTGTTGTGTGACAGTGTGAGCAGTGATTGCTCGGACTGAGGGAGCTCAATGGGAGAGATGGACCAGGGTGAGGGAATATCTGGGATGGGGCATCTCTGGGAGAAACGTGGTAGTGGTCAGCATCGTTGCATGCATGTGTGGAGGGCATGGGCACCCTTCCTGTTGGACCACTCAAAGTGCGAGTGCCCCCGAGCAGGACCAGCACTGCCTCCTGTCCTGACTCTGAGGCAGTTGAACCACCACCACCAAGTCCAACACCAGGTCCTCTGGAGCAGGATGTGCCTGTTCCCTCGGCCCAGGTGTGGATCCCATCCTGTTCAGCACCATGACCAGCAGGCTTACAATACATCCAAGTAACTAAAATGTATGTTGTGATTCATGATGTGATCGTAAATCATGATTTGTGACTGCATTTGTGACCATGATGATGAAGAAATGTAAATGCCTATGGCTGTACTTCCCAGGCCCCAATGAGTTGTAGCTTAAAATTCCCAGACTTAAAACACGTATCAATGGTACAATGGTGGGCTGGTGAAGTCTGAAGAGATACTAAAAGCAGGCTTACAATACATCCAAGTAACTAGAAAAAATGAATGGTGTGATTCATAACATGAATGATTGTGAATCATGATTTGTGAGTGTATTTGTGACCGTGATGATGAAGAAACATGAATGCTTGCCACCTATGGCTGTACTTCCCTGATGAGCTGTAGCTAAAACTCCCAGTCTTAAAAACACGTGATCAATGAGTACAATGGAGGGTGGTGAAGCCTGGAGAGATACTACAAAACAGGCTCACAATACATCCAAGTAACTAGAAAAAAATTAATGGGATTTATAATGTGAATGATTGTGAATCGTGATTTGTGACTGCATTTGTGACTGTGATGATGAAGAACGTGATTTGCATCACAAGTGACTCGTGATGATGGTCCTGACTTAAAGCATATTAGTGAGTACAATGTTCATGCAGAATTAAGCACCACACATGTCCAGTACTCTGGAGGAAGCCAAAGAAACAACTGTGACTTAAGTTACAGATGGAGATTGGGCCCTAAAGAGATGCAAGTGCACAGACAGATTAAGATTAGCTGTTCACTGAAGAGATGCAGACACAAGTGCACAACACCTAACCAGTGCTCACCATCATAAATTCAAATCTGGAAAGAATACCTTTACCAGTTGGGGCAGGCCACGACTGGGGGGCAGTGTACTGTACTGCTGCAGTAACAGTCACTAGTACTAGTACTGGTAAAGATACCACAAAGAAGTACAAAATCACACAGCTGCAGTGGATAGCAGCTTAACATTGATGAAATTATTATGTGGCACAATAAAAGGTGTCTGATGATGACACGTGTCACACACATACTCACACACCCTCTAAGTAATGCATAGCAAATTGAAAACTTCAGTAGTATAACCACATATTTTAAACAAACTAAAATTATGCACTGCTGCACCACAACAATCAGCAAAAAATGGCAAGAAATATTGAAAATATTACTGTGTGTACATTAACACAGTTAAACATGAAAATATCACCAAAACAGAAAGCACTCTTTTTCTCCAAGTTAATCTACCTACACCACAGATATACCCCCCAAAGAACGCTTCCACTGTCTCTCAGTACACAGACTGAATGTTGTACATTAACATTCAAAATCCATACACAAACAATAAACGCCCATAATATGAGCACAGGAGGGTTTCCTATAATCCATGAACTAAAGTTTCAGCAAAATAAATGACTCAAAAGGCTTTTTAACAGCTTTTGAAGATTTGAATTGCAGAAGCTCTCAAAGCAGATTGTCTCCTACAGCTTCCTACACACACTGCCCAAAACTGAGGCTGTGCAGGACAATCTAGAGCACACATGACCAGAAATCCCATGAAACACAGTAAATTCACTTTTGGAGCTTAAAACAAAAGCGAAGTATATTGTTTTCAATGTACTCATATGAAACAATGTGGAGTAGTGGTTTGGGAAGGAGGAGTTACAAAGTCATTGTTTCAATGGACTTTGCATTACCCATCTGAACGGCCAAGTACTCTCCGCTGCTGCTATGGAGCATCAAGAAATTTGCCTTTCACTCCACGGATCATTTTGTGGAGCTTGATTGGGCCATCGCCCACCACTAAGAATATGTATCTACCTGAATATGTGCAAGGTTGGGTAGAGTTGAGTGCCCTAGGAAGAGGATCAATACTGAAAATTTATAACAGGGGCTAAGTGGGCAACCCTGCCTTACTCCTTTCTGTATCTGAATCATTGGCCTAACCATTCACTAATTTGTGAGATTACAGTTGCAGTTGTAGTTTTTCAGCCAGGGTAATGGTCAGATGTCTCCCGGGTACATCAGCATGGAGAGACACTGACTGCATTGCTAAAATTGTTCAGGAAGCAGGGAAAACATTGACATCCTGGTACACATAGGACTAATGATCTCACCAGCTGGTCAGTTGTGGAGACCAAGGAACACCTGACCAAGCTGGGTGACAACTACATCATTTCATCCAGCATCTCATTCTCTGAGATCCTGCCAGTCTGGGAGAGGGGGGCAGATGGACGGAAGGTCAGAGAAGGGAGATAGGGGAGCTAAGCATGTGGCTCAAGGGCTGGTACCAGGAAAAATTACACAAATTTGTAGGGAACTGGCAATGGTTTTGGGAGTGAAAGTTCTTTAATTTGATGAATTGCATCTGACTAGGAGGAGTCAGTGCATTGGGGCAGAAGTTTGATGTCTTTGCAGACTATTTAAACTAGAAATGGGAGGGGTAGAGCACATCATAAATCAACTGGGAAAAACACCCTCCCCCCTCAGCTAGTGGTCAAGCAGGAGTTCAGCATGTTTGCAGTTCATTTGCATCACCAGGTAAGGTAAAGGTCCAGCTACCCATAAGACACACAGGGAAACACCAAACCTCACCCAACAACTAACACACTGAAATCTGGCCAATGGAAAATCATGTACACTAATGCTCACAGTCTGGGAAACAAGATCCCAGACCTGCAGGCAATAATGATAGAGGCTAAACTGGACATAGTAGCAATTAGCAAGTCGTGGTTTAACAGTAACCACACTTGGGAGACTTCAGTACCTGGCTATGTACTGTTCAGAAGAGACCGGTGCAAAAGTGGGGGGAGTGGAGGCCCTGTATGTCAATGAAAATGTCAAAGCTACAGAAATTCAGAATATACATAAGAGCCAGAAGAACTGTGGGTCACCCCAGAAACAGGAAATAGGACAGCCATATGAACTGGGGTTGTCTACAGGCCCCAGACCAGGGGAGGACATAGACACATTACTGTTAGAAGATATAAAAACATGACAGCTAAAGGAAGGTTCTGATCATGGGAGACTTCAACATGCCAGATACAAATTGGTCAATACCAGCAGGAACATCTGCCAGAACTAGACTCTTGGTGAATTCCCTGCAGGGGAGGACCTCAAACAACTGATACAACAACCCACAAGAGACAGGACTATCCTAGATCTAGTACTGACAAATAGGGAAAGGATCACAGATTTCCAGGTGAAGGTCACCTGGGGCCAGTGACCATCACATGATATGGTTCAGTTTGGCCACTACAACGAAAGCATCCATTCCAAGGCAAAAATATGGGACTTCAGAGGAGCTGACTTTGATAAGATGGCCAACAGAGTTAAGATAACCCTGACAAAAAGAAATACAGGTGAGGGGTACAGTCAAAGTGGGCAAGCATTAAGGATGCAATACTTAAAGCAACATCCCATTGTTTTAGAGAGAAAAGGAAGTGCAAAGAAGAAGGAAACCACTTTGGTTCTCACAAACAGTAGCAGAAAAGGTCAGAGCCAAAAGGCTGGCCTTCAGGAAATATAAGGGAACACAGCAGGATGAAGATAGGAGGCATACCAAACTTCCCTAAGGGAAGCAAGGAAGGCAGTAGGGCAGGCAAAGGCCCAAACCAAGGAAACACTAGCACAAACAGTAAAAGAAGGTGACAAGACTTTGCATAGATACATTAGTGAAAGGAGAAAGTCTAGAGGGTATTGCTAAGATCAAAGGAGCTAAGGGGGCATGTGAGGAGGAGGACCACGTAAAGCATATATCCCAACTAGATACTTCTGCTCAGTATTTACCAAAGAGAAGGTAGGGCAGGGACCACATCTCAGCACCATGGGCACAGGGGAGGGAGGTGAGCACTAGTCCCGTCACAAAGAAAGGGTGGACAAGGCAATGGAACCTGATGGGATACATCCCAGGGTACTAAAGGAGCTAAAGTGGAACTAGCCGAGCCATTATCAGAACTGTTTAGTGAGTCTCTGAGCACAGAAGAGGTCCCAGAAGACTGGAGAAGGGTTCATGTGATCCCACTCTACAAGAGTGGTAGCAGGGAGGAGGCAGGGAACTACAGACCAGTCAGTCTTACCTCAGTAGTGGGCAAGATTATGGAGGCACTCCTTAAGGAAAGGATAGTGCAACACCTGGAATCCACAGGTTCACAGGATCCAAGACAGCATGATTTTACTAAAGGAAGGTCCTGTCAAACTAATCTCATAGATTTCTTTGACTGCATAACCAGAGTTGGGGACCAAGGTGGAGCAGTTGATGTAGATTACCTTGACTTCAGCAAAGCTTTCGATACTGTTCCACATAGAAGATTAATTAATAAGCTGGGTAGGCTCGGGGTGGGTCAGAAGTTGGTCAACTGGGTGGCAAACTGGTTGACAGGCAGAAAACAGAGAGTGGTGGTAAACAGTATACAGTCAGAAGAGATGCAAGTCACAAGTGGGGTACCTCAGGGATCAGTCCTTGGGCCAGTCCTCTTCAATATCTTCATCACTGACATTGCAAATGGACTGAAGGGTAAGGTTTGTCTGTTTGCAGATGACACCAAGATCTGCAACAAGTAGATGATCCAGATGGGGTGGGCAGAATGAGAAGAGATCTGGATAAACTAGAAAAATGGTTGGAAGAGTGGCAACTGGGGTTTATTGCAAAGAAGTGCAAGATCATGCACATAGGGAAGAAAACCTGAAGCCACCTTTAGGCTGGGAGGAGTTGCTGACAGTTACAAGGGAAGAAAGAGACTTGGGCATCATCAACACCGATGACCTGAAATCATCCAAGCAGACCACTAAAGCAGTAGGTAAGGCTAAGGGCATGTTAGGGTGTATTAGTAAGGGTATCACAAGTCGCAAGAGGTAATAATCCCTCTTTACAAGACACTGGCTAGGCCCCATCTGGAATACTGCATGCAGTACTGAGGCCACACCTTCACAAGGAAATAAACTAAATTGAGGCAGTCCAGAGAAGGCAAACAAAATGGTGCAGGGACTGCATCAGAAAACATATAAGGACAGATTAATGGAGCTCAGTATGTATACCCTAGAGCAAAGGAGGAGAGAGGTGATATGATTAAAACATTCAAACACCTTAAGGGCATTAACAAGGTGAAAGAGTCTAACATGTTTCGATATAAGAAAAATAGCAGGACAAGAGGACACAGCATGACATTAGAGGAGGCTGATTAAGGGTAATGTGAGGAAGTTCTTTTCACAGAAAGGGTGGTGGATGCATGGAACGGCCTACCTCAGGAAGTGGTTGACATGAATACAGTGCAGGGCTTCAAACAGGCAGGGGATAGGCATAAGGAGCAGTACAGATGAGTATGAATAGATAGGCCATTGACAGAGCAAAGGCCGATGGCACATGTATAAGGTGGAAAAGAAATGGGCAGACTGGATGGGCCTTCGGTCCTTATCTGCCATCAACTTCTAAGTTTCTATATAGGGTTGTAAGCCATTGTATGAAAGAATCTGGAATACCATAGTGAGAGAGAACCTCCATAGACACTGATGCTCTACCATGTCAAAAGCCTGTTTTTGGTCTAAGGAAGAGGAAAATCCTCTAAACCTACACTATTGTCTCTTTCTATTAGTTCTCTTATTAACAGTAAATGACTATTCATTTTCCGTTCTGGAATAGAACAGGATTGTATAGGAGAGATAAGGTACAGTGTATGGCAAATTGCAATAGTCTTGCATGCAGTATTTTGGGCAGAATTTTAAAATCTGTATTAAGGAGACTGATGGTCATCCTATTAGATATATCATTTTATGTCCTTTTTAAAAGGAATATCAACAACCCTTTTGCCATATCCAGTGGAATTGAATTATGTTTTGACATATATGTAAAACTAAGTCCAATTCTGTAGATATAGAAGAGCCTAATAGTTTATACAGCTCAGGGGTTAATCCATCTAATCCCAGTAGTTTATTATTGTGAAGTGATTTGATTGCTGTCTCAACTTCTGTGGCAGAGATGTCCTTGGTAAGTTCTTCTAACACAAATGGGGTATAAACCAGTACTCGAATTTTGGGCAGAAAACTCTGTCATTTTACCTGTCAGAAGATTAATCTGGGAAATGAGATTTTTAGCATGTTGTGAACTATTCTTAGGAAATTAACTTTATCTGAAGATATGATTCCTTCTGAATCTATAAGCAAATCTATCTGTTTTGTTTGATCCTATCCCTGCAATACAGAAATGGGCAAATCACTTCAGCCACCCTTGCATACCGAAACTCTGTTGTTTCTGTAAGCTCTCTTGTTGTCTCAAATGAAAGGCCTGCATGTCTTATTTTAGCAACTTAATTTGTGTAATAAAATTGTGAGTCGAGGTCTGTACTAAGGAATGTACCTTGTGTAGCAGCTGTCTCTGTCAGAGATATTGGACAGAAGCTTTATCCCTGCTATTTTACTCTCTGTTTTCAAAAAGCACCGAAGTGCATTTTTCACATCTTCCCACCATAGGACAGGATTGTCATACATATCAATTACAGTTTTTTTCAGACCTATAAAATAATGAATACTCTATGAAACCTCAATATTTAACAAAAAGAAAGAATTAAATGTTGTATTCCTGGGCCCTGTAATGCTACTGATGAGGGCCAAGTTGCAAGCTGAGGAGTTTATGGTCTGAGAATTCTGCCTCTATTACCTGTATTGAAGAAATATTCAGAGTTACAGAAATAAAAAAATATATTCTTGTAGCTAACTGTCCATTTTGAAATGTCAGTTATGCAGTATTATGAACTGACATATAAGCATTTCTTAAGTTTGAGGTAGAGACAATAGATTTTAAAGCAGACATATCACAATAAACTTAATTTGTTTTTGTGTTTTCTCCTGTTCTATTTATCAATACCACAATTAAAATCACCCCTAGTATAACTGCTTGAGACAATACCAAATGTGGTTGTAGTGCTTTAAATAATGTGATTCTTTCTGCCTTGGTTTGCAGGGCATACACATTAATAAATCTATAATATTGGTTTGAAATTTTTTATTTAAGGCCAGGGTTCAACCTGGTATTGAATCAACCAATTTTACCAAATGTACCTGGATGTCTGATTTGAAAAGAATCCCTGCCTCCCCAAGCAGGTATCTGTCCCTATAGACCAATAGTATGGGCCTACATGCCACATTTTTGCATTAATTCCAATTTCAGAAACAGTATGGAACCTAGTATCTTGTAAAAAACACATTAAACTGACTAGGAAGTAAATAAGATAGTACTATGTGTCTTTTCTGCTACTTTACATACTGTTTACATTAATGAAACCTATAGCGAGTGGTGTGAGTGCCATCAGGGAGAAGATGTGGTGCACTTAGAACAACTAGGCTTTCAAGGGGCTTCTTTCTCGTTCTTCTAGACCTCCTTTGTTGTTCTCTTGGTTTCTTTTGTTGCTCCTCATGTTCTGATTGAGATTCAACTTGCAAGGACCAAAGGGAGGAGTCTTCTGAATCAGCATCGGAAATTCCAAAGCAGTTTGGCAAGCCTCATATCTATTTTGCAGCGGTGATTCAGAGGTTCTAGAAACCTTAGGAGCAGCTTGCTCTGAGGCCTGATTCCTTCTGGTTGCCCTTTTACTAACTTGAGTGGGGGCATAACTGCAGGTTCAACAGATGTGGATGCAGTTTCTTCCATGGAAAGAACATTTTCTCTCTCAACCACGCTCTGCAGGGGTGGGGTTCTCACTCTCCATCTGCACTGGAGATTGAACTCTAGATAAGACTTGTGGAGATGTATGAGTCCTAGGAGTTGTAACTTCTTGTGGGAGATGGGGAAAGATTCTCTCTGGGTGATGGCAATCAAAGTCTCTGTTCTGCATCATCCAAAGTCTGCTGATTATGGGCTACCATGAACAGCTCTGATTCGTATGTCCCAAGCAGTCACATAGATTACATTTTGATTCTTTAAGACAGTGCCCACTAGTATGACCAATTCCTGACATAATGTACATTTTACTTGATCACATATGCTACTGAGGTGATAGGTTCAGCCACATTTGTAGCAGGCCTTGGGTTAACCTACGCTGAAGAGTACCCCCTGTCCCTACCAAGAAAAAAGCTAGTTGTAAGGTGACTTAAACCTGTATCAATAGCATAACCTTAACCTTCCAACCCCATCCATATGTGTTCAGTATCAAAGATAGCTTCAGGTGCCCCAGCACTGAACATCCCTGTTTTAGCCAGAATGTTAAGTCAGTTCGCTCACCCCTCATTTGAAACAACTCAGTGATGGTTTTGTATGCAAGTTTCATTATGTGTATAGCATCAAATGGGGCCCATAATGGGGTTTAATGAATGAAATTTTGCCCCAAACCTTTGTAAGCCTACATTTAACCTGAAACTTACATCAAACATAGTCTCACCTGAGACATGAACAAGTGCATGTATTTCATTAGCAAAACATTTCATGGAGTCTTCTAACAATGTTCGAGGCAACAAAAACTCTATCAAGTAGTGTTTCCATACTCCCTTTATAAAGGAGTCTAACTGCATTATGCTTTTAGCTGGAAAAATTGGCTGGTGAATAAAGAGGCATATGGTCTAGTTGTAGCTCTGTTTATGAGTTGAGCGGTGCTTCTGGGGGCCCTGTGTTAAAGTAGATGGTGCATTTATTTCAGGTATATTAAGCTGCAGTTCTGCATTTGGTAGCTGAAACACAGGGTTTCCTGTTAACTGTAGTTCTGCTAGTAAGTCTAATGGGAGTTAGGAATGTTATCAGTCATATCCCACTTGTTTGCTGTTTGGTAATATCAGAGGAGATAAATAAGTGTTTGTTACCTCCTGTTGCTTTAGTGGGGAAAATAGAAATCGTGATAGGCCTGGACATCCACTGTCCTTATGTAGAATGAACCCATCCTGCTCCTTCTAATGCATTATACATGGACTAGGTGTTTTCTGCAGCTGTATCTTCCAAAGGGCATCTTAGACCAGACCCTTGGTCTGTACAATGCCATTCCTGGCACTCCCACATTGCTTTGAGCTGCTGTATTAAGAACGGATGACTCTCCATTGTAATGCTTACTTCAGGCAGTGTTGAAAGAGTTGCTGCCTTCATGGCACTGCTGATTCCTTTGGGCTGCTCTGATACAGATATTTCTGCATCTGTTTGAAGAATTTGAGCAGTCTTTTACTCAAAGCTTTAGTTTGTGTCAATAAAAGGGCTTTTGCAGCGCTACCAGTCTGAGCAAAGCGATCTTCTTCTTCTTGTAACATCCATTGTATACATGAAACAGACAAAGAAACTGGACTGTGCAACATCTGCCATGCCATCTTTCAAAGAATGCAGACTGGGAGTTATCGTACTTCAGGAAGCTACCACGAAATGCAAAACAAGAGTTTGAGCACTGATAAACCTCAAAGAGGGATGCCACCATCAAATAATCAATTACATGTTTTTATTCATTAAAAAGGCACCAAAGGTCCGCCTGATGCGTTTCAGATAAGGGTGTCCTTTATCAAAGGCTGGGGACCGCACTATACCAACGCTTTAAATACATCATAAAAACACCATGTGATGCAATTAAACTGTTTCATTTAACAATCAACTTCATCATTTTTGTGTTAAAAACATGCTCTTCACCCTTCAATGTCCATTACCAAAATAAGCACTGCTGTATTCTAACAATTGAATGAGTCAATACAAAAATAATGAAAGCAGGGGAAAGGAATGGGGGAAGGGACAGGGATTTTAACCTAAACCAAAAATAACGAATAATACTATTATTAACTAAATGAAAAAAAACTTCTAATATTAAAAACTATCTAACTATACAATTAGCCCCAAATATTAGAAATGTGCCAAAGGCTGGCGCAAGTCAGCGCGTGCAAATTCAATGCACAGTGGTGCAACAGGAGCCATATTCAGAGGTTACACTGTCCCACTGTGCCAGCACAACCCAGCTGAATATGGCACAGTTGTGCCATTGTGCAACTCATGGTTGCGCCATGGTGCAACCAGAGCTGCACCATTGTGAAAACACAGGTGTGCCATGCCACAGAAAGAGAAGCCCAAGGGCAACCATGGGAACATAGCAACAGAGGGGCATGGCACTGAGAGATGACCCAGGGATAAAGCCATGGAAGCACAGTGACAGGCCACAGGAGGCCACCACCAGCTGGGCACAGCAGGGTGCACACAGACACCCAGACCCCACCCCAGAACATGATAGTGGCACAGACAGTTGGCAACAGGAGTTGCCAATGGTGAATGGAGGGCTACCAAGGGCCCTCCCCACAGGTGCAGGCTGTGCCTCCCTACACACCCAGACCAGAGCAGGCTACATCCATGACCATGCAGCCAAGCACACACAGCTGCCAGCCACCCCATAGGCACCCCAAGGCACAGCCACCGACCGAGGGAGGATACCACCACAGTGGGACACACCACAGCACACAGCAGTGATCCATGGAAGCACAACACATGCCCCGACACACACACCACACGGACAGGCATTGGGCCACTGCAGCATGGCTCCTCATGCCACATGCAAACAGACACAGACACAGGCAGGTATGTCAAAATATATATATGTTGAAGAATGTGACTATGTACAAAGAAGGGTGTGGGGAGGTTAGGAAAGTGAGGGAAGGGATAGGAAACATAGACTGTACAGTGGGAAGGGGGACTGGAGGAAGTACAGCTGGAGAAACAGGGAATTCAGGGTCCTGACTAGCGGCAGCCACATCCTGCCACCCTTGCAGTCTTCGCTGCCTTCTGTCAGCCAGCAGCATCCTGCAGACTTGCAGCACTGCCTCCATGGTTGTTGATTTGATCAAACTAATCTGGTGGAGCAGCTGGTAGTAAAGGGTCTCCTGCACCACCACTAGACACCTAGGGCAAGGGACAGGACAGGTGATCAGTGCAATGTCCCAAGGAACCAAGCCCATCCACAGCGCACAATGGGAAGTGGGATCAACCCCCTGAAGGGCCCATACAGGCCACCCGCAGAAGGTGGGCCAATGCCTGCTATCAGCGCGGCACATCACAACAGTGCACAATGGTGGTCCCCACCGCACAGTAGCCACCCGACTGCACAATGGTAGTTACATGCCACAGTGCTCTGGCAGCACCAAAGGAAAGTCAGTGGCAGCCAGGCACACACCCACCCACCAACAGCTGGCACATGTATCAATGGATACACCACAGTGGCAGGCACCATGCACAGTGCAGCACACAGCTGCCATGGCACACGCACAGGCGACCATGAACACACCACGCCCCGCCACCCCCATGTATGGTGTGAAGGACTATGTCAGTGCCTACCTGCTCTCCATGGCCCCACTGGTGCTGGGGTCACTCATGCACAACCACCCTGGAGTGCTGTGGCATGCCATCCTGCCACCGCTGCTGCTGCCCTCCTCCTATTTTCAGGCTCTGGGAATGGAACATGAGCAGGTACACATCAGCAACCAACCACAGCAGCTGCCCACCACCCCAGCCCTGTGCACAGGGTGAGCCTCTGCCCGACACATCCCGCTTGCCCGGCATTGCAATGTAAGCAGCAGCGGGTGATGCCACCGTGTCGCTGTGGCGGTGCACGCCCTGCAGGGCATACCAAGAGGCAGCCTAGCCAACACCACGGTACAGCACCAGGCGCACATGCAATATGGGCCTACTCACCTGGCTGTGGCACAGTCCCATGCCTGATAGGCACCTCCAGCCTCCTGAGGCACTCTGTGTCCCTCCTTGCCCAGGTCCCCATAGCAGTGGCAACACTGCTTCCCATCCTGCCACCCAAGTGTGCTGCTGCAGTGTGGCAGCAATACTGCCACACTGCTACCCAGGGCTGCTGCAGGGTGCCTGGCCAAATAGTTGGGGTGCATAGGTCTGGACTCAGGTGACCAGGTTGACCAGTTCCACCTGCATCCAGTTTTCTGCCCATGGTGTTCTCTGCTGTGCCATGCTGCCAGTCATAGCCAGTGTGCAGAATGGAGGTGGTAAGCATGTGGCCACATCATGTGCCAGATCGTGGGCTGAGGGACATGCGCTGTGTCTGCCCATCATGCAGTCTCGGAGGTGTGTGATATGGGCATGGCTAGGTGAGGTCCAGGTGCAGAGGTCACCCAGAGGCAGAGGTCACAGCAGGGTTTAGGGTTCAGTCACCGCACAGTGCAGATGAGAGCAATAGCAGGCCTGGTGCACCATGCGTCATTGCCCTCATCACGAGTCAACCCACAGTGCACGATTGGTGACATTAAACCATCCGGCGCATGTGCACTGTGGTCCTGCGAACTGCTCATTCATGCCCATTGTGCTGTGACTTGCTCTGGAGCAATCGCAATGCGCATGGAGCAAAATCATGATATTCAGCTGCTACGTGCAAATGAGTTCATCAGCCAATGAGTGGCACACTGGAGGAATTAGCATGTCATTACCGTTCGTCAAAGCTCTTTTCCATGCGATGCAGTATAAAGTGCCATGGATAAGCACAGGCCATGGACGGTACTGCATCCATTTGAAGTAAGTTGCACATGCTGCTGTAGCACACTGGGAGAAGCCAGCACAGCAGGGGGATGGAACAGGGTGCTGCTTCCAGTGACACACTGTGCTGTCCATGTCACGGGAAGCAACATGTTGGACCGTGAGGGGTGGCATGGACCTTCATGCAAGCACAGGCCCAATTTCAATAAGGTGGAGTCAGAAGCCCTGTTCGAGGCCTACCTTGACAGGGAGCTCCTGTTGAGTGGTGCCACAGGCACAACAGGCCAGGTATGGGGCCTGGGTGGAGGTGGCAGCATGTGTGAACCAGCAGGGCAGCCACCAGTGCTCAGTGCAGGAAGAAGGTGGGCATGGACAGAGGCACATCAAGGAGAGATTGGTGGCCATCTGTGCCTCCCGGAATGCCCTGCATCTGCACCATCGCTCATGGAGCAGGAGGGTTGGTGGCAGCCACCATGCACCACAGCATGGTGGAGTGTGTGCCTGGTGGTGGATTCCAGACAGGTGGCAGCCCATCACTGCATGGTAAGTATGTCAGCCACACACAGCTGGGGGCATGGTGGGTGCGGACACAGCCATGGTGGCGTGTGTGAGACCAGCATGCCTGTCATGTGATGTGTGCGCACCACACACATGCCATGCTGCAGGGCACAGGCAGCAGCATGGGGGGGCACATGTGGGCAATGCATCACTAACATGCCTCTCTTTCTCTTGCAGCACCAGCACCCTCTGTGCATATGATTGGGCACCAGCGGCAGCAGCGCCGTGGCAGCTGGACTGGCCCAGGAGGTCCAGCCTTCCACCTCCATGGGCATCTGAGGGCCTGACAGGCTGCAGCTAACCACCACTGTGCAGGCAGATGTCCTGAACCTGGGGTTAGATGTGGCCCTGGATGTGTTCCTTCAGGATGCCAGCCTTGGGGTCCTGTGCAGAGACACAGATTGGGGTGGGGTCTGACACCAGTAACCACATAAAGGTCATCCTGGACAGCATGGTCACTGTTGTGGGAGATGGCCCTGCTGGCCACTGACACAGGCAGCCTTCCCAGTGCCCTGCGGTGGCAGAACAGCTGCCCACCATCACTGCGGGCACAGTGGTGTGCGCTGCACAGGTTGTGCCCTGCAGTGGAGGTGGTGCTGCTGCGCGGGTGCTGGCTGGCATGCAGCAGCTGAACAGGCAACAGCAGTAGGCTGCGGATGCCACCAGGCAGCCGGACAGAGAGTTAGCCACTGGTCCACCTGCCATACCCACAGCCTCCAGGCCCCACTGTGCAGCATCCACCCAGAGAGTAGGGGCTGTGCAGTGTGGCCAGTCACCACATGGAGATTGGCATCTGGCCTGGGAGCCCAGGACACTGAGCCGCTTAGCTGAGCACACCTGTTTGCTGTGGAAGTCCATTCAGCAACAGGTGCTGCTCCACTGGGAGTGTGCACTGCTGTGTGGAGGTGCAACAGTTAGATGAGCAGCAGGAGAGGGCACTGCGGAGATCTGGCGGGGATGCAGCGCGTGCAGGAGGCCACAACCACCTCTCTGGATCACATTGCCACCACAATCTCAGATAGCTTTGCTGTTTGCTGCCACAGGGCATGGCTGGGCACAGATGACCCCCAGATGCGCTATCCACCTGCATACCCGTTGTCAGGTGACCCCTGCACAGTCGATGCCAGGCTCAGTTGTCAGCATCCTAGGCATGCCCAGGGCTGGACTGTTTGGGTGCCTTGACACACCAGTGTGGACATGGTTGCGGTCCTGCAGTTCCACCCTGAAACTGTTGCACCCTCCATGGCTGATGCGCAGCCAGTGGCTGTCTATCGGCCCAGGCATGGCCTTCCCTGTGGTGGCCAGGTTCTGTGCAGTGGACCTGATGTGCAGCCCACCTGCAGTCTGCAGCTGCTGCCCAATGTGTGCATGGGCATTGTGTGTGTGCCTGCTGCAGGTGTGGCACCTGTGTGTCTCGCCACATGCTGCCTGTGTGTGTGCTTGCCTTGTCATTGGGCTGTGTGGCATGGGCATGATTACAGTAGTCCTGCACCATTTGTGCCTGTGCACTGGTGCAATGCATCTGATCCACTCTACATACCCATGCCTGTGTGTGTGGGTATATGTGTGTGTGTGTTTGGGGGTGGTGCAGGGTGCTGTGTGTGGTTGCATGGGGTGTGCATCCCTGTCACCCTTACCCCTGCTTCCTGCTTCAGTGTGTGCATGCCCATTGCCATGCATGCCCTGCATGTGTGCTGTACCTGTTGGTGTGGCCTAGTGTTTTGTACCCCTACCTGTGTGCACAAAGTGCTCCCGTGCTATGGTGTCACTGTGCCATCTTGCCTGCTGGATCAGCAGGGATCCCTCTGCCCAGGGGTGACTGTCCTCCTCCTCCAGCCCATTGCCTCCATCGTCCCCACTACTGTCACCTCATCAGCCTCGACAGCAATCCCACTGTCAATGGCCATGTTGTACAGTATGCAGCAGGCCAGGAACAGGCCACAGGCTTTCAAGGGACTGTACTGTAGGGCACCGCCCTGATCTGTCTAGGCAATGGAACCATGCTTTCAGCATGCCAAAATGCTCTCGATGATGTTGCCTGTGCTGGCATGTGCCTTGTTGTAGCATTCCTCTGCTGGGGATGCCAGGCACTGGTAGGGGTTAAGCAGCCAAGGGCGCAGTGGATGGCGCTGTCCCTGTGTGGATAATGACTTGGTTATCCCTCTGCTATACTAGGCTGTGGCCTTGCCTGTCCCTGCCACCCATGTCAACATGCACCCTGCCTCCCAACATCCATGGTATGCTCTGCCCATCGCCCCTGCCCATGCCATACTCACCCACCAGGTGTCCTGTGGGGATAGCCCCATGTTCAAACCTGTGACACAGCACAGAGCTGTGCCAGATGAATGCATCATCTACACTCCCAAGGTGTGTGGTGCAGACATGGGCTATGCACCCCATGGCATTGCACACCACCTGGCAGTTGACACTCGGCTCCCCTTCCTGTTGATGTATGCCACACCTCGGAACCAGGTGGAATGCAGATGCCACGTGGTGCAGTCAAGGGCCCCAATCATGCCAGGCATATGTGCTACCCTGTGGAAGTCTTGTATGGTTGATGTATGCTCTACCTGTGTGCTGGGGAAATGGATGTATTCCAATGCATGTGGCAGCAGAGTGTTGAGGACCTGTGTGAGGAGGGTGGGACATGGCCAACTGGGTTATGCATGTGGTGTCCCCTGTTGGTCTCTGAGCAGGCACATGACGGCTGTCACCTTCATCTCCACGGACATGGCATGACTCCGTCTTGTGAGGCCAGCATCTCCTCACTGCACAGCTCACAGAGCTCCCTCAGAATGGCTCTGTTCAGGTGGCACCCGGCCCACAATCTCCATGTCACTGTACTGCTGGTAGGTGATGTGGGTGCGGTACCACCAGTGTTGGGAGCATACTGCCAATAGGCCCTACACGGCCAAGTCGCTGTTCCTGCTGCTCCCTCACACACCTCATCATGGCCTCCATCATGAAGGCACACTATCCATGGACCTTGCTGTCCTATATCCCTCTGGGTGGTTGGCTGCTGCGGGCTGTGTGCCACCCTGGTGCACTGCCTGGCATTGTGTCTGCCTGTCTATCACTCTCTCTTCCCCTGTCTCCCTCTTCACTGCCACCTCTGTCCCTCTCCCTCTGTGTCTGCCTTGGCCTTTCTGTCTGTCTTTCTTTCTCTCTCTCTCACTCCCTCTCGCCTGGCACAAGTGCTTTCTGTGTGCTTACACCCTGTATTTATAGGAACAATTCTGCTTGGTGCATCTCTGCTTTGCTCTGCACTTGCGCCATGGTTCCCACAGTTGAATATCGCACTGTGCTGGATATTCATGGGCACGCCCCATGCACTTGTGCCTGCCTTCATTGTAGTAGCACATTGGCACAATAGGATTTGCGCTGTGCATAGCTCCCACTGAATATCGCTCTTGGTGTTATGTCCACACTAATGCCAGTGAACTCAGTGGTGCCATGCACAACTGCTTTGAATAGCTAGGCCTTATTGTTAAACACACATAATCTATAGACCATAATATAAATATTCATAAAAGGATCTATTTTCCTTATTTCATAAGCAGTCTATATTGTGTTCTTCCCTCATATTTTGTTACACTTACAAATCTATTCAAGTAATGACCTTCTATTCTGGGCTCTATACTTGATTTGTTCTTATTCTCTTTTTTTTAAACCAGAAAGATTTATTATATTAGCTAAATAAGACATATCACAAAACATTTTTGCACAAACTTGTTTACCTCTATCTGAAAGTGACAAACCACAATTAAAATCCCTTCCCTCAGTGGCTCAGCAGGTAGCACACTCACCTCTGAGGCTGGGAGATCAAATTTGTTCTTATTCTCAAAGACACAGTACACTCATTACTTTTACTTCCCTGCTTTTAAATGTGGGTGCATATCAAAGCATGAATTCAAGCCTGGTTTTTGTTGGCTCTCAGGGACAAAATCCAAAAATTCTTTCTCAATAAAATTAGATTCTCAAAATCCCCGACTCCTACTCACTTTGTCAATATCAGTGAACATAAAGTTACGTTCTTCCCTGTCTGTAACTTGACAGAGATGCATTGCAGTAGCATACAGTAAATCATTCCTGTTTATCGCCCTGACATGTTCTCCACTCCAACCTTAAACACCTCAATGTCTTTCCAACATAGAAAGTATCACACTTATATGTTGCAAATGTAGTAAATTGTCTAATCTGAAAATTCCTTTGAGTGTTGCAACTTGAAAATATTTTTGTCTGTCTTACCCTATCACAGTACATACATTGCCACATCTAAAATAACCCGTGGGTTGTTGTAACCAAGTCTGTTGTTTAAATCTTGGAAATAACTATGTACTAATAGGTCTTTTAGGGCAGGAGCCCTTTGTAACACATTCTTACTGGTCTCTGACAAATTTCTTTCAGACCAGACTCTACTCTGAGAACATGCCAGTGTTTCTTAACAATCTGTTCTACTTGTTTAGCCTATGTTGAAAAACTTGTCATAAAATTAAATCTCTTTTCCTGTTCATTCTTCTTTTCTTTCATTCTTAGCAGATTTGTTCTATCTAATGCCTCTGTCTCCTTCAAGCTTTACAACCCAGTTATTTTTATAGCACTTTCTTTCAACCTTTCTGATAGCTGCTGTGCTCCTCTATCGAAAGCCTTCTCTGCTGAGTAGTTCCTGTGATATCTCAAAACTGCCCTTTTGAATATTATGGGCAATGTATGGGAGTGATAACTATTTGCCATCAAGATGGCATTCCCATCTATCTTTCTCCTATAAATTTTACTTTTAATCTTGTCTTCCTGATTTTTATTATACTCAGGCCTGAAAAATCAATTTTCTCCTGGTTTGCCTAGTAAGTAAATTTCAAATTCGGGTTCAAATAATGTAAATACTGAATAAAAGCTTCAAATATTTTTAGTTTTCCTTCCCAGATGACTAATATGTCAT
Organism: Neoceratodus forsteri; assembly: GCA_016271365.2. Classification (NCBI taxonomy): domain Eukaryota; kingdom Metazoa; phylum Chordata; order Ceratodontiformes; family Ceratodontidae; genus Neoceratodus; species Neoceratodus forsteri. Next base: position 1,026,138,062 of record CM028129.1, read on the forward strand.
CTATATAGCATCATCATACCTTCAAATTATCAAAAACTCATTTGCAGTGTTGTCCCAAATCGTATCTTCTTCCGTTTGCCCATATAGAGGTTCGTGATAAAGGGTACATGTTGCCCCATCTCTGTACCTCTAGTCTGCAAAAAAGCTGTCCATCGAAGGAGAACACATTATATTTCAAAACACATTCTAACATTTTCAAAATGAAGCCTGTTGCTACATCTTCATGATCTCTCATTTTTCAAAAAGTGAACCACTGCATCAGTGCCCCCTCATGGGGACATTGGTATACAGTGCCTCCACATCTAAAGTAATTAGATAGGTCTCTGGTCCCAAAGAGATCTCTGGCAACAAGTTCAAAACACGCTTTAGTATCCTGTAAAAAGAAGGGACAGTAGACACAATTGATTTTAAAAAGTGTCATAATTTTGTGAAATATGTTTAGTAAACCTATCCCACTCACAATAGGCCTCCCGAGGTACTATTCAAGGTTTTTGAACTTTTGGCAGAACATAAAGGTGGTTCTAATCAGTTCCTGCACAATCAAAAATTCTCTGGTATCTTCATCAATTTATTTCTTTAGAAAAGCCTCATTAATCTATTGATCAATCCCTGTTTTAAACTCCCAGGTTGGATACTGAGAAAGTCTGCTATAAATGTCTTCATTATTTAGTTGTCTCATAATTTCCTGAACACAGTCCATTTTATTCAATAAAATTACTCCACACCCTTATCGGCCTGTTTGATGACCAGTTCATTATCTTCTTGAAGGCTTTTTAAAGCTTCCCTTTCTTTTTGCTTGTGTTATTGTATCCTGGGTTTGGCAAATTCTAGAAGAACTCCAAGTCACTTTCCACCAAATCTTTAAAAATGGATACTGCTACACATGTGGGGGACAGTATGTTGAGGGGTTTCTTAAAGCCGTAGCCACAAATTGTTATTTTGACTCTCTTTATTCATTTGCCAAAGTGCACCTTCAAATTTAGTTTTCCACAGGCTAAATGTAGATTGATCAGGGTTTGCACTTCATCTATATTATGTGTCAGTGCAAAATCAAACCTTTGTTCAACAGTGTTTCCTCTTCATAGCTTAGCACATGCCTTGACAAATGGATAATTTTAGCAATTGGTGCACTTATCTCCTCCTCCCTATCCCTGAATGATCTCCATTGTTGAAAAAACCTCTGTTGTTGTAAAATGGGCATCAGCCTCTGTCTCCAAATGTGTCTTCTCTTTCCCCATCTCATCCTCTTCCTGGTTCTCTGTACAACTCTGGCATGTATTCCAGCCATCTCAGATTCCTCTGTGGTTGCAATTGGGGCTGCGGTATTGATTGGTATGTATTCTGTTGTCCCATCAATTGATCTGGCCTGTCCATCTGGGCGAGGGTCAGAGGTATGTGCGTTGAAAAAAGGACACAGAATTTATTTATTTATTAAACTCTAGGATTACAAGTACCTTTGAGCAGGGACTGCTCGTTTACAAAGTTCCTTCAGAGGATGGGGTGACATATCACAAGGTGAAACAAAGATTACAGACTAAACATATAGATTACTAAGGCCCTAAGTAGTACAGTGAACAAGTTGAAGTAGATCAACATGAGCAATCATTAACATAATTCAAGGTCTAACAATATCTAAGAAGAAGAAGTCAGGAAGAAGCCAGCAGGTAGGTGCCGTTGTCAGACAAGAATGGTCAGAGCAAGGGGAAAGGGGCCAGTAGCTGAAGGTAGCATTATGTCTAAGGGAGGGATGGGTGGGTGAGCAAGGGGCAGAGGGAGAGAAGGGGGCTGGTGCAGTGAGGATGGCGGAAAAGTGAGGTTACAGCCACTGATGTAAGGGTGCAGGGTGTAGAGCACTACTTAAGGGAGGCAGTCACACTGTGAAGAAGAAGGGAGGAATAGGCATAGTTACCTTTTAAAGGGGCTAGTGATTCACTGCTAGAGTTTCCTTGTTAAGCATGTTGAACCACTGAGGAGCCCTGTGCATGAAGGATCTTTGACCCAGAAGTCCAGCCTAGGGACCTGGAAAGTCCAGGATTGAGAATCACATGTCTGCTGGGTACTGATGTTGGTAGTTAGAGTCTAGCCACACCTGGCGGCATGGGTCAAGAAGGACTTTTGGCTATCAGACAGGTCTGGTATTATATTCTACTGATGAGTGGTAGCCATCCAGTCTATGCATACAGGCCATAGGTATGTGTTAGGTGGTCAGCCGCTGAGAAGTCTACAAGCCTTGTTGAGCATCACAGATATCCTCCTGAGGACAGTGGGGAGCAGAGGTCATATATGACTAGACCGTGAGTGACTATGGAGGTAACCGAGCTGTGGATGGCCAGTCTAAGGGCATCAGAGGTCATACAGTGTTTGTACTTGTGGAGCAGGCCGAGGCATATGTTGGCAGACTTAGCAACTTGACCTATGTGCTGGGAATATTATCCTCTGTCTCTGACTCACTTTGATCTGTGCTGAACTCGAATGACACATTATAATTTATTTTCAAAATCCCTCTCAGTGTTGCTTTCTTCCAATTAAAAATTGTCCCTCTTTCAAAATCTCCTTTTCCCTGATGAACTTGATTCATTCATTTGCTGCAGTTTCTGATCCAACTTTATTATGGAAACTTTAAGTTGTGGTTCAATCTATCAAACTCAGAGTGTCCTGTGAACTTGAGAACTTCTTCTTCTTGTTTCTTTAACTCTTCTCTCAATTTAGCCTCTTTTCTTTACTATATTTAATAATTAAATGTAACAGCTTGGTGTTAGTATCCAATAAAATCTTCTCCCCTCCACATAAGCATTTTCTGTTCCACGTGCTGGATTCTTTAAAAGTCTTAAGCCCCTTGGAGCCGAATGACCTGTATGTAAGCTTCCAAATTTGTATAATTCCAATAAATCGTCCAGAGCTGATGTGTTATTTTTACTAGGCTCCGGAATGCTGTCAGCAAAGATTGCACTTCTGGCAAAATAGAGTTAGCATAGAAACTTAGAAACATAGATTTTGATGGCAGATAAGGACTGCTTGGCCCACCTAGTCTGCCTATTTCCCTAACTAGAGTATAAGCTGCAGATCAGATTTAACCAACAGCCTATTTCTTCTACCCCCCACAAAAATTGCCTTATGTCTGTCCCATGCAGTCTTGAATTCTCCCACAGTTTTAGACCCTCCAACCTCCGTGAGAAAGGCTCTTTCATCGCCCACCACCATCTCTGTGAAAAATACTTCCCCACATTGCCCCTGAGCCATCCCCCCCACATTGTTGTCCCTTGTTCTTACACATCATTTTTCTGAAAGATGCTACCCTCTTGGACTTTGTTGATTCCACTGAGGTACTTAAACATTTCTATCATGTCCCACCCTCCTCCTTTCCTCAAGGATATACATATTAAGCTCCTTTAGTCTCTCCTCATATGGCTTCTCTTGCAGACCCTGCACCATTTTAGTTGCCCTCCTCTGAACTGTCTCCATCCTGTCTATGTCCTTGCAGAGATGGGTTCTCCAGAACTGGATGCAGTACTCCGGATGTGGTCTCACCAACTGTCTGTACAGGGGATAACAACTTCCTGTTTTCTGCTGGTGATGCCTCTCCTATATTCCCAGTATCCCCAGCCCTCCCTACCACCTTCTCATAGTTGCTGCCAACCTTAAGGTCATCTGATATGATTACTCCCAGGTCCCTTTCCATTTTGTTGTTGTTACTACCTCCCCATTGTGCAATCTTTCCCTGGGTTTTGTTTCCCAGGTGCATTATTTTGCACTTCTTTGCATTGAATCAAGCTGCCATACTTCTGACCATTCCTACAACCCTGCCAAGTCCCTTCTCATTCTTTCCACACCTCCTTGTGTATCAACCCTGTTGCAGATCTTTGTGTCATCTGCAAAGGCATACTTTTCCTTCAGTCCCTCTGCAATGTCACTTATAAAGACATTAAAAGGACTAAACCAGTACTGAACCCTGCTGTACCCACTAATAACCCCTCTTTCTTCAGAGAGGACTCCATTTGCAATTACCTTCTGCATCCTGTTGTCCAGCCAATGTTTTACTCAGGCTACCACCCTGGGACCCACTCCCAGGCTGGTTAGTTTGACTATTAAATATTTTGCATGGGACTATGTCAAATGCCTTACTAAAGTCTAGGTAGGCCTTGTCCACAGATCCTGCCTGGTCTACTACTTTGGTCACCCAGTCAAAGAAATGAATTATATTCATCTGATATGACCTTCCACTGTGAAACCTTGCTGCCTTGGGTCCTGTGCCCTGGCCTCTAGGTATTCAACAATTCTTTCCTTCAAAGTGATTCCATCACTTTCCCTACCAGGAGGTCAAACTGACAGGTCTGTAGTTTCCTGCCTCTGTCTTGGTCCCAGTTTTGTGAAGAGGAATCACATCAACCTTCCTCCAGTCCTCAGGTACCTCACCATCCTCCCATGGTTTCTTAAAAGGTACTCGTGGTGTCACTAGTTCTCTGCTTAATTCTTTTAGAATTCTGGGGTGAATTTCATCTGGCCCCATTGCTTTGTCCACCTTCAGTTTTAGGAGTTTTTCAGAACCTTTTCTTCTGTGAAAGGACTGGGATCAACTCCCTATCCAGAATGCTTCTGTTAATTGGATAAGGCACCTCCTCATCTTTTCTTTTGTGAATACTGAACAAGTATTCATTCAGTATCCCTGCTTTTTCACTGTCCCTCTCTGTCCACCCACAGTCCATTCTATTCAGCCTCACTATCCCTCCCTTTGTCTTTCAACACTCTCTAATATACCTATAAAAGGTTTTGTCCCCCTTCTTAACTGAGCTGGCTATCTTTTCCTCAGTTTGGGCCTTTGCTATTTTGACTACCCTCCTGCTTCCTTCTGCCTTAACTAGTACAGTTCTCTGTCGGCTCCTTCTGTGTTTCCTTATACTTCCTAAATGCTATCTTTTCTCCCAAATCTTTACCTCCACCTCGTTTGAGAACCATAGTGGCTTTTATTTAATTTTGATTTGTTTATTTGCTTCACACAAAGGCTTGTTGCCTCTGTGATGGCAGTTCTGATATTTCCCCATTGTTGCTTTGCCCTCCTTCTAGCCTGTTTGCTAGTGCTTTTCTAAGGCACTCTTCCATCTTGCCAAAGTCATCCCTCCTGAAGTCCAGAACTCTCACTTTTGTGTAGCTTGACTCTGTAGCTGAGTTTATCACAAACCACACTGTTTGGCGGTCATTTGTTCCCAAGTGGCTACCCACTTATAGATCTGAGATCCTCTCACTGTCTCAATTTGAGAGTATGAGGTCTAAGATTGCTCCTTCACAAGTAGGTTGCAAAACTAGTTGTCTGAGGCATGCCACCTGAAGGGCATCAAGAATGGCTCTGCTTTTGGATGTGGCTGCAGCAAAGGTGCTCCAGTTAACATTTGGCATATTAAGGTCCTCCATCAACAGTATCTCCTTTCTCTGCCATCCTAAGTATGCCTTCTAGCATATCCTTGTCCATTCCTCTCTCTCTGACATGGGGTCTGTATACAATCCCTGTGTGGATTGTGGTGCCATTCAGTCTCTAGGTGACCACAGTGCCTCCTCTCCTCCTGTTTACTCTTTTGTTCAGTTGCTTTTATCCCTTCCCTTACATAGAGAGCTATTCTGCACTCTTCTCCCCCCTGTCTCTCCTGTAGGTTGTGTACCTGGTATGTTAACATCCCAGTCATGGTTCTCTGTGTACCATGTTTCTGTGACTGCTATGATATCCAGGCATTCCTCTTCCATCAAGGCCACTAGTTCAGGGAGCTTGTTGCCCAGACTATGGACATTGGTACTCATTGCCCTCCATTTCTTGATGGCCTTACCCTTTTGCCCCATCCCTGTCCTCATTGTGCTTGTCACTTTCTCCATTACCCTGTGCTTCTCCCTATTGACATCTCTATGTTGGTGTCTTCCTCACTTAGTAACATGATTTTGGGGGCTAGGATTTTCCTGCTTCTTTCCAGTGCCTCCCCTTGGCTAGTTTAAATGTCTGACAATGAAGCATTTTAACCTATCACCTAGGATTCTGGTTCCCTCCTGGACAGATGTAGACCATCATGCAAGTATAGGGTCTGCATCCCTCCGAGACCCCAGTCCCCAATGAAGCCAAATCCCTGAGCTCTGCACCAGTTTTGCAACCACTGATTGAATCCCATGGTGTGCAGCACCCTAGCCTCACCCATTCCATAGACAGGCAGCACCTCCGAGAAGGTTACTGTGTGTGCTATTTTTCTAAGACCCTCTTCATCTCCACAAAACACTTCTTGCCCTGCTCTGATCCCTTTCTTAGCCAGATCATTTGTACCTAGGTGGACAATGACATCCAGTTCTCTCCCTGAGCAGCTACTCCTGTGATCCTGAGCATTCACTCCCTGTACCTCCAAGCCATGGCACCAGGCAGTACCTTACCTCCCTCTCCCTTCCCCAGTTCTACCTTCCTAACAATGGAGTCCCCACCAGTGGTTGTTACCATCCCCTATGGGGTCCCATGCCACCCTTCTGTGAGTCTCCTTTGTTGAGTTCCAGCATCCTCCTTGGTCTCCACCGTGGGTGCCTCCATAGAGGAACCACACTTTTCCAAAATGATGTAGAAATTGTGGAGAGGTACAACTGGAGGGATGTGCCTCTGTTCCACCACCCTCACCCTCCCTGAGCTCACTATGGTCCAACTGCTCCTCTTTTGGCAACCTCCAAGAAAGCGGCAGTGACCCTGGTGGTCCTTAGGTGGGAGAGGAGGTCCAACAAATCCTTGCCAACTCAGATTGGAGATGAGCAACCTTCTCCCTCAGCCCAAGAGTTGCCTGCAAATGGGGCAACACCGCATCCTCCAGAACATCCCCAGAAGACTGCTGCTCCACAGCAATTGCACTGCACCACTCCCATCATGTCTTATTTCTGGCCTCCTAACTGTTGTTTGGAATACTTACTCATTCCTCTTTTTCTTTTTCTTCTCTCCTACTTTACTGCTTCTGTGTCTTTTTAGCTCCTGATCCTCCTGTTCTGAGACAAGAAGTTCCTATATTTTCAGTAGTCTCCTTACTTTCTCAGAGTCAGACCTCCAGCAATTGGGGTGGATGGAGAGCTACTCTTGCCCATCTAGAATGGTGTGTCTTTGGTGGCTCTATGATCACTCACTTCCTGTTTCCAAACAGGAAGTTCCTTTGTCAGTCAAAATCTGTGCCTCTAAAAGTAGAAGTGGTTTAGGGTGGGGGTTTGAGGTTGGAAGGGAGGGAAGGAGGGTAATATAACCCAGTAGAGAAGTTTAGTTATATCAGTAGCTCCTTCCTCCTGGTGTTCTGTCTGTTCTCTGCAGTTCCAGCTATATGGCTATAAAATATCTGGGTTGTAAAAGCTTGGGAGTAGATAAAGACATTAAATAGAACAAATCTGCTAAGAGAAAAGAAAAGAAAATGAACAGGAAGAGAGATTTAATGTTGTGACAAGTTTTTCAGCACTGGCTAACAAGTCAAACAGATTGTTAAGAAACACTGGTATGTTCTCACAGTAGAGACTGGCCTGAAAGAAATTTGCCAGAGACCAGTAAAGATGTGTTACAAAGGGCTCCTGCCCTAAAAGACCTATTAGTACACAGTCATTTCCAAGATAGAAAACAACAGATTTGGTGACAATGACCTAAGGGTTGTTTTAGATGTAACAATTGTATGTACCGTGATAGGGTAAGACAGACAAAAATGTTTTCAAGTTGCAACACTCAAAGGAACTTTCAGATTAGACAATTTACTTCATGTGCTACTATGGGGATCATCAATCTAGTGACATGCAAGTGCGGTGTTTTCTCGTTGGAAAGACATCAAGGTGTTTAAGGTTAGGGTGGGAGAACATGTCAGGGTGATAAACAGGAATGATTTACTGCATGCTACTGCAATGCATCTCAATCAAGTTGCAGACAGGAAAGAACATGGCTTTATGTTCACTGATATTGACAAAGTGAATAGGAGTCGGGAGATTTGAGAATCTAATTTTATTGAGAACAATTTTTGGATTTTGTCGCTGAGAGCCAACAAAAACAGGCTTGAATTCATGCTTTGATATACGCCCACATTTAAAAGCAGGGAAGTAAAAGTAATGAGTGTACTGTGTCTTTGAGAATAAGAAGAAATCAAGTATAGAGCCCAGAATAGAAGGTTATTACTTGGATAGATTTGTAAGTGTAACTAAAATATTAGGAAGAACACAAATATAGACTGCTTATGAAATAAGGAAAATAGATGCTTTTATGGATATTTAATTATGGTCTATAGATGATGTCGTTAAACAATAATTGTATAGTTAGATAGTTTTTTTAATATAAGAAAGTGTTTTCTCATGTAGTTAATAATAGTATTACTTGTTAGTTTTTTTGTTTAGGTTAAAATCCCTGTCCCCACCCACCAGTTCCTTTCCTATATTAATTATTTTGCATTGACTCATTCAACTGTTAGAATATAGTAGTGCTTATTTAGGTAATGGACATTGAAGGGCAAAAGCATGTTTTTGAACACAAAAATGATGAAGATGATTGATAAGTGAAATAAATGAATTGCATCACATTTTGCTTTTATGGTGCATTTAAAGTGTTGGTATGGTGAGGTTCCCAGCCTTTGATAAAGGACACACTTGTCTGAAATGCATCAGGCGGGACCTTTGGTGCGTTTTAATGAATAAAACATGTATATTGTTATTTGATGTTGGCGTTCCTCTTTGAGGTTTATCTGTGCTCGAAACTCTTGTTTTGCATCTGCCATGTCATCTTGTCTTATCATAATGTTCTGCATTTTATTTTAAAGGTATCTGTTGTCCATTAATGATCTGGTTATTCTCTTGATTTTCTCTCTATTCTGCGCCAAATTGAAGCAGTCTCAGGCAAGGACAAGGTAGGAGATGAGACCTATCCCCACCCTCTTCAACATCCATCTGTTCCTCAGGCTCCTCAAGGTTTCTGCTCTGGAAGAGTACTGCCCAATATCTAGGACCATTGGGAGCTCCTGCACAACTTGTAGCAGCAAAGGAGATATCTCATCTGCAACACCAGCTTAACTGGTACCCATACCACAAACACCCACTCATTCAGAGGCCCACTAGCCGGAGGATGGGATGGTGGGGAGGAGGCATAAGGGAGGCAGTGGCAGATGCAGGTGGTCAGCCAAACCCATGAAATCCCAACAGCAAATCACTCTACACCCCTTATGGAGGTGCAAGTACATGACTCCAACAGCTGGATCTCCATTAAATAATCTAGCCAGTGTAATGAGGCCTATAGTAAGGCAACTAGGATGCTGGGGTGTACTGGGAGGATTTTGACAGCAGGAGGAAAGATGCATCACTACCTTTCTATTGATTACTGGTGAGGCCACACTGGGAGTGGTGCGCCCAGTTATGAGTCTTTACATAAGGAAAGACAAGACAGGTTGAGGTGGCACAGCATAGGGTAACCAAAAGGATTCTGGGCCAGCAGGGCAAGTCCTTAGGGGACTGGCTTTAGGCACTAGACATGTGCATGCTACAGGCAGATAAGAGAGACAATATGATGTAGACTGAGCTGACCCTGTGGAACTAAGGACTGAGGCACTGGATGCTAGACCTCACACCATGCTGGTGAATCAGGCTTGGGAGCAAGCTCAGATTACTGGGGTCAGCCGAGGAGGAGAAGATTGACTGTCCTATGGACTGCTCTCCTCTCCTCTCCTGGGAGGTGGGTGCTGGCTCCCTTGGCATCAGTGACTTCCAACAGAGGCTGGGGATGCTACAGCTGAGAAGCATGACATAAGAGTGGCGGCAATGATGAACATCTATGTAGTGATTACGAGAGCTTGGTGCCGTGCACTGGGTGTCATTGCATGTCTGTGCCACTGGAAGGGTCATGTTCACAGCTCATGAAAAACAGGAAAATCCCCAGCACCTGGAGATGATGATGATGAGCCCACAGCAGCCCCCATGCCCACTGCTGGACCCTACCTACTTAGGGCACAGATATCCTCTGACCTGCCCTCCTCTCCTCCCACCAAGGGATTGTATTCATGCAGCACTAAAGAAGTGGTGGTGGCCCCACCTCAGGGATATAAGCTGGGGGTCACAGCAGTGATGGATTGCAAGGACAGGAGTTCTGGAAGGTGACCATGAGATGGGAGGATAGCAGGCCATGTAGGAGGAAGCTGAGAAGGGTTGCATCTGAATGAAATCCCAGGGCGGTGACCAGAGGAACAAGAGGTGAAAAAATGACGTAGACCTTGAAGGTCCCAAAAGGTATACAGTCAGTGTGGCAATTTGGCCACTGCTGTGTAAAATTGCAGACATATAGGTGTTATAATTTTCTATGATTTTGGTTATGTTTAAAAGTTCCAAACAGGCCAGAACTAAGGGTTGCTAAAAGAATGCCCAGTGTTACTGAAAAGGTCACTGGAAAGAGAGAATGTACTGTGTTGCAAAATATCTTACATTCCTCTGTGATCTGGGGACAAAGCTTAACCAGGAAATTAAAACTGGATTTCAAAGAGGATTGGAAGTTCCTTGTAAGCTTATTAAAGGAAACAGAAGTAATAAAATCCCCAGGACATGGGAGAAGCTAGCCCCAGTCATAAAACTTTAAACTCAAAGTGAAGTGGGTTTTAGGCAGGAGGTGTCAGCAAGGTTGACCCCAGTCTATTTACTCTTTTAATAAGTGACAGGGAGCTGAGGAATATCTACTCTGGAAGTCTATTGTGATTACACTTCAAGTGTTGTAATTCATCTCCACTTAGCAGAAGTCAGGAAGGATGGGGAAGATTAAAGGCTATTGGGACAGTAGGACAACTAATTAATTAATAATCTTGAGTCCCTTAAAAAATCTTGGAAAAAGCAAGACAGATCCCTTCTGACCCAAAATGGTAAGGTCACAAGAGTTACAGACTACATGGACCAAGGCATATAAAGCCCTCAGAGCAGGTCATGTTGCACACTTTTCATGGGACAATCTTCCTGGCACACTGAGCAAGACAGATTAATGACCAGTGAATGCAAGAGGAAACAGATATTTGCAGACTTCATTTATTTTTGAACTTTGATCACCCATGAACCATGTAGAAACTAGACAGTTAAAATTTGACAGTGCATTTTGTATTTATATTTTTCCAACTTTGTTTTGTTATTCTGTAACCAGATTTTCTGAAATCTTTTATTGTAGATGTTATATAATAATTATTTAGAATTAGTAAAACACTTAGCTTTAAAACTGCCTCTGAGTGATTGTGTGTGAGTATAAAAGGTGGAAGGTTTATTCAACTCTGAGACCAACTTGGTAAATGCAAGGTGTCAACATAACTACCAAAGATAGAATCCTGAAAGGGAAAATCTGGGTACCTGAAGTAGGGAGATACACAAGTCTCAGGAGAAGTCTGTAAGGAGAACCAGGTCACTGTACCACCCATGGGAGAAGACACCAATCAGTGTTACAAAAGGCCAGCCCTGAAGAGGTCATAACACCTCAGTCTCCTCCCAGTAAAACAGCCAAGAAGGGTCCTCACCTGGCTACAGACTTGAGACTGAATTTTACCCTTACCCATAATTTAAAGAGGAAGCCCTGGGACCTTGTGGTGAGTCTTCAGTTGTGAATTCAGCAGCATTCTAGATGGACACATGCAGGGTATTCCTGTTGCCATCCCATCACAGATTGCATATAGGGATGGGCACCGAGTGTGCACTGTATCTGGCCCCTAGGAGTGGGTTTGTGACAGATCTGGTTGCATAGTGGTGGGATCTGAGAGATATTGGTTGAACAGGTACAGAGGTTAGATTTGAGGCCAGTGTATCAGATTGATAAACTGAAAACAGTACAAACACAAACAAGTCAGAGATTTTGAATACAATGCAGACCACATAAGGCAGTTGTGTCAGGAAAGAGGGTCCAGTATGAGGGACAAACCAAAAAGAAGCTCATGGAGGCTCTCGTGGCAACCAATAAGCAAGTGTTTTCCAAAATCTTGAGTCATAGCAAGTGACTGAAAGGGACCAGTCCTTGGGTGTGGGGGTGTCAAGGGATGTTGCAGTGTCCTATCCAGGAGATTGACAGCAAGACCAAAGGGAACCAGAGCCACAGCACCAGCGGAAGGCCACCACAGAGCTGGAGCTGAAATGATCAGGCTACAATTTAAGCTGAAAAAATTGGAACTGAAGCAGAGAAAATTCAAAGCCCAACAGCAGAAAGAGTTTGAGCTGAAGAGGTTTAAACTGGAGATACATGAAAAGCAGCACCAGAGAAAGGCCAAGGAACAGCAGCACCAAAGAGAGGCAAAAGAGAGGAAAGCAGCACCAGAGAGAGTTTGAACTGGAGAAGCTAAGACTTCAATGCCCAGCACCAGAGGAGGTAAGTGGCATGGGTGAATCTGAAACTCCAGGGCAGGGTGTAAGTTAAATTCCAAACTAATAGCTGAATTTAAAGAGGGAGGATATGGATGCATTTTGAATTAATTTGAAAAGGTTTGTACCCAGGCCAAGATTCCAAGGGAGTCCTTGAGCTTTCAGCTATCCCTGTAGTATCCCGTTATGATGGTGACCGCATTGGGCACCTGCCAAAGGCGACTGAATCATGGTGCCTGTGGATGGGGCAATTGGGAAAGCTGGGTGACCGGATGGTGGGGGTGGGTGAAATAGTGACGGATATCACTATATGTCTACGCATGCAGGGGAAAGAGCATGCAGAGTGTGAGCTGGGAGGGTGGAGGAGCTGTAGGGGTGGCACTGCAGTGAGCTGCCAAGCTGCATCATGGCATCAGGGTCTGGTCCACAGCTGTGGCGGGTATGGTGCCAGGTTCAGGTCCAGGTGCAGGTGCCTTTGTTGAGCCTGACCTGAGGTATTATTTTACCTAAACTGCACCCCTGAAATGCACCCTCATGGAACAGAGAATCTTTAAGTAGGGGGATGTGGTGGGTGCAGCACCTCACATAAACAATAAACATCCATGTCCCTGGTGCTGTGTTGCTCTGCACGGAGAGTCATCACTGAAAAAACTTTCAGTGATGTGACTTAGTCTAATGGCAATCACCCATTGGTGATCGCGTTATCACATAAACCCTCCCTGCAGCTTATTGATAACGGTCATGAGGCACTAGGCCAAATGGACAATGATGACAGCAAAGACTAGGAGAAACTTAATACTGCTTTACTTAAAAAGTATGAACTGACTCCTGAGGCCTACAGGGTTAAATTTCATAAACTTAAAAGCCCGACACATGAGCTTTGAGGAACTCTGCACAAAGCACATTTATTGAAACATTAGTGGGAGGGGTAGAAGCAAACTCTGTGGGGAAAAATTGAGGAGGTTGTACTTTAGAGCAGTTCTTTGGGCTTGCCCAGCAGAGTTGAAAACCTGGCTAGAGCACCGAGATCCAAAACAGCACAGCAGGCTGCTCAGCTCTTGGATCGCTATACCAAGAGTTGGCCTTGTCTGAAAGGAAGTTGGGGGGGTGTGGCAGGGCAGAAAAGGAAAAGCATGCCTCACTGCCTCTGCCTAAAGGGGTAAGCCCCAAGGTACCAAAAGAGATTTCTTGGATTAAAGAAATGATGACTGTTGGCTTTGTAAACAGCCAGGGCATATTGCTAGGTGGTGTCCTAAAAGGCATAGAGTGAATAAAGTGTCCTCAAACAGACATGAGTGCACTGTGTATCACTGAAAGCATGCTTGTAAGCATGAGGAAGCACATACACCTGATTACGGTAAATGGGGTGAAGACCCATGGGGTTAAGGGACATGGGGGCATTTCTTACCCTGGTAAAATGAGATTTGGTTGGGCCTGAACAGCTTATACCTAATCAGTTTTGTAATGGAGAGGGATTCACTGGGAGGTGAAAACTCTTCCACTAGCTAGTATTCTTCTGGATTGGGGTGAGACAGGAGAGATGGTGCAAAAGTGGCAGACAACCTCACTCTGGATGTGATTATAGAGAATAATCTACAGTGAGGGGTGGTGTGTGGTTACCCACAGGCAGACTGCTAAGGCCCCTCATAGTTCCTTGAACCCACAGAAGCCTCTGTGGAAAGAATAGGAGGCTGGTTTCCCAGCCTGTGTCTCCTGACCTGGAGAGTAGTAAAAGAGGTAGGACTTCACAAGTAGCTGTTCACATAACAGCTACAGAAGGTTACTCTGAGGAGGGAGGGTAAGCAATGGTCAGAAGGTTAGGGATGGCAATGGCTCTGAATGCCCTGCTGTTAGAGCTGTGGACCCCAGTTTAGGAACTGAGGAGTATATGTCCCATACTTTGAGAAAATGTGAAGACTTTGCCACTGCTCAGAGGACTGATCCTAGTTTGGAGAGGCTGAGAGCTTGTGCAGAATCTGATGGGACACAGGGAGGTGACATGAGACATAGGGTATTTTGGGACAATGGACTGTTGTATACAAAGGATGTGAGGATGGGAGGGTGATGGGCAGGCTGCTTGTCATTCCACAGAGGTACAGGGGCAGTTGCTTAAGGTCTCTCATGCTATCCCCATGTCTGGATATCTGGGCTTCACACATACCATGCAGCAATTGGCCCATAATTTCTATTGGCCCAACTTCACCCAGCAGATGAAGGAATATTTTCATGCTGTGTCACTGGTGCCAACAGATAAGGAAGGCAGGTAGTAAAACCAAAGCTGCTCTCATTCCTTGCTCATTGTGAAGGAGCCATTCAAAGGGTAGGAATGGATATTGTGGCACCTTTGAATACCCCAAGATCTTCTGAAAAATATTTATCCTGACAGTGGTCAGTTATGCCACCTGATACCCATAGGCAGTCACCCTCTCCTCACTTAATGCAGAGAAAGTGGCAAACACCTTGCTACAGATTTTTCCCATGTCAGGTTTACATTGGAGGTTATCTCTGATTGAGGCAGTACCTTCATGTTGGACCTGTTAAAGTCTTTGTGGGAGAAAGAGTGGGGTGGTGCAGAACACCTTATAACCCACAAGCCAATGGACTTGTGGAAGGTTTAATTGTACCCTAAAATTGATGCTCCAAGCATTTGCTGAACAGCATGTGGGGATGACCATGAGAAATACCTTCCCACCTGTTGTTCACAGACAGGGAGGTGCTCCAAGAGTTGACAGACTTTTCCTCTTTGAACTCTTACAGTATATGGACATAGGATGCATTGGCCTCTAGACTTGATCCAGGAAAACTGGGAAGCCAGCATGCCAACCAGGGAACTCTAATAGTAGAGTATGCCCTTAAGTTTAGGGAGAAGCTGAAGGAGCTATGGGAGTGGCCCAGCAACCTGTCAGCTTCCCAATTGAAGCAAAAGTCTGGTATGATCGTGGAGCTAGAGCTCACTTGTAAAGTGCAGGTCAGGAAGTCTTGGTCCTAATTCCAGTCCGGAAGGACAAGCTGCAGGCTGAGTGGGCAGGACCATATGAGTAGTCCAACAGGTCAATGATGTAAATTGTATCATGGAACTGTCTGAAAGAAAATACCCATAGGATGTACCCACGTCAACACGATGAAGTCATATGCAAATGGGGCTGTCATAGTATTTGCAGCGTGTAGTCCTGGGAGGGAACAGACAAGGAAAACTCCCTCCTGGACTTGCTAGAGGAACAAAAGTGGGAGTCATCTGTGGAAGCAATCAAACTGTCACCTCAGTTGACCTCAGAACAGTCCCAGGAAGTGAGGAGGTTTCAAGAATTTGCCCTGTGTTTACAACCAAGACTTGATGAACCCCCTTAGTGACACACGATGTAGACACGGGATGCAGCGCTCATACGGTGGACAGCCTACCAGGTGTCTGAGGCTGTCCTAAAGGACATTAGGAGGAGGTGGAGGAAATGCTGGATTTAGGGTAAACCAAAATCCCACAGTCCCTGGGCCTCACCAGTAGTTCTCGATCCCAAGCTGGATTGCTCTACTTGTGTTTTGTGAACTATTGTGGACTCAACACAGTAACAAAGTCTGATGCCAAACCAATGCCACAGATGGACGAACTACTGGACAGGTTGGGAAGGTGACATACCTTACCACAATTGACTTGATAAAAGGTACTGGCAGGTGGAGTTAACTGCCAGAGCTAGAGAATGGTCATCCTTCATCACTCTAATAGGATTATTTGAATTCCAGGTAATACCTTTTGGAATGAAGAAGACCCTGCCACATTCCAAAGGTTGGTTAACAAGGTGCTACATGGCACTGAAGAGTACGAGTAGCTTATCTGGATGATATTACCATCTTCAGTACTAGCTGGAAGGAACACCTGTCCCACCTGAAGGAAGTGTTGGGCAGGACACAGAGGAAGGGATCACTGTCAAGGCTGAAAAGTTCCAGGTGGCTATGGCAGAGGTTTTCTACCTAGACCATGTATGGGGGCAGGGCAGTTTCACCCCAAACAAGCAAAGATTGAGGCAATAGAGGCATGGCCAATGCTGGAAACCCAGAAGAAGGTTAGGAGCTTCCTAGGGACTGCGAGGTACTATCAAAGTTTGTGCCCAATACAGTATCCTGTCAGTTCCTCTAGCTAGCTTGCTGATTAAAATATAGCCCAAAAGGGTAAAGGGAGCCAGCCTATGAATGAACCTTCACAAGCTAAAAGAGGCACTGTACAGTGCCCTGTGTGGGCCAGTCAAAATTACACTAGGCAGTTTGCAATACAGACTGATGCCTCGATGTGGGAATTGTAGCAGTCCTCAGTCAGACATCTAATCAGGGAAAAGACCACCCAATAATGTACCTGAGCAAGATGCTACTTCCCAGAAACAGGCATACTCAATGGTAGAAAGGAATGTCTTGCACTGGTATGGGCTGTGAAGAAATTAGAGCTGTACTTCTAGGAAGGTACTTTTAGGTACAAACTGATCACAACCCCGTGTGGTTAAATCAGTTGGGCAAAACAAATGGATGGCTCCTTAGATGAAGAATTGTCCTGCAGGCCTATGACATGACAATTACCCACCAGGCCAGGTCAACCAATGCAGTGCAGGTGGCCTAGCTCACTCAGTTAGTTATCATACGATAGGGGCATGTTCCCATAAATTCAGTCTAAGGAGGAAGGGATGTAGTGATTTGGCCATTGCTGTGCAATATTGTCAACATATTGCTGTTATAATTTTCTGTGATATTAGTTATGTTTAAAAGTTCCAAACAGGCCAGAACTAAGGTTGCTAAAAGAATGCCTAGTGTTACTGAAAAGGTCACAGGAAAGAGAGAATGTATTGCAAAATATCTAACATTCCACTGTGATCTGGGGACAAAGGTTTAACCAGGAAACTAAAATCCCATTTCAAAGAGGATTGGAAGTTCCTTGTAAGCTTATTAAAGAGAAACAGAGGTATATTCTAAAGGAGAAGGAGAAGCTTGCCTCTGTCATAAAACTTTAAACCCAAAGATAAATGGGTTTAGGTAGGAGATGTCAGTAAGGCTGCCACCAGTCTATTTACACTTTTAATAAGCGGCAGAAAAGTGAGGAATGTCTACTCTGGATATCTATTGTGATTACACTTCAAGTGTTATAATTCATCTCCACTTAGAAGAAGGTAGGAAGGTTGGGCAAGATCAAAGGCTGTTGGGACTGTAGGACATCTAATTATCTAATAATCCTAAGTCCCTTAAATAATCTTGGAAGAGCAAGATAGACCCTGACAGGGTCAAAACTATAAGGCCAATAAAGGGTTACAGACTGCATGGACCATGGTATATAAAGCCCTCAGAACAGGTTATGTTGCACACTTCTTCATGGGACACTCTTCCTGACACACTGAACAAGGCAGACTAAGGACTAGTGAATGCAAGAGACAACTGGTCTTTGCTGACTTCAATTATTTTTCTGGACTTTGATCATCCATGAACCAGGTCAAAATTAGACAGTTAAAATTTTACAGTTCATTTTGCATTTATATTTTTCCAACTTTCCTCTGTTATTCTGTAACCAGATTTTCTGAAATCTTTTGTTTGGAAATTTTGTATGATAATCATTTAGAATTAGTAAAGCGCTTGCTTTTAAAACTGCCTGTAAATGATTTGTGGTGTGCAAAAAGGTGGAAGTTTTTCAAATCTGAGACCAACCTTATAAATGTAAGGTGTCACCATCACTACCAAAGATAGGATCCTGGAAGGGAAAATCTGAGTGCCTTAAGTAGGGAGATGCACCAGTCTCAGGAGGAGTGTGTAGGGAGAACCAGGCCACTGTACCACCCATGGGAGAAGATGCCAATCAGCATAATGAAAGGCCAACCCTGAACAGGTGATAATGCCTGCCCCAGTACAGAAAACAAGGAGGGTCCTCACCTGGCTATAGACTTGAAACTGTATTTTACCCATACTCAGATTTTAAAGAGGAAGCCTAGGGACCTCATGGCAAGTGTTCAATTGTGAACTCAGAGAGCACTCTGGACAAACATGTGGAGGGTATTCCTGTTCCCCATCATGGATTGCACTTAGGTGTGGGCAATGTGAGCTCAGTAGACCTGTCCACCAGGAGTGGGTTTGTGACAGTGAGTAACTATTCAAAAGGGATAGCAAATTTAGAACACAGGAAATGAGTGGAAGTTGGCTGGAGAGACCTTTAGGAAGGATGATAGTATGTTTTGTTTTACAGACAGACCGGATTAGCCATGAAACAGTCTGCTGGCTAAAGTGGTGAGTGCCAAAACCATTATTGGTTTCAAGTATAGCTGGGACAGAATACAAGGCTTAGTAGTTACTCAAGGGGTAATAGAAAGGTAGGTAACATAGGTCAGGTAGTGCAGACAAAAATCCTCATAGACCAAAGTGCTAGAGTAAGATACAGTATTACGGGCAGATTGGATGGACTAGTGGTCTTTTTCTGCCATCATCAATATCTGTGTTTCTGTGTTTCAGACCCATTAGGTGGATTTCCAGAGGAGCAGAAACCCAGCTACTGGGTCCATAGGTGATCCCTGCCCTAAGAAACCTCCTTCTCTGTACCCCAGAGCAGGACTGCCTCTCAAGTAAATTGATATCTTGAAGAGATTATTCATATGCTTATGCATAATACAGAAATTTGAAAATGGTTGAACATATTAATTGAATGAAATGAGAAAAGGATGTCACAGTGGCTCATTTGCAAAAGGCAAATAACTGAATTGCCAGATCAAAACCTAGACCTTAAACAAAAAGCTGATTCTACTTCTGCTCTCATCTCTTTTGGTAAGAGATAGTAAAGCACTTAATCACAAGGTGGAAAACCTTAAAACAACTCTACTTAAAAGCCTTTGAGAATTATTGGCCTCTCTGCACAAAAATGAGTGAATAACATGGAATATGGTTAAAAAGTCCTTTCAAGAATTGATGGCTATGTCACAAACCTTAGTAATAATTTTCATACTACTGAATTAAATGTCATGTTTTCCTCTGTTCTAAAACAGCTACAGTTCTAATTTCATTTGGTCTGGAGACTGAACAATTTGCCAGCATGAAATTCTACCAAATATTTCCTATGCCCATATGTTAGCCCTACTATATAGCCTTGAGGTTTTTGAAATATAGAGATGATATCAATGACTTTGGTGGCAAATTTTCATTGTTTTACCTATGCTGGGCAAGAGTTCTATTAAAGGGCAAAAACATATTCTTTTTAACCTTGACTAAATATCCAATTCTGTCCCTGCTCAGATGATTACAAAAGGAGGTTGTTTCAGATACAGACTCTAATTTGGACTTGTATATTAGCTTCGATCTGTTCCTATGGGCTCACCTGACACAGGCATTTCTGAATTAGGTGCACGCTCTGTCTATTCTGTTTGCAAATCCATATAATGACTCTCAGGAAACTGATGTTTCAAATTTGAAAAAAACGTGCAGGCACCTATGACATTTCTACATCTTGATCGACTGAAGAGCAAGACAAGGTACAAATTATGCATCAGGAGAGAGCATTGCAGATTTATAAAAAACCTACAAGTACCATTTCACAAAATATTATACTGAGGATTAAAACATTTTAAATTATAAATGGGAAGAAAAAGAATTTAAAAGGATGCAAAAAATAAGGTGAAAAGAGAATCTGTCTTAAAATGCTCTTAGGGCAATGCTTCTAAGAATTGTTTTCTCTGTCATTATTCTGCTGTGACAGAGTTAAAATCTGACTGATATATTTTCTTATGCAACATTAACATATTAATCTAGGCAATGATGTCTTATGCATAAATTTGTAATACTGTTGAGAGTTTCCTTAGAGTATGCTCATTTGTTTTGTTTTAGATTATGCCTAATTAACTGCTGTTTCTCTTTTTTACTTAGACAGTATTTTCAGTTGTATAATCCTGATAATGTGTGTTCCCAATGTTGCATAATTCTAATTAGATAGTGATTAAGATCACTGTAGTTTGTTAGTTCAGTAAATATATAATAAATTGGTGGCAATGGCTGTGGAATGTTTTATTCACCATTGGGTCCCTTGCATCATTTAGTTTTCATTCATGGTAACTTTTAATTATCTAATGACTGTAACAATAGGGCATTTAAATGGTACCATTTCAATAAAGGAATAATGCACAACAAGGTGTGTGTCGTGCTGGGATAACACCACCAGGTGTGGCGTCCCAGCATGACATACACCCTGGAGTACATTATTCCTATTATACAATGGCTAATTGTAAAACAGTAAAAAGGGATAGCAAATATATTAAAAATATATTTATTTTTACTGTTTTTCAGTGATGGGATTACATTATGACAAAATAGTGCAGATTTCTACTTTAGCGGTAGGTGGACCTATATTGTTTTGGTGTGGCTTTGTACTCCTGACAGCAATCTTTGTTAGTGTTGGCTCTGTTTACAAACCATCCTCCTGTATTAGCGTTCTTGCCTTAGGTTTATAGTTTGGTTTGGGAGACGTTGTACAGGATTTTTTAAACTCTTGTTTTTCATGCTGCTGAATGCTGTGGTCTCTGTTACCCCCTTCTGCCATCAACTGAGTTACTGCCAGCCACATGCTTCTTTCAGGATACCTGCATGGGAGGTAGGGGCATGTTTTAGAAAGTGGGTTTGAGGAGGAGGAGGAAAATGTATTTATGAGTGAGCAGTGAGAGCTGTGGTGACTTTGTAATGCGGTTGCTCACTCGCTCGCTTAACTGGGCCTCGCTACCTTTCTGTATGGGGCTACAATTTGTTTTTGCATAAAAATATGAGTACTTGTTTAATTTTGTGATGGCTGTGGGTTTTCTTTCCGGGGTTATCGTCTGTGTTGGGGTGGGTTTCTGGGTGTGCGAGGAAGCGTCGACTGGCAAAGCAGGTACTGTACCAGGAAAGCTGCTCATAGGCAGTGGAGAGATATATGTTTTACACTAAGATGTGGTCATCCTGTGTTGGCACTAGAACCATGGTGTTTTGCCACGATAACACCATGGGTCCAGTCGACACTGACTGATGACAGCTCGAGGTTCTTTCTTGCCATTGCATAATTTAAATTTTAATGGAAAGTACTTATAAAAAAATTATTTTAAAAAGAACATGGGAGGCTTTTCAAGAGACTATTCATGGATATATTATTGCTTATCAGATACAAAGAACAAAATAATCAAATGAGAACAAAGAGATATGGATACAAAATTAGATTTGATAGAGGAAACATTTGAAAAGGGATTTTACAGTCAGTGGTTGAAGGAATGAGTTAATTGTAAAAAATAATTATTAATTATCAAGAGAATTAGAGATGAATATGTTCAAGGCAAAACAGAACGTTTACTACCAGGTAGACAAGTCTGGGAAATAGCCTATATACTGAAAAACTCCTTAAGTTTCATATTATTAGATTCAAATGTTAATACTGTGGAGCTGTCAAGGATGCAATGCAGTGTCTTGAGTTACTGCATGACAAAAGGGATTATCTGCTTTGAAATGTTCTTGTTTACTGAGGGTTGCTGCAGTACTGTGATGCACCATGACTGGCATCACTGAATATGTGCAAAGGATAAAATACCTGGCCAATGTAGTTGTAATCTAGTTTCAAGACATCTAAAACAATTGTAATACAGTAGAGAAAAAACAAATTATGAAATATTTTGACACCATAATGTTCTCAAAAGTAGTATTAATAGATATTTCTTTTACTAACAGGAAACTAATTAAACCAATGAAGTGGAACAAAAGTCCTTGGTCTGGATGGCTTGATAGGCAAGCACCTACTGACCTTTACTGACCAATATGAACCGTGGATAAAATTTTTTGCTCCTCACTTCACTCCTGACCAGCCAGTCCTTCAGGCCCATAGGACCCTCGGCCACCCTCCTCCTCCAGTCACCATCAACTGCACCTACTGCTGCTCGGTGTTCCACTGGGTGACAAAACATAACCCTTCATCAGATGGGCCCTGTCTGGGGCAGACATGCCCATAGGAACAATTACTTAGCCTTGAGGCCAGTGGGGGTCAGCACAGGGCTATCCTGAGCTACTCATGGCATTGGGGGCCAGTGGCTGTCATCCAATAAATCAGATGTCTTCTTCCAGTTGTCTGACCCACCCACTCTACCCTGATATGCCTGTGTGGAGATGGCAGCCTGAGATGGGGATGTGTGGGGTGTCAAGGCTTCACATCCTCCCAGTGCATCTCCCAATCTGCCTTCAGGTGCCAAAGCCCTACCCATCCTCCCAGGAGAAGCATCCAATGGTGCTGTTGGATACCCTCTTTGCTGGTCTCAACTCTTGGCATCTAGGCTTGGGGCATGAACCCAGGTCACCAGTGTGTCGAGTAAACCCTTCGCCTGGTGCCATGGAGTCAGTTTGATAACAATTTTGATGCAAGAATGTATGCAAGATAATATTTTAGTGGGATCAGTCTCAGAAGAAAACAATCTCCTTCTCCTGAAAAAAAATCCAACAAAAATTTAAAATTATCGTCATATTGCCCTGCCAAATGTTGAGTACGAGATACTTATTAAGTTTACTAGTAATAAAATAGTATCCACTCTGTTATCAATATGGACCAGAAACATTTCATAAAAGGAAATACCCTGTTCCAGGCTTTAGAAGAAGCCCAGTAATAATATACTGAAGTCTGTCAACAGAAAAATATAGGATTTTGCCTTGTTAGCTACTGATTCAAAAGATGTCTGAATTGTTACACAGTGGCCTATATGTTAAAATGTTTGCAGAAAGGGGTATACCCTAAACTTGTTAAGCATAATAGGTAATGTTTACTCAGCCTTCAAAATGTGTTTTAGGATCAATGGAATAAGAACCAAGTCTGTAACAATTCAAAATGGCATTAGGCAGGGATGCCCATTATCCTTTACAGAATCCTATGAATTAAAATAAGGCACAATGATCTTAACTCTGGTGTAAGGATGAGAGAAAACAGAAAGCAATTAGTGCATATGCAGGTAATGCTTTTGAATTCCTAGGGCTGCGGAAAAATTAGAATACATTAAATTTACACCATATATGTTTTAACTTTATTGGTTTTTGTTTTGTTTTTAATATTCCATACTGTTGGTCTATGAAACATTGTAGATAATATAGCAATTATTTCATGGAGTCTTTCAAAATGTACTTAACACAATTGTGACATCACAGTCTTTGTCATGGTGGGCACTATGATACAATAAACAAATGTAATGTGAGGTTAACAGGGGACAGGTAAACGTTTTCAAATGTTTCTACATATTGTTTTTAGATGGACTACCTAAATGTGTTGTAAATCTTGGAAAGGAACATACAAATGAAAAAAATGTATTCTCTAGTAAATTGTAACAGCTCAAGCATCTTATTTGTGAAAGCACATACTGAAGAGCAAAACTGCTCTTCAATGATTTTCAGTGTCATCTTGCTATGAAATTAAAGCCTTGAAAACTTCTCTATTGTTACAATCATAAACATCAGACTATACCAGATGTTTTAATGATTTTTAATGTAACAGGAGACAGGAAAGCTAAACTATTTTGGGATATGGTTAACCTCTAAACTACAGGAAGCAGTTAAATATGTTATAGCAACAATTTTAAATAATGTTGACAGTTATATTGACAAATGGATATTAATGTTTTCTTTGTCCTTATGGGACTGAACAGAAGCTCTGAAGATGATGATAATCCACATTTACATTTTGTCTGTCAATCTTTTATAGAAGATATCCCTGAAAAATGGTTCAATGAGATTCATGAAGATTTGTGAAGTTTCTGTAGAGAGCGGCTTCTCTGTTTTACATAACAATATTTAATGGTACCATGTAGTAAAGGAGGACTGTGTTGGACCCAAAATGTACTATAAAGCAAAGCCTATAATATAACATTAGCTTATCATATGTTCAGAGCAATAGAAATGACAAATATGACCTTATAATGCAGCATGTAATTGATTTGGATAACACCATAGCAATGCAAGACATAGCAGTAACCTATAAGTACTTAGTTTCTATAAAAGAAAGTAGTATCAAACCTATAGTAGAAGCAGTCAAACTAATATTAGGTTAAAACATGGAATACAAAACTAATATTATTTGTTTAGTTATTTATGTATGCATGTATTTATTAACTTATTTATTGAATTCTATTAACTGGGTAGGCTCACTGAAAATAAAAGTCCCTTTTTCAGGGGTGACCCAGAATTGATAACAGGAAACAAAATCATGTTGATAACAGTAGGTGTATACATTCAGGGCTGGATATTCTAGAATCGCAAGGTCAGTGTAAGTCTGGCGCAGCACAAATTCGATCGCACTGGTAGAACAGAGAGCGATATTCAGAGACTGCACATGCTGTAGTGCACCAGTGCAACCTGGCTTAATGTGGCACAGTTGCACTAGGCGTAACTATGAATGTACCATGGTGCAATGGTGAATGTGTCATGGTACAAGTGAAGGTGCACCATGGTCCACACACACACACACACAGTTTTGCCATGGCAGCAGAGTGAAGGGGGCATGGCACAGAGAAGTGACCCAGGGACAGAACCAGGGATGCACAGTGACAGGCCACAGGAGGCCACCACCAGCTGGGCACAGCAGGGTGTGAACAGGTACCCACACCACCACCCCAGAATACAACAGTGACACCAAAGGTAGGCACCAGGAGGTGTCAATGGCCAACAGAGGTCCACCAAGGGGACTCCCTCACAGGCTGCATGCCATGTCCATCAACACAGCCAGACCAGAGCAGGTCACACCCAGGACCATGCAGCCAAGCACACACACCCACAACACTCCTTGACAGACCTCCCATGGACACCCCCATGACACACCCACCAACCAAATGGAGGGACACCACCACAGTGGGACACACCACACACAGCAGGGAACCACAGAAGCACAACATGCACCCTGACACATGCATATCACACAGACAGGCACTAGGCCACTGCAGCACAGCTCTGCATGCCACCTGAAAAGCAAATACTGACACAGGCAGGTATGTTAAAATAATGTAAAAGAAATATAAACCGCAAACTATGTACAGAACAATGGGGAGGAGAGGGTAGGAATGTGAGGGATGGGGACGGAACAGGGATTGTACAGTGAGAAGGGGACTGTAGGGGAGGTACAGCAGGGTAGGGTGCACACAAGCATTGGCCACACCATGCCACCCCTCATTGACCATGGCATCCACCTCCCATCACACGCCAGTGGATCTGGAGCACTGCCTCCGTAGTGGTGGATGATAACAGTATCAGCTGCCTCAAGAGCCTGCAGTAGAGGGTCATCCTCCACTACCCCAGACACCTAGGACAAGGGACAGGACAGGTGATCAGTGCAGTGTCCCAGGAACTATGCCCATCCACTGTACACATTGGGCAGTGGGATCACACAACCCGGGGTATGAACACAGTAGCCACCCAACTGCACTGTGCCAGTAACAGCGCCCATGCAGCACCACAGCATCGACAGTGGCAGCTGGGTGCACACCCACCCACCAACAACTGGCACACGAGTACAATGGATGTGCCACACTGGCGGGCACCATGCACAGTGCAACACACACAGCTGCCACGGTACATGACACAAGTGGCCATGTCCACACCCATGCCCTCACAAACCCCCAATACATGTGTGAAGGACCATGACAGTGCCTACCTGCTCTCCATGGCCCCACTGATGCTGAGGGCCTCTCTGGTGCCACCTCCAGGTCCCGCTGCAGCTTGCTGTCAGAGCTGCAGCCACCACCACTGTCCTCCAATGATTCTAAGGCTCAGGGAATGGAACATAGACAGGAACACATCAGTACACAACCACAGCAGCTGTCCCCCAGCATGGGCCCTGCTAGGCATGGTCCACAGAACAGCATGTCAATGCAAGCGGTGGTGGGTGATGCAACCCCATGATGCACACATTGACATGCACCACCCTGCAGGACATGCCAGACAGCCCAGCCAACAGCACAGTACAGCACCAGGAACACATGCCCACCTGATGCGTTCCTCCAGCCATCGGAGGTGACCTGGGTCCCTCTGCATCAAGTACCCATAACAGTGCCGACACTGCTTTCCTGTCCTGGCCACCCGGTTCGCTGCACTAGTGTGGCAGCAATAGCCTGCCACACAGTCACATGAGGGCTACTGTAGTGGCACTTGGCCAAACAGTTGGGGTGCGTGGGGCTGGGCCCCTTGAGCCATGAGGTTGGCCAGCTCCACCTGTATCCAGTTACTTGCCTGTTGAGACCCATGCTTGCCATGTCTCTGCTGAGAGCCATGGAGGAAAATGGAGGCCATAGTCGCACATGGCCACAGCATGCACCAGATTCATGGCCCGAGGGATATGCACTGTGTCCGCCTATTGTGCAACAGCAGAGATGTGCGGCATGGGTGTGGCTGGGCGGAGCTATGTGAGGGTTATCCAGGGCAGGAGGTCACTTCAGGGGTTGGAGTATTGCCACACTATGCACCAACTGTGCAATGGCAGCAATTGCACAGTTGCCGCCAATGTGCAATAAGCAGCAATGCACTGAATGGCACCGCACACAGCGCCAATGTGCACCACACATGCATGCACATTGCACCACGTTGTCTCAGGAGCAATCATATGACTTGCTCTGGAGCACTTCCATTGCACATGGCACAAATACTCGATATTCAGCCACCACATGCTAATGAGCTCATCAGCCAATGCATGGCACAATGGGGGCATTAGTATATCATTATCATTGCGCTAAAGCCCATTTGCATGAGATGCACCATAAAGTGCCATGGAATGGCATAGGCCATGCACCAGTATTGCATCCTTTTCAGGTAAGTTGCGATGCTGCTGGAGCACACTGAGCACAGGACGGCACAGCAGGGGGATGGCAATGGGTGTTGCTGCCACTGACAACACTATGCTGTCCATTTCCACAGGAAGTGACATGTCAGAACCCAAGGAGGTTGAGGAATGTGGGCCTTCTCACAAGCACAGGCCCAACTTCACAAAAACAGAGTCAGAGGCCCTGTTCGAGGCCTACCTCAACAGGGAGCCACTCTTGAGTGGTGCCAAGGGCACACCACAGGCCAGGGCTGGGGCCTGGGTGGAGGTGGCAGAATGCATGAACTAGCAGAGCAGCCACCAGTGGTCAGTGCAGAACTGACACAAGAAGGTGTCCACTGACAAGAGATGGATCAAGGAGAAGGTGGCAGCCATCTGTGCAGCTTGGAATGCCACTGGAGTGGGGCCTGCTGATGTGCCACAGCTCACGGCATGGAAGGAGTTGGTGGCAACCACCCTGCACCACAGCACCATGGAGGGTGTGCCTGGGGAGGATTCCAGACAGATGGCAGCCCATCGCTGCATGGTATGTGCAGCATTGCACAGCATGCTGTGGCATGGAGGTCACTTGTGGCCATTGCTTCACTGACTCACCTGTTTTATCTTCCAGCACCATCATGCCTGTGTGCAGAGGATGGAGCACTAGTAGCAGGCGTGGAGGCAGGACCAGCCCCAGAAGACCAGCCATCCACCTCCATGGGCATCTGGGGGCCTGGGAGACCACAGCACACCACCACTGTCCAGCTGAATGTCCTGGGCATGGGGTCAGATGAGGCCCTGGATGTGTTTCTACAGGATGCCAGTCTCAGCGTCCTCTGCTTGGAGACACGGATCAGGGTGAGGTCTGACACTGATGATGACCTCATCATAATCCAGGACAGCATGGGCAGTGTTGTGGGGAGATGCCCATACCAGACACAGACAGTGTGTCCAGTGACCTGACAGCAGCGGAACAGCTGCCTGCTGCCAC
Source organism: Neoceratodus forsteri (assembly GCA_016271365.2). Taxonomy (NCBI): domain Eukaryota; kingdom Metazoa; phylum Chordata; order Ceratodontiformes; family Ceratodontidae; genus Neoceratodus; species Neoceratodus forsteri. The sequence goes on from CM028129.1 coordinate 1,026,166,147, forward strand.
TGCAGGTGCAGCTGTGTGCACTGCCACAGCTCTGCTGTGTGGTGGTGGTGTGGCTGCACAGGCACTGAGCAGTGTTCAGCCACCGGAGAGGCAATGGCAGCAGGCTGCTGGTGCCACAAGATGCAGGGCCCAACACTGGGGCACCAGTTAGGGACATACCCCAAGATTACCCAACTGTGCAGCATCCACCAGAGAAGGGGCTGTGCAGTGTGGCTGGTCACCACAGGAGGGTCAGCGTCCTGACCAGAATCCCAGGATGCCAACCCAAGGGCAGAGCACACCCATTTGCTCCAGGCTTCCATTGAGCAACTGGTGCAGGTTGCCACTGGGCTGCATGAACTGCTCACAGAGGTCGCCAGCTGGCCGAGCAGTGTGAGAGGACATTGCTCAATTCCTGGCGGGGATGCAGTGTATGCAGGAGGTCATGACTGCTTCCATGGATTGCATTGCACACCACATGCAGGAGGCCATGACTGCATCCAAGGATCACATTGCACAGGTGGTCATGATGGCTTTATTCTGCTAGCTGCCACGAAGCATCGCCAGCCACCGCAGAGCCCACACAGTGCATTGTCCACCCCATGATCCCAGCATTGGGTGACACCCACACTGTCAATGCTGGGCTCTGATGTTGGCATCCCAGGCATGCCTGGGGTGGACCTGTTTGGGCACCTACATCACCCTGCGTGGACCTGGTCATGGTCCCAGGGTCAACCACTGGGGACTGTTGCAAACACCACTTGTGGCTGATGAACACCTGTGGCTGCTGATTGGTCCCAGGGCAGCCACCTCCATGGCCGTGGTGGCTAGGGATACGTGCAGCGCCCTGATGTGTGGCTCACCATTACCACAGTCTGCAGCTGCTGCCCTGTGCATGCATGGGTGGCATGTGCATGTGCATACCAGTGGTGTGATACCTGTGTGTCGCACCGCACACTGCCTGTGTGTGTGCTTGCCCAGCCGCTGGACCATGTGGCGTGGGCATGATGAGTCCAGTTCTGCACCAGTTGCACCTATGCACCAGTGCAATGCATCTGATCCTCATCACATGCAAACACCTGGGCATGGGTGTGTGTGTGTGTGGGTGTGTGTGTGTGTGGGTGTGACTACATTGTTGGGTGCTGCTCTGTGCAGTTGTGCATAGTTGCGTGGCACTGACTCCCTGACCCTGCACCATGCCTCAGTGTGTGCATGCCCATTGCTATGTACACCCCTGCATGTGTGCTATACCTGTGTGTGTGGCTCATGCATGTGTTTAGAGCCACCTACCAGCATGCACCATAGTGGTTCTAGGTGATGGTGTTGCGATGCTGTCGAGCCTACCTCATCAGCCGTGGATCCCTCCCCAGGGGGATTTCCACCTCCCTCTGGCATTGCCTCCATCGTACCCACTACTGTTACCCTCATCAGCCTCGGCAGCTATCCCACGGTCAATAGCCATGTTGTGCAGTATGCAGCAGGCCAGGAATAGGCCACAGGCTTTTGAGGGAATGTACTGAAGGGCATCAGCAGGACCTGTGTAGACAATGGACATGTGTTCAGCATTCCAAATGCATGCTTGATGATGTTGCGCATGCTGGCATGTGCCTTATTGTAGCATTCTTCAGCTGGGAATGATGGACACTGTTAGAGGTGAGCAGCCAGGGGCCTCAGTGGATAGGTGCTGTCACCTGTGTGGATAATAACATAGTAAGCTCTCTGCCTTCCCTTGCTGTGCCCCTTGCCTGCCCTGGCACTCTTGCCTGCTTGCCACCCTGTCTTGCCCCATTTCATAACCTGCTCTGCCCGTCACCCCTTGTCCATCCCATACTCACCCACTAGGTGGCCTGTGGGGATGTCCTCATATTTGAATCTGCGGCACAGCACATAGCTGTGCCAGATGAATGCATCATGTCGATCCCAGGGTGTGTGGAACTGACATTGGTAAAGTGCCCCATGGCATCGCACACCACCTGGCAGTTGATGCTCAGGCTCCCTTCCCATTGATGTATGCTAGCCCCTCAGGGCCAGGTGGCATGCAGATTCCCACATGGGTGCAGTCAATGGCTCCAAGCATGCTAGGCATATGTGTTACCCTGTGGAAGTCCTGCATGGCTGCTGTATGCTCCGCCTGTGTGCTGGGGGAAATGGATGTATTCTGACACATGTGGCAGCAGGGCTTTGAAGAACTGTGTGAGGAGAAGTGGCGTGGCCAACTGGGTTATGCCTGGGGTGTCCCCTGTTGGTCTCTGGAAGGTGCCCATGGTGAGCAGGCACATGATTGCTGTGACTTTCGTCTACACAGATACTGCATGGCTCCGTCTTGTGGGTGCCTGCATCTCCTCACTGCACAGCTCACAGAGCTGCCTCAGAATGGCTCTATTTAGGTGGTACTGGCACACTATCTCCATGTCAGAGAATTTCTCAAAGCTGGTGCAAGCACGTTACCACCTATGTTGGGCATTCAGCCGATGGGCCCTTCCTCAGCTCGTCACTGTTCTCCTGCCTCCACACCCCTCATTTAGCTTCCATCATGAATGGTGCACTGTCCATGGCCCTGGATGTCTTATCTCCCAGGCAGTTGGCTGCTGTGAGAAGTGTGCCAACCTGGTGCACTGCCTGGCACTGTGCCTGCCGTCCCTCTCACTCTTTCTGCCCTTTCTCCCTTTCCCTACCACCTCTTTCCTCTCCCTCTGAGGCTGCCTCTCTTTCTTTCTTCTTTCTTTCTTTCTTTCTTTCTTTCTTTCTTTCTTTCTTGGTTTCTATCTCTTTCTCTCTCTCTCTCTCACTGTCTCTCGCCTGGAACAAGTGCTGTATGTGTGCTTGCCTTGTATTTATAGGCTCAAGTCTGCTCAGTGCATCTTGATTTTGCTCCACACATGTGCCATGGTTCCACGGTTGAATATTGCACTGCGCTGGATTATTTATGCACATGCTTGCAGTTTGCACCTGCATTTATTATGGTTGCACATTGGTAGCAATGAGTGGCTGCACAATGGCGCTGCTGAATATGGCTCATGTGCAACTGCTTTGAATATCAGTCCCTCAGTGTTGTAACACAATAAGTATACAGACCATAGCAAAGTAAGTACAATTTCAGAGATAGGAGCAGATACATTACATAAGCTTAAACACAAGAGCCTAGATATTTAAACTGCACCCAGAAAGGGCAAGTGTTTGCTCCACACAACTGAGTTGTGCCGGATTGCAAAAGTGCTGTATTCAAATGAGATAAATGATCACATATCCCATCTGAATATAGTAAAACTCCCTGGCGGCACAAGTGAGGGCTGCTAAAGATGCACTGGCGAATCCTCTGCATGGTCTGAATACCTGGAATGGGGATCGCAGCATCTTGGGGATGCACTGAGTGCAAATTCCAGATATTCAGACCTGAATATGCAAATGGGGACATTAGGCATGTGAGGTGCAAATGGGGGCCATTGCATGTCATTATATTTCCATGTGATGTACCCAGCAGGATCGATGGCCTCCTACAAGTACATGGGAGTCAAGATCCTGGTAGTCTAGTATCCCCTCCCACCCAGCCCGATCATAAAAGAAATAGCTTTACCCAACACTTCCCTGGTAGTCCAGTAGCCCCTTTCCTACCGTGAAGTCCGATCATAAAATATATGTTATACTGAACTCTTCCTTGGCAGTTTAGTGGCCCTCTAACACCCCAACCTCATATCATACAGTACATGTTACACCATACACTACCCTGGTCATCCACTGGTACCCCCCTTCCCATTCCGAACCCTGTACATATTAAATGTAAATCCCAACAGTCCCAGGTGGTCTAGCAGACCCACCCACCCCACACCAACTAAGGAACCCACAGACCCACAGTCTCCTGTCCCAGTATGACCATGCAGCTATCAAGCAGCAAAACCCACCCATACCTCCCAGCTGCCAGCCAATTTTGCTGTCACAGAATAACAGCTTACAGTATGCAGTACTATACCACTGTGGTCGACACTGTCAGCGCCAATGGGCTTTCAGTGTGTGCTCTAAGCTTTAATTCTCAAAGAGAACTGTGAATGAAGCTATAGTACACATCAAGCCCATTGGTCGACAGTGTCAACCAATGGCATTGTAGTCCATACTGTAAGCTGTCATTCTGTGCCAGCTCAGTCGGTGAGCAGCAATGGAGTTAGCAGGTGAGTTTTGCTGCCCTCTACTGCATGGCCATACTGGGACGAAAGGCAGTGAGTGTGGCTAATCAATCAGGATTTTATATTTATGGACAGGTTTCAGGGATGGGAGGTACCACTGAATGAGGGAAGTGTATAGTGTAACGTATTGTAATGCACTGGACGCCAGGGTGGGAGGGGGGCCACCTACAAACTACCAGGAAGTGCTTGGTGTAACATATATTTTATGGTCGGACATCAGGATGGAGCGGCCACTAGGACTACCAGGGAAGTGTTTGGTGTAACATATTTTACAATCAGACTTTGATGTCGGTCCTCACTCACTGCCTCATGGGGAATCCCAGAACCTTCTGGGATAACATTTAACAGTTAAATGGGAGTGCACTCCCCCACCCCAGATCAACATTAATGGTGTGATCTCCTCAGACCCAGCCCTCATAGCCAACCACCTCAACACCTCATTCACTGACCTTAGCCCTATCCTCCCTACAAATTTTTTGACCCTCCTCCCCAGCACCTGCAGTAAATCTTTCGCCCTTATTTTCTCCTCCGCCGTGTTTCTGCCCAAGAACTTAGGCGCGCACCTTATCACTGCCCTCAAGAGTAATAGTACAGGCAGTGACACCTGATCCATGTATCCTACGGCTGGTCTTAGACACAGTACTTGCCCCGATCACATGCCTCATCAACCACTCTCTTTGCCTGGGAAGGTTCAACTGCCTGGAAAGTCGCCACTGTCACCCCTATCTTTAAAGGTGGTGATAGGACTGTGGCTGGAAACTATCGACCAATCTCCATTCTCTCTCTCTCTCCAAGGCCTTGGAAAAAGTGGTGGCCTCTCAAATCTCTGACTACCTCTCCACCTACAATGTCCTTTGTCCTGAGCAGCATAGCTTCGGCGGGGCCACAGTACCAACACAGCCCTCCTAGAGTTCTCCAACTTTCTCCCTCCTCCTTAGACACTGGTTCTCTGGCTGGTGCTGTCTTCATTGACCTCTCAAGCTTTGACACTGTCTCCCGCCCCTCCTTCTTGATGCCCTTAGTCTCTCTGGTTTTGCTGCTGGGCCTATCTCCTGGTGCACCAGTTATCTGTGTGACCACTCACAGCGTTAAAATTAATGGGACCTACTCAGACATCTGTCCCATCTTTTCTGGGGTTCCCCAGGGCTCTATTCTGGGCCCTTACTATTCTCCCTTTACCTTAACACCTTCCACGCTCTTGCTCGGGAACATTCTATTGTACTCTGATGATGCAGTCATCTTTGCCTCAAATCGTAACCCTATTGCCCTCCAGAACTTCGCTGCAGAAGTCCTTCACTGAAGCCGAGGGCTGGTTCAAGAAATATAGATTGGTGATAAATCTTAAAAAACAAAACCATGTTCTTCACTCATCCCAAAACAAGTCCTGCAACTTCAAACTCCTCATTCACTCTGGGTCCTCGTTCCCTCGAACAAGTTTGCTCCTATAAATACCTAGGGATCCATTTTGACCCTCCTCTCCTTCCATGTACACACAGCTGCCCTAGCCACTGCCACTAATATCCGATTGGGCATCTTACATAGTATAAACACTGCCTCCCGGAACTCTTGATCTCATGATCACCTCCTCTATCCTGTCCTAGTGGACTATGGACTGCCGGTGTATGGTGCTGCTGATCAGACCGCACTCCATATAATTGCATTACTCTGAATAAGGCCTGCAGGTTAATTACTGGAGCACCTAGGATGACACACACCTGTCTACTGTATGCTAAAGCTGGTACTTGATCTCGATGGCGCCTCAAATATCTTACCTGTACCCTTACAAAAGACCCTCCTTAGGCTTTCCCCACCAGGATTGACCACCACCATCGCCGCTCTGTCCCACTAGTTCAAACTCGGACCTCTGAGAAACCTCTCTTGTTATCCCTAGAGCTAGGACCTCTCACGGCCAAAGAGCCTTCAGCTTTAGGGCCCCCTCCTCGCTCAACACACTGCCCCTCCATCTCCAAGCTCCAACTATATCGTGCTTCAAAACTTCCTTACGTAACCACCTTATTAACACCCGATGCTGTAACTGCCGCTAGTCAAGTCAGTACTCAATACTTAAGAGACAAAGCTTATTACTAAGCTGCTAAGGACGACATAACTCTGGTATTGTTTGCATCCATCCTACCTGTACCAGCTTGTTTGTATCTATGTCTTAATTTACTGTTATACTTATGTGTTGTACTGCTATACTGTGTATTTTGGTTTGTCTTACTGTGACAAGGTACCTTTGTAAATGAGCCTATGGCTCAAAGGTTTTCAAACTGCTGTTTAAATAAAATAAAATAAAAAAAATAAATGTGGGGGGCGACTAGACTACTTGGGAAGTGTTTGGTGTAACATGCATTTTACGATCGGACTTCGGGTGGGGAGCCACTAGACTACCAGAGATAGGGTATATGTTATATTTTATTTTACACTCAGGGACTGGGAGGCAGCTCGTCGGCTGCTGTGTTGCACTGTGCAGTACAGTAGCCCATCTGTTGGTGGCCTGGAGTTAGACCATGCTTAACTTTGTGCGGCATATCTTTGAGATGTTCATGCAGCTCGCACATCTTTGCTGAATATCAAGATGTGCCCCATATGCATGGGAAAAACCTCTGGATGCGCTCAAGATATTATCTTTGGCGCTGCAGCACATCTGAATTGTACAGCACATCCTCACCTTTTGAATATGGTCCAGGGGCATTTTTGGGATGTGCTGGTGCACTCAATGCGCATCGCACATTCCTTTGGAATATCCATGCCAAGATTAATTTCCTATGTCATAGTCATATCACAGTTCACAAGCGTGGCGGAAAGGATCAACAAGAGAACAGTCAAATTTGAGCTACGGTCTTGTCACCAATAGCAATTACAGTGATTCCTCCCCAGTTAAAGTTTCTTAACACAATTATTGAAATCCATTAAAGCACCACAGCCCCAGATTTCTGGAGGAGGTTGTTCCAGATTTTGGGCAAAGCAGCTGAAGACACTGCTGCCTGCTTTTGGGTTGGGAACATTCAAGAGGGACCTGGATGAGGAGCTTAGAGTTCTCCACTGTGGCGTAGGCTTTAGAATATCATCTACTCTGGGAGAGGTTACCAAACATTAATTTGCATGTAAGGCACAGCAAAGGGAACTTCAGCCTGCTTTCAAAGGAGGGCCATTTTAGTAGAGAGAAAACTCTGCAGCGATGTTCTGTACTGTAGACAACAGTAGCAAACCACCCAATTCTGTTACATATCACCTAAAGTCAGAAAACATCAGTTTCCTTCACTGACTGAAGTACTGGGGCCCCATATACTAGTTGGGATAGCAAGATATTGTTAGCAGTGGTTAGCCATCCCATCTGGGTGAGGTAGGCCTAAAACAGAACATTAGCCCAAGCTTTTGGTGGACAGCTTTTGACAGATAGTCAACATGGGGCCTGAAGCTCAATTCTTGGTCAAGGTGAACACCAACATATTTTAGGACATTTAACACTTTGATCTGGCTCCTGACACTGAACAAGTTTTAACAGATTTCCTGCATCCACTCCCAGCTTCCTAGTTCCAAACAATATTCCTTTGGTCTTTTAGTGTTTAAGACCAATTTATTCCTCCCAAACCATTTTTAAATTGATTCATGTCATCTGCCACCCTGAATTTAGGAAGGTTGGGTCAGAGTGGCTTCAGTATAGTACAGCATCACCTGCATAAAGTGACTTGGCCCAGCACAGATTCCTGGCAGGTCACTTACAAATAGAAAAAGTAGCCAAGTATTAAGCCCTGGGATAACCCACCTGTAACTGGTCTAAGGGTGGATTAGCATCCTTTCTATTTTTCTGACAGCTTCCTGCCCAACAGATAGTTTTTAGACCAGAGGCAGGACAGCTCATCAAGACAGCATGTTTCATTTTGTGAGGAGGAGATCATGGTTAACCAAGTCAAAGGCCTTAGTCAAATCAGTGCAGATACTACCTGTTGCAAAACCAGAGTCCATAGCACTGAAGAAATGTGGAGAGGGTGTAATTTGCTCTCATAGCTCCAGCCAAAACATCACAAAAGTACCATGTACTTGAATGATTGTAGTGTAATCTGGACATTTATCTAAAGCCACACACACATTTAATTTAAAAAGCCCCTGTGCAATACTGTGCACATTAGGCAGACTTTTATTTGGAAAAAAGGTTCTTAAATAGCAGCAGAGTCTATAGTGGATATACAGTATTTGTGCAACACCCTTTTAAGGCAGCATACCGAGCCTTGTATTCAGTTCTTTGGATTGTGCCTAGATGATATGTTTAGTACTTGATATTGAATTCAAGACTGCTGTGATTCCCTCATTATCAGTAGCTATGAGCACACTGTGAATAAATTAGGACAACCATTTCTAGTACTGTGATAAGTGTTTCATAATTATGCTTCAGTCAGTGAGGACCACATACAACTCTATGGTTTCTGTATTCTCTTGCTTAGGCAGTTCGTTATAGAGTGTGTGGGGTATAAGTGGGACCAAAACCAATACTGTAACTCAGACAGTGGTCCCAGAGATTTCAGGAAAAGAAGCTCTAAGGTAGAGATCTCTAAAATGGCTGGTATGTCAAGAGTTGTAGGATTCAAAGAAGTTGTTGGCAGGCCAAATGTTTGTGTGGAGATGCCAGTTTTGCAGGGATACAACATGCTACACTTGCCCTGTGGCTCTGCTGTCATTGGGGCCATCCTGTCAACAAATGAAATGCCACACTAAAGAGCTAGGCTAAGGTAACTGAAACTTTATTCTTTAATGGGCAGCTTCAAAGCAACTTATTCTACAAACACAAAACAATAAAACAAGCTGCAGAGGGATAAACTCATTTACAATACACCACCAGAGATAGTTCTCTAGGCTCTGTCCACTGCTTGCTCTGGGATATGTGCTGACATTTAGGAGCATGCCCCCTTTCTCCGAGCATCCTCAAGTGTAGAGTAAGCCCACTATTTGTAGTGGGTGTCTTAAGAGGAAAGCATCAGACAGGGTCCACAACAAAGACATAACCAGTTAAAATGGCAAGTCATAGCATAAGAGAAATAAAAACACTATAAACTAAAACATGATGTTGGTGGGAGAAGGAAAAGAGGAGAGAAAATAAGTGTTGTGGGGACAAAACAAGACTAAATCGTAATACTAGATGCAAAACATGACCTACTTGTTTTGATAATCTTGCTATCTCTTAGAAAATTATCTGGTTTAGTACAACTTTCACCAGTCATCTGTTTCAAAACTCCACTACCTTTTCCATGACGTAAAATGTCTTCACGTCCTTCTTGAATTTAGCTCTCACTAATCTCCGATCATAGCCCTCGTGACTGCATCTCTATTTCTAATAAACAGGTCCTCCCAATTTACTGCATGTATTCCTCTTAGGAACGTATAAGTGTCTGTTTTTCCCCCCTCTATCATCTGGCCTCCAGCAAGTACATTTGTAAGACCTTTAGATATTCCTCGTATGTTCTGGCCTACTGACACTTAATCATTTTGTAACCATTTGTTGCATTGATTCTAGCCTATCAATCTCCTTTCTCGGGTGAGTACTCAGTGATGCTTTAGGTGAGACCTCACCATTGATCTGTATAGACAATGTATCACTTCCCACTCCTGCTGTCAAAACCCATCCCTATACATCCGCATCCTAGATGTCTTGATATAGGTTTTGTTTTACTGAGTGAGTCATTCATGAGGGCTCTCAGATCGCTATCCTCTGATGAATTGGTCAGCATAGCCTCTAGCATCCAGTATTCTATGCATGTGTTCTTATTCCCTAAGTGCATCATGATGTACTTCTTGATGCTGAATTTCAACTGCCAAACCTTTGACCACCTCTCAAGCATTTTGTAGACCCCATTGAATCCATCATTCCCGTTTCACTGTCTGAAGCACCCTCTCCCCTGTTTCATTGTCCACCCTGCTGCAGAGTTTTGTGTCATCAGCAAAGGTGCACATCATACCCTGGATATATTCCAAATGTCACAAATGAATATATTATATAGGACAGGTTCCAACACTACCCCATCCCAGATTTGACCCTGTAACCACCATCATCTGCTGCCTTTCCATAACCAGTCTCTCATCCCTTGACTAATCCCTTCTCTACTACTAAGCCTTCCAGCTTTTTGAGCAGCCTCTTGTGTGTATCAATCAAATGCTTTGGTTATGTCTTAGTCTTTGATGTCAATATTAGTGTTACCTAAGAGTGGACACACAGAAGTGTATTGTGTTTTGTCTATTCTCTGCTTTAAAGATTTAGGAGCTCGACATTCAAGGTTAGGGCCAGCTTGAAAGTGGTTAGCTCAGGCACTAACTTGGGTTTGCACTAGCACTCCTGATGGGGTCATATTTAGTTGCCTCTGGAGTGCTTCCTAAACTTAGCAGCATCAAGATGCTAACTATACTGGTGCTTATCCAAATGAGAGGGTCTCACGTGCATGCCAGTGCAGTGGCATATACTGTACAAAGATTTATGGCAGTAGTAATCAGTCCCAGAGCAGCGCTGGTTGCTGTCACTGAAGATTATGTCATATCTGGCCACTAAGCCCACCACCCGAAGACAGGGTGGCTGTACTGTAGTCACCTACCCCTGTGCTAAGCACCCCCAATTGCTCTGTCTTCATCATATCATTGTTTCCTGGTGGTATAGTAATTCCTTCCCTGCTTATCACCCAGTCTGCATTATATCATTATTCACTGGTGGTATAGGGTTCCCCAATCACCCAGTTTGCATCACAGTATTATTCCCTGTTGGTATACTGGTTCTCCCACACCCAATTGCCCAGTCTGCATCATAGCATTATTCCCTGGTGGTACAGTTGTTCTCCCCACCACCAAAATCTGCATTATAGCATTATTCTCCAGAGCTATAGTGATTTCACCAACCTCTGATCACCTAGTCAGCATCATAATATTACTTCCTAATTGTACTGGGGTTCCCTCCTACCTGATCATCTATTCTCCATCATATCATTGTTCCCTGGTGGTATAGTGGCCCCCACCTCGACCATTCACCAACCCCCACCCATCTACCCACCAAGAAACCCTGTCTTACAATCCCCCATCATACTAGTTGCCATTCTTCTTTGAAAGCAGTGGCCAGCACAGCCCCCTCATCTCCTGGGCCATCTGACAGTTATAGGCGCAATCATGTACCTGATCGTGTACTATGAGTGTTAGACAACTGCCATCAAGAGGCGAGAGGAGGCTGTGCCAGTCACCACTTTCATGGAGAATGCCAATTAGGTGAGGGGGTTCAGGTGGGGTCCTTAGTGGGTGTGGGGGTTCATAAATATTCAGGGTGGGGGCCACTGTGCCCCAGGGAAAAGTGATATGATGGAGGATGGGTGATTGGAGGTGGGAGGAACCACTGTACCACCAGGGAATAATGACAGATTGAGGATGGCTTATCAGGTTGAGGGGAACCACTATACCATCAGTGATTAATGCTATGATGAAGATTGAATAATTGGGGTGTGGCGGACTAGTATGCTACCAGGGTTTACTGTTTTGCTACATAATGGATGTTAAGGGGCTTCACACCATAAGCAAATGAGCCCATTATGGGCATGCAGATGGCTCTTAGCACCTTACATGCCTAATGAGCTCATTTGCATGAATGAGCTGATTATGGTCTACAGGAGACCTGGCGCTATCCCATTTCTGGCAGCAAAACCTTCTATAGGTCATATGCAGCTCTGGTCTGTGTCAGCAAAGTGCAGATCCACTTAATGCAGTACCAACATGGGTCAATATACAATCAAATAGCATTGCTCTGTTGTAGAGTGTTGACCACAGGAATATCATTCAGATTTGATACTGCGTAATCACAAGCACAGTACAAATAGATGTACTGAGACTGCAACTAGCTCTGAATATGGGACACTTAGCGCTTGGAAATAGTGAAATTATTCTTTACTTTTCTGTACATGGGCCCAAAATATAACTCTTCATTTCAGTATGTTTAGCAACAGAGAAATCCTCTCTCTCTCTCTCTCTCTCTCTCTCTCTCTCTCTCTCTCTCTCTTTCTTTGTCTCAGTATAGGTGTTTAGGCAATTGGATATGAGTTTTGTGTTAATAAAACTCTAAGACCTTATAAGGAGCAGAACATTTAGCAAAAACAGAGGTATATGATTATGAATCTACATATTTGAACTCGCAACATATGTTTAATATTTGAGTTGTACTACACATATATTATAGAGCACATTCTTTTAGACTGTTTAGAAGTTTACAGGGACATGAATTTATGAGTTAAATGAGTATATAAAATGTAACTATTTATTGTATTAAATTTGTATTTACCAGGGGTGTACTAGTTGTCTATTTTCAGATATGACCTGGGAGATTAAAACAAGGATGGTCAAAAATAAGAAACAGTTATGACAAAGATTCAGTACAGAGTTCAGTACAAAACAGACAACTGTAAAATGATAGGATGGAAGCGGTTTACCCATGCTGCAATGATAGTCGGCATGGAGACATCTAACAGCGACAGCGCAGTGCCGACTGTCGGCATTGCAGTGTCGAGGATGCCTCCGTGCTTCAGAGGCTGCGCCCTCAAACCCCCTATGTGGGGCTCTGTCCCCACACCCCTCATACTCTAGGATTCTAACTCTGAGTCGGAGTTGGACCTGGGGCAAACATCCAGCAGGCAGTCCCAATCACTCAAACAGACCACCACAGCGACAGGTGGAGTGTGCCCGATTCCTGTTGCTGTGGTGGTCTTCGCTATCTGAGAGTCACTGCAGCAATGGTATGCTGATGGGAACAGTGTCAGGTGTAATACAATGAGATTTAAGCACAAGATCATTCAGTACATTTATATATACAATAACCAACATGCAAAACAAGGTTCTATGGTATGTATCTTCAGCGGTGGAGTGAAGTGTGTGAATAAGAGTAGGAATCCAGTCTGTAAACAACCTAAGGGCAAGAACATACAGTTGCTTGTCCTAGAAAGGTTTGCAATTCAGTTTTTCAAAGGCATGAATGGATGAGTACTGGCAGACTATGCTTGGGATACAGTTCCATACCATAGGTGCCATGAAGGAGAATGATAGCTTTGCAAGTTTGGTCCTGCTTCTAGGATATACTGTATAATAAACCAGAGACATCAGAACTGAGGGGATATGCTAGGCTATCAGGTTTCAGTAATGTTGAGATGGACATGGGGATTGCTTGTTCATAACTGTATGAATTAAACTTCCCATAGAAAATGTTCTTACGGCTGTTGGATAGAGCCATCCAACTTAGAATAGAGGTCTCAGTGGGGAGTATACCTGTCTGTGGCTAGAACAAACCTGCAGATATTATTGTAGGCCACATCCTGTTTCTGCAGGGTGATTTTGGAGGCAGAGCAGTAGATAGCCATCCCATCTGTTACTCTGGGTAGAAGGACACCTCAGGCAGTCTAATATGGGCTGAAGACAAAGGCTGTCTTTGACTTTATATGAAAGTCCAAGTCTGGTGATAGCAGCCTTACATAGCAGTGATATGTGCCAGGACATCTAAGAATGCATCAAGTACCTCTCCAAGATAGTTGAAGTTACTGACTGTAGTAAGAAGAGATCCATCAATGCACTGGACCATGAGCAGGGTGTTACACTTGTTTGATTTAGAGGCTGAACCAAACAGCATGGCTTCTGTCTTGGTGGTATTTAAGAGGAGCTTGCTGGATTGCAGCCTGGATTTTATAGAATAGAGTTCACAAGTAAGGTAGCAGTTCCGTTTGGGGATGCTGCAGGAGCTACTGTAGAGGATAGGGTCATCAGCATATAGAATAGGAGTGCAGTGTCTGAGACTAGTGTGATACGGAATTTATGTGAATGGAAAAGAATAGGTGATCAAATATGGAGCCTTGGGGACAGCGATTGTAATAACAGAAGTGTCTGAGAGGGTATGGCAAAATTTAAAGCTTTGATACCTGTTACCCAGATAATGTTTCAACCAATTCTAGTGTTTTGAGAGACTGCATATTTATTTTTATTTATGTATCATTCGTGTTTGTTTATATGTAAAACCAATAGTAGTTTATGATTTTGAAAAGGTTGTATAACTGCTATGTTTCTGTTGTGATGCACTCTTCTGTCTTTGTACATTTTTACTTTTGTTTCCTTCTCTAAAAACATGCTTCAAGCAGGGTCAATTCGACATAAAAAAGTTGGTAATTTGCAAATTCATATAGTTAAAGAGAAAACAAACCTTATTCATAGAGTTACCCATGTGGTTCAGACTGAAACAGGACATTTGCAAACACATTCCAAAGCAAAACAAACTTTTTATAGTTATGTAACCACTAGGTGGCACTACCTCAAGGGATACTACCCTGCCTGTGTGACTAAGTGCAGGTTGAGGGGCCTGAGTTCTGTGAATGGGTGCCTTCACCTGAAGGACAAGGTTAAAGGTAGTGTAGCTGCCTGAGTACAGCCCTGTGGGACACTGTTACCCCCTCTTCCCCTCTAGTGGCCTAGACTGGTCAGAGAACACAGTTACAAATAACACCAGGATGTAATGTCAACCCCGCACTTGTTGCTCTTACCACGAAGGGCTGGATCAGCTGGCTCAGCACTGGAAACCCCTGTAAAATAAGGCTTATAACAGTAACCAACAGTATCACAATGTTCATACACAGAGGTACACCACAATCAGTTTAAGTGCAAAAGATTCAGATCTGATTGATTGAAAGGGTTTGAACAAAGGAGGGCAGTAATCTGGTGCTTGATTCTAATTTCTGATTTAATCAGGTTAAGCACACATGCCTCTAAGAGTCCCTCTAGTACAATCACACACACTGTGGGTACCCAGTTGGTTTGAAGGCTAGTCCAAGCATTGCCCAGGATAGGCGGTGTTGCAGCTGTTGTTGGGGCCCTTAGGAAGAGAAAACACAACATGCACTTTAACCCACAATTTGTATACTGGAGTCACAGGGCTCAGTTCAGGAAAATCAATCAAAACAATTAAATCAGATGACACACTTTGATTTAACCTTTGTTGCAGGGAGCTACCGTTATGTTTACTCACAATACCCAGACCAGGTTGCAGGATGAAATAGAGACCTCAGGATGAAGTGTTGTTTTGCCAGGAGAAGCAGGGCCCACACAAATCACCACGGTGTCATTCCTGTTCATTGGTGTTGAGCAGGGAGCTGAATCCATGGGAATGTCTCTCGTCAATCGAAACTCTGCAGTCTGAGCAGCAATCTGGGCTGAGATGTTGATGCCCAGACCAGGTAGAAAAGTCGGATACAGTCTGGTAATGTTGTTGGATACAGCTTCAGCAAGCGTGACACATTCTGGCAGAGGAAACCAAATTATGCACCCACAATCCACATTCAGTGCACTTATAGTAAAGGCAGGTAAATACCACAGTCCGGATAACAGTCTAGTTGCATTTCACAGTGTCTCTGTGCAAACTGTATGTTCTGTGGTCATTTGGACATCCTGACAGGCCAATCACACCGAGGCAAATCTTGATCCTCTTCAGGCGAAATTAATCACAATTCAGGAAGAAGTCACAAAGTTCGAATAAAGTCTGATTCTAGGCTTAAGGTCTCTTCACTTGGGAAGATGATAGCAGGCAGGCCAGGTACAGCCTCCTTACCGATTTCCCTGCACACTATGCAGGAGCAGCTGCTCAAATGTATCGAGCTCCTCGTTCTCTCAACTCCTACTCCACACTGACACCTCTGCAGGCAGCTCGGGACTTTCCCAGTGATCCAAAGGTTTGGTTGGTTGATCCATCTCTGTCACAGCTAGGGCTCCCGCTCCAGGTCCATTTAGGTGCCAAAGGGTAAAACTACAATTCCTCCAGAACTTTACTCCCACAAGACTCCTGGGAGCAGGTTCCATTTAGAGCTCCCAAAGGTACTGACTGGCGCAAATCGGCAGTCCAGGACCAAAGATGGTGATGCAACAAAAGAGGCCATGCTGCAAAAGAAGGCAAGTTAGATAAACTACAATATCATTATTAAAGCAGATAACCAGCAAAACAATTACATTTCTTGATAGGGCTTCCTCTGTGCAAATATCGATGGCTGAAGGAAGCAAAAGCACTGTAGCCAGGGCAAGAATCGAGCCTTGAAACACTCATCCCTACCCAGATTGATTATATCCAGGGCCACTGAAAAACTGCACCCGCAACTTTTTGCAGAATCCTCAATTTTCACCATTCTCTGCAAAACTGACGTTCCACAATTTCTTGCAATTTTTGAGTTTTATATTGAACTGTGTGAAAAGTATTAACATTTTAATAAAATACTCTCAAATATATCGATAATTTTCATGCAGACTTGGGTTTGGCCAAAACAATGCAGTGCAAGGTAGGCAAGGGTTTTATGTGACACTGATTTTTTTGAATCTTGTCTTGTTTGGTTTCAAAATCCATTGGCCAAGCATAAGTACACTTATACACTTAACATTTTGTTTTGTGTTGATGCAGTCTATCAGAAAACTTTTGTTGCCACACAGACTGAAACAAAAGATTGGAGAAAATGTGCAAATTATTCCATTCACTTAAATGGGGTGCTCACTATGAAGCCTTTTGTAGAGTGGCAGATCAAGTTTTCCTTGTGAGGATACTTTCATTTAGACTAGTTTTGATTCAAACAGCTGAGGATTTTGGATGGTCCTGCTGATTATAAATTTGAATAAACTAATTACTAACAGTGATCTCACTCTTAGCAATCTACCCCTAGATGCTCACATGCAAAGTCTACAATAAAAACCTGACTACAATCTAAAAATAAACTTATAAAACACAAAATTTATCTGAACATTTATCTTTAGCTAAACAAACTCATTGCAACCAGAGTAAAACAAAGATAAATTACAGTGTACCCTGACTACTGTATGATGCAGTAAAAATACATTGGTAATTTTTACATTTTTGGTAACACGTAAGGCACACTAGGCACAAGTGCCTGTTTTCAGGTGCAACCCAGGAGCACTGAGAAGGTTAAGTGACTTCTTCAGAGTCACACAGTATGCACCTGGAGGTTGTGGGCATCAAACCCAGGTCTGTTAGATGTCGTCAGCTCATTCACAGTTTTACTCTAACCCTAGATTATACTGCCAGCCTCAATAACCCCCAGAATTAATGTTTAAATACAGCATGTGATTTCAAAAATAGTGTACACTACCTATAGTACAAACTAAGACCATTAAACACTAACAACATTTTACTATATTCAATTATTTACCACTCTATCTGCTTACTTTTCTTGTACCTAAGTGGGTAACTAGCTGGCAGAGCACTGTAAACAGCTGTCGATTAGGCTTCATTATTCTACAGCCAGAAACAAAAAAATATTTCTTCTGCTTTTATTTAACATTGATTTGCTGTGGATCACTTTACAAAATCTTATAAGCACTGTATGAGACAGATGCTTTTAAATGTTGGAAGATAGGCAATGCTTACGATAGCTTATCGATTTAGTATTCTTTTAAGAACATAAACTTTTCTTTATGTTTTAAACATATCCAGGTGTCAGTGTATTCATTTAGCAGTTTATACTGACTAATATATGCAACAGAAAACATTAAAAGATTTTTGTGATGCACTCATGGTCTATAGTAGAAACCCCACAATTTCTAGCAATTTTCGCAAAATGCTGCTCAATTTGAGTAACTTTCCATAATTTTCCAGTGGCCCTGATTATATCCTATGAGAATAGCACTTCTTAAAGTGGGAGACACAGAGGCTGACAGGGCACTCAAATGCAGACCCTGGACAATGATTCAGATGCAGGACACCAACCTGGCAGAGGGCATTTGGCAAGCCCAGGAAGATATTTGAGGAACACCTATTTGTAGGGGGTTACACCCTTCTCTGCCTGGAAAGAACTTGGTGTCCACATCAAGTCTCACTTCAGCAGCACTGTAATAAAACAATATGTTATACAAGATATATGTGACAATACTACACAAGACAAGATAATGGCTGATGCATCAGTAAATGTAAACATCAAATTACTATACATATTCAATACACTCTGTACATATACTATATCTGTAATGACAACAGTTGTGCATTTCTCATGCATGTAATAATGATCTGACTATGATTTACACATTATTATTACTATACTGTTTCATGTTATAACTTCTTGCATTTGGAATAATAAAGATGGGGACCCATCCCTATCAGCTAACTTAGGGCTAGATAGGGCAGAGGCAGCATGCTCTGAAGAATGAACAATTAACTTAAAGGTGATAGAAAGGCTTACTTTAGGAAGTGAGTGCTTTGAGCTACTGGACACTCTTATGGATGACATTTAAAGGAAATCAACTGGTCACCCAGGGAATTCGTAGCTAAGGCATATAACTGGTTTGACAACTATCCCAGACTTTCGTGGGGAACAGATACAGTCCCTGGAGTATCAGCACGGCATTAGTCTCTTCTTTGGTCAAGAGGGGTACCTCTGCACTGGTGAGGACTCCAGCAATGGAATATTATCAGTCTCTGGCTCTAGCAGCTCTGTATCCACCACATTAGGCATATCATTATTCTCTGCGAAGGCTCAAATTGGTCATCCAGGAAAACTCTGGGACAATTGAACTTAGTGGCACTGGGGTGATACCTTTAACACTTTCACACAGTTCCTCAAGTTCTGGTAAGGCACCATGAAAATTGGTAGTATCTGATTCTTCCTCAGGTGGTTCAAACAACTCCACCAAACACAAAGAATCAGCTATTTCAGAAGGTATACTTTGTATCTCACTGTCTGGGGCATTGGATCTAAAGAAGAAGCTGGAGAGTTGGACAGTCCTGAAGGTCCAGCTTCTTCCCATAGTTACATATAGGGTTACCTTGGAACAGTTGACTCAGTTAATAAGAAGTGTAATTTGAATTTCCACACTCACTGCTGTCTGATTCAGACTGGCAATCACTGTTCTGTTGGGCCTCCTGGGGAGAAGGCCTAGGTTCTTCCACTACTGGGAAGGTTGACTCTGTCACCTTTAGCAGCAACATGAGTCACTGGCACAGATGGGACAGTATCTGATGGTTCAGCATCACTCATTACTTGGCCAATAGGTAGTGGGTGGTTCCTATGCAGTTTTAACAGCTTGAGAGGTGTTTTCAGGGCATACTTTATACACTGGCAAATCATCCAGTTTACGGACTACTGTATGTGGAAGATGATACCACCTGTCAGCAATTTTGTGCTTTCTATGCAGCCCAAGTTATGCAGATAGCACCAAGTCTCCTGGCAATAACTGTTAGGCCTTTACTTTCTTGTAGTGTCTCTCCTTGTTGGCAGGTTTCTCTTAGTGGCCATGGTCTGGGTCAACTGGAAGGCATGATTCAACTGGGCTTTTAACTTTTGCACATACTGCAGATAGTTTTCAGCATGGATGCCATCTGGGGACACTCCAAAGCAGGCATCTATCGGTAACCGGGCATCTTGTCTGAAAATGAGGCGATAAGGGAAAATCCGGTTGCATCACTTTTGTACAATTATAGGAGTGTACCAGGGTGCTAATCTGTTGACTCCACTTGTGTTTATCTTTGGGGTGAAGTGTGCCCAACATGTTCAGGAGAGTTCTGTTGAAATGCTCAGGCTGGGGATCTCCTTGAGGGTGATATGGAATGGTTTGAGACTTTCGCACTCCCCAGAGAGAGCATCTCTTTTATCAACCAGCTTTCAAAAATATTTTCCCTGATCACAATGGATGCATTGAGGTGTACCATAATGGACAAATCATTTTCCACTAACACCCTGGCCACTGTTGAAGCCTTTTAATTTTTGTTTGGTAGGCTTGAGCATACGTGTGAAGGAATGGTTACAACCAGTATATTTCCAATATTTTTCTGATTGGGCTCCAAGCACAGAAAGTCTATACAGACCAGTTCCATGGGGGCAGTAATGGATATATTAACCAAGAGGGCAGCTTTCTGAGGCAAAGCTTTCCTTTGAAGACATCAACTGCAAGTTTTAATATAGTGTTCAACATCAGCTCCATCTTTGGCCAGTAAAATCATGTAACACACCAAGTCAAGTTGGTCAATACCAAGATGTCCCATGCAGTTGTGGAGAGATTTTATCACTAATTGCTTGAAGGCTGTAGGTAGCATTAACTGCTTGTCCAGCTGACCATGGCAATTTGTTGCTTCTCGTATAGCAGATGATCTTGCAATTTAAGCCTGGGCCCTTTTTAGCAGCAGCAGTTCATAAGTCAGTGGGCGAACTTTGTCATGTCTTTTCCAGCACACAAAGCATTTAGGGCTGGCTGGATCTGGATCTTGGGATTAAGACTACTGGAAGCTGTCATTATCAAACTGGGGCAATGAGCTAAGATCTAGGGTGGTAAAATGACAGTATGCTGCTGGGACTCAGGTGTCTGGAGGCCCCAGGCAGTGAACTAAACATTCAACTGTGTCTGCAGAGGGCTGGTCATCCTTGTCAAACATCTGACACAATGCTTTGATGGAATGTTCAGACAATCTCACCCACCTGTCAGGGAGGTTGGATCACCTCGAAGAGCATCAATGTCTGTATGATTAGGCCAGGCCAGTATTCCACCTCATTGTCATAGGAAGATAGGGCGGAGAGCCACCAATGTCCAGTAGCATCCAGTTTTGCAGAAGTTTGTAGCAAATCAATGGGTTGTTGTCCATCTTTACCAGTATTTGGCCCCATAAAGTTACTCATGGAATTGATCTACTATGGCCCATTTAAGAGCAAGAAATTCAAGCTTATGGACAGGGTAATTTTGCTCAGAGGGTGTTAGACTTCTTCTGGTGAAAGCTACAGGTCATAGGCCCTCTTCTTAGTCCTGGTATAACACAGCTCCCAGTCCCTTGAGACTAGAGTCAGTATGCAAGACATATGGTTTGGTGGGATCAGCATATGCAAGGACAGGTGCATGAGTGAGCTGGTGAATAATCTCAAAAATGCAATTTCACAATCAGGGGTCCACCAGGCTCAAAGGGTTCATTTATTTTAAAATATACCTTCTGGTCATCTCAGAGGGTACTCTTTTATACTTGCAGTTGGTAGGAGGATAGCCTTGGGTGAGGTTGAGTAGTGGTCAAATAAATATGGAGTAGTCCTTAATAAACCATTGGTAATAACCACAAAACCCAAAAAACACTGTAATTCTTTCAGATTGGTTGACTGAGGCGGGTGGTCAAAGACTCCACTTTGCCGGGTCTGACTGGATCTCATCTGCTGACACTGTATGCCTGATGTACTTTATAGAGGTCTGAAATAAGTGACATTTGTCTATTAATAGTTTCAGACTGAATTCTTCCAGGCGATCAAGGACTTTAAGCAACCAAGCCTCATGCTCCTCCAGAGTACGCCTAATATAATAACATCATCCAAATACCCAGGCATTCCGGCAAATTCATGTCTCCACTGCCCACTCCATTAACCACTGAAAGGTAGCTGGAGTACCCAAAATATCCTGAGGCATCCTTAGGAACTCTTAGAACCCCAAGGGACAAATGAAGGCCCTCTTTTCATGGTCCTCCGGAGTCATTGGGATCTGGTAATACCTGCTCCTTAAGTCAAGCACTGAAAACCACAGGATCTCATTGAAGCAATCCAGGGCATCTTGTATCTGGGGCATCGTGTACTGGTCGGCACGGTTCTTCAAATTAGAGTCCAATAATATACTCACATTTTCACAGACCCATTCTTCTTGTGCACCACCACAATGGGAGAGGTGTAAGGACTCCTTGACTCCTAGGTAATATCAGCTGCTAGCATCTCTTGCAAGTGCCTCCACACATCATCTATATTGGCAGGAGCCAGACGGTGAGATCTTTCCCAAAAGGCCTTTCATCATTTAGGCAGATGTAATGCGTGGCTCCACTGATGCATCCCAATCCCATTCCTTTAAGCGAACACTTGATCCCTCTCTGCAAGTTTCTGACTGATTCTGGTCTTCAATCAGCTGGCAGTGGAGATTCTCCAAAGTCAAACAAGTCTGGGGTCACCTCCTCTCTTTCACTAGAACATTTCTTACTGGGCAATGCTGTGGTGTCGGCATAGTGCACCATGGCCAGGGTGCATCCATGGTTGACTCGAACCTCACAATCAGACACATTCTGTAGCTGGACCACTACTGGTCAGGCATAAGCATGGGCATGGGCTGGCAGAATACTGGGCTTGACCAGCAATCATTCTGGCAATGTCCTTCTTCAGGGAATCCAGCATTAAAATCTTGTTTTCACATTCTTCTGGAGGTGTACTTCACCTTGAAGAGTGTATTGTGTATTAGGCAGGAGCACCAATGCATCAGGGTCTTTCTTCCACACTATTCCCACCAGTTCATCCTTGTCCATCTCAATAGTCTGCCTTTGTAAGTTGTAAGCCTGCCTCACCAAAGCTGAAATTTTCATAACTCGTCCAGCATGCCATCCCTGTTTTTCTTGGACGCAGCTGTGCTAGCCTCCCAAACATGTGAGCATTGGTTCCTATGAGCAATGGAACACGACATGCCAAAGCTAGAGTTTCTACCGGTTCATCCACACCAGCCACTGCCAAGGGAAAGACAGCCAGATTCAGACATACCCCAGGTAGGGTAGGATTTTAACTCAACCCCCACACAGGAAGGCCCTCTAGAGGCTGCAATGGCATCTCAGACAGATGTTGGTTGTACCAATCTTGGAACACAATAGTTACTTGGGAGCCACTATCTAGTACATCCTTGCAGAAATGCCATTTACAGTCACAGTGGTCTCTGATTGAGGGCCTACCACTTGGACCAATTGGGCGAAAGGGTCTTAGTGGTCTGTCTTATAGCAGTCTTTGAAGAATAGGATTTTTACAGTGCCAGTCTGAGGCCCTATGTTGCTCTGCTGGACCGAGCTAATAACTTGGTGGTGATCTTTCCCAAAGTCTCAGGAATGTTGCAGTTTGGTCTTGTGTGCCCGTCTTCCCACAGCGATAGCAGAATACTGACTCTTTGGAGTCTCTTGAGGAAGGGGACTGTCTCTTACTTTAGCAAGGCTAGGAAAACCTCATGAGTCTTCTTTAGGTGAGGATCACTCTGTCCTTCTTCCTGACCCTTCAGGGATCAGGGCCCTCGTGGCTTGGATGAGGTCACCACCAGGGCTCTCAGCTCCCCTACTTCTTCCATTAGTTTAGTTTCCAATCAGAGTTCTGGGGTGATAACATGAACCCCAACTCTCTGGGAAGGACATCACTTTAGAGTTCAGCAGGGGCCTGATTAGGTGACAGCCCCTTAACCACTTTAGCTGCCTGTTGACTGGCTCTCAGTTTCTTCACCTCCTTAATTAACTCTTTCATCTGTTGGAACTCAGATTCATTCAGTGAGTCATCACATCCATTGGGGGCCTGGTTGAGTACGTACAGCGGTATAGGGATCCCTTCCTCTTCGTCATTTTCACCCTCCGGATCTCCTTCATAAGCAAACAGTACTCAGGTGGATTTGCTTTTTGATCTTGCAACTTTAGTTTTAACATTAACACGCTGGAATAACTGGCAGACTTTAAGACATGTTTTAGTCTGAATTTATTCAGTTTGCTTGCCAACACCCCTCCAACGAGCCCATTGTAAGGCCCTTTCAATCCTCATGACAAATGTGGACAACTTTTCATTTTTCCACTGTTTGGCAGATTTGAATTTCACATCACGTCTTCCCTGATTTAGTGCTGCGAACACCCCTCCAGTGCAGAGAGGTACTCAGCAGCAGTGGCCCCAGGGCTAGTAGAATGTAAGAGCCTTATGGCTTCCAGTGCAAGACCCCTCAAGCTTTCCATGAGACTCTTTCTTTCTCCCCTCAGAACACTGTCACTTCTGGACCAGGACAGTGGCATAATCCATCCATGTCTGTAAGTCGTCCTCCCCCATGGGTACTGGGACTGTACCGAGAAGAGTCTAAGCCTACAGTAAGAGTCCAGGTGTACAGATGGTATAACAATGGGAAGCTACTACAGGAAGCTCTAGGGGTAGCAGGGGACACTAAAGGAGACTGTAGGAGGTGGTGTCCTCAGATAGGTCTAACATCTTCACTAATTCTTTAGCAGATCATCCCTCAGTAGCTAGCAACCCAAGCAATTTATCTTTGAAACTGTCTATAATCAGATGCCCCCAGGAGTAGTTGGGTCACTATGCAGATGAATGACCCACCACCCTTCTGGGACCCTTCAAGCAAGATAACAGGGGATCATTTTCCAGGATCAATGGGGAGGCTGAAGGCAAGAAGGGCTACCATGGTCTGTTCAGATAGGTCCTAGTCGTTCCCCTTCACCTCTACCTTCCCCAAACACTTTACTTGTTCCACAGTATCTATAATAGTAGTATTAGAGGTCCCTAGAGGGATGTCCATCAACAGTATAGCCGACTGGGAGTCTATCCGACAGCCTCTCTCCACCCCATCATACGATGCCGACCAACTTGTGGGGAGTGTTTTTAAACAGGGTAGTGGTGACTCAATTCTGCTACAAATTTATGGTACAGGGTTGTAGTTCCCCCTTAGACCACTAGAAGTTGCAAATCCCATTGGTGCCTCAAAGATGCAACCCCTAGGTGGTGCTACCCCAAGGGATACTACCCTTGTCTGCGTGGCTAAGTGCAGGTTGAGGGGCCTGAGTTCTGTGAATGGGTGTCTTCACCCTGAAGACAGGGCTAAAGGTAGTGTTGCTGCCCTGGGTACAGCTCTCTGGGACACTGTTACCCCCTTTCCCTCTAGTGGCCTAGACTGATCAGAGAATACACAGTTGCAATTAGCACCAGGATGTAATGTTTCCCCACACTTGTTGCACTTACCACCAGAGCTGGATCAGCTGACTTGGCCCTGTAGACCCCCTGCAAAATAAAGCTTATAACAGTAACCAACAGTATCACAATGTTCATACACAGAGGTAAACCATAACCAGTTTAAAGTACAGAAAGATTCAGATCTGATTGATTGAAGGGGTTTGAGCAAGGGATGGGCAGTAATCTGGTGCTTGATTCTAATTCCTAATTTAATCAGGTTAAGCATGCATGCCTCTAAGAGTCCCTCTAGTACAGTCACACACACTCTCTGGGTATCCAGTTGGTTTGCAGGCTAGCCTGAAGCATTGCCAGGGTAGGCTGGCATTGCAGCTGTTGTTGGGGCTCTTAGGAAAGAGAAACACAACATGCACTTTAACCCATAATTTATATTCCAGAACTGGAGGGCTCAGTTCAGGAAAATCAATCAAAACAATTAAATCTGATGACACACTTTGATTTGACCTTTTGCAGGGAGCTACCCTGATGTTTACTCATGATACCCAGACCAGGTTGCAGGATGGATGAAATGCAGACCTCAGGATAAAGTGCTGGTTTGCCAGGAGATGCAGGGCTGCTTTCAGAAAAAGAGATGTGTAAGAACAAGGGGCACAATTTAAAGTTAGAGGAGACAGCTCAGGGTTGATGTGAGGAAATTATTTTCATGGATAGAGTGGTGGAAGCATAGAACTGCCTTCCTGGAGAGGTTGTGGGGTCTAAAACAGTAGGAGAATTAAAATATGCATGGGACAGACATAAGGCAATCACAGTGGGGATTGCAGGAAGTAAGCTGTTGGTTAACTAGAATCTGCAGCTTATCCAATGGGTGAGAGGAATGGGCAGACTGGGTGGGCCAAGTGGTCCTTACCTACCGTCAAAGTCTATGTTTCTATGTTTCTATGTTTCACATGATTCACCCGTGGTGTTGTTCCTGTTCATTGGTATTGAACAGGGCTGAATCCTATGGTCTCTCATTGATCAAAATTCTGCAGCAGGCGGCAATCTGGGCTGAGATGTTGATGCCCAGACCAGGTGGAAAAGATAGATACAGTCCAGTAATGTTGCTGGATGCAGCTTCCAGCAAGCATGACATATTCAGTAAAGTATGGAACCAAATCGCAACCCACAATCCACATTCAATCAATCAATCAAATCTTTATTTATCCAGGCGATCATCGTTGAGCAAGCTCATTTACAAGATGGACCTGCTGTTGTCCAATACAGTTATACAAACATAGATAGAGGATACAAAATATAACATGTGCAAGAGTTACAAACAAATTTACAGAAAAGTGGTAGGTGCAGGTAAACATTCAAGCATTCCTGTAGGAACATATATGCATCACACAACTTTGTTGTGGTACTGTATACAGCATCCATGTATACAGAACTTGTGGTGGTGTGTTTAGTCAGTCAAGCCTCCATCAGAGTGTACAATTCTTTGCATTTCAGCCCTCAGTGACTGTTTAACATACTTGGGAGAAGGTCCTAGGCTGCACAGGCCCCTAATGAAGTCTGTATCTTCCTCGTAAATGGTGAGAGGAGAGTAATATGGGAGAAAGTTGTGTCATGGGTGCCGAGGGCTGCTATGGCAGCTGACTAGTGAACTTAGTTAAAATAATGAGGGAAGGAACTAGGTTCATGGCTGTATGTGGTAAGCATAAGGAGTGAACCGTCAGCAGGACTACTAGGAACTATGGAAACACTTACAGATTTCGACAAATGTTTTGTCATAAATAATCCTAACCAGGGCAAAACTAACAGGAGAGCAAAGTCTCAAGGATCTTGTACCTGTTCCAGAGCATGGCAAACGTGGCTTATGGCAGGCCTGCCAAAGTGGTTACTGATCCTGGGGATTTTCAGAGAAATTAGCGAGCAGCTTCTTAGCGCATAGCTACTGATTGGGCTCGGGGAGGCAGGCAACAATGTAATCTGGGAGTTTGTTGGTAAAGGCTCGAATGTCCAAAGTGCTGCATTTCTACATCACCTATATCCAAGAGAAGGCCACCCTATGGCTGCATATAGAGAGCAGTGATGTGTGGAGAATGGAAGACCAGTTATAAATCTTAGCACTCTGTGGTACAGGACATCCAGATTTGCAAGGTGTGAGATGGAGCATTGGCCATAGATAATGTCGCCGTAGTCGATTAATGAGAGGAAAGTTGATTGAAAAAGTGGTCTTCCTGCGTCTGCGGTCAGAAAGTGTTTAATTCTGAAAAAGCCTAGCCTCTGCCTAAGCTTTTCATCAATTCTTCTGTGTGCTCACAAAGGAGAGTTTGTTGTCCATCCATATACCCAGATATTTGAATTTAGGCACAAACTCAAGATTTTCGCCTAGACAGGTAGTTATGGGAGGAAGGGTACAAGAAGCAGCAAGGTAGCCCTTGTGCTAGATGGTGAAAAGAGCATGGCCTTAGTTTTTTTTTGCATTTAGCAGTAGCTTTTTGCTGAGAAGCTGATGCTGCAGCATATTGAATTCAGTTTGTAGATCTGTACATGTGGCTTCAGAAGTCACGGCTTAGATAGAGCACCATATCATCAGCAAACAGGTGGATACTGGCTTCTGTAATGCCTAGGTCCAAGTTGTTAATGTAGATGGCGAACAGTAGAAGGCCCAGTATGGAACCCCATGGGACTCCTCTTTTGTTGGTTTGAGAAAAGAGAGCTCACCTTCAGCCTTAATTTATTGTTGCCTATCAGAGAGATAGTCCTGGAACCAGTCCAATGAGGTTGAGTCCATGCCTATGGTTTTTAAGGTGGAGAGAAGTAGGTAGTGGTCGACAGGTATTGAAGGCCTTGCTGAGGTCTAAAAACACAGCACAAACAAATTTTTGTTGTCAGGGTCCTGTTGCCAGTCATTAGTGACTTTGGCCAGCACCATAACAGTGCTATGCTTTGCTCTAAAGCCAGACTGCTTGGGGTTAAGCAATGTACAGTTGTCTAGAAATGATCTCAACTGTAAATCCACAACTTTTCCAGCATTTTTGAGAGGATAGGTAGAAGAGAAATTGGCCTATAATTGTTCAGGTCACATGGGTCCCCTGCTTTAAATAGGGAATAACATGAGCGGTTTTCCATTCCGGAGATAGAGCCCTGGGCTAGGGACAGGCTGAATAGGTGTGATATAGGTGGGGCAAGTATGTGGTATGTTATTTTCAGAAAGTAAGGATCGAAGGAGTCAGTTTCTGCACTTTTCTAGTATCTAGCCATGGCATAAGGTCTTCAACTTTTTTATGGTGGTTGGGAAAAGGAGAAGATTGTATCTTGTTACTTTGGTCTGGAGGCTGGTGGCGAGCTGTGGATGGAGACTACTTACTGGTGCATTATCGAATGAAAAGCCTGCAGTGGTGAAGTGCTTGTTGAAGGCTTGAAGAATTTCAGATTTATCACTGATAGTGACATTGTCGATGGTGATTTTGGAGGGTAGTACTCACCTGGGGAGTGTCCTGACAGTTCCTTTATGGTGGACCAGAATTTGCTGGATGCGGAGAGTAATTAATTTTGATAAAAATTGGCCTTGGCCTCTGACCATTTTGTGCAGGCATTTCTAGCTGTCCTAAAGAGACACCAGTCTGCATCGGCATGAGATTTCTGGGCCTTTTTCCATAGCTGGTCTCTTTTGAGTAAAGCATTCTTCAGATCTGGTGAAAACCAACCATGAGTTCTGGTTTTATTTGAGCTTTAACTAGAAGAACATAGTTGTTTAGGGCACTGGCTATGATTTCATGGAGAACATTATAGGCATCACCCACTGATTTAGCCAGGTAGAAAGTCTGCCAGAGCAAGGAGTTTTTAGTTCTTGTAAGTAGGCCAGAGGGTCAAAGTTCTGTCTGGATCTTTAGTAGAAAACTTTGATGTAGATAGTGGGTTGGAATGGTTCTTATGCCAGCTATGAGACAGTGGTCGATAACATCTGCTGGAAGGATACTGGCATGGGAAAAGTAGTGTGGTTTGTTGACAAGGAGGATGTCCAGAAGGGTGCTTTTCATTGGATTTTTCTTGTTGATATCGTTGGTTCTGTAATCATTTGGGTGAACCCATGGGGGTCACAGAATTGTTTAGGGGTAGTGATCTATTTGATATACAGTTATAATTAAGGTCACCTAATATAATTGTTTCCAGAGGTGTCATGTCCATTTGTGAAGACAGATGAGTCAGGAGCTGTGGTCCTGCTGCTGGGGGTCTATAGCAGCCTATTATGCAGAATAACCACAGATTGGGGCCAGGTTCGACCCTGAAAGACAGACATTCAAAACCCTGCATAATGGAAGTAGCATGTAATATAGATACTGGGAATTTGTTTTTAACATAAATGGCTACTTCTCCCTCCACTGTCTTTCTATCCGCTCTGAAGGTGAAGTAGTTGGGGATATTAACCCTCACTGTCTTGTGTGGATGCCGAAGCCAGGATTCTGAGATCACAAGTATATCTGGGGCCGTGTGGATAATCCAAGCCTGGATAGAATCCAAATTCTTTAGAAGGCTGCAGACATTGGCATGCAGGAAACTGATTACTTTTGAGAAGTAATTTCAGTTGGAGATTAAATCAACTTTGTGGGCCCAGGATTGAGCTCGGCGTCTCCTGAGCACAGTAGTAGAAGAACACAATACTTCTCAGATTGGCAAGGAGATGTTTAAAAGCACAAAACTTGTTGCATTTTGTAAGTTAGATTGCAGGGATCCTCTTGTGTTGCCCTACCAGTACATAGATCAAGGTCCATGCAGAGTAACACCGACTATGCAGCATATGGGTGGCTGGGGTTTAGCGCCATGCATAGCGAATAGATTGCAGTCCCCTTGAGTGGATTCAACAAACTTTGACTGAATCAGGGCAACCGGGCAGCATAATGAATACATAGTCTTATTATGTGGATGTCCTAGTGGCATAGGGCATGTCCTTTATTGAATCAGATCTGTCAGGGGTCCACTAATTTTAGGTAGCAGGGAAATGCAAGCTAATAAGTAAAAGCCAGCTGAGACCTGCCATGGTAGCTTATGCAAAAGTGCCTTTCAGCACATTATTCAACACACTTATAGTAAAGGCAAGTAAATATCACAGTTCGGATGACAGTCGGTTGCAATTCACAGTGTCTCTGCACAAACCCTACACTCTGAGGTCATTTTGAAAGTCCTGACAGGCCAACTGCACCGAGGCAAATCTTCAGTCCTCTTCAGGCAAAATTAGGAAGAAAGTCACAAGTTCCCACCGATTTCCACTGCACACTATGCAGGAGCAGCTGCTCAAATGTCTTGAGCTCCTCACTCTCAAGTCCTACTCCACACAGACACACTGCTGCAGGCAGCTTGGGACTTCCCAGTGATCCAAAAGGTTTGGTTGGTTGATCCATCTGTCTGTCACAACAGAACTTACTCCCACATGACTCCTGGGGGCAGGCTCCATTTAGAGCCCCCAAAGGTACTGAGTGGTACAAGTTGGCAGTCCAGAACCAAGATGGTGGTGCAACAGAAAGAGTCTATCTGAGCCGACCCATCAGTGCAGCAGTTGGATTTTCACCCATGATGCTGGCATCCCAATTTCGGGAGCAGACTCTGGTCGCTGGAGGGCTGGTTGGGGGGACAGCATGAGTGTCACATTACTGCTCGCCTTCTCTGGAGGAGGGAGGGGCCAAAGGCCTGCAGCTTGCCTGACCCCAAGCAGAGCCTCAGGGTACCGACAAGTCCTGCTTGCAGGAGGAGCTGACTGAGACACATGGTGGATGTCAGCACGTAGTGCCTTGATATCAGGATGCACACCATGCAAAATGAGGAAAGGAGGAAAAAGGCCTTCTATATTCGGGAAGATGGAGCATCAGGATCATGCCTTGTTGTCCACTGCCCACCTAGGCCACCTTGCCCAGCAAGATTTCATGTGTACAGAGTGTACATGCCCTGCATTCCCACCCAGGGGATAGCTACTGACTCCATGGGCGCAAGGTAGGTCCTGGGTAGGGTGGCTGGCAGAGAGAAGACTCCCTGGTGCCCCGATGGGTCAGAGATGGAGGAGGGAGAGGTAGGAGGATAAACAGAGATTGCAAAAAAGGAAATACTCCACCGTGCAAAAGAAGGCAGGTTAGACAAACTATATCATTAGCATTAAAGCAGATAACCAGCAAAACAATGACATTTCTTGATTTGGCTTCCTCTGCATAAATAGCGATGGCAGAAGGAAGCAAAGAACTGCAGCCTGTGTGGGACTCGAGCCTAGAAACACTTTGTCCCTATCCATATTGATTATATCCCACAAGAATAGCACTTCTAAAAGTTGCTGGCATGGAGGCTAACAGGGCACTCACATGCAGACCCTGGGCAATGATTTAGACACAGGACACCAGCCTGGCAGAGTGCATTAGGCAAGCCCAGGAAGATATTTTAGGAACCTCCATTTGTAAGGGAGGTTGCAGTTACCTGTTCAGTTCAGCCAGCACTAACAGAGAGTTTTGGAGCACAGCCAATCAACATAGGCAAATTCTGCTTGAAGGAAGTGGCTGCCACACTGCATTACTTCAGGATATCATGGCCTATACTGTAGCTCAAACATTAGCTTCTATAGTGCTGTAAAGTTCTAAAATCAGGCCATTTTACTCTAACCAGATGGAATATGCAGCATACTCCCAGTTATCTGAAAGCTGGTCTTCTGAAACTTCTGATTATCTGAATGCTATGTCTATCCCTGAGCATTACCAGTTTTTTAATGAGACAGATTAGTGGTCATTAGCACTTCTTTTACACTTATTGCATACATACTTTAATCAATTCATGCAGCACAGCTCACCATGAAATAATGACAGCAAATGTAAGAGAATTTCCTCAACATCTCCCCAAAACTTTGTGTTCTACAGTGCCTTGACAATGGTGACCACATCATTGAGATTCCTCGGTGGTTCAACAATGGAAACATTACAGTCTAAGACATCCATAGAGTATAGGTAAAAGATTTACAAATATGCAGCCAGTATAGACTGCGGTGAGGGCCATGTCACAGAAAAAGCATGAAGGGAACAGGGATGAGGCACTGGATAATGCATTCTACTTGCGGTTTGAACAGAATCAGGTGAAAGGACACTGACACCTGACACAATTTTAAAGAGAAGGCAGTTCATTTCACAGGAACATTAATGGCATGAATGATGCCTATGGAGCAAGTGAGGGCTACAGTAGCTGAGTATTTTTTTTTATCATGACTCTGTTTTTATCTCCTTGGGTTGGTTGGGGATACACCCCACATTGGTCAGTTTGGATCCCCACAAGGATCCTGGACATCATGCTGGCTCAGTCAAGGGCATTTTTTTATTTGGTTGTTTAACCAGGTATAGCACACTAAGCTTAAAGCTTTTTACAGGAGTGACCTGGGAGCACAAGGAGGTTAAGTGACTTGCTCCAGGGTCACACAGTATGCAAGTGGAAGCTGTGGGATTCAAACCCAGGTCTGGTCTGCTGGATGTCACAAGATTTGCAGCTCAGAGTCTTAGACCACTGCGCTATACTGCCTTTACTTGTCTACATTTCTGCTGTGTGGTTCCCCTGTGGCCCCCTCTTGACAGAGGGAATGTGCAATGTCTTTGGCATATGGCTAGGGTGCTCCCATCCCCGGCGTGCAGATGTCTGCTGCCTCCACCAATCCAGACTCCAGTACTAGTCCTAGGTTCACCTACCCTTAGCTGTCACTAGGGGTTGGTAGTTGCTAGGTGCCAGATCGCCTCCATCTCTGAAAAAGTGAGCAGTCTGATGGATGTTCAGCCTTCTCCTTCCACTGGTCCTCCAACAGCCTGGTTTCTGTCCTGAACCTGGCTAGTCAGCAGCACAAGTAATGTTACTGCTGCACTGGGGAGCCAGAAAGCTGAGTAGGTTTAAAATCGAATGACAGGGGCACATCTTGGATGCCAATTAAGATGGCTGCCTTGACCCGGTACTCTGTTTCACCATCAAATAAATCCTACAGCATAGAAAGATAGAAATTGTCAGCAGATAAGGACTGCTAGGCCATCCAGTCTGCCTGTAGGCCTATACATTATATGTGGCCACATACATCTGCTCCTTGATGTGCCTTCTGGTCTCAATTTGGACACCCACATGTGTAGTGTGGTGTGGTGTGGTCTGCATAGCCATTTCTTTCTTGTCAGCATCAAGCAAAGTTTTCAGCTGATGGCTGTTGGAATATATCTAAAGCCTACCTGATGTGCCAACTTCCATTTCCATCATGGCATTGGCTGTAGTCCTGCCAGCCAGTGAAGGTCTTGTATGGGCTGAGATGATGTTCTCTCATCTGTTTGTCAAAATTGATGAAATCTACTCATCTTTGGCAAAATGCCACTGATGTGAAACTCCGGAAGGCAGGAGCATCATGGGCACAGAATCCAATACTCTCTAGGGATCCAGGAAAATTTTGAAAACTGAAGTCAAATAGTGCATTTTGGTGAATTTTAGCAAAGACTCATAAGTCACAGTAAAAGCGACTCATTAAAGATAGTCATGGATTAAATAAGTAAGGTACAGGAGTTAGTTTTTTTGTTTTTAGTGAGTTTTCAAATTGTGCCATGGATTGGTGTTTTGATTTGAGAATTACCTGGAGGGGACCCTGAAGGTTTGATGTGAAGCTGTGGACAGCGAAATGGCTGCTGTTTCATGGAGTGTGGCCATAGCTGGAGTGGTGAGTGGCATTTGGACTAGCAGACAACCCCTATGGAGGCTTGCTGGATCTGAAGTGTGGAGAAGTGGAGACTCACTTCTTCTACTGGTTTATTTCCAGGGTCAACTAATTGGAAGCTGAGGACCTTGCTGTTAGTGGCCTTGGAGCACTCACATTTGCAGAGTGTTTGCCTCATTCCGCTGGTGTGCGGCTGTTTTTGAGCTGAGTGGGGTGTCTTTAGCTCCAATCTTTGGCCTGTTGGTGGTAGCTAGGTCTCTGATCTTGCTTTTCTGCTCCAGCTCATGTCCCTGGAGCTGAGCTGTTATGCTGCCGACTGCAGGATAACCATTTGCGGACAACTGGGATGCCTGTGATAGGGTGCTCATTGTCTCCCCGATTGTCGGTTTGGTGAGACTTCCTTGCCCTTCTGTGACTGCAGTAAGATCTTATTGCTGACTTCTGTGATGTGTGTGAGAGAGGTGTCTCATTGTTTTGCTTTGTGGCTATTTTGTTGAGTCCTCCACACCCTTCCGCATCTCCCATCGGCCTGCTCAGCACTTGTTAAAGGAGCTGCCTGGCCCTCTCCTTCAGAGGTCTGTCCCTTTCCAGTGGGAACTTTCTTTTCTCACATTAAGGTACTGAGACTTTGCTCTGGGTTCTGGGGCAGTGAGAGTGCTCTGTGTCTCTGGAAGAGCAAGAAAGACTGACAGTTGGCCATAATTGTTGGCTGTTATTTATTTAAGTATTAATTTACTCTGTGGCACTATTGAATTTTCTTCTGGGAAACTGAAACTCTATGTTTGTTGGCAGGTGGTGTTTTGGAGCTTTTAATTAGGATTTTGTTGTTATGGGTTAAAATAAATTTATTTATTTATTTATTTGTCGGGTTAGGGAGGGTTTGGGAGGACTGTGGTGTGTGGTGAGTGTTGTGTGCAGGGCTCAGATAAGGGAAGTACCGACCAATTTTACCTCCTCATTTTAGAAAATACTCTTCAGAAAATGTTTTTGATGAGTACTGTTACTCACCCAACATTTATAAATACTCCACAGTACTACAAATAATGCTTCATAACATGATCAGTGATTCAAAAGGAGCATTTTTTCCCAGATTTATAGCACTCGCACCCATCACAATTTTGTTTTACTCACTATATTTTAAAACTGGTGAGTAATTACTCATACTAGCCAACATTATCTAGAGCATTGTTGGCACTTGATCAATTTTATCTAGAAAAATACAATCTTGCTTTTAAAATGTACTCCTCACTCCACTCCATGCAGACATTTGTGTGCATCTGAATTTGTTTTACTCACCTCACTTTCAAAATGAGGAGTACAGTACTCATCCTAAAAATCTTATTTGGTGCCTTGTGTGTGTGTGTGTGTGTGTGTGTTTGGTTGAACAAATAAGCAAGCTTATTTCAGTAGTATTTTAAATATATAGTTAGTGGTAGTTCTCGTTAAGGATGGGGGTCTACCGCAAGCCCAAATACTGGCTTACTCTCCTTCTCTTAAAGACCTCTGCCCCTTTCTCATTCCACCAGTGGAGATGTAAGGAGATGGATATTCTGAGGAGGAGTGCTAGAGGGAGAGAGTTGAAGAAGGATGTAGCCTGGGGGAAGCCGATGAGGGTAGTAGGGACCATAAGATGCCCTGGGTTAAGGAGACAGTTGGAATGATGTCCTTCATTCCTTGTCTCTATACCAAGGGTATCCTCTGGTATCCTCAGGACCGAGAGGACAGGTAGCTGATGAACTGGCTCCAACCACTCATCCTCTCTGGTGGTGCTCTGTAATGCCATGTCGATGACTAATATGACCGCTGTAATGGCTGGACTTGTTGGGTCTGTCGACTGGCTTGTATTATGAAGACCTGGCTGGGAGATACCACGGCCCATGTGCTAGAGGCATCTGTTCCTGCCAGGTACTCCGCTGTACACTGCCTGAGGATGGAGCACTGGGGGGTTGGGTTGCAATCTGTTTTAGATTGGAGCTGGGCCTGACAATGCACTCAGTTGAGAACACCAGTTCTTTTGAGTGTGTGGCCATGTGGGGTAGGTCCCAATGAGGAGCTTGAGAGTGATCCTGGTCTACTCGTCCACCTGGGTGGGACCATGTCTTCTTGCAGAAAGTGGCGTCCTTTGTCACGAAAGAGCATTAGAGTTGCCAAGATGGATTATTCTTAGTGACTTCAACACCTGGGTGGATGATGTGATGTGCCTGGGGCAGAGATCTCCTGTTAAGGATGGAGGTTCTGGGCTTGACCCTGATGTCCATGTCCAGGACCCACTAGTCAGGTCATGTGCTTGATCTGGTGTTCTCCTGGGGCTTGAAATTGACACCTTCAGGATTGATCAGGTCTCCTTGTCCAATCATTGCACCATTGGATTCACCTGAATGTCCCATCCCTTGTGGAAATAGTCCAGTTCTGCCCTTTGATGAGTGTTTAACCGAGGGAATGATGGCAGAACTGGACATTTTGTCTGCATTGGAGGCTTACACTAGCGGTTCCTGAGACAGGCAGTGACGGCTTATAATACTGCTGTTGCTGCTGCCTGACCATCTGGCACTAACCATGTTCTCCCATCTTGCACCTTGGCTCCCCTTGGTTTGATGGGGAGCTAAGGAAGTTGATGGCAGGGGCAGAGGTTGGAAAGGTGTCGGGGAAGACCGGTCTCGTGAGGACAAGCTGGTTCTCATGACTCACTATGATGAGTATCAGAATGCAATCATCCAGAAAAGGCAGCTTTTATATCTAGGACTACTGCAGCTTGGAGGAATCGAACATCTCAGATCTTTGGGTTGTAGACAGGTTATTACATCCAGCCTGACTGGAACCCATTAAAGCTCTTTTCAACCCACATATGAGAAGTTCGCTCGATTCTTCTCAGACAGTGTCCTTTGTGAGATCGGGATTGTTCCAAGTGGAATTCAGTCCTCCAGCAGTGGTGTTTCTCATGTGGGCAATGGCAGTCAGCCATCCTGAGGGGAGTTCGGCCTGTGATGGTGCAGGAGGTCTGTCGAATAGTCCTTGAGCGTGAACCAACATTCTGTGACCTGGACCCAGGCCCAACATGGCTACTAGTTGACTGTGTCGATGCCCTGGGCCAAGTCATTTGCTGGAGATAGTCAGGAGTTCCTTGTCAGCTAGGGTTTTTCCAATGTCTTAAAACAGGCTCTGGTTAAGCCCCTGCTGAAGAACCATCATTGACCCCGATGTCCTGGCAAATCACCTGCCTCTTGAACCTTTGAGGAAGGTTCTTGAAAAGGTGGTAGCAGAACAGCTTTAGGGCAGATTTCCAAATTTATGAGCCTTTCCAGTCTGGATTTAGGGCCTTGCATAGCACAGAGGTGGCATTAGTCAGGGTGTCGATGGACCTGAGGCGGTAAACAGGGAAGTGTACAATTCTTGTCCTCCTTGATCTATCCTCAGTGTTTGACACTGTGGATCATGGCGTGTTGTTGAACAGGCTGAGGGGTATGTGGGACTCACCAGCAAGGCCA
Organism: Neoceratodus forsteri; assembly: GCA_016271365.2. Taxonomy (NCBI): domain Eukaryota; kingdom Metazoa; phylum Chordata; order Ceratodontiformes; family Ceratodontidae; genus Neoceratodus; species Neoceratodus forsteri. Next base: position 1,026,203,156 of record CM028129.1, read on the forward strand.
TCAGCAGGTTTGAGTCCTTTCTTTAGGGCAGGTCTCAGAGACTAGTGTTGGGAAATTGTTCCTTGAACCGAGAAACCTGCCCTGTGGACTGCCCCAAGTCTCTGTCCTCCCCCATGTTTGCAGTGTATATGATGTCCCTGGGTGAGGTCATTTGATGGTATGAGCTGAGTTTTCATTGTTACACTGATGATACTCAGCTCTACCTGTCTTTCACACCTGGTTGACCTGATGCTGTTGATGTGCTGAATAGATGCTTGGCCAGATCCACACTTGGACAGCATTGAACTGGCTGAGACTAAACCCTGGAAAGACTGAGGTACTGGTGGTAGAGCCAGGTCAGAGGGCGGGCTTGGAGCCTTCGGACAGGTTGGGCCTTTTAAGGTCCAGTAGAACTGGAGATTTCATCAAGAGAGAAGAATCTGGGCATCATGCTGGACAATGAGCTGATATTTGATGCTCAGTTGTTGACAGTTGTCCGGACTGGATTTTATCATCTTCGAACATTGCCCAGATCAAGCCCTTTGTCCTACCTGAAGACTTGGCCACACTAGTCCATGCTTTCATGACCTCAAGACTTGACTACTGTAATGCCCTCGAGTTATCACCCCCCTGTTAGCGACATTTCACCAGCGAGGTCCCCACAGTGACTACAGCACTGTGCAAGACCTGCTGGAACCCTGATGCTGCCTGTCAGGGGTCCTGCCCCAATCAGCTCTGACTGGAGTTGAGAATCCTTAATTGGGGTGGGTGGGAGGAATTACAGTGCGAACCGCAGTCAACTGTAGAATGCGGTCGACCTGCTGGTGTCGCTGACGGGTGTTCAACAACATTTTGTCGGCTCCCATCGTGGATACAATGCCCTCTACCATAGGTTTGGAAATAGTGCTCTGCGACACATGAAGCTGTTTCAGATTGCAGTGGCATGGGTGTTGACTGGTTGCCCCAGATTCAGTTATATCACCCCAGTGCTGTGCAAACTACTTTGGCTGCTAGTGGCTGGTGCAGCACCTTCAAGTTAGGTCTTTTGACCTAGAAGGCCCTACATGAATTGGGTCTGGGCAACCTGAAAGATCTCCTGCATCCCTATGTCCTGCCTCACCCCTCAGATCAGCTACTGGTGCTGTACTGGAGATCCCTAGAGCAAGGTTAAAAGCTCTTGGGACCAGCAATTTGAGGTGGCTGCCCTGACGTTATAGAATTCACTGCTGGGGCACCTCCAGGAGGCACATTCTGCAGTTTTTAAACAACAGCTGAAAACAGTTCTGTTTGCACAGATGGGGTCTGGTGTGGGCCATTTAGAATTTGAATGGAACAGTGTTTTTAATTATGTCTCGGGTTTTATATGCATTTGTTTTTATTACTGAGTTCTTATTTATGTATTTTTATTTGGAATTTTGTTGTAAGGTGCATTGAGCCTTCGGGAAGGGCACCCAAATGCATTAAATCTACTACTACTTCTACTACTACAAGAGCAAAAGTATCACATCCATAGGATCTTTGTTTTGCTCCTGTGAGTCATATTGCATGCAAGTTGCTAATGGGCCATTTGCATGCCATTATTTATTTATTTACTTTTTATTAACTGGTATAGTACACTAGACAAGCATTTGCCTACTTTCAGGCATGACCTGGGAAAGTATGATTATGTAGCTAGTACAATCTCTGCACAATTTCCCCAAACACAAATGGATAGTGGCACTGTGCGGAGCTGTGGCTGTTCCTCAGTCACCATACAGATGTGTCATATAACAGGTTATAACCCTATCCCTGGTGGTTTAGTAGTTTCTTCCACACCAATTGTTACCATGATCTGTAAGAAATATTAAATATTACCTATTCCTTGGAAATCTAGTGGTTCTCCTCCACCCAATTGCCATACCAAAGTGTCCTATGAATAAGTTTTATTTCCCTGGTAGTGTACTGGATCCCACACCACCTGCACGATTGTTGTCAGAGCCCTCTCTCAGGCACACCTACTAAGCACGCACCACCATCAGCCCCAGTTCCCACCACTAATATTAAATAGTAGTCACTGTCTGGTCCACAGATAGCACCTAGCACAGCCCTCCTCTCACCACCTTGGCCATCTGAGGTTCAGGAAGTGCATGTTTGTTTCTACTGTTCAGTAGGTATGCAATCATTCCCTGTTACCGAGAGAGGCTGGCCAAGATGATAAGTGGAGGGCTATGCTAGTCACTGCCTGTGACATGGCAGGATCTGCTGTTTAATATTAGAGGTGTCGGTGCTGACAGTGGCAAGGGTGGTTGGTGCTGGTGGGTAGGTCAAGAAGGGGTTATAACAGTGATTGGTTTGGTTTAACTCAACTACCAGAAAATATAACTTACATTAGGCAGATTGGTATGGGACTGGTGTACGGAACCATTACACTACAAGAAAATATAACTTATTCATAGGAAAATTGGTAAACCTGGGTGAGCTAGGTTGGCTTGAGCCAAGCTCGATCCGAAGACATGGCTCAGCTCAACAGATGTGCAAAACTTAGTTTATACTATGGGCATAAGTGAACAGCCAATGAAATGGTCAGATTGGCAGTTTACCACTGATGTAAATCCTCTGATAACCACTGGCTGATGAGCAAATAATAATGGTACAAATGGTCATCTACATCCTAATCACCTGCAGCCCAGGAATAAATACAATAAAAATAAAAACAAAGCAACCTCTTTAAAAGTTGTATTTGATTATAGTAAAAAATAACGTATAATCACAATAACCGACTAGGAGGATGTGGGTTATCGGAGGATTTACAAAGCTGGTGAGTATTTACTCGGCCGCGCTCGTGGCAAACCACTCCAGCCATGATAAATCTTCCGATAACCCACCTTGTAGCTTATTGCTTAAGCCAAATGCAAGCTGAGCAGGAGCATGAACAAAACCACAACTCTCTATTTTCAATTCCTCCTTGTTATCAAATAATAAAGGTGGATTAATGCTCACGCTAGTCAGACAGCCAGTTATTACATGCATCGTTTCCAAAACAGAATGAGTCCCATCTTGATAGATCCCATCTGCCCCTACTTTCTCCAGTCAACTCATTTACTTAGTCTCATTTTGCATGCTTGCTCCCTGACCCGTCCACAGGAAAACCGCCTCCCTTCCTCCTCCCCCGACTACACAACTGACATCCTCAAGTGCATCAGTGTGTACTACTGTGCAGCAGCAGGCACGCATCTCCAGTTTTGTGACTTTCATGTACTCCTCTCATCATGAGTGTAAGCCTGCATCTCTTGTGCTGCATTTGACTCTGCGCTGCTGCCACAGCATGCTAGGGGCCCAGGCCAGGAGTCAGGAGTGAGACTAGAGGAGACAGGAGTTCTCGGAGACTCAGAGAGACCCAGACCAGAGAGGGAGTAGTTGGGAGTGGTCCAGAAATAGGAGAGTTCTTTCTTTGGTCAGGGACCCGCCCAGTCTGGCGGGCCACCAACAGGTGACATGAGTGTCTGTGGTGGATAGTGGAGGTGTGGACTTTGAGTCAGACTCAGGAGGACGTGGTACTAGTAGGGACTACTTGCTCCTGCTGTGAACCCAGTGAGTTGGGAGGAGGAAGAAGTTGGGCCCAGATGGGTCACGGAAGGAAGAATAACTCCCTAGGATGGGCCTGGCTAAGGCTAGCCTGCCTGCCTAGTACTGTCTACTTCTACTGTGTGGGCTAGACAGACAAGACTAGAGACAAAAGTAAAAGAAAGTGCTCCTCTTTTCTGCTCCTAGAAGTGCTCACACTAGTCACTTCACTTACTTGATTGAATCTGTGATGATGGGACACCGTAACCGTGGTGAGTGTGTGACTGTGGCAAATGAAATGAATGTTAATGTTGATGACACTGAGACCTACACTGACTTGTTGTTTATCTGGATTCTGTTAAGTAAAGTTACTGCAGGGTGTGTGGGTTGACGTTAAATAAAGACCCATTTTTAAAGGTGATGATGTTCATGATTTTTGTTCATCTGTCCTGTCCCTATCCACAATGTTTTAAGTGCTATCCCTGATGCTGACAACTGCTGCAGCTGTTTTGTCTCCATTACATCTAAAATCTTGCATGATGTGTGGTGTACTGAAGTTATTTAGTGTCAAAAATAGTAAAGAACATTTTTAACCTGCATCTCACCCACCTCACAGCATCAGGGTGCACTGCTCATCTGAGACCAAGTTATGGGGGCTCCATCTCAAAAGTAACACCCACTGGGGCAAGGGGTGGGCAGGGACAGGAGGTAGAGCAAGGGACAGGAGTCTGTCCTTATTTTGAAATCCAATGCTGGCAATCCTAGGTGAGGTCATTAGAGAAGTATGGACTAGCTGCTGGTTGCAGCTGCATTACTGCTGGTGAACATGGTGGAGAGGGCTGGGAAAGCAGAGTAGCTGACCTAGGAGTCAGGAGGTATGCTGCATTGGGAGCGGCCTGAGCAGTGAGTGGGAGGTGCGCAGTACTGGGGCCTGGAACTGGGAAGGGATGCTACATTCAGAGGAGTGGTTGGGTGGCCCAGGAGACGCACCACCATCCACAGGCTGTAATGGTAAAGACCCTGCTGCTCAGGGCTGTTGGGGAGAGGCTGAGGGGAGAGCTGAGCAGTAAACCGACCTTGATGACGACCAACTTCAGTGTGGATTACAGATCCGTCCTGGCAAGGAGTTCAATCACAAGGTGCTGCTTGAGTTCAGAGACAGACACCCACATTAATTATTAAGGTATGTGAGTGGGTTCGGGCTGGGGTCATTGTGATGCACAGCACATCAGGTAAAGAAAAGAACTTGTTGGGAGAACATCTTGTTCCTGTCCTGCACACAGTGGCTGCAGTGCTAGTGACTAGACCCAGTCTAAATATGGACACCTAGCTTTACTGCCCCCGTTTCATTGCTGTGTAACCTTACTGTCATTCCTTCTGGAATACCTCTTGACATTTGTCACTAAAAATAAGGACATGGATCCTCAAAATGTTGGACAGTGAGGGACAATGAAGCACACTGACTGAGTGACCCTCAGAGGACACGTCCTCAAACCTGAAGTTACATGCCCAGAATCCTGAGGAAAATAGTGTTTACCTGTACAAAGTTTATTTTTGATTTAGCATGCATTTTAGACTATTACCAATTTTCTGCTTTAAAGTCAAATTTACAGTATATTGTGTGCCAGCACCTTTTCCATTATGGATGGATGAGTGGCAGAGCAGTTTCAAGGGGTAAAATGAAGGACATCTTCTTAATCAAGGACAGTTGAGAGTATACCCTCAGGAGTCAGCCTCCTGTGTTATCACTCCTATGCGTGGTGCTTTAATGATGTACTGATTGGATGCTGTGTGCAGGGTACCATGTATTCACTGATGCACACAGCAGGCTGGCTATAGGTGTAGCTACTGCTTGTGGCTGACTGTTGTCCACCTCTGCCACTGGAGGATTTATTTATTTTTGGTAACTGGGTCAGGCCCACTGGGCATAAGGCCCATTTTCAGAGGCAACCCATGTGCACTGGGGAGGCTAAGTGACTTTTTAGAGTCACATGTATGTAAATGGGGTTGTGGAAATCACTGTTAAGTTTGCTACAGGCTAGTACAACTGCTGGCTGTACCAAGCTCATTCACAGCTTATTGCTCTAAACCTCTAGGCTATACTGCTGGTCCAATAAAAAACATTTCGGGTGTATCCTGGGAGCACAGGGAGACTAAGTGACTTTTTAGGGTCACATAGTATGCAAGTAAAGGCTGAGAGAATCCAGCTCAGGTCTGGTGGATGTACTAAGATCATCTACTATTCTTTGCTCTAACCTGTAGACTATACTGCCAGCCCTTAGAAAGCAGTGTTACAATGAGAATTTAAAGAAGGCATGAGTTTTGTTTTAATTTTGGCTTAATAAAATAATTTATAAATATTACTGTTCAGAATGGACTGTCCTTGTGTGTAAAAGTGTTACAGTGTTAGTCCCATGCCATACTGGTTGTGGCTGTCACAGTGTCAGAACTAGATGCTGCCTTCTGCTACCAATGCAGAATTTGAAAGTTAAACTAGGATGTAAGTAGAAAACAAATTGCTTGCTGGACAAGTTGAAGCAAGTTGATACTGTCTCCTGGTTAGTTTAGTTTATTCTTCATAAAATATTTTCTGAATGCATTCTGTCAACATTTTGAGTACTGTTTGTTGGAATACATTGTGTATCTCTGCTGTGTTTGTCTTTTGTCATCTGCAGTTTGATCATATACCTGATCAATCAAGTCCAGCCATGGTCGAAGGTCAGGTGAGAGACACATAAACTACAGATAATTGAAAAGCCCCTACTGTGCTGCTGCACTGGACTTCTGACTATAATAAGTGAGATCTGTGAGCGAATGTTGACATCATCAAATATAGTAACACCTAAATGGACAATGGTGTTGTTGTTCAGTGCTGTCAGCATTCATTCACATGTCTGTCAAAGTCAGAAGATCAGTGCAACAGTTCCACTGGGGCATCAGATCAAAGAATCTGTAACTCATGCCTCATTTTGCTGTGGCCAGACTTGGTATATTGCAATTGCTTAGGTGGAGTGTGTGTGTGGGGAGGGAGGGAGCGTAGTGGGTGCTTGCTTTTGGTGTATTTTTCAGCTGTCCACAGAAACTTTGTGAATGTATAGAGGAGAACAGGAAGTCATGTATCATGTTCTAGTCCTACTTCTGTGTCATCACATGTGTGCATGTGATGACAAATGCCTGGTTTGCTCACATTCAACCCTACCCCTAAACAATATACACAAAACACATACACTAGCAATAACCTCAAATAATTAGCAGCAATGTGATTACGATGCATAGGGAATGATCAATATACATGCCAAATTTAAACTAAAAGAAAAAGAAAGAACAGCACACTTCTGCAGTTATATTGCTTTTCCATCCACCATGCTTCCCAACTGCTGTCAGGGCAATCATTTCAAGTAATATTAACAGACCAAGTCCATTCACGGTCATCTACCACCGTGCTGTGACTGGTGTTTGATGACTAGATAAGGATATCATGTAAGGAGGTAGTGGGTGCTATTGTGTTTACTGTTCAATGAGATGTAATGGGTTTCAAATGTTGATCATGGAATGGAGTGATAGTAATGGGAGGGGGTGGGGTTTGGAGTTGCAATATAATTGCAAGACAGTGTTTATATTTTTAATTTAAATTTAGCATGTACTGTATAACATTAACTACTCCTCCATGCAGAAATTAGAAGTATGTCAATGATGTCATTTCCATGGGAGAAGGACAATGGATGTTACTGCTAGTGGGTATGTTGTGTGTGCATTGGAAGGAAATAATCATGGGCAGAGACAGCATTTTGATGCAGTCATTGAATAATATGGGATTGGGTTAGAACATACTATGAGGCTTCTCCTTCTTTCAGTATTCACCAATTTTTTTCACATCAAGTCATCCAATGTTGCCCCTCCACCTCCCTACCCCTTAGGTACAAGACAGCAAATAACAGCCACATCCTTACCTCTTCCCTTGGAATCAAACTAATGACAGTACACTCAGTTGGGTCAGGGTAATATTTGTATTAGCCTCACCCTTTGGCTTGGCTCGTGATTTGGCTCAAAGAGCCAAGCCTGACCCTTATCTCAACTCTGGCTTGGTTCTTCCTCAAAACATCAAGGCTTGCCCAGCTCTACAAATTGGTATGATGATCGGTGGGTACTAAACTACCAGAGAAACTGAACTTTTCATACATATGACAGACTGGTATGGCAATTGGGGGCAGTGGGGAACCACTGGACTACCAGAGAAATATAACTTATTTATAGTACTCATCGGTATGGTGATTGAGGGGTTCTCTAAACTAAGAGGAAAGGGTTATATAACACATCCGAGTGATTGGTGTATCACTGGGGTGGGTGACAGTAGTAGGGACTGGTATCTCTTGCTGTCAGTCACTACCTGATACTCATGGGAAGGGGTCTGGGTGTTCACACCACTGCATGCTTTGATAGAGTAAGGTTCTGAAAATGTTAAACACTGCTGCAGCAGTAGTGGCTTTCTAGCACCTTCAAAACTTCAGAATATACCACTGCATCCTGTATGCAAACAGACCTCTTATTTCACATGGTTGTAGTGGTATTTTCTTGTGCAAACGACTGTCTGCCGAGCACCTTTGCAGTGTGGCTACAACATGGCCCTCATCCCATTGCACAAAATCCCATTAGCTCATTGGTGAATGCTAATCTTCAGAAAACGGGCCCCAAACTGCTCCAAATTCCTCCATCAAAATGTCAAGCACAAGATTTATTTTAAGCATGCAGACTAGATGGGCCTTGCTGTCCTTATCTGTCATCAGTTTCTATGTTTTATGTTTCTAAGCAGTCAATAAAGCTGTGGTCTACTGACTATACATCAAGCACAAATTTCTCCTCATCAAATTTTATATTGCATCTCCCTTCAATGATTTGAGGAATGTGTTTGTTTCACAGTATGGAAGAGCTTTTGTCAGAACCATAATTGAAAAAATAAAACTGAATTCTGGGCTGAACTACAGTCTCTGATTCAGAAAAGGCTTCAGTCAGACTCCAAATATTAGTATCAGTATCTATACAGTCACAAATAATACAACAAGCAGGAAGAAAATTACAGAGCACTTGCAAAATGTTTAAAACAGAATACTTTAGCTGGGTGACAGGTCTGCAACATCCGCTTCTCCCTGACTCACACCACACCACACTGGTCAGTCCTCTCCTGCAGCTGTTCCTCACTTAAGTCAGCCTGACAGCCCCACTGGCCTTCGATCTTTCGGTGAATGTTCAACAAAGCTCAATATCATTCCTGTGAAAACTGATCTAAGATTAGTAGACTCACTACTTCCAGGATTGGATTGTTGCCTAGTAACATGGTAGGCATGCCGCACTGTCTGTCAAGAACACCACTCGGCCATCCTGCAACAATGCTACCAGTGGTTGGAAGACAGATCTTCCTCTTTGTGCATACTCGCTATTACATCGCACTAATCACTCCGACTGAGCAGCAAACAAACAACTGTCTGTTTCTCTGCCCGCCCCATCCACCATAGGCAAGCAATCATGTACCCTTTATTGTACTTTGTAGTATCGATATTGGGGCATATGCCCCCTCAGGCCCTATGGGCATGATGCCACTGCCAGAAGGATAGGGTCTCAGCAGTCGACACCCCTGTCCACAAGGCAGAGGGCAAACTGGAGGAGCTGCAGAGCTGGCTCTGTAAACAAGACAGGCTCATCTGACAGTTATGGGATTGGATAGAAGATTTGGAGAATATGATCAGACAAAACAGTCTTCATTTCATTGTCTTCCCTGAGGAAATCAACAACTAGGGATTGTATTGCTTTCCTTCAGCGAGTGTTCCTACTTCTGCACACTCAGCAGCAGATCCCAGCATGTTGTCATAGATGTGATTCTCTCCTCCTACTGCTGAGTCAGTATTCCCTCAAGGCTCTATCCTCATTCCCATCTGTTTTCAGTTTCTCTAAATGACTTGTTTTGACCTGTAGCTCCTCTCATGTCCATATGTTGTTGTGACAGGGTACTATTCACATCTTGCTCATCTATTCTTACCCTGACTGCACAGCTTGAGAATAACTTTAACAATGTCCAACTGAGGATCTATGCCAATCACCTAACTATTAGCACTTGGCAGCATCTAATGGGCATTAAGTCTCCTCTGCTTTTATGATGCTGGATGGCTTTTAGCTGAAAAGCATTTCCTTGTTCAAATACTTACGTGTAATCCAGCCTATCTTCAGTCTAGGGAGCTTTTTCAATTGAGGTGTGATGAGATTACTCTGTTCTGCTGATAAGATTGCTTCCTTCAGAGTGGAAATCTAGTCAGCGCCCTCATCATGGCCTTGCAGTGATGGGCCTGAAATCACCAGGCATCCTGCCTGCCTAGCTTGACTTTGACCAGTTGGCTGTCATAGATGTGGTGAAGGTCATCCAGGAGTTACGGCCAATTTACTGTAGTCTGTATCCGGGACTGACACGCCTCCCAGTGGTATGTGTTGATGTCATTGGCCCAGTCCTAGATAAGATAATCCAATGCTCTTTAGTGACAGGGGTCTTTCCTGGGACTCTGAAGGAGGTGGTTATAAGGCAACTCCAAAAAACTTTCACTGGACTTGGGCTGCCTGGGGAACTACAGACCTATCTCTAACTTTCCTTTTGTGGGTAAGGTTATTGAGAAGGTGGTGGCATTCAACTGAAGACCTACATAAGAGCTCATGACATCTACAATCCTCTCCAGTCAGGTTTCAGGAAAGGCATATTACTGAAATCACCCTGGTTCAGGTGCTGAATGATCTCCTAGCAGGAAGGGATCAGGGGAGACATTCCATTCTTATTCTCCTCCATCTTTCAGTGGCATTTGACACCGTGGACCATGGGTTGTTGATGGAGCACCTACGGGTTTGTTGTGGACTGGCTGGTACAGTCCTCAAATGGTTTAAATCTTTCCTCAATGGCAGATTGCAGCATGTGGTATCTGAGATGTTTTCTTCAGCACCCTTACCTCTGCTATGTGAGGTCCGCAGGGCTCTGTTTTGTCCTCCATGTTGTTTGCAGTGTATATGCTACCATTGGGTGACATTATAAATGTATGATCTGAGTTTTCACTGCTATGCAGGTGATACTAGCTATACATGTCTTTTGCACCGAGCTGCAGGAGATGTCTCGTATTTTAACAGCTGCCTTGCTGAGATTCAAGATTGGATGATGGCTAACTGGTTGACAATTAATCTGGACAAGACTGCAGTATTGGTGCTGGAATCTGGTCACCAGGGGTGAGGGTGCAATCTGGTCAAATCTCAGGATTGAGGCTTTGGGACTCCCAGTTGCTCACCTCTGGTCTGAGTAAAGAATCATGATGTTGTTTTGGTTTGTAGTTTTGACACTTAAATCACAGTTGTCAGCTATGGTCCAGACCTCGTTCTTCCAACTGAGGAACATTGTCAGAATTAAACATCTGATACCCCCGGTGCTATGCCAGCACTGGTTCATACCTTTGTGGTCTCACACCTTGATTACTACAACTCCCTTTACCTGAGGCTGTCTGGGTAGATCTTCAGCACTCCAGTTAGTGCAGAATGAGGTGGCCAGGTTGTTGACAGGTCTATCCAGGTGATGTCATATTTCACCTGTGCTGTGCTGTGGCCACCAGTTAGTTGGTGGATCTCCTTCAAGGTTGGTTTGCGACCTATAAGGCTCTGGGCGTGGTCAGAGGCCCAACTACCTGAAAGACTTCCAGTGTTCCTATCACCTCTCCCACCCTTCACTCTGCAGATGAGGTTTTGCTAAGATTTCCAGAGTTCTTTTGAAAACACTGGGTGCTTGTGTTTTTCTTTACTTGCCCCAACTCTGTGGAACTCTCTCCTGTAACATTCGAGATAGTCCCACAGTGGACATATTTAAACAGGAGCTAAAACCTATTTATTTAGTCAAGCTTTTTTCTGAATTAGGTTAATGTCTTAACTGATAGACAAGTATGATCTATTTATATGTTTGTGATATAGTCATTATATATTGTATATAAAATATTTTAGAATTTATGTAAAATGCTTTGAGTCAAATGAGAAATGCGCTCATTAAATTGAATTTGAATGAATGGATGAATGAATGAATGAATGAATGTGTTTGGCTTGACGCCAAATGAACTTCTCTGACACTATTGATGTCATCTTCTGAAAGATGCTGCATAAGCTCAGGCACTTTATAAATATAAACACTGTGTCCTTCCACTAGCCTGGCATGAGGTCATGTTAAAAATGATCCTCCCAGCTTTTAATTACTGGCATGGTGTTTATGGTGCCACCCTGAAAACTATGTTTGCCAAACTAAACACACTTATTCCAATAGTTCTGCTGTTTTGTCCTTCACTGCCCTCCCCAGAATCACCACTTCTCCTTTACTCTTCCCCTCTCTTGAAGGCTGTTGCCCTCTCACTGGAGATGGGATGTGAAGAGCCACTAAGGCTGTTACATTCCACATTAGATATGCAGGACTAAGTAGACAAGATGGCCAAGTGACCTGTTTTCTAAAGGCAGAATCTATATTTCAATGTTTCTAAGTCCTGGTTTGGTTCACTTCCTTGCTATCTTGCATTCCTTCTGTCTTACCCTCCCCATTCATTCTACTCTCTTTGGTCTGCTGACACTTGCTCTTTCACTGTCCCATGGGTCAAACTTTGCCATCCAGATTCCCCATTTCTGGCCTCAACCTACCCTCTCCATCTAATCTGTATCCTCCCATGCTTCCCTGAAAATCATGCTGTAGGCCTTCACCTCACACTCATGCTCTGGCACTTGACCTCAACTCCATATCTCTTGTCCTGCCAGTTAAGTATTACCTACCTGCACAGTTCATGCAAATTATGTATTGCTTAGGTGTATGTCCATGTTTTGTATCTTTGTACATACATTTATTTGTATATTGTATTGTCCTTTCCTTCCCCAGGATGTTTCAGCAAATGGACTCTCTTTAGTTTAGTATAATTTCCGTTAAACAATTTAAAATAAAAAAATACATTTTCTGCACATCATGCCTTTTTTCTAGTCAAGCAAGATTTTTTTTACTAAAATACTAGTTTTAATTAATTTTGAATAGTCATCTTAGATATCTTAAGAGTGTCGCCATGAACCATACAACTGTTAACCATTAGAGTTGAGTATTTTTCAGTTATTATCTTTAAAAGTATTTTCTTTTCATGATCAACTTCAACATGGATAAAAGCTTTGTGTTTTTAGGTATTTCTTTTAATGGTTCTTTTGTTCTGGCCTTGTGGGCTTTATGTGGAGCATGAGATCAGTCATTACTCTGTTTGTATAAGAGAGCAGTTATAGATTTTCACATAGGGCCCTGAGAGCTATGCATGAAGCAGGAGATCAATCATATTTTTCCACAGGGCCTTGAAGGCAATATATGGAGTAGGACAAACCTCACTTTCCTCACACAGAGTCTTATGAGCCTCTACATTATGTAGGAGGTCTGTCAGAACTTTCTTCCCACATGGCCCCAGATCTGGAGCACTGCCTAGTCCAACAAGACTGTACAAATTCACAACAGATCCAGCCTTACTTTATGAATGCTGCACAGGGATCTGCATACACAGAGGACACTCAACAATTGATGAAAACCTTCCACAACTGGGGAGGTATCTTTGGAATCAGCCTAAAGCAAGGAGGGCTTGGATAGCAAGCTTTAACAGCAAATGAAGAAAAAAGGCTACACTCATAGTCCAGCCTTAGGACTAAGAATGTTTAGTAATACAGTAAATGTGCTTCATCACTTTCCTCAAAGTTATTATGAATTATTGCTCAAATAAACTCACTCTGGGAAATAATTACTTTCTGTACTCTGGGCATTTTAAAGTGTTTGACTACATTTTACGTTCACTTGCACGCATGCGCAGGAACATTTTGGGAGAGCACATTTTGGAGGTGTGCCTTCCTGCAATCCACTGCTCCATTGAGGAGGCGGCAGTCCTGCACCAATGGGTGGGAGCTGTGTATGACAGCTGTGGTCTTCACTTCAAAGAAAACCAGCTTTGTCATACAGAGCACCGCACACGCCACCCCCACGCCACGCCACCCTCACACATACTGCCCCCAAAGCTTTGGTGCCATGCTGAAGCCCACCCCAGCGTGGCAAATGTCCCACATTGTTTGCCGAAGGGTGCCCAATCCTCCGTCGGCTCCACGGCTCCCCAAGCCATCCTTCTGCCACGCTGAGAGCCCACCCCAGAATGGCAAGCGTGCAGCGTTGTTTGCTGACAGGGTGCCCAATCCCCCATTGGCTCCCTCAGCCCCCAGCTATCCTTCTGCCACACTGGGAGCCCACCCCAGCATGGCAAACGCCTCACGTAGTCTTTTTTTTTCACCTGTAAAGCGTAAAACGGTCCCAGCAGCTTTCTCCCAGTCCCTCCTCCCACAACACACACCCACCCACTGAGCACCCAGCCTCCCACACCCCTCACCCCATACTTACCTCTGGAGCTTGGCACAACGATCTTCGTGGACTGGGAACATGTCTGCACTCTTCAAAGCCGACCGCGAAACTGAGGAAATGCCGGTAAGCTGTATAATGGGCTAGATATGGGTTTTCAACTTTATTGCATATCTCAGGTATTTTTTGATTATGCATAATACAGTTGGGAATCTTCATGAATGATGTTACAGTCATGGTGTTATTCTGGCTCAAAGGGTGATTTCACAGTCACACGCAGTCACTGTGTTAAATCACCCTTCAGGCCTGAATAATGCCATGACAGTGACATAATTCATGAGAAGGGTCCCAAAACCCCATGTTGAAAATTTGGTGCAAAATTCCAAAATGACTGTTTGACGAAGTGCAGTGTTAAGAAAGTTCCTACCAGGCTCGTGTAGTTCGCAAATTTTCAATATTTTCACTCCAGATTTTCAACATTGCCATTTTACCACACCTCCTCATGAGCTGTACAGCTGCCATTTTTCACATCCTGCCCAAAACGTGTTTCCACTCCATGTAGCGCATAATGGCGCAGTCAGTGTGTGAAATCAATGTATGGGACACATTAAGAAAATCACAGTGACACTGATCATGAGCAGAGGTCTTAAAATCGCTGTGTTGAAAATCTGGTGAAAAAATACCTAAAAATGATTGTTTTACAAGTGTGTGTTGCCAGTTCCTGCAAGCTCGTAAGTTTGCGAATTTTCAATATTTTCACCCAGATTTTCAACATTGCCATTTTACCACACCTCCTCATGAGCAGTACAGCTATCATTTTCACATCCTGCCCAAATCATGTTTCCGCCCATGTAGCACAATAGCGCATCGCTGTGCTAACTCAATGTATGGACACATTAAGAAAATGACAGTGACACTGTTCATGAACAGAGGTCTTAAAATGGCTGTGTTGAAAATTTGGTGACAAAATTCCTAAAATGACTGTTTGGCGAGTGTTCATTGTGCAGTTCCTATGCACACTCATAAGTTTGCGAATTTTCAATATTTTCACTTCAGATTTTCAACATTGCCATTTTACCACACCTCCTTATGAGCAGTATAGCTGTCATTTTCACATCTTGCCCAAAACGTGTTTCCGCCCCATGTAGTGCACAATGGCGAGATCGGTGTGCAAAATCAATGTTTGGGACAGTAAGACAATCACAGTGACACTGTTCATTAGCAGAGGTTTTAAAATGCCAATGTTGAAAATTTGGTGTTTACTGAGCTGCATATGCACAGTTCCCACACATCAGAGGTTTGTGAATATTCAATATTTCCACTCCAGATTTTCAACATTGTCATTTTACCACACTTCCTTATGAGCAGTACAGCTGTCATTCTTCACATCCTGCCCAAAACGTGTTTCTGCCTATAGCGCACAATGGGGTAACAGAAAGATCATGGTGAAAATTTATTGTGCAAATACCAGCAATCGCACAGGGCATTAGGGTAAAGACATACGTGCCAAACACCACTGCAAATACCTGCAAGCTTAACGTTTCGGCATTGACAAATGCTTGTTTAGTTTATTAAAGCTAAACAATCCTTCCAAAGGTGGATGCCCTGGGCTAACCCATCTCTTGACACTATTGGTCCTGAGGTTGGAGAAATGAACTAATGATCTTGGGAGATCTGAACTTAAATTGGTGTGGAGGTAATTCCAAGCTCTACAAACCTCCACTTGCAGTCCTCTCCTGTCACAACTTATTCAAGAGCCTACTGGGAGTCTACCAGTGGTGGTACTAGCTCATTGCTTGACTGGTTCTTCAAATCATCATGAGAGGATCAGCTGTGCAGGTACCCCTCCCCCACTCTATCTCTGACCATTCCCGTGTATTGTGCCTGAAAATCATTTCCCTGAAAATTCCCACAAAATCATTCAAATTAGGGATTTTCCAGGTTTGATCAGGGGCATTTCATGAGAATCTGAGGTCCACTGAGTGGTCGGAGTGTATAATGCTCAGGACCCTCCACTGCTGCTAGCTAGTTGCTTGCATTTTGGTGCACTCCAGAAAAGCATGCCCCTCTGATTAGGTGGAGAGTAAGAAGGTCTGCCACAAAATAGCTGCATGGAAGTTTCCTAGCTCTCATGAGGGCCAGAGACAAGGGTTGGGGCCAACTTCAAAGTCACAATGGACCAGGCCATATTTCAGCAGTACAGGAGGCTCAGAAACAAGTGCAAAAAGCAATCAGGGTGGCCAAAAGTGAATACTTCAAATCTGCCTTGCTTAACTCCTGCTAAAGACCTAAACAGTTCTGGAGGAACATAGAAAACATAGTTAGTGGCTCCTTCAACCCTGGGGTCTCTGACATGATTGTGGGTGGGTTGAATTGTAATAATCTGCTAACCATTGCCAATGCTTTTAACTCCACTTTGCAGACTTGTCCGCCTTCACCTCCCTCTTCTCTGCTGTAGGGAGCGAAAGCTGTCCTCCTCTGCCCAGGTGCCCCCACTTATCGACTGTTATTTTATTCAGGGCTGTGTCAGCATTGAGACACAGAGACCTCTCTGGCCTCTCCACATTCCAGTGCTGGCCATGATGGTATGGAGCCCAAGCTCCTCCATTTGAGTGCCCCTCATAGCCTTCCCTGTGGACCACATCTCAAACTGCCTCTTGCCTCTGGTGTTATTCTCTGGAAATCTGGAAGGTAGTAAGGGTTATTATTCTTGTTTCAAGTAGGGAAACCCCAAGATCCTGGATAATTATCAGCCAATTGCCATGCTATCGGCTATTAGTAAACTCCTTGAGAAAGTTGTGGCTGGGCAATTTTGTAGTACATTCAGGCCCATGAGCTACTCTTGCTTGTGCAACATGGCTTTCAGAAGGGTACAGTAAGTCAATGGCCCTTGTCACTGTCTCCTCTGATATCATGGCTGCCATGGACCAGGCAAACCTCTGGTGCCATATTCATTGACTTACCCAAGGCCTTGACCTTGTGGACCATGCACTACTCTGTACACACAACACGGTCCCTTGGTCTGTCCCTCCTACTCTGGAATGGTTCAGTAACTACCTCTGTGCATACAGCAACTGATCAGATTCAACAAGGCCCTCTCAGACACCACTCCTGTTATCTCAGCAGTTCCCCAGGTTCAGTCCTGGGGCCCCTCTCTTCTCAATCTTTGTGAATAATCTCCTGCTGCTGCTACTAACTGTAGTCCTATCCTGTATGCGGATGACCTGGTCATCTTTATTCACTCCTAGATATTGGGGTCATCAACTACCAATTGAGTGAGGATTTCAGGAATATTCAGTCCTGGGTTACATCTCACAAGTTGGTTCTCAACCTTAAGAAAACTTAGGCCATGCTGTTTGAGTCATTGGGTAAGATTAAGGCCTTTCCTGCCCATCTGCATATCATGGAGCTGATAGTACACCCTTCTAACCACTTATTCCATCAAATACATTGAGATGATACTTGACCCTGAGCTCGACCTTTGGGTGTCACATCCAAAATGTATGTAGAGTTGTAAACTGCAAGTTGGTCTTAGCCTATAGATCTAAGAAAAATCTGATGGCTGCTGCATGTCTGGCATTGGCCAAGGTGTGCTTCTTCCCTCTTGCTATGGCCTTCCCTGTTTGCAGGCACCACCAAGGTTCACCTTACTAGGTGAACAGAACCCACAATAACATTTGTCACTTTGCTCTTACCGCCTCGCCTCACCTATCATTGTGACCTATATCACAAACTCAGCTGGCTCCTCCCAGCCAACCACCTGAACTTTGGGCAGGGCTGCTTTATGGGCAAGGTGCTCAGAATGGGCATCCCTCTGAATCACTGGGATCCCTGGCCAACAGACTCTTCTGCCTACTCTCAAGGTCTCTGGGCCCTGTGTGCTTAAGTACCAAACACCCATATGCAAATGGGGACAGGGCTTTGCAGCATGTGCTCCATGGCTGTGGAACTCCTTTCCTGCCCAAGTTCACTGCCCCGCCACTTGTGCCTTCGGAGCTCCCTCTGGGATTATCTGAAGCCTCCCAGTGTGTGGGTGTTCTCAGCCACCATAGCTAGCCCCTGGACCACTAAAACTGGACTCACATGACCTGGTGGTACCCTCTTGCAGCATCTGTTGGTGCAGCCCTCCTGACCGATTTTATGGGTTGCATT
This sequence comes from Neoceratodus forsteri, assembly GCA_016271365.2. Lineage (NCBI taxonomy): Eukaryota > Metazoa > Chordata > Ceratodontiformes > Ceratodontidae > Neoceratodus > Neoceratodus forsteri. The sequence continues at coordinate 1,026,221,238 of CM028129.1, forward strand.
GATAAGGGTATTCCTTGTTTCAGGTGATTCTCATACTATGGCTATTGAAGTTGCTCAGAGTCATTTATACCTTGTATATTGTATCTGCTTGTAACCTTGGTATCTCTTGTATATATATATATTTATGTATATATTTTAAATTTGCATACTGTGTACTCATTATGTTCATCTTGTTCCTTTTAACTCTGTATTCTGCCTGACTTGTGCCATGATGTCCTATCTATGAACCTGCATTCTCATTGTACTCTGCCAAGTCATACCTGACAATAGGCATGTAACTTGTCTAGTGTACCTACCTGGTCAACAAAAGTTAAATAAATAAATAAATAAAAAGAACCCATTTATAAATGATATGGTTTATCTCAAGTAGATGTGAAAAAGGAAAATACTTAATTGATACATGTCTTTCATTACGAATAATTATAAACTAAAGGGCCTAATATGTCTTGGCTGCTGCACAGACATTTCTCATTGTTTTACTTAGGGAAGCTTATGTATTATCTTCTTTATGAACACAGTAGCCTCCTTAATCCTTCTTTCTTTCTTATGTCTCTTTTTACTGCTTCCTCCCTTCTTTTTATACTCACCCTGGTAGGTTTTACCCTTCCCAAAAGAAACATATACAGTGGTCTAGTCAGCCCCTATCTTACAAAGTCTATGTCATTGCCTAATAGTAGGGATGTGTGAAAAGATTTTTCTCTGCTGCCAGATTTAGAAAACATTTTGTGCCCTTTGCCTTGCCTCCTTTCTGTGTACATAGCAGCAGGAAGGTGCAGAGGGGCTTACACTCCATGGTTTGGCTAAAATGAGGTGATCTGTTCTTTCATTTAGAGCCAGCTACTATGGCCACATTCTACTTCCACTCTAGTGTGGCTGTGCCATGCCAAAGCAGCCAGCAGCTTGAAAGAGGGAGAGATGGGTGGTATGGTTCCAAGCAAAGGAGTGTTCATGAACTTGAGCTGGCTAGGTAGTACCTAGCCCAACCACAGAGAAGCTCTTTGCTTCATTCTGGAGGCAAACTTTAAAATCAGAAAAATGTCTAGGTTTCACCAAGCTCCTGAAAGGGAGCCAATTTAAAATAAAATAAAAGAAGTTTCCCTCTGGCTACCATTACAGCCAAATTTAGAGCTGGTTATGGAACAATCTACCACTTAGCACACAAAATGTGAAAAACTATATTAAATTTTAAAATAACGTTTATGCCTTTCATACTCACCACCTCAGCATGGGCTGGCAGTATAGCTTAGAGGTTAGAGGAACAAGGTGTGAACAAGCTTGGTACATCCATAGACCAGATCTGAGTTTGATTCTCACAACCTCCACTTGCATACTGTGTAACTCTGAGCAAGTCACTTAACCACTCAGTGCTCCCAGGTTGCTCTTTGAAAACAGGCACGCGGTGCCTAGTGGGCCTTACCTGGTTACCAAAGACTAAAATAAAATAAAATAAGTGTTTTAAAGAACAATTATGAATATCAACTTATCCACATGATCCCTGCTGCCTTTGTAACCTGTCCAGATATTTACAGTCTTGTAAATGTCAAACTGCTGCAATACATTTTCATAACTACCAAAATCTTGTACATGTTAAAATGATGTAATATATATTTTTCCATGTTTTCCTGAGCAGTAACAAAAGAGATTTGGATCTCAGCCCACTTTACATGGTTATCAATAAATAAAGTAATAACACCTTAAGATTAAAATTATTATTGTTGGGATTATTATACTTACTAATCAATTTAAAAGATTGGGAGCTGCCTCAACTGATTCATCAATAATAAAAGCTCACTGGGAAAATATTTTGATACGTTAGGAAGAATATTGCCCAAAATGTGTTACAAGGGTTCCTTTGGAGCATTATAGGCACTGCTGTATGGCTCAGTACTTATGTGTAAGTGGGGAGCACAGGGCCTGGAGGGACTGCACTCCACATACGCATACCATTATGCAAAAATGGCAATGTGAAGGGAGTGCAGGGCCCGGAGGCTCCTCACTCCTACTAACATATACCAGTTACCAGTTACATTACACTTTCTCAAAAAGAAGGGAAATTCATTGAGAAACCCCCCTTTAACGCAAAGTTAGGATTGTGAGCACAGCAACAAAAATATGGAAATGTGATGTTAGAGTTACACCTCCACCAACCCACCCCACCCCACCCCACCTTCACTCACCAACAAACATCGGGTGTGCCATGAGGTGATCAGCCTAACTCTCACCCCATTCTCCTATACTGTATAAAGTTAGCTTGTTCACATGGAATGGGGTGAGAGTTGAGCCTGATGACCCCATTGCACACCCGATGTCTGGTGGTGAGTGGAAGGTGGGGGTTAGAGGTTGGGCAGTAGGGTGTAACCCTAACATCACACTTTGCATACTTTTGTCACTGTGCTATCAATCCTAACTGATGTATTAACACAGCAGTACTAGTTAACCAGGAAGTGATTAGCAAAATTCTGCTTTTGGCTGGAAGCACGCAGCCATAGTTCTGTTTTCCATATCTGGAAAAATATTTTTTAACAGTCTTTAGTTTTTAGATATTTAAAATGTATTTCCATTATTGTAGATCTACAGTAAATGTGGCTGCTGCAATCTGCAGCAGAACTTCCCTCATGTCGATAACATCTTTTGTTTACTTCCATGGGACCCTGTACTGCACATTCCCGCTGTCCCTGTGTGGTACTATGAGTCATGCCCATGCGAATTGGCAACAGAAGGCTCTAGTCCAATATAGGGGAAGAAATGTAAACAAAACAAATAAAATGGAGCAAATTATGGGGTGATAGTACAGCAAAAACAAGAAAGATTACTAGGTACTGTAAGTGCTCAACAGAGCACAGAAAACAAACTGTTACAAAAGATAATTTTTTATCTAGTACTACTGCTTTTATGGAGTTTTTGGCAATATATATATATATATATATATATATATATATATATATATATATATTATAGCTGCACGGTAGTGCAGCCATAGTTAGGTTAATGGACCACTTCTATGTTAAACCCAAAAGTTTGCATTTTAATAACTTTGCAACTGTTTGTGATTTGCCTGAAAGTTTGTATGTGCAGTGTCCAACCATAGGTCGCTGGATCTGGAAAGTTTCATTTTGTCAGATTTAGGATGCAGAACTGCAGAGTGTCAAAATGTGAAAATCTTCAACTTTTATGCATTTTTTTCTTCAGGCTTAACAGACTGAAAGATGAGTTTGTTTGGATTCAAATGTTTATATAAAATGAAAATAGCACTTGGTTGTCTAGTGTGCTTACCCGGTTAACAAAAGCAAATAAATAAATAAAATAAATATGTGGTCTGGGTCAAAGTGGTGCTTTTGAAGATTTGGTAAAAAATATTAATCCATTCAAAAGTTATGAATGTTTTCATGTCCTATTTTAGCCATGGCGTCATCAGACCTAACTCTCACCCCATTCCTCTGATACTGTAGCATGTCCGCTTGCTTACACATGGAATGCGGTGAGAGTTGGCGCCTGACAACCCCTACTGCAGACCCCAAAATCAGTTGATGTGTGGAGAATGGGGAGGGTCAGGGTGGTGGTGGTGGTGCTGAGGTAACCCTAATATCACATTTCCATACTGTTGTCACTGTGCTATCAACCCTAACTGATGCATTAACAAAGTTGTTTGCAATATATATATGTATATATATATATATATATATATATATATATCTATATCTATAGATATATATATATATAATATATATATAATGTATGGTAAGTGCCTATTAATCACCATAATCAGCACTCACACAGCTTTGTTATGCACTGTTTAGAATTTTAAAAGTTGTTAACCACACTTCAAAACTTCCAAACAGTGGCATAACAAAATAAAATGCACCAGAGTTCCATAATTCTCACACATAGAACAGTGTTTTTGACCATACACTATAAAGATGATGGTTGGGGATCGGCTAACAACCACACTGAATCACCTCTAAGTGGTTTACTAGGGCTACAGTAAACCTCACCGAGCTGCGCCTCGGAGGTTTACCTGTTGCCCTAGTAACCACCTCAAGGTGATTACAGCATGGTTATCACCCTATCCCCAGCCATTATCCTATATATATATATATATATTCATTGCAAAAATCTTTGTAAGTGCATCAGTTAAGATTGAGATGACAAAAGTATGGAAATGAGGCATTAGGGTGAGACCCTAACCCCCCACTCACCACCTACCACCCCATCCCAACTCTCTATAGACCAACAGGCATCGGGGTGTGCCTTGGGGTCATCAGCTCTCTCACCCAATTCCACTTGTAAGGAAGCTGAGTTGGTACAGTATAGGAGAATGGGGTGAGAGGCCCATTCATCCAATGCACACCCCAATGCCTGTTGGTCTGTGGAGGGTGGGGTGGGGTGGTAGAATTGGGTAGTTGGGGGTGAGGGTCTCAACCCTTGTACCTCATTTCCATACTTTTGTCACTTCAACCATAACTGATGTATTAACAAAGTTTTTTGCAATGAATTTCTTACTTTTTGAGATAGTGTAATCTTACCCATATGTATGTTTATGGGAGTGCAGGGCCCTGCAGGACCTACGTCCTATGTAACCATAAGTGTATAAACAATGTAATCAAGCCTCACCTCCTGTGGCAGAGTAGGGCCCTCTGGGCCCTGTGCTTCTACTACTTCATAATGGATGACCCTGCATGCCCAGTACTGCATAGTAGTATCTATATCGCAGAGAGCCCTGCGCTTCCATCTACTTACAATTGTAGAGACATAGCACATGCCTACAGACATTCCAAGTAACCCCTGTGTTGCAAATAGCACAATATTTCAGTAACCATAGTAACAAGGGGAAAAAATTCTACTGCAGTTGTAATCATGGCCTGGCAAACATCTCTACCCTGAAAATTTTAGCCATTAATTCCAAACCGTTTCTTTACAATGCAGTGGCAAAAAACAGTAACCTTTAAAATCCCCTTTTGTGAGCTGTCAAATCCCTCTTCATGAGCCAATCCTTTTTCGTGAGTTTGGGCCCATCTGGTTATCCCCTCATGAAAAGGGATTTTGACAGCTCATGAAAAGGATTTCTCATGAAGAGGGATTTTGGATGCTCACAAAGAGGGGTTTCAATAGCTCATGAATAGTGGATTCGAGAAATGAACCTTTTCATGAGCTGTCAAAACTCTCTTCATATACAATCCTTTTCGGAATTGTCAGACTTTTCGAAGAGCTGATCCTTTCATAAGATAGGCTATCTGGTCAGTCTCCTCATGAAGAGGGATTTTGACAGCTCTTTGAAAAGGGATTGGCTTGCCAAAGGTGGTTTGCCATCTCACGCAAATGGGATCGAGGTGAGTCACAAAAGGAATTTTAAAATTCAAAATAAACAATAAGGGGCCTATATAAAGTATGCTAAAGCGATAGTTTTGTAAAGGAGTTCCACATGAACAAAACCCATGCTTTGATGTCTTCAGAAGACATCCCTGAGGCAGAGTTATAATGTTTTGTTTTTCAGGAAAAATAAAACAAAATGGAGGTTGCAAGTAGGGATTTTTTCTCATGAAGAGGGATTTTATACTGTATATCTCTCTTCATAAGCTGTCAAAATCCTGTTCGTGAGCCCTAAATCCCTTTTGTATCGTGGGCTATCCAAAGAACTGAACTGAGCATGCTCAGAACCAAACATTTCAAAACTGAAAACTTTTGAAGGGTTTAATACTTCTACCCTTTCTACTCTAAAATTACAGACCACAATTCCAAATAGTGAGGCAATAGCACGGTGTGGAAAAACAGCAAAACTGGTGAAAAAAGCATCTTTACACTTTTTTTCACTATGCACACCACAAAACCCACAATCAATCGAAACAACATTTGGTATGTTAAGAGATCTACCCTATGGGACAGTGCATACCAAATTTTGTGCAAACCCGCTGAACAATTGCAAAGTTATTAAAGTGCAACATTTGAGGTTTAATATTAAACTGCCTACTCAACCCCTAACTATAGTGGTGCTATCTATTTATCTATCTATCTATCTATATATATAAACACTGAGGCAAGGGTTACCTTAAGGGCATTTGGCTGGGAAGCCAAGTTTCAAAGACATATATACACATATATATATATATATATATATATATATATATATATATATGTACATATTTCTTTGCATAGTTTCTTCATGTAGTTAAAGGTATTGATGCCACCATTATTGTGTAAAGATTTGGATGGGCACTGATAACTTGTTGCTGTAATGGGAGTTAGTGGAATTTTGCTCCTACACCACACACACACACACACACACACACACACACACAAACACACACACACACTCACACAGTCTTCAAGGAAATAGCCACAACCATTTGTTTATTGTCCAGCCAACAGCAATACATAGATACACAGACAGTGTCGGCAGAGAAGGGCCACTCCCCACCCAGTCTGTCCATTTGAGCTTGTAAGTTCACTTTATGTTTTCCTAGAAGTCTGTTGCCCTCAATCCTGACCTCCAGAAATCTTTTATGTCTATCCCATGCATTCTTAAATCCTGTGATTGTTTCAGCCCCCACCACTTCCTCTGGCAGGGTGTTCCACTTGTCCACCACCCGTTCTGTGAAGAAATTCTTCCTCACATTTTCTCTGAATCATACTCCCTCCAACTTCATCCCATACCCTCTAATCCAGGAACATCTTTTTCACTTAAAAACAGTGGATTCCTGCACCCTGTTTCTCCCTGTAAGATACTTGCATGTCTCTATCATATCCCTCTCTCCCTTCTCTCCTCCAGGGAGTACATATTCAAGTCCTCCAACTTGTTCTCATAGGACTTGTGCAATTCATGTACCATCTCGGTTGACCTCCTCTGAACCTTCTATACCCTATGTTCTTATGTAGGAAAGGTCTCCAGGTAGGGCTTCACTAGTGTCTTGAATAGTGGAATTATGACCTCCCTTTTCTCTGCTGGTGATGCCTCTGCCGATGCATCCCAACATCCTGTTTGCTTTACCTGCTGCCTTGTCACACTGTTTCCTACCTTAGGTCATCAGAGATAATAACCTCAAGATCCCTTTCCTGCTTGGTGCATACTATGTCCTCAACCCCAAACTGATATATTGTGCTATAGGTTTTGTGCCCCATATGCATTATCTTGCACTTCCTTGCATTGAATTTCAACTGCCAAACCTCTGACTATTCTTGAAGTTTCTGCATGTCCCTTCTCATTCTGTCTACACCCTCGGTGTGTCCACTCTGTTACAGAGCTTTGTGTCATCAGTGAACAGGAAAATTCTGCCTTTAGATCCTGTGCAATGTCACTGATGAAGATGTTGAATAGGGCCAGTCCTAGCACTGATCACTGTGGTACCCCACTGCTCACTCTTCCCTCTGTGGAGTGACAGCCATTTACCACCACCCTCTGTGTCTGCTGCACAGCCAGTTACCTACCCACCACACTATTGTCCTGCCCACACCCATATTCCCCCACTTTGCATAATAGCCTTCTATGTGGCACAGTGTCAAAGGCCTGCTGAAGTCCAGAGATGCCACATCCACTGCCCTCTCCTGATCTACCTCCCTAGTCACCCAGTCAAAAAATTAATTGAGGTTGGTCTGACATGACCTCCCTTGTGAAACCATGCTGCCTTGGGTCCTGTAGTCTGTTGACAACCAGATGTTCCACCAGTCTCTCCTTCAGTAGTGCTTCCATGATCTTCCCCACAACTAAAGTGAGGCTGACTGGTCTGTAGTTCCGCTTCCTCTTTATTCCCACTTTTGTATAAGGGGACTACATCTGCTGTCCTTCAGTCTTTGGGTACCTCCCTGTTTCCAGCGATCAGCTAAACAGGATTGCCAGAAGGTTCAGCCACCACCTCTCTTAGTTTTTAAGGACCGGGTGCACCCCATCTGACCCCATTACTTTATCAACTCTTATTCCTACCGGTTCCTTCTGGACCCTTTCTTGTGTAAAGGGACTTGTGTCCATTTCTACATCAGTCCCACTCCTTGTACTCCTTCAGGCCCATTACCCTTCTCTTCTTTAATAAAGACTGAGCAGAAATACCTGTTCAATATGTCAGCTTTACTGTTGTCATCCTCTACGTGAGCCCCATCCTCCCCTTCAGCCTCACTATCCCTCCCTTTGTCTTTCTTTTTTCACTTATGTACCTGTAAAAGATTTTGTTCCTCTACCTACTGATTCTGTAATGTGCTCTTCTGTCTGAGCTTTGGCTTTCCTTACGGACCTCCCTGCCTTCCTTTGCTTCTCCTGGTACTTCTCCCTATCCCCTTCTGCCTGTGTCTTTTTGTATTGCCTGAATGCAATCTTTTTGGCTTTCACTTTCTTTGCTACCTCTTTGGAAAACCATAATGGTCTCCTTCCTTTTCCTCTTGTTAACCTGCTTAATGCATAATTCTGTTGTTCTTGTAATCCCCATTTTAAATACTGCCCACTGTTCCTCAACCCCTGATTCCTGTCTCATTCCCTTAATGCCTCTTTTAAGTATCTCCCCATGTTCCCAAAGTCTGCCCCCTAAAATCCAGTATAACGTGTTTTTTGTGGTTTGGTTCTGCTCCTTCTGTGATTTCAAACCACAATGACTGGTGGTCACTGTTCCCCAGGTGCTCCCCACTGTTACCTCCATCACACTGTCCCTGTTTGTGATACAAGGGCCAGTATTGCCTTCTGCTATGTTGGTTCCATGACCAGTTGCTTGAGAAGGCACCTTGAAGGAAGTTTAGGATTAATCTGCTCCTGGTTGATGCTGCTGCTGCTGGGATGCTCCAGTCCACATCTGGAATACTGAGGTCTCCAACCAGCACTACCTCACTCTTGTCTGCCATCCTTTAGATGGCTAGCATCAGCCCCTTTCTGTTTCTTCCTCCTGAGCTGGTGGTCTATAAACTACACCTGTGCAGATGGCTGGCCCTATTTTTCCTTTCCAGCTAACCCACAGTATCTCTCCCCATTTTGTTCCTTCTGGATCTTTGTGGCCTTTATGTCATCTTTCACATAAAGTGCCACTCCTCCTCCCTTCCTACCTGCCCTGTCTCTTCTGAATATGTTGCAACCAGGTATGGCCATCTCCCAGTCATGGTTATCATTACACCAGGTTTCTGTGATGGCTATAATGTCCAGGTCAGACTGCACCATGACATCCTCCAGATCCTCCATGTTGTTGCTAAGGCTCCTGGCACTGGCACACATGGCTTTCCATGATTTGACCTCCTAGACCATTTAGCTGTTCTACTCCAGCCCCTTCCCTGGTTGTCCTTTATCCCTGGTTCTCCCTGCTGTCTGCCCTTCTGTTGAATTTTTGCCCTTTTCTGCCTATCCACCTCTTGGGCACTTATCTCCATCTTTTATACACTGCTTTGTAGTGAGATCCACCTCCTGTTCACTGGTTCCACTGCTAGCTGTGGGGGCAATTAGGTACCCTCCTTGCTGGCTTGCCACCTCCTTGGCTAGTTTAAATGCTTTTCCATGTAACATACAAATCTGGTGACAAGCACAGCTCAGAAATCTTACCAGTTAACCATAGACCTTCACAATCCTTCCAGTGAAGGTGTAACCCTTTGCAAACTGAGGAATCAATGTACCTCCCTGGGCTGGAACCCAAAATAAAGTGAGTTAGGGGATCATGTGGCCAAGTGTTAGGCTCCTGCCCACTTTTGCTGATGTTACACCCCATGCAAGCCCAATGAGGTTGGCTGCAACATTCTTGAACTGGACACCTGGTTGTCTGAGCCTCAGCTTATGCCAACCTGGGAGGGGATCCATCCAGATGGAAGCACCTCTCTCTCTCTCTCTTTTCCTTGTGCCATCATTTTATGAGACTCCCATGCTGTGCCTGCTTATAATGACTGCTATGAAAAGGAATAGACCTGCACTAGTCTCATACATTTTGGAGCTGATGAAAAGTCAAGAAAACCCTGGGGAACAAATGGGAAAAATTCCTCCCCAACCCAACCTCTATTGCAGTCCTCCTCATGGCATGGGGTCAGTATACCACAACCAAAAACAGTGCAATCAACATCTGTGCAGACAAAATAATGAGAACAAATTTAATGCTGTGAAAACATGGACCGCTACCAAAATGCCACAGAAACCACATCACTATACTAGAAAAACTTTTTGGGGTGGGGTCTGCCTCATACACTGCCTGACATGGAGGATTTGTGCCCCACACCCCTGACTTTAATATAATCAGCTCCATGGAGGGTGGGGAACACGGGATGGGGAGAACCTCTGGAGGGGAGACTTATTTCTAAAAATAAAATTCAATATCAGAGAGACAGGGAACAATCTTGGTTCCAGGTCTCCACTGTTCCAGGTGCTTGTGCATTAGCCACTCCATCATGGGAACTGCTCAACCCAGCACCTTGCTTCAAGCTACTTCAGCCCTTCTTCCTATCCAGACGGCAACAGGGATAGTGGTAAATCACTAATGCTATTCAACCCCTGCCACTGTCAATGTAATCGCAGTTACTGCAGTGCGCTTTACACCATGCTATTTCAGAAACACTATATTGACCTTGTACCCTCTCCATAAGGGGAAAAGCGCACCATATGCACATCCAGCTCCTGCTTCTAGTTTCTACCGCTCAGCAAGTATGTTGCACCATAGCATCCTGCTTCAATGCTGTACCACGTGGTCATTATTTTGGACAGAAAATCACTCTTGTGACGTGATGTCCGTGTACACTTCATTGTAGATTGCACTTCACCAATGGAGTTTCACCACTGTAAAACTGCAATGCCTGTCCTTGTCTGCTTTGTGTCAAAGGCTATGTGAAAAAAGCTAGTAGTTTTATTTCACTGCAAAGACTATACAAAGCATGGTAGGTGGTTTCTCCCATTCTTTTTCAGTTTCAGTTTATTTTTAAACCGGAAAGGCATGTGGGCAAATTTGCCTGTTTTCACAAGCATCCAGTTGTACACAAATAGACATTACAAAGGTATAAATGATGGAACTGTACAGAAAGGGTGAATAACAAACACTGAGAATGTACAAGTATCATCATAGAAATATATATACAAAACAATCATAGTTGGCAGTAGTTATGGTTGTAAGCAAAAGCGTACATATGCAGTCATGGGCGGGAGTATTTACAAAACTGAGTAGTACGCAGGTAATCCTTTAATTTTACTCTTAAATTAGGCCAGTGCAGAACATTGCACAAGGGATGGGGCAAACTATAAAACAGCTTCACACCCTTGTAAGAGAGGGCATGTGGACCTTGGCTAGTATGACAAAAGTGAAGGGAGAAGGAGAGGAGAGGAGGAGGACCATCAAGAAGACCTTGTGGGGAGCAGAATGGAGACAATGCTGATTGGTAAATGTCCCTGTAGGAGTTTGTGGAGAAAAGTCAGGATTTTGTTGTGAAGCCTGTCCTTTAATGGTGGCCAGTTGGCTGTTTTGTAAAGGTCACAGTGGTGGGTAAGTTTCAGGGGCCAGTGGTGAATCAGATGATGCTGTGATAGGTGGTCCTTAGCCTACTAACATTTTTATGAGAATGGGAGGGGTAGTAGATCAAAGTGCCATAGTCAATGATGGGAAGCAGGAAGCTATTGGCAAGAAGGGCCCTGGATGTTGTGATTTAGGAATGGTTTGACTCTGTATAACATGTCTAACCATTGTTGTACTTTCTTAATAAGCTGATAAATGTGAAAATTGAAGTTAAGGTGACAGTCTAGGAGGATGCCAAGGTATTTGAACTCTAAGACTTTTCTATTTGGTTGCCATCATTATCCTGGAGGGTGAAATTGAAAGCAACAATTTTTCTGGACCCTAGAAAACCATTGACCTATTTTTTTTTTTTTTTAGAATTTAGGGACAAGTCTTCTGGAGGAGAACCAGGAGGGGCCAGTAGAAATCATGCTGGAGGTTTTCAAGGAGGATATGAGTTTTCTTTCTTTACAAAATAATGCAGCATCATCTGCATAATAAATGATTTTTGTGCCTGCATATCTCGGGAAGGAGTTGACCACAAGGAGAAGAGGAGGAGTCCCAGGATGGAGCCCTGGGGAACACCATATTTGATGGGGCAGGAGTCAGAGAGAACACCGTTGATCACAGTTTGTGAAATCTGTGGCTAAGGTAGTTTGAGAACCAGTTAACACAGTCACGTAAGAAATTAAAGCCATAGAGGATGTTGAGGAGTACATTGTGATTGATGAGGTCGAAGGCTTTTGTTAGGTCCACAAATACTGAGCCAGTGGAGAGACCTTCATCATTATACTTTTCAATGAAGTTAATGAACTTGATGAGGGCAGTCTCATTGTTATAGCCAGCCCTGAACCCATGCTGAGAATTTGTTTGAAGGTTGTATTTCTCAAGGTATTCAACAGTTTGGCCCAGTATGATTTTCTTGATTAATTTGGACATTGGTGCCTGGAGAGAGACAGGCCTGTAGTTGACCATATCATCTTTTCATCCAGATTTGTGAAGGATTTTAAGGTGGTGCATTTCTATTTAAGGAAAGGCACCAGTGCAGAGGAGAAGTTGAAGATATTAGTTAGGGGGAGGGTGATAGGCTCACAGACCAGCTTAAGAATGCAGTAGTAAATGCTTTCAAGGCCAAGGCTAGGTCTAGGGTCATTCACTTCCATGAGTCTCATCATCTCATGAGGTGAAAGGTAGAGAAGTTGAAACTGGGGTAGGGGTTTGGATTGGGATGCAGTGGAATCAGGATGTAGTAGGATGTTGAGGTTGTACTTGACCAAGTCACCAAAATAGGAATTTAAATGGCTGTCAATCGCCAGCAGTTCTATAATAGGTTGCCTCCTATAGAGTGGCTGATTTGTTCACTAGATTTGCTTTTCCCATTTAGGTCATTAAGGGGCCTCCAGGTGAGTTTGGGGTTACCCTGGAGCTAAGCTGTTTTCCCTGAGGAACCTGATTTTGGGCAGAGTGGACAGTAGATTTACAAATATTATGGAGAGTTTTGTATTGTTGCAATAGGTTAGGGTGTTTAATTTTACTATACTTTGACCAGGCTCTGTCTCTCTTCCTAATAAGGTTTAGGAGATTGGAGGTACATACATAGATACATAGATACATAGACAGTGTCGGCAGATAAGGGCCTTGGCCCACCCAGTCTGCCCATTTGAGCTTATAAGTTCAGTTTGTTTTCCTAGAAGTCTGTTGCACCTTACCCTGACCTCCAGAATTCCTTTATGTCTATCCCATGCATTCTTAAATCCTGTGATTGTTTCAGCCCCACCACTTCCTCTGGCAGGGTGTTCCACTTGTCTACCACCCGTTCTGTGAAGAAATTCTTTCTCATGTTTCCTTTGAATCATCCTCCTCCAACTTCATCTCATGCCCTCAAGTCCTGGAACATCTTTTTCGCTTAAAATTGTGTTTTCCTGCACCCTGTTCCTCCCTGTAAGATACTTGTATGTCTCTATCATATCCCTCTCCTCCTCTCCTCCAGGGAGTACATGTTCATTTCCTTCAACCTGACTTCATAGGACTTGTGATGCAATCCATACACCATCTTTGTTGCCCTCCTCTGAACCTTCTCTACCCTGTCCATATGTCCTTACATGAGGTATGGTCTCCAGAACTGTACACTGTACTCCAGGTGGGGCCTCACTATGTCTTGTAGCAGAATTATGACCTCCTTTTCCTGCTGGTAATGCCCTGGCTATACATCCCAACATCCTATTTGCTTTACCTGCTGCCTTGTCACACTGTTTCCCTACCTTGAGGTCATCAGAGATGATAACCCCAAGATCCCTTTCCTGCTTGATGCATGCTATATGCTCACCCCACAACTGATATATTGTGCCAGGGTTTTGTGCCCCATATGCATTATCTTGCACTTCTTTGCATTGAATTTCAACTGCCAAACCCTGACCATTCTTCAAGTTTCTGCAGGTCACTTCTCATTCTGTCTACACCCTCTGTGTGTCTACTCTGTTACAGAGCTTTGTGTCATCAGTGAACAGTGAAATTCTGCCTTCTAGGTCCTGTGCCATGTCACTGATGAAGATGTTGAATAGGACCAGTCCCAGCACTGATCCCTGTGGTACCCCACTGGTCACTCTTCCTCTGTGGAGGTGACCGATTCATTTCTGAACCCTCTGACCCTTAGTTTCTTTAAAGAGATGGAGTCACAGATCCTTGGAAGTTCCTACTGAGCGTATGAAGGGCAATGTTGATGTCGCTGATGCATTCAGTGATGGCCAGTCAGTGGCCAGTATGACTTTAGTGAATTCTTTAGTGTTAAGTTTATTTAGCTGTCTAGAGTACATATACTTGTGTTTTTTTCTAGCAGACCAGCAGCAGAAAATGGCACAGTGTTCACTCAAGGAGTCTGGGAGAACTCCAGAAGCAGTGACATGAGACGGGTTGGAGGCTACTATCCAGTCCAAGACTGATTCAGGACTCTGTCCTATAGTTGGTGTGGGTGGATGCTGTGTTTACTGGTGCAGGCCAGACAAACAACAGTTTCTTTGGAAGTGTTGGTCTGGGCTGACTGCCAGTATATGCTGAAATACTGTTCTAAACCTACCAGTTTTGTATTTCACCCTTTAATTACATGGTTCTCTCCTGTCATCTTCCTATTGTCCTGTCATTTTCTGTCCCCATTTCCCACTCTACTCTCCTAGGACTGCTTTGCAGTCTCTGCTAATAATCTCCTCCCTCCTGTGTTCCTTGTTTAATACTGTCCAACATTTACCACCCTGTTAATTCACCCCCAATTTAGCATGTGCAATTTTATTTACCTTATTTTCCATGCCCCTACAGTGCATTTCTGTCATGCTGTATGTATCTTATATATTCCTGTTATTGACCTTAGTTTTCTAATTATCTACCATGTATGTTTCTCCCACTAATCCTAACTGATCGCTTGTGAAAATGGGCATTTTTGCTCACATGCCTTTCCAGTATAAACAAATAAACTGAACTGAACTGAAATCCCTGAGGACAATCCACTCCCTGCTGCAAAGGAATGGAGTATTTAAGATTAAGAAATGCATCAAGTTCCTTGATAGGAATGCCAGCAGGAGATAAGACATGCTAAGTGATGATTTATTTGTTCCTGAGGAGGGATTCACGAAAGTGATTCAACAGTAGGTATAACTAATTGAGTGTACAATTCAGAGGCTGAGAGGTGATTTGAGATCAAGTTACACATCTGCCCCCTCTTTTACTCTGCCTGTCCCTTCTGATAAGGTAGTATCCTTCAGTATATATTTCACTGGAAGAAGTCTTATTAAAGAGCCATGTCTATGTGGGGTAATAATATCAAAGTTATTTGCAGAGACCCAAGACTCGAGTAGTGTTTTTTTTCCATTAGGCTCTGGATGTTCAGATGAACAATTTTGAGCAGACTGGCATCTTTTTTGGGGGTGGGTCAAGGAATATCGGGATTTCTTGAAGGGGGCCAGGGTTTGGGTGGATGGACTCAGAGTGAAGGAGGAGGAGGAGAAGCAGGAGATTTGTTATTGCAAATCGTAAAGTTATAAATGTTTCATAGAAACTTAGAGACCCCTTCCTATGAGCCCATGTAAATCCCATAAATATGTCTCATATAGAAATTGATTGGGTGTGAGACATCATAATACAGTAACATAGTATTGCAGTGTGTCTGATCCTTGTTGAGACTGTTATTACTGACTGGGTCATAATGTAGCAAGACATTATGCCACAACAATATACCACATTGCCAATACAGGCGCAATATATTGCCAGTGGTAGAAGTATTTGTTTTGAGGGCTCCACCCCCGCATCTCCCTGTTACAAGGGACTGCACCCTGAATCTCTCCCAAACTAAAATAACTAACTCTGGTGGGGGAACACTTAAATTCACGAAAGTGTAAAATAAAAAATTCTGTGCATCTGGGAATGGGAATTGAAACCCAGTCTCAGATGCACTGCCTCTTGCTGCCTGTGGCTCATCCCATCGAGCCATGGCAGCTGCTTGCCAGTATCTCATTCCAGCAGGATCAGATCCTGTACCTGGGAAGAGTGAGAGAGTGCACTACCCTGCATACATCCTTTCATGGTTTTGCACCTCTCGCTCTTCCCTACTCAGTTGTTCCTGCTACACGGTTATATCATGTACTGTAAACCGATAACATATTGACCTGGTAGAGTTACCACACTTTTGGTATCTTATATAGGTCTTAATATTTTGCAAATTAAAACAGCCATCTTACCTTGACCAGGTATAAGCTTCATTATTTTATGAAGCAGCACCAAATAAAAGTTCTACTTTTTTTAACTCTGTGTTTACTCCAGCCAACCGAGGCATCTCTTGGAGGCACCCACATGACACTAGCCCTTCTACTCTCCACGTGGCAGGCTTACCTCTGGATCTCCCTTCACCTGAGGATCTCCCAGTGCCCCAGATCACCCCTGAGGCAGGACCTGCTCTCCCATGGCAGCATCTATCTGAAATTAGAGGGTCCAATCCTCTAGTAAAGTCAGCCTAGATCCCAGAGTAGCCTGCCCGAACTGGGGATGTGAAGAAGGTCCCTGGGGTCCTCATCATCTCCTCTTTGGCCAAGGATTTTTTCTGGTGGTTTTTCTCCTCCCCAGCCTCCAACCCCAAGCTGGAGCTGACATGCAATGATGTCCAGTGTTTGCTAAGCTCCACCCTTGCCTTATGGCTGCGACATTGTGGATACCTCCGCCATTGCCAGAGGGTCAGTGAGAGTGATGCACTGCCCTACAACCCCCCGGAAAAGGAGAGATGTCTTCCAGATGCTCAATCCCTGCCCACCCCTGTCAACCCTTGGCTGCCCTGGCTCATTCCCAAACATGGGTTGCTGGTGTAGTGCAAGGTAAGGTGACTAGTGCCCTAAATCTCAGCACCACTGGGCCAGGATAAAAGTTATACTTTAGGAGCAGTCTGCATTCACCATTCCCTGCTAGTCAGGTGCAGGACAGATGGCCAGGAACACATGGCATGAGGGCATGTTTGGATTTTACATGTGCCTGAAACTTTTATGAGTAGTAGTTTTGTTTGGTACTGGTCAATGAATAATAAAACCTGTAGTTGGTCAAGGTAAACAAGCTATTTTCATTTGCAAAAGAGAAATCTATATAATGCACTAAATGAGTGTGCACTAACAGTCTGAGCGCCAGGCACAGGAAAGTATTTTAAACCCTGAGGGACTACAGCATGACCATGATCCTGCAGGACTTGAGAGGCAGAATGGAGAGAGAGTGTGTACAGTAATATGGTTATTTAAGGTCAGAATGGCTCTAAGCCAATCTCGTCCACCCATTACACTCCACTTCACATGAAAGAATGAAATAAATATGCTGTGCAAACACATCCCAGATTATATAGATTCCTCAACCACTCCATTACCAATGGTACCCAGGGATTCCCTTGGTAAACAGAAATTTGCCCAGGTTTATAGTACCTTAAAGGCCTGTTCTATCATCATGTCAATATCTCCACTGGTAGTTTGTTCATTGGCTCACTAGTTTCTGGGAAAAAAAGCACCTCATGATGTTACTTAAAGTTACCATCCCAGATCTTCTAGGCACATCCCTGTATCCCACTGCAAGATTCTAGGTTAATCATATACAACTGTTCAGTCTTGTCAACACCACTGGAATGCGAAAAATAGATCATGTCCTGCCTCAGTCTCCTTTTCTCCAACATGAACATGTTGAGGGCCTCCAGCCTCTACTCATAGCTTTTGTCCCAAATCCTACTGAGCATTTTGCAGTACTGTGTTGCCCCTTCTTGACTGCCTCAATGTCATTTTGCATTGAGGATACTAAATTTGCATACAGTAGTCTTGGTGGGGCCTTACCAGGTGTCAGTAAGGTGTCAGGATTATTTACTAGGAGTTATACTAGGATATGACAGATGTACAGAGGGTGGTTTGCCCATATAGTACATCTTCCAGCATGCGGGAATATGTCACGAAGGTTCAACAAATAAATATCCAAATTCTTCTTGAATATCTTGGGGTTATCTGAGTTTATTATCTGGTTAGGAAGTGAATTCCATAGTGGAATTATTATCTGTGTAAAGAAGAATCTTCTGATAAGTTAATGGTAGTTGGTAGTTATGGCTTTGAAGGTTGCACTCCTAGTAATAATTGTCATACCAGATCAGAAATTAATTCCTTATTTCTAGATATTTTGTACATTAGCAGCAAGTCATCCCTGGTTCTATGCAGCTCCAGGGAATACATGTTCCGCTCCACCAACCGATCATCATAGGTTTTATTATGCATATTGTTAATCATTTTGTGACCCTTCTCGGACCACCTCCAATCTAGTCACATCCTTCATCAGATGTGGGCTCCAAAATGGTAAGCAATAATCCAGGTGGAGTCTAACATAAGCTCTATAGAGAGGCAATATACAGTCCCTATTCCTGGATATGAATGATCTCTTGATGCATCCTATTATTCTATTTGCCTTGTTAACTAATTGTCGATTGTGTATACCAAATGATAAATCAGAAGAAAGGATTATTCCTAGATCTTGTTGTCACTAGCTGTGTTCAGTGTCCTGCCATTTAATGAATATTGATGGTTGGTGTTCGTTTCTCCTAGGTGCACAATTATGCATTTGTCAATGTTGAAAAACATATAGTTTCTCAATACCCATCCCTCAAGTAATTTCAGGTCATGTGTAATGTTTTATGTATCTTCGTATGTTTTAACTTTGGAGACTATTTTGTGTCATCTGCAAAACTTTATGGCACGATTCTTTAGGTTGATAGTCATATTGGATACAAAGATAGAATATTGAACTGGCCCCAAAACTGAACCCTGCACACCACTGGTCACATATCCCACAGTCAGTAATGTCACCTAATACAAACTCTTTGTGTATGATGTTTCAACCATTCATCTACCCATTTAATCATAATGCCATTTATCCCAAGTCTGTACATTTTTGAATAAGAGTTTTGTGAGGAACCTTGTCAAATGCTTTACAGAAATTTAAATAGATGATGTCCATGTGTGTTTTATTATTTAGTAGTTTACTTACAATCTCATAGAATACTAGATTATTTGTGAGGTACAACCTTTGGTTTTAAAACCATGTTACGATGCATCTGGTAGTTCTTTGTTTGCCTATCATTCTTGAGTTTTATTTTCAGGATTGCTTCTAATATCTTACATAGTATACTTGTTAAACTAATTGGTCTGTAGTTTGTCATTTCACATGGCTTGCACTTCTTAAAAATAGGGGTGACCATGGCTGTGTTCCAGTAATTTGGAATAGACCCAGTGGATAAGGATAGACTGAAAATATTATGCAACCATTTAGATAATGTCTTAATCAGTCTTGGGTGCAATCTATCTGGTCCCAGTGGTGTATTGATGTTTATTTTAACTAGCTGTTTTTTATTTCATTTTTTTTTAATTAAGAAAGCTTTATTAAGTTTCAAAAGCACAGTCTTGTACAATGCAGTAGATATAACTACATGGCAATGAACTCCCTCTCCCAACCACTCTTATCCCTACCCCCTCTCCATCTCCTGGAGTGACTCAATTCCATCATGATCAGCCATTATTCCGTATAGTTTGTAGAAAATAGCCTCTAAATAGAGCTAGAGAACCTAGCCATATTAGTTCAGATAAAGAACAAACAATTTGCCCCATTTATGGTCAAAAGAAGATGGTCTATTACTAATATCTGATATTAGTTTTTCTGTTCTGAAGTAAAAGGAGATTTCATGTAACCATTCTGTATATGAGATGGTGGATTGGTCTAACCAGTGTTTAAGTACAATTTTTTCATAGCAATGGAGATGAGGAAATATGAAATCTCCTTTGCAAACCTTGATTTGAGATAAGTCCCCAGTATACAGATATTCAGGGTAAAAGATCATCTAAACTAACAGAGGATCCATTTGGGATTTGATTTGGTCCACAAGGGAAACCTTTTCGCCAATCCAGAAAACATGTAACAATGTTCCATCTGCTTTGCCACATCTAACACAAAATGGTGACTGAAAACATCCAATTTTTGCTAATTTGACTGGGGTATAATACATATTATTAAGTATCTGATACTGGGTGAGTCTTAACTGGTCTATGTATTGTAAATATAAAGGTCATGCCATATATTAGTCAATTAGCCCCGTGGTCTGGGATGAGAGAGTGCCATATTTTGGAGCCTGCTAAAGGCGGGATAGAAAGTAGAGAGAGGCAGTTGTATATTAATGAGACACCATGTGGTTGGACAGGCAGATCTTGAGTCTGGAACACCAGTGTGGTCAACCTGGATGGGACATGTGTTGTTCCAAATTTATGCAACAGAAGATGTCTCAACTGATATATCTTATCAGTATACATGAAGGAATCTGGAATTTTACAAGTAATTCTGTTGATGAAAGAGTCCATTGGTTTGGTAAAATTGGAAACCTGGGTCCTTGTAGCTGAGGAAGCCAGTCTACGAAAGAGATGAATTTCCAATTCTTAAGGTTGAATTACCTAGAATGAGTTGCATTATATCCTTGGCCAGGCAGATTTGAAGTGTGGAGCAGATTTGAGAGAAGATTTTGTTGGATTTTATCTGGCAGTGATTTCAGGGGAGAGAAGAACCGTAATTGGAGATAGTTGGTAAAGCAGAAAATATCTGCCTCAAGTTTAAGCCATATAGGAATATAGTCTTGCTCTTGCCAGTTAGAAGGAAGAGACAGACACTTTCCTAGTTTTGGTGATTAGCTGGCCCAGTAATAATATAGAATATTAGGAAGCTTGAGTCCCCCACTAACTCTGGGGAGGGTGAGATTAGTGTAAGCTCATCTGGGTGCCTTGTCTAACCATATAAATTCTGAGATAATGGTATGGATATGGTGGAAAAGGAGAGAGGTAACCAAATATTGAGCATCTTAAGGGGTAGAATAATCTGGGGAGGATGTTCATTTTAATAAGGTTTACCTTGCCCCAAAGTGATATAGGCAAGGCTTTCCAGTGAGATAGGTCTTGCTGGATCTTCTGAATTAGGTCATCTAAATTTAATTTCTTGAGTTGAAGCAGGTCTGTGGTAAGATGTATACCCAGGTATTTAATCGAGAGGGGGACCCACTTGTTCCCAAACTTGTTGAAGTCCAGGTGGAAAGTATAGTGATTAAGGGAAGGATTTCAGATTTATTACGGTTTAAATTGTAATTAGAAAATCATCTGAATTCTTCTATAATAGAAAGTGCTTTGTCTAGGAGGATGTGGTGTTTGAGAGATGTAGGAGAATGTCATCTGCATACACAGAGGTGTCAGATTGGAAGCACCTATTGGAATACCGTGTATCTGAGGGAAGTTTTTAGCTGACTGATCAATGGTCTCAGATACAGGTTAAAAGAAGAGGAGGAAAAGGACATCCCTGCCTCATGCCTGAGTGAAGAGAGAATCTAGCAGAGAAAATCCTGTTACAATAGATCTGTGCAGTAGACAGGGAGTAAATGCTCTGGAGCCAGTAAATGAACTCAGGGGATGCCCATATGCCTAGAGGTGCACCAGAGGAACATCCAGTCCACCCTATCAAAGGCTTTCTCAGTGTCTAAGGACACTAAAGCCATAGGGACTGGGCTAATTGGGCTAAGGATAAATGTGGGCCAGTTTATGGAGATCCTGTGATGCGGCCTGCCCAGGACAAACCCACTTGTTTAGGACTGAGCAATGGGGACCATATTCTTTGAATCTGTATAGCCAAAATTTTGTAAGTATCTTAAGAATGCAGTTCAGCAATGAAATAGGGTGGTAATTAGTATGAACATATGAAATTTGCCAGCAGATAAAGGCCTAGAGGTCTATCAGGTCTGCTCAAATGTGCAGCTAGCACCCCTTATTCTGCAGCTGCCCTCCCTTCCACCCTTCCACTTCATTAACCCTCCCTTGTCCTGTCCCATCCTCATTTGAAGCAGTCCACTGTTCTACTGCATACCACTTCAGCAGGTAACGCATTCCATCCAGCCACCACCCTCTCTGTAAAAAGTGTCTCCTCATCTCCCTCCTGAACCTTCCTTGCTCCAGTCTCATATCATGGCCCTGGTGGCCCTCCCTCCTTACTTTGAACAGCCCCTCTGTACCCATCTTGTTTATTCCTTTCATGTATTTAAAGGTTTCAATCATGTCACCCCTGTCTCTCCTCTCCTCCAGTGAGTACATGTTCAACTCCTTCAACCTCCTCTCGTATGATAAGTCCCCCAGCCCCTTGATCATCTTTGTCGCTCTGCACTGCACCCTCCAGTAACTTAATGTCCCTCTTCAGATACGTGACGCCAGTACTGCATGCAGTACTCCAGGTGTGGTCTAACTAATAACCTATACAGTGGCAGAATCACCTCCTCCCTCCTCGAAGATATACCCTTGCAATACAACCCAGCATTTTGTTGGCCTTTGCAGCTGCCTTCCCACATTGTGCCGAGTTGTTCATTGACCCTGTAATGAGCACACCCAGATCCTTTCTCCTCCTCTGTCTGGGCTAGCTGCACTCCCCCTAGCTGGTAACTCTTCTTGGGTTCTTCATCCCAAAATGCAGCACTTGCAGTTTTGGCTTAAAGCCCAGTTGCCAGGTGTCTAACCAGGTTTCAAGCTTTGCCAGATCATCCTGCAACCCTTGCCATCCCCTAGGTCATCCACCACCGCGCCCACCTTGGTATCATCAGCAAACAGACTGATCTTGCTCTTGATGTCCCATGATATGTCTGCAATGAATATCCCAATCAACACTGGTCCCAACACTGAGCCCTGTGGAACACCGCTCATCACTGACCTTGGGTGTGAGACTCCCACCCACCACCACCCTCTGTTGCCTTCCCTGCAGCCAGTTTCCTACCCATCTCACCAGCTTTGCACCCACCCCTGTGCCTACTAACTTTCTTCCCAGCCTTCCATGTGGCACTGAGTCGAATGCCTTACTGAAGTCCAGATACAGAACATCCACTGTATGGCCCCTGTCTAGTTGCCTAGTTACCCAGTCATAGAGCTCAACCAGGTTGGTTTGGCAGGATCTGCCACGTATGAAGCCATGCTGTCTGCTGTCCTGTAGTCCTTCAGCCTCTAGGAGGGCCTCAGCCTCTCCTTCAGGATAGTCTCCATTAGCTTACCACGATGGATGTGAGGCTCACTGGTCTGTAGTTCCCAGTTCATCCTTGGGGCCATTCTTGTGGAGGGGCACTACATGAGCCATCCTCCAGTCCTGAGGTACACACCCCAAATGTAGTGACATTAAATAGGTCTGCCAAAGGTCCTGCATGGACCTCTGCCAGCTCCTTCAGTACCCTGGGGTGGATGCCATCTGGGCCTGGCGCCTTGTCCACACTCAGTGCCTTCAAACCCTCTCAAACTCTGCTCTCCATGATTTCCCCATCTGTCACCACTTCCCCTACTTCTTGCCATTTCTCCCACCTTGGTGTCACCCCCCTCTTCTCTTTAGTAAATACTGAGCAAGTACTCATTTTAGTGCTTCCGCCTTATCGCTTCCTGCTTCCACCCAACCCCCTCCTTCCTAATCCTTACTATGTGGTCCTTACAGCTCCTTTTCTCCCTGATGTACTTAAAGAAGTCCTTCTCCCCTTCTTAATGCCTTGTGCCAGCCTGAGTTCATAGATGCTTTGGCTCCTCACTGCTTATATCACCTCTTTCGATTCTGTCAAGTACTCCTCCTGTCCTCCCCCTCCCTGTTTTCTTGTACTTCCTAAAGGCAGCTCTTTTCCTCCTTACCTTTTCCGACCTCCTTGCTCAACCAGATAGGTTTCTTAGCCCTAGCCTTCTTGCTCCGGGCTTTGCAGCAGTTTTGGTTGCCTCCACTATCCCCAGCTTTATGAGCTCCCACCTCTGGTTAGTGTCCATACTAGATTGAATTCTGGCCAGTGCCCTTTTACCACTTCCCCATCCTCCCAAAGTTGGCCCTCCTGAAGTCCAGCACTATTGTACCAGATTCCACTCCTTCCTTGCCCATATCAAATGTGAGCCATATTGGTGGTGATCACTCCCTGACAGTGGTTCCTCCACTGTAAGTTCTCTCACAAAGTCCCCATTTGCCAGCACAAGGTCAAGGGTATTTCCTAACCTGGTTGGTTCACTGACCATTTGCAGCAGGAGGCTGTCCTGGATGCATCCAGCAGTACCTGTTCCCTTCTGTTCCTTGTTGTTGGGGTGCTCCAGTCCACTCTGGCATGTTGAAGTCCCCACAATCACCACACTACCCTTCCTGAGGTCCTCCTGATCTGTCCGCTAGTTCCTGTCTAACTCCTCTGTCTGAGATGGAGGCCTCTACACCACTCTCATTCTAAGAATCCTATTCTTGGAATCCTGGATTGCATCCAAAGTGACTCCGTACTACCCTCCTCCCCTTCCTCCCTTACACACTTCATTCCTTCTTTCACATATGTGCCACCACCCTCCTTTCCCAATCACTCTGTCCCTACAAAATAATCTGTACCCTGGTACAGATAGGTCCCAAGTCATTGTATTGGGTGGCCCATGTTTTCTGATTGACTGCAATGTCCTACCTCTCCCTCTGCCATGAGAACCTGTAACTGCAGTTTTCCATCCAAGGCTCCTAGCATTAGGGTAACCACCTTCCACCCTTCCCCCTCCCATCCTGCCCTCCTTTCCTAGCATCACCAACAGTACTTGCCATTTGTCCTTTGTCACTGTTATGGGGGTAAGCTCATGGTTTCCCAACCTGTGGTCTCTGCATATCTCTTCCCCAACTGCCACCCCTGACTCCTAGTTTAAATTCCCAACTTCCTCTATGTACTCTTCCATCCTCTGTTTCAACACTTTCTTCCCTCCTCACTCTAGTGTAGTCTGTCCTTGGCATAGAGACTACTGTCCTCCCAGGTCTCTCCTCACCCCCAACAACCCATACCCTTTAGCACAACACCAGGTTCTTAGCCATCCATTAAATTCCTCTATTCTCAGCTTTCTTGTTGTGCTTGCCTTTGGCACAGGAAGTATCTCTGAAAAGTTACTGATCTTCCTGCCCCCTCACATAATTGTGCTTAGTTCCTCAAACCTCCTCTGGACTGTATCTACTGTCTTGTCAGCCAGGTCATTTGTCCCAAGATGTATAATTAAATGAGGCTTGTCCCTCCCCTTCTAGCATATTTCAGAACAGACTGTCCCACCCTTTCACTGTCATTCCTGGCATGGCCTCCTACGCACAATGCGACTATGCCTCTCCCCTTGCTACCCCACCTAACTTCTCTTAGTATTGAGTCCCCCAGCACTAAGATTCCACCCCTCTTTCTCCCTGCTTGCTTCCATTCATCTCCCTCTCTTATTTCCAGCTCCTCTTCTTCCTCCTGTACATTATTCCCCTTTTACCCCTGTTGCAATTCTCCCAGCAGAACTTCCTCCCTCCAGTTTGGTCCAGGCATTTATCAATTACTCCTCTAATTTCATCATTTCCTCCTCCACCTTCTTCCTCTCTAGCAGTGCACAACTATTTTCTGAAGGCCTTCACAAATGCCGCTCCCTCTCTCTTCATAGTAACCTGTTCTCCTTTCTACTCCATGACTTTTGCCACTTCTTTGCCTCCCCTCACAAGTCCCTATCTCCTCCTTCCATTCGTCTTTTGTCTCCTGACCTGGTTTCCCAGTAATTGTTCTTCCTGACCTGGGCCCTTTGTCTCCGCTTCCCTCATCCTGGGTTGACAGGGGAGCTTGTCCAGTTGAAAGCTCAATGATTGTGGTCTCCAGAAAGATGGGTCTATAGAATCAGTAGAAAGTATGTGTGATAGAGTTTAATTTGTAGGGAGGATAATTCCTTAGCAAAAGTTTAAAGAAATTAGAAGGGAATCCATCCTGGCCTGGAGCTTTATCCAAGGCAAGACTCTTTATTGCCTGAGACACTTCCAAGGATGTAATGGGGCTGCCAGAAGAGCTCAACTAGATTCCAATAATTTGGGTAGTTGAATATTTGTTAAATATTCATCCATTTCCTACACTGAAGGGTGGCTGAGTCATTTACCATAAAGACTAGCATAAAATTCTAGAAAACTTGTGATATCAAATCAAATCAAATCATAGTTTATTTCTTTACGCTTTTCAATTATCAAAAGCGCAGCACATAAAACGTACATCAATAAAAAGAATTAAAATAAAAGCACCATTTAAAAGACACAATAGAAGACAGCAAGGGCTAGTCAAAGGCTAAAGCAAATAAAAACTCTTAAGAGACACCTTAAAAGATTCTGTTCTGCAATCCGATGAGGTAGAGAATTCCACAGGGTTTGAGAAACAAAAGAATAGGCTCTGGCCCCAGAAGATTGAAGACAAACCCTGGGAATCTCTAGCAATCCTTTGTTGGTGGAACAGAATGGGCAGAGAGGTGGTAGGGCTGCAAGAGATCTTGCAAATAGCCCGTCCCTGTCCATGTAAGGGTCTTATAGGTCAGCAATGTGACCTTGAAGGTAATCCTTCAATGTACGGCAGCCAGTGCAGTTTGCACAGAACAGGTGTGATATGGGAAGTTCTTGGTAACCCAGTCAACAACCTGGCTGCAGAGTCCTGCACCAGCTGCAGGCAGCAGAGGTCAACCCAGGCAACCCTAGATATAAAGCATTGCAGTAATCTAGATGCGAGGAAACAAAGGCATGAACCAAAACAGTAAGGTCATCGTGTGGAATAAGGTGCTTTATCCGGGCTATATTCTTCAGATGGTAGAACAAGGACTTGACAACGGCCGACACCTGGAACTTAAGTGTCAGCTTGCAGTCAAAATATTACACTCAGATTCTGCACTGGTTCAGAAGGTCTCAACTGGTTACCCCTAACACTAGGCCAGAGGAAATCCAGTAATCAACTTCTCTACACGATGACCAGGGTCCACCACCAACACCTCAGTCTTGTCCAGATTTAACCTCAGCCAGTTGACACTCATCCAGTCCTGGATTTCAGTGAGGCAGTTGTTAAAGACCATGAGGGTGTCATTCTGTTCAGGAACAAAGGACATATAGAGCTGAGTATCATCTGCATAGCAGTGAAAACTCAATCCATAACACCTTATAATGTCTCCCAACAGTAACACATCGCAGTGAACAACATGGGAGAGAGCACAGAACCATGCGGCACCCCACCGGCAGCATAAAGGGAGAGAAAAAATTCTGATACTACCCTCTGAGATCTGACGTGAGGAAAGAATGAAACCATCTAAGGACTGTCTCCGACAGTCTGCAGATCAACCACAGGCATTCCAACAGTATCCCATGGTCCACGGTGTCAAGCGCAGCAGAGAGATCAAGGAGAACCAAGATTGAACAGCTCCTGCAATCTCTCACAGTTAGGAGATCATTAAGTACCCTGACCAATGCTGTCTTGGTACTATGCCTCTTTCTGAAACCAGACTGGAGAGAATCATAGATGCCATGGGTGGTAAGAAAGTCATCAAGTTGCAGTGCGACTACCTTCTCAATAACCTTACCCAAAAAGGGTAGGTTAGAGATCGGTCTGTAATTTGCGAGACAGTCTGGGTCAAGGAAGATTTCTTCAAGGGGTGTCAAGATAGCCTCTTTCAAGGACTCAGGAAACACCCTTGGTCCAATGAGCACCAGACAATCTCTGCAAGGACTAGTCCGATCACATCCGCACAACCCATAAGGAGGCACATAGGATCAGGATCCAAATCAGGATCGCAAACTCTGTATGATCTTTATGAGATCCATGATTGCTGGCCAGTCGAAATCCATCCAGATAGACCAAGGACTGTAACCACATCGATCTCCTCTGTGCTCATTTGAATGCATTCTCGGATATCAGATCTGATCATTGACACCTTATCATCAAAGAACAGAGCAAACTCCTCACACTCAAGTTGTGACAAAGCTCTCTGGCCCTGCAGACAGGCTGGATTGCACAGTCTATTGACAGTCTGAAAGAGCGTAGCTGGTCGATTCCTTGATGCAGCAATCTCCCCGGACAGGAACTCTGCCTTCTTACGGGTGATTTCTGATTGATAGCTCAAATAATGAGCAATCAATCTAAGCCTGTCACTCTCAAGACCAGACTAATGCCAGCAGTGTTCCAATCTTGCCCTGCTCTTCCATATCCCTCAATGTCCCATCAAACCAAGGGGACAGAGGGCGAAGAGAGAGGCGAACTGGGACAGGAGCTATGGAATCAAAGCTTTAAGCATCACACTATTATAGTGAGCTACTAAGGTATTTGGATCCAAGCACCCCATAGGCCAACAATAGGTCCAATACCACCATGAGACCCTCAGAGGTAACACCCCTTAAAGGAGGTACTGGACCATCTCCAAAGGGGCTGGTCTCATCGAGGGGCCATAAATTTAACCTTATGGAGTGCTGGTCAGACCATCCGACTGGTTCCACCATCTATCCGGTGATCTCCATTCCCAGGGTGAACACCAGATCCAATGAGTGACCCTGAATATGGGTAGCAGTGGTAACAACCTGTGTGAAGCCCAATGAATTCATTAGTTGGAGGAAGTTTTGACCAAAAAGGAGAGTTCATCATCGATCCAAGCATTGAAGTCCCCAGAAACAACCATTTTGTACATTGCTGAATTTTTTTATTTAAATTGTGTAACATTTTAATATTTTTTAACATTTAATGCTACGAGCTATAGAAATTCTTAGTTTCTAGGCTGACCTCAAGGCTCGGCCCCCCTACCCCCATAGTCCCTGTTTGCCCTTCATGCCAGTTACTACATTAGTTCACATTGGTTTCAAATTAAATCCCCCAAAAAATATGCATCCCAAAGAAAAGTTCAAGAACTATCGTGCTATACACATACAAGAGCATTGCTTTGCCTACCTTACCTTCCAAAATTTCTATAATTCCTGTATTTAAATTTTATTTTGAAAATATTTATAATTTTTTATTTTAATATTTTAAAGGGACAATGTCAACCTGTTTTTCATCATATTATTTCTAGTTAAAACCTACATTTTATGATTGTCTTACCTTCTCAAAAATCCATTGATGTTGCTGTTTGTTTTGTCTGTCTCGTTTAGTAGAACTGAAATGAATGGTAATGTGTATTTATAAACGACTTTGTTTTGTTTACAATCCTGTATCTGTTCTTACTGCATACTTCTTGAGCAACCCAAATGGTAGTATCGAATAGGCGTGTATTACTGAGCTACAAGAATGAGCGACTCAATAATATCACTGGTATGTAAAGCGAGTAGGAAAAAAGGGCTGTTGGGTTTGTATAGTGAGTGTAGCACAGAGATGCACACTACACTCACTATTGACAGGGTGAAATATAGAATTTGGCAAATTTTATCAAGCTGGCCTTGTGGTGTAGTGGCATAAGCCACTGCCTCAAGAGCCTGTGGTGCTGGGTTCAGATCCCAATGCTGGTGGTACATTTTTGCTTCCGGGAGTATCTATTACTCCTAAGTCTGCTCCTCCTGGAGTTGAGAACCTTTATTTTGGGAGGTGGGGGCTTACCCCTGCAAAGGGGTGCAGGGAAAAAGCCCCCAGCATTAACTAAAGAGTCATGGAGTGTTTCAGAGGACTGTCACTGTTTGCGGCGGTCTTTCTATAGATCAGTCACTCTTTTGGCATGGGCGATTCCTTTGTCGCTCTAATGAGCGGCATTGTAAGGAGTCACCCTTATCACATGAAACCTTGCAAACACACCCAAACAGTGCAGTCACATGAATCAATAGCCTCTTAAACTCCCACCATATTATGAGGAGCTAGAATGTGTTGTGGGTATTCCCAAGTCCAGGAAAGATTCAGTTGGAACTGATCAAGGAATGTAAACAAACCAGCATTTGTGTGGTAACACCAGTATGATGGGCAATCTGTTTTCACTTTTTAAAGAAAAGAGTCAGACTCAAACTACCAGCTACATCAGCAATATTTACAGAATGTTGGCAATCATAACATGTGTTTTTAAACTAGGGACACTTTGAGACCTAAGGGGTTAACAGTGTCCTTTAACTTAAAAAATATCTGTTTAACATTTAGTGATAAGCTTTGTTGTAACAGCTACTACTTAATGGCAGCATCGTTCTGATGTGAGCCTCTCAGACTGCAAATCCCTGTGCCTAAGGTGATCATTGTCATCCTTTGCCAGTGCCAGTGGTTTAGGTGGCATCACAGGTCTGAGTTAACTGACAATGATGGTTTATAAGCATGTGAGGCTGAGACTGGTCGTACTGAGGCAGGCATCATGCTTGCTACATGCTCAAATTGAGCATGCTGGTGATAACATGGTAAAAGTTATTGTACTGCCTTCAGGAGGGATTTGAGATGCCAGAGTGTGTCCAAATCTTTTCCTGCTGCTAACTGTGCTGCTAGGAGTGGTGGTGGTGAGCTAGGCTGTGGTGCTGCCAGCACTAGTGAGAATGTAGTGAGACTTGGGCGTGGCCAACCGCCGAACCTAATGGATGCCTGAGCACTGAGCTCTCTGAAACCCCACCGCAAATCCTCTCCAAATCCACTCTATTTCTGCATGTTGGCATGTTTTAATTTACCAGTGCCACTATAGTACTCACCTGTCCAGCGGTTCCTTGTTTTTGACTTCTTGTGCTCTGTTCTGCAGCCTAGTTTACCACTGAGATGGAGCCTGCCCTACCACTCTAATTGGAGGGCAACCTGGCACAAATTCAGCAAATGTTCGCTGAAATCCTTCACCGCATGGACAACTTGGATCTGGCTACTAAAAAACCCACTGCTGATATAATTGACCTCTCACAAAGAGCTTGCATCTCTGATCACAGAATTGCTGAAGTAGAAGATGGTTGGCGCAAGGCCAGGGCACAACTGCAGGAACAAGATCGACTGATTCATCAATTATGGGCCAGATTGGAGGACTTAGAGAACTGCATTCGACAGAACCATCTAAGGTTTGTGGGTTTCCTGAGGAGCGAAGGAATGATGCCATCTTATTCCTTCAGAATGAGTTTCCCTCCCTATTAGGCTGGCACTGCGAAGTCCCACTAGAGACTGACAGAGCCCACAGAACCCTAGCTCCTTGACCTGCCCCTGGAGATTGCCCCCTACCATCCTTGCTCATTTCTCTGGTTTCAAGACCAAGAATCAATTACTTGACTGGCCTGCTTAAAAGAGCTAGTCTGGAAAGGACATAGAATCAGATTTTCGCAGATTACTCTCAGGAGCTAACAGCATGCCACAGGGCCTTTACAGCAGCATGCAGAGCCTGTACTGAACTGAGGCTGGACTACTCCCAGAGATACCCCACTTCTCTCTGCATCATGCTGAATGGTTCCCCATGGCTATTTGACAACCCGTCAGCTGCAGAAAAGTTCCTGGAAGCCCAGGCCCTAAGCTGAACTGGGGCACATTAAGAGAGTACATAAGCTAGGGGTCACACCCACGGGCCTTCCCCGATGGAGACTTCACTGCAAGAGTCTACTGTTCCAGCTCCTGCAGGTGCCATACACTCAGCTCCACAACCATGGACCCCGGCCTGCTCTGTTTCTCAGAAATCCACAGTGAGCAAGAAAAAGAACAGAAGGAGAGGCTGGGTAGTGGGGATGCACACTGACAATACCCCTCGGCTCAAGCTCCCGGAGCCGTGGTGAATCCCTGACTCACTAGCTTCACCTCTTCTTTTATAGGCGATATGAGTAATAACCAGTTCAGGCGTTGATGCATCTACCATCGGATTGCATGCTTCAGGATCCTCCTCTGCCTCCCAGGTGATCACACCCCAAGGACAACAATTCTCATGCAGCATGAAGCCTTTCCTGTGCAGGAGGACACAGAACCCGTTCTTCGAGACCTCTCTCTCCATGCATATTGCACCTACTAAGCTGCCATCTACTTGTTCTACAGTGGCCTCCCTCCGCTTCTGAATTGGTGGTCTGATTGTGATTGGGGTATGTCCCCTTTATGGTTAAAGCCTTCCCTGATCTTTGTTAATGGCTATACTGCCAAGTCCCTTCTTTTGCCCCATGTACTATATGCATATTCTACATGATAAGCTCTGGTTGCCTGCTATTCTCTACATTTATCTCGGCCCTTTTATGGGCTTTCAGGTTGAAAGTGGGTGTGGGGTGTGCTGATTAGTGATGTGGTCCCTGCTTGGTCCCTACCCTATTCTCAATTAGTCAGTCCTTCCCCATACTGTCAGGCTATGCAGGAGTTCACTTAGGTATGGGAAGCAATGTGAGATCTTCCTTGTTGCTACCCCCAAAGCCCCTATATATAATCCACCTACTGAAGTGTTTAATGAGGGTCAAAGACTGGTACCTCAGCCTACATGTATGTTAAAATGGATGGGTGACAGTTTAGCAAGCCATGTACTCAGGATTGTCTTTTTTTCTTTTCTGTGTAGGTGGGGATAACATGTAGAGAGACTTTAGGATGTTGGTATGTCCTATAACTCTTGCCGTAATCAGACAACCATCTACTTCCCAGTGACCTCAGCTGGTAAGGGGACACGAGTCGGCTTATCTGTGAAGCGGGAGCTGGTCTGATAGGGAAAGTGTTTTGGGGAGGGAGGGGGATAGGGACATTTACATTTGTTGTTTGATAATGTTACTATTACTGTTTGAACTTAATTTTCAGGCACAAAAAGCTGTGATAAGAAATGTGTATTGTTGTATAATGTTCAAGTTTTGGCATTCTGAACTCTGAGAAGATGACTCGACTCTTTAAAGATATACAACAGGAAAGCATAGCTATTCTGTGGGCTATAGTCCCTTGTCCTGGTACTTCCTGATCTTTATTGTTTCAGCCATGATCCAACATAGGCCAAATGGAGACTAGGCTCATTTCTTATAATGCCAGGGGCTAAATTCACCAGTCAAATGGAAAAAGTTTTGCTTCACCTGAAAACGCTAAGGCCCATGGTAGTCCTCCTTCAGGAGACAAAACTCTCTTCTGGTAAAGCCAGGAAGCTCCGACAGGGGTGGGTGGTTGAGGAGCTCCACAGCGCAGCCGATTCCATAAATGGGGTATCTATACTACTACAAAAACCTGAGGTGGAAATTTAAAAGGCATATTCATGATAAAGATGGAGATGGATCATGGCTGAAATGGAGACATCGGGGCCCTTTGGTCTTGGTTAGTCTCTTTGCCCCTAACCAGGACTGTCTCCAGTTATTTCACGGTCAAACAGGACCTCATGGATTTCAACAAAAATAAAGTCCCAGTCCTACTCGGAGACGATTTCAACCTGGTACTCGACCCTTCTATAGACAGAAGCAATAAGGCTCCTGAACCACACAGGCAGGCTAAGAAAGCTCCCGAGGCTAATGGAGGAACATGGACTGCTGGATGTGTGAAGAACCTTGCATCCTGGGATGCACGATTAGTCATGCTTTTCACAGTCTCATAGTTCATCCAGCAGAATAGATCTTTGGTTGATATCTTCTGGGTTCTATGACAAGGTTGCTACCTCCTGTATGCACCGATCTATGCTTCAGACCACGACCCTCTGGAGTTACAGTTTAAGCTAGGGCAGGACCCCTCAATCTCCCTCCTGGCATTTGGACTCCTCCTCCTTGAAGATGGGGAATTCCAGAAGTGGTTGAGCCCTGAAGTAATGGAATACTGGAACAATAATGATAATGGGGAGGTCTCTGATATGACCCTCTGGGAAGCTTTCAAGGCAACAATAGAGGCAGAATAATTGTATTTGCATCAGCTGGGAGACATTGTCGAGAGGCCAACCAGAGGCCTTAGAAAACAATTATATTTCTTGGAAACTCAATATAAATCCCTCAAATCTAGGGTCCCACCTGCACCTCTAATTGCACAACTGGCTAGTACCAGAATTTCCCTGAATGCACACTTATCCCACCAAGCTGAGTCGAATCTCAGGTGGTTATGCCATACTTATTGGGAGGGAGGCGAGAAGGCCAGCAAACTCCTGGCATATCACCTTAAACACCAACAAATGTCCAGGAGGATACACACCCTAATGGACAGAAATGGTGCCCACTGCCACTCTAGTATGGGGTGAATGAGATCATGACTCAGTTTTATGATCAGTTATATGCTTCTCACACCTCTCAGATCCACTTCAAATTCAAGGATTCCTGGACTTGTTACCCATCCCCAAACTCCCCATCTGACACCAAATCATTAGAAGCCCCAACTACGGCGACGGAAGTGGTTAGAGCTATCAAGCCACTGAACCTCCAAGAAAGCTCCGGGACAGATGGGCTGCCTATTGACTTCTTCAGAGTCCAGAGAGTCAATCTTGCCCATATTTGGTCTGGACTTTCAGTCACTCCCTGCACATAGGACATCTGCCCCCATGAGGGAAGCAACCATCACGGTACTCCCCAAAAGGGAAAAGACACTCTCTCCCCAACAGTTATCGTCCCATCTCCCTTATTAACCCAGATGCCAACATCTTGGCCAACGTCCTTGCTGGCAGGCTTGAATCTCTCCTTCAAGGTCTAGTTCATCCCTCTCAAGTGTGTTTCATCAAAGGACATCTAGGTCTGACCATCGTAGAACACTGCTTTTGTTAATACACTACACCAAAGTGTCCAAAAAACCTTCTGTAGCCTTAGCCACTGATTTTGAAAAGGCTTTTAATTCAGTCGAATGGCCCTTCCTTTTTCATACCCTCTACTCAATGGGTGTGGGACCAGGTTCCTTTCCTGGATAACATTACTGTATGCCCCCTTGACTAAGGTAATGATTAATACTACTTTGTTCCACCATTCCAATTACAGAAGGGTATGAGACAAGGTTGCCCTCTCCCCCTTTTGTTTATTCTAGCTATTGAGCCCTGGCCATAGCATTCATGGAATCGCACTCCATTCCTAGAGTACCGTGGGTGAGGCCAATCTTAAACTTTTTCTATACGCAGATGATCTCCCCATCACAACTGAATGCACCCGCAAGTGATTCAAACTATTCTCAATATCCTGACTGATTTTACTAGCATGTCAGTTCTTAAGATAAACCAGTCCAAAACAGAAGTTCTCCCTTGAATTCAGTACCCTCTAGTGTAGATTTTTCTGCCTTTGGTCTCAAATGGTCTCCTAATGGTGTAAAATATTTAGGTATCACCCTGCATCAAACCTGTCAAAAATACTCACAGTGAATTTCTACCCTGGTGGAGTCTCTCAGATAGGATATGGGTGATGGAAGGCCCTGAGGCTCTCTCTTGTGGTAAAATAGACTCCATCAAGATGATGGCGGCCCCTAGGATTCTATACCTGTTGGCTCATCTCCCTGTGTCCATTCCACAGAAATGGTTCCAGAAATTGAAGCTGTGATGGGTAACTTCCTGTGGGAGGGATCCCAAACTCGATATAGCAAATTTAAACTCTGTCAGCACTGCAACAGAGGTGGATGGGGACTTCCTTGATTACAAGGATATCACATGGCTTCATTTCATCCCAGACTACCAAATGGTTTTCAGAATTGGGCATACCTCCCCACCTGGCTCCTATTGGAGGCATCATTACTTCAGGCTCCTTCTCCTGCGGTGGTTCTGTACAGCAGGAAAAATCTACCACTAGCCCCCATCTTGCTGTCAATTCAGTACTGGCAATGAGTTCTAGTAAATTTGGGTCATGATCTGGCACCCTGGAAGTATATGCCCCTTTGGAATAATCGAGCCCTGGAAGTGGGTAATAGTACAGTTTACTGGAAAGTATGGGAGGCACAGGGTATCTCTCAAACCAAGATTTATTGCTCCCAGTCTCTAGCACAATGGACACTTCTGAGGCACTAAAATCCACATATCATCTCTCATTCACACATCTCTGGAGATATCTCCAGATCAGGGATGTCATAACCCCTCTACGTAAGTCCCCCAAAATAAGGGGGTACAACAAAGCCCTCACCCTATAAATATATGGCAACATCACTCTAGGAACAGAGCCAGTGAAATTTATAATGCTGTCAGGGATGTCTCTGCAGACCTCACCCAATCAACTAGAACCCAATGGGAGAAAGACATCCAGTTCCCCATTTCTGAGCAGCAATGGGACAATACATCGCAAGAATACACCTGGCTTGCCGAGATGGGCATACCCACCTTATTATGAGCAAGACCCTCCACATATGGTATAGAGACCCAGCCAAACTCAAAAAGATGGGTCTCCTCCAGTATGACACTTGCTGGAGATGTGGCAGCCAAGGGGCCCATCTGTTTCACATACTCTGGGACTGCCCCACTCTCCAACATTTTTGGGCATCAGTCCAAGAAATGTGTTGCCAGATATTCCACCAAGTAGTCTCTGACCCATCCCTCCTGTTCTTAGGGTGTGCCTGCCCCACCATACCAAAGTACTGTCCAGGGGCCCAATGGGTCACAGCAGTGGGGGCTATAGCCAAAGACTTATTTTAATGAGATGGAAGTCCCCAGAAGTCCCAACCTTCCATGAGTTCTTTTTGCACTAGCCCAAGGGGCTATATTTGAGAGCTCTCTAGTTTTGCTGGGGGCACTTTGGTTCAATTTGAGAAATTCTGGCAGCCCTATTTATTGTCTAAGTACTGTCATGACGCTCAACCCCATATTGGTACATAACTTCTAGGGTTCCCTGGTTTTGCTCTCTCCCTACCTTCCTTGGAGGGTATAGGTTACCCGTTAATGCCACCGTCAGGTCATACTCAAACCTCAGAATCAGTTTGCCTTGTGTTTTTTTTCTCTTGTATATAGTTACAGTATTTCATGCCTGATTTAGGATGCATCATTGCTCATCATAGGTCAACTTAGGCCTCATATGCTATTGATATTATTGTATCACATGCTAATAACTCCTTGCTCCTCTTTGTAAGTGAGGAGACCCAATTCTGGCCCTGACAATCTCTGCAACCTGATAATATCCTATGTTCTGTATACTGTACTTTTCAGGACTATATTTGCTTTACTCAGCAGTTCCATTTCTCTATGTTTAATTTATCCCGTCATTCTTTCTGTCCCTACCAAATGTTGCGGTATGGTTTAGAATACTGTTACAATACCAAATACATATGTATGTGTCCTTTAGAAAATAATTAAAATATTAAACAATAGAGAATGTAGTGAAACTTGCCCACAAAGGGTATACAGTTACTTGATGACACCTATTGGAAGTTGAAATAATTAAATGGACAGCTGAAGTTGATGTGTGGTAAATTCAGTTTCAGAAAAGCAAGTAATTCAGTACTGTTCGGATCCATCCTGGAGTGATGAGGTAAGGCAATATCTCCAGTTGTGCTTAACACTACTCGGAAGCAACCTCTATTGAGGGACATCCCAGAAAATACAAAACCACTTTAGCCAGTGCAGGCCAAATAACTTTTCTGTCCTACCAGAATTTGATGGCATCAGTATTTTAGTTAGACAATAGCACTGCTACATAAGCCTCTATTATGTATTCTGGTGACATATCTGTGTCTTCATACATAATTATCTGCTCGACATTGGTACTGTGTGTCAAACAGCTCATATATTTCTTTTGCTGTGTCTCCCAGAATTGGCTCATTGCTTTCTTCCTCTTCATCATCGTCCCCATCATCACCATGTTGATGCCCCTGGCATAGGAAGCATGGGAAGTAGGTCCAGGAGGAGAAGAAGGTTGTGTTTTGGTTTCTGTGCATTGAGTGCACTGCTCTATTTGAAGTTGCGCAAGACTTTCTGTTTGACATAGTTAACATGTGCAGCAGGAATGCAGACATCTTTAAATATGGGATCCAGAAATCTTGCCATGCCAAATAGGGTGTCCAGTCCGATGCTTTGAAATTGTTCTTCAAATTCTCTCAGAGACATCTCTGCCACTTTCATATTAAGGATTGCATCCAGCTTTAGATACTTCGAAATGATGAACTAGTGTCACCACCACTGCCAACACCAACATGTCCAGCACTATTATTCTTATCACCACTGCTAAAGTCATTATCATCACTCCCATCACCACTGATGCCACAATCACTACCACATTTACAAGCACCACCACTGGCACCACCATGACCAACCATGCTTTGTTAGGTTGTTGTTGTGGAAGGTGTCATATAACATTGTGTTTCTTGTTAAAGTAAACTCATTATTGGAAGACCATGCTAAGAGTAGTGGATTCAGCAAACAGATCTTTTGTGGCCTGTTCATAAGGTCTCAGAAGAGGAACCAGCCTTTGCAGCACACACCACTGCACCAGGGACATAGATTTCTTTTCCACCAGTCATTCCACCATGTAAAAGACAGAGTTCCACCTTTGTTTCATGTCTTCAATCAAGCAGTGCTGCAGGACACAGCTTCTGTTGGTAATGTCAGAGGAGCTCAGCATATTTTGGGGAATGATGGAAATGTTTTGTATTTCTTTTAACTGTGCATGCTTCTCAAGCACATAACTCACCACCAAATTCAGTGCATGTGTGAAGCAAGGTACATGGTAAAAACCTCCATCATTCAAGGCCTTCAGCACATTACTCCCACTATCAGTAAAAAAAAAGCACTTTCAGGTTGTGAGGGTATATCCAGATGTTCAGCATTGATTGTATGAAATGCAGAATGTTCTCTCAACTGTGTTCCCCTCTAAGACTGACACATTAAGTAAGGCACTCCTATACTGCTGTTCCTTTGTGTGACTGTCTGCATTATGAAAACTCCTGCAGGGGCTGGTGTTGGTAGTGAAGGTGGGTAGTGGTGGTGCTGCTGGTGCTTGACACAAACTTGTGAGCAGTGAGACTCAGAAAGCTGTACCGCTCCAGATATCACTAGGGAAATGCACATATCCCCACTGCCAGCTTCAGAAGGGTCACCATCTACATGTGTATGGCCTCATGCATTGTGGAAAAACATGCCAAAAAAATATGAAGCATAATGGAATGCTGTATTTGGGTTTCAGCTTATATAGCAGACTTCGATAGACAATGCCTTCCCTATCAAGAATGGCTACAAATCAAGTGCCATCATCCCACCAATCAATTGAGTGATTCACACAGCAGCTGGATGATTAGGTGCCATTTTGTGTGGGCCTGTAATGGCTCCTAGAGTGTGGTTTGTTTGGTGGTAATACATTTTGAACTATCTCTGGTGCTGCTACTGCATCACTATCACTATTGGTGGTGGTGGTGCTGGTTGGAGTGGTGTTCTGAAAGGAGTGCCAGTAGTGTGAGCTGATTTTGACTGTTGCTGCCATGGGGGCTGCATGACTTGAACAAACCATCTAATACCACCACCAGTACCTGGCTGCTGCTGCTGAGACTGACCTGTGTGTTGATTGTGGAGGGATGTGACTGTTAGCAAGATGCTGTGGTCATGCTTTAGATGGTCAGCCAGAACACTGGTTCCCAATGTCTGTATGGATTGACCCTGGTTGATTGTTTTCTCATATATTGCAACATATTCTCAGTGGATTTTTGGGGTCATCCCAAAAATCCCATACTGGAAGATCTCTTGGCTTTCTTAGTTATATGACCACCAGACTGAGGGATCGGGGGTGGTACCTAGAAGAAATTATATAGCAGTGTCAGTGGCTCAGCAAGTTGCACACTCACCTCTGAGGCTGGAAGATCAGAGGGCTGTGGGTTCAATCCCACCAAGCACTTGGGTTAAATCCCAGTACTGACAATGTGGTGCAGCATGAGGTGGGTGCTGCACTCCTGAGGTGCTGTCTTTCAGATGCAACGTTAAATTGAGGTCCCATCCTCTTTGGTGTTAGTTCAAGTGGATGTTAAAGATCCCATGGCACTTCCAGAAAAGCAAGGAATTTCTCCAGTGCCTTGCAAAATTTCCCCAAATCATTAAAAATAACACTAGCAGCTTAATCTGGTTCAATGTCAGTTGGCATGCATCTGTATCCCCTCCACGGGACAAAGGCTGAAAAGAGGCAGAATTGTCTGGTCCTCCTTTCCCAGTCACCAGAAAAAAACAAAGTAAAATTGGGTGACCACTGCAAGATTTCTTTTTCCTTGTCATGGGGCAGGAATGATATGGCTGCAACACATGGTCACCAGAACAAGTACCAGTAGCAGCACAGCCACATTTTCAGGTGGGACTGGCCTGGGATTTGCATCTCCCTGCTTCATCAGGTTGCTGTTGTTCTTTTCTCCTCTTTATTGATTTTCTTACTTTGCCACTCTTGTCTCCCATACTGGTGGTGGCACCTTCCACTCCTGAGATTCATCAGCCCTCATCAGAAGAGCTTGACAACATATTTTCAACCCCACTTCCCCTTCTACTTCCTCTTCCATTGCTTTTCTTACTTTTCATTCCTGCCCTCCCGTACTGGTGGTGGTACTGGTGGCCTCCACTCCTCAAAATCATAGTCTTCATCAGAGGAGCTTGTTGTCACTGTCAGCAGACTTTCAACCTCCACTTTCTCTTCCACTTCTTCCTCCTCCAATGCCCGCTGCTTCTCCTCTGCAACTTCTCCTTCCCCACTTGTCTCAGTCTTATTCTCACAGGATGTTTCACACTTCCTATGCCCTTTTCCTGATGCTACCTCCTTATCCTGATGCTGCCTCCTTTTCCTGATGATGCCTCCTTTTCCTGTGCTTCTGTTTCCCCATTCTGTAACACCAGTACCGCTCCTCCACTTCCATATCCTCTTTCTCTGTGGCAGTCTCCATCACTGCAACTGGCTGTGCAGTTGGTGGAAGGGTTGACATACCATAAGCAACACACCTCACCCATGTACACCAAACAATTATTTTTCCTCAGGTGACAGGATAACAGTAATGTCACATTCAGACTCACTCCTGATTTAGGGCCTCTGGGTACACTTAGAAGGAGCATCACATACAGCCTCAAGCCGGTGGTGGCAGACAGGAATTTGCCCATAGTGCTCACCATGGTGTCCGTGTACAGGTGCAGAATTGGCACCCCAGTTGACACTGACAGTTGCTGTCATGTGTTTTGCACAAGAACACAGGTGGAAGGCTTGACTGTACATCTTATTTATTGTTATTTATTTGTTGATAGCTAGGAATTACAATACCATTGAACCAGGGTTCTTTTACAAAGGATCTGTGTTAAACAAGGGTGAGACATCAATTAAAGGTACAAGCTTGAAGGTTCAGTTACAAAATTACAGAGATTACAAAGGCTAATCATGGTGCACATATTAGAACAATCGAGGGTATAAGGAAAGTGTTTGAGATGCATAATAAAAGCTACATGAGAAAGAAAGTTCAGACATAAATCAGTCAGAGCAGAACTTGTCAGATGATAACTGCTAGAGGTTGGAATGCAAGTGCAGAGCTGAAGGTGGAAAAGAAGGAAGAGTGTTCTCACTGAAGGAGAGGAAGAGATGAGGGATATGATTGAGGTCTTCAAGTATCTCAAAGGGTAAATGAGGTAAGCCTACATGGGGTCTTTCAGAGGAATGTGGGAGGGGCCACCAAGGGCATGGTTGAGGCTGGAGGGCAGGAGACTCAGGGAAAGGAGGTGGTACTTCAAAGAGAGGGTGGTGGAACCATGGAATGCACTGCCTGAGAACTGGTAGAGACATCAATGGTGGAGGGGTTCAAGAGAGGTTGGAACAGGTACAGGTCGGGGTGAAGCTGAGGACTTCTTGTCTGGGGGTGAACCCTGGTAGGGATAGAGGATCAGGGAGAGTTCGAAGGATGGTAACAGTACCCATTCAGGGTACTGACTCTCGAGCAGACTTGATAGACTATGAGGCCTATTCTGCTGGCATTTTAGTATGCTAGTATGTAAGGAAGGGAGGAGATAGGTAGGTAGAGGAAGAGAGGATTCGAGGGTGGGACAAGTAGGGAGAGACTGTATAGGAGGAAATGGGGTGGGGTTGAGGAGGCAGGAGAAGCAGAAGGAGGGAGGAAGGAAGGGAGAGGGAGATGGGGAGGCGAGGAGAAAATCAGATAGAAAGGATGACTGGCAAGAGGCAGTTTAGGTAAAGAGTCACAGCAGCTTTGAGCAATTAGGCATTGACTGAGCTTGAGTTTGATGGTGCTCAGTTTTGGTTTAGCATTAACATATGGGGTAGACCATTAAGAAGGGTTTGTAAGATAAAAATGTGCTGGGCAAGGGAGGTCCTAGAGAAGGAGATGAGGTAGGAGTGCTTAGAGGAACTCTGTGCACATTTTGTTTTAGGTGCCAACATGATTAAGGTCTTAGTGAAAGGGAGTAAGGCCTAGACTGATCTTTATAAAGGGATGGAGGATCCTTGGGCATTACAGCACTTCCATGGATTGTAGGGTAAAGCATGGTACATAGAGGAAGAGGAGGACCATAAGCAGTAGAAGACCTATGTGTTTCTGCTTCACTCTGGCTGGTGTCAGCACCACCAGATGTGCAACTGGACACTGACTGTGACTGACTCGGAAGCTTCTGCTGACAGCTGGCATGCCACCAGTTGACTTCTGCAGACTAACAAATCCCCATGGTTTTCTTTGGATGATATGTCCTGTCCTAGTACACCTCTCAGTCTCGGACACACTACCAGTAGCACCAGCACAAACACCACTCCCTGTCTCTGTTGTTCTGCTTCTAACATGCTGCGCATGTACATCACTCCCACCACAGGCCACACAACTACAACTGATACTTGCAGAACTACTACTTGCTGTGAGGATGGGTAATATAGTGGGACCTTCTCCTTGCTCCTTCTCCTCCTCCTCTCCCAGTCCTCACTGTTTCCCTTTCATGACATCCTTTCTTCATCTTTGTAGCAGTTATCGACAGCTTGCTGCAGTCAGTTAAAGATTTTGACAAAGGAGGATTGCATGCATCCACTGTCATGAAAACACACTGCAACTGGATAAAGTGTTTCACAAGTTGTTGTTTTTGTGTGGAGGGGTCTTGCTCCATCAGGTAGGCCAGGCAGGCACTCACCGCCTATCACAAAACGGCACTGCAATTGGATAAACTGCTTCACACTATTTGAAGTGGGGGGCTCAGGGAGGCATCCATACTGCTTCCACCAGAACTACACTGCAACTGGATAAAGTGTTTCACAAGATTTGAGGGAGGGCTCAGGAAGCCAGGTACCCACTGCCATGTACCCACCAAAACTATACTGCAATAGGGTAAAGTATTTCACAAGATTTGGGAGCTGTCAAGCAGGCTAGCACCTACTGCCACACACCCACCAAAGTTACATTTCAATTAGATCAAGTACTGTATTTCACAAGATTTGGGATCATGCAAGCTGGTGGCACCCTGACCCAGCCACCCACAGTCACCAAAACTAAAATCAGATAAAGTTATTAACAAGATTTAGGTCTTAGAAATAAGTACACAGTACAAACTTTGGAGAAGATTTGAGTACAACAGTACAAATTAGCAGTGTTGGCACAACACTGCAAGACCCTCTCCTGCCCTTGCTTGTCTTGACAAATATATTTACAGAACTGCTCTTTTGCTTACCTTTCCTGTCTAACAAAACCTGTAGAAATGGCAGCTTGCAACTGCAAGAAACCTCTTTTCTTCAAGACATCAAATGGCAAATTGGCAACCTTTCTTTTTCTGGCAAAAGACAGCAGCACAGAACAAGGTACTTTCTCCTGACAACAGAACTGCAAGAGCACTCAGAGCTGCAGAATGCTTGATTTCGGTGAGATTCTGCATCTCTGAATGCTTGCTGAACATCAGGTGGTCGCCAGAAATTGTACATGTTCAGTGTGTGCTGTCTTTAAAAACCTGCATCATACCTGCCAAAGCATGGAATTTAAGCTGACAATCTTCAGACTGAATTCAGCCAACCAAAACTGC
The DNA here is from genome assembly GCA_016271365.2 of Neoceratodus forsteri. Taxonomy (NCBI): domain Eukaryota; kingdom Metazoa; phylum Chordata; order Ceratodontiformes; family Ceratodontidae; genus Neoceratodus; species Neoceratodus forsteri. The sequence continues at coordinate 1,026,264,730 of CM028129.1, forward strand.
CAAAATTCAGCATTTTACTGAATGCCCTTTGGCTTTGTGCTCACCCTTGCCCTGGTTCTGCCCCCAACCCCACCCTTGATTAAGTGGTACAATTCCAGATCTCTGAATTTAAGACACTTAGAGCTATTTAAATGATACAAAAAAAGGAAACTGTTCTCTGTCAGAGGAAGTAGTAATAAACTGAGACCCAACTCTTGGGTTATTTTCAGTTAAAAAGCAATTTTATTGCAAAATCTGATAAAAACACAGGTACATCCCCCAGGGTGTACTGAAGGCAATACACACACTACCTCACCCAGCTACCTGTCAGGTAGTCCATGCCTAGTGAATACGTTCATCATTCATAGCTAACATTAGCTGGACTCCACTTACTTTTTACTTTCTACAGTGTCTGTTTTATGTTTGACAATTTTCTCTTGAAGTACTCTGTTTTCATTTTCAAATTCTGTTTTGTTGTTGATATGTTGAAATTCTCTTTGAACAACTGTAATTCCTTTTCTTTAGTATTCTGCTTGATCCTGTAGCACAGAATTTTACTAGGGTCATTGAACAGAATTCAAGTGTGTCCTCCCAGAGCACTTTGTGCTCTGGCTTCAACTCTCCTGCAGATTTTTTATTTATTCTTATTCCTCTTGGTATACATTTTTGTTCCCCCTATTGCTTTTCCACATATTGCTCTAAGCTAAAATTGTGATACCACTAGTTAACTTCTGTCAAATATAGTTTTCAGATTTGGAAATAGATCTTTAAGTTCCTTATTATTGTTGCAGTAGTAGTACTATCCTGATTAGCCATGAAAAGATTATCTGCTAGAGTTTATCTGTTTGCACTTGACTTCACATCCTGTAAAGCAGAAAGCCACAAGGTACAGTGAAGTTCCCCTGGATAAAACCCTTCTACAGCATTCTGCAGCATGCTGCAGCAGAGTTACTGCAGTAAACAATATAATCTCAATGGAAATAATCTCTTTTGTCAAGCAGGAAAATGTGACACTGCCAGGATGAAGTGAATGTCATGGTTTCCTGCATGACAAAAAGGACTAATGTTGATTGAAATTGCAGTGTTTTCCACAGTAACTCTGCTGCAGCATGCTGCAGAGTGCTGCAAAATGCTTCAGAATTGGGCTTCATCCTGGCGAGATCCCACAGATACCATGCCAGGTGCTTCTCCTCTGGTGGTGCAGCATTAGATCCTAGCTGCCGCCTGCTCCCTCAGAGACTCCACAGCTGGCTTCCTCAGTCAGACACTTGTGCCCTCCTGACTGGGGGCTTCTCCTGGTGGTGCAGCATTAGATCCTCACTGCAACCCACTCCATCAGAGACTCCATGACTTGCTCCTCAATCAGATACCCATGCCAATTTGACTGGGCACTTTTCTCTGGTGGTGCAGCATTAGATCCTTGCTGCTGCTTGCTCCCACAAAGACTCCATGGCTGGATCCCTCAATCAGATACCTGTGCCCCCTGACCAGGTGCTTCTCCCCTGGCAGTGCGGTATTAGATCCTTGCTGCCACCTGTTCTCTGAGAGACTCCATGACTGGTTCCTCAATCAGATACCCATGCCCCTGACCGGGCGCTTCTCACCTGGCTGTTCAGCATTAGATCCTCACACTACCTGCTCCCTCAGAGACTCCATGGCCAGCTCCCTCAAACAGATACCTGTGACCCCCAACCAGGTGCTTCTGCCCTGGTGGTGCGGCATTATATCCTCACCACCGCCGTTCCTTCAGAGAATCTAGGCTGGCTCCCTCAATCAGGTGCAGACCACCTCTATCCATTGGAGTTCAAGTTTTGGAGCTGCAGGATTTCTCACTGCTGATTGGCCAGGTTCTCTGACTGCATTCATTGGATTTGCTGCCCTACTATAGGGACACTGATTGAGTTCCCCAGCCATGTGTCTCGGTTGTTGCAGCTCGAATGGACCTTGTGCAGCTCAAACAGACCTTGTTTCGATCTATTCTCTCATTACAATTTTCTCCTGTTCACCTCTTCCACCCGTCTCCCTTAAATCCTCTCACTGCACCTCTTACTCCCACCCCAGTGCAGCTCTTCAATTCATACTCAGCAGTATCCTCCCCAAATCCTCTTTAATTCTCACCCTATACTTAGTGTGCCTGCTGTCATCTAGTAGCTCAGTCTGTAGACTTTTCCTTGGCAGTCTTCCCAATCTCTACCACTGCTGCTTCCTTCTTCTTTCTCTCTGCTGCATCTATTCTACCATTTCACCATGCCTGTGGCACTCTCTCTTCTGTCCCTGTCACCCACCCTCTCCCTCTCCCCCATATCCCTGTGTTTCTCTTACTTGCTTGCCACCCTCCCTCTCCCCATCCCCTCCTACTTGCCCTTTCCTCCCACAGCTGCCCCAGCCCTGTCTCGCATCATCACTCTCCTTCTCCCTGACTCCTCCTTTAACTGCTACTCTTCTACACCACCATGGACTGCCCAGGCACCCCTCAATCCTCTCCCCTCTTCTATCCCTTGTCTTCCACCTCCCTCCCCACCTTGTCCCTGTCATCCATCCTCCTGCTTCCCTAACACCTCCTAAACTTAGAGGCCCTCTACCACTGTCTAAACCTCTATTCCCCACCCTCCACATGCAGTCCTGGCAAATCAAAACACTCCTCCTCCTTCCTCTATTCTGCCTCCTTCTGCTCCTCACTGGTGACATCAAAGCCAACCCAGGCCTCCCCATGCTCCATACCATCAGCACTTCTGCCACTACCTTTCCAAGGGTCTTCGTATTTTTAGCTCAATACCAGAAGTCTACTCCCAAAATTGATGCCTTAAATGTATGGCAACCAGTACCACCTTGACATACTCGCATCTCTGAAACCTGGCTATCTGCCCAAATCCTTAACTCCTCTCTCACTGTTCCTAAATTTAACCTATTCCACCTTGTACATCAGGCAATCTCTCTCCATAAATCCAGCCTGTCCTACCACAAAGTCATTATTGCACACTTATCCCTTCCCTCCTCTCCCCCTCTGTATTGGTGTTCTTTATGCCTCACCCAAGAACTTGTCTGACTCCTTCATCATGCTCATTTCCTCTATCTCACCCTCACCTCCAATGGATAACTTTTGCTCCTAGGTAACTTCAATCATGACTGTCTCTCCTCCGCTGTAAAGCCCCCACCCTGGTGATTGAGGCCCTCAGCCTCTCTCAACTTATCCAAGAACCTACCCATCTAAATTGTTGGTCCCAAAACCACTCCATTTTAGACTGGATACCATCCTTCCACCCCCACTGCATCTCTGAATCAGGTATCCTCTCCAATGCCCTCAGCAATCACTATATTACCTACTGCACTCACAAAATCCACAATCCCCTCCCTTCCAAATTCATATGGTCTCTCCCCTCCACTCTATTGATGACATTGCCTTGCAGTGTGATCGCATAAATGCCTACTGGCAACTTGTCTTCTCTGCCCTGGATGTTGACCTAGCATCCACTTCTACAACATCTTAAATGGCATCTGGGACCTTCATGCATCCTTTAGAAAAGTCAGAGTAAAGCGATTCGACCACCCTTGTTATTACGTCTGACCTGATCTTCACGTGTCATGCTCAGGACAAGGCCTGGAAACTTTACAGGGCATCTCACTCCACAAACAACCACCTAGCGTACAAACAGCTTAGGAACAGGTGTATCAAGGCTATTCACAAGTCCAAGGCATCCTATTTTAAATTCCAACTTGAACAAAGTCAAAACTCCCCTGCACCTTTCTGTAAGGTAATCCACTCCCTCCTGGTCCCCCTCCCAACATGCTTGTCCGGTCGTTAAAATTTATGATGATTTCTCTGTCTCTGACCCAGACTCCATAGCTGAAGCTTTCAACAAGTTCTTTGTCTCATGTGCCCTGCCTGACTCCCCTTCCCCTTCACCTGAATCCACTTCCTGCCCACCCGAATCCCCTTCCCTCCCACCAGCTTCCTCTTTCCTCCTTTCTCTCATCCCAAAGTTTACTCTGCACTCATCTCTCTCAACTCCTCCAAATCTAGCCCTGACGATCTCCACTCCAGACTGCTCTACATTTCCACTCCCACAATAGCTGCTCCCTGACTTACATTCTAAACCTCTCTCTCTCTCTCTCTCTCTCTATCTCTCTCTCTCTCCACAGCTACAGTTCCCAAAGCCTGAAAATCAGCTAAGGTCCTACCCTTGCATAAGGGTGGTGACCCTTCATCCTAGAGTTTATCAGCCCATATCCTCCTCCCTCCCTTGCCAAAGTCCAGGAATCCCTCATTCTTGCAAAGCTCTCAGACTTTCTCTCCTCAAACAACTCCCTATCACCTGTAAAATCAGGCTTTTAGAAACAACAGTCCACTATCACATCCCTGCTACTTGTTACTGACTCTATCTTCTTTACTATGAACCAAAGCCATATCATTGCAGCTATGTCATTGATTGGTCTAAAGCTTAGGATTCTGTCTCCCACATTCTCCTCCTGCATAAATGTAATTCCTTCAGCCTTGCAAAACCTGTGATTGACTGGGTCTATTCATACCTCCAAAATAAGCAGCAGTCAATCATAATAGGTGACACACGCCTCCTCCTTTCACTATCATCTCCGGGGACCCGAGGGCTCTATCCTTGCCCGATCCTTTTCTCTCTTTTCATAAATTATCTTCCCTCTTCCTGTCTCTCCCCTAACCTGCATGTGTATGCTGATGACACTGTTATCTATGCCTCTGACCCATCCCATGACAGTGTCCTCCTGTACTCTAAAATGATTTCAACAGAGTTAAGTCCTGGTTCCAATCAAACCAGCTAAATCTCAATGCCCAAAAGACTGCCACCATGACTTTTGGTTCCAGACAGAAACTGGCCTCTTTCCCCACCCACCAGTGATCACCACCCTGAATGTCTCATACCTTGAGACAGTCTCTGCCTTCAAATATATGGGTTTCTGGCTGGACAGTCACCTAGATTTCTCCACACATATTGACACTCTCTGCACAAAACTCTGGCCCAAAATTGCTGTTCTCTACCACAAGAAAGCCAGCCTCCCTATCCCCACCCATTGTGAATTAGTACTTAAAACAATTTTGCCAGTTCTGGATTTTGCTGATGTAGTCTGTGGCACTGCCCCAGCCTCTTCCCTCTTCAAATTAGACACTCTACTCAACTCCTTCTGCTCTTTCACCACCACCTCCCTCCTCTTACATTCTGTCTCCTTTATGTTGCCCTCTACCTCTGCTTCCCTTTCACACAGGAGAACTGTCCACTGTGTCTCCCTCATTGCCAAATTTTGATTTGGCTCCCTTCCCCATCTGTTATCCTGCCTTACCCCAGCCAAATCCACAACCTACTCTCTCTGTCATAGAGACTCACATACCCTCTCTTAACCTTGTCCACACTCTGCTGCTGGCCAGTCTGCCTTCTCTTACCGGCTCCCTATCCTCTGGAATAATCTTCCTCTGACCTTCACCTTGCCTCCTCTTATCATCTCAAAGATACTTCTCAAACTCCCCATGCCCTACTGCTCCTAATCTCCTTATCTCCTTCCAATACTGCATGCTCAATCTGTATCTCACTCATCCCTCTTTCATAAGCCTCCCACCATTCATTTTAGGACTATGGGGGCCAGTGCTGGTTACCCTCCTGATCTTAATCTCAGCCCCTGCTTGCTCTAATTCCCTCTCAAGGGACCTCCAGTGCCTTATGAACCTGTGTTTTACCTTTATATACATTGTGTCTTTACCAGCATACTATAATTCTTGTAAATAGTTGTACATTACTTGTGCTGTACATTGTTGTAAATAACCTTCTGTTTGTAACATTGCACTACTTCTGAGTGTTTTGTGTACCACTACTGTGGATTCTTTGTACCTGGGTCACACCTGGAAATGAGCCTTGGCTCAGTGTGCCTTTCCAGTCACCAGTTTTAAATATATAAATAAAATTTACAACATGTACTTCCTTGTGCTGCTTATTATCCTGCAGTTAGCTTGGTTCTGCCATGAATGGCAGCTGCTGATTTGGGTTGACCAAGAAAAACACATGTGAATGCTGGATTGGCATATATCCCACCAAGAATGCAGGCAGAGACTGTGCAAAGAACCTCAAAGGTAAGATAACAACTCAAAGAAAAATCTGTCCCAGCTACAAGTGAGAGCAAGAAAAAGAGCCTAACACACTGCTGCTAACGGTGTTGGCAATTTTCAAGATATCCCCAGTATATGGGGAAAAAGAAACTCACAAAACTGTGGTAAAAGGGTCATTTTATTACCTGCAGATAGAAAATCTTATACACTTGTAAACATGTGAAGACACCAAGCAGGACTAACAGATGTGCAACACCTCTATGAATCATGGAGACAAGCCATGGAGACAAGCCATACAAAACAAGGATACTGGACTTTAGAAGGGTTCGACTTTTGGCAAAATGGGTGAATACCTGAGGAATGCACTAGCAAATGGCCAAAAGGAGGGGTGGAAGAACAATGGAGAAAAATCAAAACTGCTATCATAGCAGCAACAAGCCTTTTTGTGAAACAAATAAAGAAAACAAAGTAGAGTAAAAAACACTATGGTTCTCAAAAGAGGTGGCAGGGAAGGTTAAGGAAAAAGGATGCATTCAAAAGTATAAGGACTCACAGAAGGAGCATGACAGAGAACTGTATCAATTAAAGCAGAAAGAAGTGGGGAAGGCAGTCAGAATAGCAAAAGCCCAAACTGAGGAAAAAATAGCAACTCAGTTAAGAAAGGGATAAAACCTTCTATAGGTACATTAGGGAGCATAGAAAGGTTAAGGGAGAAATAGTGAAGATTAATAAAGGAGAGGGAGGTGGGCAGGGAGACAGTGAAAAGGCAGAGATACTGAATGAATACTTTTGCTCAGTATTCACAAAAGAAGAAGAGGAGGAGCTACCTAAACCAGACAATTGAAGCACTCTGGGTAGTGGGGTTGACACCAGTCCATTTACAGAAGAAAGAGCCCTGAAAGAACTACTAAAACTCAAGGTGGACAAAGCAATGGGGCTTGATGGGATTCACCCCAGAATCCTAAAAGAACTAAGGGAGGACCTAGTACACCACTGACCATACTTTTAACAAATCATGGGATGATGGGGTGGTACCTGAGGACTGGAGGAGGGCAGATGTCATTCCCTTTCACAAAAGTGGGAGCAAGGCAGAAGCAGGAAACTACAGACCTGTAAGTTTGACCTCAGTGGTAGGGAAAATGATGGAATAATTTCTGAAAGAAAGAATTGTTGAGTACCTAGAGGCCAGCGGGCACAGGATCCAAAGCAGCATGGATTTACAGCAGGAAGATCATGTCAGATGAGTCTAATTGATTTCTTTGACTGGATGACCAAAGTAATAGACCAGGGAGGGCTGTGGATATGGTCTACCTAGACTTTAGCAAGGCATTTGACACAGTCCCTTAGAAGACTAATAACCACATTAGCCAGCCTGGGAGTGGATTCCAGGGGTTAGCCTGGGTAGCAAACTGGCTGCACAACAGGATACAGAAGGTAATAGTGAATGGAACACATTCGAAGAAGGGGTTACTAGTGGAGTACCTCAGGGCTCAGTACTGGGTGCAGTCCTCTTTAACATCTTTATAAGTGACATTGCAGAGGGTCTGGAGGAAAGGTATGCCTCTTGCAGATGACACAAAGATCTGTAACAGAGTTGATACACAAGGGGGTAGAAAGGAAGAGAAGGCTCTTGGCAAGGTTGGAAGAATGGTTAGACATATGGCAACTTAGATTCAATGCAAGAAGTGCAAAGTAATGCACCTAGGAAACAAAAACCCAGGAGAAGAATACACAATAGCAGGGAGGTACTAACAACAACAAAAATGTAAAGGGACTTGTGGGTAGTCATATCAGATGATCTAAAGGTGGGTAAGCAATGTGAGAAGTCAGTGAGGAGAGCCAGGGGATACTGGGATGCATAGGACGGGGCATCCCAAGTAGAAAAAGGAAGTGGTTATCCCTCTGTACAGACAGTTGGTGAGACCCCATCTGGAATACTGTGTGCAGTTTGGAGACCCCATCTATGCAAGGATGTAGACAGGATGGAAGCAGTCAGAGGAGGGCAATTAAAATGGTGCAGTGTCTGCATCAGAAACCATATGAAGAGAGAGACTGAGAGAGCTTAATATGTATACCCTTGATGAAAGGAGGGACGGGGGACATGATAGAAACTTTTAAGTACCTCAAGGGAATCATCAAGGTCCAGGAGGGTAGCATCTTTCAGAAAAAGAGATGTGTAAGAACAAGGGGTACAATTTAAAGATAGAGGGGGACAGCTCAGGGGTAATGTGAGGAATTTTTTTCACTGAGAGAGTGGTGGATGCATGGAACCGCCTTTCTGTGGAGGTTGTTGGGTCTAAAACAGTGGGGAATTCAAACATGCATGGGACAGACATAAGGCAATTGTAGTGGGGGTTGCAGGAAGTAGGCTGTTGGTTAACTAGAATCTGCAGCGTATCCAATAGGAAGGAAAAGGGCAGACTGGTTTGGCCAAGTGGTCCTTATCTGCTGTCAAAGTCTATGTTTCTATGTTTCTATGAATCACATGAATCACATCAGGAGAGGTATCTGTTCTCTTTAATTGGCTTTTTAAAGGTTAAAGCAGTAGTCCTACACTGCATTTAAAAACTACAAAGAATCAAGATGTTAAATTTATAGTGCAAGATAGGAGTGATCTTCAAATGATCCCATATCTGTAAATAGAAAGTGCCAATGTACCAAAATATATCTATGAACAGCTACATTTTACCACAGATTATTATTTTCAAGTTGAATAAAAACATATCAATTAAGAATAGTAACAAGTTGAAGCAAAAAAATATCACTCACCAATTAATGGTAAGAGGAGAAATTATAATGGAAGATGACCAATTCAAATACTAACATACTAACATACTAAAATGCCAGCAGAATAGGCCTAATGGTCTTCGTGTCTGCTTGTTTGTCAGCCCCCCACCCTGGGTGCTGACTCATGTCCTCTCACGCCTTCTCTGGCTTTCCTTCCCAGTTCCGGATATTCTTGCTGCATTGGATTTTGCTTCCTGAACCCTTCCCTGTGCCTGTCCCACCCCCTCTTGAACCCCTCCTGTCTCTGCCTCCACCAGCCCCTAGGTAGTGCATTCCATGGCTCTACCACCCTCTCAGTAATAGCACCTCCTTCTTCTCCCTGAATCTTCCCCCTCCTGCTTCCACCCATGCCCTCTAGTGGCCCCTTCCTCCTTCCTTTGAAGCACCTCACTGTTCCTCCCTATTTACCCTCTTCATGTACCTGAAGACCTCTATCATGTCCCCCGGTCCCTTCTCTCCTCCAAAGTGTACATATTTAGCTCTTCGAGCCTCTCCTCATAGGTCCTGTCCCCAAACCCCAAATCATTTTGGTTGCACTCCTCTGGACCCTCTCCAGGAGGTTAATGTCCCTCTTTAAGTGTGGCCTCCAAAACTTCATGAGTACTCAGGTGCGGCCTCACCAAGCAGTTATACAGGGGAGTATCACTCCCTCCCTTCTGGAGGTGATCCCCTAGCGATGCATCCCAGCATCCTGTTTGCCTTGGCTGCTGCCCTCCTACAAGTCTCAGGTTGTTCATCTTGACATCCACCACCACCCCAGGTCCCTCTCAGCCATTGAGACTTGTAGTATTTCTCCCCAGAGTGTACACTTGGCCTGGGTTTCTGGCTCAGATGGAGTACCTTGCATTTCCTGCATTAAACCTCAGCTTCCACTTTCTAAACCATCTTTCCAGAGCCTCCAGGTCCCCCTGCAGTCAATATCCAATGTATTCCCCAATTTATAAGGCCAAGTCATTGATATAAATACTACCACTGCATTGTTAGAAATAAGGGAACTTGCCTGTCCAACAAGATTTCTCATGGGATACTTTCAGTTATCTGTCTAGTCTGGTGATCAAATTAAGGCAAGGCAATTTTATTAATATAGCACCAGTCCCACAGGCTCTGGGCACATTACAATGTACAACTTAGATTAAAAACATATCTGATAGAAACAGTGTAAATAAAAAAGGAAAACAACAGAAGACAGATTACACTACAGCAGTACACCCAAAATTCATGTAAACAAACAAGTTTTCAGATGACACTTAAATATGGCCAACAGAGGGCACCCATCACCTATGGAGGAAAGGTGTCAGCCACTCCAAATGCCCTATCTCACAGGGACTTCAGTAGCAGACAAGAGGTCTGCATCCACTGACCAAAGATAGCTCAGATACAGATCATGCAGGGCCTTGTGAACTAGCAAGCACCCTTGAAATTGATGCACCACCACAATGGCAAACACAGCAGAGCAAGGAGACTCAGCATGATATGCTTAAACTGGGAGGTGCCAGCAACCAGCCAGGCTGACTCATTCTTAGCTGCAAGAGACACAACTTCACAGATAACCCAAGGTATGGAGCATTACAGTAATCCAATCTTGACATGGCTAAGGTGTGAAGCAGTGTTACTGGTTCAGTCAGTTCAAGAAAGGGTTTGATTCTGAACATGTTTGAAAATTGCAGAAGCTACTTTGGACCAGAGCTGACCCTGATATTCTACTAGCAGCTTGGAGTCCACAATGACCTCCAGATTCCTCATCCTATCTGCAACTTCAAGTGTCACACTATCCAAAGAAGGTAGGACTGTGCTACTGCTTGTTGCTGCTGAGTTTAACTGAGCCAGCTCCATCAATAACACCTCTATCTTTATTGGGTTTATTTAAGTCAACTGACCACCGTCCAGTCTTGGATTTCTTTAAGACACTTGCTCCTTTCTGAAACAACTGCACCATTGTTAGGGCCACAAGACACATACAAGTGGGTATCATCATCATAGCAATGAAACCCAAGCCATAGTGCTTAATGATCTCCGCTAATAGCACTACATGGTGACAAACAACATGAGAGCTAAAACTGACCCCTGAGGCATTCTTTAGCAGAGTGCAGCACTGCTCTAGATGAAAGAGCTAAAGTGCACCTGCTGCATCCTGCCAGACAAGTAGGACTCAAACCACCAGAACACCATCCCTGCAAGTCCTACATAGTGCCTCAGATGGACCAATAGAACCCTGTAATCCACCATGTTGAAAGGCAAAGAAAGGTCTAGCTGAACAATGATGGAATGATGCCTGCTATCCCTCGCTAGAAGGAGATCATGATGCACCTTGACTAGACCCATCTCTGTATTATAGCGAGGCTAGAAACTGGATTGAAAAGGTTCATAGATGTCATGTTTCTTCAGGTGTTGTTACAACAATCACCCTGTCTTTCAGGATCAACCTTCTCAGAAATAGAAGGCTTGAAACAGGCCTGTAATTTGAGAGACGTCAGGGTCCAAGGACTTTTTCAGAAGTGTCTTCACCACCACCACCCTTTTCAGGGTGGACAAGAGAATATCCTCCTAAGTGAACACCCAGTGATATCCACAAAAGTTGGACCAAGCAAACCCTGGCACTCTAAGATGGGTCAGCACGGGTCCAATAATACAGTAGTTGGGGTGTAGTACAGAAACCACGTGGAGGATACTCAACACCAATAGTGGCTCAAACTTCTCGACAAAGACAGAGTGCTTCTGAAGGTTTCCAAAATAGTTTCTGCAAGTTAGCTCACCTAAATATATATATATATATATATATATATATATATATAATAAATATATTATAGTAGCACAGTCAAGCCACTATAGTTAGGGTTCAGTGGTCAGTTACATATTTATGTCAAAAGTTTGCGTGTTAATAACTTTGGACCCATTTAACAGATTTGCCTGAAATTTGGTACATACGGTGGGACATGGTAGGTCTCTTGATCTGTAGAATTGTGTTATGGTCTTTCTTTACTAGCTGAAAAATGCAAAAATATCTGTTTTTAGAGGCAGTTTGGGGATTTTGGATGTGGCCCTGTGCAGCTATCATGTAGCATGCTAGTCTGTGAGATGGCTTGTTTGAAAGAGCTTTGGTGGCCAAACATGCCGTTTTTGTTTGGTAAAAATATTGAGGCATTCAAAAGTTATCCACTTTTAAGTTCCCATTATAAGTCAATGGGGAAATTTATATGTATGTTTTGCGAACAAAGAATGGGGTTCTGGCCATCTGATCCCACCTGGCAATAAAAGAATTTAGCAACCTGTGGTTCAAGAATCTTTGTCCCGAGAATTTTCAAAATTCTTTGATCGCGAGAGTCTGCCATTTTTTTTATTTCATGATCGGAAAAACACAAATATCTCGGCTCGGGTCACATCTGAAGTAAAACTTGGATAGGTTTGACTCAAGGTCTCCGATCTATCAAGCTATGCCTTTGGTTTCATCCAAATAGGTCAAAAATAGAATTATAAGCTTTTAAAATATTAATTTGCGGCTCTAACGATCTTTGATCATGAGCCTGCAAATTCTTTGATCGTGAGATTCTTTGATCGTTATCTTGCATCGTGACTTTAAAACACAAATATCTTAGCTCAGCAGTGGGCTAGGGACACAAATGAGGGTGTTTTTTCTCAGGAGGGTCCATTCTATCAAGGAATGGTGTTGGTTCTCTTCAAATCAGTGAACATTCATGTTTCAACATTTTTATTCTTTGATCATGGCGTGCAATTTCTTTGATTGCGAGTCTGCAAATTCTTTGATAGTGAGATTCTTTGATTGCGATCATGCATCGCGATTGAGGGACGAGATGGCCCAATTTAAAAATCAATTTTCTCAGCCCAGGGTGTCTAGGAAGTCAAATGTGGGTGGGTTTTACTCAGGGGCTTCTTTCTGTCAAACCATGGTGGTGGTCTACCAATTCCTTCAATTTTCGATTTGTAAGGTTTTTAATTCTTTGTTCATGAGCCTGCAAATTCTTTGACTGTGAGATTCTTTGACCATGATGTTTGATCAGAAAATAGGGACAAGGTGGCCAGATTTTTTCTAATGGAATGGATAGGGACATTTACTAATCTTTGACACTGAATATCTCAAAACTTGAAATTTGGAAGGAAGAAAGACAACATCCACAGATGTGCATTTTGGTGGTTTGGTCAAAAATATTACAGGGAGGCAAAGTTATGGCACTATGAAGTTGATGCTTCATAGTGCCTGTGACTCTTAACAACCTTGTTCTCCACTTCCTTTCTGCTCTAGTTGTCCCCCCAGCTGGATTCTACCCTCACATCTTGGTATACCCAATGCTGCACTTTTCACCCTCTTGCCACCCTTCCTACATTCCTACCCCCACCCTCTTCCTCTCCCTATGACTCTGGCACTTCTTATCTGTTGTCCATCTTCTCTGACAAATGCCACTGGCTGCCTTGTTACAATGCTACCCTTGAACTGTATTAATCTGTACTCTGTTTGCAATGTCCACATTGTTGTAATGCCTGTCTTGATGTTCCCCATAATTTGTATTTCTCTGATGTGGAACCTTTGTAAAAGAGCCATGGCTCAAAGGTATTTGTAATCCTAGGCCTAGATATTCAAACTGAGCCCAAAATGTGGCAACAGCAGAGCAAGCACAAATCAATTGCACATATGCGCAACAGGCCAGCGATATTCAAACATGGAGCAGAACAAATTGCGCAAGCAGCAAGCGTCTGAATATCGCAAAACTGCGCCCGCCGGCAACCAGGAAGGAAGCTGAGAAGAAGGTTGCGCTTAGCACAACCAGGAAGGGAAGCTGAGCAGTAAGGCTGCGCTTATAGCGCAACAAGGGCAGCCCAGCTGGAGCAGTCCAGAGGTGCCATAGCTAAGCAGAGCCTCCCCAGCAGAGCAATGGAACTGCACAACCAGGGAGGCAGGCTGGGGCCCACCGCCAGCCATGCCACACATGGGCACAGGAACACACTGCAGAACCAACAAGACACCTGCACACCCCAAGCACAGCATCACTGGGGTGGGACAGATGATCTACTGGCCCATCGGGACAAGCCAACAAAGCACAGCAGGGCCATGGCGCCTAACACAACCACTGGCAGGCTGAGAATGCCACACAGGGTTGACAACCACAGTGCACATCAGCCCCCGTATGCAGCACAGCACACCCCTGCACCGTGACCCCAAGACACCACCCATGCAGTGACTGGCACTGCAGGAAACACCATGCATCCTCCCGCACACGCCAACCCGCTGTAGCAGAGAAACATACAAGCCAGACCCACCCTGTGCACCCAGCAGTGGGTGGCAGCAGATGGCAAGACCAACAGAAAGTCACTGCCATGCTGGAGACACCTCCCATGCACACACACGCTGCCTCGCACACACACACACACACACACACACACACACACACACACACACACACCCAGGACCATCCCACCCCAGATGGCATGCACACCACTGCAACTGAGCAACCACAGCCAGCTGCAAATCAGAGACCAACACAGTATTCATATCAAAATATAAATGTATTATAAAACTGTAAATTACAAAACCAACAAAAACATAACTATTTACAAGGGGGTAGGGGTACAAGGTAGGGGTAGGCAAGGGGTAGGGATGAACAATTTGGAGAGGGAAGGCAGGGTGGGAGGGATGGGTGAAGTGGGAAGGAATCCGCCTAGAGCCTAGCAGGCTGGTCCTCTTCTGCCTGGTGCTGCTGTGTCTGGCTGCCTCCTCCGGAGGCCATGGTGCTGGATGCTGGTGAGGATGGTCCTGTTGTCCAAGGACACCTGTGAGCTGCTGCAGTGCCTGCTCTATCCTCCAGAGCACACTGAGGCCTAGGAAAATGGAAACACAGTCAATGGCTGTGACTGACCACAACCCTGAACACCACCCAACCTGCAAGCCCATATAGCCCAATATCCCGCACCTGTGATGGTATGCACCCACCCACAGTGAACATGCACATGGCCATCCCAACCAGGCGGCACCAGCTATGTGCACCACTGCACACACACTGCCCATGTCCATCACAGCACAAACAAGGCTGTCAAGTGATGTGGCAATGTGGTGCGATGCCAGTTACACAGCCATGTGCCCAGTGCATGCATGGAACACCAGTGACCACACACAGACGTGCAGTGACACTGGACAGTGATGAATGTCGCCTGTGTTGTGCATGGTTGTGTTGTGCATGGCTGGTGGTCATGCCCACCCCTCCAGCATGCAATAGCATCCATGATGTAATGATACTCACACTCCGCAAGAAGCTGTGTCTGCTGCTGCTGCTGCTGTGGCTCACCCTTGCTGCACCACCGACTGGCACGGGACCCTGCCACGGCCCTCCCTCTGCGTGCCTGCATCCTCTCAGCCCGGCCTGTGGGAGACAAATGCTGAGAAAAACATCAGTGTGACTCCAAAGCAGACTGCCCCTGCCCCAGTAAGAGTGCCTGCCCACACAGCCAGACCCATGCATCTCACACCTGCACACTGACACAGCCAACCATGTCAGAGCCATCACCTATGCACAGCTACCAAAACACACTCACACCCCTACAGAGATACAGGTGCATAGATGGTACACCCACCTGGCCTAGGCACCACCCCCTCCTGGCACGTGACCGTAGCCGCTCATGCAGGTCAGGCTCCCTCCTGCAGAGGTCACTGTACCTGTGCCAGCACTGCTCAACAGACCGGCACTGCCCAGTGACCCCCACCAGGTCATTGGCCATTTGCAGCCAGACCTGTGTCCTAGCCATGGTGGCTCCTGCCATACAGTGCCCATAGTGGGGCTCTACCAGGAGCCACCAGGTTGGCCACCTCCACGGGCTCCATTGCACTGCCCTCCTCGTGCCATGCTTCCAAGTTTACAGCAAGCAATATGGCCCCAGCTGCACGGCAACCCTACGTGGAAATGTTGCACAATAGACCACCATAGGTTCCAATCGCGCTGTTTGTACAGCGCCATTAATCCACATAGCACTGTCACCAGACAGCGCAATAGGGCCGTGCACATGGCAGCGAACAGCGCCAAGGGGCAAAGGTCGGACACCAGGTCAGGGTCTATGGCGCAAGGCCACGCACAGTGCCATCTGGCGTCTCGCATCCTGCACGACCGACCACCTGCGTGACAGTGCCACAGTGGACTAGTGCGCAGTAGTGCCACAGCGCCATATAGTGCCCAGTGCTGTAGCGCCACTGGCACAATGGTGGCCATGGCCTGAATGCCAATCGCGCGCAGCACGGCATCAGCGTGGCAGGCGCCTGCGTAAGCTACTGGGGCATTGTAATGCAGTGTACCGCACAGTCACAGATCTGCGCTATTGGCTCAGCTGGCTCAACCGTCTTGAGAAAAGTGCAATGGAGCGATATTCAGCTGACACATGCAAATCATCTGATCAGCCATTCAAAGGCCAGTGGCGCGATTTGCATCTCATTACAGTTGCTCCCTCCTAATTTGCATGCATTGCACTATAAAACTGCGACAGTGGGCTGCGCTGGACGGGTCCGGTTACTGCAGGTGAGAGGTGAGTTGCATGCTGTGGGATGTTCTGGACAATGGGCATGGGATAATGCTGCAGACTGCACAGTGACAGGTGTCCACTTCCACCCATACAGCTTGCCATGACCGAGCAGAGACAAGGTGAGGGTGAGGGTGAGGATGGTGGGCGAGGGAGGAGGCCCAACTTCACCACGGCAGAGACTGAGGCCCTCTTCCAGGCCTACCTGGAGAATTAGGCACTACTGAGTGGAAGCTGGGCACCTCTCAGGCCCGTGCAGCTGCATGGGATGGGGGTAGCCCAGGCAGTGAACCTGCAGGAAGCCACCAGCGCTCCGTGCAGGAATGCAAGAAGAAGTTTGGGACAGACCGCGGGAGGGTGAAGGAGAAGGTGGCAGCCCTCAGGGCAGCACATGCTGGCACTGGCGGGGCCAGCCAGCGGTGGTGGAGCTGACCCGGCTGAGGACCAACTGGCTGCAACTACGCAGTGCAGTGCTATTGAGGGCATACCAGGAGGTGGATTCCAGACAGGTGGAAGCCCATCGCTGCATGGTATGACATGGTGGTGGTGTTGGGGTGGAAGGTTGTTCACATGCACTCACATGTCCTCTCTTTCTGTTACATATCCTGTTCATCTTCAGGAGACGGTGGTGGTGGGACCAGGCAGTGAGGATGACCTGCTGGACATGGAGGTGGTCCATCCACCTCTGTCACCAGCCAGCATGCACTGCACCAGCATGCATGCTGTGCTGCCAACTCTGGTGTCGGTGATTTGGGTGTTGGGGTGCACAGCCTGTGTCTCAGCAGTCTGGCATGCAAGCATGCCAGCACGCCAGACTGTGGCTGTAGCACGCACTCGCACCACTGATGATGCAAGGACTGCAATGGGCAGTGACATGTGTGTCTCCATGACGACACACAGCAGGCCAGCATGTGCCCTGGGCCTTGCTGGTTCCAACTTGTGTGCCAGCATGTTGGCACAGTCCCAGGCTGTGCCTGTCAGCACCGGTGGGGCAGCACTAGTGGCTGTGCAGGTGTCTGGCACTGTTTCAGCCACAGCGGTGGAATGAGTTGACCCTGGGGCACAGCGGTTGGAGGGCAGCAGCAGTCACCCACCAGGTCTGGGGTACAGTGTCCAGCAGTGGTACATGCCCACCGTCCTTGATATGCCCATTCCTGGTACTGGTGAACAGCACCCACCCTCAAGGGGTGTTGTGCATCAGGACCTTCAACACCCTGGGGACAGGATGCTGTTGTGGCACAGTACCCATTGGATGAGCACACCCGCCTGCTGTGGGAATCAGTACAGCAGCAGAGGTGGGTTGCAATGTCCGTGGAGGCACTGTCTGTGGCTGTGGAGCGGCACAGCAGGGGTGTGCTCTGGACCATGCAGAGATGGTCCACATGCGGATGGATGGATGTGACCGCCGCCATTGACAGGCTGACCCAGGCAGTGGTCTCTGTCGTGGGCGCGTGGGCACACAGTCAGGTGACCCTGTACCACACACCCCACAGTTCACGCTCCTCCCCTTCCAGTGTCGTGCGACACCAGGCCTGTCGATGCGGGTTCTGCTGTGGGCATCCGAGCACCCCTGGTGCAGGTATGTTCGGCATGCTGCAGACCCCTGTGCTGGCAAGGTCGGCGTTCACGCGAGTGGGACCCCTGGTGGTCCAACAGTGCCACCCATGTGGCCCTGCTCAGCCTGCCAGTGCTGTTGGGTCATGGCGGGCCGCCCATGCATCCCGGTGGCCATGGGACAGTGCTACATGACTAACCTGTCTCCCAGTGCGGGCCCTGTCTGGTGCTGCCCTGTGCAATGTGTGTCATGGTGGACAGTGCACTGCTGGGTGCTCTGCTCAACACGCCGACACACGGACTACCTGCACACCCTCCCAACTTCTGTCCACAGGTGCGTGTGCATGATGATGCCTGCATTGTACTGTACACCAAAGGTGCAAGGGTGCCCAGCATCTGGAAACATGTACTTGGACAGTACAGGTGGTGGGGGTGGTCGGTGGTGCTGTGTGTTAGCAATGTTGGTTCTGCTGTGCTGTGCATCTGCCCATGTACGCTCTGTGCCTGGTGTGTGTGTCCATATGTGTTCAACCCTCCCTGATGGTGTGTTTGTATGCCTGGACCCTTCCAGTCCCTGGCGTCATGCACCCTGGTGTGTTACCCTGTGTGCCTGTGGTTTGCGCCTGGACAGTGTTGGTTGCACATGGCCCCTTGACTTACCTGTGTCATGGATAGTGCTCCTCTGTGATGGTGTCCCGGTGCAGCGGGGCCTGCGGGATCAGTTGGGGTCCCACCATCTGGGGGCTGCTCATCACCATCAACACCGCACCACTGGCGTCCCCATCGCTGTCCCCCTCTTCAACCTGTAGGGCTATCCCACAGTCCTTGGCCATGTTGTGCAGGATGCAACAGGCCAGGAATATCCCCTTGGGGGCTGTACTGTAGGGCACCGCCCGGAGGTGTCTAGGCATTGGAAGCATGCCTTGAGCATCCCAAACACCGGTCTATGATGTTGCATGTGGCGGCATGTGCCTCATTATAGCGTTGCTGCGATGGGGTCATGGGCGCCGGTATGGTGTGAGCAGCCAGGGACGGAGTGGGAACCCGCTGTCACCTGTGTGGAGATAGTGGAGATCAGTGTCATGTTCAGGTCCATTTTGCCCATCTCCTGTGTGCCACTACCATGGCACCTGTGGCATTCCACCCTTGCCCCAAGTTTGCATTCATACATGCGTACTCACCCACTAGATGTCCTGTGGGGATGTCCCCACTCCCGAATCGATGGCACAGGCGCGGACTGATGCCATATGAAGGCATCATGTGCTCTGCCAGGGTGTGTGGCACAGACATTGATTATTCACCCAGTGGCATCACACACCACCTGGCAGTTGACACTGGAGTAGCCCTTCGGTTCTATCGCTGCCCCCATCAGGGCCAGGTGGCATCACGAATGGCCACATGGGTGCAGTCTATGACTAGCACACCAGGCATCGTGCTCCCTGTGGAACTCCGCATGTTTGCTGTACACTCTGCTGTGGTGCTAGGAAATGGATGATAACTCCGCGGCATGTGGGCAGTCCTGAGGAATGGGTGAGGATGCGTGGCGTGGCCGGCTGTGTGATGCCTGTGGTGTCCCTGTCGGGCCTCTGGAAGGTGCCCGTGGTGAGCAGGCACATGCAGGCTGTCACCTTGGTCTCCACTGACAGGCGTGACTCTGTCGTGAGGGTGCCACCATCACATCACTGCACAGCTCACAGAGCCGCCTCAGTATTGCCCTGTTCAAGTCGTACCCGCCCACGATCTCTACATCTGTATACAGCTCATAGCTGATGCGGCGCAGTGTACTGCCTGTTGGGGCGTACCGACCGATGGGCCCTTCCACAGCCTCATCCCCTGCAGCTTGCATTCTCACCCCCTCATTACAGTTTCCATGTGGAAGGTGGCACTATCCATCTCCCTGGCTTCTGCCCCCAGCTGGTGTTGCTGTGTTACCCCGCTGTCCTGACTGCTACTTCCACTGCACGGGCACCCCGGCTGGCCTCTGCAGCCTATGGGCCCCAATGCTTGCCTTGCCTGCCCTAGTCTGTCACTGTCTGTCTGTCTGTCTGTCTGTCTCTCTCTCTACCCACTTGGCATCCTTGCAGCGTTCTTGCGCCGCTTCCTTGAGCCTTTTTATTTTGGCTCATTTCCGCTAGTCTTGATGATTGCCAGCAGTTCCGCTCTTGCGCCAATGTGCAAGTCTTTGAATATCGCATTGCGCTCTTTATGCATGGATCCACACCCGTTGGTTGTGCATGCCTTCCTTTGCATTGTGCTGTTGCTCAGCATGTTTTTGGTGGCACAACTGCCTCCTGCTGAATGCTCGTGAATGGGCGCGCACGGTCTTCGCGGGCGCAGCCTGTGCGCATGGCGCAACCCTTTTGAATATCCCACCCTTAGACTTAATAAATAAAATGCTTTCCCCATAGGATAATATTATGGCATCCACTGCATTACAGGAATTATTTGCGCCCTGCTGCAAAATAACAGTTTGGTCTTTGGGCTGAAATTTGGAGGAAGAAAGCCAACATCCCACTGATGTGCCTTTTGGTGGTTTTGGTGAAGAAATATTACAATGTGGCAAAGTGACGGCACTCTGGAATTGACCTTTTTCCCATAGGAAAACATTATGGCTTCTGTCACATGTTTCAGGGCCCATATCTCGGAAGCGGTGTGAGATACAGACTTTTACGTCACAAAAATGCTTAGTCCCCAAACAGGAGCTAAGTATAAAACTAGCCAGGAAAGTCATAATTCATAAGAAATTTACATTTTTTTCTACATCTTACGGTTTCTGAGATATAAGCAATTTAATATTCCAAGTAATAATTTTCTGCTCCGAGGTCAATTATTATGCTTGCATTCTTTGTTTTCACTGTTTTTCAATGCAGTTTTGGGAAAAGAAGGGTGTGCCCTTTCGTTACTGTGCCAGTTAACGTTTTCAGTTGCACTTCTGTTACCGTTGCATCACGTTCCCATCTGTGCCACCGTGTGTATTCACGGTTTGTGTTTTAGTTTGTGCTTGCATTTCCATTTCTGTTTCATTTGGCATTATTGTTGCTGTTACCATTACCATTTGCATTTGCAATTGGGTGCCATGACCCGTGCATTCACAGTTGCGTTTCCTTGCATTTGTATTTGCGTTTGTGTTTCCTTTGGCATTATTGTTGCTGTTTCCATTATCATTTGCATTTTCAATGCGGTACCATGACCGTCGCCCTAACGGTTTGCGTTTCTGTATGTGCTTGCATTTGCGTTTGCATTTCTCTTTCCTTTGGCATTATTGTTGCTGTTACCATTACCATTTGCATTTACAATTGTGGTTCCGTGACTGTGTGCATTCTGATTTGTGTTTTCATACGCTTGCATTTCTGTTTACTTTGGCATTATTGTTGCTGTTACCATTACCATTTGCATTTACAATTGCAATACCGCTGACCATCTCGCGTTACGGTTTGCGTTTCCATATGTGCTTGCATTTGCGGTTTCTGTATCTGTTTCCTTTGGTGTTATTCTTACTGTTACTCTTACCATTTGCATTTATGATTGTAGTACCGTGTCCGTGCCCATTACAGTTTGCATTTCGGACATGCTTGCATTTGCGTTTATGTTTCTGTCTGCTTTGGCATCACTTTGCAGTTGCATTGTATTACCTAGCACCTGTTTGAATTAGCACTTGTAATACACACAGTTGGCGGCTGGCCATAGAGGTAAGAGGTGGGCTGTGCCAGTGCGCCCAGCTGGGGAAGGGTGGGGGTGGTGCTGGGTGGGCTGATGTGGTGGGTGGGTAGTACTAGACTGCCAGGAAATAGTACATGCTTATTTTTTCATTATGATGGGTGGGCACTAGACTATCAGGTATATGAATAATACTAATAATAATTAAATACAGATTGGGGCAGCTAGACTACCAGGGATATAAACAACAAATATAAATAAATAGACATGGGGCACTAGACTACCACAGATAAAATAATGAGATATTAATAAAATACACATTGGGGGGCCACTAGACTACCAGGGATACAGAGATCTTTATGTATATTATCATGATTGGGGGAGGGCAGCTAGACTACCAGGGTTATTGAAAACTTATGTTTTGTTATTCATATGGGGCAGTATAAGTCTCCTGATCAAACTCTACCCTGATATAACTGTGTAGGACACCTCTGGGCTACAGAAAACAATTTAAAAATCTGTCCATCGTACCTCCCTCGCGATGCTTGATTGTGATCAAAGAATCTATGCAATCAAAGATTTTGCAGGCTCATAATCAAAGATCATTAGCAAGCCATGAATGAAGATTTCAAAACCTCAAAACTCTATTTGTGGGCCAATTTGGATAAAACCAAAGCCATGGCTCGAGATAGGGGGTCCCCTGAATAAAACCCATCCCAAGTTTTACTTCAGAAGTGACACCTGAGCCGAGATATTTGTGTTTTCAACTGGAAAACTGAAAACAAAATGGGGACCTCATGATCAAATAATTTTAAAATCCTCATGGACAAAGATTCTTGAACATGAGGTTGCAAATTCTTTGACTGCCAGGTGGGACCAGATGGCCAGAACCTCATTTGTTGTTCATAAAACATACATATAAATTTTCCTTTGACTTATAATGGGAAATTAAAAGTGGCATAAATTTTGAATGCCTCAATATTTTCACCAAACAAAAGGGCATGTTTGGCCACCAAAGCTCTTTCAAACAAGCCATCCTGCAGAGTGGTACACCACACAACAGCTGTGCAGAGCCATGTCCAACATCCCAAAAGCTGCCTCCAAAATGGATAATTTTGCATGTTTCAGTGCTTTCGTGTGCAAAGACCATAAGGTCAATTGAAACACAATTTAGTAAATCAAGAGATCTACTATGCCCCACAAGTGTACCAAATTTCAGGCAAATCCATTGAACAGGTCTAAAGTTATTAATGCCCAAATTTTTTGACTTTAGTATGTAGTGACATGAACCCTAACTATAGTGGGCGCAACTGCGCCACTATATGTTATATGTGTGTGTATATATATATATATATACACACATATAGATATATAGATACATAGACAGTGTCAACAGATAAGGGCCTATAGCCCACTCAGTCTGCCATTTGAGCTAGTAAGTTCAGTTTATGTTTTCCTAGAAGTCTGTTGCCCCTCCCTGACCTCCAGAATTTCTTTATGTCTATCCCATGCATTCTTAAATCCTATGATTGTTTCAGCCCCACCACTTCCTCTGGCAGGGTGTTCCACTTGTCCACCACCCGTTCTGTGAAGAAATTCTTCCTCACGTTTCCTCTGAATCGTCCTCCCTCAAGTTCATCCTGTGCCCCCTAGTCCTGGAACATCTTTTCATTTAAAAATAGTGTATTCCTGCACCCTGTTCCTCCCTGTAAAATACTTGTATGTCTCTATCATATCCCCTATCCCCCTCTCCTCCAGGGTACATTTTCAGTTCCTTCAACCTGTCCTCCATAGGACTTGTGATGCAATCCATGTACCATCTTTGTTGCCCTCCTCTGAACCTTCTCTACCCTGTCTATGTCCTTACATAGGTAAGGTCTCTAGAACTGTACATTGTACTCCAGGTGGGGCCTCACTAGTGTCTTGTATGGTGGAATTATGACCTCCTTTTTCCTGCTGGTGATGCCCCTGCCTATGCATCCCAGCATCCTATTTGCTTTACCTGCTGCCTTGTCACTGTTTCCCTACCTTGTGGTAATCAGAGATGATAACCCCAAGATCCCTTTCCTGCTTGGTGCATGCTTAATCCTCACCCCAAATGATATATTGTGCCAGGGTTTTGTGCCCCATATGCATTATCTTGCATTTATTTGCATTGAATTTCAACTGCCACACCTGACCATTCTTCAAGTTTCTGCAGGTCCCTTCTCATTCTGTCTATACCCTCTGGTGTGTCTACTCTGTTACAGAACTGTGTGTCATCAGAAAACAGTGAAATTCTGCCTTCTAGGTCCTGCACAATGTCACTGATGAAGATGTTGAATAGGACCAGTCCAGCACTGATCCTGTGGTACCCGCTGGTCCTCTTCCCTCTGTGGAGAGACAGTCATTTACCACCACCCTCTGTGTCCTGCGCCCAGCTAGTTACCTACCCACCACACTACTGTCCTGCCCACACCCATATTCCCCAGCTTGTGTAATAGTCTTCTATGTGGCACAGTGTCAAAGGCCTTGCTGAAGTCCAGATGAGGCCATGTCCACTTCCCTCCCTGATCCACCTCCTATTCACCTGGTCAAAAATTCAATGAGGCTGGTCTGACATGAACTCCCTGGTGAAACCATGCTGCCTTGGGTCCTGTAGTCCATTGACAACCATATGTTCCACCAATCTCTCCTTCAGTAGGTGCTTCCATGATCTTCCCCACTACAGGGTGAGGCTGACTGATCTGTAGTTCCCCGCTTCCTCTTTGTTCCCACTTTTGTATAAAGGCCACATCTACTGTCCTCTAGTCTTTGGGTACCTCCCTGTTTCCAGTGATTGGCTAAACAGGATAGCCAAAGGTTCAGCCACCACCTCTCTTAGTTCTTTAAGGACCTGGGGTGCACCCATCTGGCCCCATTGCTTTATCAACTCTTATTACTTCCAGTTCCTTCAGGACCCTTTCTCGTGTAAAGGGACTTGTGTCCATTTGGCACCATTCTCACCCTTGTACTCCCTTCAGACCCATTACCCTCCTCTTACTCAGTAAAGGCTGAGCAGAAATACCTGTTCAATATGTCAGCTTTACTGTTGTCATCCTCCATGTGGCCTCCATCCTCCCCTTCAGTCTCACTATCCCTCCCTTTGCCTTTCTTTTTCACTTATGTACCTGTAAAGGTTTTGTCCCCTCTACCCACTGATTTTGCAATGTGTTCTTCTGTCTGAGCTTTGGCTTCCCTTACTGACCTCCCTGCCTCCTTTGCTTCTCCTGGTACTTCTCCCTATCCCCTTCTGTATATGCTGTATAAAATATATATGACATATATATATATATATATATATATATATATGACAAACTCTGATCAGAGCCAACATTGTTACTAATGCATTATTCTGACAAAGGATATAGAATTAATTATTAATTCCACCCAGATATTTGATTAGTGTTTGAAAGGATGGGAGCATTTGTTGATTAACATAGGCATGACAGGTATGCAATGCTCAGTCGTTTGATTTTTCTCCCCTTTGCTTTATTTATTATTTATTTATTTATTTATTTAGTCTTCTTTCTTTCTATGCACTTTTCTTTGCCTCTTTAATCTCCTTTCTTTACTTGTTTCTTCCTCAGTTGTCATCCAAATTGTATAACTATAACAATCTTGAGGACAGAGGACAGTAGACAGCCCATCTGCGGGCTTCCCAAGCTGCTTCTGTGGCCCTGGCTCTCTCTGAGTAGGCCACAGCTAACAGACTCCACCGACTGACCCCGGAGATTCAGACAGTCCATCTGCAGGTTTCCAGCTGCTTCTGTGTCCTGTCTCTCTCCGAGCAGGCCACAGCTAACAGACCACCTGACTGACCCCGTGCAGATTCAGACAGCCCAACTGCGGGCTTCCCAAGCTGCTCCTGTGGCCCTGACTCTCTCTGAGCAAGCCACAGCTAACAGACCACCCGACTGACCCCCGGACAGATTCAGACAGCCCATCAGCGGGCTTCCCAAGCTGCTCCTGTGGCCCTGCTCTCCAAAGCAGGCCACAGCTAACAGACCACCCAGCTGACCCCGGACAGATTCAGCTGAGGAACTGCCACCCAGGTTCCAGCTCCTAATACAGGATTCCCAGCTACTGGGTGGTCGGTGCCCTCAGCCGATGCTCAAGACTGCAGATATGGACCCAAGGCCCTACAAGGTACTGCAACTTCCGCAACCAACTGGATTGTGAGCACCCTCTAAGACCACGCCTAATTGGTCCCTGGCAAAAGCCGGCTTCTGCTCTTGATTTTAAACCCTGAAAATGTTTATGTTGGGACAAATGTTAAAAAGCTGAAGTATTAACCCAGTCTGTAATTAAAAGGACTTGAACTGTGGTTTGGGAAAGAAATCTAGTGTTTACAGCCCTTTCTCTGCATACGTGCACTGGCCCTAGACACTTTTGGGCGCCAAAGTAATACACGTCCTTTCGTTCTGCAAATCTTGGACTCCCCACTGTTCTGTCTAACCCTTTATGCAAATCCCTTTATTAATCCTCCCTGTCCTTCTCTCTCTCTCAGCTGAGGAACTGCCACCCAGGCTCCCAGCTCCTAAAGCCATGGGATTCCCAGCTACTGGCAGTCGGTGCCCCTCAGCCGATGCTTGAGACCCATGAACACAGATCAAGGCCTTACAAGGTATGACAACTGGCCTTAGCTTTTAGACCACCCTCCCCCACCTCCGCTGATTATTAAGTACAGTAGCTCCCGCCATAATATTAGTCCACATCCTCTGGCGCAGTGCCCCACCGATAGAGACTTAGCTCGTGATCCCCTCTTCTCTGTCCAGCCTATGAGATCCAATTCTCAGGGCCTCACCTTACTAAAATATATAGACTCTCCTTGGCTGTGCCTTCACCACTAAATATTTTTGATGCCATCAAATTCTGGTCAATCTGGATCAGAAAGCTACTGATAAGCTGCATTAATCCAGCAACCTCACTGGCCCCTGGGCTAATTGAGGTGGCTCCTTTTTGAGGTACCATCATGTCGGGCCCTGTATGGCTCCTTATACTGCCCCTTCTTCTGCTGATAGCAGCTACCCGGCATTGGACACCTGAACTACCATCATGTTTGGTCTACAATGGCATCTTGTGCTATATACCACATGGCAATTTATCCTTAATTGCCTCCGTGATTCAAGTACCAATACCTGAACCCTGTTCTTGGACCACACATACCAGTAGTACTTATAACTCCCCACCCAAGGCCCACCTCCCACCTTGCAGACTTCTATCTCCTCCTGCCTATTACAGTAGGGGTACTAGCTCTTGCTACAACAGATCAGCTCTTCTATGGTGGCTACTTTCCAGTCCCTAAAAACATCAGATGTACTAGGCAGGAGAAAGGCAGGAATTACAAGCTTATAATTAGCACTCTTGAAAAAATCCTACTTATCCTCCTGCTATATTCAGGCAACACAGAACTCAACCCTGGCCCCCAGAAGCTATTGCTTCACCAGCAGAACAACAAATTTAAAAGGAATAAGCTTCTTGCATATTAATGTATGTAGCCTCCTTAAAAGATAACCTTAATACAAACCTGGGTAAATCATACCTCTCCTGACATACTTGTGATTTCCGGAAACTTGGCTTAGACCCAGCACACTGATGAAAGTAAACATCCCCAACTATGCCTTGTTCAGAGCTGATAGGCATGCCAGAGGAGGAGGTAGCTATCTACATTAAAGACACATTTATGCCTTCTGCTTATCCTTGGCATCTGTTGCCAGCAAATTAGAATGCCTAATTCTCAAAGTGGAAATTACACAGACTACTGCACTCTGTATAGTAGGATGCTACAGACCACTGTCTGCTGGCCTACAGCTTGTGTCATATCTAAGTGACAAGTTGGGACAGGGGCTGCCAGAAACTATTATTTAGGAGACCTCAACTTTGACTAGCTCTCTAACACAGCTGCCCTTGCATCCTTCTGTGATGAACATGGGCTGACGTAACTTATTACTGAACCAACACACCCAAACGTGAAGAACCCCAGTAAAGTACACTTTTGGATGTGCTAATGGCGACAAACCTCATCTCTTCTCCTACACTGATTTCTTCTCAGATGCCAGCGACTATTGTTTTATTTGGGAGTAAGATCCACCAACAACCCAGCACCCATCAGCAAGTTCTCTATGAAGAGATCCAGGTGCAGCTTCAATGAACATGCCTACCTAAATGAGTTTAAGCACTCCCTCAGTGGCAAGATTTCTACCTGGCCAAAGCGATTACGTCAGCTACAATATCTTCCACAAAATTCTATCAAGGGCCCTTAATAAGTATGCTCCCTGATTAAAGTTCGAACTAGGACCAAAACCTGTAAATGGTTCACCCCACAGATCAAGTCCTTGCTTCTAGAAAGAGATAAGCTCTGGAAAAAGCTCACAGACTGAACACTGCAGAGGATTGGAATCAGTTCAGGAGACTACGAATTTATGTACCAAAACAATCAGAGAATTGAAGGCCACCTTCTTCAAATACGAACTCGTCTCTGCCACAAAGAGCCCAATCAAGCTCTGGAACACAATCTATGATCTGCTAGGCCACTTCACAGGAAATTCACTGCTGACCAAGATTACCTCTGGCAACTCGACTATAACTGAAAAGATGGATATACTTAGTGCATTCAATAACCACGTTGCTACTGCAGGCATGGCATTTGATAACGCCCCTCTGCAAACATACTTCGCTCCCAGACTGCCAGCCAACTGCCTGAAACTCCAATAGCTTCACTGCCTTTCTCGTTTCAACCTGCCTCACTGAAAGAGATGAAGGACTTCTTGCTTCAGTTGGATACTAGAAAAAGTACTGGGGCCAACACCTTGACCCTTACTTCCTAAAATTGCCTACCACATACTAGCAATACCCGTCACCCACCTTTTAACTTATCCCTGTCTCAGGGCACCTTACCACCTATATGGAAGACAGCACATGTCATACCACTGTTCAACTCAGGTGACCCTGGCGATCTCAATAACTACAGGCACGATTTCTCTCCTTCCGGTCCTGTCCAAGCTCCTAGAGAAAATTGTAAATGCACAGCTGAGGACTCACCTTGAGTCTAGCGACTGCTAAATCATATGCAGTCAGATTTAGAGCTAAACATAGCACTATATCAGCCCTCGCCAAAGTTACTAATGACTGGCAGTGTAATCTTGAGAGCAAAAACTTTATTTGTGGTGTTTTCCTTGATCTAAGCAAGGCTTTCGACACTGTCAACCATTGTCTGCTCCTCTCCTCCCTTCAAACCATAGGTGTGGAC
The DNA here is from genome assembly GCA_016271365.2 of Neoceratodus forsteri. Classification (NCBI taxonomy): domain Eukaryota; kingdom Metazoa; phylum Chordata; order Ceratodontiformes; family Ceratodontidae; genus Neoceratodus; species Neoceratodus forsteri. Next base: position 1,026,293,556 of record CM028129.1, read on the forward strand.
CCCTCCTCTCTGCACTGGTTTACTGACTATCTTACAGGCGCCTTAAACAAGTTAAAGCCAAGAAGACCTGTCCCCTTAAAAACTCTGCAAAGAAGGTACCTCAGGTTCTATATTAGGGCCCTTACTTTTGCAATCTACATTAATAACATCAACTACTGTATAAAAGAAGCCAACATACATCTGTTTGCAGATTATACAGTTCTCTGCATGAGTCACCCAACACCTGAAGCTGCCTGCAATGACCTACAGTCAGAATTCAACTTTTTGCAAAGCCAACTCCACTAAAAAGCTACTCCTTAATGCCAAAAACTAAAGTGATGGTCCTCTCCCTTTTATCTGTACGGCTAACCCTGTGTCAAGTGGACAGTTCCCCAAATTACCACAGTTCTAGGTGAAAAACTAGAATTTGTTACAAAATTCAAGTATCTGGGAATTTGGGTAGACCAAAGCTCTCCTTCATTGAACATATCGAGGACTTGCTAAAACGACTTGGCAAGGCTTGGCCTGATTTTTAGAATCAACCAATTTCTCACCAGAGATGCCAAGAAACAACTGGTCCAATCCATTTTCCTATCATTGGTTGATTATGCTGATTTCCTCTACAGCCAATGCCCCAACTCTTACATGGCTAAACTGGACACACTCTACCATTGAGCACTGAGGTTTATAATGGGACTTCCTTCGACATGCATCACTGCACCCTATATGTGGCAGTGGGGTGGACATCACTAAAGTTCAGGCGCCACAGAAACACCACTCTCTGGACCTATAGAGCCATCTCTAATAAGCTGCCTTACTATATCTCCTGATGTCTTCCCCTGAGTATAATTGGGAAACGCATCAAGAAGTTCCTCAGCTATTACACTTAAAGTACCCAAAGCAAAATCCCGCTTCAGCAGGGCAGCCATAAGCTTCGTGCTACCTACCTTATGGAATGATCTACAATAAAACCCTCAAATTAAGCACTCTGATAGGTATAAATGCCTTCAAGATGCTTTATTTCTGTACAATCAGAGAAGTATGTAACTGCTTCACCCACTCAGACCCAGTACTGGTGTCTGCACTGGTATATCTATGCCCAGACCCAATTTTAAGTACTGACCCCCAGCTTGCTCCTCACAAGTCTAATTGTTCTCTCTTATCCCCTGTCTTATCAACACTAGGCCCGTCCATCCCCTATCCTTCCTTTCCCAACCTCGGCTAGAGCTCACTACCCTTGAGTTGTGACAGCCTACCATGCCCCATACTTTATAGCATTCAGTCCTGGGGCTCACACATACTCCTTTTCTCCATCCACCTTCTCACATCCCATTTTACCAACTCCTCTGTGCACCATGCCCTCCTAGCCTTTCTCCCTACCTCCTCCCTTCCTCCCCACCTTCGCCTCTACCTGGTGTATTTTTTATTCTTCCATTACTTCCTCCTGCAACCTTAGATAACCTGCTTTATCTTCCTATAGACACTTCTATGTATGTAAACACCCTGTAATCTGTACAATATCTGTATAATTCTATGTACATATGAACTTCTTTTCTTCCTCTCTGTAAACAGTATTATCTGTATTGCCTTGTAAATACCTGTGTTGACCTGTATATACAATTGTATCATGCTCCACCCAGGTCCATCTTGCAAATGAGCTTCTGCTCAACAATGAATGCCTGGTTAAATAAAGACTTGATTGACTGACTGATTGATTGAGTAGCAGCTGGAAGAATGGGTGTGTTGCAAAAGCATACTGTCTCAAAACAAAAGGCAGAGGCATGCCCATGCATTAATTTTTGTGAGAACACAGTTCCATCAGTAATTCTGGAGTTTTGGTGACCTATTGCTTGTGTCTTACTGAACCCTTTCCTATCAATCACACTAAACATTATTCCAATGAGCATGACACAAAAACATCAATTATACTTTCTGTCTGCATCATTATGACATTGTATTTATATTACAAATTGATATAGTTTACCTTTTAGTTATCTTCATACTGTATTCTTTCCCATTATGTTGTTTAGAAATGGATAATGGTGTTGAATTTTTAAAATACAACCTTTTTGTTTATGTATGATTATCACCTTCCATTCTTATTCATTTATAAAAGTGTATGTGTTTTTGTTTTCTTTACTTTTGCAAAGTTAGATCATATTCAGTCAGCATTTCTGTGACCCTCTACTCTAGTATGACTGAGTGTAGCAAAACCTTTATTGTACCATCACGTGACTATCTCAGTATACATTGACCTACATGGCACCATTCACTTTAAAGGTAAAAGTTAAACAGAGATTCTCACTTCTGACAACCTGTTGATATCCTTGAGGCAACACAAAGTGAGTTTTGTTTGCTCTTTATCCTGAGGCAAGAAAAAGAAAAGGCAATCCAGTAAAAGAGGCAATTAATCCTTTCTGCTGCTTTGTGTGAACTTTCTGTTTTCAGATGGAGCATTCATCTGTGTAATTCCCAGCTTATTGTTGTTACCTGTACTTATTCATTAATTGTTCTCATCTGAGTGTGACTGATCAATAAGAGATGTTTGCCCAAGTGGTAAACATAAAACTGAACTTAGAGCAAAGTAATGTCACAATTCTTAGGCATTGCATTCTACAGGCATCTGCCCAGGAAGACTTCAAATCATACACAGGACTTAATTATCGAAAGGGGTAGAAAAGGAAAAGGATGTTCAATTTCTGACATCTCCAGTTTCAGAAACATTTATATTTAAAAATAAACAGAACCTGTGTGCAATCTAAGATAGTGAGAAAAGTTACTCATAAACAAGCATTTTAGTTATTTATTTGTATGACTGATGTTTTATGCCCCCACCACTTGGCTGTCCACTCTTTTGGGCCACCTATGGCCCCGACTGGCCAAGTCATCCCATCCCCATCCTGGCTGTTACTCTCCCAATCCATGACCCAGCGCACTCCAAAGTATGCCTTCATTGGGAGTCCCTCCTGGGCCCCTGGGAGAGGGAGACTGGGGTTCAACCTTGACCTGGGCATGGGGCTATGGAGGAAGCTGGAGAGGCATCTGCCAAGCTTTATGGTGGAGGGACACAGCAACTGTAATCTGGTTGACTGAGCAGCCATTTTGCAGATTTCCTACACCCACCCAAAAGTGGCATTATTCATGTGGTGGCCTGACTGAACACACTGCAGCATGTGGTCACCCACACCACAAAGTCTGTCACCACTACATCCACCAGGAACCACTGCAGAGTGATGCAGGCTCATGCTTACCCCTCCAGGGAGAAAGCATCCAATAGATGCTCCCTAGCCCTCCCTGCTAGACTCTGCTCCTGACATCTTGGGCTCAGGATTGAATCCAGGTCACCAGTATGCAATCCTCATCACTTGGTGCCACAGAGCTGGCACATCTGGTTTTAATTGTTTAATCACAAAATGATATATATTTAGAGCTGTTCAATAATATCTCAACTTTTAAAGCATATTGTGTGTGTGTGTGTAAAATATTTTGGGATGTAACAGAGGGCAAGCCAGGAATTGTTTACCTATAGTCAGTGGGATGTATGTATTACAGCACAGGGCAGTCACGGCATGTAATACATAGAGCTTTGAGCACAATATACTTAAGACTGTCACCACATCTAAATCACAAAGGGAAAGGATAGAGAATGCTTAAATAAGCATGAAAGAATAAGTGGTGTGGGTGAGAGGAGTAGAGAAAAGAAAGCTGGCTGTGCAAACCAAGTTTATTATTGCAACAAGATGTTCAGACATTCACTGCTTGCCCTCTTTGCATATGAATAGCAGCACCACGCATTGCTCTGCTTAACGCAATAAAATAGTACTGTATGTTGGGGAGGAGGGAGGTATAGAAGAAGGAAATACATTATAGTGAATGAGAGGATGTGGACAGATTCCACCCCTTGTAAAACACAGGGCAGTACGCCAATTCAGCTAATGGTTACAGTGAGGCAATTATAGTGAAGCAAAATCGTGACTACAATTACAGTGACTTTAGCATTACAGCAACTGCAACATTTCAGCAATCCTCTGATGTCAATGAGTGACTCGGAGGATGTTATTTTAGAAATTCTGGGGTTTGGGGTGCAGCCCCATGAAGTGAGAAGTGCAGCCCCACAATAACAAGCAGCAACAATATGAATAGTGAGATTGCTTGCCTTCTCTAGGAAGTACATGGATGTTTATTCCATTTCAGGCAAGTGATTTGGAGGCACATACAGCAGTTCCCAGCTATACATACAAGGTATGTGCATGATACCAGCTGTGCTGTCAATACTCAAATCGCTTTCATTAGCATTTGTCCCCAAGGAGGTTGTTGTACAGGCATTCAAGGAATTGTTGCAGATCTGAATATATTAAGCTGAATAGTCCCTCGCTCAAGTTGCCGTCACTAAAATTTATGTCACTATAATTAAAGCTGAAATTGCACTCGCTGTTTTAATGTAGCTGAAAACGAGATGGAACCCAACACAGCTGTGTTGTATTAAGACCCTGGTCAAATCAGGTAGTGAATGAAAGGATGTGACAAATTCCACTCCTCTTTGTGCTGCACTGGAATTTCCTTCACAGATCCTTTCTTCTGATAGTAATACATCAGTATTGCGGCATCACAATGCAGCCATAAAAGGACTTAAATGTGAGAAATTGTAAGTGCATCACTAGGATCTGGCTTGGAATAGGTTTCTTGACAGGAAAATCTTGTGGTACCTTTACTATCCTTGCCTCCTTTTGCCTCTGTAAGCAGGGAAGAGATTGCTTGCTTCTTTGCAGTCCCTGTCCTGAAATGAATAGGTAGGAGCTCAGCATGGGAGGAGGCTACTTTTACTTTCCTCCATTCCTGCATTTTGTTTTCCTCACGCACGTCTCTGCAAGTAGACTGCTCAATGACAATAAAAAGTCCAAGGAAACCTTTATCTATCTTTGGACTGTTTTTTTTGTTTGTTTTATGATTCATAATGTAGCTAAATAAAGGTATTCATTTTCATCTCATAGCAAGAACTTTGAAAAATGTACATTTGATAAAATGTTGTGCTGTGGTCTGAAATTACATGAATGTTTTGTGTGTGGTTCCAAATTTTGGGGACCAGTAGCTCTTAAGCAAGAAACCCTGCACAATTTCATTTTTCATAGTTTTGAATGTTAGATTGTTGTAGGCAGTATAAATTAATTAGTGTAGATTATGTGTCTACTTTTTGAAAGGTAGTGTATTTTTTTATTTTGGAATATTTATTTAAATTTAAATGAACAACATAACATCTGGAAAAGATAGTGGCAATATATAGATGTAAAACATTCCTAGAGTATAAATATATAAATACATAAAAACAAAGACCTTAAGCTCCATCAAGCTATTTCCCAACCAACTCAGTGGTTATAACCAGGTGTAATCCCTTGTTCTCTAGCTGCTGATCTATTATTTGTTTAAAGACATGGATGTTTATACTACCTCAGAGTCAAGGCATGGCAAGGAATATTTATTTGATAGTGCCCTATCCCAGGAGCTCAGAGCACTGTACAAGTCATATAAAAAGAAAAACTAAGAGCTAAGGCTGGCTCAGGGATCAATGAAGGGGAAAGGACCTCTTCAAGTATATAAAGAAAAAAAACAGCAGGGATAGGATAGTTAGGATTAAGAGGGAAGTAAGATGGGCACAAAATAATGAGTATAAGGTGGAAGCACTAAATGAAAACTTTAGATCTGTCTTCATGTGGGAAAAGGAAGGTCCTATATCACAAGGGAAACTAGGAAGGAGACATGGGGTGGGGATGATTTTAATGGGGAGAGCAAGGTTGACAGAGTTGTACAGGGTCTTAGGGACCTTTGGGTGGACATGGCACCTGGCACGGCACCCAAGAGTCTTGAGGGAACTGGCAGAGGTAATAGCAGACCCCCAGCAGACCTATTTAACACCTCACTGGAGAAATGGTGCATGCCTCAGGACTGGAGGACAGAATATGTAGTGCCACACCACAAGGAGGGCCCAGAAATGAGCCAGGTAACTGTAGACCAACAAACCTTACCTTTATAGATGACACGTTAATGGAGACTATTCTAAAGGAAACCCAGGTCACATTCATTGAGGTAAATGGTCTCCAGGATGATTGGCAGCATGGGTTTGTCAGGGGAAGATCATGCCAAACCAGCCTGATAGCTTTTTGACTGGGTCACAAGGTCACTGGACAGGGGCAGGAGCTGGACGTCCTATATCAGGACTTCAGCAAGATGTTTGATTCAATGCCACATAGCAGGTTGATCATAGAAACATAGAAACATAGAATTTGACGGCGATAAGGACCGCTTGGCCCACCCAGTCTGCCCATTTCCCTACCTACTGGATAAGCTGCAGATCCTAGTTAACCAGCAGCCTACTTCTTCCTACCCCACCCCCAGAATTGCCTTATGACTATCCCATGCATGCTTGAATTCCACCACTGATTTGACTCCACAACTTCCTCCGAGGCCATTCCATGCATCCCAACCCTCTCTGTGAAAAATACTTCCTTAAATTACCTCTGAGCCACCCCTCCTCTATCTTCAAATTGCTCCTCTTGTTCTTGCACACCTCTTTTGAAAGATGCTACCCTCTTGGACTTTGTTGATTCCCTTGAGGTGCCCGAAAGTTTCTATCATGTCCCCCTCTCCCTCCTTTCCTCAAGGCTATACATGTAGCTCCTTAAGTCTCTCTTCATATGTCCTCGGTGCAGACCCTGCACCATTTTAGTTGCCCTCCTCTGGACAGCTTCCATCCTGTCTATGTCTTTGCGGAGATTGGGTCTCCCAGAACTGCACACAGTACTCCAGATGGGGTCTCACCAGCTGTCTGTACAGAGGGATAATAACTTCCTGTTTTCTACTTGTGATGCCTCTCCTATGCATCCCAGTATCCCCAGCCCTCCTTGCTGCCTTCTCACATTGCTTGCCCACCTTTAGGTCATCATATGACTACCCCCAGGTCCCTTTCCATTTTTGTTGTTGTTAGTATCTCACCCCCATTGTGTACTCTTCCCTGGGTTTTTGTTTCCCAGGTGCATTACCTTGCACTTCTTAGCATTGAATCTAAGCTGCCATACATTTGACCATTCCTCTAACCTTGCCAAGTCCCTTCTCATCCTTTCACCCCACCTGTGCATCAACTCTGTTGCAGATCTTAGTGTCATCTGCAAAGAGACATACTTTCCTTCCAGTCCTTCTGCAATGTAAACATAAAGACATTGAAGAGACCAGTCCTAACACTCTGAACCCTGCGGTACCCGCTAGTAACCCTCCTTTCTTCTGAGTGGACTCCATTTACTATTACTCTCTGTGTCCTATTTTCCAGCCAATTCTTTACCCAGGCTGTCATCTTGGGACCCACTCCCAGGCTGGCTAACTTATATATTAATCTTTTGTTGGGACTGTGTCAAATACCTTGCTAAAGTCTAGGTAGGCCATGTCCACAGCCCCTCCCTGATCTACTACTTTGGTCACCCAGTCAAGAAATCTATCAGATTTGTCTGGCATGGCCTTCCGCTGTGAATCCATGCTGCCTAGGGTCCTGTGCCCTTCTGGCCTCTAGATGCTGCGACAATTCTTTCCTTTAGAAGTGATTCCATCATTTTCCTATCACTGAGGTTAAACTAACAGGTCTATAGTTTCCTGCTTCTGCCTTGCTTCCACTTTTGTGAAGGGAATCACATCTGCCCTCCTCCAGTCCTCGGGTACCACCCCATCCTCCCATGATTTGTTAAAGAGGGTAGTCAGTGGTGTCACTAGTTCTATCCTTAGTTCTTTTAGAATTCTGGGATGAATCCCATCAGGCCCATTGCTTTGTCCACCTTCAGTTTTAGAGTTCTTTCAGAACCCTTTCTTCTGTAAATGGGCTGGTATCAACTTCTGTATCCAGAGTGTTACTACTGTTTGTTTTGTACCTCCCCTCTTCCTCTGTAAATACTGAGCAAAAATATTTGTTTAGTATCTCTGCCTTCACATTCTCCCTCTGCCCACCCTCCTCCCCTTTATTAAGCCTCACTATCCCTCCCTTGGTCTTCCTTTGCTCTCTGATGTATCTATAAAAGGTTTTATTCCCCTTCTTAACTGAGTTGGCTATCTTTTCCTCAGTTTGGGCCTTTGCTGTTCTGACTGCCTTCCCAGCCTCCTTTTGCTTTACTGAGTACAGTTCTCTGTCCTGCTCCTGCTGCGATTCCTTGTACTTCCTGAATGCTTTCTTTTCTCTTGAACCTTCACTGCCACTTCCTTTGAGAACCATAGTGGTTTCTTACATCGTCTTGTTTTGTTTATTTGCTTCACACAAAGGCTCGTTACCTCTGTGATGGCAGTTTTATTATTCCCCATTGTTCTTCCACCTCCTTCCCACCCATTTGCTAGTGCATTCATGAAGCACTCACCCATTTTAGCAAAGTCAGCCCTCTAAAGTCCAGTACTTTTGTCTTTATGCGGCTTGACTCTATTGCTGTGTTGATTGTGAACCATACTGTTTGATGGTCGCTAGTTCCCAAATGGCTGCCCACTTCTACATCTGTGATCCTCTCTCCATCTCCATTTGAGAGTATCAAGTCTAATATTGCTCCCTCTCAAGTGGGCTCCAGTACTAGTTGTCTAAGGCATGCCCCTGTAGGGCATCTAGAATAACTGCACTCTTGAGTGGCAGCTGGACTGCGCTCCAGTTAACATCGGCATATTCAGATCACCCATCAGCAATATCTCCCCTTTTCTGCCATTCTAAGTATACTTTCTATCATTTCCTTGTCACTTCCTCCCCTGAGAAGGGTCTGTCTCTAACCCTGTGCGGATTGTGGTGCCATTGCCTGTCTCCAAATTTACCCACAGTGCTTCTTCTCCTCCTGTTTACCCTTTTGTTCTGTTGCTTTTATTCCTTCCCTTATGTAAAGAACTACTCCTCCCCTCTTTTACCCTCCCTGTCCTCCCCTGTAGATAGTGTATCCTGGTATGTTTACATCCCAGTCATGGTTTTATGTGTACCATGTTTCTGTGACTGCCACGATATCCAGATGTTCCTCCTCCATCAAGGCCACTAATTCAGGAAGCTTGTTACCTAGACTACGGGCATTGGTACTCATTGCTCTCCATTTTTGATGGCCTTACCTTCTGTTGCAGCATCCCACTGACCATTCTACCTTGGTCTTTTTCTCATTTAGTACCCTGTTTTGTAGGGAGAGGCTGGGATTTTCTGCTGCTTGTCAGTGCCTCCCCCATGACTAGTTTAAAGCAAGATGAGTGACCTGGGGGCTGGTAAAAGCTGCTAAGGTGGGTCAAGCACTGGCTGCAGGACCAGGGCCATAGGGTGATAGTGGGAGGTGGAAGCTATCCAAACTTAGACCCATAAGCAGCAGGCACAGAAGGGCTCAGTACTAAGACTGGTTCTATTCAACATCTTTATTTGTGACATAGTGGACAGAGTTAAATATAAGATTTTCTATTTGCAGATGATGTGAAGCACTGTGGGAGCTAAGACATGGAGGAAGGCAGGCAGGTACTCAGGAAGATGCAGCTAGACTTGAGAAATGATTGGGTATCTGGCAGCTTGGATTCAATGATAGAAATGCAAGGTCATGCACCTGGGACCTAGGGGCCAGGACCCACTACTGGCGGGGGGATGTATAGGTGACCACCTCAGAGGAGGAAAAGGATCTAGGAGTGTTGGTCAGGGGTACATGAAATACTCCACACAGTGCTGTAAGGTGGCAGACAAAGCAAATAAATGCTTGACTGCATTGCCAGAGGAATCATATCTCTGAAGGAGGAAGTTATTCAACCACTATGCAGTTCACTGGTGAGACCACAACTAGAGTACTGTGTACGATTCTGGGGCTCCCTGTCTGAAGAAGGACATCAAGCTATGTGAGAGGGATCAGTGGAGGTGACCAAAATGATCCAGGGCATGGGGACAAAACATATAAGAGAGACTGGGGAGCTTAACATGTATTCCCTGAAGGACAGAAGAGAAAGTGGGATATGACAGAAACCTTTATGTACCTAAAGGATATAAACAGGGCTGGAATGGAGGACATTTTCAATTTAGGGGGATCAACAAGAGGGAATATTCTGAAACTTATGGAGGTAGATTTCAGAGGAATTGAGGAGGTACTTTTTCATTGAAAGTGTGGTTTTGGGATGGAGCGAAGTGCCAGAGGAGGTGTATCAGCAAAAATGGTGGGCAGTTTCAAGAGGGAGGGTGGCAAATGATGAAAAGAAAATTAGAATGGGTGAGTGGAAGGGTGGTGGAGAAAGGGGTGGGAGGATGGCTTTGTGAGGAAAAGGGTAGGTGGGGCAGCTCAGAGAACTAGACTGAGTCACACTTGCGCAGACTTAATAGATCAATACTGCTTTTCTGCTGGTTATTTTGTACATTCGTACATTTGTAAAAACAATAAATTCAGGGTTAGAAAGCACAACAAAAAAAGCTTCAAAAAAAGATAATATTTCAACCCTTCTTAACTGCTTCCACCAAGAGGGAACTCCTAAGATGTTGAAGTAAGGCCACCACCAGAAATCCCCATCTCCTCAAATGATTTAACCAAGATCACAGGGCAATCAGTGACAGCACCTGGGGAGACTGGATTGAGTGACCAGGAGCTTAACAACCCAGGTGATCTTTTAGATTGCTAAAACTCAAACTACTCAGGGCTTTGTGTCACAGGAAAGCCAACTGAAATGTGTGGAATTTGCAGGAAAGTATTCCACACATCCAAAGATCTTTAGCATTGTATTACCAAGGTGTTATAAATAAAAAAAAATATGATTTTCTCTATCCTTCCTAAAACCAAACAAATTATGTCCTTGAGTATTCCAACAAGTAGTAAGCAGGTTCCATTCAAATAAGAGTTTTCTATCATTTCAACACATATTTCCACAGAAAATAGAAAGGGAAAGTATTTTACGAGAAAAGCACACTAAGCCAGATCTTGTTTCTAAGTGTGAGTTGAGGGCACAAGGAAATTATGTTAGTTGCTCAGGATCTTATAGTATGCAAGTGGAGCTGATGGGATTCAAAGTCAAGTCTGCAAGTTTGCAACTCAGTGCCCTGACCACTATACTAATGGTCCATACATGTGACTCAGGAATACAATCTTTTCACTTTAGTATGTCTTTATATTACTATTTATTTCAGTTAAAGTTTTGGTAATTTGTCTCCTGAATGAACAACAGGAGGAACAAATAAAGAATTTGGAACATTAAGCAATCATTTTATTAGGAGTTATTTTCTCTTCAGTACAGTATTTCTGAATAGCAGTGACATTACTAGACTATCTTAATTATTTTGTTTAGCAATTTATAGGATCTGGAACCTCAAATGTGCTATTTCTTCAGTATGAGGTCATACTGTGTAGTCAGTTGAACTCTGTTGTTATTTAATCTTGTCAAGGTAAGCAGCGTACTGCAAAAAGCAAATATCGGCTAGTGCTATGTTATTTATGCTTATACTTGCTATAGTAGCACAAACACAACAAAGTACAGTGGTAGTCTCAATGTGCTACATAAAATATATTTAACACCCACCAAATTATTTAAAATGAGTAAGTGCCCTTCTCCAATTTACAATAATTGTGGTGTAGATGATGGTACTCTATACCATAAGTTATGGACGTGCCTAAAATCTCAAAATTCTGGGATACCATCAGGGAAAACATTTCATCTTTTCTGGGTTTATCTTTTTTATCATGAGGGAGATCTGTCTGTTGGGGCATTACTCCTCTGTTCCTACATTTGTTCAAAAAACACAAAATGGCAACCATCTCCCTAGTCATAAAGTTGATTATTTTTGCGTCACCGTAAGGAGAATGGTCACCTTCATATACTGAGTGGTGGAATGAATTCCTCACTGCTTTAAATACTAAATATGCTGTTGCCCTTGCAAACTACATGTGGAAGGGATATCAGGACTGTTGGTCCTCTCTTTATTCCCAGATCAGACAACAGTTTGGTTTTAAGATTTATCCTTTGGTCCTTTTCTGGAGGATGTATTGGTATTAGTTGTTCCTCGTGCCATACTCTTTTCCATAGAAGGAGTGAGTTCTCTGTTCCTCAATGGGATGCAGCACATCAGGGTGGGGGGGCTGGTTTAGGGTGGGGTGGCTGGGTGGGGGACTTTGTATTGATCCTGTATGTTTTGTTGTTGACTGTTGTGTATATCAGTTTTGGGTTGTGTTCTTTTTTCTAATAAAGCATACTTAATTGCCAAAAAAATAAATGTACAGTAATAGTTGATGGCAAGATGGCTTACACATCTGATTAAATCAGGAAACACAGGAAAGCCAGTTGAAAAGAAAGGGATTTCTTCTGATATATTGTTCTATGAGTGGATATTCTACATCATGCCATGGGCTTTCACAGCAACTGAACTACTTATAGCTCTGCAGTTGAATATATCACTGGGGACCACTTCACAAAACTGAATGAAACTGAAGAAAGCTGCAGATGTTACCACCTTATCCTCATTACTTGTGAAGTATCAGAAAATCTCCAAAGTGGTAGCCGGTCTAGTGGCATGGAAGGCTAAGACACTGAGCACCTTACCCATGCACACTGGCAACCTGTGTTCAGGAATGAGCACAGACTGCCAAGGGTCAAACCAGTAGGAGGGCTGAGAGAGGACTGAGCATCCAGCTGGAGCTCTCCTCTCCTATATTGTTGCAGTTGACTATCTCAGCTCTTTTCTGCTACCAGGTGGAGGCCTGATGGCAGCTCATAGGAGCTTCAACCGGCAGACCTAAGGCAGGGTAGGAGGAGGGAGCCACAGTGCCAGGACACATGCATGCCTCCATGGACATGTACAAAACCTGAGTATGCTGTGGCTAAGGGCAAGGAGGCAGAAAAACTGGAGGAAAAGGATGTCACAATATGGGTGCATAAAGCCTACAGTTCATGCCTCCACCTGTTGCATCACTGGAACTACCTATCAGCAGCACTATATTGGTACATGGGGAGGACAGCCTCTCCTTCCCAACTGCACCATGGGGGTTAATCCATAGGGGTACTGTACCAGTCACACAGGTGAGCCTAGGGAGGTGACAGATGGTGGTTGGTGGTGGAGTTGGGCAGATAGGGAGTGATGGTATGTCATGGTCTCAAGAGCATAAACAGCTATGAAAAGAAATCTACAGTATTTAAATTACCCTCCCATGTCCCTTTCACTGCTGTCCAACACCTTTCACCAATCCAAGTCACCTGGAAAATGCCACTACCAGGGTGACAAAAGCCCTTCTGTACACGCAATGGTATATGCATGCTCATAGCATCAAGACAGTTCAGCAAGAAGAATAAAAGTCTTCTGTCAGTCTATCAGTGCCTGGGGACTGACAGAAAGTGACATTTATGTGCTCAAAGTGCAAAACAGTACTTTAAGCAGCTGATTCTGGTGACTGGCTAACTGTTTGAGTTACCCTCTGTCACCACAGATCTTTTGAGAATTGCACAAAGGACCTGGGCTAGCAACAGTGATTTGATCTAGAGAGGAATCACAGCTTTAGAGTACAGATTTTCTTAGGCCAGTTTGAGGGACACAGGAGATCAATTACATTTTGGGGTCTGGAATTAGAGTGGGGTGGCAAATGCCATTTGGAGGGATAATGGACAGGGATTCTTGTTTAATCATTTCTGGTACTTCCCTCTGAAGTGATGAAGTGCTTTAATGAGGCAGGCAAAATACTATTGGCCAAATTCTCAAAGCATCAGAATGATGCAAGGAGCTCATGGCAAAAAGAATGATGCAAGGGTGGCTTGAATCAGGAATTGCACTGAGCAGTTCTCAAATGCAGCCTGCAACAAATTAAGGCTATGTGCACCAAGGAGATCTTGTGCCTGCCTTTGCAGCACACAAAAGAGATGGCACAAAAAGCTGTGTGTCAGGGCAATGCCACAATGTCCCTTTTCTGCATAGTGCTGGGACATGATGTTATGTGGACTTGTCTGCCTTTAGTGGTGTTGCAGAAGTATATAGCAGGAGTTGGTTATCATTACACTATTACTACATGTATTTATATGTATTTCATGCTGTGTTATGTACTGGTATATTACAGTACAGACACATTATAAGCAGGATATCTGTCATATCCTGTGAATCCACATGAGACCTGTGTATGTTATACTGCATCATGAATGGAATGCACTATATATTCCTATATTGCTGCTTCTACCATGTATAGCTATGTGCATTGTGACTGTGACAGGAGTGCTATGGACTGTGTGCCAACTGCCATAGAAGTGCACCTGGGCTGAATCAAGTGGAATGCAACCAGCACCAGTACTCATACGATCAACACTGGAATAGGTTTCTACCCTTTGAGTGTGCTGCCCGATTGCCCTCACAGCTTGTAGAAAACCTCTGGGTGCACCGCTTTTTGGTGCATGGCCACAGTTGCCACAAGCTGAAGGACTTTACTGCTGGGACCCTACCCAATAGAAAAAGGACACATGGTCCCTGGTGCACAGTCAATCAGTACAACTGCTGGCAGCTCTCTGTGCAACAATCTATGGCAGCTTTGAGAATCGGGCCCTATGTCTACTATGTAATTATAAAGTGCATGACTGCACCTTACTCCCCAAATGATAGGCAAAAATAATTCAGCTTCTTTCCCACAGAAGAAAAACAAAAAGTGAGCACGTACTTGCAAATATTTATGTAACTACCATATTTAAAACCAGATGTTCTTGCTCTGCTGACATCCACACTTTCTTTCTTTCTTTCTTGGAAGCAGGACAAAATTCCTGTGTATGAAACAACAAATCTGAATCAACACTGTGGTGTTTATCTAGGACACTCCCATTGCCTTATGTCTGTAGTGCTACTTGCTGAAGAGGCCTTTCAGGGTAATATGTTGTAACGTGTAATAGCTTGTTAAATATTAAAAATGGAGGGTCAAGCTGGTCCATTGACACAGTGGTTGGATTTCCATCTGCGATGCTGGCAACCTGGTTCATAGGTTCATAGTAGTTTACACACAAGTACAGTAGGCATGAAATGCCAATTGTTATCACTTGCCACCCATATACAGTATAGCAACCACAATTTTGTAACTATTTCTCAAAATTTCTGTGATATTTCCAGAAATATATCTTGCCTTCTCCATTTCCACAGTAGGGCAGCAGAAAGAAACTCTTTAGAAATTTTGCGAAATATCTGAAATAGCTGGCATGTCTGTGGCTACTACTGTACCCTATGGATGGAATTCAATTTTTCCCCATAAAGTCATCAATCTATGTTTAAATGTTGTTATATTATTACTGTTAATTATTCTAACTGGTACAGCATTCCCATTCCACCACTCTTTGTGTATAGAAACAACTATGTTTGTTAGATTCACATTTCTCACCAATAAGTTTATAACTATGACTCCTAGTTGATTTAATATTAGAAGCAACTGTTAAACCTACTGTAGTTTTAAGTAATCATCTTTATTATTTTATATACTAGACATAAATCTCCTTATTTGTCTATATTTGATAGAAAAAGTTTTAGTTCTTTAGTCTATTATCATAACTTTTAAGTTGTAAGGGTATGACTTTCTTGGTAAATCTATGCTGTACACCTTCAGCTACTTTCAGACTCTAATAATAGTCACAGCACAGAATTGGGAACAAAACTCCAGATGTGGACATACAAACCTTGAAAGAGTGGCATAATAGCTTCTGCTTTTCTGCTTTTAATATTTCCTATAATTGAGCCTACAATTTTATTGCATTTTTAACCTTAATTGTGATGTTTCTATCAAAGGATAAATTATTATAAATAATAACTCCCAAGTCTTTTCCTCAGTAATGTTTTTCAATAATACATTATTTAAGTAATAGTCATACAACGTATTATTCTTACCCAGATGCAATACTTTGCATTTGTCTATATTAAAAAACATACCATATGAGTTGGCCCAAAGCGATAAATTGTTTAAGTAATTTTGCATGAAATTCTATCTGAAAATGAACTCACTAGGCTAACAATCTTGCAATCATCAGCATACTTGGATACCCATATTTTATTGGTTGTAGGCATTGTAGAAATTAAGATATTAAGTATGGGTCCCAGGCCAGGGCCCTGGGAACTCCACTAGTCACTACATCTAATTCAAACAGATGACCTTTAACAGACACTCTCTGAGTCCTTATCTCCAACCAGGATTGTATTCAGTTTATAATATTAGGATGCATACTGAATTTTGCTAATTCTTGTAACATAATTTTGTGTGAAACTTTATCAAATGCCTTGGCAAAGTCTAAGAATATCACATTGACAGGTATACATCTATCCAAGGCTGCACTGACTGTTTCAAAAAATGCAAGAGATTTGTTAGAACCGATCTATTAGTCACAAAACCATGTTGAAAAATGTTCCACTTTATTATTTCTATCTATATGGTTAATAATATGATTCTTGAGTAATCTTTCCATGATTTTTCCTATGATAGAGGTTAAGCTAATTGGTGATAATTGTTTGGATCATGTTTGTCTCCTCCTTATATATAGGAATCACAACAGCCTCCCTCAAACTCGGACAGCCTTGCCTTCTTGAATGGATTTATTAAAGAGTGCAGTTAGTGGTCCAGAAATGATATATCAAATTTATTGTAAAAATTTTGAGAGATACCATCAGAACCAGCTGAACTATTTGGCTTCAAGGATTTTATTATTATAGCAGCCTCACTTCTTGTAAAAACTGGATGGTCATTGTTATTTTAGAAAATTGAATTTTTATGTTATCCTTAGTTTCAAAAACTTTTAAGATATGTTTGTTTAATATCATGGCAGTCATAGTTTCATCAGTAATGGGGTATCATTAATCATAAAGGGACCTATAGTTAGTTGTTTTCCTTTTATGTAACCAATGTAATGTAGAACTGTTCTTATTATCTTTGACTTTTTGCCAGATTTTGTTCTACTCTAGATTTAGAAGACTTAATCATGTTTTTAATTTCTTGACACAGTTTTATATTTGGTCCATAAAGTAGAAGATTTATTTCTTGTATACTTTCTATACATTTCCTTTTTCTAACAAGTTGTTTGTTAATATTATTAGACCACCATGGAGGGACACATTTATGTTTGGAGTACTTAATTCTTTCAGGAACCCAGTTAGAGATACACATGTTAATTTTACTATTTATTGTCTCCTATAGTTGTATTAAATTATGGTTATGAAGTTCAGATTCCTATTCCATTTGGTTAAGAAGTCATTTATTCAAAAATAGTCTGCCTTGTTGAAATTTTTCATTTGAAAATACCATTGGTCTGTGACAATTTAGTCATACATTTAAATTTTGCAGTACAGTGGTCATTTCATCCAAGTGGGGAAGTGATGTTATATCTTCAATTTTCCCATCATTATTGTTGAGACAATATCCAAAATGTTTTACCATGAGTAGCATGTTTAACTATTTGTTCCAAACCAGATTAGATGAAAAGATATATAAATTTAGTTTCCAAATTTGAATTAGCTTCATAACTATCCCAATTAATAGTGGGTAGATTGAAATCTCCCATTAATATATAAGTATTATTGGTTTCCATCTCACTGATTTCATCAATTATTTCTTGATTTTTATCAGCGGTTAAATTAGGTGGTCGATAGATTAGACCAATTGTTAGGGTATCATAAAGTAGACTAATTTTAACCCATAAACTCTTGTTATTATAATTTGCAGTATTTATCATACATGCTTTAAAGCTGTCCTCAATGTAAAGTACAATACCCCTCTCTTATTTTTTATCTCTATTTTATAGAACTTATTATACCCTAAAATCTCAGTATCCCAATCTTCATCATCATTCCAAGTTTCAGTAATTCCACATATTGATATGTTTTGTGTTTTCATATATACATAAGCACTTCTTTTGTATTCTGCAAGCTTCTTGCATTAGTGAGTATAATATTTAGGTATGTTGTATTACAAGACCTAGAAATATTGAGGGTGTAGATATCAGGTTTACTGAGGTTTGGGAAAAGATTAGCTGTTTTAATGTATTAGGTTTTAGAGCTGTATTTAGGATGCGCGCTGTAGTGGAAGTTTAAACAATTAGTAATAGAGCAATTCTCTCATCTAGAAGTTTAATACCTCTTCTACTGAGATGTAAACCATTCCAACAGTAGAGATTTGGTTTACCATTGAACTCCTCCCAGTGGGTGATACATTTTAAATTCTGTTTCATACACAAGATCTTAACCAATTATTAATTTCCCTTATTTTTGTTGCTGAAATAAATTCACGTGGTATTGGTAGGATTTCAGATAGTCATACTTCACACCTAAATATAGTAATTTGTTTGTTAATGCAACATAGTCTTTTATTTTTTGATTAGTGTCATAAAGTACAGTACATTATTAGTACTATGCACAATTACGAAAGGTTAACGCCTGTTTTATGTAATATTGTGTTAGACATTTGGGTGAGATCAGAAATTCATGCCCTCTGAAACTTGATAGAGTTCTATTATTTTTATCAGGATTACAGAGTAACCTATCAATATGCTTTATAATAGAGTCCCCAGTACTATATCTTGTCTCTTTGTGTTAACAGGTTCATCTTGCATTTCAATATTATTTTGCCTACTTCTGTATCCAGTGACAACAAATGATCATCCTTTAATTGGCTTTTTGGTGCTTCATTAGTATTAATACTGAGCTCCATTATGCAAGAAGAGTGGATCAGAGCTTAACATTTAAATTAAATTATCAGACTCATTGTCAACAGATTTAGTCATTTCAGAAGTTTTGGCACTCTCAGGTATAAGGGTCAAGGGGTCAAATGAATAAAATGTTGAGACCATATATTGGTCTGCCCTTCTACCTTTTTGGCATTTTTGACTTTGCAAAGTATACCATTCCTCATCAGCATTATCTTGATCATTCTCTTCTGTAGTTCTTTTTGTAGGTTTTGTTTATTTGGGGATGTGTCAGTGACAACTTCAGAGGAAGTAAGTGAGTTGTTAGCTATTTGTCCCTTAGATATTTCTTTAATTTCTTCCCAAGTTTTTGTCTTTTGTGTCCCTTCTAGTTTGAGTAGGTTGGTTGTTGGTGTCATTATGATTTTTAAATCTATTGGACATGTCTTCTTGACTCTTTTCCAAGAACTTCAATCTATTATTAAAACATTCTCATTCAGCTGCTAGTTCTAAATTTGACTGGTAATTTATACAAATGTAGGGCAGTGAAACATTTCTTATATTAGTTATAAGATACATAGAACAAGATTGACATTTGAATCCAAAACATTCTCTATTTATTTCAATAAACTCCTCAAGTTATTAAAATTTGATTCCAAGAGCCTGGATATGGTAACTTTTATAAGGTTGAAAAATCACCACTACAGTCACAAAATGCATTATTTAAACAGCATACAGCCGGAAATACAAGCCCCAGCATCAATCAGCCTTAGTTTTCACACAGTGAAAAAATATGATTAAAAGCTGCTCAGATATTAGGGGGCAGAAATTAGGTACCATGTTAGCAAATAAATACTTAAATTGTTTGTAGCCCAAACAAATATATTGAATATGTGTTTATATGTGAAATGAAAGGAGAGTGGTACACAATCACATATAACCCAAACAATTTATCTTTCAGAGTAACAAAAGGTGGCAGCTTATGCCAAGATATAAAGTATTATGACTTCAGTCAACACAAGTGGATCCCAAATACAGGAGAAATACTCTCTCTCTCTCTCTCTCTATATATATATATATATATATATATATATATTAGATAACTAACTGAATAGTCCTATATCCAATAGTAACTATTATGGTAAGAATATTATGAGATACTAACTTAAATACGTCCATGTCTCCTGCTTCTCCCACTAAACATGCAAAACACATGCAGGGGACATCGTGTCTTTGCACATGTCTTGCGTGCCTAGCTCATGCTTGCCCCACCTAAGCTACCCGCTCACTGTAGGGCTATCTTTATATGAGCCCCAACCGGAAGTGTGTTACAGAGATCATGGTTCACACACTCAAACACTGCCCAGTTTTAAGTGATGAGTTTAAAGACAATACACCACCTAAGTGGTTTCTAAAAAGTACAGAGTACCTGCAGCTACAAAGTATAACTGGACAGTAAAGTCCCTCTGCCCATATAAACAGGGCTCACACACTGTATCAATAAAGTCAGCACAAGCACAAGCAAAGCAGGTATATTATGGATATAAAGAATCCTGTGCAGAGCAGTGTCTCACACTGGCTGGCTGGGGAAGAAGGAAAGGAGTATCCCAAGATGGCTTGCCTTCTCCAGGGGAGGTGGGGATGCATCTTAGTGCCTGCTGGCCCTGGCAGAGGCTAGGAGCACAGCACAGCTGCCTGAGCTGGAATAGCTGGAAGAGTGGTGGGCGTCAGCATATGCCTTGATGTCAGTGGCATGCCACTCCCAGTGAAAACCAAGGAAACTGCCCTGGTTGACCGGATGATGGTCCCTTTGGTCTCCCACTGCCATCAGGCATCAATATCTGGTCCAACCTCTGGGGCACCCAAGCCAAATGGAATAGTGTGCTGGCTGCCCCACTGGTGCCTTCCATCTCAGAGGAGGGGACCCATCTGACAAAAGGATACGCTGGATTACCCTGAGGCTACTATGTGATGTAAGTGGCTGGTGAGAGGATGAGTGGGCAGACAGGAAGACCTTGAGTTATCTGAAGGAGTGGCTGACCAGGGTGAGGAGGAGGAGGGATAAACAAAATAAAACAAAATAAAAGGAGGGTTAATACTTTCTTATGCTGTGAAGTAGTTGTCTTTTATGCTTCCCCATGAGTTCTGGCATTTTAAATTAATGCCAGGGTAAGGTTTGCCTGTTTGCAGATGACACCAAGATGTGCAACACAGTTTATGATCCAGATGGGGTGGGCAGAATGAGAAGAGATCTGGAAAAACTGGCCAAATGGTTGGAAGAGTGTCAACTAGGGTTTAATGCAAAGAAGTGCAAGATCAAGCACATAAGAAGAGAAACCCTGAAGTTATCTATAGGTTGGGAGAGGTTGCTGGTATTCACAAAGGAAGAAAGAGACTTGGCATCATCATCACAGATGACCTGAAATCATCCAAACAGACCACTAAAGCAGAAGGTAAGGCTAGAGGGATGTTGGATGTATTAGTAGGGATATCACAAGTCATAAGAGGAGGTACTGTAATAATCCCTCTTTAACAGACACTGGCTAGGCTCCATCTGGAGTACTGTGTGCAGCACTGGTGGCTGCACCTGCACAAGGACATTGACAAAATTGAGGCAGTCCAGAGAAGGGCAACCAAAATGGTGCTGGGACTGCATCAGAAAACATATGAGGACAGATTAACAGAGCTCAATATGTATACCCTAGAGCAGAGGAGGAGAAGTGATATGATCAAAACATTCAAACATCTTAGGGGAACTAACAAGGTGAAAGAATCTAACGTGTTTCAATAGAAGAAAAATAGCAGGACAAGATTACTCAGCATGGGATTAGAGGAGGCCGATTAAGAGGTAATGTTAGGAAGTTCTTTTCACAGAAACGGTGGTGGACACATGGAACAGCCTACCAGGAAGTGGTGGATATGAATACAGTGCAAGGCTTCAGACAGGCATTCAATAGGCATAAGGAGCAATACATATGAGTATGAACAGATAGGCAATTGACAGAGTAAAGGCCTATGGCACATTCATAAGGCAGAAAAAATGGGCAGACTGGATGGGCCTTGTGGTCCTTATCTGCTGTCAATTTCTATGTTTCTATGTTTCTGATAACTTAGCAATTTGCACACCTTATAGACTGTCCTAATGCATTCGTGTACTGATTGGGAAGAGCTGCTATAGCTCTGTTTTTTTTGTTCTTGCTTCTGTAATTCATAAAGGTAAATAATATTATAATGTATATGGGACTTACTTGTACAAGTAATACCACATCTGCAACATTAATATGTGTCTGATAACTTTATCTTTAAATATTTTGAAGAAACCAAAACAATTCAGAGCAATCTTTTAAACAGGTGTCTGGAGGTTAACCATTTATGATCTATACAATCGCTTAATATTTCCATATCTTGAAATGTCAACATTAATCTCACCTATGAATAGCCCTAAAGAGGTGATAATATGATTGAATGGTCTGTGATAAGAGATCTGACACAGTAAAAGAGATGAAGGAGACTATATTTTCTAAGATAGAGCAACTAGCCTTCAGGAATGAATACATCTTTCAATGGGCACTATGCCCAAGTGGGCAAGGGTACATGGAAAAGTCAAGATACCCATCCACGGCACTTAAAACCCACAGACAGGTGCATCCATACCAGCAGTCACAACACCGGCCACCTGTCCACAGATCATCCTACCAGTGCACAGGACTCTGCAGGATGGCCAGGGTGAGTCGTGGACCTGGGCGGGCATCCAATGGGATGCCCATCCCAGATCCTACAGTGGATCTCTCACACTATGATGCATAGGTCCTGAGTTGTGCATGCCTAATGCAGGTACCGGACCCACAGTATGCCCCTATGGCCAGTTGATTCACTGGCCCAACCATGGCAAATGGTGCCCTCCTGGTGCACTTCAGGACTTCAGCATCAGGACCTGCCTCCAGTCTGCATGCCACAAAGGCAGCCATGCCCAGACTACAATGTGGCCATACCCACAAGCCTTTGTAGGTAGGCATGTGCTACATTCTGTCCCTCCAGCAACATCCCAGTGCTGCCACAACTCTGACGGTATGGGCATTCACTCTTCCCACTGTCCCTTCCCTCACCAGCTTCCTATTGGGCAGGGACAGCATGGAGAACACTGTCCTGGTCCCTCGGTGTCCAGCAGATGGAGGCCATGGGGGTGCACAGAGGGTTACAGCAGGGTCTACTCTGGCATACCCTGCACTCCTTCCACACTCATGCAGCCAGCACAATGCAGTTTAGTGAATACTGTGTAGTACTGGCACGCACCTGCAACACCCCAGCATGATGTGGTGCATGGATATGGGAGATCGGATTCAGTGAGTCTGTGCACACCCGATTTGTGTATCCCACATGGGGCTGCTCTGGTGCAGGGTGGCTATGCCCCAAGTTATGCTGTGTGTAGCCACACCACACCTTTGTGCATAGCGCACAGTTGTAGAACAAGAGAAAACCAAATTTTATTCCTATAGCATTAATCATTCTAAAAATGACAGGGTTATTCCACATGCAGTAACTTCTAAAATGTTCATTCCACTAGTGGCAAATCCTACATTTTTAACAAGTGCATTATGGAGCTCAACACACTCTATTGATACAAGTAAAATCAATTTATATAATATAATAATATGCTGCAGTGTAAGGATGCATTTTTAGTGGGATCATTTACACTGGCAGTCATATAGATTTTAGTTTCAATAGCTTATTTGGTATGCTTATTAGCACAACAATCAGATAAAAGTCATACATACAAAACCTTTTAAACATCATGACAAAATGAAAATTACATGTAAATCACCTGCCAGTTTTAAAATGCCTTGTGCAATAGTGCCTATTCCTGCCTCTAGCTGTACACTGGATGACTTACTTATTTACCCAAGTTCCATTCTGGAGAAGACTTACTTAGTTTTAGGCACCAACAAGGTAGCTGTAAGAGCCTATTGTGGTCATGCATACCATTTCGAAGTCAACAGCATATTAGTAAGCATCTACTGTGGTAATTCATGCTCTTTTGCAATTTAGTCAAGTTCAACTGTATGCTCAGGCCCAGATATTCAAAAAGGTTGCGATGACGCAACAGTGTTGTGCCATGCACAATGCATTGACACGCCGTGCGATATTCAAAGAGAAAAGTGCACAAGATTAAATCCCGATGCACCGAGTGTAATTACCAATGTATGCAGGCACAGATGATGGGGCTTGCCCATGCATAACCTGCACAGCCCGATATTCAGCCCGGGATGTGCAGAGCCATTATGCATAACCGCTACTTGCACCTGCACAAAGTTAAGCCCCAAAAGAGAACAAATGATGGCCACCCACAGGTGAGCTGCCACATTGCAGGGTGCAACACAGCAACTGCCACCTGTGGAAGGCCACCTAGTATCTGCACACCTGGCAGTGCCCCAAAGCTACATCATGGGCATCTGTGTAAATAACCCCTCCATTATCCCTGGGGTCCAGTGGACCGAAAAGTGCCTGATCGTGTGCATCTGGTTAAATAAAACACCCCCATCTTATATCCCTGGTGGTCCAGTGGACCGCTATGTGCCCTATCATGGGAATCAGTATAATAAACCCCCATCAATATCCCTGGTGGTCCAGTGGACCACTATGTTCCCGATCGTGGGCATTTGTCTAAAGAAAAATTGTCCTCTAATATCCCTGGTGGTCATTACTATACATATAGGAAAATCAAAAGAAAGGGAGGATTTGCAATATTACAGTAATAAAGGTAACAGGGAACCTTATACAACATTATATAATATTCTGTGTCTTCTGTACAAAAATGGGAACACAAAATATATTTTGAAAAACATAATTTAAGTTTAGAGAAAATAATATTACTGTACAGAATTCTGTTGCATATTACTGATACTATATATTTGCAGAATGTAACAATATATTATCATGTGGTACTTAAACAAGGAAATCAACATATCAGTATTACTAAAGGCACAGAAAGGTATGTATAAAATAATGAGTCCAGAAAGAAGGCTGACAGGCTTCCTGTGGCAGTGAAAGGAAATGGCTTAGGGTTGGGGGTCTGAGACACAGTATCAATCAAGTGTAGTGAGAAAGAAAATAAATTCCACTATGGGATCAAACCCATGCCCCTACCCTCTTCTGCTTGGTAACCTTTAGCTCTACTGCAGTACAAAGCTTCCTAGAGAGGAAGTGTATGCTGCACAAAGGACAGTCAACACTGACTGCAGACCCCTTCACAACACAGTTGCAGTGAATTTTCATAATGAACATTCTGTCTATTTGAAGTATTTTGTCCAAGTTCCATTTAAACCTCAATGACTGAGCTGGAACCTTTCAAGCTATCAGCAACATAGCATGTCAAACCTTGCTGAAAGTCTATCACTGGAATAAAATAAACAAACTCTGGCCAGAGCTGACAGGGCTGCAGCCAAGGAATTTGGGTAAAATATTGAAAATTACAAAGTTATGAGCCTGCACTAGCAAAATGTAATGCAGGGTCATAAATGTGTTGTTTTGTAATTGTACACCAAATTCTCAAGATAACTTTGTTATGATCTTGCCTCATGAAGAAGGGCAGAACACATTTTCAACTGATGCCTGAAAGGTGATTTCATGCATGGATGTCAAAATCAACTTTTGTTGTGCAAAAACTAATTTTGGGCAGGAGTTGAAAAATGACAGCAGTCACATTAATGAGGTGCTGTAAAGAAATGGCTATGTTAGAAATTTGGAAAAATATTGAATATTACCAATCTTACAATCCTGCATTTGCAAAATGCATCATAGCCTCATACCTTTTCTGTTTTAAATATTTTACACCAAATTTAGAACATAGTCTTCTTATGACCGCATCTACTGAACAATGGCAGAAAATATTTTCAGCTCCTGCCCAAAATGTGACTTCATGCAGGGACAAAAAAAATCACCATTTGGGATGTAAAAAAAAACATTGTGGCCAGGATTTGAATAATGACAGCTATCACATTTACAAGGTGCTGTAAAGATATGGCTATATTGTAAATTTGTGGTAAAATATTGAAAATTACAAAGTTCTAGAGCCTGGGTTCACAAAATTCAATGTAGGCTCATAACTTTAAGTAATATACCATGAGTGGGTGTGGGTGATGGCAGAATTTATCCATGCCTGGTGGGTTGGTAACTGAGTGACAAAAAACACTAGGTGTGAGTAAAGGATCCATGACAGTCGATTGACAAATTTGTTGACAACTGATGTTACAGTGACACCTTTATGTCGACTGCATTTGTGGTCAGCATAAAGTCATTCACTTTGATTGTGTTTTCTTTGGAGAGCTTCACCCCTGAACACCCCATACAGGGGACTCTGTAGCCACCCCCTCAACTATACTAATCAACTCTGAGCCAGAGTTGATTCAGGGTAGGAAGAGCAAGACCCCAGAAAGCAGTTCCTGGGTCCCGACTAACACTACAGTGACCTGTCACTGTGGATGCTCTAGTGCTGGTCACAGTAAAATTGTTGTCATAGTGACAGTATACAGTGGGTGAATCCTGCCATCACTCACACCTATGAGTAGCATATGCTAATTAATAAAACAGAAAAATTGTAAAAATGTATTTTTATGTTTTAAATATTTCTGTAGAAATATTCTTCCACTCTACATTAAGTATTGTAGTCTCTTGTTGCTTGGCATAATATAATTGAATTAGCTCCACCATTAGGTCCCCTAAATGTTACAGTCTACAGAAGGGACAGGGAGGGAAAAAGGAGGTGGAGTAGCTCTATACATAATGGAAGGATCAAAACTACAGAACTAAAAAGTAAAGGGGAGGACAAGAGGCACTCTGGGTCACCTTGGAGACAGGGAATGGCATCACAATCCACACAGGGGTTGTATACAGACCCCATCTCAAGGGAGGAAATGGACAAGAAAATGATACAGCCCATTCTCAAAATGACTGAAAGGGATATACTGTTAATGGGGACCTGAATATGCCAGATGTTAACTGGATGACATGTACTGCAGCCACAACCAAGAGCAGGGTCATTCTCGATGCCCTGCAGGCAAACCTTAGACAGCTAGTGTTGGAACCCACTCGGGAGGAAGCTATACTAGACCTGGTACTCTCAAATGGAGAGAGATCACAAATTTAGAAGTCGGTAGACATCTGGGAACAGCGACCACTGCACAGTGTGTTTCACATTAAGCACAACCATGGAGACAAGCCAAACAAAACAAGCATACTGGACTTTAGAAGGGCTGACTTTGGCAAAATGGGTGAATACCTGAGGAATACACTAGCAAATGGGCAAAGGAGGGTGGAAGAAAAATGGAGAAAAATCAAAACTGCCATCATAGAGACAACAAGCCTTTGTGTGAAACAGATAAAGAAAACAAAGCAGAGTAAAAACACTATGGTTCTCAGAAGAGGTGGCATGGAAGGTTAAGGAGAAAAAGCTGCATTCAAAAAGTATAAGGCATCACAGAAGAATCACGACATGGAACTGTATCAATTAAAGCAGAAAGAAGTGGGAAGGCAGTCAGAATAGCAAAAGCCCAAACTGAGGAAAAAATAGCCAAGTCAGTTAAGAAGGGATAAAACCTTTTATAGGTACATTAGGAGCATAGAAAGGTTAAGGGAGGAATAGTGAAGATTAATAAGGAGAGGAGGTGGGCAGAGGGAGACAGTGAAAGGCAGAGATACTGAATGAATACTTTTGCTCAGTATTTACAAAAGAAGATGAGGAGGAGTTACCTAAACCAGACAATAGAAGCACTCTGGGTAGGGGTTGACACCAGTCCATTACATAGAAACATAGAAACATAGAAGTTGATGGCAGATAAGGACCATAAGGCCCATCCAGTCTGCCCATTTCTTTTCTACCTTATAAATGTGCCTTGACCTTTGCTCTGTCAGTGACCTATCTATTCATAGTCATTTGTATTGCTCTCTTATGCCTATCCCATGCCTGTTTGAAGCCCTGCACTGTATTCATAGCCACCACTTCTTGTGGTAAGCCATTCATGCATCCACCACCCTTTCTGTGAAAAAGAATTTCCTCACATTCCCCTTAATCGGCATCCCTCTAATCTCATGCTGTGTCCTCTTGTCCTGCTATTTTCTTATATTTAAACATGTTAGACTCTTTCATCTTGTTTATACCCTTAAGGTGTTTGAATGCCTCGATCATATCACCTCTCTCCTCCTTTGCTCAAGGGTATACATATTGAGCTCCGTTAATCTGTCCTCATATGTCTTCTGATGCAGTCCCTGCACCATTTTGGTTGCCCTTCTCTGGACTGCCTCAATTTGGTTAATGTCCTTGTGAAGATGTGGCCTCAATACTGCCGCAGTACTCCAGATGGGCCTAACCAGTGTCTTGTACAGAGGATTATTACCTCCCTCTTACGACTTGTGATACCCCTACTAATACACCCTAACACCCCCTAGCCTTACCTACTGCTTTAGTGGTCTGCTTGGATGATTTTAGGTCATCAGTGATGATGATGCCCAAGTCTCTTTCTTCCTTTGTGACTGCTAGCAACTCCCTCCCAGCCTATAGGTGGCTTCAGGGTTTCTCTTCCCTATGTGCATGATTTTGCACTTCTTTGCATTAAATCCCAGTTGCCACTCTTCTGACCATTCTGCTAGTTTATCAGATCTCTTCTCATTCTGCCCACCCCATCTGGATCATCTACTCTGTTGCAGATCTTGGTGTCATCTGCAAACAGACAAGCCTTACCCTCTAGTCCATCTGCAAGGTCACTAATGAAGATGTTGAAGAGGACTGGCCCCAGGACTGATCCTAAGGTACCCCACTTGTGACTTGCATCTCTTCTGACTGTATACCATTTACCACCACTCTGTTTTCTGCCCGACAACCAGTTTGCCACCCAGTTGACCAACTTCTGACCCACCGAGCCTACCCGGCTTATTTATCAATCTTCTATGTGGAACAGTGTCAAAGCTTTGCTGAAGTCAAGGTAGGCGACATCAACTGCTCCCCTTGGTCCACCACTCTGGTTACCCAGTCAAAGAAATCTATGAGATTAGTTTGACAGGACCTTCCTTTTGTAAACCCATGCTGTCTTGGATCCTGTGCCTATGGATTCCAGGTGTTGCACTATCCTTTCCTTAAGAAGTGCCTCCATAATCTTGCCCACTACTGAGGTAAGACTGACCGGTCTGTAGTTCCCCGCCTCCTCCCTGCACCACTCTTGTGGAGCGGGATCACATGAGCCCTTCTCCAGTCTTCTGGGATCTCTCCTGTGCTCAGAGACTCACTAAACAATTCTGCTAATGGCTCTGCTAGTTCCTACTTTAGATCCTTAAGTACCCTGGAATGTATGCCATCAGGTCCCATTGCCTTATCCACCCTGAGCTTAGCAAGCTCTTGTAGGACCCTTTCTTTTGTGAAGGGAGTAGTGCTCACCTCCTCCCCTGTGTCCATGATGCTGAGCTGTGGGCCCTGTCCTACCTTCTCTTCAGTAAATACTGAGCAAAGTATCTATTTAGGATAGATGCCTTTACAGGGTCCTCCTCCTCCTCACATGCTCCCTTTTCTCCATTAAAACTTAGCACCCCTCTGGACTTTCTCCTTTCACTAATGTATCTATAGAAAGTCTTGTCACCTTCTTTTACTGTTCGTGCTAGTGTTTCCTCAGTTTGGGACTTTGCCTGCCTTACTGCCTTACCTGCTTCCCTTAGGGCAGTTTGGTATGCCTCCTATCTTCATCCCGCTGTGTTCCTTATATTTCCTGAAGGCCAGCCTTTTGGCTCTGACCTTTTCTGCTACTGTATTTGAGAACCAAAGTGGTTTCCTTCTTCTTTGCACTTCCTTTTCTGTCTAACACAATGGAATGTTGCTTCAAGTATTGCATCCATAATGCTTGCCCACTTTGCCTGTACCCCCTCACCTGTGTTTCTTTTTGCCAGGGCTAGCTTAACTCTGTAGGCCATCTTATCAAAGTCAGCTCCTCTGAAGTCCCATATTTTTGCCTTGGAATGGGATGATTTAGATGTAGTAGCCAAACTGAACCATACCATGTGATGGTCACTGGCCCCAGGTGACCTTCTACCTGGAGATCTGTGATCCCTTCTTTGTTAGTCAGTACTAGATCTAGGATAGCCCTGTCTCTTGTGGGTTGCTGCACCAGTTGTTTGAGGCCCTCCCTGCAGGAATCCACTATGAGTCTAGTTCTGGCAGATGTTCCTGCTGGTATTGACCAATCTGTATCTGGCATGTTGAAGTCTCCCATTATCAGAACCTCCCTTTAGCTGTCATGTTTTGTATATCTTCTAACAGTAATGTATCTATGTCCTCCCTCTGGTCTGGGGCCTGTAGACAACCCCAGTTCTTATGGCTGTCCCATTTCCTGTTTCCAGGGTGACCCACAGTTCTTCTGGCTCCTTATGTGTATTCTGAATTTCTGTAGCTTTGATATTTTCATTAACTTACAGAAGAAAGAGTCCTGAAAGAACTCCTAAACTCAAGGTGGGCAAAGCAATGGGGCCTGATGGATTCACCCCAGAATCCTGAAAGAACTAAGGAGGACCTAGTGACACCACTGACCACACTTTTTAACAAATCATGGGAGGATGGGGTGGTACCTGAGGACTGGAGGAGGGCAGATGTGATTCCCTTCACAAAAGTGGAGCAAGGCAGAAGCAGGAAACTACAGACCTGTAAGTTTGACCTCAGTGGTAGGGAAAATGATGGAATCACTTCTGAAAGAAAGAATTGTTGAGTATCTAGAGGCCAGCGGGGCACAGAACCCAAGAAGCATGGATTTACAGCAGGAAGGTCATGTCAGATGAATCTAATAGATTTCTTTGACTGGGTGACCAAAGTAATAGACCAGGAAGGGGCTGTGGATATAGCCTACCTAGACTTTAGCAAGGCATTTGACACAGTTCACACAACAGATTAATAATCAAGTTAGCCAGCTTGGGAGTGGGTCCCAGTGTGGTAGCCTGGGTTGCAAACTGGCTGCAAAACAGGACACAGAAGGTAATAGTGGTGGCACAAATTCCGAAGAAAGGGGTCACTAGTGGAGTACCTCAGGGCTCAGTACTGGGTCCAGTCCTCTTTAACATCTTTATAGGTGGCATTGCAGAGGGTCTGGAGGAAAGGTATGCCTCTTTGCAGATGATACAAAGATCTGTAACAGAGTTGATACACAAGGGGGTAGAAAGGATGAGAAGGGTCTTGGCAAGGTTGGAGGAATGGTCAGACATTTGGCAACTTAGATTCAATGCAAATAAGTGCAAAGTAATGCACCTGGGAAACAAAAAACAGGAGAAAAGTACACAATAGCAGGGGAGGTACTAACAACAACAAAATGGAATGGGACTTGGGGTAGTCATATCGAATGATCTGAAGGTGGGTAAGCAATGTGAGAAGTCAGTGAGGAGAGCCAGGGGATACTGGGATGCATAGAAAGGGGCATCACAAGTAGAAAAAGAAGTGGTTATCCCTCTGTACAGACAGTTGGTGAGACCCCATCTGGAGTACTGTGTGCAGTTTTGGAGACCTCATCTACACAAGGACATAGACAGGATGGAAGCAGCCAGAGGAGGGCAACTAGAATGGTGCAGGGTCTGCATTAGAAATCATATGAAGAGAGACTGAGAGAACTTAATATGTATACTCTTCATGAAAGGAGGGACAGGGGACATGATAGAAATGTTCAAGTACCTCAAGGAATCAACAAATTCCAGGAAGGTAGCATCTTTCAGAAAAGAGATGTGTAAGAACTAGGGGACACAATTTAAAGATAGAGAGGACAGCTCAGGGGTAAAGTGGAAATCTTTTTCACAGAGAGTGGTGGATGCATGGAACTGCCTTCCTGGGAGGTTGTTGGGGGCTAAAACAGTGGGAATTCAAACATGCATGGGACAGACACAAGACAATTGTAGTGGGGGTGGCTGAAAGTAGGCTGTTGGTTAACTAGAATTTGAAGCTTATCCAGTAGGTAGGAAATGGGCAGACTGGGTGGGCCAAGTGGTCCTTATCTGCCATCAAAGTCTATGTTTCTATGTTTCTATATTTGTTTTTGAAGAAGGTTCATTTTTGTATTTTGTTTCCTTCTGTTTGTGCAGGTGTTTTTTTTAAATTTGTTTGTTTTTCTGAAAGACAAAGAGAGTGAGAGCTTTACTTTGTCTCCCCTGAGGAGGTGGAGAGATTGCAGTGTAAAGGGATATCTGTTGTTGCTCACAGAGATGATAGAGTGCAGTGTAAAGTGAACTCCCCTGAGTTGAGGATGTCAGAGCAGGCTTCGTTTTTTTAAATATTTTCTCACCCACAGGTTTGGTAAGGTGCTGTGAGATGTGAGCAGCTGACACAAGTACAGAGCGGGATGTTTGAGGCTGCACGTGGATCAAAGTGGGGCATCTGAGATCGCGATTTACTGGTATATGTTTGTGGCAACAATGCAGTCACTTTGCTATTCAGGAGAATTTTTCAGGTTTTTCTGTTTCTAAGAAAGTTTCATTTCTTGGGGATACAGAGAGAGGCGGGACAGCAGCAAAGACTTAGAGTGAGAAGGGAATGGAGAGCAAGTGGCAGTGGACTGGAGAGCAAGAAGTGAGGTGGGTATAGCAGTTGGGTTATGGAGCAAGTTGTTATAAATTCTGTTGGGTCATATCTTGGATGACACATTTATTGTTTCAGTTATTCACTGCTGTGTTATTTTCATAGTAACACAGTGGTAGCAGAAGTTAGTACCACTGTTTACTGGGAATGAAAGATGATGGATTTGGCTTTGTATTTGGGGTTGGAGTATTTTGGGGAAGATGTGGCTGCTGGCACTTGCTTCTGTTGGTAGATGGTGGGATTTACATGTTGTAAATCATTGCACGGTCATAATGTCATCACGCAATAACGTACAGCATTATGGTGAAACTGAACCTGTGCACTCTCCGAAATGGACCCCCAGGTTGAAATCTTTAGTGGAGGAGTCTGGGAGGTGCATCCCCCATAACAAGGGTGTGGGAGTGTAGCCCCCACAGAACAAAAACTAAAAGATATCACGCGCGTGTGCTGCATGGCATTCTGTCATCGACATAATGACCCTGTGCCTGTAAATCATGCCAGCCAGCCAATCAGGAATGAGGATTTTTGGTACCCATTGTATAATTGTTGTTTTAAATATGTTTTATGCCAAATTTAGAACATAGCCTTCTTACAACCCCAGCTCATAAAGAGTGTCAGAGAAAAGTTTTAACTCCTGCCAGAAAGGTGAGTTCGCTCAGAGACCATAAAATCACCTTTGGGGATGTAAAGAAACATTTGCCCAGGATTTGAAAAATTGACAGTTCTCACATCCATGAGTACTATAAAGATATGGCTATGTTGTAAAATTTGGGGTAAAATTGAAAATACCAAAGTTAAGAGCCTGTATTAGCAAAATTCAAAGTAGGTTCATATATTTGTTGTTTTTCATATTTTTACACCAAATTCTCAACATAGCCATCTTATGACCCCACCTCATGAACAAAGGTGGAGAACATGTTCAAATCTTGCCTGAAAGGTGATTTTGCACAGTGACCACAAAATTACCTTTTGAGACAAATTTACCTAACATCACTTGCATTGTGCATGAGGTGGTGTCCCAAAAAGGTGTGTTGAAAATTTGGAGCAAACATAATGAAAAATGGCTAAGTTATGCTTTGAAGTTCAAAATCCATTGACATACATTGAGTTGCATAGCTGATTTTCTCAGTTCAGTCCAGCATTGAAGAGTGAATGTGTCTCTGGACCAGAGAGGATTACAGTGATGGACATCTGATTGATAAGTAAGTGTTTGGGGGGTGGGGGAGCTGAGTCTGAGTGTTGGGTGGAGAGTCTTGGATGAAAAGACATTGATGAATGGTTCTCTTTGGCTGGTACTTATGATGTAAAAGAGTGAGGATTTTGGCACTGGGGATTGGGCACCCTCCGTGCCACTATTACATTTCTTTTAGGGGAATGGGGTGGTGGATGTTGAGAAGGCAGGTCAGGTGGGGGTATTAAAATCATTATAGTGACACTGGGGATAGGGAACCCCCAGTGTCACTCTATCTATACCCTTGAGGAGAGGGAGATATGATAGAAACTTTCAAGTACCTAAAGGGAATCAACAAAGTCAAGAGGATAGCATCTTTCAGAAAAAGATGTGCAAGAACAAGGGGCACAATCTGAAGATAGAGGGGGATGGCTCAGAAGTAATGTGAGGAAGTATTTGTTCATGTAGAGGGTTGTGGATACATGGAACAGCCTTCCTGATGAGATAGTAGAGTCAAAAACAGTGGAGAATTCAAGAATGCATGGGACACATAAAGCAATTCTAGTGGGGTTAGGAAGAATAGGCAGTTTGTTAACTAAAATCTGCAGTGTATCCATTAGGTAGGGAAATGAGCAGACTAGGTGGGCCAAGCAGTCCTTATCTTCCATATCCCTTATCTGCCATATGCCTTATCACATTCTATGTTTCTATGTTTCTTATGTTTATGAGGGGTGGGGTTGGGTGCTGAGAGGAAGGACTAGGTGGGAGATAACAATAAAAAGACCTGGGAATTTGAAATAAAAATAAATAAATAAATTGGTGGTCATGGCTCACTCCTCCCATGTCCAAGATTGCTGTACACACTACTGCACATGCATGACTATTGGTGCATGCAGAGTATGCCATGACCGCTGATTTTTTAAAATGTTTTATTATGGATGTTCCCACTTCTAAGCCTCCTGTCAGCACCCACTACTCCACACACCCCAGAAACATAAGAGTGACACTAGGGATGCCCAATCCCCTAGTGTCATGATCAACATGCTGAGATTTACAAAACAAAAAAAAAGTACAGTGCTCTGGAGATAAGAAGTTGAGTGCTCCAGAGATGCCAGGATATGGAGGGATTGTATTCAATGTATTCAATATCCAAAGGTTGTTTGTTTGGAAGGAATGCAAAAATGCTGAGCCCTTTTTCTGAAAAAGAGAACTGCAGGGCTCTGCACACTGCAGCCCTAAAAATGACAACTAACAATTTTTCTTGTACTAAATATATAGTAGGGAGAAAAGAAAAATCCACTCTGGGTGTTGAAACTAGGCCTTCCACCCTCTACTGCTTTGTAGCATGTAACGCTACCACTGTACTAAGCTTCTTAGACAAAAGTTGTATACTGTGGCAAAGGACATCCAGCACTGAGTGGAGCCCCCACTCAAAAAAAAAAAAACAGTTGCAGTGAATTTTCATAATTGTCTATCTATTTGATGTAATGCTTCCTAAGCTGCATTTAAACCTAAAACTTGGAGCTGGAACATTTCAAGTTATCAGCAATATAGAATGTCAAACCTTGCTACTGAGCATTCTATGCAAGAGATGTGTTTTGTGGCAGGGACAACCAGCAGTAAGTGTGGACACCCACTACACAGCTGCAGGAGATTTTGTAATTAGTTTCTGAACTGAAACTTTTTCAATTTATCAGCAATATAGAACTTCAAATCCTTTTGAAAATATCACTATCATCATCAGTGACATCTAACAATTTATCTCATACTACATAAATTGTAATGAGAAAGACAAAATTGTTCTGCATAAATTGTAGTAAGAAAGAAAAAAATGTTCCACTTTGGGGATTGAACCGAGGCCCCGTGCCTCTATTACTTGCTAGTGCCCACTCAGAAAGGGTTGTTAGAGTCAATGCATTGATGCGTATATTTGTCAGTGTTTTTTCTTGCACCAATACATTTGTTTTATAGCCAACAGTACCAGGTGTGTGTGCTGTTTCTCCAGATCCTTGTAGTACTACAGTATAGTAGCACCTTAAAGAGCTGGGAGTGTTTGTGACCTTCCTTCTTAGTTCACCTCTACTGCTTGGTACTGTAGTATGTAGCTCTACAGCTATGCTATGCATCCTATGCAGGAGATGTGTGCTGTGGCAAGGAGATCCAGCAGTGAGTGCAAACACCACACTACTCAGCTGTAACGGATTTTCATAATTAACCACCTGTCTGTTTGAAGTAGTATCAATGTCTGAGCTGGAACTTTTCAAGTTATCAACAATGTAGAACTTCAGATCTTGCTGGACTTATATAACTATCATCTCATTGACATCTAACAATTTCTCTCATACTACAGTAATTGTAGAGAAAGATAAAATTGTTCTGCACTGAGGATAGAACCACAGCTTGTGTAGGCCTGAAACCATATGTCAATACCTAAAACCCTATTACTGACATCATCAGTGACATTATGCAGACAAATTACTCACACTGGGGCTCAGATATTCAAACTGTACCAAGCACCCACTGTATGCTGTCACTATGGCAACAATTTTACTGTGACCAGCACTAGAGCATCAACAGCGACAGGTCACTGTAGTGTTGGTGTGGGACCCAGGAACTGCTTTCTGGGGTCTTGCTCTTCCTACCTGAATCAACTCTGGCTCAGAGTTGATTACTATAGTTGGAGGGTGCACTGGCAGAGTCCCTGTATGGGGTGTTCAGGGGTGAAGTTCTCCAAAGAAAACACAATCCAAAGTGACTGACTTTATGCTGACCACAAATGCAGTCGACATAAAGGTGTCACTGTAACATCAGTTGTCAACAAATTTGTCAATCGACTGTCATGGATCCTTTACCCACACCTAGTGTTTTTGTCACTCAGTCACCAACCCACCAGGCATGGGTAAATACTGCCATCATCCACTCCCACTCATGATATATTGTTAAAGTTATGAGCCTACATTGAATTTTGTGAACCCAGGCTCGTAACTTTAGTGATTTTCAATATTTTACCACAAATTTACAACATAGCCATATCTTTACAGCACCTTGTGAATGTGATAGCTGTCATTATTCAAATCCTGGCCACAATGTTTTTTACATCCCAAATGGTGATTTTTGGTCCCTGCATGAAGTCACATTTTGGGCAGGAGCTGAAAATATTTTCTGCCATTGTTCAGTAGATGGGGTCATAAGAAGACTATGTTCTAAATTTGGTGTAAAATATTTAAAAGCGGAAAAGGTAAGAGCTATGATGCATTTTGCAAATGCAGGATTGTAAGTTTGGTAATATTCAATATTTTTTCCCAAATTTCTAACATAGCCATTTCTATACAGCACCTCATTAATGTGACTTGTCATTTTTCAACTCCGCCCAAAATTAGTGTTTGCACAACAAAAGTTGATTTTGACATCCATGCATGAAATCACCTTTCAGGCATCAGTTGAAAATTTGTTCTGCCCTTCTTCATGAAGCAACGTCATAACAAAGTTATCTTGAGAATTTGGTGTACAATATTACAAAACAACACATTTATGGCCCTGCATTCCATTTTGCTAGTGCAGGCTCATAACTTGGTAATTTTCAATATTTTTACTCCAAATTCCTTGGCTGCAAGCCCTGTCAGCTCTGGCCAGAGTTTGTTTATTTTATTTCAGTGATAGACTTTCAGCAAGGTTTGACATGCTATGTTGCTGATAACTTGAAAGGTTCCAGCTCAGTCATTGAGGTTTAAATGGAACTTGGACAAAAATACTTCAAATAGACAGACTGTTCATTATGAAAATTCACTGCAACTGTGTTGGGAGGGGTCTGCAGTCAGTGTTGGCTGTCCTTTGCACAGCATATACTTCCTCTCTAGGAAGCTTTGTACTGCAGTAGAGCTAAAGGTTACCAAGCAGAAGAGGGTAGGTGGCATGGGTTTGATCCCCATAGTGGAATTTATTTTCCTTCTCACTACACTTGATTGATACTGTGTCTCAGACTCCCATCCCTAAGCCATTTCCCTTTTCACTGCCACAGGAAGCCTGTCAGCCTTCTTTCTGGACTCATTATTTCATACATACCTTTCTGTGCGTTTAGTACCACTGATATATTGATTTCCTTTGTTTAAGTACCACATGATAATATATTGTACATTTTCAAATATATAGTATCAGTAGTAAGCAACAAATTTCCATACAGTAATATTATTTGCTCTCGTAAACTTAAATTATGTTTTTCAAAAATATTTTTGTGTTCCCATTTTTGTACAGAAGACACAGAATATTATGTAATATTGTATATGGTTCCCTGTTACCTTTATTACTGTAATATTGCAAATCCTCCTTTCTTTTGATTTTCCTATATGTATAGTAATATTTTTTATGGAATACATTCAAATATTAATTACAAAAATAGTTTCTAGCCATATTGGTCCTAGTACACTAAGATGCACAAAATATGTAATTTTATACCTTTTATTGGACTAACAAATATTCCCCACCCCACCCCATCCCAATTTAAAGTATTGAGCCTATGGGTCCTTCTTCAGAAAGAAAATTGCAGGATACTTAAAAGTTTGAACTTTAAAAATAAATTTTAAAATGTGTAAGCTGTAGTATTTTTAAAGTGAGCTCTTTTAAGTAACTACCATTTTATTCTGAAGAAGGACCTATAGAGTTTGAAAGCTTAAAGTTTTTTTTTTTAAATCTTTGTTGGTCCAATAAAAATTTCAAATCACCTATTTTGTAAATATTAACTGCATAATCATTCTATGTTTCTCTGACAATAGTGGCATTATAAGATGCTGTTCAGAACCATGTCATAGTTTATGTGCTCCATACCAAGGAGAATGTTCAGAGATGCATATTGCCATTAAATCTTGCTTTGTATTTGTTTCAAAATTTACTCTTTACATATATATTATAAACAGTAGATATTGTATACCCTGGCCCAGATATTCAAACTGCGCTCAAAGTAACATAACAACAGGAGTAAGCACAAACCAATTCGCCGTCTCGCCAACGAGGTGCGATATTCAAACATGGAGCAGAGCAAATGCGCATAAGCCAACAGCGTCTGAATATTGCACATACCGCCATCGCACAACCAGGAAGGAGAAGCTGAGCCAAAATGTTGCACTATGGAGCAACCAGGAAGCTCAGCTGAGCATTCCAGAGCTGCCATAGCAAGCACAGCCCCAGAGCAATGGAACTGCACATCCAGGGAGGCAGGCTGGGGCCACCGCCAGCCATGCCACACATGGGCACAGGAACACACTGCAGAACCCACACCACACCTGCACACCCCAAGCACAGCATCACTGGGGTGGGACGGATGATCCACGCGCTCCATGGGGACAAGCCAACAAAGCATAGCAGAGCCATGACACCCCAGCACAACCACTGGCAGGCAGAGTGCCACACACAGGGGTTGACAACCACAGTGCACATCAGCCCCACGTATGCACAGCACACCCTGCACTGTGACCCCAAGACATCACCCATGTGCAGTGACTGGCACTGCAGGAAACCATGCAGTCCCCCAGCACTCGTCAGCCCAGTGCAACACAGAAGCCCACAAGCCAGACACACCCCAGCACCCAGCAGTGGTGGCAGCAGATGGCAAGACCAACCAAAAGTCACTGCCATGCTGGAGATACCTCCCATGCACACACATGCACACACACACACACACACATACCCAGGACCATACCAGCCCAGATGGCATGTCACACCTGCAACTGAGCACCCATAACCAGCTGCAAATCAGAGACCGACACAGTATTCATATATCAAAATGAAATGTATATTGAACATATTATAACAACAACAATAGAAACTATTTACAAGGGGATGGACAAGGAAGGGGGTGTTCAAGGG
This sequence comes from Neoceratodus forsteri, assembly GCA_016271365.2. Lineage (NCBI taxonomy): Eukaryota > Metazoa > Chordata > Ceratodontiformes > Ceratodontidae > Neoceratodus > Neoceratodus forsteri. The sequence goes on from CM028129.1 coordinate 1,026,332,759, forward strand.
AGGATTAAAAAATTGGAGAGGGAAGGCAGGGTGGTAGGGATGGGAGAAGTGGGAAGGGAAATGTCAGCTATGGCCCAGCCAGCTCCTGGTCCTCCCCTGCTGAGTGCGCCATCCTGTGCCACCCCTGCTGGCGTCCATGTCGCGGATGGCTTGCAGGATCTCCTGGTTCTCAATGCTGACTGTGTAAGGCACCTGACATCACGCCAACCTCCTGAGAACCTCGAGGCCTAGGAAAATGGGAACACAGTCAATGGCTGTGACTGACCACAACCCTGAACACCACCCAACCTGCAAGCCATATAGCCCAATGTCCCGCACCTGTGATGGCATACACCACCACAGTGAACATGCATGGCCATCACAAACAGGTGGCACCAGCTATGCGCACCACCACCCACACACTCCCACATCAATCACAGTACAAACTAGGCTGGCAAGTGGCGGTGGCAGCGTGGTGCGATGCAGTTACACAGCTATGTGCCCAGTGCATGCCTGACCACACAGTGACGATACACAGACATGCTGTGATACTGCACAGTGATGCATGTCACCTGTGTCGTGCCTACATACATGGATACATAGACAGTGTCGGAGATAAGGGCCTATGGCCCACCCAGTCTGCCCATTTGAACTTGTAAGTTCACTCTGTTTTCCTATAAGTCTGTTGCCCTTACCCTGACCTCCAGAATTCCTTTATGTCTATCCCGTGCATTCTTAAATCCGTGACCAAGTCAGCCCCACCACTTCCTCTTGCAGGGTGTTCCACTTGTCCACCACCCATTCTGTGAAGAAATTCTTTCTCATGTTTCCTCTGAATCGTCCCCCTCCAACTTCATCCCATGCCCTCTAGTCCTGGAACATCTTTACGCTTAAAATAGTGTTTTCCAGCACTCTGTTCCCCCTGTAAGATACTTGTATGTCCACATCATATCCCCTCTCCTCCTCTCCTCCAGGAGTACATGTTCAGTTCCTTCAACCTGTCGTCATAGGACTTGTGATGCAATCCATGCACCATCCATGTTGCCCTCCTCTGAACCCTCTCTACCCAGTCCATGTCCATACGTAGGTATGGTCTCCAGAACTGTACACTGTACTCCAGGTGGGGCCTCACCAGTGTCTTGTATAGTGGAATTATGACCTCCCTTTCCTGCATGGTTGTGTTGTGCATGGCTGGTGGTCTTGCCCCCACTCCAGCATGTAATAGCATCCATGAGTAATGATGCTCACACTCCTCCAGCTGGCTCTGCGCTGCTGCTGCTGCTGCTGCTGGGGCTGTGCCCCAGCACGCGGGGCCCTAGCGCGGCCCATCGGCTCTGCCCTCGTCCTCAGATTCGGCCTGTGGGAGACATATGTTGAGACAAACATCAGTGTGACTCAAAAGCAGAGTGCCCCTGCCCCAGTGAGGTGCCTGCCCACACAGCCATAACCATCCACGCGCACAGCTGCACACTGACACAGCCACCATGTCCGAGCGGCACCTATGCACAGCCACCCAAGCACACACACCCCCTACAGAGAATATAGGTGCATAGATGGTACACTCACCGCCTGAGCACTCGCCCCGCCTGGCATGTGACCACAGCGACAAAGTTCTGGCTCCCTCGGCGGAGGTCACTGTACCGTGCGGCACTGCTCAGCAGACCGGCCCTGTCCAGTGATCTCCACCAGGTCAGTGCCACTGCTGCCACAGCTGAGTCCTGGCACTGGTGAGGGCACCTCACCATACAGGCCATCAAAGTGTGGCTCAACTAGGGCCTCAGGTTGGCCACTTCAATCTGGCTCCAGGACACCGCCCTCCTCCTAGCCATGGCACCAACTTTACAGCAGGCAATATGGCACCCATGTCACCGTAACCTTCGCGATGGGTTGTTGCGCAATAGACCTACACAGGCTCCAATCGCGCTGTTCGAACAGCGCGTCGACTTCACATGGCGCTGTCACCAGACAGCGCAATAGAGACGCAGGCTACGGCATGCCAACAGTGCCAGGGGTCAGAGGGCATACACAAGGTCACGGCAATGACGCAGGCTACGCACAGTGCCATCAGATGTATAGGCATCCTGCGCGACTGCCAAGCTGTGCACCAGTGCCACAGTGGACTATCATGCAGTAGTGCCGGCGCCATATAGTGCCCAGTGCTGTAGCGCCACTGCACAATGGTGGCCATGGTCTGAATCGCCTATCGGCTCAGCAGGTCTGCAGTGTGATAGGCGCGTACATAAGCTGTCTGGGCATGCGCCAATGCAGTGTGGCACACAGCCACAAGCCTGCGCCATTGGCTCAGCCGACCTTCCAGACTGTGCAAAGTGCAAATACGCGATATTCAGCTGACATATGCAACCATGTGATCAGCTATTCAAAGGTGCAGTGGCGCGATTAGCATGTTATTAAAGTTGCGCCACACCTCATTTGCATGTGTTGCGCTATAAAAATGTGACAGTGGGTTGTGCTGGCCAGATTTGGTTACTGCAGGTGAGAGGTGAGTTACATGCTGTGTGATGCTCAGGACAATGCTCATGGGCGGAGGATGATAAAGGCTGAGGGGCTGAGCATGAAAAGGGCACTTAGAAAGGGACAAAGGGCACCATTTCTATCAGCATCTGCCATGGAGAGAACGTGGGCTTCCGCCCCCGGGCCGCAGCTACGCTCATGGGGAAATGCTGTCGACTGCACAGTGACAGGTGTCCACTTCCACCCATACAGATCACCATGACTGACCAGAGCCAAGCTGAGGGTGTGGATGGTGGGCGGGAGGAGGCCGAACTTCACTGCGGCAGAGGCGGAGGCCCTCTTCCAGGCCTACCTGGAGGATGAGCCACTAGTGAGTGGACGGAGGTGCACCCCTCAGGAACATGCAGCTGCATGGGAGGGTAGCTCGAGCCATCAACCTGCATGGAAGCCACCAGCGCTCTGTGCAGGAATGCAAGAAGAAGATGGGGACTGACCGAGGAGGCTGAAGGAGAAGGTGGAAGCTTTCAGGGCGGCACGTGCTGGCACTGGTGAGGGCCTACCAGTGGTGTTGCAGCTGACCCCTACAGAGACACTGGTCACGGCCATGCAGCTGAGTGCCATTGCGGGCGTACCAGGTGGAGGATTCCAGACAGGTGGAAGCCCATCACTGCATGGTATGACATGGTGGTGTTGTTGGGGGCTGTTGTTCACATGCACTCACATGTACTCTCTTTCTGTTACAGATCCTGTTAGTCTTCAGGAGGCGGTGGTGGTGGTGGGTCCAGACAGTGATGCAGACCTGCTGGGCGTGGAGGAGGACCATCCCCTCCGCCACCAGCCTGCAGGCACTGCAGCAGCATGCATGCTGGGCCAACAACTCCGGTGTCAGTGATGCGGGTGCAGGGTGCACAGCCTGTGTCACAGCAGTCTGGCATGCAGGTATGCCAGCATGCTGTGCCTATGGCAGTGGCACGCACCTGCACCATTGATGATAGCAGGCCTGCAATGGGCAGTGATAGGTGTGTTCCCCATGAGCGGACACATGGCAGGCCAGCACATGCTCCTGGGCCTTCCTGGTTCACACCTGTGTACCAGCATGCTGGCACAGTCCCAGGCTGTGCCTGTCAGCACTGGTGGGGCAGCACCAGTGGCTGTGCAGATGTCTGGCACTGTTGTCAGCATGGAGGTGGAACAGGTGGACCTGGGGGCTCAGCAGTTGGGGCGGCAGCAGCAGTCACACACCAGGTCTGGGGTACAGTGTCAAGCAGTGGCACATGTCCACCGCCCTTTGATCTACCCATACCTGGTCCTGGCAAGCGCCCACCCTCAAGGGTGCTGTGCACAGGACAAGTCCACACCCTGGGTCGTCAGATGCCATTGGGGCACAGTACCCATTGGATGCACACACCCGCCTGCTGCAGGACTAGGGTACAGCTGCAGGGGTGGGTTCTGAAGTCGTGGAGGCACTGTCTGTGTCCGTGGAGGCGGCATAGCAGGGGAGTGTGCTTGGGACCGAGCCGAGCTGGTCCTTATGCGGACGGATGTGACCGCTGCCATTGACAGGCTGACTCAGGCAGTGGTCTCTGTCCGGATGCATTGGCCACACTGTCAGGTGCCCTGTACCACACACACCCACACAGTGCGCTCTCCACTCCCGTTCCCAGCGTCGTGTGACACCAGGCCTGTCGATGCCGGGTTCTGCTGTGGGCATCCCGAGCACCCCGGTGCAAGTTTGTTTGGCAGGATGCAGACCCCTGTGCGGGCAAGGTTACGTTCATGCAGTGGGACCCTGGTGGTGCACCAGCACCACCCGATGTAACCTGCTCAGCCTGCCAGTGCTGCTGGGCCACAGCAGGGCCACCCATGCATCCGTGGTGGCCGTGGGACAGTGCTACCTGACTGAGCTGTCTCCCAGTGCAGGCCCTGTCTGGTGCTGCCCTGTGTGCAATGTGTGTCATGGTGGGCAGTGCACTGCTGGGTGCTCTGTTCTGCAGCGACACGGACCACCTGCACTCTCAACTGCTGTCCACAGGTGCGTGTGCATGATGATGCCTGCATTGCACTGTACACCAAGGTGCAAGGGTGCCCAGGTCCTGACACATGTCGTGGACAGTCCAGGTGGTGGGGGTGGTTGGTGGTGCTGTGTGTTGGCAATGTCATTTCTGCAGTGCTGTGCTGCTGCCCATGTATGCTGCCTGGTGTGTGTGTGTGTCCATGAGTGCTCACCCTCTCTGATGGTGTGTTGGTATGCCTGGAACCTTCAAGTCCCCTGACCTTCATGCAGTGTGTTCCCCTTTGTGCCTGTGGTTTGCACATGGACAGTGTTGCCTGCACATGTCCCTTGACTTACCTGTGTTGGGCGTGAGTGCTCTTCTGCAATGGTGTCCCGGTGCAGCTGGGCCTGCCGGGTCAGTCGGGGTCCCTCCATCCTAGGGGCTGCTCATCACTAACATCACCGGGCGCCACTGGCGTCCCCAACGCTGTCCCCTCTTGGACCTGTATGGCTATCCACTTGGTCTTTGGCCATGTTGCAGGATGCAACAGGCCAGGAATATCCCTCAGGCCTTTGGGGGCTGTACTGAGAGCTCCACTGAGGTGTCCAGGCATCGAAGTGTGCCTGAGCATCCCAAACACCGCTCTATGATGCTACGTGTTGCGGCATGTGCCTCATTGAAGCATAGCTGCTTGGGGTCGTGGGCGCCCGGTACAGTGTGAGCAGCCAGGGACGGAGTGGGTATCCGCAGTCACCTGTGTGGAGATAGTGGAGATCAGTGTCATGTCAGGTCCATATTGCCCATATCCTTGTGTGCCACTACCATGGCACCTGTGTCATTCCACCCTTGCCCAGAGTTTGCATTCCATACATGTGTACTCACCCACTAGATGACCCATGGGGATGTCCCACTCTCGAATCAATGGCACAGTGCAGACTGGTGCTATATGAAGGCATCATGTGCTCTGCCAGGGTGTGTGGCACAGACATTGATAATGCACCCAGTGGCATCACACACCACCTGGCAGTTGACACTGGAAAACCCCTTTCGGTTCCGATATGCCTGGCCGTCGGGGCCAGGTGGGCGTCGCGAATGGCCACATGGGTGCAGTCTATGGCCCCTAGCATGCCAGGCATACGTGCTACCCTGTGGAACTCCTGCATGTTTGTTGTACGCTCTGCTGTGGTGCTGGGGAAATGGATGTACTCCGCGGCATGAGGCAGCAGTGTGCTGAGGAATTGGGTGAGGATGCGATGTGGCTGACTGTGTAATGCCTGTGGTGTCCCCTGTTGGCCTCTGGAAGGTGCCCGTGGTGAGCAGGCACATGCAGGCTGTCACCTTGGTCTCCACGGACAGAGTGTGACTCCGTCGTGAGGGTGCCTGCATCACATCACTGCACAGCTCACAGAGCTGTCTCCAATGCCCTGTTCAGGCGGTACCAGCCCACAATCTCGATGTCTGTGTACAGCTCGGAAGCGATGCGGGCGCGATACACGCCTGTTTGGGGCATACCACCGACGGGCCCTCCGCCGCCACGCCCCCGCAGCATGGTGTCTCACCCTCTCATTACAGCTTCCATGTGAAGCTGGCACTGTCCATCTCCTGGCTTCTGCCCCCGCTGCTGTTCCTGTGTTACCCCCGCTGCCCCACTGCTGCTTCCACTGCACCGGCACCCCCACTGGCCTCTTGTCCTCCTGGACCCACTGTCCCTCTCTGCCCTTCCAGCTCCTGTCTCTCTCTCTCTCTCTCTCTCTCTCTCTCCCCCAGTTCGTGGCCTGCTAGGGTTCTTGCGCCGCTTCCTTGAGCCTTTTATTTTGGCTCAATTCCGCTACTGCGCAACTTCCGGCTGAGCCACTCTTGCACATTGCACAAGTGTTCGATTATCGCATTGCGCACTTTATGCATGGACCCAGCCCTTCAGTTGCGCATGCCTTCATTTCCATTGCGCTGTTGCTCAGCATGTTTTTGGTGGTGCAACTGGCCCTTCTGAATATCGCAGAATGGTGCATTTTTGAGTTGCGCATGCTCAACCCTTTGAATATCTGGGCTTCTTTCTGTAATCATTCCTTTAGTGTAATGAAGTTATTTACTTAGGACAGCTTTAATTACATCGAGTCAATGGATTTTGTTGATACCAGTCTCTAGTTTCCATTAGGCATATTAATGGCCAACACTCTTTAACTAAGGTAGGTGGTGTGACAGGGAGAACTTCACATATTTAGATCACTGGCACAGGTTTGAAAATGCCACCAGATTGCATGCAAATGATGGGTTGCACCTAAATAAAATAGGTACAAAGGGTGTTTGCAAGCAGGTTGAATAACATACTAGCTCAAGGTTTAATCTAACTATGAGGGGAGTTGGGGTACTCAGACCATAAGGTCACAGTCAGTGAACTCTATAAATGGATCAAATACTGATTAGAAAGTTTTATCAATAAACGCAAAAGTTGAAAGAATTATAAAATGGATGAATTAGAAACTGTCTTTCATAATGCTAATATTTCCTTGTGTGCAATTACTGAGAGATGGTGGAAGCAAGATACATGGGAATAAATATAAAGGCTTATCAGCTATTTAGAAGGGACAGATTAGATAGATTAGGGAGTGGTGTTGCATTATATGTAGGAAGCAACATAGAAGCAACTGAGATTCAATTGCCTTATGCCTGATTTTGAACACCTAAAGATAAGATTAGTACCATGTCAGGACAACAAGTAATTGTATGTGTCTGCTATAGAGCCCCATCTATGGCCCCAAACAGGACAAGTGATTTTATAAACAACCTTAAGAACCTAGATGCTGGAAAAAGGTTTTTAATCCTGGGCAACTTTAATTTCCCAGATATAGATTGGGGTTTATGGAGTGCATCATCTTTACACAAAGCAAACTTTCTTGATGCCCTGGATTCACTGACAGTTAACAATTATGTGTCAGAGAGTACTAGAGGGAACAAACCATTGACCTGGTGCTTAGCAACATGGATGACTTGGTGAATAATTGTGCAGTGAGAGAACCCTAATGGGAAGTGACCACAACATGACTGAATTTACTATATCCATTAGGTTGCTCCCTAAACCGAGGTACAAAAATAATTAGATATGATCTAGTCAACTATAGTATGTTAAGAAGCCTAATAAATAACTGGGATTGGGAGAGGACATTCATTGACTTAGATACACTCCAAATGTGGGAAGCATTTAAAACCTTTCTGTTAGAGATTGTCACACAGCACATACCCATATTAAACAAATATAACTCCAAAGGAAAATCCAACCCTGGTTCAATCACAAGATAAACAAGTTAATAAAGTCCAAAAATAGGTTATATAAGAATTTCAAAAATAAGGTATAGAAGACTGCAAAAAATATATAAAGGTAAACTCCAGATGTTGAAAAAAGCAATTAAAAAAGACAAAATAGACATGGAACATAGACTTGTTAATAAAGTAGCAGATAATAAAATTACATAAACAACATGAAGACACAAAATAATAGTACTGGCCACCTGAAAGAAGGGCAAAGGGTCATAAGCAACCATCAAGAAATGGCAGAAATGCTAAATAAATATTTTGAAAGTGTTTATCAAAATGTGGACACACCAATGGATAAAGTTACAGTAGGACCTACTTGTACATGGACCATGAGGGGCTGCTTGAGTGCCTGAGAGACATCTGTAGCCTGTCAGGTATGGTTCTCAGTTGGTTCAGATCTTTTCTCACTGGCAGAACTCAGAAAGTGTTGTCGAGATTTATTCCTCAGCCTCATTCTCACTGTCATGTGGGGTTCCTCAGGGCTCTATGCTGCCCCTATGTTGTTTGTGGTGTATCTGCTGCTGTTTGGAGACACTGTGAGGTGGTATGGGCTGAGGTTTCATTGTTATGCAGATGACACCCAGTGTTACCTGTCTTTTCACCGACCAGAGTAGTGCAGTCTCTGTCTTTAATAGCTACTTAGCAGAACTTCAGGACTAGATGTGAGCCAGCTGGTTAAGGTTGAATCCCGATAAGAATGAGGTGTTGGTGGTGGATCCAGGTCAATGGATATAGGAGGTGGGGACACAGTCTTCGTTGAGGCTTTGGCTCAGAGGTAACCAGCTCATGCCCTCTTTTCAGGTGTGGAATCTCGGGTGATGTTTGATGAGGGCTGACACTGCCACGCAGGTATCAGCAGTAGTCAAGTCCTTTTTCTACCATATGAGGTATATCACCTGGATTAAGCACCTTGTTCCATCTCACAACCTTCCAACACTGATCCACACCTTTGTGACCTTGTGTCTTGACTTCTGTAATGCCCTCTACCTAGAACTTATGGGGTTGATATCCATTGCTTTCAGTTGGTGCAGAACACCGTGGCTAGGTTACTTACAGGGACTCTCTCAGGCCAATCATGTCACCCTGTGCTTTGTGAACTGCACTGGCTGCCTGTTCAGTGGCAGATCACCTTCAAGGCTGGTTTACTGACCTATAATGCCCTACGGACTGGGTTCTGGCTACCTGCAAGAGCTCCTGGTTCCTTACTGCCCCCTCTGACCCTTCCGCGCACAGCTGACAAAGGATTGCTAGAGGTTTCCAGGTTAGAATGAAATGTCTAGCTCTACAGCATTTATGTATGTAGCCCGACCCTGTGGAACTCTTTACCTTTCAAGATCAGAGATTGCCTGATTCTGAAGAGCTTTAAGACGGCTTTAAAACCTATTTGTTCAGTCGTGCTTTCAGGTATTAATCCTGTGAATGCTGTGGTTGTATATTATATTAATGCATTTCCTCTGTATTTTATTGTTTTATTTCTATTTTTATATTTTTACTGTCAGCACTTTGATAAGTATTGAATTGCGCTACATAAATACATTTTATTATTATTATTATTGCTGTATGAGAGGATGGGGAACTGGGATTGCTTCTAGGTCTATTCAGTTGTTTAAATCCTACTTGGGTGAAAACAACAAATAGAAATTTATAGTCAACTATTTGATGAAGGTAGACTGTTAAGAGGTGTGCCCCAGTGATCAATCCTGGGGCCACTATTGTTTTGATATATGCAAATGACCTACCCACAAGAATAAATAATAGACATATAAGACTATGACGTGGATGACACCGTTTTATTAGCAACAGCAAAACCCATTATAAAATGATGGCAAAGTTGCAAATAGATTTCAATATTTTACAAGACTGGTTATCTAGTTCTAAACTTGTATTAAGTCAAAAGAAAATACAGGTTATGTACTTTGACAAGAAATCAAATAAGGTAACAACACAATTTGTGGAAGTTAGGGAATTATTAATGAGTGACTGGAAAAACTAACAATCACAAAACAAAATAAATATTTAGGAGTAGTAATAGATAGTGCCTTAACATTTTCTGACCATATAAATAACACAATAACGAAAGTTAAAAATAGAATTGGGGCACTGTGTTGGTCTTCCGAATACTAAGTGAACAAACCTGGAGTGTAATCGCTTGCAGTTAATACTGCCTGTATTGGAATATGGCAATTTAGTGTACAACTTTGCGGGTTATAGTCACCTGGATAAACTTGTCAGGACATATAACTGATTGGCAAGATTTGCTCTTAAGTATAGCTTCTTAACCCATCATTGCACCATGTATAAGGACCTAAAATGGGATAGTTTACAGGTACGGCATAAGAAACAATATAAAGGGTAATATGGATATATATTTTGGGTATGAGTGTCATAATTATGCTTTAAGGACGTAAAACACAGGGCATTACTTTCCAGTAGTTAATACAAAATATGGTAGGATAACATTGCAGGCTCATGCCATAAAAATCTGGAATGAAATTCTCCCTCAAATAAGACATTTGACAAAATTATCACAATTCAGATCTAGGCTGGATGAAATATTTTACTCTGAATGTACATGTTTGAAATGATGTTATTATAAGTGGGGTATGATGTAAATTGTTTGATATTTAAACAGGGAGTGAAGTACCAAATTTGAAATAGATTAATATTAGGTAAACTAATTGTTAGATTTGTGGGTTTAATGTATGTACTGAATTATGAAAGATTATAGTATGTTCTATAATGTATTTATGAATGATGTTTTACTATGTAACTTGAATAAATGAATGTATGTACAGGATGACTTTGAAAATAGGTCCTCGGACCTAAAGTTTCATATACCCTGTGTAAAATAAATATTTTTACTACTATTAATACATTATTATTAATATACCGATAACATTAGGAATAATTAGAGAAAGACTCTCAAAACTGGACCCAAATAAATCCCCAGCCAGATCAGATGCATCCCAGGCTGTTAAAGTAGTTAACTCCTGTTATATCAGCTCCTTTGCAGTCAATCTTCCAAAATTGTTATTAGAGGAAGGTCCCCAATGATTGGACTACTGCATACATCCTCCGATTTAAAAAGGGTTCCAAATCAGATTGTTCTAATTACAGACCAAAAAGCTTGACTAGCATAGTGGGAAAGACCCTGGATCAATCATAAAGAGCTTATTGAAAAGCATATTAAGAACAAGGGCTCATTGTTCCAGGCAACCAGGTTCCAGAAGGGGTAGGTCATGCCCTAACGAACCTAATACATTTGTATGATCCAGTCACGCAGCACTTGACAACAACATATTAGTGGATGTCCTTTTATTGATTTTGAGAAGGCCTTTGATAGTGTCTTACACAGTGAAATAATTTTAACATTAAGAAGAACAGGCCTAAACAATTATATAATTCAGTTGTTGGTAGCTTGTCTGGTTTCAAGGAGACAAAGAGTATGCATTAAGGTCACATGTCATCGTGGGCTCCAGTGCCCAGTGGGGTACCCAGGGATCAGTCCTGGGCCCATACTGTTTAATGTCCTTATATTCTTAATAGTAAGTACATGTAATACCTGGGCTAACAAATTTGCAGATTACGTTAAGGTGGGTTTGTTAGTTTCTAACAGCCAGGAAACAGCACTGTTCCAAGTTAGCATAGATTCCATAGTTAAAGAAGCAGAACTGAAAAAGTTACACTTTGATTTGGAAAAGTGCAAGATTTGGAAAAGGGAACAAAGGCTTTACCTACAGCTTAAAAGGTCATCAACTACAGTCCATAAGCTTTGCTAGGAACTTAGGGATACTTATTAGCAGTAATATGAAATCTACCAAACATTGTAGACAGGTTACCAAAAAGGCATACAGTGTACTGGGATAACTGCAAGACATATAAAGAGCAGGAAAAAGTGGTGATGGTGCCACTCTTTTCTTGTTGGTGAGACCCATCTGAGTACTGGCAGCTTCTGGTCACCGTATCTGAGGGTGATGTGGTAAGATTGGAGGCTGTCCAGAGGCGTACAACTAGGATGGTACAGGGAATGGGAGATAGACCCTTATGGGGAAAGGCTGAGGTAGCTAGGGACATACTCCTCCAATTCAGAAAATTTAGAGGCAACAAGTGCCTAGTATATAGTGCCTTTAGGGATAAGGACCTCTGGGAATGTGTAGTTCTGAAAGCTAAGACAAGTCAGAGAATAAACAGAGGTCACCATTACCAGCTCAAGGTGAAGCCTATAACAAGAACATAAGGGAAACTGGTTCTCCCAGAGAGTGGTTAATGACTAGAACACACTGCCCTACTGTTGTTTCTTATGTCTGATGTACCAGTTTAAGCAATCATTCGATAAGCATTAATCTGAACAAAAATATGCAATAACTTTTAAAAGGTGCAGGTCTTTTAAGGTTAATGCTATTTGAACCTTATATAAAACCTATGTAACCTAAGGTAATAAGATGGATTCAATATATTATTAATCTCCATTTAATTGTAATTTCTATTGCTATACATCCTAATTCAGCTATAACCATGTGTGCTGGCCAGGTTCTTGAAACTTTTAACAATGTTCCATAATACAATGAAAATGGAATTTCTGTAGCATTCAGGCAATACCCTCCTCACATTTCCACCACCTAAAGGGGCAAACATATGGAAGAAGGATATGCTACAAAACAGTGAGCAAAAATATGTGCACTTTAGCCTCATGGACAGGAGGTCAGTCTTGTCTAGAATAGCCACGTGTCAGAAGCATTACTATTGCTCCTAATATTTAATCAATGAGCACCTTTACTATCCTCTATGGCAGTTTGTTTGGCATCATTCATCAATGCTAGACAGATATCATGCACACACACACACACACACAGATCTCAGATCTTCTGAAATCAGCTGCTGGGTCAGTACTGGTACAGAACCTGGGGACCAACTGAACAGTAAACAGACAACACAGAATGCTTCTTAAGACCACCATTCAGTACACAACAATGAACCTTCAATGTCCCAGCAACCAGAATAATGTTGTGCTTGTGCAACTGTATTACAACATTGTGGCCATTTGCACTCTCTATTCCATTAGGAATTACACCAAGTAGGGGTACTGAAGGAAGGAAAGCTTGTAAGAGGATTCCATCTCTAGAGGTGCTGTGGGAAGGATCCTCCTGCTAAAGGTACCTTAGGAAGGAACCCCATAGGACTATGAGGTGAGCTATTAGAGGAGGAGGAGGAGGGGAGGATGGTAGGCAAAGAAAAAGTGCTTCAGAGGGTGGCTGAAAGGAACTGCTTATATAGCTCAGAAAGTAGTTGTGGTTGGTTGCACACCCACTGACCTGCAGGTGTAGCTGTTTAAAAGTCACAACATGGAAAGAAATGACATGCAAAGGGATAAAAGGTACAAAATATAGTTTTATTAAATTATAATTTCTCCAAAGTGCAAAAATGCAAACTGCTTACTCATGAAGCAGATGTTGACATTTTACTTTGAAAAATTATAGAATAATAATACAGTGCTTTTTCAACAGGGTTGAGTAACTGTAGTTCTCATACTGTCATTCACACTGCTACTGGTTGCACCATCTACCTCCCAATGTGTTGGGTGGGGTTGCCAACACCTGCTGTGGTCTGCATCCTTTCAGGCTGATGTGCCCAGCTAGTCAGGTGTGGGGCCTGCAAGTTCTTGGTGCCATCATGCCGCCAGCTTATCCCATTATCAAGTGTCCTGAAGGTATGTCATGCAGTCACATCAGGATGCATGCCATGTGCTTCTGTGTGATGTGCATCAATGCGTACTATGCCTTTTGATGTTCAGGCCTGGGCAGTCTTTCCAATAGTTTCTGCCAGAGGTCAGGTAAGCACTGGGCTCTGCCCATCCTCCTTCCCCAGCAAAGGATAGCAGTCCTATGGTCAATCCTCTAACCCAGTTGGCCCTCTGATGCCCTGAGTTTGCTTTTGGAACACAGTTAATTGGCATTACAATGATAGTTCTAATCCGTGCCAGAGGACTGGCACCCTTTGTTTTAATAACATTTAGTACCTTCAATTCAGTTGCACCTTGTGTGTATTTTCTTGCAAAATTCTGTAATCTTTATTAATGCATATCTATGTAAAAAGCACTAATACAGGTTTAGATACACTTACATTATTTTTGACAGAATTCGTTTAAGGCTGTTGGTTACTGAGTGTCATTTTTATGAAGTCTATTGTCATGCTTTAGTATCTGGTAAAGTTCATAGACTCCTTAGAAGTGAAGAAAGGTGTTAGGTGCCCTTTGTAAGAAGAAAAGCACTCTAGTAAACCATTTGTCAACTATATTGCAGTACAAATACTGCTATCCCTTACAAACTGGTAACCAATATTGTGTGCACTCACCACATCATGAGTGATCCTCAGACTTGCAGCATGCCCTTTACTGCACTGTACACTGTGAGATACAGGCCTTTTATGCTCGTGGGCTGATAGTTTGGCTGGCTGTAGCCAATTGGAGCATGAGCATGGTTGACATCACTGGGACTAATGTCACCATGTCCAGGAGTTCACCATCTGTCAGTATAGCCAGCCATTGCTAGGCAATGGCATAGAGTTATCCTCAGATACTCACTACAAGGAAAGTGTGATGAAAGTACCCTTCTGGGGCATGCTACTCACCCTCAGGTATCAAGAAAAGTTTAGTTTAAGTGTACATTGATATCCACATGTTCAAAAACAGCATTGTCTGCTGTAAATGCTCTAGTATGGACAGCAAGAGCCAGTGGAGATATGAGCCACCAGAAAGTTTTGTCAAGACAGATTCACACTATCAGCCACATTTTATCATGCTTACTGTACCACATTTTCCAAGGACACTGTCATATCTGTCGCCCCTCAACATTCCCTGAACTCTCATTTTCTCCTTTAGGAGTGCCTGCAAGTGCCATGAGTTAGGGATTACATTTTGTTCAGCTAAGCTTGCTTATTACTCCTAGTAGTCCTCATAGCATGACATTGTTTTGCAGAGAGTATGCCTTATACAGTAGTCAGTGACAGGCAATGGTGACATTGTAGACAAACAAGCAGGTTATCAATACATTACCTGTTATGCTAAGTTGTCAATATTTCCATTAAACAAGTCACTTTTCATTGATATTAAACCTGCATGTAAAAACTGTATGAAATATTATAGAAGTAAAAGAAATGCTATGCTCAGCTCATGCAGGTATTAGCCCTTTACAAATTAGTTTGACTTACAGAGAACAATGTCAATATTTCATAACACACTTCCATACATTTTCAGATGCTATTCACGTACTAATTATCCACCAAACAACTATGACTGTCAGGGTATCCTGTTGTCTCTATGTTTTTGTAGTCACATGTGACAGGGTTGTGCAGTCACTTGATGTCCCAAGTCATGGAGAATATTTGTTTTAGCTAATCTTTGTAGAAGAAATACCCATCAGAAATGGGCAAGAATAAGTTAAGAGAAGAAAAGGCAATAAGGATTGGGTGAGTTTGAGGGTTGGGGAGTTAGGTTATTGATGGAGGAGGAAAGGAATTGTGAAGGTGTGAGTGAAGGAGAAGTTGTATGGTTCAATGGTGGGGAGGAAGAAGTTTTGGGTTCATAAGGAAGGGATATTGCCATATGTGTGCAGTGTTTGCTTATTGAGGCACACAGAAAGAACAGTGAAGGAAAGAGTGTGGAACTCATAGAAATCTTCATGTTTAATACATTCATGGCAAAAGTTCAATACATCTCCTCTTTTAAGAATCCTATTCCAGTTCTCACTCCTCATGGGTTCCATTACTTCTTCACGGCCCAGAACCTCAAGGAAACTGCTGAATGGTCTGTAGTACTGAAGTGTTTCAACACCGACAATCCTTAGTGGTAGTTTTGTATTGTACTCTTATGTTTGCTAATCCACATTTTGAGAAGTCTTGTAACTTTGATCAGGTAATAACGTGAACATTAGCATGTGACAGCATATACAATGTGATGTGAGTCACATGTAAAGGATGTCTTTATGGAATATTGTTCATTCTCACTAGTGGGTTTAATTTCTTTTTTCTTGACATGCTTCTACAATGAGTGCACCTACCACTGAGTGCCATTCAGGAGTTAAGGGTCCCAGCCCAAGTTAGTGGTCTTTCTTCTCTGGTGGTTAGTGCTTTGACTGAACAAATATGTCATGTAGCATGCTTACCTTTGTGGAAGCTATTATGGGGTCTGTGAACCCCCTAATGGACAACACATTCCAATGCTTGTGCACAACTCTCATAATTTCATCCATGATTTTAGAGTATTCTAGTGAAAACTAATATTGTGTTCTAGTTCTCTGTCTGCCTTCCATGGCCCATTTGCATTGCTCTGTCTTTTCTTTTCTGTTTTAGTAATAGCTCCATTCACCTCCAATTGGGCATATCATCTTTCTAGGAATCTATCTGACATTATCCCCAGTTCTGCCTCTTGTTCTTCTAGGTTGCTATAGTTTCTACATACTCTTATCATCTAGAGGTATGGAAGGAAATTTTGTAGTGGTAGTATGGAAGTCGGTGATGTGAAGGAGTGTATTTCTGTGTATCATTTTCTGTACAATTTAGTCTTGAGTTTGAAGTTTCTAGTTCTGTCTATAGAACACAATACCAAAGAAAGGTATCTCTGCACTGCTCAGTGTTAAGATGAATGTAAAATTGTCAGTGAGGAGTGCACGAGGTGGTCATGAAAGTCCTAGAGGTCTTCAGCAGTACCCTCTGAAAGTATAAGAAGCTAATCAATGTAGCATTTATAAAGTTTGATATTTTTAGTGAAGGGGTTGTATATGGGATTCAGAATCAAGTGTGTTTTGAAGAAATTCGTACATAGATTTGCATAGCTTGGCACCATGGTGCTACTGTGGTGGTATATTTGAGCTGTCTATAATACTGTCCCTCAAACCAAAAATAATTCTTGATTAAGACCAGCCCTTCAATCCAACAAGGAAGGAAACTGGAGGTGCTGTACTTGGTTCTAATCTCATTAGTGCCATTTCCAAACTATATACCCTTCTTCATGAGGGATTGAAGTATAGGGTCTTTTATATCACTACTGCACAGAAATAGTGTTATCAAATGTTTCAGTTATGTTTAGGTCATTTATCAATGTAACCACATCACCAGCATCCTTGATAAAACATTCTATCAGATAAGTGAGCAGCTGGCATAATAGTAAACAAAACTAGATAGTGGCTCTAGTGTATAATCAGACTGGATAATGTCGATTCACCAAGGAGATTTTCAACAAACTTTATGAATTTTAATTAACTTTTTGGCTAGCCATGAGGGCCGTGAAAAAGGGTTAGACAGTATCTAGACTTTAGTAAAGCCTTTAACTCAGTACCTCACAGGAGATTGACCAAAAACTGGGAGACCTTGGAGTCTGGGAAAACTGACCAAATAAGTGGGAAATTGGCTGGAAGGAAAAGCACAGAGGTCATGCATAATAGGGAGAACTCAGGCATGAGAGAGGTCACAAGTGTGATCCTGCAGGGATCAGTACTCACTTTGGTACTTTTTAACATCTTCAATAGTGATATTAAAGCCAACATCAAAGGCAATATCTGTCTTTTGTAAACAACATCAAGCTTTGTGGCAGGATTAACAATGAGGAGAGAGTCTGAGACATAGGAGTAGAGATGCAGTGAATTTAAAATCCTCGGTGAAATGAGCATAAGTGGCCATACGTTGGCACTTTGCAACATGGATTGTCCCATAGGAAAGGTTCTACTTTGTTATTATTACTATGCTGTCATTTCACCTTAAACGCCAAGTGTAGGTGGAGGACAACAATATTGACAGCATCCCACCCACACAATCACCAGAATTAATGTGCATCCCCAAAGTGCTACTGGCTTGTGTCCAGACAACTCTGCAGTGCTACGAAGTGAAATGAGAGTGTAACAAGACATGCAAAGTCTCCCAGAATTAATGGCACACTCAGTCATGCACGCAGTGGTCAGGTCACACACAGAGTCACCAGAAGCAATGTGCATCCCCATAATGCTACTGTCTTGTGTTCAGAAAATTCCCAGTGCTGATGAAGTGAAATAGAGCGTAACAAGAAATGCAATCTCCCAGAATTAATGGTGCCATGCAAATGCACAGACAGATTAAGATTGTGCTGCACACTCAAGGGTGCATACGAAAAAGGCACAACAACACCTAACCAGTGCTTACAAGTCACAAATCCAAATCTGGAAAATAACACATTTTGCCATTTGGGGATTAGTGCACCACAGTAACAATCCTCTACCAATAAAGATACCACAAAGCAGTATAAAAATTCATGTAGGTGCGGTGGATAGCAGTTCACACTGTTGCAATTACTCTGTGACATAATAAAAGGTGTCTGATTTAATAGCACATCACACACAACACACTCACATGCACACTCAAATAATACGTAGCAAATTGAAAACCTTTAGTAATATAACCGAATGTTTTAAACAGACAAATTGTACACTGCTGCACCACAACAATCAGCAAAAAATTTCAAGAATTACTGAAAATATTACTGTGTGCACATTAACACAGTTATACAAGAAAATATAACCAAAACAGAAAGACTGCCTTTTCTCCCAGTTAATCTACTTACACCACAAATACGTCCCTCCCCAAAGCACACTTCATAGTACACAGACTGACTGTTCTAAATTAACATTCAAAATCCACACACAACAATAAACACTCGATGATATGAGCACAGAAGGGTTTCCTACAATCGATATACTAAATTTTGAGCAAACCATATTACTCAAAAAGGCATTTTAAACAGCTTTTAGAGGTTTTGAATCACAGAGCTCTGACAGCAAACTGTCTCCAGCTACCACTGCACACACTACCCAGGCCAGAGCTGAGGCTCTGCTGAACAATCTAGAGCCCATGTCACCTGCAATTCCATGAATAACTGCAGAAGTTCATTTGGAGCTCAATTACAGGGTGAAGTGAGGTGAATTACATTGATTTCAATGTACTCGCCATAAAATTGGTGGAGAAGTGGTTTGGGAAGAAGGAATTATGCAAAGTCGTTGATTTCAATGGAGTTCACATTCCTCATTATGAAAGGAAGTACTCCACTTCACATTGTGGATTTCTCTGTGGATTCCACGTTACTTAGTGAATCACTTTGCAGAGCAAATTAGATACTTTGCCCACCCCCACCACTACTTACAGTACTGTAACTCACATGCTGTATGGGAAGAACATGAATGCCTATGGCTGTACTTGCCGATGGGCTGTAACACAAAACTCCCAGACTTAAAAATGCTTATTAATGAGTACAATGGTGGAGTGGTGAAGCCTGAGAGATACTACAAAACATGCTTACAATACATCCAAGTAACAAGTAAAAAATGAACGTTGTGATTCGTGACGTGATCGTGAATCATGATTTGTGACTGCATTTGTGACCGTGATGATGAAGAACGTGATTCGAGTGCCTATGGTGTGAGATAACCAATATGAAAACTGTATTGGGAATGTGAATGCCTATGACTGTATTCCCGATGAGCTGTAGCACAAACTCCTGACTTAAAAATGCTCATTAATGAGTACAGTGCGGGGTGGTGAAGCCTGGAGAGATACTGCAAAACATGCCTGCAATACATTCAAAAGTAACTAGTCAAAAATTAGTGTTGTGATTCGTGATGTGACGTGAATCATGATTTGTGACTGTGATGATGAAGAACGTGATTCAGTGTTGATGGTGTGAGATAAACAGTATGGAACTGTATTGGGAGAGGAATGCAAATGCCTATGGCTGTACTTCCCGATGAGCTGTAGCACAAATTCTCTGACTTAAAAATGCTCATTAATGAGTACAATGGTGTGGTGGTGAAGCCTGGAGAGATATTACAAAACAGGCTTACAATACATCCAAGTAACTAGAAAAAATGAATATGTGATTCGTGATGTGATCATGAATAGTGATTTGTGACTGCATTCGTGACCGTGATGATGAAGAACGTGATTTGTATCACATGTGACTCGTGATGATGTTCCTGACTTAAAATGCATATTAATGAGTACAATGTTCATGCAGAATTCTGCACCACACCTGTCCAGTACTCTGAAGGAAGCCAAAGAAACAACTGTGACTTAGTTACAGATGGAGATCGGCCCTAAAAAGATGCAAATGCACAGACAGATTAAGATTGCGCTGTGCACTGAAGAGATGCAGATGAAAAGGCACAACACCTAACCAGTGCTCACCATCAGAAATTCAAATCTGGAAAAGAATACTTTGCCAGTTGGGGCAGGCTGCGGGGGCAGTGTATTGCACTGCTGCAGTAACAGTCACTAGTACTAGTACCAGTAAAGATACCACAAAGAAGTACAAAAATCACATAGTTGCAGGTTCACATTGCTGAAATTATTGTGTGGCACAATAAAAGGTGTCTGATTTGATGACACGTGTCACACACATACTCACACCCCACTAAATAATGTGTAGCAAATTGAAAACTTTAGTAATATAACCACATATGTTAAACAAACTAAAATTATGCACTGCTGCACCACATCAATCAGCAAAAAAATTGCAAGAATTATTGAAAATATTACTGTGTGTACATTAACACAGTTATACAAGAAAAATATCATCAAAACAGAAAGCACTCTTTTCTAGAAGTTAATCTACCTATACCACAGACACGCCTCCCCAAAGCACACTACCACTGTTTCTCAGTACACAGAATAAATGTTGTACATTAACATTTAAAATCCACACACAAACAATAAACACTTGATGATTTAAGGAGCTTAATATGTATAGCCTTGAGGAAAGGAGGGAGGGGGGACATGATAGAAACTTTCAAGTACCTCAAGGGAATCAACAAAGTCCAAGAGGGTAGCATCTTTCAAAAAGAGGTGGCAAGAACAAGAGGCACAATTTGAAGATGGGGGCTCAGAGGTAATTTAGGAAGTATTTTTTCACAGAGAGGGTTGTGGATGCATGGAACGGCCTTCCGGAGGGAGGTTGTGGAGTCAAAATCAGTGGTGGAATTCAAGCATGCATGGGATAGTCATAAGGCAGTTCTGGGGGGTGGGGGTAGGAAGAAGTAGGCTGCTGGTTAACTAGGATCTGCAGCTTATCCAGTAGTGGAAATGGGCAGACTGGGTGGGCCAAGCGGTCCTTATCTGCCATCAAATTCTATGTTTCTATGATATGAGCACAGGAGGGTTTCCTATAATCAATGAACTAAAGTTTCAGGGAAAAAATGACACAAAAAGGCTTTTTAACAGCTTTTAGATGGTTTGAATTGCAGAGAACTCTCAGAGCAGATTCTCTCCTACAGTTTCCTACACATACTACCTCAAACTGAGGCAGTGCAGAACAATCTAGAGCCCATGTGACCTGAAATCCCATGAATCACTGCAAAATTCACCTTTGGAGCTTAAAAACAAGAGAAAGTGAGGTGAAGTATATTGTTTTCAATGTACTTCACCTTTAGAATTGGTGGGTAGTGGTTTGGGAAGGTGGAGTAATGCAAAGTCATTGTTTCAATGGACTTCACGTTACCCATTATAAAAGTACTCCACTTACATTGCAGAGCACTCCGTGAATCGCCTTCACTCCATGAATCACTTCAGAGTGAATTGAGGCCACTTCACCCACCACTACATGGGAAAGAGAGTCTGGAATGGTTGGACAGGTGGTCAGGGATCTAGCAGCTGGGTTTCAATGCCAAAAATGCAAAATTATGTACATGGGCAGGAAAAATAGGGACTGAGTTCGAGTTGGGAGAGTGGCAGTCATGGTGTCTAAGTAAAACAATATCTGGGAATAATTTCAAACAACATTAAGACATCTGTGCAATGCAATACAGCAGTAGGTAAAGCAAACAAGATGCTGAGTTGTAAATAGGTGATGGACGTGAACCTCTGAGGGAATACACTGCCACATTGGGTAGACTTGATAGAATGCAAGGCCTTATTTTGCAGGCATATTTCTGTGATTCTATGTTTTATATCCAGTATTCCCACTGGTGTGCTCTTCAATAGGTTCAAATCCCTCAGAAAGAAGTTCCTCCTTACATTTCTCCTGAATTTACAACATCTAAGTATGAGGAGTAACCAGGATTTCAAAACTGAAGGCCCAAGCATAAATACATGCTGTTTATGACACACTAGTATCCATGGCTGAGTGAGTTAAGGCATATTTGGTGAAAAAGTTTGAATCCTAATGAAGGCTAGGTCTTCAGGCTATGGCCTGGCTACTCCCTGTGAGCTTCAATGTTTTCCTCTACATCCTGCTTAAGGACAACACATAAAACATTTCTGTCAAACTTGTTGATATCCTTTAGTATTCCAAAACTGGGAGCATGTCCTTTTAGCTTCAGTCAGCTTCCTCTCTTCAAGATGAACACGCTATAGGGCACCAACATCTCCTCATAGCTCTTGTCCCCAAATCTCTGACTATTTTGGAGGCCCTGCACAGATATTTAAGATGGTAGGATTGCTTCTCCTGCCCTGTTGGTCACCCCACTTATAGCATCACACCATCCTGGTTTTTGACAGTGGCTGGGCACTACTTGTTATGCTTCAACCCTCTGCCAATTATAAATACCAGGTTCTTCACCATTTCCAGTGAAATGAGAGGATCTGAATACAGTTTGTAGATCCTGGATTTATTCCCCAGAGTGTAGCACTATATTTAATTACACTGTATCAGAAACTTCAGGAGTCCAACCAATTGTCTAACTTGCTTAGGTTCTCCTGAAGTTTGTCCCTATTTTGAAGGTGTCCAACACCCTGGCCAGCATAGTGTTATCTGTGAATGTAAACATTCTGCTGGACAACCCATCTTCCAGATCACTAATGACAGTTTTGAACAGCAGTGACCAACATAAATCACTTAGGATGTCAACTAGTATCCCTTTTCATCGGAGCATTGCCCATCCACTATGGTATACCATTAGAATGGTGGCTGAATTTTGTCACTGCAATTAGGTGCCACAATAAGGGTGATGATGACAGGGGTGATCTTGATTTTAGATTGCCCCTCGGTCATGCTGTCCTTTGTGCCCACACAATTTCTGCCCTCTCTGAGGCATGCCCACCTCAGAGGAGGTTATATTTAATTAGGTGTTGCAGGGACTTCACCCCTGCAAAATAGGTCTATTTCCTGGGACAGGGCTTGGCACTCTCCATCCCAGGAGATGCAATGCCTGCACAGACATGCCAGGCAGCATATTGTTTGTGCCCATATCATTGTTGACAAAATGAATATCACACCAATATGGGTGAACCATCTAGTATCGACTTCTGCTTCTTGCCCCAAAGCAAGTTACAGTAACAATCCATACTTCACTGGAGCACGTTGCTCAGAAGCATGTCATGTGACAGTACTAAAGGCCTTACTGAAGTCCAAATAGATTACATCTATGGTCTTGTTCATATCCACCACCCTGATCATCCCTCAAATAATGTGATATGGTTTGTTTGGCATTAGCTGGTCCTCATAAAGACATGCTAAGAGGGTAAGAAACTTTACATCAACCAAGTGCTTCATTATTCTCTCCTTGATAATTGCATGCAAGACCTTACCAGCTCTAAAGTTGTGCTGACATGCCTGTAGTTGTGTGGGTCTGACTTTGTCTCTTCTTGAACAGGAGGACCACACTAGCCACTTTTGAGTACTTTGGCACTACACCTGTCAAGACTGACTCATGACAAATTATTACAAGTGTCCTATTCCAATTGGCCACTTTGATCTACTATGATCCTGGGGTATATTCCGCCTGCCTCTAAGATCTTGCCTGGCTTGAATTTTACCAGGTAGTCAGCTACGAGTGTTGGTATGGTCTCCACAGGTTACATTCTATCTAATCCTGATGACATTTGCTCTCCCAGTGAGCACCTTTTCCCCTGTTGGCCATTTTGTGAACACCTAAGTATTCACTCAGTATCTCAGCCACTGCCCAGTCTGTTCTACAGGTTCCTTTCCTGTTTCCCATATTCAAGGCCCCATTCCCTCTTACACCATCCTTCTTCAATTTGTATACTGGAAGAGTGATTCAGTATTATCTGCAGCTCAAACTGTTATCCCAATTACAGCCCTCCTTGTTAATTTAATTCTAGTCTTGCAGTACCTCAGTGCTACTCTGTATTCCATTCTGGACTTGAGGCAACCTGTCTCATTTCAGCTGTCCTAGACTTTTTCTGTGCTGGATATATTATCTTGGGTCCCTGTTTAGTCAGGCCCACTCCATTTCTTTTCCTTATTGCTTACAGGGATGCAGGCCACTGTGGCTGCTACTGTATGTTCACCCATACGAACATACAAAATTTCCAGCAGATACAAGCCATTTGGTCTAGCCCATCTGCTTGAGTGAGCAGCACTTCAGTTCATTAGACTGCATTTGCCCCCATATGCCCTCTCCTCACCTCCCACCCCTCCCGATTTGTACCTCCCTTGAATCTGTCCCACCCCTCTTGAAGCCCCCAACATTCTGCAATGATACAACTTCCTCTGGCAGATCATTCCACCCTGCTACCACCCGCTTTGTGAAATAGTGCCTCCTCAGTTCCTCTTGAACCTGCCCCTTCCAGCTTCATGGAGTGTCCCTAGTTTCTCTTCTGCCTTTCAGATTGAACATACACTTGGTGTCTACTTTGTTCAAACCTTCAGGTACTTGAAGGTCTCAATCATATCCCATCTCTCCCTTCTTTCCTCCAGAGTATACATATTGAGCTTTCTGTCTCTCCTCATATGGTCTGTCCCCAACCCCAGGATTATTTTTGTTGCCCTAAGCTTACCCTCCAGTAGTATGATGTCCTTTTCAAGTAGGGGCACCACAATTGCACACAGTACTCTAGGTGTGTGGTCTCACCAGGGATCTGTACAGGGCAAGATGACCTACCCAGAAGAATTCCCTTGCTATGCACCATAGCATTCTGTTTGCCTTCACTGCTGCCTTCCTGCACTGAGCAGAGCGGTTAATTTCCTCAGTTACCAGCACTCCCAGATCCTTCTCCTCCTTGATTTTGTTAACAGGACACCCTCCAGCCAGTAAATGTGTCCTGGGTTCTGCCTCCTAAATGTATCATTTTGCACTCTTGGCATTGAAAAGAAACTGCCAAGTGTGAGACCATTCTCGCTTTACCAAATCCTCCTGAAGCACTTTTGCCACCTCCCCATCTACCTTGGCACAAATCTTTGTGTCATCTGCAAAGAGAGTGATCTTGCTCTTTATCCCCACTACAATGTTGGCTATGAGAAGGTTAAACAGAACCGGTCCCAGCACTGAGCCCTGTGGCACGTCAATTGTTGCTGCCTTGGGTTTAGATGCTCCCCTCACTACTACCTTCTTCTGTCTGCCCTGCAGCCAGTTCTTGACCAATCTGACGAGTTTCCTCCTGCTCCCAGACTCTTCAACTTTCTGGTCAGCCTATCGTGTGAACAAAAACAATGCTTCAGGAAAATCCAGAAGCCATGCCTGCTGCACTTGACCCAACAGTGAATGCACTGAATTAATCAAAATACACACAGCTTACCGTGTCAACAATTTATTAAAGTGCTTCTTACAACTTTCATCCTGTAGCTAATAGAGTGCAAAGTGACAACATTTACAGTTAAAATAAGAAACCAAAGACACCAACATGGTGTTTTTATCATAGCAGTGAAATGACCAGGCCAGCCAAGCAGACAGCTCTTGTGTGTGGTGATTACAGGAATCAGTTGACTTTTCGGCCACGCCTCCCTCAGAGCTGATTGGTTGAGGTTGTCATCCTTTTAATAAGAAACACATACATATTCATTAGGTAGGCATATCTAAACCTCACAGTACTGCTATTATTCAGATATCTATTTGCACATTAATAAGCAACAATTATACATAAACACACATGTTTACATACAAACTCATAATTAAAATCTATAAATAACACTGTAGAAGTAGTTCTTCATTAAGTCTCCTTGGTTTTAGAGTTACAGGCTTAAAAATTCAAAACATTCTCTCTGATCATCCCTGTTTGTTAGACTCCCACCATGAGGCCCAACTTGAACTTTTTCAATTCACAAATTTTAAATTAGCTGGTGATCCATGACCCATGGCAGTAAAATGGCATGCCATAGCATTTGTTTGTACATTATTTCAAATAGTTGATTTGTGTTCACTAATACGTTCCTTGAGTTGATGTTTTGTCTGCCCACATTACTTAAGCCACAAGAGCAAGTTAGCATGTATATAACTCCAGTTGTATGACAGTTAAAATCATTTATCTCAAATTCCTGATTTGTATGAGGATGTTTAACACTTTTTACTATCATTTGTGTTATGACATTGAGCACAATTGCCACATCTACAGCTGCTTTTAGGAAATGCTGGAATCCAAGTTGTTTTTGTTTTTCCGATGAATGGAAAATGTGTACAAGGACAATTGCAGTAAGGCTTACCGTCTGAAATTCCCGTTGTCCTTGGGCTCACTCTTATGGAGAGGTACCACTTGCACTCTTTCCAGTCCCTGGGCATGCACCTGAGTTCAGAGAGGTATTGAACAGGTCTGCCAATGGCCCTGCCAGGATCTCTGCCAACTCTATCAGCACCCTGGGGTGGACTCCATCTGGGCCAGGTGTCTTGTCCACCTCCAGGGACTTTAGGCCCTCTTTCACCCTTTCTACCATGATTTCCCATCTGTGGTTGCTACTCCCCACCCTCTCCCACCTAACCCTTCTTCTCAGGTACGGGCCCATCCTCTCCTTGTTGAAGACGGAACAGAAGTATTCATTAAGTACTTCTGCCTGCTCGATCTCCTTTTCTACCCACCCACTTCCCTCCTGATCCTAACAATTTGATCCTTGCTCTTCCTCCTGTCTCTGATATAGCTGAAGAAATCCTTTTCTTCTTCTTTGATCCCCTGTGCTAACCTCCATTCCGTAGCTGCCTTTGCTGCCCTTACCACTCTGCTCACTTCTCTGGATTTCTTTCCATATTCTTCTCTGTTTTCGCCATGTTGGATCTCTTGTAGATCCTAAATTCTTCCTTTCTTCCCTCACCTTCTTCACAACCTCTCTACTCATCCAACTTGGTTTCTTGGTTCTGGCTTTCTTGCTCTGGCTCTTGACACATTTTAGTGGCTTCAGCCAGTCCTACCTTGATGACTGCCCATTTTGGTTCTGTGTCCATTTGTTGGTGAATACTTGCCATATGACTTTCCAGTATATGTCCCATCCTGCCAAAGTCCACCCTTTGAAGTCCAGGACCTTAGTTTTTGTAGTGGCTACATCCCTACCCAGATTGACTGAGAACCACACTGTGCAGTGGTCATTGCTTGTTAGAGGTTCCTCCATCCTTACATACCTGACCTGTTCACCATCTTCCAGTACCAGGTTTAGTATATTCCTCCCTATTTGGCTCCATTACCACCAGGAAAGGAAGCCATCCTGGAATGCTTTCAGGAGGATCTGCTCTTGGTGCAAGTGGTTGCTGGAATGCTTCAATCCACCCCTGGTAGATTAAAATCCTCACCACCACTGTGCCCCTTTTCCATTATGCCTCCTTATCTTCTCCCCAGTTCCCTGTCAATGTCATCCTTCTGGGCTGGAGGTCTGTAAACGACCCTAAACAGATCTTGGTCCCTTTCTGGCTGTGTAGTTGCAGCCAGATTATTTCTGACCTGCCCTCCTTCTCCTCTTCCTCCATATTACATCTGATCCCTTCCCTTACATAAATAGCAACCCCAGCCTTCCCTTTATCTCTATCCAGCCAGAATAGTTTGTACCCTGGGATGATTTGGTCCCAGTTATGATGCCTGTTTTCCCATGTCTCAGTAATGGCTGCTACTGTACATCCACCTCCCCTTTGCCATTAATGCCTGCAACTCTGCCAACTTGTTCCCCAGGATCCTAGCATTTAGAGAAACCATTCTCCACATTGCTCCTATCCTTCCTGCTTCTTTGCCTTTCACTTCAATTCCTATTTCACCAAAGTTCATATCTATCCTGGTGGTGGTGGGAGAGGTCCAAGGGACCCCTCTTGGTGATTCCCAGCTCAATGCCTCCCCACCTAGCTTAAATGATACCGCTCTTTATGAAATCCCCCACTTCTGCTTCAACACCTGTGTCCCTGCCCTGCTGAGGTGTAACCTATCTCCTGCATAAAGATCTGTGTTATCCAATATACTACTCCAGTCCTGAGAAGGCTACCGTTGTTCCTCTTTGCTGCATAATTTCCCACTGCATAGTTTCCTACTTCCCTGAAACTATCTTGTACCTCCTCTATGTACCCTGTTCCATGACTTTGACATGTGCTCTACATTACTGTACCAGTCTCACACAACTGCTCTGGACCCACGGACACCAGTTCCTTCATTCCAGCAAAATCTATTTTTCTGAAGTTTTGGGAGCCAGTGGCCTTGAAAGTCTTTCCTGTCACCAGGAAGAAGGATACTGGTTGCAATCACTGTTTTCCATTGGGTCCTTGACAATGACACCAGAGATGACTACATTCCTACTACTGAGAACAAGGTCAAAGGCAGCCTTAAATCTAGGTCCCTATTTAACATACTGCTTTAGGAAGGCGCTTTTGAGTGTGTACAGGAACTCTGTCTTAGTCCAGCCACTAGCCAGTTCATTTTGACAACAGGAAACAGCAATGGCAACAGAAATAAGTTTGGATAATGGAGTGATAACAGCAAAAACTTTGATACAGAAGTGGTGGAGCAATAAGAAAATATATATATTTTTGAAATTCATTATACTTTATTTTTAAAGATGTATATATAGCTTATAAGGCAAAGGTATATGATTCATACACTGAAACATGCCATTTTAGCCTTGGGGTACATTGGCTCAGTAATAAGTACTACTACTATATCTACAACTATATCTTTCCCCTTATTACCCCCCACACTCCCTCTTCCCTCAATCTCTACAGGTCATCTCCCACCCCACCCCCATTTCCAGATATAGGTTCAACATGGGCTACTTGATGTTGGGCACTTATTGATGTTGAAGAATAACTAACATGGGGATCTTCCAAAGATCTAGATAACAAGTGCATTTACCACTTATTAGAGCTTCAAGGGGCACCAATATGTTGCCAGCAGTGGCATCCCTATCCTTTATTTAGTAATCAAGGTCAGTGTATAGAGTTTGCCCCATTTCCTGTCAAAACTGCTGGGGCAATGTCTAAGACCTGCAATCATCTTCTTTATTCTCAAATTAAATAAAAACTCATTCAACCATTCTGAATAAGGAATAAGTTGGGAATCTTCCCAATGCTTCAGCATCAGTTTCTTGACCAAGTAAGAAATTAGGACACAGCATATCTCCTTTCTAGTACGGGAATTTGGGAATAGTCACCCAAAATGCAAATTTCAGGTTTGAAAAGTAGTTCCAGTGCAAGTAGGGATCAAGCTTGTTCTTGATTGTTTGCCATAGGGTCTAATTGAGGGACATTCCCAAAGAACATGAAAGATAGTACCTGCATTTATGCCACACCTGTCACACTTTGGGTCTTGCAATTTACCCATATCTGCTAGCTTAGCTGTGATAAAATAGGTGTTATGCAGTATATAAAATGGCATAAGATGAAGTTAGTCATTGGAAGTGTAGGAGTATACTGCCTGCCATATTCTATCCCAGCAAAACTTTTATCTTGAAACTGGGCCACC
The DNA here is from genome assembly GCA_016271365.2 of Neoceratodus forsteri. NCBI lineage: Eukaryota > Metazoa > Chordata > Ceratodontiformes > Ceratodontidae > Neoceratodus > Neoceratodus forsteri. The sequence goes on from CM028129.1 coordinate 1,026,362,122, forward strand.
CAATATAGGGATGCCCTTGGATATCCTGAAAAATAGCTGAGTATAATACTGCTGTTACCTTAGAGACAGCACGTAGGCTCCAAGCCAGCATACATAGCATGTTAGGAAGGTCTGTCTGATCAATGTTCCAGATATCTGCCCCAATTTGCTAATCATGAGGTCTAATTTGGAAACCTCTAAATATCTGATTGGAAGAAGGTGCAGGAGAGTTGCAGTACTGAAGTGGATTTGATTTGACCTTGCTCTAATAAATCAGAAAATTTAACTTCTACCCCAGATGACTCCTCCTTAGACCTTAAGCATTGACCTCCTAACATGAAGTTTGGATTTGAGTATATGGATTGAGATATATCTCTGCTGTTATCATACTTGAGTGCTTTACATAATTGGGCATGGACTTTCAGAGACATGTGGATCAATTCATTCCCCAGAATAGTGATGCCTATTTTAGGAGTAATGTATAGTAAGCTGGCTGGGGAAATGCCACTTTGCTTGATTACTTGGCACTCAGTTTGCAACCATAGTGGTACATATTCCTGACCTACTATGGTGAAATAAGTGGGTACAATATGGAGATATTTTACCATGTGGCTTGCTAGATAATAATGAAAAATAAATGGATAACTTAAGGCCTCCCTCTGTTTGACTGCACCTAACCTAATATGGGATCCTTTTGTGGTTTTGCCTTCCAAAGAAATCTGGATATAATTTGTTGTAATTTCTGAAACCAGGATTGTGGAAGATAGAAGCTAAGCATGTTCAAGGGCTAGAAAATTCTGAGTAGAATGTTCATTTTAATTACATTTATTCTTCCTTGTAGAGATATATATAGGAGCCCATATGTCTAAATCCTGTTGTATGATTCCTAGTAGAGCATCAAGATTAAACTTTTTGACCTGTGACTGGCTTGGTGTTACTGTAAGTCCTAAATATTTGAGTTGAGTTAAGTAGTTTAGCTGCAGGCCTGCTATTTGTGAATGATAGGTATGGGAGTTTAATGGCATTATTGTTGATTTTTCTATATTCAATTTATAATTAGGGCCCCATATGACTCCACTATGGATATTACTGCTTGGAGAGAGGTCGCTAGGTCAGTAATAAGTAAAATAATATCATTGGCATATGCCGATAAATGCAAGTCCCAATCTCCTACCTGAATACCTGTCACTAAAGGGAATGTTGTAATTTATACAGAAGTGGTTCCAAGTATAAGTTAAAAGTAGTGGTGAGAGAGAGTATCCTTAGTGTGTCCCGGAATATAAGGAAATAGTTTTGAAAAATCCATTACAATAAACCTTTGCTGTAGGGCATGTATATATAATTTGTATCCACTATATAAATATGAGGGGAGGCCAAATTTTTAAGATCTCAAATAAGAAAGTCCAAGTGACCTGTCAATGCTTCTTTGCATCCAGGGCACTCATAGCCATTGGGTAGGGTGCTAGCCTGGACACAGAGAAGACATGAAGTAGTGGCATCCAAACATTTGTTAATCTGTTAGCCAGAATCTTAGCAAAAGCTTGATATCATAATTTATTAGGAAAATTGGACAGTAGTTGGATACTGAATGTGATTTTTTCAGCTTTGAGAGTACAATTATGAGAGCTTCTAAAAGGGGAGGCTCAGAAAGTCCAGAATCACATAAGTAGTTAAACATACTGAGTAATAGGGCAAAAGTTGATCCTTAAATACTTTGTAATAGTGGGGTGGAAGCCATCTGGTCCAGGGGCTTTATCATTTGGTAGTAAACTAATGGCCTTTGACAGTTCCTGCTGAGTTATAGCACCTATGAGGTGTCCTCTTCTAATCTGAAAGAAAGGGGAGTGGAAGGTTATTTAAGTATGCCTGTATGTCCGCTAATTGAGGGGCAGGCACTTGAGGGGAGTATAGGGACCTATAGCAGCTCTCAAATTCTTGGACAATTTGTTTATAGTAGTGAGGAGAGAGTTGTCTTTAAGGGAGTTGAGTGCTACTACAATCTTGGATTCTTCTTGCTCCCTTAATTGAAGGGCGAGTAGGTGACTGGCCTTATCTCCCTGCTCAATATATTTAGCATGGGTCTTGAATAATGCATATTGGGCTTGCTCTCTCAGGGACTCCGGTATTGATTCCTTAACTTGGCTAACTGTTCCAGGGTATCCTCATTTTGAGAGGGTGATGGCTGATCTTCTAGGATTTTAATTTGGGAAAGGAGGGAGGAAAAATGCCTCTCTTTTTTTTCCAGATAGTAGAGAGTCGAATACATTTTCCTTGGACCACACATTTTAGGGCACACCATAGTTTGTTGGTATTGTTTATGGTGCCCTGATTGTGCAAAAGGAAATGCTCAATTACCTCTTTAAGGGAGAATAATGCCTTCTCATCCTGAAGGAGCTGAGTATTCAATTTCCAGACACTACTTTTAGCTTTGTGGAAGGAAATGTTTCCTTCCATCCATACGGGTGCATGATCAGATATCGTTCTTGGGGCCATACCACTACATATTAGGCCTTCTAAAATTATGTTATTTACTAGAAAATAGTCAATATGAGATAGAGAGCGATGTACTGGGGAATAAAATGTATATCCCCAGGCATTTGGGTTCAATAGTCTCCATGGATCACTAAGGCTGTAGTTTGCCATGAACTCTCTCAGGGCTTTTTGTGCTGAGGAAAGATTAGACCCTCTGTGAGTCATTTTGTCTAACTCTGGTGAGTAAACCAGATTCCAGTCTCCTGCAAAGGAATGGGTAACCAAGGAAAGGAGTTTAGGGCAGTTGTAAGTGCTATATAAAATTCAGGTGAATCAACATTGGGTCCATATACTGATCCCCAAATCATCTCAGTGTGGTTTAGGAGTCCTTTTAGAAATATGAATCTTCCTGTGCATCACATTGGCATTGTTGTAGCCGTAATAGTGTTCCCCTAGTAATGAGGATTGTTACTCTACTTTGCGCTGTTGCATTACCAGCAGCATATACCTGACCCATTTGCTTTCTCCTAAAGAGATTTCCTCTCTTCTAGCAGGTGCATTTCATGAAGGAGGGCTATAGTACAATGTAAAGTTTCTAAGTGTCTAAGGATTTGGTGCCACTTAATTTGGTTCCGAGCCCTTGAACATTCCAGGATATAAATCTTACCACCATTTGGAATTAGACTTATAGTCTGGAATAAGGAAATCCTCCTTAGAGATGGTTTAACTATGCAATCTGGAGTTAGAAACATTGGATAGTCTATAAATACCAGCAGAGCATACTTAACTGCAGTGTGACTATAGTCCCAACTTGCTCTGTAACTAGAAGAACCTGTATCTGAAACCTCCCTTTGAAAATTTGTCCCTAATAATGAACAGGTATTATGTTCCCAAAACAAAAGCATTCCTATCCCAATAAAGTAAACAATGTACCCCAGTCCTAATGACTGCACTCCTTTATTTACTTGGCTGTAATCTTTTCAGCCATCAGACAGCATACTGCCATCCTCCCCTCCAATTTAGAAACACATCAGTAATACTAAGTTTAAAGCCTTTTTATTTTTAGAATATATGCATATAGCCTTTTCAATAAAGAGCTGGTTACCATTAAAAGTTCAAAACACATGCACCAGGTCCCATCAACATTTTAACCCTGTAAAAATCAGAAATAGAAAGCAAACATCAGCCCAATTATTGAACCACACGGTTTTGTGCAAGACATAACTTTGTGGAATATCTCAGTCAATATGTTTGGTTCATTTCAGTGTTATGTCAGGACATCCAAATCATCATAGTTCTTGTTATTTAGAACACTCCATCGAAACAATTACTCTGCTGTCATGCTTGGGTTACAGGCTCTCAGTTGTACTCTTCTCATTCATCTAAAAGGTCTGATATAGCTTCTTAGCTGAAAGGTAGCTGAAATCACAGTTTCAAATGAGATCCAGTGCCCCTTTATTAATCTGCAATGTTGGCGGTATCGATGTGAATCTTACCCTGTGATTATGAGCTTGACAACTAGTGGATGCATTTCTGTACATTTCTGTCACACTGATAGTGGCAGATCTTGTGCAATGCCGATTTTTATTGTCCCACTGGACTTCTTTGCCATCCTTCAATTTATCAAGAATTACCTGTTTGTCTAGGTAATTCAGCAATTGAAATATCAAAGGTCATGGAGTTGCTGCCATAAAGATACAACATTAGGATCAAGTTGGGCCTCCAGTCATTGAGGGAAGAGATGCGGATTTGTTGTCACCTGTATGGATTGTGAGCTGTGCCATGGAGGTTTATAGTGTTTGTAGGTCTCCTACCACTTCCTGGAGAGATTCCTTTAAGGGTGCCAAGCCCTCAAGAAAATCACTGGTTAATGGGGTTGGACAGAACAGTCCCCAGAGCCTCCTGCTTTATTATGCGTTCACTGGCTTATCTTTTTCAGGAGACAGCGGGTGTATGCTTGCTGCTGAGGCTTCATTTCTGTCTCCATACTTGAGGCAACCAGTCAATTGAGCAAATTCAATGAAGCTATTTAATGTAGTTATCTGATGTTTCATCTTCTGATTGAGGAGATATGCAGATAGATAAGGTAATTTTCTAGAGGGTGGTTGGTGGAGGATGCAGAGCCCGACTATCTGGAGGCCATCACAACTGGAAGTCGCTAAGAAAATATAATTCTACTACAATTTCAGCATATTAAAGTAAAATGTTTTAAATTGTGAATTAAGATTTGTGCTATCACAATGAATAAACAGACTCATGATATGTTCTGATTTATAGAAATTTTCCAGAATATTGAACCTTATATAGTTATTTATTGTGGGTGACAGAATGTGTCAACAATCAGCTTTGTGACATCCAGTCAACAGCCAAGCAGATGCAGAACATGGCAAAAGGCATGTGGAAGAACTTAGGAGAGAGTTCACCTTTGATCCCTATGAATGAGATAGAACGCGATTTTGATAATCATGAAACACGATTTGAAACTTATTATAAGAATGGTCTCAATCCAGAATTTCAAAATCTTTCTAGGGCTGAGAGAGACTATTAAATGTTTATTAACAAATGCATCAGTCACAATAAAACCAGCAGGCAAGGGTTGCAGTGTCATGAATAAATATGATAATGAGGCATATTGTCAACTAAATAATGCTGATGTGTATGGTACCTTATATGGAGACATGACATTGGCAGTGAGAAAGTCAACTAATTTTCATTTCCAAGCATTTGAGGAGGGTGACATCTCAAAATAAATAAATAAATACATGAATTCCTTACCAATAAACATCCCCTCAGCCAACAATTTATCCCCTACTAAAGGTATACAAATCATTGGTCAACCCACCTGGCAGGCCTATGATGTTGGGGGTGAGCTTACTTATACTCAATTTCCTAGTTTGTTGATTGTCATATTAAAACACAGCATTGACAACTCCCATCTCATATCAATTCAAATCAAATTTATTTATAAAATAGCTCTATCCCTCAAAGGATCATAGCACCAGTACAATAAGTAAAAATCCCAGCTAAAATTCTGTACTCACAATAGGCATGTATAAACAAATGATATAACATCAGGAAAAGCATGACTAAACAGATACATTTTCAATGCAGATTTAAAACTCTCCACTGTCAGGCACTGTCTTATCTAACAAGGTAGAGAATTCTACAGGGTAGGGCAGAAAACCCTGTGAATCTCTAGCAATCCTTCATTGTGAAAGCGGAGTGGTCAGAGTGAGCAATGGGATGAAGAAGCTCTGCAGTTAGCTTTGACCCTGTCCATGTAGGGCCTTATCGGTCAGCAAGCCAACCTTGAAGGTGATCCACCACTGAATAGGCAGCCAGTGCAGATTGCGCAGCACTGGCATGACATGGCAACCTCGAGGTAGCCCAGTCAACAGCCTAGCTGCAGTGCTCCGCACCAGCTGCAAGTGGTGGATGTAAACCCTCAGTAGACCTAGATACAGGAATTACAGTAGTCAAGGTGGGAGGTCACAAAAGCATGGACCAAGGTTGAAGGTCATCGGGTGGAACTAGGTGCTTGAGGTTAGCAATATTCCTTAGATGATAAAGGTGGCCTTGACCACAGACAACACCTGATATTTGAGTGTCAGTCCATCATCCAGAATCACACCCAGATCTCGATCCATTCAGAGGTCATCAGCTGTCAGCCACTGAGCCAAAGCCCAAATGGTAGTCTTACTGATGACCCCTCTACTTGACGACCTGAGTCCACTACTAAAACTTCTGTCTTATCTGAGTTCAACCACAGCCAGTTGGCACTCATCCAGTCTTCGATCTCAGAAAGGCAGTTGCTAAAACTCAAGATAGCTCCCACCTGATCTGGTGTAAGGACAGGTAGAGCTGAGTATCATCTGAATACCAGTGAAAGCTCAGCTCATACCGCCTCACAATTTTCCCAACGGCAGCAAATACACCACAAACAACATGGGAGATAACATAGAGTTCAGGCACTCCACACAACAGGGAGAACTTGTCAGAGGAGTAAACCCAGAGACAACTCTGAAACCTGCCAGTGAGGAAGAAATGGAACCATCTGACGACTGTACCCGACAGTCCGTAGATCAGCTGCAGGCACTCTACTAACATGCCTTGATCCACAGTGTTAAATGCCACAGAGATCAAGAAGAACCAAGATGAAATGGCTTTTCCAGTGTCTTGCTATCAGGAGATCATTGAGGACCTGAACAAGGGCCATCTCTGTACTATGCCTTTTCTGAAATCTGACTGAGAAGATCATAGATGCCATGAATAGTCAAGGATATTCCAGCTGCAGCATGACCACCTTCTGTATAACCTTGCCCACAAAGGGCAGGTTAGAGACAGGTGTGTAATTAGCCAGACAGTCTGGGTCAAGAGAAGGTTTCTTAAGGAAAGGTGTAACCACTGCCTCCTTCAGGGTGTCTGGAAATACACCTGAGTCTAACGAACACCAGACGATCTCAGCTAGGACTGGTCAATGACCTCAATGCACCCCACAAGGAGGAGCATTGGGCTGGGTCCAAAACTACAGCAGGTTGGCTGCATAGTTTGGATAATCCTCATGACATCCTCAATCACTGGCTGGCCAAAGTCAGACCAGAAAGACCGGGATATACAACCTCCCACCAACCACCGCCATCCCCATTGGTGCGGACTGCATTGATGACCGAACTGATGTTGGCAACCTTATCAGCAAGGAATTGAGCAAATGCATCACATTTCTCTTGTGACAATGCTCTATGAATCTGCAAGCAGACTGGATTGCACAGTCTGTCCACAGTCAAAAGAGCTGAGCCTGTCGATTCTGTGCCACGGTAATCTCCCTGGACAGGAACTCTGCCTTCTTACGGGAGACAGCCAATTGATAGTCCTTATAGTGGGCCATCAATCTAAGTACTGTCAGCATCAAGGCCCAATTTCTGCCAGCAATGCTCGATCCTTCATCCCTTTTCCTCAGCTCCCTCAAGGTCCCATTAAACCAAGGAGACTGAGGGCACTGGCTGAGAGGGTGAACACAGACAGGAGCGAGTGGATCCAGAACTTCAGACACAGCACCATTATAGCCCTATACCAGAGTGTCTGGATCACCACTAATTCTTGGTAGCCATGATAGGTCCAGTACGCAGCCAGGATATCTGGAGTCAAACCCCTTAAAGGGTGATATTGAACCATTTCTGTAGGGGCAGGCCTATAAGGGTAGCTTGGAAACTGAACCTTATGGTGTGATGGTCAGAACAACTGACCATCTCCACCACCAGGTCAGTAGTCTACATACCCAGTAGAAAGACCAGGTCCGGAATGACCATGAATATGGGTCACAGAGGTAATCACCTGTGTGAAGCCCAATGAAATCATCAGTTGGAGGAAGTCTTAACCAAACTGCGAGAGTTCATCATCGATCCAAGCATTGAAGTCCTCCAGAACCATCCATCTGGGAGATTCCAAAACCATATCGATGATGAAGTCTGCGACATCCTGCAGGAATTGTTTCTCACCCCTGGGTGGATGGTAAGTGAAAATAATCCTGAACCCCATATCTGTGCCTATGATACATTTGAAGGACCGGTCTCCCCAACTGACACATCAACAAGGCCCAATTCCATTCTAAAACCTATAGCTACACCCCGCCTTATGATCCATCCTTGGGCAGTGTATCACCGAACCTGGCTGTATTAGCTGACTCAGAATTTGGCCAGAGTTTCCATCCAGCCAGGTCTTGGTGATACAGGCCAGCACTGGTGACCCAACAAGATCAGCAATAGCTGCCACCTTGTTTTTGATGGACCTGGTGTTACACTACACCACTCGGGTAGGATAGGACCCCAAACCAGCCAAGCCATCTGCCCACTCATGGTGTAGCCCTGTGATATGGGCACCAGACAGGGAGGATCCCTATCTGGGACCCATTTTGCCACAGGGTGTCTTCTGGTCCCTGCCAATCCAATCTGGCCACTCAGCTCCACTCCCTGGAGGACCACGGCCCCCACCCATATGACTCCTTACAATCCTCAAAGCTCGGCATCAGCCATATACATCAGCTGGCAAATGTGGGCAATCATGGTGGCAGAGGCTGTGGAGCTCAGTAGAGAGTAGCATCTGACTGGGGAGACCTCTGCCAACACATACTAAGGACTAATTACAAAACAGCAAAAAGACAAACAAATTAATTTACATAAACAGAAATCCAAATAAATTACAATTATTACACCCAATATCCACTATCCCCAAAATAAAATAAAAATAATACAACCTATATCCACAAACCCCACTCCCCAGGAAACACTCACTTAAACAATACAAATCTAAATTTTCACATGAATAATAAATGAATAGCAACAAATAAAACAGTGTGAAAGCTTAAGCAGGCCAATATTATAAAGTCAAAGTTGGGAGGGGTGGGCTCTATCCCCACCATGACCACTACATTTCAATGTCCAAACTGCTGTTCTCACACTACAGCAGACCAGTGTAAAACAATGAATACAGTATGAAATCCATAGGCCCTCTCACAGCCTCAATAATCATAATACTGATAGACCCTCCAAGTCACCAAAGGCACTCTGCCTCTTCCTAGTTCAGGTATTTTCAAAGTACAGCACCCTGAATTCAGAACGAGGGAAAACTGGTAGTCCACTGTAAATTTAAAATAATCCATCCAGTCCAACCAGGTTCAGAGACCCCAAGACCAAACCTGGATTGTAGACAGTTCAATCCAAGCTACTCCTGGATCAGGGCCCCAGAGCTGACCGCTCTGCTACCAAGAGCCCCACAAGATACAATGGAGATTTTGAAGTGTTGATGGAAATCAACATTAAGAAGAATTACTATTCGGTGATCCTCAATGTGAAGTTCCTCAACACTGTTATTCTGCATGCTTTTGAGTTTGGGAGCCATGAAACACCTTCTGAATAGAGGCAGCACATGAAATCCTCTATCAAAGAACTAATAGTACAAATAGCCAGCATTGTTTTGGAAAATAATATTTTTCTTAATGGGTTATTTGTGTATATGCAGTTGAGTGGTACAGCCATGGATAGCATATTTGATCCAAATTATACAAATCTATTTATGGGACTCTAGGAGGAGGTGTTTGTTTACAGCTATATAAAAACATTATTATGGAACAATTGAATTAAAGTGTCAATTTATTGATTATGTATTTATGGTGTGGTGGTGGGGAGGACACTGAGCTTGAAGGTTTTGTAGAGTTGTTACAATCCAGAGATCCATATCTGAGATTTTCAGATCAACATAATTTGGTCAGCATACTATTGTTGGATCTAATGATCAAAACCAGTTGGCAGATGGGAGATTAGCACTGCCTTCTATAGGAAAAGTATATATAGAAATATTGTGTTGGCAGCTGATAGGTGACACCCACCACACCATTAACAATATCCCTAATGTCCAAGTTTATAGAGTTAGACATAACAGTATTGGAGGAGAAAGAATACAGGGTTCAAGCAGATATCCTGAAAGAGAAATTTAAGGAACAGGTACATAGTGACTGCACTATTGCCTTCTGCATGGGGCTTTGCTGATAGTATAACTTGAGCTAGATTACTGAAACAAAAAACAAAGGAAAAGTAGCATAGAAAGAATTATATTTGCACCTACTCATTTCTGTAATTCTAATGTAGTACAAAAATTGTTAATGACAGTAGGAGCACATTGTGTGCCACTGATCTGTTTCAGAGTTCTTTATTTCAATGTGTATTAAAAACAGTGTGATACTTAATTACAAAAAGCATTAAAAACATCAATAAATACATACATACATTGTATAGCATTATGATATGAATTTCACAATTCATTCAAATTCTTAATAGTCTAATAGATGCTTTAGTAAATCATGCTACACTATACAATATGGATGCATCTCTGTTGTTCAATAAAACCTTTAGTTTCTCTTCCCTATTTTACCTTCAAATGTCGTTAGATAAGGTAAAAGCCTATTTTCTCTCAAACCAATTACATTTTGACAGTCTAATAAAATGTAACCAGTATCCCACTTGCCTGAGCATTTGCTCTTACAATCTATACCTTATGTGAAAACAAACAACCCATTCTCTAAATCCCAGAGAGGGCCCTACATTAGCATCAAATCTCAAGTTGGCTATTGTCATGTAATGCAAAATTATTTTCGTATTTAGAGATATATTCTTCTTTTTGAGTATTTTTTATTTTCAAAAGTTTTCAAATTTTTGAGGGTGAAATTTGTTCAAGATCACCCTGTTTCACAATGTCCGTTATTCTTTCTAAACCATACTTTGTATGATGTTACTGCTAATATAAGTATTCCTACACAGTCCAATTGAACAATAATTGGTATTCCAATTTTTCTCAGGTTATTATCTAACTCTCCAATCAAGTTCTGTATTTTATCTGTGTATTTTCATCAGCCATTGATACCTTACTATCTTGCCAGCAATTATACAAAACTTGGCTCATACCTTTATTATGGTATTTTTGTTAGATGTTGTACCTGATGGTTTAATATCTTTGACATTAATGACAGGATGCCCATTTCTGCCCTAACATACTCTGCTGGAATAAACTGGAGAAGGTCAACATTAATCTAATATATACATTTGGGATCTGTTCTAGTATGTTCACTTCTTTTGATTCCCCAGACTTCAGCACCATATAAAATTGTAGATTATACTTTTGTTCAAATATTTCCACTAAATCTGAGCCTGAGTTATTAACATATTGCTTTGAAAGCTTGTTTATTGCCAGAACTATCTCTCTTCCTGTTTTTTCTATTATATGTGGTTAACAGATTTGTTTATTGTATAATGAAACTCCCAAATATACATAACTGTCAACTTCTTCTATAAATGTATTGTTCAATGTCCATTTATAATTTAAATTGTTTGGTTTATTTATTATAAGTAACTTGGACTTATTTATAATTATAGCTAACTGTAAACTAGTTAGTGGGGACACCACATGGAACAAAGCACGCTGAAGTCCACCCACAGTTTTAAATGCCAGTACGATGTCATCTGCATACAACATAATATTTAGACTAATGTCAGCAATCTTTGGTGCATCAGTATTGCATTTATCCAACTTATAAACAATCTAATTTATGTATAAGTTAAAAGCAAGGTGGCTAATAAACAACCCTGTTTTACACCTTTGTTAACATTTATTGGTTCTGTTAAATTTTCTAGTATAAATATACAGTCAACTGTTGAGAACATTTCTCTTAAGGCAAATTGCAGATTACTTAAAATATTATTTTGCCTATCCATAAATTATGTTCCTGTAGAAGAATATGAGAAAAGATCTTACCTAAAATGTTCTGTAAAGCTATTGGTCCATAGTTACTTGGTAGGTATTTACTGCCTTTTATGAAGTGGGACTGCTATTTTCCCATTATTGTGGGATCTCTCTGTCCTTATAATGTGGCTAAACAACTTACTAAAATTTCTATCCACCATTCTACATTATTCTGATAATGTTCTGCTGGAATTCCATCTGTACCTGGCACCTTATTGTTTTTTGTGCACAGATGGCCTTATCAGTTTCTATGTTTGTAATATTATATTCATTATGGACTTCCTGTTGTTCTTGAGTTCTTTTCTACAACAATATATTCTGTGCAGGTTTGATTAGAATTGCACAGCTTTTGAAAGTGTGCTATCCTTTCCACTTTCAGGAATATTTGTGTCTATGTTTCTATTATAGCCCTGTTCTACATGCAAAATTAATTTCAGAAATCTTGTGTATCCTTTTCATGTATTTCCATTTGCATATATTCCCATAACTTTTATTATAATTACTCGTTTTCCTTTTAATGAGCATCCTACAGTATATTCCCTCTTAGAAGCATAAGCTCCCTATTAAATTTAAGATCAGCATTTTTCATGTGTAACCTAGACACTTTATTTAGGAGTTTCTTATATTTTTACACTGTTACACTGTTCATCATACCGTGGAATCTCCAAAAGCTTTTGATTCTTTTCTGTCTATGCGTGTATTTATTTGTACAGTATCTTCTCCTTTATACAAGAGTTTAAGTCTTCAAACTTATTAATAACATCACTGCCAATTGCATCTAGTATATACTTCTTAATCTGTAGGACTTCCTCATTATATTGTAAATTACCCATTTTTTCTTTCACTAGCGGATCGTATTTAATTATTTTCTTGGTAACTGCCATTTGATAATTTAATTATTTTCTGTAGTTCTATCATAGTAAATTTCAGGGCAATATTCCAAGTCTAGTATTAGGGAAATATGGGAATGATCAGATATACTTTCAAGCAATACTTCAAAAGTTTCTGTTTTCCTGAAAAGTGAGACATCAACCAATGTCAAATCAGTTCGGTCAGTAACATTGCAGAACAAATAAAATGGACAAAAATAAAGCAGAAAAACAGTGTCAACATCAGTATTGGCAACAAAATGTAGCATGCCAGAACAATGCAGGCCACATAACACACAGGTGGCAAACAATGTCCCCTGCATGGAGGCACTGCACTGGAACCACAGGGGACAGGAGCATAAGCCAGCATGCCATCTCCCCTGTCCTTTATGTTGTGTGTGTTTCTGGGGACATGCTGGCTTGTGCTCCTGTCCCTTTGCATTATACATGGCCATCCACATAGTGGCCATGGACCACCTGTTCTCCTGAGGTTACCCCAGTGCATGTTCTCCATCAATCAGCATTCTGGGTGGGTACCCCACCATGTGAGTGCCTGTGCCATTAGATTATCATGGTAGGTGTTCAGTGGCCTGCTTCCCCAGTGGTGGTTGCACCCTGCCCTGTTTCATCTCCCTGCACCCTTGTGCTGTTCCTGTGCATGGGTGCCTGCTGATGTGTGCTCTAGTGCAGTGCCTCCATGTGGTGGATGTTGTTTGCTACCTGCGTGTTGTGTGGGCTGCATTGTTCTGGCATGCTACATTTTGTGCTGCCAATATTGATGGTGACACTGTTTTTGCCACTTTATTTTGTCCACTTTATTTTGTTTCATGATGTTACTGGCCAAATCTAACACTGATCCTCTTCATTCTGTGGGAAAGGTAGTTATCCTAGCCTATCCTCCTTAGTTCTCCTATTTACAACACATAGATTACGTTTAATAACAAACATTAACAGAATGTCTCCATTTCTATAAATCTTTAAGTTCTTTGAGTGTCTTAAAGGAATATCATAGTAATATTCCAAGTCTTTAATATTTTTGAATAAGTCAAGTTCATCTCAATTTTTAGATGGGCATTTCAATCTCCCATTAATATGATATGTTTATATTTAATCTGAAAACAATATTCCTCCACAAACTGTGATGATTCATCTAAGTGTGCTACATATTCAGAATTATTCAATGTGGGAGCCAAATACACATTTACCAACACAAAGGTTTTCCTATTCCTACCATTATTTGCAGTGCCATCCAGTTTGACAAGGTAGAAATTTTAACTTTCACAGTATGCATTTACTTTTGTATCCAGTAAAACCATCAGGCCACCTTTATATCTTCCTTTTTGCCTAACTGTATTTCCCCAGTATGGGCACTTTATTATACCTTTTAAAATGTACTCAATCATTAGCTTCTAACCATGTCTCTTGTAGCAGTATTATTCAATTCAATTCAATTTTATTTTTAACCAGGAAATACACCACTGAGATACTCATTTGCAAGGTGGTCCTGGGGACGATATAGTGTACATAAAATTAAAACACTAAAGATTCATAAAATTGTTTACACAATACAGTGGGTAATACATAACAAGGTACAGTTTGATTACTCAGATTTTTACATGTCTACATAAGTGCAAGCAGCTTACTGCATAATACAACTGGAATGGAAGGAGGTAAGGGAAGGTAGAGCATGATCCATAAGGTGAGGTAGACATAGTTGAAAATAAGTATGATAAGGGGAAAGGCGTAGGGAGATAGGCTCAGGGAGTAGCAGGGCACAGACAGACTGGAGTGCAAAACAAAAGAAAGAGAGGGGAGCAGGAGAGCCAGGGGCAAATATAGTGGTAAGTGCCATATCAAATATCAAAAGGGGGACCCTAGGCATAGCACTGGCAGTTTTCCTTCAACAGAGGTTTCAGAAGAGATTTAAAGGAGGCTAGTCTAACAAAGCGAGTCAGTTTTAGGGTATTTTGGAGGAGTTCCACAAGGTTGGTAATGTGTGGCTAATGGATATGGTACCAAAATTAGATTTTACCTGGGAGGGGTATCAAGCAAGATATAATCATATTTTCCAAGTGAGTATGTGCAAGATGTTGATTTAAAGAGGCTGGATATGTAAAGAGGGAGTTTGTTAGTGAGGATTTTGAAGGTCCAGATGGAAGCATTACACCATCTTCTGATAGATACGGAAGTCCAGCCGAGCTGGCTGTAAAGTGAGCAGTGGTGTGTTTTGAATAGAGAGTCAGCCACAGACCTTTATGCCCTGTGGTACAGGATGTCCAGCTTATTAAGGACAGTTCTGGGGCAATGACTGTAAAGAAAGTCAGCATAGTCAATAAGTGGAAGGAATGTTGTTTTGACTAATCATAGTTTTGCTTCATGGATAAGCAAATGTTTGATATGGAAGAATAATCGCAGTCTTTGTTTTAGCATTTTGGAGAGTTCTTCAATGTGAGGTATATGGGAGCTTACAGTCCAGCCAGAAGCCTAGATACTTAATTTTGTTCACCCTTTTCCAGGGTTTCACCCTGCATAGATACTATATGCATATTGGCAGGCTGATGTGATCTGGAAGATGCATTAGCTGATGGGGAGAAGGACATGACTTTGTCTTTTGGCATTGAGTAGAAGTTTTAGATGTAGCAGATTTTGCTGTAAGATATTACATTCTTGCTGTAAACCTCTGTAGGCAGATTCAATGGTAGGGCGAGAGACATAAAACACAGTACCATCTGCAAATAGGTGAATACTGGCAGATGTAATATTGCGGTCAATATTGTTTATGTATATTGCAAATAATAAAGGGCCCAAGATTGAACCTTGAGGTACTTCTCGGAAGGATTTTGCAGGAAAAAGGTCATTCTGTGCCTTCACCTGTGGCTGCCTTCCAACAAGGTAGTATGAAAACCATTTAATGGCGTTATCATCCAGCCCAATGTGATGTAGCAGGGTCAGTAGCAGATAGTGATCTGCCATATCAAACATTTTGCATAAGTCAAGGAAAAGTATAGCGATGTGATTCCTCATGTCAAGTGCAATTTGTCAATTGTTAGTAACCATGGCTAATGCAGAGACTGTGCTGTGACCTGGCCTAAAGCCAGACTGTAACAGCTTTAATAGGTTGTGACTCTCAAGAATTCCTTTAGTTGACAGTTTACCAGCTTTTCAAGAAGTTTTGACAGAATAGGAAGAAGAGATGGTTTTATACTTGTTCAAGTCACTTGGTTCACCAGATTTGAGCAGAGGGACAACATGGGCTGTGTTCCACACTGGAGGGAGTGCTCCTTGAAGAAGTGACATATTGAAGAGGTGAGTGATTTGCGGGGCTAGATTGTAATAGCTAGTTTCAGAAACAGGGGGCAATTTGTCAGCCACTGGGCTTTTTTTAACATCTAGGTGGGTTAGGAGGTCTTCAACTTGCTTGAGTGAGGCAGGAGTGAAACTAAAATTGGTAGCACAGGTGGAGGTGCTGGAAGGGGTCTAAGGTGTGGTGATGCCAGTTTGCTGGTTCAGCAATTTGCCTACGGGAGAGGTATCAAAGCCTAGGCCAGCAGTGGCAAAGTGGTTATTGAGGGCTTCTAAGATGTTATGTTTATTGGTGCAGGTAGTATCTCCAGAGATGATTTTGGATGGAAATGAGGAGGACAATTTATATCCTTCTACATCATTTAAGATCTGCCAGAATTCAGCACTGTTATTCTTGTTGGACTCCAATGCACTTTGGTAGTAATTTGCCTTTTCAGATCTGATTAGTTTGATACAGTGATTCCTAATCATTCTAAAGGCAGCCCAATCTGATTCTGATTTTTTCTAGCCTTTTCCAGAGAACATCCCTGTGGTATAGTGCCATTTTAAGGTGCTATTAAACCAGGGACATGATGTTTTCCTCCATCTGGATTTTACAACAGGTGCATGGGTGTCAATCACCTTTAGGACTAGAGTCTGAAAGGTGGTGTAGGCATCAGTGAAGAATTAAGCAAGGTAGAATTCCTGCCATCTAATTCTGCTAAGATCAACCGAGAATGCTGTGGGACTGAATTTGTGGTAACTCCTTTTGTAGGTGTACCTTGACCCAGAGGATACCTTTGGCATGTGCCTTACACAAGCTATAGCCCCCTGTCACTAATGTCAGTGTGAAATACTCCTATGTGGGAGATTTTATAGGGTTTGTTAGTCATGATTATGTCCAGGAGTGTACTATGTGCTGGGTTTTTATTGTTGGACATGTCATTTCTGAGATTAGCTAATGAAGACCATAGGCATCACAGAAGTCCTTTAGAGGCATTGAACAGGAAGAGTTCCAACCTAGGTCAAGGTCTCCTTAATGATGGCTTCCAAATCTGTTGAGTTCAACATTTTGCAAAGAAATTTTAGTATCTCTAGCCCTCTTGACAGGGGTCTGTAGCAGCCTACCACACAAACAGAATCACTTAGAGAGAGATAGAGAGACAGAGAGATTTGTAGTGCTAGATTTTGAATTCTTTGTGAATAGAGATAGAGTCAATAACTGACCCTAAGAATTTGTCTGACACATATATTGCAACCCCACCTCTCTAGTAGGCCTATCGGCCCTAAATATGTTATATGATGGGATACTGACACTGTGGTCAAGGGTGAAACCCTCAGCCATTATTCTGATATCACCAGTACATCTGGTGTTGTGTGTAATACCTAGGCCTGTACTTGGTCAAGTTTTTCAACAGACTGCATGCGTCAAAGTGCAGTATGCTAATACCTTTAGCTATGCTAGCTCAGCTGGGGCAGCAATAGGCGTGAAAGGTCTAGGGTTTAATTCCACATTCCCAGTGCAGAGTAGTATCAACAGGAGAAGCTTTAGTATTCCATTTATCAAGACTTTGAGAAGGTGTTGCCTGGTCTGTTTGCAAGGAGTAGGATACAATTGCCTTGTCTGCATAGCAGCGTAATAATGGTAATGGGACTGAGCATGAAACAAAACACTTGCTGGCCTACTTAGTGGGATACAGCAATAGAACTGTCGTCTCATATTTCTAAAATTTTCTAATACCACCATGTAGGAATTTCCAAGGATGTTGTAGAGTTAGGGCATCTTCATATCACACTTAGTAACCAGAGATTGCCGTATACCATTATCAGTTTTTCATTTATGCCTGCAATATGCCATAGTAAAATCTTATATCTTTTTAAAGGGGCCATGGTGGTTTTGAGTTCAGTCTGATAAAACTGTTATTGCATTATCTGTTATTGAATCATGTGACTCTGTTGTTAAGTTGGACAATATTTCAAACTGGGTTTCTACTAAGACATTTGCCTTTGCTTTACAATCACATTTTCCTCGTCTTCTTCATCACTTGGAATTGTTCCCCAAATATTCTAGGAATACTATTACTGATTCTCTGACCCTCTGTTTTCTTCCTCTAATTATTGTATTCTGTTGAACTTTTTAGTTCATATTCCATAACAACTGTTTTTGAAGATATCTTACTACAGTCTGTTGTTATGGGTTATACCTTGTCTTTCCGCCTTCTGGACAGTTTCCATCCCTTCTTTAGTAACTACAAAGTTACTTGTTTTCGTATCCATGTCTATACCTATTTTTTATCTCTTTCTGGGTTCCCAGGATATATTCTCATGCCTTATAACTTTTTAGGACTAAGCATACTAATCCTTTGTCTGGTAATATTCTGTATTTATAAGATGATGTAAGATCCTCCCAGGAAATCTTGCTTTTAATTGTGCTTTGATAATGTTGTACACTGATATTTTGGGGGAAAAAGGAGTTCTCACCTTGATTTTGGAACCCCATTAAGGTAAATGGTTGGTAATTTTACCCTTTAATTGTTTCCAGCTTTCCTTGAGTCAATTTCTATATCATTTTATTTTTCCCTTTGCTCACTTTGCATCACCATACTTTTGCCTTTATGTGGCACAATCTGTATTCCTTTGTCCTTTAACTTATTTTGCTTACTCTTCCTCTGCCCCTCTTTTAATTTAGATATTTTGTACTCTCAGTTCCTCTTATATGTTTGCTCTAATATTTCCTATGCTCTTTTTCTGCAACTTTGGTTGTAATTTCCTTAATAGTTTTCTTTCCTTTTTCCCTCTCCTTCAATTTCTCTTGTTTCTCCACTGTCAGCAAGTTCACTACCAATTTTAACTCTTTCAATTGTTTTTCTTCTTCAAATTCTTTCATTATAGAACCCATTACTAAATTTGTGCAAACTCACACTGTTTTTATTTCTGAGAGCTGTTTACTAATTAAGATATTTGCTTGAACATTATAAACCTCCAATGGGTCTATAGTCTAGTTGTTATGAATTGAATTTTCATCATGAGTATGTGTGTAATTACTTAATGGGATTACATTATTTCCTCTAATTGACACATGTTCCTCTAGTCATGAATGGTGTAATACAGTTCTCAAAATCAGCAAGGTAATCTTCTTTCTTATCATCATTTCCCTGAGTGGAAAGATTTTCATTCAGTTGTATAGGAACTGCTCCTCCTCATGTCACACTGATTGGTTATGGGTTTCAAGTGCTTTAATTGTTTTTAATATATAATCCCCTGTACGACTATCACCTGTCCCTAAATGAACTATAGATGTATTTCATTTGGGAGAAGATGTAATAGGAGTAGTTTTAACCTTATTCACTTTATCCATGAAATCTGTTATTTTCTTATTGCTAGTCTTTTAAACTTATTGTCAAGTTTAATCAGCTTGTCATTCTTTAATTTCATTGCATTCACTGAAGTTGTTTCTTCCATAATCTTTTGGATGTTGTTAAAACACTCAATAGTAAAAGAAAAAGGTAAAAGAGATAACAATAAGCACCCAGATCTTTAGTATATTTATATATAAATCAAGTCCAGTAAATACAATTGAGCCCACTATATGTCTCGTTAGGTAATACTATGTAGATCTTTCTAAGTAATGAGTGTCAATTAATTTGCCATTTGGTGATCTATTTCAGCTCCTCTTCAGGATGTTTCTTCCTATTGTGGCACAACTAAATTTTCTCTGCCAAATTCCAAAGTGAAGTTCTTACCACACTATTGTAGTCCATATAATAATCATACAGAGTGCAAAATACTCTCTTTAGTGGGGAAAAGCCCAGATCTCAATCCTCCTTCTCCTTCTTGTGATTTAATGTCCAGTCACAATTAGCTGTCCATCAATTAAAGGCAATACCATCCGTATTCAGGTCACAAATAGACTAAAGAAAAGAATGTAGATGAATGTATAATATAACAATCTTTGTTCTAAAACATATACCACAGATAATACCACTTTTAAAATTAGCAATGTACTTGCATCCAAAGGAATTCAAAAGGGTAGCAATGAACGCCCCCAAAAGGATCCAGCTGCCTTTCATGAGCAAAACACCAATACAGGCCAACAATTACAGTTTGCAACATGCCCATCTAAATAAAGTGTGTAGGATATCCAAATATATACACCAGGAGCACCAAAACAAGTGTGCAATAACGGGCTTAATACAACAAACAGTAAATGCTGGAAAAATAATTTAATGGTGAACGATCTTCACAAGTGATAAGCAGAACCAGAGCCACACTAGCTAGCTGAGGAAGGACAACAAATCCTCTAGGATGCCAGCACATGTGCAGTTTATACCCAGGACAGGAAGATCATGTAATGTGAGTGGCAAAAATTTTAAACAGAATATAGAATAAAAAATAATAGAAAAATATTTTAAAACACTTCCCCTGTATGCTGGAATAATCAATCAATCAATCCTAAGTAAAAGAAGTAAAGAATTAGGGAACAGAAGAAGGATGTGACATACAAGCGATTGCTGCATGGAGTACAGAAAAATAAAAACACAAGCCCCCAAAAAGGGAATTAAAACACACTAAATATTAATACCACTAATCCTAAGGTCTAAATCAACTATTAGCTGACAGTTTATGGGTTCTTTTGTCCCTTTTGCCGATGGTTCCAATAGACTGCAGCTTATTGTGAGCTGTATCCCAAAACAGCACTCCTTTTCAATCCCCATTTTTCATGTGCAACAACCAGCTCACAACGCACACATACAATGGCCAGCTTGACTCAAAATTTGATGCTTGGTACATTTAATGCTCTGCATACAGCATTATTCTCCTGGTTTTCTGCTGTCACCCCATTTTATGCTAAACTCTGAACTCCTTGTTCAGTTATCAACAGAACTTCACCTGAGACTCCATTCCCAGCGTGGCTCCTCCACTGTAGGACTCCAAACTCCTGGAAGTGAACAAACCAAATTCAGGGGTTGTGGCACCACAATAATTGACAAAAGAAGATAAACTGGTAAGAACCTAGAACTTCAAGATAATAAAACAGGCAATGGTGGTATACCTTTAAAATCTTGAGCCAAAGCATTTCTAGGTTCCTGCTGAAGGACTACTCTGTTCTTCAGAGTGCAGCCTCTCTCTTCAACATCTGCAGGGTTACAATGTGCCACTGAAATTGATGGAGTACCCTAAAGAACCTCCAGGTATTGTTTTTATTATAGCTCAAGGGGCATAATGTGAATACTCCAAATTAATTGTGGTACTTGTTTGAGCAGTGTGTGAGATGTTTGTTTTCAAAGTAGTGTCTGACATACTGTACTCAAGTAATGGGCTTCTCTGAACATGCCAAAGAAATCATTACTTTTTTGATAGCAAAATGATAATTTTCATAAGTTTCATAATCTAAACTTAGTGATGATAGCAGTGCCTCTTATGGATATGCATGTCTCTTTTGTCTCCTTTGATGCCAGAACTACTCATCTCCAGTTTGTACTTTTCTCCCCTGAGAACATGTGAGGCACACTTTTATGTGCATAAGAGGCCTTCCAATCATCCCTGTAAAGTTGTAAATGAGCACACAATTTTAGTGACAGGTTGGTCCACACTGTGCAACTGAGTAATCAGAAATCACATGGCTACCCTCCCACATCAGGGGTGCAGAAAGCGTGTTTGATGAAAATATTGTGAGATGATATCTGTCACAAAAACATATTTTAAACCCACAACAGGTAAAGTTATGTCTATAAAGGAATATATAAATTGTGACATCACCCACATTATATTATTCATGTGCACTTGTTAAGCATACTGTGTGGAAGCATTAAAGTCAGGCTACAACAAAGGGTTGATGAGCATATGTGTGATATCAACCATGAGGATACAAATAGGTGGTAATATTTTTTGTGAAATATTTTTATTTTAAACTTTTAGCTTCCATTCCAAAGAGGTACACATATTTACATATCACATAATTTACAGTTTAAGCCACCATTTCTCTGCTTGTAATAAACATGCAAACAATAGAGGCTCAGCTGGGTGTTTGTGTTTGTCTCTGTCAATAGTTTAGTTTTGTGGATCTTCATGTGTTTTTGGCTTGGAGGAACTAGACCATTCTTGGATATATGATCTATGAAAGTTTCCTGGACTAAGAAACTGGAAAACATCACCAGCAGATATTGGGATTCTCATTATAAATCAACTTTTGGAAGTCATCACAATCAAAGTAAGTACAGCTAAGAAATTCTACAAGCTCTGACCTGGGAAGTGCAAACTGAATCCACATTTCCATCTACCTTGTTGCTAAAGGAACTGCATGTCTTTGAGAACCATTCACAACTATTTAAACAAAGGAAGACACTGACAAAGGGTTTTAATTTCCTGCATATGTCCCAGGCCAGTGTTCCAGGAATTTAACACATCCTTTGTCTTGTTAACGTAGATCAAACAGTTTGCTGGTCATTTTCCTGTGGATTTGATTATTTTACATCATTTGGCAATGGGGCAAATCCTCCCCTGGACACATACCAAAGAAATTGATCTGTCCCTGCTCATGTGTGAGCCTTGGGTTTACCCTCAAACCTCCTCCTGTCTTTTCTCTTTCCATTTGTTATCCACTGTGTCAACTTTCTCTCTCCTCCTACCCCACGCAACCCCCACTGTAAGCATCTTGACATCCTACCTTTGTTGTGGAACCATGGCAAATACCTTTATTTCTATCTGAGGCACCCCATTACTAAGGACTGGTGCAAACAACTGCCCTGGCTGGAAAAGTCATAATTGAGCACCTGTCATTAGCAACCCTCCTTTGTTGGGACCCTCGTGACTGTGCTGTATCCAAACCTGCAGCATGCAGAGGAAAGACATTACATGGTATGAGCTATGGAGATATCCCTCAAACTGCTGCTCCTCCTACTTCTCCTGCCTGGTGGGATCCACCCAAACCCTGGCCCTGGCTCAAACATTAAGATAAAGCCTGCAAAACTGAAAATGGGCTATCCATTGTTACCCTAAATATCTGCTGCCTCCTTCCTAAGCTAGCATCTCTTCAAGCCTTCATTGGACAACATAATCCTGACATACTTGTAATTGTTGAGACCTGGCTAACACCTAGCACTCCAGATCATGCAATCTCACCCAAGGCTACAACCTCTTTAGACTTGACCGGGTAAAAGAAAGGAGGGCGGATGTGTTATCTATATAAAGGACTACCTCTCATGCCACCTTGCCAGTTTCTCCCCAGAAAACACCCTAGTACAACTTCTCCCTGTCAAGCTTCTCCTTGGTGCCCATAACAAAGTGCTTACCATGGCTGTAGTCTATATCCCCTAAAGACCCATGAGCGGGCTCCAGTCTATCCTTGAATTTGCACGATTACAACCTCCTGACTCTGAGCTCCTCCTTCTTGGTGATTTCAATATAAATTGGCTTGCCTCAGATATCGGACCCAGCAGGGATACTATCCTAGCAACCAACCTAACACAGATGGTCAACTCCCTACTAGAAAAACTACAAGACTGGAACCAGCACTCTCATCGACTGGATTCTTACTAATCGCCCGACCGGATAAAAATACCACTGTTCTCTCTGACTCCTTCAGTGACCACTCCCTGTGATCTGTGTCTGGACAAATAAATTCCACAAACCACCTCCAAAACCATCCTAAGTCGCATGCTACCACATGGAAACCTTGCTAAGCTAAAGAACTGCCTCCTACAACAACACTGGTCCCCTATCTACAATACGCTGGATGTGGACACTGCCCTAGACTTCTTCATTAAAACTTTCAACACTGCCTGTGACACCTACGCACCTTTCAAAATGTAAAATCAAAGCCCACTCTAATCTCTGGCTAACAGCCAAACTACCAGATAAGCTTAAAACATGTGACCATCTTTGGGTATAGCCAGGGCCATAGGCTCCATAACAAAATCACTTAACTATAAACAGGTGCGCAACCTATGCACGCCACAAAACAGGAAAATGAAGAGCTCTTATTTCACTAATGCTCTAGAAACCACCTGGGGTGATGGAGATCCTTCTGGGACAATTTATACATAATATTACAGGCAAACAGTCTAAATCCTCTCCATGGCAATGAACATTGATGGCTCCACTACCCGTGACCCTAAGACTATGGCCAATGCCTAAATAAAACCTTCACTGACCTCAGTGGTGTCCCTCTCACCAGACTTCTTCCAGGACTTGTCAGTTCCAAACTCGTATCCCAAACCACCTCGCTAGACAAACCGCTATTTTACTTTAAAATAGTTAAGACATATGAAGCCTACAGATACATAAAAAGGCATGCTCTAAATCTAGAAATAGCAGTGACACCATTGATCTAAAAACTCTGTCCCTCACCTTGGAAGAAGTGATCCACCCTCACAAAATTTTCAACCTCTCCCTGTGCCAAAGTCAATTCCTAACACATGGAAGGCTGCTATAGTCACACCAGTGCATAAAGGGGCGACAAATCCACACCAGGGAACTATCAGCCCATATCTATACTTCCACCCCACTCAAAGCTCTTGAATGGATCGTGGCAGATCAACTATCAGACTACCTGCAAAAGTACGTACCTACTCTGCATTCAGCAACACGGATTTAGGAAAGGACACAGTACGTCGATGGCCCTACTTGATTTCTCTAGTGAAACTCACAAAGCCTTGGATAAGGGTTATTTAACTGGAGCTGTTTTCATAGACCTGACAAAGGCCTTTGACACTGTTACCATAGCCTTCTAATCTCTTCTGCTCAACATTGGGATAGCTGAGGGACCTGCAGCCTGGGTAAAAGTTACCTGGCACAACGTTCTCAAACAGTAAAAATCTCTGAGGTTCTCTCACTCCAAACCAGTCCTCTCAGGTGTTCCCCAGGGCTCAATTTTAGGTCCTCTCCTCTCCTCTTCAGCCTATTTCTAAACTTGCTTCCCAAATCCTGCCCTGAAAATGAATACTCTATGCTGATGACACTGTAATTCTCTCCTCCCATATGGATCCAAACCCACTATGACAGAGCTTGCAGCTTGCTTTCTCATGTGTTGAAAAGTGGTTCCTTGAGCACAAACTGGTCCTAAATAAAAAAAAAAAAAGTCATGCTTTTAAGCAGTCATCAAAACAGAAATAGGCATACTCCACTCGTCATAAAACTTCTCTAGAATTACACTAGAACAAGTGAACACCTTCAAATACCTTGGTATCACTTTTGACTAATGTCTTACTTTTGTGGCCCATATCGATAACACTGCAAAACAGTGCACCGACGCATTGGAATTTTGTACCGAACCGCCAATTTTTCAACCACGCTGCCTTGAGGATTGATGTTCAAAGCTCCATCATCTCAAACATAGACTATGATCTAATTGTCTATGGCTCAGCTACTACCACTGCACTAAAGTGCATCTCAACAGCACTAAACAAAACCTGTTGACTCCTCACTGGAGCACAGAGATGGACCCACACTTGTGACCTCTACATGGAAACCGATTGGTTGCATCTTTCCAATCGCCTCATGTATCTCACCTCGTGATGGCAAAAATCAATCTTGGGACTCACCTCCATGTATCCGGGACCTGCTCTGCCTGAACAATGGCACTCATACCACCAGAAGATCTGACCACCCACCTTTCCTTGTTCCTAGATGCTGGACTGCTCAGGGACAAAGATCTTTTACATACCGTGCCCCTACCTGGTACAATGTCCTTAACCTGCCCTCCCTATCCTCCACGACATTGGGAGCTTTCAAATCCACACTTTACGCTCACCTCACAGCCTCCAGCTCCTGTGACTGCATTGACTAAAGTGTCATCCCACTGAGTGCACTTACATTTGTTTCACTCAACCACCATGATCTCCTCTTTGACAAAGACAACCTGAGTACCACTAACCTGGTTCTGTCTGCTCCTAAACTTCTTATTTCTCCCTCTCTTCTCTCTCAAGTTCTCCAATCCTTATTCCATGCCACTGACATTGCCTCTGAGTTCCTTTTTCTTTTCTGTACATAAATGTTACTGTTTAAGTTGTGGCCATGTTAAATGGCTTACTGATTGTTTGTAACACTGTCTACTATGATTTTGTACTTAATGATATGGAACCTTTGTAAAAGAGCCTTGGCTCAAAGGTATTAATTCCTAGAGCAATAAACTTCAACTAAACTTCAAGATACATGATTTAACTTATTCCTCATTTACATATAAGGTTAATTGCTACCTGACTGGACTGAACAGAACAGATCAAGATGTTGCCCTGTTCCATAGTTTATATGACCAGGGCCCAAAGCATATCAAAATTGTAGGGCTGAGCCAATGTGTAGTATTGAATCATCTTCTAGGTCATGCTTGATGCCAAATTTTCTGCATATTGTGCCATTGTGGGTGAAGCTTTCTCCATCCAGTTTTGTCTATTTGCCATTGCCAGCATTACTTGCCACAGGGAGATACTTTTAAGGGTTTTTCCAGCTAGCGTGCCCCTATCTCAACGAGAGGCTGGGAAGGTGAGTCCCCTATTCTAAATTTTAGCACCATTTCTGCAATAGGGCATATTTTGTGCCAGAAAGGTGTCACTTTGGAGTATGTAATGGCTATATGTGATAATGCATTCTTCCCATGCAATATTTGGGACTAGTATCAGAGAGTTCAGGATTCATTTTATGATGATTTACAAGGTTAAAGTATGTAATTCTACTGGATCTGTTGGGTCCTGTTGTTTCATGAACAATGAGAAACAAATTGACTGACCTTCTCCCAGAAATCATTGGTGAGATAAGTACCTAAATCTTCAAACCATCTTTATTGTATTGTCATGGATTTATCTGGCCCTGAGTTACTCAATTATCTATGAAAAGGGACATAAGTCTGGCATCTGTGATAGAAACATAGAAACCCACCAGTAGAAAAGGAACATGCTGCCCACCTAGTCTGCCTGATACCTCCCACCAACTTCTCTCCCCTGCCTCACTCCTCTTTGTCTGTTAGGTCACATAGAAATGTAATAGGTGAGTTCATCATCTCTTCCACTTGGGAGAACTGTGGTGTCACTTTGGGTTTTGGATATGATTTATTTAATTAATAGTTTATTAAAAATGTTTCATACAGCACAAGACTTAAAAAGTTACATCTTGATAAATGTCCAGACCTAGCCAGAGCTTACAGAGAATCATTTTTCTCATTGAATTACAGACAAAAACATGTGAAAGAGATTTACTCATAAAACATCTCAAGAAGATCATCAGTACCTGTTCTGCATGTTGATACTCTCTTCCTTCATTACCTCTGTTTTCTGGGTGCACAATGTCGACTTCAGCATCCTAGGGTTTTACATACTGTACAACTGGTTGTATTTGCTGTAAAATAATTATCATTATATGTGCTCAAGTGATAATTGCAATTGCATGAAAATAAATGGTGCAATTGGCAAACTGCACATTTCAATGGCGTGAATTAGCTGCTAATTGCAGAACGATTGCAGCCAATTAGCATTATGTGGTAAATGTAACTTGCAAGAGAATAAAATGTTCTACAGAATTTTATAAACATTAAATGATCAAAAAGAAGAAACAACATTTAAATATAGTCCTTTGTTGGTGTTGATTGTGAATGAGGAAGGCACCTCAAACCTTTCTTGCATATTGTACCAGTTGTGGTGACTAGTTGGGTATGGAAAGAGAATATGTCCCTTGTCATCTAAGATCTCAATGGAACATGAATTGAATGCTCATGGACATCTCAGTGCTTTACGCCCACACCATTGTCTGGTTCTGTCACTCCACTGTACTCCATATTTGAGATAGGGTCCCCATATACTGCCATACAAACTTTGTTTAGCCACTGAAATGCATGCCATCCTTTCATATCCTGAAAGCTTACATAACCTTTCCTAAGTAGCAGCCTCTCTGCTTCCATTATGAATGCCATATATCAGGACTTGTGGCTCGTGATGCATGGGCAGCTGAGTAGTGTTGACTAGCACTATCAGGGATGCACCTCAAGTACATGGAACCTCAGTATAACTCCCTTTCTGGTGCGATAGTATTCCACCAATTCTGCAGCACTGGGTACTGCCAGATGATAAGAAGCAATGCACCTTCCCTTGGCTGCATTGCCAGAACTGAGAAGTAGACTTTACTCACATCTTTCTTAGTAGCACTGGTGTGTTGTACCATAGATGAAGTGTCTTTAACTGCATTAGCTTCCTCCCATGTCTCTACAGGTGCCATTTACACTTGCCCAGCAGAGTATGCAGCTCTTCAGCTACTCCTTTGACTGTTCTTTCCTCTGCCTACACCTTTTCTCCCCATTGCCTTCTTGCTTCCCTTAGTTTTACTTGGTGTAGTTTCCTGTCTTCCTCCCTCTGCATTTCCTTAAATATCCTGAATTCCATCCTTTTCCCATCACCACCTTAGTCACTTTCCTAGAGAAAATGACAGTCTGTTTTTCTTTTCTACTTTTACTCA
This sequence comes from Neoceratodus forsteri, assembly GCA_016271365.2. Taxonomy (NCBI): domain Eukaryota; kingdom Metazoa; phylum Chordata; order Ceratodontiformes; family Ceratodontidae; genus Neoceratodus; species Neoceratodus forsteri. Next base: position 1,026,390,450 of record CM028129.1, read on the forward strand.
TTTCCTTCATGCAGAGGCTGGGTGCCTTAATTATGCCCTCCTTATTTTTCATCAGGTGCCTCCACCCTCCCTGGCAATCCCAGACTATGAGGCAGTTTTTGAAGCAGTCTTGCATTTCTTTAAAATCTGTCCTCCTAAAGTACAGGACCTTGTCCTTGTGTGGTTTGCCTCCTCCCATTTTAGCCAACACCGTTACTATGACCTCATTTATGTTTTGCAGCAGAATCCTCTCCTCCCAGACCTCTGGCAGAGTCCTTTCTGGTAAGGGTCCCACCAGATCCCTATATACCTCCACCAAGAAGCCATCTGGCCCCATTTACTTTTCTTTTGTATTCTTGCTATAGGTTCCTGGATTTCTATAAAGTTATAGGCTCCTCCAGTTCCCTACTGTACTCATTCCCAGGTTTCAAGAGGGTAACCGATTGTCCCCAGGCAGTGAACTATGCCATGCATCTTAGCAGCACACAGCTACTGGTAGTATTCCTGGAATGTCTCATTTGTCCATGCTGGGTCCACTGTAACCCCTATTTTATTCCTGATATCAATAATGTTCCACTCTGCTGCCATATTTTTCAATTGTTACACTAACAACATTTCAGCATTGTCCCCTCTCCTTCAAATATGCCTGCCTCATGCAACATAGCCCCAAATCAGCCTGTTGAGTAATTAATGTGTTGACTTTCTACCTCATTGTGCTCATATCCTGCAGAAGGGTGGGAGTCCTGTTGTCCTCCTTGTGCCTATATTCTCATTCCACTAACTTTTGTAAAAGATTATCCATCTCCTTTCCTATTTTTTAATTCCTGGCTGTGGCATACAGTATGCAGTTACACTGCCTCAGAAGTCAGCCTTCAAGCCCTCCCAGACCCATTTGTTTGCAGTCACCCCATTGTGATTAATGGTGATATACTCTTGAGTTTATTTTCAGAGCCTCAGTTTAAAATGTGGATCTTCTATCAGGGACACATTGCACTTCTACCTTTTTCCTCTGTTCTTACTCCACACCCTGCTGAAAGACAAATGTCACTGGGAAGTGATCTATATCAGGAGTCTTTCAATGTTTTCTCTCAGGGCCTTTTGACCAAATTACCCAGCACCAGGAATATATCCAATCTGCTATAAATTGTGTGGACCTGAAAGTAGATGTGTACTCTCTCACTGTTGCATGTCCAAGATGCCACACAATCAGGAGGGCTGATTTTGTGAAAATGGAAGAGTGCCTCAGAAAAGCACTAGCAAACAGGTAAGAAGGAAGAGTGGAGTAACAATGTAGAAACATTGAAACTGCCATCACAGAGGCAACAAGCCTTTGTGTGAATCAAATAAACAAATCAAAATGAAAGAAAAACACTATGGTTCTCAAAAGAGGTGGTGGGGAAGGTTAGGAGAAAAAGATAGTATTCGGAAGTATAAGGAAACACATATGAGCAGGATAGATAACTGTACCAGTTAAAGCAGAAGGAAGCAGGAAGGCAGTCAGAATAGCAAAGGCCCAAACCAAGGAAAAGATAGCCAAATTGGTTAAGAAGGGGATAAACCTTTTATAGGCACATTAGGGAGTGAAGAAACAGAAAGAGAGGGATACTGAGGCTGTATAAAGAGGAGGGTGTGGGCAGAGAGGACAGTGAAAAGCAGGGATACTGAATGAATACTTCTGCTCAGTATTCACAAAGGAAGAGGAGGGGAGTACCTAATAAAGTCAATAGAAGCACTCTGGATAGGGGTCAATATCAGTCCTTTCACAGAAGAAAGGGTTCTGAAAGAACTCCTAAAACTGAAGGTGGACAAAGCAATGGGGCCTAATGTGATTCACCCAGAATTCTAAAATAACTAAGTGGAGAGCTAGTAACACCACTGACTACCCTTTTAACAAATCATACTAGGATGGTATGGTACCTGAGGACTGAAGGAGGGCAGATGTCATTCCCATCACAAAAGTTGGAGCAAAACAGATGCAGGAAACTACAGACCTGTCAGTTTGATCTCAGTTGTAGGGGAAATGATGGAACAACTTCTCAAGGAAAGAATTGTTGAGTTCCTAGAGGCCATGGGTCACAGGACCCAAGGCAGCATGGATTCACCATGGGAATGTCATGTCAGATGAATCTAATCGATTTCTTTGACTGGGTGACCAAAGTAGTAGACTAGGAGGTCCTGTGACATGGCCTACCTAGACTTTGGCAAGGCATTTAACACAGTCCTGCACAAAAGATTAATAAACAATTAGCCAGCCTGGGAGGGTCCCAGGGTGGTAGCTTGGGTAAACATTGGATGGACAACAGGATGCAGATGGTAACAGTAAACAGAGTCCACAGTGAAGTAAGGGAGGTTATTAGTGGGTACCACAGTGTTCAGTACTGGTCTGGTCCTTTTAATGTCCTTATATGACATTATTGCTTATTTATTTACCTTGGTGTTTTCAGATTTTATATGAGTGGCTGCAGATGTTTTACATGAGCTTGTTTTTCTGTTTATGTATTAGTGCTATGGTCTTTAGGACTAGCACTATTCTTACAAATAAAGTCTGATTGATTGATTGATTGATTGATTGATTGATTGATTGACATTGCAGAGGGACTGGAAGGAAAAGTATGTCTCTTTGTAGACATCACAAAATCTGCAACAGTGTTGATACACAATGTGGGCTGGAAAGGATGAGAAGGGACTTGGCAAGGTTGGAGGAATGATCAAATGTATGGCAGCTTAGATTTAACATAAAGAAATGCAAAGTAATGCCTGAGAAACAAAACACAGGGAAGAGTACACAATGGGGTGAGATACTGACAACAATAAAATGGAAAGGGATTTGGAGGTAGTTACATCAGATGACATAAAGTTGGGCAAGCAAAGTGAGAAAGTGGTAACGAGGACTAGGGGATACTAAGATGCATAGGAGAGGCATCACCAGTAAAAAACAAGAAGTTGTTATCCTCTGTACAGAGAGTTGGCGAGACCTCATCTGGAGTACTGCACACACTCTGGAGACTCCATCTCTGCAGAGACATAGACAGGGTGGAGGCTGTCCAGAGAAAGGCAACCAAAATGGTGCAGGGTCTACACCAAAAGACATTCAAAGAGAGATATTAAAGGGCTTAATATGTATACCCTCGAGGAAAGGAGGAGAGGGGGACATGATATAAACTTTCAAGTACCTCAAGAGAATCAACAAAGTCCAAGAGGATAGCATCTTTCAGAAAAAGAGATTTGCAAGAACAAGGGGTACAATTTGAAGATAATGGGGATGGCTCAGAGGTAATGTGAGGAAGTATTTTTCATGAAGAGTGTTGTGGATGCATGAAACAGCCTTCCTGAGGAGGTTGTGGAGTCAAAAACAGTGGGGAATTCAAGAATGTATGGGACAGACATAAGGAAATTCTAGTGGGGGTAGGAGGAAGTAGACTGTTGGTTAACTAGAATCTGCAGCTTATCCATTAGGTAGGAAAATGGGCAGACTAGGTGGGCCACACGGTCCTTATCTGCCATCAAATTCTATGTTTCTATGTTATGTTACATTTCATGGTCAATCATATGGGTGGTGAGTTGCATTGCTCACTCAGTGGTGGGCAGGTACCTCCCAGCTTTAATCATAGGGGTCTCATATCATTCATGTCTCCTTCCAGGAGTACCCTTTCCCCTGTCCAAGATAAACTGAGATAAACAGTGAAAAAGAAGGTATCATCTTCAGTTGGCCATATAAGAATCTGAGTAGCATTGAGGCCCTATCCAGGTGTAAGCACCCATCTCCCTTCCTTGTCCCTTTTTATAGTAACTGGAAAAAGCAGCTCAGTCACTGAGGTGTGCATGATTCCTAAAGGCTAAAATCTCAATTACAATAAACAACACCATACTGATTGTAATACTAGTTTGTATCGATAAAATTCAAAATTATCACCAGTGATTCAACCATATAAAAAAACTTATTTGTTTCACACTAACTCATTCGTAATCAGCATGATGATGATGCATGAGTTAGTGTGAAACCGCAGAGTTTTTTCATACTGGGTGTGGTTGTATCATTGGCAGTAATTTTGAATTTAATCAATAAAAGCTGAGTATTGTAGTCCCCGAGTGGTGCTGTTTTTTGAATTGAGATTGTGTCCCTTTTATAATACCTGGGACCAGGTTAACTCCTTGTTGCACAGATTGGTAACTCCTCATTTCTTGATGGAGTATAAGGACTTAAAACCTACCCCAGTATGTGCCACAACTTGTCTACCTCTTCTTTATTAAGTGGGTTTCCAGCAGGAATATGATCTGACTTCCAATTTTTGCAAATGTGTCACTGCCTGTTTCCTTTACATCAGACAGTTTAATCCCTACATTCCAAGATATAACCTTGTATGCCATCAAGAGTTAAATGGTGTCTGACCCCAGTCACCCTTGTAATTCTTCCCATACACCAGCATGGTAGCCAACTAGGCTACTAACATTAACAACAACTATCAAAGTGCAGAGCCATATATACCACATGGGTATCTCATGCTGACTATAGTTAACTACATTTAGTCTTGAGGCAAACTAAGATAGTGGTGTTGTTAGAGACCTCTTGACTCTCATCTGAGGCATGCGCTCTCTGACCCACCTAATGTCCTGTCTCTGTATTTAGACCTCTCTCTCCTACCCCATAAATTTTAATGCTATCAGAAATACATCATTACAGTAGAGAAACTAAGTGGAAATGACAGCTGTCCCATCCCCTGAACGCCAGCATTTATCTCCTATGTTGATGTTCTATGTGATAAACCAAGGTAGTGTGCTTATATTTTATAAGCTCTCAAGTCCCTAAGCAGCTCCCCAGAAAAGTCTTTTTATTAAAGAACTTTGCCATTCATGTAATCAGACAACAACACCACATTTATCTCCTGTGTTAATGTTCTATGTGATAACTCGAGGTATAGACCTAGTACTGTACTGGGAGCTTTAATCTGTCCTGTAATAATTTCAGCCCAGGTGAAGGTTGCTTAATGCCTCCATCACTAAAATTTACAGGCCTGAGAAGAGGGTCAAACATAGCAACCACATCATTAAGCAGAAGGGTTGTAACCTGATCTACCCTTCAGTAGTCTCAGAGTACCCTCCAGGCACAAAACACCCCTTCTTTACACCACAGATCCTTCAACCAGAATGACCCAACATAGTTTACAGAGCTTATGAGCTTGGGGAGTGAGTGCACAGCTTAGTAAGCAATCTATTATCCATTCACTGCTACTTGGAACTGTGCTCCTCCCATTATCGATAGTTACCCTTCCCCAATCACCTGGTAATCATTTTGTACTACAGTACAGCACATTTAGTATGCTTTTCATATTTTAAAACCCTCAAGTCCCTAAGCAGCTCCCCAGAAAAGTATTTTTATCAAAGAGTTTAGGCCATTAATGTAATCAGACACTGACACCCACTTCATTTACCACCTCCAGTTTTAAGCTGTTCGAGGAGCTCCTGTTTTACCACATACCCCCTTTAAAAGTTAGAAAACATCATATTAGCAAAGAACAGCAATTATCAGAATTGAACAATCAGTATCTTACAGTATTTTTGCAATCAGAAGTCCATGAACACCATAAAGTTGTAAGACACTTGTAGAAATCTCTTTGAAAAGTCACACCTAAAAAGAAAGGAATGTTAGCATGTACAAATTCAAGCATTTAGTTCAAAATTTAATTCAAAACTAAGTCCCTTTAACCATCCAGTTCACTGCCCAGTTCCATTAATTCTGTAGTTTGCTTGTGCTTTTCAGATTTCAGCCTCCTGCTGGTCCTCCACTTCCATTGCCTCTGTATATGGTGGTCCCTGTCATGCACTTGGGGTTGGTCATCTCTGGCTCTGCCATCTGAGGCCACTTTCTGTGTACCAGAGGCAGTTGGCACTGCAATATTTAAAATGTACTTTTAGGCTACCTTGGGGCATATGAAGGCTTATTCTTAAGTGAAGTTTCTCACCCTGTCAAACAGTTTCTTTTGTCTATGACTCATTTGCTGAAAGTGGTTGAATTGAAAGCTTCATTCCCGACCAGATGAGTTCTTTGAGGGCAGAGGCTTTCACAAACAATATTTACCTCTGTCCTAATATCTGAGCAATCTAAATGTTACCAGCTGCAGTCAAACACCTGGCTTGTTCTGCAGGGGCCTTGAGGGATGCGAGAAGCCCAGTGTATTTCCATGGGTGATTCCCAACAATGATTTAGTAGTTGGCATTCTCTGCAGGAAGTCAATCATATCCTGCCCTTCTATTCTTCTCTGGAAATCCAAACATGTGCACATTGTTACAATGGTTTGGGGTTTCCTAATCATCCAGCTTGTCCTCAAAGTGTAATCTCTTTCACTTTGTCTGTGATGCAGTGCTCCACCTGGTTCACCCAATCATCCAGGCTGCTCATCCAAATCTCTGTCTCTGCTACTCAATCATCCAGCCCATCAGTGAACACTTTCATTTCTGCAACTGCCTCACATTCTTGAGAGCTCACTGATTGCTAATTTCAATCAGTTCACTACTGATAAAGGCCAGATCCATCTCATACCCTGGGTCTGCTATATTGAGGGCCATTTCAGATGCGCTACCCAGTGACTCTGACAACTTCTGCTTCTTTGGTGGAATTAGTTGTCCAATTCTTTCTGTTTCATGTTCTTAGTTCTGCAAACTCTTGGCATGTAAGATTTTTATCAAAATTGGGCTGATTTAGGGTCGGGTTGCTATAAATTGTGCTGCCTCAGATGGAGCTCATGGATCTGAGCTGCTTTCAACTCTGCCACATAGCAGTGTCTGAAATCAGCTGACACAACCCACAGGCAGGCACACACATGTTAATTTGGGGATGTGAGTAAATTATTTGAGAGTATGGACTCCACTGACATGTATGGGCACAATTTTTCTAGAGCATCTTGTACTACTTAGTGTTGCTATTTACAGAAATCAAAGTGACAACAGGAGTAGAGTAACAGACACTCTTACTACAGCAGTCACTTTCAGTTTTCTAAACAGCAGTTATAAATAGCACTAACAGGTAAAGAAAGATTACTCCCATACAAGTCAATGAAGTGCACACTCACCATTCATTTTCTAACATCACGTAGCAAAGAAAAGAGCACCAGGTACTGAGGTTGTGGTGCTGTAATGAAATAGATAAAATCAATGGCAAAAAGAAAAGCATCTGCAGCAGAAAACTCATTAAGACCCACAAATGTATAGAGTCTTAAATATTTAATTTATTGTGAAAATAACAAATGTGGTAGCCAACTGGCCATTAAAAATACATTGATGTTTCCCTAGCTGACTGCCAGACTTCTTCAGAGTGATCTATACCAACCCAGAGTAAAGTGCCTCTTTAAACTCATAGGTGAAGAGCTCCACCTCACTCCCTCCAATAATTGTGCAAATTCAACATTGTGTGATTTGTGTTCTTAAAAACTATTATACACCATTGTGCAAATATGTAAATTGTAAAATTAAAAACAATTTGTAAAGTTTAAATGATTCCAGCTTGAGCCAAATGTACACCAACATACTTCTTTCACCACTGTTGGGTTAATTTGACTTTTGAATATACTTTTAAATTCAAAGAGATATTTTCACCTTATGTTTTAATCCTCATGGTGGGTGTGCATAGACTCAGGCACCTATTTACTTCTAATAACTTGTTCTAATCCAAACAGCTTTATCATTGTGAGTTGGAATTGAAACTCAGCAGAAGGAGGCAGGCAGCTGGAGCTAGAAGATAAGTACTTTCTCTGTGCTGTTTGTTTTCTTTTAGGATTGAGGTAGCATTTCATGAAATGGAAACATGTGCTGTGTGATTTAAACAGTGTAACTTCAAAACAAATGATTGTCTTTGCTGGGAAGTGGGGCATTTAACTGAGGGAGGAGGGAGAGGTTGGGAAATGCACAGGAGGGGATGGGTGGTCATGTGACTTGGACCAGCTAATAGGGGAGCTGGGATCCAATTATATTTCAAAAGTGACCATGTGACTCTGAAGCTTGAATGCCATGAGACAGGATTGTAGCATCTTGGGTAGCCTCTGCAGGGCATCAACAGGGAGGTCAGCAGGCAGCGGGCCACGCTGGTGGACAGGAAAGAGCCTAACTTGGAGGGAGGCATATTTCTGTACAGACATGGGGAGTCTGAGGGGAAGGGTTCCATGAAGTGGGGTAAGACCACATTAAGGAGGAGAGGATGAGCAGGGGCAGTTAAATAGGGCAGGAGATTGGAAAGGTTGCATGTTCCCCAGGGTGTGGAGTAGCCATATTCCTGGAAGTGTCTTGAGGTTAAGGGTTGTAGGGCATGTTGCAGGTGGGCCAGCTCAGGAAGGAAACAGGGTGGTTGAGGAGGAACTGGAGACATGGAGGAGACAGAATGGGAGGAACACAGCCGAGGGGAACTAATGAGGCATACAAAGGAGATCAAAACAGGCAAAAATAAGAGGGAATTAGGTGGGACAGCAGGAGGGCTACATAGTGCAAGCAGCCAAGAGAAGGAAGTGATGACTGAGGAGGGTCAGGCACAGGGCATGGCTAAGACTGGGTTGAGCAAAGATATCAGCCTGTAGGAAGAGGGACTGGACTCATTCAAGGAAAGGAGATTAGTACTGCAAACAGATTCTCAGCATTGGCTACTCTAAAACAGCAGAGAGGAAGGATGTTACAGTGAAGGAGCAGGGAGAGGATGCTAGAGGGGAAAAGGTACAGTGGGGAGGCAGAGGCAGTTCACCAAGAAGACACAGTGGCAGGGGGTCAGCAGGTGATGGTGATGCAGTTCTCTGGAGGGAAGGAAGGAGCAAGGAGACTGAAAGACTAAGGACTTGGCAGGCAGCCGGGAAGGTTAAGGATAGGAGAGGAGGAGTCAGAGTGGGAGGCCACATTTCTGGGAAGATATGGGAAGTAATAGCAGAGGAGGTGGTAGACTGGTAAATGGAGCAACAAATGAGTGCAAAATAGAGGTTCCACAGATGGAATATAGTCCAGAGCTGGAGGTCAGTATCCCAGTCATATTTGCATGGGGGAGAGGATAGGGCAAAGGTTAGGTGAGGCAAAGGGAGGTGGGACAGGGGGATGAGAGGGCTCTCAGTTGGGGGCAGGGAGTGAAGGGCAACAAGAGGGTGAGCAGGATAAGCATCAGAGAGTCATAATTTAGGGATGCTATAATTAACCATATCAAATGAGGGGAAGTGATGCCAGAAAAAGTAACATCTGAGGTACAAGATAGCTTCAGGGAAGTGGAAAACTATGCAGCAAAGAGGAACAATGGTAGTCTTCTCAGAAGTTGTGCCAGTGCCAAGGGTTGGTACAGACAGGAAGATAAGAATTAGTGACATCAACAAGTAGCTGAGGGAATGGTGTGGGACCAAGGGGTATGGAATGGTGAGAAACTGGGGGTAGCATGTGATAACACAGATCTTTAAGTAGGGATAGTTTACACCTCAGCAGGGCAGGGTCACAGGTGTTGAAGCAGAAGCTGGGGATTTCATCAATGAGATATCATTTAAACTAGGTAGGGAGGTAGCATTGGAATTGGGAATCACCAGGAGAGTGGGTTCCATGGACCTCCCCACCACAGGGATCAGCGACCTTAGGCGTAAATAGGGTTGAAGTGAAGGGTAAGGAAGAAAGAAGGATATCAGCAGCGTGGAGAATGGTTTCACTAAATGCTAGGAGCCTGGAGAAAAGTTGGCAGAGTTGCAGACATTGATGGCAGAGGGGATGTGGACATAGCTGCCATTACTGAGATGTGGTCAACCAGGCACCATGACTGGGACCTAACCATAGATACATAGATACATAGACAGTGTCAGCAGATAAGGGCCTTTGGCCCACCTAGTCTGCCCATTTGAGCCTGTAAGTTCAATTTATGTTTTCCAGGGTACAAACTATTCTGGATGGATAGAGATAAAGGGAAGGCTTTGGGGTTGCCATTTACACAAGGGAAGGGATCAGATATAATAGGGAGGAAGGGAGGAGAGCAGGTTGGAAGTAATCTGACAGCAATTACACATCCAGAAAGGGACCACAATCTGTCTGGGGTTGATTATAGACCCCAGCCCACGAGGAGCACATTGACTGGGAACTGGGGAGCAGATATGAGGCATAGTGGCAAAGGGAGCACAGTGGTGGTGGTGGGGGTTTTAATTCACCGGGTAGATTGAAGCATCCAAGCAACCACTTGCACCATGAAGTAGATTCTCCTGAAACATTCCAGGATGGCTTCACCCAGAGGTTAATGGAGCCAATGAGGAAGAGCAATATACTAGACCTGGTACTGGAAGATGATGAACAGGATAGGGATGTGGAGAAGGAACCTGTAGCAAGCAGTGATCACTGCACAGCGTGGTTCTCAATCAATCTGGGTAGGGAAGCAGCCACTACAAAACTAAGATCTTGGACTTCAAAAGGGCAGGCTTTGGCAGGATGGGACACATACTGAAAAGTCATTTGACAAGCATGCACCCAGAAATGGACACGGAACAAAATGGGAAGTCATGAAGGCAGGACTGGTTGAAGCCACTAAAACATGTGTCAAGAGCCAGAGCAAGAAAGCTAGGACCAAGAAACCAAGTTGGATGAGTAGAGCAGTTGTAGAGAAGGTGAGAGAAAAGAGAATGCATTTTGGATCTATGAGAGATCCAACAGGGCAGAAGACAGAGAGGAATATATGAAGAAATCCAGAGAAGTGAGCAGAATGGTAAGGGCAGCAAAGGCAGCTAGGGAATGAAGGTTAGTGTAGAGGATCAAAGAAGGAGAAATGATTTTTCAGATATATCAGAGAGAAGAGGAAGAGCAAGGGTCAAATTGTAGGATCAGGAGGTGAAGTGTGGGAGAAAAGGGGTTAAGCAGGCAGAAGTATTTAATGAATACTTCTGTTCAGTCTTCACCAAGGAGAGGGATGGACCTGTACCTGAGAAGAAGGGTGAGGTGGGAGAGAGTGGGGAGAAGCAACCACAGATGGGGAAATCATGGTAGAAAGAGTGAGGGAGGGTCTTAAGTCCCTGAAGGTGGACAAGTCACCTGCCCAGACAGGTTCTACTCCAGGGTGATGAGAGTTGGCAGAGACCAGGCTATTGGCAGGCTGAATAGTACTTCTGAACTCGTGTGCCTAGGACTGAGGGAAGCAGATATAGTACCTCTCTATAACAGTGCACCCAAGGATGAACCAGGGAATTACAGACCAGTGAGCTTTTACTGCAGTTCTGGGAAAACTGATGAAGACAATCCTGAAGAAAAGACTGATGCAATTTCTGAGGATAACAATCTCCAGGACAGCAGGCAGGATGAGTTTGTCTTGGGCAGATCCTGGCAGATGAACTTGGCTGATTTTATGACTGGGTTATGAGGGCACTGCACAGGAGACCAAGTGTAGATATCTTTACCTGGATTTTAGCAAGGCCTTTGACTCGTGCCACAAGGTAGGCTGACCTGCAGATTGAAGAGCCTGGGAGCAGGGAGGAGACAAGTCAGATGGGTTGAGAACTGGCTGCAGGGTAGACAGCAGCAGGAAGCAATGGGGGGCATCTGAACCCATGCAGAAAAAGAGGTGTACCACAGGGCTCAGTACTGGGACCGGTTCTGTTTAGCATGTTCATAGCCAACACTGCAGTAGGGATTAAGAGCAAGATCAGTCTCTTCACAGATGACACACAGATTTGTGCCAAGGAATATGGGGAGGAGGGAGCAAAAGTACCTCAGGAGGATTTGGCAAAACTGGAGGAATCGCCTCACACTTGGCAGCTTGGTTTAATGCCAAGAAGTGCTAAGGATGCATTTAGGAGGCAAGAACCTAGCACCAGTTTGTAGGATGTGGATGAGACCGCACTTACACTAAATGTACACTCGTGTTCACTTCATCCAAAACAGTGAACTGGAGTGTTTCAAGTGTTTCACTTTAATAAATATTCATAAAATGCCTCACATGTCAGCAAACACACTCCACTCTGAAGTTTGCAGTTCCAAAATCATGCACCAAGCAATAATTGCATTGAAAACATATAGATCCAAAGGAACATGAAGTGCTGATGGTGAATCAGAGCCCTGCCCCCAAAGTAACATCACCTGACTTGTTTTGCACGTCACTGAGCTTTGTGAAAGGCTGATGTGCATCTTCCATCTCCAATTTAAACATAACTCTTAAAGTTATAGTGCCCAGTATTCACATTTTACATAGACACCAAGCATGATATGAAAAAGTAATAAAAGCCTGTGCCTACAAATGAAGGCAACAGGTTATGCACTAGTCCATAGAATAAATCACACAGTCTTGAAATTAATTCAGATAAACAGATCAAGAACCTGTGCCAACAAATAAGGGCATCACATTAGCCTTTAGTCCTCAGAGAAAGACACAAAACCTGAATGGACTGGTCCGTTCATCAGCATGTTCAAGGACAAGTAATACTCATCTGTAAAAATGGAGATAGACAGTCACAGTATCAAAAATAAATAAACAGATACACAACACATATTAGACCAGTTCTTACAGTCATTTTTCTTTAAAAATGGCTTAATCTCAATTCTATCATTTAGTAGTGGAAATTGCATAGATTTCATTGCAAAAACCAGTACTGTTCACGCATCAGCAATAAATTATCCTAGTCACCCCCATGTCTAGACATAACAGGGTTTTCTATACCTGTAAAGTTAAAACCATGGTCATTTTCTTTCTAGCCTTTCTGATGTGCATGGCCAAGACATTTTTAACATCTTCATTCTGAATTGTCCTCATGTTCTCCAATCAGAGTTTTCAGAGCCCTTTTAGTTTTTCCAATGTAGTAGCTACCACATTTGCATTCTGCCAGATAAATGACACCACAAGTAGTACAGGTAATCAGATCCCTAACAGAAGCCTCCTCCTGTTGCATGGTTAAGAAACATTTTAGTATTATTAACTTGAGGACAGTATTTACAATTAGAACATTTACTGCAGCCACTCTTTTCTCAGTCAGCCAGTTCCTAGGTCTCTCTGGAAGTGGCTGAACTGAGGTACAAGTGTAGCTTTGATATTTTGCAATGTTTATAGACTAACGTTGGACCCGAGCATCCAAATTGTTAAGTCTCTGGTCCTCTCTAACCAGAGGCCAATGTTTTGGACAATAGTGGCAATAGCATAGGACTGGCTGGAAAGGTAGTGACAAAAGGTCACTTGTGGTCATATTTCACTTTAACCTTCAGCTGCAACAAATCCTCCCTAGGTATGTTGTTGACTTCTTGCTTTACTTTGTTTAGTAAAGTGCTACAATAAACCCTTTCTTGTAACCTCTAAGTCAATTTTCTCGATATTATTTCATATTTATCCATATTGCTGCAGTTTGTTCTAATACAGACATACTGGCCCTTATGGATGGCTTTAATAACATGGCTAGGATGGCTTCTACTGCCATCAGTAAAGTATTTCGATCCCTAGATTTATGGAACAAATCAGTAGCTAAGTCTCCCTTCATCATCCTTATACATTATAAGGTCCAAAAATTAATGAGTGTAGCACTAAAGTATGCACTGAACGTCAAGTTCTCATTACTCTTTTCTAAGTATGCCTCAAATTCAAAAGTTCATCCTCAGTTCCTTTCCATGTGACCATACATCATTGATAAAACATTTCCATAAATCAATTTTATCGCAAAATGGATTATTAGGATCTCTAATTACCTTTCTTCAAAGAACGCCATATAAGATTGACATAATTTGGTGTCAAACTGGCACCCATTGCTGCACTTTTTTTGTACAAAAATCTTGTTTATAAAGAAGGTATTAAATTCAAGAACAAATCTAGTCAATTCTAATATTACCTCTTGTAAGGGCTCTGACTTGACCTAGCGTTCAAGTAATACTCCATAGCTTCTAAACCTTCTTTATAGGGTATATTTGTATATAATGCAGCAACATCCGTCATAACCAATACACTCTCATTTTCAACAGCAATGTCCTCAATCAGCCTTAAAATATGCCCTGTATCTTTAATACGGGGTGGAAGTTTTCTTACTAGGTCAACCAGAAATTAATTAACATATTTTGCTAGTAGTTCAGTTAAACTGTTGTTCATGGATACAATAGGACATCTTGGTGGATTAACCAGGTCCTTATAAAAAGTGATAGATAAATATTTACAATTGGCCAAACTTAAAGAGTGGCTTCCTATACAAGTGGTAGAGTACTTAACAGTTTCTCATCCCACCAGAGCTGCTTTTTATTGCTTACCAAAAGTACATAAGGACCTCGTTAATCCACCAGAACATCCTATTGTATATGGGAACAACAGTTTAACTGAGCCACTAGCAAAATACAGTATGTTGATTCATTCCGGTTGACTAGTAAGAAAACTTCCACCCCATATTAAAGATACAGAGCATATTTTAAGTCTGATTGGAGGGACATTGCTATTGAAAATGAGAGAAATTTGTTATGATGGATGCAGCTGCATTATATACAAAAAACCATAAAGAAGGTTCAGAAGCTATGGAGTATTACTTGAACACTGATCAAGTCAGAGCCCTCCAACAGGGTACTATTAGAATTGACTAGATTTGTTCTTGAATTTAATACTGTCTTTATAAACAAGATTATTTTGGTACAAAAATGGGGTACATCAATGGGTGCCAGTTTGGCATCGAATTATGTCAATTCTTTATATGGATTTCTGTGAAGAAATAGTAATTAGAGATCCTAATAATCCATTCCTTGATAAAATTGGTTTACGGAAACATTTTTCAATGATGTGTTGGTCATATGGAAAGGAACTGAGGATGAACTTTTGAATTTGTGGCGTACTTCTAGAAAAGAGAGTAAAGAGAACTTGAAGCTCAGTACATGCTTTAGTGTTACACAGATTAATTTTTAGACCTTATAATGTGCAAGGATGGTGAAGGGGGCTAACTACTGATTTGTTCTATAAATCTATGGATCGAAATATTCTACTGATGGCAGCAGTAGCCATCATGGCCATGTCATTAAAACCATCCACAAGGTCCAGTATGTCTGTATTAGAAGAAACTGTAGCCATAAGGATCAATATGAAACAAGATCAAGAGAATTGACTGAGAGGTTACAAGAAAGGGGTTATTGTAGCTCTTTACTGAACAAACTAAAGCAAGAAGTCAACAACATATCTAGGGAGGATTTGTTGCAGGTGGAGATTAAAAGTGAAAATGTGACCCACAGTGACCTTTGTCACTACCTTTCCAGCCAGTCCTATGCTATTGCCAACTATTGTTCCAAAAACATTGGCATCTGGTTAGAGAGGACCAGAGACTTAAAAATGTGGATTCTCAGGGTCCAAAGGTAGTCTATAAATGTGGTAAAAATATCAAAGATACTTTTATACACTCAGTTCAGCCACTTCCAGAGAGACCTAGAATTTGCTGACTGAGAAAAGAAGTGGGTACACTAAATGTTTTAATTGTAAACTGTCCTCAGGTTAAGAAAACTAAAATGTTTTTTAACCATGCAACAGGAGGAGGCTTCTGTTGGGGGTTTGATTACCTGTACTACTTATGGTGTCATTTATTTGGCAGAATGCAAATGTGGTAGCTACTACATTGGAAAACTAAAGAGCTTTGAAAACTCTGATTGAGAGCATATGAGGGTAGTTCAAAATGAAGATGTTTAAAATGCCTTGGCCATGCACATCAGAAAGGCTAGAAAGAAAATGACCATAGTTTTAGCTTTACAGGTATAGAAAACCCTGTTATGCCTAGATGTGGAGTGACTATGATAATTTATTGTTGATGTGTGAACAGTACTGAATTTTTGTAATGAAATCTATGCGATTTCCAGTACTAAATGATAGAATTGAGATTAAGCCATTTTTAAAGAAATACATTTGTCAATGCTTAATGTTGTCTCGCCATACTGACATTGGTAGTGTAGGAACTAGAGATGCATAACAGGAATGGTGGTGAAGTATTGAACTGATGCCAACCTCGCCTCACCTCTGCAGAGACTGACAGGTGTTGGGGTGTGCTTTTGGGAGTCCACTATAACGCTTATGCTATTTTATCTCACCCTATCCTGTAGACACTGACAAGTGCTATGGTGTGCTTTGGGGGTCTTTAGGTCTTATACTTACCCCATTCTAAAAGGAAATACACTGAAACAGGTGCAGTATATGAGAATGGGGTGAACTTTATGGCCAAACACTCCAAGGCACACCTCGATGCCTGTCACTGGCTGCATGGTGGGGTGGGGTGGAGTGGCATAAGCATTACAGCCAATGATCCCAAGTCACTTCCTGACACCTGGCAGTCTCTACAGGTGCAGTGTTACAGTTGGAGACCCTAAAATCATAGGCGCTTGTTAGTATTGTCATTCCAAATTTTCAACATGGGCTTTTGTGACCCCAGCTCATGAAGAGTGGCACAATCAGTTTGTTAGCCTTAAGGTGGTGTTGCACAGCAGCTTGGCCATTTGCTCACAGGGACAAAACACATTTTGGGCAGGATGTGAAAATGACGACTGTAGTGTTCATGAGAGGTGTAAAAAATGGCAACATTGAAAATCTGGAGTGAAAATATAAAAATTGGTGAAGTCATGAGCATGCATAGAAACGCACACACACATCTGTAATCCAATTATTTTGGGGACTTTTTAGCCACATTTTCAACATAGGCATTTTCGGACCTTTCCTCATGAACAGTGGCACTTTGATTTTGTTAATCTGTCCGAAGGTTGATTTCCACAGTGACCATGTTACTGTGTGCCACAAGTGCAGAAACACATTTAGGGCAGACTGATGATGCACTAGCTGCGAAACCGTGGGGGTTTTGTTTGCTGCCACTAGATGGTGTGTTGCAGGCATTGTGCCTTTTCTAAAACTCTTTTGTAATAAAGCCATTTTAGCTCACAAGTCTGAAGTAGTGCTGGTTTTGTTGGTTACTTTGCTAGATGTATTATCTGTGCACACTCCTTAACAGTTAGAGCTGTTTTGCTGTATTTTGTGAAAAATGACAGCTGTACTGTTCATAAGGAGGTGTGAAATATTGCCAGTGTTGAAAATCTGGCATGAAAATATGTAAAATTTGCAAAGTTAAGGGTTAATAATGGAAACTTGTGCAATGCACGCTTTGTAACACAGCCATTTTATGGATGTTCATCACCAAATTTTCAACATAGGCATTTTCAAACTGTCCCAAAACTGATTTCGCATAGTGACTGTGCTGATCTGCACCGGATGTGTAAAACACATTTTGGCCAGGATATGTAAAATGACAGCTGTGCTGTTCATAAAAGGTATGGAAAATGCCAATGTTCAAAATCTGGGTGAAAATATTACAAATTCATGAAGTTACTGAGCATGCATGGAAACTGCACAATGCACGCTGATAAAATAGCCATTTTTGGATTTTTTTATCCAAATTTGCAACATAGGCTTTTTGAGGGTCCCCCTCATGAACAGTGGCACTGTCATTTCATTAATTGGTTCCCAAAGGTGATTCTGTGCAGTGATCCCAAAATCACCTTTTGGGATTGAATAACACCATGACAGTGAGTGAATTCATGAGGAGGGCTCCCAATAACCCCATGTTGAACATTTAGCGCAAATATTCCCAAATGCCCGAGATATGCACCAAAGTTGAAAAGACCCTATTTATGCCATAATACAGCTTACCCTCATTTCTTCAGTTCACGGGCGGCTTTGAAGAGTGCAGACCTGTTCTCAGTCCACCGAAGATCTGCTGCCATGCTCCAAAGGTAAGTATGGGGTGAGGGTGGGGAGGTAGGGTGACAGAGGGTGTGCAAGGGTTGGGGAGGTCCACCAAAGTCATTGAGGGACCATTTTCTGCTTTGCAGGTTTAAAACAAAAACATCCCAGGATGGTTTCACTTTTATAGGGTCATTTGGCATGGTGGGGTGGGCTCCCAGTGAGCCACCTGAGTGTTTTTTGGGGTGGGTTCTGTAGCCGACAGGGATTGGGCACCCCTGTCACACAACAAATGGAAGGAACATTATGCAGATGGGGAATGGCCCCCATCGCAAATTAAACTGGGAAGGGGGGACATGATGCTATGAGGATTGGGCCGCCTTTTGCACACACACTTTAAATGGGAGGGGGGTTGCATTATGCTGACAGGGAGGCACCTCATTGGAAAATGACGGGTTGGGTCATGCAAACAGGGGGATTGGGCACTCCTAAAGTCATGTCTCTGCACGGCGCAGTCAGCACCGCCATGTTAATGGAAGGGCTTCACCAGGAAAGGCACTGAGGGAGGGTCTGAGTTTGGTGCCGCTGCATGATGAGCTTGCTGTCATTAGCAGCGGACCTTTCCTAGATGTGCTTGCCACATTATGTATTCCTGTGTGGTGCCTGCATGCTGGCTTATTGGAGAATGAGGGACACACCTACTGATGCATGCCCTGCATTCGCCCAACAGTGACTGCACCTCTAAATCTGTTAATACGTAATACGTTGGCTGCGCAAGTAACCAACCTAAAAAATGACTATAAGAATTGGTCTAGTATGTGTTATGTATCTGTTTGTTTATTTATTTTTTGATACTGTGACTGTCTAACTCCATTTTTTTTACAGGTGAGCATTAATTGTCCTTGAACATGCTAATTAAGGGGACCAGTCCATTCAGGTTTTGTGTTTTTCTCCGAAGACTAAAGGCTAACCTGGTGCCCTTATTTCTTGCACAGGTCTTGATCTGTTTATCTGAATTAATTTCAGGATTGTGTGATTTATTCTATGGACTAGTGCATAACCTGTTGCCTTCATTTGTGAGCACAGTCTTTTATTACTTTTTCATATCATGCTTGGTGTCTATGTAAATGTGAATAATGGGCACTATAACATTAAGAGTTATGTTTAAATTGAGATGGATGATGCTACACATCAGCCTTTGACAAAGCACGAGTGACATGTGAAACATGTCAAGTGACATTACATTTGGGGCAGGGCTCTGATTCACCATCAGCACTTCATGTTCCTTTGGATTTATATGTTCTTAATGGAATTATTGCTTGATGCATGATTTTGGGACTGCAAACTTCAGAATGGAGTGTTTTGCTAACATGTGAGTGTATTTTATGAATATTTATTAAAGTGAAACACTTGGAAACACTCCAGGTCTCTGTTTTGAATGAAGCCAACACACAGTGTACCTTTAGTGTAAGTGTCGGTCTCTACATCCATACATATTGTTCCCTTTTCTGACCTTGAGCACTACACATCCCTGATTGTGGCCATGTCCCTCTCACACAAAGAACCTAGGACACAGTTACTGGCTGGAGGGTGTCCCATTAATAAAATCCAAGGAGGAGAAGGATCTGGAGTGCTGTTAACCTGGGAGATTAACCACTCTGCTCAGTGCAGGAAGGCCGCAGTGATGGCAAACAGGATGCTAGAGTGCATAGCAAGGGGATTACTTCTAAGAGTGGGAGGTCATCTTGCCCTGTACAGGTCCCTGGTGAGACCGCACCTAGAGTACTGTGTGCAGTTCTGGTGCCCCCCTAAGAAAAGGGACATCAAACTACTGGAGGGTACAGCACAGGGCAACAATAATGATCCTGGGGTTGGGGACAGACCATACGAGGAGAGACTGGGATATCTCAATATGACTGAGACCTCCAAGTACCTTAATGGTTTGAAAAGTTAGACACCAGGTGTGTTCAGTCTGAAGTGTGGAAGGAAACCAGGGGACACTGTTTGAAGTTGGAAGGGGACAGGTTCAAGAGGGAACTAATGAGGAACTATTCCTCAGAAAGGGTGATGGCAGGTGGAACGCTCTGCCAGAGGAAGTGTGTTACTGCAGAATGTTGGGGCTTCAAGAGGGGTGGAACAGATTCAAGAGGAAAGTACAAATTGGGAGCGGGTGGAGATGGGAGGGGATAAGAGGGAGGAGGGTAGCTGCAGTTCAATAGACTGAAGTGATGTACACTTGAGCACACTAGATAGAATGAATGGCCTGTATCTGCTTGCAATTTTGTATGTGTGTATAATGCTCCACTCCTTGAAAGCTTTTAAAATATTTTACATACAGCAGGTAGGGAATGAATGGTCCCTACTGGAACTGGAGCCCAAATTACAACAGATTTATGTAAAAGGCCCAACAATAGTGTCCAGAAGGTGTAAAACAATCAAAGATTTAGTGGTGACGCTCTCACTACCAAGCCCAGAACCACCTCTTTGTAGCATTCATTTCCTATCCCCCAGTTGGCAACTTTAGATGTGGTAAATGAATTTATTGCAAATACATTCTGACAGATAAGATTATTGAACATCCTAGGAAACATAAAACATTCAGATTAAGTATTTTATTCATTGCAATAGCGAGAGCAGTACAATACCAGATAGTATGCTACATCTGTGGGGTGTTCTACTTAGGACCTAACAACGCCAATTCAAGACAAGGACTGGCAAACATGTCAGGGCCTTGGAGAAGGCATACAAATTATGCCATTATGAAACATGTACAGGGCACCCGGTATACCTCATGATTTAAAGTTTTCAGGTATAGAGAAAGTTGGATCAAGGTGGGGGGATATTAAGAAATTAATAGGAATGAGGGAGAGCTTTTAGATCTAATGAGTTTGGAGCACGAAATCCAGGGGCCTAAATTATAGCATAGACTGGCTGCATTCCAAAGAAATTCAGGTGCTGAGATGTATTCCAATATGAAGGCCCCTAGTGCTCTGCGGCAGAATTTTCTGATTTCTGCGGCAGGGCTCTAGGCTTCTGTGGCAGCATTTTCTGATTTCTACAGCATGCTTTATTCATTTCTGTGGCAGAATGCAGTCCTACCATTGGCTACAATATAATGTGATGTCATAGATGACATCACCTGGCAAGTATAGAGGAGGGTTTTCAGGATTAACAAGATGGGTATGGGAGCCTGACACTATGGAAACACTGGATATTTGAATGAAAATTCACAAAAACAAATTAATTCTTCGACACTAAATGAATTCTGTGTGCTTGATGCAAATTCTGTGGAAAATCCATAATCGCAGAATCACAGAATTCCAGAGAAACATAAACTTAGAATCTGATAACAGATAAGGACCGCTTGGCCCACCTACTCTGTCATTTCCCTACCTAATGGATAAGCTGCAGATCCTAGTTAACCAACAGCCTACTTCTCCTACGCCTCACTAGAATTGCCCTATGTCTGTCCCATGCATTCTTGAATTCCTCACTGTTTTTGACCCTACGATCTCCTCAGGAAAGCTGTTCCATGCATCTACAACCCTCTCTGTGAAGAAATACTTCTCACATTACGCCTGAGCCATCCCCTCTATCTTCAAATTATGCCCCTTGTTCTTGCACATCTCTTTTTCCAAAACATGCTACCCTCTTGGACTTGCTAGTTCCCTGAGGTATTTGAAAGTTTTATCATGTCCCCCTCCCTCCTTTCCCTTGAGGCTATACATCTTAAGCTCCTTTAGTCTTTCTTCATATGTCTTCTGGTGCAGACTCTGCACCATTTTGCTGCTCCTCTCTGGACAGCCTCCACCCTGTCTATGTCTTTGTGGAGACTGGGTCTCCAGAACTGTACAAGTACTCAGATGTGGTCTTATCAACTGTCTGTACAGAGGGCCAACAAGTTCCTGTTTCTACTGGTGATGCCTCTCCTATGCATCCCAGTATATCCGCAGCTCTCCTTACTGCCTTCTCCACATTGCTTGCCCACCTTTAGGTCATCAGATATGACTACCCCCAGGTCCCTTTCCATTTTTGTAGTTGTCAGTATCTCCCCTCCATTGTGTAATCTTCCCTGGGTTTTTGTTCTCAGGTGCATTACTTTGAACTTATTTGTGTTAAATCTAAGCTGCCGTACATTTGACCATTCCTCCAACCTTGACAAGTGTCTTTTCATCCTTTCCACCTCACCTTGCATATCAACCTTTGCAGATCTTTGTGTCATCTGCAAAGAGACATACTTTTCCTTCCAGTCCTCTGGAATGCCACTTATGAAGACATTAAAAGGACCGCCCAGTACTGAACCCTGTAACCCCACTAGTAACCCCTTTCTTTACTGTGGACTCCATTTACTATTACTTACCTTGTCCTCTTGTCCAGCCAGTGTTTTACCAAGGTAGCCACCCTAGGACCACCCTCAGGTTGGCTAATTTGTTTATTAATCTATTGTGCAGGACTGTGTCAAATGCCTTGCTAACGCCAGGGTAGACAATGTCCACACACCTCCCTGGTCTACTACTTTGGTCACCCAGTCAAAGAAATCAATCGCATTTGTTTGTCATGACTTTCCTGCTGTGAATCCATACTGCCTTGGGTCCTGTGCCCCATTTGCCTCTAGGTAATCAACAATTCTTTCCTTCAGAAGTGATTCCATCATTTTCCTACCACTGAGTTCAAACAGAT
Source organism: Neoceratodus forsteri (assembly GCA_016271365.2). Lineage (NCBI taxonomy): Eukaryota > Metazoa > Chordata > Ceratodontiformes > Ceratodontidae > Neoceratodus > Neoceratodus forsteri. The sequence goes on from CM028129.1 coordinate 1,026,412,741, forward strand.
AGGTCTGTAGTTTCCTGCCTCTGTCTTGCTCCCACTTTTGTGAAGGGGAATCACATCCACCCTCCTGCAGTCCTCAGATACCACACCATCCTCCCATGATTTATTATAAAGGGTAGTCAGTGGTGTTAGTAGTACTTCCTCAGTTCTTTTAGAATTCTAGAGTGAATCCCATCAGGCCCCATTGCTTTATCCACCTTCAGTTTTTGAGTTCTTTCAGAACCCTTTATTCTGTGAAAGGACTAATATCAACCCCCTATCCAGAGTGCTTCTATTGACTGGATTAGGTACCTCCCCTCCTTTTCCATTGTGAATACTGAGCAGAAGTATTTGTTCAGTATCCTTGCTTTTCCACTGTCACTCTCTGCCCAACCACCTTCCTCTTTATTCAGCCCCAGTATCCCTGCCTTAGTCTTTCTTTTGTTCCCTAATGTACCTATAAAGGTTTTATCCCCTTCTTAACTGAGTTGGCTATCTTTCCTTGGTTTGTGCCTTTGCTATTCTGATTGCCTTCCCGCTTCCTTCCACTTTAACTGGTACAGTTCTCTATTTTGTGCCTTCTGTGTTTCCTTATACTTTCTGAATGCTGTCTTTTTCTCCCTAACCTTCCTGCCACTTTTTTGAGAACCATAGTGTTTTTTCTTTTATTTTGATTTGTTTATTTGCTTCACACAAAGGCTTGTCACTTCTGTGATGGCGGTTTTGATGTTTTCCCATTGTTGCTCCTTCTTTCATGTTTGCTAGTGCTTTTCTGAGGCCCTCTCCATTTTGACAAAATCAGCCCTCCTGAAGTCCAGTACCTTCACTTTATATGGCTTGACTCTACAGCTAAGTTTATCATGAACCACTGTTTGGTGGTCTCTTGTTCCCAGATAGCTACCCACTTCAAGATCGGAGATCCTCTCCATCCCCATTTGAGAGTACCAGGTCTAAGATTGCTCCTCCCGAGTAGGTTCCAAACTAGCTGTCTGAGGCATGCCCCTGTAGGGCATCGAGATTGGCCCTACTCTTGGATGTGGCTGCAGCAAGGTGCTCCAGTTAACATTTGGCATATTCAAGTCCCCTTCAGCAATAGCTCCTTTCTCTTCCATCCTAAGTATGCTTTCTATCATTTCCTTGGGCATTTCTCCCCTGAGATAGGGGTCTGTATACAACCTCTGTGCAGATTGTGGTGCCATTTCCATTCTCCAGGGTGACCCACAGTGTCTCCTCTCATAGAAGCATAGAAGTTGATGGCAGATAAGAACCACAAGGCACATCCAATCTGTCCATTTCCTTTTCTACTTAATGAATGTGCCATAGGCCTTTGCTTTGTCAATGGAGTATCTATTCATACTCATCTTTATTGCTCCCTATGCCTATCCCATGCCTGTTTGAAGCCCTGCACTGTATTCATATCCACTCACTTCTCAGTGTAGGCCGCTCCATGCATCCACCATCCTTTCTGTGAAAACAAACTTCCTCACATTACCCCTTAATCGGCCTCCCTCTAATCTCATACTGTGTCCTCTTGTCCTTCTATTTTTCTTATATTGAAACATGTTAGACTCTTTCACCTTGTTAATGCCTTTAAGTTGTTAGAATGTTTCAATGATATCACCTCTCATTCCTTTGCTCTAGGGTACACATATTGAGTTCAGTTAATTTGTCCTCATATGTTTTCTGTGCAGTCCCTGAACCATTTTGGTTGCCCTTCTCTGGACTGCCTCAATTTGGTTAATGTCCTTGTGAAGATGTGACCTCAGTGCAGCATACAATACTCCAGATGGGGCCTAACCAGTGTCTTGTGAAGAGGGATTATTACCTCCCTTCTTCTGACTTGCAGATACCTCTAATAATACATCCCAACATCCCTCTAGCCTTGACTACTGCTTTAGAGGTCTGCTTAGATGATTTCAGGTCATCGGTGATGATGATGTCCAAGTCTGCTTCTTCCTTGTGACTGCCAGCAACTCTCCTCCCAGCCTATAGGTGGCTTCAGGCTTTCTTCCTTATGTTTATGTTCTTGCACTTCTTTGCATTAAACCCCAGTTGCCACTATTCTGACCATTTTGCTAGTTTATCCAGATCTCTTCTCATTCTGCCCACACCATCTGGATCATCTGGTCTATTGCAGATCTTGGTGTCATCTGCAAACAGACAAACCTTACCCTCCAGTCCATCTGCTATGTAACTAATGAAGATATTGAAGAGGACTGGCCCCAGGACTAATCCTGAGGTACCCCACTTGTGACTTGTATCTCTTCTGACTGTATACTTTTTACCACCACTTCTTGTTTTCTGCTCGCAACCAGTTTGCCACCCAGTTGACCAACGTGACCCACCCCTGAGCCTTCCCAGCTTATTAATCAATCTTCTATGTGGAACAGTATCAAAGCTTTGTTGAAGTCAAGGTAGGAACATCAACTGCTCCCCTTGGTCCACCACTCTGGTTACCCAGTCAAAGAAATCTATGAAATTAGTTTGACAGGACCTTCCTTTGTAAACCCATGTTGTCTTGAATCCTGTGCTCCTATGGATTCCAGGTGTTGCACTATCCTTTCCTTAAGGAGGTTCCATAATCTTGCCCACCACTGAGGTAAGGCTGACTGGTCTGTAGTTCCCTGCCTCCTCCTGCTATCACTCTTGTGGAGCGGGATCACATGAGCCCTTCTCCAGTTTTCTGGGACCTTTACTGTGCTCAGAGACTCACTAAACAGTTCTGATAATGGCTCTGCTAGTTCCACCCTTAGCTCCTTTAGTACTCTGGGATGTATGCCATAAGGTCCCATTGCCTTGTCCACCCTGAGCTTATCGTACTCTTGTAGGACCCTTTCTTTTGTGAAGGACTAGAGCACACATCCCTTCCCCTGTGTCCATGGTGCAAAGCTGTGGGCCTCCCTCCTCTCTTTTCAGTAAATACTGAGCAGAAGTATCTATTTAGGATAGATGCTTACATGGTCCCTTCTCATACACACCCTTATCCCTTTGATCTTAGCACTACCACCTCTGGACTTTCTTCTTTCACTAATGTATCTATAGAAAGTCTTATCTCCTTCTTTACTGTTTGTGCTAGTGTTCCCTCAGTTTGGCCTCCTGTTTACCCTTTAGTTCTGTTTCTTTGATCCCTACCATTACATAGAGAGCTACCCTCCTCCTCTTCTTCCCTTCCTATTCCTCCTATAGATTGTGTACCCTGGTATGTTGACATCCCAGTCATGGTTCTCTGTGTACCATGTTTCTGTGACTGCCATGATATCCAGGCATCCCTCTTCCATCAAGGCCACCATTTATGGGAGCTTTTACCTAGACTATGGGCATTGGTACTTATAACTCTCCATTTTATTATGGCTTTATTTCTTTTTGCCCCATCCCTGTCCTTACTGCCTTTGTCTTTTGCTCCATTTACACCTGCCCTTCTCCCTAATGACTGCTTGAGCTTTTGTTTACCTCACTAACTACCTTTATTTTTGGGGGCTAGGATTTCCTTCTCCTTTTCAGTGCCTCCCTTGGCTAGTTTAAATGCTTGCCATTGAAACACTTAAACTTATCACCTAAGATCCTGGTTCCCATCCTGGCTAGATGCAGACCATCACACCAATATAGGTCTGCATCCCTCCAGGTAGATCCTCAGTCCCCAATGAAGCTAAACTCTGAAGTCTGCACCCAGTTTTTCAACCAGTCATTGAATCCTATGGTGCAGAGTACCCTAGCCTCATCCGTATATAGACAGGTAGCACTTGAGAAAGTTACCATGTGTGCTACTTGTCTAAGGCCCCTCCCCAACTCCACAAACTCCTGTTGCACTGCTCTGATCCCATTCTCAGCCAGGTCATTTGTCCCTAGGTGGATAATGACATCCAGCTCACTCCCTTTCAGCTGCTCCCATGATCCTGAGGATTTCTTCCTGCCCCGTCAGCCATGATGACAGGCAGGCACTTTACCTCCTTTCCACTTCCTCCCCAGTTCTGTCCCCTAACAATTGAGTCCCCCACCAGGAGTTGCTTTCTCCTGTGGGATCTTATGCCACCCTCCTGTGGGTCTCTATCGTGGAGGTTCCCAGCATCCTCCCTGGTCTCCACTGCAGGTGCTTCCATAAGTGGAACCATGCTCCACCAGAGTGGTGACTGAATTGTGGAGGGCACAACTGAGGATGCACCTCTGTCTCCACTACCCTCATCCTCCCTGAGCCCACTGTAGTCCAACCACCTCTTTCTTGGCAACCTTGAGGTAGTGGTGGTGGCCTGGCTGTTCCCTGGGTAGGGTAGCAGGTTTCCAAAATCCTTGCCAGGTCAGCATGGAGATAAACAACTCCCTCCTCACACCAGAGAGGTGCCTGTAACAGAGCAGCAATGCATTCTCCAGAATGTCTCCTGAAGACTGCTGCTCACAGTCAGTGCATTGCACCATCCCCACATGTCTGTATCCTTCCTGTTACAGATGCTTTTCATTTTTTGTTCTTGTTTTAGTATGTGCAAGTTTGTGGGTGTTCCTACCCCTATTCAATGTGCTGTGCCTTTAAGGATATGAACAGATTATATGTTGTTAGCAGTTTGGGGAAGTGATGTCGGAACTCCTGCTATAAAGGAAGTTATGCAGCCTGGGGTATCGGTGAGGGGTAGGTGGTGGGAGTAACCTCTGCCCTCCGGAAACAATCATCTAAAACTCTGACCTCCACCCCGAGAATGTCTTCCTTCCTTTCCAACACCACTTCACAGAGGTTAAGTAACAGGTCTAGTTGGGAGGCAGTATAGTGCAGTGCTTAAGGCTCTGAGCTGCAAATCTGAGACCTGGGTTTGAATCCCACAGCTCCCACTTGCATATTGTGTGACCCTGAGCAAGCCACTTAACTTCCTGTGCTCTGAGGTAATGGGTAGACTAGGTGGGCCAAGCAGTACTTATCTGCCATCAAAGTCTATGTCTATGTTTCTATGTTAGTCACAAATGACTGCAAATATCTCCCAGCTAAATTTCCTCAATGGCAAATTAAAAAGCAACCATAAAAACAAAGAATCAATACTAGTCACTTACTCAAGCCCAAAATAAAAATTCAATTCAGTGTAGTTTAGTAAATAACCTCTTGAGATAAGGAAGCTTTGGCTTCTCTCTCTCTCTCTCTCTCTCTCTCTCCCTCCCTCCCTCCCTCCTCTCTCTCTCTCTCTCTCTCTCTCTCAGACAGAGACCACAAACAACATTGCTATTAACTATATGTTAGAAAGAACAGTAATGTGTTTGAAATTAACTATGCTCTATGTAAAATATTGTCAAATGCTTTCTAGGAGTGAAGCATGATAAAGCTGTTTGGATTAGATCAAGTTATTAGAAGTAAATAGGTGTCTGAGTCTCATGCACACCACCATGGGGGTTAAAACAAAAGGTGAACTATATCTCTTTGAATTATATTCAAAAGAAAGATTAACCCAACAGTGGTGAAAGAAGTATGTTGTAATGCATTTGCCTTAAGTTGGAATTGTTTTTAACTTAACTAATTGTTTTTAATTTTACAGTTTGCATATTTGAACAACGGTATAATAGTTTTTTAACAACAAAAATATCTGATGCTGAATTTGCACAATTATTGGTGGAGGGAGGGAGCTGGAGCCTCCCCATGAGTTTAAAAGAGGCACTTTACTCTGAAGAAGACTGGCAGACAGCCAAGAGAAATGTCAGTGTGTTTTTTGTGGCCAGTTGGCTACTATGGGTTTGTTATTTTCATAATAAATTAAATTATTAAGACACTATACATTTGTGGGTCTTAGTGCACCTTCCTGCTATGGGTGCTTTTCTTTTTTCTGTTGATTTCCTAACATCATAAAATTAACAAGGGGTGCCTGCCTGCATGGTGGCATGTCAGCAGGTTCAGGAAATGCCTCTGTTTTTCTGTGGATACACATTTGGGGTGCTATAACTGCTTGACTGGAAGAGGAAGACCAGTCAGTGTGGCTCTCAGTCACTGTCCGCAGCTTAATGATCCACAGTCATTGCAATAGGATAAATTCCACATAACATTATTTACCACATCAGCCTTGACACAGCTGAGTACTGTGCAACAATGTTCAGCTTGCTATGTGGGAGGGTCACCTCTATCTGTGTGCTGATAAAATAAACATTTGGGAAATTTATTCTGCTACAATTGCTATGGATTATTGGTTGTGGATAGGGTACTGAAAGCTATACTGATTGTTCATACTTAAATAGATTCGGACAACATGGTATTTTATTAATACCATCAACACTGGACAACGTCATCTATCATATATGTTTGCAGGGCATAGGTACCTGACAGTGCACATCTGCTCTTTAACAGATTATTGCACTGCTGCTTTAACACAAACAAAATGTCAGGAAGAAAACATTACTGCCAAAAGAAGTCCTTCTTGTAAACAAAGATTATTAACTAGGAATATGAGGAAAGGAAGGACAGCATTTTAGGTTGCTTTCTTTAACCTGGTTTTGGGGGTTCAAAATTTTGGGGAGAGGAAGCAAGGCTATGACTGAGAAGGAAAGACAGAATACAAAATGAAAATTATACACCAAACAAATCATTGAAGTTCTAAGTTATGTTGAGACAGTAGCAGTTGGAGCATGGACATAATCCCTAGTTGGTGACCCTCACTCCAACTGTGCCTAAAGGTTCTACACCCTGTTGGTAAGGTGGTCTACCACACTCCATAACATCAAAATCAGCCTGTGTGGCAGACATTGTTGCAAGGTTTCCTGAGTCATCACGTTCAGGTGCAGTTTCTGAACAGCCACTTGCTCCCAGGCACTTATGCGCTTCACACCCAATGCAGGCAGAGGCTGTGCTGTCATCTGTTGCCCAGCAGGAGCATTCCATGTATGTTGTGCAGCTCTGGCCTCCCACTCCAATTGGTGGTGGTTTCCAGGTCGTGCGCTACCCACCTGTCCCCAGATGAGTACCCTGTGCTCACAACATAAAAGCACACTGCAGATCTTGCACGCTACAACACTGCGTCACCGGGCAGTAATGTGAAGAATTCCCACACAACAGAGCTGCGGGAGGACCAGGCACAGGCAAGGGGGGACAAACTGCAAACTGCTGCTGCTGCTTCTGAGACTGCTACAGTGGCTCTACATGACTCTGCTGCTGCTGCTGATCCACCATGGCCATGGCTGGTGGTGGTGGGAGCAGTGATAGATGCCACCAGCGGGGGTGATGGCATGGCACCAGTGCCTCCTCATTCAAGCAGGAAGCACTAGCAGCACTAAAACAGTGATGCAATTGATACGCGTGATGCCACTGTACATACATGGCCCACACGCTGTCCTCTACGTGCCCCAGAAGAAACAAACCCACCTCTTTCCAGTAACACACACAAAAAAAAACTATTAAAAACAACTACTGAAACAAAAATAAAAAGAGGTGAACTAAGGAATCAGAACATGGAATATGACCTCAGAATCAAAGGGCATAACTCAAAACAACAAATAGACAACTAAGCTACCAAGAAAATCTCAAAGTTTGATTGAAGATTTGAAATATTTTCTCTCTATATATACCAGACCAAAAGCTTTTCTCCAAGACTAAGCAAAGCAAGTCGTCATTATAATGGGGACTTCATGAAGCCCCAAGTGGATGTGAAGTGGATAACTTCGTACCTCCGCTATGGAATTAAACTTCACTGCATCTCTGATCACGTGACATGTTTTAAATATAGTGATGTGTCTGGACTGTAGATATACAAAACACCCTGTGTAAGGAGGCTATGTTGCATTCTCAGTTAGGCACATAACATTAAAAATTATCCTTCAAACATACACCTCACTAACAGTAGTTTTTTTATTTGCCCACCTTCCCAGAACTTCATAATACTTGAATGGGGGCTTCCAGTTCATACCTATCACTTGAGTTAGTAATGTGGCTGGAGAAAGACTAGGTGTATCTGCCATAGTCCTACAGGTCCAGAGCCATGCTCTCACTGTTATGCATGGGACTGAGCAATTTGCAACACACATTTTCCCAAAGAAGGACTCAATGTTTTTTTCAGCAGTTGGCCTCAGAGTTTATCCTCTTCCATTGTTCTCCAGCCAGGGACGGGACCTGAGTAGAGGCAGACAGCCTTAAGTAAGACAACTTGACTGCCGCTTAATACTAGAAAAATAGGGAGGCCATGTCCACCTTTTGCATTCATTCTCATCATCTGTTGTCTTAAGTTGATTTTCTGCAACAAAATGGAGAAATAACACCTTTTTTATTTTTTTCCTTTCTATTTATCATCCTCTGATTAGCCCCCATCTGCTGAGCACCCCAGTTCCATTGCCTGAAATTCCACCAGGACTTACCACAGTCACCTTCCCCTTTTGGGGTTCCCCAATCCCTGCATGGTTATGTTCCAATCATGCTGGCATGCCCATCTGGTCTGATGTGGGACTTGGGAGCACTCAGCATCATTCTGCCACTGGCCTTGCCATTTGCTGTGCTCTGAGAGGTGTGGCATGCACAATGTCAGGATGCAGGACTTCTGGTCATGCAGTGCTCTAATGTGTTAGCCTAAGCTACTGTAGGAGCTCCATTCCTACTGAGGTTTGTTTTCCTCCTTTCAGCTAGACATCTGCCCCTCCGCCTTCCCACCTCCCTCCCTACCCACCCTCTCTCCAGCACTTCTCCTGGTGATGTCTGACAATGCCTCTGTCTGCTACTACTCCCATCTTGCCATCCCATTTCTCCTCCATTGTTCTTTACCCTCTCCTAGTTTATGCTGCTCTGGGCCATTCTATGTACTGAGCTCTCTAATGTGTGCTTCCTCCTCATTAATTAACTGTATAATGTACTGTTTACCTGCAATGTTGTTATTTCTATTGTATCCCCTGTATTGTATTTCAACTGACGTGGAACCTATGTAAAAGAACCTTGGCTAAAGGTATTTGTAATTTAGAACCAAATAAATAAATAACATCTGCACTAAATCTACTCATTTTTGATTTAAAGGAGGTCATTGAGTAGAGGGAAGTCCACAGAGGATTTTATCTCTGGGAGACAAAGATAATATAGATTGGTTCTACTTATCATGCAACATCGAAAACGCTTTTACCAAGGTGGCTGATAAACCTGAGGACTCCTACAATCCACTTAATGCTATGTTACTGGCAGAAACTTAACTTTGCAGAATGAAATCTATACTCAATAGCTGGAGCTGAGAGCCTCTGTTGTTCAAATCAAAACAAGGTCTCAAGCTCTGGAAAAACAGGTGACTGAAAGCAACAGTTGGGTCAACAGGCTGGAGTGTATTTTCACCCAACTGCTTCAAGACATGCAGCATCTTAATGACAAATGTAATGATCTTGAGAACATATCCCACCAAAATAATATTTGGCTTTATGGTTCTCTGAGGGCACAGAAGGAAAGAGGACATCATCTCCTTTTTACAGGATTTTCAGGGCTCACTGATTGATGATCTCAATCTGTTGCCTCTATCCACAGAGATGGCTTATTGTGCCTGATCGCCCTGCTCTTGGCCCAGGTGCCTGACCCATATCTTTGGTTGTAAGATTTTATACTTTTGCTGTAAAGCAAGCTGTTCTACTTAAGCATGTTGCAAGTTCAACTGATGTATCATGGGTGCAAAATTTTAATGGCCAATGATAATTCTCCAGCTATCCAGAATTGTCAAAATTGTATGCTCCCTTTTCAAAGTGCTGCATACTCATAATATTAAATTTAACACACCATACCCAGCTAAGTTGAAGTTTTCTTCCGGAGAGTTCTCATACTTTTCACGATTATGAATCAGTCCTAGCAGTGTTACAAGACATGCAGCATATTCCAGCTGACGATATGGAGGTCTAGGAGAGCTGGTAAAAAACTCAGAAAGAACAGCAGTCCAAGGTCTTTCCAGAGGAGAAAAGAAGGAAAGGAGCAAACTTTAGAAGAGATCTAGTCCTTTTGCAGTCCTTTTGCAGAGAACCAGCTATCTGACAGGATCATCAGATGAGTAGAAATGGTTACAGCTTGTGAATCTCCGGTATGGCTTTTTCCTCTTTTTACAGGGCCACGCTCAGACTGTGATTCCCGATTCTGCCACTACCTGTTAAATTTGAGCTCTCCTAGTAAGGACATATGACTTCAGACTTTTATTTCATCTGTTAGGGAGCCCCATTGATACTACTTTGGCACTTCTCAAGAGTTTCGGGGCTTTCCTAGAGGAGGTTTTTTTTTACATAGATTTTTATAGGCTTTTGAAGGTTTCTCTTGCATCCCATTCAGGGCCCAAGCACATGGCCTTACATGTGCATGAGTGCATGGACACCAGATGTCAACTCAGCCCTTCCACCCACTAGTACTGCTGCCCTTACTCACCTACATTACCCCACTGACCTCCACCCGATGGGTGCAACTACGGGAGGGGCAAAACCCACCCCAACCATCCCAGGAGAGGAAAGCAGCCTGAAGACTCACTCAATCCCACTCCTCCCTCCCCAGGCTGGCACCCTGATGACCCAAGGTCATTCCTGAACCAGGGTCACCAGCGTAGCATGAGATAAGGCATCCAGTGCCTCAATCCTCAGCATCACTGGGCCAGCTTCCTTGAGGAGATTGTTATGGGTTTCAGTTTCTCTGCCTTTAACACCTGATGGAGATTTGCCATACAAACTCCTTTTTATGGCAGAGGTCCAAGAAATGACTTGTGTTTCATTTATTTCTTCTGCAGTTTAGAGTCCACTATGGCTCCTCCTCTGATTGAGCATTCTGGACCAATAATGCTTTCTGCATCTGCTGGGGATTTGAGTTGCGCTCTACCCACGTCATAGCATATTCCTGTCTTACAATAATGTCAAGATGCATGCCTCATGCTCCCATGTGATGTGCATCAACATCTGCCACACTCCCTGATGTTCAGTTTGGGGCTGCCTTTCCCTTCACTTTTACCAGTGGCCTGGCAAGTACCAGGTTCTGCCTCAACAGGAGGAGAGCAGTCCTATAGATGCTCAATCCTCTTCTCCACCAGCAGGTTCTCTGAGGCCCAAAGTTCACTTCAAACTCAAGTCATCAGTGTCTTAATGCTACCACTGAGGTGAGCTGGCAATACCTCTATTTTAGTAGAACAATCTTGGGTAATCTAATTGGTAGGGCTTGAAACATACATGAAGGTTTTGGCTGAACACACATCTTCACAGTGTTGGCTTTACCTAATAATGTTAAAGGGAGCATTTTCAATCTCTGAAAGTCAGCCTGGCTATGGGACAATAGTAGTAACAAGTTGTTTTTTTATGAGCTGGAAAATTCCTAGTAGTTTTACACCCAAATATTTAATATGTTATGAAATATTAATATTGTTCACTGTAACAGGCTAACAGGATCTACCACCTTGACAAGGGACAGAGATCCTAGTCACATCATTTTGCTTTTATTTCAGTTTTTCTTGTTGCCTGTTAGTGGACCATATATACTAAATAGCTTCATAAGTGCAGGTATTGACTTTGTGGTTAAGACATGCATAACAGTACATCATCTGCAAATAACAATTTTATGGTGATATGTTCCTATCTGTAGACCCTTATAAGTGGGTGGTTACAAGTGGTATGGCCTGCAGCTCAATGGTTAGTAAATGTAGCTGGGAGGTATGCTGACATATGATGACACTGTTACAGCAATCACGATTGATGCCGACAACATCGACAGTTTGCTATAGGGGTCCACCTGAGACCCCGGCACTCTGTCTTCCAGTCCTGCACCCTCCCCAAATCAACTCTGACTTGGAGTTGGAATCCTATAGCTCGGGCATGAGGGGATCAGGATAAAGCCCCCACATAGAAAAAGTAACGTGGTCTCCCGCCGCCGGATTTATGTCAACCATAACTTGGCGGTCGACATAAATCCATTGCTGTGATGTTGGTCGACAACATAGTTGTTGAACTGGCATCGTAGAGCAGCAATGGGACTTGTCCCTTCTCCTGTTGAAATCAAATGGTTTTGAAATGCACAGATTCTTTATTACCCAAGCCTGACTATCTTGATACTAGATATGGATCCATGTGCTTGTTGGTGTCCAAAATTAATGTGACAAGCCCCACCAGCTGATTCTTCCATGCTTGGGGGTTGGCCATCAGCCCAGGAAGGAAGGACTCTCTGTGTCTACAGGGCATTGGGATAGTAACTTCTTACTAGAACTCTCCCTTGAGCCCCTAATGAAGAACCAGTGTGATCCAAGGATGCAGGGTGTGTTTGTCCTGTTCGTGGCTGCTAATGTAAAAGAAACTAGTGTAAAGTTTACAGCACTTACACAAGTTATAGCTCTTGCATTTCTTCTGTGCAAAGCTAGCATTCTGTCTGTTATCAGTTATCAACCCTTGCCAGCAGTTCTGAGCTGGCTACCTCACATCCCATGGGCTTGACCACTGAGGCACCATCTGTTTGTGTCCCTCTACTGGGATGGCACAGGTACTCAAATGGTTTCTTAGCTCAAGGATCAAGTTCATCATAGGAGGTCTTTCTGGCATTTCTGCCATCTCCTCTTCACCACTTTTTATCTCCTTCTTGCCAGTAAGGATGCCCTCCCTAAACTCTTTCTCTTTCAGCACTGAGACAATTGGTGGTCCCATTCTTGGTTGATCAAAAATTGATTTTAGTTGCACAACACTATATACAGATCCCAAAAAGCAACCTCAAGAAGGCTATTTATCTAAACATCAACAGTCAGCTTAATTTCCAAGATCTCCTCCTCTCCTAAACTACCCAACTTGCTTACTAGTCTCCTACATGGAATGTGTCAAAAGCTTTACTGAAATCTAGGTACAGTAGGCCACATCCACTGCTCCACTCTGATCTAAATCTTTGCCACCCAGTCAAAGAAATCTATCAGATTAATTAGACATGACCTCCCCGCGAACCAATGCTGCCTCTGGTCTTGTAACCCACTGGATTCAAGATATTCCACAATCCATTCTTTCATAATGCCATATGCTCTTGCTGCCTGTAGGATTCTCATTTCATCTGGGAATCTTAAGAAGGAGAATTGGAATGGGTAATGATCTTTCCCGTGATGCTGGCTTTTCAGTGGTTAATGATGGTTCCTTTCAGCTTTATATTCTGGTCATCTGGCCATAAGTCTAGGATCTGCAGTAGCCATTTTTTCAGGAAGACAGTTAGATCGCTGCTCTAAATCTTCTGCTAGACTTATCAGTCCTATATTTAATCTCCTTTCTCTGCTCTCTTGACCATCTGTTTTTGTCTTGTAACTTCTGTATTTCTGATTTTACCTGGGTTAAATAATGGAAGGTTTAGGCAACCTTGTTTACTTGGTTGCTGATTTCCTTTCTGCATCAGAGATTCGGTGCTATGACTTCCCATTTAATCTTTAGATCAGTGAGTGCTGGAAAACCTTTATCTGAATAAATGCAGTGGGGAACTCTATTCTCAGTTCGATTGAATCTCTTTCACGATCTCATCCAGAGAAGCAGCAGCCATTTGAATGCTTAGTGGAAGGCCCTGTTCCTCAGTTGCAAGCATTGTTCATGTCACAAATCAGTCCCAAACTGTATAGGCCTGTCAGTTATGGAGGTTGTGCATGTAACAAGGGTGAATTTGCATTTACTTCTTAGTCAGTTTATTACCACCCAACATAGTATACTATCCTCTAATCAAAGTAAAAATAACAAAAAGCAATGAAATTAAAATGGCTGTATATTGAAGTGCTGGTGAGGGAGCATCTACCACCTTCCTGGCTTAACAACATCCACCAGAGGTGGTAGTACTGAAAAATTGCTGGCCAGAAGGGAGTGAGGTGGGCAAAAGTTGTGAATTCTGCTTTGCAGAACTTCAGAAACATTTCAGAAATTTCAAGGAAATTTCAGAACTTTCACCATTAGTGAAATTGGAATTTTCTGTGATTTTCATCATGTTCTGCAGACTTTTTTGTGAACTGCAGATTAAATGCATTTAAACTGTGGAATTTATTCTATCCACAATTTAATGAACTGTCAGTGAATGAGCATCTGCTTGTACAACCATGAGGTCATTAACTGACAATTCAGTGGGCCACTGGTAGTGGAGGAGACAGGAGGGTTGCACTGCTGGCCCACTCAGGGGCAGGCTGGGGGCAGGGTTGTGGCAGATGAACTGTCAGGGTGGGGAGTGGGGATCCACTATACACCAGGGAATTGGGATTATTTTTTAAAAGGAATCAGGGATGGGAGGTCCACTAGACACCAGGAATACTGGGAATAGAGGAGATGAGTCTGTGGACTGCCAGCTGTTTTATGAGGATTGAAAATCCAGGATAGGAGGGGGTCCGTTAGACATCAGGGGAATAAATGTTTTGGGTGCCATGATCAGTGGGTGGAGGGCCAGTAGAAACCAGGAGGGTCTGAGGAAGGATTGGAGGTATTTATTTATGTACCGGGACACTTAATCAGTGTGGTTATGAATTAAACTGCGGTTAAAAAGCCTCAGAACTGACTACTGCAAGTGATCTTTTCTTTGGATTTTTCCCACAGTTTAATAAATTAACCCACACTTTGTATATTTATTCCACAGTTTTAAGGTGGAATTTAAATGAAAGTTCTGAAAATGATTTCAAACATTCACAAAAGTGAAATTAGCACTTTTGACAAAATTCCCCAGCATAATTTTTTTTCCACACCCACCTTGGAGGGAGGCATACTGAACGTATTGTTGGGGACCCTCTTCTGGCAGGGTTTAATTGCTCAGATTGAGCTTGCACCATTATTATGAACAGCTGTTGAAGCATAAAGTTAGAATATTACTGATACAATTAATTGTTTGTTTTTATTTTTACAGAACTAATAGGCTGGCATGTTATTGAAATTTGGTACCTTGACATTTGAAATCTGCAAAATGAACAGAGCAGTGCTGTGCATACAGAATGACCAACAATGCCAACATGCCAATGATCAGATAGCTCACACGTTTATTAATGTGCCAGAAAAGGTGCCAGTATAGAAAATCAGCTGCCATTATGATATATGCAATCCTGGTAAGAAAGAATATAGAATGCCAAAACACCTGAAGTCAAACATTTTGTATAGCTGACTGCTGATCTTCTTCAGTGGTGGTGGTGAAATCCATCCTCATTGAGTGTTTAAAAGCTCTTAATTTAAAGGGCCATATATAAAAACAGAAGCACTGATGGAAATATAGTTTTGATAGATAGACAGACAGACAGACAGACAGATATATAGATAGATAGATAGTTAGAAAGCTAGACAGACAGAGCAAGTTGTCCAGTTTGATAAAGTTACAAGCAGTGCCAATACTCTTTAAAATATATTTATCAATTTTATAGCAGCAGGATGCCTCCTTTTCTAGATCTCCAAAAGTAGTTTAACCTCCCCAGGAATAATCACTTTAGATATTTACGAATAAGAATGCATCTCATGAGATTGGGCCCCACATATAAATAATCCTCAGACATACAATTCATCAGGTATGCTCTCCTAAAAGATCACCAACAGGGCAGGATGTGGCCTCATTTAAATGGCATTATCAATAAAGGCCTGATAAAGCTCCTTCCCAGCTTCTTGGTGTCAGTCTTGGGCAGGTGGAATCCAAAACTTTATTTAAATAATTCCCAGAGATATGGATCTAATTTGTCTTCAAAAATTATAGGCCTACCTTTTCAACACACTGGAGAGATTTATCCTGGAATGGCATGAGCAGTATTGGTTGAGTAATGGCAAGATATCTAAATTACTCTAAACATTATTTTTATAGACCAGACCAGTACCTCTTCACTCCCTCCCTGGTTCTCCTAGCTATCCTTTAGAGGGCATGCATTGTAAAACTTTACAACCTTTATTAACACTAATCATAGCAGCCAAATATGTTATCACAAGACTGTGGCTGCACATAACTCCCAACCAAAACTAAATGTATAGCTCTGGTAAATGCCATATACAAATGGACACTCTGACAGCCTCTATTCAGGGCAAAAGGAGAAAAATAAAGAATTTGGGCATAGATGTGTCCTCTTTAAATTGATAACAGACCCGAGTTTTACCGTAGCTCTGAAGTCCAAGCGTATTGATGGCCTTGGAACTGTATTTGATTTAGGGTGCTTTCTTCCTGAAAGCAGTATCTGAGAAAGGGAAAGCAATTTTTCTTTTTTTGTGTGTATGAGAGCTGTCCTTAAGAGAAATAAAATTGTTACTGTTGCACAGTAAGGACCTCACTTATGTATTACCATCTAAGCTTCAAATGTATTCTTTTCTATATAACTGTGCTGTACCCTCTGTTTTAATTTGAAAGTATTCTTCAATAAAATATTGAATTAAAAAATGTAGTGCATACAATCTCATAGCACAGTTACAAAATCTGATGTCAAGACAAAAGTAAATCCCATTAAATTAAATATGGTATATGACATATGAAATTCCAAGACAAACACATAGACAACACACAAAATACAGTATAGATTAAGAAGTCCATCTCCAAACCAATTTATCTAACAATGTAATAATTAAATCTTATAAATCAAATTAAAATAATTGTTTAAATGTTTTTTAAATAAAGTCAAATAAACACAAAATGATTAACTCTTGTATGTAAAAAAATCTATACATACATAAAGTATAGCCTACATACTCATAACAATTCCTCTCTACCAGGTACCAAACTTTGCAACCGAACTTGCTGCTATACCTGCAAATTAATTTCTAGCAAATGAAATTGGGTCCACAGGTGTGTTTCACATCACCAAGGAGTTCTCATGCACCTCCACTAATGTGGTATATTGTATTCTTTGCAGGAAGTGTGCAGTTATTTACTTCAGTGAAACTGGTAGGTGCCTGGCTGACCAATTCAGGGAACATTACAGGGCAGTCAGGAATGGAGACAAAGATAAACCCATGGGGTGAGATATTCAGAAATGCGCCCAGAGGTAGGCACAATAGCGGTGCAGCACAGTACAAGCACACTACACCATGGTGCACAGAATGATATTCAAACCCCGCGGTTGGCAAGTGCCAGTGCAACATGGCTGAATATCACAGGGATGTGCCATAGCACAACCAGGTCTGCACCAGGAATAAACCCGCATGTGCCATAGCGCAACCAGGGTGGTATCAGGAACAAACCAACATGCACCATGGTGCAACCAGGGCTGGCAAAGGGCAGAGATGCATAAGCCAGACACAGGACAACAGGCCCAGCAAGGAGCATGCCACCAGGGTGCAGAGGATGCCAGGAGGGAGGCATGGCAGGCACAGGGCAGCAGGCCCCAACCATGTGCACCACAGTGGTGCATGGAAGCAGGGTGGCACCAATGTCCACTGGCAAACGGCCACTGGCAACACCCACAGGAAGGCATGGGCATGCTACCTGGACCACAGCTGGCCACACACATGCCAACATCACACAATGCACACACCACACAACATGAACAGAGAGCACACGGCCACCTCAGGGCACAGCCACCAGCCTCTGGGCAGTGACCACCAGGCACAATCCCCAGTCAATCCCAGATGTACCACTTGGCCACCATGCACACCACTACAGCATGGATCCACATGCCAGCTGCAAAGCAGACACAGACACAGATGGTTAACCAAAACAATTTGTATTAAAACCAGTAAGGATACAACTAAATACAGTAAAACAAATAACAGGTACAGCGAGCAAGGAATGAGAGTCTACAAATAAACCGGAGGCTGGGGAAGGGAGGCAGGGACAGGGGTAATGGCTGTACAAGGTAGAATGGAGGGAAAGGGGACAGGGAAGGGAAGCAGGTTTAGGCTAATGGGCCCTGTGGTGTCCATGCCCCAGTGGTGCCTGACACCGACGCCGCCACTGTGGCCTACACAGGGCCCACTGATTCAGATGTTCCACCCAGAGCATGGCAGTGGAGACTTGAAAATCCTCCTCAGGAGCCTGGTCTGGACATCAGGGTGATGGACACCTAGGACAAAGGAGGGACATGGTATGAGTGCATGTCTATAAGACCGTAGCTCACCCACCATGCACAGCAGACAGCAGTGACATGTTCCCTGAGATGGCATGTAGCCTCCCACAGTGTGTAAGCCCACAGCCACCAACCCAACTATCCACAGCCACACAGGCACTGCACACCAACACCACCCATGTGTTGCACATCACAACCATGGCAGCCAGGTGACAGTGTTAAGCAGCAGGAGTGGCGGTGGCACAGCTGGAATCGGGTGCACCACAGCCTACCTGCATCAGCCACACGCATGGTGCAATGGATACTGCCAGTGGTGCACAGCTGGATGGCAATATGCACAGGGGCTGTGGCCCACCCCCACCCTGCATACCATCATACCTTGAAAGAGTGCCTCCTGCTGCAAAACAACAGTTTGGTCTTTTGGGCAGAAATTTGCAGGAAGAACACCAGCATCCCACAAATGTGCCTTTTGGTGGTTTGGTGCCAAAATATTACTGGGTTGCAAAGTTATGGCACTCGAAGTTGATGATTTTTCCCTATGGGATAACATTATGGTGTCTGCCGTGCCTTTCGGATCCTGTATCTCAAAAACAGTTCAAGATATGGACTTTTCATCACAAAATGCTTATTCCCCTGCTGGGGGCTAAGAAACTAGCCTGGAAAGTCATAAATAATATGAGATTTTCTTTTCCTATGGCGATGGTTCATGAGATATAAGCAATTAGTATTCCAAGTACTAATTCTCTGGTCTGAGGGCCATTATCATGCCCACATTCTTTGTATTCACTGTGCTTCTGAATGCACCTTTTGGGACATGAAGTGTGTGCATTACTGTTACCATTAGCATTTGTGTTTACGTTTCTGCTTGCGTTTCCATTACGTTTGCGTTAGCATTTCCATTTGCATCACTGTGTGTGTTACCATCTGTGTTTGAGTTTGTGCTTGTGTTTGCATTACCGTTTACATTACTGTTAACTTTTGCATCACCGTTGGCATTATCGTTACCATTTGTGTTTGCATTTCCATTACTGTTTGCATTTCCATTACCATTTTCATTAGCCTTTCCATTTGCATCACCGTGTGCATTACTGTTTGCATTTGCGTTACTGTTTCCTTTTGCATCACCATTGGCATTACCGTTACCATTTGTATTTGCATTTCCATTTGAGTTACCATTTGTGTTTTCATTGCCATTTGCATTACCATTTGTATTTATTCGCTATAGTTAGTATTTGTGTTTGTAGCTTGCGCCTGATACTGCTTGTGCTACTCCTCCTCAGCACCACTGGGTGTCACTTACCACTACTCCACTTTGCCTGTGCCACCAACACCGCCTCTGTGTCATCACCTCTTCTGTACTCACCATCTGCACTCTGCCACCGCCTAGCACCTGTGCCTGCAACTCTGCACTCACGCCATCACTCTGTACTGCTGCTCCCTGCGCACCACATGGGTGCCACCATCACCACTGGCCTGCACTCACGCCTGCATCCACCTGTGCCACCACCACTGCCTGAGCTTGCCAATGCCTGCATCACCACCTGTGTCCGCGCCATGCCTGTGCTCGCACTACACTGCCAACCGCCTCTGCCTCACTGTTCTGCCTGCGCCTGCAACCCCGCACTTGTGTCACTGCTCCCTGCAATCACCACTGGCATCACCGCCTGGGCACCATGGCTCCAGGCCTCAACTCAGCGCTCAGCCACCATCTGTGCCTGCACTCACATTCTGTCAACATCATCACCTATCACCGCTAGCACCTGCACTGCAACCTGCATTACCGCTTGCATTACCATAACAGTTAGCATTTGCGTTTGACTTCACATTTCATGCTCCCATTACACTTACAATTAGCATTTGTGTTTCAGTCACCATTACCATTACTGTTACTGTAAGCGTTACTGTCACAGTTATTATGCAGAAATGGGCTGCATGGTGGGAGCGCAGGGCCCACCAACACCTCCACTGTCTATTTATACTGCACATTCTTAAAGGAAGGAAATCATGGCAAAAAACTCTGTTAAAGCATCTATTAGGGTTGTTCCCCAGCAACAAAAGTAGGAAATTCAGTGTTAGGGTTACCACCTTGCACCCCAAACCCAACCTGCCCCACCAATAAGCATCACGGGTGTGCATTGAGATTGTTGGGCCTAGCCTCACCCCATTCTCTATACTGAACCACCTCAGCTTCTTTACACATGGTATGGAGTGAGAGTTAGGCTGAAGACCCCAATGCATACCCTGATGCCTGTTGGTTTGGCGGGTGGGTGTGGGATGCAAGGGGTGGTAACCCTAACACTGAATTTCCCTGCTTTTGTTGCTGTGGAAGAACCCTAACTGATGTATTAACAGAGTTTTTTTTTTGTTATATGTGTATATATATATATATATATATATATGTGTGTGTGTGTGTGTAAATTCATGAAATATCTGCAATTTTGTGAAATATCTGTAAATATCTGGCCATGTCTGTGGCTATGATAGATAGATAGATAGATAGATAGATAGATAGATAGATAGATAGATAGATAGATAGATAAATAGATTCATGTAAAAAACCTCCATTAACGCATCAGGGTTCATAGCACAGTGACAAAGCATGGAAATGTGAACCCTACCCACCCCCACCCTCCAACAGGCACTGGGGGTATGTTGGGGTCATCAGCCTAACTCTCACCCCATTCCATGTGTAAACAAGCTGAGAAGGTGCAGTATAGGAGAATAGGGTGAGATAGGCTCAATGACCGCAACCACATCCTGATGCCTATAGTGTGGAGGTTGGGGAGGTGGGTGTTGCTGTGCTATGAACCCTAACTGATGCTCTAACAGAGTTTTTTGCCATGAATTCTCTTCTTTTGAGAAAGTGTAATTTAACTGATTAGTGGTATGTGCTAGTGGAAGTGCAAGCCCTTCAGGCTCTGTGTTCCCTTCATATTGCTAATTTTTGTGTAATGGTATGCATCTGTGGGAGTTTCAGCCCTACAGGCCCTGTGCTCCCACTTACACATAACTATGGAGCAATACAGCAGCCCTACAGGGCAAGGAACCCTGTAACATTAATTTGCTAATATCTTAGCAACTGTAGCAGCCAGGAAAGAAATTCCAGTGCCGTTGTAATCATGACAGTGAGTTCTCCACGCAAGACAGGTCAACTACATACATATCTCACATCATTTACATGATATGGGCACCAAAATATGCTGAAAAGGCACCCTTGGAACACTTATGACACTAATATGCCAATATCTCCATAGCGTAGCAAGTAGGAAACAAATTCTATTGCTGGTGTATTCTGTGGCTCCAAACTTTTTGTATAGATTAGATCAAAGTGATCTAAACTGGGAAGCAAAAACTCTGTATCTGCTTCATTTTCAAGATATGGTGCTGAAAGGCATCACGGATGCCGCAATGTTATCCTATAGGAAATTTCTTAACTTCAGAAACTGCAACTTTGGGCCAGTTGAATGTTATAGCACCAAACTACCAAACTGCACATGTGTGGGATCAGGCCTGCCACCCTGCAAATTTCAGCCCAAAAGCCACAACCATTTTGTTGCAGGAGGATGGCAAAGATTTGCAGTTTTGGGCAAAGTTCTTTGAAAATCGTGAAAGTTTAAAAACTGCACAAAACTTTCACATCAGTGAAAGTGTCACTGCAGTTTTTCCGTGATTTGCAAAAGTACTGTGGAGCCAATTTTAAAATGCATTTCTAGGGGTTTACCCCCAAAAAGATAGGGCTGGCATCCTCAGTACCTGACTAGGAAACCAACATTCAGTGTTTACCTAGAAGGTCCCAAATTTAAAAGCCTGGCATTTTTCTCTTGCTAACTGAAAACAAGATGGCGGCAGCACAAAGTAAAAGGGCTATTTGAGAAAGGAAAATTGTACTCATGCAAATTTCATGAGACACATATATTTTTCCCTTTGATTATAATGGAAATTTGTATTTAGAATAACATTTACATGGTTTAATATTTTACACCAAATCTTCAAAAGGCACATCGATGACCAGACTGCATCTTCCTGAAGATTTTGGACCAAACAGACAAATCATGCGTGGGTGCAAGCAAAAAACACGAAAAGTCTATTTATTAGGTTTTTTACATTTCTGTCTGTTGCTCCACAACTGTATAGCTGACTGTAAAACAACTTGCCAGACCTAGAGATCTATGGTACCACACCACACATACAAAATTTCAGGAATATCCATTGTACAGTTGCAAAGCTATTAAGGTGCAAAATTTGAGATTCAACATTAAAGTGCTTATTCAACCCTAACTATAGTGCCACTACCGTTGCACTAAAAGTGTGTTGTGTGTGTGTATATATCTATATCTATATATATATATAGAGCAAACAACTCTGTTTAATTAGTCAGTTAGAGTTGTTCCACAGTGACAAAAGTCAGGAAATTCTTTGTAAGGACCGAAGACCCCAATGCACAACCCAATGCTGGTTGGGTGGGTGGGCTGGGGGTCCCAGGTGGGTTTTGACCCTAACACTGAATTTCCTGACTTTTCACATAACTGTGAAGACAACTAACGATGCATTAAACAGAGTTTTGGGCCTCTAATTTCACTTCTTTTGAGAATGATAACGAGAAATAGTGAATGTAATGTGGCCACGCGGATGTCTTGTGACATAGTAACAGAAACAGAAACGTAAACAGAAGTGCTAACAGTGATGCACATGGTAACACAAGAGTGAATGAGAACAGAAAGGGTAAAGCACACGGTGCTGCAGACGGGTACGTCCGCCACGTGATGTCTTGTCACATAGAAACATGGTGCCCACCAACTCAAATGGCAATGAGCATGGTGACGCAATGTGAAACAGAAAGAGAAACAGTACTGTACACACAAATGGTAAAAATAATAGGCTTGAAGGGCAAATGAAACGCAAAGGATAACGCACATGGTGACGTGAACATGCACGTAAATGAAACGGGTATGGAACCGCAAGTGGAAGGGCACCTGTACAGTAATGGAAGTACAGGCTGGTTTTCCCAAAGCTTCACAGAGAAAGACAGTGAGTACAAAGAATATATGCATAATAATGGGTCTCAGAGCAGAAAATGAGGAGATGGAATACTAAATTGCTTATATCTCAGGAACCGTAAGACATAGAAAAAAATTAAAAGTCATATGATTTATGACTTTCTTGGATAGTTAACACTTAGCCCCTGGTGGCTAAGCAGTTTTCTGATAAAGTCCATGTATCTCGCACGTTTCTGAGATCACGGGCCCTGAAAGCATGGTGAACGCCATAATGTTATCCTATGGAAAAAAGACGTTTAGAGTACCATAACTTTGGCTCCTTGAAATATTTTTCACCAAACCACTAACAGGCACATCTGTGGGATGTTGGCTGTCTTCCTAAATTTCAGCCAAAAGACCAAACCGTTATTTTGCGCGGCACCAAGGATTGCTGCAATGCGTCAGATGCCGTAATGTTATCCTATGGGAAAAGTGTCAACTTTGGGTGCCATAACTTTGCCACCGTGTAATATTTTTCAAGGAAACACTGAAAGGCACATCTGTGAGATGTGCATTATATTCCCTCAAATTTCAGCCAAAGCACCAAACCGTTCTTTTGCAGCAGGGTGCCAACGAATTGCTGTCATTTTCCACAGCCTGGAAAAGTACTGTCACAATTTGGAAAAGCTTTCACAAATTCATTCGACAGTGTGGCAAGTGTGACAGTACTTTGTGAAAGTACTTTTTCCAGAAATTTGAAAAATATTTCTGGGTGTTTTATCCCAAAATAAAGACATGGCTAGCATCCTCAGGACCTGACTAGGTGAAAACAAAAAGAATTAGGTTGCTAGAGGGTCCCAATTTTAAATGCCAAGCATTTTTCTGATCAGTAACTGAAAATAAAATGGCAGATTTGCAACAGTAAAAGGGCCATTTGAAAGTAAAAACTGCATTTCGACACTGTCGAACTTTTGTTAACTTTTCAATTGGCTTATAATGGGACCTTGTTTTTGAATAACTTTTGAACTGTTTAATATTTTTTTCACAAAATCTTCAAAAGGCACATGGGAACTCTGGCATGTTCCCTGAAGATTTCAGACCAGTCCACGCAAACCATGTGACCTGTAGGCATGACTGTAGAATTCCAGAGAAAGCATAAATGCATCGCATAGACTACACTAATAACTCCGCCTGTATACCTAACCGATACAAAATTCTGCAGATCTCTAAGTTGTATGGGCCTTGATCATGTATTCCAAATCCTGCAAATCAATCAAACGGTTGCAAAGTTATTAAGGTTCAAAATGTCGGTTTAATATGTAAATGGCTCTTCAACCCTAATTCATGGTAGCACTACTGCTATCATAATATATATATATATATATATATATATATATATATATTTATTTATAGATATAGATATAGATATAGATATATCTATGGATACATGATGGGCAAGAATGGAATATGGAAATAGTCTCACTCCTGCAGAGTGAGCTCTGGATACTCAAGAGTGCCAAAGGCATGAGTGAGAGCATTCCAGAGCTCACTCTGCAGGAGTGAGAGCTCTATAGCACACAATCTGCACATCTTGTATGTCATTTACACAATGGGGTAGAAGCCTGGAAGTAGTGTTATGTTTTCCTGTGTGTGTTTCCTGTTTCTGTGTACTGTCTGCTCTTTCTGTGTGTGGTCTGAGTGTTTGTGAGTTTCTATGAATGGGCTGGGCATCTCAGAAACACTAAAGGAAACAGTTGAGTGTCCTTTGCAATGCTAATTTAATTAGTTAACGGTAATAGTGAGAAACAAATTATTTTGAGTAACTGTCATCTAGAATGCAGGTTGTAGTAAGCTGAGATCAGCATAATAATGGGCTGCATGTCTCAGAAACACTATGGGACACATCTGAGTGTGTTTTGCAATGCTAATTGAGTTAGTCAGGTAACAGTGAGAAACAGAAACTGCTTCATTTAGAATGCAGGCTGTAGTGAGTAAGTGGTGACATCAACAGAGTATCAGAGTATGGATACATGGACTATAACTCATTCCACTGATATCATGAGCATTTATCTCACTGCAGTGAAAATATCTCCATTTATTTCACTGGAATAGCTCTTGCCTCCATTGTGTATATATATATATATTCTATATATTTATATATAGATATATATATATATATATATATATATATATATATATGAGGCAAAAACTCTGTTTAATGCATCAGTTAGGGTTGTTCCACAGTGACAAAAGTGAGGAAATTCGGTGTTAGGTTGAAAAACCCCTTTGGACCCCAGCCCACCCCAACTGGCACTGGGGTGCACATTGGCGTCATCAGCCCTAACTCTCACCCCATCACATGTGTAAAGAAGCAGAGGTGTAGGAGAATGGGGTGAGAGATAGGACCGAGACCCCAATGTGTACCCCAATGCTGGTTGGGGGTGAGACTGAAGTCAAGGGGTTTCCAACCCTAATACCATTCCCTCACTTTCACTGTGGAACAACCCTAACTGATGCATTAAACTGAGATTTTTGCCTCTAATTTCCTTCTTTTGAGAATGATAATGAGAAATAGTGAATGTATGTGTGGCGGACCGAGGGTCTTGAGCCCCAGGCCCCACCATGTGATGTCTTGTGACATAGTAACAGGAACAGCAACACAAACAGAAGCGCTAACAGTGGCGCACATGGTAATGCAGGTGCGAATGAGAACAGAAAGGGTAGTGCACATGATGGCATAGATGGGAACGGTCCACCACGTGATGTCTTGTTACATAGTAACATGGTGCCTTCAAACTCAAATGGCAATGGGCATGGTGACGCAAAGCGAAACAGAAAGAGAAACAGTACTGTAGACACAAATGGCAAAAAACAGAAACCCAAGCGCAAATGAAAAACTAGCGATAACGCACATGGTGGCATAGACGTGAATGTGAAACGGGTACAGAACCACAAGCGGAAAGGGCAATGGTAACAATAATGTAAGCACACAGGCTGGTTTTCCCAAAAGCTGCATAGAGAAAGACAGTGAGTACAAAGAATGTATGCATAATGATGGGTCTCGGAGCAGAAAATGAGGAGTTGGAATACTAAATTGCTTATATCTCAGGAACCGTATGACGTAGAAAAAATGTAAAAGTCATATGATTTATGACCTTCCTGGCTGGTTTATGCTTATCCCCTGATAGGGGCTAAGCTTATTTCTGATAAAAAGTCAGTATCTCGCACTGCTTCCGGTGATATTGGCCCTGAAAGGCGAAATGAATCGCCATAATGTTATCCTATGGGAAAAAGAGAAGTTTGGAGTGCCATAACTTTGGCTACCTGTAATATTTTTTCACCAAACCACTAAAAGCACATCTGTGGGATGTTGGCTGTCTTCTTTCCAAATTTCAGCCCAAAAGACCAAGCCGTTATTTTGCAGCAGGAGCCAAAGGATTGCTGTAATGCGCCAGATGCGTAATGTTATCCTATGGGAAAAAGCATCAACTTTGGAGTGCCATAACTTTGCTGCCATGTAATATTTTTTCAACACACTACTGAAAGGCACATCTGTGATATGTTGGCTGCGTTCCTCCAAATTTCCGGCCAAAGCACCAAACGTTCTTTTTGCAGCATGGTGCCAAGAATTGCTGTCATTTCAACAGCCTAGAAAAGTACTGTCGCAATTTGACAGCCGTAAATGCATCGACAGTGTCGTTAAACAATAGTACTTGAAAGTACTTTTCCAGAAATTTGAAAAACATATTTCTGGGGTGTTTTACTCAAAATAAAGACATGGCTAGCATCTGCAGGGACCGACTAGGTGAATACAAAAAGAATTAGGTTGCTAGAGGGTCCCCATTTAAAATGCCAAGCATTTTCTGATCACTAACTGAAAACAAAATGGCAGATTTGTGACAGTAAAAGGGCCATTTGCTACAGTAAAAGTGCATTTGTGACACTGTCAAACTTTTTGTTAACTTTTCCCATTGACTTATAATGGGAACTTGTTTTTAATAATTTTTGAACTGTTTAATATTTTTCACGAAATCTTCAAAGGCACATCGGGGACCCCGCTGCATGTTCCTGAAGATTTCAGACCAGTCACACAACTGTGCGACCCGTAGGCACAACCGTATAATTCTAAACAGCGTAAACGCACACACAGATCATGCTAATAACTCCACAGCCGTGTATCCGACCAGTACAAAACTTGGCAGATCCCAAGGTGTATGAGTCTTGATTATGTATTGCAAATGTCAGGCAAATCCATCAAACAGTTGCAAAGTTATTAAGGTGTAAAATTTTTTTAACATGTAAATGGCTCTTCACCATAATATATATATTTAGTTGTTTAACCAGGAGTAGCACACTAAGCTGAAAGCTTTTTACTGGAGTGACCTGGGAGCACAGGGAAGTTAAGTGACTTGCTTAGGGTCACACAGTATACAAGTGGAAGCTGTGGGATTCAAACCCAGGTCTGGTCTGCTGGATGTCACCAGATTTGCAGCTCAGAGCCTTAAACCACTGCGCTATACTGCCTTCCTTATATATCTTCCCTGCTACCACATGCCAATGTGTTAGTAGCAACACCTGCAGCAAGCCAATTGTTGAATTATGACACAAAAATCAATATTTAGAAAGTCTATGCAGACTAAGTTTCTCTGCATGAAAGATATGCCACCTATAATGTGTCATCATACTGTGCTGGCAGTATAGAGTCAATCATACTGTATTTTTTTCATTACATAGTGTTACGTGAAATGAGTACAATGTAGTGATTATTGTGCTTACAGATGTGACTGAATAGTATAGTGTCTTACAATCTTGCATGTGTGTGTGTGGAGGGTGGGTAGGGAGGAATGCAGAGTTAGGGTTTTGAGGAGGGGTATGGGGTGGGGTGGTGGGGCACTAACCCTAATGTTGAATTTCCACACTTTCAGAACAACCCTAACTAATGCATTAATGAAGCATTTCTGCAAAATTTCTTTTTTGAAAAAGTGTAATATAAGTAGTAAATGGTATGTGGGAAGCACGAACCAAGCTCCCATTTGTGCATAATGATATGTGTCTGTGGGGTGGGCGGGACCTCTGGGCCCTGCGCCCACTTAGACATAACTATGGAGCCATACAGCAGCCCTATAAGGCAAATAACCCTTGTAACACTAATTTGCCAATATCTCGGGAACCGAGCAGGTAAGAAAATGCAAGTGTTGCTGTAATTGTGACAGTGAAATGGCCATGGAAGATAAATTGACTGAATCTATATCTTGTATCATTTATGAAATATGGGCACTGAAAAGTGCTGTGAATGCTAACTCTATGGGCATAATAGCGGCCCACAATCATGAAAATGAGCAACTGAAATACTAATTCCCAAATATCTCAGTAATTGCACAAGGCAGAAAACAATTCAAATTTCATGGTATTCACGGTTTTCCAACCTATTCTGCACTTAGTCCCCTATAGGGGACTAAAATGTTTTAATGTAAAATCCATATCTTGAACCATTTTCAAGATACGGGCACCAAAAGTGTCATTTGCACCGCAGTGTTATCCTATGGGAAAAGTTCTGAAATTCGAATGCTGTAACTATGGGTCTGTTCACTATTTTCATACAAACCCACCAAAAGGCACATCTGTGGGACTAGGGCTTGCCACCTGAAAATTTCCAGCCAATAGCACACAATCCACCTTGCCACAATGAAATGACAAAGAAAACAACACATAGCAAAATGTGTTTGTGCATAGTTACCCCAATTACGTTAATGTTATCGTGATACTCCTACTCTTTATAATGAATGTTATTAGCATACAAAAATATTGCTGCAGTTACTTTTTCACTGAATGCAATTGTTTTCATGGCAACAAAATATATTACCACAATCAAAAAACAGCAAAAGTTTTAAAAACATATTTACGGACACCTAGTAAAAACTCATGCGAGACCACGTTTCTCAGGGCCCAATTTGGTAAACACAAGTGTTGGTGTTTCCAGAGGGCATTATTTTTGAGTTACAACATTTTTCTTTGTTGCTAACTGAGAAACGAGATGGCAGCAGCACCAAACAATTTAGGGAGCTTTTGACAACAAAACCTTGATCTCGAAAGTTTTCACAATGCACATATACATTTTCCCACAGGCTATAATGGCCATGAAAAACGGAATAAATTTTGAACAGAGCAGTATTTTTTCACCATATCTTCAAAAGGCACCAATTCAAATCAGGCCACATGTAGACAATCACATTTGAAGCCACTCAAATGCCTTCTTCAGTCCAGTATGGCTTACCAAAAATGCACAAAAGCATGATTTTTCACTTTTGAGAGCCCCACAGTACCCAACTGTACATCCGACCAGAATAAAACTTCCCAGATCCAGAGATCTATTATAGGCAGTTGCACATTCTAAATTTCAGGCAAATCGGATAAACGTTTGCAAAGTTATTAAAGTTCAAACTGGGCAGTATTATATATATATATATATATATATATTCATGGCAAAAACTCCGTTTAATGCATCAGTTAGGTTTGTTCCTCAGCGACAAAGTGAGGAAATTCACTGTTAGGGTTGAAAACCCCTCTCAAAATTGCATGACACACACACACAGACACACACACACACACACACATGCAAGTATGGGGAGGACCAAGTCAACACAACCAATGACAGACATCCAGCAGCAGGTGACAGAAATAACAAACAATTGTCTAAATGTACTACGAGACATCCCCACCCACCTGACCAGGTACTGCATGCTCAGTGGAGATCAACAGCAAACTGAGGCCATGTACACCAAACGTCACATCCCTGATTGCAGCTGCACACAACGCACCACACTTAGTAGTTGCATGGCCTTACATACCGATGCTCACACCCCACCACAACTGGTACTGTGCCGTTATTCAATGTAAATGCTGAAGGTGCATGATGACAGTTGTAGAAAGGTTTTAACACTAGTGAGTATACATTAATTAAGAGAAGCACGTAAATGAACTACAAGACACTGGCATGCTCAAGATAAAAGTAGTGATACATTTAGTAGGTGATTTACATAGTAGTACATTTACTGCAATGGTTTACTCAACATAGAGAGGTTGATGTAAACATATGGAAAAGCATTGCCTGTTCAACGCTGTGAAATTGTACTGCCAGTATCATGCATTCTTACTGATGAAGGTGTACTGCTGATGTACATACATAGACCTTCAGTGTGTTTCAATATTAAAGATGCAGTAAGTATTCTTTGTAAGAAACATTGTAATTGCATGGATCAGGACAAGCAACTTCTAAATATCATAGCACTACTGAGCCAACAATGATGTACCTGTATCAGAGATGTATATAGGATAGATTTTCCTGTAGGCACTTACTGAGTATGTTGTACCTGACAAAGACAATCTCACTGCATCTGTGATGACTAACTTATTCAAGTAGTAATACATTTACTATTGTTGCAATGAGTGATCTATGCCACCTATGGACACAGTGTGATTTTTTAACAGTTATTTCATACTCAGGCTGTATGCATACTGTTTGGGTTTGCCACACTTCTGTCACTGATGCTATCAAAGTGATAACTATGTTAATTGTGGTACAACAGGAATCAAGTAGGTATGGTGTAGGTATAAACAGAATGTCTGTTAGTATTGATTTAACTCACAATGGGGTAAGTGTACTAGGACAGCAAGGGTTATTCTCTATCACTGACTCTGTCAGTTATAATCACACTAGGGTTTCGATGACTGTAATTATCAAGTTACACTGTTCATCTTCATGAGTTCACATACACAGCCATTCTCCAGTAACTAGACAGTGTATGGTGTAACTGGGTGGGACACTGTGTTGCAAAGCTGCTGCAGTGCCTAGCAGAGGGAGAGTATCTACTCATAAAGACAATTAACAATAAGGCATGACTCAACAGTTATGTTAAATGGTCTGTTAATCACCCTGTAGGGGTTTAATGTTGAATGAGGCATAGCCGAGTGCCACATGTCGCTAGACAGTGATAAACTGGCCATTAACATAATACCTGGGAGTGGCTTATTGCTATCATAATAAAACTGTTTTTAAACAACATTAAACCATGTTCATCATATGGTTAGGCTCTACATGTATGTTAATAAAAACTAAACATAAGGCTGTTACAATGTTTACAGTCAATTAGAAAGCTGCATTTCTCAAACCCTTGTTATAATCAGAGATATACCTGTAAAACTCCTTGGATTTGCTGAACTCTATTGCTCAGGTGGCCCACCACAAGTGGTGTGGTCTGGTGTGGGGCATCGGTAGGTAAGGCCATGCAACTACTAAGTGTGTACGTTGTGCAGCTGCAATCAGGGATGTGTACATTTGGTGTACATGGCCTCAGTTTTGCTGTTGATCTCCACTGAGCATGCAGTACCTGGTCAGGTGGGTGGGGATGTCTCGTAGTACATTTAGACAATTGTTTGTTATTTCTGTCACCTGCTACTGGATATCTGTCATTGGTTGTGCTGACTTGGTCCTTCCCATACTTGCATATGTGTGTGTGTGTGTCATGCTGGGGAATTGAGTTAGGGTTTTCAACCCTAACAGCTAATTTCCTCACTTTGTCACTGTGGAACAACCCAACTGATGCATTAAACTGAGTTTTTGCCATGAATATCCTGTCTTTTCGGAACTATTACTCAGCATAGTACATGATTTATAGTTGTAAGAATAGTGCACATACATAAAAAAAATGTTCCAATATCAGAAATATTTCAACTCTTGTGTTATTTACTGTTATTAACAGTAACAGCAGTCAACTGTTAATCATATTGTTTTTATTACTTTATTAATTGTAATTTGTCATTGTTATTCCATGTAATAGTTTTTACGAAAAGTGTCTTACTCCTTTTGTTTGTTAGCACATATGTAAATAAAAAGATGTACATAACTAAAAGACAATATGACATGACATGGACACCATTAGTTCATCTACTGAACAAATGGATATGTTACTGTAGTAACTTGAGATTTGATAGAGTGCTTGTACTACCAACTGAGGTGGTACCACCAATCATGTGAACAACGGTGGAAAAGGTTTGCTAGTACTGAATACATAAATTTGTTGTAAGTATGGCAACACAAACATTTCACTGTTGTACTAGCACGACATCCTTATCTTCATCATGATACACATACACACATTCTGTAGCACTAGTTGTATGAAACAACAACAGTGTGCCACAATAGTGTAATGTAGCATTGTCACACATCTAACTTACTTCTATGGAGAATCCAACTCAAATACCACAATAGTGTGGTATGAGAAAATCACTGTTGTATTAATCTTGTTAAAACTATTTTCAAGAAACATCTCGACTACACAATAACACACCAAACACAAGAGAGTATAAATAAACTTTTTTACTATAAAAATATATTATATATAAAAATTCCAAAAAAATATCTTTCTTCATATAAAAATACAAAACATATATTATTAACACAAATAATATTCGAACAGGGAAAAAAAATTGTATTCCATCATACACAAAATAAATTATTCAAAAACGTTTTTGTAACATAAATAAAAATATATATTAAAAGTCTTGTTTTTTTTTTTAAAGTTTTGTGCAACACTTAGTAGAGGTGTATGCACTGCTTGGAGTAATCCAGGCTAGAAACTGGATTGATGTGGAGGCGCAAGCGAAGTGGAAGCTGTTGCGCCCTCAGAGGAGATACCGGACCGCTATGAAGTGTGGCCAGTTTCTCCCAGGAAGCTGCAGAACAGATGGTGGCCGTGGAGGTGAAGCACTGATATTCGGCACAGCACTATCACACTGTTCTGATCGGCTCTAGCACAAGGTTGACAGTCTGCTGCTGTGCATCCAAGAGACTGGATTTTGTCCAGCCTCCACAAGGATCACAGCATTTTCTTGGTGCAGACTGACAACCTCACAAGGTGAGCCGCCTGTAGCATGCAGTGGCTGTGCATTTTCGAAGTCGCCGCGCCTACAAAGATTTAAAAAAGTTATGATGAATATACAACACAAATTCAACAATTACGACTTTCAAATATTTCACTTCAAATATTTCTTATCTACTGCAATATCAGAAATGCATTCATTTCAAAGTTATGATAATAGTTTTAAGTATGATGCTAAACTATTTAGTATCTTATTTCTGTCTTTGTCATACTTGACTATCTATATTATCTAATAAGCTGACAACATAAAAATGTATAGTTAGCTGTGGCTTAGAATGCTACTCTTACATTTTCTTTCACTACTCATAAATATTCAGTATGTACATACTTTTGCATTATTGACACTATTATACCATACAATTGAAATACATCCGCATCAAGTGTGAGAATTTTTACTTCACCATGTCTGCCTATAATGTGTAGTCATGTCTGCAGTGAAAAACAAAGTACCTTGACATTAACACTATCATAATATACTTTCCATGTGTACACAATCATGATCAGTTTAATGATACTTTGAAACCAAACAGCTTTTACCCGTGTTTCAGGCCCTCAACACACATCACTACTTTAAATAATTAAGTCACTAATATGACATGTGCTCCAAAAAGCATACCAGATATTCAGCTGGCTGTGCAGAGTTGTGCAGGCGCAACCCCCAACCCGCGCCTGCACAACTTTGAGCAAAAAAAAAAGGATCAGTTGAGGGCCACCACAGGTGAGCTGCTGCATTGCAGGATGCAACACAGCAGCTGCCACCTGTGGCTGGCTCTCAACACACTGTCTCATACCTCTCAACCTTTTGTCCCCAAATGTGTAACATTGCCTCTCAAAATGTGGAAAGAATGGGCAAAACGTGGAACACTTTATCAAATCATTAAATTAGAAGGTCACAACACTGTTAAAATGTTTGCATTTATGTTCAGAAAGTCTGCTATTAATCAAATTTATATATTTAGCATCATTTACTATGGAGTTTTGCTTAAAAATGTTAACACTGAATGTGGTACAAGTCCTCACAATGTGAAACAAGGAGGCTTTTGTGAAGTAAAATGAAGAACGTCCTCGCAATGTGGTATAGTTGAGAGGTATGCACTCATGCCCCTCACCAGTCCAATCGTGGGCAGCATTGTGTGCCCCCCACACACATGTGTTTTGGGGTTACAACTTCATCCCGCAATCAGGATTTTCAGGATATGATCGGGAGGTGGGGGTATGTGTTTGAATACTCCAGCCCGCTTGATCGGGCTTATGGTCCACTGGACCACCAGGGATATATTCGGGAGGTGGGGGGTGTTTAATTACTTCATCCCAGCGATCGTGCTTATCGGTTCAGTGGACCACCAGGGCTGTGTTTGGGGGAGACATATTGCTGCCTGCAATCAGGCTGGTGGGGAGTATTTACGCTATGCCTGCGATCGGGCCAGTGGGGGGTGGTGGTGGGTTTTTACGCTCTTGCCCGTGATTGGGCTGCACGGGCATCCTTCCCCAATGGCTGCTGCCTGGTAGGAGCCAGGCGCAAGTCCTCGGGATCAGGCACACCTGCATGCTAATGGCATGCAAATGGGAGTATAATCAGATGCAAATGGCCCCTGCGCCTTGCATGAATTACAGCCCCATTTGCATATCACCTTTTGAATATCGGGATTTGCAGACTGCAAGTTGAATGCTCCACTTTGTCAACTTGCGGGTGGCGCAAGTTCACTGCGCTGATGCATAGTGGTTTGTGCTTAGTGATATTCAAAGGAGTTCTCAATAGCACAACTCCTTGAATATCGCCCTGACACACCCCCTGCACAACTATTTTGCACACTGCAAGGGCTTGTGCCTATGAATGGCACAGTTTGAATATCCAGCCATTAGTATATAAATACACAACATTTTCAAACCTACTACAGTGTATGGGAAATATCTAATACCTGATTGTAATGACAGCATCTAATGCTCATCCTCGAAACAAATGTTTTAAATAGACATATTACCACCTTTACTCACATACAGTCTCACTGTCATGTCCTTACACTGTCCCAAAAAGTTGTTTAGCACAGCAACCACAGCATCATATAGTAAAGTATAAAAACACTGTTTTACAGTATAGGTGCTCATTCAAAGTATGACACTGTGTGTCGCAAGGCTATGCAGCATTGAATAATGCAGCAATGTGATGTATGTGGCCCAATATTTAACACAGTTTCACTACTCAAGAACTTCTTTTTAATAGCACCCAACCCGTCATACGCATCGAATGATGTAATGGAATTTGCACCACTGCAAGTAGTCATAGTACTGCATTTAAAATGTGGTGAGACAACTTCCATAGTGCTATATACTAGAAATGTGTGATATTCATAGGGTGACACACAAACAGTCCATTATTAACTGTATTATTACTTTTATCGACATTCCTCAGTTCATGATCACCTTTTAAAATACACATATCTGACAGTGCATGAACAGCATCACACTGGATTGTAGAGGTAAGTATGAGGCTGGCAAGGCTGAAGACAGACACACTGCACAGCTATTCACTTTAACTGGGAAAAGGGATCATGAGATACTACAAGGCAACATTTTAACTTGTACATTGAGAAAAAAACAAAAAAATCATAATTGGACACTTTATGCATTGCACACCATTTAGGTCACTACAATATCCTCCCACCATGTTGTGTTTTTTAGGTGGTTGGGTATCTGCAGTGATCAAAGCATTGCCACCTTTAAAAGGTCACAGCACACATAAAGTAAATAAAGTCAACAGTGATTCGTCCCACAACAAACAAAAGAAAGTGGTACTGCCTCGGCAATCTAGGTGTGTTGCTCTACCCCAGACAATTGAACATTTGCAGTGAGTATGCCAACAGACAGTGCACTCCCCTATCACGCAGTAAGACAGCAAGGTGTAGTTATCAACAGGAACATTGATCACCATGAATGTTGACAACCATATGGTACTTCTCAACCATGCAGATAATAGCAACAACAGATTTCACTTACGTGAGGGCTGGTCGCTTCCTGCTTCACCTCCACATGTTCGACAGCAGCAGCTTCCCGGCTCTATTAAAGCAAACAAGTAAAAATGATCACATCAACAGATGAAATATCAAAGTAAAGGTGTTTTTCTTTAAAACATCAATTTCTAATACTACATCATTCATACAACTATCATATGAACACATATCGCTTACAGAAACAGCTCTGTCTCCAACTAGATGTATGTTGTTAACTCAGTATTACATGCATATAACAAGTCTTCTCTATCTGCAAAAGCCACACAAAGTTGAAATTATGACACCATGTATATATCTTTTCCAAGACAAATGTCCATCCAATCCAGAACAGTTAACATAAGAAATTATTTTTTCCTGGTGATTCCCCTAACACTGTTTCTTCAATAACGTTTTTCCAAAAAGAAAACTCACAAATATATTATTGGTAGTATGCAGTAGAACAAGCAGTGCCTGCCCATCAATTGCAATACTTATAACATTGTCATAATGCATATTTGTTACAAAGAAACATCCTAAAACATTACATGTATGTTCAATTTACATACATGCATACCTAATTATATGACGATCTGTTCCTTAAAACAGTTTTAAAATGAGTTATTATAATAAGAATAAGACAAACACAACGATAATGTCACTGTTCACTCAATGACCTCTAGCTAAATATATATAGCTGCTTATGTGTTATTAACCATATTACCCTACAGGGCTATTAAAACACATTAACAAACATGTAGATATTCAATGCTGTCCATTAAAACTATTGCACTACTAAAATGAAACATTGGCAGGACATATAGAAATATTAAGTGAATACAATCTAGGACAAGTCGTGAATTACCAACAGATAATTACAGTACACCATTGAATTCCACTGAGACACCTACATTAGAATTGGTAATCTATTACTCATTGTACATTAAACTCCACCACCAAAATTAGCAGAGGAGAAGAGCTGCCCCCACAACACCACATCTACCGCTATGGACATGCATCCATTCTCAGATTCATGAAGAATAGTATTCCACTACATGTGTAGTAATACCAGTTTGTTATGGTATTACAGGATCTTCTGCCATGGTGGCACTGCACATTCACTCAGACTTGGTTGTCACCTTTTCAACTATTTGGGGTGGGATATTCAAAATGGTTGAATCATGTCGCAGTAGGGTTGCACATCTCAAGTACAAAATTCTGTCATTCTGCGATATTCAGTAAAAAGACAGTTGCGCCACTGAAACAGGCTGAGCAACAGCATAATGCAAATGAATGCATGGTCAAGTGGAGGGAGGAACCATGCATGAACCCAGAGCCCGACATTCACCTGGCTGTGCAGAGTTGTGTAGCCATTAACCCCAACCAAGCCTGCATGACTTGGAGGGAAAGCCTAACTCGAGGGTCACCCACAGCTGAGCTGCTGGATTTCAGGGTGAACACAGCAGCTGCCACCTGTGTGTCCCCAACCCAGTCCCTGTGCCCCTCTGGAGCCCAATTGCAGGCACCCGACTGTAAATCCCTCCCACCCTCCCAGTGGCCCGACTGTGGGCATTGTGTACCGCCTCAACACCAGGCTAATCGCTGGGCAACACTGTGGCTCCCCAAACGTATCCCTGATGCTCCAGTGACCGAAATGTCCGATCACAGCCAGTAAGTTATGTAACCCACCAAATGTATCCTGGGTCCAGTGGACTAAATGCCCAACTGCAGCCAGTATGTAAAACAACCACCTGTCCTCCTGAACGTATCTGGTAGGTCCAGTGACCGAAATGCTTGATCTAGGCAGTAAGTTTAATAACCCCCAAAGATAGCCGCCCTGGTGGCTACTGCCGTCCCCCACCCCACCCACCCACGGCACCAGTACCGCCACCCCTCACAGGCAGCGGGTAGCATCATCCCACACACCTGCCGCCTATCAACCGACTGCCCATTAGGGCTGCACACCCATTGGTGCAGACCAAGAGCTAATGGGCATGCACTCATACTGTGCATCACATTCCAGGACGTAGAATCAATTCATTCTATTCAAAATCTGAACTGAAGTCATGTATGGGCTGCATACCCATTGGCTGTACTGCACACCAATGGCCGCAGCCCTACCAGGCAGTCAGTCGGTAGGTGGTGGGGTGGCAGGCATGTGGATGCTGGCATCCACCAGCTGCCGGGGAGCGGGTGGTGGAGCTAGTGAGTGCGTGGTGGGTCATACAGTACCTACCAGGGCTATATTCAGGAGGGTTATTAAACTTACTACCTGCAATCAACCTTTGGTCCACTGGATCAGCAGGGATACATTCGGGGCATATTGCCGCCCACGATCGAGCTGTTGGGGGAATTAGAACCATACCCATGATTGGCCCAGTGAGGGGTGCTGTGGGTATTCTACACTGTTTTCTTGGATTGGGGTGAGGCGGGCATTGTTCCTCGATGGCTGCAGCCTGTCAGGCACCACACACACCTCGGGATCGCAGACCATTTGGTAATGCCATGAAATAAGCTCCATAATCAGCGTGCAAATGCCCCCACACTGCGGCTTGCATGAATTATACCCCATTTGCATGTCACGCTTTGAATATCGCCCAGACACACAGCTGTGCAACTAATTTGCACTACACAATGGCTTGCTCATATGAATGGCACAATTTGAATATCCCACCCTTTGTGTCATGAGAAACCTCATTTCTTTATTTGTAAACAGCCTAACAAATTTGTGATAATAAAGTCTTACTGCCGGAGTCAATCAAAATGACACTTTCGGTGTCCAACTTACCACCCTCCACAGCTTGACTTTGTGCTGGCACTACCTGCTGCAGCTGGGGACGCCCAATGTTCTACCATGAACCCCCAAAAATATTTAAGTGTTAGATGTA
Organism: Neoceratodus forsteri; assembly: GCA_016271365.2. NCBI lineage: Eukaryota > Metazoa > Chordata > Ceratodontiformes > Ceratodontidae > Neoceratodus > Neoceratodus forsteri. The sequence continues at coordinate 1,026,451,379 of CM028129.1, forward strand.
AATCACAGTACAGTTTTTAAGACTTACAACAACAGTAAATCAGCTACTACATACACAACATTGTTTCTAATTATACAGACCACAAGCATTATGGACACATATTATAATAACAATTTATATTTCGTGCAGAGGCCCAGCACACCATTATCTACATAGTCTGTAACTTGTGGAGCATCAAACACTATTGATATGTACATTTGTACGTGTCTCCTGTGTATTAAGCATTTCTTGTCCACTGAACCACCAGGTATATGCTTGTAGATGAGTGGTGTGCTATTACACTTACTACACGTGATCAGCCATTTCCTTCCACTGACCACCACGGACACGCTCATGACGAGAGGGATTGTTTATTAACAGCATTACAGACTCTGTCCAAGTTTCAAACCACTACATCACAATAACTAAACAGTAAAATTTTGTTCTCTTCCAACATACCATAGTAGTAAGTGCGATATGTATAAATGTTCTATTTTCTGCATAGCTATCTTAGCAGGCTCTGGTTTGTGAGTGAAGAACAGCAGTAAATAAATGGAAGAATTAGGCAAACATGTTTTGATAGTACATCCTTACATATAGTATAAACTATTATAAAACGCTGTGAGAAACACAGGTTTCTGATTAGCATCAAACACGTAGATTAGCAGTATGTCAATCTTTGATTGACATACATGTAGAGACTACAGTATACAAAACAATGTTCAACACTATTTACAAAATATTGCTATGATAATACTAATAAGGCACTCTGAGTGTTTATATTAATGGTCACTTAATCACTGTGTGGGGCATGCAGTACTCGCCGTGTCTCATGCCACATTACACCAATAAGCACAGATTTTACACAACATTGACATAATCGCTTCCTGATGTCTTATTGCTTAATCATGCAGTATACAATTATTTTTACAAATTTGAATACATGGACAACTATTATGAAAAGTTGTGCTGATTTACTTACGGTGAGTAAGGTGGGTCCCCACAGCTATTTGCCAGCAGCTTCCCAAAGCTCATAAGCGAGGTAGTACCAGCATCGATTGTCCGCATCCCTCTCGTTGTTTTAAAACATAGAAACGATTGGCAACAGCTTCCACTTCTTTCTTCAACTGTACCACGCCTTGTTTTTCACTTTCAAAGCTATATACAAATAGCTGTTAATGCGCCCACATTGAATCCAGTTTTCGATTAGTACTCCTCATCAAGACTTTGCATTGCCTCTAGCCTGATCTGCCTCAAGCAGTGCACACACCTCTCGCAAGGTCCACTGCCTCAAGATCCTACTTTTTATTTTCTAGTTCTGAAATACAAACAAAAACAAATATCTACATTAGTATCATGTAACAATATAAATCATTTCTTAAACAAATTCCATATAATACTAATTTAATTAAAGAGCACATGTCCTTCAATATAGCAGAAACACAGATCAGTAGCATTATATAGGGCTAAAAGGATTCATCCACCTCGATAGTAACAACTGCTGCTTGCACTATGGTGTCCCACCACCATGCTATCCTCTAGTCTCGTGTGTGGGGTACTGCATTGAACATCAGATTGGCACACCATGACATATCCATCTGTACTACACTGAAGTGTTCACACAGCATAGTAACGTGATGTTAAAACAGAGATGAACCACACATTGCAGAACTGTGTTGACCTATTAATACCACTTAATAAATGTGAATACAGCTACCAAACTGATTGAAAGTAAATTGCATGATAATCCTGTTGTGCATTCATGGTAGCTCATATACAAATAACTACCCATATCTGTAACATTAAAATTAATCTATATCCTGACAAACCAGTAAAGAAACGATAATATTTAACAGTACCACTGTGTTTTATTGAAGTTGCACATACCATGTTGGTACAGCTACAATACTGTAAGGGCCACAGTAAATGGTACACTCATTTAACATACTCAAACTATTTACTTATGTTGAGACATATAACATCATACAATTGTGAACTGACAGCAGCAGGGAAAATTACTATTGCTGCATCCCACTATTGTATTATTGCAAACCCATATATGTGTCATATATGAGTGATGCATGGAGTTGACTCATTTTTGACAACATTAATATGGTTCTGAAAAGAACCTTTGTGTATACTGTAATATTTCCTCAAACAGTCTCACAATCTTAAAGGACTTTCAGGATTCCATCTTGAAGGTCTCCCAGAAAATGACAATTGCCAGCATACAGAAAAATGTACACATCTGGTAGGAATAGTCAATCATTACAGTATTTTCATTCGGTGATGTATAGTATGCATTCCATGCATGCGTAGAAAAGCAGTAATCTGTACATTTACTTTTTCTGTGAGCTCTGTCAATCAGATACATATGATGCTCTGCGTTACCAGACTCTCACGACTGTAATATCTGAAAAGATGATAATACAGGCAGGCAACATAGACATAATAGAAGCAAGGTCCAATTTTGCTCTGTAACTAAATCTACCCAGTGTTTTGAGCCCAAATCATTGCCTCCAAGATGTATTAGCAGTATGTCAGGAGGAGAGTGAGTTCATCGTTCAGGATGGTTGGCATAAGATGTTCCCATCTCATGCCACCACCTACTAAACTATCTTATTATAGCAAATTTGGGAGCTGCAGGTCCCTCCCAAAATTACTATGAACTGCAAACTCAGCTGCTCGCCTTATGTAACTGCTTCCAACTATCCACAAAACCTTTTGCTATTTTCTGCCATTCTCTAAGTTTTTAAACTCAGAACTGTACAGAGAGCTAAAAGAAATGGGACTGTTCACCCTGCAGTGACCAGACTGCACTGAAAATCAAACTGATATTTTCCCTCCTTATTTCGTTAGCTTCAGTGTGTTCAGACAAAACAACACAAATAAAAAAAAAATATTCCCTCCTGCTCTGGCTTCATTAACCAATGTAACTGATGTTCAGTATTACTAGACTATGTTCCTGCAAAAATCTGAAACCACTGAGAACTGAAAATGCATCCTTTTCATAGGCAGTTTTAAATAATTACAACATCAGAAACAAGTCTGATTGGTTCCATTTTTCTCATACAACTCCACGTGCACCTTCCTATCTCCTCCATATGCAGCTGTATCTGTACAAGTTAGTACTAAAATGCTTTCACTTTAAACTATTTTCTTAAGAATATAGCCTGCTAAACAATAACAATTAACATTATGAGATTCAACAGAAAAACGCTTTGATTAATAGTATGTACACAATTCGTTATAAGTTTTTAATACTAGAAAATATCTGCGTGAAGATAGACTGTACTTTGCAGTTTCAAACTGCTTTTTCTCAGCAATATTCAAAATGGATCCTGTTTACTTCTTTCTTCAGTGTTGTCCGCTCTCGATTCGCTCTCAGAAGTGGCTCGCCAAATCTTAAATTACATTGGTAGAGCTAGCTGTCACCAAACACACCGTTTTATGATTCGATAATGAATGTTTCAGCCACTCCCAAGTGTTAGATTAACTTTACTCGTCGAATGCACGAAAGCTACATTTGTGACACTTCTGATAGCACGACAGTAAAATTTGAAAAAGTGTCGAAGTTCGACAGTACTTTTGACCATATACTGTCTTATCGCATGAAATTAAAAATTGCTACACTCTTCAAATGCACTTAAAGTAATTTTTTCTCGAAACTTTCATGCTCACGAATGTAATTTTCCAAAACTGTCTATATATTGACACAATTTCAGATTTTATGGAAAAATAGCTCAATTTTCAACCTTAAACACATAATCTGCTGTATAGCTTGCTTTGAACTCAGTGTAGTTCAGATATTTTAGATTGGTAATGTTCCAAGCATGCATAACTGTGCAACGAGACTGCAAAACACTAATTTGTTGTAATTTTCACACTCAAATGTACTATATATCCATTTTAAGACCTCTGTTCATACACAGTCTCACTCTAATGTTTATACATTTCTACCATATAGTCATTTCTCACATAAACTGAGCCTAAAACTATCATATACAAAACACACTATTGTTAAGATGTGAGTAATGAAATCTGTACTATTCACAAGGTTGTGTGTTAAAAGCAAAACAGTAAATTATCAACTGAAAAGTATGACAACACACAAACTTACAATGTTATATGTGAACTGCACTGGTGCAAGCTTGTAAATCAGAAATATGTCAGAATTCTCACACAAATTTTTGATATATTCTATTTTGTTTGTCTGTTCATAAACACAGCCACGGTAATTTTGTGACTGAGCCCCACACAGTTATTTCGGCCAGTGAACTGCAGCATTGCACAGTACATATGCAGTAAAAAACATATTTCCCATATTGTGAAAAATAACAGCTCCAATAGTGATAATACAGGAGTACAAAACATACAATGTTGATAATATGCAGCAACGATATTGAAATTTGTTAACATGCAAGTTACTAGCAACTGTGGTACACACACTCACACAACAGTAATAGTGGTATGTCCTCCTCTAATTGTAAACATACTCAATTGTTACAGATTTGGTAATGCACACTACTACTCTCAAGTTTTGCCTACCATATAGTAAATTATCATACTAACCATGCCATGACATGCTACATGGTAGAAAACACATGTTCGTCCCACAGGTAAAAAATCACACCTATCCTAATCATAAGAACACATGAAGAAAAAACTTTTAAATGTGTTCTAAAATATTGAGAATGAACAAACTTCGATATTACGTGAGCAGCTGCGTAATGCACATTCATTAAAACTATCGCTACTTACGCTTTTACCAAATTGTTAACATACATTTAATGTACTAGACTATCAATACACACTGTTATAAGAAATTTACTGGAAGCCTATTCTAAAACTTTTTTCTCTCTCACAGGTGCATGATACTTGTAAGATTGCTTACTGTCACTGTCAACCATTATACCAAAAAGCATACTAAATACAGACGTAGATGTGTCTCAAAACGAGATGGTATAATAGTACTACACTGTTGTATATAGCAACAAACAAAACAGTAAAGGCACACCCAAAATGAACATCGACAGACCTTACTGCCAACAGTGACTCCTACATCAAGTCACTGCACAAACAAACAAAATCCTTAACAGAAAAGCAAAAATGTATACCATCACAAATGTTGTGTCAATCTCTGAGACGAACACAACTATTTTGAGTGCAACCATCAAGAGACGCCAAAAGAACACCGAAAATCAAAAATAGTGACTTATAAGTCAGAAAGAGAAAGTATTTCGATCACTAAAGTAAAGCTAAGATCGAAAGACTTATCGCTGCTGTGGACGGCACCCGCAAAAGAGCAAGAGTCACCTTTCTCTGATGAATTGGCGTCTGAAAGTATGAACTTTTGTCAACAGAGCACTGTTTGTACTACAACGATTGTGGAAGATGTGTCATGTGTTTGAACAATTCAGGAAACTTGTAGATGCCATTAAAAAAGGCTTCAACAGTATCCTTGTTTGACTGTTGACAACTTCTGTCATGTTTTCACAGGACAGTGGCTGCACACACAGCACTCAGAAGCATATTTCTGGGAAGAGTCTTATCATTACTTTTACAAAAGAACAGACGTTCAGTATTGATGAGTCCGGCTAACTAAAAAATGTCCTCAGTATCTCTGATGACAATCAGTTGGATAGTGATGATGACTGTGGTTCAGCCACACTGTTCAATAAATGCCACTGCCTGACATGGTCATGTGATGATACCTGCAACTGTAGGCAATCATCATTTCAAAAGTAGAACACTTTGTTAACCTATTCGTAATAACAGATCGCTAAGAGAGACATAAACTGTTTACAGAAATTGACCATTGTGAAATCCAGCCATATTGACCTATGGGTCACTCACTTGCATGTCTCGATAGTGGTGTTTGTGATAGTCTTTTCACAACATGCGGATGCTTGCAGTACATCAAACAGGCATGCGAAACTTTGTCTCAGAGCATATGAAGTACAGCGAGCTGTACATCAGTACACTTGTTTAAATGACTTATTGCAGTCAGGTGACATGCAGGGTGCCATCACTTTCCTAAAAAACTGCAACACATTCCTTCTGTACCAGAAACAACTAATCTTCAGTGTAACACTTTGTAGAAAAATCTGTTTCAGTGTTAGAAAATTACATTCTGCAAACAGTACGGGAAGGAAATTGCTAAGTTTGAGGTTGCAAAGTCTCAGAAGTTTGATTCTGTATGTGTTTTATGCAACCGCTTGTGCTACATCTAAACAAACAGTCACAGTCAACCTAGAAACCTTGTCACCATACAATGACATGTGGAACCCGCCTGGCAGTATTCTTGCTGCTGAAATCTGACTTTCACTTACAAGACACCATGTTATGCAAACACTGTTTTTCAAAACTAAATGTAACACTTTGCCAGCAAGGTCAATGCTAAACAACATGGAAACAGATGTTACACCAAGTGAGATTTCAACATTGAATATGTTTGAACGTATTCTAATTCAGACAATGAAACTATTCCAAACGATTCTATGTTCGAACACAAAGACACAGAACATTCCACAGAAAGAGCTTGTTGATCTCTAAAGGGTTCTGTGATGTATCTACCATTTCCTCTACAGGAAAATGTGGCAAGCAATCTCAACTGAAAAATAGCTTGGTAATTTTGTAAATGGTGTGCCTACAAAGGCCAAGTTCATCTGTCAAGATGTTGTCAATGTGCAGAAGGTAAAGCTTTCTCTTGCTTATTTAAAGAGTAACAATTCCTTTTATATAGATTTTGATATAGATCAGATGGCTGAGTCTCTCTGTCCAACATGATCTATTAGAAAAAGTAAGCCAATCATTGAGAAGGTCAGTACACAGACAAGTGACACATGTATGAATAGTACACAATTCACCCACTACATGTCAGAGAGATCCATTAGAGACAACATTGGATCTCATCAAAATGAAGCAGGAAGAGCCTGTCAGCATTTGGGAGGCAATTCACTAGAAGCACGCTGTTTCAGACCTATTTCCAAAGGGTCGTGTGGACGCCTAGATGAAAGAGAAGTACGGGTACAGGGTGCTGAGTACCGCACTCAGCCGTGTCCTGAGCAAAGATGGCAAATTCAGACGAACATACAGTACCTGTTCCATCTGCTCTGGGAGAGTGAACTTAGCATTCTGTCTGTGTGTATAGCAGATACCATTCATCTAACAAGTCCACTAGATGGAATAACAGCTGCTCAATTCTAGAGAAATTAAAGCAGAAGATGAAAATGTGCAAGTGAATCTGTCTTCCATACTTTCAAGTCTACATGGCACCAAAGAATATTGGTATCGCAGACACTGGAAGTGATGACAATGCTACGAGAGTATGGTGCAGCCACATGGTTTGTCACACTTAGTTGTGCTGAATATGCCTGGGACGAACTCATTGAACTGTTGAAGTGGCCAAATTCGATGTTGAAGGCATCTCATTGATGACTGTTAGAGAAATGTTCACTTGATCCTGTGTCTATCACAAGACATTTTCACAAGCGTTCCGTATGACTTCTCACTTTCATCTTGTCAAAGGACAATCCTCCTTGGGTATTGTACAACATTACTTTTGAGGACAGAATATCAAGCACCGAGGTGCCCCTCATCCATATGTTATTGTGGATCAAGGATGCGCGTACGCATTGGTGAACATGAAGCAGCAGAAGTGCTATCATTCATCAAAAAATATATCACTTGTCACATTCCAGGCTAAGTATGACAGTCCTACACTATGGAAGTTGATACAAAGTTCCAGCGACATATTTGCGCAAAATATTGCCGGCGAGTAGTAAAGAACAAATCTAATTGGTACACACGATGTCGCTTTGATTTCTGACGAGTTTGTCAGAATGGTGCCATGAATGACCTTTTCTCAGCAATGCGACACCACTTGAAGGCAAATCAACCAAGAGGGTATACGAGTTACCCAGGGATGAAAAGAGGTGTATTTCAATGACTAACAACCCAACTCTTCTCCTAATGTGGCAAGCAAACATAGATGTTCAGTTTGTGGCTGACAACTCATTGGCCCTGGTTCAGTACGTCACTTTGTACATAACCAAACATGAACAGACTAGCTTTGCAAGATCTTTGGGAAGATATTGCCACTTCAAGCAAAAGCCTGACATCTCAGCTGTGGTCATTGGGTTTGAAGACTCTTTCACACAGAGAATGTGGAGCTTCTGAAGCCAGTGACGGTTAATGGGTACACATCTGTACGAGGGGTTCTGACGCTGCACGCTTCCTCAGTGTAAATTACAAAGAGAACGGAAGGCAGTACTGGATTCCTCATGCCAAATTGGAGGAGCTCACTGTCACACCTTCTTCAAAACATATCTTGAAGAATAACCTGATAGACACATACTACCCACGTAGACACAACGACATGAATGATATGTGTCTGTTTGAGGTGGCTAAGTGGTATGACTACAAGACAGGTGCAGCACCTGACTCAACACGACACATTTACAAGATCAATGGACTAGATGGCTGTCTTGTGAAGAGGCACACAAGCCATGGCTTATAGATCACTGCAACCGCATCTAGGCACATCAGAGAGCACAAAACATTACTACTTTTGCTCTCCTATTCCTATTTAGATCCTGGAGGAGTGAGTCTGAATTAAAAGGTGACTCTGACATATCTGAAGACCAGTTCAATCTCACTTACAATAATTTCCAAACTGAGTACTCACAGACATATATACAAAGACTAAAAGCTGAGAAAGGACAGCTTGAGAAGGCAGAGAAGCAACTTGGAAGACAGTCCAGTTAGTTCACAAGACAACCTTGATCCAGAAGGACAAGGTGTTCTAGGTGACCCTCTGCCCTTAAATGCCCCAGAAGTGTTAATGTCAGAAATTGAGACAGCCATGCAACATGGCACACACTCTATGGTCAACCCAACTGACTTAACAGAAAGACTAAATCAGCTGCATCATACAGTTCACTCCCAAGTGGTTGAAGCTGTCCAACATGGTATACTACATGAAACAAAACAATGTGACTGCACTCAGTACAAGCCACTACTAATGTTTGTTAGTGGTTCAGCTGGCACAGGAAAGAGTTTCCTGATTGAAGCCATCACTGCAGAAGACAGAGTGTGACAGGCTCTTCAATGTCTGTTGTTGGATTTCGTCCACAGGACTAGCATACAAACATTGGTGGAGTAACATTACAATTGCCTCTTTATGTTGCCAGTCGACCATGGAGAACTGGAGAGTATCATAATCATTTGAGGTTGCATCTCAGCTCCGTTCCATGTTCACAAAGATGCAGTTACTCATTGTTGACTGAAATCAGCATGGTCTTCCAATGTCATGCTTGCTCTGTATTCATCTACGCTCTACAGCAGATCTTAGGTACTGACTTATGGAGTGCCATTTGGTGGCAAAGTATACTTGTGTTGGGAGACCTTTTACAACTTGCACCAGTCAATGCAGAGCATGTATTTACAACTCTGACTGCCAAGCAAGCTAAGAATATCCTCGGTTGCATTGCAGGCTATAACATATGGGAATTATTTACCTATGTTGAGTTGTCTGAGAACATGTGCCAAAGTGGTGATCTAGCTTAAAAATCACTTTTAGATGAAGCTCTTACAGGTTCTCTATCACCAGAACATGTTTGTATGTTAAATGATTGAAAAATCACAGTACATAGTACATGCATAGAAACAGCATGTAATGTCTTCAGTGATATATACCACAAGACAATCCCTATCAAACGCTTTGAAGCAGATTATCAAAATGACTTCTGACCACTCTAACATCGTACAGTCACTAACACCACTATGACAGGTGTTAGCTACATATGCTGGATGTAGGACATTTGCTGCAGACATACAGCAAGACACTACTGAGTTTATGATGGCTGTCATAAACAACCTGGATGAAGACGGCACCCCAATGCGGCAGTACTTCACAGTAACATATGTTACAAAATATGTATGTGTTTCATGTGGTAATTCACAGCGTGAAACCACACAAGACATGCTGTGGATAACTCTCTTTGTCCCTGAAACCAAAAGTGTCAAATTTCGACAGCTATTCACTAATGCTGAATGTAGTCATGCCTGTGGAAGGTGCGGAGGAGGATGCACTCAGTCCATACATCTAAGGAGTTCATCTCAATATCTGTTGCTTATGTTGCACAGATTTGACCCAATGGGCTCAGAGTTGATACTCCTATCACAGATTACACAGCTAGTAGAATAGTCTTCAACCAATCAGTGTTTGACACTCACAGTATAATCTATCACCATGGTCAATCCATGCATTCTGGGCATTACACCTCGTTACTAAGGTGCAGAACTGGATGGTTAGAGGAGACGGCTCTACAACGACTTTTAAACAGAGACTGCCACGGCACTTGAAAAATGCATATCTTCTAATATTGAAGAAGAATTATGACAATCTTCATATTTCAGAAGAATAGGACAAAACATGTTGCATTTTAAAATGACTACTTTGTCCCCAAAAACATTCATGCCTCATTACAATGTTGTATAATGTACGACTCTAAATAAACAATACAATTTCAACAAAATGGTATTCTAATACAGACATTACATACACTGTAACATGTTAGATCTTAGGTGGATCAGTGACTACATGAAAATTGTTGTAGTGGCTTCAACCGTGCCAACAATATTCACAGTCACTAGAGAAACCATGATTACATGTCTATCAAAGATTGCACATCTAAAAACTGAGGACTTACTACTCTCCTCCTCCGTACATCTCTTTAAAAATCCATGTATCAACTCATATAAACAACAAATTGATATGACTTATATGTTCTTAATCTTTGCAAACAAAGAGAACTTCAGTGATTATCGAATAACTGAGCTACCCTTTATAACATTCAGCAAACATTCCACTCTGTCACAGTTGTCTATCAATACTTCAATTTGTCTACTGACTCTTGACATATAGAGAACATCATTCGATCACCATGCAACAGTGTAGAACTATCACGCTTTCATGCGTAATACTAGTATTGTGATATATGTAAAAACAACTACCTTTATTGATAATGCAAGAAGCTGAATTACACAACTGTAAATAATTACCAATTGCTGAATCTCATTTACTGACTCTTACATGTGTTTGCAGATTACTTGTACATAATATAAAAATTTGTATTCAAGTGTACATTGTTAATAGCTAGTTTGATACTTGTACTAAAAATAGTAGTGTAGCACTAAAGTACAAGTGAATGTCTTAGATATTATTCAGCACTATAGTAACAACATTTAATTAACCATAAGTTTGTTAACAAATGCATTTCATGACAGTTTTAGTATTTACAACTTAAGAATTGACATAGAAGCCAATGTAAGAATTGATAATATGTCATTTGTTCATGTAAAATATTATATTTTTTAACTTGTCACATAAGTAATTCTACCGTATGTAAAAAATATTGACAATTGTAAATCAGGCACTGTTGCTGATCACAACAAACTGCATACCTGTTCCTGACAATATTTATGATTACCTCAATTGAGGGTCGGTGGAATTTTCCATTTGGCGCCTAGTCAGTGACATATTATTAAATAATATCAATCAAATGCCACAAAACTTACATTTGTGTAAATTGTACTACTTAGACAGTCAGCATATGTTTTTTCACCCAGCCCAGGAACATCCACATTAGCAGTCACAATTACAACAAAACACTTGTTCATCATGTGTGTAATCACACTTCACAACCTACTGACATTGGTCTAATTAACATAACACACAAGTAATACACTACACATAATTACAACATACAACCATTTTAAAAAGTTACATTTTTTACAAACTCCATTCACATTCATTAGTAAATATACAATGAACGCCACAGCTTCAGCCTGACTATTAGAATTCCAGGTCGAATGTCAGAAACTATCCTCACATAAAGAGTAGTGAGTACTGAAACATAAGTAGAAACACACAACACCTGATTAGTTTCCTATTATATCACACACTTACTCAAATCCATATTATACAGTTACTATATTCTTACATATTTACATATTTGACAAGCAATGATTGCACACATGCAAAGATTGTATTGTGAGACTGCTTCTGTTAACTAAATTTCATCTTGATTAGACCTTTTCTCCATTTGACAAATTGGCAATAAATTTTAAAACCATAACCACCTGTGTCGACTCCTTACTTTAAATACCATTATGACATAAAACTAAGTGTCTATGACTTAAGCATACAAATCAGGTTGACAATATACTGAACAAGGTTTAAAACTGTTTAAAAACATGTTTTATTATTATAGCAATAAGTCACTCCCAAGAATTGTGTTAATGGTCAGTCAATCACCCTATAGAGACATGTGCTACTCAGCCACCCTTGTGCCACAGCACACCCCTGTGTGTGTTCTGTGTGTGTGGTGCTGGGGTGAACTCAGAGTTACGGTTTTTCAACCCTAACAGTGAATTTCCTCCTCTTGTCACTGTGGAACAACCCTAACAAATGCATTAAACGGAATTTCTTGCCTCTAATTTCCCTTCTTTTGAGAATGATATTGAGAAATAGTGAATGCATTCGCCACCGCCACATGATGTCTTGTGGCATAGTAACAGGAGCAGCAACGCAAACAGAAATGCTAACAGTGGCACACATGGTAACACAAGTGAATGAGAACAGAAAGGGTAACGCACACGGTGTGTAGGCGGTAATGGTGTGCCACGTGATGTCTTGTCACATAGTAACATGGTGCCTGTAAATGGAAATGTCAATGGGCATGGTGACACAAAGTGAACAGAAAGAGAAACAGTACAGTACACACAAATGGCAAAAAGTAACAGAAATGCAAGCAAAAATGAAAACGCAAAGGATGACACACGTGGTGGCATTGGGGTGTGCATTGGGATGATCAGCCCTAACTCTCACCCATGACATGTGTAAAGCAGCAGAAGTATAACACAATGGGGTGAGAGTTAGGACCCACGATCCCAATGCACACCCCAATGCCGGTTGGGGGTGGGTGGGGGTGCAAGGGGTTTTCAACCCTAACTGTGAATTTCTCACTTTTGTCGCTGTGGAACAACCCTAACTAATGCATTAAACTGAGTTTTTGGCTCTAATTTCCCTTCTTTTTGAGAATGATAACAAGAAATAGTGAATGCGATGCAGTGGCGGGAGGGCCCCACGCTCCCACCGCATAATGTGGTGGCGGGAGTGCGGGCCCCTTGTGCTCCACGCCCCACCATATGATGTCTTGTGGCATACTAACAGGGACAGCAATGCAAACAGAAATGCTAACAGTGGCGCATATGGTAACACAAGCACAAATGAGAACAGAAACGGTAGCACATGGTGGCGTAGATGGGAATGGTCTGCCATGTGCTGTGTTGTCACATACTAACATGGTGCCTGCAAACACAAATGTCAATGGCCATGCTGATGTAAAGTGAAACAGAAAGATAAACAGTACTGTACACAGAAATGGCAAAAGTAACAGAAACGCAAGCGCAAATGAAAAACGCACAGGATGGCGCATGCGACTGGCAGTTGGGGTGTGCATTGGGATCATCAGCCCTAACTCTCATCCCATGACATGTGTAAAGCAGCAGTATATAATAGAATGGGGTGAGAGTTAGGACCCACGATCCCAATGCACACCCCAATGACAGTTGTGGCGGTGGGTGGGGGGTGCAAGGGAGGTTTTCAACCCTAACAGCAAATTTCTCACTTTTGTCGCTGTGGAACAACCCTAACTAATCCATTAAACTGAGTTTTTGCCTCTAATTTCCTTCTTTTGACAATGATAACGAGAAATAGTGAATGTGATGCGATGGCGGGAGCGCTGGTCCCTTTGGGCCCCACGATCCCGCCTCATAGATGTCTTGTGGCATACTAACAGGGACAGCAATGCAAACAGAAATGCTAACAGTGGCACACATGGTAACACAAGCACGAATGAGAACAGAAAGGGTAACACACATGGTGGCGTAGACAGAAATGGTCTGCCATGTGATGTGTTGTCACATAGTAACATGGTGCCTGCAAACAGAAATGTCAATGGGCATGGTGATGTAAAGTGAAACAGAAAGATAAACAGTACTGTAGACAGAAATGGCAAAAATAACAGAAACGCTAAGCGCAAATGAAAACGCAAAGGATAACGCATATGGTGGTGCAGACATCAACCGTAAGTGAAACGGGTACGGAACCGCAAGCGGAAAGGGCAACAGTAACAGTAATGTAAGCGCACAGGCTGGTTTTCCCCAAAACCTGCATAGAGAAGACAGTGAGTACAAATAATGTATGCATAATAATGAGTATCGGCACAGAAAATGAGATCTTGGAATACTAAATACATAATATCTCAAGAACCGTAGAGACGTAGAAAAACTTTAAAAGTCATATTATTTACAACTGTCCTGGCTAATTTGAATCTTAACCTTGTCAGGGGGCTAAGAAATGTTCTGATGAAAAGTCTGTATCTCTCACCGTTTCGGAGATCACGGGCCCTGAAAGCACGGATAACGCCATAATGTTATCCTATGGGAAAAAGAAAAGTTCTGAGCACCATAACTTTGCCTCCCTGTAATGTTTTTCACCAAACCACTGAAAGGCACATCTGTGGACTGTTGGCTTCTTCCCTCCAAATTTCAGGAAAAAAGACCATACCGTTATTTAGCAGTAGGGTGCCAAAGGATCTCTGTAATGCGTTGTGCCGTAATGTTATCCTATGGGAAAACCGTCAAATTTGGAGTGCCGTACTTTGCCGCCATGTAATATTTTTAATACAACACTGAAAGGCACATCTGTGAGATGTCGGCCTGCTCCTTCCAAATTGCAGCCCAAAACTCCCAATGGTTCTTTGCAGTGCAGTGCCAAAGAATCGCTCCTCACTGTCCCACAGATGAAAAACTACTGTCGCATTTAGCAAAAGCCGCTAGGAATTCGACACTTTCGTGAGCACGAAAGTAATTTGCGAAAGTACTATTTCCAGAAATTTGAAAACATATTTCGTGGTGTTTACCACAAAATAAAGACATGGCAAGCATCCTCAGGGCCCGACTAGGTGAATACAAAAATAATTAGGTTGCTAGAGGGTCTCAAATTTAAATGCCAACCATTTTCTGATCACCAACTGAAAACAAAATGGCAGATTTAAGTAACAGGCCCATTTGCGAAAGTAAAAATGCATTTGCGGCACTGTCGAACTTTTGTTAACTTTTTCGCATTGACTTATAATGGGAAACTGTTTTGAATAACTTTTGAACTGCTTAATATTTTTCACCAAATCTTCAAAAGGCACATTGGGGACCCCAGCCACATGTTCTCTGAAGATTTTGGGCAGGTGGCATAAACCGTATGACCTGATAGGCGCGACCATAGAATTCCAGAAAAAGCATAAACGCATGCACAGATCACACTTAATAACTCCACAGCTGTATATCTGACAGGTACAAAACTTGGCAGATCACAAGGCCTATGGTTCTTGATCATATATTCCAAATTTCAGGCACATCCATCAAACGGTTGCAAAGTTATTAAGGTGCAAAGTTTTGAGGTTTAATATAGAAATGGCTCCTCAACCCTAACTATGGTAGCACTACCGTTACTACATAGTATATATATATGCATATATATATATAATGCCAGCACGGTAGTGCTACCATAGTTAGGTTGAGTAGCACTTTTAAGGTTAAAGGGTGAAAATTTGCACCATAATAACTTTGCCACCATTCAACAGATTTGCCTGAAATTTGGTATGCACAGTTGGGCATGGTAGATCATGGGATCTGCCAACATTCGTACTGGTCAGATATACTGCTGTCGGAGTTATTAAGTAACATCCAAATGCGCAGTGCGCATTTTTGCTCATTCTTTGCTCACACCTACAGGTCGCATGGTTTATCGCGACCGGTCTGAAAATTCAGGAACGTGCAGCCAGTGTCTCTGCTGTGCCTTTTGAAGATGTCATGAAAAATATTGAACAGTTCAAAAGTTATTCAAAAAACAAGTTCCCATTATAAGTCAATGGGAAAAGTTAACAAAAGTTCAACACTTTCGCAAATACACTTTTAGTGTCGCAAATGGCCCTAGTAGTGTCACAAATCTGCCATTTTTTTTTCAGTTACTGATCAGAAAAATGCTTGGCCTTTAAAAATGGGACCCTCTAGGAAAACAATTCTTTTTGTGTTCACCTAGTCGGATCATCAGGATGCTAGCCATGTCTTTATTTTGGGTTGAACACCCCAGAAATATATTTTCAAATTTCTGGATAAAGTACTGTCACAAAGTAGTGCCACACCTGCAACAATTTTGCAAAATTGTGTGAAAGCGTTGCAAATTGCAACACTACTTTTCCAGACTATGGCCAAAATGACAGGAGTTCTTTGCCACCCTGCTGCAAAAGAACGGTTTGGTTTTTGAGCTGAAAACTGGAGGGAAGGCAGTCAACATCTCTCAGATGTGCTTTTGGTGAAAAAATATTGCATTGATGCCAAGTTATGGTACTCGAAATTGATGTTTTTCCCATAGATCTAACATGGTGGCGTTCACCACGCATTTGAGGCTCGTATCTCAGAAACGGTGCGAGTTATGGAATTTTCGTCATGACAATGTGTAGCCCTATGAGCTATGCATTCAGTGAAAACTTAGCCAGGAAACTCATGAATCATGTGAAATTCATTTTTTTTCTATGTCTCATGGTTCCTGAGATGTAAGCAATTTAGTATTCCAACAGCTCATTTTCTGCTCCGAGGCCCATTATTATGCATACATTCTTTGAACACACTATGTTTCTCTATGCAGCTGTTGGGCAGAAACAGAGTGTGCGCTTCTGTTACTGTAACAGTTAATGTTTCAACTTGCATTCGTACTCATTTGCATTACTGTTCCCTGTACGCCTCTGTGTGCATTACCCTATGCATTCTCATTTGTGCTTATGGTTGCATTACTGTTACCATTTGTGTTTCCACTATTGTTTCTGTTTGTGTTTCAGTTTGCATTTTCGGCACACCTTTCGTTTGCATTTGCATTTCTCATTCGGTTTGCATCTTCATTGCTGTAACTGTTACCAGTTGCATTTCCAATTGCGTTACTGTGCCCATGCATTACAGTTTAACGTTTCCATATGCGCTTCCATTTGCTTTTGCATTTCTGTTTCCTTTGGCGTTATTGTTGCTGTTACCATTACCATTTGCATTTACAACTGCGGTAATGTGACTGTGAAGTGTTACAGTTTGCTTTCCATATGTGCTTTCATTCCTGTTTGTGTTTCCTTTGGTGTCATTGTTCATGTTAACTTTGCCACTTGTGTTTATAATTACCGTACCATGACCGTGCATATTCTGGTTTGTGTTTCCATGTGCGCTTGAATTTACATTTCAGTTCCGGTTCCTTTGGCATTATTTATGCTGTTAACATTAACATTTGCATTTCCAATTGCTGTACCGTGACTATGCGCATCATGGTTTGCATTTCCTATGTGTTGCATCTCCCTTTGCATCACTTTGGCATTATTTATGCTGTTAACATTAAGGCAAAAACTCCATTTAATGCATCAGTTAGGGTTATTCCACAGCGACAAAAGTGAGGAAATTCGATGTTAGATTAAACCCCTTGCACCCACCCACACCCTGCCCCCAGCCAGCATTGGGGTGAGCGTTGGGGTTGTCGGTCCCAACTCTCACCCCAGTCTACTATAGTTCACCACCTCAGCTTCTTTACACATGTGACAGGGTGAGAGTTAGGGCCAATGTCCCCAACACACCCTGATGCCTGCTGGGGCAGGGGTGGGTGGGTGCAGGGGCTTTCATCCCTAACATCGAATTTCCTCACTTTTGTCACTGTGGACTCCTGATGACGCAAACTGTGCGAAACCGGTAGAGGTGGTGTCACTCGTTTTACCTGCATGAACTTGTAATTGCGGTTTTCTTATCATTAAAATTCCGCCTTTTTGGAGCTCTGAGTGGTGCGGTCTTTGTTGTTCCAGTGTACATTTGTTTTGACTCACACACTCTGTTCACTGGATGAGCGGTCTTGTAGTTTTATATTCTGTTAACACCATTGCTGACTGTGTGAGAGGTCTTTTGGTACCATGCATTTCTACTTAAAGTTTAACTAGCATAATATACTGTGGTGATTTTCATTATGGGGTATGTGTAATTTTGTATTTCTTGAAACTTGGCTTCCCGTCCAGTGCCCTTTCAGGTAACCATTGCCTCACTACCTGCACGCTGAGGTTGTTTGTCTTTAGCTTGTCTTTTTTGTTTTTATCAGGTTCACCACAACATAACCCAGATAGACAATCTTAGGGTAGCGGGTTCATTCCACTAGGGTGTCAAACAGACGAGGCACATTGATGAGTCTTGGTAGATGAAACAGGTGTATGTTTCTTCTGTTAACACGCTTTGCATACTGTGTGAGAGACCTTTTGGTACCATGCATTTCTGCTTAAAGTTGAACCAGCATAATATACTGTAGTGATTTGCATTATGGGGGTATGTGTGATTTTGTATTTCATATATATATATATATATATATATATATATATATATATAAAATGTATTTATTTATTTAAGAGCTTAACCAGGAAGGCATACTTAGCAGAGTACTGCTTGACTCCAGATGCAACCTAGGGAGGAGAGGAGCAGGGGAACATGAAACAAAACAAAACAGTTCAATTAGGGCATAGACAGATGAAATTACACAATTATTTGGTACTGTATCCATGTACAGAATAGCAGATTGCAAAACATAGAGGAACCAGAACAATAATTTACAAAAGTATACATAGTATACATTTAGGTTTGAGATTTAAACATATAGATGATTTTGAATTTATGGCCATAACCTGTATGCACGTAAGAGCTGTAAACTGGAAGCTGGCCTAGTGGGGCTAGAGCAGAGTGTTAGTGTCATGCACAAAATTAAAATATGCAGAGTTTCACTAAGTTTGCATGAGCCAGTCTCTTAGGCTGGGACAAATTAGCCACAGGTGCAAGGGGTGGAGAAGTGGGCAATGATGTGGGTGTTGAGGCAAGGTGAAGGGACATGTTCCAGATGTCTGCAGGAAGGGAGTTCCACAGTTTGTGCATGAGGTGTCTAAAAGTGGCCTGGTCAACAACAATGGACATATATAGCATAGACATGAGATTGGAGTCTATGTTCCCAAATGGGTACACATGCAGAGCAGGGCTGTTAGGACTGAGGTGAGGTACTCAGTGAGAGATTTGTACCAGAACCTGCCAGGATTCTAGCACAGTGTAACAGTCTGCGATTATAAAGTGATGGAAAATCAAGGCACTATAGAGGTCATAGCAATGTTTTTAAGGAGGGCAGTCTAGAGCAAAGCAACAGAAAGAGTGGAAGAAGGGGTCCAGTCTGGCTAGGATGGACTTGAGCAGCACTGTAGACTTCATCACCATAGTCAAAAATAGGGAGTATCATTTTCTGTATGAGTGCATGGTGAGCTGGCAGCGGATGCACCCATGGTTGCAATATAGGAACCCAACTTGGGGTAGAGCTTTTGTGGATGACATCAACGATGCAGAAATATCAAGGTGTCGGTCAAGTCAGACCACAAGGTATCTTAATGAGGAGCAATCCTCCAGCTAGTTCCCATCCAGGGTGTGGAAGGAGGGGTGGCTTGGAGCTGAAAGAGTCCCTGCCTTGTGCTGAAAGTTACTGAGACAGTCTTCTTGGTGTTTAAAAAGCTGATTTGCACAAAACCAGAGCTGAACATCCTTGAAGTCCTACTGCAATCTAGTTGCCACATCTGCAGGTGTGGGGCCAGATATATACAGAACCATGTCATCAGCATACATGTGGATGGATGTTTGAGGACAGGCTGTGGGCAGGTTGTTTAGGAAGATGGAGAATAAAAGTGGGCCAAGGACTGACCCTTGGGGTACACCAGTGGTGAGTGGGAGTGGAGATGATTTGGAGCAGCCAATTTTGACAGATTGGGACCTGCCTATTACACAGGAGTGGAACCAACTGTTAGACCTGGTGGAGAGCCCTGCTAGAGAGAGCTTGTGTAGGAGGAGGGAGTAAGACCCAGTGTCGAAAGCCTTTGCTAGGTCAACAAAGATGGTCCAGGTGATGTGGCCTTTATCCATTTCAGAGAGAATGAAGTCTATGAACTGGATTAGGGATGTGGGGTGGAGTGGGACTTTCTAAAGCCAGACTTATAGGAGAAAAAGGAGGAGGAGTCGAGCAAGAAAGTGAGTTGACTGAGGGCAAGGTGCTCCTGGAGCTTTGCCAGGATGAGGAGGAGGGAAATGGGGCAGTAGTTTCCAGGGGCAGAGGGGTCACCAAGTTTGGATAGAAAAATGACTGTTATATGCTTCCACTCAGATGGGATGGATGCCAGTGAAAGACAGGTTGAAGAGGAAAACCAGGGAAAGTGATGGAGGTGGCAGAGAGGTAGAGCATCTTGGAGTCAAGACCAGTGGTGCATTTACACTTGGATGGGTTGGGGCAATTAGTGCTTTGAATACTTTTGAGAGGGTTGACCATATAGAAGGAGGGAGCAGATTGGGTATACCTTGTGCAGAGTTTGAGGTGGGGGTGGTGGTTGGCTGGCTGGATGTGAGTGGCCAAAAGTGATGAGGTGCAGGTTGTGAAAACAGAGTTACATTTCATGGCCACTATGAAAGGATCCATTAGGTGGTGTTGCCCTGGATAAGAACTGGGGTGGGAGGCTGGGAGGCGGGGAGAAGAGGATTTTACCATCTTCCAGAATTTTACTGGGTGGTTTATATTGGATTGGAAAGATGTATAGAAGTAAGATGCTTTGGCCCACTGGATTTCCCTAGTACAGGCACTGTGTAGCATGCAGTAAGTTGCATTGGTGTTGAGGAGCCATCAATTTTGTGAGCTTTTCAAGCCTGGTCTCTGGCTCTGATGAGAGCCATGATGTCATCTGTGATCCATGACAGGTGTGCACCCCTACATGGGAACATCGGAGCAGGGCATTGAAGTCTCACACTGCTAGGAATTTAGCCTTAAAATATGCCCAAGCAGAGTCAATAGTGGTAGCCCTGGATAAGAAGGACCAGTCTGTGTTTGTGAGTTCATTTTGAAGTGCACTAAGGTCAAAGGATTTGTAACAGCAGGTGTGTATGGTTTTGGTGGGGGTCTTTTGGTCTAAAAATGTTCCTGACAAAGTAAGTCATGTGGTGGTCACTTAGTGAGTCTGATAACAGACCAGAGGCAATTATCTGGTGTGGTGTGAAGTAAAGGACCAGTCTAGGAGAGAGTGGTTCAGCGATTTTTGGCTTAGGCATGTGGGTTCAGAAATCATTTGGGTCGGTTCAACACAGCCACCTGGTTGTGAATCTTGCAGCTGGCTGGTAAGAGCCAGTTTGAAATCCCAAGGATATGGATCACCCCCCATGGTGCAGGATTTCAATTCCTATAGGAGATCCTGGATAGAGGATGGGTGGGAGTCATAGGAACAGTAGGTACCAGCTATATAAGAGGGACAGTGTGGGAGGTGGATAACTTGCTCAACAAATGGAGGAAGAAATGCACATTGCTAAACTGCAACTTGGTTTGTTTACAGGATGGTCGTGCCAGATGGCTGTGTAGTCTGGGATAGAGATTCCATTGTCCTTGTTATGATGCTTTAGCCAAGTTTCAGAGATTATTAATATGTCAGAACTTAAAGATAAGGCAGTAGGTGGCAACATAGCTAGTTTGGGCAGGAGACTGCAGATCTTTAGGTGTATTTTTAGTCCACATGGAAGCTAGTGCAGGGTGGAGGTTGATTGTGGTCCTGGGTTTGCCTCAATGTCACCTGATAGTAGGAGTAACAGTATTAGCAATGGTTTGGTAAAGGAATTGCCCTGCATCCTGTGGGTGTGTATATATATATATATATACATATATTTTTTATATACAGTGGGGTGAGACATATTCCAGTGAGATAAAGCAAGTAATTTTCACTGCAGTGAAATAAATCCTGATGACATGAGCAGAATTAAAATAAATGCCATTTCTTACACCCCAAACCACACTAAACTCGCACAAAGCTGCGCAACCTCTACAAACCACGTGAATTGTACATTTTGCAACAATGGAGCCCCCACTGTATAAATAGGATATATGATGTGCATTCATGTGATATGGGAAATATGTTCGGTCCTGTACAGTGACCTATAAAACCTCAGTTATGGCTTCACCACTCGTGAATATTCAGAGGTTACTCTAGAGGAGTGAAAATATTTTCCACATCACACTCATGCCTATAATGTATCATATATATATATATATATATATATATATATATATATATATATATATATATTAATATATATATATATTAATATATATATATATATATATATACACACACACATACATACATATACTGTATATATATGTGTGTGTGTAGTATATATATATATACACATATATACATAAATATATATATATATTTACATACACATATATACATAAATACATACATACATATTATATATATATATATATATATATATATATATATATATATATATAATATAAAATATAGATTAGAGTTAGGGTTGAGTAGGCAGTTTAATGTTAAATCCCACATTTTGTATGTTAATAACTTTGCTGCTGTTCAACTGATTTGAACAAAATTTGTAATACATAGTCTCAGATGGCATATCTCTTTATTTACCAATTTGCTTTAAATCAGATTTGTGGTTTTCTTACATTACTGCTTTAAAAATGTATTTTTCACCTTTTTGGCAAATGT
This sequence comes from Neoceratodus forsteri, assembly GCA_016271365.2. Lineage (NCBI taxonomy): Eukaryota > Metazoa > Chordata > Ceratodontiformes > Ceratodontidae > Neoceratodus > Neoceratodus forsteri. Next base: position 1,026,474,070 of record CM028129.1, read on the forward strand.
CAGGGTCATTATTCAGGATTGAACTGCGTGCTCACTGTTTGCCATTTTGGCCTGAGATTTTCAGGGTAGAAAGAGGATATCCTAAGAATAATTCAGCACCAGTTTGATGAAAAACATAATAATTTGTTCAAAGGTTATTCAATTTAGAAATTTTGTATTCTGAGCTTGCACAGTTCAATCTTTGGGATAGATGCACAGTACAAAAGGAATTAGGGTTCACAAAATGGATTTTGACAGCTCATGAAGAGGGATTTTAAAATCCCTCTTCATGAGATAAAATTCCTTTTGTGAACTGCCATCTTGTTTTAATTTTTCCTCAAAACAAAATGTTATAACTCTATCTATGGATGTGTTCTGAAGTAAACAAAGCTTGAGTTTTGTTCAGGTGGATGGCCTCTACAAACCTATGCCTTTGGTTTACTTTAGTCACACAATTCTTGTTTTAAATTTAAAAATCCCTTTTCTTGACTCACTTCCAATCCCTTTTCTTGAGCTATCAAAATCCCTTTTCGTGAGCTGATCCCTTTTCGTGGGCTGTTAAAAATTGCTTTTCATGAGATGATGACCAGATGGCCCTATGTGGTGAAAGGATTGGCTCATGAAAGGATTGTGACACCTCATGAAAGGTTGGCTTGCAAAAAGGATTTTATTGCTTTAGAAAGGGTTAGTTTTTAAATCCCTTTGCAAGCCATCAAAATCCTTTTCAAGAGCTGTCAAGGTTCCTTTTCTGAGATGCTGACCAGATGTCCCTACCTCACAATAAAGGATTGGCTCATTAAAAGGGATTTTGACACTCACAGAAAGGGATTGTATCAGGAAAAGGGATTTTGACAGCTTGCAAAAGGGATTACATTTAAAAATCCCTTTTGCCGGCTCTCATAATCCCTTTTCATGAGCTGTCAAAATCTCTTTTCATGATCCAGTCCTTTTCGTGATCTGTCAAAATCCTTATTTGTGAGGGATGACCAGATGACCTTATCTCACGAACAGGGATTTCTCACGAACAGGCATTTTGACACCTCATGAAAAGAGATTTGGCTTGCAAACAGGGATTTTGACAGCTCATGAAAATGAATTTTGAAGGTTGCTGTTTCTTTGCCAGTTCACTGCTAAGAAACGGTTGGGACTTTTAGCCTGAAATTTACAGGGTACACAGGGAGTGTCCTACAGATGTGACTTATGCTGATTTTGTGTAAACATTTGCATCAGTTCCATAATTATGCCATTCCAAAGTTGAGAAATGTCGCAAGGATAGCATTGTGGTGAACACGGTGCCTTTTGGTGCCTATGTCTCAAAGATGCTTTGAGATTCTGATTTTTCACTAAATGTAGCTTAGTACACATTTAGGTGTAGTAAGTACACATGCAGCTCACCGGCGCAGTGGTTCGATTCTGCTTATGCATCAGCAACCTGGGTTCAGGAACAGACCGGGTTGTCAGGAGGCCGGCCGAGGAAGAAGGATCGAGCTTCTATAGGACTGCTCTCTTCTCCAGGGGAGGGAGGTTGAGTATTCAGTGAGATGGTGACACCTAGTGGAGGCTGGATGATTGCAAGCATCAATGCCAAATTGAAATTAGGGGTGGGTCGGACACCAGTCACCATTGCACATCCCCACCTCTGTTCACAAAAACAAGGGAGAAAATCAGCCTATGCCTGCCATATGAATGAAGATCAGCCCCTGACACCTTGATCAGCCTCAAGGAGCCAGCCCTGACCAGATATTTGTAGAGTGGCCTGATATGGGGTCGGTGCCATGACCCTACTCTCTGGGGTCAAGCCACGGATGACAGGGTGAATGCAGGCATGTCCAGAGGTGAAGGCTGGGGACTGTGACCAGAGCAGATCCTGATGGTTGGCAGGGGACCAAAAGTACAGTAACTGGAAAAAAGTACACATGCAGGTTGCCAGTCCATGCTTACAGCTGCAATGGAATTTTTTCCAAGGTTGCTATGGTTACTGAGATATTGTGCCATTTGCAGCACTTGGATTACTTGGAATGTGTCTAGACCTGTGCTACATCTCTATAATTATAGATAGGTGGGAGCATGTGCCCACATATGAATAGCATTATGCAGTAATGGGACTGTTGGGCCATTCCTTATGAAATAATGGGAGCACAGGGTCCAGAAGGACCTGCTCTCCCACTCAGAAATGACAGCTCATTACAATGTCTGTCTACTTATGGATAGATGGGAGTGCAGGGCCCATAGGCCCTACACTTCTAAACACTGACACTATGGGAGCACAGGGTCCAGCAGTCCCTGTGCTCCCAAAACTATATAAGAGTAAGATTACACTTTCTCAAAAAGTAAGGAAATTCATTGCAAAAGAACTTCATTAATGCATCAATTAGGGTTGAAGCAACAAATGTAGGGAGATGAGGCATTAGGGTTGAAACTCTAACCCCTCACCCTATGATCCCACCCCACTCCCACCCTCCACAGACCAACAGGGCATGGGGTGTGCCTTGGGGTCATCAGACCTAACTGAAATATATTAATCTGTTCCAAAGTTATTACATTTAAAAATGTGGGTTCTGAGCATACTCAGTTCAGTCTTTAGGATAGATACACAGTTTCAATAAAGGATTCCTGTTCCTGAATGGCTAGTTAAAAGGGACTGTGAAAAGGGATTCCTTTTCATAAGAAAATCCCTGTGCATCTGCTGCCATTTTGTTTTCTTGCTTAGCGAGGGTAGAAAACAAAACCTTATAACTTGCCCCAGGGAAGTCTTTTGTAAAAATCAAGGCATGGATTTTGGTGAGGGGAACATCTTCTACACATCCATTCCTTTGATTTTTTTGATTATTTAAAAATGGCAGTTTTAAACCTCATGAAAGGGATCGGCTCACGAAAGGGATCGTGAAGTGGGATGGGATCATGAAAAGGGATCAGAAAGAGGGATTTTAAAGGCCACTGCAAAGAAACAATTTGGAATTTTAGGCTGAAATTTTTCAGGGTAGAAAGGGTTTTCCTAAGGATGTGAGATGTGCTGGTTTAGTGAAACAATTTACACTGGTTCCATACTTATGGGACTTTATAATCCCCTTTTGTGATCTCTTTTAATGAGCTGATCCTTTTTACAATCCCTGTTCTTGAGCTGTGAAAATCCCTTTCTATGAGGGGAGGGCCACATGACCCTACCTCATGAAAAGGGATCAGCTTATGAAAAGGGATTGCAAAAAGGGTTTTAAAAGGGCACGGCAAACAAATGCAAATCACAAATCAGGCATTGGGTTGTCAACCCTAATGTTCACCCCATTCTCATATACTGTATGCATCTCAGCTTATTTACTGATGGAATGGCATAAGCATTAGGGCTGACAACCCCAACACACACACCCACACCTCATTTGTGAAGAGGAAAGAAATGTGAAACCATAATGTTTTTTCTGCTGCTGCCTGCAGTGTGGGGGTGGTGTGCTAGAGTTGGAAACCATAATGCCACATCTCCCTACTTTTGTCACTTTAACCTAAGTTGTGCATTAATAAATGTTTTTGCAAAGAATTTCCTATTTTGGAGATTGGATAATTGTATCCTCATTTGTCTGTGGGAGCGCAGAGCCCTCTAGGCCCTGTGCATCCATTTGCAATAACAGAGGAACAACATTGTTGGCATAGACTTCTATTTACCCCCTCATGTACAACATAATGAAACTTTAGAAATCCCTGCCCAAATGTGATCTGCACCACCGCAATGCCATTGTGCACCATGGGTGCAAAACACTTTGGCAAGGGTCTGAAAATGACAGCTGTCACATTCATGAGGTGGTGGAAAAAGATGGTTATGTTCAAAATTTTGAGTCAGAAGATGTAGTATTGTCAAAGCTGGTGTCAGCATAGCAAAATATCAATGCATGCACATGACATTGCCATTTTACATATTTTTCCCCATTTGCAACATTGCCTTCATAAGACCCCACCTCATTGACAAGGTTAGTGAAAACTTTTCAATCCCTCTCAACAGATGATTTCACCAAATGACTGCAACATTGTCTTTTAAGCTGGATTTGTGTAATTCCATCCACATGAAAAGGCCATATTGAAAAATTTGGTGTCAAAATATGAAGAAGTGGCAAAGTCATGTAGCAAAGTTGAAAACCCCATTGAAATACATTGAATTGCATTTACCTTAGTTTCTCATATTGCAGTTGGTGGTTCCAGTAGCAAGACATATCTTTCATAGGAGATGGGATCTTTACCCTGGCACCTCTTCAGCTGAGTGGATATGTGGTGGGTGTACTGGGAAGTGCTGGGTGGTGGGTACTGGGTGGGAGGTGGTGGTGGTGGTGGTCAGATTGGTGAGGGATAGTTTTCTTTGTTGCATGTAAAGAAAAACATTGAGAGACAGTTTTCTTTTTCAACTGTAGAAGGATCGGGTGGTGCAACTATACACCAGGGATACAAAATATACAGAGGAGAGCAATCAGAGGCTGGGAGGGCCACTACACTGGGGTTAACTATTAAAATTAAATAATAATGGGGATGAGATTGGAGGGTGGGGGTGACACTAAATACCGGGATTAAAACAAACCATAACGAGGATGGGACTGGAGGGTGGGCGGTTCCACTAGACACCAAGGATTAAAACAAACCATGGCAGGGATGGAATGGAGGGCATGGGGTGCCACTTGACACCAGGGATTAAAACAAATCATAATAGGGGTGCCTATGTGTGTGTGTGTGTATATATATATATATATATATATATATATATATATATATATATATTTATTTATTTATTTTCACTTTGGTAACCCAGTAAGTGCACTGGTACCAAAAGCCTATTTCAGTTACACAGGGATTCAAGGGTGGGTGGGGTGCCACTAGACAACAGAGATTAAAACAAACAATAATGGAGATAGGATCAGAGGGTGCGGGTGCCACTAGAAACCAAGGAAAATTAAATATAAGTGCAGGGAGACATTGGGTGCCACTAGGCCCAAGGAAAACATTCCCTAAGGAAAACAGAACAATCTTTTCTGGCAGGCGTCATAGAAAAATAATCTTTTTGTATCATGGCTCACAAAAAAGATTTAAAAGTTAAAACAAAGATCAGTAATTGGAGAAAGGAGTAATATTTTTTCACCAAACCAGCAAAATGCACATCTGCACTCTAGGTCCTTTTGCCCTAGTAATTTCAGGCCAAATTTCCAAAAAGTCTGTCAGCAAGGGCAGTTGACATCAAACAAATAAGAGAATCAGGAACCATCAGACAAATAGAAGAATCTTTTTTATATGAAACAAGTGATGAAAATAGATTTTAATTGTAAAAAAAAAAAAATTCAGGCCATTTACTGCAAAATTTATTGTGGCTAATGAGTCCAGATAAGCAGCATATAGTAATTTTTTCTTGCACTGCAGAATGTAATTTTATAAGCTTTTAAATTTGAATTTCATGTAAAAACTAAAAACAAGATGGCACTCAAATAAAAAGATTTTCCCAAACAAAAAGGTTGTTTTCTACATTTGAACTTTTATTGGAAGAACTGGCTTTGTTTAAGTATTGGGAGAAATATGCATTTATATTAATGAATATGGGGTAGTAGAGCTATAGTATGGTATATTGGTATACAGAGTATCATTTATTCCATTCTTTCTATTTCACACACTGATTTTAGGGGTTGGTTTTCTTTTTTTTCTAACAGAGATGCACAGAGGCTGATGCTGCATTGAATCATCTGTAAATATTTTTTTTCTCTCTTGGTTCTTTGGTCCTAGTGGAAGATGTTAGTTGTTACTGTACTTGGTTGTTACGAGGTTTGTTTTGTTTTATACAACTTGTAGATAATTCAATAAAGTATTCTTATACAAAAGGATGATGTCAATAGGAAAAAGATTTCTTTTTCACTTTATCCTGGTATATTTTTTGGTGCTTACTGACCATGCTCAGAACCACTTATTCAAACTTTCAAAATTAAACAACTTTGGGATGGGTAAATATCTTTTCACTAAACTAGCAAAGGCACATCTGTTGCCAGCCCCTTTCTGTGCAGAACATTTTGGACCAAAATTCTAAACCATCTGGGTGCTAGCCAAGTTGACAGAAATCCTATGCAAACCAATGGAATAATCCTGAAAAAATCTGTCTTTCCACTATTTGTACCTCAGAATCTGCACAGCTGACCAGAACAATGCTTTGTGCATCGAGAGATTTATGATGTGAGACCATGCATCCAAACTTTTGTGCAAATCCATTGAAAGGCTGTGGCGTTAATAAAGTGCAAATATTGGGATTTATATATATATATATATATATGTTCATTGCAAAAATCTCATTAATGCATCACTTAGGGCTCCTATTACAAAGGCAAAAATATGAAAATTCAGTGTTAGGATTCCCTACCCATACCACCCAACTCTATAAAACAACAGGCATCGAGGTGTGCCTTGGGGTCATTGGCCTAACTCTCACCCCATTCTCCTATTATTTACCATCTCAGCTTCCTTACACATAGAGTGGGGTGAGAGTTAGAGCTATCAACCCAAGGCACACCGACGCCTGTTGGTGTGTGTGAGAGTGGGGTGGGGTGGGATAGTAGGTTTAGGAACTCTACAACTGAATTTCCATACTTTTGAGCTGTAATAGGAACTCTAACTGATGCATTAACAGAGTTATTTTGTAATGAATTTCCTTACTTTTTAAGATGGTATAATAGTGTCCTAATTTTACTGTGGCAGTCAGGGGTCCTTCAGACCCTGCACTCCAACTCCTCCATAGATGTGGATATGTATGTAGGTGTGAAAGCATGGGATCTCTGGGCCCTCGCTTCCATGTGTTGAACAACAGTGACCAAACTGTCAGCATAGCCATGTTATTACCCCACCTCACTTACCCCAGTACAAAATAATTGAGAAGTGCAAGGCAAAACTTAATAATGTGCAACTGCAACTCCATTCTGCACCATAGGTGTGAAAATACATTTTGGGCAGGATCTGAAAAATTATAGCTGTACTGTTCATGAGGTGGTGTGAAAAATTTCTATAGTGAAAATTTGGCTTCAAAATTTTAAAAAGTCTGAAGGTTATGCATGTGCATTAAATGAAGTCAATAGACACATGTAACTCTGGCATTTTATGACTTGTTTTACCAGCTTTTCAGCATGGCCTTTTGGGGACCCCACCCCATGAACTCTAGTACTGTTGTTTTGTTAATCAGTCCTGAAAGGTGATTTTGCACTGCATATCTTCCATTCTGCACCACAGGAGTGAAAACACATTTCAGGCAGGATATGATAAATGACAGCTGGACTGTTTATGAGGAGGTATGAAAAAATGATAATGTTGAAAATTTGGGTGAAAATATTAAACATTGTCAGAGTTATGCTTGTACAAAGCAAAGTCTCAATAACCACTCGTGATTCAGGCATTGTTTGGTATTTTGCATCAAATTTTCAACATGGGCCTTTTGGGACCCCACCTCATGAGCTCTGGCAATGTCAACTTGTTAATTTGTTTTGAAAGGTGATTTCATGCAGTGACCATGAAATCACCATTTGGGACCGAGTAACTAAATGACAGTGCCAGTATTTATGAGCTGGGGTCCCAGAATGCCATGTTGAAAATGTGGTGAAAAATAACAAGAAATGGCCAATATATCAACATAAGTTCAAACATTCCTGCACTTTTGGCTCTCAAAGCATGATCCTACTTAATATCTCAAGCATTTAATCAGGATCCTACTTCATGTGATGCCAATACAAACAAAGAATACAAATGTTAAATAAAACACATTTTAAGGGCATTTTCAAGCAGTAAAATGCAGAATGCACATAAGGGTCCCAATAAGCAATCTCCATATGTTGGTTTCTTCCCAGAGTATCATTTTGGGAGCCAAAACTGAAAACAAGATGACGACTATTCAAGTAGGAGTTTTCCATACTGAGCAGGTTTATCATTTTGTTTCATACAGCTATCATGTAGTGCTCACTGAGCAAACTCAGAAACTGTTTTTTTATTTTTATTTTAAATTGCAATAACTTAAATTCTCCTTTTATTTTTTCACCAGCCTAGCAAAATGCACATATGTGGGGCAGTCCCTTTCTGCCCTAATAATTTCAGATAAAAAAAAGTCTGGGCTGCAGGAAAGTTCAAAGAAAAATCCCAGGAAAGCAAATGAGAGAAAACATGTTTTTTACCTCACCATAACTTGGAGACCACACATCTGACTGGAACATAACTTGCCACATCAGGAGATCTACCAACAGGACAGGCATACCCAATGTTATGCACATTTGTTGAATGGTTGAAAAGTTATTAAAGTGCAAATTCTCTCTCTCTCTCTCTCTCTCTCTCTCTCTCTCTCTCTATCTCTCTATATATATATATATATATCTATCTATCTATCTATCTATCTATCTATCTATCTATCTATCTATACACATATACATCTGTGAGCCAGCCCTTTGTACCCTGAAAATTTTACAATCAACATTAAACCATCTGGGCACTACAAGTGTCAGATGTTAGCAAAAACATGGAGAACTAGATGTTGGCAAGTGAAAAAGGATTGTGATCCATTCATACAAAAAAAGAAGCAATTGCTGACAAAGATGTCAAAAGTAGGATAAAACACATTTTGATGGCATTCCTTCATCAGTTACCTTCAGAATCCACCTAAGGAATCACAATGACCAAGAACAGATCTCCTGGTCCCTCTTTAGTATGGATTTTAAAAGCTAAGAGTTTAGCAAAGAAAAAGCTGAAGCAATTCATGAACAAATTTAAAATATGAAAAAACTTTTGGGGGTCATTCCTCCAACAGTTCACTGCAGAATTCACCTAACAGAGTCCCACTGAGCAAGATACATGTGCTGGTGTCTCTGCAGGATATCATTTTTGTGGGTTTCAATTTTTTTTACACAAAAACAGAAAACAGGATGGCAGCAAACGAAAAGGATTTTCTCCTCTTGAAAAAGGATGGCGTCATAATGAAAAAGGATTATTTTTTCATTTCATGCAGCTATTTTGAAGTGCTTACTGGGTATGCTCAGAACTGATTTTTTTAATTTAAAAATTAAATGACTTTAGAATGGATTAATTTATTTTTTACCAAGCTAGCAAAGGCACATCTGTAGTCCATCCCTTTCTATCCTGAACATTTCAGATCAAAATTCCAAAGCATATGGGCACTACAGATGTCAAACAAAACCCACCAAAGCCAATGGAAAAGACTTATGAAAATCAGAGATTTACCCTTTGAGACCATTCATGAAAATATTATGCAAATCCTCCAGTGATCTACCCCTCAAGACTGCACATATAAAATATTATGAAAATCCATTCAATGGTTGGAAGTTATTAAAGTGCAAAGATTGGGGTTTAACAATAAAGGGCCTATTCAATCCTAAATATAGTGACACTACCATGCCACTGTAATTAATACATGGATGGGAGCTTTCCCCATTGAAAAGGCCATCATTTATTTTCCTGTATATCTGTGACTAATCTACTAATTAAAGTTATATACAGTGCCTGCACTAATCAATCAATTACAGTTATATACCTGCATTAATTAAAGCATACCTACACTAATCAAACAATTAAATGTATATACTTGCACTAATAAAGAGTACTGTATACACCTGCTCTCCATTAAACCCTGTGAGGCACCACTAATAGCTCAATTACCAGAGCATTAGGAAGCTAGCGAAACCAATTAACAAGCTACAAAGAATGTGGATAAAAAGACACAGGGCAGGATTCACAAATTGTTCAGGACCTAAGTCCCACTCTGCAACTCCAGTAGTGGATTGAAATTGCCTGCAGCAGCGATGGTTACGATCACAGCCAAGCAGTTGTGGAGGGTATTATGGCTGCTCCCACTGGCTGTAGCAACTTTCTGCAGCTGCAGTGATCTTTCTGGTGACACCACACCAAGCTGCTGTATGTCGTGGAGCCAGTTTTAATCCAACTCTAACTTTGTGAATACCCACCACTGTGGGACTCCTGTAGCTCTGCAAGTGCCACCCTTTGGCACGAGTTTTGCCACAGCTATGGGACTTTCACGGGTTTGTGAATCCTGCCCACTGACACAAAACTCTCCCAAACCCAGAAACACCCAAACTCTTGTTGCATTCACTACACACCATTCCTCCTTGCTCCAAGACACCTTACAATAACCATCCTAATGTATTATATTCAACAAACTATGGGTAAGGGTGGTACACTCAGAAGTACAGTATATCAGTCTTGGGACTAATTAGGACAATAAAGCCACTCACCCTTCAGGCTTGTGGCCTTATAGCCCTAATTTTCCCCTCAATGGGTATGCATCCTTATACCACCCTTACCAGTTATTTATTGTATTATAGGGGTTAAGTAGCCTGTTCAATGTTAAACCCCAAACTTTGCACATTAATATCTTTGGATCTTTGGCACTGTTTGACAACATCAAATGAAATTTGGCATGTTTTGTCTAGTGGGCAAGGTCTTGATTTATGGAACGTTTTGTGTCAGCAGCTTGTGTGGTTCCTAAGATATGCATATGTCATGAAAGGAATAATGCTCAACAAGATGGGTGTTATGCTGGGATAACATCTCATTTTGGGTGGTTGAGCCCTAGGCTGCAGGTCAAGGGCATCCAGCACCCAAGAAGGGATGTTATCCCAGCATAACACTCAACCTGGAGTGCATTATTTCATTATACAATGGCTTGTTTGTTAAAAAAAAAGAAATGAAAATGTGAAAATATGTTTAAAATGTGTTTTTTTGTTACTGTCTGTTGGCAGGTATACTAATTGAAAAAAAGAGTTTGTTTTGTTGTGCAGCAGGTGGTGCTGATGCTACATGACTGGCATGCATGCAGTTTTATGATATGTTTTGTAACTGTTTCTTTGTGGTCTGCTATTCATTCATTTGTTGCTGTATCATGACCTTGTGACTGGTTCTTGAACCCCCATTTATTTCTTTGTTGCAGAGTCATGTGCTATATTGCTTTATTTTTGTCCCTGTGGGGTTTCTAGTTTCCTCCCGAGCCTCCAGCTCTGGTCCTTGTGAGTGCCTGTGGCAGGTGATGGTACACAAAACTGAGTGCCACATGGCAACCTTCTGAAATGGTGGCACAGTTGTCTGTGGTAAAGCATATTGAAATTATGGCACTGGAAACAATACAGCCCAGGTAATGTAAGGACAAAAAGGGGTTTTGTCTTTGGTGTGCTTGTAATGTTAGCGTGGCTGTTGTCATGGGATGGACTCTTACTGTTCCATGGAATGGAGGAGTAGCGGAGGAGGGCAGCTTCAATTTACATTTATTTGTTTAGTTAGTTAATTAGTTAGGCTGTTTCTGTGTAGTTTCTGTGTAGTTTAAAAGGGAGGAAGTAATACTCTGTGTAGAGTGATGAATGTTGTGTGCAGAGTGGGGCAAAGTTAAGCCAGGTTGAGAGTGGTTGGTAGTAAACCGTATAACATACAAAGCTTCACTTTCGGTGATGGCTTGTGCAGTGATTTGCTTAACATTTGATTCAGTCATGACTGTACTAGGACTAGAGCTAAGCTGTTATGCTGTGATAACATCCCAGGTCTAGCCTCAGACTGACCAATCAGAGGCCGGCATTCTTTCTTGCCATTGTATAATTTCTAATAATGTCTAACTTTTTCCTATACTTAACATATTTTTATTTTTTTATCTCATATACAGCCTACATGTAATGGAATTTTCTCCCAAACTTGCAGAACAGATGTGGGATGTCCTAAGCTAGTGGCTTTGAAGGGTGTGATGAAAAATATGAAATGACTCCAGAGCTATAAGGCTAAAAGTTTTGTGTTTTTAATTATGAGCATGCACCATAGCACTTTTGAGTTAACGTTCATCTGCAAATGGAAAATCTAAGGTCAAGGACCGCTTTGGTTTCTCACCACTTGCTTCTCACTTCAGGAAGAATTTTTGTGCTATGAAATCATCATCCTGGTTCTTCCTCTTCAATTGAAAAACATGAAAAATACATAAAAATAATGTATTTTAATAGACACCTGAATCTAGCTAATCAGGATCTGTTTCATTCGATTCTGGAGTTTGTTTTTAAAAACAGTGCTAGAAATACATTTTGATGCAGCCCAAATCCGAGGCTGCCAAGCTTAGAAGAGGAGTCATTCACCCACGTTCTCTGTATGAAAACAGTGGATTTCTTGACTTCTGCAGCTACAGTTGGAACTTGTGCTGCAGGCTGCAGTGAGAAGGAGTGAACTGCCATTTTCTGGTGTCTAGTGGTGCCTTTCTCCATCCAATCAGGGTCCTCTAATATTTTGTTTCCCTGGTGTCTAGTGGACCCCCAACACCATCCCCAGAATACTTGGGTGAGAAGTTTCCTTTCCTGGTGTCTTGTGGCACCCTTCTGCAATCATGATGCCTGTAATATTGTTTCCTTTCCTTGTGTCTAGTGGCACACCCTCCAATTGGAGTCCCGTAATACTTTATTTCCGGTGTCTAGTGACCCCACCCCAATTGAGGTCCCTGTAATATTTTGTTTCCTGCTTTCTAGTGGCCCCCAATCAACATCTCTGGAATATTGTTTGCATTCCCTGGTGTCTAGTGGCACACCACTGTCCAATTGTGGTCCCTGTAATATTTTGTTTGTTTTCCTGGTGTCTAGTGGCACCCCTATCTTCCGATCATCATCCCCATAATTTTCTTTTATTCCCATTATCTTGTGCACCCCATCCTGATGCTGTCTCACTTTGTAACAAAGACAAGGGTCCCTCAATGCATTTTTAATTTTTGTACATCTTTAAGAAAGAAAACAGTCCCTTGATGATCCACCCACCCAACCCCAACCTCCACTGATCCCCCACCACCGTGCATCCCCAAACATCCCACACACACATACTCACTCACCTGAACAGGTCCAAGGGTGAAGCACCACTCTCTGATTGAAGACACGTCTTGCTGCTTGAACCACCGACTGCAATAAGAAAAAGTAAGGTAAATTTGGTTCAGTGTATTTCAATGGGGTTTTCAAGTTTGATGTATAACATACTAACATACTAATTGCCAGCAAATTAGGCCTTCACGGTCTATTGAGTCTGCTCAAACCTCAGATCCCTAGTTGGGTACTGAGGCCCTCCCCTTTGAGTTCCAGAAACCCCTATCATCCATCCCCACCCCCTGGGACAGGCCATCATCTGATACATCCTCTTTCTGTGTCTGTCCCACCCTCTCTTGAAGCCCTCCACTGTGGATCTCTGAACCAGCTCACAAGGCAGCTGCTCCAAGGATCCACCACCCCTCAGTGAAAACCTCCTCCTCTTCCCCTCACCCTTCCACCTTCCAACTTTAAACCATGCCTCTGGTGATGCCTCCCTGTTTTAGTCTAAGATCCCTCCATGTTTACTCTATTTATTCCCTTGAGGTACTTGAAGACTTCAATCATGTCCCTCCCATCTCTCCTCTCCTCCAATGAAAACAGGCAGAGCTCCTCAAGTCTGACCTCATACATCAAATCCCCTAGTCCTCGTGATCATCTTAGTTGCCATCCTCTATACCCTCTCCAGGAGCTGTATGTCCCTCTTCAGTGTGGTCTCCAGTACTGTACACAGTGCTCAAGGAGTGGTCTAACCAGTCCATTGTGCATAGGCAGAATCACTTCCTGCTCCTAGAGGTGATCCCCTTATGATGCATCCCAACATCCTGTTTGCTTTGCTAGCTGTTCTCCTGCACTGCTCAGAGTTATTCATACATGCATCCGACATGGCCCCTAGGTCTTTCTCCCTGTTAAGCCCTCCAGCACCACCCCTCCCAGGGCGCACCTGTGTTTTGGGTTTCCCTGTCCAAGATGTAACACCTTGCACTTGGTGATATTGAAATTTAATTTCCATGTGTGAGTCCACCTTTCCAGGGTGTCCAGGTCCCTTGCAAGGCCAATCTCCCTCTTCTCCCTCAACTACTGCTCCCATCTTGGAGTCATCAGCGAAGAGACTCATTTCACATCCTGTACCCTCCTGATGTTGATATGTATGCATTAAACAGGACCAGACCCAGGACTGAGCCCTATGTTACCCCCACTACCACCTCACTAGGGTTCTAGAGCCCCCACCAACCATTACTCTCTGAGTGCATCCGTTAGCCAGTTTTCAGTCCATCTGACTATCGAAGGGCCTATTCCCAACCCGTCAGTTTCTCCACCAGACCATTGTGGGAAATAGAGTCAAATGCCTTGCTGAAGTCCAAGAATAATGAATCCACAGGCTTTCCCCATCCAGTTCTGATGTTACCCATTTTAGAACTCCACAAGATTGGTTTGACACGATCTACCTAGCACAAACCCATGTTGCTGACTATCCAGACCTCTCACCTCCTCCAACTGCACCCCAATCGTTTCTTTAGTATACTCTCCATTAAATGTCCCACCACCAAGGTCAAACTGATGGGTGTAGAGTTACTGGTACTTCCCTTGACCCCTCTTTATGGATTGGCACCACATGTGCCTCTCACCAATCCCTAGGTACCCTCCCTGTCTCAAGTGACCTGTTGAAGAGCTCTGGCCGGGTGCAGCCAGTATGTCTGCCAATTCCTATAGTACTCTCGGATGAATGTCATCTGACTCAGGAGATTTATCTTTCTTTAGAGCCTTAGGGCTAACCACACCCTTTCGGTGGAGATAGCACCATTCTTCCCTCCACCTTACTGGCCTTTTTATCCTTATCCTGATCTGACACTCCTGGGGTACCTCTCCCTCCCTGTTGCTCCATTTCTATTGCTCTCCTGATCCCACTCACTACCACTTCTATCCCATTATGCCTTCCTTTGCAGATATCCCATCCCTCCCTGGTGAAAACAAAGCCAAAGTATTCATTTAATACCTCTGCCTGGTCCCTACCTCTTCCACCCACCCTCCTTCTGATCTCAATCTGCCAAGATGGCTCTTAGTCTTTCTCTGATCCCCAATGTACTGGAAGAATCCTTTACCCTCCCATATCCCTGCGCCAGCTGTTGTTCTTTACTGGACTTTGCTCCTCGAACCATCCGGTGGCTTTTCTAGATGCAAGATGGTACTTTTCCTTTTCCCTATGCCCTCTTGTTGTTCTATATTTTTGTTGGTAGTCTTCTTTCTCTGACTGCTACCTGAACCTCACTGGACTGCCAGCATGATTTATGTGACCTTGCTCCCTCGCTTCACCTTAGTGCAAGTCCTGACTGCCTCATGAAGTCCCTGTTTCATGAACTCCCATCTTTTTCCACATTTATCATTGTTGTAATCCCTTCAAGTGATCCTTGAGAATATTTCCATGCCCACAAAGTCTGCCCCTGAAGTTCAGTGCCAGTGTCCTAGATCTCTCCTCCCATGCTTATTTGAAACCAGACACTATTGTGGTCGCTCCCAGTCAGGGGATCCTCTACAACCAGGTCCCTTGCCAGATCCCCATCCACCAGAACCAAGTCCAGGACATGCCCCTCCCTTGTGGGCTCCATCACGTGCTGTGTTAGAACACATCCTGGAGGCCATCCAGCAGCCTCTGCTCCTTGGCCACCTTAGAGGACATGGTTCCCCAGCTTGTGTGGGCATATTAAGGTCCCCATCAACACCACTCCCTCCCTTTTGGTCCACACTGGGCAATGATGTTGCCCAGCAAACATCCTCCAGAACATCACCCATCCTGGGAGGCCTATATACTACACCCAGTTTGACCTTACCTCCTGCTGGGGTTCATAAGGTGACCCTTAAGGCCTCCATGTTTTCCTCTGCCTCTTCTACCCTAGCAATTTCTATGTCATCTCTAATGAACATAGTCATCACCCCTCTGCTCTCCTTTCTATCCTTCCTAACTTGGCCATGTTTGCATATTTTGACACCAAATTTTCAACATTGTCATTTGTGGACCTCTCCTCATGAACAATGTTTGTGGAATTTTTATAAATCATGCCAAAAAGGTGATTTTGCAGTCCTTTGGCAAAAATCACCTTTGGGCAGGGTGAAACTTTCACTACCCTTATTCATGAGATGGGATCATAAGAGGGCTATGGAGAAAAATTTGGGGTCAAAATATGTTAAATGGCAAACTTATGTGCATACATTGAAATTTTACTATGCTGTCTTGTAACTTTGGAAATTGTAAATATTATGACACCAAATTTTCAATATAGTCATTTTTATAGCACCTCATGAACATGAGAGCTGTCATTTTCAAATCTTATCCAAAATGTGTTTTTGCAACGTAGCTTCTTAAGACCTCACCTCATGAACAAGTGTGGTGAAAATGTTCAAATCTCACTGAAAGGTGATTTCACCAACCAGCTATGAAATAATCTTTCATGCCAGAGTTGTGGAATTTCACCACATTTGTTAATGAGGTGGTGTCCCAAAAAGGCCATGTTGAAAATGTGGTTTTAAAATATGTAAAAATGTCTGAGTTATGCATCAGAGTAGAAAACCCCACTGAAATACATTGAATGGCATCACTGCACCTTGGTTTCTCTATGGTAGTTGGGGTTCCAAGAGCAAGATGTGTCTTCAGTCAGAGAATAGATCTTTGCCCTGTGATCTATTCAAGTAATTGAGGGGTGTGGGCGGGCAGGTGTGGGGTGGTTAGTTCTGAGAGGAACCATTTTCTTTACTTCAGATTGGAGCAGCAATGGGATGGTGGGGTGCTACTAGACACCAGGAAAGACAACAAAAGTAACATAAATGATGACTGGAGGTGGTGGGTGCCACTAGACACCAGAGAAAGATGATTAAACAATGGGGACAACAATTGAAGGATTGGGGTGCCACTAGACACCAGGGAAAGATTATTGAACTACAGGGATGGTGATTGGAGGGTGGAGGTTACCACTAGACACCAGAGAAAGATTACTAAATTGTGGGATGGTGATTGGAGGGTAAGGATTGCCACTAGACACCAGGGAAAGATCAATTAACTACCAGGATTTTATTTGTTTGTTCATTTATTTATGTCTTTGATAACCGGTAGGTGAGCAGACCCAAAGGACCAATTTCAGCCACAACCCACACCAAACAAGATGGCAGCAAAAACAAAACTGGACATCAGTAGTTGTACAAAAATATGTATCCAAGCAGCAATACAGGTACATGTATAGGGTGCTGAAACAAACAGAATACAGGGAGAAGAAGCATAAGAGTAACAGTATGTAGTTCTAACTGTACAGAGCAACAGGTTTAGTACAAATAAACAGAAATAGGTTTATGTACAAGGGCTAAGTGTAAATATCAAGCTATATAGATATATATATATACAGTGACTTAGTTGAAGTGTAAGATAACATCATACAATAATTCAGCAGTTTTCTGGTCAGGTACAGCCCTGATCAACCCTGGGAAATATGGTAGAAATGGGCACCAGAAACATACATGAGTGCAGTCAGGACTAGGGAGCATGGGATGGAGGATGATGAGATACAGATCAGATAGAGAGAGGCAGGGCAGGAAAGCAGACAACTATAGGGGCTAGGTGGACCATGGACTGAGGCATGGCCTGGATAACAGTTACAAGAAGATTCAGTCAGGAGCCAGGCTCGTAGGTTTTTTGAGGGACACGTGAGGAGGGGAGCATATGGATAGTGGGAGCCTGTTCCAGAGTGAGATGGCAGACACAGAAAAGGCTTTACTACCCATGACAGAATGGGCATGTGGGACTTCCAGGGGAGGAGTGGAGGAAGTCCTGAGGGTTCTGGGAGCTACCTTATCTATGATTAGTGAGGAGAAAGGGGACAGATGACAATTCCTAAGTGAGTTATCAATTAGGCTGGCCATGGCAAAGTTGAAGCATCCGTGAAGGTTTGGCCACCCTATGGTTTTGTAGAGTGTGCAGTGGAGAGTAGAAAAGGTGCTTGGAGAACAAAGTGGCAGATGGAGCTGTACATAGTATTGAGACAAGAGCAGAGAGGAGGCAGCAGCAAAGCAGTAGATGGGGAACAGTAAAGGAAAATTTGGTAGGGAAAATGATGGAATCACTTCTGAAGGAAAAGATTGTTGAGTACCTAGAGTTCAGTGGGGCACAGGACCCAAGGCAGCATGTATTCACAGCGGGAAGGTCATGTCAGAGAATCTAATTGATTTCTTTGACTGGGTGACCAAAGCAGTAGACCAGGAGGGGCTGTGGACATGGTCTACCTAGATTTTAGCAAGGCATTTGACACAGTCCCACACAAAAGATTAATAAACAAATTAGCCAGCCTGGGAGTGGGTCCCAGGGTGGTATCCTGGGTAAAACACTGGTTGGACAACAGGACACAGCAGGTAATAGTAAATGGAGACCACAGTGAAGAAAGGAGGGTTACTAGTGGGGTACCGCGAGGTTCAGTCCTTTTAATGTCTTTATAAGTGACATTTGAGAGGGACTGAAGGAAAGTATGTCTCTTTGCAGATGACACAAAGATCTGCAACAGGGTTGATACACAAGGTGGGGTGGAAAGGATGAAAAGGGACTTGACAAGGTTGGAGGAATGGTCAAATGTATGGCAGCTTAGATTCAATGCAAAGAAGTGCAAGTAATGCACCTGGGAAAAAATACCCAGGGGAAGAGTACACAATGGGAGTGAGATACTGACAACAACAAAATGGAAAGGGACTTGGGGGTAGTCATATCAGATTACCTAAAGGTGGGCCAGCAATGTGAGAAGGCAGTCAGGAGGGCTGGGGGATACTGGGATGCATAGGGAGGCATCACCAGTAGAAAACAAAACATTGTTGGCCCTCTGTACAGACAGTTGGCAAGACCACATCTGAGTACTGTGTACAGTTCTGAGACCCATCTCCGCAAAGGACATAGACAGGGTGGAGGCTGTCCAGAGGAGGGCAACCAAATGATGCAGGGTCTATCAGAAGACATGAAGAAAGACTAAAGGAATTAAAGATGCATAGCCTTGAGGAAAGGAGGGAGGGGGGACATGATAGAAACTTTAAAATACCTCAAGGGAATCAACAAAGTCCAAGAGGGTAGCATCTTTCAGAAAAGAGATTGCAAAACAAGGGGCACAATTTGAAGATAGAGGGGAACAGCTCAGAGGTAATGTGAGGAAGTATTTCTTCATAGAGAGGTTGTGGATACATGGAACAGCCTTCCTGAGGAGGTCATAGAGTCATAAACAGTGGGGAATTCAAGAATGCATAGGACAGACATAAGGCAATTCTAGTGGGGTAGGAAGAAGTAGGCTGTTGGTTAACTAGGATCTGCAGCTTATCCTTAGGTAGGGAAATGGGCAGACTAGGTGGTCCAAGTGGTCCTTATCTGCCATCAAATTCTATGTTTCTATGTAGTAGTAAATCAAAGGGAGGCGGTTACCTTGCGCCACAGCAAGCATGGCTTCCTAAGACAGAAATTGCTTGGTTTTGTAGGCTGCACCAAGCATTTGGTTTATTTTACTTATCATGTTTGTTATGTGTTCAATGAATACAAGGGAATGGTCAAGGATCACCCTAGGTATTTGAAAGAGGAGACTGTGTTGAGTGGTGGACCAGCTGGGGAGTGTATGAGTTGGGATGTTTTTGATCTGGCGACCTTGGTGAGAAAAGGCTTTGAGCCAAATAGCATGGCTTTGTTTTTGTTTGGATTAACAAGTAGTTTCCTGCAGAGGAACCAGCCATGAACAGCACCATAGTTAGTGGTTAGGATGGATGAGAAAGACTCAAAGGAGTTATCACTGTGGTATAGTATCAAATCATAGGCATAGAGGAGTGCTTTACAGTTATGACTTTCAGTGGGAGGCATTAATGAACATAGAGAACAACAGAGGGCCGAGTACAGAGCCTGTGGGACTCCAGTGCAAGTGGGTAGTGAGGCAGAGTATATTTCTAATCAGAACAGATTGGGACCTATTAGACAGGTAGCTGTGAAACTAAGCAGCAGTGTCTGGTTGAGCAACCGAAATGGCGCGGGGTGGACTGAAGGAGGTGAATGGTCAGCCAAATCAAAGGCCTTATTAGGTCTATAAATACTACACCTGTGGCCTTACCTGTATCCATGTTTCTCAGGACGTGGTTGGAGAAAAGGGTGAGGGCAGAAGAGGTGCTATGATGTTTATGGAAACAATATTGGAGTTGACACAGAATGTTATATTTTTCCTGATGCTCAGACAGTTGGTGGTAGATTATTTTTTCCAATAATTTACTGAGGTGAGGGAGGATTGAGATGGGTCTATAGTTTTCCAGGACAAGGGGTCTCCAGCTTTGTATATAGGTACCACATGTGCATGCTTTCATGAGTTAGGTACTGAGGATGTTGAGAGTACCAGGTTGAATATAATGGTCAATGGTTTGACAAATGGCTGGGGAGATGAGTTTCAGAAATGTTGGGAAAGCCCACCACTCCAGGGCTACCCTGCTAGAAGAGTCTTCAGTAGTTTGATGGTAACACCATGGCTGATGGCCCTAAAGTAGAAAAATGGATGAGTGCTACCCTCTGCTGATGACTGGGAATAGCAGGGAGTATTTTCATGGCTAGTGGGAGGTTGGGAGGGAAGCTTGCTTACGTGAGGAGTTAGGTCTGTGAACATAGTATTGAAAAGAATCAACAATTTTACAGGGTCAGAAATGGGACCTGAGGCTGATGCAAGCTGAGTAATTTGCTTGTTGGATTTTGGATTTAGGAGGGACCAGATGGGGACCAGAGTGTGGGAGGTGCCACTAGACACCAGTGACAGATCAATTAACTACAGAGATGGTGACTGAGGGTGAGGGGACACTAGACATCAGCAAAAGATCATTATACAATGGCAAGAAAAATCCTGGACTCTGACTGGTCATTCTTGGGCTGGACCCATGATGTTACCCCAGCACAACATCACGGGTCTACTCTCATCATTATGGCTGCTTTCATCATTATTCTGATCCCCTTTCTTGCATCTCTTCTTAAGAAACAAAAATATTTTTCCACTCTAATAAAAACATTCTTTAAAATTATTGTTTTATTTTATATATAACAGTGAGCCTTTGTATAATAGCAATAATGCCCTCCGGTGTGTGTGTCATTTGGGATAACGTCACGCCTCGGTTGTTGGACTCACTGCCTGTGGCTTCGTGTGCCCAACCACCTGAGGCATGACTTTATCCCAGCACAACACAACCCCTATTGGGCATTATTGCTTAAATAAATGATGGGATGGTAATTGGAGGTGGTGGTTGTCACTGGACACCAGGGAAATATAAATTCATTTCTGGGATGGTAATCAGTGGATATGGGATGCCACTAGACACAGGCAACATTACACAAATACAGGGATGGCAATGGGGAGGCACCCTAGACAACAGGGACATGGCAACTCACTGCTCTCATTGCAGCCTGCAACATGAGTTCCAGCTCGTAGCTGAAGAAGTCAAGAAAGTCCTGCTTTTCCCAAACAGCTAATGTGGAGTGAGCTGCTCCTCCCTAAGCTTGGCAGCCTGAGTTTTGGGCTACTCAGAAAATGTATTTCTTGTATTCTCTTTCAAAAACAAACTCTAGAATGTTGTTAACTGGTCCCTTTAGCTAGAGTCAGCTGTTTGTTTTTTAAAATGAAATCATGTTGCATGTATTTTGCATGTGTTTTTACTTTTGAGAGGGGAAATAGAAAATAATGGTCTCACAGCACAAAACAAAATGCTTCACACAATGAGACGAAAGTGGTGACAACCACAAGAAGTGTCCTGCAACATCAGTTTTTCATTTCACCCCATAATGTTAACTCAAAAAACCCATCATGCTGCCTAGAATGGAAAACAGAAAACTTTAAAGCCTTATAACTATGAAAGCAATTAGTATTTTTCACCAGAGCTATCAAAGGAACAACCTTAGGACATGACACATGTCCTATGCAAGTTTGAGGAAAAAATTCCATTCCATGTAGGCTGTAGGTGAGAGCAAAAAAAAAAAAACAACATGTTAAGTATAATGGCCCCCATGCCCAGCAACTGTACACCTGCTCATTTTTCATTCTTCTCTACTCTGCTATACCCTAATATACGGCACATTTAGAAAACACTGGAGTTTCATTCATTTAATTCACTTCCCACTCTGCATTTCCATAGGCACCTGCATTATCAATCCTGCTCCACTCTACTTCTTTGGCTCTGGTTTTGATCTGCCATATCCCCATCCCTCTCCCCTACACACACACACACACACACACACACACACACACACACACACAGCCGCACCTCTTGCTCATCTGCTCCCTCTCTCATTCCATTTACAAACCTGCATAATAAATTAAATGCAATATACAAGAAATAAATTAATAACTGAGGCAAAACAGCTCTCCAATGATCTCTCCAACTCCATCACAGAAGGGTGTAGAGTAAGAAAAAGTATAAACAGCCATGTGTAAGCATGAGAGTGGAGAGTTAAAATATCGGTGGTGGGACTCAAACCTATGACCCTGTAGCATTAAAACTAATGGGTTAAATAACCTTCTATGTCTGTTCAATCCAGGCTGGTGACCACTCCTCATGATCAATGTTTCTGAATGTTGCAAATCACACCCAAAAGGTGATTTCACAGTCCCTTGGCAAAATCAACTTTCTATTGGGATTTGAAACTTTTCACTGCCCTTATTCATGAGGTAGGGTCATAAGAGGGTTATGGAGAAAATGTATGGTGGAATATGTTAAAATAGCAAAGTTACATGCATACATTTAAATTTTACTGTGTTTGCTTGTAACTTTGGAAACTGTAAATATTTTGGCACCAAATGTCAGATGTTTGTTTTTAAAATGAAATCATTTTGTATGTGTTTTGCACATTTTCTTCACTTTGAGGGTGAAACAGAAGATGGTGGTCTCACAGCACAAAAAAAAATGCTTCATGCAGTGAGAAGAAAGTAGTGAAAACCAAAAGAAGTGCCCTGCAATATACATCTTTTCATTTCACCCCATAATGTTAACTCAAAGAACCTACTGCATGCCCAGAATGGAAAACACAAAATGTTAAAGCCTTATAGCTCTGAAAGTGATTAATATTTTTCACCAGAACTATCAAAGACAAACCTTTGGGACATGCCACATGTCCCTTTCAAGCCTGAGGAAAAATTCCATTCCATGTAGGTTGTAGGTGAAAGAAACATGTTAGGTACATCGCTCCAGCAACTGTACACCTGCTCATTTTTCATTTCTCTCTACTTTTTGCTACCCTAATATGCTGCACATTTAGAAAACATTGTAGCCTCATTTATTTAATTATGTTCCCACTCTGCATTACCATAGCCACTCTGCATTATCAGTGCTGCTCTGCTCTACTTGTTTGGCTCTGGTCTCGATCCATCCCCCAGTCCAACATACACACACACTCACACACACACACCAGCACCCTTGCTCATCTGCTCCTCTGTCATTCCATTTAGAAACCTGCATAATAAATTAAATGCAATGTGAAAGAAATAAATTAATAGTTGTGCTTGTCACAGGTGGCTGAAGGAAATTGTTATCTGTGAAATTAACAAAGTGTAGAAAGATTTGCAAAGTAGGGGAGTGGCTTATAGAAGGAGGCAGGTTAAAACCAGATTTAAACACTGCCCTAGATAGCTTCTGCCAGAGAACAGGCAGAGCACCAGGAGGAAGGAGCTGCTGGTATAACTAAATGTCTCTACTGGGACTATATTGCCCTCCTTCCTCCCTCCACCCCCACACACAAAGCAAGTTCTACTTTAATAGGCACAGGATTTGACTGACAACAGGAACTTCCTGTTTGGAAGCAGGAAGTGAGTGATCACACAGTCACCAATGACTCACCATCCTAGAAGGGCAAGAGTAGATCTACATCCCCCATCTGCTGGAGGTCTGACTCTGAGCAAGTAAGGAGACTACTGAGAAATGTAGGAACTTCTGTCTCAGAACAGGAATATCGGAGCAAAAGGGCACAGAGGCAGTAAGTAAGTAGGGAGAGGAAAGAAAAAAGAAGAAGAAATAAACAAACAGAGGAAAGAGTAAGTATTCCAAACAACAGTTAAGGGGCCAGAAATAAGACATGATGGGAGTGGTGTAGTGCAGTGGCTGTGAAGCAGCAGTCTTCCAGGAGATGTTCTGGAGGATGCAGTGTTGTCCCATCTGCAGGCACCTCTCTGGGCTGAGGAAGGAGGTTGCTCATCTCCAGGCTGAGTTGGACAGTATTGTGGGACCTCCTTTCCCACCCAGGGACCACCAGGGTCACTGCTATTGCCTCAGAGGTTGCCAAGAAGGAGGAGCTGCTGGACGCAGGGGCTCAGGGAGGGTGAGGGTGGTGGAACAGAGGGCATCCTCCAGTTGTACCTTCCACAATTTCTATGCCATTCTGGAAAGTGTGGTTCCTCTATGGAGGCACCCACAGTGGAGACCAAGGAGGATGCTGGAACCTCCACAAAGGAGACCCACAGGAGGGTGGCATGGGACCCACAGGTGAAGGAAACAACTCCTGGTGGGAGATTCCATTGTTCAGAAGGTAGAACTGGGGAGGAAGGGAGAGGAGGGAGGTGGGTGCCTGCCTGGCACCATGACTTGAGGGACAGGGAGGAATCCCCAGGATCGCAGGAGCAGCTGCACAGGGAGGGAGCTGGATGTCATTGTTCACCTAGGGACAAATTACCTGGCTAAGAAAGGGATTAGAGCAGTGCAAGAAGCTTTTTGTGGAGATGGGAGGGCTTAGACAAACAGCACGCATGGTAACCTTCTTGGAGGTGCTGCTTGTTCATGGACAGGTGGAGGTTAGGGTGTTCCACACCATGGGATTCAATCAGTGGTTGAAAAACTGGTGCAGAGCTCAGGGATTTGGCTTCCTTGGGGACTGGGGACCACCTGGTGGATGTTGGCTTATACTGGCATGATGGTCTGCATCTGTCCAGGAGGGAACCAGGATCCTTGGTGATAGGTTTAAATGCTTCACTGGCAAGCATTTAAACCAGCCAAGGGGAGAAGCACTGAGAGGAGCAGGGAAATGCTAGCTCCCAAAAACAGGGTACTAAGTGAGGTAGACACCAACATAGAGATGTCAATAGGGAGAAGTGCAGGGTAAATGTAGAATGTGACAAATGCAATAAGGATAGGGATAGGGCAAAAAGGGGTAAGGCCATCAGGAAATGGAGGGTAATGAGTACTAACGTCATAGTCTGGGCAACAAGCTCCCTGAACTGGTGGCCTTGATGGAAGAGGTATGCCTGGATATCGTAGCAGTCACAGAAACATAGTACACAGAGAACCATGACTGGATGTTAACATACCAAGGTACACAACCTACAGGAGATAGGAAGGGGAGAAGAGGAGCGGAGTAGCTCTCATGTAAGGAAGGGATAAAAGCAACTGAACAAAAGAGTAAACAGGAAGGAGAAGAGGCACTGTGGTTCACCACTGAGACTGAAAATGGCACCACAATCTGCACAGGGGTTGTATACAGACACCCATGTCAAGTGGAGGAATGGACAAGGATATGATAGAAGGCATACTTAGGATGGCAGAGAAAGGGAGATACTATTGATGGGGACCTTAATATGCCAGATGTTAACTGAGCACCTTGCTGCAGCCACGCCCAAAAGCAGGGCTATTCTCGATGACCTTCAAGTGGCATGCCTCAGATAGCTAGTTTTGGAACCTACTCATGAGGAAGCAATCTAGACCTCAGTACTTCAAATGGGGACAGTGAGAGGATCTCAGATCTAGAAGTGGGTAGCCATTTGGGAACAAGTGACCACCAAACAGTGTGGTTCATGATAAACTCAGCTACAGAGTCAAACCATACAAAAGCGAGGGTTCTGGACTTGGGAGGGATGACTTTGGCAAGATGAGAGAGTGCCTTAGAAAAGTACTAGCAAACAGGCTAGAAGGAGGGGTGGAGCAACAACGGGAATATCAAAACTGCCATCACAGAGGCAACAAGCCTTTGTGTGAAGCAATAAAGAAATCAAAATGAAAGAAAAGCCACTATGGTTCTCAAAAGAGGTGGCGGTGAAGGTTAGTGAGAAAAATATAGCATTTAGGAAGCATAAGGAAACACAGAAGGAGAAGGACATAAACTGTACCAGTTAATGCAGAAGGAAGTGGGAGGATAGTCAGAATAGCAAAGGCCCACACTGAGGAAAAGATAGCCAACCTCGGTTAAGAAGGTGGATAAAACGTTTTATAGGTATATCAGGAAGTGCAGAAAGACAAAGGGAGGTATAGTGAGGCTGAATAGAATGGACAGTGGGTGGGCAGAGAAGAACAGTGAAAAAGCAGGGATGCTGAATGAATACTTCTGTTCAGTATTCACAAGGGGAGGTGGGGGGTGTCTAGCCAATTAACAGAAGCACTCTGATGGGGGTGGTGGGGTTCGATCCCAGTCCTTTCATAGAAGAAAGGATTCTTAAAGAACTCTTAAAAACTGATGGTGGACAAAGCAATGGGGCCAGATGGAATTCACCCCATAATTTAAAAGAATTAAGCAGAGAACTAGTGACACCACTGACTACCCTTTTAACAAATCATGGGAGGATGGTGGTACCTGAGGACTGTAGAAAGGCAGATGTGATTCCCCTTCACAAAGTGGGACCAAGACAGAGGCAGGAAACTACAGACCTGTCAGTTTGACCTCTGTGGTAGGAGAAAGTGATGGAATCACTTCTGAAGGAAAGAATTGTTGAGTACCTAGGCCAGTGGGCACAGGACCCAAGGCAGCATGGGTTCACAGTGGAAGGTTATGTCAGATGAATCTAATTGATTTCTTTGACTGGGTGACCAAAGTAATAGACTAGGAGGGGCTGTGGACATGGCCTACCTAGACTTTAGCAAGGCATTCGACACAGTCCCACACAAAGATTAATAGTCAAATTAACCAGCCTGTGAGTTAGATCCAGGGTAGTGCTGGGTAAAACATTGGCTGGACAACAGGACACAGAAGGTATTTGTAAATGAGTCCACTCTGAAGAAAGAGGGGTTACTAGTGGGGTACCACAGGGTTCAGTACTGGGTTCAGTCCTTTTAATATCTTTATAAGTGACATTGCAGAGGAACTGGAAGGAAAAGTATGCCTCTTTGCAGATGACACAAACATCTGCAACATGGTTGATAACAAGGAGGCATGGAAAGGATGAGAGAAGGACTTGGCAAGGTTGGAGGAATGGTCAGAAGTATGGCAGCTTAGATTCAATGCAAAGAAGTGCAAAATAATGCACCTGGCAAAACAAAACCCAGAGGAAGATTACATTGTGGGGAGGATGAAATTATTAACAATAACAAAAACGTAAAAGGGACCTGGGGTAATCATATCAGATTACCTTAAGGTTGGCAAACAACATGAGAAGGCAGTAGGGAGGGCTAGGGCATACTGGGATGTATTGGGAGAGGCATCAGCAGCAGAAATAGGAAGTTGTTCTCCCCTGTACAGACAGTTGGTGAGACCCCATCTGGAGTACTGCATCCAGTTCTGGAGACCCCATCTCTGCAAGGACATAGACAGGATGGAAGAAGTTCAGAGGAGGGCAACTAAAATGGTGCAGGGTCTGCAAGAGAAGTCATATGAGGAGAAACTAAAGGAGCTTAATATGTATACCCCTGAGGAAAGGAGGGAGAGGTGGTCTTGGTAGAAATGTTTAAGTACCTCAGTGGAATCAACAAAGTCCAAGAGGGTAGCATCTTTCAGAAAAAGAGATGTGCAAGAACAAGGGGCACAATTTGAAGATAGAAGGGGATAGCTCAGGGGTAATGTGAGGAAATATTTTTTCACAGAGAGGGTTGTGGACGCATGGAACAGCCTTCCTGAGGAGGTTGTGGGTCTAAAACTGTTGGAGAATTCAAGAATGAATGGGACAAACATAAGGCAATTTTGTGGGTGGTAGGAAGAAATAGGCTGTTGGTTAAACAGGATCTGCAGCTTATCTCTAGGTAGGAAAATGGGCAGACTATGGGCCAAGGGTCCTTATCTGCCATCAAAGTCTATGTTTCTATGTTTCTATGTAACTGGGTAAAACAACTCTCCAGTGATCACCACTTGCTCTCTCCATCTCTGTCTCAGACTGCAATTGCACTCGTTGTTTCATACCTGACCTACACGTTGTCTGTGCCACCTGCTGTGCTACCACAGGCCAAACATTTACAACATACAGCAGTGCAGTTTTCTTTCTCTTTTTTCATTTTAAACTGCTCCTGAACTGTAAAACTCACGCTCCACATTGTAATCCTGCAGTAACCTGCTCATCTGTCACACTTATTTGGATCCTGCTCATCTGCCCATCTACTTATGCCATTCACTCAGCTGGATATTCTGTCCTTTTAAAACTTCATAAAGACTTTTTAAAACTTACATATGAAAATATGAAGAAACCAGCTGTAGAAGGCCATTTGGTGTATTCAGTTTGTTCATGATGCAGGTCCTTAGCATATGCTACTGACCCGGCATCAAGACCACTTCCTCCAGTAGTACATTCCAACTGGCCACCACAATCTCCATGAAGAAGCATTTCCTAACCTTCATCCTGAACCTCCCCTTCCAGCTTTAAACTGTGTCCCCTCATGGTTTGACTGCCACTAACTTGAAGAGGCCTCCCTATCCACCCACTTTATCCCTTCCAAGTACTTGAAGGTCTCTATCATATCCCTTCCTCATAAGAAACTTGGAATAGCAAGTGTTGCTAACAGCAGGAAGAACAAATCTCAATGGCTTCACCTCTTAGTAAATTTACCATGTTATGCCTTAACTATGCATAAACCCTCCTTACACTCAATGTAGTGTGCATGCTGGGGTGCCAGTAGTATAGGGATACTGATGCATTCCTGGCAACCACCTAGCAATCACTCAGTAAAGTGGAGGTAATCTGTTTGGTTAACAAAAGTCCTTTATAATTCATATAAAAACTAGACATTTTAAAACAAATCTCACAGCACTATTTAGAATAGCAGCTGCTGCATAAATGGAACATGAAGGGGGTAGCCTGCATGGTACATGATTTATATATACTTTTATTGTTTGACCTCAGACACCTAACTTGTGCTTTATACCACTCATGAGGTCACCCAAGGTCAAACAGCACTTGTACAGACAAATCATGCATCACACAGCTCCTCTGCATATCCTGCATATATATATATATATATATATATATATATATATATATATATATGTACACACACACACACACGTGGTGTTGAGAAAGACTAATGAAAATTAATTTGAAAAGAACATACTATAATATTTATTTATTAAGTCTGAGGCAGTATAGCACAGTGGTCTAAGGCTCTGAGCTGCAAATCAGGTGATATCCAACAGACCAGACCTGGGTTTGAATCCCAGCTTTTTACTTTCATACTGTGTACCCTTAACAAGTCACTTAACTTTCTTGTGCTCCCAGGTTGCACCTGAAACAAGCTCCAGCTCAGTGTGCCTTTTCTGGTTAAACAATTTCCCTTTCCCCTATTCAGTTTTCTGGCACCCTGATGTTTATTGCATTTTAATGCTTCTACGTATACCACCCAGGTCATTGAACCCTCTCACTCTGTGGTTCTTTTCTTTGTTGTTTCTTTCTTTGGTAGTGAGGTAAGGCCCACTAGGCACAAGTATCTGTTTTTGAGTGATGACCTGGGAACACTGGGAAGTTGTTGCTTGCCTAGAGTCACATAGTATGCAAGTGGAGGTTGAGGAAATTAAGTCAGGTCTACTAGATATACCAAGCTCATTCACAGCTCATTTCTCTAACCTCTAAGCTATACTGTTAGTCACCACTTGACCACAGGTTTTCTAGCAACAGTTGTAATAGAGATTATGAAATGGGTCGAGAAAATGTAGTAACCTAATTGGCTGAGGTCCTCAGAATCCCATGCTGATATCCAGCAACAGCGTGGGGAAATGTTCTGACTGTCCCGAGCCCTGTTTACTCTCTTCACCCTCAGGGATATCATTTCTTGTCCCCACTACAGATGGCTACCCACTTGCTCTCATGCTGAACCTGATTGTATTAAAAACAAAACATCAACTCCTGCTGTCTTGCCCTTGATAACCATGTAACTTGCTGCCCATTTTTAAATTAAATCAGCCACCATGTCCCCCAATAAATAACTATGCTCACTCATTCCCACTGTAAGGAAAGTACTTCTAGCCATGGCTCAGTGTAACTCCTGCTGTTTCAAACTGCCATTTTCAGTCCTGTACTGACAATGTTTTAAATCTGAAGGCTAGTACTCAAATGTCACAGTAAAGGTTCCTGAACTCACAGACTACCACAAAATTTGTGGTACAAATAATTTAAACCATCATCTCCTGGAGTGCATTGCTTTGCCCACTGCAACAAAATAAACAGCAGTCCTGTGTCACCTCATATGACTGTGGAACCCAATCTGATGTATGATGCTATTACTGACTGTGATTCAAAGGTTATAATGATTGTTCCTGAGCTCAATTATTTTTTTTTTCTTAAAACCATTAACAGACACTTACACATAAGACTGTGACACCTTTATCGAGCCTGATGTTCAGGCCATAGATAGCAGAAGCTGCAGACTGCTCTTACTTCCAAAACCCTGAATTACAAATATATTCTAATAGGCTACACTGCTCGTTGACATCACCTAGTAGTCAAATGGGCACACAGCAATATGCAAACTGCATTACATTTTTTCATTTTAACATTTTTTCTGTTTACCAACTCAAAGGAAACAAAAATGTTTTCTTCTTAAAAATAATTTATTTATTCATGGAATGGACCCATTTCAGAATCGTAATAAGGCACTCCTGAGTGCGAGTTGAGTTGAGATAATGGCACTTCTCAGTTGATGGAAGGACTCTGCCTTTGGGATCATGCTTGCATGCAGTTATCCCAGCAAACACACACCCTGTCATGCCTCATTGTTTAAGTATATTAGTATTTTATGGCAAGCCATTAGGGACATAATTCAGAATCTCTGGCGTATAATAAAACACATACATAATATAGTGAAATACATACATCATATGGTGAAATATATACATTATATAGGAAATGCATACACAATGTAATAAACCACATACACTATCTACTGAAATATATACAGCATATAGTGAAATACATATGATGTATACTGAAATGCATATATTATATAGCAAAACACATACATTATATAGTGAAATGCTTACATTATATAGTGAAATATATATATCTACTGAAATACACATACTGAGTACTGAAAATCCACATACACTATACCGAAACAAATACACTACATTTGCATACTCTATTTACTGAAAGAAATATATTATATATTAAAATATATACACAGTATACTTAAAAATCTATATACACTATATGCTGAAACAAATACACTACATGGTGAAACACATACACTATGGATTAAAATACATATATACTATAGATTGAAAATCCACATTCACTATATACTGTACTGAAACAAATAAACTATATACTGAAATGAACTACATGCTGAAATTACCCTCCCTCTTGAATGGCCTGCCCTGCACTCATTTCCTGTTGCATTCAGGGGCTCCTGGCCTGATGAGTATATCTAAAGCTGCAGAGCAAAAGGTAAACAAAACAGGTCTATCTCTAATTTTATTTCTTTATGGGTTTTCCATCTCGCTTTGCTTGCACTCCTTTAATCAAATTTCAGAGCATGGTGATGTAACAAGAAACTTTTAGAATGAATGTAAAATGCTGTAATTATACTTTTAATAAGTGCTGCCCTCATTTACTGTTGAAACACATTTGTATGGAAACTAATATTTAGGATATTCCTAACATAAATATAGGGGCTGTATGCTTCCAAGTAAAATTTTTGATCAGACTTATGTGTAATTAATTACTGTGTTAGTACAGCAACTTATCTGAGCTGAATGCTTGGGAAGCACTGCAGGAACTGTGATAGTGTAAGCAAAAGCTTTGCTAGTTTGTTTTCTATGGACTATGTTTTAATTTAGTTTTTTTTTTTTTGTTTAATAAAGTTTGTTGGTAAAGAAACACAAAATATATATTTGCTGCAATCCCTCAGTGCCCAATTCTCATAGGGAACTTAATTGGCATATGCATATAATTTGCATGTTTCTATACTGAATAACTTCTGTGATGCCTCACAGGAGGCATTCATAGTCTGTTTTGGGGTCTGAGCTTCTCAAACTGTGTTTCATTTCTTTTTTTCCATAGAGATTTTTATCTCCTTGGCCACCCTGCAACCCCCTTGCCCACTGACATCTCCAGCACAATCACCCACCATCACCAGAATTTACCTGCTCTGAGATTCTCCCCTCACTGCCCCCACACACACCCCCATTTTAGCCAAGGTGAGGTCCATTGACAATGAGACACATATTCAGACAGGAGCAGAGCCCAGTTAGTAGTGCAGAATCTGTGGCAGGTTGTTGGATCATTCTGCCATTGTGGTTTTCTACCTTTGGTTTCATCCCCAGGGCAGCCAGCATGCAACGATGCAATTGCATATAAATGCACATGCTTGCTTTGTGCCTGCCTGAACCCTCCCCGTATGCAACTCCACTGCCATGCCTGCCCGCCTCAGCTAGGTGGATGTTGAAGAGTGGAGTGGTCAGACTCCCCTCCTGATAGGAGAGCATTCCCCTAGAAATCCAGGCCCCTTTACCATGGTCAGGCCTGCATGGCAGGGGTAGTGACCCTGTCTAGGATGGTGCCAGAGAGGGGCCACAAGCCAAAAACACAGATTTTGGATGTGGTTGTCTTAACCCATGTTTCAACACAAATCACTTCCACACTGATGTCAGCATCGGTTAAGGCAACAGTGTTGGTTCAAAACTGTGATCTCATGCACTCTGAGCAGGGTATAAGCATAATTTAGAACATGGATTGTAGTATGGTTTTACCATGCTACAGTCTGAAATGTATTTATTGAAATGTTTCAACAGGAAGGCACACTGAACAACAAGTTGCTCATCTCATGGTACATCCTGGGGAAAGGGAATGGAGTGTATAGCGAAATTCATCAACATAAAGCAATAGAAGGTGCATTATTGTATTATAGCATACAGCAATTAAACAGCAAATACAGACATGAGGGCACAGAGCATACTAGCATGACATCAAACAAAACATCCTAGAGAATGAACATACATAGAACTAAACATAGAACTAAACTTGTAAACCATTTAATAGAGTTACAATGGTTTTAAAAGCCCAAAGGCAGAATATTCAAGCTTTTTTTGAGTGTTAGGTTATCAACTTGTAAATCCTAATTTTGCACTTTGTAAAGCAGGATAGTACTGCAAAGTGCCATGAGATTTCTTGTTACCAAGTCACTAGCCTGTTTGTAAGTGACACTAATCCATCCTTGTGCACCTATGTAAAGCAGCTGACAGTACCTTGCACATGGCACATCGAGATGCTGGGAGGTTTTGGGAGGTGTAGCTATCCATTAGTGCAATGCTAGTTACTTGTTCCCCAAAACAGGTATTGTGGGCTATGCTTTCTATACCTCCAACACCTGGCCATGTCAGGCTATTACTAGCCCTGGTCCCCCACTGGTACATGGCATAGCTGTCCAAGTGTCCAGTGCCCCAACCCCAAATTGCATGCCTGTGTAATAAGACATCTGTTCCATGTGACCAGTAGACCCCTCCATCCCTGATCAACTGGTCCCCAATCAAACACTTGATATGATCAGTAATTCCTCTGTACCATTTGCCTGATATCCAGACCAGGGCTCCCATGTGCCCCAATTAGTAGTCTGGCAAGAGCTGTAATTCTTCCATACCACATCCTGGTGTTGAGTGGTTCCTCCCCATAAGTATGATATCTACCCCAACCAGCCCACCAAGTACCACTACAACTGCCCCCACTTTCCCCAACCTATGGTGTATGGTGACCAGCACAGATCCTCCACTCACATCCATAGCAGCCACCAACTGAATGAGATGCCTACTGTAGAAAGTTGTTTCTATAGTAGGTGTGCAATCAAGAACATAGCAACATAGAAACACTGAATTTGTCATCAGAAAAGGACCGCTGGCCTACCTAGTCTGCCTAAATGTTTCCTGCCTCATTTACTTCCACACATGCTGTCTGATCTCCATTGACCCTCCCACCTTCCAGCACCTTCTCTAATATACCGCTATGTCTATGCCACACATGCCTGAAGCCCCCTACTGTTTTAGATTCCACCATTTCAGCTGGCAATCTGTTCCAGACATCTATCAATATTTTCTCACATCTCACTTCATTAGAATCCTCTGGTCCAGGTGCTCTTTCACATTTGAAAGAGACTCCCTGGACCCTGTTCACTCCTGTGAGATTCTTGTAAGCCTGTATCATGTCACTTTTTCTTTCATCTCTTTTAGGGTGTACATGCTGAGATCCTTCTGTCTCTCCTCTTAGTGCTTCTCATGTAAACCCTGTACCATTTTAGTTGCCCTCCTGTGGACTTCCTCCACCCTCTCTATGTTCTTTCTGAGGTTTGTTCTCCAGAACTGCATCATACTCAGGTGGGGACTGGCAGCACCACCTCTATCCTCCTGATGGAGATACCTCTAAACACCACAGCATCCCACTATCCCTACCCACTGCTTTGTCACAGTGCCAACTTGAGGTCCTCAGATATAATAACCCAAAGATCCCTTTCCTGTTTATGGACTGTCAACACCCCCATCCTATACTCAGTTCCTGGGTTCCTATGCCCTAGGTGCATGATTTTGCACTTCTTGGCATTGAACCCAACTGCTATGCTTTTACTATTCCTCAAAATTCACAAGATCCATGATCATTCTCTCCACCTCCTGGATGTCCACCTATTGACAATTTTGATATCATCTGCAAAAGGCATACCTTCCCTTCAGTTCTTCTACAATGTCCTCTAAATTAAAAATGATTGGTCCCAGTACTGAGCCCTGTAGTACCACATTGGTCATGCTTCCATCATTAGAGTAAGTGCCATTAACCATCACACTCCTGTCTCTTATCCGTTAACTAGCTACTGTACTAATTGGAAGGCTAAAGCCTGTAGTTCAAGGGGGTGGTAACAGGACACCTCCCATTCAGTCCCTTTAAGAGCTGCTCTCCTCACTCCAACACAAGCATTGTTTCTTGCCCTCCATCCACCTCTCCTTCTCTAGCAGCACACCTCTCTTTCCCTAGGTTTCTTCCTAAGGTACCTTTATCCAAGGGAATCACTCCCTGGCACCTCAAGGGGTGGAACCCTCTCTAAGGTCCCTCCTCTTCATCCATACAGGATGGTATATCCCACTGATAGAAGGGTGAACAGTCAAAGATGATCTATGTTACACATGCACATAAAGTTGCTCAGGCACAATGAACCCAATTAACCATTTTGGATCCCACCCTAGGCCATTTCAGTTTCTTTATCAACCTCCTGTATGGCACAGTGTTGGAGGCCTAACTAAACTTCAGATCAATCATGTCCACTCCTCTCCCCTTATCTATTTCCTTAGTCATCCAGTCAAAGAAATCTAACAGATTCATTTGGCATGACCTTCCCTGTAGAATCTGTGCTGGCTATAGTCTTGCAGCCCACTGAATTCAAGATACTCTAACAGTCTCTTTTAGTATGTATTCCATTAATTTCCTCATATCTTAAGTAAGACAGACCAGATTATACTAGCCAACCTCCTCCCTGCTGATGCTCTTACAAAGTGGGACTATGTCTGCTCTCCTGCAGTCTTCTGGAACCACTCCTGTTTTCAGTGAGTTGTTGAATAAGGCCATGAGTTGTGCAGCAAGCACCTCCCTGCCTATTTCCTTTACTACCCTTGGATGTATACATCCGATCCTATGGCCTTGTCCACTCTAAAATTTGAAGTCCCTTTAATAATACTCTTTCCTTTGAAAATGGACTTGTGTCCACTTCCCTCTCCAGCGTTCATGCTGCTCCTGGTGGTCTGTTCCTGTCTGTCTACACTGTGAAACAGTAGAAGCACCTGTTCAAGATGTCTGCTTTTTCTGATCCGCCTCTGTGCAGTCTCCCTTGTCATCCTCCTTATCCTCAGAATCCCTCCCTTGCCTTCCTCTCCTTGCTTATGTACCTGAGGACAGTCTGGTCTTCTTTTGATACCCTTTGGCTATGTTTTCTTCTGTCTGAGCCTTTGATCCCCCATTACCTTACCTGCTTCCATCTGATTACCTGGTACACCACTCTATCCTCGTTATTCTGTGTTTCTTCATATGTCTTGAATACCACCCTTTTACAAGCTTCTGAAGAAGGCTATTCTGATGTATCTCCCATGTCAGTGAAGTCTGCCTTCTTGAAATCAAAACGTTTACCCTTGTGTGACTGGAGTTGGTCCCTGTTCCCATGCTAAACTACACTATGTGGTGGTCACTGGATCCCAGTTGCCCCTCCACACAGACATCTGCATTCTGTCCCGTTGGTCAGTATCAGGTCAACAATGGCCTTTCTCTGGATCAAGCACACGCTGCCTGAAACCTGCCCCTTGTAGGAATTCAGGATGTTTCTGCTTCTGGCTGAAGCAGCTGCCTGGTGGACCAATCCATGTCTGGCATATTGAAATCCCCAGCAGCAGGACTTCACTTTTTGTTGCCATCTTGTGCAGTCCATCCACAAGCTCCCTGTCCACTTCTTCCCTGGTACCGAGGGCGGTAGAGCACCCCATGCATATTGTTGAACCTTTACCAGTTTCAAGGGTGAACCACAGTGCCTCAGCCTCCCCCAATCTACCATGCACATCTGTTGCCTTTATACCCTCTCTGACATACAGGGCCACTCCTCCTTTTTACTCCCATCCCTCCTGAACAGAGCATTACCTCATCAGTGTTCCATGATTAACAGCGTACCATGTCTCAGTTATTGCTACTATGTCCATGTCTGCCTCTACTATCAATTTCTCCAGGACTGGGATTTTATTTCCCAGGCTACAGGCATTTGTTACCATGCCTTCCATGTTTTGTATCCTATCCCTCCTTCCCATGCTGCTGCTCTCCTGCTTCTTTTCCCTCCCTTCTCTGTCTTGTCCCCTCCCAGTTGTATTTCTCCTGTGGCCTAGAATTCACTGCTTCCCACTCTCCTTCTACATAGAAACATAGAAGTTGATGGCAGATAAGGACTGCAGGGCCCATCCAGTCTGCCCAATTCTTTTCTACTTTATAAATGTGCCATCGGCCTTTGCTCTGTCAGTGGCCTATCTATTCATACTCATCTGTATTGCTCCCTTATGTGTATCCCATGCCTGTTTGAAGCCCTGCACTGTATTCATAGCCACCACTTCCTGAGGTAGACCATTCCATGCATCCACCACCCTTTCTGTGAAAAGAATTTCCTCACATTCCCCTTAATCGGCCTCCTCTAATCTCATGCTCTGTCCTCTTGTCCTGCTATTTTTCTTATATTTAAACATATTAGACTCTTTCACCTTGTTAATGCCCTTAAGGTTTGAATGTTTCGATCATATCACCTCTCTCCTCTTTTGCTCAAGGGTATACATATTGAGCTCTGTTAATCTGTCCTCATATGTCTTCTGATGCAGTCCCTGCACCATTTTGGTTGCCCTTCTCTGGACTGCCTCAATCTGGTTAATTTACTTGAAGGTGTGCCTCAGTACTGCCGCAGTACTCAGATGGAGCCTAACCAGTGTCTTGTAAAGACGGATTATTACCTCCCTCTTATGACTTATGACACCCTACTAATACATCCTAATATCCCCTAGCCTTACCTACTGCTTTAGAAGTCTGCTTGGATGATTTCAGGTCATCGGTGATGATGATGCCCAAGTCTCTTTCTTCCTTTGTGACTGCCAGCAATTCCTCCCAGTCTATAGGTGATTTCCCTAAGTGCATGATCTTGCACTTCTTTGCATTAAATCCCAGTTGTCACTCTTTAACCATTTTGCTAGTTTATCCAGATCTCTTCTCATTCTGCCCACACCATCTGGATCATCTACTCTGTTGCAGATCTTGGTGCCATCTGCAAACAGACAAGCCTTACCCTCTAGTCCATCTGCAATGTCACTAATGAGGATATTGAAGAGGACTGACCTCAGTACTGATCCCTGAGGTACCCCACTTGTGACTTGTATCTCTTCTACCTGTATGCCATTTACCACCACTCTCTGCTTTTTGCCCATCAACCAGTGTGCCACCCAGTTGACCAACTTGACCCATCCTAGCGTACTCTAGCTTATTTATCAATCTTCTATGTGGAACAGTGTTGAAAGCTTTGCTGAAGTCAAGGTACCCTATATCAACTGCTACCCCTTGGTTCACCACTCTGGTAACCCGTCAAAGAAATCTATGAAATTAGTTTGACAGGACCTTCCTTTTAAACCCATGCTGTCTTGGATCCTGTGCCCCTATGGATTCCAGGAATTGCACTATCCTTTCCTTAAGGAGTGCCTCACAATCTTGCCCACTACTGAGGTAAGACTGACTGGTCTGTAGTTCCCTGCCTCCTCCCTTCTACCACTCTTGTGGAGCTGGATCACATGGGCCCTTCTCCAGTCTTTGGGACCTCTCCTGTGCTCAGAAACTCACTAAACAGTTCTGCTAATGGCTCTGCTAGTTCCACCCTTAGCTCCTTAAATACCCTGGGATGCATGCCATCAGGTCCCATTGCCTTGTCCACCTAGAGCTTAGCGAGCTTTGTAGGACCCTTTATTTTGTGAAGGATAGTGCTCATCTGCCTCCCCCTGTATCCATGGTGCTGGGCTGTGGGCCCTGCCCTACCTTCTCTTCAGTAAATACTGAGCAAAGTATCTATTTAGGATAGATGCTTTTAGGGCCCTCCTCCTCCCATGCCCCTTTTCTCCTTTGAGCTTAGCGATACCTCCTCTGGACTTTTTCCTTTCACTAATGTATCTATAGAAAGTCTTGTCACCTTCTTTTTCTGTTTGTGCTAGTGTTTCCTCAGTTTGGGACTTTGCCTGCCTTACTGCCTTCCCTGCTTCCCTTAGGGAGTTTGGTATGCCTCCTATCTTCATCCCGCTGTGTTCCCTTATATTTCCTAAAGGCCAGCCTTTTGGCTCTGACCTTTTCTGCTACTGTATCTGAGAACCAAAGTGGTTTCCTCCTTCTTTTGCACTTTCTTTTCTGTCTAACACAATGGGATGTTGCTTCAAGTATTGCATCCTTAATGCTTGCCCACTTTGCCTGTACTCCTCACCTGTGTTTCTTTTTGCCAGGGCTAGTTTAACTCTGTTGGCCATCTTATCAAAGTCAGCTCCTCTGAAGTCCCATTTTTTTGCATTGGAATGGGATGATTTAGATGTAGTGGCCAAATTGAACCATACCATGTGATGGTCACTGGCCCCGGGTGACCTTCTACCTGGAGATCAGTGATCCCTTCCCTGTTAGTCAGTACTAGATCTAGGATAGCCCTGTCTCTTGTGGGTTGTTGTACCAGTTGTTTGAGGCCCTCCTTCAGAATCCACCATGTGTCTAGTTCTGGCAGATGTTCCTGCTGGTATTGACCAATCTTTACCAGGCATGTTGAAGCCTCCCATTATCAGAACCTTCCCTTT
This sequence comes from Neoceratodus forsteri, assembly GCA_016271365.2. Classification (NCBI taxonomy): domain Eukaryota; kingdom Metazoa; phylum Chordata; order Ceratodontiformes; family Ceratodontidae; genus Neoceratodus; species Neoceratodus forsteri. The sequence continues at coordinate 1,026,513,364 of CM028129.1, forward strand.
AGCTGTCATGTTTTTATCTTCTAACAGTAATTTGTCTATGTACTCCACCTGGTCTAGGGGCCTGTAGACAACCCCAGTTCTATGGCTGCCTCATTTCCTGTTTCCAGGGTGACCCACAGCTATTCTGGCTCTTTATGTGTATTCTGAATTTCTGTAGCTTTGATATTTTCATTGACATACAGGGTTACTCCACCCTCCTTTTGCACCTCGGTCTCTTCTGAACAATACATAGCCAGGTACTGAAGTCTCCCAACTGTGGTTACTGGTAAACCACATCTCGCTAATTGCTACTATGTCCAGTTTAGCCTCTGATATTATTGCCTGCACGTCTTGGGATCTTATTTCTCAGGCTGTGAGCATTTGTGCACATGATTTTCATTGGCCAGATTCCAGTGTGTTAGTTGTGGTGAGGTTGGCATTTCCTTGTGTGTCATATGGGAGACGGACCTTTTTCTTACCTGGTGATGCAAATGAACTGCAAACATGCTGAATCCCTGTTTTACCACTAGCTGAGGGGAGGGTGTTCTTCCATTCGACGTATAGGTGCTGCACCCTCACCCCATTTGCTAGTTTAAATATTCTGCAAAGATGTCAAACTTCTGCCCCAATGTCCCAGACTTCAATTAATTTTCCTACATGTGCCCTGGGTGTGAGGGCATGATACTAAGCCACCTGACCTTCCAGACTCCCTTAGTCAGTTTAATTGCTTTTCACTGAAGCATTAACATTTCTTACTTTGCCCTCTTCTCTGACAGATGCAGGCCATTATCTTTATACAGGCTCAGATCCATCCAGGTGGGGCCCCAGTCCCCATGAAGCCAAAACCTCCCTCCTCTGCCATGGACAAATAGCACCTCCAAGAAGGAGACAGAGTGTTCTGCTTGCTTCAGGCTCCCCAACTTCCTGAAATCTTTTGGATTCTAGCTACTTCCACTTTGTCTACTGCCAGGTCTTTCATCCCCAGGTGGATGATAACATCCAGTTCTTCACCCTACCATTACCCTTGTGATCCTATTGATTTGCTTCTCATCCCACCATGTAGTGCTTTCTGAAATGCACTTTACCTCCCTGTCCTTCCTGCTAGGTTCCCTAACTTCACTCCTCGACAACTGAGTCCCCACCAGGAGAAGCTTCCTCCTCCTCTGGGGTTCTCTTCCCCCTTCCTGATTCTGTGTCCTGGAGGATCCACCCATCCTCCTTGGTCTCAGCTGTGGGTGTCATTGTGGGACTATCTCGCTCCTCCAAAACAGCATAGGAGTTGCTTAACAAGACCGGTTGGGGAATGTGCTTCAGACACCTTCATGGCCACTTCCCTACAGTACCATAGTGATCCTTTTCTCCTCCTGCTTTTGCTCACTTCCTTCATGAAGATACCGCTGCCTTCCCTAAGGCTTTATTTAATTTTCTCCACTGATCCTCTACCCTCCCTGACAGACCTCCACTGCTAGGCTACTTCTGAAGCAGTCTCCCATTTCTTTAAAATCCAACCTACTAAAGTCCAGGACCCTCATCTTTTTGTGGCTTGTCTCTGCACCCATCTTAATGTTGAACCACACTGTACAGTGATCACTGGTTCCCATTGGATAGCCTGCTGTGACATGACTAGGCACTATCACAGCCTCCAGTAGGATGGATTCAGAGAAGCAAAAGGGACAGCATGTATCAAATAGGATAGCATCTTTACCCCATGGGTCATTTTCAACTCTCAGCATGCTAAGTCAATGGAAAGGAAAGATGCTAATGGGACATTTGCCAGCCCATGTGGCCCAACTAACATCTCCACACAATACCTCTGTGCATGACTGCTTGGAGGAGTTGTACAGAGCAGTGCCTGCCACCACCTCCTGATCACATTCAGGACGCCTCTGATATTATAATAAAGTGATCCCTGGCATCTAGTAGTTACCCTCAGTCACATTCAGATGACCCCAATTAGTAAAATTATCCCTGGCATCTAGTATTTCCCATCCCAGTACCATTGAGATGCTCCTGATTAGTATATTAAGAGATCCCTGACATCTAGTTCACCCAGATTGCAAGTTTGAGCCCTCCCAATTCCACCCATTAAGGTCCTTCTACCCTCTCCCCATGCTGGCCCATGAGTTACCCCAGCTGCCAGCCCTCCCACTGCAACCTTGACAGGCCCAGCCCCTCTCCTTGTCACCTCAGTTGGCCACTTTCTGAGTGACAGGGGTGAGCACACACCTACTGTACTATAAAAACAGATGTTCTATAGTAGGTGCACACTCACCCCATTTCACCCCAGACTGTGGCCAGCCAAGATAATGAGCTGTGAGGCTGTACTGATCACAGTCACAGAGGTGGCTGGAATCTTGGGTAAATGGGGGGCCAATGGGGAGTGGATGAAATGACCTGGTTAGGTGATTTTGGAGGAGACTCAGATTTGCGACTGGGGAGGTGGGGCTACTAGATATCAGGATAATGGAAAATAAAACACAAAACACAGACAAATGATGGCACCTTCCTCTCTTCTGATGTGACACCATAAGCATAACCCTCTGCTGCCTCTCTTTCAACTAAAGCCCCTTCACACTGACCAAAACACTGCTTATATTTTCTTCCAAATCCGGGACCTCACCCCTTGCACCATGACCTAAGCCACTCTGATTGGTCCCCTATCTCATTGGCCTCCTCCATTGACTCCATGCTAATGTATTTCAAAATGAAATTCTTGAAATATATGACTGCCATGCCCCCCTAGTGCAGGACTCGAGAAAAGGCACCCCACCTCCCAGATCACGGCTTAACTGATAGCTTGCTTGCAAGTGCATAATTTGGCCTAGTCAGAAAATAAATGCAACCCATCTCCCATGGCCTCCAGAGGTATCATCACCTTTGCAACACCTGTACCAGGGCAATAAGGCTCATCAAAGGTGAGTATTTTACATCCACCTTCAGTGCAACATTGGTCACCTGTCTAAATTTTGGAAGGTTGCCACAATCTCTTCTCCCTCCCACTCAATCCCCTTTTCCTGTCTTCAAAGTGGGTGACACCCCTATCTCTAACCTCCCTTTATCACCACAGAAGTTTAATTCCTTTTTTATCACCTGCACCCCCTCCTCTCCTCTCTCTCCTCCCGCCCCTTCCTCACCTCCTCTCACCCTTGCCAGCCTGAATGCCAGTCATCTCTCTCTTCCCCTATTTTTATTCCTCCAGTAACTCCATCCTCCATCACTGACACCCTTCCTGCCCTTAACCTTCCAAGGGCAGGAGCCCAAATGGTCTGGATAACAAGCTGCTCCATCTCTCTGCTTCTGCAATTTCCTCCCCATTGGCTGACCTCCACAAACTCTCTTTCTGCAGTTCTTCCATCCCTGCTGACTGGAAGACTGCCACTGACTACGCATCTTCAAAAGGTATGGCCCATCTGCATCTAACAGCTATTGACCCATTTCTCTCCTCCTCCAAAATGCAGGAACAAATTGTCTTGTCACAACTCTCTTCTTTTCTGGACTCACTTCCTTTTTTACTCACTACAAGTCTGGCTTCTGCAAGAACCACTCCACCACATTTCCCTGCTCAGGCTCACCAAATCCATCCACAATGAAATGGATCACAGCCTGTTTACCTCTGTTATCTTCTTTGATCTAGCCAAAGTGTTCAACACTGTCTACCACCTCAATTGTTAGTCAAATTCTAGGCTGCAGGCCCTCCAACTCATCCATTGGCTTGTTCCACCTACCACATGGGTAGGTACCAGGCAGTCAAAATTGTTGACCCCTCTCTCCTCCCTGCCTGTATCCACTGGGGTCCCACAAGGATCTGTGTTAGGCCCTCTTCTTTTCTCCATTTACCTTAATGATCTCCCTTTGTATGCTTGTCTGCATCCATTCACATGCACATGGATGACACGATCTCTTTCACAGCAGGCCCACAGACTCCACCTGGACTTCAATCAAGTTTATCCCGGCTGTACACAAATCAGCTTTTCCTCAATGCAAGGAAGACTGTCTCCATGTCCTTTGGCATAAGGCACAGACTATCTAGGCTCCCTCTCCCATTCCTACTTTCCACACCTTGAAAGGCTCCCTGAGGAGGATGTTACCACCTTTAGGTAATTTGGTATCTTGCTAGACCCACACTAAACTTTTCTGAACAAGTGGATGGTATAGTCAAAAGCTGCACCCCAATTTAGTGCACTTTACAGGAACTGTGACTATATCCCACTTCCAGCACACCGTGCTATTATCCAGAGAATGAGCCTCTCAATCTTTGACTATGGTGCTATGGTCTACAGCACAGCCATAGTCATTACCCTTGCCAGACTGGACGCATACACTCTTCAATTATTTCTGCCATTACACTCTCGACTATCCTCCTAGGACTCATCATCGTTCTATATATAAATCTCTGTCCTTTCTTCTTGTGGACAGAAGACATGCCCACTGTGCCAGCTTTGTGAGCAAATTCTTGTTTGTTTTCCTACCTTCCTACCTCTCCGTCCCCCCACCACAGCCATACCCTCAGAAGCTCAAATGTTCGAACACTAGCAGTCTATTCAGTCTCTATGACCATCAGTAAAGCCACATTCAGCCACTGCTTCCATAAAATCTGGAACTCCCTCTCCCAGTCATTCACCAATCTCCTCCCTGGATCCTTTCAAACCACTTCAGAGGTCTCAACTCTCCTCCTGCACTGGCTCCTAATTTTCCCTCCTGCTCTCCTATGTCTTGTTTCCAATTTAGGTACTGCTATAATTTAAGCACTTATGCTCCCACTCTAGGCATGATGCACAAATGTTTATAACTAGTGTTGATTTAAACTGCTGTATATTTGATTGCCAGCATATGCTTGTGGCTCTTGACTGTGCTGTATATGTATTGTTGATTGTTTGCTTGTTACTCATGTTCTCATGTCTTCCATGTATTATAAGAAGGGTCTCAGAAATGCTGCAATCTAATTGGCTGTTAGGATTCCAACAGCCCTACATTAATCCGTTGCACTGTCATGTACAGCCTGATCATCATGGCACATGGATTCTTCCTGTCAGCATTCTATCCTCTAGCACTGCTGAATGACTGGAATGTTGCATTCTGATTTTGAACCAGCATTCTTAAACTGTTGGTGGAAGAAATATTTAATCAGAAATATCCTCTAAATGAGAAAAAATTAAAAAATATACTTTTATCACTTTTCTTTTGGAACATATTTTTATAGAGTAATAGCAATAAGGCACTCACAGGAGTTAGATTAGCAGTCACTCACATGGGAGCAATATGGCACTCAGTTGCATCTCATGCCACATTACACTCCTAGGTAGGGGATGATTAACAGGCTGTTAATCTAACCCCTGGTCATGCCTTATTGCTTAATTATTCCAATGTAATTTGTGATTGTGTGCCACTCTACTCGCTCCATCAATGGTCTTCCAAAATATATGTTATGTATTTTTATTTCTTGTGCTACCTTAGCCACACTTGTACAAGTTCCTTCCCCAGGATGCATTTGTAAATGAGCTCCCAGCTTAATATGCCTTTCATGGTGAAACTTTTAAATATGTAAGTAAGTAAGTAAATAAATTCCACATGCATATTATTATAATAATTAGGTCATCTGAATGGCAATTTGGGGGCACTAGACACCAAGGATCATTTTACTATAATAACTGGAGCCATTTAAACTGTGACTAGGGGTGTGGAATCTTTAGATGCCAAGGATCATTAAGATATACTACTAGGGAACATCAGAATGGTGATCAAGGGTAGGGTGACAATATGCACCACTGTGTGCTCAAATGAGAGAAGGGATTTTGGAAGCACTAAACAGTATTACAATTTCAGTTAAGTACTTTCAAAACCTTTATATAGCACTGTGCTCTGTATGCAGGATAGGATCCCTCATTTACAAGGCTGTATTAGTACATATGTGCATGCACATGATCAGATTAACATCGGGGGCTGCTAAATATATGGCACCTGTTCAACCATGCTGTTCCTACATGGCACAATGCTTAGATGTTTAGCACTCTGCTTACCTACTGAAAACAGTCCCTAATTAACTAAAAAGTTCCTGCCGATGTCTCTTAAGATGCAGAAAATGTATTATCTTATTCTGTATCTTTATGTATTTTTGTAATGTTATTTTCCTTGGAAAATGTTTATCCAATTTCAAAACATTGTGATGTGTCTTAAAATATTTATAACAACTGTAGCTGAAATACAATTTCTTCTTTCACCCTAGTGCTGTTTTTATTTACTTATAAAATACAATCTGGTGGACTGGCTTAGCAGTTTGGTGGTAGCTGTACTAACTCCCATGCCAGTGGCCTGGTTTTGGGGAAGACCTGGTCAAACAGGGGTTAGCTGGTGGGAGAGATGATTGAGCATCTCCGCACCGCTCTCTCTCATGGAGGGGAATCTGACCACCCCACTCTTTAACAGCCACCTAGGTGAGGAAGGCTGGCAGGACATCAGAGTGGCATAAGGGGCAGGACTCAGGCAGGCACAAAGCAGTACTTGCCTTTAATTGGATTGGCATCATTGCATGCTTGGCTCTGCAGTGGATAAACCAAAGGTAGAAACCTCAATGGCAGAATAATCCATTAACTTGCCACAGGCATTGCACTACTAAGTAGGCTCTGCTCCTGTCTGAATATGTGTTTCTTTGTGAATGACCCTCTCCCTCCTGGCCCCACCATGGGGGGGCATGGGAGATTTCAGAGCAGGTAAGTCCTGGTGATTTTGGGTGATGGGATGGACAGGTCAGTGTGCAAGGGGTCAGTAGATGACCTAGAAGATAAACATCTCCATGAAAAAGAAAACACAGTTTGGGAATCTCAGACTCAATAACAGTCATACCATGTAAACAACTTAACTATGCACTGTCGGCTAGACAAGGATAGGTTTATTAGTGGAGACCAAGTGCCTGGCAAAGCTCTGTCTACCTTGCACTCCAAAAAATATGTAATGGGAAGGTTAGAGGATGGAGTGCCACCAGTGAGGCATCACAGTGAAGTTATTCAGAACAGAAATGTGCAAATTATGCATATGCCAGCCAAGACCCTGATGAGAATTGGGCCCTGAGCAATTGCTGCAAAAACATTTTTTTCTTAACCAAGAACCTTTATTAAACAAAACACTCAAATAAAAACCAAAACTAAATAAAACTAACTCAGTAGAGTACAAACTAGGAAAGCACTTAGCTTACACTTTCAGATTTCTTGCAGGCTGCCAAAACATTCAGCTCAGATAAGCTGCTGGACTATCACAGTAATTAATTACACTTAAATCTAATCAAAACTTTAACTTAGAAAATGCATGCAGTCCCCTGTGTTTATATGGTATGAGAGTGATATGTTAGGAATACCCTAAGTATTAGCTTCCCATACAAATGTGTTTCAACAGTAAATGAGGGCAACATGTATTTAAAACTACAGCATTTTTAATTAGTTCTAAAAGTTTCTTGTTACATCACAATGTTCTGAATGTGACTAAAGGTGTGCAAGCAAAACAAGATGGAAAACTCCCATAAAGAAGTAGAATAAAGATAGCCTTGTTTTGTTTACCTTCTGCTCTGCAGCTTTAGACATCCTCTCATCAGGTCAGAAGTTCCCTGAATGCAATAGGAAATGAGTGCAGAGCAGGCCATTCAAGGGAGGGGTAATTTAGAATGTAGTCCATTTCAGAATATAGTTTACTTGTTTCAGTATATAGAGCATGTGGATTTTTCAGTCTGTAGTGTGCGATTTCAATACATATTATATGTGTTTCACCACATAGTGTACTTGTTTCAGTACATAGTGGATATGGATTTTTAAATTATTGTGTATGTATTTCGATATGTAATATATTTCTTTCAGTATAGAGTATGCAACCTTTTTCAATAGATTGGTTAAGTGTTTTAATATATAGTGTATGTGTTTCAGCATATAGTGCATGCATACTTGTCAATGCATAGTGTATTTATTTCACTAGATAGTGTATGTATTTCAATATAAAGTTTAAATGTTTCAATATATTGTGTATTTGTTTCAGTAGACAATGCATGTGGATTTTTCAATGTGTAGTGTATGTATTTCAATATGAAGTGTGTTTGTTTCCTTACATAGTGTATGCAGATTTATTCAATATATAGTGTATGTGTTACAATGTATATACAGTATTTGTATCAGTAGTTTATGTGAATGTTTCAGTCTGTAGTGTATGCATCTCAATAGGTCATGTATATGTTTCAGTAAATAGTACATTTGTTTCAGTATATCGTGTATGTGGATTTTCAGTACTCAGTATGTGTATTTCAGTAGATAGTATGTATTTCACTATATAATGTCAGAGACGAAGGAAAAAAGACCTAAAATCTTTTTTGAGGTCAGCACCAATCTCAAAAAGAAAGATGTCAGCACTAGGGTATGCCAAAAACATCTTTATTAAACTCAATAAAAACATGTAGCCAAATCACCAGTTTCCAAAATTGATGTTCTTCCTTCTTGTAGTTAACTCATAGTGTTCTACACTGTCCTTGCTGCACCATGTGGTTTTTGGCATCTCCAGTATTTATGCTTGTTGGCCCTCTGTGTACCGAGAGTTTTTTGCCTTCTCTCATTTTTCCTGGTGGTAGACTCATTGCAGCTTAGAGCAGCACTCGCTCGAGGTTGTACAGTAGCTGTCATTGTCAGACAACTCTGGGCGGTGGGCAGCCATGATGGTTTGTGGGTGGGCTGAGCTGCCTGCCAACAGCAGGACCCTGCTGGGGTGGGAGAGAGGTGGGATGGGGTGCCTGGGGTGGGGTTCATTCTGTAACAGCCAGCTGCCACAGAGAAAGGCTTTAATGAGGACCTGGGGCTGGGAGGGGGTACAACATTTCCATTACCACTACCACGGTGGGCTGCTTTACCGGGTCATGGGAGAGGGTTCTGCATTTCATTACTGCCGCTGCATGCGGCATTTACTGGGTGCTTGTGGTGGGGGGTTCTGCAGTTCTTTCACTGCTGCTGGGGCAGCATTCACGGGGCTTGGGCAGGGGTTACTTCATTTATTCTGCCGGAAGCAGCATTGACCTAGGGTTTGTGTGTGGTGAGGGGGCATGTTGAATGATGGGGGCCACTGTTCAGTGCATTCTGCCAGGGCATCCCTCAGGCACAATGCAAAGGGGCTAGAATGGCATCTAATAGCCCCATTGTGCCATGCATGCCTACTGGCTTCATTTGCATGCCCCTGACTGTGAATTGCATTTTGAGATGCCCTGCCCCTAAGGGTGCACAGCCTAACATGGGGATGCCCTGGCACAGCCTGGATGGGGCACACTTAGCTATTCACAGTGGGATGTGCCAGGCATCTCCCTGTACCTCCTCTGTGAATCACCCATTTTGCACTCAGTGCATCTCATGCGCTTGGGCAGCCAAGATGCACTGAAAATATCTTCTTTGTGAATCCTGCCCTTACTGTTTTGGACACTCTTTGGGATCCTGTAGTACTTAGCTGGTTTTGGGGGGTTATATTAGTTTTGCTTGAGTTTCACTGTGCAGTGGTCTTTTGCTCTAGTGTACCAATGGACTGCCTAATTTCTAGACATTCAATATTTTTTAACCTATGGGGCCTCAAATAATCTAGTTTATTTGTGAAATTTAAGAAAAATATTCAGAATATTTTGTTGTTTATAACTCAGTCACCTCATGAGCTAGATACATTGATATTTGTATACAAACATTTTTGGAAGGCCTTGAAAACTGTAAACATGTAGCAAAATGGCAACATGTGTTGTTTTTATGTTATAAGGGCTTGTATTTCTAAGCTTACTAGTTTGTGAAATTTTGTTCAAACCTTTTCCAAACATTTGAATGCTTTAACCATCCCTTGCTAAATGATGGAAATTACATTTGGCATGTGTACCGAATGTTGATGGGTCCTAAACATTTCAAATCTTGAGATCCAATTGAGTAGTTTGAAAGTTACATTGCAATGCCACACAAAACATAGATACATTTAAAGACAGAAAAAGATCAAAAATCCATCCAGTCTGCTCTGATTCTACCTACTACTGCTCCTGTCTATTGCTGGCTGGCTCTGTATTAGGCCCCCAGTTCTTTTCATAGCTGTACTTCATTCCACTTCAACCCTGAGTTACCATAGTAACCAACCCTTTAAACGTGACCTGCTTTACCTTGGAACAATACACTGTCTTTGCATTGGCTATGTCATTTGACAAGATATTTATTTATTTATTTAACAGGTTTCACCAGGGAGACATACTGAGCAGGATTGTTCTTTTCCAGATGTGTCCTGGGGAGAGGAAGAGAACAGGGCAAAAATACAATGCAGAGAATACAATGATAATACAAAGCATGTGAAGCTGTTATAAGGCAACTGCAGAAAATAAGTGCTTAAAATAGCAGATACCAGCTAGATGCCCAGTATACAGCATTTGTAGAAATTAACCCATGCAAGTTTAGACATGGGAGTTAGCGAGTAGGAGTGTAGTAATATAGGATGCTGAAGGGTGTTAGGAACAGTTGCAGTTAGAGGAAGTGAAGGTTCAAAGGAGGGAAGAGAGGTGTGGGTGGAGGGGGCATTTCATATGGAGGAGGGAATTGAGTTCTAGAGCTTAGGTTTGTGGTTGGAGAAGGATGTCTGGCCAGATGATGAGGTCCTGTCAGAAACTGCAGGGTGCGAGCATCACTACACCTAAGGGAGCAGGGTGGAGTAAGGAGGGTGAGAAGGAGGATAACAGGTAGGAGGGAATGCAGTGAACCAGAGTTTCCCAAGAAAGCTGTTGCAATGAGCCAGGTGATGATCACTGAGAGAAAGGAGAGCTAGAGATTGATATAAGCAGCAGTGGTGAGTCGGGGAGTTGAGAGTAAAGTGACAGAAAGAGTGGAAGGCGGTGTCCAATCCGCTAAGGTGGTTTTTTGGGGATGGCATCACAGACCACGCACCATAGTCAAATGTTGGAAGGACCATTCTCTGGAGAATTTCATGGCAGGCAGACACAGGATGCAACAACGATTCAGGTATAAGGCTTCCAGTCTGGGGAGTAGGTTTTGTGTATAGCATCCACGTGGTCAGCTGAGTCGAGATGTAAGTAAAGCCAAACCCCAAGGTACCTGAATGAGGTAGCATCTTACAATGTGATTCCCATCTAGGGTGTGGAAAGAGAGGTGAGGGGAGCCTAGACAGTCTCTGCCTTGTGCCAAGGTCATGGAGACAATCTTCTTGGCATTCAGAAATGGTTGGACCATAGCCAGTGCTTGACACTGTCGAAGTCCTGCTGGAGACTGGATGCCTCCACAAGGGTAGAGGGACTGGGCATGGACAGGATAGTGTCAACCACATACATGTGAATGGATGCAGAAGAGCAGACCAAAGAGAGATCATTAAGGAAAATGGAGAAAAGAATTAGTCCAAGGACTGAATCTTGTGGGACCCCAGTGTTTATGGAGAGGGGTGAGAAAGTGAGTCCCTGATTCTGACTGACTGTGCAATATTCCATTTGTCCATATCCTCCCTATGAAGAAGCACTCAGAGCCCTCCTGAATTTGTCTGCCATCAGTTTATATACAGTATGCCTCCTGGTGAAGGTCTCTTCATTGCATTTGAGTAGTGTTTGACAGTCCACTCTGTTAATTCCTTTAAGATACTTAAAAGTTTGATCATGTCTCCTTTCCCCATTCTGACCTCCAGTGAGTACATGTTCAGTCCATTAAACCATTCCTTGACAGACTTCTCTGCATACCTTTCACTATTTTGATGGCCCTTCTTTGCATCATTTACAGGTGATTGTAATTCCTTCTTGATATGTTCGCTATAAAACTGCATGCCATATTCAAGGTGAGACCTAACTAGGGATCTATATTGGGCAGAATTCTCATACCTCCTACTAATGATGCTCCTGCCTAACAACCCAGTACCTTGTTGCCTTGGCATATGACCTTTACACTGAGCTGACAACTTGAGATTATCTCCAATGATTGCCTCAGGGTCCCTCTTCTCCATTCTTTGGCTTTTTAATTTCTCTAATCCAGTAAGAGCTGCCAGACCCTGGATCTTTTTTCAACCTCTCTAGGTCTCTCTTAATTTCTTACCTCCTTCCTCCATGTGTACTCCTGTCACATATCATTATGTTATCCAGAAACTGGCTAATCTTTTCCTGTATTGACTTTCAATGCCACTGTCCCTAGGATGAACCCTGAGGCACCTCACTAGTCACCCTTCTGATCTCAAAATGAGTTCCATTCACCACCACCATGTTTGTCCTCCTATTCCATTCAACAGTTGTTTCTACAGTTTGATAAGTTATCACTCATACACAGGTCCTCAGCATTTTCACTAGTCTTCTGTGTGGCACTCAATGGAAGACCTTTCTGAACTCCAGGTATAGGGCCCTACAGTCTGGTCCATTCCCACTTTTATAACACTATGTTGATGAAGTCAAGATTTATGCAATAGTTTATACTGATTTTTGTGAATATGTTTTTTGCAGAATTACCTACTATATGTCCCTGAGGAAGTTGGCAAGGCCAATGAAATCTTGGTTACACAAATATGACTGGGATAAAATAATTATATGAAATCTGGGTTTAAGTTATGGTCCTATTTTCTTGTGGTTAAACTCCCTTTACAAAGTCATGCTGCTTGTATACTGTACTTCATTCTTCTAAAGGATATCTGCCTGCCTCTGCTAAATAATAGTCTTTAGTTGTTTCCAACTTACCAGCTTGTAGTTACCTGGGTTACTTCTGTTCCCATCTTTATGAAGAGGGACTAAGTCTTCCACTCTCCAGTCCCCTTGAATCACCCCTTATGCAAGACAGCAGTTAAAATGATCTGCCATAGGGCCATTGGCACTTCCACCTCTCCTCATTAATCTGGGTGGAGCCCATCCAGCCCAGGTTCCTTGTTTACCTGTAACTCTTTAGTTTTAATGGTACCCTACCCTGTAATAAGCCCAATTAACACTTCTTTGGTATGGTGGAGCATTCCTGAAGTGTCATACTTTCTCCATCCTGAACATTGAGGCTGAATATTTTCAGTACGCTTGCTATCCCAGAATTCTGGACCACCCACACTTATCCTTTCGTTAGCCTTTCTATGCCCTTTGTCTTCTCATATTTCTTCCATATATTAAATACTGGAATCATCTTATAAACATGTTCAAAATGCTCTCAATATTGCATGGAAGCAGACTACATAATGCTGCTACAGAAAAAGGCCTTCGCTATTGCAGCAGACTCTACCAAGAGTTAACCTAAGGGTCCACTATTATTCCACAAAGCCCCATGACCATGAAGATCTTAGAAAACATAATTCTGCATAACTTTTCTTTAAGAACATCCCTAGTCCTGCTGTAAACTGCTGTACACTGTAAACTCCCTCACAAGCCAGCACTCAGATAGTGTCTCCATACTACCATTCAGGGGTCAAAAGGGCTTCCTTGTCTTGAAGCACCTTCCTCTACTTCAGAGCACCATCTCTAGATTCCTCTTCTTGGAAAAGATGCTGTTCTTGGGACATCTCCATAGACTCAAATGTTGTCCAACCAGAAAGTGCAACTGCCTGAAACCACACCTCAGAGAGCTGCCCTCTGACAAGAAGTCACCTTCTGAAGCCCTTCTGCTGTCTGCATTGATCTTCCATGGGGTAAAATCTATAAACTCCCTCACTAGCCTGCACTCAGCTAGCAACACTGCACCAACATTCAGGGGCTGAGAGGATGTCCTGCCCTGCAGCACCCTTCCTCTGCTTCATATCAATGTCTCTGGGTTCCTGTCTTGAACAAGAAGCTGTCCTGGGGCCATCTCCAAAGACTCAAAGCCTTTCAGTCAGCACCTGTAACTTCCTGAAGTTGGTCCTCCAGACAGCTTCTTTTCCAACCTGAAGCCACACTCTGAAGCCCTACTGTTCCCTTTTATGAGCTGCCATGGGGATAAAAGCTGTAAACTTTCTCACTAGCTCAGAACTCAACTAGTGTCACTGCACTGCCACTCAGGGGTTAAGAGGGCTTTCTGTCCTGCAATGCCCTTCCCATGCTTTGATCACTGCCTCTGGGCTCCTGTTTATGGATGAGAAGCCACCTGGGGCCATCACCATAGACTCAGAAGCCATCCAATCAGCACCAGTAACTGACTTAAGCTACACCTTCAGAGAACTGCTTCTCTGACCAGAGCTGCCTTCTAAAGCTGTACTGCCACTGCTTTGAGCTCAAATGGCCTTACACTCTAGCAGTCCTGCATGCTGTGGTCAGGGCACTAAGGGCCTCAATGAAAAGGGCAGTAATGAAGAGGACTCTGCCTGGAGTAAGCCATGAAGCAGCCATCAGCTATGTACACTGCCAACCCATTCAGACAACTGCAAGCCTCCTCAGAATTGCAATTGAAACTGTAAGTTTGCTACCTGCATGTTGGTACTATCAGACTGCTTAAAACTATTTGTGTTGCAAATCAGCCTCTTTCCTATCCTGACTGCTTTTCTAGATTTTTTAGTCTGCACCAGTGTGATGGGCATGTGACCAGATTGATCTATTAATTTCCTTTTTAAATGTCCTTTGTTACTGAAACTGCTTCCATTATAAGTTCTGTTATTTGCAAAGTTGACACAAAACATGGCTTCCAAGGTCACCTGTCCAAGCAGGCCTCATGGGAAATAATTAGTCAACTCAGCTGTAGGGAACATTTAGTCACAGATCTTGAAAGGCAGATGAAAGTGCAATTTTGAATGCCTGTTATGCTGAAATGCAGCGTGTGGGGTTGCACACCTTGGACATCCTGGAAAACAGAATCATAATATTGGACTGAGGATGTTTTGGTGTGAAGTAAGCCAGCTGGCCCAGATGATATCATCCCTCCATACACACACACACACACATATGGAGAGCAGTGGGCAGGGATAAACAGTCACTTAAATGGTGAAATGATCTCCACTGTCAAAAGAATAAATCAGTGAGCTGAGGATGGTTCAGCTCTTTCTCTTGGACTTGGAACATCTGATGACCAGGGACCTGTCATACAAAGACTAGGTGACTGGTAAAATAGCACATTGATGGACAGTGCTTTCTGTAGCTGGAGCAGGTGAAGGATTTTAGGTAAGGATAGCTCAGAATGTTGCTGTACACCAACTGTCTGTTTATTTTGCTTTAGTTTCTGCTTTAATAAATATCTGCCACCTTTCATCAGCAGTATATCTATTACAGTGCAAAAGCTTGGACTGTCTATACTACACTGCATCTGCCCTTGTGATTTTATAGAGGGCTTCAGTCTCCAGTGGTGTCAGTCCTTTCTGTTCACCAGTCACACACTGTACCTCTCACTGTAGATAAAAAAGAAGGCTTTAATCCCCTGCTCTGCCAGTCCTCATCTTTCACCAGGAGCAAATGCAGACAGTATAGAAACAAAGCATTGTCCCTGCCCCCACACTGTAGCTTTCCCTGTGGATTACCAGAGGGTGTGTCAGTCCCTCAGTTCTTATCAGCACTAAATACATCACCAGTATGGGTAAGTTTGCACTGAGCCTGCCCACATGGTACCTGTGGATAAACTGAGGGCATTATCCACTTTTACCAGCACTAAATTCATCACAGTGAGTGAGTGGGTTGGTGGAATCCTGCACTGTACCTGTCCCTCTGGGTAAACAAAGAGCTTTAGTTTACTGTCTAGTGCTGTACCTTTTTCTTTCCATATAGCTTTTTATGGCCAGCAGGGGCTCCAGTCCCTCCTCAGAGGGACTTGGTTTCCAGCCACACTGTTCCCTGACCCAACACCCCCTAATTCCTCCACAAGTTCCCCTCATGGCAGGGCCAGGGAAGGGGCACTGGCTTTACCCCACCCCGGATCAAAATCCAGATGTCAGGGGTGAGCCAGGTGCTTGGTGCAACATCATGGAGACTGCCAGCTCCTTTTTCCTTTTTTCTCCTGTCACCCTCCCCACCAACATAAGGAAGCTGACCCATGCCTTCCCAACCTGTATTGCCTTCCAGCCACCAGCAGAGGGCAATCAGGAGCAGGATGACAACCTTCCATCCCTGAGAGAGGAGAGAAGTCCTCTGGATACTCAATCCTCTCTAGCCCCTGCTGACCTCCAGCAGCCCAAGCTCATTCCTGAACCCAGGTCACTGGCATGGCGTGAGGTGTAGCGACCAGTGCCTCAACCTCTAGCGCCATATGGCCAGTCAAAAGCTGTACCTTTAATGAGCATTAAACTCATCAGAGTCAAAACGTCAGCAGTGAACCCAAGTCTGTTGATAAACAAAGGTGTTGTAAGCCCTTACTTTTCACTAGCACTGGATACCAAAATACAAAGGTTAAATAGAAAAATATAATTAAACAACAATGAAAATGGGCTCAGATACCAATAAATGCCCATGGAAACAAGGGTTAAAACTTAGTTTGCCTGTGGAGGAGTGTTTGAACATTTGTAGGAGAAAGTTGTCAGCAGCTTCTGACAGAGTTCTGCAAAGACACACACACACACACACACACATATTCTCCAGTGCCAATTTGCAGACATTTATTGTATACTGCAATACATTTCCAGTTTGCAAATGCATTTTTATTACAATATAAAAAAGACACAGCATTCCTCCACATTACTGACATTCTTGGTTTTGAATTACAGGGACAAAGTTGAATCTTCACTGTCTGTAATTTGACACTGTAGTCTGCTTAATGAGTCACTGCTTCAGAGCTTCAACAAGGTAATTCAGTACAGTATAAAGTACTTGTATGCTTTTTTCTTCAGTCATTAAAAGTTATTTTGCAGCTCCTCTGAGTTCCTGTAAAAGCTTGCTGTGTCCTATTTTGGAAATTAAGACAAAGATAGACAAGCAAGCCTACTGAACAGAGAGAGAGGAGTACTGAATTTCAACTGGTATAGTGATTTGCAGCCGTGGCATTTATAGCAAGCTACTGAAATAATCTTGTCTGCTGTCCTTATGTGTGTGTGGTGGTGCTGGTGGGGGTGCCTGAAAAGGACAGCTAGATAATTAGTTAACCTCTAGGCTGCTGAAAGAACTAAAATTAATCTATTTGATTGAGCTGGACAGATGCTCATTCTGAAACCCTGCAGGTAAAATTTGAAAGGCTAATAAAGATAGCAGCTTCATAAGATTTTCTTTGTTGTTGTTTGTATCCAGAGAAGTTGGGAGGCACAGTAGCATCCTCCCTCTCTTCAGCTGCTTTTAAGTTAGAGGAGCAAATAGCAAATATCAGAAGGGCACACTATGTTGCAGTTCTGGATGGATACTTTCAAAAGTCCAAACAGGAAGTTCTATAGGAAGCTCATTTTAGAGCTAATGCAAGAGGGATACAGTCTCTGCCTACCTGCAGTCCTAAAATTGATAAGTAATCTGGGGAATTATAGAAACAGACAGTTTGTGTGTGTGTGTTGGGGAGAGCACAACAGGGAGTTATGACAACCCACTGCAATTTCAGAAATTAGTGGGAGAGCTGCAGATCACCATCCTGCCAGGAAGCTTACAGAAGCAAAATTAAAAGTATGTGGGTGATGTATTTTGGTGTTCTTACTGCTTCAGACTGTGAGGGCTGCAAGGACTGATTTTATAGTGCTGTGACACCACTTTCTCATGGTTCAAAGGTTGACAGCTGCCTTGATGGAAGTGCCATTTCCCACTAGTGCTAGTTGAGCTGTGCCACTGTATGTGTTTTGTTTACAGTTGGCACAGATCACCGACACATTGGTGTTATGGAGCCGAGCACAAGAGATTAATGCTGGTTGGCTAGTATATTTTTGATAAGAACATGTCTCAGAAGATGTACTAGCAAATTGGATTGCTGGATTTCTGAAGTCCATTTTATAAAGGAGTTTAATGGGTGACTAATAGACTGATGTCAGGAAAAGGGTACCACTTTGAGGAAGATTGGGGACTCTTCTAGGATAGGAGGCCCTTCAAGGGTGATGACCTTCACCTGACAAAGAGGAGAGGCTAGTGTGCTAGGGCACAGATGTGATGTGTCTACTGGACATTTAAACTGAATGCAGGGAGACTGAGTTTAGAAGAATCAAGGTGGTAGGAGAGAGAAAGGGAGCCTATCTAGCACTCCCTTAATCTTGGGGCTAGTAGTGGCACAGATGGTTTAGATCAGGATGAGGTCCAAATTGTGCTGGGGAGGGCACCAATGATGAGGATAATTGAAGAGCCTGCACACAAGAGCAAAGGAAGAAGACCAGTAAGTAATAAGGAAAAAACAAGTAAATAGCCAAAGGTGATCAAGATTAGATAGAAGGAGATCTGCCTCAATGCCAGGAGTCTAAGTAATAAAATTAATGAGCTACAGGTGATGATGGCAAACAATGAGGTGGACCTTGCAGCCATCATAAAGATGGGGGCCTCAGAAAATAATGTCTGGGACCTGACAATCCCAGGCTACTCCATATTATGGAGGGATAGATGAAAAGGAAAAGCATTAGGTGTAGCCCTCTAGGCTGTGGCATTCAGGAGAGCAGGCCTTTTAGGTGGCTATGCCAGTCCTATGGAATGCAGTGTCACATAGTTTGAGGGAAGCACCCTCAGTGGAAGCCTTTAAAAGTGCCTGAAGACTTTTTATTTGATCAGGCCTATGAGCCATATAATTATTAAAATATGTATGCATGTTTTGACTGACTTGTTGTGATAGATAGATATACTATGTATAATTAGTTTTACAGCATCCTTACACTATTTAAAATGTTTATTTATCTGCAAGATGATCTCTGCTGTTTGCACTGCATTTTAATTTTGTTTTATGAAGTGTTTGGTTCTCTGAGCCTCCAGGAAGAAGCATTATATAAATAAAATATGTATGTATGTCTGTATGTATGCATGTATGTATGTATCTATCTATGTATGTATGTATGTATGTCAGGGATGGCACTGAGGTTGGAGAGGATGAACACATCAGGAAAGAAATGGACATAAAGTCACTGTGGGTGCAGTTCACAGCAGCTTTGGGCCAGAAAATACAGGTGGGGTTGATCTCTAGATTGCCAGGACAAGAGGGGGAGATGGCTAAGGAGCTTGGCACAGAATTAGTCAGGGGAAAACAAAGGAAGGTGGTTATGGCTGGAGCTATAAACCTGCTGGACATCAACTGGAATGGTCTGGCTGCCAGAAGCACCAGAAGTTAAGTCTTGCTGGATACAGTCAAGGACTGTCTGCTGGTATAGCTAGTTAGAGAACTCACCAGCCAGGCTGCCATACTCAAAGAGGTGCTCATCAACTCAGAGAAGGTAGGGAGTGGTGCTGGTAGGGGAGCCATTAGGGAACAGCAACCATAAATCACCTGTTAGACCTGGCCCTGGACTGATGAACCACAATCAAAAGTTGAAGTCATTGATTTCAGAAGGGCAGACATTGACAGGAAGAAGGAGTTGGTCCAGGACAAGTTAACAAGGGAAGACAGCATAACAGGGGCAGAGGAGAGATGGAGAAAATAAAGGGGCCATCCTTGAGGCATCAAAGATATGCCTGAGGACAGTAACCAAGAGTAACAGGTACAAGCAATCAATGTGATTCTCAGAAAGGGTCATGAAGCAGTGAAGGCCAAAAGAGGCCTCGAACACGCAAAGAAAACAGGGGTGGAAGAACAGAGATAATACAAACTGAGAAACAGGAAGCAAGGAGGGTGGCTGGCCAGCCGGGCAGTGGTAGCACTACCCCTGCAGCACTAAGGACTGATGTTTGAATCGAGCATGGTGCATCAGACGTCAGCCAAGGGGGAGGTTGGATGAGCATCCCAAGGACAGCTTCCACCTCCAGGGGGTAGATTTGTGGTTGCCCGGCATAGTAGTGATATCCAGTGGAGAATGGGTGTTCTGGCAGCTGGAACTTCCTGGCATGCATGGAGGTGAAGGTGGACATCTGTGGGATGGGTGCAGGAGCATGCCTATCCTGTGCTGACACCATTGCATGTATGGGCCTCCCATTGGGGAAACCAAGAAAAAAGGAAGCAAGGAGGGTGGCTGTAGGCTGAAGTGGAAACTCAGCTTCATAATGCTTAGGGGTCAAAGGTGGAGGAAAGCAGTTCTTCAGGTATATTAGGGGAAAAAGGAGGTGGGGGAATTGTTAGGCTTTCCAAGGGAGTTAGGTAATGGAGGAAGAAAGGCTAAGACAGCCATCCTAATGATTACTTTGCTCTGGCTTCATAATAGAAGACAGACAGTCCTTGCCAGAGAGAGATCTTCAAGGTATGCATCTGGGGTCCCAGAGGTAAAGCAGCCGGTATTCACCAGCACAATGCTCTGGAAAGGTTTAGCAGCCCTAAAGATAGATATGGCCCTTGAACTAAATTGGATGCACCGAGGGTGTTCAGGGAGCCAGCAGCAGAACCAGATGAACCCCTGGTATGGCTATTCAATAGCTCACAGTTAGGTAGTTATGAAGGAATGGAGTGTGGGAGATATGGTCCCACTCCACAAGAGGGGAAGATAAGGAGCAAGGTGAACTACAGATCTGTCAGCCTTACCTCAGTTGTAGAAAACCTGATGGAGTCACTAGTCAAGGAGGAGCTAATGGACTACCTGGAAAGCAATGGCCTCAAGGATAGCAAACAGCATGGGTTCATGACAGGGAAGTCTTGTCAGACTTACCTAATAGCTTTTGACTGGGTGATGAGGATATTGCACTGGACCCCATTGTGGATTTACTTACTTCAATTTCAGCAAGGCCTTTGAGTCAGTGCCTCACAGGTGATTGCTGAAAAGATTGAAGATGTTGGGGCAGTAAGGGTATAGTAAGATTGGTAGGAAATTGACTGAGGGGAAGCAGCAGAAGGTCCTGGAAAATGGAGTCAAATTGGAAGAAAGGACAAAACAAGTGGAGTATCACAGGATTCAGGACTGGCTCCAGTCCTCTGAGACTGAGAAGGAATCTGGGGCAGGTTGTGTCTCTGCAGATGACATAAAGTCTGTGGGGGTGGTGTTGATGAGGGAATTAGGGAGATGCAGAGTGACCGCATAGACTGGAGTGGTTGTCTAAGGTCTGGCAGTTGAAACTGAATGCTAAAATGCAAGGTGATGCACCTAGAGAGCAAGAACCCCAGGATGGAGTACTGGATGGCAGGGTTTAAGCTGAGTACTATGACTGAGGAACGGGACCAAGAGCTCATCATTAGTGACACCCTCAAATAATTAAGCCAATGCAATAAGGCATTTACAAAGCAAATAAAATATTAGGATGTATCAGGAGGGGTACTGACAGTTGGAGAAAATAGGTAATATTACCTTTATAGAGCAATGGTAAGGCCACACCTGGAGTACTGTACCCAGTTCTGAAGTATTTGTCTCCAGAAATATAAGGTCAGGCTAAATGTAGTGCAACAATGGGTGACCAGTATGACAGGGCAGCAGGACAGATCTTATGAGGGATGGCTCATGGCACTAAACATGTACTCTAGACGGACAGAGGTGATATGACAGAGATCTTCAAATTCCTGAAAGTATTCCTGGCAGTATAGCCTAGAGGTTAGAGTAACAAGCCGTGAATTGGCTTGGTACATCCAGCAGACCTGGGTTTGATTACCACAACCTCTACTTGCATACTGTGTGGCTCTCAGCAAGTCACTTAACTTCCCCAGTGCTCCCAGGTCACCCCTGAAAACAGGCACTTGTTCCTAGTGGGCCTTACCCGTTATGAATGACGGAAAAAACAAATTCTGGTGAGATCCACCATGGCTGCATAATGAAGTTAGTGAAGTTGTGTGAAATTGTTAAGGAGGCATGGAGAAACAACACAATGATTTATAAATAGTAAGATTTGTTTTAGTTTCTGTTCTAAGGAAGGCATACACATTATTAGGAAAATATATGGAGGTATACATTTTAATGGAAGGAATAGTAAGCAATATAGGTTACAAAAGAACCCCAGAGCTTAACGCCATTGATGTATGTGTTATCCCAGAAGATATTGGCCATACAGCCAAGTTTTAAAGAAAACACAATTGCACATACCCTAGTAATGCAAACCTTCATGGGAAACATATGCAACTCCCCATGATGATACAGAAGGTGGCAGTACATGAAAAGTAATGGCTGGTATATGTTCAGCATTGGGATTATTTACAGTTTTTTTTTTTTTTTTTATAGAGAAACAGGGTTTTGGCCATGAGGTGAAGTAAGTTATATTTAAGCAATGTGTTGATGTCAGGCAGCCAGGTGTAATGATGGACCGTTAGCAAAGAAAATGTAATAGTATCTGTCAGGCGTGGTCACTGTTGGTAAGGTTAAGGAGTTGTGCTTGTGATAATGGGAATATTAGGAAAGTATGAGGTCTATACAGGAGTGGAGTACAAATATGCAGAGTTTCATAAGTATGTTCTCAGAGTGCAGGCAAATGTGATATGCAGGTTTGTTTTACAAATAGGTAAAATAGTGATACATGCAATTGATAGAAAGACAGATAATTACATAGACAGATAGCTAGATAGAAAGAAAGACAGACAGACTGGCAGGCAGAATAGTAATGGCAGTGCAGTATTGAAGTGTTGCCAACCCCACCCCAGCCCTGCAGAGATGGGCAGGCATTGGGGTGCCTTGGTCATCGCCCATAATGCTTAAGCCATTTCACCTCACCCTACCCTGCAGATACAGACAAGTGTTGAGGTGTGCTTTTGGGTGTTTGAGCTTTATACTCACACTATTCCATAAGGAAATACACTGAAATGGGTGCAGTATGGAAGAATGGAGGAACTTTGGGGCTGAAGAGTCAAAGGCACACCTCAATAACTGTCACTGACTGCACAGTAGGGATGGGGGTGGAATGGCATAAGCATTACTATTGACAATCCCAATTCACACCCCTTATGTGTCAGTCCCTACAGGGCAGGGTGTTATGATCAGAAACCCTAATGCACTGGGTGTTTTTATTTTCACTCCACATTTTCAACATGGGAATTTTGTGACCCCACCACATGAACAGTGACACTATCAGTTCATTAGCTGAAAGGTGATTTGCACAGCTACTGTGCCATTTGGTGCCACAGGTGCAAAACACATTTTGAACAAGATGTGAAAAATGACAGCTGTACTGTTAATGAGGCGGTAAAAAAATGGTAATGTTGAAAACCTGGAGTGAAATTTGAAAAAATTGATGAAGTCATGAGCTTGCTTACAAACTGTACAACACACAACCATAATATAATTATTTGGGATTTGTTACACCAGATTTTCAACATAGGCATTTTGGGAACTCCACTCATGAACAATGGCATTGTGATTTTCTACTTGACCCAAATATTGATTTCACACAGCGACTGCACCCATTGTGTGCCAGATGTGCAAAACCACATTTTGGGCAGGATGTGAAAAATGACAGCTATACTGTTCATAAGGAGGTGCAAAATGGCAATGTTGAAAATCTGGAGTAAAAATATTAAAATTATTGAACTTATAAGTGTGCATGAAAACTGCGAATGCACACTCATAACATAGTCATTTTGTGGAATGTTGTCACCCAATGTTCAACATAGGCATTTTGGGACCTCCACTCATGAACTGTGTCACTGTGATTTTCTTAATCTATCCCAAACATTGATTTCCCACAACAACTGAGCCATTGTGTGCCAGATGTGCAAAACACATTTCGGCAGGATGTGAAAATGACAGCTGTACTGTCCATAAGGAGGTGTGAAAAATGGCAATGTTAAAAATCTGATTGACAAAATAAAAAATTCTTGAAGTTATGGAGTGAGGGTGGAAAGCGCGTAATGCACGCCAGAACACAGTAATTTTTGGTGATTTTTCACCAAATTTGCAAGATATGCATTTTGGGAGCCCTCCCATGAACAGTGACACCGTTGTTTTATAATCAGTCCCAAAAGGTGATTACACAGTAACTGCAAAATCACCTTTAGGACAGAATAAAGACATGGCAGTGACTGAATTCATGAGGTGGGGTCCCAAAACCTTATGTTGAAAATTTGTGCCGAATGCCGAGGGATTGGGCCCCTCGGCAGACAAATTATTGGACGGGGGACTATTATGATGATGGGGATTGGGCCCCCATCAGCAAATGAACTGGGGAGGGTACATGCTGACAGGGGGATTGGGTACCCCAACATCAGCTTTCTGGGACTAGAGGCAGACATCAACAGTGACAGCTGCCACCATGTTTATTGAAATGTTACACCAGGCAAGGAACACCCTGCAGTGAGGGGGTGCTCCATCATTACAGTGGTGAAATTCTTTCAAGTTTGGGGCACGCTATTGCACTGCTGTCATAGAGAGCATGCTCATTTATTGTTGCCACAGAGACAAGCACCACAAAGTAGTGGGGTATTGGCCACAACACAACAGCACATCCACAAACTGCTACTCCAGCAAACTGCCACATGTTTCTTGCACATGTGTACAAGCAACATAACAAACATAAAAGCATTCCTAAAATACAACATGGTATGATCAGTCTCTGCAGTCCTGTAACTGCCAGAGGTTGGCAACTCTACTGAGAACTTTTTTTGATCTGCTGCCAAGTGCGAAATTAATAACACTGCAGGAACCTGTGTGTGTGTGGTCTGATGGAAGGAAAAACCTGCAGGCAGCTGAGCCTTCCAGTGCACAAGCTTTTGTTGGTGATGGTTAATTTCACCGTTGCAGTATATGCTACCACAATAACAAACACAAGGAAAAACAGCAGTACGATAAGCAGCCCAATACTCTATCCTGAAAATTATAATAATTTCTCCATGTCCTTGTTTTATGCTTATATTGTCTGTTGCCTGCTTTCAATGCTTAGCAGTCATTGTGGCCATTGACACAGAAAGGTCATTGATCTGTGCAAAGGGTCATACACCTTAGGTAGTACCTTGACTTTAAACATAAAGGTACTGTTTTTTGTCATAGGGTACTTTCCTCCCCACACTGAGTGCAGGTCTGGTTACTCATTAGTGTTCAGATATGCTTCACTCACGCTGAAGTTTAATAATGTTCATAGCTTGTTTGTAGATTTCATTTCTGTGACTTATGCAGTGTTCAGATATGCTTCACTCACACAACAGAGTAGTAATAATAATAATGTGCATATTGACCTTTCCATAAGCCTGTGATCTGATCATATATACAAATGCAATATATGTGGAGGCTTAATGTCACAGATCAACCCTAGCTCAGGGTACTTAATAAATAAAGATCCATAATAATGTTTAATAGATATTTTTCCATTTAATGGAGTTAGCAAACACTACATGCCCCACTGGGCCAGGGAAAGATCATTGTGGAGAGCATTTCACTGGCTAGTTGGGCATGTAATGTTTGTTGTGACCATTACATGAAGAAAATATCTGGCAAACATTAGCATGGACCTTCATTTATTAAGTAGCTCTTGCTACGTTGTACCTTGACTTTAAACCTCCAGGTACTACTATTTTGTTACAGGGTACCCCCTGCTGAGTGTAGGTCTGTTTATTCATTAATGTTTCAGATATGCTTCACTCACACAACAGAGTAATGCACTACTTTGTATAAAGCTTCTTTCCTACAAACTCCATCCTTTCCTCTGCCTATGACATTATCACACTCTGTATATTAAACTTCAAAGCACAAAACCTGTTTATATGCTAAAATCCACAAGCCTTCAGTCACTTCACACAATAATGGTAAAATGTCGGTGCCAGGATCTATAGGAAAACTGCCAGACTTTCTGTCTGAGATGCAAATGACTTTAAATTCCTTTTCCTGTAATTCACATTGAGTAAAACTTACATGCAGTGTCAAATCCACTTTCCATGCAAAGGATACCAACTTAAGCAAGACCTTTGTTTTTAGTGCCTATACATTGTTACTTATCACATCACATCCAGCATTTGCTTCTGAGGATGCTGGAGATAAGCAATCTTAAATTACTGCTAAGAAACCAACCGCATATAGTCAGGATCTATGGACTGAAAGTGACTGGCTAATACTTAACTGGCTACTGCATTGCAGCTACTGATATATCATAACTGAAATATTTTTGTTACATAGATCAACTCAAAATAAATGATTCTTCTGTCTATTTCATACCAACTTCTCCACAAATTGGATTATTTCAATGGTGTCCTTTACAGGACTAACATTTCCATTTCTTACCAACTTCAGTAATTTTTTTTTTTTTGCCATTTATGCCATGCACCCACTGTTATATTTACTACCTTTTATGTACTGTCATTTTTAAAGTACTATAACCTGCATTGATTACTGATCCAAGATACCAAACTTACAGTTCAGCAAAATTAAATCCAAGCTCATGTCCTTAAGTTGAAAATAGAGGGGTTCGTTTGTGAAAGGTGGGGTTTAAACTTGTGAAGGGGAGGGATGAGGGAAAGGGCTGTCAAGGGGGGACGATAAAGGAGGGAATCTGTCTCATCCCCTGGAGAGCTGGAGGAATGCAGGACGAGGCTGACTGGTAAGGTGCCATCCAGGGAAGATGGAATCCCATGGGAATGTGAGCAGGGGAAATGGAATTATACAGAAAGGGTGGACCATAGTCCTGTTAATTGTCAGAGCTTGGGCAATAAAATGCCTGAGCTCCAGGTAATGCTAACGAAGGAGAGGTGGATGTGGCAGCAGTCACTGAGACCTGGGCCACTGCAGGGCATGACTGGGACCTGAACCTGGGGGATACACCATGTTCAGGAAGGACAGGGAGAGGAAAGGGGAGGAGGGGTAGCAATAATAGTCCAAAAACTGCATTGGCATAGGAGGAGTGAAGGAGGTGGAGGGAACTGTAGAGGAGATTTGGGTCACCTTGATAACAAGGGGGCAAGAGAGTAAAATTGGAGTGGTGCATAGACTGCCCACACTGGTGGAGGAGCTGGAGGAGAGTCTGGTGGCAGATGTGAGGAGACACTATACTTTGGGCAGGGAAGGGTGGTGGTGTTGAGGACTTAAATATGCCAGGAACAGACTGGGAGACTATGACATCCTCAGTGGCCAGGGAACAGAGGTTGTTGGATGCCTTTCAGGATGTGTTCCTAATTCAGCAGGTGGGGGAACCGACCAGGAGGTGCAGATACTGGATGTGGGTCTGGCAGACATTGACCAGATAGGTGGACTGAAGGTAAGGGACCCATTGGAGGAGTGACCATGCCATGGTCTGGTTCTGCCTGGACCTAGGAGGGGTAGAAGGTGGCACAAGATGGAGGTAACTGACTTCAGGAGGGTGGATTTCAAGGTAATGGGAAGGATCCTAAGAAGCATTTGGATGGGATTGGGCCAGACATGGACGCTGACAGAGGTGGAAAATCATCAGGACGGGGTGCAGGATGCTACTAGCACCTGTACAAGAGTAAGACGAAAATGTGGTAGGCCATAAACCCTGCTGGTGGACCAGGGAGGTTCAGGAGGTGGTGAGGGAAAGAAGGTGGCTTATAAGCATTTCAAGTGCTCAAGGAGTGAAAGTGATTGAGGGAGTATGAGCTAATGGCCAGAAGGGCCACTAGGGTGGTGAGGATGGGTAAGGCAAGGAAGGAGCAGAACCTGGCCAGGGAAATTAGGAGAGGGAATAAGAGGTTCTTTAGATTCATTGGGGAAAGGTGGAGGGTGAAGGGGCAGATTAGCAGGATTAAACCAGGGATGGATGGGCACAAGACCTGAGGAACAGCCTGAGGTACTAAATGAGTACTTTGACTCAATTTTTATGAAGGAAATGGGGGCTGCATCATACATGGGAGAAGATGGTGAAACTCAGGAGGGGAGGACCCACCGATCAGCGGGACTGGGGAGAGAGGCCATCACTGGCAGGACGGAGGAAGGAAAAGCAGGGGATGAGGTAGCAGAGGTGGAAATCATGGCAGAGAGTGAGGGAAGCCCTCAGGTCCCTTAAGACAGAGAAAGCACAGGGGCCAGATAAATTACATCCCAGAGTGCTGAAAGAACTGGCGGATGTCCTGGCAAAACCCCAGTGGAGCTTTTAAGCATCTCTCTGAGGACAGTGTGGGTGCTCCAGGACTGGAAGGTGGTGCATATAGTGCCTATCCACAATGGGGATCAAGGGAGGTGGCAGGGAATTACAGGTCAATCAGCCTGACATCGGTGGTGGGCAAGGTGATGGACAGCATTGTCAAGGAGAGGTTAGGGAGGACCTAGAAATGTTGGGTGCCTGGATGATATGCAGCATGGATTCATCTCAGGGAAATCATGTCAGACCAACCTTGTGGAGTTCTGTGACTGGGTGACAAGTGCCTTGGACCTGGGTAGACTGGTGGACATCCTCTTTCTTGACTTCAGCAAGGCATTTGACTCTGTTCTTCACAGAGGCCTGTTGGATAAGCTGGTAGAAATGGGGGTGGGAACCAGATTATCAGATGGATAGGAAATTGGCTCCAGAACTGGACCCAGAGGGTCATGGTTGGTGGGATAGTCTCATCCTAGTAGGGCCATTAGTGGGGTCCCTCAAGGATTGGTCCTTGGGCCTCTGCTGTTCAATGCCTACATCTCTGACATAAGGAAGGGTATCAGGAGTGAGATGAGTCTCTTTATGGATGACTCAAAACTGGGGTGGTGGTGGATGGGAGAGGGAGGGTGTCCCTACAGGAGGACCTGGAGGCTCTGGAAGGTGGTCTAGAAGTAGAAGCTGAGGTTAAATGCATGGAAATGCAAGGTACTGCACCTGGGGCCAGAAACCCAGGCCAAGTGTACACCCTGGGAGGGATTGCTGCAAGTCTCAATGGCTAGTGACACCACTGACTACCCTCTTTAACAAATCATGGGAGGATGGGGTGGTACCCAAGGACTGGAGGAGGGCAGATGTGATTCCCTTCACAAAAGTGGAGCAAGGCAGAAGCAGGAAACTACAGACCTGTTAGTTTAACCTCAGTGGTAGGAAAATGATGGAATCACTTCTGAAGGAAAGAATTGTTGAGTACCTGGGCCAAGGCACAGGACCCAAGGCAGCATGGATTCACAGCGGAAGGTCATGCCAGAGAAATCTGATTGATTTCTTTGACTGGGTGACCAAAGTAGTAGATCAGGGAGGGGCTGTGGACATGGCCCACCCAGACTTTAGCAAGGCATTTGACATAGTCCGCACAAAAGATTAATATACAAGTTAGCCAGCCTGGGAGTGGGTCCCAAGATGACAGCCTGGGTAAAGAATTGGCTGGAGAATAGGACACAGAGAGTAATAGTAAATGGAGTCCACTCTGAAGAAAGGGGGTTACTAGTGGGGTACCACAGGGTTCAGTATTAGGACTGGTCCTCTTCAATGTCTTTATAAGTGACATAGCAGAGGGACTGGAAGGAAAGTATGTCTCTTTGCAGATGACATAAAGATCTGCAACAGAGATGATGCACAAGGTGGGGTGGAAAGGATGATAAGGGACTTGGCAAGGTTAGAGGAATGGTCAAATGTATGGCAGCTTAGATTCAATGCTAAGAAATGCAAGGTAATGCACCTGGGAAACAAAACCCAGGGAAAGAGTACACAATGGGGGTGAGATACTAACAACAACAAAATGGAAAGGAACCTGGGAGTAGTCATATCAGATGACCTAAAGGTGGGAAAGCAATGTGAGAGGGCAGCAAGGAGGGCTGGGGGATACTGGGATGCATAGGGAGAGGCATCACCAGGAGAAAACAGGAAGTTATTATCCCTCTGTACAGACAGCTGGTGAGACCCCATCTGGAGTACTGCATGCAGTTCTGGAGACCCAGTCTCCACAAAGACATAGACAGGATGGAAGCTGTCCAGAGGAGGGCAACTAAAATGGTGCAGGCTCTGCACTGGAAGACATATGAAGAGAGACTTGAGGAGCTTAATATGTATAGCCTCGAGGAAAGGAGGGAGAGGGGGACATGATAGAAACGCTCTAGGCACCTCAAGGAGTCAACAAAGTCCTAGAGGGTAGCATCTTTCAAAAAAAGAGTGCAAGAACAAGGAGGCACAATTTGAAGATGGGGGTGGCTCAGAGGTAATTTAAGGAAGTATTTTTTCACAGAGAGGTTTGTGGATGCATGGAACAGCCTTCTGGAGGAGGTTGTGGAGTCAAAACAGTGGTGGAATTCAAGCATGCATGGGACAGTCATAAGGCAATTCTAGGAAGTGGGGTAGGAGGAAGTAGGCTACTGGTTAACTAGGATCTGTAGCTTATCCATTAGATAGGGAAATGGGCAGACTGGGTGGGCCAAGTGGTCCTTATCTGCTTTGAAATTCTATGTTTCTATGTTTCTGAGGTGGACCTCATGTAGTGGTGGATGTCAAGATGAACAACTCTGAGATTTGTAGGATGGCAGTGGCTAAGGCCAACAGGATGCTGGGATGCATCGCTGGGGATCACCTCCAGAAGGAAGGAAGGAAGTGATACTCCCTCTGTACAACTGTTTGGTGAGGCCACACCTCAAGTACTCGTGCAGTTTGGAGGCCACACTTAAAAGGGACATTGAACTCCTGGAGAGGGTCCAGAGGAGGGCAACCAAAATTATCTGGGGCTTGGGGACTGGACTTATGGGGAGGCTCGAAAAGCCTAAATATGTACACATTGGAAGAGAGAAGGGGAACATGATAGAGGTCTTCTGGGCACATGAAGGGGTAAATAGGGGATAAGCAGTCAGGGTGCTCCAAAGTAAGGAGGGGGCAACTAGAGCGCAGGGTGGAAGCTGAAGGGGAGATTCAGGGAGAAAGGAGGAGGTGCTACTTCACTGAGAGGGTGGTGGAGCCATGGAATGTGCTGCCCAGGGGCTGGTGGAGGCAGAGACAGTGGAGGGGTTCAAGAGGGGTGGGACAGGTACAGGAGAAGGATTCTGAAGCAAAGTCCTGTGCAGTGAGAATATCCAGGACTGGGAAGAGAGAAACCAGAGAGAGGGGGTGTCAGCTCCCAGGGCAGGGGCTGACCAAACGAGCAGACACGAAAGACCGTTAGGCCTATTATGCTGGCATTTTAGTATGTTAGTAATTATTTCACATTGGTAATAACTGCATTTTTATTTATGTACTACTCAGGCACATTAATTCCATTTTCTAGGTACTTACAAATGTATTTATAATATTTAAAATCTTTCACAGGACACCTTTACAACCTCAAGGGCTATATTCATACTTTAGTAGTTATTTTCATGTAACAGGCACCAAGCCATGATTGTTTGGGTTTCTGTGTGAGTGTGTGTGTGTGTGTGTGTGTGTGTGTGTGTGTGTGTGTGAGAAGGAAGGACTCTTCAGGCAGCTGAGCCTTCCAGTGCACAAATGTTTGACTGTGGTGGTTAATTTCACTGTTGCAGTATATGCTCGCACAATAGCAAATACAAGGGAAAAACAGCAGTACAGTAAGCAACCCAATACTCTAGCATAAAATGATAATAATTTCTCCATGTCCATGTTTTATATGCTTATATTTTCTGTTGCCTGCTTTCAATGCTTAGCAGTTATTGTGGCCATTGTCACAGGGAGGTCACTGAACTGTGCTAAAAGGTTATACACTTTAGGTTGTACATTGACTTGAAACCTCCTGGTACTGTTTTTTTTTGTCAGGTAACCTCCCCGCTGAGTGCAGATCTGTTTGCTCATTAGTGTTCAGATATGCTTCACCACGCTGACGTTTAATAGTAATGTTTGTAGTTTGTTTGTAGACTTACTTTTGCAACCTACACATTGTTTAGATATGCTTCACTCACACAACAGAGTACTATTTAATTTGGTCGTACTGCCAATTGCATTCTAGATTTCCTTTTGTGAAAACATAACCAGAGTTCATATATGTGGGCTTAAAGTCACAGATCAACCTTTATTGGCTACTTAACAAGATCCAATGTTTACTAGTTTTCCATTTAATGGTTTCAAACAATGATTGATGCTTCCACTGGGCCAGGGAAAACAGTGTGAGAGCATTTCC
Organism: Neoceratodus forsteri; assembly: GCA_016271365.2. NCBI lineage: Eukaryota > Metazoa > Chordata > Ceratodontiformes > Ceratodontidae > Neoceratodus > Neoceratodus forsteri. Next base: position 1,026,545,103 of record CM028129.1, read on the forward strand.
TGGCTCAGTTGGGCATGTAATGTTTGCTGTGACCATTGCATGAAGAAAATATCTGGTAAACATTATTGTGGATCTTCATTTATTAAGTAGCCTTTGATATGGTTGTACCTTGACTTTAAACCTCCATGTACTGTTTTTGTCACAGCCCCCACACACACACACAGAGTGCATCTCTGTTAACTCATTAGTGGTCAGATGTTTCACTCATACTGAAGTTTAATAATAATGTTCATAGTTTGTTTGTAAATTTAATTTCTTGACCTACGCAGTGTTCAGATATGCTTTACTCACACAACAGAGTAATAATAATGTGCATAGTTTTTGGGGACAAATCTAATCATTTTGCAGCTGTGTTCTGCTGTGTGTGTATGTGTGTGTGTGTGTGTGTGTGTGTGTGTGGACTTTAATTCAATTGCTTGTGTCTTGCGTGGAAGACAGTACTTGTAGATAAATCTAATCATTTTTCAGCTATGTTCTGCTGTGTGTGTGTGTTTATCTTGTGTAGAAGGCAGTGCTTGACTGTAAACAAATCTAATCATTTTGCAGCTGTGTTCTGCTGTGTGTGTGTGTGTATGTGTGTGTGTGTACTTTTGATTCAATTGCTTATGTCTTGCATGGAAGACAGTGCTTGTAGACAAATCTAATAATTTTGCAGCTATATTCTGCTGTGTGTGCTTGTGTGCGCATATGTGTGTGTGTGTGTGTGTCTGTGTAGAAGGCAGTGCTTGACTGCTTGTAAACAAATCTAATCATTTTGCAGCTGTGGTCATCCACCAGCTAAGTAGGCTTTGTGATTGTTTGTTTTATGTGATCCACCTTACTTAGTATTTAGTTACTTTATTGATGTCTCCTATGGAGGGACTCAAAATATGCAGGATATTTATTTAGCAAATTCAGAGAAATCACAGAGGCACCAGAGTTGGACATTGGGTGGAGCTTTCCTTTAACTTCTCTCAAGCCAGAGGCAAGCCAAATAAAACACTATGAAGGAGGTTTCATTTGCCAAAAAGGCTATTTAAAGAGATTCTTGCTAATGGCATAATCTTCCCATCAGTGTTAGTGCTAGACATACTGTAGCTAGCTTGGTTTGAGGAAGAGGAACATGGTCAGGACCCTTAGCCATTGAGATGCTTATGCATATATAAGTCAAGAAGGACCAACTTATCCTACAACTCTTGAGTATCACAGTCTGCATAACACACAAGGCTTACAGTGATGAATCTCCATATGGGTTGCCTGGTTTGGGTTCTACTGTTTATAATTCAGGGATGAATAGCTAGGGAAATATTTTCAATGACTGCCAAATGTGGTACAGTGGCAGATGTTTTGCAAAGGTATAGCATAAATTATGTCTATCAGGTATTGTTGCCAAGGAATTGAATCATATTTTCATAGAGACACTTTACATTTTGGGTACTTATTATCTCTTTGTGAATCAGTGCTTTCTCTGCACTGAAATCACTATTATAGATGTAGCTGACTTACATCTGACTGATTATAGAATTTACCCTGAACCTGTATTTATTAATTTAAAACTATATTTTGAGGAGGTGCCTGGTTATGGATTATCCCAATATTTAAGTTCAGCTTTTAGTGGATACTTTGCATTCTAATTTTCTTATTCTGATTTTTTTTCACAGTATGTTGTCTGTATTTATATTAATTATATTATCATTCCTGGTAATGTACAGGGGCATGAGACTGAGTTGTGACTGGGTTTGAGTAAGGAACACACATATTTATTACTTTGCCTTGATATCTCCACTAGATATTTTACTTTATCCCTTTATTATTAATATACTTACATATTTTTTTGTTTATTTGTTTAGCTATTGATGTAACTGTGCAGTTGCTTGATATTGCTTTTGTCTGCATTTGTTGCATTTGAGTTCCATTTTCTTTTGAAATGGTTACTTTTTCATTTATATTACTTTAAAATGTTTCATATTCTGACCATGTGGTTATGTCATGACTTTTGTTTCAGATATTGTATTGCATGTTTAGATTTTTTGTTGTTTGTTGTTGTTGAGTCACTTTCTTCACATCCTCATTTAACCATCTTGCGTGTCATCAGTTGTTATTATTTTCCTTGATCTTTAATGTAAACTATTGCAAATGATAATACAGTATGTTGCCCTAAGCAAGTAAGATCAACCAGCATGGTTATCAAACAGTGAATTGACACCTCTGTATGAGTGGGGAAGGGGATACCAGCAAAATAAGTTCATCAGTTTGTAAATGGCTGTAAATTAAGCAGTGAAACTTAGCACAGAAAGATCACTATAGTGAAGGTTTCAGCTTGCAAAAACAAAGGCAGTACTAGGCATAGCTCAATTAAAGGAAAACTACATGATAAATGTGTGTGTGTGTGTGTGTGTGTGTGTGTGTGTGTGTTGATTCAATTGCTTGTTTCTTGCTTAGAAGACAGTGCTTGTAGACAAATCTAATCATTTCACTGCTGTGTTCTGCTGTGTGTGTGTGTGTGTGTGTGTGTGTGTGTGTGTGTGTGTGTGCAATTTTGATTCAATTGCTTGTGTCTTGTGTAGAAGACAGTGATTGTAGACAGATGTAAGCATTTTGTAGTTGTGGTCATCCATTGGCTGAGTAGACTTTGTGATTATGTGTGTTTATGTGATCCAATCTTTATTTAGTATTTGGTTACTTTATTGATGTCTCCTATGGAGGGACTCAAAATGTACAGGATAGTCTTCTAGCAAATTCTGACAAATTGCAGAGGCACCAGAGTTGGACTTCAGGTGGAGTTTTTCTTTAACTTCTCCCAAGCCAGAAGAAATCCTCATAAAGCAGCATGGAGGAGGTTTCAACTTTTCAAAAAGGCAGTATTGGGGATGGCTCATCTTAAGCACTAAAACTTAAAGAAAAGGACCATAAAACACTATGGAGGAGGTTTCAACTTGCAAAAAAGGCAGTAGTGAGGAGGGCTCAATTAACTTCTCGAGCCAGAGGAAACAAAGTGCTCTCCAGCTGCCATACACACACACACACAGGCAGTGTAGTAAAGAAGCTTCAGTGGAGAAGACTATTTTTAACACTCTACCATGTTGTTTGAAGGTAATTATGCAGGTAGTCCTTTACTCAAAGCAATACGTCTGCAGGCTACACCTCAGCAGCCATAAAAAGAATAAATAATATGAACTGTGAGGAATTATTGAACATAAACACAAATTTGAGTTCATGGAGGCACAAGTGGAAGCTGATAGGAGGAGGAGGATTCAAGAGGGATATGGGTCTGGCAGTGTAGTCTAGAGATTACAGTAATGAGCTGTGAATGAGCCAGGTACATCTAGCAGACAGACAATGGACAGACATGGGTTTGATTCCCACAACCTCCACTTGCATATTTGTGACTCTGAGCAAGTCACTTAACCTCCTCAATGCTCCAGGGTCACCCTGAAAACAGGCACCTGTGCCTAGTAGGCCTTACCTGATCACTAGAGAATAAAACAAATATATTATTTTACAGAGACAGTTGTGGAACTTTTGAACAGTCTGCTGCCAAGGTGGTAGAGCCAGAACCATAAATGGTTTCAAGGACAGTTGGTACACATAGGGTGCAAAATTAGCAAATTCCAAATTTGTGGAATTTTCATGAAATTTTGCAAAATGTGTTGTGATTTTCTGAACTTTTTAATTGGCCATAGTTAGGCATCTGAAATTTGGCAGGTGTATTGTTGTGGATATACCCTAAGGCCCAGATATTAAAAAGGGTTGGCATGCTCAAGTCCTACATTGCGCCATTCTGCGATATTCAGCAGGAGGCAGTTGTGCCACTGAAAACAGGTTGAGCAACAGCGCAATGCAAATGAATGCATGCTCAACAGGAGGGGAGGAACCATGCATAAACTGCACAGCCCGATATTCAGTCGGGTTGTGCAGCGTTAATAAAGTCAACCCCAACCTGCGCCTGCACAACTTTGAGCCAAAAAGGATCAGTTGAGGGCCACCCACAGGTGAGCTGCTGTATTGCAAGGTGCAACACAGAAGCTGCCACTTGTGGCTGGCCCCCAACTCAGTCCCTGTGACCCCCACCAGCCCAATTAGGGCAGCAATGTGGCCCCCCTCCTGTTCACATCCCTGGTGGTCCAGTGGACTATAATGCCCGATCACGGGCAGAATGTATACTGACAACCTCTAGTGCCCGATTATGGCAGAATGTATACTGACAACCCCCACCCAAACATTCTCCCAATGCCTGATCGCAGGCAGAATGTATGCTGACAACCCCCAAACATCTCCCTGGTGTCTAGTGTCCCCTCACCCACCCACCCACTGAAGCCCCACCACCCCGCCCCTGGCAGCTGGCGGCGGCAGCATCCCAACCACCTGCCACCCGCCGCCCACCGACTGATCAGTCTGGTGGGCTGCATGCCCATTGGTGCAGAGTTAGAGCCACTGGGCGTGCAGCCCATACCGCACATGACAGCAAGTTTAATGCTCAACTCTGACAACTTAGTGGCTAATGTATGCCATGCACAGTGGTTGTGGTTGGGTTGTTATTCAAAGGAGTTGTCAATAGTGCAACTCCTTTGAATATCACCCGGACACACCCTGCACAACTATTTTGAGCAGTGCAAGGGCTTGCACCTCAGAATGGAGTTTGAATAACCAGGCCTAAATGTTTTTATTAAGTTGCATGACATTTGAATGAAAGTTGTCAAAGTTATAGGGCTCACATACTAGCAGTTTAATATTCATGTGAATAGTTCTGAAAATTTTTCTACGCAGAACATAAACACCTTTTGAGCTAGATAATCGAAAACTTAGATGCATACTTTCTTGGAAGATTCATGGACACTTCAAAACAAAGATTGTAAGACTTAGGTATGACCTGCCTCTGACATGACTTCCAGGAGCTCATTCCCAAATCCAAGTGGTCAGCATGGCAGCATGATGTTCTGATGCTGGACCATTTTGTTTACCTTAAAGCCTAATATTTAAGTTCAATGAACTTAACAACATTGGTGATATTCTGTTCTCTAGCTTTAAACTTATAGGTGCTTAAAATTCAGCAGTGTATGTATCTGTGAAATGTAATTTTAACATTTCTGAATGTCTGGAGGCTTATACCTCAGCCACCTTTAATACTAGAGATCTAAAACATGCCAGATCTGTGTACAGCTATGTGTAATGTCAACCTACCAAATGTGGTACAGTATGCACAAAATGTGTATTGTACATAGTGTTAACTGTAATTTGAAAATTTATGAAAGTTTGTAGGCTTATAACTTAATCATTTTAAAGCTCAAGACCTGGACCTTGGTATACTTCTGTGTATGTATTGGGACAGTCCTTGTTCAAAATCTAGTGGAATTTTGACACATACTTTTTAAATTAGACATACATAACTAAAATCACAATTCTTGCACAATTTTGCAAAAAGGAAATTCTGTGAAATCTCTTGGAAACTATATCAGCATTTGCTAGAATTCTGCTGGTGGATGAAAAATGCCCATCTCTAATTGAGACAGAGAAAATGCTATAGTGGCTACCCAGAACAATAGTAGAAGGGAGGATTGGGGAAAAGTAATGTTGGCTAGTACCCCAGATGACAATTAGGTCCAAGGGAATAGATATAGAATAACAAGTAGACTGGATGGGCCATCTGCCTTTTTGTGCTGACATTGTCTGTGTTTCTATGTCCTATGAATGACATCCTCATTTCTTCAGGACTTGTGCTCCTATGTCATCATGCCAATGTTGACAATGATAGCCTGCTCATGCATAGGCAAAACTGCTCATAGGCAAAACTGAAACTTAAGTCTGCTCCTCCATCCAGCTAGAGTGCCCAGCTCTGGATAGCACTCATTTCACCTGTGCTGCAGACAGGCAAAACACCTCAACCACTGCCATAATTATGAAGCCTCAAATAATACTACATACTTGACACTCTGCACATCCTTTTCCTTCCTTCCTTCCTTCCTTCCTTCCTTCCTTCCTTCCTTCCTTCCTTCCTTTTGATGGCAGTTCAGCTGTTACCTGGGAATAGTTGATAGCATGGTTTCCACAAAAGTATTGCAAAATGTTATAATATTGCAAAAACTAATATACTTCCTTCTTAAAACATAAGTATGTCTTAGAAAAATAAAACATCACACAATTAGATTCATAATTATTTTATAGTATATGGTTAGGGCTTACTGTGCATGAAATTTGGTGGCTGCTCCCATGTTGTTGCGTCGTTCCAAAGGTTGCTGTGCACATTCTAAATGATGTTGTGCATATTCTAAATGTTATTGTGCATGTTGTTTAACAAATTTTCATGAGTCAGTCGATCACTCTCCACCATATCGGTGGAAACAAACATCTTAAAAAACAACTTGATAGTGACCCTTACCTGGATGGTCTGAACATGGACTGCCCTACTAGTCTCTGTGTTTTCAGACCGTAATAGTCTACATTTTTTAAATCAAGTCCTGCCTGAACTTTCAGAGCATCTGCCATCATATTAGAATGAGACTGTGGCAGACAAGAATCGCACAATAAAAAAAAAAAACAGAGTGCAGCACCACACTAAAAACTCAGGTGCCAGGCAACAATCAGGAGTGCCAAACACATAGTACAGTATGAAGAGAAAACTTGTGAAAGAAAAATATCCAAAACGTAACAATTTTTTTGTAAACCTGGAAACAGTATATATAAAAATAAAGTATGAAGTATACGCTAACTACCTTGTTTCCATCTCAGGGTTGAAGATACCAGCATGGGCCTCTTGAGCTTCACTCTTGAGGTCCATATGCTAGTATCTCAACCCCTGATGGAAACACAGGCTTGTTGTGTATACTTGCCTATACTTTTATTCCTTATTTTAATTTTCTCAAAATAACTTTGTAACTATTTTTAAATTAATGACTCAAGTCATTAAAGATGGCCAACCTTTAAAATATGTTAAAATCTATTCCTTTGAAGGTACTTTTTGACTATAAATACTGGATTTGTTCTGTATATGCATTTTGATGTTGATAGCACATGTTTCTGATGGTGAGTAGCACCACAGCACACCAAAAACTGTTTTCATGGTCAACACTACAAGGAGCAAGAGCTTATAAAACTTCAGAATCACATATAACAGTTCATGAATGAAATAAGATGAGACAAGACATGGATATGTTGATGTTGTTACCAGAAATATTTTACTGCTACAAAACTGGATATGATGATGATGACTAACATATAGTGCTATTTAAGTACTGTTGTTAATCTACAGTTTTGGCAGCTAATGTAGGCCATTCTCTAAACAAAAGATTTCAAAGTTAATGCACAGACATCCTAATTTTCTATTTATTGCCCCACTAAACTTGATGTGCATTACCTACTTTTAACATTACAAAGGTCTAATGTATCAGTTTAATTGCAAATGTCATAAACATTTAAAGAATTACATAATGAAATGTTATCCACACATGGACACCACCACAGCTACCTTACTTTAAGCTTTAATTAAACAGACTGTGGAACTATTAAGGCTATGCAATTTGCAGTTTAAATGTAAGCTTGAATTATAACAGACATGGATAAGTCCTTTCGATTCAGTTACTGTGCATCAGTACATGTCAAAATCCATCATTGCAATTTTAACTATAATGTTATGTTTAGAAAAAAGCAGAACTGAGGAGAACCAAGACAAGTATGGTGCTGTAATGAGAAGCATGAGCAGGGAATATATAATTTAGCATCCATACAGCAATAAACCAAACAACACTCTGATGAAGCCTGGTAGTGTACCAGGTGAAACGTTGTATTTTTATAAGTCCTTTTTGTACTTGTGCATGTCTGCATTTACCTATAAACTTTGAATTTCAATTTTGTCAGTGTTGTTCAGTTTATTGCTGTATGGGTGCTAAATGTTATGTTTAGAAGTGTATGGTTAAATATGGATTGATTTAGACTGATATGCATCTATCTACCCATCTATCTATCTATCTATCTATCTATCTATCTATCTATCTATCAATCTATCTATGTGTCTGTCTGTTCATATATATATATATATATATATATATATATATATATATATAAATTAGAGGCAAAAAACTCCATTTAATGCAACAGTTAGGGTTGTTCCACAGTGACAAAAGTGAGAAATTTGGTGTTGTTCGGGTTGAAAGCCTTCTGGACCCTAGCCCACCCTCAATCAGCATCAGAGCGTGTGGTCATTGGCTTTAACTCTCACCCCATTACATGTGTAAAGAAGCAGAGTGTAGGAGAATGGGGTGAGAGTTGAGGACCAACAACGACCCCAACATGCACCCTGATGCTGCTTGGGGTTGAGCTGGGGGTCCAAGGGGGCTTTCAACCCTAACACTGAATTTCCTCACTTTTGTCACTGTTGAACAACCCTAACTGATGCATTAAATGGAGTTGTTTGCCTCTAATTTCCTTCTTTTGAGAATGAGGATGATAAATAGTGAATGGAATGTGGTGGTGGGCCATCACGCTGAAGTCTTGTCATGTAGTAACAGGAACAGCAACACAAATGCAAGCACCAACAGTTATGCACATGGTAACACAAACGTAATGGTAAAGCAAACGTCAATAGGAAATGCAAGAGCAAAGTGATGTCGGGTTAACAGTGACACAAATGGACACACAAGACGTATGAAGATGCAACTGTTAATATGCACAGTGACGGCGCCAGTATTTAAAATGCAAATGTTAAGTGTTACAGCAAAAGAACGCCAAAGGAACAGAAATGGAAACATGAATGGCAGCGCCACGTAAAGTAAACCATAACATGCAGCTGCATGGTAACGCAATTGTAAATGCAAATGGTAAAGTAAACATGAAGAATAATGCCAAAGGAAACAGAAACGGAAATGGAACGCGGTTAACGCATGGTGAAATGCAAACCGGTGAACGCGACACGGCCACGCCATCACAAATGTAAATGTAAATGGTAATAGTAACAGCAACAAAACACCAAAGGAAACCGAATTGCAAAGGAGACGTAAGCGCGATATGGAAATCGTGAATTAGCGACATACGCAGTCACATTAGGGCAATTGGAAGTGAAAATGGTAATGTTAACTGCAGAAATAGTGGCAAAGTAAGAGGAATGGAAGCGAATGATGCAATGCGTACGCAAACAAGAACACAATGGGTAATGCACACGGTTGGCGACATGGGAACAGTAATGCAAACACATAGGGAAACATTGGTGGTAATGGTAAGTGTAACAGTAATGGAGCAAGACACCCTAGTTTTGCCCAACAGCTGCATAGAGAAACACAGTGTGTACAAAGAATGTATGCATAATAATGGGCCTCAGAGCAGAAAATGAGCTACTGGAATACTAAATTGATTATATCTCAGTAACTGTATGACATAAAAAAAAATTCACATGATTCATGATTTTCCTGGCTACGTTTTCATGGCGAAAATTCCTATCTCACACCATTTTCAAGATACAAGCCCGAAAGGTGCAGCGTATGCCACCATGTTAGTCTAGGGACAAACGCCAACTTCAGAGTATCGTAACTTGTGATCCATGCAATATTTTGTTACCAAACCATGAAAGGCACATCTTGTGAAATGTTGGCTGCTGTTCCTCCAATGTCAGCCAAAAGACCAAACCATTCTTTCGTAGCAGGGTGGCAAAGAATTCCATCATTTTGCCATAGTCTGGAAAAGTATTTTAATTTGAGATACTTTTGCAAAATCTGCAAAATTTTCACAAGTGCAACTCTGCTTTGTGACAGTACTGATTCCAGAAATTTGAAAACATATTTCTAGGGTGTTTAACCCCAGAATAAAACATGGCTAGCATCCTGAGGGTCCGATTAGGTGAACACAGAAAGAATTGTGTCCCTAGAGGGTCCCAATTTTAAATGCCAAGCATTTTTCTGATCAGTAACTGAAAACAAATGGCATATTTGCAACACTACTAGGCCATTTAAGACACTAAAAAGTGCATTTCCATGACACTTTCAAATTTTTGTTAACTTTTCCCATTGAGTTATAATAGGAACTTTGTTTTGAATAAATTTGAACCATTCAATATTTTTTCATGAAATCTTCAAAAGGCATACTGGGAACCCGGCCGCACTTTCACTGAAGTTTTCAGACCAGTCACAAACTGTGCTACCTGTAGGTGAGAGCAAAGAATTTGCAAAAAAGCATAATTGAGCTTTTGGTTGTCACTTAATAACTCTGTAGTCATATATCCAAGTGATACAAAAGTTATCAGATCCCAAGATCTACCATGTCCAACCGTGCCTGCCAAATTTCAGGCACATCCATTGAACAGTGCAAAGTTATTAAGGTGCAAAATGTCACCCTTTAATAACCTTAAAGTGCTACTCAACCCCTTACTATGGTAGCTCTACCCGTGCTACCATTATATATTATGGCATGTAGTAGTTATTGTGGCCTTACCTACCAATGCCCCACACCACACCACAACTGGTACTGTGCCGTTAGTCAATATAAATGCTGAAGGTGCATGATGACAGTTGTAGAAAGGTTTTAACACTAGTGAGTATATATTAATTAAGAGAAGTACATAAATTAACTACAAGACACTAGCATGCTCAAGATAAAAGTAGTGTTACATTTAGTAGGTGATTTACATAGTAATACATTTACTGCAATGGTTTACTCAAGATAGAGAGGTTGATGTAAACGTATGGAAAAGCATTGCCTGTTCAACGCCAGAAATTCGTACTGCCAGTATCAGATGCATTCTTACTGATGAAGGTGTACTGCTGATGTACATACTTAGACCTTCAGTGTGTTTCAATACTAAAGATGCAGTAAGTATTCTTTGTAAGAAACAGTGTCATTGCATGGATCAGGCCAAGCAACTTCTAAATATCATAGAACTACTGAGCCAACAATGACGTACCTGTATCTGAGATGTATATAGGATAGATTTTCCTGTAGGCACTTACTGAGTATGTTGTACCTGACAAAGACAATCTCACTGCATCTGTGATGACTAACTTATTCAAATAGTAATACATTTACTATTGTTGCAATGAGTGATCTATGCCATATGGACACAGTGTAATTTTTTTTAACAGTTGTTTCATACTCAGGCTGTATGCCTAGTGGTTGGGTTTGCCACACTTCTGTCACTGATGCTATCAAAGTGATAACTATGTTAATTGTGGTACAACAGGAATCAAGTAGGTATGGTGTAGATATAAACAGAATGTCTTTTAGTATTGATTTAACTCACAATGGGGTAAGTGTACTAGGACAGCAGGGGTTATTCTCTATCACTGACTCTGTCAGTTATAATCACACTAAGGTTTCAATGACTGTAATGATCAAGTTTCACTGTTCATCTTCATGAGTTCATATTCACAGCCATTCTCCAGTAACTAGACAGTGTATGGTATAACTGGGTGGGACACTATGTTGCAAAGCTGCTGCAGTGCCTAGCAGAGAGAGTATCTACTCATAAAGACAATTAAGCAATAGGCATGACCAACAGTTATGTTAAATGGTCTGTTAATCACCCTGTAGGGGTTTAATGTTGAATGAGGCATAGCCGAGTGCCACATGTCACTAGACAGTGATAAACTGACCATTAACATAATACCTGGGAGTGGCTTATTGCTATCATAATAAAACTGTTTTTAAACAACATTAAACCATGTTCATCATATGGTTAGGCTCTACGTGTATGTTAATAAAACTAAACATAAGGCTATTACAATGTTTACAGTCAATTAGAAGCTGCATTTCTCAAACCCTTGTTATAATCAGAGATATTATACCTGTACAACTCCTTGGTTTTGCTAAACTCTATTGCTCAGGTGGCCCACCACATGTGGTGTGGTCTGGTGTGGGGCATCGTAGGTAAGGCCATGCAACTACTAAGTGTGGTACATTGTGTGCAGCTGCAATCAGGGATGTGTGCGTTTGGTATACATGGCCTCAGTTTTGCTGTTGATCTCCACTGAGAATGCAGTACCTGGTCAGGTGGGTGAGGATGTCTCATAGTACATTTAGACAATTGTTTGTTATTTCTATCACCCACTGCTGGATGTCTGTCATTGGTTGTGTTGACTTGGTCCTCCCCATACTTGCATGTGTGTGTGTATGTGTGTGTGTCTGTGTGTGTGTGTGGTGCTGGGGGTGAATTGGAGTTAGGGTTTTCAACCCTAACAGCGATCCCTCACTTTGTCACTGTGGAACAACCCTAACTAATGCATTAAATGGAGTTTTGCCTCTAATATATATATCTCTCTCTCTCTTCTATATATATATATAGAGAGAGAGAGAGAGAGAGACACACATACACAAAACATAAGGAATAAAATGTGGCAAGTATACACAACAAGCCTGTGTTTCCATCAAGGGATTGAGATACCAGCATCATGGACCTCAAGAGTGAAGCTTGAGAGGTCCATGCTGGTATCTTTAACTCTGAGATGGAAACAAGGCAAGTTGTGTTATACCACTCATACTTTATTTTTTATAATATATGGTTTCCAGGTTTATGAAAAAACAGTTATGTTTCTGGACATTTTCTCTTCACAAGATTTCCTTCATACCTTACTGTATGTTTGGTGCTCCCACTTGTTGCCTGGCAGATGAGTTTGTTGTATGTTGCTGTGGTAAGTTTTTTTTTGTATCGAACTGTGATTCCTGTCTGCTACAGTCCCATTCTAATGCAATGGCCGATGCTCTGAAGTTTCAGGAAGGACTTGGTTTAAAGAAAAATATTTAACACTGTTATGGTCTGGAAACATAGAGGCTAGTAGGGCAATCCATGTCCAGATCATCTCAGTAATGGGCATTGCCATGTTTTATTTTAAGTGTCTGTTTCCACCAATAAGGTGGTGAGGGACAGACCGACTCATGAATGTTCATTAAATTAAACAGCATACAATAACATTTAAAACATGCACAGCAACATTTAGAATGTGCACAACAACCTTTGGAATGTGCACAACAGCATGGGAACAGCCACCAAATTTCATGCACAGTAAGCCCTAACCATATACTATATAAGGAATAAAGTATGGGTGCTCATACACAATGAGTCTGTGTTTCCATCGATAGGTTTTAGATACAAATATATGGATTTTTAAAGTGAAGCCCAAGAGGTCTATGCTGGTATCCCAACCCCAAGATAGAAACACAGAGTGAGTTGTGTTTGGGCTTCCATACTTTATTTTTCATACAATATAGTTCCCTGGGATTTTTAAAAGTTGCATTTCTGAATTTTTAGTTTCACAAGGTTTCCTACCTAGTGTTTCTTCATGCTCCCACTTGTTAGCTGCTCAGTCTGCTGTGGTGTTCTACAGGTCCTGTTTATTGTTGCAGTCCTGTTCCAGTCCTGAGCCTTCATTTATTTAAAAATAAATGAATTATTGCACTTTGTTAATACAGAGCTGACTATGGCATTCCATGTCCAGATAGTCCTGTGAGCTACTTGTAAGTGGTGGCACTATGTGTGTATGGATTCCTCATTTGAAGAGCTCAGTTTCATCCAATCATGTGACGGCTAGCATGGAGTGATGAATATTAATTGTAGAACATGCACATTAAATTTTTAGAATGTGCACAACAACTTTTAGAACATGCACAAGAAACATTTGAGCAGACACAAATTTCTATATAATAGGTTCTAACCATATACTATAAGGCTGTTTTTCAATGTCAAGGTTTCTGTGGTAATGAGATCGCTCGAGCTGCATTCTTGAGGTCTAGTGTTACCTCAGAAAGCTTGACTTGAATAACAGCCTTATAATGTATGGTAGAATGCTGTTAACCTTAGAAATCATCACTTACTAAGGCTGTTATACCATCGATGTGATGTAGTAATGTTAACCTATCCATGCACGTCACATTGATAGGTTAACAACGGTGATTGGTCTGTGCATGTGCATGCCTTTTTACACTCGGTAACCAATGGATGCATGCAGCGGTAAGGAAAGGACTGAATGGCTGTGGCGGTGACTCTGTTTCAAAAGCAAGGAGCCATTTTCCTTTTCTGGGGACCATACACTATAAAACAATGTATGGTCCTTCTATTGACAACCGGTTACTGTTAATCAGATGGAAGCTGCTCATGGTGATAAACTCCTCTGCTTCACTCGAGGTTTACATGGTCTCCCTGGCAACCTCTCAATGTGTAACAGACCAGTTACAGATAGAGGACCATACATTATCCTCTATGTTGTGTATGATTGCTCATAAGCAATCTTTCATTTATTTTACTGTATAGGCCCCAAATTGATATATATTAGTACAAGAAAACTATATCATATGGCATAACTGATATCCATACTTTCTGCAAAAAAAGATGTATCACTTTGGGTTCTAAATGAAGCCTTTTCAAAGAAATTGATTTTAGAAGGGCCAATTTTGGAACTATTGAAGAGAGAAACATATTTCTCAAATGAAAGTTAGAGTCTGGTCATGTCAATATACAAAAGATACATTCTATCAATAAACTGAACCATAAAACTGCGAAATTTCAAGCTAAGTAATGGTAGTTTAAATACAAATGCAATCATATTTGAATACACTTAATTTAGTGCCACATTCACTATTGTGAAAAATGCTAATAGCACAAATTAGTGTACATTTATTTTATCACTAATTAGTGTTTCAGTGAAAATTGGGCAAATTCTTTGACAGTGAGAATTTTGAGTTTTACAGTACTTTCAATATACTGATATATTGGGAATTTACTAATATTGGTATACTGTACAGTAGGAAAAGTCAGTCCAGCAAGCTATCTCCAGAGTTTCTTTGAGGATATCTAGAGAAACCAAACACTTGTCAGTGATGAATATATTTCATTGAATGCTGTTACAACTTAGAACAATAGTATTCTGAGGCTATGGGCAGTTGAGATTGCAAAATTAAAATTTGCAAGCGTGATTCACAAAACTGACAATTTTACCATGCAAAACATTTTGTGAAATCAAGAACTCTGTGTAATTTTTCTACCGGTAAGAAATTTTTGTTCATGGAACATGAAATTTCACCACAAAAGGTGAAATTTCACCATATTTCACTTGAATTTCATCAAATTTCCCCAGATTTTGCCATTTTGAAGACAAAATTTTACATTTTGCTGGCAACATTTTGAATGTCACTGCAAAATTTCACATTTTATGGTAAAATTTACATTTCGCCTGTGGAATTTCACATTTCACACCTGCAAAATATTTCACAAAATGTGCAAATTGTGTAGAAATAGTTTACAGAATGAAGTTTTCTAATTTGCACATCTCTAATGGGCAACCTCTTTCACGCAGTAGCCATCATCTTCTGGACTATGGGTTCCTCCAGGCTAAGGGTACAGAGCTGAAACATTAACAGAATAAAGAACATCATTAACTATTTCTTCATAACTTCAATTTTTATGACATTTTGACCTCATATGTTCAATTCAAGGACAGGGATGGGGCAAAAAGAGGTAAGGCCATCAAGAAATGGAGGGTAGATGCACCAATGCCTGTAGTCTGGGCAACAAGCTCCCTGAACTTGTGTGCTTGATGGAAGATGGATGCCTGGATATCATAGCAGTCACAGAAACATGGTACACTGAGAACCATGACAGGGAAGTTAACATACCAGGGTACATAACCTACAGGAGAGACAGGGAGGTAGAAGAGGGAGGAGTAGCTCTCTTTGTAATGGAAAGGATAAAAGCAATGTAACAAAAAGTAAACAGGAGGAGAGGAGGCACAGTGGGTCACCTTAGAGACTGGAAATGGCACACTAATCCGCACAGGGGTTGTATACAGACCCCATGTCATGGAAAGGAAATGGACAAGGATATGATAGAAGGCATCTTCAGGATGGCAGAGAAAGGAGAGATACTGTTGATGGGGACCTGAACATGCCAGATGTTAACTGGAGCACCTTTGCTGAAGCCACATCCAAGAGCAGGGCCATTCTCGATGTCCTACAGGTGGCATACCTCAGACAGCTAGTTTTGGAGCCCACTATGAAGGAGCAATCTTAGACCTCATACTCTCAAATGGGGATAGCAAGAGGATCTCAGATCTAGAAGTGAGTAGACATATCTGAACAAGTGACCACTATACAGAGTGGTTCACTATAACCTCAGCTACAAAGTCAAGCCATACAAAAGTGAGGATACTGGACTTCAGGATGGCTGACTTTGGCAGATGGAAGAGTGCCTTAGAAAAGCACTAGCAAACAGACTAGAAGGAGGGTGGAGCAATAAAAGGAAACATCAAAACTACCATCACAGAGACAACAAGTCTTTGTGTGAAGCAAATAAACAAATAGAAATGAAAGAAAAGGCCACATGGTTCTCAAAAGAGGGGGGATGGTTAGGGAGAAAAGATAGCATTTAAGAAGTATAAGGAAACACAGAAGAAGCAGGACAGAGAACTGTACCAGTTAAGGCAGAAGGAAGTAGGGAGGGAAGTCAGAATAGCAAAGGCCCAAACTGAGGAAAGATAGCCAACTCAGTTAAGAAGGGGATAAAACCTTTATAGGTACATCAGGAGTGTAGAAAGACAAAGAGAGGGATAGTGAGGCTGGACAGAAAGGACGATGGATGGGCAGAGAGGACAGTGAAAAGCAGGGATACTGAATGAATACTTTTGCTCAGTATTTACAAAAGAGGAGGAGGAGGTGCCTAATCCATCAACAGAAGCACTTGGATAGGGGGCCGATCCTGTCTTTCACAAAAAGAAAGGGTCTGAAGAAGTCCCAAACTGAAGGAGGACAAAGCAATGGGGCCTGATGGAATTCACCCTTGAATTCTAAAAGAATTAAGGGAAAACTAGTGACATCACTGACTACCCTTTTAACAAATTGTGGGAGGATGGTGTGGTACCTGAGGACTGGAGGAAGGTGGATGTGATTCCCTTCACAAAAGTAGGAGCAAGACAGAGGCAGGAAACTACAGACCTGTCAGTTTGACCTCTGTGGTAGGGAAGGTGATGGAATCACTTCTGAAATAAATAATTGTTCAGTACCTAGAGAAAGTGGAGCACAGGACACAAGGCTGCATGGGTTCACAATGGGAAGGTCATGTTAACCTTTGATTGGGTGACCAAGTGTAGACTAGGGAGGGCCATGGACATGGCCTACCTAGACTTTAGCAAGGCATTTGACACAGTCCCACAAAAGATTAATAATCAACTTAACCAGCCTGGGTATGTGTCCCAGGGTGGTAGTCTGGGTAAAACATTGGCTGGACAACAGGACACAGAAGGTAATTGTAAATGGAGTCCACTCTGAAGAAAGATGGGTTACTAGTGGGGACTACAAGGTTCAGTACTAGGTCCAGTCCTTTTAATGTCTTTATAAGTGACATTGCAGAGGGACTGGAAGGAAAAGTATGCCTTTTACAGATGACACAAAGATCTGCAACAGGGTTGATACACAAGGAGGCATGGAAAGGATGAGAAGGGACTTGGCAACATTGGAGGAATGGTCAGAAGTATGGTAGCTTGGATTCAATGCAAAGAAGTGCAAAGTAATGCACCTGGGAAACAAAACCAGGGAAGATTACTACAATGGGGGGTAGAATAACAACAAAAATGGAAAGGCACCTGGGGATAATCATATCAGATGACTATAAGGTTAGCAAGGAATGTGAGAAGGCAGTAGGGAGGGCTAGGGGATACTGAGATGTATAGGAGAGGCATCACCAGCAACAAACAGGAAGTTGTTATCCATCTGAACAAACAGTTGGTGTGACCCCATCTGGAGTACTGCATCCTATTCTGAGACCCCATCTCCTCAAGGACATAGACAGGATGGAGGCAGTCCAAAGGAGGGCAACTAAAATGATGCAGGGTCTGCAAAAGAAGCCATACATGATGAGAGACTAAAGCAGCTTAGTAAGTATACCATTGAAGAAAGTAGGAGAGGGGGACATGATAGAAATTTTTGGCACTCAGTGGAATCAACAAAGTCCAAGAGGGTAGCATCTTTCAGAAAAGCGATGTCCAAGAACAAGGGACACAATTTGAAGATGGGGGAAGGCTCAAGGAAATGTGAAGAAGTATTTTTCACAGAGAGGGTGGTGGTTGCATGGAACAGCCTTCTTGAGGAGGTTGTAGGGGTCTAAAACTGTGGGTACTTCTAGAATGCATGGGACAGATATAAGGCAATTTTTGTGTGGTGTAGGAAAAATAGGCTGTTGATTAACTAGGATCTGCAGCTTATCCTGTAGGTAGGAAAATGGCAAACTAGGGTGGACCAAGCGGTCCTTATCTGCTGTCAAAGTCTATGTTTCTGTGTTTCTATGTTTATGTCCTCACACCATGATCAGGAGATGTGAATTTTACTAAGTCCCATCCATAAGGTGATTTCATGGAGTGACTGCTAAAGATGCTCCAGAAAGGATTTGAAAATGATATCTGTTATGTTCATTAGGTGGTTAACACAATTGCTGTGTTGAAGATTTTAGCCAGAATCTGCAAAATGAAGTTGAATAAATGTTGAAAAGATTCCATGTTTCTTCATAACAACATTGTTTTTGACATTTTGACCTTATATGTTCAATATAGTATTTTTATGACCCAACCTTATAATCAAGGCAGGTTAGATTTTTAAAATCTTGTCTGAAAAGTGATTGTATGGAGGACTAGGAAAAATGTGTCAGAGGGCATTTAAAAGATGACACCTAATATTTTTATGAGGTGGGTAACACAAGGGCTATACTGAATATTTGGTATCATAATCTACAAAATAACAAATGTTATTAGTAAACATTGGAAATATTCAATATTTCTTCATAACTTCATTGTTTTTACCTGTGACCCCAACTATTCAACATAGGCTTTATGGCCCACCTTATGATCAAGACAGTTCAGATTTTTTTATATCCAGTTCAAAAGTGATTTCACAGAGCAACTGTGAAAATATGTTTTGGATAGGATTCAAAACATTTTCATGGGGTGGTAACAAATGAGCTATGTTGAAAATCTGGGGCCACTCACTCAGGCAAAATGCTTCCAAGATGTGCTGGTAGGGGAGATGGATCAGAATTATGAACGAGTTAACACAGTCTGTAAGAATTAAATGTCTAGAACTGCATCCCTTGGTCTCCAAGATGATCATGGCAGGGAAGCAGTTTAGAGTGAAGTATCCAGCTCTACTGCAAGTTAAAATTAATGAACAATGGCCTCATTCGAAACCTATAAGTTGGCTCAAACAGAACTCAAGAAGTTGCTTCAGATCTGTTTAAATGATCTGCTTAGAATTCTTGATGTGGTACCTGAATAATCTGGGTCATACCAAGTAAATTTCTTTGTTGGATCGATCGAAAACAGCTCTGCATTAATAGAGTGAGTTTTGGTCTGAATCATGTGAGAGCTTCATCCTTAGTGCGCTCTGGGTCTGTCTCATACAGCGAAGATTTATTATTGCCATGGCTGTGAGCCGAGGGCTCCAAAAGGGACTTATCGTTGATTTTGTCCCCAATAGGGGATATGTGATTCATAACACCTCAATGTCCACTAAAGGCTCTGTGTTCTTCCATTTTTATATCTTCTGTTTGTGTAATGGTGGCTTCAAGAGAATAGGAGCTGGACCCGACAGCAATTGACAATTTGCTTTAAATTTTGAAAAAGCAGGCAGCAGTTAAGATTCACATCGCACTACTCCATAAAACATGGTAAACATCTGACTGAGGACAATTATATCGGTGTATTAAAAGCTAAAAAATTGATCTTAAGATTTTTTTTGTTCTGTGAAGATAGAGATAGGCTCACTGTTTTCTATAGGTTTGATTTAATATTTGTCACAAGTTAGAGCGTAATAATTAGTCACAAAGCATGAACAACATGCAGGAGATATGGATGTTGCTGCATTTTTGCTTTAGCCACCAGATGGTAGTAGAGAATTAGATGATTGTCCTTCATACTTCATTTGGGTAGTTTTAGCAATTATTAATCACT
This sequence comes from Neoceratodus forsteri, assembly GCA_016271365.2. Classification (NCBI taxonomy): domain Eukaryota; kingdom Metazoa; phylum Chordata; order Ceratodontiformes; family Ceratodontidae; genus Neoceratodus; species Neoceratodus forsteri. Next base: position 1,026,564,980 of record CM028129.1, read on the forward strand.
TATTCATTTTAAAACAATACATCCCTTAAGAATCAAGAGATGTAGTAATGTCTAGTATGATAATCTGGTGCATTTTGTGAATGCTGAAAAGTGCTGAATTTGTAATATCATGTTTAATTTAGGTACATTGATTCTAGATGCAATTTGTGTTGAACAGTTTTAGGTAACTGGGAATGAGAATTGGGTGGGCTTCGGCTTGGTTGGTGTATATACATCACCTGGCAATTTAAAAATGTTAGTGCGGTTAATGGAACCAGGGGTAGTATTTAGGGATTTTGTTTATTATGCTAAAACTTTTGGGGGTTTCGAGGGGTTGGGAGTGGTGGTATTAGTACATGTTAGTAATACCTTATTAGGGATGGAACCAAAACTGGTTGGAAGAGGAACCATATTATTTTCTACTGGTAAAGGGACTACTCATATTACTTTTTTCTATTAATGTTAGGGCATTTAATATTATAAGTTGGACTATCAAAGGGCTCAGGATCGATGTAAAGGCAGGTGGTTCTGAAACATTTGTTGGCTTTAAAACTGACATCACCTGTTTGCAAGAAACTCATCTTGAAGGAGAAGATTATTTATTTTATTTGCTATTGGTAACCAGGTGGGTGCACTAGACATAGAGATGCCTGTTTTCTGGCATTACCCGGAGCATACAAGTGAAAAATACATGAGCAGTACAATGTGATGCAGCACAAGGGAGAGGTAAACAATGGGATTATCTCATGATACAAACAATATTGTCAACTGGATTGTTATACAGAGATTAGACTGTGTTGAACAATATAGACAGTGCAGCTAGAAAAGTAAAACTAAACAAAACAAGTGTCAGCAGGTCTTTATTGGCACTATCAGGAAAGTGCAGAACAACAGTAAGTGCCAGCGTATGATGCAATATTAAGAGACAGGAAATGAGGGAGGGGGGGGAGGAGGGAGACAGGGAGGAAAAAGGTGAGAGGGATGAAGATGAGTGCAGGAAAGAACAGGGTGAAAGGTGGAAGGAGTGTAATGGGCTAGGGTGGATGGAAGCATGTGCAGAGATTTGAAGCCAGTAGATGATCATGGTGGAGTTTCTTGAAACTGGCATGGGTGGGAGCTAGGTGAATAGTTTGAGGGATAGAATTACAGTACTTAGGTGCAGAGATACTATTTTATTTGTAGATACTGGGTTGGACAAGCTTTTGGGCTGGATATCCACCAAAAATGTGGTGTGGCAATATTATTTAATAAAAAATGCTTTCAATTGGAGCAAGAAATCTGGGATATTAATGGCTGTTACGTAATCTTGAAAGGCACCCTGGCCTCACAACAAATACTGTTGGCTCAATATAAGGTCTGAATAATGACTCTCCACAGTTTTTAGACATCTTTTAAATTTACTAAACACTAGCTTACCCAGAGTGATTTTTCTTGGAGGAGACTGGAATATTACAACTCGTTGCAGCTTGATAGTTTGGATAATAAGCGTTCCGTTTGTCACTGTCTCAAAGGGCACTTAAAGAGCTTATGTAAGGGATAGGGCTTATTAATGTGTGGAGAGTCCTTAATGTTGATTCCAGACAATTTACTTCTTTTTCAGCCCCACATCGGACTTGCTCAAGGATTGATTATTTTTAATTAGTTCCTACACCCTCCCTTCCATTTTTGATGCATGTATCCATACTAGGGTTATTTCAGATCACTCTCCAGTTTCTCTTTGCTATCTGATAGGCTCTGGCATGCAAAGAGATTTTCTTTAGCGATTTAACAACCAATTGCTACAGAACTCTTATACCTGTGATCATCTCAAACAGTTTGTCTCCACTTTTTAATCTCTAATATTGGTTCAGTTTCTAAAATTTATATTGTCTGGGCATCCCTGAAGTGCACCTTGAGAGGGAGTGTATCCGGATAGCCACCACTAGGCTTATAAAGCAAAAACCTAATCTAGAATCTTCTAAACTCCATCAAGGCAATTGAACAAAATATTAGTCAGCACTTAACTGAAGCTGATTGGGTCCAGTTGCATAAGTTACAGGCTCAATTATCTTCCTTCATGTCACAAAAGGCTGAGCTTGCACTTAAGAGAACCAGATTTAAGTATCTGGAATCTGGAGACAAACAGGTAAGTTACTTGCTTTTAGGCTTAAACAACTGGATTCCAGCAGGTTTATTGCTGCTTTAGTACTGGTCAGCGGGCTGGTAGTGGTTAAGGACCCTAGGGAACTTGTTGCAGTGTGTCAGCATTACTTCTGAAAGTTATACACAACTCCAGTTACAGATAGGTCAACACCGGAAGAGATCCAAAATTTTCTAGGCACAGTTATTCTTCCTCGGATCTTGAGTACAGACACTGCTCCCCGAACTTCCTATTCAAGAGTGGGAAATCAAACAAGCAATTGCTCAACTTTATCCTGATAAATCCCAGGACCAGATGGTCTTTCTACTAACATGTATAAAGCCTTTGGCATGGAGTTTGTACCCATTTTAGCAAGGCCTTTAACTTCTGGTACACAGTTGTCCTAGAAATAGTTTTCTCAGGCACTTGTTATCCCTCATTCCTAAGCCAGATAGAGATCCTCTATATCCAGAAAACTACTGCCCATTTCATTGTTAAATGTTGATATCAAAATCTTATCAAAGTATTGTTGAACAGGCTTGGGCCTTTAATGAACAAGGTTATTAGTGATGAACAAGTGGGCTTCATGGCAGGTAGAGCTTCCAACAATCATATCGTAGACTTTTACACTTAATAGCTCATGCCAAAACACAGATATTCCAGCAGCCCTGTTGGCATTAGATGCAGAGAAAGCATTTGACCGGTCTGTTGGGATTTTTGTTTGCTACTTTGTCTCACTTTGTATTTTCAAAAGGGTTTTTAAAGTGGGTGAAACTGCTATATGACTCTCCAACTGCCCAAGTCTGGTGTAATGGGGTTCTGTCTGAGTCATTCCATCTTTCCTGTGGTACTAGACAGGGTTACCCTCTCTCCCCTTCTATTTAATCTCTATTTGGAGCCTTTGATTTGAAGATTATTAACTTCCCAGGATATTAAAGGAATATTGATTGGTGACAAACAACATCCAATTTCTCGTATGAGATGATTTAATGTTGCATATTGAAGACCCTGCTATTAGTATTCCTGCTGTATTGCAATAAATTGAACAATCCTCTAAAGTATCATATCATAATCTCAACATTTCTAAAACTAAACTCTTTCCTTTAAATAGGAGATGTTTGTCAAGTGTAGCCGAGGAGCATGGTCTAAATTGGGAGTTTAGATCCCTGACATACCTGGGAATTAAGATATCGAGAGACATAGCAACAATGGTAAAAGAAACCTTACTAAATTGCTTATCACAATAAAATCAGACCTGGACAGATGGAAATTGTTACCAATATCTTTGTGGGCTAGAATTCACACAGTGAAAATGAATGTGTTACGAGAATTCTTTATCCCTGTGTATGTTAGGGTTCCATTTACCCAAATCATGGTTTTCTGACTACAAAAGCTACTAAATCAATTTGTATGGAAGGGAAAGAAGTCAGAAGAGCTTACTCCAAACTCACAGTATCAAAAATGTGAGGGGCCTTGCTCTCCCATCCTTCTACAAGTATTATGTAGCGGCACATATTAGTAAGCTGGCATACTGGGTTTCACCAAATTCAACAGACTCAGTACATACTTGTCTCTTTGGATAGCAATTGAAAAAGTCTTGGTAGCTAAGTCCTCTTGTACCCTTCTGTTTCTTGTTTATGTCATCACAAGGTTTGTTCCCAAGCCATTAAGAAATACACCTAATGGCTTGTCTCTAAAAGCTTTACATCAACTTCAGATCTTGCTCAGTATAGACTGGCACAATTCCCCAAAACATTCTTTAGTACATAATCACATTTTCAAATTCAGAATGTTCCTATACCTCCAACGTTCTGGGCTCCACTGGTGGGTTGTGTTTAGAAGACATAGCCCACAGGGTAACATCTTATCTTATTCACAATTTTGTCATAAGGTTCCAGTGGCTGGTGGAATGCCTTTAAGTACTGGCAAATTTGGCAAGCTGTGATTGTCTTTTGCAAAATTCGAAAATCAAGGAACCTAGTAAGATGGATTTATCCTCTCTTTTACAATTAGCAGATCAATCACATGCAGTGTCTAAAGTATATCAGGAACTGCAAGAGATGGACCCAGAACTGCTGCAGGGAATTTGTTTTAATTGGGTTCAGAAATTATCTATTAGTAATGATCTGAGTTTATGGTATCAAATCTGGAGTAATACATACAAATTCATAAAATAGGATAGCTTAGGCTGCAACAATTTAATATTATACATAACTTGTACTTTACAATGGTTAAACTTCATAGAATTAGTAAACTCACAACTTCTCAGTGCCATCGATGTAAAGAGGATCATGGAGATCTAGATAATTTGTTATGGGAATGTTCTAAAATTCAGCCATTTTGAAAGTTATACAGTAGTCTTTAAATCACCTTCTGTGATTGGAGACTTTTTTCTCCTGAAATTTGTTTAATTAAACACTTCCTTAGCGACATGATCAAACCGAGTAAGGCTTACATGGCCATTATATCGGCTACAGCTAAATTGATAATTATGAGACACTGGATAGATGACTCATCACCATTGGTGCTTGAGTGGCATAAAGAAATATTGCTTGCATTGCAGCTGGACGACACATAGCTAAGATAAATAATATGCTACAATTTTATAATGCTAAATGGGGTCCCTTGGATGCTATGCTTGCAATATGGAAACCTTAATCTGATAATCGGGTATGGCTTGTGAATAGTTTGGATCCTCATTGTCTTGTTTAAGTAATTTTTCTTTTGTTTGGTTCCTTTCAGTTTGGTTCTATTAGGGTCGGATATGAGGTAAGCATTTGGAGTTTTGTGCATTATCTTAAGCATATAAAATTAAGTAATGCCTGATACTGTATATTGTTTGGCCTCAGGTATGTAGATGTTTTGTATTAATGTAATATCAGGAGGCTGTACTGTTATTATTAATACCAAGGTATTGTGACATTACTAATAAAACATAATAAATAATAATAAAAGAAAATCTAGGGCCAACATCTGCAAAATCACAAACTTATGATAACACATTGAAAGATTCAAGATTCTTTATAACTTTATGGTTTTTGACATTTCGAACTCACATTTTCTCCATAGTCTTTTGTGACCCCACCTTATAATTAAGACAGGTAGATATTTTTAAATGCCACTCAAAGGTGTTTTTTTGGAGTGATGCTTCAAAGAGCATTTGAAAATCACACCTCCCTTAGTTACCAATGAGGTGCTAAAAAAATCTATGTTGAAATTTGGCCAAGAATGTAAAAAAAAAATTACAGTTATGAGTCGAAATTCAAAATGCATTAAAAGCAATTTAAACAGTAAATAAACAAAAAAAAAGCAATTTATTTAGACTTATCTTGTTTTCAGTCAGTTTGCAGACAGGCTCTGGACCAGCAGAACACTTTATGTGTATTTATTTATTTGTGTATTGAGTCTTGGACCAACAACCTTTGAGCATTACATAGAGAATAATATATGAGGTTGGTGTGTATAGCGAGATTTTACACACCGAGTTGTGGGATGCTACATAAACCCCGAGGCGAAGCCCGAGAGGTTTATAAATGCATCCACAATGAGGGTGTGTGTAAATTGAGTTTACACATGGCACCCCTTATTTTATTTTTATAATTGTTGGTATGTGCTTTTTTGCCTCAGCAATCATAGAAAATAAATGATCCATTTTCAGCAACCACGGACCAGTAAAAAGTCTTAGCATTCCGCAGTCTGACAAGTTATAGTGCTCCGCTTATGTGAGGCAACAAGAAGTGGAGAAAGTAAGGGTAGCTGTGTGTATATTTTTGTGTTTGTTTCAGTATTCTTACTTACCGCAAACAACAGTTGTGGAGCTATTGTGTTCTTTTGTATGAAGAGGAGAGCCACCAGCTCTCGAGTGTGGAGAGGAACCAGCCGTTGTGTTCCTTTTCTGTTTGCTTTTGTTCCCCAAGTAAGTCCATTTTTTCAAATACAAAAAAAAAAAAACTAACATGACGGCGTTGCTTCTCGGGACAATGAGCGTCCTATTGAAAGAACACTGAGACTGGCGATGCTTGATCAGAGGGAAACCTGAGCGTGTTTGCGCTGGTTATAACGGCAAATTATAACCGGGTTTCCTATGAGAAAAAGCACCTGCCAGTAATTATTGCTCCTTTACAAAGGTTCCACATCATATGGTTACAGGTAATTATAATTCTAACAATATTTCAGGGTATAATGCAATAGTAACACAGTTGCATTCAAACAGAAGAGGAGACTTGAATAATATTATTACAAGTATTAAAGGAGTAGACAAATAGGTTGAGCAATGGAATTTACAGTGGTACAGTAAACTTCAGTTTTGCAATAGTTAAACACAACATGTTGGTATCAACAATCTGAGGAAATAGGCCAGAGTAGGAGGTATTGGGCAATAAGATGGAGGGGTGGTGAGAGGAAGAGGAAAACAGAGGAAGGTGAGGGTATGTGGGGTAAGGGAAGAAGGGAAAAGGGCAGGGTCAGGGACTATGGTAGGGGGAGGCTAAGTGAGGTCAGGGTGGAAAGGGAGGAGGAGTTTGTGGGAGATGGGGGTAAAAGGCAGGTGCCAGTGCCAAGATATTGTTGGAGGAGCTACCCAGAGGTATTGTCAGAACAGTAAAGGAGAGAAGGAGATCACTGCAGGAGGAGTTGAAAGGGTCAACCCCCATCTTGCTAAGAACTATATACTGTAAAGGAAGTGCTGATAAGAAGACATGTTTTGGACAATCACAACAAGACTGTTCCTGTCTGTGTGAGAGTGTTGTGTGTTCATTTTGTTTGTTGGGCTGGCCACCCACATTGTTATTTTCTTTTTCTATGCTTGTACTGCATTGGTTTGCAGTCTGTATTTATTTCAACAGCTTGTCTTCAGAATGAACAAGGTGTTTTCCTTTCCAAGTACAAATGAATATAGTTTCAAATATAGTTAGGTAAAAGTAATGCTGGCTTGTTTTTAAATAGGGTAGTTTCGTATCAGTTTCAAGTGTAAATTAAAAGAAACAACACAAGTCCCTGTTTAATTTTTTATGACAACAGGCCCCTTTATAGTATTATGCTTGGTTGGTGTTTTAAGATTGAAAACAGCCCTGTATGAAATGCCAAAAGCCGGAGAAACAGAACTTTTTCTTTCTCCTGCAAAGCGACAATGGACTCAGGGCTATTCTAGCTTTCTCGAGTGTGCACTGTCACACTGAAAACCAACCACTCACCTTCTTATTTAAAATAAAAAGAAATACTGGTTTGTGGTCTGTTCTAAAAGGGAAACAGAACGAGCAGCAGCAGCAGCTTGTAGCCAGGTGTAGTGAGGAGACACCACCTGGGGAAAGCAGTTTGGAACTGAGCTTTTCCTGCAGCAGTGCAGCTTCTCAGGCTAGGTTCCCTGCATTCTGCTGTCTTGTGAATGTGCACTTGTGTGCAGTTCTGCAGACTCCGTTCTGCAAGAATGTTTGTATTGTGAGTAAACACAGTACCTTTGCCCTCGCTCATAATTCAGAGGTAGTTTTGCATGAACTTAGGTACCTAAAAGTCTGTTACTCACCAGATGAGTTTTATGAAGCCTAGAATCTATGGCAAAGTCTCTCTTTGTACCTCCTCAGCAGTGTGTAGCTATAGAGCTGGCTGGCTGCTTTCTGTCTATTCTTATTGCTGCACTGCTGAAGCGATGTTTCAGAGAACATTTCAAAATTAAAACTGGATCTAGATAAAATAAATGTATTATAGTGATATGTATGTAATAATAGAAGGACATAAATGTCTGATTAGCGTTCTACCAAGCCAGGTCAAGTGGGAGGTGGGAGGCACAGGTTCATTGCCTGATGGCTATGAAAGAATGCGGCTGACAGGAGGGCTAAACCCTCATCCTCAGGTTCTGGCAATAATGGGAATGCAAGGAATCACAAACACGTTGCATAAGAGTAATAAATCTTGTTCATTACTACCAAAGGAAAATCACAGTTGCCCTAACAGCTTTTACTATTAGAAACTGGGAGCCAATGCTATGCATTCCCTGTACCTCAAGGAATCTCTGTGTCTCCAGGTCTCCAAGGTAGAAGACGTAATGTCTTACATGATATACCTAAGATAGTTACCATAGTTACTGTAAGATAGAAACATTTCTAGTTACAGAGGTGAGTCCTATTGGTTAAATTGCAGGTGGCTCCACAGTCCTAGAAAACATTATACAATTCTATTATAGTCATCACTTTGTGGAAACAAAGAAAGTACAGTTGCACATAGCCATGTAGTAGTACAAATCATCAGATGATTGCAATGGCGACTCATATGTCATAACACTGCAAGGACACAAGTGTCCTAACATCTTGCAAGCAAGAAATGCATGTGTATATTAGAAAGTAAAGCATATAGCAATCATGTGCAAAATATCCTGACATCTACTCTTGTACAGTAGATGTCCTTAGCTATATGTTAGTATAACATATACATAAATGCTAGCTGTTTCTGGTGTACCTCTGGGGTATCATTTAGGGTGCAGGGACTTCATGTAACACAGCCACATTGTAAAACATTTCTGCCCATCAGCCACTAAAGCAGTGCCAGCAGCAGCATTGTCAGGACTAAGTGTTGACTCACACACCCTCTGCAGGCTTAATTGCATTGGCAGGCTACAGTACACACCTCCCCAAAACCTACACTGTAGAGCAGTATTGATATTTTCTGCTTGCACATCAATACAAGCAGAAAAAACTGGGACTGCCTGTGCTTCAGGAAATCATTTGAAATCAGCAGTTTTGGAACATAACTTGCACAATAAACTGCTGCTACTTGTACTAATAATGCACTTACACTGTACTGACAGAAAGGAGTTTAATCATCTTATTATTAATATATTATTAGTGTATTGCTAGAAGTTCAATTTAGTATATTTAGGCAATACTGGTATACATATTATATTTTATTTATATAGATCTCCCAAAACACACACAAGGGCTCGCACAAGGAGGTGCATGGTAATTCAAGTAAAACACTATTGTAACCAGGCACTCACCAGCACCAGTAAAATCACTGATGCTGTAGTAAATAAAGAAACATTTATTATAAAATAGCAAGACTATCTATAGCTTCTGGTCACCATGACCGTTTCTCTTTGAGAAGGGGTCATGGCGATCAGAAACACATTAGACAGTCTTGCTATTTTATAATAAATGTTTTTACTTACTGCAGCGGCCAGTGATTTTACTGATTGTGGGTGGGTGCCTGTTACAAACAGTGTTTTAATTTATATAGATCTATAGAGCAAACATCCAATTTGTGGATGATGATGATATGCAATTTGAATAAACTGTTTCTTGTGCATACAATACATGAAAAAGCTAAAACAAAATTCTTAAATTGGGGACTAAGAGTAAATACTGTATTATGTAGATGTCATAATAACAAACATGGCAGAATGGCTTGATGAACCAAGTTTAGCCCCAATTAAATCATCAGATCATAATGTTGTGCTGTTAATACCATATTATATTTAATAGTGGTGCGAGGAGAGAAAAGACCAAAATGTGCAGTGTGCAAATGGAAGGAAAGAAAGAAAGAAAAGAAAGAAAGAAAGAAAGAAAGAAAGAAAGAAAGAAAGAAAGAAAGAAAGAAAACAAACATTGGGACCCTGAGCCAATTTGGTTTAACAAAAGGATCCTGATTAAGTCTGTAATAATGAGGAAAAGAGAGCTAAAGAGGAAGATAATGATATCCCCAGCTGCAGAAACTGTAAAAATTGGGAAGCTAATGCACTGGTACTGTATATGATAAATTTAAAGATTTAATAGTTAAACAAAGGCAAGGACTTTGTAAATGAGGTTCAAAAACCTTACTGCAAATTAAAGAATGAAGTTAATAGGAAAAACATCTGCAGATTAAGTATTGTAGGAGAAAAGGGTGAAGCATTTGAAGTAGGAAAACTTGTTCAAAGAGTTGGTGATCAAAGATAGATAATAATGCAAATGCGATCTGAGAGTAAATAAATGAGTAATTGCTTAAATAAATTCTGAACAATATAATACTACTTTTAGTGGTTGGTATGACTCCATCCCATAATGACCATAATCATTGCTGGCTAAGACCAGATGTGCCCACAGTTAACCTTATTAGCAGGATGACACCTCTGCCCCTACCTTTTGACATTTATCCACCTTAACTGTCATCTCAGTTGCTTTCAGTTTGCAGAGCACCTCAGATCCATGCCTGACAAGATCCTGCAATAGCCGGCTATATATGGCAATACCATCCGTATACTGCAGGTTGCTGCAAAAATCACCTGCCACAGACATAATACGGTCCATGAGCTGTTGAAAAGTGCAGGGCAAATCCTTCATTCAGAATGTCATTACCCAAAATTGAAATTGGCGAACAGGGTGACAGAGACCAGCCTTTCTTTGATTTGGGGGTTAGAGGTAGCTGCCATTAGCTCTTTGTTTATTCTGTGGTAATCAGGCCCTGACTCTCCCTAATTTCTCTGGGATGTTATCCATCCTAGGCATTACAAAGGTATTCATCTTCATACAGTTGGTAAGCTTCTGATAGTCAATGCAGAAACTGGTGCTCCCATCCTTTTGGAAATAAGAACTTCAAGAGAGCTATAGGTATTACTGAACCCTGAATAACCTTAAGAGCTATCATCTTCTTAAACTCATCCCCTACAACATGCTTCACTCCCTCTGGAATCCTGAAGGAGGCTGCCTCACTGAGCCTCTGCTCTGTGTCTGCATAATGATCAGTATGTGGTGTACCATGGTTTCCCATGAATATTTCTCCGATGACTACTGCACCCCAATCATCTCTGCTGCTTCAGCATGTATTTGCTGCTTTGAGGGTGTTATGGTGTTCGCAGAGAATTCTGCCTAAACATCAATAAGAAGATTCACTAACATATCCACTTCATTCTTCTCCTGGGTAGCTGCACACTGCCAGGACTACTTCCTCTGTGTCATAGTAAGGGGTTCATCATGTTTACTTAGTATACTTCTGTTTGTATCTCCTGTAGGATAGCACTGCCACACAGATCATATCATTTGCTTTCCTGACCACAGGGTAAGGGCCCTCGCAGACTGTCTGCAATTTATTTTGTTTAATCAGGATGAGCACCATCATGGATTGTCTCACCTTATACTTTCAGGTTGTGGTCCCTCAGTTAGACATATTTTTCTTTGCTCTGCAGTGGCTAGAGGCTCTTTGGAAAGCCCCATGAACTCCTTGAGCCATGACATAAAATTCAGGACATGATCCACAATAGCTTACCCTTGAGAAATAAGTTTATCCTCCATTTATTTCTTACCTGGTCCAGAAGCCACTCACACTGTGACCAAAAATAGGCTCAAAGGTCTAATCCCTGTGGACTCCTGTGGGACTTCTTTATGAAAATACAAATATGAGGTAAATATGTGCCCTCCCTCTCTTGTTGGTCAGGAAATGCCTTTAGCATGGTCTGAAGAGTGAAGATAAAATGCTTAACCAAGCAGTTAGACTTGGGGTGATATGGAGAGGCTCATAGTTGCTGCAACCTACTCTTCTTACATAGTCTGGTCATAAGGACAGACATAAAGTCAGTGCTCTGGTCTGATAGAATCTGCTGTGGAAATCATTCTCCATTAATTATCCCAGAACCTCATCAGCCACCTTACCCCTTCCCTATGGAGGACATGGCTACCACTTCTGGGTACCTGGTTGCATAGTCCATGGCTACAAGTGTATACCATTTCCCTGTGCAACTCAGTTTTGCTTAGTGGTCCAAAATGTCCACATCCACAGTTCCAGCTCAACAGGTTCATCAATTATAGGTTAGTTAATCAGAGCCTCTTTAGCCTTATCTTCATCTTGTCCTACCCTGGCACTGCAGACAAATCTATCAGTACTCTGCCACATCTTTGAAAATACTGAGTCAGTAGAAATTGTTTGTAAGCTGCATTTTGTGTGGCCTGCACCAAGTTATCCTTCAAAAGGAATGTCAGGACTAGGCCCACGGTTTTGACCCTGTATTCCCAAGGGACTTCTATCTGTCAGATCATGCCTCCCTCTGATTTTCCCTTAGGAACTCACACTCTCTACAGTAGCCCATTCTCCCTGTATATTTCCTTTTTACTTTCTCCACCAGAGTTACCATCAGCACTGTCTGCCAGTTCTGTCAGTTTCTGTAAAGATGAGTCAACATGTTGAGCCCTGCTCAGCTGCTAATGCTTAACCTTCCCATATGTGCAACCTCCATGATTAGGGGAACTGCTCTCAGCTAGGGCTTCCACTATCTGTAGCTGGGTCTCAAAACTGCTGCTCACAACTAGTCCCCAAACCACCCTGGTTACTTCCCATGTTACTGAGATAGGTGCCACCTATGCCTGCACTTCCCCTCTTTCCTTAGTAATCTGCCTCTTAGCTTGCCTGTGGGTAAACACAGACAGTATTTACTCTGCTATCAATATCACTGCCCATAATCACATCCACAGGGAGGTCTAGTACTACTCCAAACTCCTGTATCTCTTGCTTCTCTTCCCAGCTTAGGAATATCCTTATCATCTGCACTGAGACCACAGAGCTGGTCACTCAATAAATTCTTGATAAGTAACCTGGCAGAATCTTTGTTCATTGATTATATTCTGCTTTACCATAGAGAGTGAAGAACCTGTGTTTCTTACTCCCTGTGTTACTTACTCCCTGTGTTTCTTACTCCCTGTGTTACTTACTCCCTGTGTTACTTACTCCCTGTGTTACTTACTCCCTGTGTTATTTCATCATTATTAAAGATAGGCTCTCATATGTGCTGTAGAATTAGCACAGACTGTATTCTCAGCACAGACCATCGATTGCTCACCCCTGAGTAATTATCTCTCTCTCTCTGCACACTACCCTTATTCACATTCTTTGGGGAATTATATGATAAAGACCTCAGTTTCTGGCATATATAACATCACTCCCTTACTTTCTTAGGTTTGGAATTATTACTTTGCAGTTCTGGTTGAGACAGAGGTTGTTTATCTTAGGTTCCTCCCTTCCACTTGAGTATCCTTAAAATCATAGATCATTTGCCCCTGTGCCTGTACTAGATGCACAGTCTGCTGGGTATAAACTGATCAACTTTTCAGATACTCCTTTGCAATACAGTACTGCATTTGGTCCAACAATCAAACATGCAACTCCTGCACTGTCCAAAGAAACTGATACATCAAAACACATCTTTTATTTGCTCTGCAGAAACTGCTTTTGTATCTTGAAGCTATTTCTTGCAAAGTTGCACATTCATTTCCATGTAACTATCCCCAGGCACTTTCTTAAACCCTGTACATTTGAACCTACATGCATCTGGAGTTAATTTGAAAGTGTTTAGAAAAATATTTTTCTTTACTATAGTCTGTGCAATCTGCACTATCCATATAGGTACAGGTCTCCAGTACCCAGTCTGTAAGCAATGAGTCAACATAACCAAAGCCCAGTCCAATTTAAATTGTCCAGATAATCTTTCAAAATATTTTGGGAACAGATAAAAGTCATTCCCTCCTTGTACTGTGCAAACATGTTAAAACACATTTTGGCTTTGGGTGCAAGTCTCTTGCCAATATTCATGTTTAGTGGTGGTTCTTTCTACCACAGTATTGTCATCTGTATCTCATGTCCATGCCCTTATTCTCACTTTTTGAATTTGATCTCATGCTTGAACTGAAAGTTTGCTTCTTGGCATGTTTCCATTGCTTCTCCTGTATCTGATCTCATGCTGTTGCTGACGCTGATGCTCTTCCCACATGTGGATCTCATGTTGGCACTGTTACTCTGCTACTCTTACTCCTCCATCTTAAGTTTCACTTTTTCCTAAGTTTGTAGAGTTCTCTTCAGTAGCAGATCCCAGATTTTACACAGTACAAATGGATTGTCCATGCTTATTAAAACAGAGAGTCACAGATTTATATTAAATATAAACTATTTAATAGTTACAGTACATTAAATTTACACTATGTATAGCAAACTAAAGGAAATACAACACTAGGAAATTTGACAAATGAACAATATAAAATGGAAAGAATTACAAACAGAAAACCTTACCAGTGCTTGCTTAAAATCTGTTTATTTACTTCACAGGCCTTCTCAGAAAAACAGACTTGGTTTGCCACTCAGGCCTTTTGAAAGCCAATGATCCAGTATTCCCATTTATTTTTCAGACCTCTGCTTTAGTATCTGGCTCCCAAAACATCTGAAAAGGTACAGTTATATGATCCTTGTTATATACTTTGCAGGGTAGGCTGTTCTCATCGCATCACTCTTGAGGGTTCAGCCCATATCTTGCTGGATGATTTTGCACTTCATTTACAAGACTCCCAAATGGATCAGACCAGGTTTATTGTGGTAGTTGACGATGTTACTTGAGAGCTTGGCTTTGACAAACAACTCAATTACTTAAATTACTCGCCATTGAGTGGCTAGTGTAAACATAGTTGGAGAAGGCAGCCACTTCACTCTGTGCTGTTCAAATTTAAATCCCAGCATTTAGGACATTTAAACAGTCCTGCTCACTTGGTCACAACTGAACAATGACTGCTTTCCCTATGGTGACTTTCAAATCAGACATATATTCAGCCAGACACAATGCAAGTACATCACAGATTTCTTGTTACACAAGGATTTTAACATTTGTTTTCAGCCAGCATCAGGGTACTTAAAGGATGATCATCCCACATCCTCAAAGCTTCAGTCGAACTGGCCCAGTGGCACTGAGTGTTGAGGTGTTGACATCACACCTACACCAAGCTGGCAACCCAGGTCGGGAGTGAGCTCGGTCAGGGCAGCAGGGAGGGATTGGATTGAGTGCCCACTACTTCTCTCCTTCCTGGGAGTACTGGATGTCCAGTGCTCTACAGACCCCTGGCTGAGACTGGGGCACCATAGAGTGCTGGACTGCACATAGACATCGTGGCCTGATGCAGGCAGGGTTGCCATGTGAACATGTACTCCCTGGAGGAGAGGAGGGAGAGGGGATATGATAAAGACATACAAGTATCTTACAGGGAGGAACAGGGTGCAGGAATACATTATTTTAAGTGAAAAGATGTTCCAGAACTAGAGGGCATGGGATGAAGTTGGAGGGAGGACGATTCAGAGGAAACTTGAGGAAGAATTTCTTCACAGAACGGTGGTGGACAAGTGGAACACCCTGCCAGAGGAAGTGGTGGGGCTGAAACAATCACAGGATTTAAGAATGCATGGGATAGACATAAAGGAATTCTGGAGGTCAGGGTAAGGGGCAACAGACTTCTAGGAAAACATAAACTGAACTCACAAGCTCAAATGGGAGACTGGGTGGGCCAGGTCTATCTGCCAACACTGTCTATGTGCCACAATGTTGGGACATGCACCATGCACGGGGAGGGGAGGAGGGCACATGGGGAAACCCCTTTGGCCTTTTGATAGATGATGGCCCGCAGGTCCACCACCCACATGTCCAATGCTGGACCTTCATCACTGCCCCTTTGATAATCTCGTGGACTTAGTCCCGGGGCTCTGTAGGTACCGTAACATCTCTGAGGTTGGTGGAGGCCACAGCAGGTGGTAGAGCTGGGATGTGTCATGGCCAGAGAGAGAGTTCCAGGTGCCTAAGGTGATAAAGAAACTTGAAAAAATAGCTTCAGTAAATATATTGGGCCATCTAAAAGGTAGTTTAACTATAGTGTGATACTGTCATGGGTTGTGGCAGTTTGGGGATTTTATTGTGATGCATTCATCAAAATACAATATGACACCTACTGTATGTCATTATTTTCCATAAAGCTTTGCCAACAGCTGTAAATGCAGCAGAAGATTTGAAAATAGAGACAAATATTTTGTTACATGTACTCTGATGCAGGCACATACCACAATTGTGGCTTGCACCTTCTACAGGATGTTTTAAAATCCAGCCTTTTTGTTTTTACTATAGCTTATGGTGAGACATGTTATTGTATACAGGTATTGTTAGCCACTGTTCTGTATAAAAATCACCTTGCTTAAAATCCTTGCAATGCACATTCTGAAGTGGTGTTGTGTGCACTTGAACAGTTGTTCTAATCTGTGCATTTCAAAGGAGAAACATTTTGAAAAATTCCTTATTCATCACCAAACCCAGTTGATTACTAACCACACAGTGCCCAACGTTTAATCTTTTAACTTGAAAAGTCTGTGGGTTTAATTTCAATTATAGAATTGAACGAAGAACTGGCAAGTTGTTTTTTTTAAATTTGCTGGGGAGGTACTTCTGTGACTCATTTGCATACAACCTTTAATGAAATTAGCAAGTCCAAACACAAATTGCACAGTCTATCATGCAGACACACCCAAAGATATTATTTGAAAAGAGGCTGAAACCAGGCACATAGCCCAGAGAGTACAAAAACATTTGCAGGTTCCTGTTTATTAGGTGATTGAGTAAATATAATGTGACATGGGTGAATACAATAGGTAGGTTCTCTGAGTAAATATAATGTGACATGGGTGTATACAATGTGTTGGTTCTCTGTTTGTTAGGTGACTAAGCAAATAAAATGAGGCATAGGTAAATACAGTGTGCAGTGTAAAAAATAATTCCTGTATTTTTAAGTGTTTTGAGTATGTCCAGTGATATTAAGATAGGTCAGCTTCACTATGATGTTTGCTTGGGAGGGGCTGGAATTTGAACTGAATTGAACATTGTAATATTGTATGTGCTATCATGCTCTTACAATTCTGTTGTTTTGAAGCTATGATATCCCTACTGAGATGAAATATCTTATTTTCATTGACATCCAGTTTTTGCCTATTTTCTCTGTTGGATGGACTGCAGCACTGGGAGTTCATGCTGGTTGCAAAAGGTCAAACAGTAGGACCCGATTCTCAAAGGGGCTTAGAGTGGCAGTCTGTGACAAACAGCTGCTTACTCCAAGCCCTTGTACCAGGGACTCTGCACCAGATTCTGGTACAGGACGGGTCCCAGCACCTACTCCCACACTTGTAGCAACCTCCTGTGCAGCAAACACTTGGTGCACCAGAAAGGTCGATGCAGGCACCATGAAGCACATGGAAGCAGCCCCATCCTGATCTCCAATGTTGTGGTTGTTTGTATAATAATATTAAATTCCAATCCCTGGTGGTCTAGCAGCCCTCGCTTCCAATCTCTGACATTGCCTGTGGTGTAATAAATTATGTATACCCTGATCCCTGGTAGTCTAGTGTCTCCCACCTGATCATTGTTAAATAACATATTTTCCCCATTCCCCTGGTAGTGTAGTAGTCCCCCACCCTGAACCCGATCATTGTTAAAATAAATAATAGAGACCTATTTCCATGGTAGTCTAGTGGTCCCCATCCTCGATCCTGATGACCCCCAATTACCATAGCAATCATCATCTGGAGGTCTGGTGGGACCCCACCTGGTAGTGCCTACTGCACCCCCTCCCCCAAATCCATAAGGGAGCCAACAAATGGCACATCCCACCTCTCACTCATTGCAGCCAGTACGAACGAACTCTGAATGAGTGCGCACTTATATACAGTACATGCTCAGTGAGCTGTAAATCACTGAGTGTGTACAATATGCAGTACATGCTCATTCAGAGTTCAGTTGGTAGCTGGCCATGGTGGTGAGAGGTGGACTGTACCAGTCATTGGCTTCTTTTATGGGTTGGGGGAATCAGGGTCAGAAGGTACTGCCTGGTGGGGGTCCATTAGACACCAGATGATGATTTAATGTTGTGGTCATCAGGATCAGGGAGGGGAGCCACTAAACTACCAGTGAAAAGGCCTCTATTATTTATTTTAACAATGATAGGAATTCGTGTGGAAGCTACCACACTACCAAGGAAAATGGGGTAAATATGTCATTTAACAATGATCGAGGTTGGGGGACACTACACTAACAGGGATCAGGATAATAATTAATAACAACACAGGCAACTTTTAGGATCGACTGGGGATGCTCGACTGCCAGGTAAAGGGGTAATATATATTTGTGTTACAATGTTCATGGATCATGGAGGGGCACTAGACTACCAAGGAAATGGGGATACTGTTTATTTATTGTAACAATGATTAGGGTTCAGGGAGGGGGGACGCAGCACATTGCTGCTGCCTGTTCAACTCTCTGGTGAAGGTGACATTTCTAAGTGCCCTTAGACCAGCCAGTGGTGGTCTAAGGGTACTTAGAAATGTCACCACCAGGGAGTTTTGTGAATTGTGATTCCATGGATTCAGCAGCCTGCATCTGCCACAAGCTCCTGGGCGAATGCCGCAGCAAAGTGTGTGGTGCAAGGGTGGCACATGCACCATTAGGTGCAGGCTGCATGGGGTAGGCGCAGCCTGTCTTTGTGAATTGCTTCCAGGGCATCATTTGGCACAAAGGGCACTTTGCACCAATCATTTGTACATAAGGCCCTTGTGCACCTAGGGAGCTTTGTGACTCAGGCCCTGAGTGTTTAGCAGGGTACTGCAAATGTAATTGGGAGTAACTAAAAGCAATCAATTTTTATTTCAATATAAATGAAAGTCATAAACATTTTAGTTGGTCTCAATATTAGTGTCCTTAATCAATTGATATCATAATTCTTTGATTGTTGTCAGTTATATGGTGACAAGTCTGGACTCTCCTAAAAGGTCTTACTATGTATATTACAATAATTAGTACTATGTTGATTACTATGCAATAGTGATGAGCAAGTTGGAAAATTTTGTTCTGTGGAGTAACTTGCAAATTCGCTTCATTTCACAAAGTTAATCCACCGTGCAAAGTCCAAAGTCACAGAAAACTGATAACTCCATGTAATACAAACTTGGCAACTTCAACAGCAGAGTTTGACACAGAGGAAAAGTTTGCAAATGTAAGTTGGTAACTTCCACCAGTGAAGTTTGGCACAGAGGCGTAAGTTTGGTATGTACTATAGGATTGGTGGTCACATGTTGCTGAACAAGCTACATGCCATGAGCAGGTTGTTTTCAGTGCAGTCTTCTGAAGACAGAGTAGGAGAGAGTGTGTGTGCTTGTCTGAGAAAAAGTCTAGAATACTTTTCAAAACTGAGCCTTTTGAATCCAAATTGCTCACAAATTGTTCTAGAGAGCCTTGTGCTGCTAGATTAGTGTTTTTGGCTTATTGTTTAGGTGATTATTTACTTTGATGTAGTGGTTTCTGTTTTGCCAGTTTGTGAAGCAGTTGTGTGGGAGAGGGTAGGTGTACTGTAAAGCAAAAGAGCCCAGATAGATTCAGAGATTTTTTGTCTAAGCAGGAGAATTGCATTATATTTTGGTTTTCTCACTCTTTCTTGTTCATCATTTTGATCTGTAGTAATTTCTCATTTTATGTTGGTTTGCGCCTTGCAGGCCAGCCAATATCTTGTGGTGGAAGCACATTTGGAGGCACAGCCAGTGTTGGTCGAATGCAGGTGCGCATCAGAAGGTGCGTCCCTCATTCTCCAATCGGCTAGCAGCAGGCTCTGACCTACACATACCAAGTGTGGCCACCAGAACAAAGAAAGGTCTGCTGCAATGAGAGCGAAGCTCTCATGCAGTATGAGCACCACACGCCTCCTGAAGTGCAGGCAGCATGGCGACAGTGACTGCCACTGCTGCCTGTCATAATGCCGACAGGGATCCCATTCTCCGCTGGCATAATGTGCCCCTCACATGTACAATGTATGCCGAGGGGTGGCCAATCCCCTAGGCATCATGTGCCCCCAACAGTTTTCCTTTGCCAATGGGGGCCCAATCCCTGTTGGCATTTATTCCCCTGCCCCTTTTATTTTGCCAATGGAAGAGCCCACCCCATCAGCATAATGTGTCCCCCTGCCCTTTAGTTGCTTGACGAGGGGTGCCCAACCCCCTCAGCTTGTATGCCCCCTCAGTATGTGCCAACAGGGTGTCCAGTCCCCATCGGCTACAGAATCCCCCAAAAGACTTGGGTGGCACACTGGGAGCCCACCCCAGCATGCCAAATGCCCTGCAAAGAAAAAAATGTCCCATAATGTTTTTTAAGCTGTGAAAAAGAAAATGGTCCCTCGCTGTCTCCCTGCTCCCTCCCGCAACCCGCTCCCATCCTCCATGCACTCTACCTCCCTACATACCCTCACCCCATACTTACCTCCGAGTCTGGCACGATGATCTTCAGTGGACCAGGAACACGTCTGCACTCTTCAAAGCTGACCACGAACTGAAGAAATGCTGGTAAGCTGTATAATGGTATAAATAGGATATTTTCAACTTTGATGCATATCTTGGGCGTTTTTGGAATTCGCACTGAATTTTCAACATGGGTTTTGGATCCCTCCTCATGAATTCTGCCACTTTCATTGCATTATTTGATCCCCGAAGGTGACTTCGCTGCCCCTCGCGCAGAATCACTTTTGGGACTGATTAATGAAACAACAGTGCCAGTGCTCATGAGGTGGCTCTCAAAACCCTATGTTGCAAATTTGTGGAAAAGTCCCAAAATGGCTGCTTTACGAGTGTGCATTGCACAGTTGCTACGCACACTCATAACTTCGCAAATTTGCAATATTATTATGCCAGATTTTAGCATTGTCATTTTTACACACCTCCTTGTGAACAATACAGCTGTCATTTTCACATCCTGGCCCAAATGTGTTTTTGCACTTGCAGCACAGAATAGCGTGGTCACTGTGGGAAATCAGTGTTCAGGACAGATTACAAAAATGACAATGGCACTGTTCAGAGCAGAGGTCCTAAAATGACTATGTTGAAAATTTTGTGACAATACTCCATAAATGACTGAGTTATAAAACTATTATGGAATGCAAACAGTTTTATAAAATAACCTAAAAGCAATGTTTGGTTAGGTTTTGGGGATATTAATCGATTTATCTGCTTGTTGCAAATTTGTTCTACACATTCGGCTGTTTCTTTTCTATAAGGAGTCAACTTTACCAGAACTTTTATCCTCCAGATTGTTCTACCAATAATGGATCTGGCCTGGTAAAGCGGAGAAACCATTTATTCCTGGTGAAACTGCATTTAAAGAATCAGCAAGTAAGGTATGTCCCCTTTTCCAGGCCAATTGGTAGAATGGATGGATGGGTGCTCCTGGTGACTTTGGCCCTTAGTGGTGGATTGAGACCAACCCAGGTCCTGAATCAAGAAATATAAAATCATGCATGACAGTGCATGAAGTTTAGTAAATAAATTGGACTTGTTTCATGCCTAGGTTGAAATGGAAAAGCCAGTTATAATTGCTCTTTCAGAAACCTGGTTGGGAAAGAAAGAGATAGACAAAGATTTAGAGTTAAATAATTATTATTTTCATAGAAGAGACAGAGGGTAAGGGGGGTATAATATTGTATGTAAATAACTATTTGGGGCATTCTGAGATCATATTGTCCTGTAAGATTGAAGGTATAGAGTGCATCCTGATTTGTATCCGCTCCATTGATTTGGTACTTGGAGTGGTTTATTCTCCACCAAAAGTTAATCCAATCCATTTCGAGAAACTGGTCGACATCATGGGGCTGCAAACTAGAGACAAAAATATATTATTAATGGGTGACTTTAATGCTGCATGGGGAAAGAAGAGATCAGAAGCTAAAATAATAATTTTAGATCTTAAACCTGATTCAGTTAGTGCACACACCAACTAGGAAAGGTAAGATAAATAGTCCTGGTAATATATTAGACCTTATTTTTGTGACTCCAAATATTACAGTCCTAGAAACAAAGGTCTGTCCTCCAAATTTGGGTGATCATAATTTGGGTTTTTTTTGTCTCATCTCTGTAAATCAACTTAAAGTTCACCCCCTAAGAGAGAACTTCGTAGTAAAGAGATGTTATAAAAATGTAAAAACAATCTTTTGAAATCAAAATGTCACAACAAAAGTGGTATAGGATTTCCTAATTCCAGATCTGGATTTGGCATAGAGTAATTTACAAAAATGTTTTAGAGGTATGTAAAAAGTGTGCCCCATATAAAAAAAAAGAACAAACAACAAAAACACTTACCATGATGTATTAAGAAAACTGATAATATTTACAAAGCAATTATGGAAAAAAGCTAACAAAACTTTGGACAAGGTTGTCTGGGAGCATTTTAAAAGATACATAATAAAGTCACTCAGGAGGTAAAA
Organism: Neoceratodus forsteri; assembly: GCA_016271365.2. Taxonomy (NCBI): domain Eukaryota; kingdom Metazoa; phylum Chordata; order Ceratodontiformes; family Ceratodontidae; genus Neoceratodus; species Neoceratodus forsteri. The sequence goes on from CM028129.1 coordinate 1,026,587,117, forward strand.
AACAAAAGCACTTTATTATAGAAATAAAATAAATGAAACTAATGACCCAAACAAATATTGGACTTTAATGAAATCACTTGTTAAATCACAAAATAATTTATATGGCACAAAAGTTATTGACAATGGCATTCTTCTAAATCCAGATAACGCTGCTAATACTCTAAATAAATATTTTATTGAACTTCCCAATATAATCTTTTCAAGTGGATTACAGGAAAAGGGGAATTGTGGAATGAGGGAAGTGATGATCAAACAGATCAAACCTTAGTACCATTATTTAGGTTTAAAGGAATAGCAAGAAAAGAAGTAATAAAAGAAATAAATAAATTGCAAAAACATAAAGCCAAAGGATTAGATGATGTAGAAATTAGGTTTTGAAAGATTCTGCATATGAGGTGGCCCAACCCTTAAATGATCTCTTCAGCAGGAGTTTGATTGAAGGAACTTTCCTCAATCTTGGAAACAGGCTAAAATAGTGCCAATTCATAAGGGGCTTGGATTTTGGGCCTACAACCTATAGACCAATTGCCTTATTATCTGTCCCATCTAAGCTGTTGGAAAGGTTGATACATACACAATTTATGGATCACCTGGAAAAATATAATAAGTTAAATAATTTCCAGTCTGGTTTAGAAGGGGTAGGTCAATGACCATGGCGCTACGGATTTTATTGACTTAGTGGCAACCCCACTTGGGGAGTCAAGGTCTGTGGGTGCTGTGTTCATCGACCTATCCAAGGTTTTTGATCTGGTCAATCATTCTTGCTTGTAATAAGGCTGAAACATATAGGTATAGCAACTGAACCATTAAATTGGTTTCTATCTTACTTGGAAGGTCGATCTCAAACAGTAAGGGTGGAGGAAATTGGTTCAAGATCCTTACCAGTGACTCAGAGAATTCCACAAGGGTCCATACTTGGACCCTGTTATTTATCCTTTATGTAAATAGTCTTCCTGCCATATAAAGTCTACTCATACTAGACTTGATGCCAATGATACTGTCTTGGTTTGTGATGGAAAAGACATGGTGGAGGTGGAGGCCAACCTGCAGTCAGATTTTAATATACTGCAGGCCTGGTTTGCCTCAGGTCTTGTCCTAAATGAAAAAGACCTAAACTATGTTAATTGGCTCATATGCACTTAAGAATATTTTACAAAATTATGAACTATGTATAAAAACTGTAAATGGTATCTGTTTGACACAGGTTCTGCCTACAAGTACCTAGGGTGCTTGTAGACTGCAAGCTATCTTTGAGCAACATTTAAATATGTTAATACAAAAGTCCATTCCAGGGTAGGTGTGCTCAGAAGAACAGTAAATTGCTTAGGTATTAAGGATAGACAGGTTATTGCAAATCAGTTAATAATTCCACAAATTGATTATGGAAGTCATGTTTATTTAGTAAGTAATAATACCCGACAGGGTGGGCATGTGGATATAACGGACCGCCCAGGGGCGTAATGAGGCCCGACGCGCGGGCGAGGGCCTTATAGCCCCTGGAAGGTCCGTTATATCCAATAACGCCCATCCTGAGGGTATTATTACACTTAGAAAATGGGCTATAGGTGTAATTGTTTGAAAAATAAAATAAAGAGTTACCTACAAAAATAAATAGAAAAAAAAGGTACATTTTATAGTAAAATAATCCCTGTGCTGCTGGAATCACCACAGGAGGGCGCTACCATGTTTAGCATGTGTCACTTGAGCTCCTAAACTTGCTTTGTTTCTTCACGCACTGGCTCACAGACATGAGCACTGCTTTTTCAGGTTGTTTTGGTTTCTGTCTCGTTCTGTGGTCCCTTAGACACGCACAGAACTTGAAAGAAGGCTCGCTCGCAGAACAGGGAAATGTTGTTTAATTATCTATACTGCAAGGCAGGTAGGATTTTTCCCCTGTGCTGTGATATGTGGTGCCATGGGAGTTTGCAGCTCACTGAAAGAGTTGGCTAAATGTTGACACGGACGCAACCGCTGTCAGTGAGGAAAGTTTTAGCATTCTGAAAAGAAAAAATGAGTGTTTCAGGTTATGTTTTTTTACACTGTCCGGTGATTCTGTCCACAGAAGTTGGTCTCGCTAAGTGAGCGGGCAAAACAGAAGCTGACGAAGTTTCAAAATTGGGTGCCCAAGGATAGTTTTAGTAATAGGGCACCCCGAATTGGCACTTTTTCTGAGCGGCCGCAGTTAAGAAATAACGGCCCCGTGCCAGGCTGTTTGAACCAATCAGGAAGCAAGTTTGAATTTACCCATTATCTAAGTGATAATAAAACAATACTTCATAAGCTTGATACATGTTATAATAGATTAGCAAGGTATGTATTAAGATATAAAATAGATACCCATCACTGTCATATGTATATTAACCTAAATTTGGTGTCCCTAGAGATTAGGAGACAGCGAATCTGGTCAAATCTTGTTTATAAAATCTATAAGACCAGACATTCTATTGGTCTGGCAGAGAAATTAGTCAGCCCACCTATCAGTTTAATTTACCAAAAGTGGTGCTAGAACCCTGATAGTCCCTAAATATAAAACAGATTTGTAACCCTGACTTTCCAGTATAGAGCTGCTACCAGATGGAATGACCTTTCATTGCCATTGAAAATTCAGGATGACTATAGCTAAACTTAATCTTGTTATAAAGCAAGAAATATGTTTTCGCTGTTTATGTAATAGATGAATTGAATTGCCTGTAGATTTAATGTGCCATGACATAAAATTGCTGTTTTGTATTTAAGTAACTCATTTGTATTGTTAAACATGTAGTTTCTTATTGTTTAATTTAATTTTAACTTGTATTCTGACATCTAAACAAGTGCACCTTGTAAAGAGGGTTATTTTAACCCTAATGGTGTTTGAAATTGCTTTCATATCCTGTATAAATAAATTTTATTATTACTACTACTTATGAGCTGTGTTGCACAGTTTGCACGTACACTCGTAAGTTTGCAAATTGTAATATTTTCACTCAGATTTTCACACTTGGCTTTTTCCACACCTTCTTATGAACAGTACAGCTGTCATTTTACATATCCTGGCCGAAATGTCTTTTCGCACGTCCGCGAGAATAGCGTCACTGTGTGAAATTACTTTTCAGGACAGTTTGAGGAAATGATGGTGACACTGTACATGAGTAGAGGTCCTAAAATGCCTGTGTTGAAAATTTGGTGCTGAAAGTCCATAAATGACTGTGTTATAAGTGTGCATTGCTAGTTTCCATGCACCCTTGTAACTTCAAAAATTTAATACTTCCATGCCAGATTTTCAACACTGGCATTTTTTCACACCTCCTTATAAACAGTGCAGCTGTCATTTTACATCCTTCCTCCCAAAATGTGTTTCCACACCTGTGGCACACAATGGCATGGTCACTGTGGGAAATCAACTTTTGGAACAGATTAACAAAATCACAGCACCACTGTTCATGACGGAGGTCCCAAAATTCCTATGTTAAAAATGTGGGTGATAAACTCCAAAATAATTGGGTTACAGATGTGTGTTGTGCACTTTCTATGCATGCTCACGGCTTCACCAATTTTTCATATTTTCATTCCATATTTTCAACATTGCCATTTTTTACACCTCCTCATGAACAATACAGTTGCCATTCTCCAAATCCTGCCCAAAATGTGTGTTCGTCCTGTGTTGCCAAATGGCATAGTTGCTGTGCAAAACCACCTTTCAGCTAACAAACTGATTGTGCCTCTTTTCATGAGGTGAGCTCACAAACAGCCCATGTTGAATATTTGGAGTGAAAATACCACTGCACGCCTATGGTGTTAGGGTTTCCAACTGTAGCACCCAACCCAGTATGGACTGACAGGTGCCAGGGATGTGACTTGGGATCATCAGATGTAATGCTCATGCCATTCCACCCTCACCCCCACCCTGCAGTCAATGACAGGCATCATAGTGTGCCGTGCACTGTTCAGCCACAAAATGCACCTCATTCTCTATATTGTACCCATGTCAGCATAATTCCTTATGGAATGGGGTAAGTATAATGCCCAAAGACCCCAAAGCACACTACAACACTTTTCAGTGTCTACAGGGTTGGGTGAGGTACAATGGCATGAGCGTTACAGCTGGCGACCCAAAGGCACATCCCAATGCCTGTTGCTGTCTACAGGGTGGGTGTTGGGTTGGCGAACTTCAATACTTCACTGCCATTCCTATTATGCAGTTTCTAGCTCTGGCACTACTAGTGCTAGCTAGACAACATTCGGCATTGACAAATGTTTGTTATTTCTGTGGTTTAGTTTGGTGTGTTTAAGTAAAGTATTTTGTTATTGTCTTTCTGTAGCAGTTTTAATTATTTTTCTGTTATATGTTTCTTAAAGTGATGTGTTCTGTCACTTTTTGTTGCACTTAAATTAGCCCTGTTACCACTGTCTTTTAAATCCCTGTTCAGTTAAAGAAAAATAACTTTCTGGGTTGTTGTTTTTAATAGTACTTTTCAGATCGCACTGCTGATCTCTGATTCAGCAAGGGGAGGTGTTGTCTGCTGCTAATAGTTAATAACTTATTTAACCCTTTTATCCCTGTTGTGTGTGTTGTGTTAATCCCTGTGGAGTTTTATTTTTTCGGTTCACACTGCTGATACCCAATACCCTGGGGCATGTGTTGTCTGCTTCTTGTACTTATTTGTACTGCAGGCTTTGTTTTACATTTGTAATTTTTCATCCTAAATCAAGTTACAATTAGCATATCAAAATGATTGGGAGAGATGCTCTACTAAAGGGAGAGGTGTCAGGAGGCAGCAAAGAAGTGTTAGACTTGTGGGGCAAAATAGTGCTGCAGTTAAAACAAATATGTCTGTGGCAGCATGTTCTAAGAGCTCCAGGGCAGTTAGTAGTGAAGGAGTATTTGGAGGTGGTGGCATTAATGTAGTCGATTTTTCTCTGCCACATCTTTGGCAGCCATGCTGGTGGAGGATATGGGAGTTGACAAAGAAGCAGCAGTAAACAAGGAACAGTGGTTGAGGAGGAGGTTGTTGGTGTCCCAGTTGCTGATGGTGGTGGTGATGATGAGCCTGATAGTGTGGAGCTTGAATCAATGATTGAGGTGGGAGATCTGGAAAATGTGCATCATATTTAGACTCCTTATGATGAGAGGGTCAGAGAGCACTGAGATGATGAGGAGGAGGACAGACCTTTGAGGAGGATATCAGCAGCTGTGCTGATGAAGATTTGTTGGATCCCTGTAAGTCCCTAGAGAGAAAATGCATAAGGTTGATACTGCACAGGATGCAGGGACATTGTTTACAGCATTCAACTACAAAAGTCCCCTCCCAATATTATTGAAGTTAGAAATCACCTAAAAACAAAAATTTCCACCTCTTCCCTGAGCTGGCATACTCTTCACAATGGAAAATCAAGGGTTATGAAATCCTTAGTTTGAGATTTTTATATTCTTTACCCAGTTTATAAGATAGTCAATATCTGTCAGCTGCATGCTGACAAGTTAGAAGGGTTGAAAAGAGCAGCCACCTAAGCACTGGTTGGCAGCACATACACACCTGAAGAATAGGTACCTATTACTCTGGAGTCAACACTAGAAGGAAGCCAATGCAGGGAGTTCATGTCCCAGATCATCATCATTAGGCAAGGCAAGCAGAAGTGACCAGGTGATAGACCAGGCAGATAGTCGGGCAAGTCAGCAGAACTACAGAGACAAGGAGGACAATTCTGTAGGTCTGCCTAGTAGCGGCATAGCAGCAGTGATCAGTTGAATAGTACTCTCAGAGTCAGAAAAGCACAGTAATATCAAAGCAGAACCCCGCCCCTCAAAATCACTGGTGTCATTTGAGCAGCATCACATACAAATCCCAAAAGTCAAATGCCATCCCACTAACAATGCTGCCATAACATGTCCAGCTGTTTGGTAGCACAGACCCAAGAAAGGTCCAGTCTAAGCTGCATAGCATGCTTGAATGTCACCCAAATTCACCCCAGTCATGCTACTGTACTCAAGCTAAAAGCAGAAACTGCTGAAATGCTAGCAATTGATCTATTGCCATTCTCTTTGTTGATAATGTTGGATTTCAGAGGTTGATGGCCCATGCCTGTCCCAAGTGGTAGATTCAATGAAGGACATACTCTTCTAAATGTGACATTCCTGAACTCTGTCAGACAGTGTCACGGATGGTAAACCATGCCCTAAAGCATTCAGCACCATAATGCATATATCTGAGTATGGATATGTGGACCTGTGACCAAACAGCTGGAAGCTACTACTTGTGCATTACAGTACATTGGGCACAGGTACCTGGGGTTGTATTTCACTCTGGGCATGGGGAAATTTGCAGTAAGAGCAATTGTGCTGGTAGCAACACTTCAGGTATCTAACTGCATGCCACACTGATAATGAATAAAATAAGTTTGTTTTTTTTTGTTTATTGAAGTCTAGGATTACAACCTTTGACCTTCAAGCTCATTTACAAAGGTTCCACATCAGGCATAAGGAAAGAATAAATTTATAGTACATTACTAGAATGGGGAAACAAAAAAAGTGGATCACACATAGGTCAGAAAATGCTGAAAGTGCTCCTTACCAGGATTTATGACCGGATTCACCCCATTTACTAAAAGCAGGTTTCATTGTGAGCAAGTGCTGGAGGCATTGGTGGTAGTGGAAGTTATGCCTTAATGGAATTTATGCTACATATCTTAGACTGCAACACACATATTTACAGCATTCTGCAGTCAGAAGATTTTTGGGTTGCCACCATGCTGGATCCATGCTATAAATGTTGGCTGGCATTAATAATTGAAGTTGGGCATAAACAGGTCCAAAAGTTAACCGATCTTCAAATAAGAAGTGTAGCAGGGTGAAATCCTCCTACTGTATTTTTGATTAATGACATAGAGAATCAGTTCCTAAGGGGCTGCAAGAAAGCCTTACAGCCACAATAAGTCTGATTTAAGGTATCAAAGAAAATGAGATCCTGCTGAGACCTGAAGAATTCAGTGCAAGAATAGTCTTACAGCATGTCAGATTGTTTCTTTCCTATGCTTTTGGCCACAGCCTTTCTTCTATGCTACCATTCTATCTCGTCTTTTGCTGGATTAATCACACAGCACTGAAACTTCAATAGTCTTTCTTATTTTCTTTCTGACCCCCCACACACACATACACACATATACATACACAGCTAGCATTAAGTATACAAGAGCTGTCCTAGCACAGTTAGGTGAAAGAAATGTGTACTTTAGTGCTGTATTCCCATTATATTTCCTTGTGCAAAATAGTGAACCTGGGGAAGAAAATACATCAAATGAATCTGTGTTGTTGGCCCTGTAAAATATAAAACAAAGTATGGAAGAACTACTATAAACCACCTTTAGTTTTGTATGAAAGGTAATGAAGGTATCAGGAATCTCAAAGTTCTTGCTGTTTGAAATATACCAAACACGTTTTACAAACTGCTGCCAAACAATGCATTAGCAATGCCTTTTGTTTTATAGTGTTGGTTTAATTTATTTTCCTGATATTAGATGAAATGTTTATTTAAGCCAAAATTGTACACATTGCTATATGTTGAAGAAAATGTACCTATTTGGGGAATGCCTGACTCCATGTGCTATAGTTTGCTGGCGTCCATTTTGTGGATTACTATGGGCTCAGGCTGGCTGAACACTGTGGGCTTTATAGAGTGCTAGCATGAGGGAGTCTGGGAACAAGAAAGGTGGAATTACTGCCAAAAAGTTCCTTTCTTTATTTTCTTATTGCTTTATTTTTTGATTGTTTAAAAGTTGGTATGTGCTGAAATGCTGTTTTCATGTTTGCTTACTTTTCTGTACGAAACAGTCATATTTAAAATTGTTACAAACATTTAACTAACATTTAAGCTATGATTGACAGGTCACATGATCTCCAACCCTATAGAAAGAGCTGGCTGAGTTGAGTCTGACAAATAAGATGTGAGCTGTGGAGGAAGCAGTCCTCTGTAAGAGTGAAACTGGTTGATGCAGGAGAGTGGTAGTTGGTGCTGGAAGCAGTCTCAGAAAGATTGACCAGTGGCAGTGCTAGTCAAGGCTGGGATGTTTTGAACCAGAGCTGAGTTGAGAAACTAGAGGGGTGATTGGTCTTCCTATAGTATTGGCTGCAAAATAGCAGATACAAGTAGGACTACCCTCAGGCACTGGATTTGTCCCTGTGAGCCTACTGGCTGAGTGGGAACTGACAGCCCTATAAGCCAAGTTTTATTACAGTTGCTGAAGATCATCCTGACTAGTCAATCAGTATGAGCAACAGAGAAGTTCCAGATTTGCACTGTTGAACTGTTTATGGTATTGCCAAATGTGTGAAGTCCTTCTGTAATAAAGTGCACTGCCTTATGTGACATTTTAAAAGAACTTGTCTCGCTTCTGTGTCTTCATCCAAACTTCCCTCCCATAAAAAGGTACATAGGAACAGAGGCCAAAGACAAATTTATCTAAGGCACAACATGAAACTCCACAGAGACTGGGTGTTGCTACCACCACCTCACATGGGAAACAGGCTAAGAAACATGCCAGTTAAAGAGAAATGCCAAATCCCATTTGGGATATGTCAGACCAGGTGGGAGTTGAAGACATGGAAGAAAAGGAGGAGGCTGATCAGACAGCAGTACTCGGGTAGCACAACATATGGTAGATGCATATTTGGTGGACACAGGGCACTATACCATTACTGATGAACCTTTTCTATACTGGAGCAGCAAGATAACTGAGTGGCCAGCACTGACTTCAGTTGCAATGAAATACCTGAGCTGCCCACCTCGATTGTCAGTTTGGAGCATGCATTCAGTTCGCCTGTGGCCACTGTGTGTGGGACAGGTGCACCAATCCGTCACCAAAAATGCTGGCATGCTAACATTTATTAAAATGAATGAGAGACACGTTCTGCACAAGACAATTATATCCATGTTCCTACCACATGAAGGTAGTAGTAGTGGTGAAGATGAAAAGAAGGTGTTGTCAGCATTAGAGAATTGTCTTCTGTGTCTGAGGTGAATGAAGCAGTAATGGAGAAAGAATCCTATCTGGTGACCTCTCCAGTCTGGAAGACTGTAAGGGCTGCTTCCTTGCTGAGGTTGAAGCATAGAGATGTGTTGTTTCCTCATTTCTCTCATAAATATAATCCTTACTTTGTAAGTCACAATTCTGTAATTTTCAGTAATTTTACTCTTCCCCATCCCCAACTGTTGTGGTGTTTCCTGCGCTTAATCAAATACCTGCCTCCACCACCTGAATGTGATGTCTAGAAACAATGCCTACTCCAGCCAGAAAGACACACTACTGCCTCCTACTACTACTACTCCTCCTCTGGCCTGCTTGGGTCCTACACAGCCATAAACAACATGGGCCACTGCCTCTCACTGATGCAAATATTGTCCTGACTCTAGGGAATGCTGTTTGACTTGATTGTATGCTACAAGTCGAAAACCCCCTGACTTAAAACTCATATAAATGAATACAGTGTTCGGCTCTGAGATAACATCTCCAGAGGTTCAGAGGGTCCGAGGAGAGCAACTAAAATGATCAGAGGACAACAGGATAGATCGTATGAAGACAGGCTAGGAACCCTAAGGATGTACTCCCTGGAAGTGAGGAGGGAGAGGGTGATATGATAGAGACCTTCAAGTACATGAAGGGAGTTAACAGAGTTGAAAAGGAGGGTCTCTTTAGAAGAAGTGACAACACCATCATAAGAGGTCACAGTCTAAAATTGAGGGGTGTTCAGAATGGATGTCAGTAAGCATTTTTTTACAGAGAGTGGTGTCAACATGGAACAAGCTGCCTGAGGAGGTTGTGGCTGCAAAGACAGTGGAAACATTCAAGAGAACCTGGGACAAGCACAGAGGGAACCCTTGTGACTATGAAAGGGAGTTAGAGGGGATGGGAGTGGGAAGCAGGGGTAGGGTCATTGGAGCAAGTTGTAAGGCCAGGACCCTGCATCATATATTGAGCAGATTTGAAAGAACAGGAGGTCTTCCTCTGCTGGCTATTTTCATATGTTCATATCTACTGGATTTGGAACTGATAATGCACATCATTTGGAGCAGCTAATACACTTTGCAGAAAATCCTGAATTGATACTGGGGATGGTACAATCACAACTCTATCGCAGCAGCCAATCTGGAACTGTATGACAAGATACTCAAGTCGACCCTCCAGCCAGCCAGCTCATCAATGGAGCCAGACTTCAGCCCCAGAAAAGACTACCTTTGTCTGAAGTGATGGTAAATCACTTTCACTGTTTTTCAGAGTCCTTATCCTTACTAGTGGTGGGTGACTTAGTCATCAGCCTTCCACCTTACACAAAAAGACTTTAAAATGTTTTCCTTTCTTTCCTTTTGTTTCACTGCAGGTTTCACCATTTACAGGGATGACTGGCAAAGGCAGTCACAAAGCCAGACAGCCCTCAAGAAAGAATGAGGAGTATAGTGACATCTTCCTACACCATCTCAGTGACACACACCAGCCAGTACACAGCATGGCCAGCAGCACTAATATAGTGGCAAGGATCATTATGATTTGCTTTTTCTTTCTCCACTTTCACAGGTACACAGTGTGCCATGGTGACCAAAGGAAGATAAATAATTCTCATTTTATGTTGGCTCATGCTTGTGCACCAGCCAACATATTGCAGTAGTAGCAGATTTGGAGGTGCGGTCACTGTGGGCGAATGCAGAGCGCGCATCAATAGGTGCGCCCTCATTCCCTCATAGCAGCTGCTGGTGCTGACACCAGCAATATGTAAACTGGCCACCAGATCTAAGAAAATGTCCACTGCAATGAGAGCCAAGCTCGTTATGCAGCGGCGTGCCTTTCCTGGTGAAGCACTTCAATAAAAATGGTGGCATTGACTGCCTCACATGAAGCGCTGACTTCAGGGTTGCCCAATCCCTGTCGGCATGACCCGACCCACTTCATTTGCTGATGGGGAGCCCACCCATGTCAGCATGATGCCCCTCCTTCAATTTCATGTGTGCCAAGGGGTGCCCAAACCTCCTTGGCATCATGCACCCCAACAGTCTTTCCTTGCTGATGGGGCACAATCCCCATCAGCTTTAGTCCCCTTCCCACTTTAATTTGTCAATGGGGAGCCCACTCCCATTGGCATAATGTCCTCCCATTTGTTGTGTGCCAAAAGGTGCCCACTTCTCCTCAGCTCTTGTCCCCTTCACCTTGGTTTGTGCCGACGGGTGACCAATCCCGTCGCTACAACACTCCTAAAACACTCGAGTGACACACTGGGAGCCCAAGCATGCCTAATTGCCCTTGTAAAAAAAATCTTGCAATGTTTTTTTTTAAACCTGTAAATCAGAAAATGGTCCTTGATGACTGTCCTGCTCCCACCCTCAACCTGCACCCACCCTCTGAGTCCCTCACCTCCCCACACCCTCCACACCCCATACTTACCTCCAGAGCCCAGTGCGATGATCTTTGGTGGACCGGGAACATGTATGCACTCTTCAAAGCCAATCGCAAACTGAAGAAATGCTGGTAAACTGTATAATGGCATAAATAGGGTTTTTCAACTTTGGTGATATCTCGTTATTTTGGGAATTTTGGCACAAATTTTCAACTTGGGATTATTAGGAACCCTCCTCATGAATTCAGTCATTGTCATTGCGTTATTTGGTCCCTAAATGTGATTTCATGGTCATTGCATGGAATAACCTTTCTGGCCAATTAATGAAAATGACAGTGCCACTGTTCATGAGGGGATTCTCAAAATCCTATGTTACAAATTTGGTGGCAAAATCCCAAAATTGCTGTTTTACGAGCATGCATTGTGCAGCTTACACGCATGCTCGTAACTTCATGAATCTGTATAGTTTCACTCCAGATTTTCAACATTGCCATTTTCCCACACTACTTTATGAACAGTACAGCTGTCATTTTACATATCCTGGCGAAATGTGTTTTGCACCTCCGCACTGGTCACTGTGCGAATTCATTTTTGGGACAGTCTGACAAAATGACAGTGACACTGTTCATAAGCAGAGGTCCTAAAATGCCTATGTTGAAAATTTGGTGATGAAAGTTCATAAAATGACTGTGTTACAAGCATGTGTTGTGCAGTTTCCATGCACCCATGTAACTTCAAAAATTTGCAATATTTTCATGCCAGATTTTCAACACTGGCATTTTTCACACCTCCTTATGAAAAGTACAGCTATCATTGTTCACATCCTGCCTGAAATGTGTTTTGCACCTGTGGCATACAATGGCATGATTGGGGAGATCAACTTTGGGACAGATTAAGAAAATCACAGTGCCACTGTTCATGAGGAGAGGTCCCCAAATGCCTATGTTGAAAATGTGGTTAAAAAACAAATAATTGGGTTATGGACATGCATTGTGCAGTTTCTATGCACACTCATGACTTCACCAATTTTTCATATTTTCACTGCAGATGTTTCAGCGTTGCCATTTATTTACACCTCCTCATGAACAATACAGTTGTCATTTTTTACATCATGCCTAAAATGTGTTTACATACCTGTGAAGCCAAGTGTACAGTTGCTGTTCAAAATCACCTTTGGCAAACAAACTGATACTGCTGCTCTTCATGAGGTGGGGTCATAAAAGCCCATGCTGATAATTTGAAGTGAAAATACCAACACATGCCTACGGTGTTAGTGTTTCCAACTGTTATACCCCACCCTGTAGAAACTGACAGACATCAGGGGTCTGACTTGGGATCATCAGCTGTAATGCTCCTGCATTCCACCTACTCCCACCCTGCAGCCACTGACAGGCACTGAGGTGTGCCTTGGAGTGTTCAGCCACAAAATTCACCTCTTCTCATATACTGCACCCACCTCAGTGTATTTCCTTATGGAATGGGGAAGTAATGCCCAAGGACCCCAAAGCACACCACAACACTTGTCAGTGTCTACAGGGTAGGGTGAGGTAAAATGGCATGAGCGTTATAGCTGACAACCAAAAGGCACACCCCAACACCTGTCAGTCTCTACAGGGTGGGTGTGGGTGCCGTCAGTTCAGTACTTCACTGCCACTCCTATTATGCATCTCTAACATCTGCACTACCAATGCCAATGCCAATGCCAGCAAGACAACATTCGGCTTTGACAAATGCTTGCTATTCACAGGTGACAGGTATAGTAAGACAGGACGTCTACAATGGCTATACTGTGCCCACTGCAGTGACCAAATGAGGCAAAATAATTTATCTTTTTCCTCACAGATAACAGGTATAGTAAGATGGGGAGTCAATGACAACTATACTATTTGTCCACCACAGTGGCCAAGTGAGACAAAATAATTTCTCTTTTTCTTCACAGGTGACAGGTATAGTAAGACAGGAGTTGACAATTGCTTGACCATGTGGCCACCACCAGAGTGGGTACTTCAGTCTAAATAATCTTGACTTGCCTTCACAGGTCTCCTGTGCTGCTGTCTCCTCCTTCAGCAATCAAGCTATTGTCATGTTTTCCACCCAGATAACATTTCTGAAGACACCTACTGAAAATTACCTGAAATTAGAGCAAGAGTAACAGAAAACAGTTAGTTTGACATCTACAAAATTTTCAGAATTAGACCCCACCAAAAAATACTCATCTTCCATGGTTGGAAAAATTGCTAAATTTCCCCAAAATACAGGTTGGTTCTATGCAGCAACATAATTTTATCGCCATAGTGAAATACCTTAAAACAGAAACACAGTAAGAAGAAATGGTTAAAAATAAGCTGCTGCATAAAGAGAACAGAAGTCTGCATCTTCTTCCATGCAAAGTACTGCAATTACCTGTTAATGTCTTCCCAGTTTGAATATAATTTTGGCATAAATGGAGCAATAAATGTCTAAGGAGCCAAGGAACAGGTTCAAACAGATCCTCTAGGGTTATAGCAAAGTGATCAAACTCCCTCAGGAGCTCCTTTTATTATTTAGATTTTAGAGAATTTCCCAAAGTAAGAAATGTACATATTGTGCTCAGCAGGTGTGTATACTAAAGTGTTTGACAACACAGAGTATCTCAGAGGGTGAATTAAACAGTCTAGTAGCAGGGCAGTGGCAGCAGCAGCGGTTTATTGATAGGATCAGTGATTTCAGGTTTGGGAGAGAATTTCTAGAAGGAGAAATTTTACACTGTGCTTAGTAGTTGTGAGTACTAAAGTGCTTGACAACACAGAGTGAGAGAGTGACTTAAATAACATAGTAGCAGTGGGAGCAGCAGTAGTTTATTACCAGCGATCCCAGCACCAAGCTGATGCACCTTGTCCACAAGGGAGTTGGTCCTGGAGGTTGGCAAGTGGTAAAAAGGGTAAACCATGTGCCCCACTTAATAACATTCACCAAAGCAGCACCTACAGTAATTCAATAAAAACAACAAACAGATTTGTGCCACTAACTCCAAAAACAAACACAGTGGAAATAGGTGGTGCAGAACGGCAACAACAATCACATAAAACAATGCATTAAAACAAAACAGACTAAAACAGATAAATAAAACTACAAAAAACTTTTGATCATAGGCAATTCCATGATTCGGGAGCTGATGCCCACCTTCAGCCAGAAGTAATGGTAAGAAGTGTCCCAGGAACATCCAAATGGAGAGACACTGAATGCATTGCTAAAATCATACAAAATACCAGAGAAAATATCAGTGTTTTAATCCACATAGGAACAAACAATCTCTCCATGCGGACAGTACAGGAAACCAAGGGAACCTGACCAGACTTGGTGAATGTTTGGCTAACATTTCATCCAGCATCTCATTCTTTGAGATTCTGCCTGTTCTGGGAAAGGGGTTCAGACAAGTGGAAGATCAGGAAGGAGACATAGGGGAGCTGAACACTTTGCTCAATGAATGATGTCACAAGATGGGACACAAATTGGAAGGTGATTGGCAAAAGTTCTAGGAGAGGAAATTCTTTAGGTTTGATGGCCTGCACCTGACTAGGGAAGGAATCAGTGCATTAGGGCAGAAGTTCAATGTTCTTGCAGTGCATTAAAACTAGCAAGGGGAGAGGTCCAGCATCTATTCCGTCATATGGGAGAAAAGCACCCTCCTCCTTAGTTAGCAATCCACCATTGGTACAGCATTTCAGTAAGTCATTGACTCCAACTAAAAGGGAAATAAGTCTGGCACCCCTTACAATGCATAGGGAAGAACACAAATGTCACCCTTTAGCTAGCAAACCACCATCTAACACATGGACAATTAACACACATGTCTGCAGAATGGGAAACAAGGTCCCAGACCTGGGTACTACAATAGCAGAGGCTAAACTGGACATAGTAGGCATTACAGAGACATGGTTCATCAAGAACCACAAATGGGAGGCTAATATACCAGGATATGTATTATTTAGAAGAGATAGGGAAGGTAAGAATGGAGGGGATAACCTTTATGTCAAAGAAGATATGAAAGCGACCAAAATACAAAGCAGGCATGAGGAAGCAGAACAGTTGTGGGTCACCCTGGAAAGAGGAAATGGAACAGCCATACATACAGGGGTGGTCTACAGTCCTCCAGACCAAGGGGAAAGAGTGGACAGATTAGTAATAGAGGAAATACAAAATATGATGGCAAAGGAGAGATTCTGCTAATGGGAGATTTGAATATGTCAGATGCAGACTGGTCAATACCAACAGGTGCATTAGCCAGGACACAGGACATGGTAGATTCCATGCAGGGGAGGGCCTCATACAACTGGTGTAAAAGCCCACCAGAGACAGGGCAATCCTAGATCTCATGTTGACAAATGGTGAAAGAATCACAGATCTCTAGGTTGAGGGACAGTTGGGTCCAGTGACCATCACATGGTATGCTTCAATTTGGCCACAGGAACACAAGCGCATCATTCAAAGGCAATAATTTTAGATTTCTGGGGACTGACTTTGTTAAGATGGGTGAGAAGGTTAAGGAAGCCCTGACAAAAGAAATGCAGGAGATGGCATGAGGGAAATTGCGCTAATCAGCAAAGCAATAATTGAGGTAACAGGCCAATGTGTTAGGAGAGAAGAGAAAACAAAAGACAGAAAAACTGCTATGGTTCTTGAAATCAGTGGCAGAGAAGGTCAGGGCTAAAAGGGTGACTTTCAAGAAATATAAGTTCAAGTTCAAGTTCAAGTTTATTGCAGGAAAACTCCATTGAGCAAGCCTATTCACAAGGAGGTCCTGTGAAATAAACACTTAAAGTACAAACATAGATAGGTAATAACAGTATATACATGAAATGCATGTTACATGATACAGGCTGGATATACATACAAGGGTACCACATAGGGTGACCGCAGAGGTAAACATTAATATGACACAGGGAAGCTACTTTACAGGTTGCATACTGATAAATGAAACATGATGACTGGTTTGTGCAATACATATTTTTGGCAGCTAGAACAAACAACAGACTACAACTGATATGGGGGAGGAGGATTTGATAGAGTAGCAGTGCAGCGTAAGCATAGATAAAGCCAGGAGTAGAAGGGAAGGGAAAGCAGTTAATACCACAAATCAATTATACCTTACCAGTGGATAAATATGGCATACATGGGGAAGGAAGAGACTTAATGACAGTTACAGGTGTCTTTTTATTTTGGCTGAACTTAGCGATTTGTAGAAGTTTATTGAAACTGTGCTAGTTAGTTTCAGTATGGTTTGTAATTGGTTCCAAATGGAGGGAAGGGCATATGCAAAGCACGTTTACCAAAGGAGGTCCGCGTCCTTGGTATGTCAAGCATAATAAAGTCAGATTTTCTTAATGAGTATACACTATGTGAGATACTAATAAGGGAAGAGAGATAGCTTGCAATTTCTGCAGGAGCCCAGCATGGAGCAGGCATCTAGTAGTAAGGGATGTCCAACCAACAGCTGCATATAAGTCACAGTGATGAGAATGGTAAGGGAGTTGGTAATGAACTGTAACGCATGGTGATAAAGGATGTCCAGTTTACTTAGATTTGCAATAGTGGTGGAGGAATAGATTACATCACCATAGTCGAGTAGGGGGAGAAAAGTTGCCTGTACAAGCTTGTTTCTGAGTTTCAAGGGGGAAAAGGGGCCTATTTCTGTAGAAGAAACCTAACCTTGCTTTTAACCTTCTAGAGACACTCTTCGACGTGGTCATTGAAAGATAATTTATTGTTGATCCAGATACCCAGATATTTAAATTTGGTTACAACTTCCAGAGAATGTAAGAGAATATAAGAGAATGTAAAGTGACAATGATAGGGAGGAGTATCTAAAATGTCTGAGAAGCTGGGAAAGTAGTAAGGGGCACAATGGTCTACACCAAGGAAACAATGGCTCAAACAGTGAGGAAAGGAGACAAGTCATTCTATAGTACATTAGTGAAAGAAGAAAGTCTAGAGGGGTATTGCAAAACTCAGGGGGATAAGGGAGTATGAGGAGGTGGACTGGGCAAAGCCTCTATCCTTAATAGACATTTCTGCACAGTCTTTACTGCTGAAAAGGATGTAAAGGGCCCAAAACCTGGTACCAAATACATAGGGAGGGAGAGACAGAGGTGAACATAGGTCCTTTCATGAAGGAGAAGGTCCTGGAGGAGCCTGATAAGATTTATGTTGATAAAGCTATGGGGCCTGATGGCATTCATCCAAAGATACTAAAGGAGCTGGAGAAGATCTAGCAGAATCACTAACTAAAATGTTTAGCAAGTCATTAAGCACAGGAGAAGTACCAGATGACTGGATAAGGGCTTATGTCATCTCTTTGCACAACAGTGGCAGAGGGGAAGAAGCAGGCAACTGCAGGCCTCAGTCTCACATCAGTTGTGGGTAAATTATGGGTCACTTCTAAGGAAAGGATAGTGGAACACCTGGAAGCCATAGGAGCACAGGATCCAAGACAGCATGGTTTTACAGAGGGAAGGTCCTGTCAGACTAATCTAATAGATTTATTTCACTGGGTGACCAAGGAGGTAGACCAAGGGGTGAAGTTGATGTCACCTACCTTGATTTCAGCAAAGTCTTCAATACTGTTCCACATAAAAGACTGGTAAACAAACTAGGTAGTCTTGGAGTGCCAAAGACTGATAAACTGGGTGGATAACTGGTTAAGGGACAGAAAACAAAAGTGGTGGTTAACAGTTCACAGTCTGAGGAGATGCGGGTCATCAGTGAAAGTGCCTCAGGGATCAGTTCTGGGGCTCATCTTCTTCAATGTCTTCATCAGTGACATTGCAAATGGACAGCAGGGAAAGGTTTGCCTGTTTGCAGATGACACCAAGATCTGCAGCAGAGCAGATACTCAGAGGTGGTGGAAAGGATGAGGAATGATCTGGAAAACTTGAGAGATGGTCTCAAGACTGGCAATGGTTTAATGCAAAGAAGTGCAAAATCATGCACGTGGGTAGGTGGAACCTTAAAGCAAGTTATAATTTGGGGGTGAGTTGCTATCAGTCATTAGGAAGACAGAGACTTTGGAGTCATCATTACAGATGACCTAAAGGCATCCAAGCAGACCACAAAGGCAGTAGTGAAGGCTAGAGGAATGTTGGGTGTATTAGTAGGGGTATAGCATTCTCTCTACAAAACACTGCTTAGACCCCATTTGGAATGCTGCGTGCAGTTTTGGAGGCTGCATCTGCGCAAAGACATCAACAAGATGGAGACAGTGTAGAGGAGGGCAACAAAGATGGTACAGGGACTACAACAGAAGGCATACAAGGACAGATTACAGGAACTCAATATGTATACCCTAGAGCAAAGGAGGGAGAGGAGGTTAACTTGAGACATTCAAATATCTCAGTGGCATAAATAAAGTAAAGGGCAGACATCTTTCATCTGAAGCCAAATAATAAAACTAGGGGTCATGACATGAGATTAGAAGGAGGTCGACTAAGGGGATGTGTGGAAGTTCTTTTTCACAGAAAGTGTAATAAGGGTATGAAATGATCTGCCACAGGAGGTGGTGGGAAACAGCACAGTGCAGGGCTTTAAACAGGCATGGGATAGGCAAAAAGGAATAATAGGAAGGGAAAAATCAGCTACGAAATGAATAAAGTCAGCAGACACTTTAAAAGTTAAGGGGGTATGGGCAGACAGGATGAGCCTGGCCTTATCTGCTGACAATTTCTATGTTTCTATTTTTCTATTATTGATTCCTGATTTGGGACAGAATTTCCAGAAGTGAGAAATTTATATACAGTGGTAGTTATACAAACGTTCACCAGTAACTCAGTATACAGTTCGGTACCACTCTGTGCAGTGCAGTAAAGAGACAGTAGAGCACAACCATGGTGTGGAATGCTGGATTATAGCAGTTGTTTAAATGTACTTCCTCACATCCACAGGATGGCACCCATGAGCCATCACAACAATACTGTGTGCCTGAAGTGTAAATAGAATTTCCTCATCAGAATTAACCTGCAGTTGGCATCAGGTTGCAGTTCTGGGACACTGTAAGATATAAAGATCAATAATATGTCAGTTTGTGAACCTGGTCCCATCTCTGTATATATTCTGCCGCTTTCTAAGTCTTTATGAAAAGCATTCACATCATAGAGATTTGTGACACAGATCTTTTGCACAAACAAGTGGAGCAGGAGCTAGTTATGGTGTACAGTACCTCATTCTGGCAATAAAATCAAAAATACCTAAAACACTGAGTCCCACAAGCCGTTATGAGCCTGACAGCATTTCATGGTTTTGTATACAGTACAACTGAGAAAGACTGTGCTCCTGTGAGTCTGTTAATAAAATTGTGAATGAAACTCTTTTCTCACCCCCCGCACACACATTTTATGATCTTTTAACATTTCAAGTAATGGAACAAAAATTATTTATTTGAAAAAATTAAGCTTCAAGTAAATCCATACTAGTTGTTTGTTTTAAAATTAACTGGAGAAAAGAATCCCATACAGACCCAAGCACAAAGGAGACTGGGGCTCCAGGGCTCTACTCACCCGCCCTCCCTAATGGATCTCCAGGGCAAGTATTGCCAGACCCTCCACAACACTCTCAGCCAGACCCAAGCATAGAAGGAGTCTGGGGCTCCAGGGCTCTACTCGCCTGCCCTCACCTATTGGATCTCTGAGGCAACGATGATCAGCCCCTCTGCACCACTCCCCAGCTAGACCAAAGCACAGAAGGAGTCCAGGTCTCCAGGGCTCTACTTGCCAGCCCTTCCACAATGAATCTCTTGGGCAAGGATAACCAGCTTCTCTTCACCACTCCATGGCTAGACCCAAGCAAAGAAGGTGTCTGGGTCTCTAGGGCATTACTTACCTCCTCCCCCAATGTATCTCCAGGGCAAATATATCACCAGCCCTCCACCCCACTCCCTGGCCAGACTCAAGCACAGTAGGAGTCTGGGTCTCTGGAGCTCTACTGCTGCCCTCCTCCAAGGGATCTTTGGGGCAAGTATCGCCAGCCCTCCTCACCACTCTCTGGCCAGATAAACACACAGAAGGTAGCCGGGTCTCCATGGCTCTACTTACCAACCCTCCCCAATGGATCTCCGGGTAAGGATAGCCAGCTCCTCCACACCACTCTGCAGCTCCCAAAGCACAGAAGGAGTCTGAGTCTCAGGTGCTCCACTTGTCTGCCCTCTCCAATGGACCTCCGGGGCAAGGATCACCAGCCTCCACATCACTCCCCAGCCAGACCCAAGCACAGAAGGAGTCTAGATCTCTGGGGCTCTACTCATCCACCTTCTCTCCCCAATGGATCTCTGGGGCAGGATCACCAGCCCCTCTGCACCACTCCCTGGGCAGACCCAAACACAAGAGTCTGGGTCTCCGGGATCCACTCACCCACTCTCCCCAATAGAACTCTGGGGCAAGGATCAGCAGGCATTGCTGCTTTCTCAGCTGTCGGGCTCAGTGCCACCCTCCCCAGTGGAAGACTCCCATGGTAGCACTCCGACAGTAACAGGCTACACTCTTTCCTCTCTCCCATGAGTTGGAGGCATCAGTGTTCCATAATCTCTGTGTAAGGTGTGGGCCAATTGAACTGCATTGCTATTTAGTGAGAACCAGTGACCTGGTAGATTAAGCAGGGGCAGCACAGTTTGGATTAGCCCTATTCCCTGTTAAAACAGTGACTGCAGCATTGGAAACTGTGCAGGGTTGTATCATTTGCAGTAATCATACGGTCTTAGCTGTTTAAGTGTGTACCATCAATGAGGCAGTAGCCACGGTAGATGTTAGCTGCTTACTGCAAGATCTGTGTATCTGAAAAGTGCATGACCTTAAAAAGCAGTAGCCTAGGTAGATGTTGTTATCCATTTGCTGCAAGACCTGTAGTGGCAGCACTGTATTTACCTGCTGCTTGCACTGTGCCCGATTGGAGAATTTAAAACAGCTGAAAGGAAGGGTGGAAACCTGTACCTCTGTCAGAGTTCAAACAGGCCCCTTAGTCCTAGTCCTCCCTCCCTCCCCTACTTGTGGCCCACGGGTTTCCCTTCCATCCACTGAGGTCTCTGCCTAGCCTTGTGACCCCACCCCATCAGTGCTGACCTTAAGGGCAGCTTTTGTCTTCTGTCAGCAGACAGCTATTGATTTTTTTTTTTGCACTGTGACACCCTGGGCTTGTATGTTTCTCTCACTTCATTTGTATTCTCTTCCACAGCCCCTCTGCACCACTCCCGGTTAGACCAAATCACAGAAAAGTCTGGGTCTCTTGCCCACCTTCCCCAATAGATCTTCAGGGAAAGGATCACCAGGTACAGCTGCTTTCTCAGATCTCGGGGCGCTTGGCTGCCAAAAAGGATATACCCTCCCACCCTCCATCCTCCCTCCCAGGCCATGTGACTCCAATTATACCCCTCTAGCCCCATCAATTTTAATCCCCTTCACTGCTCCCACGGAGATCTCTGACTGAGGACTCTCCTGTACAGCAAATCCACAGCAACAATCTACCCCCTCCGCCTGGTTTTACTCTCTCACCATCATCATCATCATGAACCTGGTCCACTTAGTGCATATCACTGCTACTCCACTTTTGCTAATTATTCCTGTTGAACACAAATCGGAACCTCTCTCATCTTTGCACTCCACTGTCTTTCCTTCCCCAGCAATGTTTGCGTCTGCACCTTTATCAACTCTGAATTACCTACATGCTCTATCACCTCACCTGTTCCTTACCTCTGCCCTCCTTTAACCCCCAGAGCCCAGCAGACTCCATTCTGGCAGCACCCCTACCCTTGTCAGCTATTTACATTTCCTCTGCCTCCTCCATGAGTGCCCCCTCCAGCCACTCTCAACTTGTAATTCTATGCTACCACATTAATCTCAGATCCCCTAAGATCTCAATTAATGCCTACAACAAACACAGAAGACTCCTCCTGCTTCTCCTCCTAACCTCTGGGTCCATTCACCCAAACCCAGATCACTGCAGCCTCCTGGCATCCCCAGCCACCCCCCCACAGGATACCAGCCTGCTCAAGATTGCACACCTTAACTTCCTGAGAGTATCAGAAAAAACTGCTACAACCATTGCTCTCTGCCAATTACTTCAATATTATTGCCCTCACCAAGACCTGGCTTACTCATAAGATCCCATCCAATGAAATCGGTCTCAAAGGGTACTCCCTCTTCAGAAGGGACAGCCATGGGAAAAAGGGGAGCAGATGCCTCTTCTGAATTGCTAATCACCTCTCAGCCTCTGAATTTGATACACCAGTTGCAACATCCAGCCTCAAATCCCTGTCTGTGAATCTCCTCCTACTCTGCAAAACAACATAATCACCCTTAGTGTGACCTATTTACCCCTCCTGGCACACCCCTAGCTGATCTTGATGCATCAACATTAAAACTCCCTCCCTGTGGAAGGAATGGATAATCCTCAGTGATTTCAGCCTAATCTGGCAGTCCTCTGAGTCCAACATTGCCAAAGAAACCACTGCCAGCAACAGCCTTCACCAGTTTATCATTACCGCCTCCGACACTAACTATAGGACAGGGTATGAATCAGTAATGGATTGGATACTTGTCTCAAACTCTTCCCATGTAACTGACTTGGGGTCCTACCTGGCTCCATAAGTGACCACTGCACTGTTTTTTGCTGCTGGTCAGCTAAAAACCCTATAGAGATCACAAATATATTTACTCTAGACAACTGAAAAACTCAACACTGAAGAATTCGCTTCTAACTGGTCCTTTCCTGAATCCATAAATGACATTGACAGTACTCTGGACATATTCAGTAGAAACTTCCTTGCCATCTGTGACACCCTCATTCCACTTACAAAACTTAGGGTAAAGGGCACAGCCACAAATGGATCTCCTCTGGTCTCCATAAACTTATGAGGAAATGAGACTGGGCCTGGTAAAAAAATACAGAAAACTTAAGCTACCCAACCTACTACAACAGTACAAAACACTCTGCAATAGCTGAATCTGCAGTCCACTGTGCTAAAATCAACTTCCTCACAGAAAAACACAGATGTTCCAGGTGCAACCCTAAGCACATTTGGAAGCTCCTTAACAACCTCACTGGGAGAGGTGAAATCACTGAAGTAATAACTTCTCCTCCAAGGGACAACTAGCCACTGATCCCTGGCAAACCCACACTTTTCAACCCCTGCTTTGTTGACCTAGACAAGTAAAAGTCCAACTCTCCACCTGACCTGGACCCTCCCAGTCACCCTTTTACTCAAACCCCACCACTGCTTTTACTTCTGTTACTCCACTTCCCAGGAGGTGATTAGACTTATTAAAATGGATGATCCCAGGCCAGGTCTTAGAGAGGGCAACATTGACTACCGCATCCTTAAACTGGTCTGTGAATCCATCACACTTCCACTAACCAACAGTTTAACTACTCCCTCCTTACTGGTCCTTTTCCCTCAAATGGAAGTGCGCCACCATCAAACCCCTCAGAAATCTGGACCCAAAATGATGTTACCAACTACAGGCCCATTTCTCCCTGGCTCCTGTGTCCAAGATTATTGATAAACTCGTCCTTGGCCAAATGATCAAAAAAATCTTGATAAATACAACTGCTGACAGAGGGTGCAGTATGGGTTTAGGGCCAGCCACAACACTGAGACAGCACTGATCAAATTCATTCACTTCATTGATAAAGCCAATGATGAAGTCCTTTTCACTGGCTCTGTGTTTGTGGACCTCATTAAAGTCTTTAACCTTGTTGACCACAAGGTTCTTCTCTCCACTTCTCTAGTCTCAGTTTCTCCCCAATGTTGTCAACTGGTTTCACAATTACCTAAGCCATAAATCCAATGGAACAATGATAGAAGGTATTCTTTCTGACTCATCCCCATCAAATAGGTGTTATCCAAGGCTCCATTCTGGGACCCCTTCTTTTCTCCCTTTGGCAAACTCCTCCCAAGATCTACAACTACACTGAACTCATACTGCATGCTGATGACACAGTTCTCTTCTGCAAAGACAAGGACTCCACTACCCTATGTGACTAATTCCAGCTTGACTTCCACAGGCTCCAATCTTGGTTGCAGCCAACAGGCTAGTACGACAAAAAAAATCTATGGTTTCTCTAGCTCCAGGAAACCCACAACTCTTGATTTCTCCTCCTGGTCAAAGATGGCAACCTGATTGAATGTGCCACTGAGTTCAAATACCTAAGTTCAAATACCTAGTGCTGCTTTCGACTGTCACATCAACTCAACTATGAATCTCACACTAATCAGATAATTAAGTAAGCCCACAACATTCTGGCTTGTTATTTTGATTGAGACCTTTCTAATCACTGAATCCAGGACATTCTTAGCTTCCAGCTTCCTGCTTCCCATCTTTGACTATGGTGCTCTAATCTGCTAAATTTCAATAGGCTATGGAGCACCTACCACAATGTCATGCAGTGTGTTACAGGCCTCCCTAGACTCACGATCATTGCGACATTTGCAGACTTGCTACTGCTCCCCGGACAGGCTTGATAGCAAAATCCTGACCTTTTCCATAAAACTTGTCTGGAACTTCTCCATAGCATCATTATCTCCTCTTCCCCAAGTCTTCTCCCTCAAAGACCACCAGGCACTCTTCAACCTTCTCCTTCCTTTTCTGTCACATTACCCAAGACTAAAACACCTTCTCCTATAAGGGCATCAAATTCTTCAACAATCTCCCCATCTCTCGTCCAGTGTCCTCTGCAGCTTCCTTTAAACACAACCTGAGAAAACACCTTTCCTGTTCTTTTACATACAATTGCCCCATGTCTTGATTGTTCTCCACTGGCTGCTCAAACTTATCACTTCCACCAAAGTGACTGGACTGTCTCCATCCCCAAGTGGCTGGCTATTTATGTATATGGACCCCATTACCCCTTGCCTGTAGCATAATGTATTATGTACTGTACGTAGCACTTTGTTTAGTACCTTCAAGTCATTCATATATGAAATTGCTCTACTTTGTTTATAATATGGACTTGCCTCTGCATTCTGTAATTCTATCTGTCTGTATGTCTTAAACTGGATGCTTGTGAACATGGGCAATTGTTTGCTCATATGCCTTTCCAGTATGAAAAATAAACTGAAACCAAAGAATGTGTCCCATCATCATATTTATAGATATTTATAAAATTAAATCTCTGAAGGCTTCCTAAACTAATCCCCTTTATAGTGTTACAAAATTCCTTGAAGTCTAGTGGTTCCCACCTTCCTAACCCGATCCCCTTTATAGTGTTACAAAATTCCTGGTAGTCTATCAGTCTCCTTCCTAACCCAATCATCTTTATAGTGTTACCAAATTCCCCAGTAGTCTAGTGATTCCTCCTTAATCCGATTCTGTGTATAGTGTTACAAAATTTCCTGGTAGTCTAGCAGCCCCTTCCCTAAGTCGATCCACTGTATAGTGTTAAAACTTTGCCTGTAGGCTAGTGATATCCCCACTAACCAATACCTTCACGGTGTTACAAATTTCCCAGGTAGTTCTCCTCCATATCATGATACTTGTTTAAAACCATCTATTCTGATATACAAAATCTTCCATTCACTGCACACTTGCAAAAATCATATATTAATACAAACCAGATTTGTTCTTAATACATGTATTTACATTACCTAAAAATATCAGACTAGCATGATATCACTAAAGAAGAAACTTAGATCTGAATACGGGGGCACATGACTGATAAGCATTGTTCTACATAATTGGTGACTAAAATGTCATCCTATGTTTGATCATTTAATCTATCCTAATTAATGCATTTAGCGTCACCTCATATAAAGCCACTGTATGGATTTTGTGGCCATTTGTCCATTTATCAGCACTCTAACAGAAATAATTATATGAAATTATATCATGCTGGCCACATAAAACTTCCCTTGTGATATGCATGCTGCAAGCATGATTTAAATGTTAAACTGGAATTGATTGCATGCATGTGGTGTGTTTGCAGCAAGCAAATATGGAAAGCATGGTTTTATATGATAACGGTGATCGCTATGAAGGGCAAAGTCACATCATCGAAAGTTTTCTTCAGCAATGGACTCCCAGGGCACAGTGCACACCCCCTACTTAAAGATTCTCAACCCAGGGGTGCATGTTGGGGTGCAACTCAGGATAAAAAAACTCTGGTCAGGTGCAACAAAAGGTACCCATGCCTGGACCTGAACTCAGCACCATACCACGCCGCCAAAGTGGACAAACCCCCAACCCCACAATGCAGCTTGGCAGCTCACCACAGTGCCACCCCTACAGCTCCTCCATCACCTCTCAGCTCACACTCGGCGTGCTTGCTCCCCACCACCCGCACGTAGACATATAGCGACATCCAGTTGCTATTTCGCACAACCCCACCATCCAGTCACCCAGTTTCCCTAATTGCCAGATCCACAGGTGCCATGATTGTGTTACCCTTTTGGCAGGTGCCCAATCATAGTTGCCAACATCACGGGATACCAGAAAGCATGCTTTTATGTTAATTTGGAACAGACTGCATGCATGTGACATGCTTGTAAAAAGCAAGTGGTCACTAATAACTGCACACATAAAAGTCAAGTGACTTGCTCAGGATTACACCACGCTCAAGTGGGGATTCATGAGACTCAAACCCAAGTCTTCAGGTCTCCAGGTCTCCTGGTTTGCAGTTCAGTGCCCTTAACCACTAAACTATACTGACTGCACAAATACATCTCACTTGTACTTCAATACATATCTGCATACATCAGCATGCATTCCACATGCTTATAGCCATTGTTATGCTTTTTAGTTTCCTTGTCCCTCATCTCAGCTGCACAGCTGAACTGTAGCACATACCAATGGAAACACATGTGGTTCTTCCCACACCAGATACACACACTTACCCACAAAACTACTTAATTATTTCTGTCTGGCCTGTACTCCTACTATTTTCACTGCATAGTTTTGAATGCTTCCATGCCAAACAGACTTTAAGGGCAAGCACAAAATAGCAATAACTCTACACCCACCACATGGCAAGCCCCCCAATTCCACACTCTGTGGCAGAGTGCGGTCGTGCTGCTACAGCCAATACACCAAGTACAGATGTAAGTCAAAAGTCTCTTACCTGAGTACTAGGGCACCAGAAGCAGAAGTCTATAAGAAATGATTTCCATGGGTCAGAGTGTTGAGCAGACCTCTTGAAATGAATGGAGTTATTTTTATTACTATTTTATATGTTATGATGGCCAGTTGGAGAATAATGAAGGCCAATGTTCTACTAACAGGACCCTTGTTCGTCAAGCGGTGGACTTCATTAATCTCAGCCCTCCATTAATAGTGTATAAAATAGTAACATAAATACCCCATTCATTTAAATGGGAACAACCCTCACTCTTCCTTGCCCTATGTCATAAAGTGCCTGAGCATGGGGATGTGTAAGTCACGCATCACTGGAGGGGGGTGAATAAGCCTGACTATAGTGGGGTTCCAATAGTCTGTGCATACCATATTGCTCAGCTGCCCCTGAATGCAAGGGACAGACTTCATTTTACCCCTGAAAACTGCTCTGCCCCTCATCCATCCTTCATGGACAACATGCTGCCCACACATAGGATGTCCTGTAAATTTAGACTTTATGGCATTGGCACCATTTCAGATTTCAGCGGGGAAGCCAACAACCAGTGAAGGCCAGGTGCTAGTTAGCCCTTAGGTAGCAAGCTCTGGCATGTCTGGAATGTCTCTAAAAGGTAAAATGTATTCGTTGTGACTAAAAATTACATGCAATTCAGGAAAAATGTTCATGTATATTATTCATCTGTCTATACCCCAGAGCAGTACATCAGATTTGGACTTAAATCCACCCAGTTACTAACTTTTCTTTCCCTGTCTGAAGTTCTTAACCCCCAGAAAAGCTCTGGTTTCTCTCCCAACCTCTATTCTATTCAATACCCATCCATATGGGTTGTGAAGCTGCTCAAAGGTGCAGAAAGGTAGAAAAATCAATATGTCAGTCCTTCCTCCTTCCCCAAGTCCTTATCATCTGTCCCATAGTGGGAATGTCCTTGGCTTTAGCATGCAGTCACATGGTGTACCTCTTGATGCAGAATTTAAAACTTCAGCTGCCGTGGGTAGAGCCCTTACAGCCCAAGAGCACTCCTTTGGCTATGGCATCACTGTGGTACCTTCAAAAGCTATTCTCCTACAACTGCCTCTGGTTCACCAGATTTGTTTTAGTCAGGAGGCCGGCTGAGTGCCTCAGAGGTTGTTGTTTTCCTCTCTCCTGCCTTGGGGTTCTGCTCCCACTCAGTTTCCTTGCGTGAGGTTTCTGCTGTTGGATGGGAATGGATGGTGGCTCTACTCATTGTTCCTTCTTTCCTTAGGAAGTCCACTGATGTCATCAGTGCAATCCTGTTAGCCTGTGCATATCATTTGTGTTTCATCAAACTGATTCATTACTGTCAGTCTGCTTCTCTGCCTTATAGTTAATGTCTGCTGCTAAATGTTCTTTTTGAGGCTCCTTCCTAAGGTACCTTTAGCCAAGATAATCTTTCCATGGCTACTCTAGGGGTGTACACCCTCTTTGAGGGTTCTTTGCCTTCAGTACCCGACAGGGTAACAATTTCAGTGGAATAGAAAGTGCAGACTTCAAACAGTTATCACAGATGCACAAGCATAATACTACTCTGGTTGCATAGACCCATTGAATATGAGTTAGATGTTTGAAATCAACAAACCAGTGCCTCTGAGCTGCAGATACCCAGCCCTTGATGAAGACCAATTATGGGTTTACAATTTGAAAAGCAATACTGCCTTTACACAGCTCAGAGATTGCATTTGCTAGAGACTTATCATGTCTGCTTCAATTGGGTTTAAGTGCCTCTTTCCTCCATGCTTGCACAATTTCAAAACTATATTTCTGAAAACTGATATTTTATTCAAACCCCATTGAACGTATTAATTCTGGCAAAAACAAATATTATATTGTACCTGATGAATGCCTATTTGCTTTTTTTTTAAATTATGATCAGGTGTTAACAGAAAAATGGCATGTATGTGTCCTTACATATTTTCATGGGTGAAGGTCATACCAAAAGTACCTGAGCAAAATTAGTTCTAGTACCATGCAGGAAACGACCTTACTTGTTGTGTAATGAATGAGAACTACCACAGTCCCTTGGAGGAGTCACAACCCATAAACTGTATCTGGGCTATTCTGATTCTGGGAACCTTGAATTTTGTGTTAAAAGTGGTCCGTCTGTCTCCTCTGATGTGTGATGATACTCTTGTTCACACTTGATTAGAGCCCATACATACAGTAAAACAAAATACCTTAGGCTCTCATATGCAACGTATTAAATGATTTTGTATTCATATTTACATGTACCGCTGTGCGACTCACTGCCACTTTTTGACACTGCTCTTGTGCCATTATTTAAATGGTTTAAAGAGGAAAGGAAATAAAAAATGATAATTGGGCAACCAAATGCATCCTGTCATTTTATTACCAAGCTATATGTAATTATATGTGTAAAACAACTCTGTAAAGAGATTTTTTTAATATTTATGAATTCATAGAGTTTGTCAATATGGCTGTCATTGGAGCCCCTTCATTTAGCTTTTAATTGTTCACATTGGAGAAGAGGGAGTGCCAGTTCTGTTGGGATGTATCAATTTGTGCACTGGCATCATCTGTTATCTGCATGTACTAAACATAATGTCAGACTGCAAGGCTTATCCTGCCACTGGTAATGACCGTCCATAAAGATCCAATTATGTAATATCAGATTTGCACACTACTGTCTTTGTATACTTAGTGCACTGTACTGTTTTTGTCTTTTAATATCTCTTGTATATAAGCTATATGAACGTGTCTTACTCTGTAATATGATGTGGAGCTTTTGGAAATGGGTCCCTGACTCTAAGGGTTGTAATTCTGATGTGACAATAAATAAATAAAAAATATCAATGTGTATTAACGTTGGAGAGGTGAAGTACAAGAAGCAATTATGCATGCAGAGAAGCTGAGCTGCTAATGAAGAAGCAGAAAGAGAGGATAAGAGGATTTTGCCTAGACAGGAGATTAAATAATTATTGTTAAAACTGCCCTTTAACAAACTTTGGCCATTAACAGGAAGTATAGTATAAAATATTAATTATTGCACAGAACTACACTAATGCACCAGTTAGGATCAAATACAAAGCCTAAAAGAGAAATTTGAAGTTAGGATAAAAGGATAACCTTAGTCTTGGTGAATCTGTGGCACACTTTTCCTTGGAGAATGACAAAATACTGGCATTACCCTAACATTGTCACTGTCTTCCACTCATGGAAAATACTCCCACAATAATGCTTTGGAGAAAGTATGCTGAAGCTAGGATAATATCAGTGTTCCATATTGCAATTGTTTAACCCCTTAGAAAACCACACCACAAATTTACCAAGATTCAGGTGCTTCTGTTTGTTATCCTAACATTGAATTTACACAACCCTGTAATCAACTCAGATGTAGGAACTGTGAGCTAATTCCCCTTCAGATTATGTGGTTGCATCACAAACAGACAATTCAGGATAAAGGAGAAATATACCTGTGCATCAAGTATTGTTGTTTATTTCATTCAATGAAAGAGATGTTAACAAACAGGGTATGTTGGGGAGACAAGCCTACCTCTCAACACTAGAATGAACTGCACAGACATACTATTAATATGAAGATGACTGACAAACTAGTGGGACAACACTTCAATCAGTCTGATCACTCCATCTCAGACATGTCAGTGATGCTCTTAAAAGGACGTTTCAAAAATACATAACAGAGATGGACTTTTGAGATCAGGCTTATTTATTTTCAATATGGTAGCAGATAGCATGGACATTGGTTTGGGTTTTGACACATTACCTAACTTAAACTTAAGCAAAGCTTTACTTCATAGAGTGGACATATATCAGGACTTTGGAAAACTGGGAAAATGGTCTGAAGAGTGGCAACTGGGGTTTAACGCAAAGAAGTGTAAGATCATGCACATAGGGAAGAGAAACACTGAAGCTACCTATAGGCTAGAGGGAGTTGCTGGCAATCACAAGGGAAGCAAGAGACTTGGGCATCATCATCAGAGATTACCAGAAATCATCCAAGCAGACCTCTAAAGCAGTAGGTAAGGCTAGGGGAATGTTGCGGTGTATTAGTAGGGGTATCACAACTTGTAAGAGGGAGGTACTAATCCCTCTTTTCAAGACACTAGTTAGGTCCCATCTGAGTACTGTGTACAGTACTGGAGGCCGCATCTTCACAAGGACAATAACAAAATGGAGGCAGTCCAAAGAAGTACAACCAAAATGGTGCAGGAAATGCATCAGAAAACATATCAGGATAGAGTAATGGAGCTCAATATGTATCCCTAAAGCAAAGGAGGGAGATAGAGGTGATATGATCAAAACACTCAAACACCTTAGGGAATTAACAAGGTGCAAGAGTCTAACATGTTTCAATATAAGAAAAATAGCAGGACAAGGGACACAGCATGAGATTAGAGGGAGGTTGATTAAGAGGTAATGTGAGGAACTTCTTTTTCATAGAAAGGGTGGTGGATGCATGGAATGGCCTACCTCAGAAAGTGGTGGATATGAATACAGTACAGGGCTTCAAACAAGCATGGGACAGGCATAAGGAGCAATACTGATAGGTATGAATAGATAGGCCATTGACAGAGTAGAGGTCTATGGCACATTCACAAGGTAGAAAAATTGGCAGACTGGATGGGCCCTATGGTTCTTGTCTGCCGTCAACTTCTATATCTATATGTTTCTATGAGCTGAGAGCACCCAATTCTTTCAAGGGCATCTGTAAAGGATACATTCTCAAATCTATAGACAAGGTACAAGGAAAACTAAAACATAAACATATCCTTGATCCTAGGAAAGATAAAAAAGACATAGTAAATACGATGTTGTGCATTTAATTAATTAATTAAATGCTAAATGATTAATAGTATATTAGAAAAATGGTTTATGATTTTTAATAAGAGATAGTCTTCAACATCAAGCATCAAATATATATTATAGCCACATCTGTATAATTGACAGAGTGCCCCATACATTTAAAAGTGGAAATTCCCATTTTATCTGAAACACTTTGATGTAAGAACTTTATTCACTACAATTTTTCAGAGAGTGGACCAAAGAAAGGGCAGATTGACCAGTTCAATTATTTTGTTTAGTTACAGACATCAAACCCATGACCCGGCCTCTAGTAGAGGCACAGATCTAATTTCTTTAGGGCTTATACCAGCACAAGGCATTCCTTTTCAACTGTGGAATACTGTAGACCTGCTCTTGGGAAGTCACTTTTGCTCAGGTATATAACTGTTGGTGATCTTTTCCCTGATTAGAGGTCTGACTGAGGACTCCTCCAATACCCACATCTGAGGCATCTGTCTGAACTATAAATGGCTTACTGTAATCTGGACTGCCAAACACTGGGGCTCTGCACAGTACCACCTTTTCTATGTGAAGTCTCATTCACAGCCTAGCTCCCACTTTTAACTTTTTGGTGTGTCTTTCTTTGTAGACCAGATAGGAGAGCTGCCATTGTACTGCCATTTGACATAAACTTTTGATAGTACCCAGCAGTCCCTAGTAAGCTCCTAACCTGCTTCAGGGCTTCAGGCCTGGGCCACACCTCTATTGCCTCAATCATGGCTTGATTGGGATGAAGCTGCCCCAACTACATGGCCTAGGTATGCCACCTCCACAATAGTGGTTCCATGTCATAATAGCAAATGCAAAACAGCGATTGCTATTATGGTGCATACATATGGCCAAAAAAGCAAATTAGCGATATACCCTTCAGGGTGACTCGATATCAGAATTTAAAAGTGTTTTTTGCTGAGGGGGCTGTGCACATCCACCCCATGGAGGCTTTGTCCCCCACCCCTCTTACTTAGGATTCTCAACTCCAGGGGGTTGCATATTGATCAGTGGGAAAAATCTGGATCTCTGCAATTTTAAGTGCTACAGCTTGCAGCTGCAGCAAAATGAAACCTTTTCCAGCCTTGAACCCAGTACCAGCTCTGCCAGAGCTAGCCTCCCACACCACCATGCCACATGGCTACTTCAGCAGCAGCAGCAGGTACACCAGTGCCTGAAACCCCTTCCACTCACTATTCCTTTCTTCCATTTGCCCATCCCCTGGTCAGTATCCCATACCTCTCTATTTTGCAGGGTAGCTCACAATAAAAGCACCCAAAATTAGTTGCTATATTTCTAGTCTCTCATTTTGTGTCGCTTTATGATGTGATACCACCATAGCTACCTGGCACCCTTTCAGCCTTGACAGTGAGATCTGCCCTCTGTATCCTGCCCAACACTTCCTTCAGGGTGGACAGGTGTTACCTCAATTGGCACTGAAAATAGCAATATCATCCAGATAAGCCACTGTGTACTCTTAAGTATCATGTAACACCTAACTGACCAACCTTTGGAAGGTGACAGCAGCATTCTTCATTCCAAAAGGCATTGCCTGGAACTTAAATAATCTATTTGGAGTGATGAATACTGATCTTTCCCTAGCTCTGGCAGTTAACTCCATCTGCCAATACCATTTCAACAAGTCAATGGTGGTAAGGTACAGTATGTCGCCCCTCCCAACCTGTCCAGTACTTCATCCATCCTTGTCATTGGGTGAGCATCAGACTTCGTGACTGCGTTGAGTCCATGATAGTCCACACAGACATGAGTGGAGATATACAGCTTGGGAATAAGGACTACGGTGAGGCCCAGGGACTGTGGGATTTCTGGATTACTCTTAAATACAGCATTTCTTCCATCTCCCTCCTAATGTACTTTTAGGATGGCCTCAGATACTCAGTAGGCTGTCCGTCAGATGGGTGCTTGCATCTCTATATCTATGTCATGTGTCACTAAGAGGGTACATCCCGACATTGCTGTAAACAAAGTGGCAAAGTCCTCTAAAACCTCCTTCACTTCCTGGGGCTCTTCTGGGGTCAAATAGGGTAACAGTTTGATTGCCTCCACAGATGACTCCCACTTGCCTTCCTCTAGCAAGTCCAAGAGGGGTCTTCTTTCTGTCCCTCCCAGGACTACACACTGCAAATACCATGTCAGCCCTATTTCCATAAGGTTTCATCAAGTTGACATGGTGCATCCTATGGGTATGTCTCCTGTCAGGCAGTTCTATAATATAGTTAACATCATAAATCTGTCGGACTACATGTAACATTGTATGGTCCTGCCCATTCGGCTTGTAGCTTGTCCTTCCAGATCATAAATCAATCAGTCAATCAATATTTTACCAGGCAAACATCATTGAGAGAAATCTCATTCACAAGATGGACCTGAGTGGTCACATAGGACCACAGAGAAAATAACAGATGATATACTGTAATAATTTTACAGAGCAAAAAAGAGACCATAATGATCCAAATAAGGACATGACAGAACAGTAGTACATGGCTTACTGCATGCATAATGTACACAATATTTGCATAATATATACAATATATAGGAAGGCACAATGATGAGTGGCTAAGCTAGGAAGTTAGCAAGAGACTTAGGTCAGGAATTAGGACAATGACTCCATGACCTACACTGTATGAGTGAGCTCTGGCTCTGCAGTTGTACCAGACATTTTGTTACTGCTTGGCAGCTCACAGGTTGCTTTGGGCTACCCCATAAGCTCCTTCAGCTTCTCACTAAATATTAAGACATATTCCACCTACGGAAGTTCCTTGGGTGGTGTGCTTGCTTTCCCAGTCTTCAGGAATCAAGTCTAGGGGCCCATGCACCCTATGTCCATATTAGAGTTCAAAGGGAGAATGATATCAAATCTTGGGGCACCTCCCTATATGCAAACAATAGGTGGGGAAGGTATTTCTCCCAGTTCCTCCTATGCTGTTCAGCAAATGCTTGGAGCATCAATTTTAGGGTACCATTACACCTTTCCACAAGCCCATTGGCTTGTGGGTGATAAAGTGTTGTGCACCTCTGTACCACCCACATTTCTCCTCAAACACTTCATCAGGTCTGTCATAAAGTAACCTCTTGATCTGTGATAAACTCCTGCTGAAACCCGACAAGGGAAAAAATCCCTAACAAGGTGCCTGACACTTTGTCTGCTCTATGTGAGGAGAGTGACTGCTTCTGGGTATCGGTGGCATAATCAACCACTGTCAGGATAAACTTCTTCCCGGAAGAACTTGGGGTACTCAAAGGTCCCACAACATCCATTCCTACCCTCTGGAGTAGCTCCTACACAATGGGCAAGGGAATTAGGGCAGCTTTGGTTTTATTATCTGCCTTCCTATTTGTTGGTACTAGTGACAAGACCTGCAATATTCCTTCACTGCTGGATGGAGTTAGGCCTGCATAAATTCTGGGCCAATTGCTGTGTGGTGTGGGTGTGATGCTCAGATGTCCGGACATGGGGATATCATGACCAATCTCAAGCAACCACTCACAGTACCCCTAGGGAATGACAAGTTGCCTGCTCATCACCCCTCCCTCTGTCCTCATGTCCTGTGTATACAGCAGTCTATTGTCCCAGAATACCCTGTGTCATATGTCACCTCCCAGTGTCATGTCAGATTCTGCACAAACCCTAAGCCTCTCCAAACTAGTATCTCACCCCAGTCCATGAGAATGCTAGCAAGTTGCAAAGTTTCTCCTCCCCAGTGAATCTCTTACCATTACAAACTGATTAGGTATAAGCTGTTCAGGCCCAACCAAATCCCCTTTACTAAGGTAAGAGATGCCCCATGTCCCTTAACCTATGGGTCTTCACCCATTAACAGTAGCTGGGGTGTATGTGTCCCTCATATTTATAGGCATGCTTTCAGGGATTCACAGTGCACCCAACTCTGCTTTGAGCACCACTTTGTCCACTCTGTGGCTTTTTAGGCACTGTCTAGCAAGATACCCTGGCTGTTTACAAAACCAACGGTCATCAATTCTATTATCAAAGAAACCTTTTTGTAACCTGGGGCTTCCTTTTTCTGAGGATTCAGTGAAGGTTTTAGCTGTACTGAAGGCACTCTTCCTTTCTGCACTGCCACACCTGTCCCACTCCCTTTCAGAACAGGCCTGCTCCTGGCGTAGCGATCCAAGAGCTCAGCTGCTTGCTGTGTCGTTTTGGATCTCAGTCCTCTACCATGTTTTCAGCTGTGTGGGCAAGCCCAAAAGAACTGCTGAAGGAACATAACCGCCTCAATTTTTCCACAGAATTTGCTCCTACTCCCTCCCACCAATGTTTCAAAAGCTGACATTGCTTTGTGGTGAGTTTCTTATAGCTCATGTCAGGGCTTCTTCTGACCTTATGGAACTTAACCCTGTATGCTTCAGGAGTTATCTCATACTTTTAAGCAAAGCAGTTTTTAGTCTATCATAATTGTTGCTGTCCTCATTATGCATTTGGCCTAGTGCCTCATGCCCTTTACCAGTAAATAGTGGGGATAGCTGGAAGCTCCAGGACTCCCTCTGTATTTTGGTCTTGATACAGACCTTTTCAAATGAATTTACAAATGCATTCATATCCTCCCCATCTATAAATTCAGCCATTAATTTTGAATTTAATTTATACCTCAGCCCTGGAGTTTCAGGTTCAACCCTGCCACTTGCCTGCTCAGGTGCTGGTGTTTTAAACTTTAGCCTCTGCAGTTCAAACTCCCTCTCACGCTGTTTTTTTCATTTTCCTCTGTCTCTCTCTGAAGCTGCCTTTGTTTTTGCTGCATCTCCAGTTCAAACCTGTTCCACATGAACTCCTACTGCTGCTTGGTTTCAAACTTTCTCTGTTCGAATTCCCTCTGCTGCTGGGCTTCAAACTTTCTCTGCTCAAATTCCAGCTCCAGTGTCCTCAACTCTACCTGTAGCTTGATCCTTCTAACTCCAGCTCTGTGGTGACCTTCACCTGATGCTGTGATTCTGGGTTCTCTGGTCTCACTACACTCTTCACAGGATTAAACTCTGTGATTGACCCCAGCACCCCACACCCAGGCTCTGGTCCTTTTGGTCACTGACTGTGACTTGAGGTCCTGGACAGCTGCTAGCTCATCAGCTGCCACAAGATCCTCCAGGAGTTTCCTTTGGTCTCTCCTTGTACTGGACCCCTCTTTCCTGAAACAACTGCCTTGGGTGGTCTGCAATGCATTCATTACAG
Organism: Neoceratodus forsteri; assembly: GCA_016271365.2. NCBI lineage: Eukaryota > Metazoa > Chordata > Ceratodontiformes > Ceratodontidae > Neoceratodus > Neoceratodus forsteri. The sequence continues at coordinate 1,026,624,589 of CM028129.1, forward strand.
TTGGAAGCAATTTTATTCCCTATTACTGCACTAGCTAACACCAAAAAAAATGAAAAGAGGAAGGAGACTTTATACTGTAACCAGATTATTATTATTTTTTCAAATCTCTGCTTTGATTGTATGTGGATTATTTTCAGTTTATCAGTCTGATACACTGGCCTCGAATCCATCTGTTATGCCTGTGTCACCAATATTGCTAAAATCGCAACACCAAGCTACCAGAACTCTTGGATCCTACCACAGCACACCAGATCTGTCACAAACCCATTGCTGAGGGTCAGGTCACTGAGCTCACAATGTCCATCCCTAAGGGCAATCTGTGACAGGAGGAGGAAAACAGAAGCATCCTCCATGTGTCCTTTTAGAGTGCTCACCAAGTTCACACCACCAGACAGTCCCAGGGCTTCCTCTCTATACACTCTGGATAAAGCACAATACCAGTCTCAAGTCTTGTAGCTAAATATGAACCCTTCTTGGTTGTTACACAAATGTGGAAGATCCAGGCAACATACTCTCTTCAGGGTAGCAGTGCACTCCTGATTTTATCTTCTCTGATGGGACATACTATCAGGTTCAGTTTGGTATTCTCCCTATCTTCATCCAGATATCCCTTACAGACCCTTGCTTGATTGGTTGTTTATGGAGGAACCCTTTAGCGATAACAGTTTGTCACAGATTATCAATAATTGTCCCACAGTTCACACACAATTTAAAAATTTCACTCAGGCAGGTCTCTTAAAAACAATTATTTTACTTAAATAATTAAGAATCATACAGTTACAACTAAAAGATGCACTAAATTGGTCACAGAATAACAGAAATAAAAGCAGAAAATATACATGAAAATGTACTATAGCTGTTATCTAAAGTCTACCTTAAGTTGGTAGTAAGTTGAAATCCAAAGAAAGTAAATTAAAGATTCACTTTCCTTTGTACTGTCAGTCTTTCTTCTGGTATGTCAGGAGAAGAGAGAGTCCTTGTAGATGCTCAGCCAAAAAAATTAGAAGAGTGCCTATGGTTTTCTGCTCTTATATAGTGGGTCAAAAATCACTGGTTTGTCATAACTTTGAGCCATTAGATGTCACTCTTGCATTTTCCCACAACCCAATTGTCCAGGCTGCCTTGTGATGTCACTCTGTCTTACTAGTAATAACTTTGACAACAGCTTGTCAAAACTGATTTCCAAGCATCCTGCTTTGATGTGAAAAGGTTTCATCTCCTGACTTGTATTACCTCTACTTCCTTCAATTAAGTTAACCAGAGAATTAACCCTTGACATTGGATTCTTTGTTTCCTGTCAATCAGATTGTTCTACAGTAAGTTCATAGAGGAATGTCAAATATTTTTCAAGACAGTTTTCTCCCTTGAACTGCCTAGTTTATTACAAGCAAATGGATTTTGGCACATCCTTACAAAGCAGCAGTCCTTAAAGTAATTAGGCTTCCAGCCCAGCAAGCTTCCCTCAGGTCAGAGAAGGTCACACATTTTAAAATCCAGTCCATCTATGTGCCCTTTCATCCAGTTTCCTTGTGGCATTTTAAACATACACAAGATATACAAGAATACAACAGCAGGGTGTAATTATAGGGGAGATGGGGCCCAACTCCCCCCATAACAATTCGTGTGATCACATTTGTCACCCACAACATTCATCCCTTACCTTGTTGCCTGCTGTGGGCTAGAAAGGACTCAGAAGCCTGCTGTGTCAGGTGGGGTGGGTTTCACTAGTGAGAGCTGTGAAAGAGTGACAGACAGAGAGGCAGATGAGGGTGACAGAATGGCAGGGTGGAGCCATTGTTTCACAAACTGGTCTGACCAGAACTGGGTGGAGCAGGACTGAGTTGTGGCAGGAAGGAGAATGTGATGGACCACAGTCACCACACCTGGACATAGCATAAACAAGTGCCACCACCAATAGCAAGTGAGGAGTCAGGATGAGTGGGTGGGAGACTGACTGCTGGAGTCAAAACCATGGTGCTGTCATGTTTGGTGCATCCCTTCCCTCCTGTCTGCCTGTTCTGAATGCTGCCATATCAGCCCACCTCATCCAGGAGCTGTCTGCTGTTGTTTTGCTTGCCCAATGCCTCAAGTTGCCTGCTTCATGTGGGACTCTGGAGTCAGTCGGACCAGAAGGAGTCCTTATTGGATTGAATGGCACAGTGGGGTGGTCTCTGCCTGCTGTTAGTGATTGATTTTGGGATGGTTGGTCAGAGTGTTGGGTCACAGTGACCATGTGGAACTGTCTGCCTGGACTCAGAGGCTGGAAAAGATTCCAACAGAGAGGAGAGGACAGTGGACTTATTATGAGGCAGTGGCAGCAAGCAACAACTAACTGGTGGAACTGAGTCTGGTTATTGGTGGTGCTGTAGTGGTGGGTCATGGGTGGTGGTGAATAGTGATTTGGGGACAGCAACACGATACTCAAGCCATGGGGGCTATCAAAACTTCTGCAATAAACAGAGGAGGTGGTAGGAGGAATTCCAGTCTGCACTGTCAGGGTAGTTCTGAGCTGCCAGGGGCCACACGCTATTGGCCATTTAATTTGGAGCTAGTTAGGTCAGGAAGTGCCTGGGAAAAGAAGCCTGCTGCAATCTGTGAGGCATTCTCTCTTCCTGTATTGAAGTGTATCTGGACTGGAGTGGGCCAGTGACTCTATGCTCTACCAGTGACCACCAGCAGAGCAAAACAGCTCCATTAGCTTCTAAACTTCAGTTAACATAGCTGTAGTGTGCATGAAGGCAAGAGTAGGTGGTGTTTAATTTTAATTAATATGTTTATTGGTGGTCTCTCTGTTGTGCTGTGTTGGTCATGTCTACTATCTGTAATCAGTCAATGTTGTGCTGTTTAGCATCTCTCCTGTGTGTCACCTTGCTCTGACTGAGCCTGAAGGATTTATGTCATGTGGGCAAAAATCGAATTCGCGATCAGCATCAGGAGATTGGACATTGCCACAATTCAATTTTGGTGATGTACACCCTGGCACAGAAGAAAACAGAGCCGGGACATCGATTTTAAATATTTATGTGGAGGCTGAGCCCCACACCCCCACTAAAGGATTCTTAACTCCAGGGCGTATATGTCGGGGGTGCAAAATTTGGATAAATAAAAATTTTGTGCGGGCACACAAAATGAAGGTGCCCCTGGACCAACCCAGAACCCTCACAACTTTAGGCTGCCACCCACCTATCACACTATGGGGCAAGCTTGGCAGCCCCATGCCAACCATGCCAGGCCAACCTCCCTCCCTTCCATCACACTCGCTCCCACCACACCCATATACATATAGCAATGTCCTGTTGCTATATGCACCCACCTCCCCATCCAGTCGCCTTCCTCAGCAGTAGCCCCATCAACATCCCATTGATTCATTCATTATTGACTAACAGGCAGTCAGAAGTATGGTTAATAGTGTAGTTAGGAAAAGTCAGTGAGACAGGTCAAGAAGTTAGCTTTTTATTTTTAGATAGGTTTCAGAGCAGGGTTTAAGAACTTGGAGCCTTTTAATAGAATACTGGTGTTACTTCCACTTTATACAGTGCTCCATGCAGGTGAAAAGCTATCGGCTGTGATCTGCCATCACTGCTTCCTCCTGGGAGCAAGAGTTTACCTGGTGTATAGCCATTGCTGTACACGCCAGGTGAGAGGCAGCAGAATAAGAATAGTCTCAGCCCACATGGGGAAGTACAGTCCAGCATCTAAGAGCCAGATGTGCTTTATGGAGTTTGCCTTTGAAATGTTGATAAGAAAATCTTCAGATTGGAGAGCCTTGGTCTGGAGCCTCAAACTTTATTGTTGGACTTACGTTTATTTTAGCCAAACTGTTTTGTTTGTTATATGGATTCCTGAATGATGTTATGGCCTTTGCTTCATGGTTGCTGCTTTAACAGGTGACAGACCATGTCCACAGTCAGTACCTTCTGGAGCCTCCTGAAGATTGGGTGTTTTGTATGCAGCAGGCAGCCTTCTCAGGAGCTGGACCACATGCAGTTCACAAAACTCTCAAACGAGGACATGCAGATGATTTAATTTTTAGCATTAGCTGCTGCTCTGTGGGGAAATTCTGCACTTGTTAACTATGCCCCAATGAGCTTACTCAGGTGATAAAATAATAGCCAGGGTAAAGGTTCTAGGAGTAAAATATCAACTTACCTGTTAATTTTATATGTCAGCTCAGTCTCTGCCTTTTTGTTTCTTCCTTTAGCCTGGGGTTTCTCATTGAGTCATTGGACTATTTGGACTGGCACCAGCCAGCTTTCACAAAACAATCTTCTTCTTAGGGTCTTCCCACATGCCCAGCTGCACTTGGTATTGGATAGGAGAGGGGTGAAAGGACTGTGGCCAATGGGGATAGCAAATTATATGTGGTTCAGAGCTCAGTGCTTGTGTTACATACTGTGTCTACATAATTGTAGGTCTGAGTTTGGATACAGAGGCCAGACCAATAAGTAGAAAGATGCCTCCATGGTATAGCTGTATGAATGAATCGTGCTTAGGTACTTAGATGTACATGTAAGTCAATGAATACAGTACATGATGAGCTGACAGTAAGATAGTGCTGATACTGGAACAGATGAGTTATTAATTATGAGTTGATTGTTTGGCTTTTCTCATATCCCACCATAGGAAGGATGGTAAGTTGATTAGGATGTGACACTCTGTAGGATAAGAGTGCCGGAAAAGGAGAAGGTGTAAGGTAGGATGGAGGGTGAGTGCATCTCACTCTGCTAGAGCATCAGGGTTCTGCTGCTTAAGTAGGATAGGGGAGGAGCTCTTCCCCATATAACTACAGGCACAGCCTTTCAATTATATGTGGTTCAGAGCTCAGTGCTTGTGTTACAAACTGCATCTACATAATTGTAGGTTTGAGTTTGGATACAGAGGCCAGACCAATAAGCAGAATGATGCTTCAAAGGTATAGTTGAATGAATGAAAATGCTTAGATACCTAGGCATGGACATGAGAAAGTCAATTAATATAGCGCATTATGAGCTGACAGTAAGTTAGTGTTGATACTGGAACAGATGAGTTTTCTTTATGAGTTGAGGGTTTGGCTTTTCTCTGTATCTCACCATAGGAAGGATAGTTAGTTGATTAGGATGAGACACCCCCAAAGAAATATGATATCCATGATTATCTCCCGCCAACTCTAGAGAGTATGGCTGGCAGCACACAGGAAAGGAAGTCCCCTTGGGGAAATCTGAGGACCCATGGCTGCCAACCTGCCCATCCTTCTGGGCATACTAAAGAAGCATAATCCTAAATAAGTATTTTAATGGCTAATCCAAATTGCAGATTACAGATGATCCAGCTGAACAGTTCGTAGGTAGAGATAAAAGGTCAGGAACAAGCTTTCAAGTCTTGCATGAGTGAAGCAGGTAGCTGTATGAACAAGGAAAGCATCCATTGCACTGAGATGAGCATTGTTGGAACATGTCTAACAAAGTCAGGATAGGGTTAAAATAAGCAGCTTCTAAGGCTAGCACATGATAAATAGACAAATACACAGTACAGATATCCAGGCTGTGACGCTGGTGGGCAGGATGAAATGGAAGTAGTCCAACCTCCAGGTTTCTGCTGATTGAAGGCTTATGAATTTCATGGCATGTCATGGTAGAATGTCTTGAGATGAAGCTAATGACTGATGAACCCAGGTCAGGTAATAAGGCTAAGAGAGTAGAATTTGCTTAAGTCATGATATAGAAGGCATGCGCAGTAGAGCTGAGCAGAATTGTGGCAGTATTTGAGGGTAGTAAATCTGAAGCAATAGTGTGACATTAGGAAGCATCCAAGGAAGTATAACGGGTGAGCCCAATAGGTGAGGATGTGCTGGACCATGTAGGTTAGAGAGAAGGTAGTGAGTAGCAAGTATATGGACCAGGTTGGTCAGTGAATAAGTAGTTGAACGTGGCAGCTGGTCCCATGGCAAAGATGAGCAGCTGGACCTTCGTCAGTCAGCTGGTGAGGTAAATAGAGGGAGGCTAGCGCCATGTAGCTTGTTAGCGAGCCAGACCTTGAAGGTCTGCTGGTAAGTAAGTAGAGCGGTAACTAGCCCTCATAGATTAGTATGCCTAGATTGTCCTCACGTAGGTCGGATGATGAGTAATAGCAGGACGTTGAGAGCAGCAGTCAAGCTCATAAGGGTTAGCAGGTGCAGTGGAGCCACTTCAGTCAGCTGGAATTTGCATAAATTAATTCTGAGGTATATCATATATCCAGGGTGAATTGTAGAGAAATAGTTAAATCCACAGGTGAGCCATATGTGAACCACATAGATCAAGTTGTACTAGTCGAGTAATTTTAGCAGATGAGGAATTCTTTCCAAGGGGGAGTTTGAATGAATGACTGTGTTTCGGTAGGAAAATATGATCTTAGAGTCTATGCCATGTTAGGGTAGAAAATCATGTACGAGGTAGAAGTATATGAACCTCCAGGCCCCGACTGGGCGAGGCAGACTGAGAGAATTAAGAACCTCCAAACCCGAGCGGGCAAGGCAGACATAGTGTATGAATAGTCAAACCTCAAGGCCTTGAAGGCAAAGCAGGGCGAGGTAGAAGTATATGAACCTCCAGGCCCAGAACTGGGTGGCAGGCTGACATAAGTTATGAATCTCCATGCCCGATGCAGGGTGAGGCAGGCATAGTGTACTTAATAGTTGAACCTCCAGGCCATGATATGGCGAGGCAGGTGGAGTGAAAGCAACCTTGAAGCTGCAACATGAACACTGAAAGCTGATCTTAAATGAATGTGAGGCCCTTGTAAGCCCAAATAGACATAGGTGGCAGAGTGCAGGCAGCCAGGGAAGAACAGGAAGCAGAAATGTGAGGAATAATGTGAGCAATATGTAGCAAGTTGAAAGCAAGAGACCTGCACGGAGGTTGGTATTAGTAGTAGCAGTAGTCATTGGATTTACATGGAATGCAGATGCAGATGAAGTAGTGAGTAGTAGTAGTAGTACTGAATAACTGCATACGGTACAAAGTGGGGATCAATGAGGAAGGTAAATAGCAGAGTCTGACCCTCCTAGAGTCATTTGTTTGGTGACCAAACAGTGGAAGCATGGAAGCATAAATATTGACCAACATGAAGTGCAGACTTGTTCCTCCTTGAATGAGTCTAATAGAAGTAAGAGGTCTCTTCAGAATGACATCCAGTAGCCTAAGTATGTCTTGCCAAGGAGGCCCAAGTATTGCACAACATGCCATAGTTTCATCCACAGTTGCTCCTTGGAAGTAGCCAATGCCAGAATGTCCCGATGGCTAGTTGCAGAGTAGAAAGTGGCAACTAGGGACCCACGCAGTCACAGGACTACAAACCTCGCAGACAGGATAGCAAAGAGTAGTGGATGCTTGCCAGGCAAGGTCCCCATATGGCAAGCATAAAACTGAACCCCACATAAGCCAGTCAAAAGGGAATGAGAGTCATGTTAGGCTCTAAGCAGGCTAACGGGATTGAAGAGTGTGCCAACTCATTGGTTGTCTATTAGAAATTGGTCAATAACTTCTTCAAGGGACTGTAGGCTTTTTCCTCTTGGAGAAGCTGCGTGTTTAATTTCCATATGCCATTTTTGGTAATTTGGTGCAGAAGAGTACCTTCAACCCATGCAGGTGCATGATCACAAATGACTCTCTGGGACATGCCACTACCAAAAATAATCACTCCAAGACAATGACTTATGAACTGGTGAGTAGTAAGTGTATCCCTGGCCTTGGGATTTAAAAGTCTCCATGGATCATTCAGATTATAAGTGGATAGAAGTTCTATTAGGGCTCCCTGTGCTGGGGAGATGGTAGCACCTCACGGTTTGATCTATCTAAAGCTGGTGTCAGTACCAAGTTCCAATCCACAGCAATTATTGTAGGTAACCTAGGAAATGAATTTAGGGCATTAATTAACGTTGTAAAAATTCAGGCGAAGTCAGCATTAGGCCCATATATGGAGCCCAAAATTAGTTCAGTATGATTTAAAATTCTTTAAGAAAAGATATCTCCCTGTTTATCACTGTGGATTTGTTGTAGTGTAAATTGTGCCTCTAGTGATTAGAATAGCTACTCCCTTGTGCAGTTGCATTGCCTGCTGCAAATACCTGTCCTATCTGCCTCCTTCTAAATAGGTTACCTTCTGTGTCCAGTAGGTGAGTTTCCTGTAACAGGGCAATATTACATTGCAGTAGCTCCAGATGCCTAAGAATTTGATGGTGTTTAATTCAGAAACAAGCCCCTTTAATGCTCCAAGATATAGATCTCAGCGCCATAACACATCAAAACTATGGACTAAGGCAGAAGATGTCACCCTTTAATAGTGTTGGGTAATAATGGAAATTGGTGCACATAAAAGTAAAGTACTTGGGAATTATAGACTGGAAACCTGGTTTGACAGTATTCCTCACATCATAGTCAGACTATAGATTATGACTAGCTTTCGTTGTAACCATCAGTGACTAATGTAAGATTGCTTCTGTTAACTCCTTTCAAAATTAAACCTATCCCAACTAAAATAAAAAAAACAGTCCTCTCAACTGTACTCCTTGATTATTCGTTGCAATCACACCCCACCACCAAACAGACATTCTCCCCACCCCTGCACCCCCCACAATAGACAAACATCTGAACAAATTGTCAAACCTTCCTGTTTTCTTTACTACATACATTTAAACTGGTAAAGTCTGCGTAATCACATCAAACAAGACTTATTGCAGGCTAGAAATATACAGTATAGTTATGGGTAATAGCGTTATCCATCAAACCTTCAGAATAACTTTAGAAAAACTTTGTTAGTTACTATAAGTAGTCAAGTAAACTATTAGCTTAAGGCTTAGTGTTCATTGTATCATGGATCGTAAACCTACCATAAAAACAAAACAAATGAAGGATGTTTAGGACATATCTTTAGAATTGTTATTGTTCATTCATGTCCTTTCTCCTCGTAAACAACGTAGGGTACAGTTTGGGATAATGGTGAGCTATAACATAATGTTGCAACTTCCTAAGATTTGACACTAGTTCTGTTCTTGGAGTTAGAAATCAACTTTGAGTTGCATACTAAAGTCCGATTAAAGCAATTAACTCTCTTGCTCACTGGAAAAGGTCTGAGATAGTTTCTTGAGCTCCATAGTTTCTTTAGTTATCATGTCGAAAGAGATCCATTGTCCATCTTTACATATTTGCAACATTGCTGGGTATCACATGCAAAATCTTACCCTGCAGCAATAAGTTTGATCATGAAGGGATGCATTTCTGTGCATTTTGCCTCACTGTTAGAGGCCGATCTTGGGCTATACGCATTTTGGCATTTTTCCACTGTACTTCCCTGACGCTTTTTAAGTTTTACCAGTATTATCTGCTTGTCCAGGTAGTTTAATAGCCTAAAGATGAGAGGTTGAGAAGGAATCAGCTGGAGGTGTGGGCCTTAATGCCTGTGCTCTTTCGATAATGTACTTCAGCCATTGGGGAGGGCCTGCTAGCTTAGTGCACGTTTTTGCACAAAAGAAATAGGATTTATTCCTTTCTCCCTTCTGGCAATCCCAGGATAACTAAATTGTTCCATCTTGAATGACCCTCAAGGTCTTCCAGCTTGTCCTCTGTTTTCCTGAGACATGCTTTAGTGAGACTATCTCCGGGTCTATCTGCACCCTCCAATCATCCAGCAAAGAGATCTGCACTTCGCTATCTGTAGTACTAATCGTAAGCTGGCCATACAGCTTTTAGTGATTTTAGGTCATCCACTACCACATGCAAGGATTCTTTAATTGGCAGTAGTCCTCAAGAAAATCTCCTCCGTCAGTAACTGTGGAGTGGAGGATTCTTCGATACCTCCTGCTTTGGAGTGCTTTGCTGGCAGGCCCTTCTCGGGAGATGGCAGGGGCATGTGTTTAGGCCTTTGAGGTTTCTTTATTATTTTGGGTTTTCCTTCAGCTTAGGTGTCCCAATTTAGTATCAATATTTCCTCTGATTAATGAGAGAAGGCTTTTATGATTATTCCTGCTATTGGTAAGAGAACGATGTGGAATTTGCATGGAGATTCAGCAGAGCAATACAGAGTGTGCCAATCTGGCGCCATCACAACCGGAAGTTCTGAGACAATCATAATTCTGAAAGAGCAAGTACAGAGTAGAATCAAATCCAGGTGCTGCTGGACAGAGCTCACAGGATGGCTCAATGGCTAAATGATTAATGGAGAAACAGGGATATTGTACGTGTAGCCAAGATGTGCTGAATCAAATCAGGTGTTGCTGGTCAGAGCTCGCAGAACGGCTCAATGGCTAAATGATTAATGGAGAAACAGTGATATTGTACGTGTAGCCTAGATGTGCTGTCCAAAAGAGTGTGCAGGCTGTGCTATGGGAATAATGAGTCCCATTAAAGTCTAACTGAGCAGTGTGGAAAGTAACAGGCAGCTCTGAAGTTCAGGTAGATAATATATGGTACATTTGTGTTGTTAGCATACAGTCCAAGCTGCCAGGTGAATTGAAAGAGTAAAGCAAGCATGGATTAGCAGCCGTGATAGTGCTGAAAAGGAGGCATGCGGTAGTTGAGACAGCAGTGGGCAGTGTGGAACCCACAGGTGGTGATGGCAGGACTGGAAAGAAAGTGCCATCTGGGAATGGCAGGGAAGGAAAGTGAAAATGGCAATGAACTGGGCATGGAGTCGGGCTGCTCGAGAAGGAGAGGAGACAACAAAGGCAAGTACAGAGAGACACAGAATGAAGGCAGAGTAGTGGGAAGCAGGGAATAAGGCAGCGGTAGAGAAGGAGTGAGAACCCCCCCACCAAAAAAAAGAAAACACACAGACAGAAGAAAAACAGAACAGGAGGAAGAGAGGTGGGGAATCCACAGAAAATGATCGAAAACCAGGCAGAACAGATGGGGGGGCAAAAGAACAGCAATGGACCAGCAACAGCACGGCAGCATGTGCGTCCTCACTCTAAGCAGAGCAGCAGGGTTCTGCTTAAGTAGGATATGGGAGGAGCTCTTCCATATAACTACAAGCAGATCCTTTCAATTATGTCTCATGGGCTCCTCTGTGTGTCTGGAGGAGCAGGCTGAGTGTCAGGCAAGCCAGCTATAATGGAGTCATCAACATCAGAAAAATATGACTCCAGCCAATTATGGCTACAACTCAGGGCAATTGAAGTTAACTGCAACTGTCTTTAATTGTGGCCCATGATTCTGACTGCTGATGGTGGTTCTAGGATCTACTCAAGCTAAACTATACAAGGCAAGAGAACTAACTGTAATGGTAAGCATAGCACAATTGTCCACTTTAAATTCATAATCAAACAGCTAGAAAGTGGCCCGACCCAATATTTCCTGGGTGCACACTTCAGAATGTGTCAGACACTTCAGCTAACACTTTGACACCTGTACTCATCAGGGCACTGATAGGGTGGGCTGGGAGGGTCTTGTATTTGGTGGATGGGAACAGAGGGCAGGGGCAGGACAGCGCACAGAAGGAGGGAGCAAGAGTTTTTTTCTTTATTTGGTTGACTCCATACTCATTGGGGCACTGAAGTGGTGGCCTCTCATCTCTTAATGACCTGCTGCTGACTGATAGACTGGTGTGAAAAGTCGAGCCTCCATATCTACCAGAGGAAAGCTGAATCCTCACAATGCTCAAAAGTCCCTGATTTTCAGTGTTCTCCATCACCCTCCACCAACCAATAAATCTTTGGCATACTATGATACCCACCACCCTCACTCTGCCCTACAGAAAGTGCCTGGTGTCCAGGGGCACTTCTAGTAAAAAAACAAAGCATAACCCAAATTGTAAGTGCAAACTGCAATTTTAGTTAGCATCACAAAACAATAACATTGCTGTACTGTGATGCAGTAAATAACATTTTAGTTTGTACTTATAACTTGTGAAGTGCTTCTTTTCATGAGTTAGACTGTTTGTACTGCGCCACCTGTGAACACTTCCTGATAGCACATGGTATTGATGTAATTGCAGTACCCCTCCTTCACCCTACCCCAAAGATTGTCCCTGATATCCAGTTGTACACCTCCTTTACCCTGCCCAAAAGAAATCTTTTGCATCTAGTGTGTCCCTTCTCTCATCTACCCCAAAGTAAGTCCCTGGTAGCCAGAGGAACCTCTCCATCACCCTGCTTCAAAGAAAGTCCCTGTTGCCTAGAGGTAACCCCTCCCCACCCAAAAAGAAATTCCTGGCATCTAGTGGTACCCCATATCCCTTACCCAAAGAAAGTCCCTAGCACCCAGTGGTACCCCTCAGTCTCCCACAGTGAAAGTCCCTGTTATCTAACAGTACCCCTCCCATCCCACCGCAAAGATGACTTCTGTGCCTAGTGCTATAGTACCTCCCTCCTTCACCCTGCCCCAGTGATAATCCCCGTGTCTAGTGGTACCCCTCCGCCACCCTGTCCCAAATATAATATCTGATTCAGTTGAAGTCCTCCTCCACCTCCATCCCAGAATATGGCCATTTCAATGTTACATGCACCTCCTTAATTAGACACCATCTGAATAGATCAAAACAATGTAAAGTTATGAAATATTTGCACACAGCATGTAGTTCATAAATCAAAGTTTGTTCTGCTCTGTTTAGATAATGACAAGTTGAGGAGATGAATGGAAGGTTTGAACCATATGTCATTGGGAGGGTGCAGGTGGGGGGCACTGTGAATGAGATCCTCATTGCCACAGTATATTACAATATAAATATCGAGCTATTGTGGATGGGCTTCTTGTAGCTGTAATTCAAAAATATTATAAAGGACAGTGTAGTCTTCAAGAAGGGTAGACTCCTGGAATCAGAAACAAAACTTAGCAGGTACAGCAGGCAACAAAGACGGGCCAATGGGGTGACTCTGCAGGCCAAGATATAAAAAATACTGAATAATGGAGATGGTCCTTCCTTATCCAGATAATAAACAAGCATTGACCAATGCCAACCATATTCTTTTTCTGGTATTCAGTGTGTAGTTACTGGACCTACATATCACAGCAGTTACATATGCCTTGTGAATGTGTGCTATGACAGTTGGACTTGGCACATACAGATGCTTTAAACCTTGTTTCCTTTTAATTTCTCTGATGAAATGATGTTGAAATATGCATATTATTATTGATGTTTATTACTGTGTTTTAACCAAACTGCTAAAGCAGGAAAAGTACCACGCATTTGTCTTTTTTTGGGGTGGGGGGTGGGTGGGTGCTGGATTCTCTGTTCACACTGTGGTACTGTCAGCTTTTAGTATTTATTTTTGGTCCTATGGCACCAGTGTGCCTGTCAAAGACTACAGGCTTTCCAATTGCATCTAGGCTGACCATTTTGCCTTATACATTTGTTTATTGTTATTTTTCAAAGTGTGATTTTACTCAGCCCAACCTTACCTTATAGCACGTCTGATGTTCCACCCAGCTGATGACTGTGCATTTTCCCAAGAGCAAGAGAATGCGTGTCTGAGCAAGGAGGCCCTGGACTGTCATGAACTTATGCATACATGACTAATGCATATTTTAAGCACTATACAATAAACATTTGGTTGAAAGTTGGCTTTGTCCTGAACATTGCAATATGTTCTATATTAAAAAATTAGCATGGGAAAACGTCACCCTCCTTTTACATAGTCAAATAAAAAAGTGGAGGATGTGCACATTGTTCCATAAACAGAAAAAGAGAAAATACAGTAAATGAAAGCAGTTTGAAATTTAAATGTACCAAATGAGAACAAATTAATTGAAGCAACATAAGAACTGTAGATATAAATGAAAAGAGGAGTACCCACACATTAAGTATGGGGTGGCACTGTATTGGGAAGGGCATGGGGAAAAGGTACTTACAGTAAGCTGTAGGAATGTGTCATAAACATTACAAACAGTAGCAAGTGATAAAGTAACAGGTAATGTATACAGAGTATGACAGCATTTGGAGCAAAGACTGGGGTGGGGAATGATAAAGAGCAAATGCCACAGAGTTGCTAATGTGCATTACAATGAATGGCAATAGATTTCAGGGAACAAAGATCAGGGAGAGGAGGAAAGAGCCAGTGCTGCACATTGGGAGATGGGGTGAGAAGAAGTGCCACAGAACATTTTATGTATAGGGAGAATGTGAGCATATTGGAGGAGCAGAGATCGGGAGGGAATAGCAAGTACAGAAGAGCTCTTGATGTGTAGAGACAATGCCGGCATGTTGGGGTAGAAATTAGGGAAGGCAGGGTTATATAGACTTTGTGCCACAAGCTGCTGATTTGAAGACAGTGAATGGTGGCAGGACTGGGGAGGGGCAGAGATCAAAAGGAGAACAGAGAGCAAATGCCACTCATCTCATGTGTAGGGACAATACCTGCATTTTGGGGACAGCTATCAAGGAGGGAAGAAATAGCGAGCAAGTGCCACAGAGCGGCAACTGTCAGTGTCAGTGAATGGCAGCATTTTCAGGGACAGAGATCAGGAGTGGAGAAGAGCAACTTCTGCAGAGTGGCGTATTATATGGAATACGTTGGCATGTTGTGGGAGCAGAGCTCAGGGAGAGATTGATATAGAGCTGGTGGCACCAAGTAGCAAATGTGAATAATGGTAAATGGCATCAGTTTGGGAGCAGATATTGAAGAGGGAATAGAACAAGTTCTACAGAAAATTTAATATGAATAATGAGTAATGGGGACATTGGGGAAAGACTGTGGGAAGAGAAAGTGCCACAGAGTGGCAAATCAGTCAATCAATTAAATCTTTATTTATCCAGGCGGGCACCATTAAGCAAAGGCTCATTTGCAAGGTGGACCTGGTTATGAATACATCAAAGTACAGTACAGAAGCAGGTATAAAAAAGCAATAATATACAAGGATGAAAAGTATTTAAAGTGTATATAGTACAGTAAAGGTTGAAATAAATAAAAAGGAAAAAAGAAAGAAATGGCAGCATGTTGGTGGGGGCAGAGAAAGGGTGGGCCATGGATAGAGTCAGACAGCATGTCATGGATATGAAAAATGTCTGCATATTGGGAGGGGAGATCAGGGAGGGAAGGTATACAGAGAAACAGCACCAAACAGGTACTATAAAGTATTGGGACTGGCAATACATTTGAGTGTAGGATGGAGAAAGCAAGTGTTGCAGAGTGGCTAATGGGTAGGGACAAACATAGAAACATAGAAACTGATGCAGAAGGGGACTGCAAGATCCATCTAGCCTGATCGATATGGGTGACTACTCCACCCCTATCATTTCTGTGAAATGATACCTTTGTGCCTGTCCCAGGTGTTTTGAACATGTTTACCATTTTGGCCTCCACCACTTCCCTCATGCAGGCAATTCCATGGGTTGACCACCCTCTCAGTGAAGCAGAACTTCCTAAAATTGCTGCTGAATTGTCCACCCTTCAAGCCTTATTATGTGTCCTCTGGTTCTGATGCTTTCTTCTCCTGAAGGAAATCCTGTACCCCTACCTTATTTATAGCAGTGGTAACTTGAATATCTCAGTCATGTCCCTCCTCTCCCTCCTCTGCTCCAGGGAGTGCATGTTGAGCTCCCTCAGCCTATCCTCATATGCCATTTGGTGCAGGTCTTGAATCATTTTTGTGGCTCTCTGTACACCATTGCAATCGTATTGATGCCTTTCCTAAGCTGCAGCCTCCAGAACTGTATGCAATATGCCGGGTGGGGTGCATGAGCACCTCAAAGTGGCAACACCAGCACCCTTCTGCAACTCATGATTCCCCTCTAAGCAGCACAGCATACCACTGACCTTTAGCACCACCTTTTGCACTGCTTCCTCACCTTTAAGTCATCTGATATAAAGTCCCATTAGGTCTCACTCTTGTTGATGCATGCTAGCTGCTCCCCACCCAGATAATATCCTACCTTGGGCTCTACCTTACCTAAATGCATGATCTTGCACTTTTGGCATTGAACTTCAACTGCCAGGCATCTGAGCACTTCTTGAATTTCCTCAGGTCTGATTCCATGCTTTTGACTCCTTCTGGGTGTCTATTTTGTTGCATATCTTGGTGTCATCTACAAACAGACACACTTTCCCTTCCAATCCATTACCAATGTCGGCTATGAACACATTGAAGAGTAGGTGCCCCAGCACCGACCCCTGAGGCACTCCATTCGCTACTTCCTCTGTCGATACCACTCCATTTACCTGCATCCATTGTGTTCTTCCCTTCAGCCAGTTGCTCACCCAACCCACCACTTCCTTACCCTCTCTGGTGTGGTCCAGCTTCTTTTCCAGCCTTCTGTGTTGAAATGAGTTGAAGGCCTTACTAAAGTCCAGATAGACCACATCCACCTTCTTGGTTCACTGCCTTTGTTACCCAATTAAAAATGTTGACCAAGTTTGTCTGGCATGGCCTTCCAGCAGTGAAACCATGCCATTTTGGGTCTTGTAGCCTGCTGGATTCCAGATGTGCTACTATTCTTTGCCTGAGTAGAGTCTTCATCAGTTTTCCTACCACCGACGTGAGGATCACTGGATGGTAATTTCCAACATCCTCCATGTTCTCTGATTTGTGATATGGGACCTTTTCTAGTCATCAGGCACTGTCCATCTTTCAGTGATTTGGTGAACAGTTCCAACAGGCGCTGCTATCACACTCCCAGTCCCTTGAGAACTCTTGTGTGAATCTCACCTGGCCCCATGGCCTTGTCCACCTTTAATTTATTTAGGGCTTCCAAGGTTTGTCCCTCCTTGAATGGGCTTGAGTTCACCCTTGTATCTGGCTGCAACTGTTTTGCAGGCTTGGAGCCATCCTCTGCATTCTCCCTAGTGAACATGGATGAGAAACACAGAATTTATTTAGGACTTCTGCCTTTTTACTGTCCTTCTCTACTAGACCCCTCTCAAAACTGCTAGCCTTACTATTTCTCCTTTAGTCTTTTCCTTTTCTTATGTATATTAAAATTTGTTTTGTCTCCCTTCTAATACCCTATTGCTATCCCTGGCTCAGTGTGAGCTTTAGCTTTTCTTATTACTTTTCATGCTTCCTCTGTGCAACAATGTAAATTTCCTGTCTTCATCCTTGTTTGATGCCTTATATGCCTTGTTGGCCTTTCTTTCTCCCTTACTATAGTAGCCACCTTCTTGGAGAATCAGAAGGATTTTCTTCTTTATTTGCCTTTCTTATACTCCTAGCACACCCTTTGTTACCTCCTTGATAGCTCCCTTTAGGTTCTCCCACATTTCCAACCTCTGCGTGCCTCAGTTTCTCTGCTAGGCTAGTTCTCATTTTGAAAAGTCTGCCTTCCTGAAGTCTAATACTCTGATCTTGGAATGGCTGGTATCCATAGATATGTTGATTTGGAAACCAGCCATACAATGGTTACTGTTGTCATTGTGGCACCCTACCTCATCCTTTCTACCCTGTCACTGTTGGTCAGACCCAAGTCCAAGACAGCTCCACTTCTGGTTGGTGAATCAACAAGTTACTTCAGCCCTGCCCCCATAGGGCCATTGCAAATTCCCTGACTCTTGCTGTCTGTGCTGTCTGATAACCCCAGTTAATGTCTGGTAGTTGAAGTCCCCATTATAACTCCCTCACCCTTGTCTGCCATTTTATGTATCATCTATAATGTTTCTTTGTCCCATCTTACCCCTGCAATGGGAGCCTGTAGAATACTCCTAACCTAATGGCAACACTGTTCCCTGTCTCAGCTGTTGTACACAGCCTCAGTGTCACCTAGGGTCCTCTGGATTTCTGTGGTTTTGATTTCTCCTGGATGTACAATGCTACCCTCTCCCTTTTCCCCTTTCTGTCCCTCCTTTACATGTTGAATCCAGGAATGGTGATGTCCAATCCATGGCTTCCTGTGATCCAAGATTCCTTCACAGCCCTAAGTTTAGTCCATTCTCTGCTATAGTGGCCATGAGGTTGGGGATTTTCTTAGCCAGGTTTGAGGCATTAGTTACCATTCTTTGTGGGATTTTGCAAATTGTGTCACACATTCTGCTTGTGTTGCAGTGCCCTGGCTCTAAGCGAGTAACCTTTGATGGGGAGGGGCATCTGCTAGCCTATATGACGCGATGAGTGCAGGTGCCTTACTCCACCTATTAGTTTAAAATGGCTGAAACAGACATAAAACTTTTGACTGAAAGCATGTCTCCTCCTTGTAAGGTGCAGGCCATCAAATCTAAAGAATGCCCTTTCCCAGAAGTTCTTCCAGTTCCTGATGAAGCCATGCCCTTTTCCTGACACCAATTTCTAAGCAGTGGCATTAAGCTCACCAAGGCCTACTCTCTGATTTTCTGCCTATTGGCCCCTTCCCACACAGACAGAATCTGAGGAGATGCTGGACAAAATGGAGGCAAGCTTTTCTCCTAGTTCTGAAAGATTTTTCTTAGTTTCTTCAGAGCGACTAGCTAGGTCATTTGTACCAATATGGATCAGAATACGCATGTCTTGCTTGATGTTTCACACAATTCCTTGATGTGGCTTGTGTCCCTCAATGCTGATGTTCTGGAGGCATCTGACCACAATCTCTGATGGGCTGGATGTGAGACTCTATTCCACTGACCATAGAGTTTCCATTATTAGTACACGTTTCTTGTGTTCGGCAATTTTGTTTTGCTTTGACCCACTATGCATTGCATGAGGTGTTCCCTCCTCTGGTTTTTCAATGAGTGTAGGAATGGATGATATTGGAGAAAACCTATTTGACATGTAGATTGGAGTTGGAGCTACCCTGGCCATGATATTTGTTTCAGCTTTCTGATTTCTCACCAACTGCCATCCCGCTGGTGTGCTGGTCTTCAGGGGAGTGGTTGGTGCCTAAAGGTAGAATACTTTGAGTGTTGTTCTGTGTTGCATGGTCAAGCTGCATCCTGAGGTAATGTATCTTGGCCTGTGCCACATGGAGCTGAGTATGTACTGTAGGTCATTGAGGGCAGAGCATGTATGATAAAGCCCCTGCAATGCATAAGCTCTGGTGACTTGGATCCCTCAATATCTGCAGTTTACGATGTCCGTATTCCCAAAGAGTGGTGCCAGATGAAACAGTAGGATCTGCCCTATATTGTGAATGGATAATGCAGACGGTAGAGCCCTCCTAAGTGAGATCAGAAAATACAAAGGTTCTGACCTGTACTTAGGACAGAAACACAAGGAAAGTTTTTTTCCTTGTTTTATATAGTTCTTATAGTTCTTCCTCCCATTACTAGGAGGAAATACAGATGACAATAGAATGTCCTATCTATGAGGGACCCCCAAAATATACATGTATATATATATATATATATATATATATATATATATATATACATATTTTCTTCTTCTAGGAGGAAGAGATGATGAGTGACCTGTGTAAGAGAAAACATTTTTAAAACCTCTTTGGGGACAGATGTCAGGGAAGGGAGGAAGGAGAACAAGTGCGCTGAGTGTCTAATGTGAATATCAGTGAACTGCAGCATTTCGGGAGTAGAGATCAGAGAGGATGAAAAGCAAGTGCTGTAGAGTGGTTAAGGTACACAGAGAATGTCAGTAGTTTAAGAGGAGTAGTGATCGGTGATTGAGGAATACAGATCAAGTGCCAAACAGCAGATCATATGACTTAGTCAGAACAGGGACATTCTCGTGGGCAAAGACCATAGAATGGGAAGGAGCCAGCAAATGGTGAACAGCAGGTAATGTAAATTATGGGGAAATACAGCACTGTGGAGTGGAGACATCAGTTGTGGAGTGGTGGAAAAGCAATTGCTGCAGAGCAGCAAGTGTATAAGAACATGTTGTGGGGGGTGTGTCAGAGATGAAGCAGGGATAGAGAAGCAAGTAGAAAGAGCACATCATGTGTTTCCTGGAGGTGGGGAGGTTGATGGCAGAGACCAAGGAGGTGAAGGAAGAAGTGCCATTGAACTTCAAATGTAAAATAATGAAGAGTGGCATTCAGTGTGTTCACCATGGCACAGGATGTGTTGAAAGAACTGACAGCAGTACAGAAGCAGTTAAAGCAGGGACATTTCATGCAGAATTTAAAAGTGTCCCAGAAAAAACAGCCACACAATTCAAAAGTCCAATTTCCAATTACATCAGTTTTATATTCTTCACAAACAGGTGGCCCTCACAGCCTGGCACAATGTTTTGCCCTACATGAGCGTCATCAGTGGACAGGGCCTTATCAGTATTTTGTTCTAATTATTTTTTCTCTTTATGCAGGTAAACAGTACATGGCACTCGGTCTCTTCAGACCCAAAGAAATTGCATATCTCAAAATTACAGCACTCTCTCTCCATTATTTCACTGTTGGTAAGGATCACATTTTCAACTACCTAACTGTCCTGTTACCTAACTATTTTGCTCTTCCCTAGTAGAAATCTTCCTCGTTCTTACTGTCTCCCCTTTTCTAACTAAACCTACGTACTTATTCCATCCCAGCTTGAATTGATTTGGCCACCTCCTTGAAACTTCTCGGACTGTAATTGAATGGAAATGTGATTTATTTCATAACAAAATTTTACAGCAATTTTTAACCACAATGCTGAAGGTGGGGTGAATTTGACAACCAGAACTGTGCAATAGTTTAAAGCAGCCCCCATTGAAATATGGAAAAGGTACAAAGTAGACCTACTTCTCATTTCAGAAGGTGGCAATCCTAGAATCCATATTTGAAATAGGGGATAGGATTCTTGAAAATTTGACCTGCTGCCTCTGCAATATCTTGCCAGTAAGAAGTTAACTTCAGAGAACTTCAGAAAATATGTAAAGGACCCTCGGTTCCCACACCCTCTCTAGCACTCATCCATATCACCCCTTCCCAGGTGCTTGACCATGTCTGGAGTGTAAAAGTACCAAATTTCCACCCTCCAGTGAAACACCCGCCACCTCAGTGAAGCAGTCATAAGTTGAATACCTTTCCAGATTAGAACCCAATCAGACTCAGACAACGAGACCCCACCTCCATTTCACATCTAAGCTTTACCTGAGAGTTGATCCTCCTCAAATTCCCTTAAAGGCTTTTACATCTTATAAGTCTTATAGATCTTAGAAATTATTCCACACCCTCTAGGTGACATGTCAAAGACAAGAGTAATTGTTGCATAGTATTCACTTTATCTAAAAATAATTTCTTGTTTAATTGTTCCACCACAAAATGCCTGATTTGGAAGTATCTGAAAAGTTCCTGAGATGAAAGGCCATATTACCTCCAAGCTGTGCAGAGGTTTTGAAAATCTTGCCATCTAAGACTTTCCAAACTCTTTAAGCCTAGCTCAGCCTATTTTTGAAGCCATGATCCCAAGTGCTTAAAATGGTCTAATGCAGGAAATGATGGAGTTTCTTCACAAATTCCATCCCAGATCCATGAAATATTACACATCCCTTCATACATGGACCAAATGCACCCATGTATTGACCATTTTAAAATCGAAGTATAGAGCTGTCTTCCCAGGGACCTCTAAATCATGGAGAGGAGCCAAAGAAGAAGATTCCATATGTACCCAGCTGGGAGTACCTAGTTGAAAAGTAAATCATAAAGTACTAAGCTGTGTAGCTCTGTAGAAGTTTTTAAAATCTGGAAGTGCCTTTCTGCCCTTGTCCTTAGGAGCAATCATAATCTTCCACTTGATTTGAGGTCTTCTCCTGTTCCAGATCAAGGTACTAAGCAGTTTCATATGTCTTGCCAACACTACTTTGATAAAGGTATATGGAGTGTGTAAAATAAAATAAAAACCTGGGTAGAATATTCATTCTTACTGACTCACCATACCCCCTACTGACAACGGTAGAATTTTCCACCTCCGACAATCTTCTTTTACCTCTCCCAGCAGTTTCTCATAAGTCATCCTAAATAGATTGATAATGTTTTTGTATCCAAATACCTAGTATGTGAAACTCTCTACCACCCGATGAAAACTACCCTCAATAAGGATAGGCTTTTTAACAAGTGCCCTAAAAACATGACCTCTGTTTTATTTTCATTTACCTTAAACCCTAGAAAGTATTGAATTCCTCCAATATTTGTTTAGCTAGGGAATAGTCTTATGAGGATCTGATAAATACAATAAAGTGTCATCCTCATATTGTGATATCCAGAGCTCATCCCATGATACTTGAATACCCTGAAGGTCCTGAGTCAGTCGAAATATAGTCACCATAGGTTCAACACTTAAGGCAATAAAGCAGAGAGAGGGCACCTTGCCTGGTGCCCACCTCTATCAGCAATATGGGGAAAGTAGGCCATTCACTCTTACATGGGCATGGGTAGAAGTATATACTGTATGTTTAAGATCCAGCAACAAAATTTAGGATCAAAACCAAAATGTCTCAAAGTACCCTGTAGGAAAGTCCAATCTAAGCTTTTTCTGTGATCGATACTACTGCCCCCATCCTTCCTCTCTGCCACTTCTTCAATGCTGACATAACATTCAGCAGCTTCCTAACATTATCCTGGAGCTGTCTTCCCAGGATAGAACCCATTTGGTCCTTATGAATTAGAGATGGAATAACTGCTTGTAAGCCCATTCTAATTGTTCTAGTAAACAATTTAAAATAATAGTTAAGAAGCGACATGGGACAATAACTGGCACTAGTCAGGTCTTTCTCAGGCTCAGGTAATATCATAATAACAGCTTCATCTCATGATGCTGGTACAGATCCTGCTTTGTGTGCCACATTGCAAAGGTTGGTCAGTAAAGGGTTATATCTTTAGCAGGTACCTTGTAAAACTCTTGTTTGAAACCATCTGGCCCAAGAGATTTCCCTGATTTCAAAGATTTAATTGAGGCCAGAATTTATGATTCTGTGAAGATGAGTCTAAATAGCTTTGCTGCTTGGGGATAAGACAGGTAACCCAAGTTTATCCAAAAGTGAACAACCTGCTCTTCATGACCTTTCTCCCCTCTCTGGAATATAACTACTGGTAATAGTCTTGAAAATCTTCTAATGTCAGCTTAAGCGTCAACATGATTATCTTGACTTGGTGTGTCAGATCTGAGGACAGACACATATCTCTTTGATTCTTGCTTATGCAATTGTGTTGCCAAGAGCTTGCTCTCTTTGCCCCCACCACAGTATTTTTGACGAGGAATCACAATGAGTTTTCTGTGTTCTGAACCGCTAACATATTCAAGTTCTCTCTAATCAAATTAATTTGAGCCATCTAACCATTGCAGTACAACTACCTGTGCTCCTTATTTTTAAAGGATGTAGGAAATCAAATGGACCTCACCACTGCCTTCAGTCCATCCCAGACAAATTTAAAAACCCGATTTTCTTTTCAGCTCTATATAACTGAATAACTTCCTAATCTTAGCCACATGTGTCGGGTCTTCAGCAGGCCTGCACTGAGGTGGCACTCTTGGTAGCACTTCACAGCTCTATCGGCTCTGGCCAGAGTTTGTTATGATAGCAGTAACTACTTGCTGAATCCTAATGCTTTGGATAGACAATTAAACTTAAAACTTTAACTTAAAACTGTTTAACCCAGAAATGGGCACACTTTTTGGCAACTATTTACAGTTCCTGGTGCAGGATCATCACTGCTTTTAGTCACAGTTCTGCAGACCTGCTCAGGTGGCCTTGGTCTATACCACTGGGGTGTTTTAACTTAGTAAAACTTGGATACTAGTGAAACTGAGATGAGAAGCAGACTCTTGCAGCTTGACATTTTCTTTGCAGCAGGCTCTTGCAGCTTTAGCAGACGTGAATCTCTCTCAGCTTCTCTAGCAGTTGAATCTCAGGTTAAGCTGAAGTCACTGTCTGGTACACAGACCAACAAAGGGACCTGGGTTGGCATGCCTTATACCCCCTCATGGGGAGCGACTGGCAGTGCCTAGCTGGTGACACTACCAAGCTGACATCAATGCTAATCTTGATCGAAGACTCTTTTCTTTACTGGCATTCAGGCAGATTTAGATACCACTTACATCTCCGCCACACTGCCAGAATAGTAGACATGGTCGTTTCACAACAGGACACAGTCTCTGGATTACCAATAGATACACAGTCTCAGTGAGACTCACACACTTACGATGAGTTCCTCCGAGGACCAGGAACCTGGAACAGAAACACACACCTTTACTCAAACAGTCCCATGATACCAGGAATCACTTTCCTCACTGTGTAGGTTCTGACAACAGAAGAGGCTCCTCTTCTCACTTATGAAGACAAGCATTGGTAATACTAGTGGGCCCCATGCCCCAGGGGACTCCATACCATTTTCTGAAAACTAGAACTATCCATGGCCATTCCTTTAGACAAATGCCCACTTCTCTCTGTAACTTTGAGTCAACACAGGTATCAGATATACTTTAGCCCCTACTGAATCTAGTGGCTACTTGGCCCCCAAGAAGATCTCCTCTTACTTGAAATCCAGAAGACTTTATCACTAAGAAACATTCTCGGAAGACTGCTTATCACTGAAGTAAAGATTCTTACTGCCACCTCATAACTGAAGTCTCTGGTCACCCCGACCCTCTCAACACTGAGGTTACAGATACTTGCAGCTCTCTTACAGCTGCATGTGGCAGAGTTCTGACAGTCGAAGCTGCAAAAAACAGGACTGCTTTAACAAATTTCTCCAGAATGTGGAAAGACATAATGCACACTCTGGGGACAGGTAGCTGGCAACCCCAGGTAGGCCTTTCACAAGCCTTGCAGCTACATCTTTCTCAAAGGACTGAGTCCCCTCCTCTGGAGAGGATCCAACTGAACTGAACTCAGAACCAAAAGTTCCCTGGGTTTTGGAGCTCTAGGCCACTCCTGATTGGCTGAAATACGCAGCCTCTCAAAACTTAATATGCAACAGGCTCCCCCAATGCCTGATTGTTCCTATAAAAGCATGCCAGGATTTTACTCAGCTTTTTCCGCCATAAGTCTTTTGCACAGTCCGATAAGCCCCTGACAAAGTCATGGCATTCTGATTGGCTGAACAAAGGTCAAAGGCTACAAGCATGGCTCCCAACAAAATAATGCACATGCAGTCCATATAGTGTTCCAACTTAAAAGTCCTGGTGCAGCCACAATGAACATTTTTATCTAATAATTTCTACTGTTCTGTAGCAGACACTGTCCTGGTAAACCATAAAATAATTTAATATATTGATAGTGTATGACCTGCGATGCATGACTGGCATTATTCTCCAATGAGTGGTTACTATTCTACTGATGACCT
Source organism: Neoceratodus forsteri (assembly GCA_016271365.2). NCBI lineage: Eukaryota > Metazoa > Chordata > Ceratodontiformes > Ceratodontidae > Neoceratodus > Neoceratodus forsteri. The sequence goes on from CM028129.1 coordinate 1,026,649,651, forward strand.
CTAGATTGCAGCTCGAGAGGTCATACAGTCAGTATAGTAACGTGATGTTGAGATTAGCCTGGTTGTGCTTACAGGTCATGCACTTTTCTATATAGTGTATGGAAGAGTGTCATTACTGCTGAAAGATAAAAAAACACATGACAATAAGTAAAAGATTAAGCCACAACACACAGCTCTTACTGAGTTAAAAAATTGTAACAGCATGACATTTCAGAGACCAACACTCAGTGTTTCCTTCCGTTACATCGCTGTACTAATGGGTAGCCTACTGTACTCCTAAACTTCACCGTCAACCTGACACCATTGGAGAAACAAATTAGAGATAAGGGAAGGGGAGACAGAACCCTGAATCAGATGGTCAGTCAACTTAATTTCTTAACAGCTGCTTCTATTGAGCTGATTTAACTAAGATGAAGTGTTTAGCCTCTCAGACTGCTCTCTGGAGCCACACCCCAGTTAGATTTAAAACCATTTTAACAGTTAATAGGAGTTGTTGAAATCACTATCATTGCCAAATACTAAATCTATGTGCATTGTGAGAGGTTTTACTTTTGAAAACATACAGTTGGTCGTGAGGACACAGACTGACTTGAGGCATGTGGCTAAGCTAATGAACTGTAATACAGCTCACAGTCATTACTGTGTGACTTACATTCTGCTGCATTACAGAAGCCATAGTGCAGCACAGCAACATTTAAGTTAACACTAAAATCCAGCGGTAAAAATGTTCTTCCATACACTATATTTTTATTCAGCCCTACATCTGTCACTGCTGCCAATATACTCTGTCCCCAGGCAGCAAGCAGGCTCATTTATTAATATTCAAATTTTAACTCATTAATACTTATGAGGCAAGAGCTATTTCATGATTGGTGCTCATTAAATAAAGTACTTAGAGGTCTTCTTGTGCTCTCCTCTGAGTCTCTAGCCCCAGCTTGTCAGACATGGGAACCAGAAACATCAGAGAGGCATCTTTTCAGCCACAGTCATGGTAAGAATATGTACTGCACGTACACGGCCATCATCTCACACATCTGTGCTGAAACAGAGTGGGGGCTCTGCAACTTCACTCCTCCTGACCCATTTCATACTGTCAAACATGCAGGGGCGAGACAGAGGATTTAGGGGCACAATGGGACTCAGGCTGGTGATGGAGGACATTCAGGGAAATGGAGCTAATGGAGCAAATAAGATAAGACCCCCAAGAGGGTTACATTAGCTGAGCAGCCAATATCTAATGCTCTGTGTTTGTCAGCAGGCCAAATACTGTATAGATTTTACTGACATACTGTAGCTTCAGTGTGCTATAGCCCCATTTGGCTACTGTACCTCTGTTCTATGGTGAGTGGGTAATTCATTGCTATGATCCTTAATGCCTATTTGTTTCACAAACACTATTTTTGTGTACTTTGTGTGGGTGGTGGGTTTTGTGTTGATTATTGTTTATTAAAAGCTAAACTAAGGCCGGCCCAGTGGTGCAAAGGGTTGAGGCGCTGGACGCCACACCTTGAACCACACCACACACCAGCGACTGCGCCGAGCGAGCTCGTAGCTAGGGTTGGCCAGGAGGAGAAGACTGAGCATCCAGAGGACAGCTCACCTCCTGGGGAGGTGGGGGATAGAGCTGCTGCATCACAGGTAACTAATGGTGGCTAGGGGGTGTGCGCAGCCTGGAGAATGTGTGGGATGGCAGAGCAATGTCAGACATACAGCATGTGGTTGCCCATGCTGTGACATCCCAGATTTCACCCTGGCACTGGCAACAGGAAGGAGGAGGAAAAAGTGGAAAAAAGGAATCTTCCAGCGAGCATGAGGCCTCGGCCCACTGACACCACACCAGACTCACCAAGGATTCTGCCTCCCAGCCTGGCTCACCAGGAACTTCCAAGTGTGGGGTACTGCACTCCACTGGGTACAGACCTGGACTGTGTGTAGTGGGAAGGAGGTAGAGAATGAGCTGTGGCCAGTGGGCACCAGAGGTTGAAGGCTGATGAAAAGCATAGGTACACCCCCAGCCAAGAAGGTAGAAGTACAAAGAATAAGCATAAAAAAAAGCTCAACTAAAAGTACATTTGACTTTGACAAAGATTGCATGTATTCCCATCAAACATGCAATGCCTTTGTGGAAGTTTTAGTCCCCAGAGGAAGATGCAGAGTATTTCATAATTTACAGATGTCTGTTATAGTTTAAATCCAAGAAGAAACTGTTTGCCCACACTGTTTATCTTGACTTTAGTTGGTGTTTGTGCTCTAATACATCTGCGTGTGCAGTTTTTCTTTTGCTTTCACCAGACAGCAGTGTCACTGTATCTCCATTTGTCAGTCTCTGTACTGTTGATTGTTTGATGTTTGAGGCACCTGTGTTACTATTCACAACCATAGAACTAAGGATTGAAAACTGTAGCACACATGTATAGCCAAGGTAACATTAAACAGTTAAAACTTATTTTATTTTGCATTATTTCATTGTAAAACAAAAGCATCACCTCTGTGACAGTCTCTAATGAACTAGAAAATATTTTACTCTTTTCCATTTCCCCTCCAGAAAATAATTGTCTTTATAAAACTGATAATTTATTTGATTTAAAAACCTCTAACAGAAAAATTGGCTTTCCAGGCTGTCCTGTTGGCACTGTTACCCACAACACCAGTGACCATGGTTAGGAAATAACCATACTAGAATTTTAGAGAAATTGATTGCTTCCATATATTATTGTTCATTAATATATTTCACACATTATTTAATTAATTTACAATATTTTGCTTTAATTATTCCTTGGTTAGAATGGATCCATAAGTATACTAGTTCAGAGTAAAATAATTCATTCACTACATAGGATAACCACTAAAAATTTCAATCAATTTTTGATACTGAACATATGGATTTTTATCAGAAAGAGGCAACATGTTCTATTAAGTCTGTTCAAGTGTGAAGCTAGCATCCTTACCTTGCAGCTGCCCCACCCCTTCACAATTATCCTCCTTCCATCTCACCCTGTCCCATCCCATTTTGAAATTACCCACTGTCTTACAGGATACCACCTCCTCTGGCAGAGTGTTCCATTCTGCCACAACCCTCTCTATGAAAACGTTCTCCTCATTTCCTTCTATATCATCCCCTCCAATCTAGGACCATGACCTCTCATGTCCCTCCCTGCTTAGCTTAAATATCTCTTCAGTACGGTGTCTTGTTTATCTCTTTTAAGTACTTAAAGGTCTCAGTCAAATCCCCGATCCTTCTCTCCTCCGGGAGTACATATTCAACTCACTCAGCCTCTCCTCATATGGCCTATCATCCAATCCCTGGATCATCTTCATCACTCTGCATTGTACCCCTTCCAGTAATCTTCATTTCTTCAGATATGGGCACAAGTCCTGCACGCAGGTGTGGCCTGACCAGTGACCTCCAGAGAGGCAGGATCACCTCCTGCTCCTGGAGGAGATTCCTCTCGCAAACATCCCAGCATCCTGTTGGCCTTGCTGCCAACTTCTGACACCACTCTATATTCTTCATTTTCCTGTTACAACCCCTAGTTTCCAGCCCTGGCTCCATGACCAATGAATATAATGCCTACTATACCTTGTGCAACATGTCTCTTCAAAATTCATTCTCCATTGCCACTTACTAACTTCGCCCTTCTCCTCAGCCAGTGCTTACCTCCCCTTTTTCCTTTTCTACTATCTCCTCTGATGAATCTCTTAGTGCTCTTCTATCCTCAACAACTCTAAAGATGCCACACCAGATGAGCTCAGTCCTAACTTCTCTGCCTTTCTGCTCCTGCAATTGCTTATCCTATCTCCCTAATCCTTAACCCATCCTTTATTTCTGCCCAAGTACCCTCATCCTGAAACATGCTGTTGTCCTTCCTCTCCCAAGGGTGGTGACACATCCACTCTGGCAACCATCGCCCCATTTCCCTCCTTCCTACCCTTGCCAAACTTCAAAACATTAAGTTCTCTCTCAACTATCACCCTTCCTCTCTGATTCCTCCTTCTCTTCCCCTACCAATCTGGTTTCGGTAGAATCACTCAACAACCACCTCCTCCTCAGGCTTACTGACTCCATCCTTTCAGGGATGGATGATGGCTAATCACCTTGGCCATCTTTGTTAACCCAGCCAAAGCTTTCAACACTGTTTCCATCTCCTGCTTCTTGATTCACTCTCCTCAGCTGGCCTTGCTTCATCGGCCACCAAATGGTTTAAATCCTACCTCATTGGCAAGACCCAATCGGTGAGAATCCTTGCTTCCATCTCCCTCCATTCCCCATCATCACTGGTGTCCTGCAGGGCTCAGTGCTTGGTCCCATACTCTTCTCCATTTTCCTTAATGATTTTCCAACAGCCTGCTCGTCCTCTTCTATCCACCACGTATGCTGATGATACTGTTTTGTAAAGTTCCGTAAAACCCTGCTGCTGTGGAAACCAGCTTACAGCATGATTTCAACCAAGTTCAGCTCTTGTTTGTTTCTTCAGCTTTTTCTAAATGCCAAGAAGACAGTCTCAATGTCCTTTGCACCAGGCAGAGACTCTCTAGGCTCCCAGCCTCTACTACCTTCCACACCCTTGATGGGACCATCTTGGAGGACACCTCCTCATTTAGCTATCAGGGTTTGGCTGGACCAGCACCTCAACTTCTCTGTACATATTGATGCTATCCTGAAGAAACTGCACCCCAAGCTTGGTGCTCTGTACAGGAATCATAGTTGCATCCTCTGACTGCGAGGCACAAAATTGGCCAGAAGATGATACTCCCATCTTTTTACTACTGTGACGTAGTCTATGATGCTGATCCCAAATTTTCCCTGCCCAAGTTGAAACTGTCTTTAACTCCTTCTGCCACTTTGCTGGTTGACTCCCTTCCGCCTCCCACCACTGTGAACTCTATCACTCTCTAACCTTCCTTCCACTGTCTCACATACACATCTCTCACAGTGCCAAACTAACCTCCAAATTCTGGTCTGGGGCTCCTTCCTATCTCTCATCCTCGCTGTCCACTCAACTTCCCCCACCCACTCTCTCAGATCAAATAATGCCTGCACCTTGATGGTCCCTAGCAGCTTCACCCTCATTGGTCACACTAGTTTCACCCATTGTTTCCTAAAATCTGGAATTCCTCCTTCTAAAATACGATATTCCTCCTCCAACTACTCTCTTACCTCAGCCCCACACAATAACCTCTACCTCAGTTGTTCCTGCTTTAACCCTCCTTAATACCTATCCCCAGTTTCTGCCTTCCTGCCATGACACCCCCAGGCAGGGTTCTCAACATCCTGAAGGGGAAATCAGAAAATGCCTACCCTTCTCCTCATATTCAGTTCTTGCCTCTTCCTCTTTCTTCTCCACCTGCCCTTCTAGGTCACCAGTGTGTACAACCTACCCCATCCTTTTTACTCCAACAGCACTTGAATCGACATTGAGCCTGCCTCTGGTACACTCATGCACCATAAATGGTTCAATCTCATTATAACTGTTTTGTATGTTTATATGTCCTTTTGTATTATTATGGACATGTATTGTAATTTACCCAATGTTCCACTACTGTTTATTGTACAATACCTTTGTGTTTCAACTGTTGCACAATCTTAAATTGTTGCATTGTTTGTACTACCCACATACTATTGTAACTGATCATCCTTCATAACCCTATGTAACCTCTATCCCCGGTCGCACCATGAGACAAGCAACTTGTTGTTCAGTGTGCCTCCTGGTGAAATATGTTTAATAAATAAATAAAATAAATAAACAACCACCTCTAGATCCTTTTCCTCCTCAATGGTACCTGCTGCACTCCTCCCAGATGATAACCCCTCCCTGGGTTCTTTGCTCTGAAGTGCAGCACTTTGCACTTTAGCATTGAACCCCAACTGCCACACTTGACCACTCAAGTTTGGTCAGATCATCCCGCAGCCCCTTCCATCCTGCTATGTTGTCCAACACTGTCCACAACTTGGTGTCATCAGTGAACAGACTGATCTTATTCCTAATGCCATGCGAGATGTCTGCTATGAATATCTCAAGCAGCACCAGCCCCATTACCAATCCCTGTGGCATTTCACTCATCATAGCCCTTGGGATAACAGCTCCTCCAAACCATTGCCCTCTGCTGTCTCCCCTGCAGCCAATTCCTGATCCATTTAACCATCTTAGTCTCCACCCCACATGTCAACTTTCCCTCAGGCTCCCATGTGGCACTGAGTCAAAGACTTTGCTGAAGTCCAAATATATGACATCCACAGCATGGCCTTGTCCAATTCCCTCATTAACCAGTCAAAATACTCATCCTGGTTAGTCTGTCAGGATCTTCCTGAGACAAACCCATGTTGATGATTGTCCTGAAGCCCATTGTCTTCCAGAAAGGACACCAGTCCCTCCTTCAGGATTGTCTCCTTCAGCTTCCCCACAATGGATGTTAGGCTTACTGGTCTGTAATTGCCCAATTCATCCTTTGTGCCACTTTTATGCAGAAGTACCATGTGGGCCATTCTTCAGTCATCTGGTATGCATCCAGTGTCCAGGAAGGTATTGAATAGGTCTGCCAGTGGCCCACCCAGGACCTCTGCCATTTCTTTCAGCACCTTGGGATGTATGCCATCTGTTCTACCTCATATCTCTTAGACCTTCCAATACATGACCTCAGTGATCACCCCATCTGTTATACCTCCACCCTCTTTAGTAGTTATCCACTCTTCACCCTCATGAATGCAGAACAGAAGTACTCATGTAATGCTTCTACCTGTTCCAGCCCTTTCTCTGCCCACCCCCATCCTTCATGATCCTCACTATCTGGTCCTAGCAGCTTCTTCTGTCCTGTAAACATGTGAAGAAGTCCTTTTCCCATCCTTGAAGCCCTTTGCCAGCCTCAACTCTCTACATAAAACATGCTTTTTAAGCAATGCATAACCTTTTGTCGTCTATTGAAGAAAATTTAATTCAATAATTCAGAACTCTTATTGTTGCAAAAACATTATGGCCTCTGTTTGCCAGTTCAGCTCTGATACATATGGAGAATGAAGCAGCTGGAACCTCAAATAAATATTTAGAATCTATTTAACAATTAGAGATTTGGTGAATAAAACCCTATCACCCTTAAAGTTTCCACATCAAAACCGCACAGACAAAACAGCATGGTCACTCAACAGCACTGTAAATAATGTGACATAAAGAAGTGCATGGAGAGGATTACAATTCTGTCAAGGAAAAATGTGTGTAGCCAAGCTCAGTGTGCTAAAATATCCATCATGCCAAATGGCGTATTTCTAAACTGCTGGTTCAATGCAATCAGTTATTTTATGTTTTGCTTTTCTGTCCATGCAATTATGGCAGAGTTGTTTTGACCATGCTGTCTTTGTTTCTATGGTTTTGACAGGATAAAGCCCCAGCATATGTAATATAGCTGGTATTAGTTTGGCCATCCTACATGTAAAGCTAACTCAAAAGCATGCCCTTCAAATGTATTATTTACTTTTAAGATGCTGTGTCTCACTAAACCTGCTTTTGACTGCAAGTAACCTTAAATGCATAACGCTTCACAATTGCACCAACATATATTAATTATTTAACTTGCGACAAGGTGTAGGGGGCAATGGGTGACAGAGAGAACTTTACTGTACATCAGGCAACCCACTAATGGTGTGGTTTAATTTACAATCTTTACAGAAACCAACAAACAATACACAAATTAGAAAACAATTCAGAACATAAAGGCAGTATGTCCTCCATCTCTTCAGAGTAATTGCCACTGATCAAATTAGAAAATAATTCAGGACATGAAAGCATTATGTCATCCTTACTTCAGATTTATCTCCACTGATCAGATAACAATTTAAATTCAGTAAATCAAGGCAGGATGGTATCAGAATTAGTATGACATCACATATCCACATTGACATCACAACCAGCATTGTTACAGATGCAGTTGCTAGCAGCAGCCTTGTAGACATGGCTGCTTCCTATTAGGTGGTATTTAAGTCACTCTCATCTCAACATAGCATTCTATACACTTTCTTTCTTGTACCTGTAGAAGAAATGAGGAGAGGGAAATGGAAAACATGATGGATTTAGTAGACTAAGAGAATTGAGGAGGGGAGCTCTACAGGTGGCCAACCTGAATGAGCTAAGGGAAAACACAGGATAGAAAAGGACTGCAAGGGTTTATCAGAACTGTTGCAACAGATTTGGAAAAAGAATGATAGTGCAGAGTCCTTCCAGGTCTGAAAGGGTTCTACCCTATCACACAAGGGGATACCATTTAGTTTCCATGAGTACTTGTTTTTAGCAGCTCTGAATACCAGAACCTTACTTTTACTAAGTTAATTTTTAGTTTCAGAGGGAACATAAGTTTTCCAGGGTTTTAGCTTACAGTTATGACCTACAGAAAATAAAGCTAATATAACAAGATCATTGGCATACACCAGTATTAAACAATGACATACCAAAATAGAGGCCTTTTATGCAGAAAGCTAAGGATTGAAATGTTATACTTCACAGCCATGGGTAGTGCAACTTTGTTTAGCTTTTGAAATTAAATACTTAGATTTTTTTTAATAAATTACCTTGGCTAACTAGAGAGATTTATGATAAGATAATACAGTCTCCACAGTGTTACAAAATCACACATACCCTCACAGTGGAAAGCATCACTGACTATATATGCAAATCACCACAGACTATTATGCTGGTTCACCTTTAAGCAAAATGCATGGTGACAAATGGCCTCTCACACAGTTTGCAAAAGGTGCCAACAGAAATACACAGTCACATGTTTTGTCCTACCAGGACTCATCAGTGTGCCTCTTCTGAATAACCCTCAGTGGAATGAACCAGCTACCCTAAGATGGTCTATCTGGGTTATGTTGTGGTGAACCCAATAAAAACAAGCTAAAGACAAAGAACCTCAGTGCACAAGCACTGAGGTAATGGTTACCCTAAAGGGCATTGGCCAGGAGGCCAAGTTTCAAAGAAATACAAATAACACTTATCCTCACAATGCAAAGCATCATGGGCTATATATGCAAATCACCACAGAATATTATTCTGGTTCAACTTTAAGTAAAAATCCATAGTGCCAAAAGCCCTCTCACAGAGTTTGCAAAGGGTGCCAACAGAAAAACACAGACCAGTGTTTTGTCCTACCAAGACTCATTAGTGTGCTCATCTGTAAACACCCCAGGTGTCACCTAGGATGAAAGGACTCCATTCATAAGGTTTAGACATAACTGCTCAGCTTCACTTTGCAGTACTCTCATCCAAACCTAATGTTCAGAGAATTTTACTCCATAGGAGACACCCAGCAGAGGCCTTTTAAATTATATTATAATCATTTCTTTATAAACCAGAATTTGTTGCAATGGAAATTATGACATCACAAGCAGGAGATTATGACATCACATATAGACAAGATGCAGGTGTTGGTGACATCACAATGGCTATGATTCTGATTTCTGCATATTTCCTTAATGATAGAGAATAAGGGAATGATAAAATCTGGAATTTTAAAAAATACATCTTAAATTATTTATGATTTTTCTATGTTTTCCCAGAGGCATCACATGCTATTTAAAATGCCTACTCAAACCTAACTGATGTTAACAGTGTATAACAGAGCTCTGATTCCATTGAGGGAATCATAGAAATATCTTAAGTTATTTGCCATATGTTATGTTTTGTATCATATGGCTGATTGTTTTAAGTAAAAATGCAAGTTTTGCTAAGAACATGATGCAGTCAGTGAAAAAGTCAGTTTAAATATTTATGCAACTGATAGCGAATGTGGTGGTGCCATCAGCCTGATGTCAGAATAATGGTTCTCACTATCATGACATCCGCAGCATGGTACAAAGCTATGATGTTACTGTTTCCTTAGGGAAGAGTGTTTAGCCATACATTACAATACAGGAAATAGTTAGCTTGTGAATTTAATTAAAGAACAAAATTGTTGAATGACTGCAGATCATACCCTAAGTATGTACTGTATAAGCACACAGGCTTTAATTAAATATACAATTTAAAATTGAATAAGCTTGTAACAAACTTTCAATTTACATTTTGTACATTTCCTGTAACAGTGAATTATGTTGTTCAATCAGATATTTTTGATTTCACTATGCTGTGATTTCTGATATATACTCATGTTTTTATATTCCTCAGAATATCAAGGATGAATAGAAGCTACATCTGCTACATCACCTGCTCATGTTATTACAACTGCACCAACACAGACTTATCTGACCAACCTGTTAAAGGCATTTATCTTCCATTCTATGTTGCCTCTCTGTTCTGACTGTTGTTTCAAACAGTCTGGTTCTATATGCCGTATATAAAGAGCAAACACTTCATACTGTAGGAAACCTATATATTGTTAGTCTTTCAGTCGCTGATTTCATAGTTGGTCTCATAGTCATCCAGATTAATATTGCATATTTTTGAATGGGGAGAAGGCATTTGACAAGCACCTTTGCAAATTTTGGCTTGTTACAGATTATGTGGCCAGCACTGCTTCAATATTCAGTCTTTTTGTCTTATGTGTGGATCGCTATTGCAGAGTAACTCAACCACTTAACTATCTGAGATACGGACCAGAGCTACAGCAACTAGATTGATTTTAGGAGCTTGGCTTCTTTCTTTCCTCTGGATCATCCCTATTACAGTTTTTCCTGATGTGAAAGGTATCAACAGTTCTATTTGTGAAACAAACTTCTGCTGCAATACATACTTTCAAATTCCTGCTGCTATATTAAATTTCTATATCCCATGTTTCTTAATGCTATGGTTTTATGCAAAAATTTTATGACTGTCAGAAAACATTATCAATACAGAGAAAAATGAAAAAATGTTGCTCAGTCACTGATATGAAAAATGTAATGCACAATAAAGAACAACTTGAGACCAGTCCAAATAAACAAAATGCAGACAGAGACCCAGGCCTGCAAGAAGACACAATCGAACATGCTTTACCAGCTACTGCCTCTATGTATTCAAAAAAGAGCACTCTTTTGAATGATGCTATAAACAACCAAGAAGGTAACAATGACTTGTTAAGCCCTCTGAATAGACCAAAAGAGACATTAAATCCTTGCATTACTCACCAATTCACTGCTGATATTCGATTCAAAAAATATAGGAATCAAAGTGTACAGTCAATATTCTGGGATAATGCCAATGATGAAAAAGACAAAGGAAGCATTGACCACAAACACATTGTCAGCAAATATGGTGTTTAGTAGCACTTCCCATAAAAAATATGTAAGAGCAGCCAAGCAATTGGGAGCTATAATGGCAGCATTTATGATATGTTGGATCCCATACTTTGTGACATTCATAATCAGACCACTTTGTTCTTCCTGTGTCCCCAGTGAAGTGCATATGTTCACAGTCTGGCTAGGCTATGCAAACTCTGCATTAAATCCTTTTATTTACGTATGGTCCAATTCAAATTTTAGGAAGCCATTCAAAACAGGTTCATAATTCCTTTATAAATAAGCATATAATTGAACACATATTTACTGCTTTTTCTCAGTACAACAGTCCATAGTTTAAGTTACCTGAAATTCATCTTTATGTCTTTATTCTCTAATTTTGAGCTCATACTTCATGAACTCTAAACATGAGATGTTTCAATTTTGGGCTTGTCAGAAACATATGTAAAATGATCCTTTTAATGAAACATCTGGGACATTTGTCTGAGATGGCACTAGAGTATCAAATGTGATGAGCATATCCAGTGTATAATAAACTCAATGAATATAAAAGAAAGTTAATCTGTTTCAATTTATTGATCTTCTTCGAGGACATCTTCCTCCATTGAGCCACATCACTGGAACTGTAAGCCAATGGTGTCAGAACCACCTGGAAACTTTTGCTAGCTGGGGCCATCCATGTTGATGTGTTTCATCACCACCTATATAATGTGGAAAGATCCATCATGCTTTATTTCTTTCTCCTACTGTCAACAGCTCATTGGATCAATGCAAGTGAAGCAACCCTGTAACACACTATAGAGTACAGATTTATTTCAATTTTTATATTAGTGTTGCTCTGGTAAAAATAAATATACAAGGACAATGCTTACTCCTTGTGCATGTGTTGTTTGGGCCTAGTGTATAATGTTAAGGCCTCAGCACATGCAAAGGCTATCAGGCCTGAGGACACCTCATCCAGGCGATGTTCAAAGTTGTGAACTTGCTTACAAATTAATTCATGAATTCTTCTCATTTTGTGGAGTTAATCTGCTGTGCAAAGTCCAAAACTGATAACTTTACAAAATGAAAAGTTGAAAACTCTGCCCAGAGAATTTGGCACAGAAGCAAAGTTTGCAATGTGTGAAGTTTGTAATTTTGAGATGATGTTTGGTACAGAGGTGAAGTTTGCAATGTACTATGGGACTGGAGGTCACATGTTGCTGAAACAAATTGCATGTCACAAGGATGGTATATTCAGTTGCAATGTTGTGAGGTCAGAGTAGAAGAGAAATGCGTGTGTGTGTGTGTGTGTGTGTGTGTGTGTGTGTGTGTGTGTAAAGAGCTTGTAAAATACATCTCAAAACCAAGCTTTTCAAATCCAGATTGCTCACAAATTTCTTCTTGAAAGCCTTGTGCTGCAATATTTGTGTTTTTCATTGTTTATTTTTGATGATTATTTCCTTTAAAGTAATGGTTTTTGTTTAGTCAACATTTGAAGCAGTGGGGAGGGTAGGTGTACTATAAAGACAAACCAGAAAGATCCAGAGCTTTTTATCTAAGCAGGAGATGTGCGTTATTTTTGGTTTCTCACTCTTTCTTGTTAATCATTGTTTATCTGCAGTGAGTAATTTCTCATTTTATTTAGGGTTTAGTTTGATATGTTTAAGTAAAGTATTTTGTTAAAGTCTTTCTGTAGCAGTTTTAGCTATTTTTAGATATATTTTTCTTAAAGTGACAGTGTTCTGACATTTTTGTTATACTCAATATTAAATTACTCTTGTTACCCCATTATTCAAATCCTTGTTCAGTTAAAAAACCTTTTTGGGTTGTTTTCCTAGTAGTTTTTCAGATACACTGCTGATCCCTGATTCCTATGGGAGGTATTTTCTGCTCCTGGTACTTATTTATACTGTTATGTTAGTTTATTAATTACTGTTTTATGTTAAAAAAATCTTTCTTTTTTTGTTTCATTATGTATTATTCACATAGTATTTTTCAGATCACACTGCTGATCCCTGATTCTCTAGGGAGGGTGTTATCTGCTGCTGGTAGTTAATAACTTGTTTCGCACTTTACCCCTGTTGTGTATTCGTATTAATCCCTGTAGTGTTTTTTTTTTTAGATCACACTGCTAATCCTTGATTCCCCAGGGAGGTGTTGCCTGCTCTTCAGACTTATTTGTACTGCAGGCTTTTGTAATTTCCATCCCAAATCAACTTACAATTAGCTTATAGGAATGACAGGGTAGAGATGCTCCACTAAAGGAGGAAGTGCCGTGCTGTAATAAAGAAATGTTCACTCATCGGGGGCAAAATAAGGCTACAGTTAAAAGAACTATGGCTGTGGCAGTGTGTTCTGTTTGCTCAGGGTGGTTGTAGCAAAGAAGTAGTTGGCAGCATTGCCATTAGTGTAGTCACATTTTTGTGCCAGATCTGTGGCATCCATGCTGGTGGGGATGTGGGAGATGACAAGAAAAGCAGCAGTAAACCATCCATGGGACATGTTTATTGCATAGGTTGCAAGAGACCACACTAACCCTAAAACTAACTCTAATGTCCAATATGATAACACTCCAACTTTAATGAGCCATAACGTCACCAGTCTTTGGAGTTAAGGAACATTCTACTTCAAACAAGGGTCTCAATGTACTACAATATTAACATGTAATACCCTTTAGAAAAATTAATGAGTGTGCACAACACCCAAAATCACCATCCAAAATGACCATGGTGCCAAATCCACAGTTTAAGATTGACAATCATCAAAAATACACAAATATTCATCCCCTCTTAGACTACAGTGATACCAAGTTTCAGAGAAATTCAACAGAATGTGATCATGCTTATGCCTAGCAAACCCAAAGGGGTAGTTGGTGGAAGTCATTTTGACCCAGCCTCGATCTTTGTGTACCCCAAGGAGAAGGTAGAGGCAAAGTTATGAATGGTGAGCATCCTATTAAATAGGAATACTCTGCAAATGATCCATGGAGGTGAATTTTGTGACTTAGCTTTAACTTTGCCTGTAAATTGAAACTGTGCAGCATCTCTGATCCACAGAAGGCTTTAAAGACCTTCCTTAAAGTAAAACCTAGGTAAGACAAACAGCATGCATCAAAAAGTGATTCAAGCCTCTCCTGCTCCTTCTTCTGGTCCCAGCATGTCATCATTCCACTGCTCCCTGAGAACTCTTGTGTTGGCATCAGAACCTGCTCTAACTTGTCCAATGGAAAATCAAGGACAAGTCTTCCCAATCATCAGGAGCAAAACATTGTCATTCAGGGACACATAAAGAACCCTGGTTAAAGACTTCTTCTGTTGGTTTTGGTCTCCTTTAAATGTAAAAGACTGAGGTGAATCCAAAGACATGGTCTGCACCCAAAACCCTTGGTTCTGTCGTCCTCCCTTTCAACTGTCTCTGAGACATCAAGGTCAGGTTTTGGCACTGGCTTGGTTCCATTTTCAGCAAACTCTCAGCTGATAACATAATTGGGTGACGTCCATTGACAGTTCTACCATCAGCACCTCCAATGGAGGTTGTCAGTGCTCAGCTCTTGTTACAGACAATGCTAAGTATGTTTTCTCAGCTGTTGCCATATGCTCTTCTGTTGATGCTTACCCTTTACCATTGCCTATCACCCCACTGACATCATCATTGACACTGGCTTTGGTATAGCTTTGTTAACACAGATGGTTGAACCTCATCCTTTTCAATTGATGTTTTACCATTGAAATCAGTTTTCTGCAGTGAACCCTCCACTCTTGTCTTGATGCCTGAAAATGATAATGAGGAGGAGATGGAGTAGAATCCTGACATTATGAAAAGGATTATGATGAGAAACAGGATGATCTGCCCCACCTGATGCAGTGGACTCCAGTTCCACCCTCTTGTTGCAGTGAGGACAAAATACAATCATCATTCCCTTCCTGAGGATACTCCTTCCAGGTTTTACTCAGGCAACTACAAGATAAGCTGGACTTTCCTGCTGAAAATAAGACTCTTCCAAGTAACAATTATATGAGTTTCTGAAGGCCCTTCATTGCCAACTGTGGATATTCCTCTAATTCATTCTTTTACCTTAAGGCAGTGTTTTACATATTATAATGTGTTGCACAATCTGCATGCATGTGACTCAACTGTAATTTATTTTATTTTATTTTAATTTTTATATTTATAATGTATTTTATTTGTATTACTACGTCACCTATAATATGTACTCTTCACTTGCACATTCTGTATTGTTTTCCCTCACCTACCACCCAGGATGCATCTGGAATGAGCTGTTACCAAGTTGGTATGTCTTTCTTGCCAACATAGTTTTAAATAAATGGATTAATTCTAAATTTTGAGGGTGCAACCACTGGAACAAGAACAGATGGAGTACACACACCAACTGAGCTTAAAATCTTTATTAAACCTTAGAAAATCATGGAGCAAACTCCCTATTATTTTCCCATCAATTGCAACGGCTTTATCAGCTACACTGCTGATGAAGTCACCACACCGAGCGATACATAGGGCCATTGTTCTATGTTTTCTAGGCTTTGATAACATTTTTAAGCTTGGATGGTGTGTATATGCTCTTCTGTTTCTTGTTCCAATGTTTCCTACCTGAGCAGCACCTTTATTTATTTATTTATTTATTTATGCATTCTCAGATTACAATCCAGTCAATCAGAGAATGATTTTGGGAATGAGGATTGTAGCAAGTGGATTCGTTTAGCAGCTGGGTAAGGTTGAGAAACTCTATTTTTGAAGTGTGGGCCCTGGAGGAAGAGGCTAATCAGTACAAGCTGAAGTAGCCCAGCAGAATCAGTTCCCCCTTAGAGGCTATGTCAGGTAAGAGAGCTATGGTAGAGATGAGAGAGCTGCTAGCTAAATGTGGAGAGGCATACGGCACCCCTATAAATAAAGAGAGTAAAGTTGGTAGGGTGAGTTGGGCCAGAAAATTCATGGAGCTAGGGCAAGCTTTCTTGAAAATGACTGACCATGAGAGAGGGTGCTTAGTCACTTCACTGAATGGCTCCCATTTGATCAGGTTACCAAATACAAATATCTGGGCATTTAGCTGGACCCTCACGTATCCTTCTCAGCACACATTGATGCCATTACCTCTAAACTATGCCCCAAACTTATCATAATGTATTGCCACAGAGACCCTCTCCTCTACCTGACTGACGTGAATTGTCTAATGCTCTGCCCCCAAACACCCCATCCTGGATAGATACCTTACATAACTCCTTCTCCTATTTTGCAACAAACCCTCCCCTTTTATACTCACCACTGTAATCTTTACTGTCTTCTTGGACACACCAAGCTGTCCCACAGACAGTACATACACTCCATCAATCTCATATCTAAATTTTGGTTTAATATGTTTCCTACCTAATGGAAACTCTGTCCCCAGACTCTCAGTCCCCTTATGATTTGAGGCATAGAAATGGAAGATATTTCACTGTTCCCATCCATCCTCATCAGATGGCAAAGCCATCTTCTCCTTCCAGTTACCCAGTCTATGGAACAAACTCTCCTCCCTCATCAGGAACTCTCTTTCATCCTGCCATCAAGCAACAGCTGTGTCTTACTCCCATCTCTATCACAACTGAACCAATCCATTTCTGTCTACTGGCTTTCTTGATCTCTGACTCTAAAGCACATATGAAGCAGCTCTTGACACCATGCAGCTCTCTGTGGTCAACATCAGCATGTATGTCTATTGAAATGTAATCTTATCATGTGTTTAAAGTTATTGATCTGTAATTGCTCTTCTACCTACTGTTATCAAATCATGTTGTATCACAGCTTATTTTAAGTAGTTCATGTTTTGTATTTCATTTTCCCCTTCCCCAGATTGCACCTGGAATCAAGCCTCGGCTCAGTGTGCCTTTCCCCTGCCAAATGTTAAATAAATAAATAAATGAAAAATTAAATAAACATTTCTTTCACTTACTACAGAGTCTGGCGTTTTGTTAAGATGCATTGTCCCTCTCCTAGAAGTGGAATACCTGTTTTCTTTCATCTGTTCCTCTGATCCAAAGGGTTCTAGTCAAGCTGATGGTGGACTTAGCCACTCTAATTCTAGGGGCCACATTTTGTTCCTTCTGCAACAGAAGCAGGAGCCCCTGTCCTGCTTCACCTATAAGAAGAGTTCCCTCACAGGAGCTTCTCTGAACCTCCATGCCAGGCTTCTGAGAACACAGAACTCTCCCTCTTCAGAGTTTCCTCCTGCTGTTTCAGCAGTTCTGCTGGTGACTCTTAAGTCAGCCACTCAGTATGCCTACTTCTAAGAATGGAAATATTTCATGGTCTGGTGTGCACCTCATCAGCTGGACCCATTTACATGTCCAGTCTGTCATATTCTGGATTATATCTTGTCCCTTTTGAACTCAAAACTCTAGTACTCCTTGATGAATGTGCACTTGGCTGTGGTTTCAGCTTTCATGCCGTCACTGGTGGCAAAACAGTTACCCAATTTGAGGTGTACTGCAGATTCCTTAAAGGGATCATGGTGCTTCACCCCCACCCATCCATTCAGTCTATGACCCAGCACTTGTGGGGAGTCTCAACATGGTCATGGTGACCCTTATGGTGCCTCCCTACCAGTGATATGCAATTTCTCTCTTTAAAATGCTCTTTGTTGTGGTCATTACTTCTGCAAGTAGAACTTCTGAATCACAAGCTCTAGTTGTGAGCCCCTCCCTTAATTTTTTTCCACAAGGATTAGGTTACTTAAAGACCTATCCTCATTTTTTCATTCACTAAAACTAGTTTCTCCTCACACACTGAATCATACTATTGACCTTCCCTATTATTTTCAGCTCTAGGACAGTGGGTACATCAGCTCCATATGCTTCATGCCTACAGGGCAATGCACTGGTACCTTGATCGTACTAAGTGTTATAGAAAATTCTCTCTACTATTCATGTCTTTTCCCCAGAATGGTGAGCTCCCTTGTTTCTAAGCAATGCCTTGCCACATGGTTGGCACCCTGCATTACTGTATGTTACCAGATGCACAGTAAGCAGCTTCCCAGTCCTGTGCCAACTGCACTCATGGTATGACCACTTCTTTGGCTTATTTTCACAGTACTTCCACTGTTGACATCTGTGCTGCTGCCATTTGGAGAACTGTTCATGTATTTTTAAACACTACAGTCTGGACATTATGTCTCATACAAAGTGTAGATTTTGGACTTATGGTTCTGCAAGTCCTCCTGTCATAGGGTCATTCTATCCATTATGCCCCCATGGTACTTGGTACTGATTGGGAATAGTTCCAGGGTGCTGTTCAGTGGAGGGAGAGGTCCTGAAAAAGACAGAACAGTTATTTACTGTAACAGTAGATCTTTGAGAGTATCTCCTCCATTGAGTCACAGTGCACCCTCCCACCATCCCCTTTTTATTCTCTGGTTTCTTCTTGAAGTATTGCCTACTTTCACACATTCATTCTTCTTCCTCAGCCTGAGTATAATTTATCTCAGGTTCCATATCCTCTACCCTGTGCCTGGTTCTGGTCCTGGTGGCCTTAGTCACTGCCGATCTGATAATCATCTGAGCTTGTCTCCAGTAGGGAACTAAAGCATAATGGGGCCACCACATTATGTAGGCAGTAATGATGCATGTCAGTATGGACAGCCCCAGCAAGCAAATGTTTCTAGGTGGTCCTAACACCAATGCATTATGTTTCCAGTGGTATGGCTCGGTGGAGGAGATTCTCAAAGATCTACTGTTATGGCAAGTAACAATTTTTTCTTTGATACTCTTTTGTAGATTGGCAGACACTATCCAAGAAAATATGGTGTATTTGGGACCTGCATTCTTTTCTCAAAAGGTTTTGCAGTTGATAAGATTATACTGGTGTTTTTCGCAAATCAGTGCATGCATTTTCCACAATGATATATCTTTGAAAGGGCTTCCAATATAAGGTTCTCTAATGGAAAGAAGGGACAATACTCAAATGTCTTGCATTTCTTCTAATGTAGTACTGAACTCGTAAATAACTCAAGTAGTAGCTAGCTGAATTCCAAATTTAGTCTTAAAGTTGTCAAAGTTGAATAGATAAAAATTTAACAAGGAAACCACAGTTCACGGTCACAGTGCATTAGATTAATACCAACAACTAGGGAAAAACCCTCACACTCACACTGCAGGTCCAATGCTGAGACAAAACACGTTAGTGCTAAACAGCGAGACTTGGAGGAGGGGTCCGTTGTTGTTCTGCGTAGTTTGCTGAAAATAAATGTGTCTCAGCATTAGACCAGTAGTAAGAATGAATGTTTAATGGTTGTTGATTTCCATATAACTCTTATGGTAGAAAATTCCATTCACTGCTGCAAGTTGACATAGCAGACAGAGATGCCATGGATCATTCCAGCAGGATGGGCTAATGATCACCTGCCTCACTAGTAACCTGCCAGCCAGAGGAAAAAGAAGGAAGACAGGGAGAGAGCTTGGTAGGGCTCCGGGCAATAGCCAGTCAGAGCCCAACTATGGCTTCTTTTCTCCATGACAGCCAATCAGGTGGACTGCATAAGAGCAACAGAAAGAACAGAGGGCGTACAAAAGGACTAGATCATCAAGTGGCTCCCCTGCTAAAAAACAATGCAAAAGAGACATCACAATGGAGTCAGCCCAATGAGACTGCTGGCAGCTGGGCACTCTGCACCACAACAGAGAGACAGGAAAGCATTGAGGAGGTAACAAGGGCCTAGACTCTTCAGGCATTAGCAGGAAGAAGAGGAGGACTAGTAAGTTCAGCCTAACAACTGTGGTAGGTGTCTTATTAAACTAATGTTGTAGTTCATACTGCACAGAAGTGAGGAAAGTGAGGGCTCAAAACAATTAGGGAATAGGTAGAACAATTCTATCTAGGTAGTTGTAAAAAGGGTTTTATAGTAAGGGTAACAAATAAAGATGGGGATTGGTGAAACATCCTGTCTAGAGTAAGGGTAAAAAGGTTTGGAATCAAATGGGCAAGAACAGGCAGGGTAGTAAATAGACATGCTGGGAAAGGAGCAATGCAGTGGCTGTTGAGTGGCTGTTTTCAGGAGACTTTCTGGAGACTGCAGTGCTGACCCATCTGCATGCACCTTGCTGTGCTGAGGGAGGAGATTGCTAGACTCCAGGTCAAGTTGGCCAGGATTTGGGGATCTTTCCCACCAGGGACCAACAAGTCCACCACCACTGCCTCAAAGGGTGTTAAGGAGGAGGAGGAAGATCGGCTGGACTACAGTGGACACAGGAAGGATGAGGGTGGTGCATCAAAGACACAGATCCCTATAGTTCCACTACACAATTCCTACACCACCCTGGTGGAGTGGGACTTCCCATGGAGGCACCCATAGTAGTGACTAGGAGGATGTGGGGACTTCTGTGGTGGAGTAACCAGGAGGGTGGAAGAGTACCCCAGAGGAGAAGGAAACAACTCCAGAAGGGGGACTCTATTAAAAGAGGATAGATTTGGGGCAGGAAGGGAGGGTGATTGGGAGGTTAGGTGCCACCGGTGCCACGGCTTGGAAAGAAGGAAAGCAGATCCTGAGGATTACTAGGGTAGCAGGATAGGAGGGAGAGTTGGATGTCATTTTCCACCAAGGGACTAATGACCTGGCTAGGAACAAGGTTAGGATAGTGCAGAAGCAGTTCAGAAAGTGGGAAGAGTCTTAGGCAGGTAGCATGCTCAGTGATCTTTTCTTAGGTACTGCCTGTATGATGGGGAAGATAGGTGATCTGTACTAGGAGTTTCAACCAATGGTCAAGGAGTGGTGCCGAGGTGAGGGATTTGACTACAATGAGGACAGGGTCTCACCTGAAGGATAAGAGCTTATGCAGGGAGATGGTCTGCATCCATTTGAGAGGGGACCCAGGTTCTCAGTGAGTGGCTTAAATGTTACATTTTTGAGTATCTAAGCTAGCCAAGGGTGGTGGTAGTAGGAAGCAGGAAACATAAATTGTCTTCCCACCCACATGCTAAAGTAGTCAGTAGGGAGAACCCAAAGGAAAACAAATCCTCAAGGTTACCTCATGCAAGAGAAACAAACAGTAGAAATAAAGAGAGATGGGAATGAGGGTTGAGGCTGTAAGGAGAGAAGGTGGGGTCTGACAAGCAGGGTGGTAGCAG
Organism: Neoceratodus forsteri; assembly: GCA_016271365.2. Classification (NCBI taxonomy): domain Eukaryota; kingdom Metazoa; phylum Chordata; order Ceratodontiformes; family Ceratodontidae; genus Neoceratodus; species Neoceratodus forsteri. The sequence continues at coordinate 1,026,670,943 of CM028129.1, forward strand.
AATTTGGGTGGCCTTGTGCACAAATGCTCAAAGTCTGGGAATAAATTTCTGGATCTAATGGCCATTAGGGCAGAGACTGACCTGACATTGTCACGATTACTGAGTCATGGTGCAGTAAGAACTATGACTGGGACATAGCCATACCAGGCTATACTTTTTTCTGGAAGGACAAGGTGGGTAAAAAGGGGTAGCAGCGGATCGTTACATGAGGGATAGAATGAAAATCACAGAGATACAGAGAACACAGGAGAGGCTGAGGTACTATGGGTCACCCTGGAGACAGTGAATTGAACTGCTATTCACACTGGCATGATCTACAGACCTTCATCATTGGGGGTGAATAGGACCTAGTAGAAGCCATCTATAAGATGGTAAATAAGGGGAGGTGCTGCTGGTGGGGAACTTTCATCTGCTGGATGTAGATTGGAGCATCCCAGCTGCAGCTTCAGCAAGGAGCAGGACATCCTGGACTCCTGCAGGACATATTTCTCAAGCAACTAGTAAAGAAGCCCTCTCATGAGGGAGCAATATTGGATCTTATACTCACTGATGGAGATAGTGTTGAGATGACACATGGTGGCCACCTGGGGACCAGTGATCAACGTATGTTGTGATTCAATATAAGAAGTGTGGCAGAAGTGAACCTGACAAAGTCAGGGTCCTGGACTTCAGGAGGGACAGTTTACAAAGATGAGGAAATGCATCAGGTATGCCCTGGCAGAGGAGAGGACTTGGGAGGAGAGGAGGAATAGTGGGCAAAACTAAAAGTGGTAATACTAAGGCAACAAACTCTACATCAGACAAGTAAGCAAAGCAAAGGAAAAAGGACTGCTATGGTTCTCAAAAGAGGTGAATGGGAAGGTAGAGCAAAGAAAAATAGCATTCAGGAGGTATATGGAGATACAGAGGGAGGAGTATAGGGATGTGTATCAGAAGAAGAAGAGGAAGGCATGGAAAGCAGTTCAGAGTGCAAAGGCACAAATAGAGGAGTAAATAGCTCAGGCAGTAAAGAAAGGGGACAAGACTTTCTCAGGTATGTACTATAACTGAAGGAGAAGCACTAGGGAGGGATTGTAAGACTAATGAAGGAAGGGCGTGAAGGAGACTAGGAAAAAGCAGACATTTTGAATAAATACTTTGTTCAGCATTTATGGAGAAAAGGGAAGGAGAGGACTACAGATACATGTTGTGGCACCAAAGGAAGGGAGGTGGACACTAGTCCATTTACAGAGTAGAGTCCTGAAGGCACTCACAAATCTGAAAGTGGGAAAGGCAGTGTGGCCTGATGGGATAAACCCAAGGATATTGGGGAACTCAGAGAGTGCTGGCTGCACTTCTTACAGTTCTATTCAACCACTCACTGGAGACGGGAGTGATCCCAGAGGACTGAAGGAGGGCAGATGTAGTTCCACTTCACAAAAATGGAAGAGGGTGGAGGCTGGCAATTATATGCCAGTCAGCGAGACTTTAGTGGTAGGAAATTAATGGAATCAATACTGAAGGAAAGGATTGTGCAATATCTTGAATCCAGTGGCTTAGAAGATCTGAGGCAGCATGGATTCACTGGGGAAGGTCATGTCAAACCAAACCTGATAGATCAGTGTGAAGCTGTGGATGTGGCCTACCTAGATTTCTAAGGCTTTGACACCATTCCAGATAGGAGACTCCTGCACAAGCTCGGCAGCTTGGGGTGGGTCCAATGTGGCAAATGGGAAATAAATTGGTTGGGGTTAGGTGACAGAGGGTGGTGGTAAATGGAGTTCCCTCTGTGGGAGGGGGGAGAAAGGAAGGAAGGAGGGAGGGAGGGAGGGTGGGTGGGTGGGTGATCAGTGGTGTGCCACAAGGATCAGTACTAGGATTGGTCCTGTATGACGTATTTATCACGTAGACATTGCAGAGGTGCTAGAAAGGAAGGTATGCCTTTTGTGGATGACACTGATCTGCACAGGTAGACACTCTGGGGAGTGCGTGGATAAAATGAATATGCATCTAAGAAAGTTTGAGGAGGGTCAAGAGTGTGGCAACTAAATTTCAATGTGAAAAGTGCAATATAATGCACTTGGGGTGCAGAACCTGGGGTGGAGTACAAAATGGGGGAGTGGTATTCATGTCCACCAAACAGGAAAGAGACATAGGGTAATCATATCTGATGACCTTAAGTTGGTCAATCAATGTGACAAGGCAGTGGGAGAGCCAGTGCCATGCTATGGTGCATAGGGAGGTTTGTGATACTGCTGTATAAAACACTGGTGAGACTGCACCTAGAGTGCTGTGTCCAGTTCTGGAGACCACATTTCTGTAAGGACATAGACAGAGTAGAGGCGATCCAGAGGAGGCAACTAAAATGGTACAGGATCTGCATCAAAGGCTCTATGAGGAGGGAGTGAAAGATTGTAAATATGTACACCTGGAGGTAAGAAGGGAGAGGGAGATATGAATGAAATTTTCAGATACCTCACAGGTATAAATAAGGTTCAAGAGGGAAGCCTTTTTCAGAGAAAAAGATGCCCAAGAATAAGAGGTCATGCTATGAGGTGGGGGGAGGCTCTTGGGAGATGTAAGGAAGTACTTTCACAGATGCCTGGAACAGCCTCCTGTGGAGGTGGTGGTGGGGGCAAAAACTGTAGAGGGTTTCAAGAAGTCATGGATAGGCATAAGGAAACCTCAGTGGTAAGAAAAGTGGCGGGGGCAGAGATCAAGTAGGGCCTGCTGTGTTACAGTAGATATGGAAAATGGGCAGAGCAGACTAGGTGGGCCAAGCAGTTCTTATCTGCCATCAATTTCTATGTTTCTACTATTTCTATGTTTCTGTTTGTATGCCAGGTCCTAAGATATTGGTTTATCCACCCATGGGTAGATTATGGTTATTTAATATTTGGGAAAAGTTGTATACTTTTGTCTTATGGCCTACTAATGGTGTGACATTCTGCATGCTTTAATTGTAGTTTTTAAGAAAATAGAAACTGGTTCATAGGGGTGGTAAATCTTTATTGGTAGTGTTAAGATTAGCTGGCTAACGGATTTGTGTATTTTTGTTTCTGTCAAGCTAGTGGAAGCTCTTCTGGTCTCGACCATGAAAAGCTGCTCACTTTGTGCATCACAGAAATACATAGAATGCCTGATAAGCCTATGTAGCAAGTGAAAAAACAAGGCACCGTAAGTAAATGAGTGACAAAATGTAATCACAGCAACAAAACCAGTATGGTCACTTTAAATGGTGTCCTATTTAAGAGTGGTGGATATGAGGTGCATCCTCCTGATGACGTGGACTATTGTGAAACCGGTAGAGGTTGTGTATCTGTACTGCAGGGCAGCTCATTATTGTAATTTTGTTGCTGTGATTACATTTTTCACTAGTTTATTTGCGGTGCCTTGTTTTTTTCACATGTTACTTGACCTCCTAGTGGCACACTTGTGTATGGAGCTGAGGATCTTCTGCTACCTGGTAAGCCTATGCCAGCTTTTTCTGGAGGAAGCATATAATTTCTGTCATTTGAAACATTTTTAGTTCTTCCAGATGATTTCTTTATTTTATTTTCAGTGGCCCTGATATTCAGAAATGCACCAGGCAATGGCACATGTGGTGGTGCAGCACAACTAGGGTTGTGCTGGCAACCCAGGGACATATTCAAAGGAGATGAGCCATGGTGCATCTCTGAATATAGCAGGTAATGCACACAGTGCAAACAGGATGCACCTGCACATCCCCAGACAGGGCTGAATACCAGGAACGGGAACTGCGCCAGCACAACAGAGTTACGCTGTGCTCAAATCCCAGATATTCAGCCTGCAATATGAAAATGGGGCCATAATGTATGCAAGGCACAAACAGATCCATTTGCATATCATTACCACCATGTTTGCATGAGTTGTGCAGGCAGGCCAGAGAAATGCTTATGGTGCCCTGCGCAGCATGTGGTGCTGCCAAAAGGGTCTAGTGGTGTCCCCACCCGTAGCCACGATCACTGATGAAAAACAGTGTAAACAATCCCTGGTCATCCAGTGGCATGCCTCTCTCCCCGTAGCCATGATCATGGTTAAATACCCATTGAAACATACCCTGTTAGTCCAGTGGTACCCTCTTCCTCCTGTGGCCCTGATCATCGAGGCGTAACTGTCAAACCCACCCTGGTGGCCCAGTGGTTCCCCATCCATTCCCAGAACACTGATCCACCTCTACATGTGGAGCACCGGTCCCTGAAGCCATGGTGGCATCCACCACACAGGACCCCATGCCACCCAGCTCCCCCATCTTTGGTGGGCAGCAGCAAACCCACCCTCCATACCTCCGCAGCTGCTGCCAAATCATGGAAGTCAGAAAGAGCTGTAGCAGTCATTCACACATGCGAATGAGTTCATTCCTTATTTGTAAATGACTGCTACGGGAGTAATGATCGCCCATTGGTCCACAGTGTGGAATAATGGGCTGACAGCTGCTGCTATACACTGTCATTCAGTGGGCAGCTGCTGAGGTATGTGAGTGGGTTTGCTGCCCACCAGAGATGGGGTGGAGCTGGGTGGGCAGGGGTCTCTGTGGGTGGGGGTGCACATGGCTACCAGGGACTGGTGCTCCTCATGTAGGGGCAATCAGTGTTCTGGGAAGGTGGGGAAACCCATGGGCCACCACAGTGGTTATTATATTTTATTTTGGCTATTGGGGGCTACAGGTGGGGTGGGAGGACTGCTAGACCACCAGGGCTGACTTTGACATTTGCATCTCGGTGATCGGGGCTATGGACATGAGAGGGGTACCACTAGTCTACCAGGGCTACGTGATTGTTTTATTGGCCACTGGGGCTGCAGGAGGGAGGGAGGAGGGGTCCACTAGACCACCAGGGATGTTATGGGTGCTTCTGCAAAGTGACCTGGGTGGGTAGGTGGCCACCCACGACTGGCGGCTGCTGTATTGCACCTTGCAGTACAGCAGCTCACCTGTTGGTGACCACCATTTGAGACTTTTTTTCCCAGCTCAACTCTACCCAGCAGTATTCGGTGCATCTCAGAGTTGTGGCGCATGCATTGCACATCCTGGGCTGCATATCAGGATGTGGCACATATGCATGGGCACACCCTGAAGTTGCACTGCATACATTATCTATGCATCCTGGGACATCGGGACATGTGCTGAACAGGTCCTTCATTTGAATATTGCCCTGGGTGCATATCTGGGGTTGCACTGGCACAACTCAGTTGCACCAGGCCAAACCCTTGGAATATCTGGGCCAGTTCATACAAATAGTTTTTATCTTGCCAGCTTTGCAGACATAATGAAGAATAGTAGGGAGGACAGAAAGAAGAAATGTGTTCCTACTAATCATAATTTCCTTTTCTGTTTGTGCCAATATTGTCATTTGGGTAATACATATTGGTACTGAGATGCACACTAGCATAGTGGTACAGTCCAAAGCTGTCAATCAACATAGAGCCTTAGGCACATGAGGATTCTGAAAGCAGCAGTTAATCAGTCCCCTTGTCCATGCAGTATCTATACACACCTGTGCACTACCAATCTTCATGTCGCCCAGCTCAGTAACTCTCTCTCCACAATCAAAATAACTTGCTGACATGTAAATGTAAATGATACAGAATATCCCATGATAAAAAAAACAAATGAATAACATACCTCATTTGAAGCTCTGTCTGAAATGATCTTGCTGAGTAACATTTCAGTCATATCTCTTGAACATCAGGCCACTGATCCTTGGACATTGCTGGCTTGCTGCTAGCAACACTTGCAACATGAAGAGGTTTAGACATCATTTAGCAGTGAATATAACACAAGTGAACAAATAAAGCACTAACTTTGAGTGGTGAACCACCAATCAATACTCAAAATGGTAACCTTATAACCTATGGACTTGGAAAGTCTAATACAATATAGAGTGGTCCATGGCGAACAGACAGTTTCTGATGTCCAGCTATAATCACAGGCAAGTTATTCCCCAGCATTGTTGGAGCTAACAGAAAAGTAAATTATGGTAAGTATGAAGGAATTTCTCCTTTCAGTATCACTTCATGTTGATAATGGGAAGTTCATTTGTATGGGACCCAATAAGAAGCACCTATTCCAAAACTGGGTGGGAAGAATATTGTCCCATATATAACAGTACGGGCACATTTGCTAATAACCACCTGTAAAACTCTGTGCCAGAAGGTTATATTGGCAGAACTGTGTAATCTGTAGTGCTTAGTAAATGTGTGAACAGAGGACTGCTGAGCCCTTTGCACTGTTCCAACACAGAGATCTCTCCTCTCTACCCAGGATGTAGCAAGAACCCTGGTTTAATGGGCCTTGATCAGAGCAGGTGTATTTTCTGCTCAGTTGCAAACACTTGGTGATGCAAGCCTCACCCACCTGACTATGGTGGCCTTTGTAGCCTTTCTGACCTTTTGCCACTCCAAGCAGAATAAAACACTTCACATTTTCTAAAGTCCTCTGTCCTCTTTAGATACATTTCAATTGCACTGCAAAATCCATCTTATGAAATTCTTTTCTGTTGGATTAGCCAGCTTAGGACAGAAAGATGATAGACAAACATTCTGATTTACATGGAAGGCTGTAGTAGCTTAGCACAAAAGATAGAACCATTCTCAACACCACCTTCTTTATGCATTATAAGGTAAAAGTCTTTATGGAAAGAACCTGAAGTTCGCTAATGTATCTTCTTGAACAGGTAGCAATCAAAAGCACACCTTGCTGGATAAAATGTCCAAAGGCACTGATGAAAGCAATTAAAAGGAACTGCACAGGGCGTGCAACACCAAGTTCAGATCCCAGGGTGGTACCGAAATGAAAAGATGGCTGACTTCTGCTCATACCCTTGAGAAAACAGATAACATCCAAGTTGGCTCCTAGGGACATACTCATGGGTGTTCCAGCATTGCTCCAAAAGTGGACACCTGCTTTACAGAGTATTCAGAGCCATACCTTTTCTATCTCCTGCCTGCAAACAATACAATATCTATATGACCATATCCATGGATGGCCTGACACTTCTCTCTGTGGCTCAAACAGATAAAGTATTCCACACATGGTCATCAACAGCAGACGTGGAAACTTTCTTGGAGGCCATTAGGGTATCTACTACTTTCTTGGAAAAGCTCTGTTTCAGTTGTCTCCTCTTATCATGACTCAGGCTGCCAACTGCATTGCCTCTATGTGATGCAGAATTGACCTTGCCTGAGAAAGTCCACTTGAAGTGGAGTTGCCTGGTGAGGCAAGGTTTACAAGGTCTGAGAAACATGGCCTTCTTGGCCACTTTATAGCAATCAGGAGGAAGCTTCTTCCTGGCTGACTTATTTTTGTATTACAGTACCTTGGGAACTAGTGGTTGAAACAAGTAAGCTCTGTGAGAGTCCCATTGCTGTGACAAGGTAGCCATGGCATGGGGTCATAATGTTGCAAGACATTATGCTGCATGCATACATCGTGCTGCTAGTACAGTGTGATATATTGCATGCAGCATAATTCTTGTTTATGTGGAGGGTCCACCCCACACACACACACACCGTTATGGTGGGCTGTGCCCTGAACCCTCCCAACTAATATATCTAACTCCGGGGGGTAAATATCAACACAAAGTATGAAAAACAAGAAAATGTTCATAGGTCTTGGACAGGAAATTGAACCCAGTCCCAAACACTCAGCCGGCTTCCTTTCCTGCTAGTGGCTCATCCATTTGAGCCACAGCAACTGCTCAGTGGAAATCCATCCCAACAGAGGTATTATCCTCTGCCTGCGACAGTGAGAGTGTGCAGTACTGCACACAGAACCATTTGTGGCATTGCACCCTTGCGCTGTCTTATACTGTGCTGTTGCAGTTTTCAGGGTTTAGTCATATGCTATTGCCTATGACATATTGACACCTTTGCCCGAGGACAACAATAGTTTCTAGTGAAGAACCCTCGGTGCCTCACCATTTTCCTTGACACAAAAATGTTGAGCTGAGGATGACTGAACCTTGGCACAGAAGATCAAACACCTCCAAATTCAGTGTCCTTTCCTCTGGATGAAGTCTTTCTACTTATCTACTCGGCCTGCACATTTCATTCCCCTGCCAGGTGAACTGCAGAGAGAGCAAGAAGATTTGTCTCTGCCCACAGCAGGACCTCGGTTGCTTCCATTAGCATACTTAGGCAGCTTGTGCCACTTGATTTATTATGCATGTCATGATAACAGAATTGTCTGACATTCACTGCATGGCTCTGGATTGCACATGGCTCTGAAAGTGCAGCAGAGCTAGATAACACTGCTCTCATTTCCAGCATGCTTATCTGGAGCTGCTGCCCCAGTGGATCCATACCCACCAGACCAAGACTTGGTCCAGGGTTGATCCCAAGCCTGACAGGCTGGTGTCAGTAATTACAATCAGTTATTGAGGTACTTTCAGGAGAGTCTCTTTGCAGAGGTTCTCAAGGTTCACCCACCATGCCAGTGACTACAGCACCAACTGTGATAGCAGAATATTAGCCTTGTAATTATCCAAGGCAAAGGACCATACCTCAAGTATCTTGTTCTGAAGAGGCTATATACTGTATGAAACTGTGCCCACAGTACTAGCTCTATTGCTGCAGTCATCAGTACTGAAATCTCCAGAAGCCTGTGAACAGAAACCACCAACTGGGATCTCGGTCACTGAATTTTCAAAATTAAGGTCTGCTTTTGGCTGAGGAAAGGAACACCTTCTCCTCATCTATCTGAAACACTACCCCTAGAGCTCAAACCTCTAATACAGTATTGAGGAGCTTTGTTCCCAATTGACAACCCAACCATGCATTTCCAGAAACTCCAAGGTCCTTGTCACTGACCTCTCCAATAGTCATGCAGTTGAAGCCTGGATGAGCAGGTTGTCCAGGAAGAGGTATACATGATGCCCTTCTACTTCAACAGCACCAATACAACTGTTAGTATATTTTCCCTATTCACTGGCCAGGCCTCCTTCATACTGACTCCAACCCTGTCACCCTGCTTCTCATAGGCTTATCTTCCAACTCTGTCATCCACTTGCCTTACCCTTTCAGCAGTGGTGGTGGGCTAGGTCTTGAGCTGCATGGACCAGGTTCCAGATCAGATGAGAGCCACATTGTCAGTACAGGGCCTGTGGAGTGTTGGTATTCATCCTGCCTTGCTGGGGCTTTTCTGCTTTTTCACATCCCATCCCTAGGGATGCATGCATAAGATGTGCATGCACACACACAGTGATCATGCTTAGTGCAGCACCAGCCTGCATCCCCCTCCTCTATGCCTCCCTGACTGCACTGCTACCTGTTATCCCACAGGTGGCAGTACAGCAGCAGATCTAGCAATGCTCCTTCCCTGGAGGAGGAGAGCATCCTCTGGAACACTCACTCCTCCAGCCCCTAGCTGGCCCGCAATAACCAGCACTCATTCCTGAATGCAGGTTGCCGGCATCGTGAGCAGTAGCACTGCTGCTGTGCTGACGGGCTGTCTTGCAATTAGTGTCTTTGAAAAACCCTGAGCTCTGTTGCCATGCCAAAGGAGTACCTAGTACTGGGAATGCTGTCATTGAATTGTGAACCTCAGGAACTTCTGGTAACTGACGGATCTGAATGTAGAGCTTGGCATTCTTCAGATCTATGGATGTCAAATAATTCTCTAGTTGACCAACCCAGATTGTGGACCCAAGAACTCCATCTTAATAATAATAATAATATTTACCTGTACCATGCCTTTCTAAAACCAAGGTGCTTTAACAAACAATTCCAAATAAAACAATATACTAAAAACACATACAATAAATACTGGTTCATAAAATCCAATAAAATAACATCAAGTCAGATACGCTTGATACTACAGATGACCCATGATGACTCAGGGCCTGTCTAAATTCCTCCATGGACACGCACTCTCGAAGCAGATAGATTAGAGAATTCCAAAGGGCTGGGACCACATACATAAAGTACAGGCCCCCAAGGATTTTAAAGAAACCTTGAATTTCTAGCAACCCTCGCCACCGAGTGGAGCAATTGCCTAGGGCAGTGAGGTATCAGAAGCTCTTTCAGGTAGTTTATGCCAAGTCAGTGTAGGGCTTTATCAGTCAGAAGTCTGACTTGTAAGGGTGATCAGCCACTGTACTGGCAGCCAGTGCAGTTCATGCAGCACCGGGAAATATGACAGGCATGAGGAGTACCCATCAATAACTAGACCGCTGCATCCTGCACTAGCTGCAAGCGGTGGATATCAAACCCTGGTAGCCCTAGATAAAGGGAGTTGCAATAATCAAGGCACGAGGTCACAAAGGCATGGACCAATGTAGGCAGATCACTGACGGAACAAGGTGCTTAATCCTGGAGATGTTCCTCTGATGATAAAAGGAAGATTTGATTACTGCCAACACCTCCGCATCGCAGTGTCAGCCCATCTTCAAAAATCACCCCCAGATTTTGCACCTGTTCAGAGTTGGGGAGCTAGGAGACACCAAGAAAAGTCCTGAAGGCAAACCAGCTCTCCTTCCCCTATCTGGTGACCCAGGTCCACAACCAACAGCTCTGTCTTCTCCGAGTTCAACCTCAGCCAACTCGAATCCATCCAGTTCTGGATTTCAGTGAGGCAGTTGTTAAATGTCAAGACAGCGCAATCCTGGTCAGGTGCAAAAGGTAGGAAGAGCTGGATGTCATCAGCACAGCAGTGAAACCTCAACCCATACCTTCTTACATTGTCTCCGAGAGGCAGCATGAACACTGTGAACAACATGGGGACAACAACGAACCCTGAGGTACCCCACATGACAGAGAGACTGGCTGGAGGAATTAATCCCCGACACCACCCTCTGAGTTCTGCTAGTGAGGAAAGATCCAAACCAACCGAGGACTGTACTAGAAGGGCCGCAGATGAACCTCAGGTGTTCGAGAAGAACCCTATAGTCCACAGTGTCAAACACTGAAGAGAGATTAAGAAGAACCAAGATGGAATGGCTCTTCTGATCTCTCATCATCAGGAGATCATTGAGCACCCGAACCAACGCAGTCTTGGTACTATGCCTCTTTCAGAAACCAGACTGGAATGGTTCATAGATGTCATGGATGGTCAAATCTTTCTCCAGCTGCATGGCCACTACCTTCTCAATCACCTTCCCCACAAAGGAAAGTTAGAGATTGGTCTGTAGTTAACATGGCAGTCTGGGTTTCTTCAAGAGGGTGTTAACACCACCTCCTCCTTCAGGAGCTAGGAAATCACCTGTCTCCAAGGAGCACAAGACTATCTGTGCTAGGACCAGGCTTAATGGTGTCCCAACAACCCTTAATCAGGGAAGTTGGGCCTGGGTCCAAACTACAGCATGTAGGGTGCATACCCTGGACAATCCACATTACATCAATGAGCTCAGGTTGGTCAAATGAACTCCAGGAGAACTCGAGTTAGTGACCGGACACCGATCCATAGCATCTCCCATAGAAAGTGCTGGTCAGAGTGCCACCCTGATGTTGGCCATTGCCACAAAGAAGTGAGCAAGCTGGTCACAATCTACTTGTGAAAAGCTCTTTGAACCTGCAGGCAGGCTGGGTTGCACAGTCTGTCTAAAGTTGAAAGAGCTGAGCTGGTCAGTTTAGAGCAGCCACAATCTCCTGGACAGGAACTCTGCCTTCTACGGGAGATTGCAGAAGGATAGACTTGGTAATGTTCCATCAATCTAAGATGGTCGGCATCAAGGGCAGATCTCCACCAGCAATTTTCTAATCTTCGTCCTTGTTGATGCATCTCTCTCAAGAACCCATCAAACCAAGGGAACCGAGGGAGAAGGAGGAGAGGACAAACATTGACAGGAGCAATGATATCCAGAGCCAAGGAGATGGCCTTATTATAAGCCAGCACCAAGGTTTCTGGGTCATTCTCACTCCTTGAGGAGTAAGGTGTAAGGGAGGAAGGAGAGGAGGGCAGTATGGAGTCACTTTGGTGCAAATCCAGGATTCCAAGAATAGGATTCTTAGAATGGGAGTGGTGTACAGGCCACCATCTCAGACGGAGGAGTTAGTCAGGAACTAGCGGGACAGATCAGGAGGACCTGTGAGAAGGGTAGTGTGGTGATTGTGGGGACTTCAACATGCCAGGAGTGGACTGGAGCACTCCAACAACCAGGAACAGAAGGAGCAGGTAATGCTAGATGCCTTCCAGGACAGCTTCCTGCTGCAAATGGTCAGTGAACCAACCAGGTTAGGGAATATCCTTGACCTTGTGCTTGCAAATGGGGACTTTGTGAGAGAACTTACAGTGGAGGAACCGCTGTCAGGAGTGACCACCACTCAGTATGGCTCACATTGATATGGGCAAGGAAGGAGTGGAATCTGGCACAAGAGTGCTGGACTTCAGGAGGGCCGACTTTGGGAGAATGGGGAAGTGGTAAAGGGTACCTGGCCAGAATTCAATCTAGTATGGATACTAACCAGAGGTGGGAACTCATAAAGCTGGGGATAGTGGAGGCAACCAAACCTGCTGCAAAGCCCAGAGCAAGAAGGCTAGGGCTAAGAAACTGAGCTGGTTGAGCAAGAAGGTCATGGAGAAGGTAAGGAGGAAAAGATCTGCCTTAGGAAGTACAAGAAACAGGGAGGGGGAGGACAGAGAGGAGTACTTGACAGAATCAAGGAGGTGACAAGGGCAGTAAGGGGAGCTAAAGCATCTCATGAACTCAGGCTGGGCGAAGGCATTAAGAAGGGGAGAAGGACTCTTTAAGTACATCAGGAGAAAAGGAGCTGTAAGGACCACATAGTAGGATTAGGAAGGAGGGGGTTGGGTGGAAATAGGGTACAATAAGGCGGAAGCACTAAATGAGTACTTTGCTCAGTATTTACTAAAGAGAAGAAGGGGTGACACCCAAGGTGGGAGAAATGGCAGAAACAGGGGGAAGTGGTGACAGATGGAGAATCATGGAGAGCAGAGTTCGAGAGGTTTGAAGGCACTGAGGGTGGACAAGACGTCCAGGCCCAGATGGCATCCACCCCAGGGTACTGAAGGAGCTGGCAGAGGTCCTGCAGGACCTTGGCAGACCTATTTAATGCCTCACTTCATTCGGGAGTGTGTACCTCAGGACTGGAGGATGGCTCATGTGGTGCCCCTCCACAAGAGTGACACCAAGGATGAACTGGAAACTACAAACCAGTGAGCCTCATCCATTGTGGGTAGCTAATGGAGACTGTCCTGAAGGAGAGACTGGTGGCCCTCCTAGAGGCCAAAGGACTACAGGACAGCAGACAGCATGGCTTTACAGTGGCAGATCCTGCCAAATCAACCTGGTCGAGTTCTATGACTGGGTAACTAGGCAACTGGACAGGGGCCATGCAGTGGATGTCCTGTGTCTGACTTCAGTAAGGCATTCACTCGTGCCACTTGGAAGGCTGGGAAGGAAGTTAGCAGCACAGGGGTGGGTGCAAAGCTGGTGAGATGGGTAGGAAACTGGCTGCAGGAAGGCAACAGAGGGTGGTGGTGGGTGGGGAGCTCTCACACCCAAGGGCAGTGACGAGTGGTGTCCCACAGGGCCCAGTGTTGGGACCAGTGTTGTTTGGGATATTCATTGCAGACATATCATGGGACATCAAGAGCAAGATCAGTCTGTTTGATGATGATACCAAGGTTGGCGCAGTGGTGGATGACCTAGGGGATGGCAGGGTTGCAGGATGATCTGGCAAAGCTTGAAACCTGGTCAGACACCTGGCAACTGGGTTTAATGCCAAAAAGTGCAAGGTGCTGCATTTGGGATGAAGAACACAAGGAGGAGTTACCAGCTAGGGGAGTGCAGCTAACCCAGACAGAGGAGGAGAGGATCTGGGTGTGCTCATTACAGGGTCAATGAACAACTCGGTACAATGTAGGAAGGCAGCTGCAAGGCCAACAAAATGCTGGGTTGTATTGCAAGGGTATATCCTCGAGGAGGAGGTGATTCTGCCACTGTATGGGTCATTAGTTAGACCACACCTGGAGTACTGCGTGCAGTACTGGCATCCGTATCTGAAGAGGACATTAAGTTACTGGAGGTGCAGCGCAGGGTGACAAAGATGATCAAGGGGCTGGGGGACTTATCATACGAGAGGAGGTTGAAGGAGTTGAACATGTACTCACTGGAGGAGAGGAGAGAGACGGGGTGATATGATTGAAACCTTTAAATACATGAAAGGAATAAACAAGACGGGTACAGAGGGGCTGTTCAAAGCAAGGAGGGAGGGAGCCACCAGGGGCCAAGTGATATGAGACTGGAGCGAGGAAGGTTCAGGAGGGAGATGAGGAGACACTTTTTGCAGAGAGAGGTGGTGGCTGGGTGGAATGTTACCTGCAGAAATGGTATGCGTAGAACAGTGGACTGCTTCAAATGAGGATGGGACAGGACAAGGGGGAGGGTTAATGAAGGGAAGGGTGGAAGGAGGGCAGCTGCAAATAAGGAGTGCTAGCTGCACATTCGAGCAGACTTGATAGACCTCTAGGGCCTTTATCTGCTGGCAAATTCTGTATGTCTGCATGTCCAGAAAACTCTGATAGGTCAAGTACCTCCGCCAGGCCCTCAGAGCTACATCTACAAAGGTGGTACCTGACCATCTGCACAGGGGTAGGCCTAAGAAGGAGCGCAGAAACTGAACCCCATGGTGTAGTGATCAGACCATCTGACTGGTTCCACCTCCAAATTGAAGGCATCAATCCCCAGGAGAAAGACTATGTCAAGGAAGTGACCACCTTATGAGTGGCAGAAGTAACAACTTGTGTAAGGCCCAAAGATGTCATCAATTGGAGGAAGTGTTGACCAAATTGGAGAGTTCATCATCAACCCAGGCATTGAAGTCACCCAGGACCATCAGCCTGGGCGACTCGAATGCCATGTTGATCACAAAGTCTGCAACTTCCTGTGAGAATGCTTCTCATCACCTGGTGGATGGTAAATGAGGGCGATCCTACAACCTACACTCGCCACAATGGTACACTCAAATGACTCAGCTTCTTCAACTGGTACCTCGAGGGCCCAGTTTGGACTTAAAATAAACCGCACCCCCCAGTCCAACCTGGAGCGTATGCAACACAGTAGCCGGATGGAAGAGCTGCCTCTAATATGGGGCCTGCATTTCATCCAGCCAGGTCTCAGTGATGCAAGCCAGATCCACAGACCCAACAAGATCTGCAATAACTACAGCCTTATTTTTGATGGATTTGGCATTACACAACACAGCTTGGGTGGGGACGGCTCTGGAGCAGCTCGGACTAACTGACCATCAATATTGGTGGTGCCTTGGGTATGGAAACTAGGCATGGAGGACCATGCTTCAGATTCCATTTCACCCCAGGGTGTCCTCTGGATGTCACTACATAATCGATGGTCACGCTCATTCAACCTCCACTGTTCACTCCCCACCCTTGAACAACATGAGGTAGACAAATTTATTTAAATATTTCAGATCCAGATTGGCTGGACCCTCCTTCCCTCAACTTTTGAGGATTACAAAATAAATCAAGTAGAATTCCAGGCTCTCCTCATTTGGAGGAACTGAAACAATTGCCTCAATCTTTTCTAATGAGCTGAGGTCTAGCTCTCCACCTCCTCTTCACTTGGTTTTGGGGTACCAGAGACCATAGGAATCAACCATTTGTCAGTACCAGAGAACTCTATGATGTACCCCATAGCCAGAACCTCCAACACCCAAGTGTCAGATGTTAGTTGGGCCAATTGTAGATACAAATTATGTAGTCTTCCATCAAAGGAAAGGGGCCAGAGGTGGGTCAATGTGCCTTAAATAGAGGCACCTCCTCTTTTCCTGCACCTCCACTGCATTTGCAGGTAAAGGATCCTCTGTTACTGTTACTGTTAACATTGAAACCAGAACAGACTCTCCTATTCCTCTGGTTTCTGAAATTCTGAATGGGCCAAAACCCACCTTAGGTCTACTGCTGTTGGTCAAACTCATGCCATCAAGGCTGGGTCTGCTTTCAGTTTGTGCCTAGTCACTGGTAGCTATCCTTTCTTGCCTGGATATCATTCAGGACACCAACCAGCTCCAGCACAAATAACAATTCTCCAGCAAAGGATGTTAAACAGCTTTGACTTCGATACCTGATCTATCACCCACTGCCAAAGCCACATACTCTGCAAAGCCACCACAATATGATAAGTGGATCAAGCTGACATCCACACCTGTCCACATCTGCATCCCTGGAAAGCAGAAGCCATGGACATGTGCTTTAAGATGTGGGATACCTCTGACTCTGGAAGGACAAGGCTGCCAAGGAAGCAATACATGAGTTTTATGCTCTGAAAACAAATGAAAGATGCACATGTGTTCTAACATTTACCCCATTCAAGCAAATGCTCTGTCATTACGAAGCATCCATTCTCTTGTTGTTAGTACCAGATATGACCATGGAGCCTTCAAGAGGTACAGTTGTGTCCCTGGCAACATTGCACTCAGACTTGTCTACAGTACCATTGGTGGAACCACCCACTTCCTGAAGATCTCTTCCAGGAACCGTAACTCTCACCTTTGGTCTAGTAAGTTGCTTCTGTTTATCCATCCCAGTCCATTCCTGTTCAATAATGTGGTCACAGTTCAGAAAGTTTGTAAAACAAGTCAGTGCAGAGGCCAAAGTGGACAGGATAGGATTCTTGTCCAAGGTTTCCTTGCCCTGAACCTCCTTCAGCTGCAAGTTTTGACATGTTTACATTATAAGATAACACCACAACTTTACACCAAACAGGCGTTGGATCAGAATCTTCATTTTAGGTTTTTCCTTCCCCTCTTCATCAAGGGACCTTCCGTTGGGACAGAATTTTCCTGTACCCCCCACAATCTCAACCTGACCTTTCATGCCATGAGGGTTGGGGTCAACTACAAATCAGGGTGTGCAGGATCCCAGTGCTGCGGCATATGTGGACATGCCTGTATGGACCACCATGACCAGAGGTGCCCCCTTGGGTTCATGTGTGTTAGTGGGTTGGTACCACAGATGCATCCCCACCAGCTCAAGGGGTTTGACTCAGAAGGACAGATACAGAGATGTTAGACTGTGTTACACTGTTGGGACAGTATGACCCTTGAGGAGAGAGTCTCATCATCCTCCCATATGTCTTACAATTTTAAACATCACTGGTCTGTTATAAGCCATAGTGCACCCAAGTCAGACAAAAGCAGATCCAAGAATTAAATAATACTAAAAATGTAAACAAGCACTGATCTGCCCCAGTAACAACCCCTGCTGGGAGTAGCTGTCTATCCTATGCTTCCCTGACTTTACAACAAACATCCCTGCAAAAGCACACTTTACAGGGTAATGCTGTAAAAGGGGGTCCTAAAAGGAGCTCAGGATGTCCCTCCTCCCAAACTATATCTATTGTCCTATACAGACAAGGAGACAATCTAACCAATACACTTACCTGAGGAAAAGTTGCACAGATGGAAGCTACAGCAATGACAATGAATCCTCCTAGAAAATGTGAGATCGTTTCCTAAAATCTTCTTGCAGCACCAGAGATTTTCTCTACTGTGAGGCCATCAGTCAGCCACAAGGAGAATTGTAATGCTCAAGCGGCATAGTGACATCATGCTGATATGCACAACATCAGGTGGGTGCCATGAAAGAGCTGTAATCAGGAAAAAAGCACAAGAAGATGTCAGCAGCTTGTCAGTGATCACAGGGCTCCCAAATGGCACTGTTGGCACCTCTAAATAGACAAAACAATCATCCTGTGTAGATTCAGACAGAAAACATCAAGAGTATAAAACACAAAGCAGGCAACAGTCAGCTGGGGAAAAACACTGGGTGATAGGAACAGCATTGCAAAGCACTGGTGTCTCAGAGAGACCTGAAAGATTTCAACTATACAAAGAACACCACTCACAACTTTTGGCCTAGTGCATTTTATTCACCAAATAAAACCATATTCTGGAGGAAAACCAATAACCACCACTCTTCAATGGAGAATAACCACCTAGAGAATGCTGGAGAGAAAAAACTTAAGGCAAAAAACTAATAAACCCCAGCCTAACTAACGTACTGGCTGAGCTCCGTACCATAAAATGAAAGAAGTTACTTAACCTAAGGCACAAGGATAAAGGACACTCCCACCATAGAAGTTATTGAAGCACCCTACAACATGGTGGGTGGTCCTCGATCGGGTGCTGTAGGTACTACAAAGTGTATGGATACTTGGATAGCCTGCTATCCAAACACTTTTACAATGCCTACAGTGCCTGAATGAGGACCACCCACCATTTTGTAGGGTGCTTCAATAACTCATCTGGTGGCATCATCCTTTACTCTTGTGCCAATTTGAAAGCCGAGTTTAGTATGTACAATTTCTAAATTAGAGGTAGCTTCTATCATTGGGCTGCACAACCTGTCTTTGAGTTACATAAATAAAAAATGCAAATAGCAGTTCTTAAGTAGATAGCTCTCTCTATTCAGTCTACCCCTCAGTGGTACAGCAAAGACTGAGTAACTGCTACTTTCAGAATTGTCATGTGCCCAGGGTTCTATGTTGATACTCATCTTTGGCTGTTCCAGTACTCCATAGGGGATCTCATTACCCATATGTATTAACTCCCCATTGACAATGCGGAACAATACAAAATATTCATTTTATTAAGTTTATACTTACTATAAAGTTAGGGAAAGAAATACACATTTCCAAGGTCTGCGTAAGATCCTATTTGAAGTGGGGAATAATTAAGGAACCATAGATCCTGAAAATTGCTGGCATGTTGATTCCTAAATTACATATAGAGTATTGTTAACTGAAAGCAACTCCTAGAGAACATGATGTTATAACAGACAGATCTGTTGATCAGAGTAGGAGTATTGCAGTTTTGGTCCATTCTATTTTAAAACTTGCTATTTCCAAGCAAGAATCACATAATGCAAAAGCGAGTTAGTGAGCACGTTAGATCATTTATATATAAAGTGTATGTATCATCTGCATAAAGTGATACTGTATTCTGTATTATACCAGTTGTAATTCCTTCTACATTTGGATTATGTCTATGCAGGGGTGAGTGGTTCCATATGGTTTGCAAATAAAATGGTACACAGCAGACATTCCTGGCTGGTACCTCTTCTTAGTGGTGTTATTTTCAATAAGAACATGAATTCTTAATCTGACTAATAAAGTAATGATTGCCTAAGCCTAACTTAGGTAAGAATGCTGCTAAAAATCCCAGCTCACCCTCATTGAAAGTCTTCTAAGAATCCAGGGCTGTTAATTCAGAGACCGGGTACTACAAGTTGTCTGCCCTGTTATATTTAGAGTGTGTCTGATATTATGTGCTATTCAGGGCCATCCATCCAGAGCATAAGGGAGGTGCTACCAATCCATACTATTAGATTCAGTTAGCAACAGCACTGATGAACAACAGAGGGCTGTGTGTGCATGTCAGCCATAGGTGTATGTCCCACCGCAACCTGTTGCTGCCTGTGGTATGTTTGTATGCTTAAAAGAGATTCACACACCAGTGAGGGGCATCCAGCAGTGCATGGGATGGATATTACCCGGGGTGCATAAAAGGACAATCCCAGACAGCTACAGACACTAATGATGTGTCACTCACTATTGATGCATGCCCTGCTCTGAGGTGTGGATGTTGCCATGGAGAAAGAGGACCACATGGGCCCCAGGTCAAACATATTCAGGACCCATGTGTCTCTTGGGGACATGTTAACCATTGACTGGAAAATCTCAGGCTGGACCATGGCACCAATTCTGAGCTGTGTGACCTGATCAGGGATACTATAAGGCCAGGTCTGTGGAAATGAAGGTGATGTGGGCACTGTCATACTATACCACAGGGTCCTTCCAGTGGGTGGCAGGCAACATGACAGGTGTAAGCCAATCCTCAGTGTTCCATGCCCTATTGCATGTGACAGTAGTGCTGCTGGCATATGTGTGGAGTACATTCAGTTGCCCATGGACCAGCTGGGCACACAAACAGTGACGGAGGACGCCTATGAGTGGTGTGGGTTCCCAAAGGTTCAGAGCACCATAGACTGCACTCATGTTCTGATTCTTGCACCCCACATTAATGTGGAGGACTACAGGCCAGAAAAGGATTCTGCAACATGAATATATCTGTGCTTGTGGACACTGAGGGCACTGTCATGAATGTCAGTGGAAAGTACTCTGACTTAATACATGATGCTTTCATCTTCCAGCAGTCATGGCTGAGGACAATACTGTCCATTGATGGTGGCAGTTTGGGGTGGATAACAGGTAGGTATCACATGGCCATGTGGGTAAAATCATGCTGTGCACCACACTGTAGTGACTTACAACTTTTGTGCATCCCTTAAAAGTGACTGTGGGTACACCCAAGGCGTTACCTGATGACATCATTCCTGGCATCTATGCACCAAGTCTGCAGATGTTCAATTGGGAAATAAACGAGTTTTATGCTTAGTTCTACAGCTATGTGATCACTTCAGGTACCTCCCAGGCAGAATCCTTCCTCTCTGGAATCTACCTACCCCAGATCTCTGTAGAACAAGCAACTGCCCTGGACCTCCCCTTACCTTAGCAGAAAGTAAAGTGCTCTAAAATGGCTTAACTCATGTATAGCATCAGGAGGAAATGTCCTTCCTCTGAGTTTGATCTGCTACTCTCCACTACCCCTGCTTGGAGCTCTAGCTCCTCTACTTTGAATCAGGTACTACAGGCTCCTTTCCCCATGATAGCCACAGCCAAAATAACATTCCTGCCCAAGAAAGGCAAGGACCCAACTTAATAGCCAGTTACCATCCAATTTCTTTAATAACAGTAGACAGCAAAATCAATATGAAGGCTATGGTTACCCATCCGGAACCTCTTGCCTAAACTTATCCGTATATCCCAAGTGGGCTTTGTCCATGGCAGGTGCAGCTCTCACCTTGTCAGGACTCTAATGAATCTGATACAGTTGGCTTGCCATACTCCACTCCATCCCTGGCTGTTAACCATTGACTTCAAAAAGCTTTCAACTCAGTGGAGTAGGGCACCTGTGTACTGCTAATAGTCTGTAATAGCCTGTTCAATGATTGAGGACACATCCTACCTAAGGGATGCACTATGTACACTAGTCATTAAGACAAGATCCATACAAATTAAGTTCTGTCCCTACCCTTCTACCTGGATCAGGGCACCAGACACGGCTGCCCTTAACACTTCTGATCTTTGCCTGGATATCAAGTCCCTAGCAGTGGCCATTTGTCAACATCTGGCAATCAGGAGCCTCACAGTAGGAGAAGTTAATATAAGACTCTGCTGTATGCAGATGACCTCTAATCCTGCTTGACCAAGCCCACTTGTCTATTGCTTCAATAGTGTAGCTATACCACAGGGTCTGCAGGACTTTGGTGACCTGTCAGGGCTTAGAATAAATCAAGGCAAGACTGAGGTCCTTGCACTTCATGGCAAGTGTACCCCCACCTTCACCTTGCTAGGCCTGAACTGAGCACCTAATAGTATTATCTATCTGCATGTCAGAATCACACCATAGATAAGTTAAATATGTGAAGCTAATTTTACCCTGCTGCAGGAAGAACTGAAATTGGAACTGGACTTGTGGAAGCCTACTGCAACTGTCCATGGCAGGCAAGACAGAGGCAATCAAAATGGTTCTGGCCCACAAGTTCTCCTATCTTATATCACATACTGTACCTCAGTCTTGATTTCCCTAGGTGTTTCAACCACATGGATAAAGTCAAGTCAGGTCACTTTTACTTCTTAAGTGCCAAATCCCAGAGGCTCTGGGTGCTTTACATAAGGATGAAAAATAATTTACCACAAATAAGTGTCAGTAAATTTTAAAAACATACAATAAATAATAACCATAAATAGTCATTTAAAACTTTTCAGCATTAATTAAAATTAGTGGACAATGAATGCCTGATTAAAAGATGCACCTTAAGGCCCTACTTAAATGTTTCCATGGAAGAGGCCTCTTAATGATTGTGGCAGGGAATTCCATAGCATTGGCTCCACCAGAGCAAAGGTGTTGTCCCTGATGTTTTAACTGCACCATAGGGACCACAAGGAGCCCTTCTATGGAGGAATGTAGTGAGAACACTGGGTGATCAGGTGTCAGGAGGTCAGACAGATAGCCAGGACCCGAGCTTATAGGGCCTTATAGGTGAGCAAGCCCACCTTGAAGGCAATCCTTCACCTGACTGGCAACTCAGTGCAGTTCATACAGAACTGGGGTTATATAGATGGACTTTGAGAGGCTCTTCAATAACCTGGTTACAGCATTCTGTACCGGCTACAGATGGAGAACATTGCCTCCACTGACCTTGAAGTATAGAGCATTACAGTAATCAAGTCTTGATATAACAAAAGCATGCACCAGTGAGGGTAAGTCATCAGGTGGCACTAAGGGTTTTAATCTGGGTGACATTTCTTAAGTGGTAAAAGCCACTTCGGATCACAGCAGACACCAGAGCTTCAAGTGTCAAGCCACCATCAAGGATGATGCCCAGATTTTGCACCATTGTGGATGCCACCAGTGTGATGGACCCCAGGAATAACCTTGTTCCTGCTCTAGTGGTGATCATATCCTACCAATCACCAGGCTCAGTCACAAGTACCTCTGTTTTGTCTGGGTTAAGCCTCAACCAGTTAGAGGATATCAGTCCTGGATTTTAGATAGGCAGTTATTTAGCATGTCCACAGAGTAAGATGTCCCTGGTGCAAAGAACATACTGTATACAGCTGGGTATCAACTGCATAGCAGTGAAAACCCAGATCGTAATGTTTAATGATGTCACCAAGGGCAGCATGTATTGCAACAACACTGGCAGCAAGATTGAGCCTTGAGGCACTCCACAGGTCAGGGGCTTTGAGCTGGAGGAGAAATTCTCCATCATAACTTATTGCATCCTGCCTGTTGAGAAGGACTCAAACCAGCTGATGACTTTGTCCATGAGTTCACAGAGCTCTCACAGGTGATCAAGCAGCACCATGTGGCCTACAGTGTCAAATGCTGAGGAGAGATCCAGCAGAACAAGAACTGACTGTTCATCTTTGTCTCTTGCCCTGAGGAGATAATTCTGCTCCTTGACCAATGCTGCTTCAATGCTATGGTTTCTCCTAAATCCAGACAGAGTGGCTCATAGATGTTAAAGGCCTTTAGGTGAGTCTCTTGCTGCAAAGCCTCCACTTGCTCCACTACCTTTCCCAAAAATGGAAGATTGGAGACAGGTCAGTAATTTGATAAGATGTCTGGGTCGAATGCTGGTTTCTCCAGTAGGGCCTCACCAATGCCTCCTTCATGGCATCTGGGAAAGGCCCTCTGAAAGTGAACACCGAGCAATCTCAGCAAACACTGGACCAACTGACTCAGCACATTGCACTAGGAGACACATCAGTTCTTTGTCTAGTTCATGAAAAGTGGGTTGCAGCTTTGAGATTACCTCGATGACCTCAGCTACCCACTGGCTGAAACTCATCTCAGACCATCAGAGTGCTTATGTCACTACCTGGCTCTGTACTGCAGGACAGATCATGCTGCACTGAAGATGTCCCAGTTCTAATGGAGGACACACTGACAGCAAAGAACTGAGCAAACTCTTCTCACTGTGTGATTGAAAATGCTCTTTTTCGCTGCAGACAGGCTGGATGAAGTACTCTGTCTATAGTCTGAAAAAGTAGAGCTGAACTGTTTCTTCCTGCAGCAATATCCCTGGACAGGAACTCTGCCTTCTTATGACTGGGTGCCCTTGACAATAACCTCAGTGAATTCTCAAAGCCAGTTTGTCATCCAAGGCCCCGGTCCTCCTCCAGCAATGCTCCAACTTTGACCCATGGTCTTCATCTCCTTGAGGGTTCTACTGGTGTAAACTAATAGGTGGCTTCCTGTGGGAGAGCAAATAACCACAATATAGTTGCAAGAAACCATGACCCCATTGACTCAAGGGATGGGGACTGCTGTGTCTCCATGGGTATTACTGGGCACACAAGGCTGCACAAATGGCACCAATTAAGCTCCCCTCAGGCTAGACATTGAAGCAACACTGTTGGGAGGGTGTCCACCTACTGTCTGCCTCTTTACCTCATCCTGCTGTAGGGCAACTGATTATCCCATGATCCATCACTTGGTCTAGACCTAGAAACAATTGGGGAACTGGCTTGACACAGAACTTGCACACCTGGTACACACCTTATTTGGGACAATGAACATACAGGGTTGGGAAAGCAATTCTGCTAGAAGTTTAAAGACAACACCACAGTGGCAGGCCTTCTCTTTCCCCATGCAATGGTATTAGATGCCTTCCAAGGCCTGCAAGATAGTTAAGGACTGCAGAAACCATGATTCTGGTGTAATCTCTAGGTTAATATTGCACTGGAACCCACACTCAAATGGCTCAAAGATACACCCAACCCCACTTACTCAGCATCCCTCTCTTATTGACTATCCCAGTCCTAGATCAGGTCTGAGCTACATACTCTCCATCAGAGACAATACCCCAGAAAAAATCTCCCAAGTCAAAGTAGCATTGGCTGCAGCCCTAGGCCCCCATCCCTGACAAGGAATTGCATTCCTGCAGGAAGGCAGCCCACATCCCACTTAGAGATACCTGCTGCAGATTTATACAAAATAAGGTGCTGCACCACTGGTATCGCACTCTTTAGCACTTCATGACATCCATCTCCTGCCTGACAGTAAGTGTTGAAGGAGTGGTGAGACTGAGGATGATCTTTTCATGTTCTCTGGGCCTGACACTGATACAATATTGGCAGCAGATCTGTGATACAATCAACACAGGCTGAGCCATCCCCATTCTGAACTCCCTTGTTTCTTCCTTTTGGGGTCCTGAGAGGAAGCCTTACTACCTCTCCACCAAGCAATTTGTGTAAGTGCTACTGGCAAGCATTAAAGCCAAGCAGCTCCTACTATGCTGCTGGTGTACTCAAGAGATACTCTTATCAGTGAGTTTATGGCCAACCTTGCCCCACTGGCTAATTTTGAACATCCATCAGATCTGGCAGTAGGCTGTCTGAAGAAGTACTGGGTGGTATGGACTTCTGCCCTCAGTTCTTTAAGGTCCTCAGTGAGAAACTACAATATAAATGTTGAAAACAGTGGGCAGCTTTAAGAGAAGCTGGGATAGGCATAGGGGAAGGTAAGGATCATGGTAGGGAGGATGAGAAAAGTGGGAGGAGGGCAGGGATATTAGCTCAAGCTGTGGACCCTGCAGTATGAGCAGACTTGATAGACCAAATGGCCTTCTTCTGCTGGTTTCTTCACATGTTCATTTGATCATATAAATATTCGCACTCTTGCCCAAGTTCCCAGAACTGGAGTGGGCTAACCCTACTCTATCTGCTGTTCCAAGACCCTTGGAGGTTCCCCTCCTCATTTCTTTGGGTCTCCAACAGTAAACTCTTTTCTGCCAGGTTCTAACACTTCATTGCCCTTTTGTACCCTTCAGCACTTCCCTGTTATTTGTATTTAGTTTGCTTTCTGTTTTATGCAAGGTAGTGGGAGGCAGTATAGCGAGTGTTCTAAGGCCTGAGCTGCAAATCTGGTGACATCCAGCAGACCAGACCTGGTTTGAATCCCACAGCTTCCACTTGCATACTGTGTGACTCGAGCAAGTCACTTAACTTCCTTGTGCTCCCAGGTCGCACCTGAAATAAGCTGTGGCTTAGTGGACCTTCCTGGTTACACAATTCCCTTTCCTTTCCCTTCTCCCTCCCATGTGGCATATATACAGTGCATATTGGGGACTCAGAACAGATCAAATTGCATCAGTTTAGATAGTAATATAGTGCAAAATTTATTTCAGTGTGCCGAGCAGTACAATGAAGCCCCAGCACTTTGCATTCAAGCCTTCCTCAAGCGTGTGGCTTGGGAACATAAACTACTCATTTAAATGTCAGTGTCAGTGGCTCAATAGGTACACTTCCTCCTGAGGCTGGGAGATCAGAGGGCTGTGGGTTCAGTTCCCACATCTGGCACTTGGGGTAATATCCAGTACTGACACTGTAGTGCAGCATGAGAGGGTGCTGCACTTCTGAAGTGCTGTCTTTCAGTAGAAGAAGGAAGACAGGGAAAGAGGAGATATTAGAGGGTTGGGGGAAGGGAACAACACTGAGATGAGTTCTGCTAGAATGTGATCATCTCTTAATTTATATTTGCCTTGTCTTCTTGATTTGTGGGGATCTACATAGTTTGCCAGTTCTCCACACAGACAGTTTCTAAAAATGAAATGAGAGAAAAAAAGAAGAGAACACATGTAAATGAGCATTATATTTTACTCAAAATTCAGATATTCAGAAAACAATAACCAGTTAGTTTTATATAGTGTTCTAACTACCATTTTGCCTCTTTCTAAGGAAAGGTTTGAGGTCCCACTGATCATGTAAACCATCAGATGTCACGATTTGTAGTCTATGAATTCACTCACTCTCTTTTGAGTAATTTATTTACTCTGTCTCCTCCATAGCATAATGGTCGCTGCCATCAATTCACATAAATTTTAGGGCAGTGGATCAGAATGATGGTGTTGCCAGAAGTAAAAGCCTAAAGGAGTGTTTTTCCTAATATTGATAACATTCCTGATGTGTTCCTGTGTTCTAGATACAAGTGCCCTCGTTGTTCTCCCTAGGTTCATTGTTTCACATTGGCACCATAATAATATACTGTACCACAAATGTGGTATCACAATTAATAAACTCCCTGATCTCAAAACTCATATTTTTTCCAGGATTCACAAATTCTTTACCAGTATTACAGTAACCACAGGCATTATATCCATTGCATTTATGCATACCCCTGGTTTACTCCCCAATCAAGTGTGGGTTTCTTCAGGGTGGAAGTCTGCTGCGGACCAGCTCAACTCTTTGTTATTTGTTATAAGTTTGCTATAAGCTATTTGTATATAGTTTGCTTTCTGTTTTAAGTGCAGTAGTGTGCATCTCCTCCCGCTTAGCATATATACAGTGCATATTGGGGACTAAGAGCAAATCAAATTGTATTGTTTAGACAGTAATACAGTGCTGATATAGCACTATATTACTATCAGTATAGCCTAGTGGCAGTATAGCCTAGAAGTTAGAGTAATGAGCTGTGGATGAACTTAGTGCATCTAGCAGACTTTGGTTTGATTACTACAATCTCCATTTGCATACTGTGTGACTCTGAGCAAGTCACTTAACCACCCCAGTGCTCCTGAGTCACCCCTGAAAACAGGCACTTGTGCCTAGTAGACCTTTCCTGGTTACCAAAAGAATAAATTAAAGTTAGGGCCCTTTAAATGTAATTCTAGGGCTGTCCCCTATACTTCTGCCAATGTCCTATCTGTATGTAAGAGATGCTAACTGCAATGCACAACACTGCCTATTTGCCCACACCAGTTGTTAAATTCTGTCACAAATGTGATAGGTCAAATGTCTGCATCTGTCTGCATGTTTCTAGCAACCAACAGTTCCCCTACCCCTTTCATAAGCTTTCCTCATATCCCATTTTATTACATGTGGCTACATCCCTTTTGTAGAATCCTGTCTCTAGTTCTTCTGCCTGTGTCCAGAAATCAACATCCTCAGAGCAATTTACAGTCTCAAAACTGCCCATATGGATTGGATTTGTTGAGTCTAGTAGGGTGTGCACTATTAGCTCTCAAGAAGGAAGTTGTGGCTGTGCTTTTCCTGAAGCATCTAGTTCTGACTCTGTGGATTCAAGTTCTGGTTTATGTAGTGTTAAATCCTGAAAATCGATACTGTCTTTATCCATTCTGTGTGTAAATTTGAGCTTCAAATAATTTCTATTGATCAATCTAGTTTTTCTGGTTGAGTGCTAAGGTTTTCCGGTTTTGATTGTATGTTTTGGGCTAGCTGCCTCTACCAGCAGCAATCTCCCAGAGTTGCACAGCCAAACACAGGACTGGTACACAGCAATATACCCTGTCCCAAATGAGCATTTTGTTTAGTGCTTGGTATGAATTTGTACCCTGTCATGCTAAAAATAAATATGCATTCCCATTTATGCATGCACTGTCAAGTAATATATGCCTTGTTGTATGGCTTTGAAAACATTTAATAAAATGTTTAACAACACAAAATGGTGCTTCAGTGGTCTGAGGCTACATGGGACTGTGGCTGGCATGGGGTGTTGGTGATGAGGCAGACTGTGATCAGGTGTTCCACCACCTCTACCAGCCTATGTGGTGAGTGTGGCACAACTGCATTCTCCCAGGCCTTGTACCCCAGTGGAGGGATGTCTATCCTGATATCTTGTTCTTCCTACTATAAAACTGCACTGCAACAGTACTTCTTTACTCTATCCTTTGTCTTTTCTAGCCCTGATGTAGGTTGTCCATCCAAATCAGACTTTCTTTCTCTCTATAACTTATTTTTCCTATTAAATGTATTTGTCCCTCATGTAACCAGAGGTCCAAGTCCAGCATGCCAACAGACAACAAAATTATTAAGGTGCTTGAAGGGCATGAAATGCCTATGAATACATAAAATGCATTTAGAACTGTTTAAAGTGCATTTGGAACAACATTAAGTGCATATGTGTATTTAACATGTTCTTGGGTTAAATAAATTAAGTTCATGTAGTGCATTATGTGCAGTGAATTAAGAAATGCTATAGTGCTGAGATAAATAAACTGAAATGCACAAATAAGTGTGGGGGCATATAACCTTAAAGGGACACTGTCACAGTTTATACTTTGTTTTCTGCCTTTGTATATCTTAAGCATGTTTAAGCATAATATAGATCTGCCCACACCTTACCTTACTCAGTTTACTTGATATTTGTTCTCCTTAAGAAAAATCATGATTTTGAAGCTTTTCTAACTTTTGCAGTCCCACCGCTTAACATCTCACATCCAGTCTGCAGCTCCCATGAAGCTGACATCACACTACAAACGCAGGCACTGTTCTCATGCACGTATTTTAAATGCTGTAGTCACCTGTGCTCATGCATTCCATCTCAATATATGTCCTGGTGCAGAAGACATTCCCATTCAAGTCTGGTCCCTGCTGTGATACTCTGAGATGAGTTCCAACTGTCTGAATCATTGCCCTGTTCCACTGTCTCTTTCTGTGCATTTGGCCATGTGCAGTCCTGTGTTATCTGCTAAAGTGATTTCCTCCCATGGGTATGAATAAATATTGAAAACTCATCTGCCATTATGCATTTGTGTTTTCCTTGGGTGGGGGTGATGTAGGACTATCTGTGTGTATATGGCAAGTTAGTAGTTTGTCATCTGCTGTTAACTTTGTGATTTCAAGTTGTGATAATATGACTGCTCTTTTTCTATCTAGTCTGCCAATAGCCCATCCATCTCTGAGTACTGGCAATGTGTTGCCTTTGTTCATAGGCTGCTTCTTTTCTAAGCTCTGCAGCTGTACACCTCCTGAATTGGTTGTCTTACCACCCCCAAAAAAATTCCTTCAGTGACATAGACTTTTCATGTTAGTCGGTGTTACAGTGCTAGAGTGGCTGACTCACTATGTGTGACTGTGTTCCTCCTTTATGTGTGTGGTTGCTTACAATGACCACAGAGTCACCAGTAGGCAAATTATTGCACTCCTTTTAATAGGACTCACTCAGCATCCTGTGCTTGGTATTGTAGGTGGGTAACTGCCGATGTATATTTGTGCACCAATGCCACTTCGCATAATTTGTGCTTGCTGACTGTGTTCCACTACTTGCCCCATTCTTAACTTTTCCAAGACGTTGAGACGTTGAATGCCGATAGGGCAAGCAAATCATAGCAAAGCATCCTAAGGCATCCTTTTTCCTGAATTTGCTCCTTGACTGCACATACTGGATTCCTACTGTGGACCTGTTAGGATGGTGATAGCAGTTTTTGATAGTAAATATTACAGCATAGCAGCAAGATGCTTAGCTTTATTGTGGTGACCTTGGCAAGGGAGCAAAAACGTACAACCCCTTTCAAAAATCTAATTTCTTCATCCAAAAGGATACAAAAGGGTACAGTATCTTGATGTTTTGTTAGTCTTATTTGCTAACTGGATAATCTAAAACCTTTATTTTCACCAGACTATTGCTTTAAAGGCAAATAAAAATGCTAACATTTACATTTTGCCTGAATAACGAAGGTTTAATAAAGCAATAAAAAGAAAGAAAAATAATGGAATTGTACATTCATTTCAATGACTATTGGGTTGAAATGTACTGTAGGCACCCGTTACAAAACCCAGATAATTAGTCTGTGTTAGCATCAGTTCCTGTTCTACTTTCTCCAATACCGTTTTTGGTAAATGTATCTGAGCAGACATCTTATGCCGTGCAATGTGATTGTGTTATGCATTTTCCATACAAAAGCATCATAAACCTCATAACAGGTGCTGCAAAAAAAAAACACTTCTTAATCCAATTTAAGGATGAAACTGCAAGAAAAACAAACAAAGGGAAGACACAGTTCTGTCTGCTAATTCATTACTTTGAATTTCATTAAGCATATTTTAAGGAAGTACACATCATTTAATGCATCTTCCCAGACACAAGAAATGTTGCACTTGGAAAGGGTGTCAAAGTGCACTGATGGACAAAACAATGTGAGTTTTTCTGTGTTGCATCTATTTATAGACTACACTGTAGTACAAATGTTCACACACTGCTTGCTATATTCAGAAGCACTACATAGCATTTGAAATGGTGCTTGGCTGAAGACATAGAGGCAATCTAGGGTACACACACACACACACACACACACACACACACACACACAATACCATACAATGGGAAACTTGAAATTGAGGCGAACTGCATCCTTACTGGAAGCAGGTGGATCGTTCTTACCTTTACCCCCCATCAACCAGAAATAAAAAGAGGCATAAGGGTAATTAATTTGCAAACTATTGCTGTCCAAGACAGCAACATGCTGCTTAGCAAATGAACACAGTGGGCCTGTTTTGCAGTCATTTCTTGGTCATATCAAGTCCCTGCAAACCCCTACCCTGGCACAAAATGAGTTAGGCCTTGTGTTTTGAGTTCAAAGTTACAGACTAAACTGGTTCACCAGCCAGTGCAGTTCTGGACTTTTGCCAAATGTTTAATGACTAGATTTATGCAATGGTACCTAATGTGGCATAAACAAAATTACCAGGGCTTAGAAACTAATTGCAAACATAGACTAGTCCTGGCTCATCACTGCTGTTTTACAGCCTGATGTCCTGACAGTATGTTATGTTGAAGTCATTCATACTGTAGTTTATAATGTACAGTAGGCTGATAGATCATTCACATCTGCAGCAAGCATTATGTTTATTTATTGTGACTAATCATATGGCTGAATACTGTGGATTTGAAGATATGCAGCTATAATAACTGATATTGCTTCTGTGACAGTGATCTCAAGGAAATCCACTTTACTTCACCTGATAGCTAAGTTTGCTTTAAATTACCCTAAATTATCTCATCATTGTGTGATTCTGAAAGAAATGGGTTAGTTACCAGTTTCATTAAACTTCATTACTGTATAGCAAAGTTTATACATAGAACTGTGAATTCTGAGATTCCACAAAGTGTATGTAAATTGTTGAGACCGTATAATGATGGTTATTATTCTAGACATAGGTCAGACGGTATGTTTTTAAGATCACATTCATGAAAACTAAAAGTGGACAGAGATCTTTGCTTACATTGCTCCATCCATTTGGAATGAAATTCCTTATGATATTAGGCAGTTATGTTCTGCTAAAATGTTTGCTGATGTACTGAGAATGTATCTTGAATCCCAATTTGATTGTAAATGTTTTTTATGAATCAATTTTTGTAACAAAGACATTTTATGTCTGCCATGTTGTATTGTATATGTATGTTTGATTATGTCTTGTATTGTTTATATGTAATATATGTGGGTCACCTGTAAAAGGAACTTGTTTCAGTGTGCTTACCTGTTAAGTTAATAAACAACAACAACAACAGATATTGTCAAACAAGCTCCACCAATTTTGTTGCTTCAACTACATTTTGACCAGTTTAGCACTGTATTCTTATGCTACAGTATCATTATATTTTGTTGCTGACATGTCACCATCCACTCTTTCCTGTTGAAAGTCATATAGGCCATAAACAATGTTTCTTACATTTTTTGTTCACCATGAATTTTATGCCTTCTGTTTCTTGACAACCCTGACAGACACATTATGATGCTGTGCGCTGTTTGCTGATGCATTGCAGATCAAATTTCCTTTTGTCTTATCACATAGTACTTTCAACATAGCCAGTATAATCTGATTTGAGGCAACAGGAAACATCTATGCAAATTCATCTAATGCATATTGAACATACAGTTTGTAAAGTGTTTCACAGCAACAGAGAATACTGGTTGTGGTTCCAGGCATTCAGAAGAATAGCCACTTGGCATAAGGTCAGCGAGTCTAATGGTACAGTTTTCCAACAAGTCTGGAGTGCACAGAAATAGTGTAATACACATACAGTACAGGATTATGAAACATGATGGTATGTTTTATATCACTTGTACATGGCACAAATATATAGAAATACATGCAAGCATAGTATTGCTACTGCACTGCAACCTGCTATTTATGTTTTATAGAAAATGAATTGACTGAGTGGATCACAGGAGAAGGAGGAGACCCACATGACAATGAACTGGTACTGTATGCATTAATTTCAAAGTTTTCACCATAGCAAGATCTATTACTTTTTATTCATTTTGGTTGCTTTTACAAATAGGTGTCATGATCTGTTAGGAACTGTTACTGGATATATTAAAAGTTCACCATCGTAACAGTGAATATGGTCATGTGCAGAGTAATGCACATGGTAAACAAAACCCAAGGGAAGAATACACAATAAGGGTGAGGTACTAACATATACAAAAATGGAAAGGGACCCAATGGCAGTCATATCAGATGACCTAAGGTGTGCAAGCAATGTGAGAAGGCAGTAAGGAAGGCTGGTGGTATACTGGGATGCTTCTGGAGAGGCATCACAAGTAGAAAACAGGAAGTTGTTATCCCTCTGTAGAAACAATTGGTGAGACCCACACCTGGAGTACTTTGCACAGTTCTGTAGACCCCATCTCCACAAGGACATAGACAGGATGGAGGCTGTCCAGAGGAGGGCAACTAAAATGGTTCAGGGTCTACACCAGAAGACATATGAACATAGATTAAAGGAGCCTAATATGTATACCCTTGAGCAAAGGAGAGAGGGGGACGTGATTGAAACTTTAAAGTACCTCAATGGAATCAACAAAGACCAAGAGGGTAGCATCTTTCAGAAAAAGAGATGTGCAGCAAACAAGGGACACACTTTGAAGATAGAGGTGGGACAGCTCAGGGGTAATGTGGGTAAGTATTTTTTCACTGAGAGGGTTGTGGATACTTGGAGCAGCCTGCCTGAGGAGGTAGTGTATACAAAAACAGTGGGGAATTCAAGAATGCATGGGACAGACATAAGGCAATTCTACTGTGGGTGCAGGAAGAAATCTGCAGCATATCCATTAGCTAGAGGATTGGGAGACTAGGGTGCCCCAGCAGTCATTACCTGACATCAAATTCTATGTTTCTAAGCACCTGCCTTTTACCACTGTGCTTTGTTTGTTGCACTTAGCTCATCTTTCTGATTTTTCTCTTTTTACCAGGCTGTTAATTTTCACACAAGTTTCACTACTGTGTGTACTGCTGCCTACACTCCTTCATGTTACATAGGTCTTACTCGTATGTTGCCTATGATCAAGGCCACTGTTTTTTTTATTTTACCAGAAAATCTGGTACAATTCTGGAATTAGGGCTGCCTGAAGACCGGTAAAACAAAGATTTCATGGAATCTGGCATTTTATATCAGATCAGTAAATCTACAAAACTTGTGTTTTTCTTTTAATTCTTTCCTGTACTATTTTCAATTTGCTTTATTTAATGCTCTGTAAATTATTAAGTCTTCTTCAATTCTGATAATTTATGCACATATTAAAGAATGATTGCAGAATTCCGTAAAATCTGGAAATTAGAGTAACAATCACTGGTGCAATTCTGGAATCTGAAGTCTTGAAAATGGAATTTCATTGTTTTAATCACTGTAAATCAGTGGCCTTGCTATGATGCACCTTTACTTATACTGTTCTACAATGCCTATATTCTGTCAATGTCCTTGTGGTTAGGTGTTCCATGTGGTGTTCTGGTTTTTGTGGCATGGTGTGTCACCACCTTTATGTAAAGACCTTTAGGTCTTCCACTTGTGATGCCTCTCCCTAGTCATCTTACTTTCCTGCATGTCTTCTGACAAATCTTTTGTACCGTAAGCTCATGGGATATGCCTACCTTTATTTTGCTTTCCATTTGTGCTGTTTTTATTACTGACACCCCACAGTACCACACACACACACACACACGTGTACACACTTTGTGTATTCTTTAACTTTATTTCTGTTTCCACATACTCGAACTTCAAGTGCTGTGCATTGATTTGTGACTACCATACGTTACCATTTCTCCTCGCCATGAACTCTTTCTCCACTATTTCACCATCGCTGAGGATGAGCCTACTTTCCACTGATGACTTAGATGTGATGTGCCTTCATTTCCTATTTATGTCCATTTTGTCTCCTTATTCTGTATGTTTCAATGTAACACTCTAAACTATGCAAGTCGATGCCATCCAAATTTATAACCAAAGTCCAGTGTTGCAAATGTGTGAGGTCATGCATGGTTACAGATTCTGCAAAAAGGCAAAAGGGCGTAATGCAAGGCGTGGAAAATGCCACAATGTCATTGGCTCACAGATGACATGGTGGTTGGCACTGAAACATGAATTGAATTTATCACTGCACTCAGAAGTAGCTCAACTACTGCTGAGACATGTGGGTGTTCCTTTGCATGCAGATTATGAAATCCTCTGAAAGCAAACAATGCTGTGATCATCCAGCTGTAATAGTTGCTTCTGCCACATTGTTTTACTTGCAATGGTTTTAAACTTTGTAAATATGTTGCCGCATTGTCCATTCGGCAATGCACTATGTGCCCTCATTCCATTGACCTAGTGTCACTGCATTCATCAGTGTATGCTTGAGAGGCAGTTTCATCCACCCAACTACATCCAGTAGCAATTTATCTTGATTTTACTAACCTGTCATCATCATCATATCTTAATATGTTTCTATTGATCTTACTTAGGTATGAGCATTTTTCATGCAATGGAAATGCTGAACAGACACAATTCCATGCCAAATTGCATCACTCTACACATTTGAAAATGTCTAATGTAACTGTTAGAGTATTATCTACACCAGGCACTGCAGACTGTGTGCCATCACCTGACATTAGCAACATAGACCGACATTTTGGGTTAGTATGATGCCATGAGACAGGAATTGTGTAACCATTTTAAGTAGATTACTTAAGTACCTGTCATTATTTGTTGTTCATGTGGTGCAGAATCTGAACAAATCACCCCAGGCAAGCAACACAAAGATGGCCAGTTTTGCAGGATTGCAGCATTACAGCTACACAGAGACACAACACAACAGTGACATGTTTTATTACATGCCAATAGCACAGTAAGTATACTCAATGTCACCATTCCTCCATTTCCACATATAAAATTTTGACTGTGCATCTGTGAATCCATTATTCCAGTATTAAGTCATTTAACCATGGACAGACATTTTGAACTGCCAATGCACAGTGTATGTTTTCAGTATCTTAACGCCTAGCACTCTCGTGTTGACTTTCAATGATGTATTAAACTCCAGTGAATATTTGCTTCATTGTCACATTATAAATGTTTACTGTGCAGCGATGAATCAGTAAGTGCAATGCTAAGAGATTTAATTGTGGATCGACAATATGAACTTCCAATGCACAGTTTATTTTATCCATTACATTAATGCCTATTGTTGTCATGTTTACTTTGCATGATGTTTAATACTCCAGTGAATATTTGATATGACCTGAAAATGTCCAAGCGTGAGCAGTTAAGTGCCGTTGCCAAACATTGATGTTGTTGTGTGCTGAGCTAACATCAAACATGATTCTATTAATTTCTGTTATAATGCATTCTGTCTTGTCCACAGGAGTGTGGCACTAGAGGACCATGATGTCAGCTATGTGGCAGAGAACCAAGATTCCACTGATCATGCACAATGCTCACAACTGCAGCACATACCAACGTACACTTGTCACTCATGTATTTACTGAACATCTAGATGACCTTTTATTTCCTATTTAAACTCTTCAGTGAATGGTAATTAATGCTGCTTGCAAATCTCAACCAATGTTATCCACACAATAAAAATATTGTGTTTTATGTATGCTTCCAAACTCAATCACTGCTTGTTTTCAGTTAAATTTGGCAAGTATCCTGCCAATGTTTGGTGATCTCGCACATATAGGTAGTATATTTGTCACTATGCAGTTTCATCAAGGTAGCATTTGACATTTTTTTGCTTGTATTTGATAGTGTTCACCATCTTCAAGAGGCATTGATTGCCAGTGATGTTCTTGGCTTGCCAGAGGATGAGGAAGAGGTTGCACCAGGTGAACCAAATTACCAAGTGCCACACAATCAAACACATTCTGTGGACATGAACGACGAGTCATATGTAGTCACAGACCAGACATTGTTTATTGTTTTTGATAATAATCTAATGTCCTTGAGCAACTGCATCATTTCAAGAACTGGGTATCTGTGGGCAACAACTTCAATTCAGTCATGCACCAATGGAGCTGTGTGGATACTGATACGGGTAAGTACACACATTGCCTTACTTTTCCATGACTTGCAATACCTAGTGCCTTACCTATAATCATATGCATGCATGCAATCCATTTCTAAAAACCTTCTAGGTTATGCCACATGGAGAAGATATAGAGGAGGGAAGCGGAGGTGGTAGCATTGATCATAAGGCATGGCATTGGTATAAGCAAGGTTAAGGAGGAAGTGGATCAGAATACACATAAGGAGCCAGAAGAACTGTGGGTCACCCTGGAAACAGGAAATGGGACAGCCATAAGAACTGGGGTTGTCTACAGGCCCCAGACCAGAGGAAGGACATAGACACATTACTGTTAGAAGATATACAAAACATGACAGCTAAAGGGAGGTTCTGATAATGGGAGACTTCAACATGCCGGATACAGATTGGTCAATACCAGCAGGAACATCTGCCAGAACTAGACTCATACTGGATTCCTGCAGGGAGGGTCTCAAACAACTGGTACAGCAACCCACAAGAGACAGGGCTATCCTAGATCTAGTACTGACTAACAAAGAAGGGATCACAGATCTCCAGGTAGAAGGTCACCTGGGGGCCAGTGACCATCACATGGTATGGTTCAATTTGGCTACTACATCTAAATCATCCCATTCCAAAGCAAAATATGGGACTTCAGAGGAGCTGACTTTGATAAGATGGCCAACAGAGTTAAGCTAGCCCTGGCAAATAGAAACACAGGTGAGGGGTACAGGCAAAGTGGGCAAGCATTAAGGATGCAATACTTGAAGCAACATCCCATTGTATTAGACAGAAAAGGAAGTGCAAAAGAAGAAGGAAACCACTTTGGTTCTCAAATACAGTAGCGGAAAAGGTCAGAGCCAAAAGGCTGGCCTTCAGGAAATATAAGGGAACACAGCGGGATGAAGATAGGGAGGCATACCAAACTGCCCTAAGGGAAGCAGGTAAGGCAGTAAGGCAGGCAAAGTCCCAAACTGAGAAACACTAGTACCTAACAGTAAAGAAGGTGATAAGACTTTCTATAGATACATTAGTGAAAGGAGAAAGTCCAGAGGGGTATTGCTAGCTTAATGGAGAAAAGGAGCATGTGAGGAGGAGTACCCTGTAAAGGCATCTATCCTAAATAGATATTTTGCTCAGTATTTACTGAAGAGAAGGTAGGGCAGGGCCCACAGCTCAGCATCATGGACACAGGGGAGGGAGGTGAGCACTACTCCCTTCACAAAAGAAAGGGTCCTACAAGAGCTTGCTAAGCTCAGGTGGATAAGGCAATGGGACCTGATGGCATACATCCCAGAGTACTTAAAGAGCTAAAGGAGGAACTAGCAGAGCCATTTGCAGAATTGTTTAGTGAGTCTCTGAGCACAGGAGAGGTCCCAGAAGACTGGAGAAGGGCTCATGTGATCCCGCTCCACAAGAGTGGTAGCAGGGAGGAGGCAGGGAACTACAGACCGGTCAGTCTTACCTCAGTAGTGGGCAAGATTATGGAGGCACTCCTTAAGGAAAGGATAGTGCAACACCTGGAATCCATAGGGGCACAGGATCCAAGACAGCATGGGTTTACAAAAGGAAGGTCCTGTCAAACTAATCTCATAGATTTCTTTGACTGGGTAACCAGAGTGGTGGACCAAGGGAGCAGTTGATGTCACCTACCTTGACTTCAGCAAAGCTTTTGACACTGTTCCACATAGAAGATTGATAAATAAGCTGGGTAGGCTCAAGGGTGGGTCAGAAGTTGGTCAACTGGGTGGCAAACTGGTTGGCGGGCAGAAAACAGAGAGTGGTGGTAAATGGTATACAGTCAGAAGAGATGCAAGTCACAAGTGGGGTACCTCAGGGATCAGTCCTGGGGCCAGTCCTCTTCAACATCTTCATTAGTGACCTTGCAGATGGACTAGAGGTAAGGCTTGTCTGTTTACAGATGACACCAAGATCTGCAACAGAGTAGATGATCCAGATGGGGTGGGCAGAATGAGAAGAGATCTGGATAAACTAGCAGAATGGTCAGAAGAGTGGCAACTGGGATTTAATGCAAAGAAGTGCAAAATCATGCACATAGGGAAGAGAAACCCTGAAGCCACCTATAGGCTGGGAGGAGTTGCTAGCAGTCACAAAGGAAGAAAGAGACTTGGGCATCATCATCACTGATGACCTAAAATCATCAAGCAGACCTCTAAAGCTAGGTAAGGCTGGGGGTGTTAGGGTGTATTAGTAGGGTATCACAAGTCGTAAGAGGAGGTAATAATCCCTCTGTACAAGACACTGGTTAGGCCCCATCTGGAGTACCCGTGCAGTATTGGAGGCCACACCTTCACAAGGACATTAACCAAATTGAGGCAGTCCAGAGAAGGGCAACCAAGATGGTGCAGGGACTGCATCAGAAGACATATGAGGACAGATTAATGGAGCTCAATATGTATACCCTTGAGCAAAGGAGGGAGAGAGGTGATATGATCGAGGCATTCAAACACCTTAAGGGCATAAACAAGGTGAAAGAGTCTAACATGTTTAAATATAAGAAAAATAGCAGGACAAGAGGACACAGCATGAGATTAGAAGGAGGCCGATTAAGGAGGAATGAGGAAATTATTTTTCACAGAAAGGGTGGTGGATGCATGGAATGGCTTACCACAAGAAGTGGTGGCTATGAATACAGTGCAGGGCTTCAAACAGGCATGGATAGGCATAAGGGATCAATACAAATGACTATGAATAGATAGGCCTCTGACAGAGCAAAGGCCGATGGCACATTTATAAGGTAGAAAAGAAATGGCAGACTGGATGGGCCTTACGGTCCTTATCTGCCATCAACTTCTATGTTTCTATGTTTCTAGATGGAGGCTATATGGGTCACCTTGCAGGTTCCTGGGGTAAGCAGGTAAAGATGGGGTCATATATAAACCACCAGGCATGGAGATGAACAGGAGGAGTGTCTGGTGGCTAACCTGGTGGCTAACAGATGGTTTAATGGATATGAAACTGGCTTGAGGGTGTGTACAGAAGGCGAGGGAAGATGGGGTGGTTTCATCCTATATGATAGTCATTAGCATGGATTAACTGTGGTCTGATACTGGGCCCACTCCTGTTTAACACCTATATTATATCTCAAACATTAGAAGGGTATCAGGAACTGGATGACCCTATTTGCAGATGACTCAAGGTGTAGGCAGCGTAGAGGGTGAAGATGGTATGCGGGTTCTCCAGGCAGAGCAGAAGACTCTGTGGTGGTGGTCAAGAGCCTTGAAGCTCAAGTTTCATGTGGTCATCTGCATGGTTCACCAGTTGGCCTGAAATCCAGTTTATGTATATGCCGTGGTGGGTGGTAGAGCGACTGCAGTTTCTATGAGTGTGAAGAACCTTGTTGTGGTGATGGATACTTACACAAATAATTTGCAGCAGTGTAGGAAGGCTGTGGGCTGCAAGTACAATTATGTGCTGCGTAGACAGTAGGATAACATCAAGAAGTGGAGATGTGCACCTTCCACTGTACAATTGCCTGGTAAAACCACACATGGAATACTGCATCAGTTTTGCTTCACTACTGAAAGGTGGACATTGCGTTTCTGGAAAGGGTCCAAAGTAGGGTGACCAGGATGATACTGGGACTAGGGAAAGGCCTTATGAGAACGTTTGGAGGAGCTCAACCTGTACTCACTGGAGGATAGAAGGAACATGTGTGATATAATAGAGGTCTACAAATATCTCCAGTGAAATGAATAGGGCAAGCCTTGAGTGGGTAATTCTGATGAAGGAGGTAGGTTCCACCAGTGGACAGTCAATGAGGCAGGACAGTGGGAGACTGGGGTGTGGAAACAAGGAGGCACCACTTCACTGAGAGGGATATTAACCCATGAAATGGGCATCCTGGGGCAGTTGTTGTCTTGTATGACTGTGGAGTGATGCAAGAAAGGCTGGTATCGATAGGTGAAGGTGCATCCCAGAGCCCAACAGGTTGTGTGGATGGGGAGGCCTTGTTGGGATGGGGGAGAACTGTGCCCTGTGAAGGCAATGATTACAAGACATTATCTCTAGATCATTGGGTGTAGTCTTCTTGCTTTGTAGTAAGGTTACTATGTAAGTATGTTATCATTTATTGATTTATTTCGTTTTTGTTAACCAGGTCAGCACACTTGAAACAACAGATGCCTATTTTCATGTGCAACCCGAATATTACAAGGAAATAAGGAGGGCAATTACAAAACCTAGCTCAGGTAGATAAGTATAAAGATATTTCAAAGATAACGGTGGTGAGGGAAAAAAGAAGATCCATACAGTAACATACACAGGAGCTGTTAACTCAATATACAGAGATTACAAACTGAGCAGAGAGTCAAATTTCAAATTCAATTGCAGATGCCAAGGGTGCAAGCTTTAGGAACATTATGGGCAGGTGAATTGCTAAGAAAGTAGCGAGCACAGATTCCTGGTACAGTAGTAGCCATAGACATTGCCAGCTATTTCTAAAACTCTTGTGATATTGCTGGAGAAGCTCAAGCTTCTGCATTTCTACAGTAAGGGCAGCAGAGAGAAACTCTTCAGTAATTTCGAAATATCTGGAAATAGTTGGCAATGTCTGTGGCTACTACTGTAGGTACCCTCAAAGAGGACCAGTGTGTCATTAGTTTTGGAGTGCCACTGGCATTATTTAATTTTTATATATGGATCTTCAATTTAATAGGTCTGTAAAGCATACAAAAAATTCTGGTAATAGCTGAAAGGTTCAGTGATAATAGTATTGTCAATCACTGGTAATAGTATTGTCAGTCACTGGTAATACTACACTTTTGTGCTGACAATAGTATTGTTCAAAGCTTCAAAAGAAACCTCCTGCCCCCACATCATAAGCGTGACTCCTTATTGGTTTGTTTTCCTGTGTGGGCGGGCAGAACAGTTCAAAAACATGGCGCGATTCTCTAGCTTACGAGAGCGAACTAAGTTGTCATGCTTCTCATTTTTATTTTATTGTTTTCCTCAGGAAATAGAAATATCTGGTTGATCCTGCCATTGCACTCCTGAAGAGCAGGTAGGATCTCAAACATTAAAAAACAGACAGAGGGAGGTAACTGTCACGAGCAAGCACACAGCTGAATCCATAGCTTAAGACACTGTGGCGTCGACCAGCAGAAAGTCAGTTCACACTGAAGCGATTGACCGCCCATTCGAAATAAACATCGCATCCATATATTAAAAAATAACCATGGGTTTTGTTTGTCAATTACCAGGAGTACTAGCATCTCAAGGTTCTGGGCACATTGGAACCCTCTCGAAGTCACCCCGAGGTTCATGTGTCCAGAACCTCTTGATGCTATTACTTCCTGATAAAAGACACAAACCTATTGGTTATTCTATATATATTTTCTTACTTTGTGTCATTCTGTCTTGTGACAAACTGATGATTCTATGGAGTGTTCCATCATACTGTGGTTTCTAAATAACTGCAGACATCACTTTCTGTCAGTGCCCATCAAGTCATGGCTGTGCGCATTACATCCAATTGATGTCTGTGGTGCTACACCATGTGACTTTAGCTTTGCTAGCTAAAAAACAATGTGTGGCTGTGTTGTTTACTGTTGATATTGGTCATCTTGTTGTTGTAGGAATGCTTAAATAATCACATTGAATTTAAATGGCATAATCAACCCAAACTCAAGCATTGCCTCAATGCTGGTGATTTGATGACTGCAAGCTCAATCATACTGTCTGGCAACAACTATGGAAAAATTGCCCTCATGTATCAGTTCCTTAAAATTGCGATGATCAGTGAATCTTCCTTCTTTCAATTTCAATGACTCTGTGCAATGCCAGTGATTGAGAAGTGTGGAATACTATGCAATCAAGGCAAATTGCTGGCGTGAAGACAAACAAGTGATTATAATGGGTATGACCTCCATTCTCACCATTCACTATTGCTGCTGCAAATCCTCTAATGTTTGCAGTTGTCTAAACTCCACAGTGTGGTGATGTCACACATGATGTATCAATCAGGCCTGTGTTGTTTCTTGTTTTTGTCATCCAGGAGACAGCCGCATGGATAGTCCAGGCCATTCAGCACAGTATTGCACTTACACCATCATGGACTACGATACCAAGGAAATCCTCTCCATCAATGTGATTGATACATGAGAGACCACTCTAAAGTCAACTAACATGGAGAAGTAACCGGCAAGGTGGCTCTGAGGTTGAGATGCTGGACAGCCACACCTCGCACCACGCCGGTGACCTGAGGTTGGGAGTGAGCTCGGGTGCCAGGGGTGAGCAGGAAGGGACTGGATTGAGTACCAGGTGGGCTGTTTTTTCTGTCCCGGGAGGGCACTTGGTCATCCAGAGCTCCAGTGACCCCTGGTGGAGTTCAGGGTGCCGCAGAAGCCCGGACAGCATGTCACAACGTGTCCATGCCAGCAGGGCATGCCATGCACAAAAGCATCTGGGAGTGCTCACAAGGAGGAGGAAGAAACAGAAAAACCCGGTGAATGGGGATGGAGACAGCACCTTTCCTCAAAGCCAGCACCAGATCTGACTGGGTCTGACCCTCATCACTCCTCCATCCTGCCCTCTTACTTGCCAAAGTCTGTCTTTTAAGGAGCCAAAGGTGGTCAGGCTGCCACTCTATGGGTGGGTTAAACCAGGGGTGCTGGCAGTGGAGTAGGGGTAGTGGGAGCTCAGACTGCAGCAGATCTCAGGTGGGCAGGTACATGGAGAGGAAGCCTGAGAGAGCTCCCCAGCCATGACAGGAGGAAAATAAAGTTGAAAAAAAAAAACATGGAGAACTTGCCATTTCTTAATGTGCAATGGATACTATGCATGGGAACCGCATTGATGTGGCTGAAGTGGTAAAGGATGCACAAGTGCAAATATCTAGTTTAATGCATGAGAACACCTATGTGCATTGTATCATGTATTGCTAGGTGCATTGTGTCATCTTCTTCATTGTTTTTTGTTTTTCTATGCAGGTAACAATTACCATATAAAACACTCATATGACACGTGGCATGGTGTAAAAATCTTTGCAAAGAATCGTGGCTGTAAGAAGTGTTACTATTTCTTTTCCTTTTCAGAACTGCAATTTGTTGTATAATTAAACAAACAGCTGTAACTATTATATGTAAAGCTATTCTGTGGTTACATTTTCAGGCCGGAATGCAGCCAG
This sequence comes from Neoceratodus forsteri, assembly GCA_016271365.2. Taxonomy (NCBI): domain Eukaryota; kingdom Metazoa; phylum Chordata; order Ceratodontiformes; family Ceratodontidae; genus Neoceratodus; species Neoceratodus forsteri. The sequence goes on from CM028129.1 coordinate 1,026,714,718, forward strand.
GATGTAAAGTGTACTAAATGGAGCCAAAATATAGTGAAGCATTTATGGCACTGCTGTCAGGAGTAAGATAACTACCATGACTTCATGTTATGTTGTTCCCAATTTGACAACATATGAGTCTGGCATTGCTTGTATTTTTCATATATCTTTGCATTGATAACAATCATAATCAAGGCCACTGTTTTTCAGTTTTACCGGAAAATCTGGTAAAATTCAGAATTAGAGCTGCCTGAAAACGGGTAAAACGAAGATTCATGGAATCTGGCATTTTCTATCAGATCAGTAAATCTATAAAAAACTGTGTTTTCTTTTAATTCCTTCCTGTACTATTTTCAGTTTGCTTCATTTAATGCTTTGTATATTAAGCCTTCTTTAATTCTGATTATTTATGCACATACTAAAAATGATAAAAGAATCCGGTAAAATCCGAAATAAAGTAACAATCACAGGTGAAATTCGAATCTTAAGTCTTGAAACGGAATTTAATTGTTTTAATCATCCGTAAATCAGTGGCCTTGATCATAATGTTGTTTCAGGCTCACTGGCATGCAATTAGCCACTATGTGACAAACACACATGAATGGAAACTTGGTGTGGGAGAGGGGTATGGAAAGTGCAGCCACAATGCATTGGAAGCACCACATGACAAAGACTGGCTGGCAAATTAAAGCCACATATTGAACTCCTGAAGGTTCTTGTCAACAAGCGTTTCCTCTCAACCATCCACTATTACCTATGATTCAGGTACTGAGGTGTTCATTCTCTGAGATTACTGTACTGCTAAGCCCCAGCTAAAATATAGTGACAGACTGTTCATTTTGCTAATTCAATGTCGATCTGCATTTGTTTCTTAATTATGTTTCACCAAGAGCACTGCTGAGCTGGAATAATTTCAGCAACACACATGATGTATGCAGCTAAGTGGTATGTGTACAGTATCCGGTGTACCATGCTCAGAATGACCTTGCTGCACTAGATTACTGCCACCACATCTCATGTTCATACCTGTACAATCAAGGAGGAGAAAATGTGTAAGTAATTATAGACCTGAAGCTTTTCTATCTGTAACAGCTATTTGCTTTGTGTGAAAGTTGTGTGTGAAATTTGTTTTACCAGCTGCTATGTAATAACAGTGTCTTAGTTATTCATACCTTGTTTGGAAGTATCAACATTGCTACCAGATGGTGTCTGCCTCTCATTAGTAAATGCATTGTGGCATCATTCTGTGCTCACTGTTATAAGTGCTCACTTTGTGGGTAAGTGTGAATGCTATGAGGCAATATTAAAGGAAAAGTGGCCAGTACTTCATACCGTATTAGGAAGACTAGCGGGCATGGTGGTCATTTTCAGCTAACATATTCTCTGTGTCCATGGCTGTTTTATGCTTCCCTATTAGCAATTTGTATGTTTTTCATTACTATGGACATGTATGCTGTAATTGATGTGGCAATGTGCATAGCTGCTTTTATACATCATTTTAATAATCTGTGTGTACAACAATCAGTTACAGGTGTTTATTTAACAAGAAAAGTGGAAGATGGACTGTGGTTGCAAAGAACGTGCCCAAGGACTATTCCTACATACCAGATATTATGCAACAAATAGTACTAATGTGTCTTCACTCAACTTGTGGTGTGACAACCCACATCATGCTTAAGAACAGAGACTCACAATGAATTAAACCAAATATTACAGGTGTTGTGCCACCAGACACTGATGACCTTGTAGTTCAGCATGTTTCACACTTTCAGCTGAGAAGTGACTGTTGTGTTGTTACATGTATGTTCTTTTGCATATTGGCCACTATGTCCTGTAATTGCAACGCCCATGATAATCATGCACTCCACATCAAATGAAGTCACCGCATTAATTCTAATAATTGTATCATGGGACACAACACAGCAAGGACCATTTGCTAGACTTCTTTGCTGCCCATTATGTACTGTCTCATTGTATTTGCTTGCTTCAACATAGCTACATGTCGGCGTCACATTGGTACCATTTATGCTGTGCATGTGTTGTGCTCTAAGACTGTAATATACACAAAATGTCCCTACTTGTGTGCTAGCAGTAGCATTATGACATGTAACATTCAGCCAACAGTGTACTGCTCTCAGACTTTTGAAAATCCATTTGCACAGTAAGACTATTGACAATTGTCATACACATCACCATAATGGTAACTTGTCATTGCTTGGGTAGTTTGCCAACTAAGCACTACAGGTATGTCATACATTATACAATGTAACATGTGCTTGCTGCACATTTGTTTGACATCACTTGTCAAGAACACTTATGTGGCAAGCTATTGTTTTATATATAATTTTTATTGATTTAGTTACTGATGGCACTGATCAATGTATTGCATTGCACAGACATTCAACTATTACAAATAATTCACAACTTGTGCAGTGTTGGAAACATTGTAGTTACTCACCATAGGTGATTGGTGGCAGGGAAACTATAATGGTGAGAGGAAATGTGTTCTGTTGGTTACCTTTGATAAAGACAGCTAAACAGGGGATGAAACAGGGGTAATTCCAAGGCTGTGTATGTCTTGTTTTCTTCCACTTCTTTTCTGTACCTGCATTGAAGTACATTTATTGACACGTTTCTGCCTTATATACCACACTGTCCCTATTGTACTGATTGTGGTTATACACTATTATATGTTATGTATTTCCTTCGATAATTGATGTGGAAGTTATTGTAAATTGCAAATAACATAAATAAATAAGTAACATAATAGATGATACTGCTGTAACATTGTGGATTTACTTAAGCAACGTGTATGTTCCTATCCTGTTCTCCTGCTCATTTCTCCCTCCCTTTTGTCTGTCTTCATATGGGTTCTGGTGAAGAGCCAGTATATTTTTTTGTTTGTTCAGCTCTGTACTACCTCCATCATGTCTATGCCCTTGATAGGTGCTGTCTTGAGGATTGTATGCAGTCATATGGATGGTATCTCACAAACTGTCTGTACAAAGAGATACTATTGCTTGCCCTTGTTACCTCAACTTACTCTTATTTTGTGAATACTAACACACTATGAAGACAGCAGAATATGCCTCTATGGTCTATCAAGTCTGCTCGTTGGTCAGTGCCTATGCAGGGCACCAATTGTAACCCTCCACCATCCCAACAAGGACTCCTATTTCCAAGAGCAGCACCTGGATGTACCCTTCCCTGCACCTATCCAAGCCCTTCTTGAACTCCTCCTCCAGTAGTAGCAGCCACCAGTTCTCTGGGCAGCATTCCATGGCTTGACTACTGTCTCTCTATTAAGCTAGCTCCTTGCTTCCACCTTCAGTTCCCCCATCCAGCTTCATGTGGTCTCCCTGGTGGCCCTGGTTCCTCAGTTGAAGGACCACCTAAAGGATTACTCTGTTAAACCACTTGAGATACTGAAACCCTCTATCATATCCCCTTCTCTCTTCCCTCCTCCAGTACACTTTGAGCTCCCCAGTCGCTCCTCATGGTGTCTTAACCATAGCCCCAGTACCATCCTGGTCATTCTCCTCTGTACCCTCTCCATTAATGCAATGTCCTTCTTTAAGTAGGGATGCCAAACTGTATGCAGTATTCAGGTGTGGTCTAACCAATCTATTGTACAGCAGAAGGAAAACCTCACTATTCCTTGAGGTTATCCCATAGCTATGCACCCTGCATTTTATTGTCTTGTACCACCACCATTCTACACTGCTCTGGGTTGTTCATTATGGCATCCACCACCACCCCAAGTCCCCCTCTAAACCTGCAGTGTCTCCTCCCCAAGATGTATTTATGAGTCAAGTTTTGGGCTCCCAGGTGTAGAACTCTGAATTTTGCAGCATTAAACATTAGTTTCCAATATCATGATCACCTCCCTAGAGTCTCCAGGTCCTCCCCATCCACTGCTGCACACAGCTTAGAGTCATCCACAAAAGAAGCTCATCCCACTCCTGATACCACTTCTGATGTCCATGACATAGGCACTAAAAGGAATAAAATCAGCACCGACCACTGTGGTACCCCACTTGTCACTAACCCTGAGGATGAGACATCCCCTCACCTCACCCTCTGTATCCACCTCACCAGCCAGTTTCCTATCCACCTTCCCCCCCTCCCTTCCACTGACATACTGTCCTGCTTCTCCAGTAGCCCCGATGTGGCACTGAGTCAAAAGCCCTTCAGAAGTCAAGAAAGGGATATCCACTGGCCTGCCCTGATCCAGCACCCTTGTCACCACTTCATAAAACTCCACCAGATTTGTCTGTCATGATCTGCTATTAATAAAACCATGCTGGCAAATGTCTATGTGACCCCATGCCATCAGTATACCCTCTATCCTTTCCTCGTGATGTTCTCCATCGCTATGCCCACTACCAATGTCAGGCTAACAGGCCTATAGTTATCTGGCCCCTCTTGCAGGCACTCCTTAGGGTTAGGCACAATATGGGCAATCCACCAGTCTTGTGGTACCCACCCAGACTGCAGTGTGGAGTTAAAAGATCTGCTGCAGGGGTGGCCAGGGTATCTTCCAGCTCCTGAGCACCCTGGGATGAGTCCCATCAGTGCCCAGTGCCCTGTCCCTCTTAGGGCCTTGAGTTCATCCAACACCCTACCTCTGGGTATTTCTTCATCCTTTTCCCACCTTTAACCATGTATCCTAGTGCCCCTTTCATGCCGGTGTTCCCTTCTCTCCCTTGGTAAAGACAGAGGAAGCAAGTAATTTAGTACCTTTGCCTTCTATCCACCTCCTCCAGCCACCCACCCCTATTCTGGCTGACTAATCTGCCCCTTCCCTTTCTTCTTTACCTGATATATACTAAAGAACCCTTTTCCCCTTTCTAATCTCCTGTTCCAACCTCAACTGTGCCCCCACCTTAGCTATCTCGCCGCACCCTGGTAACCCTCCTGGCTGCCATATAAAAATCCTCCTTGATATAGCCCCTGAGCACACCCTTACATCTTTCCCTTGTGCAGGCTTTGGTAGCCACCAGGAGCCCTTTTTCATTTCCCATCATGCCTACATGCCCATGCTTGGCCTGATCCCATCTAGATAGCCTCTAATGATCCACTCCATCCCCCAAAGTCCATCCCTCAGAAATCCACCATGGTCATTCTTGTGTGTTCTAGCCTGTACCCTAGTTCATGGGAGAACCAAACTGTGGCATGATCGCTACCCACCAGTGGGTCCCCACAAGTAGGTCCCTGATGAGCTCCCTATCTGACAGGACCACATCCAGTATCGTCCCTCCTTGTTGCCTTCTTCACCATCTGGGCAAGGAATGCATCCTGGAAGACATCCATCAGGCACTGTTCCAAGCTAGATGTGAACACCATGGTTCCCCATTATTCTCCTGGCATATTCAGGTCTCCCTCCACCACAGTGATGTCCTTACCTCCACCACAGTGGTCCTTAAGGTTAGTCACCAGGGCTTTCCCTGTTCTTCCTCCTGCACCGGGGTTTATATAACACATCCATCTTCACCCATATTCCACCCAGAGCCTACAGGCTGGCTCAAAGAACCTCTACTTGGTCCCCTGCTTCCTCCAGCTTGATTATCCCTGTGCTATCCATGATGATAAAAACTACCCCTCCTCACCTTCCCTCTCTCTCCTAATCCTTTTGCATTTGATGTCCCCAAATATGTTTAGGTCCCAGTCATGTGTGGATGAGGCCCACGTCTCTTGACTGCCACCACATCCACCCACCCCTCAGCCATCAGTGCCTGCATCTCTGGTGTCTTGTTACCCGTGCTCCTGGCATTTATCATGCACCCTCCAAGATGCCTCTTGCATTCTTTACTTTGCAAAAATATATCCTGTATCTCTGCCTTGTCACTTTCACCTCCAACCACCATTGATCTCCATTTTCAAGCACAACATTCCCTCCTTACATTTTTTCATCAACAGTCTACTGATTAAAGTTTTGATCATCCCTCTTACCCAAGATCTCTACTATGACTGCATTTTCTAATTCTGTGGTTAAACTTCAGTACGGTTAGCTGTCCTGCTTCCCTCTAATTCCTTTTACTCACTGTTGGTTACATTACTCTTTCTAATACTTTTTGAAATTTGTCCCAGGAAGCTCTGTGCACTCACTAGCAAGGATGTTCCATGTATATGACTACCAGTTCATATACTTCTCCTCCCAGGTAGCTTCAAACAACAGACAGTCTGATGTATGCCCCCTATTGGGCATTGAGGTGGACCCAGCTCTTGGCTGGAGCTTCAGCAAATGTTCCACTGTTAAAATCTAGCTTCTTATGGTCACACATCAAAAATGTCTCCCCTCCATCAAGGACACTAATTCAAGACCACTGTTACAAAGATCACTGGCATTGGTACTCCATCGCCACCTGTTGTTAGATGGCATCACCCCATTTATCCCTTTCTTGCCCATACAGCCTTTGCCTTTTTATTCACTTAACCACCATTTGCTTTTTGACCATGTTTGCTTTGGTGTACTTTGTATGGAAGTGTAGCGATGTGCAAACAATCCACAATAATGCAAGTCTTATGCATTCAGTATGTGCCAAACGCAGCTTCCAGGAGCAAAGACATTCATGCATCTATACAGGGTGCAGGAATCAGGCAGTCAATGCTGGAGCCTATTGAGTTAAAGGTGGTTCTATTTATTTATTTTATTTATGTATTAGATAATCGGTTTACAGACCTTTGAGTCAAAGACTCATTTATAATGGCACCTCCGACAAGAGAGCAATACATCACAGCAAACAAAACAATACAGAACATAGTGCTTAGATTAAAAAGCAACCAGTGTTACAGGCATTCTACAGGTGGTACACACTTGGTAATAGGTAGATCACAGTAGTCATAATATAGGTACATGAGTACCATGTCAGGTAACAACCAGAGATATTTTATTACATTTAGAGATAGTACTATCCAATCTGGAATGAGTCCATGAAGTCATGGTGGAAGGATATGCTAGAAACAAAGGTGAGCATGATATGCATTTGGAGAGGGAAGGAGAAGAGGTAATGAAGGTACTTTGTCTTCAAAGACAAGTCAGTGGTAGTGTTGAACAGCCTACCACAAAATGTGCTGAGTGGAAACACAGTGGGGCAATTCTTGCTTGCATGGGATAAGCACAAGGGAACCCAAAAGGTTGGAAAGAGCAGTAACAGCTGATGAGCAAGCAGAGTCAATGACCTATGATAAAGGTAGATATGTTGATGTGGCCGTTGTGCTCTTTCTCTGCCATAAAATTAAATATTTCAATGTTAATGATGATTACCTACATAAACATATGAAGAAGCCAGATGCTGAAGGCCATTTGGTCTATTTATTATATTCATATAGCATAGTGCACAGCTTCAGTTACAGTCCCTGAATACCCACCAACCCCACCTCCTCCCATCCTCACCACACATGACCCTCACCCCACCCTATGCTTATCCCATCCTATCTTAAAGCTGCCACTGTCTTCAGCAAGATGACCTATTCGGCATCATTACACATGTCAACCATCTGGTTTGTGAAACAGTGCTTCCTGACCAAACTCCTAAACCACCACCCTCCCTCCCCCAGCTTTTGCCAGGACACCCCTCTTGCTCTGGTTGCCATTCTCGCGTAAAGAGACTCACTGTACCAACTGTACTTATACCTTTTAAGTTCTTTATGGTCCCAATCATGTCCCTCTTTCTATCTTGTCTTCCAGGGAGTAAATGTTCGGTGCCCTCAACCTCTCCCTGTATTCCTTATTCTGCAGATACACTATCATCTTTGTAGCCCTCCTCTTGAAGTTCTCCATGAGATTACTTTGCTTTTTGAGATGTGGCCTCAGTACTGAACTACATACTCAGTTTGTGGCTTTACCCTAAACATGTCTTGTTTGGCCTTGGCTGCTTGCTTGTCTTCTAGGTCCTTTAATGAGATAAAGCCTAGCAATCACCAAGTTAACGTAATGTAGCACACATTATTGTGTTCACGGTGGTGTTGTTTGTGGTGGAACCCTGAATGTTGACCACATGAGTCACCCCTTACTGGGTTTGTTTTTGGTAGGAAACTTGAACATTTTGCACAAAGTTTTTAAATTTGACACAACATTGCTTGTACTTTGGGGACATGCAGGTGAATGTCATACAACTTTTAACTACTTTCTGAGGTTGATCAATATGACACCTTACTATTTTGATTTGACCTTTATATTTCATACCCAGTGTGTAAGTTTCAACCAAGATGAATATCTAAAATAAACCATGTGTCTGATTACTGCAACAACACAAGTGCTGCTGTATAGACATGTTTATTTAGGAAGTCCATGAACAGTTGATTCCACTCTTATGTTTTATAGTACCAAAGAAATTATAAAAACTTACATTGTCAGGCATGATTTCTATGGAAAGGTACACTATCTACTGATAAGACTACATCTAACATAATCAAACCATTCAGAAATTCAGTCTTTTAATCTATGCATTATAATGATTGGTATGAAGAACTACATGCAACTAAGATTGTAATCTCAAAGGCTGATGACAGTATTATGCTGTGACCAATATGAGCATTGTTGTACACCACTTCATTCTATCATGCATTTATGAAGTCTGTCAGTTCTGTAGCCAGTGTATTGTCCAGATGGATCAGGATACACATCATGAATGTACCACATGCAGCAACTTGGGAAGGGGATGTACACGACTGCCTAGGCATTCCAATCTCCATAGTATGTCTTGTCTACATGCATCATGTCTGTGGAATGATTCATATCTGCATCTGGTGGGAAGGCAAAAATGTCTTGCCTATAGGCTGCCTGAAAAAAGTACTGATGGGTCAAGTACCAGCTGGTTCATCATCTGTAACGAACAAAAACAGAAATATTCATTGTAAGTTGGCGGCTAGCAACATCAAACAATCATTCATTTAAGTCATTATTTATTAAAGGCAGTATTTCATTACCAAAGTGCCTGGACATAAAATAACTTATTATAACATTTAAAACGTGCAATATTCATCACAGAATTGAAAATACAATGTCATTTTCAATGAGTTAAAATCATATTCACAACATGAAATTATCCACTAGAGTCTGTGAACGTGCAAATAAATATACTGTATCTGTTTTTAAAACTATTTTAACACTTTGTAGGTTCAGGAACTCTTGAATCTAACGTAGTACAGAATTCCACATGTGATGTCATACTTTCTACCTTTTCTGCTAAACCTGGCCATTGCAAATGCCGGTTCATGATCACTGGTTCTTGTACTTACCTTCCCTACAAGGAGCTCCTCACCCTGTTTATTGATCCCTAGGATCAGGTCCCGCTCTTGCCACTTGTGGCCCTAGAGGTACAATATCAAGCTACTTCAGCTGTTCATCAACAGAACACCAACTGGGAACATGAAACATTTCAGTGGCCATTCTGTTCACCTTTCAAAGACATTTATGTCATTTCATAGCTGAGCTCACCAGATGTGTGCTCCATATTCCAGGTGATGTCTAACCATGGAGTGATAGAGTGACACCAGCAATGTTCTCATTATGTCTTTTCCTCACCATCCAACTGTATGACTTCCCTCAGCTATTACTGTCAAATGCCTTTCTGTACTGGCACAAGACCCTTAGGTCATTACTGCTTATAACTCCTGGTTACTTTACCTGCCTGGTTTGAGCCATTATCTCCCCATCCAGTGTGCATGTGGTATCTAGATTGCACCTCACAAAGTGCATCTGTGTGTATTTCCTGGTGTTGCACCATATCAGCAATGATATATTTCAATCCCCTATGACATTTTCAGCGTGAAAGGTAGGGACTTCAGGAAAGTACAAATACCAGTATGAGGAAGGAAGGAAGGAAGGAAGGAAGGAAGGAAGGAAGGAAGGAAGGAAGGAAGGAAGGAAGGAAGGAAGGAAAGAAAGATTGTTATAGTTGTAGTCCATAGCTGATAGATGGATGAAAGCAGCACCCTCCACCTTGAGCACAAGCACAACAAAATCAGAGTATATGATGTCACATGATAGAAACTTTCAAGTACATCAATGGAATCCTCAGGGTCCAAGAGGGTAGCATCTTTCAGAAAAGAGATGTGCAAGAACAAGGGGACACAATTTGAAGGTAGAGTGGACAGCTCAGAGGTAATGTGAGGAAATATTTTTTCATGGAGAGGGTTGTGGATACATGGAACAGCCTTACTGAGGAGTGAGTGAGTCAAATATACTGGTGGAATTCAAGAATGCATGGGACAGACATAAAGCAATTCTAGTGGGGGTAGGAGGAAGTAGGCTGTTGGTCAACTAGGATCTGCAGCTTATCCATTAGGTAGGAAATGTGCTGACTCAGTGTGCCAAGTGGTCCTTATCTGCCATCAAATGCTATGTCTATGTTTCTATGTTTATGCAAATCAGTAAATAACAATTCCATAACAACATTTTAGGACTTCATATGCTGAAAGTTATCTATTGTAATAGATATTAAACTTTTTTAAAGCACAACTTTGGAGTGGCTATGAATTACATCTTCTGATGCATTGTGATACACCTCTATGCCACATCCAGAAGGCATACATACTCACTGAGTTCACTCATGCCATCATGGCCAGTAATATTTGACACACAAATCTTCCATGAGCTTTCACTCATGCATACAAAGCATCCAAGGAGGACAAGGCTAAGCTTGTGTCTGTTTCTCTGGCATGCAGCTCATGTTGTCCTTTGAACACATATTACACAGTGGTTGGATGGGTGGAGTTAGCATGCCAACTGACTGACAGTGAAGGAAGCATGGTATTAGGTAGCATAGTGCCACTAACTTAGTGGCTTTTGTTTGATGTGCTGAGAGAAAATAGACATGCATGAGAATAGGTCAGTGTTTGTGCTGAAATACACTACAAGCTGTTAACTGGCGACTTTGAATAAAGATTAGGAAGTAAGGTCATTGTCAAATGCAGTGAATGAGTAATGCACCTGCAATCACTGTGCATATCAAATAGATGCTGGAATCAGCAAGGTGTATCCAGGAGGCATGTATGAATAGTTAGCATATCATAAGAAAACATGAAGGACAATCTGTTGAACTAATGCTAATTGGACATATCAAGGATAGGGCAGGAAATGAGGTCAGATACTTAGCTGGAGATGACAGCTAAAATTCTAGAGTAAATTTGGCTGATGTAAATCTTCCAGTAATATGCAAAAAAAAGACAAGACTGTCCGAGGCGAAAATGAATGCCAAGTACATGTGTTGGTCCAGTCAACATAATTAGAAAAAATTTTGTTTTATCATACTTGTAGTGTGTAATGATAGGTAGCCAACTGGCCAGTCATCAGTAGAGTGGTGTACTACATAGCAAGAATAAAGCTTGTGTAAATGGATGAAGACATACAAGCGTACTTGTCATTCAGTGATGTCAGGGTTCAAAAGATACAGATATTGCAGAACATGGCACACACCCAACTGGATCAAAGTGGTCTGTATAAAATGAATAAGATAGGCAGTCACAGAGTTGACATCAAAGGCTGTCTGTTGCACAGTGATGAATAATTGTACTATAACTGCCTTGTCATCCACCATCCTGTGACATTCTGGTTGATGTAAATATCCCATGTTCCCTCCTAGAACCGAGGTGGTGATTGTGTCATGTGTAAATGGGTACAGTCCACAAAGCAGTAACAATAACATCTTGTACTACATAGCATACATGTTAATAATGGTAACAAATGGCAGACACAAAACTCAATTTTCACAGTGGGCTAGGAGTGCACTGAAGAACACGAGTACATACCTCCATGCCAGATATGCAATCTTCAGGGTGATATCCACAGCACAAATACTCCAGCTCTGTAGGCATTCACGACACATATTACACACACACACACACACACACACACACACCAATCAAGGGCCATGCTGTTGTCACATGTAGGCATCTAGCTCAACCTTTGTAGCTGGTCTGATAGAATATTGAAAACCATTCCAGGATTCTGAAGTGCACACTGATGGCACAAGTCATGCAGTGCAGGTATTCCCATGTTGTCAATTTTTGACTAAAAGGAAAAGCACAAATGGATAAAATTAGATGCACAGATATAGTGGCACACCATTGTGAAACCATGGTACAGAGAGTTGGCATTTGGTCAAACAAAGTGCAAAGATGCATTACTGGAACAGCAGTAAAAACTAGTGGTGCCGATAACTCTTTAGCTGGATTGTGGGATGGATGTTTAAAGGGGCACAGAAATGAATCTATGAAAACTGCCAGAGCTTCACATGCCTATGAAGCCCACCTTTTTGGCCTGCTGGAGTGTGGCATTTAACATGAAGAACATATAGGAGTCTTTATCAAATAAGTATTTACTAGGAACAAATGTGAAGCACAGTCCAAGGAAGCCATCGAGAGCAAATGACACATTTGAAAGCAAACATGAAATCATAATATTTCTTAATAACATACACAACACACCTTGCACTAGATCCATCTTCAAAAGATTTCTCACCCTCATTATTTATTTCTATACAAATTTCCAGAAAAACAGGATTATTAGCCGATAGCGACTTGATATCTTTATAGTTTAATCCAATTTGCTTTCATTAATCAATTTTGTGATTCCAAGGTTTGGGTGAAATGGAAATAAGAGTGATGTCACAAGCAGAGTATTGTGATCTTGAGCAATGAAGAAGAAATTGGAGCTGGCTAACTGTCAATAAACAACCATCCTGTATTCATAGGAACATAGGAAAGTGACGTGGAAGGGGACCGCCAGGTCCATCTAGTCTGCCGTTTATTCAATCCTGTATGACCACAGTACTAAATAATGGGATAAGAATGGCTCAGGTAGTAAAATTAGTAGCTGATTTGTGTTAAACTGTTATGTTTTTAACAGTTCAACTCACAGAGAGCATGGATCTGTAATTTTTGTGTGTTTATTCAACTGAGATATAAAGCTAACATTTTGAGAAGCACACAGATTTGTAAAGTTCAAAAGGCACTATATTAAGATCTACTGTCTACCTGAGTCATGTGCATGTTACCATGCCATTGCTCTGCCATCTTTGTCTTGCTGGCACTCCACTACTCATGCCATAGCATACTAAACAGGGCTCGTTCTGTTCAGAAAGGAACTGTTTTTATTTCCATATGCAATTTATGGGCACTGCAACCTCACCCCTCAACCCAATAGCCTTAGTGGGTCGCCTGAGGCCTTCTCCTGCAAACACTCTCAAGAGAATAAATTGAGTGACCTATGAGGCTTCTCTCTGTTTGCTAATGCATGCCATAAACTTCTTTCAAAGTAATAAATGAGCATGTTGTACCATAGCATAAACTAAGCATAAACTAGCTAAAACTATTAAATGAGTGTATTGTACAAGGGACTGGGCAACATATTCTGTTCAGGGAAGTTCATCAGTAACTAATGAGATGCTGACACCACTAGGAATAATTTGAAAAGCATGTTATGTACTGCAGGTACAATTCAATGTGCATTACACAGATATTCTACATATTTCCCCTCCAGTTATTTATTACTGAGCAAATTATCACAAAACAGAATCTTAATTCCTTGAGCCGTGTTTACATGGCAGTAACACTTAAATTCTGACTGCAACAGCACAGTCCAGCAACCTATGACTCGATCTACCTGTCTACATGGCCCCTCTCTGAATTACTCCAATCTGCACTGCTGTAGAGGCCATGCATCGGGGAAGGGGGTCCAGATGGCAGCTCGATGAATCATGAGCCACTGAAAGGCTTTCAGGCTTGCAGTGGTGCACACAATCAATGACAATAGAAGCCACTGTAAACCACTCACTACTCAGATTTGCTAATTTGCAGGTAATCCAGGGTGTGTTGTGAGTGGCTTACCATGATCGAGTGTGTGTCTACATGGCCACATTTGCACTGGAGTAAACCGAGCACTATGTTACTCCGGTGCAAATGTGACTCTGTAAATGGGGCTATAGAGCTCATCTGCCCTTTCAGCTTATTCCTCACTTGAAGTCATAATAATCTGTTGTGACATGACAACCTGCTGCCATGGGGAAAAATTGTGATGTCTCAAGCAGAGTATTATGATACAATGTTAGGAATAAGCAACAAAAGAGCCAATGAACTCTCAAGGAACAACAATCTTATTTTTGGCATGTGGTCTCATTAATAAACAAGCATCTGTCAATGCCGAGTGTTCACCATGTGCACTGGTGTCATAGGATGTGTGGTGCTGATAGCACTGAAAGTGACATGCATTCCTTGTAAATCACCCGTCTAATTTCCTGACTGGCTGCGAGGTGAGCCATCATGTGGCGTGGGCGTCGACACCATCCCTGTCTTTGACATTGTTGTTATGTGTGTGTGTGTGTGTGTGTGTGTATAGAAGTGTAGATGGTGGATTATAGTGGTAGTGGCAGATTGAGCACGGTTTCCCATTGTGCTGGGAGATGTTGGATATTCCATTTTCCCTGTTTGTTTTCTTTCCTCAAGAGGCTTGCTTTCCTGATGTCCCACATCTCCATAGTCCCATACTGGCAGATATGAGGAGGGATAGCAGGCGGTGCCATTCCTTGAAGGAAGAGGGTAAGTCAGTGCAGCAGAAACAGCTTCTTCTGACTTTAACTGCTATGGAGAGGGTTTGCGACCAGAGTTGAGGGGTATCCTGGGCATTGGATGATAAACATACTAAGTTAAATAAGCAATGAACCACTCCAGGATGTGGGTTATGCTAGGATTTACCATGCCGGTGTGGGTAAATCACAGCATAATTCATACCCTAGAGTTGTGTATTGTAATTATACTATGTTCCCCTTCCCGTTTTGTCCTTAGAAATTAATGGAAAGGAAAGTTTGTTGTTACTTTTAATCACGTTTTGTGAGTTTATTGTTGCATCATGGAAAATAGTTCCCTGTTGGAAGGTAGAATGATGCCCCCTCCCCATAACTGAGACTCTTTGTACATTAATCCACAAATTGTACTGAAACAATCTCCATTCTCAAAGAAGATGCAGGCTTCTCCCCCCACACTTGCATGTTCATGTAGGCTTTGTGGCCCAGGAAAAGCAGAGAGCTGCATGGCAGAAGAACAGCATCAGTCTCAGGATACCCTAAGGCCAAGAAGGACACCAAGAAGTGGAGATAAAAAGGCAGAATAAAAAAAAGGCAGAAGTAATGTAAGGCAGTGCACCCTCCACACCATGATTAGGATGCCACACTTGGTCAGCACTGATCACTGTGGCACACCGCTTGTTAACCTTTGGGTGTAGAGAGCTCCCTCCACCAAAACCACCCATGGCATCCTCCACTGTTGCCAGTTTTCTATCCACCTTGTCAGCTTTTCCCCGCATCCACCTCTGCCTGTCTCAACCAGTTTCCCATATTGCACTGTACTGAAGGCCTTAATGAAGCCCAAGTACAGTGCATCTACTCATGACCCCAATACAGATCTCTTGTTACACAGTCATAATATTCTATCAGATTAGTCAGACAAGGCTACCCTGAGATGAACCCATGCTGCCTCTCATCCTAGAGGCCATTTCATTGAGCAACATCACCAGCCTCTCCTTCATTATTGTCTTCTTAAGCTTTCCCAATATGGAAGTGAGACTTGCAGAATGATAATATCATGGCTAGTCCTTAGGCACAGTCTGGTGTATGGGCAATGCATGGCCCACCTCCAGTCTGGAGGCACACAACCAGTTTCCAGGGATGTACTAAACAGATTTGCCAGCCACTCTGCCAACACCTCCTCCATCTCCCTCTGCACCATGGGTAGGATGTACTTACTGGCTGACACAGTGGCATGGAGGGCAAAGGAATCAGTGCCTTGCCAACTGTTACACATGTATCTGCATTTGTGGTGGGAGTAGGTTCAGATGGGGAAAGCAGGGGATGGAGAGGATCAAGCATGCAAAGGACTGTTCTCCACTTCCATGGAAGGGTGGGGTAAGAGAGCGGTGAATGCTTGTCCCTAGCGATACCAAATGCTAGCACACAGGCTCCAATGGTTTGGTGAGGAGGCAGAGCAGATGGTAGTCTTGCTGCATACAGAAGCATGTGTGGTGCTGTCATTGGCATCACTGCATGAATACAGGGCCATGCTCAGGGCAAGGAAAAGGAGGCGTAAAAGTATAAAAGAATCAGTGGGAACATACAGGCCACTGTCAGGCACCATGCCATGTGTGTTGGCACCTCAACTTGCCAATAAGTCAAGTTGTAGTACAAGCTGGGGTGACCGTGCGGTGGAGTGGTTGGATGGTGTTAGTTGGTGTGCTGTGCTTGCCAGAAATGCATGAAACCGCAAAACAAAATAAAATTAGACACTGTGACACCTTAAAAATGTTAGAAAAGACACCAGAGTCCACAGAGTAATACTTTGGGGCTAGGATCTGAATTGTGCATTTCATTTTGCCACTGTTTTAGTTTTGTACTTGGTGATCACCACTGACATTGCTGGTCACAATACAAGCACATGTAATATGTATGCCAAAGACAGCATACTTTGTGTCTGCCACGCTGCAAGAATATGCCTATGTAAGATTGTCTGTGTTCATGGCTTTAAGAGACATACTTAGAAATTATGAAACGTATTAATCAAGACTACATCAGTAGCTTTGCTTGACACGTTTACATTCATATTTCCTCCCACTAACCACTAAAGGGCATGAGTGTATGGAGGTAGTAATAAAAGGTGGGAATGTAAATTCCAATGTTAATGAAGAAGATGAAGCAAGCAAGGAAGGATGGAGGAAACAAAAGAATAAGAAATTAGGGTCTATTGTGTAAAGTGCTATAAGACAAGAACAATAACAGGAGAGTAGGACTGTGTCTGCTTTGACAACTCAATGAGGTGTTAAGAAGTGTCTATGAATAGAGACAATGAAGTAAGGTCAGTGTGAGATGCAGGGATGGAGGACAGCATCCTGTCACAGAAACAACTATGAAAGAGCTGTTTGAAGTCAAATGTAAAAGAAGTGATGTAGATGGATGGATAACAGGGTTCAAGAATAATGGTGTGATCAGTGATAAAAACTGGGCCAAATACAATACCAGAATGTCAATCCGGGCTGATAATTATCAAAGGTCAACTAAGATGAGGAGCACAATTGGTTGCTGTCATATGAAAATGTAATTTAGTGTTTTCTTTCTTTGTTTTTATTTAATTTTTTTACTTTTGGGTGACTGTGGCAATCCAACAGAGAGGAAAAGCCAATTTGTGGGTATGGCGTGGGACAGTACCATGTCCCCGACCTTAGTAAAGTAGTGTGACAGGGTAGCTAACAGAGCACAAGGACTATAAATGGATAGCCAGGTCAATAAACAACAACAAGTAGTACTCAGAGTGCAAAGCAATATGAGGAAACAGAGAAATCAGTAGCAAAAGGTGTGCAATATTCACTGCAATAGCATGTGTCAGCCATAATCAGAAAGTATGTCATAGTGTATGGTGGACATCTGTTATGCATGGAATTCCATGTATGGAATATGTTCTACTTCTGCTAAACTGACTTCATTATGTTGTTCTTTTATTTTATTCTTTGGTAACCAGGTAGGTCCACTAGGCACTAAGTGCCTGTTTTTCGAGGCAACCTGGTAGCACCAAGTAGTTAAGTGGCTCAGAGTCACACAGTATGCAAGAGTAGGTTGTGAGAATCAAACCCTGGTCTGGTTTTCTGAATGTACCAAGCTCATTCAGAGCTCATTACTCTAACCTCTAGGCTATACTGCCACTTCTGCTTTAGTAGTGATGTCACTACTACAGCAGAACAAATGGGAATTATGCAACATAGTTGCTTTTCTCTATTCAGTTATTCTGGAAGTTTTTTTTTTTAACTTGAACTTGCAGTAATATTTGCAGCATACTATGTCAAATTAAAAAAAATTGTAACATTTGAATTTTCCATTGTCTGGTTTTGTGTGATTGTCCATGCTGTGACCACCCATACACTGAAAAAGATTGTGA
This sequence comes from Neoceratodus forsteri, assembly GCA_016271365.2. Taxonomy (NCBI): domain Eukaryota; kingdom Metazoa; phylum Chordata; order Ceratodontiformes; family Ceratodontidae; genus Neoceratodus; species Neoceratodus forsteri. The sequence continues at coordinate 1,026,732,616 of CM028129.1, forward strand.
ATGAGAAGTCATTCACAACATGGACATTCTTGAATCTTGGGTTTTCCTTGGTAACCAAACATCTCTCAAGCTGTGCTCTCAAGGTCATTTGTTACAAAAGTCACCTAGGAATCATCTCAATACAAGAATATTCTAGTTGTGTATGACTGCATACACAGATCCTCTTTATTCAGCTGCAGTAGTGACATGAGGATGTTCTTCTGCTGCAATAGTGATGTCACTACTGCAGCAGAACACCATGGAATATGGCCACATATTTGCTTGCCAATACCCAATTTGGTTGTAGAACATCATTATAAAACCTCTAGAGACTTCACAATCCTGTTTCATTGTTTTATTTTTATTTTATTTTATGTTAGTCTTTTGGTAACGGGTAAGGCCCACTAGGCACAAGTGCCTGTTTTAGGGTGACCTGGGAGCACTGGCGGTTAAGTGACTTGCTCAGAGTCACACCGTATGCAAGTGGAGATTATGAGAATCAAACCATTGTGGAAGTGAAACAATAAAATAAAAAACAAAAGGGATGAGCAACTTTAATCACAGCCAGTGTGTTATGTCTCCTGGACCACTTCATTACAACATGTTTTGCAGACCAACACCCACTCCCTGTAAAAATCCTTACATCATTTTCACATTGTCTGCATGCCTTTAGGTTGTCTAATATGAGTTACCTCTTGAAGAACATACTGTAGAATTGGTGGAAAGGGTTCAGAGAAGAATGAACAAGATGGTACTGGGGCTGGAAGACAAGCTATATGAACAGAGGTGCAGGGGATTGGGGCTATAGAAGTAAGAGACCAGAAGGGAGATGGGAGACATGCTTGCTAGCTCACAGTACATCAATGTGATCCATAGAGTGAGGAGGGTAGATTAATGCATAGCAAGTTAGGCTATGACACACATGGTCACAGCACGAGACTATAGGTGGTGGGGAATCATAAGGGAAACATAAGGGAATGCTCCTTAACTGAGACAGTGGTGGAATCTGTGAATAGGGTGCTAGAGGAGGTAGTGGTGGATGAAATGTGGGCATGCTTAAAAAACATGGTACATGGTAGAAGGGTATACTACAGGGGTCGTGGAGGGTTCAAGTGGATGTGCCAGAGGTACATTGCTGTGACAACATTCTTTGATTCGATGATTTCATGACTCCACCACCCCACCGATTGCTTCCATTTTTTATTATGCCTCACCCCCTTGTGTACTTCTCCCCAGTGCTTTTTGTTTACAAGGGCATTACTTTGCACTAATTTACATTGAATGCACTATGCCATACTTATGGCCATTCCTACAACCAGGACTCATCATACTAACATACTAACATAATATGAAGCAAGCAGAATACACCCTATGATCTACTGAGTCTGCTCAATGGTTAATGCCTATGCAAGGCACTGATCTTAGCACTGCCTCCCAACAAGGACCCTTATTTCCAGCGGGGCTACTGGATATACCCTCCCTTGTACCTATCCCAGCCATTCTTGAACTGCTACAATTAGTAGCAGCCGCCAGTTGGCTGGGCAGCACATTCCAGGGCTCCACCACTCTCTCAATGAAGTAGCACCTCCTTGTTTCACCCTCAGCCTTCCCCATCCATATTCATGTGGTGTATCCTGGTGGCACCTGGTTCCCTCAGCTAAAGGATCCCTCAAGGCTTACTCTATTAAACCCTTGAGATAGTTGAAAACTTCCATCATATCCCCCTGGCTCTTCTCTATTCCAAAGAGTATTGGTAGAGCTCCCCAGTTGCTCCTCATAGGGCCTTTCCCCTAGCCACAGTGCCATCCTGGTCGCTCTCCTCTGTACCCTTTCCAGTAATGCAATGTCACTTATCATGTTTCCCACCAGACACCACCCTTGTGTATCATCCCTGTTGAACATCTTTATGGCATCTGCTGGGGGCATCATTTTCTTTCCTTCCCGCAGCAATGTCACTCATTTAGACATTAAAAGCCCAGTGTGGGGCATGTGTGATTTTGTATTTTCTTGAAACTTGGCTTTCCAGCCAAATGCCATTTGGGGTAACCATTGCCTTGGTGCTTGCACATAGAGGTTCTTCATCCTGCAGTACACTGCTAATGACCACTATATATTTGTTCTTGACTCCAGTTATTATTACCCTCTGCTTCTTGTTTTACAGCACATGATTAAACAAAGCTGCCACCCTGAGACCCACCACCTGGAAGACAAACTTGATTATTAGTCTTTTATGTTGTGTTTGTCAAATGCCTTGATTGAGTCTATGTAGACAATGTCAGCAGCACTTTTGTGGTCTGCTACTTTGGACAAACAGACCAAGAAATCTAGCTGATTTGTCAGGCATGAACTAACCATGGTGAATCCATGATGCCTTGAGTATGGTGCACCAGTGGCATCTAGGTACACAGCAATTTAACCAATCACTGAGGTCAAACTAATAGGTTTTAATTTACCTTATACTATCTTGCACCAATTTTTGAGATGGGAATGACATCCACCCTAATCGTGTCATTATGTAAAACACCATTGCACCATGATGTGTTAAAATGGGTACTCAGTGTTGTCACTATTTCTGAGCTTTGTACTACAGGCAGCCCACTTTAGTGCACATCAGATAAGTGCACATCCCGGTTAAATGCACGCTTTTCAATACCCTGATTTTTTCCTATCTTTGCAATGTTAAATTAACCTGTTAAGTGCACACTGTATAAGTGCACATTTCAGTTAAGTGCACAGTTTTTCCATAATCCCTACTGATTTTAAGTCCATCCCACTTGTAAATGCAAATTTCTGTAAAACATAGAAACATTTGAATTGAAAATCCACCTTAATTAAAACCATTGATGAAATGGCAAAAAATTAACAATACTTGATACTATTCAAATGCTGGACTGGGCTGCTATTGCAAGGCAGGGCTGACTTCACCGAGTCAATCTGAGGAACCAGGATCCAGAAGTGGACACAAAGACATGCCGCTGATTCAAGTTTTACCGGCGGTATGACTGCAATGGATTTATGGAATACACAGCCATAAACGAATCTGTTCACACAGTGGGATCTTAAGTGATAATATTTCTTCTGGTGTTTGATGAGTGACCAAGCAAGCCATCCTGTAAGGTTATGATTTTTAAGATTGCTTCTGGCATTTGACGAGTAAGGCAAGTAAGCGAACTGTAAGATTACGTTTTCAAAGCCACGGTGTTAAGTCAAACTTACTAAATACAGTACTATGTTGTAATGGGCTAAATTAAGAAAGTCTTTTGTTTACATTTACTGTTGTTTGTCAGTGTTAAGGAGTGATGTTGTCAGTGAGCATTAACACTATGGTATATACATTATGCGGCGCCCGTATTAAATAAAAGCACTTTTAAAAGCCACCAAAGTCTGAAATGCTATTTCTCGGTTAAATGCACAGCCCGCTTAAGGGCATAAAAAATCAATTGCCCAAGGTGTGCATAGCGGGCTCTACTGTATTAGAAATGGGGGATGGATCATGTCATGCCACATTGCTTCAAATCACTCTACTCTGGTACTCCACCACTCTGATTTGGTCCTTGCCACAGTGCAGGCACGAGGATTGCAAACAGCCCTGTAGGTGCAGCATCACCAGTGATTTATTCAATGTAATCAAACCTAAGGACTCTACTGCTTACACCTTTGCTTATGCTGCACTGATTTCTGTAGCCGACCTCTATAACCTTTTTGTTCTGCATGCACATCTTTAGTTCATCTAAAATATGAGCATACAAGTGTCTTTGTTCATTGGTGATGGCTGCAGAGGGTAATAAAATCCTCCTTACTGCTGTCCTTCAGCTCAACACCATCCTCCCATTATTTGTTATGCAAGGAAGTTATTGTCGTCATTAGTTCTACATGTTTCTGTAGTAGAAATCTTGGGTAAATCACATCCTGCACTATAGCTTTGTCCCAAATTCATTTTAGAAATTCTGCCAGCACCCCATGCTCTGTAAATGGATTATTTTGATACCCACTGTTCGAATATGCCTATTGATTGACCTTGTTACCTTCATTTATTCTTAGTTTGTGAGTACTTTGCTAAGCAATTTATTCTGTATCTCTGCAATGCAGATAGGAAAAAATGTTGTTCATAGTAAGACAGGAATCTCCACCCCAAACCGTATTGATGCTTCTATGCACATTGCACCAATAACAGAAATGGGAGCCGAAATGAATTAGTCTTGAGAGTTGACAGTAGGGAGGAAAGTGTTATAGGTGTGATGGGGATTTATTATAGACCTATGTTGTACAAGAGATAGTAGTCCCCAAATTTGCATGTTCAGTGACCTGGCACCCACTGTAGGTGGTTTTGTTGATTCTTGTGCACTGGTAGTCCTTACACCAGATTTCACTGTACCTGGATAGGTCATAGTCTGAAGGTACATGGTTATTTGATCTCATGCCGAGGTCAGTGAGGTGAGTGACCATTGGGGGTTAGGTGCATCCTGTCCTGGTACACTGGTGAGGGAGAAGCACACACTATTCACAAGGAATACTGTGCAATACTGATTTGGTCAGTGGCCTTGGTGGGAGCTGACTTATCATCCTTGTGAGTGGGTGTGGAACAGTGAAGGAGTAGCTGCTGCTATTGGTGCAAGCACACAATTAACTGACAATGATGTGCATTGATGGACTGCATATATGTGTCTGAGTTGGGCATACCTTCACAAGTTCTGTTCCAATTGGAGCATACATTGCTCTGGATAACAACCTCATCTGCATCATGCTTGTCCTACCATCTCTCTCCCTCCCTCTTGCTTCCACCCAGTGTCCCAGGATTGCTTGATATTACTGTAAACTGGCGGTCACCCATCCGAGTAGATACTGTAGATAAAATGGGGGTGGAGGTAGGGGAACACAGAGAAAAGGCTGTACATATTGATGATGGGTTTTATATTACCTACCTTCCTGTTGTGTGTTTTAACGTGTGATGGGGAGGCGAGATGTGCTACAGGTACCCACTTTCCTTATCTCACCTGCCTGCATGCTACTGAATGGCAATGGGTGGGGGATCTATTTTGTCTGTGGGGGTACATGTTCTGCAGTTAAAAATCAGGCAAGGTGCAAGGTGTATTACGTAGTTCAAATTAGCATCACCCCTTCCCATCATGTGCACCAAGGGATTGCACCTCAGAGCCCCTGATATCTTGATTTCAACACACACCCATTAGGTGTGTAAGCTATCTGGTGTAAACTGACTGCTGTCTGGTCTGACATATCTATTGGTTAAGAGTTTCATGAGGGCATCCACTTGTGGGTGGGCATGATCAAGACTGCACATTTGTGCATGTGCTGGGTGTGTGAAGATGGTAGGGGGTATTACAGGGGAGGACAAAGTACCAGTAAGGCAGCTGCTAGAGTAAACAAACACCTCACCAAGAGTGCCAAATCCAGTGCTCACTCCCCACACCCCAAAACATGGACAAGCTGTTCAGCAGCCTGCTGGCAGTTTTGCAAGGCTCAACGCACACACTGACATCTGTACTAAGCAAAACCACGGCATGTGTTTACAATGTGTGCATTGAGCAATTTGATTTCAGCATTTGATGGCATGCCAGTGTTGACAAGACAACACCTCACCCCAAAAATACAATTGATGATGTGAAAACAAAACACACACACACACACACACACACACACACACACACCTCAGTAATACAAGTATGAGGCATTAAGTTGAAGTCTCACGATTTAGTTTAGCACTGCATATTTAGTTTAGCACTGCATATCTATCTGTAGGCACACAGTATGGGAAACAGTGTAAATCAACTGTGAACAAGCACTCTGTCTGACTATAACCCCTGGTTAATTGGGATTATCGACACCCATTCAAGATCAGAATGATCTTAACAGGGTAAGCTCTCTTCAATGATATAATGAATAGCCAGACATACGTGCTTGCACATCTCTGATGTCCATACTTAGCACTGTGTGAACCTACAAAATTGCATTTGTTACACATTTTGGACCACGTACCCAGGCTAAAGGTGAACATATGACAAGTAGTGCATGCCTATCAATTCCAGTGTTCAAAACATGCATGAAAAGGTCACTATCACTAAGATAACTGTGACCGAAGCTACTATATTTATTTATTTTTATTTTTGGTGCTAGCAAAGGGGACGTGGTACTTACAAGGTTATCTTACATAAATTGGGGCAGTGAGAGATTCAGACATATAAAATAGTGGCTAGCTACAATTAATGTCAGCCACTCATTGGGGTCTCTTATAATGACTGAATACACATTACTACTGCAGGTTCAATAATGTATACCCTATATGGCGGTTAACCGTAGAAAGCAACTTGACACCCTGGGCTTATGTACCAGGACATACATCAGTAGTTGACAGTGCTTATGCATGGGTATTGTTAGCAATGGGTAAAGTATCAGTTCCGCAGGCACAAAATAAAGACTCACTGATCGGAATAAACAGTCTTATGACATCGTGACGCTCGGCTGCATGCTATCATCACTTACTTGGACTGTGCATCGATACAGTGTAAGCCTTACGCACACATGGCAGCATTACAACACAAAGTGCATAAAATGTAAAAGCACTGAACCGGCATCACACTTAGGGTTAGCAGACAAAATCTAGAGGGCCGCACACAGGTAATCAATGCAAAGTATGTGAGCCGAGATCACCAATATGCAATGGGTGCATATCCATAATGAGGTGATGTCCGTGCACATTTTGTGAAAATTCAGCTAGGGTGCAGTGCACTATGCAGCTATGGTTCACATTTAGCACCGTAAAACACAATGACTGCAGGAAAGCGGAAAAGAAAATTATTAGTATATTAGCTGCACCACTGAACACACTAGATGCCAATGTTATGGATGTAACAGTAACATCTGAGCTCAGTGTCATCGGGTCTACCTCCGAGGCTCAATAAGGCAGCATCTACCTAGGGAAGAGAAATACACACATACAACATTCTAAAACAATAGGACATAACTTTCCCATATACCATAGAATGACAATCTGATTGCATACTCAGTCATCATCCATACTTGATACGCGATCACTCAGCAAACACAACTGTAGATGTGAACAGCAGCTGGCAACAGATGTGGAAGATGTAGAAGAGATACACTGGTGGTAAATACAGAAGTACCTGATGGAACAGGAAACCTAGGGATTCTCATGCACTCCACTGTCCCACACCTCCCCACCACACACCCTGAAACTTGAGCATACATCTCATTAGAGAGCATTGCAATGAGCAAGAAAGAAAGCTAACTCAAAAACTTTTAAATATTTTATTTCTTATAAAAATTTAAACACTTTACATCAACAATGCACTGTCTAAAGGATCAGAATACATAATTACAACAGCAGTATGTAAGTATGGAAATTCAATCCAAAATCAGCATAAACTTGACAGTGTCCCTTAAGCACTTGGATTCACTTCTTATTAAAAAATATTGTGTACCATGGCTATTCAATGTGACAGCCCTTATAAGAAAGATTTACCGAAGCCTGTAAAGATCCCATAGCAGAAGCAGCAGATAATGAACTTTTGAACACTGCTGCTCTGCTGTTCAATGAAACAAATTAAAGGTACAGGAATGTTCCTATTTTATACAGTACTGTATAAACTTGGGTTAACCTCAGTGTATAAAATAAAAAGGCTAAAACTGATAATATAATGACTGAACTAGGAAGTCCCCTGAAACAGCATGTTCAGACATGTAGATAGAAAGATAATGGCTAAGTGGCCTTGTATATCTATAATGACTTTTGCATAACCATGCTGACCAGTGAGAGGAGTTTACTTACATAATGGATGCTTATGTTTTAAATGGTATTATCATTGGCCAGAGAAATAGTTTTTGTATTAGTTGACATTGTTGGAGCTCTATAATACAGGCTTAGAAACAACTATTTATTTTTGTATAGGCCTAGTTGTGAGCCTCTAGAAAGACAAACTGTTTAATTGTCTTCTGAGGGCAGGCCAAAATTAAGTGGGAGGGCTATATAAACCCCAAAACTGATGCATAGACAGATGAGCTGAGGAGCTGGTCTCACTTATCTGAGGTAAGACAGGAGGAAGGACCTGTACCTGGATAGGTACTGGTAGCAACTCAACAAGAAAAGATGAATTGACTGTTTGAACCATCTTTGAAACCTGAAGGAAGGTGAATCTACTTAAAAGAAATATAGCATGCGCTATTATTTTTCTTCATTTGTTTTGTAAATATTATGTTTATTATTTGTATAGTTTTGTAAAATAATGCCACACTGAGGTGTGTTGTACCTGATATCTACGGTGTCCTGTGTTATCCTTACCCACAGGTCTATTACATTTGGTGTCAGAAGTGGACTTATTGGATATCCTAAACCTGGTGGTGGATTCCAGTAGGTATCAGACTTGATATTCCTATTAACCAGTGACATGGTAGTACTTTAATTATGATGACCCCTGTACACCTTGCTGACCAGTGCAATGGCAGAGGAAACAGATGAACAACTACTCCCAGGAATGGAATTTGAGAGGAAGGCAAGGACCAAACCAGAATGGTGTTCCTGGAGTCACATGGAGAAGAAGTGGAGGAAGAGGAGAGAGGAGCAACTGGAGGAAGTTCAAGTTGAGAGCCCTGGATAACATGCAGGATCCCTGAAATAGCTGGCCAAGAAACAACTAGACCTGGAAGAAAGTCAGGAAAAGGACAACCAGGAAAGGGAGAAGGAGTGACAGCGACAAGACAAGGGATGAGTGGATATGATGGGGCCCTACAATTTATTGGGACTAGCAGAACCACTGATAGTGTTTGGACTATTCCCAAGGACATAAATATAATGAAAATGTCTATCACTGATGACTTAGAGGCCTAACTCACTACTTTTGAAAGGGTAGCAAAGGCATGTGGATGACCTCCTGAACAGTGAGACTGGCTCCCTATCTCACAGGTCAAGCCCAGTTGGCATAAAGCCATATGGGCCATAAAAGTGTATATAGATATGACCAAATGAAGAAAGAGATCCTGAAGCAGTTTGATATCAACACAGAGACCTAAGATGACACATTAGAACCCTAAATCATCAAGGTGATGATACACCATGAGAGACGATACCTGGTTGAATGAGTTATGTAACAAATAGCTACAACCTGAGGGAAAAACCTCATTGGACCTGATAAAATCTGTGGTAATGGAGCAATTCCTACAAATGTTGCCAGCAGATGTCCAAATCTGAGTAAGAGAACATCATCCGAGTCAGTGGAGATGGCTATTACACTGGCGGGAGGATTTCTGGCAGCCAAGCAACCAGTCAAGAGAAGGGTATAAGACAACAGACCCTACCATATCCCCAACCCAGCAACTGGTAAGAACCCTACTTATTTTCCATCATGCCCCTCAGAAAGAAAGGAAGGGAGACCAGAAGGTAGATGGGGTAGACCTTACAATCCCAAAATAATTTATCGACATTGCTATGGGAAAGGACATTTTGAAAGATTTTGTTATAAAAAGAAAAATGAGGCTACCCATTTGGCCCTTCTCGAACTGGGGTAACTTTGCCACAACTGTAAAACTACAGAATAAAAAACATCATGGAATTAATAGACACTGGAAGCAAACATACACTAGTACACCCAGATATACTAGCAAGAAACCACATGGTAGAAGCTTTACAGGAGTACTTGTGTCCATGGGGATACACACTGGTACCTTTCCACCAAGATAACATTAGACATTGAGGAAGAGAAAGCATAATGACTGTGGTGATTGTACCCAAATTACCAGTACCAGTGGTTATTGGTTCAGGACTTCAGTATTTGGATTAACTACTTACCCCTAAATAACAATTTGCTGCTGTTACCACATGGTCTCAGACTAAAATCAGGAACCTTGGGGATACTTTTCCTTTTAAGAAAGAGGAATTTGCAACCCCATAGAAAAGACCAAATTAAAGGGTAGAAGAAAAAGCACAGAAGAACTGGAGGCAGAATAATGTAATACTACATGTTGTAATTAATAATTTCTTTCAAAAATGTGATATTGCCAGTGAAAAACATAGGAAGTTATGTTAGCAGCTTATTTTTACAAATAGGCTGGACAATGAGCCCAGGCCCCAGAATATGAATGTAAAAACAGTACTCTGTCTCAAATTTTACAACATTTCTTTTGGCCCAATATTCATGATAATGTCTCCGAATAATGTAGAGCTTGCAGAGTGTCAGAAAGTAGCCCAAATAACAAAAAGGACAAGGTGCTCCTAATGCCCGTACCTGGAGTGAATACACCATTCGATCAAATGGCTTTGGATATCATTGGCCCCCCCTACAGAAAAGTGTCTGAGGTCATAAATACATTTTAGTCATTTGTGATTATGCTACTTGGTATCCAGAAGTCAGACCCTTATGCTCTGATAAAACCCCAAGATAGCAGAAGAACTTATCAAGGTGTTCAATAGACTAGAGGCACCCAAGGAGATTCTAACTGATCAAGGAGTAACTTTCAGGCAAAACTCTTAAAGAATTGCACAGTTTGTTGGGTGTAAGTGTTATATGAACCACACCTTATCACCCACAAACAGATGACATTGGTGGAATGGTTTAATCAAACCTCAAAATGGATGATAGAGAAATATATACTTGATGAGGGAGAGACTGGGATAAGTGCCTACCCCTCTTATTGTTTGCATACAGAGGTTCCCCAGGTGGCCACCAGATACTCCCTTTGCCTTACTATATGGGAGAAACCCCAGAGGTTCGCCAGGTATTGTGAAAGAGCATGGGGAAGAAGAAGCCAAGGTGGGACAGACTAATATTAGGGAGTATATGGTACAGTTAAGAAAGAGTCTAGTAGAGTAGTCTAAAAGGCTCACCAGAATACTGTTGATTCCCAAAACTGCAAAAAGCATTTTATGGCCAGCATTGCAAGGTTAAAGAGTTCCAGGAGAGGACAAGGTTTGTTATTGCTTCCCACTTCTGTTAACAAGCTTTCAATGAAGTAGCAAGGCCCATAATCTGTTTTAAGACAACTCGGTCCAGTAACCAACAAGCTGAGAACACCTGACAAATACCCAGGTAAGAAAGTGTATCATGTGAACCTGATGAAAAATTGGTAGAGGGAAAGAAAACCCTGTTAACCTACACATACTCTCTGAGTCTGGCAAGTCTGAGCTAGAAGAAGTGTATGGAAGGTTGGATGGACAAGATAGCCTGATGGAAATTATTGTTAACCCCACACTGCGGACCCACCAGAATGAAGAACTTTCTGGGTATTGCACAGCTTTGCTCCTTTATTTACTAGTGTGTCAGGAAGGCAGTGGGAGTAGAATACCACAACAGGACAGGTGCCCCTCCCATCAGACAAAAATGTGCTGGCAAACAGAAAAAGTCAGGCTGGGGTCAAGCAGAAGACTGAGAAGTTAAGGTGGTTGGGAATCATAGAGCCAACAAAAGTGCTTGGTCTTCCCCTATAGTGGTGGTCCCTAAGAAATAAGGTGGTATAAGACTCTCTTTGGATTTCAGGAAGGTTAACCAGGTCTCTAGCTTTGATAGTTATCCCATGCCAAGGATCAATGATATAATTGACAATATCGGATGCCAAATACATCAGTACCCTAAGACTTCATTAAAGGATACTAGCAAATTCTATTAGTCCCTGATACCAAGGAAAAGACCATATTTAGTTCACCGCTAGGGTTATACCAATTTACTACCATGCTCTTTGACCTACAAGGAGCACCCACCACATTTCAACAATTAATGGACAAAGTCTTGACTCCCATACTTCATACTGTGCCACCTACTTGGATGATGTGGTTGTATTCAATACTGATTGGCAAACACACCTAACACAATTGACTGCTGTGTTACATTCCTTACAATGGGAAGGTCTTATCATTAACCCAGTCAAGTGTGCTGTTGTCATGACAGAGACTAGATATTTTGGATTCATGTAGGGGATGGGACTGTACACTCAGAAATAGAAAAGGTAGAGTCCGAAGCTCGGAGCCGTATTCCTAAAACAAAAAGTGAGGACTTTCCTGGGACTGTCGGGTGCTAAGAGATTTATACCAAACATTGCCTCCATAGCTATCCCATTAACTGACCTAATGAAATAAAAGGTGTATCAACCTAATAAAATCAGCTGATGAAAGTGATGAGGCCTTTCAGGCCATCAAAGCAGCCCTCTGTGTGTCCCCAGTTTTGAAATGTCCTAATTTTTAGGTTCCCTTCAAGGTGCATACAGGTGCCTCAGAGAGTGGAATTGGTGCTGTACTAAGTCAAACTATAGAGGAGAAGAGCACCCAATTCTCTACATAAGTGGAAATTACATGACAGAGAACAGAAGTATGCCACCATAGAGAAAAGGTGCTTTGCCATAAAATGGGCCATAGACACTACGTTTCTATCTATGGGTTGTCAGAATTGCACCATTACCTGATCATAGCACCCTGTGCTGGATTAACCAAATGAAGGATCAGAATGCCCACATTATGAGGTGATGCCTCACTTTACAACCATATAAATTTGTGGTAAAACATTGACCAGGAGTCAGCACCAAAATGCAGACTTCAGATCCAGACATGGAGCAGATACAATAAATGAAAAACAAAATGTTTGAAAAATATACTGTTGATGACTGTTAGGTACTGTGATAATTTAATAGTACTGTATGAAACCCTAGTGTATAGAAGTATTTAAAGTCAGTACAATTAGTTCTGTACTGTATTTACTGGCCCAATGGTGCAGTGGTTGGTTACATCTGCGATGCCAGCGATCCAGGTTCAGGATCGGACCCGGGGAACTGGAGGCCAGCCGGGAGGAGAAGGATTGAGCATCCTACGGACTGTCTTCTTCTCCAGGGGAGGTGGGCTGTGCTGGTGCACAGAGGACTCCTGGTGGAGGCTTGGAGATCCCACACACCAGACACCATCATGCATGAGGGGCAGGGCAGACGCTGGCATCAATACATGTCCCCACCCCTGTTAACAGGGGAAATGCCGAGCAGGCCGCCTCTATGGCGCCATGCCCCCAAAAGCCTCAATCAGCCTCTGAAGCTGTCTTCCCAACCAGACACAGTAGTGCGGCCCTGGTACCAAGAACAGAGCCACAACCCCACCCTCTGGGGGCAAGCCAGGACTGACTGGGGAGCACCTGCACATCAGAGGCAGAGGCTTGGGTGGGTCCGTGACCAGGGCAGATCTCGAAGGTCAGGCTCGGACAAGAAATATACTAAATAAAAAACAAAACAATTCTGTACTGTATTTACTTTCTTTATGAAAAGGGACCCTGGGTGGAGCTTCTAAAGTGAGGGTGGGTGGAAGCTTCAACCCAAACCCCATTAGTACAGAATATATGCCTAACATTATGGGGTTGTTACTTAAAAACAGTGTGTTGTTGACTACTGTTTTTTCTTTGAAAAGGAGGAGTGTGGAAAAGTGCATTCTTTCAGGCCTTGTACCCCAGTTGAGTGATGTCTATCCTATCATCTTTTTTCTACTATAACTCTGTTGTGCAACAGTACTTCTTTACCCTCTCCTTTGCCTTTTCTAGCCCTGACATAGGTTGGCCATCTACATCAGTCTATTTTTCTCTCTATACCTTATTCTCACTGTGTTATTTTTCCTATTCAATTTATCCATTCCTCGCCACCATTCCCATGTAGCACCAGGTCCAAGTTCAGCAAGCCAACTGGCAACAAAATTATTAAGGTGGTTGTAGGGCATAAAATGCCTATGAATGAATAGAAGTGCATTTAGAACTGTTTAAATTGCATTTAGAACAATAAAAATGCATATGTGCATTTAACATGTTCTTGGGTTAAATATATAAAATTCATATAGTGCATTAGGTGCACAGAATTAAAAGTGCTATAGTGCTGAGATGAATAAATTGAAATACACAAATAAATGGGTGAGGGATATACCTTAAGCACTTGGATGCACTTCTTAATAAAACAATATTACGTTGCAGCTATTCAGTGTAACAACCCTTATAAGAAAGACTTACCAGAAGCCTGGAAATATCCCACAGCAGAAACAGCAGATAATGAGCTTTTGAATACTGCTCTCTGCTGCCAATGAAACAAATAAAAGGGACAGGAACGTTTCTATTTTATACAGTACTGTATTAACTTATGTTATCCCCAGTATAAAATAAAAAGGCTAAAACTGATAAAATAATGACTGAACCAGGATGTCCACTGAAACAACATGTTCAAACATGAAACAGCATGTCTCAACATGTAGCTAGGAAGACAATGCCCGCAGAGACCGATCGAGGGTTACATGCCCTCGGTTTACCTGGACAGATTTTGACCAGCCAGCGATCATGGATGTCATGAAGATTGTCCAGGGCTTACGACTGACTTGCTGTAGTTTGGATCCTGGTCATATGTGCCTCCTTGTGGGGTGCATGGATGAGTCGGACCAGTCCTTGCGAAGATAGTCTGGGGTTCTTTGGATCGAGGGGTGTTCCCGGGTCTTTAAAGGAAGCTGTTGTGACACCCTTTTGAAGAAGCCTTCCCTTGACCCTGACTACAGACCGATCTCTAACCTGCCTTTTTGGGCAAGGTTATTGAGAAAATAGTCGTGTTGCAGCTCGATGACTTTCTTACCACCCATGAAGTCTATGATCCTCTCAGTCCGGTTTCAGGAAGAATCATAGTACTGAGGCGCGTTAGTTCGGGTACTCAGTGATCTCTAATAGCTAGAGATCGGAAGAGCCATTCGATCTTGGTTAATAGAAACATAGAAGCAGAGACTTTGACGACAGATAAGGACCGTAAACCCATCTAGTCTGCCCATTTCTCTACCTACAGGATGGGCCGCAGATCCTAGTTAACCAACAGCCTATTTCTTCCTACCCCCACAAGAATTGCCTTATGTCTGTCCCATGCATTCTTGAATTCTCCCACAGTTTTAGACCCCACAACCTCCTCAGGAAGGCTGTTCTGTGCATCCACTACCATCTCTGTGAAATAATACTTCCTCACATTGCCCTGAACCGCCCTCCTTCTATCTTTAAATTGTGTCCCCTTGTTCTTGCAAGTCTGTTTTCTGAAAGATGCTACTCTCTTGGACTTTGTTGATTCCACTGAGGGTACTTAAAGTTTCTATCATGTCCCCCTATCCCTTCTTTCCTCAAGGGTATACATGTTAAGCTCCTTTAATCTCTCCTCATGCGGCTTCTCTTGCAGACCCAGCACCATTTTAGTTGCCCTCCTCTGGACTACCTCTATCCTGTCTATGTCCTTGTGGAGATGGGGTCTCCAGAACTGGACACAGTACTCCAGATGGGGTCTCACCAACTGTCTGTACAGAGGGATAACAACTTCCTGTTTTCTACTGCTGATGCCTCTCCCTATACATCCCAGTATACCCCCAGCCCTCCCTACTGCCTTCTCACATTGCTTGCTAACCTTAAGGTCATCTGATATGATTACCCCCAGGTCCCTTTCCTTTTTGTTGTTACTACCTCCCCACCCATTGTGTATTCTTCCCCTGGGTTCTTGTTTCCCAGGTGCATTATTTTGCACTTCTTTGCATTGAATCCTAGCTGCCATACTTCTGACCATTCCTCCAACCTTGCCAATTCCTTTTCATCCTTTCCACTCCTCCTTGTGTATCAACCCTGTTGCAGATCTTTGTGTCATCTGCAAAAGGCATACTTTTCCTTCCAGTCCCTCTGCAATGTCACTGATGAAGACATTAAAAGGACTGGACCCAATACTGAACCCTCACGGTGCCCCACTAGTAACCCCTCTTTCTTCAGAGTGGACTCCATTTACAATTACCTTCTGTGTCCTGTTGTGCAGCCAATGTTTTACCCAGGCTACCACCCTGGGACCCACCCAGGCTGGTTAATTTGACTATTAATCTTTTGTGTGGACTGTGTCAAATGCCTTGCTAAAGTCTAGGTAGGCCATGTCCACAGCCCTCCCTGGTCTACTACTTTGGTCACCCAGTCAAAGAAATCTGTTAGATTCTTCTGACATGACCTTCCTGCTGTGAACCCATGCTGCCTTGGATCCTGTGATCCACTGGCCTCTAGGTACTCAACTATTCTTTCCTTCAGAAGTGACTCCATCACTTTCCCTACTACAGAGGTCAGACGACAGGTCTGTAGTTTCCTGCCTCTGTCTTGGTCCCACTTTTGTGAGAGGAAATCACATCCGCCTTCCTCCAGTCCTCGTGTACCACACCATCCTCCCATGATTTATTAAAAGAGTAGCCAGTGGTTTCACTAGTTCCTCCTTAATTCTTTTTAGAATTCTGGGGTGAATTCCATCATGACCCATTGCTTTGTCCACCTTCAGTTTTAGGAGTTCTTGCAGAACTCTTTCTTCTATGAAAGGACTGGGATCGACCCCCTATCAAGAGTGCTTCTGTTAATTGGATTAGGCACTTCCTCCTCCTCTTTTGTGAATACTGAGCAGAAATATTCGTTCAGTATCCCTGCTTTTCACTGTCCCTCTCTTCCCACCCACCGTTCATTCTATTCAGCCTCACTATCCCTCCTTTGTCTTTCCACCGCTGATGTACCTATAAAAGGTTTTATCCCTTCTTAACTGAGTTGTCTATCTTTTCCTCAGTTTGGGCCTTTGCTATTCTGACTTCCCTCCTGCTTCCTTCTGCCTTAACTAGTTCAGCTGTCTGTCCTGCTCCTTCTGTGTTTCCTTATACTTCCGGAATGCTATCTTTTCTTCCTGACTTTCACAGCTACCTCTTTTGAGAACCATAGTGGCTTTTTATTTCTTTTTGATTTGTTTATTTGCTTCACACAAAGGCTTGTTGCCTCTGTGATGGCAGTTTTGATGATTCCCCATTGTTGCTCCACACCTCTTTCTAGCCTGTTTGCTAGTGCTTTTCTGAGGCACTCTCCCATCTTGCCAAAGTCAGCCCTCCTAAAGTCCAGTACCCTCACTTTTGTATGGCTTGACTCTGTAGCTGAGTTTAACGTGAACCACACTGTTTGATGGTCACTTGTCCCCAGATGGCAACCCACTTCTAGATCTGAGATCCTCTCACTGCCCATGTTTGAGAGTACAAGGTCTAAGATTGCTCCCTCATGAGTGGGTTCGAAACAAGCTGTCTAATGCCTGCCACCTGTAGGGCATCAAGAATGGCCCTGCTCTTGGATGTGGCTGCAGCAAATGTGCTCCAGTTAACATCTTGCTTATTCAGGTTTCCCATCAACAGTATCCCCCTTTCTCTGCCATTCTAAGAATGCCTTCTATCATATCCTTGTCCATTCCCTCCCCTGACATGGGGGTCTGCACACAACCCTGTGTGGATTGTGGTGCCCTTTCCAGTCTCCAAGGTGACCCACAGTGCCTCCTCTCCTCCCTGTTTACTCTTTTGTTCAGTTGCTTTTATCCCTTCCTTTACATGAGAGCTACTCCTCCCCTCTTCTCCCTGTCTGTCTTTCCTGTAGGTTATGTACCCTGGTATGTTAACATCCCAGTCATGGTTATCTGTGTACCATGTTTCTGTGACTGCTAGGATATCCAGGCATCCTTCTTCCATCAAGGCCACCAGCTCAGGGAGCTTGTTGCCCAGACTACGAGCATTGATACTCATTACCCTCCATTTCCTGATGGCCTTACTCCCTTTGCCCCATCCCTGTCCTTCTTGCCTTTGTCACTTTCTCCATTTACCCCTGCCCTTCTCCCTATCAAGCGCCTCTATGTTGGTGTTGCCACACTTACTACCGTGATTATTTGGGGGCTAGGTTCCCTGCTCCTTTCAGTGCCTCCCCTTGGCTGGTTTAAAAGCTTGCCAATGAAGCATTTAAACCTATCACCTAGGATCCTGGTTCCCCTCCCAGACAGATGCAGCCCATCATGTCAGTATAGGCTTGCATCACTCCAGGTGGACCCAGTCCCCAATGAAGCCAAATCCTGAGCTCCACACCAGTTTTCAACCACTGATTGAATCCATGGTGTGGAATACCCTAACCTCTCCTATGCCATAGATGGGCAGCACCTCCGAGAAGGTTACCGTGCATGCTACTTGACTAAAGGCCCCTCCCCAATTTAACAAACTCTTCCTGCACTTCTGTAATCCCTTTCTTAGCCAGGTCATTTGTCCCTAGATGGACAATGACATCCAGCTCCCTCCTTGTGCAGCTGCTCTGGCAATCCTGAGGATTCGCTCCCTGTCCCTCAAGCCATGCGCCAGGCAAGCACCTTACCTCCATCTCCCTTCCTCCCCAGTTCTACCTTTCTAACAATGGAGTCCCCCACCAGGAGTTGTTTCCTTTCCTGCAGGGTCCCCTGCCACCCTGTGGGTCTCCTTCCTGGAGGTTCCAGCATCCTCCTTGGTCTCCACTGTAGGTGCCTCCATAAAGGAACCAAACTTTGCCAGAATGGCATAGGAATTGTGGAGAGGTACAACTGCAGGGATGCACCTCTGTTCCACCACCCTCATCCTCTCTGAGCCCACTGTGGTCCAACTGCTCCTCTTTCTTGCCAACCTCTGAGGCAACGGCAGTGGCACTGGTAGTCCCTGGATGGAAGAGGAGGTCCCACAAATCCTGGCCAACTCAGCCTGGAGATAGGCAACCTCCTCCCTCAGCCCAGAGAGGTGCCTGCAGATGGGACAACACCGTATCCTCCAGAAGTCTCCGAGAAGACTGCTGCTCCACAGCCACTGCACTGCACCACTCCAATCATGTCTTATTTCTGGCCCCTTAGCTGTTTGCAATCCTTACTCTTTCCTCTGTTTTTTTCTCTCTCTCCTTTCTGCCTGTGTGCCCTTTAAGCTCCTGATTGTCCTGTTCTGAGACAAGGATAACCTATATTTCTCATTAGACCACTTACTTACTCAGAGGCAGACCTCCAGCAGCTAGAGGGGTCTGGAAGCTATTCTAGCCCTTCTAGGATGGTGGGTCTTTGTGGTTCTGTGATCACTCACTTCCTGCTCCCAAACAGGAAGTTCCTGTTGTCAGTCAAATCCTGTGCCTATAAAAATAGAACTAGCTTTGGGAGGGAGGAAGGAGGGCAATATAGTCCCAGCAGAGAAGTCCAGTCACACAGCAGTCCTTTCTCTTGGTGTCTTCTGCCAAGCTATTAGCAGAATCTTTCTAAGGCAGTCTTTAAATGTAGCTTCCTTCTAGCTAAGCAACTCCCCCTACTTACTAGATCTTTCTACATGTAATTTAAACCTCACAGCAGTTAAGTCCTTTCAATCACCTGAGATTTACACCTAGATAACTGTTCAGATACCCATTCAGTTCAGTTAACCCAGACAAACACACACTTTTTTTTTGCTTTGTATGTTAGTTTTTTTTACCCTAAATTAAAGGTCCAAGTACAAAGTTCTTCTACTTTAGTCCCAGCAGAAGTCCAGTCACACAGCAGTCCTTTCTCCTGGTGTCTTCTGCCAAGCTATTAGCAGAATCTTTCTAGGCAGTCTTTAAATGTAGCTTCTTCTAGCTAAGCCACTCCCCTACTTACTAGATCTTTCTACATGTAATTTAAACCTCACAGCAGTTAAGTCCTTTCAATCACCTGAGATTTACACCTAGATAACTGTTCAGATACCCATTCAGTTCAGTTAACCCAGACAAACACACACTTTTTTTGTTTTGTTTGTTAGTTTTTTTACCCTAAATTAAAGGTCCAAGTACAAAAGTTCTTCTACTTTAGTCCCAGCAGAAGTCCAGTCACACAGCAGTCCTTTCTCCTGGTGTCTTCTGCCAAGCTATTACTCGGCAGCGTTTGACACTGTGGACCATGGGATGTTGTTAGATCACCTGCGGCTACTCTGCAGACAGTCAGGACAGTCCGCAGATGGTTCCTCTTTCCTCACAGGCAGAAGTCAAAGGTAGTTTCAGGGATTTTTCTTCTGCTCCCTTGCTCTGTCCTGTGGAGTGCCGTAAGGATCTGTGCTTCCCCATGTTGTTCACGGTGTATATGCTGCCGTTGGGAGACATTATAAGGCATTATGGGCTGAGTTTTCACTGCTATGCAGACGATACTCAGCTCTATATGTCCTTTGTACCCAAACAGAACGCACGATTATCGGTCTTTAACAACTGCCTCGCTGAGATTCAGGACTGGATGAGTGTGAACTGGTTGAAACTAAATCCAGATAAGACTGAGGTGTTGGTTGTGGACCCAGGTCACCATGTACAGAGAAGTTGACTCCTGGTCTCTTATTGGGGTAACCAGTTGAGACCTTCTGAATAGGTGCGAAATCTGGGCGTAATTTTTGACAGTGAGCTGGCCTTTGAAGACACAGGTATCGGCCACTGTCAAGTCTTCCTTTACCATCTGAGGAATATCACCTGGATAAAACACCTTGTTCTCGCATGATGACCTTCCTGTGTTGGTCCACGCTTTTATTTCCTCTCATCTTGATTACTGTAATGCTCTATATTTAAGGTTGCGGGGATGGATCTCCATCGCCTGCAGCTAGTGCAGAATGCAGCAGCCAGGTTGTTAACTGGGTTACAAGAACTTGCCATATCACATCTGTGCTGCTCAAACTGCACTGGCTGCCAGTGCAGTGGAGAATCACCTTCAAGGTTGTGTTGCAGACTTACAAGACCCTACATGGTCAGGGACCAGGCAACCTGCAAGATCTCTTTGTCCTTACTGCCCTCTCCACCCACTCCGCCCACTGGCAGGGATTGCTAGAGATTCCAAGGGTTCATCTTCAATCATCTGGGCCAAGGCTTTTCTTTTATAGCCCCAACCCTGTGGAATTCTCTACCTCATCAGATTAGACAGTGCCTGTCCATGGAATCATTTAGAGAGGTCTCTGAAAGCCACTTATTTGCACTAGAATTTGAATAAGTTTATGGTCATTTTATTGTTTTATGTCGTTATTTATTATAGTTGATGTTTTATTCTTGATATGTATTAGCACTTTGATATATTGAAAAGCGCTCTACAAATAAATTTAGTTTGATTTGATATCTACAATTAATTTTTGCATAACCATGCTGACCAATGGAGGTTTACTTACATAATGAACCCTTACATTTAAAATGGTAATAACACTGACCTGAGAAATGGTTATTTGTATTAGTTTATATTGTTGGAAAGCTCTTTGCAATCCAGGCTTAGAAACAATTATTTCTTTTGTATAGGCCTAGTTGTGAGCCTCTAGAGACAAACTGTTTAATTGCTTCTTGTGGGCAGGGCTTAAATTACATGGAGGGCTATTTAAACCCCCAAACCCATGCATAGGAAGATGAGCTGAGAAGATGGTCAAACTTGTCTGAGGTAAGACAAGAGGAAGGACCTCTACCTGGATAGGTACTAGTAACCACACAGCAGGAAAAGCTGAATTGACTTAACTGTCTTTGAAACCTGAAGGAAGGTGGATGTACTTAATTGAAATACCATTGTGCTATTAGTTTTCTTTATTTGTTTTTTTTTTTAATAATATTACATTTATTTAATATTTTTATACTTTTGTATAAAATAAAGCCACACCGAGGTGTGTTGTACCTGATTTCCTGTGTCCAGCGTTATCCTTATCCACAGTCCTCCTACAGTGAGGTGCCTATGGTGCATTCAAGCAGGTCTTCAATCCTCTGGAACTCCATGCAGAGCCCTGAACCTCCTCCATGATGGCACAGAGCTGGGCACTGTTTTCCTGCTGGCCTCTAGCCTGTTCTGCTGCAGCCGGTAAACCTCAGGAAAGTACCTACTGAGTAGGTGTGCAGCAACGCTGTTTCTTCTGTACAGGTCAGTCCTTTCTGAGGGACCCTTATCACCACTGCCTGGACCAGAGTCACTGTTCACCTAGCACCATGCCAGGAATGCTGGTTGCCCCATCATTGGTGCTGCCTAAGCAGGCACCACATCCAGGAATGGGGCACTGGTGGGTATGCTGTGTTGATCCCTACTGCACTAGGTACTTGTGTTGCATGGCCATGTTCACTGTGTCTGTGCCCTTACCCTGGCAAAAAGCGTTCAAGGGGCTCTGGAACTGTGGTTCAAGAAAGTGGTGTGGTCTGCATTTGGGGGTCAGTGACTGTGATCCCTGTGATCTGTCTTGCCCTCCTCACAATGCTGTTGTCCTCCACTTTCTCCTGCTGATCAGTCCCTGAACTTGAATTAGTGACATATCTGGGGAGAAACAATGTGTTAAGTGGTTGTGGAGGATGGTGCATTGCACTGTTGGGTAACTCATTATCACACATCATCAGTGTACTGTTCTGGTCATCAGTATCCAGTATGTTGACTGTGTGGACTTTGGTCTCCATAGTCATGTCACCTCATCCTCATCCTGCTCCTTCAGTGATGCACAGGCAGGTCCTCTGCAGGGATAGAGGGATGCCATTGTCACTGTCACTGCCTCTCTAGTGTGTACTATACCACAAGCATAGGGCTGCAGTCACCCACCTGGTATGTTGTCCAATCTTTCCTTCTTGCCACCCAGCATCTCTGTCTGATGGTATCCACAACCATGTCCTTCATTGATGCACACTCAGGTTGGAAGGTGCAACTCCACCGAAGATGTTTTGGATTGCTGCCTACCTGCCAGCTTCTTCCTAACGGCTGTCCTCAGATCTCTCCACTTATGTTTTATGGCCTCACTGGATCTGTGTACAGGTTCCACCACACTGCTGGCAGTCTATGAAACTGGAGTGATGCCCAACTATACAGGGTGGTATAGTTGTTCCTAATCTCGGAGAAAGCTGCACTCACCAGTTCAGTCATGACGTTCCCTGCATGACATTGCCTGGCGCTGCTGATGCAGACATTGCCACTAGTTCATGATTATTATGGTCTGGTGGGGTGTCTTGCAGTGCATGTTCTTCACTTTCATTGACTGTGGGGCCAGGTTGCCCCAATTACCACTACACTGGTTGAGGGTGCAAACCCAGGTGTCTCTGTCCTCACCTGTTCCTCTGTTCTGCTGCATGGACCTGTTCCCTGGGCCCTTGTCACTCCTTGGTGGACTTGTTCCTTCCCTACCATCATTTCTGCAGCATTTTCACATCTGTTCCTGTAAGTCTCCAAGCCACTTGTATTTGTCATGAATTCATAGTAGGTGTGCACCATGCTTGTGGTTGTCCATTTATTGTGGGGTCAAGTGGCATTCCCTGCACAACATGGCCTGCCTGTCCCTCCATGCATACTTCAATGTGTGTTAATTATGACCGTGTATGCCCAAGTGACCACCTCCACACTTTAGTGCATGCCTTGGTGGGCTATGCATTTTTGTGCCATGTAGTTGCATGCCTGACTTTCTATGGCACAGTTTTGCATAACAGATGCATTAGTGCATAGGGTCCATATATAATAAATGCCTCACTGAAAGAATGATGCAATGTCCTCTCTGTGCTGAGGTTATTGATATTGTCTGTAAGTAATGGTGATAAAATGTCTGTATATATATTATAGAACTCAGAGGAGTCTATCTGGGCCTGGGGACTTACATTGAAGATCTTGTATTGCCTCAGTTACTTCTGTGAGGTAAATTTATCATTCATTACATGCTGAATTGGATTTAGTACAAGATCCCAACATGCAAAACCCAAGGATCAAAATGCTGGCAGCAAAATCCTGATGGCCATAATCCTGACAGTAAACAAAATGCCGACAGCACTATTCCCAACACTGTTCAGCAGGGGCTCTGCCACACACAATCCTGTGCAAAATATAAACACCTCAGAATCACCATACCATGGGGAATGTGGCTGTTGGGAGGTCTGCCATACATTTGGGATTGTGGCCATTGGGATTTTAGGCGTTGGGATTTCAATCTTCAGGATTTTGGTGTTGGAATCTTGTATAGATACCACTGAACCTGCATGATTAAACTAGTCATTTTAAGTGGTGTAGTTTCTGGGATATATGTATTTCTGAAGTTAGTATAAATGTTATTTCTCTACTGTCAGATACAAGTTTTCTTGTTCATTCTTAATTTGGTTAACGGTATTGTTAGCTTGTCTCCATTTTATTTGCAGTGTTAACAGTTTGTCTGGTTTTCTCTTGAAAATTAAAACTTTAACGCTTGATCTATAGTACCTATTGCTTGTTGTGCTCTTACCTCAGGTAATGGAGTGCATTAATTATAATATTAATCTTCTACCAAGTTAGTTGTGATGTAATCCATTTCTGCCCTGTCAAGTTCTAGTACATAGATTTGGTTATGGTAGTTTTCATTTTTTATCTCATATATGAGATAATGAGGCCTCTTGTAAAGGCTTTTAAATCACTCACACATGATTTCTAATGATGATGGTGATTTTGTTGACTGTTCACTATTAGGAAGAATTCTACCTCTTTTCTAATGTAACTGAAAAATTAATTACATTTAATGAGTGAGTAGTTTAATCTCCAGATATTATCCTTTACTGTATGCGTGCTGTCTTCCAGTAGATAAAATAATGGGATGTAGTCTGATATATTTATACCACCATAGCATATATAAAGAATGTTATGAAAGCATTTGCTGAGGCCAGACACATATCTATCCTTGAATATGATTTGCAAACATTAGACAAGAAAATAAGGTTTCAACATTGGGCTGATAATATTGATTAGGGTCCAGCAGGTTTATATCAGATACATACACTTTATTAAGACTGCTCTTGTTTTTGTTTCCTGCAAGCCCAATGACCTTCTGCAGCTATTCAAAGAAGTGTGAAATAAAAAAATTCCCAGCATGCAATGAAAGATTGGAAACTATGTTAAATCCATAAATAAATTTGTAAACAAAATGTTGGGTCATACTCATTTGGTGTGCTTACATTTGTAATAGTGAAGGCTTCCTCTCTGACTTTGATTGTTAATAAACCAAACCTGTCATTTGGAATAATACAGTTATTTTCTATTTTGGCTTTTACATTTTATGGCTGCCTAGCAACAGCTATGCTGACATATTGCTATGATGTAGGAAAGAGAGGGGACTCTTGAAGCATGTAACTGGATATGTAACATACTGCAGCCTGTGTTCTTCCATGGAGTGGAGTTGAACCAAATGTCTCCACATGCTGTCCATTAAAAACAGTGTGTTTTTTTTCCTCTCTCCTCTTACCATAATATTTGCCTGCTTGACCACACTGCCTGCTTTGATCTAATATCACTGTAAATGGGAAAACTCTGTTTGTTTATAGTGATAACAAAGCAGGCAGCAGGCTTAGAGTCAGCCAAGCAGTGATTTACAAGATGGGACCCCAGTAGCATCCATTCAAAAGCTTAGTGATGAGTCGTGGCTCATGGAATTACAGGTTACTGCTAAGGAGGAGCATAAACTGATCACAGCAACAAGTCCTTGTGGATGGAGTCTTGCTTTTCTTTTCCTTTACAGATCTTCTGTAAGAAATACAGCAATACTAGACACCACCTACTATACGTATAGTCAATGCTCCAATTTTCCAGCTGAGTGAAGCATCATTGGCAAATTAATATACAATGGTAAGTGAGGAATAATTGGAGCATGAAATGCAATAAAAGTAACCTCATTATGTCTCTGACTGTTTTGCATCCTTCCCTGACAACTCCACAGACTCCTCCACTTGACTGTTTCCCACCCCACTGAGAATATTTTATATACTCACTGCTCCAGCCATTTAATAATGGGTGAATCTGGCTCTGTGGACTGAGGTAAGCAAGAGAGATGAGGTTGAGCACAGGAATTGCAGACTGAATGAAGTGGTTGTGGAGGGATTCAAACCTGGTTCTCCAGATTCACAAATCTGCACCTCAGTAGGCTATTTTCTTCTCCTCTAATGGTCCGCAGGCATTTGCTGTGCTATTATTTTAAACTGAAGAAAGTTTATTTGCAAATACCATCACTGCTGAGTCTTGTGTCAGTTTCTATATCAAATTATTTTCTCAATATGAGAGTCTTTGCATTTCTTGAAAATCTGAAAGGGTTTATCTTAGAAGGGATCTTCTAGTACTTTTGCATATGCCATGCCATCTATTTTTATGAATTGTACTTTTTATGCATGAAATAAAGCATGAACCCTAAATATTTGTTGTAGTATGGTACGCATTGATTGTATAATAAGCTTAATCTATTAAGTCAGGTTGCCTCATTTTTCTACAGAAATTATTTTACTTAGCATTGTTCTTTAAGGAATACAAATCTGAGCAGTTTGAGGTTTATTTCTGTGTAGTGTAGCTTTTGTCAAACTATTGAAATGAAATTTGGTAGCAAATAGTAGCTATTAACCTGCTATGTTTTGTCTATTTTGAACATTCTTCTGAGATGCAAGTTGAATCATTCTGTCTGTGATTAAAATCTGCAATGTCAACCTCATATTTAGCTTGTCTAGGCTATAGTTATAACATTTCCACACTCTACTTGCTATCCAGTGTGTTCATGTGTCTGGTATTTGATAGATTTATGTTTGCTAAATCTGGAGGCTTGCATGAACGAGCAATGCTTAAAACAAACCTGAGTCAGAGCAAATACAGCTGCAAAATGATGGTATTGATGCAGTCATAAAAAGTGAGAGTCTGCTTCAAACCTGAGGAAAGCTCAAGATTTCATCAATGTGTGAACAGATGCTGATGTGCAGGGCTCTGTGGGTTGTGTGCTATGGAAAGGCTCCACCTTCCAAAAGAAGTGCAGGGCCTGGCACATTTACTGTGGAGACATGCACTCTTTATACATTCAGTACACATTTACTCTTCACTCATTCAGGCTTGATTTTCAATGGTTGATGCAGGGCCTGTGTCAAAACCTGCATCAACCCTATTCTTAGGTGTGCCTGCACCAAACCTTTGCTGCAACTGCACTTGATTTTAGTATATCTGGTGCAGTTGTGACAGTTTTCCCACTTTACAGCAGCTTGTGTCAAATATTTGGCACCAACACTGTAAAGGGTCCCCAAATGGCACAAGTTAGACCAGGGAAAATCTGGTCTAACTTATGCATTTGACCTCAGGATTGAATATCCCAGTGGTGGGCTGGAGAATGCTGCAAGCCCTGTGCACCAAATGATCAGTGCACCAGGGCTTGTGGCATTCTAAGAGCTTTGAAGATCAAGCCCTCACTCTTTACACCTTCAATCATCATACATTCAGTACATATTCACTTCTTACACATTCATGCTTTAGACATCTCCTCTTCACACATTCCTCTTTTTTCTAATTCTGACTCCAAATTTTCAAGATAGTCATTTTATGACTACCCTTATTACTACTGTAATGCGTTCTATCTTGGGGTCTCTGGAACTTCTCTTCGCAGACTGCAGCTAGTGCAAAATGCTGCTGCCCGCTTGACTGGACAAAGTAAGTTTTGTCATATCACTCCAGTATTGCACGAATTGCACTGGCTGCCTGTCAGGTGGAGAGTTTTGTTCAAGGTGGGTTTTCTCACCTATAAGACCCTACATGGACACAGCCCTGGTTACCTTTCTGATCTCTTGGTACTGTCCACCTCTGTCTGGGATCTCCGCTCCTCTGGTGGTGGCCTCCTCAAAGTTCCAAGAGCTAGGTTGAAATCAGCAGGGATCGATCCTTTGGAGTTGCTGCTCCAGCTCTGGAACTCTTGCGCTTGAAGTGAGAGAGGCCCCACTATAAAGGCCTTTAAGAGTCGCCTTAAGACCTTTTTATTTGTGCAGGCTTTGAGTTTAAGTTATATGTATGATATTTTTAATTCTAATGTACACGTATGACATACTGTATAGTTTTTGTGCGGTGCCCAGAGCCTTTGGGATTGGGTGTCTTTTAAATAAAATTGACTTTGACTTTGACTTTGACTTATAAAGGTGACATGTAGCATTTATAGTATATTTGCTAAAATGTTATTTTGCACCACAAGTGTGAAAAACATGTCTCATCCGGGATTTTAAAAATAACACCTGTCACATTTATGAAGTGATGTGGAAAACTGGGTTTTTGAAAGTTTGGAGTCAAAACATTGAGAATTTGCAAATGTATGAATGAACATTGAAATCCTGCAATGTGCAGTCATAACTGGTATAGTTTACCATATTTTTACACTGAATTTTCACATGACATTCTTAATACCCCATCTCACGAACCTTGTACGAGAAAGTTTTCAAATCCCTGCTGAAATGTGATTCCATGCCATGAAAATGTCATTCCACACTACGGGTGTGGAAACACATTTTGACCAGGATTTCAATAATGACAGCTGTCAAATTCATGAGGTGGTGTGAAAAATTTCTTTGTTGAAAATTGGTGGTCAAAACATTTAAAATTACCAAATTCATGGCGGCATAGAAATGTTCAATGATACAGTCATAGCTTTTTATTTTTCTATATTTAACCACAAATTTTCAATGTAGCCTCTTATGATACCGCTAGATAAACAATGTATTCCACCTGAAGGATGATTTTGCTAAGTGACTGCAAAATCACCTTTCAGGCTGGATTTATATGATTCCACTGCCATTGGTAATGAGGTGGGGTCCCAAAAGAGCCATGTTGAATATGTGGGGTGAAAATATGCAAAATGACAAAGTTATGCCTTAAAGTTCAAAATCCCACTGAAATACACTGAACTGCATACCTTAGTTTCTTATATTTCAGTCACCAGTTCTAGCAGCAAGGCATGTCTTCATTTGGATAGCAGATTTACATCACGATACATGTTCAGGTGAATGAGAGTATGTGGAGAGTGTAGTGGGGTTGTGGGGTGGTGACTGCTGAGTGAGAGGTCAGGACAGAAGTGGTTAGATCAGTGAGGGACTGTTTTCTTTTTTACAGATTTAAAGAGAAAGAATCATCTAGGGATGGCTTCTTTATTACAGATCATGTATGAAAAATAATACAGAGAAAGTGATCAGAGGGTGTAGGGTGCCACTAGACACCAAGAAAACATTACATAAATATGGGATAGAAATTGAGGGTGGGGGTGCCACTAGACACCTGTGAAACATAAAAATACTGGGACAGCAGGGAGGCTTCCACCTATTTGAAAACAAGTGCTAGCTGGGAACCTGGAAGTGAACTGTAAGTAAGCATGGAGCTGGAAAGTAGTGTGGCCTGGAGGGGACAGCACTGTGGTCAGTAGAGGGACCGCATGTGCTTCAACTTCACTGTGGGAGGACACAATCTAAGTATTTAGTTATGGGCTTCAGAGCCCTCTCTCGCTGTGTAATAGCAAGACGCCAGCATAGCTTCACTATGCAGCCATAGAAATGAAGCAAGTCTTTGTAAGAATGTGACAAATGCATAACTTATTATCTTGTATTTCAGTTTATAATCAGTTGCACTCACATATTCATTCTGATTGGCTGAAAATGTTTAGAATGAATGGCATTTTTCAATACTCAATGCAAGTGATTACCTGGTATTAAAATACTGCATTTAAAATGATTACTTGATAACATTTTATTTTTATCCAGGTATAAACTTAGGGATAAAACTTTTTTCAAAAAGGATGCCTGTACAAGAACACTAAAAGACATGAGACGACAATATACAATCAATACAATTCATAAATACATATACAAAGAAGTGTAACACTGATTGCATAATCTGTGAAATCAAGTATAACAGTTGCAACAGGGTTTATAATAATTTTTCATAGCTGACTGGAATTCAATAAATGATTTGTTTGCTTTTACATTCGATGGTACATTGTTCCATGTACATGCTACAGCAGTTTTGTACATAATATCTCCAAACCTATTCTAGATCTAGTCCAGGGCATACTTTCAGAGTTCTTCCTTAGCTCATATTTATTCTTTTCCTATCAATAGTTAACAGATATTTTAGAGGGTGGGTGCTTTTGTCATTTAACAATTTATAGCACCAAGTAGACTACTGGATACCTTTTTTCAATTCAGGGACTATCCATTTTAAATCAGCATAGATTTTATAATGGTGCTCTCCAAATTTGCTAAAATTAACAAATCTTGCAAGCTTGTAATAGGCTTAATCAGCTTTTCTTAGTGATTTTTGGGGCACATCTGTATACCAGTGCCCCATAATCTAAGACAGGCAGTATTAGTTATTTTACTAATGTAATACTTCCTGATTTCACAAGACATGAAGAGATTCTTCCTACCCTTACAGAAATATAAGTGTGCTCTGTACATCTAGAATGCATGCCACATGCTTAATTTTGCAATGTTTGTATGTGGTTCACATACACAAAGTGAACATATGCAAACAGGCAGTGTCAGTGGCTCAGTAGGTAGCACACTTGCCTCTGAGGCTAGGAGACCAGAGGGCTGTGGGTTCAGTTCCTACATCTGGCACTTGGGTTAATATCCCAGTACTGACACTGCAGTGCTGCATGATAGGGGTGCTGCACTCTGAGGTGCCATCTTTTGGATGAGACATTAAACCAAGGTCCCATCTGCCTTGATTGGTTTTAGTTCAGGCGGATGGTAAAGATCCCATGGCAGTTATCGAAAAGAGCAGGGAGTTTTATTGAAATAATAACCTAGACACAACACAAAAAAATTTTTTTTTTTTAGTTGTTTAACCAGGTATAACACACTAAGCTGAAAGCTCTTTTACAGGAGCAACCTGGGAGCACAAGGAGGTTAAGTGACTTGCTCAGGGTCACACAGTATGCAAGTGGAAGCTGCGGGATTCAAACCAGGTCTGGTCTGCTGGATGTCATCAGGTTTGCAGCTCAGAGCCTTAGACCACTGCTCTATACTGCCTGCCTGACTGCAATTCAATCAGTATTCAAGGAAACCGCAAAACACAAGGTGCCAATAATAACAATAGTGATAAAAAAGGAGAGAAAACCAAGATACAAAAGGAAAAAAGAAAAGAAAAAGAAAGAGAAAAAACATATTTCTATATTACTTAACTTTATAAAGTGGAGGAACCCTTTCCACCACTTTTGCAATTCAACAAGAACAACTTTTCGAGCATCCTGAGAATATATTCTAGACAGCACGTTTGAAACTAAACTACTAAAACAATAATATGGCATTTTCCTCTGGTAGAGAACCCATTGACATCTAGCTTGCCACAAATAATATCTTAGACAACAAAAAATAAAGATATAGTCTCTTCATGAAATTGGGAGAAAGTTGCCGGATATATTCCCAGAATCAATATGTCATAAGATATAAAGGTAAGCCACTTAAAACCCCATAGTGCTGCTAAGAAGTCCCACAACCCCTTCAAATAGGAGCATTGCAGAAAAATGCTCCATTGTTTCCTCCACATTAATACACTCTAGGTAAGGACAATTCCTTTCTTCCATTACTTTATATTTGGCATTCCCCTGAACATTCAATCTACTATAAAAATCAACCATTGCACTTCCCATTGAAACTGAGGCAATCTGTTATTATTTAATTGAGCCAAGACCTTAGGATTCTGGGTGGATGGGCAATTTTAAAGCTAAGGTCCTGTGGATATAACTGCCCCATTATCAGTGAGTAAAATCCCTTTACTTTATTATTTAAGATAACTTCTTTAGTAATATTCTATTTATATAATTTTGGACAGCCGCAAAATACGGTGGAATATGCACCCAAGGATTTAATTTAGGTGCTAAGGTATGCCAAGTGGCAAGGTATTTGCCCAAAGCCTGGATAATCTATCTTGTCCCAATATCTTCAGATGGGGTCAACCCACACTTAATGGAACACATAATAAACAAGGAATGTAAAACAGCACTATATCTACCATCCCTAGTCCTCCTGATTTTGTGCTTAAATAAGTATAACATCATTTCACAGGGTTTAGTCGGTTGCCCCATAACTTCTGAAAACACACTATATACTCTGGTTTCCAAATGAACCGGAAGGGGAAAATCATGCTATATACTGTAAACTGGGTACCAAAATTGTTTAATAATATGAACATGTTTCAATTTTGAAATGTCCAATGTTTCCAACGATTAACCTTAGCCTCAACCACCTGAAGCACTGAATCCTAATTTTCACTGGCAGATTCTGGGGCCTAAATAAAATACCAGAATCTTAAGTGGGGATTGAGAAAAAATACCGTCCTGTATCATATCCACTGGGCCAGTTGCTCCAAGAAATAACCCTTTAGTTTTGTGAACATTCAACTTAGCATTGGAACCTTAGCATAAGTGTTGAAAGTCACAAACATTTATACACCTCAAACTGACTAGAGAAATAAAGCAATAGGTCACCCACATAAGCCTGCAACATCAAATCTTTATCTCTAGAAACCCTATCTGGAATTCCAACCCAACTTTGTGAGGCTATTACATATTGCTACAAGAGATTTAGGGAAAAATGTAAAGAAGAGGACTCAATGGACATCTTTGGCACACTCAGTCCTTAAACAAAATCTATAAGCCGTATTCCCTTTTAAAAGGGAAAGACCATGATATATTCATAAATCAGCTTAATTAGATTAACA
Organism: Neoceratodus forsteri; assembly: GCA_016271365.2. NCBI lineage: Eukaryota > Metazoa > Chordata > Ceratodontiformes > Ceratodontidae > Neoceratodus > Neoceratodus forsteri. Next base: position 1,026,764,833 of record CM028129.1, read on the forward strand.
AATTGGCTAGGACTCCATACCATTCTAAAACAAAAACAAAAAGGGTAAATGCATCCTATCGAAAGCTGTCTCAAAATCATCCGCTACATATAACCTGAAGTTCCGGATAAAGACAAATGTTCAATGACATCTTGTTTAATCATTAAAGCCAATTGAATTTTTCTCTGAATCCACAGAATTGATAAGGAGATATCACCAGTCTAGCATAATTTTTCAAACGGGTATTCAAAATACTTGTAAAAATTTTATAATCGGATTTTAATAATGTAATAGGTCCGCAATTCTTAATGTTCCATTTATCCCCAGATTTAAATAAATGAATTAATAAACCCTCTGAAAAGAAGAGAAAATGGTGGAACTTTTGTTAAAATATTGAAGCAAAAAAAAACATTGACTCAACTCCACAGAGAAGGCTTTATATAAGTTATGTGAAAGACCGTCTGTTCCAGGGGAAATATTTGTTTTAGTTTCTGAATGACAGCCTGAATTTCTGTTTGAGAAATGGGCTCCAATAATGCTGAAGTCTCATTTGTCCTTAAAGGAACCTTAATGAAATTTAAATTGGAGAGCATAGACTCCTCTGTAATAGGGAGGGAGGGTTCCAATGAATGGTAATGATCTATAATTAACTCCCTGATTTGCCTGCTTGAGGTAATAATAGCCCCATCCATTAGTTGTAATAAATCCATAGAAGAAGAATCTTTCAAAGTTTTACTTAACTTCAAAAAGGATCCCCATAGGAGATTTCTTAGTCACATTAATGAGAATAGCTTGCAATGTTTTAGCCCTGTCATACTGGAAAGCTTTCATATCATTGTTTAGATTATTTATTTGTGCAGAATAATCATACTGAGAGTCATGCGCCAAAGTCATGAGTCTCTGAAGCCGTTGCCTCAATGATAAATATTTCAGAAATTTATGATTTTAGTCTTACTTCCTTGTTTTTTGAACCAGGTACTTAAGTCCGACTTAATCTGCCTCCACCAATCCCCAATGTCAGAATAAAGAAAAGCCACTGATAGTCTAGCCTGTAAGATAAATTTAACTCTGACTGTATGCATGGAAACTCTAGACTAGAAGCATTCAATTTCCATCGTATCTTCCGATATTCTGGAAGAACACTTAAAGGCAGATAACATAACAAAAGGGAGTGATCAGAAAATTCACTAGAAACCATCCTAAAGGTGCTTATTTGTACAGAAGGGAGACAAACATATAGTCTATTAAGGAACGAAATTTCCTCTTGTGTAAGAAAATGTGCTCCATGATCTGCATAAGCTATGCAATTACACAGTTCTGCAACCTTAATAATATGTGCCAGAGCATGGAATCACAATATACTTTTTATTTTTCTGTGAAGGTGAGTCAAGAATTGAACAGTTAAAATCTACATCCCAAAGCACATTGGTTGATGTCACTAAAAAAGGTTAAACTGCCTTCAAACAGGCCACTTTATCTGCCTTTACTGGGGATTATATATATTAATGAAACGATAACACATGTTATGCCATTTCCCATCTATTATCAAAACTCTACCCGTATTAAATCAATTAAATTATGTAAAGAAAAGAAAAGAATTAAACAAAATGCCTATCCCATCTGCTTTATCCATTCCAAAGGACCAATAAGATGGCCCCCAAACCCAGTCCCTTTTAAAAGAGGTTAATTGTTCTACAGAGTGCAACCAGGTTTCTTGTAGATAACAAACTGAAATATTCTGCTCATGAACATAATGGAACAGTGATTGCCATTTGACTGTGTTCAGCAAGCTATGAACATTTATTGAACCCCAACACCACTGCATAATAAATCAGATATTGAATAACCTTTAACTATCATTTTTTTTTTTTCTTTTTATCTTTATAATTATCAATTGATTGTGAGACGGTAGACAAAGAAGATATCTGGGAGTCTGAATCTCCCAACTCCATTTCTGTATCACCCCATTAAATAGTGCTGCATAAGAGTTACTAGTCTCTACAGTAGGGACAGAAGGTGGAGATTTAGGGTGACATTCCTAGCAGATCTACATCATGGTAGTGGTGACCCGAGCCAAAATCTTGACGCTTGACTCTGGAGCACTAGGAGGCACATCAGTGTAGCACACGGAGGAAGATCCAATATGCCCAGGGAGCTGTTGCCAGGCTTTATCTTTAGGTGGGCCTGAGTAAATAGTTTGTGCTAGCTTATCAGGCTCAGGTGAAGAACACCTAACAATGGGATCCAGATGATTAATCTCTATCTGTTTTTGGTAATAGTCTGCGAAGAGGGAGAGGGAGGGAGGAGGGAGGGGAGGTTGTGCAGGAGGAGGAGGAGGTGGGGATTTAGCAGCACTCTGGGCCTTCTGTATCAAGAGATCTGGGCTTATGCAAGATGCTTTATTTTTGGCCACCCAAGGACATCTCAAAACACGTGACCATACTCCTCACAAAGATCACACCTAGAATGATTTGCACATTGCATTGTTACGCGCCCCACCTCTCCTCAAGAATTATCACAACGTGGCTGAAAACAAATGCTAGAAAGATGAGTCCTAGAACCACATTTGTAACAGGCCCTTGGTTGCCCTCCATAAAAAAAAACTATCCTACCTAACAAGAAGGAATTGGGGATATGATCCACCCTGAATCAGATCGCTTTAGTTTCACTTTATACTTCCATCCCCTGTCCAAAATTGCTCTGAATCTAAGATGGGATCAGGAGCACTCAAAACCTCACATTTCTGGGATAACCAAAGGTAACATCCTCTACATGGACCCCTCATTCCTAAACATTGCTGTTATGAATTTAATTGATGGTGTAGTTAAAGGTATTACCAAAAGGGGGTCCATGTAGGGAAAACTTCACCTGACCATACCGCTCCCAAAACAAATCCAAAGCATGAGCTGTCCGAAGCTAACATCATAGTTGTCCTCCCCAAAATGTTAATAAAAGCAAAACATCATTAGGGGTAAAATGAAGTGACTCTTTTAATAAAGTTTTCCCACATAATATTTGTCTGGCTCTGTTCTCCAGTCCCCTTTGTAGCGAATGTGGACTGCATTTCTACGAGGAGCTGCTTGCTTTTTGCTGAGGAAAATAAGTCAGACATTAAAGGCTTCTGCTGGTGGGGTTGTTCCAAAGAAGGATTCTGAGTAGATGCACAAGTGTCCACTGGTGGAGGATCAGAAATGGATTTTTTGGGGAACAGACAGGAGAGACTGTTCTTTAGAGACCGTAGTAGTTGGTAAAGTCGGAATTGCAGAAGGCAAATCCATGTCCCCTGTAGAACCTTCAGTAGAAATTACAGGTGGTAAAACAGGTTTCCACATTGGGGAATGTTGTGAAAATGCAAATTCTGTGTCCCAGGCTGGATCAGGTGTCCATACACTTGTAGAGGCCTGTTTCCATCCTGCCCCCTTAAGGTCCACTCCTGGTAACCAATCTTCAGGTCTGTCCCCCTAAATAGGGAGAAAATCCTGGCCCCTTAATGTTCCCTGGTGTCATAACTGGAGTTTCAGCAACAGATTCAGAAAAAGAATTCAGTCACCCCAGTTTGGGAGACTGCCGTGGATTGATAAACCACGCTAGGCTGAACATGAGACTCAGGCTGTTTGAATACAAAACCTGCCACCTTACTAAGTGGTGGCAACTCATTAGCAAAAGGCTGTCCAAAAGGCCCTCCATGACCTGGTGACCAAATTGAGCTGGCAACAAGCTTCAGAGGCAAAGTCATTTTTGTTGCAGGCTCTAGGCACTCGGCATGACTGGCGGAAGATTGCCAGCCTGAGATAAAGTAGTTAATTCATTCTGTACAGAAGTACTGGGGATTCTGAAGCTGCACCTTTCCACTTTCTGTAACACTGTCAGCGGCCTTAGTAACCATGGCAATGGACACCGCGCTGCTTGCAGCTGTCTGTGCACTGAGCTGCCCCTCCCGTGTGATAACATTCTCCTGCTGTTTTTGCAGTGCGATAGGGCTAGTCTCGAGTCCGGTGTTGCAACATGCAATGCTGACAGTTTAGGAGTTTGTAATAAATCCCCTGAAGGCTTTAGGCAGCTGCAAGAAATCGCAGCAACACTGCCAGCCTGCAAAGTCATAGGGAGCCATGAACATAGCACATATTGCTTGAAAAGGAAAGGATACACTCACCACTCTCTGTGGGCCTCCACCTCTGTAGTTAGTTCTGTAGAAATGACAGCAGCTGCCACGCTGCTGACAGTGGTAACTGAAGTTGTTAGCGGATGTATAGCGCTACGTCCCTGCTGCTGTTACAGGCAGTAAATCCATCACAATAACCGGGTTGTTGATAACGCTGCAAACTATTGATTTTTCACTTGAAGAGCCCAAAATATCCAAAGTGACAGACACATCGTGGAATTCCAAGTCGGAATCAACATCTACCGACTGTAAACAAGTAGCTTCCATGTTGCAAAGGATGGGAGCTGAGGCAAGCTCTCCCACCAGACAGACATCCTCCTCCTGTGGCGTTGTACTGGAGTGAGGATCCTGGCCCTCCTGTCTGCAACACTTCCACACCAGGATCCATGGAACCGCCATCTTAGTCCCACAGGAAAATGGGTCCCCTGCTCACAGGAAGCAGAGTAGGGAATTTCACCGTGTCCTGGCCAAATTTCCCTCATTTACTTAAACTACCACCAACAGCTTAATCTGGTTCAATGTTAGTTGGCATTCATCTGTATTCCCCCGGTTGTGCCTGAAAATAGGCAGGATTTGTCTAGTGCACTTACCCAGTCAACAAAAACTAAATAAAAATAAAATAAAAAAAACAAATCAGGTTCGTATGCTGCCAGCTTGACATGTGTGCAGTAGGTAAGCTGGTGTGAACATCTTCTAAAAATCAAATCAGATTCACCTGTTGCACACTTATCATGAGTGTATCAGTTAAGCTGGTATGAACATCATTTAAATTCACATCAGGTTCACATGCTGCATGCTTGCTATGTATGCAGCAGCTAAGCTGGTGCAAATCTCACCTAAAAACAGTTTCTATTTTTATACTACTGCTAGCAATTAGAGCCATTAAAATACATTTCTCATTGTGTTCTCATTAAAATTAGGTAAATTCATTAATTATGATCCTTTTGCAAGTTGCTTAATGGCTTTAGTTTTTGTCATTAAATCACCATTAATTTGGGAAGTAATTGTTTACTTACTGCTTTAAATGCCAAAAATATAGTCAGCCCAAATCCCATTAAAGATGTGTGAAGAAGGACTTTGTGTTGTGAAGCCTGACCATTTTGTTTTGGCCATGCAAATCCTCTTATGCATATTTAGTACTACAAATGTGTTTCTCCATGACTGTTTTGGCTCACTTACTTTCGATCTGTCATTCTGTATTGAGCATAAACACTATGCCCATGTTCAGCACTCTTTGTGCTGAGTAGGGTCTTGGAAGCATGCACCATACTACATTTTGTCACTGAAATGAGGGCATGGACACTCAAAATGAGGGATAATGAGGGACACTAACCCACATGATGATCAGGACACATCCTGAAACAAAGAGATGCAGTACCTCAGAACACAGTGAAATCATTGTATTTACTTGTACTAATATTAACATCTGAGTATGAATTTCTACCATAAAGCAGTGGTGCCATTTATGTGGGGGTGAGAGGGCAGTTGCCCCCCATCTGTGTCTAGGTTTTTCTTATGGTGTGGAAATAATGGCATTAAATTTGGATGTAATCTTTACACAATAAGTGTCCCTGGTCTGTGCGCACCCATGATGCAGGTGCACTCCTGATGCAAAGGTGTCTGTACTGTGCTGTCCACTCTCCACCTATTTATTGCAGCACCATCACACGTGATGTGGAGGAGCTCTAGTCAAGCAAGAGCACATGAGTCATGTGAGTGTGACACTGTCTTTCTGCATAAAGTAGACAAGTTACACAATGTAACCAGGAGGGATCAGTCACCACTGAACTCTCAATAGCAGTGTTATGGTGGCATATTTTGTTGGTCTATTTGTAATGAGTATCTGTCTTCCTTGGTGGCTAAAGGGACAGAGGATGAGCTAGAAGCTAACTCATGACTATTCTACCTACCTACTCTACTAGGCTTGCCTTGAAAAAAAAAAAAAAAAAACAATACAGACTCCCTTGGCAGCAAGCTAGGCCTTTCAGCAGTGGTGACAGCAGTGTGAGCAGCCTTCATAGTCCTTGATCAGTACATTTCAGAAGCAGCCAAACAAGAAGCAAGCAACACAGGCTGAGTGGGTTCAGTTGGTGAGGTGACTTGGTCACAGAGCATGTTGGGGACTGGGAATGGTTGGTTCTAGCATCCAGCTTCTGAAAGAAGGACAGAGGAGTAGTGGACTGAAATTTGGGCTGGTAGCATACTGGGCCAGGCATCAGGTTCTTACCAGATGGCTGGGTAAATAAAATATATTTTACAGGGGATAAGGGAAGGAGGAAGGACTGAAATATGGATGTGTTTTTCATGTCTCTGCACCTTGGGTGGCTTCATGACCCATATGGGGTGGATATCAAATGGAATGGAGTCAGGAAGAGAAATTGGGACAAAAGTTTTTGAAGGGGGTCAAAACTTCAGTCAGTAAAAAACTGGGTTAGTAACTGGGTGGGCTTAAGTCCAAATTTGATGCACTGCTCCAGGGTATAAGCAGATGAATCTTATACATTTTAATTTTTCCTGATTGCATATCATTTTCAGTCACAGTAAATAAGTTTTATGTTTTGAGATATTCCAGACATTCTAGAGCTTGCCACCTTGGGTCTAACTAGCACACGACCTGCACTGGTTGTTGGCTTCCCATGTTGAAACCTGAAATGGCGCCCTGCAACAACGCCTAAATTTATAGAACATCCTCTGTGTGAACAGCATGTTTTCCATCATGTATGGATAAGGAGCAGAGCAGTTTTTAGGGGTAAAATGAGGGCTGTCCCTTGCATTCAGTAACAGTTGAGCAGTATGGTATGCACAGACTATTGGAGCCCCATTATAGACAGACTTGTACCCCCAGGAAGCTGACCTCCACATTCCCATGCTCAGGCACATTATGACTTAGGGTAAGGGAGACTGCAGAGGCATGCACCATTAAAATTAATGTTTTGTTTTTAATTACTATTTTATACATAATTGATAGAGAGTTGAGAGTAATGAAGGCCACTGCTCAATGGACAAGGCATTGTTAGTAGGAAGTGTTATTCATTATTCTACAATTCACCATCATAATGTATAAAATACAAATAAAAATAACTCATAGATCATAGATACATAGATACATAGACAGTGTCGGCAGATAAGGTCCTATGGCCCACCCAGTCTGCCCATTTGAGCTTATAAGTTTAGTTTATGTTTTCCAAGAAGTCTGTTGCCCCTTACCCCCGACCTCCAGAGTTCCCTTTATGTCTATCCCATGCATTCTTAAATCCCATGATTGTTTCAGCCCCACCACTTCCTCTGGCCGGTGTTCCACTTGTCCACCACCCATTCTGTGAAGAAATTCTTCCTCATGTTTCCTCTGAATCGTCCCTCCCTCCAACTTCATCCCATGCCCTAGTCCTGGAACATCTTTTTCACTTAAGAATAGTGTATTCCTGCACCCTGTTCCTCCCTGTAAGATACTTGTATGTCTCTATCATATCCCTCTCTCCTCCTATCCTCCAGGGAGTACATGTTCAGTTCCTTCAACCTGTCCTCATAGGACTTGTGATGCAATCCATGCACCATCTTTGTTGCCCTCCTCTGAACCTTCTCTATCCTGTCTATGTCCTTACGTAGGTAAGGTCTCCAGAACTGTACAGTGTACTCCAGGTGGGGCCTCACTAGTGTCTTGTACAGTGAAATTATGACCTCCCTTTCCTGCTGGTGATGCCCTGCCTATGCATCCCAGCATCCTATTTGCTTTACCTGCTGCCTTGTCACACTGTTTCCCTGCCTTGAGGTCATCAGAGATTATAACCCCAAGATCCCTTTCCTGCTTGGTACATGCTATATCCTCAACCCCAACTGATATATTGTGCCAGGTTTTTGTGCCCCATATACATTATCTTGCACTTCCTTGCATTGAATTTCAACTCCATTCATTTCAAGCGGCACGATTCAACACTTGACCCATGGGCATCATCTGTTAAAGACTACTGCCTCTGGCTTTGGCTCCTAGTACTCAAAGACTCTCAACTTATATCTATACTTGGTGAGTTGTTGGTAGCAGTATGGTCACAGCTGTTGCAATTTGTGTGAGCATGGGAGGGACTGGCCATGTGGATGGGTGCTGAGTTATTGCTGCTTTGTGTTTGCCCCTTAAAGTCTGTTTGCATGGAAGCATTCAAAACTATGGAGATATAATTGTAGGAGTGTAGGCCAGACAGAAGTAATTAAGTAGTATTCTGGGTAAGTGTGTTAATTGGGGTGGAAAAGAACCACATGTATTTCAATTGTTAAGTGTGCTACAGTTCAGCTGTGTAGCTGAGATGAGGGGATAAGAAAATTAAAAAGTATAACAGTAGCTATAAAATGCCACATGCAAGCAGATTTATTCAGATTTGTATTGCAGTATAAGCGAGCCATATGTGTGCAGGTTGTATGGATTAGTGGTTAAATGCACTGAACTACAAACCAGGAGACTTGGATACCTGAAGACCTGGTTTGAATCTCATCATCCCACACCTGTATATGGTGTGATCCTGAGTAAGTCACTTAACTTTTATATGTGCAGTCATCAGTGACCACTTTCTTTTTGCACATTTGCCAGGTGCATGCAGTTTGCTCCAATTTTACATTATGAGCATGCTTTCCACACTTGCTTGCTGCACGCATGCCACTTGCATGCAATCATTTCCAATTTAACATTTAAATCATACTTGCAGAACGATATCACTTGGGTAGTTTTATGTGCAGCATGAAAACTTTTCATATAATTATTTCTGTAAGAGTAGTGCACCTAATTGCTGATTGGACTTTTTACCACTAAATTTATATGCTCATCATACATGAGTCTCTGGTCAGTTCACAGCCCAAGATATTTACAAGCATTGTATTAAGTATTTTTGTTTATTCTTAAACAGTATATTTAGTTTGTGGTCCATCTTTGATTTAGTACTTAATATAAAACTCATACACCAAGTTTTTGAGGTTCATCTGAAGTTTCAAATTACAAAACCATTCCTCCATTCTAAGCACATTTTCTTGTAGTTTTCTTTCCAGGGCGGCACCACAGAAAACAAAATCTCAAAATGCCTATATAGGGTTGTAATGTCACATTTTACAGTGCATAACAAGAGCTATGCTGATGTCTTGCTGGCTTATACAGAAAAGGGACTCTGCAGGCATGGCTATAACTGGATACCAAACACACCATAGCTTGTTCCTTACAGTGAGTGAAGTTGAAGCACATTGTTCTTTGAAATCTCTCTGTGTCCACTCTGCTCATTTAAGTGTGCTTCCTTCCTCTCTCCTCATTTTCTTGCTTTGTGTTTTTTATCCATGACTTTATATAGACCAATATAAAGTGATAGGTTTTATGTTAATCTGTTGGGACCCCCATGACTCACAACACGTAATTTTAATACTACAGATCTCTCAGTGTCTTCTCCATTATTATAAGGCACTTCCTTCCCCTCCTTCCCACCAGCACTATTTTCTTGATCACTACAATGTAATCAGAGAGTGTTACTGGGTTCTTGTACTCACATCTGGTTGTGCTTCCCTCCCAAGCATACCTATGTATTCACCTTTTTCTCCCTTTTTAAAAATGGTCACTTCAACTGTGTGCCTATTTCTTTAAAAATCAGTGGAGAAAAAAATGAAGATCACAGAGGTTAATGACTGGCTCAGGAAGTGAAGAGAGTGGGTTGGGGTGTTGGGAACTGGAAAGCAGTTTGAGAGATAAAGGACTGCATGCCAAGGACAGGCTTCATCTTGCCCTTTAGGGAAGGAAGTCCTTAAACAGGGATGGCTGACTACATTCAAGAAAGGTTGGGTTTAAACTTAGGAGGGGTAGTGATAAAGGAAGGGTTGACTAGAAGCCTCTCCTCCAAATGAGGGAGTAGCCTTCAAACCCAAGGGGAGGGGAAACAGACTGGGGGTGGAGGTTTCAGGAGGAGCAGAGGGAGGATGGAAGCATAAGGAACCTGGGTGGGGTTCAACAAAGGATCAGGGATAAGGGTGGGGTAGTGTTAATAAATGCCAGGAGCTTGGGAAAAAGTTGCCAGAGTTCCAGGCCATGCTGTTTGAGGGGGTGGATGTGGGGCGGTCACAGAAATGTGGGCCAACAAAACCATGACTGGAACCTAAACGCAAGGGAGTACACTATGCTTAGGTAGGATAGAAAAGGAGGGCAGAGGGGGTGGAGTGGCTGTTCATAGAGATGACATAGAAATTTCTAGGGTAGAAGAGGCAGAGGAAATGTGGAGGCTCTATCGGTCACCTTACGAACCCCAGCAGGAGGTAAGGTCAAGCTGGGTGTAGTACATAGGCCCCCGGGATGGGTGATGTTCTGGAGGATAATTTGCTGAACAACATCATTGCCAGTGTGGACCAAAAGGGGAAGGAATGGTGTTGATGGGGACCTTAACATGCCAGGTACAAACTGGGGACCATGTCCTCTTAGGTGGCCAAGGAGCAGAGGCTGCTGGATGGCTTCCAGGATGTGTTCTTAACACAGCATGTGATGGAGCCCACAGGGAGGGGCATGTCCTGGATGTGGTTCTGGCAGATGGGGATCTAGTAAGGGACCTTGTTGTAGAGGATCCTGACTGGGAGTGACTACAATACTATCTGGTTTCAAATAAGCATGGGAGGAGGGGTGAGATCTAGGACACTGGCAGAGGACTTTAGGGGGCAGACTTTGTGGGCATGGGAAATATTCTCAGGATCATTTGAAGGGATTACATCAATGACAAATGTGGAAAAGAGATGGGTGGTCATAAACGGGACTTCATGAGGCAGTCAGGACCTGCACTAGCTGAAATGTAAGGGAGAAAAGTCACATAAACCATGCTGGTGGTCCAGTGAGGTTCAGATAGTGGTCAGAGAAAAGAAGGCGCCTACAAAAAAATATAAAACAACAAGAGGGGATAGGGATAAGGAAATGTACCATCTTGCATCTAGAAAAGTCACCTGGATGGTGAGGGGGCAAAGTTGAGTAAAGATCAGTGGCTGGCACAAGGATACATGGAGGGAAAAGGGTTCTTCTGGTACATTGGGGAGAGGAGAAAACTAAGGACCATCTCAGCAGATTGAGATCAGAAGGAGGGTGGGTGGAAGAGGTGAGGGACCAGGCAGAGGTATTAAATGAGTACTTTGACTCTGTGTTCACTAGGGAGGGGATGGTATATCTACAAAGCAAGGCATGATGGGGATAGAAGTGGCAGTGAGTGGGATCAGGGGAGCAACAGAAATGGAGCAAGAGGGAGGAGAGATACTCCAGGGGTGTCACATCAGGATAAGGATAAAAAGGCCAGTAAGGTGGAGGGGACGTTGACGCTTATCTCCGCCAAAGGGTGTGGTTAGCCCTCAAGGCCCTAAAGAAAGACAACTCTCCTGGGATGGCATTCATCCGAGAGTATTATGGGAATTGGTGGACATACTGGCAGCACCTCTGGTGGAGCTCTTCAACAGGTCGTTTGAGATAGGGAGGGTACCTAGGATTAGCGAGAGGCACATGTGGTGCCAATCCACAAAGTGGGGTCAAGGGAAGTACCAGGTAGCTATAGACCCACAGTTTGACCTCGTGGTGGGAAAATTAATGGAGAGTATACTAAAGGAACGATTGGGGGTGTACTTGGAGGAGGTGGGAGGTCTGGATAGTCAGCAACATGGGTTTGTGCCAGGTAGATCATGTCAAATCAATCTTGTGGAGTTCTACAAATGGGTAACATCAGAAATGGACTGGGGAAAGCCTGTGGATGTATTATTCCTGGACTTCAGCAAGGCATTTGACTCTGTCCCCACAATGATCTGGTGGAGAAACTGATGAGGTTGGGAGTAGGCCCTTGATGGTCATATGGATTGAAAACTGGATAGCTGGATGCACCCAGAGAGTAGTGGTCGGTGGGGAGCTCTTTAACCTAGAGAGGTTGGTATGGGTACCACAGGGCTCGGTCCTGGGTCCGATCCTGTAATGCATACATATCAGACATTAGGAGGGTATAGGTGTGAAATGAGTCTCTTCACTGATGACTCCAAGATGGGAGCAGTAGTTGGGGGAAGAGGGAGGTTGGCCCTGCAAGGGACCTTGACACCTTGGAAAGCTGGGCTCACATACGGAAATTAAATTTTAATATCACCAAGTGCACGGTGTTACATCTAGGCAGGGAAGCCCTAAACACAGGTACACCTTTGGGAGGAGGCACTGGAGGCCTCATTAGGGAAAAAGACCTAGGGGTCATGGTGGATGCATGTATGAATAACTCTGACCAGAGCAGGAGAGTGGCTAGCAAGGCAAACAGGATGTTGGGATGCATCGTAAGGGAGATCACCTCTAGGAGCAGGGAAGTGATTCTGCTGCTGTACAATGGACTGGTTAGACCACACCTTGAGTACTGTGTACAGTACTGAGACCACACTTGAAGAGGGACATACAGCTCCTGGAGAGGGTACAGAGGAGGGCACTAAGATGATACGACAACTAGGGATTTGACGTGATGAGGACAGACTTGAGGAGCTCTGCCTGTTTTCATTGGATGAGAGGGAGAGACGGGGACATGATTGAGGTCTTCAAGCACCTCAAGGGAATAAATAGAGTAAACATGGAGGGAATCTTTAGACTTAAGCAGGAGGTATCACTAGAGGGCATGGTTTGAAGTTGGAAGGTGGAAGGGTGAGGGGGAAAGAGGAGGAGGTTTTCACTGAGAGGGTGGTGGTCCTTGAATGCACTGCATGGCAAGCTGGTTCAGAGATCCACAGTGGAGGGCTTCAAGAGAGGGTGGACAGCACAGAAAGTGGATGTATCAGATGATGGCCTGGTCCAGATGGGTGGGTATGGACGATAGGGTTTCTGAAACACAAAGGGGAGAGGCCTCGCACCCTGTTAGGATCTGAGGTTCGAGCCGACTCGATAGACTGTAGTCCTAATTTACTGGCAATTAGTATGTTAGTATTTCCTGGGACTGCCCGACCCCTGGATGATCTCCTACCATCACCGGGACCCTCCTTAGTGGATTCAACCTGCAGGTATGATTGCCGCTACCGCTCTTGAGTGCCTGAACCATGATTGGTGATTTCAGTGCACAGGAGCTCCTGATTGGACTGTCCACTACTTAGCTGCTCTCTGATTGGGGCCTTTTGCCATTGCATTATACAAGGAAAAAACTCTGTGCTGGTTTCCTAGCTGTCCTTCTCTGCTAACTGCATCTTGAATTTTCTCCCACCCCACCCAGGCCTCCTTTAAATACACCTCTGCTCCGCACTCAGGACCCATTGTCGCCTATTGATATCCCAATTTAATCCATATCTGACTAAACTGAACTAAAAGGGATAGTGTGTTTACACCTAACCTGCCTTAGTTTCTACCCTATTACTAATCTCCATGAGGCAGAGAACACTCATCTGGGTACAACTACCCATTTAACTCTATCGCCTGCTGGCTTCTTTCTGCTAGACCCAATGGCTTTTATGCTTATCCTACTGTTACTGCTTGGCAGTAGTGTACCCTATATTGTATGGCAGCACAATGTGACAGGCGCCACCCTGACACTGCTTCCTTTCTAGTGTCCTACGCCGCCCTCTTCACAGCACCTCCACTCTCCTGTTATTTCATTCATCTGATATTTATATTGTATACACCTCAGCCATACTTCACCTGAGCCCCAGACCCATGACTATTCATGCTATCACCATTATTTCACTAAACTACCAACCCTGATCCAAGTTTACTCACCTCACAAGAGCACCCCTGGCTAACCGACAAAATTGCACTAAAGTAAAAATACTTCTCATTTTTAATTAACATCCTAAAGAAATGCTGTTGCTGCCCTTCTTTGTTCAGACAATGTGGAACTAAACCCGGTCCACCAGCTTTCCTCTCCAGTGGATTTTGTGGATGCTCCTAGTCTCAAAATTATGTTAGTTAACATCCAAGCCTGATCAAAAATTAACCAACTTCAAGCATGGGCTATGCACATCACCATGACCTTATCATCATTATTGAATCATGGCTTAAAAAAACTAATCTTAACCACCAAATTGACCTACCTGATTATAAACTTTTAGGGCAGATAGGAGTCTGGGGTGTGTGGTTATCTACGCCAGAACAAAGTTTGCAGTTAATGACATAATCTGTCATTCCAAGTCCAAAGAATTTGAGATTGTCTCCCTGAAGCTTCAACTTCCTTCATCCGAATGCATTAACATTATAGGTGGCTACAGGCCCCATCTGGTGGCACCAAATTTCTTGACACCCTGAAATCCCTAACCATAGCAGCCAATGCTGAAACAATAATTATGGGTGACTTCAATATGGACTGGCTCTCTGCAAAATCCTACAGCCTTAAAACCCTCTGCACAAGCTTGGACTTGTGCAGCTAGTAACCAAACCTACAAGGATCAATATTTCTAATCCTCACAATAGCTCCATCCTAGATGTCATACTAACTACACACCTCATAAAATCTCCCACACAGCTGTGTTTCATAATGACATGACTGATCGTAGTATGGTGGTATAGATAAGACTGCAAGCCAAAACTAGCTAACAATATAAGCTTAGAAACTAAATGATTCCCAAGAAGTTTAATAGTGCAAGCTTCCTGCTTGACTTAAGCAGGATCAGATGGCAGATCTATTCCTTGCTAAAACCATTGATGAAGCTATCTCCATTCTTAATGTTAACCTTAACATCTTGGTAGACAAACACGCCCAATTCATCAAAGTAAGGATGCGAATCTTTCCCAGCCCTGGTTTACCCAGATCTTAAAGCTGCATTCACTAGCAGAGACAAACTTTGGGCTAAGGCAAGGCATTCTAAGAGCTCTCGCCAACTGGCAGTCATTCAGAGCTGCCAGGAATACATGTGTAAAAGCATCCATACTGCAAAAGCTCAGTTCTACATCTCCACCCTGGAGCATGCTAAAGGAAACTCTCAAAAATTTGGAGGACTATTAAATCTATTGAAGGCCAGCCTCAGCCCCATCGATTCCATCTAAGATAATCACCAATGGGAGGCTGGTCGAAACAAGCCCCAAATTCTTGAGGAACTTAACTCGCACTTTGTCACCACTGGACTTGCTTTCACTCCTCTCCCTATGCTAATCGTGTTAAAATCATGCTAGCTCTACCACTGCTACTGGCACTCCAGCCCATAACTTTCAACTAAGCACTTTCACATTTAAAGAAGTTAAAGATGCCTCCTTAATTTAGATACTAGAAAGAGTGCTAGCATGATGGTATTGAACCATATTTTCTTAAACTAGGTGCTGCTTACCTTGCCGCCTATACTGCATATCTTTAATTTATCCATTACTTCTGCCACTGTCCCATCTTGTTGGAAAACAGCCCACATTCTCCCCATTTCAAATCGGAGATCCTTGTGATCTAAACAATTATAGGCCTATTCCATCCTGCCTTTCCTGTCTAAAATTTTGAGAAGCTAGTCCATAATCAATTAAAGCAACACATCAAATCTCTCTCTGCTAAACCCTACCCAATCCGGGTTCAAGTCCAATCATAGCACTGTCACTGCATTGGCTAAGGTTACTAATGACCGATTTCTATGGTGGATTCCAAGAAGACCACCAGTGCGGTGTTCCTTGACCTGAGTAAAGCATTTGACACTGTTGACCATCTCCTCCTAGTTCAGGGCCTTACTAAGCTAGGTGCTAATCCATCTACAGTGAAATGGTTCACCAGTTACCTTTCTGGTAGGATACAGAAAGTCAAAGCAGATGGTCTCCTCTTGGCCCCTTCCAATTGCTTGGGGAGTCCCCAAGGCTCTATCTTAGGACTGATACTATTCTCTCTCTTCTCTCTCTCTCTCTCTATATTTATTCTATATATATATATATATATATATATATATATATATATCAGTGACCTTGACTCACTTATAACAAAATCAACTCTTCACTTCTCACTGATGACACTGTGTTATACACCTCTGGCACTACTCTATTGGAAGTTAGGATGTTCTGCAAGCTGACTTTGCTCAACTTGAAATTAATCTTATCAAAGCAAAGCTCCTTCTAAATGCCAATAAAACCAAGGCAATGGTTTTCTAGTAGCTCCACAATCAGCACCCACCCTCAAACCCAAAGAATTTTATAGTCACCTACTAGGCGAACCACTAGAAGTGGTTACTAAATTTAAATACCTCAGCTTCTGGACTGATAATAAGATCTCTTTCTACAACCACATCAAGGACCTATCCAGGAGGCTAAAAATATGGTTAGGGTTCTTCTTAGAAACAGATCGATCTTCCTTTTTGATACTGAGCCAGGCTCATATTGGCCACATTTCTTCCCCTACTCGATTATGGTGATTTCCTTTATCCTCCGCAGCGACTTCTAGCCTAAAGAAACTGGACGCCCTTTATCATCGCATTTCACGATTCATCACCAGCTCCCCTTCAGAACCCACCATTGTGACCTGTATTCAACTATTGGCTGGATGTCACTTGCCACTAGAGGCTTGTTTCATGCCGGGTCCGGACCCTAAGATACTTCTTCACAAACTGTCTAGTTATATGACATCTCTCATCCACATCTCCTGCAGTGCCTATTCTCTCAGGAAATCAAATTTTATCCTACTTGACGTCCCATGAACTCGTATTACATTTGGTCACCGAGCCATCTCATACTCCTCCCTACCATATGGAACCAACTCCAAGCTACACTTAAGCTAACCAGCACCGTATCACTTAAGCTCTTCAGAACTTTATCCTTATCCAAAGTAAAAGATTCCTGTAGCTGCTACTAATGCCTCACTCACCTATAGGTTAGTGCCCGATATTACGTACTGTTTATATTTAGGCCCTACCTGTGACCTTTGTACATAAGACTTGTAACTATTAAACTATTTGAATTAATTTGTTTAGCTGAACTTGTTGTTAATGTTAGTCCCTATTTCTGTCTTAAATGGTTCCTCTGTGACTTTCACTGTATTTTGTAAGTAACTGACTTATATTTTTATTGAAATGATACATGTATATATTGTCCTTATGTCTATGTATGTGTACCAGGACCTCCTTGTGAATGAGCTTGCTCAATGGAGTATTTTCCTGCAATAAACTTGAACTTGAACCAGTTCTGACTCCTACCAGTGAGGGAAAGATTGACATGGGCCCCATTATTTTTTGCAAAGCAATTTTCAGCATAGCCATTTATTTCACATTACCCCATGAACATGAAAGGTGTCATTTCTCAAATCCTGGTCAAGATTTCTTTTCACGTTATGGTGCAAAATGAAGGTTTGTCTTAGGATTGAAAATTTCACTTCTGGGTTCATGAGATGGGTCCATAAGAAGACTATGTGGAACATTTAGGGCCAACATCTCAAAACAAGAAGCTATGAGGGCAATGTTGAAGTTATTCAATGTTTACTCATAACTTTACTATTTTTCCAGATTTAGAAACCATATTTTCAACCTACCTCATAAACAAGGCAGCTGCAATTCTTAAAATCCTCAAAACACGTTTTGCAGTCTCTTCCGAAATCACCTTTCAGACAGGATTTAAAAATTCCTCTTGTCTTGATCATGGGTGAGATAATATAAATCCGGGGTCAACATCTGACAAAAATGACCACAGGTAATGTCACACACTGGAGTGTCTTATCCCTCTCATAAAATGAAATATTTGACTTACAATAAATAAAAATAAGAAGAACTACAAAACAGATGTTGCATTTCCATGAGCTTGTATCTCTACACCACACTTTTTAAAATCGGGCCTCAAGTGTCTGTAGTGATATTTATCCCTGTATCCTTTCACCAGGATGCTTCTGGACACAAGCTGTTCTCACATCAGTAGGCCTTTCATAGTGAAACTTTTATAAATCAATTGATAATTAAATTGTTAATGCAAGTGAGGGACCACACTATGTGTCTGGCTATTCTAAGGAGTGTGTGTGTGTGTGTGTGTGTGACTAATCACTACAATCCAGTCCACACATTCATCCATGGGCTTTAGGTAGATAAGGAAAAGGTGTTCCAATAGCTCAGAACAAATTCAATAAGTACATGAGTGAGCTGTTAAATTGGCATATTTTAATTAAATTTATATCACAATGTTTGCAAGTGCCTGTGACCTCTTGATTCCTTCGGGTCACCCCCAGCTATATCACTCCCCTGCAGTGAGCGGGCGAGTGTAGGAGTAGAAAAGCAGTCTAAGGGGCCTGAAAGGGCATTCAGTTGCTATTTTATTGCCTGACAGCTGTGTGTGTGTATTTTAAATGTGGTGCAGCACTTCTGCATTACTGGATCCCCTGCTTCAGACTACCAGGAAGCAGGAATAGAGCATTGTAGTTTTCAGGGAAACACTCTGGGACCAGGAATTGTGCTGCTGCATTATTTTAATATTGGAGCAACTGAATCCTGCGCCTGGGTCACAAATGAGTGACAGACGCAGAGTGAGCTGTCAAATTGTCATATTTTAATTACATTTATATTGCAACATTTGCGAGTGCCTGTGACCTCTTGGTTCCACTTCTGGGTCACTCCTCAGCTATATCACTCAGCCCTGCAGCATAAAGACACATGCAGAGACACACGCAGAGACATGCGTAATTGCGCGGTCAGCTGAAGCAGTTGAGCATGCCACAAAATAAGATTTGTAAGTAAAATATTACCAAAATGTTGAGGTATAAATCATGTGACATGTTTAAACAAGGGAAGAAGAGGTAAATTATGTCTGTAACAACTGCCATATAATCAGGGAATTGAAGGCAGAAACTGAGGCACTTAAAAATAGAATGAAGGTCCAATCAGAAATTTCAACACTAGAGCACTTCATTGACTCTATGGTAGAGGAAATCAGTGAGGATATGAATGAGGACACTAAGAATGTTGAAGAGTGTCACATAATTTATAGTGGGAAGGCTGAAGAACCTGAGGATTGGTGCATGGTTAAAAAAACCTATCCACAAGAGAGGTAGGACAAATATTGGTGGCTCAATAAATATCCTGACCCCACATAGATACCAGGCTCTAGCTCCATCTGAGGATATTGATGCTACCTCTCCCTAAGCACCCAAGCAAACCCCAGTGTAACAAAACTAGTTTGCACAAGTACTCAGCACATAAATCAGGCCCTAGCTCCACTTGAGGTACTAATGCTACTCTTCCACTAAGCACCCAAGTAAGCCCCAGTGTACCAAAGTTTGTCTGCACTATTACTCAGATTATGAATCAAATCCCAAAGAGAGCTGCTCAACCACCAGAACACAATACACACCGGATACCTTATTCAGTAGGTGACTCCATGTTACGTTATACTGATAATATATTGTGAAAACAACAAAATGATTACACAACTGTTAGTGTCCTGCCAGGTGCTGGAATAGGAGATATAAAGCAACTTTTACATGGCTTATTGGAAAATACTGTTGCACCAGTTAAAATTCTACATAGGCATTAATGATGTGGGAAAAGGAATATTCCTGATATACAGAGGGACTTTGAGGCAGTGGGGGCCACACTCAGGAATGAAGGGTGGGACGGTTGATTTCAGGACTTTTACATGTTCCCCAAGCAAGCAATATATCAAACAGAGAAATAATCAGATTTAATGGTGGCTAAAGTGCTGGTGCGTAAGGGAAGGTTATACATTTTTTTATTGGCAAGAGATCCAGGACCATCACTTGTATGCACACGATGAGTTACATTTAAATAAAATGTGGACATGTACACTTGCCCAGCAACTAAAAATAGCATACACTGCCATTTAAACTTAATCGCAGGGGATGGGGATTCAAAGTCGAACTGTACCAAGAAGACTCCTTTATTAGATTGGAATTGTTTGTTAATTAATGCTAGAAGCCACAGATACATTTGATGAGCTTCACGTTACATTACATACCCTGAATGTCCATGTTTGTGCTATTGTGGAAACCTGGTGGCAACCTGATGATAACTGGAATAAACAAACCCCAGGTTATATGCTCTATAATAATGATAGATCATGATCAAGGGAGGTGGGTGGAGTTGTATATTATAGATAACATCTCCTCAGAATGTGTAGACATATCTAAATGGGTAGATATCGAGGCCTTATGGATCAGGGTAAGTCCTCCTTGGGCAGCTAAAATCAACTTAGGTGTTGTATAGAGGCCCCATCCACAAGACACCAGAGGATGAGGTTTTACTAGGCTTTCTTAACTAGATAACATCAGAAGGGAATATAGCATTGATAGGAGACTTTAACCTCCTGGGTATCAACTGGGATATGCAGAAAGCTAGTACTGCCATGGAGTCCAAATACTTGAAAGTCTTTAATCTATCATGGTTGGAGCAATACAGCTGTTACAGAGAATACTAGGGTAAAAATATTCTGGATTTAATTTTAAGCTACCTCAATAATAACATCTTAAACTGCACCCTGAAACCCCCATTAGGGCCCAGTGGCCATCTAATGTTTAGTTTCTAGTATATTGGTACACTAGGAGAAAATGTGGGTAGTACTGTTATGCGAGGTATGATCTAGCTAACTTCGACAAGTAAAGCAGGACCTGGCTAATTGAATTGGGAAGCTGATTTTGAAAACAAAACAGTCATAGGCATGTGGAATAAATTGTAAAGTATGTTTAATTTATTGGTCCAGAAGCATGTAACAATAAAAATAAAATACAATAGGGCTAAAAATCCCTTCCACCTTTGATGACTTTTCTAGTTAAAAAATTAATTAAATGCAAAACAAGGCATATCATCATGCAAGGCATAGTCATAAAGAAACTGACTGGGAAACTTATAAAAATAGTCTTAAGCAAGCAAAAAGGGTATTGAACTGGCAAAAGAAATTATGAACACACATTAGCCACCAGGGTTCAGGATAATTACAAAGCCTTCTATTCATACATTAACAGCAACAAGGGAAAATAATACTGTTGGGCCCTTAAATGCACAGGATGGTGCACTTATAACAGAGAATAGAGAGCTTGCAGAGGAATTTAATATTTTTCCTCAGTGTTTAACAAAGTTCACAGATAAGGAGGAATTGGGACTCCAAGCATAAGGGCCCCAGTTTAATGATAGACGAATTGAAGTGGCTAAAAGATTAAAAATATTAATCACAGTAAGGCTCAGGGACCAGACAACATCCATCCTAGGTTAATCAAGGAAATGGCAGAATTATTGGTTGGCCCTGTTTCTTGGCTGTTCCAAAAATCACTGGATACAGGAGAGATCCCTGAAGCATGGAGACAAGCGGTGGTTATTCCTATACCCAAGAAGGTTTCCAGACAAGAAGTCACAAATTATAGGCCCATTAGCCTGACTTTGGTATTGGGAAAAGTATTGGAAGGTATAATAAAAGATTATATCATAGAATTCCTAAATAAAACGGTCAACAAAGATATGACACAGCATGGGTTTAACAGTGGAGATCATGCCAGACTAACCTTCTGGATTTTTATTGTAGGATTAGTAATTCTCTGGATTCAGATAATTCAGCGGATATTGTTTTTTTTGGATTTCACTAAGGTGTTCAACAAGGTCCCCATGGGGAACTGGTTAAGACCCTAATAGAGCTGGGTTTCCCTACTTGGGTTTCTAGTGGGTGGAGGCTTGGTAAATGAAAGACATCAGAGGGTCTGTATAAGGGCAAGTTTTCTTGTTAGGTCAAAGTGACTAGTGGAACACCCCAGGGTTCTGTCCTGGGTCCCTGTCATTTTAATATATATTTCTTCACTGCAGGTACAACCTGAGGTATGGCTTGTTAAATTTGTGGATGATATCCGAATTGGATGTCTAGTAAATAATGAAAAAGACCAACAGACTCTGCAATTGGCACTGGATAATTTGGATTTATGGGCCTCACATAAAAATCTATTTTTAACTTAGAAAAGTGCATGGTAATACATTTTGGTAAAACAATAAACAATTTAAGTATTCGTTGGACAGTAGTACACTAAGAGTTGTTAAATAAGAGAAGGATCTGGGGATATGGATTAATAATGACTCAATTTTAGTATGCAGTGCAATAAGACTATAAATAAGGCAAGCAGTATTATGTACTGCAATCATGAGACATTAAGTGTAGGGATAGATAGGTTACTGATCCCACTGCAAACAGCACTTCTATGCCCTCATGTGGAGTATTGTGCAGTTCTGGGCACCATATAAAAGGGGATATCAGAGCCCTGGAGAGGGTCCAGAGGAAGGCCACCAAAGTATCAAGGGTACTCCTGGACAGAGTTATGAGCAAAAGCTGATATTCTTGAATATGTATTCCTTGGAATACCAACAACTGAGAGGATATGTGCTTGATTTATAGGGCCTTGACTGACACACATTTGTGGGATCTGTTGGGACTGATACTAAGAGAACAACTATACAATACTAGGGCACACCGTTTTCAGATAGTTAAAAGTAGATATAGAACTAATAAAAGGAAATTCTGGTTTAATACTAGACTGACTCAAATCTGGAATACCTTACCCTGTGAAGTTGTAGAAAGCAGGAATATGTTGGAATTCAAGACTAAACTTGACAATTACTTTCTAAGCAGGGACATACAGGATATTTTTGAGAACAATAAATGGTGAGCTAACGGACTAACATCTTCAAATGCTCTGTAATGTCTATGTAATCTATGTAATCTAAGTATTTGAAATCATGTTCTGAAAGTTGAGTTTTTGTAGCATTGAGATTTCTGCTTTATAATCATTGGCATGGTTATTATTTTCTTATTGTAAGTCTTTCTTTAGCACCCTTAACATTCCATGACTTTCATTTTTAATTGGCACTGCCATAATCTTGAGTCAAGGAAAAGAAGGTATAATATAATAAAACAAACCTCATGGGACTTTAAAGTTTCCTTCTTGAAGCCTAGTTGTGTCTGTACTGTTATTTTAGGAAATACACAATGCACAGCCTTGAGAGAATGAAATCATTGTAGCTCGGAGACAAACTGAAGTTGAATCTAAAGTGTAAACAGCCCTACTGTCACCCCATTCCCATTCACCTACCCTTTCACTCCTTCATTACCCCTCCATTCCAGCTGTTGAGAATGCCTAAGCAGGTGTCTTAGATAAAAGGCAGCAAAGATAAGCACCCAAGTGATCTAAATCTCAACTCACCCAAACAAGACAGATGCATGGTGTGAAAAGGATCAATCTGGTGTGCTGCAGGGATGAGAAGAATAGAGAAGAGAATGCCATGACAGCCCACTCAGGAAGACAAGCAAGGTAAAAAAAGTGAGGTAAACCCATGAAAGACAAAGGAGGAGGAACCTCCACTCTTGATGGAGAATTTATTCTTACATTTATTTTCTATATATACATATTTTTATTTTCCAGGTATATTATACAGGCGTGGTCATGCCTGTATATTAGAGTTGAGTAAGCACTTCTATGTTGAACTCAAATTATTCCACCTTAATAACTTTGCCCCAGTTAAACTGATTGGCGGTACATGAATTTGGAAAGCACAGCTTCTGTGCAAGGATCTCTTGATTCTATACATTTCATGTAGATTGGTTCAGTAGGGCAAAGTTACAGAGGTGCAATAAACATAAAAGTCTCCATTTTAAAATGTTAAGACTTTTTATGCCATCGAATAATTTAAAAACAGGAGGCTTTGAAACCTGAAACATTCAGGGTCAATAGAGCTTGGTCCAAGGAATGTGCTTTTGTGGTTTTAGTCTAGTTGTTAAGTAGTTTTTAAAATAATAAAGAAAAATGTGTTTCTGAGAATGAGAAGTTCAAAAATCAGCATCTCAAGGATAACAGAATTCTTATGAAACTTTTGGCTGCACTATATGACACAGCTATTGTTGACAAATGACAGCTGTGTTGCATATTGCAACACCTCCTGTTTTCATGACTCAAATGTCAGGGATGTGGCTACTGTCATTGCAGCATTGCCATGCTTACTGTGCTTTGTCATGTCATACTGTATCTGCACACGGGGTCCCAATTCCCAGTGGCAGTTTGTTTATTTATTTATCTGCACACTGGGGGCTCAGTCCCCAGTGGCAATCTGTCTGTCTGTCTATCTGTTGTATGATACTGGGATGCCCACCCTGGTCTCAGATTCACCCATTCCCAGTGCAGCCCTTGCTTTACTAATTGTTGCTGAAATGAGGAGCCCTATCCCTGTGTTGGCATCTGCAAGATGCCTCCCAGCAGTGTGGGACACTGAGGAGCCACCACCAGTATCCCAAAATAATTTATTCCATATGTGTTTATTCCTGCAACAAGAAAACCACCCCACATCTTTTTTACCTGAAAAAGAAAATGGTCCCTCATGATTGCCAGAGTCCCCTCCTCCATCACAACCCTCCCACTGTGCATCAACCAGCCCCATACCCTATACATACCTCTGGAGGTCATATGCTGTCATCTTCTGTGGACTGAGACACATCTGCACTCTGTAAAACTGGAAGAGAGTTAGTAAAAATGGAAACAACATGTAAGTTTAATTATGTTTGAGACACAATATCTCAGAAATCACACAACAGTCTCAAATGAAATTTATCACATTTATAGAAATACCACCAAAGAGGGTTCTAAAGTTATTAAGGTACAAATATATGCAAACTGGAAGACTGACTGTGAAATGGGAATTCAACATGTAAGTTTAAGGATGTTGGGGACAGTATCCCAGAAAACACACAACGATTTGCATGAAATCTACCACAACAAGAGATCCACCTCCAGATCTTAGGCATGCCAAATGTCATGCAAATCCATTGAAGGGTTACCAAGTTGTTAAGGTGCAAAAGATGCAAAATGGATGACAGTGTGCAAAAGTGTTTTCACTTCATTCTACATACAACTTGTCCCATAGGAAATAATGAGACATTAAAATGTAATAACTGTAGAACAGATTAATTTTTTTCACCAAACCTTCAAAAGGCACTTCTATAACATAAAAAGCTCTCTACCATAAACAGTTCAGACCAGAACATAAAGGTATTTCTGAAATACAGGTGGACAAAGAAATGTGAAAACAATGGTAAATGTAGGATTTATATGACAGTTTCCATCTCAAATCCACACAACGGGTTTTCAGGAAATTCTGCACATCAAGGATCGACTTCGAAGATTATGAATATCACAGTTTGTGAAAATCCATTGAGTCTTTCCAAAGTTATTAAGTTCAAAGTTTTGGGTTTAACATAGAAGTTTGCACTCAACTATAATATACTGCTGCTACCATCCCAGTATTTTTATAGAAATATATATATATATTTTGCAAAAACTTAATTAATGCATCAGTTAGGTGGATACCAAAGTGAAAAAGCTGGGAAATGAGGCACTAGGGTTTCCAACCTAATGCCCCATCTCCAGGGTTCCCACCCACCACCACACCCACATCCCCACTCTCCATACACCAACAGGTGTTAGGGTGTGCCATGGGTTCATAAGGCACAATTCTCACCCCATTCCACTTGTAAACATGCTTACATGCTGCAGTATAGGACAATGGGGTAAGAGTTGAGCCTTATGACCCCTTCGTACCCAACACCTGCTGGTGTCTGGCAGGTGGAGGGGATGGGGTGGGGTGGTAGGGTTGGGAACCCTGGGGTGGGGCATTAGGGTTGGAATCCCTAGCAATATCATTTACTTGCTTTTCTTGCCGTGATATCCACCCTAACTGATGCATTAATTAAGCCTTTTCAAAGAATTTCCTTCTGTTTCAGATAATATAATTGCAATTTACTGTGGGAGGGCAGGGTCCATTGGACCCTGTGCTCCCATCCCACAATCCAGATAGTACAACTGTATCCACATTCATGGTGGGAGTGCAGGGTTCCTCCATCGAGATAGTATAACAGTATCCAGATTTGTGGTGGTGAGTGCAGGGTTCCTCCATCAAGATAGTACAACAGTATCCATACTTCACAGTGGGAGCCCAGGGTCCTTCAGACCATGCACTCCCATCCCTCTATCGAGATAGTACAACAGTATCCATATGTCATGGGAGTGCAGTGTCCAAGAGGAGCAGGGTTCTTTGGATCCTGCACTCCCGCCCCTCCATTAAGATAGTACAACAGTATGAAAATGGGAAACACTGGCAAAGTTACAAGTGTGTGTAGAAACTGCAAAATGCTTGCTCACAAGGTGCTCGTTTTTCAAATTTTTTCCAAATTTTCAACATCGGCATTATGGGACCTCCTCATGAACAGTGCAACTGTGAGTTTGTTAATCCATCCCAAAAGTAGATCTCACACAGTGACTTGCCATTCTGTGCCACAGGTCTGAAATCACATTCTGTACAGCATGTGCAAAATAAGATGATGTAAAAAATGGCAATGTTGAAAATCTGGAGTGAAAATATGAAAACTGGCAAAATTGCAAGTGTGTCAAATTTGTAACATGGGCTTTATGGGTCCTCCCTCATGAACAGTGGCATTGTCATTTTGGTTAACCCATCCCAAAAGTTCATTTTGCACAGTGACTACACTATTCTGCACTGCAGATGTGAAAACATATTTTGGGCAGGATATGAAAAATTCATAAGGAGGTGTTAAAAACAGCAATGTTGAAAATCTGGAGTGAAAATATTAAAAATCAACATAGTTATAAGTGTGCTTAGAAACTGTGCAGTGCATGCTCATAACACAAGTCATTTTGGGAATTTTTCACCAGAATTGCAACATGAGCTTTTGGGACCCCACCTCATGAACAGTGGCATTGTTGTTTTGACTCAGTCCCAAAATGTGAATCTGCACAGTGACCCAAAAAATCACCTTTTGGGACTGAGAAACAAAATGACAGTGTCAGTGTTCATGAGAGAAGTCCAAGAACACCATGTTGAAAATTTGGTGCAAACATTCCTACAATTGACCAAGATATCAACATACGTACCTCCCATTGAGTCCCATTATACGGCTTACCTTGATTCCTTAGATCACAGTTCAGCTTTGAAGAGTGCAGATGTGTTCCAGTCCAGAGAAGATCACTGATCCCAACCTCCGTGAGGGTAAGATGGAGTGAGGGGTGCAGGGAGGTGGATGCACAGAGGGAGGGTGGTGATGGGGAGGGGAGGGGAGCGATGAGGGATGGTTTTCTTTTTGCAGGGTAAAATAAAAAATACTTCAAGGGCATTTTCTTTCTTTCACAGGATAAAATAAAGAAAATATTAATTGGGCACACTGGGTGGGCTCCCAGTGTGCTACCAAAGTTTGGGGGGTCATGATGCCAACAGGGTATTGGGCATCCCCATCAGCAATATTTCAAAAAGGATCCTACATCAAAGTTTTCACAAATGTTGATTCTGGATTCTGCATCGAAGACAACGGGAATGTTTTCTTTTTCACAGGTTAAAATAAAAATAATTGTGCACAATAAGGTGCATCCCTAGTGTGCTACCAAAGTTGAGGGAATCATGATGCCAATAGGGTATTGGTCACTCCCATTGGCACTAAGTGTGTTGGGGAGTCATCTGACAATGTGAGTGTACATCTCAGTGTCGGAAAGGTTTAAATAATTAAAAAATATTGGCACACTGGGTGGGCTCCCAGTGTGCCACAGTACTGGGGGATACAGATCGATATGGGATTGGGCATCCAATGTTGAAAAGGGAAGACTAGATTGACACAGGATCCTGCATCCAAAGGCACAAATTTGTATGCAGGATCCTGCTTCTAAGCAATTGTAATGTGCCGCACAGTGGTTTTGTATCAGAAAACATTGTGCTTCACATTACAACATTTCAATGCAGGATCCTGTATTGGAATGTGCACACATTTTGATGAAGGATTCTGCATTGAAGAAAAGACATTGGGGACAGTTTCATTTTTCAGTCTTTCTTTGATTCCTCAGATTGCAGTGCGGCTTTGAAGAGTGCAGATGTGTCCCAGTCCAGAGAAGATCGCTGATCCTGACCAATGGAGAGAAGTATGGGTGAGGGGAGTGAGAAGGTGGGTGCACTGAGGGAGGGTGGTGATGGGAGAGGGACATGGGTATTGGGTAAGGTGATGATGGACTGTTTTCTTCATTATAGGTAAAAAATTAATAAATAAAACAGTCTTCAAGGGACTTTTTATTTAAAGAAGGAAACATTAAAAAAAACTATTTGGGCACACTGGGGTGTGCTTCCAGTGTGCCACTTGAATTGAGGGGCATGCATAATGCAGACAGGGGATTGGGCACCCCATTATCAATGAAAGATGGTGGTGGTGGGGAGAGACATCTGACACCAGGAGTGGGCATCCCAATATCAGAAATGGAAAAAATTATTTATCTAGGCACATTGGGGTGGGCTCCCAGTGTGCCACCAAGTGTGCCAGAATAGTAGTAATGTGTGCACAATGTTGAGATGGGGATTGGGCACCCATGTTGGAAAGCACTGTGCAGCACATTACAGTGTTTCGATGAAGGATCCTGCATCAAAATTATTGAAAATTCTGATGGAGGATTCTGCAACAAGAAAAGACCTCAGGGGATGGTTTACTTCTTTTCACATGTTTTTATACATAAATAATGCATTTGGGCACACCAGGTGGGCTTCCAGTACACCAGCACATGTTATGTATTGTGCACATAAAGCGAGTCTTCCTTGACTCTGCAGCCAACAGCACGAGTTCCAGCTGTGGCTGCAGAAGTCAAGAAAATACTGTTTTCTCAAACAGAGTATGGACTCAAGCCATTCTCTGTATAAGCTGGCACTCAAGAAAATAACTTCTTTGGGTCCAGCTTAAAACACTAACAAAATCAGAAAACACATAAAGACGTTCTCTTTAGCTGTTTTCTGATGTTTTATGTATTTAAAACCTTTGGTACTTCAACATCCTCACTAAGCAGCAAAACAAGATGGAAGCTGCAACACAGCTCAATCGATCGCAGGACTGTAGAACTGTGTGAAAATATTAGCATTCTTTGTTAAAGAAGCTGGTATTTTGCACAGTAGTCCTTGGGTTCAAAAATAAGCTAGTTTTCATAATACTCCTATTGTGCAAAAATATATAATTCAGTACTTGACATCAAGTTTCCCTAGGAAACAATGGGAAAATTAAAATGTCATAACATTTGAACAGATTCATATTTTTCACCAAACCTTCAAAAGGCACATCTGTGACCCAAATACTTTCTATGCTGGAAATTTTAGACCACAACATAAAGGCATTCCTGAGATACAGGTGAGCAAAGAAATGTTTTAAAAATGGATTTGTCTGTTTTTCAACACTTTATATCTCAGAAACCACTTGACAGTTTCATGTGAAATATGGCAGGTCAGGAGACTTTCCCTAGAGCTTAAGCATGGCAAATTTCATTACAATCCATTAAAGGACTCTGAAGTTATTAAGGCTCAAAGTGTGGACTTTAACATAGAAGTGCCATTTCACCTTAACTATACTGGCACAGTTGTGCCAGTATAATATATCTATCTATCTATATATATATATATATATATATATATATATATTCATGGCAAAAAGCTCAGTTTAATGCATCAGTTAAGGTTGTTCCACAGCAACAAACGCGAGAGAAATTCAATGTCAGGGTCCCTACTTCCCTTGCACCTCACACCCACCCCGCCTCACCAGCAGGCACTCAGGGTGTGCAAGTATCGGTTCTAACTCTCACCCCATCCCATGTGTAAACAAGCTGAGGTGGTGGAGTATAGGAGAATGGGGTGAGATAGGAATGATGACCCCATCGCACACCCTGATGTGGATGCAGTAATGTTAGTCTATGGGAAAAATAGTCAACTTTTGAGTGCCGGAATTTTATGGCTTTGTAATATTTTGTCACCAAACCACCAAAAGTCGCATTTGTGGGATGTTGGCTTTTTCTCACCAAATTGCAGCCAAAAGACCAAACCATTCTTTACAGTAGGGTGGCAAAGATTCCCTGCTGTTTTAGGCATAGTGCCACAAAGTAGTGTCCCAAATCACAACACTTTCACACAAAAATCACGAAAGTGTCACAAGTGCAACACTTCTTTGTGACACTACAGTTTACAAAAATTTGAAAAACATATTTCTGGGGTGTTTAACCCCCAAAAAGACATGGCTGGCATCCTCAGGGCTCGACTAGAGAACAAAAACTAATTGTGTCCCTAGAAGGTCCTAAATTTAAATGCCAAGAATTTCTGTGACCAGTAACTGAAAAAAAAGCTGACTCACAACACTAGAGGAGTCATTTGAGGCACTAAAAACTGCATTTGCAACACTGTCGAATAGTTTAACTTTTCCCATTAACTATAATGGGAAACTTGTTTTTAATAACTTTTGAACCGTTTAATATTGTTTCATGAAATCTTTGAAAGGCACATCAGGGACCCTGGTTGCATGTTCTCTGAAGGTTTCAGGCCAGTCGCACAAACTGTGCAACCTGTAGACGCGAGGAAAGAATGCACTAAAAGCATAAATATGACTTTCTATTGCACTTTATAGCTCCACAACCATATATTCGACAGTTACAAAACTTGCCAATTCCAGAGAACTATGATACCACTCTTGCCTGCAAATTTCAGGCAAATCTGTCATACAGTGGCAAAGTTATTAAGCTGCAAAAAGTCACACTTTAACCTTAAATGAGGTACTCAACCCTAACTATAGTGGCACTACCATGCCAGTATAATATATATATATATATATATATCTTATAGGGGCACAGTCACACCCTTATAGTTAGGTTTGAGTAGGCACTTCAATGATAAACTTAGAACTTTGCATGTTAATAAATTTGTAACTGTTCAATGGATTTGCACAAAATTTGGTATGCACTGTCCTGTGGGGGTAGATCTCCTGATGTGCAAGTTATATTCTGTCATATATGCAATCTCTGAGCTATGTAGAGGTGAAAAACATTTTCGCTATTGACTTTGCTGGGATTTTTCTTTGAACTTTCCTACAGCCCAGATGGTTTGTTTTTTTTTCTGAAGTTCTCAGGGCAGAAAGGGACTACCCACCATATGTGCCTTTTGTTAGTCTGGTAAAAAAAATAATAAGCAGTTTTAAGTTATTGCAATTTAAAAATTGAAATTGTTTCTAAGCACGCTTAGTAAGCTCTACAAGATAGCTGTATGAAATGAAGTAGGAATCCTGCTTTGTACAGGAAAATTCCTAGTTTGTCTGGCTGACATCTTATTTTCAATTTTGCCTTTAAAATTCAGATTTGAAAATGATATTCTGAGGAGGAACCAACACATGTAGCTTGCTTATTGGGACCCTTTATGTGCAGTCTGCAGTTTACTGCTTAAAATGCCCTCAAAATGTGTTTTAACATTTCAATACTTTGTTCATATTGGCATTATATGAAGTAGGATCCTGCTTCATATGCATGACCTGTGAGAGGAGACTGCAGTAACTCCTGAGTTAACTGTGGGAGTGACTTATCCAGTTAATGTGGAATAGGGTGGGTTTTAATCCTTATTTTATTATGTGTTAGGTGGGTTAGTAAAGAAATTTGGGGCTTATTTTAGTCCTATTTGATTGTATGTTATTATTTATTAATCTTTGTCTGTCTAGTTTATTTGATTTAATAGTTTGGGTTTTTATTTTTTAGAATAATAGTGTTTTTGTAGGGGGTGGGTCAAGGGTATTTTTGTTTATTTATAATGTGTTGGGAGGTTCAGTGATGGCTGGACATTGTTTCCCACCAGGCTCAGGGAGCTATGTCCCTTTGAATGTCCCCATTGCCATCCGACACCAATTTTAGGTGTCGTGCTTTGGGCATTCTTAGGAAGCATAAAAGTAGGTGGAAAGCTGGGCCTGCTGGGAGACAGGAAGGGAGGGCAGATTGGGGCTGTGGAGTCCAGGAGATGCCCTGGGGTGAAATGGGGTCAGGATAGAGGTTATTCTTATCTTGTCCCCATACCCAGGGATCCAATTTTAGTGGGTAGGTGCCGAGGTCTTCCAAGACAGCTCATCCCACCTTGGCAGTGTTATGCAATGCCAGCTCTATTAAAAGCAAGACAGCTATTATAGCTGATCTTGTTGGATCAACTGATATGACTTGCACCACCGAGACCTGGCTGGATGAAAATCCAGGCCCTATATTGGCCTCGCAACTCCAGCTGGTTTCTCAGTGATACACCGCCCAAGGTTGGATCGAGGGCGGGGTGTGGCCATTATGTTTAAGACTGTGCTGGGCCTTGTGGATGTGCCATTGGGAAGTACCATATCCTTTGAATATATCCTGGGAGATAGTGTAGGCTGTGGGATTCTCCTCATCTACCATCCACCAGGAGACGGTGGAGAATTCCTGCAGGAGATAGCAGACTTCATCGTCGACATGGTGTTGAGGTCCCCAGATTGATAGTTCTGGGGACTTCAATGCCTGGGTCGACAATGAACTCTCGATTTTGGTCAAAAATCTCCTCCAGCTGATGACGACGCTGAGCCTAACACAGGTGGTTACCTCCTTGACCCATGTAGGGGATCATTCATTGGATCTGATCTTTCTTTTGGGTATGGAAATTGCTGATTTGGGGTGGCACCAGTCAGCTGGTCTGACCATCACACCATAAGGTTCAGCTTCAGGGCTCCCCCTAATAGGTCTGCCCCTACAGAGATGGTTCAGTGCCGCCCTTTAAGGTATTAACCCCAGTGACCTAATGGCGTACTGGACCTATCGGGCTTGTTGGGTTAATGCATGATTCCAGGTGATCCCTTACTAGCCTATAACAAGGCTGTGGGAGATGCTCTGGAAAAGATTGCTCCTGATCGTGTTTGGCCTCTCACTTTTCATTCAAGGAGCCCTTGGTTTGATGGCTCCTTGAAGAAGTTAAGGCGAAGTTGGTCAAGGTTGGAGAGAGTCTGGCGGAAGTCCAGTCATGATGCTGACAGGCTTAGGTTGATGGCACATTATGATGGCTATCAATCAGAAATCAACCGTAAGAAGGCAGAATTCCTGTCCAGGGAGATTTCTGCTGCACAGAATCGATCGTTTGCTTTTCTGGACTGTTGACAGATTGTGCAATCCAATCTGTCTCCAGCCCAGAGAAGCTTTTTTCAGCTGAGATGTGAGGAGTTCACTCGGTTCTTTGCAGATAAGGTTGCCAGCATCAGGTCTGGCATCGTCCGACCTCTCCTATGAGTGATTACAGTGGCCGACAGGAAGTGGCATGCACTTGGCCTGTCTGGTGAGATTTTCACCGGCTGGAATTCATTGACATTGTGAAGATCATCCAAACATTGCAACCAACCAGTTGTAGTTTGGATCGGGTCCTACACCCCTTTTAGTCGGATGTGTAGAAGTTATCTGTCCGATCCTTGCTGACATTGACTGGAAGTCTTTGGAGGGGGGTCTTTCCTGACCCTCAAGGAGGCGGTCATTCGACCACTCCTTAAAACTCTCCTTGATCCAGATTGCTTAGCCAACTACCGCCTATTTCTAACCTGCCATTCATTGGTAAGGTTATTGAAAAGGGTTGCTCTGCAATTGGAAGATCATCTTACAACTCACAATGTCTATGATACTCTCCAGTCTGGTTTTAGGAAGAAGCATAGCACGGAGACTGCCCTTTTCTGGGTAACGAATGACCTCCTAATGGCTAGAGATCAAAAGGCACATACCATTCTGGTCCTTCTTGATCTCTCTGCTGCATTTGACACTGTAGACCATGGTGTGCTGTTGGAGCACCTGCAGTTCTTTTGTGGGCTGTCTAGTACAGTCCTCAAATGGTTCCATTCTTACCTCATGGACAGGTTTCAGAGAGTTGCCACTGGAATTTATTTCTCTGGCACTCACTCCCTGCCTTGTGGGGTACCACAGGGTTCCATTCTAGCCTCCATGTTGTTTGCAGTGCACTACCATTGGGAGATATCATCAGGCAATACAGTCTGGGTTTTCACTGCTATGCAGATGATACTCAGCTATATTTGTCCTTTCTGCCCTGACAAGATGATGCACTCTCCATGCTAAATAATTGCCTTGCTGAGATCAGACTTTGGATGAGCTCCAGCTGGCTGAGACTGAAGCCGGATAAGACTGAGATGCTGGTAGTGGAGCCAGGTCATCCAGGGTGGGTTTGGGATGGACAACCATCAGACTTATTACTTGGTATTATGTGGCTCACTACCTCCAATCAGGTGTGTAACCTGGGCATTATTTTTAATGATGGTTTGACCCTAAAATCTCAGATGTCAGCTGTCGCAAATCCTTTTACCATCTGAGGAATATCGCCCAGGTGAAACACCTGGTTCCTCCGGATGATCTTCCAACATTGGTCCATACCTCTGTCACTACCCATCTTGATTACTGCAATTCCCTCTACCTAGGGCTACCTGGGGTTGATATCTGCCACCTGCAGCTGGTGCAGAACGCGGCGGTAAGGCTTTTGACTGGGACTTTTAGAACCAGTCATATTACACCTGTGCTCTGTGAACTGCATTGGCTGCCTGTTTGGTGCAGATCACCTTAAGGTTGGTTTACTAACCTTTAAAGCCCTACATGATCAGGGACCCGGTTACCTAGAAGATCTCCTGGTACCCTACTGCCCCCTCTGTCCTCTCTGTTCCACCAATGAGGGATTGCTGGAGATTCCCAGGGTCGATTAAAGACATCAGGATCTCGTGCCTTTGCTTTTTCAGTGCCAATCCTGTGGAATTCTCTACCTCGTTGGCTGAGAGAATGCCCAACTATTGATAGATTTAAATACAGTTGAAGACATATTTATTTAGTTTAGCTTTCTAGCTATGGATGATTTGTTTTAATGTCTGTTTTAGAATTTATTTTTATGTAAATGGTTTTTATGTACAGCGCTTGGTTTTGAAAGGCGCTATAAAATAAAGATGATTTGATTGATTTGAGTTAAAAGAAGGATCCTACTTCATGAGCCATATAAAGTAGGATCTTGCTACATATGTTTAGATATGAAATAGGATCCTACTATGAGCCAAAAGTGTAGAAATGTTTGACTTACAGTATGTCTAAACAATTTCTCACTAATTTTACCAAATTTTCATCATGGCCCTTTTAGAACTTCACTTCATGAACACTGGCACTGTAAGTTAGCTGCTCGGTCCTGAAAGGTGATTTCACGGTCAATGCACAAAATCACCTTTTGCAACTAATTGACTAAATGACAGTGTCAATGCTCATGAGGTGTGGTCTCAGAAAGTCCATGTTGAAAATTTGTGCATAATACCCTAAAATGGTCAAGTTACATGCAGTCATTGAAATTTCACTACATATACATAACTTTTGCCATTTTAATATTTTCACTCCAAATTTTCAGCATTGCCATTTTTCACACCAAATCATGAACAGTGCAACTGTCATTTTCCTTATCCTGCCTGAAATGTATTTTCACATCTATGGCACAGAATGGCATGTATGCTGCATGAAATCACCTTTCTGGGCCAATTAATGAAACGTCAGTGCCAGTATTCATGAGGTGGGGTCCCCAAATGCCATGCTGAAAATTAGGTGAAAATATTCCTAAAATGCCCATGTTATAGTATGTGTGTCCATTGACTTTATTCAATGCACTCACATAACTTTCATACTTTTCAATATTTTGATGCCAAATTTTCAACATAGCCATCTTTTACACCATCTTATTAATAGTTCTACTGTCATTTTTCACATCCTGCCCAAAATGTTTTTTCACACCTGTGACATGGAATGGAGTTGCAGTTGTGCATTATTAAGTTTCATCTTCCATTTCACAATGTCTCTGTACATGAGGTGTGGTAATAAGATGGCTATGTTGGCAATTTGGTCACTGGTGATCAATGAATGGAAGCACAGGGCACAGAGGGCTTGACATTCCACACCTACATGCATACTGTATGTGCATCTAAGCAGGTGTTGGAGGGCAGGTTCCTTCAGACCCTGCACTGCTGCAGCAAATAAGGACACTATTATACTATCTCAAAAGGTAAAGACATTCATTGCAAAAAACTCCATTAATGCATCAGTTAGGGTTCCTATTACAGTGACAAAGAATGGAAATTCAGTGTTTGGGTTCCTATTCTATCACCCACCTTCACATACACCAACAGATGTTGGGGTGTGCCTTGGAGTCATCAGCCTTAACTCTCACTCCATTCCATGTGTAAAGAAACTGAGGTGGTACATTACAGGAGAATGGGGTGAGAGGTTGGGCCAACTACACCTTAATGCATACCCCAACACCTGTTGGTGTGGAGGGTGGGGTGTGGGTGGTGGTAGGGTAAGGGTAGGAACCCTAACACTAAATTTCCATACTTTTGTCACTGTAATAGGAACCCTGACTGATGCATTAACAGAGTTTTTTTAATATATATATATATATATATATATATATATATATATATATAATATATATTATATATTATGGTAGATTAGCCCTTTTAAGGTTAAAGGGTCAAACTTTGCACCTTAATAACTTTGCCAGCATTCAACAGATTTGCCTGACATTTGGAGTGCATGATCAAGAACCATACATCTTGGGATCTGCTAACTTTCGTAATGGTTGGATATACAGCTGCAGAGTTATTAAGTGAGATCTGAGTGCGCATTCATGGTTTTGGTGAATTCTTTGCTTGTGCCTATTGGTAGCCTGGTTTGCATGACTAGTCTGAAAACTTTAGGGAGCATGCAGCCCTGATGTGCCTTTTGAAGATTTCTTGAAAAATTATTAAACGGTTCAAAATTATTCAAAAACAAGTTCCCATTACAAGTCGATGGGAAAAGTTAAAAGTTTGACAGTGTCTAAATGGCCCTAGTAGTGTTGCAAATCTACCATTTTGTTTTCAGCTGGTGATCAGAAAAATGCTTGGCATTTAAAATTGGGACCATCTAGGGCCACAATTATTTTGTGTTTACCTAGTCGGACCCTCAGGATGCTAGCCATGTCTTTATTTTGGGGTTAAACACCCCAGACATATGTTTTTCACATTTCTAGAAAAAGAAGTATCGCAAAGTAGTGTCGCACTTACTACACTTTTGTGATTTCATTACTTATGAAAGTGTTGTGATTTAGACATTATTTTGCAACACTATGCCCAAAATTACAGGAATTCTTTGCCACCCTGCTGCAAAGAACAGTTTGGTCTATTGGGCTGAAATTCATAGGCAAGACAGCCAACATACCACAGATGTGCCTTTTCATAGTTTGGTGAAAATATTGAGGGTTGCAAAGTTACGCCAATTCAAGTTGAGGCTTTTCCCATAGGATAACATTACGGCATCTGTCATGCCTTTCTGGGCTTGTATCTCGGAAAGGTGCTAGATATGGACTTTTCATCAGAAAATGCTTAGCCCCCAGATGGGGCTAACTACAAAACTAGCCAGGAATGTCATAATTCATATGAAATTTTCATTTTTTTCTCGTTGTACGGTTCCTGAGATGTAAGCAATTTAGTATTCCAAGCTCTCCTTTTCTGCTCCGAGGCTCATTATTATGCATACATTCTTTGTATTCACTGTCTTTTTCAATGCAGTTTTTGGGAAAAGAAGGGAGTGCCCTTTTGTTACTGTTCCAGTTAGCATTTCCAGTTTCATTGCCATTACCGCTCACGCCCCATTCCCTGTTCACCACCGCATGCTATTGTGTTTGCATCTTTGTTTGGCGCTTCTGTTTGCATTACTTACCATTTGCATTTACATTACTGTTTATGTTTTCAGTTCTTTTGTATCAGCCTGTGCATTGTCATTTCGTTTGCTGTCAACCTTCCGCTTGTGGGTGTCTTTCATTTTGCGCCCTCATCGCTGTTACCATTACCATTGGCATTTCCAATCACATTAACATGACCATGTGCGTACGGTTTGTGTTTCCATATGCACTTGCATTTGAATTTCTGTTTCTGTTTTTTTGGCATTACTGTTGCTGTTACCATTACCATTTAAATTTCCAATGGCGATACCATGACCATGCGCATAACAGTTTTCATTTCCATCGTAGCGATTGCATTTGTGTTTCTGTTTCCCTTGCCATTATTGTTGCTCTTACCATTACCATTTGTGTTTACAATTGTGGTACCATGCCAATGCTCATTACGGTTTGCGTTTCCATACTTGCTTCTGTTCGTCTGTGCGTTTCTGTTTCTTTTGGCATTATTGTTGCTGTTACCATTACCATTTGCATATACAATAGCAGTTCCATGACTGTGTGGGTCACAGTTTGCGTTTTAGTTCCATTTCTGTTTTCTTTGGCATTATTGTTGCTGTTACCATTACCATTTGCATTTCCGTGTGTAATCATGACCGTGTGCATTACCAGTTGCATTCTATACTGCGCTTGAGTTTGTGTCTCTGTTTCTGTTACTGATTGGTTTGCGTCACTTTGCACTTGCATTTCTATTACCACTTAGCGTTACCATTTCCGTTGCTTTACCATGTGCATCACCATTGCCGCTTGCATTTGCTTTGCAGTTCCTGTTACTATGTAACAAGACATCACATGGTTCAGGCCCGTGCTCCTGCCACCAGTTTTCATTCACTATTTATCATCCTCATTCTCAAAAGAAGGAAATTAGAGGCAAAAACTCTGTTTAATGCATCAGTTAGGGTTGTTCCACAGTGACAAAAGAAATTTGGTGTTAGGGTTGAAAGCCCACCTTGGACCACCAGCCCACCCCAACCAGCATCGGATGCACATTTGGGTCATCAGTTCTAACTCTAGCAATTCTCCTGTACCTCTGCTTCTTTACACATGTGATGGGGTGAGAGTTAGGCCAATGACCCCAACGCGCACTCGATGCCAGTTGGGGTTGGCTGGGGTCCAAGGGGGCTTTCAACCCTAACACTGAATTTCCTTGCTTTGTCATTGTGGAACAACTCTAACTGATGCATTAAACGGAGTTTTTGCCTCTAATATATATATATATATATAGTTAGAGGCAAAACTTCCAGCTATATCGTTAGTTAATTAACGACAAGAGTGGGAAATTCAGTGTTAGTTGGAAACCCCCATTGGACCACTCAGCCCACCCCCAACCAGCATTGGGGTGCGCATTGGGGTTGTCAGCCCTAACTCTCTCCCCATCACATGTGTAAAGAAGCAGAGGTATAGGACAATGGGATGAGTTAGGACCAAAGACCCCAATGCGCACCCCAATGCCAGTTGAGGAGGTGGGCTGGGTGGTCCAAGGGGTTTTCAACCTAACACTGACTTTCCTCACTTTTGTCGTTGTGGAACAACCCAACTGATGCATTAAATGGAGTTTTTTGCCTCTAATTTCCCTTCTTTTTGAGAATGATAACAAGAAATAATGAATGTCGGCGGCGGAGACACAGGGCCCTCCGGCCCCGGCCTCCCGCCACTCGGATGCCTTGTGACATAGTAACAGGAACAGCAACACGAACAGAAGCGCTAACAGTGGTGCACATGGTAATGCAAGTGTGAATGAGAACAGAAAGGTACCACTTGGTGGCATAGATGGGAACGGTCAGCCACGTGATGTCTTGTCATATATAACATGGTGCCCGTAAGCGCAAATGGTAATGGGCATGGTGACGAAAGTGAAACAGAAATAGAAACAGTACTGTAGACACAAATGGTAAAAATAATGGAAACGCAAGCACAAATGAAAACGCAGTATAACGCACATGGTGGTGTAGACATGAATGGTAAGTGAAACCAGTACAGAACTGCAAGCGGAAAGGGCAACAGTAACAGTAATGGAAGTGCACAGGCTGGTCTTCCACAAAAGCTTCATAGAGAAAGACAGTGAGTACAAAGAATGTATGCATAATAATGGGTCTCGGAGCAGAAAATGAGGAGTTGGAATACTAAATTGCTTATATCTCAGGAACTGTACGACGTAGAAAAAATTTAAAAGTCATATGATTTAAGACTTTCCTAGTTAGTTTTGTACTTAGCCCTGGTAGGGCTAAGCAATTTTCTGATGAAAAGTCTGTATCTCACACTGTTTCCGAGATCACGGGCCTGAAAGGCGGCAAACGCCATAATGTTATCCTATGGGAAAAAGAGAAGTTCAGAGTGCCATAACTTTGGCTCCTGTAATATATTTTCAGCAAATCACTGAAAGGCACATCTGTGGGATGTTGCTGTCTTCCTCCAAATTTCTGCCCAAAAGACCTAACTGTTATTTTGCAGCAGGGCGCAAAGGATTGCTGCAATGCGTCAGGTGCCGTAATGTTATCCTATAGGGAAAAGTGTCAAATTTGGAGTACCGTAACTTTGCTGCTATGTAATATTTTTCAATCAAACACTGAAAGGCACATCTATAAGATGTCAGTTGCATTCCTTCCAAATTTCAGCCCAGAACTCCAAACCGTTCTTTTGCAGTGGGGTGCCAAAGAATTGCTGTCAGTTTCCACAAGCTAGAAAAGTACTGTTGCAATTCACGAAAGCTTTTGCAAATGCATTCAACAGTGTCACAAGTGTGAAAGTACTTTGCTAAAGTACTTTTCCAGAAATGTGAAAATATATTTCTGGGGTGTTTTACCCCAAAATAAAGACATGTCTAGCATCCCTCAGGGTCCAACTAGGTGACTACAAAAATAATTAGGTTGCTAGAGGGTCCCCAATTTAAATGGCAAGCATTTTTCTGATCACCACCTGAAAACAAAATGGCAGATTTTCAACAGTAAAAGGGTCATTTATGAATGTAAAACTGCATTTCGGCACATTGTCGAACTTTTGTTAACTTTTCCCATTGACTTATAATGGGAACTTATTTTTGAATAACTTTTGAACCGTTTAATGTTTTTCACAAAATCTTTGAAAGGCACATCAGGACCCTGGCTGCATGTTCCCTGAAGATTTTGGACCGATCGCGCAAACCACCATGCGACCTGTAGAGCACGACCGTAGAATTCCCCAAAAAGCGTAACGCCGTGCAGAATCACTTAATAACTCCACAGCCATATACTTGACTGGTACAAAACTTGGCAGATCCCAAGGTGTATGGGTCTTGATTGTGTATTCCAAATTTCAGGCAAATCCACAAACAGTTGCAAAGTTATTAAGGTGCAAAATTTTGGGTTTAACATGTAAATGGCTCCTCAACCCTAACTATGGTAGCATAATATATATAGCATGTGTATGTATTGACTTCTGTAAGGACATTGATACTTGTAAATATGTTTGGTGAAGTCCAAATTTAAGTAAAAGCTGCCACCTTTTACCCCAAAATCAAAATGGTGTGGTATGTTATTCTTATGGTAATGGGGATCTGTTTTGGTAGATGAGTGGTCTGAATCACTCTCTCCCTTCCAGTTCAGCTGTCCCCACTGAACATTTAGTTGCTTTGCATGTTCTTTGTCAAGGTAAAGTGGTGGCTCCACCCTGGTGATCAAACCCCAGATTACAGAGGAGAACCCTGAATATCTATCGCCTCTGAAGTACAGAAGTTCCTGGAACCAGGCAGTTTCAGTCCTTTTCCATGCTCCTTACTGAGATGAAGGGGTCACGCCGTACAGTTACTTAAACACTAGAATATAGAGGGCATTCACTTTCATGGTCTCCATCTGAACCAGAGCCCTTACTGGTACCTGGAACTGTGAGGCTGTTTTGAGTTCCTTACTGAGTTTAAGGGTGCCTCAATACTGGCAAAAGGCACAGGGCTGCAGAGGAGTATTATGAATCACTCTCTCCTCCCAAATCCAGCTGTCCCAGGAACCAGGCAGTTTTAGTCCCTTTCTGTGTTCCTCTTATGGAGGTAAGAGAAGAGGGTCACTCCATACTGGAGGGTCAAACACTGGGATACCAAGAAGTACTGTGAATCACTTAAAAGCATAGAAACATGATGGCAGAAGGAGACCAAAGGTCCTGCAAGTCTGCCCTTGATATCCCGAGATCCTAGGTGATCCTAGGTCCTAGCTGATAGATTAACTTAGAATTGAGTCTAGCATACTCTTTGTCCCAACCCCTTCTGAATGCTGATATGGTCCTTACTCTTACCACTTCCACAGGCAGTTTGTTCCATGACTTCACAATCCTTTCCAAGAAATATTACTTCTTAAGATCCCTCCTGAACTTCCCACCCTTTAGGTTCCATCCATGCTCCCTTGTGTTTGAGCTGGGAGCCTTGGTGAATACTTTAGCATAGGATACTGAATTTAAACCCCTCATGTACTTAAAGGTTTCTTTCTTATCCCCTATCTCTCTCATAGATTCAAGTAAGTGCATGTTTAACTCCTCCAGCCACCCTTCATATGGCAGCACCTGATGCCCTGTATCAGTTTGGTTGCCCTTCTCTGAATGGTCTCTATCTTGTCTCTATCCTTTTTAAGGTAAAGTCTCCAAAACTGTATACAGTATTCCAAATGGGGTCTCAATTCAATTCAGTTAAATTTTTATTTTACCAGGAAAACACCACTGAGACAACTCATTTACAAGGCAGTCCTGGAAGAACAAATACAAATACCTAAAAGTGTAATACAGCAACAATTACTACCACTTCCACAGGCAGTTTGTTCCATGACTTCACAATCCTTTCCAAGAAATATTACTTCTTAAGATCCCTTCTGAACTTCCCACCCTTTAGGTTCCATCCATGCTCCCTTGTGTTTGAGCTGGGAGCCTTGGTGAATACTTTAGCATAGGATACTGAATTTAAACCCCTCATGTACTTAAAGGTTTCTTTCTTATCCCTATCTCTCTCATAGATTCAAGTAAGTGCATGTTTAACTCCTCCAGCCACCCTTCATATGGCAGCACCTGATGCCCTGTATCAGTTTGGTTGCCCTCTCTGAATGGTCTCTATCCTGTCTCTATCCTTTTTAAGGTAAGGTCTCCAAAACTGTATACAGTATTCCAAATGGGGTCTCAATTCAATTCAGTTAAATTTTTATTTTACCAGGAAAACACCACTGAGACAACTCATTTACAAGGCAGTCCTGGAAGAACAAATACAAATACCAAAAAGTGCAATACAGCAACAATTACTCAAAATACAAGGGCAGTAGGTCTACAAAATAATAATAAGGTTCTGAACTATTTTGTTACAATGGGTGACATGATAACATGCCCAATAGGATTACATATCAGCTAGGGATACATATAACTATCACAGTTGATGGGGGCAGGCAATTGAAGGGAAAGGATAGTGGCTGAAAAGTGCAGCTGGGGAGTAGGAAAAGGAGCAGGGTGGAGGGAAGGGAAATAAGGTAGAAGAAACAAAGAGGAAGGAGGAGGGTAGAGCAAAGGGGTAGTAAGTGAAGAAAGAGGTAGGACACAAGAGGCAGCAATTATAAGTGCTAACAATACTTGATGGAGGACAAGAGGAAAGGAACACAGAGCCACTTCAGATTCAAGCAAAGCAGTTACAATATATCATAAGTGTTCATCTGAGCAGAGACTTGAACACACTTAGGCCAACGAGTAACTTAAGTTTAAAATTATTTTGTAGCGTGTTCCATGCAGAGAGAAAAGCATGTCTTATTGACCCTGAACCAAACCTCTTTCTGATCCGGGGAATAACAATGGTTATATAAGAGAGTTTTCTGAGGAAGTAAGCACAGGTGTCACAACTGAACAATGAACAAATGTAAGGGGGAAGTTTCAAGGTTAATGCTCTATACACCCAGGGGCTGCATTATGCCCCTCCTAGCATTAAGAAATGACAAGCTAATCATTGTGTAGAGGCACAGTGATGCATCCTATAAGATGCATTTGTTACAAATCTTATGGCCCTATGGTAAAGCGTGTCCAGGGTGGATAGAGCTGATTTAGGGCTGTGGCTATAAAGTAAGTCTGCATTATAGATCACAGCATAACGTTTGTTAGTACTAGCCTTAATTTTGCATCACGTGTGAGCAAATACTTTAAATTGTAGAAGATCCCAAACCTTTGCCATAGTTTTTGAACTGTTTCTTCAATGTGCAAAGTAAAGGCTAGCTTCGATCTAACCAGAAGATATAAGAATTTATTGACAGGTTTGAGAAT
Source organism: Neoceratodus forsteri (assembly GCA_016271365.2). Classification (NCBI taxonomy): domain Eukaryota; kingdom Metazoa; phylum Chordata; order Ceratodontiformes; family Ceratodontidae; genus Neoceratodus; species Neoceratodus forsteri. The sequence goes on from CM028129.1 coordinate 1,026,808,688, forward strand.
CTCCCTGAGGATGGTCCTGGTTTGGTATGTACCATCCAGGGGTTAATGGGTATTTCTATGTTGTTAGGGAGAGGAACATGATTTTTGTTTTTTGGCATTGACAAGTAGCTATAAACAGAGAAGATTTTGTTGTAGATGGTCGAATTTGCATTGTAGCTCAAGACAGGCAAGATGAGGAGAGCGCCTGTTATATTTAACACAGTGTTGTCAGAAAACAGGTGGACACTAGCTGTGCTAATACCATTGTCAATGTTGGTAAAATAAATGGCAAATGACAAAGGTCCAAGTATGGATCCCAGTGACACTCCTCTCAGGAGAGCTTTAAGTGAAAAGAGCACCGTTGGCTTTTCACCTGTTGGCACCTACCAATGAGATCACAAGAAAACCATTTTAATGAAATGTTATCCAGGCCAATATCATATAGCATGTCCAACAACAACTGGTGATCAATGATATCGAAAGTCTTGCTTAGGTCTAGGAAAAGGACAGAGACATACTTTTAGTGTCTAAGAATGTTAACCAATCATCTGTAACTTTTGCTAAGGCTGACACAGTAATGTGTTTGGGCCTAAAACCGGACTGGAGAGGGTTCAGGTGGTTACTGGCTTCAAGGTAGTCCCTCAGTTGGGAATTTACTAATTTTGTAATAACTTGGACAGAACAGGCAGTAATGAAATTGGGCAATAATTATTAAGGTTACTTTGATCTCAGATCGGAACAATGGAATAATGTGAGCTATTTTCCAGTCCTGGGGAATAGCACCTTGGAAGAGTGATAGATTGAACAGTGGGTAATAGGAGGGGCCATGAAGTAGTACCCTGCTTTTAGGAAGAGCAGTTCCAATGAGTCGGTGCCAGCACTTTTGTTAGGGTTCAAGGTCAATAGCAGATCTTCAACCTGTTTAAGGAGACAGGACTGAATCTAAATTGGGTAGATTGGTGCCTGGTATTTGAGGGAGGCAGGTAGGAACTCCAGCAGAAGACTGTGGGACTAATGTACTGGTTGGGGATAAGTCAAACACCTATCCGGCTGTGGTAAAGTGATTGTTCAGCTGATCCAGGATATCCTCACTGTTTATAAAAGTTTGTGACATGGCTACAATTTTACTAGGGAGGAATGAAGGTGAACTGTGTCTTCAATTTCTCTCAGAATTTGCCAGAATTTTGCGGCACTGCTTTTGGATGACTCCAGTGCAGCCCTATAGTAGTTAGCCTTTTCTGTCTGAATCAGTCTTGTGCAAAGGTTTCTTGCCACTCTAAAAGTGACCTAGTCTGAGTCTACTTTAGTCTTACAGGCTTTCTTCCATAGCGATCTCTGTTGTAATGCCGATTTTAGCGTTGCACAAAACATGGACAGATTCTTTTCCTAGTTCTAATTTTTTTTCTTTGGCGATGCTTGTTGAGCACTTCCAAAACCAAGTTAAGAAGCTGTACAAGCCTTCACTACAGAAGGTGCCAAGAAAGTTCTGCCACTGAATCTTACCAAGGTCCACCAAAATTGCCTGTATTAAATTTACTGAGGTTCATTTTGAAAATAAATTTGGCTTGGGGATTCACTTTTGGGGCTACCTCACACAGGCAATGGCATTATGATCACTGATATTATTGTGAAATACCCTGGTGTGTGTAATTGTGTGGCCTATTGGAAAAAATTAGGTCAAGGCTGAGCCGCCCAAGGTTACGAATTGGGGCGATAGATTTGCAGTTTAATTGGGCAAGACCAAGTGTAACACAGAGAGTTTTAAAGGTTCAAAGTATTGGGAGTACCAATCCAGGTTGAAATCACCTACACAGATACATTTGGAAGAAGTGTCTCCTAGAACCTTTTGTAAATGGGGATAATCCTAAGGCCACCAGAAGGGGGTATGTAACACCAGAAATGAAATAGTTTCATTTGAAGGAAGGGATATTTTTAGGTAAGGTTCTCAAATTCCTTAGCTATGCAAGTTGAGTACAGTGACCTCATATTTGTCCTGGACATAGATTGCTACCCCACCCCTTTTCTAGCTACCCTGTCTACTCTATACATGTTATAAGAGGAATGTTGATAGCTTGACTTGGCGTGGAAGCTTTCAGCCAGGATTCTGAAACTAGTAATAGTCTGGAGATGTAAGAAATACCCAGGCTTTTAGCAGGCTAAACTTCTTGACCAGCCTTCAGGCATTAATGTAGAGCAATCTAATACCCTTTAGGAGGAAAGGAAGGTTTGTGGGAGCCAGAATTAGTGTAGGTGGACTGGGGTTTAGTTCAATATTTCCTGAGAACAATAGCAATAGCATAAGGAATTTCTTGAACTCATTGAACAGTGATTTAAGTAGCAATTATTTGGGTAGTGAAACTGGGAGGGGCATGCAAGTACATACTAGGACTGCTAGGACATACTAGGATGTTATGCAAAGACAGCTACATGAATAAGGACACTTATAGAAGAGGAACTAGCATAGAAGGTGGCCTGGGATTGGCATAGCTCAAGCTGACTTGATGTAATTAGGTGCCTAATGGATAGATTGTGATATTTGGCAGGTGTACCTTAAACAAGAGGAAGATACAAACAGGCTGCAAAGGCAAGGTACTGCAGGGGTTAAGGTTTGTGTGCTTCGCCATACATCTGTGCAGTGGAAGTATCATCTGTCTGTCCCTATTGTCAAATCCTCTCCTAGGCATGCCAGCATTTTTTTAGCGATATGCTGCATTGCATTGGCTGGTTTGTTTAATGGTGTTGCTAATATAATTCCCAGATCAGTTTCCTCTTTGAGTCACTGAGTCCTAAGTCAGTTTAGCTAATCAGTTGTTCTAGGGTTATTCCTGCAATATGCATCTGTTTACATTTGCATAACTTGCATAACACTCTCCCAAATCAAACTGCTCAAATTGTACCCTTTGGAACTAATGATTTCATTCAGATCATTAATGAATTACTCTAGAATGGCAATCAGATTGATTACCGAGGAGCAGGTATGCCCGCCGTCTCCACCTGAAACATAGCCGCAGCTCTTACCATGCACTCTTGCAAACTCTCACACTGGTTTCTGGATCCATTTCTCTTGCTCTCTCCACCAGTTTGGCCAGTGTCTGATTAGCAATGTACTTTCTATCTGCGATTTCCACTCCACACCACAGTCAGTGGCTCAGCTCATTTCTGTGTCCCAGACTTCATCAATGCAGCCATTGCAGAAGTTGTCTCCACATTCCAGCGTTACTGATCCCATGCCAATTGATTATACTGTGGCACTCTAGACCCCTTTATACTACTTTATGCTAAAAGATAGAGTACAATTATTTTTGTGTGATGTCGTTGTTAGCCTGTAGGATTTTGTCAGTTTATTTGAGTTGGGGGCTTTGCTCCATACCCCACTGGGTTAAGTTGGGTGTGGTGAAGAGCTCCCCAACTCAAATAAACTGACAAAAAAATTACACAGCCCTACCAATGGTTCCAAGTGCTACAGTATCAATCTGAAACAGTTCCTCACAGATTGGGCAGATTAAATCCTCCTCAAGATCAAAAACCTGCATTTTCTTTGCCATCTTCTTCACCAATAAGTATTTTACTAACTTTGATTCTCATCCTGACAAGCAAGCAACTCTGAATCTTTTACCGATCATGGGATGCTCATATCAACTGACAGAACTTTGCTCCTGAACATGGAGTCCACAGAACAGCCTTGTCATTTTGCATTTAACAGTGCACTGTTTGTGGAGTCGGTGTCCCAGATCCAGGGTACTGCAGTGTGGCCACCAATTCTGCAAGTGGTGTACTATGGTGTTTGAGAAATTGACATGGACCTCTTATGTTCCAAGTTTAATAAAAGTGTTCTCTACCAAAGAGTTTGAGATGGTGAGGGGTGCAGGAAGTGGGTCACTCCACAGGGACCTGACACAGCTGGAAATCAATGCCAAGTCAAAGTCTGATACTGGAGCTCAACTCAGTCTCAAGGGAGAGAAAGTTCAGTGCAGTCCAATGAGGAGTCCAAGTTACTTGGAACCAAACAATGCCAGAAGAAAGGTGCAGGGGAGCCCAACTTGAACTTTGGGGACTGCCCAACCCTACCCATCAAAGAAAGTCCAACCCCAGCGTCGAACCTGAATTAAAGGCTTGAGTATGTAAATCTTTATCCTGTTCAGAGGTCAGCTGAGACACCAACACTGCCCTGCAGTAAAGACAATTAGCGGTTTGTGTTTGGGGACAGTGAAGAGGAGAAGCTGCCATCCTGTCCTAAAATGGAGGAAACAATGTTGGTGACAAACTGGATATCAGTACTGGCAGTTGAAAGAACTCACTGGGGAAACTCATTGCCTCTGATGTAGGATTGAACATACCTGGCAGGGGTCTGGGGACACCTTCACTCATTTCTCTGTCCAAGTTTTACACTAATGTCTTCTGAGGGTTATGGTTCAGACAGTGCTATCTTTTCTAATTTCCTCCTGGACTGGAATCAGACTTTTCATTTCAGTTCAGTATAGTTCCATGATCCAATGCAACCAGAATGCAGGTATAGGTTCTGTTAGTGAGGTGCATGGATGGAGGTGGTGTGAAAAGGGAAAACAGATTCCTCCAGTCCCAAGTGTGGAGAGCAGTTTCTAAATAGGATATGCACCCTTGTGCAAAGGACAGAGAGTTGTGCATTGGACAGCTCTGAATATGAACTACTGATCTGATTCAGGGAAGACAGGTTCAAGGAGATCCAACTTCAATGATCTCTGACACCTCTGCCTGGGCTTTGAAGTCCACAGGGCAGGGGATTTTGAAGGTGACATCTTCAAAGCTGAAGTCATTAGGTAGTAGGTCTTGTAAGGTAGCTATCCCTGCCTTAAGGATCAAGGTCCATTCATGATGTTTGTGATTCTCATTCTGACATTTTCAAAAATAGGTTGAAAAACAGTTGTATAAGTATGGTTTGCTGTCTTAGTGCATGATAAGTATTTTGGTATTTGGAATGTTCCCTGCCTACCTGCCTCCTTATAGTTCATTCTGTCAACAACCTAGCAACAGCACATGTGCCCTGCACTGTTTGAAGTGCAGCCTGTTATGTGGTTACACCGGTATATCTGTCACATACAGTAAAGGGCAATGTCATTGTTTTATAATTAGAACCACAGAAACTGAAAGTTACATAAAATCAGCTGCCAGGTCAGAGAAAATGGTTTGAAGGAGCAGTCTCTGTACTGATACACTAAAGCAGTATTTAGTCATTTGTTGGGACTGGTACTATGATCCGGTGAAGGTGAAGCTGCAGTGTGGGTTCTCCCTAGTGTATTAAGTGGCTGGTGGGCATGAATGATTTAATTGCATCACCTATGACAGCAGAGAAAGTCCCAACCAAGGATCAAACTTTGAGTGACTAGGTTGGCATATGCAGAGCAGGTCAACTGAGGGCTAGAATGTGACAGTACCTGTGATAGATATTGGCTACCCCCCTGAGTTAAGGCTACTGAACACTTTCTTATCCTTTTTTGTTTCACTACCTTATGTTAAATCTTATGTTGCAACAGTACCCCTGAATTCTGATCTCTTCTTTTCTACTATTCTAGATAGGCCACCTAGGATAGAGTTTTACTGTCTCCTATAAACTCCACCTATACCTGATACTTTACTTATTCCTCATACATTTCCATCCTGTTAGCCCTGTAGTAGTAAAATAAAAAGATAGCACCTTGAGAAGGTGTACCTAGTAAATAGTAAACTGGATATAAGGTGCTATGCCTTCCGCATAGAAATCCATAAAATAAAGTCCCTTAAATCTAAATGGGACTAGGGAAAGGATGTACAAATACCTGGGTAAAAGAAAAAAAGGATCCTTAAGAATGTATTATTTCATTATGAGACTGAGCAGGGGAGTATTAGGAAAACTCCACTATAGAAATTATAATGTCTCCTAAATGAGAAATGTTTAAAAGAAGCTTGGAATATGCCCTTTTATTAATATTATTGTTATTTGAATTGTTTGCACTCCAGTTTGATTGTAGTAAGCTAAATCAGGGCAGGTACAGATGATGAAACCCTGTCCCTGTGTGTAAACACTGTATGGTCTCAGGGCATGGCAATTTAGGAAACTAGCAGCCTCCTGAGACACAACTACAATAAATTGTTAGAAGAGTGCTCAGTTCACCTATGTATAAATGAACCAGTATAGTCCTAAAGAGGCACCTTTGGTTTGTGCCTAAAGTGTGTTTTGTCCCCAGAGTGCAAGCAAGCACTCAGCTCAGCAAGAAGAGGTGGGGCGGTTTTTGACAATTGCAGCCACATGCCACGAAAGTGAAAGATGTTTTGCTATTTTTACCTTGCCCAGTTCGCACTGCAGATGAACTGGGCATTGAAAGGAAAAGGCTTTTGTTTTTTTAGAAATACTGGTTGCAATTAAGGAGACAAGGGTTGTTCAGGAGAAACAAAGATCCTTACACCTTGCCCAGCAGCATTAGGACTAAGGAATCAGTGGCTATCCTTCCATTCTGCAATTTAAGTTGCTGATCCAGATTTCTCTCATTTCCGAGGATGTTCCACCATTAGCATAACAAAAGCACTCCCTCATGGATATTATTCCCCAGGAATGAATATAAGCTAACAGTTTACAATAAGCATATTGTGTTTAAATAACAAAACAATACAAGGCTACATTTTCAAATTAAACAAAGGACTGCATGATTATATGTGCCCAGATGAACGGTGCACCCTAGAAAACAGTATCAGAGGGGTGCCAGAGCACTTATGTGCTGACATAGGGCTCTGAGAAAGTACAAGCTCTATATACATAAATTATCCAGATAAAAACAAAAGTAGAGAACTTTCTTCTTACCTGGCTACTGGATTCTAAAACATGTTTCCTTTGAGAAACAGCTCCCTCTACAGCCCCAGTTTTATACTGTACACACTGTCACTTGTGGTGTAACTAGGAAAACACCATGGGTGTTTCAAGTAATTAGTCCTGTAATTACAGTATAACATAAAATGAGAGTAATAAACCGATATTGCCTGATTAGGGTTATTAATTACAATGAAGGTAGCTATAACCCTGATCACCCCTGGTGGGTCACAAAAGATAGATAGACTAACCAAGAGTTTTATATTCTGTATCTTAGGTTAAGGGCTTTAGTCAGGTGACCCCACCTGAGTGTATATAAGCTCCTGCACAGATCTTCAGGCAGCTCAGCCTTGGAGGTGGTAGAGGAAGGTTTACAGTGCAGGTAGACTGAGAGTCGAGAGATATAGAAGGTACCAGATCACAGCATTCCTATATTCTTAGACTGTATACAGTAAGTGTGGTTAGCAAAAACTACTTAAGTAAAGTGGTCATTTATATTGTATTATTTTCTTTATTTTTGTTTATTTGAATTTGTAAATAAATGACAAAGTGTGTTTTAAAACATGACCACTTGCCTCATCTGAGATTATTTCCCGTGCTGTGACAGTACCAAAATGGGTTTTGTGATGACAAGGAACAGTGTTTTAAAAGTGCAGATGTTCTAAGATAAGAAGGAATTTAGTGACCCAACTGTATTGAACCAGGGAAAGAAAGTCACAGGGTAAGGCAGATGAAAGCTATGCAAATGTGAAGAGAAAATGGACCCCTCCTGCCCCATGTATGAAAAGCTTTTCACTAAGCAAGACCCCAAAGAGCTGAACACAAGGATGTATTCCTTCCAAAGAGCACTGGAAGTAAGTCTATGAACTTCCCTTTGTTGATCTTACAATGTGTGAAGTTCCAGAACAGGTTAATATCCCATGGAGGCACTCAATACATGATACTAGATCATCTTCCTTCAGAATGTTGTCTTGTGAAGCATTCTTTCCCAATCACTCTACGCCACAGTTCTGAATGCTTGGGAATGGGAGGTAGGGGTACCATTAGACACCAGGGCAACCATGAATCAAGATTTCAACTTCCATCAGATGGTGGAGGGTGCCACTAGCAACCAGGAGAAAACACTTAACTGGGTTGGGAACAGGAGAGTTGGTGTTTTGACTGTAATGATGAAGCATGGCTACACTGGCAAGACTGAGATTATTGATGATCACAAAGCTGGGAAAATTGTTGTTAATCTCACTGGTGGACTGAACAAGTGTAGAGTTATCAGTCCCAGATCTGATGTTCAGCTGAGAGATTGGGAGAAATAGCAGAACAACTTGATGCCATCTCATCAGTTTGGGTACATAGTGCTGACAACCTCAGCTGGGATCATGGACCATGAAGAAGCCAGGCAAAAACACACAGGAGGCAGGCTCCTGGAATTCTTTTTTTAAACATGTGAAAACAGGCATACAAATAAAAATATTCAAATAAACTCAGGATAAACTCAGGAAGTGGGTAGAAGAATTAGGAAGGCAAAGGCAACAACGGATGAGAAAATAGCTAGAGAGGTGAAAAGGGAGACAAAAGATTCTATAGATATGTGAGTGATAAAGAAAAACAGACAGAGATACCAATACTTAGGGGAGACGGGGAAATAGCTGTAGGAGACAAAGAGAAGGCAGCCTCCTAAATGATTACTTCACATCTGTGTTCAGAGCTGACAATGAAAGGAAAGGGCCTGTATTGAGTAAAATGTGGAAGGAGGGTATGGAGGTGGACACAAGTCCCTTCACAGTGGTGATGGTATAGGATGAGATGAGAAAAATAAAATGGACAAGGCCATGTAACCTGACCAAGTATGCCCAAGGGTGTTTAGGGAGCTAAGGGTGGATCTGGCAGGACCTCTGGTCAGGTTGTTTAATCTCTCCTGGAATTGGGGAGGGTCCTGGGAGACTGGAAAAAGGCAGAGGTGGCACCACTCTTCAAGGGAGGGAAAAGGAAGAGCCTGGTGACTACTGCCCAATCAGTCTCACTTCGCTGTGGCAAAGCTGATGGAAGAACTCATAAAGGAGACTGGTAGGGTACCTTGGGGGTTGATGGATGACAACTAGCAAGGGTTCACAGGTGGTAGGTCTTGTCAAACTAACTTGATACAATTCTTCAAAGGAGGTTAAAGAAGCTTTCAATCGGGGAGCAGTGGATGTAGTCTATCTGGATTTCAAGAAAGCATTTGCTCTGTCCCCACAAAGGATTGGTAAGCAAGCTGAGCAGTCTAAGTGTGGGAGCTAGGTTTAGAAAGTGGGTAGAGGATTGGCTAGGTGGAAGGACCCAGAGTGTGGTGCTCATTGGGAAGCACTCCAGGTAAGGTAAGGCAATTTTACTTGTAGATGCCCAATCCCAGAAGCTCTGGGAACTTAAGAAGAGTTAAAACAAGACATAATGAGAAACAGCATAAATAGTTAATATAATAACAATGCTTAAATATTAAATATGACAAATTTAAATAAGTTTAAAAGATTTCGAATATCACAGCAGGAACTAGCACAGAATATACTCAAAACCTGGAAAAGCCAGGACAAAGAGGTGGGTGTTGAGTAGGGTTACGCAAGGGTCAGTGTTGGGACCATACTGTTTCAGTTGTATGTAGGGGACTTAGCAGAGGGTCTAAATGGAAAGGCATGTTTGTTTGTGGATGACACGAAGATTTATAACAGGTGGATGCTCCGGGGAGTGGGGAGGATAAGGCTGGATCTGGCCAGGGTGGAGCAGAGGGCAGAAAAGTGGTAATTACAGTTTAATGCAAAAAGTGCAAACTAATGCACATAGGAGGAATAACCAAAGGGCAATCTACTGCCTCAGTGGGGAGGGGCACTGCAGGTCAAAGAACAGGAAAAGGACCTGGGGATCTGGATCGTGGACACATTAAAAGTTAGAAATCAATGTGAATGAGCAGCTGGGAAAAACAAGGGTGTTGGCATGCACTGGGAGGGGCTTCACTAGCAGGAGGAAGGAGGTGTTCATGCCACTATACAAAACACTGGTCAGGCCACAGCTGGAGTATGAGGTTCAGTTCTGGGACCCCGTTTTCAGAGAGACAGGATAGGTTGGAGAGGGTACAGAGATGGGTGACCATGGGATGCAGGGAGACCATATGGGAGAGGCTAGAAAAGATCAGTCAGTATACGCTGGAGATGAGGCGAGATGGGGGACATGGTGAAACCTTCAAATACATGAAGGGTATAAATAATATCAAGAACAATAGCATCTTCAGACTGAGTGAAAACAAAACCACCAGAGGTCATGCACTTAAACTAGAGGGGCAGATTTAAGGGAAAGTGAGGGGTGTTACTTTCAGAGAGGTTATACAACCATGGAACATGCTGCCTCATGGTTGGTGGAGGTGGATATGGTGGAGAAATTCAAAAGAGCATGGGATAGCTATATGAGACTAGGGAGGGGCGTGGAGGAGGGGCAGGAGATAAAGGTGATGGGGTGGCTATCAAGCAGACTCAATGGGACATAAGGTCTTTTTCTGCCAATGCAATTCTATGATTCTAAGACTCTAAGAAGCTGTACATGGCACTGAAACACTTGATGTGTCCTGCAGTCTTCCCAGACAAACAGATTGTCTTCTGACACTATCAAGCACTGGAAACTCCCAAAGTAATATTCCACATGAAAAGGAAAGAAAATACACTCCCCAAAACTAAAAAAATAACTTGTCAACTAACATTAAAAGAAAGTGTTGCGAGCATGTCAAAATTTACCTGAAAGCATTCAACATGCCAGCTGTTAAGCGGAGCCATTGCAGAGCTGTGGGCCAATTCTCAACTCACTTTTGCTTCTGTTGCTCAAAAGGTTTCCTCAAGCTCATGAACTGGGTTGATCCATGGTACACCTTTCCCTGTTGAACATGTTCCTCAAAAAGGCTGTTCCACAGTTGTATGACTAGGTGTGTACTGAACAGGGCTGTTGTTAGACTTGATTGCATCCAGCGAACAAATCTTCCTTCACCCTCATACAGTCTAGCACCCCTCGCACTCTCCTGCCCCTCATTCACCCTTGTCATGCTCACCTCAACTCACCCCAGGCAGACAAGGCAGGGTTAAGGTATGGGCATGGAGGCGGTTAGAGGAAGCTTGTGGTGGTAGCACCACTGGACCAGTGCTGTGTGCACGGATTAACACCATGCCATGGGTAGAGGTGGGAAAAGTGCATAAAATACACTATGGCCCAGATATTCAAAGGTTGCACCATGCGCAAGTCCAAAACTGCGCCATTTCGCGATATTCAGAAGGAGGCAGTTGCGCCCCGAAAACATGCTGAGCAACAGTGCAATGAAAATGAAGGCATGTGCAACCCAGAGGAGACGGATCCATGCATAAAGACCGCAATGCGATATTCAAGACTTGCGCAATGTGCAATAGCGGCACAGCCGGAAATTGAGCACTAGCGGAAATAAGCCAAAATAAAAAGGCTCAAGGAAGGCGCAAGAACGCTACCAGGCTGCCAAGTGGGAAGAGAGAGACAGACAGAGACAGACAGACAGACAGAAAAGGGCAGGCAAGGAAAGTGTGTCCCATAGTTTGTAGAGGCCAGCGGGGGTGCCTGGTGCAGTGGAAGTAGCAGCCAGGACAGTGGGGGTAACACAGCAACACCAGCGAGGGGCAGAAGCCAGGAGATGGACAGTGCCAGTTTCACATGGAAGCCATAATGAGGGGTGAGAATCCATGCTGCATGGGGGCGTGGCCGTGGAAGGGCCCGTCGGCGGTATGCCCCGACAGGCGGTGCGTGCCGCATCAGCTTTGAGCTGTACACAGATGTAGAGATGGTGGGCGGTACCGCCTGAACAGGGCAATACTGAGATGGCTCTGTGAGCTGTTCAGTGATGTGATGCAGGCACCCTCACGATGGAGTCACGCTCTGTCGGTGGAGACCAAGGTGACAGCCTGCATGTGCCTGCTCGCCACGGGCACCTTCCAGAGGCCGACAGGGGACACCACAGGCATCACACAGTCAGCCACGTCACACATCCTCACCAATTCCTCAGCGCACTGCTGCCACATGCTGCGGAGTACATCCATTTCCCCAGCACCGCTGGGCAGGCGTACAGCAAACATGCAGGAGTTCCACAGGGTAGCACGATGCTGGCGTGCTAGGGCCATAGACTGCACCCATGTGGCCATCCGCACACCACCTGGCCCCGATGGCCACACATATCGGAACAGAAAGGGATTCTCAGTGTCAACTGCCAGGTGGTGTGTGACGCCACTGGGCGATAATCAATGTCTGTGCCAACACACCTGGCGGAGCACATGATGCCTTCATATGGTATCAGTCTGCACTGTGCCATCAATTCGAGAGTGGGGACATCCCCACAGGACATCTAGTGGGTGAGTACACATGTATGGAATGCAAACTCTGGGCAAGGGTGGGAATGCCACAGGTGCCATGGTAGTGGCACACAGGAGATAGCCAATATGGACCTGAACATGACACTGCTCTCCACTATCTCCACACAGGTGACTGCGGATACCCACTCTGTCCCTGGCTGCTCACACGTGCACGGCACCCATGACCCCAGCGCAGCTATTCTATAATGAGGCACATGCCGCAACACGCAACATCATAGAGCGGGTGTTTGGGATGCTCAAGGCACGCTTCCAATGCCTAGACACCTGGCGGTGCCCTACAGTACAGCCCCAAAACGCCTGTGGGATATTCCTGGCCTGTTGCATCCTGCACAACATGGCCAAAGACCATGGGATAGCCGTGACAGGTCGCAACAGGGGACAGTGATGGGGACGCCAGTGGCACCGGTGATGATGGTGATGAGCAGCCCCCAGGACGGAGGGACCCCGACTGATCCGGCAGGCCCAGCTGCACCGGGACACCATCACAGAGGAGCACTACGCACAACACAGGTAAGTCAAGGGACATGTGCAACTAACACTGTCCATCGCAAACCACAGGCACACAGGGGAACACACCAGGGGTGCATGACGGTCAGGGAGTGGAAGGGTCCAGGCATACCAACACACCATCAGGGAGGGTGAGCACCATATGGACACACAGACACACCAGGCACAGAGCGTACATGGGCAGATGCACAGCACTGTAGAACCGACATTGCTAACACACAGCACCACCGACCACCCCACCACCCGTACTGTCCAATCAGTGTGTCAGAACCTGGGCACCCTTGCACCTTGGTGTACAGTGCAATGCAGGCATCATCATGCACAAGCACCTGTGGACAGCAGTTGGGAGGGTGTGCAGGTGGTCCGTAGTGTTGGCGTGGTGAGCAGAGCACCCAGCAGTGCACTGCCCACCATGACACACATTGCACACATGGCAGCACCAGACAGGGCCTGCACTGGGAGACAGCTCAGTCATGTAGCACTGTCCCACGGCCACCACGGATGATGGGCGGCCCTGCCGTGACCCAACAGCACGGGCAGGCTGAGCAGGGGCCACATGGGGTGGCACTGTTGAACCACCAGGGGTCCCACTGCGCTGAACGTGACCTTGCCCACACAAGGGTCTGCAGCATGCCGAACAAACCTGCACCAGGGGTGCTCGGATGCCACAGCAGAACCCGGCGTCCAACAGGCCTGGTGTCATGCGACACTGGGAATGGGGAGTGGAGAGTGCACTGTGTGGGGTGTGTGGTACAGGGGCACCTGACTGTGTGCCCAATGCGTCCACGACAGAGATCACTGCCTGGGTCAGCCTGTCAATGGCGGCGGTCACATCCGTCACATACACGACCAGCTCGGCTTGGTCCCGAGCACACTCCCTGCTGTGCCGCTCCACGGACACAGACAGTGCCTCCAGGACCTGCAACCCACCCCTGCAGCTGTACTGATTCCTGCAGCAGGGGTGTGTGCGTCCAATGGTACTGTGCCCCAATGGCATCCTGACCCCTAGGGTGGGACGGTCCTGATGCACAACACCCCTGAGGGTGGGCGCTGTTCACCAGGACCAGGAATGGGCAGCGCAAGGGCAGTGGACATGTGCCTTGCTTGACACTGTACCCCAGACCTGGTGTGCGACTGCTGCTGCTGCCCTCCAACCGCTGTGCCCCAGGTCCATCTGTTCCACCGCTGTGCTGGCAACAGTGCCAGACACCTGCACAGCCACCGTGCTGCCCCACCGGTGCTGACAGGCACAGTTCCGGGACTGTACCAGCATGCTGGTACATGTTTGAACCAGAAAGGCCCAGGGCACTTGTTGGCCTGCCGTGTGTCCGTCATGGGACACACAACCATCACTGCCATTGCAGGCCTTCTATCATCAATGGTGCAGGTACTTGCTACTGCCATGGTCACAGCGTGCTGGCATGCTTGCATGCCAGACTGCTGAGACACAGGCTGTGCACCCCCGCACCGATATCACTGACACCAGAGTTGTCAGCCCAGCGCATGCTGCTGCAGTGCCTGCTGGCTGGTGGTGGAGGTGGATGGCCTCCTCCATGTCCAGCAGGTCAGCATCACTGTCTGACCCACCACCACCATCTCCTGAAGACGAACAGGATCTGTAACAGAAAGAGAGTACATGTGAGTGCATGTGAACAACCGCCACCCCCAAACACCAACACCATGTCATACCTGCAGTGATGGGCTTCCACCTGTCTGGAATCCTCTGCCTGGTATGCCCTCAATGGCATCTCGGCTGCATGGCTGTAACCAGTGTCTCCTCAGCTGGGGTCAGCTGCAACACCACTGGTGGGCCCCGCCAGTGCCAGCACATGCCGCCCTGAAGGCTGCCACCTTCTCCTTCAACCTCCCGCGGTCTGTCCCCATCTTTTCTTGCATTCCTGCACGGAGCGCTGGTGGCTTCCGTGCAGGTTAACGGCCCGAGCTACCCCTCCCATGCAGCCGCATGGGACTGAGGGGTGCCCTCTGTCCACTCAGTATTGGCTTATCATCCAGGTAGGCCTGGAAGAGGCTCCATCTCTGCTGCTGTGAAGTTGGGCTCCTCCTATGCCCACCGTCCTCACCTCACCTTGGCTCTGCTCGGTCATGGTGATCTGTATGGTGAAGTGGACACCTGTCACTGTGCAGTCTACAGCATTTCCCCATGAGCATTGTCCTGAACATCACACAGCATGCAACTCACCTCTCACCTGCAGTAACCGATCTGGCCAGCGCGGCCACTGTCGCACATTTATAGCGCACACATGCAAATTAGAGTGGAGCAACTTTAATGACATGCAAATCGCCACTGCACCCTTTGAATGGCTGATCAGATGATTTGCATGTGTCGGCTGAATATCGCGAATTCCACTTTGCGCAATACGGAAGAGTCGGCTGAGCCAATGGCGCAGATCTGTGCCTGTGTGGTACACTGCATTGTGCATGCCCAGATAGCTACGCATGCATCTGTCGCACTGCTGCCGTGCTGAGCACGATCGGCAATTCAGGCCATGGCCACCATTGTGCCAGTGACGCTACAGCACTGGGCACTATATGGTGCTGTGGCACTACCGCGCACAGTCCACTGTGGCACTGGTACACAGCTGGCACGGTCGCGCAGGATGCCCATACGCCAGATGGCACTGTGCGTAGCTCGCGCCATTGCTCATGACCTTGTGTATGCCCTTGCCCCGCTCGCTGTTCGCCTGCCATGTGTACGTTACTATTGCGCTGTCTGTGACAGCGCTATGAAGTGACGGCGCCGAACAGCCGCGATTGAGCCTGTGGTGGTCTATTGCGCAACTTCTCCACGTGCAATACGGTGCATGGGCGCCATATTGCCTGCTGTAAACTTGCTAACATGGCTAGGAGGAGGGCTGTAAGTTGGAGCCCACTGAGGTGGCCAACCTGGTTTCCCAGTAGAGCCCCACTATGAGGCACTCTATGGTGAGGCCCCTCACCATAGCAAGAATGGAGGTGTGAGCAAGTGGCCACTGACCTGGTGGGGTCACTGGATGGTGCTGGTCTGCTGAGCAGTGCCGCACCGGTACAGTGACCTCCACTGGAGGGAGCCAGACATGTTGGCGAGGCTGCAGGCACGTGCCAGGCGGGGCATGGTGCCTAAGCCAGGTGGGTGTACCATCTATGCACCTGTATTCTGTAGGGGTGTGTGTGCTTTGGTGGCTGTGCATAGGTGATGGCATGCCACGGTTGGCTGTGTCAGTGTGTGCAGCTGTGAGATGAATGGGTATGGCTGTGTGGGCAGGCACTCTCACTGGGGCAGGGGCACTCTGCTTTTGAGTCACACTGATGTTTGTCTCAACATATGTCTCCACAGGCCGGGATGTGAGGATGCAGGGCCGGGTTGAGGAGGGCCATGCCAGGGCCCGGTGGCAGCGGAGCTCACCCGGCAGCAGCAACAGCAGCAGACACTGCTGCTTCAGCAATGTGAGTATCATGACTTCATGGATGCTATTGCATGCTGGGGGAAGACCACTAGCCCTGCACAATACAACCATGCAGGAAAGGGAGGTCATAATTCCACTATACAAGACACTAGTGAGGCCCCACCTGAGTACAGTGTACATTTCTGGAGACCATACCACGTAAGGACAATAGAGGCAGGGAAGGTTCAGAGGAGGCAACAAAGATGGTGCATGGCTTGCATCACAAGTCCTATGAAGACAGGTTGAAGGAACTGAACATGTACTCCCTGGAGGAGAGGAGGAGAGAGGGATATGATAGAGACATACAAGTATCTTACAGGGAGGAACAGGGTGCAGGAAACACTATTTTGAAGTGAAAAGATGTTCCCGGACTAGAGGACTTGGGATGAAGTTGAGGGAGGACGATTCAGAGGACACATGGCAAAGGATTTCTTCACAGAATGGGTGGTGGACAAGTGGAACACCCTGCCAGAGGAAGTGGTGGGGCTGAAACAATCATGGGATTTCAGAATGCACGGGACAGACATAGAGGAATTCTGGAGGTCAGGGGTGAGGGCAACAGACTTCTAGGAAAACAAAGTGAACTTACAGGCTCAAATGGACAGACTGGGTTGGCCATAGGCCCTTCTCTGACGATACTGTCTATGTATCTATGTATGTATGCACAACACAGGTGACATGCATCACTGTCCACTATCACAGCACGCCTGTGTATGCGCACTGGTGGTCCAGGCATGCACTGGGCACATTAGCTGTGTAACTGGCATCGCACCATGCCACGTCACTGGACAGCCTTGTTTGTGTTGTGATGGACATGGGCAGTGTGTGTGTGCAGTGGTGTGCATAGCTGGTGCCGCCTTGTTTGTGATGGCCATGTGCATGTTCACTGTGGGTGGGTGCATGCCATCACAGGTGTGGGACATTGGGCTATATGGCTTGCAGGTTGGGTGGTGTTCAGGATTGTGGTCAGTCACAGCCATTGACTGTGTTCCCATTTTCCTAGGCCTCGAGGTTCTCCAGCACATTGAGAGGGATGTCCGGGCCTGATACAGCTGCTGGAAGACAAACAGGCCATCCTGCATTCCATTCACAGACATGGCCTTTGGAGGAGGTGGCATGGACGGGCCGACACCAGCCAGGAGATGGGCGGCGTCAGGCCCATAACTGATCTTACCCTTCCCACTTCTCCCATCCCTACCACCCTGCCTTCCTCTCCAAATTTGTCATCCCTACCCCTTGAACACCTTTTACCTTGTACCTGCCTCGTAAATAGTTTTATTGTTCTGTTGTTTATCTCAATATACATTTCTATTTTGATACGAATAATGTGTTGGTCTCTGATTTGCAGCTGGCTATGGGTACTCAGTTGCAGGGGCGCATATGCCATCTGGGGTGGTATGGTCCTGGGTGTGTGTGTGTGTGTGTGTGTGTGTGTGTGTGTGTGTGTGTGTGTGTGCATGGGGAGGTATCTCCAGCATGGCAGTGACTTTCTGTTGGTCTTGCTGCCTGCTGCCACCCACTGCTGGGTGCACAGGGTGTGTCTGGCTTGTAGGCTTCTGTGCTGCACGGGGTTGATGTGTGCTGGGGGATGCATGGTTTCCTGCAGTGCCAGTCACTGCACATAGGTGGTGTCTTGGGGTCACAGTGCAGGGTGTGCTGTGCGTACAGGGGGCTGATGTGCACTGTGGTTGTCAACCCCTGTGTGGCACTCTCAGCTTTCAGTGGTTGTGCTGGGGTGTCATGGCTCCGCTATGCTTTGTTGGCTTGTCCCCATGGGCCAGTAGATCATCCGTCACACCCCAGTGATGCTGTGCTTTGGTGTGCAGGTGGTGGGTTCTGCAGTGTGTTCCTGTGCCCATGTGTGGCATGGCTGTCGGTGGGCTAGCCTGCCTCCCTGGATGTGCAGTTCCATTGCTCTGGGGGCTCTGCTTGCGCTATGGCACCTCTGGAATGCTCAGCTGGGCTGCCCTGGTTGCGCCATAGCGCAACATTTCGACTCAGCTTCTCCTTCCTGGTTACGCTATGGTGCAGTATTTACGATATTCAGATAGTTGCTTGTGCAATTTGTTCTGCTCCATGTTTGAATATCGACCTGTTACGCATTTACAACTGGTTTGTGCTTGTCCTGCTGTTGCGCTCATTTTGAGCGCAGTTTGAATATCTGGGCCTATGTGTAGTATTTCATAGAACCTGAATTTCATGTAATATTCCACAAAGCAAATAAATTACTATGCATCTTGAAGTAACGCAAGTTCCATTGTTCTCTATGGACTTAGCATTACTTCACCTTGTTTTTGTGCTCTTTAGGGTGAACTTTGCAGTGAATCATGGGATGTAAGATCACATGGGCTCTATATTGTTTTTCACAGCCTCAGTTCATCACAGTGTGTGTAGTAGAAAGCTGGAGACAGTTTGTTCTCAGAGCTCTGAGATTCAACCTCTCAAAAATGCCTTTTGCTACAAAATTTTGTGTGAAAAGTAAGTAGATCAATTGTAGTAAACCTTATGTGCTTATATCATCAAGCATTTATTGTGTTTTGTGAATATTGAATGTTAATTTAGTTGACTCAGTGTCTGTACCGAGAGACACTGTAGAAGTGTGCTTCGGGGAGGAGTGGATCTGTGGCGTAGAAGGGAGATTAGTGAGAAAGGCAGTTTTCCAAGTGTTGTCAGCTAGTGTTTTATTATTTTTATGTTGAGGTACAGTACACACAGAAAAACTTCACTTAATAGTTTCTAAGGTTTTTGTCTTTTGCTGGGCATTTTTCAGTCATTTTGAAAGACTATCTGTGTTGTACTTTGCTGAACAGTTTAAGTTTCTGTGCCTGACTTTTAATCTATATATGTGTTGTCAATTGATATGCATTTTACTGTGACACTGGAATTGCAGTACTCTGAATTTCTCAGCATGTCTGCAATATTTGTTCCTGCTTCTGCGTAGGCAGCTACTGTTGTCTCCCCACCCAATTAAAACAAGGTATTGTTTTTCACTATTGGATTTTGGAAGACTGGTTAAGGATTCCAAGGCAGGTCTAGTGTTGTGCCTGTGAAGCTGGATTTAGGTTTTGCTTCCCAGCCTTCCAAAAGTACTGAAATATGAAGTTATTGTTAATTTTCTGTATAATCTTAAACAATGCCTGTGAAGAGATGGTCAGGCAAAGCTCTTTGTAGTTGTGGCCCTGCTGCTAGAAGACTATTAGCAGTGGAAGTTGTTGTGATGATGAAGCAGGTTCATCAGGGGCTTGCAAGTCTTGCAGTGTTAAGAGTGGTTCTGGCTGTGTCCATGGCAATATGCAGCAAAAGGAAAGTTAGTAGTTGGTGCAAGTAAAGGGATTTCTCTGACTGTTTTTACAGTGAAATCAGATGTTTTAATGCTGGTAGTAGATGCTGGTGTCCCCTGCTGGTAGTAAAGTTAGTGAGGAAATGGTTGATAACAGCATGAATATTGCTACAAGTTCAACCCTTTCAACTTATCAGGTGGGAACATGTGGTTGAATCTGCAGACTTCAGTGCAATTGATGACCTCCCACAGTAGTTGAACATGAGTCTGATTATGATGATGGCTCACAGTCTCATGTTTGTAATCTTGATGTTAGGCCATCCAAACATTCAGATGTTGATGAAAAAGTGTGGATACAATATTGAGTCTGTGGTTGGAATATCTCCACAGGTGACAGCATCCAAACTGAATTTGTGGATGATGATTATGATGATGATGCTAGCGACCCCATTTGGGAATCGGACAAAAGAAAGTGATGGTGACTGTTTGTCAACAGTTTGTTAGTCAATCCCCTCTTCCTTAAAGTTCAGATGTCGCTGTGTCTGTTGCTGAGCCTAATGTATTAGTCATAGATTCTAATGTTTAGTCAAAGTCCAAGTGTGCACAACACCAGAAATCATGCAGTACACCCCATTTCATCACCATCAAAAGTGCAGTTCCATATGCAGCACCAGCAGTGACATGTGAAGAGTAGGGCATCCAATCCCTAGTCTTGGATTTTTTGTACAAGATGGCACTGATGAAACAGTGGCATTCTGCCAGCTTTGCCAACCACATGTGAAGCATGGTAAAAGGATAACTATTTGAGCGCTGGGGACCAGCATAGTCATCTGAAGAGCAGGCACATGGCACTGTGGATTGGCCCAGAGGGCTAATGCTGTAATTGGACGTTCACCCTCAGCCACGTTAGTGAGCATGGTGTCCCCTTCCTTCAGTGTAAGTAGCCATGTCAGTAAATGGTGAAATGACACCAGAGGATTACTACAGGCATGAGGAAGAGGATGATTTGGTATGTTCAAGCAGTTGTCAGAGTAGCAGTGCAAGTCCATGTAGTAATTACATTACATCAATCCCTGTGTATAAAACACAGTAAATGACCGATATATTGGATGGTCACCTGTGCACCCACCATCACACATCCAAGGTACCCCATCCATGTCAGTTAGCAGAGTAGAGACATTTGGCATGCCAAGTGCAAAGCAACAAACAATGCAGCCACGTTGAAGTCTTTTCGCATAACAGTAAATGCTGCCTAAACAGAAATGCTGACAATTGACCTTTGCTGTTTTCCTTTGTGGAGAATGGGCCTCTGGCACTTTGTAGCAGTGCATGTCATAAATGGCATGTTCTGTCCCAGAAATACTTTTCCACCTGTGCTGTCCCTGAGTTATATCTTATGGTGACAGAGACTGTAAGACATGACCTTCAGCATTCAGCATCACCTTATATTTACTTAAGCATGGATATATGGACAAGTGGCAAAACAGTGGGTTGTTCCTATTGTGTATTTCTGCACACTAGGCATAGCTACCTGGGGTTGTCTGTAATGGTGGGATGGAAAAGCAGTGCAATAAGTCAGGCTATGATGGTAGCAACCTTATTGCATTAGACAGCATGCAATGCTTGCAATGCATAGTGTAGCAGGATCACATACAGGCAAACACATGCTACACTTGCTACTGGCAGAAATTGATGAGTGGCTGCAACTCCTGTCCCTAAATGCTGGCTTCATAGCTAATGATAATGGATCAAACATTGTGAAATCTATCAGCAATGGTTGCTTTGTGCAGGTTCCTGCATGGTCCACTGCTTAAATCTGGTGGTACAAGAGTTTCAGCAGTACCCAGAAGTAAAGCAAATGCTGACTTTGCACACCACATCTGTGCTCACTTTGCATGGTGTGTGGAAAGGCCCATGACCAACTTAGGCAGCTGCAGATTCAAAACAGCCTCAGTCAGCACCACCTGAAGCTTGAAGTTGTCCTGAGATGGAACTCGACACTTTACATGGCAGTGTGATTGTACCAGCAGTACAAAGCAATCTCAGGTGCCTATTTATGCACACTAGCCGTGACAGTTGAGGGGCCTTAATGTCTATGACAAGTGAACAATGGCACTCATGGACTCAGTAATAATAATTTTGAGGCTGTTTGAACATGCCACATATGCAGTGAGTGGGGACATTGCATCTGTTAGTCAAGTCATTCCACTTCACCAGGTGCTAAGGCAGACTTCGTTGAATCTGCAGCCTAGCTTTGATGTTGCCAGAGATGGGTCAAGCTGTGCATTACTGAAACACGTGATTACAATACTAGACAACAATCGACACATTGCCACTATTCAGCAATCTGCCAAATTTGAAAAAGCCACAATGCTGGACCCACGGTACAAACATGGCATTGCATCCATACTTGAGGGAGGGCAAGATCAGGTTCAAAATCTGACTGGACAGTGGGTTTGATTGGTTCATGGGGCACAGAAGTCATGGGCAAAGATATAAAATCACAGCATAACAAGGCTGAAGGTCACTATGGACCAAGTACATCCAGTAAGGTGGCTGAGAGCAAAGGGTAGTGTCAGCTGCACAGTTGTCCATTAATCCACTCTAGCATGCCTTGTCCCAAGTAAGAATTTGTGACCTAGATGAATCTTGTGAATGGGTGGACAATTCATTGGGAATGCATGCATCACAGAGCATGTTTGAGGCCTATTTGGCAGAAAGCAGGCTGCTGAAAATAATGGACAATCATTTGGTGTACTGGAGTGGCAAGGTGAATGAATGGCCAGAGCTGACATCAGTAGCACTGAAGTACCTGACCTTTCCACCCTCCAGTGTAAGTGTGAAGAGGGTATTTAGTTCTGCAGGGGCTATAGTGCATGACCATTATACTAACTTATCACCTACAAATGTCAGCATGCTGACATTTATCAGAATGAATGAAGGTCATATATCAAGCAGGAGAGGCACATCTCTGTTTGTACCCAGTCATGAGGCTGGTGGTGCTGCTGATGGTGGTAAAGCAGACCTTCTTGGTGCAAATGACAAACGCTGTACTACGGATGTTGATTATACAGTCATGGAAAAGAATTTCCAACTGGGTACAGCTCCAGGTTTGAGGACTGTGAGGGCTGCTTCCTGTGCAAACAAACAAATATATCAAAATGTTAGCAGAAACAGGCCTCATGGTCTGTTGAGTCTGCTTGATTTGCAGCTAGCCCTCAATTTGCAGCTGCTCCACCCTTCCCACCCTCTCTTCATCATTACCCCTCACTCTGTACCATCCCTCTTAAAACTACCACTGTTTTACAGGATACCACCTCCTTGGGTACAGTATTCCACTTGTCTACCACCCATTCCATGAAAAAATGTCTCTGATTTCCTTCTTGAATCTTCACCCTCCAGTTTCAGCTGGTGCCCTCTCATCCCTCCTCTTCTAATTTGGAATATCCTTCTGTGTTAGTTTTATTAACCACCTATAAGTATTTAAAGGTTTCAATCATATCTCCTCAATCCCTCCCTCTCCAGGGAGTGCATGTTCAGCTCTGCCCAGCCTATCCTTGTAGGACATTCCTCCAATCCATGGATCATCTTTGTCACCCCACGCTGCACCCCTCCAACAATCTGATGCCCTTCTACAGGACCGGATGCTAGTACTGCATGCAGTATTCCAGGTGCAGCCTGACCAGTGCCCTGTACAGGGAAGGATCACCTCCCTATTTCTGGAGGCGATTCCCTTGCTATTCACTTTAACATCTTGTTAACTTTTGCTTCCGCCTTCCAGCACTGAGCTGAGTTGTTCATATTCTCTGTTATAAGCACCCCTAGATCTTTTCCTTCTCTGTGCTTTCCAACTGTACACCACCCAGCTGATAGCTCCACCCCTGGTTCCTATCCCCAAAGTGCAGTCCCTTGCATTTCTTGGCATTGAATCCCAACTGCCATGTTTCCGACCACTCCTCAAGTTTGGTCAGATCTTCCTGCAGCCCTTTCAGCCTCTGTGTCATCTACCACAGCCCTATCTTTCTATTTTCTGTGAACAAACTGATCCTACTCCAGATCCTGAGTGAGATATCGGCTATGAATATTCAAAATAGCACCAGTCCCAGCAGCAATCCTCATGGCACCCTGCTAGTCACCGTCTTGAGGATGACAGTCCCCCCACAGCCACCCTTGCTGCCTTCCACATTCTGCCAGTTTCTGATCCAATTGACCATCTTTGTACCCACCCCTATATACTCCAGTTTCCCCAGCCTCTCATGCAGCACAGAATCAAAGGCTTTGCTGAAGTCCAATACAGGACATCCAAAGCATGGCCCTTGTCCAGTTCTCTGGTCATTCAGACATAGTACTCAGGTTTGTCTGGCAGGATCTACCCAAGACAAACCTGTGTTGTTGATCATCCTGGAGTCCATTGTCCTCCAGAAAGGTCACTAGCCTTTCTTTAGAATGGCCTCTTGAGCTTGCCCACGATTTATGTGAGGCTCACTGGTCTATAGTTGCCTGGTTTATCATTAGGCCACTTTTGTGTATGGGTACCACATGGGCCTTCCTCCAGTCCTTCGGTACACATCCTGTGTCCAGGCAGTTATTGAACAGGTCAGTTAGTGGTCCAGCCAGGACGTCCACTAGTTCCTAAATACCCTAGGGTGAATGCCTTTGGGTCCCAGTGCCTTATCCACCATAATGCCCTAAACACTTCCACAACCCTATCCTCTGTAATCCCTGTATTCATCACCCTCTCCTCCACAGCCCAATCCACAACTCCTTGTGGTATTTGCCCCTTCTCCTCTGTGAACACAGAGCAGAAATATTCATTTAATACCTCTGCCTGATGCGCCCTTCTTCATCCACCCTTCAGCCTTTCTAATCTCACAATTTGATATTTGTTTTTCCTCCTGTCTCTACATATCTGAAGAAGTCCTTTTCTCCATCCCTATTACCCTGAGCCAATCTTAGCTCTCTAGAAGCCTTGGCCACTTTGACAAGCCTGGTAACCTTCATGGATTTCTTATACTGGGTATGGAATGGAAGTAGGGTTTATAGCCCATGATTACCATTCCCCACATCAGTGGGTCCATTTTACCCTTTTTGTAACAACCACCCATCTACATCACATTTAAAACTTGTAATAGTTTTACTAGCAATAATATTACCCATAAGTATATTCAAGACCCTACCTGTTCTATTAACAAAGCAGTCATGCCTGCTTTTATTTTAGTTATATCTACCCTTATTTGCCTATTATGGCCCCTTAAACTTGATGGTTTATTCAGCATAACAATTCCCATTTGTTCATAGAAGCAGAGAAACATAGAAGTTAATGGCAGATAAGGACCACAAGGCCTATCCAGTCTGCCCATTTCTTTTCTACCTTATAAATGTGCCACCAGCCTTTGCTCTGTCTATGGCCTGCCTAGTCATACTCATCTGTATTGCCCTTATACCTATCCCATGCCTGTCTGAAGCCCTGACTGTATTCATATCCACCACTTCCTGAGGTAGACTGTTCCATGCTTCCACCACCCTTTCTGTGAAAAATAACTTCCTTACATTACCCTTAAATGGCCTCCTCTAATCTCATGCTGTATCCTCTTGTTCTGCTATTTTTCGTTATTGAAACATGTTAGACTCTATCACCTTGTTAATGCCCTTAAGGTGTTTGAATGTTTGATCATATCACCCTCTTTCCCTCCTTTACTGTAGGGTATACATATTGAGCCCATTAATCTGTCCTCATATGTTTTCTGATGCAGTCCCTGCACCATTTTGGTTGCCTTCTCTGGACTGCCTCAATTTGGTTAATGCCCTTGAGAAGGAATGGCCTCAGTACTGCACAAAATACTCCAGATGGGGCCTCAACTAATGTCTTGCAAAGAGGGATTATTACTCCTCTTCCAAATTATGATACCCTTACTAATACACCCCAACATCCCTTTAGCCTCTACTCTACTGCTTTAGTGGTCTGTTTTGATGATTTCATGTCATCGATGATGATGATGCTCATGTCTCTTTCTTCACTTGTGACTACCAGCATCTCCCCTCCCAGCTTATTGGTGGCTTCAGAGTTTCTCTACCCTATGTGCATGATATTGCACTTCTTTGCATTAAACCCCAGTTGCCACTCTTACAACCATTTTACTAATTTATCCAGATCTCTTTCATTCTGCCACCCTATCTGAATCATCTACTCTGTTGCAGATCTTTGTGTCATCTGTAAACAGACAAACCTTACCCTCCAGTCCACCTGCAATATCACTGATGACGATATTGAAGAGGACTGGCCCAGGACTGATCCCTTGAGGTAACCCTACTCTGAATTGCATCTCTTCTGACTGTATACCATTTACCACCACTCCTCGTTTTCTGCCTGTCAACCAGTTTTCCACCCAGTTGACCAACTTCTGACCCACCCTGAGCCTACCCAGTTTATTAATCAATCTTCTTGTGGAACAGTATTGAAAGCTTTGCTAAAGTCAAGGTAGTGACACCAACTGCTCCCCCTTGGTCCACCACTCAGTTACCCAGTCAAAGAAGTCTATGAGATTAGTTTGACAGGACCTCCTTTGTAAACCCATGCTGTCCTGCATCCTGTGCTCCTATGGAATACAGGTGTTGCACTATCCTTTCCTTAAGGAGTGCCTCCATAATCTTGCCCACTACTGAGGTAAGACTGACCTGCCTGTAGTTGCCTGCTTCCTCCCTCCTACCACTCTTGTGGAGCAGGATCACATGAGCCCTTCTCCAGTCTTCTGGGACCTCTCCTGTGCTCAGAGACTCACTAAACAGTTCTGATAATGGCTCTGCTAGTTCCACCGTTAGTTCTTTTAGTACCTGGGAGGTATGCCATCAGGTCCCATTGCCTTGTCCACCCTGAACTTATCGAAGCTTTTGTAGGACCCTTTTTGTGAAGGGACTAGTACTCACATCCCTCCCTCCCTGTGTCCATGGTGCTGAGCTGTGGACCCTGCCCCACCATCTCTTCAGTAAATATTGAGCAAAAGTATCTATTTAGGATAGGTGCTTTACATGGTCCTCCTCCTCACATGCCCCCTTATCTCATTTGATCTTAGCATACCCCCTCTGGAGTTTCTTCTTTCACTAATGTATCTATAGAATGTCTTGTCACCTTCTTTACAGTTTGTGCTAGTGTTTCCTCAGTTTGGGCCTTTGCCTGCCACTGACTTCCCTGCTTCCCTTAGGGAAGTTTGGTATGCCTCCCTAGATTCATCCCGCTGCATTCCTTATATTTTCTGAAGGCCAGCCTTTGGCTCTGACCTTTTCTGCTACTGTTTTGAGAACCAAAGTGGTTTCCTTCTTCTTTGCACTTCCTTTTCTATGACACAATGGGATGTTGCTCAAGTATTGCATCCTTAATGCTTGCCCACTTGCCTGTACCCCTCACCTGTATTTCTTTGCTAGGCTAGCTTAACCTGTTGGCCATCTTATCAAAGTCAGCTCCTCTGAAGTCCCATATTTTTGCCTTGAAATGGGATGAGTTAGTTAGGTCTATGATCATTCATGAGTCTAAACATTATCATTAGGCCCCTCACCCTTTTTTTGTTGTAATGTAAAAGTCCCAACTTATGTATTCTTTCTTCATAACTATATGTTCCAAGGGATCCTATCATTTTAGTGTATCTTCTCTGAATTCTCTCAATTCTATCAATTTCCCTTGTGTATGGGGCTCCATAGTTGTGATCCATAGTCCTCATGTGGCCTTACATACATTCTATAGAGCGGAAGTAGACATCCCCTTGTTCTGTTCATAAACTTCTTTTCATATTCCTCATCATATAGTTGGTCTTCTGTATTTGTCCTGTGTTGTTTAAAATCCAATATTTTATCTATTGTTATGCCACAATCCTTCTCCTATATGGTTGATGTTAGCACCTTACCACTTAGTATGCATGTCTGTGATGTGTTGTGTCTACCTAAGTGTATCACTGCACACTTCCCTACACTAAATGGCATCTTGTTTACATTTGACCAATGTTCCATCTTAGCTAGATCTTCTGTCATTTTGAGTTGTTGCTCTCTTATATCCACAGGGCCACCTAATTTAATATCATCTGCAAACTCCGTAATCATGTTACTAATATTATGATGTAGGTCACTTATATACAGAGAAAACAACTCTGGGCCCTGAGGCACTCCGCTGGTCATCACTATGGGGTCTGAGTATTCCTTAGTAAGCTAACCTTGTTTCCTGCCTTCCAGACAATTTGAGATCCATCTAAATATTGTATTATCCCTTATTTTTCCATTTTTTGTGATTAAGTTATTATGTGGGGTTTATTGAATACTTTCTGAAAATCTAAAATATAATGTCCATTGATATATTCTTGTTTTTATTTTTGTTAATATATTCATAAAAACACAGCTGGTTTATAATATATACCCCTGTTCTTTTGAAGCCATTATGTTTCTTATCTTCTGAACCTATTTTCTGGAGGTTTTCTTCTATTTTGATTTTAGGACACACTCTGCATCTTTGCACAAAATACCCATCAGGCTCACCAGCCTATAATTTGATGTCTCTGCATACTCCCCTTTTTGTACAGGGTATCACGGTCCCCATTTTCCAGTCCTCTGGCACCTATCCTGTCATAAATTATCTGTTGTATATCACAGCAAGAGGCGTAGAACCTCCTCTCCAACCTCCTTTATGAATCTTGGGGTCAAAAATCTGATCTACCTGATTTACATGGCTTTAATTTTTTAATATAGCCCTTAATTCTGAGATTCTTATGTTCAGTTGTAGATCTGGAATTATATTTGAACTCAACTCGTTAGGGTCCCCATTTTTGCCTTCAAACACCGAATCATAATATTTATTGAAGATGTCTGCTATTTCTTTGGAACTGTTAATTTCCTAACCATCGCTAAAAGTGGACCTATTTGATTATTATTTCTATTTTGCCCATTGATATATTCATACAATCCTTTTCCATTATCTTTTCTATGTGCTAAATTGAACACTACTTTATTTCTCTCTGTTTCATTGCCTTTCTGAGTTTTCTCAATGTTCTTTGTACTGTTCCTTGCTAGCAATTGTTCCCACCTTTTCATTCTATCATACTTCCTCTTTTCAGCATACCGAGCTTAGTACCCTTTTGTAACACCAAGCAGGTCTCTGTCCCTCTTCTGTGATACATTTTTTGTTTGGGATATATTTATCCTAGATTTTCTCATTTTGTTTTTAAACAGAACCCACATCTCATCCACACTTTTACCTCAAAATATATTGCCCAGTTCCAGTCTAACAGCTCAATTTTTATTTTCCAAAGTCAATCTTTTTATAATTCTTTGCAATAGTAGCTCCTGGTATGTGTCCCATGTTTTATTTTACAAAATTCAGCAATGTTGTGATCACTGTCACTTAAATGCTCCCTTATTTTTATCTTACTAATAATGTCATCCATATTGGTAATTATGAGGTCTAATATGTTTTCCCATGCAGTGGTTTAAAGACTAGGCCTGCCGTTTGTAGCATATCAAGAACATGTTTTGTACTGCAGTTTTGTGATATCCAGTGTTTCCAGTTTATATCAGGGTGATTGTAATCTCCTGTTAGATCACCCTCTGTAGCCAGCCATTCTATCTCAATTTCCATGCTGGCATCCATTGGCCTACTGGTATTTGGTTCTCTATAGCAAACTCCCATGAACAGTTTTTATTCTGATTTTCCTTGGATCACCAACCATGAGGACTCTGTGTGTGAATATTTTGGTTGATTGTATGCATAACACTTTATTGAGTCCTTTATATATATGGCTGCCCCTCTTTTTTATCCCACACTCCGTCCTTGGAATATAACCTGTATCCTTCTATAGCTTAATTCTAAACCAGTTCTGGGACCCACCATATTTCTGTCACCATACAAACATCAATATTCTCGGATCTTTACATTACTTCTAGCTCTTTATTTTTGTTGATGTTCAAACTTGCATTTAATGACCATACCTTAATCACTGATTTTTTTTAAATACTATACTTGCTCTCCGCTTATTGATTGGTGTATTAATTTCATCCTTTGTTTCTTGATAAGTGGCCCCTCTCCACCAATTTTTTAGTTTAAAGCATGAACCACAGTTCTTTAAGAGTTAACCCCAGTTTCCTGCTACCTTTTTGCTCGGGTGAGTCCATCCTGAAAGAAATATGTTGGTTCATTCAGAAATTCTTTCCAATGTGTTATGTATCCAGTTCCTCTTGCAATTTCCATTGTCTTAACCAGTTGTTAACACCATTTATCTTATCCGTAGTAAAACTACTTTCCCAAGGCACTGATGAAATTTCTGAGAAATGCACTTTGCATCTTAACCTGTTAGCTCTTTCCCATATACTTTTGTATTCCTTCATGATTTCTGACTTCCTCTGCCCTCTAATATTATTTACTCCCAAATGAAGAATAACAGTTGTGGAACTATCCCCTTTTACTATATATTTCAACATATGTTTTAATTTTGCTCCTGAAAAGTAGCTCATTATAATACACTCCTTATGTTCTCTTGATGTGTTCCTATCTGTATACTTGACAATGGAAACACCTAAGATGTATACTTTTAGACCTCTGATTGTTTTGGGATTCAACGCCCAATTGGACTGAGTATTGTAAGCTGTGGTATTCATATCATTCTCTTCATTATGTTTGTCTTAATGAGTAGATTGTGCCCCAATAACTTTCTGTGAACTAGTTGAATCTTGTATACTTCCTAGCCTGCTTACCACATCTTGTGAACAGACATTCTGTAAATGCTACAGTTATGTTCTGCTTTTCTTGTTGTACTTGTGCATTACATTCTTTTGATTGTGCATTATATACTGGTGTTGCCACTTCTAGTTCAGCATTAATACTGTTATCACACCCAACATAATTACGTGCATCCCTATCATCGTATCATCAGTAATTCCAGTGTCAGGTAACAAAGGGGTTCAAAACTATTTTGTGTTTCCAGGGTGAGCCCCATTGCCCTTCTCCCTGTTTTGATCTTCTTTGGTCCACCTCCCAATCCCCTCATTTCCTGGATCCTTAACTATCTTTCTTTGTGTCTTTTCCAGTATTATCACCACTACATGGTTCATTTGGCTGGTCTTCCTTTGATTCTTGCAACAACATATTCTGCTGCATTGTAAGCAGTTTCATTTCAACATCAAGCAGCTTTTGTTAAAGTGTTCTAATCATACAACACTCATTACATGTAAAAATCAATACCTCATTAGCGACTGCAGTACTTTTTTTCTACATGCATTGCATCTTAGGCTCAGAAGTCCACTCTCTAATTTCACCACATTATTGTCTATTTTATGCAGTACATTATGGGTGGGATATTCAGAAATGCATCAGGCAGGGGTGCAGTGTAACTGGGATGTGCCAGGAGTGCTGAGAGTATTCAATGGTGCTGCACCATGGCTCAGCACCATTGAATATGGAAACGGGCCTTCCACATTTCACATGGCGCAGTGGCACTGTGCCAGTGCAAGTGGCAAGATTGGAGCAGGAGGATGCGCCAGTGCACGTGTGGTTGTGCTAGGTGCAGGAACCATGATATTCATTGGAGGATATGCAAATGGGAATATAATGCATGCAATTTGCAACTGGGGCCATCAGCATTTATTATGGCCCCATTTGCATGCAGGTACACTGATCCTGGCGACTTGCACCTGGCGCCTGCCAGGCTGCAGCCATCGAACTGACAACCCTGCACAGAGTGGCAAGTTCCCCAATGCCCAATCACAGGCATAAATATAAAATAAATAAAGTTCCATATCCCTGGTGGTCCAGTGGACCACTTCCAGCCTGATCACAAGCATACTTATTAAATAAACAGGTCCAATATCCCTGGTGGTCCAGTGGACTGCTTCCAGCCCGATCATGGGCATAAGTAATAAATACATCAAGTCCATATCCCTGGTGGTCCAGTGGACCACTCCCAGCCCGATTGTGGGCATAAGTATTAAATAAAGAGGTCCAATATCTCTGGGTGGTCCAGTGTACTGCTTCCAGCCTGATCACAGGAATAAATAATAAATACATTGTGTCCAATATCCCAGGTGGTCCAGTGGATCGCCCAAGCCCAATAGTGGGCATAAGTATTAAATAAACAGGTCCAATATCCCTGGTGGTCCAGTGGACCGCTTCCAGCCTGATTGTGGGCATAAGTAATAAATACATCAAGTCTAATATCCTGGTGGTCCAGTGACCCATTTCCAGCCCAATTGTGGGCATAAGTATTAAATAAACAGGCCCAATACCCTGGTGATCCAGTGGACCACTTCCAGCCTGATTGTGGGCATATGTATACTAAAACAGGTACAATTAACCCTGGTGATCCAATGGTCCCCCTCCCAACCGTCCACTGAGCCCCACCAGCCCTCTCCCCCTCTCAGTGGCAGGTGGCAGTTCCCACCCGCAAGCAGCCCTGGCCACCACGCTGACTGTATTCCCATTGGTCCATGACGTGCAATGGACGTGCAGACTGCACTGCATTGGCCAGTTCAGGATGGCTGTAAAAGGTAAAGGATGGATTCCAGACCATGCAGTGCCTATACTGGGCACAGATCCTCACTTGAGGTCTGTAGGCACCAAGACAGTGGCCCTGTATTACCTAAGGGGCTAGGTCCTGGTGTGACAGAGAAATGATGTTTTCAAGAACTGGCAATGTTGCAGTGTCCCCAGCTATTCTCCATCTACTAGTCAAGTGGATGAGTTTTCAATGCCCCACTAGGGCCCGTAATAGGAGAAAACATTGTTATGGAGAGAGGAAGAAAGTAATAAATGTTGAAAATGTGGCAAATTATGTGATTAATGAAGACACAAGAGTGCAAGATGGTACAAGTGTGGATCCCCTGTACATAATATTACTGGACAGCATATGGAAGGGTCTGAAAAAGACCAGATAATGACTTACAAACATATCCTGCTTCTCCTAAGGAGCAACAGAACACCATACACTAAATGTTGGCCCCACTTTACTAGCTTGTTCCACAAGCCAATAGAGTTAGCCAAAAGATGTAACACAGTGCGTTTAAGATACATGAGTGGCCGGACAATATACCAGATAGGGTATATGTGGAGAAAGCGTTAATTAAGAGGTCTATGGGTTTTACCTCAGCAGAGGTGTATGCCTTCATGCATGCTCTGGGAGAAAGCATGTTTGACATTAGTTTTCATTCCCTGAACTTTGGAGATATTCTGGAGAAAATATACAGTACTAAAGATGAATCCACTGTGGGTTCCCTTCCAAGCCATTCTCCCACAAAAAGTAATACTAAGATTATTACCATCCTATTTTGGAATGAAGGAGTCAATATAGCATATATCATATATTGGTTAGGCAAAGATGCAAAGTACATGACACTCCAGAGCCCATCTTTGATACAGAGGGCTTTGAATAGTGATTGTGACTGAAAGCAACATTGCAACAATCACTTTCAGGAATGACTTATCTACCCAACTGCGCCTTGCTAGGTAGAGATAAAGAGTTCATATTTTACCAAGGACAGCCCCATCACTGCTACAGAAGTGGATCTGCTAGACATTTAAGTAGTCAGTGCGTGTCATTAAATACACACAATGTGGTGACATTGGCCACATGAGCCATTTTTGCAAAGCAGGGTGAAATGTAACCAATGTGAGGGTGAGGACATAACTTTACAGACTGTCCCTGGGCACTTCACAACACAGATGATTCAGATTATGGCATACAGGACTATTATCTTCAAAAGACTGGGAGAAAACAAGAGCTCCAGGTAGACCCCATCCCCACACCACCCTCTGCCCCCAACTACAAACACTAGGGTGGAAATAAGGAGTCAGAAAGACATTTTAGAAGATAGTGCACAATTAAATCTGGTTGTACATCTGGAACCACAAGATTTGCTTACTGACACCGATATGGGAGAAGGTGAAATGTAGCCACCACCACCACCACCATCACAAGTGGTGGAAACTGCCTTCAAACTGCCAAAAGAAAGGTCAGTCCTCCAAACTGGTACTAACACCAGCACAAGCAGAAGAAATTCTCTGTCTAATAAATTCAAACCTCTAGAGTGGGAGAGACATAAATGGAAGGAGAATCAGATACAGCTTCATTGCCTCATCGCAGAAAGAAGGTGGATCTGTTGTTGAAAATCAAAACTAAAGAACCTATAGAAAAGAAACTGGGAAGGGTAAACCTAAAAGATGAAGTATGGGATCCAGTGCATGTAAAACAGTTTGAAAAGCTTTAGAAAACAAAACCTGATTTATGGACGTACTCATTGTAGCCTGATCCTGGCATCACTCAATACTAATAGTATTCTCTGATATGAAAAGATTATCAACTAGACTTAGGAACCTACAGGATGTGCAAGGAGATAAGAAGTCATGGATATTGTGAGAATCTGTATTTATGGGCAGTTTTGTCCAGTTATGGCTTTCCTAAGGAATTCATCTCATGCATGGAACAGTATTACAGGGAAGCAACAAGTGATCCATATGTTTAATGGGTGGTGGGTAAACAATGTAAAGTTTTAAAAGAAGTGAGACGGGATGTTCTATTAAGTCCTATTGTGTATGTTCTTTCAATCAACCCACTATTACAAAAGTTAAATAGGGATGAGAATATCTGAGGCTATCAATACATAGTGTACAGATAGTGAACTCAAAGCAGTAGTGTATGCTGATGATTTATGTGTAATAGTAGCTGACAGAGCCTCAACTAGTAAAGTGTCAGAACCTTTACAAGAGTTTTGCACAAGGACAGGCTCACAGATTAACAATAAAAGTGTTTTTAGCACCAATAGGTGATCCATGCCAGTATGAGATTATGAAAATACCCTTGACTACTGGTTATTGTAAAATCTTGGGTCTGTACTGAACAGGAGACCTAGGACCAGATATTCAAAGGTTAGCCCTGGCTGAGATTAGCACTGAGATAAGCAAACTTAGCCTGGAGCAAATGCCAGCCATATTCAAAAGGAATAGCTTGAGCAAAACCAACTGAATATAGCAAGCAAAGGAAGCCAGGCAAACAGGGCCAGGAGTGCAGGGCAAACAGCCCAGGAATAAGACAGCACTGAATATAGCACACAAGACAGCACTGAATATAGTCCCAGGCAGGCAGTGCAATACACAATGGAACACAGTGCAGAGACAGCTTGACCCTGGGACACATGCAAGGAAACACATGATGGAATGAGGTATCAGGAGCACACCACAGTGCACATCCAGAAGGATGCTAACATGCACGGAATGTCCAGCAACAACCCAGACCCATGTGGAGAACACCAGCAACAGTACAAAGCATGCGGAACCCCAGCACCCAAGAATGACACAGGACACAGTAAAATGTTGTAAAACACTGTAATGAACAATAATGAAAAGTAAAGGCAATGGAAACATTACAGTGAATCAAACAAAGAACAAACCAAAACCCAAAATCAAAAATGCCCCACCCACCACTGGATGACCCTCCCACAACACACAGAAAGAGAACAAGATCATACCCACCAAGCAACATTCCCCCACACACAACCCCAAATGCCCACTACAGGAAAAAAGGTAAGCACTGTCGGCAAAAAGGATTACAAAGGAAAACATAAGGATGATAACAAATGGAGGGTCAGGAAGACACAGGACAAGGGTACAAAGAGGAGGAAGATGCACACAGGGACAGATGACTGTAGTCAAGGAAGGGATAAACAAGTCCAGTGAGGGGTGTGTGAGGAAAGACATTAAGAAAACAGGGCATATCTAGTTGCCCTCTGGATCTGGGAGATGAGCCTCAAGAACATTAGCCACCCTCCGCCCTCCGTAATTATGATGGCCTGCTACTCAATGAGTGTCCTCTGCTGCCTAACGATGTGGCACAGCAGGTCCTCAGTGCCCTCTGACTCTTCCGCCATGTCACCCACAGTGATGCCTGGAGTGGACCTACAAGATGAAGGGTGAGACCATGATGACAGTACACCAGACAGGAGGCAAAAAGCAGCCAAGGTGGCCATAGAGATGGACAGCATGTCCCAATGGACAATCCCTAGTGGGTTGTGTTCTGCAGTGGTGAACAACATGGAAGTTTCCACAAAGCAGCACAGGGCAACACAGGCACCAACACAAAACCCAACACACATGATGACAGCGATCCCAACAGCACCAGGGAACATGTGACACCACCCAC
This sequence comes from Neoceratodus forsteri, assembly GCA_016271365.2. Lineage (NCBI taxonomy): Eukaryota > Metazoa > Chordata > Ceratodontiformes > Ceratodontidae > Neoceratodus > Neoceratodus forsteri. The sequence goes on from CM028129.1 coordinate 1,026,844,273, forward strand.
CCGATACAGCACACAGTGAGACAGCAGACATACAGCTGGATACATGGAGGGTTGAGTGTATACACTCCCACAACATGCACAAGGGCATCTACACGCTGGGACATGCTGCCCACCCAAACATGGAAATGTACAGTAATGCAGAGCGCAGAACAAACAACAATGACAGGCATGCAGGAGCATCAATGAACCATGACAGTGGCTCACAATGACCTACCCAGGCCAGGGATAACAGTCAGCCAGGGCACAGATGGTGTTATTGAAGGGTCATCACATGCCACCAGGCAAGGCCACTGAAAGCATACCTCCCAACTGTGACATGGTACATGGAAGTGTCCCCACCCAAATAGAAGGACCCCCGCATCACCGTGTGAGTACTACTTCCACAGCCATGGTCAATATTGGCAGGCAACGATGCACATAATGTAATAACACAGTGATAACAGTACCCTGTAACTAAACTGCAACACAGTAACCTCGCCATGAGATACACATGGAAGGACTCCACAATGCGTACGCACAGTGCCAGGATTTAGCACAGTGTGACAGGCAATGCTCCACAGCTGGTGGACAGAAGGAGGAGAGGTATGCCCGTAAGGCATGGTGCGTGTTGTCTCGCATGCACAGCAAGGCACCACCACCTGTGCAAATGTGGAAACCCTGTGGGTGGTGGTATGGATGGACCCCAGAGGTGGGCAGGTCAGCCGACAGCATGTTGTCCCCATGGAACACTCACCACCAGAGCAACCACCACCATCAGTCACCCGCACAGCAATGCAAGTTAACAGTACCCCCGGACCAGACTGACAGCACCCAACTGTGGTGTGCAACACAGATGTACCGACAGCATACTGCCACACCTCCACTGGCCCACTGCCCATTGCAGAAATGCCACCAGACCAGTCAGTTGCTGGACACCCAGATGTGACACACAGCCTAGTGAAATGGCACAGATCACAGAGCAAAGAAACAGATACTTAGGCAACATGCCACCGCTCTCAGGGCTGCTCTCCTGCACCCTCTGCAGCAGGGATGGCACCCGGGCTGGCTCATCTCTGCTCCTGGGTCCTGGGCTGACTACCTCCTCTGGCCATCAGCTGCTCGATCCGCTTTACGGTGGACAGATGAGAAAGTGGTGTTAGAGCATGCACCACGTGCAGCACAGCAAGATGCACATGCAACCCTAACAACAATGCACACACATGGAGTTAACAGGAAGGACCCCCACACAGAGGGTGGCAGTGCCCATGCACATTCGCCAGGCACACCGGCAGAGATCAATGGTGCCTCAGCACTGTGATAGTGGCCATTGCAGCTCCCATGCGAACATCTGCATACCCATGTGTGTACGCCGACAGTCCACCAGTAGCGGGTTCCCCAACATGGTGTTGCCGGCCGCAGGCTGGTGATGCACCGGACATGCCAAACAGCATGACTCAACCCGCCTCCCACAGCAATGGGCACAGCATGTACCATGCTGCTAGGGGCCTAAATATAGCACCCACTCTGTTCACAGTGTGCAACAGCACCATGCATCATTGCACACCTGCGCACACACAAACACACCACCCCACACACACACACACACCCCCTCCCACACAAACACTACCCTCCCCACACACACACACCTCCCCACACACTCACGCACATACACGCAGCCTGACATGTTGTTACAATCAACATGCAACACCACTTTCCCAGCACAGGCACAGTGCCATCACTCACCATGTACTTGAAGCGCCCAGCTGCTGCCACTGCCACGCCTCAGGTCTGCATACCTGTGGTGGCATTTTTCAGCATTCCTAGGTATCCCAGTGTGGGCAGTGAGTTTTCTAGCCACTGTGTCCCACATCTGCATTCATGGGAGGTCCCCTCCTCACCTCCCCAAAGAGCCTCCTATGCCTCTTCATCACCAGCTGCACAAGGTTGGCTGTTTCAACCTCCCCAGCACCTGTCCCTGTGCACCACTGCACACTGTCTGGAACATCCTGCCATCTCACACCCAGCTAGTAGACCCCAAAACCCGTCTGTTCACAAGGTTGGCACCCCAGGACTCTCCTTCAACAATCACTGTAGGCCACGCTATCACATGACATAGTGCGGTGCTGCCGGAAGTATTCACACTGTGCATCGTGACCCACAACATGACCCTGAGGTTGTGTACCATGCATGCGTATAGTGCTGGCGCTGTGTTGGCTAGCACAGTGCTACATCATGCAATGCCAGGGGTGATAACGCGGACATGGGGGCGCCACGAGTGCGCGTAGGTTGCACTCAGCTATAGTGCTGCGCACGGGATAGCGCAGTGCTGCCCTACCAATTAGCCCACGCTGACTTTAGCACAGTGCAAATGTGATAGCCCGGTGCTACTCAGGGCCATATTCAACTGGAGTGTGCAAATGGGGTACTTGTGTATGCATGGGCAAACTGTGGATTAGCATATCATTATGCACTGATTTGCATGCCCAACAGGCTTGATTGCCTGGATGGGCTACAAAGGGCAAGCAGTGCACCGCCAGTGTTGTGTTGTGGTGATGCAGCATAATAGAGAAACTGATTACCTACAAGGAACTGGTGGAGAGATGGGAGATGAGCAGCAAGAGGCAGGTATGTATGACTGCCATTGGACCTCAGAATGGCAAGAGCTCAGAGCAGGGTCAGCACAGACTGAAGCACACAGATGTACAGTATCTGCTAGTGAATGGTCAGACACATGTTGGACCACAGGAAAGCACTGTGCTGTGTGATGGTGCACAGCTCAGACGCCTGCCTGGGCATCATACCATCCAGTGCACTGTGCACATTTCCTGCAGGAAACTGTGCCATGTGGCACTGCCTGCACACTGTGGGTGCCAGGCAGGGGCACTAGTGTACTACCGTGGTGTGTCTGCAACAGTGGCTCACTGACATGACTCCTGGATGTGTGGCATGGTAGGCTGTGGCCCCCTGCAGGAAGTACACAGGGTCTCAGTGCTGTGCCATCCCATGCACCATGTGGACTGTGTCTGGTGTCCTGACATTGTCTACGTGCAGTGCACTTGTCCACGCACCCAGTATAGTGATCACAAAGGGCACAGTACAGTGCCAGGTGGTTGGCGTGAGGGTGGCCCTAGTCATGGGTGCACATGCCATCCATAGGTGACAGCAGTGCACATGTGGGTACAGAGCTTGCTGCCCAGACACAGGACAGACAGTGTGATTATATTTACTGTTGTTTTTATGTTATATGTATGTATTTTGATTGTTTTATCTGTACAGCGCTTTGGCTTTGAAAAGCGCTAAAAAATAAATTTTACTTACTTTACTACTTACTATGTGGCCCTGTGCACCGTGTACATGCACTTGATGCACAGTGACATGTCCATGTGGTCTGTGTCATTTTAGGGGTGGCATCGTGATGACTATACATAATGCAACACAGTACTGACATGGCTGCTGGTACATGTCCCCTTTCAACTGTCCCATAGGTTTGGCAGCACAGCAAGAGCGATATGTACACATAAGTTCTCCCAAGATGAGCTGAACACATTCTGCATGCTGTGAAGGAGAGGGAGCAGGTGCCACGCATGCACAGGGCCACAGATGCAGTGATGCGCCAAGCCTGGGAGGAGGTGACAGCTGCTGTCAATGCTGTCAGAGGACATGGCAGGATGACAGAGGCGGTGCAAAAGTGCTGGTATGACCTTCTGTGACGTGCAAGAAGGAGAGGAGACACAGCGACTGCAGGATCGAATGAGGACTAGTGGAGGACCACAGGAACAACAGCAGCAGGTGGAGAAGTCACCATGGCCATGGTGGCATCAACACTGAGGATGGTGGCAGTCGAGTGTGCCAGGTGGTGGATGTGAGACACCTCTTGCACTGCCCAGGACAGGTCTGTATTCGCATGTGTATACCCTGCATGTTGTAATGGCATGGGTGCATGGAACTGCTGCTGGTGCACTGTGGGCTGCCAAAAGCTGCATGGCAATGGCATGGTCACTGTGGGTTGGGTGGTGCATGTGGTCATGGGCTTGTGTGAAGGAGGTACGTGTTCTGGGGTCTGCATGGTGTGGTGGTGGTGGTGTTAGGTCACAGTGTCCGTGTACAGGTGACTGACCCTGTCCCTATTTTTCTCCACAGCGATGTCTGCCTGTCTGTGGAACAACAGGAGCAGCCAAGGATGTACGCCATGTTCCAGAGGTTGTGGAGGAGGATGATGGAGAACCCCTATCAACATCCGGGCTGTGTGCCACCATGACAGCACAGAGACAATGCATGTGTGGCAATCCCATGGACAGGGCTGCAACTGCCTGGGGAGGGGGTCACACCTCAGTAGGGGTTGGATACACTGAGTACCTGGATGAAGCACAAACAGAGGATGTGGATGTAGGGAGGTACTACTATTCACTGTGACCAGTGGTGATGACACTAACATATCAGAGTTTTCCCAACACCTGGACGTGCCTGTGAGGGGATGCAGGGTGGGGCTGCTGGCAGGCCATTGAACAGGTGCCAGTGGTGTCTTCAGCATTGCTGGTATGGCTGTCCCCGCGCATCCGGTGGTGGGCAGTGTGGGAACATCTGTGCACCACTGGACGTGCAGTGTCCAACCCATATTGGGGTCCAGTCCATACAGTGCAACAGTCCACCACCAGTAGTCTCCAGCAGCAGTCTGTGCCTGGCGGTGACAGCATCCAGTTCCTCCTGTGCAGCAGGCACCTGTGCCAGCTGCAGCTGAGGGGTCTGTGCCCTGGGGCAGGATGCCCATGGAGCCCACCCACCCTGCAGGCTGCTGTCCCTTCCCAGCAGGAGGCTTGTATGGACCCGCATGGCATACAGAGGGAGCTGCAACATGAGCTGGCACAGATGAGGGAGGCCATCTCAGTAAGCTTTGCCCATGCTTAACAGCGGGCAGAGGACAGTTTGGGCCACCTGGTGGGTGCGATCAACCACGGCTTTGCTGGTCTGACGGCTGCAGTGGTCGACATTGGTAATGTACTGCATGGGGTGCATGGGGTCGCCAGCATGATATGGTTGGTCGGTGCAGAAGGCATGGGGGCACACAGGCGTGCAACCAGTGGCCACAGGGCTGCAAGTGGGTCCAGCTCCACTGCGTCATGCACACCATAAGGAACACAGTGCTGCGTGGCCGTCCACCCACCCTGTCAAGCTCCACCATCCCCAGGGGCACAGGAGGCTGGCCTTGCCTGCCTCACCATTCTCATCAGCATTGTCCTCAGCCCAGGGCACACCAGGGTCTGTGACCCACGGTACTGGTGCACATCGCGATGCGTGGTGGTAGATGGCGGTGATGGTCACAATCACAATGTGTCACAGCGTAGTCATCACCCCCTTGAAACATTGCACACCTACATGCGCATGCAGACATGCACATGCACACACTCAGCAAACACCCACGCACTCCATCACATGCACACGCACACTCCACTGCCACAGTTGCACTCCTTACCTCACAGCACACATCACACTTCCCCACTGACAGTACACCATTTCTGTCTGTCCCCCCACGTGTGTCCTGCACACTCCAACATCACACCACATTCACACATGTTGTCTGTTCCACTGTGTTGTGTTACTGTTGTGATTGCTGGTGTCGCTGTTCTGTTTCTTTGTGCACATTAAATAGATTCTTCATTGTACTCTTTCAAGTTGTTGTGCAGTCTGTACTTACCCTCTTGTCTGTAACAGTGTCCTGATGATGTTGTCCCTGTGCTCTATGGCCCCTGCGTGCTCATGCGAGTCCCACCTCTCGAGCTGCTCCACTATCCCCTGACCTCTGGCTCTGGCTCACTGTCAGACTGTCCCTCAGGGTCGGGTGCCTGTATCCTATGGTTCATTGCCATGTTGTGCAGCATACAACAGGCTAGGAAGATACGGCATACCTTCTGAGGTGTGTACTGTAGGGCACCACCTGATGTGTCTAGGCATCTGAATCGCATCTTCAGGATGCCAAACACCCTCTCTATGATGTTCCTTGTGCTGGCATGTGCCTTGTTGTACATCTCCTCAGCCACTGTGGCCTGTCGGAGTACCGTGTCAGCAGCCAGGGTTGCAGGGGTAGAGCACTATCCCCTGCCAAGAGATGTGACCTGTTAGTGCCGCACTGCAGTCTGTCAGATGCTGTTCTCCACCTCTGTGTAGCCCTCCCACACCCCTTCCCTGGCCTACAATGCCTGCCCCCATCCATGCTGTTGTGTGTATGCCTTGTATGCTACTACCACCTACCAGTTGCCCACTGGTATTCTGCTCCACAAATGCCTGGCACAGCTGGGACTGGTGCCAGATGAAGGTGTCATGGCACTGCTGGGGTACTGTGCATAGACACTGCAGCCGCATCGCACACCATCTGGCAGTTTATGGAGTGGTACCCTTCCTGTTTACATACACGCCACTGCCATCGCCAGGTGGTGCATGGATGGGGGCATGGGTGCAGTCAATGGCAGCCAGTACGGATGGTAGGTGCACAACTCAATGGAACTGCTGCATTGTTTCTCTGCACTCTGCTGCCGTGCTGGGGAATACTATGAACTCCCCAGCATGTGGCTGGAAAGCCTCTAGGAACTGGGTCAGGAGGCATGAGGTGGCAGACTTTGTTACCCTGATGGTGTCCCCTGTTGGTCGTTGGAACGCCTCTGTGGCAAGGAAGCACATCGCTGCTGTCACCTTCTCCTCCACTGTCATGGCATGGCTGTGTCTGGTGTTTAGTACAGCTGCTAATGTAGGAGTTCACAGAGCTGCCTCAACATTCCCCTGTTCATCCTGTACGGCCAATGATGTGGTCATCAGGCAGGATCTTGAAGGAGATCCTGGGCCGGTACCACCTGTTTTGCAGCATACTGTCTCCTTGGCCTGCATTATGGCCCATGTTGTGCCTTCTCCTCCTCCTCCTCCTCCTCCTCCTCCACTACAGCTGCCATCAATGGCAGCATCACTGCTACTGGCACTGCACACATTTCCACTTCCTGTTGTGGTCCCTCCTCTGTGTTTTGCCCTGGGTTAAGACCAGCCTTTTATAGGCGGTAAGTAGCGCCACACCACGTGTCGCACTATGTGTCCTAGCGCAGAACTGGGCCTTTGAATATCACTTTGCACATCTCTCTTGGCCACCCCCTTCCATTTGCCCTTGCATACATTATTGGTTTGCCCCATGCTAATGCTGTTAGGCCGTACTAACTGGTCCTTTAAATATGGCTGCTGACGCTATTTCTGCGCTATTCCCATGCTATTGGTTTGCGCGCTGTGCTATGATTTGAATATCTGGCCCCTAGCCTCTTATTATTGGTAAATGATACTGGAAAAGCACTACATAAAGTAAAACAGTGGAATAGGTGGCACCTGTCAAAACTCAAAAGAGTTTATATAATTAAAATGTTTTAGTACCTATGTTCCTATATTTAAGTGAGATATAACCCCCCCAAAAAAAAGGCTTAGAGATGACAATACAAAGTTGTTTTTCTCAGTGTTATGGGGAGCAGACTGAATCCTATTAAGACAGGTATAACCTATTTGGCAAAACAAAAGGGGTGTTAATATGATAAACCCAACTGTATTCTTCCACAGTATATTTTTATACAGTAACATAAAGCCCCTTCTAACTTATTCAGTTATTAAATGGATATCTTGAGTTAAAGACCAGTTGCAACAATAGATTGACGGATGGCCACAAAATAGATCAATAGCTAGACATAAATCTTACCAGAACTACCAACATATTTCCAATCATGTCTTGGGAAAATCAAGCTATGGTTGACAACAAAGCAGCAGGTGTTTTCCTTGAATAGAAAAGCTTTTACACCATAATACAGAAAAAGAATTTTATGAGCAGCCACATTTCGGCAATAAATCACCCACTGAGCAGAACTTTATAAGTTGAATGCTGAAAATAAGAGAATCCCATATCACATATGGGATGTTCAATGGCTTTGTACACATTTGAAGCTAAATGTAAAAGACAATAGCAAACACAAGTGAAGGGAGGAGAGTTACTGCCCTAGGGCTTCGTGTCTGGGAACCTCTGAATCAATGGTTCATCTATACTTCTCATGTCTATTTATCACAAGTTTCTGAGATCTAGTCAGACAAAATGGAAAAGTGCTCCTTTCCCACCATTGGTACAAGAAAACCTACTATTATGGATTCTACCTCACAGTTGGGGATGTTTTAATATATCAACAGTACAGATAATATTATTATGCTTTAAGTATCACATTTGGGTAACCCATTGTAAAGTGTCCCTACAGCAATTAGAATTAACTCAAAAGCAGTTATTCAATAAAATAAGTTCTTCCATCAAAGAAATCAAAAGGAAAAATCTAGTCTGTACTCCACAGGTTCTGCTAACATAAATGTCCCTTAAGAAATAATTATGTAGGCTTTTTGAAATTTCAGGCGGTTTAAATACAGGTGTTTCTTTTATTTCACTTTCCCACAGTAATGTGACCAACAAATGTTACTCCTGCACTTTGCTCTTCTTAAGGAAGCTTGAAAGAGCGAAGCGTAACGCTTGTTGGTCACAGTTATTTGTGGAAAAGCAAAATAAAAGAAGGTATTTAAACCACCTGAAACTTTCAAAAGCCTACAGAATTATTTCTTAAGGACATTTATGTTCACAGAACCTGTGGAGTGCAAATTTATTTTGTGTTTTTGTATTTATACTCTGAGGCAGCAGCCTGAATCTGCACCCGTCTTATACCATTGAAGTGCAGCACTTAAGTCTGAACTTAGAAAATCTAGTCTCCCACCAGCAATATTTGGAATGGTTGAGGTACATTAAGTAGATACCACCATAACGACATACAAGGATGACATATAACTTATAGGATACAGGCAACAGGTGTGGACAAAGTTCATATTACTTCCCATACCTTTTAGGGAGATGTACAGTATACTGTAACTTCAATATCTCTTTGCTAGGTAACTGTAGATTTTCTTCCCTTTCTTTAACCAGTTTCAATACAAACACTTATTTTACTTTCATTTGTATAAATGGTTAGTTGGATTGCTTATGTGACCAAACAATACCTTTTGTGTGATACAAGGGTTTCCAGTTAAAAGGAAAATGTATTTTTAGGTGGTCTAACTTTAGTTTGATGTTTTAAAAATGTGTTTTATATGTTCTAAAGCAAACAAAGCAGTATATGAATGTACTGCCATTTTGATTTCTGCTATTGTATGATTTCTATACTATTTAGTGTGAACTAAGACTGTTTGTTATTATTAACAAAACTTCCCTACTTGCCTAGTGGAGGGAGGATTGTTAGTTTTATTTTATTAATTTATTTTTGGGGTTCTAAAGATTTATTGAAAGAAACTGAGATACTGTATGAATGTAATACTTATTTGACTTTTATTATTTTTTTCAGTTTGATCTGTACAGTATTTGTGTGAAGTAAACACTGTTTGTTATTATTTGTTGTTTAAGTTATAATAAAAATTCCCTATTGTTGTAGGGGCGCTGATAGCGTGTGGATGGCCTCTTTCCCAGTGTTGCAGATGGAGACGGACAAACAGGTGACAGATGAGATGGTCTCCTCTTCTGCCCCCTACAGATTGAGACTGATAAGGTTTTTGATGCTCCCAGGACATTTGAAGCCAGTAAAGGACTTAGGGAACAGTCGGTAGAAATCATCTTAGCAGTATCTGAGATGGAGCTTGGCCAAGATACGAGCCAAGATCTGTGTTGGTACCAGACACTATAGACCTAGAACAACAACTGCAGACAGAAGAACAATTATTTCAAGGTGGCAGGCAGAATTAAAAGCAGCAATTACTCACAACAAAAGCAATTGTCACACCTCTGAATAGCCAGAAGACACATCAGGTGGAGAACATGACATCAAAGATCCAGTGGCAGACAGCTGATGCAGATGGAGCTACACCTTCCCCAGCTCTGTCAAATCCAGATGATTCAGCACTGAAACTGCCCATTGGGGTAAACACGGACCTCGCTGCTCAGGCAAGTACAATGGCAGTACCACTGTTTATATTTCAAGGCAGATAAATGCAATAACTGTTGTTAGGCCACACCAGGAATGTCAAATACAGAGGTGAAACCTCTGTCCTAAGCCGTGACCCCATGCTGCTAGATAAAACTTTTGCTGACTGGTCTGTGGAAACAGCTCTTATAGGAGCAGGTGGGAATGAAGCAAGGATGGAAAGTGGATCTCGGCTCGCAACACTTAGAGAGTCTAGTAGAGAAGAAATGAAAGATAAATTGGAGCCCCAAAGAAAGTTTTAAATCTTAGACATGGAAACAATTGTTGAGAACCCAATATAAACCTCTCCTGCATCTGCCAGAGGATTACAGCTAACTCAAAACCCTCAAATGAATTTGACTGTTTTTTCTGAACAAACACCACCCCTCCCAGTAAACATCCAAGAAGAAGGCTTCTGCCTCCACCAGTGCAAATTGCACCCACTATAGTGAGGCCCACTGGCCCAGATACACCAGCTAGACCTACACCTGAAGGTCCACACCACAGAAACAATAGCAGGTCCTATGCTTCCTTCTTCAGAGAACCAACCTATCCAGCCAAACATCATAATGCAGTGAGGTTAATCTACAAAGGTGGCTTGGACGTATTCTCAGACTGCTTGTTTCTCACCAAGACCCTACTTAAAGATTCCATGGCATTCTCAGCAGCCAAGATATATGCCTTAATCCATGTCTCAGGAGAACAAACTTTTGATGTGAGTTTTAAATTTACCAGTGGGCTGCAAAAATTGGGAACTGTTTCAAACCCTTAAATCTACTCCCTTTGGGCACCATTTGAAGCATGGCCACTAAGTAAATGAGCTACCAGAACTGTGACTGTCCTCTTTGGAATGAAGGGTCAGTATTACAGATCTTCTATATTGGTTGAAGCAGTGGTGTTCAGTCCTAGAACACCGAGAAGCAATATTCGATGATGAAAAAATATGAACAGTGAGATGGAAAATCCTAGTAATGTTACATTCTCTCTGCTACTGGCTGAAACATCTGCCACATTGTTTTTGTGGGGCAGAATAGGGGTCCTGTTCTATGCAGGCCAACCCAAGGCTTGTTATAGGGAACAGGTCACATATGCAGCCTATGTGACAAACTGAAATGCATGTCATGGGGAACTGGGTCATACAAGTGGGCATTGCAGGAATGACCAGATATGTAATCTGTGTGACACAAAGTGACACTTGTACCACACTTGCCCTTGAGCAGCCAACAACCAACCCAATCAATCAGATAGTGAAGAACAAAGGTTGTGGATTGCAGTAGCTCAATGCACTAGAGGAGATCCTTTCCTCCACTAACCCCCATTTCTGATCCAGTGCATGTGCATCCTGATGTTGAAGAAGGCTCACCAGTCCCCAGGGTGTCAGAATCCTGTCAGTACCTCATTCACAATCTGTAGAACACTCTCACCCTGAGGCCAGCATTACAACAGACTCTGCCATGCAGGTAGACATGCCCTTTCTTCCCAGGCCCACAAGAACCAGGGTAAATCCCAAACTTCGGCTAGACGAGGCAAACCTGGACACAGCCAAACCCTAAAATTCAAAAACAGTAGGGATACCTTGGTTAACAGGTTTGAGGCATTAACAGACAACCGTGATGCTTCAGGAATGAGTCAGATGATTCCTCAGTATAGTCTTTCCTCCCTAACATTATATCAGACAGAGAGGATCCTCCTTCAGAGACCCTTAGCCTGCCGACAGCCAAGTCCCTTCCAAGGCTAAAGCTAATCTCAAGCATGCCAAAATAACAAGAAGCTCCATGAAACAGCCACCTTGAATGGAGATGTAACACTTTACATACTCATGGAGCCTCTCATTCCCATCTATATCTTCAATGTGAATAGCATCAAAATCATAGGAAGAAGACAGCAGTCTTTTTATTTAACATCCTTTAATGAAGGTATCTTTTTGCAGAACACCGTGTCACGACACATTGGCTGACCTTGGACAGCCATATCCCAGTGGTATGTGCTCCACTTCTACTGGTCCCTAGGTTAGGATCCCTTTTGGGTGTTGTTGTTTTATTTTTAAATATTTTCTTTCAGTTTATTAAACTAACTGATTTGGTGCCTGGAAGGCTCTTTGCTGAAATCAAAATCTAAAACTCCTTGTATAGACTTTTGTGTGTTTAAAAATCTGTGGACTCAAGAAGATTTCCCATCTTCATTTAATGAGGTGTCTATATTTTTACTCCTGAAAAAGACAAGCTGCTGAACCTCTGTGGCTCTTGCAATCTGATATCATTATTAAATAATGATTATAACATTTCACTAAAATTTTGGCCAACAGAATTACAGGTCTTATTCATAATATTGTACTCCCCGACCAGAGTGGGTTTGTAATGGGTAGGAGATTAAATCACAGTGTTAGAAGAGCATTAAATCTGCTGGACCCATCTCTGAACTTAAACTTAGTGGTGCTTTCCCGATGCTGAAAAAGCCTTAGATAGGAGTAAGGTGGTGGGGCAAGGCTTGGACCCGGAGGAGATGGCTGCCTAAAATTTTCTCTCTGCCCCAGCCTGACAGGAAAATCAGTCAAAATGTCCTAAATGCTGGACTGATTTTACCTGAGCTACCCAGACACCCTTCTCCACCTCTGTCAACACCGCTCAGATGTAATTTGGGTGAGCCACGCCTTAGCCAGAACCTGATGAGCCGCTGATACTCCAGAGCCAATGCACAGTAGTAGGCCAGATAGGCCTGAGCTCGTACACCAGTGCTGTCGTACTTCTTCTTCCACCTCCCTCTTAGCAGGATTGAAGCTACAGTGGTTCTGATCTCCCCATCTCCCCGAAAGATCACTGGAGTAAGTCCACCGAGGAGCCCAGTGCCGGTGGTTTAACTGCTGCTCCCCACTGAAGGGGAAGATGATGAATTTGCAGTTCAGGGTTGCAGGAAGGATTGTCAGGCTCAGAGCCCATGAGTTGCAGTATGGCTGAAGCTCCTCACCAAGATACCCTGGCTTCTCTCAATCAAATGCAAGTTGGCAAAGCCTTAGCAAATATTAATAAAATGTTGGAGGCCTTATTAAGTAGAGGACATAATTGGTGCCTCACTTTCTACCAATGTGGCAGGCGTGTGCAGATTAGAGGACCAGCATAATGTTTTAGAGCAGCGGACAGAAGAGCTAGAAGAAACAGCACACCTACATATTGCAGAGGCTTCGAGACCATGAGACTAAGTTAACCTGGTTGTGGTACAGAGCAGAGGACCAGAAAAACTGAAGTAGAAGGAATAACATGTGAATTTTGGGGTACCTGAAGGAGTCAAAGGGCCTAACATGGAAAAATTCCTGAATGACTGGATACCACTGCTCCTGGGTGACCAGTGGAAGGAGCCAATTGGGGTGAGAGGGCACATCATGTCTCTGGCAACCTAACAATACCAAAAGCCCATGCACCACTATTGCCTACCTGCTGCGCTTCTCGGTCAAAGAAGCATACTGCATACAGTAGAGAGCTGGGAGAGTTGGAATGGAAGGGAACACCATATCTTTTCTACAGAGATTTTACACAAGAAGTGGCTGTGAAGCATAGAGCATATAACCCCTTAAAAAATCCTTGCAGCCAATGCAGTGCAATATCATTTCAAGGGCCTCACTGCTTTGTAATGGAATCCCAGGAGATGCAGAAGCCTGGATTCAGGCCCACTGGCCTGGCATGTTACCATGGACTACGTCTCCCAGATGTCTCTGGGAGACCAGGAATCATATGCCTCAGGGAACTATAAGAAAAGGAGGCACTGCACCAGGGACAGAATTCAGGCCGATGGGTTTACCAAACAAGGAGTCCCCAGTAGTAAACAGCTATGGGCTCCACATCCCTCAGGGACAAGATGAATAAGGCTTAGACTGATATTTCCACTGACCAGGAGGTGCCAATTAATAAATCACACAACAATTCCTGGGAGACATTGCTAATTCACTGCCAGCAAAGCAAAGACAGGGCTCCAGAAGTCCCGCCTCGACGATGTTAAAAGGTGCAACAGAGTTACCTCCTGCTAAACAACCTAGAGCCACTACCTCAATCTGGAACATAACTAATCAGAATGATCAACCAGAGGAAGAGGCTGCTGTACCCTTAGAGGATCCGACTCCGCTGGACTGTGCATCCAAATGGAAGTCTATGAGGAAGAAGTCGCGACAGCTGATGGCTTGTTAAAACCAGGCTTGAAGACTTTTGCAGAGCCGTTGCCTTGGGTGCTAGCCCCAGTGGCTCCTGGACAAATTTGTGGTCGGGATGCCATGGCGTGGTCCGACACTAAGCATCCCAGTTTTGCTGGAGGTTGCTTTCATATGGGCGTAAAGCCTCCTGTGGCCTTTTAACATATGAGGCGCTTGAAATGCTGTACCATGAGCAGTTCTCTGCCTGGGCAAATATGCTATTCTGCTCTCTGTCTCTACTTGGGCTGCAGATTTCTCCCTCCCTCAGTGGGCAAAAAGGCAAAAGGGTTAACCACAAGGGCCTCCTCTTCTATCTCCTCCTCCTTCCCTTCCGTCCCCCTCACTTCCCTTTCCCTGATGGAACAGCACAATACTTGAGCATATAAGCTTATTGCCCAGGAATTTCTTTTTAACAAATATAGAGATATCGGGGTGACCACTATATTACAGTAAGAGCAGGTTTGATAAGATACAAGGGACAGCTTGCAATTTCTAGGCATTAGATCCTAGATGGGAGGGCATCAGTATGTACTAGTATGTGTTAAGAGCTTTTCAATGGCAGGTGGCTGACAGAGGCCCCTCTCCTTCCCTTCCCTCCTCCCCCACCTATTCCTACATGGGTGACTTAAAGTCACCTGATATGCCTAGACTTTCTAGCTTTGGTGTTATGGAGTCAGGCTGGGTCAGGTTATCATCTACTGGGTGTAACTTTTCCCATTGCTCTCTTGTGGTGCCTGAAGCAGTATGGCTTATAGGGTCTTTACCTCTACTCACACGTTCACCTCAACATCACCAATGTAGTCAGGTTTGGGAATCCAAGATAAATACTACTGTTATAATATACTGACTTTGATAACTATTTGATTTCTACTGTAATTATTGTTAAGATAGATAACTGTTTTGTCTCTATCCTTATTGTGTCTAGGTATTTACCTGAATTAGACAAGACCATGTGCTGCTGCCTATTTTACTCCTTACTAGTTCTCTCAACAGGAGTCTGCCTTTATACCCTGCAGTCACAGGTTCCCCTATTTTATTTTTGCTGCCGTGTGTATACCTAGGCCCTCCTGCAAGGTGAGTACTTTCTATATTTCTACTAGTAGCTGAGGGGTACTGCTATGGCAGCAACTGCAGTGGGTCCTGTGGGTAGAGTTGCATCTTCTGGAGCGTCAGGGGACTCAATCACTTGCTGAAGGCACTAAGGTGTTACAATTCTTAAACTCCATGGGGACGGTTGTGGCCCTGCTCCAGGAGATGCACCTCACCAACCAGATGGTCCAATGGTTGAAGAAGTTATGGGTAGGTACAGTCCTGTCTAGCAGCACAACTACAAAATCAAGGGGGTTGTCATTCTCCTCCAGAGATCAGGCCTGTGGTCAGTTGAAACCCAGCGTCAGGACACTCAGGGAGATGGCTGAGGCCAGGTTGTCCTACCCAGGCAGCAAAGTTATAATAGCTAATGTTTATGGTCCTAATACAGATTCTGAGGACCTGTATTCTGAATTGAACCAAGCTTTAACAGACCTGTTGGAAGAGAGCAGAGATTCCCCTACTATTGGAGGTGATCCAATTTGTCACTAGATGTTTTCATAGACAAATCCATTCCCACACCGCAATCTCATCCCAAAGTATAAGCCACCTTGAATAGACTGATGTCAGAATGGGCTCTAGGAGACCCATGGAGAAACAGTCATCCTCAAGGGTGCTACTATACTTCTACTCCAATGTGCATGGTACCCATAGCAGACTAGACATTTGGTTAGTTAATCATGTTCCAATGCCACGGTAAGCAATGCAGCCATGGGGAACATTTTGATATCTGATCATGCCCCTGTTGCAATCACTTTTTCTCCACCAGGACAAAGATCCCCATCTATTAGATGGAGATGCAAATCCCTCCTGTTACAAGATGCAACCTTCTGGGAGTACATAAAGGAGGAAACACATCAGTATTTTGCCTTGAATACTCCTGGAGAGACGAGGGCGACTACGGTATGAGAAGCCTTTAAGGCTGTCCTAAGGGGAGAGTTATCTCCATGCAGCTGCTAAAACAAGGAGCATGTGAAGCATCTTCAGGACCTACAGGATCAGCTAGCAAAACTGGAAAAACAATTTAAAGTTTCCTGTGAATCCATTAAATTCTCTACTTTTGGCCCCTATCACGGGTCTAAAATACCAGATCAATGTGCTGTTAAATAAGAAAAGTGGAATGGCAGCTGACCTGGGTGAAACATAGGGTATGGGAAGGTAGGGGCAAAGGAGGAAGTTACTTGCTCTACTATTTACGGAAGCAGCAGACTTCCCTAGAATCTTGGCACTTAGAAACAAGAAGGAGAACTACCACAGCCCCAAAGACCATCAATGTAGAGATGTAAAATTTTATCGGGAGCTCTACCAATCCCAGAGTATACTCGGATGACGAGCTCTCCTCCATTTAAGCAATATGTGCCAGAGGACCCCGCTCTCAACTTTCGGAGGCTCAGCAGTGTTAGATGCCCCCATCACATCGGAAGAACTTCAAGAAGCACTATCCCAGATGGCAAAGGGTAAGGTGCCTGGGCTGGATGGGTATCAGTAGAACTGTACCAGTTACTCCAAGATCACATCACTGGTCCACTTCTACAAGCACTACAGGAAGCCCAAAAGATACCTTACTCCTCCAACTATGCGTGAGGCATTAATAACTCTTATCCCCAAAAGAATCGCCTGATGTCCTTCTCTGCCTATTTCGCCCTCCCCATGGACACCAAACTACTAGCCAAAATTTAGCGAATAGATTAGCTTTGATTCTGCCCACCTTAATTCATCCGTCAGAAACAGGTTTTTAAAGGGAAATTGAGTGCAGACATTTTGCGTCTTGTTTTGAACCTTAAGTGGTTGGCACTGCAATCTAAAACTCCTATGGCTGCCTTGGCAACAGACTTTGACAAGGCATTTGATTACCTAGAATGGGGTTCCTTCATAAAGTTCTTACACTGTATGGTTTTGGATCAGACTTTGTTCATGGGTCTCTACATTATACCATTCCCCACAGCCAGAGTTGTCACTAATAAAGATACCTGCCCCCTTCCATTACAAAGAGGTACCAGGAAGGCTTCCTTCCCTTCTTCTTTTCTCATTGCTTTGGACCCCTAATTAGGAAACTTATAAACTCCCTAATATAACAGGTATCCCTATAAAAGGGTCAACGTATCTGGTTAATGCTTATGCTGATGACATGCTCCTTACACTCTCTAATCCCCAATCTTCCATTACCCACTCTAAGCAATCCTACAGGAGTTTGCTTGTCTCTCAGGGCTAACAGTAAATCAGAAGAAAATCATCTTGACCCCCCTCAATGGAGCCTATACCAAATCCTGTCTTACCGGCACTGATATTACTTGGGCCCCACAAGGTTTCCCTTATCTAGGGTCTTTATTATCATGGCTTGGAAAGATCTGGAGTCTGTAAATTTTTCCCCTGCTGGCCTCTTTAATGGCGAAGGTCCAGCGATGGAAACGGCTTTGGCTCAACCTCAAAGGTAAGGTAGAAGCCATTAGAATGTTTCTGTTCTCTAGAGTGTCATATCTACTGAATAATCTTCCCATTCCTTTGCCCTCAAAACTATTTAAGACCCTAGATAACTTAGTCACTTCTTTTCTATGGGAGGAAAAGCCCCAAGGTGGGGACGGTCCAAACTTCGCACATTGGCCTAGAGGTGGACTGGGTCTTCCTTGGTTTGAGGATATCACCGCTACCGAATGGCCCAAGCTACAGCCTGATTTCCTCATCTCCTCCCCTCTGCAGTGGGTACCTTTAGGCTTTCTTGTCAGCAAATACTCCTATCTTTTCTCTGCTCTCTGGTGTAAAGTAGGTGGAAAGTGAATCTCTCAATTATCTTGGAGAAATGTAGAGCGTGTGGGAGGCAATGGCAATTACTGGGGTCCTGAAATCAGAATACCACCCCGCTTAGGTATGCCCCTTTATGGAACAACCATCTTATCACAGTTGACCACAAACCAATCCCTTGGCCCCATTGGGCATTGAAGAGCATTCGAGTGTTAGGGGATCTACTAATCACAAATTCTTATGTGCTAATGTCCTTTGAACAGATTCAGGATAGTCATATTAACCCACTGGAAAGATGTGTCCCCACCAGCCTTTTAGAATGGATTCAGTGTATGATAGATTTACATAAGATAGATGGAGCTTAGTATAGAATGCAGAATTGAATGGATCATTATTTCCTATTTTGACTTATGTTTATGAGTTTCAAGGCATGTTTTAAATAGGTAGGCTGGTGGCAGGGCAAGTGTTTGATAAGGATGAGGAAGAGAGGTGCTGATCATAAATATGATTATTCAAGCAACCTCATACTCAATCAAACACTTAAAGTAAACAAAAAGAAAATAAAAAATTATAGAGCATACCCTTGCTATTTGTCCCACTTGGTTGCTTACAGTAAAATGCAAATATACTGTAAAATGTTTAGCAACAGAATAAACACCTATCCTGAAAAAATACTGCTAATTCAGGTTGTGCTAATTCTCAGGAGTTTAAAATAAGTAACTTTCAACTTATGGTCCAATACACTAATCGATAACAGTAAACATTTAGCTGGTAATGGATGATACCCTAGCTAGTACTAGTTTGGTGAATTTAGTTCTTGGCTCTGAAGGTAAAAGGTACAACAAATAGAAGATTGAATGAGACGCATACAAGATGAAGACAGACTTACTATCACAGCTGCATTTGTTGCTTATTGTGCAGCAACACACACAGACAGGATTCCATGTGAGCTGTTCCTGTACACTGCCCTGTGCCACTCATTGTCAGTGCTAATACCAACAGCCCATTCCCACTATCACCACCTTGGGCTGAGCTAAAACACCACTCATGTGTGCATGAATGTCCATCCTAGCTAAAAAGCTTCTTGTACCAGAATGCAAAGGTCATGGAATGTTGTACCCTTCTGTGGTACAATGTTTTAATTAGCATGGAAATGCATGTCACTGCTGTTTCATTTCATTTCCACACAACCCCTCATACTGTACATTATCCTTACACAAGTTCTTCTCTTGTTTCTACATTTAAAAACAGAAAGAAACACCTAAACAGTGTGGGTTTTGAGCAACTGGGAGACAGCTGTTTTTGTGGGGATTTATTGTTGATAATAAAATTAAACCCATGCTCTCATGGCAAGGAAAAATGAGTTTTTACTATAGATTTTAAACAACATACTGTGCAAAATATTACATGAGCAACCTTGCACAACTAGGCAGTGTTTTACATCTTGGGATTCTTATAATATCCAAGATCTCTTGACATTCTCTGTTGTGGTCTTATGATGTCATGATGTCATCAGAACCCCTTGATGTAAACAGAGGGTGAGATATTCAGACTGCACCAAAAGATGCACAATAGCGGAGTAGGCACAAGAGCAGTGCACCATTGTTCAATGTGAGCAATATTCAAACCAAGCGTGGCCATGGTGTGCCTGCACAACACAGCTGAATATGGCGCCTGATGCACCATGGTGCAACCAGGGATGCACAGTGAGCAGGGCCATGCAATAGCACATCCAGGAATGCACAGGGACAAGGACAGGAAGCAGGGTGCACTAGCCATGGATGCACCATGAGCAGAGGAGCAGCAGGCCAGACAGACCAACCCTCCTAAGGCACCCCATGAGCTGCGCATCCAGAGGTAAGCTGAACGGACCACCAGCCCATGAACCCCAGCACAGATCCAACAGCAGAGGCACAGTGCCCCAGCACACTCCTCAGCCAACAGTGACCACAACACAAAGAGGGCCAGACCCTCCCATGCCACAGCACCTCACCAATGCTGACCACCCCTGTACAGCGATCCCAAGATACCTGGCCCAGAAGCATTACCAAACTGTGCATGGCACAAAGGTATGCCACCACCACCACCATTACAATGCAACCTGTGCCCCATGGCACCATGCATGGCAGCCTCACCATGGTCCCCCATAGAAAGTGACACCAGCCACTGAGGCCACTGCAGCATACACAATGCCCCCTGCATGGCCCCCACTGTGGCACAGCAAAGAGGATGACCTTGCACCAGTACACGAGGGACCCCACATGTGACAAGGCCTGCCCTGGACACCACCACCAGCAGGACTGCACCTCGCACACCACCCATGCACACACCTGTCCCAGCACTGGCTCCATCAGACAGCACAGCAGCCCACTGTGGTGCATGGAGGCATGCACCACATAGGATGCAGCACAGGGCACAAACAAATCCCCACCCAGTCCCAAGGGTACCCCATCACAGGACCACACAAAGCTGGGCAACAGATGCCACTGTAGCATGTCCAATGTTGCCATGTACCCATGGCCTGTACACCACCATGGTGCTGGTGGAGTTAGCCATGAGGTGCATGCACCACAACCTGCCCACCTCCAGCATGCAGCTGGATCACATGTGACAGACAGTAGACCACAGGCACTGCCACAGACACCATCAACAGCATGGAGGAGACAACATATCACCTGCAGTATCTCCTGAATGTGATGCTCCAGGGACATCCAGCATTGTCCACCTAGGACAAGGGAGCAGAGTCGATACGTGTGACTGGCCAGACCCTGCAGCCCACCCAATGTGCATGGAATGCAACTGTGGGCTTGCGCCTGTGATGGCATGAGATCACCAACAGTGGGTGCGTCCCCATGACCCGCCACCCAGGCACCCATAGCCATGCAAAACCACTGCATACCCCATCGCCCATGCACTGCACAGCACCAATGTGGCCGTACAGTGTCGTGGCTATGCAGTGTGATGGCAGTGGCACAGCCAGGTGCCCAGTACATGCACAGCCTAACTGTGACACCCACCCATATGCAGTCCCACAGGACAGTGCAGAGTGCACCGTGGGGCATGCATGGCAGTGGGGCTATGTGCATGGGGCCATGCCACCACCACCCCTGCAACCCACCATGCACAGATGTAAGGGGAAATATGGCACTCACCTTGGTCCTGGTCAGCAGGGTGCTGCTGACCCCTGGCACCACCACTGTGCCCTGGCTGCAAGGCCACACTCCGGTTCCAGCCTGCTGTCCCTGCTCATGGGCCAACCAGCCTCAGGCGATCCTCCAGGCCTAGAGTGTAAACATGGAGAGGTAGCAGCAGTAGAGGACAGTAGCATAGCGCCCCCTTGCTGTATGTGTGCTCACACAGCCCAGCTGGACTCAGGAGTGGTACCTGGCTAAAGAGGGTACCTGCATGGGGCTCCACCAGTGCCAACAGGTTGGCCAGCTCGGATCGCCATCCACACAGGTGCTCTGGTGCACAGCATAGTGCTGTAGCTATTCGCCACAAAAATGGCACCCTGTAGCGCACGTGCCCCACAAGTGGAGGCAGCGTGGTACTGCGCTGCCAGTCGCTATCATGCTGGCACTGGACTGTGCAATTAGGTGCAGCCATGCATATGCATGGCACCAGGGGCAAAGGTCGTGCCACAGAGTCAAGTGTCTCTCTGCACATGGAGCACCACAGTGCTATTGGGAAGCCCCCGCGTAGCGCCGTAGGGTGCACATGTGTGATGCCTTGCAGTGGCCTATCATGTTGTGGCACCATGGCACCATGGTGCACCATGGCACAAGCACCCCCATAGCATACAGCACACTTGCACAACAGGCACAGTGGTGGCGTGCCCTGTACTGCCTCCCATGCACGCACATCAGCAGTGCCATTAGCATCGGCATCAGCACCTGGGCATGCATGGTGCGGTGCCACTATGCATGTCACAGTGGTGTGCCATAGCCTGAGCATGCTCAACACCATTGCGCAAGGTGCAACAGCAAGATATTCAGCCAGGATATGTAAATCAGCTCATGAGTCATTCCATGGTGCATCCACTGCATTAGCATCCCATTACAGTTGCGCCTGCCTAATTTGCATGTGTTGTGCTATAAATACATGACCTGAGGCTGCATAGGCCATGGGTCAGTATTGCAGTCCCTTGAGGTGGGCTGCATGCTGTAGGCATGTGGGTACAGTGATCTGGGAGGCTGTATGGGACTGCACAGTCCAGGTACACCTGTCTCTCCCCAGACATGAGTATGACCGAGTGAGAGGAAGAGGAGGAGCAGGAACGTGTGAAGGAGGAGGCCCAACTTTACTAGGGCTGAATCTGATGCCCTGTTTGAGGCATACCTCAATGGGGAACAGCTGCTTAGTGGACAGCAGGGAACACCACAGGCCTGTACTGCGGCATGGGGTGAGGTGGCACATACCATCAACCAGCAGGGCAGCCACCAGCGGTCCATGCAGGAGTGCAAGAAGAAGGTTAGCATGTACAGGAGGTGGATTAAAGATAAGGTGGCCACCATCAGGGAGGCGGTGCTGCCACCGGTGGGGGCCAGTAAGACGTGCCCACCTGACACCATGGGAGGAGCAGGTGGCCAGCAGCACGTGGCGTAGTGCCATCAAGGGTGTTGCTGGTGGTGGCTTCCAGATGGGTGGCAGCCCATCACTACATGGTGGGTCCAGTGCTAGCAGTGTGTGGGTGGCAGGGGCAGGCTCTGGGGCCAGGCAGAGTCACTAACAGTACTGTATTCCTTTACAGCTCCTGAGCGCCTGCATGGGGCAGTGGTGGTGGGTGTGTCCACCCAGGGGAGGCCCTGAACATGGTGGAATGCCCATCCACCTCCACAGGTGTTCATGGGACTGACTGTTTGCTGCCCTGCATGTCTGTCTGGACTGAAGCCGGTGGTACGGGTGCGGACATGGCCTGCCTGTGTCCCAGCGTGACACTGCCCTTGGTTTCCAGTGTGCTGGGACACAGATCAGGCTGGCTCCAGCACTGATAATGATGTGACACACATCCCAGACAGTGATATATGTGGGACATAGGATGGTTCCACGGATGGCAACCACCCAGGTGATTCCATGGGTATTGCTGGCATGGCTGCCTGCACAACAGCCCATTCCCAGGCTGCATCTGCATGCTCCAGTGGGGCAGCACTGATATGTGGCCAGGGTGGTGGGGCTATTGCTGCTGCTGAGGCCGTGCCAGTGTCCCCTGGTGAACGGCAGCCTGAGAAGCAGCGGCAGCAGATGGCCAATGTCAACGTGGGGACAGGGGCAGGGGTCGGTGGCAGTACACTGCATGTGGACATACCCCAGAATAGCAGTGCTGTGCAGCACCCACCGTGGAGGGCTGCTGGGTCAGGAACACCATGGGGACAGCATGCTGGACATGCATGATGACCCTTGGACGACCACAGCCATCTTCTTCAGGCCTCAGTAGATCAGCAGGTGCAGCTCGTGAGTGGCGGTGGATGTGCTCAGTGCAGTTCTGCACCAGGCAGAGGAGCAGCATGGCAGGGACCATGCCTAGCTCCTGGCAGAGTGGCCCAGCAGCCAGCAGATGTGACCGCTGTCATTGACAGGCATACCACTGCAATGGTGACTGCCATGGCTACGCTGGCCACCTGGTTGGGTGCCCAGCCACTGCACACTCCGAGAGTGCTATGTCCACCCCCTGTTCTCAGTGTCATGTGACCCCTGCTATGTCTACACTGGGTTCAGCTGTGGGCATACCAAGCGCCTGGTGCAGGCATGTTTGGTGGCTTACAGACCCCTGCATGGACATGGTTGTGTTCGTAGCATCACCCCTGGGGCCTGTTGGTGCCACCCAATGAGGCCACTGATTAGCCTGGCATGGCTGGCAGGTCTCGGAGTGGCTGGCCACATATACGTGGCAGCCGTGGTACTGTGTCACATGGCTGACCCATCTCCCTCCATAGCCACTGTCTGCCACTGCCTGTGTGCACTGTGGTGTTCTTTGTGCGATGTATGGGTGAGGTGCCCAGCCCTGCACTCACATGGTACCTGTGCACACCTCCCAGCTGCTGGCCACTGTGGAGTGTGCATGATGATGCCTGTGTAGCACTGTCCACCACTGTGTATGGTGCTCAGTGCCTGAGGCATGCACAGCGCCAGCCACTGGGCATGGTTGTGTGTGGTCCTGTGTGGGTGTGGGGTGCCTGTTGGGGTGGGCATGCCTGTTGCCCTATGGGCATGTGTTGTGGTGTGTGTGCATATGTGTGTGCGTGATGTGTGCAGCCCTGCCTGTCCCTGTCTTTGTGTGCAGTCTCCCACCCATTCCCATGCCCTTTATGCCATCTGCCCTGGTCCACCCTGCCTGTCTGTGGACTGTTCCCTTGCTGGTTGCACATGGCCCAGTTGCCTACCTGTGTTGTCCAAAGTGCTCCTCTGCGCTGGTGTCCCACTGCTGCTGTGCCATCCGGGCCAGCCAGGGGTCCTGTCGCCCAGGGGTGTCTGCCCTACATCAGCTGGACCAGCGTCCTCATCATCCCACTGCTGTCCCCTCCTTGACCTCAACAGCTATCCCACAGTCGTTGGCCATGTTGTGCAGGATACAGCAGGCCAGGAATAGCCCACAGGCCTTTGAGGGGCTGTACTATAGGGCACCGCCTGACATGTGCAGGCAACAGAACTGTGCCTTCAGCAGCCCGAACACCCGCTCAATGACATTCCTTGTTTTGGCATGTGCCTCATTGTACTGTTTCTGTGCTGGGGTCATGGGGCACTGGCATGGTGTGAGCAGCCAGAGCCATAGCGGGTAACCACTGTCACGTGTGTGTAGAGGAGTCATTAGCATGGTGGTCTGCATCACTGTGCCATGGGCCATCATGGCCATTTCCCATGGCACCCTGCCAATGCCCCACCCCCTCACGTCGCACCATTGTCCAGTATGCTATGCATACTCACCTACCAGATGGCCAATGGGGATGTCCCTATCTTGAACCTGTGGCACAGTGCAGACTGGTGCCAGATGAAGACATGTGTGCTCCTCCAGAGTGTGTGGAACAGACATTGATTATGCACCCTCACATCGCACACCTTCTGGCAGCTGACACTGGGTAGCCCTTGCGGTAGATGTACACCACCTCCTCCGGGCCAGGTAGCATGCGGATGCCTACATGGGTGCAGTCTATGGCCCAGAGCACACCAGGCAACTGTGCTACCCTGTCAAACTCCTGTATGTGTGCTGTGCGCTCCGACTCTGTGCTGGGGAAACAGATGTACTCTGCAGCATGTGGCATCAGTGCACTGAGGATGTGTAAGTGAGGCATGATGTGACAGACTGGGTTATGCCTGTCATGTCCCCTGTTGGTCTCTGGAAGTCGCCCGTGATGAGCAGGCACATGACAGCTGTGACCTTCATCTCCACAGACAGCACATGGCTCTGTTGTGTGGGTGCCTGCATCTCAACACTGCACAGCTCACAGAGTTGCCTCAGAATCGCCCAGTTCAGGCAGTACCAGCCCACGATCTCAGTCTCACTGTACTGTCTGAAGGTGGTGCAGGCTCAGTGCAGCCTGTTCTGGGCATACTGCCGATGGGCCCTTCCACAGCCGTGCCTCCCTGATGCCTGTCTTCTCACACCCTCATTACTGCCTCCATCTGGAAGGTGGCACTGGCCATGTCCCTGGCTGGTGTTCCTCCCGGGCATCTGTCTACCTGTTCCCCCACTGTGTGTTGCTAGTGCTGCCCTGCACCAGATTCATCTCTGGCTGTTCACCTCTGTGTCCCTGCCTCTGCCACCCTCTGTCCACTGTGGCACTTTCAGGCCCTATTGCACACAGGCACAGACACACATACTCCTTCTCTCACTCAGACACACCTCCGGTGGGTCCTGTCCCTTTCTGGCCACACCTGCCCCTACTTCCAGTCTTGCCTCCTGCCACTCTGTCTCCATGCTCCCACCTATGGCTCCTCTGTGGCACATTCATCCTCCCATCTCTTGCTCCCTTTTATTTTGGCTCATTTCTGCTGTTGCACAACTTCCTCTTGCTCGCTACTTCACATGCCTACTGATGAATTCCTTTACTGTGCACATTATTCCTGGTTCCGCCCCTGCAGTTGCGTATGAATTCATTACTGTTGTGCTGTGGCACATTGCATGTTGTGCTGCACTGCCACTCCCGCTAAACATCGCACCATGCCCCATTTCTGCTCTTGTACTGGCACATTCCTATTACGCATGGAGCATCTGCTCTGAATATCCCATCCACAGTCTATTGTGCATAGCTGTCCATGGATTATTCTCTATGTGTTTAAATCTTTCAGCTATGCCCCTCCCCATGCTTCAAGTCTCCAATGAGTACATATTGAAGCACTCAAATCTCTGCTCATATGTCCTTCCCAGTTACAACTGAATCATCTTATTGTCATGCAAATGTCCTACATAACGAAGCATAAATGGAAGAGAAGTACACCAAATAGATAAACCTAAACTCAGTCATTCCTGAATATTATCATTTCCAAAAGTTCACTCAGAATTCAGTTTGCGATTTCTGCCCAAGCTAGCCTGACAGTTAAAGGAGCATGTCACATTTTAAGTGACTGCCCTCTCCATAGCTGACTTGCTCTGATGTAGTAGTCACTGGCACAGTATCTCTTGGGAGGGAACACCTGAGATGAAGTACCTCTTGTGAGAAAACATCTCTACAGGTCACCGTAACAGAAAGGTTAATATAAACTTTAAAAGGATCATTATGCGAACCTGTCACTCAACAGCATCTGCATTCCATAGCAGATTTATGGCAAGAAATGTACAGCACTAAATACATGTTAGTTCAAGTCATGTAGTATACATTTCATTACAGTGAAACTGGAGCCTCAACAAAAAATATATGACTGATGTTTTTAAAGCCAATATAGAGGAATGTTTTGCGGTTGATAATGTGCTGCATTGCTTGCATTTAGAGAGGGGCAAATAATTTATCCCTAAATGTACTGGTTTTCCTCCATTCTGTGTAG
Organism: Neoceratodus forsteri; assembly: GCA_016271365.2. NCBI lineage: Eukaryota > Metazoa > Chordata > Ceratodontiformes > Ceratodontidae > Neoceratodus > Neoceratodus forsteri. Next base: position 1,026,871,228 of record CM028129.1, read on the forward strand.
TAAATTTGCTTTGTGAAAACTGACTAAAAGAATTATCAGAGTTCTGGAATTCTCAAAGTATGCCTTTTGGTTATTACTGCAGTGAATCATCACATCGGCATTTCTATAGCAACCTGGCATGTATTTTCATCAAGCTTCCATTTTAGCTGATTTATATCCTTAGCTGTAAAAGAAAAAATGCATCAATGCCATATCTAGGAGGAAATGCTGATCTAAAGAATGCCACCATCTGAACAGCCTGCTTGTTAGGCCTAATTTATGTTCACCTTCATTTCATTTTGCCTAAAGATATTGTCTCATGGCAGAAATCTGCCGCAGCACTCACAGAAATATAAAGTCTGTAGTGGATGTACACTATTATGTTGGTATGCAGTAAGACTGAAAGAAAGATACAAAGTGATCTGACTAACCTTTACATGTCTCTCTTTGTCTGCCACATCACTGCTGAAAGCAACATGCAGCCTGCTGCCACTCCGGGACTTAGATGCTGTTAGTAAGACCCTCCATCCAGCTTCACTGGCCACATCTCTGGATCTTGCAGTCTCTCCTTCTCTGCACACAGCCAGTAAGCAACACAGCCAGTGACTAGTCCTGTTGCTGCTGCAGTTTAGTGCAGTAGAGATTTTATTGTGCCAAAGCGTCAACTTGTAGGTTGGCTTTTTAGCAGAAGTTGCATGCTGCGGGTTAGAAAACTAATGAAGTCCCTACATCTTTTAAAGCTGCTGTCAGTGCATACTAAAGAAGGAGCACACCTGATTAGCTATGTGTGTGCTCACGTGACATCAGACACTGTTTGGCATCTTCAACAAGGAACTGAATCTGCAGATCCCAGAAAGAATGCTGAGCACACAGAAATGTATTTATTTATTTATTTGTTTGTTTTTGTTTACCGGGTAAGTACACTAGACAAGAGTATTGCTTATATTCAGGCATGGCCTGGGAGAGTACAGGCTGAGAGAACAAAGTCAAACAGTGTACAACAAGCTGACAGTATTTCATGATGCGGCATGAAGTGAGAACAAAACATTTGACAGTTTACTGACACGCATGGTCCATATCAGTGAAAACTAAGAAAACAAATAACATTACATTAATTAATTTTGCTAAATGATACACTAATGACTAACTGAACTTCATACTACAACAAACTTGAAATAAGAATTTTTGTGCTTTCACATTAGGATTCGTGATGGGAGTAGGAACATGCTGATTTCAGAAACAAGAAAGAACAGTAAGTGCCAAGAAGGGAAGGAAAGCTGCTATGAGTGAGTCTTAAGTTTCAGCACAGAGCAGTCATCATATTCAGTTAGGTGAGCCTGAAGACCCAGTTTAAAGGCTTTATGGGATTTGGAGAGTTTGATGTGAGGGGATAGAGTTCCAGGAGCAGGGGCAGTTCCTTTTTTGTGAGATATCTGGGAATTTCAAGTTGGGTTTGAACAGATGACCTGAGGAGATATGCTTGGGAGGATAAGATAACAGCTTAGAGAGGTATTAGGGGTCCCATTCTGATAATGTTATCAATCACACAGTCAGCACAATAGAGTCTAAGTGAAGCTGGGGAGAGCCAGTTCAGTTTAGAGTAGAGATGACAACGATGGGTAAGTCTGTGTGCAGAGAGAGCAAATCTGCATATACTGTTATAGCAGGTGCTCCAGTTTTGGAGGGCTCCTTTGCTAGCATTAAGGTATACCTGTGAGCAATATGTCAGAGAGGAAAGGAGAAACCTTGTGCAATAGCAAGTCCGAGCAGCATTATTGAGGGCGGACCTAATTTTATAGGCAAGACCCAGTTTGAGTTTAGCACCTTACAGGTAACCACAATGTGAGGTTAAAGTCCAGAGATGGATCAAGAGTGACTCCTAAGTACCTGAAAAAGTTAACATATTCCAAAGGAGTCATCTAGACAATGTATTGAAAAATCTGGAGCATGGGATCTGATTCTAGAGGGGAGCCAAAAGCATTGCAACAGTTTTCTTAGCATTAAGTATGAGCCTGTTTTGTAGTATCCAATCCTGCAAGCAGTCAAAGTCAGCTTGAAGATCTGCCTTTACTGATAAGGGGTCTTTACCACTACAGAGAAGCACCATGTCATCAGCATAAATGATCAATGAAGAGCAACAAGGAAGAGAGGGTAGGTTGTTAATAAAAGAGAGAAAGGAGAGGGCTAAGTATAGATCCCTGGGGGACTCCAACAGAGGTAGAGGAAAGATTCAAACAGCAGTTTCACTTTGAACAAATTGCATCCTCCCAGTGAGGCTACTATTAAACCAAGAGATGGCCAGCTGGGCAAACCCAGGAAGGACAGTTTGGAGAGTAGCAGAATGAGTCACAAGATCAAATGCCTTAGTGAGATCAATAAAGATGGCCCCCACGAGCAGGCCTTTATTCATCCCAAAAGGACTTCATTAGTTACCTGAAGAAGAACAGTTGTGGTGCTGTGTCCTGTTCAGAATCCATGTTGGGCAGGGGATAGAAAGCTGTGAAAGTGCAGATATTTTGAGATCTGGGAGAGCGGCCTTCTCAAGCAGTTTATTTAAGGTAGAGATAATGGCAATCGGTCTGTAATTTGCCATGTTTTATGTATCCCCTTTTGTGTACAGGGACAACACAAGCAGTTTTCCACAGCGTAAGCACTGTCTGGATTATTATGGAAAGATTGAAAATTCTCTTAATAGGGACAAGCAAGTGCAGGAGCTGCCTGTTTGAAAAAGCTCGGCAGTAACCCATCAGGAGCCACAGGTCTATGTGGGAGATTGATTTAAGGAGATGCAGTACCTCAGTAGGGAGAATGATCTGAGCTGAAAGGAGGATTCAGGTGGAATGTGCATGCCAGGAGGAGGAGGAGGAGCAGGGGACTGGTTAAATTTCTCCAGGTATTCAGAGAGATCCGAGAATTGAACATTAAGAGCATTTGCAATGGTAGGTAATTTATTACAGTTTGCATCATTTAGTCTCATGTCAGTAATAGCCGCCTTGGGCCTTTGCCATATGAACTTTTGTTGTAGTTCCAAAAACGCTGGTCTCACCCGCTGAGGATTGGTGAAGCATATGGCAATAGTTCCTTTTGGCCATCTGTATATCTTTTTGCAGGCATTTCTCAATTGTCTATAGTTAGCCCAGCCTTCTGTCCATAGGGACTTCTTAGCCAAGGCCCAGTACTTATCTCTTTTTCTTCTAGTTCGAAGGAGGTCTTTGTGTAACCATCTGTTTGCAAAGCCCTAAGATGCCTTTCTTTCAATAAGATGTGCAGATCTTGTAGAGTGAAAGCTGAGAAATCAGGTAATCAAGTGCTGTATTTACATCCTCAGTGTGATAGATGAGACCAGTCAATGTTATTAATATCAACAAGAAGTGCGATTGGGTTAAGTTTGACAAAATCCCAAAACTGTATGTTTCTAGGCGGGGTTAGGCAGTGGCCATTCAAAGCAAAAAAAGAGCGAGGTGATCACTATTAGAATCTGAAAAGGTACCAGCAGCAATTATTTTATTTGCTCTATTAGTAGAAACCAATCCAGGAGAGACTGATGCTCAGCATTAGCAGATAGTCCAAGAGCCCATTTAGCAGGGAGAGCCCCTTGGGGGATTGTAAGCACAAATCAAATTTAGCTTTTATCACCACCTAACAGCAGAATGGTATGCAGAGTTTCAGAGACCTGATAACCTGGAATGTTGGACAGAGATATTGAAATGTTCTTTATAATAGAGGGCAACCCCTCCACCCTTTGTTTGGAGGGCAAGCGGATATTTTCAAGTTGTAGCCAGTTATTTTGTACATTGAATCAGAGATGACTGGCCTGAGCCATCATTCAGTCACTCCTAGAATGTCCGGACGATAGTGGCAACCCAGGCTTCAAAGTCAGGGAAGTTTGCAGGTAAATTTCTGATATTCATGTTGCCAATTTTCAAGCCCTCTGAGAAGAACCAGGAGGAGTCATCAGTAGACCCAACATTGCAGAGGGGCCAGGGTTAGATTCTATGTCTCCAGATAAGGATTAACACAGAAGCAACACCCAAACTTCTTTGGTGAATTGATAAATGCACTAGAGGCATTTGGGTAAGACAGGAGGGTGACAGAGTAGGAAATGTCTTAATTTGGAAGGGCGTGTTAAATAGAAGGACAGGTTAAGAGATGGGTGTGATTTTCTAGTTGGAAGAAGGTTAGAAAAGACAAAAGAGAATTTTTCCTGAGAGAGGGACCCAGAGTCACCAGCAGGTATTTTAAGCGATTGCAGAGGTCAGTTGGGACTTTGGGACTTACAAAGCTTTGACTCCCATATTCCTCAATACTGCGTTGTTCAGTCAGACTGCTGTGTCATGGCTGTGCTGGCACCTCATGTGACAGCATGGTTCATGTATGCCAAATGCTGTGCCTGATACTGAAGTCATTAAGCAGTTGGAACTCTCTGAAGGAAGCAGATTCACATAACTACAGATATATGGACCAACAACAAAGCAATTGACTACATGACTGTTGCAGCTCATTGGGCAACTTTTCAGTCAGAAAGTAATAATCCCCACTCCACTGTAAGCAGTAATAAGCAGACTGTATTATGTGTCACCATGTCACTACTTTTAAGGAAAACCACACTACTATGAGTATTTTCCAGAAAAGGGGTTCATAGTGTCAGATAATGGTGCCAGCATAGTTAAACCTGTTAGAGATGGCAACTACCAACACATAACCTTGTTTGCACATTGTTTAAATCTTCTCATCCATAATATCTTAAATAGAAACAGAAATGTTGAATACCTGTTAGGACTTGTTACGAAAATATGTGGGAATTTCGGCAACTCTGTGAAAGCACAAAAACCTGAATGGGCTGCAGATGTCAAACAACTTACCACTGCATAAATTAAAGCAGAACATTCCGACCCACTGAATTCAACATTTTACATGTTGGAAAGACTTCTTGAACAGAAAAAACTGTTGTACATGACTACTTGATGCAGAATTAAATGTGTAAATTAGATAGAATGCTCAATTACAGCAACTGGAATCTACTTGAATCTTTGGTTACATTACTGGAGCCATTTGAGGCTGCCATACATGATATTAGCATGGACAGTGCAACTATGAGTTAAATTCTTCCTCAAATAAGATTTCTTCACATTTTCCTTGATGCCATAAAGAAAAATGAAGCTCTTATAATTCCTAATGGACTAGATCAAATTAGAGGTTTTATGGTGTTACTCTGCTTTCATTCAGCTGAACAGTGTTTCAGAGCATTAGTTTGTGCTAAGCTTCAGTCTGGTTAGAAGGAAGGTAAGCAGACAGCCTTGGGACTATAGTGTCACATTTCACAGGATGGAATGTTTATGTAGTAAATCTAATGTTCCAACTCTCACTTAAGACAAGTTAGAGGACTCCTAAACAAAGTTCAAGTTACAGTTGTTTTCTTTTACAGTTGAGGTTTGCAATAGACTGTTCATATGTACTTTTCATCTTTAAACTTACCATATTATTGAAATTCTGTTGCTAAAGTACTGAAAAATGAATTTGATTGTCTTTGCTAGTTATTTGCCTTCTTCCTGAAAATGTATATCAGCTAAGCTAGCTGTTTTACAGGGAGTGTTTTGTTTTTACCTAAGGATTTCAATAATCTCTACTGTAACTGTGCTCGCTATTCATCATGTTTCAGGTAGAGGAATACAATATTTCATTTTGATATTGGTATCCAACCTTACCAATGTGAGTCCACAGTATCAGTGCTAATCAATGTGATGGGGCACAAGCTGTGTCTGATTCTGACATAGAGATTATACAAATCAGAGACTTACCTTGGATTAGTATTTTTAATTGTAAATACCTAATCATTGCTGTATCAGAATATTGTCTGTTTTATTTAGCAACACAAAGGTATTCCCATACTTCTTATCATCTGTGATAGTCCACCCATTATATTGTATAGCAACTCACTGACCTATGCTGTATCACAAATTGCATATCTATATTTTTTATATGTCTTTATACTCATCAGTTCTGAACTATATCAAGTCATACTGTATGTTGTGTGTACATGGGGAGAGTCTGCAGAGGTGCCCATGTGAGCCCATTGTTATCATCTGAAGGTGCTTCATATTAGTTTATTAGGGGCTGTGCATGGATATGGTCTCATCTTGTGTTGCAGTACAAGCATGTTTGTGCATTTTTTCTCATTCTGATGTATGTGTGTGTGTGTGTGTGTGTGTGTGTACATTGTGGGGGTTGTCTTGTCTGTTCCTGTACTGTCACCTATATGACCACATGACCACATGTGGATGTTCATGGACAGGGGGTCAAAACTGGCACCAGTCCTACAAGCCAAATGCTGTTAGATATTGTTTTGGAATAGACAAAAAAATCTTCATAAGAATAAAGGGAGCATTGCAAGTCTTACTTTAACACTTTGAAAACAAGACCATGATTCTGAACATGCGCATGACATTGTTGTGGAAGTGACGTGCATGCCCAGGATCACAGTCCTGTTTTTGTGCAGTAAAAGTAAGATTTGCAATGCTCTTCATTACTCTTGCAAAGATCCCATGCTCAGAAGAGCTGTATGTTTAGCTCAAGTATCACTTGCACTTGTTCAGAAATTCTCACACACTCAATGTGTGTTCAGATTGAAAAGAGGCATCTGGTAGTGGAGGATCAGGCGAACAATAAGGTAATGTGCTTGATCCAAGTTGAAGTATATGGGCCAGATTCTAGAAAGGAAATTATGCCAGACGCAAGTAATGCACTTGCAGAACTACACAACAACAACTGCAACATGCGATATATGGCCTATTCTAGAACCTCACGAGAGGATACGCCAAATGCAACTGCGCAAGTCGTGACATGCAAGATACACCATATAAAAGGGCATAACATGCAGCTGCAGCCCAACATATACCAGCAGATATGCCACAGCCATGACAGAAGCTGCAGCTGAGAGACAGAGGAGGAAGAAGAACTTCAGCCATGAGGAGGTGAATGAACACACTGGTGGAGCAAATAGACAGGCACCATGCACTCCTCATGGGTTGCGGAGGGATGGCAAGAGGAGGAAAAAATGGAAGAGGCGTTGGACAGGATGGCACATGGTGTCAATGCCATCACTGCACCATACAGGACAGTCTGGGATGTACAGAAAAAGTACAGCTACCTCAAGTGTCTGGTGAAGCACAAGGTGGTGCAAAACAGGCGCAGTGACCAGAAGTGCCGGACTCACCCAGCAGGAGCCACTCAGCAGCATCAAGAGAGGATAGTGGCACACCTCAGCCAGCAAAGCATTGCTGAAGTAACACAGCTGAACACCTTCAGATGGCACACAGCCACAGGTAGGGAAAACAACAGCAGTGTATGTGACAGGCCAGACATGGCAACAGCACTGCAGTCAGCAGCAAAGGTGGGGTGGGTGGGGTGACAATGTGTAGGCAGATGTAGCAGTAGGGTGGCATGCCACAGGAATGCCACAGCTGGCCACAGAGTGGGCCAAGGGAACCAGACAATGTCTAGGGCAGGCCAGGGATAGGCATGTGTGCAGCTGACATGTGCAGCAGTGCAAAGGAATGAGCCATGCCCAACTGTGGAGGGGCTGGCACGTGCACATGAAACTGGGGAGCATGCACAGGTATGGGATAGTCCACACTGGGAGATGCTGTGACATGCACTTTGAACTGTTGGGGGCATGTTGAGGTATAGGCTGGGCTACACTGGGTGATGCTGTGACATGCACTGTGTACTGTTGGGGGGCGTGCTGAGGTATGGGCTGGGCTGCTCTGGGTGATGCAGTGACATGCACTGTGTACCGTGGGGGGCATGCTGTGGAATGGGCTGGGCTGCACTGGGTGATGCTGTGACATGCACTGCATACTGGGGAAGGGGCCGTGCACAGGCAAGGTCTGGGCTGTTGAGGGGGCATGGGCCACTGTCCCAGTGCTCACAGAGTGTGGACAAAGGCTTCAGGTGATGTGTATGGATGGCAGGGATAATGTAGTCACCCAGTGGTGCTGGCCCTGCAGCGCAGTGGTTCCCCGATGGGAGTGGCTGTGCACGTGTCACTGTGCAGTGGGGAGCCATACGGGGCAGCCGTGTGACAGCTGAGGATGATGTACCAGGATGGTTGGCACAGCAAGGGCAGCAATGGTGGGAGTCCACACCATCAGTGCAGGACGCATGAACAGTGGTGGCATACACCAGATGGGACTGCACAGATGTGTGGTGGGTGCATTGTCATAACACAACACTGAAGCAGACCTGTGAGGGCCACACTGATCAGGCAGGTGAGGGCACACAGTGATGTGGAGAAACACTAACACATTTCCCATCCAACAGGTGCCATGGCAGCTGGCATAGGTGGCCCCAGCAGAGCCAGAAGATGCTAGTAGCAGCAGCAGCAGAAGCAGGGCCAGGATGGTGCTGGCATGGCTGATGCCACTGGCACAGTGTTGATGATGGTGGCAGCCCTACATCCGCTGGAGGCAGCCCTGATGCCAGTTCACCTGTGTCTGGAACACGGGCCCATTTCGAGCCTGAGAAGTGTGGTGATGGTGACAGCCCCATGGTTGAGGAGGCGGTGGACAGCAGTATGGAGGATGCAGCATGACTGCCACCGAGCAGCAGGGGACCATGGAGGACACCACCAGCAGTGCCGCCACATCTGTGGAGGCAGTGCAGACACCTGTGGCTGAGTAGGGGCATCAAAGCAAGATCAGCCGGCTGCAGAGGACACTGCCATAGGATTGCTGAGCCCACTGAGTGCCTGTGGACTGGAGGACCATTTGGACGAGGCCGTCTGTGAGCTGCAGAACCAGCTGTCCCCACCAGCCTACATTGGGGACTACTGCCAGTCAGTGCTGTCCGGCCAGGGAAATCAGGCAGGAGCAGGGAACATCGTCAGGGCATGCAGGAGCACCACACCCAAGGCCCTAGAATTCTGTGGCTGCAGAATTTTGGACAGAACTTGCAACCTACAGCAGAACTTCTGCAGTGCTGCAGAACTCACTGTTCTTGGTGATTCTTTATTAATATTTCCATTTATTCAGAGAACCTTGTTCCCTTCCCTCTTTTATATCCAAAACTCGTCTATGCTCAGAATGTGATGTTATGAATGCTATAACATCATACATTAGCTAATAAAATGGCTGCATTCTGCCACAGAAATGAATAATCACTTCTGTACCACAGTTCCCACTGCCAGAGGTGGTGGCACAGCACATCAGGCATGGAGATATTTGCTCAACCCGCACTACTGCCTAATACAATTTTCAGTCTTGCATTATTACACTAGGGCCAACTTAAAACAAAACCTTGGCAATAGCATAGACCTGTTCAGTCCATACCTTACTTTGTACAAACTTATTTTTGCCTTTAAGGTATAGAGATGCTATCTGAAATGGATAACTGGTAACATGAATTAACATGTCATTTTAAGAAAAATAAAGTAATTATGCCCAGAAAAGTGGAATGTAATAATATGTATACCTATTGAAAGAACAGACCTGTTAAATAAATAATTGCACTGTCACGCCTTTTTTGCCAGGGTTATGATTACATATTGTCACTGATTGATAGAATCACCCAAAGGTTACGGAGAAATGTTATGTGCAGGGCCAGCTGTTGGGCCAGAGGGTAGCATGTTGTGTTCCGTGCGGCAACTCAGACTTAGAGATGAGCTCTTGGGAGCTGGCTGGGCAGCACAATGATTGAGAGAAACACATCACTGCTCTGAGCCTGGGAAGGTATGGCACAGTGTTCTGTCACATGGGGACACATTGTGATGGGCTGGAGAGCTTTATCTCACAATGGGTTCACATGCATGTCATGGCCTGATGGTGTTACGTTGTATGTCAAGGAAGCAGGCTGACATGAAAAATTAGTTTTGCAATATCTCCTTTATTCTGTTTATTCCATTTCAAAGGACTTGTATGAATGAGGATATAATTTCATGAAAATTCAAAAATATATATATGTGTGTGTGTGTGTGTACGTACACACACACACACACACACACAAACACACACAGTATCTCTCTCACTACACACACACACACACACACACACACGCATATTTGAATGTATGTTACAGTTTGCATATAAATATACATAAGTGATACACAGTGGGGACCTCATGAGTGGTATAGATAGCATGAGTATAGAAACACCTTGTTTATCACATAAGGTCCACTCTGCTTATTTCATTTATGCAATAGGCTAGGACCTTTAGGGGTAGATATTTTTTTTGCCTTTTTAGGTATAAAATAAATTCTGCAAGTCTGTTATTTTTAAACTTGTGTTACTGTACTTTCCACTATCCTGATTGCTATAACCACTGCCATGAAAGGGAAGTCAGGATGACAAGCTGACACTGTGATGTGGTAATTCATTTGTGCCATAGAGCTTCACAGAAATTACAAACCACCACTGCAGAAGTTCTGCGGCAAATGGTAGTCTTGCTGCAGAACTTGGTCTCAATGTGCCACAGAAAAGTAGGGCCTTGACCACACCTGCATGGAGCTGCAGCTGTCCAGCATTGCTGGCTGTCTGCAGGCATTCACTAGGGACTCATCGTCATGCATGGCTGGCCTGGGGATACCATAGGGCATCTGGCACTGTGCGAACACCAGGTGGTCATCATGGACCACCTCAGCACAGGCCTCAAAAACATGCTGGCACACCAGCAGCACCAAGATCGGTCATGGCCACAGCCATGCAGGCCATAGCATGTGCACTGAAGCCACTGCACCACCTGCAATACCTGGCCTAGCAGATGGCACCCCAGCTACTGCTCATTCCAGTACCCAGACACAGCCACCGGAGCAGGTTGCACCTTCACCCCACCCCGGCTCAGGTGTCAGTTGTGCCCCTCCACCAGTCATGCTGCGGTGCTGCAGGCCCAGCCAGGCACAGCCCACACTGACCCAGGCACAGGACAGTGGCATGGTGCAACCATAGTGATGCACTCAGGCATGCCAGCAACACAGGCACAGCCAGGCCGAGCCCCCACATGGTCCCACTGGAACAGGGTCAGGAACAGGGCACACACAGGGGGTGAGCACATCAAGAAGGGTGCTCATCAGGCTGCACAGGGCCTGAGGCGATCAGCATGTGATGGGAGATCACACCATGCAGCCCCGGCACAGCTGCTGTCACATGTGGTGCAGAGGCAAGTAGGCTTGCATGGGTGGAGGCACTGTGGAGCACCTGGGGGCACACACAGGCACACAGGGTGTGATGCCAGGGTGGGCTACCAGGGCATTGCACAGCCCACCAGACCAGCAGGGTCCCCACACCTTGGCACCCAATACCAGAGGGAGGTGCGAGGACAGCATGCATGTGGCAGGACGGCTGAGACATGCCCAGATGTCCTGTGCAGTTGGGGTTGGTTGGGTGGGTCTGCAATGGAGTGGTGGGCCATATGCATAGCAGTGGACACATGTATATGGGGGCAATCACAAGGTGTGTGTGTGCGTGTTTATGACTGTGAGCATGGGTGAGTGTGGGGGCATATGTGATGGGAAGGACTGGGGAGCACTGTGATTTGAGCACCTGTTGTGTATAATGCACCATGTCAAAAACCTTTCGACCTCATCCCTACGTTGTGTTGTCTGTTTGTCATTAGTGCAATGGTAGAGCTACAGGATACATGTTGGGTAGGTGTAGCCCCCATTGCAACAATGCCCTGCATGAGCCATGGCCGGTGGGCAGCTGCCTGCCACTGACCACACACCAGGCCATGCGCACACACACTGACACACACACACACACACAAAAGAGTCCTGCAAGCTATGGTGTTGCATGCAGGTGTACCCATACCCATTCTTCAGCTGCATTGCATCTGTAGAGCACGCAAGTGCGTAACATCAGGCAGGCCGCAACCCCATCGTCACAGTTGCCAAGCCACACATCTCTATCGCGAACGTAATTACCACCACGTGATAAAACAAGAATTGCGCATATGACAGAAGCGACATGCGATGCATGTGTGGTTGCAAGTAGCCAGGCCCAGGCACAGTGTACTTACAGGAGCTGCAGAGCTGAGTGCAGGACAGAGCAGGAACACTATAGTGCCAACCTGAGCAGGACAGGGACAGATATATTGTAGACTGGTGAATACTGGGCCACAGCAAGCCCCCCATACGGGACCCCTACTTCAACTGTCACAGACCTGAGGGACAGAAACAGGTATGGACCCTCCCAATGGTAGACACTGAGAGTTCTGACATGTTATGTGTAATGGCTGTGTACATTATCCAGGGCTGTGCTGTGGCATGGTTCCCAGGTAATGGGGCATGGACATCCACACACCACTGTGTGGCAGTCAGTTTACTGGACTTGCCACAAGTGTGGTTGGTAACATGTTACCTGAGTGGTACAACACTAACCCATGCAGGTAGGCCAAGCTTTACTGCGTCCATGCCTGTAGTGGTGGCAGTCATCCTATGGATGTGTCCACACCTGGATGGCACTGCCAGACCCCTACATGTAGGGACTATGAGGGACAGTGACCCATGGGATGGGGTCACTGCCCCTCACATTGGGAACATTGTCAGACCACAGAGGCCACCATGGTGTAGAGACATACACCGTGTAGTACGGGGTTGGGCGTGTTGTGTGGTGTCCAGGCAGTGGCCTGCAGGCACTGCACAGTGTCTGTGTGGGCAGCACACTGCCCATGGGGGATGCCGTGGTCCAGGGCACTGGGCTGGGGCATGGTGGAAGGCTCCCATGCTGAGGATGCCTGAGGTGTACGCCCATACCTCTGAGTCACACAGCAGGCACTACCCATGGCACAGGCAAGCATACTTGCTTGGCACAGTCCCAGGTCACACCCCTCAATGACACTTGCAGTACAGGGCTGGCCTGCTGCAGTCACGGCTATCCAAGTGGTCCTCATGTTGTTCACACAGCTGCCACGGCTGGGTGGGGTTGGAACCACACTGCCATGCAGGCTATGGGTGTGGCCATGTAGTCCACATCACGTTACTGCTGAGCACACCCAGTGGCATGGTGTACACAGGCCCTGGAACAGATTTCACTGGTCAGATGGCTGGGACCCTGGTGTTGGCCGCCCTGTCCCTGGGATGTGCTGTGGGAGGGTGGGGGTATGGGCTTGTCTGAGTGGCACGTCCCACACTGTGCGTGGTACACATTCCACCATGGGTGTGCCTTACTGTGGGTGCTCAGGGATGGTTGTATCGGCACAGGTCAGTATTGTGTTCAGGGCAGGCACTAATGACTGTCATGGTGTGTGGTGTGCAGGTGTACCCTCACGCCTCGGTGTTTGGGCATGGGCCACAGCAGGGTGCGTTAATCACCGGAGACAGGGGGCAGTGACTAGAACTACACATGCCATGGTGGGCATTGCTGCTTCACTATGATGGCATGTTGTACTACAGGGTCACATAGGCATGTCATGGACCGTTCTGTATGTGTGGTACACTAGTCCTGTGTCATAGGCATAGTTTCACGGACAGTGTACCAGCTGGCCCTCCTGGGTACCACGGAGTGGCTTGGATGGGTCACGGGATGCTGAGCTGGGTTTCCAAATGGCACCCATACCAGACCACCCAGGCAGTGCCACGCTGCTATCATGGCTTTCTGCACTGGCTTTATCATGCTGGGAGACGAGCTACACCACTGTGGTGCACAGGCCCCTTGGTGCTGGCCCAGCTGTGTTCAATGCCGCTGGCATGGCTGGTGAGGATGCCCCCAGTCAGTGCTGCCACAGAATGGTGCACCATCAAGTGGGTGGCCCATGGTCATGGGTGCAGCCAGGAATGTAGGCATGTACATGGGTCTGTTTCAGTTGGCCCTGTTGGTCTCAGCTGTCCTACAGTACACTGTTCACCATAGCCATGCCCCATCCACCAGTCCATGGGCATGGTACAGCACCTATCACCTGCAGCTCCACATGGGGTACAGCTGCACATCAATGCCCAGGGGCATAGCCCACTGTCATGCCATGTGCAAGTCTGTTCCACTGCTCAGGCATGCCATGCATATGCAGGCAGTGTCCACGCTCATGATGTGTGCATTCCAATGTTGGTACAGGTGCTGCCTGTGGGCCTGGGCCACGGATGTGCAGAGGTGCCACTGTGCTGTCAGCTGTGGACAGGACCTAGTACCAAGGCCCAGTCATGCGGTCTGCACATGCCACTGGCTGCGACACCCCCATGCATGGCTGCCCACGGTTGCACTACTGTGCACACCTGCCTCCACACCACATCCAGGTGCTGTATGACCACTGGCCCAAGGTGTGTGGGAATAGCACCAGCAACCTATGGCCATGTTGCCAGCCCCAGGGCGGATTGGTATAGGGGCATGTGGCACTGGTGTGCACCTTGGCTGTTGGGTGCACCATTACCTGTGTCTGCCCCACCCCAGGCCAGGGTACACAGAGGTCTCCATGGGCCATGGCCACACATGCCCATGCCCAGGAAGCCCACCTGGTCCAGTGTGACATGGGCACCACTGGGATGGTACACGTGCCCACACTTCACCTCGACATGTGCACCTGACACGCTGGGTCCATGGCCCTGTCACACTGTCACTGTGCCACTGTAACAGGGATGCATGTCTGTGTGGTGAGGGTGTGTCACTGCAGTGGTGGGCTGCCCCACATGTTGGCCTGTGTGCGTGATCCATTCCTGCTACTATATCCTTCCATGTAGCGCCTTCCATGCCTGTGCGCCACGTGATGGCTCATATGCCAGCTGTCCCATGGGCCACATCTGGGCCTCCACATTACTTAAACTGTGAGGGGCAACACAGCTCATTGCCAGTGCCAGACACACAGGTGCATGGCTGCATGCCTGGCTGGCTGTGTACCACTGTCCCTGTACCACACACCACATGTTATGCCTGTCGGTACACAATGGCGGCCTGTCTGCATTGCCACCCGCTGTCATTGCCGGCATGCACCTGGCCACATCCACCATGTGCAGGGTCAGTCATGGCAGGGTGTCCTGGGCCATCCAGGGCCATGCGGGACATACCTGTGGGAGGAAGACAGTGGTGGGGTTGCAGCACCTCAGGCAGCTGGCACAGTGGCATGCTCGACTGTGTACTGACCCATGCCCATTCCCTCCCTAGCTCCACAGTGGACACATAAGGGTCCTCCGTGAGTATATGCCGTTGCTCAACAGGCATATTACCAATACCTGTAGAGCACTGTGTACCTGACATTGTTGTTCTCTCTCCCCACTGTAGGATTCAGCTCCGCCACAAAGGCCCAACGAGGTTCACGCTGCCACACCACAGCTGCTCTGGGGTCACTGACTGTGCCACAGGCTTATGTTGCTCTGTTCTTTCTCCATCCAGGTATGCCTTGAGATCCATCAGCACCACCCACTCCAGTCACCACGGTGCATGGTCCAGGTAGGTATCTGTCATTCCCATGCCCGCACCCACGGTTGGCTTTGGGACTGCCCATGGGCACCTGGTGGTTGTGGCCGTGTGCTGCTCCACATGGGGGTGGTAGTGGCCATGTGGCAGGGCTGCATGTGCACTCCACGCCCACACCATGCAGGGTAGAGTTCTGTATTGGTGCACTGTGGTCACTGTGTGCAGCAGTGTGTGCCTGGCCTCGCATGGAACTGCTCAGCCTTCCACACCTCATGCTGTGCCTGTCATTTGTGCCGGGTTCACCTCCTGAGATGGTGGCCCACAGTTGCAACCTGTGGCCTGGCCCTGCCCATGTCCCATGGCCAGTATCTAGTGTTGCGCATGGTGAGTGTGGGTGGCCAGCACATCCATGGTGACATTGTGTAGTGATGCGTGGCCATTCCTTCCCCTGTTACAGGTGCCACACAGAGGACCATTATGTCTTCAGGGTCATCCTCAACCTCAGCGGGCATGCCCCAAACTTCACCCTCCTTGAGACAGCCCTGCTGGTCAACTGCATTCAGCAATGGGATGGGACGCTACTGCCACCTGGGTGCTGGAGGAGCAGTGCCGTGAAGCGTGGCGTGTGTGGACAGCCATCAGAGCAAGCATGGCAGAGATGATAGGGACACACTGGACCATCTGCCAGCTGACACACTGCTGGCAGGACCTGTCATGGAAGGAGGCTGGGATCCTGCAGTGGATGCTCTGCATGGCATGGCGAGGGACATGGACATGGGTCTGGGCATGTCCCAAGTGATGGTATGTATACCTACAGCTGTTCATCTGTTTCAGCAGTGCTGGGCATGGTGGCCATGGTGCGTGGTGCCTCACACACACTCACCTGTACCTTCACCCCACAGGTTCCACTGACATGACCCACAGTGTGCAGCAGATCTGCATCGGCAGGCTCAGGCAGGAGGCGCTTCACTGGAGGTCAGGTAAGTACACATTGATCCCCTATGCCATGGCTAAGTCAGGCGGCCACATTGTGGCTCATGCTGCACCCTCACATTGATTGCCTGTGTGTGTATGCCCCCTGTCTGGGCCCGGCATTGACCGCATCCTTTACATCTCTACAGGTGTTCATAGCAGGCTGCCACAGTGGCAGAGGGCCCTGCTGAGGGTTATGGACAAGAGAAGGCTCTGCGATGCAGCAGAGTACCTGCTGTGCTCCTGGCACAAGCAGCGGAGGGCCAGGGTACTACCACCCACCTCATCCTCCACCTCCTCCTCCTCCACCTCCTCCACAGTAGCAGCATCTGATGGGGACCTGGCCACAATCAACACACAGCCAGTTCAGAGGGACCCCACTGATGCTGGGCAACAGGGGCTGGAACAGCCACAGACACTTAGCCTGGCCACAGAGGGTGCAGTTGTAGCTGATGGGAACTGGGCCATGGCCGTGCCACCAACTGGGATGCTGATGAATATGTTGCAGCACAAGCAGGCAAAATGCCCCACTGCCTAACGCTGCACCATGCGCTGTTGGCCCTGCAGCAGGGGACACTGAACCATGGCAGGTGAAGCCATGCCAGGATGCAGCAGGGGAGGCGTTGCCTGTTGTGCCTCCGTGGCCTGGAATTGATCCTGTGCAGGGTGGGGCTTGGACCAGAGCACCTTGTGGTCCTGGTGTCAGCCATATTGCAGGACATTGGGTACCTCCATGGGTCAGTGGGCTCCTTCCTCACTGAACTGCAGTGGACCTAGGTCCCATGGGTCTGCAACATCTGGATATGGGTGGGGCTGTATTTGTGGGTGGGCTTGTATATGGGGTGGTTGGTATTGGTGGGTGCGACTGAACATATGGGTGTTGTGGGTTGTCATCGGATGGGTGGGGCAACTTATTCATGTTGATTGTTGTGGGTGGGATTGCTTTGGTTGTTGGGCCTGTGTTGGGTTGTTTGTGGGTGCAGGTTGGTGTTCAGGGTTCTTGCGGGTGGCTGTTTGGGTTTGGGTTTACTGTTTTGTTTCTGGATGTCACTGTTGCCTGTTTTCATCCACATCCCCTTCCATTGTTACCCTGCCTTCCTGCCTTCCTTGGATACTCTCTGTCTTATTTCCCTGTACCTGATGTTTACATTAAACCTTTTGCCATACACACTGTGTCTCTGTGTCTGTTCCAGGTGTGCGTGGCTGTGTGTGTGTGTGTGTGTGTGTCTGTTGCCATGCACAGGGATGCACACTGGTGGTGGTGTCTGCTGTCCCCAGTGTTCCCTCCTGTGCATCAGGTTGATGTGCCATTTGTGCTGCTCACAGCCCAGGTCACTGTCCCCAGACCACATTTGCATGGTATCCTGTGTGCTGCAGGTCACCATTCATTCTATGGCATCCATGCCACTTCACTGTACCTCCCAGCTGTGTGGTGGCATGGTGCCTGTGCTGCGCCCTTCCACCTCAGGGTACCATTGTTCCCTGCAGGTGGCACAACTGGCACAGACATTGGTGTGTCTCACCACTATTTGTTCACTGGTCTGTGCCACCCAGTGCTGTGTCCCTGTCGTGCTTTCACTGTTTACATGTATCAGTGGGCATTGCAGGAGCATTGTACCTTGTGGTGCCATCATCCCAGCATTGTGCCTGTGGCCTCTGTGCACCTTTGTACCCTGTGCCACACTGCTCATGTGCCTGCCTTCCTCGCACACTCTGTGTCTTATTTCCCATGGTGTGTTGCTGTGTGTCCAACCTCTGTCCCTGCTCCTTTATATGTTGTGTAAGTTACATCTGCTCCCACCTGTGTATGTTATGCCAGCTGGTCATGGTGTATGTTGTGGCACTGCTGCATCTAGAATCTTGCCATGGTGTTTTTCTTCCCTTTTCTTGGCATATGTGCAGTTGCACATTGGCGTACCTGTGATTTGTTGCAACTGAGACGTAAGTCATAATCATGATTGATTGCTTCAATGCGCATCTCGCATTGTAGAATTGCATTTGGCACATTTGCAGGTCTTATTATGCATTTACGCCATTTTCAAGCATGCATCTGCATTGAGCTTTGGAGTATGCTTTCAGAATCGGGCTCTATATTTTAAAATGTAAGTAACATATCTTACTGTTACTCATACTCAGGGCACATGAATAGTTTATTTTGCCATAGATGTTTTCAATCAATCAATCAATCAATCAATCAATATCTTTATTTATCCAGGCGGACACCACTGGGCAAGCTCATTTACAAGGTGGACTTGCAACATACATGCAGTAATACATTTAAGAAATTGGTACATTCAAGGAGCACAGATTAATTACAGTAATACATTTACACAATGGATACATTTAAGGGATCACTGGTTAATTACAGTGGTGGAACATAACTCATTTACAAGTTAGACCTGCAACATACATGCAGTAATACATTTAAGAAATTGGTATATTCAAGGAGCACAGATTAATTACAGTAATACATTAAAACAATGGATACATTTAAGGGATCACAGGTTAATTACAGTG
The DNA here is from genome assembly GCA_016271365.2 of Neoceratodus forsteri. Lineage (NCBI taxonomy): Eukaryota > Metazoa > Chordata > Ceratodontiformes > Ceratodontidae > Neoceratodus > Neoceratodus forsteri. Next base: position 1,026,890,025 of record CM028129.1, read on the forward strand.
GTTGGAAACATATCATATGACAGAGTAGGAACTCTAGACCTTACAAAATCAATGGGGCCAGTCCGTTAGTAAGGTATAGTGGTCAGCCAAAGTAGTGCAAGTGCATAGTTTAGTATCGAAGCAAGCAGGTCCTGCGGGAATAATCGACCTTGGTGATGGACAGGAGTGGGAATTGGAGTTGAGATCACTAGAGGAAAATGGAAGTGCTAAGAAAAAAACAAATTTAATGGTAAGGGCTAATTAGGCATGTGCGTAGCAGCAGCATTTTCAGTGATGTCATTACGATATAGCTTTTAAATGTGACAAGACTAATAGGTGATCTTAGTTTTAAGGATTTCTGGAGCTTGTTCCAGAGCGAAGGAGCATGAAACTTATAGCGTTCTCCCAAGTAGAAATGCGCCTAGGTGTTCGTAGGAAATTATGGAACAGTTTCTAAGGGCATAGCTTCCAGCAGCGATAGAGGTTAGGCAATCAGCAATATATTGGGGAGTTTTCCTATAATAGATCTAAACATCCAGAGGGCAGCGTTCATGTTCGCCTATATTGTAATGAAGTCCAGCCTACAGCCTCAGATAGGAGAGCAATGATGAATGGTATGAGAAAGGTCTGATATGAAGCGTAAGGTTCTGTGGTACAGTGTATCCAGTTTCCTAAGGTAGGAGGCAGAGCAGCTGCTATATATGAGGTCAGTATAGTCAATTATTGAGAGGAACATTGATTGGACTAGTAGCCTCTTAGCTTCAGTGGTTAGCAGCCGTCTTATTCTGTAGAGAAGACCAAGCCTTTGTCTTAGCTTCCTCAGCAGGTCATCCAGATGGTCTGTAAAGGAGAGTTTGTAGTCAATCCAAACACCCAAATATTTAAATTTCATAACATATTCAAGGTTTTCTCCCAGAATCATGGAGATGGGGGTGTACCAGTTGCTGCTGGATAGGAGAGGTGACATACAGGTGAGAGTAACATGGCTTTGGTTTTCTTTGCATTGAAGTAACTTTCTTCTAAGGAGTTGCAGTTGCAGGTCAAAGTTTTTTGAAGGCCTGCGCTTGCAGATTCTGGAGTAGGGCGGCTTAGGTAGAGCACTGTGTCATCAGCAAACAGATGGATACTTGCCTCTTTAACGTCAGTGTCTATATTATTGATATAGATGGCAAATAATAGTGGTCCCAGGATGGAGCCCTGGGAGACCCCCTTAATAGCAGAGTGGGTGAGGCTCGCCTTCAGCCTTTACCTGTCGGACAGGTAGTTTGCGAAACCAGCTTAAGGAGGTGGGGTCCAATCCTATTGATTCTAGTGAGGAGAGGAGAAACAGTGGTCTACCGTGTCAAATGCTTTACTTAGATCAAGGAATACAGCACAGACATACTTCTTACAGTCTAAATCTTGTTGCCAATCATTTGTTACCTTGGCTAGTGCTGAGATTGTCCTATGCTAAGATCTGAACCCAGATTGGAGAGGTTTAAAATGTTGTATTGTCAATAAAGGATCTCAGCTGGGAGTTCACGATTTTTCCAAGAGTTTCAAGAGAATGGAGAGAGGAAGATTGGCCTATAATTGTTTAGGTCACAGGGATCTCCAGATTTGAATAACAGGATAACATGAGCAGTTTTCCATATTTGGGGTAGGGTTCCTTGAGACAGTGACAAGTTAAATAGGTGCATAACTGGACGTGCAAGAATGTGGTAAGCTAGTTTCAGAAAATAGGGCTCTACGTTGTCTGCCTTTCTTAGAGTCCAATTGTAGAAGCAGATCTTCCACCTCCTTAAGGAGACAGGGAGGAAGGAAAAGTCTGGCATGTGGAACCAGATTTAGTAGGTTGAACACTGGGGAGGGGCAGTTTTCTTGCAGGAGAATAATCGAAGCTGAACCTGCCATGGCAAAATGAGTTAAATGCTTGCAGTATCTCGTTTTACCATTTAGTACTGTATTGCCTGAAAGGACCTTGGAGCGAAGAGTTGTTTGTGACATGTGTCTGGACACTCTTTAGTGTGACCCAGAATTTGGAGGGCTGATTTGAGGTTTTGTTAAGTTCAGTACGGAAGAAGCTAGCTTTGGTCACTCTGATCATCTTGGTGCAGCTGTTCCTGGCTAATCCTGGTTATTACAGGCACACTGAACACACAGATTCAGTATAGCTACTGAAAGCTGACAGTATCCCTTTAATATGTGCAGTGCTCATGCACTGCATTGATAAAGTTTCCAGACAGCTGCAAAGTAAAGTAAGCTGAAACTGAATAGCAGCTAGAAGGAAACCATTAGGAAACGTTTATTAATTCATTGCAGTGAGCAGTGCACATTAAGCAATTCACTGAAAATGCTAAACCAGTGAGTTGGCGGACAGTTTAATAAGACTTGTACTGTGTGTTATACTGAAATATATATGTTCAATTGTATATATATATATATATATATATATATATATATATATATATATATTATTAGGTAGTATTTACGTATCACAACAATTAGAAAGTGCAGTTCGGTGGCTCAGTGATAAGTGTAAAAATTGCTAATCTACATTCCCCACTATCTAGATCAGTTTCAGCCTTATGCATGTCATTGTTGATTTACATGAGGTGTCTAGTGGCAACCTCCTCAACACCCTCCAGTGTCTCTCGAAGCCTGACAAGAAGAACATGGTCCCTCAATGTTTTTTTTAATCTGTAAAGAGGTCCATTGCTGTTGCAACCCCACATCCCCAGATGCCCTTATACATCTTCACTCACTGGAACAGATCCCAGTATGAAGATCCACTGTCCCATGGAAGACAGATCTTGCTGCTGGAACCAGTGACTGCTATTTGAGAAATAAGGTAAGGGTAATTGAAAACCAAGTGAAATACACTGAACTGCACTAACCGTATTTCTTATATACCTGTAGCAGTCCTCAGTTCCAGCTGCAAGATGTGTTTTCGATGAGAGTGTACCTTCTCCCTGGGATCTGTTCAGTGAGTAAGGTGTGTGGCAGAGTCTGGGAGAGTGGGTGGTTGGTGCCCGTGGGAGGTTGGGCTGGGAGGTGGAGTCACATCACCACCCAGTCTGCCCTATTAACCCATATCTAGTGTGAGGCCCCATACCCAAACTGAACCATTGAGCCCCCTTGCCTCCAGGATACCCCAGTGTCTATCCCACCTTTTAAAATTCTGTGACCATTTTAGCCCCTACTACCTCTCTGGTAGGCTATTACAGACATCCACTACCCTCTCTGTGAAAAAATGTTTTCCACATTTCCCAGAGCCTTCCCCTGCTAACTTCATTTTGTGCCCCTTGACCTTGGAGCATCTTTTACTTTGGAAGAAGCTTCCTTCCTGTACTCTGTTTATACCGGTGATATATTTGTATGTCTCAATCATGTCCCCTCCTTCTTAACTCCAGTGAATACATTAATTAGCTCCTTTAGTCTTTTCTCATAGGTCTTATCCACAGGCCCTAGACCATTTACTCACTCTCCTCTTAAGTACCTCCACCCTGTTTATGTTCTTTGTCAGATGGGGCCTCCAGAACTGGATGCAATATTTGAGGTGCAGTCTCATGAGTGTCTTACACAGGGCAAGATGGCCTCCTCTTTCTACTCGTGATACCCTCTCTAGTATCCAAACATCTGGCCAGCCTTTCCATCCATCTTATTGCATTGCCTACTTTCTCTTAGGTCCTCTAAGTTGATAACTCACAGATCGCTTTCCTGCTTTGTGACTGTCAGTGCCTCCCAACCTAGTTGGTACTTTGCCCCAGGTTCTTGTGCCCTATGTGCATGATCTGGCACATCTTTGCATGGAATCCAAGCTGTCATTCTTCATACTGTTTCTACAGTTTTATAAGTTATTTCCTCATTCTTTCACCACCCTCCGGCATGCCTACCCACTGCATACCTTTGTGTCATCTGTGAAGGGCATACCTTCCCCTCAGTCTCTCTGCAATGTCCCCAATAAAGACATTGAAGAGGACCGACCTGATCACTGACCACTGTGGCACCTTGCTCATCCTTTCTCCCTCTCCAGAATACTCCCTGTTTACCAGAACCCCTGACTTATGCCATTTAAGTAGTCCTCTACCCACAGATCTATTTGAGGATCGACCCTTAGGTTGTGCAGTTTGTTAATCATCCTTCTATGGGGACAGTGTTGAAGGCCTTTCCAAAGTCCAAATGGGCGCATCCACTGCACCTCCCAGGTTTACTACCTTAGTTACCCAGTCATGTCACAGACTGGTATAATGAGATAGTGCAAAACAGAGTGCTTATCCTAAATACAGTAAAAGTTAGGATTAGAAGTATAAGTGAATAAATGCCATATAAGAAAGCATATGTGTGTTAGTGTATATGTGTGTGTGTGTGTGTGTGTGTGTGTGTGTGTGTGGAAAGTGCACTGCTATATTATACTGGAATATATATGCATATATGTGTAAATGTATTAGTTAGCGTGTGTATCACAGCAATTAGAAACTGCAGTTAGGTAGCTCAGTGTTGAGTGCAAAAATTGCTTGCTTCACATTTCTCACTGCTCACAATATCATTATTTTGCAGCCATATTGGCTCTTGCTAGAGGTTGTTTGAAACAGCAGCAGCCTCTCTCAGATCAGCTGCACCTCCTGTACCTGCTTCAGCAATGCCCACCATGGGTATAATTTTTTAAATAGCAGCAGTCTCATTCATAGCAGCTGTGTCTTTCACATCTGCCTCATCAATGTCCACCATAGGTATAATTTTGGAAACAGAAACAGGCTCCATCAGAGCAGCTGCACTCTTGTACCTACCTCAGCAATGTCCACTATGGGTATATTCTTTTCAAACAGCAGCAGGCTCATTCATAGCAGCTGGGCATCTTGTACCTGCCACAGCAATGCCCACGATGTGTTAATTTTGGAATCAGTAGCAGGATCTGTTAGAGCACCTGCACCTCATCTATGTGCCTCAGCAATGTCTGCCATGAGTATAATTTTAAGAAATAGCAGCAGGCTCAATCAGAGCAGCTGTACCTCTTGTACTGCTTCAACAATGCGTACCATGAGTATAGTTTTGAAACCTAGCAAACAATGTTATTCAGTCATAAAATTATATTATTTCACTAAATGCTGAGAGAGACAGCATAGCTGACTATGTCAGAATAGTAACTGAAAGGGCTCAGGGCACCTAATAAACAATGTAATAGCATACAGCCTGTAGTCAAACATAGTCTTTACATTTTGTTATTGTCAGGGTAGGGTAACAGGGTAGTAGAATGATTAGGATAGTAACTATCCAACCTAACCAACTACCCATTTTCATTGGGGTATTTTAGGGCAATTTAGGGTAGTTTAGAGGTACCCATGGGTAGTATTTAGGTAGGGTATTTCACTACCCTCCCATGCCTAGATACAATTATACTTTCTCAAAAGGTAAGAAATTTATATATAAAGCACTTTTTTACAGTTCTTTTCCTTCCTGTCATGGCCTGTGGAGCCTCTCTCAGGCATCCTGCCTGTTTCTCTTGCCTTAGGTTCTCTCAGCCTAAGCCTCCTCTCTCTCCCCCTCCTCCCACAGCCAGTACCCCAGCTTAACCCCTCTGGGGTGGGGCTGCCCTTCTCTTTAGGTGCTCTTACAAGTCAGACCCTGGTTGAGGGGAGGCCGGGCAGAGGAACTGGAATGCGGGTGAGAGGAATCCAGCAATGGGCATGGGGTCATGTGCCATCACCTACAGACCTGGGCTTTTCCATGTTCTGGTGCTCTCCTTGACCCCCTTGTGTGGGCACCCTGATGTCATGGTGCATGGCAACCCTGTTGACATCAACCATGCTATTTAACATGCTGTCTTGCTTACTGCAGTGCCCTCGATCTCCACTGGGAGCTGCTGGTACACCAGACAAACCCCAACCCCCGAGGGAGGAGAGCAGCACTGCAGGTGCTCTATCCTTGTCCCGTCCCTGCCGACCCCAGCACCCGAGCTCTCTCCCAAACTTAGGTCACCAGTATGGTGCAAGATGTGGCATCCAGCACCTCAACCCTCAGTGCCACCGTGCCAGACAGAAAAACAATTTGTTAAAGCACCAGTTAAGTTAAAACACCACAAGTAGGAAATGTGATATTACAGTTCCTAACCCTAACACCACCCGCACCCTGCAGGCAGCAATATGAAAAAAACATTAGAGTTTCACTTCTGCATCTTCACAAATCATTTGTGGGATTTACCTTGAGCTTGGCAACCCTAAAGCTCACCCAATTCTCATACACTCTATACATCTCAGCTTATTTACCTGATGGAATGGTGTGAGGTGTTATGGGTGACAACCCAAGGTACTCCCCTCACCTGATTTGCAAAAGATGCAGGATAGGTGAAAATCATAATGTTTTTCTGTTGCTGTCACCAGGGGTGGAAATCAGAGCCTTAGGTTGGGAACCCTTGCATCACATTTCCTAAGCTTGTTTCTTTAACCCTAACTTGTGCATTAACAAAGTTTTCTGTAATGAACATATATATTTTGTAATGAACATATATATATATATAAGCAAGCTAAAAGACATCAAACCTCAGCACAAAAGCACCGTGGCAAGGGTTACTGAAAGGGAATTGGCAACAAAGCCAGGTTTCAAAGAAATACAAAATCACATACCCAAAAGTGCAGAACACCATGGGATATACTGTATATGCAAATACAGTAACCATGAACATTTGGGCTGGTTCTGCTTCTTGCAGGAAAGCATGGTGCCAAAGGGCTCTCTCACACAATCTGTAAATGGGGAGAGTGGAAGACATAGACCAGTGTTTCATACTGCAATGGACTCATCAGTATGCCTCATCTTATACACCCAGGGAAAATGAATGTGGTCTTAATGGTTTGGGTAAATAGTGGGCCCAACACAACACAGTAATCCAAAAGACAAAGAAGCTCAGCACAAAAGCACTGCAGCAAGGGTTACCTGGCTTTAGGCCACCATTCCTCCAAACTGCACAAAATTGTCTTTTAAGTCCAGGCATTATAGGGAACACTGAAAACAGATTGTGGAGAAGATGAGGAAAACTGGACAATTCAAATGGCTTAAACAGTTCTGTAATAAAGGAAGGACCAGAATATTGACATACATTGAAAGAAGAAGAACTCACTCCATCCATCAAATGGGATGATCATACTCAAATGTATCATGTAACTAGGGCCCCTAGTGCTCTGGGGCAAGTTGTTCTGATTTCTGCAGCAGGGCTCCAAGATTTCTGCAGCAGCATTTTTTTGCTTTCTGAGGCATGATTTATTTATTTCTGTTGCAGAGTGCAGTCCTGCCTTGTAAGCAATTATACCCAACAGGTGGGTGGGTGGTATTGGGAATACTGAACTGCCTATGCTGCAGGTGGAAGGATCTTATAGCCCTGGAAGGTCAGGTATTCCCCAATACTGACCACCCTGGAGGGTATTACTGCACTTAGAAAATGGACACTGTAAAAAATAAGTTTAATAAAAAAGTTAGTAAAAAAATTATTTAAAGCACATTTTGTAATAAAGTAGTTACTTCACCTGCACAGGTTTTGTCCTACTGGGCGCTGTAATTTGCACACACACAAAAAAAAAAACATGACCCTACCAATGTACAGTTTGTGAAAGGAGCTAGGCCAAAGTGCTACTGTAAGGCTGTGAGAGGTGGTAGTTGAAGGCTCCATTTCCATGTTCGAAGGCCAGTGCCAAGATTAAAGTGGAGTAGTGGCTCAATGGTGAAGTGCTATTGAAAGTGGGGTGGAATGGGAGCATTGTTGAAGGTCCTGTTCCCATGTCTGAAGCCCAGCACCGAAATAAAGAGGAGTTGTGGCTCATTGTTTTTAGGTTTTTTTTTTTCTATTGGTTTCAATATGAAGGCACAGCTCCCAACCCATCCATCCTGAACCCACAGCCAGCAACAGTAGTGTGGCACACAGTCCTTGAGGCTCTGAGATGACACAAACTACTGTAGCTAAACACAACAGTCTAACTGGACTGCTCACTCAATTCAGTAAATGATTTTAAATCCAAGAAAAATTGCATAGTGAGTTGAGCAAGCAAGAGACCAAGAGTAACAGAAAGAGAGAGTGAGTTATAGCGGTGGTCCATAAAACAAGGAAACTACCAGTGCTGTTAGATTAGCCGTGATTGTGTTATATGTTTCTTCAATCAGTACAATCAGCCTGAGGCACGGTGCAAACAATCTGATGTGTGGTGGAAGCTAAAGAATAAATTAAGCTTGTGAGAGGAAAGGTAGTTTTCTGTTTTATGGCATTTTTGATGGAGGAGGAGATGGAGTTCTTAGCAGGCAACTCAGATGGGCTAAAGCGATCAGGAGACTGGTGTGGGGATTGGTGGCAGACTTCACTCCCCAGATCTGAAGATGCATTACAGGGTAGCTATAATTAATAAATCTGGTGGCTTTTGAGGGGCGGAGCCACAACTTGCTAGGTTAGATTTCATTAGTTGGCTGTGGCTGGAAATGTAGTAGGCATGTTCTGTTTCTTAGAAGTAGGCAGTTTATGGGTTTTGTTTTCATTTATTGAAGAAACTGAGGGTGTGCCACCGATCAACTCGCCACTAAGTGGGAAATAAAATGGCGGTTGGCAACTTTGAAAATTTAGGGTGCCTAGGAACACCCTAAGTAATGGGCACCCAAATTGGCACTGTTTTAACTGGCATCTATTGAAAAATAAATGCATGCCTGGCATGGCCTTCAGCCAATTAACATATATTATTTTTCAAGCCCATTTTCTAATGGCTAGTATAATATGATGTCATTAATGACATCACATGCTGAGCACTTGAAGAAGGGCTTCAGGATAAAGGAGATGGGGAAAGGAGCTGGGCACTATTTGAATGCAAATTCACCAAGAATGATGAATTCTGTAGCAATATTCTGTGGCATGATGCAAATTCTGCAGAAAATTCAGCAACTGCAGAACTGTAGAGTTCAAGAAGCCTTGCATATAACTAGAGGATTCAGTGAGAAGACCAAATCATTGTCATATTGTCATCCTAGCTAAGCAATTTGTTTTCAGGCTGTACATACACAAGGTTAAGTCCTTCTTCAAGTCTGAGCCTTACCATGAGTACAATGATTGAGCAGATACCTTGGAAAAAGATGGTGCTCATGGGGCGTAATGGACTATACAGACTCCCCACTGAGGCCCACACAGGGCCTCACACAGAAGGAACAAAGTGGTCCCCTGGACTTGACTGCAATACAAATGGTAGATCTAGAGATAAAGAGGTATCTCAATATCTCTCAAAGGAAACAGAAACAGAAATGTCTTTGATTAACCCATTCAAAGACATTCTGACAACCTCCTCCTCTCAAACTATGGGTAGTTCCTAGTCACTCTGGTTAGAATTTATCCATCAGGTCCATGATACCCCTACAGGTGGACATCAGGAGGCAAACAGGACATTACAGAAACTCAAAACCATGGGCTGGTGGCCTGGTATGACAACTGATGTCCAACATTAAGTGGACAATTGCATTACCTGTGCTCAGAACAATACTATCCCTGGGAAGAAAAATACAGACTACTCCCACAGAGGCCATCAGGCCCTGGAATGCAATTCAGATTCATTTCATTGGGCCCTTGTCCACCACTCAGTAAAAGAAAAGTATGCACTTTTGATCACTGACCTTTTCTGAAAATGGGTAGACACCTTCCTGTATAGAGCAAATGACAAAAGTCACTGCCAAAACTCTAGTAGATCAATTATTTACCATGCCAGGCCTACTCCTCAAGGTAGACTCTGATAATGGGATTAGTTTCAAAGGAGAACTAATGCAAAATGTTTGGAGTTATTGGGAGTTAGCCAGATGCTCAATATTGCTTACCACTCCCAGTCCTCTGGACAGGTAGAGACAACCGACAGACAGATCAAGCTAATGTGTAAATTTACAAACAAGAACAATAAAAGTTGGGACACTCTATTGCCCTTACTGCTGATGGCAATCAGAGCCACTCCAGCTGCAACAACCCTTCGAGATGATGTCTGGTAGACAAATGAGACTACCAAAACATCTGTGAATCGATCTGAATACCCCAACCACAGACAGGGTGTTGGTGGACACATATGTTGCACAACTGAAGTACAATCTTGTCCAGACTCACCTTTTGCTGCTAAAAACTTGGGTCAGACCCAACAGCAATCAAAATTCTCCCACCAGCCCATCCATTTGCTAACAAATGAATAGATCCCTATGGTATCATCAACAAATTGAGCCCTGCTGTCTACAAGTATAACTAACAGACTGCAATAAACCTATAAACAAATGGTATGATACCAATCAACTGAGACTGTATAAAAGTGATTAATGCTCCTTCCCTGAATGGAGGAGGAGACCTGTCCTCTAATCTGTTAATTTCTTTGTTTTCAGAAATAAAATTAATCTCACTAATTCCTTGCCTGATTCTGGGTATCTGTAACACAGTCTCACAACCAGATCCAGTGCAATTATATCCAGAGAAACGTTGAAATATCTTGTGACAGCTCTTGGACCTCTGAGCTGGGTCAATGCCTATTTCCAACACCACCTTCTGAACCAAAGGTGACCATCCAACTCCATCTACCTACATGACTGTTCCAGAGGGAAGAGATGCATATCTTAATGCCATGGTGGTCTCTCCAGACAGCTCAACTCTCCAAATTGAATGGACAACTGGTGTTTCCCAGAACAAGAAATTCCAGTCACCTGCCTTGCCAAAGAAACTTTTCAAGGCTGGCCCAACACTTGTATTTGCCCCAGATAGAACTTTGTGCCTACACCAAGTCAATTAATGCTATACAGGCCTCTACAACCTCACAGCAATGATGAGCCCAAACTTCAGTTACCAGTTTCCCAACACCACCATTCGCAAAACCTGTGTCAACCAAACCATTGCAACAGCTGCTCTTTTTCTTATAGTCATCCCACCATCCATAAATGACTCTTTAAAATATACAATCCTGGAGCAAGGTCCATCCAGTGGCCAGGTCGCCACCTCCATCCTTGGGACACTCTTTAACAATGTTCAATTTATGCTTGTTCCTGTAGTTTTGAACCTCACACATTGGAACATGGCTGAGTCTGGCCATTACTCCACAACTAGTGTGCCCACATTTCACACTGTAATGCTGGTAGATTTAAAGATAGACTATCAGACACATGCACAAGACCCTGTAGCTGGGCATCACACTATGGAACACAGAGGAGTGTTCGCCCCAAATGCCCTAAGAGGAATCTGGGATTTTCAGATGATGCAGGCATAATCAGTACTGTTACAGGTATGTTTGTATCTGGATGTCAGTTAGGAACAGAGCTAAGTTGGCTAACATTTGTAGGCATAGTAAATTATTTAGCAGTAAGTTATCACAAGGTGTCATATGGCCCATGCTACATGGTATAGATGGTTTATCTCAGCAGGAAAGATTCAGTATATAACATGCACGAAATGTATTTTTTATTTATTGGAATCACAGATTAACACCTTTGAGAACAAGCTCATTACATAGGTTCCACGTCAGAATCAAGACAAACAAATATGTTACAGGAAACAGTAGTCAAACAGTATACATTTACAGTATGTCCATTACAGTAGAACACATTTGTATGTGACCTTAGAGACCAGTAAATACTGACTTAAAAGCCATCCAGGGCAGGGTTAACTATAGGAATTACTAGTTATGAAGGGCATATTGGCCCAGTCGGCTTCATCGGTGGCTAGAAGGGAGAGGGAAGGCAGAGGTGGGGCAGTGTTGCAACCAGCATATGAGAATGTCCCACCAGCCTGGGGATGGGGAGTAAGAGGTAAAGGAAATGGGGGGTGGCAGGGATAGAGAGAGGGTGGGAGTCACAGGATAGACAGAGAGAGGAAGGCAGAGACAGGGCAGAGTTGTGAAGGCATATGAGAATGTCCAACCAGCCTGGAGGATTGAGGAAAAGTGGTAAAGGAAATGGGGGCAGAGATAGAGGGAGGGCTGGGAGTCACAAGAAAAGACTTAAATAAAGAGAAATTAAGGCTCAAGTAAGTATTATAGGAGAAGAGATTAAGGAAAGCAATCACAGCTGGATTCTTCAATAAGGTACTGTCTAAGCTTTCTCTAAAGGGCCTATTTTATCTCCAGAGAAGGCGTCAGGAGGCAGAAAGTTAAGCCATTTTTGAGCTCAGTGCACAAAGACCTTTCCCCAAGCATGGTACAGGCACAAGGAATGCTAAATATCTGGCTTTGGAGTTTCAGGTCTGTATCCCAGGAGGCACAAGGTCAAGGCTTACCTTTTTAGCCATATTACAGGATTGGTACCTGACTCTACCTGCAAACTGCAACCAGTTTGCCTGGGCAAAAGGTCACACATGTGCATGTTTATTCAATCAGCCCTGAAATAAAATCAATACATTGATCTATTACAATAACAAAGAAGCTCAAGAGCAACACATAAGCAAGGAAATCCTTTGTTCAGCTTATGGCACAGATACCATAAACACTACAACAAATCTCTTCTGGGATCTGGAATCAGGAAGGATTCCAGATTTATTCCATGATAGATGTATGGCTAAATGGAACTGTCCCTATTGTAAAACCCTGTCATGCACTACCAGGTGCATGGCCAGGACTAATGTCCTCATTGGCCCCGCGCTCGGAACTTGAGCTATGTCACACCACACCTGAATCAAGGATCCTGCTACACATCAGGTGAATGTGCCATGAGGACACTCTGAACATTACCGTCACCATGTTCCTCACATTTTTGACAAAACTCTTCAGTTTTGACAAGCTGGTGAAAGTCCACTTTGTGGGTCATCTAGAGGACAGCATCTATCGAGAACAGACCAACTTGCCTCCTTTGCTGGTGTTTCATCCTCACCTAGATGCCTGAGTAGCCCCACATACTGACTGTTCTGACATAAAGTGTAACCACTATTTGTGGAAGTGACATCTTTGCTATAACCATGCTGGTGTGTGGTTAGTCTGCGAACTCTATGGACTGGTCACATTCATTTAATAATGACTTATAGAATTTGACAATGTTTCTGCTCCTGTTAATGTCACATTATCTCCTTTGAAGCTGAATGCAACTAAAATTCAGCCTCTGGACTGTACAACTCACCGGCCAGCTGGTGAATGCTCCTATTGCCTGCCCAGTACAACTCATGAAGTGGTGTTCTTCTCAAGTTTGTGTGACCTACAACAGTGATGGACAATGATGTGATGTAACCAGCTATTAGACCTTTGCCTATGGATCTCTAACATGTGGTGTAACTACACCCAACTTCTGTTTTGTACCTCATGAGTGCACTATCATTGTCATACAGTTTATCACACCTGTTACCACACCGGATCTGATTACATTGATAGTGACCCTGACTGTCTAAATGCTGTGGAAAAGTGCTTAACAGTGTTTAATGTGCCTATCAACCCTCTCACCCTGAATCTTCAATCCTTGTAAGATGGAAAAATACACACCTTATACATATTAGTGACAACATTACTAAGGTAGGCAATTCTTTGAATAATCTATTTCATGATGGCGATTTTAAGTATTGCATTGTCCAACACTTTGTTGGAACTTGCATTTAAAGGTTTTTTATCATTCAAGTTTTCCTGTCTGTTTTCTGATTATTACCCTATGCTGTCTACGACACATGAACAAACAACATTGTGCACAATTAAATGTCTTTATTCTACTCACTCAGCTTGACTGTACCCACAACACTTTCCTAGTGATATTGCCTCCTTATAAGGGAAATAAGGGAGGGGTGTATGTAGACCTTCCTGCCCTACAGTTCCTAATGTGGACTACCATGTTCCATAATACAGCATAAGGCATACTGGAATTTACTCATGTTTGCGAGGATGTGCTTACAAACTTTTATCAAACATAATTATTTTTGTGGTTTTAGTGTACTACCTTCAGCTATTAGCGTAATGCTATGATCAGCATATTTTATGACTCATTGTATTGTAACCTAAAAGTAGCCTTAGTCAGCATAATGCTTATCACTGTGTACGTGCAAAACCTAATGGCCTTGGGTGTGAGATGTATCATACCCACCAAAAGAAATGCTTTGTTTGCCTCTCTACTATGCAGATGAGGCATTATCAAGTGATGGACCCTCTTTTCTCTGACTATAAGAATCTTTGTAAGCCTGTTTTTACTGAGTTTTCTATGATGGCATTGCAGTGTTCAGAGGTTCCAAATCCCAGCTGGTATATCTGTCCTTTTATATGTATTTGGAAAATAAACTTTTATTCTGTGATGCCTGTGTTCTGTGTCATGTTTTGCCATCAGATTTAGTATCCTGCCAAAACCCAACATACTAAAGGAAGGTGTATGGGTAGAGACAAGGAGCTCTATTCTCAAAAGGCCATTGGATTGATGCAAGCTGTGGAAAAAGGCAGCCTGCATCAATGCTTAGTTCGATAGGGGACCCAGCACCCACTTCTCTATCTGGCAGGGTCCTGGCTGCAAAGTCCAGTGGCTTGCAGCAACTGTGGCCAGCTGCCAAACAGATAGCACACCCAGTGGGTTTGCCACAAGCTATGGGTCAGCCATGTGCCACTCTAGTTCCTGGTGGTCCAGCCATCCCCCATGGCAGGTCAGCATATGAAAATCAGTAAATTATTACCTGTGGTCTAGCAGTCCCCTCCCAATCTCTGATGTCCCAGTAGTAAAAGAAATAGTACTCCTACCTAGTGGTCTAGCAGTTCCACTTCCCTGATCCCCAATGTCCCAATAGTAAAAATAAATAGTACCCCTACCTGGAGGTCCAGGGTCTCCACTCCCCTATCCCTGTGTCCCAGTAGTAAAATAAATAGTACCCCTACCTGGTGATCCAGCTGTCCCCTCTTCCTGATGTCCCAGTAGTAAATATAAATAGTACCCTATCTAGCTTTCCAGTAGCCCCACCCACCCACCCCTGCAGGCGGTGACCAGCACCCCACCCCATCCCAACTGGACCAGTGACCTTCACAGTCCTTCTCTCACCTCCAGAGCTGGCTGCTGATTGAACTGTCACGCAGCACCTACTGTAAGGTGTGCAACTCATCATGAGTGTGTAAACTTTACATTAGGTGCTCTGTGATAGTTCAGTCAGCAGATGGCCACGGAGGTGAGAGGAAGACTGTCCCAGTCACTGGCTCTGTTTTGGGATGGGATGCAGTGTGGTGGGCACTACCTGCAGAGGTGAGGTGGGCTACTAGACCACCAGTTATGAGTACTATTTATTTTGCTACTGGGACATCGGGGATTGAGGGTCAGGAGGGGAACCACTGGACCACCAGGTAGGGGTACTATTTATTTTCACTACTGGGACACCAGGGATCTACTAGACCACCAGGTGAAGACTAGGTTTGCTGGCATAAAGTACCTAGCTTCACCTGAGCTCTTTCCTTCTAGGGTTTGCTTAAAGAGCAAGGAGCAACATTAACAGAGCAAGAGAAGCTTTAAGGTTTCTTTTGGCTAACAAAGTTACTGTTGTGTTACTATTTTGTCTTGTGCTTACAGATTGTGCTTAAAGATTTTATTACTGTTTTGTGCTTAAAGATTGTACCGCTTTACTGTTTTATTTTTCTCTGATTTAAATTTATTTTGCAGGGTATATTTTCTGCTTCATTGTTACAGGTGTGCTTACAGGTTTGTTATTTATTTATTTTTTATTTATTGAAATGTTTTGTTCTTACAGATTGCTTCTTTATTTTCTCTGATTAAAATTGATTTTGCAAGGTATATTTTCTGTTAAATTGTTACAGGTTGTGCTTACAGTTTTGTTACTGTGTTGTGCTTTCAGGTTTTACAGTGCATTGCTTTATTTTTCTCTGATTGAAATTATTTTTCACAGGGCATGTTTTCTGCAAAATTGTTACAGGATGTGTTTACAGGTTTGTTGCTGTTTTGTGCTTACAGATTACTGCTTTATTTTTTCTCCGATTCACATTTTTTGCAAGGTTTATTTTCTGTTAAATTGTTACAGGTTGTGCTTACAGGTTTGTTATTAGTTGGTGCTTATAGGTTTTACATTTTGATCTGTCTTTGGCTAACTAAAGTTACTGTTTTATTACTATTTTATTTTGTGCTTACAGGGTATCGCTTTGAGCATAAAGGTATTGCACTCTCTTCCTCACATTACAAGAGCTAATTGCTTTTCTTCCATAGCTCTTCCATGGAATTAGTAATATAACTGGAGGGGAGGTGGAGCTTCAACAGCAGGAAGATTTAAAAGGTTAGGGTAGTTGGTGTGTTGTGGTGAAGACTACTGTTACTGGCATAAAGCACCTAGCTTCACCTGAGCTCTTTTCTTCTAGAGTTTGTTTGAAAGGACAGAGCAAGGAGAAACATGTAGGCTTTTTTGGCTAAGCAGAGTTACTGTTGTGTTACTATTTTGTTTTGTGCGTACAGGTTGTTCTTACAGGTTTTACTACTGTTTTGTGTTTACAGGTTGTACACTTGACTGGTTTATTTTCTCTGATTAAAATTGTTTTTACAGGGTATATTTTTCTTTAAACTGTTGTACAGGTTGTCTTGCTGAAATAAAGGAAAACATTCATTAGGGTGGTGGATCAGAGCTGTAGCTGATTGCTTCTGGAGGGCACAGGCTTGGTCCAACCCCCTGCCCCTCACCCCCACTCACCCCAACTGCATCATTTCCTTATACCCACGGTTCTGACATCACCTCCTCAAAGGCAAAGAACATACACCTGTCATAACCTTAACAGCCCAGCACACTGCATAGGGGTAGATGGCATGCACATGCTCACACACTAACAAAAAGAAAACAAACTAAACAGGAAGACAGAGAGACATGTGGGAGTGGTTCAATGCACTGGTTGTGGGGCGAGTCTTTCAGGAGATGTTCTGGAGGCTGCAATGCTGCCCTGTTTGCAGGCACCTCTTTGGTCTGAGGGAGAAGGTTGAATGTCTCAGGCCAACCTGGAGAGGATTCAGGAAACCTCCTCCACCATCCAAGGACCACCAGGACAGCTGCCGCTGCCTCAGAGATTGCCAAGGAAGAAGAGCAGTTGGACCACTGTGGGCTCAGGGAGGGTGAGGGAGGTGGATCAGATGTATATCCCTCCAGTTTTATGTCTCCACAATTCATATGCTATTCTGGTGGAGCATGGTTCCTCTATGGAGGCACCCACAGTGGAGACCAAGGGAGGATGCTGGGAACCTCCACAAAGGAGACCCAGAGGAGGGTGGCATGACACTCCATGGGGAAGGACACAACTCCTTGTGGAGGACTCATTCATTAGGATGGCACAACGGGGTAGAGGGGAGAGGAGGAGGGTGTCTGCCCAGCTCCATGGGTGGGATGAACAGGATGCAAATCCTCAGGATCATGGGAGCAGCAGTACAGGAGAGGGAGCTGACATCATTGTCCACCTAGGGACAAATGACCTGGCTGGGAATGGAATTAGAGCAGTGAAGGAGGAGTTTGTAAAGTTGGGAGGGGCCTTGGACATGTAGCACACACAATAACCTTATCAGGGGCTACCTGTCTTTGGTATGAGTGAGGCTAGGGTATTCCACACCATGGGATTCAATGATTGGTTGAAAGACTGATGCGGAGCTCAGGGTTTTGGCTTCATTGGGGACTGGGGGTCCACCTGGAGGGATGCAGGCCTATACTGGCATGATGGTCTGCATCTGTCTGGGAGGGAACCACAATCTTAGGTTATAGGTTTAAATGCTTCATTGGAAAACATTTAAACTAGCCAAAGGGGAAGGCAGTAAAAGAACGATGGAAATCCCATCTCCTCCCCACACACACACAAAGCAGGGTAATTAGTGAGGTAAACACTAAGGTAGAGAAGTCAAAAGGAGCAGAACAGGGACAATGGAGAAAAGGCAAAGACAGTAAGGACAAGGATGGGGCTAAAAGGGTAAGGCTAGCAAAAATGGAGAGTTGAGTACTAATGCACATAGTTTGGGTAACAATCTCCCAGAACTAGTGGTCTTGATGGAAGAGGGACACCTGGATTTTGTGGCAGTCACAGAAACATGATACACAGAGAACCATGACTGGGATATGGGATGAGGCAGTATAGCACAGTGGTCTAAGGCTCTGAGCTGCAAATCTGGTGACATCCAGCAGACCAGACCTGGGTTTGAATCCTAAGCTTCCACTTGCATACTGTGTGATCCTGAGCAAGTAACTAACTTCCTTGTGCTCCATGGTCGATGGAAACATGCTCCAACTTAGTGTGCCTTTCTTGGTTAAACAATTTCCCCATACCATGGTACCCAATGTAGAGGAGGGACAGGAGGGTAAAAGAGAAGGAGTAACTCTCAATGTAAGGGAAGGGATGAAAGTAACATAACTAAAGGGTAAACAGGGAGGAGAAGAGGCACTGTGGTCCATCCTGGAGACAGAAATGGCAGCACAATCTGCATGGGGATATATACAGGCCCTCATCTCAAGGGAAGGAAACAGAAAAGGAAATAATAGAAGGTATCTTTAGAATGGCAGAGAAAGGGAGATATTGTTGATGGGGACCTGAATATGCCAGATGTTAACTGAGCACCTTTGCTGCAGCCAGCAGTGTAATTCTCAGTACCCTACAGGGGGCATTCCTCAGACAGCTAGTGTTGGAACCCACTCAGGAGGGAGCAATCTTAGACCTGGTACTCTCAAATGGGGATGGAGAGTGGATCTGGATATAGAAGGGTAGCCAGCAGGCCCGGTGGTGCAGAGGGTTGAGGGACTGGATGCCACACCTCACACCACCCGGCCACCCAGGTTCGGAAATGGACTGGGACTACAGTGAGTCAGCAGGGGAGAATCAGGATCGAGCATCTGTACACTGCTCTCCTGATCCTGAAGAGAGCTGGGGAAAGCCACCATGCTGTAGTGGTTCCTGGAGACACCTGGCACTGCATGCCAGTGCACAGTTGGAGGAGGAGCATGGCAGATGTTGGCACACTGTGCCTGGATGTCATTGCATGTCAATGCTCCAGTGAAGTACAATTAGGTGGAAAATGGCTGGGCGTGACCGTGCAGCTTGATGGCCGCACCTGCCTTGCCAGGAGGACTCTCGTGGAATCGCACTGGGGGTCTGGGGCCAGTCCAGCTGAGCAGGGTATGGGGAGACCTCCAGTGGACTGGCAATGGCTGTACCAGATCCCATCATGTGAGTGAGCCTGATGCTCTCCCAGTGGGCAGGGCCCATGGCTGGATGCCCCACCGTAATCACTGCAGTAAGACAGAAAAAGAAAGATGTGATAAAAAATAATAAAAATAAAAAAAAAGAAGTGGGTAGCCATCTGGGAACACACGACCACCAAACAGTGTGGTTCATGATAAACACAGCCACAGAGTCAAGTCACACAAAGGTGAGGGTATTGGACTTTAGGGAGGCTAACTGTGTGAAAATGGGGAGTGCCTCAGAAAACACTAGCAAACGAGCAAGAAGGTGGGGTGGAGAAACAATGGGGAAAATCAAAGCTGCCATCACAGAGGCAACATGCCTTTGTGTGATGCAAATAAACAAAACAAAATGAAGAAAAACACTTTTTTTTTTTGGCAAATAGAAAAAGAATTGCAACAAGTTACAAAAGTGATCTCGATCTCCTACCCCAATCTCTTCAAGCCCACTTGAAATCTCTGGATAAAGCCCTCAGTAACCCCTATGTTCCAACCCATAACCTCACTTCCCAAACCTGACTATGTACACCCATACCCTCACCCTCTCTCCTCCTCATTTTCCTCCCCACTCTCTCCTTCCCTCCTGTACTCATCCTAGCCCCCACTGTCACTATAACTTCCTACCTCATAATATCCTGCACTTCCCTCTAGATTTGCTATCTCCTTCTCTCCACTCCTCCTCCCTCTCTTTGTCATACACCTCTCTGTCCCCTCTCCCTCTTCCACTTCTCTCCCAGCATCTTATCACTGCAGATGTTAACTTTGCTTCCTAATCAGGACCACCAGACCTGTTCCCAACATCAAGTTTTGCACTCAGAGATATAGGCTCCCTGCAACCTTTTCATTCCTTCTCCTCACCCTCTTCCTCCTCCTCTCAGTGGATGTCAAATGCAGCCCTGGCCTCATAGCCATACCCACTCCTCTTGGCTCACAGAAAGGCCTATCAATCACCCATTTCTACGCCAAAGAAATTTAACTTGAACTCTAAAATGGTACTTGAAGAGCTATGTAAATTATGCACATCGTCCTCATCAGGACCTGATAATATTAGTCCTATTGTCTGGAAAAACCTGTGGATGCGGTAGTCCAGCCATTAACCATCTTGTTTAATAAATCCCTCCTGACTGGAGAGGTCCCACTTGATTGGGAAAGGCAATGGTTGTTCCTTCAACAAAAAGGGCAATAAATCTAGTGTTTTCAATTACAGGCCCACTAGTCTTACATCAGCCTGTTGTAAATTATTAGAATGAATAATTAAGAATAAAATTGATAATGAAATTGCTGTATTATGGTTACAAGACCAAACACAACATGGCTTCAGGAAGGGTCTTTCCTGCAATACTAACCTAATCTCATTCTACACTTTTGTAAGTAGTCAGATTGATGAAGGATTCCAACTGATGTAATCTTCCTGGGCCTAGGAAAGGCTTTTGATTCAGTCCCACATGATAAACTTATTATAAAATTGAATGATATGGGACTAAATAGATATATAGTAAGATGGATAAGAAACTGGTTAATGAATAGAAAGCAAAAGGTAAGAATTAATTCTGTACTCTCCAATGAGGGAATTGTCACCAGTGGAATTCAGCAGAGATCGGTGTTGGACTCAGTCTCATCTGGTTTATTTATAGGCTATATGGGAAAGGGGCTTGGTAATGTCATCTCTAAATTTGCAGACGACACAAAACAGGTGGGATGTATCTTCTTTCCTGAGATACCAACTATTGTGTAAAGATCTCCAGGTTATTGAACAATGGGGGCAGGGTGTATAATAATATTAAATTCAATGAAGCAAAATGTTCTGTAATGCATTTTGGGAAAATAACCCCAATTATAAGTATTTCTTATGAACATACGAACATATGAAATTTGCCAGCAGATAAAGGCCTAGAGGTCTATCAAGTCTGTTCGCATGTACAGCTAGCACCCCTAATTCTGCACCTGCCTCTCCCTGCCACCCTTCCTTCATTGACCCTCCCCTTGTCCTGTCCCATCCCTTTGAAGCAGTTCACTGTTCTACTGGATATCACTTCTGCAGGTAACGATTCCACCAAGCCACCACCCTCTCTACGAAAAAGTGTCTCCTCATCTCCCTCCTGAACCTTCTCTCTCCAGTCTCATATCATGGCCCCTGGTGTCCCTCCCTCCTTACTATGAACAGTCCCTCTGTACCTGTCTTGTTTATTCCTTTCATGTACTTAAAGGTTTCAATCATGTCCCCTCCCTCCTCTCCCTCCAGCGGTACATGTTCAACTCCTTCAGCCTCCTCTCATATGATAAGTCCCCAGCCCCTTGATCATTCAACTTTCTGATTGCAGCTGTACAAAGGTTTGTACGCTTATGAGTAAACAGAAATAAAAACAACAGAATAAATGTAATAAAAGACACATCCATCATCAAGATACAAGAACTGTTGCATTTAAGTATGTGATGTGCATAGTAGTAAGTTTACTGCAACTGTCCACTCAAGATAGACAACCGGATCTGGAGGTATGGGAGAGCAATTGCCTGTAGAAGGCTGTCCTACCCTAATGGCACTAACAGATATACAGTTTCAGTGATCTAGTGATGTAGGTGTACTGTTGATGTCCATGGACTTACTTTCACTGTGTTTGTATAATAAAAATGCAGTAACTGGTCTGTCTATCAGGAGTGGAATTAGCTGGGTGAGGCCAAGCAACTTCTAAATGTGCTAGCATTAGAGTACCTACAATGACTAAGGTGTATCATGGATGTTCATAGGCTCAGTTTTGCTGTAGCTCTCAACTAAGGATGTAGTACCTGGTAAAGACAATGGCACCAAGTGTTGCAGGAGGGAGGGGCATTCTCTCCCACAGACTGTGTGACTCATTATGGTATTAACCTTTGCAAGACTGCAATCATGGAGTAACAGTGTTGATGTTCATGGTTTAATTTTAACTAGGGTTCTCCAGTAGTATGCAGTACCTGGTCTCAGTGGGTAGGGCATTGCCTCATGAAGGTCCTCCATTGCCTAACAGTGGGAGGTTGTGTACACCTGAAATCAACCACACATTCCATACCTGTCCAACTACTTAGTTTTGTCATGCTCTATAGATGAGTTGCAGTACCAGGTGTGGTGGGTGTGGGGCATTGCTAGGTAAGGCCATGCAGCTCCTAAGTGTGGTATGTTGTGTGCACCTCCAATCAGGGATGTGTACATTTGGTGTACATGGCCTCAGTTTTGCTGTGGATCTCCACTGAGCATGCAGTACCTGGTCAGGTGGGTGGGGATGTCTTGTAGTACACTTAGACAATTGTTTTTTTTATTTCTGTTACCTGCTGCTGGTTGTCTGTGATTGGTTTTGTTGCCTTGGTCCTCCCCCTACTTGCATATGTGTGTGTGTGTGTGTGTCTGTGTGTGTGGTGCTGGGGGGTGAATGTGGAGTTAGGGTTTTCAACCCTAACACCAAATTTCCTCGCTTTTGTAGCTGTGGAATAACCCTAACTGATGCATTAAATGGAGTTTTGCCATGAATATCCTGTCTTTTGAGAATGAGAAGTAGCAATAGTACCTGCAATGTTGTAATGGCAGCACCAAGCACACATAGCCAAATGCATGCATATGAAGTACACAGTAAGTCATCTAGCAGAATTGCCTGTTATGAAGAGTAAGACAACATCCATCTCAAGCATATGACTCTTAATATTCATCTATTTTCTTTGCTTAACATTGGTATGTCACATACTAATTTATGTTATTGCACTGTTTCACACACTATCATTTTGCAGGCAATGAGACTACTCTTGTGGAATATAAAAATGTGCACTGTATTTCAGCACCACTGTTAAATATCTACATAGTTTACATGGTCTTCCATACCTTTACTAGACAAAAATTCTGAACATAACTCATACATATTAATGTACCTGCAAAATGTTGTCATAACATCTGAGATATGTAACACAACAATTGTGATGTGTTATCTGTTTAAACCTGAAACTTTGTGTATAATGCCCTTCTTTACCAAACTAAGGAAAGAACTGCTTTCTTATACAATATATATTGATGACAAAGATCCCCCAACTTAATAATACCACAAGACAAAGCGTTATTTTCAAAAAATATTTATTTATACATATATTACAGTAAAAAGTATACTTTTAGACCTTCAAATCAAACAAAGTCAGTTCTGACAAAAATTGTAAAATAATTTAAATGATGTTTCATAGAAAATATAAAACACATAAATATATATTATTTTTCTTACTCATCTACAAATTAAATGGTATATAAAAAATAGATGTCTTCATTACAAAAAGTTACAAAATGATCATTTTACAAAATACATGAAAAAAATTTTAAAACTATTTACAATATTTACAAACAACTCTGAGAGAGGTGTGTTGCTGTTGAGGCAGCCAACCCATAAGTTGGACACAGAAGTGGAAGCTGTTGCACCTTCCAGAGGAGATACCAGAGGAGCTGTAGAGGCTGTTCAGTCTTGCCAGGGAAACTAGATACCACTGGTGGAGGTGAAGTGCTTAAGCTGCCCACAGTCTCACTTGCCACTGTCACCACAGGCTCAAGCACAAGGTTGACAGTCACTTGTTCGCTGCCATGCAGGACAGTAATTTCTCCTGCCCTCACAGAGCGCAACATTGTCTTTTATAAGACTGTCAACCTTGCGCTGAAGCCTGTGGTAACAGCGACAGTGACCAGTGCACCGCTTTAAGTGAGGGCACCCTGCTAAGTGACAAAAACATGAATCAATATATGACCCTCAAAATGGTGATTGTCTACCTGTCTTTCATCTTAGAATATTGATATCTAACTCAATAATTGTAATACATTTTGCTGGCCACTCTCAAGACCATTGAGGAGTGGGATGTTAATCAGAACTGCTGTCTTGTCAATTCCTTTATTATATTTTTTCTAACATATTATGTTCTTCTTGGACAAGTTGAATGGATCTGTAAGAACAGTATACTTCCTACACTACTTAAATGTTTTGGCATAATGAACAATACAGTGTGATATACAGTGATACAAGCTCTTCAATTGTGTATGAACAAGTGAACTTGAACATCTGCATCTATATTATTTGTTCCCAGTTGCATGAGAATTATATCATGACCTGTAGACCAACACTACTATTTACGTTATCTGATGTTCACATAATCTTCTTTTGAATAACTGCTACAAAGAGACAGACATGTCATATCCTTTTGTTATTCTGTGTACATATTTTCATAGAAGCAAATCATCTTTACTGCTCTTACATTAACATTTGAAATAATGTTAAACATTTAGAAACCAACAGCTCAGTGACATTGGCAACTGATTAATGAAATATTATCTCTACACATCATGTAAAAAACAGTGGGTGGGATATTCAGAAGGGTTGCGCATGGTGCAACACAGTTTCACCATGCACAACCCACTGATGTGGTCAGTGTGATAGTCAAAGGGAATGTGCCTGGCACAAATCCCAATGCATCGGAGTGCATCAGTAATGTATGCAGCACAAGTAGGGGTGTGTGTGCCCTGCATGTTCCACACATCCCAATATTCTGCCCGAGATGTGCTAACCCATGCAGGTGCAACCCCTATTTGCACTGCACACAGTTGATCCTCAAAAGGAGCAACAGCTGGCCACCAACAGGTAAGCTGTCATATTGCAGGGTGCAACACAGCAGTTGCCAGCTGTGGGTGGCCACCTGAGCTCAGCGGCACCTTTGTGGTGGCACCCCCATGCCTGATCGTGAGCATTAGTATAGTAATAATGGTCCTACATCTCTGGTGGTCAGTGGACCACTCACAGCAATTGTGGGTGTCAGTAGATTATGTCAAACCAATCCATCCCTGGTGGTCCAGCTAACCCACCTCCCACCTGCCCACTGAACCCCACCACCCGCCTCACCACCCCGATCAGCAGTGGGTGGCAGCTCTCAGTGGCTTGCAGCCCCGTTACTCACCAACTGATTTCCATATGGTAGACCAGAGTGCCCATTGGTCTCAGTGTAGCTAAGGGCATGCAGCTCATAACTTACTACACAAGCCAGATATGTGAATGGATCCATTTCATTTCTGTACTGTGTAGTACAGTATGAGGCTGCATGCCCATTGCTTATGCTTGACCAATAGGTGTGCAAGCTCTACCGTGTGGAGTCAGTCAGCAGGTGGCGGGCAGCAAATGGGTGGGGAGCTGCCTCCCTCCACTGACCACTGACGGAGGGTGCGGGGGGTGGGTCTCAGTGGGTGGGTGGGGAGGTGGGGTACCGCCAGGCCACCAGGAATGGATTGGTTTATCATAATATCTACTGACACCCATGATAATGCTGCGAGTGGTCCACTCAGCCACCGGGATATTGGACTATTATTTCATCACATACGCCTGCGATCAGGGCTGCGAGCGGTCCACTGGACCACCAGGGTTATAGGACATTGTATTTTATCACATATGCCCATGATCGGGCTGTGAGTGGTCCACTGGACCACCAGGGATATTGGACTATTATTTCATTACATATGCCCGTGATCAGGCTCGCGAGCGGTCCACTAGACCACCAGAGTTATAGGACATAGTAGTTTATCACATATGCCCGTGATCAGGTAGTGAGCAGTCCAGTGGACCACCAGGGATATGGGATATTTATTATTTATACATATGCCCACGATTGGGCATCAGAGCGCGTGCCGTAGGTGCAGGGGTGTCGGTCCCCAACGGCTGCAGCCTGGCAGGGCACCAGGAGCAAGTCGCCGAATTGGTACACCTGCATGCAAAGGTCATAATGACATGCAAATGGACCCATTTGCACCTTGCATGCATTATGGCCCTATTTGCATGTCCACTTTTGAATATTACGGTTGTTGTGCCTAGCGCAACAGCACTTTCAGCAGCGATCTTCCTGCTCCACTCTGGCCACTTGCCCTGTCGCACTGCCACTGTGCCATGTGCACTGTGTGTGGCCAAGGAGCAATATTCAATGATGCTGTGCCATGGCACAACTCCGTTGAATATCACCCTGTCAATGCCCATGCGCATCCCAGTTGTACTGAGCCCAGGCTTGCGCCACAGCCTGGTGCAGTCTGAATATCCCGCACAGAATGTACAAATAATAAATAGTTAATATGATATCAGTATCTTCTCATTTACTAAAAAGTTGTTTTTATCTCAATGTTGTACACAATACAATTGTTCTCAGAAGTAACACTTTCGATTGCCGCAAACATCCTAACTTGCCTATGTAAAATTGTTTTAACACGTGTAGAGCTTCACCAAATGCTGGACAAGGTCTCACACTATTTTCAAATAAAGATTATTATTATAATAACAATAACCTACAGCCAAGAATCATGTAAATAGTGAGCTAATGACCCTGTAGTGAGATGTTGCAGTCATGCACACAGCATGACACATTGCACCCTGCACAAAGATTGAAGCACTATAAAATTACCCTTGCTCATGCCTTGAAACTGAATACTACTTACACCATGAGAACATTGATGCATAGACTCTGGATTGTTAAACTGTTGAATCCCACCTAACCATAAGCTCATGCAGCAGCATTGAAGTTATCTTTGGAACACCTACATGAGACTATGTTGATCAGTTGAACATATCGCAACAGTTTCGCATCATGAAAACCTTGAGTGATATATCCTTGTGTAAGGATCGAAATGATAACCTGTTCAGCAGTTTGCTATAATGAAACAAACTGCAACAGTAATTAATGCAAAAAAAGGTACATGAACATGCATAGTCATAAGATTTCATTACGCACTCTGTAATCTTTGTCATATATATAACTGCACACACTAACCTTCCACTTCCTGTGTGGGGGAGGGTGTGAGCATACACCGTAAGAAAACAACAATATGTGCCTACTTACAGGTGACTTGACACATTGCAGAGAATTACAGTACACCCATCATCTGTAAATGGCAAGTACACCATGTGACATATACATTGTACCCCTGCTACCATTGATCACACTCTTACAATATGGTAACTAGCTCTATTACTACTCTAGGCCCTCCCCATTCAACTGAAAACTTGTTTTGAATTGGTTGAGTATGCATTGTTGTCCAGTAGGCCTTATCATCTTGATTATCATGAACTTTCTTTCTATAAATACATTTCTTATCCCAGTACACTTCTTCATACAATAACACTTATGATGACATACATGCATGGCACACCAGTCCAATACACTCCGTCACTGCTGCACACACATTGCAATAATTATGTTAACGTAGTCAGAATTGGTTTAGTACAGCTGCTTTCATGGGCCATACTAATCTTACCAAATCATACATTCCCCTTGATGTAGTACTACCACCTTGACCTCCTACCCACTGAGAACCAAAATGTAATCTTAAGTGTAGTCATTAGGAGTAGGTTACACTGTACAGCAAAATACCTCCCAACCATGAATGAAGTGACAACATATAGTACACCTGTATGCATACTAAAGCAAAAAGTGGGTTTCTGAATATGGATAACAGATTGTGTCACAGAATCTCAATATACAAATGATCCATTCACATATTGAGACTGTCTACTGCAGTACTGTTTGCATCCCCACTTACTCATCCTTTTCACAAATAGCCACACTGCTCTCACACTACCTAGCAATGAGCAGTTCTATGGCTGCCTTAGGGGTGACAAGGTCCTCCATAGTACTGAACAGAGATTGTGGGTAGGGGCGTGACAGTACATCTTGTGGGAATATCTTTTATGATGGTACTTACCTCAGAGCTGGTGCCAGGCTCCTCCTTCACCTGCACAGTTGTTACCAACACTGCTTCCCTAGCCACTATAAAACATATAAGTAAATAAAATATTATAGCATGTACCACAATATATTAATCTACCACTAAAATTTTATTGTAAAATACATTTTTATAGTGTCTCATGGTGTTATTCAACTATGTATCACGCTTGTCTTTGCAATGACACTTGTGTTTCCATGCACGTAGTCATTTACCAGCAGTGACATCCAGGCACTGGCCCTGCTGGTGGTTACAACAGCAAACTCACTCGCATGAAGGGTACTGGCACTGCCACAACTGATCTTCCACAGAAGTTCCCACACCTTGCCAGCCAGATCAGCACTGCACACCCCACTATAATTCAGCGTCTCTCTCTGCAGTACTGTGCGTGGCCATCCAGCTGCTCAGTGACGCCTACACCATTTTCACTTATTCCCCAATGGTAGTATAGATGTACAATACCGTCCATGCAGAAATATACAGATTCTGGCAATATTTTATAGGAGACATAACAGGCTCAATATCACAATCCGTTAGGTATGCATGGGTCGCCCCCAACCTGATTAGCATATATTACTATTCTTCCCTTCTCACATCATTATTTGAACAACAGAACATTCTCCTGTGTATATTATGTCTGGTCACATCACTATGTCTCACCTAAGTGGGTATCAATATGCAAAACACCTTTAAATATACCAGCCAGAATCTAGATAACATATATTGGGATGAGTACCTGTATTACTCATTTTGAACATGAGATGACACAAAACACAATTCAAATGTGTACAAATATCTTTTAGAGTGCAATGAAGACAACATTCATTTATAAAAATAGATAAGAATTTCATATGACAACCATGTTTCACATACCATTGGTGTCTAGAAATTTAATCACCAGTTTTAGAACATAGTCAGTTAAACAAAAGTGAGATGCATACAAGTACTGTATATCTGGCTATTAAATCTGTTCCTTTTGAATCACCAGTTATGTTATGACGAGCATAACTTGTTGTTTAGAATATTTAAGCAATATACCCAACAGGGTGTGGGTTTACTGGAGGATTTACCACGGCTGGTGTAGTTCGAGTCACAAGGTGCAGCTGAGGGACTTAACCATGCCAGGAGTGGTAATCTTCCAGTATACCCACTCCCTGGAGGGGTATAGTGATTATACAAAGGCCCTGTTTGTTTTTTACAAAAAATATTTAAAACGCTCCATTCGCTTTCAAACTTGCTGCTCTTTTTGTTTGTCGTCCATCCGAAAGTGCTTGGTGTGTTTATGCGCGAACATAGGGATTTGCCAGGAGTTCCTGATGTGGTTGAGGTGGCTGGCACCTTTTCCATCAGGTACACTAGAGTATTTACAATGCTGAAAAGGTGCCAGCCAGCCAATCAAAATTCAGGATTCTGTTCGATTTTTTGTGTCCATTGTATTATTACAAATATTACATGGGTGCTGGAACTCATGGTAACTTCTGAAGAGTATTTCCTAAGAAGAAATAAGTTAAGTAGTCCGGCTCACACCTTACATGACAGCCTCATACCACCCTAAGTATCTAATGCAATTATCTCTATTAGCATCTACCATCTGACTCGACTAGGATGACACTGTCAGTGTCAGACTTTCAGCCTCCACAGCTTCTGACTATGCTGGTACTACCTCGGCTGGGAGTGGGGTGCCTGCGCTGCTCTGTGAAAGAAGATAATAAGTAAATCCACAAAGTATTTCATGTAAATGTCAACACATTTTAACTACACTTTCTTTAGCATTCAACATGTTTCAGGCACCTAACATTGCCTGTAATCAGGTATTGCAGAGCCATTGCAGACACATATAAAATCACAATTAGTGCAAATAAATATTTCATAAATAAAAGGTCATAAGCTGACCCAGTACACAATACTTAGTACTTATATTGTATGCCACATGAAATACAACTCTGCTTCAATAAAATTGATACTGGATAGTAACTTCCTCACTATCATGGCACAACAGCAATACATATGTAATAGTAGAAGTACATATAAGACTTCAAGTCTTGAGAAGACATTTAAGAATGCAATTTGCATGTTACATCTTCCCTTCACCAAAGATATACAAAAACAGCTAAAGACAACACCACACATGCCATCAGTTAACACCTCATATCTTGCATAATTGTCATGATAGAATTTATACATATAGGGGACACATCATACTAGGAGTGTGAAATGGAAAATATTCTCACTCCTGCACAGTGTATTCTAGTTACACATGAGTGTTGAATATTTGCCATAGTACACAATCTGGGCATCATCTGTGTTATTATATAATACAAAGTTAATATTTTCTGTTTTGCTAATGTCCATTTCATTGTTTTGTGGTGTTACACAGACTCTTTTTCTCTTTGTTGGTGGAGGGATGGGGGTCATGCTGAGACCTGCGATAACACAGCATAGACTATTATTAACTTTTGCAGTTTTGTTGTGATGTACGCCCAACAAATAAACTGTTTGAATGTAGTGCACCTGATGGTTAGAGAAAATACATCTTTCTTGTTCTTCCAACACCTGACTGCTATTATCGTAACATAACATAAAAGTGGTGCAGTCATTCAACGCTTGTCTTGGTATGAGGCTCTGTCATATGTACAGTGTTAACATCAGCTACTGACACAGGAAGTATACATATAAATGCAAGATTAATGCACATACTGTATATGTGTCATTGGGTTATTTATTCAATAGCTGCATAAAATACATGTTTTATCTAAGTCAATATCAGGCCACATGTATTTTAGAATAGACATATATATATATATATATATATATATATATATATATATATATATATATATATATATATTTACTAACACAAAAAAATGCATCACTATTTAATAACAGTATTAATACTTTTCCCTTAAAACACAAAAAGAAACAAAAGACACAAAAATGATGTCTGTCATGACGTAGGAAATATTCAGTTATTTTACACTGCAGCCACTTGACTTGTAAAATCATATTGTGATAATAACATGGCTACAACAACAAAGACTTCAATCAGAAAAAGACTTTCTTTTACCCAATTGTGTACCAGTACTATTATATCATAGAATCTGAGGAATTTTTGGAATAACTTACAATGAGTGAGGCGATCCCTGCAGCTGGCTTGCCTGCAAATTCTAGAGTTCATAAGTGAGGTAGTACCAGCACTTGTCATTCTCCAGTACTTCTCTCTCTGCTTCAGAAGATAGAAGCATTGGCGCAACAGCTTCCACTTCCTCTTCAACTGCACAACGGTCTTATCTTTCACCTCAAGATCATGTGCAGGAAGCTATTAATGCACCTCCACATTGAGTCCAACTTATGGTTCATGCTCTGCATTAAAATGCAAGCACTACCCTCACTTGGACTGCCTCAAGCAGCAAGCACACTCTCTCATTGACCGCTGCCTCATTGTTCAATTTTGTATTCTGCAATAAAACATACACAAACATTCCATTACTCTCATGTCTCAGAATCTGTATATTTTAATGTATTCTATGAAGTATTCTTGATTAGAACATGGCAAGAACAGCATTTTAAAACTCAGTTGTCATAATCACAAATAGTATCATTCAGGCACATGAATTAGTGTATTTCAAACACTAATAACATACACAACTCTGTGTCATGGTATGTTCGAAGTAATAACATATACCACAGCTTGAATACAACTATATCAAAAGTTCATCTTCCTGTTTATTGAAGATGAAGCATTGTCTGTTTCATGTTGCTCTGCTTTGCAGCCAGCATCTGTGGTATTACAGAATTAGAGGAATGGCTACTTTGGGGCGGATGCACAGTACATAACAGTAGGTGTGTTCCACATTTCCCAGTCACTCAACAGCAGTTGCCACCACCCTGCCTAGCTAATTAGGTGATGACATCAGAGAAAAGTTGAAGTGCATGAGAGCAAAGGTCTCACACAGTGTGACCATAACACACCTTCTCCCTACGCACTCAAATATAGCAGCAGTGAGTGCCGGTGTTGCTTGTGAACACACCCATTTATTGTGTGTTTATGAGGGTACCCAGTGCCCATTGGCATAATGTAACCCCTCAAGTTTTTTTTTTTTGCTTGCTGAGGGTGTGATAAATCCTCTCGGTTTGTGTGCCCCTTTTCCTTGTTTGACAAGGGGGTACCCATTACCCCATCATCGCCTGTGCCCCCTTCCTGGTTTCTTGATGTGGGTGCCCAGTTCTCCATTGGTTAGACCAACCACCCCACACACATACAGTCAGTCGGGTATGCCTCAGCAGCTCACCTAGCATTGCAAAAACTGTATAAATGGAAAACAGTTCCCCAATGTCTCTTGCGGCAATTTTCATATCTACAAGTGGACATCACAGTAGTCACAGGTAGTAGAAGCACTGTCATACATTGGTACACACTGGTGCTCCTCTGTGGGCACTTCAATCAATCAATCAATCAAATCTTTATTTATTCAGGTGATCATCATTGAGCAATGCTTATTTACAAGATGGACCTGATAAGGTCAAGTTTTGAGTTGATACACAGCACTACATCACACACTTATAAGACAGTTATACATACAGAAAAATGATTTTATAACATAATGATATACAGTGAATTCACATGTTGAAATTCGTTAAGGGAAGGTTAAACTAATATCTACAATATCTACAGTACATATATATCCCAATGAGGGTCAGGACAGTCACACACATAATGAGTACAAGGATGGTGAAGGAAATATTGGGTGCCATAAACTGGGGGTGTCTGACTGAAGGAATATGTCACATATGATTGGAATATAGGTTTGTGGGATGATTATTCTATCTCTAGCGGTAGCAACTGAATTTCTGTGAAGAAGGCTGTACAGTGCTGCTTAAGGGCTGTAAATGGAATGATAATGGACAGTTTTAGGGATTTTGTAGGTGTTCCATGCTATAGCTAGAGAATAGCTGATTGCTGCCTCCCTAGTTTGGTGTTGACTTTGGGCAATTTGAGCAGGATGATATTGTTGCTTTAGGCATAGGAGCTAGGAGTGGTCTGTTGAAGCAGTCCAGGATATAGCTTTGGGAGTTTTTTTGATAAAGCTCTGTAGATCCATCAGAGCTGCATTTGCTCCTCCTGACATGAAGGGAAACCCATCCAACTGCGTCATAGAGAGAACAATGGTGGTATTATATGGTAGGTCTGTAATGAACCTTATTGTTTCATGATATAAGGTATCCAGCTTTTGAAGGTAGGAGATGGGGCAGTGACTATAGAGGAAGTCTGCATAGTCAATGACTGATAGAAGATGGCCTGACTAACCTCATCTTTGAGTCTCTGTTAGGGAATGTTTTAATCTATAGAGGAGGCTGCTTCTTAGGCTGCTTTTTAACAGTTGTTCTAGATGCTGAGTGAAGTCAAGTCTGTTGTCAATCCACACACCTAGGTATTTGAAATTTTCAACATACTCCAGATTTTCCAAGTATAGTGCATAGCTGGGGAGATTGATTGAAAAGGATGTGTTGGTGGAGTTTTGAGTTGTGAACATCATTGTTTTAGTTTTCTGCATTTAGCAGAAGCTTTTTCTTAGTAGCTGATTTTGTAACAAGGAGAATTCTGTTGTAGGATTTCATGAGCCACTGCAGGCTAAGGGTTGCTGACATACAGAACAGTGTCATCAGCAAGAGGTGTACTGAGGACTTGGTAAGGGTTGAATCAATTGTATTTATATAAATGGCAAAAGGATAGGACCCAGAATAGAACCTTGGGGACTCCTCTTGACAGTGGTCTTAATGTGATAGGTCACCTTCAGCTTTACCTGCTGTGACCTACCGGAGAGGTAGCATCTGAACTACTTAGGGAGGTGGATCTAGGCCAATGGAGTGTAGGGATGAGAGGCAGTTCATGGTCCACAGTATCAAATGCTTTGCTCAGGTC
Organism: Neoceratodus forsteri; assembly: GCA_016271365.2. Taxonomy (NCBI): domain Eukaryota; kingdom Metazoa; phylum Chordata; order Ceratodontiformes; family Ceratodontidae; genus Neoceratodus; species Neoceratodus forsteri. Next base: position 1,026,923,757 of record CM028129.1, read on the forward strand.
CAGGAATACTGCACAGACATTGTTCTTTAATCCACCTCGTTTGCCAGTCATTTGTGACCTTGGCTAATGCAGTGATAGTGCTATGTTTGGCCCTGAATCCAGATTGAGCTGGATTTAATAGGGTTAGCATTGTCAAGATATTCTCTTGTGAATACTCACTAATTTATCCAGCATCTTGGATAACACAGGTAGAATGGAAATGGGCCTGTAGTTATTAAGATCCATAGGGTCCCCTGATTTTAGAAGGAGAACTACTGGGCTGTCTTCCACAGCATGGGAATAGAGCCAGAGTTTAGGAAAGGTTAAAGAGGTGTGTTAGGGGGACTGCAAGCACATGGCATGCAATCTTTAGAAAGAAGGGGTCCAGAAGGTCTGCTCCTGCACTTTTTTGGTATCCAGATGTCATAATAGATCCTCAACTTGTTTCAACAGTATAGGTTTGAAGCTAAAGGAAGAGTCAACTCTTGATCATCAATGTAGTGGGAGCTTAAATGGTCCCTTAGTAGGTTAGCTAGAGAGGTGTCAAAGGCAAGGCCAGCTGTTGTGAAGTGGTTATTGAATGCATCCAGTATTTCCATTTTGCCAGTAATAGGGCCATAGTTATTGTGTAGTTGAGTTGAAAGGGGTTGTTAGTGTCCCGTCCCATCATACCTTGATGGTGCCCCAAAACCTAGCAGGATTATGGTAGGAGGAGTCGAGCTCGCCAGGTAGTAGGCAGCCTTTGCATCCCTAACTTTCCTGGTGTATTTATTCTGGCTTTCCTAAAATCATCCAGTCATTTGTATTTTAGTTTTCTTGCTATTTTCCAGAGTTTGTCTTCCAGCAGTGCAGCTTTGAGGCCAGCTGAGAAACCAGCGACAGGATTTGTTTTTTATTTGGATACTAGAGATTGGGGCATGGTGTTAAGGGCATTTATTATGATGCTATTTAGCACCTGCTGAGCTTTTTCTACAGAATGTGCAAGATAAAACTTTGCCAGTGTGGAGAATAAGCTAGACATGCAGATATCCTTCAATATTGATGTTTTTCTGGATCTCCTCATGATGAATTTTGCAGGATTTGTTGTTATGCTGTTGATCTATCCCTGCGATGGGGCAGTGATCACTTATGTCACATAGGAGCACTCCAGCATGTGTGAATAGATGTGGTTTACTCACTAGCATGATATCAAGTAGTGTGTACTGTTACTACTTATTCTTGTGTTTAATCTTGTTGGTTCATTAATTAACTGTGTGAGCCCATAGGTGTCACAGAATGATACCAGAGGTGTAGCTGCCTGGGTGAGCCAGTTGAAATTCAGGTCACCCAGGATAATGACTTCTTCAGTACTGGACTTGACCAGGTTTCCCAGGTGGGATAAGAGCTTGTGTTCAGCAGAGGGGGGTCTGTGGCATCCAATTAGTTGGAAAGCTGCTGTATTGGGGAGAGAGACTTTAGAGATAGGCATTCAAATTCCTTGGGCATAGATGTTGCAGCAGTACAGGATACAACTATACCAGCTTTTGTATATATGCTACTCCACCTCACCTTGTTTGGCGATCAGCTCTGAATAGCTGATAGGTAGGTTAACTTCCTGTCCATTGTGGTGGGTTTGAGCCATGTCTCAGTTATCACGAGAAAGTCTGGCAAGGTATGGGCAACCCAGGCTTGTATCAATGTAAATTTCAACAGACTGCATACATTAATATGCAGGGAAACTGAGGCCTTTAGTTGAGGTTAGGTCTGATGGAGAGGTGATACTTTCAAGAGGTCCAGGGTTGATTTCACATTACCAATACAGAGCAATAGAAAGATTGTAGCTTCATGAGGGCTGCCAGTGATAGGGAGAGGGGCTGTCTTTGGTCCTCCTCTTTATTCTGTTGCCACTTTTTTGGTGCTCTGTGGTTTTAAGGTAGTGTGTCGGGATACCAATTAGCAGTTTGATGACTAGGCTTAGGGGATCTATATATCCAGCAGTGGGGTTTTGACTGAAACACATATGTGGTGATATGTGTATCTTTATGGTGATTGTACCACTGTAGTCGATGCTGCAATGGTAAAGCATATATGAGGGTTCGAGTGTCAGCCAAGGGATGTTCCAGAGAAACTGGGCAGATTGACCACTACTAAATTGTATAACAGGGTCATCTTCTTTGTGGGCACTTGTCCTGGCACCTATGACACAGAACCATATAATATGCAACCGCCACAGTCACATATTTCAACACAGCTGACCCATAGCATGATGCCATTAAATATCACCCTGGCAACACCCATTGTGCATCCAAGGTCAACTGTTACCAGCCCTGCATTTCACTGTGAATATCCCCAAGTATGTGTTAGTCCTGTGTGAGTGGTGTATATACCTATTCTATTTTTTCGACTAACATGTTTGGTTCTTAAAGAACCTTTTTACAGCTCAATTGGTATACAGTGTGATATTCTTAGAGGACTTTGAGGATTCCATCTCAAAGGTCTCCCAGGAAAATCAATTGCCAGCATGTGAGAAGTGTACACCATCGGGTAGGTTTAACCAATCATAAGAAAACTAATTTCAAGGTGACGTATGATGTGCATTCCACACATGCGTAGATATGCAGACATTTGTATGTTCATTTTTTCTGTGCTCTGTCAAGGTCACATGGTGTTCTGCTTGCCAGACCCTACGCTCTGTAATATCTGAAATAAAATATTTTACAGGCTGGCAACATACTGATAATAGAAGCAAGTTCCAATTTTGCTTCCACCACTAAATCTACCCAACATTTGGTGCCTAAGTCATTCCCTCCAAGATGTATCACAAGTATGTCTGGGTGAGGTTGAGAGGTTGACTACTCAGAAGTCTGTGCATTGTTGGCATGAGGTGCTTCCTCTCATTTCACCCCGCCATACCACTTCACACAGCAATTATTTTCACATGGGCTGGCTAGTGTCACAGTAACACCCTATGCATACTTGACACATCCTGGTATTGATCCTGTGATAGCGTGAGCATCTGCAACCACAACCCATACTTGTGCTGACACTGTTGAGGCCCCTCCAAAAACTGACAACCACAGTGGACCTGCAGCATTGCACAGTACAACATGGCCACCCAAGCTCCAGGGCTACCGTGTGTTGGTATCAGCCTCCCTCACCAACTGTGATTTTAAGCAGAAAATATATCTGTGGTCCACTGCACCCCACCCCTCACCCAATTGTGTGCTTTTTGTAAGTAACTATTTGCTGTAGTGCAGCTGCATCTAGGCTTCTATCGGGTGAGGAAATAGAGTGAATAGGGCCATGAGGATATATTTTATACAGTTAACCCATGATAAGGTGAAGGGTAGAGTCCACTGTACTACCAGCATTATTTTTTTTTATAGAAAACAAGATCTAGTGTTGAGATACACACAAAGCAAACCAGGGGGCATCGGTAGCCAACAGGTACTGCCTCATAGAGTACCAGGGACAAGTTACTGATGATCAGCACACCTGCATGCAAATTAGGTCATAATGATATCCAAATAGGTGCATTAACACTTTGCATGCATTATGGCTCCATTTGCATATACAGTACTAAATATTGTGATAGTTGCACCTTCCACCACTACCAGTGCTGTATCCCCACCCTCTCTGGCCACTTACACTGGTGCAGTCCCAGTGTAACATGAGCAATGCAGGTTGCTAGACTGAAATATTTAAACTGCTGACCATGCCATGTAAAATATCACCGTCAACACCCCTGCTGCATTGCACTTGCACTTTGCCCAGGCTTGTTCCCCAGCCTAGCACAGTTCAAATATTCTCACCCATGTGTTACACCTGTGTGAGTGATGTAGCTAGCTTCTATTTTGATCAACATTTTTGGTTCTAAAAGAACTTTGCTTGCACTTTGCCATTTGTTCAAACAGTCTGACATTCTTAGATGACTTTGAGGATTGTATCCTACGGTCTCCCATGAAATGGCAATTAGTATGCAAGAAGTGTACACCGCCTGGTAGGTATAGCCAATCATAACAATACTTAATTTCCAGGTGACATATGGTGTACATTCAGCCATGAAATGCAGAAATTTGTATGTTGACTTCCTTCAGGCTCTGTTAATCAGGACACATGATGTTCTGCTTGCAAGACTCACGCCTGTAATATCCAAAAAAAATATTTTACAGGCAGGCAACATACTCATAATAGAAGCAAGGTCCAATTTTGCTTTTACTAAATCCACCCAGCGCTTGGTTCCCAAATCATTGCCTCCAAGATGTACCCAGCAATATGTCCAGATGAGCTTGAGTACTCAAAAGTTCAGTATGGTCGGCATGAGGTGTCTCCCACCTCATTCCACCCCCAACCAAAACCACTTAACACAGCAATTTGGGAGCTGCAGATTTCTTCCAAAATCACTATTCTGAGCGCATCTCAGACACTCACCTCACTATACTGCTTCCAACAATCCACAAAGTCCTTTTGCTGTTTTCTGCCATTCTCAGCTTTTCAACTTAGAAGTGGACAGAGAGCTACCAAAAGTCAGTGTTCACCCTGCAGTACCTAGGGCAGTAGTGAAAGTAAACCTGCTATTATCCCTCCTAAGTTCAACTCCGCTTCAGTGGCTGATCCATGACACACAAATAAAACAAATCATTGGCTACTACTGTGCCTTCATTAACCAATGTAGTGTATGCACTGACTAACACAACACTTTGCTTCAGCTAAAATGTGCTAAAATTTAAAAGTGGGAAAATGCATCCTTTGATAGGCAGCGTTTAAAGTGCAGACACATGTCTGATTAGTTCTCTTCTGTCGGGTACACGCACTTTTGCTGTCTCTTCCATTTGCAGCTGTATCTGTGCAAGTAAGTACCAAATAATTGTCTGACTTTAAACAGTTGTACCTAAATAATGCAGCAACATAGGTTATTTCTAGCAACATAGTCAAATAGAGCAGTAAAAACATTTTAATTAATACTATTTACCTGTTACTAACATGTTTTATCATAGTAGAAAATGCTTTATAAAGTATGATGTACTTACAGTTATAAATGTGGTGTGTCTCAGTGTAGGCTAAGATGGCTGCTGTGGCCTTCTTCTTCAGTCTTCTCCATCTCTGATTGGTTTCTCATATGGCCTGATAAATCTAGAACAACATTGGCAGAACTAGCTAGCTGTCAGTCAAATAGCAATTAGATATGATTCAATAATGAATACAGTTGTCACTCCCACACTTAAATTTGCGACACTTTCTCACATGCATGACACTACTTATGGTTACTTTCAAATGCACAACACTAAATTTTATGACACTTATGCACACGACACTGTTTTTTCAAAACTTTGAATGTACGACATTATTTGATGATTTTTTCCCAAAATGATGATTACTAGGAAAAAGTTTCCTGCTTCTTACCTAATGTACAAATATATAAGTTCACACTTCACATACTTATTCTGAAATTGTGACTTTACCTGCACAACTATGTAATTGCTGAAGCTACATTTTCTCATTTTGTAGTTTTCTGTCAATGCACGAGTGACCCGATATTCATTCTTAATAAATAATTGTGATTATTTGTCTTACCAATAACACATGAACAGAGCTTATTTAACAACATCTTAAGCACCTCTGAAGTATGGCTGTGGTACAAGGTAGAGCTGTCATATTGCCCCAAAGATGTCATTAAGTAACTGTCAATGTGACTCTTGTGTCTTGTGCCTTATGGCTATCATGACAATTAATATTCAAAAGTTAAGTGTTTAAGCCGACTTTATTAATCCGTTACTCTTTAGAGAAAGATTTTAAATAAGGTAGTTCTTTCACCAGCAGTTTGACAATACTAGGTCAAAATCACTATACAGAATTGCAGTAATTCTGCATTGCTCAACGATGAAATAGTACAAAAATAATGTATGTGCTATGGTGATAATGCTATACAGGACAGTGTAACATTAATTAAAATAAGATTGTCAAAATTCAAGCAACCAATCTTATTACAGCATTTTCTGAGACCTTTTTTGTAATATTGTATACATAAATCATCTGTGTCAATATACAATGTTAGAAGTGATCAATACAGCATATACTAATATTTCCTTTTTCTGTGTCTTTTATGCAAGTGTCTGATACTTGTAACATTGTTGACTACTACTGTGAAGTAACACATTGAAAGATGCCTAGTAAAACACAGATGCATGTATAGAAAGATGAAACAGGTATCAAAGTACTTCACGGTTGCTTAAGAATGATAAAAAGCAGTGATGTGAGTTCAAGACATAACCATACAGACTTCTACTGGAATAGTGAGCTCTACAGTAACTCATTCCACAACAAACCACATACTTACTTAATAGCAAGGAAAATTTTTACCTGAGTGATAGTTGTGTAGATCTCTCAGACAAAACACAACTATTACTACAGCAACCATAACCAGATCTTCTAAACAGTGCCGTAAACTCACAGCTGGTGATTTTCATCTGAGAAAGCAAAGTATTCGATGCTAGCAAGTAAAGCTTAGATTGACAGGCTTATTGCTGCTATGATGAGACATGAGTGCAAAAAGACAAAGAGTCATCTGACTTTGATGAAACTGAATCTAAAGTATGCACATTTGTTAATAGAGCAGTATTTGTTCATCAACATTTATGGCATAAGATGTCTCATGTGCTTGAACTATTCAGAAAAGTTGCATACAACATCAAGAAAAGGCTACACCGCTATCCTACTTCAACTGTGCACAATTTCTGTGATGTATTCACAGGTCACTGGATGTACACACAGCACTAGATAGCATATTTCTGTGAAGAATCTTATTATTCACAGAAAAAGAGAAAGTTCATCATTGATGAGTCTGGTAGCTGGTCAGTGCTCAGTGTCTGTGATGACACAGCAATGGACACAAATGGATGACTGTGATTCAACCATTGTGTCCTGTGAATGGCATTGTCTCTCATGGTCATGTGACGTAACTGCAAACCATAGGCTAATCGTTATTTGAAAAAGTTGAACAGTTTGCCAACCTATTTGTGATAACAGATCGGAAAGAAAAATATAAACTGTTTAATAAGGTTAACCTTGTGAAATCCATCCACATACTGGACTTATGGTCACCACTAGCATGCCTTGGTAGTGGTTTTTGTTACAGTGTCTTCACAACATGCGGATGCTGGGAGTGCATCTGACAGGCATGTGGAACTTTATACAGGGTATATGAGGTCCGATGAGTTGTCAATCAGTACACTAGTTTAAATGACTTATTGCAGTCTGGTGCCATGCAGGGCGCCATCAATTTCTCAGACAGCTGCAACATGTGACTTCTGTACCAGACACAGGTATTTATCAGTCGCCAAGTTCTGGCGAAACATCTGATTCTGTGCTAGAGAGTGACATGCTGAAACAGTACGGCAAAGAAATTGCAAAATTTGAGCTGGCAAAGGCCTGTAGTTTGACTCTGTATGTATGTCATGTGACCGCTGTGCTACAGCAACACAGTCGTTAGTGAACCTTGAAACCATACAATGACATGTGATTCCGTCTCTCAGCATTTTTGTTGATGAAATCTAACTTTCAGTTACAGACCACCATTGTACTGTGCAAGCACTGTTTCTCCAAACTAAAGTCCAACATTCTGCCACCAAGGTCACTGTTGAATAATATGGAGGCACATGTTACACCAAGTGAGATTGTGACATTGAATATGTTTGAGCACATTCTAATTCAGACAATGAAACCATTTCAAACCATTCTATGTCTGAACATAAAGACACAGAACATTTCACAGAAAGAACTCATTAGATCTCTAAAGGGTTCTGTGATGTATCTCCTACTTCCTCTACAGGAAATGTGGAGGCAATTCCATGGAAAATAGTTTGATGATTCTTGTAAATGCTTTCCAACTAAGTCCAAGATCATCTGGCAAGATGTTGTCAATGTACAGAAGGTAAAGCTTGCTCTTACTTGTTTAAAAGAGCAACTATCCCTTTTATGCAGACCTTGATATTGATCACATGAGTTGTCTCTCTGTTCAACATGATGTCTTAGAAACAACTAATAATAATAATAATATGTTTATTTATATAGCGGCTTTAGTATACGGAAGGCACTGAACATATCAAACCACAACATCAAACACAAACCAATAACACATATAAATAAATTCATATCATATTAACAACAATTATTAAAATCAATTAATAAATACGAATAAAACTTCAACAAAATAAATTACTTAAACATCCAAAACAGTCAAGCATCCAGAAATGCCATCTGCCACAAATGAATTTTCAAGTTTTCTTGAACTCTCCACGGAGGTGCACTCCATAACCAGCATGGTAGAGAATTCCAGAGAGGAGCAGCATATGAAAAGCTTTACTGCCAGAAGATTTTAAACTCACCTTGAACTCTCTAGCAACCCCTCATTGGCTGAGCGGAGCGATTGGCCAGGATAGTAAGGTACCAGAAGTTCTTTTCAAATAGGCCTGACCCTGACTGTGAAGGGCTTTGAAAGTCAATAAATGACTTTGAAGGTGATCCACCACTGTACAGGCAGGCAGTGCAGTTCGTGCAGCACCGGGTAATATGGAAGGACCCATTTGTCCCCACTGAATCTGTGCTGCAGCATCTCTGCAGCAGTTGAAGGCAGAGGATTTCAACCCCAGAAATCCCAAAGTAAAGGGCATTGCAATAGTCTAAATGCGAGGACACACGCGGGACCAATGTGGTAAAGAGTCAGACGGAACAAGGTGCCTAACCCTGGCAATATTCCTAAGATGGTAAAGGAAACTTGACAAACAGCTGACACCTGAAACTGTAATGTCAGCTTGTCATCTAGGATAATCCCAAGGCTACGCACCTGCTCAGAGGACGGAAGTGACATGCCACCAAGAAATATTCCAAGGTGTGCCACCACGCCACCCCTCATCTGACCTCCCCGGTCCACAACCAAAATCTCTGTCTTCTCAAGTTCAACTTTAACCAACTAGAATCCATCCAACCTGGACTCCTCAAGACAGTTATTAAACACTGTGAAAGCTCCATCCTGGTCGGGTGCAAAGACAGATATAGCTGGGTATCATCTGCATTGCAGTGAAACCTCAGCCCATACCATCTAATAATGTCTCCTCGAGGGCAGTATATACACTGTGAATAACATGGGTGACAGAACAGAACCCTGAGGCACACCACACAACAAAGAAGTTGGTCCAGAAGAAAAGACTCCCAACACAACTCTTGTGATCTCCCAGTGAGGACTGAGGTGAACCATTATAAAACAGTTCCCGATATTCCACAAATTAGCCTCAGGCATACAATCAACACCGAGTGATCCACAGTGTCAAAGACTGACGAGAGATCAAAGAGAACCAGAATGGAATGTCTCTTCTGCTCTCTCGCCTCAGAAGATCATTAAGCACCCAAACCAGCGCAGTCTCAGTGCTATGTCTTTTACCAAAACTGGATTGGAAGGATTCATAGATACTGTGGATGGTTAAATGGTCTTCCAATTGGGCAGCCACTATCTTCTCAATAACCTTCCAATAAAGGGAAGGTTAGAGATGGTCTGTAGTATGAGAAACAGTCTGTCCAAGGTAGCTTTCTTCAAGAGAGGTGTCACCACTGCCTCTTTCAGGAGCTAGGCCAATGATTGAGAAGGTCAGTGGACAGACAAACGACAATGTGTGGAACAGTACACAATTCATCCACCTACATGGAAGAGATCCAGTAGGGTACAACATTGATCTCATCAAATGAAACAGGTGGAAGGTCAGCCTGTCAGCATTTGGGAGGCAACACTAGAAGCACGCTGTTTCCCAGACTTATTACCAAAAGGATCAGGTGGATGGCTAGATGAAAGGGAAGTGCATGTACAGGGTGCTGAGTACCGCACTAGCTGTGTGCTCAGTAAAGATGGCAAATTCAGTTGTAACATACAGTACCTGTTTCATTTCCTCTGGGAGAGTGAACTTAGCATTCTGTCTGCATCTATTGCACATACTTTTGTCTCACAAGTCCACTAGATGGAATAACAGCTGCTCAATTTCTAGAAATTAAAGCAAAAAGATGAAAATGTGCAAGTGAATCTGTCTTCATACTGTCAAGTCTACGTGGCACCAAAGAATATTGGTATCTCAGACACTCAAGGTGATGATAATGCTGTGAGAGTATGGTGCAGCACATGGTCTGTCAACACTGATGTTGTTCTGAATATGCCTGGGATGAGTCTCATTGAACTGTTGAAGTGGGCAAATTCTGATGTTGATGGCATTTCATCAATGACTGTCGGAGAAATGTGTTCACTTGATCATGTGTCTGTCACAAGACATTTTCACAAAGGGTTCCATGACATTCTGACTTTCATTTTTCAAAGGACAATACACCTCTTGGTACTGTGGAGCATTACTTTGGAGAATGGAATATCAAGCGTGGGTGCCTCATATTCATATGTTATTGTGGATCAAGGATGCACTACGCATAGGTGAACATGAAGCAGCACAAGTGCTAGCATTCATCAAGTATACATCACTTGTCACTTTCGGACAAGTATGATAGTTCTACACTATAGAAGTTGGTACAAAAGTTCTATTGTGCATATTGCTGGCAAGTAGTAGAGAATAAATCTGATTGGTACACACGATGTCGCTCGGATTCTTAGATGAGTTTGTCAGAATGGTTCCATGAATGAACTTTTTTCAGCAATGCAAACATCACTTGAAGGCAAAATCAACCAAGAGGGTATATGAGTTACCAAGAGATGAGAAAGAGGTGTACATCAATGGACTACAGCCCAACTCTTCTCCTAATGTGGCAAGAAACATAGATGTTCAGTTTGTGGCTGACAACTCATGGGCCCTGGTGCGGTACATGACTGTACATAACCAAGCATGAGCAGACTAGCTTGCAAGATCTTTGGGAAGATATTGCTAGTTCAAGCAAGAGCCCGACATCTCAGCTGTGGTTATTGGGATTGAAGACCCTTTCACACAGAGAATGTGGAGCCTATGAAGCCAGTGACCGCTTTAATGGTTACACATCTGTACAGGAAGTCTGATGCTGTCCAGTTTCTCAGTGTGAACTACAAAGAGAAACACAACGTGTACTGATTCCCCATGCTGAGATGGAGGAACTCACTGCCAATAGACCTTCTTCAAAACATATCTTGAAGAATAACCTGATAGACACTTACTACCCCATAGACATGATGACATGGATGATATGTGTCTCTTTCTAGGTGGCTAAGTGGTATGACTACAAGGCAGATACATCACCTGACTCAACATGGCACATTTACAAAGTGAACGGAGTGGAGGGCTGTCTCATAAAGAGATACAAGACATGGCTCTTAGACCACTGTAAATTACATCTTGGCACATTGGAGAGCAGAGAGCATTACTACTTTGCTTTTCTATTCTATTTAGACCCTGGGGAATGAATATGAATTAAAAGATGACTGTGATACATTTGAGGAAGAATTCAATCTCAGTTATGAGTCTTTCAAACTGAATACTCAGAGATATACATACAGAGACGGGAGGCTGAGAAAGAACAGCTTGAGAAGGCTGAGAAGCAGCTTCAGGAAGACGCCCTGTTAGCTCACAAGACAATCTTGATCCAGAAGGACAAGCAGTTCTAGATGAACCTCTGCCATTAAATGCCCCACAAGTGTTAATTTCAGAAATTGAAGATGGCACTCTAATGCGCCAATACTTCACTGTGTCATATGTAACCAAATATGTATGTGTATCATGTGGTCATTCACAGTGTGAAACCACAGAAGACATGTTGTGGATTATTGTTTTGTCCCTCAAGCCAAAGTGTCAAATTTCAACAGCTATTTACCAATGCTCAATGTGGTTACTCCTGTGAAAGGTGTGGCGGATATGTACTCAGTCCATATGTCTTAGGACTTCATCTCAATATCTGTTGCTTATATTGCACATATTTGACTCCAATGGGCTTAGAGTTGACAATCCCATCACAGATTACACAGCTGGTAGAATAGTTTTTAACCAATCAGTGTTTAACACTCACAGTGTAGTCTATCACCATGGTCAGTCTATGCATTCTGGCCATTACACCTGCTTGCTAAGGTACAGAAGTGGATGGGTAGAGTGTGATGATTCTACAAGCAGTTTTAAAAGAGACTGCAGCAACACTTAAAAATGCATATCTTCTAATACTGAAGAATTATGATGACCGTCATATCTCAGAAGAATAGCACACAACATGTGGCATTTTTACTGACTACTTTTGTGACAGACTCAGTCGTAGGGCAGTACAGTTGTTTCCAATCTACGACTGTCAATAAACTGTAGTATATCAACAAATGATATAGTGCCAGGACATTTCATGCACTATGACATATAAGATCTTGTGTGGATCAGTGACAATGTGGAAATTGTTGTAGTGCTTCAATCGCACCAACAGTCTTCACAGTCACTAGAGAAACCATGCTTACATGTCTATCGAAGATTGTATATGTCAAAACAGAGTCCTTTTGGCTCCCCTATTCTGTACATATCTTTTCTTTTAGGTGTATCATACCATATATAACAAGAAGTTGTTGCCAGTTGCTAACTGTTTGCCTCTGCAGAGACACCAAAGTTGTCCCTTATCATTTTAAATAAGTGTGTAACATGTCTCATTGACCAAAGAGAACACTCTGTCACAAGTTTCTATCACCAGCTTTTTTTGTCTATTATCTGTTGACAACTTGACAACATCATCATTCTTTCACCATGCAACAGTGTTGAACTATGCCTAATGTATTTGTTATACTGAAACTGTACATATGTAAATATAAAACTCTTTATTCATAATGAAGCAAGTGAAATGAAACAAGTGTCAATACTGAAATATTGCAGCTTATTATCAAATGACTCTTGCATATCTATGTAATGACATATAAATAATATTTACATTCTCATTTCATCTGACCATTGTTGTTAACTAGTTTAATTGTTCTAGTAAAAGTGTTACTATAAGAGTCAAGTAAGAATTTCTCCTTAACGTATAATAGAATACTATAGTGATTAAGTTCAGTGACCTATATCTTTGATAAAAACAACATGCAACACACATTTGTTATTTACTAGTTCAGAACTGATATAGTAACTAATGTAACCATTGAAAGAAATGTATATCGTACCTGTAATAATATGAAATGTGTTGTACTTGTCATACAAGTAAATGTAAACTATGTTAATAATATCAAATTGTAAATCAGACACTTTTACTGATAACAACGCCTTCATACCTGTTTCTGACAATGTTTATGATCGCCTCTATTGAGGGGTCAGGGTGGGAATTTTCCATATGCTCTTAGTTAGTGATACATCTTAAAATATTTAACTGAACATACCAGTTATCTAATGTCACTGAAATCATAACATTTTTATATTCTATTACTTGAACACTTAGCATCTGGTTTTTCACCCACCCCAGGAACATACACATTATCAGTCACACAATAACAACAAATCATCACTGTTTCATGTGTGTAATCACTGCTTAGAAGCTCCTGACATACCTTCATTAATGTTGGACAGGAGAGAGGGATGGACATGATTGGAACATTCAAGTACTTAAAAGGGATAAATAATGTTGATAACCAAAGTCTCTTCAAGCTGAGTGGCAAACATATCATGAGGGGGCACAGTCTTAAGCTGGAGGGTGGAAGGTTTAGGAGGGATGTCAGAAAGCACTTCTTCCCACAAAGGGTGGTGAACACTTGAATGCGCTGCAGAACAGGTCACCTAATTAAAGACAGTGAGCAGCTATAAAAGAGCCTGGTATATGCATGGGGAAGATAAGAATCATGCCTAGGAGGATGGGAGGACTATGGAGGGATAGCAGAGACATTAGCTCAAGATGCAGACCCTGCAATATGAGCAAACTTAATAGACCAATTGGCCTTCTTCTGCTGCCTTCTTTCTATTCTCGTATTTCCATATATAAGTCCATATCATCTACTTACTATGCATGACACATTTAGATATATTCCAGTAATGATTACACATGCAAGGATTGTATTGTGAGTCTGATTTTGTAAAAAATTTCAATCTTAATTGGCCCTTTCTCAGTTTCACCAATTGGCAAAAAATCGTTTTAAACTTAACCACCTGTGTTGAGTCTTTACTGAACCATAACATTATAACCTTTAGAATGTAACTGTTGTTCCTTTTAAGCATGAAAATCAACAGGAAGAAGTAGTATCACACATACATATCCATGGGCTTATTTTTGCTATGGTTTCCACTCAGTATGCACCACGTGGCTAGGGCATGGTGCATTGCCTGACACAGGTCCCGTAATTTCTAAGTGTGTTAAGTAGTCTGTATCACTCTTAGTTTTCCTGTGCCTCTCCAGTCAGCGGGCAGTAGCTGCGGTGCAGGTGTGAGACATCTATCTAATGCTATGCAGCTGTAGCTATACTCAGGATGCAGTAACTGCTATGTGTGCTGCAATTACTGGCTGAGCCCATCAACTCTAACGGTGCTAATTTCACTGTACCTACAATTACAGAGCTGTGCCATTGATCTCCATTGCCTCATTGTTGCTGTGGATCACCACTCATGATGTAGTACAAATTTTTGGGGGCCAGTGTTACTTGTCTGAGTATGTAATCTAACTGAGCTAACTTCAGTATCCCTGCAATCAGTGATGTCAACCATTGATGTCCATACCCTCACCTGTGTTGTGTATCTCCACTGAGGATGCAGTACTTTCTGTCACATTTGAAGACACATTGCCTGCCTGAATCCATTCAAGTGATAACTGCTAATTGACTGTACCTGCAATCAGGTAGCTGTACAACTGATTTGCATTGCCTCATCTTTTCCTGTGGATGTTTACTCAGGATGCAGCAGGTGGTCTGCAGGTGCAGCTCCCCATGATACTGTTCATCTCCACAGGCTTTTTGTTCTGTAGCTCTCCACCAGTATCCAGTATGTGGGCTAGGGGTTCAGACATTACCTGACAGAGAGTCCTGTAATTCTAACTAAGTTAACTAGTATGTACTACCCTTACTTTTCCTGTCAGTCTCCAGTCAGTGTGCAGTAACTGGTTAGAGAGATGTGTGACATTGCTACCTAAGTCCATGCAGCTGTGGCTGTACAGTCAGGATCAGTAACTGGTATGCATGGGAAAATTGCCTGGTGAGCCCATACAAATCCTGACTGTGCTAACCTGTGTCTACCAACAATTACAGAGGTGTGCCATTGATGTGCATTGCCTCAGTCTTGCTGTGCATCAGTACTCATGATGCAGTATGAATTTGGGGATTACCTGTCTGAGCCCACACAAACACCAACTGTGCTAACTTGAGTGTCCCTGCAATCACTGACATCTACCAGTAATGTCCATACCCTCAGCTGTGCTGTGGGCTACTACTAGAGGATCCATTACCTGGTATCGCAGTTTGGAAAGGCATTGCCTGGCTGGAGGCCATTCAAGTGATAACTGTGCTAACTACACTGTACCTGTAATCAGCGAGGTGTACAACTGATCTGCATCACCTTATTTTCCTGTGGCACTTCACTTAACATGCAGCAAGTGGTCCGGAGGTGTTATCCCCAGCCCATGAGACTGTGCAACCCTAAGTGTACTAACTCTGTACACCTGCAATGACACAGCTACACTGTTCATGTCCATGGGCTTATTTTTGCTGTGGTTCTCCACTCAGTATAGATATGTGGGCTAGGGCTGGTTCATTAACTGACAGAGGTAATCTAATTCCTAACTGTGTTAACTGCTATGTACCACCTTACTTTCCCTGTGACTCTGCAGTCAGGGTGCAGTAGCTCCGTGCTGAACTTTGCAACATCGCTACCTAGGCAATACAGCTGTGGCTATACAATCAGGATGCAGTAACTGCTATATGTGGTGGAACTGCCTGGCTAAGTCCATGCAACTCCTAACTGTGCTAACTGGGTGTACCTACAATTACACAGGTGTACCATTGATCTGCATCACCTCACTTTTGCTGTGGCTCAGCACTCAGATGCAGTATGTACTGGGGGCACTGCCTGTATTATAGCATGCAAATCCTAACTGTGCTAACTTGACTGTGCCTACAATCACTGAGCTGTACCACTGATGTTCACATCCTCAGCTATGCTGTGGGTCTCTGAGGTGCAGTCCCCAGCCATTAGACCATGCAACTCTTAAGTGTGCTAACTCTCTACAGCTGCAAAGATGGAGCTACACTATTCATGTCCATAGGCGTATTTTTTGCTGTGGCTGTCCACCAGTAAGCAGTATGTGGGCTTGGGTGGGGCATTATCTGACAGAGGTCCTATAATTCCTAACTGTGTTAACTAGTGTGTACCACCATTAGTTTTCCTGTGGCTCTCCTGTCAGGGGTGTATTAGCTGGTGTAGCGAGTGTGAGGCATCACTAACTAAGGCCATGCAACTCCTAACTGTGGTAACTTGTGTGCACCTTGAATCAGGAATGTGTACCATTGCTGTACATGGCCTAAATTTTGCTGAGGATGTACACAGAACATGCAGTACGTACTCTCAAGGACTGGGGATCTCTTGTAGTACATTTAGACAGTTGTATTTTATTTCTGACACCTCCTGCTGGTTGTCTGTGATTGATCCTGTTGCCTTGGTTCTCCCCCACTTCCATGTGTGTGTGTGTCTCTGTGTCTATGTGGTGCTGGGGTGGGGGTGAATGCACAGTTATGCTTTTGAACCCTAACACAGAATTTGCTCACTTCTTTCGCTGTGGAATAACACTAACTGATGCAGTAAACAGAGTGTTTCTCTCTAATTTCCTTCTTTTGAGAATTACTCTGACAAATAGTGAATGTAATACGGATGTCTTTTCACATAGTAACACAGTGCCCGAAACACAAATGGTAATGCACATGGTGGCGCAAAGGAAACACAAAGATAAACAGTACTGAGAAATAGTGAATGTAATACAGTGGTAGGAGATCAGGCCTTTGAGCCCCATGCTTCCCCATGTAATGTCTTGTCAAATAGTAACACAGTGCCCGCAAACACAAATGGTAATGAGCATGGTGACAAAACACGAAACACAAAAATAAACAGTACTGTAGACACAAATTGTTAAAATAACGAAACACAAGGGCAAATGAAAACGTAAAGGTAACGCACTAAGGTGGCGTGATGGGAAAAGTAAGTGAAACGGGTATGGAACCACAAACAGAAGCATTAAGAGTAACAGTTATGTAAGCGCACACACTGGTTTTCCACAAAAGCTGCATATAGAAAGACAATGAGTACAAAGAATGTATGCATAATAATGGCTCTGAACAGAAAACGAGGACTTGGAATACTAAATTGCTTATATCTCAGGAACTGTACAACATAAAACAAATTTAAAAGACGTAAGATTTATCACTTTCCTGGCAAGGGGCTAAGCAATTTTCTGATGAAAAGCCCATATATTGCACTGTTTTCGAGATACAGGCCCTGAAAGGCGCGCAAACGCCATAATGTTATCCTATGGGAAAAAGAGAGTTTGGAGTGCCATAACCTTGCCTCCTTGTAATATTTTTCACCAATCCACCAAAAGGCACATCTGTGGGATGTTGGCTTTCTTCCTCCAAATTTCAGTCTGAAAGACCAAACAGTTCTTTTGCAACAGAGTAGCAAAGAATTCCTGTCATGCACCAGATGCTGCAATGTTAGTCTATGGAAAAAGTGTGAACTTCGAGTAACGAACATTGCATCCATGCAATATTTTGTCAGCAAACTATAAAAGGCACACCTCTGAGATGTTGGCTGCCTTTCCTCTAAATTTCAGCCCAAAGACCAAACCGTTCATTTGCAGAGGGTGGCAAAGAACTGCTGTCATTTTGTCCATAATCTGAAAAGTAGTGTCGTGATTTGCGACAGCTTTCATGCATTTGCAAAAGTGCCGCATGCGACATTACTTTGTGGCACTACTTTTCCAGAAATTGAATAAATATATTTCTAGAGAGTTTAACCTCAAAATAAAGACATGCCTAGCATCCTCAGGGTCCGACTAGGTAAACTCAAAATAATTGTGTTGCTAGAGGGTCCCAAATTTAAATGCCAAGCATTTTCTGACAGCTAACTGAAAACAAAATGGTGGATTTGTGACACTACTAGGGCCATTTGTGAGACTAAAAGTGCATTTGTGACACTGTTGAACTTTTTGTTAACTTTTCCCATTGACTCATAATGGGAAATTGTTTTTGAATAACTTTGAACCTTTTAATATTTTTTCATGAAATATTCAAAGGCACATCAGGAACCCTGGCTGCACATTCCTTGAAGTTTTCGGACCAGTTGTGCAAACCGCACGACCAGTAGGGAGCACAAAGAATTCAAAAGCATAAATGCACGTGCAGATCACGCTAATAACTCCGCGGTCGTATATCCGAACAGGATGAACGTTGGCAGATCCCAGGATGTATGGTTATTGATCATGCATTACAAATTTCAGGCAAATCTGTTGAACAGTTGCAAAGTTATTAAGGTGCAAAATTTTAGGTTTAACATGTCAATGGCTCCTCAACCTAACTATGGTTGCACTACAATGCTACAATAACATACATATATATATATATATTTATATATTTATATTTATGGCAAAAAAACTCTGTTTAATGCATCAGTTAGGGTTGTTCCACAGTGACAAAAGTGAGGAAATTCAGTGTTAGGGTTGAAACCCCTTGCACTCCCAGCCCAACCCACAACCAGCATCAGGGTGTGCATTGGGGTCGTGGCCCTAACTCTCACCCCATAACATGTGTAAACAAGTTGAGGTATAGTAGAATGGGGTGAGAGTTAGGACCGATGACCCCAATGCACACCCCGATGCTGGTTGTAGGGTCGGCCTGGGGTGCAAAGGAAGCTTTCAACCCTAACACCTAATTTCTCACTTTTGTCATTATGGAACAACCCTAACTGAAGCATTAAATGGATTTTGCCATTAATATCCCTTCTTTTGAGATTGAGGACTATAACTAGTGAATGGAATGCGCCACACAACGTCACGCCTTGTGACATAGTAACGGTTACTGCAACGTAAATGTAAGTGCTAACAGGTATGCACCTGGTAACGCAAACATAAATGGTAAAGCAAATGTTAAAAGAAATGCAAGCACAAAGTGACACCAAAGTGAACAGTGACACAAATGGAGACGCAGACACTTACAGAAACGCAACTGGTAATACGCATAGTTACGGTACTGCTATTGTAAATGCAAATGTTAACTGTTACAGCAACAATAATGCCAAAGGGAGCAGAAATGGAAATGCAAATGCAAGATATTTGAACGCAAAGCGAATGTGCATGGTCACAGTACCGCAACTGCAAATGCTAATGGTAATGGTAACAACAGAAAGAATGCCCAAGGAAACAGAAACAGAAAGGCAAACGCAAGAATGTATGGAAACACAAACCATAACACATATGTTCATGGTACTGCTATTGTAAATGCAAATTATAACTGTAACAGCAACAGTAGCAGGAAAGAATAGAAATGCAAACACAAGTGCATAGAAACACAAAGCGCAACGTGCACAGTAATGGTACCGCAATTGTAAAACACAACTGGTAATGGTAACAGCAACAATAATGCCAAAAGAAAACAGTAACACAAAAGTAAACATAAACGCAAAGGTGACTCCACAGGGGAGTACACGGAACGCTTATCACAAAGTGGCATGAAATGCAAGTGTAAAGCCTATGGTAACAGTAAGTGAAGTGTAGACCCTATTATCCCCAAAAGCTCCATTGAGAAAGACAGTGAAAACAAAGAATGTATGCATAATAATGGGCCTCGGAGAAGAAAATGAGCAGCTGTAATACTAAAGTGCTAATATCTCAGTAACCATATGGCGAGAAAAAAATTATGATTTCACATGATTCATGACTGTCCTGGCTAGGTTTTCACTGCATGCTATGCCACACATGGTTATGATGAAAATTCAGATCTCACACCATTTCCGAGATCGAGCACCGAAAGGCACGGTGTATGCCACCATGTTAGTCTATTGGAAAACGTCAACTTTGGAGTACTGTAACTTGGCACCCATGCAATATTATGTTTCCAAAAGGCACATCTGTGAGATGTTGGCTGCCTTTCCTCCAAATTTCAGCTCAAAGACCAAACCATTCTTTGCAGCAGGGTGGCAAAGAACTCCCGTCATTTTGGCCATAGTCTGGAAAAGTAGTACGATATGCATAAGCATTAACAAAATTTGTGAAAGTGTCATGAGTGCAACACTCCTTTTTCCAGAAATTTGAAAAACATATTTCTGGGGTGTTTAACCCCAAAATAAAGATATGGCTAGCATCCTTAGGGCTCGAATAGGTAAACATAAAAATAATTATGTCCCTAGATGGTCCCAATTTTAAATGCCAAGCATTTCTGTGATCAGTAACTGAAAAAATGGCTGACTCATGACACTACTAAGCCATTTTAGACACTAATAAGTGCATTTACGAAAGTGTTGAACTTTTAACTTTTCCCATTGACTTATAATGTTAACTTGTTTTTGAATAACTTTCAAATTGTTTAATATTCTTTCATGAAATCTTCAAAAGGCACATCAGGGACCCTGGCCGCACATTCTGTGAAGTGTTCAGACTGGTTGCGCAAACTGTCCGACCTGTAGGATCGAGCAAAGAATGCAGAAAAACATAAATACACATGCAGATGTCGCTATTAACTCCACAGCTGTAAATCTGACCAGAATGAACGTTGGCAGATTCCAAGACCTATGGTTACACCCTGTGCCTGCCAAATTTCAAACAAATCCATTGCACAGTGTAGAAGTTATTCTGATTGCAAGTTTCACCCTTTAACCTTAAAGGGGCTACTCAACCTAACTATGGTAGCACTGCATCAGTTAGGGTCATCGGTCCTAACTCTCACCCTCTCCCATGTGTAAAGAAGCTGAGGTGGTGAAGTATAGGAGAATGGGGTGAGAGTTAGACTGATGACCCCAACGCACACCCCGGATGCTGGTTGGGGAGTGGGGAAGTGGGGTTCAACCCTAACAGTGAATTTCTTACTTTTGTCACTGTGAACAACCCTAACTGATGCATTAAAGAGAGTTTTTTCCATGAATTTCCTTCTTTTCAGAATGAGGACTATAAATAGTGAATGGAATGTGGTGATATTTTTGTCACATAGTAACGGTAACTGCAATGCAAATGCAAGCGCAAACAGTAACGCACATGGTGACGCAAATGTAAATGGCAACACAAACGTTAAAAGAAACACAAGCACAAACTGACGCAAAAGCAAAACCAATGCAAATGGAGATGCAAACATGTGCAGAAATGCAACTGGTAATGCACACGGTGATGGTACAGAAATTGAAATGTAAATGATAACGGTAACAGCAACAATAATGGCAAAGCAAACAGAAATGCAAAAGAAGGATGCAGAAATGCAAACCATCACACACACAGTCATGGTACCACAATTGGAAAGTGCAAGTGGTAACGGTAATAGCTAGAATAACACCAAAGGAAACAGAAATGGAAATGCATATGCAAGCGAGTATGGAAACGCAAACCGTATCACACACAATAATGATAACGCAATGAAATGCAAATGTTATTGGTAACAGCAACAATAACACCAAAGGAAAGAGAAACAGAAATGCAAGCGATACAGAAATGCAAACCGTAATACACACAGTCCTGGTAACGAATTGGAAAAGCAATGGTAATGGTAACAGCAATGATGATACCAAACGAAAGACAAATGCAAATGCAAATTGAAGGGTGGCCGCAAGCAAATAAAAATGAGTACAGTGATGCAAATGGAAATACAAACACAAACAGTAGTGGAAACGCAAATGGTAACAGTAATGCAAATGCAAGTGCAAACGTAAATGCAAAGAGTAACGACACGTGACGCAATGAGAACAGTAATGCAAATGATTATGGAAACGCAAGTGAAACTCTAAGGGTAAGAGTAACAGGAGCACACATCCTGGATTTCCCAACAGCTGCATAGAGAACACAGTGGGCTGATATTCAAAAGGTTGCGCCAAGCGCAATAGGGTTGTGCCAGCGCATGTCTGAAAATGCACCATTCTGCGATATTCAGCAGGAGGCAGTTGTGCCACAGAAAACATGCTGAGCAACAGCACAATGATAATGAAGGCATGCGAACTGAAGGGGAGGAACCATGCATAAAGGGCACAGTGCAATGTTCAAAGACTTGCGCAATGCACAACAGTGGAGCAAGTGGAAGTTGCGCCATAACAGAAAAATGAGCCAAAATTAAAAGGAGCAAGGAAGAGTGCAAGAACGCTACAGGGAAGCCACATGAGGCAGGGGAGAGACAGGCACAGGGAAACTGAGAGAAAGAGGGCAGGCCAGGAAACTACACTGCAGAAGAGAGGTACAGGAAAGTGTGTGGTGACACACATACCAGAGGCCAGCACAGACAGGTAAATCTCCGGTGCAGGGGAGGTAGCAGTCAGGACAGCAGGGGAACAAAGCAACAGCTGATGGGGAACATAAGCCAGGGACATGGCCAATGCCACCTTTCACATGGAGGCCATAATGAGGGAGGGTGAGAAGGCATGTGGCAGGGATGTGGCCGTGAAGAGCACGTCTGTTGTATATGTTTCAACAGGCAGTACCGGCCCACACCAGCTTTGAGCTGTATACAGATATCGTAGATTGTGGGCCGTACCACCTGAACAGGGCAATATTGAGGCCGCTCTGTGAGCTGTGCAGTGATGTGATGCAGGCACCCACACAACGGAGTCATGCCCTGTCTGTGGAGACAAATGTAACAGCCTGCATGTGCTTGCTCACCACGGGTACCTTCCAGAGACCAAGACACCCCAGGCATAACACAGTCAGCCATGTCACGCACCCTCACCCAATTCCTCAGCGACTGCTGACACAAGCTGCAGAGTAAATCCATTTCCCCAGCACTGTGGTGGAGCACACAGCAAACATCCAGAGTTCTAAGGGTAGCACATATGCCTGGTATGCTAGGGCAATAGACTGCACCCATGTGGCCATATGCACACCACCTGTCGAGGAGGGGGCATATACATGAACCACAGGAGCTATTCCAGTGTCAATTGCCAGGTGGTGTACGATACTAGTGGGCGATCATCCAATGTCTGTGCCATGCACCCTGGGGAGCACATGATTCATACATCTAGCACCAGTCGGCACTGTGCCACCGATTTGAGTGGGTACATCCCACAGGGCATCTAGTGGTGAGTAAGCAAATCAAATGGACATATCATGGGCCTGGGGGCATGGCCAGAGGTGCTATGGGTGTGGCCCACAGGGCTTAGGGCAGTCTGAAGCTGAACACAAAACTAATCTCCACCTCTGCACACAGGTGACAGTGGATACCCACTCTTTCCCTGGCTGCTCACACCCTACTGGCGCCCATGACCCCATCACAGCAACGCTACAATGAGGCACATGCCACCACACAATGTCATTGAGCGGGTGTTCGGGATGCTGAAGACACAGTTCCATTGCCTGGACACCTCTGGTGGTGCCCTCCAGCACAGCTCCTTAAAGGTCTGTGGATATTCCTGGCCTGTTGCATCCTGCACAACATGGCCAAAGAATGGGATAGCCAGACAGGTCAAAGAGGGGACGAGGGGGATGAGGGGACGCCAGTGATGATGGTGATGGGCAGCACCCCTTGGCAGATGGGACCCCCAACTGATACGGCTGGCACAGCTGCACCGGGACACCATCACAGAGGAGCACTTCAGCCAACCCAGGTGAGTCATGGTGCCATACACAACCACCAGTGGCCAGGCACAACCCACAAAACGCATAGAAACACACCAGGGTGCATGCTGGCAAGGGATGTGGCAGGCCACAGAAGCACACGACACAACCAGGGATGGTGAACAGCAACGTTCCACATGGACGGACACACACACATGCACACACACAATGCACCAAACGTGACAGAGGGCAGGTGGAAACCGAGCCAGAATGCCTACACTAGCAACACACATGTCCACAGGCCACAGCGTCCACTGTCTATCCATGTGCGGTGTCAGATGCTGGGCACCATCGCACTTTGGTGTGCAGTGCAATGCAGGCATCATCATCCATATGTACCTGTGGACAGCAGCCTGGAGGGTGTGCAGGTGGACTGTGTTCGCTGCATGGCCAGGCACCCACCCTGCACTGCCCACTGAAACACACAATGCACACAGGGCAGCAACAGACAGTGCCCGAGCTGGGAGACAGGTCATTCTCATTGCACAGTACCACAGCCACCTCGATGTATGGGCAGCCCACCGAGACCCGCCAGCACTGGCTGGCTGACCACAGGCCTCATGGGGTGGCACCGATGGTCCCCAGGGGTTCCACTGTGTGAATGCAACCATGCCCGCGCAGGGGTCTGCAGCACACTGAACATGCCTGCACCAGGAGTGTCGGATGCCCACAGCTGAACCCGGCATTGACAGGGTGGGTGTCCCATGACGCAGGGAATGGGGAGTGGATAGTGCACTGTGTGGTGTGAGTGACACATGGGCACCTGACTGTGTGCCCATTGTGGCCATGACAGCAAAGAACTCCTGTGCATGCCTGTCAATGGCAGCAGTCACATCCTCCAGTAAACGGTCCATCTGTGACAGGATCCTATCGGTGTCCCTGCTGCGATGCTCCTCTGCCCACTCCAGAGTCACACACAGTGCCTCCACAGATGTCGCAGTCGCATCTGCTGCTGGACCAATGCCTGCAGTAGGTGGGTGTGCTCATCAAAGAGGTCGCCTGCCTCCTCGCATCCTGTCCCTCAGGGTGTGCACGGCCTGATGTTCAACACCCCTTGAGGGTGGTTGCTGCACACCAGGACCAGGTATGGGCAAGCCCACAGGCATTGCACAGATGTCACTGCTGAACCCTGAACCCCCAGTCCCAGTGAGAGCTGCTGCTGCTGCTGCCTTTGGCTGCTGCACCCAGGCTCAGTGGTGCCGCTGCTGTTGCTGCAACAATCCCACTGTCCTGACCAGCCACGGAGGGCCCCACTGGTGCTGACAGGCACATCCAGACTATGCTGACATGCTGGTTCACATGGCAGCACCAGCCAGAACCATGGGCGCGAGCTGACCTGCTGTGTGTCCATTCCATGGCACACGTGTCACTGCCCATGATGGTTGTGTCATCATCACTAGTGTGGTCTCGCCCCAGCTCCCAGCCACGGCGTGGTTGGCATCCTGGATGCCAGAACGCTGATACACAGGAAGGGCTCTCCACACCTGTCTCAACGACATCAGTGTGGACAGCCAGGTGGCCCTACTGTTGTAATGCTCCACGTATACCTGTGGAGGTGGATGGTCCCTCCTCCAACTCCAGCTGACTGTCCGCAGTGGACAGGCCACCACTGCTGACCCATGCAGATGCGTAAGATCTGTAAGGGAAATCAAAGTCGTTATGCGTGTGACCTACCCTGCCCCCATAGACCGACCATGACTTCCATGCAGTGATGGGCCACCACCCGCCTGAAAGCCACACCCGAACTCCTCTATGGCACTGCGGTGCATGCTTGCAGCAAGCCTGTCCTCTGCTGGTGTGAACAGCACCACCTCCGCTGTCCACCGCCTGTTGCAGCACATGGCGCCCTGATGGCAGCCACCTTCTCCTTCACCCTCCTCTTGTCAGTACTCATCTTCTTCTTACACTCCTGCACGGAGTGCTGGTGGCTGCCATGCAGGTTGATGGCACATGCCACCTCCTCCCATGCAGCAGCATGGGCCAGAGGGGTGCCTCCCCGTCCACTGAGCAGTGGCTCTGATCCAGGAAGGCCTTGAAAAGTGCCTCGTCTCAGCCTTTGTGAAATTGGGCCTCTTCTGCCCACCATCGTTGTCCTCCCCACCCAGACCTTGCTCGTCATTATTCAGCCTGTAGGAATGGCAGTAGTTACCTGTGACTGTGCAGTCCAAAGCATGTCCCTGAATCCACAGTCCACACTCCCACACAGCATGCAACTCACCTATAAACTGCAGTAACTGAATATGGCCACTGCAGAACTTTGTTGCACTTTTCTAGCACAATCCATGCAAATTAGGTGAGGAGCAACTTTAATTAGATACAAATCGCAGTGCTGCACCATTGAATGACTGATGGATGATTAGCATATTATGGCTGAATATCGCGCTTTTGCACTTTGCGGATTGTGTTGAATGGGCTGAGCCAATGTAGCAGTTCAATGGCATGCATAGTACACCTCCTGCACATGCCCAGGCTGCTGACGCTGGTGTCTGCCGCACTGATGACGTTCTGTGCACGATGGTCAATGCAGGGCACAGCCACCATTGTGCCAGTGGCACTATGGCGAGGGTCACTACATGGTGCTGTGACAATGGGCCTCCATAGGCACAATGGCAAAACTGTGCAATAGTCTGTTGTGGTACTGACAAACAGGCAACCAATCGCGCTACACACACATAGTCATCTGATGGCGTGTGCTTGGCCTTGTGCCAGAGACCCTTGACCCTGTGCCCGACCTTTGCCCACTTGGCGCCATGCATCCGGCATGGTTGTAACTCATCGCCTGTTCTAGCAACAGCGATAGGGAATGGCGGCACTGCACGCTGCAGCATTTGCACATGGGGTACTCTGCATGCAGAGCACCATATTGCCTACTATAGTTGTTGAGATTGCACACAGGAGAGCCACACAATGGAGTGCCATTGAGTTGGCTAACCTTGTGGCTCTTGTGGAGCCACACTGCGGGCCTCTGTTTGGTAAGGTGGTTCTGGACAGGGCCAGGACCCAGGTCTGGCAGGAGGTGGCCACTGACCTGGAGGCGGCCACTGGATGCAGGAGGACCTTGGAGCAGTGCAGGCACTGCTATGGGTACCTCAGAGGAGGGACAGACCATTAGCCCATCTGCGGTCACGTGCCAGGAGTGGCATGGTGCCACATCCAGGTGCGGGATCCATCTATGCACTTGTATTGTCCATGTGGTAACAGTGTTGTATGTGTCCAGCACATAGGGAGGATTAGTCTTGGGTTGGCTGTGGCGGTGTTCACAGGGTGTGGGGTGGGTGGGTCTGGCTGGGTGGGTGGGCACACACACATTGGGTCAGGGGACTTTAGCTTCAGGATTGTACTGATGTTCTTCTCTCCTTGTTTCCCACAGGAATGGACGAGTGGCGCCAGATGAGGAGAACACGGAGGAGGTGGACAGAGCGTCTAGGAGGGACGGGACTGTCACCACCGACCTGACCGGCCTGATGAGGGTGAGTGCCATAACTCCATGATTGCTGTTGCATGCTATGTAACAGGGTGGGCAGCAGGCATTGACACCATCCATGGACACCACTGCCATGCATGTGACTTGTGACAGTCAGCACTGTCCAGTGGCACTGCATGTCTGGGAGTGCGTCAGTGGTGGTCCATGTGTGTAACAGTCACATGGCTGTGGCACTGCCTTCACACGCATAGCCATGTTACTGTACACCCATGG
The DNA here is from genome assembly GCA_016271365.2 of Neoceratodus forsteri. Classification (NCBI taxonomy): domain Eukaryota; kingdom Metazoa; phylum Chordata; order Ceratodontiformes; family Ceratodontidae; genus Neoceratodus; species Neoceratodus forsteri. The sequence goes on from CM028129.1 coordinate 1,026,951,139, forward strand.
TGGTGCTGTGCAGGACATGGGCGGTGGGTGTGTGGTGGTCCACATGGCTGTGGCTGCCTGGGTGGGCAGGTCTTGTGGACACGGTCACTGAGGGAGGTCACACACTATCACAGGGGCGTGCACGTGGCTGCATGCCATGCACCTGGGTGGGCTGCAGGGATGGACAGTCACACGTGCTGACTCTGCTCCTCATCCTGGGGTAACAGTGACTCCAGGCCATCGAGAGGGACTGCAGGAGCTGTTACTGGTGGTGAGGGCATCCTGGAGATCCTCCAAAGGATGGACCAACACAGGGTCAGGAGGTGGAGGACACAGCGGTGCAACATAGTGGATGAGCAGGGCAGATGATAGGCCATCCATGCCCTGAAAACACCTTCCTCCCTGGACCCACCCTCACACCCCTTCTTCCTCTCCTATATGTTCACCCCTGCCCCTCACCCACCCCCACCTTGTTTATGTCCCTCCCCTGTATGTACATAGTTCTGTAAATAGTTTTGTTTATCTGTTTCAATATAATTATTTTGATATGAATACTGTGGTGGTCTCTGATTTGCAGTGGGCTATGGGTGCTCAGCTGCAGTGGTGTCATCGCATCTGGGGTGGTGCAGTCATGGGTTTTGTGTATGTCCATGAGGAAGTGACTATGGTGTGGGAGTAGCTATCAGTCGGTGTCTGTGGTGTATGTGTTGTTCCCTGTGCAATGGATGACTGTGTGCAGTGGTCCATGGTGCATGCTCTGTGTCCATGGTGCCCTGTCAACCGATGCATGGACTGTGCAGCTGACACCCTTGCATGTCTGTGACCTGCAAGGTCTGCTGCCATGTTAGTGGTGGCTATGCATGCAGGGCAGCCACTGTACCTGGCCACAATGCTGAGTTGCCTCCTGTCACTGCTGTGATGCATGTTTGCCTCAGGTGACACTGTGGCCTCCACAGTTGTTGTCCCACCTCCATGCTGTGCCTTGCGTGTGTTGCAGGGGATGTGTCCCACTGTCTGTGACTTGTGCTTCATGCATATGCTGGTGTCATACAGGTCCACAGTGCCTGCACAGGGTGGCTGGCACCCTGTGCCAAGGAAGACTGCAGGCTGTGTCTACACAGTTTCCATGGCCCACACTGGGGCTTGGTTGCCACGCTACTGCTTCCCTGTGTTATTGTCCCCTTGGGTATGGGTGGGTGTTTGTCCCTGCATCTGGTGTGGTGCATGCTTCCACGCACCACTGTGGGTGTCTGTGCTGGCTGTTGTGGCCAGTGGTAGGTCGGTGGTGTCACTGGACTACTCTGCAGGGTGCTGTATCACTGGTGGTGGTGTCAGGGCACACCCTGTCTCATGGGATACCTCTTGTGCCACACATGGTCGGCTCTCAGCTGTGTCTCGGGAGGATTGTGCATGGTGGCATTGTGTCTGCCATTGTTGCATTGCCGCAGTGATGCCACCCACTGCTGGGTGCTCATGGTGGGGCTGCCTTGTATGGTTCTGTGGTGCACAAGGTTGCAGTGTCACAGTGGGGTGGTGGTATGCATGGGGTTTCCTGCAGTGGTGGTGACTGCTCATGGGGGAGTGTCTGGGGATCACGGTGCAGGTGTGCTATGCACTGGGGTTGGTGTGGCACGGGTGGTCCACCTCCTTGTGTGGCAGTCTCAGCTTGCCGGTGGGTGTGATGGGGCACCTTGGCCCAGCTATGGGTTGTTTTCTTGTCTCCATGGGCCGGTGGTTATTCCAGCCTCCTCCAGTTGTGCTGTGCTTGGGGTGTGGGTCACGATGTCAGCTCTGCTGTGTGTTCCTGTGCCCATCTGTGGCATGGGTGATGGGCCCCTACATCCCTGGTTGTGCAGTTACATTGCTCTGCTGCTGGGGGTCTCTGCTTGTGCTATGGCACCTCTGGACTGCTCAGCTGGACATCCCTTGTTGCGCCATAGTGCATCATATCTGCTCAGCTTCCCTCACTAGTTGCACTATGGTGCAGGTGGTGTGATATTCAGATAACAGCTGTTGGCGCAATTTGGCTTGCTCCTTTTGAATATCACATCTGTTGCGCTTTGGGTGTAATGGACTTGTGCTTGCTCCTGTTATTGCGCACTTTTTGGGTGCAGTTTGAATATCCAGCCCAGTGACTACAAAGAATGTATGCAAAATAATGGACCTTGGACCAGAAGATGAGCACTTTGAATACTAAATTGCTTATATCTCAGGAACCATATGGCATAGAAAAAATAAAATGTCATATTATTTATGACTTTCCTGGCTAGTTTTGCACTTAGCCACCTAATAGAGGGCTAAGCATTTTGTGACAAGAAGTCCATCTCAAAGCGCTTCAAGATACGGGCCTCAAAGGAGCCAAGGACACTGCAATGTTATGGGAGAAAGTGTCAACTTCAGAGCACTGTAACTTTCCATCCGTGCAATAGTTTGTCATCAAGCCACAAAATGCACATCTGTGGGATGTTGGCTGTCTTCCCTCCAAATTTCAGCCCAAAAGACCAAACCAGTGTTTTGCAGCAGGCTGGCAAAGAATTCCTGTTATTTTCCCATAGTGTCAAATAGTAGTGTCACAAATCACAACACTTTCACAGAAAAATCATGAAAGTGTCGCAAGGCAATACCACTTTGCAACACTACATTTCCCAAAAATTCAAAAACATATTTCTGGGGTGTTTAACCCCAAAATAAAGACATGCCTAGCATCCTCAAAGCTCGACTAGGTAAACACAAAAGAACCGTGTCCCTAGAGGGTCATTTGAGACACTAAAAACTGCATTTATATATATATATATATATATATATATATATATAGAGAGAGAGAGAGAGAGAGATCTATATATAGATTATGGTAGCACAGTAGTGCTATCATAGTTATGGCTGAGGAACCCTTTAGGTTAAATGATGAAACTTTGCACCTTAATAATTTGCCACATTTCAACGGATTTGCCTGAAATTTTACAGTATGGGGTGTAGCAATAGATCTTGGGATCTGTCAGCTTTGTACAGGTCAGATATATGACTGCATAGTTATTAAGCAACATTAGTGCATGCAATTACATTTTTGTGCATTATTGGCTCATGCCTACAGGTCACACGGTTTACGTGACTGGTCTGAAAACATCTGGGAATGTAGGGACTAGGGTCCCTGATGTGTCTTTTGAAGATTTTGTGAAAAATATTGAATGGCTCAAAAGTTATTCAAACAACAAAGTTCAGATTATAAGTCAAAGGGAAAAGTTAACAAAAGTTGACAGCATCGCAAATGCACTTTTTAGAGTTCCAAATGACCCTAGTAGTGTTGCAAATCCACCATTTTGTTTTCAATTACTGATCACAGAAATGTTTGGCATTTAAAATTGGGACCATCTAGGGACATAATTGTTTTGTGTTTACCTGGTTGAGCCCTGAGGATGCTAGCCATGTCTTTATTTTGGGGTAAAACACCCCAGAAATATGTTTTCAAATTTGTGGGAAAAGTAGTGGTGTAAAGTAGTGTTACACTTAAGACACTTTAGAAAAAATTTGTGAAAGCTGTCGTAAATCATGACACTACTTTTCTAGACTATGGCAAAATTACAGAAATTCTTTACACCTCTGCTGCAAAAGAACAGTTTGGCCTTTTGAGCTGACATTAGAGGAAGGCAGCCAACATCACACAGATGTGCCTTTTGTGGTTTGATGGCAAAATATTGCACGGACACAAAGTTATGTTACTCCAAAGTTGACGTTCTTTCCCATAGACTAACATGGTGGTGTCCACCATGGTTTCGACTCATATCTTGGAAATGGTACTAGATATGGAATTTTCTTTGCAAAGATGTTTAGCCCTATGAGCTACACACATTCAGTGAAATCCTATCCAGGAAACTCATGAATCATGTGAAATTTTATTTTTTTTCTGCATCTTACGGTTACTGAGATATTAGCAATTTAGTATTACAACTGCTCGTTTTCTGCTCCAAGGCACATTATAATGCATACATTCTTTGTTTCCACTGTGTTTCTCAATGGAGCTTTTGGGAAAAATAGGGTGTGTGCTCCAGTTATTGTTACACATAGGCTTTACACTTCTGTTTCGCGCCATTGTGTTTCCATTGCCGTCACGCCAATTGTGTTCGTGCCTGTGTGCATTACGGTTTGCATTTCCATATGTGCTTCCATTTGCATTTGTGTTTCTGTTTTCTATGTCATTATTGTTGCTGTTACCGTTACCATTTGTGTTTACAATTGTGGTACTGTGACTGTGCGCATACGGGTTGCGTTCCATACTCGCTTGTGTTTGCATTTCCATTTCTGTTTCCTTTGAGTTATTGTTGCTGTCACAGTTATCATTTGCATTTACAATAGCAGTGTCATCACTGTCATGTTACTGGATGCATTGTCACATGTGCTTGTGACTCCGCTTTGTGTCACTGTTTGGTTCAAGGCCACTTTGCTCTGGCGTTTCTATTAATGTTTGCTTCACAATTTATGTTTGCATCACCATGTGTGTAACCATTAGCGCTTACATTTATGCTGCACTTACCATTACTATGTCACAAAAACATGTGGTGGGAGTGTGGGGATGTGAACATCTAATTGTATAGTTCAATTTGGCCACTAGAACAAAATCATCCCATTCCAAGGCAAAAATATGGAACTTCAGAGGTGCTGACTTTGATAAGATGGCCAACAGAGTTAAGCTAGCCCTGGGAAAAGAAATACAGGTGAGGGGGCACGGACACAGGCAAAGTGGGCAAGTATTAAAGATGCACACTTGAAGCACTATCCCATTGTGTTAGTGAGAAAAGGAAGTGAAAAAGAAGAAGGAAACCACTTTGGTTCTCAATACAGTAGCAGAAAAGGTCAGAGCCAAAAGGCTGGCCTTCAGGAAATATAAGGGAAAAGAGCAGGATGAAGATAGGGAGCTATATCAAACTTCCCTAAGGGAAGCAGGAAGGCTGTGGGCAAGCAAATGCACAAACCAAGGAAACACTAGCATTAACAGTAAAAGAAGGTGACAAAACTTTCTATAGATACATTAGTGAAAGGAGAAAGTCAAGAGGGGCATTGCTAAGATCAACGGGATAAGGTGGCATGTGAGAAGGAGGACCATGTAAAACATCTATCCTAAATTGATACTTCTGCTCATTATTTACTGAAGAGAAGGTAGGGCAGGGCCCACAGCTCAGCACCATGGATACGGGGAGGGAGGTGTGCACTAGTCCCTTCACAAAAGAAAGTGTCCTACAAGAGCTCAATAAGCTCAGGGTGCACAAGGCAATAGGACCTGATGCCATACATCCAAGGGTACTAAAGGAGCTAAGGGTGGAACTAGCAGAGCCATTACCAGAACTGTTTAGTGAGTCTCTGAGCACAGGAGTGGTCCCAGAAGACTGGAGAAAGGCTCATGTGATCCTGCTCCACAAGAGTGGTAGCAGGAGGAGGCAGAGAACTATAGACCAGTGAGTCTTACCTCAGTAGTGGGCAAGAATATGGAGACACTCCTTAAGGAATGGATAATACAACACTTGGAATCTATAGGACCACATGATTCAAGATGCATGTATTCTACACCTCCACTGACTCTGTGTTCCTGTTTTCCAGCACCATCATGTCTCCACGGAGTGGTACAGGAGGAGGAGGAGGATGCTGGCATAGACCGGAGGAGGTGGTGCCATCGATGACCATGGGCATCTGGGACAGGGACAGACCATGACATGACAGTGTGGGCTGCTGGACATCCTGGGCTGAAGTCAGATGATGCACTGTCTGAGTGCCTGCTGGAGGAGAGCCTGCCTGTGCTAGGGACAGGCATCCTGCTGGGCAGTGCATCCGACTCTGATGATGATTTGACACTGATCTCGACAGCGCTGGCATGTGGTGCCAGCCATGATCCAGGACAGATGCCACTCTGTATCTGTATGTCGTGATTTTATTGGATCGCTTTGCAAAGAATTTATTTTAGTTTTATCTTCCAAAAGTTTTTTTTTTAATCTACTTAGACCAAATCTGTCAACTTTAGGATTAGGAACAAAAGACAGCCCCTTCAAAAGCATACCTATTTGTTTATCTCGAGGATATATTGGTTATATTTAGGACCTGTCTTTGGCCTGAATGTAGTATTGATGCTGTTCTTGTGGTTGTGGCTTTTGGGTACTTTTTGCTGCCCCTGCACCCTTTCCTTGTTTTGTATTTTTCTGTTATAGGGCTTTGTTGTTAGTTTTGGTTATTGCCCCTGCATGTTGTAGATTGGGAGGTTCTTCCATAGACAATTGTTTCTCTAAAACAAAAACAAACAAACAAACAAAAACTATGTCAGAAATGTTGTTCTTTGTATTCTGGTGATTTGAGTTTTGGGACTTGATGTAACTCCTGGCACAAATACAGAATCAGATGTTTTTGTTCAATGTTCTGCCATAGCATTCACTATTGTTGGTATCCCAGTTGTAAACATGGTTGTTGGTGTAATTGGTTGTGTCCCTTGAAAATGTATGTTGCTTCCTGACCAGAATCTGTTTTTCATGTAAACTGATTTTATTTGTAAGTTATTTGTTAGTCTTCCAATTCACTACCCCTCTGTTCCACAGATATTGTATCTTTCAAGATTTTAATATTTTTAATACTTGTGTGTGTTTTTCTTTATCCTGGTCTAACAGGATAGCTATAAGATTGAAGGAACAGAGATTTGGAACTGCCCCTAGTGTTAGCTGTCCTTTAGAAACCCCTAAGCTGGTGAGCGAAGTCCATAAACTTTGCTATGTGTTGTATTTTGTGTATGACCCAAATTTGATGAAATACTCTGCAAAGAGAAGCAAATAACTCTGCATCTCAAAGCACACAAAGTTCCCATTGTTCTCTATGGACTTCAGGTTACTTTGCCTGTTGGGGCTCTTTAAGGCAAATATTGCAGTGATTTATGGGATGTTAGGTCACATGGACTATATATCATCTTGCACAGCCTCAGTCCAGTGTAGTGCATGTAGTGGAAAGCTGGAGACAGTTTGCTGTCAGAGCTCGGAGAATCAAACCATTGAAACCTTTAAAAGCATCATTGTGATAAAATTTTGTGTCAAAATCTAGTACATCGATTTGTAGTAAACTCTTGTGTGTTTATATCATCGAGCATTTATTGATTTTGTGTGAATATTGAATGTCAATTTAGTACATTCAGTCTTTGTACTGATAGACACTGTAGAAGTGTGTTTCAGGGATGGGCAGATCAGTGGTGTAGAATGGAGATTTACAAACCACAGTAAGAAAGGCAATCTTTCCAACTGGTGTTGGCTTGTGTTTTAGTATTTGTGTGTTCAGGTACACAGTACAACTTCAATTCATTGTTTTATAGGTTTTTCTGTTTACTGGGCATTTTTCAGTTGGTTTAAAAGACTGTCTGTGTTGTAGTTTACTGAACAAAGTTTTCTGTGCCTGACCTTTAATCATTGTGTGTGCTGTCAATTCATATGCATTTTATTAGCACCGCAATAACAGTACTCTAAATCTTTCAGCATGTCTGCAATATTTTTCCCCGCTTCTGTGTAGCTACTCTGTATTCTCAACAAAAACAAGGTATTGTTTTTGGACTTTAGGATTTTGAGGACTGGTTAAGGTCTTGTGTTGTGCTTGTGCAGCTGTGTCTCTTTAGTTTTTGCTTCCCATCCACCAAAACTGCAGAAATATAAAGTTGCTGTTAATTTTCTGTGTAATCTTAAAAATGCCAATGAAGAGACGGTCATGCAAAGCTGTTTCTGGCTGTGGAACTGCTGCCATGAAGACTATTAGCAGTAAAAGTTGTGATGATAAGGCAGTTTCATCAGGGGCTTGCAAGTGTAGCAGTGTTAAAGCTGATAGTTATGGCTGTGGCCATAGTAGTACAAACAGAAGGAAAAATAGTAGTTGCTGCTAGTAAAGGGATTCTTCTGACTCTATTTTCACAGCAAAATCAGTCACTTCAGTACTGGTTGGAGATACTTTTGTTCCTGCTGGTAGTAAAGTTAGTGACAGTATGGTTGATAACAGCAATAATGAGTATTGCTACAAGTTCAACCCAGGCAAAGTTATCAGGTAGGAAAATTTTGTTGAGTCTGCAAACTTGAGTGTAGTTGATGTCCCACTCTCCACAGTAGTTGAACATGATGCTGACCATGATGATGACTCACAGTCTCATGTTTCCACTGATCATGAGGTTAGGCCATCCAAACATTCAGATGTTGACAAAAACATGTGGATGATAATATTGAGGCTGTGGTTGGAATAATTCCACAGGACAGCATCTAAAATGAATTTGTGGATGATAACTGAGATGATGATGCTAGTGACCCCATTTGGGAACTAGACAAAATAAAAGTGAAGGTGGCTGTTTGTAAATAGTCTGTTAGTCAATCACCCACTCCTCAAAGTTCTGATGTAGTTGTGTCTGTGTATGTTGATGACCCTGAAGTAATAGTCATAGATTGTGATGTTCAGTCAAAGTCCAAGTGTGCACAACACCAGAAATCATGCAGTACACCCTCCATTTCATCACCACCAAATCTGAAGTTCCATATATAGCACCAGCAGCTACATGTGAAGAGTAGGGCATCAAAATCCCTAGTTTCCCATTTTTCATACAGGATGGAAGTGATGAAACAGTGGCAATCTGCCACCTTTGCCAAGTATGTGAAGCATCATAAAATGGTTGCCATCTGGGCACTGGGACCAGCATACTCATCTCAAGAGCAGGACTATGGCATTGTGAACTTGGCACCAGAGGGGAGCTAATGCCATAGTGGGGCATTCACTATTATCCACCTTAGTGAGCATGGTATCCCCTTCCTTCAGTGTAAGTGGCCATGTCAATAAAGTTTTGAAATAACACTGGAGGATTACTACAGGCATGGGAGGAGGTTGATTTTGAATGTTCAAGTAGTGGTCAGAGTAGCAGTGGTGGTCCATGTAGTAATTCTACTACATCAACCCCTGTGATTAAAACAGGAAAAACAATAGCATTTATTGGCTTATCACCTGTGCACCCACCATCACACATCAATGATACCCCATCCATGTCATTTTGCAGCAGAGAGCTATTTGGCATGCCACATGCAATACACAGAACAATGCAGCCCACATTGCACCCTTTTTGCAGAGCAGTAAATACTTATCAACTCATGCAGTTGCACATGAATTCAATGCTGCCATAGCAGAATGCTGGCTATTGACCTTTGCCATTCTCCTTGTGGAGAATGTGAGATTCAGGTGCTTTGCAGCATGTGCATGTCCTAAATGGAAGATTCTATCCAGGACATACCATTCCACCTGTGCTAACCTTAAGTTATATTGATGGTGACAGAGTCTGTAAGACATGCCCTTCAACATTCTGCATCACCTCACATTCACTTAAGCATGGATATGTGGACAAGTGGCAAATGGCAGTAGTTCCTATCTGTGTATTACTGCACATTGGTGCAGCTTCCTGGGGTTGTCTGTGGTGGTGGGATGGGAAAAGCAGTGTGATAAGTCAGACTGTGGTGATAGCAGCCTTCATGGCATTAGACAGAATGCCACACTTGCAATACATAGTGTAGCAGGGTTGCATACAGGCAAAAAATATGCTAGAATTGCTACTGGCAGAAATTGATGAGTGGCTGCACCCCGGTCCCTGAATGATGGCTTCATAGCTAGTGATAATGGATCAAACATTGTTAAATGTATCAGCAGTGGTGGTGTTGTGAGGGCTCCTTCATGGAATCCCAAAATGTGGTGTCCAGCTCAGCCAACCTCGGAAGAAAGATACATCAATTAAGGGGAGGAGCTAACTACCAATGAGGTTAGAACATAACAGAAACCAATTGGTAGATAAAAGCTACCAATTTGGTTCCCTGCATGGCCCACTGTTTAAATCTTGTGGTACAGGAGTTTCTGCAGTACCCGGAAATAAAGCAAATGCTGACAGTTGCATGTCGATCTGTGCCCACTTTACAGGCTCTGGAAAGACCCATGACTAACTTAGACAGCTGCAGATTCAAAACAGCCTCCCTCAGCACTTCCTCAAGCTTGAAGTTGTCATGACATGTAACTCAACACTTTAGATGGCAGAGCAGTTGTATGAGCAGTACAAAGCAATCTCAAGTACCTAGTTATGCACATTAGCCATGACAGCTCATGGCCCTTAATGTCTATGACAAATGAACAATGGTGACTCATGGACTCAGTAATAATCATTTTGAGGCCACTTGAACATGCCACAAAGCAGTGAGTGGTGACACTGCATCCGTTAGTCAAGCCATTCCACTTCTTCAGGTGCTGAGGAAGACTTTGTTGAATCTGCAGCCTAGCCTTGATGTGGCCAGTGATAGGTCAAACTGTGCATTACTGAAACTCATAATTACAGTATTATACAGCAACTGACACATCACCACTATTCAGTAATCTCCAGAATTTAGAATACTCACAATGCTGGACCCATGCTATAAAGATGGCATTGCATCCATACTGGAGGAGGGCATGATCAGGCTCAAATATGACTGGACAGCTGGTCTGTTTGGCTGAAGGGGCACAGAAGTCACATGCAAAGATCTGCAAACTACAGCATAACAAGGCTGAAGGTCACTGTGGACTGAGTATATCCAGTAAGGTGGATAAGGGACAAGGGTGGTGTCAGCTGCACAGTTGGCCATTAATCCATTTTGGGGTGCCTTGTCCCAAGTAGGAATTTGTGACCTAGATGAATCATGTGAACAGGTGGATGAGTCATCATTAATGCATGCATCACAGAGCATGATTGAGGCCTACTTGGCAAAAAACAGGCATCTGACAATATTGGACAATCCTTTGGTGTACTGGAGTGGCAAGATAAATGAATGGCCAGCACTGATGTCAATAGCACTGAAGTACCTGACCTGACCACCCTCCAGTGTAAGTGTGGAGAGGGTATTTTCTCTGCGGTGCCATAGTGAGTGTCCGCTGTACTAATCTATCTACCACAAATGTCAGCATGCTGACATTTATCGAAATGAATGAAGATCACATACCAAGTAGGACAGCCACATCTATGTTTATTCCCAGTCATGATGATGGTTGTGTTGATGATACAGGAGAAGCAGACCATCCTGGTGGCAGCATCAAATGGTCATTGAGGTTGATGATGCAGTCATGGAAAATAATTTCCAAGTGGGTACAACTCTGGCATTGATGATTGTAAGGGCTGCTTCCTCCTTGATGATGATGATGACGAGGAGGAGGAGGATGTTGGTGGGAGGGCATAACGACAAAATCTGCATTCACGTACATCTTCCTGTTACTCTGAACTATCATCAAGGCCACTGATTTATGGTAAATAAAATAGTGAAACTCCTCTGTCAAGACTTGACAATGTGGGAACTGTAGCGATTACTGTTGGTCTAATTTCTCGATTTGCTGTCATTATACTGTCATTCATGTAATATGTAGATAAATAACCAGAATCAGTCTCATCCATCTTAGTGAGCATGGTATTCCTTCCTTGAGTGAAAGTAGCCATGTCGGAAAAGTTGTGAAGTAATACTGGAGGATTACTACAGGCATGAAGAGGATGATGATTTTGAATGTTCAAGTAGTGGTCAGAGTAGCAGTGGTAGTCCATCTACTACTGTACTACAACAACCCTGTCTTTTGTGGGTTCCTGCATGACCCTCTGTTTAAATCTTGTGTTACAGGAGTTTCTGCAGTACCCAGAAATCCTCCTTGATGATGATGACGATGATGTTGGTGGGAGGGCATAACCACAAAATTTGCTTTCAGTCACAAATCACGTACTTCTTCTGTTATTTTGAACTATCATCAAGGCCACTGATTTATGGTAAATAAAATAATGAAATTCCTGTCAAGACTTGAAATTCTGAGAATTGTAGCTGTGTGATTGTTGGTGTAATTTCTTGATTTTACTGTCATTATACTGCCATTCATTTAATATGTAGATAAATAATCAGAATCAAAGAAGGCTTACTATGTTCACCATTAAATGAAGCAAATGGAAAATAGCACTGGAGCCAATTATCAAAATGCAATTTCTACAGATTAACTGATCTGGTGCAAAATTACAAATTCCATGCAATTATTTGTTTTTACCGGTGAAGGCTGTCACAGTTCCATAATGTTACCATTTGTTCATGGTAAAAACAAAAACAGTTGCCTTGACTATCATATGACTATTGACAAGTAATGACATGTTGTTATATTTCAACTTCCCTTTCTTGATTTTTGAGTACAGTTCACAGAATATGTGCAGTCATTATTACCCACAGTCCTCTAAACACAAATCTCAACTTGTAGCCACTTAAATCCTGCTGATAGAATGACAGATGTTCTCCTGACACTGAAAAACAGAACACACCAAGCCAGCCACCCTGCTTTCTTGCGATAGACAGAGAGAGACATTGTACCTGTGCAAAATTTATGAACCCTCAGCCAGCCATAGCCACCCTGCTTCTTGAGAGAGAGACATTGTACCTGTGCCCAATCTGTGAACCCCAGCCAGCCACAACCACCCTGCTTCTTGACATTGAGAGAGAGAGAGAGAAAGAGAAATAGATTGTACCTGTGTAAAATCTATGAACCCTCAGCCAGGTACAGCCACCCTGATTCTTGACAATGAGAGAGAGAGAGAGAGAGAGAGAGAGAGAGAAAGAGAGACATTGTACCTGTGCCCAGTCTATGAACCCTCAGCCAGCCACAGCCACCCTGATTCTTGAGATTGAGAGAGAGAGATAATGTACCTGTACCAATCTATGAATCATCAGCCAGCCACAGCCAGCCTTCTTCTTATCCTTAATTTACAGTAGTGTGTACTAATGTCATGTACTACAGTTTTTACTTGAACTGTGGTGTGAATCCTTCCTTTACATTTTATAGATGCCACTGTCACCAAATACAGGCAACTGATTTTCATTTTGTTTTCACAGGTTATAGACAGTGTAAACTTGCAGGACTACAGTACTCACACTACCTAAAAATAACATCTACAGGTAAGTATCACTCTTATTTCCTCTTTCCTTTTTGTTTTGATTTTTTTCTGCTGGTGTAAAGCATTCAACGGCCTTGACATACAGGCCAGATAACATATTTTTCATCACAGATGGGACAGGTGTACTTCAGTAGGTGAGGGTTGTACAAAGTGTTATCCTGGTCATGAAAACATGTGATGTAATGTAAGATAGTGGGCCAGAGCATGTCACTCACTAAACATGTCAATTGTGTTTTAAAATGGTTTATTAATAGCTTGGCATTTAAACTGGATATAACAGAAGACAGGAACAGCCATGCTGGGAAAGAAATGTGGTAATGCAATGAACTCCTAATAATTTCTTCTTCATCTGTTTTCAGGTAACATCGAGGCACGGTGGACTGCCATTGGTGGTATCTTCCAATCAGAAGATGGACAACAGTTAAGATATGCTGAAGACTTGGAAAAAACAAAAACATTAATGAACCTTGTTTTCAAATGATGTCCCCACAACATAAAAAAATACTTACCTTTCATGGCTTGACAGTTTCCATACAGCCAAAGTCATCAGTAATCCAAAACATACAGAACACAAGTGTGCCTATGACCTGAGAAAAAAAAAGTAATCAGAAATTATCATAATTCAGTCAACCACAGCAATAACCCCCCACCCCAAGAATATAAATTAAATGCTACAGTACCACATTAGGTGTCGGACTGGTAACATATGTCTGGCATGTGGATGTGATCATCATGTTCACCACGATGAAGTGGAAACATTCTATATGTATTTATGATGATTCCCTGAAAAAAATATGATGGACTGCTTACAACACACAATAAGATTCAGTACAAATTAAATGGCTGTGTCTATGAAAAAACATGACAGTGGGACAAATAATAACTCACCATTGAGGTATGAAGGCACACAAAGGGCAGCATGTATCAGTGATGCAGCAGGCATCAACACAGGCAATGCTCTCACTTGGGATAGTGCAACACATTTCTGGCCTTAGTCTCTTCATCGGGAGTTTAAATGCAGTTAAAACAGCTGGACAACAGCAGCAATGGCAATAGGCGTCACCAGGCAATGCTCTCACTTGGGACACTGTGACACATTTCTGGCCTTATTCTTCATCAGGACTTTTAATGAAATTAAAACAATGGGACAACAACAGCAGCATCATCAGGCATCTCCTGGCAATGCTCTCACTTTGGACACTGTGACACATTTCCGACCTTATTCCTATTGGGACTTTTCATGACATTAAACGGGACAACAGCAGCAGCAACCAGTGTCACCAGGCAATGCTCTCCCTTGGGACACTGTGACACATTTCATCCTTATTCTTCATTGGGACTTTTCATGAAATTAAAACAGTGGACAACACAGCAGTCACAACTGGCGTCACCAGGCAAGGCTTTCACTTGGGACACTGTGACACATTTCTGACCTTATTCCTCATTGGGACTTTTCATGACATTAAAACAGGACAACAACAGCAGCAACAAATGGCGTCACCAGGCAATGGTCTCACTTGGGACACTGTGCACATTTCTGGCCTTATTCTTCATCGGGACCTTTCATGAAATTAAAACAGCGTGGTAACAGTAGTAGCAGCAACTGGTATCACCTGGCAATGTTCTTACTTGGGACAATGTGACACATTTCTGGCCTTATTCTTCATCAGGACTTTTCGTGAAATTAAAACAGTAGAACAACAACAGCAGCAGCATTAGGCGTCACCTGAAATGCTCTCACTTGGGACACTGTGGCACATTTCTGGCCTTATTCTTCATCAGGACTTTTCATGAAATTGATACAACAGGATATTCTCACAAGGTCGGACATTTGGGGTGGAGTCATGGTAGATGATTTAATGGTATTGTGTTTGTTGTTATGTGTATGTATACTACAAAAATGTAGCACACTAAACAGTAACCAAAAAGTAATACAGCATGAAAATAAAGCAGCAGTGCAAGAAAACAGTTACAATTTTGAACTATACTTGTTATTGTATGTTACATATTATTGATAAAGAAAAAAGGATAAGTGGATGACAGGTTTTTCTGGTGGTTTGGTTAAATAATAAAAATTTTTCTGGACTTGTGTGGGATGGAGCTGACCACCAGTAAGGGTTAATAACATGTTTATTATTTCAGTGTTCTGACACTCTATAGATTCAGCTGCTTGCATGCACCCTCCATGACATTCAGTATGGCTTCTACCTCACTCCATAACATGGCCAGGTCAGCATGTGTGGCAGGCATTTGGGATGGGTTGCACTCACAGGCAGCTACAGGAGCCACCACTGGTTCTGCTGCTCTGTCCATTGTCATTGACACCATGCAGGTAGATGCACCCCTCTTCAACATCTTCAACTGCAGGTGTGGCTGGTAGCTCCTGCAGCTTTGCATCCCACTTGGCAAGGTGGTGCAGCAAAATTTGGGTTCTTTGCCCACCCATGCCCAAGTGGCTGCCCTTGTGACTACGATGTACAAGCACTTCACATAGCTTCCATTTAACCACCATTAGATCACTGGGGGGAGATGAAAAATTTCCAAATGGACAAGCTGCGGGGAGGACCAGGCACAGGCAGGGGGCACCAGATACTGTTGCCTGCTGTGCTGCACTTGGTGAAGTGGCAACAAGTTGCTGCTGCTGCTGCTGTTATAGTTCCTGTTGTTGCTGATGCTCTTGTTGCTGCTGTTCCTGCTGCTTAGGGTCCTCATCACTGGAAGCCACCAGTGCTACAAGGCTGGCAGTGGCTGCAACACTCATAACTGAAGAAGCAGCAGCTGCTGCTGCTGCTGCTGGAGTACCACAAGACCATTTGCAACATTGGTCTGTGACTGTGAGGGAGCACTCAGGTAGAAGCAGTACCCGGTTGAGGTGAAATGGTCGCTACAGGCCATCATGCATTCGGGCCCCGCTGCCCACCACTTTGCCCCTCTCCATATTAACAAAAAATAAAATGTCAATCAAAACTAAAACAAAAACTATTAGTAAAAGTACTAGTACTCAAACTACAGCAACTAAAACTAAGTAACTAAAACTACTTGTTTAAACTAAAGTAAGGTTTCAAATCAACTCAAAGTGGCTGCAAAACTTAAACAAAATAATCCAAAAACTTTAAAGCACAAAATCCCCAAATAGATGTAGTTAGTTAGCTACTGGAGGAAAAAAGCACACAATAAACACACACACTGACTATCCAGCTCCTCCTCCAAGAGAAGTGAAACTAGTTCACTGACTTCCTGTCTAATTAACTGCCTGCATCACGTTACCTGCAGACAGTCAGACATGTGATCTGTGATCTGTTTCTTATCAACTTAGCATTCTCAAACTGTAACTCAAAGTTAATTCAAAGTGCACAACAAGAAGTCCATTAAAGGTGAATTTTGTTCTTTAATGGGAAATCCAAATAGTGCTATGTGAATTGAGTAGGCACTTTGAGTTAACTTTGCGGCATAGTAAAACTTTGCTGCATCTCTATGGGAGGCCTCTGAGTAAAACAGACACATCCTAAATTGTTTCAGACTTTGTTGAGTATAATACAAATTGATCTCTGTCCTTAGATTAATTTTATTACAGGTTTAACTCCTTCAGCCTGAAATTGCCAGTACCCTTAGAAGCATTGTCATGTACTCTCAACTGGTTCAGGCATGCATGAGATTGCTAGAAACAATGTAAGGGTAGCCTTCTGCAAAGGACCTAGTATTTCAGATAGATTGGTCCATTGCCATTTCATTAATAGGGATCCACTCCATTCTGCCCCTCTATTACCTAGGGTATGCACTGCTGCAGCGATTGCAACATTTGCCGCTTTGTCCACACCAGTCCTCAGTTTTCTAGTGTGGCTAATCGAAGGCCACCCATTCACGGTGATTAAAATAATGAAATTCTATTTTCATGACTTGAAATTTTGGGAATTGCACAGGTGATTGTAAGTCTAATTTCTGGATTTTACTGATACTCTACTGTCATTCTTTTAGCATGTATATTAATAATAAGAATGAAAGCATTTTTCAGATAAAATGAATCAAATGAAGCAAACTGAAAATAGTACAGTAAACAAATGTAAGAAAAATACAAGTTCTGATGATTTGCTGATCTCATCTAAAATGGCAAGTTCTATGAAATTCTTTGTTTTCGTCAGTGTGCAGGCAGTCAAATTCTGGAATTTTACTGGGTTTTCCAGTAAAAACAAAACTCACTGGCCTTGCTAATAACCATTCCTATGAGGTACATCACTTTATTAATTGTAAAACCTCTTTTGTGATTTATGCCATCTGGTGTAATTGCCAGTACACCTACATTGGTAACAATATATACACTATGAAAGAATGAATTCAGACACATAAACTCCATTATCAGTGATAGATGTGACACCCCCTGTGGTGCCTCAATACAATTTCCTTGGCTCTGATCCCAGTACAGTAGAATGTGATGGGACTTGATCATATTCAATCTCCACTAGAGGTGGAAATTGCATCTGTAAACTGTTGCAGAGAGAGTGAGAGAGAGATGAGAGATGACTAATCTTCACTACAGGGGCTGTCTCTTCTAGAGGTCTGGATGAGGACTGGGACATTATTCCTTTGTTATGTGAGTTCTTACACCCCAATTGACACCCTATCTATACACCTTACACAAACTATATTACACATATATGATACTAACATTTAGGGCACAGGCACTTACCATACAAGAGTAAGTGTCAGGCTAACATTATGATTTGTATTTTAATTTACTTTCTCTATGCCTGGAAACAGCACATAGCAGACCAATACACCTGTGTCTTTGTATAATAATTTAGTAGACTTTGCTGCCATCTTTTGGATTTATGTATAACTTCTCTACACCCTGTGTTTCCATGCACCATATATGCCTTCTTTGTTCTATGATGTAGCTGACTTAGCACTTATTGTATATGACTAGATAACACTGTGAGTCACCCAACATTTGGCCAATAAGGCTTATTTTATGTATCTAGTACTGCTTCTCATGAATAGTAACCATAGTAATTATATATATCTATAACATTATGCATTGTGTTTTCCCTCAGAGACCTTCTTCATTCCTTGGGGTATTGGGAACACTACGCTTGGCTCCAAGTGACTTATGGCAAGAACTGCTTAGGGCAACTGGTTCCTTTTTGGGGTAATAAACAAGATGTATTACCAATATGCAACTAGTCTGTGACTCATTTGCACTTCTATCACCGCAAAGAATCGATCAGAGCTAATCACCTTACATATTGGTGACCACATGCAGGTGGTTTGGATGGTGCAAAGTTTCATTTCTTGCTTAAAATTTCCCTTCCTGTGGGTTTCATAGGTGTGCATTCCAGCATTACCTCACCCGTTACTCGTGCCTCCTAGCACCTTACCAGGTCTAGCAGCTCATTGGGCTCAGTTGACACAAACTTATCATGTCCAATGACAGTTTTGAATTGCAGGACTATGAGAGTACAGTAGCCTGCCTGTCTGCTGGATTCCCCTGCTTTTGATTGATACATAGCATGGCTACCTCTTATGGGTCAATATTTGTGCATTCTCCCATGAATTGTATCTGGTACCACAATGTCAATGATGTCAAATATATGCACAGACCTCAGACTCAATGTCTCTGACTTTCTTACTCCCATGGAGGCTAGAGCTATCCACTGGACACAGCTAATCTGAAAACCCAGTCCTGGGGATTTCAAACCAGTACTTGAGTCGAGACAAACAGCCATAAAGCGTGAGGCTAAAGGACTGTTGGCCATGGCTTTATATGTTGCTTTTGAAACCTTGAAATGAGGTTTCATTCCCTCAAACTGTAACTCTCATTCCTTAAGAAAGATGGGATTTAAGGCATCTGAAAGTTTGAAAATGGAGCAACAGCTGGAAACAGAACTTCAGTCATTGCTCACTGAGAAGGAGACTCTTTTGCTCTGTTCTAAAGACTGTGGCATTGGTCATCTGAGAGAGGAGGAGTTAGATACTGCACACTGTTCTGCTGTGGGGTAGCAGGATAAGCGGTTGTCAGAATGTTGTACTCTTATTTATGTATGGTATGTCACCATTGCCTGAATTTTAGCTTTGCTATGAGAGGTCTGGCTAATCTTACCAAAGCATCTTGTGTGTCCAAAAGTTTGGTGTGTGTTCCTCTGTTGCAGGTGTCTTTCTTCTCCTGCAGGACTTGGAGTGTTTGTGGTGACCGAATAACCCATTTTATGGGAGGGCAACAGAGGGTCCGTGGGGCTGAACAATGCTGAGCACAATACCACTGCTGCAGTTTGCATATGGTTTTGAGGAAGTTCTGAGGAAGTTATGTATTCCTTTTTGCTCCTATTTCCTCTTAAGTACTCTTTTTCCTCTTATGTATAAGCAATATGGGGGGTCTACTGCTGATATTAGCTCCTGTTGTGGAAGCTGTGAATCTTAGTTACATTTTATATTATTATATATATGTTTGAGGATGTGCTCCCATTTGTTACACTGAATCTTTTAATTTTAATTTTATTAAGTGTGAGAGAGATTGAGTTAAGATAGGGTTAATGCTCCTGGTCAAGGAATGAGCTCCTGGCAATTTAAAATTGATGCTTTAGATTAACCATCCGGTTCCTAATTATACCCTTGTTAAAGCAGGAGCTTAAATGCATATGCCCAGTTTTCTGCCCTTAGATTTGCCATTTTGGAGATAGGAAAGAACACTTTGTGTACCTGTAGCTTGTCCTGGTGGTTTTTTCACACTGCAGCTTACTGTGCCTGTATTCTGCTGACTTTAGCCTATTGAATAAGTGTCATCAGCTGCTAGACATATTTTGGTATTAGCAGTATGCAGTGCCTGTCTGATTTAATCTGCAGAAAAGACAGATGGCGATTCATGAGCATTAAGCTGCTTCACTTTGCTTTATTCTGCTGAGGATTTTATTCTCAGACATGTGCAACATGACTATGAAGTAAGTAAAGTGTACTAAATAAGTTGCCTTTATCTTAAGAACAGTAAATGTTACTGTGTCTTATTAAGTCTTTTGAGGCTAATGTGATATTATAGTGCTTGTATAGTACAAGATTAAGGCACCGCATTTAAGGGGAAAACAAGTGGTTTCTTTTTGGATTTAAAATGTTTTCTGATCAAAGTCCAGTTTAGATTATAAGCAGGTGCTTATCTGGAAGGGCAATATATGTGAAAACCCTTTGCATTTGTGCCTGATGGGGTGAAAGCCCTTTCAATCATTTAAACCTAGTAATTAAAGAGGTAGATGATTTACAAGGATCAATTTACATCTTTGCTTCTTGTTTAATATTTAAGGGTGCATGGACTCCGGATACAAATAGAACTTCTAATAAAAAGTTGGACAAGATTGAAACATCTGCAGGGCTGATTTCAAGGTGTGTTCCTTGGATCCTGGATCCTGGACTTTAATAACATTGCCAAGAACTGAGAACTGTATATTGCTGCATCTCAAACTATACTTATGCTGGTTATTGGATTTAATATCTGTCTCCTGTTGAAACGTGGCCTGATATATTAAAGGTATTATATTGGGTAATCTATTGGTTTAGCCCAGAATAAAAGGATAGAAGGAATGAAGGTGTTAGAAGGCTCTGTCTTGGCTTGAATCAACATCTTATTATAAGGATTGAAAAGAACATGTTGGGAACATTTTGTGCTCATCTTGTGGATTTTAGAAGAGGACTGGTGAAAACTAAAAGACCTAGCTTGATAGTATGAACTGAATAGCTTGGACTTTTGTTGCCTCTTTTATTTTATTTTAATTGTTATTTTATTGTATTGGAGTATTCCTTGCACTTTTGTGGTAGTTAGCAAAATGGTAGTTACTAGGATGCAAAGATGCAACAGAGTGATAGATCCCCATTGCAGAAGCTGAGTTATAATATAAATAATTAGGTTTGCCAATAAAAGATAAGCAGGGTTACATAGAAACATAGACTTTGATGGCAGATAAGGACCACTTGGCCAGCCTAGTCTGCCCATTTCCTACCTACAGGATAAACTGCAGATCCTATTTAACCAACAGCCTATTTCTTCCTACCCCCACAAAAATTGCCTTATGTCTGTCCCATGTATTCTTGAATTCTCCCACAGTTTTAGTACCACAGGGTTGTCCTGGAACACAGCCAGGAATACAAGGAAGGGGAGGGGCTACAGGAAAGTGGAGGGATTACATCAGAGGAGCGGTCATATGACAAGGCAAGGGCTTGCTGGCCATTGGCTAGGGGAGAGCCAAATGAGGGGCTATGTGGGGTATTTAAGGCCAGGCTAGCTGGCAGAAAGCCCACTGTTTGCTGTAATATTCCCCACCCACCCTTCCTGTAAGTAAATAGGAGGAGAATATGCTGAGAGGTGCACTGGAGAGACAGTCACCAAGGTGGTGGTGGCCTGGGGGCTTGGCATGGGCAAGGGTGCCACAGAAGGTAGCCAGTGGTCCAGGGGAGTAGGCGGAGTCCCACTGGAGGATGAGAGAGGTAAAAGGAGGAAGGTTTTGGGAGCAAAGGGGGAAAAGGGTGGCAGGCAGAAGGGGGAGGTGGGTAGGTGCCATGGGCAGGGGACAAATTAACCCAGGTGTGGGAGTAATGGGGAGGGGAGGACATAGAGCTAGGGGATGGATCAATGGGTCCACACCTGGTGGGAGGGGTGAGTGGTCTGGGTAAGGTGGTACCAGTTCATGGTGATAAATGGGGGCTGGATTATGGTGTCTGGACCCCAAGAAGATAATTGAGGAGGAAGACCACTGATGAAGAACCACCACAGGAAGATAGGACTGTTATGTCCTAAAAGGGATATCTGGACTGTTATGTAAATGCAAATACTTATTGTTGGACATGATTTTGGGATGTACACATAATGAGAAAATGTGTCTTTTAATAAATTCTGCCAGCGAGCATCCAAACTGAAAAGTGAGTGGTCTGAATTATTCCTGGGTGGGGATCCAAGGACAATACAAATAAAGGAAAAGGAAGGTTGGAGTTATTAAAACTAAAATTACTGATCATTTTCTTTCTCTCAGCACAGCCTAAGAACTAATGACAGAAAAGGACATCAACCCTAAAGTAAAGATGAATGTTCCCCTACTTCCCCTCAATATATAATTGTGATGGGAAACAAGGGAAGGATGCATGCTTAGGGACTGCAGTGGAGGATAAATTGTACTGGAATTGATTTAAATGCATCTACCACTTTAAATATGACAAATATGACTAACGGTGTATTTTCAGTATGTAGCTTAAATGTTACCTCAAGGGAAAATAGTTATTTAAGTCTCCCAAAGGATGGTTCTCAGAGATTTTTCAAGAAATACTAGTGAGGAAAACTTAAGACAGATTAATAATAATGACAAGGACCTTGTAGCTATATTGGGTTATGATTTGCATCTTGTAACCTCAGAATTACAATATACGATTGAAGAGATAAAGAAGTTTGAAGCTGATATGAATTCCCAGGCTAAGGGGAAACTTACTTGCATCCTTCAATTAATTATATTCTATATGGTCTTACTGATGATTTAATTCTCTCATTAAAAAATCAGCATACAGCGAATCTTTATTAATGGAGCAAATGATAGTGATTAAGAATGAATTAGAAACTGCTAGACAGGATATAGCAATCAGTGGTGCTAGGTAACATGACGTATAGAAAATTGGACTCCATAAATTCCCCAAAGAATCAGATTCTGTGATTTGGGATGAGGCTGAGATGGAGGCTGAGACGAAGTTGGTGGGAGGAATGGAAGGCCAGATTTTAGTTCTACAATAATCCCAGACATGACAGTTTAAAAATAAAAGGAAAAATAAGAGAAGGAATAAAAAAGCAAGGTTCAGGAAAAGCAGTCTTATGCCTAGGTAGAGATGGCACTGGATTGTAATGGAATAGTCCTGTAGAAAGTGATATAGTTACAACAAAGACTGCTGCAGGAGGTGGGATGAAATAAGTGACACTGATCTAATTCAAAGACTGGATAAACCCAAGAATGAGTCAAATAATTAGGAGAAAGCACAGATTTGCAAAATCAACTTATGTCAATTGAAAGGGAGATCGAATTATTACAAACTTACTTTAAAATGAATACCATAGAGCGAGTTTATGATAAATTGAAAATACCCACATGTATGAGAGTTAGACCTAAGTGAAAGAAACAGTGCACAGAAGGTCAAATGCAAAACCTTGTGAGGAAAAAACAACTTGATTAATCTCTAGTATCCCTGTTCAGTTCTTAAGGATAATGGCATTAGTGGTTGACCCTCAATTTATGGTGATAGACTTAAAATATTTATAACTAATCTGATAGTAAAGAGATGGGCCTTGAAATTACATAATCAGATATTGAGGAGGTAAAACTCCCCAGATGGGTGAACAAACCTAGAAAAGCTCTCTTTGCATCACCCAGAGTAGTGAAGTATATCTGGTATAATGGAGAGAAGACTGAGGAGAAAGGATTGTTTTACTGTTTTTCCTAATAGGCAAGTTTTCAATCAGGATGCATTAAGAACAATAAATAAGAAAGAACCAGTGACCTTGTGTCTGTTTGGAATGGAACAAAAGACCCAGAGAGAGTAAAAGAAAATTAATGGGTTCATTATGCAATCTATTTGGCTCATTCCTGAATGTCAGTTTGGCTATGATGGGCATTAAGAATGAATTAGAAAAGCTGACTCATGCAAATAGATATTGTTGTTGGGATGAGGATATTGCAAAATCTCTATTAGAGAAGAGCCTTCAATTAGATGCAATGGGCTTATTCTGTGTAAATCTGAGGAGATATTTGGGGAGTTAAACTCAAATGTTAAGATTATTTGTTCTGGCTATTCAACTCATATGTATGAAGATCGGAATGCTCTTAATGGACACCTAGCAAGAGATTTACATTGACTTGGTAATTATTATAAAGAAGTGCATGTGTTGCTGGCCTGGTGGCACTGAGGTCTGAGGCGCTGGACATCTTACTCGTGGCACACCAGTGACCTGGGTTTGGGAATGAGTCTGGGCCATTGGAGGTCAGCAGTGGGGAGAGGGCAGAGCTGGTTGGAGCTGCAAGCAGGCAGCTCTCCTCTCTGGAGTGGTGTGGTGGCTACCCTTTGCTAATGGCCACCTCCAGGTGGAGGCCAGGGCAGTTCAGTCCTAGATGGTGCCAGGCATTAGGCCAATGGGTGGGGAATAGGGTCATTACCAGTGCCATAAGGCACATGCATGCCTACTCCTGGGGCTCCTGGGAGAAAATGGAGGGAAAACATACCAGCGGCAGAATGAAGATCCAACTCCCATGAGCACCACTCCTGGACTGGGTGTAGGTAAGTTCCAGCGATTCTGGGGATGGGGCTGGGGGGAGTCGTCGGATAGGGGCGGTGGCAAGGCACAAAATAGTCATGATAAAAAAAAAAAAAGCACCTGCTATTATCTCACCTGACCCTAATGTTTTTGAGGCAATTAGTACCAGCAAAGTTACAAACTCTGATAAATCAAGAGAAGTGTTAGAAGTGTTAGAAGGGATCATGACTGCAACCTTTATAATGCTTCAGGTCAAAAGTATACAGGAGCAATATTTTCCAGAATCCTGGTGGGGCATTAGTGATACCCATATACAAAAAGGGAAAAAGAGGATCCAAAAGGTATAGACCAATTAGCTTCCTCGAAATAAATCTGAAAATATTCTCAAAGATCATCTTAGATAAATTAAAGTGTCAAACTGAGTCTCACAGGAGGTCTTATAGAAGCTGGTTTTAGAAATAACTCCTCAACTATTGACAATTGTTTTATCTTGTTACACATTATTGAAAAATACGTAACTACAAGAAAACAAAAATTATATTGTGTGTTCATTGACTTTTCGTCCACCTGTAATACCATAATCAGGAAAACCTTATGGTGCTAGATGAGAGATAAAGGGATTGACCCAGACCTGATTGATATAATTGCTGATTTGTATAGAGAAAACTGGGCTCTGATAAGATTAGGCACTAAAGGGAAGTTTCAAAACAAATTTTAATTAACAAGGTGCACGCCTAAGGGTGTGTCTTGGCCCCCACATTATTTGCTTTATACATTAATAATAATAATAATAGTAATAGTAAATACTTTTATTTATATGGCACCTTTCAATTATCAATGTGCTATACATAAATAACAGTTAAAACAGTTAAAAATCATTAGAAAAAATTAAGCCAGACTAAGACAATTAAACCAATCAATATTCTAAAAATTATTGATGGTCTTTTAAGAAAATTATCTAATCTGACTTCTGATGCACCAAAAATAGACTCAGAATTTGTTCCACATTAGCCTATGTGGATGATATTATCCTAATGTCCTGTCCAAATCAGGTTTACAAAAACAACTTAATTTATTATATAAAGAGGCAACAGAAGTCCTGAATTTAAAAATAACTGTACAAACCCCCAAATAATGGTCATAGGACAGAAAAAGTTAAATGGTTCCTGGTTTTTGGGTAATGAGAAACTCCTGAACACAAATACATATACTTACCTAGGTTTGACCAATGCCTCAGACTTAACCTGGAGGGCTCATTTTAATAATATATCATTGTAGACTGTTAAAACCACATATGGGTTGAATAAATTTAATCATATGTATGGGGCTCATTCTCTTAGACCACTTTTAACAGCTATAAGGTGTAAAATGTTTCCCAGATCTTGTATGGATCAGAGATGTAAATATATAAATCAGAAGAGTTTAACACCAGTATTAAAGTTTTAAGAACCTTACTAGGAGTAGGAAGTTCTTGTCCAGCAGTTCATATAAGAAGTAAAGTGGGCATGGAAAACTTTGAAGCATTGGTGAATACAAAAATAATATTATTTGATAAAACGACTAGAATGACAAATGGGAGGCTCCCCAGATGTGCCTTTGGAAAAAATAAAGTGGAATAAGAATAAAGTAAATGTAAACCGTTGATATGATAAATTATTAAGCTTATTAAAAGGTATGATCTTTCCCAATTAAAATATTGGGATAGGAACATTTGTCTTAGTTGGAAGTATATAAAATACGTTAAGAGAAAGATTTTGAATACCTAGATCAAAATAGTCTAGATCTTAAAACTGATCAAGTGTTCACCCTGGTTTGTTCTTCTGCAAGGGGGCCACAGTTTTAAATATTATTTAGACATCCTAATTAAGCCAGAATTACAGAAAACTTGTACAAAATATAAATGTGAGTGTTTTTCTAATAATGTTAATGAAGCAAGATTTAAAAGTCTGCCACCAATTGCACAGAAATGCTTCTGCACTAAGGGAGAAAGAGAAGATTTATTTCATGTGATATGGAATGCTACTGGTACAATAATCCCAGAGCCCACTGGCTTTAGCTTATAGTCAATGGATGAAATACGATGGAAGATAAATATTTGACCATCGTTTCACTGAATTTGGAAGATGATTATACTATTACCCGTTGGCAAATTCTTTCTATCAGATTAGTAAAATTAAGAAACAAAATTGAAGGGCATTGATTCCACTGTAATGTAATAATTTACTGAATGCTCTAGATTTAGCAATGCACAACTGGGGCTTTGGTCTTATACTCCCCTCTGTATTTATTGTATTTTAAATACTTTTAATAATTTGTTATCTGATTTATTTTCCTGTTTTGTTTTTGTAAATTGTGTATGACTTTTCAGTCCAACAATAAACTAAACTACCACTGTTCTAGACAAGGTAGTGAGAGAGAGATTTATGTATGTTGCTTGAGAAATGAAAGTTTGAAACGGAATAAGAACAGGTCTTGCAAATGTATGATTTGGTTGAGTGACACAAATGAACAATTGCATGATGAGATGGATGATTTATGAGATGACCTGAAATGAGTAAGTGAAGAGTTTGATAGGGAGCTTAGGAACAACTGCAAATTGAGTGCATATATAGAGTGTTACAGAAGGAAATTGTAAAAGGTGTGGAGCAGAACATTGCAAACTTAGTCATCAAGGTTGTAGATTAAAGATGGAAAACGCGCCATCAGTGAGAGGTGCTGGCTGGTCGTGTCAAGGTGATGTGTGGGTTTCACTACATACCCATTGATTTGGTGATGATGACTCTGGTGATGACATCTGCCAAGATGGTGCCCAGTCATGCCTCCACTGTGGTCCCATATGCCACTGCCACCCACAAGATGGCAGATCGCCTGGCTACAACAGCACTCACCCTACATCATCAGAGGAATGAGGATGATCATGTGCAGTGCAAAGATGGTGCACCCCATGATGGGGAGGTTTAGGCCTACCAACAGCCTCTCTGATTGCCACTCTAACAAGGGTCAACAGGCAAGGAGATCAATAAAATGATCAAGACTACCCTTGCTAATTCAGAATTGTCTGAGAAAACAAGCAAGCCCTCAAATAGCATATGAAATAGATGATGAAGGATGCTGTTTCCCAGGAGTCTGTTGTTCAAACTGTGGTGGATACCAGAGTGGAGCTGCCTCTTCATGGAGCATGAGACACCCTTTCCCCAACCATGTTCCCAGTAATCCTCGCAGATGGCCCACTCTGCACAGCAGATCACTGACAGCATAGGCCATGTGGGCCCCACTGATAATTCAGCTGCCATTTGGAGAAAGTATGCTCCAAATGTGAAATGCTCAGCCTATAGGAGGACTACAGATACAAATCCTCCGACAGACCATTGATGCTGGCCTCTGGGTGAAATTCCAGATGTGGCCTGCCTGAGACACCAGAGCAACATTTGACCAGATTGCAGCAGAACTAATCTCCGTGCACAACCTAGGCATGGTTGAGGTGATGCTGGCTCACTTTGTAAAGCAGAATGCCAAAGAAAGCCCTGTGACATTCCATCAAAGGTCGTGGATGACTCTCTTGCTGGCAACATCTCATGGGTGAAGCTGCAGATGTCAACCAAATTCAGTATAAAATGTGTATCTCCGGAACATGCTTCCGGCAGTCTGTAAAAAGGTGGAACCAATGATTTCCCACAATGGTCAAATTTACTGACATCCTTTGGAAAACAAAGTGTGTTTACCAGCTCTACCTCCAAGATCTTGGATCCAGTTTGAAAAGGTGTCCATGGTGCAATCTGCCAGCGAGACCATGACCCACTATACAGTGGAAGGCAAGGTCCAAGACAGAAAGCCCACATCTTCGGACAACAGGCAACAGGCCCAGTCCAGAGGTAGGAGCCAGAATCACAGCAAGAACAAACCCAACTGGGAATTCTGATTCCAATGGGGCAATCCAAATAATTGATCAGGCCCTTCCTATCGAGAGATTGCAGAGGAGAATAAAACCTCTGGAATCTCCTTGGTCTAGTCCAATCAGTGGCAGATACAGTCCTGACACACACCATTGCTGCCTTAGTCCTGGACAACAGGCCTTTCTAGGCCGGGTGGGGACTTGTAACCACAGGGAACCAGGCTGTGACAGGTCTAAATCCTGAAGCTACGTCCTTTATTGTGGCCTTCCAGGACCAGAGGAGGGCCTGACAAGAACAGGCCCAAACACTCTTTCAGAGCTTCCTGGTACTAGCAGTGCGGATTTACAATCATAGGCCCCAGTCCATATTGTGAACAAACTTGCTATGGACACAAACAAAAGGCTTTTCACCAAGGCCATGGTCGAGATCATCAACTGACTATGCTACTTGATAAAGGCATGGCTGTGTCTGTATTACATGATGATAGTGCAGCAAATTCCCATGGTCTACTGGATGTAGGACCAACACGCCAGGTGAAGATGGCATAAAGCTGTCTATGTATCACTCTTTTGTACTTGGTGGTTATAGGCAATCTGAACTCACACCATACCTTTGATCTCATGGTGTTACATGATCACCCCAGCATCTTGGGAATTGATTTTCTCATGCCACACCGCTGTGTGGTGGATCTAACCAACATGCTCCTGATCCAAATCAGAGGACAATACCATACTGTCATGATTTCTGAGTCTCATGTGGTTACAGCTATTACCACCAATGACAAGGAATATGACATCATAGCTCTATTCCAGAAGCATGAGTTTTCAGTAACTCTTGCCCATTCTGCAGAAGCATCCGGATGCTTTTGCCACACAAGCATGATTGTGGACAATGCAGATTATCATCAAAATTCCAGGCCCACCACATGGCAAGTGCAGGTAATACCCTTTCCTGGTTGAGGGCCTTTCTATCACTCAGACAGACCATTCAGTCACTTCTCAAGCAGGCGAATCAGGCCTTATGTCTCAACAGCCAATTTACCTTTTGACCAGTGTAAAAGCCCATGAGATCTTGGAGACTAACAATTGATTATAGGAGGCTCAATCAAGTCACTCCTAGCTGCTCACCTAGAAGTAGCATCAGCACCTGATGTGCTCCAAACTACTGACGCCAGAAAGTGGTTCAGTGCCCTTGACATCTCCAATGGGTTTTGGTCACTGCCCTTGGCCGTAAAGTTCCGCATAAATTTGCTTTCATATTTGAGGGTCAACAGTTCACATGAATCTGCTTACCTTAGAGGTTTCACAACAGTCCCTCCTCTTCCATCTACACATGATGGATGTTCTGGAAGTTTTCTCTGCCCCACAATGCATTCTGCAGTATGTGGATGACATATTGTTGGCAAATGCCACCAATAAACAACACTTTGACCTTTGACCCCTGAATGAACTACCGTCCTCCCCACAGAGGGCAGACCTCAAATGCAACCCTGCAAAGGCTCAACTTTGCCAGAAAGAAGTCATCTTTTCTTGACCTATGCATAACAGAGCAAGGCTGAAGCCCACCTTGGAAGAAGATACTAGGCCTACAAGATCTGCCACTACCCACCGTGTGGCAACACTCAGAAGTTTCCTGGAATGGTGAACTATTCCAGGGACTTTATTTGTGACTTGAACAGAAGAAAACACCTCTGTATGAGCTTCTGAAAGGACATTTTGGACTTGGGGTCCCATCCACACTTAGGCTGTGACACTTCTGAAACAGGCCTTGGCCTCTGCCCCATCCTTACTGAACCCGAATCCAACATTACCTTTCTATCTGGAATCAGCCACCTCAGACATCACCATGTCTGCAGTTCTTGCTCAGAAAGTTAATGGTACTCTGAGACCCATTGTTATGCATTCCAAATGTTGTCACCAGTGGAACAGAAGTACAGTCTTGTGAAAGAAACCTTCGCCCAGCTACTGGGCTGTCAAACATTTTCTGTATATTATTGGGTACTCACCGATCATTCTCAACACTAACTAATGTATGGTAAAAACTGCTTAGGGCATTGTGATTTCCTTTTGTGTAATAAATAAGATTTATTACCAATATGCAACTGGTCTGTGGCTCATTTGCACCTGTATCACTGCAAAGAATCTGATCAGGGCTAATCACCCTAACACCTTTCTTATAACTTTCTTGTAACTACTAGGTCTTACTGTAATGGTTAGTGTACTGATGTTTATCTGTATAAAATGTTGTATTTTAACAATTAACAGTATTTTTCTCCTCTTTCTGTCTTTTTTCAGAAACTCATCCATGCTGTTCATATCTTTGCAGAAGTGCCTCTTCCAGCAACCAAATTCTGAGACTGATTTACATTGATTGCAAAATGATCTGTGGTTGAGTGCTCCTTGAGTGCCTTTCTATAAGTGACCTCTTAACCATAACCACACAATTTTTATTTTTATCATTTGTATTTGCACCATTATTGTATTGTTGACAATTCACATTATTGTGTCTGTAGCTAAATCAGTGGGAGTCATGAACTGTATTAGTTATAATTTGGCTATTATGCCTTTAATTTCTCCCCAAAAGCGCATTATTACTCATGATCCCACCCCTGAGGAAGAATCCACAAAGATTTAAGTGCTGGGGACTGATGCTGTTTTGACATCACAAAAACATCTTTTTTGCAGCAAGTACCTAGAATTTACCTTTTCATTTTTATGCATCATGCTTCTTTGCTTTGTTTTGTTGGGGAAGGGATAGAATGTTTGTTTCATTCCATGATGCACTGGGCTTGCTCACTGGATCCATCAGGTAGCTGGGAGAGGAGACAGATCCTTTTATTACCTGTTGGGCCATATTGGGCACCAGAAATTCTATTCTATTCTACATTCCCTGAGTTATCAATATGGAACTCCTGTGCCTAGTAAAATACTTTGGGATAGCATATGCATGAAAGCCATGTTGGTAAAGTGTTGTTTTGCATATTGCCTCCAGCTGGCTCATCTTGCTCCAGCAACTGATCTTTACCTCTCCCACCTCTTAGTTTTCCAGTCTATGGACAGGCTAGTCAGACTGACTGGAAACTCAGCTTTTTTTTCAATACACAGAAAGGTTGAGAGTGATACATTCCTACAAGCATCAAATGGTGCCCCAACTATGTCATTCTTTGTCCTTTGCATTGCAATAATGTAGTAGCATGAAAACTCTTAGTTTTACATAGATGATTTCATTTTTTCAGAAAAAAGGCTAGCTTTCCATTCATGAAGTTGTGCAGTTTATTATTACATTCTCTCAGAGCTCATTCATTGTCATTCTTGTCATTGCAGTTGGGTGGGGGCTAGATTAAACAACCCAAGGAATTCTAATGTATCACCTAGGTCAGCTGCATGATCCCAAGGTAGTACCACGTGCCCAACAGGTTCTCAAGCACACTCCTACTTGCAGCCAACATAAAGTTAGCAAACTGTTACAGACAGCTGCAAGGAGCAATATTAGTCACAATATTCACCCCTGACATCAATAAAAGTGTATCCTAGTACCCCAATGCATTTCAATGGGACATCTGCAAACATTTCCTGACTTTGATCTTCAACTGGTCTGCTATGCTGACCAGACCTAAAAACCCCAAAGAGTTAGATACAGTAGCCTTGTTTTGTTTGCCTTTGGCAGCTTCAAAAAATCCATTGAGTAGTCAAACAGTTTGTAAGTGAGCTGAAAGTGAAGTGCCCCACTAGACCATTAGGTACTATACGATGTACAGTATGTGTTTCAGAACAATGTATGTTTCACTATGTAGTGCATGAATTAATTTAACAATGTAATGTCTCATTTTACCATATAGTATATAGCATTTTAGTATGTAGTATATTTTATACATTTGATTATATAATGCATAGTATCAATCCAGGTGTGCATTCCATTATGTGGTGGAAAAGGGAAATTATGAAGGGAAGGACCATAGAGAAACATTGGTTTGTCAACCCTAAGGAAAAAGTAGCTCACTATCCCCCTAGCTGCTGGTGGTCTGACACTGAGCAAGGAAGAAGGAGGCTACTGAAGAATACAGGAAGTTATTGTACCAGAACAGAAGGGTGAGAGTTATAAGGAGAGGAGAGAGTAAGCATCAGAGAAACAGGAGGGACACAAAATAAGACATGATAGGAGTGGTACAGTGCAATGGTTGTGGGGCGGCAGTGTACTGGGAGACATTCTGAGGCTGCAATGCTGCCCCTATTTGTAGGCACCTCTCTGGTCTGAGGAAGGAGGTTGCCCATCTCCAGGCTGACCTGGCTGGGATTGTGAAACCTCCTCCCCACCCAGGGACCACCAGGACCAATGCCACTACCTCAGAGGTTGCCAAGAAAGAGGAGAGGCTGGACCAGGGTGGGCTCAGGGAGGAGATGGTGATGGAATAGGTTGCATCCCACAGCTGTACCCTCCACAATTCCATTCACTCTTCTGGTGGATAGTGGTTCCTCTATGGAAGCACCTGCAGTGGAGACCAAGGAGGATGCTGGGAACCTTCACAAAGGAGACCCACAGGAGGTGGCATGGAGACCCCACAGGGGAAGAAAACAACTCCTGGTGGGGACTCAATCATGGGGGTAAAATGGGGAGGAAGAGGATAAGGAGGTGGTGCCTGCCTGGCTCCATGAGCTTGGAGGACAGGAAGCAGATCCTCAGGATTGTGGGAGCAGCTGCACTAGGGAGGGAGCTGGTTGTCATTGTTCACCTAGGGACAAATGACCTGGCTAGGAATGGGATCAGAACAGTGCAAGAGGAGTTTGTAGAGTTGGAGGGGCCTTAGACAAGTAAGCGCATACAGTAACCTTCTCTCAGAGGTGCTGCCTGTCTATAAGCAGGGGTGATGCTTAATTGCTCCTCACCAGGAATTCAATGAATGATTGAAAACTAGTGTGGAGCTCAGGGTTTTAGCTTCATTGGGGCCTGGGGGAACCACCTGGAGGGATGCAGACCTATATACTGGTGCAATGGTCTGCATCTCTCTCGGAGAGGACCAGAATCCAAGGGTGAGAGGTTTAAATGCTTCATTGGCAAGCATTTAAACTAGCCAATGCACTGAAAGGAGCAGGAAATCCCATCCTCCTCCACAAGCAACAGTAATTAGTGAGGTAAACAGCTAGAGTAAGTTATTAGGAGCAGGACAGAAGCACAAAAAAAGGGCAAGGCAGTAAGGACAGGAATGGGCTAAAAGGGCAAGGCCATCAAAAGTGGAGGTGATGAGTACCAATGCCCATAGTCTGTGTAACAAGCTCCCTGAACTAGTGGCTTTGATGGAAGAGGGTTGCCTGGATATTGTGGCAGTCACAGAAACAGGTACACAGAGAACCATGACTGGGATGTCAACATACCAGGATACACAATCTACAGGAGGGACAGGGAGGGTAAAAAGAGGAGGAGGAGTAGCTCTTTATGTAAAGGAAGGAATCAAAGTAACAGAACAAAAGAGTAAACAGGGGAGCAGATGAGACACTCTGGGTCACCCTGGAGACAGGAGTAGCACCATAATTGCATGGGGTTGATACAGACCCCCATCTCAGGGGAGGAATGGACAAGGAAATGATAGAAGGCTTCCTTAGAATGGCAGAAAAGGGAGATATTGTTGATGGGGGACCTGAATATGCCAGATGTTAACTGGAGCACCTTTGCTGCAGGCACATCCAAGAGCAGGGTCATTCTTGATGCCCTACAGGGGCATGCCTCAGACAGCTAGTATTGGAACCCACTTTCAGGGTGGCAGTCTTAGACCTGGTACTGTCAAATGGGGACGGAGAAAAAGTCTCAGATTTAGAAATGGGTAGCCATCTTGGAACAAACGACCACCAAACAGTGTGGTTCACGATAAACACAGCCATACAATCCAAGCCATACAAAAAGCAAGAGTATTGGACTTAAGGAGGGCTGACTTTGGGAAAATGAGAGAGTGCCTCAGAAATGCACTAGCAAACAGGCAAGAAGGAGGGTGGAGGAACAATGGGGAGTAATCAAAACAACCATCACAGAGGCAACAAGCCTTTGTGTAAAGCAAATCAACAAAACAACAAGGAAGAAAACACTATGGTTCTCAAAAGAGGTGGCAGGGAAGGTTAAGGAGAAATGGATAGCATTCAGGAAATATAAGGAAACACAGAAGGAGAAGGACAGAGAACTTTATCAGTTAAACAAAAGAGCTAGGAAGGCAGTCAGAATAGCAAAGGCCCAAACCGAGGAAAGGATAGCCAGCTCTGTTAAGAAGGGGGATAAGACCTTTTATAGGTACATTAGGGAGCGAAGAAAGACCAACTAAGGGATACTGATGCTTAATAAAAGGGAGGAATGTGGTAGAGGGTGACAATGAAAAAGCAGGGATACTGAACAAATATTTCTGCTCAGTATTCTCAAAGGAAGAGCAGGAGAGGTAACTAAACCAAACAAGAGAAACACTCTGAAGACGGGGTCGATACCAGTCCATTTACATAAGAAAGGGTTCTGAAAGAACTAATAAAATTGAAGGTGGACAAAGCAATGGGGCCTGATGGATTCACCCAAGAATTCTAAAAGAACTAAGGGTAGAACTAATGACACCGCTGACTACTCTCTTTAACAAATCATGGGAGGATGGGGTGGTACCTGAGGACTGGAGGAGGGCGGATGTGATTCCTCTTCACAAAAGTGGGAGCAGGACAGAGGCAGGAAACTACAGACCAGTTTGTTTGACCTCAGTGGTAGGTAAAATGATGGAATCACTTCTGAAGAAAGAATTGTTGAGTACCTAGAGGCCAGTGGGGCACAGGACCCAAGGCAGCATGGATTCACGATGGGAAGGTCGTGTCAGGCGAATCTAATAGATTTCTTTGGCTGGGTGACCAAAGTAGTAGTAGTAGACCAGGGAGGGCTGTGGACATGGCTTACCTAGATTTTAGCAAGGCATTTGATATAGTCCCACACAAAAGATTAACACACAAGTTAGCCAGCCTTTGAGTGGGTCCCAAAGGTGGTATCCTGCATAAAAATTGACTGAGACAACAGGACTAAAGGGTAGTAGTATATGGAGTCCACAGTGAAGAAAGGAGGTTTACTAGTGGGTACTGAGGGTTCAGTACTGGGACTGGTCCTTTTAATGTCTTTATAAATATCATTGCAGAGGAACTGGAATGAAAAGTATGTCTCTTTGCAGATGACACAAAGATCTGCAACAGGGCTGACACCAGATGGAGTGAAAGGATGAGAAGGACTTGGCAAGGTTGGAGGAATGGTCAAATGTATGGCAGCTCAGATTCAATGCAACAAAGTGCAAGGTAATGCACCTGGGAAACAAAACACAGGGCAAGAGTACACAATGGAGGGTGAGATACTGACAACAGTAAAAATGGAAAGGGACCTGGGGGTAATTATATCAGATGACCTAAAGGTGGGCAAGCAATGTGAGAAGGCAGTAAGGGAGGCTGAGGGATACTGGGATGCATAGGTGAGGCATCAATAGTAGAAAACAGGAAGTTGTTATCCCTCTGTACAGACAGTTGGTGAGACCCCATCTGGAGTACTGTGTGCAGTTCTGGAGACCCCATCTCACAAAGACATAGACAGAGTGGAGGCTGTCCAGAGGAGGGCAACCAAAATGGTGCAGGGTCTGCACCAGAAGACATATGAAGAAAGACTAAAGGAGCTTAATATGTATACCCTTGAGGAAAGGAGGAGAGAGGGGGGACATGATAAAAACTTTCAAGTACCTCAAGAGAATCAACAAAGTCCAAGAGGGTGGCATCTTTCAGAAAAAGAGATGTGCAAGAACAAGGGCACAATTTGAAGATAGAGGGGACGGCTCAGAGGTAATGTGAGGAAATTTTTTCACAGAGAGGGTTGTGGATGCATGGAACAGCCTTCTTGAGGAGGTTGTGGAGTCAGGAACAGTGGGAAAATTCAAGAATGCATGGACAGGCATAAGGCAATTCTAGTGGGGTAGGAGGAAGTAAGCTGTTGGTTAATTAGGATCTGCGGCTTATCTGTTAGGTAGGAAATGGGCAGACTAGGTGGGCCAAGTTGTCCTTATCTGCCGTCAAATTCTATGTTTCATGTATATATTCACTACATGTTGTATTAATTCATTTTAATTTTAGTTTTGTTAGACTGGTAAAGGATAGCTACGTAATTCTGCTTATTTTGGCATCATCCTGGGGAGGGAGAGAGACACAAATGCAAGCTGAGATATTGAATAATTTTAAGCTGCTGGTGGTTTTTTTACTGAATGTGGACACATGGCACAGGACATCAGGAAATTCCCTCCTGATCAAAATACAGTCTTACCTTTGTTAGATTGTCCTTTGCATATTTCTTCTTCAACTTGATACCAAGAAATGTGCAGGAGCAGATATGATTGAGCCTTTCTTCCTAAAGTTGGACTACTATATTTGACCCACCCCCATTACCCACCTTTTCAATTTGTCTCTCAATCAGGGCTCCCTCCCAAGCTCTGGAAGATGGCCCATGTCATTCCTTTATTCAGATCAGGGGACCCATGTGACCTAAATAATTACCACCCAATCTCATTGCTCCCAGCCTTGTCAAAACTATTGGAGAAGGTAGTAAATGAACAGCTCACATCTCATCTGGAAAGTTCTAATCTACTAAACCCAATTCAATCCGTTTTCCATCCAATGCTTAGTACCTCCACTTCCTTTGCCAATGTTATAAATGACTGGCAGTCCACATTTGATAACAAGCAATATATAGGTGTCAGCATGGCTCAGTTGGTAGCACATCTGCCTCTGGACCAGAAGGTCATGGGTTCTTGTCCCACATTGGGATTGGACTTGTGCCTAAAATCGCTGGCATCTGAGTGCAGTATTAGGGGTGCTGTACTGCTGGGGTGTGCTGTCCTTCGGATGAGACATTAAACCAAGGACCATTCTGGTGTTGTCCTGGTGGGTGTCCAGGTGGAAGTAAAATAACCCAGGGCACTTTGTAAAAGAGTAGGAACTTTCCGTGTCCTGGCCAACATTCCCTTCCCATAAAACTGGTTCATGCAATTATCCAGGCTGTGTGTGGGTGATGATGTGCGATATGGCCACCACCACACATTCAGTCACTTCACTACCAGTCTAGCATTGCTTGTAAAGCACTTTGTGATACACTGTGTATGAAAAGTGCTATATAAATGCTGATTCTTCTTCTTCTTCTTCTTGTTTCTGGACCTTAGCAAGGCTTTCAACATGGTGGACTACGCTTTACTCCTAGTGACCCTGAAGAAAGTTGTAGTGGACAACCTGGCCCTAAGTTAGTTTGCAAACTATCTTGTGAACAGAAAGCAGCAGATCAAGGCTGAAGGAGACCTATCACCAAAAAATATTCCTTAGAGGTGTCCCCAATGATCCATACTTGGTCCACTTCTCTTTGCATATTATATTAATCAAATCAACACTGGCCTAAAGTCATCTAGTATCCATCTCTTCGCTGATGATACAGTGCTATACATTGACAAATCAACTCCAGATCAAGCCATTTTGGACCTCCAGAATGATTTTGATATCCACCAAAAAATATACTCAACTTGAAACTTCTGCGAATGCCAAAAAACTAAGGCCATGATTTTTCTCCACCGGCCTCTCATCTCAAAAAAAAAAAACAGATAAGGTTCCTCACATAAGCACCCTTTGGGAGAAGCCCTGGAGTTCATGGAACAATTCAAATACCTGGGGTTCTGGATTGACTACAAATTGTCCTTCACTGATCACATTGAAGAACTCACTAAGAAACTGCATCAAAGGCTTGCTATTTTCTTCAGGGTCAAGCACCCATTAACCCAGGAGGCTAGAAAACTCCTAGTCTAAGCTACCTTCTTGCCTCTCCTAGACTATGCAGACTTCCTATGTGGCCATAGTACTAGCACAGCTCTCCAAGCTGTACCCTATACCACAGAGCCCTTAAGTTCATTTTGGATGCCTCATATGACACGCACCACTGCATCCTCTATTCCTCCATAGGCTGGAGCTCCCTTAGCTTCAGGAGGAAAAAAATGCTATTCTATGGACATTGAAGGCAATCACTCATAAATTACCTCAGTACCTCACAAGCTGCCTGACTCCCTGCATCCCTAGTGCCTATTCTCTCAGAAGCCTTACCACCTTATCTCTGGCTATCCTTAAAGTTAAAACGCATTTTGGTAGAGCCTTAATAAGCTTCACACTTCCTACACTCTGAAATAAGATCTAGAAAACCTTAAGGTTCGCTTCCCTATCACTTTCTCCTCTTCAAATCCTTGTTCCTGAGGACCTTCTCTGAGGCCTGTCATCGCTTCAAGTTAAGGTCTTAACATCATGATTTGTTATTGTTTTAAATTCTGAACTTAAGCCTCAACCATTGCCAGAGGCGTCATTTGAGTCCTCCCTTCTGTCATTGTCCAAATCAAGGTCCCAACATCACGATCTGTCTTTGCTTCAAATATTGGACTTAAACCCCAACCATTGCCTTTGGCATGTGTTGTGTTCTCCTTTGAACAGTCCTTCCTCCCTAGGCCTTCATGTCAAACCCTCTCACAATCTCATCTAACCTTCCCTCCCACTCCCTACCCCCTCCTTCCACCCACTTGCCAGGACATGCGGCACAGTACTTATCAAAGGACTCTACACATCTCAATCTTCTTGCACTTTGACACTAGAGGAACTGCCATTCCTCCTCACTATGACTCCTCCAATGATGATTACTGTATAAACTTTAGCTTATTACCTTACCTTAAGTCCACATATCTGTATCCATATAATTGTATTTAAATGGTATTACCTCCTGTTGAACCTATTGCTATGTTCTGGTGGAAGTATCTTGTTACATGTGATGGTTATATGTTATTATGTTGTTATTATAACTATGTAATTGTTATGTAAGTTCACTCAACCTGTTATGTCTTAACCCTGTTAGCAATTGTTTTGCCCCAGGTTCATCTTATAAATTAACTTGTCTCAATGATGATCCACCTGGCAAAATAAAGATTGTTATCGATTGGTTGATTTTCCTGGTGACATCTCTGTCAAGTGAAGAAGAAATCTCTGTTCCAGCATGTTGATTGCCAGGTGGTTGTTCTGGACATATATTTTGGGGAATGAGCAAAGTTCAACATCTCAGATCTCAAAATAAGCTTTGCTTTTGCAGATATTGTCTTTGGCATGCCGGTGTGCCTTGCAGACAAAAGCAGAAGCATATTACCATTCAGGTTGTTTGCAACATGGTTTTAGGATACTCAAGACACAGTATACTAACAAAAAGGTGCATTGCCATCTTCAGTGTTCCAAGAGTTGTGTACATTTTGGGATGGCTATATTAAAATTATTTCAAAGTGTTTATACAGTTGTAACTGTCTGAACACGACCATTGAAAGGGTATATGTTTCATTGTCTTGGTATTTTTCACTTGATCTTTGAGTATCATAGTGTTCCAGAGTTAGGATGGCACAACAAAGAAATGGGACCTTCTCCCAATGTAGGATTTTGATTTTATTTTCCATTTTCCTGTTCTCCCACCCCGCCTGCCATGGTGCCCAGACCCCTCCTCATCCTTTGTGCATTTAATGCCTTGGAGTAGTGGGAGAGGCTGAGGGCAAGATGCAGCCTGGCTGATGACCATTCATCAGGGTTGAGAAGGCTCAACTCCCTTGCAGCCTGGCAGGATCTCCCCTGCCTTAGAAAAGGGGCTGGGGAGTGGCTAAAGGGATCAGTCAGTGGCTCAGCAAGGAGGGTAGAGGACATGAGGATCACGGTCACAAGAGCATACATTAGGGTTGGTCCATGGCTCCTCTGGCATTGCACCTTTCTAGTCAGAGTCCAGCGACAGCGGCAGAAAAAATGGTCAGTCAGGTGGAAGCAGCAGATACCTGAAGCAAGCATTTCCATATCCTCCTTTCTCAAGTTCCGACTGGTGAGGGAGGGACAGCTTTAGGGATGGACAAGGGATGGACACTGAATCTGGTCCTGGTGGACACCGCGCCCCAGACCTGTGCATTCCACCACCAGCCTTGGAAGCAGCAGTACTGTTGCAAAGTGGGAGCATGGCTCCCAGCCACTCATCCGACAGTCCCCCACTGAGTAGAAGTCTGGGCCACAGTGGTGAACAGGCTGTAAGCCTAATTATCACATTTTGCACTGTGGGCGGCACAGGGAGTGAGGAGGAAGGGAAAAAATTAAAGGGGCAGAGCCCAAATAACATACGAGGAGGCATAGTGGTCTTCCAGCATGGGCTGATATCCTAAAGAGAAGAGGGAGCCAGGGAGCAGTGAGCAGTGAGCCAAATTCCAAAAAAGGGAGAAAATAAAGCCCAGGAGGGGCAGAGCACCATGTAGGGATAAAGAGAGGGCACCATGATTTAGAAGCTCTGAGGGCAGACTAGGGACAAAGGAGGCTTGAGGCCCTTTATTCTATTTTGGTGCTATTTTGCACCAGGGGCAGGGCATGGGAACAAAGACCATAGTCAACTACTGGGAGGGAGGGCTAGCTGTGAGAGTCCAGACCCTCATACATATTAAAGGGAGGACAGGGCTGAACATGGACATCCACAAGGCAAGCCCTCATTAATATTCATGAGGGAGGTGGGATCAGGCCAGAGAGTCTCATATCACCAGACATAAGGGTGATTATTAATAATAATAAAGGGGTCTGGTTCCACAGAGACAGCCTGAGCACAGAAAGACCCTTAAAGGTACTGCACCCTCTGGGAAAGGGTGACTGTCCAATGGCCCTAGGTTGCCCATGGAGTTACATGGATGTGTCCTGGGTCCCACCTGGCTTCGAGCATGTGTAGCCACCTGGGTGCTTATAAAGACTGAACTGTTTTCCCAAAGACTGAACTGTTTGCTAAAATATGAAGTGTTTGCCTGAAATCAAACTGTTTGCAAAGGAATTGAGCTGTTTGCTTGCCGCCTCAACTGTGATTGGACTGTATCCTTTGTGTACTTGATGTCCAGCTTCATCTTCCTTACCAAGACCAGTTTCTTCAGTGCATGGTGCCAACCCAGGGAGGACCACAGCCCATCCTCTATCTTCTGCAGACCTATCTCTAGTCATGTCAACCTA
This sequence comes from Neoceratodus forsteri, assembly GCA_016271365.2. Classification (NCBI taxonomy): domain Eukaryota; kingdom Metazoa; phylum Chordata; order Ceratodontiformes; family Ceratodontidae; genus Neoceratodus; species Neoceratodus forsteri. The sequence goes on from CM028129.1 coordinate 1,026,992,281, forward strand.
CTCTAAAGCTCCACCACAATGTCCCAGCATCAGTTCTGTGATGGTTAGTTGTAGAGGGACTAGTCAGGTATCCACTAATGAATCATCTTAGGAGCCACCGTGGCTGAAGGGTAAAGGACTACAGTTAGTGTTGTGCATGACCATTTTCTTATTTTGTTGGCTGTTCGCAAGGGTATGCATACCAGTACTGTTCTATAGAGGGCACCCCATGGATTGTCTGACCAGCAGTCTTCTCCTTGAGAGGTGGCCTGGGTGCTGGGGACCTAACAGTGGTCATTGGTGTGGGTCGTCCAGACAACCATCTGCTTGACCAGAAGACTTCTGCTTCTGGCCAAGAGATACAGAGGGATTGCCAAGTTCTTCATCGTCCAGCTAGCAGCATTCTTCTTCTTTGCTTTCTGTTCTCCAGGTGGATGGTCCATTATGGCCTGTTTATAAAAAGCACTTTGTGGGGTCAGTTCCTACTTGCTGATCAGTTGACACATTGCAGAGCCCAAGCTTTGTTCTTCAGTCATTTGTCATCTTGGCAAAGTGCATGCAGGACTTGGACTGAAAGGGTTAACCACCTGTTACTGATCTGACCAACTGGTGATCCAGATAGTACTGTTTTTTTTTGCTTGTCCTTTTATCTCATAGTGTTGCAGGAAAAACAGTTATCTTGTTATTCTTCTTGTCCCTTGTAAATAAACCTTTAGCATCTTGGTCCCTGAGTAAGCTTCCTGCCTCTCTTTCAGATTCATCTAGCCTCTCCTGGATTTCTTAGGAGTCATGAACCCCATTCCACCAGGAACCTTTGGCCCTCTACAAAACTTGGCATAGTCAGCTGGATAAGAAACATCAAGGAGTACAAAGCTTGAAGTTACACACACCAAGATGCCTGCAAGAGGAGAAACTGTCCTGAAAGAAGAAGATAAGGCTTTTCAGAAGAAGTCTGGAACATGCCATTAATGATGATTCCCTACTATTACGAAACAACATGGCTCCCATGCTTTATGGTAGATGAAATTGATCTAAACACAAACAGATTACACAAGTTCACTGACAAGATAAAAGCCTTCTTCCAATTATATGACCTGTCTTAAGCTCAGAGATTTGAGGTCTTGATAGGGCAACTCTGTGGTACAGCCCACTGGGAGGCATCCTCCCAGCCAGGTGAAAGAAAGCAATTGCAGAACAGATTTTCAGAAAGTTGAACCATATCTTCGGTCCCAAGAGTCTGTTGATGCAGATGGTTTGATTCTTCTCAAAGGTACCGGAGAGGATGAGCGCTCCATGACTATGCCCTCAGCCTTCATGAGGAGCTCCAGGCAATCAGCAGATTGATCATGAAGTAGTTCTCATCCCAGATGGAACCCTGATGGACAGATTCATTGAAGGGGTTAGAAATGCAGCCATCTGAAGAAAACTCCATATGTTACAAGAGCAACAACCTGAGGTAGTGTTTCCTGATTTTAAAGAGAAGGCGCGGGTAACTGAAACTCAGCAACTTGGGAGCAGTGGTCCAACATGGCAGCAAAGCACACTACCAAAAGTCAAGTCATGGTCCAGTCCCACATGGAAGTCCCCAGGTGCAGCCAGGGTGCTGGTTGTCCCCAATAGGAATAAAACTCACATTGTGAAGTGCAAGAGCTGACATGGTTGGCATGTCAGGTGCATGAATGGTGGCACTTGTGGCAGAGCTGAAGCAAGAGGCCCATCTCCAAGCTGTGCAGTGTCCAAGCTGATCCAGGAAGAGTAGGAACAGAGGTCAAAGACATATGGGTAGACAGGAGGAATAAAGCAGACCCACATGCCAAAGTGAAGGAACCACTGGGCCCATTGAGCTCATTTGGCATCTGTGTCAGAGGAGTGATGCCAGAAGCAGCAAAATCAAAAGAGCTCAGTCCCAGCTGTACGAGGACACCAAGAAGGAGATGGAGAGGATTAAGCAGAGCAGTCAAGCTGCCGTGGCATCTCTGGGAAGTCTGTCAAGAGTCTGGGATGCCAGAGTTGAGGAGCATGCATATATGGTGAGTGCTGTCACCTGTGAGTTGAGCCAGCAGATTCAGACTGTCAGCAGGAGGCCCAGTATCAGGAGCTTGTACAATCGTTATAGAGCATGCAAAGTGGAAGACCAAGTTGTAGAAAGAATTTAAAAATCTCAGGAAGAGTATCCGACAGCAGGCTCAGAAGATTAAAGAGCAGTCCAAGCAACCACTCTGCTAAGATGAGGTGGCTGCATGGTGCACCAAACTATCCAAGAGTACGAGATTATGGTTGAAGACCTAAGCCATGCACTGCACACTGAGAGGCAGAATAAGAAAGAACTCAGCAGATGCTTAGTGGAGTTCAAGGCATCCTTGTGGATGAAGGAGCAGCCAGGACCCCATGCTCAAGACCCAGTAGTGTTGGATGAGTGAATCAGCCATAATTTTCATCCAGAGGTTCCTAAATCCAGCCCAGCCCCTGAGAATAAACCAGTGAGGGAACCAGATACAGGTTGGGCCAACATGACTTATAGCAGTTGGCAGAACATGCAGGTTGCACCCACGTTCAGGTGTTAGCACTGGCAGTGGAAATGCCCACCGAAGAAGAAGAACCCTCCTTAATCAGAGTCCAAGTCACCAGCAAGTTGAAAAGTGTACAGACCAAGAAAATGGGAGAGTGGCAGATGACACTAATGATCAGGAAATGCCTTTATTCATAGGACAGTGAGTGCTTGTGAAGTCATGGGATGGTGGGAGTCATCGTAAAGTGAGAACCCAACCCATATGTCATTGTGGACATCCCATTCTCAGATTGCATTGTTATCAGATACAAGACTCAGACAGCACACTACAAGTTAGTATACCAAATTCATCTGAAGTCCTGTCCAGTTTCTGTTGAATCAAATGGATGGATCAACAAGGAGAGGCAGGATCCACTCCCAGAAAGTCCCTTGATGCTGTCCACACTACTTATTTTGCTTGTGTTTTGCTTTCCTTGTGTTTTGCAACTCAAAATGGTAACTACACCCAATACTTTGTGACATGTATGTTGAAGGGGAGTGAATTTGTAGTGCCCCAGAGTTAGGGGTCCCAACAAAGAAACAGGCACCCTTTCCCTGACTTGGGGATTTTGATTTTATTTTCCCTGTTCTCCTCTGTTTTCTCCAATCCCACCTTCTGCCTGCCATGGTTCTCAGACCCCCATTCTTTGTGTATTTTCACACCCTTGGCATGGAGGGGCAAAGGATGAGGAATGGCTCAAGGAGGTCAATCAGGGACTCAGGGAGGAGGGTGGAGGACAGAGTATAGCACGACTGGAAGAGCATACTGTAGGGATGGTCCAAGGCTCGTCTGGCATCCTCCCCTAATCAGAGTCAGGTGGTGATGGCAGCTAAAGTAGCAGTTGGGGAGCAGTAGCTCCAACACAAGGAGTTCCCAGTCCTCCTTTCCTAATCCGAATGGTGAGGGAGGGATGGCTCTCAGGGACAGACAGAGGTGCATTGCACTGAATCTGGAGTGGGCAGAAAGCTTTACCCTGAACCTCGCATTCCACTGCATCCATAGAAAAGTAGCACTGAAGCTAGGAAGGAACACAGCTCCTGGCCACCCATTCTGACCCCCGGCACGTGAAGTCCCAACCATAGTGGTGAGTTGGCTGTAAGGCCAGAATCATCAGAGTTAGCTCTGTGGATGCTGTGAAGTGGGTGGGGAAAAGAAAAAATAATTAAAGGGTAAGAGCTCAAACAACATATGATGGGAGGCATAGTGGACTCCCACCATGTACTGACAGCCCTGAAGAGAAAGGGAACCAGGAAGCAGTGGGCCAAGTGCCCAAAAGGAGAAAAGAAAGCCCCAGGAGGGCAGGCACCCATGTAGGGATAAAAAGGGGACACCATGATTTAGAAGCCCCAGAGAGAGCAGATCAGGGACACAGGCGGCTTGAGGCCCTTTGTTCTACTGTGGCACCATTCTTCACCAAGGGCAGGGCCAGGAAGCAAGGGCCCATAGTCAACTACTGGGAAGGAGGGGCTAGCCGTGAGAGTCCAGACCCTCATACATATTAATGAGAGGGCAGGGCTGGACAAGGCCTCCGAAAGGCAGGCCCTTGTCAGTATTCATGAGGAGGCGGGACCAGGCCAAAAGTCCCATACCACCAGGCTTAAGGGTGATTATTAGTAGTAATGAAGGTGTTGGCGCCACAGAGACAGCCTGAGCAGATAAAGACCCTAAAGGTACTGTACCCTCTGAGAAAAGGGAATTGTCTAATGCTGTTAAGTTGCCCATGGAGTTACTTGGATGTGTTCTGATCCTCACCTGACCTAAACTCCGCTATAGCCTGCCTCGTGCCCCTTAAGACTGAACAGTTTGCCTAAAGACCAAACTGTTTTCCTGATATCTGAAGTGTTTGCCTGAAATTTAAACTGTTTGTTGGGGAACTGAACTGCTTGCTTGCCACCTCAACTGTGATTGGACTACGTCTTTTCTGAACTTGATGCCCAGCTTCACCCTCATTGCCAAGACCAGTTTCTTCAGCATCTGATGATGACCCAGGTACATGTAGGTCACTGGCCCATCCTTCATCTTCAGCAGACCTGTCTCCAGTGATGTCAACCCACTACAAAGTTCTGCCACAGTGTTCCAGGATCAGCCTGCAACTGTAAGTTGTAGAGAACCACTAGTTAAGTATCCATTAATGAGTCATCTTATGAGCTGCCCTGGCTCAAGAGAGAGGACCACAGTTAGTGTTGTGCATGATCATTTTCATATTTTGTTGGCAGTCCTAGTGTGCCCGTATCAGTACCATTCCCTAGAGCTTGAACAAGGAGGAAGGGGCAACATATTCCAGTTTAAAAGTAGTGCCAGAACAAGAGGGCATGATATGAGACTGATGGGTGGCACATAAGGGTAATGTCAGGAAGTTCTTTTCTACGGAGAAGGTGGTGGATGCATGAAATAGCTTGCTCCAGGAAGTGGGCCTGTATGGTGGCAGGCTTCAAACATGCAATGGGACAGGAATAAAGGAATATTAGAGATGGGAAGAAAAGGTAAATCCAGTGACTAGATAGGGTCACTGGCCGCTTCATCAGGTAGCTTAAATGGGCATACTGGATGGGTTTGGCAGCCCTTATCTGATGACAGTATCTATGTATGTATGTAGAGGCTGCACCAAGGATCGTCTCAACAGCAGTCTTCTCATTGGGAGGTGGCCTGCATGCCAGGAACCTCCAGTGGTCTTTGCTGCGGTCATCCAAAGAACCATCTGCTTGACCAGGAGACTTCAGTTTCTTGATAATAGACAAAGAGGATCACTAAGTTCTTCATCAACCAGCTAGCAGCATTCTTCTTGTTTGCTTTCTGTTTATCTGGGGATGCCCATTATAACCTGTTTGTAAAAGCACTTTGTAGGTCAGTTCCCACTTGTTGATCAGCTGATGCATCTCAGAGCCCAAGCTTGATTGATCAGTCATTTGTCATCTTGGCAAAGTGCATGCAGAACTTGGACTGAAAGGGTTAACCCTTTGTTATTGATCTGAACAACTGGTGATCCTGACTGTATTGTTTGTTGCTTGTCCAATTATCTCATAGCATTGTAGAAAAGTAGTTATCTTGTTATTCTTGTCCCTTGTAAATAAACCTTTTGCATCTTCGTCCCTGAATAAGGTTCTTGCCTCTCCTTCCAAATTCATCTGGCCTATCCTGGAGTTCTTAGGAAGTCACAAACCCCATTCCACCAGGAACCTTCGCTCCCTACCATATCATTTGGATAATTTGAATTCAGTATGTACCCAATTTATTTTCTATTTTTTACTTTTTGTTTTGTATTGATGATTGACATATATTTTTTATTCCTTAGTTTCTTTTGATTTTAGAAGTTTGTATACTGTGTGATTTTCTTATTTTAATAAAATTATTTAATTTCTTTCAAGAAGTGCCATGGATCTTAATGTCCACTTGAACTACCACCATTTCAAACAGTACCTCAGTTTAACATCTCATCCGACAGACAGCACCTCAGGAGAGAATCACCTCCCATGCTGTACTGTAGTGTCAGTACTGGATTTTCCCTACTCCCCAGTGTGGGTCTAGAACCCACAACTTTCTGATCTTCTGCTGCCTTACAGGTGAGTATGAAACTAGCTGAGCTATTGGCACTACTTTTATAATATATTGTATGCATTTCACTATTTAAAATACTGTTTGTATTTCACTACATAGTGTATGCTGTTCAAAATATAGTATATGTGGGCCGCCCGGTGGTGCTGAGGGTTGAGGATCTGGATGCCACACCTCGTGCCACACTGGTGACCTGAGTTTGGGAACGAGCTTGGGTTGTCAGGTGTCGGCAGGGAGGGACTGGGATCGAGCATCTGCAGGACTGCTCTCTAGTCCTGGGGAGGTTTGGGATTCCTCCGATGCGCTGGTGCCCTGGTAGAGGCTGGGGCTTCTGTAGTGCATGGCAGCAGCAGCTTGGGGATTGGACCATGGCGGACATCTTCCAGGTACGTGCAGGAGTGCAGGAATTTCCCTCTGCCTTCGGTGAGGCGACAGCTAACATAGGCTTGCAACACACCACATGCCCAATGTTGACTGACTCTCTGAACTCCTTGGGGTCTGGGGCCTCCATGGGGCCAGGAGAGTCCCAGACCACTTACCCAATGCAGCTCTGGAGTCATTGGTTCAGATGGGCGACTGAGTGAGGCAACTGCAGATGGGACCCTGAGAACTGCCCTGAAGGTCATGTATAACATAATCAGTCTAGGCCCTGTGGTGGCCAAATACATTGGACAGGCTTAGGGAATTTGAGGGAGGATCAAACCATACACAAGGGGATCTATACATAGTCACAGTGGCAGGTGGTAGTATTCAGGGATTTTCAGGGCTCAGGGTTCCACCACCCACCTAAACTGTTGTACATAAATATGTGCCACTGTCTGCAGTGGGTGGACTGTTCCTGTAACAGCAGCACTGCGTATACTATACAAATTGCATTTCCAGATGTTTGTCTTTACACATAGACTGTGCAATCACTAAAATACTGAAAATGGAGCAACTACAGGCGCTGGCCCATGGCACTGCACCTGGTTCATAGTTCCATGCCATGGCCTGTATCCGGGTATACAGCCCCACTGCATATGTCGTCCTCCTCACCCCAGCATCCCATAAATTGTATCTACTTAGTGGCAATGTCAGTTTGCATTTTAAGATAATTTTTAATCTAATCAGGAGGTTCAGTGGCCCCATAATCTCTGCAATACTGGAGTCAAGTCCCTGGTGCGTGGTTGATTACGCCCCAGGTGAATTTCCATTAACTCTAGTGTCTCTGATGTCCAATGCTTCCCCTGAAACCAACATTCCAGCTTGCAGGCACAGTGGCCCCTTGACTGGGGTCACTGTGCCTTCAACCGAGGGTGAAGGCACCAGCAAACCACCATGTCTACCAGTGCATTCAAACCACCATGTCTACCAGTGCATTCATTACTTAGGACTACGCTTTTCTTTTTTCCCTTGTGCTCGCAGGCTACTGTGCAATTCTGTGTACCAGGGCAGGGAACACTGGCAATTATTTTGAGTACTGTGAAACATAAAGGTGTAGTTAGAAATGTGCTGCAAAGTGGTCCTTGCAAACAATTTATGTCACTGGTTGCAACTGAGCATAAGGTCCCCAGGTATTTAAAGAAAGCAGCCTGCTCAAGGGAGATATAGTATCAAAAATAATGATCTGCAGTGGGATAGTTAATTTCTTCTGCTGGGAGAGAGAGAACTCGAGACAATGGTGTTGGTGCTGACTGCATTAATAACTAGCTTATTTGGGGAATTAGGCCTCCATTTTACAAGAGATACATTATAAGTAACAGTAGTCTTGACCTCTTCCAGAACTGAAGAGCTACTACACAATTAATTGGGGCAGAATTTTCAAAAGAATATGTCCAAGATGCGCCAGTTCTATTTTCAACACAGAAATATGCTCAAATTGTTAAATTATCCATTAGATGTTTTAACATGTGAACATACAAAACTGCCAGCAGATAAAGGCCTTATAGTCTATCGAGTCTGCTTAATTGTATAGCTAGCAGCCCTTATCACGCAACTGCCCTTCCTCCCCTCTCTCACTTCTGTGACCCCTTACCCTGTCCCATCCAATCCCTTTTGAAGCAGCCTACAGTTCTACAGGCTACTATGTCTGCAGGCAATCGTTCCATCCAGCCACCACCCTCTTTGTTAAAAAGTGTCTTTCCATTTCCTTCCTGAACCTACCACCCCCAGGGTGGTGAGATTTAAATTCCACTTTGTGGAACTTCTGCAAAACTCCCAAAATGTTGTAGAAATTTAGGAACTTTTGCCATTGGCAAAACTGGGATTTTCGAGATGTTTGCGGGTTCTGCTGGCGTTTTTGTGAACTGCATAAAAAGTATATAAACTGCGAATTTATTCTATCCACAGTTTAATGAACTGTCAGTGAATAAATGCGTGCTTGTACAACCATGCGGTCAGTCACTGACAATTCAGTGGGCCACTGGTAGTGGAGGAAAAGGAGGCTATGCTCGTGGCCCACTCAGGGGCAGGGTGGGGGAGTGGGGTGGTGTGGATGAACTGCCAGGTTAGGGGGTCCACTAGACACCAGGGAATGGAATATTTTTTATAAGAGTTCAGGGATGGGGTGGTCCACTAGACACCAGGGAATACTGAGAATAGAGGAGGATGAGTTGGTGGACTGCTGGCTATTTTTTGTGGATTAAGAAATTCAGGATAGGGAGAGGGTCTGCTAAACATCAGGAAAATAAAATGCTTGGGGGCCCATGATTGGTGGGTCGGTGGGCCACTATAAACCAGGAGGGTCTGAGGAAGGGATTGGAGGTATTTATTTATTTACTGGGGCCCTAATCAATCGGGGTGGATTAATGAATTAAACTGTGGTTAAAAAGCTTCAGAACTGACCTCTGCAGTGATCATTTCTACAGATTTTTCCCCACAGTTTAATAAATGAATCCATAGTTTGTATATTTATTTCACAGTTTTAAGGCAGAATTTCCACGAAGTTCTGAAAATCATTTCAAACTTTGCAGAAGCAGAATTCACACTTTGATGAAATTTCACTGGCAGAAATTATTTTTGCACACCTCTAACCCCAGTCATAGTTCATGGCCTTGGTGTCCCTCCCCTCAACCTGAAAAGTACTGATTTTCGGTCTTGTTTATTTCTTTCATGTACTTGAAGGTTTCAATCATATCTCCCTGTCTCTCCGCTCCTCCAGGAAGTACATGACCATCTCCCCCAGCCTGCTGTCATAGGGTATGTCCCCAGCCCCTGAATCATCTTTGTTGCCCTACACTGCACCCTCTCTAGTAACCTAATGTCCTTCTTCAGGTACAGGTGCCACTGCTGCACACAGTACTCCAAGTGTGGCCTAACCAGTGACCTATATAGTGGCAGGATTACCTCCTCCCTCCTGGAGGATATACCTGGCAATACAACCCAGCATCCTGTTGGCCTTTGCAGCTACCTTCCTAAACTGTGCTGAGTTCTTCCTTGAGACCATTATGATTACCCCAAATCCTTCTCTTCCTCTGCCATGGTAAGCTGAACCCCCAAGCTGGTAGGTCCTCCTTGGGTTTTTAGCACCGAAATGTAGCACCATGCACTTTTTGGTACTGAACCCCAGCTGCCAAGTGTCCGACCAGGTCTCCAACAGCATCTAAAGTCTGCATCCAAATAAAAACAAACTCAAGTATATCACAACTGAATGCAAATTCCAACTGAGTCCATTTTTTAACTCAAATCATGATATTACATCAAAAATGGATGCAACTTTTGAACAGTGCTCTCTGATGCAACCAGATACAGATACAAGCATTGCATGAATTTGAGTCTACGCCAGCCATTTGAAAATCTGCACCCAGTATCTTTTGTCACACTTTTTTTGGATGGGGGTTACATAAGCATACTATCATATATATACAGGTTATTTTGTAAGACTCCTATAGTTATAGACCTTAAACACAACCAGCCATTTTGATCATAAAAATTATAATATATCTGACTTCAGTATAGTCCACTAAATGGAGTAGGAGTTCCAAGAATCCATACACCTTTAAGAAAGTTAAAAGTTCTTCATAGAGAAAAAGCAGGTGTACTTGTTGTGTGGTACTGTTAATTTGGGGCTTCATTAAATATTGTATACCTCCCACTGCACAAACACTGCTTTCATACATTAGTGTGCAACATTAGTACTGTATTAGTAACATTTTATGAACAGACAATAGATTCTGTTTGTTAGGTTTTTATGGGCAGACTCATGGATCAGTGATTTTTTCCTGGCATTATCTATGCTTCTGTGTTTTTAATAGTGAAGTGTTTAAATTCCTGAACAACAGCTGGTAACAGAATAAATTATACTTGCAGTTTTATGTTGGCTCATGCATGGCAGCCAACACATTGTGGTAGTAGCAGATTTGGAGGTGTGGTCACTGTTGGGTGAATGCAGGACACACATCAGTAGGTCGTCCCTCATTCTCAAATCAGCCTGCGTGCTGACACCACATCATGCATACTTAATATGGCAATGAGATCAAACAAAAGGTCCACTGCAACGCGTAGCTAAGCTCGGCCAAATGCAGTGAACCTCACGACAGCTTTCCTGGTGGTGAAAAAAAATAAACATGGCAGCACACTGCCTGCCATACTGCTGACTTTGGGAGTGCCCAATCCCCCAGTTGGCATACTCTTTGTGTATGTGCGATGGGGAGCCCACTCCCGCTAACGTAATGTACCCCCATTTGTTATGTGTCGAGGAGGTGCCCAATCCCCTTGGTCCTATTGTATGCTGACAGGGGTGCCCAATCCCTCATCAGCTGCAGTATTCCTCCCCACAAAACACTTAGATGGTATGCTGGGAGCCATCCCCAGTGTGCCAAAGACCCTGCAAAAAATGCCCGATGTTTTTTTTTTTAACGTGTAAAAAGAAAACTGTCCTCGTGGTCTCCTGCCCCTCTCCCACAACCTGTGCCCACCCACTGTGTACTCTGCCTCCTCACACCCCTCACCCCATACTCACTCTGGAGTCCTGGCAGACAATCTTCGGTGGACAGGGAACACGCCTGCACTCTTCAAAGCTGACCTAACTGAGGAAATGCCAGTATGCTGTATAATGGAATAAATAGGTTTTTAACTTTGATGCATATCTCAGGCATTTTGGAATTTCAGCACCACATTTTCAACATGGGTTTTGGGACCCTCCTTTTGCATTCTGGCACTGTCATGGCATTAATCAGTACTAAAAGGTGATTTTGCAGTCACTGCGGCGGAATCATCTTTTGGGACAGATTAACAAAACAACAGTGCCACTGTGTTCTGGGGAGGCTCTCAAAAGCCTATGTTGCAAATTCAGTGGGAAAAGCCAAAGAATTACTGTTTTATGAGTGTGTGTTGGACTGTTTCAAGCACGTTGTAACTTCATGAGTTTGTAATATTTTCTCCAGATTTTCAAAATTGGTATTTTTCCACACCTACTGATGAACAGTAGAGCTGTCATTTTACATATCCTGGCTGAAATGTGTTTTCACACGTCCAGCAGAATAGCGCTGTCGCTGCACAAAATAAATATTTGGGACAGTTTTAGGAAATTACAGTAACACTGTTCATGAGCAGAGGTCCTAAAATGCCTACATTGAAAAATTAGTGCCGAAAGTCCATAAAATGACTGTGTTACAAGTATGTATTATGCATTTTCCATGCACCCTTGTAACTTTGCAGATTTGCTATATTTCCATGCCAGATTTTCAACAATGGCATTTTTTCACACCTCCTTATGAACAGTACAGCTGTCATTTTTCATATCCTGCCCAAAATGTGTTTCTACCACCTGTGCGCTCCAATGGTGTGGTCGCTGTGGGAAATCAACATTTGAGACAGATTATCAAAATCACAGCACCACTGTTCATGAGGAGAGGTCACAAAATGCCTATGTTAAAAGTATGGCTAACAAACTCCCAAAAATAATTGGGTTATGGATGTGTTTGCGCAGTTTCTATGCATGCTCATGACATCACCAATTTTTCATAATTTCACACCATATCTTAAACGCTGCCATTTTTACACCTCCTCCTCATGAACAATACAGTTGTCATTTTCCACCACCTGGCCAAAATGTGTTTTCATCCCTGAATCGCCAAATGGCATAGCCAGCCAGCAAACCACCTTTCTGCTAACAAATTGATTGTGCCACTTTTCATGAGGGGGGCTACAAAAAGCCCATGTGGAAAATTTGGAGTGAAAATACCAACACACATCTACAGTGTTAAGGTTTCCAACTGAGCACCCCACCCTGTAGAGACTTGACAGGCAACAGGTGTGTGACTTGGGATCACTGGTCGTATTGCTCATGCATTTCCACACCCACACACCCACCCTGCAGCCAGTGACAGGCATCATGGTGTGCCTTGCACTGTTCAGCCACAAAGTTCACCCCATGCTCTTGTTCTGCAACCACCTCAGCATATTTCCTTCTGGAATGGGGTATGTATAATGCCCAAAGATCCCAAAGATATAACAACACTTGTCAGTGTCAATAGGGTAGGGTGAGGTACAATGCCATGAACATTACAGCTGATGGCCCAAGCACACCCCAATGCCTGTCGGTCTCTACAGGGCGGTATGGGGTCGGCATCACCAATACTTCTACTGCCATTCCTATTATGCATCTCTAACTCTGCACTACCAATGCCAATGCCAGCGAGACAACATTCAGCATTGACAAATGCTTGTTTATTATGGGGCTTATAATGACTAGAAAGTAACATGGAGCTGTTTCACCTATACCAAACTAATACACCATAATTGTTCCAAAATGAAAACAATTATATAAATAACTCATATCTTGCTAGTTAGACATACCATATTGTATCTGCCCTTTGGGCCATTTTTCTTATTTCATTGAAAAAGTTTGATTTTCTCAGTTTCAGATTCCTATGTGTCATTTTCACTGATATCCTCTATAGAAAGGCACCCTCAAAGTGTACCTGTGGCAAACCGGTCCCTTCCAGGGATGGTCATTCCACCTGCTTGCTGTGTCTAGCCCCATACCATGACACCCAGGCCTGCCAGCTCTGCCAGAAATTCAACAACAGGACTCACATCCACCACCAGAAGTCTCTTCAGGCCTACTTGGCTGAACAATGCCTGGCAGCCATGTAGAGAGAGTTCTCTCATGAGAGAAGTTCTTCCTCCATAATTTAGGAAGCATGAGGAGAAAAGGAAGGAGAAGGAAAGGAGAGATCTCCTTGTACATCCTGTTCATCCAGCTCCCACTCTGCATCCTGGGGCAGTTCTGACTTTGCCTCCCAGGTGATTCAGTCGCCTCCCAGCTAATGGTTCTAAAACCTCCCACCCTGGTATGGGCGCTGGGAAAGAAAGGCCATGACTCGGCTCAACCCTGCAGCCTCTCAAGATTTGCCATTAAAACAAACTCAAAACAATTCTGCACTCTGAGTGCAAATAAGGACCAGAAGACAGTAATTTCAATTTCAAAGTGTTTTTATTCATTTCTTCTGGTTGAAATGTTTTGTGCAGCTCTTAACAAATTCAGGTGCACCCACTTCACTCTTCACTCTCTGCTTTTGACCAGTGATGTGGTTTCCTCAGGGGGAGAGAATACGAATCTCCCTCATTTTTATAGCTTTGCCACTTGAACACTGGAGGCAGGCCTTTGTCAGAATCTGGCTATAAAATGAGGGACAGGCAATAATTCTCCACCCCTGAGGAAGACCACACCCATGGTCAAAACTCTGGGAGAGTGAGTAGTGAAGTGGGTGCACCTGATTTTGCTAAGATGTTAAAAATAAAGTTTGAACCAGAAGGAATGGAATAAAACACATTGAAATTGAATTTATTGTCTTCTGGTCCTTATTTGCACCTCAGAGTCCAGAACTGTTCTTGAATTTTGTTTACTGGTCAGGACTGGCAACCCTGGTTCTTGCAATATGTTTGTGGTTGAGCACATGGCATTGGAGATATTGAACATATTTTGAACTGCTTATCCATGTTGCCATGGGCCGTTTGTTTCAAGTGACCCTAAACCTGTGCTTCCATGTGTGTTAGCTTTATTCAACAAAGCTGCACCCTATTGCTAATTTTGAAAACCAATAACAGCTTTTGGACACTGGTATTTTTCGGATCTGCACTTTTCTTGAAGCAATCTTGTATAGAAAGGATGTGCCATGAAGCAGAGTCAAAATCCAGTAGTATTGGGTCAGACTCTATGATTGAAACAGAACCTGAAGCACTGGAGTTTTTGAAGACCTTGCAACCAGAAAATTGTGAGCCAAAGGAAAACTTGGTAGCAGCAATGGAGGAGTTTCTATATCCCTCAGCAGGTGGTTCACGTGAGCTGACTGAACTTTTGACTTTAAAGAGCCACTGGCACCAAAAGTGATACATTGCAGAATCCAAATAAGAATGCTGCCAGTAGATCTCATTCAAAAATTAGATTTTGATGTTACTTGGTTTTAAAGTTATTAGCCATTTTGTAACTTTGATTGCACTACCTGAGCAATAAAAGCAGGTGTCAGTAAAGAGCTGCTGATAACATCACATAGGGAGCTCAAAGTCTAATAATGACTGTCAGCAAGTTTATAAGACCCATTTATCCAAAGTTGTAAAGATCATGTGCAATGGTTTTCACAAGTAAAACAGACAGCACCAGTCAGTACACATTGCTATAAATGCTATACATGTTCCAGGTTTTGTAAAAAGTTAATAAAATTGTATTATTTAATGCTGTTTTGTGTGGTTCATTTCACTAGGTTGCTGGATACTAAGTCAGTATGCCTTCAGACTGCTGAAGCCAGTTAAAGTGCTACTAATTTTACTGCTGTTTGTCATTACCTGCTTTACAATATGTTTTAATAGGGGCCTTAGATGTGTTAGTTCCTACTAGCAGTGGAAGTGTTAGCTCTGGTAAAATGATTATTGTAATTTAGAGTGAACATAGGTGAGTCTGCCCATCCCCATTAACAAGGAGATGGGATAATTGCTTTACATTGACATTCTTAGAAGTTGCCTCAATTGACTGATAGGTATGAATGAGCTCAGCCTTTCATCAGAAACTTATTCAGTCTGCAAACCTCACAGTGTGCTGTGATCCAGTATGCAGCAAAATGACCTCAATAAAAGGCATCCAGAAAAATATTCAGTTTTGTTACAAACCTGAAACACAAAGTTTTTAAAGCAATGTTTACTAACTCATTCTGCTTGTTTTACTTTGAAAACAATTGCAATGATCTTTACAGCTTAAGAGAAACAGGTCCCATAAGCTTGCTGATATGGAAGAATAAACTGTAAGGTCTCTAGATGACATCAGCAGCAGCTCTTCACTGGAACAGACTTTCTTTGAACAGGTAGTGCAATCAGGGTTACAAAATGGCTAGTAACTTTAAAATTAAGTAACATAGAAATCTACTTTTTGGTATGAGATTTACTGTGGATATGCATATTCTAATTCTGCAATGTAGCACTTTTGGCCAGATAGTGTCAGCAGCTCTTTAAAGAAATCATTCTTCCAGCTTCAGAAACTGTGTGCAAGAAACTGAATATTACTTATAACATGACAATGTTAGAAACATACTTAGAAAGATTTCAGGCACCTCGAGCCTTACGCTCAACAAACTCCCATCCTGTGGTTTAGAGAACTTTAAAGGTGACAGGATTGGGAAAAAGCATCAGCTCTTTGCTTGCAGGCCTTTATAAAATTGATTATCTCAGAAGATAATGAAAAGTACCAGCTGGTAAGAGAAGAATTAGAAAAATAAGGAAGGACATTAATAAACTTAACACCCCTACCTGAATTTAAGCTCCTCGCAGATAAGTTAAAGAAAAACTTGAAAACTGCAAGGAGAACTGATTCAAAAGAAACAATCCCAACTTGAAAGGGATGCCAATGACTATCGACTAGGTAAAATTTCTATGATGGTTACATTCTTCATGCTCATACAGTAGAGGGCACTCAGGTCAGGGCAAAGGGTTACAATTGGGGTAAGCACCACCAAAGGTATAGGGAGTGAGAATTCACACCAAGAATCTATCGACATTGCTGTAGCTGCAGGAACTTCACAAGACAAAAAGGAAAGAAGACTAAAAGTCATAAAACGAAGGATGAGTAGGGAGAAAAGGAAGGGCCAGAAAGAGAACTGAGAAGCAGCACCAATAGACACTAAAGGTGTTAAATCTATCCAAGGTATCATTAACTGACACTCAAGTGACTGTGTTACAAAAGGCCTTAACTCTGCCCCTCAGTAATTCAGACCATTTCAGCACTCAAGTTGATTTGTTTACATTTTCAGAAAAATCAGATTAAGGGAATATCACACTAAACAAAAGTCTGCAGAAATGGGCTTTTTGATGGCTAATATGGGGAAGAGGCTAGGGGAGCTACTATTGATATTAATGCAGATACAAATATTTGGAAAATGTAGATTTGAAGATGGTTGAATTATTAACTACACTTGGTGACTTACAAATGAGTGATGGTGCTGTTTGGGATAATGAAACAATGGAAGCCAAGATGGAAAGTGATCTAGAAACATTAGAACGCCTGTTACAGGATAAAGAATTGGAGGTGAATATGAATTTGAAATGTTAGAATGTAATTCTCAAAGACAGGAAAAGTTGTTTAAACCACAGTCTCAATTTTGTCCTAATACTACTAATACTATAATCAAAAGTTTTGAGACAGTAGTTTCAAGAGAAGTAGATAAAATATTGCAGAACAAAGCAAGTACTAGAAGTAACTAGACAGTAATAGAAAAGAAAGTTCTGCAAGATTTAATTGAATTACAGATGGTAATAAAAGAGACAAAGTAAGGGGCAACATAGTCATTATGGATAGTGATGATTATGTTAGAAGTGTACTGGAATTATTAAAAATAGAAATGTAATAAAACGCTGTCCTATAACCCCACTGACATTTTAAAAGGAGATACTTAATTTGTTGGAATGGGTAAGTCTATGGGTCAGATTCCAGAGGCTGAATTTAAATTCATTTTCAATGACACACCCACCTTACCTACACTCTATACCTCCTAAAATACTTAAGAACTTACAAAATCCCCAGGTCAACCCATTATCTTGGGAGTGGCTCGCTCATGGATAACTTAAATCAATTCATTGATTTTTTTTCTAGAAATGCCTGGGTGATGTGGAATCCTACCTCCAAGACTCAATGGATATCCTGGATAAAATTCAAATAATGGATCAGGAATCCAATTTTACCTGGCTTAGCACTGAGGTTGAATCCATTTATACAAGCATCAGACACTGAGATGGAATTTGATCATGTTCTGAAATTCTATATAATGATTCAGAATATTCAAATTTCCTATTGCATTTTACAGGCATCTTTGGGTTTTCATTAGCACATAACTTTTTCGACTTTAATAAAAGAAATCTATCTACAGTTAGGAGGCAAAGCAATTGGGGTGGCCATGACCCCAGTTATACTAATCTCTTCCTGGGGTACTGGAAAACAAGTACATCTTAACCAAAATTGTGAATCCATATTATAAATACATCAAAAATGGGTCAGATTTATTGATGATATACTTTTGTATTACAAGACCCAGAAGAAGAGATAGAGCCATTCATGAAACTGGTTGGACAAGGAAAATAATATCAATTTGAGATTTACACACCATTTTGGAAAAGATAGATTGATTTCCTTGATTTAACTTTGTTCATTGATGATGAGAATCAGATACAATCAAAACATACAGGAAAATTACAGCTACCGACAGCCTTCTAAGAGCTGATACTGCCCACCCCAGACCTTTATAAAATTCTATACCTTATGGACAATTTCCTATTGAGAAGGAACTGTTCAAGGGATGGGAATATGAATCACAATCAACTGACATGTTGCACTGGCTTGAGAGAAGGGTTACAATAAGTTTGCACTGGAAAAGTGCCAAGACTGGAGCAAAACACATTGCGAGAAAACCCTATTAAAACCCAAGGTAAAAATGCAAGAAACATAACTCAGGAGCCCATAATCTTTGTTAGTAATTATAGTAATTAATCAAGCAAAATAGGCTCCACAGTCAGAAAATGTTGGCCTATTCTCATGAATAACCCTCTGCTCACTCTAGAATTGGATAATAATCCCAGAATTACTTTTTCACGGCAGAAAATCTCAAAGACAAACTTGTAAAAGAAGGTTTGTCAAACCTGATAGCATACCAGAAAAAGAATGTGGCTCCATCATTTCCCAAAGGAATGTATAAATGTGGGTGGTGCAATATGTGTAAATTTTGCTATGAAAGGAAAGAATTGAGATCAGCTGGTCATGAAGAAAAAGTAGAAATCAAGAAGTTTTCTCACTTGTAACAATGTCTGTGTAGTGTATGCTTTATAGTGTCTCTGTGATATATTATATGGAGCAGAACAATAAAAAGGTTAAAGAAAGACTACAGGAACACATAAGAAATAATAAAAAGCATGTCTGATGCATAAACCTGTAGTGAGACACTATGTAGAAAACATGCCAGGAACCAGAAAGTACTATATTCATGGCAATAGAGCAAGTGGAAAGAAATCCACAAGAGAGTGATAGATTGAATAAGCTACTCCAAATAGAAAGCTATTGGATTTTCACCCTTGACTGCATTGAACCAAAAGGGTTAAATACTGTGTGGGATCTCAAACCCATTTTGAAACAGAAAAAATAGAAAAATAGTAATATTTGTGATTTATTAGTACATAAATTCTATTGTAAATCTTATTGTTAATCTGTCTTTCCCTAGGTCACTGGTAATGAAGATTTATGTTGTGGTTGGTGGATCCCCTCCCCACACCAAAAATGAATGGAAAGAAAGTACATGGGGATGATCACTTCCTTTAATGGATTTCCTACCTCTGGACCAGAATGTTTCTGAAACCACTGAATTAGATAGACATTCACTCCTTATAACAGCCAAATAAGAAGTTTAAATGTGTTTAGTAGCTGTTTGTATAATACATACATCCTATTAGAAATGCATCAAAAGTTAAAATGCTTTAGAAAATATAAGCATAAACAGCCTATAGGAAAGGGTATATTTTTCTTACATTTAAATAATGAATTGGGTAACATGTAAGATGTAAAAAATTAGATTTAATTTCAGATTATACAAAAATAGTTAAAAAACGATTACATATTTTGAAATATTTGTAACAACAGCTATAATTAATTAATTAGCTGATGGACTGGCTGTACAAAGACCAAATTTCTAAAGGCTTGCAAAGTTTTTAGTTCTTTAGTAATGTATTCAGTTGATGGTTACTAGGTTCTAATCTCTCTAAAGCCACTGACAGTCTAGCATTACTATTTAAAAAGTATGTGAAACTCTGTCACTTGAACACTGGGGCAGGCCTTTTTCAGAATCTGGCTATAAAATGAGGAGATTCAGTTATTCTCCACCCCTGAGGGAAGACCTCACCCCTGGTCAAGCACTGGGAGAGTGAGTAGTGAAGTGAGTGCGCCTGATTTTGTTAAGAGCTGCATGAAAAGGTTTGAACCAGAAGGAATGGAATAAAACACATTGAAATTGAATTTATCGTCTTCTGGTCCTTATTTGCACTCGGAGTGCAGAACTGTTCTTGGATTTTGTTTTACAGGTTGGGGCTGGCAGCTCTTGTTCTTGCACCTGGTTTGTGGTTGAGCACACGGTATTAGAGGTATTGGAGATATCTCAAGATTCACCTACCTGCTCAACTGACAGGCTGGCATACTGAGCTTTCCAAGCCAATGTCCAGCCACTCCCAGTTTGTCTCAGTGTCAAGTGCCAACCCACGGGGCAGTCACATGGCTTTGGGACACTTCTCCAGGAGGTCAGCCTCTCAGCCTCCAAGGACATCCAGTCAGTCATCTGACAAACATTCGTTGACTACATCCAAACTGTTGTGGACAAATGTTCATTGACCAATCTTTCATTGGGTGCTGAACCCGCCATTGACAGGCAACTGATGTCGCACCTCCAGTGACCCATCAATTGGCACCAACACAGTCCCCAGAGTCACCGGTCTTGCCTCCACCACCGGTTGACAAATGGTCAGTACTCAGCCCTTCCCAGGGTCAACGATGACAGCCTCAAACCAGGCATTACCTGCTAATGTTGAGTCCAACGTCCCAGTCCTGACATTGCTTCCTATCCTCTCTGTCACTAGACAATTCTTGACCTGACCAGGGCACTGGTCTGATGTCAGGTCTGACACTGGACATAGATCCTAGGCTCCATTTGTCCCAGGTGAAAGACCTATTTGGATACTGGTGGGAGACAGTGCGTACAGACTTGTCTAGACCTAACCTACCTCAGACTTAAGCCCCACAGCCAGTACAGGGGCCCTCCACCCTTTTCTCTCATTACCCCTGTAGATAAGGTCACAGGAAAGGAGTCTACCCCTCTTAATGGCAAAAACAAAGAAAAGGATCCCCACAAGTGTGGCTATAGGTCCAGGTCAAAGAGCCCCAGTTCCTCAGGCTCTCCTGACTGAGATAGACCAAAACACAAAGTAACAGATCCAAGTCCTCCTCTTTTCAGTAGACTCGGACCAGTCCTTTGACCCTTATTCCTCAGACCTCTCATCCATTGGAGATCTTAGGCCCTAGAGATACCCTGAGTCATTACTCAATGATCCCTCCTTTATGGAGATTATGCAATGCATCCAAGAAAATATAGGTTGGGAAACAGAAGACCTTGACCAGAAATGCTCAGACTTG
This sequence comes from Neoceratodus forsteri, assembly GCA_016271365.2. Classification (NCBI taxonomy): domain Eukaryota; kingdom Metazoa; phylum Chordata; order Ceratodontiformes; family Ceratodontidae; genus Neoceratodus; species Neoceratodus forsteri. The sequence continues at coordinate 1,027,012,990 of CM028129.1, forward strand.
CAATGTATCTGCATCAAAGACCCTAAATCAGTGGTTTTCTGCCACTGATTGACCTTCATGGATGTTACCAAGGTGGTCTGGAACTGGCCCCATTCAGCCCTGGCCATACCCAAGAAGGCAGACCACCTTTATAGGGTCCCAAAAGAAGAGCCCTTTTGTGGGAGTAGCCACTGGCCTATTCAGTGGTCATTTCAGCTACCCACAACATGTCACAGCGGCTGAGGCACCTTAGCACCCAGCATCCTGATAAGGAGTTTAAATAGCAGGACTCCATGGGGTGTCAAAGAACAAAAAGCAGTACCCATTGCAGAAAGACCATCAGTCAAGACACGGTATATGTAAACAATCTGTTCATTTATTCCATAGAGGGGCAAAATGGGCAGCAGCAACAGTTAGAAATCAGACATAGCACTAATGTTTCTCCTGGCCCCTACCAAATCTTCATCAAGTGATCTACCATGAAGTGCAAAGAGTTCATTATTGTTAGTAGAAAAGGTGTGTTTAAAATTCAGTGCAGCCAATCAAAGGTCTGCATCAGAGATTACATCTTAAAGGTGCAATATTCATTATACAATTCATTACCATACAGACAATTTATCTCAGCTCACTAATAAAATACTAACAAATTTGGACAATACTGTAGCTAGGAGTATTCTAATGAATATCAAAGAGTATAAAGCAATAATTGCACAAGCCACAGCGACTTCAGACATCCCAGTCAGATGCTTTGCTGAAAGACTCTTCAACACACCAGCAAATGGTAACCTGTCCTTCATGGACCCACTCAAACAGGGACTTCTACACCAGAAATTGAAGCCAGGAACCTATATCGCCAGCAGGAGAAGCTTTTTCTTAAAGGTAGGCATATGTACTGGCATAAACTACATTAGAGGCCTATCTGCGGGTTAAGAAGGTACCTAGAGGGTTACGAAAGTCCAAAGCCTTCACATGGGACAGATAACCCTGAATTTATGGAGAGTTGGCGAATAATATGTAGACAGTTAGTGCTGTCTGATTTCTAACTGTTGCTATTGCAGCTGCCTATTTTGCACCTCTATGGAATAAAAGACCAGTTTGTTTACATATTATTTATTTATTGAATTTTGTTGACGGTAGGCCCACTGGGCCCTGGAGGTCCCTTTTCCAGGGGCGACCTGGGGTAAAAATAACATACAGGTAACAGAACAGTACAAGTTGATATATGTCATATTGTGTTACAGTGAAAGATTTCATAGGGTTACATATACTGTGTCTTAACTGATGGTCTCTCTGCAATGGGTGCTGCTTTTTGTTCTTTGATTCCTAATTGTTATGAACAGCACCACTGCCTTGAAACATGATGCTCATTCTAGTCTCACTTCTTCCTAGTCCCCAAAAGATGGGAGATCTGCACCCTACAAGGGTCCTACAGGAAGCTTGATAAGCTCAGGGTGAAAAGGCAATGGGACCTGATGGCATACATCCCAGTGTACTAAGGGAGCTAAGGGTGGAACTAGCAGAACCATTATCAGAACTGTTTAGTGAGTCTCTGAGCACAGGAGAGGTCCCAGAAGACTGGACAAGGGCTCATGTGATCCTGCTGCACAAGAGTGGTAGCAGGGAGGAGGCAGAGAACTACAGACCAATCAGTCTTACCTCAGTAGTGGGCAAGATTATGGAGGCACTCCTTAAGGAAAGGATAGTGCAACACCTGGAATCCATAGGACCACAGGATCCAAAACAGCATGGGTTTACAACAGGAAGGTCCTGTCAAACTAATCTCATAGATTTCTTTGACTGGGTATCCAGAGTGGTGGACCAAAGGGAAGCAGTTGATGTTGCCTACCTTGACTTCAGCAAAGCTTTCAATACTGTTTCACATAAAAGATTGATTAATAAGCTGGGTAGGCTTGAGGTGGATTAGAAGTTGGTCAGCTGGGTGGTAAACTGGTTGACGGGCAGAAAAAAGAGAGTGGTGGTAAATGGTATAAGTCAGAAGAGATGCAAGTCACAAGTGGGGTACCTCAGGGATCAGTCCTGGGACCAGTCCTCTTCAATATCTTTATCAGTGACATTGCAAATGGACTGGAGGGAAAGGTTTGTCTGTTTGCAGATGATACCAAGATCTGCAACAGAGTAGATGATCCAGATGGGGTGGGCAGAATGAGGAGATCTGCATAAACTGGCAAAATGGTCAGAGCAGTGGCAACTGGGGTTTAACACAAAGATCATGCACATAGGGAGAGAAACCCTGAAGCCACCTATAGGTTGGGAGGGAGTTACTGGCAGTCACAAGGGAAGAAAGAGACTTGGGCATCATCATCACATATGACCTGAAATCATCCATGCAGACCACTAAAGCAGTACGTAAGACTAGGGGATGTTTGAGTGTATTAGTAGGGGTATCACAAGTTGTAAGTGGAGGTAATCCCTCTTTACAAGACACGCTGGTTAGGCCCCATCTGGAGTACCGCGGCAATACTGAAGGCCACATCTTCACAAGGACATTAACCAAATTGAGGCAGTCCAGAGAAGGGCAATCAAAATGCTGCAGGGACTGCATCAGAAAACATATGAGGACAGATTAATGGAACTCAATATGTATGCCCTGGAGCAACGGAGGGAGAGGTGATATGATTGAAACATTCAAACACCTTAAGGGCATTAACAAGGTGAAAAGAGTGTAACATGTTTCAGTATAAGAAAAATAGCAGGACAAGAGGACACAGCATAAGATTAGAGGGAGGTCGATTAAGGGTAATGTGAGGAAGTTATTTTCCACAGAAAGGGTGGTGGATGCATGGCATGGCCTACCTCAGGAAGTGGTGGATATGAATACAGTTCAGGGCTTCAAACAGGCATGGATAGGCATAAGGGAGCAATACAGATAAGTATAAATAGATAGACCATTGACAGAGCAAATGCTGATGGCACATTCATAAGGTAGAAAAATAAATGGGCAGACTGGATGGGCCTTACGGTCCTTATCTGCTGTCAACTTCTATGTTTCTATTCTGGACCTCAGTGACCTGAACCAGTTTGAAGAATATAAATGGTCCTGGATAGTCACCCTTAGAGAATCGTACATTAATCCATCAAGGGACTGGTTAGCATCTTTGGACATACAGGACGTGTACCTCCGCATACTGGTGCCAAAACCACAAAGGAGGTTCCTCCAGTTCAAGTTTCAGGGAGGACATTACTAGTTCAGAGTGCTTCCCTTCAGCCTATCATCGGCACCAAGGGTCTTTACTAAGTGCCTGACAGTGGTAGCCCTCTGAAGGAGGGGAGTGTGTCTTTTCCTTATCTGGACTATTGGCTCTTAATGACCCATCCAAAGGACAGCTGCAGCACAGCAGTCAGGCCACCCATTTTCTTTTCGGAGAACTAGGGATTACAATCAATGTGGCAAAGTCCTCCTTGATTCCGTCCCAGTCTCTTCAGTTTATCGGAGCAGTGCTCAACACCACCAAAGGGAAGGTCTTCCTCCCAGAAGACAGTGCTCTCTGTTTTCTGGGGTTAGCCCACCAGGTCTCATGCCTCCCAATGGTCCCAGCCAGGTCGATTCCCCAACTCTCAGGCCATATGGCCATCTCCATTGTCACCATCCTACTTGGCAGATTGCATATGGGAATGATTCAGTGGACTCTCAGAGTCCAGTGGGATCAATGTTAGGATGCCATGGATCTTCCGGTTTCCATTTTGGAACCAGTTCACCGATTAATGAACTGGTGGATCACATTCCTTCCTTATCAGAGGGAATGCCTTTTCAGAGGATGACTCTGACCAAAGTCCTGATGTCAGATGCCTGGGTCAGGCGGGGAGCACATCTAGACATTCACCAGACATAGGGCACCGTCACCACCAAGGAAACTCTCCACATCAATATTCTGGAGATGAGGACAGTCTTGTATACCTTACAAGCTCTGAGCTTGGCACCCCACCCAGAACACCTTCTGATTCATCAGACAACATGGCCGTGATTTTTACATCAACAAGCAAGAGAGTACACATTCATACCCCTGCTGTTGAAAAGCCATGAGGGTCTGGAACTGGGCCATTGCTCATTGCCTGGATGTTTCTGTGGTTCATATACCTGGGGTACAGAGCACCTTATTTATTTATTTGATATATTGGTTTACAACCTTTGAGCCAGAGGCTCATTTACAAAGGTTCCTCGTCACATGTAAGACAGATGGTAATACAGAAACACGGTATAATAACAATTACATTAAGCATGTGTTACAGACACTTGTCACAGACATTATTTACAGTATTTGGATGTAGATATTTTCAGACATTATTTATAATATTTGGATGACGATATTTCCAACAAAACAGCAAAAGATATTATAAGCTTGAGAAAGCATCTAAACATAGTAGTCAGTCCTATTCATGGGTTTGGTGTTATTGATGGAGGTTGCAATCCAATAATGGACTTTGTCAGAGAATTTGGATCAGAGTGGGTGAGAGTGAGATATTAGTAGCAGTTACAGGAGTGGCTATTGAAAAGGTGGTTGTAAGAGTGGTTTTGAAGTGGGCGATCTTGGGTGCACTAGTGATGGTGCTTGGGAGTGCATTAAACTATGTGGGGGCCCTGTGGTGGAAAGTTCTCTGGGCAAGGGAGGTTTTTACCTGGGGACAACCAGAGGTGCTTTCTCTGAGTTGTGGGTGAGAATAAGCGGGGTTGCAGGATGAAGAGGGAGGTGACCCCAAGGGGAGAGTCCGAGCAGTATTTTCTTTGACAGTAAGCAGGTCTGGTAGGGGAGCCTTTCATCAAGGTTGAGAAAATTGGCAGAGGTATAGAGGGAGCAGGTGGAGTGAGCCTAGGTGCACCAGTTAGAGCCTGCAGGCCTTGTTTAAGGAGGCCTGGATTTTCTGCAGTGGAGTTATCTGCTGCCTTGTATACAGGGAGCCCATAGTCCACTAGGGACAGTATTGATGAGGTGATGGCAAGCCTAAGGGCATGGGGGGAGGCAGTCCCTGTGCTGGTAAAGGAGTCCAATCCGGTGTTTGTTGCAGCAGCAAGGGTGTTTATGTGGACATGGAAGGTAAGGCCAAATCGACGTAAGTCTAAGATATTAGTAGTTGGATACCTGCTCAAGGGGGTGCTGGGTAGGGATGATGTGGAGAGGTGCATTTTTGCTTTGTTTTGGCGGTGAGAGAAAATCATTGACTTTGTCTTTTTTAAGTTTATGACCAGTCTATGGTCTTTAAACCAAGTTTCGCCTGGGAGAAGGCAAGTTGGAGGAGTCCAGAAAGGTGTGGGTTTATGATGTAAGTAGAGAGCACTGCATCATCTGCATATAGTAAGAGTTTTGTGGAGCAGGCCTTGTAGGGAGTTTAGGTAGAGGAAAAAGAAGTGGCCACAGGATAGAGCCCTGGGGCACCCCAGAGCGGACGGGTAGTGTGTCGGATAGGGTTCTGTTAATTTTGATGCATTGGAACTGGGATGAAAGGTAACTGGAGCACCAGTCCAGGGGCCTGTGGAGAAACCAAGTTGGTGGAGTGAGTTGAGGAGGAGAGGGTGTCAACTGTGTCAAGGCCTTGGATAGGTCTATGAACACAGCTCCTGCAATGTTACCGCATCTAGGAGGAGTGCAGGAAGTTGGTGAATTCTAGGAGGGCTGTGGTGGTGCTATGACCCTACCAGAAGCCATGTTGCTCTGGGCATAGGATGTTATATTTGGCTAGGTATTCAATAAGTTGGTGGCAACCACTTTTTCTAACATTTTAGAGAGGGGAAGAATGGAGATGGGTCGATAGTTATTTGGGGAGGCTTTGTCACCACTTTTATGGATGGGGGTAATGACAGCTGTTTTCCAGGCACTAGGGAATTGCCCTAGACATAGGGATTTGTTGAGTAGGTCCATTAGGGGACTAGGACCTGTTGAGGACTAGTTGAAGGAGCCTGACATCTAGGGTCATTTATGGGGTAATTGCTGCTTAGTGCTTTTGTAGGCAAGGACGAGCTTTGTGGGTGGATATTTTGTGCAGGAGGAAACAAGGATGCTGCAGGGTTGGGGGTGGGGATTGGGCCACAGAGTCAAAGAAACAACTAGGGAGAACAGTGCTGAGATCTGAGGAGATGGTCTTGGCAGATTCATTCAGCAGGACCCAGTCCAGAGCACATAAATGGGCCCTTCTACAATCAGTCTTTGAAGATCTATTTGACAGAAGGGTAGGCCAGAGTTGCACCTGTTTGCCTCCATATCAATGCAAAATTGTCCAATTTTGTTTTTTGAAATTACTATTTATTCTTCCTGCCTGCCATCCCGACCCTTCAGGAGCCTCAAGGTAGACATCCTCTACCTTCCACCCTGTCCGGTATGACCCCACAGGATCCCCAAGAAGCTTGGTTTACCCCGAGTGGGGATGGGGCAAAGCCCTTACCCCAACAATCAATTTTCATCGGTCCGGGGCCATCAGGAGGCGAAGGCACATCGAGGCACGCCTCCGGGGCTCCATCTTCCTGGCAATGGCAGGTGTTTTTCCACTTTTCTCCCACCCCTATAACGTAGGACCCCTGACATCAAGACGCAGAGCCAGGGCATGGAGTTTTCTGGTGAGATGTATTATCCTCTCCTGGAGTGGGAGGTTCGCTATGCATTTCCTCCCTTCCCACTTCTTTAGGAGGTACTTCTAAGCTGCAAGCGGAGGGAGCACAGATGATCCTCATCGGCCCCTTTGTGGCCTTGACAGATCTGGTTTCCACTGTTATAACAGTTGGCAGCCAAACCACCAGTTCCTCTGCTTCTGAGCACTCACCTGCTCTCTCAGGACAAGGGCACCTGGTCACCAAACCTCCTGTCACCGCATCTCCTTTCATGGCTCCTGAGGACCTAGCCAGTTCATGCTTTGGAGTCTCTGACAAGGTGGCCACTGTTCTCGTGGCAGCTAGAAAGCCTTTCACCTGAACTTGTTATGCAGGAAATGGAAGAGCTTCTGCCTCTGTGCTTCTGCCAACTAGCTAGATACTTTGACCTGACTGGTCAACTTGATCCTTGAATATCTTCTGTTCCTTTCAGACTCTGGATTAGGTTACTCCTCCATTAAAGTACATCTGTCAGGCATTTCTGCCTATCATACCTCTGTCCAGGGTAGAACAGTGGTTCTGCTGGAGGTAGCCCTGACCTTCTTGAGGGGTATCCTTTATTTGAAGCCCCCATTAGAGACCCCATCCCTCCCTGGGACCTACTTTCATGCCAGAAAAGCTCACCTAGCACCTTTTTAACCAGCCACAGACTGCAAGCTTCATTTCTCTCTTGGAAAGCATTATTTTTAGTTATTATTACTTCAGCTCGAAGAATTCCCGAGCTTCAGGCCCTGATGTGTAAGGAGCCTTATTTGATTTTCCACAAGGACCGGATGGCCTTGAGGACCAATCCTAAGTTTTGCCAGAGGTGGTATCTGAGTTGACCCTTAATCAAGACATCCATATTCCTGTGTATTATCATGATTACTCTAACAGGGGAGGTTCTTCTCAGACATTGGATGTTAATGGTGTTTAGCGATTCTACTCTCTAGGACTAAAGAGTGCAGACATTTGGATCAGCTTGTTCCTTTTCCCCAGGATCAGGGGAGTACCTGTGGCTAAACAAACCCTTTCAAAGTGGCTGGTTAACTGTATTACTTTCTGTTACCAGAAGTATGACAAACCCTTGTTGGGACTGGTGAAGGAAAACTCTCTGAGGGAGTAGCGGCATCTTTTGCCACCCTTCAAAATGTGTCTACAGTGGACATTTGGCACGCAGCCATGGAACTCTGTTAGACACTACAGCTTGGACATTGCCTCCAGCCGCAGACCGGGCTTCGGCCTCAGTTTTGTAGTGACTCTCTCTTGAGCAGTTCACTCTCTTATGTTTCCTCCTCCCAATACCTGTCTGGGTCTCCTTTACTGCTTGGGACTCAGTCCTTATTGAGTTACCTGCTGCAAGAGCTGACTCTTGAAATAAGATAGTACAGTTATGTAAGAACTTACCATAACATTAGATCTTCGAGAGAAGCTCTTACAGCAGGTATGCTTCCCGCCCACTTTCCCCTTTGGGACTGCACATGGAGTGCATTGGCAATGTTCCAGTTGCCTGTTGCAGTATGTGCCTCGGTCCTCTGTTCCTGTTCACCTTCCATCATTGATGCTGGAGTCTCTAGTGGGAGTACTGAGGGATGCTGGGGACCCCCACCCTTTATACCATATATAACGTCGGGGGTGGCCAACATCGGGTTGGTCCCTGCTGAAGACTGCTAGCCAGAAGTTTTCCATGGTGTCCTGCCACCTGCTGGCTATAGTTCTTATTCTGCTACCTGCTGAAAAAGCTTCTCTCAAGATCTACTGTTATGGTATGTTCTTATGTAACTGTTCTGTTCTATTTATCATATGTTTTATATATGTCTACATGTATCTTCCCTTTGTTATTCATTACTGGGTCCGAATGCAAGGAAACAGAATATTTGCCCTCTAGATTCCATCTACTTCTACTGCTTAATCTTTTGTTCAATCCATACTCTGATGTTTATGACATCACAGTTAGCTGATGTGACATGGTTATCATGCCAGACACAGAGGATTGTGACTCAGCCAATGATTAAACACCAGGGGCCCAATATTGGAATATGGGCAGAAGTGGAGGAAAGGTTTGCACTATGCTTGGCCATGCCCATGACCTTAAGGATGCCATATTTAGTAAGATAGCACACCTGAGCAATCTGACTGAATATAGGGGCATGTCCGTGCAGTGCTAAGTTGAGTAGTGTTGCTTCGACGTCGATCTAGAAAGTGCAGAGAACAGCACCCACAGATATGATAGTGCCAGGAATCCACAGAAAGCTATTCAGCTGGCACTATGCAAATGAGCCCATTGGGCATGCAAGGTGGTAATGGGCTATGTGCATGTCCATTATGGCGTGGCCCTCCCTCACCCCAAACAACCTGTCCCTGCATGGTAAATTGTATTCCTTGTGTAGAGGCACCCTCACCTCCACTCCTGTTCCCATTAAAGCTGAATATTCCATGCTGTCCAGTGGCACCCCATCCTCTAATACCCTGTTCCCATTAAATTTGAATATCCCTGATGTCCAGTGGCACCCTCACCCTCTGATCCCCATCCTCATTCATTATGTATTAATCTCTGATGTCTTGGGCACCCTGATCCCCATCCCTGTAAACTTTAAGTGCTCTCTGGCTTCTAGTAGCACCCCTGCCCTCCCATCCCTGTTCCTGTACTCCTTTATAGTCCCTGCTGTCTATTGGCACCCCCACCCTATAGTCCCTGTCCTCCTTTGAGTTGAATATTCCCTGGTGAACAGTGGCATCCTCTACCCTCCTATCCCCATCCCCATACAACTGTACACAGTCCCTGGTGTTTAGAAGCCCCCAACACTGCTGGCACCAAGCAAACCACCCTGCCAACCTCCCACTCTGTCACCAGTGACATGGTTCTGATACAGCTACCAGCACAGACTTCTCTCACCACCTCGGCCATCCGCCATACCCGTACTGTAAAGGGAGGTACATAAAAGTATGGTGCTTCCACCAAACACCAATTCAGAAAACACAGTACTTTTCCAACCCCAGGAATGGTAAACAATTTATCATTTTCAAATGTTTTAACTGCAGCTCTGTTGGGGTTTCATACTTATATTAGCCATATACATTTGCTCAGCTTATTATGTGGATAAAACTAAAGGTTTAGAACAGGGATGGTGGAATACATGATGCTCACAGAAACCATAAAGTATTGACTGCTCACTGAGAGCATGTATTTCTAACTCCTCTTATAGGAGCAAACATGAGGTGAAGTTTGTTACAGTAGTGTTGGGAAGATCCAGCTACAAGCAGGGACTGGCATCTGGGATTCTGCTTTTAAAATGTGAACTTCATTTCTTATTTATAAGGAGTGCAGTGTGATTACTTAAACTACAGTTGAGAATTGAGAAAGAAATGTCCATAGCTGGAATTTAATACTAGGCCTACTTAGAATACCATTCAAATGTAGAACCAGCTGCACTTCCAGGATAACTGGAAATCAGTGGGGATCCCAAAGGCATTAATCTTTTCAATGCACACCCTGGAGATGCACAAATTAGAATCACATTTTTATGTACAAGGAGTGTGATGCACATACATTTGAAATATATTTTAGAAGAGACAGAAATAAGTGCCCTACCTGTGATTTGAACCCAGGCCTGCTCTTAATACCATTCTACTGCAGTAACAGTTGTGCTTCCAGGACAAATGAACACCTGAGGATCCCAAGTGTGCTTATGTTTTAGAATGCACACCTGGAGTCATATAAATTAGAATACAATTTTATTTAGAAGGAGAGTGGTGTGTTGTTTTTGAAATACAATTAAGAGGGTCAGAAGAAAATAATGCCCTAACTGGGATTTAAACCCAGTCCTGCTAGAAATAATGTTCTGCTGTACTACCAGTTGTACTACCAGCACCACTGAAAACCTGCAACCCCAAAGGCTCTCATTTTTTCAATGTATACCGAGCCACACAAATTGGAATCCAATTTTATTTGCAATGAGCATGGTGAGCCTGTTTGAAATGCAATTTAAAGGTGATAAAGAAAGAGGTTACCTTGTTGGGATTTAAACCCAGGCCTGCTCAGAGTAGTGTTTTACTTCACTAACATCTGTGCTACCAGGGCAACTGGAAACTTGGGAATCACAAAATCACTCATATGTTCTCAATGCATACCATGGAGCCACACAAGTTAGATTTACATTTTTATAAGGAGTGTGGTTTGCTCATTTGAAATAAAATTTAGAGCTGAGAAAGAAAATAAATAAGTGCCCCAGCTGAGACGTGAACCCTGATCTGCTCAGAATAATATTCTGCAGTACTACAAGTACAGTTGGAAACCAGAGGCTCTTGTTTTTTTTTTTTTTATTGTTTAACCAGGAGAGACACACTAAGCTGAAAGCTTGTTTACAGGTGCAACTTGGGAGCACAAGGAAGTTAAGTGACTTGCTTAGGGTCACATGGTATGCACCTATGCAGCTGTGAGATTCAAACTCAGGTCTCCAGCTCTGCGGCTAAACCCACTGCGCTATACTGTCCTCCTTCTTGTCTTTTCAAATGCATGCCCTGGAGCTTAACAAATTAGAATTACATTTTAATTTACAAGGGAGGTACTGTTTTGAAGTACATTGTAGTGGTGAGAAAGGATTAAGTGCCCTTGCTGTGATTTGAATCATGGCCTGCTCTTAATGCCATTCTGTTGCAATACCAGCTGTGCTACCAGGAAACTGGAAACAAGAGAATCCTATGTACTCATCTTTTCTGAACATACATCTTGGAGACACACAGATTAGAAATTTGATTTACAAGTAGTGTGGTGTGTTTTTTTTGCTTTGTTTTAGTTTGGAAACAAAAGATGAGAAAGAAATAAGTGTCCTAGCTGTGATTTGAACCCAGGCCTGTTAGGGATACCGCTCCACACCACTGTCAGCTGTGGTACTAGGACAACTAGTATCAACCTGTTAGGTAACACAAAATAGAATTATATTTTAGTTGTTCTGATAGCACTGCTAGTAGTGCAACAGAATGTTTTTCTAAGCAGGTTTGGGTTCTAATTTTCATAGGAAATTTCATGCCAAACTCCTTGTAAATAAAACTCCAAGTCTAATTTGTGTGGCTTCAGGATGTGAACTGAAAAATATGAGAGTGTCTGAGATCCTCAGGTTTCCAGTTATGCTAATTGTGCAGCAGAACAGTGTTCCAAGCAGGACTAGGTTCATATCTTAGCCAGGGTACTTATGTCTTTCTCACCTCTAAATTCCATTTTGATATATTCTGGATAAACATACTGGGGTCCTATAACGGTTGTAGTCACTGACATGTACAGATATTTTCTGAAATGTGTGTGACATCTCTAGAGAAATATCCTGCCTGCCCATCTTTACCTGCAGTAACATTGTAGGGCCACCAGAGAGATTTCCTATACAAATATTGTGAAATATCTCGAAATATCTGTGGAATGTGATGGCTACAGCTAGGGATGGTGGACCTCTTCATCAAGAATCAGAACACTCTCCTCGGATCTCGCAATGTCCATCGGACATGGGTAAACAAGAACTCTGGTGGCTGTGTATCAGGTTCACCAACAGAGCTTCAATAGTTTTTTTTACTAAAAAAGAAAACATCAACACTCTATCCATCCCATCTATCAGTCTTGCCCCATCTTAATCCCAGAATGACAACAAAAATATTTTTTTTTCTTCCTGTCTAGTCCTGTACTCACTACACGGCTGCACATTGTCTCACAGATATACAAGTGCACATGCTTGAAGGGCAAGAGAGCGAGGGTGGGAGTCATTGCCCTCATCGAGCTGTGAGGAATAGTAAAAGAAAGATATCCTGCCTTGAGTGAGTGCCGCTATTATTGAAAGTGATTTGTCCACTGAGGTGGTAGCAGTGGTAATGACAGCAATGTTGGTGTCCTCATTTTGTGTGTGTGTGCGCCTGACAGGGTGGATATCAGCAGATGGAATGAGGAGGAGGGATTCATTTACTCAACATTATTTTTAAACCTGTAGCTGTGTGTTAGTTGTATTTAAAAGGGATCTGCTGCTATAACACAGTGTTTTATTTATGAGGATAAACACTTATTGTAAGTTTGCTGACTTGCACCTGGGATTCTCTTCGGGTTACATGATATAAAGCACACGCCTTTGAGAGTGGGGCATTTGTGTGAAGCATCATTTTTCTCTCCCTAGCTGTGAGACACCATTTGTGGTGTGGGACAGTTTTGGATGGGTTAAAGAAGTTCTTATATACATTTTTATTTGCTGTGTGTTGTTCGCGATGCTTATACTGAGGCGAACTAGAAACACTTTGCAAGGCAGTAGTCCAGTTTGCCTGGTCAGGAACTATAGCTCTGCCTCTACTCATTAACTTTATTTTTTAAACCTGTAGCTGTGTGTTAGTTGTATTTAAAGGGATCTGCTGCTGTAACGCAGTGTTTTATTTATGAGGGATAAACATTTATTGTAAGTTTGCTGACCCATACACGGATTCCCTTACAGGTTACATGATATAAAGCACTCGCCCTCTGTGAGCGGGCAAGCACAAACAGGGTGAGTGCATGGTTACGCAGACGCAAGGCTGGGAGACACGCGGGTATCTGAGCATGTGTCTAGCGTGTCCAGTGTGACTGGCAGGGCAGACGGGAACAGGAATCCAGAGTTGATGTAACTAGGGACCAGAAAAGACTTATAGACTTTATCACTACTGTAAGTGCCTGTATAGGTTTGGTTTGATTATCCTCATAAATATATCATTTAGAGAAACAGTGGTCCCTGTTGTGGGTTATTGTTGTTTTACAAGTTATAGTGCCTGAAAACTACATGTACAATGGTACAATGGCTGATTCTATTATGACAATGGAGGGGATGTTGGTATCAAATGTATTGTGTGTACAATGTATGCTATTGCATATCCTCCATTTCCATCTGCTCCCTTTACATGTAATAAATGTATAGAAGTGGCAGAATTAAAATCTGAAACAAACATGTTCAGCTCTAGAATGTTCCAACTGGAACAAAGTCAAATCACCTTGCTAGAACATTTTCAATGTTGTGATGTCTCTGGATCAAATGTATCTAATAGTACACTTGGTCCCTTTCCTACAATAACCAGTACAGTTACTGTAACACCACCAAATTTATATGATACTGTCATGCCACTTATGCAGAATGAAACTACACAAATACCCATTAGTGATGCCCCATTAACAAAGGTGACATAAATAACAAAGGATCTAGAAGTGACTCTGATGATGAAGATGCTGATGACAATCAGTATGTAGTCCATAATTCAAGAGCCAAGAAAAGGGTAGAAAGGCCAATGTTTTTAATTACCACTAAGGAACAGCTTTGACCTTCTAGGTTATCCTTTAGTTGATATAGCATAGTCTGTAGGGGTCATGACAGAGCATCCCAGTGACCTCCTAATCCCTCTACAGTCATTAGCCCAAGTGCCCCTATTAATGATTGCCCATCTATATGTACTCCTCAGCACCCATATTTACAGATCATGGCCTTCCTGTTTTTCTTATGGATACACCCAAGATGGAAAACTTAGATATGGATACAAATCCATCTTCAGATATGTGACAGCTGTTCATTTTGGTGACTCGATCAAACATTTAGATAGGGCTGTATGCAATAGTGATAAACAAAATTAAACCCGTTCTTCCTTCAGGGAGTCTTGATATCTGATATCACCAAAATGGCACATGACATTTTGCAAAACTCAGGTAAAAATCCAATGGTAATAGTCCACGCTGGAACAAATAATCTTTCTGGTAATTCAATACATTCAGTAAAGGAAGCCTACATTGCTCTAACAAATACATTGATATACCTTGATTACGACATGTATATCTCTGAAATTTGACCACGTCCTGCAGCCCCAGATTTTATAAATGATAAAATGAAGTGCCTAAATGATTGGCTTTGCAAATGGTGTTTCATAGGTAGGTTTCATAGGTGGTCCGAGCTCTATGAAGTGAAGGCCATTTGACTTGCCGTGGCAGTAAATTAGTACTCCTTTATAGTCTTACTATTTAAATAATAATCAAGGGAATGCTTAAAGGCTAATATTGTTTGACTACCCACAACCTCAGTGGGCAGTGCATTCAAATTTTAACCACCCTTACTGAGAACCAGTGCATACGGGCCTGTATATTATACCTATCCACCATAAGATGTAGGGGTGAGCACGCATATTATAAGACTGATCCCTAAGATTTAGCCCCAGTTGTTCCTAAAGCTGGTTGTCAGACCGTGCCCAATAAATAATGCACATGTCCCATCTTAGCCTATGATATTCTAGGGAATAAAGTTCCAGAGTCTTTTGTCTATCCCCATAATCCATGTCCTGAACTTCAATAATTATTTTGTTACCCTTCACTGAACCCTCCCAGGGCATTTATATCCCCTTGTAGCTGGGTGCCCAGAACTGTGCACAATACTCAGTATGAGGCCACACCAGGGAGCTATAAAGAGGAGCAAACCTCTCTTTTCTGTTTTGATGTGCCTATGTATGCAGCTCAGAATACTATTGGTCCTCTTAACCACCTGGTTACAGTGCGAGTGGAATTTAAGATTATTACTAACCCTAATCCTTAGATCTTGTTCTTCATGTACTACTCTGAGAATCTGACAATCTAAACTATAATCCACGCTTGTATTTTTTTCCCTAAGTGCATTACTGCATATTTGTCGATGTTAAATGTCATCATATTTTCCTTGGCCCAGGCCTCCAACTCACCAAGAGCTTTCTGTGGTGTTAATGCATCCATTTGACTGTTAACTGGAAAACCTATACGTGTGTCATCCACAGATTTAGACAACCAGGTGTCTGTTGCTACTTGCATGGTAGAGGTATAAAGATTAAACAAACATGGTCCTAAAACAGATCCTTGGGGATCACACTTGTGACTGCAACACAGTCAGACAGTTCTCCCAGGACGTATACCCTTTGCTTCCTTTCAAACAACCAATCCCTTATCCAATTTATTATTTTTGGTATATCCCTAACTTAAGAATGGGTTTTATCAGTTGCTCATGAGGGACTTTATCAAATGCTTTAGCAAAGTCTAAAAATATAACATCAACAGAACTGCCTTCATCAAGTGTTTTGCTAACTCTACTTGTTTGTGCCAAGATATCAAATGTATTACTTATTGGGAGAAATTTGTAGGGAGGTATGAGTTTTTCTGTACTTGGACATTTAAGAATTTCTGAGGCAGGGACTGGGTTGGTATCAGGTGCAGATGGCAAGAGAAAGAGTATTGTTTGTATTTTCTGGTACAGCATTGGTGGACTCAGCAGATGAGAGGGACATTTGTTTTATTCTGGGGCAGGGTGGGTGGTTATCAGTAGATGGCAGAAGGAATAGGGTCTTCATTCTGGGACAAGATGAGCATCAGCAGATGGAAGATGGGGTTGTGATATTCACTCTGGAACAGGGTGAGCACCACACATAGGAAGAGGGAGCAGTGCTACTAATATTGGGAAAAGGTGGCAGATTATTCATTCTGTGGTGTGGTGGATAAAACTGATGAAAGGAGGGTAGAGGTATTAATAGGGACAGGGTGGGTAGCAGATGAAATGGCAGGGGTTTGCATACTGGGGCAGGGTGGTTGGTGGCATATGGATGAGATGGGGTGTACACACTGGGAAGTGTGTTTTTATCAGATAGGATGGGAATTCAGGGTGTGCTGCATATTGTGGGGAGGGTATCATGGGATGGAACAGGCTGGGAATATACAAATAATTACTGGTGTAGAATGGGGAGTGATACCATGCCCTGGCCACACAGAGGGTAAGGAACACAAATGGATAATATATACACAGTAGATAAGCACATAGAATGGGGTCAGAAACAGGCCAACACTGGTAAGAAAAATGCTTTATTTTCTATTTTTAATGCTATTGTGATTGTTGTTGAGTATTGCCATTAATGTTCTGATTTGAATCAGACTAATGAGGACTTATCAGGACTCTGACATGGATTCCGGTCCTGATAAAAGGGTCAGGATCTTTTCGGTCCACCCATCCCCAGCTACAACAAAATGAGAGGTTTGATCCGCACCTTTTGTTGTCTAACCAGATCGCAGTTCAAATATTGCTCTGTCATTGGTACGTGTTTCCTATTGTTATTATGGGATAAAAAGTAATATTAAATGCATGCTGAAAATAGAAATATTTTATTTTTTGTATTTATTTTAGTTTGTTTGTTTTTTACCAGGAAAGGAGAGCTCAGAAAGTCTGCCTATTTCAGCCTTGTCCTGGGGAGGGAGATACAGATGAAAACCAACTGAAATTAAACCAGATTAAGCTGTTGGTATTTTTAGAGAATGGGGAAATTTGGCCAGGAAGCTTGGAAAATCCCCTTACTCTTGGCAGGGGAAGTATTGGTCTGCTGTTCAAGACTGAAGATTCCAAGGCTGCAGAGAAGAAAGTGCACTGCAGCAGGCTGTGGAGAGGTCCTCCTTCCCAGCTGGTGTAAACCAAGAGGACAATGGCTTTGAAAATTAGACTCCTATGACTATGGAAGGAGCTGAGTCATTGATGAATTTACATAAAGCTGACACTGCTAAAGGCTACCTACCTTCAGGGCTTCAGATAACTGCATTTTAGATGTATTTTACATCTAGAAATGTGTGCAAACCTCCAAAAATAGACTCCTGGGAGTAATTTATGTCCTCATGTAACAACCCTGTTAAGGGCTGACGCCTGTGTTTTGTACTGTGGACATCTTTTATTTTTATTTAACCTTTACACCTAACAAAGAGACACTTTTGAAGCTGACTTTGTATTGACATTTATTTAATTCAGATGTGATGTGAAGGTGTTAAACTGAGCTAACATTTGCAACCTGGCTGCTAATCAGCTTTAGCAAGAAGAAATATGTTCTCTATGACAGCCTTCAGCTCAAAAGAAAGATTGACAACCTACCTTGAGATAATTCTTTATTCTAGACAAGTACTAGCTAGTAGATCAGTGTGTATTGTCAGTTTACTCCACAAAGTAAATAAGCAATTAATAGACTTGGACTCATCACGGAACAAAAGTTATCATTCCTTAACTGCCATGTTTCCAATAAAGGACAGTGTAGTCTGAAAGCTTAAACATTTTGTAAAAATTATTGGTCAGTTCAATAAAAGGTATCAAATTATCCATTTTGTTCATCTCACTGGAACAAAAGTAAGTTTTTTTCAATTATTAGAGAACCAAGAAAGACAAGAGCTGCATGTACTGTATGTGGCATGGATAAGAGAGGGGAACAGCAAGTTGTGTAGTTGGGCTGGATGCTGATGCCTTAAACTGGTGGTGAAATAAGGTTATGTTGGGCTTATAACAAATGTTACCAAAGCAAATACTTAGCTGAACTTTGAGAAATATGTGTATATGTTTATTGTGTGTGTGTGTGGGGGTGGTGGGTGCACTGGACCTGACTGTTTAGGGTGAGTTGGCTATGAGGAATGAGGGTGGAGCAAACTATGTCTGGGTTTGGGAGCAGCCTATGTGCATCTTGATGGGGGGTGGTGGCTATTGTAGGAGAAGTCAGGTGTATGTGTTGAGAACTGGCTGTGTTGGCAGAAGAAGAGACCAGGTATATGTGTGGGAGCTGACCATGTTGATGGGGCAGGCATGTCGCAGGAGCTGACTATGGCATTCGGGGTGAGGGAGCCAGACATGGGGACCTGACCATGTTGGTGACTTAAACTGGTGGTGAAAGGTTGTTTTAGGCTTACAAAATGTTATCAAAGCATGCTATACTTGGCTGCGCTTTAGGAAATATGTTTATATGTGTGTGTGTGTGTGGGGGGACAATAGGTTGAAAGGCTGTAAGATGGTTGGTATGTCCAGCGGGGCCCTTGTGATCTTAGACAGCTCCTCATACTGTGTTGTATAGCACAGGACATGGGGAGATGTGTGTGTGTGTGTCTGAATGGTGCACAGAATCTGTTTGGCTGAGTTGGCAGTGAGGAATGAGGGTGGAGCAGACTGTGTCTGGGTTCGGGAAGCAGGCTGTGTGCATCTTAGTGAGGGGTGGTGGCTATTGTAGGAGAAGATGGGTGTATGTGTGGTGAACTGGCCATGTTGGCAGTGGAAGAGAAGTATATTGTCACCACATCCAAACAACCAATGGCGAAGACCACCACAGTGACAGGATTTGGCCAAAATCCACCTGTCGCTGCGATGGTCTCCGTGCACGGCCAGGGACTGCCTCATAGGGTGGTTCGCCCCTGCTCCACTTTGACTCGGAGTTGGAATCCTAGATATCAGGGATTGTGGGGCGCAGTCCCGAAGGAAGCAGGAGGCATCCCCAACACTGGCTGTTGCTGTCGGGGATGTCTCATAGCCCTTCGCTGTGGCATGGTAAAACTGGAAGGGACCAGGATATATGTATGGGTGCTTACCCCATATATGATAACACAAGCAGAGTGATGTCTCTCATGGTGCCTCCTCCACAGTGACACCTGATGAAACAGTAAGTAATCCTGGCCAACAGGGGCAGAGCGGCGAGGCCCACCTGTGCTACATACAGAACATCAGTGGATCCACATGATCACAATGGCTGCAGGAAGGCAGAAAGGATATCAGTGTCTCAAGTGGTCTACTGCAAGGATGTAGACACCACAGTAACAGCAGCAAAGGCACCCGCCCATACAGACAGCGGAAACATGATCTAACCAGGGCCAGCACAGCAACAGGGAGCTACAACACACCCAGCAAGACCCACACAAGATATGACAGAGTGCACCCACAGTCAGGTTGACCACTGCACCTGTGTAGGCAGGGGCACACAGTGCTGACGCCCATGGCAGTGACTACAAAATCGGCAGGGGTCAGGGGCGATGGCACCCAGCATGGTATAGACATGCAAGAGCCACAGAAATGCCTCTGATGTATGTGTTAGTTAGCTCTCATTCAATAGGAAAGGAATAGGACATTGTATTAGGTGGGTTACTAATTATATGGATTGTATTTGTGATAAGCATTCACCCATGAGGTAAATATTGAGCACTCATATCTAAGCAGCCTCATGTTATATTCATAATTGCTGCACCCGCTGTAGTCCCTTAGATCTTCTATCTATGGCTTACTTATTACCTTGCTTTCAGTGCATTTGCTTTAGTACTTTTAATTTTCTTATTTTAGGACTACAAATCTTACTAACAATATATGATTTGGCACTGGAATTCATAAGAATATATTGTTTAGCATCCACCAAGCTGTCCCCTATGGATTAATCCACTTGCAGTATCAACGATGATTATATCTGAATTCCAGCTTATGCATTTCCAGCCCCATATTTATGTGGTCCCTCATCCACAACCTGTTGGCCACCTGTTCCCTGTTTTGCTGTCAGCACATCACATGCACAATAAACATGCACTATATCAGCCCTGTGTCCAGTGTGCTCTGTGGTGGGGGCAGGGGTGGGCCATGCCTGGATGTGCCCTGTGGCATTGGCTATGCACTGCAGCTGTGTGTGGCTTCTGTCCTTTGTGAGAGTTGTAGCCCATGGCACCGTGATCCTTCCATTGGAGGGGCTAACTGCACAGTGTGATCCCTGCTGGATGGAGGCTCCCCTGATATCAGTGGCCAACTGGGGGCACCGCTATGGTACCTCCAGTCCTCTCTGGTGAGGCGGGGTTGCAGTGCCCAAACCCTGCTGTCTCTGTTGTCCATGGGGTGGTGGCTGCCCACATGCATGCAGCCTGTCCTGTGTGCTCCTGAGTGGGGCCTTGACTGCCCATTCCCTGGGTGGCAATTGCTGTATGGGCTGTCACTGTTCCACCTGCACAATGTGCATCTTGCAACAGGTTGCTTTCGTCAACACCGAGTGTCGCTATGCCGGCTGTAAGTGGTTCTGGTGTCATGCCACCATACTAGAGCCTATGTGTGGGAGCTGACCATGTTGGTGGGGCAGGCATGTTACAGGAGCTGGCCACGGCATTTGGGGTAAGGAGGCCAGACATGGGCACCTGACCATGTTGAGGCCTTAAACTGGTGGTGAAAGGTTATTTTAGGGCTTACAAAATGCAAATGTTTCCAAATCATACCATACTTAGTTGCACTTTAAGTATGTTTGTGTGTGTGTGTGTGTGTGTGTGTGTGTGTGTGTGTGTGTGTGTGTGTAAGGGGGCAATAGGGTTGAAAGGCTGCAAGATGGCTCGTACGTCCCGTGGGACCTTGTGATCTTAGGCAGCTCCTCATATTATGCTGTACTGCACAGAGCTTGGGGGCATATATGTGTGTGTGTGTGTGTGTGTGTGTGTGTATGGTGCATAGCACCTGTTTGGCTAGTTGGCTATGAGTAATGAGTGTGGAGCAGACTGTATCTGGGTTTGGGGAGCAGGCTGTATGTATCCTGGTGGGGTGCTGTGGCTACTATAGGAGAAGCCTGGTGTATGTGTGGGGAACTGGCCATGTTGGCAGTGGAAGAGACCAGGTATATCTGTGGGAACTGACCACAATGGTGTGGGTAGGCATGTCATAGGAGCTGGCCATGGCTTTTGGGGTGAGGGGCCAAACATGGGGACCTGACCATGCTGGTGCCTTAAACTGTTGGTGAAGGTTATTTCAGCTACAAAATGTTACAAAGCATGCCATACTGGCTGCACTGTACAAGTATGTTTATGTGTGTGTGGCAATAGGTTGAAAAGGCTGCAAGATGGCTGGTACGTCCAGTGGGACCCTTGTGATCTTAGGCAGCTCCTCATACTGTGCTGTATTGCAAAGGGCATGGCTGAATATGTGTGTGTGTGTGTCTGTGTCTGAATGGTGCACAGCACCCATTTACTGAGTTGGCTATGAGGAATGAGGGTGGAGAAAACTGTGCCAGGGTTTGGGGAGCAGGCTGTGTGTGTCTTGGTGGGGGTGGTGGCTACTGTAGGAGAAGCCAGGTGTATGTGTGGGGAACTGGCTATGTTGGCAGGGAAGGGACCAAGGATATGTATAGGAGCTGACCATGTTGGTGGGGCAGGCATGTTGCAGGAGCTGGCCATGGCATTCAGGGGTGAGGGGCCAGACATGGGGTCCTGACCTTGTTGGTGCTGTAATCTGGTGATGAAAGGTTTTTAGGCTTACAAATGTTACCAAAGCATGCCATACTTGGCTGCACTTTAGGAAGTATGTTTATGTGCGTGTGTGTGTGGTCAGCAGGCTGAAAGCCTGCAAAATGCTGGCATGTCCGGGGGCCCTTGTGATCTTAGGTGGCTACTCATACTGTGCTGTATTGCATAGTGTATATGGGGATGTATGTGTGTGTGTGTGTGTGTGTGTGTGTGTGTGTGTGTACATCTGTATGGTGTGGCTCACGATGGCGTCATGACACCTGGAACCAGGACAGCAGATACGGTGACAAGCAACCCGCCACAAGATGCACATTGCACAGGGTGGAACAATGACAGCCAGTATAGCAATCTTCGCCCAGGAAACGGTGTCCAAGGGCCCACTGCAGGAGCACACCAGAAAGGCTGCATGCGTGGGCAGCCACCACCCCATGGACCACGGGAGACAGTAGGGCATGGGCACTGCAACCCCTGCCAGAGAGGACTGGCGGTACTCTAGTGGCATCCCCAGCTGGCCACTGATGTTCCGGGGGCCCCACCTGATGGGGACCACACAGCACAGTTAGCCCCAATGGAAGGAGTGCCAGTGCCATGGGCTGCAACCTCCCACCCTGAAGGACGGAAGTTGCACACAGCTGCAGGGCATAGCCAACACCACAGGGCACATCCAGGCACAGCCCTCCGCCCCTCCCCACCACACAGCAAACTGGACACAGGGCTGATGTAGTGCATGTTTAGTGTGTGTGTGAAGTGCTGACAGCAAAACAGGGGAACAGGCGGCCAATAGGCTGTGGATGAGGCACCACATAAATATGGAGCTGAAAATGCATAAAGCTGGAATTCAGACATAATTGTCGTTGATAAAGCAAGTGGATTAAGTCCATTGGGAACAGCTTGATGGACGCCAAACAATATATTCTTATGAATTCAGTGCCAAACTGTATATTGTTTGTAAGATTTGTAGCTCTAAAATAAGAAAATTAAAAGAACTAAAGCAAGTGCCCTGAAAGCAATGTAATAAGTAAGCCATAGATAGAAGATCTAAGGGACTACAGTGGGTACAGCACATTATGAATATAACATGAGGCTGCTTAGATACGAGTGCCCTCATTTGACTCAAGGCTCAATGCTTATCACAAATACAATCCATATAATTAGTAACCCACCTAACACAATGTCCTAGTCCCTTTCTATTGAAAGGGAGTTAACTAGCATGTATATCAGGGCATTACTGCGGCTCTTGCACGCCTATACTATGCTGGGTGCCATCGCCCTGGCCCCCCTGCCCCTTTGTAGTCGCTGCCATGGGTGTTAGTGCTGTGTGCCTTGCCTGCACAGGTACAGTGGTCCACCTGGCTGCAGGGGCATTCTGTCATGCTATGTGTGGGTCTTGCTGGGCATGTAGCAGCTCCCTGTTGCTGTGCCGGCCTTCATCAGACCATGCTTCTCACTGTCTGTACAGGCCAGGCACCTTTGCCGCTGTCACTGTAGGTGTCTACATCCTTATATTAGACCCCTTGGACACTGACATCCTTTCTGCCAACCAGTGGCCATTGCGGTGTGTGCATCAGCCGACGTTCTCACGTGTCGGTGAGGTGGGCCTCACCGCTCCACCCCTGTTAGTCAGGATTACTTGCTGCTGCATTGGGTGTTGCTGTGGAGGAGGCGCTGTGAGGACATCACTCTGCTGGTGTTGTCGTATGGGGTAAATTGTATGCAGCACAGCACATGACTGTTTAGGTGAGCTGGCTATAAGGCAAGAGGGTGGAGTGGACTGTGTGTGAATGTAGTAGGCATCTGACTGCATGCAACTTAACACAAGATTGATGGAGGTTACTTGGAACTGCAAGAACAATTCATGAAATAAACTTGTACAGTAAGTAACTGGTTTACTGTGCATGTTTTCCTTTCCTGAACTCATCCAGAAATGTATTTCTGTTGATGTACCATGGATGAAATTACAGTGAGGTATTCAGAAGGCCTATGACTTCAAAACTATAGGACTTGAGTATTTTGACTTCCAAAATTTGTAGACTGGAATTATTTTGCCTTCCAAAATTGACAGCTGGAAATATTTTGACTTCAGTAAAACTGAAACAACTTTCAAATTTCAACTCATGGAAGTATTTGACTTCCACCAATAGGAAATATCTGAAGCCCTGCCTACCTTGTACTACAGCTGGTGATACTGAAGCTGTGGAGGAGCAGGTGAAGAAGAAATGGCTGAAAGCTAGAAGATGCTTGTGACCATGCTTTCTGAAGATGAAGAAAGATGCTCAAAATTGAAGACTGAACAAAGAGTACAATTCAGAGTTCATAAAGTAATGACATTGGTTCTACTGGAGACTGTCTCCTGATACAACCTAAGCAAAAATTGAGGTAGATACCTCATGGCAGCAAGGTTCTGTTAGAGGCACTGCCGATGCTGACAATCAGCTGAGAGAACACCTAGAAAATGTCAGCTAGAAAACAGATTACTGCAGCCACACCAAACTGACACTTCTTGGTCCCCTGTTGAGGTGCAATAGGAGGCTAAATGGATAAAGAATTCAAGGGAAATGGGTCCCAATTCCTGAATTTGATCTCTTATTTCACTTGCAAAAGGAAGCAGAAGAGAACAAAATGGTTGATGTCAGTGTACATTCAGAACAGGGTGTGTTGACATCAGCTCAGAATGCAGCAGCCCCAAACTCCAAACCACGGATTATTCAAACTCCTCCTGTTAGCTCAGTATATTCAGCAGAAAGCACAACTTATTTATTTAATTAAAATTTGGTAACTGGGAAAGGCAGACTGGTCCAAGGCCTGTTTCCAGGTGTGACCGGGGACAAGGGTACAAAATAAACAGAGGTGACAGAGTCAAATACAGCAGAATACAATTGCAGGCATGGGCTACAATAATAAAAATACAGTGAAACAAAATATATAGACAGTTTGACAGCAGCAAGAACAATCAGATCAAGTGGTGCAAGTAGTATGAATCCTTCTAACACAATTAGCTGGTGATCGAACAGGGAGGCCAAGGAGGAAGTGGGGTGAGGGCAGAGGAGGGGAGAGACTAGAGCAATGGGTGGCAGGAAGGAGTCAGATGAGGTTTGAAATCTGAGTAAGAGGCAGAGTTTCAGATGTTTAGGGAACTAATTCTAGAGAGAGGAGGCAGCAGGAGAAGACAGACTGACCAGCTGCTGAGTGTGGATGGAGAGAGGATAATGAGTGTGGGTCCCTGCTATACAGACCATAGGAGGAGGGTTATCCAGGGATAGGTGGTGGAGAGGTAGGGCAGGAGAAACCCAAACCAAAATTTAGCACTGAAAGAAAAAAAGTGGGTTAGCCTCCTTTGTGATAGGGGTGAGGTGGGGAGATTAGCAAAGACAGAAGTGGTGAGTATGGGGAGGGAAGTTGGTAGCAAAGCAGCAGATGGAGTTTAGTAAAGTATCAAATTTGGAGAGGGAGGCAGGTGGGGCTGTGCCATAGATGACATTTCCATAATGGAAGATTGATTGGGAGTGTCATTTAAGTGACCAGCTCCGATAGATAGAGAGTGAGAGGGACTCTTTATTGCAATGGATAATGCTGAGTTTCAGGTGGAGTTTAGAGCATATGGCATCAACATGAGTGGCAAAGTCCAGGTGACTGTCCATCCATACAGCTAGGTAATTGAAGACAGGAACAATTTTGAGGGTGAGCAAGCCTGGGTAGCGAACATTGGTAGAGCCTGGAGTTTGGCTAGCTTCTGTCTAGAGGCGAAGGTCACAGTGACTGTTTTCTTGGAGTTTACTCTAGTAGGTTATCTTGAAACCAGAACAAGACACTGTTGAAATCTTGTTGGAGAGGTGTTTGTACTTCAGTGGAGGAGGGTCTCAAAGGTATATAGTATGGCGTCTCCACATACATGTAGATCACGGGAAATAATGCAGACGATGGAAGGTTGTTTATGAAAGCAGAGAAAGGATAGGTCCAAGGATGGAGCCATGAGGCATGCTAGCATGGATTGGGAGAGAGGATTCAGAGTTCCCCACCAGCACTTACTGCTGCCTACCACAGAGGTAGAAGCTGTACCAGTTGGTGACAGGGATGGCCAGACAGACCCCATGGAGCTTTTTATCAGGAGTCTGCGGGGGGATAATCGAATGCTTTGGCCAGGTTAATGAAAATTGTGGTATTAATGTGAACTTGGTCCTTGGCTGTTAGGATGGACTCAGTAATTCGTAATAGGAGGAGATGGTAGAATGATATTTCCTGAACCCTGACTGGAAGGGGAAAAGAACTCCAGAGGAAGATAAAAGACAGAGAGCCTAGAGTAAATGAAATATTCTTGTAGTGTTGTGAGAGATGGGGGAGTGAGATAGGTCAAAATTGCCAGGGGTGATGGGTCACCACCTTTATGTAGGGGCAACACCTTGATGACCTTCCAGGCTAGTGGTACAGTGCAAGTGGAGAAGAGGTTTATGAGGTATGCAAGTGAGTAGCTATAGCTGGGGCAGAGAGGTAGAGGAGCTTGGGGTGGAGGCTGACTAGCCTGGATTTGTTAGGATTTAGTGATTTCAGTGCCCGAAGACTTCTTGCTGGAAACTGGGGAAACAATAGATGTTAGGAAAGCAGGTTTGGAGGAGGTCTAGACGGCACGGAGGAGTGGTCAGGCAGAGCACAGGTAGTGAAAATTTGGTGAAAATCTCTGCAACAGAGGACAGATCATAGATGAGAGAGCTGTTAATCTAGATGATCAGGGAGACTGATTGTGTCTGAGGGTCAATGAGGGAGTGGATAACTTTCCAAAAGGAGGCTGGAGAGTTAAAGCTTGTGTACAGATGTGATTTGAAATATTCAGATTTTGCAAGTTTGATGACCTTTGTGCAAGCATTCCTGTGGGATTTGTAAAACAGAAGGTTGGACAGGGATTGTGAAGATTTTTATAGGCACAGGATTGGTCGAGTCTTACATGGAGAGAAGGTCAGAAGTTATTCAGAGGTGGTGTAGATGCTTGACTCTCACTTTTGTTAGAGGGCATGAGATCCTGGATACTGATAAGGGAGGAGGTAAAGTGGTTGAGAGCTGAGTCAACATCAGGGGCAGAATAAACTGTAGACCAGTCAGCATAGGTTAGGTCATGAAGAAGCACTGCAGCATCCAGGGTTCGGAGAGCAGTAACTAACGTACTTGGGGAAGAGTGGGAAAGTGTACCTTCCTCACATAGTAGGTGATACAATGATTGCTAAGGGCATCAGGAAGGATGCCAGCTGCGTTATGCAATGTGGATGTGAGGAAAGTATCCAGTCTAAGAGGGAGTGATTAAGAGAATGAGGATTGTAGCTGGTGGGTTTGGAGATCAGCTGGGTTAGGCTTAGATTCAGTTTTAAGGAGGGTGATGGTGAGTGCCAGTCCAATTTGAAATTTCCCAGATGGATAAGTTCACTGTCAACTGCAAGGGAGGAGATCAAGGTGATAAATGTGATAAGAGAGTCAGGCCACACCTAGGGAAAGCATAGAGGACACCAATATAGATTGAGAGGATGGAGGAAAGGTATAACAGGCCAATAATAAGCTCACGGAAGCAGGATGGGATTGATTAAAGGGGATAGAGCAGGAGATGGGCTGACAGACATAGAGGGCAATACCTCCACCTTGCTTGCCATGGTCCTGGAGGTAGAGGATGAAATCAAGGATAGCTAGGGAGGAGTCAGGAATCTTAGTGGATAGCCAGGTTTCACCTATAAATCGAATGTCAGGGGAGTGCTGGGTAATCCAGATTTTTAAAGCATCCAATTTATGGAGAAGACTCCTGGCATTCAGATGAAATAGATGGAGTCCCTTGGGAGAGGATGAGAGAGGGAGAGGAGGAAGAGCCTGGGTTAGGTTCAACATCTCCAGAGACAAGCTGGATGAGGAGTAGGATAGAAGCTAGAGCAGGGTATTTAAACTCTTGGGGACTGAAGGGGAAGGGTGAGGCAAGTGCACGGAGAAGGGATTTATAGATTAACAAGGGATGGTAGCACACCAGAGTGAATGAGTGGACCAGAAAAGTAGAAAGAAGGGGTGGAAGGGACAAGAGGGAGAAATTGTGAGGTCTAGCTGTGGAGAAGAAAGGGAGGTGAGGGGAAGTAGTGGTGGTTAGAGAGGGATAGGTAGTAAAAGGAGGAGGCAGGAGAGGTGAGTTGAGCATGGTGGGGGAGGGAGGGAGAATCAAGAGGGAGTTGAGAAGATGAGTCTGTCAGAAGTAAGACAGAGTTAGTGCCTAGGGCCTAGAATGCTAATGCTGTATTCAGGGGTGGATGACCAAATGAAACCAGAAATGGGGTAGGTCAGAGAGAAATACTAAGGCAGGCAATAAGCTGAGCTAAGCTGAGGAGCTCTAAACAAGTTCAGCCATTATCTTGTTCCGATCGTGTGGCACACTGTGATAAAAACTGAGTCTTACAGTTAAAATGAGTAAAGTGCAGGGTTTTTGTGTCTTGTAACATGAGAGATGGTGGGGACTGGAAAGAATACAGTCATATACTGAGAGGCTATTGGATGATGAGACAGAGAAACTTTCAATGATTGCAAGCATGTGCTGAGAGAGTAGGTGAAGCCAGATGTAATGGTTTGTCAGTACAGGTTTTGGAGCCCTGTAATCACTGACTAAATTGATGACAGTGCGTAAACCTCCAGTGAGCAGGGCTTCAATTTGTAGGTGGGGGAGCAAGTGAGCTTGCATCGGTCAGGTTAGCCACTTTACAGGATTCAATTAACAGCAAATAATCTAAAAACAAAGCCTATGAGTGAGCAGGAGGCTTTACTATAAAGTGCATCAAGAATAGAACTGCACCAACTGAAAGAAATGTCTGTATTGGCTTTGCTAGGAGACACACGTAAACGTTTCATTTTTCTTCTGGTACCATAGCTGAGCACATCAGGGATTGGGACTTGTATACAAATGATTTTGCCAAAGTAACTGTCTTAAACACTTCTGATGATTTAATTAAACTAGACTTACATGCAAGCACTTCTGCAAATATGATGGCACAAAATTCTAACACCAACAGATGGTCTTGGAATCCACTGCTGAGCATAATGAAAGTGTTATGCTGCAAATAAATGAGTCAGTGGCCTTGTTACACAGGCAGACAATGCCTTAAATGTGACTGTGCAAGCTGGTAATAATGAGGATACTTCTGCCTTAGAACTGGAAAATAGTGAAGCAGTGTGAATTCATCAAAACAAGGCAGCAATTTACATGTAGCAAGTAATAGCGCCATTGTGAATGTACCTCAGCTGTTTCTGATACTTCTGTGACCTCTTGCCCTTCTATTGTTTCTATCAGCACTCTGGGGTATCACACTCAGTGAGGATGATTTTAACCCTAACCACAAGGAGTAATAGCATGTAATTTTTATAGTACAGATCACACTCTACCATATATGCTGATTTATTTTACCAAAGTATAGAAACGGCACCATGATGTAATGCAGGATATCTAAAATATAAAGGAGATTTAGCTGAGCACCCTGACCATGTGTTTGTATTACGTGACTTACTGAAAGATTCTATGACATTTTTTTGCTTCAGAGATTTATGCTCTGATTCATGTCTCATAGATTTCATAGGTTTCATAGATTGTATCAAGCTGAAATAGACTTTCATCCTTAATGCTTGCCTTCCAAAGTTTACTTTAAACCATATTTCATCCCATCTGCACAAATTCTATCCAATCTGCCTTAAATAAATCCATATTTGACTCTCCATCACCTCTGGTGGTAGCTGATTCCATTAATTAACCACTCTTTGGCTAAACCAGTTTTTCCTGCATAACAGGTACCATCTAGGCCTAAAAGTTGTTTGGCATGCATTCTATTACTGAATCTACCATCCCTTAGTTCAAAACCCAGATCTCCTAAGTGTAATATCACCCATTGCTTTATATAACATAACATATCTCCTCTGTGTCTCCTATACTGAAGTGAAAAAAGGTTTAGTGATTTAAGTCTCTAATTATATGCCAATTCCTTTAACCCAGAAATTGCCCTGGTAATTTTGTGTTGAACACCCTCAACTCTTACAATATCCTCCTTTATATGGTGACCATACCAGGACACAATACTCTAAATGCGACCTCACCAATGTCCCATACAGTGGCAGTAGTGCCTCTTTATCATGACTAGATATATGTTTGAGAATGCAATTTAAGTTATGGGTTTTTTTTGATTTGATCATCACAGTGGGAACTAAATGGTAAATCTGGGCTGACTTTGCTCCCTAGATCTTTTTTGATAGGTTAGCACTAGGGTTTCACTTCCTAACTTATACTTATTTTGTCTATTTAGTGATCCTAGGTGCATAACCTTACATTTACAATGTTGATTAATTTACTATGGTTGGTCCAAGTCAGTATACTATCAAGGGCTTGTTGTAATGCATTTGTATTTTTTAATTATTAAGCACGGTCCCTATCCTACAGTTGTCGGCAAATTTTAATAGCTAACATTTGGTATATTCAATCTTAAAGAGGAAATGTAGATGTTAAACAGGCAGGGCCTAGCACCGACCCTGTGGCACCCCAGTTGTAACCGGGGCCCATTCGAATAAATCCCATTGACTGTTACCCTTTGTCTTCTTTCTTTAGGCCATTCTGAGATCCAATTTAAGATATTAACCTGTAATTTTAATTCCTCCAATGTATCGATCAGCTCCTGATGGGCAATTTATTGGAGGCTTTGCAAAGTCAAAAAGATTAAATCCACTGAATTTCCCTATCCAACTCCTTGCTTACATTCTCATAAAAGGTCAGTAAATATGTCTGACAAGACCTGGATTTGGTAAATCCATGTTGGGTTGGATCCACAACCCATTTCCCTCGATAGGGCCTGTATGTGCTCTTTATTACTGCTTTGAGAATCTTCCCTATAAGGAAGTCAAGCTAATAGGTCTAAAGTTTTCAGGTTTTGTTCTTGGTCCTTTCTTTAAGATTGAGACCACCGTGACCACTTTTCATCCTCGGTATTTCTTCTAGATCTAGTGAGGTTTGAAATATTTTAGTCAGAGGTAGATACAGAATATCAGCTAATTCTTTTAACACTCTAGGTGCACTTCATCGGGCCCTGGGGATTTAGTAATGTCTAATTTTAAGTCTATCATGCACCTCTTTAGGGTCTACAAGTAACTGTCCTGGATAAGATCTCTACATAACCCTTGGTGTATGATTGTACTTTTATTAAAAACTGTACAAAAATAATTATTTTGTATGTCAGCTATCTCTTTATTATTTGCTACTAATCCCAACTCATTTTGGAAGGGACCTATGGTGCTGCATCTTCCCTTTAAGCTGTTTATATAAGAAAAAGGCTTTTTGTTATCCTTAACCCTATTAGCCATCCATATTTCATGTTGAGCTTTTGCTTTTTTATTTTTGGATTTATTTCTCTGGTTAAGTTCCTATAAGCTGAGCAACCCAACTGATTACTTTGTTTGAAACATTTGTACATTTTATTTTTTCTTGATTAATTTGTTAATGGAGGAGTTTAACCAACCAGGTACTGGTCTTTTCTTACTATATTTATTAATAATAGGAATAGTGTCATTTATCTGCTCCTTCAACTTTAAAAACAGGAGATCCACATTTTATCCACTGAAAGTCCAAAATTCTTTGACCAGTCCAATTTGACTAGATTGTTTCTAATAGTCCTAAAATCAGCCTTACTAAAATTTAACTTTTTAGTGGCTCCTCTCACCTCTTTGTTGTGTTGCCCTGAATATGAAAGATCACAGATTGATGGTCACTATGCCCAGTGGTGTATTCACCCTAATATTGTGTACTGTATTACCATATTGGTTAATATAATGTTGAGGATATTATCACCTCTGGTTGCTTCTAAGACCCTTTGATACAACCGTATTTGCTCAAATACATCTAGAAAGGCTTTTTCTATGTTATTTGTTTCTTTCATTGATTTCCAAATACTGTGTGTCAAATAAGTCACCAAGTATTATAATTATATCTGTTAGATCCAGATTTCTGATGTTGTTTATTAATGAAACATCACTTCCTGCTGTAATGGAGGGTGTTCTATATACTAAGCCCAACTTAATTTTAGCCCCAACCTGTGAAATAGCTTAATCCACAGAAACACTAAGTTATTAACATCCTCATGAATTTCTACACATTTTATTGATTCATGGGTATAGATGGTATCCCAACACCCTTCCTGTGTTTTCTAGATTTTGAGAACGAATTATACCCTTTAATGGATTTATCCCAAGAGTCTTTCACATTCCACCATGTCTCAGTTACCAGAGCTAGATGTATCATCTGCTCATCCAACAAAAGTTTAAAATCATCAGATTTATCCTCTAAGCTCCTAGCATTAATTAATACTCCTTCCAATTATGTATATCAGGATTAGGAGGTTTTATGCTTGAATGATCATTTGTGGTGGCTGCTATATCACCCACCCCTATTACCAGTTTAAATAGAATTTCAGAACCTCATTTATTTTTTACCCAGGATCCTATTTCCCATCTGATTTAAGTGTAACCCATCAGGTTTAAAACAGATTTCCTTACCGAAAGTGACTGAGTGATCCATGAACCCAATATTCTCTTTTAGACATACCTGTCGCAACCAAGCATTCAAAATGTTTATTGACTCATTTTTAAAATGCTTTCTTCCACTAGTAGGTAATACACCAGACACTATAACTTCACCATTTTACCCTTAATCCACTTGATTAACTCCATAAAATCCATTTGGATGTCACTCATATTACGTGTGTGTAGATCATTATTTCCTCATAGAGTAGAGCAAGTGGGCTAGAGGTGTTCTCTAGTAGCCCATCCAATAACTTAATGATGTCATTTACCACTGCCCCTGGAGAGTACACACTGTAGTATGTGCTTTTCAGCTGTAACACACCACAGTATCCACACTCTTAAGATAAAATCCCAATCACCACTATGTCCATGTTCTGATTGGACAGATGTATTACTGGGTCAAGATTAGTTGGGTTATATGACATATCTTTCAGTTTTATTCTGGTTCAGTGGGTAGTAAGTCAGAATCCTCTGTTCCTCAGTCAAGACTTGTGACAGGCTTTCAAAGGTATTGTGCAGATGTAAAGGTGGTTTCTCTGATTTATGGTTTCTAAGCATCTTGTTAATTGGTGGAACACATTAGATATCTTTAAGAACCCCAGTGTTTGGATAGAGTCTAGTATGAAACATGGGCAACTAAAAACTTCTCCATTATGGGCTCACTTTTTGCTATCTCTTTGCCTAAACCACTGGTGAAAACAGTAACTGTTCTTTTTGCAACAAGGGAGTTAATATCAGTGACATTCATTACTTGATTAGAACAGTACTAGGTCTCCCAGAACCAAGTATAGATTCAAAAAATTTGGAGGAGATAGAAATTTAAAGTGTGTTTACATCAAACAGATGCTTGCATAAGTCATTTAGCACATATTTTTCAAGGACATGATCATAGGGTTTGCATCTATGCAGGGCAACCAAAAATGTGTTAGAAATGTGGTGTCTGCACACATTTTAGTAATGTGTGATCATGATCAGCTCAAGTGTGGGTTATGTGGAGAATATGGGCATTTAGGTGTTGCTTGTTATAATAATATTTTTAGATGCAATCTTTTGAAGGAAAGAGCCATTCTTACCATTAATGCCACTGGGCAGTCAGGAATCATCATGATGGTTTTGACCAGGATCATTTAATTAAAGAGCACAAGTTGCTGCAACTCATTTTTCTGTAGAGACTGCACAATCACCAGTTAGCAATGAGGACTCACTAATCTCTGTTTCTCAGCTCCAGCCAACAGCTTTTGCTAGAGGTCCCCAAGTAGCTGAACATCAGAAACCAGGTTCATGAGCTATATCAGTGGCTACTGGGACTCAGAATAGTTCCACAGAGGTACATCAGAATACAACAAGAAAAACTGTCTCAGTATCAGCTACAGAATCTCATATTACTTTGAGCACAGTGGTTTAGGGATCTGAGGTGTAAACCTAGAGACCTGGGTTTGAATCCCATAGCCCCGCCTGCATCCTATGTGACCCTGAGCAAGTCACTTAACTTCCTGTGCTCCCAGGTTGCACCTGGAAACAAGCTTTGACTTAGTGTGCCTTTCCTGGTTAAAAAATTTCCCTTTCTCAGGAAGAAGTGGCTCCTCAGGAAGAAGTACTGTAGTTCCACAAGAAGAAAACCAAGTACCCATGCAAGAAATATGCTGCCCTGAATAACAAGCAAATGGTGACTAGGAAGTGCTCTGACAGGGCTAGGTGCAGAACAGATAACTCTACAATTGTCCTGAGGAATCTATTTCAAATTCTGAATTGAAAAAAAACTGGGGTGACTCAGATACTGAAGATTCTGAACGTAATACTTCTTCATCAAAATCAATTCTGTTTCAACCCATCCCCTCCTTGGAAACTGAAAAAGAAGGTAGTAGTGAGCTGAAACAACCCCTAAAAGAAAAAGAAAACAGCCTCAAGAGGGGCAACCAAATGGCTTCAAGAGCATAACATAATAACTCACGATCAGCTTAAAATAGCCTCCTTATTTGCCTGCTATATTAAGACCTCAGCACAGAGAAATGCTTTATTTTCCATCTTGCATGATCTTCCCTTCAGTGTTTTTTTTTCTACAAGAGTCTAGACTGTCCCCTTTAATGGAGGTTAATCAAGTTAAAAAAGACGTGGTGCAGTTCCTCTTCTAGTACTTTGTAACTGAAATTGCAGATGGGATTGGGATATTATGTAAAGGACTCCAACCAAAATTCTCTAGAGTATTAGATGTTGTTCCAGGAAATGCATTCTTTCTAGATATTTAAATGATAACCTTTTAGATTTATTAAGCAATAAGGTATGACCTGGGGTTATGTTAATGTTCTAGTTTGTCACCCACTGGGGTGTAATGTGGCTTGAGGTGCAGCTTTTCAGCAAGGCTTTAAACACTGTTCCACACAGAAGACTGTTAATTAAGTTGGGGAACTTGAAGTGAGAATTAAGGTGGCAACCTGGGTAAGAAACTGGTTAGTGGACAGGACAGAGAGGGCAGTGGTAAATGGTGTTCTCTCTGAGGAAGGAGGGTGACCAGTGGGGTTCTTCAGGGCTCAGTACTGAGACTAGTGCTCTTCCATGTCTTTATAAGTGACATCCATGAAGAAATGGAAGGAAAGTTCTGCCTCTTTGCGGATGACACCAAGATCTGCAACAGAGTGCACATGCCAGGTGTGTGTGTGTGTGTGTGTGTGTGTGTGGAATGGATGGGTAGGGATATGAAAAGACTGAAGGAGTAGTCAAGGGTATGGCTGCTGGTTTTAATGCAAAAAAGTGCAAAATAATGCACTCGGGCAATAGAAAGCCAGGAACAGATTATAAAATGGTCTGATTGATACTGACAAAGACCAAGTAGGAAACAGACTGAGGGGCATTCATATGTTAGTATGGCCTAATGGTGACCAAGCAGTGTAATAAGGCAATCAGAAGGGCTAGTGGGATACTTGGGTGCATAGGAAGGGTTATTGCCAGCAGGAGAAGGAGATGGTGCTGCCCTGTATAAATCACTGGTAAGACCTCACCTTGAATACTGTGTCCAGTTCTGGTGACCACATCTCAGGAAGGACATAGACAGAATGGAGGTGGTCCAGATGAGGACTACCAAAATGCTGAAGGGTCTGCATCAAAAGCCCTATGAGAAAAGGCTTAAGGAACTAAGTATGTCCACCCTTGACAGGAGGGGTGTATGATAGAGACATTTAAATAACAGAATGGAGTAAATAAAGTACAGGAGGGAGGTATTTTCAGCGAACAAAAAAGTGCTCCATATGGGGCATGCTATGAAACAGGAGGGATGTAAGGAAGTATTTCTTCACAGAAAGGATGGTGGATACATGGAACAGCTGTCCAGCATAGGTAGTGGAGGTGAAAACAATGGTGAGGTTCAAATATGCCAGGTACAAGCACAAGAGCATTATAGGGGCAAGGAAGGAGGGATGAGATGGCACTGTAGATCAAGCTGGGTCTGCAGAAAAGCAAGGTTTAAAAAAATGGGCAGACTGGGTGCAATCAGTGGCCCTTGTCTAAAATGATATACTGTGATACTATTGCCTTGGTTACTATTCTACAAACAGCGGCCTGGATATCCAAACTGCACCAAAAGTGCTCAACAGCAGGAGCAAGCAAGTCCGCTGCACCCATGTACAAAGCGCGATATTCAAAACTGCATGAGTCAAGATGCACCTGCAGCACATGACTGAATATCGCACCACCTGCACCATAGCACAACCAGGGATGTGCAGTTGTGCATTTCAGATGCTCCATAGCACAACCGAGATGCTGAGTGGAGCAGTCCAGATGTGCCATAGCGCAACTAGGGACACCCGTGGAACAGGGCAGCAATGCAACAGAAAAACCAGGGATGCACAGGGACAGGTTGCAAGGGCCGACCACCCATGCCACAGATGGCAGAGGAGCACAGCAGAACAGACATAGCCCCACACCCCATGCACTGCACAACTGGTGGAGAGCTGGAATAACCACTGGCCCATGGATACCAGTAACCAACTCACAGCTGGGGCATGGTGCCCCAGCACACCCCTGGCAAGCTGTAACTGGCACACAAGAGGGCCAACCACCCCATGCCATACCATCCCACCAATGCAGAGCACACCCTGCACCATGATCCCCATATACTCTACCCAGGAGTAGTGCCCAACAGTGCAGGACACCCCATGCATGTCACCACTCCCACTGTGACAATGCAACCCTGTACACCACAGAGCCATGCAAGGCAGACCCTCCATGTGCACCCTGCAGTGGGTGGCAGCAGACAATGATGCACCAGCTGCATACACAGTGCCACCCTGCATGTCCCCCTGAGGTACAACTGAGAGACCGACCACGTGTTGGCACATGAGGTACCCACATGTGACAGGGCATGCCCGGACCCCAACACCAGTGGTACAGCACCCTGCACACCCTCCCAAGGACACACCTGTCCCAGCACTGGTCACAACATCCAGCACAGACACACACAGTGTTGCATGGAAGCATGCACCACACAGGATGCAACACAGTGCATGGACAAACACCCACCCATACCCAAGGGCACCAACACAGGGACACAGTAGCGTGTCAGCCAAGCCACTGGTGTGTGGCCACGGCAGCTGTGTACACATGGCCAGCACCCCACATGGCACAGGTGAGCCACCACCCCACGCAGGCGCCATGAGCTGGAGAGCACAAGCATGCTGCCAGAGCACAAGTGACAGACAGTGGAGCACATCCTCTGCAACAGACACAAGCGACAGCATGGAGGGGGACAACAACAGTTGAGGCCACAGTGCCACCGGAGGCAGGCATGCACCATACTAGTGACAGGAGACAACCTGGCATTGTGCCAGGTAACAGTGGTTGTCCAGCATGGACAGCCACCACTGACATGCCAGCAGACCATGCATATCACAGACATGCAAGGGTGTCAGCTGCACAGGCCATGGATGGTCTGATGGGTGCCATGCACACAGTGCATGCATCAGGGACCACTGCACACAGGCATCCAGTGCACAGAGAACAACACACAAACCACAGACAGTGACTGATTCCACTGCCCACACCATAGGCAGTTCTTCTGGATACAAACACACGCCCATGCTTGCACCACCCTGATGCCATGCACACCACTGCAGCTGAGCACCCGTAGCCTGCTGAAAATCAGACACCACAGTTGTTATAACAAAATGTATGTATTAAAAATAACAACTCTCAAACATATGTACAAATATATACAAGGGTGGGGGATGGGCCACAAACCAGGTAGAGGCGGGCATGGGGCAGGGGTGTACAAATGGGAGAAGAGAAGAAGGGGGTGTAAGGGTGGGTCAGGGGTTATGGGTGTCAGGGGTCATGGAGGGCCTATTCTGTGCCCCTCTCTCTCCTGTGGTGCCTCGGTTCTTCTCCTCCAGACCTCGTGCTGCTCCATGTACTCCAACATTGCCAGGATGCCTGTGCCAGCTGCAGATGCTCCTGTATGCCCCATTCCAGGGCCATCCAGTGTTGTCCACCTAGGACAAGGGAGCAGAGTCAATATGTGTGACTGTCCAGCCCCTGCAGCCCATCCATTGTGCATGGCATACAGCTTTGTGTCACACCCTGTGATGGTGTGCGACCACCCACAGTGACCGTGTCCACAAAACCTGCCTACCCAAGCACCCACAGCCATGCGGACCACTGCACACACCACCACCCATGTCCCACACAGCACCACCATGGCTGTACAGTGACATGGCTATGCTTGTGAGGCAATGGCAGAGCCATGTACCCAGTGCACACATGGACCACCATTGATGCACTCCCAGACATGCAGTGCCACTGGACAGTGCTGACTGTAACAAGTTGCATGCATGGCAGTGGTGTCAGTGGATGGTGGCCATGCCCTGCTGCCCACCCTGTTACACAGCATGCAATAGTAATCATGGATGTAAGACACTCACCATCATCAGGCTGGTCCCTGTGCCTCTGTGGTCCTGCATCCCTCCCAGCCTCCTGGTCCTTCTGGCAGTGCCTCCTCTCTCTCACCTGCCAGCGCTCCTCTGGGTCTAAAGTGCAAACATGGAGAGAGAACATCAGTACAATCCGGTAGCAAAGTCCCCCACCCCCATGTGTGTGCAATCTGACAAAGCATACCCATCCACCCCTACTCCGATACCACCACCACGGCCAACACTGGATGGCCCCCATGCCAGACACATGCAACTGTGATACCGTATGGATGTTAACAGTGTATGGATGGGGCACCTACCTGGCCATGGCACCATGCCCTTCTAGCATGTCCCCACAGGCGGCAAGCCTTTCTGGGTCCCTGCGCTGGAGGTCCCGTGCCAGTGGTGAGACTGCTCAGCTGTGCGCCCAATCCCATGGCCTCCTCCAGTGCCACTGCCACCTCCTCCCACACTGCACTCCTGGCCCTGTCCAGGGATGCATCACCATAAAGTGCTTCAGCATGGGGCTCTACAATGGCCACCAAATTGGCCAGCTCAACCTGGCTCCACACAGCAGCCCTCCTCAGTGCCATCTCTACAGCTAGTTGGAGTCAAAATGATGCTCAGAAGCATGGTCTGCCACGTGCAGATGCTGCGGCGGTGCAGCGCTGCTACATTCCTATCACGCTGTCACCGAACAGCACGATAGTGGTGCACCGCCTGACGACGCTGGCACCTAGGGGCAAAGGTCAGGCACAAGGTCAAGGGTCTCTCTATGCATGGGCAGCCACAGCACGATTGTAACTCAATGTGTGTAGCGTGATTGGGTGCCTGTGCACCACCTCCTGTAGTGGCCTACACGCACTGTGGCCCCAGTGCACCTATGGTGCCCCAGTGCCACAGCACCATATGTGAACAGCACAGTAGCACCACTGGCACAATGGTGGCCATGCCCTGCACAGCCTCCAGTGCACAGCACATCAACAGCGCTGCAGGCATCTGTGTCATCACCCTGGGCATGCGCAGTTCAGTGTGTACTGCACATGTCACAGAAATGTGCCCTTGCCTGAGCACGTTCAACACAAATGCGCAAAGTGCAACAGCGCGATATTCATCGGCATATGCAAATCAGCTAATCAGCCATCAATGGCACAGATACTGCATTTGCATCCACTTAAAATGCTCGCTCATTTGCATGCGTTGTGCTATAAAAATGCGACATTGAGCTGCACTGGTCATAGTCGGTTACTGCAGACTATTGTGGTGAGTTGCATGCTGTTTGGGAGTGTGGACTGTGGTGTGTGGGAAATGCATGGGACTGCACAGTCACAAGTAACACCTGTCATTCTCACAGGATGAATAATGAGTGACCGTGAGGTGGAGGAAGAGGAACAGAGATGTGGGAGGAAGAGGCGGCCTAACTTCACCAAGACAGAAACAGATGCCCTGTTTGAGGCCCACTCAACCTGGAGCCACTGCTCAGGGGATGCGGGGAACACCACAGGCCAGTGCTGCTGCATGGAAGAGGTGGTATATGCCATCAACCTGCATGGCAGTGTTAGAAGGTCTAAACCTCACTTTCAGATTCTTGATGATATTGGGAATGCAAGTAATGACAGACAAGTTGTATTAGAGCAATAAACAAGTTTATTACCAAAGGGATAAATCACAGTTGCCCTAAGCAGTTCTTACCAATACAGAACTGGGAGCCAGTGCTAAGCATTCTCTACACGAAGGTTTCTCTGTGTCTCTTGGAGTCTCTCAGGTCTCCGAGGTATAAGCCTTGTGCATTACATTAAATACCTAAGATAATTACTATGGTTACCAAAAGACAGAAACATTTCTAGTTACAGAGATGAGCCCTATTGGCTAAATTAGAGCAGCTCCATGGTCCAAGATAACATTATACAATTCTGTAAAGTCATCAGTTTGAGAACAAAGAGTTCTTATACAGAGTCTTACATAACTCAGTGTGCTGGTACAAACCACCAAAAGGTGGCAATGCCGTCTTACATATTCTAATTACTCCAAGGACACAGATGTCCTGGCATTTACAAGTAAGAAATACACAGAAAATACAATACATAGCAGAATACATGTATTAGCAAGCAAAGTGTATTACAACAATATGCATTCATATCCTGATATCTACCTTGAGCCATAGATGCCCTTAGCCCTATATGTTAGGATAACATATACTTAAGTGCTAGCTGTCTACAGTGTACATCTGAGGGTACCAATTAGGGTGCAGGGACCTTGTAACATTCCTCCCTTTGTTGCCTCCAAGGGCAACACAGGCAGATGTCTCGAGAAAGGACAGGAGCAGCGGTCTTTACAAACCCGATGCAAGCTTTGTAAGGAACTCAAGCTGCTCACGGTGTTGGCGCAGTGTGCACCGAGACAGCAGAGCATTATAATAAAATGAAAATTAAAAATGCTTGTATAATAACAAAACCATTAAAAGTAATCTCTAACCAGGTGTTAGTTAATGCATTATTCATATCACCATCGTTGATCAAGGTGAGAACAGCTTCATTGGCCTTGGTCATATTATTGCTGCTGTGGATGAGGTGTGTGTCTTTCCTGTCTAAAAGTGATTTTAATGTAAGTGTAAGTGGGTCTATGTGTACATTAAAGTATGGCAAATATTTTGACAGTGTGAACAGATAATTCGGGTTACCATCAATAATGTCTGCATCAAGGAGGGGATGGGGGTTATAACAGTATGTCCAATGACAGTCTTCTGGTGGGGGACGAAACAGAAATTTAAGTGGTCAACAGCACCTGTAACAGATCCGTAAGTGTAAGACTTGTAATTCATGACCATGCAGTATTTGCCATCGGAGTTATACTGTGAGCTAATAAGGCAGTCTCCACTTTTGCAACTGGACAGGGCAGGTGTAGGTCATCTTCGAAATCCATGTTGACAGGCGATGAACTTCCTCATGATAGGATTGGTAGAGCTTATCTGGAGCCAGAGTCTAGTCAAAGGAGTCATGCCATTCGCAGTGATGTCATCATCCATGGTGAAAGTCCAATCAATGCTGTCTGAGAGTAACCACAAACAGGTTGAATAACATCAAATACATCACATCGGCACAAGTAAATATATTGCTTTTCACACAGCAGTCCATGTGTGGAGCCACCCAGGCATCCAGGAAAAGGTGGTAAACCAGTAGAGGCGGTAGATCTAGGCATTCTCTGTAGATGTCTTCATCCAAATGTCCAATCGAGGAAACAGTGCAAGCTTGTCGAACAGAGCTGTAGTGGGATCAAAGCATGGTAAGGAGAAAGTAAAGGAAACAAACATGGTATCTGTTATGAAACACTTCTTAGCAGTGAAACAAGGACCAGTATTACGGTGTCTGGTCACAAACCCCAAATTCCTAGCTGTAGAAAGAGGTATAGTTAAAGTCTATTGTATACACATGGAAACACAGCTAGTGGTTTTACATCATGGACAATACCATATGGAGATGCATCTGTCATGTACAATGTCAGGTATTCTTCCAGATTCTAGATCACAGAAGAGGTTGTTGATGGTAGTGATAATGTAGGAGCCATAGGCAAAGCAAAGTATCTTTCTAGCAATGTATTGTTTATCTGCTTCTTTGTTGTTCTGTTGTATGAGTGTGTTAATCTTATCTTTAGAGTCAGTGAATGCTTTAGCAATGTCATGCATGTTGTATACAGTGTATCTTTCTTCTTGACTAAGGCCATTCACACCGTGCAATAATGGGGGTAAGTACGTTGTTGACTGAACCAGTGGAGAATTTGGCAGAATGACTTTTGATAGCAGCAACGTCTGCTTTGTTCCAGATAGACATAGCTGTACCAAAAGACCTGTGACAGTACCTGTTGCACCTGTGACATCAGAACTGTCAACTTCACGTGTTTACATTTATGAGTTAGATTATCAGGAGAGGGCTTTCTCTAAAGTTGCCTCTATGTTCAGTAGAATGGACCCGGCAATAGGGTCTTGTGTACGAATCTGAAAGGCAGCTAAACTATCAAGCAATAATGTACTATAAAATGCTGATGTGTTAGTATTGTGACACATACTAAATTTTTTCATATTCCAGTAAATTAGATTAAACAAAACAGGTATATGCATAAACTGTAATTTATTAATCAAAGAACCTGAGAGGGCAGTGGTGGCTGACCACTACGGGACCAGGGGTATGCTTTGACATTCCAGAAGCTGTTTGCTGGTGGGTGGTAACGTGAGAGGTACAAGGCCGCAGAAGCAATGTGGTGTATAGCACAAAATCTTTTAGCAGAATCTCTGGACAAGGAATTACAGTATGAAGGATCAATTAAGGCAGTTATGTTGTACAAACCAGAATGTCTTAATGCAGTTTGTAGCAAGGACAGCAAACTATTTGGGGATAATTTAGCATTGGGCCAACCTTGGAATGTTCCTTTGGAGAGTTTGGCCACATGGAGAATTTGTCCTTGTGATGTGGTTTACCACCAATTTGAAGGGTAGATTTATCAGGAGCAACAACCGAGGCAGTAAGGTAAACATCGGAACCTTCCTGGACAGTGATCATACTATCTG
The DNA here is from genome assembly GCA_016271365.2 of Neoceratodus forsteri. Classification (NCBI taxonomy): domain Eukaryota; kingdom Metazoa; phylum Chordata; order Ceratodontiformes; family Ceratodontidae; genus Neoceratodus; species Neoceratodus forsteri. The sequence goes on from CM028129.1 coordinate 1,027,055,595, forward strand.
GTATATTGATGGATGCTACCTCTGAAGGAGGTGCTGGAGGATCAAGGTGTCGTAGGAGGTCTGGTACCGTGCCTTGGATGCAGGGGATAACTCCTGAGAGGAGGAGATAATGGAACAAGATAGCCATCTTGTCAGTGTATCTGAAAAGGAAGATCAAATATTAGTATGTTAGTTCTATTCCACCCAAAGGGTGAGGAAAAGTAATTTAAACTCCTTTATACAGTTTCAGCTGGTTTGCATGTAACCATTTGTCAGTCAACTTATTGTTGTGGAGGAGTCTAACTTGATAGACTGCTGGACTGAGCTTGTTGGTCATGGGGTAAGGGCCTTCCCACTTGTTGGAGAAGAGTGGGTGGGATGTGCAAATTGAAGTACCATTACCTGGTTTCCAACTTGCCAATCCACTTCTTGTGCGTGTTTGTCAAACTGTATTTGCTGGGCTTTGCCCATGCAGTTGGCAACATACAAGTGTGTGTGCATGAGGTCTTTACTGAGTTTTCCACATATTGGTCCACAGACACTCGGTCTACAATGGAGGTATGCGGGTCAAACAACAGGTGTTCAGGTAATCTCATCTGTCTACCAGTCATCACCTCAAAGGGTGTAAGCTGGTGGGAGCAGAGGATGTACCTAATTGCCAAAAGGAGTAACGGTAATAGTGAATCCCAAGTTTGGGATTGTCCTCAGTGAATCTGGAAAGCATTTGCTTAATCCATCTGTTGGCTCTCTCTACTTGACTTGAGGATTGAGGGTGGTAAGGTATGTGAACTTCTGCTGAACTCCAAGGAGTTCAAGGTTCTTTCATCAAATCACCTGTAAAACTGGTTCCTTTGTCCGAGTCTACCTTGAGGGTAGACCTCACCTGGAGAAAATCTGTTCCACCAAGATTTTGGCAGTAGCTTTCACTGTACATGTCTTAGTGGGAAAGCTTCTAGCCACTTAGAAAAGAGATCAGTTACCACAAGAGCATACTTATTTCTGCTGGTGTTGGTCAGATGGCCAATGAAATCAATTTGTATGGCATGCCAAGGGTCAGAATGTCATTGTGGTAAGAGTTTGGCATTTCATTTGGTAGGGATGGGGTTGTTTTGACACAAATGAGACAGTTGTCTATGTATTGTTTAACATCTTTGGTGATACCAGGCCACCAGGCAGTGGTCTTGAATCATTGGAGGGTATTTTCAGCTCCCAAGTGTCCACCAGTGGGGGTGTTATGCACTTGGTACAAAATTCAGATCTTAAATGTCTGGGGACCACCCACAACTTGTGGTGGAGTCATCTGGTTGGAACCAGATGAGTTTTCATCTTGTGACAAGCTTATCTTACCTTCATGCCTCCGATAGGGGTTATGTGTGGTAAGTTTCTCTTCAGTACCTTTGTCAAGGAATCTGAACATCTCTTTAAGTTCAGTGTCAAAATGCTGGGCTGCAGAGAGGTCCAAGGGGAAAAGGTTCAGGTTTCTTCCTGAGTGCTGCAATGTGAACAGCTGCATTAGCCTCTGGATGGTCCATCATCCAGACGTCCCCCCAGCCCCTTCCTTAGCAAGGTGTCTGCTGTGTCATTGAAGGCATGATAGGGGTCATGGAGAGAATGGGCTTTGACTTTGTGTGCATAGAGTTTGTGTGCAAATTTTGTGCCAGTGAATGTATGTATATTACCAATTCCTTGTATTTCACTGGGCTGCCATCAGAGGAGAGGAAGGAGTTCTTCTGCCAGAAGGAAGAAATTCTGTAAGAGAACAATAAAACAAGTTAGAGTCTGTAAAGATGATGGCCTCCTCGGTTCCATGCTGGATGAACTCAAGGGCACAGGCCACCGCTGCCATCTCTGCATATTGTGATGATGCTACACTACCGTGCTTAGATATTTTGACAGTGTTCCCATAAGGGTAGATCACTAGAATGCCCATCCCTGCAATTTGTTCTCCCTGATAGTAGGATGCTGAACCATCAGTAAAGACATGGCACAAAGAAGTGTTGTCAAGTTTCTGTGGCGTGGCAGGGAGGAAAGGATCTGGATCTGGAAGATCAGGTGACTGTAGTGTACAGTCATGGGGTTCTCCCTGGAAAAGGAGGCCATGAGCTAACATAGATGGAACTTTAGTCGGTTGCACCTGCATGTCTCTGTCCTGGAGAAGAAGTGGCCAGTGTGTCAGTCTGGTGTTGAGACTGACCCGTCCTTCACTCTATCTGAGAGCAGAAAGGTGGTTGGGGTGTGGTTGGTGTTGATGATCAGTGGTGAGTACCCAATGATATACAGGAAGTGCTTGGCAGTCCAGTAGGTGGCCAGAAGGTTCCTATTGCAAAGGCCATACTTCTGTTCCACTGGGGTCAAGAACTGTGAGGCATATGCATGGGTCTCAAGGTGCCATGCACCTTCTAAGCCAGCACTGCTGACATGACAATGTCAGAGGTGGGACATTCCAGATGGAATGGTAGTGCTGGTTTGGGGTTGACCAGAGCTGGGGTGGAGGCCAAGGCCTGCTTCAGTGATGTCACAGCCTGGGTGTGTATAGGGCCCCAAGTCCAGGGTACATCCTTTTGAGTAACTCATACAGAGGAGCTGCTTTCTGAGCAACATCACAAATAAAATCTCTCTAATAATTCACCATACCTAGAAACCTTCGATGAGTTGCCACACTGGTGGGTAATGGCATGTCTTGCAATCCCTGTACCTTCTTCCAGGTAGGGCTTAAGCTTGATCAGTTATTTTCAGACCCAGAAAGAGTACCTCTTTCTGACATAATTGTGCCTTTGCTGGGTTACATTTCAAGCCTGCTCTCTGAATGAGAGTCAGTAGTTCATTCAAAGAGATCCAAATGTTGTTCCTGTGTGGCTGTTGCCAGCAACAGGTCATCCACGTATTGTAAGAGACATTGGGGAACAGAGAAACTCTCGAGGCATCCATCATGTGGAGATGGAACAGGGATGGACTGTTATGGAATCCTAGTGGCAAGCATGTAAACCTGTACTGTCTTCCTTCAAAGGTGAAGGCAAACTTATATTGACTCTTAAGGGCCAATGGCAATGACCAGAAACCACTGGAGATGTCCAGGGCACTGAACCATTTCAAATCAGGGTCAGCAGTCATAGCACATCTAGTGCTGATGCTACAGTTGGAGAACCACTGGAGGTGACCTGATTCAGTTTCCTGTGGTCAATAGTAAGTCTCCAGGCACCTGTGGGTTTCTTCACAGGCCACACTGGGAGTTGGCAGTGGAAACACAAGTTCTGATTACGCCTTGCTTGAGGAGTGACTTGATTGTTTCTCTAAGGGAAGGCAAGGCCTCAATTGGGAAAGGATATTGCCTTTGCCTCTCATGTGCTGGACCTGGCACTTCAATGACAGTGTGCATTCTATCACAGTCATGCTTGTTGATTACAAATGTGTCTAGATGTTGTGGCAAAATAGGAAGAGCTTTGGGAAAAGTTCATGATTCTTGAACAAATCTATGACGTCATACTCTGTCATTGGCAGATATCATTGCCACAACATGTGAATCAGGAATTAAAATGGTATGATATTGACCTGAATATGTATCAGTAGCATGTTAGCTAGGTCCACCACACAGCCGTGTGATGCAAGGAAGTCAATCCCTATGACACTAGGATGATCATGTAGTACCATTAGTTGGAAAGTATGTGAGGCCTTTAGATGGCTTAGCTCCACCGGTAGGGCAGAGAACAGTATGCAGGTAGCCCAGTACCATCCATTCTTGACATGTTGGTCCTCCGTCCGGTAGACAAAGGGATTTGTCCGGTGTTCATCATGTAGCAAAAATACAGCTGCACCTGTATCTAACAAAACTACTAGTAGGCGGCCCCCGACCGGCCTCGGTGCAGGGCCTTCCGCTTGTATCCAAGACTAGCTTGTTTACAATCCAGACTGGGGCCTGCAATTGTCAGTCTGTACTGCAGGAAGCCTGTAGAGGTTGAGCCTGGCTCATTTGAATCACTTCACCAAGTTGCACTGATGCTATATAAGGAGGAGCTTCTGGGTTCAGGCCTGAATGGGCCTGAGGGCCTGTACCCGGTGTCCCCATGGCCGTCTTGGGGCCTGGGTTGCCAGTTTACTGCCACAAGGGCCTGTGTGGGAACAGCATCTGCCACAGATTATACTTGTCCCAGGAGCTCTCAGAATTTCCAATTTTCTTCAGCTATCTCCCTATATGAAGGGCCTGTTCTCTGCTGTTGTGGTTTACCTCTACCCTTATGCTTCCTGTTCTTATGCCAGTTCTGGTTCCCACCCATTGTTGTTGTTGTGGTTGCTGTTGATAGGCCTGTTGCGGGTGTTGATTATCAGCTGGAGGGCTTGCTGATGTTTGGCCTGTTGGCGTTGGGCCTGCCCTTCCACTGTGTAGTGCGTCATGGCCTCAGAGTGGACTCCACGGCAGCTACCTTTTGAACCGGAGCCCAGATCACAGATACAGAGTTGATACACTCTCGGTTTTCGAGGATGTCGGCAAACCTATCCATATTGGGGTAGGTGGCTGGCTATACCTTTCTCTTACTGCTGGAATCATGTTCTTAAGGAACAGAGTCTTAAATTCAATAAGATCTACATCCGCAGCTTCTTGTACCAAGTGCTTTCCTGCTCGGTAGGCCATTCAAAGTCTCTGGTGGTAAGTCGCTGGACTTTCTTTGCATTTTGTTTCACAGGGTATGCAAGCATCAATACTACTACACCTGGGCTGTGAGCAGAAATGAGCTCAGCTGCAACCTTGTCAAGGTAGCGTTCCCATCCTGGCAAACAGCATCGGGAGTTTGGCCACAAACCAGGATTGATGGTCTGGCGCAGTATTTGGACCTGATATTCTGCAGGAGGCTAAGCATCTCACATTTAGAATGCACCTTTTTCCAAGTGACAGCCGAGGTTGTCGGACGGATTCATCTGACCGATGCTGTCAGCAATTTGCTGAATAGAGTAGGCCATTTGTAGGGGATTAGTGGGTCGATCAGGCAAAGGTAGATTGTCTTGGGCACCATCAAGGTAGCCCAAGCTGCAACTTCAGCTGCAGTGTGGACAATACCTTCCTGAGTGCCAGCCTCTTGCAGAAGCTTCCTAATCTGGATTTTAATAGCCCGCTTACTTCTCTCGGAAGAAGTACATTGCCTATCACAGTTTCAATCATGTTTTCTATCTCCTGCCTGTCTTCCACATTAATAATGGCTACTGGAGGTGCCATCGGGACCAGGCTTGGGCTCAGCTTCATCATGGGGGCTGCCATGTTGGCATCTCCCATGATGAGCATCACAACGTTGACGATGTATGACATGGGGAATTTGGGCGGGACCTGCCATGTTGTGGATGGCTGGGTGGGATCCTGGGCCATAGTAAGGGCATGACTGGGTGTGTACTGTGAAATGTCATCATCAGATAACTCCCTTCTGATGATGAATAAAAGGCAGGGCTACACCTCCCATTGCCTTAACATGTCCAGCCAGAACCTCTAGCTGATGGTGCAGTTTCACCATGTTAGTTCTACATTCATCGTGACTACACTTGCAACATCCATATCAACCTCATCTTGTTTTGCAACACTCTATACACGGCGCTCAATTGGTGACTGTCCCTGTAAGACACTTCTAAATCATTACGCACCTGGTTTATCTCGTCCTGCAGCTCACCCATTTCATCACTCAACTGAGCATTCGCAGCACTGAGCAAATCATTCATTTGCACTGCCTGACTCTTATCCTGTCTCAAACTTTAACATTTCTGCTTCAATATACACAGTTCCTGTTCTCCAGCTTGAGCTTGAATGATGCAATAGTGAATCCTTTTCATTTCGAAGAGTTTGGAGTTCAGACTTCAAGTTCTGCTGCAGTCTTATACATTCTGTTTCCTTCAAACCCATCTGTTGCTTAAGAGATGAAATCTGCAGGTCAAGGATTCAAACTCTCTTCGGAGGCTTTCAAAGCAGCGAGAGAACCGTGACCATCAACTGTTTAGGGTGGCACTTATTGGCTGATTGTCTCGTCTCTTATACTGGGTTGAAATCCCAATATAGGGTTTTGGATTGACTTGCATACCGCAAAAGTCAGCCCATCCTCCATGGGAGTCAAGGAAGTTTGAGACATCGAGTCTCAGTTCTGCAAATATTTGATGTGGTGGCCATTGTGTCAAGGGAACTAAAATGCAAACTGTGAAAGGGCACCATGCTGTGCATTGATCCACAGCATGAGCACTTTATACACAGCGGGCTACTGAATAAGTTGTAGGCTTGCAATTCAAAACTGCTATGGAATGGGTCGAGATGGCATCGACCACACCAAAAGACAGCCAGACTTTGCAAGTTACTACAAACTGGTTTTAAAGCGGAGAGGTGATAAGGGACTGTACACCTACTGTCCCTGTGGGAAAGGGAAAATTTAAGCAACAAGTGAAACTTACAACACCAAGTATCGCCTGCACACAGTCGCCAATTTGTTAGGAGGTCTAAACCTCACTTTCAGATTCTTGATTTATATTGGGAATGCAAGTAATAACAGACAAGTTGCATTAGAATAATAAACATGCCGGCCAGGTGGCGCTGAGGGTTGAGGCGCTAGGCGCCACACCTCGTACCACGCTGGCGACCGGAGTTCGAGAACGGACTCGGAGTCATCGGGGGTCGGCCGGGGAGGGAGGATGAAATACTCACCGATGCCTCCTCCCTGGGGATTCTCAACTCCTGAGAATGCCGGGTGGGAGCACCGGGCGCTGGGGTTGAGGCTCCGCCATCGAGTCCGGGAGGTCATCATTAGGGCACTTGAGGGAGGCGGCGTTAGCACGCCGCCTCTAGGATGTACGCCCTGTGTGCCGGAGTCCCAGGGGCGGGGAAGTGGGGAGAAAAGCAGAAAATGGTAGTCCTCAGTGTCCCTAGATGAAGACTGCCCCATCCAGAGAGTCCACCTAGGACAGACCCCGCTGTGCAGAAGGAGAGGTAAGGGCACTCTAGGGCAGATCCAGAAAGGGGGTTACAGGGATATGTGCAGTCGGAAGGAGGGGACACCGGGGACAGGAAGGAGAATAAAAGAAATATAGCAAAAGAATAATAAACAAGTTTATTACTACCAAAGGGATAAATCACAGTTGCCTAAGCAGTTCTTACCAGTACGAACCGGAGCCAGTGCTAATGTTCACTACACCTAGAGGTTTCTCTGTGTCTCTTGGGGTCTTTCAGGTCTCTGAGGTATAAGGCTTCTGCATTACATTATATACCTATGATAATTACTATGGTTACCAAAAGATAAAAACATTTCTAGTTACAGGATGAGCCCTATTGGCTAAATTAGAGGTGGCTCCATGGTCCAAAATAACATTATACAATTCTGTAAAGTCATCAGTTTAAGAACAAAGAGTTCTTATACAGAGTCTTACATAACTCAGTGTAGCGGTATAAACAGTGGCGTCATGCCCATGGGGCCTGAGGGCAAGTGCCCCTCAATATTTTCAGACCAATGTTTAAAAAAATCTGTATATTTTATTTTATTTTCAGAAATTAGAAGGCAAAAACAATCAATGCTTTTTCTCAGTCTTTCATTGTGGGGTGGGGGGTTGGGGTCAGGCCGACGATCCGATCTGTTCATTAATCGACCTGATGCTTGTTTCTAGCTGTGGTGTGATCAGTAGTTCATGCTGACAATCAGTTTTCATTGACTCGACTGATCTTTTGTTTTTGTTGTCAGTTCGGCATGAACTCTCATTGGCTCCGTTAGGCTTAGCCAATCTTAATTTCACAGGGTAGATGACGCGCCACGCAGCAAACTGCCCTTTTCTGGCACATTCTCCATTGCGAGTGTGAGGAGTAAAGAGTGAGGAACAACTCATCTCGTCCGGACGGAGACTATGTGTATTTTAAGCAACTGCTGGGAGAGGCACACCGAGATAGAGCAACATTGACTTAATCCGTCTCTCTCTGACAGAATTAAAAGCAAGATCTGTAGAAAAATAGGAGGAGGGTGGAAGTTGAAAGTGCTTCCTGCTTGCTTGGTCGAGGAGGTTGGGGACTGCATCTTTTTCATCACTGGGAAAAAAAACAGGACAGCACAACAAAATGAGCATAGATAGCCAGCCAGCGATCATCATCTAGGCCTGCACTAATAGAGAGCCAAGGCAAGACGCTGCTGAAAAATGAATGAATTTATAATAAGTTATTTATTCAAGTAAATGTATTTTCTTTATACCTTGCTCACTGTGCTAAACCCTTGCCAACACGGCACTGCATCACACCCTCCCCAAGTGATCCACATTTCGTGGGTCTGATCAGATTTGTTCTGTAAAAGCCACTGACCCACACCTCGGCCTGACCTGCTAAGCCCCAGCTTCCTGTTCTGTGCATCTAAATCCTGTGGACATAATAGAGTGCAGGCAGATTAGTGGGAGAATGAGAATGAGCGACAGCAGGTGCGGTTTCTCTGAGTTGAACTGCAAAAGTAATAAAAAAAAGTTCCCGGTTGCTGTGATGTTAGAGTTCGACATGGAATCTTATCCTCCAAGGAGTTGGGGGGCAGGGCAGGCTGGATTAACCCATAAGCCAATGACGCCATGGTGTTGGGTCACTGGTGCACGGGGGACAGACTTTATGTGCAGCAGAATTTCTCCATGAAGGTAGTGCTTGTCCCAACCCAAGACAGTGCAGGGTGGGGGGTGGGGTGCTCACTATGGCTGCACACTAAAGAAAGACAGAGAAAATAATCAATCCCACGCTATTTATTTCCTGCCTGGCTGCTCGGCCCTTATGTAAAACAACAAGCAGTTGTCACCTCCTCCTCTGAGACCACATTTTAGTCACATCTCCTGTTGAGCTATTCCCATTTAGCACCTTTTAAAGTTACACCTTTGATAAGGCACTAATGGCAGAGGGACTTTGTGAACAACTGGTTGGGACCGTAGGGGTATTTGATGTTCTTGTGTTGGCACTTCCCACTCCAACAACAGCAGCTGTCTGTCTGCTTCAATTTCATTTGAATAAGGGATCATCTGGGAAACAAGTTAAAGAAGCCAGCCATCACCCTTTAGCCATGGCATGCCATCAGTCAGGTATAAGTATGAGGCATGGGGTCAAGTCGCAGCCATTTCTTTCTTCTGGGCTGGGCCAGCTAGCTAGTATAGTAGCTTATGGGTTAGTTGGTTGTCTTGCTATTTACTCCGTCCCTACTGCTGACTTTGTTGCCGACTCCAATCTGACTTAAGCGGTCTCCACATGAGTCACGACTCGACTCCAGTGACTCCGACCAGACCGTCAATTCATTTGGACTTTATTTCTTTCATAATTTTGATTTTTACACTAGTCCGTGTATCTATCCGAATCACTACCGCCAGTCCGCCCTCCATTCTGACTGTCTGCCCGCAACCACTGTTGCTTGCTACTTGCAAAATAGGACGCCAGACGGCTAATACTTTGCCAAGCAAAAACTGTACATTTTTCCAAATTCTGCTGCTTTCCTTTTCTTTCATTTCAATGGACCTGGTGGTGCCATTTACTGCAGTGCTGTGCTGGGCTGCTGTCTGTGTGCCCTGTTTTTCTTTTGTCCCTCACTATCACTGTGTCTCATTATCTATTGTATAGCAGCACCATAATAAGAGACTAGTAGTGAGGATGATGTGCTCTGCAGTCCACTCTGTCTGGGTGGGTTCTTTTATTTAAGCTCCGAAATATCCTAACCTGGCTCTGTCTTCAATGTATTGGGGGTGATGATCACAATGTAATGCTGTCTGAAATTCGATGCAGCTCTCAGAGCAAAGTTGGTGTGGGGGTCAGGCTCATTTTTAAAAGGCAGCTACCATATATGAAAAATGGTTATACTGCAAGGTCAAAGAGAATAGCTGTATGTATTACCTAGCAAATTCTAGTTCAAATTAGTTACTGTATATTCATATGTTACGCTTCCCGGATCAAACCTGGGAACAGGTTACTGCACAGTGTACCTTTCACCATTTATCAAATTTTAAATAAATAAATCATCAGCAGGAACAGATGACACGTGTCATTATTTTTCATGTATATCATTTATAGTAGATGACTGTAACTATATGAAAATTCAAATGGTGCATTTCTGACATTTAGCAGTTAGTGAATGGACTAGGAATGGACTAAGTAGTTAGCTGATTCTATATATGATAAGAAGCACAAAATACACAAGTTCAGTTCTTTAAAAATGTCTGAATTACAAAACGTCACTGTACACAGCTTAACAAAGAATTAGAACAATTTATCATTGCTCTATCATTATAATGGTATTTAGTTTTATGGCCTGCCAAAAGTCACCAAAATGCACCATTTTACTTCAATTTTCAAAATTTTTCCCAGGGAGCATGCCCTGGTCCCCCTAGAGGTTTGGATTTTGTGCCTCTCCAAAATTTCTAGATGCATGATTCCCTGGATACAAATCACCAAAAGGTGGCAATGCCATCTTACATATTCTAATTACTCCAGGACACAGATGTCCTGCCATCTTACAAGTAAGAAATACACAGAAAATACATAGCAAAATATATGTATTAGCAAGCGCAGTGTATTACAACAATATGCATTCATATCCTGCCATCTACTCTTGTACGGTATATGCCCTTAGCCCTATATGTTAGTATAACATATACTTTAGTGCTAGCTGTCTACGGTGTACCTCTGACGGTACCAATTAGGGTACAGGGACCGTAACAGCAGCCACTAGCGGTTCAGTGCAGGAGTGCAAAAGAAGATGGGCACTGACAGGCAGAGGATTAGGACAAGGTGGCTGCCATCAGGGCAGCACAGTCTGCAACCAGTGGGGACAGCCAGACGTGTCACGCCTGACCCCACAAGAAGAGTGGGTTGCTGGCAGCATGCAGTGTTGTGCCATTGAGGGTGTTCCGGTGGTGGATTCCAGATGGGTGGTAGCCCGTCACTGCATGGTAGATCCTGGTCTGTCAATGGAGGGACAGGGTAGGGCAGATACATTAATGTTACTGTGTTCCCTCACAGCTCCTGAGCATCTACATGGGTCAGCAGTGGTGGGCTTGTCCACTGAGGGTGGTAGGCTGGAGACAGAGGAGGCCCATCCACCTCCACAGGCATACGAGGGTTAGGGTGACAGTGGGCCCACCTGGACATCCGGACTGATGTTGGTGGAGCAGGTGCGGAGGAGGACCTGCCCGTGTCCCAGCATGCCAGCGTCCATGGATGCCAGCATGCTGATACTCGGGCTGGTGCCAGATCCATCACTGATGATGATGGGGCTCACTTCATGGACAGTGATACATGTGGGAAACAGGATGGCCACACAGCAGGTGATATCAGGGCATGGCCATGGGTGGTGCAGCCATGGAGGCTCATGTGACATCACAGTCCCAGCCTGTGCCTGTCTGCACCAGTGGAGCAGCACTGGTGAGTGTCTGAACAGTGGGCTGTTGCAGCCACTGTGGTGGCACGGTTGAGTCCTGGGAGAGCAGCAGCTGGAGGGGCACTGTCAGCAGTCAGCCAATGGCCATGGGGATACAGTGTCAGGGGCAGCATCAGTGGACTGCCTGTGGACATGCCCAGGCCTGGCCCTGGTGTTCAGCGCCCACCCTCAAGGGGTTCTGACCATCAGGGCCGGAACACTGTGAGAGACAGCATGCCGATCAGGCAGATGACCTCTTAGATGAGCACACCAAGATACCCAAGCACCAGCTCATCAGCAGGTGCGGCTTGTGATGGCAGTGGATGCACCCAGTGCAGCTCTGTGCCAGGCAGAGGAGCGGCGCAGCAGAGACACCACTCTGCTCCTGGCAGGATGGACCGGATGCCAGAGAATGTGACCACTGCCATTGACAGGCAGACACAGGCAATCACAGCTGTCATGGCCACAATGGGAACACAGTTATTTGCCATGCATCGCAGACACTGCGCTGTGCAATGTCACCCCCATTCCAGCATTGTGCGACACCCTCCTTGTTGACACCGGTTCAGCTGTGGGCATCCAAGCACACCTGGTGCAGGATGTTCGGTGTGCTGCAGACCCTCGCGCAAAGCACGGTCGTTGCTCATGCAGTGGAAACCCTGGGGACCATCAGTGCCACCCCATGAGGCCATTGGTCAGCCTGTGACTGCTGGTGGGTCTCTAAGCGGGTCACCCACATGTCAGTGGTGGCCGTAGTACTGTGGCACATGACTGACCAGTCTCCCAGCATGGCTACTGTCTGATGCTGCCCTGTGTGCATTGTGTTGTTCAATGTGCAATGCACGGGTGGGCATCTGGCCTGTACGCACACACACATTCCATCTGCACACCCTCCGGCTGCTGTCTGCTGTGGTATGTGCATGATGATGCCGGTGTTGCGCTGTCCACCACTGTGCAATGGTGCCCAGTGTCTGACACATGCACAATGACAGGCACTGGGCGTGGTGGTCTGTGGATGTGTGTGTGACTAGAGGTGGCGGTTGGGGTCAGCATGCCTTCCCTTTGTGCATGTCTTGAGGAGGTGTGTGTGTGTGTGTGTGTGTGTGTGTGTGTGTGACTGCGTGCTATGTTAGACCTTGCCCATCCCTGATGGCATGTGTGGTTCATGCTCAGCCAATTCCCTTAACGACATGCACCCTGGGTTTGTCTTGTGTGTTTGTGGGTTGTGCTTTGCTGCTGGCGGTTGCACATGGACCCATGACTTACCTGGGTTGGTTGAAATGCTCCTCTGTGATGGTGTCCCGGTGCAGCTATGCCATCTGGATCAGTCGGAGGTCCCTTCTCGACCAAGGTGGGGCTGCCTATCACCATCCTCACCAGCATTCCATCGCTGTCCCCTCTTCAACCTGTATGGCTATCCCACAGTCATTGGTCATGTTGTGCAGGATGCAACAGGCCAGGAATAACCTGCAGACCTTTGAGGGGCTGTACTGCAGGGCACTGCCAGATGTGTCCAGGCAACGGAAACATGCCTTTAGCATCCTGAACACCTGCTCGATGACATTGCTTGTGGTGGCATGTGCCTCATTGTAGCATTGCTGCGATGGGGTAGCGGGCGCCAGTATGGTGTGGGCAGCCAGGGACAGAGTGGGTATCTACTGTCACCTGTGTGTAGAGGGTGGGCATTAGTTAGGATCTGCATTGCTCCTGCCTTGGGCCATCTAGGCCAATACCCATGTCACCTCTGGACTATGTCCGTCCCAAGCTCCATGTCTTTCTGCATGCTTTGCATACTCACCTACTAGGTGGCTAGTGGGATGTCCCCACTCTCGAACCTGTGGCACAGTGCAGACTGGTGCCAGATGAGAGCATCATGTGCTCCCCAGAGCGTGGCACAGACATTGATTATCTCGCCCCCTGGCCGCACCACCTGGCAGTTGATGCTTTGCATACCCTTCCGATTCATGTATGCGGGCCTTCGGGGACAAGTGGTGTGCGGATGGCCACATGGTGCAATCTATTGCCCCGAGCACATCAGGCATACTTGCTACCCTGTGGAATTCCTGTATGTTTGCTCTGCACTCCACCAGTGTGCTGGGAAAATGGATGTACTCTGCAGCATGTGGCAGCTGTGCACTGAGGAACTGGGTGAAGAGGTATGATGCGGCGACTGGGTTATGCCTGTGGTGTCCCCTGTTGGTCTCTGGAAGGTACCCATGGCAAGCAGGCTACATGCAAGCTGTCACTTTGGTCTCCACTGACAGAGCATGGCTCCGCTCGTGTGGGTGCCTGCATCACATCACTGCACAGCTCACAGAGCCACCGCAGAATCACCTGGTTCAGGTGGTACCGGCCCATGATCTCAGTATCAGTGTACAGCCCAAAGCTGGTGGGCTAGGTACTGCCTGTTGGGCATACTACTGATGAGCACTTCCATGGCCGTGCCCCCTGCTGCTTTACCTTCTCACCCCCTCATAACGGCCTCCATCTGGATGGTGGCACCGGTCATGTCCCTGGCTTGTGTTACCCCCACAGCAGCTCTTTCTGTGTTCACCCCATTGTCCTTGTTGCTACTCCCCTGCACCGGAACACCTCCCTGTAGTGGCCTCTGTGCTGTGTGGCACTTCCCACTTTTGGCCTGCACTGTGGCAGAGGCTCCCCACACCTTCCCTGTTCCTGGGGTTACAGGTGCTCTGTCTTTCTCCTGCCCTGTCCTGCTTCCAGTGTTTGATGCCTGTGTGGCTGCCTGTGGTTCAGCAACATGTGCCTTCCTGTAGCATTCTTGCACCTCTCTTGTTCCTTTTATTTTGGCTCATTTCACTATTGCACAACTTCTGCATGCTCCCCTGTTGCGCATGGTGCATGTTGTTGAATATCGCACTGCGCCATTAATGCATGGTTCCTCCCCTTCAATTGCAGATGCATTCATTATCATTGCTCTCTTGCGCATTGTGGTTTGGGGGCGATCTGCCCCAGCTGAATATCATAGAATGGCACATTTTGGACTTGTGCTGGCTGATCCCTGTTGAGCATGTGCAACCCTTTGAATATCTAGGCCAGCAGGTCTAAAAAGATATTTTTAGACAAATTAATAAAACTGTTGGTGGAGGGCACATATGTTAGAGGTCCTTTGTCTTCCCATATTGATTATATTTTGCTCCTCCAAATTTTAATTTACTTCATGCTGAAACAATAGCAACAGAATTTTCAGATCACCTGCTATTGAGGTGTTCTGTATCTTCTTTTCTGTAAAACTCCCATTCATTATAATAAAAGGTGGAAGTTAAATTCCTCCTTATTGGATATACATGAATTACATTCCCAACTAAAGCAGCTTTTTCTAGCTTGTAAGCTGTTCTTTGTTGTTATGATAATGCTTTAACATGACCAGAAGATACAAAATCAGATAAAAAATCTTATTTAGAAAGTTGCCTTTAAGGCACCAGTTTTATAAGGTTTTGTTTCTCACTGCATCTTCCTTACATTATTATCAAAATGAATTTCAGGTTCTGAATTTAAAATGAGAACATTTTAATATGATATGGCTTCTTTATTGTACGCAGAAATGAAATTTGGTACAAAAATATTTTTATAGTAACCCTTTGTTGCATTTAAGGAAAGAATACAGAATATTAATTTCTCTTTTAATAACAGAATCTAGTAGGTTAGGTAAGCTTCATAGGCCCACATTTTCAAAAGAGATGGGTGGTTCATCTCCAAAAGAAATGGAGATGAGCTGCCCATCTCAAACTTTGCTCCAAACTCTCATATTCAATGGTGTGAGATGGGCTGCCCAAATCAAGATGAGCCATGACCCAAAGTTAATGTATGCAGCCCAAATGAGGTGCAGAGCCATGAATATCCCACAAATGGGATATTCAGAATGGAAGGGCCTCCCAAGGGCAGGGGATGAGTGGCACAAAGTTTGGCATGGAAAGCATGCCTAACTTCTGGCCTCCCACAGGCAGGCTGCAGAAGTGCACACCGGAGGACAGCAGCCTGCCAGCCCTCATAGCCCAGTGGACACCCCAAGTCCCCAGCCCTGTTCCCCAATGCCAAAGAAATAATAGTACATCCCCTTTCTATAGTGTGTAGGTACTCAGCCCATTCTTGAGATGCACCAGTGCATTGTCGGCCACCCCCTTTTGCACCACCCACTCAAAGTTGCAATATTCAAACAGGATGCACAATCGCTTGGGATCATGCATCTTGTTTGAATATACCATTTGGTTGTACCGAGCAACTTTTTGGTGGCACATTTATATACTTTGTGCATCCCATCCCTTTGAATACAGAGGCCATAATACTTGGAAATGAACATGTATCTGTACATCATTTATCAGGGTTTTTACCTAGGCAGTTTCCTCCTTTACCTACTTCTTTAACAAATTCCTTGTTAGATCCTGTAACCTAAGATAAAATGTTACATGTCATTGATTCCCTTCCTAATTGAGCCGCACCAGGTATTGCAAGGATAACAAATTAATGTTATAAAACTTTCAAAGAAGAAGTAACAGAGTTTTGTTTATTAGTTTACCAAGACATTATGGTTTCTAGATATGTCTCTGCCTCATTTGGGTAGACTTAATTAATATTTCTTTTACATAGTAACATAGTAGTTGATGGCAGATAAGGGCCACTTGGCCCACCTAATCTCTCATATACCCTGCCCGTCATTGGCTTTCATCTCTCCTCCCCTCAGGGGTTCCCTATGTCTATCCTATGCATGTTAGAATAAGGGATGGGGAGAAACTTTAAAGGTTCTGAGGTTCTAAAAGGTTCTAATAAGCAAAAAAGGTATGGATGCTTATCTGAACCATATCCAAACCTTTTATAACTTTTATGTTTTCATGGTAACTGTATGCAAAAAATAATTTTAAACAACTTTTAATCAACATATCTATAGAAAAAGTAATTAAACCACTGTTTAATAGTAATAAACAGCATGAGTAGTGATATGAGATGAGGAGCCAATAATGTGACTGTGTATGTGCCTACTGGAGGATGCATGATGATTTGGCACAAAGGCAGGTAAGTCCCAGATCTCTATTTTTAACCAGTATACTGTGTCTAAGTTTTTGTAGAAGGGTTATGTTTAGCACCACTTTTGTTTAGCAGTAGCTCTCAGTATGGAACATGATGTGATGCAACATGGTAAAAAGTCATCACTTCACTCTTACTACTACTACCACTATTGTCAGCCTCAGGACAAAAACAGATCTAAGCAAAATGTTTAAATTTTAATCAATCTGGTTAAAGCACATTTAGCTAAAAAATCTCTTCTTCAAATGAGAAAGCGATTAGTGAGAAATTAGGATTTGTTCAAGACAGTTGCTACGCAGTACAATCATGTCATGTACTGGCTGCACCTCCCACCCACCCCCAGGATAACGATGATGTGATCCAAAGGCAGGCAAGTCCCAGATCTCTATTTTTTAAACCAGTCTCCTGAGTCTGACTTTTGTAGAAGGGAAATGTGTTTGTAATGTATGTCACCAATTATGTTCAGCAAAGGCTCTCGTATGGAACACCAACAGGTAGGGAATCCTGCTTAACGTGAACACATACTAAAGCATCTTACTGGACTAAGGCTCATTAGTGACATGACATGATAACTGGGTGTTCCAACTCTTGATGAAACAGAAGATTTATAAAAGAAAACAGGGTTGCACTAAAAAAGTTGAAGTGGTGTGATTCGTGATGACTGCAAACAATGTGATTCATTGTGAAATGATGTGAGTCACGAACTTGGCACTGGCAATGCTTCTCAGAGCACCAGAAACTGGATGGAACTGAGCTTCACAAATAGTTGCCATTGTAAATTTTAAATACCAATGGCTGTACTTCCCTGAACTGCTACAATGTTTGGTCTGAAACTGTATCTACTGGATTAAATACAGCCAACTTGAACAGACAAATATTTGTGTCTATCTGCTAGTAGGGCATCCTGCAGAACGTGAACACTAACAGAAGCATCATACTAGACCAACACTTGTGAATGATGTGACATGGTAACTGAGTGTACTGATTCATGATGAAACTGTCGATAAAGTTGAAGTGGTGTGATTCGTGCCGATCATGAAGAATGTGATTCTTTGTGATGTGATGAGACTCATGAATTTGGCACTGAGAGCACTTCTCAGAGCACCAGAAATTGAATGGAACTGAGCTTCCACAAACAATTGCCACTGAAAATTAGAAATACCTCATGGCTGTACTTCCATGATGACAGATGACTAATTTTGTGGGGGTCACACAGGCAGAATGCAAGAAGTGACACTAGTGCATTGATGACTGGCTGGCAGATTTTATTATACACACACACACAATTTATATTTCCACACCACCTACTCTAAGGGCGATGCTGCGGCACTGCTGCTACCAACACAGATTCAGAGACCCTGCCTGGCCTAATCCTCTCTGACACAGTACTGTTCCCCTCAAGCCATAGATGTTCCACCTTCCCTGTTTGCATTCCCATCCCTCCGTTATACTGCTATCCCAACCCAACTTCACTCATAGTCTCCTTTCTTCAGGGTAGGAGCTCTAGGTACCCTCTGGGGACCCTACCAGGCCTAATCCTTTTGGACACAGTACTTTTCCCCTTCAAGGATTTTTTAAATGCTTTTTCTTTATTCCACGTGATGTGATGGAATGTCTTGCCACTGAACCAAAGCTTATACCCACTAAGTGAGCACAGAGAGGCAGGTGACAGATGACTGACTTCTTGGGGGTCACACAGACAGTATACAAGAAGTGACACTGGTGCACTGATGACTATCTTGCAGATTTTATTACACACACACACACACACAGAATTATTTACACACCACCTACGCAAATGGCAATGCCACGCTGCTGCTACCCACATAGATTCAGGGACTCTGCCTGGCATAATCCCCTCTGACACAGTATTTTTTCCTTCAAGGATTATTTTTATTTTTTCGCATGATGTGACGGAATGCCTTGCCACTGAGCCAGAGCTTATACCCCACTGAATCCAGCATAGGGAGGCAAATGACAGATGACTGAGTTCTTGGGGGGTCACACAGTATACAAGAAGTGGCACTGGTACACTGATGACTATCTGGCAGATTATATTTCTAACACACACACACACACACACACACATACACACACACAGAATTATTTCACACACCATCTATGCTAAGGGTGATGCTGCATGCGTGGCTGCTACCTATTCAGATTCAAGAACCCTGCATGGCCTAACCTCCTCTAAGACAGTACTTTCCCTTCAAGGATTTTATTTTGTTATTTATTCCACATGATGTGACAGAATACCCTGCCCACTGAGCCAAAGATTATACCCCACCAAGCAGCACAGGAAGGAGATGACAGATCACTGGCATCTTGGGGGCACACAGACAGTATGCAAGAAGTGGCACTGGTGCACTGATGACTATCTGGCAGATTGCATTTCACACACAGAATTTATTACACACAGCCCCTAAGCTACAGGCCGATGCTGCAGGCACTTCTCAGAATCAGGGACCCTGCCTGGCCTAACCTCTCTGACACAGCGCTTTCCCTTCAAGGATTTTATTTTATTACTTATTCCATTTGATGTGACGGAATGCCCTGCCCACTGAGCCAAAGCTTATACCCCACCAAGAGAGCACAGGAAGAAAGATGACAGATCACTGGCTTCTTGAAGGGGTTGTCACACAGACAGTATGCAAGAAGTGGCACTGGTGACAGACTGGCAGATTTTATTTCACACACACAGAATTTATTTCACACACCACCTAGGCTACAGGCTGATGCTGCAGACATTGCTGCTGCCAACAGAGAATCAGGGACCCTGCCTGGCCTAACCCTCTCTGATGCAGTACCTTCTCTTCAAGGGTTTTAATTTGTATTCATTCCAAGTAATGTGACTGAATGCCCACTGAGCCAAAGATTGTAAAATAAAAATAAAATACCCAAAGGGCTCGGAAAGGAGCATTAAACAAACAAGGAGCTGCCTGTCCCGAAGCTCCCAAGGCCTCCCAACCAAAAGTGCTCTGGAATGGAGCCCTAAACAAACAAGGAGCCACCTTTCTCAAAGCTCCCAAGGTACAGTCTGCTGCTTGATTATCTGTCGGCAAACGAATGGAGATAGATTCTGGCAGCCACATCTGTGTCAACATTTTAGGCTAATTCCACTGAGTTCTTAATTTTGGAGATTTGGAGATAGCTCTGTTCCTTGTACTGTTTCTCAACTTAGCACCTTAAATGGGACTGTTTATGAATTTACATTTGCTTTGCAATTAACGGGGCCTAGCTTTCGAGTGCATTCCTGAAGGTACCCAGTAGACAGGGAGTGTTTCACATTATTTTAGGCATTGTTTGTTAGTGAGACTTACCAGTATTGCTGTTCTTCTGTGTTCCATTGTCTCCCATTCCTCACCCTGTGAATGTGCATTCTGTCTCCCTCCCCAAACCTTTATTTTGCCTTCCCACCTGGATCTGTCTTTGTGTTTGTCCTCCTTAACCTCTCTCCCAAATTGTAACTATCTCCTTCCCTCACAGGCCTCCTGACTGAAAGGGCTCAGAACAGAGCCCTAAACAAACAAGGAGCTGCCTGTCCCAAAACTCTCAAGGTACAGTCTGTGTGCTGGGTTAGTCCTTCGACACTATGTGTACACTGCCCTGCCCACTCACTGTGGGACATCCCTAACTTTGTTGGTTATCTAGGTCACGTGACACACCACGTGACTAGGGCCTGACCTTTCTTCTAAGTCCCCACTTTCCCATTAGCAAGCTATACTTTCCTGCCTCTAGGAGGTGCTAGTGGGATGCGAGTTAACTAAACATTGCACTAATCCCTTCTGTCTACTCTTATCTGTTTCCTCTCTGCCCTGCATTTTCCATCCTTAGGACCATATTGCAAGTACTCTGCCATTTCCTGTAACTGGTATTTGAACCCCAACCTTCTACACCAAAGGCAGAGACCCTAACCACTATGCTATTCCAGCAGCCCTACATGCCCATGTACAGTAGTAGCCACAGACATTGCCAGCTATTTCAGATATTTCACAAAATTTCTGAAGAGTTCTCACTGCTGCCCCTACTGCTGAAATGCAGAAAGCAGAAGATATTTCTGGAAATATCACAGAAATTTCAGAAAATAGCTGGCAGTGTCTGTGGCTGCTACTGTACCTTAGCCCACCTTAAAAGTGAATCCATTTCTACTACTGCCTCATCCTCCCCATCCTTCTGCTAATCTTTTCACCTACCTCACCCAGGCAGTCAGTTACCATACTTGCTCCTTTACCCAGCCACTATGTGGCCACCTAAATACCTGGCTGCACTCACCATCCTCACTGTCATACATCCCACCCCCTATATAGCCCATGATCCCCTACCCATGTTTCAGTGGCTGATGCCCCAAAAATTACATCGATCACTGATTCACTGACTACCCTCACTGACCTCCATTTCTGTAGTATTTAATTGCTGTGGTGGAGATTATCCCTTTGCCTTGCACTACCCCTTTTTCACCTTCTCATATCCCCCCATAATTTCTCTGCAAAACAGCCCCTCAACCCAAGCAGCATACATCACTTTGGCTGTGCCAGCACCATCTGCATAAACTTCTTCTGATTCTCCTCCTCTAATCAGGCAATGTTCACCCCAACCATGACCCTCCCCAGCTAGCCCCAAGTGTCAATAGAAGCAACTGCTCACTCAAACTTGCTGCCATGAACATCTGGATCATCCTTCCTAAAATTGATGATCTATGAGTATGGTTTGTGCAGCACACCCTGATATGCTAGCCATAAATGAGACCTGGCTGTCCCCAAAGGCCCCTGACTTTGCCATTTCACTATCTGGGTTCTTACTTTTTAGGCAAGACAGGATAGGTAAAAGATTGGGGTTGTCCATGCTACCTAAAAGACTCATATAGTGAGCAAGTCCTACCTCTTCCAACAGATGCAATCAAGACACAAATCTTAGCCGTCAAGGTCTTACTCAGCCAAAACGGTAAATCTTAACTATACTGTCCATCTATATACTTCCCTGGGAAGAAGTCATCGGTTTTAATCTGGTCCTTAATTATGTAACTGCCCGGCCTCCTTACCTGAAGTGGTAGTGCTTGATGACTTCAGTACCAACTGACTTGCCCCTGAATCTGACCCCTCAAAGACACAATTGCAGCTGTTAACCTTACCCAACTTGTTACCTCCGACTAAGTCCAGTTACAGAAGTGGCAACAACACACCCTTGACCTCATCATTACCTCCCACCCTGACAGGATAGCCTGCCCTGAGATCTTATCTGACTCTTTGAGTGACCATTCCCCTGTCACCTGCCACTGGTCCAATAAAGCCCCTAGGGCTTCTGCCAGAGTCTTTACCCAGCGCATCTTCCAGAAGAGCAGCTCCAGTACCTCCAGCTTTACCTTGAGCATACTGACTGGTCCCCTTAGTCTCTGCCCATAGCGTCGATGCTGCCCTTGACTTTTTCATCCACCACTTCAACAGGGACTGTGACCTGTATGCCCCACCATGCAAACAGAAGGCCAAAGGGTTACAAACATCTGGATCACCCTGACAGTCAAAATTATGTATGACAGAGATAACCTCTGGCACCTTGACCAAATCTCTGGAAGACCTCTGATATACAGCGCTGCAAGGTAATACATATCAACTGCACACATGAAACATGTTGTGCAAAAGGAACATTTTAGGCAAGAACTTGCAAACTCCTTGAGCAATGGGAAAAGTTTCTGGGAAACCATCAAAGACATCACAGACAAGCCCTCTAAAGTACCTACAACATGCTTAATGTCAATGGAACCCCACACAGGACCCAGTACTAATCACAGACACCTTTGATGATGCCTTCACCAACCTCTCCAGCATACTTCCCACTGACTTCCATAAGAAATCTGACAGTCTTTCCTGTGCACCCAGCTCCACCCTCCTTACAGCTTCCCCATTCTATTTCAAGAGAGTTCCCATGAAGTTGGCAAAGAAGCACCTAAAAAGTCTTGGCAAAACCAGGTTCAGCCACAACACCTTGGACCCTAAACTCCTAAACCTGACTTTTGACTCTGTCCTTAAGCCCCTTATCACTCTTCTCAACCTCTGCCTATCACATAAACAATTCCCACAGATCTGGAAATCAGCACTAGTCATGCCTGTCCATAAAAGTGGTGACAGAACTCAAACCACAAACTACTAGCCTTTCTCAATACTCCTGCCACCTCTAAGGCACTAGAGCATATTGTCATCTACCAGCTGACTCACTACCTTGACAAATATAACATCCAGAGCAGAGAACACCATGGTTTTAGGAAGGAACACAGTATAGCTACTGCACTGCTCAAGTAGACAGACTTTCTGCACTGTGCGCTGGACCGTGGTCAACTGGTGGGTCGACTTACATCTACGTCACCAAAGCATTTGACACCATAGACTACTCACCCTACTCCACTTACTCCATACCATTGCCTCTCCAAGGAGGTCACCAATTGGTTCTTCAGCTACCTCAAAGACATTACACAGTGGTTAAACTTAATAACACACTCTCCGGCTGTCACCCTGTTAGCTCAGGTGTTCCACAAGGCTCCATCCTTTGACATCTATTGTTCAGCCTCTTGCTCCATTCCTCCTCTAAAGTCTGTCCAAACAACATCATTCTGTACTTAGACAATGCTGTCCTCTTTTCCACCCACCCTGACTCCATCTTGATCATCAGGGACCTTCAATTAAGTGTTGCTGCTGTTGAACAGTGGTTTGGAGATCATAAATTACTGATGAATTATAAGAAAACAAAAGTGATCCTTTTTATAGCCTCATAACCAACACAAATCTACCAGTCTAACCATTGTAAACAACTCTAAATCATCCCCTTGAACAAGTCAAGGACTTCAAGTATTTTGAATTACCCAAGACAGTTCCTCTCCTACTTCACACATATTAGCCTCATATCTAAAACTATAAACTTCTAGGTCAGCACCTTTATAGGCATCATCACTGCCTCACCCCTCAAGCCCTCAGGCTCGCTGTCTCCAGCTCCATCATCTCCATCATTGATTATGGACTGATTATCTATTGAACAGCCACAGATTCCATGCTGAAAAGGATTGCAGTGGCTCTCAGCAGACATGCAGGCTTGTCACTGATGCCCTAGGTATACCCATACCTGCAACCTCTATGCACAATCACATTGGCTGACTCTCAAGAGTAGGGTCACTTACCAGACATGCCTATTTGCCAAGAAAATTAGCCTTGGTTAAACCCCTCCTAGCACCCTGTCCCTTCTACTGCCAGCTCCACACCTCCGCAACACATGCAGTGCATCCACATTAAAATACCTAGTCCTTTTCTGACGGATCACCAAGGCAGCAGTCTTTCAGGTTTTGAACACCTACCTGGCTCAACCTCCTCCTTGTGACATCAATAGCTACCTTACCCTTGACCCATTTAAAAGTAACCTACATCAGCATCTCTATATGCTAAATAGTTATGACTGCCCACCCTAAGCTGTGGCCCCATCTTGCGATCATGCCTACCCTGCTTTAATGACCACCTCTCATTTCAGGCTAGGACCATTGCACATTGACCTTCCCCATTTATTACTCTTTCCTTTGCTCTCATCACCCTCCCACCCTACCCTTTAACACATACACCACTCTGGACAAAGTTACCTTCTGACTGCCTTATCTCTTTCACTCCTGCCCTCTATTTTACCCATCTTGCCAGTATTTTTTTTTCAAATTCAAATTTTATTCAGTTTTATGCCATTACAGAGAGAAGATCTATTGTTACATACAGGTAGAAATACAAAGATACGTATTAAAACAGTGAGATCAACTCTCCCCATCCCACCCTATTCCCTAATTCACAAAGCACAATTACATCATATAAAATTATCTATCAGGAAAGGAAAACCTTTAGGGCTTCTGAGAGAATATTGCCAGTATTTTAATGCCATCCTCTTAGGTCTTTTGTTTTATGCAACTGCAATGAACTATAATTTAGCTGTACATGCATTTTACTGTTGTTGTATCTAATCCCCTTATATTAGCATAGTTCTCTACCTAGACTTATTTTGCCTCAGCTCCCTAACTGTCATACACCATGATTTTTGTGTACCCTCACCTTTGATGCAATGTAAATAGCTTGTATATAATATTCCTTATTGTTTTATGCATTCTCTTACTTCATACTTATGTTCATGTAGGTCATACTGAAATGAATTTTCCTGCACTCTCTGTATTGTGACATGGAGTTTTGTAAATGAACCTCTGGTTCAAAATTATTTATAATTCAAGCTATAAATAAATAAAAATAAATAAAACAATCCCCACTGAAGTGACTGAGAAGTGAGCACAGGCAAGAAAATTGAGAGCTGACTTGTGGGGGACAATTGGGCAAACAGCAAGAAGGCTAATTGGGACTGTTGTGGTATGAGTGGCACAGTTCACCCCTCTGCTTCTCCCACCAATAAACTGGCAGTCTAGATCTGGCACAACAGTCTTTTCTCTTCTTGTTTTTCTTGGCTCACCCACTTGCCCCCAGTGTCCAAATTCCTATTGCCCTCCTCGGGTCTCTCTCCCAACTCCCCAGTCCCAGACTCCCACACCCACACCCAACCCAGCCCTTGGTTCTAATCCTTCCTGATCCCAAGTCCCCAACTCCCCAAACCCAAGTTTTCTTTTAGGTAAGGCAAGGCAAATTTTATTTGAAAAGACACCCATCCTGGAGGCTCTGGCTGCCAAACATATTAAAATTACATACAAAACACAAAATCATTATAAATATATAAATAACACACTATTAAACATAAATACAGAATATTACAGCAATTTAATTAAATCCTTGTATAGATAATCCCTCATCAGCCAAGGGTTAATTTAAACATAAAATTCTGTAATCAGGTTAGGACTATAAAGAGTAGTCCGGGAAGGCCTGATTATGCAGGAAGACCTTGAGGCGGGCTTTGAAAACCTCAACTGAAGGACCTCCCTAACAGCTGAAGAAAGAAAATTCCACAGGATGGGAGCAGCAACAATAAATGCTCTGTCACCTGCTGTTTTTAGCCTCATCCGGAATCATGAGGAGGCCCCTAGAGGAGGAGCAGAGGAGCAGACTGAGACAGCAGGTGTAAGAAGGTCCTTCAGGTATCCAGGGCCCAGGCAGTGTAGGGCATTAAAGGTGAGCAAATCCACCTGAAAGAGGACCCTCCACCTAACTAGCAGCCAGTGCAGCTGACGCAGCACCAGAGTGATGTGGCAATAGTTAGGTTGTCCTGTCAACAGCCTAGCTGCCGTGTTCTGTACCAGCTCCAGTCAGTGTAGGGTACCCCAGAGACTCCAAGATAGAGTGCATTACAATAGTTAGCCTGAACATCATGAAGGCATGCACCAAGGCGGGAGGTCCAGCAGCAGAACTAGGGGCTTTATCCTGGCAATATTCCTCAGATGATAAAACTGGTATGGATAACGGACGCCACCTGAAACTCAATTGTCAATCTGCTGTCAAGAATAACACCCAGATCACATACCCTTGAGGAGGTTTCAATGGTACAGAGCCAAGAAAAGCCCTGTCTCTGCACCAGAAGCCAACCTATCATGCACTCTGTTCGACTCCACCACCAGTACCTCCGTCTTATCGGGTTCAGTCACAACCAGCTGTAGGCCATCCAGTCACTGATCTCAGCGAGCAGCTGTTAATCACTTCTACAGTGTAAGATTTTCCAGGGGCAAGGAGAGAAACAGCTGGGCATCTTCTGCATAGCAATGAAAACCCAGACTGTACAACCTAATGAGCTCTCCGGGGCAGCACGTACATGGAGAACAATGTTGGCGACAAGACTGAACCCTGGGAACTTCTCATGATAGGAGGCATGGGGAGGAAGAAATTCCCCAACACTACCCTCTACCTCCTGTTAGATAGGAAAGACTCAAGCAGCAAATAACAGTGCAAGTGAGTCCACAGAATTCCTTAGGCAGTCAAGTAACACTTGATGGTCCACTGTGTGAAATGCTGAAGAGAGATTGAGGAGAACAAAAATTGTACCCTCCCTTTATCTCTAGCCATAAGGAGGTCATTATGCACCTGAACTAACACAGTTTCTGTACTATGCCTCACATGAAACCCAGACTGGAGTGGCTCATATAGATCATGGGCCACAAGATGCTCATCATGTTGAAGTGCCACACCTTCTCCACAATCTTACCTAAAATGAAAGATTGGAGATGGGATGGTAATTTGCCTTGATATCAGGGTCTAGTGAGGGTTTTTTCAGAGTGGTTTCACCAATGCCTCCTTCAAGACATTGAGAAGATCCTCCAAAAGGGAGCACTGGACAATCAAGACAAACACCAGGCCAACTGAGTCAACACATCCCATTAAGAAATGAGTCGGCACTGGGTCCAGTTCACAAAGGTGTGCCAAAGCTTGGAAGCAAGCTCAGTGACCTCAGCCACCTCCATCAGTCTACATTACCCCAAGGTGGAGTGCTCTCCGGTCACCCATGGTGACCACTGTCAGACAAACTCTGGTCCACTGGCAGAACCCCTGCCTGATGGTGGACATCCTGCCTGAGAAGAACCAAGCAAACTCCTTGCACAATGTGTTTGAAAAGGCTACCTTGGCTGTGGACAGGAAAGATGGAGCAGCCTGTCCACAGTCAGAAAGAGCACAGTTGGTCAGTTCCTCCAAGCTGCAATCTCCTTGGTCAGGAATTCTGCTTTCTTATGGTTGATTGCCCCTGGTACACACCAGTGCACACGTAGAGTCAGTTTTCCTACCTCAGGCCAGACTACCACAAGCAGCACTCTAATCTCAACCCAAAGTCTTCATCACCTTGAGATCCTCATCAAACCAAAGGGACCTCAAGTGAGAAGACCTGGGTCATACACAGACTGGTGTGAGGGAGTTGAGTGCACCAGACAGTGCCTTATTATAGGTATTAACTGACATGCACACTCTGTCAATGCATGCACTGTCTACACAAGATAGATCAGCCACTGCCTAAACCCCTCAGGGATCAATCTCCTCAAAGGGCGGTAGCTGACCATCTCTGCATGGTGAGGGCCTCAAGTGGGGCCCTGAACAAAAACTTCACAGTGCAATGATTGGACCAAATGACCCGATCAATCATGAGACTATTAATCTCAAGCCTCAGCGAGAACACCAGGTCCAACATGTGGCTGCCCTGATGGATCATGGAATAAACACCTTGCGCCAGGCCCAGAGAAGACATCATCTGAAAGAAGTTGTAACCAACTTTTTTTAATACATATATAAAAAATTTAATTCTTTAGGTTTTTTTTTCTGAGTCTGCAAGTAGACTTCTTTCTTGCACAATGGGCAAACACAGGCAGCATACATAAGCACAGAATCATGGAGCAGCCTGTAGAAGCTGCTGCTTCTTCTCTGTCCTGTATTCCTCTGTGTAGCTCCTAAGGTGGACCACGTGGGTTGCTAGAGTAAACCCAGTCAGGTGCCACCTTAGGAAGATGGACAGCTCGGCCATCCATTGAGGAACCAGAGTCTTGACTCTGGTCCCTCCTGCTCTGGTGCTTCTTCAGCAGCATTTCCACAATACAATGACTGTCAGAACTGATCCAAACAGCTGAAAGTGTTTGGAAACCATTCATTACAAACACTTTGGCATGTTCGGGGTTGGTTCCTATATGCTTGGTGAACCAATTCACCCATCCCTACTTAGAATCCCCCACTGTGTTAACACCCACCACCTCGTGGGTAGGCTGTCCCAAGCATTCACTACCTTCTCTGTGAAGAAAACTTCCTCATATTTCCTTATCTTGCCTCCTTCCAATCTCATATCATTCCCCCTTGTCCTTTTACAACTCTTATATTGAATGATGTCACCCACCAGCACTTTGTTAAAAGCATTGAAGGTGTCTATCATATCCCCATTCCCTCCTTCTTCCAGTGTATACATACTGAGGTCCTTTAATCTCTCCTCATATGTTTTATGATGCAAGACCTGCACCATCTTGGTCAACCTTCTCTGGACTTCCTCCGCTCTGTCTATGTCCTTGTGAGGATGCGGCCTCCAGAACTGAGCCCAGTATTCTAGATGAGGCCTCTCCAGCATTTTGTACAATGGCATCACCACTTCCTTCTTCTGCTAGTGATAACCCTTCCTATGTACTGCAACATCCCACTTGTTCTCCCCATAACCTTGTCTTGCTGTTTGACCACCTTTAGGTCATCTGAAATTATTCCTAAATCTTTTCTTTCCTGGTGACTGTCAACACCCCCCTCCCCATTCTGTAGTTCTCCATAGGGTTTCCTTACCCCAGGTGCATTATTTTGCACTTTTGCATTAGATTTTAAATGCCACATTTTGGACCATTTTCCAGCTTTCCCAGATCCCTCCACATTCTTTTAACCCCCTCTGGAGTGTATACTCTGCTACAGATCTTGGTATCATCTTCAAATAGGCAAACCTTCAACTCCAGCCCTTTAGCAATGTCACTCATGAAGACATTAAAATGACTGGCACAGGACTGATGCTTGAGGCACCCCATTGGTCTCCTCCTTTCCTAGGATTTGATCCAGTTTTCTACCACCCTCTGCTTCCTGCCCCCAATCAGTTTCTTACCCAGTTTCCCACTTGTGGCCCACCCTAGGCTACCTAGCTTGTTCACCAGACTTCTGTGCAACACAGTGTCGAAGGTCTTGTTGAAATTGGAGGTAGTCAATATCCACCACCTCTCCTGATCCACCTCCTTTGTCACCCAATCAAAAGTCAATCAGATTAGTCTGGCATGACCTTCCTGTTGTGAACCCATGCTGCCTTGGATCCTGTACTCTCATGGTTTCCAAGTGTTCCACAAACCTTTCCTTAAGCAGCTCCTCCATAATCTTGCCCTCTTCTGAGGTGAGGCTGACAAGCCTACAGTGTCCTTCCTCCTCCCTGCTACCACTCTTGTGAAGCAGGACTTCATTGCCCCAGTTCCATGTCATATAAGTTGACTTTTTACAGTGACTCACACAATAGTGAGTACATTTTGCTGAAAGAAAATCATCCCCAACCACATAATCGACCACAAATACAGCCGCCACGCTGGACATTGAAATTAATATTTTATGCAAGGGCTATGCACCCAGCACCTCTCATTGTGGGGGCAAGTCCTTCACACACCCCAAATTAATGTAATCAACTCCAGGGGAGCAGACACTGGGGAAAAGGGGATACAAGGGAGGGAGTACCATGGCTGGGGCACCATCAGTATGGGGAACACAGCGAGGTAAACAAATCCTAACAGCCAACACCATGGAGAAAAAATTTCACCCACTGACAGTCTCAAACCTCACATCATCACTTCAGCAGTCCACAGTTCTACCTACCATGCCAAGCAGACAGCTCTGTGGTAGCAAGCCTCGTTTGCTGTACTTCAAAGCAACAGTACAGCTCCCCAGCATTCACCTCACCATTACAAAGCTCCTCATAGTCCCTATCCTTACTATTGCTATGCTAACCCACTCACTATCCCATTGGATGCTCAGAAAGAGTCACTCACATGTGAGTCACCATATGCAGTTGTACATTTGACGAGTTACCATTTGCCCCTCCAGTCCTCCAGAACGACCCATCTACTGATCAGCTCACTAAACAGGGCTACCAGCTATGTTGCTAGCACCATCCATAATGCCTTCAATATCCAGGGGTGTATATCACCTGGTCCCATCGGTTTGTCCACCCTCAGTTTTGTGAGCACCCCTGGCCTCTCTGTTCTGTAAAAGGACTGGTGTTAACCTCTCTCCCCATTGTTTCTGTTGCCTAGTTGTAGTTCCTATCCATCCCCTCACTGTGAATATTCGAACATAAGTATTCATTTAGTATCAATGCTTTTCCTAGGCCACCATCTACACACACCCCATCATACCCTTGGAGCCTTACATAGAAACATAGACTTTGACAGCAGATAAGGACTGTTTGGCCACCTAGTCTGCCCATTTCCCTACCTACAGGATAAGCTCCTAGTTAACCAAAAGCCTGTTTCTTCCTACCACCACAAGAATTGCCTTATGTCTGTCCCATGAATTCTAGATTTCTCCCACAGTTTTAGACAACACAACCTCCTCAGAAAGGCTGTTCAATGCATCCACCACCCTCTCTGTGAAAAAAATACTTCATCACATTGCCCCTGAGCCATCCCCCATTATCTTCAAATTGTGTCCCCTTGTTCTTGCACATCTCTTTTTATGAAAGATGCTACCCTCTTGGACTTTGTTGATTCCACTGAGGTGCTTAAAAGTTTCTATCATGTCCCCTCTCTCCCTCCTTTCCTCAAGGGTATATATGTTAAAAGCTCCTTTAGTCTCTCCTCATATGGCTTCTCTTGCAGGCCTTGCACCATTTTAGTTGCACTCCTCTGGACTGTCTCCATCCTGTCTATGTCCTTGTGAAGACTGGATCTCCAGAATTGGATGTAGTACCCCAGATGGAATCTCATCAACTGTCTGCACAGAGGGATAACAACTTCCTGTTTTCTACTGGTGATACCTCTCCCTATACATCCCAGTATCCCCTAGCCCTCCGTACTGCCTTTTCACATTGATTGCTAACCTTAAGGTACTCTGATATGTTTAACCTCAGGTCCTTTCCATTTCTGTTGTTACTACCTCCCACCCATTGTGTAATCTTTCCCTGGGTTTTGTTTCCCAGGTGCATTATTTTGCACTTCTTTGCATTGAATCCAAGCTGCCATACTTCTGACCATTCCTCCAACCTTGTCAAGTCCCTTCTCATCCTTTCCATGGCTCCTTGTGCATCAACCCTGTTGTAGATCTTTGTATCATCTGCAAAGAGGCATACTTTCCTTCCTGTCCCTCTGCAATGTCACTTATAAATACATTAAAGGACTGGACCCAGAACTGAACCCTCAGGGTACCCACTAATAACCCTTCTTTCCTTAGCGTGGACTCCATTTACAATTATCTTCTGTGTTCTGTTGTCCAGTCAATGTTTTTCCCAGACTACCACCCTGGGACCCACTCCAGGCTGGTTCATTGATTATTAATCTTTTGTGTAGGACTATGTCAAATGCCTTGCTAAAGTCTCGGTAGGCAAGTCCACAGCCCTCCCTGGTCTACTACTTTGATCACCCAGTCAAAGAAATGGTGAGGATACTGGACTTCAGAAGGGCTGACTTGGTAAGATTGGAGAGTGTCTTAGAAAAGCACTAGCAAACAGGCTAGAAGGAGGGTGGAGCAACAATGGGAAACATCAGAACTGCCATCCCAGAAGCAACAAGCCTTTGTGTGAAACAAATAAACAAATCAAAATGTAAGAAAAAGCCACTATGGTTCTCAAAAGAGGTGGCGGAAAGGTTAGGGAGAAAAAAGATAGTGTTTAGGAAGTAAAAGGAAACACAGAAGCGCAAACAGAGAACTGTACCAGGTAAGGCAGAAGGAAGCAGAGAGAATCCCTCCCAGCCATCCTTCTTTGTAATGTTTCTTTAAAATGTTTTGTCTCTCCTCTTTTACTGTGTGTGCAAATCTCTCCTCTGTTTGCACCTTCATTCTCCTAACAGCGTTCTCTGCCTCCCTCTGTCTCTCTAGATACACTGTCCTATCCTCCTCCTTTTCAGTCTACTTGCATTTCAGAAAGCCCCACTTTTGTCCTCAATTTCTCTTCATCTCCTTTGTGAACCACAGGGGCTTGTCCCTTTGTTTTCCCTTATAACTCAACCTAATACATTAATTTGTCACCTTCATTATGGGTTCTTTTAAGTGTGCCTCCTGCTCTTCAACCCTGCACCCTGGGTCCCTTCTTGCCATGGCTTCTTTGATCCCTCTCCCATCCTAGCAAAGTCCACCCTCCTGAAATCCAGGATACATGTCTTTGTGTGGCTGTCCTGCACCACTGTACTGATGTTGAACCACACTAAATGGTGGTCACTGGACCCTTGATGCCCATCCACCCTGGCATCCTTGATCCTTTCTCCATTGGTTAGCACACAGTCTAAAATCACCTTGTCCATGGTGGGCTTCTGAACTAACTACCTGAGGCCTGCCCTCTGCGAGGATTCTATGATGTCTTGACTTCTGGCAAAGGCAGCTACCAGGATGGTCCAGTCAGAGTCTGGCATGTTAAAATTGTCCAGCAGCAGTACTGCTCCTTTTGCTGCCATCCCATGTATTTCCTCCATTATTGCCCTATGTACCTCCTTCCTCTGTGCTGGTGGCCTGTAGATCACCATCATGTGAATTGCTGTGCCATTGTCTGGTACAAGGGTTACCCACAGTACTTCCTCCCACTGTCTTCCCAGTACCTCCATTGCTTTAAAATCTTCCCTGAGGTAAAGGGTCCCACCTCTCTTTTTCCATCTCTATCCCTCCTGAATAGAGCATACCTGGTACGTTCACCTCCAAATCATGATTTCCACTGTACCACATCTCAGTAATTGCCACTAAATCCTTTTGGCCTCTGTGATTAAGGCTGTTAGGGCTGGTATTTTATTCCTCAGACTGCAGGAATTTGTATACATGGCTTTTGATGTTTCGCTGCCTCACCCCTTGCAATTCTGCTATTGCCATCCTCTCCCCTTTTAGCAATTCTGGTTTTATTTTTTTGCTGCCTCCTTCCTGTGCCACACCCCTTGTAATGCACTCAGGAATATTTGTCAACAACCCCTCCCGCACCACCATGTTTGCTTCTCTGTCCCATGGGGTGGACTGCTTAGGTCTCCCTGCTCCCATCTCCCAGCTCCTCCAACCAGGCTAGTTTAAATTTTTGCCAAGGAAGCATTTAAACTTCTCATTGAGAACTGCAGTCCCTTCCATGGACAGATGCAGGCTTTCCTCTTTGTCAGGCTCATATCTCTCCAGGAGAGTCCCCAGTCCCAATGTAAAAGGTGAGTGCTCTGACTTATGTAATTGAAGACCTATTAATATTCTAAACTTTGATTGTAACATCTTTTCTATATTATTATGAAAGAGATTACTAAAGGTCACAAAATATTTACTTGAACCTACTCAAACCTGTTTAATCCCTGACATTC
Source organism: Neoceratodus forsteri (assembly GCA_016271365.2). Classification (NCBI taxonomy): domain Eukaryota; kingdom Metazoa; phylum Chordata; order Ceratodontiformes; family Ceratodontidae; genus Neoceratodus; species Neoceratodus forsteri. The sequence goes on from CM028129.1 coordinate 1,027,088,940, forward strand.
AATATATGGGAATTTGTAAATCTTGATGGACATTTTATAGAATTGGAGAAATGAAAAATTGCAAGAGTTATCATTGACACTTGACCAAACTAAAGAATTTGATAAAATGTCACACCTCTATTTTCAATACTGGAAAAATATGGCATACCGAGAAGATTAATTCTTGGGTTAACAGCATATTTTATAAAGCAGAAGTTATTCCTTTGGTGCATGGCTTTCAAGGGTCCAATTCTGGTTAAGGTAGAAGTGAGACAAGGCTGTCCCTTTAGCCCATTTTGTATGCTTTTCACTTAATTCCTTGCTTAAAATAATTAAGAAAAATCCAAAAATTCTGGGTCCTTCACCTCTAGGTAAAACCTGAAAAACATAGCTTATGCAGATGATTTATGTCTTGAGTTTGTGGATGTAGATTCAGGAAAGTGGCATTACAAGAAACCAAGACATTCAAATTAGTCTCAGGATCAGTAACATGTGTGTTATATAAAAGTTATGGGCTCAGAATTGGAGATTTGTCTCTAATGTTAAATCAGTGTGAGGTATTATTTTATCTGAACATCCAATTAAAATTTGGGGAATTACATTTGAACCAGGAGATCTGCAACATTTAAATTAGGACAAGAAACTAATTAATTGTGAACAGAAAGTTCAAAGATGGAAACTGAAACTTTCCTTAACTAAAAGAGTCCACTGCATTAACAATTTTATTGCCCTTGCTGACCTATTTTACTTTTCTCTACCCACCCCAAAACAATTTAATACCAGAATTTTTAGTACATTTTTCCAATTGTTATGGAGCAGTCATGTCAACCCAGTAAAGCAGTAAGTGACATATTTGCCAGTTGTATGGGGAGCTGAATATGATATACACTCTGGTCTTCTTTCATTCCTTATTTGCATTTCAGACTATAAAACACAGTTTTTCTCAATTCTCTATCCTTAGCATGATTGGATAACAAGTGTGGTTTTATACTTTCTAGAATGTATAAAGTACCTTTTATAATAAATAAGTGTATTTACCTAGTTACATAAATTCTAATTTAAAGATGCTACTGCAATGAAAACTTATTGAAGTACAAATTATTTCTTCTAATAGACATCTTTTATATCAGCAGATGTTAGCACAAGAAGTTCACATGGATCTAGTTTTATATTATGTAAACCCAGTAAGTCTAATCTGCTGGTCTCACAGTTACAAAACCCAGAGTCCCCAGAAGAATGTTGGATGTTTGTTGGCTATCCGCATGGAAGGTTAAGAGTGAAAGGGAATCACAAACAAAACATCTGTCTGATAGGTATTGCCCACAGAATGAATGTTTCAAACATGTGAAAACATTAGAACCCTTTTGCTAGATTATCCATTTGCAAATTATTCTAGAAAAACCTTAGTTCTTATATGGGCCCTCCTGTGGACGGAAAGGCTTACATATGAATTGGAATCATCCAGTCTCCTAAATCACTTACAATCAGGTTTCAGATCTAAGCACAGTACTGTATCTGCTCTGGCAAATATCACCAATGATTGGCAATCTTCTTTGATATGAAATACCACATTAGTGCAGTCTTTCTTAATCTGAGCAAGGCCTTTGATACACCTGATTACAGCATCCTCCTACACAAAATAAAGGACATCTGCCTCCATACCACTGCTATGTGCTGGTTCTCCAGCTACTTTTTTATCACGCCTATATTTATCTCCTGCTGCAGCACGCTCCTGCTTAGGGCATCCAGCCACTGGCTCTGCCCACCCGGAGAGCTGGGTAGCTCAAACTGCACCCAGGTGAATCTGGGATGGCCATCATGCCATCCTGCTGGAGGGCTTCTCTGCCTCAACCAGCCAGGACAGCCCAGACCCTCCCCAACAGGAATCTGCCAAGTTCTCCAGGTGGCTCAGAGTGCAGCCATCAAGCTGTAAAGTCATGCCCAGCCATTTCTCTCAATTGGCCCCTTGGAACATGGACGCAATGACATCCAGGCACAATGTGCTGACACCACTGTCCTCCCACACTACTGTCCCAACACCAGTAGTGCCCCAGGGCATCCCCAGGAGCCACTACAGCATGGTGAAATGCCCCAGCCCACCCCAGGACTAGGACAGCAGTCTTACAGATGCTCAATCCAAGTCTTCCCTGGACAACCCCTGATGACCTGCGCTCATTCCCGAACCCAGGTTGCTGGCATGGTATGAGGTGTAGCATCCAGTGACTCAACCCTCAGAGCCACCGGGCCAGCTATATCTCCTTGCATTTTCAGAAAGCCCCACTTTGTACCTCACTTTCTCTTCCATCTCCTTTGTGAACCACAGTGGCATGTCCCTTTGTTTTCCCTTATAACTCAACCTAATACATTAATTTGTCACCTTCATTATGGCTTCTTTAGGTGTGCCTCCTGCTCTTCAACCCTGCACCCTGGTTCCCTTCTTGCCATGGCTTCTTTGATCCCTCTCCCATCCTAGCAAAGTCCACCTCCTGAAATCCAGGATACATGTCTTTATGTGGCTGTCCTGCACAACTGTACTGATGTTGAACCACACTAAATGGTGGTCACTGGACCCTAGATGCCCATCCACCCTGGCATCCTTGATCCTTTCTCCATTGGTTAGCACACAGTCTAAAATCACCTTGTCCATGGTGGGCTTCTGAACTAACTACCTGAGGCCTGCCCTCTGCAAGGATTTTATGATGTCTTGACTCCTGGCAAAGGCAGCTACCAGGATGGTCCAGTCAGAGTCTGGCATGTTAAAATTGTCCAGCAGCAGTACTGCTCCTTTTGCTGCCATCCCATGTATTTCCTACATTATTGCCCTATGTACCTCCTTCCTCTGTGCTGGTGGCCTGTAGATCACCATCATGTGAATTGCTGTGCCATTGTCTGGTACAAGGTGACCCACTGTACTTCAGCCTGCCACTGTCTTCCTGTGCCTCCATTGCTTTAAAATCTTCCCTGAGGTAAGGGTCCCACCTCTCTTTTTTCCATCTCTATCCCTCCTGAATAGAGCATACCTGGTACGTTCACCTCCAAATCATGGTTTCCACTGTACCACATCTCAGTAATTGCCACTAAATCCTGGTTGGCCTCTGTGATTAAGGCTGTTAGGGCTGGGATTTTATTCCTCAGACTGCAGGCATTTGTATACATGGCTTTTTGATGTTTCGCTGGCTACACCCCCTTGCAATTCTGCTATTGCATCCTCTCCCTTTAGCTTAATTCTGGTTTTTATTTTTTTTGCTGCCTCCTTCCTGTACCCACACCCTGTAATGCGCCAGAATATTTGTCAACAACAATTCCCTCCCGCACCACCATGTTTGCTTCTCTGTCCTGTGGTGGACTGCTTAGGTCTCCCTGCTCCCATCTCCCAGCCCCTCCAACCAGGCTAGTTTAAATTTTTGCCAAGGAAGCATTTAAACTTCTCATTGAGAACTGCAGTCCCTTCCATGGACAGATGCAGGCTTTCCTCTTTGTCAGGCTATATCTCTCCAGGAGGGTCCCCAGTCCCAATGTAAAAGGTGAGCTCTGACTTATGTAATTAAAGACCTATTAATATTCTAAACTTTGATTATAACATCTTTACTATATTATTATGAAAGAGATTACTAAAGGTCACAAAATATTTACTTGAACCAACTCAAACCTGTTTAATCCCTGACATTCAATGTATGGGAATTTGTAAATCTTGATGGACATTTTATAGAATTGGAGAAATGAAAAATTGTAAGAGTTATCATTGACACTTGACCAAACTAAAGAATTTGATAAAATGTCACATCTCTATTTTCAGTACTGGAAAAATATGGCATACGGGGAAGATTAATTCTTGGGTTAACAGCATATATTATAAAGCAGAAGTTATTCCTTTGGTTCATGGCTCAAGGGTCCAATTCTCTGGTTAAGGTAGAAGTGAGACAAGGCTGTCCTTTAGCCCATTTTGTATGCTTTTCACTTAATTCCTTGCTTAAAATAATTGATAAAATCCAAAATTCTGGGTCCTTCACCTCTAGGTAAAACCTGAAAAACATAGCTTATGCAGATGATTTATGTCTTGAGTTTGTGGCTGTAGATTCAGGGAAAGTGGTTACAAGAAACCAAGACATTCAAATTAGTCTTAGGATCAGTAACATGTGTGTTATATAAAAGTTATGGGCTCAGAATTGGAGATTTGTCTCCAATGTTAAATCAGTGTGAGGTATTATTTTATCTGAACATCCAATTAAAATTTGGGGAATTACATTTGAACCAGGAGATCTGCAACATTTAAATTAGGACAAGAAACTAATTAATTGTGAACAGAAAGTTCAAAGATGGAAATCCTGAAACTTTTCTTAACTAAAAGAGTCCACTGCATTAACAATTCTTATTGCCTTGCTGACCTATTTTACTTTTCTCTACCCACCCCAAAACAATTTAATAACGGAATTTTAGTACATTTTTCAATTGTTATGGAGCAGTCATGTCAACCCAGTAAAGCAGTAAGTGACATATTTCCAGTTGTATGGGGGAGCTGAATATGATATACACTCTGGTCTTCTTTCGTTTCTTATTTGCATTTCAGACTACAAAACACAGTTTTTCCTCAATTCTCTATCCTTAGCATGATTGGATAACAAGTGTGGTTTTATACTTTCTAGAATGTATAAAGTACCTTTTATAATAAATAAGAGTATTTACCTAGTTACATTAATTCTAATTTAAAGATGCTACTGCAATGAAAACTTATTGAAGTACAAATTATTTCTTCTAATAGACATCTTTTATATCAGCAGATGTTAGCACAAGAAGTTCACATGGATCTAGTTTTATATTATGTAAACCCTGTAAATCTAATCTGCTGGTCTCACAGTTACAAAACTCCAGAGTCCCCAGAAGAATGTTGGATGTTTGTTGGCTATCCTGCCATGGAAGGTTAAGAGTGAAAGGGAATCACAAACAAAACATCTGTCTGATAGGTATTGCCCACAGAATGAATGTTTCAAACAAGTGAAAACATTAGAACCCTTTTGCTAGATTATCCATTTGCAAATTATTCTAGAAAACCTTAGTTCTTATATGGGCCTCCTGTGGACGGAAAGGCTTACATATGAATTGGAATCATCCAGTCTCCTAAATCACTTACAATCAGGTTTCAGATCTAAGCACAGTACTGTATCTGCTCTGGCAAATATCACCAATGATTGGCAATCTGCTCTTGATATGAAATACCACATTAGTGCAGTCTTTTTAATCTGAGCAAGGCCTTTGATACTCCTGATTACAGCATCCTCCTACACAAAGTAAAGGACATCTGCCTCCATACCACTGCTATGTGCTGGTTCTCCAGCTACTTTTTTATCACGCCTATTTTTATCTCCTGCTGCAGCACGCCTCCTGCTTAGAGCATCCAGCCACTGGCTCTGCCCACCCGGAGAGCTGGGTAGCTCAAACTGCACCCAGGTGAATCTGGGATGGCCATCATGCCATCCTGCTGGAGGGCTCCTCTGCCTCAACCAGCCAGGACAGCCCAGACCCTCCCCAACAGGAATCTGCCAAAGTTCTCCAGGTGGTTCAGAGTGCAGCCATCAAGCTGTAAAGTCACGCCCAGCCATTTTTCCTCCAATTGGCACCTTGGAATATGGACGCACGACATCCAGGCACAATGTGCCGACACCCACTGTCCTCCCACACTACTGTCCTAACACCAGTAGTGCCCCAGGGCATCCCCAGGAGCCACTACAGCATGGTGAAATGCCCCAGCCCACCCCAGGACTAGGACAGCAGTCTTACGGATGCTCAATCCAAGTCTTCCTGGACAACCCCTGATGACCCATGCTCATTCCTGAATCCAGGTTGCTGGCATGGTACGAGGTGTAGCATCCAGTGACTCAACCCTCAGAGCCACCAGGCCAGCTATATCCAGCTACTTTTTTACTGGCAGCAACAAATCATTTCACAGGATGACTTCTCTCCACTTAACATTCTGCCTAGATGAGTATCTTAGGGCTCTATACTTGGGCCTTTACTATTTACAATCTATATAAATAACATCAGTATAAATGTTAGTAAGGACAATGTACACCTTTTGCTGATTACACAGTTTTAAATGTCTCCATACCTTCCCTTGACCTAGCTGTGATGACCTGCAAGATGACTTTATCCAGCTACAATATTACCCATTCCAAATTAAACTGTTGTTAAGAATGCAAAAACAATGTTATGTTCCTTTCCCCTGCACCTAAGCCATAGGTACTAATTCTCCTCCCTCCAGACATTGTCCCTTCTGGATGAATCTCTTGAGGTGGTGGACTAATTTAAATATGTGGACTTTTGGCTAGATTACCATCTTTCATTTGTTGTACATCATGAGGAAATCTCCAAGAAGTTAAAAAGCGACAAGGCTTTTTGCTTTTAGAACTAAGCATCTCCTCACCAAAGAAGACAAGAAGAGGCTAGTTCAGACCACCATTTGAAATTTAAATATTCTCTATTGTCTAATCCAATACAATAAAGAGAAAACACAACAAGTAAAAGAAAAAGAAATATGACATAAACAATACAATAATAGAGCGAAAAAGAAGACAATACAAGAACACAAACCTCTTCCCCAATCCTCACCCTTCCTCATGCAATAATCTGTCTTAAACAGGTATTCAGAACAGGCATGTTTATCTATTAATCATTTGGATTAAACCTCTACTAGTGAAATTATACTATACAGGAGAGAGAGATAGGAGTTATTGTGGATCAGTGAATTCCTTTAAAGTGAATACCGTGGAATTGGATTAACCTCGATCATTGAGTTTTTATGTTTTAAAAAAAATGTATACTTGAATATTTGTATATGTTGAATTGTCTGTTTTGTAATTAGATATTGTCATTGGTTAGTGAATGTTGTTATATATTGTATTAATTGATGATGTATGTCCCTGCTTATTGAGTATTAAATGTAACTTGTTGCTTGTGAAATTGGGCTTACCTGATCTAGCTAACAAGTGGAGAAAATAAATGGGCATGGGACAGACATAAGAGGTTGGGAAAGGGATGATAGCATGTTAAGGGGTGGAGGGAACAGGGAGGGTATAAGGGCAGACGGATGGGCTATGTGGTCCTTTTCTGCCAGCAAATTTCCGTGTAATCTGTGTAAAAAGGGAAGAAAGGATAAAGGCAAGAGAGGGAAAGCATATTAGAAGTCTCTAGTATTAGTAAAGCTGGAACTGTTGGAACAAAAAGCGGAAAAGAAAATGAAGCATCAAAAGGAAAACAAAATCAAAAATCAAAAAATAGGAGAAGGGTATTACACATAAAGAAAGTGTAGGTGCAGCACAGAGGAGCTCTGATATCTCAGATGTAAAGAGAAACAAAATAAAATGTTAGAAATGATGAAAATATTAATCAATGTAAAGAACAGGATATGTCATAAAAGTAGATTAAATTAGAAGCATTAGAAATGATGGCTATAGTAATCAATGTAAAAAACAGGATGCTATTGACTCAGATATAGAATTATTGGGAAAGGTCAATCATTGATTATTATTAAAGGATTAAATGGGGCTTAAATGAGAGCAACTCAGTGTTGAGTATCCAGGGACACTGGCTTTGAACTGAAATTTTAAATTTGGATGTACAGTCAGGGATGTCAGTGTCAGTGGCTCAGCAGGTTGTATACTCACCTCTGAAGCCAGGAGATCAGAAGGTTATGGGTTCTATCCCCACACAAGGCACTTGGGTTAAATCCCAGAACTGACACCTGTAGTGCAGCATGAGGGGTGCTGCACTCTGAGGTGTCATCTTTTGATGAGACATTAAACTGAGGTCCATCTGCCTGTTTTGGTGGTAGTTCAAGTGGATGTTAAAGATCCCATGACACTTCTCGAAAAGAGTAGTGAAGTTTCTGGTGTGTTGGTCAAATTTTCCCATTCACTAAAAATACCACCAACAGCTTAATCTGGTTCAAGGTCAATTGGCATTCATCTGGGTCATGCCTGAAAATTGGCAGGATTTGTCTAGTGCACTTGTCGGGTCAACAAAACTAAAAATTAAGAAAAAAATGTACTGGATGCTAGACAGACTTCAATAGCAAACTGGATTATATACTGCAACTATTTGTTAAGAACCAAGATTGGCCAAGTATGTATGGAGGAATTTGATCGCATTGGAGGAACTTAATTTGTATATGGAACCACCAATATTAATAAGTGATGGATTGATCTTGCAATTAAGGCTAAAGGTGAATCAGAATTACAACTAGATCAGCAGGGAAATTGCAACAGATGCTTGATAATGTGAGCCAGAAACCCTTCCGACATAACTTTTTCTATTTTTGGAATTTTGCATGTGGGCATTGATACTAGAGCCAAATTAAGGACAATGATTACTCATCACATTGGAAATGCATTGGGACTAGAGTTTTATGAGGATGACATTGTTCAGGTTCAGAGAGACCATAGGATTTGGGCCTATGGAGATCAAATAGATTTAACCTTGGATAATCAAAACTTGGCTAGAAATATTTTAGAAGTGAGTCCAAAGTTGGATAAACTAGGGATTTTAATAGTTGATTTTGAATCAACAATGGTTCCAGGGCTCCTTGAATGAACAACTGGAAGGAGTACAACAATCTGTGGAAGTAATTCATGAAGAACAACCACTTAACTATAATGTAGATACATTTATCAGATTTCAAAAGTTACAGGATGATCAGATGTGACTTGAGAGGAAATAGAGTTAAAATCCAACTGTCTGAACAGAAGTACTACTCTATTTATTGAAAGAAATATGAGACTAATCTAGGAATTATGTCATGGAACATTGCTGGTTACACAGCAAGTTTATAGATCCAGAATTTAGGGATTTCATAGAGGGATGGACATAATACTGCTTCAAGAAACACGGTATGACGAGGAGCAATGGTTATAGTATAATTCAATTTCCAGCTATAAACTCTACAAAATGGGAAGATTTATGGGTGGAATGGTAACCTATATTAAAACAGATAAGACAATGAGTATTTTAGAACAAATGGTTAAACTTATATTGTGGAGAGTCCAAATAGAAAGTAAGTTATTGATTTTGGTAAATATATATAATCCATCAGTAAGATCACCCTGTATGACAAAGCATTAACTAATAAAATTATACAAGATGTTAAAAATATCTGGAAAATGAACCAACAGAAATTGTAATAATAGGAGACTTGACTATAAGATATGGGAAAAGAGACAATTTAGAATCAAATGTCTCAGTAAATCAGGCTTAGATATACCAAATAGAAGCTCTAAGTACAAAAAGAATACAGACATTCACAAACAATTGGAACACTTAACAGAGACACTGCAATTAATTATACTTAATGGGAGGTTGCCATCAGATAGTATGGGAAATATGACTTGTACAAGTGCAAAGGGGCAACAATAATTGATTATGCCCTCCTTTCAATATTTGATTAACATAATTACAGTGATATGAAAGTAGTAAATAGAATTGAAAGCAATCATTGCCCCTTAGTAGTTTATAAAAAGAAATCAACTAGGAATATCCCAGTAAGAGAAGATAATATAGAAACTGTGAACAAAAGAATAAGATGGGACCCAGGAAAAAATAGTAATGACAGGAAATTGAGGACCAAATTGTACACATTTTGAATACTAATATCCAGAATATGGGACCTAGAGGAGATATATAAGGAAATTAAGGAAATATTTCAGTTATTAGCTAAGGAACAAATAAAAGGAAAACATAGAGATGAAAAATACTATTAGGGCTGATTCTATAAAAATTGTACACTTGAAAAGAGGAAGCTAACTAAATTTGTTAGGGAAGCAAAACATATCCAAACAAAAAGAATATTAAAGAATTGAACTTGGCTAGAAAAATTATAAGCACCTCCCCTTATCTTGGTTCCGTAAACTTCCAGTATGATTACTAGGTTTTTATGGCAAAGTAACCCCCATAGAGATCTTTCATTTGTCTATGTGTCTCAAATCATTAGGGACTGAAACTCCTGAACCTTTACCACTACTATTTGGTGAGCCACATTGCCAAATATATGCAGTGTGTTCCTCTTCGAACAATACTCTATCCCAATACAACCCCATTTGGCTACAAATTAAAAGGGATCTTATTAAGAGTTCCAAACTGTCACCCAATAGCCTTTGGTATATACTCCCCAAAAACTGCCTGTCCTTACTACGGCCACAGTTATATTCACTTCAGTCAAAGTTCACAATTAATTATGTAGGTCTCTGGGAATTATGCATACTAAGGATATTTCACAGCCATTGTTTGGCAATTCCAATTTTAAGGTAGGTAAAACCTTGCTCTCAACACATTTTGAGAATACCTCCACACTGAAGGTCAGTGAGCTAGTAGAGCAGGGAAGGATGTGCTTGTTCTCTGATACATTGAGGAAATTTCATATATCACCAAAGTACACATTCTTTGTTTGTCAAATTAGGAATATGCTCACCACTTGGTTTGGATTGATTCAGTGGATATTAACCATGGAGAAACCTTCTTGAGCTTTAATTCCTAGCTGGGAAGCCTCATGCTGTTTGCAGGTTTAGTAGCGACTTTATATACAAATTGCACCCAGGTAAAGTAGATCATTCTCAATATTGATAGATACTTTCCTAACAACTGTTTTAATTGGGAACATCTTTGGGGAGGAATTTATACATATAGTGCCAATGATAAGCTTCAGCTAACGCAATACTATATTTTGTATACTGTGTACTTGACCCCTACTAAATTAAATAAAATGAGTAAGCTCCCAAATGATAAATGTTTCAGATGTGGTCAGGCACAAGGTTCTCTGTTACACATTTTCTGGGAATGTCCCCTGGTTGCTCCCCTATGGTCTCTAATTAAAGCTAGGGCGGATCCCTTATCAGGGGTACAAGAACTCTTTACCCAGCAGATGTGCTTGTTAGGGGATTACACAGTAGTGGATGGAGAGAAAGGTGGTATTTTATTAACCTAATTTCACTCACAGTGAAAAATTTAGTATTAAAGCATTGAAAGACCAACATCCTATCTCCTACCAAGAATGGCTTGCTAGTTTGTTTTATAATATAAGGATTGAGAAAACTATTGCTAGCTATAGGAATGCAATCTTCTGATACAATACAAAATGGGAGAAATCCCATGCTCTAATGATAATTGTTCCTTCATACTGACATAGGGGCAGGAACTCTTTATATCCTTTAGATTAGTGCATGACCCCTGATCTTTAAGTGATGGCACCCCATAGCACTCTTTCTTTCTGGTAGAGCTATAAGTATGACTCATATTACTATATTGAACTGGCTCATGGGGGTTTAGTGAGAGGGGTTTGGAGGGATAAGAAGGGGTTTTAGAGCACATTCTGTATGGGGGTGGGATAGGGGTGAGGGGGATTTATTGGACACTTATCCTCTGTATTGTATATGTATCTTGTACAATGTTTTATCCTCTGTAATGTACACTGCATTGGCTGTGTATGATAAAACTCAATAAAGTATATTTAATTCAAAAAATTATAAGCAAAATGTACATCTTCATAGAACATAGTATCAAAAGGAATTATGGGATACAGTGATTAAGGCCATAGAGGAAAGGGATGACAGGAAATTCTGGTCCTTGTAGCCAGAGGAACCTGTTCTTATAAAACTCAGACTGACACATATATTGAGCCATCGACTTGGGAAAAATACTTTATAGGATTTTTCAAAATATTAACACATTCAAGGAAGAAGAATTAGGGGAATTAAAGGAGGATTTAGGATGGTTTTGTGGCATCTGAGGTCAAGGAAACAATAGAATCATTTAAAAATAATAAAGCACCAGGCCCAGATAGTATTTCAATTGATTTTTATAAACTTAATATAGATTGGTGGTCAATTACTCAAGCTGACTTTTGTAACAAAGCAGCAGTGCATGCTTTCATACATGATTCTTGGCTTGGAAGTGTTATAATCCTAATTTATAAAAAGGGGTCTAGGATAGACCCAGCTAATTATAGACCAACTAGTCTTATGGATGTGATAGCAAAAGTTTATGCAAAATCCTACTAAATAGATTATTCGATATATTAAATCAACATGAGGTAATATCAGCATTTCAAGCAGGTTTTAAAAGAGTACTGGTACAAGGTATCAGGTTTTCGTATTTTCCATATAATAGAAAAATATTGTAAAATAAAGAATCAAGGATTATTTGTGGCTTTTGTTGACTTTTCTATGGCATTTTATACAATATTGAGAATATCATTATGGGAAAAGATGGAAGGAATGGAATAGATCATAACCTGATAGTTTTGATATGAAGACTCTATAGAAAAACGTGGTATCAAGTAAAGTAAATTTAAACTGAAATTAGTGTGAGACAGGGTTGGTCTTTGCTTCAGTGTTATTTAATTTACATATCAATGAGAGATTGCAACAATTAGATAACCACTTACATCATTGTTCTACTATACTACAGAAAAGGATTCCAGTCCTAGCATATGCCATTAATTTAGCAGTCTTATCCACTTTGAGGCTTGGTTTGCAGAGAACAATGGATAGATTAGATGCTGTCTGTAAAAAACATAATTTGAAACCTAATCCTATTAAAACTAAAATTGTGGTAATAGGCTGCAATAAGAGATTTAAAAAGCTAATGCTAGCACAAAATAAACTGGATTTTGTCTCGGAATTCCTATATTATGGGGTGCTTATAAATAATAATTGCAGATGGACTAAACATGTGGCATGGACAAGGAAAATAGAGCAGTTAAAGCTCACAGAAGATTTAACAACATATATGGGAGCTTGACATTAATTCCAATGTTAAAGTCTATTAATGGGAACATAATTAGTCAGGCTTCATATCTGGCAGAGGTTTGGGAATAGAGAAAGTAAGTAAAATAGAGATGTATTTAGGTAAGACTTACAAACAAATGTTGAGACTTCCACCAGGTACACCAAATACATTAGTAAGAACAGAAATAGGACAATTAAAATTTAAATACATAATACACAGTAGGATAACAAATTGCTGGGTTAATGTAGCCAGAGAAAATAAAGACTCAATTATTGGTAAAACTGTAAGGAAAAGGAAAACGTTATGCCCCATACAATAAGGAATGGTTATCGCCTGTGTATGGTTTGCTAGATATATACTATATATATATATATATATATATATATATATATATATATATATATATAAAGACAGTATGGCACAGTTGGTTAAGGCTCTGAGCTGCAACTCTAGAGACCTGGGTTTGAATCCCACAGCCCCTGGGTGCATACTGTATGACCCTGAGCAAGTCACTTAACTTCCTTGTACTCCCAGGTTGCACCTGCAAACAAGCTTTCAGCTTAGTGTGTCTCACCTGGTAAAATAATTGGTAAAAAAAAAATACTGTATGATCTAGTTATTTAAGAACATGGACTGAAATTAATATGCAACTTAGTCCAACCTATTGTAAAGAAAATTACAAAACATGTATAAAATTTTCAAAAGAAAAGGATCCAGAGGAAATAAAAGACTTAAGGTGGCCAGGTGGTTAGTTAAAAATACAAGGAACACAATTTGAAATTCTGTCTTAATGCTATTCAACAATCAGATCTCAGATTTATATTAACTAAGTTTAGATTTGAGGTCTTTTCATGTAATATACATGGAAATAGATACAAAAAGAAAGTGCAATTGGAACAGAGTGCAATTACACTCTGAAAGAAGAAGAAGAAGACCTTGTACATGTCATTTTTAAGTGTCCTTGGTATGCTAATTTGAGACATAAATATCTGGGCAATACCTGGGGGTGAATTTCCACCATGTATATCTTGTATCTACTATTTAACTCAGAAATCCATGAGGTCTTGAATAACCTAGCAGTGTTCCTGACAAAATTGTTAATATTAGAAAGAAATGCGATAACGATATCTCCTCCTTAATACAGAACAAAACTGAGTAGTACTTAATGGCTACAAATAAAATTGATGGGAACTATTTATGTATATAAATATATTTATGTATTATTATGTTATGATCATTATGTATTCTTGTATTGTGAGTATTGTAATCATGTTTTTAATAGATTTTCTTATTTGTAATGACAACTTGTTTTGTCTAATAAACTTTGGATTTGATTGCATTGGAGTCCAAATAAAGACAAACATTTGGAGTTAATCCCATAGCATAATAGATTTGAGTGGTACAGTCCAAGCCACTTAAATAGGATGCTCTTAAGCTGGACAGCCGCTTAAGCAGGATATTTCCTTGAAACACTTTTAGTGCTAGTGTTAAATATAGGTGTGATAGTTCCTTTAAGAGGGATATATTTAATGGTCAATTTTGGTTTGTTGGGATGTCTGACAGTGGAATTCTGCACCATTAAGTGGCTTTAGAGTAGATGCAAATTACAGTAATTAGCTGAAAACAATGAGAAGTGGCACATTAGATGAAAGTGTTTCACTGTGAGGCTTGCTTAGTTATCTGTGCCTTTGCCTTTGCTCCAAGATGTCAGGCCCATGCAATGAACTTAGTCTCACTGAGCAGGTTAGGGTTGTTGAAGCACTGAATGACTCAACCTGATTGCTGTCCTCCATAGCAGCTGAGTTTAAGATTTCAAAAAGTCAGGCAGGAGGATAAGCAAGAACTGGGTCTCTATTCTCACTGAATGGCATGTGAATTCAAATCCTGACATAAGGGAAAAGAGAGGGCAAAGACAACGATGTGGATATGTCCTCTTACTCTGGTTTTCACAAGTTCTGTAGAAAGGAGCTCAGATACTGTATCTGGCCCCATGCTAAAATCAAAGACAGATGATTTAGCTAAACAAATGGGGCATGTTGGGTTTGAGGCAACTGATGACAGTCTAGATGGAAGCAGCACCATCAAATCATTTTCAAAACAGAGCATGGTGAGAAACAGAATGTTGATGCAACAGCAGCAAGCTCCTGGGTAGCTGACGTCCTGACTGGTCTACTCTCTGGGTTTCCACCAGCTGAAGTATTTAATGCAGATGAGACAGGCTTGTATTTTTGTGGCTATCCTGACCATGGGCACTCCTTAATAGTCAAGATTTAGTGGGTGGCAAGAAGGCTAAAGACAGAATTTCAGTCATGTAATATGCAAATCAAATAGGGACAGAAAAGCTGAAACTACTGGCTATCGGTAAGAGCAAATGCCCCAGATGTTTACCAAAAGATCTTAAAACTCTTCCTGTGACATACACAAGCTAGCTTAATGCTTGATGACTGGCTCAATTTTTCAGGAGTGGCTCTTAACATGGGATTCAGAGCTCCATAGGAAAAGTGTAAAATTCTCCTTCTTGTGGGTAACTGTTCTGCCCACCCCATGAGCTTGCTCGCCAATTGAAATTTATTGCTTACAGTATGTTTTTACCCCAAACACCACTAGCATAATTCAGCCAATGGACATGGAGGTCATTAAGAATCTAAAGGGCCACTACAGATTGTACATTGCTGGCAAAATCATCACTACAATTGATGAGGGGAGTCCACTCATGCTGCTCAAATTGCCATAAAGTAAATCTATTGGATGCTATTTACATTATCTATCGGGCATGGCAAGCTGTAAAACCATTAACAATAGAGCACAGCTGGCTTCTTTGGCTTCAATGAGCCACAAGAAGAAATTTTGTGACTGGGCTGGAGGATGTCACAATTCCGTCCTTCATGAACTCTCTGATGTTCACAGAGTTCATGGAGATGGACTCTGATGAGCTGACCATAGGGAGCTCAGTGAGTCAGGTGTTGTGACCGCTGTGGTTGGTGAAACTGGAGGACTGCTTGAGGATGAAGGTGATGACATCTCTGATACCGAATCTGTAGTTTTGCTAGTGATGCTCTAAGCAGACTGTGTTCAGCCATGCTATGGTGTGAGCAGAATGGGAAAATACAGACGTGGGGTCTCTGTCTGAAGTGGAGTTAATGATCCAAGAACATGCCACACTGGAAAAAAAAGAAAAAATTACAGATTTTTCAGCTCCTCCAGTGCATCAGCCTCTTCACCAGAACTCGTCGAACAAGTACCAACTACTTCAGTAACTGCACCCTCCCAACTTGATACCCAATGTACCCAATGTTCACTGAGTATGCTCAGTTTGCACAGTTTGATGATGGAGACGAAGGAGGGAGTAATGAAAAGACATTTACAGTGCTCTAAAAAACACTATCACTGTCACAAGCACAAACAATACCTCACTGTCTCAAGCATTAAAAAATGAAAAATTTAAAACATACAGACTGAGTGTCACAACTGTCATTGCAGTACAGTACTGTACCAGCAATTTTATCAGCACAGTACACTGACTAGAGCTCCGTGTACATCCGAATCAAGTCTCCACGAGGGTCGGTCTGCAACTTCTGTTTGCTGGGATGGTCGGTTAAGTGGGATGATTTGCAATCCACCATGCCAACCCACTTAAGTGACTTCTACTGTATAGTATCATTTGGGAATGATCTTTAGTTGAATCACTTGCCCTCTTGTGTTTTTGCACACCACATGTGTGAACCTGAGGCAGTCCTCTTAGGTCTGTTGGCCAATATCTTATCCCAGGGTTTTCTAATTCTCTAAGGTGCAGTACAAGGTATACCATCAAGATCATGTTGGAATGTCAGTGCAGTGAAATGCACTCTGACAAAGTGAGCATGACTGAAAACAGCTACATGGATATAACAGCATGGATGTGAAAGTATTGTACATGTAGTTGTTTTCACTCATGTTGACTAGTTCAAGTCTACTAGTGTGTGTTGCCTACCCATGCTGGCAGTGTAGCACACAGGTTAGCTTCAGATCTGGGTTTGATTCTGACAGGTTCCAATTTTTTGTGCCTGCCATTGTGTAAATCTGCCCCTACTTTCTCCTCTCGGTTGCAACCCTTGAGTTACAATAGTAAATTGCCCCCAACTTTCTCCCTCCCTGAGTTGCATCCCTTCCCCTGAGTTACAATAGTAAATCCAACCCTGACAACATTACAATCACACATAAGTAGCGTAATAATAAAACTGAGACATCAGGATCAAACACAATTACCATTAGAATTTCAGACATATCATAGTACAGTTACAGGTCATTCACATTAATGACTTGCAGTCCCCCCACCAACATGCATGTATGGATTCACAGAGCAAACAGGTAAGAGAAGAAAATATAAGCAGTAAAGGGAATGGGAAACACTGCTGCAAAAATGGCTAGTAAGTGGGGATGGAAGGTCATAGAGGTGGGGAGGGCTACCCTGGTGAGCACTTTCAATGGGTCAACACCATAAGCCAGTCTTTGAAGTGAGACTTGAAGATGGGGTTGGTGTTTGATGAATGGAGTGTTGCAGGAATACTATTCCACAGATTGAGGGCCGCAACTGAGAGGGCTTTCCCACCAATATAGGTTGAGACTCTCAGGACCTCGGGGAGGGACAGCAGATGATCGTAGGCTCCTGGGTATTGTTATGCCTGGGTTATGCTCCTATCATCCCACATACACCTCGAATAACCTCACATTGTATTCCTGGTCTATTGTACTGTGATACTGCTATTTTGTGCTCACATATAGATATGGGCTCATATCATATAAGTTTGAGTGCTAGGAAAGTGCTTTTCTGCTAATATATGATAATATGTGTCATGCATGGTTCATTATACCTCACTGTAATATATTTATATAGATTAGTTTGTCTTTCATAGATTTTCCATATATAATCTACCTAATTACTGATATGATGACTCTGAGGATCATCAGTGATTATTGTATACTTGTATTCTCAGATGGTTGTATGTAGTGTGTGTTTTACACTCAGGCAGATATGTAATAGGAACCTGTTGGCAGTTCTCTTTGTCTAAGCAATATGACACAGAGAGAAAGCCTTTGTTATGTCTCTTTGTTTTACATGTATGCAAGCAAGAAATGCCATATGTAGTTTGAACCTGTCAGCATTTCTTTTGTCTAAGCTATAATGCTAATGGAAGCATATTCTGTCTCATTTGGTACTCATTAGGTACTCATTAGTATTCTGTCTCCTAAGTCATTATCCAATAGAGAATGACTTAGGACCAACACATATTGTTTCTAATATCTGTAACTATGTTGTAATCTCTGATGCTATGCTGTTATCTGTAGTATATAGTTGTCCGCAACCCATTGTAGCTCGTCTAGATACTACTAGTTTGGCTCTAGACAGATTAGTACTCTAGGAGAGCAGGAGAGGGAGACAAGACCTTAGAGAACCTAAGATCTACAGTCCTGGAGATTATGTACATTCTTCAGGCTAGTGGTGAGAGACCCATCTCCCTTGTGATTTTCTCTGTCACATGCTTGGCATAAGTAGTATGATAAACATTATCAGCATTCCTTGCTTGTTTACTGAATGTTTCTTGGCAGGCTCTGAGACACAAGAATCAGTATTATTTTATTTACCTACACACCAAGAGTGTTTAGATTACATAAATGGCAACTGCAAGGAGGAGTCTGGATGTTTGCCAAGTTTCTTTTAATTTCCTCTGTAAATTACAACACTGGGCAACAGATCTCAGTATTAAACAAGCCGAGAGTGCCTTATGTTTAAATGTTCAGTCTGATGTGTGTTCCACAGTGCAGACAAAACCTCTTGGCAGATATTCAGTTTCCATGTAATGAATTGTTGTATTTTTGTTGTTTTTTTCTATTCTTTCTCTGTGGAAACACCACTGTAAAGGAATATGAAACAGACATATAGACTGCTTTCTTGTGGATTCAACTCCTAATGTGTATATACTCATCTAGTAGTTCACATATGCCAAAGGCTGTTTGTGTCCTGTCATGAACTTTGGTTGCAAACAAAGTTTTGGATCCACAGACAGCTAAGGGTTTCTTATCTTATATGACTTGTTGAAATATATCAGTACTGAGTTGAGGCTGGATGCCTTAACACACCAAACTGCTTATGGTGGTAGGTGTGGTTTTGCTGAGGTAGCAGAATCCAGTGGTAGTCCTTTAGGATATCATTGCCCAATACGGGAATTAAAAAATGGTACCAATGACCCCTAAGGATTATTAATTGCAACTTTGTTCAATTGTTTTGATGCTGTTCTTAATGAAATATCTGTTTTGAATCTGATTATATTGCTTGCAAAATGTAGAATGCTGCTTTCAAGCAGGAAATTTGTTTGAAATGGGCTTCTCATACAGAGAAGATAATTGTGCTCCAGTCTCAATTGCTGGAGTCTCTCCATCTAGAAAATGAGTATCCATTAATGAGAGAAGCAGAATAGACCTGCATGCCTCAAGAGATAATGTTGAAAAGGCAAAACTTATTAGTAAATAAGTTTTTCAAATGAATGGTGTTCTGGCTAGCAACACTGATTCCTTACATTTTGAAAACAAGGAACTTAGGTATGATAAGTCTGAGTAATTACCGAAAGAGTTGACATGCTGGTGTTTCAACACCAGACCTTGATAGAACAGCGTGATTCAGTATGTTTTAATTACAGCAGACTTGAAATGAAAGTTTTCAATATAAATCAGGACACAGTTTCTGTTGATAAAAAGCAAGTTTTACAAGATGAGAATGTCTTGCACTCTGAAAACAATGCACTTTGCAGTGTGCCAACTCCTTTATCTGAGCAGTTAGAATGTAGGAGTAAAA
This sequence comes from Neoceratodus forsteri, assembly GCA_016271365.2. Taxonomy (NCBI): domain Eukaryota; kingdom Metazoa; phylum Chordata; order Ceratodontiformes; family Ceratodontidae; genus Neoceratodus; species Neoceratodus forsteri. Next base: position 1,027,108,516 of record CM028129.1, read on the forward strand.
GTCAGATATGGCGAACTTGAGCCGTCAGTCAGAGGTATTGGCAGAGCATACTAACTTAATGCCCAAAGACCTTGCCTCTTCTCATACTGAAGAGTTTGATTTTGAACACTCATGGTATGCTGTGGGGTGGACTACAGCAAAGGCTAGCCACTTGTTTTCTGTGATTCACAAATGGAGAATTGTTAGAGTCTCAAAATGGTGGACACACACATGTCATCAGGTTGCATCCTTATACCATCCAAAAGATGGCCACTCATGGTCATGTGATGATGGTCATAATACAGTAACCCAAGATGCCCATGAGATAATCCAAAGAGCCGACCACCACACCATGGAGGGTCGATCCTGAGTCACAGGTACCTGTGATTGCTGCCATAACTAAACAAAACAAACTAGAGTTTTTGGTGTGATTAAAAATGTTATCAGTAACACTGGTGTTTCTGAGGGACAGAAGAGTCTCATTAAAATGATGTTGACGTACTTTTGAATAAGGCTGATATGCACTCTGTCATGAAGTCAGCGTCTGATGCTGCAGAAACAGCTTATGTTTGCTGTATTAGCATGGCCTTGGTTAAAGAACACATTGCAGTTAATTACATGAAAGGTTGTTTTGTTTCCTATGCAATTTAGCATCAGCTTTCCCTGAGAAGACTGAATGTACTGATTTTCCTATGCAGTGCATTAATACCTTAAGCTGCAACATTAAAAACAATGTTGCTACCATCCAGCAATGTTCCAGTGGGAAACCCACTTTACATTTGATGGGAGAGGGACAACCCTGATTCTGAAGCCCTTGGCTGTGATATTTTCTGTATCACAGGCCAGGTGGGGAGGGGTTACAGATTTGATTTCTGAACCTGAGTTGACAACTGTCCCAGTACTATTTTCACCCTGATGGCTACTGAACCACAGTCCATAGCTGGAGAACTATGTACAGCTTGCACAACACTTTTCTCCGTTGTGCAGGCACCCTTGATAGTTCCAGTGCTGCCTGCACATGATGCAGAACCTCCTCATCAGCGACACCTGGATCATTCTGCTGTGGCTGCAATAGCGGCACAAGCCAGGATGGTCTGGGTTATTCCCAGTACTGACAACAGCAGGCACCTCTTACAAGAAGGTATAAGGTATCCTAATATTGATATCATTGTCTTTTCTTTTGGGATCACTGAACATGGCCCCAGCATTGGTTAATCCTAACACAGTTTCAGGGCATTATTTTAAAACTGCCACGTCAGATAAAGCAATCTCAGTAGTTTTAGCCCAAACATACAATGGACATATCAGACCCATTGCTTATGCATCCCAGATGCTTGCTCGACTGGAGCTGAATACTACCTTTGTGAAAGGAATCTTTGGCTACATACTGGGCAGTGAGATTCTTTATGTACATAATTAGATATGCACCCATTGTGCTGCATTCCAATCATTTGCCATCTAACGCTCTGCTGTCAGACAGAGTAAAAGATGATTCTGTATCCAATGCCAGATTTACACACTGGTCTCTCATTTTACAGGATCATGACATCACTGTCCTTCCTATCAAAACTTTATCCTTGTTAGCCCATATCCTACAGTTTACAGGAGAGACCCATGATTGTTCACTCCAACCCCTGACCTATCTGTGCCAGTGCCCTTTCTGACAGAACCCCAGAACATGTCGAAAGACAACACTGTGTGTCATGTTTTGACTGATGACTCAGCCACACATACTGTACTAATGAGGGTCATGTAGCAGGGTTTGGAATTATTTTACATTCTGGTGATGACAGAGTGTGCATAGCAGGTAATTAAATCATCTTACATGTATGATTCACAGGCAATGTTAAACACACCAGGCAAATAAAATGAAAAGCAAGGAGGCGAGGAGTCTCTAATTACCACAAATATTTGTTGATGGTTTAGGCAGCTGGAACATCCTTGAGAAAGAACAGCTTGTGTTAAGAATGGAATAAAGATTTTTCCTTATGTAAAATGATACCAGCACTCCATGCAAGGGTTAAGTGTTGCAGTCTGACAAAATGGCCTTGATCTAAAAGATTGCAGATACAATGTTTTATTACAGTTTCTAACTGGGTCTGTTTCTCTGTAAATTAAATTTCTTTGGGAAAGAAAACAAACTTCTGTTCCAGTACTCTATAGTATCACTGAGAATACAGTGACTTGCTTGTGTACAACACAGCACTAACCAGTTTAAATGTTGTACATTCATAAGGTTTGAGCATATCATAAAATGTGAACCTTATGCTTCAAAAAGAAGGACCCTTATTTGAGGGCAGTGTATAGGTTCCTAACAAATGAACAAGGAATAACTTCCAGAAACAACTCCTATAAGAAAGTGAAAATGACATTCACCTATCCAGTGATGGCCTACTCATTTGGAATATCACTGCTGTGACACTCATGAAAGTTACAGGTAATTCCTGAACACCTGAGAGTAGATTTTATCTACTGTGCCAAGTACATGATACTCCCAATTGGTAGAAACCAGTGAGTCAGTAAAAACACTAGACAGACTGAAATCCTCTGTCTTATGGCCACATATGAGAAAAGATGTAGAACACTACATTAGTAACCGCTTTATCTATGCACAGAATAATCCTATACCAGCTAGGAAAATACAATAAGGCCCTGGAGCAATATCCAGTTTGACTACATTGGCCTTATGCCAACCACTAACAACAACTAGTTTGCACTGGTGATCACTGACCTATTTTCCAAACAGTTTAATGCTATCCCAAAACAAAACAACACAGTCAAAGTGATTCCAAATGTCTTGGTAAACCAGCTATTTACCAGGTAGGGCTTACCCTAAAGGTAAATTCTGATTAAAGGGATCTGGCTTTATAGCCCACGTAATGCAGGAAATTCTGGATCTGTTATGGGTAAAACAAAAGTTATATATCCTTTACCACCCACAGTCATCAGAACAGGTGGAATGTGCTAACAGGCAGATCAAAGTTATGTTATCCAAACTTGTTCAGAAAACCGAAAAGGACTGGAATTCATTATTGCCTTTACTCCTTATGGCAATAAGAGGGACAACGCCTGCAGGTACACAGCATATCCTCTTTTGAAATCATGACCGGATGGTCCATGAGACTCCCAGAACATTTACTTCTGGACCTGTACTGCCACTGCTGATGGACCATCAGTAGAAAACATAGAAAGATAGAATTTGAAGGCAGATAAGGACCACTTGGCCCACCTAGTCTGCCCATTTCCTACCTAATGCATAGGCTGCAGATCCAAGTTAACCAATAGCCTACTCTCCTATCCCCACTAGAATTGCCTTATGTCTGTCCCATGCATTCTTGAATTCCTCCACTGTTTTGAGCCCACTACTCTCAGGAAGTCTTACATGAATCCACAACCTTCTCAATGAAAAGTACTTTCTCACATTACTTTTGAGCCATCCCCCTCTATCTTCAAATTGTGCCCCTGTTCTTGCACATCTCTTTTCTGAAAGATGCTACCATCTTAGACTTTGTTATTCCCTTGATGTACTTGAAAGTTTCTATCATGTCCTCACTCTCCCTCCTCTCCTCAAGTGTATACATATTAAGCTTCTTTAATCTCTTCATATGTCTTCTGGTGCAGACCCTGCACCATTTTAGTGCCTCCTCTGGACAGCCTCCATCCTGTATATGTCTTTGTGGAGATGGGATTCCAGAACTGGATGTAGAACTCCAGATGGGTTCTCACCAACTGTCTGTACAAAGGGATAACAACTTCTTATTTTCTACTGGTGATGCCTCCCATATGCATCCCAGTATTCCCACCAGCTCTTCTTACTGCCTACTCACATTGCTTGCCCACCTAAGGTCATTTGATATGACTACCCCCAGGTCCCTTTCCATTTCTGCAGTTGTTATTATCTCACCCTCCCCTTGTGTACTCTTCCCTGGATTTTTGTTTCCAGGTGCAATACTTTGCACTTCTTCGCATTGAATCTAACCTGCCATATATTTGACCATTCATCCAACTTTGCCAAGTCCCTTGCATCCTCTCCACCGCATCATCTGTATCAATCCTATTGTAGATCATTGTGTCATCTGCAAAGAGACATACTTTTCTTTCCAGTCCCTCTGCAATGCCACTTATTAAGACATTAAAGAGGATCACTCCCAGTACTGAACCCTGTGTGCCCCACTAGTAACCCCTTTCTTCAGAGTAAACTCTGTTTACTATTACCCTCTGATCCTGTTGTCCAGCCAATTTTTAACCCAGGCCACCACCTTGGGACCCACTCCAAGGTTGGCTAACTTGTATATTAATCTTTGTGTGGGACTGTGTCAAATGTCTTGCTAAAGTCTAGGTAGGTCATGTCCACTGCCCCTCCCTGGTCTACCACATTGGTCACCCAGTCAAAGAATCTATTAGATTCATTTGACATGACCTTCCTGCTGTGAAACCATGCTGCCTTGGGTCCTGTGCCCCACTGTCCTCTAGAAATTCAACAGTTCTTTCCTTTAGAAGTGATTCCATAATTTTCCTACCACTGAGGTCAAACTAACAGGTCTGTAGTTTCCTGCCTCTGTCTTGCTCCCACTTTTGTGAAGGGAATCACATCTGCCTCCTCCAGTCCTCCAGTACTACACTGTTCTCCCATGATTTGTTAAAGGGAGGTCAGTAGTGTCACTAATTCTACCCTTAGTCCTTTTAGAATTCTTGGGTGAATCATGTCAGGCTCCACTACTTTGTCCACTTTCTGTTTTAAGAGTTTTTTCAGAACCCTTTCTTCTGTGAATGGACTGGAATTGACCTCCTACCAAGAGTGCTTCTATTCTTTGATTTAGGTACCTCCCCTCCTCTTCTTTTGAATACTGAGCAAAGTATTCATTCAGCATCCCTGCTTTTTCACTGTCATCCTCTGCCCACCTTCCTGTCCCTTTAGTAAGCCTCACTATCCCTTCCTTCATCTTTCTTCACTCCTTAATATACCAATAAAAGGTTTTATCCTCCTTCTTAACTGAGTTGGCTATCTTTCATCAGTTTGGGCTTTTCTATTCTGACTGCCTTCCTCACTTCCTTCTGCTTTAGCTGGTACAGTTATCTGTCCTGCTCCTTCTGTGTTTCCTTATACTTCCTGACTGCTACCTTTTCTCCTTAACCTTCTCCGCCACCTCTTTTGAGAACCATAGTTTTTTTCCTTTGTTTTGCTTTTGTTGATTTGCTTCACACAAAGGCATGTTGTCTCTGTGATGGCTTGTTTGATTTTCCCTATTGTTCCTCCATCCCTCCTTCTTGTCAGTTTGCTAACTGAGGCACTCTCCCATTTTCCCAAAGTCAGCTATCCTAAAGTCTAACACTCTTGCTTTTGTATGGCTCAACTCTATGGATGTATTTATTGTGAACCACACTGTTCAGTGATCACTTGTTCCCAGATGGCTACCAACTTCATGAAGTGAAAATGACTATTAAAAGGCTAAGGCTGACTATGAATTGACACTTGCATCTAAAACTTTGAATGTGAACAAATATGCCATCATGCATTTGGGAAGGCAAAATCTGAACAGATCTTAAAAGATGATCGACAAAACATTACCGACTACTAGTGAGGAGCAAGACTTAGGGATAATAACTTCTGACCTCCAATTCAGTTCACACTGTAATGCTGTCACTAAAAGCTAATCAAAATCTAAACTGCATTTTAAGACATATCAAAAGTAGGGACAAAAAGTCATCATTCCCTTGTACCAAGCATTGGTACAGCCCCACTAGAGTATGGAGCCCAAGTTTGGGCCCTGATATAAGAGAGGTGACATTTTAAAGCTGGAGAAAATACAGAGAAGAGCTACAAAATTATTAAAGAGATATAGGAACATGACATATTCTAAGAGACTTAGGGACTGGATATGTTCACCTTGCAATATAGGAGATTAAAGGGATAAGTGTATGATTTTTAAGGCATTATATGAAACTACAGTGTGGTCTGATTGTGGCCTTATATTAAAAGAATGTTCATAGAGCATTAGGGATACCATCTTCAATTAGTTGCAGACAAATGGAATTTCTTAAAGAGGAAACATTGGTTTTGCCAAAGAGTGGTGAATTTGTGAACAGGTTACGTAGTGCACTGATTCTAAGTAGTTCAATGGAATTATTCAACAATAGATTAGATGGATTTTGTTTAAATAAATATGGGACAGTTTAATTTATGGCAAGCAGTTAAGGGATGCAAGTCTATTATGCTTGAAAATCCTATGAAACTCAACTCACAGATGACTCCATTATTGACTGGATCCTCCTCATGCCCCCACTGGATTGTTTCTGCTACTACCCTAGCTGCCTGGTACTCTGCCACCTTTCAGTGACCATCATATAGTCCACTGCATTCATAAGAGCACCTGCACTGCAACCTCACCAAAGTTTGTATGGTGTAGGTCACCCAAGTCTCTGGAACTCCCTCCCTCCCTTCCCTATTGGATGATCTTTTGGCCACTGACTGGTCAGCACTCACATTATCCACCAATGTAATCTTGCTCTAACCTCACTGAAGCCTAAATTCATTGCAACATGGGAAAACATTCCCTTTAAGAAGTCTTATGCCTGCATGTCGCACTTCCCTGGATCCCAGCTCCCAGCTATCCACCTACAGTACCTTGATTCTTCTTTGCTCTCCCTTTCCATTCTGGCTTACACAAACACTATTTGATCATCTCCTCCATCATTTGGATCATAGACTGCATGCTAATAAGCATGTATGAGGACCTGTTCTCAGTGACCATTTTAATAAACCCAGCAAAGGCCTTCAGTACTGTCCTCAAAATGATGTTGCTAGTGCTTGAATATGCAGTTGTAGTCTACAGTACTGTCCCAAAGTTTACACTTGCCAGGCAGGACCACATTTTTCATTCCTTATGCTACTTTTCCTTAGTGTTCCATCTCTCACCCATCACTGCTCTCTATGTAAATCTCTCTTCCCTATGTAGAAGTATGACATCTCTCATGTTGTTCCTCCTTCCACACTAAATAATGGCTTGCCACTGTTTCTACTTTATCTCTCCTCGACCGCCATCCCATCCTCCTACTCTCTAATCATCCAATGCTCATTTCTTTCATCCCTCACTGCAAATACTGTATGTAGCAGGCCAGTCTGCTTTCTCTATCCAGCTTTCAATACTGGGGAGCAACATCCTTCTATCCATCTCTCACCTTCCTGCACTCTCTCAAACCACTGTTACTTGCACACTTCCCAAATGCATGCTTCTGCAGTTTGTCATTCTTCTCTCTCCACATTGCAGCAACCCATGCCCTAGTCGCCCTTATCTACCCATTTTACTTTTACTCTTTTGTATAGCTTTGCACTCAGTATACACCACAATTTGAATTGTATTCCACCATGATTCTGTCAAATAGGCCATACATAGACTGCACACTCTCCTAGCTATTACTCTTGCTACCCCAAACATATGTATTTTCACACTTTCTATATTGCTTTTCTTTTCAGGAATTAATTACTTATGCCTGGCTTTATTTGCTCATGTATATGCACCACTGCTGTCACTATATACATTATTACTGTATCACCTGCTGCTGTATCTTGTCCCCTGGGATACACCTGAAATGAGCTCAGGCTCAGTGTACCTATCCCAGTCACCAAATTCTAAATAAACACACGTATATATACAGTATATATATATTTACCTAAATTAAAAAGGATGCAGCACACAGGAGCTGGATACAAATCAAGTACAATATTTATTCAGGCAAAATGACAAATCATAGCAAACTCTGCTCCCAAATACAGCAAATATACAGACGGTGATACCTCAGTGCTTCGACTCTATAAATGAGTCTTCTCATGGGGTCATATATATTTATCTTGGTTTGTTTTACCGGAAGAAGGCTCCAGTGAACAAAGTTCATTTACAAGGAAGTCCTGGTCAGGACAAGCAGGTTAAAATACAAATAACATCATTTTTGAGCTGTGTTTTACAGAGTACAGAGGTACAGAAATAACAAGTTCACAGCCATAAAAATCAAACTCAAGTCAGAGCCAATATGCCTGCAAAATGATTTTAGTGAATGTTCATGATGTCAGGAATTAGTACGGTGTTGTGTTGTTAAAGGTTCTATTTAAAATTAGTCATATTGCATGTTATATGACATACAGTGTCATATAGAAGAGACAGTAGCAGTCCGTTTAATGTGACACATCCTCAGCATACAAGGAAGCTTGTAAAGTTACAACTGCCAATAAAGGTAATGTAAAATATACAGTAACATCAAACCTGTTATTGCCACCTTAAAGGCATATTTTCAACAGTTGGTTAGTACATGTGATTATATAAAAAAGCTTTACATAAAAGAAGCAACAGTGTCCTAATTTCCATCTAAGGCTGCAGGTGAGATCTGCTTATGGCTGAACTGCTGTGGGACATGATTTTTGCACCAGAGAACACCCAGTAACTTTGCTACCTAAACTGTGACTAAGACTGTTATATTTGTTTCTGTCCTATGTGTCTCTGTACCTGTAATCATCATTTCCAGCAGCTAAACTGTGACTGAGACTGTTATATCTGCCTGCTATCCTATGTGTCTCTGTACCTGCAATCATCATTTCCAGCAGCTGGTGAAAGGACTGGCAGACTGAGTTAACGAGGGGCAGGAAACTGCACTCCTCATAAGTCTGAGCCACCCAATGAAAGGGAAGAAGCAGCAGTGTTCTGGTTTCCATCTATGGCTGCAGGTGAGTACTGCTTATGGCTGAACTGTTGTGGGACATGATTTCTGCACCTGAGCACAGCTGGTAACTTTTCTGCCTGAACTGTGACTGAGACTGTTATTTTGCCTGCTATCCTACATGTGCGTGTCTGTAATCATCATTTCCAGCAGCTGGTGAAAGGACTCGGGGCAGACTGAGTTAATGAGGGGCAGGTAACTGCACCTCAGAAGCTGTAGCCACCCCATGGCATGAGAGCTGTGGCATGAGCATGAGTGGCAGTGAAAATGTTTGAGAAGGAAGCATTGGTGGGTAGAGTATATTACATATTGCAAGTGTGCAAGTTTAAAGTGAATGGTATAAAAAATAAGGATAGTACATTTAGGTTGGGTAAATACTCTTGTTTGAAAGTTTTAAATTTTAAGGCAGTTTAAGTATTTATATCATATAAGCTGGAATCATTTAATGTCAACTAGTGAACAACAGGCAACCTGAATCAATATGCATATTGCCATTTTAATATGGAGTTAGATGTTGCTAGGGTTTATTCTGACAGGCACACCTGTACTGCTTTTACTAACAGCAGCTTTGGTAAGGGAATCACTTACCTCTCAATTGATAGCTTGATATACCGTAGCTGAAAGAAAGTACATATGTTAGAGGAGAAATGCTTTATAAATAAAAGGAGAAGAATTATAAAAATAATTCTTTTAACAAAAACGGATATCTTTGGGAGCAGATTTGGGTCTAAAAGATTATTTGCAGCACTTTGTTAGCACAAAGTGGAGACACAGAAACACATCCTGACCAAAGAAGAATGAGGGATATTAGTAATCCATGAAAATGTGTTTAGTCTGGTAAATAAAATAGATGAATATAAAATATAGTTTGCAGAAGAAAGACCAGATGTACTTACAATATCAGAGTCCTGGTTATATCAAGGAATCAAGGATGAAGAAATACAATTGAATGGTTATGGGAAACAAAGCACAGACAGAGGAAGAAGGGGAGTGATGCTTTGTATTAAAAACAGTTTGGGCCTTCAAAACTTATAAAACAGAGAGTTTAGGGGCATGAAATGTTTGTTAGTAGAGTTAATATCTGTTAAAGGTAATGTTGCTGTAGATGTGATATATGCCTCCCAGAACTAAAGTGAAACAGTTTGACACCCTGACTGACAAATTAATTGATAAAGTGAAAGGACAAACATTGATGCTGACAGGATATGCTGATTGGGCTCAAGAGAGAAGTCAAAAACTAAAAGAAGGTCTAGAAGTTTTGGGGTTGGAACAAATAACTCAAAGTCCCCTAAGATGCTCTAATAACATGGACTAGGATCTATCCTTTATCTGATTTTTGTTTCTCAGGGCATAATTGTTAAGGACTGGGAGATAATGCCCTTAAATACAAGAGATCATAGCCCTATTAAATGCACAGTAGAGCTGCCAAAAAAACAACAACAGAATCTTATTGGATTAAAGACTTAAAAAAAAATTAACTGGAGACCTATAGAAATAGCCTGATAAATATAAATGGGATAGATCACTTTTAATTCCCAATTTGAACTTACTGCAACAGTCCAGGAATTTACTAACTCTCTAGAAAAACTTATAAATCAACACACACCTAAAATCTTAAGAAATGAAAGGGGGAATGTGTTAAGTTAACCGATTAACTTAAAGCCCAACTTAGAATTAGGAATTGTCTTTGGAAAAGCAAAATAACTAAAATGATGAGGATTGGATTATGTTTAAACACTGGAGAAATAAATATGCAAAAGATTATAACATTGGCAAAAGAACATTATAACCTAAATAACATAAATAAAGCAAAAGACCCTACAACATTTTGAAGCTGAGTTAACAACTTAAAAACTTGATCAAAACATGAGCACCAATCAAACTGATGAATAATAACATACTGATAGAGGACCATTTATAGGTAATAAACATCTTTAATGAATATTTTACAAGCTGCCAAATTTAAAATTACAAGATTCAGAGATAAAACATCTGAAATCTCTATACCTAAGATAACTGAGAACATGAGTAAGACTACAGAAAGCAAATATAAGGAAACTTCTGCATCCATATTTAGATTTAGAAAGCTACTGGTTAAGGATGTGGAGAAAGCACTATGGAATTTGAATCTGTATAAAGGCTAGGGCCCAGATGGTATTGAGGCCAGGTTTTAAGACTGGTGGCAGACATTTTGGCTCAAATAATAACTCATTTATTTATTTGAAGCTTATGTAGTTCCTCCTTTCCTGAGATATGGAAGGTGGGGAAAATTGTTCCTTATTTAAAAGGGTAATAGTACTACTCCATCAAACTACAGGATAATAGCCCTGCTATCAGTCTTATCAAATGTCCTAGAAAACAAGTGCACCATGAACTCTACTAGTATCTAGAACAAATTGAATTTCTATCAGACTCCCAGCATGGATCCAGACCTGAGAGGTTCACGGACACTGCCCTAGTAAACTTTAACAAGCTGGTAACAGCACCTTTAAATTTAGGGAGGAGTACTGAGGCAGTGTTCATGGACCCTCAGTAAGGCTTTTGATATTGTTGATTAAGAATTGTTGCTAAAGAGATTATATGAGATCATGGTCCATGAGGAGATGCCACAATAGTTCACGTCCTATTTTTCTGAAAGATACCATGCATGATGTATGGGACCACAATTTCAAGTTCAGAGGAAGTGAAACAAGGAGTCACACAAGGCTCAATATTGGGTCCATTAATGTTTAACATTCATTTTAATGATCTGACAAAGAAAATCATTAATAGTGTGATCCAGCTGTACACAGATGATACAGTGCTGGTGTCATCTGAGACAGCCATGCCTCCCTGGAGCATCATCTCCAGACAGACATTGCCTCTTTAGAACAATGGTTCAGGGACTCTGGATTATTGCTTAATGCTAAAATTACCAAGAGTATTATGTTCACACTAAGTACTCATGTAAAATATAAGCTTGGGTTAAACTTAAACTCCTAGATGGAACTCAAACAACCAATGTCAAAAACTACAAGTATCTTGGAGTCTTACTCAGATCACATAGCCTCATTGATAAAAAGGATTAATCAACTATTGGGGCTTTAAGGAGGGTATCAGGTTGCTTTACAGTAGAAATAAGGAAAAACTGGTGAGACAATTGTTAATTCTAGTTTGGGAATAGGTTTCCTATGTACATGAATTCAACATGAGCATCCCTAAGAAAGATAGACCAGGTGTACTATAGATTATCAAAGTTCACAGCAAAACTCATCATGAATACACCATTGTAAAATCTACAAAATGTTAGATGGGTTACAACCTGAAAAGAAAGGACAGTATACATGGTCGACACAGTGTCATAAATGAATATACCCTCAAGGGAAACATCCACTGAGAAATTTGGTAACATTTGAACTGGCATGTATAAAGAAAATGAACTTCATGCTAATACTAGGTTCATACTAAGTAAGAATTGAACATGAAGGCCTAAAGCCCATTTGTGTTTCAGCTTCATTTGTAATGCCTTAAATTGGTGCCATCAATAATGTATTTATCTAATTTACTTTTGAACAGATCCTTAGTTTCTGCCAATATGATGTCCAATGGCAACAAGTTCCACACATTTATCACTGTAACAGTGTATGAATATTTTTTAACTCTATCCCAACTGTGACTCCTTATTCTAACTGCTAGCTTTAACTTGCTGCCTGGAGCGATGAATTCACACTGCACTTCTTCCTACTGACTGCAATGTTTAATACTGTATTGTAATACCTGTTTTTGGTATTGTTGTCTTACAATGTCCCTGTGTTCTGGTCACTTTATATTAACTCTTCACTACTATTTGCCTGATGAAATCTGATGCTTGTAAAGTCCCTGTGCTAATTCTATGTAATGTAATCCTCCACTTGTATTTGCTGATGTTCATGTATATACCTTGTAATGTACCTTGTAATCTCCTGGTCACACCTGAAAATAGGCACTTGGCTGTCTAGTGTGCTTACCTGGTTAACAAAAGCAAATAAATAAATAAATAAACCTTTGTTGTGAACCTCTTCCCTTTAATTTGTAATGGGTGTCCCCTGGTTTCCATGTTACTATCTTTGAAAGTTATGTCTAAATCGCACATCAGTCTCGGGTCTTGGAGTACATAGTACAAAAAGAATATCACCACATGCTCTGCATAATTCCAGAGACATAAGTCGCAGTAAGAGTAATCTATCAGCATAGGGTATATTGCTATAACCATCCACCATTTTTGTAAAGCGGCACTGTACTTGTTCCAGCTTCTTTCTTTGTGAGATTATGTAGGCGTTCCAAATCTGGGATGAGTATTCCAGGTGTGGTCAAACATATGCACTATATAGGGGATAAGAACACCGCTAGATCTTGATACAATATTTTTCTTTATGGACCACATTACCCTGTTGGCCCTATTTGTAGCTTCCTTAACTTGTTTTTGTGTGCTTAAATTGTTACCTATATATATGTATATATATACACCCAGGTCCTTTTCACCATCAGTTTTACTAAGTGTTGCATCATCTAAATAATAATTTTGTTTGTTGTTAAGTCTTCCCAGGTGAAGCACTTTTGCACTTATCTATATTCAGTTTCATATCCCATTCCTGTGTCCAAAGGAGATACTGTTCAGATCCTGCAGAAGTCTGCTTACTTCAATTTTGGTGTTACAGGGGCCCCTAACATTATATCATCTGCATGTTTTGTAGCTATACTCTGCAGAGTTTGTGCTATGTCTGAGGTAAAAACATTAAACAGTACCGACCCAGGACAGAGCCTGAGGCACCCCACTAGCAACAAACCCCTCCTCAGACACATGCCCATTTATTGTGACACATTGTCTCCTCTCAGACAACCAATCCACAACTCAATTAACCATAAGTACAGGGATACCAATCCTTGTTATTTTATCTATTACTGCCCAGTGTGGCACCCAGTCAAAGGTTTTAGAGAAGTCTAAATATTACATCACATGGCATGTCACTATACAAATATGCACTAATTTGTTCATAAAAACAAGTACATTTGATGTGCAACATTTGCCTTTGTCTGCTTCTTGTTATTTAAGAAGTATTAGCTATGGCTGTAAGCATGCGCTCATTTGGGAGACAAGCAGTTTGTGGATCTAGTACAGCACTATTGTATAAGGATCATGCTGCTGAGTGAGGGAAGCTGAGGGAGTCACAACTTCACTTTCTTTCTTCCTTGTTTGTTTTTTCTATTTATTCTGAATTATGTAGAGGGCAGAGTGGCTGAAATGTGTGGCCAGAAGAATAGCAGAAAAAATCATTGGGAGCTGACAGGCTGGTATGTTTTGCCAGAAGAATAATGGGGAAAAATGTTGGGAGCTGACAGGCGAGTACTGGTTTTAACATGCCATCTTCATGTGAAGGGTCATGTGTATGCCTGACTTCATACAGGTGAGGTTATACCTGATAATCTCACTGTTCCAGGCACACACTGACCAGTCAGAGCTCAGGACTCTTTCTTGGCACTGTATAATATAAGGGCATTTCTGCATTAAGCTACTAACTGTGATGAAGCTCTGCTTCCAGAGTAAAACTTGAGTTGTTTTTGCCCCAGTCTGGCATAGCATTGCTCCAGGCAATTCATTGCATTACTGCACTTTTGTTGTTTTGAGTATTCATCCTATGAATTTGCATATGCTTTTTATGAAGCTGGTTAAAGTTTTACTGCTTACTATGGAATAAAGCTGCTTTTTATTTGTTGTACAAGAGGCAAGTAAATAAAAGTGCAATAGTACAATGAATAGCAGTGAACAATGCAATAATAGATTTATGCAAAAAAAAACAGCATTTCTTTCTAAAACATCACCGGAGTTGAGCTCCTAGTGTCTGCTTACTTTTTTTTTTCATTGACTACTGGACCTGGGGTCTTGGCACCTGGTGTCAGAATGAGGTGTTGGTAGCACCAGGGTGTGGCTGTCACTGTCTGCTTACTTTTTTAATTTACGGTTTGACTCCAGGGTTGGGCACTTGGTGTTAGAATGGGGGCATTTGGTAGCACCAGGGTTGGGAAGCAAGTGGCTACTTACTGTTCATTTTAGTTTACTATCAAACTCCACCCAGTGTTAGAGGGGAGGGAAGTGGCACTGGGGTTTGGTTTCTGGTGACTGCTTAAGCATATTAATAGTGGCAGCTTCATGTTTTCAAACAGAAGCAATATTCATATGCCTCTGACTGCTCTGTCTTTGTGTCACAAATCCCCACCCATGCCTTAACCACCATGCCTCTCACTTGTGCTGCACATACACTAACCTGTATTTGCCCCTCACAGTTTCCTGTGCCCACACCCAGCCCTCTCAGCAAACATGGCATGCTCTGACTCCTGGATAGTTGAAGTCCAGTCATCAGTCCTATATCATGCTGAGGCTGACTGCTCAAACCTCAGGTAAAATGTGGGTCTGATTTTATAACATTTTAATCTTCTACTCCTTGAATAAGGAGGGATTAACTTTTCTGAAGTTAATTAGAATAAAGTAATAAGTCCCTTTTGGGATGCAGGTACTTCCTGAGACTTACAATACCTTGTGTTAAACAGTGAGGAATTGTACAAGATGGACCTAGAGTACTTACAACAAAAAATTAATATGTTACAGTAAGGAGTTGAACATGATGGACCTAGAGTCCCTTACAACATTAAATTACTATGTTACAATGAGGGAGTGGGCATGATTAACCTAGTGACCCTTAAACATTTAATTACCATGTTACATTGAAGGGTTGGACATGATGGATCTTGAGTCCCTAACAACCTTAATGTACTGTGTTACAGTGAGGAGTTGGACAAGATGGACCTAGAATCCCTTACAACATTAAATTACTGTTGCAGTAAGGCTGGACATGATGGATCCAGAGTCCCTTACAACACTAAAATAACTATGTTACAGTGAGGGTTGGGCATAATTGATACAGAGTCCCTTACAACATTAAATTACTATGTTACAGTGAGGGGTTGGACATAATGGAACCAGCGCCCCTTACAACATTAAATTACTATGTCACTGTCAGGGTTGGACTTGATGAACACAGAGTCCCTTATAAGCTTTTTCAGGACCTCTGAATTCCAGAAGTGTAGCAAACTGTTTGAGTATTGTTGGGCACTCAATATACAGACTGCTATAGTTACAGCTGTGAACCTTCCTCCTAGATAGGTTCTTGTGCTGTGAAGCTTGATCAAATAGAAATAAAATATGTAAATGTGGAAGTGGACATTGGACAGCAACATAAAATGAGAGAGGTGAGGAATTTAAAACACTCTGCAAAACACAATGCCTTTATGTGCCTGAAGAGGGAAATGCACTAAAGAACAGGCAGCTAAAGTAAAATGTCAACTTTGTATCTATTTAAAAGCACACAAGAAGGCTGGAGATAAACTACTAGGATAATCAAGGTTCAAGACTCAAATGTGGTGCAAGGTAATCTGAGAGCTGGGGACTAGAATGCTAAACAGTGGAATGCAGGATAGTGTGCATTAGAAGAAGTGCCCTGAGAAGAAAATCATATGTTCATTGTTTATGGAGTTAGCTGCTCCAATGCTATTTATCGTGTATGACCTTAAAATGGTAATTGTGGTTCAATAGGAATTACAGCAATTACTGCCTTAAGCTCTTTAACAGGCACAGTTATTAAAGGGGCTCTAGAAATAGTGCTATCTACTGCAGGCAGGGGTGCAGACATGCACATCACTAGTAAACGGAAAGAACAATGGAGTAATATGGGTCATCATGTCCAAACCAAACTACTCAGTGGAAGACCACAATATCACAATCCTGTCAGTCCTTTCCTACTCATTGCAATATGTCAGCATGGTGACATCACCATGAAGCCATAAAATGGTACAACACTAGTGGTGAGATAGTTATGCATATATTATAGAGACATAATGTAATGTATGTGCAGTTGAAGGAAGGGTCCAGAGTTTTACAGTGAAATTATACAGGAGGCCTAAATTATTTACAGTCACATGCATTTGAGCAGAGATTTTAATACACTCCTTAAATGAATGGAGGCTAATGAGTGAGCTAGATCTTCGAGTGCTTTGTTGATTATTCTAGAGGTTAAGAACAAACCAACTAAAGCCATTTTGTCAAATATTGTGAAATGCCTGGGTGTCAGGATTGATAACCCCAAGGAAGACCCCAACCCTGATTCGCCTACAGTCAGGATGACAAAAGTGTAATGCTATTTCCTGTTTCTGATTGGGGGTGGGGAGTTAGGATTTGAAACCCTAATACACATTGCCCTATTTTTGTTGCTTTAATCTGAACCCTAACTGGTGCATTCACAGTTTTTGCAAGGAATATAAAATATTATTTACACAAGATTTACAAGAGATACAGTAAATAAAAGATGAATACACACTATGAAAGTTAAAGTAAACCTGCAATACAGACTAGATGGACCAAATGGCCTTCTTCTGCTGGCTTCTTCATATGTTCATATGTAAACAGGTTTTAATACAAAGCACAGAATACAAAAACACTAATTAAACTGAATTAAATTCTATGTCTTGCCCTAAGATCATAGACATCTCTGCACATAGCAAACAGTCCTCTTCAGAACGGGCCCTCCTGTGGCATACAGTTTGTCTCAATCATGATGCTCACCACTGTCAAAAGAAAGAGACTGAATTCCTTTGCTTGCTAGTTACAATTACAAAACTCATGCCCCAAGCTCCCAAGATGCATTAGGCTTTGTCTCTTCTCCACTACAATCCTGATCATACCCCTTAGTCACCTAAGACTAGATGCCTTTTTCTTTTAGGGTAGAGAGTAATTTATTGCTTTGGGCTGCTATTTGACTATCTACCTTTCATGCATCTCCCTCAGCCCCCAAGTCAGTTCTCCAAAACACCTAATGTCTTATAGGCACAGTTTCCACCTGTTCCTCCCGAACAAACTGAGACACACATTGAGCACTGGAGTGAAAATGGCCAGAACTATATATTTATTGACTAACAGATCATCATTATAAGAAGGCTAGATGTGTGCTGCCAGGTAGTCTTGGCTGGTATTCTCTGTTACAGACATAACTATGTACCAAACACCAGCCTTCCCTTCCTGAGGGAAGCCACCAGTGTTGCCACACACAAGAGACCTGGCCTCTGGGACATGAGGGGTGTCCTTGACCAGCTGCTGGGGTGTCCCCTTATGGGATGCTATGCTGCAGGCCTATACCCAGAAAGATTGCCATCCCAACTGCACCCTACTCATGAAGGGTGAGCCTCCGCCCTCCTTTCAGTCTCAGGATGATCTGGCTGCATAAGACTATGATCCCCTGTTCCCCTCTGCATTGAACACCCAAGCCTACCTTGCCATCCATTGCATGACTGGGACAAATCTAACCTGCCTTATCTATTTCCTACCCAATCTCACTGGAGATCATGAAAACTCAGAAAACCCTGAGGGGAAAAACTGGGAAAATTTCTTCTCAACCCCTAAGGTGATCTCCCTACTGGAACAGTGAGCCCTGCCTGCTTCCATTCCTCCTGCTTTTACAAAGGTAGGTAGAGATGGGTCTTCAGTCAGAGGAGTAGAGCAAAGAGGAGTGACCCCCAGGCACTGTGCTTAAGTAATGTCCTGCTTTACTTCTCCAGACTCAGGCTGCCTCCTCCTGGGAACATACCTTTCTACCTGCTCACCCTCAGACCCTAGTGGGCAGTCTCCATTTGCCTACTTCACTCCTATCCTCCCACTCCCCATCTGCCCAGGTGTCACTCTGGGGACATGCCCACAGACCAGTGCCTGCCCACTGCTATTCATTATGGGCTCTTCATCAACATTGTAATGTATTATAAACTGCAGTTTAGAAGAAGCACCTTACTTTAACTGTCCTATTTGTTACAGCTAGATCTTTCCATTGCAAGCTATCTTTTGTTTAATATTACTCTCAGAGATGCAACATCTGCATCTCTAATTACTCAGTTTCAGTCCCACTTAGAACTGAAATAGCTCATCAATCAAGAGACTTTGGTGAAGAACAATAGACAACCAAAACCCCAGCAAAGCAGGATGTCCCTACATAGCAGATATTGGATAATTTCCTGACATGTCCCAAAAACATACAAGAAATTCAGATACATTTTGCTTCACAGCTGATATGATCATGATAAGATGTCTCACAACTTCAATATCCATACAGAAAATGTTATTGAAAACTCTGATTTAAAAATTAAATTAATAAATGCAGCTGTGAATTTAAACTGCAAGGTTGCAATTACATTTTCCAGATAGCAGCTGATTACAGAAGTTAGAAGGAAGTTAGTGTAGTCACCATGTGGGGGAGGTTAGGCATTGGGGATATGCTCTTAGTGTCCATATAAATGGGGTGAGGCAGGAGGGTATGGTGAACTCTTTACTGTACTATCAGGATAGGCTTCCAAGACTAGAATAGGGAGGAGAAATGGGTGCATCATTGGCCACTGGGGATGGACTCTAAATGGTCACATTATTCATCAGTTTTCTGGAACTGGGGCGCACCCAGGTGTCATAATCATGGCGGGCAATAGTGGCCACCAAGGAGAAACTGCTAGTGGCTGTCTGATCATATTTTTTTCTACTCCAAAACCAGGAAGTAAAATGTGTTTGAAAATGTGCAAGCACATATTCAACTTCTTGCTTTAATATTTGAACACCATTTAGATATATAACATGGAATGAGAACACAGTTTCATTGTGGTGCCAGATAACATTACCTTATTGGACAAAACATTTTTTTGTGCATATGTATAGCCTCAGAACTTTTGTTTTTTATTTTGGTTATAACTTTTCATTTTAAATGTTTTCATTCCAAAACACCAAAATAGACAACTTTGAATCTGATTCAGACAAACCTGAACATTAAATTTCAGGACGCCAGTCAATGTAATTTTCAGTTATTGGGGATCAAAAATCTTTCTAAAATTAATAATTTTAATGTCTTGATACCCTTCCTACTGTGAAAATGTAGAACAAAATGTCACCCTATCTGAATGTCCTAAGATCATGACTAGACAGCTGTTCATGCTAATTTCAGGTTCCTAAGTCAAAAGAAAGCCAAGCCACAGTTTCAGTAGAGACAAGAACATTAATTTAACATTAAAGTGCCTACCCTATAGTAGACAGAAAACAAAAAAAGCTGTTAAAAGGAAAAAGTGGTGCCACAGGCAGAACACATAGACAATATTTAAAAGCTTGGCACCAGACACCTCTTAAAACACTCTCCAAACTCAGAGATCTGGTCAAATTCTTTAATATTTGCAATAATCAAGAAACAAATTTACATTAGCAGCTCAGCACCAGTGACAGTCATAGATGCTCCCCTTAAATGCCCAACATTTTGCACCAGAATATTAGCACTTTGCCATAAAAACATAGAAGTAGTCAGCAGTTAAAGACCACTTTGGCCCATCCAGTCTGCCCATTTTCCTTGCCTACTGTGCCACCACAGCCCTTGTATAATCTCAGATCATCCACAGCCGCTTATGTTACTTCCAAGATCCCTTGTATTTATTCCATTGGGAGGCTGTTCTAGGCTTCCATCGCCCTGTCTAGGAAAAAATATTTCTTACATTCCTCTGTGCCACCACCCAACTTCATAGTGAATCTGTCTTTCTACACAAAATGTTACCTTCCTGTACCTTATTAATATCTGTTATGTATTTGAATGTTTCTATCATATTCCACTTTCCCCCTTTCTTCCAGTGAGTACATATTTAGTTCTCTTATTTTTTCTTCTCATAGGGCTTTTGATGCAGTCCCTGCACCTTTCTGGATGCCCACCTCTGTACCACCTCCAACCTATTCCTGTCCTTCTTTAGGTGGGGCCTCCAGAACTAGACATAGTACTCAAGGTGTGGTCTTATCAGTCACCAGTACAGGGCAACACTACCTCCTTCTTCCTACTTGTGATACCCCACCCTATGCACCCCAGCATTCTACTAGCTTTTCCTATTGCCTTTTCACTCTGTTTGGCTACATTCAGTTCACCAGAAATGATTACCCCAGGTCCCTTTCCTGTTTGGTTGTTGCCAGTACCTCCCTTGCCAATTGATTCCTAGCCCCTGGGTTTCTGTGCCCCAAATGCATGACTTTGCACTTTTGAACCCAGCTGCCATATGACCGTTCTTCTAACTTCCACAAATCAGTCCTCATTTTCCACATCCTTGGGTGTCCATCCATTTGCAGATTTTGTGTCATCCACGAATAGGCAGACTTTCTCTTCTTGCCCTTCTGCAGTGCTGCTGATAAAGAATATTGAAGAGGACCAGGCCTAATACTGATGCCTGAGTCACCCTGCTTATCACCCAGCCTTCTAGAAAGTGGACTCCACTCTACCACCACCCCATGACTCCTGCAACTCAACCAGCTTCTTACCCAGTTTGCTATTTTCTGTCTCACTCCTAGACAAGCCAGCTTGATCACTAGTCATCTACTGCATGTGAAATGGTGTTGAAGGCCTTCCTGAAATCCAGGTATGTCACATCTATCATTCCACCCAGAGCCACTTCCCGGTCACAAAATCAAAGTACTTGACCAGGTTTGTCTGACAAGAACTCCCGTCAGAAATCATGTTATCTTTGATCCTGCAATCTACTTGTTTCAAGGTATTCCACTATCATTTCCTTCAACAGTGATTCCATAACCTTGCCCACTACTGAAGTCAGGCTGACAGGTCTATAATTTCCTGTCTCCTCCCTATTCCCAATTTTGTGAACTGGAACCATCCGCCCTTCTCCAGTCCCTTGGAACCACCCTGTATCCAGAGATAAGTTAAATAAAACTGCCTTTGGTATCCTAGAGTGAAGCCCATCTGGTCCCATTGCCTTGTCAACTTTTGAGTATGCTAGTACTCTGAGGACTTCAAACTCTGTAAAAGTATCACCGCCAGCAACATGGCCCCACTCCTGATGCCACCATATAAGGACAAACTCCCTGCCCACCACGCAGATATGGAGTGAATGCGGATCACAGAGTTGATAGAGGAACGATAGCAGATTGGGACAGTGATGCAGAGATGGGTGTGCAGGGACATGAAGTGCTGGAGAATACCCAACAGCTGGTGGGACAGGTGACTGAGGTGCACATGGTGGCAGTGCTGCCAGATAAGGGCCTCCAACTTCATGGGGGCACAGGGGAGGCCATGGTGACAGACATAAGTGTTAACCACAACTACCTATATGGTGCACTGGCCCCATCCACCCCCACAGAAGTGAAGGTGTGCCTGTGGCTGGATGTGCAGGTGGCAGTGAGTGCCACAGGTCAGGACACATGTACCATCACTGCCATGAAGCAAAAAATGGTGGGACATATGCTTGTCTGTGATTGTAAGGCGGCAGAGGGTGCACAGGCACACAGGGCACTAGTGGTGGCTCCCCATCCCAGACAGCCAGTTGGCACTTTTGGATAGGATGGTGGTGGACACCTCATGGACATCAATATCCAGGGTGTGGCTGAGGACACTGACACACAAGTCAGTGAGTAATGCACTAAATGGCACACCATGACCAGTGGCACAAGTGCCTGGCTGCTGTACCCACTGTAATCTACAGAGCACTCCAGGGAGAGCGGTCACACACAGGGAGAGCACTAGCAGGGAGTCAGCCCACTGTAGGGTCCAACAGATGGTGTGAGCTGGCAATGGATGACAATGACACAGGTGAGTATGGGGAGACAGAGCAAGTATACAGGCATAAACATGACACAGCACAATAAACACCCCTTATGTTTTCCCCCAGACCTGCTGGGAACTGCCAGCTGAGTAAGGGCAGCATGTGTCCAAGGATGACACCACCCATGTCATAAAGAGCAATGATGGTAACCCATTGGCAGAGGAGGCACGCGATGATGTCCCCAGGGATGCATGGCCACACATATGCTGTGGGCAATGGTTGCCTGAAAAGGAGGTCTGTAGCAGTGGTGCCATGTGTGAGGGCAATGTACTGTATCTGAGTGGCATGGTGCAGACCACAGGACATGCAGGAATGGACAGCAGAGCCATGGGTCCATCCAGCAGATGCACCAGATGTAGCTGGCCATCATGGGCCACTGTCATTCCAGATGCCCAGTACAAGAGCTGTGGCAGCCAGAGTGTGGCAGGCTGGAGGCACAATGCAGGTTCACAGAGGCCATAGTGGAGCTCACTAACCCAGTCCATGCCATGGGACTCAATGTGACGAGGATGGCACATGCACAGCAGTGCACAGTGGAGCTACAGATGGCATGGGACCCCATCATGGCCACACAGCATGGCATCACCGTGAACCCTGAGCCAGGGGACTCAGAGTCAAGGCAACTGCATGGCAACACATGTGGCCCCCAATTCAGACAGAGAGGGAGCATTGGTGGAGCCCATGCAATTCAGGACCTCGTGATGATGGTGACATACTTTAGGATACCACTTCACAAGGCACCCAGGATACCATCACAGAGGACACCACACTGCAGGACATGCAGAGTGATGGAGCAACAGTCAGTGAGGGGCCAGTGGACACACTGCTGGAGAATCACAAATGCTGGCCACACCATGGTGCAGGGGCAGGTGCAGTAGGGCACTGGATCTGGCATGCAGGTGGGACATGCAGTCCAGATTGTGTGAACACGCTGCCCCATATGCATCATTGTGGCAGTAAGGGACACGAGGGTGAAGCATAGTAGAATGCTGAGGTACCAGGGCAAAGGTGGACCTCCCTCCCAGAAAAACACACACACACCCACACACCAAGGTGTGGACACAGGATGCACATTGACACACATGGTGGTGACATGGTGGTGGTGGGCACTTACCATGGGCATGGGTGGGAATGCCCATGCAGTGGTGGGAGGGTGGTCCCCTGTTCAGCTGGCTATCTTGCCATGGTACAGGAGTTGTGCACAGTGACACATGTGCACTGTCAGCAAATGCCAGCCAGGGTCAGTAGCACAGCATGGCACCGTAACTGCCAACCTGCACCCTCAGTCCTGTGTCATCATGGGGTGCAATGTCAGCCATGCCAGAATATGCTGTGCAGTGGCATGTATGGTTTGATGGACAGCTGGCCTATGTACCTCATGATCAAGGACACCAGGCAGTGGTGAGCATGCAACCCCAATGCTACCATCTGAAGGTGCCATTCATGACCACCACATGCACTGCATGACCTGCAGCTGTCTCCTGCCCATGATAGCGGTCATCCCCTTATGTCCGTGGCATCTGGAGGGTTGTACTGAGGCATGGGTAGGCTCTGCTGCACTGCCATGTTGTGAGCATCATGCACATGGTGAATACACAGCAGGTCTGAGTGGCTCAAGCATGATGGTGCCCCTGTGTGGTCCAGGCATCAATATCTCATCTTCAGTAGCCCAGTTCTCCTCTTGATGATGGACCATGTACGGCAGTGTAATGAGTTGAAGGCCCTCTCTGCCACATCTGCTGGTGCCAGGAAGGGCATCAACAGGTATGACTGTAGTGGATATCTGCTGTCACCTGTGAGGAAAGGAGAACATGTCACTGTGCTGTCAGCTGGATATTGCACCACCCATCCATGTGTACATGGTACATACCTAGTAGCCATATGTCCAGGCATCCAGACTGGAGCCATGGACTGATGCCCAAGGCATCCAGGATGTAAGCATCATGGCATGACCCAGGGAACTTGGTGTAGACATCCATAAAGATGCTTGGCATGTCGCATACCACCTGGCAATTGAGGATGTGAAAAGCCCTTTCTGTTACAGTATGCCTCCTCAGACACCAATGGAATTAGGATGACAATATAAGTGCCATCCACAGCACCAAACACATTCAGCATCATATGAATGGTATAGAAGGCCTGTTTGACAACAAGGATCTCCCCGTCCATCACTGGGAGGCAAATGTGGTCGTGCATGTGGTCTAGCAATGCGTCTCATGTCCTGCGCCAGGGCATGGGACAGAGATGACTGGCTGATCCCAATGCCATCACCTGCCACACATTGGAATGAGCATGGTGGTAGTAGGCTAGGGCGCACATAACTTTCTATCTCCACGGACATGGCATGGGAGTGATGTGTCCTTGGGACATCCTGCAACAGACAAGGTCGCACAACTGTACTACCATGTGCCATGGCATTTGCATGTGCTCAATACAGTGGGTGTCTCAGAGCTCATTGCCAGCCATGCATGGGTGGAACATGCACTCCTATGGTTGCCTCCCTCCATCTGCATGCCCAGCATGCTTATAGGTACACTAAGGAGCAGTCCAGGACACATCATTATGATGTACTGTGAATGGAGTCGACGATAGATGGTGCAGTGACACAGTGGTGCCAGTCTTATGCATCAGGTGTGTGCATCCCACCATGTGCATTACCATGTGCAAGGCACCATCTGCACATCAGTGGCACATGCAAATGTGCATGCCTTCATCTGGACCATGGCCAGGTTTTACACCCATCCACCCTTCATGTCCACAGTGTCTAGGGTGCATCTATGTCAGTGGCCATATTTATATGCATTGCACGGCAGTGAGGGTGTGCATACTGCACAGGCACGGATGCCCAGTACCGGGCCAGTGGAGGCTATGTACAACTGTGTGCAGGTGGCCACTGCATGTGTCTAGTGGCTTGGCCAACCCCTACCCATACAACACAGGTACAGCAACACATATCAGGCCTGTACGGCATGCCTTGTATGGCACGGACTTTTGCACTCATTCAGGCTGCACCACGGTATATGGCACCTTGCCTACTGTATGCCATGTATGCTGGGGCATAGCCCATATGCTTCCCTACCACACAAGCAGCCACACACACACACACACACACACACACACACACACACACACATGACATCCAGCCCCACCCTCTGACTTGTGCTTGGACGGTGTCCACAGCTGTGCTGTGTGACTCAGCTATGCACATGTGCATGGGGGCTGCTTGTGCTGTCACTCTGCAGTGCAGATGCTGGCAATTAACTATGTACCACTACAGTGGGAAGGGCCATGGTGCATCTAAATCAACATGCCTTGATGGCTGGCATATGCCACACTGCATGGCATGTGTACAGGCCGCAGCACAGGGAGAGTACATTAAGACATGAACCCAGATATGTGGTGAATGGCATCATTATGGAGCAATTGACACAACAGCTGTGGAGGGTCACTGAGTGGGTCTACTGAGATAGCGGCTGATACAGGGCGCTGTGGGAGGCACAGGGTCATCGGCCAGTGAGTAATACTTCGTGTGTGTGTATGTAATGTTAGTATGTGGGTCATTGCTTGTCCTTTGTACCAATGTCTCTGTCCCTTTGTATCTCCCTACCCCACCCAATGTAGGACGTCATGGATACGCCCTGTGTGCTGGAGCTGGTGAGGCAGGTGCAGGCTGACAGTGCATCTGTGACGGTGGTGCCCTTCGGGTGCTCTATTGCCAGTGCTGGAAGAGGAGGTGGCCACACTACCTATGGCCGAGTGACATAGAGGGCCAGCCACATTTTGAGGGTGAGATAGGGCCAACAGAGGTGGTGACACTGTGGCAGGTCAGTGAGCCATCAAGGGTAAGTGTTATGCCTGTCTTGTGCATAGCATGTCATAGAGCACAGGGTAGGGGGCCAGCAGATTGCCAGTGTGCCAGAGTCCACCAGTGTGCCATGGTGGATACAGTGACAGTTACAGCCTTTCACGGTCAACCCTGGCATTGCCCACCATAACTCACATTTGGTTACAGCAACTCTGCAAAACACACTGGCATGGGGTTGGGTCACTGAGCCATCACTGGCATGTGTGCGCCAGTGGTGTTGGCCCTGGAGCTGAGCACATGGACATGATACTGCATGTCTGGTGCAGACCAGGGTGGGTGGGGCACTGGCTGGTCTGTCCATGAAAACTGTCTCCTTTTTCTCCACAGTGCTGCAGTGGTTCTTTGCAGAGGATGTTACTTCTCTGTGTGCCATGGCCCAGGAGGACAGCAGATGATGCAGAGAGCACCAGCAGTAAGCAGTCCGTGGATGGTGGTCTGTGTCAGAGGTGTCCAGGGACTGGAGTAGAGCCAGCGGCTGTTATGCCTCCACTGGTGGAGGCCCCGAGGACTCCTGCAGACTGAGGTGGGCAAGGTCATACATGTGATATCTCCCTGTTTTGCAGGAGAATCCTGTTTTTCTGACTGAACTCCATCCCTCCTGGGAAACAAAATTTCCTGCTTAAGTAAAATTCTGTCAATATACCGATTCATATTTTTTGGCAGCTAAAGACACATAAAAGTAAATTATTAATAAACAATATAAGTGATAACTTTGTACAACTAGTTGATTCTTTTTAGTGCTTATTTTTGACAAAATGAAATATATTAAATGTTTTAAAAGCTTTTTCTTATTTTTGACACCATTTAAGGATAAACTCATGACATTACCCATCTCCCTACTAGCAGTCCAATCTTCCTACTAAATTGACCAAATTGCCTCTTAAGCAAGTTGGACATATTACAAGTATGCAAGGGGGCCTTGTTAGTCATGCTGGTGGAGGCACTGTTGGGGGTTGATGTGGGCAGCTTGTGACCCGTTACATTACATGGGCTTTGTACTATTATCTGCTCTGATCTACACTGGTTTAGTAAATCTTCTGTTGTCATACCTCCATGTGTGTTCATTGTGTTGCATGAGTGGGCCATGTATGTGTATGTGGGGCCTGGTGGCTGGGTGTGTCTGGGCAGGTAAGTTGATGGCAGACAGTGCCAGGGGTGGCTGTTTGTCCCTCCCATCATTGTGGTGGGCTTGGCTGGGGCTGCCCTACATCTGTGTCTGCCTGTGTGCATATGGGTGTTGGCCATCTGTGCCAGCATGGGATAGCCCTGTCAGCAAGCACAGATGTATGTCCCCTTGTTGTGCTGCTGTAGCTTGCTGAGCAGGCATGGCACAGCAGTGACACATTGTTGTGCCACATGTGGGTGCACTGCATGGCCTGCAGTGGCAACCTGTGTGCAGCGGGCTGCCTCTGACTCCCATGTGTTGGCACACCTGGACAGCCCCTAGGGGCTGCCTACCATGTCACATGGTGGATGGATTCTGGCAGTGCCACTCACAGCTATTGCATGCCACTCACATGTTGACATGTCTCTGCCCATGGGCATGGTGTTGATCTGCTGCTGGTGTATCCACTTACATGGTGTCTTATAGCAACCCCTGGCAATGCGTATGTCCATGCAGCCTGCGCTGGCGCGTTGCATCTCTCCTCATGTTCGTGTATGTGCTAAGCATGTTCTTCCTCACCTGTTTTGCAGCTATGCCCCACATACATGGCGTACTACCACCCCATGGGTGGTGCTGCAGCCCTGTGCCATGGCTTGCATGACAGTTGTGCATGCTGATGCTGAGTTGCTCACCGTACATGGTGTTTTTATGCACCTGTGCATTATGCATGTGCCCTTTGCATTCACGCTGGCATCGTGCATAAGGCCCAATGCCTCTGCTACATACATTTACATGTTAGATGCTATACTGTAGTCATCTCTACCAAACTAAGAGACTGCTCCTCTGAGTAAGGAACATTTAAGTTAACTTTATAATTTACTCAGAATTCCATGTTGCTGTATGTAAAACATTGATAGTTCAATTGCATAACATCATTCTGGGGTGTGGCCACACAAAAGAAAACTGGAAGGCAGCCAGAAACAAAGGGCTGATAAAACATGACTATGACAGATTTTTTAACAAAATAAATTGCAGCTTCAGCATCTGAAGCATGGCTGGCAATCACGTACTATGTAAAAAGGTACAGTATTTGGGGAACTTCCATAAATCATTTTAAATTTAAATAAATGATGATATCTCAGACACATTATTTAAACATTATTGAAGCCATTCCCCCAGTAGATATGTCCCCCAGCACCACACACACACACACACACACAAACACACACATGCAAGTATGGGGAGGACCAAGTCAACACAACCAATGACAGGCATCCAGCAGCAGGTGACAGAAATAACAAACAATTGTCTAAATGTACTACGAGACATCCCCACCCACCTGACCAGGTACTGCATGCTCAGTGGAGATCAACAGCAAAACTGAGGCCATGTACACCAAACGTACACATCCCTGATTGCAGCTGCACAGCGTACCACACTTAGTAGTTGCATGGCCTTACCTACCGATGCCCCACACCACACCACACCACATGTGGTGGGCCACCTGAGCAATAGAGTTGAGCAAAACCAAGGAGTTGTACAGGTATAATATCTCTGATTATAACAAGGGGTTTGAGAAATGCAGCTTTCTAATTGACTGTAAACATTGTAACAGCCTTATGTTTAGTTTTTATTAAGATACATGTAGAGCCTAATCATATCATGAACATGGTTTAATGTTGTTTAAAAACAGTTTTATTATGATAGCAATAAGCCACTCCCAGGTATTATGTTAATGGTCAGTTTATTACTATCTAGCGACATGTGGCACTTTCGGCAACACCTCATTCAACATTAAACCCCTACAGGGTGATTAACAGACCATTTAACATAACTGTTGGTAATGCCTTATTGCTAATTGTCTTTATGAGTAGATACTCTCCCTCTGCTAGGCACTGCAGCAGCTTTGCAACACAGTGTCCCCAGTTACACCATACACTGTCTAGTTACTGGAGAATGGCTGTGAATATGAACTCATGAAGATGAACAGTGTAACTTGATCATTACAGTCATCAAAACCTTAGTGTGATTATAACTGACAGAGTCAGTGATAGATAATAACCCCTGCTGTCCTAGTACACTTACCCCATTGTGAGTTAAATCAATACTAAAAGACATTCTGTTTATATCTACACCATACCTACATGATTCCTGTTGTACCACAATTAACATAGTTATCACTTTGATAGCATCAGTGACAGAAGTGTGGCAAACCCAAACACTAGGCATACAGCCTGAGTATGAAACAACTGTTAAAAAAAATTACACTGTGTCCATAAGTGGCATAGATCACTCATTGCAACAATAGTAAATGTATTACTATTTGAATAAGTTAGTCATCACAGATGCAATGAGATTGTCTTTATCAGGTACAACATACTCAGTAAGTGCCTACAGGAAAATCTATCCTATATACATCTCCGATACAGGTACGTCATTGTTGGCTCAGTAGTGCTATGATATTTAGAAGTTGCTTGGCCTGATCCATGCAATTACACTGTTTCTTACAAAGAATACGTACTGCATCTTTAGTATTGAAACACACTGAAGGTCTATGTATGTACATCAGCAGTACACCTTCATCAATAAGAATGCATCTGATACTGGCAATCTGAATTTCACAGCATTGAACAGGCAATGCTTTTCCATACATTTACATCAGCCTCTCTATCTTGAGTAAACAGTTGCAGTAAATGTACTACTATGTAATACAAAATCACACATGCCCCACAATGCAAAGCATCATGGGCTGCATATGCAAATCACCACAGAATGTTATGCTGGTCCAACTTTAAGCAGAATTGCATGGTGCGAAGGCCTCTCACACAGTTTGCAAAGGTGCTAACAGAAGACATAGACACATGTTTCATCCTACCAGGACTCATCAGTATGCCTCATCTGTTTGACACCCCAGTGGAATGGACCAGCTACCTTAAGGCAGTGTGTCTTGGATATATTGTGGTGAACCCATTAAAATAAAAAACTATTTAAAGACAAAAGAACCTCTGTGCGCAAACACTGAGGCAAGGGTTACCCAAGGAGCATTTGGCTGGGAAGCCAAGTTTCAGAAAATACAAAATCACACATGCCCCCACAATGCAAAACATCATGGGCTGCATATGCAAATCACCACAGAATGTTATGCTGGTCCAACTTTAAGGAGAATTGCATGGTGCGAAAGGCCCTCACCACGGTTTGCAAAGGGTGCTAACAGAAGACATATGAACCGTGTTTCGTCCTACCAGGACTCATCAGTATACCTCGTCTGTTTGACACCCCAGTGGAATCGAACAGCTACCCTTAAGGCAGTGTGCCTCAGATATATTGTGGTGAACCCATTAAAATAAAAACTATTTAAAGACAAAAGAACCTCTGTGCACAAACACTGAGGCAAGGGTTAGCAAAAGTGTACAGTGTACAGTTTGTCTTTTAAATAGTTTTACTCTAATAGATTCTCATTGACCCCGATTTATATTATCTCACCTTATGATCAAGACAAGAGGAATTTTTAAATCCTGTCTGAAAGGTGATTTCGGGAAGAGACTGCAAAAACGTGTTTTGGAGGGGATTTTAAGAATTGCAGCTGCCTTGTTTATGAGGTAGGTTGAAAATATGGTTTCTAAATCTGGAAAAATAGTAAAGTTATGAGTAAACATTGAATAACTTCAACATTGCCTCATAGCTTCTTGTTTTTTGAGATGTTGGCCCTAAATGTTCCACATAGTCTTCTTATGGACCCATCTCATGAACCCAGAAGGTGAAAATTTTCAATCCTGGCCAAACCTTCATTTTGCACCATACGTGTGAAAAGAAATCTTGACCAGGATTTGAGAAATGACACCTTTCATGTTCATGGGGTAATGTGAAATAAATGGCTATGCTGAAAATTGCTTTGCAAAAAATAATGGGGCCCATGTCAATCTTTCCCTCACTGGTAGGAGTCAGAACTGGTTCAAGTTCAAGTTTATTGCAGGAAAATACTCCATTGAGCAAGCTCATTCACAAGGAGGTCCTGGTACACATACATAGACATAAGGACAATATATACATGTATCATTTCAATAAAAATATAAGTCAGTTACTTACAAAATACAGTGAAAGTCACAGAGGAACCATTTAAGACAGAAATAGGGACTAACATTAACAACAAGTTCAGCTAAACAAATTAATTCAAATAGTTTAATAGTTACAAGTCTTATGTACAAAGGTCACAGGTAGGGCCTAAATATAAACAGTACGTAATATCGGGCACTAACCTATAGGTGAGTGAGGCATTAGTAGCAACAGGAATCTTTTACTTTGGATAAGGATAAAGTTCTGAAGAGCTTAAGTGATACGGTGCTGGTTAGCTTAAGTGTAGCTTGGAGTTGGTTCCATATGGTAGGGAGGAGTATGAGATGGCTCGGTGACCAAATGTAGTACGAGTTCATGGGACGTCAAGTAGGATAAAATTTGATTTCCTGAGAGAATAGGCACTGCAGGAGATGTGGATGAGAGATGTCATATAACTAGACAGTTTGTGAAGAAGTATCTTAAGGGTCCCGGACCCGGCATGAAGCAAGCCTCTAGTGGCAAGTGACATCCAGCCAATAGTTGAATACAGGTCACAATGGTGGGTTCTGAAGGGGGAGCTGGTGATGAATCGTAGAGTACGATGATAAAGGACGTCCAGTTTCTTTAGGCTAGAAGTCGCTGCGGAGGAGTAAAGGAAATCACCATAATCGAGTAGGGGAAAGAATGTGGCCAATATGAACCTGGTATGAGTATCAAGAGGGAAGATCGATCTGTTTCTAAAGAAGAACCCTAACCATATTTTTAGCCTCCTGGATAGGTCCTTGATGTGGTTGTAGAAAGAGATCTTATTATCAGTCCAGAAGCTGAGGTATTTAAATTTAGTAACCACTTCTAGTGGTTCGCCTAGTGAGGTGACTATAAAATTCTTTGGGTTTGAGGGGTGGGTGCTGATTGTAGGGCTACTAGAGAAAACCATTGCCTTGGTTTTATTGGCGTTTAGAAGGAGCTTTGCTTTGATAAGATTAATTTCAAGTTGAGCAAAGTCAGCTTGCAGAACATCCTAACTTCCAATAAGTAGTGCCAGAGGTGTATAACACAGTGTCATCAGTGAGGAAGTGAAGAGTTGATTTTGTTATAAGTGAGTCAAGGTCACTGATATATATATATATATATATATATATATATATATATATATATATATATATATATAGAGAGAGAGAGAGAGAGAGAGAGAGAGAGAGAGAATAGTATCAGTCCTAAGATAGAGCCTTGGGGACTCCCCAAGCAATTGGAAGGGGGGCCAAGAGGAGACCATCTGCTTTGACTTTCTGTATCCTACCAGAAAGGTAACTGGTGAACCATTTCACTGTAGATGGATTAGCACCTAGCTTAGTAAGGCCCTGAACTAGGAGGAGATGGTCAACAGTGTCAAATGCTTTACTCAGGTCAAGGAACACCGCACTGGTGGTCTTCTTGGAATCCACCATAGAAATCCGGTCATTAGTAACCTTAGCCAATGCAGTGACAGTGCTATGATTGGACTTGAACCCGGATTGGGTAGGGTTTAGCAGAGAGTAGGTGATGTGTTGCTTTAATTGATTATGGACTAGCTTCTCAAGAATTTTAGACAGGAAAGGCAGGATGGAGATAGGCCTATAATTGTTTAGATCACAAGGATCTCCCGATTTGAAATGGGGGAGAATGTGGGCTGTTTTCCAACAAGATGGGACAGTGGCAGAAGTAATGGATAAATTAAAGATATGCAGTATAGGGGCGGCAAGGTAAGCAGCACCTAGTTTAAGAAAATATGGTTCAATACCATCATCGCCAGCACTCTTTCTAGTATCTAAATTAAGGAGAGCATCTTTAACTTCTTTAAATGTGAAAGTGCTTAGTTGAAAGTTATGGGCTGGAGTGCCAGTAGCAGTGGTAGAGCTAGCATGATTTTTAACACGATTAGCATAGGGAGAGGAGTCGAAAGCAAGTCCAGTGGTGACAAAGTGCGAGTTAAGTTCCTCAAGAATTTGGGGCTTGTTTTCGACCAGCCTCCCATTGGTGATTATCTTAGATGGAATCGATGGGGCTGAGGGCTGGCCTTCAATAGATTTAATAGTCCTCCAAATTTTTTGAGAGTTTCCTTTAGCATGCTCCAGGGTGGAGATGTAGAACTGAGCTTTTGCAGTATGGATGCTTTTTACACATGTATTCCTGGCAGCTCTGAATGACTGCCAGTTGGCAGGGCTCTTAGAATGCCTTGCCTTAGCCCAAAGTTTGTCTCTGCTAGTGAATGCAGCTTTAAGATCTGGGTAAACCAGGGCTGGGAAAGATTACCCATCCTTACTTTGATGAATTGGGCGTGTTTGTCTACCAAGATGTTAAGGTTAACATTAAGAATGGAGATGGCTTCATCAATGGTTTTAGCAAGGAATAGATCTTGCCATCTGATCCTGCTTAAGTCAAGCAGGAAGCTTGCACTATTAAACTTGCGCAGGAACCATTTGGTTCTAAGCTTATATTGTTGGCTGGTTTTGGCTTGCAGTCTTATCTATACCACCATACTGCGATCAGTCATGTCATTATGAAACACAGCTGTGTGGGAGATTTTATGAGGGTGTGTAGTTAGTATGACATCTAGGATGGAGCTATTGTGAGGATTAGAAATATTGATCCTTGTAGGTTTGGTTACTAGCTGCACAAGTCCAAGCTTGTCGCAGAGGGTTTTAAGGCTGTAGGATTTTGCAGAGAGCCAGTCCATATTGAAGTCACCCATAATTATTGTTTCAGCATTGGCTGCTATGGTTAGGGATTTCAGGGTGTCAAGAAATTTGGTGCCACCAGATGGAGGCCTGTAGCCACCTATAATGTTAATGCATTCGGATGAAGGAAGTTGAAGCTTCAGGAGACAATCTCAAATTCTTTGGACTTGGAATGACAGATTATATCATTAACTGCAAACTTTGTTCTGGCGTAGATAACCACACACCCCAGACTCCTATCTGCCCTAAAAGTTTATAATCAGGTAGGTCAATTTGGTGGTTAAGATTAGTTTTTTAAGCCATGATTCAATAATGATGATAAGGTCATGGTGAGTGTGCATAGCCCATGCTTGAAGTTGGTTGAATTTTTTGATCAGGCTTCGGATGTTAACTAACATAATTTTGAGACTGGGAGCATCCACAAAATCCACTGGAGAGGAAAGCTGGTGGACCCGGGTTTAGTTCCACATTGTCTGAACAAAGAAGGAGCAGCAACAGCATTTTCTTTAGGATGTTAATTAAAAATGAGAAGTATTTTTTACTTTGAGTGCAATTTTGTCGGTTAGCCAGGGGTGCTCTTGTGAGGTGAGTAAACTTGGATCAGGGTTGGTAGTTTAGTGAAATAATGGTGATAGCATGAATAGTCATGGGTCTGGGGCTCAGGTGAGTATGGCTGAGGTGTATACAATATAAATATCAGATGAATGAAATAACAGGAGAGTGGAGGTGCTGTGAAGAGGGGCAGCGTAGGACACTAGAAAGGAAGCAGTGTCAGGGGTAGCGCCTGTCACATTGTGCTGCCATACAATATAGGGTACACTACTGCCAAGCAGTAACAGTAGGATAGCATAAAAAGCCATTGGGTCTAGCAGAAAGAAGCCAGCAGGCGATAGAGTTAAATGGGTAGTTGTACCCAGATGAGTGTTCTCTGCCTCATGGAGATTAGTAATAGGGGTAGAAACTAAGGCAGGTTAGGTGTAAACACACTATCCCTTTTAGTTCAGTTTAGTCAGATATGGATTAAATTGGGATATCCAATAGGTGACAATGGGTCCTGAGTGGACGGAGCAGAGGTGTATTTAAAGGAGGCCTGGGTGGGGTGGGAGAAAATTCAAGATGCAGTTAGCAGAGAAGGACAGCTAGGAAACCAGCACAGAGTTTTTTTCCTTGTATAATGCAATGGCAAAAGGCGCCCCAATCAGAGAGCAGCTAAGTAGTGGACAGTCCAATCAGGGAGCTCCTGTGCACTGAAATCACCAATCATGGTTCAGGCACTCAAGAGCGAGTAGCGGCGGTCGTACCTGCAGGTTGAATCCGCTAAGGAGGGTCCCGGTGATGGTAGGAGATCATCCAGGGGGTCGGGCAGTCCCAGGGGAAATACTAACATACTAATTGCCAGTAAATTAGGACTACAGTCTATCGAGTCGGCTCGAACCTCAGATCCCTAGCAGGGTGCCGAGGCCCTCTCCCCCTTTGTGTTTCAGAAACCCCTATCGTCCATACCCACCCATCTGGACCAGGCCATCATCTGATACATCCACTTTCTGTGCCTGTCCCACCCTCTCTTGAAGCCCTCCACTGTGGATCTCTGAACCAGCTTGCCATGCAGTGCATTCCAAGGGACCACCACCCTCTCAGTGAAAAACCTCCTCCTCTTTCCCCCTCACCCTTCCACCTTCCAACTTCAAACCATGCCCTCTAGTGATACCTCCCTGCTTAAGTCTAAAGATTCCCTCCATGTTTACTCTATTTATTCCCTTGAGGTACTTGAAGACCTCAATCATGTCCCCCCGTCTCTCCTCTCATCCAATGAAAACAGGCAGAGCTCCTCAAGTCTGTCCTCATACGTCAAATCCCCTAGTTGTCGTATCATCTTAGTTGCCCTCCTCTGTACCCTCTCCAGGAGCTGTATGTCCCTCTTCAAGTGTGGTCTCCAGTACTGTACACAGTACTCAAGGTGTGGTCTAACCAGTCCATTGTACAGCAGCAGAATCACTTCCCTGCTCCTAGAGGTGATCTCCCTTACGATGCATCCCAACATCCTGTTTGCCTTGCTAGCCACTCTCCTGCTCTGGTCAGAGTTATTCATACATGCATCCACCATGACCCCTAGGTCTTTTTCCCCTATTGAGGCCTCCAGTGCCTCCCCTCCCAGGGTGTACCTGTGTTTAGGGCTTCCCTGCCCTAGATGTAACACCGTGCACTTGGTGATATTAAAATTTAATTTCCATGTGTGAGCCCAGCTTTCCAAGGTGTCAAGGTCCCTTGCAGGGCCAACCTCCCCTCTTCCCCCTCAACTACTGCTCCCATCTTGGAGTCATCAGTGAAGAGACTCATTTCACACCCTATACCCTCCCTAATGTCTGATATGTATGCATTACACAGGATCGGACCCAGGACCGAGCCCTGTGGTACCCCACTACCAACCTCTCTAGAGTTCGAGAGCTCCCCACCGACCACTACTCTCTGGGTGCATCCAGCTATCCAGTTTTCAATCCATATGACCATCAAAGGGCCTACTCCCAACCTCATCAGTTTCTCCACCA
The DNA here is from genome assembly GCA_016271365.2 of Neoceratodus forsteri. Classification (NCBI taxonomy): domain Eukaryota; kingdom Metazoa; phylum Chordata; order Ceratodontiformes; family Ceratodontidae; genus Neoceratodus; species Neoceratodus forsteri. The sequence continues at coordinate 1,027,145,164 of CM028129.1, forward strand.
GATCATTGTGGGGACAGAGTCAAATGCCTTGCTGAAGTCCAGGAATAATACATCCACAGGCTTTCCCCAGTCCATTTCTGATGTTACCCATTTGTAGAACTCCACAAGATTGATTTGACATGATCTACCTGGCACAAACCCATGTTGCTGACTATCCAGACCTCCCACCTCCTCCAAGTACACCCCCAATCGTTCCTTTAGTATACTCTCCATTAATTTTCCCACCACCGAGGTCAAACTGATGGGTCTATAGCTACCTGGTACTTCCCTTGACCCCACTTTATGGATTGGCACCACATGTGCCTCTCGCTAATCCCTAGGTACCCTCCCTATCTCAAACGACCTGTTGAAGAGCTCCACCAGGGGTGCTGCCAGTATGTCCACCAATTCCCATAATACTCTCGGATGAATGCCATCCGGCCCAGGAGATTTGTCTTTCTTTAGGGCCTTGAGGGCTAACCACACCCTTTGGCGGAGATAGCGTCAACCGTCCCCTCCACCTTACTGGCCTTTTTATCCTTATCCTGATGTGACACCCCTGGAGTATCTCTCCCTCCCTCTTGCTCCATTTCTGTTGCTCCCCTGATCCCACTCACTGCCACTTCTATCCCCATCATGCCTTGCTTTGTAGATATACCATCCCCCTCCCTAGTGAACACAGAGTCAAAGTACTCATTTAATACCTCTGCCTGGTCCCTCACCTCTTCCACCCACCCTCCTTCTGATCTCAATCTGCTGAGATGGTCCTTAGTTTTTCTCCTCTCCCCAATGTACCAGAAGAACCCCTTTTCCCCTCCATGTATCCCTTGTGCCAGCCACTGATCTTTACTCAACTTTGCCCCCTCACCATCCAGGTGACTTTTCTAGATGCAGATGGTACATTTCCTTATCCCTATCCCCTCTTGTTGTTTTATATTTTTTGTAGGCCGCCTTCTTTTCTCTGACCACTATCTGAACCTCACTGGACCACCAGCATGGTTTATGTGACTTTTCTCCCTTACATTTCAGCTTAGTGCAGGTCCTGACTGCCTCATGAAGTCCCCGGTTTATGACCACCCATCTCTTTTCCACATTTGTCATTGATGTAATCCCCTTCAAATGATCCTTGAGAATATTTCCCATGCCCACAAAGTCTGCCCCCTAAAGTCCTCTGCCAGTGTCCTAGATCTCACCCCCCCTCCTCCCATGCTTATTTGAAACCAGATAGTATTGTAGTCACTCCCAGTCAGGGGATCCTCTACAACAAGGTCCCTTACTAGATCCCCATCTGCCAGAACCACATCCAGGACATGCCCCTCCCTTGTGGGCTCCATCACATGCTGTGTTAAGAACACATCCTGGAAGCCATCCAGCAGCCTCTGCTCCTTGGCCACCTTAGAGGACATGGTCCCCCAGTTTGTACCTGGCATGTTAAGGTCCCCCATCAACACCATTCCTTCCCCTTTTGGTCCACACTGGGCAATGATGTTGTTCAGCAAATTATCCTCCAGAACATCACCCATCCTGGGGGCCTATATACTACACCCAGCTTGACCTTACCTCCTGCTGGGGTTCGTAAGGTGACCGATAAGGCCTCCACATTTCCCTCTGCCTCTTCTACCCTAGAAATTTCTATGTCATCTCTAATGAACATAGCCACTCCACCCCCTCTGCCCTCCTTTCTATCCTACCTAAGCATAGTGTACTCCCGCACGTTTAGGTTCCAGTCATGGTTTTTGTTGGCCCACATTTCTGTGACCGGCACCACATCCACCCCCCTCAAACAGCATGGCCTGGAACTCTGGCAACTTGTTTCCCAAGCTCCTGGCATTTATTAACACTACCCCCCACCCCTTATCCCTGATCCCCTTTGTTGAACCCCACCCAGGTTCCTTATGCTTCCATCCTCCCTCTGCTCCTCCTGAAACCTCCACCCCAGTCTGTTTCCCCTCCCCTTGGGTTTGAAGGCTACTCCCCTCATTTGGAGGAGAGGGCTTCTGGTCAACCCTTCCTTTATCACTACCCCCTCACAAGTTTAAACCCAACCTTTCTTGAATGTAGTCAGCCATCCCCTGTTTAAGGACTTCCTTCCCTAAAGGGGCAAGATGAAGCCTGTCCTTGGCATACAGTCCTTTATCCTCTCAAACTGCTTTCCAGTTCCCTAACACCCCCAACCCACTCTCTTCACTTCCTGAGCCAGTCATTAACCTCTGTGATCTTCATTTTTTTCTCTCCACTGATTTTTAAAGAAATAGGCACACAGTTGAAGTGACCATTTTTTAAAAAAAGGGAGAAAAAGGTGAATACATAGGTATGCTTGGGGAGGGGAAGCACAACCAGATGTGAGTACAAGAACCCAGTAACACTCTCTGATTACATTGTAGTGATCAAGAAAATAGTGCGGTGGGAAGGAGGGGAAGGAAGTGCCTTATAATAATGGAGAAGACACTGAGAGATCTGTAGTATTAAAATTACGTGTTGTGAGTCATGGGGGTCCCAACAGATTAACATAAAACCTATCACTTTATATTGGTCTATATAGTAAGTCATGGATAAAAAAACACAAAGCAAGAAAATGAGGGAGAGAGGAAGGAAGCACACTTAAATGAACGGAGTGGACACAGAGAGATTTCAAAGAACAATGTGCTTCAACTTCACTCACTGTAAGGAACAAGCTATGGTGTGTTTGGTATCCAGTTATGGCCATGCCTGCAGAGTCCCCTTTTCTGTATAAGCCAGCAAGACATCAGCATAGCTCTTGTTATGCACTGTAAAAATGTGACATTACAACCCTATATAGGCATTTTGAGATTTTGTTTTTCACAGCCGTGCCACCCTGGAAAGAAAACTACAAGAAAATGTGCTTAGAATGGAGGAATGGTTTTGTAATTTGAAACTTCAGATGAACCTCAAAAAACTTGGTGTATGAGTTTTATATTAAGTACTAAATCAAAGATGGACCACAAACTAAATATACTGTTTAAGAATAAACAAAAAAATACTTAATACAATGCTTGTAAATATCTTGGGCTGGTAACTGACCAGAGACTCATGTATGATGAGCATATAAATTTAGTGGTAAAAAGTCCAATCAGCAGTTAGGTGCACTACTCTTACAGAAATAATTATATGAAAAGTTTTCATGCTGCACATAAAACTACCCAAGTGATGTTCTGCAAGTATGATTTAAATGTTAAATTGGAAATGATTGCATGCAAGTGGCATGCGTGCAGCAAACAAGTGTGGAAAGCATGCTCATAATGTAAAATTGGAGCAAACTGCATGCACCTGGCAAATGTGCAAAAAGAAAGTGGTCACTGATGACTGCACATATAAAAGTTAAGTGACTTACTCAGGATCACACCATATACAGGTGTGGGATGATGAGATTCAAATCCAGGTCTTCAGGTATCCAAGTCTCCTGGTTTGTAGTTCAGTGCATTTAACCACTAATCCATACAACCTGCACACATATGGCTCGCTTATACTGCAATACAAATCTGAATAAATCTGCTTGCATGTGGCATTTTTATAGCTACTGTTATACTTTTTAATTTTCTTATCCCCCTCTCATCTCAGCTACACAGCTGAACTGTAGCACACTTAACAATTGAAATACATGTGGTTCTTTCCACCCCAATTAACACACTTACCCAGAATACTACTTAATTACTTCTGTCTGGCCTACACTCCTACAATTATATCTCCATAGTTTTGAATGCTTCCATGCAAACAGACTTTAAGGGGCAAACACAAAGCAGCAATAACTCAGCACCCATCCACATGGCCAGTCCCTCCCATGCTCACACAAATTGCAACAGCTGTGACCATACTGCTACCAACAACTCACCAAGTATAGATATAAGTTGAGAGTCTTTGAGTACTAGGAGCCAAAGCCAGAGGCAGTAGTCTTTAACAGATGATGCCCATGGGTCAAGTGTTGAATCGTACCCGCTTGAAATGAATGGAGTTGAAATTCAATGCAAGGAAGTGCAAGATAATGTATATGGGGCACAAAAACCCTGGCACAATATATCAGTTGGGGGTTGAGGATATAGCATGTACCAAGCAGGAAAGGGATCTTGGGGTTATAATCTCTGATGACCTCAAGGCAGGAAACAGTGTGACAAGGCAGCAGGTAAAGCAAATAGGATGCTGGGATGCATAGGCAGGGGCATCACCAGCAGGAAAAGGGAGGTCATAATTTCACTGTACAAGACACTAGTGAGGCCCCACCTGGAGTACACTGTACAGTTCTGGAGACCTTACCTACGTAAGGACATAGACAGGATAGAGAAGGTTCAGAGGAGGGCAACAAAGATGGTGCATGGATTGCATCACAAGTCCTATGAGGACAGGTTGAAGGAACTGAACATGTACTCCCTGGAGGATAGGAGGGAGAGAGGGGATATGATAGAGACATACAAGTATCTTACAGGGAGGAACAGGGTGCAGGAATACACTATTCTTAAGTGAAAAAGATGTTCCAGGACTAGAGGGCATGGGATGAAGTTGGAGGGAGGACGATTCAGAGGAAACATGAGGAAGAATTTCTTCACAGAATGGGTGGTGGACAAGTGGAACACCCGGCCAGAGGAAGTGGTGGGGGCTGAAACAATCATGGGATTTAAGAATGCATGGGATAGACATAAAGGAACTCTGGAGGTCGGGGGTAAGGGGCAACAGACTTCTTGGAAAACATAAACTAAACTTATAAGCTCAAATGGGCAGACTGGGTGGGCCATAGGACCTTATCTGCCGACACTGTCTATGTATCTATGTATCTATGAGTTATTTTTTATTTGTATTTTATACATTATGATGGTGAATTGTAGAATAATGAATAACACTTCCTACTAACAATGCCCTTGTCCATTGAGCAGTGGCCTTCATTACTCTCCAACTCTCTATCAATTATGTATAAAATAGTAATTAAAAAAACAAAACATTAATTTTAATGGTGCATGCCTCTGCAGTCTCCCTTACCCTAAGTCATAATGTGCCTGAGCATGGGAATGTGGAGGTCAGCTTCCTGGGGGGGGTACAAGTCTGTCTATAATGGGGCTCCAATAGTCTGTGCATACCATACTGCTCAACTGTTACTGAATGCAAGGGACAGCCCTCATTTTACCCTCAAAAACTGCTCTGCTCCTTATCCATACATGATGGAAAACATGCTGTTCACACAGAGGATGTTCTATAAATTTAGGCGTTGTTGCAGGGGCGCCATTTCAGGTTTCAACATGGGGAAGCCAACAACCAGTGCAGGTCGTGTGCTAGTTAGACCCAAGGTGGCAAGCTCTAGAATGTCTGGAATATCTCAAAAACATAAAACTTATTTACTGTGACTGAAAATGATATGCAATCAGGAAAAATTAAAATGTATAAGATTCATCTGCTTATACCCTGGAGCAGTGCATCAAATTTGGACTTAAGCCCACCCAGTTACTAACCCAGTTTTTTACTGACTGAAGTTTTGACCCCCCTTCCAAAAAACTTTTGTCCCAATTTCTCTTCCTGACTCCATTCCATTTGATATCCACCCCATATGGGTCATGAAGCCACCCAAAGGTGCAGAGACATGAAAAACACATCCATATTTCAGTCCTTCCTCCTTCCCTTATCCCCTGTAAAAAATATATTTTTATTTACCCAGCCATCTGGTAAGAACCTGATGCCTGGCCCAGTATGCTACCAGCCCAAATTTCAGTCCACTACTCCTCTGTCCTTCTTTCAGAAGCTGGATGCTAGAACCAACCATTCCCAGTCCCCAACATGCTCTGTGACCAAGTCACCTCACCAACTGAACCCACTCAGCCTGTGTTGCTTGCTTCTTGTTTGGCTGCTTCTGAAATGTACTGATCAAGGACTATGAAGGCTGCTCACACTGCTGTCACCACTGCTGAAAGCCTAAGCTTGCTGCCAAGGGAGTCTGTATTGTTTTTTTTTGTTTTTTTCAAGGCAAGCCTAGTAGAGTAGGTAGGTAGAATAGTCATGAGTTAGCTTCTAGCTCATCCTCTGTCCCTTTAGCCACCAAGGAAGACAGATACTCATTACAAATAGACCAACAAAAATATGCCACCATAACACTGCTATTGAGAGTTCAGTGGTGACTGATCCCTCCTGGTTACATTGTGTAACTTGTCTACTTTGTAACGAGAAAGACAGTGTCACACTCACATGACTCATGTGCTCTTGCTTGACTAGAGCTCCTCCACATCACGTGTGATGGTGCTGCAATAAATAGGTGGAGAGAGTGGACAACACAGTACAGACACCTTTGCATCAGGAGTGCACCTGCATCATGGGTGCGCACAGACCAGGGGGACACTTATTGTGTAAAAGATTACATCCAAATTTAATGCCATTATTTCCACACCATAAGAAAAACCTAGACACAGATGGGGGCAACTGCCCCTCTCACCCCCACATAAATGGCACCACTGCTTTATGGTAGAAATTCATACTCAGATGTTAATATTAGTACAAGTAAATACAATGATTTCACTGTGTTCTGAGGTACTGCATCTCTTTGTTTCAGGATGTGTCCTGATCATCATGTGGGTTAGTGTCCTCATTATCCCTCATTTTGAGTGTCCATGCCCTCATTTCAGTGACAAAATGTAGTATGGTGCATGCTTCCAAGACCCTACTCAGCACAAAGAGTGCTGAACATGAGCATAGTGTTTATGCTCAATACAGAATGACAGATCGAAAGTAAGTGAGCCAAAACAGTCATGGAGAAACACATTTGTAGTACTAAATATGCATAAGAGGATTTGCATGGCCAAAACAAAATGGTCAGGCTTCACAACACAGAAGTCCTTCTTCACACATCTTTAATGGGGGATTTGGGCTGACTATATTTTTGGCATTTAAAGCAGTAAGTAAACAATTACTTCCCAAATTAATGGTGATTTAATGACAAAAAACTAAAGCCATTAAGCAACTTGCAAAAGGATCATAATTAATGAATTTACCTAATTTTAATGAGAACACAATGAGAAATGTATTTTAATGGCTCTAATTGCTAGCAGTAGTATAAAAATAGAAACTGTTTTTTTAGGTGAGATTTGCACCAGCTTAGCTGCTGCATACATGGCAAGCATGCAGCATGTGAACCTGATGTGAATTTAAATGATGTTCATACCAGCTTAACTGATACACTCATGATAAGTGTGCAACAGGTGAATCTGATTTGATTTTTAGAAGATGTTCACACCAGCTTACCTACTGCACACATGTCAAGCTGGCAGCATGCGAACCTGATTTGTTTTTTATTTTATTTTATTTTTATTTAGTTTTTGTTGACTGGGTAAGTGCACTAGACAAATCCTGCCTATTTTCAGGCACAACCCGGGGGGGGGATACAGATGAATGCCAACTAACATTGAACCAGATTAAGCTGTTGGTGGTAGTTTAAGTAAATGAGGGAAATTTGGCCAGGACACCGGTGAAATTCCCCTACTCTGCTTCCTGTGAGCAGGGGGGACCCATTTTCCTGTGGGACTAAGATGGCGGTTCCCATGGATCCTGGTGTGGAAGTGTTGCAGACAGGAGGGCAGGCCAGGATCCTCACTCCGAGTACAACGCCACAGGAGGAGGATGTCTGTCTGGTGGGAGAGCTTGCCTCAGCTCCCATCCTTTGCAACATGGAGGCTACTTGTTTACAGTCGGTAGATGTTGATTCCGACTTGGAATTCCACGATGTGTCTGTCACTTTGGATATTTTGGGCTCTTCAAGTGAAAAATCAATAGTTTGCAACGTTATCAACAACCCGGTTATTGTGATGGATTTACTGCCTGTAACAGCAGCAGGACGTAGCGCTATACATCCGCTAACAACTTCAGTTACCACTGTCAGCAGCGTGGCAGCTGCTGTCATTTCTACAGAACTAACTACAGAGGTGGGAAGGCCCACAGAGAGTGGTGAGTGTATCCTTTCCTTTTCAAGCAATATGTGCTATGTTCATGGCTCCCCTATGACTTTGCAGGCTGGCAGTGTTGCGTATCTTGCAGCTGCCTAAAGCCTTCAGGGGATTTATTACAAACTCCTAAACTGTCAGCATTGCATGTTGCAACACCGGAGCTCGAGACTAGCCCTATCGCACTGCAAAAACAGCAGGAGAATGTTATCACACCGGGAGGGGCAGCTCAGTGCACAGACAGCTGCAAACGCAGCGCGGTGTCCATTGCCATGGTTACTAAGGCCGCTGACAGTGTTACAGAAAGTGGAAAGGTGCAGCTTCAGAATCCCCAGTACTTCTGTACAGAATGAATTAACTACTTTATCTCAGGCTGGCAATCTCCAGCCAGTCATGCCGAGTGCCTAGAGCCTGCAACAAAAATGACTTTGCCTCTGAAGCTTGTTCCCAGCTCAATTTGGTCACCAGGTCATGGAGGGCCTTTTGGACAGCCTTTTGCTAATGAGTTGCCACCACTTAGTAAGGTGGCAGGTTTTGTGTTCAAACAGCCTGAGTCTCATGTTCAGCCTAGCGTGGTTTATCAATCCACGGCAGTCTCCCAAACTGGGGTGACTGAATTCTTTTTTTCTGAATCTGTTGCTGAAACTCCAGTTATGACACCAGGGAACATTAAGGGGCCAGGGATTTTTCTCCCTATTTCGGGGGACAGACCTGAAGATTGGTTACCAGGAGTGGACCTTAAGGGGGCAGGATGGAAACAGGCCTCTACAAGTGTATGGACACCTGATCCAGCCTGGGACACAGAATTTGCATTTTCACAACATTCCCCAATGTGGAAACCTGTTTTACCACCTGTAATTTCTACTGAAGGTTCTACAGGGGACATGGATTTGCCTTCTGCAATTCCGACTTTACCTACTACTACGGTCTCTAAAGAACAGTCTCTCCTGTCTGTTCCCCAAAAATCCATTTCTGATCCTCCACCAGTGGACACTTGTGCATCTACTCAGAATCCTTCTTTGGAACAACCCCCCCAGCAGAAGCCTTTAATGTCTGACTTATTTTCCTCAGCAAAAAGGGAAGCAGCTCCTCGTAGAAATGCAGTCCACACTTGCTACAAAGGGGACTGGAGAACAAAGCCAGACAAATATTATGTGGGAAAACTTTATTAAAAGAGTCACTTCATTTTACCCCTAATGATGTTTTGCTTTTATTAACATTTTGGGGAGGACAACTATGATGTTAGCTTCGGACAGCTCATGCTTTGGATTTGTTTTGGGAGGCGGTATGGTCAGGTGAAGTTTTCCTACATGGACCCCCTTTTGGTAATACCTTTAACTACACCATCAATTAAATTCATAACAGCAATGTTTAGGAATGAGGGGTCCATGTAGAGGATGTTACCTTTTGGTTATCCCAGAAATGTGAGGTTTTGAGTGCTCCTGATCCCATCTTAGATTCAGAGCAATTTTGGACAGGGGGATGGAAGTATAAAGTGAAACTAAGGCGATCTGATTCAGGGGTGGATCATATCCCCAATTCCTTCTTGTTAGGTAGGGATAGTTTTTTTTTTTATGGAGGGCAACCAAGGGCCTGTTACAAATGTGGTTCTAGGACTCATCTTTCTAGCATTTGTTTTCAGCCACGTTGTGATAATTGCGGAGAGGTGGGGCACGTAACAATGCAATGTGCAAATCATTCTAGGTGTGATCTTTGTGAGGAGTATGGTCACGTGTTTTGAGAGTGTCCTTGGGTGGCCAAAAATAAAGCATCTTGCATAAGCCCAGATCTCTTGATACAGAAGGCCCAGAGTGCTGCTAAATCCCCACCTCCTCCTCCTCCTGCACAACCTCCCCTCCCTCCCTCCCTCCCTCTCCCTCTTCGCAGACTATTACCAAAAAACAGATAGAGATTAATCATCTGGATCCCATTGTTAGGTGTTCTTCACCTGAGCCTGATAAGCTAGCACAAACTATTTACTCAGGCCCACCTAAAGATAAGAAGCCTGGCAACAGCTCCCTGGGCATATTGGATCTTCCTCCCGTGTGCTACACTGATGTGCCTCCTAGTGCTCCAGAGTCAAGCGTCAAAGTTTTGGCTCAGGGGTCACCACTACCATGATGTAGATCTGCTAGGAATGTGCACCCTAAATCTCCACCTTCTGTCCCTACTGTAGAGACTAGTAACTCTTATGCAGCACTATTTACCCCATGGGGTGATACAGAAATGGAGTTGGGAGATTCAGACTCCCAGATATCTTCTTTGTCTACCGTCTCACAATCAATTGATAATTATAAAGATAAAAAAAAGAAAAAAAGAAAGAAATGATAGTTAAAGGTTATTCAATATCTGATTTATTATGCAGTGGTGTTGGGTTCAATAAATGTTCATAGCTTGCTGAACACAGTCAAATGGCAATCACTGTTCCATTATGTTCATGAGCAGAATATTTCAGTTTGTTATCTACAAGAAACCTGGTTGCACTCTGTAGAACAATTAACCTCTTTTAAAAGGGACTGGGTTTGGGGGCCATCTTATTGGTCCTTTGGAATGGATAAAGCAGATGGGATAGGCATTTTGTTTAATTCTTTTTTCTTTTTCTTTACATAATTTAATTGATTTAATACCGGGTAGAGTTTTGATAATAGATGGGAAATGGCATAACATGTGTTATCGTTTCATTAATATATATAATCCCCAGTAAAAGGCAGATAAAGTGGCCTGTTTGAAGGCAGTTTAACCTTTTTTAGTGACATCAACCAATGTGCTTTGGGATGTAGATTTTAACTGTTCAATTCTTGACTCACCTTCACAGAAAAATAAAAAAGTATATTGTGATTCCCATGCTCTGGCACATATTATTAAGGTTGCAGAACTGTGTAATTGCATCGCTTATGCAGATCATGGAGCACATTTTTCTTACACAAGAGGGAAATTTCGTTCCTTAATAGACTATATGTTTGTCTCCCCCTTCTGTACAAATAAGCACCTTTAGGATGGTTTCTAGTGAATTTTCTGATCACTCCCTTTTGTTATGTTATCTGCCTTTAAGTGTTCTTCCAGAATATCGGAAGGTACGATGGAAATTGAATGCTTCTAGTCTAGAGTTTCCATGCATACAGTCAGGGGTTAAATTTATCTTACAGGCTAGACTATCAGTGGCTTTTCTTTATTCTGACATTGGGGATTGGTGGAGGCAGATTAAGTCGGACTTAAGTACCTGGTTCAAAAAACAAGGAAGTAAGACTAAAAATCATAAATTTCTGAAATATTTATCATTGAGGCAACGGCTTCAGAGACTCATGACTTTGGCGCATGACTCTCAGTATGATTATTCTGCACAAATAAATAATCTAAACAATGATATGAAAGCTTTCCAGTATGACAGGGCTAAAACATTGCAAGCTATTCTCATTAATGTGACTAAGAAATCTCCTATCGGGGATCCTTTTGAAGTTCGTAAAACTTTGAAAGATTCTTCTTCTATGGATTTATTACAACTAATGGATGGGGCTATTATTACCTCAAGCAGGCAAATCAGGGAGTTAATTATAGATCATTACCATTCATTGGAACCCTCCCTCCCTATTACAGAGGAGTCTATGCTCTCAATTTAAATTTCATTAAGGTTCCTTTAAGGACAAATGAGACTTCAGCATTATTGGAGCCCATTTCTCAAACAGAAATTCAGGCTGTCATTCAGAAACTAAAAACAAATATTTCCCCTGGAACAGACGGTCTTTCAAATAACTTATATAAAGCCTTCTCTGTGGAGTTGAGTCAATGTTTTTTTTTGCTTCAATATTTTAACAAAGTTCCACCATTTTCTCTTCTTTTCAGAGGTTTATTAATTCATTTATTTAAATCTGGGATAAATGGAACATTAAATTGTGACCTATTACATTATTAAAATCCGATTATAAAATTTTTACAAGTATTTTGAATACCGTTTGAAAAATTATGCTAGACTGGTGATATCTCCTTATCAATTCTGTGGATTCAGAGAAAAATTCAATTGGCTTTAATGATTAAACAAGATGTCATTGAACATTTGTCTTTATCCGGAACTTCAGGTTATATGTAGCGGATGATTTTGAGACAGCTTTCGATAGGATGCATTTACCCTTTTGTTTTTGTTTTAGAATGGTATGGAGTCCTAGCCAATTTGTTAATCTAATTAAGCTGATTTATGAATATATCATGGTCTTTCCCTTTTAAAGGGAATACGGCTTATAGATTTTGTTTAAGGACTGGTGTTGCCAAAGATGTCCATTGAGTCCTCTTCTTTACATTTTTTCCCTAAATCTCTTGTAGCAATATGTAATAGCCTCACAAAGTTGGGTTGGAATTCCAGATAGGGTTTCTAGAGATAAAGATTTGATGTTGCAGGCTTATGTGGGTGACCTATTGCTTTATTTCTCTAGTCAGTTTGAGGTGTATAAATGTTTGGCGGCTTTCAACACTTATGCTAAGGTTCCAATGCTAAGTTGAATGTTCACAAAACTAAAGGGTTATTTCTTGGAGCAACTGGCCCAGTGGATATGATACAGGACGGTATTTTTTTTCTCAATCCCCACTTAAGATTCTGGGTATTTTATTTAGGCCCCAGAATCTGCCAGTAGAAAATTGGGATTCAGTGCTTCAGGTGGTTGAGGCTAAGGTTAATCGTTGGAAACATTGGACATTTTCAAAATTGAAACATGTTCATATTATTAAACAATTTTTGGTACCCAGTTTACAGTATATAGCCATGATTTTTCCCCTTCCGGTTCATTTGGAAACCAGAGTATATAGTGTGTTTTTTCAGAAGTTATGGGGCAACCGACTAAACCCTGTGAAATGATGTTATACTTATTTAAGCACAAAATCAGGAGGACTAGGGATGGTAGATATAGTGCTGTTTTACATTCCTTGTTTATTATGTGTTCCATTAAGTGTGGGTTGACCCCATCTGAAGATATTGGGACAAGATAGATTATCCAGGCTTTGGGCAAATACCTTGCCACTTGGCATACCTTAGCACCTAAATTAAATCCTTGGGTGCATATTCCACCGTATTTTCGGCCGGCTGTCCAAAAATTATATAAATAGAATATTACTAAAGAAGTTATCTTAAATAATAAAGTAAAGGGATTTTACTCACTGATAATGGGGCAGTTATATCCACAGGACCTTAGCTTTAAAAATTGCCCATCCACCCAGAATCCTAAGGTCTTGGCTCAATTAAATAATAACAGATTGCCTCAGTTTCAATGGGAAGTGCAATGGTTGATTTTTTATGGTAGATTGAATGTTCAGGGGAATGCCAAATATAAAGTAATGGAAGAAAGGAATTGTCCTTACCTAGAGTGTATTAATGTGGAGGAAACAATGGAGCATTTTTTTCTGCAATGCTCCTATTCGAAGGGGTTGTGGGACTTCTTAGCAGCACTATGGGGTTTTAAGTGGCTTACCTTTATATCTTATGACATATTGATTCTGGGAATATATCCGGCAACTTTCTCCCAATTTCATGAAGAGACTATATCTTTATTTTTTGTTGTCTAAGATATTATTTGTGGCAAGCTAGATGTCAATGGGTTCTCTACCAGAGGAAAATGCCATTATTATTGTTTTAGTAGTTTAGTTTCAAGCGTGCTGTCTAGAATATATTCTCAGGATGCTCGAAAAGTTGTTCTTGTTGAATTGCAAAAGTGGTGGAAAGGGTTCCTCCACTTTATAAAGTTAAATAATATAGAAATATGTTTTTCTCTTTCTTTTTCTTTTCTTTTTCCCTTTTGTATCTTGGTTTTCTCTCCTTTTTATCACTATTGTTATTATTGGCACCTTGTGTTTTGCGGTTTCCTTGAATACTGATTGAATTGCAGTCAGGCAGGCAGTATAGAGCAGTGGTCTAAGGCTCTGAGCTGCAAACCTGATGACATCCAGCAGACCAGACCTGGTTTGAATCCCGCAGCTTCCACTTGCATACTGTGTGACCCTGAGCAAGTCCTTAACCTCCTTGTGCTCCCAGGTTGCTCCTGTAAAAAGAGCTTTCAGCTTAGTGTGTTATACCTGGTTAAACAACTAAAAAAAAAAATTTTTTGTGTTGTGTCTAGGTTATTATTTCAATAAAACTCCCTGCTCTTTTCGATAACTGCCATGGGATCTTTACCATCCGCCTGAACTAAAACCAATCAAGGCAGATGGGACCTTGGTTTAATGTCTCATCCAAAAGATGGCACCTCAAGTGCAGCACCCTATCATGCAGCACTGCAGTGTCAGTACTGGGATATTAGCCAAGTGCCAGATGTGGAACTGAACCCACAGCCCTCTGGTCTCCTAGCCTCAGAGGCAAGTGTGCTACCTACTGAGCCACTGACACTGCCTGTTTTGCATATGTTCACTTTGTGTATGTGAACCACATACAAACATTGCAAAATTAAGCATGTGGCATGCATTCTAGATGTACAGAGCACACTTATATTTCTGTAAGGGTAGGAAGAATCTCTTCATGTCTTGTGAAATCAGGAAGTATTACATTAGTAAAATAACTAATACTGCCTGTCTTAGATTATGGGCACTGGTATACAGATGTGCCCCCCAAAAATCACTAAGAAAAGCTGATCAAGCCTATTACAAGCTTGCAAGATTTGTTAATTTTAGCAAATTTGGAGAGCACCATTATAAAATCTATGCTGATTTAAAATGGATAGTCCCTGAATTGAAAAAAGGTATCCAGTAGTCTACTTGGTGCTATAAATTGTTAAATGACAAAAGCACCCACCCTCTAAAATATCTGTTAACTATTGATAGGGAAAAGAATAAATATGAGCTAAGGAAGAACTCTGAAAGTATGCCCTGGACTAGATCGCAGAATAGGTTTGGAGATATTATGCTACAAACTGCTGTAGCATGTACATGGAACAATGTACCATCGAATGTAAAAGCAAACAAATCATTTATTGAATTCCAGTCAGCTATGAAAAATTATTATAAACCCTGTTGCAACTGTTATACTTGATTTCACAGATTATGCAATCAGTGTTACACTTCTTTGTATATGTATTTATGAATTGTATTGATTGTATATTGTCGTCTCATGTCTTTTAGTGTTCTTGTACAGGCATCCTTTTTGAAAAAAGGGATTTTATCCCTAAAGTTTATACCTGGATAAAAATAAAATGTTATCAAGTAATCATTTAAATGCAGTATTTTAATACCAGGTAATCACTTGCATTGAGTATTGAAAAATGCCATTCATTCTAAACATTTTCAGCCAATCAGAATGAATATGTGAGTGCAACTGATTATAAACTGAAATACAAGATAATAAGTTATGCATTTGTCACATTCTTACAAAGACTTGCTTCATTTCTATGGCTGCATAGTGAAGCTATGCTGACGTCTTGCTATTACACAGCGAGAGAAGGGGCTCTGGAAGCCCATAACTAAATACTTAGATTGTGTCCTCCCACAGTGAAGTTGAAGCACATGCGGTCCCTCTACTGACCACAGTGCTGTCCCTCCAGGCCACACTACTTTCCAGCTCCATGCTTACTTACAGTTCACTTCCAGGTTCCCAGCACCTTGTTTTCAAATAGGTGGAAGCCTCCCTGCTGTCCCAGTATTTTTATGTTTCACAGGTGTCTAGTGGCACCCCCACCCTCCAATTTCTATCCCATATTTATGTAATGTTTTCTTGGTGTCTAGTGGCACCCTACACCCTCTGATCACTTTCTCTGTATTATTTTTTCATACATGATCTGTAATAAAGAAAGCCATCCCTAGATGATTCTTTCTCTTTAAATCTGTAAAAAAGAAAACAGTCCCTCACTGATCTAACCACTTCTGTCCTGACCTCTCACTCAGCAGTCACCACCCCACAACCCCACTACACTCTCCACATACTCTCATTCACCTGAACATGTATCGTGATGTAAATCTGCTATCCAAATGAAGACATGCCTTGCTGCTAGAACTGGTGACTGAAATATAAGAAACTAAGGTATGCAGTTCAGTGTATTTCAGTGGGATTTTGAACTTTAAGGCATAACTTTGTCATTTTTGCATATTTTCACCCCACATATTCAACATGGCTCTTTTGGGACCCCACCTCATTACCAATGGCAGTGGAATCATATAAATCCAGCCTGAAAGGTGATTTTGCAGTCACTTGGCAAAATCATCCTTCAGGTGGAATACCATTGTTTATCTGCGGTATCATAAGAAGGCTACATTGAAAATTTGTGGTTAAATATAGAAAAATAAAAAAGCTATGACTGTACATTGAACATTTTCTATGCCCGCCATGAATTTGGTAATTTTAAATGTTTTGACCACCAATTTTCAACAAAGAAATTTTTTTCACACCACCTCATGAATTTGACAGCTGTCATTATTGAAATCCTGGTCAAAATGTGTTTCCACACCCGTAGTGTGGAATGACATTTTCATGGCATGGAATCACATTTCAGCAGGGATTTGAAAACTTTCTCGTACAAGGTTCGTGAGATGGGGTATTAAGAATGTCATGTGAAAATTCAGTGTAAAAATATGGTAAACTATACCAGTTATGACTGCACATTGCAGGATTTCAATGTTCATTCATACATTTGCAAATTCTCAATGTTTTGACTCCAAACTTTCAAAAAACCCAGTTTTCCACATCACTTCATAAATGTGACAGGTGTTATTTTTAAAATCCCGGATGAGACATGTTTTCCACACTTGTGCAAAATAACATTTTGGCAAATATACTATAAATGCTACATGTCACCTTTATAAGTCAAAGTCAAAGTCAAAGTCAATTTTATTTAAAAAGACACCCAATCCCAAAGGCTCTGGGCACCGCACAAAAACTATACAGTATGTCATACCGTGTACATTAGAATTAAAATCATACCGTGTACATTAGAATTAAAATATCATACATATAACTTAAACTCCAAAGCCTGCACAAATAAAAAGGTCTTAAGACGACTCTTAAAGGCCTTTATAGTGGGGGCCTCTCTCACTTCAAGCGGCAACGAGTTCCAGAGAGCTGGAGCAGCAACTCCAAAGGATCGATCCCCTGCTGATTTCAACCTAGCTCTTGGAACTTTGAGGAGGCCACCACCAGAGGAGCGGAGATCCCGGACAGAGGTGGACAGGTACCAAGAGATCAGAAAGGTAACCAGGGCTGTGTCCATGTAGGGTCTTATAGGTGAGAAAACCCACCTTGAACAAAACTCTCCACCTGACAGGCAGCCAGTGCAATTCGTGCAATACTGGGTGATATGACAAAACTTACTTTGTCCAGTCAAAGCGGGCAGCAGCATTTTGCACTAGCTGCAGTCTGCGAGAGAAGTTCCAGAGACCCCAAGATAGAACGCATTACAGTAGTAATAAGGGTAGTCATAAAATGACTATCTTGAAAATTTGGAGTCAGAATTAGAAAAAAGAGTGAATGTGTGAAGAGTGAATGTCTAAAGCATGAATGTGTAAGAAGTGAATATGTACTGAATGTATGATGATTGAAGGTGTAAAGAGTGAGGGCTTGATCTTCAAAGCTCTTAGAATGCCACAAGCCCCTGGTGCACTGATCATTTGGTGCACAGGGCTTGCAGCATTCTCCAGCCCACCCACTGGGATATTCAATCCTGAGGGTCAAATGCCGCAAGTTAGACCAGATTTTCCCTGGTCTAACTTGTGCCATTTGGGGGACCCTTTTTACAGTGTTGGTGCCAAATATTTGACACAAGCTGCTGTAAAGTGGGAAAACTGTCACAACTGCACCAGATATACTAAAATCAAGTGCAGTTGCAGCAAAGTTTGGTGCAGGCACACCTAAGAATAGGGTTGATGCAGGTTTTGACACAGGCCCTGCATCAACCATTGAAAATCAAGCCCTGAATGAGTGAAGAGTAAATGTGTACTGAATGTATAAAGAGTGCATGTCTCCACAGTAAATGTGCCAGGCCCTGCACTTCTTTTGGAAGGTGGAGCCTTTCCATAGCACACAACCCACAGAGCCCTGCACATCAGCATCTGTTCACACATTGATGAAATCTTGAGCTTTCCTCAGGTTTGAAGCAGACTCTCACTTTTTATGACTGCATCAATACCATCATTTTGCAGCTGTATTTGCTCTGACTCAGGTTTGTTTTAAGCATTGCTCGTTCATGCAAGCCTCAGATTTAGCAAACATAAATCTATCAAATACCAGACACATGAACACACTGGATAGCAAGTAGAGTGTGGAAATGTTATAACTATAGCCTAGACAAGCTAAATATGAGGTTGACATTGCAGATTTTAATCACAGACAGAATGATTCAACTTGCATCTCAGAAGAATGTTCAAAATAGACAAAACATAGCAGGTTAATAGCTACTATTTGCTACCAAAAATTTCATTTCAATAGTTTGACAAAAAGCTACACTACACAGAAATAAACCTCAAACTGCTCAGATTTGTATTCCTTAAAGAACAATGCTAAGTAAAATAATTTCTGTAGAAAATGAGGCAACCTGACTTAATAGATTAAGCTTATTATACAATCAATGCGTACCATACTACAACAAATATTTAGGGTTCATGCTTTATTTCATGCATAAAAGTACAATTCATAAAAATAGATGGCATGGCATATGCAAAAGTACTAGAAGATCCCTTCTAAGATAAACCCCTTTCAGATTTTCAAGAAATGCAAAGACTCTCATATTGAGAAAATAATTTGATATAGAAACTGACACAAGACTCAGCAGTGATGGTATTTGCAAATAAACTTTCTTCAGTTTAAAATAATAGCACAGCAAATGCCTGCGGACCATTAGAGGAGAAGAAAATAGCCTACTGAGGTGCAGATTTGTGAATCTGGAGAACCAGGTTTGAATCCCTCCACAACCACTTCATTCAGTCTGCAATTCCTGTGCTCAACCTCATCTCTCTTGCTTTACCTCAGTCCACAGAGCCAGATTCACCCATTATTAAATGGCTGGAGCAGTGAGTATATAAAATGTTCTCAGTGGGGTGGGAAACAGTCAAGTGGAGGAGTCTGTGGAGTTGTCAGGGAAGGATGCAAAACAGTCAGGGGGAACATAATGAGGGTTACTTTTTATTGCATTTCATGCTCCAATTATTCCTCACTTACCATTGTATATTAATTTGCCAATGATGCTTCACTCAGCTGGAAAATTGGAGCATTGACTGTACGTATAGTAGGTGGTGTCTAGTATTGCTGTATTTCTTACAGAAGATCTGTAAGGAAAAGAAAAGCAAGACTCCATCCACAAGGACTTGTTGCTGTGATCAGTTTATGCTCCTCCTTAGCAGTAACCTGTAATTCCATGAGCCACGACTCATCACTAAGCTTTTGAATGGATGCTACTGGGGTCCCATCTTGTAAATCACTGCTTGGCTGACTCTAAGCCTGCTGCCTGCTTTGTTATCACTATAAACAAACAGAGTTTCCCATTTACAGTGATATTAGATCAAAGCAGGCAGTGTGGTCAAAAGAGGCAAATATTATGGTAAGAGGAGAGAGGAAAAAAAACACACTGTTTTTAATGGACAGCACGTGGAGACATTTGGTTCAACTCCACTCCATGGAAGAACACAGGCTGCAGTATGTTTCATATCCAGTTACATGCTTCAAGAGTCCCCTCTCTCTTTCCTACATCATAGCAATATGTCAGCATAGCTGTTGCTAGGCAGCCATAAAAATGTAAAAGCCAAAATAGAAAATAACTGTATTATTCCAAATGACAGGTTTGGTTTATTAACAATCAAAGTCAGAGAGGAAGCCTTCACTATTACAAATGTAAGCACACCAAATGAGTATGACCCAACATTTTGTTTACAAATTTATTTATGGATTTAACATAGTTTCCAATCTTTCATTGCATGCTGGAATTTTTTTATTTCACACTTCTTTGAATAGCTGCAGAAGGTCATTGGGCTTGCAGGAAACAAAAACAAGAGCAGTCTTAATAAAGTGTATGTATCTGATATAAACCTGCTGGACCCTAATCAATATTATCAGCCCAATGTTGAAACCTTATTTTTCTTGTCTAATGTTTGCAAATCATATTCAAGGATAGATATGTGTCTGGCCTCAGCAAATGCTAGTTCATAACATTCTTTATATATGCTATGGTGGTATAAATATATCAGACTACATCCCATTATTTTATCTACTGGAAGACAAGCACATAAGTAAGGATAATATCTGGAGATTAAACTACTCACTCATTAAATGTAATTAATTTTTCAGTTACATTAGAAAAGAGGTAGAATTCTTCCTAATAGTGAACAGTCAACAAAATCACCATCATCATTAGAAATCATGTGTGAGTGATTTAAAAGCCTTTACAAGAGGCCTCATTATCTCATATATGAGATAAAAAATGAAAACTACCATAACCAAATCTATGTACTAGAACTTGACAGGGCAGAAATGGATTACATCACAACTAACTTGGTAGAAGATTAATATTATAAATTAATGCACTCCATTACCTGAGGTAAGAGCACAACAAGCAATAGGTACTATAGATCAAGCGCAAAGTTTTAATTTTCAAGAGAAAACCAGACAAACTGTTAACACTGCAAATAAAATGGAGACAAGCTAACAATACCGTTAACCAAATTAAGAATGAACAAGAAAACTTGTATCTGACAGTAGAGAAATAACATTTATACTAACTTCAAAATACATATATCCCAGAAACTACACCACTTAAAATGACTAGTTTAATCATGCAGGTTCAGTGGTATCTATACAAGATTCAACACCCAAAATCCTGAAGATTGAAATCCAGCTAAAATCCCAATAGCCCACAATCCCAAATGTATGGCAGACCTCCCAACAGCCACATTCCCCATGGTATGGTGATTCTGAGGTGTTTATATTTTGCACAGGATTGTGTGTGAGAACCCCTGCTGAACAGTGTTGGGAATAGTGCTGTCGGCATTTTGTTTACTGTCAGGATTATGGCCATCAGGATTTTGCTGCCAGCATTTTGATCCTTGGGTTTTGCATGTTGGGATCTTGTACTAAATCCAATTCAGCATGTAATGAATGATAAATTTACCCTCACAGAAGTAACTGAGGCAATACAAGATCTTCAATGTGTAAGTCCCCAGGCCCAGATAGACTCCCCTCTGAGTTCTATAATATATATACAGACATTTTATCACCATTACTTACAGACAATATCAATAACCTCAGCACAGAGAGGACATTGCATCATTCTTTCAGTGAGGCATTTATTATATATGGACCCTATGCACTAATGCATCTGTTATGCAAAACTGTGCCATAGAAAGTCAGCATGCAACTACATGGCATAAAAATACATAGCCCACCAAGGCATGTACTAAAGTATGGGAGGTGGCCACTTGGGCATGCAATTGCCACATAACTGCACACATTGAAGTATGCATGGAGGGACAGGCAGGCCATGCTGTGCAGGGAATGCCACTTGACCCCACAATAAATGGACAACCACAAGCATGGGTGCACACCTACTATGAATTCATGACAAATACAAGTGGCTTGGAGACTTACAGGAACAGATGTGAAAATGCTGCAGAAATGATGGTAGGGAAGGAACAAGTCACCACACCAAGGAGTGACACAGGGCCCAGGGAACAGGTCCATGCAGCAGAACAGAGGAACAGGTGAGGACAGAGACACCTGGGTTTGGCACCCTCAACCAGTGTAGTGGTAATTGGGGCAACCTGGCCCCACAGTCAATGAAGTGAAGAACATGCTGCAAGACACCCCACCAGACCATAATAATCATGAACTAGTGGCAATGTCTGCATCAGCAGCGCCAGGCAATGTCATGCAGGGAACGTCATGACTGAACTGGTGAGTGCAGCTTTCTCAGAGATTAGGAATAGCTATGCCACCCTGTATAGATGGGGATTACTCCAATTTCCCAGACTGCCATCACTGTGGTGGGACCTGTACACAGATCCAGTGAGGCCATAAAACATAAGTGGAGAGATCTGAGGACAGCCGTTAGGAAGAAGCTGGCAGGTAGGCAGCAATCCAAAAACATCTTCGGTGGAGTTGCACCCTTCCAACCTGAGTGTGCATCAATGAAGGACATGGTTGTGGATACCATCAGACATGAGATGCTGGGTGGCAAGAAGGAAAGATTGGACAACATACCAGGTGGGTGACTGCAGCCCTATGCTTGTGGTATAGTACACACTAGAGAGGCAGTGACAGTGACAATGGCATCCCCTCTATCCCTGCAGAGGACCTGCCTGTGTCATCACTGAAGGAGCAGGATGAGGATGAGGGTGACATGACTATGGAGACCAAAGTCCACACAGTCAACATACTGGATACTGATGACCAGAACAGTACACTGATGATGTGTGATAATGAGTTACCCAACAGTGCAATGCACCATCCTCCACAACCACTTAACACATTGTTTCTCCCCAGATATGTCACTAATTCAAGTTCAGGGACTGATCAGCAGGAGAAAGTGGAGGACAACAGCATTGTGAGGAGGGCAAGACAGATCACAGGGATCACAGTCACTGACCCCAAATGCAGACCACACACCACTTTCTTGAACCACAGTTCCAGAGCCCTTGAGCGCTTTTGCCAGGGTAAGGGCACAGACACAGTGAACATGGCCATGCAACACAAGTACCTAGTGCAGTAGGGATCAACACAGCATACCCACCAGTGCCCCATTCCTGGATGTGGTGCCTGGCTAGGCAGCACCCAATGATGGGGGCAACCAGCATTCCTGGCATGGTGCTAGGTGAACAGTGACTCTGGTCCAGGCAGTGGTGATAAGGGTCCCTCAGAAAGGACTGACCTGTACAGAAGAAACAGCGTTGCTGCACACCTACTCAGTAGGTACTTTCCTGAGGTTTACCGGCTGCAGCAGAACAGGCTAGAGGCCAGCAGGGAAAACAGTGCCCAGCTCTGTGCCATCATGGAGGAGGTTCAGGGCTCTGCATGGAGTTCCAGAGGATTGAAGACCTGCTTGAATGCACCATAGGCACCTCACTGTAGGAGGACTGTGGATAAGGATAACGCTGGACACAGAAATCAGGTACAACACACCTCGGTGTGGCTTTATTTTATACAAAAGTATAAAAATATTAAATAAATGTAATATTATTAAAAAAAAACAAA
This sequence comes from Neoceratodus forsteri, assembly GCA_016271365.2. Classification (NCBI taxonomy): domain Eukaryota; kingdom Metazoa; phylum Chordata; order Ceratodontiformes; family Ceratodontidae; genus Neoceratodus; species Neoceratodus forsteri. The sequence goes on from CM028129.1 coordinate 1,027,168,201, forward strand.
TAAAGAAAACTAATAGCACAATGGTATTTCAATTAAGTACATCCACCTTCCTTCAGGTTTCAAAGACAGTTAAGTCAATTCAGCTTTTCCTGCTGTGTGGTTACTAGTACCTATCCAGGTAGAGGTCCTTCCTCTTGTCTTACCTCAGACAAGTTTGACCATCTTCTCAGCTCATCTTCCTATGCATGGGTTTGGGGGGGTTTAAATAGCCCTCCCATGTAATTTTAGCCCTGCCCACAAGAAGCAATTAAACAGTTTGTCTCTCTAGAGGCTCACAACTAGGCCTATACAAAAAGAAATAATTGTTTCTAAGCCTGGATTGCAAAGAGCTTTCCAACAATATAAACTAATACAAATAACCATTTCTCAGGTCAGTGTTATTACCATTTTAAATGTAAGGGTTCATTATGTAAGTAAACTCCTCCCATTGGTCAGCATGGTTATGCAAAAATTAATTGTAGATATCAAATCAAATCAAAATTTATTTGTAGAGCGCTTTTCAATATATCAAAGTGCTAACACATATCAAGAATAAAACATCAACTATAATAAATAACGACATAAAACAATAAAAATGACCATAAACTTATTCAAATTCTAGTGCAAATAAGTGGCTTTTCAGAGACCTCTTAAATGATTCCATGGACAGGCACTGTCTAATCTGATGAGGTAGAGAATTCCACAGGGTTGGGGCTATAAAAGAAAAAGCCTTGGCCCCAGATGATTGAAGATGAACCCTTGGAATCTCTAGCAATCCCTCGCCAGTGGAGCGGAGTGGGTGGAGAGGGCAGTAAGGACAAAGGAGATCTTGCAGGTTGCCTGGTCCCTGACCATGTAGGGTCTTGTAAGTCTGCAACACAACCTTGAAGGTGATTCTCCACTGCACTGGCAGCCAGTGCAGTTTGAGCAGCACAGATGTGATATGGCAAGTTCTTGGTAACCCAGTCAACAACCTGGCTGCTGCATTCTGCACCAGCTGCAGGCGATGGAGATCCATCCCCGGCAACCTTAAATATAGAGCATTACAGTAATCAAGATGAGAGGAAATAAAAGCGTGGACCAACACAGGAAGGTCATCATGGAGAACAAGGTGTTTTATCCAGGTGATATTCCTCAGATGGTAAAAGGAAGACTTGACAGTGGCCGATACCTGTGTCTTCAGCGTCAGCTCACTGTCAAAAATTACGCCCAGATTTCGCACCTATTCAGAAGGTCTCAACTGGTTACCCCCTAATAAGAGACCAGGAGTCAACTTCTCTACATGGTGACCTGGGTCCACAACCAACACCTCAGTCTTATCTGGATTTAGTTTCAACCAGTTCACACTCATCCAGTCCTGAATCTCAGTGAGGCAGTTGTTAAAGACCGATAATGCGTCGTTCTGTTTGGGTACAAAGGACATATAGAGCTGAGTATCGTCTGCATAGCAGTGAAAACTCAGCCCATAATGCCTTATAATGTCTCCCAACGGCAGCATATACACCGTGAACAACATGGGGGAAGCACAGATCCTTGCGGCACTCCACAGGACAGAGCGAAGGGAGCAGAAGAAAAAATCCTGAAACTACCCTTTGACTTCTGCCTGTGAGGAAAGAGTGGAACCATCTGCGGACTGTCCTGACTGTCTGCAGAGTAGCATGAGTGATCTAACAACATCCCATGGTCCACAGTGTCAAACGCTGCCAAGTAATAGCTTGGCAGAAGACACCAGGAGAAAGGACTGCTGTGTGACTGGACTTCTCTGCTGGGACTAAAGTAGAAGAACTTTTGTACTTGGACCTTTAATTTAGGGTAAAAAAAACTAACAAACAAAACAAAAAAAAGTGTGTGTTTGTCTGGGTTAACTGAACTGAATGGGTATCTGAACAGTTATCTAGGTGTAAATCTCAGGTGATTGAAAGGACTTAACTGCTGTGAGGTTTAAATTACATGTAGAAAGATCTAGTAAGTAGGAAGTGGCTTAGCTAGAAGGAAGCTACATTTAAAGACTGCCTTAGAAAGATTCTGCTAATAGCTTGGCAGAAGACACCAAGAGAAAGGACTGCTGTGTGACTGGACTTCTCTGCTGGGACTATATTGCCCTCCTTCCCTCCCCTCCCAAAGCTAGTTCTATTTTTATAGGCACAGGATTTGACTGACAACAGGAACTTCCTGTTTGGGAGCAGGAAGTGAGTGATCACAGAACCACCAAAGACCCACCATCCTAGAAGGGCTAGAATAGCTTTCCAGACCCCTCTAGCTGCTGGAGGTCTGCCTCTGAGTAAGTAAGTGGTCTAATGAGAAATATAGGTTATCCTTGTCTCAGAACAGGACAATCAGGAGCTTAAAGGGCACACAGGCAGAAAGTAAGGAGAGAGAGAAAAAAAAACAGAGGAAAGAGTAAGGATTGCAAACAGCTAAGGGGCCAGAAATAAGACATGATTGGAGTGGTGCAGTGCAGTGGCTGTGGAGCAGCAGTCTTCTCGGAGACTTCTGGAGGATACGGTGTTGTCCCATCTGCAGGCACCTCTCTGGGCTGAGGGAGGAGGTTGCCTATCTCCAGGCTGAGTTGGCCAGGATTTGTGGGACCTCCTCTTCCATCCAGGGACTACCAGTGCCACTGCCGTTGCCTCAGAGGTTGGCAAGAAAGAGGAGCAGTTGGACCACAGTGGGCTCAGAGAGGATGAGGGTGGTGGAACAGAGGTGCATCCCTGCAGTTGTACCTCTCCACAATTCCTATGCCATTCTGGCAAAGTTTGGTTCCTTTATGGAGGCACCTACAGTGGAGACCAAGGAGGATGCTGGAACCTCCAGGAAGGAGACCCACAGGAGGGTGGCAGGGGACCCTGCAGGGAAAGGAAACAACTCCTGGTGGGGGACTCCATTGTTAGAAAGGTAGAACTGGGGGAGGAAGGGGAGATGGAGGTAAGGTGCTTGCCTGGCGCCATGGCTTGGAGGGACAGGGAGCGAATCCTCAGGATTGCCAGAGCAGCTGCACAAGGGAGGGAGCTGGATGTCATTGTCCATCTAGGGACAAATGACCTGGCTAAGAAAGGGATTACAGAAGTGCAGGAAGAGTTTGTTAAATTGGGGAGGGGCCTTAGTCAAGTAGCATGCACGGTAACCTTCTCGGAGGTGCTGCCCATCTATGGCATAGGAGAGGCTAGGGTATTCCACACCATGGGATTCAATCAGTGGTTGAAAAACTGGTGTGGAGCTCAGGGATTTGGCTTCATTGGGGACTGGGGTCCACCTGGAGTGATGCAAGCCTATACTGACATGATGGGCTGCATCTGTCTGGGAGGGGAACCAGGATCCTAGGTGATAGGTTTAAATGCTTCATTGGCAAGCTTTTAAACCAGCCAAGGGGAGGCACTGAAAGGAGCAGGAAACTTAGCCCCCAAATAATCACGGTAGTAAGTGTGGCAAACACCAAACATAGAGGCGCTTGATAGGGAGAAGGGCAGGGGTAAATGGAGAAAGTGACAAAGGCAAGAAGGACAGGGATGGGGCAAAGGGAGTAAGGCCATCAGGAAATGGAGGGTAATGAGTATCAATGCCGTAGTCTGGGCAACAAGCTCCCTGAGCTGGTGGCCTTGATGGAAGAAGGATGCCTGGATATCCTAGCAGTCACAGAAACATGGTACACAGATAACCATGACTGGGATGTTAACATACCAGGGTACATAACCTACAGGAAAGACAGACAGGGGAGAAGAGGGGGAGGAGTAGCTCTCTATGTAAAGGAAGGGATAAAAGCAACTGAACAAAAGAGTAAACAGGGAGGAGAGGAGGCACTGTGGGTCACCTTGGAGACTGGAAAGGGCACCACAATCCACACAGGGGTTGTGTGCAGACCCCCATGTCAGGGGGAGGGAATGGACAAGGATATGATAGAAGGCATTCTTAGAATGGCAGAGAAAGGGGGGATACTGTTGATGGGAAACCTGAATAAGCAAGATGTTAACTGGAGCACATTTTCTGCAGCCACATCCAAGAGCAGGGCCATTCTTGATGCCCTACAGGTGGCAGGCATTAGACAGCTTGTTTCGGAACCCACTCATGAGGGAGCAATCTTAGACCTTGTACTCTCAAACATGGGCAGTGAGAGGATCTCAGATCTAGAAGTGGGTTGCCATCTGGGGACAAGTGACCATCAAACAGTGTGGTTCACGTTAAACTCAGCTACAGAGTCAAGCCATACAAAAGTGAGGGTACTGGACTTTAGGAGGGCTGACTTTGGCAAGATGGGAGAGTGCCTCAGAAAAGCACTAGCAAACAGGCTAGAAAGGGTGTGGAGCAACAATGGGAATCATCAAAACTGCCATCACAGAGGCAACAAGCCTTTGTGTGAAGCAAATAAACAAATCAAAAGAAATAAAAAGCCACTATGGTTCTCAAAAGAGGTAGCTGTGAAAGTCAGGAAGAAAAGATAGCATTCCGGAAGTATAAGGAAACACAGAAGGAGCAGGACAGACAGCTGTACCAGTTAAGGCAGAAGGAAGCAGGAGGGAAGTCAGAATAGCAAAGGCCCAAACTGAGGAAAAGATAGACAACTCAGTTAAGGAGGGGGATAAAACCTTTTATAGGTACATCAGCGAGCGTAGAAAGACAAAGGGAGGGATAGTGAGGCTGAATAGAATGAACGGTGGGTGGGAAGAGAGGGACAGTGAAAAAGCAGGGATACTGAACGAATATTTCTGCTCAGTATTCACAAAAGAGGAGGAGGAAGTGCCTAATCCAATTAACAGAAGCACTCTTGATAGGGGGGTCGATCCCAGTCCTTTCACAGAAGAAAGAGTTCTGCAAGAACTCCTAAAACTGAAGGTGGACAAACCAATGGGTCATGATGGAATTCACCCCAGAATTCTAAAAGAATTAAGGGAGGAACTAGTGAAACCACTGGCTACTCTTTTTAATAAATCATGGGAGGATGGTGTGGTACACGAGGACTGGAGGAAGGCGGATGTGATTTCCCTTCACAAAAGTGGGACCAAGACAGAGGCAGGAAACTACAGACCTGTCAGTCTGACCTCTGTAGTAGGGAAAGTGATGGAGTCACTTCTGAAGGAAAGAATAGTTGAGTACCTAGAGGCCAGTGGATCACAGGATCCAAGGCAGCATGGGTTCACAGCAGGAAGGTCATGTCAGAAGAATCTAACAGATTTCTTTGACTGGGTGACCAAAGTAGTAGACCAGGGAGGGGCTGTGGACATGGCCTACCTAGACTTTAGCAAGGCATTTGACACAGTCCCACACAAAAGATTAATAGTCAAATTAACCAGCCTGGGAGTGGGTCCCAGGGTGGTAGCCTGGGTAAAACATTGGCTGCACAACAGGACACAGAAGGTAATTGTAAATGGAGTCCACTCTGAAGAAAGAGGGGTTACTAGTGGCAACCGTGAGGGTTCAGTATTGGGTCCAGTCCTTTTAATGTCTTCATCAGTGACATTGCAGAGGGACTGGAAGGAAAAGTATGCCTTTTTGCAGATGACACAAAGATCTGCAACAGGGTTGATACACAAGGAGGAGTGGAAAGGATGAAAAGGAATTGGCAAGGTTGGAGGAATGGTCAGAAGTATGGCAGCTAGGATTCAATGCAAAGAAGTGCAAAATAATGCACCTGGGAAACAAGAACCCAGGGGAAGAATACACAATGGGTGGGGAGGTAGTAACAACAAAAAGGAAAGGGACCTGGGGTAATCATATCAGATGACCTTAAGGTTAGCAAGCAATGTGAGAAGGCAGTAGGGAGGGCTGGGGGTATACTGGGATGTATAGGGAGAGGCATCAGCAGTAGAAAACAGGAAGTTGTTATCCCTCTGTACAGACAGTTGGTGAGACCCCATCTGGAGTACTGTGTCCAGTTCTGGAGACCCCATCTCCACAAGGACATAGACAGGATAGAGGTAGTCCAGAGGAGGGCAACTAAAATGGTGCTGGGTCTGCAAGAGAAGCCGCATGAGGAGAGATTAAAGGAGCTTAACATGTATACCCTTGAGGAAAGAAGGGATAGGGGGGACATGATAGAAACTTTTAAGTACCTCAGTGGAATCAACAAAGTCCAAGAGAGTAGCATCTTTCAGAAAAACAGACTTGCAAGAACAAGGGGACACAATTTAAAGATAGAAGGAGGGCGGTTCAGGGGCAATGTGAGGAAGTATTATTTCACAGAGATGGTAGTGGATGCACAGAACAGCCTTCCTGAGGAGGTTGTGGGGTCTAAAACTGTGGGAGAATTCAAGAATGCATGGGACAGACATAAGGCAATTCTTGTGGGGGGTAGGAAGAAATAGGCTGTTGGTTAACTAGGATCTGCGGCCTATCCTGTAGGTAGAGAAATGGGCAGACTAGATGGGTTTTGCGGTCCTTATCTGTCGTCAAAGTCTCTGCTTCTATGTTTCTATTAACCAAGATCGAATGGCTCTTCCGATCTCTAGCTATTAGGAGATCACTGAGTACCCGAACTAACGCCGTCTCAGTACTATGATTCTTCCTGAAACCGGACTGGAGAGGATCATAGACTTCATGGGTGGTAAGAAAGTCATGACTACTGCAATACGACTACTTTCTCAATAACCTTGCCCAAAAGGGCAGGTTAGAGATCGGTCTGTAGTCAGGGTCAAGGGAAGGCTTCTTCAAAAGGGGTGTCACAACAGCTTCCTTTAAAGACTCCGGGAACACCCCTCGATCCAAAGAACCCCAGACTATCTTCGCAAGGACTGGTCCGACCGCATCCATGCACCCCACAAGGAGGCACATAGGACCAGGATCCAAACTACAGCAAGTCAGTCGTAAGCCCTGGACAATCTTCATGACATCCATGATTGCTGGCTGGTCAAAATCTGTCCAGGTAAACCGAGGGCATGTAACCCCGCATCGGTCTCTGCGGGCCGCTGTCTTCCTAGCTACATGTTGAGACATGCTGTTTCATGTTTGAACATGTTGTTTCAGTGGACATCCTGGTTCAGTCATTATTTTATCAGTTTTAGCCTTTTTATTTTATACTGGGGGATAACATAGTTAATACAGTACTGTATAAAATAGAAACGTTCCTGTCCCTTTTATTTGTTTCATTGGGCAGCAGAGAGGCAGTATTCAAAAGCACATTATCTGCTGTTTCTGCTGTGGGATATTTCCAGGCTTCTGGTAAGTCTTTCTTATAAGGGTTGTTACACTGAATAGCTGCAACGTAATATTGTTTTATTAAGAAGTGCATCCAAGTGCTTAAGGTATATCCCTCACCCATTTATTTGTGTATTTCAATTTATTCATCTCAGCACTATAGCACTTCTTAATTCTGTGCACCTAATGCACTATATGAATTTTATATATTTAACCCAAGAACATGTTAAATGCACATATGCATTTTTTATTGTTCTAAATGCAATTTAAACAGTTCTAAATGCACTTCTATTCATTCATAGGCATTTTATGCCCTACAACCACCTTAATAATTTTGTTGCCAGTTGGCTTGCTGAACTTGGACCTGGTGCTACATGGGAATGGTGGCGAGGAATGGATAAATTGAATAGGAAAAATAACACAGTGAGAATAAGGTATAGAGAGAAAAAATAGACTGATGTAGATGGCCAACCTATGTCAGGGCTAGAAAAAGGCAAAGGAGAGGGTAAAGAAGTACTGTTGCACAACAGAGTTATAGTAGAAAAAAAGATGATAGGATAGACATCACTCAACTGGGGTACAAGGCCTGAAAGAATGCACTTTTTCCACACTCCTCCCTTTTCAAGAAAAAAACAGTAGTCAACAACACACTGTTTTTAAGTAACAACCCCCCCATAATGTTAGGCATATATTCTGTACTAATGGGGGTTTGGGTTGAAGCTTCCACCCACCCTCACTTTAGAAGCTCCACCCCAGGGTCCCTTTTCATAAAGAAAGTAAATACAGTACAGAATTGTTTTGTTTTTTTTATTTAGTATATTTCTTGTCCGAGCCTGACCTTCGAGATCTGCCCCTGGTCACGGACCCACCCAAGCCTCTGCCTCTGATGGTGCAGGTGCTCCCCAGTCAGTCCTGGCTTGCCCCCAGAGGGTGGGGTTGTGGCTCTGTTCTTGGTACCAGGGCACTTTTACTGTGTCTGGTTGGGAAGACAGCTTCAGAGGCTGATTGAGGCTTTTGGGGCATGGCGTCATAGAGGCGGCCTGCCGGCATTTCCCCCCTGTTAACAGGGGTGGGGACATGTATTGATGCCAGCGTCTGCCCTGCCCCTCATGCATGATGGTGTCTGGTGTGTGGGATCTCCAAGCCTCCACCAGGAGTCCTCTGTGCACCAGCACACAGCGCCACCTCCCCCCCTGGAGAAGAAGACCAGTCCGTAGGATGCTCAATCCTTCTCCTCCCGGCTGGCCCTCCAGTTCCCCGGGTCCGATCCTGAACCTGGATCGCTGGCATCGCAGATGTAAATCCAACCACTGCACCATTGGGCCAGTAAATACAGTACAGAACTAATTGTACTGACTTTAAATACTTCTATACACTAGGGTTTCATACAGTACTATTAAATTATCACAGTACCTAACAGTCATCAACAGTATATTTTTCAAACATTTTTGTTTTTCATTTATTGTATCTGCTCCATGTCTGGATCTGAAGTCTGCATTTTGGTGCTGACTCCCTGGTCAATGTTTTACCACAAATTTATATGGTTGTAAAGTGAGGCATCACCTCATAATGTGGGCATTCTGATCCTTCATTTGGTTAATCCAGCACAGGGTGCTATGATCAGGTAATGGTGCAATTCTGACAACCCATAGATAGAAACGTAGTGTCTATGGCCCATTTTATGGCAAAGCACTCTTTCTCTATGGTGGCATACTTCTGTTCTCTGTCATGTAATTTCCTACTTATGTAGAGAATTGGGTGCTCTTCTCCCTCTATAGTTTGACTTAGTACAGCACCAATTCCACTCTCTGAGGCACCTGTATGCACCTTGAAGGGAACCTAAAAATTAGGACATTTCAAAACTGGGGACACACAGAGGGCTGCTTTGATGGCCTGAAAGGCCTCATCACTTTCATCAGCTGATTTTATTAGGTTGATACACCTTTTATTTCATTAGGTCAGTTAATGGGATAGCTATGGAGGCAATGTTTGGTATAAATCTCTTAGCACCCGACAGTCCCAGGAAAGTCCTCACTTTTTGTTTTAGGAATCTGGCTCCGAGCTTCGGACTCTACCTTTTCTATTTCTGAGTGTACGGTCCATCCCCTACATGAATCCAAAATATCTAGTCTCTGTCATGACAACAGCACACTTGACTGGGTTAATGATAAGACCTTCCCATTGTAAGGAATGTAACACAGATCAATTGTGTTAGGTGTGTTTGCCAATCAGTATTGAATACAACCACATCATCCAAGTAGGTGGCACAGTATGAAGTATAGGAGTCAAGACTTTGTCCATTAATTGTTGAAATGTGGTGGGTGCTCCTTGTAGGTCAAAGAGCATGGTAGTAAATTGGTATAACCCTAGCGGTGAACTAAATATGGTCTTTTCCTTGGTATCAGGGACTAATAGAATTTGCTAGTATCCTTTAATGAAGTCTTAGGGTACTGATGTATTTGGCATCCCCGATATTGTCAATTATATCATTGATCCTTGGCATGGGATAACTATCAAAGCTAGAGACCTGGTTAACCTTCCTGAAATCCAAAGAGAGTCTTATACCACCTTATTTCTTAGGGACCACCACTATAGGGGAAGACCAAGCACTTTTTGTTGGCTCTATGATTCCCAACCACCTTAACTTCTCAGTCTTCTGCTTGACCCCAACCTGACTTTTCTGTTTGCCAGTACATTTTTGTCTGATGGGAGGGCACCTGTCCTGTTGTGGTATTCTACTCCCACTGCCTTCCCTGACACACTAGTAAATAAAGGAGCAAAGCTGTGCAATACCCAGAAAGTTCTTCATTCTGGTGGGTCCATGATGTGGGGTTAACAATAATTTCCATCAGGCTATCTTGTCCATCCAACCTTCCATACACTTCTTCTAGCTCAGACTTGCCAGACTCAGAGAGTATGTGTAGGTTAACAGGGTTTTCTTTCCCCTCTACCAATTTTTTCATCAGGTTCACATGATACACTTTCTTACCTGGGTATTTGTCAGGTGTTCTCAGCTTGTTGGTTACTGGACCGAGTTGTCTTAAAACAGATTATGGGCCTTGCCACTTCATTGAAAGCTTGTTAACAGAAGTGGGAAGCAATAACAAAACCTTGTCCTCTCCTGGAACTCTTTAACCTTGCAATGCTGGCCATAAAATGCTTTTTGCAGTTTTTGGGAATCAACAGTATTCTGGTGAGCCTTTTTTAGACTACTCTACTAGACTCTTTCTTAACTGTACCATATACTCCCTAATATTAGTCTGTCCCACCTTGGCTTCTTCTTCCCCATGCTCTTTCACAATACCTGGCGAACCTCTGGGGTTTCTCCCATATAGTAAGGCAAAAGGGGAGTATCTGGTGGCCACCTGGGGAACCTCTCTGTATGCAAACAATAAGAGGGGTAGGCACTTATCCCAGTCTCTCCCCTCATCAAGTATATATTTCTCTATCATCCATTTTGAGGTTTGATTAAACCATTCCACCAAGTCATCTGTTTGTGGGTGATAAGGTGTGGTTCATATAACACTTACACCCAACAAACTGTGGCAATTCTTTTAAGAGTTTTGCCTGAAAGTTACTCCCTTGATCAGTTAGAATCTCCTTGGGTGCCTCTAGTCTATTGAACACCTTGATAAGTTCTTCTGCTATCTTGGGGGTTTTATCAGAGCATAAGGGTCTGACTTCTGGATACCAAGTAGCATAATCACAAATGACTAAAATGTATTTATGACCTCAGACACTTTTCTGTAGGGGGGCCAATGATATCAAAGCCATTTGATCGAATGGTGTATTCACTCCAGGTACGGGCATTAGGAGCACCTTGTCCTTTTTTGTTATTTGGGCTACTTTCTGACACTCTGGGCAAGCTCTACATTATTCGGAGACATTATCATGAATATTGGGCCAAAAGAAATGTTGTAAAATTTGAGACAGAGTACTGTTTTTACATTCATATTCTGGGGCCCCTGGGCTCATTGTCCAGCCTATTTGCAAAAATAAGCTGCTAACATAACTTCCCTATGTTTTTCACTGGCAATATCACATTTTTGAAAGAAATTATTAATTACAACATGTAGTATTACATTATTCTGCCTCCAGTTCTTCTGTGCTTTTTTCTTCTACCCTTTTAATTTGGTCTTTTTCTATGGGGTTGCAAATTCCTCTTTCTTAAAAGGAAAAGTATCCCCAAGGTTCCTGATTTTAGTCTGAGACCATGTGGTAACAGCAGCAAATTGTTATTTAGGGGTAAGTAGTTAATCCAAATACTGGAAGTCCTGACCAATAACCACTGGTACTGGTAATTTGGGTACAATCACCACAGTCATTATGCTTTCTCTTCCCTCAATGTCTAATGTTATCTTGGTGGAAAGGTACCAGTGTGTATCCCCATGGACACAAGTACTCCTGTAAAAGCTTCTACCATGTGGTTTCTTGCTAGTATATCTGGGTGTACTAGTGTATGTTTGCTTCCAGTGTCTATTAATTCCATGATGTTTTTATTCTGTAGTTTTACAGTTGTGGCAAAGTTACCCCAGTTCAGAAGGGCCAAATGGGTAGCCTCATTTTTCTTTTTATAACAAAATCTTTCAAAATGTCCTTTCCCATAGCAATGTCGACAAATTATTTTGGGATTGTAAGGTCTACCCCATCTACCTTCTGGTCTCCCTTCCTTTCTTTCTGAGGGGCATGATGGAAAATAAGTAGGGGTTCTTACCAGTTGCTGGGTTGGGGATATGGTAGGGTCTGTTGTCTTATACCCCTTCTTGACTGGTTGCTTGGCTGCCAGGAAATCCTCCGCCAGTGTAATAGCCATCTCCACTGACTCCGGATGATGTTCTCTTACTCAGATTTGGACATCTGCTGGCAACATTTGTAGGAATTGCTCCATTACCACAGATTTTATCAGGTCCAATGAGGTTTTTCCCTCAGGTTGTAGCTATTTGTTACATAACTCATTCAACCAGGTATACGTCTCTCATGGTGTATCATCACCTTGATGATTTAGGGTTCTAATGTGTCATCTTAGGTCTCTGTGTTGATATCAAACTGCTTCAGGATCTCTTTCTTCATTTGGTCATATCTATATACACTTTTATGGCCCATATGGCTTTATGCCAACTGGGCTTGACCTGTGAGATAGGAGCCAGTCTCACTGTTCAGGAGGTCATCCACATGCCTTTGCTACCCTTTCAAAAGTAGTGAGTTAGGCCTCTAAGTCATCAGTGATAGACATTTTCATTATATTTATGTCCTTGGGAATAGTCCAAACACTATCAGTGGTTCTGCTAGTCCCAATAAATTGTAGGGCCCTCATCATATCCACTCATCCCTTGTCTTGTCGCTGTCACTCCTTCTCCCTTTCCTGGTTGTCCTTTTCCTGACTTTCTTCCAGGTCTAGTTGTTTCTTGGCCAGCTATTTCAGGGGATCCTGCATGTTATCCAGGGGCTCCTCAACTTGAACTTCCTCCAGTTGCTCACTCTCTCCCTCTTCCTCCACTTCTTCTCCATGTGACTCCAGGGAACACCATTCTGGTTTGGTCCTTGCCTTCCTCTCAAATTCCATTCCTGGGAGTAGTTGTTCATCTGTTTCCTCTGCCATTGCACTGGTCAGAGCAGGTTGTACAGGGGTCATCATAATTAAAGTACTACCATGTCACTGGTTAATAGGAATATCAAGTCTGATACCTACTGGAATCCACCACCAGGTTTAGGATATCCAATAAGTCCCACTTCTGACACCAAATGTAATAGACCTGTGGGTAAGGATAACACAGGACACCGTATATCAGGTACAACACACCTCAGTGTGGCATTATTTTACAAAACTATACAAATAATAAACATAATATTTACAAAACAAATGAAGAAAAATAATAGCGCAATGCTATTTTCTTTAAGTAGATTCACCTTCCTTCAGGTTTCAAAGATGGTTCAAACAGTCAATTCATCTTTTCTTGCTGAGTTGCTACCAGTACCTATCCAGGTACAGGTCCTTCCTCCTGTCTTACCTCAGATAAGTGAGACCAGCTCCTCAGCTCATCTGTCTATGCATCAGTTTTTGGGGTTTATATAGCCCTCCCACTTAATTTTGGCCTGCCCTCAGAAGACAATTAAACAGTTTGTCTTTCTAGAGGCTCACAACTAGGCCTATACAAAAATAAATAGTTGTTTCTAAGCCTGTATTATAGAGCGCTTTCCAACAATGTCAACTAATACAAAAAACTATTTCTCTGGCCAATGATAATACCATTTAAAACATAAGCATCCATTATGTAAGTAAACTCCTCTCACTGGTCAGCATGGTTATGCAAAAAGTCATTATAGATATACAGTAGGCCACTTGGGGCCATTATCTTTCTATCTACATGTCTGAACATGCTGTTTCAGGGGACTTCCTAGTTCAGTCATTATATTATCAGTTTTAGCCTTTTTATTTTACACTGGAGGCTAACCCAAGTTTATACAGTACTGTATAAAATAGGAACATTCCTGTACCTTTAATTTGTTTCATTGAACAGCAGAGCAGCAGTGTTCAAAAGTTCATTATCTGCTGCTTCTGCTATGGGATCTTTACAGGCTTCCGGTAAATCTTTCTTATAAGGGCTGTCACATTGAATAGCTGCGACACAATATTTTTTTAATAAGAAGTGAATCCAAGTGCTTAAAGGACACTGTCAAGTTTGCGTTGATTTTGCATTGAATTTCTCCATACTTACATACTGCTGTTGTAATTATGTATTCTGATCCTTTAGACAGTGCATTGTTGATGTAAAGTGTTTAAATTTTTATAAGAAATAAAATATTTAAAAAGGTTTTTGGAGTTGCGTCTTCTTTCTTGCTCATTGCAATGCTCTCTAATGAGAGGTGCTCGTTCAAGTTTCAGGGTGTGTGGTGGGGGAGGTGTGGGACAGTGGAGTGCATGAGAATCCCTAGGTTTCCTGTTCCATCAGGTACTTCTGTATTTACCACCAGTGTATCTCTTCTACATCTTCCACATCTGTTGCCAGCTGCTGTTCACATCTACAGTTGTGTTTGCTGAGTGATCGCGTATCAAGTATGGATGATGACTGAGTATGCAATCAGATTGTCATTCTATGGTATATGGAAAGTTATGTCCTATTGTTTTAGAATGTTGTATGTGTGTATTTTCTCTTCCCTAGGTAGATGCTGCCTTATTGAGCCTCGGAGGTAGACCCGATGACACTGAGCTCAGATGTTACTGTTACATCCATAACATTGGCATCTAGTGTGTTCAGTGGTGCAGCTAATATACTAATAATTTTCTTTTCCGCTTTCCTGCAGTCATTGTGTTTCACGTTGCTAAATGTGAACCATAGCTGCATAGTGCACTGCACCTAGCTGAATTTTCACAAAATGTGCCACGGACATCACCTCATTATGGATATGCACCCATTGCATATTGGTGATCTCGGCTCACATACTTTGCATTGATTACCTGTGTGCGGCCCTCTAGATTTTGTCTGCTAACCCTAAGTGTGATGCGGTTCAGTGCTTTTACACATTTTATGCACTTTGTGTTGTAATGCTGCCATGTGTGCGTAAAGGCTTACACTGTATCGATGCACAGTCCAAGTAAGTGATGATAGCAGCTGCAGCGAGCGTCGATGTCATAAGACTGTTTATTCCGATCAGTGAGTCTTTATTTTGTGCCTGCCGGAACTGATACTTTACCCATTGCTAACAATACCCATGCATAAGCACTGTCAACTACTGATGTATGTCCTGGTACATAAGCCCAGGGTGTCAAGTTGCTTTCTACGGTTAACCCGCCATATGGGGTATACATTATTGAACCTGCAGTAGTAATGTGTATTCAGTCATTATAAGAGACCCCAATGAGTGGCTGACATTAATTGTAGCTAGCCACTATTTTATATGTCTGAATCTCTCACTGCCCCAATTTATGTAAGATAACCTTGTAAGTACCACGTCTCCCTTTGCTAGCACCAAAAAATAAAAATAAATAAATATAGTAGCTTCGGTCACAGTTATCTTAGTGATAGTGACCTTTTCATGCATGTTTTTGAACACTGGAATTGATAGGCATGCACTACTTGTCATATGTTCACCTTTTAGCCTGGGTACGTGGTCCAAAATGTGTAACAAATGCAATTTTTGTAGGTTCACACAGTGCGAAGTATGGACATCAGAGATGTGCAAGCACGTATGTCTGGCTATTCATTATATCATTGAAGAGAGCTTACCCTGTTAAGATCATTCTGATCTTGAATGGGTGTCGATAATCCCAATTAACCAGGGTTATAGTCAGACAGAGTGCTTGTTCACAGTTGATTCACACTGTTTCCCATACTGTGTGCCTACAGATAGATATGCAGTGCTAAACTAAATATGCAGTGCTAAACTAAATCGTGAGACTTCAACTTAATGCCTCATACTTGTATTACTGAGGTGTGTGTGTGTGTGTGTGTGTGTGTGTGTGTGTGTGTTTTGTTTTTCACATCATCAATTGTATTTTTTTGGGGGGTGAGGTGTTGTCTTGTCAACACTGGCATGCCATCAAATGCTGAAATCAAATTGCTCAATGCACACACATTGTAAACACATGCCGTGGTTTTGCTTAGTACAGATGTCAGTGTGTGCGTTGAGCCTTGCAAAACTGCCAGCAGGCTGCTGAACAGCTTGTCCATGTTTTGGGGGTGTGGGGGGGGAGTGAGCACTGGATTTGGCACTCTTGGTGAGGTGTTTGTTTACTCTAGCAGCTGCCTTACTGGTACTTTGTCCTCCTCCCCTGTAATACCCCCCTACCATCTTCACACCCAGCACATGCACAAATGTGCAGTCTTGATCATGCCCACCCACAAGTGGATGCCCTCATGAAACTCTTAACCAATAGATATGTCAGACCAGACAGCAGTCAGTTTACACCAGATAGCTTACACACCTAATGGGTGTGTGTTGAAATCAAGATATCAGGGGCTCTGAGATTGAATCCTTGGTGCACATGATGGGAAGGGTGATGCTAATTTGAACACGTAATACACCTTGCACTTTGCCTGATTTTTAACTGCAGAACATGTACCCCACAGACAAATAGATCCCCCACCCATTGCCATTCAGTAGCATGCAGGCAGGTGAGATAAGGAAAGTGGGTACCTGTAGCACATCTCGCCTCCCCCATCACACGTGCTAAAACACACAACAGGAAGGTAGGTAATATAAAACCCATCATCAATATGTACAGCCTTTTCTCTGTGTTCCCCTACCTCCACCCCCCCATTTTATCTACAGTATCTACTCGGATGGGTGACCGCCAGTTTACAGTAATATCAAGCAATCCTGGGACACTGGGTGGAAGCAAGAGGGAGGGAGAGAGAGATGGTAGGACAAGCATGATGCAGATGAGGTTGTTATCCAGAGCAATGTATGCCTCCAATTGGAACAGAACTTGTGAAGGTATGCCCAACTCAGACACATATATGCAGTCCATCAATGCACATCATTGTCAGTTAATTGTGTGCTTGCACCAATAGCAGCAGCTACTCCTTCACTGTTCCACACCCACTCACAAGGATGATAAGTCAGCTCCCACCAAGGCCACTGACCAAATCAGTATTGCACAGTATTCCTTGTGAATAGTGTGGTGCTTCTCCTCCCTCACCAGTGTACCAGGACAGGATGCACCTAACCCCCCCCAATGGGTCACTCACCTCACTGACCTCGGCATGAGATCAAATAACCATGTACCTTCAGACTATGACCTATCCAGGTACAGTGAAATCTGGTGTAAGGACTACCAGTGCACAAGAATCAACAAAACTCACCTACAGTGGGTGCCAGGTCACTGAACATGCAAATTTGGGGACTACTATCTCTTGTACAACATAGGTCTATAATAAATCCCCATCACACCTATAACACTTTCCTCCCTAACTCTCAAGACTAATTCATTTCGGCTCCCATTTCTGTTATTGGTGCAATGTGCATAGAAGCATCAATACGGTTTGGGGTGGAGATTCCTGTCTTGCTATGAACAACATTTTTTTCCTATCTGCATTGCAGAGATACAGAATAAATTGCTTAGCAAAGTACTCACAAACTAAGAATAAATGAAGGTAACAAGGTCAATCAATAGGCATATTCGGAACAGTGGGTATCAAAAATAATCCATTTACAGAGCATGGGGTGCTGGCAGAATTTCTAAAATGAATTTGGGACAAAGCTATAGTGCAGGATGTGATTTACCCAAGATTTCTACTACAGAAACATGTAGAACTAATGACGACAATAACTTCCTTGCATAACAAATAATGGGAGGATGGTGTTGAGCTGAAGGACAGCAGTAAGGAGGATTTTATTACCCTCTGCAGCCATCACCAATGAACAAAGACACTTGTATGCTCATATTTTAGATGAACTAAAGATGTGCATGCAGAACAAAAGGGTTATAGGGTCGGCTACAGGAAATCAGTGCAGCATAAGCAAAGGTGTAAGCAGTAGAGTCCTTAGGTTTGGATTACATTGAATAAATCACTGGTGATGCTGCACCTACAGGGCTGTTTGCAATTCTCGTGCCCGTACTGTGGCAAGGACCAAATCAGAGTGGTGGAGTACCAGAGTAGAGTGATTTGAAGCAATGTGGCATGACATGATCCATCCCCCCCATTTCTAATACAGTAGAGCCCGCTTAAGTGCACACCCTTGGGCAATTGATTTTTTATGCCCTTAAGCGGGGCTGTGCATTTAACCGAGAAATAGCATTTCAGACTTTGGTGGCTTTTAAAAGTGCTTTATTTAATACGGGCGCCGCATACAATGCATATACCATAGTGTTAATGCTCACTGACAACATCACTCCTTAACACTGACAAACAACAGTAAATGTAAACAAAAAGACTTTCTTAATTTAGCCCATTACAACATAGTACTGTATTTAGTAAGTTTGACTTAACACAGTGGCTTTGAAAAGCGTAACCTTACAGTTAGGCTTACTTACTAAATAAAATGCCAGAAGCAATCTTAAAAATCATAACCTTACAGGATGGCTTGCTTGGCTTACTCATCAAACACCAGAAGAAATATTATCACTTAAGATCCCACTGTGTGAACAGATTCGTCTATGGCTGTGTATTCCATAAAATCCATTGCAGTCATACCGGCCGGTAAAACTTGAATCAGCGGCATGTCTTTGGTGTCCACTTCTGGATCCTGGTTCCCTCAGATTGACTCGGTGAAGTCAGCCCTGCCTTGCAATAGCAGCCCAGTCCAGCATTTGAATAGTATCAAGTATTGTTAATTTTTTTGCCATTTCATCAATGGTTTTTAATTAAGGTGGATTTTCAATTCAAATGTTTCTATGTTTTACAGAAATTTGCATTTACAAGTGGGATGGACTTAAAATCAGTAGGGATTATGGAAAAAACTGTGCACTTAACTGAAATGTGCACTTATACAGTGTGCACTTAACAGGTTAATTTAACATTGCAAAGATAGGGAAAAAAATCAGGGTATTGAAAAAGCGTGCATTTAACCGGGATGTGCACTTATCTGATGTGCACTAAAGTGGGCTGCCTGTAGTACAAAGCTCAGAAATAGTGACAACACTGAGTACCCATTTTAACACATCATGGTGCAATGGTGTTTTACATAATGACACGATTAGGGTGGATGTCATTCCCCATCTCAAAAATTGGTGCAAGATAGTATAAGGTAAATTAAAACCTATTAGTTTGACCTCAGTGATTGGTTAAATTGCTGTGTACCTAGATGCCACTGGTGCACCATACTCAAGGCATCATGGATTCACCATGGTTAGTTCATGCCTGACAAATCAGCTAGATTTCTTGGTCTGTTTGTCCAAAGTAGCAGACCACAAAAGTGCTGCTGACATTGTCTACATAGACTCAATCAAGGCATTTGACAAACACAACATAAAAGACTAATAATCAAGTTTGTCTTCCAGGTGGTGGGTCTCAGGGTGGCAGCTTTGTTTAATCATGTGCTGTAAAACAAGAAGCAGAGGGTAATAATAACTGGAGTCAAGAACAAATATATAGTGGTCATTAGCAGTGTACTGCAGGATGAAGAACCTCTATGTGCAAGCACCAAGGCAATGGTTACCCCAAATGGCATTTGGCTGGAAAGCCAAGTTTCAAGAAAATACAAAATCACACATGCCCCACACTGGGCTTTTAATGTCTAAATGAGTGACATTGCTGCGGGAAGGAAAGAAAATGATGCCCCAGCAGATGCCATAAAGATGTTCAACAGGGATGATACACAAGGGTGGTGTCTGGTGGGAAACATGATAAGTGACATTGCATTACTGGAAAGGGTACAGAGGAGAGCGACCAGGATGGCACTGTGGCTGGGGAAAGGCCCTATGAGGAGCAACTGGGGAGCTCTACAATACTCTTTGGAATGAGAAGAGCCAGGGGGATATGATGGAAGTTTTCAACTATCTCAAGGGGTTTAATAGAGTAAGCCTTGAGGGATCCTTTAGCTGAGGGAACCAGGTGCCACCAGGATACACAACATGAATATGGATGGGGGAAGGCTGAGGGGTGAAACAAGGAGGTGCTACTTCATTGAGAGAGTGGTGGAGCCCTGGAATGTGCTGCCCAGCCAACTGGCGGCTGCTACTAATGTGTAGCAGTTCAAGAATGGCTGGGATAGGTACAAGGGGAGGGTATATCCAGTAGCCCCGCTGGGAAATAAGGGTCCTTGTTGGGAGGCAGTGCTAAGATCAGTGCCTTGCATAGGCATTAACCATTGAGCAGACTCAGTAGATCATAGGGTGTATTCTGCTTGCTTCATATTATGTTAGTATGTTAGTATGATGAGTCCTGGTTGTAGGAATGGTCATAAGTATGGCATAGTGCATTCAATGTAAATTAGTGCAAAGTAATGCCCCTTGTAAACAAAAGCACTGGGGAGAAGTACACAAGGGGGGGTGAGGCATAATAAAAAAAATGGGAAGCAATCGGTGGGGTGGTGGAGTCATGAAATCATCGAATCAAAGAATGTTGTCACAGCAATGTACCCTCTGGCACATCCACTTGAACCCTCCACGACCCCTGTAGTATACCCTTCTACCATGTACCATGTTTTTTTAAGCATGCCCACATTTCATCCACCACTACCTCCTCTAGCACCCTATTCACAGATTCCACCACTGTCTCAGTTAAGGAGCATTCCCTTATGTTTCCCTTATGATTCCCCCACCACCTATAGTCTCGTGCTGTGACCATGTGTGTCATAGCCTAACTTGCTATGCATTAATCTACCCTCCTCACTCTATGGATCACATTGATGTACTGTGAGCTAGCAAGCATGTCTCCCATCTCCCTTCTGGTCTCTTACTTCTATAGCCCCAATTCCCTGCACCTCTGTTCATATAGCTTGTCTTCCAGCCCCAGTACCATCTTGTTCATTCTTCTCTGAACCCTTTCCACCAATTCTACAGTATGTTCTTCAAGAGGTAACTCATATTAGACAACCTAAAGGCATGCAGACAATGTGAAAATGATGTAAGGATTTTTACAGGGAGTGGGTGTTGGTCTGCAAAACATGTTGTAATGAAGTGGTCCAGGAGACATAACACACTGGCTGTGATTAAAGTTGCTCATCCCTTTGTTTTTTATTTTATTGTTTCACTTCCACAATGGTTTGATTCTCATAATCTCCACTTGCATACGGTGTGACTCTGAGCAAGTCACTTAACCGCCCAGTGCTCCCAGGTCACCCCTAAAAACAGGCACTTGTGCCTAGTGGGCCTTACCCGGTTACCAAAAGACTAACATAAAATAAAAATAAAAAATAAAACAATGAAACAGGATTGTGAAGTCTCTAGAGGTTTTATAATGATGTTCTACAACCAAATTGGGTATTGGCAAGCAAATATGTGGCCAAATTCCATGGTGTTCTGCTGCAGTAGTGACATCACTATTGCAGCAGAAGAACATCCTCATGTCACTACTGCAGCTGAATAAAGAGGACTGTGTATGCGCAGTCATACACAACTAGAATATTCTTGTATTGAGATGATTCCTAGGTGACTTTTGTAACAAATGACCTTGAGAGCACAGCTTGAGAGATGTTTGGTTACCAAGGAAAACCCAAGATTCAAGAATGTCCATGTTGTGAATGACTTCTCATTCACAATCTTTTTTCAGTGTATGGGTGGTCACAGCATGGACAATCACACAAAACCAGACAATGGAAAATTCAAATGTTACAATTTTTTTTTAATTTGACATAGTATGCTGCAAATATTACTGCAAGTTCAAGTTAAAAAAAAAAACAAACTTCCAGAATAACTGAATAGAGAAAAGCAACTATGTTGCATAATTCCCATTTGTTCTGCTGTAGTAGTGACATCACTACTAAAGCAGAAGTGGCAGTATAGCCTAGAGGTTAGAGTAATGAGCTCTGAATGAGCTTGGTACATTCAGAAAACCAGACCAGGGTTTGATTCTCACAACCTACTCTTGCATACTGTGTGACTCTGAGCAAGTCACTTAACTACCTGGTGCTACCAGGTTGCCCCCGAAAAACAGGCACTTAGTGCCTAGTGGGACCTACCTGGTTACCAAAGAATAAAATAAAAGAACAACATAATGAAGTCAGTTTAGCAGAAGTAGAACATATTCCATACATGGAATTCCATGCATAACAGATGTCCACCATACACTATGACATACTTTCTGATTATGGCTGACACATGCTATTGCAGTGAATATTGCACACCTTTTGCTACTGATTTCTCTGTTTCCTCATATTGCTTTGCACTCTGAGTACTACTTGTTGTTGTTTATTGACCTGGCTATCCATTTATAGTCCTTGTGCTCTGTTAGCTACCCTGTCACACTACTTCTACTAAGGTCGGGGACATGGTACTGTCCCACGTCATACCCACAAATTGGCCTTTCCTCTCTGTTGGATTGCCACAGTCACCCAAAAGTAAAAAAAAATTAAATAAAAACAAAGAAAGAAAAACCACTAAATTACATTTTCATATGACAGCAACCAATTGTGCTCCTCATCTTAGTTGACCTTTGATAATTATCAGCCCGGATTGACATTCTGGTATTGTATTTGGCCCAGTTTTTATCACTGATCACACCATTATTCTTGAACCCTGTTATCCATCCATCTACATCACTTCTTTTACATTTGACTTCAAACAGCTCTTTCATAGTTGTTTCTGTGACAGGATGCTGTCCTCCATCCCTGCATCTCACACTGACCTTACTTCATTGTCTCTATTCATAGACACTTCTTAACACCTCATTGAGTTGTCAAAGCAGACACAGTCCTACTCTCCTGTTATTGTTCTTGTCTTATAGCACTTTACACAATAGACCCTAATTTCTTATTCTTTTGTTTCCTCCATCCTTCCTTGCTTGCTTCATCTTCTTCATTAACATTGGAATTTACATTCCCACCTTTATTACTACCTCCATACACTCATGCCCTTTAGTGGTTAGTGGGAGGAAATATGAATGTAACGTGTCAAGCAAAGCTACTGATGTAGTCTTGATTATTAAATTTCATAATTTCTAAGCATGCCTCTTAAAGCCATGAATACAGACAATCTTACATAGGCATATTCTTGCAGTGTGGCAGTCACAAAGTGTGCTGTCTTTGGCACATACATATTACATGTGCTTGTATTGTGACCAGCAATGTCAGTGGTGATCACCAAGTACAAAACTAAAACAGTGGCAAAATAAATGCACAATTCAGATCCTAGCCCTGAAATATTACTCTGTGGACTCTGGTATCTTTCTGACATTTTTCAGCTGTCAGTGTCTAATTTTTATTTTGTTTTGCAGTTTTATGTATTTCTTGGCAACACCACCCGCCAACTAACACTGCTCCAACCACTTACCACGCATTCACCCCTGCTTGCACTGCAAATGACTTATTGGCAAGTTGAGGTGCCAACACACATGGCATGGTGCCTGACAGTGGCCTGTATGTTCCCACTGATTCTTTTATACTTTTACGCCTCCCTTTTTCCTTGCCCCGAGCATGGCCCCGTATTCATGCAGTGATGCCAATGACAGCACCACACATGCTTCTGTATGCAGCAAGACTACCATCTGCTCTGCCTCCTCACCAAACCATTGGAGCCTGTGTGCTAGCATTTGGGTATCGCTAGGGGACAAGCATTCACCGTTCTCTTACCCCACCCTTCCATGGAAGTGGAGAACAGTCCTTTGCATGCTTGATCCTCTCCATCCCCTGCTTTCCCCATCTGAACCTACTCCCACCACAAATGCAGATACATGTGTAACAGTTGGCAAGGCACTGATTCCTTTGCCCTCCATGCCACTGTGTCAGCCAGTAAGTACATCCTACCCATGGTGCAGAGGGAGATGGAGGAGGTGTTGGCAGAGTGGCTGGCAAATCTGTTTAGTACATCCCTGGAAACTGGTTGTGTGCCTCCAGACTGGAGTGTGGGCCATGCATTGCCCATACACCAGACTGTGCCTAAGGACTAGCCATGATATTATCATTCTGCAAGTCTCACTTCCATATTGGGAAAGCTTAAGAAGACAATAATGAAGGAGAGGCTGGTGATGTTGCTCAATGAAAATGGCCTCTAGGATGAGAGGCAGCATGGGTTCATCTCAGGGTAGCCTTGTCTGACTAATCTGATAGAATATTATGACTGTGTAACAAGAGATCTGTATTGGGGTCATGAAGTAGATGCACTGTACTTGGGCTTCATTAAGGCCTTCAGTACAGTGCAATATGGGAAACTGGGTTGAGACAGGCAGAGGTGGATGCGGGGAAAAAAGCTGACAAGGTGGATAGAAAACTGGCAACAGTGGAGGATGCCATGGGTGGTTTTGGTGGAGGGAGCTCTCTACACCCAAAAGGTTAACAAGCGGTGTGCCACAGTGATCAGTGCTGACCCAAGTGTGGCATCCTAATCATGGTGTGGAGGGGGTGCACTGCCTTACATTACTTCTGCCTTTTTTTTTTTTATTCTGCCTTTTTTATCTCCACTTCTTGGTGTCCTTCTTGGCCTTAGGGGTATCCTGAGACTGATGCTGTTCTTCTGCCATGCAGCTCTCTGCTTTTCCTGGGCCACAAAGCCTACATGAACATGCAAGTGTGGGGGGGAAGCCTGCATCTTCTTTGAGAATGGAGATTGTTTCAGTACAATTTGTGGATTAATGTACAAAGAGTCTCAGTTATGGGGAGGGGGCATCATTCTACCTTCCAACAGGGAACTATTTTCCATGATGCAACAATAAACTCACAAAACGTGATTAAAAGTAACAACAAACTTTCCTTTCCATTAATTTCTAAGGACAAAACGGGAAGGGGAACATAGTATAATTACAATACACAACTCTAGGGTATGAATTATGCTGTGATTTACCCACACCCGGCATGGGTAAATCCTAGCATAACCCACATCCTGGAGTGGTTCATTGCTTATTTAACTTAGTATGTTTATCATCCAATGCCCAGGATACCCCCTCAACTCTGGTCGCAAACCCTCTCCATAGCAGTTAAAGTCAGAAGAAGCTGTTTCCTGCTGCACTGACTTACCCCTTCTTCCTTCAAGGAATGGCACCGCCGTGCTATCCCTCCTCATATCTGCCAGTATGGGACTATGGAGATGTGGGACATCAGGAAAGCAAGCCTCTTGAGTGAAAGAAAACAAACAGGGAAAATGGAATATCCAACATCTCCCAGCACAATGGGAAACCGTGCTCAATCTGCCACTACCACTATAATCCACCATCTACACTTCTATACACACACACACACACACACACACAATAACAACAATGTCAAAGCACAGGGATGGTGTCGACGCCCACGTCACATGATGGCTCACCCTCGCAGCCAGTCAGGAAATTAGACGGGGTGATTTACAAGGAATGCATGTCACTTTCAGTGCTATCAGCACCACACACATCCTATGACACCAGTGCACATGGTGAACACTCGGCATTGACAGATGCTTGTTTATTAATGAGACCACATGCCACGAAAATAAGATTGTTGTTCCTTGAGAGTTCATTGGCTCTTGTTGCTTATTCCTAACATTGTATCATAATACTCTGCTTGAGACATCACAATTTTTCCCCATGGCAGCAGGTTGTCATGTCACAACAGATTATTATGACTTCAAGTGAGGAATAAGCTGAAAGGGCAGATGAGCTCTATAGCCCCGTTTACAGAGTCACATTTGCACTGGAGTAACATGAGTGCTCAGTTTACTCCAGTGCAAATGTGGCCATAGACACACACTCGATCATGGTAAGCTACTGCTAACACACTCCTGGAGTCCATGCATGCTAGCAAGCTGAGCATAGTGATCGGTTTACAGTGGCTTCTATTGCCATTGGACTGTGTGCACCACTGCAAGCCTGAAAGCCTTTCAGTGGCTCATGATTCATCGAGCTGCCATCTGGACCCCCTTCCCCCGATGCATGGCTCTACAGCAGTGCAGATTGGAGTAATTCAGAGAGGGGCCATGTAGACAGGTAGATCGAGTCATAGGTTGCTGGACTGTGCTGTTGCAGTCAGAATTTAAAGTGTTACTGCCATGTAAACACGGCTCAAGGAATTAAGATTCTGTTTTGTGATAATTTGCTCAGTAATAAATAACTGGGAGGGGAAATATGTAGAATATCTGTGTAATGCACATTGAATTGTACCTGCAGTACATAACATGCTTTTCAAATTATTCCTAGTGGTGTCAGCATCTCATTAGTTACTGATGAACTTCCTGAACAGAATATGTTGCCCAGTCCCTTGTACAATACACTCATTTAATAGTTTTAGCTAGTTTATGCTTAGTTTATGCTATGGTACAACATGCTCATTTATTACTTTGAAAGAAGTTTATGGCATGCATTAGCAAACAGAGAGAAGCTCATAGGTCACCAATTTATTCTCTGAGAGTGTTTGCAGGAGAAGGCCTCAGGCGACCCACTAAGGCTATTGGGTTGAGGGGTGAGGTTGCAGTGCCCATAAATTGCATATGGGAAATAAAAACAGTTCCTTTCTGAACAGAACGAGCCCTGTTTAGTATGCTATGGCATGAGTAGTGGAGTGCAAGCAAGACAAAGATGGCAGAGCAATGGCATGGTAACATGCACATGACTCAGGTAGACAGTAGATCTTAATATAGTGCCTTTTGAACTTTACAAATCTGTGCTTCTCAAAATGTTAGCTTTATATCTCAGTTGAATAAACACACAAAAATTACAGATCCATGCTCTCTGTGAGTTGAACTGTTAAAAACATAACAGTTTAACACAAATCAGCTACTAATTTTACTACCTGAGCCATTCTTATCCCATTATTTAGTACTGTGGTCATACAGGATTGAATAAACGGCAGACTAGATGGACCTGGCGGTCCCCTTCACGATCACTTTCCTATGTTCCTATGAATACAGGATGGTTGTTTATTGACAGTTAGCCAGCTCCAATTTCTTCTTCATTGCTCAAGATCACAATACTCTGCTTGTGACATCACTCTTATTTCCATTTCACCCAAACCTTGGAATCACAAAATTGATTAATGAAAGCAAATTGGATTAAACTATAAAGATATCAAGTCGCTATCGGCTAATAATCCTGTTTTCTGGAAATTTGTATAGAAATAAATAATGAGGGTGAGAAATCTTTGAAGATGGATCTAGTGCAAGGTGTGTTGTGTATGTTATTAAGAAATATTATGATTTCATGTTTGCTTTCAAATGTGTCATTTGCTCTCGATGGCTTCCTTGACTGTGCTTCACATTTGTTCCTAGTAAATACTTATTTGATAAAGACTCCTATATGTTCTTCATGTTAAATGCCACACTCCAGCAGGCCAAAAAGGTGGGCTTTATAGGCATGTGAAGCTCTGGCAGTTTTCTATAGATTCATTTCTGTGCCCTTTAAACATCCATCCCACAATCCAGCTAAAGAGTTATCGGCACCACTAGTTTTTACTGCTGTTCCAGTAATGCATCTTTGCACTTTGTTTGACCAAATGCCAACTCTCTGTACCATGGTTTCACAATGGTGTGCCACTATATCTGTGCATCTAATTTTATCCATTTGTGCTTTTCCTTTTAGTCAAAATTGACAACATGGGAATACCTGCACTGCATGACTTGTGCCATCAGTGCACTTCAGAATCCTGGAATGGTTTTCAATATTCTATCAGACCAGCTACAAAGGTTGAGCTAGATGCCTACATGTGACAACAGCATGGCCCTTGATTGGTGTGTGTGTGTGTGTGTGTGTGTGTGTGTGTAATATGTGTCGTGAATGCCTACAGAGCTGGAGTATTTGTGCTGTGGATATCACCCTGAAGATTGCATATCTGGCATGGAGGTATGTACCGTGTTCTTCAGTGCACTCCAAGCCCACTGTGAAAATTGAGTTTTGTGTCTGCCATTTGTTACCATTATTAACATGTATGCTATGTAGTACAAGATGTTGTTACTGCTTTGGTGGACTGTGCTCATTTACACATGGCAGAATCACCACCTCACTTGTGGAAGGGACATCACCAGGTGTGGATAATGAGAAGGCAGTTATAGTACAATTATCTATCACTGTGCAACAGACAGCCTTTGATGTCAACTCTGTGACTGCCTATCTTATTCATTTTATACAGACCACTTTGATCCAGTTGGGTGTGTGCCATGTTCTGCAATATCTGTATCTTTTGAACCCTGACATCACTGAATGACAAGTACGCTTGTATGTCTTCATCCATTTACACAAGCTTTATTCTTGCTATGTAGTACACCACTCTTACTGATGACTGGCCAGTTGGCTACCTATCATTACACACTACAAGTATGATAAAAACAAAATTTTTTCTAATTATGTTGACTGGACCAACACATGTACTTGGCATTCATTTCGTCTCGGACAGTCTATTCTTTTTTGCATATTACTGGAAGATTTACATCAGCCAAATTTACCTAGAATTTTAGCTGTCATCTCCAGCTAAGTATCTGACCTCATTTCCTGCCCTATCCTTGATATGTCCAATTAGCATTAGTTCAACAGATTGTCCTTCATGTTTTCTTATGATATGCTAACTATTCATACATGCCTCCTGGATACACCTTGCTGATTCCAGCATCTATTTGATATGCACAGTGATTGCAGGGTGCATTACTCATTCACTGCATTTGACAATGACCTTACTTCCTAATCTTTATTCAAAGTCGCCAGTTAACAGCTTGTAGTGTATTTCAGCACAAACACTGACCTATTCTCATGCCATGTTCATTTTTCTCTCAGCACATCAAACAAAAGCCACTAAGTTAGTGGCACTATGCTACCTAATACCATGCTTCCTTCACTGTCAGTCAGTTGGCATGCTAACTCCACCCATCCAACCACTGTGTAATATGTGTGTTCAAAGGACAACATGAGCTGCATGCCAGAGAAACAGACACAAGCTTAAGCCTTGTCCTCCTTGGATGCTTTGGTATGCATGAGTGAAAGCTCATGGAAGATTTGTGTGTCAAATATTACTGGCCATGATGGCATGAGTGAACTCAGTGAGTATGTATGCCTTCTGGATGTGGCATAGAGGTGTATCACAATGCATCAGAAGCAATGTAATTCATAGCCACTCCAAAGTTGTGCTTTAAAAAAAAAGTTTAATATCTATTACAATAGATAACTTTCAGCATATGAAGTCCTAAAATGTTGTTATGGAATTGTTATTTACTGATTTGCATAAAACATAGAAACATAGACATAGCATTTGATGGCAGATAAGGACCGCTTGGCACACTGAGTCAGCACATTTCCCTACCTAATGGATAAGCTGCAGATCCTAGTTGACCAACAGCCTACTTCCTCCTACCCCCACTAGAATTGCTTTATGTCTGTCCCATGCATTCTTGAATTCCACCAGTATATTTGACTCCACTACCTCCTCAGTAAGGCTGTTCCATGTATCCACAACCCTCTCCATGAAAAAATATTTCCTCACATTACCTCTGAGCTGTCCACTCTCTACCTTCAAATTGTGTCCCCTTGTTCTTGCACATCTCTTTTTCTGAAAGATGCTACCCTCTTGGACCCTGAGGATTCCATTGATGTACTTGAAAGTTTCTATCATGTGACATCATATACTCTGATTTTGTTGTGCTTGTGCTCAAGGTGGAGGGTGCTGCTTTCATCCATCTATCAGCTATGGACTACAACTATAACAATCTTTCTTTCCTTCCTTCCTTCCTTCCTTCCTTCCTTCCTTCCTTCCTTCCTTCCTTCCTTCCTTCCTTCCTTCCTTCCTCATACTGGTATTTGTACTTTCCTGAAGTCCCTACCTTTCACGCTGAAAAATGTCATAGGGGATTGAAATATATCATTGCTGATATGGTGCAACACCAGGAAATACACACAGATGCACTTTGTGAGGTGCAATCTAGATACCACATGCACACTGGATGGGGGAGATAATGGCTCAAACCAGGCAGGTAAAGTAACCAGGAGTTATAAGCAGTAATGACCTAAGGGTCTTGTGCCAGTACAGAAAGGCATTTGACAGTAATAGCTGAGGGAAGTCATACAGTTGGATGGTGAGGGAAAAGACATAATGAGAACATTGCTGGTGTCACTCTATCACTCCATGGTTAGACATCACCTGGAATATGGAGCACACATCTGGTGAACTCAGCTATGAAATGACATAAATGTCTTTGGAAAGGTGAACAGAATGGCCACTGAAATGTTTCATGTTCCCAGTTGGTGTTCTGTTGATGAACAGCTGAAGTAGCTTGATATTGTACCTCTAGGGCCACATGTGGCAAGAGCGGAGACCTGATCCTAGGGATCAATAAACAGGGTGAGGAGCTCTTAGTAGGAAGGTAAGTACAAGAACCAGTGATCATGAACCTGGCATTTGCAATGGCCAGGTTTAGCTGAAAAGGTAGAAAGTATGACATCACATGTTGAATTCTGTACTACGTTAGATTCAAGAGTTCCTGAACCTACAAAGTGTTAAAATAGTTTTAAAACAGATACAGTATATTTATTGCACGTTCACAGACTCTAGTGGATAATTTCATGTTGTGAATATGATTTTAACTCATTGAAAATGACATTGTATTTTCAATTCTGTGATGAATATTGCACGTTTTTAAATGTTATAATAAGTTATTTTATGTCCAGGCACTTTGGTAATGAAATACTGCCTTTAATAAATAATGACTTAAATGAATGATTGTTTGATGTTGCTAGCCGCCAACTTACAATGAATATTTCTGTTTTTTTGTTCGTTTACAGATGATGAACCAGCTGGTACTTGACCCATCAGTACTTTCTTTTCAGGCAGCCTATAGGCAAGACATTTTTGCCTTCCCACCAGATGCAGATATGAATCATTCCCACAGACATGATGCATGTAGACAAGACATACTATGGAGATTGGAATGCCTAGGCAGTCGTGTACATCCCCCCTTCCCAAGTTGCTGCATGTGGCACATTCATGATGTGTATCCTGATCCATCTGGACAATACACTGGCTACAGAACTGACAGACTTTCATAAATGCATGATAGAATGAAGTGGTGTACAACAATGCTCATATTGGTCACAGCATAATACTGTCATCAGCCTTTGAGATTACAATCTTAGTTGCATGTAGTTCTTCATACCAATCATTATAATGCATAGATTAAAAGACTGAATTTCTGAATGGTTTGATTATGTTAGATGTAGTCTTATCGTAGATAGTGTACCTTTCCATAGAAATCATGCCTGACAATGTAAGTTTTTTTTTATAATTTCTTTGGTACTATAAAACATAAGAGTGGAATCAACTGTTCATGGACTTCCTAAATAAACATGTCTATACAGCAGCACTTGTGTTGTTGCAGTAATCAGACACATGGTTTATTTTAGATATTCATCTTGGTTGGAAACTTACACACTGGGTATGAAATATAAAGGTCAAATCAAAATAGTAAGGTGTCATATTGATCAACCTCAGAAAGTAGTTAAAAAGTTGTATGACATTCACCTGCATGTCCCCAAAGTACAAGCAATGTTGTGTCAAATTTAAAAACTTTGTGCAAAATGTTCAAGTTTTCCCTACCAAAAACAAACCCAGTAAGGGTGACTCATGTGGTCAACATTCAGGGTTCCACCACAAACAACACCCCGTGAACACAATAATGTGTGCTACATTACGTTAACTTGGTGATTGCTAGGCTTTATCTCATTAAAGGACCTAGAAGACAAGCAAGCAGCTGCAAGGCCAAACAAGACATGTTTAGGGTAAAGCCACAAACTGAGTATGTAGTTCAGTACTGGAGGCCACATCTCAAAAAGCAAAGTAATCTCATGGAGAACTTCAAGAGGAGGGCTACAAAGATGATAGTGTATCTGCAGAATAAGGAATACAGGGAGAGGTTGAGGGCACCGAACATTTACTCCCTGGAAGACAAGATAGAAAGAGGGGACATGATTGGGACCATAAAGAACTTAAAAGGTATAAGTACAGTTGGTACAGTGAGTCTCTTTACGCAGAATGGCAACCAGAGCAAGAGGGTGTCCTGGCAAAAGCTGGAGGGAGGGTGGGTGGTTTAGGAGTTTGGTCAGGAAGCACTGTTTCACAAACCAGATGGTTGACATGTGTAATGTGATGCCGGAATAGGTCATCTTGCTGAAGACAGTGGCAGCTTTAAGATAGGATGGGATAAGCATAGGGTGGGGGTAAGGGTCATGTGTGGTGAGGATGGGAGGAGTGTGGGGTTGGTGGGTATTCAGGGACTGTAACTGAAGCTGTGCACTATGCTATATGAATATAATAAATAGACCAAATGGCCTTCAGCATCTGGCTTCTTCATATGTTTATATAGGTAATCATCATTAACATTGAAATATTTAATTTTATGGCAGAGAAACACAACGCCACATCAACATATCTACCTTTATCATAGGTCATTGACTCTGCTTGCTCATCAGCTGTTACTGCTCTTTCCAACCTTTGGGTTCCCTTGTGCTTATCCCATGCAAGCAAGAATTGCCCCACTGTGTTTCCACTCAGCACATTTTGTGGTAGGCTGTTCAACACTACCACTGACTTGTCTTTGAAGACAAAGTACCTTTCATTACCTCTTCTCCTTCCCTCTCCAAATGCATATCATGCTCACCTTTGTTTCTAGCATATCCTTCCACCATGACTTCATGGACTCATTCCAGATTGGATAGTACTATCTCTAAATGTAATAAAATATCTCTGGTTGCTACCTGACATGGTACTCATGTACCTATATTATGACTACTGTGATCTACCTATTACCAAGTGTGTACCACCTGTGAATGCCTGTAACACTGGTTGCTTTTTTAATCTAAGCACTATGTTCTGTATTGTTTTGTTTGCTGTGATGTATTGCTCTCTTGTCGAGGTGCCATTATAAATGAGTCTTTGACTCAAAGGTCTGTAAACCGATTATCTAATACATAAATAAAATAAATAAATAGAACCACCTTTAACTCAATAGGCTCCAGCATTGACTGCCTGATTCCTGCACCCTGTATAGATGCATGAATGTCTTTGCTCCTGGAAGCTGCGTTTGGCACATACTGAATGCATAAGACTTGCATTATTGTGGATTGTTTGCACACGTTACACCTACACAAAGTACACCAAAGCAAACATGGTCAAAAAAGCAAATGGTGGTTAAGTGAATAAAAAGGCAAAGGCTGTATGGGCAAGAAAGGGGATAAATGGGGTGATGCCATCTAACAACAGGTGGCGATGAGTACCAATGCCAGTGATCTTTGTAACAGTGGTCTTGAATTAGTGTCCTTGATGGAGGGGGGAGACATTTTTGATGTGTGACCATAAGAAGCTAGATTTTAACAGTGGAACATTTGCTGAAGCTCCAGCCAAGAGCTGGGTCCACCTCAATGCCCAATAGGGGGGCATACATCAGACTGTCTGTTGTTTGAAGCTACCTGGGAGGGAGAAGTATATGAACTGGTAGTCATATACATGGAACATCCTTGCTAGTGAGTGCACAGAGCTTCCTGGGACAAATTTCAAAAAGTATTAGAAAGAGTAATGTAACCAACAGTGAGTAAAAGGAATTAGAGAGGGAGCAGGACAGCTAACCGTACCAGTTTAACCATACAGAATTAGGAAATGCAGTCATAGTAGAGATCTTGGGTAAGAGGGATGATCAAAACTTTAATCAGTAGACTGTTGATGAAAAAAATGTAAGGGAGGGAATGTTGTGCTTGAAAATGGAGATCGATGGTGGTTGGAGGGTGAAAGTGACAAGGCAGAGATACAGGATATATATTTTTGCAAAGTAAAGAATGCAAGAGGCATCTTGGAGGGTGGCCATGATAAATGCCAGGAGCACGGGTAACAAGACACCAGAGATGCAGGCACTGATGGCTGAGGGGTGGGTGGATGTGGTGGCAGTCAAAGAGACGTGGGCCTCATCCACACATGACTGGGACCTAAACATATTTGGGGACATCAAATGCAAAAGGATTAGGAGAGAGAGGGAAGGTGAGGAGGGTAGTTTTTATCATCATGGATAGCACAGGGATAATCAAGCTGGAGGAAGCAGGGGACCAAGTAGAGGTTCTTTGAGCCAGCCTGTAGGCTCTGGGTGGAATATGGGTGAAGATGGATGTGTATATAAACCCCGGTGCAGGAGGAAGAACAGGGAAAGCCCTGGTGACTAACCTTAAGGACCACTGTGGTGGAGGTAAGGACATCACTGTGGTGGAGGGAGACCTGAATATGCCAGGAGAATAATGGGAACCATGGTGTTCACATCTAGCTTGGAACAGTGCCTGATGGATGTCTTCCAGGATG
This sequence comes from Neoceratodus forsteri, assembly GCA_016271365.2. Lineage (NCBI taxonomy): Eukaryota > Metazoa > Chordata > Ceratodontiformes > Ceratodontidae > Neoceratodus > Neoceratodus forsteri. The sequence continues at coordinate 1,027,202,122 of CM028129.1, forward strand.
CATTCCTTGCCCAGATGGTGAAGAAGGCAACAAGGAGGGACGATACTGGATGTGGTCCTGTCAGATAGGGAGCTCATCAGGGACCTACTGTGGGGACCCACTGGTGGGTAGAGATCATGCCACAGTTTGGTTCTCCCATGAACCAGGGTACAGGCCAGAACACACAAGAATGACCATGGTGATTTCTGAGGGATGGACTTTGGGGGATGGAGTGGATCATTAGAGGCTATCTAGATGGGATCAGGCCAAGCATGGGCATGTAGGCATGATGGGAAATGACAAAAGGGCTCCTGGTGGCTACAAAGGCCTGCACAGGGAAAGATGTAAGGGTGTGCTCAGGGGCTATATCAAGGAGGATTTTTATATGGCAGCCAGGAGGAGGTTACCAGGGTGGGCCGAGATAGCTAAGGTGGGGGCACAGTTGAGGTTGGAACAGGGATTAGAAAGGGGGAAAAGGGTTCTTTAGTATATATCAGGTAAAGAAGAAAGGGGAAGGGGCAGATTAGTCAGCCAGAATAGGGGGTGGGTGGCTGGAGGAGGCGGGATAGAAGGCAAAGGTACTAAATTACTTGCTTCCTCTGTCTTTACCAAGGGGAGAGAAGGGAACACCGGTATGAAAGGGGGCACTAGGATACATGGTTAAAGAGTGGGAAAAGGATGAAGAAATACCCAGAGGTAGGGTGTTGGATGAACTCAAGGCCCTAAGAGGGGACAGGGCACTGGGCACTGATGGGACTCATCCCAGGGTGCTCAGGGAGCTGGAAGATACCCTGGCCACCCCCGCAGCAGATCTTTTTAACTCCACACTGCAGTCTGGGTGGGTACCACAAGACTGGTGGATTGCCCATATTGTGCCTAACCCTAAGGAGTGCCTGCAAGAGGGGCCAGATAACTATAGGCCTGTTAGCCTGACATTGGTAGTGGGCATAGCGATGGAGAACATCACGAAGGAAAGGATAGAGGGTATACTGATGGCATGGGGTCACATAGACATTTGCCAGCATGGTTTTATTAATAGCAGATCATGACAGACAAATCTGGTGGAGTTTTATGAAGTGGTGACAAGGGTGCTGGATCAGGGCAGGCCAGTGGATATCCCCTTTCTTGACTTCGGAAGGGCTTTTGACTCAGTGCCACATCGGGGGGCTACTGGAGAAGCAGGACAGTATGTCAGTGGAAGGGAGGGTGGGAAGGTGGATAGGAAACTGGCTGGTGAGGTGGATACAGAGGGTGAGGGTGAGGGGGATGTCTCATCCTCAGGGTTAGTGACAAGTGGGTACCACAGTGGTCGGGTGCTGATTTTATTCCTTTTAGTGCCTATGTCATGGACATCAGAAGTGGTATCAGGAGTGGGATGAGCTCTTTGTGGATGACTCTAAGCTGTGTGCAGCAGTGGATGGGGAGGACCTGGAGACTCTAGGGAGGTGATCATGATATTGGAAACTAATGTTTAATGCTGCAAAATTCAGAGTTCTACACCTGGGAGCCCAAAACTTGACTCATAAATACATCTTGGGGGGAGGAGACACTGCAGGTTTAGAGGGGGGACTTGGGGTGGTGGTGGATGCCATAATGAACAACTCAGAGCAGTGTGAGAATGGTGGTGGTACAAGACAATAAAATGCAGGGGTGCATAGCTATGGGATAACCTCAAAGAATAGTGAGGTTTTCCTTCTGCTGTACAATAGATTGGTTAGACCACACCTGAATACTGCATACAGTTTGGCATCCCTACTTAAGAAAGGACATTGCATTAATGGAGAGGGTACAGAGAGCACCAGGATGGTACTGGGGCTATGGTTAAGACACCATGAGGAGCGACTGGGGGAGCTCAAAGTGTACTCGGAGGAGGGAAGAGAGAAGGGGGATATGATAGAGGGTTTCAAGTATCTCAAGTGGTTTAACAGAGTAATCCTTTAGGTGGTCCTTCAACTGAGGGAACCAGGGGCCACCAGGGGAGACCACATGAAGCTGGATGGGGGGGAACTGAAGGTGGAAGCAAGGAGCGGCTACTTCACAGAGACAGTAGTCAAGCCATGGAATGTGCTGCCCAGAGAACTGGTGGCTGCTACTACTGAGGAGGAGTTCAAGAAGGGCTTGGATAGGTGCAGGGGAAGGGTACATCCAGGTGCTGCTCTTGGAAATAGGAGTCCTTGTTGGGATGGTGGGAGGGCTACAATTGGTGCCCTGCATAGGCACTGACCATCGAGCAGACTTGATAGACCATAGGAGTATTCTGCTGTCTTCATAGTGTGTTAGTATTCACAAAATAAGAGTAAGTTGAGGTAACAAGGGCAAGCAATAGTATCTCTTTGTACAGACAGTTTGTGAGATACCATCCATATGACTGCATACAATCCTCAAGACAGCACCTTATCAAGGGCATAGACATGATGGAGGTAGTACAGAGCTGAACAAACAAAAAAAATATACTGGCTCTTCACCAGAACCCATATGAAGACAGACAAAAGGGAGGGGAGAAATGAGCAGGAGAACAGGATAGGAACATACACGTTGCTTAAGTAAATCCACAATGTTACAGCAGTATCATCTATTATGTTACTTATTTATTTATGTTATTTGCAATTTACAATAACTTCCACATCAATTATCGAAGGAAATACATAACATATAATAGTGTATAACCACAATCAGTACAATAGGGACAGTGTGGTATATAAGGCAGAAACGTGTCAATAAATGTACTTCAATGCAGGTACAGAAAAGAAGTGGAAGAAAACAAGACATACACAGCCTTGGAATTACCCCCTGTTTCATCCCCTGTTTAGCTGTCTTTATCAAAGGTAACCAACAGAACACATTTCCTCTCACCATTATAGTTTCCCCCTGCCACCAATCACCTATGGTGAGTAACTACAATGTTTCCAACACTGCACAAGTTGTGAATTATTTGTAATAGTTGAATGTCTGTGCAATGCAATACATTGATCAGTCCATCAGTAACTAAATCAATAAAAAATTATATATAAAAAACAATAGCTTGCCACATAAGTGTTCTTGACAAGTGATGTCAAACAAATGTGCAGCAAGCACATGTTACATTGTATAATGTATGACATACCTGTAGTGCTTAGTTGGCAAACTACTCAAGCAATGACAAGTTACCATTATGGTGATGTGTATGACAATTGTCAATAGTCTTACTGTGCAAATGGATTTTCAAAAGTCTGAGAGCAGTACACTGTTGGCTGAATGTTACATGTCATAATGCTACTGCTAGCACACAAGTAGGGACATTTGTGTATATTACAGTCTTAGAGCACAACACATGCACAGCATAAATGGTACCAATGTGACGCCAGACATGTAGCTATGTGAAGCAAGCAAATACAATGAGACAGTACATAATGGCAGCAAAGAAGTCTAGCAAATGGTCCTTGCTGTGTTGTGTCCCATGATACAATTATTAGAATTAATGCGGTGACTTCATTTGATGTGGAGTGCATGATTATCATGGGCGTTGCAATTACAGGACATAGTGGCCAATATGCAAAGAACATACATGTAACAACACAACAGTCACTTCTCAGCGCTGAAAGTGTGAAACATGCTGAACTACAAGGTCATCAGTGTCTGGTGGCACAACACCTGTAATATTTGGTTTAATTCATTGTGAGTCCTGTTCTTTAAGCATGATGTGGGTTGTCACACCACAAGTTGAGTGAAGACACATTAGTACTATTTGTTGCATAATATCTGGTATGTAGGAATAGTCCTTGGGCACGTTCTTTGCAACCACAGTCCATCTTCCACTTTTCTTGTTAAATAAACACCTGTAACTGATTGTTGTACACACAGATTATTAAAATGATGTATAAAAAGCAGCTATGCACATTGCCACATATCAATTACAGCATACATGTCCATAGTAATGAAAAAACATACAAATTGCTAATAGGGAAGCATAGAAACAGCCATGGACACAGAGAATATGTTAGCTGAAAAATGACCACCATGCCCCGCTAGTCTTCCTAATACAGTATGAAGTACTGGCCACTTTTCCTTTAATATTGCCTCATAGCATTCATACCCCACAAGTGAGCACTTATAACAGTGAGCACAGAATGATGCCACAATGCATTTACTAATGAGAGGCAGACACCATCTGGTAGCAATGTTGATACTTCCCAAACAAGGTATGAATAACTAAGACACTGTTATTACATAGCAGCTGGTAAAACAAATTTCACACACAACTTTCACACAAAGCAAATAGCTGTTACAGATAGAAAAGCTTCAGGTCTATAATTACTTACATTTTCTCCTCCTTGATTGTACAGGTATGAACATGAGATGTGGTGGCAGTAATCTAGTGCAGCAAGGTCATTCTGGAGCATGGTACACCGGATACGTGTACACATACCACTTAGCTGCATACATCATGTGTGTTGCTGAAATTATTCCAGCTCAGCAGTGCTCTTTGGTGAAACATAATTAAGAAACAAATGCAGATCGACATTGAATTAGCAAAATGAACAGTCTGTCACTATATTTTAGCTGGGGCTTAGCAGTACAGTAATCTCAGAGAATGAACACCTCAGTACCTGAATCATAGGTAATAGTGGATGGTTGAGAGGAAACGCTTGTTGACAAGAACCTTCAGGAGTTCAATATGTGGCTTTGAATTTGCCAGCCAGTCTTTGTCATGTGGTGCTTCCAATGCATTGTGGCTGCACTTTCCATACCCCTCTCCCACACCAAGTTTCCATTCATGTGTGTTTGTCACATAGTGGCCAATTGCATGCCAGTGAGCCTGAAACAACATTATGATCAAGGCCACTGATTTACTGATGATTAAAACAATTAAATTCCGTTTTCAAGACTTAAGATTCCGGAATTTCACCTGTGATTGTTACTCTAATTTCGGATTTTACCGGGATTCTTTTATCATTTTTTAGTATGTGCATAAATAATCAGAATTAAAGAAGGCTTAATATACAAAGCATTAAATGAAGCAAACTGAAAATAGTACAGGAAGGAATTAAAAGAAAAACACAGTTTTTTATAGATTTACTGATCTGATAGAAAATGCCAGATTCCATGAAATCTTCGTTTTTACCCGTTTTCAGGCAGCTCTAATTCTGGAATTTTACCAGATTTTCCGGTAAAAACTGAAAAACAGTGGCCTTGATTATGATTGGTTATCAATGCAAAGATATATGAAAAATACAAGCAATGCCAGACTCATATGTTGTCAAATTGGGAACAACATAACATGAAGTCATGGTAGTTATCTTACTCCTGACAGCAGTGCCATAAATGCTTCACTATATTTTGGCTCCATTTAGTACACTTTTACATCCTGGCTGCATTCCGGCCTGAAAATGTAACCACAGAATAGCTTTACATATAATAGTTACAGCTGTTTGTTTAATTATACAACAAATTGCAGTTCTGAAAAGGAAAAGAAATAGTAACACTTCTTACAGCCACGATTCTTTTGCAAAGATTTTTTACACCATGCCACGTGTCATATGAGTGTTTTATGGTATGGTAATTGTTACCTGCATAGAAAAAACAAAAAAACAATGAAGAAGATGACACAATGCACCTAGCAATCCATGATACAATGCACATAGGTGTTCTCATGCATTAAACTAGATATTTGCACTTGTGCATCCTTTACCACTTCAGCCACATCAATGCGGTTCCCATGCATAGTATCCATTGCACATAATGAAATGGCAAGTTCTCCATGTTTTTTTTCAACTTTATTTTCCTCCTGTCATGGCTGGGGAGCTCTCTCAGGCTTCCTCTCCATGTACCTGCCCACCTGAGATCTGCTGCAGTCTAAGCCCCACTCACTCCCCCTACTCCCACTGCCAGCACCCCTGGTTTAACCCACCCATAGAGGGTAGCCTGACCACTACTTTGTGCTCCTTAAAAGACAGACTTTGGCAAGTAAGAGGGCAGGATGGAGGAGTGATGAGGGTCAGACCCAGTCAGATCTGGTGCTGGGCTTTGGAGGAAAGGTGCTGTCTCCATCCCCATTCACCGGGTTTTTCTGTTTCTTCCCCTTCCTCCCTTGTGTGAGCACTCCCAGATGCTTTTTTGTGCATGGCAACCCTGCTAGCATCGGACACGTTGTGACATGCTGTCCGGGCTTCTGCGGCACCCTGAACTCCACCAGGGGTCACCAGAGCTCTGGATGACCAAGTGCCCTCCCCCGGGACAGAAAAACAGCCCACCTGGTACTCAATCCAGTCCCTTCCCTGCCACCCCTGGCACCCGAGCTCACTCCCAAACTCAGGTCACCGGCGTGGTGCGAGGGTGGCGCCAGCATCTCAACCTCAGAGCCACCTTGCCGGTTACTTCTCCATGTTAGTTGACTTTAGAGTGGTCTCTCATGTATCAATCACATTGATGGAGAGGATTTCCTTGGTATCGTAGTCCATGATGGTGTAAGTGCAATACTGTGCTGAATGGCCTGGACTATCCATGCGGCTGTCTCCTGGATGACAAAAACAAGAAACAACACAGGCCTGATTGGTACATCATGTGGTGACATCACCACACTGTGGAGTTTAGACAACTGCAAACATTAGAGGATTTGGCAGCAGCAATAGTGAATGGTGAGAATGGAGTGTCATACCCATTATAATCACTTGTTTGTCTTCACGCTCAGCAATTTGCCTTGATTGCATAGTATTCCACACTTTCTCAATCACTGGCATTGCACAGAGTCATTGAAATTGAAAGAAGGAAGATTCACTGATCATCGCAATTTTAAGGAACTGATACATGAGGGCAATTTTTCCATAGTTGTTGCCAGACAGTATGATTGAGCTTGCAGTCATCAAATCACCAGCATTGAGGCAATGCTTGAGTTTGGGTTGATTATGCCATTTAAATTCAATGTGATTATTTAAGCATTCCTACAACAACAAGATGACCAATATCAACAGTAAACAACACAGCCACACATTGTTTTTTTAGCTAGCAAAGCTAAAGTCACATGGGTAGTAGCACCACAGACATCAATTGGATGTAATGCGCACAGCCATGACTTGATGGGCACTGACAGAAAGTGATGTCTGCAGTTATTTAGAAACCACAGTATGATGGAACACTCCATAGAAATCATCAGTTTGTCACAAGACAGAATGACACAATAGTAATATATATAGAATAACCAATAGGTTTGTGTCTTTTATCAGGAAGTAATAGCATCAAGAGGTTCTGGACACATGAACCTCGGGGTGACTTCGAGAGAGGTTCCAATGTGCCGAGAACCTGAGATGCTAGTACTCCCTGGTAATTGACAAACAAACCTATTGGTTATTTTTTTTAATATATGGATGCGATGTTTATTTCGAATGGGCGGTCGACCGTTTCAGTGAACTGACTTTCTGCTGGTCGACCGCCACAGTGTCTTAAGCTATGGATTCAGCTGTGTGCTTGCTCGTGACAGTTACCTCCCTCTGTCTGTTTTTTTTAAATGTTTGAGATCCTACCTGCTCTTCAGGAGTGCAATGGCAGGATCAACCAGATATTTCTATTTCCTGAGGAAAACAATAAAATAAAATGAGAAGCATGACAACTTAGTTCGCTCTCGTAGCTAGAGAATCGCGCCATGTTTTTGAACTGTTCTGCCGCCCACACAGGAAAACAAACCAATAAGGAGTCACGCTTATGATGTGAGGGCAGGAGGTTTCTTTTTGGAAGCTTTGAACAATACTATTGTCAGCACAAAAGTGTAGTATTACCAGTGACTGACAATACTATTACCAGTGATTGACAATACTATTATCACTGAACCTTTCAGCTATTACCAGAATTTTTTTGTATGCTTTACAGACCTATTAAATTGAAGATCCATATATAAAAATTAAATAATGCCAGTGGCACTCCAAAACTAATGACACACTGGTCCTCTTTGAGGGGTACCTACAGTAGTAGCCACAGACATTGCCAACTATTTCCAGATATTTCACGAAATTACTGAAGAGTTTCTCTCTGCTGCCCTTACTGTAGAAATGCAGAAAGCAGGAGACTTCTCCAGCAATATCACAGAAGTTTCGAGAAATAGCTGGCAATGTCTATGGCTACTACTGTACCAGGAATCTGTGCTCGGCTACTTTCATAGCACTACCTGCCCATAATGTTCCTTGTGCTTGCACCCTTTGGCATCTGCAATTGAATTTGAAATTTGACTCTCTGCTCAGTTTGTAATCTCTGTATATTGAGTTAACAGCTCCTGTGTATGTTACTGTATGGATCTTCTTTTTTCCCTCACCGTTATCTTTGAAATATCTTTATACTTATCTACCTGAGCTAGGTTTTGTAATTGCCCTCCTTATTTCCTTGTAATATTCCGGGTTGCACATGAAAATAGGCATCTGTTGTTTCAAGTGTGCTGACCTGGTTAACAAAAACGAAATAAATCAATAAATGATAACATACTTACATAGTAACCTACTACAAAGCAAGAAGACTACACCCAATGATCTAGAGATAATGTCTTGTAATCATTGCCTTCACAGGGCACAGTTCTCCCCCCATCCCAACAAGGCCTCCCCATCCACACAAACCTGTTGGGCTCTGGGATGCACCCTTCACCTATATCGATACCAGCCTTTCTTGCATCACTCCACAGTCATACAAGACAACAACTGCCCCAGGATGCCCATTTCATGGGTTAATATCCCTCTCAGTGAAGTGGTGCCTCCTTGTTTCCACACCCCAGTCTCCCACTGTCCTGCCTCATTGACTGTCCACTGGTGGAACCTACCTCCTTCATCAGAATTACCCACTCAAGGCTTGCCCTATTCATTCACTGGAGATATTTGTAGACCTCTATTATATCACACATGTTCCTTCTATCCTCCAGTGAGTACAGGTTGAGCTCCTCCAAACGTTCCTCATAAGGCCTTTCCCCTAGTCCCAGTATCATCCTGGTCACCCTACTTTGGACCCTTTCCAGAAACGCAATGTCCACCTTTCAGTAGTGAAGCAAAACTGTATGCAGTATTCCATGTGTGGTTTTACCAGGCAATTGTACAGTGGAAGGTGCACATCTCCACTTCTTGATGTTATCCTACTGTCTACGCAGCACATAATTGTACTTGCAAGGCCCACAGCCTTCCTACACTGCTGCAAATTATTTGTGTAAGTATCCATCACCACAACAAGGTTCTTCACACTCATAGAAAACTGCAGTCGCTCTACCACCCACCACGGCATATACATAAACTGGATTTCAGGCCAACTGGTGCAGAACCATGCAGATGACCACATGAAACTTGAGCTTCAAGGCTCTTGACCACCACCACAGAGTCTTCTGCTCTGCCTGGAGAACCCGCATACCATCTTCACCCTCTACCACTGCCTACACCTTCGAGTCATCTGCAAATAGGGTCATCCAGTTCCTGATACCCCTTCTAATGTTTGAGATATAATATAGGTGTTAAACAGGAGTGGGCCCAGTATCAGACCACAGTTAATCCATGCTAATGACTATCATATAGGATGAAACCACCCCATCTTCCCTCGCCTTCTGTACACACCCCTCAAGCCAGTTTCATATCCATTAAACCATCTGTTAGCCACCAGGTTAGCCACCAGACACTCCTCCTGTTCATCTCCATGCCTGGGTGGTTTATATATGACCCCCATCTTTACCTGCTTACCCCCAGGAACCTGCAAGGTGACCCATATAGCCTCCATCTAGAAACATAGAAACATAGAAGTTGATGGCAGATAAGGACCGCAAGGCCCATCCAGTCTGCCCATTTCTTTTTCTACCTTATAAATGTGCCATCGGCCTTTGCTCTGTCAGAGGCCTATCTATTCATAGTCATTTGTATTGATCCCTTATGCCTATCCCATGCCTGTTTGAAGCCCTGCACTGTATTCATAGCCACCACTTCTTGTGGTAAGCCATTCCATGCATCCACCACCTTTCTGTGAAAAATAATTTCCTCATTCCTCCTTAATCGGCCTCCTTCTAATCTCATGCTGTGTCCTCTTGTCCTGCTATTTTTCTTATATTTAAACATGTTAGACTCTTTCACCTTGTTTATGCCCTTAAGGTGTTTGAATGCCTCGATCATATCACCTCTCTCCCTCCTTGTTCAAGGGTATACATATTGAGCTCCATTAATCTGTCCTCATATGTCTTCTGATGCAGTCCCTGCACCATCTTGGTTGCCCTTCTCTGGACTGCCTCAATTTGGTTAATGTCCTTGTGAAGGTGTGGCCTCATACTGCACGCGGTACTCCAGATGGGGCCTAACCAGTGTCTTGCAGGAGGGATTATTACCTCCCTCTTCGACTTGTGATACCCTACTAATACACCCTAACACCCCCAGCCTTACCTATGCTTTAGAGGTCTGCTTGATGATTTTAGGTCATCAGTGATGATGATGCCCAAGTCTCTTTCTTCCTTTGTGACTGCTAGCAACTCCTCCCAGCCTATAGGTGGCTTCAGGGTTTCTCTTCCCTATGTGCATGATTTTGCACTTCTTTGCATTAAATCCCAGTTGCCACTCTTCTGACCATTCTGCTAGTTTATCCAGATCTCTTCTCATTCTGCCCACCCCATCTGGATCATCTACTCTGTTGCAGATCTTGGTGTCATCTGTAAACAGACAAGCCTTACCTCTAGTCCATCTGCAAGGTCACTAATGAAGATGTTGAAGAGGACTGGCCCCAGGACTGATCCCTGAGGTACCCCACTTGTGACTTGCATCTCTTCTGACTGTATACCATTTACCACCACTCTCTGTTTTCTGCCCACAACCAGTTTGCCACCCAGTTGACCAACTTCTGACCCACCCTGAGCCTACCCAGCTTATTTATCAATCTTCTATGTGGAACAGTGTCAAAAGCTTTGCTGAAGTCAAGGTAGGTGACATCAACTGCTCCCCCTTGGTCCACCACTCTGGTTACCCAGTCAAAGAAATCTATGAGATTAGTTTGACAGGACCTTCCTTTTGTAAACCCATGCTGTCTTGGATCCTGTGCCCCTATGGATTCCAGGTGTTGCACTATCCTTTCCTTAAGGATTGCCTCCATAATCTTGCCCACTACTGAGGTAAGACTGACCGGTCTGTAGTTCCCTGCCTCCTCCCTGCTACCACTCTTGTGGAGCGGGATCACATGAGCCCTTCTCCAGTCTTCTGGGACCTCTCCTGTGCTCAGAGACTCACTAAACAATTCTGCAAATGGCTCTGCTAGTTTCTCCTTTAGCTCCTTAAGTACTCTGGGATGTATGCCATCAGGTCCCATTGCCTTATCCACCCTGAGCTTAGCAAGCTCTTGTAGGACCCTTTCTTTTGTGAAGGGAGTAGTGCTCACCTCCCTCCCCCCTGTGTCCATGATGCTGAGCTGTGGGCCCTGCCCTACCTTCTCTTCAGTAAATACTGAGCAAAAGTATCTATTTAGGATAGATGCCTTTACAGGGTACTCCTCCTCACATGCTCCCTTTTCTCCATTAAGCTTAGCAATACCCCTCTGGACTTTCTCCTTTCACTAATGTATCTATAGAAAGTCTTGTCACCTTCTTTACTGTTAGGTACTAGTGTTTCTCAGTTTGGGACTTTGCCTGCCTTACTGCCTTACCTGCTTCCCTTAGGGCAGTTGGTATGCCTCCTATCTTCATCCCGCTGTGTTCCCTTATATTTCCTGAAGGCCAGCCTTTTGGCTCTGACCTTTTCCGCTACTGTATTTGAGAACCAAAGTGGTTTCCTTCTTCTTTTGCACTTCCTTTTCTGTCTAATACAATGGGATGTTGCTTCAAGTATTGCATCCTTAATGCTTGCCCACTTTGCCTGTACCCCCTCACCTGTGTTTCTATTTGCCAGGGCTAGCTTAACTCTGTTGGCCATCTTATCAAAGTCAGCTCCTCTGAAGTCCCATATTTTTGCTTTGGAATGGGATGATTTAGATGTAGTAGCCAAATTGAACCATACCATGTGATGGTCACTGGCCCCCAGGTGACCTTCTACCTGGAGATCTGTGATCCCTTCTTTGTTAGTCAGTACTAGATCTAGGATAGCCCTGTCTCTTGTGGGTTGCTGTACCAGTTGTTTGAGACCCTCCCTGCAGGAATCCAGTATGAGTCTAGTTCTGGCAGATGTTCCTGCTGGTATTGACCAATCTGTATCCGGCATGTTGAAGTCTCCCTATATCAGAACCTCCCTTTAGCTGTCATGTTTTGTATATCTTCTAACAGTAATGTGTCTATGTCCTTCCTCTGGTCTGGGGGCCTGTAGACAACCCCAGTTCTTATGGCTGTCCCATTTCCTGTTTCCAGGGTGACCCACAGTTCTTCTGGCTCCTTATGTGTATTCTGATCCACTTCCTCCTTAACCTTGCTTATACCAATGCCATGCCTTATGATCAATGCTACCACCCTCCGCTTCCTCCCTCCCTATATCTTCTCCATGTGGCATAACCTAGAAGGTTTTTTAGAAATGGATTGCATGCATGCATATGATTATAGGTAAGGCACTAGGTATTGCAAGTCATGGAAAGGTAAGGCAATGTGTGTACACTTACCCATGTCAGTATCACACAGCTCCCATTGGTGCATGACTGAATTAGAAGTTGTTGCCCACAGATACCACTGTTCTTGAAATGATGCAGTTGCTCAAGTGACATTAGATTATTATCAAAAACAATAAACAATGTCTGGTCTGTGACTACATATGACTCGTCGTTCATGTCCACAGAATGTGTTTGATTGTGTGGCACTTGGTAATTTGGTTCACCTGGTGCAACCTCTTCCTCATCCTCTGGCAAGCCAAGAACATCACTGGCAATCAATGCCTCTTGAAGATGGTGAACACTATCAAATACAAGCAAAAAAAAATGTCAAATGCTACCTTGATGAAACTGCATAGTGACAAATATACTACCTATATGTGCGAGATCACCAAACATTGGCAGGATACTTGCCAAATTTAACTGAAAACAAGCAGTGATTGAGTTTGGAAGATACATAAAACACAATATTTTTATTGTGTGGATAACATTGGTTGAGATTTGCAAGCAGCATTAATTACCATTCACTGAAGAGTTTAAATAGGAAATAAAAGGTCATCTAGATGTTCAGTAAATACATGAGTGACAAGTGTCGTTGGTATGTGCTGCAGTTGTGAGCATTGTGCATGATCAGTGGAATCTTGGTTCTCTGCCACATAGCTGACATCATGGTCCTCTAGTGCCACACTCCTGTGGACAAGACAGAATGCATTATAACAGAAATTAATAGAATCATGTTTGATGTTAGCTCAGCACACAACAACATCAATGTTTGGCAACGGCACTTAACTGCTCACGCTTGGACATTTTCAGGTCATATCAAATATTCACTGGAGTATTAAACATCATGCAAAGTAAACATGACAACAATAGGCATTAATGTAATGGATAAAATAAACTGTGCATTGGAAGTTCATATTGTCGATCCACAATTAAATCTCTTAGCATTGCACTTACTGATTCATCGCTGCACAGTAAACATTTATAATGTGACAATGAAGCAAATATTCACTGGAGTTTAATACATCATTGAAAGTCAACACGAGAGTGCTAGGCGTTAAGATACTGAAAACATACACTGTGCATTGGCAGTTCAAAATGTCTGTCCATGGTTAAATGACTTAATACTGGAATAATGGATTCACAGATGCACAGTCAAAATTTTATATGTGGAAATGGAGGAATGGTGACATTGAGTATACTTACTGTGCTATTGGCATGTAATAAAACATGTCACTGTTGTGTTGTGTCTCTGTGTAGCTGTAATGTGCTGCAATCCTGCAAAACTGGCCATCTTTGTGTTGCTTGCCTGGGGTGATTTGTTCAGATTCTGCACTACATGAACAACAAATAATGACAGGTACTTAAGTAATCTACTTAAAATGGTTACACAATTCCTGTCTCATGGCATCATACTAACCCAAAATGTCGGTCTATGTTGCTAATGTCAGGTGATGGCACACAGTCTGCAGTGCCTGGTGTAGATAATACTCTAACAGTTACATTAGACATTTTCAAATGTGTAGAGTGATGCACTTGGCATGGGAATTGTGTCTGTTCAGCATTTCCATTGCATGAAAAATGCTCATACCTAAGTAAGATCAATAGAAACATATTAAGATATGATGATGATGACAGGTTAGTAAAATCAAGATAAATTGCTACTGGATGTAGTTGGGTGGATGAAACTGCCTCTCAAGCATACACTGATGAATGCAGTGACACTAGGTCAATGGAATGAGGGCACATAGTGCATTGCCGAATGGACAATGCGGCAACATATTTACAAAGTTTAAAACCATTGCAAGTAAAACAATGTGGCAGAAGCAACTATTACAGCTGGATGATCACAGCATTGTTTGCTTTCAGAGGATTTCATAATCTGCATGCAAAGGAACACCCACATGTCTAGCAGTAGTTGAGCTACTTCTGAGTGCAGTGATAAATTCAATTCATGTTTCAGTGCCAACCACCATGTCATCTGTGAGCCAATGACATTGTGGCATTTTCCACGCCTTGCATTACGCTCCTTCTTTTGCCTTTTTTTGCAGAATCTGTAACCATGCATGACCTACCACATTTGCAACACTGGACTTTGGTTATAAATTTGGATGGCATCGACTTGCATAGTTTAGAGTGTTACATTGAAACATACAGAATAAGGAGACAAAATGGACATAAATAGGAAATGAAGGCACATCACATCTAAGTCATCAGTGGAAAGTAGGCTCATCCTCAACGATGGTGAAATAGTGGAGAAGAGTTCATGGCGAGGAGAAATGGTGAAACGTATGGTAGTCACAAATCAATGCACAGCACTTGAAGTTCGAGTATGTGGGAAACAGAAATAAAGTTAAAGAATACACAAAGTGTGTACACGGTGTGTGTGTGTGTGTGGTACTGTGTGGGTGTCAGTAATAAAACAGCACAAATGGAAAGCAAAATAAAGGTAGGCATATCCCATGAGCTTACGGTACAAAAGATTTGTCAGAAGACATGCAGGAAAGTAAGATGACTAGGGAGAGGCATCATATGGGAAGACCTAAAGGTCTTTACATAAAGGTGGTGACACACCATGCCACAAAAAACCAGAACACCACATGGAACACCTAACCACACAAGGACATTGACAGAATATAGGCATTGTAGAACAGTATAAGTAAAAAGGTGCATCATAGGCAAGGCCACTGATTTACAGTGATTAAAACAATGAAATTCCATTTTCAAGACTTCAGATTCCAGAATTGCACCAGTGATTGTTACTCTAATTTCCAGATTTTACCGGAATTCTGCAATCATTCTTTTAATATGTGCATAAATTATCAGAATTGAAGAAGACTTAATAATTTACAGAGCATTAAATAAAGCAAATTGAAAATAGTACAGGAAAGAATTAAAAGAAAAACACAAGTTTTGTAGATTTACTGATCTGATATAAAATGCCAGATTCCATGAAATCTTTGTTTTACCGGTCTTCAGGCAGCCCTAATTCCAGAATTGTACCAGATTTTCTGGTAAAAATAAAAAAAAACAGTGGCCTTGATCATAGGCAACATACAGTAGTAAGACCTATGTAACATGAAGGAGTGTAAGGCAGCAGTACACACAGTAGTGAAACTTGTGTGAAAATTAACAGCCTGGTAAAAAGAGAAAAATCAGAAAGATGAGCCAAGTGCAACAAACAAAGCACAGTGGTAAAAAGGCAGGTGCTTAGAAACATAGAATTTGATGTCAGGTAATGACTGCTGGGGCACCCTAGTCTCCCCAGTCCTCTAGCTAATGGATATGCTGCAGATTTCTTCCTGCACCCCACAGTAGAATTGCCTTATGTCTGTCCCATGCATTCTTGAATTCCCCACTGTTTTTGTATACACTACCTCCTCAGGCAGGCTGCTCCAAGTATCCCACAACCCTCAGAGTGAAAAAATACTTACCACATTACCCCTGAGCTGTCCCACCTCTATCTTCAAAGTGTGTCCCCTTGTTTGCTGCATCTCTTTTCTGAAAGATGCTACCCTCTTGGTCTTTGTTGATTCCATTGAGGTACTTTAAAGTTTCAATCACGTCCCCTCTCTCTCCTTTGCTCAAGGGTATACATATTAGGCTCCTTTAATCTATGTTCATATGTCTTCTGGTGTAGACCCTGAACCATTTTAGTTGCCCTCCTCTGGACAGCCTCCATCCTGTCTATGTCCTTGTGGAGATGGGGTCTACAGAACTGTGCAAGTACTCCAGGTGTGGGTCTCACCAATTGTTTCTACAGAGGGATAACAACTTCCTGTTTTCTACTTGTGATGCCTCTCCAGAAGCATCCCAGTATACCACCAGCCTTCCTTACTGCCTTCTCACATTGCTTGCACACCTTAGGTCATCTGATATGACTGCCATTGGGTCCCTTTCCATTTTTGTATATGTTAGTACCTCACCCTTATTGTGTATTCTTCCCTTGGGTTTTGTTTACCATGTGCATTACTCTGCATGACCATATTCACTGTTACGATGGTGAACTTTTAATATATCCAGTAACAGTTCCTAACAGATCATGACACCTATTTGTAAAAGCAACCAAAATGAATAAAAAGTAATAGATCTTGCTATGGTGAAAACTTTGAAATTAATGCATACAGTACCAGTTCATTGTCATGTGGGTCTCCCTCCTTCTCCTGTGATCCACTCAGTCAATTCATTTTCTATAAAACATAAATAGCAGGTTGCAGTGCAGTAGCAATACTATGCTTGCATGTATTTCTATATATTTGTGCCATGTACAAGTGATATAAAACATACCATCATGTTTCATAATCCTGTACTGTATGTGTATTACACTATTTCTGTGCACTCCAGACTTGTTGGAAAACTGTACCATTAGACTCGCTGACCTTATGCCAAGTGGCTATTCTTCTGAATGCCTGGAACCACAACCAGTATTCTCTGTTGCTGTGAAACACTTTACAAACTGTATGTTCAATATGCATTAGATGAATTTGCATAGATGTTTCCTGTTGCCTCAAATCAGATTATACTGGCTATGTTGAAAGTACTATGTGATAAGACAAAAGGAAATTTGATCTGCAATGCATCAGCAAACAGCGCACAGCATCATAATGTGTCTGTCAGGGTTGTCAAGAAACAGAAAGGCATAAAATTCATGGTGAACAAAAAAAATGTAAGAAACATTGTTTATGGCCTATATGACTTTCAACAGGGAAAGAGTGGATGGTGACATGTCAGCAACAAAATATAATGATACTGTAGCATAAGAATACAGTGCTAAACTGGTCAAAATGTAGTTGAAGCAACAAAATTGGTGGAGCTTGTTTGACAATATCTTGTTGTTGTTGTTGTTTATTCGCTTAACAGGTAAGCACACTGGGAAACAAGTTCCTTTTACAGGTGCGACCCACATATATTACATATAAACAATACAAGACATAATCAAACATACATATACAATACAACATGGCAGACATAAAATGTCTTTGTTACAAAAATTGATTCATAAAAAACATTTACAATCAAATTGGGATTCAAGATACATTCTCAGTACATCAGCAAACATTTTAGCAGAACATAACTGCCTAATATCATAAGGAATTTCATTCCAAATGGATGGAGCAATGTGCAAAAGATCTCTGTCCACTTTTAGTTTTCATGAATGTGATCTTAAAAACATACCGCCTGACCTATGTCTAGAATAATAACCATCATTATACTTGTCTCAACAATTTACATACACTTTGTGGAATCTCAGAATTCACAGTTCTATGTATAAACTTTGCTATACAGTAATGAAAGTTTAATGAAACTGGTAACTAACCCATTTCTTTCAGAATCACACAATGATGAGATAATTTAGGGTAATTTAAAGCAAACTTAGCTATCAGGTGAAGTAAAGTGGATTTCCTTGAGATCACTGTCACAGAAGCAATATCAGTTATTATAGCTGCATATCTTCAAATCCACAGTATTCAGCCATATGATTAGTCACAATAAATAAACATAATGCTTCTGCAGATGTGAATGATCTATCAGCCTACTGTACATTATAAACTACAGTATGAATGACTTCAACATAACATACTGTCAGGACATCAGGCTGTAAAACAGCAGTGATGAGCCAGGACTAGTCTATGTTTGCAATTAGTTTCTAAGCCCTGGTAATTTTGTTTATGTCACATTAGGTACCATTGCATAAATCTAGTCATTAAACATTTGGCAAAAGTCCAGAACTGCACTGGCTGGTGAACCAGTTTAGTCTGTAACTTTGAACTCAAAACACAAGGCCTAACTCATTTTGTGCCAGGGTAGGGGTTTGCAGGGACTTGATATACCAAGAAGTGACTGCAAAACTGGCCCACTGTGTTCATTTGCTAAGTGGCATGTTGCTGTCTTGAACAGTAATAGTTTGCAAATTAATTACCCTTATGCCTCTTTTTTTCTAGTTGATGGGGGATAAAGGTAAGACACATCCACCTGCTTCCAGTAAGGATGCAGTTTGCCTCAGTTTCAAGTTTCCCATTTAGTATTGTATGGTATGTGTGTGTGTGTGTGTGTGTGTGTGTGTGTGTGTGTGACTCTAGATTGCCTCTATGTCTTCAGCCAAGCACCATTTCAAATGCTATGTAGTGCTTCTGAATATAGCAAGCAGTGTGTGAACATTTGTACTACAGTGTAGTCTATAAATAGATGCAACACAGAAAAACTCACATTGTTTTTGTCCATCAGTGCACTTTGACACCCTTTCCAAGTGCAACATTTCTTGTGTCTGGGAAGATGCATTAAATGATGTGTACTTCCTTAAAATATGCTTAATGAAATTCAAAGTAATGAATTAGCAGAAGAACTGTGTCTTCCCTTTTGTTTGTTTTTCTTGCAGTTTCATCCTTAAATTGGATTAAGAAGTGTTTTTTTTTTTTGCAGCACCTGTTATGAGGTTTATGATGCTTTTTGTATGGAAAATGCATAACACAATCACATTATGCACGGCATAAGATGTCTGCTCAGATACATTTACCAAAAACGGTATTGGAGAAAGTAGAACAGGAACTGATGCTAACACAGACTAATTATCTGGGTTTTGGTAACGGGGTGCCTACAGTACATTTCAACCCAATAGTCATTGAAATGAATGTACAATTCCATTATTTTTTCTTTCTTTTTTTATTGCTTTATTAAACCTTCGTTATTCAGGCAAAATGTAAATGTTAGCATTTTTATTTGCCTTTAAAGCAGTAGTCTGGTGAAAATAAAGGTTTTAGATTATCCAGTTAGCAAATAAGACTAACAAAAACATCAAGATACTGTACCCTTTTTGTATCCTTTTGGATGAAGAAATTAGATTTTTGAAAGGGAGGGTTGTGAGTTTTTGCTCCTTGCCAAGGTCACTCAGTAAAGCTAAGCATCTTGCTGCTCTGCTGTGCTATTTACTATCAAAAAACTATTACCATCCTGACAGGTCCACAGTAGGAATCCAGTGTGTGCAGTCAAGGAGCAACTTCAGGGAAAAGGATGCCTTAGGATGCATTGTTATGATTTGCTTGCCTTAATCGGCATTCAACGTCTCAACGTCTTGGAAAAGTCAAGAATGGGGCAAGTAGTGGAACACAGTCAGCAAGCACAAATTATGCCGAAGTGGCATTGGTGCACAAATATACATCGGCAGTTACCCACCTACAATACCAAGCACAGGATGCTTGCAGTGAGTCCTATTAAAAGGAGTGCAATAATTTGCCTACTGGTGACTCTGTGGTCATTGTAAGCAACCACACACACATAAAAGGAGGAACACAGTCACACATAGTGAGTCAGCTACTCTAGCACTGTAACACCGACTAACATGAAAAGTCTATGTCACTGAAGGAATTTTTTTTTTAAGGGGGTGGTAAGACAACCAATTCAGGAGGTGTACAGCTGCAGAGCTTAGAAAAGAAGCAGCCTATGAACAAAGGCAACACATTGCCAGTACTCAGAGATGGATGGGCTATTGGCAGACTAGATAGAAAAAGAGCAGTCATATTATCACAACTTGAAATCGCCAAAGTTAACAGCAGATGACAAACTACTAACTTGCCATATACACACAGATAAGTGCCTACATCACCCCCAACCCACCCCAAGGAAAACACAACTACATAATGGCAGATGAGCTTTTCAATATTTATTCATACCCATGGGAGGAAATCACTTTAGCAGATAACACAGGACTGCACATGGCCAAATGCACAGAAAGAGACAGTGGAACAGGGCAATGATTCAGACAGTTGGAACTCATCTCAGAGTATCACAGCAGGGACCAGACTTAAATGGGGATGTCTTCTGCACCAGGACATATACTGAGATGGAATGCATGAGCACAGGGGACTACAGCATTTAAGTACGTGCATGAGAACAGTGCCTGCGTTTGAGTGTGACGTCACTTCATGGGAGCTGCAGACTGGATGTGGGATGTTAGCGGTGGGACCGCCAAAGTTAGAAAAGCTTCAAAATCATGATTTTCTTAAGGAGAACAAATATCAAGTAAACTGAGTAAGGTAAGGTGTGGGCAGATCTATATTATGCTTAAACATGCTTAAGATATACAAAGGCAGAGAAAACAAAGTATAAACTGTGACAGTGTCCCTTTAAGGTTATATGCCCCCACACTTATTTGTGCATTTCAGTTTATTTATCTCAGCACTATAGCATTTTTAATTCACTGCACATAATGCACTACATGAACTTAATTTATTTAACCCAAGAACATGTTAAATACACATATGCACTTAATGTTGTTCCAAATGCACTTTAAACAGTTCTAAATGCATTTTATGTATTCATAGGCATTTCATGCCCTTCAAGCACCTTAATAATTTTGTTGTCTGTTGGCATGCTGGACTTGGACCTCTGGTTACATGGAGGACAAATACATTTAATAGGAAAAATAAGTTATAGAGAGAAAGAAAAAGTCTGATTTGGATGGACAACCTACATCAGGGCTAGAAAAAGACAAAGGATAGAGTAAAGAAGTACTGTTGCACAGCAGTTTTATAGTAGGAAGAACAAGATATCAGGATAGACATCCCTCCACTGGGGTGCAAGGCCTGGGAGAATGCAGTTGTGCCACACTCACCACATAGGCTGGTAGAGGTGGTGGAACACCTGATCACAGTCTGCCTCATCACCAACACCCCATGCCAGCCACAGTCCCATGTAGCCTCAGACCACTGAAGCACCATTTTTGTGTTGTTAAACATTTTATTAAATGTTTTTAAAGCCATACAACAAGGCATATATTACCTTGACAGTGCATGCATAAAATGGGAATGCATATTTATTTTTAGCATGACAGGGTACAAATTCATACCAAGCACTAAACAAAAATGCTCATTTGGGACAGGGTATATTGCTGTGTACCAGTCCTGTGTTTGGCTGTGCAACTCTGGGAGATTGCTGCTGGTAGAGGGCAGCTAGCCCAAAACATACAATCAAAACCGGAAAACCTTAGCACTCAACCGAAAAAACTAGATTGATCAATAGAAATTATTTGAAGCTCAAATTTACACACAGAATGGATAAAGACAGTATCGATTTTCAGGATTTAACACTACATAAACCAGAACTTGAATCCACAGAGGTCAGAACTAGATGCTTCAGGAAAAGCACAGCCACAACTTCCTTCTTGAGAGCTAATAGTGCACACCCTACTAGACTCAACAAATCCAATCCATATGGGCAGTTTTTGAGACTGTAGAGAAATTGCTCTGAGGATGTTGATTTCTGGACACAGGCAGAAGAACTAAGAGACAGGATTCTACAAAAGGGATGTAGCCACATGTAATTAAAATGGGATATGAGGAAAGCTTATGAAAGGGGTAGGGGAACTGTTGGTTGCTAGAAACATGCAGACAGATGCAGACATTTGACCTATCACATTTGTGACAGAATTTAACAACTGGTGTGGGCAAATAGGCAGTGTTGTGCATTGCAGTTGGCATCTCTTACATACAGATAGGACATTGGCAGAAGTATAGGGGGACAGCCCTAGAATTACATTTTAAAGGGGCCCTAACTTTAATTTATTCTTTTGGTAACCAGGAAAGGTCTACTAGGCACAAGTGCCTGTTTTCAGGGGTGACTCAGGAGCACTGGGGTGGTTAAGTGACTTGCTCAGAGTCACACAGTATGCAAATGGAGATTGTAGTAATCAAACCAAAGTCTGCTAGATGCACTAAGTTCATCCACAGCTCATTACTCTAACTTCTAGGCTATACTGCCACTAGGCTATACTGATAGTAATATAGTGCTATATCAGCACTGTATTACTGTCTAAACTGATACAATTTGATTTGCTCTTAGTCCCCAATATGCACTGTATATATGCTAAGCGGGGAGGGGAGATGCACACTACTGCACTTAAAACAGAAAGCAAACTATATACAAATAGCTTATAGCAAACTTATAACAAATAACAAAGAGTTGAGCTGGTCCACAGCAGACTTCCACCCTGAAGAAAGCCCACACTTGATTGGGGAGTTAACCTAGGGGTATGCATAAATGCAATGGATATAATGCCTGTGGTTACTGTAATACTGGTAAAGAATTTGTGAATCCTGGAAAAATATGAGTTTTGAGATCAGGGAGTTTATTAATTGTGATACCACATTTGTGGTACAGTATATTTATTATGGTGCCAATGTGAAACAATGAACCTAGGAGAACAACGAGGCACTTGTATCTAGAACACAGGAACACATCAGGAATGTTATCAATATTAGGAAAAACACTCCTTTAGGCTTTTACTTCTGGCAACACCATCATTCTGATCCCACTGCCCTAAAATTTATGTGAATTGACTGGCAGCGACCATTATGCTATGGAGGAGACAGAGTAAATAAATTACTCAAAAGAGAGAGTGAGTGAATTCATAGACTACAAATCGTGACATCTGATGGTTTACATGATCAGTGGGACCTCAAACCTTTCCTTAGAAAGAGGCAAAAATGGTAGTTAGAACACTATATAAAAACTAACTGGTTATTGTTTTCTGAATATCTGAATTTTGAGTAAAAATATAATGCTCATTTACATGTGTTCTCTTTCTCTTTTTTCTCTCATTTCATTTTTTAGAAACTGTCTGTGTGGAGAACTGGCAACTATGTAGATCCCCACAAATCAAGAAGACAAGGCAAATATAAATAAAGAGATGATCACATTCTAGCAGAACTCATCTCAGTATTGTTCCCCTTCCCCCCCATACCCCTCTAATATCTCCTCTTTCCCCTGTCTTCCTTCTTCTACTGAAAGACAGCACTTCAGAAGTGCAGCACCCCTCTCATGCTGCACTACAGTGTCAGTACTGGGATATTACCCCAAGTGCCAGATGTGGGAACTGAACCCACAGCCCTCTGATCTCCCAGCCTCAGTGGGGAGTGTGCTACCTATTGAGCCACTGACACTGACATTTAAATGAGTAGTTTATGTTCCCAAGCCACACCGCTTGAGGAAGGCTTGAATGCCGAAGTGCTGGGGCTTCATTGTACTGCTCGGGCACACTGAAATAAATTTTGCACTACATTACTATCTAAACTGATGCAATTTGATCTGTTCTGATTCCCCAATATGCACTGTATATATGCCACATGGGGAGGGAGAAGGGAAAGGGAAAGGGAAATTGTGTAACCAGGAAAGGTCCACTAAGCCACAGCTTATTTCCAGGTGCGACCTGGGAGCACAAGGAAGTTAAGTGACTTGCTCAGAGTCACACAGTATGCAAGTGGAAGCTGTGGGATTCAAACTCAGGTCTGGTCTGCTGGATGTCACCAGATTTGCAGCTCAGAGCCTTAGAACACTGCGCTATACTGCCTCCCACTACCTTGCATAAAACAGAAAGCAAACTAAATACAAATAACAGGGGAAGTGCTGCAAGGGTACAAAAAGGGCAATGAAGTGTTAGAACCTGGCAGAAAAGAGTTTACTGTTGGAGACCCAAAGAAATGAGGGAGGGGGAGAACCTCCAAGGGTCTTGGAACAGCAGATAGAGTAGGGTTAGCCCACTCCAGTTCTGGGAACTTGGGCAAGAGTGCGAATATTTATATGATCAAATGAACATGTGAAGAAACCAGCAGAAGAAGGCCATTTGGTCTATCAAGTCTGCTCATACTGCAGGGTCCACAGCTTGAGCTAATATCCCTGCCCTCCCTCCCCACTTTTCTCATCCTCCCTACCTCATGATCCTTACCTTCCCCCTATGCCTATCCCAGCTTCTCTTAAAGCTGCCCACTGTCTTCAACATTTATATTGTAGTTTCTCACTTAGGACCTTAAGGAACTGAGGGCATGAGTCCATACCACGCAGTATGTCTTCAGAGAGCCTACTGCCAGATCTGATGGATGTTCAAAATTAGCCAGTGGGGCAAGGTTGGCCATAAACTCACTGATAGAGAGTATCTCTTGAGTACACCAGCAGCATAGTAGGAGCTGTTTGGCTTTAATGCTTGCCAGTAGCACTTACACAAATTGCTTGGTGGAGAGGTAGTACAGCTTCCTCTCAGGACCCCAAAAGGAAGAAACAAGGGAGTTCAGAATGGGGATGGCTCAGCCTGTGTTGATTGTATCACAGATCTGCTGCCAATATTGTATCAGTGTCCAGGCCCAGAGAACATGAAAAAGATCATCCTCAGTCTCACCACTCCTTCAACACTTACTGTCAGGCAGGAGATGGATGTCATGAAGTGCTAAAGAGGTACGATACCAGTGGTGCAGCACCTTATTTTGTATAAATCTGCAGCAGGTATCTCTAAGTGGGATGTGAGCTGCCTTCCAGCAGGAATGCATTTCCTTGTCAGGGATGGGGGGGCCTAGGGCTGCAGCCCATGCTACTTTGACTAGGGTGTTTTTTTCTGGGGTATTGTCTCTGTTGGAGGAGTATGTAGCTCCAGACCTGATCTTGGACTGGGATAGTCAATAAGAGAGGGGCTGCTGAGTAAGTGGGGTTGGGTGTATCTTTGAGCCATTTGAGTGTGGGTTCCAGTGCAATATTAACCTAGAGATTACACCAGAATCATGGTTTCTGCAGTCCTTAACTATCTTGCAGGCCTTGGAAGGCATCTAATACCATTGCATGGGGAAAGAGAAGGCCTGCCACTGTGGTGTTGTCTTTAAACTTCTAGCAGAATTGCTTTCCCCAACCCTGTATGTTCACATTGTCCCAAATAAGGGTGTGTACCAGGTGTGCAAGTTCTGTGCCAAGCCAGTTCCCCAATTGTTTCTAGGTCTAGACCAAGTGATGGATCATGGGATAATCAGTTGCCCTACAGCAGGATGAGGTAAAGAGGCAGACAGTAGGTGGACACCCTCCAACAGTTGGACTTCAATGTCTAGCCTGAGGGGAGCTTAATTGGTGCCATTTGTGCAGCCTTGTGCCCAGTAATACCCATGGAGACACAGGAGTCCCCATTCCTCTGTGTCAATGGGGTCATGGTTTCTTGCAACTATATTGTGGTTATTTGCTCTCCCACAGGAAGCCACCTATTAGTTTACACCCAGTAGAACCCTCAAGGAGATGAAGACCATGGGTCAAAGTTGGAGCATTGCTGGAGGAGGACCGGGGCCTTGGATGACAAACTGGCTTTGAGAATTCACTGAGGTTATTGTCAAGGCACCCAGTCATAAGAAGGCAGAGTTCCTGTCCAGGGATATTGCTGCAGAAGAAACAGATCAGCTCTGCTCTTTCAGACTATAGACAGAGTACTTCATCCAGCCTGTCTGCAGCGAAAAGAGCATTTTCAATCACACAGTGAGAAGAGTTTGCTCAGTTCTTTGCTGTCAGAGTGTCCTCCATTAGGACTGGGACATCTTCAGTGCAGCATGATCTGTCCTGCAGTACAGAGCCAGGTAGTGACATAAGCACTCTATGGTCTGAGATGAGTTTTAGCCAGTGAGGTGGCTGAGGTCATTGAGGTAATCTCAAAGCTGCAACCCACTTTTCATGAACTAGACAAAGAACTGATGTGTCTCCTAGTGCAATGTGCTGAGTCAGTTGGTCCAGTGTTTGCTGAGATTGCTCGGTGTTCACTTTCAGAGGGCCTTCCCAGATGCCATGAAGGAGGCATTGGTGAGGCCCTACTGGAGAAACCAGCATTCACCAGACATCTTATCAAATTACTGACCTGTCTCCAATCTTCCATTTTTGGGAAAGGTAGTGGAGCAAGTGGAGGCTTTGCAGCAAGAGACTCACCTAAAGGCCTTTAACATCTATGAGCCACTCTGTCTGGATTTAGGAAAACCATAGCACTGAAGCAGCATTGGTCAAGGAGCAGAATTATCTCCTCAGGGCAGAGAGACAAAGATGAACAGTCAGTTCTTGTTCTGCTGGATCTCTCCTCAGCATTTGACACTGTAGGCCACATGGTGCTGCTTGATCACCTGTGAGAGCTCTGTGAACTCATGGACAAAGTCATCAGCTGGTTTGAGTCCTTCTCAACAGGCAGGATGCAATAAGTTATGATGGAGAATTTCTCCTCCAGCTCAAAGCCCCTGACCTGTGGAGTGCCTCAAGGCTCAATCTTGCTGCCAGTGTTGTTTGCAATATACATGCTGCCCCTTGGTGACATCATTAAACATTACGCTCTGGGTTTTCACTGCTATGCAGTTGATACCCAGCTGTATACAGTATGTTCTTTGCACCAGGGACATCTTACTCTGTGGACATGCTAAATAACTGTCTATCTAAAATCCAGGACTGGATATCCTCTAACTGGTTGAGGCTTAACCCAGACAAAACAGAGGTACTTGTGACTGAGCCTGGTGATTGGTGGGATATGATCACCACTAGAGTAGGAACAAGGTTGATCCTCTGGTCCACCACACTGGTGGCATCTACTAAGGTGCAAAATCTGGGCATCATCCTTGACGATGGCTTGACACTTGAAGCTCTGGTGTCTGCTGTGATCCGAAGTGGCTTTTACCACTTAAGGAATATCACCTAGATTAAACCCTTAATGCCACCTGATGACTTACCCTCACTGGTGCATGCTTTTGTTATGTCAAGACTTGATTACTGCAATGCTCTGTACTTCAAGGTCAGTGGAGGCAATGTTCTCCATCTGCAGCTGGTACATAATACTGCAACCAGGTTATTGAAGAGCCTGTCAAAGTCCACTTATATAACCCCAGTTCTGTATGAACTGCACTGGTTGCCAGTCAGGTGAAGGATTGCCTTCAAGGTGGGCTTGCTCACCTATAAGGCCCTATATAGCTCGGGTCCTGGCTATCTGTCTGACCTCCTGACACCTGACCACCCAGTGTTCTCACTACATTCCTCTGTGGAAGGGCTTCTTCTGGTCCCCAGGGTGTGGTTGAAAACATCAGGGACCACGCCTTTTCTCTGGTGGAGCCAATGCTATGGAATTCCCTGCCACAATCATTAAGAGAGGCCTCTTCCATGGAAACATTTTAGTAGGGCCTTAAGGTGCATCTTTTTAATCAGGCATTCATTGTCCACTAATTTTAATTAATGCTGAAGAAGTTTTTAAATGACTATTTATGGTTATTATTTATTGTATGTTTTTAAAATTTACTGACACTTATTTGTGGTAAATTATTTTTCATCCTTATGTAAAGCACCCAGAGCCTCTGGGATTTGGCACTTAAGAAGTAAAAGTGACCTGACTTGACTTTATCCATGTGGTTGAAACACCTAGTGGAAATCAAGACTGAGGTACAGTATGTGATATAAGATAGAGAACTTGTGGGCCATGACCATTTTGATTGCCTCTATCTTGTCTGCCATGGAAAGTTGCAGAGGCTTCCACATGTCCAGTTCCAATTTCAGTTCTTCCTGCAGCAGGGTAAAATTAGCTTCACATATTTAACTTATCTATGGTGTGATTCTGACATGCAGATAGATAATACTATTAGGTGCTCAGTTCAGGCCTAGCAAGGTGAAGGTGGGGGGGGGGTACACTTGCCATGAAGTGCAAGGACCTCAGTCTTGCCTTGATTTATTCTAAGCCCTGACAGGTCACCAAAGTCCTGCAGGAGCTGCACTACTGAAGCAATAGACAAGTGGCCTTGGTCAAGGAGGACTAGGAGATCATCTGCATACAGCAGAGTCTTATATTTAACTTCTCCTACTGTGAGGCTCCTGATTGCCAGATGTTGACAAATGGCCACTGCTAGGGACTTGATATCCAGGAAAAGATCAGAAGTGTTAAGGGGCAGCCGTGTCTGGTGCCCTGATCCAGGTGGAAGGGTAGGGACAGAACTTAATTTGTATGGATCTTGTCTTAATGACTAGTGTACATAGTGCATCCCTTAGGTAGGATGTGTTCCTCAATCATTGAACAGGCTATTACAGACTATTAGAGTACACAGGTGCCCTACTCCACTGAGTTGAAAGCTTTTTGAAGTCAATGGTTAACAGCCAGGGATGGAGTGGGGGTATGGAAAGCCAACTGTATCAGATTCATTAGAGTCCTGACAAGGTGAGAGCTGCACCTGCCATGGACAAAGCCCACTTGGGATATACGGATAAGTTTAGGCAAGAGGGGTTCCGGATGGGTAACCATAGCCTTCATATTGATTTTGCTGTCTACTGTTATTAAAGAAATTGGATGGTAACTGGCTATTAAGTTGGGTCCTTGCCTTTCTTGGGCAGGAATGTTATTTTGGCTGTGGCTATCATGGGGGAAAGGAGCCTGTAGTACCTGATTCAAAGTAGAGGAGCTAGAGCTCCAAGCAGAGGGTAGTGGAGAGTAGCAGATCAAACTCAGAGGGAAGGACATTTCCTCCTGATGCTATACATGAGTTAAGCCATTTTAGAGCACTTTTACTTTCTGCTAAGGTAAGGGGGAGGTCCAGGGCAGTTGCTTGTTCTACAGAGATCTGGGGTAGGTAGATTCCAGAGAGGAAGGATTCTGCCTGAGAGGTACCTGAAGTGATCACATAGCTGTAAAACTAAGCATAAAACTCGTTTATTTCCCAATTGAACATCTGCAGACTTGGTGCATAGATGCCAGGAATGATGTCATCAGGTAACGCCTTGGGGTGTACCCACAGTCACTTTTAAGGGATGCACAAAAGTTGTAAGTCACTACAGTGTGGTGCACAGCATGATTTTTACCCACATGGCCATGTGATACCTACCTGTTATCCACCCCAAACTGCCACCATCAATGGACAGTATTGTCCTCAGCCATGACTGCTGGAAGATGAAAGCATCATGTATTAAGTCAGAGTACTTTCCACTGACATTCATGACAGTGCCCTCAGTGTCCACAGGCACAGATATATTTATGTTGCAGAATCCTTTTCTGGCCTGTAGTCCTCCACATTAATGTGGGGTGCAAGAATCAGAACATGAGTGCAGTCTATGGTGCTCTGAACCTTTGGGAACCCACACCACTCATAGACGTCCTCCGTCACTGTTTGTGTGCCCAGCTGGTCCATGGGCAACTGAATGTACTCCCACACATATGCCAGCAGCACTACTGTCACATGCAATAGGGCATGGAACACTGAGGATTGGCTTACACCTGTCATGTTGCCTGCCACCCACTGGAAGGACCCTGTGGTATAGTATGACAGTGCCCACATCACCTTCATTTCCACAGACCTGGCCTTATAGTATCCCTGATCAGGTCACACAGCTCAGAATTGGTGCCATGGTCCAGCCTGAGATTTTCCAGTCAATGGTTATAGCACATGTCCCCAAGAGACACATGGGTCCTGAATATGTTTGACCTGGGGCCCATGTGGTCCTCTTTCTCCATGGCAACATCCACACCTCAGAGCAGGGCATGCATCAATAGTGAGTGACACATCATTAGTGTCTGTAGCTGTGTGGGATTGTCCTTTAAGACACCCTCGAGTAATATGCATCCCATGCACTGCTGGATGTCCCTCACTGGTGTGTAAATCCTCTTTAGGCATACAAACATCCCACAGGCAGCAATGGTTGTGGTCGGACATCCACCTATGACTGACATGCACACACAGCCCTCTGTTGTTCATCAGTGCCTGTTGCTAACTGAATCTAATAGTATGGATTGGTAGCACCTCCCTTATGCTCTGGATGGGATGGCCCCTGAATAGCACATAATATCAGACACACTCTAAATATAACAGGGCAGACAACTTGTAGTACCCGGTCTCTGAATTAACAGCCCTGGATTCTTAGAAGACTTTCAATGAGGTGAGCTGGGATTTTTTTAGCAGCATTCTTACCTAAGTTAGGCTTAGGCAATCATTACTTTATTAGTCAGATTAAGAATTCATGTTCTTATTGAAAATAACACCACTAAGAAGAGGTACCAGCCAGGAATGTCTGCTGTGTACCATTTTATTTGCAAACCATATGGAACCACTCACACCCCTGCATAGACATAATCCAAATGTAGAAGGAATTACAACTGGTATAATACAGAATACAGTATCACTTTATGCAGATGATACATACACTTTTATATATAAATGATCTAACTTGCTCACTAACTCGCTTTTTGCATTATGTGATTCTTGCTTGGAAATAGCAAGTTTTAAAATAGAATGGACCAAAACTGCAATACTCCTACTACGATCAACAGATCTGTCTGTTATAACATCATGTTCTCTAGGAGTTGCTTTCAGTTAACAATACTCTATATGTAATTTAGGAATCAACATGCCAGCAATTTTCAGGATCTATGGTTCCTTAATTATTCCCCACTTCCAAATAGGATCTTCGCAGACCTTGGGAAATGTGTATTTCTTTCCCTAACTTTATAGTAAGTATAAACTTAATAAAAATGAATATTTTGTATTGTTCCGCATTGTCAATGGGGAGTTAATACATATGGGTAATGAGATCCCCTACTGGGGTACTGGAACAGCCCAAAGATGAGTATCAACATAGAACCCTGGGCACATGACAATTCTGAAAGTAGCAGTTACTCAGTCTTTGCTGTACCACTGAGGGGTAGACTGAATAGAGAGAGCTATCTCGCAAGAACTGCTATTTGCATTTTTTTTATTTATGTAACTCAAAGACAGGTTGTGCAGCCCAATGATAGAAAGCTACCTCTAATTTAGAAATTGTACATACTAAACTGCCGCTTTCAAATTGGCACAAGAGTAAGGGATGATGCCACCAGATAAGTTATTGAAGCACCCTACAAAATGGTGGGTGGTCCTCATTCAGGCACTGTAGGCATTGTAAAAGTGTTTGGATAGCAGGCTATCCAAGTATCCATACACTTTGTGAGTACCTACAGCACCCGACGAGGACCACCCACCATGTTGTTGTAGGGTGCTTCAATAACTTCTATGGTGGGAGTGTCCTTTATCCTTGTGCCTTAGGTTAAGTAACTTCTTCATTTTATGTACGGAGCTCAGCCAGTACGTTAGTTAGGCTGGGGTTTATTAGTTTTTTTGCCTTAAGTTTTTTTTCTCTCCAGCATTCTCTAGGTGGTTATTCTCCATTGAAGAGTGGTGGTTATTGGTTTTTCCTCCAGAATATGGTTTTATTTGGTGAATAAAATGCACTAGGCCAAAAAGTTGTGAGTGGTGTTCTTTGTATAGTTGAAATCTTTCAGGTCTCTCTGAGACACCAGTGCTTTTGGCAATGCTGTTCCTATCACCCAGTGTTTTTCCCCAGCTGACTGTTGCCTGCTTTGTGTTTTATACTCTTGATGTTTTCTGTCTGAATCTACACAGGATGATTTTTTTGTCTATTTAGAGGTGCCAACAGTGCCATTTGGGAGCCCTGTGATCACTGACAAGCTGCTGACATCTTCTTGTGCTTTTTTTCCCTGATTACAGCTCTTTCATGGCACCCACCTGATGTTGTGCATATCAGCATGATGTCACTATGCACGCTTGAGCATTACAATTCTCCTTGTGGCTGACTGATGGCCTCACAGTAGAGAGAAAATCTCTGGTGCTGCAAGAAGATTTTTGAGGAAACGATCTCCACATTTTCTAGGAGGATTCATTGTCATTGCTGTAGCTTCCATCTGTGCAACTTTTCCTCAGGTAAGTGTATTGGTTAGATTGTCTCCTTGTCTGTATAGGACAATAGATATAGTTTGGGAGGGAGGGACATCCTGAGCTCCTTTTCAGGACCCCCCCCTTTTTACAGCATTACCCTGTAAAGTGTGCTTTTGCAGGGATGTTTGTTGTAAAGTCAGGAAGCATAGGATAGACAGCTACTCCAGCAGGGTTGTTACTGGGGCAGATCAGTGCTTGTTTACATTTTTAGTATTATTTAATTCTTGGATCTGCTTTTGTCTGACTTGGGTGCACTATGGCTTATAACAGACCAGTGATGTTTAAAAATTGTAAGACATATGGGAGGATGATGAGACTCTCTCCTCAGGGGTCATACTGTCCCAACAGTGTAACACAGTCTAACATCTCTGTATCTGTCCTTCTGAGTCAAACCCTTGAGCTGGTGGGGGATGCATCTGTGGTACCAACCCACTAACACACATGAACCCAAGGGGGGGGGCACCTCTGGTCATGGTGGTCCATACAGGCATGTCCACATATGCTGCAGCACTGGGTCCTGCACACCCTGATTTGTAGTTGACCCCAACCCTCATGGCATGAAAGGTCAGGTTGAGATTGTGGGGGGTACAGGGAAAATCCTGTCCCAACAGAAGGTCCCTTGGATGAAGAGGGGGAAGGAGAAAACCTAAAATGAAGATTCTGATCCAACGCCTGTTTGGTGTGAAGTCGTGGTGTTATCTTATAATGGAAACATGTCAAAACTTGCAGCTGAAGGAGGTTCAGGGCAAGGAAACCTTGTACAAGAATCCTATCCTGTCCACTTTGGCCTCTGCACTGACTTGTTTTACAAACTTTCTGAACTGTGACCACATTATTGAACAGGAATGGACTGGGATGGATAAACAGAAGCAACTTACTAGACCAAAGGTGAGAGGTTACCGGTTCCTGGAAGAGATCTTCAGGAAGTGGGTGGTTCCACCAATGGTACTGTAGACAAGTCTGAGTGCAATGTTGCCAGGGACACAACTGTACCTCTTGAAGGCTCCATGGTCATATCTGGTACTAACAACAAGAGAATGGATGCTTCATGTCGACAGGCATTTGCTTCGAATGGGGTAAATGTTAGAACACATGTGCATCTTTCATTTGTTTTTCAGAGCATAAAACTCATGTATTGCTTCCTTGGGCAGCCTTGTCCTTCCAGAGTCAGAGGTATCCCACATCTTAAAGCACATGTCCATGGCTTCTGCTTTCCCAGGGGATGCAGATGTGGACAGTTTGTGGATGTCAGCTTGATCCACTTATCATATTGTGGTGGCTTTGCAGAGTATGTGGCTTTGGCAGTGGGTGATAGATCAGGTATCGAAGTCAAAGCTGTTTAACATGTCCTTTGCTGGAGAATTGTTATTTGTGCTGGAGCTGGTTGGTGTCCTGAATGATATCCAGGCAAGAAAGGATAGCTACCAGTGACTAGGCACAAACTGAAAGCAGACCCAGCCTTGATGGCATGAGTTTGACCAACAGCAGTAGACCTAAGGTGGGTTTTGGCCCATTCAGAATTTCAGAAACCAGAGGAATAGGAGAGTCTGTTCTGGTTTCAATGTTAACAGTAACAGTAACAGAGGATCCTTTACCTGCAAATGCAGTGGAGGTGCAGGAAAATAGGAGGTGCCTCTCATTTAAGTACATGGACCCACCTCTGTCCCCTTTCCTTTGATGGAAGACTACATAATTTGTATCTACAATTGGCCCAACTAACATCTGACACTTGGGTGTTGGAGGTTCTGGCTATGGGGTACATCATAGAGTTCTCCCTGGTACTGACAAATGGTTGATTCCTATGGTCTCTGGTACCCCAAAACCAAGTGAAGAGGGAGGTGGAGAGCTAGACCTCAGCTCATTAGAAAAAGATTGAGGCAATTGTTTCAGTTCCTCCAAATGAGGAGAGCCTGGAATTCTACTTGATTTATTTTGTAATCCTCAAAAAGTTGAGGGAAGGAGGGTCCAGCCAAATCTGGATCTGAAATATTTAAATAAATTTGTCTACCTCATGTTGTTCAAGGGTGGGGGGGGAGTGTGAACAGTGGAGGTTGAATGAGCGTGACCATCGTATTTATGTAGTGACATCCAGAGGACACCCTGGGGTGAAATGGAATCTGGTGTGTGGTCCTCCATGCCTAGTTTCCATACCCAAGGGCACCACCAATATTGATGGTGCAGTTAGTCCGAGCTGCTCCAGAGGCCCGTCCCACCAAGCTGTGTTGTGTAATGCCAAATCCATCAAAAAATAAGGCTGTAGTTATTGCAGATCTTGTTGGGTCTGTGGATCTGGCTTGCATCACTGAGACCTGGCTGGATGAAATGCATGCCTCATATTGAGGCTGCTATTCCATCCGGGTACTTGTGTTGCATTGCTCGAGGTTGGACCGTGGGGGGGGGGTGCGGTTTGTTTTAAGTCCGAACTGGGCCTCATGAGTGTACCAGTGGAAGAAGCTGAGTCATTTGAGTGTACCATTGTGGCGAGTGTAGGTTGTAGGATCGCCCTCATTTACCGTCCACCAGGTGATGAGAAGCATTTCTCACAGGAAGTTGCAGACTTTGTGATCAACATGGCATTCGAGTCGCCCAGGCTGATGGTCCTGGGTGACTTCAATGCCTGGGTTGATGATGAACTCTCACAATTTGGTCAACACTTCCTCCAATTGATGACATCTTTGGGCCTTACACAAGTTGTTACTTCTGCCACTCATAAAGGTGGTCACTTCCTTGACATAGTCTTTCTCCTGGGGATTGATGCCTTCAATTTGGAGGTGGAACCAGTCAGATGGTCTGATCACTACACCATGGGGTTCAGTTTCTGCGCTCCCCTTCTTAGGCCTACCCCTGTGCAGATGGTCAGGTACCACCCTTTGTGAGATGTAAGCTCTGAGGGCCTGACGGAGGTACTTGACCTATCAGAGTTTTCTGGACATGCGAACATACGAAATTTGCCAGCAGATAAAGGCCTAGAGGTCTATCAAGTCTGCTCGAATGTGCAGCTAGCACTCCTTATTTGCAGCTGCCCTCCTTCCACCCTTCCCTTCATTAACCCTCCCCTTGTCCTGTCCCATCCTCATTTGAAGCAGTCCACTGTTCTACTGCATACCATTTCTGCAGGTAACGATTCCACCCAGCCACCACTCTCTGCAAAAAGTGTCTCCTCATCTCCCTCCTGAACCTTCCTCGCTCCAGTCTCATATCATGGCCCCTGGTGGCCCTCCCCTCCCTTGCTTTGAACAGCCCCTCTGTACCCGTCTTGTTTATTCCTTTCATGTATTTAAAGGTTTCAATCATATCACCCCTGTCTCTCCTCTCCTCCAGTGAGTACATGTTCAACTCCTTCAACCTCCTCTCGTATGATAAGTCCCCCAGCCCCTTGATCATCTTTGTCACCCTGCGCTGCACCCTCCAGTAACTTAATGTCCCTCTTCAGATACGGATGCCAGTACTGCACGCAGTACTCCAGGTGTGGTCTAACTAATGACCCATACAGTGGCAGAATCACCTCCTCCTCGAGGATATACCCCTTGCAATACAACCCAGCATTTTGTTGGCCTTGCAGCTGCCTTCCTACATTGTACCGGTTGTTCATTGACCCTGTAATGAGCACACCCAGATCCTCTCCTCCTCTGTCTGGGTTAGCTGCACTCCCCAGCTGGTAACTCCTCCTTGTGTTCTTCATCCCAAATGCAGCACCTTGCACTTTTTGGCATTAAACCCCAGTTGCCAGGTGTCTGACCAGGTTTCAAGCTTTGCCAGATCATCCTGCAACCCTGCCATCCCCTAGGTCATCCACCATCGCCCAACCTTGGTATCATCATCAAACAGACTGATCTTGCTCTTGATGTCCCATGATATGTCTGCAATGAATATCCCAAACAACACTGGTCCCAACACTGAGGCCCTGTGGGACACCACTCGTCACTGCCCTTGGGTGTGAGAGCTCC
Source organism: Neoceratodus forsteri (assembly GCA_016271365.2). Classification (NCBI taxonomy): domain Eukaryota; kingdom Metazoa; phylum Chordata; order Ceratodontiformes; family Ceratodontidae; genus Neoceratodus; species Neoceratodus forsteri. The sequence continues at coordinate 1,027,238,078 of CM028129.1, forward strand.
CCACCCACCACCACCCTCTGTTGCCTTCCTGCAGCCAGTTTCCTACCCATCTCACCAGCTTTGCACCACCCCTGTGCTGCTAACTTCCTTCCCAGCCTTCCAAGTGGCACCGGGTCGAATGCCTTACTGAAGTCCAGACACAGGACATCCACTGCATGGCCCCTGTCCAGTTGCCTAGTTACCCAGTCATAGAACTCGACCAGGTTGATTTGGCAGGATCTGCCACGTATGAAGCCATGCTGTCTGCTGTCCTGTAGTCCTTTGGCCTCTAGGAGGGCCACCAGTCTCTCCTTCAGGACAGTCTCCATTAGCTTACCCACAATGGATGTGAGGCTCACTGGTTTGTAGTTTCCCGGTTCATCCTTGGTGTCACTCTTGTGGAGGGGCACCACATGAGCCATCCTCCAGTCCTGAGGTACACACCTCGAATGAAGTGAGGCATTAAATAGGTCTGCCAAAGGTCCTGCAAGGACCTCTGCCAGCTCCTTCAGTACCCTGGGGTGGATGCCATCTGGGCCTGGCGTCTTGTCCACCCTCAGTGCCTTCAAACCCTCTCGAACTCTGCTCTCCATGATTTCTCCATCTGTCACCACTTCCCCCCCTGTTTCTGCCATTTCTCCCACCTTGGGTGTCACCCCCTTCTTCTCTTTAGTAAATACTGAGCAGAAGTACTCATTTAGTGCTTCCGCCTTATTGTACCCTGTTTCCACCCAACCCCCCTCCTTCCTAATCCTTACTATGTGGTCCTTACAGCTCCTTTTCTCCCTGATGTACTTAAAGAAGTCCTTCTCCCCCTTCTTAATGCCTTGCGCCAGCCTGAGTTCCGTAGATGCTTTGGCTCCCCTTACTGCCCTTGTCACCTCCTTCGATTCTGTCAAGTACTCCTCTCTGTCCTCCCCCCTCCCTGTTTTCTTGTACTTCCTAAAGGCAGATCTTTTCCTCCTTACCTTCTCCATGACCTTCTTGCTCAACCAGCTCAGTTTCTTAGCCCTAGCCTTCTTGCTCTGGGCTTTGCAGCAGGTTTTGGTTGCCTCCACTATCCCCAGCTTTATGAGTTCCCACCTCTGGTTAGTATCCATACTAGATTGAATTCTGGCCAGGTACCCTTTTACCACTTCCCCCATTCTCCCAAAGTCGGCCCTCCTGAAGTCCAGCACTCTTGTGCCAGATTCCACTCCTTCCTTGCCCATATCCAATGTGAGCCATACTGAGTGGTGGTCACTCCTGACAGCGGTTCCTCCACTGTAAGTTCTCTCACAAAGTCCCCATTTGCCAGCACAAGGTCAAGGATATTCCCTAACCTGGTTGGTTCACTGACCATTTGCAGCAGGAAGCTGTCCTGGAAGGCATCTAGCATTACCTGCTCCCTTCTGTTCCTGGTTGTTGGAGTGCTCCAGTCCACTCCTGGCATGTTGAAGTCCCCCACAATCACCACACTACCCTTCTCACAGGTCCTCCTGATCTGTCCCGCTAGTTCCCTGACTAACTCCTCCTTCTGAGATGGTGGCCTGTACACCACTCCCATTCTAAGAATCCTATTCTTGGAATCCTGGATTTGCACCCAAAGTGACTCCATACTGCCCTCCTCTCCTTCCTCCCTTACACCTTACTCCCTTACAAGGAGTGAGCAATGACCCAGAAACCTTGGTGCTGGCTTATAATAAGGCCATCTCCTTGGCTCTGGATATCATTGCTCCTGTCAATGTTTGTCCTCTCCTCCTTCTCCCTCGGTTCCCTTGGTTTGATGGGTTCTTGAGAGAGATGCATCAACAAGGACGAAGATTAGAAAATTGCTGGTGGAGATCTGCCCTTGATGCCGACCATCTTAGATTGATGGAACATTACCAAGTCTATCCTTCTGCAATCTCCCGTAAGAAGGCAGAGTTCCTGTCCAGGGAGATTGTGGCTGCTCTAAACTGACCAGCTCAGCTCTTTCGAACTTTAGACAGACTGTGCAACCCAGCCTGCCTGCAGGTTCAAAGAGCTTTTTCACAAGTAGATTGTGACGAGCTTGCTCACTTCTTTGTGGCTAAGGTGGCCAACATCAGGGTGGCACTCTGACCAGCACTTTCTATGGGAGATGCTATGGATCGGTGTCCGGTCACTAACTTCGAGTTCTCCTGGAGTTCATTTGACCAACCTGAGCTCATTGATGTAATGTGGATTGTCCAGGGTATGCACCCTACATGCTGTAGTTTGGACCCAGGCCCAACTTCCCTGATTAAGGGTTGTTGGGACACCATTGGCCTGGTCCTAGCACAGATAGTCTTGTGCTCCTTGGAGACAGGTGAATTTCCTAGCTCCCTGAAGGAGGTGGTGTTAACACCCCTCTTGAAGAAACCCAGACTGCCATGTTAACTACAGACCAATCTCTAACTTTCCCTTTGTGGGGAAGGTGATTGAGAAGGTAGTGGCCATGCAGCTGGAGAAAGATTTGACCATCCATGACATCTATGAACCATTCCAGTCTGGTTTCTGAAAGAGGCATAGTACCAAGACTGCGCTGGTTCAGGTGCTCAATGATCTCCTGATGATGAGAGATCAGAAGAGCCATTCCATCTTGGTTCTTCTTAATCTCTCTTCAGTGTTTGACACTGTGGACTATAGGGTTCTTCTCGAACACCTGAGGTTCATCTGCGGCCCTTCTAGTACAGTCCTCGGTTGGTTTGGATCTTTCCTCACTAGCAGAACTCAGAGGGTGGTGTCGGGGATTAATTCCTCCAGCCCAGTCTCTCTGTCATGTGGGGTACCTCAGGGTTCGTTGTTGTCCCCCATGTTGTTCACAGTGTTCATGCTGCCCCTCGGAGACAATGTAAGAAGGTATGGGTTGAGGTTTCACTGCTGTGCTGATGACATCCAGCTCTTCCTATCTTTTGCACCTGACCAGGATAGTGCTGTCTTGACATTTAACAACTGCCTCACTGAAATCCAGAACTGGATGGATTCGAGTTGGCTGAGGTTGAACTCAGAGAAGACAGAGCTGTTGGTTGTGGACCTGGGTCACCAGATAGAGGAAGGAGAGCTGGTTTGCCTTCAGGACTTTTTCTTGGTGTCTCCTAGCTCCCACCTCTGAACAGGTGCAAAATCTGGGGTGATTTGAAGATGGGCTGACACTCGATTGCAGGTGTCAGCGGTCATCAGATCTTCCTTTTATCATCAGAGGAACATCTCCAGGATTAAGCACCTTGTTCCGTCCAGTGATCTGCCTACATTGGTCCATGCCTTTGTGACCTCGTGCCTTGATTATTGCAACTCCCTTTATCTAGGGCTACAGGGTTGATATCCACGCTTGCAGCTAGTGCAGGATGCAGCGGTCTAGTTATTGATGGGTACTCCTCATGCCTGTCATATTTCCCGGTGCTGCATGAACTGCACTGGCTGCCAGTACAGTGGCTGATCACCCTTAAAGTCAGACTTCTGACTGATAAAGCCCTACACTGACTTGGCATAAACTACCTGAAAGAGCTTCTGATACCTCACTGCCCTAGGCAATTGCTCCACTCGGTGGACGAGGGGTTGCTAAAATTCAAGGTTTCTTTAAAATCCTTGGGGCCTGTACTTTATGTATGTGGTCCCAGCCCTTTGGAATTCTCTAATCTATCTGCTTCGAGAGTGCGTGTCCATGGAGGAATTTAGACAGGCCCTGAGTCATCATGGGTCATCTGTAGTATCAAGCGTATCTGACTTGATGTTATTTTATTGGATTTTATGAACCAGTATTTATTGTACGTGTGTTTTAGTATATTGTTTTTATTTGGAATTGTTTGTTAAAGCACCTTGGTTTTAGAAAGGCATGGTACAGGTAAATATTATTATTATTATTAAGATGGAGTTCTTGAGGTCCACAATCTGGGTTGGTCAACTAGAGAATTATTTGACATCCATAGATCTGAAGAATGCCAAGCTCTACATTCAGATCCGTCAGTTGCACCAGAAGTTCCTGAGGTTCACAATTCAATGACAGCATTTCCAGTACTAAGTGCTCCTCTTCAGCATGACAACAGGCCCAGGAGTTTTCAGGAACACTAATTGTAGAGGACAGCCCATCAGAACAAAAGCAGTGCTACTGCTCACGATGCTGGCAACCTGCATTCAGGAATGAGTGCTGGTTATTGCGGGGTCAGCTAGGGGCTGGAGGAGTGAGTGTTCCAGGAGGATGCCTCCTCCTCCAGGGAAGGAGCATTGCTAGATCTGTTGCTGTACTGCCACCTGTGGGATAACAGGTAGCAGTGCAGTCAGGGAGGCATAGAGGAGGGGGATGCAGGCTGGTGCTGCACTAAGCATGATCACATGTGTGTGTGCACATCTTACTGCATGCATCCCTAGGGATGGGATGAAAAGCAGAAAAGCCCCAGCAAGGCAGGATGAATACCAACACCACAGGCCCTGTACTGACAATGTGGCTCTCATCTGATCTGGAACCTGGTCCATGCAGCTCAAGACCTAGCCCACCACCCACTGCTGAAAGGGTAAGGCAAGTGGATGACAGAGTTGGAAGATAAGCCTATGAGAAGCAGGGTGACAGGGTTGGGGGAGTCAGTATGAAGGAGGGCCTGGCCAGTGAATAGGGAAAATATACTAACAGTTGTATTGGTGCTGTTGAAGTAGAAGGGGCATCATGTATACCTCTTCCTGGACAACCTGCTCATCCAGGCTTCAACTGCATGACTATTGGAGAGGTCAGTGACAAGGACCTTGGAGTTTCTGGAAATGCATGGTTGGGTTGTCAATTGGGAACAAAGCTCCTCAATACTGTATTAGAGGTTTGAGCTCCTAGGGGTAGTGTTTCAGATAGATGAGGAGAAGGTGTTCCTTTCCTCAGCCAAAAAGCAGACCTTAATTTTGAAAATTCAGTGACCGAGATCCCAGTTGGTGGTTTCTGTTCACAGGCTTCTGGAGATTTCAGTACTGATGACTGCAGCAATAGAGCTAGTACTGTGGGCACAGTTTCATACAGTATATAGCCTCTTCAGAACAAGATACTTGAGGTATGGTCCTTTGCCTTGGATAATTACAAGGCTAATATTCTGCTATCACAGTTGGTGCTGTAGTCACTGGCATGGTGGGTGAACCTTGAGAACCTCTGCAAAGAGACTCTCCTGAAAGTACCTCAATAACTGATTGTAATTACTGACACCAGCCTGTCAGGCTTGGGATCAGCCCTGGACCAAGTCTTGGTCTGGTGGGGTATGGATCCACTGGGAGCAGCAGCTCCAGATAAGCATGCTGGAAATGAGAGCAGTGTTATCTAGCTCTGCTGCACTTTCAGAGCCATGTGCAATCCAGAGCCATGCAATGAAAGTCAGACAATTCTATTATCATGACATGCATAATAAATCAAGTGGCACAAGCTGCCTAAGTATGCTAATGGAAGCAACCGAGGTCCTGCTGTGGGCAGAGACAAATCTTCTTGCTCTCTCTGCAGTTCACCTGGCAGGGGAATGAAATGTGCAGGCCGAGTAGATAAGTAGAGAAAGACTTCATCCAGAGGAAAGGACACTGAATTTGGAGGTGTTTGATCTTCTGTGCCAAAGGTTCAGTCATCCTCAGCTCAACATTTTTGTGTCAAAGGAAAATGGTGAGGCACCGAGGTTCTTCACTAAGTATTGTTGTCCTCAGGCAAAGGTGTCAATATGTCATACGCTTAATAGCATATGACTAAACCCTGAAACTGCAACAGCACAGTATAAGACAGCGCAAGGGTGCAATGCCACAAATGGTTCTGTGTGCAGTACTGCACACTCTCACTGTCGCAGGCAGAGGATAATACCTCTGTTGGGATGGATTTCCACTGAGCAGTTGCTGTGGCTCAAATGGATGAGCCACTAGCAGGAAAGGAAGCCGGCTGAGTGTTTGGGACTGGGTTCAATTTCCTGTCCAAGACCTATGAACATTTTCTTGTTTTTCATACTTTGTGTGATATTTACTAACCCCCCCCCCCCGGAGTTAGATATATTAGTTGGGGAGGGTTCAGGGGCACAGCCCACCATAACGGGTGTGTGTGTGTGGGGGTGGACACCTCCACATAAACAAGAATTATGCTGCATGCAATATATCACACTGTACTAGCAGCACGATGTATGCATGCAGCATAATGTCTTGCAACATTATGACCCCATGCCATGGCTACCTTGTCACAGCAATGGGACTCTCACAGAGCTTACTTGTTTCAACCACTAGTTCCCAAGGTACTGTAATACAAAAAATAAGTCAGCCAGGAAGAAGCTTCCTCCTGATTGCTATAAAGTGGCCAAGAAGGCCATGTTTCTCAGACCTTGTAAACCTTGCCTCACCAGGCTTTGTTTCAACTCCCACTTCAAGTGGACTTTCTCAGGCAAGGTCCAATTCTGCATCCACACTTAGAGGCAATGCAGTTGGCAGCCTGAGTCATGATAAGAGGAGACAACTGAAACAGAGCTTTTCCAAGAAAGTAGTAGATACCCTAATGGCCTCCAAGAAAGTTTCCACGTCTGCTGTTGATGACCATGTGTGGAATACTTTATCTGTTTGGGCCACAGAGAGAAGTGTCAGGCCATCCATGGATATGGTCATATAGATATTGTATTGTTTGCAGGCAGGAGATAGAAAAGGTATGGCTCTGAATACTCTGTAAAGCAGGTGTCCACTTTTGGAGCAATGCTAGGAACACCCATGAGTATGTCCCTGGGAGCCAACTTGGATGTTATCTGTTTTCTCAAGGGTATGAGCAGAAGTCAGCCATCTTTTCATTTTGCGGTACCACCCTGGGATCTGAACTTGGTGTTGCACGCCCTGTGCATGGTTCCTTTTGAATTGCTTTCATCAGTGCCTTTGGACATTTTATCCAGCAAGGTGTGCTTTTTGATTGCTACCTGTTCAAGAAGATACATTAGCGAACTTCAGGTTCTTTCCCATAAAGACTTTTACCTTATAATGCATAAAGAGAAGGTGGTGTTGAGAATGGTTCTATCTTTTGTGCCTAAGCTTCTTACAGCCTTCCATGTAAATCAGAATGTTTGTCTATCATCTTTCTGTCCTAAGCTGGCTAATCCAACAGAAAAAGAATTTCATAAGATGGATTTTTGCAGTGCAATTGAAATGTATCTAAAGGGGACAGAGGACTTTAGAAAATGTGAAGTGTTTTTATTCTGCTTGGAGTGGCAAAAAAGGGTCAGAAGGCTTCTAAGGCCACCATAGTCAGGTGGGTGAGGGCTTGCATCACCAAGTGTTTGCAACTGAGCAGAAAAATACACCTGCTCTGATCAAGGCCCATTAAACCAGGGTTCTTGCTACATCCTGGGTAGAGAGAGGAGAGATCTCTGTGTTGGAACAGTGCAAAGGGGCTCAGCAGTCCTCTGTTCACACATTTACTAAGCACTACAGATTACACAGTTCTGCTAATATAACCTTCTGGCACAGAGTTTTACAGGTGGTTATTAGCAAATGTTCCTGTACTGTTATATATGGGACAATATTCTTCCCACCCAGTTTTGGAATAGGTGCTTTTATTGGGTCCCATACAAATGAACTTCCCATTATCAACATGAAGTGATACTGAAAGGAGAAATTCCTTCATACTTACCATAATTTACTTTTCTGTTAGCTCCAACAATGCTGGGGAATAACTTGCCTGTGATTATAGCTGGACATCAGAAACTGTCTGTTCGCCATGGACCACTCTATATTGTATTAGACTTTCCAAGTCCATAGGTTATAAGGTTACTATTTTGAGTATTGATTGGTGGTTCACCACTCCAAAGTTAGTGCTTTATTTGTTCACTTGTGTTATATTCACTGCTAAATGATGTCTAAACCTCTTCATGTTGCAAGTGTTGCTAGCAGCAAGCCAGCAATGTCCAAGGATCAGTGGCCTGATGTTCAAGAGATATGACTGAAATGTTACTCAGCAAGATCATTTCAGACAGAGCTTCAAATGAGGTATGTTATTCATTTGTTTTTTTTATCATGGGATATTCTGTATCATTTACATTTACATGTCAGCAAGTTATTTTGATTGTGGAGAGAGAGTTACTGAGCTGGGCGACATGAAGATTGGTAGTGGCACAGGTGTGTATAGATACTGCATGGACAAGGGGACTGATTAACTGCTGCTTTCAGAATCCTCATGTGCCTAAGGCTCTATGTTGATTGACAGCTTTGGACTGTACCACTATGCTAGTGTGCATCTCAGTACCAATATGTATTAACTCCCAAATGACAATATTGGCACAAACAGAAAAGGAAATTATGATTAGTAGGAACACATTTCTTCTTTCTGTCCTCCCTACTATTCTTCATTATGTCTGCAAAGCTGGCAAGATAAAAAACTATTTGTATGAACTGGCCCAGATATTCAAAGGGGTTGCGCCTGGTGCAACTGAGTTGTGCCAGTGCAACCCCAGATATGCACCCCAGGGCAATATTCAAATGAAGGACCTGTTCAGCACATGTCCCGATGTCCCAGGATGCATAGATAATGTATGCAGTGCAACTTCAGGGAGTGTGCCCATGCATATGTGCCACATCCTGATATGCAGCCCAGGATGTGCAATGCATGCGCCGCCACAACTCTGAGATGCACCGAATACTGCTGGGTAGAGTTGAGCTGGAAAAAAAAAGTCTCAAATGGTGGTCACCAACAGGTGAGCTGCTGTACTGCAAGGTGCAATACAGCAGCCGCCAGCCGTGGGTGGCCACTCACCCACCCAGGTCACTTTGCAGAAGCACCCATCATCCCTGGTGGTCTAGTGGACCCCTCCTCCCTCCCTCCTGCAGCCCCAGTGGCCAATAAAACAATCACGTAGCCCTGGTAGACTAGTGGTACCCCTCTCATGTCCATAGCCCCGATCACCGAGATGCAAATGTCAAAGTCAGCCCTGGTGGTCTAGCAGTCCTCCCACCCCACCTGTAGCCCCCAATAGCCAAAATAAAATATAATAACCACTGTGGTGGCCCATGGGTTTCCCCCACCCCTTCCCAGAACACTGATTGCCCCTACATGAGGAGCACCAGTCCCTGGTAGCCATGTTGCACCCCCCACCCACAGAGGACCCCCTGCCCACCCAGCTCCACCCCATCTCTGGTGGGCAGCAGCAAACCCACTCACATACCTCAGCAGCTGCCCACTGAATGACAGTGTATAGCAGCAGCTGTCAGCCCATTATTCCACACTGTGGACCAATGGGCGATCATTACTCCCGTAGCAGTCATTTACAAATAAGGAATGAACTCATTCGCATGTGTGAATGACTGCTACAGCTCTTTCTGACTTGATGATTTGGCAGGCAGCTGCGGAGGTATGAGGGTGGGTTGCTGCTGCCCACCAAAGATGGGGGAGCTGGGTGGCATGGGTCCTGTGTGGGTGGATGTGCCACATGGCTTCCAGGGACTGGTGCTCCACATGTAGAGGTGATCAGTGTTCTGGGAATGGATGAGGGAACCACTGGGCCACCAGGGTGGGGTTTGACAGTTACGTCTCGATGATCAGGGCCACAGGAGGGAAGAGGGTACCACTGGACTAACAGGGTATGTTTCAATGGGTATTTAACCATGATCATGGCTACGGGGAGAGAGAGGCATGCCACTGGATGACCAGGGATTGTTTACACTGTTTTTCATCAGTGATCGTGGCTACGGGTGGGGACACCACTAGACCCTTTTGGCAGCACCACATGCTGCGCAGGGGCACCATAAGCATTTCTCTGGCCTGCCTGCACAACTCATGCAAACATGGTGGTAATGATATGCAAATGGATCTGTTTGTGCCTTGCATACATTATGGCCCCATTTTCATATTGCAGGCTGAATATCTGGGATTTGAGCACAGCGTAACTCTGTTGTGCTGGCGCAGTTCCGTTCCTGGTATTCAGCCCTGTCTGGGGATGTGCAGGTGCATCCTGTTTGCACTGTGTGCATTACCTGCTATATTCAGAGGAGATGCACCATGGCTCATCTCCTTTGAATATGTCCCTGGGTTGCACCAGCACAACCCAGTTGTGCTGCACCACCACATGTGCCATTGCCTGGTGCATTTCTGAATATCAGGGCCACTGAAAATAAAATAAAAGAAATCATCTGGAAGAACTAAAAAAATGTTTCAAATGACAGAAATTATATGCTTCCTCCAGAAAAAGCTGGCATAGGCTTACCAGGTAGCAGAAGATCCTCAGCTCCATACACAAGTGTGCCACTAGGAGGTCTGAAGTAACATGTGAAAAAAAACAAGGCACCGCAAATAAACTAGTGAAAAAATGTAATCACAGCAACAAAATTACAATAATGAGCTGCCCTGCAGTACAGATACACAACCTCTACCGGTTTCACAATAGTCACGCGTCATCAGGAGGATGATGCACCTCATGTCCACCACTCTTAAATAGGACACCATTTAAAGTGACCATACTGGTTTTGTTGCTGTGATTACATTTTGTCACTCATTTACTTACGGTGCCTTGTTTTTTCACTTGCTACATAGGCTTATCAGGCATTCTATAGTATTTCTGTGATGCACAAAGTGAGCAGCTTTTCATGGTCGAGACCAGAAGAGCTTCCACTAGCTTGACAGAAACAAAAAATACACAAATCCGTTCGCCAGCTAATCTTAACACTACCAATAAAGATTTACCACACCCCCTATGAACCAGTTTCTATTTTCTTAAAAACTACAATTAAAGCATGCAGAATGTCACACCATTAGTAGGCCATAAGACAAAAGTATACAACTTTTCCCAAATATTAAATAACCATAATCTACCCATGGGTGGATAAACCCAATATCTTAGGACCTGGCATACAAACAGAAACATAGAAATAGCAGAAACATAGAAATTGATGGCAGATAAGAACTGCTTGGCCCACCTAGTCTGCTCTGCCCATTTTCCATATCTACTGTAACACATGCAGGCCTCTACTTGATCTCTGCCCCCGCCACTTTTCTTACCACTGAGGTTTCCTTATGCCTATCCCATGACTTCTTGAAACCCTCTACAGTTTTTGCCCCACCACCCACCTCCACAGGGAGGCTGTTCCAGGCATCTGTGAAGAAGTACTTCCTTACATCTCCCAAGAGCCCCCCCACCTCATAGCATGACCTCTTATTCTTGGGCATCTTTTTCTCTGAAAAAGGCTTCCCTCTTGAACCTTATTTATACCTGTGAGGTATCTGAAAATTTCATTCATATCTCCCTCTCCTTCTTCCTCCAGAGTGTACATATTTACAATCTTCACCCCTCCTCATAGAGCTTTTGATGCAGATCCTGTACCATTTAGTTGCACTCCTCTGGATCGCCTCTACTCTGTCTATGTCCTTACAGAAATGTGGTCTCCAGAACTGGACACAGCACTCTAGGTGCAGTCTCACCAGTGTTTTATACAGCAGTATCACAAACCTCCCTATGCACCATAGCATGGCACTGGCTCTCCCCACTGCCTTGTCACATTGATTGACCAACTTAAGGTCATCAGATATGATTACCCCTATGTCTCTTTCCTGTTTGGTGGACATGAATACCACTCCCCCATTTTGTACTCCACCCCAGGTTTCTGCACCCCAAGTGCATTATATTGCACTTTTTCACATTGAAATTTAGTTGCCACACTCTTGACCACTCCTCAAACTTTCTTAGATGCATATTCATTTTATCCACACGCACTCCCCAGAGTGTCTACCTTAGTGCAGATCATAGTGTCATCCACAAAAGGCATACCTTCCTTTCTAGCACCTCTGCAATGTCGGTAATAAATACGTCATACAGGACCAATCCTAGTACTGATCTTTGTGGCACACCACTGATCACCCACCCACCCCCCTCCCTCCCTCCCTCCTTCCTTCCTTTCTCCTCCCTCCTCCCACAGAGGGAACTCCATTTACCACCACCCTCTGTCACCTAACCCCAACCAATTTATTTCATTTTGCCACATTTGAACCCACCCCAAGCTGCTGAGCTTGTGCAGGAGTCTCCTATCTGGAATGGTGTCAAAGCCTTACGAAATCTAGGTAGGCCACATCCACAGCTCCACCCTGATCTATCAGGTTTGGTTTGAGATGACCTTCCCCCAGTGAATCCATGCTGACTCAGATCTTCTAAGGCACTGGATTCAAGATATTGCATAATCCTTTCATTCAGTATTGATTCCATTAATTTCCCTACCACTGAAGTCTTGCTGCCTGGCATGTAATCGCCAGCCTCCACCCTGCTTCCATTTTTGTGAAGTGGAACTACATCTGCCCTCCTCCACTCCTCTGGGATCACTCCCGTCTCCAGTGAGTGGTTGAAGAGAACTGTAAGAAGTGCAGCCAGCACCTCTCTGAGTTCCCCCAATATCCTTGGGTTTATCCCATCAGGCCACATTGCCTTTCCCACTTTCAGATTTGTGAGTGCCTTCAGGACTCTACTCTGTAAATGGACTAGTGTCCACCTCCCTTCCTTTGGTGCCACAACATGTATCTGTAGTCCCTCTCCTTCCCTTTTCTCCATAAATGCTGAACAAAAGTATTTATTCAAAATGTCTGCTTTTTCCTAGTCTCCTTCTGCACACGCCCCCTTCCTTCATTAGTCTTACAATCCCTTCCCTAGTGCTTCTCCCTTCAGTTATAGTACATACCTGAGAAAAGTCTTGTCCCCTTTCTTTACTGCCTGAGCTATTTACTCCTCTATTTGTGCCTTTGCACTCTGAACTGCTTTCCATGCCTTCCTCTTCTTCTTCTGATACACATCCCTATACTCCTCCCTCTGTATCTCCATATACCTCCTGAATGCTATTTTTCTTTGCTCTTACCTTCCCATTCACCTCTTTTGAGAACCATAGCAGTCCCTTTTTCCTTTTGCTTTTGCTTACTTGTCTGATGTAGAGGTTTGTTGCCCTTAGTATTACCACTTTTAGTTTTGCCCACTATTCCTCCTCTCCTCCCAAGTCCTCTCCCTCTGCCAGGGCATACCTGATGCATTTCCTCATCTTTGTAAAACTGTCCCTCCTGAAGTCCAGGACCCCTGACTTTGTCAGGTTCACTTCTGCCACACTTCTTATATTGAATCACAACATACGTTGATCACTGGTCCCCAGGTGGCCACCTACTGTGTCATCTCAACACTATCTCCATCAGTGAGTATAAGATCCAATATTGCTCCCTCATGAGAGGGCTTCTTTACTAGTTGCTTGAGAAATATGTCCTGCAGGGAGTCCAGGATGTCCCTGCTCCTTGCTGAAGCTGCAGCTGGGATGCTCCAATCTACATCCAGCAGATGAAAGTTCCCCACCAGCAGCACCTCCCCTTATTTACCATCTTATAGATGGCTTCTACTAGGTCCTTATTCACCCCCCCCCAATGATGAAGGTCTGTAGATCATGCCAGTGTGAATAGCAGTTCAATTCACTGTCTCCAGGGTGACCCATAGTACCTCAGCCTCTCCTGTGTTCTCTGTATCTCTGTGATTTTCATTCTATCCCTCATGTAACGATCCGCTGCTCCCCTTTCTTACCCACCTTGTCCTTCCAGAAAAAAGTATAGCCTGGTATGGCTATGTCCCATCATAGTTCTTACTGCACCATGACTCAGTAATTGTGACAATGTCAGGTCAGTCTCTGCCCTAATGGCCATTAGATCCAGAAATTTATTTCCCAGACTTTGACATTTGTGCACAAGGCCACCCAAATTCTGCTACCACCCTGCTTGTCAGACCCACCTTCTCTCCTTACAGCCTCAACCCTCATTCCCATCTCTTTTATTTCTACTGTTTTGTTTCTCTTGCTAGAGGTAACCTTGAGGATTTGTTTTCCTTTGGTTCTCCCTACTGACTACTTTAGCATGTGGGTGGGGGGAGAAGACAATTTATGTTTCCCTGCTTCCTACTACCACCACCCTTGGCTAGCTTAGATACTCAAAAATGTAACATTTAAGCCACTCACTGAGAACCTGGGTCCCCCTCTCAAATGGATGCAGACCATCTCCCCTGCATAAGCTCTTATCCCTTCAGGTGAGACCCCTGTCCTCATTGTAGTCAAATCCCTCACCTCGGCACCACTCCTTCGACCATTAGTTGAAACTCCTAGTACAGATCACCCTATCTTCCCCCCCATCATACACAGGCAGTACCTAAGAAAAGATCACTGAGCATGCTACCTGCCTAAGACTCTTCCCCCACTTTCTGAACTGCTTCTGCACTATCCTAACCTTGTTCCTAGCCAGGTCATTAGTCCCTTGGTGGAAAATGACATCCAACTCTCCCTCCTATCCTGCTACCCTAGTAATCCTCAGGATCTGCTTTCCTTCTTTCCAAGCCGTGGCACGGTGGCACCTAACCTCCCAATCACCCTCCCTTCCTGCCCCAAATCTATCCTCTTTTAATAGAGTCCCCTTCTGGAGTTGTTTCCTTCTCCTGGGGTACTCTTCCACCCTCCTGGTTACTCCACACAGAAGTCCCCCACATCCTCCCTAGTCACTACTATGGGTGCCTCCATGGGAAGTCCCACTCCACCAGGGTGGTGTAGAATTGTGTAGTGGAACTATAGGATCTGTGTCTTTGATGCACCACCTCATCCTTCCTGTGTCCACTGTAGTCCAGCCGATCTTCCTCCTCCTCCTTAACACCCTTTGAGGCAGTGGTGGTGGACTTGTTGTCCCTGGGTGGGAAGATCCCAAATCCTGGCCAACTTGACCTGGAGTCTAGCAATCTCCTCCTCAGCACAGCAAGGTGCATGCAGATGGGTCAGCACTGCAGTCTCCAGAAAGTCTCCCTGAAAACAGCCACTCAACAGCCACTGCATTGCTCCTTTCCCAGCATGTCTATTTACTACCCTGCCTGTTCTTGCCCATTTGATTCCAAACCTTTTTTACCCTTACTCTAGACAGGATGTTTCACCAATCCCCATCTTTATTTGTTACCCTTACTTACTTAAAACCCTTTTTTACAACTACCCTAGATAGGGTGTTCTACCTATTCCCTAATTGTTTTGAGCCCCTCACTTTCCTCACTTCTGTGCAGTATGAACTACAACATTAGTTTAATAAGACACTTACCACAGTTGTTAGGCTGAACTTACTAGTCCTCCTCTTCTTCCTGCTAATGCCTGAAGAGTCTAGGCCCTTGTTACACTCCTCCAATGCTTTCCTGTCTCTCTGTTGTGGTGCAGAGTGCCCAGCTGCCAGCAGTCTCATTGGGCTGACTCCATTGTGATGTCTCTTTGCATTGGTTTTTAAGGAGGAGCCACTTGATGATCTAGTCCTTTTGTACGCCCTCTGTTCTTTCTGTTGCTCTTATGCAGTCCACCTGATTGGCTGTCATGGAGGAAAGAAGCCATAGTTGGGCTCTGACTGGCTATTGCCCGAGCCCTACCAGCTCTCCCTGTCTTCCTTCTTTTTCCTCTGGCTGGCAGGTTACTAGTGAGGCAGGTGATCATTAGCCCATCCTGCTGGAATGATCCATGGCATCTCTGTCTGCTATGTCAACTTGCAGCAGTGAATGGAATTTTCTACCATAAGAGTTATATGGAAATCAACAACCATTAAACATTCATTCTTACTACTGGTCTAATGCTGAGACACATTTATTTTCAGCAAGCTGCAGAACAGCTAACGGACCCTCCTCCAAGTCTGCATTGTTTGCACTAACGTGTTTTGTCTCAGCATTGGACCTGCAGTGTGAGTGTGAGGGTTTTTCCCTAGTTGTTGGTATTAATCTAATGCACTGTGACCGTGAACTGTGGTTTCCTTGTTAAATTTTTATCTATTCAACTTTGACAACTTTAAGACTAAATTTGGAATTCCAGCTAGCCACTACTTGAGTTATTTACGAGTTCAGTACTACATTAGAAGAAATGCAAGACATTTGAGTATTGTCCCCTTCTTTCCATTAGAGAACCTTATATTGGAAGCCCTTTCAAAGATATATCATTGTGGAAAATGCATGCACTGATTTGCGAAAAACACCAGTATAATCTTATCAACTGCAAAACCTTTTGAGAAAAGAGAATGCAGGTCCCAAATACACCATATTTTCTTGGATAGTGTCTGCCAATCTACAAAAAGAGTATCAAAGAAAAAAATTGTTACTTGCTATAACAGTAGATCTTTGAGAATCTCCTCCACCGAAGCCATACCACTGGAAACATAATGCATTGGTGTTAGGGACCACCTAGAAACATTTGCTTGCTGGGGCTGTCCATACTGACATGCATCATTACTGCCTACATAATGTGGTGGCCCCATTATGCTTTAGTTCCCTACTGGAGACAAGCTCAGATGATTATCAGATCGGCAGTGACTAAGGCCACCAGGACCAGAACCAGGCACAGGGTAGAGGATATGGAACCTGAGATAAATTATACTCAGGCTGAGGAAGAAGAATGAATGTGTGAAAGTAGGCAATACTTCCAAGAAGAAAACCAGAGAATAAAAAGGGGGATGGTGGAGGTGCACTGTGACTCAATGGAGGAGATACTCTCAAAGATCTACTGTTACAGTAAATAACTGTTCTGTCTTTTCAGGACCTCTCCTCCACTGAACAGCACCCTGGAACTATTCCCAATCAGTACCAAGTACCATGGGGGCATAATGGATAGAATGACCCTATGACAGGAGGACTTGCAGAACCATAAGTCCAAAATCTACACTTTGTGAGACATAATGTCCAGACTGTAGTGTTTAAAAATACATGAACAGTTCTCCAAATGGCAGCAGCACAGATGTCAACAGTGGAAGTACTGTGAAAATAAGCCAAAGAAGTGGTCATACCATGAGTGCAGTTGGCACACAGGACTGGGAAGCTGCTTACTGTGCATCTGGTAACATACAGTAATGCAGGGTGCCAACCATGTGGCAAGGCATTGCTTAGAAACAAGGGAGCTCACCATTCTGGGGGAAAAAGACATGAATAGTAGAGAGAATTTTCTATAACACTTAGTACGATCAAGGTACCAGTGCATTGCCCTGTAGGCATGAAGCATATGGAGCTGATGTACCCCACTGTCCCTAGGAGCTGAAAAATAATAGGGAAGGTCAATAGTATGATTCAGTGTGTGAGGAGAAACTAGTTTTAGTGAATGAAAAAATGAGGATAGGTCTTTAAGGTAACCTAATCCTTGTGGAAAAAAATTAAGGGAGGGGCTCACAACTAGAGCTTGTGATTCAGAAGTTCTACTTGCAGAAGTAATGACCACAACAAAGAGCATTTTTAAAGAGAGAAATTGCATATCACTGGTAGGGAGGCACCATAAGGGTCACCATGACCATGTTGAGACTCCCCACAAGTGCTGGGTCATAGACTGAATGGATGGGTGGGGGTGAAGCACCATGATCCCTTTAAGGAATCTGCAGTACACCCTCAAATTGGTAACTGTTTTGCCACCAGTGACGGCATGAAAGCTGAAACCACAGCCAAGTGCACATTCATCAAGGAGTACTAGAGTTTTGAGTTCAAAAGGGACAAGATATAATCCAGAATATGACAGACTGGACATGTAAATGGGTCCAGCTGATGAGGTGGCACACCAGACCATGAAATATTTCCATTCTTAGAAGTAGGCATACTGAGTGGCTGACTTAAGAGTCACCAGCAGAACTGCTGCAACAGCAGGGAGAAACTCTGAAGAGGGAGAGTTCTGTGTTCTCAGAAGCCTGGCATGGAGGTTCAGAGAAGCTCCTGTGAAGGGAACTCTTCTTATAGGTGAAGCAGGACAGGGGGCTCCACTGCTATCTTCTGTTGCAGAAGGAACCAAAATGTGGCCCCTAGAATTAGAGTGGCTAAGTCCACCATCAGCTTGACTAGAACCCTTTGGATCAGAGGGAACAGATGAAAGGAAAACAGGTATTCCACTTCTAGGAGAGGGACAATGCATCTTAACAAAAACGCCAGACTCTGTAGTAAGTGAAAGAAATGTTTATTTAATTTTTTTCATTTATTTATTTATTTAACATTTGGCAACGGGGAAAGGCACACTGAGCTCGAGGCTTGATTCCAGGTGCAATCTGGGGGAAGGGGGAAAATGAAATACAAAACATGAACTACTTAAAATAAGCTGTGATACAACATGATTTGATAACAGTAGGTAGAAGAGCAATTACAGATCAATAACTTTAAACACATGATAAGATTACATTCCAATAGACATACATGCTGATGTTGACCACAGAGGCTGCATGGTGTCAAGAGCTGCTTCATATGTGCTTTAGAGTCAGAGATCAAGAAAGACAGTAGACAGGAAATGGATTGGCTCAGTTGTGATAGAGATGGGGGGGGGAGTAAGGCACAGCTGTTGCTTGATGGCAGGATGGGAAGAGGAGTTCCTGATGAGGGAGGAGAGTTTGTTCCATAGACTGGGTAACCGAAAGGAGAAGATGGCTTTGCCATCTGATGAGGATGGATGGGGAACAGTGAAATATCTTCCATTTCTATGCCTCAAATCATAAGGGGACTGAGAGTCTGGGGACAGAATTTCCATTAGGTAGGAGGGAAACATATTAAACCAAAATTTAGATATGAGATTGATGGAGTGTATGTACTGTCTGTGGGACAGCTTGGTGTGTCCAAGAAGACAGTAAAGATTACAGTGGTGAGTATAAAAGGGGGGAAGGGATTTGTTGCAAAATAGGAGAAGGAGTTATGTAAGGTATCTATCCAGGATGGGGTGTTTGGGGGGGCAGAGCATTAGACAATTCACGTCAGTCAGGTAGAGGGAGAGGGTCTCTGTGGCAATACATTATGATAAGTTTGGGGCATAGTTTAGAGGTAATGGCATCAATGTGTGCTGAGAAGGATACGTGAGGGTCCAGCTAAATGCCCAGATATTTGTATTTGGTAACCTGATCAAATGGGGAGCCATTCAGTGAAGTGACTAAGCACCCTCTCTCTCATGGTCAGTCATTTTCAAGAAAGCTTGCCCTAGCTCCCATGAATTTTTCTGGCCCAACCACCCTACCAACTTTACTTCTTTATTTATAGGGGTGCCTGATGCCCTCTCCACATTTAGCTAGCAGCCTCTCTACTTCTACCATAGCTCTCTTACCTGACATAGCCTCTAAGGGGGAACTGATTCTGCTGGGCTACTTCAGCTTGTACTGATTAGCCTCTTCCTCCAGGGCCCACACTTCAAAAATAGAGTTTCTCAACCTTACCCAGCTGCTAAACGAATCCACTTGCTACAATCCTCATTCCCAAAATCATTCTCTGATTGACTGGATTGTAATCTGAGAATGCATAAATAAATAAATAAATAAATAAAGGTGCTGCTCCAGGTAGGAAACATTGGAACAAGAAACAGAAAGAGCATATACACCATCCAAGCTTAAAAATGTTATCAAAGCCTAGAAAAACATAGAACAATGGCCCCTATGTATCGCCTCCTCGGTGTGGTGACTTCATCAGCAGTGTAGCTGATAAAGCCGTTGTACTGATGGGGAAATATAGGGGAGTTTGCTCCATGATTTTCTAAGGTTTAATAAAGATTTTAAGCTCAGTTGGTGTGTGTACTCCATCTGTTCTTGTTCCAGTGGTTGCACCCTCAAAATTTAGAATTAATCCATTTATTTAAAACTATGTTGGCAAGAAAGACATACCAACTTGGTAACAGCTCATTTCCAGATGCATCCTGGGTGGTAGGTGAGGGGGAGAAAACAATACAGAATGTGCAAGTGAAGAGTACATATTATAAGGTGACGTAGTAATACAAATAAAATACATTATAAATATAAAAAATTAAAATAAAATAAAATAAATTACAGTTGAGTCACATGCATGCAGATTGTGCAACACATTATAATATGTAAAACACTGCCTTAAGGTAAAAGAATGAATTAGAGGAATATCCACAGTTGGCAATGAAGGGGCCTTCAGAAACTCATATAATTGTTACTTGGAAGAGTCTTATTTTTCAGCAGGAAAGTCCAGCTTATCTTGTAGTTGCCTGAGTAAAACCTGGAAGGAGGTATCCTCAGGAAGGGAATGATGATTGTATTTTGTCCTCACTGCAACAAGAGAGGGTGGAACTGGAGTCCACTGCATCAGGTGGGGGCAGATCATCCTGTTTCTCATCATAATCCTTTTCATAATGTCAGGATTCTACTCCATCTCCTCCTCATTATCATTTTCAGGCATCAAGACAAGAGTGGAGGGTTCACTGCAGAAAACTGATTTCAATGGTAAAACATCAATTGAAAAGGATGAGGTTCAACCATCTGTGTTAACAAAGCTATACCAAAGGCCAGTGTCAATGATGATGTCAGTGGGGTGATAGGCAATGGTAAAGGGGTAAGCATCAACAGAAGAGCATATGGCAACAGCTGAGAAAACATACTTAGCATTGTCTGTAACAAGAGCTGAGCACTGACAACCTCCATTGGAGGTGCTGATGGTAGAACTGTCAATGGGACGTCACCCAATTATGTTATCAGCTGAGAGTTTGCTGAAAATGGAACCAAGCCAGTGCCAAAACCTGACCTTGATGTCTCAGAGACAGTTGGAAAGGGAGGACGACAGAACCAAGGGTTTTGGGGTGCAGACCATGTCTTTGGATTCACCTCAGTCTTTTACATTTAAAGGAGACCAAAAACCAACAGAAGAAGTCTTTAACCAGGGTTCTTTATGTGTCCCTGAATGACAATGTTTTGCTCCTGATGATTGGGAAGACTTGTCCTTTGATTTTTCCATTGGACAAGTTAGAGCAGGTTCTGATGCCAACACAAGAGTTCTCAGGGAGCAGTGGAATGATGACATGCTGGGACCAGAAGAAGGAGCAGGAGAGGCTTGAATCACTTTTTTTGATGCATGCTGTTTGTCTTACCTAGGTTTTACTTTAAGGAAGGTCTTTAAAGCCTTCTGTGGATCAGAGATGCTGCACAGTTTCAATTTACAGGCAAAGTTAAAGCTAAGTCACAAAAATTCACCTCCATGGATCATTTTGCAGAGTATTCCTATTTAATAGGATGCTCACCATTCATAACTTTGCCTCTACCTTCTCCTTGGGGTACACAAAGATCGAGGCTGGGTCAAAATGACTTCCACCAACTACCCCTTTTGGGTTTGCTAGGCATAACGCAGTCACATTCTGTTGAATTTCTCTGAAACTTGGTATCACTGTAGTCTAAGAGGGGATGAATATTTGGTGTATTTTTGATGATTGTCAATCTTAAACTGTGGATTTGGCACCATGGTCATTTTGGATGGTGATTTTGGGGTGTTGTGCACACCTCATTAATTTTTCTAAGGGTATTACATGTTAATATTGTAGTACACATTGAGACCCTTGTTTGAAGTAGAATGTTCCTTAACTCCAAAGACTGGTGACGTTATGGCTCATTAAAGTTGGAGTGTTATCATATTGGACATTAGAGTTAGTTTTAGGGTTAGTGTGGTCTCTTGCAACCTATGCAATAAACATGTCCCATGGATGGTTTACTGCTGCTTTTCTTGTCATCTCCCACATCCCCACCAGCATGGATGCCACAGATCTGGCACAAAAAATGTGACTACACTAATGGCAATGCTGCCAACTACTTTTGCTACAACCACCCTGAGCAAACAGAACACACTGCCACAGCCATAGTTCTTTTAACTGTAGCCTTATTTTGCCCCCCAGATAGTGAACATTTCTTTATTACAGCACCGGCACTTCCTCCTTTAGTGGAGCATCTCTACCCTGTCATTCCTATAAGCTAATTGTAAGTTGATTTGGGATGGAAAATTACAAAAGCCTGCAGTACAAATAAGTACGAAGAGCAGGCAACACCTCCCCCTGGGGAATCAAGGATTAGCAGTGTGATCTAAAAAAAAAAAAACACTACAGGGATTAATACGATACATGCAACAGGGGTAAAAGTGCGAAACAAGTTATTAACTACCAGCAGCAGATAACACCTCCCTAGAGAATCAGGGATCAGCAGTGTGATCTGAAAAATACTATGTGAATAATACATAATGAAACAAAAAGAAAGATTTTTTAACATAAAACAGTAATTAATAAACTAACATAACAGTATAAATAAGTACCAGGAGCAGAAAATACCTCCCATAAGGAATCAGGGATCAGCAGTGTGATCTGAAAAACTACTAGGAAAAACAACCCAAAAAGGTTTTTTTTTAACTGAACAGGGATTTGAATAATGGGGTAACAAGAGTAATTTAATATTGAGTATAACAAAAAATGTCAGAACACTGTCACTTTAAGAAAAATATATCTAAAAAATAGCTAAAACTGCTACAGAAAGACTTTAACAAAATACTTTACTTAAACATATCAAACTAAACCCTAAATAAAAATGAGAAATTACTCACTGCAGATAAACAATGATTAACAAGAAGAGAGGAGAAACCAAAATATAACGACATCTCCTGCTTAGATAAAAAGCTCTGATCTTTCTGGTTTGTCTTTATAGTACACCTACCCTCCCCACTGCTTCAAATGTTGACTAAACAAAACCATTACTTTAAAGGAAATAATCATCAAAAAATAAACAATGAAAAACACAAATATTGCAGCACAAGGCTTTCAAGAAGAAATTTGTGAGCAATCTGGATTTGAAAAGCTTGGTTTTGAGATGTATTTTACAAGCTCTTTTCACACACACGCACACACACACACACACACACACACACACACGCATTCTCTTCTACTCTGACCTCACAACATTGCAATTGAATATACCATCCTTGTGACATGCAATTTGTTTCAGCAACATGTGACCTCCAGTCCATAGTACATTGCAAACTTCACCTCTGTACCAAACATCATCTCAAAATTACAAACTTCACACATTGCAAACTTTGCTTCTGTGCCAAATTCTCTGGGCAGAGTTTTCAACTTTTCATTTTGTAAAGTTATCAGTTTTTGGACTTTGCACAGCAGATTAACTCCACAAAATGAGAAGAATTCATGAATTAATTTGTGAAGCGAAGTGTGCCAACTTTGAACATCGCTTCTGATGAGGTGTCCTCAGGGCCTGATGTAAGCCTTTGCATGTGTCAGAGGCCTTAACATTATGCACTAGGCCCAAACAACACATGCACAAGGAGTAAGCATTGTCCTTGTATATTTATTTTTTACCAGAGCAACACTAATATAAAAAATTGAAATAAATCTGTACTCTATAGTGTGTTACAGGGTTGCTTCACTTGCATTGATCCAATGAGCTGTTGACAGTAGGAGAAAGAAATAAAGCATGATGGATCTTTCCACATTATATAGGTGGTGATGAAACACATCAACATGGATGGCCCCAGCTAGCAAAAGTTTCCAGGTGGTTCTGACACCATTGGCTTACAGTTCCAGTGATGTGGCTCAATGGAGGAAGATGTCCTCGAAGAAGATCAATAAATTGAAACAGATTAACTTTCTTTTTATTCATTGAGTTTATTATACACTGGATATGCTCATCACATTTGATACTCTAGTGCCATCTCAGACAAATGTCCCAGATGTTTCATTAAAAAGGATCATTTTACATATGTTTCTGATAAGCCCAAAATTGAAACATCTCATGTTTAGAGTTCATGAAGTATGAGCTCAAAATTAGAGAATAAAGACATAAAGATGAATTTCAGGTAACTTAAACTATGGACTGTTGTACTGAGAAAAAGCAGTAAATATGTGTTCAATTATATGCTTATTTATAAAGGAATTATGAACCTGTTTTGAATGGCTTCCTAAAATTTGAATTGGACCATAATGAAATAAAAGGATTTAATGCAGAGTTGCATAGCCTAGCCAGACTGTGAACATATGCACTTCATTGGGGACACAGGAAGAACAAAGTGGTCTGATTATGAATGTCACAAAGTATGGGATCCAACATATCATAAATGCTGCCATTATAGCTCCCAATTGCTTGGCTGCTCTTACATATTTTTTTATGGGAAGTGCTACTAAACACCATATTTGCTGACAATGTGTTTGGTGGTCAATGCTTCCTTTGTCTTTTTTTTCATCATTGGCATTATCCCAGAATATTGACTGTACACTTTGATTCCTATATTTTTTGAATCGAATATCAGCAGTGAATTGGTGAGTAATGCAAGGATTTAATGTCTCTTTGGTCTATTCAGAGGGCTTAATAGTCATTGTTACCTTCTTGGTTGTTTATAGCATCATTCAAAAGAGTGCTCTTTTTTGAATACATAGAGGCAGTAGCTGGTAAAGCATGTTCGATTGTGTCTTCTTGCAGGCCTGGGTCTCTGTCTGCATTTTGTTTATTTGGACTGGTCTCAAGTTGTTCTTTATTGTGCATTACATTTTTCATATCAGTGACTGAGCAACATTTTTTTTCATTTTTTTCTCTGTATTGATAATGTTTTCTGACAGTCATAAAAATTTTTGCATAAAACCATAGCATTAAGAAACATGGGATATAGAAATTTAATATAGCAGCAGGAATTTGAAAGTATGTATTGCAGCAGAAGTTTGTTTCACAAATAGAACTGTTGATACCTTTCACATCAGGAAAAACTGTAATAGGGATGATCCAGAGGAAAGAAAGAAGCCAAGCTCCTAAAATCAATCTAGTTGCTGTAGCTCTGGTCCGGTATCTCAGATAGTTAAGTGGTTGAGTTACTGCGCAATAGCGATCCACACATAAGACAAAAAGACTGAATATTGAAGCAGTGCTGGCCACATAATCTGTAACAAGCCAAAATTTGCAAAGGTGCTTGTCAAATGCCTTCTCCCCATTCAAAAAATATGCAATATTAATCGGGATGACTATGAGACCAACTATGAAATCAGCGACTGAAAGACTAACAATATATAGGTTTCCTACAGTATGAAGTGTTTGCTCTTTATATACGGCATATAGAACCAGACTGTTTGAAACAACAGTCAGAACAGAGAGGCAACATAGAATGGAAGATAAAATGCCTTTAACAGGTTGGTCAGATAAGTCTGTGTTGGTGCAGTTGTAATAACATGAGCAGGTGATGTAGCAGATGTAGCTTCTATTCATCCTTGATATTCTGAGGAATATAAAAACATGAGTATATATCAGAAATCACAGCGCATAGTGAAATCAAAAATATCTGATTGAACAACATAATTCACTGTTACAGGGGAAATGTACAAAATGTAAATTGAAAGTTTGTTACAAGCTTATTCAATTTTAAATTGTATATTTAATTAAAGCCTGTGTGCTTATACAGTACATACTTAGGGGTATGATCTGCAGTCATTCAACAATTTTTGTTCTTTAATTAAATTCACAAGCTAACTATTTCCTGTATTGTAATGTATGGCTAAACACTCTTCCCTAAGGGAAACAGTAACATCATAGCTTTGTACCATGTATGCGATGTCATGATAGTGAGAACCATTATTCTGACATCAGGCTGATGGCACCACCACATTCCGCTATCAGTTGCATAAATATTTAAACTGACTTTTTCACTGACTGCATCATGTTCTTAGCAAAACTGCATTTTTACTTAAACAATCAGCCATATGATACAAAACATAACATATGGCAAATAACTTAAGATATTTCTATGATTCCCTCAATGGAATCAGAGCTCTGTTATACACTGTTAACATCAGTTAGGTTTGAGTAGGCATTTTAAATAGCATGTGATGCCTCTGGGAAAACATAGAAAAATCGTAAATAATTTAAGATGTATTTTTTTAAAATTCCAGATTTTATCATTCCCTTATTCTCTATCATTAAGGAAATATGCACAGAAGCAGAATCATAGCCATTGTGATGTCACCAACACCTGCATCTTGTCTATATGTGATGTCATAATCTCCTGCTTGTGATGTCATAATTTCCATTGCAACAAATTCTGGTTTATAAAGAAATGATTATAATATAATTTAAAAGGCCTCTGCTGGGTGTCTCCTATGGAGTAAAATTCTCTGAACATTAGGTTTGGATGAGAGTACTGCAAAGTGAAGCTGAGCAGTTATGTCTACCTAAACCTTATGAATGGAGTCCCTTTCATCCTAGGTGACACCTGGGGTGTTTTACAGATGAGGCACACTAATGAGTCTTGGTAGGACAAAACACTGGTCTGTGTTTTTCTGTTGGCACCCTTTGCAAACTCTGTGAGAGGGCTTTTGGCACTATGGATTTTTACTTAAAGTTGAACCAGAATAATATTCTGTGGTGATTTGCATATATAGCCCATGATGCTTTGCATTGTGAGGATAAGTGTTATTTTGTATTTCTTTGAAACTTGGCCTCCTGGCCAATGCCCTTTGGGGTAACCATTACCTCAGTGCTTGTGCACTGAGGTTCTTTGTCTTTTAGCTTGTTTTTATTGGGTTCACCACAACATAACCCAGATAGACCATCTTAGGGTAGCTGGTTCATTCCACTGAGGTGTTATTCAGAAGAGGCACACTGATGAGTCCTGGTAGGACAAAACATGTGACTGTGTATTTCTGTTGGCACCTTTTGCAAACTGTGTGAGAGGCCATTTGTCACCATGCATTTTTGCTTAAAGGTGAACCAGCATAATAGTCTGTGGTGATTTGCATATATAGTCAGTGATGCTTTCCTGTGAGGTAGGTGTGATTTTGTAACACTGTGGAGACTGTATTATCTTATCATAAATCTCTCTAGTTAGCCAAGGTAATTTATTAAAAAAAAAATCTAAGTATTTAATTTCAAAAGCTAAACAAAGTTGCACTACCCATGGCTGTGAAGTATAACATTTCAATCCTTAGCTTTCTGCATAAAAGGCCTCTATTTTGGTATGTCATTGTTTAATACTGGTGTATGCCAATGATCTTGTTATATTAGCTTTATTTTCTGTAGGTCATAACTGTAAGCTTAAAACCCTGGAAAACTTATGTTCCCCTCTGAAACTAAAAATTAACTTAGTAAAAAGTAAGGTTCTGGTATTCAGAGCTGCTAAAAACAAGTACTCATGGAAACTAAATGGTATCCCCTTGTGTGATAGGGTAGAACCCTTTCAGACCTGGAAGGACTCTGCACTATCATTCTTTTTTTTCCAAATCTGTTGCAACAGTTCTGATAAACCCTTTGCAGTCCTTTTTCTATCCTGTGTTTTCCCCTTAGCTCATTCAGGTTGGCCACCTGTAGAGCTCCCCTCCTCCAATTCTCTCTTAGTCACTAAATCCATCATGTTTTCCATTTTCCCTCTCCTCATTCTTCTACAGGTACAAGAAAGAAAGTGTATAGAATGCTATGTTGAGATGAGAGTGACTTAAATACCACCTAATAGGAAGCAGCCATGTCTACAAGGCTGCTGCTAAGCAGCTGCATCTGTAACAATGCTGGTTGTGATGTCAATGTGGATATGTGATGTCATACTAATTCTGATACCATCCTGCCTTGATTTACTGAATTTAAATTGTTATCTGATCAGTGGAGATAAATCTGAAGTAAGGATGACATAATGCTTTCATGTCCTGAATTATTTTCTAATTTGATCAGTGGCAATTACTCTGAAGAGATGGAGGACATACTGCCTTTATGTTCTGAATTGTTTTCAATTTGTGTATTGTTTGTTGGTTTCTGTAAAGATTGTAAATTAAACCACACCATTAGTGGGTTGCCTGATGTACAGTAAAGTTCTCTCTGTCACCCATTGCCCCCTACACCTTGTCGCAAGTTAAATAATTAATATATGTGGGTGCAATTGTAAGTGCGTTATGCATTTAAGTTACTTACAGTCAAAAGCAGGTTTAGTGAGACACAGCATCTTAAAAGTAAATAATACATTTGAAGGGCATGCTTTTGAGTTAGCTTTACATGTAGGATGGCCAAACTAATACCAGCTATATTACATATGCTGGGGCTTTATCCTGTCAAAACCATAGAAACAAAGACAGCATGGTCAAAACAACTCTGCCATAATTGCATGGACAGAAAAGCAAAACATAAAAATAACTGATTGCATTGAACCAGCAGTTTAGAGAATACGCCATTTGGCATGAGTGGATATTTTGGCACACTGAGCTTGGCTACACACATTTTTTCCTTGACAGAATTGTAATCCTCTCCATGCACTTCTTTATGTCACATTATTTACAGTGCTGTTGAGTGACCATGCTGTTTTGTCTGTGCGGTTTTGATGTGGAAACTTTAAGGGTGATAGGGTTTTTATTCACCAAAATCTCTAATTGTTAAATAGATTCTTAAATATTTATTTGAGGTTCCAGCTGCTTCATTCTCCATACGTATCAGAGCTGAACTGGGCAAACAGAGGCCATAATGTTTTTGCAACAATAAGAGTTCTGAATTATTGAATTAAATTTTCTTCAATAGACGACAAAAGGTTATGCATTGCTTAAAAAAGCATGTTTTATGTAGAGAGTTGAGGCTGGCAAAGGGCTTCAAGGATGGGGAAAAGGACTTCTTCACATGTTTACAGGACAGAAGAAGCTGCTAGGACCAGATAGTGAGGATCATGAAGGATGGGGGGTGGGCAGAGAAAGGGCTGGAACAGGTAGAAGCATTACATGAGTACTTCTGTTCTGCATTCATGAGGGTGAAGAGTGGATAACTACTAAAGAGGGTGTGGAGGTATAACAGATGGGGTGATCACTGAGGTCATGGTATTGGAAGGTCTAAGAGATATGAGGGTAGAACAGATGGCATACATCCCAAGGTGCTGAAGGAAATGGCAGAGGTCCTGGGTGGGCCACTGGCAAACCTATTCAATACCTTCCTGGACACTGGATGCATACCAGATGACTGAAGAATGGCCCACATGGTACTTCTGCATAAAAGTGGCACAAAGGATGAATTGGGCAATTACAGACCAGTAAGCCTAACATCCATTGTGGGGAAGCTGAAGGAGACAATCCTGAAGGAGAGACTGGTGTCCTTTCTGGAAGACAATGGGCTTCAGGACAATCATCAACATGGGTTTGTCTCAGGAAGATCCTGACAGACTAACCAGGATGAGTATTTTGACTGGTTAATGAGGGAATTGGACAAGGGCCATGCTGTGGATGTCATATATTTGGACTTCAGCAAAGTCTTTGACTCAGTGCCACATGGGAGCCTGAGGGGAAAGTTGACATGTGGGGGTGGAGACTAAGATGGTTAAATGGATCAGGAATTGGCTGCAGGGGAGACAGCAGAGGGCAATGGTTTGGAGGAGCTGTTATCCCCAAGGGCTATGATGAGTGAAATGCCACAGGGATTGGTAATGGGGCTGGTGCTGCTTGAGATATTCATAGCAGACATCTCGCATGGCATTAGGAATAAGATCAGTCTGTTCACTGATGACACCAAGTTGTGGACAGTGTTGGACAACATAGCAGGATGGAAGGGGCTGCAGGATGATCTGACCAAACTTGAGGAGTGGTCAGAAGTGTGGCAGTTGGGGTTCAATGCTAAAGAGTGCAAAGTGCTGCACTTCAGAGCAAAGAACCCAGGGAGGGGTTATCATCTGGGAGGAGTGCAGCAAGGTACCATTGAGGAGGAAAAGGATCTAGAGGTGGTTGTTTATTTATTTTATTTATTTATTAAACATATTTCACCAGGAGGGCACACTGAACAACAAGTTGCTTGTCTCATGGTGCGACCTGGGGATGGGGGTTACATAGGGTTATGAAGGATGATCAGTTACAATAGTATGTGGGTAGTACAAACAATGCAACAATTTAAGATTGTGCAACAGTTGAAACACAAGGTATTGTACAATAAACAGTAGTGGAACATTGGGTAAATTACAATACATGTCCATAATAATACAAAAGGACATATAAACATACAAAACAGTTATAATGTGATTGAACCATTTATGGTGCATGAGTGTACCAGAGGCAGGCTCAATGTCGTATTCAAGTGCTGTTGGAGTAAAAAGGATGGGGTAGGTTGTACACACTGGTGACCTAGAAGGGCAGGTGGAGAAGAAAGAGGAAGAGGCAAGAACTGAATATGAGGAGAAGGGGTAGGCATTTCCTGATTTCCCCCTTCAGGATGTTGAGAACCCTGCCTGGGGGTGTCATGGCAGGAAGGCAGAAACTGGGGATAGGTATTAAGGAGGGTTAAAGCAGGAACAACTGAGGTAGAGGTTATTGTGTAGGGCTGAGGTAAGAGAGTAGTTGGAGGAGGAATATCGTATTTTAGAAGGGAAGGAATTCCAGATTTTAGGGAAACAATGGGTGAAACTAGTGTGACCAATGAGGGTGAAGCTGCTAGGGACCATCAAGGTGCAGGCATTATTTGATCTGAGAGAGTGGGTGGGGGGAAGTTGAGTGGACAGCGAGGATGAGAGATAGGAAGGGAGCCCCCGAACCAGAATTTGGAGGTTAGTTTGGCACTGTGAGAGATGTGTATGTGAGACAGTGGAAGGAAGGTTAGAGAGTGATAGAGTTCACAGTGGTGGGAGCGGGAAAGGGAGTCAACAGCAAAGTGGCAGAAGGAGTTAAAGACAGTTTCAACTTGGGCAGGAAAATTTGGGATCAGCATCATAGACTACGCCACAGTAGTAAAAAGATGGGGAGTATCATCTTCTGGCCAATTTTGTGCCTCGCAGTCAGAGGATGCAACTATGATTCCTGTACAGAGCACCAAGCTTGGGGTGCAGTTTCTTCAGGATAGCATCAATATGTACAGAGAAGTTGAGGTGCTGGTCCAGCCAAACCCCTGATAGCTAAATGAGGAGGTGTCCTCCAAGATGGTCCCATCAAGGGTGTGGAAGGTGAGTAGGGCTGGGAGCCTAGAGAGTCTCTGCCTGGTGCCAAAGGACATTGAGACTGTCTTCTTGGCATTTAGAAAAAGCTGGAGAGAAACAAACAAGAGCTGAACTTGGTTGAAATCATGCTGTAAGCTGGTTTCCACAGCAGCAGGGTTTTACCGAACTTTACAAACAGTATCATCAGCATACGTGGTGGATAGAAGAGGACGAGCAGGCTGTTGGAAAATCATTAAGGAAAATGGAGAAGAGTATGGGACCAAGCACTGAGCCCTGCAGGACACCAGTGATGATGGGGAATGGAGGGAGATGGAAGCAAGGATTCTCACCGATTGGGTCTTGCCAATGAGGTAGGATTTAAACCATTTGGTGGCCGAGGAAGCAAGGCCAGCTGAGGAGAGTGAATCAAGAAGCAGGAGATGGGAAACAGTGTTGAAAGCTTTGGCTAGGTTAACAAAGATGGCCAAGGTGATTAGGCCATCATCCATCCCTGAAAGGATGGAGTCAGTAAGCCTGAGGAGGGAGGTGGTTGTTGAGTGATTCTACCGAAAACCAGATTGGTAGGGGAAGAAGAAGGAGGAATCAGAGAGGAAGGGTGATAGTTGAGAGAGAACTTAATGTTTTTGAAGTTTGGCAAGGGTAGGAAGGAGGGAAATGGGGCGATAGTTGCCAGAAGTGGATGTGTCACCACCCTTGGGGAGAGGAAGGACAACAGCATGTTTCCAGGATGAGGGTACTTGGGCAGAAATAAAGGATGGGTTAAGGATTAGGGAGATAGGATAAGCAATTGCAGGAGCAGAAAGGCAGAGAAGTTTAGGACTGAGCTCATCTGGTGTGGCATCTTTAGAGTTGTTGAGGGATAGAAGAGCACTAAGAGATTCATCAGAGGAGATAGTAGAAAAGGAAAAAGGGGGAGGGGTAAGCACTGGCTGAGGAGAAGGGCCGAAGTTAGTAAGTGGCAATGGAGAGAATGAATTTTGAAGAGACATGTTGCACAAGGTATAGTAGGCATTATATTCATTGGTCATGGAGCCAGGGCTGGAAACTAGGGGGTTGTAACAGGGAAAATGAAGAATATAGAGTGGTGTCAGAAGTTGGCAGCAAAGGCCAACAGGATGCTGGGATGTATTGCGAGAGGAATCTCCTCCAGGAGCAGGGGAGGTGATCCTGCCTCTCTGTAGGTCACTGGTCAGGCCACACCTGCGTGCAGGACTTGTGCCCATATCTGAAGAAGAATGAAAGATTACTGGAAGGGGTACAATGCAGAGTGATGAAGATGATCCAGGGATTGGATGATAGGCCATATGAGGAGAGGCTGAGTGAGTTGAATATGTACTCCCCGGAGGAGAGAAGGGATCGGGGGGATTTGACTGAGACCTTTAAGTACTTAAAAGAGATAAACAAGACACGTACTGAAGAGATATTTAAGCTAAGCAGGAGGGACATGAGAGGTCATGGTCCTAGATTGGAGGGGATGATATAGAA
The DNA here is from genome assembly GCA_016271365.2 of Neoceratodus forsteri. Taxonomy (NCBI): domain Eukaryota; kingdom Metazoa; phylum Chordata; order Ceratodontiformes; family Ceratodontidae; genus Neoceratodus; species Neoceratodus forsteri. Next base: position 1,027,270,129 of record CM028129.1, read on the forward strand.
GGAAATGAGGAGAACGTTTCATAGAGGGTTGTGGCAGAATGGAACACTCTGCCAGAGGAGGTGGTATCCTGTAAGACAGTGGGTAATTTCAAATGGGATGGGACAGGGTGAGATGGAAGGAGGATAATTGTGAAGGGGGGTGGGGCAGCTGCAAGGTAAGGATGCTAGCTTCACACTTGAACAGACTTAATAGAACATGTTGCCTCTTTCTGATAAAAAATCCATATGTTCGTATCAAAAATTGATTGAAATTTTTAAGTGGTTATCCTATGTAGTGAATGAATTATTTTACTCTGAACTAGTATACTTATGGATCCATTCTAACCAAGGAATAATTAAAGCAAAATATTGTAAATTAATTAAATAATGTGTGAAATATATTAATGAACAATAATATATGGAAGCAATCAATTTCTCTAAAATTCTAGTATGGTTATTTCCTAACCATGGTCACTGGTGTTGTGGTAACAGTGCCAACAGGACAGCCTGGAAAGCCAATTTTTCTGTTAGAGGTTTTTAAATCAAATAAATTATCAGTTTTATAAAGACAATTATTTTCTGGAGGGGAAATGGAAAAGAGTAAAATATTTTCTAGTTCATTAGAGACTGTCACAGAGGTGATGCTTTTGTTTTACAATGAAATAATGCAAAATAAAATAAGTTTTAACTGTTTAATGTTACCTTGGCTATACATGTGCTACAGTTTTCAATCCTTAGTTCTATGGTTGTGAATAGTAACACAGGTGCCTCAAACATCAAACAATCAACAGTACAGAGACTGACAAATGGAGATACAGTGACACTGCTGTCTGGTGAAAGCAAAAAGAAAAACTGCACACGCAGATGTATTAGGAGCACAAACACCCAACTAAAGTCAAGATAAACAGTGTGGGCAAACAGTTTCTTCTTGGATTTAAACTATAACAGACATCTGTAAATTATGAAATACTCTGCATCTTCCTCTGGGGACTAAAACTTCCACAAAGGCATTGCATGTTTGATGGGGAATACATGCAATCTTTGTCAAAGTCAAATGTACTTTTAGTTGAGCTTTTTTTTTATGCTTATTCTTTGTACTTCTACCTTCTTGGCTGGGGTGTACCTATTTTTCATCAGCCTTCAACCTCTGTGCCCCATGACCACAGCTCCCATTCTCTACCTCCTTCCCACTACACACAGTCCAGGTCTGTACCCAGTGGTAATGCACCCACACACTTGGAAGTTCCTGGTGAGCCAGGCTGGGAGGCAGAATCCTTGGTGAGTCTGGTGTGGTGTCAGTGGGCCGAGGCCTCATGCTCGCTGGAAGATTCCTTTTTTTCCACTTTTTCCTCCTCCTTCCTGTTGACGGCAGTGCCAGGGTGAAATCTGGGATGTCACAGCATGGGCAACCACATGCTGTATGTCTGACATTTGCTCTGCCATCCCACACATTCTCCAGGCTGCCGCACACCACCCCCTGGCCACCATTAGTTACCTGTGATGCAGCAGCTCTTATCCCCCACCCTCCCCAGGAGAGGTGAGCTGTCCTCTGGATGCTCAGTCTTCTCCTCCCTGGCCAACCCCTAGCTACACGAGCTCGCTCTCGGCACCCAGTCGCTGGTGTGTGGTGTGGTTCAAGGTGTGGCGTCCAGCGCCTCAACCCTTTGCACCACTGGGCCGGCCTTTTAGTTTAGCTTTTAATAAACAATAATCAACACAAAAACCCACCACCCACACAAAGTACACAAAAATAGTGTTTGTGAAACAAATAGGCATTAAGGATCATAGCAATGAATTACCCACTCACCATAGAACAGAGGTACAGTAGCCAAATGGGGCTATAGCACACTGAAGCTACAGTATGTCAGTAAAAATCTATACAGTATTTGGCCTGCTGACAAACACAGAGCATTAGATATTGGCTGCTCAGCTTAATGTAACCCTCTTGGGGGTCTTATCTTATTTGCTCCATTAGCTCCATTTCCCCTGAATGTCCTCCATCACCAGCCTGAGTCCCATTGTGCCCCTAAATCCTCTGTCTCGCCCCTGCATGTTTGACAGTATGAAATGGGTCAGGAGGAGTGAAGTTAGAGCCTCCACTCTGTTTCAGCACAGATGTGTGAGATGATGGCCCGTGTACGTGCAGTACATATTCTTACCATGACTGTGGCTGAAAAGATGCCTCTCTGATGTTTCTGGTTCCCATGTCTGACAAGCTGGGGGCTAGAGACTCAGAGGAGGCACAAGAGGAGCCTCTAAGTACTTTATTTAATGAGCACCAATCATGAAATAGCTCTTGCCTCATAAGTATTAATGAGTTAAAATTTGAATATTAATAAATGAGCCTGCTTGCTGCCTGGGGACAGAGTATATTGGCAGCAGTGACAGATGTAGGGCTGAATAAAAATATAGTGTATGGAAGAACATTTTTACCGCTGGATTTTAGTGTTAACTTAAATGTTGCTGTGCTGCACTAGTGGCTTCTGTAATGCAGCAGAATGTAAGTCACACAGTAATGACTGTGAGCTGTATTACAGTTCATTAGCTTAGCCACATGCCTCAAGTCAGTCTGTGTCTCCTCACGACCAACTGTATGTTTTCAAAAGTAAAAACCTCTCACAATGCACATAGATTTAGTATTTGGCAATGATAGTGATTTCAACAACTCCCTATTAACTGTTAAAATGGTTTTAAATCTAACTGGGGTGTGGCTCCAGGGGGAACGGTCTGAGAGAGCTAAACACTTCATCTTAGTTAAATCAGCTCAATAGAAGCAGCTGTTAAGAAATTAAGTTGACTGACCATCTGATTCAGGGTTCTGTCTCCCCCCCTTCCCTTATCTCTAATTTGTTTCTCCAATGGTGTCAGGTTGACGGTGAAGTTTAGGAGTACAGTAGGCTACCCATTAGTACAGCGATGTAACGGGAAGGAAACACTGAGTGTTGGTCTCTGAAATGTCATGCTGTTACAATTTTTTTTTTAACTCAGTAAGAGCTGTGTGTTGTGGCTTAATCTTTTACTTATTGTCATGTGTTTTTTTTATCTTTCAGCAGTAATGACACTCTTCCATACACTATATAGAAAAGTGCATGACCTGTAAAGCACAACCAGGCTAATCTCCAACATCACAGTTACTATACTGACTGTATGACCTCTCGAGCTGCAATCTAGAGGTCATCAGTAGGAATAGTAACCACTCATTTGGAGAATAGCCCAGTCATGCATCGCAGGTCATACACTATCCAATATATTAAATTATTTTATGGTTTACCAGGACAGAGAGTGTCTGCTACAGAACAGTAGAGAAATTATTAGATAAAAATGTTCATTGTGGCTGCACCAGGACTTTTAAGTTGGAACACTATATGGACTGCATGTGCATTATTTTGTTGGGAGCCATGCTTGTAGCCTTTGACCTTTGTTCAGCCAATCAGAATGCCATGACTTTGTCAGGGGCTTATCGGACTGTGCAAAAGACTTATGGCGGAAAAAGCTGAGTAAAATCCTGGCATGCTTTTATGGGAACAATCAGGCATTGAGGGAGCCTGTTGCATATTAAGTTTTGAGAGAGGCACGTATTTCAGCCAATCAGGAGTGGCCTAGAGCTCCAAAAACCCAGGGAACTTTTGGTTCTGAGTTCAGTTCAGTTGGATCCTCTCCAGAGGGAAGGGGACTCCAGTCCCTTTAGAGAAAGATGTAGCTGCAAGGCTTGTGAAAGGCCTACCTGGGGGTTGCCAGCTACCTGTCCCCCAGGGTGTGCATTATGTCTTTCCACATTCTGGAGAAATTTGTTAAAGCAGTCCTGTTTTTTGCAGCTTCGACTGTCAGAACTCTGCCACATGCAGCTGTAAGAGAGCTGCAAGTATCTGTAACCTCAGTGTTGAGAGGGTCGGGGTGACCAGAGACTTCAGTTATGAGGTGGCAGTAAGAATCTTTACTTCAGTGATAAGCAGTCTTCCGAGAATGTTTCTTAGTGATAAAGTCTTCTGGATTTCAAGTAAGAGGGAGATCTTCTTGGGGGCCAAGTAGCCACTAGATTCAGTAGGGGCTAAAGTATATCTGATACCCTGTGTTGACTCAAAGTTACAGAGAGAAGTGGGCATTTGTCTAAAGGAATGGCCATGGATGGTTCTGGTTTTCAGAAAATGGTATGGGAGTCCCCCTGGGGCATGGGGCCCACTAGTATTACCAATGCTTGTCTTCATAAGTGAGAAGAGGGAGCCTCTTCTGTTGTCAGAACCTACACAGTGAGGAAAGTGATTCCTGGTATCATGGGACTGTTTGAGTAAAGGTGTGTGTTTCTGTTCCAGGTTCCTGGTCCTCGGAGGAACTCATCGTAAGTGTGTGAGTCTCACTGAGACTGTGTATCTATTGGTAATCCAGAGACTGTGTCCTGTTGTGAAACGACCATGTCTACTATTCTGGCAGTGTGGCCGGAGATGTAAGTGGTATCTAAATCTGCCTGAATGCCAGTAAAAGAAAAGAGTCTTCGATCAAGATTAGCATTGATGTCAGCTTGGTAGTGTCACCAGCTAGGCACTGCCAGTGCGCTTCCCCATGAGGGGGTATAAGGCATGCCAACCCAGGTCCCTTTGTTGGTCTGTGTACCAGACAGTGACTTCAGCTTAACCTGAGATTCAACTGCTAGAGAAGCTGAGAGAGATTCACGTCTGCTAAAGCTGCAAGAGCCTGCTGCAAAGAAAATGTCCAAGCTGCAAGAGTCTGCTTCTCATCTCAGTTTCACTAGTATCCAAGTTTTACTAAGTTAAAACACCCCAGTGGTATAGACCAAAGGCCACCTGAGCAGGTCTGCAGAACTGTGACTAAAAGCAGTGATGATCCTGCACCCAGGGAACTGTAAATAGTTGCCAAAAAGTGTGCCCATTTCTGGGGTTAAACAGTTTTAAGTTAAAGTTTTAAGTTTAATTGTCTATCCAAAGCATTAGGATTCAGCAAGTAGTTACTGCTATCATAACAAACTCTGGCCAGAGCCGATAGAGCTGTGAAGTGCTACCAAGAGTGCCACCTCAGTGCAGGCCTGCTGAAAGACCCGACACATGTGGCTAAGATTAGGGAAGTTATTCAGTTATATAGAGCTGAAAAAGAAAATCGGGTTTTTTTTTTTAAATTTGTCTGGGATGGACTGAAGGCAGTGGTGAGGGTCCATTTGATTTCCTATGCATCCTTTAAAAATAAGGAGCACAGGTAGTTGTACTGCAATGGTTAGATGGCTCAAATTAATTTGATTAGAGAGAACTTGAATATGTTAGCGGTTCAGAACACAGAAAACTCATTGTGATTCCCTCGTCAAAAATACTGTGGTGGGGGCAAGAGAGAGCAAGCTCTTGGCAACACAATTGCATAAGCAAGAATCAAAGAGATATGTGTCTGTCCTCGTATCTGACACACCAAGTCAAGATAATCATGTTGACGCTAAGCTGACATTAGAAGATTTTCAAGACTATTACCAGTAGTTATATTCCAGAGAGGCGGAGAAAGGTCATGAAGAGCAGGTTGTTCACTTTTTGGATAAACTTGAGTTACCTGTCTTATCCCCCAAGCAGCAAAGCTATTTAGACTCATCTTTCACAGAATCATAAATTCTGGCCTCAATTAAATCTTTGAAATCAGGGAAATCTCTTGGGCCAGATGGTTTCAAACAAGAGTTTTACAAGGTACTTGCTAAAGATATAACCCCTTTACTGACCAACCTTTGCAATGTGGCACACAAAGCAGGATCTGTACCAGCATCATGAGATGAAGCTGTTATTATGATATTACCTGAGCCTGAGAAAGACCTGACTAAGTGCCAGTTATTGTCCCATGTCGCTTCTTAACTATTATTTTAAATTGTTTACTAGAACAATTAGAATGGGCTTACAAGCAGTTATTCCATCTCTAATTCATAAGGACCAAATGGGTTCTATCCTGGGAAGACAGCTCCAGGATAATGTTAGGAAGCTGCTGAATGTTATGTCAGCATTGAAGAAGTGGCAGAGAGGAAGGATGGGGGCAGTAGTATCGATCACAGAAAAAGCTTAGATTGGACTTTCCTACAGGGTACTTTGAGACATTTTGGTTTTGATCCTAAATTTTGTTGCTGGATCTTAAACATACAGTATATACTTCTACCCATGCCCATGTAAGAGTGAATGGCCTACTTTCCCCCATATTGCTGATAGAGGTGGGCACCAGGCAAGGGTGCCCTCTCTCTCTGCTTTTATTTGCCTTAAGTGTTGAACCTATGGTGACTATATTTCGACTGACTCAGGACCTTCAGGGTATTCAAGTATCATGGGATGAGCTCTGGATATCACAATATGAGGATGACACTTTATTGTATTTATCAGATCCTCATAAGACTATTCCCCTGGCTAAACAAATATTGGAGGAATTCAATACTTTCTCAGGGTTTAAGGTAAATGAAAATAAAACAGAGGTCATGTTTTTAGGGCACTTGTTAAAAAAGCCTATCCTTATTGAGGGTAGTTTTCATCGGGTGGTAGAGAGTTTCACATACTTAGGTATTTGGATACCAAAAACATTATCCAATCTATTTAGGATGACTTATGGGAAACTGCTGGGAGAGGTAAAAGAAGATTGTCGGAGGTGGAAAATTCTACCGTTGTCAGTAGGGGGTATGGTGGAGTCAGTAAGAATGAATATTCTACCCAGGTTTTTATTTTTATTTTACACACTCCATATACCTTTATCAAAGTAGTGTTGGCAAGACATATGGAAACTGCTTAGTACCTTGATCTGGAACAGGAGAAGACCTCAAATCAAGTGGAAGATTATGATTGCTCCTAAGGACAAGGGCAGAAAGGCACTTCCAGATTTTAAAACTTCTACAGAGCTACACAGCTTAGTACTTTATGATTTACTTTTCAACTAGGTACTCCAGCTGGGTACATATGGAATCTTCTTCTTTGCTCCTCTCCATGATTTAGAGGTCCCTGGGAAGACAGCTCTATACTTCGATTTTTAAAATGGTCAATACATGGGTGGCACATTTGGTCCATGTATGAAGGGATGTGTGTAATATTTCATGGATCTGGGATGGAATTTGTGAAGAAACTCCCATCATTTCCTGCATTAGACCATTTTTAAGCACTTGGGATCATGGCTTCCAAAAATAGGCTGAGCTAGGCTTAAAGAGAGTTTGGAAAGTCTTAGATGGCAAGATTTTCAAAACCTCTGCACAGCTTTGGAGGTAATATGGCCTTTCATCTCAGGAACTTTTCAGATACTTCCAAATCAGGCATTTTGTGGTGGAACAATTAAACAAGAAATTATTTTTAGATAAAGTGAATACTATGCAACAATTACTTTTGTCTTTGACATGTCACCTAGAGGGTGTGGAATAATTTCTAAGATCTATAAGACTTATAAGATGTAAAAGCCTTTAAGGGAATTTGAGGAGGATCAACTCTCAGGTAAAGCTTAGATGAAATGGAGGTGGGGTCTGTTGTCTGAGTCTGATTGGGTTCTAATCTGGAAAGGTATTCAACTTATGACTGCTTCACTGAGGTGGCGGGTGTTTCACTGGAGGGTGGAAATTTGGTACTTTTACACTCCAGACATGGTCAAGCACCTGGGAAGGGTGATATGGATGAGTGCTAGAGAGGGTGTGGGAACCGAGGTCCTTTACATATTTTCTGAAGTTCTCTAGTTAACTTCTTACTGGCAAGATATTGCAGAGGCAGCAGGTCAAATTTTCAAGAATCCTATCCCCCCTATTTCAAATATGGATTCTAGGATTGCCACCTTCTGAAATGAGAAGTAGGTCTACTTTGTACCTTTTCCATATTTCAATGGGGGCTGCTTTAAGACTATTGCACAGTTGCGGTTGTCCAATTCACTCCCACCTTCAGCATTGTGGTTAAAAAATTGCTGTAAGAATTTTGTTATGAAATAAATCACATTTCCATTCAATTACAGTCCGAGAAGTTTCAAGGGAGGTGGCCAAATCAATTCAAGCTGGGATGGAATAAGTACGTAGGTTTAGTTAGAAAAAGGGGAGACAGTAAGAACGAGGAAGATTTCTACTAGGGAAGAGCAAAATAGTTAGGTAACAGGACAGTTAGGTAGTTGAAAAATGTGATCCTTACCAACAGTGAAATAATGGAGAGAGAGTGCTGTAATTTTGAGATATGCAATTTCTTTGGGTCTGAAGAGACCGAGTGCCATGTACTGTTTACCTGCATAAAGAGAGAAAAAATAATTAGAACAAAATACTGATAAGGCCCTGTCCACTGATGACGCTCATGTAGGGCAAAACATTGTGCCAGGCTGTGAGGGCCACCTGTTTGTGAAGAATATAAAACTGATGTAATTGGAAATTGGACTTTTTGAATTGTGTGGCTGTTTTTTTCTGGGACACTTTTAAATTCTGCATGAAATGTCCCTGCTTTAACTGCTTCTGTACTGCTGTCAGTTCTTTCAACACATCCTGTGCCATGGTGAACACACTGAATGCCACTCTTCATTATTTTACATTTGAAGTTCAATGGCACTTCTTTCCTTCACCCCTCCTTGGTCTCTGCCATCAACCTCCCCACCTCCAGGAAACACATGATGTGCTCTTCTCTACTTGCTCTCTATCCCTGCTTCATCTCTGACACCCCCCCCACAACATGTTCCTTATACACTTGCTGCTCTGCAGCAATTGCTTTTTCCACCACTCCACAACTGATGTCTCCACTCCACAGTGCTGTATTTCCCCATAATTTACATTACCTGCTGTTCACCATTTGCTGGCTCCCTTCCCATTCTATGGTCTTTGCCCACGAGAATGTCCCCTGTTCTGACTAAGTCATATGATCTGCTGTTTGGCACTTGATCTGTATTCCTCAATCACCGATCACTACTCCTCTTAAACTACTGACATTCTCTGTGTACCTTAACCACTCTACAGCACTTGCTTTTCATCCCTCTCTGATCTCTACTCCCCGAAATGCTGCAGTTCACTGATATTCACATTAGACACTCAGCGGCACTTGTTCTCCCTTCCTCCCTTCCCTGACATCTGTCCCCCAAAAGAGGTGCTTTAAAAAATGTTTTTCTCTTACACAGGTCACTCATCATCTCTTCCTCCCTAGAAGAAGAAAATATATATATATATATATATATATATATATATATATATATATATACATGTATATATTTGGTGGGTCCCTCATAGATAGGACATTCTATTGTCATCTGTATTTCCTCCCTAGTAATGGGAGGAAGAACTATAAGAACTATATAAAACAAGGAAAAAAAAACTTTCCTTGTGTTTCTGTCCTAAGTACAGGTCAGAACCTTTGTATTGTCTGATCTCACTTAGGAGGGCTCTACCGTCTGCATTATCCATTCACAATATAGGGCAGATCCTACTGTTTCATCTGGCACCACTCTTTGGGAATACGGACATCGTAAACTGCAGATATTGAGGGATCCAAGTCACCAGAGCTTATGCATTGCAGGTGGGGCTTTATCCATGCTCTGCCCTCAATGACCTACAGTACATACTCAGCTCCATGTGGCACAGGCCAAGATACATTACCTCAGGATGCAGCTTGACCATGCAACACAGAACAACATCAAAGTATTCTACCTTTAGGCACCAACCACTCCCCTGAAGACCAGACACCAGCGGGATGGCAGTTGGTGAGAAATCAGAAAGCTGAAACAAATATCATGGCCAGGGTAGCTCCAACTCCAATCTACATGTCAAATAGGTTTTCTCCAATATCATCCATTCCTACACTCATTGAAAAACCAGAGGAGGGAACACCTCATGCAATGGTAGGGTCAAAGCAAAACAAAATTGCCGAACACAAGAAAAAACGTGTACTAATAATAGGAAACTCTATGGTCAGTGGAATAGAGTCTCACATCCAGCCCATCAGAGATTGTGGTCAGATGCCTCCCAGGAACATCAGCATTGAGGGACACAAGCCACATCAAGGGAATTGTGTGAAACATCAAGCAAGACATGCGTATTCTGATCCATATTGGTACAAATGACCTAGCTAGTCGCTCTGTGAAAGAAACTAAGAAAAATCTTTCAGAACTAGGAGAAAAGCTTGCCTCCATTTTGTCCAGCATCTCCTCAGAGATTCTGTCTGTGTGGGGAAAGGGAGCCAATAGGCAGAAAATCAGAGAGTAGGCCTTGGTGAGCTTAATACCTGGCTTAGAAATTGGTGTCAGGAAAAAGGGCATGGCTTCATCAGGAACTGGAAGAACTTCTGGGAAAGGGCATTCTTTAGATTTGATGGCCTGCACCTTACAAAGGAGGAGACACAAGCTTTCAGTCAAAAGTTTTATGTCTGTTTCAGCCATTTTAAACTAATATGGGTGGAGTAGGCACCTGCACTCATCGCGATCATGTGGCTAGCAGATGCCTCCCCATCAAAGGTTACTCGTTTAGAGCCAGGGCACTGCAACACAAGCAGAATGTGTGACACAATTTGCAAAATCCCACAAAGAATGGTAACTAATGCCTCAAACCTGGCTAAGAAAATCCCCAACCTCATGGCCACTATAGCAGAGAATGGACTAAACTTAGGGGCTGTGAAGGAATCTTGGATCACAGGAAGCCATGGATTGGACATCACCATTCCTGGATTCAACATGTAAAGGAGGGACAGAAAGGGGAAAAGGGAGAGGGTAGCATTGTACATCCAGGAGGAAATCAAAACCACAGAAATCCAGAGGACCCTAGGTGACACTGAGGCACTGTGTACAACAGCTGAGACAGGGAACAGTGTTGCCATTAGGTTAGGAGTATTCTACAGGCTCCCATTGCAGGGGTAAGATGGGGACAAAGAAACATTATAGATGATACATAAAATGGCAGACAAGGGTGAGGGAGTTATAATAGGGGACTTCAACTTACCAGACATTAACTGGGGTTATCAGACAGCACAGACAGCAAGAGTCAGGGAATTTGCAATGGCCCTATGGGGGGCAGGGCTGAAGTAACTTGTTGATTCACCAACCAGAAGTGGAGCTGTCTTGGACTTGGGTCTGACCAACAGTGACAGGGTAGAAAGGATCGAGGTAGGGTGCCACAATGACAACAGTAACATTGTATGGCTGGTTTCCAAATCAACATATCTATGGATACCAGCCATTCCAAGATCAGAGTATTAGACTTCAGGAAGGCAGACTTTTCAAAATGAGAACTAGCCTAGCAGAGAAACTGAGGCACGGGGGGGGGGGGTTGGAAATGTGGGAGAACCTAAAGGGAGCTATCAAGGAGGTAACAAAGGAGTGTGCTAGGAGTATAAGAAAGGCAAATAAAAGAAGAAAATCCTTCTGATTCTCCAAGAAGGTGGCTACTATAGTAAGGGAGAAAAGAAAGGCCAACAAGGCATATAAGGCATCAAACAAGGATGAAGACAGGGAAATTTACATTGTTGCACAGAGGGAAGCATGAAAAGTAATAAGAAAAGCTAAAGCTCACACTGAGCCAGGGATAGCACAGGGTATTAGAAGGGGAGACAAAACAAATTTTAATATACATAAGAGAAAGGAAAAAGACTAAAGGAGAAATAGTAAGGCTAGCAGTTTTGAGAGGGGGTCTAGTAGAGAAGGACAGTAAAAAGGCAGAAGTCCTAAATAAATTCTGTGTTTCTCATCCATGTTCACTAGGGAGAATGCAGAGGATGGCCCAAGCCTGCAAAACAGTTGCAGCCAGATACAAGGGGTAGACTCAAGCCCATTCAAGGAGGGACAAACCTTGGAAGCCCTAAATAAATTAAAGGTGGACAAGGCCATGGGGCCAGGTGAGATTCACACAAGAGTTCTCAAGGGACTGGGGAGTGTGATAGCAGCGCCCCTGTTGGAACTGTTCACCAAATCACTGGAAAGATGGACAGTGCCTGATGACTGGAAAGGTCCCATATCACAAATCAGAGAACATGGAGGATGTTGAAATTACCATCCAGTGATCCTCACGTCGGTGGTAGGAAAACTGATGAAGACTCTACTCAGGCAAAGAATAGTAGCACATCTGGAATCCAGCAGGCTACAAGACCCAAAACGGCATGGTTTCACTGCTGGAAGGCCATGCCAGACAAACTTGGTCAACATTTTAATTGGGTAACAAAGGCAGTGAACCAAGAAGGTGGATGTGGTCTATCTGGACTTTAGTAAGGCCTTCAACTCATTTCAACACAGAAGGCTGGAAAAGAAGCTGGACCACACCAGAGGGTAAGGAAGTGGTGGGTTGGGTGAGCAACTGGCTGAAGGGAAGAACACAATGGATGCAGGTAAATGGGTGGTATCGACAGAGAGGTAGTGAATGATGAGTGCCTCAGGGGTGGGTGCTGGGGCACCTACTCTTCAATGTGTTCATAGCCGACATTGGTAATGGATTGGAAGGGAAAGTGTGTCTGTTTGTAGATGACACCAAGATATGCAACAAAATAGACACCCAGAAGGAGTCAAAAGCATGGAATCAGACCTGAGGAAATTCAAGAAGTGCTCAGATGCCTGGCAGTTGAAGTTCAATGCCAAAAAGTGCAAGATCATGCATTTAGGTAAGGTAGAGCCCAAGGTAGGATATTATCTGGGTGGGGAGCAGCTAGCATGCATCAACAAGAAGTGAGACCTAATGGGACTTTATATCAGATGACTTAAAGGTGAGGAAGCAGTGCAAAAAGGTGGTGCTAAAGGTCAGTGGTATGCTGTGCTGCTTAGAGAGGGGAATCATGAGTTGCAGAAGGGTGCTGGTGTTGCCACTTTACAGGGTGCTCATGCACCCCCACCTGGCATATTGCATACAGTTCTGGAGGCTGCAGCTTAGGAAAGGCATCAATACGATTGCAATGGTGTACAGGAGAGCCACAAAAATGATTCAAGACCTGCACCAAATGGCATATGAGGATAGGCTGAGGGAGCTCAACATGCACTCCCTGGAGCAGAGGAGGGAGAGGAGGGACATGACTGAGATATTCAAGTTACCACTGCTATAAATAAGGTAGGGGTACAGGATTTCCTTCAGGAGAAGAAAAGCATCAGAACCAGAGGACACATAATAAGGCTTGAAGGGTGGACAATTCAGCAGCAATTTTAGGAAGTTCTGCTTCACTGAGAGGGTGGTCAACCCATGGAATTGCCTGCCGCAGGAAGTGGTGGAGGCCAAAATGGTAAACATGTTCAAAAACACCTGGGACAGGCACAAAGGTATCATTTCACAGAAATGATAGGGGGTTGGGTAGTCACCCATATCGATCAGGCTAGATGGATCTTGCAGTCCCCTTCTGCATCAGTTTCTATGTTTCTATGTTTGTCCCTACCCATTAGCCACTCTGCAACACTTGCTTTCTCCATCCTACACTCAAATGTATTGCCAGTCCCAATACTTTATAGTACCTGTTTGGTGCTGTTTCCTCTGTATACCTTCCCTCCCTGATCTCCCCCTCCCAATATGCAGACATTTTTCATATCCATGACATGCTGTCTGACTCTATCCATGGCCCACCCTTTCTCTGCCCCCCCCCACCAACATGCTGCCATTTTCTTTCTTTTTTTCCTTTTTTATTTATTTCAACCTTTTACTGTACTATATACACTTTAAATACTTTTTCATCCTTGTATATTATTGCTTTTTTTTTATACCTGCTTCTGTACTGTACTTTGATGTATTCATAACCAGGTCCACCTTGCAAATGAGCCTTTGCTTAATGGTGCCCGCCTGGATAAATAAAGATTTTAATTGATTGACTGATTTGCCACTCTGTGGCACTTTCTCTTCCCACAGTCTTTCCCCCACATGTCCCCATTACTCATTATTCATATTAAATTTTCTGTAGAACTTGTTCTATTCCCCTCTTCAATATCTGCTCCCAAACTGATGCCATTTACCATTATTCACATTTGCTACTTGGTGCCACCAGCTCTATATCCAATCTCTCCCTGAGCTCTGCTCCCACAACATGCCAACGTATTCCATATAGATACGCCACACTGCAGAAGTTGCTCTTCTCCACTCCTGATCTCTGTCCCTGAAAATGCTGCCATTCACTGACACTGACAGTTGCCGCTCTGTGGCACTTGCTCGCTATTTTCTTCCCTCCTTGATAGCTGTCCCCAAAATGCAGGTATTGTCCCACATGAGATGAGTGGCATTTGCTCTCTGTTCTCCTTCTTGATCTCTGCCCCTCCCAGTCCTGCCACCATTCACTGTCTTCAAATCAGCAGCTTGTGGCACAAAGTCTATATAACCCTGCCTTCCCTAATTTCTACCCCAACATGCCGGCATTGTCTCTACACATCAAGAGCTCTTCTGTACTTGCTATTCCCCCTTCCCGATCTCTGCTCCTCCAATATGCTCACATTCTCCCTATACATAAAATGTTCTGTGGCACTTCTTCTCACCCCATCTCCCCAATGTGCAGCACTGGCTCTTTCCTCCTCTCCCTGATCTTTGTTCCCCTGAAATCTATTGCCATTCATTGTAATGCACATTAGCAACTCTGTGGCATTTGCTCTTTATCATTCCCCACCCCAGTCTTTGCTCCAAATGCTGTCATACTCTGTATACATTACCTGTTACTTTATCACTTGCTACTGTTTGTAATGTTTATGACACATTCCTACAGCTTACTGTAAGTACCTTTTCCCCATGCCCTTCCCAATACAGTGCCACCCCATACTTAATGTGTTTAGGTACTCCTCTTTTCATTTATATCTACAGTTCTTATGTTGCTTCAATTAATTTGTTCTCATTTGGTACATTTAAATTTCAAACTGCTTTCATTTACTGTATTTGCTCGTTTTTCTGTTTATGGAACAATGTGCACATCCTCCACTTTTTATTTGACTATGTAAAAGGAGGGGTGACGTTTTCCATGCTAATTTTTTAATATAGAACATATTGCAAATGTTCAGGACAAAGCCAACTTTCAACCAAATGTTTATTGTATAGTGCTTAAAATATGCATTAGTCATGTATGCATAAGTTCTGCAGTCCAGGGCCTCCTTGCTCAGACACGCATTCTTTGTTTTGGGAAAATGCACAGTCATCAGCTGGTGGAACATCAGACGTGCTATAAGGTAAGGTTGGGCTGAGTAAAATCACACTTTGAAAAATAACAATAAACAAATGTATAAGGCAAAATGGTCAGCCTAGATGCAATTGGAAAGCCTGTAGTCTTTGACAGGCACACTGGTGCCATAGGACCAAAAATAAATACTAAAAGCTGACAGTACCACAGTGTGAACAGAATCCAGCACCCACCCACCCCCCACCCCCAAAAAAGACAAATGCGTGGTACTTTTCCTGCTTTAGCAGTTTGGTTAAAACACAGTAATAAACATCAATAATAATATGCATATTTCAACATCATTTCATCAGAGAAATTAAAAGGAAACAAGGTTTAAAGCATCTGTATGTGCCAAGTCCAACTGTCATAGCACACATTCACAAGGCATATGTAACTGCTGTGATATGTAGGTCCAGTAACTACACACTGAATACCAGAAAAAGAATATGGTTGGCATTGGTCAATGCTTGTTTATTATCTGGATAAGGAAGGGACCATCTCCATTATTCAGTATTTTTTTTTATACTTGGCCTGCAGGAGTCACCCCATTGGCCCGTCTTTGTTGCCTGCTGTACCTGCTAAGTTTTGTTTCTGATTCCAGGAGTCTACCCCTTCTTGAAGACTACACTGTCCTTTATAATATTTTTGAATTACAGCTACAAGAAGCCCATCCACAATAGCTCGATATTTATATTGTAATATACTGTGGCAATGAGGATCTCATTCACAGTGCCCACCCCCCCCCACCTGCACCCTCCCAATGACATATGGTTCAAACCTTCCATTCATCTCCTCAACTTGTCATTATCTAAACAGAGCAGAACAAACTTTGATTTATGAACTACATGCTGTGTGCAAATATTTCATAACTTTACATTGTTTTGATCTATTCAGATGGTGTCTAATTAAGGAGGTGCATGTAACATTTGAAATGGCCATATTCTGGGATGGAGGTGGAGGGAAGGACTTCAACTTGAATCAGATATTATATTTGGGACAGGGTGAGCGGAGGGGGTACCACTAGACACCGGGGATTATCACTGGGGCAGGGTGAAGGAGGGAGGTACTATAGCACTAGGCACCAGAAGTCATCTTTGCGGTAGGATGGGGAGGGGTACTGTTAGATAACAGGGACTTTCACTGTGGGAGACTGAGGGGGTACCACTGGGTGCTAGGGACTTTCTTTGGGTAAGGGATATGGGGTACCACCAGATGCCAGGGAATTCTCTTTGGTGGGAGGGGTTACCTCTAGGCAACAGGGACTTTTTGAAGCAGGGTGATGGAGAGGGTTCCTCTGGCTACCAGGGACTTACTTTGGGGTAGATGAGAGAAGGGACACACTAGATGCAAAGATTTCTTTTGGGCAGGGTAAAGGAGGGTGTACAACTGGATATCAGGGACAATCTTTGGGGTAGGGTGAAGGAGGGGGTACTGCAATTACATCAATACCATGTGCTATCAGGAAGTGTTCACAGGTGGCGCAGTACAAACAGTCTAACTCATGAAAAAGAAGCACTTCACAAGTTATAAGTACAAACTAAAATGTTATTTTACTGCATCACAGTACAGCAATGTTATTGTTTTGTGATGCTAACTAAAATTGCAGTTTGCACTTACAATTTGGGTTATGCTTTGTTTTTTACTAGGGGGGGTGCCCCTGGACACCAGGCACTTTCTGTAGGGCAGAGTGAGGGTGGTGGGTATCATAGTATGCCAAAGATTTATTGGTTGGTGGAGGGTGATGGAGAACACTGAAAATCAGGGACTTTTTGAGCATTGTGAGATTCAGCTTCCTCTGGTAGATATGGAGGTCATTGACTTTCACCAGTCTATCAGTCAGCAGCAGGTCATTAAGAGATGAGAGGCCACCACTCAGTGCCCCAATGAGTATGGGAGTCAACCAAATAAAAGAAAAACTCTTGCTCCCTCCTTCTGTGCGCTGTCCTGCCCCTGCCCTCTGTTCCCATCCACCAAATACAAGACCCCCCCAGCCCACCCTATCAGTGCCCTGATGAGTACAGGTGTCAAAGTGTTAGCTGAAGTGTCTGACACATTCTGAAGTGTGCACCCCAGGAAATATTGGGTGTCGGGCCACACTTTCTTAGCTGTTTGATTATGAATTTAAAGTGGACAATTGTGCTATGCTTACCATTACAGTTAGTTCTCTTGCCTTGTATAGTTTAGCTTGAGTAGATCCTAGAACCACCATCAGCAGTCAGAATCATGGGCCACAATTAAAGACAGTTGCAGTTAACTTCAATTGCCCTGAGTTGTAGCCATAATTGGCTGGAGTCATATTTTTCTGATGTTGATGACTCCATTATAGCTGGCTTGCCTGACACTCAGCCTGCTCCTCCAGACACACAGAGGAGCCCATGAGACATAATTGAAAGGATCTGCTTGTAGTTATATGGGGGAAGAGCTCCTCCCCCATATCCTACTTAGGCAGAACCCTGCTGCTCTGCTTAGAGTGAGACGCACATGCTGCCGTGCTGTTGCTGGTCCATTGCTGTTCTTTTTGGCCCCCCCATCTGTTCTGCCTGGTTTTCGATCATTTTCTGTGGATTCCCCCACCTCTCTTCCTCCTGTTCTGTTTTTCTTCTGTCTGTGTGTTTTTCTTTTTTTGGTGGGGGGTTCTCACCCTTCTCTACCGCTGCCTTATTCCCTGCTTCCCACTACTCTGCCTTCATTCTGTGTCTCTCTGTACTTGCCTTTGTTGTCTCCTCTCCTTCTCGAGCAGCCCGACTCCATGCCCAGTTCATTGCCATTTTCACTTTCCTTCCCTGCCATTCCCAGATGGCACTTTCTTTCCAGTCCTGCCATCACCACCTGTGGGTTCCACACTGCCCACTGCTGTCTCAACTACCGCATGCCTCCTTTTCAGCACTATCACACCGGCTGCTAATCCATGCTTGCTTTACTCTTTCAATTCACCTGGCAGCTTGGACTGTATGCCTAACAACACAAATGTACCATATATTATCTACCTGAACTTCAGAGCTGCCTGTTACTTTCCACACTGCTCAGTTAGACTTTAATGGGACTCATTATTCCCATAGCACAGCCTGCACACTCTTTTGGACAGCACATCTAGGCTACACGTACAATATCACTGTTTCTCCATTAATCATTTAGCCATTGAGCCGTTCTGCGAGCTCTGACCAGCAACACCTGGATTTGATTCAGCACATCTTGGCTACACGTACAATATCCCTGTTTCTCCATTAATCATTTAGCCATTGAGCCATCCTGTGAGCTCTGTCCAGCAGCACCTGGATTTGATTCTACTCTGTACTTGCTCTTTCAGAATTATGATTGTCTCAGAACTTCCGGTTGTGATGGCCGCCAGATTGGCACACTCTGTATTGCTCTGCTGAATCTCCATGCAAATTCCACATCGTTCTCTTACCAATAGCAGGAATAATCATAAAAGCCTTCTCTCATTAATCAGAGGAAATATTGATACTAAATTGGGACACCTAAGCTGAAGGAAAACCCAAAAATAATAAAGAAACCTCAAAGGCCTAAACACATGCCCCTGCCATCTCCCGAGAAGGGCCTGCCAGCAAAGCACTCCAAAGCAGGAGGTACCGAAGAATCCTCCACTCCACAGTTACTGACGGAGGAGATTTTCTTCGAAGGACTACTGCCAATTAAAGAATCCTTGCATGTGGTAGTGGATGACCTAAAATCACTAAAAAGCTGTATGGCCAGCTTAACGATCTGTATTACAGATAGCGAAGTGCAGATCTTTGCTGGATGATTGAGGGTGCAGATAGACCCGGAGATAGTCTCACTAAAGCATGTCTCAGGAAAACAGAGGACAAGCTGGAAGACCTTGAGGGTCATTCAAGATGGAACAATTTAGTTATCCTGGGATTGCCAGAAGGGGAGAAAGGAATAAATCCTATTTCTTTTGTGCAAAAAACGTGCACTAAGCTAGCAGGGCCCTCCCCAATGGCCTGAAGTACATTATCGAAAGAGCACACCGGCATTAAGGCCCACACCTCCAGCTGATTCCCCTTCTCAACCTCTCATCTTTAGGCTATTAAACTACCTGGACAAGCAGATAATACTGGTAAAACTTAAAAACGTCAGGGAAGTACAGTGGAAAAATGCCAAAATGCGTATAGCCCAAGATCGGCCTCTAACAGTGAGGCAAAAATGCACAGAAATGCATCCCTTCATGATCAAACTTATTGCTGCAGGGGTAAGATTTTGCATGTGATACCCAGCAATGTTGCAAATATGAAAGATGGACAATGGATCTCTTTCGACATGATAACTAAAGAAACTATGGAGCTCAAGAAACTATCTCCAGACCTTTTCCAGTGAGCAAGAGAGTTAATTGCTTTAATCGGACTTTAGTATGCAACTCAAAGTTGATTTCTAACTCCAAGAACAGAACTAGTGTCAAATCTTAGGAAGTTGCAACATTATGTTATAGCTCATTATCCCAAACTGTACCCTCGTTGTTTACGAGGAGAAAGGACATGAATGAACAATAACAATTCTAAAGATATGTCCTAAACATCCTTCATTTGTTTTGTTTTATGGTAGGTTTACGATCCATGATACAATGAACACTAAGCCTTAAGCTAATAGTTTACTTGACTACTTATAGTAACTAACAAAGTTTTTCTAAAGTTATTCTGAAGGTTTGATGGATAACGCTATTACCCATAACTATACTGTATATTTCTAGCCTGCAATAAGTCTTGTTTGATGTGATTACGTAGACTTTACCAGTTTAAATGTATGTAGTAAAGAAAACAGGAAGGTTTGACAATTTGTTCAGATGTTTGTCTATTGTGGGGGGGTGCAGGGGTTGGGGAGAATGTCTGTTTGGTGGTGGGGTGTGATTGCAACCGAATAATCGAAGGGAGTACAGTTGAGAGGACTGTTTTTTTTTATTTTAGTTGGGATAGGTTTAATTTTGAAAGGAGTTAACAGAAGCAATCTTACATTAGTCACTGATGGTTACAAGCGAAAGCTAGTCATAATCTATAGTCTGACTATGATGTGAGAGGAATACTGTCACAACCAGAGTTTCCAGTCTATAATTCCCAAGTACTTTACTTTTATGTGCACCAATTTCCATTATTACCCAACACTATTAAAGGGTGACATCTTCTGCCTTAGTCCATAGTTTTGATGTGTTATGGCTGAGATCTATATCTTGGAGCATTAAAGGGCTTGTTTCTGAATTAAACACCATCAAATTCTTAGGCATCTGGAGCTACTGCAATGTAATATTGCCCTGTTACAGGAAACTCACCTACTGGACACAGAAGGTAACCTATTTAGAAGGAGGCAGATAGGACAGGTATTTGCAGCAGGCAATGCAACTGCACAAAGGGGAGTAGCTATTCTAATCACTAGGGGCGCACAATTTACACTACAACAAATCCACAGTGATAAACAGGGGAGATATCTTTTTCTTAAAGGAATTTTAAATCATACTGAACTAATTTTGGGCTCCATATATGGGCCTAATGCTGACTCGCCTGAATTTTTTACAACGTTAATTAATGCCCTAAATTCATTTCCTAGGTTACCTACAATAATTGCTGTGGATTGGAACTTGGTACTGACACCAGCTTTAGATAGATCAAACCGTAGAGGTGCTACCATCTCCCCAGCACAGGGAGCCCTAATAGAACTTCTATCCACTTATAATCTGAATGATCCATGGAGACTTTTAAATCCCAAGGCCAGGGGATACACTTACTACTCACCAGTTCATAAGTCATTGTCTTGGAGTGATTATTTTTTGGTAGTGGCATGTCCCAGAGAGTCATTTGTGATCATGCACCTGCATGGGTTGAAGGTACTCTTCTGCACCAAATTACCAAAAATGGCATATGGAAATTAAACACGCAGCTTCTCCAAGAGGAAAAAGCCCTACAGTCCCTTGAAGAAGTTATTGACCAATTTCTAATAGACAACCAATGAGTTGGCACACTCTTCAATCCCGTTAGCCTGCTTAGAGCCTAACATGACTCTCATTCCCTTTTTGACTGGCTTATGTGGGGTTCAGTTTTATGCTTGCCATATGGGGACCTTGCCTGGCAAGCATCCACTGCTCTTTGCTATCCTGTGCGAGGGTTTGTAGTCCTGCTAGACTGCGTGGGTCCTAGTTGCCACTTTCTACTCTGCAACTAGCCATCGGGACATTCTGGCATTGGCTACTTCCATAGGAGCAACTGTGGATGAAACTATGGCATGTTGTGCAATACTTGGGCCTCCTTGGCAAGACATACTTAGGCTACTGGATGTCATTCTGAAGAGACCTCTTACTTCTATTAGACTCATTCAAGGAGGAACAAGTCTGCACTTCATGTTGGTCAATATTTATGCTTCCATGCTTCCACTGTTTGGTCACCAAACAAATGACTCTAGGAGGGTCAGACTCCCCTGCTATTTACCTTCCTCATTGATCCCCACTTTGTACCGTATGCAGTTATTCAGTACTACTACTACTACTCACTACTTCATCTGCATCTGCATTCCATGTAAATCCAATGACTACTGCTACTACTAATACCAACCTCCGTGCAGGTCTCTTGCTTTCAACTTGCTACATATTGCTCACATTATTCCTCACATTTCTGCTTCCTGTTCTTCCCTGGCTGCCTGCACTCTGCCACCTATGTCTATTTGGGCTTACAAGGGCCTCACATTCATTTAAGATCAGCTTTCAGTGTTCATGTTGCAGCTTCCAAGGTTGCTTTCACTCCACCTGCCTCGCCATATCATGGCCTGGAGGTTCAACTATTCGTACACTATGCCTGCCTCACCCTGCATCGGGCATGGAGATTCATAACTTATGTCAGCCTGCCACACCCAGTTCTGGGCCTGGAGGTTCATATACTTCTACCTCGCACCTGCTTTGCCTTCAAGGCCTTGAGGTTTGACTATTCATACACTATGTCTGCCTTGCCCCGCATCGGGTTTGGAGGTTCTTAATTCTCTCAGTCTGCCTCGCCCAGTCGGGGCCTGGAGGTTCATATACTTCTACCTCGTACATGATTTTCTACCCTAACATGGCATAGACTCTAAGATCATATTTTCCTACCGAAACACAGTCATTCATTCAAACTCCCCCCCTTCGGAAAGAATTCCTCATCTGCTAAAATTACTCGACTAGTACAACTTGATCTATGTGGTTCACATATGGCTCACCTGTGGATTTAACTATTTCTCATACAATTCACCCTGGATATATGATATACCCTCAGAATTAATTTATGCAAATTCCAGCTGACTGAAGTGGCTCCACTGCACCTGCTAACCCTTATGAGCTTGACTGCTGCTCTCAACGTCCTGCTATTACTCATCATCCGACCTACGTGGGGACAATCTAGGCATACTAATCTATGAGGGCTAGTTACCGCTCTACTTACTTACCAGCAGACCTTCAAAGGTCTGGCTGCGCTAACAAGCTACATGGCGCTAGCCTCCACTCTATTTACCTCACCAGCTGACTGACGAAGGTCCAGCTGCTCATCTTTGCCATGGGACCAGCTGCCACGTTCAACTACTTATTCACTGACCAACCTGGTCCATATACTTGCTACTCACTACCTTCTCTCCTAACCTACATGGTCCAGCCGCACATCCTCACCTATTGGGCTCACCCCGTTATACTTCCTTGGATGCTTCCTAATGTCACACTATTGCTTCAGATTTACTACCCTCAAATACTGCCACGAATTCTGCTCAGCTCTACTGCCGCATGCCTTCTATATCATGACTTAAGCAAATTCTACTCTCTTCGCCTTATTACCTGACCTGGGTTCATCAGTCATTAGCTTCATCTCAAGACATTCTACCATGACATGCCATGAAATTCATAAGCCTTCAATCAGCAGAAACCTGGAGGTTGGACTACTTCCATTTCATCCTGCCCACCAGCGTCACAGCCTGGATATCTGTACTGTGTATTTGTCTATTTATCATGTGCTAGCCTTAGAAGCTGCTTATTTTAACCCTATCCTGACTTTGTTAGACATGTTCCAACAATGCTCATCTCAGTGCAATGGATGCTTTCCTTGTTCATACAGCTACCTGCTTCACTCATGCAAGACTTGAAAGCTTGTTCCTGACCTTTTATCTCTACCTACGAACTGTTCAGCTGGATCATCTGTAATCTGCAATTTGGATTAGCCATTAAAATACTTATTTAGGATTATGCTTCTTTAGTATGCCCAGAAGGATGGGCAGGTTGGCAGCCATGGGTCCTCAGAGATTTCCCCCCAAGGGGGGACTTCCTTTCCTGTGTGCTGCCAGCCATACTCTCTAGAGTTGGCGGGAGATAATCATGGATATCATATTTCTTTGGGGGGTGTCTCATCCTAATCAACTAACTATCCTTCCTATGGTGAGATACAGAGAAAAGCCAAACCCTCAACTCATAAAGAATAACTCATCTGTTCCAGTATCAACACTAACTTACTGTCAGCTCATAATGCGCTATATTAATTGACTTTCTCATGTCCATGCCTAGGTATCTAAGCATTTTTCATTCATTCAACTATACCTTTGAAGCATCATTCTGCTTATTGGTCTGGCCTCTGTATCCAAACTCAAACCTACAATTATGTAGATGCAGTTTGTAACACAAGCACTGAGCTCTGAACCACATATAATTGAAAGGCTGTGCCTGTAGTTATATGGGGGAAGAGCTCCTCCCCCATATCCTACTTAAGCAGCAGAACCCTGATGCTCTGCTTAGAGTGAGATGCACTCACCCTCCATCCTACCCTTACACCTTCTCCTTTTCCGGCACTCTTATCCCATGGGGGGTGTCACATCCTAATCAACTTACCATCCTTCCTATGGTGGGATATAGAGAAAAGCCAAACAATCAACTCATAATTAATAACTCATCTGTTCCAGTATCAGCACTATCTTACTGTCAGCTCATCATGTACTGTATTCATTGACTTACGCATGTTCACATCTAAGTACCTAAGCACGATTCATTCATACAGCTATACCATGGAGGCATCTTTCTACTTATTGGTCTGGCCTCTGTATCCAAACTCAGACCTACAATTATGTAGACACAGTATGTAACACAAGCACTGAGCTCTGAACCACATATAATTTGCTATCCCCATTGGCCACAGTCCTTTCACCCCCTCTCCTATCCAATACCAAGTGCAGCTGGGCATGTGGGGAAGACCCTAAGAAGAAGATTGTTTTGTGAAAGCTGGCTGGTGCCAGTCCAAATAGTCCAATGACTCAATGAGAAACCCCAGGCTAAAGGAAGAAACAAAAAGGCAGAGACTGAGCTGACATATAAAATTAACAGGTAAGTTGATATTTTACTCCCTAGAACCTTTACCCTGGCTATTATTTTATCACCTGAGTAAGCTCATTGGGGCATAGTTAACAAGTGCAGAATTTCCCCACAGAGCAGCAGCTAATGCTAAAAATTAAATCATCTGCATGTCCTCGTTTGAGAGTTTTTGTGAACTGCATGTGGTCCAGCTCCTGAGAAGGCTGCCTGCTGCATACAAAAACACCCAATCTTCAGGAGGCTCCCGAAGGTACTGACTGTGGACATGGTCTGTCACCTGTTAAAGCAGCAACCATGAAGCAAAGGCCATAACATCATTCAGGAATCCATATAACAAACAAAACAGTTTGGCTAAAAATAAACGTAAGTCCAACAATAAAGTTTGAGGCTCCAGACCAAGGCTCTCCAATCTGAAGATTTTCTTATCAACATTTCAAAGGCAAACTCCATAAAGCACATCTGGCTCTTAGATGCTGGACTGTACTTCCCCATGTGGGGCTGAGACTATTCTTATTCTGCTGCCTCTCACCTGGCGTGTACAGCAATGGCTATACACCAGGTAAACTCTTGCTCCCAGGAGGAAGCAGTGATGGCAGATCACAGCCGATAGCTTTTCACCTGCATGGAGCACTGTATAAAGTGGAAGTAACACCAGTATTCTATTAAAAGGCTCCAAGTTCTTAAACCCCTGCTCTGAAACCTATCTAAAAATAAAAAAGCTAACTTCTTGACCTGTCTCACTGACTTTTCCTAACTACACTATTAACCATACTTCTGACTGCCTGTTAGTCAATAATGAATGAATCAATGGGATGTTGATGGGGCTACTGCTGAGGAAGGGCGACTGGATGGGGGAGGTGGGTGCATATAGCAACAGGACATTGCTATATGTATATGGGTGTGGTGGGAGCGAGTGTGATGGAAGGGAGGGAGGGTTGGCCTGGCATGGTTGGCATGGGGCTGCCAAGCTTGCCCCATAGTGTGATAGGTGGGTGGCAGCCTAAAGTTGTGAGGGTTCTGGGTTCGGGTCCAGGGGCACCTTCATTTTTGTGTGCCCGGCACAAAAATTTTTATTTATCCAATTTTGCACCCCCACATATGCCCCTGGAGTTAGAATCCTTTAGTGGGGGGTGGGGCTCAGCCTCCACATAAATATTTAAAATCGATGTCCCGGCTCTGTTTTCTTCTGTGCCAGGGTGTACATCACCAAAATTGAATTGTGGCAATGTCCAATCTCCTGATGCTGATCGCGAATTGGATTTTTGCCCACATGACATAAATCCTTCAGGCTCAGTCAGAGCAAGGTGACACACAGGAGAGATGCTAAACAGCACAACATTGACTGATTACAGATAGTAGACATGACCAACACAGCACAACAGAGAAGACCACCAATAAACATATTAATTAAAATTAAACACCACCTACTCTTGCCTTCATGCACACTACAGCTATGTTAACTGAAGTTTAGAAGCTAATGGAGCTGTTTTGCTCTGCTGGTGGTCACTGGTAGAGGCATAGAGTCACTGGCCCACTCCAGTCCAGATACACTTCAATACAGGAAGAGAGAATGCCTCACAGATTGCAGCAGGCTTCTTTTCCCAGGCACTTCCTGACCTAACTAGCTCCAAATTAAATGGCCAATAGCGTGTGGCCCCTGGCAGCTCAGAACTACCCTGACAGTGCAGACTGGAATTCCCTCCTACCACCTCCTCTGTTTATTGCAGAAGTTTTGTGCATAGCGTCCCCCATGGCTTGAGTATCGGTGTTGCTGTCCCCAAATCACTATTCACCACCACCCATGACCCACCACTACAGCACCACCAATAACCAGACTCAGTTCCACCAGTTAGTTGTTGCTTGCTGCCACTGCCTCATAATAAGTCCACTGTCCTCTCCTCTCTGTTGGAATCTTTTCCAGCCTCTGAGTCCAGGCAGACAGTTCCACATGGTCACTGTGACCCAACACTCTGACCAACCATCCCAAAATCAATCACTAACAGCAGGCAGAGACCACCCCACTGTGCCATTCAATCCAATAAGGACTCCCTTCTGGCCCGACTGACTCCAGAGTCCCACATGAAGCAGGCAACTTGAGGCATTGGGCAAGCAAAACAACAGCAGACAGCTCCTGGATGAGGTGGGCTGATATGGCAGCATTCAGAACAGGCAGACAGGAGGGAAGGGATGCACCAAACATGACAGCACCATGGTTTTGACTCCAGCAGTCAGTCTCCCACCCACTCATCCCTGACTCCTCACTTGCTATTGGTGGTGGCACTTGTTTATGCTATGTCCAGGTGTGGTGACTGTGGTCCATCACATTCTCCCTTCCTGCCACAACTCAGTCCTGCTCCACCCAGTTCTGGTCAGACCAGTTTGTGAAACAATGGCTCCACCCTGCCATTCTGTCACCCTCATCTGCCTCTCTGTCTGTCACTCTTTCACAGCTCTCACTAGTGAAACCCACCCCCACCTGACACAGCAGGCTTCTGAGTCCTTTCTAGCCCACAGCAGGCAACAAGGTAAAGGGATGAATGTTGTGGGTGACAAATGTGATCACACGAATTGTTATGGGGGAGTTGGGCCCCCATCTCCCCCTATAATTACACCCCTGCTGTTGTATTCTTGTATATCTTGTGTATGTTTAAAATGCCACAAGGAAACTGGATGAAAGGGGCACATAGATGGACTGGATTTTTAAAATGTGTGACCTTTCTCTGACCTGAGGGGGAAGCTTGCTGGGCTGGAAGCCTAATTACTTTAAGGACTGCTGCTTTGTAAGGATGTGCCAAAATCCATTTGCTTGTAATAAACTAGGCAGTTCAAGGGAGAAAACTGTCTTGCAAAAATATTTGACATTCCCTCTATGAACTTACTGTAGAACAATCTGATTGACAGGAAACAAAGAATCCAATGTCAAGGGTTAATTCTCTGGTTAACTTAATTGAAGGAAGTAGAGGTAATACAAGTCAGGAGATGAAACCTTTTCACATCAAAGCAGGATGCTTGGAAATCAGTTTTGACAAGCTGTTGTCAAAGTTATTACTAGTAAGACAGAGTGACATCACAAGGCAGCCTGGACAATTGGGTTGTGGGAAAAATGCAAGAGTGACATCTAATGGCTCAAAGTTATGACCAAACCAGTGATTTTTGACCCACTATATAAAGAGCAGAAAACCATAGGCACTCTTCTAATTTTTTTGGCTGAGCATCTACAAAGGACTCTCTTCTCCTGACATACCAGAAGAAAGACTGACAGTACAAAGGAAAGTGAATCTTTAATTTACTTTCTTTGGATTTCAACTTACTACCAACTTAAGGTAGACTTTAGATAACAGCTATAGTACATTTTTCATGTATATTTTCTGCTTTTATTTCTGTTATTCTGTGACCAATTTAGTGCATCTTTTAGTTGTAACTGTATGATTCTTAATTATTTAAGTAAAAATAATTGTTTTTAAGAGACCTGCCTGAGTGAAATTTTTAAATTGTGTGTGAACTGTGGGACAATTATTGATAATCTGTGACAAACTGTTATCGCTAAAGGGTTCCTCCATAAACAACCAATCAAGCAGGGTCTGTAAGGGATATCTGGATGAAGATAGGGAGAATACCAAACTGAACCTGATAGTATGTCCCATCAGAGAAGATAAAATCAGGAGTGCACTGCTACCCTGAAGAGAGTATGTTGCCTGGATCTTCCACATTTGTGTAACAACCAAGAAGGGTTCATATTTAGCTACAAGACTTGAGACTGGTATTGTGCTTTATCCAGAGTGTATAGAGAGGAAGCCCTGGGACTGTCTGGTGGTGGAACTTGGTGAGCACTCTAAAAGGACACATGGAGGATGCTTCTGTTTTCCTCCTCCTGTCACAGATTGCCCTTAGGGATGGACATTGTGAGCTCAGTGACCTGACCCTCAGCAATGGGTTTGTGACAGATCTGGTGTGCTGTGGTAGGATCCAAGAGTTCTGGTAGCTTGGTGTTGCGATTTTGCAATATTGGTGACACAGGCATAACAGATGGATTCGAGGCCAGTGTATCAGACTGATAAACTGAAAATAATCCACATACAATCAAGGCAGAGATTTGAAAAAAATAATAATAATCTGGTTACAGTATAAAGTCTCCTTCCTCTTTTCATTTTTTTTTTGGTGTTAGCTAGTGCAGTAATAGGGAATAAAATTGCTTCCAACTGTAATGAATGCATTGCAGACCACCTAAGGCAGTTGTTTCAGGAAAGAGGGGTCCAGTACAAGGAGTGAACCAAAAGGAAACTCCTGGAGGATCTTGTGGCAGCTGATGAGCTAGCAGCTGTCCAGGACCTCAAGTCACAGTCAGTGACCAAAAAGGACCAGAGCCTGGGTGTGGGGGTGCTGGGGTCAATCACAGAGTTTAATCCTGTGAAGAGTGTAGTGAGACCAGAGAGAACCCAGAATCACAGCATCAGGTGAAGGTCACCACAGAGCTGGAGTTAGAAGGGATCAAGCTACAGGTAGAGTTGAGGACACTGGAGCTGGAATTTGAGCAGAGAAAGTTTGAAGCCCAGCAGCAGAGGGAATTCGAACAGAGAAAGTTTGAAACCAAGCAGCAGTAGGAGTTCATGTGGAACAGGTTTGAACTGGAGATGCAGCAAAAACAAAGGCAGCTTCAGAGAGAGACAGAGGAAATGAAAAAAAACAGCGTGGAGAGGGAGTTTGAACTGCAGAGGCTAAAGTTTAAAACACCAGCACCTGAGCAGGCAAGTGGCAGGGTTGAACCTGAAACTCCAGGGCTGAGGTATAAATTAAATTCAAAATTAATGGCTGAATTTATAGATGGGGAGGATATGAATGCATTTGTAAATTCATTTGAAAAGGTCTGTATCAAGACCAAAATACAGAGGGAGTCCTGGAGCTCCAGCTATCCCCACTATTTACTGGTAAAGGGCATGAGGCACTAGGCCAAATGCATAATGAGGACAGCAACAATTATGATAGACTAAAAACTGCTTTGCTTAAAGTATGAGATAACTCCTGAAGCATACAGGGTTAAGTTCCATAAGGTCAGAAGAAGCCCTGACATGAGCTATAAGAAACTCACCACAAAGCAATGTCAGCTTTTGAAACATTGGTGGGAGGGAGTAGGAGCAAATTCTGTGGAAAAAATTGAGGCGGTTATGTTCCTTCAGCAGTTCTTTTGGGCTTGCCCAGCACAGCTGAAAACATGGCTAGAGGACTGAGATCCAAAAACGACACAGCAAGCAGCTGAGCTCTTGGATCGCTACGCCAGGAGCAGGCCTGTTCTGAAAGGGAGTGGGACAGGTGTGGCAGTGCAGAAAGGGAAAGGAGTGCCTTCAGTACAGCTAAAACCTTCACTGAATCCTCAGAAAAAAGGAAGCCCCAGGTTACAAAAAAGG
Source organism: Neoceratodus forsteri (assembly GCA_016271365.2). NCBI lineage: Eukaryota > Metazoa > Chordata > Ceratodontiformes > Ceratodontidae > Neoceratodus > Neoceratodus forsteri. Next base: position 1,027,299,858 of record CM028129.1, read on the forward strand.
GATTTCTTTGATAATAGAATTGATGACCGTTGGTTTTGTAAACAGCCAGGGTATCTTGCTAGACAGTGCCCTAAAAAGCCACAGAGTGGACAAAGTGGTGCTCAAGCAGAGTTGGGTGCACTGTGAATCCCTGAAAGCATGCCTATAAATATGAGGGCACACATACACCCAGCTACTGTTAATGGGTGAAGACCCATAGGTTAAGGGACATGGGGGCATCTCTTACCTTAGTAAAAGGGGATTTGGTTGGGCCTGAACAGCTTATACCTAATCAGTTTGTAATGGTAAGGGGATTCACTGGGGAGGAGGAAACTTTGCAACTTGCTAGCATTCTCATGGACTGGGGTGAGATACTAGTTTGGAGAGGCTTAGGGTTTGTGCAGAATCTGACATGACACTGGGAGGTGACATATGACACAGGGTATTCTGGGACAATAGACTGCTGTATACACAGGACATGAGGACAGAGGGAGGGGTGATGAGCAGGCAACTTGTCATTCCCTAGGGGTACTGTGAGTGGTTGCTTGAGATTGGTCATGATATCCCCATGTCCGGACATCTGAGCATCACACCCACACCACACAGCAATTGGCCCAGAATTTATGCAGGCCTAACTCCATCCAGCAGTGAAGGAATATTGCAGGTCTTGTCACTAGTACCAACAAATAGGGAAGGCAGATAATAAAACCAAAGCTGCCCTAATTCCCTTGCCCATTGTGTAGGAGCTACTCCAGAGGGTAGGAATGGATGTTGTGGGACCTTTGAGTACCCCAAGTTCTTCCGGGAAGAAGTTTATCCTGACAGTGGTTGATTATGCCACCCGATACCCAGAAGCAGTCACCCTCTCCTCACATAGAGCAGACAAAGTGTCAGGCACCTTGTTAGGGATTTTTTCCCTTGTCGGGTTTCAGCAGGAGTTTATCACAGATCAAGAGGTTACTTTTATGACAGACCTGATGAAGTGTTTGAGGGAGAAATGTGGGGTGGTACAGAGGTGCACAACACTTTATCACCCACAAGCCAATGGGCTTGTGGAAAGGTGTAATGGTACCCTAAAATTGATGCTCCAAGCATTTGCTGAACAGCATAGGAGGAACTGGGAGAAATACCTTCCCCACCTATTGTTTATGATAGGGAGGTGCCCCAAGATTTGATATCATTCTCCCTTTGAACTCTAATATGGACATAGGGTGCATGGGCCCCTAGACTTGATTCCTGAAGACTGGGAAAGCAAGCACACCACCCAAGGAACTTCCGTAGTGGAATATGTCTTAATATTTAGTGAGAAGCTGAAGGAGCTTATGGGGGTAGCCCAAAGCAACCTGTGAGCTGCCAAGCAGTAACAAAATGTCTGGTACAACTGCAGAGCCAGAGCTCACTCATACAGTGTAGGTCATGGAGTCATTGTCCTAATTCCTGACCTAAGTCTCTTGCTAACTTCCTAGCTTAGCCACTCATCATTGTGCCTTCCTATATATTGTATATATTATGCAAATATTGTGTACATTATGCATGCAGTAAGCCATGTACTACTGTTCTGTCATGTCCTTATTTGGATCATTATGGTCTCTTTTTTTTGCTCTGTAAAATTATTACAGTATATCATCTGTTATTTTCTCTGTGGTCCTATGTGACCACTCAGGTCCATCTTGTGAATGAGATTTCTCTCAATGATGTTTGCCTGGTAAAATATTGATTGACTGATTGATTTATGATCTGGAAGGACAAGCTACAAGCCAATGGGCAGGACCATACAATGTTACATGTAGTCCGACAGATTTATGATGTTAACTATATTATAGAACTGCCTGACAGGAGACATACCCATAGGATGCACCATGTCAACTTGATGAAACCTTATGGAAATAGGGCTGACATGGTATTTGCAGTGTGTAGTCCTGGGGAAGGGACAGAAAAAGAAGACCCCCTCTTGGACTTGCTAGAGGAAGGCAAGTGGGAGTCATCTGTGGAGGCAATCAAACTGTTACCCTATTTGACCCCAGAAGAGCCCCAGGAAGTGAAGGAGGTTTTAGAGGACTTTGCCACTTTGTTTACAGCAATGTCGGATGTACCCTCTTAGTGACACATGACATAGATATAGAGATGCAAGCACCCATCTGACGGACAGCCTACTGAGTATCTGAGGCCATCCTAAAGTACATTAGGAGGAGATGGAAGAAATGCTTGTATTTAAGAGTAATCCAGAAATCCCACAGTCCCTGGGCCTCACCGTAGTCCTTATTCCCAAGCTGTATATCTCCACTCATGTCTGTGTGGACTATCATGGACTCAACGATCACGAGTCTGATGCTCACCCAATGACAAGGATGGATGAAGTACTGGACAGGTTGGGAGGGGCGACATACTGTACCTTACCACCATTGACTTGTTGAAATGGTATTGGCAGATGGAGTTAACTGCCAGAGCTAGGGAAAGATCAGTATTCATCACTCCAAATAGATTATTTAAGTTCCAGGCAATGCCTTTTGGAATGAAGAATGCTGCTGTCACCTTCCAAAGGTTGGTCAGTTAGGTGTTACATGATACTTAAGAGTACACAGTGGCTTATCTGGATGATATTGCTATTTTCAGTGCCAATTGGAGGTAACACCTGTCCCACCTGAAGGAAGTGTTGGGCAGGATACAGAGGGCAGATCTCACTGTCAAGGCTGAAAAGTGCCAGGTGGCTATGGTGGTATCACATCATAAGAGCGACACAAAATGAGAGACTAGAAATATAGCAACTAATTTTGGGTGCTTTTATTGTGAGCTACCCTGCAAAATAGAGAGGGTATGGGATACTGACCAGGGGGATGGGCAAATGGAAGAAAGGAATAGTGAGTGGAAGGGGTTTTCAGGCACTGGTGTACCTGCTGCTGCTGCTGAAGTAGCCATGTGGCATGGTGGTGTGGGAGGCTAGCTCTGGCAGAGCTGGTACTGGGTTCAAGGCTGGGAAAAGGTTTCATTTTGCTGCAGCTGCAAGCTGTAGCACTTAAAATTTGCAGAGATCCAGATTTTTTCCCACTGATCAATATGCAACCCCCTGGAGTTGAGAATCCTAAGTAAGAGGGGTGTGGGGGACAAAGCCCCCATGGGGGTGGATGTGCACAGCCCCCCCTCAGCAAAAACACTTTTTTAAATTCTGATATCGAGTCACCCTGAAGGGTATATCGCTAATTTGCTTTTTGGCTATATGTATGCAACTATAATAGCAATCGCTGTTTTGCATTTGCTATTATGACATGGAACCACTATTGTGGAGGTGGCATACCTAGGCCATGTAGTTGGGGGGGCAGCTTCATCCCAATCAAGCCATGATTGAGGCAATAGAGGTGTGGCCCAGGCCTGAAGCCCTGAAGCAGGTTAGGAGCTTACTAGGGACTGCTGGGTACTATCAAAAGTTTATGTCAAATGGCAGTACAATGGCAGCTCTCCTATCTGGTCTGCTAAAGAAAAGACAGCCCAAAAAGTTAAAGTGGGAGCTAGGCTGTGAATGAGACTTCACATAGAAAAAGGTGGTACTGTGCAGAGCCCCAGTGTTTGGCAGTCCAGATTACAGTAAGCCATTTATAGTTCAGACAGATGCCTCAGATGTGGGTATTGGAGGAGTCCTCAGTCAGACCTCTAATCAGGGAAAAGATCACCCAACAGTTATATACCTGAGCAAAAAGTGACTTCCCCAAGAGCAGGTCTACAGTATTCCACAGTTGAAAAGGAATGCCTTGTGCTGGTATAAGCCCTAAAGAAATTAGATCTGTGCCTCTACTAGAGGCCCGGGGTCATGGGTTTGATGTCTGTAACTAAACAAAATAATTGAACTGGTCAATCTGCCCTTTCTTTGGTCCACTCTCTGAAAAATTGTAGTGAATAAAAGTTCTTACATCAAAGTGTTTCAGATAAAATGGGAATTTCCACTTTTAAATGTATGGGGCACTCTGTCAATTATACAGATGTGGCTATAATATATATTTGATGCTTGATGTTGAAGACTATCTCTTATTAAAAATCATAAACCATTTTTTCTAATATACTATTAATCATTTAGCATTTAATTAATTAATTAAATGCACAACATGTATTTACTATGTCTTTTTTTTTATCTTTCCTAGGATCAAGGATATGTTTATGTTTTAGTTTTCCTTGTACCTTGTCTATAGATTTGAGAATGTATCCCTTTACAGATGCCCTTGAAAGAATTGGGTGCTCTCCAGCTCATAGAAACATATAGATATAGAAGTTGACGGCAGACAAGAACCATAGGGCCCATCCAGTCTGCCAATTTTTCTTACCTTGTGAATGTGCCATAGACCTCTACTCTGTCAATGGCCTATCTATTCATACCTATCAGTATTGCTCCTTATGCCTGTCCCATGCTTGTTTGAAGCCCTGTACTGTATTCATATCCACCACTTTCTGAGGTAGGCCATTCCATGCATCCACCACCCTTTCTATGAAAAAGAAGTTCCTCACATTACCCTCTAATCAACCTCCCTCTAATCTCATGCTGTGTCCCTTGTCCTGCTATTTTTCTTATATTGAAACATGTTAGACTCTTGCACCTTGTTAATTCCCTAAGGTGTTTGAGTGTTTTGATCATATCACCTCTATCTCCTCCTTTGCTTTAGGGATACATATTGAGCTCCATTACTCTATCCTGATATGTTTTCTGATGCATTTCCTGCACCATTTGGTTGTACTTCTTTGGACTGCCTCCATTTTGTTATTGTCCTTGTGAAGATGCGGCCTCCAGTACTGTACACAGTACTCAGATGGGACCTAACTAGTGTCTTGAAAAGAGGGATTAGTACCTCCTCTTCAAGTTGTGATACCCCTACTAATACACCGAACATTCCCTAGCCTTACCTACTGCTTTAGAGGTCTGCTTGGATGATTTCTGTAATCTCTGATGATGATGCCCAAGTCTCTTGCTTCCCTGTGATTGCCAGCAACTCCCTCCTAGCCTATAGGTAGCTTCAGTGTTTCTCTTCCTATGTGCATGATCTTACACTTCTTTGCTAAACCCCAGTTGCCACTCTTCAGACCATTTTCCCAGTTTTCCAAAGTCCTGATATATGTCCACTCTATGAAGTAAAGCTTTGCTTAAGTTTAAGTTGGGTAATGTGTCAAAAACCCAAACCAATGTCCATGCTATCTGCTACCATATTGAGAAATAAAATAAGCCTGATCTCAAAAGTCCATCTCTGTTATGTATTTTTGAAACGTCCTTTTAAGAGCATCACTGACATGTCTGAGATGGAGTGATCAGACTGATTGAAGTGTTGTCCCACTAGTTTGTCAGTCATCTTCATATTAATAGTATGTCTGTGCAGTTCATTCTAGTGTTGAGAGGTAGGCTTGTCTCCCCAGCATACCCTGTTTGTTAACATCTCTTTCATTGAATGAAATAAACAACAATACTTGATGCACAGGTATATTTCTCCTTTATCCTGAATTGTCTGTTTGTGATGCAACCACATAATCTGAAGGGGAATTAGCTCACAGTTCCTACATCTGAGTTGATTACAGGGTTGTGTAAATTCAATGTTAGGATAACAAACAGAAGCACCTGAATCTTGGTAAATTTGTGGTGTGGTTTTTCTAAGGGGTTAAACAATTGCAATATGGAACACTGATATTATCCTAGCTTCAGCATACTTTCTCCAAGCATTATTGTGGGAGTATTTTCCATGAGTGGAAAGACAGTGACAATGTTAGGGTAATGCCAGTATTTTGTCATTCTCCAAGGAAAAGTGTGCCACAGATTCACCAAGACTAAGGTTATCCTTTTTATCCTAACTTCAAATTTTCTTACTTTTAGGCTTTGTATTTGATCCTAACTGGTGCATTAGTGTAGTTCTGTGCAATAATTAATATTTTATACTATACTTCCTGTTAATGGCCAAAGTTTGTTAAGGGGCAGTTTTAACAATAATTATTTAATCTCCCTGTCTAGGCAAAATCCTCTTATCCTCTCTTTCTGCTTCTTCATTAGCAGCTCGCTTCTCTGCATGCATAATTGCTTTGTACTTCACCTTCCAACGTTAATACACATTGATATTTTTTATTTATTTATTGTCACATCAGAATTACAACCCTAGAGTCAGGGACCCATTTCCAAAAGCTCCACATCATATTACAGAGTAAGACACGTTCATATAGCTTATATACAAGAGATATTAAAAGACAAAAACAGTACAGTGCACTAAGTATACAAAGACAGTAGTGCAAATCTGATATTACATAATTGGATCTTTATGACGGTCATTACCAGTGGCAGGATAAGCCTTGCAGTCTGACATTATGTTTAGTACATGCAGATAACAGATGATGCCAGTGCACAAATTGATACATCCCAACAGAACTGGCACTCCCTCTTCTCCAATGTGAACAATTAAAAGCTAAATGAAGGGGCTCCAATGACAGCCATATTGACAAACTCTATGAATTCATAAATATTAAAAAAAAAAAAATCTCTTTTACAGAGTTGTTTTTACACATATAATTACATATAGCTTGGTAATAAAAATGACAGGATGCATTTGGTTGCCCAATTATCATTTTTTTATTTCCTTTCCTCTTTAAACCATTTAAATAATGGCACAAGAGCAGTGTCAAAAAAGTGGCAGTGAGTCCGTACAGCGGTACATGTAAATATGAATACAAAATCATTTACAATACGTTGCATATGAGAGCCTAAGGTATTTTGTTTTACTGTATGTATGGGCTCCTAATCAAGTGTGAACAAGAGTATCATCACACATCAGAGGAGACAGACGGACCACTTTTAACACAAAATTCAAGGTTCCCAGAATCAGGAATAGCCCAGATACAGTTTATGGGTTGTGACTCCTCCAAGGGACTGTGGTAGTTCTCATTCATTACACAACAAGTAAGGTCGTTTCCTGCATGGTACTAGAACTAATTTTGCTCAGGTACTTTTGGTATGACCTTCACCCATGAAAATATGTAAGGACACATACATGCCATTTTTCTGTTAACACCTGATCATAATTTAAAATAAAAAAGCAAATAGGCATTCATCAGGTACATATAATATTTGTTTTTGCCAGAATTAATACGTTCAATGGGGTTTGAATAAAATATCAGTTTTCAGAAATATAGTTTTGAAATTGTGCAAGCATGGAGGAAAGAGGCACTTAAACCCAATTGAAGCAGACATGATAAGTCTCTAGCAAATGCAATCTCTGAGCTGTGTAAAGGCAGTATTGCTTTTCAAATTGTAAACCCATAATTGGTCTTCATCAAGGGCTGGGTATCTGCAGCTCAGAGGCACTGGTTTGTTGATTTCAAACATCTAACTCATATTCAATGGGTCTATGCAACCAGAGTAGTATTATGCTTGTGCATCTGTGATAACTGTTTGGAAGTCTGCACTTTCTATTCCACTGGAAATTGTTACCCTGTCGGGGTACTGAAGGCAAAGAACCCTCAAAGAGGGTGTACACCCCTAGAGTAGCCATGGGAAAGATTATCTTGGCTAAAGGTACCTTAGGAAGGAGCCTCAAAAAGAACATTTAGCAGCAGACATTAACTATAAGGCAGAGAAGCAGACTGACAGTAATGAATCAGTTTGATGAAACACAAATGATATGCACAGGTTACCAGGATTGCACTTGATGACATCAGTGGACTTCCTAAGGAAAGAAGGAACAATGAGTAGAGCCACCATCCATTCCCATCCAACAGCAGAAACTCTACGCAAGGAAACTGAGTGGGAGCAGAACCCCAAGGCAGGAGGAGGAAAAACAACCTCTGAGGCACTCCAGCCGGCCTCCTGACTAAAACAAATCTGGTGAACCAGAGGCAGTTGTAGGGAGAATAGCTTTTGAAGGTACCACAGTGATGCCATAGCCAAAGGAGTGCTCTTGGGCTGTAAGGGCTCTACCCCACGGCAGCTGAAGTTTTAAATTCTGCATCAAGAGGTACACCATGTGACTGCATGCTAAAGCCAAGGACATTCCCACTATGGGACAGATGATAAGGACTTGGGGAAGGAGGAAGGACTGACATATTGATTTTTTTCTACCTTTCTGCACCTTTGAGCAGCTTCACAACCCATATGGGATGGGTATTGAATAGAATAGAGGTTGGGAGAGAAACCAGAGCTTTTCTGGGGGTTAAGAACTTCAGACAGGGAAAGAAAAGTTAGTAACTGGGTGGATTTAAGTCCAAATCTGATGTACTGCTCTGGGGTATAGACAGATGAATATATACATGAACATTTTCCTGAATTGCATGTAATTTTTAGTCACAACGAATACATTTTACCTTTTAGAGACATTCCAGACATGCCAGAGCTTGCTACCTAAGGGCTAACTAGCACCTGGCCTTCACTGGTTGTTGGCTTCCCCGTGAAATCTGAAATGGTGCCAATGCCATAAAGTCTAAATTTACAGGACATCCTATGTGTGGGCAGCATGTTGTCCATGAAGGATGGATGAGGGGCAGAGCAGTTTTCAGGGGTAAAATGAAGTCTGTCCCTTGCATTCAGGGGCAGCTGAGCAATATGGTATGCACAGACTATTGGAACCCCACTATAGTCAGGCTTATTCACCCCCCTCCAGTGATGCTGACTTACACATCCCCATGCTCAGGCACTTTATGACAGGAAAAGGAAGAGTGAGGTTGTTCTTATTTAAATGAATGGGGTATTATGTTACTATTTTATACACTATTAATGGAGGGCTGAGATTAATGAAGTCCACCGCTTGACGAACAAGGGTCCTGTTAGTAGAACATTGGCCTTCATTATTCTCCAACTGGCCATCATAACATATAAAATAGTAATAAAAATAACTCCATTCATTTCAAGGGGGTCTGCTCCAGCACTCTGACCCATGGAAATCATTTCTTATAGACTTCTGCTTCTGGTGCCCTAGTACTCAGGTAAGAGACTTTTGACTTACATCTGTACTTGGTGTATTGGCTGTAGCAGCATGACCGCACTCGCTACAGAGTGTGTGAATTGGGGGGGCATGCCATGTGGGTGGGTGTAGAGTTATTGCTATTTTTGTGCTTGCCCCTTAAAGTCTGTTTGCATGGAAGCATTCAAAACTATGCAGTGAAAATAGTAGGAGTACAGGCCAGACAGAAATAATTAAGTAGTTTTGTGGGTAAGTGTGTGTATCTGGTGTGGGAAGAACCACATGTGTTTCCATTGGTATGTGTGCTACAGTTCAGCTGTGCAGCTGAGATGAGGGACAAGGAAACTAAAAAGCATAACAATGGCTATAAGCATGTGGAATGCATGCTGATGTATGCAGATATGTATTGAAGTACAAGTGAGATGTATTTGTGCAGTCAGTATAGTTTAGTGGTTAAGGGCACTGAACTGCAAACCAGGAGACCTGGAGACCTGAAGACTTGGGTTTGAGTCTCATGAATCCCCACTTGAGCGTGGTGTAATCCTGAGCAAGTCACTTGACTTTTATGTGTGCAGTTATTAGTGACCACTTGCTTTTTACAAGCATGTCACATGCATGCAGTCTGTTCCAAATTAACATAAAAAGCATGCTTTCTGGTATCCCGTGATGTTGGCAACTATGATTGGGCACCTGCCAAAAGGGTAACACAATCATGGCACCTGTGGATCTGGCAATTAGGGAAACTGGGTGACTGGATGGTGGGGGTGTGCGAAATAGCAACTGGATGTCGCTATATGTCTACGCGTGCGGGTGGTGGGGGAGCAAGCATGCCGAGTGTGAGCTGAGAGGTGATGGAGGAGCTGTAGGGGTGGCACTGTGGTGAGCTGCCAAGCTGCATTGTGGGGTTGGGGGTTTGTCCACTTTGGCGGCGGGTATGGTGCTGAGTTCAGGTCCAGGCATGGGTACCTTTTGTTGCACCTGACCAGAGTTTTTTTATCCTGAGTTGCACCCCCAACATGCACCCCCTGGAGTTGAGAATCTTTAAGTAGGGGTGCAAAGGCCCTGGGAGTCCATTGCTGAAGAAAACTTTCATGATGTGACTTTGCCTTATGGCTGATCACCGTTATCATATAAAACCATGCTTTCCATATTTGCTTGCTGCAAACACACCACATGCATGCAATCAATTCCAGTTTAACATTTAAATCATGCTTGCAGCATGCATATCATAAGGAAGTTTTATGTGCCAGCATGATATAATTTCATATAATTATTTCTGTTAGAGTGCTGATAAATGGACAAATGGCCACAAAATCCATACAGTGGCTTTATATGAGGTGACGCTAAATGCATTAATTAGGATAGATTAAATGATCAAACATAGGATGACATTTTTAGTCACCAATTATGTAGAACAATGCTTATCAGTCATGTGCCCCCCGTATTCAGATCTAAGTTTCTTCTTTAGTGATATCATGCTAGTCTGATATTTTTAGGTAATGTAAATACATGTATTAAGAACAAATCTGGTTTGTATTAATATATGATTTTTGCAAGTGTGCAGTGAATGGAAGATTTTTGTATATCAGAATAGATGGTTTTAAACAAGTATCATGATATGGAGGGAGAACTACCTGGGAAATTTGTAACACCGTGAAGGGTATTGGTTAGTGGGGATATCACTAGCCTACCAGGCAAAGTTTTAACACTATACAGTGGATCGACTTAGGGAAGGGGGCTGCTAGACTACCAGGAAATTTTGTAACACTATACACAGAATCGGATTAGGGAGGGGGAATCACTAGACTACTGGGAATTTGTAACACTATAAAGAGATTGGGTTAGGAAGGGAGACTGATAGACTACCAGGGAATTTTGTAACACTATAAAGGGGATCGGGTTAGGAAGGTGGGAACCACTAGACTTCCAAGGAATTTTGTAACACTATAAAGGGGATTAGTTTAGGAAGCCTTCAGGAGATTTAATTTTATAAATATCTTATAAATATGATGATGGGACACATTCTTTGGTTTCAGTTTATTTTTCATACTGGAAAGGCATATGAGCAAACAATTGCCCATGTTCACAAGCATCCAGTTTAAGACATACAGACAGATAGAATTACAGAATGCAGAGGCAAGTCCATATTATAAACAAAGTAGAGCAATTTCATATATGAATGACTTGAAGGTACTAAACAAAGTGCCATCGTACAGTACATAATACATTATGCTACAGGCAAGGGGTAATGGGGTCCACATATACATAAATAGCCAGCCACTTGGGGATGGAGACAGGTCCAGTCACTTTGGTGGAAGTGATAAGTTTGAGCAGCCAGTGAGAATAATCTAGACATGGGGCAATTGTATCATAAAGAACAGGAAAGGTGTTTTCTTAGGTTGTACTAAAAGAAGCTGCAGAGGGACACTGGACAGAGATGGGGAGATTGTTGAAGAATTTGATGCCCTTATAGGAGAAGGTGTTTTAGTCTTGGGTAATGTGACAGAAAAGGAAGGAGAAGGTTGAAGAGTGCCTGGTGGTCTTTGAGGGAGAAGACTTGGGGAAGAGGAGATAATGATGCTATGGAGAAGTTCCAGACAAGTTTATGGAAAAAGGTCAGGATTTTGCTATCAAGCCTGTCCGGGGGCAGTAGCAAGTCTGCAAATGTCGCAATGATCGGTGAGTCTAGGGAGGCCTGTATCAAACAGAATGACATTGTGGTATGTGCTCTGTAGCCTATTGAAATTTATTTGAGAGAGGGAAGGGCAGTAGATTAGAGCTCCATAGTTAAAGATGGGGAGCAGGAATTTGGAAAGTAGGAGTGTCCTGGATTCAGGGTTTAGGAAAGGTCTCACTCAAAATAACAAGCCAAGAATGTTGTGGGCTTACTTAATTATCTGATTAGTGTGAGATTCATAGTTGAGATTGATGTGACAGTCAGAAAGCAGGCCTAGGTATTTGAACTAAGTATTTGAACTCAGTGACACGTTCAATGAAGTTTCCATCTTTGTTCAGGAAGGAGAAATCGAAAGCTGTGGGTTTACTGGTGCTAGGGAAGAAAATGCTTTTTTTTTTTTTTGTTGTACTAGCCTGTTGGCTGCAACCCAAGAGCAGAGCCTGTGGAAGTCAAGCTGGAATTAGTCACATAGGGTAGTGGAGTCCTTGTCTTTGCAGAAGAGAACTGTGTCATCAGCATGCAGTATGAGTTCAGTGTAGTTGTAGATCTTGGGGAAGGAGTTTTCTTCAAGGGAGAAAAGAAGAGGTCCCAGAATGGAGCCTTGGAGAACACCATATTTGATGGGGCATGAGTCAGAAACAACACCTTCTATCATTGTTCTGTTGGATTTATGGCTTAGGTAATTGTGAAACCTTTTGACAACATTGGGGGAGAAATTGAGACTAGAGAAGGAGGAGAGGAGAACCTTGTGGTCAACAAGGTTAAAGACTTTAATGAGGTCCACAAACACAGAGCCAGTGAAAAGGACTTCATCATTGGCTTTATCAATGAAGTGAATGAATTTGATCAGTGCTGTCTCAGTGTTGGGCTGGCCCTAAAACCCATACTGCATCTCTGTAAGCAAATTGTTTTTATCAAGACATTCAATCATTTGGCCAGGATGATTTTTATCAATAATCTTGGACAGAGGAGCTAGGAGGAAATGGACCTGTAGTTGGTAACATCATTTTGGGTCCAGATTTCTGAGGGGTTTGATGGTGGCGCACTTCCATTTGAGGAAAAAGAACCAGTAATGGAGGGAGTAGTTAAAACTGTTGGTTAGTGGAAGTGTGATGGATTCACAGACCAGTTTAAGGATGCGGTAGTCAATGTTGCCTCTCTAAGACCTGGCCTGGGATCATCCATTTTAATAAGTCTAATCACCTCCTGGGAAGTGGAGTAACAGAAGTAAAAGCAGTGGTGGGGTTTGAGTAAAGGGTGACTGGGAGGGTCCAGGTCAGGTGGAGAGTTGGACTTTTACTTGTCTAGGTCAACAAAGCAGGGGTTGAAAAGTGTGGGTTTGCCAGGGATCAGTGGCTAGTTGTCCCTTGGAGGAGAAGTTAATTATCAGTGATTTCACCTCTCCCAGTGAGGTTGTTAAGGAGCTTCCAAATGTGCTTAGGGTTGCACCTGGAACATCTGTGTTTTTCTGTGAGGAAGTTGATTTTAGCCAGTGGACTGCGATTTACAGCTATTGCAGAGTGTTTTGTACTGTTGTAGTAGGTTGGGTAGCTTAAGTTTTCTGTATTTTTTACCAGGCCCAGTCTCATTTCCTCATAAGTTTATGGAGACCAGAGGAGATCCATTTGTGGCTGTGCCCTTTACCCTAAGTTTTGTAAGTGGAATGAGGGTGTCACAGATGGCAAGGAAGTTTCTACTGAATATGTCCAGAGTACTGTCAATGTCATTTATGGATTCAGGAAAGGACCAGTTAGAAGCGAATTCTTCAGTGTTGAGTTTTCAGTTGTCTAGAGTAAATATATTTGTGATCTCTATAGGGTTTTTAGCTGACCAGCAGCAAAAAACAGTGCAGTGGTCACTTATGGAGCCAGGTAGGACCCCAAGTCAGTTACATGGGAAGAGTTTGAGACAAGTATCCAATCCATTACTGATTCATACCCTGTCCTATAGTTAGTGTCGGAGGCGGTAATGATAAACTGGTGAAGGCTGTTGCTGGCAGTGGTTTCTTTGGCAATGTTGGACTCAGAGGACTGCCAGATTAGGCTGAAATCACTGAGGATTATCCATTCCCTTCCACAAGGGAGGGAGTTTTTAATGTTGAGAAATGCATCAAGATCAGCTAGGGGTGTGCCAGGAGGGGGGTAAATAGGTCACACTAAGGGTGATTATGTTGTTTTTGCAGAGTAGGAGGAGATTCACAGACAGGGATTTGAGGCTGGATGTTGCAACTGGTGTATCAAATTCAGAGGCTGAGAGGTGATTAGCAATTCAGAAGAGGCATCTGCTCCCCTTTTTCCCATGGCTGTCCCTTCTGAAGAGGGAGTACCCTTTGAGACCGATTTCATTGATGGGATCTTATGAGTAAGCCTGTGTCTTGGTGAGGGCAATAATATTGAAGTAATTGGCAGAGAGCAATGGTTGTAGCAGTTTTTTCTGATACTCTCAGGAAGTTAAGGTGTGCAATCTTGAGCAGGCTGGTATCCTGTGGGGGGGGGGTGGCTGGGGATGTCAGAGGCTTCCTGCAGTGATCTGGGTTTGGGTGAATGGACCCAGAGGTTAGGAGGAGAAGCAGGAGGAGTCTTCTGTGTTTGTTGTAGGCATTAATTGAGATCTTAGGGGATCTGAGATTAATGTGGTAGCATAGAATTACAAGTTGAGAGTGGCTGGAGGGGGTGCACTCATGGAGGAGGCAGAGGAAATGTAAATAGCTGACAAGGGTAGGGGTGCTGCCAGAATGGAGTCTGCTGGGCTCTGGGGGTTAAAGGAGGGCAGAGGTAAGGAACAGGTGAGGTGATAGAGCATGTAGGTAATTCAGAGTTGATAAAGGTGCAGACGCAACATTGCTGGGAAGGAAAGACAGGGAGTGCAAAGATGAGAGAGGGGGTTCCGATTTGTGTTCAACAGGAATAATTAGCAAAAGTGGAGTAGCAGTGATATGCACTAAGTGGACCAGGTTCATGATGATGATGATGGTGAGAGAGTAAAACCAGGCGGAGGGGGGTAGATTGTTGCTGTGATTTGCTGTACAGGGAGAGTCCTCAGTCAGAGATCTCCGGTGGGAGCAGTGAAGGGGGATTAAAATTGATGGGGCTAGAGGGGGTATAATTGGAGTCACATGGCCTGGGAGGGAGGATGGAGGGTGGGAGGGTATATCCTTTTTATGGCAGCCCAAGCGGCCCCGAGATCTGAGAAAGCAGCTGTACCTGGTGATCCTTTCCCTGAAGATCTATTGGGGGAAGGTGGGCAAGAGACCCAGACTTTTCTGTGATTTGGTCTAACCGGGAGTGGTGCAGAGGGGCTGTGAAGAGAATACAAATGAAGTGAGAGAAACATACAAGCCCAGGGTGTCACAGTGCAAAAAAATCAATAGCTGTCTGCTGACAGAAGACAAAAGCTGCCCTTAAGGTCAGCACTGATGGGGTGGGGTCACAAGGCTAGGCAGAGACCTCAGTGGATGGAAGGGAAACCCCGTGGGCCACAAGTAGGGGAGGAGGGAGGACCAGGGACTAAGGGGCCTGTTTGAACTCTGACAGAGGTACAGGTTTCCACCCTTCCTTCAGCTGTTTTAAATTCTCCAATCGGGCACAGTGCAAGCAGCAGGTAAATACAGTGTTGCCACATACACAGGTCTTGCAGCAAATGGATAACAACATCTACCTAGGCTACTGCTTTTTTAAGGTCATGCACTTTTTCAGATACACAGATCTTGCAGTAAGCAGCTAACATCTACCGTGGCTACTGCCTCATTGATGGTACACTCAAACAGCTAAGACCGTTGATTACTGCAAATGATACAACCCTGCACAGTTTCCAATGCTGCAGTCACTGTTTTAACAGGGAATAGGGCTAATCCAAACTGTGCTGCCCTGCTTAATCTACCAGGTCACTGGTTCTCACTAAATAGCAATGCAGTTCAATTGGCCCACCTTACACAGAGATTATGGAACACTGATGCCTCCAACTCATGGGAGAGAGGAAAGAGGTAGCCTGTTACTGTCGGAGTGCTACCATGGGAGTCTTCCACTGGGGAGGGTGGCACTGGAGCCCCGACAGCTGAGAAAGCAGCAATGCCTGCTGATCCTTGCCCCAGAGTTCTATTGGGGAGAGTGGGTGAGTGGATCCCCGGAGACCCAGACTCTTGTGTTTGGGTCTGCCCAGGGAGTGGTGCAGAGGGGCTGGTGATCCTTGCCCCAGAGATCCATTGGGGGAGAGAAGGTGGATGAGTAGAGCCCCAGAGATCTAGACTCCTTCTGTGCTTGGGTCTGGCTGGGGAGTGATGTGGAGGGGCTGGTGATCCTTGCCCCGGAGGTCCATTGGAGAGGGCAGACAAGTGGAGCACCTGAGACTCAGACTCCTTCTGTGCTTTGGTCAGGCTGCAGAGTGGTGTGGAGGAGCTGGCTATCCTTACCTCGGAGATCCATTGGGGAGGGTTGGTAAGAGCCATGGAGACCGGCTACCTTCTGTGTGTTTATCTGGCCAGAGAGTGGTGAGGAGGGCTGGCTGATACTTGCCCCAAAGATCCCTTGGAGGAGGGCAGACGTAGAGCTCCAGAGACCCAGACTCCTACTGTGCTTGAGTCTGGCCAGGGAGTGGTGGAGGGGCTGGTGATATATTTGCCCTGGAGATACATTGGGGAGGAGGTAAGTAATGCCCTAGAGACCCAGACACCTTCTTTGCTTGGGTCTAGCCATGGAGTGGTGAAGAGAAGCTGGTTATCCTTGCCCAAGAGATTCATTGTGGAAGGGCTGGCAAGTAGAGCCCTGGAGACCTGGACTCCTTCTGTGCTTTGGTCTAGCTGGGGAGTGGTGCAGAGGGGCTGATCATCGTTGCCTCAGAGATCCAATAGGTGAGGGCAGGCGAGTAGAGCCTGGAGCCCCAGACTCCTTCTATGCTTGGGTCTGGCTGAGAGTGTTGTGGAGGGTCTGGCAATACTTGCCCTGGAGATCCATTAGGGAGGGCGGGTGAGTAGAGCCCTGGAGCCCCAGTCTCCTTTTGTGCTTGGGTCTGTATGGGGATTCTTTTCTCCAGTTAATTTTAAAACAAACAACTAGTATGGATTTACTTGAAGCTTAATTTTTTCAAATAAATAATTTTTGTTCCATTACTTGAAATGTTAAAAGATCATAAAATGTGTGTGCGGGGGTGGAGAAAAGAGTTTCATTCACAATTTTATTAACAGACTCACAGGAGCACAGTCTTTCTCAGTTGTACTGTATACAAAACCATGAAATGCTGTCAGGCTCATAACGGCTTGTGGACTCAGTGTTTTAGGTATTTTTGATTTTATTGCCAGAATGAGGTACTGTACACCATAACTAGCTCCTGCTCCACTTGTTTGTGCTAAAAGATCTGTGTCACAATCTCTATGATGTGAATGCTTTTCATAAAGACTTAGAAAGCGGCAGAATATATACAGAGATGGGACCAGGTTCACAAACTGACATATTATTGATCTTTATATCTTACAGTGTCCCAGAACTGCAACCTGATGCCAACTGCAGGTTAATTCTGATGAGGAAATTCTATTTACACTTCAGGCACACAGTATTGTTGTGATGGCTCATGGGTGCCATCCTGTGGATGTGTGAGGAAGTACATTTAAACAACTGCTATAATCCAGCATTCCACACCATGGTTGTGCTCTACTGTCTCTTTACTGCACTGCACAGAGTGGTACCGAACTGTATACTGAGTTACTGGTGAACGTTTGTATAACTACCACTGTATATAAATTTCTCACTTCTGGAAATTCTGTCCCAAATCAGGAATCAATAATAGAAAAATAGAAACATAGAAATTGTCAGCAGATAAGGAACGCCAGGCTCATCCTGTCTGCCCATACCCCTTAACTTTTTAAAGTGTCTGCTGACTTTATTCATTTCCGTAGCTGATTTTTCCCTCTTCCCTATTATTCCTTTTTGCCTATCCCATGCCTGTTTAAAGCCCTGCACTGTGCTGTTTCCCACCACCTCCTGTGGCAGATCATTTCATACCCTTATTACACTTTCTGTGAAAAAGAACTTCCACATCCCCTTAGTCGACCCTCCTTCTAATCTCATGTCATGACCCCTAGTTTTATTATTTGGCTTCAGATGAAAGATGTCTGCCCCTTTACTTTATTTATGCCACTGAGATATTTGAATGTCTCAAGTTAACCTCCTCTCCCTCCTTTGCTCTAGGGTATACATATTGAGTTCCTGTAATCTGTCCTTGTATGCCTTCTGTTGTAGTCCCTGTACCATCTTTGTTGCCCTCTCTACACTGTCTCCATCTTGTTGATGTCTTCAGCAGATGCAGCCTCCAAACTGCACGCAGCATTCCAAATGGGGTCTAAGCAGTGTTTTGTAGAGAGGAATGCTATACCCCTACTAATACACCCAACATTCCTCTAGCCTTCACTACTGCCTTTGTGGTCTGCTTGGATGCCTTTAGGTCATCTGTAATGATGACTCCAAAGTCTCTGTCTTCCTAATGACTGATAGCAACTCACCCCCAAATTATAACTTGCTTTAAGGTTCCACCTACCCACGTGCATGATTTTGCACTTCTTTGCATTAAACCCATTGCCAGTCTTGAGACCATCTCTCAAGTTTTCCAGATCATTCCTCATCCTTTCCACCACCTCTGGAGTATCTGCTCTGCTGCAGATCTTGGTGTCATCTGCAAACAGGCAAACCTTTCCCTGCTGTCCATTTGCAATGTCACTGATGAAGACATTGAAGAAGATGAGCCCCAGAACTGATCCCTGAGGCACTTTCACTGATGACCCGCATCTCCTCAGACTGTGAACTGTTAACCACCACTTTTTGTTTTCTGTCCCTTAACCAGTTATCCACCCAGTTTATCAGTCTTTGGCCCTCCAAGACTACCTAGTTTGTTTACCAGTCTTTATGTGGAACAGTATTGAAGACTTTGCTGAAATCAAGGTAGGTGACATCAACTTCACCCCCTTGGTCTACCTCCTTGGTCACCCAGTGAAATAAATCTATTAGATTAGTCTGACAGGACCTTCCCTCTGTAAAACCATGCTGTCTTGGATCCTGTGCTCCTATGGCTTCCAGGTGTTCCACTATCCTTTCCTTAAGAAGTGACCCATAATTTTACCCACAACTGATGTGAGACTGAGGCCTGCAGTTGCCTGCTTCTTCCCCTCTGCCACTGTTGTGCAAAGAGATGACATAAGCCCTTATCCAGTCATCTGGTACTTCTCCTGTGCTTAATGACTTGCTAAACATTTTAGTTAGTGATTCTGCTAGATCTTCTCCCAGCTCCTTTAGTATCTTTGGATGAATGCCATCAGGCCCCATAGCTTTATCAACATAAATCTTATCAGGCTCCTCCAGGACCTTCTCCTTCATGAAAGGACCTATGTTCACCTCTGTCTCTCCCTCCCTATGTATTTGGTACCAGGTTTTGGGCCCTTTACATCCTTTTCAGCAGTAAAGACTGTGCAGAAATGTCTATTAAGGATAGAGGCCTTTGCCCAGTCCACCTCCTCATACTCCCTTATCCCCTGAGTTTTGCAATACCCTCTAGACTTTTCTTCTTCACTAATGTACTGTAGAATGACTTGTCTCCTTTCCTCACTGTTTGAGCCATTGTTTCCTTGGTGTAGACCATTGTGCCCCTTACTACTTTCCCAGCTTCTCTCAGACATTTTAGATACTCCTCCCTATCATTGTCACTTTACATTCTCTTATATTCTCTTACATTCTCTGGAAGTTGTAACCAAATTTAAATATCTGGGTATCTGGATCAACAATAAATTATCTTTCAATGACCACGTCGAAGATGTCTCTAGAAGGTTAAAAGCAAGGTTAGGTTTCTTCTACAGAAATAGGCCCCTTTTCCCCCTTGAAACTCGAAACAAGCTTGTACAGGCAACTTTTCTCCCCCTACTCGACTATGGTGATGTAATCTATTCCTCCACCACTATTGCAAATCTAAGTAAACTGGACATCCTTTATCACCATGCGTTACAGTTCATTACCAACTCCCTTACCATTCTCATCACTGTGACTTATATGCAGCTGTTGGTTGGACATCCCTTACTACTAGATGCCTGCTCCATGCTGGGCTCCTGCAGAAATGTAAGCTATCTCTCTTCCTTATTAGTATCTCACATAGTGTATACTCATTAAGAAAATCTGACTTTATTATGCTTGACATACCAAGGACGCTGGACCTCTTTGGTAAACGTGTTATTGCATATGCCCTTCCTCCATTTGGAACCAATTACAAACCATACTGAAACTAACTAGCACAGTTTCAATAAACTTCTACAAATCGCTAAGTTCAGCCAAAATAAAAGACACCTGTAACTGTCATTAAGTCTCTTCCTTCCCCATGTATGCCATATTTATCCACTGGTAAGGTATAATTGATTTGTGGTATTAACTGCTTTCCCTTCCCCTTCTACTCCTGGCTTTATCTATGCTTACGCTGCACTGCTACTCTATCAAATCACTCCTCCCCCCATATCAGTTGTAGTCTGTTGTTTGTTCTAGCTGCCAAAATATATGTATTGCACAAACCAGTCATCATGTTTCATTTATCAGTATGCAACCTGTAAGTCGCTTCCCTGTGTCATATTAATGTTTACCACCTGCGGTCACCCTATGTGGTACCCTTGTATGTATATCCAGCCTGTATCATGTAACATGCATTTCATGTATATACTGTTATTACCTATCTATGTTTGTACTTTAAGTGTTTATTTCACAGGACCTCCTTGTGAATGAGCTTGCTCAATGGAGTTTTCCTGCAATAAACTTGAACTTGAACTTGAACTTATATTTCTTGAAAGTCACCCTTTTAGCTCTGACCTTCTCTGCCACTGATTTCAAGAACCATAGCAGTTTTTCTGTCTTTGTTTTCTCTTCTCTCCTAACACATTGGCCTGTTACCTCAATTATTGCTTTGCTGATTAGCGCCAATTTCCCCTCCATGCCATCTCCTGCATTTCTTTTTGTCAGGGCTTCCTTAACCTTCTCACCCATCTTAACAAAGTCAGTCCCCAGAAATCTAAAATTATTGCCTTTGAATGATGCGCTTGTGTTCCTGTGGCCAAATTGAAGCATACCATGTGATGGTCACTGGACCCCAACTGTCCCTCAACCTAGAGATCTGTGATTCTTTCACCATTTGTCAACATGAGATCTAGGATTGCCCTGTCTCTGGTGGGCTTTTACACCAGTTGTATGAGGCCCTCCCCCTGCATGGAATCTACCATGTCCTGTGTCCTGGCTAATGCACCTGTTGGTATTGACCAGTCTGCATCTGACATATTCAAATCTCCCATTAGCAGAATCTCTCCCTTTGCCATCATATTTTGTATTTCCTCTATTACTAATCTGTCCACTCTTTCCCTTGGTCTGGAGGACTGTAGACCACCCCTGTATGTATGGCTGTTCCATTTCCTCTTTCAGGGTGACCCACAACTGTTCTGCTTCCTCATGCCTGCTTTGTATTTTGGTCGCTTTCATCTTCTTTGACATAAAAGGTTATCCCCTCCATTCTTACCTTCCCTATCTCTTCTAAATAATACATATCCTGGTATATTAGCCTCCCATTTGTGGTTCTTGATGAACCATGTCTCTGTAATGCCTACTATGTCCAGTTTAGCCTCTGCTATTGTAGTACCCAGGTCTGGGACCTTGTTTCCATTCTGCAGACATGTGTATTAATTGTCCATGTGTTAGATGGTGGTTTGCTAGCTAAAGGGTGACATTTGTGTTCTTCCCTATGCATTGTAGGGGTGCCAGACTTATTTCCCTTTTAGTTGGAGTCAATGACTTACTGAAATGCTGTACCAATGGTGGATTGCTAACTAAGGAGGAGGTGCTTTTCTCCCATATGACGGAATAGATGCTGGACCCTCTCCCTTGCTAGTTTTAATGCACTGCAAGAACATTGAACTTCTGCCCTAATGCACTGATTCCTTCCCTAGTCAGGTGCAGGCCATCAAACCTAAAGAATTTCCTCTCCTAGAACTTTTGCCAATCACCTTCCAATTTGTGTCCCATCTTGTGACATCATTCATTGAGCAAAGTGTTCAGCTCCCTATGTCTCCTTCCCTGATCTTCCACTTGTCTGAACCCCTTTCCCAGAGGCAGAATCTCAAAGAATGAGATGCTGGATGAAATGTTAGCCAAACATTCACCAAGTCTGGTCAGGTTCCTTGGTTTCCTGTACTGTCCGCATGGAGAGATTGTTTGTTCCTATGTGGATTAAAACACTGATATTTTCTCTGGTATTTTGTATGATTTTAGCAATGCATTCAGTGTCTCTCCATTTGGATGTTCCTGGGACACTTCTTACCATTACTTTGGCTGAAGGTGGGCATCAGCTCTCGAATCATGGAATTGCCTATGATCAAAAGTTTTTTGTAGTTTTATTTATCTGTTTTAGTCTGTTTTGTTTTTAATGCATTGTTTTATGTGATTGTTGTTGCCGTTCTGCACCACCTATTTCCACTGTGTTTGTTTTTGAGTTAGTGGCACAAATCTGTTTGTTGTTTTATTGAATTACTGTAGGTGCTGCTTTGGTGAATGTTATTAAGGGGCACATGGTTTACCCCTTTTACCACTTGCCAACCTCCAGGACCAACTCCCTTGTGGACAAGGTGATCAGCTTGGTGCTGGGATCGCTGGTAATAAACTACTGCTGCTCCCACTGCTACTATGTTATTTAAGTCACTCTCTCACTCTGTGTTGTCAAGCACTTTAGTACTCACAACTACTAAGCACAGTGTAAAATTTCTCCTTCTAGAAATTCTCTCCTAAACCTGAAATCACTGATCCTATCAATAAACCGCTGCTGCTGCCACTGCCCCTGCTACTAGACTGTTTAATTCACCCTCTGAGATACTCTGTGTTGTCAAACACTTTAGTATACACACCTGCTGAGCACAATATGTACATTTCTTACTTTGGGAAATTCTCTAAAATCTAAATAATAAAAAGGAGCTCCTGAGGGAGTTTGATCACTTTGCTATAACCCTCTAGAGGATCTGTTTGAACCTGTTCCTTGGCTCCTTAGACATTTATTGCTCCATTTATGCCAAAATTATATTCAAACTGGGAAGACATTAACAGGTAATTGCAGTACTTTGCATGGAAGAAGATGCAGACTTCTGTTCTCTTTATGCAGCAGCTTATTTTTAACCATTTCTTCTTACTGTGTTTCTGTTTTAAGGTATTTTCACTATGGCGTATAAAATTATGTTGCTGCATAGAACCAACCTGTATTTTGGGGAAATTAGCAATTTTTCCAACCATGGAAGATGAGTATTTTTGGTGGGTCTAATTTGAAAATTTTGTAGATGTCAAACTAACTGTTTTCTGTTACTCTTGCTCTAATTTCAGGTAATTTTCAGTAGGTGTCTTCAGAAATGTTATCTGGGTGGAAAACATGACAATAGCTTGATTGCTGAAGGAGGAGACAGCAGCACAGGAGACCTGTGAAGGCAAGTCAAGATTATTTAGACTGAAGTACCCACTCTGGTGGTGGCCACATGGTCAAGCAATTGTCAACTCCTGTCTTACTATACCTGTCACCTGTGAAGAAAAAGAGAAATTATTTTGTCTCACTTGGCCACTGTGGTGGACAAATAGTATAGTTGTCATTGACTCTCATCTTACTATACCTGTTATCTGTGAGGAAAAAAGATAAATTATTTTGCCTCATTTGGTCACTGCAGTGGGTGCACAGTATAGCCATTGTAGACGTCCTGTCTTACTATACCTGTCACCTGTGAATAGCAAGCATTTGTCAAAGCCGAATGTTGTCTTGCTGGCATTGGCATTGGCATTGGTAGTGCAGATGTTAGAGATGCATAATAGGAGTGGCAGTGAAGTACTGAACTGACGGCAACCCCACACCCACCCTGTAGAGACTGACAGGTGTTGGGGTGTGCCTTTTGGTTGTCAGCTATAACGCTCATGCCATTTTACCTCACCCTACCCTGTAGACACTGACAAGTGTTGTGGTGTGCTTTGGGGTCCTTGGGCATTATACTTCCCCATTCCATAAGGAAATACACTGAGGTGGGTGCAGTATATGAGAAGAGGTGAATTTTGTGGCTGAACACTCCAAGGCACACCTCAGTGCCTGTCAGTGGCTGCAGGGTGGGGGTGGGGTGGAATGGCAGGAGCATTACAGCTGATGATCCCAAGTCAGACCCCTGATGTCTGTCAGTTTCTACAGGGTGGGGTATAACAGTTGGAAACACTAACACCGTAGGCATGTGTTGGTATTTTCACTTCAAATTATCAGCATGGGCTTTTTATGACCCCACCTCATGAAGAGCAGCAGTATCAGTTTGTTTGCCAAAAGGTGATTTTGAACAGCAACTGTACCACTTGGCTTCACAGGTATGTAAACACATTTTAGGCATGATGTAAAAAATGACAACTGTATTGTTCATGAGGAGGTGTAAATAAATGGCAACGCTGGAAACATCTGCAGTGAAAATATGAAAATTGGTGAAGTCATGAGTGTGTATAGAACTGCACAATGCATGTCCATAACCCAATTATTTGTTTTTTAACCACATTTTCAACATAGGCATTTGGGACCTCTCCTCATGAACAGTGGCACTGTGATTTTCTTAATCTGTCCCAAAAGTTGATCTCCCACACCAATCATGCCATTGTATGCCACAGGTGCAAAAACACATTTCAGGCAGGATGTGAACAATGATAGCTGTACTTTTCATAAGGAGGTGTGAAAAAATGCCAGTGTTGAAAATCTGGCATGAAAATATTGCAAATTTTTGAAGTTACATGGGTGCATGGAAACTGCACAACACATGCTTGTAACACAGTCATTTTATGAACTTTCATCACCAAATTTTCAACATAGGCATTTTAGGACCTCTGCTTATGAACAGTGTCACTGTCATTTTGTCAGACTGTCCCAAAAAATGAATTCGCACAGTGACCACGGTGCCGGAGGTGCAAAACACATTTCGCCAGGATATGTAAAATGACAGCTGTACTGTTCATAAAGTAGTGTGGGAAATGGCAATGTTGAAAATCTGGAGTGAAACTATTACAGATTCATGAAGTTACGAGCATGCGGTAAGCTGCACAATGCATGTTTGTAAAATAAAATTGATTTGCCACTAAATTTGTAACATAGGATTTTTGAGAATCCCCCTCATGAACAGTGGCACTGTCATTTCATTAATTGGCCCAGAAAGGTTATTCCATGCAATGACCATGAAATCACATTTAGGGACCAAATAACGCAATGACAATGACTGAATTCATGAGGAGGGTTCCCAATAATCCCAAGTTGAAAATTTGGTGCCAAAATTCCCCAAAATGGCAGAGATATGCACCAAAGTTGAAAAAACCCTATTTATGCCATTATACAGTTTACCAGCATTTCTTCAGTTTGCGATTGGCTTTGAAGAGTGCATACATGTTCCCGGTCCACCAAAGATCATCGCAGACTGGGCTCTGGAGGTAAGTATGGGGTGTGGAGGTGTGGGGAGGTGAGGGACTCAGAGGGTGGGTGCAGGTTGAGGGTGGGAGCAGGACAGTCATCAAGGGACCATTTTCTGATTTACAGGTTTAAAAAAAAACATTGCAAGATTTTTTTTTACAAGGGCAATTGGCATGCTTGGGCTCCCAGTGTGTCACTCGAGTGTTTTTGGGGGGTGTTGTAGCCAACGGGGGATTGGTCACCCCCGTCGGCACAAACCAAGGTGAAGGGGGGACAAGAGCTGAGGAGAAGTGGGCACCCCTTTTGGCACACAACAAATGGGGGAGGACATTATGCCAATGGGGAGTGGGCTCCCCCATTGACAAATTAAAGTGGGAAGGGGGGACTAAAGCTGATGGGGATTGTGCCCCCCATCAGCAAGGAAAGACTGTTGGGGGTGCATGATGCCAAGGAGGTTTGGGCACCCCCTTGGCACACACATGAAATTGAAGGGAAGGGGCATCATGCTGACATGGAGTGGGCTCCCCATCAGCAAATGAAGTGGGTCGGGTCATGCCGACAGGGGGATTGGGCAACCCTGAAGTCAGCGCTCTGCGTGGAGGCAGTCAATGCCACCATTTTTATTGAAGTGCTTCACCAGGAAAGGCACGCCGCTGCATAACGAGCTTGGCTCTCATTGCAGTGGACATTTTCTTAGATCTGGTGGCCAGTTTACATATTGCTGGTGTCAGCACCAGCAGCTGCCTTATTGGGGAATGAGGGACGCACCTATTGATGCGCGCTCTGCATTCGCCCACAGTGACCGCACCTCCAAATCTGCTACTACTGCAATATGTTGGCTGGTGCACAAGCATGAGCCAACATAAAAATGAGAAATTATTTATCTTCCCTTTGGTCACCATGGCACACTGTGTACCTGTGAAAGTGGAGAAAGAAAAAAGCAAATCATAATGATCCTTGCCACTATATTAGTGCTGCTGGCCATGCTGTGTACTGGCTGGTGTGTGTCACTGAGATGGTGTAGGAAGATGTCACTATACTCCTCATTCTTTCTTGAGGGCTGTCTGGCTTTGTGACTGCCTTTGCCAGTCATCCCTGTAAATGGTGAAACCTGCAGTGAAACAAAAGGAAAGAAAGGAAAACATTTTAAAGTCTTTTGTGTGTAGGTGGAAGGCTGATGACTAAAGTCACCCACCACTAGTAAGGATAAGGACTCTGAAAAACAGTGAAAGTGATTTACCATCACTTCAGACAAAGGTAGTCTTTTCTGGGGCTGAAGTCTGGCTCCATTGATGAGCTGGCTGGCTGGAGGGTCGACTTGAGTATCTTGTCATACAGTTCCAGATTGGCTGCTGCGATAGAGTTGTGATTGTACCATCCCCAGTATCAATTCAGGATTTTCTGCAAAGTGTATTAGCTGCTCCAAATGATGTGCATTATCAGTTCCAAATCCAGTAGATATGAACATATGAAAATAGCCAGCAGAGGAAGACCTCCTGTTCTTTCAAATCTGCTCAATATATGATGCAGGGTCCTGGCCTTACAACTTGCTCCAATGACCCTACCCCTGCTTCCCACTCCCATCCCCTCTAACTCCCCTTTCATAGTCACAAGGGTTCTCTGTGCTTGTCCCAGGTTCTCTTGAATGTTTCCACTGTCTTTGCAGCCACAACCTCCTCAGGCAGCTTGTTCCATGTTGACACCACTCTTCTGTAAAAAATGCTTACTGACATCCATTCTGAACACCCCTCAATTTTAGACTGTGACCTCTTATGATGGTGTTGTCACTTCTTCTAAAGAGACCTCCTTTTCAACTCTGTTAACTCCCTTCATGTACTTGAAGGTCTCTATCATATCACCCTCTCCCTCCTCACTTCCAGGAGTACATCCTTAGGGTTCCTAGCCTGTCTTCATACGATCTATCCTGTTGTCCTCTGATCATTTTAGTTGCTCTCCTCTGGACCCTCTGAACCTCTGGAGATGTTATCTCAGAGCGAACACTGTATTCATTTATATGAGTTTTTAAGTCAGGGAGTTTTACGACTTGTAGCATACAATCAAGTCAAACAGCATTCCCTAGAGTCAGGACAATATTTGCATCAGTGAGGAGGCAGTGGCCCATGTTGTTTATGGCTGTGTAGGACCCAAGCAGGCCAGAGGAGGAGTAGTAGTAGTAGGAGGCAGTAGTGTGTCTTTCTGGCTGGAGTAGGCATTGTTTCTAGACATCACATTCAGGTGGTGGAGGCAGGTATTTGATTAAGCGCAAGGAAACACCACAACAGTTGGGGATGGGGAAGAGTAAAATTACTGAAAATTACAGAATTGTGACTTACAAAGTAAAGGATTATATTTATGAGAGGAAATGAGGGAAACAACACATCTCTATGCTTCAACCTCAGCAAGGAAGCAGCCCTTACAGTCTTCCAGACTGGAGAGGTCACCAGATAGGGATTCTTTCTCCATTACTGCTTCATTCACCTCAGACACAGAAGACAATTCTCTAATGCTGACAACACCTTCTTTTCATCTTCACCACTACTACTACCTTCATGTGGTAGGAACATGGATATAATTGTCTTGTGCAGAACGTGTCTCTCATTCATTTTAATAAATGTTAGCATGCCAGCATTTTTTGGTGACGGATTGGTGCACCTGTCCCACACACAGTGGCCACAGGCGAACTGAATGCATGCTCCAAACTGACAATCGAGGGTGGGCAGCTCAGGTATTTCATTGCAACTGAAGTCAGTGCTGGCCACTCAGTTATCTTGCTGCTCCAGTATAGAAAAGGTTCATCAGTAATGGTATAGTGCCCTGTGTCCACCAAATATGCATCTACCATATGTTGTGCTACCCGCAGTACTGCTGTCTGATCAGCCTCCTCCTTTTCTTCCATGTCTTCAACTCCCACCTGGTCTGACATATCCCAAATGGGATTTGGCATTTTCTCTTTTAACTGGCATGTTTCTTAGCCTGTTTCCCATGTGAGGTGGTGGTAGCAACACCCAGTCTCTGTGGAGTTCATGTTGTGCCTTAGATAAATTTGTCTTTGGCCTCTGTTCCTATGTACCTTTTTTATGGAGGAAGTTTGGATGAAGACACAGAAGGGAGGCAAGTTCTTTTAAAATGTCACATAAGGCAGTGCACTTTATTACAGAAGGACTTCACACATTTGGCAATACCATAAACAGTTCAACAGTGCAAATCTGGAACTTCTCTGTTGCTCATACTGATTGACTAGTCAGGATGATCTTCAGCAACTGTAATAAAACTTGGCTTATAGGGCTGTCAGTTCCACTCAGCCAGTAGGCTCACAGGGACAAATCCAGTGCCTGAGGGTAGTCCTACTTGTATCTGCTATTTTGCAGCCAATACTATAGGAAGACCAATCACCCTCTAGTTTCTCAACTCAGCTCTGGTTCAAAACATCCCAGCCTTGACTAGCACTGCCACTGGTCAATCTTTCTGAGACTGCTTCCAGCACCAACTACCACTCTCCTGCATCAACCAGTTTCACTCTACAGAGGACTGCTTCCTCCACAGCTCACATCTTATTTGTCAGACTCAACTCAGCCAGCTCTTTCTATAGGGTTGGAGATCATGTGACCTGTCAATCATAGCTTAAATGTTAGTTAAATGTTTGTAACAATTTTAAATATGACTGTTTCGTACAGAAAAGTAAGCAAACATGAAAACAGCATTTCAGCACATACCAACTTTTAAACAATCAAAAATAAAGCAATAAGAAAATAAAGAAAGGAACTTTTTGGCAGTAATTCCACCTTTCTTGTTCCCAGACTCCTCATGCTAGCACTCTATAAAGCCCACAGTGTTCAGCCAGCCTGAGCCCATAGTAATCCACAAAATGGACGCCAGCAAACTATAGCACATGGAGTCAGGCATTCCCCAAATAGGTACATTTTCTTCAACATATAGCAATGTGTACAATTTTGGCTTAAATAAACATTTCATCTAATATCAGGAAAATACAAATTAAACCAACACTATAAAACAAAAGGCATTGCTAATGCATTGTTTGGCAGCAGTTTGTAAAACGTGTTTGGTATATTTCAAACAGCAAGAACTTTGAGATTCCTGATACCTTCATTACCTTTCATACAAAACTAAAGGTGGTTTATAGTAGTTCTTCCATACTTTGTTTTATATTTTACAGGGCCAACAACACAGATTCATTTGATGTATTTTCTTCCCCAGGTTCACTATTTTGCACAAGGAAATATAATGGGAATACAGCACTAAAGTACACATTTTTTCACCCTAACTGTGCTAGGACAGCTCTTTATACTTAATGCTAGCTGTGTATGTATATGTGTGTGTGTGTGGGGGTCAGAAAGAAAATAAGAAAGACTATTGAAGTTTCAGTGCTGTGTGATTAATCCAGCAAAAGACGAGATAGAATGGTAGCATAGAAGAAAGGCTGTGGCCAAAAGCATAGGAAAGAAACAATCTGACATGCTGTAAGACTATTCTTGCACTGAATTCTTCAGGTCTCAGCAGGATCTCATTTTCTTTGATACCTTAAATCAGACTTATTGTGGCTGTAAGGCTTTCTTGCAGCCCCTTAGGAACTGATTCTCTATGTCATTAATCAAAATACAGTAGGAGGATTTCACCCTGCTACACTTCTTATTTGAAGATCGGTTAACTTTTGGACCTGTTTATGCCCAACTTCAATTATTAATGCCAGCCAACATTTATAGCATGGATCCAGCATGGTGGCAACCCAAAAATCTTCTGACTGCAGAATGCTGTAAATATGTGTGTTGCAGTCTAAGATATGTAGCATAAATTCCATTAAGGCATAACTTCCACTACCACCAATGCCTCCAGCACTTGCTCACAATGAAACCTGCTTTTAGTAAATGGGGTGAATCCGGTCATAAATCCTGGTAAGGAGCACTTTCAGCATTTTCTGACCTATGTGTGATCCACTTTTTTTTGTTTCCCCATTCTAGTAATGTACTATAAATTTATTCTTTCCTTATGCCTGATGTGGAACCTTTGTAAATGAGCTTGAAGGTCAAAGGTTGTAATCCTAGACTTCAATAAACAAAAATAAAACAAACTTATTTTATTCATTATCAGTGTGGCATGCAGTTAGATACCTGAAGTGTTGCTACCAGCACAATTGCTCTTACTGCAAATTTCCCCATGCCCAGAGTGAAATACAACCCCAGGTACCTGTGCCCAATGTACTGTAATGCACAAGTAGTAGCTTCCAGCTGTTTGGTCACAGGTCCACATATCCATACTCAGATATATGCATTATGGTGCTGAATGCTTTAGGGCATGGTTTACCATCCGTGACACTGTCTGACAGAGTTCAGGAATGTCACATTTAGAAGAGTATGTCCTTCATTGAATCTACCACTTGGGACAGGCATGGGCCATCAACCTCTGAAATCCAACATTATCAACAAAAGAGAATGGCAATAGATCAATTGCTAGCATTTCAGCAGTTTCTGCTTTTAGCTTGAGTACAGTAGCATGACTGGGGGTGAATTTGGAGTGACATTCAAGCATGCTATGCAGCTTAGACTGGACCTTTCTTGGGTCTGTGCTACCAAACAGCTGGACATGTTATGGCAGCATTGTTAGTGGGATGGCATTTGACTTTTGGGGATTTGTATGTGATGCTGCTCAAATGACACCAGTGATTTTGAGGGGGGCGGGGTTCTGCTTTGATATTACTGTGCTTTTCTGACTCTGAGAGTACTATTCAACTGATCACTGCTGCTATGCCCGCTACTAGGCAGACCTACAGAATTGTCCTCCTTGTCTCTGTAGTTCTGCTGACTTGCCCGACTATCTGCCTGGTCTATCACCTGGTCACTTCTGCTTGCCTTGCCTAATGATGATGATCTGGGACATGAACTCCCTGCATTGGCTTCCTTCTAGTGTTGACTCCAGAGTAATAGGTACCTATTCTTCAGGTGTGTATGTGCTGCCAACCAGTGCTTAGGTGGCTGCTCTTTTCAACCCTTCTAACTTGTACTTGACATAGCTGACAGATATTGACTATCTTATAAACTGGGTAAAGAATATAAAAATCTCAAACTAAGGATTTCATAACCCTTGATTTTCCATTGTGAAGGGAGTATGCCAGCTCAGGGGAAGAGGTGGAAATTTTTGTTTTTTTTAGGTGATTTCCTAACTTCAATAATATTGGGAGGGGACTTTTGTAGTTGAATCGCTGTAAACAATGTCCCCTGCATCCTGTGCAGTATCAACCTTATGCATTTTCTCTCTAGGGACTTACAGGGGATCCAACAAATCTTCATCAGCACAGCTGCTGATATCCTCCTCCAAAGGTCTGTCCTCCTCCTCATCATCTCAGTGCTCTCTGACCCTCTCATCATAAGGAGTCTAAATATGATGCACATTTTCCAGATCTCCCACCTCAATCATTGATTCAAGCTCCACACTATCAGGCTCATCATCACCACCACCATCAGCAACTGGGACACCAACAACCTCCTCCTCAACCACTGTTCCTTGTTTACTGCTGCTTCTTTTGTCAACTCCCATATCCTCCACCAGCATGGCTGCCAAAGATGTGGCAGAGAAAAAATCGACTACATTAATGCCACCACCTCCAAATACTCCTTCACTACTAACTGCCCTGGAGCTCTTAGAACATGCTGCCACAGACATATTTGTTTTTAACTGCAGCACTATTTTGCCCCACAGAAGTCTAACACTTCTTTGCTGCCTCCTGACACCTCTCCCTTTAGTAGAGCATCTCTCCCAATCATTTTGATATGCTAATTGTAACTTGATTTAGGATGAAAAATTACAAAATGTAAAACAAAGCCTGCAGTACAAATAAGTACAAGAAGCAGACAACACATGCCCCAGGGTATTGGGTATCAGCAGTGTGAACCGAAAAAAATAAAACTCCACAGGGATTAACACAACACACACAACAGGGATAAAAGGGTTAAATAAGTTATTAACTATTAGCAGCAGACAACACCTCCCCCTTGCGAATCAGAGATCAGCAGTGCGATCTGAAAAAGTACTATTAAAAACAACAACCCAGAAAGTTATTTTTCTTTAACTGAACAGGGATTTAAAAGACAGTGGTAACAGGGCTAATTTAAGTGCAACAAAAAGTGACAGAACACATCACTTTAAGAAACATATAACAGAAAAATAATTAAAACTGCTACAGAAAGACAATAACAAAATACTTTACTTAAACACACCAAACTAAACCACAGAAATAACAAACATTTGTCAATGCCGAATGTTGTCTAGCTGGCACTGGTAGTGCCAGAGCTAGAGCTGCATAATAGGAATGGCAGTGAAGTATTGAAGTTACGCCAACCCAACACCCACCCTGTAGACAGCAACAGGCATTGGGATGTGCCTTTGGGTCGTCAGCTGTAACGCTCATGCCATTGTACCTCACCCAACCCTGTAGACACTGAAAAGTGTTGTAGTGTGCTTTGGGGTCTTTGGGCATTATACTTACCCCATTCCATAAGGAATTATGCTGACATGGGTACAATATAGGAGAATGAGGTGCATTTTGTGGCTGAACAGTGCACGGCACACTATGATGCCTGTCATTGACTGCAGGGTGGGGGTGAGGGTGGAATGGCATGAGCATTACATCTGATGATCCCAAGTCACATCCCTGGCACCTGTCAGTCCATACTGGGTTGGGTGCTACAGTTGGAAACCCTAACACCATAGGCGTGCAGTGGTATTTTCACTCCAAATATTCAACATGGGCTGTTTGTGAGCTCACCTCATGAAAAGAGGCACAATCAGTTTGTTAGCTGAAAGGTGGTTTTGCACAGCAACTATGCCATTTGGCAACACAGGGACGAACACACATTTTGGGCAGGATTTGGAGAATGGCAACTGTATTGTTCATGAGGAGGTGTAAAAAATGGCAATGTTGAAAATATGGAATGAAAATATGAAAAATTGGTGAAGCCGTGAGCATGCATAGAAAGTGCACAACACACATCTGTAACCCAATTATTTTTGGGAGTTTATCACCCACATTTTTAACATAGGAATTTTGGGACCTCCCGTCATGAACAGTGGTGCTGTGATTTTGTTAATCTGTTCCAAAAGTTGATTTCCCACAGTGACCATGCCATTGTGTGCCACAGGTGTGGAAACACATTTTGGGAAGGATGTGAAAAATGACAGCTGCACTGTTTATAAGGAGGTGTGAAAAAATGCCAGTGTTGAAAATCTGGCATGGAAGTATTGCAAATTTGCGAAGTTACAAGGGTGCATGGAAACTGAGCAATGCACACTTGTAACACAGTCATTTTATGGACTTTCAGCACCAAATTTTCAACACAGGCATTTTAGGACCTCTACTCATGTACAGTGTCACCATCATTTCCTCAAACTGTCCTGAAAAGTAATTTCACACAGTGACCGCCGCGCTATTCTGCGCCGGACGTGCGAAAAGACATTTCGGCCAGGATATGTAAAATGACAGCTGTACTGTTCATAAGAAGGTGTGGAAAAAAGCCAAGTGTGAAAATCTGGAGTGAAAATATTACAAATTTGCAAACTTACGAGTGTACGTGCAAACTGTGCAACACACCGCTCATAAGTAGTAGTAATAATAAAATTTATTTATACAGGATATGAAAGCAATTTCAAACACCATTAGGGTTAAAATAACCCTCTTTACAAGGTGCACTTGTTTAGATGTCAGAATACAAGTTAAAATTAAATTAAACAATAAGAAACTACATGTTTAACAATACAAATGAGTTACTTAAATACAAAACAGCAATTTTATGTCATGGCACATTAAATCTACAGGCAATTCAATTCATCTATTACATAAACAGCGAAAACATATTTCTTGCTTTATAACAAGATTAAGTTTAGCTATAGTCACATCCTGAATTTTCAATGGCAATGAAAGGTCATTCCATGCGGTAGCAGCTCTATACTGGAAAGTCAGGGTTACAAATCTGTTTTTATATTTAGGGACTATCAGGGTTCTAGCACCACTTTTTGGTAAATTAAACTGATAGGTGGGGCTGACTAATTTCTCTGCCAGACCAATAGAATGTCTGGTCTTATAGATTTTATAAACAAGATTTGACCAGATTCGCTGTCTCCTAATCTCTAGGGACACCAAATTTAGGTTAATATACATATGACAGTGATGGGTATCTATTTTATATCTTAATACATACCTTGCTAATCTATTATAACATGTATCAAGCTTATGAAGTATTGTTTTATTATCACTTAGATAATGGGTAAATTCAAACTTGCTTCCTGATTGGTTCAAACAGCCTGGCACCGGGGCCGTTATTTCTTAACAACGGCCCGCTCAGAAAAAGTGCCAATTCGGGGTGCCCTATTACTAAAACTATCCTTGGGCACCCCGAATTTCGAAACTCGCCAGCTTCTGTTTTTGGCCCGCTCACTTAGCGAGACCAACTTCTGTGGACAGAATCACCGGACAGTGTAAAAAAAACATAACCTGAAACACTCATTTTTTTTCTTTTCAGAATGCTAAAACTTTCCTCACTGACCGCGGTTGCGCTCCGTGTCAACATTTAGCCAACTCTTTCAGTGAGCTGCAAACTCCCATGGCACCACATATCACAGCACAGGGGGAAAAATCCTACCTGCCTTGCAGTATAGATAATTAAACAACATTTCCCCTGTTCTGACGAACGAGCCTTCTTTCAAGTTCTGTGCGTGTCTAAGGGACCACAGAACGAGACAGAAACCAAAACAACCTGAAAAAGCAGTGCTCATGTCTGTGAGCCAGTGCGTGAAGAAACAAAGCAAGTTTAGGAGCTCAAGTGACACACGCAAACATGGTAGCGCCCTCCTGTGGTGATTCCAGCAGCACAGGGATTATTTTACTATAAAATGTACCTTTTATTTTCTATTTATTTTTTGTAGGTAACTCTTTATTTTATTTTTTCAAACAATTACACCTATAGCCCATTTTCTAAGTGTAATAATACCCTCCAGGATGGGCGTTATTGGATATAACGGACCTTCCAGGGGCTATAAGGCCCTCCGCCTGCGGCGTCGGGCCTCATTACGCCCCTGGGCGGTCCGTTATATCCCAAAAATGCCCACCCTGTCGGGTATTATTACTTACTTAAATAAACATGACTTCCATAATCAATTTGTGGAATTATTAACTGATTTGCAATAACCTGTCTATCCTTAATACCTAAGCAATTTACTGTTCTTCTGAGCACACCTACCCTGGAATGGACTTTTTGTATTAACATATTTAAATGTTGCTCAAAAGATAGCTTGCAGTCTACAAGCACCCCTAGGTACTTGTAGGCCAGAACCTGTGTCAAACAGATACCATTTACAGTTTTTATACATAGTTCATAATTTTGTAAAATATTCTTAAGTGCATATGAGCCAATTAACATAGTTTAGGTCTTTTTTTCATTTAGGACAAGACCTGAGGAGGCAAACCAGGCCTGCAGTATATTAAAATCTGACTGCAGGTTGGCCTCCACCTCCACCATGTCTTTTCCATCACAAACCAAGACAGTATCATTGGCATCAAGTCTAGTATGAGTAGACTTTATATGGCAGGGAAGACTATTTACATAAAGGATAAATAACAGGGGTCCAAGTATGGACCCTTGTGGAACACCACGAGTCACTGGTAAGGATCTTGAACCAATTTCCTCCACCCTTACTGTTTGAGATCGACCTTCCAAGTAAGATAGAAACCAATTTAATGGTTCAGTTGCTATACCTATATGTTTCAGCCTTCGTACAAGCAAGAATGATTGACCAGATCAAAAACCTTGGATAGGTCGATGAACACAGCACCCACAGACCTTGACTCCCCAAGTGGGGTTGCCACTAAGTCAATAAAATCCGTAAGCGCCATGGTCATTGACCTACCCCTTCTAAAACCAGACTGGAAATTATTTAACTTATTATATTTTTCCAGGTGATCCATAAATTGTGTATGTATCAACCTTTCCAACAGCTTAGATGGGACAGATAATAAGGCAATTGGTCTATAGGTTGTAGGCCCAAAATCCAAGCCCCCTTATGAATTGGCACTATTTTAGCCTGTTTCCAAGATTGAGGAAAGTTCCCTTCAATCAAACTCCTGCTGAAGAGATCATTTAAGGGTTGGGCCACCTCATATGCAGAATCTTTCAAAAACCTAATTTCTACATCATCTAATCCTTTGGCTTTATGTTTTTGCAATTTATTTATTTCTTTTATTACTTCTTTTCTTGCTATTCCTTTAAACCTAAATAATGGTACTAAGGTTTGATCTGTTTGATCATCACTTCCCTCATTCCCACAATTCCCCTTTTCCTGTAATCCACTTGAAAAGATTATATTGGGAAGTTCAATAAAATATTTATTTAGAGTATTAGCAGCGTTATCTGGATTTAGAAGAATGCCATTGTCAATAACTTTTGTGCCATATAAATTATTTTGTGATTTAACAAGTGATTTCATTAAAGTCCAATATTTGTTTGGGTCATTAGTTTCATTTATTTTATTTCTATAATAAAGTGCTTTTGTTTTTTTTACCTCCTGAGTGACTTTATTATGTATCTTTTTAAAATGCTCCCAGACAACCTTGTCCAAAGTTTTGTTAGCTTTTTTCCATAATTGCTTTGTAAATATTATCAGTTTTCTTAATACATCATGGTAAGTGTTTTTGTTGTTTTGTTCTTTTTTTTATATGGGGCACACTTGTTACATACCTCTAAAAACATTTTTGTAAATTACTCTACTGCCAAATCCAGATCTGGAATTAGGGAAATCCTATACCACTTTTGTTGTGACATTTTGATTTCAAAAGATTGTTTTTTACATTTTTTATAACATCTCTTTACTACGAAGTTCTCTCTTAGGGGGTGAACTTTAAGTTGATTTACAGAGATGAGACAAAAAAAAACCCAAATTATGATCACCCAAATTTGGAGGACAGACCTTTGTTTCTAGGACTGTAATATTTGGAGTCACAAAAATAAGGTCTAATATATTACCAGGACTATTTATCTTACCTTTCCTAGTTGGTGTGTGCACTAACTGAATCAGGTTTAAGATCTAAAATTATTATTTTAGCTTCTGATCTCTTCTTTCCCCCATGCAGCATTAAAGTCACCCATTAATAATATATTTTTGTCTCTAGTTTGCAGCCCCATGATGTCGACCAGTTTCTCGAAATGGATTGGATTAACTTTTGGTGGAGAATAAACCACTCCAAGTACCAAATCAATGGAGCGGATACAAATCAGGATGCACTCTATACCTTCAATCTTACAGGACAATATGATCTCAGAATGCCCCAAATAGTTATTTACATACAATATTATACCCCCTCCCCTTACCCCTCTGTCTCTTCTATGAAAATAATAATTATTTAACTCTAAATCTTTGTCTATCTCTTTCTTTCCCAACCAGGTTTCTGAAAGAGCAATTATAACTGGCTTTTCCATTTCAACCTAGGCATGAAACAAGTCCAATTTATTTACTAAACTTCATGCACTGTCATGCATGATTTTTATATTTCTTGATTCAGGACCTGGGTTGGTCTCAATACCACCACTAAGGGCCAAAGTCACCAGGAGCACCCATCCATCCATTCTACCAATTGGCCTGGAAAAGGGGACATACCTTACTTGCTGATTCTTTAAATGCAGTTTCACCAGGAATAAATGGTTTCTCCGCTTTACCAGGCCAGATCCATTATTGGTAGAACAATCTGGAGGATAAAAGTTCTGGTAAAGTTGACTCCTTATAGAAAAAGAAACAGCCGAATGTGTAGAACAAATTTGCAACAAGCAGATAAGTACGATTAATATCCCCAAAACCTAACCAAACATTGCTTTTAGGTTATTTTTATAAAACTGTTTGCATTCCATAATAGTTTTATAACTCAGTCATTTTATGGAGTATTGTCACAAAATTTTCAACATAGTCATTTTAGGACCTCTGCTCTGAACAGTGCCATTGTCATTTTTGTAATCTGTCCTGAACACTGATTTCCCACAGTGACCACGCTATTCTGTGCTGCAAGTGCAAAAACACATTTGGGCCAGGATGTGAAAAATGACAGCTGTATTGTTCACAAGGAGGTGTGTAAAAATGACAATGCTAAAATCTGGCATAATAATATTGCAAATTTGCGAGAGTTATGAGTGTGCGTAGCAACTGTGCAATGCACACTCGTAAAGCAGCCATTTTGGGACTTTTCCACAAATTTGCAACATAGGGTTTTTGAGAGCCCACCTCATGAGCACTGGCACTGTTGTTTCATTAATCAGTCCCAAAAGTGATTCTGCGCGAGGGGCAGCGAAGTCACCTTCGGGGATCAAATAATGCAATGAAAGTGGCAGAATTCATGAGGAGGGATCAAAACCATATTGAAATTCAGTGCGAATTCAAAAAACGCCCAAGATATGCATCAAAGTTGAAAATATCCTATTTATACCATTATACAGCTTACCAGCATTTCTTCAGTTCGTGGTCAGCTTTGAAGAGTGCAGACGTGTTCCTGGTCCACTGAAGATCATCGTGCCAGACTCCGGAGGTAAGTATGGGGTGAGGGGGTATGTAGGGAGGTAGAGTGCATGGAGGATGGGAGCGGGTTGCGGGAGGGGAGCAGGGAGACAGCGAGGGACCATTTTCTTTTTTCACAGCTTTAAAAAAAAACATTATGGGACATTTTTTTTCTTTGCAGGGCATTTGGCATGCTGGGGTGGGCTCCCAGTGTGCCACCCAATCTTTTTGGGAGTTCTGTAGCCGATGGGGACTGGACACCCTGTTGGCACATACTAGGGGGCATACAAGCTGAGGGGTTGGGCACCCCTCGTCAAGCAACTAAAGGGCAGGGGACACATTATGCTGATGGGGAGTGGGCTCTTCCATTGGCAAAATAAAAGGGGCAGGGGAATAAATGCCAACAGGGATTGGGCCCCCATTGGCAAAGGAAAACTGTTGGGGGCACATGATGCCTAGATGTTCGCCACCCCCGGCATACATTGTACATGTGAGGCACATTATGCCAACGGAGAATGGGATCCCCTGTCGGCATTATGACAGGCAGCAGTGGCAGTCACTGTCGCCATGCTGCCTGCACTTCAGGCGTGTGGTGCTCATACTGCATGAGCTTCGCTCTCATTGCAGCAGACCTTTCTTTGTTCTGGTGGCCACACTTGGTATGTGTAAGGTCAGAGCCTGCTGCTAGCCGATTGGAGAATGAGGGACGCACCTTCTGATCGCACCCTGCATTCAACCAACACTGGCTGTGCCTCCAAATGTGCTTCCACCACAAGATATTGGCTGGCCTGCAAGGCGCAAACCAACATAAAAATGAGAAATTACTACAGATCAAAAATGATGAACAAGAAAGAGTGAGAAAACCAAAATATAATGCAATTCTCCTGCTTAGACAAAAAATCTCTGAATCTATCTGGGCTCTTTTGCTTTACAGTACACCTACCCTCTCCCACACAACTGCTTCACAAACTGGCAAAACAGAAACCACTACATCAAAGTAAATAATCACCTAAACAATAAGCGCAAAAACACTAATCTAGCAGCACAAGGCTCTCTAGAACAATTTGTGAGCAATTTGGATTCAAAAGGCTCAGTTTTGAAAAGTATTCTAGACTTTTTTTCTCAGACAAGCACACACACCTCTCTCCTACTCTGTCTTCAGAAGACTGCACTGAAAACAGC
Organism: Neoceratodus forsteri; assembly: GCA_016271365.2. Classification (NCBI taxonomy): domain Eukaryota; kingdom Metazoa; phylum Chordata; order Ceratodontiformes; family Ceratodontidae; genus Neoceratodus; species Neoceratodus forsteri. The sequence continues at coordinate 1,027,339,593 of CM028129.1, forward strand.
CTGCTCATGGCATGTAGCTTGTTTCAGCAACATGTGACCACCAATCCTATAGTACATACCAAACTTCGCCTCTGTGCCAAACTTCACTGGTGAAGTTACCAACTTTGCATTTTGCAAACTTTTCCTCTGTGTCAAACTCTGCTGTTGAAGTTGCCAAGTTTGTATTACATGGAGTTATCAGTTTTCTGTGACTTTGGACTTTGCACGGTGGATTAACTTTGTGAAATGAAGCGAATTTGCAAGTTACTCCACAGAACAAAATTTTCCAACTTCGCTCATCACTATTGCATAGTAATCAACATAGTACTAATTATTGTAATATACATAGTAAGACCTTTTAGGAGAGTCCAGACTTGTCACCATATAACTGACAACAATCAAAGAATTATGATATCAATTGATTAAGGACACCCTAATATTGAGACCAACTAAAATGTTTATGACTTTCATTTATATTGAAATAAAAATTGATTGCTTTTAGTTACTCCCAATTACACATTTGCAGTACCCTGCTAAACACTCAGGGCCTGAGTCACAAAGCTCCCTGGGTGGCACAAGGGCCTTATGTACAAATGATTGGTGCAAAGTGCCCTTTGTGCCAAATGATGCCCTGGAAGCAATTCACAAAGACAGGCTGCGCCTACCCCATGCAGCCTGCACCTAATGGTGCATGTGCCACCCTTGCACCACACACTTTGCTGCGGCATTGCGCCAGGAGCTTGTGGCAGATGCAGGCTGCTGAATCCATGGAATCACAGATTGCACAAAACTCCCTGGTGGTGACATTTCTAAGTACCCCTTAGACCACCACTGGCTGGTCTAAGGGGTACTTAGAAATGTCACCTTCACCAGAGGTTGAACAGGCAGCAGCAATGTGCTGCGTCCCCCCTCCCTGAACCCTAATCATTGTTACAATAAATAAACAGTATCCCCATTTCCTTGGTAGTCTAGTGCCCCCTCCATGATCCATGAACATTGTAACACAAATATATATTACCCCCTTTACCCTGGCAGTCGAGCATCCCCCCCAGTCGATCCTAAAAGTTGCCTGTGTTGTTATTAATTCTTTATATCCTGATCCCTGTTAGTGTAGTGTCCCCCCAACCTCGATCATTGTTAAATGACATATTTACCCCATTTTCCTTGGTAGTGTAGTGGCCTCCCACACCGAATTCCTATCATTGTTAAAATAAATAATAGAGGCCTTTTCACTGGTAGTTTAGTGGCTCCCCTCCCTGATCCTGATGACCACAACATTAAATCATCATCTGGTGGTCTAATGGACCCCCCACCAGGCAGTGCCTTACGACCCTGATTCCCCCAACCCATAAAGAAGCCAATGACTGGTACAGTCCACCTCTCACCACCATGGCCAGCTACCAACTGAACTCTGAATGAGCATGTACTGCATATTGTACACACTCAGTGATTTACAGCTCACTGAGCATGTACTGTATATAGAGCGCACTCATTCAGAGTTCATTCGGTAGCTGGCTGCAGTGGTGAGAGGTGGGATGTGCCATTTGTTGGCTCCCTTATGGATTTGGGGAGGGGGGTGGTAGGGCACTACCAGGTGGGGTCCCACCAGACCTCCAGATGATGATTGTTATGGTAATTTGGGGGTCATCAGGATCGAGGATGGGGACCACTAGACTACCATGGAAATAGGTCTCTATTATTTATTTTAACAATGATCGGGTTCAGGGTGGGGGACTACTACACTACCAGGGGAAATGGGGAAAATATGTTATTTAACAATGATCAGGGTTGGGAGACACTAGACTACCAGGGATCAGGGTATACATAATTTATTACACCACAGGCAATGTCAGAGATTGGGGCGAGGGCTGCTAGACCACCAGGGATTGGAATTTAATATTATTATACAAACAACCACAACATTGGAGATCAGGATGGGGCTGCTTCCATGTGCTTCATGGTGCCTGCAGCCGACCTTTCTGGTGCACCAAGTGTTTGCTGCACAGGAGGGGGTTGCTACAAGTGTGGGGAATTAGGTGCTGGGACCCGTCCTGTACCAGAATCTGGTGCAGAGTCCCTGGTACAAGGGGCTTCGGAGTAAGCAGCTGTTTGTCACAGACTGTGCCACTCTAAGCCCCTTTTGAGAATCGGGTCCTACTGTTTGACCTTTTGCAACCAGCATGAACTCCCAGTGCTGCAGTCCATCCAACAGAGAAAATAGGCAAAAAACTGGATGTCAATGAAAATAAGATATTTCATCTCAGTAGGGATATCATAGCTTCAAAACAACAGAATTGTAAGAGCATGATAGCACATACAATATTACAATGTTCAAATTCAGTTCAAATTCCAGCCCCCTCCCAAGCAAACATCATAGTGAAGCTGACCTATCTTAATATCACTGGACATACTCAAAAACACTTAAAAATACAGGAATTATTTTTTTACACTGCACACTGTATTTACCTATGCCTCATTTTATTTGCTTAGTCACCTAACAAACAGAGAACCAACACATTGTATACACCCATGTCACATTATATTTACTCAGAGAACCTACCTATTGTATTCACCCATGTCACATTATATTTACTCAATCACCTAATAAACAGGAACCTGCAAATGTTTTTGTACTCTCTGGGCTATGTGCCTGGTTTCAGCCTCTTTTCAAATAATATCTTTGGGTGTGTCTGCATGATAGACTGTGCAATTTGTGTTTGGACTTGCTAATTTCATTAAAGGTTGTATGCAAATGAGTCACAGAAGTACCTCCCCAGCAAATTTAAAAAAAAACAACTTGCCAGTTCTTCGTTCAATTCTATAATTGAAATTAAACCCACAGACTTTTCAAGTTAAAAGATTAAACGTTGGGCACTGTGTGGTTAGTAATCAACTGGGTTTGGTGTGAATAAGGAATTTTTCAAAATGTTTCTCCTTTGAAATGCACAGATTAGAACAACTGTTTCAAGTGCACACAACACCACTTCAGAATGTGCATTGCAAGGATTTTAAGCAAGGTGATTTTTATACAGAACAGTGGCTAACAATACCTGTATACAATAACATGTCTCACCATAAGCTATAGTAAAAACAAAAGGCTGGATTTTAAAACATCCTGTAGAAGGTGCAAGCCACAATTGTGGTATGTGCCTGCATCAGGGTACATGTAGCAAAATATTTGTCTCTATTTTCAAATCTTCTGCTGCATTTACAGCTGTTGGCAAAGCTTTATGAGAAAATAATGACATACAGTAGGTGTCATATTGTATTTTGATGAATGCATCACAATAAAATCCCCAAACTGCCACAACCCATGACAGTATCACACTATAGTTAAACTACCTTTTAGATGGCCCAATATATTTACTGAAGCTATTTTTTCAAGTTTCTTTATCACCTTAGGCACCTGGAACTCTCTCTGGCCATGACACATCCCAGCTCTACCTGCTGTGGCCTCCACCAACCTCAGAGATGTTACGGTACCTACAGAGCCCCGGGACTAAGTCCCGCAGATTATCAAAGGGGCAGTGATGAAGGTCCAGCATTGGACATGTGGGTGGTGGACCTGCGGGCCATCATCTATCAAAGGCCAAAGGGGGTTTTCCCCTTATATGCCCTCCTCCCCCTTCCCCGTGCATGGTGCATGTCCCAACATTGTGGCACATAGACAGTGTTGGCAGATAAGGGCCTATGGCCCAACCAGTCTGCCCAATTGAGCTTGTAAGTTCAGTTTATGTTTTCCTAGAAGTCTGTTGCCCCTTACCCCTGACCTCCAGAATTCCTTTATGTCTATCCCATGCATTCTTAAATCCTGTGATTGTTTCAGCCCCACCACTTCCTCTGGCAGGGTGTTCCACTTGTCCACCACCCGTTCTGTGAAAATTCTTCCTCAAGTTTCCTCTGAATCGTCCTCCCTCCAACTTCATCCCATGCCCTCTAGTTCTGGAACATCTTTTCACTTAAAATAATGTATTCCTGCACCTGTTCCTCCCTGTAAGATACTTGTATGTCTTTATCATATCCCCTCTCTCCCTCCTCTCCTCCAGGGAGTACATGTTCACATGGCAACCCTGCCTGCATCAGGCCACGATGTCTATGTGCAGTCCAGCACTCTATGGTGCCCCAGTCTCAGCCAGGGGTCTGTAGAGCACTGGACATCCCAGTACTCCCCCCCAGGAGAGGAGAGAAGCAAAGTGGGCACTCAATCCAATCCCTCCCCTGCTGACCCCTGGCACCCGAGCTCACTCCCGAACCTGGGTTGCCAGCTTGGTGTGAGGTGTGATGTCCAACACCTCAACACTCAGTGCCACTGGGCCAGTTCGACTGAAGCTTTGAGGATGTGGGATGATCATCCTTTAAGTACCCTGATGCTTGGCTGAAAACAAATGTTAAAATCCTTGTGTAACAAGAAATCTGTGATGTACTTCGCATTGTGTCTGGCTGAATATATGTCTGATTTGAAAGTCACCATAGGAAAGCAGTCATTGTTCAGTTGTGACCAAGTGAGCAGGACTGTTTAAATGTCCTAAATGCTGGGATTTAAATTTGAACAGCACAGAGTGAAGTGGCTGCCTTCTCCAACTATGTTTACACTAGCCACTCAATGGCGAGTAATTTAAGTAATTGAGTTGTTTGTCAAAAGCCAAGCTCTCAAGTAACATCGTCAACTACCACAATAAACCTGGTCTGATCCATTTGGGAGTCTTGTAAATGAAGTGCAAAATCATCCAGCAAGATATGGGCTGAACCCTCAGAGTGATGCGATGAGAACAGCCTACCCTGCAAAGTATATAACAAGGATCATATAACTGTACCTTTTCAGATGTTTTTGGGAGCCAGATACTAAAGCAGAGGTCTGAAAAATAAATGAGGAATACTGGATCATTGGCTTTCAAAAGGCCTGAGTGGCAAACCAAGTCTGTTTTCTGAGAAGGCCTGTGAAGTAAATAAACAGATTTTAAGCAAGCACTGGTAAGGTTTTCTGTTTGTAATTCTTTCCATTTTATATTGTTCATTTGTCAAATTTCCTAGTGTTGTATTTCCTTTAGTTTGCTATACATAGTGTAAATTTAATGTACTGTAACTATTAAATAGTTTATATTTAATATAAATCTGTGACTGCTCTGTTTTAATAAGCATGGACAATCCATTTGTACTGTGTAAAATCTGGGATCTGCTACTAGAGAACTCTCCAAACTTAGGAAAAAGTGAAACTTAAGATGGAGGAGTAAGAGTAGCAGAGTAACAGTGCCAACATGAGATCCACATGTAGGAAGAGCATCAGCGTCAGCAACAGCATGAGATCCAGATACAGGAGAAGCAATGGAAACATGCCAAGAAGCAAACTTTCAGTTCAAGCATGAGATCCAAATTCAAAAAAGAGTGAGAATAAGGGCATGGACATGAGATACAGATGACAATACTGTGGTAGAAAGAACCACCACTAAACATGAATATTGGCAAGAGACTTGCACCCAGAAGCCAAAATGTGTTTTAACATGTTTGCACAGTACAAGGAGGGAATGACTTTTATCTGTTCCCAAAATATTTTGAAAGATTATCTGGACAATTTAAATTGGACTGGGCTTCTTGGTTATGTGCTGACTCATTGCTTACAGACTGGGTACTGGAGACCTGTACCTATATGGATGGTGCAGATTGCACAGACTATAGTAAAGAGAAAAATATTTTTCTAAACACTTTCAAATTAACTCCAGATGCATGTAGGTTCAAATGTACAGGGTTTAAGAAAGTGCCTGGGGATAGTTACATGGAAATGAATGTGCAACTTTGCAAGAAATATGACTTCAAGATACAAAAGCAGTTTCTGCAGAGCAAATAAAAGATGTGTTTTTGATGTATCAGTTTCTTTGGACAGTGCAGGAGTTGCATGTTTGATTGTTGGACCAAATGCCGAGTACTGTATTGCAAAAGGAGTATCTGAAAAAGTTGATCAGTTTATACCCAGCAGACTGTGCATCTAGTACAGGCACAGGGGGCAAATGATCTATGATTTTAAGGATACTCAAGTGGAAGGGAGGAACCTAAGATAAACAACCTCTGTCTCAACCAGAACTGCAAAGTAATAATTCCAAACCTAAGAAAGTAAGGGAGTGATGTTATATATGCCAGAAACTGAGGTCTTTATCATATAATTCCCCCAAAGAATGTGAATAAGGGGTAGTGTGCAGAGAGAGAGAGAGAGAGATAATTACTCAAGGGGTGAGCAATCGATGGTCTGTGCTGAGAATACAGTCTGTGCTAATTCTACAGCACATATGGGGCCTATCTTTAATAATGATGAAATAACACAGGGAGTAAGTAACACAGGGAGTAAGTAACACAGGGAGTAAGTAACACAGGGAGTAAGAAACACAGGGAGTAAGTAACACAGGAGTAAGAAACACAGGTTCTTCACTCTTATGGTAAAACAGAATATAATCAATGAACAAAAGATTCTGCCAGGTTACTTATCAAGAATTTATTGAGTGACCAGCTCTGTGGTCTCAGTGCAGATGATAAGGATATTCCTAAGCTGGGAAGAGAAGCAAGAGATACAGGAGTTTGGAGTAGTACTAGACCTCCCTGTGGATGTGATTATGGGCAGTGATATTGATAGCAGAGTAAATACTGTCTGTGTTTACACCCACAGGCAAGCTAAGAGGCAGATTACTAAGGAAAGAGGGGGAAGTGCAGGCATAGGTGGCACCTATCTCAGTAACATGGGAAGTAACCAGGGTGGTTTGGGGACTAGTTGTGAGCAGCAGTTTTGAGACCCAGCTACAGATAGTGGAAGCCCTAGCTGAGAGCAGTTCCCCTAATCATGGAGGTTGCACATATGGGAAGGTTAAGCATTAGCAGCTGAGCAGGGCTCAACATGTTGACTCATCTTTACAGAAACTGACAGAACTGGCAGACAGTGCTGATGGTAACTCTGGTGGAGTAAAAGGAAATATACAGGGAGAATGGGCTACTGTAGAGAGTGTGAGTTCCTAAGGGAAAATCAGAGGGAGGCATGATCTGACAGATAGAAGTCCCTTGGGAATACAGGGTCAAAACCGTGGGCCTAGTCCTTGACATTCCTTTTGAAGGATAACTTGGTGCAGGCCACACAAAAATGCAGCTTACAAACAATTTCTACTGACTCAGTATTTTCAAAGATGTGGCAGAGTACTGATAGATTTGTCTGCAGTGCCAGGGTAGGACAAGATGAAGATAAGGCTAAAGAGGCTCTGATTAACTAACCTATAATTGATGAACCTGTTGAGCTGGAACTGTGGATGTGGACATTTTGGACCACTAAGCAAAACTGAGTTGCACAGGGAAATGGTATACACTTGTAGCCATGGACTATACCAGGTACCCAGAAGTGGTAGCCATGTCCTCCATAGGGAAGGGGTAAGGTGGCTGATGAGGTTCTGGGATAATTAATGGAGAATGATTTCCACAGCAGATTCTATCAGACCAGAGCACTGACTTTATGTCTGTCCTTATGACCAGACTATGTAAGAAGAGTAGGTTGCAGCAACTATGAGCCTCTCCATATCACCCCAAGTCTAACTGCTTGGTTAAGCATTTTATCTTCACTCTTCAGACCATGCTAAAGGCATTTCCTGACCAACAAGAGAGGGAGTGGGCACATATTTACCTCATATTTGTATTTTCATAAAGAGAAGTCCCACAGGAGTCCACAGGGATTAGACCCTTTGAGCCTATTTTTTGGTCACAGTGTGAGTGGCTTCTGGACCAGGTAAGAAATAAATGGGAGGATAAACTTATTTCTCAAGGGTAAGCTATTGTGGATCATGTCCTGAATTTTATGTCATGGCTCAAGGAGTTCATGGGGCTTTCCAAAGAGCCTCTAGCCACTGCAGAGCAAAGAAAAAATATGTCTAACTGAGGGACCACAACCTGAAAGTATGAGGTGAGACAATCCATGATGGTGCTCATCCTGATTAAACAAAATAAATTGCAGACAGTCTAGTGAGGGCCCTTACCCTGTGGTCAGGAAAGCAAATGATATGATCTGTGTGGCAGTGCTATCCTACAGGAGATACAAACAGAAGTATACTAAGTAAACATGATGACCCCTTACTATGACAGAGGAAGTAGTCCTGGCAGTGTGCAGCTACCCAGAGGAGAAGAATGAAGTGGATATGTTAGTGAATCTTCTTATTGATGTTTAGGCAGAATTCTCTGCGAACACCATAACACCCTCAAAGCAGCAAATACATGCTGAAGCAGCAGAGATGATTGGGGTGCAGTAGTCATTCGGAGAAATATTCATGGGAAACCATGGTACACCACATACTGATCATTATGCAGACACAGAGCAGAGGCTCCAGTGAGGCAGCCTCCCTTCAGGATTCCAGAGGGAGTGAAGCATGTTGTAGGGGATGAGTTTAAGAAGATGATAGCTCTTAAGGTTATTCAGGAGTTCAGTAATACCTATAGCTCTCTTGAAGTTCTTATTTCCAAAAAGGATGGGAGCACCAGTTTCTGCATTGACTATCAGAAGCTTACCAACTGTATGAAGATGAATACCTTTGTAATGCCTAGGATGGATAACATCCCAGAGAAATTAGGGAGAGTCAGGGGCCTGATTACCACAGAATAAACAAAGAGCTAATGGCAGCTACCTCTAACCCCCAAATCAAAGAAAGGCTGGTCTCTGTCACCCTGTTCGCCAATTTCAATTTTGGGTAATGACATTCTGAATGAAGGATTTGCCTGCACTTTTCAACAGCTCATGGACCGTATTATGTCTGTGGCAGGTGATTTTTGCAGCAACCTGCAGTATACGGATGGTATTGCCATATATAGCCGGCTATTGCAGGATCTTGTCAGGCATGGATCTGAGGTGCTCTGCAAACTGAAAGCAACTGAGATGACAGTTAAGGTGGATAAATGTCAAAAAGGTAGGGCAGAGGTGTCATCCTGCTAATAAGGTTAACTGTGGGCACATCTGGTCTTAGCCAGCAATGATTGTGGTCATTATGGGATGGAGCATACCAACCACTAAAAAGTAGTATTATATTGTTCAGAATTTATTTAAGCAATTACTCATTTATTTACTCTCAGATCGCATTTGCATTATTATCTATCTTTGATCACCAACTCTTTGAACAAGTTTTCCTACTTCAAATGCTTCACCCTTTCTCCTACAATACTTAATCTGCAGATGTTTTTCCTATTAACTTCATTCTTTAATTTGCAGTAAGGTTTTTGAACCTCATTTGCTAAAGTCCTTTGCCTTTAACTATTAAATCTTTAAATTTATCATATACAGTACCAGTGCATTAGCTTCCCAATTTTTACAGTTTCTGCAGCTGGGATATCATTATCTTCCTCTTGCTCTATTTCCTCATTATTACAGACTTAATCAGGATCCTTTTGTTAAACCAAATTGGCTCCAGGGTCCCAATGTTTGTTTTCTTTCTTTCTTTCTTTCTTTCTTTCTTTCTTTCTTTCTTTCTTTCTTTCTTTCTTTCTTTCTTTCTTTCTTTCTTTCTTTCTTTCTTTCTTTCTTTCCTTCCATTTGCACACTGCACATTTTGGTCTTTTTCTCTCCTCGGCACCACTATTAAATATAATATGGTATTAACAGCACAACATTATGATCTGATGATTTAATTGGGGGCTAAACTTGGTTCATCAAGCCATTCTGCCATGTTTGTTATTATGACATCTTACATAATACAGTATTTACTCTTAGTCCCCAATTTAAGAATTTTGTTTTAGCTTTTTTCATGTATTGTATGCACAAGAAACAGTTTATTCAAATTGCATATCATCATCATCCCACAAATTGGATGTTTGCTCTATAGATCTATATAAATTAAAACACTGTTGTAACCAGGCACCCACCCACAATCAGTAAAATCACTGACGCTGCAGTAAAGTAAAGAAACATTTATTATAAAATAGCAAGACTGTCTAATGTGTTTCTGGTGCGCCATGACCCCTTCTCAAAGAGAAACGGTCATGGTGACCAGAAGCTTGAGATGGTGATCTTACGACCTATAATAAATGATTTCTTCTACACAACATCAGTAATTTAGCACAGATGCTAGTGATGCCTGGTTCTAACAATGTTCAAATCTGAATTACCAATGCACCCCTCCTTGTACGAGCCCTTGTGTGTGTTTTTGGGAGATCTATATAAATAAAATATAATAATATATACCAGTATTGCCTAAATATACTAAATTGAACTTCTAGCAATACACTAATAATATATTAATAATAAGATGATTAAACTCCTTTCTGTCAGTACAGTGTAAGTGCATTATTAGTACAAGTAGCAGCAGTTTATTGTGCAAGTTATGTTCCAAAACTGCTGATTTCAAATGATTTCCTGAAGCACAGGCAGTCCCAGTTTTTTTTTCTTTGTATTGATGTGCAACAGAAAATATCAGTACTGCTCTACAGTGTAGGTTTGGGGAGGTGTGTACTGTAGCCTGCCAATGCAATTAAGCCTGCAGAGGGTGTGTGAGTCAACACTTAGTCCTGACAATGCTGCTGCTGGCACTGCTTTAGTGGCTGATGGGCAGAAATGTTTTACAATGTGGCTGTGTTACATGAAGTCCCTGCACCCTAAATGATACCCCAGAGGTACACCAGAAACAGCTAGCATTTATGTATATATGTTATACTAACATATAGCTAAGGACATCTACTGTACAAGAGTAGATGTCAGGATATTTTGCACATGATTGCTATATGCTTTACTTTCTAATATACACATGCATTTCTTGCTTGTAAGATGTTAGGACACTTGTGTCCTTGCAGTGTTATGACATATGAGTCGCCATTGCAATCATCTGATGATTTGTACTACTACATGGCTATGTGCAACTGTACTTTCTTTGTTTCCACAAAGTGATGACTATAATAGAATTGTATAATGTTTTCTAGGACTGTGGAGCCACCTGCAATTTAACCAATAGGACTCACCTCTGTAACTAGAAATGTTTCTATCTTACAGTAACTATGGTAACTATCTTAGGTATATCATGTAAGACATTACGTCTTCTACCTTGGAGACCTGGAGACACAGAGATTCCTTGAGGTACAGGAATGCATAGCATTGGCTCCCAGTTTCTAATAGTAAAAGCTGTTAGGGCAACTGTGATTTTCCTTTTGGTAGTAATGAACAAGATTTATTACTCTTATGCAACGTGTTTGTGATTCCTTGCATTCCCATTATTGCCAAGAACCTGAGGATGAGGGTTTAGCCCTCCTGTCAGCCGCATTCTTTCATAGCCATCAGGCAATGAACCTGTGCCCTCCCCACCTCCCACTTGACCTGGCTTGGTAGAACGCTTCAATCAGACATTTATGTCCTTCTATTATTACATACATATCACTATAATACATTTATTTTATCTAGATCCAGTTTTAATTTTGAAATGTTCTCTGAAACATCGCCCCCAGCAGTAGCAGCAATAAGAATAGACAGAAAGCAGCCAGCCAGCTCTATAGCTACACACTGCTGAGGAGGTACAAAGAGAGACTTTGCCATAGATTCTAGGCTTCATAAAAACTCATCTGGTGAGTAACAGACTTTTAGGTACCTAAGTTCATGCAAAACTACCTCTGAATTATGAGCGAGGGCAAAGGTACTGTGTTTACTACTCAAATACAAACATTCTTGCAGAACGGAGTCTGCAGAACTGCACACAAGTGCACATTCACAAGACAGCAGAATGCAGGGAACCTAGCCTGAGAAGCTGCACTGCTGCAGGAAAAGCTCAGTTCCAAACTGCTTTCCCAGGTGGTGTCTCCTCACTACACCTGGCTACAAGCTGCTGCTGCTGCTCGTTCTGTTTCCCCTTTTAGAACAGACCACAAACCAGTATTTCTTTTTATTTTAAATAAGAAGGTGAGTGGTTGGTTTTCAGTGTGACAGTGCACACTCCCGAGAGAAAGCTAGAATAGCCCTGAGTCCATTGTCGCTTTGCCGAGGAGAAAGAAAAAGTTCTGTTTCTCCGGCTTTTGGCATTTCATACAGGGGCTGTTTTCAATCTTAAAACACCAACCAAGCATAATACTGCTAAAAGGGGGCCTGTTGTCATAAAAATTAAACAGGGACTTGTGTTGTTTCTTTTAATTTACACTTGAAACTGATACGGAAACTACCCTATTTAAAAAAACAAGCCAGCATTACTTTTACCTAACTATATTTGAAACTATATTCATTTGTACTTGGAAAGGAAAAACACCTTGGTTCATTCTGAAGACATGCTGCTGGAAATAAATACAGACTGCAAACCAATGCAGTACAAGCATAGAAAAAGAAAATAACAATGTGGGTGGCCAGCCCAACAAACAAAATGAACACACAACACTCTCACACAGACAGGAACAGTCTTGTTGTGATTGTCCAAAAACATGTCTTCTTATCAGCACTTCCTTTACAGTATATAGTTCTTAGCAAGATGGGGGGGGGGGGTTGACCCTTTCAACTCCTCCTGCAGTGATCTCCTTCTCTCCTTTACTGTTCTGACAATACCCTCTGGGTAGCTCCTCCAACAATATCTTGAAGCACTGGCACCTGCCTTTTACCCCCCATCTCCCACAAACTCCTCCCTTCCTTTCCACCCTGACCTCACTTAGCCTCCCCCCTACCATAGTCCCTGACCCTGCCCTTTTCCCCTTCTTCCCTTACCCCACATACCCCTCACCTTCCTCTGTTTTCCTCTTCCTCTCACCACCCCTCCTCCATCTTATTGCCCAATACCTCCTACTCTGGCCTATTTCCTCAGATTGTTGATACCAACATGTTGTGTTTAACTATTGCAAAACTGAAGTTTACTGTACCACTGTAAATTCCATTGCTCAACTTATTTGTCTACTCCTTTAATACTTGTAATAATATTATTCAAGTCTCCTCTTCTGTTTGAATGCAACTGTGTTACTATTGCATTATACCCTGAAATATTGTTAGAATTATAATTACCTGTAACCATATGATGTGGAACCTTTGTAAAGGAGCAATAATTACTGGCAGGTGCTTTTTCTCATAGGAAACCCGGTTATAATTTGCCGTTATACTTCAACCATAAACCTGCGCCAGGTTTCCCTCTGATCAAGCATGCGCCAGTCTCAGTGTTCTTTCAATAGGACGTTCATTGTCCCGAGAAGCAACGCCGCTCGCTGTTAGTTTTTTTTTTTTTTGTATTTGAAAAAAAAATGGACTTACTCTGGGGAACAAAAGCAAACAGAAAAGGAACACACCGTCGGGTTTCCCTCTCCACACTCGAGAGCTGGTGGGTCTCTCCTCTTCATACAAAAGAACACAATAGCTCCACAACTGTTGTTTGCCGGTAAGTAAGAATACTGGAAACAAACACAAAAAATATACACACAGCTACCCTTACTTTCTCCACTTCTTGTTGCCTCACATAAGCGGAGCACTATAACTTGTCAGACTGCGGAATGCTAAGACTTTTTACTGGTCCGTGGTTGCCTGAAAATGGATCATTTTATTTTCTATGATTGCTGAGGCAAAAAAGCACATGCCAGCAATTATAAAAAATAAAATAAGGGGTGCCATGTGTAAAACTCAATTTTACACACACCCTCATTGTGGGATGCATTTTATAAACCTCTCGGGCTTCGCCCTCGGGGTTTATGTAGCATCCCACAACTCGGGTGTGTGTAAAATCTCGTTACACACACCACCTCATATATTATTCTCTATGTAATGCTCAAAGGTTGTTGGTCCAAGACTCAATACACAAATAAATAAATACACATAAAGTGTTCTGCTGGTCCAGAGCCTGTCTGCAAACTGACTGAAAACAAGATAAGTCTAAATAAATTGCTTTTTTTTTTGTTTATTTACTGTTTAAATTGCTTTTTAATGCATTTTGAATTTCGACTCATAACTGTAATTTTTCTTTTTTACATTCTTGGCCAAATTTCAACATAGATTTTTTTAGCACACCTCATTGGTAACTAAGGGAGGTGTGATTTTTCAAATGCTCTTTGAAGCATCACTCCATAAAAAACACCTTTTGAGTGGCATTTAAAAATATCTACCTGTCTTAATTATAAGGTGGGGTCACAAAAAGACTATGGAGAAAATGTGAGTTCGAAATGTCAAAAAACCATAAAGTTATAAAGAATCCTTGAATCTTTCAATGTGTTATCATAAGTTTGTGATTTTTGCAGATGTTGGCCCCAGATTTTCTTTTTTATTATTATTTATTATGTTTTATTCGTAATGTCACAATACCTTGGTATTAATAATAACAGTACAGCCTCCTGATATTACATTAATACAAAACATCTACATACCTGGAGGCCAAACAATATACAGTATCAGGCATTACTTAATTTTATATGCTTAAGATAATGCACAAAACTCAAATGCTTACCTCATATCCGACCCTAATAGAACCAAACTGAAAGGAACCAAACAAAAAGAAAAATTACTTAAACAAGACAATGAGGATCCAAACTATTCACAAGCCATACCCGATTATCGTATTAAGGTTTCCATATTGCAAGCATAGCATCCAAGGGACCCCATTTAGCATTATAAAATTGTAGCATATTATTTATCTTAGCTATGTGTCAGTCCAGCTGCAATGCAAGCAATATTTCTTTATGCCACTCAAGCACCAATGGTGATGAGTCATCTATCCAGTGTCTCATAATTATCAATTTAGCTGTAGCCGATATAATGGCCATGTAAGCCTTACTCGGTTTGATCATGTCGCTAGGGAAGTGTTTAATTAAACAAATTTCAGGAGAGAAAAAAGTCTCCAATCACAGAAGGTGATTTAAAGACTACTGTATAACTTTCCAAAATGGCTGAATTTTAGAACATTCCCATAACAAATTATCTAGATCTCCATGATCCTCTTTACATCGATGGCACTGAGAAGTTGTGAGTTTACTAATTCTATGAAGTTTAACCATTGTAAAGTACAAGTTATGTATAATATTAAATTGTTGCAGCCTAAGCTTATCCTATTTTATGAATTTGTATGTATTACTCCAGATTTGATACCATAAACTCAGATCATTACTAATAGATAATTTCTGAACCCAATTAAAACAAATTCCTGCAGCAGTTCTGGGTCCATCTCTTGCAGTTCCTGATATACTTTAGACACTGCATGTGATTGATCTGCTAATTGTAAAAGAGAGGATAAATCCATCTTACTAGGTTCCTTGATTTTGAATTTTGCAAAAAGACAATCACAGCTTGCCAAATTTGCCAGTACTTAAAGGCATTCCCACCAGCCACTGGAACCTTATGACAAAATTGTGAATAAGATAAGATGTTACCCTGTGGGGCTATGTCTTCTAAACACAACCCCACCAGTGGAGCCCAGAACGTTGGAGGTATAGGAACATTCTGAATTTGAAAATGTGGATTATGTACTAAAGAATGTTTTGGGGAATTGTGCCAGTCTATACTGAGCAAGATCTGAAGTTGATGTAAAGCTTTTAGAGACAAGCCATTAGGTGTATTTCTTAATGGCTTGGGAACAAACCTGTGTACATAAACAAGAAACAGAAGGGTACAAGAGGACTTAGCTACCAAGACTTTTTCAATTGCTATCCAAAGAGACAAGTATGTACTGGAGTCTGTTGAATTTGGTGAGCAACCCAGTATGCCAGCTTACTAATATGTGCCTTCCATAATACTTGTAGAAGGATGGGAGAGCAAGGCCCCTCACATTTTGATACTGTGAGTTTGGAGTAAGCTCTTCTGACTTCTTTCCCTTCCATACAAATTGATTTAGTAGCTTTTGTAGTCGAGAAAACCATGATTTGGGTAAATGGAACCCTAACATACACAGGGGATAAAGAATTCTCGGTAACACATTCATTTTCACTGTGTGAATTCTAGCCCACAAAGATATTGGTAACAATTTCCATCTGTCCAGGTCTGATTTTATTGTGATAAGCAATTTAGTAAGGTTTTCTTTTACCATTGTTGCTATGTCTCTCGATATCTTAATTCCCAGGTATGTCAGGGATCTAAACTCCCAATTTAGACCATGCTCCTCGGCTACACTTGACAAACATCTCCTATTTAAAGGAAAGAGTTTAGTTTTAGAAATGTTGAGATTATGATATGATACTTTAGAGGATTGTTCAATTTATTGCAATACAGCAGGAATACTAATAGCAGGGTCTTCAATATGCAACATTAAATCATCTGATACGAGAAATTGGATGTTGTTTGTCACCAATCAATATTCCTTTAATATCCTGGGAAGTTAATAATCTTCAAATCAAAGGCTCCAAATAGAGATTAAATAGAAGAGGGGAGAGAGGGTAACCCTGTCTAGTACCACAGGAAAGATGGAATGACTCAGACAGAACCCCATTACACCAGACTTGGGCAGTTGGAGAGTCATATAGCAGTTTCACCCACTTTAAAAACCCTTTTGAAAATACAAAGTGAGACAAAGTAGCAAACAAAAAATCCCAACAGACCCGGTCAAATGCTTTCTCTGCATCTAATGCCAACAGGGCTGCTGGAATATCTGTGTTTTTGGCATGAGCTATTAAGTGTAAAAGTCTACGCATATGATTGTTGGAAGCTCTACCTGCCATGAAGCCCACTTGTTCATCACTAATAACCTTGTTCATTAAAGGCCCAAGCCTGTTCAACAATACTTTTGATAAGATTTTGATATCAACATTTAACAATGAAATGGGCAGTAGTTTTCTGGATATAGAGGATCTCTATCTGGCTTAGGAATGAGGATAACAAGTGCTTCGAGAAAACTATTTTCGGAGAAACCTGTGTACCAGAAGTTAAAGGCCTTTGCTAAAATGGGTACAAACTCCATGCCAAAGGCTTTATACATGTTAGTAGAAAGACCATCTGGTCCTGGGGATTTATCAGGATAAAGTTGAGCAATTGCTTGTTTGATTTCCCACTCTTGAATAGGAAGTTCGAGGGGAGCAGTGTCTGTACTCAAGATCCGAGGAAGAATAACTGTGCCTAGAAAATTTTGGATCTCTTCCGGTGTTGACCTATCTGTAACTGGAGTTGTGTATAACTTTCAGAAGTAATGCTGACACACTGCAACAAGTTCCCTAGGGTCCTTAACTAACGAGCCCCGCTGACCAGTACTTAAAGCAGCAATAAACCTGCTGGAATCCAGTTGCTTAAGCCTAAAAGCAAGTAACTTACCTGCTCTGTCTCCAGATTCCAGATACTTAAATCTGGTTCTCTTAAGTGCAAGCTCAGCCTTTTGTGACATGAAGGAAGATAATTGAGCCTGTAACTTATGCAACTGGACCCAATCAGCTTCAGTTAAGTGCTGACTAATATTTTGTTCAATTGCCTTGATGGAGTTTAGAAGATTCTAGATTAGGGTTTTTTGCTTTATAAGCCTAGTGGTGGCTATCCGGATACACTCCTCCTCAAGGTGCACTTCAGGATGCCCAGACAATATAAATTTTAGAAACTGAACCAATATTAGAGATTAAAAAGTGGAGACAAACTGTTTGAGATGATCACAGGTATAAGAGTTCTGTAGCAATTGGTTGTTAAATCACTAAAGAAAATCTCTTTGCATGCCAGAGCCTATCAGATAGCAAAGAGAAACTGAGAGTGATCTGAAATAACCTAGTATGGATACATGCATCAAAATGGAAGGGAGGGTGTAGGAACTAATTAAAAATAATCAATCCTTGAGCAAGTCCGATGTGGGCTGAAAAAGAAGTAAATTGTCTGGAATCAACATTAAGGACTCTCCACACATTAATAAGCCCTATCCCTTACATAAGCTCTTTAAGTGCCCTTTGAGACAGTGACAAACCGGAACGCTTATTATCCAAACTATCAAGCTGCAACCGAGTTGTAATATTCCAGTCTCCTCCAAGAAAAATCACTCTGGGTAAGCTAGTGTTTAGTAAATTTAAAAGATGTCTAAAAAACTGTGGAGAGTCATTATTCAGACCTTATATTGAGCCCAACAGTATTTGTTGTGAGGCCAGGGTGCCTTTCAAGATTACGTAACAGCCATTAATATCCCAGATTTCTTGCTCCAATTGAAAAGCATTTTTTTATTAAATAATATTGCCACACCACATTTTTTGGTGGATATCCCAGCCCCAAAAGCTTGTCCAACCCAGTATCTACAAAATAAAATAGTATCTCTGCACCTAAGTACTGTAATTCTATCCCTCAAACTATTCACCTAGCTCCCACCCATGCCAGTTTCAAGAAACTCCACCATGATCATCTACTGGCTTCAAATCTCTGCACATGCTTCCATCCACCCTAGCCCATTACACTCCTTCCACCTTTCACCCTGTTCTTTCCTGCACTCATCTTCATCCCTCACCCCTTTTTCCTCCCTGTCTCCCACTCCTCCTCCCCCTCCTCATTTCCTGTCTCTTAATATTGCATCATACGCTGGCACTTACTGTTGTTCTGCACTTTCCTGATAGTGCCAATAAAGACCTGCTGACACTTGTTTTGTTTAGTTTTACTTTTTCTAGCTGCACTGTCTATATTGTTCAACACAGTCTAATCTCTGTATAACAATCCAGTTGACAATATTGTTTGTATCGCAGATAATCCCATTGTTTACCTCTCCCTTGTGCTGCATCACATTGTACTGCTCATGTATTTTTCACTTGTATGCTCCCGGGTAATGCCAGAAAACAGGCATCTCTATGTCTAGTGCACCCACCTGGTTACCAATAGCAAATAAAATAAATAATCTTCTCCTTCAAGATGAGTTTCTTGCAAACAGGTGATGTCAGTTTTTAAAGCCAACAAATGTTTCAGAACCACCTGCCTTTTACATCGATCCTGAGCCCCTTTGATAGTCCAACTTATAATATTAAATGCCCCTAACATTAATAGAAAAAAGTAATATGAGTAGTCCCTTTACCAGTAGAAAATAATATGGTTCCTCTTCCAACCAGTTTTGGTTCCATCCTAATAAGGTATTACTAACATGTACTAATACCACACTCCCAACCCCCTCGAAACCCCCAAAAGTTTTAGCATAATAAACAAAATCCCTAAATACTACCCTGGTTCCATTAACCGCACTAACATTTTAAATTGCCAGGTGATGTATATACCCAACCAAGCCGAAAGCCCACCCACCCCCATTCCCAGTTACCTAAAACTGTTCAACACAAATTGCATCTAGAATCAATGTACCTAAATTAAACATGATATTACAAATTCAGCACTTTTCAGCATTCACAAAAATGCACCAGATTATCATACTAGACATTACTACATCTCTTGATTCTTAAGGGATGTATTGTTTTTTAAAATGAATAAGTGATTAATAATTGCTAAAACTACCCAAATGAAGTATGAAGGACAATCATCTAATTCTCTACTACCATCTGGTGGCTAAAGCAAAGAAATGCAGCAACATCCATATCTCCTGCATGTTGTTCATGCTTTGTGACTAATTATTGAGCTCTAACTTGTGACAAATATTAAATCAAACCTATAGAAAACAGTGAGCCTATCTCTATCTTCCACAGAACAAAAAAAATCTTAAGATCAATTTTTTTAGCTTTAATAGCACACCGATATAATTGTCCTCAGTCAGATGTTTACCATGTTTTATGGAGTAGCGATGTGAATCTTAACTGCTGCCTGCTTTTTCAAAAATTTAAAGCAAATTGTCAATTGCTGTCGGGTCCAGCTCCTATTCTCTTGAAGCCACCATTACACAAACAGAAGATATAAAAAATGGAAGAACACAGAGCCTTTAGTGGACATTGAGGTGTTATGAATCACATATCCCCTATTGGGGACAAAAATCAACGATAAGTCCCTTTTGGAGCCCTCGTCACAGCCATGGCAATAATAAATCAGCTGTATGAGACAGACCCAGAGCGCACTAAGGATGAAGCTCTCACCATGATTCAGACCAAAACTCACTCTATTAATGCAAGAGCTGTTTTCGATCGATCCAACAAAGAAATTTACTTCGGGTATGACCCAGATTATTCAGGTACCACATCAAGAATTCTAAGCAGATCATTTAAACAGATCTGGAAGCAACTTCTTGAGTTCTGTTTGAGCCAACTTATAGGTTTCGAATGAGAGCCATTGTTCATTAATTTTAACTTGCAGTAGAGCTGGATACTTCACTCTAAACTGCTTCCCTGCCATGATCATCTTGGAGACCAAGGGATGCAGTTCTAGACATTTAATTCTTACAGACTGTGTTAACTCGTTCATAATTCTGATCCATCTCCCCTACCAAAGCACATCTTGAAGCATTTTACCTGAGTGAGTGGCCCCAGATTTTCAACATAGCTCATTTGTTACCACACCCCATGAAAATGTTTTGAATCCTATCCAAAACATATTTTCACAGTTGCTCTGTGAAATCACTTTTTGAACTGGATATAAAAAAAAATCTGAACTGTCTTGATCATAAGGTGGGCCATAAAAAGCCTATGTTGAATAGTTGGGGTCACAGAGTAAAAAAACAATGAAGTTATGAAGAAATATTGAATATTTCCAATGTTTACTAATAACATTTGTTATTTTTGTAGATTATGATACCAAATATTCAGTATAGCCCTTGTGTTACCCCACCTCATAAAAATATTGGGTGTCATCTTTTAAATGCCCTCTGACACATTTTTTCCTAGTCACTCCATACAATCACTTTTCAGACAAGATTTTAAAAATCTAACCTGCCTTGATTATAAGGTTGGGTCATAAAAATACTATGTTGAACATATAAGGTCAAAATGTCAAAAAACAATGTTGTTATGAAGAAACATGGAATCTTTTCAACATTTATTCATAACTTCATTTTTGCAGATTCTGGCCTAAAATCTTCAACACAGCAATTGTGTTAACCCACCTAATGAACATAACAGATATCATTTTTCAAATCCTTTCTGGAGCATCTTTTAGCAGTCACTCCATGAAATCACCTTATGGATGGGACTTAGTAAAATTCCACATCTCCTGATCATGGTGTGAGGACATAAACATAGAAACACAGAAACATAGACTTTGACAGCAGATAAGGACCGCTTGGTCCACCTAGTTTGCCCATTTTCCTACCTACAGGATAAGCTGCAGATCCTAGTTAATCAACAGCCTATTTTTTCCTACACCACACAAAAATTGCCTTATATCTGTCCCATGCATTCTAGAAGTACCCACAGTTTTAGACACCACAACCTCCTCAAGAAGGCTGTTCCATGCAACCACCACCCTCTCTGTGAAAAAATACTTCTTCACATTTCCCTTGAGCCTTCCCCCCCATCTTCAAATTGTGTCCCCTTGTTCTTGGACATCGCTTTTTCTGAAAGATGCTACCCTCTTGGACTTTGTTGATTCCACTGAGGTACTTAAAAATTTCTATCATGTCCCCCTCTCCCTACTTTCTTCAATGGTATACTTACTAAGCTGCTTTAGTCTCTCATCGTATGGCTTCTTTTGCAGACCCTGCATCATTTTAGTTGCCCTCCTTTGGACTGCCTCCATCCTGTCTATGTCCTTGAGGAGATGGGGTCTCCAGAATAGGATGCAGTACTCCAGATGGGGTCACACCAACTGTTTGTTCAGATGGATAACAACTTCCTGTTTGTTGCTGGTGATGCCTCTCCTATACATCTCAGTACCCCTAGCCCTCCCACTGCCTTCTCACATTCCTTGCTAACCTTATAGTCATCTGATATGATTATCCCAGGTGCCTTTCCATTTTTGTTGTTGTTACTACCCCCCCCCATTGTGTAATCTTCCCCTGGGTTTTGTTTCCCAGGTGCATTACTTGCACTTCTTTGCATTGAATCCAAGCTACCATACTTCTGACCATTCCTCCAATGTTGCCAAGTCCCTTCTCATCCTTTCCATGCCTCCTTGTGTATCAACCCTGTTGCAGATCTTTGTGTCATCTGTAAAAGGCATACTTTTCCTTCCAGTCCCTCTGCAATGTCACTTATAAAGACATTAAAAAGGACTGGACCCAGTACTGAACCTTGTGGTACCCCACTAGTAACCCATCTTTCTTCAGAGTGGACTCCATTTACAATTACCTTCTGTGTCCTGTTGTCCAGCCAATGTTTTACCCAGACTACCACCCTGGGACACATACCCAGGCTGGTTAAGTTGATTATTAATCTTTTGTGTGGGACTGTGTCAAATGCCTTGCTAAAGTCTAGGTAGGCCATGTCCATGGCCCCTCCCTGGTCTACTACTTTGGTCACCCAATCAAAGGTTAACATGACCTTCCCATTGTGAACCCATGCAGCCTTGTGTCCTGTGCTCCACTTTCCTCTAGGTACTGAACAATTATTTATTTCAGAAGTGATTCCATCACCTTCCCTACCACAGAGGTCAAACTGACAGGTCTGTAGTTTCCTGCCTCTGTCTTGCTCCTACTTTTGTGAAGGGGAATCACATCCACCTTCCTCCAGTCCTCAGGTACCACACCATCCTCCCACAATTTGTTAAAAAGGGTAGTCAGTGATGTCACTAGTTTTCCCCTTAATTCTTTTAGAATTCAAGGGTGAATTCCATCAGGCCCCATTGCTTTGTCCTCCTTCAGTTTTAGGACTTCTTTCAGACCCCTTTCTTTTGTGAAAAGACTAGGATCGGCCCCCCTATCCAGAGTGCTTCTGTTAATTGGATTAGGCACCTCCCCTCCTCCTCTTTTGTAAATACTGAGCAAAAGTATTCATTCAGTATCCCTGCTTTTTCACTGTCCCTCTCTGCCCACCCATCGTCCTTTCTGTCCAGCCTCACTATCCCTCTCTTTGTCTTTCTACACTCCCTGATGTACCTATAAAAGGTTTTATCCCCCTTCTTAACTGAGTTGGCTATCTTTTCCTCAGTTTGGGCCTTTGCTATTCTGACTTCCCTCCCTACTTCCTTCTGCCTTAACTGGTACAGTTCTCTGTCCTGCTTCTTCTGTGTTTCCTTATACTTCTTAAATGCTATCTTTTCTCCCTAACCATCCCGCCACTCTTTTGAGAACCATGTGGCCTTTTCTTTCATTTCTATTTGTTTATTTGCTTACACAAAGACTTGTTGTCTCTGTGATGGTAGTTTTGATGTTTCCTTTATTGCTCCACCCTCCTTCTAGTCTGTTTGCTAGTGCTTTTCTAAGGCACTCTTCCATCTTGCCAAAGTCAGCCATCCTGAAGTCCAGTATCCTCACTTTTGTATGGCTTGACTTTGTAGCTGAGTTTATAGTGAACCACTCTGTATAGTGGTCACTTGTTCACAGATGTCTACTCACTTCTAGATCTGAGATCCTCTTGCTATCCCCATTTGAGAGTATGAGGTCTAAGATTGCTCCTTCATGAGTGGGCTCCAAAACTAGCTGTCTGAGGTATGCCACCTGTAGGACATCGAGAATGGCCCTGCTCTTGGATGTGGCTTCAGCAAAGGTGCTCCAGTTAACATCTGGCATGTTCAGGTCCCCATCAACAGTATCTCTCCTTTCTCTGCCATCCTGAAGATGCCTTCTATCATATCCTTGTCCATTTCCTTTCCATGACATGGGGGTCTGTATACAACCCCTGTGCGGATTGTGGTGCCATTTCCAGTCTCTAAGGTGACCCACTGTGCCTCCTCTCCTCCCTGTTTACTTTTTTGTTACATTGCTTTTATCCTTTCCATTACAAAGAGAGCTACTCCTCCCCCTCTTCTACCCTCCCTGTCTCTCCTGTAGGTTATGTACCCTGGTATGTTAACTTCCCTGTCATGGTTCTCAGTGTACCATGTTTCTGTGACTGCTATGATATCCAGGCATCCATCTTCCATCAAGCACACAAGTTCAGGGAGCTTGTTGCCCAGACTACAGGCATTGGTACGTACTACCCTCCATTTCTTGATGGCCTTACCTCTTTTTTGCCCCATCCCTGTCCTTGAATTGAACATATGAGGTCAAAATGTCATAAAAATTGAAGTTATGAAGAAATAGTTAATGATGTTCTTTATTCTGTTAATGTTTCAGCTCTGTACCCCTTAGCCTGGAGGAACCCATAGTCCAGAAGATGATGGCTACTGCGTGAAAGAGGTTGCCCATTAGAGATGTGCAAATTAGAAAACTTCATTCTGTAAACTATTTCACACAATTTGCACATTTTGTGAAATATTTTGCAGGTGTGAAATGTGAAATTCCACAGGCGAAATGTAAAATTTTACCCATAAAATGTGAAATTTTGCAGTGACATTCAAAATGTTGCCAGCAAAATGTAAAATTTTGTCTTCAAAATGGCAAAATCTGGGGGAAATTTGATGAAATTCAAGTGAAATATGGTGAAATTTCACCTTTTGTGGTGAAATTTCATGTTCCATGGGCAAAATTTCACCCAGGTAGAAAAATTACACAGAGTTCTTGATTTCACAAAATGTTTTGCATGGTAAAATTGTCAGTTTTGTAGTGCAGCTACAATTATTAATTTTGCAACATCTCAACTGCCCATAGCCTCAGAATACTATTGTTCTAAGTTGTAACAGCATTCAATGAAATATATTCATCACTGACAAGTGTTTGGTTTCTCTAGATATCCTCAAAGAAACTCTGGAGATAGCTTGCTGGACTGACTTTTCCTACTGTACAGTATACCAATATTAGTAAATTCCCAATATATCAGTATATTGAAAGTACTGTAAAACTCAAAATTCTCACTGTCAAAGAATTTGCCCAATTTTCACTGAAACACTAATTAGTGATAAAATAAATGTGCACTAATTTGTGCTATTAGCATTTTTCCACAATAGTGAATGTGGCACTAAATTAAGTGTATTCAAATATGATTGCATTTGTATTTAAACTACCATTACTTAGCTTGAAATTTCGCAGTTTTATGGTTCAGTTTATTGATAGAATGTATCTTTTGTATATTGACATGACCAGACTCCTAACTTTCATTTGAGAAATATGTTTCTCTCTTCAATAGTTCCAAAATTGGCCCTTCTAAAATCAATTTCTTTGAAAAGGCTTCATTTAGAACCCAAAGTGATACATCTTTTTTTGCAGAAAGTATGGATATCAGTTATGCCATATTGATTATAGTTTTCTTGTACTAATATATCAATTTGGGGCCTATACCAGTAAAATAAATAGAAGATTGCTTATGAGCAATCATACACAACATAGAGGATAATGTATGGTCCTCTATCTGTAACTGGTCTGTTACATTGAGAGGTTGCCAGGGAGACCATGTAAACCTCGAGAGTGAAGCTAGAGAGGTTTATGTCACCATGGTAACTTCAATACGGTTAACAGTAACCGGTTGTCAATAGAAGGACCATACATTGTTTTTTATAGTGTATGGTCCCCAGAAAAAGGGAAAATGGCTCCTTGCTTTTTGAAACAGAGTCACCGCCACAGCCATTCAGTCCTTTCCTTACCGCTGCATGCATCCATTGGTTACCGAGTGTAAAAAAAGGCATGCACATGCACAGACCAATCACCGTTGTTAACCTATCAATGTGACTAGCATGGATAGGTTAACATTACTACATCACATCGATGAGTATAACAGCCTTAGTAAGTGATGATTTCCTAAGGTTAACAGCATTCTACCATACATTATAAGGCTGTTATTCAAGTCAAGCTTTCTGAGGTAACACTAGACCTCAAGAATGCAGCTCGAGCGATCTCATTACCACAGAAACCTTGACATTGAAAAAAACAGCCTTATAGTATATGGTTAGAACCTATTATGTATAGAAATTTGTGTCTGCTCAAATGTTTCTTGTGCATGTTCTAAAAGTTGTTGTGCACATTCTAAAAATTTAATGTGCATGTTCTACAATTAATATTCATCACTCCCATGCTAGCCGTCACATGATTGGATGAAACTGAGCTCTTCAAATGAGGAATCCATACACACATAGTGCCACCACTTACAAGTAGCTCACAGGGACTATCTGGACATGGAATGCCATAGTCAGCTCTGTATTAACAAAGTGCAATAATTCATTTATTTTTTAAATAAATGAAGGCTCAGAGACTAGAACAGGACTGCAACAATAAACAGGACCTGTGAACACCACAGCAGACTGAGCAGCTAACAAGTGGGAGCATGAAGAAACACTAGGTAGGAAACCTTGTGAAACTAAAAATTCAGAAATGCAACTTTTAAAAATCCCAGGAACTATATTGTATGAAAAATAAAGTATGGAAGCCAAACACAACTCACTCTGTGTTTCTATCTTGGGGTTGGGATACCAGCATAGACCTCTTGGGCTTCACTTTAAAAATCCATATATTTGTATCTAAAACCTATCGATGGAAACACAGACTCATTGTGTATGAGCACCCATACTTTATTCCTTATATAGTATATGGTTAGGGCTTACTGTGCATGAAATTTGGTGGCTGTTCCCATGCTGTTGTGCACATTCCAAAGGTTGTTGTGCACATTCTAAATGTTGCTGTGCATGTTTTAAATGTTATTGTGCATGCTGTTTAATTTAATGAACATTCATGAGTCGGTCTGTCCCTCACCACCTTATTGGTGGAAACAGACACCTTAAAAATAAAACATGGCAATGCCCATTACTGAGATGATCTGGACATGGATTGCCCTACTAGCCTCTATGTTTCCAGACCATAACAGTGTTAAATATTTTTTCTTTAAACCAAGTCCTTCCTGAAACTTCAGAACGTCGGCCATTGCATTAGAATGGGACTGTAGCAGACAGGAATCACAGTTCGATACAAAAAAAAAAAACTTACCACAGCAACATACAACAAACTCATCTGCCAGGCAACAAGTGGGAGCACCAAACATACAGTAAGGTATGAAGGGAAATCTTGTGAAAGAAAAATGTCCAGAAACATAACTGTTTTTTTTTTCATAAACCTGGAAACCATATATTATAAAAAATAAAGTATGAGTGAGTATACACAACTTGCCTTGTTTCCATCTCAGAGTTAAAGATACCAGCATGGACCTCTCAAGCTTCACTCTTGAGGTCCATATGCTGGTATCTCAATCCCTTGATGGAAACACAGGCTTGTTGTGTATACTTGCCCACATTTTATTCCTTATGTTTTGTGTATGTGTGTCTCTCTCTCTCTCTCTCTTATATATATATATATAGAGAGAGAGAGAGAGATATATATAGAGGCAAAACTCCATTTAATGCATTAGTTAGGGTTGTTCCACAGTGACAAAAGTGAGGAAATTCGCTGTTAGGGTTGAAAACCCTAACTCCGAATTCACCCCCCCAGCACCACACACACACACAGACACACACACACATACACACACACATGCAAGTATGGGGGAGGACCAAGTCAACACAACCAATGACAGACATCCAGCAGTGGGTGATAGAAATAACAAACAATTGTCTAAATGTACTATGAGACATCCTCACCCACCTGACCAGGTACTGCATTCTCAGTGGAGATCAACAGCAAAACTGAGGCCATGTATACCAAACGTACACATCCCTGATTGCAGCTGCACACAATGTACCACACTTAGTAGTTGCATGGCCTTACCTACCGATGCCCCACACCAGACCACACCACATGTGGTGGGCCACCTGAGCAATAGAGTTTAGCAAAACCAAGGAGTTGTACAGGTATAATATCTCTGATTATAACAAGGGTTTGAGAAATGCAGCTTCTAATTGACTGTAAACATTGTAATAGCCTTATGTTTAGTTTTATTAACATACACGTAGAGCTAACCATATGATGAACATGGTTTAATGTTGTTTAAAAACAGTTTTATTATGATAGCAATAAGCCACTCCCAGGTATTATGTTAATGGTCAGTTTATCACTGTCTAGTGACATGTGGCACTCGGCTATGCCTCATTCAACATTAAACCCCTACAGGGTGATTAACAGACCATTTAACATAACTGTTGGTCATGCCTTTGCTTAATTGTCTTTATGAGTAGATACTCTCCTCTGCTAGGCACTGCAGCAGCTTTGCAACATAGTGTCCCACCCAGTTATACCATACACTGTCTAGTTACTGGAGAATGGCTGTGAATATGAACTCATGAAGATGAACAGTGAAACTTGATCATTACAGTCATTGAAACCTTAGTGTGATTATAACTGACAGAGTCAGTGATAGAGAATAACCCCTGCTGTCCTAGTACACTTACCCCATTGTGAGTTAAATCAATACTAAAAGACATTCTGTTTATATCTACACCATACCTACTTGATTCCTGTTGTACCACAATTAACATAGTTATCACTTTGATAGCATCAGTGACAGAAGTGTGGCAAACCCAACCACTAGGCATACAGCCTGAGTATGAAACAACTGTTAAAAAAAATTACACTGTGTCCATAAGTGGCATAGATCACTCATTGCAACAATAGTAAATGTATTACTATTTGAATAAGTTAGTCATCACAGATGCAGTGAGATTGTCTTTGTCAGGTACAACATACTCAGTAAGTGCCTACAGGAAAATCTATCCTATATACATCTCAGATACAGGTACGTCATTGTTGGCTCAGTAGTTCTATGATATTTAGAAGTTGCTTGGCCTGATCCATGCAATGACACTGTTTCTTACAAAGAATACTTACTGCATCTTTAGTATTGAAACACACTGAAGGTCTAAGTATGTACATCAGCAGTACACCTTCATCAGTAAGAATGCATCTGATACTGGCAGTACGAATTTCACAGCGTTGAACAGGCAATGCTTTTCCATACGTTTACATCAGCCTTCTATCTTGAGTAAACCATTGCAGTAAATGTATTACTATGTAAATCACCTACTAAATGTAACACTACTTTATCTTGAGCATGCTAGTGTCTTGTAGTTAATTTATGTACTTCTCTTAATTAATATATACTCACTAGTGTTAAAACCTTTCTACAACTGTCATCATGCACCTTCAGCATTTATATTGACTAACGGCACAGTACCAGTTGTGGTGTGGTGTGGGGCATTGGTAGGGTAAGGCCACAAGTAACTCTATATGCCATAATATATAATGGTAGCACGGTAGAGCTACCATAGTAAGGGTTGAGTAGCACTTTTAAGGTTAAAGGGTGACATTTTGCACCTTAATAACTTTGCCACCGTTCAATGGATGTGCCTGAAATTTGGCAGGCACGGTTGGACATGGTAGATCTTGGGATCTGATAACTTTTGTATCACTTGGATATATGACTACAGAGTTATTAAGTGACAACCAAAAGCTCAATTATGCTTTTTTTTGCAAATTCTTTGCTCTCACCTACAGGTAGCACAGTTTGTGTGACTGGTCTGAAAACTTCAGTGAAAGTGCGGCCCGGGGTTCCCAGTATGCCTTTTGAAGATTTCATGAAAAAATATTGAATGGTTCAAATTTATTCAAAAACAAAGTTCCTATTATAACTCAATGGGAAAAGTTAACAAAAAATTTGAAAGTGTCGCAAATGCACTTTTTAGTGTCGCAAATGGCCCTAGTAGTGTTGCAAATATGCCATTTTGTTTTCAGTTACTGATCAGAAAAATGCTTGGCATTTAAAATTGGGACCCTCTAGGGACACAATTCTTTCTGTGTTCACCTAATCGGACCCTCAGGATGCTAGCCATGTTTTTATTCTGGGGTTAAACACCCTAGAAATATGTTTTTCAAATTTCTGGAATCAGTACTGTCACAAAGCAGAGTTGCACTTGTGAAAATTTTGCAGATTTTTGCAAAAAGTATCTCAAATTGCGAAAGTACTTTTCCAGACTATGGCAAAATGATGGGAATTCTTTGCCACCCTGCTACGAAAGAATGGTTTGGTCTTTTGGGCTGACATTGGGAGGAACAGCAGCCAACATTTCACAGATGTGCCTTTTCATGGTTTGGTAACAAAATATTGCATGGATCACAAGTTACGATACTCTGAAGTTGGCGTTTTTGTCACTAGACTAACATGGTGGCATACGTTGCACCTTTCGGGGCTTGTATCTTGAAAATGGTGTGAGATACGGAATTTTCGTCATGAAAACGTAGCCAGGAAAATCATGAATCATGTGAATTTTTTTTTATGTCATACAGTTACTGAGATATAATCAATTTAGTATTCCAGTAGCTCATTTTCTGCTCTGAGGCCCATTATTATGCATACATTCTTTGTACACACTGTGTTCTCTATGCAGCTGTTGGGCAAAACTAGGGTGTGCGCTTCCATTACTGTTACACTTACCATTACCACCAATGTTTCCCTATGTGTTTGCATTACTGTTCCCATGTACGCCAACCGTGTGCATTACCCATTGTGTTCTTGTTTGCGTACGTACTTGCATTCGCGTTTCCATTCCTCTTTACTTTGCCACTATTTCTGCAGTTAACATTACCATTTTCACTTCCAATTGCCCTAATGTGACTGCGTATGTCATGGTTACGTTTCCATATGCGCTTGCATCTCCTTTTGCAATTCGGTTTCCTTTGGTGTTTTGTTGCTGTTACTATTACCATTTTACATTTACATTTGTGATGCGTGGCCGTGTCGCGTTCACCGGTTTGCATTTCTGTGCGTTCTCCGCGTTCCCATTTCCGTTTCTATTTCCTTTGGCATTATTCTTCATGTTTACTTTACCATTTGCATTTACAATTGCGGTACCATGCACGTGCATGTTATGGTTTACTTTTACGTGAGCGCTGCCATTCATGTTTCCATTTCTGTTCCCTTTGGCGTTCTTTTTGCTGTAACACTTAACATTTGCATTTTAAATACTGGCGCCGTCACTGTGCATATTAACAGTTGCATCTTCATACGTGCTTGTGTGTCCATTTGTGTCACTGTTCGCTCCGACATCACTTTGCTCTTGCATTTCCTATTGACGTTTGCTTTACCATTTACGTTTGTGTTACCATGTGCATAACTGTTGGTGCTTGCATTTGTGTTGCTGTTCCTGTTACTACATGACAAGACTTCAACGTGATGGCCCACCACCACATTCCATTCACTATTTATCATCCTCATTCTCAAAAAGAAGGGAAATTAGAGGCAAACAACTCCATTTAATGCATCAGTTAGGGTTGTTCAACAGTGACAAAAGTGAGGAAATTCAGTGTTAGGGTTGAAAGCCCCCCCTTGGACCCCCCAGCTCAACCCCCAAGCAGCATCAGGGTGCATGTTGGGGTCGTTGGTCCTAACTCTCACCCCATTCTCCTACACTCTGCTTCTTTACACATGTAATGGGGTGAGAGTTAAAGCCAATGACCCCAATATGCACCCTGATGCTGATTGGAAGGTGGGCTAGGGGTCCAAAGAAGGCTTTCAACCCGAACACCAAATTTCCTCACTTTTGTCACTGTGGAACAACCCTAACTGTTGCATTAAATGGAGTTTTTTTGCCTCTAATTTATATATATATATATATATATATATATATATATATAGACAGACAGACACATAGATAGATTGATAGATAGATAGATAGATAGATAGATAGATAGATAGATGGGTAGATAGATGCATATCAGTCTAAATCAATCCATATTTAACCATACACTTCTAAACATAACATTTTAGCACCCATACAGCAATAAACTGAACAACACTGACAAAATTGAAATTCAAAGTTTATAGGTAAATGCAGACATGCACAAGTACAAAAAAGGACTTATAAAAATACCAACGTTTCACCTGGTACACTACCAGGCTTCATCAGAGTGTTGTTTGGTTTATTGCTGTATGGATGCTAAATTATATATTTCCCTGCTCATGCTTCTCATTACAGCACCATACTTGTCTTGGTTCTCCTCAGTTCTGCTTTTTTCTAAACATTATAGTTAAAATTGCAATGATGGATTTTGACATGTACTGATGCACAGTAACTGAATCGAAAGGACTTATCCATGTCTGTTATAATTCAAGCTTACATTTAAACTGCAAATTGCATAGCCTTAATAGTTCCACAGTCTGTTTAATTAAAGCTTAAAGTAAGGTAGCTGTGGTGGTGTCCATGTGTGGATAACATTTCATTATGTAATTCTTTAAATGTTTATGACATTTTGCAATTAAACTGATACATTAGACCTTTGTAATGTTAAAAGTAGGTAATGCACATCAAGTTTAGTGGGGCAATAAATGCAGAAAATTAGGATGTCTGTGCATTAACTTTGAAATCTTTTGTTTAGAGAATGGCCTACATTAGCTGCCAAAAACTGTAGATTAACAACAGTACTTAAATAGCACTATATGTTAGTCATCATCATCATATCCAGTTTTTGTAGCAGTAAAATATTTCTGGTAACAACATCAACATATCCATGTCTTGTCTCATCTTATTTCATTCATGAACTGTTATATGTGATTCTGAAGTTTTATAAGCTCTTGCTCCCTTGTAGTGTTGACCATGAAAACAGTTTTTTTGGTGTGCTGTGGTGCTACTCACCATCAGAAACATGTGCTATCAACATCAAAATGCATATACAGAACAAATCCAGTATTTATAGTCAAAAAGTACCTTCAAAGGAATAGATTTTAACATATTTTAAAGGTTGGCCATCTTTAATGACTTGAGTCATTAATTTAAAAAATAGTTACAAAAGTTATTTTGAGAAAATTAAAAAAATAAGGAATAAAGTATGGGCAAGTATACACAACAAGCCTGTGTTTCCATCAAGGGGTTGAGATACTAGCATATGGACCTCAAGAGTGAAGCTCAAGAGGCCCATGCTGGTATCTTCAACCCTGAGATGGAAACAAGGTGAGTTGTGTATACTTACTCATACTTTATTTTTTATAGTATACGGTTTCCAGGTTTACAAAAAAATTGTTACGTTTTTGGATATTTTTCTTTCACAAGTTTTCTCTTCATACTGTACTATGTGTTTGGCACTCCTGATTGTTGCCTGGCACCTGAGTTTTTAGTGTGGTGCTGCACTCTGTTTTTTTTTTTTTTATTGAATTGCGATTCTTGTCTGCCACAGTCTCATTCTAATATGATGGCAGATGCTCTGAAAGTTCAGGCAGGACTTGATTTAAAAAATGTAGACTATTACGGTCTGAAAACACAGAGACTAGTAGGGCAGTCCATGTTCAGACCATCCAGTGAAGGGTCACTATCAAGTTGTTTTTTTAAGATGTTTGTTTCCACCGATATGGTGGAGAGTGATCGACTGACTCATGAAAATTTGTTAAACAACATGCACAATAACATTTAGAATATGCACAACATCATTTAGAATGTGCACAGCAACCTTTGGAGCGTCTTGCAACAACATGGGAGCAGCCACCAAATTTCATGCACAGTAAGCCCTAACCATATACTATAAAATAATTATGAATCTAATTGTGTGATGTTTTATTTTTCTAAGACATACTTATGTTTTAAGAAGGAAGTATATTAGTTTTTTGCAATATTATAACATTTTGCAATACTTTTGTGGAAACCATGCTATCAACTATTCCCAGGTAACAGCTGAACTGCCATCAAAAAGGAAGGAAGGAAGGAAGGAAGGAAGGAAGGAAGGAAGGAAGGAAGGAAGGAAGGAAAAGGATGTGCAGAGTGTCAAGTATGTAGTATTATTTGAGGCTTCATAATTATGGCAGTGGTTGAGGTGTTTTGCCTGTCTGCAGCACAGGTGAAATGAGTGCTATCCAGAGCTGGGCACTCTAGCTGGATGGAGGAGCAGACTTAAGTTTCAGTTTTGCCTATGAGCAGTTTGCCTATGCATGAGCAGGCTATCATTGTCAACATTGGCATGATGACATAGGAGCACAAGTCCTGAAGAAATGAGGATGTCATTCATAGGACATAGAAACACAGACAATGTCAGCACAAAAAGGCAGATGGCCCATCCAGTCTACTTGTTATTATATCTATTCCCTTGGACCCTAATTGTCATCTGGGGTACTAGCCAACATTACTTTTCCCCAATCCCTCCCTTCTACTATTGTTCTGGGTAGCCACTATAGCATTTTCTCTGTCTCAATTAGAGATGGGTGCATTTTTTCATCCACCAGCAGAATTCTAGCAAATGCTGATATAGTTTCCAAGAGATTTCACAGAATTTCCTTTTTTGCAAAATTGTGCAAGAATTGTGATTTTGGTTATGTATGTCTAATTTAAAAAGTATGTGTCAAAATTCCACTAGATTTTGAACAAGGACTGTCCCAATACATACACAGAAGTATACCAAGGTCCAGGTCTTGAGCTTTAAAAATGATTAAGTTATAAGCCTACAAACTTTCATAAATTTTCAAATTACAGTTAACAACTATGTACAATACACATTTTTGTGCATACTGTGCCACATTTGGTAGGTTGACATTACACATAGCTGTACACAGATCTGGCATGTTTTAGATCTCTAGTATTAAAGGTGGCTGAGGTATAAGCCTCCAGACATTCAGAAATGTTAAAATTACATTTCACAGATACATACACTGCTGAATTTTAAGCACCTATAAGTTTAAAGCTAGAGAACAGAATATCACCAATGTTGTTAAGTTCATTGAACTTAAATATTAGGCTTTAAGGTAAACAAAATGGTCCAGCATCAGAACATCATGCTGCCATGCTGACCACTTGGATTTGGGAATGAGCTCCTGGAAGTCATGTCAGAGGCAGGTCATACCTAAGTCTTACAATCTTTGTTTTGAAGTGTCCATGAATCTTCCAAGAAAGTATGCATCTAAGTTTTCGATTATCTAGCTCAAAAGGTGTTTATGTTCTATGCGTAGAAAAATTTTCAGAACTATTCACATGAATATTAAACTGCTAGTATGTGAGCCCCTATAACTTTGACAACTTTCATTCAAATGTCATGCAACTTAATAAACATTTAGGCCTGGTTATTCAAACTGCGCCATTCTGAGGTGCAAGCCCTTGCACTGCTCAAAATAGTTGTGCAGGGGTGTGTCCGGGGTGATATTCAAAGGAGTTGCACTATTGAGCAACTCCTTTGAATAACAACCCCCAGCCACAGCCACTGTGCATGGCGCAGTGGAACTTGAGCCACCGCAAGTTGTCAGAGTTGAGCATTAAACTTGCTGTCATGTACGGTATGGGCTGCACGCCCATTGGCTCTAACTCTGCACCAATGGGCATGCAGCCCTACCAGACTGATCAGTCGGTGGGCGGGGTGGCAGGTGGTTGGGATGCTGCCGCCGCCAGCTGCCAGGGGCGGGGTGGTGGGGCTTCCGTGGGTGGGTGGGGTGAGGGGACACTAGACACCAGGGAGATGTTTGGGGGTTGTCAGCATACATTCTGCCTGCGATCAGGCATTGGGAGATGTTTGGGTGGGGGTTGTCAGTATACATTCTGCCCAATCGGGCACTGGAGGTTGTCAGTATACATTCTGCCCGTGATCGGGCATTATAGTCCACTGGACCACCAGGGATGTGAACGGGAGGGGCCACATTGCTGCCTAATTGGGCTGGTGGGGGTCACAGGGACTGAGTTGGGGGCCAGCCACAAGTGGCAGCTTCTGTGTTGCACCTTGCAATACAGCAGCTCACCTGTGGGTGGCCCTCAACTGATCCTTTTTGGCTCAAAGTTGTGCAGGCGCAGGTTGGGGTTGCA
Source organism: Neoceratodus forsteri (assembly GCA_016271365.2). NCBI lineage: Eukaryota > Metazoa > Chordata > Ceratodontiformes > Ceratodontidae > Neoceratodus > Neoceratodus forsteri. The sequence goes on from CM028129.1 coordinate 1,027,375,024, forward strand.
CTGTATTAACGCTGCACAACCCGACTGAATATCGGGCTGTGCAGTTTATGCATGTTCCTCCCCTCCTGTTGAGCATGCATTCATTTGCATTGCGCTGTTGCTCAACCTGTTTTCAGTGGCACAACTGCCTCCTGCTGAATATCGCAGAATGGCGCAATGTAGGACTTGAGCATGCAACCCTTTTTAATATCTGGGCCTTAGGGTATATCCACAACAATACACCTGCCAAATTTCAGATGCCTAACTATGGCCAATTAAAGAGTTCAGAAAATCACAACACATTTTGCAAAATTTCATGAAAATTCCACAAATTTGGAATTTGCTAATTTTGCACCCTATATTACCAACTGTCCTTGAAACCATTTATGGTTCTGGCTCCTACCTGGCAGCAGACTGTTCAAAAGTTCCACAACTGTCTCTGTAAAATAATATATTTGTTTTATTCTCTAGTGATCAGGTAAGGCCTACTAGGCACAGGTGCCTGTTTTCAGGGTGACCCTGGAGCATTGGGGAGGTTAAGTGACTTGCTCAGAGTCACACATATAGCAAGTGGAGGTTGTGGGAATCAAACCCATGTCTGTCCATTGTCTGTCTGCTAGATGTACCTGGCTCATTCACAGCTCATTACTGTAATCTCTAGACTACACTGCCAGACCCATATCCCTCTTGAATCCTCCTCCTCCTATCAGCTTCCACTTGTGCCTCCATGAACTCAAATTTGTGTTTATGTTCAATAATTCCTCACAGTTCATATTATTTATTCTTTTTATGGCTGCTGAGGGTGTAGCCTGCAGACGTATTGCTTTGAGTAAAGGACTACCTGCATAATTACCTTCCAAACAACATGGTAGAGTGTTAAAAATAGTCTTCTCCACTGAAGCTTCTTTACTACACTGCCTGTGTGTGTGTGTGTATGGCAGCTGGAGAGCACTTTGTTTCCTCTGGCTCGAGAAGTTAATTGAGCCCTCCTCACTACTGCCTTTTTTTGCAAGTTGAAACCTCCTCCATAGTGTTTTATGGTCCTTTTCTTTAAGTTTTAGTGCTTAAGATGAGCCATCCCCAATACTGCCTTTTTGAAAAGTTGAAACCTCCTCCATGCTGCTTTATGGGGATTTCTTCTGGCTTGGGAGAAGTTAAGAAAACTCCACCTGAAGTCCAACTCTGGTGCCTCTGCAATTTGTCAGAATTTGCTAGAAGACTATCCTGTACATTTTGAGTCCCTCCATGGAGACATCAATAAAGTAACCAAATACTAAATAAAGATTGGATCACATAAACACACATAATCACAAAGTCTACTCAGCCAATGGATGACCACAACTACAAAATGCTTACATCTGTCTACAATCACTGTCTTCTACACAAGACACAAGCAATTGAATCAAAATTGCACACACACACACACACACACACACACACACACACACACACACACAGCAGAACACAGCAGTGAAATGATTAGATTTGTCTACAAGCACTGTCTTCTAAGCAAGAAACAAGCAATTGAATCAACACACACACACACACACACACACACACACACACACACACATTTATCATGTAGTTTTCCTTTAATTGAGCTATGCCTAGTACTGCCTTTTGTTTTGCAAGCTGAAACCTTCACTATAGTGATCTTTCTGTGCTAAGTTTCACTGCTTAATTTACAGCCATTTACAAACTGATGAACTTATTTTGCTGGTATCCCCTTCCCCACTCATACAGAGGTGTCAATTCACTGTTTGATAACCATGCTGGTTGATCTTACTTGCTTAGGGCAACATACTGTATTATCATTTGCAATAGTTTACATTAAAGGATCAAGGAAAATAATAACAACTGATGACACGCAAGATGGTTAAATGAGGATGTGAAGAAAGTGACTCAACAACAACAAACAACAAAAAATCTAAACATGCAATACAATATCTGAAAACAAAAGTCATGACATAACCACATGGTCAGAATATGAAACATTTTTAAAGTAATATAAATGAAAAAGTAACCATTTCAAAAAGAAAATGGAACTCAAATGCAACAAATGCAGACAAAAGCAATATCAAGCAACTGCACAGTTACATCAATAGCCTAAACAAATAAACAAAAAAAATATGTAAGTATATTAATAATAAAGGGGATAAAGTAAAATATCTAGTGGAGATATCAAGGCAAAGTAATAAATATGTGTGTTCCTTACTCAAACCCAGTCACAACTCAGTCTCATGCCCCTGTACATTACCAGGAATGATAATATAATTAATATAAATACAGACAACATACTGTGAAAAAAAAATCAGAATAAGAAAATTAGAATGCAAAGTATCCACTAAAAAGCTGAACTTAAATATTGGGATAATCCATAACCAGGCACCTCCTCAAAATATAGTTTTTAAATTAATAAATACAGGTTCAGGGTAAATTCTATAATCAGTCAGATGTAAGTCAGCTACATCTATAATAGTGATTTCAGTGCAGAGAGCAGCACTGATTCACAAAGAGATAATGAGGTACCCAAAATGTAAAGTGTCTCTATGAAAATATGATTCAATTCCTTGGCAACAATACCTGATAGACATAATTTATGCTATACCTTTGCAAAACATCTGCCACTGTACCACATTTGGCAGTCATTGAAAATATTTCCCTAGCTATTCATCCCTGAATTATAAACAGTAGAACCCAAACCAGGCAACCCATATGGAGATTCATCACTGTAAGCCTTGTGTGTTATGCAGACTGTGATACTCAAGAGTTGTAGGATAAGTTGGTCCTTCTTGACTTATTTACTGCATAAGCATCTCAATGGCTAAGGGGTCCTGACCATGTTCACTCTTCCTCAAACCAAGCTAGCTACAGTATGTCTAGCACTAACACTGATGGGAAGATTATGCCATTAGCAAGAATCTCTTTAAATAGCCTTTTTTGGCAAATGGAAACCTCCTTCATAGTGTTTTATTTGGCTTGCCTCTGGCTTGAGAGAAGTTAAAGGAAAGCTCCACCCAATGTCCAACTCTGGTGCCTCTGTGATTTCTCTGAATTTGCTAAATAAATATCCTGCATATTTTGAGTCCCTCCATAGGAGACATCAATAAAGTAACTAAATACTAAGTAAGGAGTGGATCACATAAAAACAAACAATCACAAAGCCTACTTAGCTGGTGGATGACCACAGCTGCAAAATGATTAGATTTGTTTACAAGCAGTCAAGCACTGCCTTCTACACAAGACACACACACACACACACACATATGCGCGCACACAAGCACACACAGCAGAATATAGCTGCAAAATTATTAGATTTGTCTACAAGCACTGTCTTCCATGCAAGACATAAGCAATTGAATCAAAAGTACACACACACACATACACACACACACAGCAGAACACAGCTGCAAAATGATTAGATTTGTTTACAGTCAAGCACTGCCTTCTACAAGATAAACACACACACACAGCAGAACATAGCTGAAAAATGATTAGATTTATCTACAAGTACTGTCTTCCACATAAGACACAAGCAATTGAATTAAAGTCCACACACACACACACACACACACACACACATACACACACAGCAGAACACAGCTGCAAAATGATTAGATTTGTCCCCAAAAACTATGCATTATTATTACTCTGTTGTGTGAGTAAAGCATATCTGAACACTGCGTAGGTCACAGAAATTAAATTTACAAACAAACTATGAACATTATTATTAAACTTCAGTATGAGTGAAACACATCTGACCACTAATGAGTTAACAGAGATGCACTCTGTGTGTGTGTGTGGGGGGGCTGTGACAAAAAACAGTACATGGAGGTTTAAAGTCAAGGTACAACCATATCAAAGGCTACTTAATAAATGAAGATCCACAATAATGTTTACCAGATATTTTCTTCATGCAATGGTCACAGCAAACATTACATGCCCAACTGAGCCAGGGAAATGCTCTCCACACTGATTTTCCCTGGCCCAGTGGGGCATGTAGTCATTGTTTGAAACCATTAAATGGAAAACTATTAAACATTACTGTGGATCTTTATTCATTAAGTAGCCCAAGCTAGGGTTGATCTGTGACTTTAAGCCTCCACATATATGAACTCTGGTTATGTCACAAAAAGGAAATCTAGAATGCAATTGGCAGTACGACCCAAATTAAATAGTACTCTGTTGTGTGAGTGAAGCATATCTAAACAATGTGTAGGTTGCAAAAAGTAAGTCTACAAACAAACTACAAACATTACTATTAAACGTCAGCGTGAGTGAAGCATATCTGAACACTAATGAGCAAACAGATCTGCACTCAGCGGGGAGGTTACCTGACAAAAAAAAACAGTACCAGGAGGTTTCAAGTCAATGCTACAACCTAAAGTGTATAACCTTTTAGCACAGATCAGTGACCTCCCTGTGACAATGGCCACAATAACTGCTAAGCATTGAAAGCAGGCAACAGAAAATATAAGCATATAAAACATGGACATGGAGAAATTATTATCATTTTTATGCTAGAGTATTGGGTTGCTTACTGTACTGCTGTTTTTTTCCCTTGTATTTGCTATTGTGCGAGCATATACTGCAACAGTGAAATTAACCACCACAGTCAAACATTTGTGCACTGGAAAGGCTCAGCTGCCTGAAGAGTCCTTCCTTCTCCACACACACACACACACACACACACACACACACACACTCACACAGAAACCCAAACAATCATGGCTTGGTGCCTGTTACATGAAAATAACTACTAAAGTATGAATATAGCCCTTGAGGTTGTAAAGGTGTCCTGTGAAAGATTTTAAATATTATAAATACATTTGTAAGTACCTAGAAAATGGAATTAATGTGCCTGAGTAGTACATAAATAAAAATGCAGTTATTACCAATGTGAAATAATTACTAACATACTAAAATGCCAGCATAATAGGCCTAACGGTCTTTCGTGTCTGCTCGTTTGGTCAGCCCCTGCCCTGGGAGCTGACCTTGCTGCCCCCTCTCCCTCTCTGGTTTCTCTCTTCCCAGTCCTGGATATTCTCACTGCACAGGACTTTGCTTCCAGAATCCTTCTCCTGTACCTGTCCCACCCCCTCTTGAACCCCTCCACTGTCTCTGCCTCCACCAGCCCCCTGGGCAGCACATTCCATGGCTCCACCACCCTCTCAGTGAAGTAGCACCTCCTCCTTTCTCCCCTGAATCTCCCCCCTTCAGCTTCCACCCTGCTCTAGTTGCCCCCTCCTTACTTTGGAGCACCCTGACTGCTTATCCCCTATTTACCCCTTCATGTGCCCTGAAGACCTCTATCATGTTCCCCTTCTCTCTCCAATGTGTACATATTTAGCTCTCGAGCCTCCCCATAAGTCCAGTCCCCAAGCCCCAGATAATTTTGGTTGCCCTCCTCTGGACCTCTCCAGGAGTTCAATGTCCTTTTAAGTGTGGCCTCCAAACTGCACGCCATGCTAGGTGTGGCCTCACCAAACAGTTGTACAGAGGGAGTATCACTTCCTTCCTTCCTTCTGGAGGTGATCCCCCCAGCGATGCATCCCAGCATCCTGTTGGCCTTGGCCACTGCCATCCTACAAATCTCAGAGTTGTTCATCTTGACATCCACCACTACCGCCAGGTCCACCTCAGAAACATAGAAACATAGAATTTCAAAGCAGATAAGGACCACTTGGCCCACCCAGTCTGCCCATTTCCCTATCTAATGGATAAGCTACAGATCCTAGTTAACCAGTAGCCTACTTCCTCCTACCCCCACTTCCTAGAATTGCCTTATGACTGTCCCATGCATGCTTGAATTCCACCACTGTTTTTGACTCCACAACCTCCTCCAGAAGGCTGTTCCATGCATCCACAAACCTCTCTGTGAAAAAATACTTCCTTAAATTACCTCTGAGCCACCCCCCATCTTCAAATTGTGCCTCCTTGTTCTTGCACACCTCTTTTTTTGAAAGATGCTACCCTCTAGGACTTTGTTGACTCCCTTGAGGTACTTGAACGTTTCTATCATGTCCCCCCTCTCCCTCCTTTCCTCGAGGCTATACATATTAAGCTCCTCAAGTCTCTCTTCATATGTCTTCCAGTGCAGAGCCTGCACCATTTTAGTTGCCCTCCTCTGGACAGCTTCCATCCTGTCTATGTCTTTGTGGAGACTGGGTCTCCAGAACTGCATGCAGTACTCCAGATGGGGTCTCACCAGCTGTCTGTACAGAGGGATAATAACTTCCTGTTTTCTACTGGTGATGCCTCTCCCTATGCATCCCAGTATCCCCCCAGCCCTCCTTGCTGCCCTCTCACATTGCTTTCCCAAATAGTTTACTACTATGTAAATCATCATACTAAATGTAACACTGCTTTTATCTTGAGCATGCTAGTGTCTTGCAGTTAATTTATGTACTTCTCTTAATAAATGTATACTCACTAGTGTTAAAACCTTTCTACAACTGTCATCATGCACCTTCAGCATTTATATTGACTAACGGCACAGTACCAGTTGTGGTGTGGTGTGGGGCATCGGTAGGTAAGGTCATGCAATTACTAAGTGTGGTACGTTGTGTGCAGCTGCAATCAGGGATGTGAACGTTTGGTGTACATAGCCTCAGTTTTGCTGTTGATCTCCACTGAGCATGCAGTACCTTGTCAGGTGGGTGGGGATGTCTCGTAGTACATATAGACAATTGTTTGTTATTTCTGTCACCTGCTGCTGGATGTCTGTCATTGGTTGTGTTGACTTGGTCCCCCCCATGCTTGCATATGTGTGTGTGTGTGTGTGTGTGTGTGTGTGTGTGTGTCTGTGTGTGTGTGGTGCTGGGAGGGGTGAATTCGGAGTTAGGGTTTTCAACCCTAACAGCGAATTTCCTCACTTTTGTCGCTGTGGAACAACCCTAACTGATGCATTAAACTGAGTTTTTTGCCATGAATATCCTATCTTTTTCAGAACTATTACTCACTATAGTACATGATTTATAGTTGTAAGAATACCGCACATACATACAAAAAATGTTCCAATATCAGGAATACTTCAAGTCTTGTAGTTGTATTTACTGTTATTAACAGTAACAGTAGTTCGCTGTGAACCATATTGTTTTTATATTACTATATTTATAGTAATTTGTCATTGTTATTCCATGTTATATTTTTTATGTAACAGTGTCTTACTCTTTATTTTGTGAGCACATATGTAAAGAAAAGATGTACATAAGTAAAAGAGTATATGACATGACATGGACACCATTAGTTCATCTACTGAACAAATGGATATGTTACTGTAGTAACTTCAGATTTATAGACATTGGTTTTACAACCAACTGAGGTGGTAGCACCAATCATGTGAAGAGAGGTGGAAGAGGTTTGCTGGTACTGAATACATAACTTTGTTGTAAGTACGCCAACACAGAAATTTCACTGTTGTACTAGCAGGCACATGCTCATCTTCATCATGATACACATACACACATTCTGTAGCACTAGGTGTATGAAACAACAACAGTGTGCCACAAGTAGTGTAAGATAGCATTGTCACACATCTAAGTTACTTCTATGGAGAATCACAACTGTAATACCACAATAGTGTGGCATGAGCTTTCAGCAAATGAGAAAATAACAGTTGTGTAAATCTTGTTTAAACTATTTTCAATAAACATCGCCAGTACACAATAACACACCAAACACAAGAGAGTATGAATTAACTTTATTTTTACTATAAAATATTTAATATATTAAAATGACACACAAACAAAAATATTTTCTTTTTATAAAACAATACAAAAATATATATTTAAATAATATATTAATACAAATAAAAAATACTTATAAAAGTGTATTACTTCATACACGAAATAAATGTTTTATAAAAATGAATTGTTTTTTACATAAATAAAAAAAAAGAAAAATTCTTAAAAGTCTTTTGTTAAGTTTTGGGCAAGACTTGCGAGAGGTGTATGCACTGCTTGAGGCAATCCAAGCTGGAAACTGGATTTGATGTGGAGGCGCAAAGGAAGTGGAAGCAGTTGCGCCCTCCGGAGGAGATACCGGACTACTGTGAAGGGTGGTCAGTGCGGCCCAGGGAAGCTGTGGGAACAGATGGTGCTGGTGGAGGTGAAGCACTGGTACTGGCCACAGTGCCGTCAGCCACTGCTACAACTGGCTCGAGCACGAGGTTGACAGTCCGCTGTTGTGCCTCCAAGAGAGACCGCATTCTATTCTGCCTCTCAAGGAGCACAACATTTTGATTATGCAGACTGCCAACCTCGCGCGCGAGCTGATTGTAGCAGCGGCAGTGGCCAGTACATTTCCGCAATTGCCGGCCCCTACAAAGATAAAAAAAATGATGAATACACAAGACAAATTTAACAGTTATGACTTTCAAATATTTAACTTCAAATATTTCCTAGCTACTGCAATATCATAAATGCATTAATTTCAATCTTATGATAATATTTTGAAGTGTGATGCTAAACTATTTTTTTATGTTATTTGTGTCTCTATTATACTTTATTATCTATATAATGTCATGAGCTGACAACATCAAAAAACTTATAGGTACATGTGGTTTACAATGCTATTCTCAACAACTATAGGCCCATTTCCATCTTACCAGTACTGTTCAAGATGCTTGAGAAGTTAGTAAACTTTCAGTTAAGTGCCTACCTTGATACCAATAATCTCCTTAACCCAGCTCAATCTGGGTTTAGATCCATGCACAGCACCATCTCTGCCTTAGCAAAAGTTACAAATGACTGGCAGACTGCCTTAGACAAAAAGAATAACACCTGTGCTGTGTTCCTGGATCTAAGCAAAGTCTTTGACACTGTGGACCATGAACTACTAATCTCCTCTCTGAACTCCATAGGCCTTGACTCACTCTCTCTTAAATGGTTCAGATGCTATCTTTCCGGAAGATTACAACTGGTAAAAAATGAAGGTGACCTATCTACCTCTAAACCACTCCTAAGAGGGTGTACCGCAAGGCTCCATCCTGGGTCCCATCCTCTTTGCCATTTACATCAACAATATTGACTCCAATCTCTCACAATCTAATATTCACTCTTTTGAGATGATACTGTACTATATGTCAGTAATCCTCACCATCAAAAGCCTGTGAGCTTTTACAGTCTGAGTTCTCCTCCTACAGCACAACTTACTAGAAAAGAAATTACTACTAAATGCCAAGAAAACGAAAGCTATGTTCTTTGCCACCAAGAGCTGCTCTTCCACTGTCCCATCATTCACCCTCCCACAATTATCTACCATCCTTGGTGAAAATCTGGAATCACGTGGACAAATTCAAATATCTTGGAGTCTGGATTGACAATAAACTTGACTACACCAGCCACATTGAAGAGCCCTGAAAAAGCTTAGACAAAGACTTGGCCTATTTTATAGGATCAAACACTACCTGACCAGAGATTCCAAACAAAGGCTAATCCTGGCATCATTCCTATCCATCATTGACTATGCTGACTCTCTATGGCCACTGCTCCTCTTCCATTTAAATAAATTAGACACCTTGTATCATAGAGCTATTAGATTCATTACAGAGCTTCCCCAGCACCCATCATTGCTTCTCTACAATGCAGTCAGTTGGACATCCCTACAACATAGAAGAAACAAAAATGCTGCTGTCTGGATCTACAAAGCTCTGACAAACAAACTCCTCCTACATCTCAGTCTGTTCCAACGGATCACATCCAGGCCTTACACCCTAAGGATCAATAAACTCATCATGCTGAAGATTCCTATCACCTGCACCCGGTATGGAAGGGCTGCAATCAGCTATTCCCTAGCACTTATCTGGGAATTCTCTTCAAAAGACCTTGAAATTGGATACCCTCATTCCTTTAACATCCTTCAAAAAACTGTACACTAGTCTATTCCCAGAATCATGCAACTGCTTCCATAAGGCCTAGTCCTCTCACACCCCCTCCTTCCCCCACCCCTTTTTATGCTACCCCCTATTTCTCTATCATTCTTCTAGCTTGTTCTCCAACCTACTTCATACAAAAATGCCCACCCAAGCCTAACTACCCGAGCTTTATCCCTACTATACTGTTTGTTTCTTTCCTTTTAATATGATTTAGGTTTATTGTCATTTTGCCTTGTGTATATGTAAATATTTGTTTATCTGTCTCATTCATAAATCATTGTATTTGTGTTTATTCAGTACCATGTTTTTGTGTAAAATTTGTAACCTTATATTGTTATGACCACTCAGGTCCATCTTGTAAATGAGCTATGCTCAATGATGTTCGCCTGAATAAATAAAGATTTTGATTGATTGATTGATTGATATTTTATTCACTAGTCATAAATATTCAGTATGTACATACTTTTGCATAATCAACAGCATAATACCATACAATTGAAATAGATCCTCATCAAGTGTGAGAATTGTTACTTCACCATGTCTGCCTATAATGTCTAGTCATCTCAGCAATAAAAAAACAAAACTACCTTGACATGAACACTATCATAATATATTTTAAATGTGTACATAATCATGATCACTTTGATGATTGTTTGAAAGCAAACAGCTTTTGAGACGTATTTCAGTGCCTCAACACACATTACTGTTTTAAATAATTAAGTCACTGATATGACATGCATTCAGCAGAACACCATTAACAAGCTATCATGTAGAATTATCATAGACTTACATTCTGGGAATTTTCTAGAACAGCAAAATCATAATAATTATGTCTTGCAAAGCACACCCTATATGTCCACTCAAGAACTTACATATGTACATATTAGCAGCAACAAATGCGCTCTACAAACATGCCAGAGATCTTCAAGTACATAAAGAACATAAATAACAGATTTTTAGGTTGCATAACTATAAGAAATTCAGACAAGTAACCTAAAACTTAAACTAGAGTATGGGAAAATGTAGTAAAAATAAACAGATTTAATTCATTGTTGCACTGTTGGATGCCCGTAATGTGCAGATCACTGTGCTGTTGCACTGACACAGGGTAAAATTCTTCAAGACAATCTGGCACAGCAGTAATAAGGTTCTTCAATGTACTGTCTGACATTTAGACAATAATGCACTCCAGGGTTTGTGTTGTGCTGGGATAACGTCACGCCTGGGGTGATTAGGCACGAGGCCGCAGGCCGAGTGCGACTAATCACCACAGAAGTGACGTTATCCCAGCACAACACACACCCTAGAGTGGATTATTGGTATTATACAATGACTTGTTGGTACTAATGAAAGAAAAATTAAAAAAAAAGTCTTAAAAAGTGTATTTTAATTTGATTTTTCAATGGGCAGGCATAGTGAATAAAAAAATAGTCCCATTGTAATGTTATTGTGTGTCTGCTGTCTCCTCCTACACCCACCCCCTCCCAGGAAAGTACAGCAGTCCACACACTAACATTCCAATATGGAACTGGGTAATATTTTTTTAATTAGTATTTCTGTTTTTTTTAATGGCTTTAAAATCAACCGCAGGGGAGTTGAGGAACCGCAATAGCAGTTACAGGTTGTTTGAGCACTTAGTGATTGGCAGCAATGCAGATAATTTTTGTGGACTACCTATTTCAATGTGAGTGTCATTTTATCGATTATTTGTTTTATTTTTAATGGTCATGGTAACACTGCAGCTGTTCGAGGAAGCGAGTGGGAATCACGGGATTGTGGCAATCTGAAAGGGCTCACGCTGCTGCTGAAGGGGAAATTGAAATGCAGTCTAAAATGACTTTTTTTTTAATTTAAAACATCTGTTTCTAGTCAGGGATAATGTCGGTGAATATTTGTGTCGGTGTTTTTGGCTGGCAAGTTGTAGACAATTACTGTGCTGGTGGCCCAGCGGACAGGGAAATTTAAATGCTGTCTATAATGACGTGTTTTTTTTTTTAAATGGGAACACTGTGTGTGAGTGGGGGACTGGGAGTTATTTCACTATATCTGGGCGGAAGATGAGCAACGTAGGGACAATTTGCACTTTCACAGCTGGTGGTCACTGGCAGGCGAGTCAGAAGCACTCGCGTAGGTTGAAGGTGGTTGAGAGTGTGAATGACAAATGGGGGATTGCACTGCCGAGCAGCTACGTGGAGTGATTTCTTGTTTTTCCAAAAAGTAATGTGGTCACCTTGGTGCTGGGACTAGAGCCGTGATGTTGTGCTGGGATAACATCATGGGTCCAGTCCCAGAGTCACCAATGGGAGCCCAGGATTTTTCTTTGCCATTGTATAATATGAAATAAACAATTATCAATAACAATTATTGCTTTGCTATCATTAACATTGATAGTGTAATAGTAATAAAGTTTCTAACTGATGCCAAAGCACTCGCACCCTGCAGAGGATGACAGGCATTAGCGTGTCCCTCTGGCTGTTAGATATTGCAGGGCAGAAAAAGATGTTGATAATGCTGTAAGAAAAAAACAGCTGTGCAGTACATTAGGAGGTGAAAAAATAAATGACAGTGTTAAACATTTGGTATATAAATACACAACATTTTCAAACCTACTACAGTGCATGGGAAATATCCAATACCTGATTGCAATGATAGAATGTAATGCTTATCTCACAACAAATGTTTTAAATAGCCATATTAGCACCTTTGCTCACATACAGTGTCACTGTTATGTCTTCACACTGTACCAAAAAGTTATTTCGCACAGCACCTACAGCATCATATAGTAAAGTGTGAAAACACAGTTTGACAGTATAGGTGAGCATTCAAAGTGTACCACTGTGTGGCACAAGGCCATGCAGCATTGAAAAATTTAGCAATGTGATGTCTGTGGGCCAATGTTTAACACAGTTTCACTACTCAACAACTCATTTTAATAGTACCCAACCCAGTCAGAGGCAGTGTTTGACGTAGTGGAACTTGCACCACTGCAAGTAGTCAGAGTACTGCATTTTACATGTGGTGAGACAACTTCCATAGTGCTATATACAAATGTGTGATATTCATAGTGTGACATGCAAACAGTCCCATTATTCACTCCATTATAAATTTTATCAACATTCCCTCACTTCATTATCACCTTTGAAAAATACACATATGTGACAGTACACTGACTTTCATCACACTGCTTTTAGAGGTAAGTATGAGGTTGGCAAGGCTGAAGACAGACACACTGCACAGCAATCGAGTTTAACTAGAAAAAGGGGTCATGAAGACTACAAGACACATTTTTGAACTTTTACATTGGAAAAAAACAAAAAATCATCATTGCACACTTTTTGCATTGCATACCATTTAGCTCACTAGGATATCCTCCCAGCATGTTGTCTGTTTTGGGGGGTTGGGTATGTGCAGTCATCAATGCATTGCCACCCTTGTAAAGTCACAGCACAAATAAAGTCAATATTGTCAACAGAGATTGGGCCCCCCACACCAAACAAAGATAGTGGTACTGGCTCACTACCGAAGGGGTATTGCGCATACCCTGCACAATTCAACATTTGGAGTGAGTATGGCAACAGGCAGTTGGCTCCCCTGTCATCACACTAAAACAGCAAGGTGTAGTTATCAACAGGAGCATTGATCACCACCAATGTTGACAACCTTACGCTACTTCCCAAGCGTGCAGATAATAGCAACAATACATAACCAAATGTTGGTGTAAGTATGATAAGCTTTGCTAAAATTGAAGTAGAGCTTCACTTACAAATGCAGGGTGATTGCATTATACTGTACACAGGCACTGATGTGTAACCTGCATTCAGCCAACAACATTACAGACAAAAATCAGCACACTGTTAACATGTTGCTGTGCACATGCAGCATGGCAATATAAAAGAAGTGTTTAGACTACCGTAAAATAGCATTATTAATTACATACCTGGTGAAGTAAGACACAATACTAATAACATACATTCTAAGTTCACAGTACCGTGGGACTACATCTTTCTTGGAAACATTTTCAGATTTCACTTACGTGGTGGGCTGGCACCGGCCTCCTGCTTCACCTCCACTGGTTCTACTTCAGCAGCTTCCCCGGGCTCTATAAAAGCAAACAAGTTAAAAAATGATCACACTAATAGATGAAATATCAATGTAAAAGTCTTTTTCTTTAAACGTCAATTTCTAATACTACATCATTAGCATAAACTATCATATGAACACATGTCTCTTTACAAAACAGCTGTCTCCAGCTAGATGTATGTTCTTAACTCAGTATTACATGCATATAACAACTCTTCTCATCTGCAGAAAGGCACACAAACTTGAAATAATGAAACCATGTATCTCTGTTCTTCCAAGACAAATGTCCATGCAATCCAGAACACTTAATATAAGAAATCCATTTTTTTTCTAGTGCTTCCCTAACACTGTTTGTCCAATTACGTTTTCACAGAAAGAAAACACAGAAATCTATAATTGGTAGTATGCAGTGCAGAACAAGCAGTGCCTACCCATCAATGGCAATAGTTAAAACACTGTGATAATGCATATTTGTTTCAGTGAAACATCCTAACAACCTTACATGTACCTTTAATTTACATACATGTACACCTAACTATATGATGACCTGTTTTTTAAACAGGTTTACAATGTGTGTTATTATAATAACAAGAACACAAACATATGTATCATGTTACTCTTCACTTAATGACCCTCTAGCTGAATATGACAGGTGTTTATGTGTTATTAAGCATATTACCCCTACAGGGCTATTAACACACATTAACAAACATGTAGATACTCTGTACTGTCCATTTATAAATATAGCAATAATAAAAATGAAACATTGCCAGCAGATATATAAATAATAAGTCAATAAGCATCTAGGAACATCTCATAATTAGCAACAGATAATTAAACAGCACACTAGTGAATACCACTGAGACACCAACAACATTACAATTGGTAATCAATTACTCATTGTACATGAAACTCCACCACCAAAAGTAGCAGAGGACAAGACATACCCCACCCTCCCACAACACCACATGTACTGACAAATACCCCTGTGGACATACATCCATTGTCACATACATGAAAAACAGTATCCCACTCAGATGTGTAGTAACAGCAGTTTCTCATGCTGGTGCAGGATCTTGTTCCATGCTGCCACTGCACATTCACTAGTGTTGGTTATCACCTTTTAAAAGTATTTTGTGTCAGAAGAAACCCTCGTTTCTTATTTGTAAACACCATTACAGATTTGGAATACTATTCTCTTATGCATTAACAGTTTTTGACAATGGCAATCTTAAACCTGTGTGGTTCACAACAGCACTCCCCATAAATGCGTGTGCTCAGTATGGAAATGGTTACAGAGCATAGAGATTTTAAGCCGGTGCACCAGTATTGGGAATTGTTTGTTAATTATGAAATTTGATAACCTGATCACTTTTTATTTTATTCAGAGTCATTCTATAGTCACCTCTTTACAATTTTTTTGTTGTAGAATGTCAGATGGAAATTTAGCAGTAACTAAAGGGCAAAGCTGACAGTTCACCTTTAAGTGTTGCCTGTTGCCAAATGAGAGACTGCACCTTTCTTCCTTGTATGGAATGATTAAAAAAATGCTTTCAACCCACTCAAAAAGTAAAAATAATACATACATGATTCAAACAATACTTCAACAGTTAAGACCTTTTTTAACAAATACAGCCTTAACTTCTACAGGTAACACATAACATTATTTACTAACACAGACCAATAACATAGTAGAATTATTTATATCAAACTCTTACCATCGGACTCAATAACAATCACACTTTCCATGTCCAACTGACCACCCTCCACAGCTTCACTCTGTGCTGGTACTACCTCGCAAGAAGCCGGGGGAGACCTCCGATGTTCTAGCATGAAGCAGAAAAAAAAAATATGTAAGTGGTTGATGTGAATCACAGTACAGTTTTGAAATACTTGCAACAACAGTAAATCAGGCACGACATACATAACATTACTTCTAATTATACAGACCACAAGCATTATGGTCACATATTACAATAACAATTGGATTTTAGTGTGGGGGGGGTCCCATCACACCATTATCTACATAATCTGTAACTGGTGGGGCACCAGACACTATTGATATGTACATTTCTACGTGTCTGTCTGTGTGTGTAGCACACAGGACACATCATGAGTCAATATTGTATTACTGCTCACTGCAAATACTTCCCCCTTTTAACTGTACAGGAATTAATCTTGGACTTGTGACAGACAGCTGCAGCACACATAGAAAACTGCAAAACATTTGCAAAAACAGTAACTTAATTGTAACAGGTGTGTAATAACTATGAAATGTAATATGATGCCACTATGTTTGTTGCACATGTGTGCAAAGTAACTTGTAATACATACACAGTATTACAGAGCTACAAGTTTAATACCACTACATTACAATAACTAAACAGTTACATATTGTTCTCTACCAACATACCATAATAGGAAGTGTGTATATGTATAAATGTACTATTTCTGGTATGGCTATGTCACTAAGCTGTGGCTTGTGACTGAACAACAGCACAGTAAATAAATGCAACAATTCAGCTACATGTTATCATAGTACATCCTTACATATACTATTAAGTATTAGAAAATGTGCTTTTTATTTCCTGGTATCTGATTGGCTAGTACCCTAACCAGGGGGGTACATTAACTTTCAATAGATGCCCAGGGAATAAAAAGTGACAGCCCAAATGCCCCTTCACCCATACAAGTATCTTTGTGCACATCCTGCTTGATGATTGGCCAAAACCACAGAGCTGAATTTCAAAAAAAACGCCATTTTTTCCCCTCGCTTAGTGAGAAATATTGCTCCCCAACACTCAGTGCCAACTCTGAAATCATACATAATCCTCTAATTCACTGGGCTCATTTATTACTTTTTTCTGTCTTTCTTTAACCTTGACCCCCCCTTCAAACAGAAGCTACGCATTAAAACAGCGATCTATAATACATACATGGCCATGCGCTGCCCCATTCTCCCAAATTCATCTTTCATTCATTTACTGTGTCAGCTCTAATTAGAGCGACTGGACGAGCAGGTAGGCTGTATACCACTCAATGTTTTCTTAAATTTTTTTCCATTTTACTGTTCCCTCAGCTCCACAGCTTGTACTCCTGCCAGCATTCACACAAACATCTGGGTCTTTCACCAGCACCGGGGGCGGCAGTGAAAGGCAATGTTGTAAATGGCTCTTAAAAAATTTTAATTATTGCAGAAGGAGGAATTTAAGCAGGACTAGCTACTGGAACACTGTTTTTCATGAGTAAAAAAGTGCTGGCACTAAGATAACGCTCCTTTAGAAAGTAACTGTCAGTCTGCATTACCCGCTTCCCCGGTCGCCTGCCATGCAAGAGTTACTCGGCAACTGCTAACACCATTAACATAACTCAGAAAGATAAAGTAAGAAAAAAAATCATATGCCACCGGCCCTCACAGCCTTCTTCCACCCTACTCCTTGGCTTGTCATTTTGTTAATTTTTTTTAGATACTAGCAACTCACACCTGATTGCTGGCAGGCTCTCGATGCTCTGCTCCCTTGTTCCTCTCAGTGCACTCGCGGTCTCTTGTTTCTACCTTAGAAAATGGGTAAAATAATTTGAGGCTTCCGATTGGCTGAGACACTTTTCTAGCTGGGCATCTATTAGACAACAGATGCCCAGGTATTAAAAGTGCCAGTCTAGCCTGCCCCATCACCAGTATCCTAGTGCCCTCCCTGCTTAGTAATTGGCTAAAGCCACCTAATATGAATTTCAAATTGCTGCCATGTTTTTTGCCCTGCTTAGAGAGACAAATTGCCCACAGCTAGTCAGCCCTTACCACAGACACATGGCACAGCTATGACAAGCACTTTTGAAAGGGAAAGCCCCCATATTTTTTTTATCTGTTACCCAGTGAAATAATGAGTGAGCCTGGCCCCACATCACACACGCATGCAGAACTCCCAAATACCATTTTCCTGTTTTTAAAAAATCAGGAACTTGTCACTCTTCACAGTGTTGCTGCTATATGACCACATGTGAACGGCGCCACATCGTTTCTTCACAGGTACTCACTGGCTCATTCCCTGATAAAATGTGAATATTTTTTTCTTTTAAAATATAGATGGACTTCATTGCTATCAGCTTTAAAGTGCTACCGCTGCTGTATTGGATCACACTACTTCCCCTCCACTTCCGTGTTTCATGTACCACATGCATGCAAGATCGCATGCCTAACAAACACTCTTCTAAACCCCCCAAAAACTTAGGAACAACAGAAAACAGTTATTTTAAACAAAAAAATAAGAAAACACTGTCGGTGGAAATTTCAAAACACACTACATCGTGCTGCGGGGGGGGCTTACTTCGCCAGCACCACTCACCCGATCGCTACCCTCTCTTTTCATGTGCAACAAAACCCATTACATTAATTAAAAAAACTAAATATCAGTAAATCATATGTCTGTGTGTGTAGAGGGGTGAGGAGGTTAACTAAAAAGTATAGTAAAACAAGTGACACATCAAGAAACTGGTCTCTTAAGCAACAGCTCCCTCTGGTAGTATTTGAACATAACAAAACTAAAGGGACTATCGGGGACTCGGTGAGCAACCCAATAAGGCAGTTAAACACAATGAAAGAACAGTCTTGATTTTTGGGGTTTTGTAATAATTCAAACTGCTTCTGCTCTATCTCTACACTGTACAGAAGATTACAGCTCCCACAGCTCTTTCCAATCTCTGATCCACGGAAGCAGCTTGTTACTGTGTTGCTCAGAGGGCAGCGCTACTGTAGACAACTTTCCCATCTTCATCACCCTGCCTCAACCCCCAATCCAGTCACTATCCCCATCTCTCCTGTTATTCAGGATGAAAAAAAAGATAAAAAAAGTTATACCTGAACAGATTGCTGAGATTACTGCCATTACTTAACGTCTCCCGTTCCCGATGTCAAGCTGTTCCGCATAATCTAAGTTGCTGACGGACCGTGAACCCACCCGCTCTACATACACTTTCCCCAGTTCACTGTTGACAGTAATTTAAACAGGGCAGACATTGTTTCACTCAGCCAGAAGACCCTGCCCGATCACGGCACTATCCTTCAAATGTAAAGGGACGTAAACTACCATAGAGGTAGTGGAGCTTGAACTGAGTGATGGCTGAAACTGCAGTTTCAAAAATGGTACAGAGACCACTGAGGCAGCTTATCGGTAAATAGGTAAACAGAGAGCTGGGCTTGAGGGAAGGTAAAAATGATAACATAGAGCTTGCAGTATCTCCTTGTCTTCTTGCAGTGCAGAAAACAGATTTCTGTGGGGAGGGGGGATTGAAGACAACTACACTCTGGAGTGTCCAGTAGTACAAAAGTCCATAGCTTATGCAGGCGGAGGAACTATTTTATTACAAAACTAATAATAAACTAACTTCATTAACAATTTATTTGATTTTATAATTTTTTTTACAGTGCCCATTTTCTAAGCGCAATAATACCCTTCAGGGTGGGCGGTATTGTGCTATACCGGACCTTCCAGGGGCTATAAGGCCCTCCGCCTGTGGCATCGGGCCTCATTATGCCCCTGGGCAGTCTGGTATAGCACAATAATGCCCACCCTGTTGGGTATTATTGCTTACATAGCTCTAGCAGGGGCAGGCAAAAAAAGATAGAAGTAAACCACAGAATTAATTTTTCCCATCCATCTGATTTAAAACACGCTTGTTCCCTAAGCCATAGCAGGTTTACTGGTGATGGGGGGGTTGAGTAACCATGACAACCAGGACCAATATCTTAAACTACAGAGGCTGTAAAAGGATAGTATTAGCGGAGGGAACTATTTTATTTCAAAACATATATTAGACTAATTTTTTACAAACAGTTTTTACTAAACTTATTTTTGTTCTAACATGCCCATTTTCTAAACGCAATAATACCCTCCAGGGTGGGCGGTATGGGCAATACCGGACCTGCCATGGGCTATAAGGCCCTCTGCCTGCGACATCGGGCCTCATTACGCCACTGGGCAGTCCGGTATTGCCCAATACCGCCCACCCTGTTGGGTATCATTGCTTGCTTATAAAAAGGGTGTGAGAAATAGAGCTTTCTGATTGGTAGCAAACATTCTATTAGTCATATGTTAATCTTTGATTAACATATATGTAGAAATTAATCACATGCAAAACAAGGTTCAACACTATTTACAAAATATTTGTATAATAATACTAATAAGGCAGTCTCAGTATTTATATTAATGGTCACTTAATCACCCTGTGGGGGCATGTAGCACTCGGCTGTGCCTCATGCCACATTACACCACTAGACGGTGATTTACACGCCATAAACATAATCCCTGCTCATGTCTTATTGCTTAATCATGCTGTCTGCAATAATTGTTATGAATTCTAAATACATGCACATCCATTATGAAAAGTTCTGCTGATTTACTTACAGTGAGTAAGGCACTCCCCCACAGCTGGCTTGCCAGCAGCTTCCCATAGCTCGTATGCGAGGTAGTACCAGCATGTATCATTGTCCGGTATCCCCTCACGCTGTTTCAGAATGTAAAAATGTTGGCGCAACAGCTTCCACTTCTGCTTCAACTGCACTGTACTTTTATTTTTAATTTTTAAAACTACATGCAAGAAGCTATTTATGCGCCTCCACATCGAATCCAGTTTCCGGTTCGTACTCCTCATGAGAACCTTGGCATTGCCTCTAGCCTGGACTGCCTCAAGCAGTGCACACACCTCTCGCAAGGTCCACTGCCTCATTCTTGTATTTTTTGATTGTTCAGTTCTGAAATACAAACAGAAAGAAACATCCACATTACTATCACCTAATAATATTAATCATTTGTTAAACTAATTCCATATAATACTTATTAAATGAAAGACCACATCTCCTTCAACATAGCAGAAACACATCTCACTAGCATTATGCAGGCCCAAGAAAGGATTCAGCCACCTCAACAGTAACAACAGCTGCTGCTACGCTATGATGTCCCACCAGCATGCCATCCAGTACTCTCAGGGGTGAGGGGCTACTGCATCGAACATGAGATTGCCCACACCATCACATATCCATGTCTACTACACTGAAGTGTTCACACAGCATGAGCTATACAACTGTCTTTTGCAATCTTGCACTACAGTTATTGAGCTGTTGCACACCACCCTCACCTAAACTGTATATAACAGACTGCATCACATACCATGTATCTATGTGTCTGTATCCAGGTAAGCACCAGACTTGAACATGTGATATTCTGCTACTGTCCATAACACCATAACTACACCCTTCAACCATACAACACAGCATAGTAAAGTGATATAAAACACAGATGAACCACTCATTGCAGAACTGTGCACACACCTACAAATACACTTAATAAATGTGAAGACGGCTAACAAACCTGATCTAAGTTAAATAGTATGATAATTGTCTTGTGCATTCATGGTAGGAAATATACTAATTACTACCCATATCTGTTACATTCAAAATAACTCTATTTCCAGACATACCACTAAAGAAATGTATACATTAAACAGCACCACTGTGTTTTATTGTTGTTGCACACATACCATACTGTAACAGCTACAATACTGTAAGACCACAGTAAATGCTACAGTCACTTAACATACTCAAACTATATACAAATGTTGAGACATAACAACATCATACAATTGTGAACTGACAGCAGCAGGGTAAATTACTATTGCTGTGTCCCCACTATTCTAATATAGCATCCCACAATATTAATATTACAAACCCATATATGTGCCATGTGTGTGAGTGATGCATGCAGTTGATCTATTTTTTGACCACATTAATATGGTTCTGAGAAGAACCTTTGTGTATACTGTAATATTTGCTCAAACAGTCTGACAATCTTAAAGGACTTTGAGGATTCCATCTCGAAGGTCTCCCAGAAAATGGCAATTGCCAGCATGCGAGAAATGTACACCATCTGGTAGGAATAGCCAATCATTACAGTATTTTATTTCGGAGTGACGTATAGTATGCATTCCATGTATGCATAGAAAAGCAGTTATCTGTACATTTACTTTTCTGCGAGCTCTGTCAATCAGGTACATATGATGTTCTGCTTGCCAGACCCTATGCTCTGTAATATCTGAAAACATGATAATACAGGCAGGCAACATAGACATAATAGAAGCAAGGTCCAATTTTGCCTCTGTAACTAAATCTACCCAGCATTTTGAGCCCAAATCATTGCCTCCAAGATGTATTAGCAGTATGTCAGGAGGAGAGTGAGTTATCAAAAGTCTGTGCATGGTTGACATAAGATGTTCCCATCTCATGCCACCACGACCAAACCATTTTACATAGCAATTGGGGAGCTGCAGATCCCTCCCAAAATTACTATGAACTGCAAACTCAGCTGCTCGTCTTATGTAACTGCTTCCAACTATCCACAAAATCCTTTTGCTATTTTCTGCCATTCTAAGTTTTTAAGCTCAGAACTGTACAGAGAGCTACAAAGAAAGTCAGTGTTCACCCCGCAGTGACCAGGCAGTACTGAAAATAAAATTGATATTTTCCCTCCTTATTTCAAACTTCCTTCAGTGGGCTGAGACATAACACACAAATCAAAACATAAACATTCCCTGCTGCTCTGGCTTCATTAACCAATCTAAGTGATGCAGTCAGTATTAGTAGACTTATGTTCCAGCTGAAATCTGCAAACATTGAGAAGTGGGAAAAATGCATCCTTTTCATAGGCAGTTTAAAACAATTACAACAGCAGAAACATGTCTGATTGGTTCCATTTTCTCATAGGGCTCCACAAGCACCATCCTATCTCCCTCTATTTGCAGCTGTATCTGTACAAGTTAGTACAAAAATACTATCTGACTTTAAACTCTTTTCTCTAAATAATACAGCATGTTAGATTATAACAATTTACATAATGAGATTCAGCATATAAAAACGTTTTGATTAACAGTATTTACATGTTGTTATAAGTTTTTTTAATACTAGAAAAAATGATTTTAAGATAGACTGTACTTACAGTTTTAAACTGCTGTCTCTCAGCAATATTTAAAATGGCTCCTGTTTACTTGTTCTTCAGTGTTGTTCGTCTCTGATTGGTTCTCAGACATGGCCTGACAAATCTTAAATCACATTGGTAGAGCCTGCTGTCACTCAAACACACTGTATTCTGATTCGATAATGAATGTATTTGCCACTCCCAAGTGTTAGATTCACTTTACTGTCGAATGCACGAAAGTAAATTTGTGACACTTTCGCAAGCACAAAAGTAAAATTTGTGAAAGTGTACGCAGTTCAACATTATTTCTGGATAATACTGTCGACACGAAAGTAGCATTTATACACTTTCATATGCATGAGTACTTTTTGCGACACTTTCGTGCATACGACAGTAATTTTCCAAGACTGTCTATTTATTGCCACAATTTCAGATTTTATGGCAAAATAGCTCAATTTTCAATAATAAACACATTATGTGCTGCGTAGCTGCTTCAAACTCACTGCGCTTCAGATATTTAACATTTACAAGGTTCCGAGCGTCCATAACAACTGCGCAACACAGAGTTGTAAAACAGTTATTTGTTGTGATTTTTGCACCCAAATGTAAACATAGCCATTTTAAGACCTCTGCTCATTAACAGTGTCGCTCTGATTTTATACATTTGTACCATATAGTCATTTCTCACATCGACTAAGCCAAAACGCAGTACATAAGTGAAAACACAGTTTTGGCAAGATGTGAGAAATCTGTACTATTCATAAGGTTGTGTGTTAAAAACAAAAAGATGACAATCTCAACTGAAAACTATGACAATACACAAACTTACAAGTGTACATATGAACTGCACTGTGCAAGCTTGTAAATCAGAAATGTTTGGAAATTCTTACACCAATTTTTCTACATACTCATTTTAAGTCGTCTGCTCGTGAACAGTGGCACTGTAATTTTGTTACTGTGCCCCATACAGTGATTTCAATAACCAACTGCAGCATTGCACACTACATGTGCGGAAAAACATTTTTTGCACGCTGTTAAAAATAACAGCTGCAATAGTCATAAACAGCTGTACTAAAAACACAATGTTGATAATCTGCAGTAACTATATTTAAATTTCATTAACATACAAGCATACATAGCAACTGTGCTATACACACTCACACAACAGTAATAGTACCATGTTTTCCATCTAATTGTAAACATAGTCATTGTAACAGATTTGGTGATGAACACTATCACTCTAAAGTTTTTTGTCTACCATATAGTGAATTAACGTACTGACTGTACCATGACATGCTACATGCTCGAAAACACATGTTCATCTACATGTAACAAATTACACCTATGCTAATCGTAACTAGATATGGTCAAAAAAATTATTTCAAATGTGGACTAGAAATATTGAGAATGCACAAACTTCTCATATTATGTAGCAACTATGCAATGCACAGTCACAAAAACTACTGTTTAGTTATGTATTTACCAAATAGTAAACATACTTAAGTTACAATTCTGTCAATCCACACTGTTATAAGAAATTTACTGAAGCATATTCTAACACTTTTTTTTTTTCTCTGTCTCTCATACAGGTGCCTGATACTTCTTTAAGATTGCTTACTGCCACTGTGAACCATAATAGCAAAACATGCCAACTAAATACAGACGTAGATGTGCCTCAAAATGAGAGTGGTATAATAGTACTACTCTGTTGTATAAGGGCAACAAACAAAACAGTAAAGTCACACCACAAAATGAACATGGACAGACCTTTACTGCAACAGTGACCCCTACATCAAGTCACTGCACAAACAAACGAAATTCCTTAACAGAAAAGAAAAAAGGTATACCATTACAAATGTTGTGTAGATCTCTGAGACAAAACACAACTATTTTGAGTGTAACCATCAAGAAACGTTCAAAACAACGTCGTAAACTCACAACTGCTGATTTACAACTCAGAAAGAAAAAGTATTTCCGATCACTAGCAAGTAAAGCTAAGATCGAAAGACTTATCGCTGCTGTGCTGAGGCACACCCGCAAAAAGAGTAAGAGTCACCTGTCTCTGATGAACTTACGTCTCAAAGTGCGAACTTTTGTCAACAGAGCAGTGTTTGTACTACAGAGATTGTGGCGTAAGATGTGTCATGTGCTTGAACAATTCAGGAAACTTGTATATGCCATAAAAAAAGGCTTCAACAGTATCCCTTGTTTGACTGTTGACAACTTCTGTCATGTTTTCACAGGACAGTGGCTGCACACACAGCACTCAGAGGCATATTTTTGGGAAGAGTCTTATCATTCCCTAACAAAAGAACACACGTTCACTATTGATGAGTACAGCAAACTAGAAAATGTCCTCAGTATCTCTGATGACAATCAATTGGATACTAATGATGACTGTGACCCAACCACAGTCTTCAATAAACGGCACTGTCTTGTATGGTCATGTGATGATACCTGCAACCGTAGGCAATCATCATTTGAAAAAGTAGAACACTTTGTCAACCTATTTGTAATAACAGATCGCAAAGACAGACATAAACTGTTTACAAAAATTGACCATTGTGAAATACGGCCACATACTGGACTCATGGGTCACTCACTTGCATGTCTCAATAGTGGTGTTTGTGATAGTATTTTTCACAACATGCGGATGCTTGCAGTGCATCAAACAGGGATGCGAAACTTTGTCTACAGAGTATATGAAGTACCGCGAGCTGTACACCAGTACACTTGTTTAAATGACTTATTGCAATCAGGTGACATGCAGGGTGCCATCACTTTCATAAAAAAACTGCAACACATTACTTCTGTACCAAAAACAACAAATTTTCAGTGTAACACTTCTGCAGAAAAATCTGTTTCAGTGTTAGAAAATAACATTCTGAGACAGTACGGGAAGGAAATTGCTAAGTTTGAGGTTGCAAAGTCTCAGAAGTTTGATTCTGTATGTGTGTCATAAAACCGTTTGTGCTACACAAAACAAACAGTCACAGTCAACCTAGAAACCTTGTCACCATACAATGACATGTGGTTCTGTCTGACAGCATTCTTGATGCTGAAATCTGACTTTCACTTACAAAGAACACCATTGTGCTATGCAAACACTGTTTTTCAAAAGTGAACTGTAACACTTTGCCAGCAAGGTCAATGCTGAATAACATGGAAACAGATGTTACACCAAGTGAGATTCAACAGTGAATATGTTGAGAGCGCATTCTAATTCGAACAATGAAACCATTCCAAATGATTCTACATCTGAACACAAAGACGGCAACATTCACAGAAAGGAAGCTTGTTAGATCTCTAAAAGGTTCCGTGATGTATCACCACTTCCTCTACAGGAAAATGTCAAGCAATCTCAACTGAAAATAGCTTGGTGATTCTTGTAAATGAGTGCCGGACAACAGGCCAAGTCATCTGGCAAGATGTTGTCAATGTGCAAAAGGTAAAGCTTGCTCTTACTTATTTAAAGAGTAACAATCCCTTTTATACAGACCTTGACATAGATCTGAGATGGCCAGTCTCTCTGCAACATGATCTATTAGAATAAAGTAAGCCAATCATTGAGAAGGTCAGTGTACAGACAAGTGACAATGTGTATGAACAGTACAATTCACCCACTACATGGGCGAGATCCATTAGAGACAACATTGATCTCATAGAGTAAGCAGGTGGAAGGTGAGCCTGTCAGCATTTGGAGGAGAACATAGAAAGCAGGCTGTTTCCCAGACCTATTTCCAAAAGGGTCAGGTGGACGCCTAGATGAAAGAGAAGTACGTGTACAGGGTGCTGAGTACCGCACTAGCCGTGTCCTCAGCAAAGATGGCAAATTCAGACATAACATAAAGTACCTGTTCCATCTCCTCTGGGAGAATGAACTTAGCATTCTGTCTGCATCTATAGCACATACCATTCGTCTAACAAGTCCATTAGATGGAATAACAGCAGCTCAATTTCTAGAGAAATTAAAGCAGAAAGATGAAAATGTGCAAGTGAATCTGTCTTCCATACTTTCAAGTCTTCATGGCACCAAAGAATATTGGTATCGCAGACACTCTGAAGTGATGACAATGCTGCGAGAGTATGGTGCAGCCACACGGTTTGCCACACTGAGTTGTGCTGAATATGCCTGGGACGAGCTCATTGAACTTTTGAAGTGGGCAAATTCTGATGTCAAGGCATCTCATCAATAACTGTCAGAGAAATGTGTTCACTTGATCTTGTGTCTGTCATAAGAGACATTTTCACAAAGCGGTTCCATGACATTCTGACTTTCATCTTGTCAAGGACAATCCTCCCTCTAGGTATTGTGGAACATTACTTTTGAGGACAGAATATCAAGACAAAATCCCTTCATATCCATATATGTTATGTGTGGGATCAAGGGTGCTCCACGATTGGTGAACATGAAGCAGCAGAAGTGCTATCATTCATCAAAAATATATCACTTGTCACATTCCAGACAAGTATGACAGTCCTACACTATGGAAGTTGGTACAAAAGTTCCAGTCACATATTTGCGCAAAATATTGCTGGCGAGTAGTAAAGAACAAATCTAATTGGCACACATGATGTCGCTTTGGATTTCCTAGATGAGTTTGACAGGATGGTGCCATGAATGACCTTTTCTCAGCAATGCGACACTACTTGAAGGCAAAGTCAACCAAGAGGGTATACAAGTTACCCAGAGATGAAAAAGAGGTGTACATCAATGACTACAACCCAACTCTTCTCCTAATGAGGCAAGCAAACATAGATGTTCAGTTTGTGGCTGATAACTCACTGGCCCTGGTTCGGTACGTCACTCGTACATAACCAAACATGAACAGACTAGATTGTAAGATCTTTGGGAAGATATTGCCACTCAAGCAAAAACCTGACATCTCAGCTGTGGTCATTGGGTTTGAAGACTCTTCACACAGAGAATGTGGAGTGCAAGCCAGTGACGGTTAATGGGTACACATCTGTACGGGAAGTTTGATGCTATGCATGTTCTCAGTGTAAACTACAAGAGATAAATGGAAACGTACTGATTCTCATGCCGAAATTGAGAGCTCATGTCACATACATCTTCTTCAAAACATATCTTGAAGAATAACCTGATAGACACATACTACCCACGAGACACAATGACATGAATGATATGTGTGTCTCTTTCAGGTGGCTAAGTGGTATGACTACAAGACAGGTGTAGCACCTGACTCAACACGCAGATACAAGGTCAATGGAATAGATGGCTGTCTCGTAAAGAGACACAAGCCATGGCTCATAGATCACTGTAAACTGCATCTAGGCACATCAGAGAGCACAGAACATTACTACTTTGCTCTCCTATTCCTATTTAGATCCTGGAGGAGTGAGTCTGAATTAAAGGTGACTGTGACATCTCAAAAACAGTTCAATCTCACTTACGAGAATTTCCAAACTGAATACTCACAGACATGTATACAAAGACGAAGCTGAGAAAGAACCGCTTGAGAAGGCAGAGAAGCAGCTTCAGGAAGACACTCCAGTTAGTTCACAAGACAACCTTGATCCAGAAGGACAAGGTGTTCCTGAGTGACCCTCTGCCATAAATGCCCCAGAAGTGTTAATGTCAGAAATTGAGACAGCCAAGGAACATGGCACACTCCATGGTCAACCCAGCTGCCTTAAGTGAAAGACTAAATGAGCTGCAGCATACAGTTCACTCTCAAGTAGTTGAAGCTGTCCAACATGGGATACTACATGAAACAAAACAATGTGACTGCACTGACTACAAGCCACTACTAATGTTTGTTAGAGGTTCAGCTGGCACAGGAAAGAGTTTCCTGATTGAAGCCATCACTGCAGAAGTACGGAGTGTGACAGGCTCTTCAATGTCTGTTACTGTAACTGCTCCCACAGGACTAGCAGCATACAATATTGGTGGAGTTACATTACACCATCTCTTTATGTTGCCAGTCGAACATGGGAGAACTGGAGAGTATCGTAAACTGTCATTTGAGGTTGCATCTCAGCTCTGTTCCATGTTCACAAAGATGCAGTTACTCATCATTGATGAAATCAGCATGGTCTCCAATGTCATGCTTGCCTGTATTCATCTACGTCTGCAGCAGATCTTAGGTACTGACGATGGAGTGCCATTTGGTGGCAAAAGTATACTTGTGTTGGGAGACGCTTACAGCTTGCACCAGTCAATGCAGAGCATGTATTTACAACTCTAACTGCCAAACAAGCTAAGAATATCCTCAGTTGCATTGCAGGCTATAACATGAGAATTATTTACTTATGTTGAGTTGTCTGAGAACATGCGCCAAAGTGGCGATCTAGCTTACAAATCACTTTTAGATGAAGCTCGTACAGGTTCTCTATCACCAGAACATGTTTGTATGTTAAATGATCGGACAATCACACTAGACAGTGCATACATAGAAACAGCATGTAATGTCTTCAGCGATATATACTCTACTGGCAGACACATAGTGTGTCTTATGCCATGACTAAAGAAATGCACTGAATTCAACAATCTAATGCTGCAGAGAGAAAACCAAGAGATTCTAACTCTGCATGTAGTTGATACAGTTGATGGCGTTATTCTTAGTCGAAAACTAGTAGCAAAGATGACTGAACGACTAAGTGAATTGAAGTCAGATGTTTCACACACAGCTGGCCTAGAAGCTGTTCTCACAGTTTGTAAGAATGCACGTATCATGCTGCGACGTAATCTAGATGTAGAACAAGGCATGGTAAACCGTGTCATGGGAAACATCACTGACTTTGTCTACAATGTCCAGAAGACATATATCGAGACACTTGTAGTTCACTTTTACAACAAGGAACACTCTGTACACATAGATTGAAGCTGCGTAAAATTCTAGGTTTTTAAGGATGTCTATGTAAACAGGAAACAGTTTCCATTATGTGTTGCATATGCTGCCTCCATTCACAGATCTCAGGGATTGAGTTTGGATTCAGCAATGGTAGACATAGGTACAGACATTTTCAAGGATGGCATGAGCTATGTCGCACTTTCACGTGTACGCAGCCTTTCTGGGTTGCACATTTACTATAGCACCTCAGAAAATAAGAGCTGACAAGCGTTGTATTCTTAATTTAAACAGGTTACGTACTCTACATCAGCCACAAATGCCCTTAATACCACTGCCTACATATCTGTCTGTCTCACACAATTCAGTCACAGCTAGAGGTATCAACAAACAGCAACAAGCTTCAAAAGTGATTCAACAAAAAGAGTTCAACAAAGGCCACAACTTCAAGTAAACATTCACAACCAGCAATTCATCAGAAATCAGTTGGTGTAGGTGCTGTACCAGTCTTTGACAACAGCAGTAGAGTAACTGCTATGCTAACTCAGCTATGCAAGTTTTTCACAATGCCACAGTTTGTGCAGGCAATATCTGCTTACAAGACAATCCCTATCAAACGCTCTGAAGAAGATTATTAACATGACTTCTGACCAGTCTAACAATGTACAGTCACTAACACCACTACGACAGGAGTTAGCTACATATGCTGGATGTAGTACGTTTGCTGCAGACATATAGCAAGACACTACTGAGTTTATGATGGCTATCATAAACAACCTGGTTGAAGATGGCACCCCAATGAGGCAGTACTTCACAGTAACATATGTTACAAAATATGTATGTGTTTCATGGGGCAATTCACAGCGTGAAACCACACAAGACATGCTGTGGATTACTCTCTTTGTCCCTCAAACCAAAAGTGTCAAATTTCGACAGCTATTCACCAATGCTAAATGTAGTCATGCCTGTGGAAGGTTTGGCGGCAGATGCACTCAGTCCATACGTCTCAGGAGTTCATCTCAATATCTCTTGCTTATGTTGCATAGATTTGACCCCAATGGGCTCAGAGTTGATACTCCTATCACAGATTACACAGCTAGTAGAATAGTCTTCAACCAATCAGTGTTTGACACTCACAGTATAATCTATCACCATGGTCAATCCATGCATTCTGGGCATTACACCTCCTTACTAAGGTGCAGAACTGGATGGTTAGAGTGTGATGACTCTACAAGCAGTTTTAAACAAAGACTGCCATGACACTTAAAAAATGCATATCTTCTAATATTGAAGAATTATGATAACCTTCACATTTCAGAAGAATAGGACAAAACATGTTGCATTTAAAAAATGACTACTTTGTCCAAAAAACATTCATACCTCATTACAATGTTGTATAATGTATGACTCTAAATAAACCATACCATTTCAACAAAATGCTATTCTGACAGAGACATTCCATACACTGTAACATGTAAGATCTTGTGTGGATCAGTGACTACATGAAAATTGTTGTAGTGGCTTCAATCGGCGCCAACAATATTCACAGTCACTAGAGAAACTATGATTACATGTCTATCGCAGATTGTACATCTAAAAACTGAGGCCTTACTGCTCTCCTCTGCTGTACATATCTTTAATTATCCATGTATCAACTCATACATAACAACAAATTGATATGAGTTATAAAGTGTTACTCTTTGCAAACAAAGAGAAGTTCTCAGTTATCATCGTAAATAACTGAGCAACACTTCTAACATTCACCAAACGTTCCACTCTGTCACAAGTTGTCTATCAACACTTCAATTTGTCTATTGACTCTTGACATATAGAGAACATCATTCGCTCACCATGCAACAGTGTAGAACTATCCTGCCTTCGTGCATAATACTAGTACTGTACATATGTAAAAATAACTACCTTTATTGATAATGCAAGAAGCTGAATTACACAACTGTAAATAAGAACCAATTGCAGAATATAATTTACTGACTTTTACATGTGTTTGCAATTACTTGTACATAATATAAAGATTTGTATTCAGGTGTACATTGTTAATAACTACTTTGATACTTGTACTAAAATACTAGTCTAACACTAAAGTACAACTAATGTTTACATATTATTCAGCAGCATACTAACTACATCTAATTAACCATAAGTTTGTTAAACAATGCATATCATGCACAGTCTTACTATTTACAAGTTAAGAATTTACATAGAAGATAATGTAAGAATTGAAACAATGTCATTTGTTCATGTAAGAATATTCTATTTTCGCAACTTGTCACATAAGTAATTCTAATGTATATAAAAAATATTGACAATTGTAAATCAGACACTGTTACTGATCACAACACACTGCATACCTGTTCCTGACAATATTTATGATCGCCTCAATTGAGGGGTCAGGTGGGAATTTTCCATTTGCGCCTAGTCAGTGACATATAATTAAATAACACCAATCAAATGTCACAAAACTAACATTTTTGTATATTGTATTACTTAGACAGTCAGCATATGGTTTTTCGCCCACCCCAGGAACATCCACATTAGCAGTCACACAATAACAACAAAACACTTGTCTATCATGTGTGTAATCACACTTGACAACCTACTGACATTGCCTTATATACCACACAAGTAATGCACTACACATAATCACAACATACAACCATTTTAAAAAAAGTTACATTTTTTTACAAACTCTATTCACATTCAATAGTAAATATATAATGAAGTGCCACAGTTTCAGCCTGACTGCTAGAATTCCAGGTCGAATGTCAGAAACTACTTCCTCACATAAAGAGTAGTGAGTAGTGAAACATGACTAGAAACACACAACACCTGATTAGTTTCCTATAATATCACATACTTACTCCAATCCATATTACACAGTTCTTATTATTCTTAGACATTTACATATATGACGAGCAATGATTGCACACATACAAAGATTGTATTGTGAGACTGCTTCTGTTAACTAAATTTCAGTCTTGATTGGCCCCTTTTTCTCCATTTGACAAATTGGCAATAATTTTTTTAAAACCATAACCACCTGTGTCAACTCTTTACTTTAAATACCATTATGACATAAAAATAAGTGTGTCTGACTTAAGCATACAAATCAATGTTAACTAATAGTGCTACAAGTATACTTCCATCAATTTGTTTGGTGCCTATGACATACAGTCAGTATCACAGCATATGCAACGATGTGGCACATTGCATGTCACATTTGACATAATCCCTAACAGTGTAAAAAAACTCAGCAATGTACATACTTTTCCTGTGCCTATGCAGTCATTATTACTATACCAAGGTGCCGCACATCAGCACCCAACAGTACACAGCTGTGACTATACATGTACCATGCAGTCACTACTATGTGTACTTCAGAGTCTGAGAAATGGAGCTTTCTAATTGGCTGCAAACATCCTAACAACCTTATGTTAATCTTTTATTAGCATACATGAAGAGGTTAATGATATACTGAACAAGGTTTAAAACTGTTTAAAAAACATGTTTCATTATAATAGCAATAAGTCACTCCCAAGAATTGTGTTAATGGTCAGTTAATCACCCTGTAGAGATATGTGGCACTCGGCCACACCTCGTGCCACAGTACACCCCTAGAACGTGATTAACAGACCATTAACATAACACCTTGTCATTCCTTATTAATTAATTATAAAAAATGGTCTCAGAAACTGAGCTTTCTGATCGGCTGCAAACATTCTAACAGCCTTACGTAAATCTTTTATTGACATACATAAAGAGGTTAACCATTTCCTGAACAAGCTTTTAAACAGTTATAAAACATTTTTATTATAATAGCAATAAGGCATTACTAACGCTAATGATAATAGTTAATCATCCTATGGGGCATATGCCACTCGGCTACACCTCATGCCACAGTACACCCCTTGAAGGTGATTAACAGACCATTAACATAACTCTGCATCATGCGTTGTTGCTTAATTGAATTTTGATAACCAGGTAGGCCCACAGGTCCCCAGACATCCCTTTTTCAGGGGTGACCCGGAAAGCAAACAGTAGATGAAATAGAACACAATGGTACATATACAAGCTGAGGGTATACAGTATGTTTCAGTTTACAAATACATCTGTGTTGTCATCTGCATCTACAATTACAATATACTACCTAATTTTGTCTGCCATTGGGTGCTCCACTGCCTACCTGACCCTGCTGGTGATGTCTTGTGTCATAGTAACACCAAAAGTAATGCAAACAGAAGTGCTAACAGTGGCACATATGGTAACACAAGCGAAAATGAGAGCATAAATGGTAACGCACACAGTGACACAGACGGCAATGGTCTGCCACGTGATGTGTTAAATGGAGGTTTGTAATTGCCTGCAAACATCCTAACTGCCTTATGTTAATCTTTTATTACCATACATGAAGAGGTTAACGACACACTGAACAAGGTTTAACACTGTCTAAAAACATGTTTCATTATAATAGCAATAGGTCACTTCCAAGAATTATGTTAATAGTCAGTTAATAACCCTGTAGGGACATGTGGCACTCGGCTACACCACATGCCACAGTACACCCCTAGAACGTGATTAACAGACAATTAACATAACCCCTTCTCATGCCTTATTACCTAATTATAAAAAGGGTCTGAGAAATGGAGCTTTCTGATTGGCTGCAAACATTCTAACAGCGTTATGTTAATCTTTTATTGAAATACATGAAGAGGTTAACCATTTCCTGAACAAGGTTTAACACCAGGATGCACATTGGTTGTCTCTGGACGTAACTCTCACCTCATCACATGTGTAAAGCAGCAGAAGTATAGGAGAATGGGGTGAGACTTAGGACCCATGATCCCAATGCGCACCCAATTCCGGTTTGGGGGGGTGGTCGGGGGGGTTCAAGGGTGGTTTCAACCCTAACACCGAATTTCCTCACTTTTGTCGCTGTAGAACAAACCTAACTAATGCATTAAACATAGTTTTTTGCCTCTAATTTCCCTTCTTTTTGAGAATGATAACGAGAAATAGTGAATGTAATACAGCGGCGGCAGCACGGGGCCGCCCCGCGCTCCCGCCACATGATGTCTTGTGGCATAGTAACAGGAACAGCAATGCAAACAGAAGTGCTAACAGTGGTGCACATGGTAACACAAGCACGAATGAGAACAGAAAGGGTAACGCACATGGTGGCGTAGACAGGAACGCTCTGCCACATGATGTGTTGTCACATAGTAACATGGTGCCTGCAAATGGAAATGTCAATGGGCATGGTGACGCAAAGTGAAACAGAAGGAGAAACAGTACTGTAGACACAAATGGCAAAAAATAACAGAAACGCAAGCCCAAATGAAAACGCAAAGGAAAACGCACATGGTGGCGCAGATGTCAACAGTAAGTGAAATGGGTACGGAACCGCAAGTGAAAAGGGCAACAGTAACATTAATGCAAGTGCACAGGCTAGTTTTCCCCAAAATCTGCATAGAGAAAGACAGTGAGTACAAATAATGTATGCATAATAATGAGTATCGGAACAGAAAATGAGAACTTGGAATACTAAATACGTTATATCTCAGGAACCATACGACGTAGAAAAAAAATTTAAAAGTCGTATGATTCACAACTGTCCTAGCTAATTTTATACTTAGCTCCCATTAGGGGGCTAAGTATTTTTCTGATAAAAAGTCCGTATCTTGCACCGTTTCCGAGATACGGGCCCTGAAAGGCGCGGCGAATGCCGTAATGTTATCCTATGGGGAAAAAAGAGAAGTTCGGAGTGCCATAACTTTGCCTCCCTGTAATATTTTTCCACCAAACCACTGAAAGACACATCTGTGGGCTGTTAGATGTCTTCCCTCCAAATTTCAGGAAAAAAGACTAAACCGTTATTTTCCAGCAGGGATCCAAAGGATTTCTGTAATGCGTCGGGCGCCGTAATGTCATCCTATGGGGAAAAACGTCAAATTTGGAGTGCCATAACTTTGCCGCTGTGTAATATTTTTTCAATACAACACTGAAAGGCACTTCTGTGACATATCGGCTCCGTTCCCTCCAAATTTCAGCCCCAAACTCCCAACGATTCTTTTGCAGCACAGTGCCAAAGAATCGCTGTCACTTTCCCACAGATGGAAAACTACTGTCGCAATTTGCGAAAGCTTTCGCAAAAAAGTTTGACACTTTCATGAGCATGAAAGTAATTTGTGAAAGTACTTTTTCCAGAAATTTGAAAAACATATTTCTGGGGTGTTTTACCACAAAATAAAGACATGGCAAGCATCCTCAGGGTCCGACTAGCTGAATACAAAAAGAATTAGGTTGCTAGAGGGTCCCAAATTTAAATGCCAATCATTTTTCTGATCACCAACTGAAAACAAAATGGCCGATCTGTGAAAGCAACAGGCCCATTTGCGAAAGTAAAAATGCATTTGCGACACTGTCGAACTTTTTAACTTTTCCCATTGACTTATAATGGGAAACTGTTTTTTGAATAACTTTTGAACCGTTTAATATTTTTTCATGAAATCTTCAAAAGGCACATCAGGGACCCTGACCACACATTCCCTGAAGATTTTGGGCTGGTCGTGCAAACCGTACGACCTGTAGGTGCGACCATAGAATTCCAGAAAAAGCTTAAACATGCGCACAGATCATGCTTAATAACTCTGTAGCTGTATATCTGACCAGTACAAAACTTGGCAGATCTCAAGGTCTATGGTTCTTGATTGTGTATTCCAAATTTCAGCCAAATCCATTAAACGGTTGCAAAGTTATTAAGGTTCAAAGTTGTGGGGTTTAACATAGAAATGGCTCCTCGACCCTAACTATGGTAGCACTACCGTGCTACCATAATATATATATATATATATATATGTATATATATATATATCTCGAGTTAGAACATTTATCTCCTTTTATAACATCAAGTCCAAGTCCCTTCCTCTTATACAACTAAAGACTTGCTCAGTCACAGTAAACATCAGTTTGTGTGACTCATTATGGAATTAATGAGTAGCCAATGTACACTCATAACTGTTGTGAAATACAGCCCTAGTATCCCTTACAGAAATAATTGTATGAAACGTTTTCATGCTGCACTCATAAAACTACCCAAGTGTTATGTGTGCTTCAAGTATGATTTAAATGTTAAATTGGAACTGATTGCATGCATATGACATGCATGCAGCAAGCAAGTGTGGAAACCATGATTTTTATGTTAAATTAGGA
The DNA here is from genome assembly GCA_016271365.2 of Neoceratodus forsteri. Lineage (NCBI taxonomy): Eukaryota > Metazoa > Chordata > Ceratodontiformes > Ceratodontidae > Neoceratodus > Neoceratodus forsteri. The sequence continues at coordinate 1,027,411,962 of CM028129.1, forward strand.
GACTGCATGCATGTGGCATGCATGCAAAAAAGCAAGTGGTCACTGATAACTGCACACGTAAAAGTTAAGTAACTTGCTCAGAATCACACTATGCACAAGTGGGGGTTAATGAGATTCAAACCCAAGTTTTCATGCCTCCAAGTCTCCTGGCTTGTAGTTCAGTGCTTTTAACAACTAAGCCATACTGTCTACACACATATGGCTCACTTGTACTTCAATACATACTGTATCTAAATACATCTGCATGCATGCCGCATGCTTCTAGCCAGTGTATGCTTTTCAGTTTTCTTCTCTCCCTCATCTCATATTCACAGTTGAATTATAGTACACATACCAATGGAAACACATGTTTTTTTTTCCACCCCAATACAAAACTTACCCACAAAACTACTTGATTACTTCGGTCTGGCCTGTAGTCCTACTATTTTTTTCTCCATAGTTTTGAATGCTTACAAGCAAACAGATTTTAAGGTGCAAACACAAATCTAGCAATAACTTAACACACACACACACACACACACACACACACACACACACACACGACCAGTCCTCCCCCCAATGCACACACACTGTAGAGTGTATGGCCATGCTGCTACAGACAACCCACCAAGTAGAGATATAAGTAAAAAGTCTCTTACTTGAGTATGAGGGAGCCAGAGGCAGGAGTCTTTAAGAGATGATGTTCATAGGTCAAAGTTCTGGGGCATACCCTCATTGAAATGATTGGAGTTATTTTCTATTACTATTTTATATGTTATGACGGTGAGATGGAGAATAATGAGGGCCACTGTTCAACTAACAAGGCCCTAGTTAATCGAGTGGTGGCCTTCATTAATCTCCAACTCTCCATCAATAGTGTATCAAATAGTAATTAAAAAATACCCAATTCATTTCAATGGTGCACACCAATGCAGTCTCCTTTGCCCTTTGTCATAATGTGCCTGAGTGTGGGGATGTGGAGCTCAGTTTCATTGTGGAGGGGGTAAGCCTGATTATAGTGAGGCTCCAATAGTCTGTGCATACCATACCACTTAACTGTCCATGAATGCAAGGGACATCTCTAAAGTGTCTTTAACATCTCTAAACAGTACAACGTAATTTGGTTTGACTGAAATGTGATATACAAATCAGGAAAAATTCAAATGTATAAGATTCATCTGTATATACCCCAGAGCAGTGCATCTGATTTAGGCTTAAACTCACCCAGTTACTAACCAATTTTTTTCCTGGCTGAAGTTCAGCCCCCTCTTCCAAAAAAAAAAAAAACTTTGCCCTGATTTTTATCCCTGACTCCATTCCATTCAGTACCCATCTCCTATGGGTCATGAAGCCACCCAATGGTGAAGAAACATGAAAAACACATTAATATTTCAGTCCTTCCTCCTTTCCCAATCCTCTGTAAAAATATATTTACTTTTACTTACCAGGCCATATAGCCAGAACCTGCTGTCTGGCATAGTGTACCAGCAGCCCAGTTTTTAGTCTGCAAACCCTCTCTCCTTCACCAGAAGCTGTATGCTAGAACCAACCATCACAAGTCCTCAGCGTGGTCTGTGGCCAAGTCACCTCACCATACGAATCCACCCAACTTGGGTGTTTTTCCTTCTTGCCTGGTTGCTTCTGTGGCTGCTGCCACACTACACTAATCAAGGCCTATGAAGGCCACCCACACTGCTGTAACCACTGCTGTTATGCCTAGATTGTTGCTGTGGGGGGCTGTCCTGTTATTTTTTTGTAAGGCAAGCCTAGTAGTGTAAGTAGGTAGCCTAGTCTTGAGTTAGCTTCTAGCTCACCCTCTGCCCCTTCAGCCACCAGAGGAGATGGAGACTTATTTATTTATTTTATTTATTTATTTCTAAGAATCAGTTTACAACCTTTGAGCCAGAGGCTCATTTCCAAAGGTACTTCATCACATAAAGACATACATTGTGTTTTTGGTTACATAGCAGAGATTTGCAAAACAATAGGCGTTCAACAGAGGCGCCACATCACATTGTGGTCAGACAGACACAATTGGGTACAGGGTACATGTAATTGATAACAGGTGTTACGCAAGTTGGTATCAAGTGAGCAATCTGGTTGGTAAACACTGAAACAGCTGGCACTGGCCAGGTTAAACATAGGCATGGTGTACAGGGAAGTGGTGGAGGGGATGGTTAGGTGTAGAGCTGCCCGGGGGGCATTGTCAAGAGAAGCAGAGGTGAAGGCTATGTTCAGAGACAGAGCAGTTACGAGTGCTGAAGATGTGGTTCAAGTGTGGTTTGAACTTGGAGATGGTGATGGCATTGGTGATGGTGGCAGGGAGAGTTAAACCAGGTTGGGGCTCTATAGCAGAAGGACCTCTGGCCACGGCTGGTTCTTGATCTGGGGACCTTTAGAGTGGTCTTGTAGGAGACCATGTTGCAATAGTGGGAGGGCTCTGGTGGATGGATGCTGTTACCCCAGGGGGGGAGAGCCCGAGTAGGGTTTTTTTGGTGAGGAGACAGGTTTGGTATTGGAGCCGTTCATCCAGGGTAAGCAGGTTAGCCTCGACATACAGCTGACAGGTGTGTGTGAGCCTGGGGGCACCAGTAATCAATCTGCAGGCTTTATTCAGGGTTAGGTGAATTTTGTTGAGTGCAGTGGTGTTGGCAGCACCATATACAGATAGACCATAGTCTACAAGGGACAGAACGGATGATGTAACAGCTAGCCGGAGAGCATTTGGGGGAAGGCAGGTTCTATGGCGGAATAGGATGCCAAGCCGTGTGTTAGTGGCGGATGTTAGGGCGTCGATGTGGTTGTGAAATGTGAGGGCTGAGTCGAAGGTAACCCCAAGGTATTTGTAGTAGCAGACTTGTTCCAGTGGCTGATTGGTACTGGAAGGATATAGAGTGGGTGGTTGCTAGCTTTGTTTTGGGGGTGGGAAAAGAGCATAGCTTTGGTTTTCTTAAGATTGATGACGAGTCTGTGCTCCTTAAACCAAGCCTCGGCACTGTTGAAAGACTGCTGTAGGGAGTCCTGTAGGGGGATGGGATTGCGGTGGGTGGCAAAAAGGACAGCGTCGTCTGCATACAGTAGAATTTTGCCAGGGCACGCACTGGGCAGGGTGTTCAGATACAGTGAGAAGAGAAGGGGGCCCAGGATGGCACCTTGGGGGACCCCAGAGAGAATGGGACGGGTATCGGAGAGTGTGCTATTAATTTTTACACACTGAGATCGAGTGTCAAGATAGCTAGTGCACCATGCCAGGGGGCCAGCCGAGAGACCAGTGTGGCAGAGTGCATTCAGCAGAAGTGGATGGGAGACAGTGTCGAAAGCCTTTGAGAGGTCGATGAACACTGCACCAGCTAGGGAGCTGGTATCCAAGGAGGAGTGTAGAAAGTTGGAGAATTCAATAAGGGCAGTGCTGGTACTGTGACCACGATAAAACCATGTTGCTCTGGGCATAAAATGTTATGCTTAGCCAGATAATCAGTGATTTGAATGGCCACCACTTTCTCAGGGCTTTAGAGAGGGAGGAGGATGGAGATTGGCGGTAGTTGTTGCAATGACCTGTCACCCCTTTATGAATAGGTGTGATAATGGCTGTTTTCCACGCTGTGGGGAATTGTCCCAGGCAGAGTGACTGGTTAATTAGGCTTGTGAGTGGTGCAAGGACTTCATCTAGCACCAGCCTGAGGATGCTGGGGTCCAGTGAGTCACTGCCGGGATTGTTGCCATTGAGAGCTTTGATTAGGATGGGTCTGGCTTCCGGGTGGAAATCTTCGCAGGTAGAAGCTGGGGTGCTGGAGGACAGGGGAGGTTGGCTGGGGAGGTCAAAGAAATTACTAGGGAGGACTGAGCTAAGGTCAGTGAAAGTGGTGTTGAACCAGTTAGCTATGGTGGCAGGCCCGGTGGAGGTGGTGCCATTTCTAGTGAGCTGGGATGGGCAGGGGAGCAAGCTTTACCATTGAGTTGCTTAATATTATCCCAGAAGGTCCGGCTGAGCCCCAGGAGGAGGTAAGGAGGCCTGGTAATGGTCTGCCTTGGCTTTCCTGATGGCCCATGAGCACTTATTCGGGCTGCATTGTAGGCTTGCCTATCAGACAGACGACCTGTTTCAGTGGCAAGGTGCCAGAGGTTATCCGGTTTCTAGTAATTGTAGGAGGGCCGGGCTAACCCAGGGTGCGTTCTGTTTTTTGGACCGGATTTTGGTTAAGGGTGCAAAGAGATCACAGGCCTTGTTGAAGGTGTGAGTGAAGAAGGCAAGGGCAGTGTCAATGTTGGTTGCATGCAGAATGGGGGACCAGTTGATCTGGGTGAGGAGTGCTTTAAGTTTCTTCAGCCCACCAGGGAGGAGGCACCTGCGGAGGGTGGTCTGGGCTTTGGGTTTGGGATTGGGGGCTACCCAATGAAATAGGACAGGGGAGTGGTCACTCAGGGAGTCTGGGAGGACCTGGATGTTTTGGATTTTATGGGGTCGGTTAGTTATAATAACATCCAGAAGGGTGCTGGTACCACTCTTAGGGTTAAATCTCGTGGGCTGGGTGATGAGTTGCATCAGATCTTGGGCGGCAAATGAGTCTCTGGTCGCGGATGAGGAGGTGCTGAGCCAATTTACATTAAGGTCCCCCACTAGGAGTTGTTCTGCCTTATGGTGGAGGGTGGCCAGGTAGTCCGTTAAAGATACCAGGGCTGGGTGCTGGTTCTTTGGGGGAATGTAGGCTGTGGTGAGATAGAGGGCTCTAGAGGGGTCTGGGGTGAGTCTGAGGGTAGGCGCCTAGGCCCCATGTTGAGGGCAGGGTGGGGAGTGCGTGTCCAGGTATTGTGTCCCTGGTGTAGATTGCACTAGCCTCCCCTCATTTGCCTACTCGGTCCTCCGGTATAAGGTATAGCCTGGGAGGAGACAAATGAGTCAGGAGTTGATTTGGACAGCCAGGTTTCAACCAGGGCTATGATGTCTGGTTGGTGAGCCAAGGCCCAGCACTGTAGGCGTCAAATTTCTTCAGCAGGCTGCATATGTTCATGGAGGCTACTTGAAGACCAGTGGGCTGAGTGGGTGGATGGGAGGGGCAGGGCCTGGGTTGGGATGTATGTTCCCTGTTAGGGAGTAGAAGGATGAGAAGTGCTCTGGTCAGAGGGAGGCAGATGGAGAGTTTCGCCGGGAGTGATAGAATGAGGAAGGGGTTTAGTTGCACAAGGGTGGTAGGGTAGCACAGGCAGAGAAGGCCTGAGTGATCAGAAGTGCAAGGGGCTGGGGGAGGACAGGTAATGTCTGGAAGGGGTGAGGTGGAGAGGAGCATATGGGATGTGTGGAGGAGGAGGGAAGGGGAGGAGCAGTGGTAAGGGAGGAGGGGAGGACAGGAGGGTAGGTAGGAACACTGGAGTAGTGAGGCTGAGGGTTAATAGGGACACTAGGACTTACTAAGAGTAGAACAACAAAAATATGCTGCCACGAAACTGCTACTGAGAGTTCAGTGCTCACTTACTCCTCCAAGCTGTAGAGTTCAGCCGTCTACTCTATGGTTGGAAAGACAGTGCCGCATTTGCAAGGCTCATGCACTCTTTCTTGGCTGTAGCTCATCCACATCATATGTGATTGTGCCGCCACTAATAGGTGGAAAGAGTGGACAACACAGTACAGATACAGTCAAGTCTGGAGAATGCCTGCAGGGTGAGCACACACAGATCAGGGGTGCACTTATTGTGCAAAAGATTAAATCTAAATTTAAAGCCATTACTGCCACACCAAAAAAACAACATAGGCACAAATACGCGGGGGGGGGGCAACTACACCCCTCTACCCTACCTAAATTGCACCCCTGCTTAATGGTTGAAATTCATTCTCAAGTGCTAATACAATGGTTGTCACTGTGTTCTGAGATACCATATCTCCATGTTTCATGATGTGTCCTGATCATCATGTAGGTTAGTGTCCCTCATTTTGAGTGTTCATGTCCCTCATTTCAGTGACAAAATGTGAGGTATGGTGCATGCTTCCATGATCCTGCTCAGCCCAAAGTGTGTTGAGCATGGCCATAGTGTATATGCTCAGTACAGAATGACAAAGGGAAAGTAAGTGAGATAAAACAGTCATGGAAAAACACATTTGTAGCACTAAATATGCATAAGGGATTTGCATTGTCCAAAACAAAAAGGATAGGCTTCATAACATAGAGGACCCTCTCCGTACATCTGGAATGGGGGATCATGACTGGCTATATCCTAGGCATTTAATGTAATAAGTAAACAATACTTTACAGATTAATGGTGATTTAATGACAAAAATCAAAAGCCATTAAACAACTTGTGAAATGATCAGAATTAATGAGTTTACCTAATTTTTATGGGAATTCAAATAAAATGTATTTTAATGACTAATTGCTAGCTGTAGTATCAGAAATAGAAACTGATGTGTTTTTTAGATGAGATTTTCACCAGCATTGCTGCTACACACATGGCAAGCATGCGGCACGTAAACCTGATGTGATGTTTAAATGATATTCACACTTGCTTAACTGCTGCACTCATGTCAAGCGTGCAGCATGTGAACCTGATGTCATTTTTAGATGTTCATACTAGCTTACCTGCTGTGCACATGTCAAGCTTGCAGCATGCAAACCTGATTTGCCTTTTAGACCTGGTGAGCATATGTTCACTTAGTGTATGGAAACTGCACACAAACATTGCACAATTAAGCATGTGACATGCATTCTGCATGTACACAGTCCACCTATATTTCTGTAAAGGATGTTTAGCAGTTCACAACATAAAGTTATTTTGTGTGCATGTGATACACTACATTTCTGAAGAACACATTGCTAAGTATACTACACATATATCGTCAAAATTCATACAAGCATTCGAGAATGCTAAGCATGTTTGCTTCCATGCTGTTACAAGTTACAATAACAGTGTCTTGAGACAGCAAGCTGAAATTTCATCCACCATTAGCCATTGCCTTGAAGACTTTGGGTTTACTAGGCTAAGGGGTATGGCCCCCATATTCAGAGTACACTATATGCATTGTATTGACAGGAGCAATGGGTAGGAGCTAGCCAGCTCAGGGTCAATATTCAGACAGCTACTATACTCTGATCAGAAAGCACAGCCTGAATATGGGGCCATGTTGTCACAGCAGATAGTGACTATGCGATGTGCTGACACAGTCCCATACTGAATGTAACCCACAGGAGTCCACAGAAGGGAATGCAGGCAAAATAGCATATTGTCATCTTCCTGTGGACCATATTTAGTGAAATTACAGCTAGATCATGTTATAAAAATGAGGAACATGGGATACTTGGCCCCATGATTTGGGACAAATCATCAAACATGGAGATACAACCATGGGACATGGTGGACACTGGCACCTTCATTTGTGCTAGTTTAATTTTGATTTGTTATTATATAATGTTATACATTTCTGCTTTAAAATCCTAGGTTTATAGTGAGAGCTAATGTACCGCAGTCGCTATGTGCTCACCCTGAGGTGTCACCCTCCCACCCTCACACACATAAGGTGCCACACAAACTGTCACCACATAAATTCATGTCCACCATTTACATTTTTTATTACACAAGTCAGTTTCAATATTGAATTTCTTGTTGTTGTTATTGCAGGCTATATATCACCTGAGACAAAGAAAAGAACACTACTCACCTTATTCTTTCTCTGCCATGAGTGCTGCTATAACTTGACTGACTCAGAAACTGCTCCCCTTTCACCTCCCCCACAGTGCCACTGGTCACAGCCCATACATGCACCTGCACAAACACACCCTGGAAACAATTATTAGCTGTTGTTTGAAATAGGATCATTCTGACTGGCTGACAACACTATGCTTTTTGTCTCATGACCATCAAACCATAACCCCACCACTGGTCAATGTGGCCATGCCTTAATGCTTAAAAATACTGATTTGCATTAATGCAACAGGAAGCCTCACAGAGAGCACATTGTATAATGGTCAGGGATACTGTAGAAAAAAATAATGGTCACCAAAGCAAATAACCAACCAAACTGGAGAGACAGTGTTTGATAAATAACACTCTTCCATACACACACACATTGGCACCTTTGCACAAATGGATGGGCAATAAGCACCTATGGTGCGTTACCCACCCACAGAGCTCCGCACCTGCAGACAGGTGTGCACTGGCCAGTATGCACTACCGGCTGACACCTGTCCGCGGCCATGCCCCCCCAGCATGCAGGACACTGCAGTGCAGCTGGGGCAGAGTTGCAGACAAGGAAAGGCATCCAATTTGATGCCCGGATAGGGTCACAGAGTGGATCTCCTATATGGCAGGATGCGCATTGGGAGAGCGCCCAGCGGATGACTGAGGGTCGGTGGCTGTGGAAGTGAGTGTAAGGCAATGCCACCAGCCCCCCCTTTGCAATATGGCACCAGAGCATTGTGCTGGTATTGTCTGGGGTTGGGGTCTGTTGGTGGTGTTGGAGGGGGGGATGTACCCTACCATATACCAGGGGGACTGGAGCCAGTGCCTTACAGGGAGGCCATATCCCTGGCCAGATGCCCCAGTGTAGGGTGTGTATTGGTTGGGGGGAGTATAGGGTGGAGGCTGCCCTCCAGGGTGTGTGTGTGTGGGGGGGAGGGTGGTTCCGGGCAGCCATGGTGGGTATGGCCGCAGTGGTCCTTATGGGTGGGTGGGCTATCTGCTTTTCTGTGCATGTCCCTGCTGTGTGCACAGGGGGTATAGCGGGCTTATGGCAGGGTTCTCTCTGATGTACCCTGCACCTTCCTCTGCACCCCCACGGGCAGCACTACACACTTCAGTGCATGATATGTAGTACTGGCACCCCCCCACCTGCCCTGGTGTATTGGGGTTCACGCATCCGGGGGATCGGGTGCATTGCAGCTGTGCACCCCCCCATTGGTGTATCCTGTGGCACATAGTCACTGTGCCCCTTCATGCATAGGGGCCACTGTCAGTTGCATTTCCTAAATTGTAACTGACTGATGCATGCCCTAGCTGTGACATGCATGTTACTCTGACCTGCCTTTCATGGTGTCACAATTGGCACTTTCATGATGTTTTTAGAAAAAAGGCTTTTTAATATTGGGGCTATTGATCCAATTTGCACTACAGGTATCACAAGTTAGTAATGGTCACACTGATATCCAGTGTTGGAATTACACTTTATGAGCTTTGGGAGCTGAAGGCAGGGGCTATAGGGGGTTCTATCTTTAAACTGAGCCCCCCTTCCCATTATAAGTCAATGGCAGTGAAGTGTGAGCTACCAGGGCTCACTTCAGAGCTACCGGGGCCAAGCTCTGGCAAGCCACCCCCCCCTCCATAATTCAAGCACTGCTGACATCCAGGAAAATGATATAAGGTGGCATTAAATCCTACCTAATGCACAAAGTAAGTCTCCTTTATTTAAACATCACCCCCAACATTTTGTCAAAATATTAATGACTTCTTCTAGGGTAATCTGAAATGTCAACACAAACAGAAAATGCTAATTAAAACTGGCATACTCACATGTCTTGTTTATGCCACTACATATGTTTGTATGCAATAGTATGACAAACATAGCTATTCTTATCTTCTACTCTCTTTAGTCTATGGAGCAACATCAGCTTTTTTCACAATTTTAGCTGAAAATAAATGCCAATGAATAATAATTTCTGCTGCTCTTTTAGCTGTTATTATTATTCAGAGGCACTTTTCACACCACATGCCACCACATACCAGCCTAAAAATCTGCATAATAAAGTACTACCAATACCTATTTACCAAACTCTGAGGCTTGGCTGCCATGAGAGAACAGCAGAGTTCACTAGATTTATAATGCAGAAAATATACCAGAAATAACTGATAAGGAATTCACCTTTAGAAAGCTGTTGCACAGAATATCACTGCCACTGAGATTATCATGGTAAAGGAGAAAATTATTTTACCATTCAGTTAAGTCAAATGAACATTTACCTGCAATGAATATATCATAGTGCACATTGCAATATTTTATAATTAAATCCTAAACCAGCTGTGACAACACAGGTTGTTTTAATGTGCTGATATATATCAAAGGAAGTTTTTTTTAAAAAAGGTACATTCTGTTGCTGGCTTACCTTATGAGGGTATAGATATCTATATCAGTGTGTCTGTGTGGGGGGGGCATAACTGTCCACTTGCTTAATAATAATAATATCTTTATTTAAATTAAGGTCCTTTCAAAATATCAAGGCGCTGTACAGTTAGATTAAAACAACAATAATAAAATCAGTAAACACAGTAATTAAATAATCTGATGGTTCTCTTCAATCCATTCCACTAAAGGTCTGATGCCATAAAAAAGTTTTCAACACCTGTTCGAATCCCCCCACAGTTGTGCACTCCCGCAGCTGATGGGTTAGAGAATTCCAGAGGTTAGGGGCCATGTACATAAATACATGGGCCCCAGAGGATCTTAAAGACACCCTCAGAATCTCCAGCTTAAACATGCAGTTATATTACATATCAGTGTAGGGGGCTGCCATAAGGGTCACTCTGCTTAGACTAGATGCAAATCATAAAAGTGATTAGCTTATATTCAGAAGTATATCAAAATAACATAATATTCTATATGATAATAAAGCTTGTATGTCATAACTAGTGAGCACAACATGTGACTTTAACAATCATATGCAAGCTGTACTTCTGTCTTTAAAGCAGTAGTTTGTCATCTTCTGAAGTTAATAATTTTATTGAGTTTTCAAACACAAACATACAACATACAGCTCAATAAAAAAAAATTGTATTACATTTGTATTGCCAACCTGTTACATGCAATGCAGGAGTGACTGAGGCCTATCATTACTGGAAAAGTTAGTCATTTTCCTTCTTAAACTCCTGTGCTGTAATGATTGTCTAGTACTGTCTGTTCCATTCTGTTTCCTGGATGCATCTCTGGAATGCAGTTCTAATGCAAGAAAACAGTTTCTTGTTAATAAACCAGAGTCTTATCTCTCACATAAACTTTTATCCAAATAATGAAAGTTACAGCATGCTGGAATTAAGATAAGTGCCCTGGAGCATAGCCATACTATGTAATAGTTTAGTACTCTGTCATTTATATTTAAAGGAGTCATTCACTTTCTCTATCTGTTACTAAAACAGCCTCATTTGAATGTGCTGCTGGCAAGCTCCCTTGTCTGGAATAGGGAGGCTGCAAGACATCGCAGCAACTGGCCGATTGCCTAGGGCCCTCCTTGCTTGGACCTGGAATGTATGTAGGGGACCTTCCCTGATTGAGCAGATGTCATTGCAATGCCATGAGGTGAGGTCCCACTAGGCTGCCTGTATGTGGCGGTGTTTGGTGTAGGGCGGAGAAAGAGTGGTTTTGTGAGCTGAGGGCCAGCAGCTCTCCTTCTTTCTCCTCTGTTCACCAAATATTCACCTGCCCACCCTCGCAAAAGCAGGGTGAGGGGCCAAGCAGGCAGGGCCCCCTTTTGACCCACTGTGAGTGACCGCATTAGTGGTCGAGGAGTGAGCTTTCCCAGTTTTCCACATTAAATATGTTTTTTCTGTTTTCTTCCCCTCCTCCAAAGGGTTGTAAAATTTAGTCAGTGGATAGACGACTGATATTTAAAGGAGACAGTTACTTAAAAAGGCTGTAGAAGTTTGTTAAGGTGAAGAGGTTGTTCAGAATTGCTGGAAAATGTTACAACTATTGCAGTTGGGTATGGCAGCTTTGGCAGGATAACAGACTGAGGGTACAAGGGGAAGATTGAGGAGATGACTTGAATTCTTGTGAACAGTTTGTCAGTTCCAGTCAGCTTGAGGCTGGGGTCTGCAGGACATGGACCCGGATGGGAGGTCATGGTCCATCCTCATCAGGAATAATCCTCAAGCACAGCAGCACCAGATGTGGATGGCCAAAAATGGTGCTTGGCCATATGACCTTCCCCACCTCTGTTGGAAGGGTCCTGAGTCAGGAGGTACTTTAGTCATTAGGCCCGCACTATGGTGGGTCATGAAATGGGGATAGGAGTGTGGGAGACCTGAATAAAGTCTTTGTGTCATTCCAGGAGTGCACACTGCTCCTAAAAGTGGTGATTAATGCAATAAATTCATGGCTGCAGCCATTTCCTCCAAGAACTGTGTTGTGTGCAGTGTTGGGTAAGTTACTTTTTCTATTACTTTCTATTACTTTTGGAAACGTGTTCCAGGATGCTCTGTGCAGTTGCTAGCAAGGATGGAGAAGTACTGGAATAAGTAATACACCTTACAGTCACAAAAATGTATGTCTTTTTATTCAAAAGTAATACGTAACTGTAACTGATTACATTTATTTGAAAGTGACTAGTAACTAACCTATCACTCTCAAATAAATATAATCTGTTATAGTTATTTATTATTTTTGTATTGTTTTTGTAGAAAAAGAAATAAGTAACTGTAACCGTAAGGTGTATTACTTTTTCTAGTACTTCTCCATCCTTGCTAGTGACTGCAGAGAGCATCCTGGAACAAGTTTCTAAAAGTAATAGAAAGTAATAGAAAAAGTAACTTACCCAACACTGGTTGTGTGGTTATTTCAAGGTAAGGGATAGTGGAGGACTACCAGACAATCTTTTATAAAGAGGTTTCATTATTGAAGAGCAGCTGACGCCTTCAGGAGAACTTAAACAAAACATAATATTTAGACATAGTGCAGCTTGTATTTCACATCAGTTCTCTTTCCTATTATTTATTACTGGTGTAATTTGCATGAAAACAGGATCTTTGCTCCTGAAAAGTTTATCTATTCCTGTTGTCTTCTCCCTACCTGAGGTCATAATTGAATGCTTGTGACATCACAGTTACTTTCATGGCAACAGATTGTGATGTCACAACACTGGATTATGACTTGAAGTTGGGAGTAAACTAAAGAGGCAGATGAACTCTGAGGTGTAAAGATCATGTCTTCATGCAAATTTCCTCAGAAATAAATAAGGGATAACCAATCTATAGAATATACATGGAACGTAAGCTGAGCAGTACCAAAATACCATGTTTTTCAAAGTTTTGTTTGATGCATCAGCAGCTCTTTAACACTCCACAGTTTTCATGGAAAACCAAGTCTTAAACTGAAAGGTTCAGCAAGTTATTCTTAAAAATTTTTTTGTGAGCCATGCCTAAAGTCGATTAGCACATTCTGCTTAAAATGAATAAGATGCCAAGTTTACTTACAGCTCCAGCATGCTGTAGTGCTTGTCACAAATGCACTCCACAGGTCAGGCCCTCTGCTCCCACAATGCCAGCCTCAGAGCACAATAGTGTGAACAGGTAACAGACAGGGTAACCCTCCTGTCTGCTTTGGGTCCTAATCACCTTTAGTCTCAAGTTCTGGGAGGATTCAAACTGTGAACCTTATGCTAGCATACCCAAATGTACAGGCTCAGATAATATTCACTTTGGGGGGATGCAGTATATCTTTCGCCTAAAGGCACCTAACCAGGTATCCAAAATGAACCATTTTAACTCTATAAGAGACCTTAGGTATATTCTTATCGTTTTACTCAAGCTCAGTAACAGCATCAAACTGTTGAACAATTCTCAGACTTAACCACCAATACGTCACATGCAAAAAGAACTGGCAGCAAACCAGGCAGTCTTACAAGGAAAAGATTCTTTACTAAAAGATGATAAAAACAGTAAGGTAAAATACAGAACAAATATCAAAGAGCATCACAATCACAAAAAGGAAAGAGAACAAAAAGGAAAACTACAGAACAAACTCCTACCACAATACATTTAGATATTTTCTATCTAATGTATTACCTCTGTAAGTGCCTTTAAAGTTAGATCAGAGAGCTGTGTCTCTCCAGGGTCCCAAAATGATATAACAAACATTTCAAACACAAGTATCAGTTTAAACTCTGTGTCTCCACTCCCCTTCTGTGAGTAATCTAGCTCCTCCTTTTTGAATATAAAATTACAAACACGATTTTCCTACCAGGAAGTATGTTAAATTATGTTAACACTAGCAAAAACCCAGTTCCCAAATTATGAGTCTTTGATCAACCAGTTCCTTTGAGGTTTACAACCCTGCAGTCTGTCACCCAGGTGTGAGATAGCCAACAGGAATCAGCTAAATTATGTTCTTTCCTGATGTAATAAAATGTATATTTAGTTTCCAACTTCAAAAGCATGAGATCATAAAAATGCCATAAAATGCAATTTCTCAAGGAAGTTAATTACATGGCAGAAATCTCCTGGTCAGTGTAATATGTCCTGTGATTGTAGCTGCTGACACCTTGTAATTTAAAAGGGCCAAATCTCAAAAACTGACATTCCATACACTGATCATTTATTTATAATACCAGTATCATACAGTAATCATAACCAGCTGGCCAAGTGTCACAATTATCCCCACCTAGAGTGATTTTGAGGCTCTATCTCCTGCATGGGATGAGCTCCCTAAGTCAGTTCATGCCTAATATAGATGTGACAAGCCATCTGAGTTCTGATTGGTTGCTCCAGCTCTATGTAAGATCATCATGTTATAACCTTGCAAGCCAAGACTCCATCTTAATAGTCTACCATTAGTCTTTCCCATTTGTGTCAGCCAAACCAGGGGTTTTAGTCAGTTTGTACCTCAAAATGCTGCCCATATAAGTATGGCTCTAACTCCTTTAGGGCTCACGCTATGGCAAGACACTCTTTTTCCACAGTAGAGTAAGCCTGCTCCCTTGGAAGTAACTTTTTATCAGGTACACTATGGGGTGATCTTTCCCTTGGTTGTATGTCTGACCCAGTACTGCCCCAATACCCACATCTAAGGTGGCCCTCTGGACTATAATGGGTCTGCTATAGTCAGGACTTGTCAATACAGGAGCACTGCACAGTTCCTCCTTTAGTCTGGTAAAGGCTTTTTCACAGGCTAGTTCACAGGTAATTTTCTTAGGCATCTTTTTCTTTACCAGATCAGATGGGGAGCAGCCAGGGCACTGTAGTTGGGTAGAAATGTCCTATAGTATCTTGCTGTCCTTAGAAAACTCCTGAGCTACTTCTGCATTTCTGGTCTGGGCCATGCCTTGATCACCTCTATTTTAACTTGGTTGGGACGGAGCTGTCCCTGGCCTACAACATGCCTGAGGTATGCAACTTCAGACATGATCACCTGGCACTTCTCAGCTCTGACAGTGAGCCCGGCCCTCTGTATCCTGACCAGCACTTCCCTAAGGTGGGACAGGTATTCCTCCCAGCTGGCACTAAAGATGGCAATATCATCCAGGTATGCCATGGCGTACTCCTCAGCACCATTTAACACCTGGTTCACCAATTTTTGGAAAGTGGCCGGGGCTTTCTTCATTCCAAAAGGCAATCCATTAAATTCAAATAAGCCTATCACAGTGATGAAGGCTGACCTCTCCCTAGCTCTGTCAGTTAACTCTACCTGCCAGTACCCCTTTTTCAGGTCAATAGTCGTTATGTAGGTCTCCCCTCCCAACTTGTCCAGGAGTTCATCCATCCAGGTCATCAGGTGGGCGTCTGACTTCATGATTGCATTCAGTCCATGATAGTCCACACAGAAATGAGAAGAGCCATTTGGCTTGGGTTCAAGGACTATGGGTGAGGCCCAGGGGCTGTGGAATCTCTGGATTACCCCATAATCCAGCAATTCCTCCACCTCCCTCCTAATAATCTTTTGGATGGCCTCTGACACCTGATATGCTATCCACCATATGGGCGTCAGTGTCCCTGTCTCTATATCATGCATCACTAAGGGGAATAGTCCAGACTTGATGCTAAACAGTGGGACAAGGTCTGCTAAAACCTCCCTTACTTCCTGGATCTTGTCCTGGGCCAGCTGGGGTGACAATTTAACTGCCTCCACAGAGGACTTCCATTTGTTTTCTTCCAGCAAGTCCAGAAGGCGGTCTCCTTCATCCATCCCCTCTCCAGGACTACACACTGCAAAGACCATGTCAGCCCTATTAGCATATGGCTTCATCATGTTGACATGGTACATTCCTTCTGTATGTCTTCTGTCGGTAATTCTATGATATATCTCACATCATTTACCTTTCTGGCTACTTTATACGGTCCTGCCCACTCAGCCTGCAGCTTGTCTTTCCGGTCCGGGATTAGGACCATGACTTCCTGACCCACCATGCATGAGTGAGCTCTGGCTCTGCATTTGTATTATACTTTTTGTTTCTGTTGGGCAGCTGCCAGGTTGCTCTGGGCTGTCCCCATAATCTCCTTCAGCCTTTCCCTAAACCTAAGGATGTAATCCACTATGGGAGTTCCCTGGGTGGTGTGCTTGCCTTCCCTGTCCTCCTGGATAAAGTCTAGGGGCCCATGTACCCAGCGGTCATATAAGAGCTCGAAGGGGGAAAACTGAGTTGACTCTTGGGGCACCTCCCTGTATGCAAGCAACAGGTGGGGAAGGTATTTCTCCCAGTCCCTCCGATACTATTCAGCAAATGCTTGGAGCATTGACTTCAGGGTACCATTAAATCTTCCCACAAACCCACTGGCTTGCGGATGATAAGGTGTTATGCACTTCTGCACCACCCCACACTTCTCCCACAAACATTTCATCAGGTCCAACATGAAGGAACTCCCTCGATTAGTGATAACCTACTGCAGAAACCCAACACTGGAGAAAATCCTAAGTAAAGCATCTACCACTTTGTCTGTCCTCAGTGAGGATAGTGCGACTGCCTCTGGATACCGGGTGGCATAATCTACCACAGTCAGGATGAAACTATTCCTGGAAGAGCTGGGGGTATTTAAAGGCCCTACAATATCCATTCCCACCCTCTGGAATGGCTCCTTCACCTTGGGCAATGAAATTACAGAGGCTTGGGTTTTCTTACCCACCTTCCCTATTTCTTGGCACCGGTGAAAAGACCTGCAATACTCCTTCACCTGCTGGGTGAAGTTGGGCCAATAGAAATTCTGGGCCAACTGTTGCATAGTGCACTCTATTCCCAGATGATCAGACAAGGGAATATTGTGTGCAATCCTGAACAACTGCTCACGGTACCCCTGGGGAATAACAAGCTGCCTAACTATCACTCCTCCCTCTGTCTTAGCATCCTGAGTATACATCAGTCCATTTTCACAATAGACTTTATGTTTACCTTCACCTCCCTTTGCTTCATCAAAGTCCGCCCAAGCCCTCAGCTTCTCTAGACTAGGGTCACTTTTCTGAGCAGCTGCAAACTCCTTACACATTACCAAGGCATGGGACAGGTCCCCGTCAGTATCTAGACTAGGGTCACAAACTCTAGCATCGGGGAACTCTTGGTCACTGTCATCCCTACCCCTCTGACAATGGGTTACCCCTCCTTCTTCAGACTAAATATCCATGGCACTTTGGTTAACTGCTACTGGGGAAATTTCTACCCCCTTTTCATTAGTCTCCATATCAGGAGACACAGGCTGGGGAACCAGCCTCCCAGTGGATTCCACAATGGCTTCTATGGGGTCCAGGGAACTACAATGTTCCCTTGTCACTTGGCTATGGGTAACTGCACACACCATTACCTGTTTGAGATTGTTGTCAAGGATGATGTCAACTGCTAAAGTTTTGGCTACAGCCACCTGTTGCACAGTTCCCCCTTTTTTACCCTAGTCTAGGAGAACACTAGTGAGTCACAATGTGGTCTCCTCCCCAGTGAACCCTTGTACAGTTACAAATTTATTGGGTATAAGCTGACCAGGCTCTACCAGATCCCCTTTTACCAATGTCAGGGATGTCACTGTGTCTCTTAACCCTTGTGTCTGTACACCATTCACAGTGACTGGATGCATGTGTTCCCTCACGTTCACAGGCATGCTTCCAGGGACACACAAGCAATCCACTTCTTTCCTAGCCCCATTTAGCATATTGCTTATCCTTTTAGGGCACTGTCTGGCAATATGCCCAGTTTCTTTGCAAACCCAACATTCGTTTCTTTTCTCAGAAATATATCTTCTTTGATACCTGGGGCTAACTGGTTTTGGTGGAGGCAGTGAGGGTTTTAGCTGCCCCGAAGGCATGCTTTCCCCTTTCTGTGCTGCCACACTCACCCCATTCACTCTCAGAGCAGATCTGCTCTTGGCATAGTGGTCTTAGAGTTCAGCAGCCTCTTGCACTGTTTTGGGATCTCGGTCCTCCAGCCAGTATTTCAGCTCTGCTGGGCATGCCCAATAAAAACTGTTCTAACATTATAGTATTTTTAATTTTGTCTACAGAGTTTGCTTTAATTCCTTCCTACTAGCATTTTAAACACTGATGTTATTTCATGGCTAGCTCCTCATAGCTTATGTCAAGGCTTCTCTTGAGCTTACAGAATTTAGCTCTGTATGCTTCTGTAGTTAAATCATACTGTTTTAAAAGTGCAGCTTTAAGTTTGCTGTAATCATTACTGTCCTCATTGTCCATTTGACCCAATGCATACTGAGCTCTCCCAGTACGTAGCGGGGATAGCTGGAAACTCCAGGACCCTCTTGGAATCTTTGCCTGAATACAAACTTTTTCAAAGGAATTTAAAAAGGCATCCATATCCTCCCCCTCTTTAAATTCAGCTATCAATTTTAGAATTTAATTTGTAACCTTGTCCTGTAGTTCCAGTTAAACCCAGTCCACTTAGCTACTCTAGTGCTGGCAGTTGGAGTCATTGCTTCTCCAGTTCATGTCGCCTCTGGCTCTCATGCTTTTCTCAGTCAGCTTCTCACTGTTCCCGATTCCTTTTCACCTCTGTGGCTCACTGTTCTTGCTCCCTCTTCTCCTCTGCAGCTCACTGTTATTGCCTCTCTTCTTTCTAGAACTCCCACCCCATCCTGCCCAACTCAGTCTGCAGCCTGATTGCTTCTGACTTCAGAATGCTGGTGACCTTCCCCAGCTGCTATGGCCCTTGGCTTCCACTGGTCCTGCTGTCCTCCTCACTGTATCTGGACATTGCACTGGCTGCTGGCCCTCCATGCCCAAGGTTTAGTCCTTTACAGTCACAGTCTGTGACTCAATACTCTGGGCATCAGCAGCAATTAGAGCATCCATGAAGTTCTGCTTGGTGTCTTTCCACTGGTGCAGAACTCCTCTCTCCTTGCACAACTGCTTCAGGTAGTATGCAGTGTGCTCACTGTAGTTGGAAGCCAACTTCTTCCCTAACTATGGCTACTCTATCTTGCACTTTGAAAAAAAAAATATAACAGGTAGGAACTTTGACTGTAAGCAAAATGATGTTGTTCTGTTTTCTCTTTTAAAAACAAATCACTGCCTTATTTTGCAAGTGTGCTATACAGTATTAATCTGCCACTCTGAACAGTTAAAGCTTGTGTTAACAAATTTATCACACGCTGCCAAGCAAATCTGTCTAGCACTCCATGAGTCGGACCTTTGCTACCTGTGATCATAATTCTCTCACTGTAAGTATTACCTGAGCAACCGCTCCTGTCATCACAGGGCAAAAACCACACCACTGGGTTTTGTCTTAACGTCGCTTTATTTGATCAAATCTTTCACATGCATGTGGGAGTTCTGCAAAGGAGAAGCTCCCCGATTACAATTTACAGCAGTTTTTATACATTATTGGCGTGGCTTCACTTGATTTTTCTGCTTACAACAGATGCACAGAACTCTATTATCAGCATTTTTCCTTGTATGGAGTTGTTTTCTACCTTATTCAGTTCTTTCTTATCAGACAGCATCTGCCAGTTCTAACTAGTTTTATTCAGCTACACAGCTATATTTTTCACCTAAAGTAACCCTGCTTCAGCAAGCCTGGACATGCACATTTATTTTAGCTACTTAGTTAAATCATGTGAGACTAAGCATTATTTCATATTCTTTTAAAAATAAAATCCCTCACACTCCCCCCTTTTGAGACTCTGTATCAATTAACCACTCATTTATATTGTAGTCACATCTGGCTCACTGTAGAATGGGAATAGTTTGTTAAGTTCTATGGGGTCCTTTTGTTCTGGTTGCAACAATGGATGTAATTGAGTGACGTCACGTGATGTCATAGCACTGCAGAGGTGTCGCAGGAAGAACTTAATTAGGGTTATTAGTAGCCATAGTGCTAATATGACCACTACAAGTTCTGCCATCTAATGGAGAAGAGTAGCACCCCAGTCACCAAATACGCTTGTAAGCCATGACCATGGGTCCCATATTTATGTGTAGCAAGCTTATAAAAAATGTAAGGCTGGAATTTCCCAAAAACTATGACAGCAGAGCCTGGACATCTGTACATTAATACATTTCCATAATTAAAGTTTTTGATACATTTTGTAGCTACAATTTCTGAGACATCCGTAATCAAATTTCTTGGTTACGAGATGTACTGACATTTGCCAAGACAGGAGTTATTCTCACCCTTGGAGGGGAAAAGAAATGGTGACAGAATAGTATATTTATCACAAATAACTTTTGTTTTGGGAGCCAGAAAGCATATGAGAGAAGTGACTAGCTTACTACAAATGTCAAAGTAACCTTGTATCAGTAACCAAATGAGGTATCTCATTATTTCTTATCAGTTTTCTGTTAAACATATTTTTTTAACACAAGAGAATTATATGATGAGAAACTTTTAACAGTCAAGGCTAAACACAGCTGTGTGCATATCTCGGCCACAGCCTCACCTTATGCTTTTAGCTATTTTCTTTATTGTATAGAATCTTACAATTAACCCTTTTAAAGTCTCACACACACACATATTAAGTGGCATGGTGGTATTTAGCCACTTGCAGCCTTTTGCTGCTAGATATACTAATTTACATGTTGGCATCATTTTGTCATTTACTAACCATTTTTACATTTACTAGCCCTTTAGCAATCTACACTAGCCATTTTACACCTTTTTATTTGCTCAATCTTTTGGTTAGCCAACTACATATTGTTGATAAAAGTTTGGTCACTGATTACTAAACCTTGGCCACTGGCCACTTTTAACAATCCCCACCTCGAAGATAAGAGGCCCCTGAGGGACTCAAACCTTCACAAAAATTGAACATAAATGTAAAGATATTAGTTATTAACTGAAGGTTAAAAAAAACTAAATATGCAATTTTACTCTTAAACTGTTAGACTAGGTGAATAGGTATATGATTTAAAACTGGTTGCCAGCATACAGATAGTCAAGGCATTTATAAAAAGCATCCTGTTTTGGAGTTGGCACAGGGGTGGTTACAGACGGAACACAAATCGTGAGTTTGTAAAACATAATACAGAATTGAGGGATGTCAACACCACAATTGAAATATGTGAAAAAATGCTAACATGTGATACCACATATAACACAATATAACATAACAATTTTGTTGATGAAAAAGAGTTCATGGAATCCACTTTGAGAGTGAATAAGGTAGATGCTACCTTGTGTTGAGGTGTGCTACACTTGGAGCTTGATTGAAGAATCTGTTGATAATGTCTCTTGACAGATAAGTCCTTATAAAACATAACGGTCCATAAAGTTAACAGTCCATAAAGTTCATATAAATAACCACAAGTTGGTGTAGTTACAGTACAGGTGAAATGTCATTCGCTGAATGGTAGTAACCCACAAGGCACATGGGGCAATGCAGACAGTAATTTAAAACAAACACCAGCACAGTAGAAAAGTCAGTGTTCATGTTGCTGGCTGCTGGATGGCTGATTGTCAGACACACTGGCCATGGGTGGATTAGAGTAATTGAGTTCATTGAGTTCTTTTAATGGAGCCACACACACACACTTGCATGGCATTTGTGTCATGGTAGTTGATTATACCCCGGCATAAAGATTAACAGTCCATAAAAAGGAAACAATTGACAATAAACCATTAAGAACACAGTCCATAACAGAGCAATAGGGTTGTAGAAAGTACCAGCCATGTTTGGAACAAGCAGCAGTCAAGAAAATGGATGTATTGCTTGAAGGTCAATTGAAGAAGAATCTTCTTGCTGAAGTTAGGGAATTGCTCCTACCCCAGACTTAACTTTATAGTAAGCAGAAACAATAAGCTTGATTGCAGAGTCTGAACTGACTGGACCTTCTTCAGTTGACTTAATAATAACTGGATTCATGCAATAGTCCTTATAAGGAACCAGTCAGGCACAAAGATGGTGATAACATCAAAACTGTGGCAGTTGTTTTCTTTTTTAAGGAAAAAGATGACGGTCTTGGCAACTTAAATGAAAGTATTACTGCTGTTGAACGTGGAGCTCTTATGTGTCCCACACCATGGAAACCTGCAAACTTGCAAAGTGTGTTAGACACTGAGTTAAAAACACATAAATAACAATCTTTTAAACCATTTACTTTTTGTTTTGTAAAGAGTGGTGTGACAGAGCCTAAATTCTGGCAATTGGAAAAAGAAAAAGAAAAATGGGACATCAACCGCACACCTGGGGGTGCAGGCCGAGGTTCAATTATACCATTTGACCATCTGTAAATCATGACAATGTTATGGTTACACCCTGCTTTCAAATCACAGAAGCAGTTATGACAGTGATTAACATTATTTCCCTGTCTGTTGCAAGCAGGCCTGACTGAGACCTGAGTTATAAAATCTTGTAATGTTACAATAACACACTTTAAACATATAGTTCATAGCAATATGCCTGTTACACAATGCAATTAGTGGGACAAATACATATGTTGTTGGCCTATGCCAATTTAATAACAGTGCCTATTGCACCTGTGACAAGTGAAAAGGTCTACCTTCTTTACCCTGTATAGTGAAATACTCCAAAGTACTGAGTGGGGTAAGGCTTGAAGCATAGGTTTGGAGTACAATCTAAATTCTGCATATTATAATTGTTAAAATTTAAAATGACAAAACCTGCATAGAGTGTACTTATTCTTCAGGGGTACCTGTGAGTAATAAGACAAATGGAGCATTAATTTTACTTTTGGTTTTGCTTTGGAACATATTGTAGGGGTGGGTCAGCAATGCTGGTCCCAGTATTTAGATTTGGTTATGAGCATTAAAAACGTTATACATGTGGAGCACTTTTCTGAATACACACATGATACAGTGTAGCAAGATGTATATCAAAACATTATAACATAAACGTGAAACATAAGCATATTTGTAATAGAACAATTTCAGTATTGACCATAATGCATAAAATACATTTTAAACAACACATATAGACTGTAAACTTAGCTTAGAGTCTAGAAATGTTAGAGTATTATGAATTTACTGGTTGGATAAAAATGCATTCATTGCTGTAAGGCTATGACAAAAGTTGTTTTACATTTGTTTTGACAGGATAAGAAAGCTGAAAAGACAATCAAAAGAATGAATATGTGTGGACATCCATACACAACTTCACCCTCCAGCGTAACTGATTACTTGCTGAGGGCAGAAGCCCTTGTACTAATAATAGGTGTGAGATTTAACTGTTTGCACTAGACAAAGCAGAAGGGCTTGGGCTGGGTTATGCTGTCAAAATACCTTGGGTCTTTTTAAAACCTGTAAATAAGAAACAATTATTGGCAAATACACATTTTCTTTATTTACCCCTTTGGGGGGACAGTGATGTACCTTGCAACCTTTGTGGGTATTACACTGGAAGGGAGGAAGGGTAGCTTACCCCCTTCCCCCAAGCTCCTACTGGTGGAAGAGACAGCTCGAATACCGTAACAATAAAAAGGTTAGCTGTGGATGGTGACATGAATATTAACTTAGAAATGGTCTGGCGATATTAGTAGCTAGTGAGTGCAGTACCTTAAAAAAATGTGCATTGGATAAATGGTAATGGGGTGGCCCCATTGCAGTCCCCACCTACTACACTTTAAATTATAACAAGATAATATTACAATTAGTTTAGTAAGTTTCATACCTTACTATAAAGATGGGAACTTCTTTTCTCTAGAAGAAGAGAAGAAACACAGATAAACAACAAAATACTAAACCTACACAAGTTTAAAAAATAAAACAAGATTATTTCCATATAGGATAAAAGCCAAAGCGTCCCTGGGTTCCCTTATCTAAGCATGACAAAATGTCAGCTGAGTTTATAAAGGATCCGGATTAATGGTAAGACCAAGACGTACGTATCTCTTAGAATGCATTTTAAAAGAAAAAATTATTACACCATGGTCACACATAAAACAAAAGCCATTGTTTTTAACTGTAGATGGTAAACTCTCAAAAACAGCTGTAATAGTCCTTTTCAAAAGTGTACTGCATAAATACAAGAAGTAATATAATAAAAAGTATGGGGAGGTGATGAATAATTCTCCCCTTCCAGCTGGAGTATTGCCTGTGTTGGCTGCAAGTCAGAAGAAATGAGAAGAGAAAAAAAGTTTGTTCCTTTTTACTTAGAATACTAGTTTTGCAATAAAAATCAAATTACATGGTTCACTCTTGGTGTGCTTTCATGAAAACATACATTTTATGTGAAAAGTTGTGCTTTAGGTATGGAATACACATCAAGTTTGAACTGGTAGTAACATAGAATGTTGAAACACAAGAAGGTCAAATAACGTGCAAAAGGTCACAGCGTGCATGCAAGGGTCGTTCAAACCCAGTTATTTTTGTAGTGTCCTTGAACACTACTGATATTAAAATATCTTTAAATAATAATAGAGCATACAATAAAACAGCTGGCCAAGACAGTACACATACACAAAAAGAAATACTTAACAGAAAATAAGACTGACATTATTTTACACCAATTTGCTGAGGTAATGCCCATAGTTTCATTAGAAAACTGTATGTGTTTTAGATATATGTGCTGCCTCCCACCTGTCTTGTAACACTGACAACAATTTTTTTTTTAAACCAACAAATTTATACATATCTCCATGCCAAATCTTTACAGAACCAAACTCTTTTTTAAACACCTCCAACTCCTTTAAAATACAGCACAACATACCATCTGTAAGTGGACACATCTAGTATAACATGGTTACACCTTCTGGTGCATAGCCAAAATATGGCACTCTGCCATTTTGCAAAAAGTTTCTGGTTTTAACTAGAAGTATGATAAAGCCATTCATAGCTGTTAACACATTACATTTTCACCTAGCAGTGGCTTGGCACATTGCCTGCAAACTACAAATCTTTCTGCACATTGCAATCTATGACGTCATAACTCTTCACCATCAACACTACCTGCTCCAACCAACAACTACATACAAAAGTTCTTCACTGACCCTATCTAGGCAGCACAAATGTTTTATTAAAAATAAAACCAATTAAAACAGTCAGATATGAGGCAAAGAAGCTTCCTCTTTCTTTTTTTTTTACTGTAACATGTTGTGTACAGAAGGCAGTCAATCCTATCTCGCAACCTTGACAACAGAACATAATTACAGAACACAGATATACGCTAGAAAATATGCACGAGAAAGACGGAGCATTACCTTGTTTAGTATATGTATTACAGAAATAAAAGACAGACATAAAACAACTTTAAATAAAAAAAATTCAGACTTACCCGGTGCCAAGGTATTTTCCTTCTTTTCTGATACACTGGCCTGAGTGAGAAAACTGACTGCGGGACCTTCATGATTATTACCAAATACTGCAGCTATTAACCCTTTCAAAGGTTTTCTTTTGGCCATTATTAGAGAACTGCCAAATCAAGTCTTTTCAGAGCACAAAAGTGTAACAGACAGGGTAACCCTCCTGTCTGCTTTGGGGTCCAAATCACATTTAGTCTCAAGTTCTGGGAAGATTCAAATTGTGAACCTTATGCTAGCATATCCAAATGTACAGGCTCAGATTATATTCTCTTCAGGGGGATGCAATATATCTTTCACCTAAGGGCACCTAACCAGGTATCCAAAATGAACCTGTTTAACTCTGTAAGAGACCTTAGGTATATTCTTACCTTTTTACTCAAGTTTAGTAACATCATCAAGCTGTTGAACAATTGTCAGACTTAACCACCTATATGTTACATGCAAAAAAAACTGACAGACACCCAGGCAGTCTTTCAAAGAAAAGATTCTTTACTAAAAGATGATAAAAACATTAAGATAAAATACTGAACAAATATCAAAGAGCATCACAATCACATAAAAGAAAAAAAAAGGAAAACTACAGAACAAACTCCTACTGCAACACATTTAGATACTGTATTTTCTATCTAATGTATTACCTTTGTAAGTGCCTTTAAAGTTAGATCCAAGAGCTGTGTCTCTCTAGAGTCCAAAAATGATATAACAAACATTTCAGACACAAGTATCAGTTTAAATGTTGTGTCTCCACACCCTTCAATGAGTCATCTAGCTCCTCCTTTTTGAATACAAAATTACAAACATGATTTTCCTACCAGGAGGTATTTTAAATGATGTTAACATCAGCAAAAATCCAGTTCCCAAATTTGAGGATTACAACCCTGCAGTCCGTCACCCAGGTGTGAGGTAGTCAACATGAATCAGCTAGATTTTTGTTTTCTGATGTAATAAAATGTATATTTAGTTTCCAACTTCAAAAGCATGAAGTCATAAAAATGCCATAAAATGCAATTTCTCAAGGAAGTTAATTACATTGCAGAGATCTCCTGGTCAGTATAATACATCCTGTGATTTCAGCTGCTGACACCTTGTAATTTAAAAGGGCCAAATCTCACAGACTAACATTTCATATACTGACCATATATTTATAATACAAGTATCATATAATAATCATAACCAGCTGGCCAAGCATCACAGTGTTCACTAATGAAAACAATCAGCAGCACCAAGCCAACAGAAAGCTCACCATCTTGTACCAACAGCAAATGAGGGTATGGAAGATGTCAGGTGACATCACCAGACACAGTGTGCATTGTTGCTAAACAACCATCTCCCTAACAGCTGAAGCCATTAGCTTTGCTGCAGATACAAAGTGGGACTCATGGGCTGTGTTACTGACAGCCTATGAAAACTGCATGCTTTGCAGAGAGGGAATATTTCATCTTTGCACATAGTTGAAACTTCAGCTAATAAACACAAGTTGAACCTCTTGAAATTCACTACAGAAATGAGTCTGGGAGAACCACTTTGCCTGTTAAGTCTGTCCTTAAAAAATAAAGTTAATATCAATAGTATAGAAAAATAAGTGAGAATACTGATTTTTAGACTTTGAGAATCTGTATTACTGAATAATACCATGATCGTCAAATTCCTTTGGGAGGAGGGTCTGACATAAGAAATTATGCGATGTGTTGGGGGGGTTTGTTTGTAATTTTTTTTGCACTTTTTTTAAAAATATAGCCTAGGCAGGAAGGGCCAAAAGGCAAGAGAAGGCACTGTGCAGGTGAAGTAGGAGAAAACTCTGTAATGTCTCTATACTGACTGCCAAGCTGCTGATACAACATGCTGTGCCTGCCTACTGTTAGAAGTGGATTCACCAGCATGCTTGCCAGTTCATCTCTTCATTGAATCCCATGGATTAAAGCTCATAGCTCATGGATCCACCATATTTTTTGTTTTTCTGGTAGTTTGTTGTAATCTTCACCTCTTTTTGGAGGCAGAACCTGTTGCAGTTCCCATAACCTAATGAGACTTCTTTATGGCCTCGCTTCTTAAAATGCATTGCAATGCTACCTGTCTCATCCCCTCTCCTTATTGTGCTTTTATATTCCTCAGTTCTTTTCTTGACTGCTGTGAGAGTTTACCACACATATAATTTGTCACGGGCCAATGTAGTGCTCAGAGTACCCCTGTCATATTGCAATTGATATGGCTTCTTATAGGGTACTCTTTTCTAGTGTAAGGCTGTTGAAATACATCTTTGCTGGAGATGTGGCCACAAACTGTTCAGCAGTCACTAGGGAACATCCTTGTATCAGACAACTGAGCAAGAGTTATTCAAATGGTTTGGGGCCTACTGTTCTGCTGGTGTGAACCAACCTGTCTTTGATGTTAGGTGCTTTTTTTAGATGTAATTATCAGTCAGCTGTTGAAAATTCCCCCATAGAGAGATTGTGAGTCAGACATTACAGACAAGCAAAGTTTTCTGTCTGACGTAAACTCCAAGTATAGTTCCCAAGTATAGTTCTCAATGTTTATTGAGGATGTCCCTGATTTTTGACATCTGTGGGTTGTATGCTGTTGCAAACTTTACTCTGTCCAGGTACCAGGTCATAATCGCATGGACTAAATCTCGCACATCAAGACTGCGTTGTGAGTAGTGCATATAGGTTTAGAATGACAGGGGAATATCATGGATGTGAGAGTATCACTACCCCCTGTCACTCACCATGGATGAGGAAGTGGATGTAGCCACTGCTGGTCAGGTGTTTGGTCAAGCCACTCCCATGGTGGAGTGGCTAGAGCACCTGACACTGCAGTGTGTGGGTTGGGAGGATTGTGGTTTGATTCCCTGCTGGGGAATCTTTTACTTTTATTTTTTTTTCTTGCCCCTGTGTCCACATCCACTTGAAGTTGATTTTCATAGTTCCAGGCACCCCCCACAAAAGAAAAGAAGACCTTTTGGGTGTTGCTGCATGCTGTTTGTTGGTGCACAGTCTTGATGTGCGAGGTTTCATATATGACATTATGACTCCATGCCCTCTGTTCAGTGTATCACTTAGTTGTTAATTAACTCTTATAGCTTCTTCTCATATACTATTGTAAACCCTTGCTATTGCTTCTTTGATGACATATGGCTTGTGCCCCCTCTCCATGAACCTGTAGCTAATTTCTTTGGTTGCTTGCTGGTATCCAGTATGCCTACCACAGTTCTTCTTTACACTAAGGAGCTATGAATATGGTATGCTATTTTTCAGCCTTTCTAGATAGAAACTGCTAGCATACAGTACTGTATTCCTGTTGTACAAAAAAGAGAGAGAGAGAGATGGTGTGCAAATCACTAAAGAAATGACAGGCTGATTCTGAATGAAATATGTAGTAAAGAGCCATTTTGTGAGAGCCAGTGTTAGTATCAGAACAAACAATATTGCCCAGCACTTCAGATCTCAACAATTCTTCCTCAGGGGACCCCTGAAGAAGAATCATCGACATTCAAATCGCCAGGGAATCTTGTTTGTTCTGATTCTAACTTTTGCTCTCAATAAAATTACGCTTTACCACACATTTAATGCAGCATTAGACTATCATTTCTCCAGTGATTTGCACACCATCTCTTGCATTCATATTGCTTGTCTCATTTACTTTGGTGCAGCATTCCCTGCTTTTTCCTGTAGCATCCAAGCATTGTGGTTACTGTATTCCTGTTGGTTGGCCTTCTGTACAGTCATGTTTCTAACTGATTCTCATGCTGTACTATTGTGATGTCCAAAAATGGCAACTCCTGTGAACTGCTGCTGGCAGTAAATTGAAAATGCTGATTACAGCCATTCAGATATCTCATGAAGTCTTACAGAATTTCCTCAGTTCCTGTGCAGATGCACAGTATATTGTCAATATCTTCTCCAAAAAAAATTGTATTTATTTGGTTTTGTTAATCAGATAAGGTGCACTAAACATACATTTGCCTATTTTCAGGAATGACCCAGGATGGTACAATGGTAGAATTTTCAATGCACAGAGAAAAACAATAAAAGCACCAGAAATTGTACAATATACAAATTGGATGATACCAATCGTTAGCATAAGAACACAGATACATGTGCATGGTATCCGTATGGATCTGTTTCAGAGATAACATTTCTAAGTCTCCCTAAGACACCCTGGACCTTAAATTTGTTGCTCTGGCTCTTGAAAAAGTACTAAGCCCCCTGACCACCATCATTGCCCTGTCCATCTGCCACTGTCCATCCCCTCAGCTTTAGAAATTGGCTACCATAATGCCAGTCCACAAAAGTGGAGACTGGGCCCTACAGAATAATAATAGATCAATCTCCATAATCCTGACACTCTCCAAAGCACTTGAATGGATTGTGGCAAATCTGCTCATGGAATACCTGGACACACACCAACTCTTATGCCCAGAACAACATGGGTTCCAAGCTGGGCATAGCACCATCATGGCTCTGCTGGAATTCACTGGATATATCCACCAAGTTCTTGATCAAGGACAACTAGTTTGGTCTACCTTCATCGACCTATCAAAACCTTTTGATATGGTTCATCACACACGCCTCCTCAAAAAGCTAGCCAACACCAGTCTCTCTCCAGATACAGTTCTATGGTTCAACAGTTATCTCAGCAATTGCTCACAGTGGGTTAAGACTGGGAACATCATCTCTGATAGCAAACCACTCAGCTTAGGGGTCCCTGCGGGTCAATACTGGGGCCACTCCTGTTCAGTATCTTCTTAAATAAACTTCCAGGCTTATGCTTCAGTAGCATGCTATTGTATACTGATGATGATGTCATTTTCACCTGCAACTCCAACCCTGAGCTACTACAAAAGAACCTTCAGCAAGGATTCACCACTGCCAAAACATGGTTAAAGGAGCACACACTAGTCCTTAACTATAAGATAACTAAGACTATTATTGACTCCAGCACCCACAGCAAACATAAGACCTTCCCACTATGCATCCTGAACAACAGTGGTGACATGCTGGACCTGATGCAGCACTTCAAGTACCTGAGTATCACATTTGTCTCCACCCTGTCCTATGCACAGCATGTAGACAACACAGCTAAGGCTGTCAATTCCAGAATCAGGATACTCTACCACCACAAGCACAGCCTTACACATGAAGCACTTAACATGGCCATTAACAGCTCAGTTGTCACTTTCATTGACTATGGCCTGGCCGCATATGGATCAGCTCTGAATTCAGCTCTCCAATGCCTCTCCCTAGCCCTAAATAAGGCCTGTTGACTTCTCACAGGTGCTGCAAGGCTCACGCACATCTGTGAGCTCTATTCCTGGGCAGGGTGGCTCCAGCTGAAGAACAGAGTTAAGTACCAAATCTGCTTACTGGCCAAAATAACACACTAAATCTGATGCCACCAGGAGTCCAGAATCTGCTCACACATCATGTGAGTGCCAGACTGACTAGAACCACCCACAGCCAAATTTTCAGTGAACCTTGATGCCGCACAACACAGGTTCAATGTGCGCTCTACTGCTGCACACCACATCGGACCAATGCCCTTGCATCAACCATCTCTGATATCACAACCATTGGTGCATTCAAGCATAACCTCAGGCAGCACCTTGCCACTCAAGACAACTGCGACTGCTTTGGCCAATCATGTCTATCACAATTTTCCTATGCTTGGACCACTCTAAATCTGCAACACTTAGTGAACCACCTTCCCAAGGGGAACCTACCCACACAGCACTTCTATGATCCCCCTGTCTACTCTCCTTCCCTCTTCACAAGGCACCTCCCTCCCTTCCCCCTCTTGGCCCCACCCACATGCTCCCTTCACTGCTTTGATGGTCTCCTAGTTTCACTGTCTCCAATCTTCCCTATGTCTGTTCTAATCCTTTACACAGGCATACATTGAACAATGCTGCAGCACTGTCTGTTTTACTCTGTGTTGCTTCTTACCCCCAAGTATGTCTAACTGTGTGATGCAGGCACCCTTTAATCATTGCTGTAGCTGTGTCTAAATGGAATACCTCAAGCAAAATACTATACCAACCTTGTAAACACACTGTTTTATTTGAGCACCTTGCTAGTAATGTAATGTGATGTATCTGCTCAGTACTTCGTAACTGATATGGAACATATAAAAGAGCATCTGCTCACAGGTGTTTCTCCAAGATCTCAATAAATGAAAAATAAATAAAACAAAAAGTCTCAAAAGATTGCATGCGCACATTAGCATAGCCTGAGGCCATAGTTCTGCCCATAGCTGTTCCTTTAACTTGTCTGTAGAACTGATCTTTGAAATTAAAGTAGTGCAGTTATTAATGGAAGGGATTCTCTAAGGGGCTGAAATAACATGCCAGAGGTGTATATCCTACTCATGTAGTCCTGCACCCAAGGAATGATGCACAGTGGCCATAAAAATGGCCAGTGTCCAGTGCATGGCTCCTTTCTGTGGTCCCATATCCCCAGCACATGGGACTGTGCAGGATAGAGGTTGGCAGCATAGTGGACCCCAGCAGGCGTCCAATGGGATGTCTGTCCAGGGTCCTGCAATGGATCCCATGCATTGCAGGGCATGGGTCTGGGTGTAGGAATGCCAACCTCAAGCACCCAGACTCATGCAGAAACACACCATTCTCCAGTGTGCCCTCCAGTTTGTGCCCATGGACATGTGTGCCCCCATGGCTCACAGACAGCCCCTGACCCAAGAGGGCCCTCAACACAGTGGCACCCCACCCAAGGTGGTTGATCTCCCCCACAGACACATCTGAACCCTGTCCCAGTACCAGCCCTGTCTGTACCATGGGGGATGTCCTCAGCACATCAATGTTCAGCTGCAGTGGCCATGATTGGGAGAGGGGTTAGTCATCTGATGTTGTGATGGGCAGGGGTTGGGGGGTGTCCACAGGCATAGCGTTGGTGCCCCTATATGTGTGTGAGGGATGCCTGCATAAGCATGGCCAGGGCACTGCTGGCTGCTGGGGTGTGTGGCACTGGGTGGTCATTGGGGACAGGTGACAGGGTCTGTCATTGGGGGACAGGGTCTACCCATCCTCGCAGTGGTTGTAATGAACAGGTCAGCTTTGTGGCTGGTCTCTGAGGTGTGTGCCACCACAAGGAACATACTGTGGGGGTGGCAAAGTGGCTAAGACTGCCTCCAGAATGTGTATCCTGTACCCCCTTCTCCCGGCACTCTGGACTTCCAAGCATAGCATGAAGCACAGGCACAATCCCTGCACCACCCCAGACAGCCTTCTCATGGAACTTGCCAGTGGCCATGGGATTGGGTGCATACCAGCTCCATGCCCCTTGGAGAATCAGACACAAGGGGTGCAGAATCCATGGAGGGTCTACATGCCCCAGATACATGGTGCATAGACTGTCTGTACCTTAGAGAACAGGGGCCACTGTGTGCTTTACCTGCCATTTCCAGTAGTAGTCTTGTGGGTGGGTGGATATCCTTAGTTAGATACAGCATCTTGGTAGTGTCCCTCAAATATGTTGTGATATTCTCCACCAGCAGTTGTTCATGTATTATAACATATGTACATAAGGTTCTAATACTGAGTCAAGGCCTGACATGATCAGCCTTCCTGGGAGTTTGTCCATTTTTTTATAAATCTTTGGTATTGGACAGAATGAGGGCATGATTCGATGCTTTAAATAAATATTTACCTTTCTAATCTTTCAGGCACCCCAAGGCTTCCATTTTTTTGAGAAAGTCATTGATACTCCATGTTGCCTAATGGATGGGAGAGGATCCAAAATTACAGCAAACTACACAATACACACTGCACTCACTGCATATATATGTAATAGAAATGAATTTCAAAACCAAATAACTTGCCAGTTCAGAACATTTCATTCAAGGGTTCAGGTGAGGTCAAAACCCTTGGCTCTTCATGTCTCAAACATGACACTTCATCAGGAGGAAGAGTTTACATTGGATCCAATGTTAGTCTGCGGCCACTGTGTGCCCATAGCAGTTCCTTTAATTTGTCTATGGAACTGATCTCTGAAACAAAAATTATTCTTATTGAGCACTATAAGCACTATTTCATGTAGCTATTAAATGTGTTGTCCTTTGCCTGAACACAGGACAGCAATCGGGCAGAGGGCAACATGCCACATGAAGAAACCCCACAAGAGGCAGGGAATAGGTACAACCTCTGCAAGAGGGCCAGGTAAGGAGAAGGGACAGAAGGGCCAATTGGAGGTGGTGGAGGAGGAGAAGGAAGGGGTTCAAAAGGGCCACAGAAATCCAGAGCCCAGTCCACTTAGCTGTTTTCAGTGTAAGCAATAGAACATTGTCAAATAAAGAAACTAAGGTGTTGTCTCGAGGTTTATTATTTTCACTCATAAAAACAATAAATAATTTTTACCTAGAATGTGATTTGTAATGCTTTTAGCATTCCCTCAGACTGAAGGCTATGTTTGCACAAAGAGACCAGCAGGATGGCTATCACATGCAGGTCAGGCAATAGGCAAGTTAAAAAGTCAACTCAAAATTCATGCCACAGGCAGGTAAAAATGAAGCAATGGAAAGCTATGGCTAGTCCCAAAGGAGAATGAAAAAAGATATTTACAGACAGTACTAAACATAGAAAAAAATCTATCCAAAGCACAAAAACAAGTCAAAGACAATCTAGAAATGACGGGATAATACTTTTAAAATCAGCCAATAAGGACGGTGCCGTAGTTATTCAATCCTCAGAGCAGTACAGAACTATATGCCTGGAGCTATAAACTATGCATGAAAACTACATTACACTAGATTTGAATCCACTCCTGTTCATCAAGCAACATTTCAGAGAACTTCTTGAAGAAATGATTGCCTTGGGGTGGTGGAAATATTGGAAAGGAGAATTAAATGAACATCCAGTCACTTTCTTGTTCTGTTCTGTACCAAAAATTCATATCAACATGAGGAAACCTGCCAGATGTGGATTGGAGCCTCCCATCAGCAGCTTCAGCTAGAAGCAGGGACATCCTGGACAATCTGCAGGGGGCACACCTCAGGCAACTAGTCAGTGAACCCACTCATGATGGGCAATAGTGGACCTGGTACTCACTAACAGGGACAGTGTTGCAGATGTCTAGGTGAGAGGCCATTTGGGGACCAGTGATCATGGTACAATGTGGTTCAATATAAGGACAGCTCCAGAATTGAATCACATAAGGGTGGGGGTCCTGGACTTCAGGAGGGCAGATTTAAAATAAATAGGTAAACACCTCAGGAATGACCTAGCAGGGGTGGGTGACCTGGGTGGGGTGTAGAAACAGTGGACAAAGATTAAAGGAAGCATAGAAAGGCATCAAACTTCTGTGTCAAACAAGTCAGCAAAACCAAGAGGAAAATGAGACTGCTATGGTTCTTGAAAGAGGTGACTGAAAAAGTAAGCTAAAAGGATAACATTCACAAGGTATAAGGAGACCCAGAGGGAGGAGGCTAGTTAGGTATGGCAGGGGGAGCCCAGGGAAGTATAGAAAGCAGCAGGGAGCACAAAGGTGAAAATTGAAGACAGAACAGCCAAGGAGGTAACGAAAGAAACACATTTTTTTTTAGATTTTCTATTTATTTTTATTTTTTTATTTAACAAATCAGAAAGACCTTTGAGCCAAGGGCTCTTTTACAGAGGTTCCACGTCAAGTCACAAGAATAGTAAATTACAATGGTCTCAGTAAGTAGTACAACATGAGGAAAGTAATTACATAATCAAAAGAACAATATGGCAAGATAAATATTGTGTCAAGTTCAGCCAGTGGCCTTGTCCGAAGAGGGGTGAAAGGGAGTACAAGGAGAGAAGTACAGGGGATAAATCGGGGGGAGGGGGTGAAAGGATCAAAATAAGAGCAAAGATGGAGATTCCACAATGAAGCTTAAGCAGAAAAGACCCACGGGGGCGGGAGCAGAGAACAAAGTGAGGAAACAGAGGAGAGAAGGGGGAATTGGAAGTGGAGGGGTAATGGAAGGGGGGATGAGGTAGGATGAAAAGAGGGCAGGAATGGGAAATGGATAAGGGAGGAAGTGCTGTGAGTGGAATAGTGCAGCAGAAGGATAGGGATATTGTTACGGTATGTAAATGAAAAAGAAAGACTGGGATGTGACTGTAAGGTTAAACAGGGAAGGAGGGGGCAAGGGACTAGGAAAAGGCAGACATCCTGAACAAATGCTTTTGTTCAGTGACCACAGAGGAAGAAGAAGGGGAGGGGCCACAAAAAAGTAAAAAAAGTTTTGGAGAGAGGTGGACACTAGTCCTTTTTTTTGGAGGTGAATGTCCTGAAGGGACTTGCTGATCTGAAGGTGGATAAAGCAATAGGGCCAGATGTTATGCATCCTTAGGTATTGAGGGAGGTCAGGGAAATACTGACTGCACCTTTGACAGTTCTATTTAACAGCTCACTGGAAACCGGAGTGGCTCTGGAGGGCTGGAGGAAGGCAGATGTGACCCCACTACACAAGTCGTAGGAGGGAGAAGGCTGGCAATTATAGGCCAGTCTACCTGACATCGGTGGTGGGGAAGTTAATGGAATCACTGTTGAAGGAAAGGATTGTAGAACATCTTGAATCCACTGGGTTACAAGATCAAAATCAGCATTGCTTCTCAGTGGGAAGGTCATGTCAAATGACACTGATAGATTTCTTTGACTGAGTGACCAAGGAACTAGATCAGGGTGTAACGGTGGATGTGATCTACCTAGATTTCAGTAAGGCATTCAACACCGTTCTACAAAGGAGACTAGTAAGCAAGCTAGGTAGCTTGAGAGTGGGTTCAAAGGTGGTAAACAGGATAAGAAATTGGTTAGGGGATAGGCAACAGAGGGTAGTGGTAAATGGAATGAACTACAAGAAAGAGAGGGTGACCAGTGGGGTGCCTCAGGGATCAGTGCTGGTACCAGTCCTCTTTAATGTCTTTATAACTGATATTGCAGAAGAGCTGGAAGGGAAAGTTTGCCTTTTTGTGGATGACACAAAAATCTGCAATAGGGTGGACACTTTGGGGGTCTGAAAAGGATGAACAGAATCCTAAGAAACCTAAAGTAGTCAAGGGTACAGCAGCTGGCATTCAATGTGAAAAAGTGAAAAATAAATTACGGCACAAAAACCCAAGGGCAGAGTACAAAATGGGTGGAGTGGTATTGACAACCACTAAGTAGGAAAAAGGCCTGGGATAATCATATTGGATGACTTAATGGTGGCCAGACAGTGCAACAAAGCAGTAGGGAGGTCGACTGGGATGCTGGGGTGCATAGGAAGGGGCATCACCAACAGAAAGAGGAAGGTGGTGTTGCCTCTGTATAGATCATTGGAAAGAGAGAGACATACAGTGAAGCTCACCAGGCTGAAGCGTAGTGTCACAGGTTTCCAGCATGACAAAACAGATTTACTCCCACTGAAACTGTATTGTTTGCTGCAGTAACTCTACTTCAGAAATGCAGATAGGAATGCATATATGAATCTGAAATGCTGTGATGCTTCCCCTGTTCTTTAAAGCAGCAGTGCAATGAAGGTCAGAAACAAATATTGTGTTCTACATACTTATACTGATGTGTGAAATAGAATTTCGAGTTTCGTGCTGTGCACTTGTTTTTTTTTTTTTTTGGGTAATCCATTGTTTTAAAATTTTATGTTAAAAGAAATTAATTCACATGAATAATGTACTTATCCACTGTGTTTGCAGGCTACATATTTTCCCACAAAGTTCTAGTGGGCGTTAAGTAGTCATTGTGTGTGTGCTTTCACCCGAGCTGTGATTGTGCGATAAAGACTTACAGTGAGTCAGCAGTATAATGTTTTGGTTTACCATCGGTCTGATTCAAATTGTTTTACAAATGTATAGATGGTTTGACTGTTCTTCAACTCCTGAACCTCTGCTATCCAATGAATAAGCATATGTTTTTATTTTTCCACATTCCCAAACCATGTTTCACTCCATATTTGATTTTATAAATTCTAAAATATTAATGTTGTCTTTATTACAGAAAGGGTGACTAGTTCTTCTAGATGATGTTTTGCAGTTAATCTTTGTCCATTCATTGATGTTAAGCATGCAGCACAGTTTTTGAGGAAGTGGAAAATGAAAACTTGTGCTTATTCATAGATTGTGAAGGTTCAGAAATTGAATGATGGCCAAGACGTTGAGACATTCTTAAAATAATCTGAATGCTTTTTACTATGTTGCAGTGCTGTTGTGTTCTTTTGGTACCTTGTTCCTTGAATATGGAAGTTTCCTTTTTTAAATGACAGATAGACACTTGTAGTTTTGCTAAGAGATGCAGTGAAATAGCATTTTACTGGTTAAATTGCCGCAAAATCGGCAATTTCGCCAGGTGAAATGTTATGTGAAATTGCTGCAAACTTTCACAGTTTCACCACAATTTGCCCGTCACCACCGGACACACAAGTCAATTACACCCCAGCCCCACACACACACGATACCCTACACCCCAATTTGTTTTATTAATATATATATCCTTCACTCCCTGGTGTCTAGTGGCCCCCAGCCATCACTGGCTGTTATATTAAATAAGCACCTCAAGTTACCCTGCACCTCCATCTGTTTTATTAAAAAAATAAAAAATCACCCTCCACTCCCTGGTGTCTAGTGGACCCCCACCCACAGCCCTATCAATAGATATCCAGCACCACAGCTCCCCCCGTGCTCTGATCAGGCCACCAGCACAGTTCTCCACTCACCTCTACAGCCCGGCAGCCTGACTAAGTGCTTGAATGAATGAGAATGAATGAGTGCTCATTCATTCAAGCATTCAGTAGCACTCAGTCAGGCTGCGGCCACGAGTGAGTGGTGGGCTGTGCTGAGTAACAACTCGACCGGGGCTGGGTGCTGACTGTCTGTTGATGAGGTGAAGTGGAGGGTCCACTAGGCACCAGGGAGTGGAGGGTGAATTTTTTTTTTTTATAAAACAGACGGAGGTGGCAGAGT
This sequence comes from Neoceratodus forsteri, assembly GCA_016271365.2. Taxonomy (NCBI): domain Eukaryota; kingdom Metazoa; phylum Chordata; order Ceratodontiformes; family Ceratodontidae; genus Neoceratodus; species Neoceratodus forsteri. Next base: position 1,027,450,241 of record CM028129.1, read on the forward strand.
AACTTGGGGGGGGTACTATTTTAATATTACAATGGCCAGTGACAGACGGGGAGGGACCACTAGACACCAGAGTGTAGAAGGTTTTTTTTTTTTAATAAAAAAAATTGGGTGGTGCAGGGCAACTTTGGGGAGGAGCTCTTATTTAATATTATTATGGCCATTGATGGCTGGGGGAGGGACCAATGGGCACCAGGAAGAATTTTGGCCAGTGGGCAGTGGCTACAGCATTTCACCCTGGGAGGCAAAATTACTCCTGCAGGTGATGAAATTTCACTGTGGGTGGCACAATTTCACCTGCAGGTGTGAAATTTTGCCCGAAAGTGAAATTTCACCAGCTTGAGGGCAAAATTTCACATCCAGCTGTGTGAGAAATTTTGCATTTAGCCCAGCAAAATATTTCGTGGAATGCATTAATTATATGAAATATTTTGCTGGGTGAAATTTTCCAGTTTTGCACATCCCTAGTTTCTCAACGTTTTCATGAAGAAACGACACTATCTATCTACCCTGAATATTTTCTTAGGCACCCATCTACAACACTGCTAGGTTGCCTCACAAGTTGCTCTTTCTGTGAGAAGCTCATTTTCTGACATGTTCAGCACTGACAATATCACATTCACACAGACAGACAAAGTTGTACGTTTTGAAAACTTGAACCCAAACAAGTAAATATAAATATAAAACCTCTCCTATGTATGGTCGGCTACTTAGGTTCATTTGTAAGTAATCAATCCCATGATGACTACTTGCTAGGAACTCTGTGGTACATAAAACAGCTCTCAGTCAGCATGTGACAGAGTGACATTTCACATAAATATAATGCTAGTTAGGAGTTAACTACTAATAAAAAAAATTAAAGAGACACAGAATCTCAGTTCGAAAAAATTAATCTTTTATTTTAATTTACAGCAGGCACAACTTACTCTATTGCACTTGCACTCCTACTCGAGTCAAGGGTTCCCAGCATGACAGCTTTCACATGAACACACAAAGTCTGAAAATCTGACTTGTGCTAATCCCAAGCTGTATCATGGTACATAGCTACCGAAGAAAAAAACATCCATTTTCAGGAGTCACGTGATGCAGAGCACTAGGTAGCTGCCTTCTTCTAGAGCTCTGACCGCCTGACCTCCTAAATAACGAATAAAAATCACTATTTACATTCTGGTACCATGTCTCTACTGTATTATTCACCGGAGAGGAGGTACACCTATTTGGCTGACTCCAATGGAAATTGAAATGAAGAAAGCCATGCCGAGACATACCCCAACAGCTACTCCAGAGAAGGCCTAATAAAAATCCAAGACCTCGTCTGCCCATCAGACCCAGACTTCGGCAGCAGACAGCTTGGAAGTTGAACCTCTCACCTTAGCCAGATTCTTAGAAGAATTTTAACCTTTTAAGGTTGAAATGAAGGTGTTTGCTGGGGAAATTAAAAGTTTAACACACGCCTTGGAAGACCTCTCACAGAAGACATCCGACAACGAAACCCACATTTGTTCGCTAGAAGAAAGGAGTGAGAGACTGGAACCTGACCTTGCAGCAATGGGGCAGCATATTTCCAAGTTAGAAATAAAAGTTGAAGATCTTGAAGGTCATAGCCATCGCAATAATGCAGTCATCATGGGTTTACCGGAGATGGAGGAGGGAGTGGACCTGATCAAATTTGTGCAGAAGTTTGTGGAGAGAATTGCTGGGCCCTCTCCATTTGGGCATATCTACACTATAGAGAGGGCTCACTGCATCTTGCGCCCATTACCCCATCAAGGATCCTCCCCATGCACCTTCGTCCTCCATTTTCTTAATTAACAGGAGTATCAACATTTTCTTGCTAAAATCAAAGATATAAACCAGCTGCAGTGGGAAGGGGTGAAGCTAAGAGTTGCGCAAGACCTGCCCTTAACAGTTCGGCAAAAGAGAGCATTGTTTCACCCAATTGTTAAAAAGTTAATTGCAGCGGGCACTAAATTTAAAATGGGCTACCCTGCTAAGTTTCAAGTGTTGCTGGCGGGTACCTGGAGCTCCTATGAGAATGTAGAAGCAGCGACAACTGCCCTCAAAGCAGCGCTACCTGACATTTAAAAATCTCTGAGTCTAATATGGGGGCTTCGGCTGGTTAAAATAAGTTCCCTGGTAGTTAACCTGTGGTTGCTTTAGCAACGAGTTGTTGGGTGAGCTCCCAGTTGGTGATCCCACTGATCTGGACAAGTGGTTCTGTAGGATGCTAAGGGATGCTTGGACATTTTCGCCCTCCTGTTTAAAATTCGGGGTCCCTCATTTTATCTGGCACATCTTCCCTGCTTGGTACCTGCCATTTTTTTTGTTGTTGCATCTGGCTCCCAGAGTTGATGGGTTCTGATCTTAGGGTTTGACAACGCGGTAAGCTGAAGAAATCCCAGGAGATTGTTCATGTGTCAAGGTGAGAAAGGTTTGCTGCACAAAGGAATCATCAACGAACTGGTGCTAAAGGCTGATTGCGTCCTGCGGTCACTAGATGGAGCCAGAGACTGCACTGTCACCTAACATGAATGCATCAGCATAAGCCCAACCTGAACAAAGGCACTCGAGTGTTTTGTGCAGTATGAAATGGACTTTCAGGCTTTCTTTATCTTTCTGAAGGGGGGGGTTGTTAGACTCTTGGTTAAGGGGTTTGTTGCCCAGAGGGCCATCTGCACCTATTTGTTTGTTTGGAAGGGTAGTTTTTCAATTTTAACTGCAAGCACTTGTCATATCGATTGTGGGACTTGCTTAGTGTGTGTTATATAGTGGATCAGTGTTAAAAATGATTAAACATGGGAAGCACATGTTACAGTAATAGATATGGAAAAGCTTATCGTGGGGAGATGTTGCTAGAATATGTCTTGTTAAAAATTTAAGGAATGAGGGTAAGACAGTTATATAGGTAAGTAACTTGTTAGCTATTACTGTTATTGGTTACTACATTTTGCTAGTATGTTCCGGACAGTCACTGACCATTAATACTGCATCTTTATAAGTGTTACAAGAAAATTAAAGTTAACAGCTTGGCAAGGGCTTAGTAGCTATTAAGTGGGATGGGAGGATGGGCGGACGGGGAGGAGGTGGCATTGCTGAGTGGACTGTTGTCATGGACCATGACAGTTCAGGAGGGGTATGGGTGGAGGGGAAAGGGGGTTCTTGGGTGTTTTGTTGGAATGGTTTGGGGAGGGTTTTGGTCAAGGGTATTGGGTATGGTGGGTGGGAGGGTAATGGGGAAGGAAGCACAGCATACATGAGGTTTGGGAAAGGGAAGAAGGGTTCAGTTATAGGAAGTAAGATGGATATAGTGCCTATGAGTGAGTTAGTAATGGCTAGAGATATTAGTTTTATTAGCTGGAATGTAAAGGGGGCTTGTCATAAGTGTAAGCAGTATAGGATTTTAAAACACTTAAATTACTTGAAAGCAGACATAATGTTTATTCAAGAGACCCATTTACTTAACAGTGAAGCTAACCACATGAGGAGACTGCAGGTGGGCCAGGTATTTGCGTCGGAAGGTAATACTCAGAGTAGAGGAGTGATGGTGATGATGCATAGGTCTGTCCCTTTTAAACCACTTCAAATAATCCAAGATACATTAGGGAGATATGTTTTTATAAGCGGCAACTTGCACACTCTGAAAATAATGCTGGGGTCGATTTATGGCCCAATTGTTGACACCCCAGGTTTTTTTGTGCAGATAATGGATGTACTCAAGCCATTCCTAAACATTCCTAGTATTATAGGAGGGGACCAAAATTTAGTAACGGATCTGTCAATAGACAGATCAGGGTCTTCCAGAAAGGGTCTCTCCCCTGCCCAAAGAGTGGTCAGGGAATTGTTAGACCAAACTGGTCTCTGTGATGTGTGGAGAATTCTTCACCCGAAGGACTGGGAATTTACATTCACCTCCCAGGTGCATGGCACCAGGTCCCGGATTGACTATGTCCTGATTTTGAATACTCTTATATCAGGGGTACTGGACACGGGCGTAGCGGCTGGGTTACCATCCGATCATTGGGTTGTTACTTGCTTAATATCTTTTCCATCTCTCCCTAAAAAAGGGGGGTAGATGGAATCTTAATAATCAGTTGCTAAAAGACCCAGAAGTTGTTAAATTCATCTCCTCCCAAATAACGGAGTTTATATCTTTGAACCACAATTCCACCAGATGGTCTGACATGGAGTGGGAGCACTCAAGGTATATTTAAGGGGGATCCTTATAGGACTGGCCTCTCAGAGGAAAAAGGAAAGAGAGATGTGGATTTCTGAATTACTCTCTCAGATCCGGGAATAGGAGGCTAGGCTCTCTTCTTTCTCATCTGAGGAGTATAGGCAGGACTTAACTAAATTGCGGGACTCTTACCTCAGTTTGCTAGGGGTGCAGGCTGAGTGGGCAATTATTAAAACAAGGGCGGTGTATTCCGATCAAGGGGAGAAAGCAGGCCTCATGTTGGCTAGATGAGTAAAACAACTGGAATCCACTAGATTAATTGCAGCTGTTTACTTAATTGATAATGGCTCTATTAAAACATCACCAAAGGAATTTGTGGGCAAATTCAAAAATACTTTGAGCAGTTATATGGTGCAATGAATGACCCCCCCCCCATCCGAGGAGAAACTGCAACATTATTTAGAAGGGTTGCACCTGCCCTCTCTATTGAAATATCATCAAGCCAGGCATACATCTGCTATAACACAAGGGGAAATAGAATGTGTTATTAGGTCCCTTCCTTCTGATAAAACCCCAGGGCCAGATGGGTTTTCTGCAAATTTCTATAAAGTTTTCTCTAAAGAATTAATCCCTATATTGTTGATCTTGTTTCAATATATTTTAAGTGGGCAGGCAATGGATGTCTCAATGTTTGAGGCGTTAATTGTACTTTTACCCAAACCAGATAAACCTCCAGATTTTGTGTCAAGCTATAGACCCATCTCATTCCTCAATCATGACAAGGTTTTAAATAATTGATTAGCAGTTTTTTTCTTGGGACAGTGCTAACTGTACAGAAAGTATTTATATAGGTTTTCTAGAAGTGTTATGTTTGTTAAACACAATGAAGCAAGTGTTATGCATTTTCACAATGTTATAGCACTTTAATGAGCAAAACACTAATCAATTTTTGGAGTTAAATAAATCCCTGCATGATATTAAAATTCTTACAAAATTATTGGCAGATCATGTAAGTGAAGTTCTTCCCAAGTTAATTGTTGCAGAGCAGGTGGGATTTGTGAAGAGGAGATCTTCAGTAGATCACTTGCGGACTCTGGCACATGTTTCCTCTGCTTCCAGGGAGGCTGACCATCCCATGGTTTGGGTTTCTCTGGATGCTGAGAAGGCATTTGATAGGGTCTACTGGAGGTATCTTCTAGCCGCTTTGGAAACATTTTGCTTCCCCCTGGAATTCCAGTCATGGATTGGCTCCATTTATAAATTCCCTTCCGTAAGAATTTCCTGTAATGGCATTATCTCAGACCCCTTTAAGTTGTTTGTGGGTACTAGACAAGGTTGTCCGCTGTCCCCACTCCTCTTCAATTTATATTTAGAACCTCTTATCAGGTGGATTATGCAAACCCAGGAAGTTCAGGGTATTCAGGTGTATGGGCATACTACTAAACTATCTGCATATGCAGATGACCTTTTGCTCCAAATTTCATATCTGGCTTCTTCCATTCTGCCTTATTAGAAATTATTCAGGGTTTTAGAGAAGTTGCCAATTATAAACCCAATATTGGAAAAACACTGGTATTCCCCCTGAATCATAAAACTTTTAAACAAGATATCGCTGCATTAGGGTTAGCTTGGTGTGCAGATGCAATAAAATACTTAGGGCTTTCCCTTACAAGGTCACCGGCCCGTACACAACAGTTAAACCTAGATTCTCTGGTTCATACTATTGGAACAGACTTAAAAAGATGGGCCTTGCTTCCACTCTCAATGTGGGAGAAAATTAATTTAGCTAAAATGAACATATTTCCCCATTTGTTTTACCCAATAAATATGCTAAATATTTGGATCCCATTCAAATGGTTTAAGAAAATTCACGGTATAATTAGCAGATTTATCTGGAATTATAAGAAGTCCAGAATGGCTTATCATAAACTAGCTGCTCCTAAGTTGATTGGGGGTTGAGGTTGCCTCATATAGGGTTGTATTATTGGGCTAGTCATGCAAATAAGTACCTCAGATGGACGAAGGTAGTTGATTCCCCAGATCAAGGTACTTACGTTCCATTTTGGTTAAAGGTGGAGATATCCCATATACTTGAGCTAGGCCTGTCTCCTAGGGTGTTGTTGCATAGCAACCCAAGCTCTCTACCCATGGCCCTCTGAAATTCTCCTATTGAGATATCCATTAGAGTCCATTCGCAATTATGTGCCTTTTTGAAATATAGCCACACTAAAGACTTATCTCAACCACTAATGGGCAATCTCAACCTCCAATTGGATGGTAAACCCCTTAGGAGTAGTTGGCTTCCACAATTGGGGGATAGCCTAGCCGGTGAACTAATTTCGGCAGAAGGGCACTGATTCTCGTCAGTTGAAATTTTGAATACATTTCAAATCCCACATACTGATATATTCAAAGTTTTCCAACTTCGGCATCTTTTGGTTAAAGGACTGGGCATAATTTCCCCAACAACTCTATCACCGAGCTTCCATACAGAGATAGGGCCATTAGCAGGAATGGCTCATGCTGTTTCCAACATACATATCACGCTCTATAGCTGGGTTCATTCTCAAAACTTGGCACCGGTGAGCTACTGGTCCTCACTTTTTCCTGATTTGGTGCTCGACTGGATGCTTATTTGACATAGTTGCCATAAATATGTCACAAGACAGGCTTAGACTGATCCAATTTAAGTTATTGCATAATATTTATTATTTCCCTCTCAAGCTAGCTTAGGTATTGTGTCCTCCTCTACATGCTATAGATGTCAGCAGGATAGTGGGGATCTCCTTCACATTTTCTGGAAATGTTCTCAGGTAGCTCCACTCTGGACTACGATTACACAAAAGATTGATCCTTTACTGGGTCTGAATGAATTGTTTACTGCAGAGATATGTTTGTAAAGGGATGTTTCCGCTATTTCTGTGTGGAATAGGAAGTATCATATTAGCTTGATTTCCACTTCAGTTAAGAAAGTGGTCCTGAGGCATTGGATGGATACTTCAGAAATTACCTACGGTGAGTGGCTACAAGAGCTACTTGCCAATCTTGGAACGGAAAGAGTCATTGCTAGTCTCCAGAACAAGCTACCAAAGTTTAATCTGATTTGGGGCCCCCTATATACCTTGTATTCTTTACCGTCCAAGGAGTGATTCTTCCCTATCTTAATAGTATATGTTGAGGAAATGTGTTGCTGTGCTGGATCTTTGGGGATCTTTGGGGGGAGGAGGATTAAGGATGAGGGGTCGGGGTGGGATTTGGCAGGGGGTGAATACATCCTGGCAATGTCACTCTCATGTACCGATGCAAATATTGTTATGTACTCTTATGGTTTGGATGTATTCTCTGTTGTGGAAATCTTTAATAAAATTTGAATGAAAAAAAAAAGAAAAAACATCCATGGTGCAGCTCATTTAAAGATGGTGATCCTGATGAGAGTTAGTGTGGTCATGGAGCAAAAAAAATACATCAAATGTACACGACTGAGAGGTCACTACATGTTTAATGCAGATATTAACAATCTGTTTCATTGCACTGCTGCTTTAAGTTTAACAAACATAAGAATCCATCACCCTCAATTACATTTCAGTGCTGTTATGGAGAGAGTTGTTGATGTTATTTGTTAATTTAAGACTCTATGGGCTGGATATTCAAAAGGATTGCACCATGCGCAATAGGGCTGCACCTGCGCAAGTCTGAAATTGCGCCATTCTGCTATATTCAGCAGGAGGCAGTTGCACCCCCCCCAAGTCAAGCTGAGCAACAGCACAATGCTAATGAAGGCATGCTGAACCAGAGGGGGAGGAACCATGCATAAACTGCACAGCCCGATATTCAGCAGGCTGTGCAGAGTTGTGCAGGTGCAATCCCCAACCTGCGCCTGCACAACTTTGAGCAAAAAAAGGAGTAAGTCGAAGGCCACCCACAGGTGAGCTGCCACATTGCAGGGCACAACACATCAGCTGCTACCTGTGGGTGTCCCTCAACATACTCCCTGTGCCCCCCCTGCAGCCCAATCGTGAGCATATAGTAACCCCCCTCCCCCCAACTGGCCCGTTAGTGGGCATAAGTTTAAAAAAAAACATCTTTCTACTGGCCCAATCAGGGCATAAGTTTAGAAACCCCTCCCCGACTGGCCCGATCATGGGCATAAGTGAAAAAAAACACCCCCCACTAGCCCGATCACAGACAGAAAAGAGTTCAAACCCCCAAGAACATATCCCTGGTGGTCCAGTGGACTGCGAAGCCTGATCACAGGAAGAAAAAGTTCAACTTCCCCAAGGACCACCTACCCTGGTGATCTAATGGCCCCACCCCACCCACCCATGGAGCCCACCACCTGATCCCCCATCAGCCGGTCAAGGCAGCAACTCCACCCGCCTGAAGCCCTGCCACCCGCCGACTGACTGCCCAGTAGCAGAATTACTTCCCTGCTCCTAGGTGATCCCCTTTATGATGCATCCCAAAATCCTGTTTACCTTGCTAGCTGCTCTCCTGCACTGCTCAGAGTTATTCACACATGCATCCACCATGACCCCTAGGTCTTTTTCCCCTGTTAAGGCCTCCTACGCCTCCCCTCCCAGGGTATACCTGTGTTTACGGTTTTCCTGCTCAAGATGTAACACCTTGCACTTGGTGATATTGAAATTTAATTTCCATGTGTGAGCCCAGCTTTCCAGGCTGTCCAGGTCCCCTTGCAGGGCCAATCTCCCCTCTACCCCTCAACTACTGCTCCCATCTTGGAGTCATCAGTGAAGAGACTCATCTTACACCCTATACCCTCCCTGATGTCTGATTTGTATGCATTAAACAGGATCGGACCCAGGACCAAGCCCTGTGGTACCCCACTACCGACCTCTCTAGGGTTCGAGAGCTCCCCACCTACCACTAATCTCTGGGTGCATCCAGCTAGCCTGTTTTCAATTCATCTGACCATTAAAGGGCCTACTCCCAACCCCGTCAGTTTCTCCACCAGACCATTGTGGGGGACAGAGTCAAACACTTTGCTGAAGTCCAAGAATAATACATCCACAGGCTTTCCCCTGTCCAATTCTGATGTTACCCATTCGTAGACCTCCACAAGATTGATTTGACATGATCTACCTGGCACAAACCCATGTTGCTGACTATCCAGACCTCCCACCTCCTCCAAGTACACCCCTAATCATTCTTTTAGTATTCTCTCCATTAATGTTCCCACCACTGAGGTCAAACTGATGGGTCTGTAGTTATCTTGTACTTCCCTTGACCCCACAAACACCACATGTGCCTCTCGCCAATCCCTAGGTACCCTCCCTGTCTCAAGCGACCTGTTGAAGAACTCCACCAGGGGTGCAGCCAGTGTGTACGCTAATTCCCATAGTACTCTTGGATGAATGCTATCCGGCCCAGGAGATTTATCTTTCTTTAGGGCCTTGAGGGCTACCCACACCCTTTCAGTGGAGATAGCATCATCCGTCCCCTCCACCTTACTGGCCTTTTTGTCCTTATCCTGATGTGACACCCCTTGGGTACCTCTTCCTCCCTCTTGCTCCATTTCTGTTGCTCCCCTGATCCTACTCACTACCGCTTCTATCCCCATCATGCCTTGCTTTGTAGATATCCAGTCCCCCTCTCTAGTGAACACAGAGGTGAAGTACTCGTTTAATACCTCTGCCTGGTTCCTTGCCTCTTCCACCCACCCTCCCTCTGATCTTTATCTGCTGAGATGGCCCTTAGTTTTTCTCTGCTCTCCAATGTACCAGAAGAACCCCTTTTCCCCTCCATGTATCCTCTGTGCCAGTCACTGCTCTTTACTGGACTTTGCTCCTTCCTCACCATCTGGGTGACTTTTCTAGATGCAAGATGGTACATTTCCTTTTCCCTATCCCCTCTTGTTGGTTTATATTTTGTGTAGGCTGCCTTCTTTTCTCTGACTGCTACCTGAACCTCACTGGACCACCAGCATGGTTTATGTGACCTTGCTCCATTATGTTTCATCTTAGCACAGTTCCTGACTGCCTCATGAAGTCCCCCATTTTATGATCTCCCATCTCTTTTCCACATTTGTCATTGATGTAATCCCCTTCAAGTGATCCTTGAGAATAATTTCCATGCCCACAAAGTCTGCCCCCCTGAAGTCCACTACCAGTGTCCTAGATCTCTCCCCCCCATGCTTATTTGAAACCAGACAGTATTGTGGTCACTCCCAGTCAGGGGATCCTCTACAACCAGATCCCTTTCCACATCCCCATCTGCCAGAACCATGTTCAGGACATGCCTCTCCCCTTGTAGGTTCCATCACATGCTGTGTCAAGAACAAATCCAGGAAGCTGTCCAGCAACCTCTGCTCCTTGGCCACCTTAGAGAACATGGTTCCCCAGTTTGTTCCTGGCATATTAAGGTCCCGCATCAACACCACTCTTTCCCCTTTTGGTCCACACTGGGCAATGATGTTGTCCAGCAAACCATCCTCCAGAACATCACTGTACATAACAACCCTGGCCCACCTCAAAATCCAAACACCCCTTTGAAATATTATGGGGCACTTAACACTGGTGTCAATAAATATTTGTAGCCTTCTCCCTAAACAAGACAGCCTACAGGTGTGGGTCACTCAGCATAATCCTAATGTCCTCTCTGTAGTTGAAACATCTCTCTCTCTCCAAAGATACCAGATGCTGCAATTATCTTACTGGGCTATAATGTCTTCAGAGAAGACCTACTAACTAAGAGAGGTGACCGTTGTGCAATATACATTAAGAACACCTTGCAGGGACTTGTCATCCCCATACATAACACGTGATGGCCTGTTACAAATGCTTGCAATCAAAATGTTTCTTAGAGCCCATAATAAAGCACTTACTGTGCTCTCAGTATACATCCCCCCAAAGCATACTGCATTTGATTTTGAATCTCTTTCACATGGCATAAGCAGTATGAGCTTGCACTCAGAAATAATAATACATAGATACATAGACAGTGTCAGCAGATAAGGGCCTATGGCCCACCCAGTCTGCCCATTTGAGCTTGTAAGTTCAGTTTGTTTTACTAGAAGTCTGTTGCCCCTTACCCCTGACCTCCAGAATTCCTTTATGTCTATCCCATGCATTCTTAAATCCCGTGATTGTTTCAGCCCCCACCACTTCCTCTGGCAGGGTGTTCCACTTGTCCACCACCCATTCTGTGAAGAAATTCTTTCTCATGTTTCCTCTGAATCGTCCTCCCTTCAACTTCATCCCATGCCCTCTAGTCCTGGAACATCTTTTTCACTGAAAAATAGTGTTTTCCTGCATCTTGTTCCTCCCTGTAAGATACTTGTATGTCTCTATCATATCCCCTCTCTCCCTCCTCTCCTCCAGGGAGTACATGTTCAGTTCCTTCAACCTGTCTTCATAGGACTTGTGATGCAATCCATGCACCATCTTTGTTGCCCTCCTCTGAACCTTCTCTACCCTGTCTATGTCCTTACGTAGGTATGGTCTCCAGAACTGTACACTGTACTCCAGGTGGGGCCTCACTAGTGTCTTGTATAGTGGAATTATGACCTCCTTTTCCTGCTGGTGTTGCCCTGCCTATACATCCCAGCATCCTATTTGCTTTACCTGCTGCCTTGTCACACTGTTTCCTCACCCTGAGGTCATCAGAGATGATAACCACAAGATCCCTTTCCTGCTTGGTGCATGCTATATCCTCACCCCCAACTGATATATTGTGCCAGGGTTTTTGTGCCCCATATGCATTATCTTGCACTTCTTTGCATTGAATTTCAACTGCCAAACCCCTGACCATTCTTCAAGTTTCTGCAGGTCACTTCTCATTCTGTCTACACCCTCTGGTGTGTCTACTCTGTAACAGAGCTTTGTATCATCAGCGAACAGTGAAATTCTGCCTTCTAGGTCATGCACAATGTCACTGATAATGCTAGGTGACCTTAATGTTAACTAGCTCTCCCTGGACACATCTCCCCTAAAGGGTGACATCATCTTCTCACAGTTTGTTGAGGCCCCTACAAGGGTGAATTATCATATTGGGTCATGTACCTTGCTGGACTTTTTGCTATCTAACCATCCAGAGCATAGTACGGATACCACTGGTCTCCCTACAGTATTAGTGACCACTCCCTCATCATGTTTTGCTGGTCCAATAAATTCTGCAATCCCCCCACAAGAACTGTTACAAATCAGATGCTTATTTATGGACACCTTGAACAACTGAAATCTGATATTCGACACAAAGATTGGACAATACTATACGCTGTAAGCAACGTCAGCGCAGAACTTGAACACTTCATTAGCCAATTCAACGCTGTTTGTGACAAGCACACCTCCTTAAAAAAAATAAAAATCGAAGGAAATCACAATTCCTGGATTACATCTGACCTTATTGAGCTCTTGAAGTTAAGGGATCACCTCTGACATAAGGCACAGGCCTCGGGTACAAAATCTAATATTCAGTGTTACAAAGAAATATGAAACGAATGCAGTAGAGCAATTCAATCCACCAAAAGTCAATGTTACAAAGATGCCCTTACTAAGTCCTTTTGGAAACATGTTAAGGCTATCCTTGAGCAAGACCCCAAAACTATTCCCAACGTGCTCAACATAGATGGTACCCCTTCTGAGGATCCCAAATCATCACCAACCTTTCCATAAAGTGTTCTCGGACCTGAGCAATGTACTCCCCCTGAGTACTTCAACAATACCCCCGCATGTGATAGCACTGGGAAATCTACCCCATGACCCACCCACCATTTTACTTTAAGTCAGTCTCAGAAGGTGAAGTAAGGCGTTATCTCAAGAAGGTACTTGGAAAATCAAGATACAGTGGGGACACTATGGACTTCAAATTTGTCAGCCTTAATTTAGAAGAAATCCTTTCTCCTATTACCAAGATAGTTAACATTTCACTTAGCCTTTCACAATTTCTGCAAAGATGGAAATCCATGATGGTGACTCCTGTACATAAGAGTGGGGACCGAACACTGCATGGGAACTATCACCTGATTTCCATTCTTCTCCTGATTTCAAAAGCCCCTGAGTGCATTGTGGCAGATCAGCTTGTCAAGTATTTGGAAAAGTATCATTTACGATGGCCCCAGCAGCATGGTTTCAGGCATGGGCACAGTACCATCACTGCATTACTGGAATTTACCGGATATATACATAACTACTCCAAACATGCAGGGGGCTTGGGGGAGTCAGCTGCTGAGGTCACTGGAGGGGTGAAGTTAAGCTGTTTAAAAGTCAGCACTGTGCACATCTACAATCAGCTTTTTCCCTCTGAACTTGTGTGTTTACCCAGATGCTAATTCCCCTGCATGTTTTTCGGAACTCTGCTGTTTCAACATATCAAAGACACAGCTGCTACCTGGGTGAGAGACTGGTATATTGTTTTGCCTTCTGACTATAACAAAGACTAAAAGAACTCAGCAAGCAGGGGGCTCAGAGAAATCAGCTGCTGGAGTGACAGGAGGGTGGAATTGAGCCATTTAAAACTCGCCACCACACGTAAGCACACATGTTAGCTCGAGTGCTTACTGAGTGGCATGAGTGCCACTCCATCCTGAAAAACAATTAGAAACTCTGAGGTATATTATAGTTTTATTAGTCTATATCAAAGCTTTTAAAATGGGGCTAAGCCAGGCTGTATGTTGTATTACTATAGTACATATAACTGGACTTTTCTCTGGAAATGTAAGCTGTCATCAAAGTATGGATGGACAATATGAGTAGGAATATAATCAGGGCCCCTGGTGTTCTGCAGCAGAATTTTCTGATTTCTGTGGCAGGGCTCCTTGACTTCTGTGGCAGCATTTTCTGATTTCTGCGGCATGATTTATTCATTACTCTGGCAGAATGCAGTCCTGTCATTGGCTAAATATGATGTGATGTCATCGATGACATCATATGCTGAGCATAGAGGAGGGGCCTCAGGACAAACAAGGTGGGAAAGAAAGCCTGACATTATGGAAAAACAGTATATTTATATGAAAATTCACCAAAAACAATGAATTCTGCGGCACTATATATATTCTGTGGCATAATGCAAATTCTGCAGCAAATTCTGCAACCGCAGAACCGCAGAATTCCTGTGGCCTTGAATATAGTTCATTCCAACTGAATGGCCCTGGGAGTGTGGAGTTTGTCAAAACACCTATGTATTCAGTTTTGGAATTTCATGATATGTTATAACAATGTTTGATGTTACAAAGTGATGAAAGGATAGGTTGCTTGGTACATCTGTACCATTGTTATAAACATGTTCAGTTTTCAGTACTTTCTTACAAAAATATCAGTATTTCAAGAATGGTTAGCAAACCTCTAGGACATGTAATTAATTTTAGATGGATAGTTCAATTCTTCTGATGTTATCAGGCACAGTACATCCCAACCCTGAGCCCTCAGAGATTTCTGACCTCTACACACAGTCCCAGGATAAAAATGCCTCTTCTTTATGCATGGCACATTTAAATGTTCATGTTTGACTGCTAAAAAGTCTTAAATTGAGTGTTTGATACATGAAAATAAATTAAACATGGTTGCTCTGTCAAAGACCTGGTTGTCTGATAAAATCTCAAATCAAGAAATAAATATTCATGATTTTACAATATTTAGGAGAGACAGTGTTGGGAGGAAAGGTGGTGGTTTATTTTATGTGGCTAACTATTTACTGGCCAATGAATTGAACATCAAATCCATTTAGCTCACTGTATAAATCATTGACCGTAGTTCTTAAATTTGGTCCAAGTAAAACATTGACCATTTGTAATGTTTATGTTCCCACAGAAAAATCTAGAGAGGGTGTCCCAACTTTTTTGGGGTAATATTTCTCATCAATTATCTCAAAGAGAACCAAATATATTAGGTGACTTTAATCCTAATTGGTCCTCTTCTAATAATCTAGATGTTAGGAATTTGGTCACAGAATTAGGGCTTTATCAACTGATCATGGATACCATGAGTATAAACTACAGGACAAGTTATGAGTCAGTTCTGGATTGGGTTATTACCAACAACCCCACACATATTGTTAGTTTTGAGGTTTCTCCTGATTGTACCAGTGATCACAGTCCTGTATTATTTAGTCGGTCAGTTAAGGTACGTAGGAAGCCACATAAGTTTGTGACCTTCCAAAAAATAAATGATTTGAACGAGTTGAAATTTGAGGAAGAAATGCAGTCCTGTAATTGGTCATTTTTGGATAACATTGTGGACATTGATGTAGCCTATCAAAAGTTTTGTGACCGTCTCATTGACATCTGTGATAGACTTCTTCCTGTTGAGAAAGTTAGAGTTAGAGGGGACGATAAAGTTTGGATAACTCTAGGCCTGTTAATATTAATGAGGACTAGAAATAAGGCTTGGAAAATGTTTAGGAAAACATAATTACCCGAATATCTACAAAAGTTTAAGGAATTAAGGAATAAATGTCAGGAAGATATTAGAGTGGCAAAACAGAATTTTATAAGCAAAAACTTGTAGAATCTAATGGTAATTAAGACTCTACTTGGAAAATCCTAAATACTCTTATGGGAAAGACGCAAGTACAGGAAAATGTTGTCCTTGACCTTTATGGTCTACTAGTAAATGATGTTAAGAAAGTGGCAGAAACCTTCAATCTGCATTTTTCCAACCCTGGACATTATTTATTTAGATTTTGTTGACTGGGTAAGTGCACTAGACAAATCCTGCCTATTTTCAGGCACGACCCGGGGGAGGGGGAATACAGATGAATGCCAACTGACCTTGAACCAGATTAAGTTGTTGTTGGTGGTATGTTTAGTGAATGAGGGAACTTTGGCCAGGACACCAGGGAAATTCCCCTACTTCCTGTTTCCTGTGAGCAGGGGGGACCCATTTTCTGGTGGGACAAAGATGGCGGAGGAGGAGGAGGAGGACAGTGGAGGAGGACATGCTGTGGCTGAGTTAGCAAGGCTCAGCGGGGAACATGGTACGGCTTTCCGGATGGCTCAGAGAGCAGTGGAAGTAGGACGGATGTTGCTCAACTCCTAAATCATCCATGCAGGGACAATGGTACAGCTGGGATGCACCTAGATGGTGGCCAGCATAGCATACCGGAATCCCCGCGGCCTGAAGTATTAGTGCATGATGCGGAAGTCATTGGGAGTGTGGAGTTGGAGCAAAACTGTGAGTTTCTGACGGAGCCTGGGATCTTGGGAGAAATGATGGGTGAAAATGCTACAGTTTTGTGTGGAGCTCCAGCTCTTTCGCAAGGGTCTGAGGAGCTTAATGTATTGTTGGAAAAAAAACCGCAGCTGATAAAAGAAGCTTTGGCTGAGTTCAACGAATTAAAACAACAAGCTGAGGAGGCTCGAAAAAGAAAAAGGCCCATTTTGGACTCTCCTTCGGGCCTACCAGGTACTGTGCCTAAGGTTCTAAAAGGCCCCAGTTTTTTAGATCGATCGATGGATGAAACCCCACCTCAGGATGCTAATATGGTGGTTAATGAATCCTGGTCCCCTCAACAAGCTCTCCAGGAGGCAGGTTGGATACAATCAGATGAGGGAGGCTGGATAGCCGACCCAATAATCCCTCTGCCGGGAACAAGTGTAGCAGATGAGGAAAAGGCCAAATCTGCATCAAGGGATGCTGTATCTAGCTATGGGCCAGAGTGTTTTGAAACTTCCCCTGTAGTAACTGTACACTCCTCTTTATGTGTGTCTCCTCCAACCAGTATTTCTAATTTACTATCAAATGGTTCTTTGCTATCAGAGCCCACGTTAGGACAAACTGTCACTCCTGAAGCTTTAAGTTATGCGAATGTTTTGGGTTCTGAGTTAAATCCAGTACAGGATCAGCCTGTTATCTCACATCCCCCTGTTACATTTGCTAGTTTATTTAAAAAAACAGTTACTTTGGCAAAACGTAGGAATGCAGTGCGTTTAAGGTTCCTAGGTCCTATGGATGGTATGCCAGATCGTTTTATGTAGGGAAGGTTTGATTAAGCAAATGCTGGGTTTTCTCCAGGGAGGTGTATGCCCTTATACACACCCCAGGGATAACAATTATGACATTAGTTTTCGACACCAGATTTGCTAAATAAATTTTGGATGAGATATGCTCTTTTAAAACTAACCCAAGCGTGGTTACATTTCAGGCTATACCTCTCACCAAACAATCCTTTAAAGTAATAAATGTACTTTTTCGGAATGAGGGAGTAAATGTAGAAGATATAACGTACTAGGTGGAAAAAAAATGTACTATTCAGGGGAATCCTGAACCTATATTGGATGATGAAGGTTTCTGGAATGGAGGGTGGAGATATAAGGTTAATCTATTTCAAAACGATGAAGGTCTACAGCATTTACCTAGTTGTTTCTATTTGGGTCGGGATAAGGGTTTTATTTTTTATCCAGGCCAACCAAGACATTGTTATAAGTGTGGCTCTCCTAGGCACCTGAGTAGGATGTGTGAAGTGGTAAAATGTGCTCAATGTGGAGAACAAGGACATGTCCTTACTGACTGTCATCACCCCAGTAAGTGTTCACTCTGTGAAGATGCACATTCTTTGTTGATTGCCCTTTAGCTCATAAAATAAATCTGGAGACTATAGTATTCAAGATTTTTACATCAACGCTGTTAAAGCTGCCCTTAGGAATAAAACCCCTACCACACCTCTGGGAGACCTCAACCACATATTTCTGGTAATCATGGTTGTGTGCATTGATTCAAAAAGAACCTCAGTCGCAGATACACCCTGATGTTTCTGAGCCTCTGTCAGTGACACAAAATCCTGTCTCTCAAGTGGAGGTTTCTAGCGGTAGTTTGATTTCAATGCCTCCACCGCCCGCCTGAAGAGGCTTTTACTCTGGTATCTTCCAGAAGACATAGTCTTCGATCTGGCAATATTAGCATGGTGATTCCTGAACCCCTTATGATTGCCACATAATCCTTTTATTGTATTACAAGATGACACAGGGACGGAGTCTGACTCAGTTTCTGTAAATTCCTCACAACATGATGGTACGTCTGATATAGACCAAAATTTGGCAAAACTGATTTAGGCAAAAGAAAAAAAATAGATTGGGAATGAGGAAAGGAACAAGAAAAATAATATGCTAAAATGTGTTCAAAAATATGGCTGGTCATTTCCTCTCTTGATAGTAGCAGTTTATAATCTTTCGTAGCTTCTTTAAATGTGAATAGTATGTTATCCGAGAGGAAACGGGTGTTGATTTTATCACTTTTGAGAAAAGGATTATGATGTGGTTTTGCAGGATACTAGGTTACATACCAAACCCGATATTAGAATTAGCAACCGCTGGCTGGAGATGGGGTTACCTATTGGTCTATGGGTGAAGACCCTGCTAGTGGTGTAGGTATAGCCCTAAATAGTCCCACTGCAAAGGTGATACAACTAGTTGATCTTGTCCTGGTTGTGTATTGTTGTTGGATGTAGTGATTAACGGTTTACAGTGTCGGTTAATCAATGTTTATGCACCTCAAACAAAATTTGCACGTATTGAAATATTTCGCTTATTTCAACCTTATTTATTTACTTCAAAGTATGTTTTTTTGGGGGGTGACTTCAATTGTAGTAGATACAATACAGATAGGGGATGCCGAACCACCAAAATGTTTTGTGATGCTACTTGTCTTAATAATTTACTTGTTCAAACAGGGCTTAGTGATGTTATGGCCCTTTCAGGGAATACGGCAAAAACATTTTTTCAAGGCAATAAGGCCACAAGGATAGATTTTGTTTCTTTCTTCCGATTCCCTACAGGTGATTGATACTAGAACATTGGCTGTTACTTCCTCTGACCATGTAATTATAGTAGCTACAGTGGCAAGTCATATGCCTATGCATCGGGGTCCAGGGTACTGGAGAATGAACTTGGCTCTATTACTTCTTCCTACAATTGAAGATGGCTTTCTAGCTATTTTAAAGGCCAGGAAATCTGTGTTATGTCTCTATGATACTTATCAGGAATGGTGGATGGATACAAAAACTGAAATCAAACGTTTTTTTCAATCAATAAGGAGATTATATGGTAAATACAAACTGATACTTACTTAAATTATAGAAAGGAATTTTTGATTTACACTTCATTATGGCCAGTGGTGAGGTTTCAGTCCTCCCAGTTATACGTAAATAAGAGAAAAGATGAATAATTTTCAATATGATCGAGCAAAATCTTTAGAAAATGAACGCTGTTTTGGTACCCAAGGCACAAAGGCCTTTCTGAATTCATTTCAATTTAGTGCTTCCCAAAGACATCAGAAACATATGACAGGTCTTAATGATCAGGCAGGGATTTGGTGCACAGATACCAGAGAGGTTATGGATTGTTGATTTACATGTACAGAAACTTTTGGTATTACTGAAACATTGAGTCACACACATGAGAACTGGTTGGGAGGATGTAATTTACCCCAAATTTCAGATTCAGGGTCAGTTAACTTAGTAGCACATATTACACCACAAGAGGTTGCTGCAGTGTTGGCACAAGTAAAAGCTGGTACAGCCCCGGGGAATGATGGTATTCCGTATGAAATTTATAAAATAATTTTTCAACAATTATTGGAAGAATTTACAGGTGTTTTGAATGAAATGCTATCCTAGTTTTTATGTATAAAAAAGGAGATAGAGGGGATTTGTTAAACTGGAGACCTATAACCCTATTAAATACAGATTTTAAACTATTTACCAAAATATTAAACAATAGACTGTTACTTAATGCACATTCCCTTTTACATCCGGCACAAACATGTTCCATTCCAAATAGGAACATTACCGATAGTCTAATACTTTTGAGGGAACTTTTTCAAAAAGGATCTACAGGGAACTTACAGGTTTGATTTTGAGTTTAGACCAAGCAAAAGCCTTTGATAATGTAAGACATGGTTATTTATGGGACTGTTTAGTTGGGTATGGTGTACCCGATACTTTTATAGAATGGATAAAAACCTGTTATGCTAATGCTACTGCTCAAGCTTTTTGTAATGGGTGGGTAGGGACTATATATCCCATATTACGGGGTGTGCATCAAGGATGTCCTCTTAGTGCCCTTTTGTATTTATTTACTATAGATCCCTTAATTAGGTGGGTGTATGGTCATGACAGTATACGGGGACTCTCCTTTTCAAGTACTGATCCTGAAGTTAAATGTATTGCCTATGCGGATGATTTATGTTTTTTGATTGGGGATCTTCCCTCTGCAAGGGTTTTCAAAAAAGTTTTACAGGGTTTTTTGTTATATACTGGTGCACAAATTAACTATGAGAAATGTAATTGTATAACTGGGGATAGAGATTTTCATTTTACACAGGTTATAGGTATTCCGTAATTATGATACTTGTAAAATTTTGGGTCTTTATTCGATCAGGAGATTTAGCATATCTAAATTGGAAATTTAAACTAAAGGAAGCGAAACTAAGGTAGATGTCTGGAATACATGGAGACTGCCTAAACTGAAATGGATTCAACTGGTTAAAACATTCTTATTACCCATATTTTTATATTTAAGTGCGGTTTTAGTCTTCCTTTAGCTTTGGAGACACAGTTATATGGATGCTTTTTGCTTGTATATGGGGCAGTAGACTGAACCTCATAAAGAGAGCCTTATTGTTTAGGAGAAAAACATGGGGGCCTAAAAATGTTATATCCTGTAGTTTTTTTTCTTTACTATGTTTCTCTACAAATTTAAAACCTCTGTTTATAGATAGAGACACAATGGAAACCATGGCTTCAGGATACTCTGGGAGATTTATGTCTTTTCTGGCCTGAATATGAGGTATTCCGAGACAACGTTCCATAAACCATCTCCCACAATCTCTTAAAATATGTTTTGGGAAAATTAAATTATGGGGTATTTCAAGGCATACCTTTTTGCATTTTACTAGGAAGGAATTATACGCATATATTTTACAAAAGTATTTTCAAGATTCGGCTCCATTTGATTATTTTCCATCTCCTATAAAACTTGCAATTGGCAATATGTTAACCTCCTCCCGGATTCTACCTCATATGTGGGATGTGTTATGGTTATCCCTATATGGTAAATTAAATGTCCGAGCAAATCTAAAACATAAGCAAATTACTGATCGGTATTGCCCTAGGGGTACATGTTTTGAATTAATGGAGACAATGGAACACTTATTTTTGGAATGTCCTTTTATAAAAGGATTTTGGAGTCTTGTTTTATGAAAATGGCCTACCTTTCCTTTATACCCTATGACGTTAGATATGTTGTGTATAGGGATTCTGCCAGTAACCACTGTGCAATATGATAAAGTGACTTTATGTTTGATTTTGCTTTGTTTTAAATACTATATATGGCATGTAGATGTTCGCTTCACCATTCAACAACAATATTTTTCACAAGAAGCATTATTTGGTATGGTTGCTAATGCAATATTGAGATTGAAAGGGCAGGATTATGGGAAATTTTCTTCATTTATATGTCACTCTAGATGGGATTCTGTAGATTGGCTATAACTTCATTGGGTTAATTTAGAATAATTATTTTGGATGTATGAATTAGTGTTTTCTATTTGCTTTTCTTCTCTTTTTTTCCCATTTCGTTTTATGTATAATCTTTGTTTTCTATTATGATAACAATATGCTGTATCATTTTCTTTAATGTGACTTAACATTGATTGAATTTATTGTTTGGTTTGCTGTCTATAATAACAAAAGTTCCCCTACTCATTTTGTAAGTGGGGGACTGTTTTGCAGTTTTCCTTTTACATTGTTTGGATGATATATCTTTGTAATAGATTATCTTCTATATGATTTATATATTATTTTGTGTGATTTAACACTGTATGTTTTCAATTTTGGTTTACTGAAATAATAAAAATTCCCCTACTCTTTTAGTGGGGTGGGGGTTATTTTTTCAGTATGTCTAGTAAGTTTTGAGTCTATTGCAATGTTAATTTTGTATTTTATGTATGATGGCATATGTATTTTGTTTCAAGTAATTTGCTTTTGCTTTTGTGTATTATTTGACTGTATTTTACTTTCCAACTTTAATAAAAATTCCCCTACTCTTTTCGATAAGTGCCATGGGATCTTTAACATCCACCTGAACTACCACCAGTCCAGGCAGATGGGACCTCAGTTTAACATCTCATCCGAAAGACGGCACCTCAGAAATGCAGCACCCCTCTCATGCTGCATCCCAGTGTCAGTACTGGGATATTAACCCAAGTGCCAGATGTGGGAACTGAACCCACAGCCCTCTGATCTCCCAGCCTCAGAGGTGAGTGTGCTACCTACTGAGCCACTGACACTGCATTATAAGGAAAGGTTTAATAGTAAGGACAGGTTATGGATTATCCCAGATGCTTTACGCCAGAAACTTAAAACTAATAAGTAAATAAACAGTGCCTAACTTTTATTTTCTTTTTTTACAAACTGCCGACCTTATGAATTATGGTTCTAAAATGAATCCAAAGCCTGTTTTCTGCTCTGATCATTTGGACTTTATGATAATTAAAAATGTCATACATTTTACAGTAGAACCTTTGACTATATTGATTAATTATTCTCTTTGCAATGGTGTTTATCCAGGGCTTTGGAAGAGTTCTACTATTAAGCCCATCTTTAAAACTGGGCCTAGGTCCAATATTAGTAATTATCATCAGATTTCTCTTTTAGCTCCCCTTTCAAAAAATTTAGAGAAAACTGTGCTAGACCAAGTCACTGACCACTTGGAAAAGTACAATTTAAGGACAGATTCACAACATGGGTTTCCACCTCTTCATAACACAAAGACTGCCTTGACCCATACAAAAAAAATAGGCCTAATGCTCAACTACCTCAAATCATTAATAATTAGTCAATGGTTAATTATTCCTCAGTTTTGCTTTGGTTGATTTTTTCACATGCAAATGAGTCAGTGGCTAACTCCTCCTGGCTCAGCCTACTGCTAACTAATTCTTAACAGTTTCAGCAGTTAGTCATTGACATATTTCCTAATTAAGAATTAACTAATCCCCAAGAATTGAGTATTAGTTTGACATTCGTTAATTATTAGTTGAGCTTATACAAAAAATAGGCCAAATGCTCAACTGCCTCAAATCACTAATAATTAGTTAATGTTTAATTATTCCTCAGTTTTGCTTTGGTTGATTTTTTCACATGCAAATGAGTTAGTGGCTAACTCCTCCTGGCTCGACCTACTGCTAACTAATTCTTAACAGTTTCAGCAGTTAGTCATTGACCTATATCTTAATTAAGAATAAACTAATCCCCATGAATTGAGTATTAGTTTGGCATTCATTAATTACTAGTTGAGCTTATGCAATAAATAATTTATGATCAATTCTCAACTTGTTGAGCATTAGCTGGTAAGTAAGTAGCATAGTTATTAGTTAAGAATAACTAATTCTTAACTAGCTCATTTGTGCAGTGCTGCTAGAAACTACTCAGCTGGGAGTCCAGGTAAACTGCAGAAGCACATCCACTCCTCACTGAAGGTGCCACACATCTTACTGAAGCACCCTGAGGCACCCTTCCACCCCCCACCCAAATCCAGAAACTAGTCTCTGTCTGGGTAGGGTCCATCCCACCGGTATAGCCCTGGGGGCTGGCCTGAGTGTTAAACAGGAGGCAGAGTTAAGTCCCAAATGACTATTTGAAATAAACTGCATTTATGCAAGAAAAGACTCCCTTTCCCAACTGGAGTCACTTGTTTGTCAATTTTGTAGTCACCTACTAGCACATAGACTGGGTACATGCTCCAAATGTGCCACTAAAAATTCAAGCAACTTTATGGTAACTATCAAGCAATCTACTTAAGTGATGAGTAAACTGGGAGTGTGTTGCAGAAATGCTAATGAAGTGCCTTATAGTTATTCCTGATACACCTCCCATGGAGTACCTTCTCAGTTGGGACACACCTGCATTACTCCAGAAAAGCAACTTTAGAGTGTGTTCCAAAAAATGTTACTAAAGTGCCTTGGAATTATAGTACATACACTTCAAATTGAGTACCCATGCTTGGCAAATGCACCTAAAATGCAATGTATGTTTACCTTCTTGAGTAAAGTTCAATCTTTCAGTGTAAAATATTCTCACAGCTAGGGCCCAATTGTAAATTAAAACTTCTGGAAGAGCCCATGTGCCATGATCGGGTGCTGGGCCCATCCCTGTGTAGCTTCAGTGCCCTCCCTCCCAGAGAACTGAACTAGGCAAATCTGGTACTCAGAACATGCTCTTGCCCTCGTGTCAGTTTCTCAGCGTCTGACCTGACTAGCCACACAAATCTACAAGCAGAGCAGGACTAAGAAAGGGGATGGGGTATTCATTTTATTTTTTTTAAATGAGGATTAGGGAGTCCTGGAAGCCATCACATAGGGGTGTACAAGTACCTTTTTCAAATTTTCACTGGCAAATACTTCTGCATCTCAGGTACTGTGCTATTCACTACTCACTATTCATATTCCTTTTCAAACTGACCCTCCCCCCACAGTCAGCAGCATTGTGTCAAATAGTGTTTTATCACATAATGACCAAGAAAACCCTAGAGATGCAACATTTCAGTGTAGTCCATCTTCACTTCATTTTACGACTTGGAGCAGAATCTCAATAGGGATCAAGATCACTTTCTCAGGGACACACAGTGAGTCAGAGGCTGTGGCTGGGCTTGAATGCAGATATCCTGCTTCACAGTTTCTGAGACAATATTATGATGGAAAGATGATCCAACTAACCACAGTTCAACACTACACTGGTCCTTTCATGTCTTAGGACATTTAGTTACTGGTGGTGGGGCTTTCTTCAGGGGGACGCTGGTGTACTTTCATTTCTGCTCATTGAATTAAACACAGTGAAGTCTTCATCTTTCTCAAACATGAAACGATTTTTCATAATTTCTTGGGAGTTAAATCCTGAATGTGTTCAGTAAAGAAAGGTACTGGTCATATACACTGCTTAGAAATGCAATTGAAGCCCATACTAGACCACATTTTTCTATCATGAAATTCAACAGACACCGTCCTCAACTCTTGTTGCGTCTTTCTAGAAATTGTGAATACCCCCAATACAGCATAGACACTTATGGTGCAGTGGAAGGAGAGGACACTATAGTATCATGAGTAAATGCACTCTTTGGGGATGTTCCTAATGTTTAAGAAGCATGCAGCAAGAGTAGATCAAGGATTTGAAACAAAATGCTGGTAATAAATACACTATTTGCATGCATTTCGGTTAGGTTAAAAAAAAAAAGCACAGTGGTTAAAACAACCAACAACTTGAATGAATTGTAGAGAAGGTAAGCAATTATTAAATATATTTTTTCAATTATATATAATATAACGCAAAAAGGATTGACAAGTGTCCATTTAATACCAACTGTATACCAAAATGTGTATGTGATGGTCAAACAACAAAACTTTAAAAAGTAATTTTACTGTAAATAACATTTTTTTTTCAATTAGCCTTATTTCTCCCCCATGCACTGGCAGCCTCCATTATACCAGCCACCCCAGCCAACACCCCTCAAGACTTGCTATCCCTCAGATGCAGCACAGTCTGAATCATCAGGTACAGGGCATGTAGGCAGCTGGAGTCATCCTGCAGCTGGAGTACAGATTTTCCTAGTACTCCCCCTAAAATGCAGCATGCCCCCATGCACTGTACACCTGACATCTGCCTCTCCTCTCCTCTTCCCAACTCTGGTGGTTTCAGCCTGTTTATCCTCAGCCACTGATAGTATCGGGCAAGCACCACCAAACTCTGCTCCACCCCACCCTGAGATGAGCAATTCAGAAATAACTCAATCTGCTTCCCTGTTGCTGACCCTCCAACTCCCAAGATAACACTTGAAACTTGGGTCTTCAGCACTGCAAGAACAGCACCATCACTGCAATGGTGGGCCTGCAAAAATCTAAGATCAGTGGAATGTAACTAGCCTGCACATCCACATGTGTAGTCGTAGTTCCTGTCATCTTATTTTTTGTGACTATTTCTGCACTAGTAAACACAGAATCTGTCAGCAGACAATGACCATATGGCCCACCTAGTCTGCCCATTTCCCTACTCACTGCTGCAGCCCCTGATCCTATCTGGTGCATTTTTGTAAACTGGTAGTTATTGCCCAAGAACCCTAACAGTCATTAAATAACCCCTATAAACACCATAATGGTGACTTTTGGTAGGGGATGGGGCTGCAGGCACTCTGTGGGCATTGCAGTGGGATTGGGGAAGGGGACACCTAAATATACTTGGATCATCTTTGCTGGCAGGTATACATGTATAGGACTATTTGCCCAGCATAATCATTATGCTGTTTTAGAGCTACAGCTACAGTGCTTGGTGGCCACTTGACTCGCACAAGGAAATTATAAGCCAGGCTTTATGAACTAAACTCTTTATGCAAGCCAAAAAATGTGACATATGGTTAAAATAGCTTCTGAGGTAGGCACCATCATGTTATGGGTTGCCTGCCTGGAACTAGTGTCAGTTAGTCCTAAAAATGAAGACCCTTCCATTTCCATGTGGAAAACAGCAAGCTGGAACATACAGATGAAGCTGCAATATAAGCAGCTGCTTGGTTAGATACCATCTGGGGTTCTTCAGGCCTGGTCACATGTGGATTAAGAGCAAGGCTAAGCATACAGCAGCAGTGATAGTGTGTTGTAAAGCATTGTTCTACACAGAAATCCATAGTTTTCAAAATGCTGTTGTACCACAGTTCAAATACCATGGAATGTGATTGTACCCTTCTGTGGTAAAACAGCATTCTAAACCATCTAGACCCATGCACAAGTTAAATTCACTGTGAAAGAAAAATATAAAATAATGCATGGAGAAGTTTGTTTTATGGGGATTTTATGCACCCTGAGGTGCATGATGCCCATGAAGCCTGAGGGGTTTATATGGGCATCTCACACACACTGAAGTGGTGCATAAAATTCCCATAGAACCACACTTCTCCATGTTTTATTTTTTCATTTATTGTTTTTTGGTTTAAATTGTCTTTGACACTTTGTGAGGGTAACTGTTACCGCCAACAAGCTTGTCTCACGCTGAGTGACCGATTGTGTAACGCTTGTGAACATCAAGCACGAGGACAGCTTGTTCGGTGTTTTTTCAGGTGATGCTGCGATACTGTTCTGCCCACAGTTTATGGAGCTCCATAAACAACACATGTGGTTTATGAAGCTGTTGGGCAGTAACTGGCAGTGGTTTATAACCACTAACCAGTAAATATAAAAGCAACAATGCACATATTTCGCATAATAATATACACTATAAAAACACAGGATGAGCAACTTTATGTATAACCAGTGTGTTGTGCCACCTCAGGGTTCTGATTCCCATGGAACACTTGAGCTTCATCGTCAAGGTCAGAGAGAATCACATGCCCTCTGTGGCAGAACACACTAACTGTGCATAGTTACCCATTCAGTATTTTCTATATGCTGAGTTACCTAGTTTGATTGCATATCAATACACCTGTTTCATTTTGGGCATCATTTTCAAACCACTAGCAAGCAGGGAAGAGCTTTGTTGTGGAATTCTGGCATGGCCATCACCGCAAACAGCACTGCCCCTCAGTTTGGGCAGTATTTCCCTGCACAAGACTGTTGCCTCCTCCACATACTGTAACAGACATTTCCTGCTATTCAGTGGTATCCTCTTTCCACTCATTCTATATGGACCACTCCCTGGTTTCTAGTGGCACCTTCTTACCATGCCATACAAAGTTTTCTGTTGTCTAGTGGCATTTGTCTGCCTTTCTCAATATTGTGCCATTCCCCGGTGTCCAGTGGCCCCAACCTTCATCTCTATGATAAACAATATAGTGCATGGTGGAGCGTCATTGTGTATGGAGATCTATACACTGTGGTATGGTCTGGCAAGGAGACAGGGACTCAGTTTAGCCACACAAGGGCAAATGTATTAGATATCAGGAGGGCATCTTTCAATGAAATGTGTAGATGTTTAAGAGCAGCCACGGTAATAGGGGGGTGGAGAAACAGTGGGGGAGACTAAAAGGAGTCATTATGGAGGTAACTAACCAATGCATTAGGATAGTGGCCAAAGGAAAAGAAAAACATAGCCGCTATGGTTCTCTAAAGAGGTGGGAGACTAAGTAAGAGCTAAAGGAGCAAGTTTCAGGAAGCATAAGGGAATCCAAAGGGAGGAGAAGCAGGGAAGGCTGTAAAAAAGCCAAGGCACAGACAGAGGAGGGTTTCGCATAGACTGTGAAAAAAGAGGAAAAGGCATTCTACAGGTACATAAACAAAATGTGGGGGGGATTGTGAGGCTCAAAGTGGAGGAGGGAGAGTGTAAGAGAGAGGATTTAGACAAGGCAGAAATACTGAACACATACTTCTGTTCAGTATTCACTGAGGAGGGAGAGGGTCAAGGACCACAGTTGGGGAGCAGTGGCAATTGGGGGGAGAAGTGGACACCAGTCCATTCACAGTGGAGAGAGTTCTGGAGGAACTCACAAAGCTGAAGGTGGATAAAGTCATGGGGTCAGATAACATACACCTGAAGATATGGGAGCTGCACAGGGAACTAACAGTGCCTCTGGCCACCCTTTTCACAGAGTCATTCAACACAGGTGTGGTTCCAGAGAACTGGAGGAGGGTGCATGTAGTCTCACTGTTCAAAAGTGGCAATAGGGTGGAAGCAGCGAACTACAGGTGAGTCAGCATCACTTCAGTGGTGGGGAAGATTGTGGAGGTACTGCTGAAAGAAAGAACACTGACACATCTGTAATCCATTGGTGCCTAGGATCTAAGGCAGCACAGATTCACATCAGGAAGGTATTGTCAAATGAATCTGATAGATTGTATTTATTGGGTGACTATGAAATTTAATCAGGGAGGGGCCATAGACATCACCTACCTAGATTTTAGCAAAGCCTTCAATACTGTCCCACACAGAAAGTTGGTTAACAAGATGAGTAGTCTGGGCATGGGGCATAAGGTGATACAATGGGTTAGAAACTGATTGGCAAACAGAAGGCAGAGGGTGGTGGTAAATCATATCCAATCCAGGGAGAGGGGTGACCAGCATGGTACCATAAGGATCAATTTTGGGACCAGCTATGTTCAATGTCTTCATTGATGACATTGCAGAGGGGCTGGAAGGAAAGGTCTGCCTATCTGCAGATGACACCAAGATCTGCAACAGGGTGGATACTTCAGAAAAAGTGCAGAAAATGAAAAGGGACCTGGAGAAGCTTGAAAGATGGCTGGAGGTGTGGCAACTGAGTTTCAGAGCAAAAAAGTGCAAGATAATGCACCTTGGTAGGGGGAACCCTAGGGAGAGCTACAGGATGGGAGGAGGTGCTGTCACCAAACAGGAAAGAGACCTAGTGGTTATCATATTTAATGCCCTTAAAGTACCAAAGCAGTGTACAAAAGCTGCAAGGAGGGCCAGTGACATGCTGGGGTGCATAGGCAGGAGGTATTACTAGTAGGAGATGGGGTGATGCCATTTTTATAAAACACTGGTAAGGACTCACCTGGAGAACTGCATGAAGTACTGGAGACCACATATGCGTAAGGACATTAACAAGGTGGAGGCTATCCAGAGAAGGGTGATAATGATGGTGCATGGCTAGCATCACAAAACATATGAGGCTAGACTAAGAGACCTCAATATAGAAACATTGAAGTTGACAGCAGATAAGGACCACAAGGCCCATCCAGTCTGCTCATTTCTTTTCTACCTTAAAAATGTGCCATCGGCCTTTGCTCTGTCAGTGGCCTATCTATTCATAGTCAATTGTATTGCTCCCTTATGCCTATCCCATGCCTGTTTGAAGCTCTGCACTGTATTCATAGCCACCACTTCTTGTGGTAAGCCATTCCATGCATCCACCACCCTTTCTGTGAAAAAGAATTTCCTCACATTCCTCCTTAATCAGCCCCCCTCTAATCTCATGCTGTATCCTCTTGTCCTGCTATTTTTCTTATATTTAAACATGTTAGACTCTTTCACCTTGTTAATGCCCTTAAGGTGTTTGAATGCCTCGATCATATCACCTCTCTTCCTCCTTTGCTCAAGGGTATGCATATTGAGCTCTGTTAATCTGTCCTCATATGTCTTCTGATGCAGTCCCTGCACCATTTTGGTTGCCATTCTCTGGACTGCCTCAATTTGGTTAATGTCCTTGTGAAGGTGTGGCTCAATACTGCACGCAGTACTCCAGGTGGGGCCTAACCAATGTCTTGTAAAGAGGATTATTACCTCCCTCTTGCAACTTGAGATACCCCTACTAATACACCCTAACACCCCTAGCCTACGCATCTGCTTTTAGAGGTCTGCTTGATGATTTCAGGTCATCAGTGATGATGATGCCCAAGTCTCTTTCTTCCTTTGTGACTGCTAGCAACTCCCCTCCCAGCCTATAGGTGGCTTCAGGGTTTCTCTTAGCTATGTGCATGATTTTGCACTTCTTTGCATTAAATCCTAGTTGCCACTCTTCTGACCATTTTGCTAGTTTATCCAGATCTCTTCTCATTCTGTCCAGCCCATCTGGATCATCTACTCTGTTGCAGATCTTGGTGTCATCTGCAAACAAACAAGCCTTACCCTCTAGTCCATCTGCAAGGTCAGTAATGAAGATATTAAAGAGGACTGGCCCCAGGACTGGTCCCTGAGGTACCCCACTTGTGACTTGCATCTCCTCTGACTGTATATCATTTACCACCACTCTCTGTTTTCTGCCCATCAACCAGTTTGCCACCTAGTTGACCAACTTCTGACCCACCGTGAGCCTACCCAGCTTGTTTATCAATCTTCTATGTGGAACAGTGTCAAAAGCTTTGCTGAAGTCAAGGTAGACAACATCAACTGTTCCCCCTTGGTCCACCATTCTGGTTACCCAGTCAAAGAAATCTATGAGATTAGTTTGACAGGACCTTCCTTTTGTAAACTCATGCTGTCTTGGATCCTGTGCTCCTATGGATTCCAGGTGTTGCACTATCCTTTCCTAAGGAGTGCCTCCATAATCTTGCCCACTACAGAGGTAAGACTGACTGGTCTGTAGTTCCTGCCTCCTCCCTGCTACCACTCTTGTGGAGCGGGATCACATGAGCCCTTCTCCAGTCTTATGGGACCTTTCCGTGCTCAGAGACTCACTAAACAGTTCTGCAAATGGCTCTGCTAGTTCCATCTTTAGCTCCTAAGTACACTGGGATGTATGCCATCAGGTCCCATTGTCTTATCCACCCTGAGCTTAGCAAGCTCTTGTAGGACCCTTTCTTTGTGAAGGGAGTAGTGCTCACCTCCCTCCCCCATGTCCATGATGTTGAGCTGTGGGCCCTGCCCTACCTTCTCTTCAGTAAATACTGAGCAAAAGTATCTATTTAGGATAGATGCCTTTACAGGGTCCTCCTCCTCACATGCTCCCTTTTCTCCATTAAGCTTAGCAATACCCCCTCTGGACTTTCTCCTTTCACTAATGTATCTATAGAAATTCTTGTCACCTTCTTTTACTGTTCGTGCTAGAGTTTCCTCAGTTTGGGACTTGCCTGCCTTACTGCCTTCCTTGCTTTCCTTAGGGCAGTTTGGTATGCCTCCCTATCTTCATCCCGCTGTGTTCCCTTATATTTCCTGAAGGCCATCCTTTTGGTTCTGACTTTTTCTGCTACTGTATTTGAGAACCAAAGTGGTTTCCTTCTTCTTTTGCACTTCCTTTTCTGTCTAACACAATGGGATGTTGCTTCAAGTATTGCATCCTTAATGCTAGCCCACTTTGCCTGTACCCCCTCACCTGTGTTTCTTTTTGCCAGAGCTAGCTTAATTCTGTTGGCATCTTATCAAAGTCAGCTCCTCTGAAGTCCCATATTTTTGCCTTGGAATGGGATGATTTCGATGTAGTAGCCAAAGTGAACCATACCATGTGATTGTCACTGGCTCCCAGGTGACCTTCTACCTGGAGATCTGTGATCCCTTCCTTGTTAGTCAGTACTAGATCTAGGATAGCCCTGTCTCTTGTGGGTTGCTGTACCAGTTGTTTGAGGCCCTCCCCCTGCAGAGAATCCACTATGTGTCTAGTTCTGGCAGATGTTCCTGCTGGTATTGACCAATCTGTATCCGGCATGTTGAAGTCTCCCATTATCAGAACCTCCCTTTAGCGGTCATGTTTTGTATATCTTCTAACAGTAATGTGTCTATGTCCTCCCCTGGTCTGGGGGCCTGTAGACAACCCCAGTTCTTATGGCTGTCCCATTTCCTGTTTCCAGGGTGACCCAGTTCTTCTGGCTCCTTATGTGTATTCTGAATTTCTGTAGCTTTGATATTTTCATTGACATACAGGGCCACTCCTCCCCCCCTTTTTGCACCTCAGTCTATTCTGAACAATACATAGCCAGGTACTGAAGTCTCCCAAGTGTAGTTACTGGTAAACCACGTCTCACTAATTGCTACTATGTCCAGTTTAGCCTCTGACATTATTGCCTGCAGGTCTGGGATCTTATTTCCCAGGCTGTGAGCATTTGTGTACATGATTTTCCATTGGCCAGATTTTGGTGTGTTAGCTGTTGGGTGAGGTTTGGCATTACCCCTGTGTGTTGTATGGGGAGACAAACCTTTTTTCTTACCTGGTGATGCAAATGAACTGCAAACATGCTGAATCCCTGTTTGACCACTAGCTGAGGGGGGAGGGGTGTTCTTCTCATTCGACGTATGGGGTGCTGCACCCCTCTCCCCATTTGCTAGTTTAAATATTCTGCAAAGACGTCAAATTTCTGCCCCAATGCACTGACTCCCTCCTTAGTCAGATGCAGTCCATCAAATTTAAAGAACTTTTGCTCCCAGAACTGTTGCCAGTTCCCTACAAATCTGTGTCCTTTTTCCTGGCACCAGCCCTTGAGCAACACGTTTAGCTCCCCTATCTCCCCTTCTCTGACCTTCCATCCGAATATGTTTTCACTGAAGGAAAGGAGGATATACCATGAGTACAGCAACTGAATAAGGGCAACAGGTTAAAATGGCAACTCATATTGGGTGCTATACTCTTGGGCTACCCTGCAAAGGTAGCAACTGTACACAGATGTGAGGGTAGTGGACGGTGTCAGAAGGGGGGATAGTGAGGGGAAGGGGAGGGACAATGAAGGGGTTTTGAGGGATGGGTGTGCCTGCTGCCACCGAGATAGGCTTGTGGTGTGGTGGTATGGGTGGATAACTCTGGTGCAGCAGGTACAGGGTTCTGGACCAGGTGTGCAGAAACTCAGCTGCTGCCTGCGGTACTTAAGTTTTGTGCAATATGGAATTTATCCCCCTGCCTGACTTGCATCTCGCTGGAGTTGATAATCTATATTCAGAGGGGTACGGAGGGGCACAGCACCCCCCAAACACTTTTTACCCTTTCTTGTGACATTTAAGTCTTTTGGTTTCCTGAATTTGTATATGATGCATATAATACCTTTCAATAAAGAAAATAAAAACTAAAATTTTCATTTATGATGTTTCTTTGAATTTAAAGCTGTAGTACAATGTGAAAAAAAAACGTGCTTTTTTGACAGTTTATTCTCTGTGCAGTGTACCTGGTACTCTTTCCCACCAGCATTGTACTATCACCCTGTAATTTGTTCAGTTATCCTATGTTTTTATTTACATTTCTGCTGCCTGCTGCATTGACAGCAGTAGTACTAAATAGCAGCCGCCACATTTTCTGTAGCACTACAACAGTCGTAATGGATCACTTTCTGGTTAGGTAGTACTGCTGCATTAAAATGTACAATAATTAAAAGTACATGCCTAACACAAGATAAATACCAACTAGCATGGGAAACTCCTATGAAATTAGAAAGTCCTACCTTATCTATAATGGCTGCAGAGTTCCAGGTGGACATCTCACACACTCTGGGTGGCTTCCACCATGAAGGTTATGCTAATGAGAGCTGCCAACTCTGACATTTGTTGGTAGTCCTCATTAGCACAACCTTTGTGATGGAAGCCATCCAGGTGAGTGAAATGTCCACCAAGGGCTCTATAGCCATTGTAGATGGAGCGGGTCTTTCTAACTAAAACCACCAGACAGCAGGTAAATAAAATAATTTGTTTTATGCTAAAAATCCTAATCGGGCATTTCTACAGCAGCTGCTACACTTGGGGCTGTATAGGAGTGTCCCTTTAAGAAAATTCTCACTCAGATAAAATGTCTTAATCTGTCATTTTGTTATTTAAATAAGTTAACTGCAATTCACATAATTTTGCTTACTAGTTATTCTGGGTATACAACATGGCAATATTTTATAGCCGAGTACAGCTACAACTTTGAAACTCTAGAAACTGACACACAGTTTAAGCAATAGTACCCGATGAAGTGAGCTTCTCCTGGTCTGTTATTGACGTGGAAGCTGTCAAAGGACACGAGTTGAAGCAAAGAACCTACCCTTTTCCAAGGTCAATAACTCCAGAAGATGCCCTACATTTCAGAGGGTAATACTGCTGTTGTAAAACGTTTTGGAAACTCACCTTTTGGTGCATTTTAAACAGTGTGAGTGGCTGGAGTGCATGCTTAGACAATATGCTTACATTCGCAGACCCTTCTGTGAAGTTGCCTTCTTGCATAGCCAGGTAGCACACTAAGATATTCAATCCAATGCTCTAGGTATATGATGAGAATTATTTAACCTTTTTGGTTGCTGAAAGCACTTTGCCTTTGGACTTTTGCCTTAACCTTCAGAGTTGCACAACTCCCCCCCCCCACCAACCTTGTCCCCATAAATGCATGGTCTGCCCAATATTTCTAAAGTGACTATCTCCTACTGGGTATTGCTTTCCAGTTCAAAGAAATGGAAATAGAAGTCTGTGAACCATGCTTAGTTTAAATATATGCTGTAATTTTTATTTTTGTATTATCTTTTAAATGTTCCCTCACCCACAGTGTAGTTTACAACTGCAGCACTAGTACCAGTGGGGAAATGTTGTCTTTGGGCAGCTGAGAGCTCACAATGAGGTGAGGCCAAAGTATCTTTCTAAGGAAGTGACCCACTGCATTGTGTGGCCTTGGCTGCCCAGACAACAGTTCCCCACCAGTGACAGCACTGCAAATGTAAACACAGCTTTGGGGGAAGGGAGCATAAAGAACTGCTGATGCCTCAAAACTTTGAAAAACATACTGTGTGGGTGCAATTCAGCTGGCATTCTGTATATATTCTATAGAGTTCTCCTGTTCATTGTTTATTACTGAGAACATCTGCATGAACACATGGGCCCAGATATTCAAACTGTGCCAGGCTGTGGTACAAGCTTGGGTGCAGCTCAACTTGGCTGCACAGGGGCGTGGACTATGCAATATTCAAAGGAGCTGTGCCAATGCTCAGCAGCTTTGAATATCGAACCCTGGCCACCCCCACTGTGCATGGTGCAGTGGCACTGCACCAGCGCAAGTGGCCAGAGTAAAGCATGGAGATGCGCTATCGCAAGTGCCATTGCGCCATTCACAGCACCAGCGATATTCAAAAGATGACATGCAAATGGCACCATAATTTATGCAAGTCGCACATAGGTCCATTTGCATGTCATTATGGCCCCATTTGCATGCAGGGTGTGCTGATCCCCGACGACTTGCGCCTGGCACCCTGCCAGGCAGCAGCCATTGGGGACCAACACCCCCTGCAGCCCGATCGCGGGCATCTGTCTAAAAAAAGAAGATTTATTTCACTATCCCTGGTGGTCCAGTGGACTGCTGCTCATCTGATCTCAGGCATCTGTCTAATAAAGGAAGATTTATTTCACTATCCCTGATGGTCCAGTGGACTGCACTCTGCCCAATCACGGGCATTTGTAGTAATAAAAGAAACCCCCCAAATCCAATATCCCTGGTTGTCTAGAGGTACCACCCTCCCCAACCGCCCACTGAGCCCCACCACCCATCCCGGTCAGCTGGTGGGCAGCAGCACCACCGCCTGCCACCCACCTGCCGCCGACTGACGGCTCAGTAGGGCTGCACACACTGGTTCACCAATGGGCGGCAGCCCTACTGAGCTGTCAGTCAGTGTGGTGGGGCTGCAGGCAGGTGGGGTGCTGCCACCAACCGGCTGACTGGGAGGGAGAGGGTGGTGTGGCTCAGTGGGCGGGTGGGGAAGGGGGTACCACTAGACCACCAGGGATATTGGATGCGGGGGTTTCTTTTATTACTACAGATGCCCGCAATCAGGCAGAGTGCAGTCCACTGGATCACCAGGGATATTGGATTGTGGGGGTTCTTTTATTACTGCAGATGCCTGCAATCAGGCAGAGTGCAGTCCACTGGACCACCAGGGATATTGGATGACATCTTATTTTACAAATGCCCACAATCGGCATGGGGGAGTACCACCAGGTGCAGTTGGAACTCGGGTGGCCACCCACAGGTGGCAGCGGCTGTGTTGCACCCCGCAATGTGGCAGCTCACCTGTGGGTGACCATCAGTTGTTCCGTCTTTTTTGGCTTAACTTTGTGCTGGCGCAGGTAGGGGTTGTGCATGCAAGGCTCTGCATGTCCTGGGCTGAATATCGGGCTGTGCAGGTTATGCATGGGAATGTCCTTCTACCTGTTCCTGCATACATTACTGATGCACTCCAGCGCATCGGCATTTGTGCCGCACACTTTTTCCTTTTGAATATCATGCCGGGGCACATCAGTGTGTTGTGCATGGTGCAACCCTTTTGAATATCTGAGCCATGATCTTTATTTCTTAAGAGTTCATCTACCTCTACAGCTGACTCCCTACTTCAACTCATAATCCTCTGTTGTGGCATAACAAACTGTTGTCATGGGAGAAATGGTGATGTCAAATCAGTGCACTACGACCTCGGGTAGGGAGAAAGTAGCAGGAATAGATGATTAAGGAGCAAAGATCCAGTTGTCATGCAGCTGACCTCAGTAATAAATAATGAGGAGGAAACATACAGAATTAATGTGAAATACAATCTGAACTGTATATAAGTATTGTTTTTTTAAAGTTCTACTGAAGGCATCAGCTGCTATTTAAAAGGTAAAAAAAATCCAGTATTTTTTTAGGGGTCCCAGGCTTTCCTTTTCAATTTCTTTGAGTTGAAAAGCAGTAGCCAATAGGAGATAGCCAAACTTAAAGTAAGCAATAACCCACTACAGACTGTGGGTGAATTACATATGAACATACAAAGAAGCCAGCAGAAGAAACCCATTTGGTCTGTCAAAGTCTGCTTGTATTGCAGGGTCCACAGCTTGAGCTAATGCCCCTGCCCTCCCTCCCCACTCCTCCCATTCTCCCTACCCATGATTCTTACTTTCCCCTTATGCCTATCCCAGCCTCTCTTAAAGTTACCCACTGTCTTCAATGAGATGACCTCTTCCAGCAGCGCATTCCCAGTGTCCACCACCCTGCTGTGGAAGTGTACCTGACCTCCTCTTAGCTTCCCATCCTCCAGCTTAAGACTGTGCCCCTCATGTTATGGTTGCCACTCAGATTAAAGAAACTCTCCTTATCAACCTTATTTATCCCTTTCAAGTACTTGAAGGTCCCAGTCATGTCCCCCCCCCCGTCTTCCAGGGCATACATGTTCAGTGCCCTTAACCTCTCCTTGTATGCCTTGCCCTACTGACCAGCTATCATCTTTTTAGCCTTCCTCTGGACCTTCTCCAGCAGGTTAATGTCCTTTTTGAGGTGTGGGCACCAGTACTGAACTCCATATTCTAGATGCGGCCTTACCAGTGACCTGTACAAGGACAGTACAACCTCCTCTCTCCTACTACTAATCCCCCTAGCTATGCATCCCAGTGTCTTGTTTGCCTTTGCTGCTGCTTTCTTTAATTGTGTGGAGTGCATCAGGTCACTAGTGATCATCACTCCTAGGTCCTTCTCCTCCTCGGATGCAGATACTCAGACTCCACCCAGGTAGCACTCTGTCTTGGAATTCTTGGCTCCAAGATGTATAACTTTGCATTTATTGGCATTAATGCCAAGCTGCCAGATCCTGGACCTCCTCTCCAGCTTTTCCAGATCTTCCTGGAGGTCCGGTATCCGTTCAGCTTTGTCCACTCTCCCACAGAGCTTGGTGTCATCTGTGAATAGGCACATTTTTCCCTTAATGCTATCCCCAAGGTCATTGATGAAGACATTGAACAACACCAGCCCCAGCACCAAGCCCAGTGGGGCCCCACTGGTTACTTCTCTAGTGCCATATAACTCTTTCCCCACAACCACCCTCTGGGTTCTGTCCATCAGCAAGTTTTTCACCCATCTAGCCATTGTTTCCCAATCTACAAGATCCACCAACTTCCTGATCAACCTTAAATCAAGATAGAAGATGTCTACCGCTTGGCCCCTGTCTACTGTTTTAACTCTTTGTGTCCAAGCCACCGCCTGGAGTAGTCAGATCAATTTCCTTAGTGTCTCCAAGGACGACTCCAG
This sequence comes from Neoceratodus forsteri, assembly GCA_016271365.2. Taxonomy (NCBI): domain Eukaryota; kingdom Metazoa; phylum Chordata; order Ceratodontiformes; family Ceratodontidae; genus Neoceratodus; species Neoceratodus forsteri. Next base: position 1,027,488,712 of record CM028129.1, read on the forward strand.
ACATCAGCTGAATGGTCCCTGTGTACCCTTGCGACGTCTGGAGACGTCGGTAAAATATTTTAATGTCACTTGCCAGCCAATCCAGACATGGCTTATAAACCCTCTTTAGATGATACTTTACATGTTAAGCCTCTTAGGATTGGCTGGCAAGTGTAGGGGTCCTATTTGAAAATCTCGAGAAAACCCTGTTTGTATTGCTGGCATCCTCACTTTCCTACTGGCATTGCGCTACTGCAGTCTTCGGTGTTTGAATCAGCAGTCTTTGAATATCTGTGCGAACCCAATTTCACCCAACAGTCAGTTTCAGTTTTGTGATATTTTTAAATACTTTAATTTAGTTGCAATGCAGTGTTATGGTTGCTATGCTATCAGGGTGCTCCATCCCACCTTCAAACATCAGGTACCATCATACCTGCAGCTTGCTGTTTGCAAAAGACATGTGATGTAAACTGAATGCCATTTTGTGTTGTTGACGGGCATTGGGGGGTTGGGGGAGGTACCACTACACACCGCTGAGAATGCTGTCAGATTTGTTAGTGGATACCATAGGTGTGGTGACCGCAGACCACCAAGGAATCCATTCTGTGGGATGGTGCCATATGTTTGACAGTTGGATGGAGGACCCTGATAGCATAGTAACCATTTTGTGTGCTGGTGTCTGGTCTCGGGGGGGGGGACCAGACAACAGGCATTGCTGTTTGTGGGATGGTGGCGGGTGATGCAAGGCCCAGCATCATCCAACAAAGAGTAGTACTTGTTTTCTGGGTGCCCCCCCGAGACCAGATGCCAGCACACAAAATGGTTGCTATGCTGTTAGGGTGCTCCATCTCACCTTCAAACATTAGGCACCATCACACAAAATGGATTCCCTTGAGTCTCGTGGTCTCTGACCTGCGGCTAGCTGTTTGCAAAAGAGATGTGATGTAAACTGAATGCCATTTTGTATTGTTGCCGGGCATTGGGGGGTGGAGGGAGGTACCACTACACACTGTTGAGAATGCTGTCTGATTTGTTGGTGTATACATGGGAATTCTTTTCTTGTGATGGCGCTCTGTGTTTGCTAGTTGGAGGGAGGTCCCTGACACAAGGGAATGCATTGCACAGGATGGATTCCCTGGTGTGAGTGTCCTGACCTCCACCTTCAAACACACAGCTGCTTTACATAACAAGGATTCCATGGCTTGTGGGCCACCACCCCTCCAAAATGTTAAACATCCTGCGGTGTGTCTTTTATTGTACCGGGTAACTGAGCATAGTATGTGAAACATATGTTGGATGCAGCAGGTTTGTGTGGCTCGCAGTGCAAAGATATGGCTTTATTTTTCTATTGTAGAGACCTTGCGTGACTGCGAGAGATCATTGCAACCACTGGAGATTGTTATAACCTCGATCATTATAACCTCCAGAAAGACCATCCCGAAACAGTCTCAGAACCTTGTAAAGAGTGCAGAGCAATCAAAGTGGAGAATATGGAGAATGTGTACAATAACGACCTGCTGTGCTTGTTTGATAGTGCTAGTGAAAATGAGGCAGATGACTTTCTAGGGTTTGGCAGTTCTGATGATTCCAACATCCAGGTGGACTTGATGCGCCTGATGCCTTTGAGTACACCAGATAGTGAATTCAGTGAAGAATATGATCTGCACCTGGCCACGTTGTGCCGGAAGAGGCACTCATCGAAGAGCGAAGAGGATGATGTTCAACTAGCCAAGCTACAGCAGCAGAGCAACTACACGGATAGTGAAGATGATCTCCCTTTGGCTAGACTGCAGTGTGCATGTAGCCCTGTTGAAGTGGATGCTGCTGAAGAACATGAGCAACTTTCAACACATCTTGATGCGGCTCACAATGATGGTTGGACACGTCTGCTCCAGCCAGTGCATGTTGAAGACTTCAAGGAGCCTGTGGGTCTGGCCACAGTGATGGGAGCAGAGAAGACTGCCATGGATTTCATGAACCTTACATTTCCACCGATACTCTACGAACTGATAGCTGAGGAGACAAACTGGTACAGTGCCCGTAAGCAGGCAGAAGCAAATAAAGTGGACACCCAATGGACTCCGGTGATGGTGTGTGACATAAAATTTTTTTTGGAATACGGCTATACATGTCTATTATGAAGGCGCCACACTACCGTATGTACTGGGGGAAGCACCATCTCTATGGACGTTGTCCGATTTCAAAGGTGATGACCCATGAGCGTTATGAGAAGATTACGCAGTATCTACATGCCAATGATAGCACACTAAATCCACCCAGAGGATCAGAAAATCAAGACAAACTTCATCATGTGCGCCCCATCCTGGAGCATGTTCGGATGGCCTGCAAGATGGAGTACCACCTACACCGAGAAGTGTCAATCGATGAGGCCATGGTAGGATTCAGAGGACAGCTCTCATTCAAGCAGTATATGCGAAGCAAGCCGCAATGGTATAGAATAAAGGTGTGGGTTCTTGCAGATCCTTACAATGGTTATGTGTCAGACTTCCAAGTCTACACAGGAAAGGTTGCTGGCACTGTGGAAGTGGGTCCTGGAGAGAGGGTGGTGACAGACTTGACTAAAGATCTGCGTGGCAAAAGACACCCTGTGTATTGTGATAATTTTTTCACATCGGTTCACCTGGCAAAAGAACTTTTGAATGTTGGCTTGTGTGCATGTGGCACAATGCGTACCAACAGGGTTGGGTGGCCTGCAGAATTTAAAGTAGCAATGAAGAAGAAAGTCCATGGTCATTGCGAACAGCTACAGGATGGATCACTTGTTGCCACAGCTTGGAAAGACAACAATCCTGTTTTCCTTCTCTCAACACAACATGACCCGACCTTACCAGCAACATCTGTGACCAGGCGACAAAGAAATGGCACTATAGTATCCATTCCCTGTCCTGAAGTGCTGAAGCAGTATAACATGCATATGAATGGGATGGATGTCACTGACCAGCTTTGGGGCCAGTACCACAGTGACAGAAAATTGAAGAAGTGGTGGATATATCTTTTCTGTTTTTTGTGGGACATGGCATTGGCAAATGCTTTTACTTTGTTTCGAGAGAGTGTGCATCATGTTCAACAATCCAAGTCGGGGAGGGTGAACAAACATAGGCATCTAAATTTTCGCATTGCACTCTCGGAGCATCTGCTGGAAGGGTACACCAATAGGAGACAAAGTACCCCAGTTGCTGTAACTGAGCAGGATCCTACTTCAGCTGGACCACACTACCTGGTGAAAGTGAAGAAGGGTAGGTGCAGAAATTGTTCACTGAAAAAGAAGCAAGCTGAACCATCATATATATGCTGCACCTGCAATATACACCTCTGTGTTGATTGCTTTCCAGAGTATCACAACTACAGATAATGAGGATCACACTAGTAACACAAAAGACTTGCCCCAATAGTCCCTCTGCAGCTTCTCTGAGTGTACATGATGAGGAGCTGCAGGGGAAGCAGACAATGTTACCAGCAAGAGTTTGCGAGACAGACTGGCGAGCGAGCAGAGAGAGAGAGAGAGAGAGACCGTCGACCAAGAAAGAGAGAGAGAGACCATCGACCGAGAGAGAGAGAGAGAGAGAGAGAGAGACCATCGACCAAGAGAGAGAGAGACAGAGAGACCGTTGACCGATAGAGAGAGACCATTAACCGAGAGAGAGAGACCGTTGACCGAGAGAGAGAGAGAGTCTGTCGACCGAGAGAGAAAGAGAGAGAGAGAGTGAGAGAGACCGTCAACTGAAAGAGAGAGAGAGAGAGAAAGACCATCGACTGAGAGAGTGAGAGAGAGAGACCGTCAACTGAGAGAGAGAGAGAGAGACAGAGAAAGAGACCATCAACCAAGAAAGAGAGAGAGAGAGACCGTCGACCAAGAGAGAGAGACCGTCGACCGAGAGAGAGAGACTGTCGACTGAGAGAGAGAGAGACAGAGAGAGACCAATGACTGAGAGAGAGAGAGAGAGAGAGACTGTCGACTGAGAGAGAGAGAGACCATGACCGAGAGAGAGAGAGAGAGAGAGAGAGAGAGAGAGACCGTTGAGAGAGAGAAACTAGGTTAGGTCCATTGGTGTCTCATTCATAATGCAGTGACATGCCAGTCATTGAATGTGTTGCGCCAAATGAAAATGAAAAAGACTGAGCTACAAGAGGACTGGTGAGTGAAAGTAAAGGGGAAAAGTGACGGAAACGTTACTTTGGAGTTGAAGGTTGGTGAAAGAAAAGTGGGTGTGTTCAGAAAGAGTTGCGAGTGTGGCTTCACACAGCGGATGACAGTGTGAGGATTATTTCACTCACCAGACCAAGGGGGCCAATTGAAAGTGCTAGTGGAGGGCTGAAACTTGCATTTCTTTGGGAGTCAGCCATCACCTCGTTATAACTGAAGTACTTTCTTTTCCTTTTGTTCAGTCCGGAACTGTTGTCACCTGCCGTTATGTGTGATGAGCATAGCAGCACTCTGCCTGACTGCGCACATATCTGTAATGGCCACCCACCACATCATGTGTTAGTGTACTGACAGTGCTTTCATTGAGCGATCGCAATGATGATGTGGTGATGTGGTGCCATGGGGTTGATGTGTTGGTTGGCAGACAGAGAATTGTTCTGACTGAAAGGATCAAAAAGAATACAAGACAAAACTTCAGAAATAAGAGTGACAAGTGACTATGCCAGTGTGCCTGTTTGACTCCAGTACCACTTTCAGTATAATTTATGTGGAGTGGAGGTTTTAGCTCAGTATTTTTTATTTTCATTTGGCTGCCACATTGGCTGTTCGGTGTTTCGCGCTGTCCATTGTGACACCAAGAGGTGTCGGTGTGGCTGAGTTGGTAGCTCATGCAACTCTGGGCCAGAGGGTCGTGGGTTTTCGTCCCACACTGGGATTGGACTTGCACTTAAAAACGATCACTCTTCGAGTGCAGTATTGGGGGGGCGGGGTGCAGTGCTGCTAAGATGTGCCATCGTTCAGATGAGACGGTAAACAGAGGTCCCTTCTACCCATCATGGTGGGTGTCCAGGTGGAAGTAAAAGAACCCAGTGCACTCTTTGCAGAGAGTCAGGAACATTCCCGGAGTCACGCCAACAGTCCCCTTCCCATAAAACTAGTTCATGCAATTGTCCAGGCTGTAGATGGGTAAGGTGCCATATGGCCACCACTACACATTCAGTCACTTCACTACCAGTCTAACATTGCTTGTAAAGCACTTTGGGATACACTGTGTATGAAAAGCACTATATAAATGCTGATTCTTCTCTCTTTGTGCGTGGGGCTGAATATGTGGTTGATGCAAAGTCCTGCCCAGGGAGGATAGAAACTGGAAGACACCAAATAGACCATGTTCCCAATCACCTATGGCTACAGCAGCTGCCATGGATGGAGTGGAGATGCACACAGAGGTGGTGGTCGGTGCATAGTGGAGCATGACCGTGAAACTGTGGAGGAGAAAGAGCACTGGACTTGATGGACACCTTGGCAAATTGGCTGTTCTGTGTTTTGCACTGTCCTTTGCACTGCACATTGGTTGAAACAAAGCCCTACCCTACCCAGGGAAGAAAGAAGAATGGAAGAAAATATGAAGACGTGCAAGATGGAGCATCACTTTCAGCTACAGCTACTGCAGTGCATGCAGTGGAGAGACCTGCAGAGGTGGTGGTCCTGCATTTATGCGAAGGTGGCAGTTGAGTGGAACACAGCGAGTGAACAGCAGAGGACCACAGAAGATGACACATTTGCCACACAGGACTACAGTAGCACAGTTAGAGGACTTTGTAAAGGCAAATATCTGACACAGACTACAGACAATTGGTTGTAACTAACTTTTTATTTTCTCATCACAGGACGGCAAAGACAGCAGGGTAGAGGTAGGACATTTTTTTCTTTTTCCTTTTATAAAAATGACACAGGCAACAGTGGGGAGGATGAAAATACTTTATTTACAGAAGGATGACACAGACGAGAGGATGGAACTACTTTATTTACAGAAACATGACAGACAACAGAGGAGAGGTTGGAACGACACCAGGTGAGGATGTTGAAAGCGCTTCAGTGCAATGACATCATCATGGGACGCCATCTGAAAAGGTAAGAAAAATGAAATTGTGGTGATTGCAATAATTTTGTCGACATAACATTTGTTGACGTTCTGTTTTCTGTGTTGCGACTTGTGGGCATTGTAGCGAATAACATGGGTGTCGCCGTGCACATACTTGTATGTGTTGTGATGTGCTCATTCTTACACGTGGGTGTATGAAAGAGTGTGCCGCCGTGCACCTTCTGATATTTGGGACTAAACTGTGTTGAATGTCATTGCATATGTTGGTGTGATAGGCAGACATGAAAGACTGGTCCTTTGTACCAAAGGACTAAATGGGTACATGATGGCTAGGGGTGTGATGCAGAATATATCTGAATGCTTGGCAAGTGAGCTGGTGGAATAGCATGAACGAATGATGGAGCTTAGCGATGACATGAATGAGTTGTCTGAGTTCACTTGCAATGAGTTCAGATCTAGTCTGTATCATACACCTTGCCATTACAGTGCTTTCATACAACAGGAGTGTTTTGTACTGGGTTTTGGTAGTAATCAGTAATATATGGAGAATTACAGTGTGATATGTGGAGATATCTGGAGACATTGCGACATCTGGAGTTTTCATACTGCAGTGAGAATACTTTTTCTGCTCACTTCTATTGTGTAATAACTGCTTTTAGTTTCAGAAAACTGAATTTGTTTTTCCAGTAGTACAAAAAAATTGATTATAACTGAATGCTTGGACCTGTTAGCAAGGTTATTTGGGCTGAAGAAGTTATCTGATGCTTTGTCTTTTGCATATAAATGAAAAGTTATGCACATTTGTTTGAGGTGCTGTGTGTGTGCGTGAGAGTGTGTGTGTGTGTGTGTGTGTCTGACAGTTGTCTGTCAAGAGTCACCTAAGCAGCTTGAATAAAATGCACTTTTTTGCCACTTCAGCGGGTATAAAAAAAAATGTATATATTACAATTGATTGCGTAGCACCGTTGGAAAGGCAATTTAATGCTAAACAACTTTCATGCTGATACTTTGTGTGTATCATGTATACTTTAGGGGCTATTTACATTTGTTTATGGTATGGTGTGAATGGCTAACATTTTTTCCATCAAGAATCACCTAAGCAGCTTTAATAAAATGCACTTTTTTGACACTTCAGCAGGCATAAAAAAATACCGTATTGATTACAATTGATCGCATAGCATCGCTGGAAAGGCAATTTTGTGCTGATCATCTTTCATGCTGATACTTTGTGTGTATCATGTATACTTTTGGAGTTATGTGCATTTGTTTCTGATATGGTGTGTGTGGTTGAGACTCATCCCTCAAATTCTAACCAAACCACCTTGACAAAAATGGGGAAAAATTATGTTTCATAGTAAAAAGATATCTTTTTTTAACAAACATAATAGTAAAACACCATGCAATGTATGGATGCTTATTTTTGTGTTGATATTTGACATATTTTCCAATAAAAAATGGCTTATGTTGCCTTTTTTTCGTGATTTTTTTTTTACGGTTTCGGTTAGCATAGAAAAAAGTAAATTACTTATTACTACATGCATACCACCATTGGAAAGGCAATCTTGTGCTGAATAACTCTGCCACTCATACTTTGTGTCTAGCATGTACGGTTATTGAGCTATTAGCATTTGTTTGTGACATGCTAACTATGGCTTGATTTGCTTAGAAAAGCCCAGGAGTCACTGTTAAAAGTATAAAGGAGATCCAGGAGACAAGTGGTGTAATCTGAGAGTGAGCCTGTCGAGGAAATGAGTTAATGGCACAGTCAAAGAAGTTAATCAGATTTGTTTGGCAGGATCTCCCCACCTAAGAACCCATGCTGCCTTTCATCCTGGAGACCATGTTCCTCTAGATATTCCACCAACCCTTTCTTTAGAATGGTCTTCATGAGCTTGCCCACAATGGAGAATTGGGGCACTAAAGAGCAGCTTCCTAGTAGCTGCCTATCCAGGCCCGTTCGATTCCTTACCTGACTGGAATTGAGCTACTGATGTTTGGCATAAAAACTCCATCAATTCGCAAAGTTACTGTATATCCCTTCAAATTTTGGAAATCGTGATGGTGCCGAAAAAAAGACTGACTTCTCGGTTAGATAAACACGCCCCCATGTCGGCCCATGCAGCATTGTTTTGTGATGTCACAAAACAAAGGCTGTGGGAGCACGCCCCATTCAGTTCTGTGGGGCTGGTATTTTCTAATATACTTGAACCCTTTAGTGTTGGAATTTTTTCATATCAAAGCGATCGATCGATCGACTAATAGGGATCCTATTAGTCAATCAATTGCTTAGACATGAAAAATCCCCAACACTAATGGGTTTACATATATTAGAAAATACCAGCCCCATAAAACTGAATGGGGTACACTCCCGCAGCCTTCAATTCGTGACATCACAAAACAGTGCTGCGTGGGCCTACGTGGGATGTGTTTGTCTAACCGGGAAATTTGTCTTTTTTTCAGCACCATTATGATTTCCTGAATTACGAGGGATATAACTTTGCAAATTTAAGGAGTTTTTATGCCAAATGTCAGTAGCTTGATTCCAGTTAGGTAAGGAATCAAATGAGCTAGGGGACAGTAGCACTGCTGAAAGTAAGAACCTGCTCTTTAATGCATGCCCTGGGTGCACTGTGAGGCATGAGGGTAAAGCCAGAGTGCTCTCCAGCCACCAGTGAACTCCAATAAATTTCCCTCTTTTCATGATGGTGGAATAGTAAAAGAACAGTTTAGAGATGTCAAACTCTGCATCACCAACCACCTAGCAAGTGAAAGTTTACATTTAGCACCATTACAGGTTAACATCCTAGCAGAGATAAGAGATCTCTTACTGGGTTCCTGTGGAGCCTGGGATAATGGGGTCTCAGGAGACTATCCAGTTGTATCTGTGAAACAAAAACAGCAATGGGGTCACAAAGGATCTGCAGCTCTTTATGAACTAACAATGACAAACAATGTAGGATAAACAAAAAACAATACTTACCTGATACATGCAGTCAGTGTCCTCCTTCACCCAGTCAGCATCCTGTCAGACCTGTGGACATATAAGGGAAAATGGGTCAATAAGAAGAATAAAAATACTGATCAGCTGGCTCAGTTGGGAAAGACTTATAATGGTTAAAAAAAAGTGTGTTGTGTGTTGGGGGAAGGGGAACACAGACTGGTACCTCACCATCGAACTGGGTTTTAGAATGGACTCTGTCACTCAGGAGCCATCATGCAGGACAGTCAGTACCCTCAGAACTGATTTTCTCTTAGGGGTTGGGGGCCACTGTACTCCAGCAATCAACTGACACAGGCCAGGATGAAGACACCAGCTGTTATCCTTCTTGCACCATTGACAGGGCTCTGGACTGCCAAACTGCTAAAGCTTCTTGGGATGGGTTGTCATAACTAATGAGAGGAATCACCCTTCCCCCTCTGCATTCCCCCCACAGAGGGAGTGGCTGTACCAAAGGTCCAAATTTAGTCCATGGGATGGTGGATGATGTAGCTACATGGCTGATGGCAGTATGGCACTTCTCCATGGTGTTGGACCTGCTCTGACTGTGACTTCATGCAGGCATCTGCTATTTTTCCCCAATTTTCATGCCAGCCCACCTCATGCAACAGTGCATAGTCTTGTCAGACCTCACCATGTGTGCAGATCCATGTATCATTGAACTCTAGCAGTCTACCACCAGAAAAAAATGAGAAGAGCCAACATGCCCGTCACTTTCACCAACATGGGCATTCTATTCTCTGCGCCCAAGCAAAAAACAGAAGACTCTTCCATCGTACCAACATGAGTAGTTCAACATCCTACCAGTATGGTCAGCCTCCCTCTCCTTCAAATAAAACTAACAGCCAGCTTCCCTTAACTCCACAGTCTCCCTCCCAACAATGCCTCCCCTTTCACCAGCACAGCCAGCTACCTCAACCACACAGCCAGCTCCTTTCTCACCCACATTACACTGCTCTTTTCTCATACATGTGCTTGCCCAGGTCACTATACACAGTCACTTCCATGGACAAAGTCCAACTGCACATCTGGCTAGCCTCCCCCTCAAATATGGACTGTACCCTAAAACACCACCGGGACCACCTTACTGACCACATATCCAGAGTACACACCCTCCATTAGCAAAGCACTCCTTACTGGCACACTACATAAGATCAACACCATTCAGCCAGCTCCCCTCCAAGTATAGACCAAACCCCCACCACCAGCATAATAATCTAGCAGCCCCCAAGCAAAATAAGTCACATGTCTCGATGTCCAAATCAGCTGTACCACCAACCATAGTGAATCAACTTGCTGTACATTACCCTTCCCCCCACTAACCACCACCAAATCACAATAGTGGTACCTCTAACACCTCATAGAACTGTTTGTCTTACATTCTGGAACACTTGCCTATGCAACTGGATGTAGTAGGCAGGCAGCAATCTCCCTTAAAGTTCCTTGCCCATTAGATCCTGCCAAATATGCAGGCAGAAAATGCTGGAAGACACAAAATAAGAAATGTGTTGCACTATGGCTGGCAGCAATCACAGAATAATAGCCCCAGTAAGCAGACACCCAACACAAATATAAACAAACTGGCCAGATGAATTTCTTAAGCCCCCAAACACCTCACAACACAATATAATATACATTATATAGACAGCCCTGGCACAGAAAACTGCTGTAGGCTTTCCTTTTTAAGTATTTGTTTGCAGCTTTATGTCCAGGGCCATACTGCAAATGTGACTTTCAAAAAAAATTACCCCTGCAAGATTTGTTTCCACTTTGTATACAGCATCAGCAGCCTTACACCCCCATGCCACAACACAACCCTGCAGACAAACGGTGAGCTTCCCATTTTCTTAAAGTTCAAACTGGCACAGGTTTTAAAAGGAAAACTGCAGTAAATGATCAACCTTTTAATGTGTGTTGGCAATAGGGTTACCACCTTTTCAGAAGCCCAAAGTAGGTTATTTCTTACTGAAACATGATTTTTCGCAGGACAATCTGTGACCTCAGCCGAAGCAACATACGTGTTTTCTCTAATAATCAGAATCGAGACTAAATATTGCAGTTTTTTAGTTGTTTCTTTTTCTTTTCAGATGTTTTAGCTAAGGTATTATTATTTTCTGCAACATTTTGGGAAAGCTAGAAAATATTTTTTCTACTGAACGGTCAGGACATGTATTTTTTCATGTGATTTTGTGGGACACAGCTGCCCGAATCAGGATTGTCCTGTGAATATCAGGACAGGTGGTAACCCTACTCTGCAGTGTTGCAGACAGATAAGGCAAAGCAGGGTTGCGGTGGGCCTGACATTCTTTTTGTAAAGGAGAAGTCTCTTGTGCACTCTAGGAGTTTGTTTTCCTCACCTGATCAGCTGCGATTGTTCCTGGAGGTCTCGCTTGTTATATACTGTGTTTAATAATAAATCAGTTGATTGGTAAAGTGTTTATTAATAAAATAAATAAATATGCAGTCTGCCATCCATTTGAGCCTGAAGAGGTCCTTTTCATAGTGTCATCACAGCAACAGTCCTCTGGTGTCACACTGAATAATGTCCCACATTGTGCAACTACTGTTAACATTGGTTCCACCTGTCAGTAAATGGGGACAGAAATAAGTGACACACACATTCATTCCAAGGGGTAGTGCAATGTGTCAGAGTGCTGCAGATCCTCCAACTGTACCAGTTTTGCTGGTACAATACAGTTTTTTAAATATTGGTAGTTGGTACCATATCCCGAGTCTTCTGTACCATTTACCGAATTTGGGGAAAACTAGGAGGCTTTTCTGCAAAATTATTCATTTTGGAGCCAAGAAGCTGCAGCGCTGACTAGACTGCCGCTAAGCAGCAAGCACAGTCCCAGTTTGCTCCTTGCATTGTGCAGAGTGAGAGAGAGAGTAATTTGCTGGCACGTTACTACTAGGTGTCCTGCAGAGGGCACCTTCCATCGCATGACAGTTCCTGACTTCACGTCTGCTGCTGACACTCTGATCTCCTTAGCTCGCTGCTACCATGCTAGTCAAGTGCTGCTGATGAAAGAGAGCCACTGGCAGGAGAACGAGCAGCCCTGATTGGTTAATTGCCTTGTGTATCCCGCATGCAGCACTGAGGTGTCACTGAGTAGAGGAGTGCAGTGAATGAGTAGTAGACAAGAATTAGCCAGTCGCGGTAGGGTAAATCTGTATAGTTGGGATTTTGGGAATTGTTTTGGCAGGCTCTGACACTGTTTCAGATGCAGCTCTGAGTTGGAGATCATCCGCTTAATTAAATTCATCTCCTTCGATTGTCACCTCTCGCTCCGCGACTGTCCTCCTGTGTTGTGTGCAGCCTGGTAGTGGTGTCCCGAACTGTCCGTCGGTGAAGAGAAGATTCAAGGTCTCACCCCACTGCTGTCTGGGCTAGATAGCTGTTTAAGCAGTAAAAGTAGATAGAAACACCAGCTGACTGTGTTTAATTTCAGTCAAAAAAAGCAAATAAAAAGCAGCAGATCACTGCAGACCAGAACTGTGCACTTGGAGGGACAAAGAGAAGCCGAGAACGTGACAACTCGTTAAGTACTACCTAAAATATAAGCAAATAATATAATCTGAAAAGGCTTCCTGTGTGCTGTGCCCTGACTCACCCCACCACATCATCCAGGGCACACAGCAACATTCTTTGGAGGGGGAGAACCAGGGATGGTCTCAGCACTGATTGGTGGACACTGTTGCTTGCAAGTGGTGGGGGCAGCCACTGCAGTCAGGACAGACACTCCTCCTGCAGAATGCTGGATGGGTCTAGTGCTGCTTGCTGGTGGGGGGGATGGGGGCCATGTGTAGCCCTTCTCCTGTTATAAAATTACCTACTTGGGGCCCTAACATCAGCTGTGGTACTATGGCTCCTTGGGAGCCAACTGATACAGCTCCTTGTTATTTACTGTCTGCCTTCTGCAGGTTTTATATTTAAGCAGTATACCCCAATAGGGTGTGGGTATACTGGTGGATTTACCATGGCTGGTGTGGTTCTGTCAAGAGGAGCAGCTTCGTGACTTAACCACACCAGGAGTGATAAACTCACCAGTATACCCACACCCTGTTGGGGTATATTGATATTATAAAATAGTTCCATTTTTTTATACTGAAAAAATAGTAAAGAAAGTTTCTTTTATATTTTTATGCAATTTTTGGGTGATTTTATTGCTCCGCCAGAAGTACTGCTGGGTTCTGGGGCTGTGGAGTATTGCTTTGTGCTTGGCTTCGTAGGGCAGTATGGTTTCATTTTGGGGGGGATGACTAAGAAGTGTTTGAATGTGGACCTAGATTGTTTTTTTTGGTTGTGTTCTGGCTGCTTTTTGATATATGAGCCTGGACAGGATTCAGATTTGTTGCTCGTTTGTTTTTGTTTTTTTAGCATGGAGGTACTACTCCATTTTTTGCTACTTCTGCCATTATGTTGCAGCATTGGTAATTGCCATGGTTACTGTTAGGTGTGTTTTTAATTTCTTCCATTTTGGGCTGAGAGAATGCAGTCCATTCTGTTCATATTTATTTCTTTTTGTTATGCTTTGGCTTGGTTGAAAATGGTGCAGACTGTTGATGTGTCACCTTTACTGTGTGCTAAGCAGCGACAGCTTCTTGTTATTTTGGAGCATGGTGATGAACTATCGGATGTTGTCATAGGATTGGGGGGACAACACTGTGTTGAAAGGAATGGGCAGGTACACACTTGGCATTTTTTTAAAAAATAGAAGTGTTGGAAATGTATTTTAGCTACAGGTTGTGGCTTTAAAGTACTGTTTGGAGAATTACAGTGCCAGGCCAGTTGGGACACTGGTGTTTAGCGGAGATCCAAAATGGCAGATTTTTTTTTTTTTGTTAAGTGCTCGGATATTTTTTGAGACATAAGGCTGGTCAGTGATTTCATTCCATGCCATCAAAATGGAAACATGTAATTTTTTTAAACAACTGTAAGTAATCATGGTATAAGAGGGGTTGGCATGTCTCTTTAAAGACATTGTTTTTTTGTTTTTTTTTCTTAGCCATTATGTGATGCAGCAATTAGAGGTCGAGGACAGAACAGTCATGTAAAATAAAGGATATATGCAAATATGCATATCAGTCAGTGTTTTAGACTTTAAAAGGATATATTAACACCTCTTAATCCATATTGCCCACAGTCGCTTAAAAAACATTTTTCCTGTATGACCCAAAATTTTGTAGTATTTGCTGAAACAGCTAATTCTTTAGTATCTGTTGTTATCTGCCACAATATTTGGTGTGATAGATGAGCAAATATGCACAACCAGTGTGTTCTGTCACACAGGGGGTTTGATTCCCTATGACCTTGAGAACGAAGCTCTAGAGGTCACTGGGAATCAGAACCCTGAGGTAGCAAAACACATTGGTTTTGCCTTAAGTTGCTCAACCTGTAGTGTGATGTACTATGTGAAATGTATGTTGAGAGTTCTTTTGATTTCAAAATGAAACCAGCTCCTGCAGTCTTTAGATGCTCTGCCAATGTAGGGTAGAATCACATTCCATTAGCTTTCAAATGTGGTAGAACAGCAGTTTGAAAGGAATGGAACTTTGTACAGGACAACATTTCTGCAGTATAATTAAGCAATAATGCCCAACAGGGTGTGTGTCATGCTGAGATAACGTCACGTCTCAAGTGGTTGGGCACAAGGCCATAGGCCGATTGCGTCCAATACCTGAGGCGTTACATTATCCCAAACAACACACATCCTGGAGGGCATTATTGCTGATATACAATGGCTTGTTGTTATATATAAAAGGAAAAAATAATTTGAAACAATGTTTTTATTAGGGTGAAAAAATATTTTTGTTTCTTAAGAGAAGATAAAAATAGAGAGTATGCTAGTGGTCATCCATAATGTCATCTACATTGGTTCACAGTGAGGCTGAGACTAGACCCATGATGATGTGCTGGGATAACATCACGGATCCAGCCCCAAACTGACCGATCACAGTCCAAGATTCTTTCTTGCCATTGTAAGATATAAGGTTATATAGCGCCTTTATTATTTTTTATTTTTTATTTTTTTTAGTTTTTGTTGACCAGGTAAGTGCGCTAGACAAATCCTGCCAATTTTCAGCCGCGACCCAGGGAAGTGGGATACAGATGAATGCCAACTGACCTTGAACAAGATTAAGCTGTTGGTGGTATTTTTAGTGAATAAGGAAATTGGCCAGGACACCGGGGAAATTCCCCTACTCTGATTGCCTGAGGGTGCTGTGCCTTTTTATCTTCCCCTCAGTGTGTGAGGGACTTTGGTTGAGACGGACTTGTGGGAGGCTGAGGAGCCAGTCACCTCCTCAGCTCCCAATGGCTGCAGTGGTCAGGACATTTACTGAAGCAGCTATGGACAACGGCGATGGAATGGCTTTTGAGGATTTACCTGCTATGGCTGCTGATCCTGGTGGTGTGTGTGTTGAAGTGAGAGAGTCACTGTCGGATGACACAGTTGCAGCTCTTCGCATCCAGCTTGCGGAGTTAGATTACCGACGGAACATTTTGCTGCGGGAGTTGCAGCAAACATGAATGGATGATCGTGGTGTACCAGTCCAGGAAGGGTCATGTAACACTGCTGCATCAGCTCCTTCAATGCAGGCACCAGTTATGACTCCACAGGGAAGCTGTCTACTGATTCTTTTGGCACTACGACTGAGATTTGTTCAGCACAGGGTGAGACTGCAAATCAAATTTTTGCTGCTCCATCTTCTCAGCCCCAGATTTGCAATGCTGAGGTGATTGCTACTGCTGGTAGTGTGACTGGTTCTTTGTTTTTTTTTACAATAGACCTATCCCCGAAGTCTAACCGCTCAAGTGGGGGATCCATACCATGGTCCCTGCTGCGTGTATGTCTCCTCCTTTCCAGACACCAGTAACCATTTCTTCTACCCCTTGTACTTTTTCTGATCAGGACCTAAAAACCCCAGCTACATGGGTGGAGACAGTCTTGGAAGCTGTGAAGTGGGTTAAATCCCCAGATGGGAAATCTTGGGATGCAAATGTGCCATCTGGAGATGGTGTTACTCTTTCCTCTCCAGTTGCAGACACTGGATTTCCACCAGGACAATTGCCAAATGATGTTTCTGCTCCTATTTCCCTTATTTCTAGTCCTGGCCTAATGGAGACCATTAGGCAGTTCGAAGATGAGGGTTTGTCACTTTCCACTGACCCCCCCCATCTCCATTCTGAGGCCTCACCTGAAGGCTTAGCACAGCAGCCATCTACTGCTACAGCACCTTCATTACCTGAGCCTTGAACAAGTAAATCTTCATCTGTGTGGCATGACAGGGTAAATGAGAAGTTTTTTCCTGCTACTTTTGGCTTGTTGAATGAACCTGCTGCTAGACGTAATGCAGTACGTTTGAAGTTTCGGGGATCTATGGAAGATGTTCCCAATAGACTTTTTATTGGATGAGAATTGTTGAAAACAAGTATGAGGTTTTACTAATATGAAATATATGCTGTGATTCATATGCCTGGGGATACCATTTCTGATGTCAGTTTCAAGCATCCTGCAGGACTGGACAGATTTTGGAAGCAATATCAGGCTTTAAAAAGTAGTCCCTTATGGAAACCTTTTCTAGCTATTCCTTTAACAAAGCCAGTTACAAAAGAAAAAACTATTTTGTTTAGGAATGAAGGGGTAGATGTTGCTGATATAACCTACTGGTTACAGCAGCATTGTACTGTAAAAGGCCCCCCTGACCCAATTGTTGATGATGAACATCTTTGAACAGGGGGTTGGCGTTATTCAGTTAATTTACGTTTAGAAAATGGGTTAAGCAAGCATCTACCTAATTGTTTCTTTTTGGGATGGGACAGGGTGTTCTTTTTTATTCAGGGCAGCTGAGGGCCTGTTATAAATGTGGGGCTTTGGGGCACTTGAGTAATGTATGTGAGCAGCAAAGTGTGGGCTTTGTAGGGATTTAGGTCACATAGGGTCTCACTGTAGATGTCCCATGAGGTGTAATTTGTGTGATGAGCTGGGATACACTTTTCGTTCCTGCTCTTGGACCTCTCATAATCAAGATGATCCAGCCATTTGAGCTGAGCAAGATGTTTATGTTGCAAATGCACAAAAGGTGCATCAAAAAATGCAGGCTTTGCTTTTGCATTCTAATTTGCCAGTTCATGATTCCCACCTGTCTCCTTCTTTAGTTACTACTGCAGAAGAAGTAATACAGGTTCCAGTTTGAGAGCGCATGGATATTGCTACTCTGGTCCCACTCTCCCCTTCTATTGCTGGTATAAGTACTGAACCTGGTATGATGCTCCCTTCCTCTCCTCTGGTTACTGATCAAGGGTCTGTTCCACTGGTTGCTAGGATAGTCTCTGCCTCTGATGTTCCCCAGGCCTGTGTGCCCCTGGAGAAGGAAGAGACTCCTTGTATGCCCCCCCAGGAGTTCAGACTGATACTCTCTTTCAAAGAGTCACTCATTCTAGGTCTACCAAGACTGGCTCTTCTGGCCCTTCCTCTTGTCCACAGCCTGAATTAGTTATTGCTGCTAATCCTTTTGCTCCTTTGCTGGATCATGAAGGAGATGATGATGGGATAGAATCAGATTTTTCCTCGGTTGTCTCCTGACTTCCAGATCCTACCCCTGATACAGAGGTTAAAGATAGGCCCAAACCAAAGAAATGGAAAAATAGGAAATGACTTGATTCTAGTCTTTGATTTTTCTTTATTCCTCTCTGGCACAGGGCGTTACTTTACTTACTGTTATCGTTAACAGTACTAAATCCCAGTTAAGTCAACGTCTTACTTTTGCCAGCCTTAGTGAGAATTCTGGTTCTATTATCTTATTACAGGATACCAGTTTGGGCTGCCTGACAGATATAAGAGAAGCGGAAAAAGATTGGCGATGGGGTGTTTCTTTTTGGTCTCTGGGAGAAGATGTATGTGATGGTTTGGGTGTCTTGTTTTTCTCTAGTCATGCTATATTGTTTTGCAGATCTTAGTCATTTTACCAGGTAGGGCTGTGCTCATGGATATTATTGTATATCATTGTGCATACCACCTTATAAATATCTATACTCCTCAAACTAAGGCTGACAGATCAGCCTTGTTTAATCGTATATCTCAATATTTACATACCTCAAAGTTGGTCTTGTGGGGTGGTGATTTTAATTGTGGATTAGCAGCTAGAGATTGGGGATGTAAAACTCAAAAAATGTTTTGTGATACAAATGCTTTATTGTGTGTCTTGAATGCTAATAACTTACTGGATGCTTATGATTTATTGCAGCAGATGCCAGAGCATACCTTTTATAGGGGGACTATTTCTTCTAGGATAGATTTCTGGTTTTTGTTCAGGAGATTTTCCTGTCTTGCAGTCAGTCTTGCCATTGGAGACTTCTGACAATTTAGTTCTCAAGTTAACCATTGTTGTTTTTCAAGAACTTGTAATGGGATGCACCAATTGGAGACTGAATACGTCCTTGTTACAAGCTGAGGACTTGTCCTCCCAAATACATTCCTTTTTTTTGGTTATGTCAAATATTGCCTTTTTGTATGATAGTCTGCTGGAGTAGTGGGAAGACACTAAACTTGACCTAAAGATGCTTTTTCCTTCAGGTCTCCTGGACAAAAGCTCAGAATTCTTATCTTTCTTATTTGGGTTATAGAGCTCAGTATTTGAAATTGCTGTCACAGGCATGTTCCTCGCAGGGTACTAAATGTCAGCAGTTTTTAGAAATCAAAACTAAAATGCTTGATTTTCTTAAATCCCGTGAGCAAAGGTATAGGCATCAGCAAAAATATATTGTTGTAGGCACCCACGAGTAGGTCAATCCATTAGATCTTTCTGACCAGGAACTGCCACACTTATGTATGTCTGCTTTACAAACTTCGGATGGATCATTAGTCTGTGATACTAGGGGTTTACAGACTATGGTTCAGTCCTATGTTACTCAGACTTTCCAAAAACCTAATTATGGTCTTTTCCCCCTTTTTTTGTCATCTTGAAATTCCTTCACTATCAACTTTAGAAATTGATGCACTTGAATCTCCTATTACTTTGGATGAAATTAGCCAGGCCATAGGCCATTTATCTACACACACCAAACTTGGGATAGATGGCCTGCCAAATTAATTCTATAAAACATATGTGGACATTCTTGTACCTTGGCTACTTGTTATTTATAGAGCTATTTGAGCAGAACACCGACTCATCTCTAGTATGACAAATTGTGTAATAATTTTTGTATATAAGAAAGTGAATCCTGCACTTTTACAAAATTGGAGACCTTTGAGTTTGCTAACTTCTGACTATAAAATTGCAGTGTCAGTGGCTCAGTAGGTAGCACACTCGCCTCTGAGGCCGGGAGATCAGAGGGCTGTGGGTTCAGTTCCCACATCTGGCACTTGGGTTAATATCCCAGTACTGACACTGTAATGCAGCATGAGAGGGGTGCTGCATTTCTGAGGTGCCGTCTTTCGGATGAGACGTTAAACCGAGGTCCCGTCTGCCTGGATTGGTGGTAGGTCAGGTGGATGTTAAAGATCCCATGGCACTTATCGAAAAGAGTAGGGGAATTTCCCCAGTGTCCTGGCCAAATTTCCCTCATTCACTAAAAAAAATACCACCAACAGCTTAATCTGGTTCAAGGTCAGTTGGCATTCATCTATATCCCCCTCCCCCGGGTCGTGCCTGAAAATAGGCAGGATTTGTCTAGTGCACTTACCCAGTCAACAAAAAAGCTAAAAATTATGGCTAACATCTTAAATTACCATCTCTCTAAGCTTGCCAATAAATTATTGATCCCCCCACACAATCCTGTACTGTTCCTGGTAGAAACTCATCTCAGTATTTAATTTATGTTCAGGAATTAATTGATCAAGGTCTTCAGAACAAACTATCTGAATATTTGTTAAGCTTGGACCAGGAAAAGGCCTTTTAAGCCTTATGTCATGATCATCTTTGAGCTGTTTTGGCTTATTATGGTATTCCACCTCATTTTCTAGAATTAACATACTAACATACTATTTGCCAGCATATTAGGCCTTACGGTCTATCGAGTCTGCTCGAACCTTAGATCCTTAGTTGGGTGCCAAGGCCCTCCCATCCCTTGTGCTCCAGAAACCCCTATCATCCATCCCTACCCCTCTGGGACAGGCCATCATCTAATACATCCACTTTCTATGTCTGTCCCACCCTTTCTTGAAGCCCTCCACTGTGGATCTCTGAACCAGCTCACCAGGCAGTGCATTCCAAGGGTCCATCACCCTCTCAGTGAAAAACCTCCTCCTCTTTTCCCCTCACCCTTCCACCTTCCAACTTCAAACCATGCCCTCTGGTGATACCTCCCTGCTTTAGTCTAAAGATCCCCTCCATGTTTACCCTATTTATTCCCTTGAGGTACTTGAAGACCTCAATCATGTCCCCCAGTCTCTCCTCTCCTCCAATGAAAACAGGCAGAGCTCCTCAAATCTGTCCTCATACGTCAAATCCCCTAGCCCTCATATCATCTTAGTTGCCCTCCTCTGTACCTTCTCCAGGAGCTGTATGTCCCTCTTCAAGTGTGGTCTCCAGTACTGTACACAGTACTCAAGGTGTTGTCTAACCAGTCCATTGTACAGCGGCAGAATCACTTCCTTGCTCCTAGAGGTGATCCCCCTTATGATGCATCTCAACATCCTGTTTGCCTTGCTAGCCACTCTCCTGCACTGCTCAGAGTTATTCATACATGCATCCACCATGATCCCTAGGTCTTTTTCCCTGTTGAGGCCTCCAGCCCCTCTCAGGGGTGTACCTGTGTTTAGGGTTTCCGACCAAGATGCAACACCTTGCACTTGGTGATATTGAAATTTAATTTCCATGTGTGAGCCCAGCTTTCCAGGGTGTTCAGGTCCCTTGCAGGGCCAACCTCCCTCTTCTCCCTCAACTACTGCTCCCATCTTGGAGTCATCTGCGAAGAGACTCATTTCACACCTATACCCTCCTGATGTCTGATATGTATGCCATTAAATAGGATGGGACCCAGGACGAGGCCCTGCGGTATCCCTACCAACCTCTCTAGGGTTCGAGAGCTCCCACAGACCACTCACTCTGGATGCATCCAGCTAGCCAGTTTTCAATCCATCTGACCATCAAAGGGCCTACTTCTAACCCCATCAGTTTCTCCACCAGACCATTGTGGGGACAGAGTCAAACGCTTGCTGAAGTCCAAGAATAATATATCCACAGGCTTTCCCCAGTCCAGTTCTGATGTTACCCATTCATAGAACTCCACAAGATTGGTTTGACATGATCTACCTGGCACAAACCCATGTTGCCGACTATCCAGACCTCCCACGTCCTCGACGTACACCCCCAATCGTTCCTTTAGTATACTCTCCATTAATTTTCCCACCGCCGAGTTCAAACTGATGGGTCTATAGTTACCTGGTACGTCCCTCGACCCCCCTTTATGGATTGACACCACATGTGCCTCTCTCCAATCCCTAGGTACCCTCCCTGTCTCAAGTGATCTGTTGAAGAGCTCTGCCAGGGGTGCAGCCAGTATGTCCACCAATTCCCTTAGTACTCTCGGATGAATGCCATCTGGCCCAGGAGATTTGTCTTTCTTTAGGGCCTTGAGGGCAAACCACACCCTTTTGGCTGAGATAGCATCATCTGTCCCCTCCACCTTATTGGCCTTTTTATCCTTATCCAGATGTGACACCCCTGGGGTACCTCTCCCTCCCTCTTGCTCCATTTCTGTTGCTCCCCTGATCCCACTCACTACCGCTTCTATCCCCTTCGTGCCTTGCTTTGTAGATATCCCTTCCCCCTCCCTAGTGAACACAGAGGTAAAGTACTCGTTAAATACCTCTGCCTGGTCCCTCGCCTCTTCCAGCCACCTGCCTTCTGATCTCAATCTGCTGAGATGGCCCTTAGTTTTTTTCCGCTCCCCAATGTAACGGAAGAACCCCTTTTCCCCTCCATGTATCCCTTGTGCCAGCCACTGCTCTTTACTGGACTTTGCTCCCCTCACCATCCGGGTGACTTTTCTAGATGCAAGATGGTACATTTCCTTATCCCTATCCCCTCTTGTTGTTTTATATTTTTGGAGGCCACCTTCTTTTCTCTGACTGCTACCTGTACCTCACTGGACAACCAGCATGGTTTATGTGACCTTGCTCCCTTACGTTTCAACTTAGCGCAGATCCTGACTGCCTCATGAAGTCCCCGTTTTATGACCTCCCATCTCCTTTCCACAATTGTCATTGATGTAATCCCCTTCAAGTGATCCTTGAGAATATTTCCCATGCCCACAAAGTCTGCCCCCTGAAGTCCACTACCAGTGTCCTAGATCTCACCCCCCCTCCCCCCATGCTTATTTTAACACCAGACAGTATTGTGGTCGCTCCCAGTCAAGGGGTCCTGTACAACCAGGTCCCTTACCAGATCCCCATCTGCCAGAACCACGTCCAGGACATGCCCCTTCCTTGCGGGCTCCATCACTTGCTGTGTTAAGAACACATCCTGGAAGCTGTCCAGCAGCCTTTGCTCCTTGGCCACCTTAGAGGACATGGTTCCCCAGTTTGTACCTGGCATATTAAGGTCCCCCATCAACACCACTCCTTCACCTTTTGGTCCACACTGGGCAATGATGTTGTCCAGCAAACCATCCTCTAGAATGACACTCATTCCGGGGGGCCTATATACTACACCCAGCTTGGCCTTATCTCCTGCTGGGGATCATAAGGTGACCCATAAGGCCTCCACGTTTCCCTCTGCCTCTTCTACCTTAGCAATTTCTATGTCATCTCTAATGAACATAGCCACTCCACCCCCTCTGCCCTCCTTTCTATCTTTCCTAAGCATAGTGTACCCCCTCACGTTTAGGTCCCAGTCATGGTTTTTGTTGGCCCACGTCTCTGTGACTGTAGCCACATCCACCCCCCGAACAGCATGGCCTGGAACTCTGGAAACTTGTTTCCCAAGCTCCTGGCATTTACTAACACCAACCCCCACCCCTTATCCCTGATCCTCTTTGTCGAACCCCACCTAGATTCCTTATACTTCCATCCTCCCTCTGCTCCTCCTGAAACCTCCACCCCAGTCTGTTTCCCCCTTCCCTCATTGGGCTTGAAGGCTACTCCCCTCATCTGGAGGAGAGGGCTTCTGGTCAGCCCCTCCCTTATCCCTTCCCCCCTCACAAGTTCAAACCCAACCTTTCTTGAATGTAGTCAGCCATCCCCTGTTTAAGGACTTCCTTTCCTAATGGAGCAAGATGAAGCCTGTCCTTGGCATATAGTCCCTTATCCTCCCAAACTTCTTTCCAGTTCCCTAACACCCCCAACCCACTCTCTTCACCCCACTTCCTGAGCCAGTCATTAACCTCTGTGAGCTTCATTTTTTTTCTCCACTGAGGCCTTTGGTACTGGATATATCTCCGAAAAGGAAATGTTGCATCCATTATCCCGACAGACTCTGGTAAGTTCTTGGAACCTTACTTGGATTTCCAAAACACTATTTCCCTCTAGATCGTTAGTTCCCAAATGCACCAGGAAATCCGGTTTCCCTCCACAATCCCTAACCATTTCATACACCATGAACTTTGCTCTGTGCACTGTCAGCCCAGAGATACACACTACCTTCACCTGGCTATGGCATCCACCTCCCTGACCCTCCCACTGGATACCCCTAATCATCAAGTCTCTCAATAACAGAACCTTAACACGGCCATCATCCTTATGGTTACCTCCACTATGCCCTCTCAGCCCCTCATCCGCCCCTTTATTCGTGATCTCAATTCCATGGGAGTCTTCTTGCCTTATTAGAGACCCCCTTGTCACCCTCCCCTTTCTGCCTCCCTCATTATTTTGCCCACTTAACTCAACCCCCCTCTGAATAGGTGTCCCCTTTAACCCTCTCTATCCGAACCATTTATCCTGGCCCTGATGGTTTCCCTCCCCACACCACCATCCTCCCCTTGTAATAGTACCCCTGCCTGCAGAGGCTCTCTGTGGGTCCCCTTAGCTAGGGCCCCATCCTTGATACTGACCCCCCTGCTGAAGGGGGGCTCCTCTACCACCTCCTTGTCTACCAGTTTCTCTCCAGTCATGCTCTCCTCCCTCATGTCTGCAATATGTTGCATCTCCCCCATTTGCTTAACATTTATGTTTCCCCTTCTCCCTCTGGGACTATTTCTATCCTTTCCATTGCCAGTCTGTGATGATCTATGGGTATCCAACTCCCTCCTCCTGGCCTCTGTATAAGTTTCCTAATTTCCACCAACCCCTTCCTCCCCCTCTAGGTTGCTTAGTAGCTCAAATTTATTGTGACACTCTATGTCAGCCTCCATCAACTAACCCTAGTTTCTGCACCGCTAAACTGCCCCTCTTCTTCCCCTCTTGCTCTGTTCACCTTAGGAGCTCCCTTCCCACAGTCTGCAGTTTTAGGGTTCCCCACAACAGCCCTCCTGACTCTTCCCCCTCCACTGCCTTTGTATTCAGAATGTTCACACCGTACACTTTCCCCTTAGTGTCAACATCCCTATCTAAGGGTCCTCTGTCCCTAATATCCCCCCTCCTGATTGCTGTGGCATAACATCCTGTAATTTCAGAGCATTGCCACAGCCTCCCCTCAGCCCCACTCTTCTGCTGCCCATATCCACACCCCTTTTCCTTGGACACCCCCCCCAGCTCCCCCAGCTTACTCCTTAACCAATATACCTCACTCCTGATACAAGATAGCTATCTACAGAGTGGGAAGCCTCTCTCTCTGCAGGCCCAATTGAGAATTATTGCCATCCCGCAGCCTGTGCAGCCTACAACCCTTCTGAAGATGCCTGCCATGGTGGAATATGGCCACTCTTTTTATCCCTCTCTGTTTATAATGGCACACCCCCTTTTCTCAGTCCCTTCCCCTTGAATACAGTTTCTCTCCATACTGACTGCAGTTATTTACAAACCCAATTTCAACCCCACCAATAAAGTTCCCAAGTCTCACAAACACATACAGTCCAGTGTGTGTCCAGTCCCACTAACAGTGTGTGTATGCAGACATCAGGTACCGTATGATGTCACAGACCCTCCAGCTCCTGTTGCTTCAAATTTCAGTCCCAAACAGAAATACTCAGCCCTTCAATCCCAACCCCCAGTGGCTTTTCAGTATTTAAGAAAGCCTACAAAACAGGGTGAGTGGGAGGGCTCTTACCAACACCAGGCAAACAACACATTTAAATTTCACTCTAATTATTACTGCCAAGCAAGTGTTCCCAAGCCTCAAAAGTTACAATATCACAGCCCAAGTAACAGTTCTAACTCAAGGTAATAATTTTTAACACATAGAACTAATTTCACATACAAAACTATTCAAATATTTCAGCTAAAACAGAAGATAACCCCAGACCTCTGTCCTTGCCAGCCTCCTGCTTATGTTCCCAAGTGAACAATGAAAGACAAGGTAATTCCTGTTAAAGACAAGGTAATTCCTGTTAATGTCCCCTCCTCCTAACACCAGGCAAACAACTCATTTAAATTTCACTCCAATTATCACTGCCAAACAAGTGTTCCCAAGCCTCGAAAGTTACAATATCACAGCCCAAATAACAGTTCTAACTCAAAGTAATAATTTTTAACACATAGAACTAATTTCAAGTACAAAACTATTCAAATATTTCACTTAAAACAGAATATAACCACAGACCTCTGTCCTTACCATCCTCCTGCTTATGTTCCCAAGTGAACATTACTTCAAACTCTTTATTCCTCAGCAAGAGTAACACCTATGGTTAATAGGCATTTGGGTGTCCCAGTTCCTTATCATGTTGGGGTTTGTCAGGGCTGTCCTCTGAGCCCTTTGTTGTTTGATTTTGGTTTGGACCCTTTATTGCATTTTATAGACATGGATCAAAACATTGTGGCCATTGTTTCTTCAGATGGCTATTCCTTTTCTAAAGTTCTGGCTTATGTGTATGATTGTATTTGTTCTATTGCTGATATTGACTCTGGGAGCCAAGTCCTTGGTTTCTTAAAATCAGTACAGGAGAGCACTTGGATAAAAATTAATTAAGCTAAGTGTTCCTTAATGACTTTAGGTATGGCACCTGGTATACAGATTTTTGATATTCTGGTGGTTGTTACAACCTTGAAGCTCCTGAGGATATATTTTGGTTCCCCAGAGTCAATACAGAGTAATTGTGATATTGTTTTTGATATAGCATTTCATAAGGTTAAGAAATGGCAATCCTGGAAAATGACACGAAAAAACGTGTGATTCTGGTGAAATCTTACATTACTCCTCTTTTTTTGTATATTTTTTGAATTTTTCCATTACCATTTACTATGCATTCAAAAATTTTGAGTCTTTTTTTCAGCTGGTGTGAGGCAGTCGTTTGAACCCAGTGAAGAGGGCACATACCTACAGACCTTGGAAGGAAGGTGGATTGGGTATCATAAATCCCATTGTTCAATTTTTTTGGTAATTTTTTTTTATAGTTCAATCAGGTCTATGTTGTTGGAACATGATGAAATGGGTCATATGTGTATGTCTCTGTTGTGGCAACCTTTTTTAACGGCATGGGGATGGGGAAAGTGGCACCTTATGGATAAGCAAGACTCGAGGTGAAGCAAAGAACCTACCCTTTTCCAAGGTCAATAACTCCAGAAGATGCCCTATATTTCAGAGGGTAATACTGCTGTTGTAAAAAGTTTTGGAAACTCACCTTTTGGTGCATTTTAAACAGTGTGAGTTGCTGGAGTGCATGCTTAGACAATATGCTTACATTCGCAGACTCCTTCTGTGAAGTTGCCTTCTTGCGTAGCCAGGTAGTACACTAAGATATTCAGTCCAATGCTCTAGGTGTACGATGAGGATTATTTAACCTTTTTGGTTGCTGAAAGCACTTTGCCTTTGGCCTTTCGTTTTACACTTCAGAGTTGCACAACTCCCCCCCCACCAACCTTGTCCCTCATAAATGCATGACCTCCCCAATATTTCTAAAGAAGTGACTATCTCCTACTGGGTATTGCTTTCCAATTCAAAGAAATGGAAATAAAAGTCTGTGAGCCATGCATAGTTTAAATATATGCTGCAATTTTTATTTTTTTATTATCTTTTAAATGTTCCCTCACCCGCAGCGTAGTTTACAACTGCAGCGCTATAGTGGCTCAGTGGGGGAAATGTTGTCTTTTGGCAGCTGAGAGCTCACAATGAGGTGGGGCCAAAGTATCTTTCTAAGAAAGTGACCCACTGCATTTTGTGGCCTTGGCTGCCCAGACAACAGTTCTCCACCAGTGATAGCACTGCAAATGTAAACACAGCTTTGGGGGAGGGGAGCTTAAGGAACTGCTGACGCCTCAAAACTTTGAAAAACATATTGTGTGGGTGAAATTCAGCTGGCATTCTGTATATATTCAATACAGTTGTCCTGTTCAGTGTTTATTACTGAGAACATTTGCATGAACACATGGGCCCAGATATTCAAACTGTGCCAGGCTGTGGCACAAGCTTGGGCACAGCTCAACTTGGCTGCGCAGGACTGTGGACTAAGCGATATTCAAAGGAGCTGTTCCATGGCTCAGCAACTTTGAATATCACACCCTGGCCACCCCCACTGTGCATGGCACAGTGGCACTGCACCAGCACAAGTGGCCAGAGTGGAGCATGGAGATGCACTACCGCAAGTGCCATTGTACCATTCTCAGCACCAGCGATATTGAAAAGATGACATGCAAATGGAAACATAATTTATGCAAGGCACACATGGGTCCATTTACAAGTCATTATGTCCCCATTTCCATGCAGGGTGCGCCGATCCCCGATGACTTGTGCCTGGTGCCCTGCCAGGCAGCAGCCATCGGGGACCGACGCCTCCTGCAGCCCGATCGCGGGCATCTGTCTAAAAAAAGAATATTTATTTCACTATCCCTGGTGGTCCAGTGGACTGCTGCTCATCCAAACTCAGGCATCCATCTAATAAAAGAAGATTTATTTCACTATCCCTGATGGTCCAGTGGACCGTACTCTGCCCGATCATGGGCATCTGTAGTAATATAAGAAACCCCTCAATCCAATCTCCCTGGTGGTCTAGAGGTAGCCCCTCCCCAACTGCCCACTGAGGCCCTCCCGCTCCCGGTTAGCCAGTGGGCAGCAGCACTCACCGCCTGCCACCCACCTACCTCTGACTGACAGTTAGCTGCACGCTCATTGGTTCACCAACGGGCTGCAGCCCCCACGCCAAGCTGCGTCATAGGGGCAGCAGGCAGGGGTGCTGCCACCACCGCTGACTGGGGGAGCAGGTGGTGGAGCTCAGTGGGCGGGTGGGAGGGGTACCACTAGACCACCAGGGATATTGGATGGGGGTTTCTTTTATTAATACAGATGCCCATGATCAGGCAGAGTGCAGTCCACTGGACCACCAAGGATACTGGATGGGGCAGTTTCTTTTATTACTGCAGATGTCCAAGATCGGGGAGAATGTGGTCCACTGGACCAACAGGGATAGTGACATAAATCTTCTTTTATTAGACAGATGCCCACAATCAGGCAGAGTGTAGTTCACTAGACCACCAGGTACATTGGATGGGGGGGATTTCTTTTATTACTACAGATGCCCGCGATCTGGCAGAGTGCGGTCCACTGGACCACCAGGGATATTGGATGGCGGGGGTTCTTTTATTACTGCAGATGCCCACTATCAGGCAGAGTGCGGTCCACTGGACCACCAGGGATATTGGATGACATCTTATTTTACAAATGCCCACAATTGGCATGGGGTGGCACTGCCAGGTGCAGCCGGAACTTGGGTGGCCACCCATAGGTGGCAACTGCCGTGTTGCACCCTGCAATGCAGCAGCTCACCTGTGGGTGGCCATCAGCTGTTTCCTTTTTGTTGGCTGAACTTTGTGCTGGCACAGGTAGGGGTTGTGTATGCATGGCTCTGCACATCCTGGGCTGAATATCGGGCTGTGCAGTTTATGGCTGGAACGCCTTCTATGTGTGCCTGTGACATATTACTGATGCGCTCCAGCTGCGACGTAGATTTGTGCCGGGCGACTTTTCCTTTGAATATCGCTACCGAGGCACATCAGTATGTTGCACATGGCACAACCCTTTTGAATATCTGGGCCATGATCTTTATTTCTTAAGAGTTCATCTACCTCTACAGCTGACTCCCTACTTCAACTCATAATCCTATTTTGTGGCATAACAAACGGTTGTCATGGGAGAAACGGTGATGTCAAATCAGTGCATTACGAACTTGGGTAGGGAGAAAGCAGCAGGAATAGATGATTAAAGAGCAAAGATCCAGTTGTCATGCAGCTGACCTCAGTAATAAATAATGAGGAGGAAACATACAGAATTAATGTGAAATACAATCTGAACTGTGTATAAGTATTGTTTTTTTTTAAGTTCTACTGAAGGCATCAGCTGCTATTTAAAGGTTAAAAAAAATCCAGTATTTTTCTAGAGTTCCCAGGCTTTCTTTTTCAATTTCTTTGAGTTGAAAAGCAGTAGCCAATAGGAGATAGCCAAACTTAAAGTAAGCAATAACCCACTACAGACTGTGGGGGAATTACATATGAACATACAAAGAAGCCAGCAGAAGAAACTCATTTAGTCTGTCAAGTCTGCTTGTATTGCAGGGTCCGCAGCTTGAGCTAATGCCCCTGTCCTCCCTCC
Source organism: Neoceratodus forsteri (assembly GCA_016271365.2). NCBI lineage: Eukaryota > Metazoa > Chordata > Ceratodontiformes > Ceratodontidae > Neoceratodus > Neoceratodus forsteri. The sequence goes on from CM028129.1 coordinate 1,027,518,358, forward strand.
CTCCCCATTCCTCCCATTCTCCCTACCCATGATTCTTACCTTCCCTCTATGCCTATCCCAGCCTCTCTTAAAGCTGCCCACTGTCTTCAATGAGATGACCTCTTCCAGCAGCGCATTCCCAGTGTCCACCACCCTCGCTGTGAAGAAGTGCTTCCTGACCTCCTTCTAAACTTCCCATCCTCCAGCTTAAGACTGCGCCCCCTCATGTTATTGTTGCCACTCAGATTAAAGAAAATCTCCTTATCAACCTTATTTATCCCTTTCAAGTACTTAAAGGGGCACTGTCAGCTTTGCCCTTCGTATTTTAAAAAATGCAAGCAGTGCGCCTCTTAACATATATCTGTCACACATGTGTTCTAGAACTCCTCTATGTATACCAAATTGCAGATTTTTTAGCAGTTTTCCCAAATTTAGACTAAATATTTGAACGTTGAACGCTTGGTCAGACAGCCACTCACCCGCGTCCCGGAAGTACAAAGAGGTCTGGAACACGCGTTAACCCTGCTCGCTGTCCCAAAATGTGTTTTTTCCAGATGCATACCCTAACAGTACACAGAGCCAGTCCCTCATGTTTTAATAAAGCGCTGTTAGTATGACCACTTAAAAAACGAACACTGCAAGGTGTTCAATTTCAATTTTAATATTACAGCCTGAATCCCGCACATGCATACAAACATCATGCTCCAGCGCATGCGCGAGATCTTTGTTCATGCATCTCAAGTGCATGCGCGGGATTCTGGTTGTAATAGTAAAACTGGAATTATACACCTCACACTGCTCTTTTTTTGAGGCAGTCGTACCAACAGCGCTTTATTAAAGCACAAAGGACTGGCTCATTGTACTGTTAGGGTATGCATCTGGGAAAAACACATTTCGGGAGAGCGAGCAGGGCAGAGACATGTTCCAGACCTCCATGTACTTCCGGGACAAGGTAAATACGATCCGACCGAGCGTCAAATTATTTAGTCTAAATTTTGGAAAACTACTAAAAAGTCTGCAATTCAGTATAATTAGAGGAGTTCTAGAACATATGTGTGACAGATATATGTTAAGAGGCACACTGCTTGCATTTTATAAAATACGAAGGGCAAAGCTGACAGTACCCATTTAAAGGTCCCAGTCATGTGCCCCTCTCTCTCCTGTCTTCCAGGGCATACATGTTCAGTGCCCTTAACCTCTCCTTGTATGCCTTGCCCTACTGACCAGCTATCATCTTTTTAGTCTTCCTCTGGACCTTCTCCAGCAGGTTAATGTCCTTTTTGAGGTGTGGGCACCAGTACTGAACTCCATATTCTAGATGTAGCCTTACCAGTGACCTGTACAAGGAAAGTACAACCTCCTCTCTCCTACTACTAATCCCCCTAGCTATGCATCCCAGCATCTTGTTTGCCTTTGCTGCTGCTTTCTTTAACTGTGTGGAGTGCATCAGGTCACTAGTGATCATCACTCCTAGGTCCTTCTCCTCCTCGGATGCAGATACTCAGACTCCACCCAGGTAGCACTCTTTCCTGGGATTCTTGGCTCCAAGATGCATAACTTTGCATTTATTGGCATTAATGCCAAGCTGCCAGATCCTGGACCACCTCTCCAGCTTTTCCAGATCTTCCTGGAGGTCTGGTATCTGTTCAGCTTTGTCCACTCTCCCACAGAGCTTGGTGTCATCTGTGAATAGGCACATTTTTACCTAAATGCTATCCCCAAGGTCACTGATGAAGACATTGAACAACACCGGCCCCAGCACCAAACCCAGTGGGGCACCACTATTTACCTCTCTAGTGACATATAACTCTCCCCCCACAACCACCCTCTGGGTTCTGTCCATCGGCAAGTTTTTCACCCATCTAGCCATTGTTTCCCAATCTACAAGATCCACCAACTTCCTGATCAACCTTAAATCAAGATAGAAGATGTCTACCTTTTGGCCCCTGTCTACTGTCTTAATGGCACAGTCAAATAAGTCAATCAGATTTGTTTGGCATGATCTCCCCACCTAAGAACCCACCCCTGCTGCCTCTCATCCTGGAGACCATGTTCCTCTAGATATTTCACCAACCCTTTCTTTAGTATGGTCTTCATGAGCTTGCCCACAATGGAGAATTGGGGCATTAAAGAGCAGCTTCCTAGTAGCTGCCTGCCCCAGCCCATTTGATTCCTTACCTGACTGGAATTGAGCTACTGATGTTTGGCATAAAAACTCCGTCAATTCGCAAAGTTACTGTATATCCCTTGAAATTTTGGAAATCATGAAGGTGCCGAAATAAAGACTGACTTCCCGGTAAGACAAACACACCCCATGTCGGACCATTCAGCATTGTTTTGTGATGTCACAAAACGAAGGCTGTGGGAGTGCACCTCATTCAGTTCTTTGGGGCTGGTATTTTCTAATATACTTAAACCCTTTAGTGTTGGGATTTTTTCATATCAAAGCGATCGATCGACTAATAGGGATCCTATTAGCCAATCAATTGCTTTGACATGAAAAAATCCCAACACTAAAGGGTTTACATATATTAGAAAATACCAGCCCCATAAAACTGAATGGGGCACAATCCTGCAGCCTTCAATTTGTGATATCACAAAACAGTGCTGCGTGGGCCTATGTGGGGGCGTGTTTGTCTAACTGGGAAGTCTGTCTTTTTTCTGCACTATTATGATTTCCAGAATTATGAGGGATATAACTTTGCTAATTTAAGGAGTTTTTATGCCAAATGTCAGTAGCTCAATTCCAGTTAGGTAAGGAATCAAATGAGCTAGGGAACAGTAGCACTGCTGAAAGTAGGAACCTGCTCTTTAATGCATGCCCTGGGTGCACTGTGAGGCATGAGGGTAAAGCCAGAGTGCTCTCCAGCCACCAGTGAACTCCAATAAATTTTCCTCTTTTCATGATGGTGGAATAGTAAAAGAACAGTTCAGAGATGTCAAACTCTGCATCACCAACCACCTAGCAAGTGAAAGTTTACATTTAGCACCATTACAGGTTAACATTCTAGCACAGATAAGAGATCTCTTACCGGGTTCCTGTGGAGCCTGGGATAATGGGGTCTCAGGAGACTCTCCAGTTGTATCTGTGAAACAAAAACAGCAATGGGGTCACAAAGGATCTGCAGCTCTTTATGAACTAACAATGACAAACAATGTAGGATAAACAAAAAACAATACTTACCTGATACATGCAGTCAGTGTCCTCCTTCACCCAGTCAGCATCCTGTCAGACCTGTGGACATATAAGGGAAAATGGGTCAATTTGAAGAATAAAAATACTGATCAGCTGGATCAGTTGGAAAACACTTATAATGGTTAAAAAAGTGTGTTGTGTGTTGGGGAGGGGGAATACAGACAGGTACCTCACCATCGGACTGGGTTTTAGAATGGACTCTGTCACTCAGGGGCCATCATGCAGGAGAGTCAGTGCCCTTAGAACTGATTTTCTCTTAGGGGTGGGGGGGGCCACTGTACTCCAGCAATCAACTGACACAGGTCAGGATGAAGACACCAGCTGTTATCCTTCTTGTACCATTGACAGGGCTCTGGACTGCAAACTGCTAAAGCTTCTTGGGATGGGTTGTCATAACTAATGAGATGAATGACCCTTCCCCCACAGAGGGAGTAGCTGTACCGAAGGTTCAAATTTAGTCCATGGGATGGTGGATGATGTAGCTACATGGCTGGTGGCAGTAAGGCACTTCTCCATAGTGCAGGGCCTGCTCTGACTGTGGCTTCATGCAGGCAGCTGCTATTTTCCCCCAATTTTCATGCCGGCCCACCTCATGCAACAGTGCATAGTCTTGTCAGACCTTACCATGTGCACACTTCCATGTATCATTTAACCCTATCAGTCCACCACCAGAAAAAATGAGAAGAGCCAACATCCCCATCGCTTTCACCAACATGAGCATTCTATTCACTGCACCAAAGTGAAAACAGAAGACTCTTCCATCGTACCAACATGAGTAGTTCAACATCCTACCAGTATGGTCAGCCTCCCTCTCCTCCAAATAAAACTAACAGCCAGCTTCCCTTAACTCCACAGTCTCCCTCCCAACAATGCCTCCCCTTTCACCAGCACAGCCAGCTACCTCAACCACACGGCCAGCTCCCTTCTCACCTACATTACACTGCCCTTTTCCCATGTATGTGCTTGCCCAGATCACTACACACAGTCATTTCCATGGACAACATCCAACTGCACATCTGGCTAGCCTCCCCTTCAAATATGGACTGTACCCTAAAACACCACCGGGACCATCTTACTGACCACATATCCAGAGTACACACCCTCCATTAGCAAAGCACTCCTTACTGGCACACTACATAAGATCAACACCATTCAGCCAGCTCCTCTCCAAGCATAGACCAAACCCCCACCACCAGCATAATAATCTAGCAGCTCCCAAGCAAAATAAGTCACATGTCTCTATGTCCAAATCAGCTGTACCACCAACCATAGTGAATCAACTTGCTGTACATTACCCCCCACCAACAACTACCACCACCAAGCACATCACAATAGTGGTACCTCTAACACCTCATAGAACTGTTTGTCTTACAATCTGGAACACTTGCCTATGCAACTGGATGTCATAGGCAGGCAGCAATCTCCCTTAAAGTTCCTTGCCCATTAGATCCTGCCAAATATGCAGGCAGAAAATGCTGGAAGACACAAAATAAGAAATGTGTTGCACTATGGCTGGCAGCAATCACAGAATAATAGCCCCAGTAAGCAGACACCCAAAACAAATATAAACAAACTGGCCAGATGAATTTCTTACCCCCCAAACACCTCACAACACAACACAATATGATATAATTTTATAGACAGCCCTGGCACAGAAAACTGCTGTAGGCTTTCCTTTTTAAATATTTCTTTGCAGCTTAATGTCCAGGGCCATACTGCAAATGTGACTTTTAAAAAAAAAATACCCCTGCAAAATGTGTTTCCACTTTGTATACAGCATCACCAGCCTTACACCCCCATGCCACAACACAACCTGCAGACAAACAGTGAGCTTCCCATTTTTTAATGTTCAAACTGGCATAGGTTTTAAAAGGGAAACTGCAGTAAATGATCAACCTTTAATGTGTGTTGACAATAGGGTTACCACCTTTTCAGAAGCCCAAAGTGGGTCATTTCTCATTGAAACATGATTTTTCGCAGGACAATCTGTGACCTCAGCCAGTGCAACATACTTGTTTTCTCTAATAATCAGAATCAAGACTAAATATTGTAGTTTTTCAGCTGTTTCTTACTCTTTTCAGATGTTTTAGCTAAGGTATTATTGTTTTCTGCAACATTTTGGGAAAGTTAGAAAATATTTTTTCTACTGAACGGTCAGGACATGTACATTTTCATGTGATTTTGCAGGACACAGCTGCCCGAATCAGGATTGTCCTGTGAATGTCAGGACAGGTGGTAACCCTACTCTGCAGTGTTGCAGACAGGTATGGCAAAGCAGGGTTGCGGTGGGCCTGACATTCCTTTTGTAAAGGAGAAGCCTCTTGTACACTCTAGGAGTTTGTTTTCCTCACCTGATCAGCTGCGATTGTTCCTGGAGGTCTCGCTTGTTATATACTGCGTTTAAATAAAAAATCAGTTGATTGGTAAAGTGTTTATTAATAAAATAAATACATATGCAGTCTGCCATCCATTTGAGCTTGAAGAGGTCCTTTTCATAGTGTCATCACAGCAACAGTCCTCTGGTGCCACACTGAATAATGTCCCACATTGTGCAACTACTGTTAACATTGGTTCCACCTGTCAGTAAATGGGGACAGAAATAAGTGACACACACATTCATTCCAGTGGGTAGTGCAATGTGTCAGAGTGCTGCAGACCTTCCAACTGTACCGGTTTTGCTGGTACAATACAGTTTTTTAAACATTGGTACCATATCCCGAGTCATCTGTACCATGTACCGAATTTGGGGAAAACTAGGAGGCTTTTCTGCAAAATTATTCATTTTGGAGCCTAGAAGCTGCAGCGCTGACTAGAATGTAGCTAAGCAGCAAGCACAGTCCCAGTTTGCTCCTTGCATTGTGCAGAGTGAGAGAGAGAGAGTAATTTGCTGGCATATTACTATTAGGTGCACTGCAGAGGGCACCTTCCATCGCATGACAGTTCCTGACTGCACGTCTGCTGCTGACACTCTGATCTCCTTAGCTCACTGCTACCATGCTAGTCAAGTGCTGCTGATGATAGAGAGTCACTGGCAGGAGAATGAGCAGCCCTGAGTGGTTAATTGCCTTGTGTATCCAACGTGCAGCACTGAGGTGTCAGTGAGTAGAGGAGCGCAGTGAGTGCGTAGAAGACAAGAATTAGCCAGTCGCGGTAGGGTAAATCTGTTCAGTTGGGATTTCGGGAATTGTTTTGCCAGGCTCTGACACTGTTTCAGATGCAGCGCTGAGTTGGATATCATCCGCTCAATTAAATTCATCTCCTTCACTTATCGCTGCTCGCTCTGCAACTGTCCTCCTGTGTTGTGTGCAGCCTGGTAGTGGTGTCCCGAACTGTCCATCAGTGAAGAGAAGATTCAAGGTCTCACCCCCCCCTGCTGTATGGGCCAGAAAGCTGTTTAAGCAGTAAAAGTAGATAGAAACACCAGCTAACTGTGTTTAATTTCAGTCAGAAAAAGCAAATAAAAAGCAGCAGATCATTGCAGGCCAGAACTGAGCACTTGAAGGGACAGAGAGAAGCCGAGGACTTGACAACTCGGTAAGTACTGCCTAAAATATAAGCAAATAATATAATCTGAACAGGCTTCCTGTGTGCTGTGCTCTGACTCACCCCACCACATCATCCAGGGCACACAACAACATTCTTTGGAGAGGGAGAACCAGGGATGGTCTCAGCACTGATTGGTGGACACTGTTGCTTGCAAGTGATGGTGGCAGCCACTGTAGTCAGGACAGACTCTCCTCATGCAGAATGCTGGATGGGGCTAGTGCTGCTTGCTGGTGGGGGGATGGGGGCCAGGACCCCTCCTGTAGAATGATGTATGGGACTTCCTGGCCCATGTGTAGCCCTTCTCCTGTTATGAAATTACCTACTTGGGGCCCTAACATCAGCTGTGGTACTATGGCCCCTTGGGAGCCAACTGATACGCCTCCTTGTTATTTACTGTCTGCCTTCTGCAGGTTTTATATTTAAGCATTATACCCCAATAGGGTGTGGGTATACTGGTGGATTTACCATGGCTGGTGTGGTTCGGTCAAGAGGAGCAGCTGTGTGACTTAACCACACCAGGAGTGGTAAACTCACCAGTATACCCACACCCTGTTGGGGTATATTGCTATTATAAAATAGTTCTATTTTTTTATACTGAAAAAATAGTAAAGAAAGTTTATTTTATATTTTTATGCAATTTTTGGGTGATTTTATTGCTCCACCAGAAGAAGTACTGCTGGGTTCTGGGGCAGTGGAGTATTGCTTTGTGCTTGGCTTCGTAGGGCAGTGTGGTTTCATTTTGGGGGGGATGACTAAGAAGTGTTTGAATGTGGACCTAGATTGTTTTTTTGGTTGTGTTCCGGCTGCTTTTTGATATATGAGCCAGGACAGGATTCAGATTTGTTGCTCGTTTGTTTTTGGTTTTTAGCACGGAGGTACTACTCCATTTTTTGCTGCTTGTGCCATTATGTTGCAGCATTGGTAATTGCCACAGTTACAGTTACGTGTGTTTTTAAGTTCTTCCATTTTGGGCTGAGAGAATGCAGTCCATTCTGTTCATATTTATTTCTTTTTGTTATGCTTTGGCTTGGTTGAAAATAGTGCAGACTGTTGATGTGTCACCTTTACCGTGTGCTAAGCAGCAACAACTTCTTGTTATCATTTTGGAGCATGGTGATGAACTATCGGATGTTGTCATAGGATTGGGGGGACAACACTGTGTTGAAAGGAATGGGCAGGTACACACTTGGCATTTTTAAAAAAAATAGAAGTGTTGGAAATGTATTTTAGCTACAGATTGTGGCTTTAAAGTACTGTTTGGAGAATTACAGTGCCAGGCCAGCTGGGACACCGGTGTTTAGCCGGGATCCAATATGGCATATTTTGTTTTTCTGTTGGGTGCTCTGAGTGTTTTTTGAGACATGAGGCTGGCCAGTGATTTCATTCCATGCCATCAAAATGGAAACATGTAATGTTTTTTTAAACTGTAAGCAATCATGGTGTAAGAGGGGTTGGCATGTCTCTGTAAAGGCATTGGTTCTTTTTTTAATTTTCTTAGCCATTATGTGATGCATCAATTAGAGGTCAAGGACAGAACAGTCATGTAAAATAAAGGATATATGCAAATATGCATATCAGTCAGTGTTTTAGACTTTAAAAGGATATATTAACACCTCTTAATCCATATTGCCCACAGTCATTTAAAAAACATTTTTCCTGTATGACCCAAAATTTTGTAGTATTTGCTGAAACAGCTAATTCTTTAGTATCTGTTGTTATCTGCCACAATATTTGGTGTGATAGATGGTCAAATGTGCACAACCAGTGTGTTCTGTCACACAGGGGGTTTGATTCCCTATGACCTTGAGAACGAAGCTCTAGAGGTCACTGGGAATCAGAACCCTGAGGTAGCAAAACACATTGCTTGTGCCTTAAGTTGCTCATCCTGTAGTGGGATGTACTATGTGAAGTGTCTGTTGAGAGTTCTTTTGATTTCAAAATGAAACCAACTCCTGCAGTCTTTAGATGTTCTGCCAATGTAGGGTAGAGTCACATTCCATTAGCTTTCAAATGTGGTAGAACAGCAGTTTGAAAGGAATGGAATTTTGTACAGGACAACATTTCTGCAGTATAATTAAGCAATAATGCCCAACAGGGTGTGTGTCATGCTGAGATAACGTCATGTCTCAGGTGGCTGGGCACAAGGCCATAGGCCGAGTGCATCCAATACCTGAGGCATTACATTATCCCAAACCACACACCCTGGAGGGCATTATTGCTGATATACAATGGCTTGTTGTTATATATAAAAGGAAAAAATAATTTGAAAGAATGTTTTTATTAGGGTGGAAAAATATTTTTGTTTCTTAAGAGAAGATAAAAATAGAGAGTATGCTAGTGGTCATCCATAATGTCATCTACATTGGTTCACAGTGAGGCTGAGACTAGACCCATGGTGATGTGCTGGGATAACATCACGGATCCAGCCCCAAACTGACCGATCACAGTCCAAGATTCTTTCTTGCCATTGTAAGATATAAGGTTATGTAGCACCTTTATTTTTTATTTTTTTGTTTTTTTTAGTTTTTGTTGACTGGATAAGTGCGCTAGACATATCCTGCCAATTTTCAGGCACGACCCGGGGAAGGGGGATACAGATGAATGTCAACTGAACTTGAACAAGATTAAGCTGTTGGTGGTATTTTTAGTGAATAAGGGAAATTTGGCCAGGACACTGGGGAAATTCCCCTACTCTGCTTGCCTGAGGGCGCTGTGCCTTTTTATCTTCCCCTCAGGGTGTGAGGGACTTTGGTTGAGACAGATGTGTGGGAGCCTGAGGAGCCGGTCACCTCCTCAACTCCCGATGGCTGCAGTGGTCGGGACATTTACTGAAGCTGCTATGGTCAACGGCGATGGAATGGCTTTTGAGGATTTACCTGCTATGACTGCCAATCCTGGCAGTGTGTGTGTTGAAGTGAGAGAGTCACTGTCAGATGATACAGTTGTGGCTCTTCGCATCCAGCTTGCGACGTTAGATTACTGATGGAACCTTTTGCTGTGGGAGTTGAAGGAAACACAAATGGATGATCGTGGCGTACCAGACCAGGAAGGGTTGTGTAACACTGCTGCATCAGCTCCTTCAATGCAGGCACCAGCTATGGACTCCACAGGGAAGTTGCCTCCTGATTCTTATGGTACTATGACTGAGATTTGTTCAGCACAGGGTGAGTCTGCAAATCAAATTATTGCTGCTCCACCTTCTAAGTCCCCTATTTGCAACACTGAGGTGCTTGCTACTGCTGTAGTGTGACTGGTTCTTTGTTTTTTTTTACAATAGGCCTATCCCCGAGGTCCAACTGCTCAAGTGGGGGATCCATACCATGGTCCCTAATGGGAGCATGTCTCCTCCTTTCCAGACAACAGTAACCATTTCTTCTGTCCCTTGTACTTTTTCTGATCAGGACCTAAAAGCCCCAGCTACATGGGCAGAGACAGCCCTGGAAGCTGTGAAGTGGGTTAAATCCCCAGATGGGAAATCTTGGGATGCAAATGTGCCATCTGGAGATGGTGTTGCTCTTTTCTCTCCAGTTGCAGACATTGGATTTCCAACAGGGATTTGCCAAATGATGTTTCTGCTCCTATTTCCCTTATTCCTAGTCCTGGCCTAATGGAGACCATTAGGCAGTTGGAATATGAGGGTTTGTCACTTTCCACTGACCCCCCATCCCCATTCTGAGGCCTCACCTGAAGGCTTAGCACCACAGCCATCTACTGCTACAGCACCTTTGTTACCTGAGCCTTGAACAAGTAAACCTTCATCTGTGTGGCATGACAGGGTAAATGAGAAGTTATTTCCTGCTACTTTTTTTTTGAATGAACCTGCTGCTAGACGTAATGCAGTACGTTTGAAGTTTTGGGATCTATGGAAGATGTTCCCAATAGACTTTTTATTGGATGAGAATTGTTGAAAACAAGTATGAGGTTTTACTAATATGAAATATATGCTTTTATTCATATGTCTGGGGATACCATTTTTGATGTCAGTTTCAAGCACCCTGCAGGACTGAACAGATTTTGGAAGCAATATCAGGCTTTAAAAAGTGCTCCCTTATGGAAACCTTTTCTAGCTATTCCTTTAACGAAGCCAGTTACAAAAAAAAAAACTATATTGTTTAGGAATGAAGGGGTAAACGTTGCCAATATAACCTACTGGTTACAGCAGCACTGTACTGTAAAAGGCCCCACTCAACCCATTCTTGATGATCATCTTTGAACAGGAGGTTGGTGTTATTCAGTTGATTTATGTTTAGAAAATGTGTTAACCAAGCATCTACCTAATTGTTTCTTTTTGGGACGGGACAGGGTGTTCTTTTTTATTCTGGGCAGCTGAGGGCCTGTTATAAATGTGGGACTTTGGGGCACTTGAATAACATATGTGAGCAGCAAAAGTGTGGGCTTTGTGGGGATTTAGGTCACATAAGGGCTCTCTGTAGACATCCCATGAGGTGTAATTTGTGTGATGAGCTGGGACACACTTTTCGTTCCTGCTCTTGGGCCTCTCATAATCAGGCTGATCCTGCCATTTGAATTGAGCAAGATGTTTATGTTACAAATGCACTAAAGGAGCATCAAAAAATGCAGGCATTGCTTTTGCATTCTGATTTGCCAGTTCATGATTCCCACCTGCCTCCTTCTCCTTCTTTAGTTACTACTGCAGAAGAAGTAATACAGGTTCCAGTTTGAGAGCGCATGGATATTGTTACTCTGGTCCCACTCTCCCCTTCTATTGCTGGAATAAGTACTGAACCTGGTATGATTCTCCCTTCCTCTCCTCTGGTTACTGAACAAGGGGCTGTTCCACTGGTTGCTAGGACAGTCTCTGCCTCTGATGTTCCCCAGACCTGTGTGCCTATGGAGAAGCCAGAGACTCCTTGTATGCCCCCCCAGGAGTTCAGACTGATACTCCCTTTCAAAGAGTCTCTCGTTCTAGGTCTACCAAGACTGGCTCTTCTGGCCCTTCCTCTTGTCCACAGCCTGAATTAGTTATTGCTGCTAATCCTTTTGCTCCTTTACTGGATCATGAGGGAGATGATGATGGGATGGACTCAGATTTTTCCTCGGTTGCCTCCTCACTTCCAGATCCTACCCCTGATACAGAGGTTAAAGATAAGCCCAAGCCTAAGAAATGGAAAAAAAGGAAGTGACTTGATTCTAGTCTTTGATTTTTGTTTATTCCTCTCTGGCACAGGGTGTTACTTTACTTACTGTTAACGTTAACTCATTGTCTCCTAGCAGATGACTGTAGTCGTCAGTAAAAAAAACACTGATATGTCCTGAGGACATTTTCAGAAGTCAGCTACTGACTCCCAGTGTGCCCTTGAAACATCTGAAGAAGTCACTTATATATTTTAATATATAGTGTAACAGAATATAATATATATTTGACTACATAGCACCATTGGAAAGATAATTTTATGCTGAACAACTTTGTCACTGATATTTTGTGTATAGCATGTATACTTTAGGAGTTATTTGCATTTGTTTATGGTATGGTGTGTATGGCTGACATGTTTTCCATCAAGATTCACCTAAGCAGCTTGAATAAAACTCACCTTTTTGGCACTTCAGCAGGAATAAAATAAAAACCGTATTGATTACAACTGGTTGCACAGCACCATTGGAAAGGCATTTTTGTGCTCATCAACTTTCATGCTGATACTTTGTGTGTATCATGTATACTTTTGGAGTTATATGCATTTGTTTATGATATGGTGTATGTGGTTGAGATTTAGCCCTCAAATCTCATCAAAGCACTTTGACTAAAATGGGGAAAAATTACAATTTATAGTAAAAAGATATATTTTTTTTAACAAACATAATATTAAAACACCATCTAATTTCTGTATGTTTAATTTGGTGTTGATATTTTACATATTTCCAACAAAAAATGGCTTATGCTGCCCTTTTTTAGTGAAAAAAATATTTAATTTGCTCTTTCGGCCAGCATAGAAAAAAAACAAAATTACTTATTATTACATACATGCCACCATTGGAAAGGCAATTTTGTGCTGAATAACTCTGACACTCATACATTGTGTCTAGCATGTACAGTTATTGAGCTATTAGCATTTGTTTGCAACATGCTGACTATGGCTTGATTTTGCTTAGAAAGGCCCAGGATTCACTGTTAAAAGTATACAGGAGATTCAGGAGGCAAGTGGTGTAATCTCAGAGTGAGCCTGTGGAGGCAATGAGTTAACAGTACTAAATCCCAGTTAAGACAACGTCTTACTTTTGCCAGCCTTAGTGAGCATTCTGGTTCTATTATCTTATTACAGGATACCAGATTGGGCTCCCTGACAGATATAAGAGAAGCGGAAAAAGACTGGCGATGGGGTGTTTCTTTTTGGTCTCTGGGAGAAGATGTATGTGATGGTTTGGGTGTCTTGTTTTTCTCTAGTCATGCTATACAAGTTTTGCAAATCTTAGACATTTTACCAGGTAGGGCTGTGCTCATGGATATTATTGTATATCACTGTGCATACCGCCTTATAAATATCTATGCTCCTCAAACTAAGGCTGACAGATCAGCCTTGTTTAATCGTGTATCTCCATATTTACTTACCTCAAAGTTGGTCTTGTGGGGTGGTGATTTTAATTGTGAAATAGCAGCTAGAGATTGGGGATGTAAAACTCAAAAAATGTTTTGTGATACAAATGCTTTATTGTGTGTCTTGAATGCTAATAATTTACTAGATGCTTATGATTTATTGCAGCAAATGCCAGAGCATACCTTTTATAGGTGGACTATTTCTTCTAGGATAGATTTCTGGTTTTTGTCCAGGAGATTTTCCTGTCTTGCAGTCACAGTCTTGCCAATGGAGACTTCTGACCATTTAGTTCTCAAGTTAACCATTGTTGTTTTTCAAGAACTTGTAATGGGATGTGCCAATTGGAGACTGACTACGTCCTTGTTACAAGCTGAGGACGTGTCCTCCCAGATACATTCCCTTTTTTTGGTTAGGTCAAATATTGCCATTTTGTTTGATAGTCTGCTGGAGTGGTGGGAAGACATTAAACTTGACCTAAAGATACTTTTTCTTCAGGTCTCTCGGACAAAAGCTCAGGATATTTATCTTTCTTATTTAGGTTATAGAGCTCAGTATTTGAAATTGCTATCACAGGCATGTTCCTCGCAGGGTACTGAACATCAGCAGTTTTTAGATATTAAAACTAAAATGCTTGATTTTCTTCAATCCCGTGAGCAAAGGTATAGGCATCAGCAAAAATATATTGTTGTAGGCACCCACGAGCAGGTCAATCCCTTAGATCTTTCTGACCAGGAACTGCCACACTTATGTATATCTGCTTTACAAACTTCGGATGGATCATTAGTCCGTGATACTTGGGGTTTACGGACTATGGTTCAGTCCTATGTTACTCAGACTTTCCAAAAACCTAATTCTGGTTTTCCCCCTTTTTTTGTCATCTTGAAATTCCGTCACTATCAACTTTAGAAATTGATGCACTTGAATCTCCTATTACTTTGGATGAAATTAGTCAGGCCATAGGCCATTTATCTACACACACCAAACTGTGGATAGATGGCTTGCCAAATTAATTCTATAAAACATATGTGGACATTCTTGCACCTTGGCTACTTGTTATTTTTCAAGCTATTTGGGCAGAACACCGACTCACCTCTAGTATGACAAATTGTGTAATAATTTTTATATATAAGAAAGGGAATCCTGCACTTTTACAAGATTGGAGGCCTTTGAGTTTGCTAACTTCTGACTATAAAATTGTGGCTAACATCTTAAATTACCGTCTCTCTAAGCTTGCCAATAAATTATTGATCCCCACACAATCCTGTGTTGTTCCTGGTAGAAACATCTCTCAGAATTTAATTTATGTTCAGGAATTAATTGATCAAGGTCTTCGGAACAAACTATCTGAACATTTATTAAGCTTGGACCAGGAAAAGGCCTTTGATGCCTTATGTCATGATTATCTTTGGGCTGTTTTGGCTTATTATGGTATTCCACCTCATTTTCTAGAATTAACATACTAACATACTATTTGCCAGGAGATTAGGCCTTATGGTCTATCGAGTCTGCTCGAACCTTAGATCCCTAGTTGGGTGCCGAGGCCCTCCCTTCCCTTGTGCTCCAGAAACCCCTATCATCCATCCCCACCCCCCTTGGACAGGCCATCATCTGATACATCCACCTTCTGTGTCTGTCCCACCCTCTCTTGAAGCCTCCACTGTGGATCTCTGAACCAGCTCACCAGGCAGTGCATTCCAAGGTCCACCACCCTCTCAGTGAAAAACCTCCTCCTCTTTCCCTCACCCTTCCACCTTCTAACTTCAAACCATGCCCTCTGGTGATACCTCCCTGCTTTAGTCTAAATATCCCTCCATGTTTACTCCTATTTATTCCCTTGAGGTACTTGAAGACCTCAATCATGTCCCCAGTCTTTCCTCTCCTCCAATGAAAACAGGCAAAGCTCCTCAAGTCTGTCCTCATACGTCAAATCCCCTAGTCCTCGTATCATCTTAGTTGCCCTCCTCTGTACCCTCTCCAGGAGCTGTATGTCCCTCTTCAAGTGTGGTCTCCAGTACTGTACACAGTACTCAAGGTGTGGTCTAACCAGTCCGTTGTACAGCGGCAGAATCACTTCCTTGCTCCTAGAGGTGATCCCCCTTACGATGCATCCCAACATCCATTTGCCTTGCTAGCCACTCTCCTGCACTGCTCAGAGTTATTCATACATGCATCCACCATGACCCCTAGGTATTTTTCCCCTATTGAGGCCTCCAGCGCCTCCCCTCCCAGGGTGTACCTGTGTTTAGGGTTTCCCCGACCAAAATGCAACACCTTGCGCTTAGTGATATTGAAATTTAATTTCCATGTATGAGTCCAGCTTTCCAGGGTGTCCAGGTCCCCTTGCAGGGCCAACCTCCCCTCTTATCCCTTAACTACTGCTCCCATCTTGGAGTCATCTGTGAAGAGACTCATTTCACACCCTATACCCTCCCTGATGTCCGATATGTATGCATTAAATGGGATTGGACCCAGGACCGAGCCCTGCGGTACCCCACTACCAACCTCTCTAGGGTTTGAGAGCTCCCCACAGACCACTACTCTCAGGGTGCATCCAGCTTGCCAGTTTTCAATCCATCTGACCATCAAAGGGCCTACTCCTAACCCCATCAGTTTCTCCACCAGACCATTGTGGGGGACAGAGTCAAACGCCTTGCTGAAGTCCAAGAATAATACATCCACAGGCTTTCCCCTGTCCAGTTCTGATGTTACCCATTCGTAGAACCCCACAAGATTGACTGACATTGGTACTTCAAACTCTTTATTCCTCAGCAACAGTAACACCTATAGTTAATAGGCATTTGGGTGTCCAAGTTCCTTATCACATTGAGGTTTGTCATGGCTGTCCTCTGAGCCCTTTGTTGTTTGGTTTTGGTTTGGACCCTTTGTTGCATTTTATAGACATGGATCAAAACATTGTGGCCATTATTTCTTCAGATGGCTATTCCTTTTCTAAAGTTCTGGCTTATGTGTATGATTGTATTTGTTCCATTGCTGATATTGACTCTGAGAGCCAAGTCCTTGGTTTCTTAAAATCAGTACAGGAGAGCACTGGGATAATGATTAATACCACCAAGTGTTCCTTAATGCCTTTAGTTATGGCACCTAGTATACAGATTTTTGATATTTCGGTGGTTGTTACAACCTTGAAGCTCCTGGGGATATATTTTGGTTCCTCAGAGTCAATACAGAGTAATTGGGATATTGTTTTTGATATAGCATTTCATAAAGTTAAGAAATGGCTATCCTGGAAAATGATGCGAAAAAACATGTGATTCTGTTGAAATCTTACATTGCTCCTCTTTTTTTGTATATTTCTTGAATTTTTCCATTACCATTTAATATGCATTCAAAAATGCTGAGTATTTTTTTTTCAGCTGGTGTGGGGCAGTCGTTTGAACCCAGTGAAGAGGGCACACACCTACAGACCTTGGAAGGAAGGTGGATTGGGAATGATAAATCCCATTGTTCAATTTTTTGGTAATTTTTTTTATAGTTCAATCAGGTCTATGTTGTTGGAACATGATGAAATGGGTCATATGTATATGTCTCTGTGGGGGCAACCTTTTTTAACGGCATAGGGATGGGGAAAGTGGCACCCTATGGATAAGCAACTGCCCTTGTATGTTCAGTTAACCTTGAAGTATATTAGATTGTGGAAAGTGGAACTCAGTTGGTTTGTTTCCCATGAGCAGAAAACTTTTTATGCTTATGTGGTTTCTACTTGTTATTTTGAGGACCCCCTTTTTTCTGTTCCTACTCATATTAGCACAGTTTCATTGTTAGCAAGTATAACAGAGCCTAGAATCCCACAGAAAATGCAGGATGTAGTTTGGTTTTGTGCACATCAAAAGCTTAACGTGAGGGCTAATCATAAGCATTAGCAGCTCAGTGATAGACTTTCTCAGGAACCCTCCTGTCAGGAGCAGCCTGAAACAATGCAGCACTTATTCTTTGAGTATTCCCTCACTCAACCCTTTTGGCATGCTGTGGCACACTGGTGGGGAGAACCGCTTTTTGAAAATATTACTTATGACATTTTGGTATTGGGGCAGATTCCTGCAGAATGGGGCAAATGGCACAAAAGTACATTGTTTGTTTTATTAGCCTGTCTTAAATGGCATATTTGGCAGGCTCGGTGTTTAAGAGTGCTTCAAAATAAAGTTTTACAATTACAGAAAGTTTTTTTTCATCTCCAAGAAGAATTGGATGCTCTCTATGCTTAAGAATGTTGTACATTGGGAGATGTTGTAGGTACTTTTCTTTGGAAGAATGTTACCTGGGTATGATGAACTTATTGTTATTCCCTTTTCTGATCACTTTTTTTATGTATTGCTTTTTTTTTCATTTCTTTGTTTTGGTGAATTATTTCATTTTGATGTCTTGGTTTTTGGTTTTCAATAAAAATTTCCTCTACTCTTTTCGATAAGTGCCACGGGATCTTTACATCCACCTGAACTACACCAATTCAGGCAGATGGGACCTCGGTTTAATGCCTCATCTGAAAGATGGTACCTCAGAAGTGAAGCACCCCTCTCATGCTGTACTACAGTGTCAGAACTGGGATATTAACCCAAGTGCCAGCTGTGGGAACTGAACCCACAGCCCTCTGATCTCCTGGCCTCAGAGGCGAGTGTGCTACCTACTAAGCCACTGACACTGATAAAAATATTCTTGGTACCACTGTAGGCTTCAAACCCTGCACCCTTGCTACCAGAATCAGCAGCTCTACCACTCAGCCATCATATATGTACACAGTGTATTAAAAAAAAAGGATGGATTGCTTATTGCACAAAATGGATTTTAAAAATTAGCTTATGTACATACGAAATTTCCAGCAGATACAGGCGATTCCAGCTGTATAGTCTGCTCAAGTACCAGTTGTCATCACTCCCATATCCTTCTCCTCCTTAGATTTGGTTAATGGGACACCCTCCAGCCAGCAATTGTCTCCTGGGTTCTTGTCTCCTAAATGCATCACTTTGCACTTCTTGGCATTGAAACCAAGCTGCCAAGTATGAGACCACTCCTCTAGTTTTACCAAATCATCCTGAGGTACTTTTGTTCCCTTCCCCATCTACCTCAGCACAAATCTTTGTGTCATCTGCAAAGAGAATGATCTTGCTCATAATCCCCACTGCAATGTTGGCTATGAAATGTTAAACAGAACCAGTCCCAGCACTGAGCCTTGTGGTATACCACTTGTTACTGCCTTGGACTGAGATGTCTCCCCCCAAACTACTACCTTCTGCTGTCTACCCTGCGGCCGGTTCTCGACCCACCTGACCAATGTCTTCTCTGCTCCCAGACTCTTCAACCCACAGGTCAGCCTACTATGTGGTACAGAGTCAAAGCATGTCCCCTGCCCAGTGTCCTCATAACCCAGCTGTAAAAATCAACCAAGTTTGTCTGACAGCATCTGCTTGAGACAAACCCATGCTGCCTGCTGTTCTGGAGATTTTAATCCTGTTAAACAGGGACCTTGCTCTTCTGGAGAGGGTTCAGAGGAGGGCAACCAGGATAATAGTGGATCATATGATTTCACGGTAACTGGTCACATCTATCACGGCCACATGTGTCACCACTTCAAATTTGTAAGTTTCCTATCCCTGGTTTATGACCTCTCAAATGTCTACATCTGTAATGAGGTGTTTTTCTGGGCTACTATCTATACTTACCATGCAAGCTTTTCTTCATAGAGATCTGCAACCTGCTTGTATAGTTTGACCTGTCCTGAACACAATTCATGCCATTCAAATAGTTGCCCCATCCTTCCAAACACCTTGGTAGTTATTAAAGTATCATTTGCATCACTCTGCTGTGCGTGTACCTTTTGTATAAGCCTTGAAGTGCTGAATTTCTGTCTCTGTAATTGTATGCAATATTTATCAGTGAAGTGCTGCAAATGAAGTTCAAAAGATGAGCCCCGGCATAACTCAAGTACTGATGTTGGTTGTGGTATTAGTAACTGTTACTGTTTTTTAGTACTGTATTAAGAAAAGTACTGAATTGTAGCTTGTCATACTGCAGGGGAAGAAAGTGAAGGTGACAAGACTGAGAAGAAGAGTAGGACAAGCTTCAGACAGATTACAGTAACAGGAAAGAAAAAGAGAAGAAGAGGCAGATAGAGTAGACATTATAAAGAGGCACGACGGAAGTGTAAGCATCAGGATAAGCAGAGAGGTTACAGAAAAGTGAGGAGAATCAGCCAGTGTCAGAAAGACCAGGAGAGTCACAGATAAAAAAAAAGGTTGCAAGAAGGAGCAAGCAAAAGCAGTAAAGTATAGGTTAGTAGAAAAAAGTAGGAGCCATTAGCCCATTCCAAATCAACATCATGTCTCAATCTAAACAAGTGTGTCATGATAAAAATTTTAATGTTTCTTACTCAGCATAAGGAAGGGACTTCATAAAACCATCCCATAAAGGGAACAAGCATGCATTTTGTGAACGCTGTGCTTGTGAGTTCTCCATTTCTCAGGGTGGCATCCATGATGTGAAGGTCCCTCTAAAGACAATAAAGCACCAGTCAAATGCTGAATTAAAAAAGAGTTTAACCTCATCAAGAGGTCTGATGAATGCCTGGGCCAATCCACATAACCCAGTGAATGATGGAGCAACAAAAGCGGAAGTTCTTTTTTAAGGATTTGTACTGCAGCATAACCTTCCATTTGCTGTGAGTGATACAGTAGCTTCAACAAACTGGTTTTCAGGATGTTTCCAGACAGTGATATAGCCAAACGATATGCATGTGCTCACACAAAGGCAAGTCATCTCATTCAGTGTATTGGGAAAGAAAGTATTGATGAGGTCAGAAAACAACTGACGCCAGACACTGGAGAAGACAAGAAATGGTATTCCCTGAGCACTGATGGAAGTTCTGATAATGTTGACAAATACTTCCCCGTACTGGTTAACTGTGAAGATGCAGAAGGGATAATTAGGACTAGATTCCTGCACATGCCCACAGTTAATTATGCTGATGCCAGAAACATTGCAGAAGCTATGGAAAGATGTCTCACCACTTCAGGGCTTAGTCTCAGCAAATGTGCAGCTTTTGTCTCTGACAATGCATCAGTTATGATTGGAAAACACCGAGGAGTTCTCAAACTCTTACAAGAAAAACTTAGTGGAGGAGAACTATATGGAGTAGGTTGTGCCTGTCATCTTGCACATCTTGCTGCAAAACAGGGGGCTAAAGCACTGTCATTTGATCCACAAGATTTTCTAGTAGATATATTCTACCATTTTGACAAGAGCGCAAAATGGAAGGAGCTGCTGAGAGAAGACATTTCTTTCTGTAATGAAAACATTAGGAAAGTACTGAAGCATGTGTCAACTCAATGGCTGAGTATGCCACATGCACTGGAAAGAGTCCTAGAGATCTGGGATGGACTCTGATGCTATTTTCTAACCCACTACAATAATGATGAGCCTGGTACATCAAAACAACAGAAGACAAGTGTACAAGGTGATACTGGAGCCAGGGAGAGAAGATTGGTTAACATTTTCAGTGGACCCATCTACAAATTGTATGTGCTATTTTTATATGCCATTATTCCCAGATTTGACACATTCAACCTGCTTCTTCAGCGTGAAGATCCCATGATCCATAGACTACAACCAGCTATGATGAAGCAATATCAGGAGCTGCTAGGATACTTGATGAAACCTTCTGTGATCATAGCCAATAAGGATAACCACCTTGCTATAGATTTCACTGAAAAAGATTTGTAGAAATTGAATGCAGATTTATTTATTGGGTTTTATTCATCTCAAATAATTAGGAGACAAGATCTTGAGGGATCCTGTGAAGTTGTCAAGTTCCGTGCTGAAGTGAGTGGATTTTATCAGAATGCTCTGGTGTACATGAAACAGAAATTCCCACTCAATGACCCTGTAATTAAGGCTGTTGTTGTGTTTGACCCACAAAATCAACTGACATCCAACTTCTCCATGATTGAAACTTTGCTGCAGAACTTTCCTGATGTAATTCCATAGAACTGAACTAACAAACTGTTCATGGAGTTCATGTTATACCAGACATCCACTGATCTACCTACTTTCTCTCTTGAAGAGGACAGGATTGATAGATTCTGGAACAGTGTGTCACAAATGACAGAACCAGCCACTGGGCAACCACAGTTTAGATTGCTGTCACAGTTAGCTAAATATGCTTTACTACTCCCACATGGCAATGCTTTCTGTGAAAGCATATTTAGCATGGTCATGAAAAATACTACAGAGGTTAGAAGCTCATTAGGAAAATTGGCAGAAGGACATGCAGTAACCGGAGCATATGCTGAGCATACAGGCATCAAAAACAACCTCTGTGAAATGATGGCTTCTAAAATGAATGTGTTCAAGAACTTACCATGTACAGCATGATCGCCATCCAGTGACCTGATCCAGAAGGCTAAATCAGCAACATATAAGAGTCTGACGGCAAGAAAAGAAACAAAGAATTAAGAAGGAAATAATGGACTTCTGGTTCAGCTTCCAGTTAGGTGGCAGCGTAATTCACAAGCTCCGAGTCCACGCCCCTGTTGTAAACCCTAAAATAACAGACCAAAGTAGGGGGGGGGATAGATTGAAGGCATGGCAGTCGAGCATGATGGACACCAAACTTGACAAAATACTGTTGGAGCTGCAAGTATTCAAATCACACTTTCATCAATTCAAACAAAGTCAAGAATCTTTTCAAAAGGACCACGCAGATCTACACATCACATTTTCCTCCTTGGAGAAAAACTTGCAAGAGCAGGCCTCAACCAGCTCACAACTTCAGAACACACTTAATCAAGTAGTCCACCTTTGTCAACTTATGGTGGAGCACCAGGAAGATGTGGAGAATCGTAGCCACTGCAACAACCTATGGCTCTATGGAGTTCCTCAAAATAGCGAGGATACTGGCCTCCAGCTGTTCATGGAGATGTTCATCTGATAGACACTAGAGCTGAGAACTGACTTTAATTTTGAGATAGAATGGATTCATAGGGCCCCTTACCCTAGCTGGTGGAACAGTTCCCCTCAGGTCAGCAAACCTATGACAATGTGGAGGAAGCTTACACAGACCTGAAGAAGCAGAGCATATCCCTTCCAACCTCTGCTCGTCTACCCCAGAGATCTACAGTGGAATGTGGCCCTACTAGGTGGACTCCTCCAGGCCCATGAGTCAATCACCAGGCCACAATCAACTCAATCAAGTGTATGCCATCCCAATTCTCCAGGAATCCCAGCTGAGGCCCTCTTTGCACTTCGACTTTGGGTTCACAGTGAGTACAAAGGTGGGAAGTGGTTGTGGGTCCGGTGGACGCCCTGGCTGACATTGTTATGTGGAGAAGGTTTGAGTGAGATTCCTGGGGGTTGATGGGCTGGTGGGATGGGACACTTAGGATGGTTGGAAGCACCTGTTCAAGGTGTGGCAGTGGCGGGGGGCACCTAACACAGTAGGCCTACCTTCCTGGTCGGGACCAGAGAGTGAAACAAGTAGGAAGTTTTAACCAATGCCCACAGTCTGAAGTAGACAAAGGGTCATGCAGGTGAATGGCAACCCACCAGATTGTTCTCGGTGGGAGTATATGGGCTCTGATTTGATCAACACCTTGCTCAGATATGAATTTTGATCTGCTGTTTGCCAATTCCCATTTTATAGGTGCTTTCAGGGGTTCCCATGCTTGAGCTGAGGCTGGTGGGTCTTAGTCGGTCATTTCCCACCCAGCCGTGCCCGGATACCCTCACTGAACTTGGGATCTCACCCCATCAAACTGTATCATAGCAGGCTTTACTGCATTAACCCGCTAAATAGGGTGCAGTTCTGGGGTGTCCTCAGTCACAAGTGGCCTGGCGGCACTGCTGCACACTTGAGAATAATTGACCCTTGTACACATAAAGGTTAGTGTACTTTGGGGATTGTCTGGAACATTTTCAGTGGGCATAGTGTCTCACACTGTCTCTGTTAGACTTGGAAGGGATCAGCTGCTAATAAATAGGGCCTGGTGGTTGGCCACCTATGCCATCCTCCCCTCTTGACTAGGACACCATGATTGGGTGCCTCTGATCTAACTGGATCCACCCCAGATGTTGGGATACAATCAAAGGTGCAAATGGCATTTGACAGACATGGATCCCATCCCTCCCTCATCCTTCCCCTTACATGAGGGTCACCTTTCTTCCACTGCAGCAGCTAGTGGAAGGACTGGGTGTCCCCAGAGACTGCACTCTCCCTGCTGGCCCTCAATTGCTCCCCAGAACTGTCTCCTCTCAACAAATACTATGACTTCAGCATGGCAGCATACACTGGGACTGAATGCACCTATAAATTTGTGAACAGACTTTTTATGTGCCATACAACCTACGCTCTTACAGACTTGGAAAGAGTCCACATAAATAATAATTTTTACCTCCCTGAAATATTTGGGAGGGTGGGCAATGGGGAGAGCCCCTGGGAGGATTGGTTCTCCCCTCATATTAGATACCTTAGTAGGTATTTTTGAATATTTTAGGGATATCCGGTAATATGTTATCACCCTCCCCCCTCTCATCTATAAACGGGAACGGGCTTCTGGTTAATCCACATGCCACACTTGAGTCAGACCCCGCTGGAACAGCACCTTTTTTCCCCATACCATATCTTTTCCCTAATGCCACCCCATTTTTTTGTTATGCAGATCTCCCTGTTATTATTTTCCTTAACTCTCATCCTACCCCATCCTGAATTTAGGGGAAAATATTTCCCTAGGTTTTTCTCTCACTCTGTGGTCGGGAAATCCAATCCCGGACAGTCATTTGACTTGTCCCTAATGCACATTCGATCTGAGTGCACATTATTGGAAGTCACTGTTAACCCTCTTTTTGATGGTTTATATATAGTTGTTGAGGAGTATGGACAACTGGTTCTGATTACAATATGATATTTTTCTGCAATATAAAATATGTAGGGAGTTCTGTCAGGAGAAACTACTGCTTCCGGTGAAACTGACACATCAAACAACTGGTAGAACAACCCACAAGAGACAGGGCTATCCTACATCTAGTACTGACTAACAGGGAAGGGATCACAGATCTCCAGATAGAAGGTCACCTGGGGGCCAGTGACCATCACATGGTATGGTTCAATTTGGCCATTACATCTAAATCATTCCATTCCAAGGCAACATTATGGGATTTAAGAGGAGCTGACTTTGATAAGATGGCCAACAGAGTTAAGCTAGCCCTGGTAAAAAGAAACACAGGTGAGGGGGTACTGCAAAGTGGGCAAGCTTTAAGGATGCAATACTTGAAGCAACATCCCATTGTGTTAGAGAGAGAAAGAAAGTGCAAAGAAGTGGAAACCACTTTGTTTCTCAAACATAGCAGTAGAAAGGGTCAGAGCCAAAGGCTGGCCTTTAGGAAATATGAAGGAACAGTGGGATGAAGATAGGGAGGCATACCAAACTGCCCTAAGGAAGCAGGGAAGGCAGTAAGCAGGCAACGTCCCAAACTGAGGAAACACTAGCACAAACAGTAAAGAAGGTGACAAGACTTTTCTATAGATACATTGAGTGAAAGGAGAAAGTCCAGAGGGGTGTCAGCAAGCTCAAAGGAGAAAAGGGGGCTTGTGAGGAGGAGGATCCTGTAAAAGCATCTATCCTAAATAGATGCTTTTGCTCTAGTATTTATTGAAGAGAAGGTAGGCAGGCCTGGCTCAGCACCATGGACAATGGGGGTGGATGGAGGTGGGCAATACAATCTTCATAAAAAGAAAAGGGTGCTACAAGAGTTCACTAAGCTCAGGGGTGGAAAAGGCTAATGGGACCTGATGGCATCATCCCAGGGTACTTAAGGGAGCTAAGGGTGCTAGCAGAGCCATTAGCAGTACTGTTTAGTGATGTCTGAGCACAGGAGAGGTTCCATAAGACTTGAGAAGGGCTCATGTGATCCCACCCACAAGAGTGGTAGTAGGGAGGAGAGACTACAGACCAGTCAGTCTTACCTCAGTAGTGGGCAAGATTGTGAAGCACTCTAAGGGAAGTGATAGCTAGCACTTGAATCCATAGGGCACAGGATCCAAGACAGCATGGGTTTACAAAGGGAAGGTCCTGTCAAACTAATTCATAGATTTCTTTTGACTGTAACTAGAGTGGTGACCAAGGGGGCAGTTGATGTCACTCACTGATACTTCAGCAAAGCTTCTTGACACTGTTCCACATAGAAGATTGATAAATAAGCTGGGTAGGCTCCTGGTGGGTCAGAAGTTGGTCGTACTGGGAGGCAAACTGGTTGACAGGCAGAAAACAGAGAGTGGTAAATGGTATACAGTCAGAAGAGATGCAAGTCACAAATGGGGTACTCAAGGATCAGATCTTAGCCATTCCTCTTCAATATCTTCATTAGTGACATTGCAGATGGACTGAGGTTATACTTGTCTTGTTTGCAGATGACACCGATCTGCAACAATGTAGATGATCAGATAGGCAGTGGGCAGAATGAGAAGAGATCTGGATAAACTAGCAAAATGGTCAGAAGAGTGGAAACTGGGATTTATAAGAAGTTTAGATGGTTATAGGCTGACACTGTGCAGTATGGAGCTTATTGTGGTACCAAACTGGGAAACAGGTCGGAGTTCTCGGGTCTTGCATAGAGTTCTAGGGTTCATTTTTGTACCTGATTAGGTGCCCATAGTCAAGATATCTGGCCTTTCCAAGACAGAATTATCTGAGCCTGTGCATTGGGTATGCTAACAAGAGGTTCACAGTTTAGTCCTCCAGAACTGAGACTCAAAGGTTGATTCAAACCCACAAAACAGACAAGAGGTTTGGTGTTCTGTTAACTGTTTCACAATTCCCACGATCAGAGGTTAGCACTCTGTAGTAGAGTGGCTGGACTTGCTTGATTGGGGTTGTGACAGTTCTCACCCCCTTGCTATCCTTTTTAGAGGAGTTTCTAATTTAGTCATAGTAGTTAAGCCCGGTTGGCCTATTAGTCCTGTCTCAGCTCTCGCTAACATCCTTCCCTAATTACTGCAAGGACGAGAGTAACAAGTTATTGCACACTTTCCCCTCTGTTACTATTTAAATTTGTAATTATTTTGGTATCACCTATAGAACAGTTCAGTTCCTGTAAACATTCTTGTAGATGACAACTTTAAAAGTATAGAATATTATTGTGTAGAAATTATTGAGTCTCTTTGAATGTGAGTTTTGAATTTCACCTTTAAACAATTAAATTCTGCAAAACATTTAGAAACTTGTTGCAAAATTAAAAAGACACACCAATTAATATGTCTGCTGTCTGAGGGACTCGTGAGCTGTACAAGCCTCATCCCAGCACTGAAAATGGCACTCCAGTCCCTGAATAGTGGGAAGTCAGAGGTGGGGGGGGGTTGACTGTCAAACATCTCGTTTGACTGGGACAGTCCTATCCAAAGGGCTGTCCCAGTGTCCAGTAGCTTTTCCTGAAATCAGAATTTAGTTGTGTAGCGGTTGTGTATCTCTATCTGCCTACTGCACACTCTCTCTCTTCTCCTTGCATGCCAGCCAATGATGATGATCCTATTACTTGTTGCCTGCCAGCATGTGTCGCTTTAATTGAACAGCAATATCAGGTAAAGGCCTAGCTGAGGAATGGCTTGATCAGACCTTCCATAGTCTGTGATGCACGTCATACTAAATCAATTGGAAATCCAGAACTTGGGAATTTCAGTTCTATTGGCTGTGAGTCACCAATGGCAAGTGAGCAGCACTGTCAGGCCAGGTGATCCATCTGGGGATGGGTGCCCAATGAAATCCACTGTGACTTACACAGCCAGCCTGACGTATTTCTGCATGTAGAGACTGCCATTACTTTTTGGTCCAGCTGAGTTTTCATTGCTTTTTTTGTTCAAGTTTGTTTGAGGCCCATTTGACTCTATTTGCCTTGTCTGCCTGAGATGGGTTGGAGTAGGGATGATGTGATCAGATGGATAGAGGCGGCAAGTGTGCCCAACGTGCCTTCAAATCTGAGCTGCATTATCGAAGGATATCAAGAGAGAGAGACGAGACTGAGGTGAAGGCATCAGGTGAGTCCTACTCCTTTTTATTCCTTCCAGATTAACAAGAGAGCTAAATTGTGGCCATGGTGGTACAGTGGAACTGTACTGCTATCTATGGGAATGTCTACACCGTTGCAGCAACCCAAGTACACTAATTGCAACGTTATTTATTATTATGGCTTGAAACAAGTGTGTTCAAGTTTTTGTTACATATATCGGTGGGGGCATATTGTTGACATTTGTCCTTGTTTTTGTGAAGAAGAAATAGAAGAGGAGGAGGAGGAGAGGGAAGAGAAGGGCAGAGGGATGAGGAGGGGAAAGAAGAATCATCACAGGACATTGCAAAAAAGGTCATGAAGTGGAGGGCTGACATTATTGGTCAGCCAGCTGTCCACCCCGGTGGCAGCTAAAGACTCTAAGCCAAGGTTAGCCAGAGAGACACCAACATCCCTAACTCCAGCGGAAAACAATAATTTCCCCTGGGTCATAGTAGTGAACATATAAAATAGCATGTATCTTCAATAAATAGTCATAAACTCACCACAGATCAGACTAAAACCTAGAGCATCAAAAGTGTGTTTTACCTTCAGTAAAGGCCCAAAACTCACCACAGAGCATCTAACCTCTAGATCTTGAGTCGCGTGGCCTCCATGACCTCCAGCTGTAATATGTCCCCAACTCATTGAAAATACAGAAGTGTACCTATTTTGATTCAATGAAATATTGAAGGGTCTGGTGTTGCTATAAAGTTTCGTGCGCTGTTAATGACAGCGTATGTTTAACACAGAGAATGTTTAAATGAATAAATACTGTAAACAAATCATCTGTGTTGTGTGTGCAGTTTCATCTCCTTCTTATCGCAAGCTGGATTGCACTTCTTATTTAGTTTTTATTTAGAATGTCAGAGCATGGAATTTATTGTACCGTCAATCCCAGTGTATTGCCACTTTCATTATTGATGGGTCACACATCTGTAGCCTTCTCAAAAAAAAAACATATCACAGGCTCTAGATTTAATAATCTGTTTCCATACATCAGCACTGAGTGAATGAACTGATCACTTTGAATTTCATTTCTTATATTTTTTCCCATTTCATTTAATTTTATTGGTTAAACTGGAAAGGCATGTGAGCATTGTGCTCTGTTTACACAAGTGTCCAGCGTCACCTTTGAATTTATTAGCAATTGATTTTCCAGCATTACTGAAGCACTAATTTAATGTAACCATTGTAATACTGCATACCTTCCAAAGGGGGTCTGAAGTTTTGCCAGATCATTTATCATTTGAGATTTCTGGAGGAAGTAGTTTATATAAATGTTAGCGGTTTGGGGATCTAAGTGTTCTCAGAAACCTTTCATGCTGGAGCTTATATACGCTTCTGTGTATGTTGAATTCAGTAAATGTAATTACTGCCTGAACCACAGCAGTGTCTTGTGTTTGATGAACACTGATGAATGTTGGAGCCAACATCTTGTAACTGTCAGAGCAAGTAAATGACCACATTAACATCCATGTAGTGGATAATGCACAGAGTCCCCAGCATTGATAGGGATGCACTTCTGGGAACCCACGGTAAGTGAGGGGGGAACGCCAGCTGATCGCTATAAAAAAAAAGCAGTCCATGAAAGGGAGGCATTCATACTGCAGCAAACACCAGTTGTCAATGGCCCTGCATTAAATTTCCTCAGCATGAGGGAACAGCATGGCATTTCACCATAATTTGATGCAGCCACATTTAAGGATTGCAGTCTGCCATATTGCTTCTTCCTGCTTTGATCACTCACATAAAGCTTTGTGTCACTTCTGCTTGTCTTAGTTCCACTCATTCTGTTTACTGCTTATTTAACTCCTGAGGCTGATTCTTTGCATTAAACCAGTGCACTATGTCGAATATGTCCCCTTTTCACCAATCATTACCACATTCTTTTTGGTTCTGTGTTTCTAGGCTACTGAACTGAAGCCTAATGCTGCAAAGGTTTTCTGACCAGTCTTTGGAGTTCTCAGAAGTCTAGCACTGCAAAGCTCCTAATCTATCTTCTTTTTTCCAAGTCCTGTGAGAAACAAGTGTAACCCTAGGTGGCGCTTATCCAAATAATGCTACCCTGCTTGTATGACTAGGAGCAGGCTGAGTGGCCTGAGCTCAGTAAATGGGTGTCCACTGGAAGGATTGGTTTATGGTGTTATAGCTGCACTGTGTAGCCCTCTGGGACACTGATAACCCTCCCTAATGGCTTGCACTGGTCAGCAGATAAACAATCGTGCATTAATGTCGTATACAATGTTGAACCAATCTTGGCATTACCACCAGGGCTGGTTCAGCTGCACTGGACCAGGAGACCCCTGCTTAAAATGGGACCTGAGAATAGAACAGTAAAACAACGATACGGTATCCCTCCACAAAGTGCACTAAGCTGCTATGCAGAAAACAGAATCTGGTTTATTCATGATGTGAACAAGGGTAGGCAGCAACTGCATTCTATTTCCTATCTGATTTAGTCATTAGTTAAACATGCACGCACTAAGAGTCCTCTCTAGCACAGTCACACGCACACCCTGGGTTCAGTTGTTACTCAGGGCTAGAAGTACGTTCGGGTAAGCCGGGCATTGTAACCTGTTGTTGGGTGCCCTTAGAAAGAAACAAGCAACATGCACTTTAACCCCAATTTGTATTCTGCGAGCTGATGTCTCAGTTCATAATGATCAACCAAAACAATCTAGATGACTCACCTATACATACCTAACATACAAATCTGTTAGCAGAACAAACCAACTGGCCTATCAAAGTCTGCTGAGTGTGCAGCCAGCACCCTGGGATTGCAGCTGCCCCAGCCTCCCCTACTGTCCCTCTCATACTTGTCATGGCCCTGCCCCAGATCCTTCCTCTTGCTTTGTCCCACTCCTTCTTAAAGCTTCTGTTTGTCATCCGTTACCACCCCCACTAGTAGCACTTTCCAGTTAGACAACACCTCCTCAGTGAAGTAGTGGCCTTCATCTCCCTTTTAAATGTCCCCTCCAACCTTTGGTCCATGACTCCTCGTCTCTCTACCTTTCCTCAGTTTAAACTTCAGTGCTAGGTTTATTTACCCCTCAAGTATTTGAATGTTTCAATCTATATCCTCATCCTCCCTCCTCCAGTGTGTACGCATATTCAGCTACTGCAGCCTGACTTCATAGTCCTTTCGTTCTTCTTTCCTTTAACATTTTTGCTGTCCTCCTTTAGCCTCCCTCCACTAGTTCTTTTATATTTCGCAGCATGGCTCCAGTTCTCACACAGTGCTCCAAACGTGGTCTGACCAAGGATCCAGATACACAGATCTCATCCCTGTGCACGGATGATACATCTCTTGCAATCCCACACTTGAGTCAGACCCGCTGGAACAGCACCTTTTCCCCATACCATCTTTTCCTAATACCCACCCCATTTTTTGTATGCAGATCTCCCTGTTATTCACCTAACTCATCCTCCCCATCGTTGGAAAATACTTCCCTAGGTTTTCTCTCCTCTGTGGTGAAATCAATCCGGACAGTATTTGACATCCCATCACATTCGATCTGAGTGCACATTGGAAGTCCTCTGACCCTCTTTTGATGGTTTATATATAGTTGTTGAAACATGGACAACTGGTTCTAATTACAATATAATGTTTTCTCCAATATTAAATGTGAAGTGTCCATCAGGAAAACTACTGCCTTGCTGAAACACATCAAACAACTGGTAGAACAACCCACAAGAGACGGGCTATCCCATCTAGTACTGACTAACAGGAAGGGATCACAGATCTCAGATAGAAGGTCACCTGGGGACAGTGACCATCACATGGCATGGTTCAATTTGGCCATTACATCATCATTCCATTAAGGCAACATTATGGGATTTAAGAGGGCTGACTTTGATAAGATAGCCAAGAGTTAGCAGCCTGGTAAAGAAACACAGGTGAGGGTACTGCAAAGTGGGCGCTTTAAGATGCAATATGAAACAACATCCCATTGTGTTGAGAGAAAGAAGTGCAAAAGTCGAAACCACTTTGTTTCTAAACACAGTAGCAGAAAAGGTCAGACCAAAGGCTGGCCTTTAGAAATATAAAGAACACAGTAGGACGAAGATAGGCAGACAAAACTGCCTAAGGAAGCAGGGAGGCAGTAAAACAACAACGTCCCAAACTGAAACACTGCACAAATGGTGACAAACTTTCTATAGATACATTAGTGAAAGGAAAGTCAGAGGATCGTAAACTCAAAGGAAAAGGGCTTGTGAGGAGAGGACCCTAAAAGCATCTCCTAAATAGATACTTTATCAATATTATTGAAGAGAAGGTAGGGCAGGGCCTAGCTCAACACCATGGACACGAGGGTGGTGGAGGTGGCTACCTTCAAAAGAAAGAGTGCTACAAGAGTTCACTAAGCTCAGGGTGGAAAAACAATGGGACCTGATGCATCCCAGGGGCGCAAGGGCTAGGGTGAAACTAGCAAGACATGGCAGTACTATTTAGTGAGTGTCTAGCACGGAAGGTTCATAAGACTGAGAAGGCTATGATCCCTCACAAAAGTGGTGGAAAGGAGGAGGCGAGACTACAGACCAGTCAGTCTTACCTCAGTAGTGGGCAAGATTACAGACACTATAAAATGATAGTGCAACACGGTCCATAAGGCCAGACCAGGCATGGGTTTACAAAGGAAGGTCCTGTCAAACTAATCTCATAGATTTCTTTGACTGAGTAACTAGATGGTGGACCAAGGGGGTGATTGATAACACCTACCTTGACACCAACAAAACTTCTGACACTGTTCCATAGAAATTGATAAATAAGCTGGGTAGGCTCACAGTAGATAAGAAGTGGTCAACCGGAGCAAACTGGTTGACGGCGAAAACAGAGTGTTAATGGTATACAGTCCAGAAAGAGCAAGACACAAATGGGGTACCTCAAGGATCAATATGGGCCATTCCTCTTCAATATCTTCATTAGTGACATTGCAGATGGACTAGAGGGTAAGGCTTGTCTGTTTGCAGATGACACCAAGATCTGCAACAATGAAATGATCAAGATGGGGTGGGCAGAATGAGAAAGTCTGGATAGCAAAATGGTCAGAAGAGTGGAAACTGGGTTTATAAGTGAAGCCAGATGGTTATAGTTGACACCGTGCAAAGCTTATTGGTACCAAACTGAAACAGGTCAAGTTCTCTAGGTCTTGCATAGGTTCTAAGGTTCATTTGTACCTGATTAGGTGCATAGTCAAATATCAGCCCCCAAGACAAATTATCTGAGCCTGTGCAT
The DNA here is from genome assembly GCA_016271365.2 of Neoceratodus forsteri. NCBI lineage: Eukaryota > Metazoa > Chordata > Ceratodontiformes > Ceratodontidae > Neoceratodus > Neoceratodus forsteri. Next base: position 1,027,550,909 of record CM028129.1, read on the forward strand.
TGGGTATGTAACAAGAGGTTACAATTTGAATCCTCAGAACTGAGACAAGGTTGATTCAAACAAAACAGACAAGGGTTACATTGTTCTGACAACTGTTCACAATTCTCGATCAGGGTTACCACTCTAGAGTAGAGACTGACCTACTGATTGGGTTGTGTAGTTCTCACACATCAACCCTGGGGTTTGTTTAGTCATAAGTAATTAAGCCAGTTGCCTATTAGTCTGTCTCAGCTCTATTAACATCCTTCCTAATTACTGTATGGGACACCCGGTAACAATTGTGCACACTTTCCCTCTATTACTATTTAATTGTAATTATTTTGGTATCTACCTATAGAACAGTTCAGTTCACATAAAGCATTCTTGTAGATGACAACTTTAAAGTATCAGAATATTATTGTGTAGAAATTATTGAGCCTCTTTTGAATGTAAGTTTGGAATTTTCACTTTAAACAATTAAATTTGCAAAACATTTAGAAACTTGTTGCAAAATTAAAAGACACACTGAGTAATATACCTGCTGTCTGGTGACTCGTAGCTATGTGTTTCATCAGCAGAAAATGGTGACTCATGGTCCCTTTGAATGATGGGAAACCAGAGGGGGGAAGGTTGAGCTGCCAAACATCTCAGTTTGACTGGGACAGTCCTGGTATCCAAAGACTGTCCCAGTGTCCAGAAGCTTTCCTGAAATCAGAATTTAGTTGTGTGGCGGTTGTGTTATCCTATCTGCCTACGCACTCTCCTTCTCCTTCGCAGCCAGCCAATGATGATGATCCTATGACGCCTGCTTCAGCATGTGTCCTTTAATTGAACAACCAATATCAGGTAAAGGGACCAGCAGAGATGAAGTACAGTCAGACCTTCCATAGTCAGTGATGCACATAAGCCAAATCAATTGGAAAACAGAACTTGGGAATTTCAGTTCTATTGGCTGTGAGTCACCAATGGCATAAACAGCACTGTAGTCAGGTGATCCATCTGGGGATGGGTGCTAATGAAAATCCACCGACTAACACAGCCAGCCCTGACATATTTCTGCATGTAGAGACTGCCATTACTCTTTTGGTCCAGCTGAGTTTTCATCTGCTTTTTGTTCAAGTTTGTTTGAAGCATTTGTGACTCTGTTGCCTTGTCTGCCTGTGGGAATGGGTTGGGTAGGGATGATGTAGTCAGATGGATAGAGGCAGCAGAGTGTACCCCACGGCAATTGCCCTTCAAATCTGAGCTGCATTATCGAAGGATATCAAGAGAGAGAGAGAGAGACCGAGACCAGGGAGAGAAGACGTCAGGTGAGTCCTACTCCTTTTATTCCTTCAGATTAACAAAAGAAGCAGCTAAATTGTGGCCATGGTGGTACAGTGGAACTGTACTGTAGCATATCTCTATAGGAATGTCACCATTTGCAAAGCAACCCAAGTACATAATTGCAACGTTATTTATTATTGTAGTGCTTCAAAACAAGTGTGTTCAAGTTTTGTTACATATATCGGTGGGGGCATATTGTTGACATTTGTCCTTGTTTTTGTGAAGAAGAAATAGAAGAGGAGGAGGAGGAGAGGGAAGAGAAGGGCAGAGGGATGAGGAGGGGAAAGAAGAATCATCACAGGACATTGCAAAAAGGTCATGAAGTGGAGGCTGGCATGTATTGAGCCAGCTGTCCACCCAGTGGCAGCTAAAGACTCTAAGCCAAGGTTAGCCAGAGAGACACCAACATCCCTAACTCCAGCGGAAAACAATAATTTCCCCCCTGGAGTCATGAGTAGTGAACACATAAAAATAGCATATTGTATCTTCAAATAAATAGTCATAAAACTCACCACAGATCAGACTAAAACCTAGAGCATCAAAAGTGTGTTTTACCTTCAGTAAAGCCCCAAAACTCACCACAGAGCATCTAAACCCCCAGATCTTCAGGGGGCCTGGCGGCCCCCAGACCTCCAGCTGTAATATGTCCCCCAACTCATTGAAATACAGAAGTGTACCTATTTTGACCAATGAAATATTGAAGGGTCTGGTGCTGCTATAAAGTTTCTGAACGCTTGTTAATGACAGCGTATGCTTAACACAGAGAATGTTTAAATGAATAAATACTGTAAACAAATCATCTGTGTTGTGTGCAGTTTTCATCTCATTCTGTATCGCAAGCTGATTGCACTTCCTTATTTAGTTTTTATTTAGAATGTCAGAGCATGGAATTTATTGTACCGCAATCCCAAGGTATTGCCACTTTCATTATTGATGGGGTCACACATCTGTAGCCTTCCTCAAAAAAAAAACATATCACAGGCTCACAGATTTAATAATCTGTTTCCATACATCAGCACTGAGTGAATGAACTGATCACCTTTGAATTTCATTTTTCATATTTTTTCCCCATTTCATTTAATTTTTATTGGTTAAACTGGAAAGGCATGTGAGCATTGCTGCCTGTTTACACAAGTGTCCAGCGTCACCTTTGAATTTATTAGCAATTTGATTTTCCAGCATTACTGAAGTACTAATTCTACTGTAACTCATTGTAATACTGCATACCTTCCAAGGGGGTCTGAAGCTTTGCTAGATTATTTTAGCAAATTTTCGGGAGATTTTCTGGAGGAAATAGTTTATATAAATGTTGGCGGTTTGGGGACTGCTATGTTCTCAGAAACTCTTCTGTGCGTTTTGGAGCTTATACATGCTTCTGTGTATGTTGAATTCAGTAAATGTAATTACTGTCCTGAACCACAGCAGTGTCCTTTGTGTTTGATGAACACTGATGAATGTTGAGCCAACATCTTGTAACTGTCAGAGCAAGAAATGGCCACATTAACATCCATGTGTAGTGGACAATGCACAGAGTTCCCAACATTGGATAGGGGATAGCTCTAGGAACCCTAGAAGTAAAGTGGGGAGAGGACCACAGTTGATCGTTAAGTAAAAAAAAAAAAGCAGAAGTCCAAGGAAAAGGGGAGGCATTCATACTGTACAAACACCAGTTGTCAATGGCCCTGCATTAAATTTCCCTTTACATGAGGGAACAGCATGGTACTTTCACCATAATTTGATGTGCAGCCATACATTAAGGATTGCAGTCTGCCATATTGCTTCCTTCCTGCTTTTGATCACCTACATAAAGCTTGGTGTCACTTCTGCTTGTCTTAGTTCCACTCATTCTGTTCACTGCTTATTTAACTCCCTGAGGCTGATTCTTTGCATTAAACCAGTGCACTATGTCGAATATGTCCCCCATTTTCACCAATCATTACCACATTCTTTTAAGTTCTGTGTTTCCCAGGCTACTGAACTGGAAGCCCAATGCTGCAAGGCTTTCTGACCAGTCTTGGAGTTCTCAGAAGTCTAGCACTGCAAAGCTTCCTAATCTATCTTTCTTTTTTCCAAGTCCTGTGAGAAACAAGTGTAACCCCTAGGTGGCGCTATCCTAAATAATGCTACCCCTGCTTGCATGACTAGGAGCAGGCTGAGTGGCCTGAGCTCAGTAAATGGGTGCCTCCACTGGAAGGATTGGTTTAAGGGTAGCATAGCTGCACTGGGTGTAGCCCTCTGGGACACTGATAACCCTCCCCAATGGCTTGCACTGGTCAGCAGATAAACAATCAGCATTAATGTCAGAATACAATGTTGAACCAACTCTTGGCACACTTACCACCAGGGCTGGTTCAGCTGCACTGGACCAGGAGACCCCCCTGTAAAATAGGACCTGAAATAGAACAGTGCAATGGCAATGCGGTATCCCCTCCACAAAGGTACACACTAGCTAAGTTAAGTGCAGAAAAAACAGAATCTGGTTTATTCATGCGATGTGAACAAGGGTAGGGCAGCAATCTGGCATTCTATTTCCTATCTGATTTAGTCAGGTTAAACATGCACGTACTAAGAGTCCCTCTAGCACAGTCACACGCACACACCCTGGGTTCCCAGTTGTTACTCAGGCTAGAAGCATTGCCCGGGGTAAGCCGGCATTGCAACTGTTGTTGGAGCCCTTAGAAAAGAAACAAGCAACATGCACTTTAACCCCCAATTTGTATTCTGGAGCTGGATGTCTCAGTTCATAATGATCAACCAAAACAAATCAGATGACTCACGATACATACGAACATACAAATCTGTTAGCAGAACAAACCAACTGGCCTATCAAAGTCTGCCTGAGTGTGCAGCCAGCACCCTAGATTGCAGCTGCCCCAGCCTCCTCCCCTACTGTCCCTCTCATACTTGTCATGGCCCCTGCCCCTAGACCCTTCCTCTTGCTTTGTCCCACTCCTTCTTAAAGCTTCTGACTGTCATACATGTTACCACCCCCACTAGTAGCACTTTCCAGTTAGACAACACCCTCTCAGTGAAGTAGTGCCTCCTCATCTCCCTTTTAAATGTCCCCCCCTCCAACCTTAGTCCATGACCCCTCGTCTCCCTACCTTTCCTCAGTTTAAACACCCCTCAGTGCTAGGTTTATTTACCCCCCCTCAAGTATTTGAATGTTTCAATCATATCCCCTATCCCTCCTCTCCTCCAGTGTGTACATATTCAGCTACTGCAGCCTGACTTCATAGTCCTTTCATTCCTTCCTTCCCCTTTAACATTTTTGCTGTCCTCCTTTGTACTCCCTCCATTAATTTTATATTTCTCTGCAGGTATGGCCTCCAGTTCTGCACACAGTGCTCCAAATGTGGTCTGACCAAGGATCTGTAGACATACAGGATCACATCCCTGTGCATGGATGATACATCTCTTGCAATACAACCCAGTATCCTGTTTGCCTTAGCCGCTGCTTTCCTGCTTTGGCAGAGTTGTTCATGCTCACTGTTACCAATACCCCAAGGTCCTTCTCCTCCTCAGTGATCCCTAGCCTCACTCCTCCAACCAGTAGTCCCTCCTATGTTTTTTACCCTGAAGTGCATCACCTTGCAGTTCTTCACATTGAAGCATAGCTGCCACTTCTCTGACCATGTCTCTTGTTTGGTGAGGTCCCTGTGCAATTGTTTCCATCTATCCTCTTCATCCACCACCACCCCCATTTTGGTATAATCTGCGAAGAGACTAACCCTGCTCCCAACTCCGTGTGGCTATATCAGAGATAAAGAGCCCAAATAGCACCTGGCCCAGCACTGAACCCTGCGGCACCTCACTTGTCATTGCTCTGGGTGTCAAGAACTCCCCCCACAACCACTCTCTGCACCCTCCCTTGTAACCAGATCTCTAACCACTTTGTCAGCTTTTTCCCACTCCTGCTGCAGTCAGCTTCCCCCCAGCCTCCCATGAAGCACTGTATCCAAAGGCCTTGCTGATGTCCAAGTACAGGACTTTTACTGCATGACCCCCATCTAGCTCTCTTGTTACCCAGTCATAATTCTCAATTAGATTTGTTTGACAAGACCTCCCCGAGACAAACCCATGTTGCTGTCCATCCCGGAGGCCATTACCCTCGAGGAATGCCACCAGCCTCTCCTTCAGTATAGTATCCATAAGCTTCCCCACTACGGAAGTGAGATTGACCAGCTGATAGTTTCCTGGCTCTGCCCTAGGCCCATTCCTTTGTATGGGCACCACATGGGCCACCGTCCAGTCTGGAGGTACACACCCCGGTTCCAGGGAGGTGTTGAACAGATCTGCCAGTGACTCAGCCAACACCTCCGCCATCTCCCTCAACACCTTGGGATGGATGACGTCAGAACCTGGTGCCTTGTCCATCCTTAACACCCTCAGCCCCTCTAGCACTCTATTCTCTATGATCATTTTGTCTGTTACCTCCTCCCGCACCTTCTTCCATCCCCCCAGGTCCATAATGGTAGTGGGTCCATTCCTCTCCTTAGTGAAAGCAGAGCAGAGTACTCATTCAGTATTTCAGTTTGATCCTCTCCCTCTTCCACCCATTTCCCTCCCCACTTTATCCTCACTATATGTTCTTTGCACTTCCTCTTTTCCCTGACATATCTAAAAAGGTCATTCACCCCTTCCTTTAGGCCCTGTGCTAACCTTAATTCTCTGGAGGCCTTGGCTTTTTTCACCTGCCTGGCCACCTCCTTGGACCAACTCCCATAAGCCTCCTTATTCTCTTCCTTCCTTGTTCTCCTGTACTTCCAATGTGTAGCCCTCTTTCCCTCACCCCCTGCACTCACTGTTCAGCCAGCATGGTTTTCTGGCTCTACCCTTCTTACCCCTAGCACTGGTGCAGGCTACTGTGGCTTCCAATAGCCCAGCTTTAATAAAGTCCCACTTTTGGTCTGCATCCATCCCCAGCCTTATATCCTGGAGTCTCCCTTGCAGTATTTCTCCCATCCTTCCAAAGTCCACCCTCCTAAAGTTCACCACCTTCATACCCTTGCCTTCAGTCTCCCTGCCCAACGTGAGTATGAACCACACTGTTTGGTGGTCGCTACCAGCTAGTGGATCCTCAACCTTTTCCTTCCCCACTGCCTCACCATTTGCCAGTACCAGGTCCAGTATGTTTCCAAGCCTTGTAGGCCCACTTACCATTTGTGTCAGGAGGCCATCCTGGATCATATACAGGAGCACCTGCTCCCTGGCGCTGTTGGTTGTAGGGGTGCTCGAATCATCCCACACTTCCCCTCTTACACACCCTCCTTATCTGCTCTGCCAACTCCCCATCCAGTTCCCCCGACTGGGTTGGTGGTCTGTACACCACCCCAGGCTCAGTTTTCTACACTTGGGAGTCCAGAAGCTGCACCCAAAGTGCCTCCATCCTACCATCCTCTCCCTCGTCCATCATACATTTGATCCCTTCTCTCACACAGAGTGCTGCCCCCCCTTTAACTCCCTGATCCCTCCTGTATATACTGTACACTGGGATTGCTAGATCCAAGTCATAGTACTCAGTGGCCCAAGTCTCTGTTACTGCAGCAACGCCCACATTCCCCTCTGAGAGGAGTGCCTGTAGCTCTGCAATTTTGTTTCCCAGGCTTCTTGCATTTAGGGAGACCACCTTCCATCCATACCCCTCCTTTCTCTCTCCCCTCTTCTCCTTGGTCAGCTCCCCTCCTCTCGGTAGTCAATGCCCTTTTTTCATCTTGTTATTACAGGGTGGTGGTGCCTTCTGCAGTTCACACTGGCTACCCTGCATGCCCCTTCCCTGAGTCACTTCACCTCTGCCTTTATCCGTATCTGGGGGGGGTGAGCTCACTAGACTCCCTAATCTGGACCGTTCTACTATTCTCAGTCCTCTTGCCACCCCCCCCAGTTTAAATCTACCTTAGTTGATATATACCCCTCAATTCCACCCTTTAGTACTTAGTACTCCTCTCCCCACTCAAGTGTATCCTTCCCTCTGCATACAAGTCACTAATCCCCCAGATCCTATCCCAGTTTGACACTAAACCATAATTCTTGGTGTGGTACCATTCTCTCAGCCACTTGTTGAACTTTTCTATCCTTCCTTTCTTCCCCATGCTCGCACATTGTACCTGAAGTACCTCCAAGAATGCCACTGACTCCCAAACCTCCTCATACTGCCTGCCCAGCTTTTCAAACCTCCCCTTCACTACTTCTACAGACTCCCCCACCAAGTTGTTTGTACCCATGTGCAACACTAGGTGAGGTTTCTTCCTCCCCTTCGATGTGCACTTGAGCAGTGCCTGCCCTGCCCTTTCTGTGGTCAACCCAAGAATATCTTCAACCCAGATATGGCTGTGTCTTTCCCCTCTTCCACCCCATCTGACTTCTTTCAGTATAGAATCCCCCAGCACGAGTATCCCTTTGTTCCTGTCCCTTACCCCTTTCCTCTCTTTGACCCTTTTCTCTACTCCAGAGTACATACTGCCCTGCCCTTACATATTCCAGCTGCACACTTTTTGTCTCCTGCAACCGCTCCCCCTGTTTTTACCTCACTCCCTATCTCTGCCCTGCTCCTCTCATCCCCTCAATCATCTTACCAGCCTGACCTCTGCATATTGGGTTTTTCCTGTCAATCTTCCCAATACTCCTGCTGATCTCCAACCTCTCCTCTATACCCTCCCTTGCAGATTTTGAGCACCCATTACCCATGACCCACAATGATTTGAGCTTTGTTGCAGGGAACTACCCTGATGGTTATTCGGGTTACCCAGACCAAGAGGCAGGACTGACAAGATGAAAACTTCAGGATGGTATGCTGTTTTCCAGGGGAAGCAGGGCCCACATGATGCACCATGATGATCGATCCTGTTTGATGGTGTTGAGCAGGGAGCCAAAGCCCCGAGTGGGTCTTTCTTTGGATGAATCTCTGCAGCATGAGTGGCAGTCTAGGCCGAGATGGAGAGGTCCAGACCAGGTGAACAGGTCAGATTTCAGTCCATTTTAGGTGCTGGATGCAATGTCCAGCTAGTGCAATACATTCAGGGGTGTGGGGAACCAAATCATGACCCACACTACACATTCAGCACAATTATAACCAAAACAGCTAGATACCACAGTTTGGATGACAGTCCAGTTGTAATAAAGCAGTGTCTCTGTGCAAACCAGACGCTCTGCGGTTCTCTCCAATTCCTGACAGGCCAATTGCTCCAGAAGTAAGTCTTTAGTCCACACCAGGCAAAATTTACTCTCTCACAATTCAGGATTCCTGTCTCAATAACAGCAATCTGGACAAAGTCTGATATCAGATTGCAGGCTTCTTTACACTGGAAGATGGTAGCAAGCAGGCCAGACACAGCCTTCCCGCCAAATCCCAGCACTACCATGCAGGAGCAGCTCCTTGAATTACTTGAGCAGTTCACTCTTTCAACTCCAATACTACACTGACACAGTGCTGCAGGCAGCTCTGGGATTTCTCAGTGATCCAAAAGGTTTGGTTGGTTGGTCCATCAGTCTGTCACAGAAAGGGCCAGTCCAGGTCCATTTAGGTGACAGACAGTAAAAATTACAATTTCTACAGAAATTCACTCCTACAAGACATCTGGGGACAGTTTCCATTGTAAGGTCCCCGTGGTGCCAATTGGTCCAAACTGGCAGTCCAGTACCAAAATGGTGTTTCTAGGCAGATAATCCATGCTGCAAAGGAAAGCAGGTTAGACAAACTATTATATTATTATTATTACTAACGAAGATCATCAGAAAGCAATCACAGATCCTATTAGGACTTTCTCTGTGCACTTAGAGATGGCAGAATGAAGCTGCTGTAATGCTTCCTGGGTGGGACTTGAGTCTGAAACCACTCAGTTCCCACCCAAATGAATTATAACCCATGAGATAGATACCTCTTAAAGAAACAGGCACAGAAGCTAACAGGGCACTCTCATGCAAGCACATTCAAATGATTTAGACACAGAACACCAGCCTGGCAGTGGGCCTTAGGCAGGCCCAGGAAGACATTTTAAGAACCACCATTTGTGGGGGGAAGGTTACACCAGTATAATATAAAAAAGATGACTCTGGATGTGTAATTGTGCTGTTCCAGGCTGACAAATTGGAATCATGTCCACAACATGAGTCTCAGTGGATCATAGAATATCATTTAATATGTATTTAATGATTTATGCAGGCAAACATTATGAGACATTGTCTAGGGTGTGGAAAAGAAATCTGGCAGACAGGGTGTGCAGCATTTGCTTTGCAAGAGTGTTAATGAGAGTCAGGGCAGGCATGAAACAGATCAAAATCTAAACTATAATATAAAAGTGCCCAACAGGGTTAGACTGCATGAGGAGGGGCAGAATTGTTCAAGTTGAGCAAAGAATACTGGCAACACCTATCCTCCCTAAACTCTATGCAGTAAATGGGCAGCAACTGGAATCACAAAGACTATGCAATATCCTCCAGAAGCATGTCTTTCAGTACTGGAGCATTGATTGGTGAAAATATGGCTGCCCTGGGGCAGAGGTATTGATCAAGGGTATAAGACTAGTAATCACCCACCCCAACTGCTATTCTGTAACAGGGAAGTGGTTTGGGGTGCATAGATGGTACTCATCCTCTGATCCTCCTGCCATTCAGTGCCTTGGCAGTTGCCAGAGCTTAAGACTGCAGTCCCACCACCACATAGGACAGGTAGGATGGTGGTGTTCCTTCTGGTGGCTGAGGGTGGAAGCAGTTCTAGCACTGAACAGGCATATCCAACATTGTTCAGATAGAGTGAATGTTGTGCATGCTGGTGTTCCATCTTAGTTCCATTCTATCAAGACTTGGAGAAACTTTGTGAATGACAGGGTACAGTACACATTGCAAGTCCATTAGTTGGTAGGATCCACCAATGGGTTTCTAGGTGTACAATAGGTATCATTCACAGACAGCTGTATTAGCAGGCAGCAGAGGTAGCATGCGGGTGGGTTGAGCTGCCCACTGACATTAGAACCATGTCATGATAGGGGGAGCAGGGTGGGGGTTCCTGAGTGGTTGGGGGTCCACTGAACCACCAGGTTGACCTAAGGGATTACGGCGAATGTGTGATTAGGTCAAGCTGGTGGGAATGGGGTCAGTTATTATTCCTTTACCACCGCAGTGTGCAGCATAAAATCAGAGTGGTGGGCAGGGAGCGGGGTTCACATATGTTTTATTTACTCTTGCAGTGTGCGGCATACAATTGGGATGATAGGCAGGGAGGGGGGCACTGGACTGCCACAGTGGGAAAGCTGCCCACTCCAGTATGCAGTACAGCGGCCTGCCTGCCAGTGGGTGAACACCCACTTATTCTACTTGTTGTAGATTTTTCTTAAGGAGGCACATCTCTGGACTTGCTCTAGGGATGCACCTCCAATGTGGATTGTGAATGGGGCTGAGCACCATATGCATGGGCATGCCCCCTGCACAACCCCTCCAGATGCACTACATAACATTAAGGGTGATGTGTGATGCACATCAATTCCTTGCCAGAATTGCACCAGTGCACAAGTTGGGGTTGCACCGGCACATCTCGGATGTGCTGGGTGCATCCTTTTTGTGACTCCTGCCCCTGGAGTGGACAGTACTCCTGGACAGGTGAGTCCATTATCAAGTAGCTAGTGGCTGCAAAACATGCTAAGTTAAAATCTCAAGTAATTAATAACTGAGCCATTTCTTGCATTTCAAGTAAAACAACTGAGAAACGTTGAGTCATATAAACAACTAACTCTCAAGCTGAATTATGTTTAAGTATAAAACTTCAATTAATTCCTAACTACAGTATTTTTTAGTCTCATTTCTCAACTAATGAATAAGTAAACAGAAACAATTCCCAACTAATTGCTAGATGGCGAAAGTTAAACATTAATTGAGAAAAACTCCTCAACCAATGATCAGGCATAATGCTTAACTTTTTAGTTAGCCATTGCCTAATGAAAAGGTAATCACTAGTTATTTGCTAACTTATTTTTTCATATGGGGAGGCTCACAAGCCAAGCCATTAGAGCCATTGATGAAGGGAAATATGTGGCAACGGCTTTTGTGGACCTAACCAAGGCATTCGATCTAGAGGATCATATTGAACTCCTTGAAAGTTTATTTGGAGTTTCCTTTGTAGAGGAGGTGATTTCCTGCTTTAGGGACTACCTGTCTCATAGAAGTAAAAAAACACTGATTAATGGGGTTTTCTCAGAACTAGCTCATACACGCTATGGAGTTCCTCAGGTCTCCATACTTGGACCATTTTTATTTTACATTTTTGTTAATTTTATTGCCAACTAGTTTTTCTAAAATAGAATTAATTCTTTATGCAGAAGATGTGGTATTATTCTGTTCAGGGTCCAATTTACCAGCTCCAAAGGAGTCCCTGCAAACAGATTTTACTCTACTGCATCACAGGTTTGATTTACATAAATTGGTTTTGAACTCTGTTAAGACTAAAACCATGGTTTTTACCACTCATAGGAAACCTCCAGTTTCTGAATTTAGTATCATGGATAATGATGGTCTATTAATTGAGTATGTTAAGGAATTCAAATATCTGGGGATAATATTGGATCATTTTTTGTCATTTGAAGCCCATATATGGATCTAATTAACAGACTTCATAAAAAGACTGGGTCTCCTTTTTCACATAAGAAAATATCTTACTGTCCAGAAGAGAACCATGCTTACCCATAATCTTCTTTTTTCCATTACTGATTATGGTTCAATAGTTTATTTGTACACTTCAGAAAGATTGTTAATTAAACTTCAGGCAACCTATCATACAGCAATACGTTTCGCAACTGGACAGTTAAGATTGACTCTTCAGTGTTTATTATACAATTCATTTAAATGTTAATCACTTATTGAGAGATTTAATTTTAGGTTTCTTATCTTTTTGCACAAAGTTAGGTTGGGACTGTTTCCTAATATTATCTCTAGCTTGTTTCCACTTATTCCCATGATTTCCGATACTCCTCTTCAAGTCAGAAATTATTTTCAGATTCCATTTTATTGTACTGTATTTGCTCAAAAGTCTGTGACTTTTGTAGCTCCAATGCTCTAAATGATTTACCCAGTTGTGTTGTGTGTTGTCAAAAAAATTCTACATTTAAGATAGTACTTAGAAGAAACATGTTTTCAAACTCTGTGGGTGTTTTATTTAGTTTTAATGATGTTGTAATTGTCCTATATTGATCTACAGTAGCTAGTCTGTAATATTTAAATGTGTTTGTATTTTGAAATGTCTTTATATGTTTAATGTATTGAAACTGGTCCTCTGTGAAAATGGGCATTGCCCAAAGACCTTAGAGCATAAAATAAAATAAAATGAAATAACTCCCTGGATCAAGGTCTTCTGGTAGGTGCAACATTAATTGATTTAACCAAGGCCTTTGATTCTGTGAATCATGCCCTCCTTATCGACCAGCTAGCAGACATTGGACTCTCCATGGACACTACTAAATGGTTTTCTAACTACCTTAACAATCGCTCTCAACAGGTAATAATAGGAGATATTCTCTCAGAAATGAAATCAGTCCATTTGGGTGTCCCACAAGGCTCCATTCTGGGACCACTCCTAATTAGTATTTTCCTTACTAGGTTCCTGGATTTCTTTCATGGACACATCATCCTATATGCCAATGACACTGATCTGTAATAGTAACTCACATCCCAAGCTTCTACAGGAACAGTTTCAAATAAGTTTCACTACCGCTGAGAAATGGTTCAGTGACCACAAGCTGATTATGAACTACAAAAAGATGAAGCCCATGTTGTTTTCCAGCTCCCAAAGAAAACATAAGGCCTTCCTCCTAACCATCAGTAACAATGTGGGCTCCCCACTGGAACTTGTACAGCATTTTATATATTTGGGCATCACTATCCACTCCACACTGCCCTACTCCCAGCACACAGACACCATTGCTAATGCAATTAATATGTGTATTAGGATGCTATACAGGCATAAACACACCCTGACCCCAGAAGCACTGAATCTGGCTATACAAAGTTATGTCATCTTACTTGTTGATATGGACTGGCTATCTAAGGCTCATCCACAGACATAGCCCTTTGCCACATCAAAATGGCCCTGAACAAAGCATGCCACCTTCTCACCAGTGATGGGTGACTGAATCACACATGCGATCTACATGCCAAGGCTTAATGGCTACAGTTCAACAGCAGACTTAGATATCAAATGTGCTGGCTTGCCAAAACTGTCAGCCTAGGATTGATGCCCCCGGAGTACAAAACTTTCTTACTCCATCTCTAAACCCATGCAGTACCAGAAGTTCTGGCAACCTGATTTTCCATACTCCCCCATGCTGCACTTCCCCTGGCCAATGAACATTCACCTACAGAGACCCTCTCTGACTCAACTCTCTGCAAACTGAAATTTCCAATGTGCCTACAATGGGCTTTTTTAAACACAAGCTTTGGCAACATCTAGTTACCTTGGTGATCTGTGACTACGACCACTAGATCCCACTGCTTTGATCTCTAAGTGATCCACAAGCCAGCCACCCTGCCTCCCTTTGATGCTACCTGTCTTGTTCAGCACTTTCTCTCAGTTCTTATCCTTACCTAGCCTTCCCATCACCCTCCCATTCCCCCATCTACAGCCCCCCTCCACTTCACGCCCCTTCCTTCCTCCCAGGCACTCATCTCTTCCTTTCCTCCGTCCTTCTACTCATACCTTCCCTCTTTCTCCTGCCCATCCCTCAAGGACTCTTCCTGCCTTCTTCTTGACTTCTACTGTTCCTAACCTCTTTCCCCACAACTCCCTCCCCCTCTCCCCTTGACTATGCCTTTATGGGCTGCTTAGTTCCTCCCTCTCTTGACTTCCAGCTTTCCCTGTCTGTAGTTATTAGTATTCTTCTGACACTGGCACACTTTGTGTTTTGCCTTATATTTTGTTCTTGTCTACCCTATGTAATCTGTGAATGGTCTTGTCTATAATAGTGCCAATCATTCACTTATTTCCAATGTTATATGTGATTACTGTTTTTGAGCCTTTTACCTGTTTCTGTAACACATAATGATTAATGCCTGGAGACATTTGCACTGTACCTAAACATTTGTAATGTTATCCTGACTATGTAATTCTTCTGACGTGGAACCTATGTAAAGATCATCTGCTCAAAAGTGTTAATCCAAGATTTCAATAAATTAATAAAATAAATAAACCTATATGCACAGACCAAGTGGCTCAACCTTCATGGGAAGATAAACTATCATGTTTGTTTCTTGGAAAAAAAAGCTCTTCTAGGTCTAACCCCTGTAGTCTTGCAGAATCTCCTCAAACCTGCCTTTAACACAGATCAAACCAGACATAAAGCTAGAACTGTCTTTCATGTTTCTTCTTCATTACACAACACTCGTCCAGTGATCTTTCTCCTATAAGGCACCATTATGGCTCAACTAACTCCTTTCTACTATTTCCTAAACACTAAAAATTGGGCCTTTCAAGAAAGAACTATTGTAATATCTGACTAGGTAAATGTGACTGCTTGGACTGAACCCCTACCCCCTTTAACCTAATCCCATTTCAACTCACCCCCTCTTTCTTTACCACCTTGAAGCCCCCCACTCCCTCCTGCTTATCTTTAACATCTCTCCCCTCCCACCATCCTCCCCCACCTGATAGTTATCTCTCTACTGTCACCCTGCCTTTACTCCCCTTCACCATTTCCTCTTTCTTCTCCCCCAACACAACCAAGCATCCTTGCTCTGCCAACCCTCTCCCCCACCCTGCTTCTTGACAATGCTAACTCCTGCCTCCTCACTCCCCTCTCACTTCCTTGCTAGGAAGATAATTCCCTATATGAAAAGTTGTCAATGTTAATTTAGTACACTACTTACCTTAATTATGATCTGTAATTATTCTGCATATAATAGCCATTTTTAAACACTCTGTATATAGTATTTTTGTTCTACATTTTTCTTGTTTTTTTTTTCTCTTCTGTATCTGTTATATTGACATGGAACATTTGTAAAAGAGCTCCAAGCAAGCTCAAAGGTTGTTTATCTAAGTAAATAAATAAATAAATAAAGAAGAACCCACCTACATTGGAACACTGTGCCCATTTCTGGAGACCATGGGCCACATTTTCAAAGAGCACCTAGATCACCACAATTTGCAGTAATCTATGGCTGTAGCTCACCCTGGCTGCAACAGGGGCCCTGCACTGTATTCAGGAAAAACTGGTTCCCTGCACCAAAAATCCAGGAGCTGCCACACCCATAGGTGTGAACCAAAACAAACAGCACACCTGTGGGAAATGGTGCTGGTATCCAGCTACTCAGTGCAACAGTTGAGATGCTGGGCTGGTTGGGAGTGGGGGGAAACATATGCAACACATGCTGGGTATGCAGCTGGCATGGGCATGGGGTACCATAGTGGTAGAGGAGGAAGGGGTGGGCAGGCATATTAGTGATGTTGCACCCAGTTCGGATGCAAATAATTGAGCAATACTGTCACTGACAAGGACCAGTGATGGGGAGTATAGGGACACATAGTGCCATGGCCCTGTTTGGTCAAAGCTGTGGCAGCAGCACCTGTGGCCATGCCCATGTGGGACCATGGCATTATGTGTCTCTATACCCCTTCACTGTTTCTTGACAGTGACAGTGTTGCTCAATAATTGGCATCCACACCGGGTACAACATCATTAATATAACTCCCACCCCCTCCCCAACCACCATTATGGCAATCTGTGTCATACTACTTCCATAAACATTTATCAGCATCCCAAAAACTAGTTGCCACAGTGTTTTGCACTAGTTCAAGGGACTTAGACCAGTTCATTGCTGGTCTATCTTGATACCCTTGCTGCAGCCATGGTGGGGTTTCCTGAATGGCAGTAAAAAGGTATGTTGCAGCCCCACTGTGGCAAAAGCCCCCTTGTGATGTAGTGCACCCTCAGTTTTGTCCCAAGGGGGGATCAGTACTACTTTGATGCAAGGGCTTGTGAGTCAGACCAGACCTAATTTCTGAATCAGGATTGCCGCCACATCTCTTAACACAAGGTGCCAGTTGCCTTAGACATGCTTAATGAAAGCACCTTGTGACCTTCTCAGGGCTTTGAAATCCATCACGATATCTCCATAAATGACACAGAGTGAAGGTGGTCTAGAGGAAGACAACTAAAATGTTGCAGGGTCTTCATCAAAAGCCCTATGAGGAGAGATTAAAGGACATCAATATGTACACCCTGGAACAGAGGAGGGAGACATGGGATATGGCAGAGATATTTAACTACCTCACAGGGGTAAAGAATGTATAGGAGGGGAGTATTTTGCATACCAAAAGGTGCTCAAGAAGAAGGAGACATGCTATAAAGCTGGAGGGGGCTAGATTCAGAAGAGATGTGAGAAAGTACTTTTTCAGAGAAAGAATGGTGGATTCCTGGAACAGCCTTCCAACATAGGGGATTGAGGAAAAAACCATGGTGGGGTTAAAGAATGTATAGGATATGCACAGGAGAGTCATAGTAAAAAGGAAGTTTAGAGGGAGAAAGAGCTGTAGATACTGTTCAAACTGCAGAAATCATGTAGGTAGGGAGAAATGGGCAGACTGAATGGGCCAAGCAATCTTTATCTGCCATGAAATGTTATGTTTTGATGTTGCTTAACCCCCAAGAAGACTAATTGTGTTAGGCTTCACCTCTGTATTATAACCTTTACTTACATATGTTAATACACTTCTATGCTCTGGTGGAGAATATCCCAACATATTTCAGGGACTGTACCTGTGTGTTAAACCTAACTGAAGAGATTAGCAACATAGGCAGCCAGAGACTAGTGTGTCTGGGAACCTCAGGTCCTATATTGTGAGTCTATAACTCAGTGGTTTGAGCACCAAGTTGTTATTCTGAGGGCCTGGGGTCAGTTCCCAGTAGGTCACATAATTTCTTTCTTGTTGCACTTTGTAATGTAAATTGTTTAGCAGTGGTTAATATTACGCCAAAAGCTTCTAACTGTCATATGTTATCCTGTGAAGATAGTGACTGAATATGATTGACAGTCTAAACAGTGACTCATCCAGCACTATCCTAATGGGCTACTCACAAGCGTAGCGACACTATGCTACGGCAATGATAGGGAAGGATGACCAGAAGGGGAGAATAGCGAAGGGAAGGGGTGGGATAGGGAGGAGGGTTTTCAAGGGGTAGTATGCCTGCTGCAGCCAAGCTAGCAATGTGTGTGGTGGTGGTGAGGGTGACTAGCTCCGCACTCCGCAGGTACTGGGTTCGGGGACAGGGACTGGGGACTGGAGGCGACTTTTGCTGCTGGCTGCCATTTTTTTTAAACTGGAATGTCACCCACTCCCCAACATTCACCCCCCTGGAATTAGCAATCCTATAGCAGGGAGTGCCGGGGGCACAGACCCCTCCCTGTGTAAACACTAAGTCTAGTTGCTGGATGTTTAGTCACTGGCATATATATGTGACAGGGTAGAATAGGACCCTGTCCCAGTTGTTATGGAGAAAATGTTTAAATGCAAGGATCTTTCCTTTTTTGTCTCTTCTCTGTCTGGTTATGCAACCACATTTTCCTGTGAGACTTCGGACTTGATCACCCTGAACAGTCTCGCAGTTCTTTGCCTCTCACTGTCACTCAGTTTTCTTTTGCTGTCTGTTTTTCCTCCTTTTCATATCTGCTGATATAAAAATATGTGCCAATCATTGCATGGAAATGTAACTGATATTGGGATCCCTTGTCTTTGGAAAATATATAACATTACTGTTGAAATGTATATAATTGTATTTTGGCATGACTGAAAAAAAGGTATTGGGAACTTCAGAGGTTACCAGAGTTCACATTTTAGGCCTTTTTGTAGAAACTGTGGAAATGGAGCCTGTTAGTTCAGGCACAATGTGTTCTAGCAGCTCCTGCCTGATATTTACGAGAACAGAACACTTTGCAATAAACAGGATGATTGAATTAAGAGTGGGGGTGGAAGGATTTATGAAGAACAGCTGAGCTGCAATTAGAGAGACAGATTAGAAGAAAAAAGGACACAGAGACTGAAAGAAAAAAATAATTTCTCCTAAATACATAGTTATTATGAACAAGTTTTTTTTTATGTTACTGCTACTGTAAATACATATTTTTGGTGAATTCTACAACTGCTCCTGGTTTTCCCTGTGCTTCCTGACCTGTGCCTCAATGGCAGATGGCATCAGCCTAAGTGGGATTTATGCTGTGCATTTCCTAGGACAGGAGTATTGTGCATGGGTACTGGACCTATTACCAGGAAAGCACAGAAGAAGGTATGGATTCTGTAGCAGCAAGTCCAGGAGTTGTTACTAGGAGAATAGCAGCCAAACTAGCAGAGGCAGAAGTCTAGTCTGAGATTGTACAGCCAGCCAAATTATGGAAAAAGAACAGGCAGTGATGGAACCCAAAAGCCTGATGCACTTTTTCAAATGGTGGGTTATACAACAAAAAGAGACTGAGAAGCAGACAGAAAAAGAGATTCAATGTTTAGAAGCACAGAGGAGAGAAGAGATGCAGCGATGGAAGCAGCGAAGGCTGGATGCCTTGCAAGCTATCAAAGGCAGAGGTGCCAGCACAGATCCAGACAAGCAACAAAATACAAGCAACTTAAAAGCCATTTAACTTACAAAGTTGTGTCCCTCAGATGATATTGAGGCATACCAGACAACTTTTTAAAGAGTTGCCACAGCCTGCCAATGGCCAAAACAGCAATGGATAATCAGACTGGTACCCTATCTGACAGGGAAAGCTCAACTTGCCTACAGCAGTATGGACACTGCACAGTCAGAAAACTATGACCTGGTGAAAAGCAAAATCCTGAAATGATATGACATCTCAGGGGAGATATAAAGGCAGAGATTTCAATCTCTGATGTACAACTTAGTCGACAATCCTTGAGAAGTCTTCACCCACCTCAGAGAACACCTGATGAAATGGCTCCAACCTAAGACCAAAACAGTACCACAGATTATCAATACATTTGCCATGGAACACTTCATCAGCATCTTGCCTACAGATGTGCAGCTGTGGGTAAAGGAACACCAACCAGAGAGTGGAGAAAAAGCTGTTTCTTTGGCTGAGGACTGCCAAATGACCATACAGATGCAACAGCAGTGAGGTAAGACATTCTTTTACCCATTTAAACTCTAAGTCTAATAAGAACTCTGGTGGGGGTAACAAATCTGTGCCCAAAGACATTATCTGCTATAACTGTAATAAGGCAGGCCATTGTGCAAGAAACTGCCATGGTAAGGAAAGTGACACTGGAGCAGATTTGTCCTTGGCAATTTGGGGCAAGTACTTAACAGATGTAAAGGTGGAGGATAAGACTGTGAAGGGACACATTGATTCTGAAAGCAGATGGGACCCTAGTGCATGTAAAAGAGCTGGAAAAAAACTGTGCAAAGGGATGAGGTACTGGTGTCATCTGCATCCACGGGGACACTCAACACTATCCCACCACCCAAGTGACTCTGATCATTAAGGATTTGTTGCACCAAATGAAAGTGGGGGTAGTACCTAAGTTATCTGTACCTGTGATTATTGGAAGTGACTTTCCAGGATTTACTGAGTTGATGAAAGAAGGAGTAAATACTGTTGTTTCAGCAGCTGGGGTGGCAAGAGCTCAGGCAAAGAAAATTTCAGATGGTGGGGACAGTTTTTCTTTTAAAGATTTTGATTCAGACTTGTTTGAGCATAGTTCCAAGATCCGGAAATCCAGGAGAGATTTGGACCAATACTTGCCTTATCTATTTTTTCTTACAGAGAAGTGCCACAGGCATCAACAGGGTTTTCACCATTTGAAATGCTGTATGATAGGCAGCCAAGAGGGCCATCAAATGTGATAAAAGAAATGTGAGAAGATAACCCCACTCAGAAGCAATCTGTAACATCTTGTATGTGTGCCCCAAGAAAGAAGTTGGCAGAATATGTTGAAATTGCCCATAGTAATCCGGAAGAGGCCCAAAACTAGAAGAAGCTATATTATGACCTTGGGGTAAAAGAAAATGTTTTTGAGCCAGGTGAAAAGGTTTTTCTACTGTTACCCACAATAGAAAATAAACTGTTAATGAAGTGGCAAGGGCCATATCAATCAATCAATCAATCAATCAAGTCTTTATTTAACCAGGCGTTCATCATTGAGCAGAAGCTCATTTGTAAGATGGACCTGGGTAATCTTGCAACCATATAAGGTTCTTAGATGTACTGGCACTGTTAGCTATGAGATTGAGACCCCTGACAGGAAAAATCCTACTAAGATATACCATGCTAACCTCCTCAAGAAATGGGTTGTAAAATGCCAAAAGCTGCCTTGCTAGTTTTACCAGAACCTGTTAAGGATATTGATGTAGTCTATGATAGACTGGAACAAACTGAAAATGCTGATGCTGTAAAGGTGAATCTCTCCTTAACCTCAGAACAACCTGCAGACATTCGTAATGTGCTAAATACATTTAATAGTACTCTTACCATGGTACCAGGTCAAGCAAAAGGGGTCAAGCATATAGTAGTGACAAGGATGCTCAGCCTATTAGGCAAAAGACATACAGGTAACCAAAGCAGTTAAGAGGTGATGTGGTTAAGGAAATACAAAAATGAAAGAATTGGGTATCATAGAGGAGTCCAGGAGTGCTTGGTCATCTCCCATGGTAATTGTAAGCAAAAAAGAAGGGGGTGTTAGAATCTGCCTTGATTTCAGAAAACTTAATCAAGTGTTAGAATTTAACAGTTATCCTATGCCCAGAATAGATAATTTGGTGGACAGACTGGGTAGTGCAAAGTATATCAGTACTCTCAATCTCACCAAGGGTTACTGGCAAATACCTTTAGCTAAAGAATCCAGAGACAAAACTGCATTTGTCACCCCTTTAGGATTTTATCAGTTCACCACCATGCCCATTGGTTTACATGGTGTGCCAGCTACATTCCAGTGGTACATGGATGTAATTTTATCCCCTCACACTAGTTATTGTTCTGCACTCCTGAATGATGTCATGCTGTACAGTCCAGACTGGAAAAGCCACCTGAAAAACCTACAAGCAGTTATCCAAGCTATCAAAAATACAGGTCTGACTATTAATCTTGCCAAATATGCATTGGGCATGCAAGAAACCAAATATTTGGGATATGTGTTGGGAAACAGAGAAGTTATGCCAGAGATTTCTAAAATAGAAGCTGTAGCTAACAGCCATGTCCCTAAAACAAAGAAACATGTCAGGTCATTTTTAAGGCTGGCTGGTTATTATCAGAGATTTATTCCCAACTTTGCTGAATTAGTTACTACCCTCACTAAACTAATGAAACAACAGTAATCAAATAATAGAAATGGACCCCAGAGTGTGATGAAGCTTTTCAAGCCATAAAGGCTGCATTATGTTCAGCCTGTTTTAAGGAGCGCAGACTTTGAGAAACCATTTCTGCTATGATCAGATGCATCCGAGGTAGGTCTAGGTGCTGTCCTAAGTCAAAAAGTAGATGGGACTGAACATCCTATTCTGTACATAAATAGGAAATTGCATGACAGAGAGAAATGGTACTCCACTATAGAAAAGGAATACTTAGCACCAAAATGGGCCATGGAGACCCTGAAGTTTTATTTGCTAGGAACTGATTATGTTCTTGTTACAGAGCACAATCCTTTGTATTGGTTTAACCAAATGAAAGATAAAAATTCCAGAATCATATGGTGGTACCTGGCACTACAGCCATTTAAATTCACAGTGATTCACAAATCTTGTAAAGAGAATAGCAATGCTGATTTTCTGTCAAGATACAGATCAGGAATTGAAGATTCTTAAGGTTGAAAAGCAAATGAGTGTAAACTGTACTGTTTGTTGTACTGTTAAAAAAAGAGATGATGTACATGTGCTTAACGTCTGAAAGCAGCAAATGTTATTAGAGAATAAAAAGTTTTGGAAACCTGTTTAAAATAATAATAATAATGTTATTTAATATAGTGCCTTTCGAAGTATCAAAGCGCTTCACAAATACAAACACACTCAAGTAAACAATAAATAAGCATAAAATCATAGAAAATCAGGAAATGCTTTTTTCCATAGAAAGGTCTTCATTGCCTGCTTAAAACTCCCCACAGTTCTGCACTCCCATAGCTGGTGAGGTAGAGAATTCCAAAGGGATGGGGCAACGAACATAAAAGCCCATGCCCCAGATGACTTCAATCTAATCCTCAGGATCTCCAGCAACCCCTCGTCAGCTGAGTGGAGTTGTTGCATAGGGGTGTAAGGAATCAGAAGTTATTTCAAGTAGTCAGGACCCAGTCTGTGTAGAGCCTTGTAGGTTTACAAACCTTCCTTAAAGGTGATCCACCACTGAACTGGCAGCCAGTGCAGATCGTGCAGCACTGGGGTTATATGAGATCTCCTTGATTCCCCAGTCAATAAACATGACACCACATTCTGCACTAGCTGCAAGCAGTGGATATCAGCCCTGGGAAGCCCTAGCTACAGGTAGTTACAGTAGTCAAGGCACAAGGTCACAAAGGCTTGGACCAGAATAGGCAAGTCACTGGATGGAACAAGGTGCTTGATCCTGGCAGTGTTCCTAAGGTGGAAAAGGCTAACTTGATGACTGCAGGCACCTGATGAAAAAGGATCAGACCATCAAGTATCACTCCCAGGTCATGCACCTATTCAGAGGTAAAGATCTGCTTGCCCCCCAGAAATAAACCAGATGGCAAATCAGTCCCCAACCTCTCTATCCTGTGACCAGGGTCCAGCACCAAAACCTCATTCTTTCCCATGTTCAACTTTAACCCGCTGGAACTCATCCAATCTTGGATTTCCACTAGGCAGCAGTTAAATACTGAGAGAGTACACACCTGGTTGGGGGCAAAAGACAGGTAGAGCTGGGTATCCTCAGCATAGCAGTGAAACCTCAGCCCATACAGTCTTACAATGTCTCTGAGGGGCAGCATGTGCACCACAAACAACATGGGGGACAGCACCGGGCCCTGGGGGACCCCACAAGGCAGAGAGAAAGACTCAGAAGAGAATATTCCTGAGACAACTTACTGATTTTGACCAGTGAGGAAAGATGAAAACCATCTAAGCGCTGTCCCCATCAGCCCACAGATGAACCTCAGGCACTCAAGCAGAATCCCATGGCTGACAGTGTCAAAAGCTGAAGGGAGATCAAGGACTACCAAGATAGAACAGTTCCTCTGATCTCTCACCATCAGGAGATCATTGAGCACCCAAACCAGAGCTGTCTCAGTACTATGCCTCTTACAGAAACCCGACTGGAGAGGTTCATATAAATTATGGATGTTTAAATGGTTCTCCGGTTGAATTGCCACCACTTTCTCGATTATCTTTCCCACAAAAGGAAGGTTTGAGATAGGTCTGTAGTTCACCAGGGGCTCTGGGTCCAAAGAAGCTTCCTTCAGAAGAGGTGTCACCACTGCCTACTTCAGGGAGCTAGGAAACTCACCTGATTCCAGGGAGCACCGGACAATCTGAGCTAAGACCGGGCTGATAACATCACTACAACCCAAAATGAGGGAGATAGGGCCAGGGTCTCAACTACAGCTCATGGGGCACATCCCCTGGACAATCCTCATAATATCAACGAAAGCCAGCAGGTCAAAGGTACTCCAGGAGACACCGGGCATAGTGACCAAGCACTGACCAACCATAACTCCCATAGAACAGAATGGACAAATCTCCTGCTTGATATCAGCCACCTTATTTGCAAAGAATTGAGCCATCTCATCACACTCAATTTGTGAAAAGATTTGACGGAGCTACAGATAGGTTGGGTTGCACAGCCTGTCAAAAGTTCGGAAGAGTTGAGTCAGTCGGTTCCCAGCAACAGCGATTTCCCTGCACAGGAATTCTGGCTTCTTACGGGAGATCACTGATTGATAGAGCTGTTAATGCTCTAACAAAATAAGATGGTCAATATCCAAGGCAGATTTATGCCAGTCATGTTCTAACCTGTGTCCCAACTTCCACATCTCCTTCAGTGACCCATCGATCCATGGGGTCCAAGGGCAAAGCAGAAGGGAGCAATCCAATCAAGACCTGAATTAATAACCTTATTATAGGCCACCACTAAGTGCTGTGGATCAATGCTGGTCTCACTGAACACTGAGAGGTCAGTTGATGCCACCAGGCTTTCAGGGACCTCATCCCACAAAGGGCGGTATCTGACCATCTCCACCGGGGCAGAGCTACTCAGAGGGGCAGAAAAATTTTACCTCATGGTGTGATCAGACCAACTGACAGGTTCCACCCCCAAATCAGAGGCCTCGATCCCCAGGAGGGAGACCAAATCAAGAAAGTGACCAACATTATGGGTAGCTGAGGAAACAACCTGTGTGAAGCCCAGTGACATCATCAACTGGCGGAAGTGTTGTCCAGAAAGTGAGGATTCGTTGTCAACCCAGGCATTGAAGTCACCCAGAACCATCAGTCTGGGTGAATCCAATGCCATGTTTGCTGTGAAGTCTGTTACTTCCTACAGGAACAGCTTTTCATCCCCTGGTGGATGGTAAATGAGATCTTTCCCGCACCCCACACCAGTTACCACAGTGCACTCAAATGATTCAGCCTCCTCAACTGGTACACCAGTGAGGCCCAATTTGGTCTTAAAACAGACTGCTACTCCCTCCTGCCCCTGCGATCCAACCTTGGGCAGTGTATCGCTCAGTACCCGGTAGGAATAGCTGCCTCTAAAATTGGGGCAGCATTACCACCTAACCAGGTCTCGGTGATGCAAGTCAGATCCACTGTTCTAACAAAATCCACAATCAATGCAGTTTTGTTCTTAATGGATCTGGCACTGCATAACAATGCCCGGGTTGGACGATGCTCATGGGCCATTCCGGCTACTTGCCTACCCAAAAAGGAGGTGCCCTTGGGTATGGGGACTAGATATGGATTACAATGTTCCAGGCTCCATTTCGCCCCAGGGCATCTTCTGGTCTTAACTACCTCTATGGGAGAAACCCACTCATTCGAGCTTCAATGTCCAGGACCTCCGACCCACCCCCACCCCTCACCCTGCTGGCAATCCTCAGTGCCCAACAGCACTGGTAGATAAAAGCAGGCAGCAGGGGGAAGAGAACAAGTGGAAGGCATGGAGAGAGGAGGCCAAATAGTGCAGGACTGGGGGAGCAAGCAGATTCTGTAAATTATCCCAAAATTGTGGCAAAACACCACAAACAATCCTAATTTTCTAAATAAATAAAGATGCAGTTGAAATCTTTTAAAATATAAATCACAACACCCCAATAAATCCCTAAAATAGCAAAACAAACTAAAAATAAACCAACTTATCAAACAAAAACAGTAACTAATCCAATAAAATAAAATCCCCAGGCAACCAGTAACTCTCACTAACTGGTGCCACTAATTAAAACAAACTAATAAGCCAAAAATAAATAGTAAGAATAAAAATAAAAATAAAATAAAAATAAATCCCCTGACTACACTATACTCTCACTGTGGTAGCCAGGAGGAGGAACAGATTGGCATTCTCACTACCACATAAATATTAAATAACTAAAATAAAATAACAGTGCAAACAAAATTAACACAAATATTGTATTAAAGTCATTAAACAATGACAGGAAATCCCAGTCCTAGGCACTCTCACTGCTAGATCTTCCAAAGGTATAAGGGTTCTCCAAACGTGGAATATAAATGGTAAAGAAGAACAAAACTTGAGCCAAAGTTTAATGCATGTCCAATGGCCAGAAACCCTGGAAACACTCACTGATCCAGGGGTTTTGATTCAATCAGACAGTCTGTCCACAGAATGAAGTACAGGAAAGACTTCTGGACTAATTATATTCCCCTTGCTAGAACCCAACTGGTTATCCCCAGACCACCACCAGGCTACAGCAGATTGCAATGGGACCACAAAGGAGCCCACCCAGATGGTCACCTAGGGGTTCTCTAGAGGAAGGGACCACCACCCATTGATTCCTCAGTGAGGGAAGCCCCCTATGCCACTATAGTCAGAGGGGCCTGGATTTACAGGAAAGGGCAATAAAAGCAGGGAAATAAACAATAAAAATCCTGGTCTGAACAGGACCATTAAATAATCAAAATCCAGTATCAAGAACTCAGCTCAGGAGAATTCCATCTTCTTCAGCATAAACCTTTCTCAAGAATTAATTCAAGTACAAAAGGGAAAAAAACAGGCCAGAATCCAATTAGACTCCGGCCTCAGTACTCACGGACCAAAACGGCATAAACCAAGATGGAGAAGAAAAGTCCAACAAAGCAAATAGGCCTAAAAGTCCTTAAAGCCAAGAAGATCTACTCCCCATATGATCCACGGTCACTGGCTCACCAAATCCTCAAGCTCCAAAAATGCAGATAGATCGCAGAGTAGACTAGCCACCACATGCTCCAAAGAAATGAGAATAACAGCATTTGCACCAAGCACCACAGCTCGTAACAGTCAGTGTAATAAACACCCGACTGTTTATCAAAACTGGCAGCTTGAGAATAGATATATGGCATCAGTACTCGGCCCTGAACTGAGAGACAAGGAGGTAATACAGTTCCTAGTGTTCGCTGAATCCTCCACAGTCCCAAATCTCAAAATGGAAAAGCCAATAAACAAAAGGACTATACACGACTCGCAAAAGTAATAATAAGTAAAGCAAAACAATGAAACATCAAAGTACAACATAAAATGAAGCTTTAAAACATTGTAAAATAAAAATGCT
This sequence comes from Neoceratodus forsteri, assembly GCA_016271365.2. Classification (NCBI taxonomy): domain Eukaryota; kingdom Metazoa; phylum Chordata; order Ceratodontiformes; family Ceratodontidae; genus Neoceratodus; species Neoceratodus forsteri. Next base: position 1,027,577,901 of record CM028129.1, read on the forward strand.
TCAATTGCAGCACAGTCTTTAGAGAGCAAGCAATCACATGCCCAGCCTGGCGGCCATCTTCCTCAGACTTGTTGTGATGGAGACGTGGCGAGTACAGGTATCAGTAATGATGGAAATCTAGGGAATACAGGTATCAGTGGCAAATGACACATGAATAATAAAAGAGATTCCGTCTTAAGGAAGGGGATGTATGTGACTGGGTAGAATAGAACCCTGTCCCAGTTGTTATGGAGGAAGTATTTAAATGTAAGGCTCTTTCCTTTTTTGTCTCTTCTCTGTCTGGTCGCACAACCAAATTTTCCTATGAGACTTCTGACTTGATCACCCTGAACGGTCTTACAATTCTTTGCCTTTCACTGTCTCTGAGTTTTCTCTTGCTGTCTGTTTTTCCTCCTTTGCATATCTGCTGATCTAAAAATATGTGCAAATCTTTGTATGGAAGTGTAACTGATATTGGGATCCCTTGTGTTTGGAAAATATATGAACATACGAACATACGGAATTTGTCAACAAATAAAGGCCTAGACGTCTTTCAAGTCTGCTCAAATGTGCAGCTAGCACCCTTTATTCTGCAGCTGCCTTACTGTTGAAATGTATATACAGTAATTGTATTTTGACATGACTGAAAAGAGGTATTGGAAACTTCAGAGGTTATCAGAGTTCACATTTTAGGCCTTTTTGTAAAAACTGTGGAAATGGGACCTGTCAGCTCAGGCACAATGTGTTCTAACAGCTCCTGCCTGATATTTACGAGAACAGAACACTTTGCAATAAACAGGATGCTTGAATAAAGAGTGGGGGTTGAAGGACTTATAAAGGAGAGCTGAGCTGCGACTAGAGAGGGAGATTAGAAGAAAAAGGGACACAGAGACTGAAATAAAAAACTATTTAATTTCTCCTCTGTATGTAGTTATTATGAACAAGTTTATTCTTTTTATGTTACTGCTACTGTAAATAAGTATTTTTGGTGAATTCTACAACTAATCCTGGTTTTCCCTATGCTTTCTGACCTGTGCCTCGACAACAGTGTATATCGCCGATTTGCTTTTCGGCGATATACACTCGCTATATCACTGTTTTGGGATAGCTGTTATGACATAGAACCCTGTCATATTGATTATTCCTCACTGCAGGATATGCAATACTAGAGAAAGGAAGTGTGCCCAGGAACTTCAGGTCCAACCATGTGAACCTGTAGGTCAGTGGTTAGAGCACTGGGATGTTATTCTTGGCTTGCATTCAGTTCTCAGTAGGTCACATTATTTCTTTCTAACTAAAATTTATAATCTTAGAGTGCAGCACAAATTGTTATTCCATGGCATTTAAATTCAGCTAAAATTGTAAAAAATGAAATTATTCCATAGAGTAAGGAGAGAAGAAGACAAAAATAGGTATGATTGTCACAATATTGTATTCAAGAAGGCATAGTGGTATAGACAAGACTTGTAAGTATTCTGGTTTTAGTTGCCATTTTCTGTTTGTATTGATATTTTAGATTACTGCAGATGAGGTCATTAAAATTTTGGCAAAAAGTTGGTGTAATGTTTAAATAAAGACTTACCAGAAATTACTTTAGTGCTGTGGCATGTGTTTGCCAAGACCAATCCAACCCCTTACTTTGTGTCAGCCCATGGAGAGTATGATGTTTGCAACCTTGGCAGTAAGACTTCTAAGACTATCTAGCCAGCTGTTTTAGGTATGTTCAGTCTCCTGTAAAAGTTGTTGATGATGGGAACACCTATATTTTCTGATCTGCCTGTTTTTTTTTATCATCCTTTTTGGCTGGACTTCACTGTTCGTTACATGCTGAATATATGGATTATGACAAACTCTGCAGTGGGACAGCAGAGTTTGAATCCTATTTTACTTTATGGGATCTGAGCTTGTGGATTATTGTTCTTGGTGAGAGCAAGGAAAGTCACCAAATTCCATAATTTCTGTCCCTCAGAATATTGCTTTTATGGTTTCCCTGGCTAGGACTTGAACTTGTTTTTGAATGATGAACTTATTTCCTGGATGGCATCTAACATTTGTACTTATTTAGTTTAATGTTTATGTTCACAAGGTTTAGGACATTGCTGGACTTGTTAATATTGGATTCTCCTTACAGATTGTTGTTAGTTGTAATTATTTTATAGGTGTGCGTTGGGGTTATATGAATGGTTAGAATGGATTGTATGTGTGTAGTATAGGTTCATTATTCTTTGTAATTGTGTCAGTATGAGTGTGTTGTAGGAATAAGGGAACTGAGGGGTAAGTGGGAGGCTTCTTTTAAGTTTTAAGCGATACTTGTTTATAATGTGCTTGCCTGAGCCTCTGGATAAAGTCAACTACTTCCCATCCCAGTTATATGCACCACATCCTTTCTGGGGTGTTCCCCTACCTTCAGAGGTCTACAGTAGAATCAGGAGGTTGGGGATCCCCAGAAGGCATTGAAAGAGATTTGGGATCAGAGGAAGGCTGTGGTGGCGGAGTGATTCATACAGTGTGGACTAGAAGATGCCCTAGGATTAAATGGGAATTGAAAAGGAGTGGCAGATATTTAGTCTCCATTCCCCAGGAATCCATCAGACTGAGTAGACAGGCAGCTGATAGGCTGGCCATGAAAACGTGTCCTCTTCAGGGGTGCTTTGAAATACCAGGCTGATGAGGCATAAGACTGCTATTATTGTGGATTTTGTTCCTTGTGCCTTAGTCACCCTGGAATGCATTATGTAGATGTGGTTAGGTGATGATACTGCTTCAATTCTGGAGGCAGTGGTGCTTTCCGGTTTCTCTGTGGTGCACTGGTCAAGGAATGATCATAGGAGGGGAGGAGTAGCCATCTTTTTTAGAACTGAACTGGGAATGGTGGTGCATCCTGTGGGGGGACACTTCATCCTTTGAGGACATGTCTATGCATGGGGGTCCAGGTGCTAGGTGCAGAGTCCTCCTCATATATCCTCAACTTGGTCATGAGGGGGACATTCTACCAGAGATTGTGTAGTTCACTGTCGACCAGCTGGTTGAGTCACCTAGCTGGATTATCCTCAATGATTTCAATGCCCAGGCCAATGATAAGCTCTCACATTCTGGGCAGGTATTCCTTTAGAGCATGTTAGCTCTGGGCATGGCAGAACAGTTGCTGCTCGAACTCATCAACATGGGTGACACATTGGACTTGGTGTTCCACACATGGCTTGAGGTGGAGAATGTCAGGACTGACACGATCAGTTGGTCAGATCATTGTGTCATCAACTTCAAGTTGAAGGCACCCTTTGAAACCCACCCCTTATGGAGGTAGTCAGATAACACCCTTTGAGAGGACTAAACCCTGAGGGTCTTCTGGCAGTTCATGACACCTCGGGTATGTTGGCAGTCTATTCTGAGAGTACAGGGCAAGCAGTGGTGGTCTATAATAGAGCCATCACAGTGACCTTCAACCTGAGAGCTCCAGTCCATGTCTGTCCATTGCTTTCACGTCTTGGCTTGACGTGATTTGATGGTGAGCTAAGACTGATGAAGGCTATGGAACTGAGATTAAAAATGCATTTGAGGATGCTCAGGGCTCAGAAGAATAAACTGGTTTTCAATACTCACTATACAGTAGTAGTAGTAAAATAGTTTATTCCGTATTTTCAGGAAAGGATAGCCCAAGTGAGCCAAGGCTCATTACTATGGGGTCCCAGATACTGAAAAACAGTTTCACAATTTAAAATACTAGTTACAAACATAAAGCAGGATTCTCAAAAGGAATGTGCCCAGTGCATCTGAGATGCACCGGTGCATCCCCAACATGTGCTGTAGCACAATTATGGAAAGGGGGCTGATGTGCTGGTGCATTCCTGATGCACCAGCACATTACAAATGCACTGCATACCATCCATAAGGATATGCAGTGCATCTGGAGGGGCTGTGAAGGGGGCGTGCCCATGCATATGGAGTGCAGTCCCATTCACAGGCCAACTTGGAGGTGCATCCCCATGGCAAGTCTGGAGATCCACCTCCCAAAGATAAGTCTACTTCAAGTAGACCTAAGTGGGTGGCCACCCACAGGCAGGCTGCCGTACTGCAGTGTAATAGTGTGGGTTCAAATGACAGACCAACAGACAAAAATATAGTGCATAAAAAATGCAAAGTCTGCATTTATCATTTTATTAAAAAAAGGTCCAAAACCAAAATAAAACAAAATTGCAGTATTTACAGAATAGAAAACAGATGTTAGTCCTTAGTCCTGATAAAAGGCTAGATCAGAATAAGTCAGAACAAAATATGGAAAACAATAAACTTAACAGCAAGGTTAAAGAACTTTATGTATTGGGGATTCCATCATTATAGGACTAGATAGAGTAATTTGTGACCCAGACAAACATAACAGAACCTTGTCATGCTTCTGAGCAGCAAAATTAACACATATTACACAAGTAGCAAGAAAGATATAGTACAAAAGTAATAAAAAAAAAACTAGTAATAGTCCATGCTGGAGCAAATAATGTTCTACATCAATATCCCCAGCATGTCAAGCAAGAATTTGTTAATTTAACCAATAAATGATGGACCTGGACTGTGAATTGATTATTTCAGAAACTGTACCTATTCCAAGGGCAACATATCAACAGGCATGTAAAATAAAGTGCATAAATAATTGACTAAGACAGTGGCGTACAAAGCAAGCTATTGAGTGCATAACTCATTGGGAGGAATTCTCTGACAAAGACTTTATAGTAGATATGGGCTTCATCTTAGTAGACATGGAAGACAGCTCCTAGGAGAGAGTCTAGAAAAATGCATCTCAAGGCATTTAAACTGGGTATGATGGGGTGGAGTCTAAACTTGCTCCATCTATAATATTAAACCATCATGATTTCCATAACCATATTTACCCAGTATCTAAGGGCATTCAGACACCTAATAGCAAAACTAATATGAGTACAAATAAAATGATAAATATACATGATCAAAACTTAAATGAAATACAAAGCAAAAAAGAAATAAAAATCTTACTGCTAAATGCAAGAAGCCTCCCAAATAAAATTGATGAACTAAAATATACCCTTATCACACAAAAAAATAGATATTTGTGGAGTAACAGAAACGTGATTTACGGATAATGACCAGAACATTGATATTCCAGGTTTTACAACCTTTCAAAAGAATAGGAAAAATAAGACAGGTGGTGGTGTTGCATTATATGTAGCGGATTATCTCAAAGGATGTCAATTTTTCCCAAATAAATCCAATACAGAAATAATATGGGTAAAATACAATAAATAATAAAATTACAGCAATTGGACTTGCCTATCACTCCCCCAATCTGGAGTCAGCAGAAAATCAATTGTTCCTTGATGAACTAAAGAATATGGAAGTTAAAAATGATTTTTTTTTCTGATGGGTGATTTTAACTTCCCAAATATAAACTTGTCAAATAATAACACCAAAGGACAACTTGAAAAGGATTCATGGAAACCACCCATTTACATGAATTAGAACAACTATTTGATCACCCAACAAGGAATAATAATATATTAGATTTGGTTTTAACCAATATTAAAAATCTATGTTCAACACTAAAAATTGTATCCCCCCATGTGATAGTGATCACAATATGGTACAGATTAATTTAATTAAAACCATTGAAAGAGCTAATGGAATCTCAAAATTCAGAAATTATGTAAAAGAAGACTATGCTAAAATTAGAAATTATCTTCAAAACTAGAACTGGGGAGAGAGTTTAAACAACTGCAATCTTGAACAAGCTTGGGAGAACATAAAAAAAGAAATTGATTACTGCATTACAATATGGGTACCGCTTAGAGCTAAATATAATAATAACAACCATAGATGGATTAACAAATATGCAGATGACTGCAAAATTGGATGCATTGTAAACAATAATGAATATATTGACAACTTACAAAATACTTTAAACAAGTTATGTAATTGGGCAAATCATAACAAAATGAGTTTTAATGAGCAGAAGTGTAAAGTGATGCATATGGGAAAAACAATGTTAAAGCACACTACACAATGAATAATATACAATTATCAAAAACAATTGAAGAAAAGGATCTAGGTGTCATAATTTCCAGATGACCTTAACTTTGATACACATATAAAGGCAAAAATTAAAAATGTCATGGTATCCTTTGGTGTATTATGAGGCACATAAAAAGAAGATCAGCAGAAGTCTTACTCCCATTATACACTAGTCTTATTCGCCCTCACCTGGAGTACTGTGCACCATTCTGTACCCCCACGACTGTTGGAAACAAAAAACTATATGACAGAGTCCAAAGGAGGGTTACCAAAAAAATAAACAGTGTAAAAAATAAGGATTTCGGCTGTAGATTAAGAACCTTGAATCTGTATTCTTTGGAATACAGATAATTAAGAGAAGTCCTCATATATCTGTTTAAAGCATTTTTAAATATTTCATTGGTCAGTGCCATTTGTCTTGAAAAACAATTAATGCAAAACAATACTAGGTCTCATAGTTATCAGTTAAAAACCACAGTAAGCAAAACCACTAGAAGGAACATTTTTTTCACACAGAGAGCTCCTGCTATACGGAATGTATTACCAAGACAGATAGTTATGAGTGAAACAGTAGATCAGTTTAAAAAAAATTTGGACCACTATAAGGAAAAACAAAAGTACAACTACCTCCACTGATTAGTGGTGGCAGGTTTGTTATGGGCCTCGGCCTTAGGAACCTGTAAATAACTATGAAACTGTGAAACCAACAAAAAACACAGGATATCATTTTTCTCCAAAAACAGCTATTAAAAAATTCCTAAAACTTCTGCTCTTTTCCGGGTGTAAAACCTTTCACACTTAGTTCCTTCTTACTGCATGGTCAGAAGTCTACTCACCACCTATCTCCCTTTAGCCCTCTGGTGGAGTGTTTCATAGCAAACTAGGATGACAGCAGAGGACATGTGATGTATTAATTAACAGAAATATGCCCTTCATATGTTCTCTGGTTATTGTAGAAATGTTCTAACACATTAAGTGCAATTCTATCCTCTATATCAACCATCTGGAATACCTTACTCAATATAAATTGAACTGGAAGTGTATTAAAAGTCCTAATTATAAGGGCATTGCATCACAAAAGGAATTAGCCTCTCCCTCTATTGTAACATCACTCATCAGAGTCCCATATAACCAGTCATTTCAGAGCAAGACCTTCTTGAATTCAGTGCATTTACTGGTATTTATCTTTTATCTATTCCTCATTGTAACACTGTTCCATTAATTATCCTGAGGTATCTCTGGTCTTGGAAGACAGAAGTAGATAAGGGAATGCTCCTTATCTATTTATTCTTGCAAGTCCTTCTCACTATCTGCGTCCTCTTAAGAAACAACCATTTATAATAATAAAGAAAATAAATATTCTCTGGGCATAAATGATTCTGCAGTATCCTGAAAACACCTTCCTGCAGTTTAATAGAGTTATTTAAAGTCTAAACTGCCCCTTCTTCTTTACTTAGTTTAGCCTTCTATAAGTCTGATGACTAAAATTTTTCAGCTGTAGCCTAAACATTTCAATACAACCCTTATTTGGTCTGATGTACAGTCTAGAATTGTGCACTGGGCTTAGACAAAATTTATCCCCATATATGGGCAACACTGGGTTTGTAGACTTTTTCTCCCTTTTTATTTTACAACCAGCATCGTTGTTTTACTTTCTTTTTCCCCTGTTGTCCTCTGAAATGTAAAAACCAACAAGCTCCCAAGCTTTGAGCACTGAACAGGAGCGCCAAACCATTCAAGCTTAGAATTGCTTGTTTAAGGCTGTACAGCTCATTCCTTCACTCATGAGCCATACTACAAGATTAGAAACAGCAACTGGTGGTTCTAAAATGCAGTCCGTTGCTTGCTCCTGCACAACTGTGTGCACATCTGTCTGTGTGATCATGTGTACACTTCACTGTGCGCTAGTGTGCACATTGCAACAGGATTCAAATGCTCTCGGAAATGCTGCCTCTCTATTCTACCTGCATATTCTTCCAGGTTAGTAGAAGAGGACCATTTTTCCGGCATTTAGTAGACCATAGTAGACCAAGGTAACATATCTGGTGCTTTCTTTGAATGTGTGTGGGGGGGGGTGTACAGGCTTACATAAGGAACAGGAATAGAAAAGGAAAGAGAGAAGAAATATCTGGTTGGCCACCCTGATATAAAAAAGGAAAGGATAGTCAGAAAAAAGAAAGAGGATAGGAGAGAGTGATAGAAAACAACAAACAATACCTGTAGGCGTATTACCATTCTAGCACACTCCTCCCCATGCAGGACAGCAACTTAGAAATTGTTGCTTCAAGACACTTCACCCTTTGGAATGGTTGGAACTTCCACTTTCCCTCTCCAGAAGTTCCCCTCAGGGACCCTTTTTAAAGTTAAACGGTATATAAAAACCAACCTATACAAACACTGTAATACCATTTCTATATATTCACTTTTCCTGAGGTGTGTGCCACAGTGGCACCATGTTCATCAATCACAACTATTTTTCTCAGTTCCTGTTCAGTAGCAGGGGGAACCTGGTCAGCACCAAAACGTGGCAAAAAAATCAGCATTTTGATATTTTGACCCAGCCCTATGTCTGACAGTGAATTTATAAAGCTGGAGTGACAAGTGCCATCTTAAAATGTGCATATTCTTGCCCTTCATCAAGTTCAACTAACATAGGGGGTTGTGGTCTGTGACAACCATGAACTCATTACACCATAGATAGTACTTGAGGGCCTCTATTGCCCATTTAATGGCCAAGCACTCCTTCTCTACAGTAGAATATTTTCTCTGCCTCTCATGTAGCTTCCTACTGAGAAAGAGAATAGGATGCTGTCCTTTGTGGCCATACTGAGTCAAAACTGCCACTAGGCCTGTATCAGAGGGGTCTATATGAATTTCAAAGGGTTTGGTGAAATCAGAGCTACTCAACACCGGGACTGAACACAGTATTGTTTTTATTTTCCTAAATGCTTCCTCACATGCTGGGTTCCATTTTACTTTGTTTGCATATTGATTTTTAGTTAAGTCAGTAAGGGGTGTGGCAATTGTGGAAAAGTTAGGTATAAAGCATCAATAGTAACTTGCCAGGCCGAGAACTGACCTGGCATGATGCTTTGTAGTTGGCACAGGACTATTTGCTACAGCTTCTACTTTACTTACTTCAGGATTTGCCATCCCATGACCAACAATGAAATCTAGATAGCTGGCCTTAGTTTTGGCTATTGCACATTTGGACGGGTTAATGGTAAGGCCTGTATCCTTAATGCTCTGTATGATTGCACTAAGGTACACCAAATGTGTATCCCAATCTGGGAGATGCGCCGGCCCATTGTATTCCCAGCCCAACCAGGGGGTTGCGCTGCTGCATCTAGAGCTGGGCACAACTGTGGTATTCACAGTGGGAATGTGCTGGGGGCATTCTCTGGAGCATCTTCGGTGAATACTACGGTTGGCGCTCGGTGCATCTCATTTGCACCAGGGCATCCAATCCTGCTCATACAGAATAATATAAAAGTAATAATACAAAAGTAAGACAATAAAAAACATCATACAAACTATTTACACTATAGTCCAAATACGTGTTTATTGTATAATGATGTCCAAATGTGTATTTATTGTTAAGCACTAGCTATCTCTGTCGTGTAACCAATATTTAATGTCATAACCTTCTCTGTAACTGTAATCTTGTTTTTCAATTTTTGTAATTTACCCCTGGTCACCCCTGAAAAAGCAACTCCCTGAGGCCCAGTAGGTTCACCCGGTCAACAAAATTCAATAAATAAAAATTAATAAATAAACATAGCATTATTTACAGTATACACCATGTTTTAAAGAACTTCAGGATATTGTTCCCTTTAGGGGTCTTCTTAGACAGCTTGGGGTGGAGGGTGTTCCATAATTTAGGGCCCATACAGAGAAAAATAGAACTACCATTAATGGTTTTCATGACTGATACATTGAGTTCAGTAACCCCTGCAGTACATACATCTTCTTTCACATTTCTTTCCTTCACCAAATTTAATAGATAGGCACTTTTTTTGAGGTAACACTTACAAATCAAATTAATCACTATGGTGAGTATCAAATTGCAATCTCTTGTAAGAAGGCATAATTCCTGTCCAGAGAGATTGCAGATGAGAGGAACCAACCAGCTCAGCTTTTCTGAGCTGTAGATAGGCCTTTACACCCTGATACTGTATATGAAGCCCATGAAAGCTGCATCATTTGCAAAATATGAGTAGTTTACTCATTCTTTTCTTGGACAGGGTGTCCTCTATTAGTGCTGGGATCTACTCTTCTAGACAGTTATCATCTGTCAGTGGGGGATGGGATGTCTTGCTGGCTGTCAGTGGTCATGGAGTGAGTCTCGGCCAGTGACAATGGAGAAGGTTATCAGGGTGATCTTAGGGCTGCTACCAACCTACTGCAAAATGGACTCAGTCCCAATGTGGCTCTTAGTAGACTTTGCAGAGTAGCTGTGTCCAGTATTCACTGAGATCGTCTGATGCTCCTTGTCAGAGGGAATCTTCCCAGTGGAATTAAAAAATGTGCTGGTGAGCCCCCTTTCAGAAAAAAAATGACTTTGGACCCAGACATTCTATCTCATTACAGACCTGTGTCTGACCTTCCATTTTTAGGTAAGGTTATTGAGAAGGAGGTTCCACTGCAGCTAGAGATATACCTGGAAACCTTTTATATCTATGAACCTCTGAAGTTGGGGTTTTGGTTAAGGTCAGCACTGAGACTGCTCTAAACAGAGTGCACAATGATCTGCTCATGGCTTGGGATAGATGAGATCAATTCTCTTTCTCCTAGATCTCTCCTTTGTGTTTTACACCATTGAATATGGGTTGCTAATGGACTGTCTCAGGGAACACTGGGGACTCACTGGCACAGTTATCAGCTGGTTTGACTCCTTCATTCATGGCAGGTGCCAAAGGGTTGCAATGGATCATTTCTCAATGCGCCCAAGGTACCTGCACTGAGAGATACCCTTGGGATTGGTTCTTTCTATCGTGCTGCTTTTGGTGTATATGCTAGCCCTGGGCAGGATGATTAGGAATATAGAATGGAGTTACTGTTATGCAGATGATACTCACCTCTACAGTATTTGTCCTTTGCACTCCAGGATCAGGGGTGGTGGATGTGCTGAACAAATCTCTGACTGAAATCCAGGGCTGGATGTCCTGAGACTCAGTCCTGATAAGACTTCAGTTTTGATGCTTGAACTGGGTAGGAAAGGAGGACTGACAGTCTCAGAAAGGTTATTGAATCTTTATCTTGGTATCATTCATCTTGACACTGCTCAACAGGTGAAGAATCTAAGTGTCATTCTGGATGAATGACTGACATTTGAGGTTCAGGTGTCTTCAGTCATCTGGAGTGGTTTCTACGATCTTAGAAAATGGGCAAAGAAAATTATCTCTTCTGATTGGCTGAAACACTTATTTAGGTGGGCATCTATCAGACAATAGATGCCCACCAAATAAAAATCCCCAGCTCAAACCTTCCTGATAGCCAGCAAAGTATCCTTGTGCCTAGCACCCTGCTTCCTCATTGGCTGAAGTGCTGGGCACACAATTTCAAACTGTCGCCATTTTTTTAACACTTAGTGAACGACTTATGCCCCCCACTACCATTGCCACCACCATAAAAAAGAAAGTAAGCATTAATTCAGTACATCAGTTAAAAAATGCTTTCTAAATAAATCAGGTAACGAACTTCCCCACACCACACTGATCAGCAGCGCGCCGTCTGATGCCGGTCAGTCAGCTCTCACAAGCTCCTCTGCTGACCGATCAGAACTTAACTATAAATTGGACATATCTATAAAGCAGACATATCTAAATTAATAAACCAAGAGTGGAAACAAGAGCAAGCAATTTACCAAACCGTGCTTACTTTGAAACGTGGCTTTTGTCTCACACCGATTCTCAAGATGCTGCCCACCCACTCTGCTTCTTAAAGAGCGGCTCCCACTCTACTACCCGCTCAGTTTTCTCTTCAGATCTCTAGCAATTACAGTATATCCAAAGCTGAGATCCACAAATTGAGGAACAAACATTACAAAGACGTGGTGGGGGGTACAAGTTCAATCTATCAAAGAAGGACCACTCGCTCTGCTGCTTAATGACCAGCTCCCTCTCCATGACCTGCTTGACTCTCTCTGAAATGCTGTGGTGCCCTCTACTGGTAACTATTGGAAAGAATACCAGTAGAGGGACTAGTTTACTAAAACAAAAAACTATAAATTAATTTTAGTCTATTTGTTTTATTACTTTTTTTAATTCTTAAATACTACAAAATCACTTTACAGATAGCCCATTTTCTAAGTGCAATAATACCCTTCAGGGTGGGCAGTATGGGCAATATCAGACCTTCCAAGGGCTATAAGGTCCTCTTCCTGCAGTGTTGGGCCTCATTAAGCCCCAGGTGGTCTGGTATTGCCCAATACCACCCACCCTGTCAGGTATTATTGCTTGCTTACAAATATTTGCTGTAATCATTCCCTTATTCCCCCTGTCATTCTGCCTTCACTGGTGCATGCTTTCATGACATACTGTCTTGACTACTAGAGTGCCCTCTACCTTGGGGACAGTAGAGGTGTGTTGTGAAGCCTGCAGCTGGTGCAGAACATGACTGAGAGACTGCTGACAGGCCTCCATAGGTCAAGTCACATTACTATGACATTGCATGAAATGCACTGGTTGCCAGTTAAGTGGCATATCTCCTACATGATCAGTTTGTTAACCTATAAGGCCCTGCATGGGCTGGGTCCAGCCTACCTGTGTGAACTCCTACATGCATATCATCCTCCTTGCTCTCTCCATTCTTCTAATGAGAGCCTTCTACTGGTCCCCAAAACTAGACTTAAAACATCTGGGGACAGAGCCTTCAGTGTGGCAGGACCAATCTTGGGGAATTCATTACCAAGGGCTCTGTGGGAGGCCCTTTTGATAGAAGTATTCAAAAAAGACCTTAAAACTTAACTGTTTGCTCAGGCAATTGTTTCCATTGGGGGGTTTAATAGATTTTAGTTAATTATTACATTTCTGGTTTTAGAACGTTTATTGAAAAACTCCACAAAATGTCCCCTAAGTTCCCTTTCAAGTTTTTAATTTAAAGAAGCTCCTACATGGAGAGAGGGAACCATCGGAAACCAATCATGAAAACACAGAATGTAAGTTCCCACTCAATCCTAATTAAAGGCAATGATATTGTTTGGGTAATATATTCTGTTTATGTTTCTTGTGCTCATATAGACTTGTTTCTTCTTTTGTTACATTTTGGAACCAACCGTTCCTTCATCAGACTGTGAACTTTCCACTATTTTATTTATACATCCTTATCAGCAATTTTGTTGTTCTTTTTATCCATTCAATGTAAAAATATAATAAAGATTTTTTTTATATATTAATGTTTGTGTATTTAGTTACTGAATCAATTATAAACTTCTCAAAAAATATTATTTTGAATGAAATAAGCAGGGGGAACACACCTGATCAATTATTTTCTGATCCAGGACCAAACAAGAAATAGGCAGTTGGGGGAGGGGAGTTTGTAGTTTATGGCTAAAATGACCAACCCTGTAAAGTTAAAAATAATATTTTTTATTTGTCTAATCTTTTAAGTCAAAATCAATTCTTAGATTCATTTTTGTAAATCCAGTTCTTGATACCTTAGCAGAGGTATCCTGCTGACTTCTCTTTATATATTCTTTTGCTTCTAGTACCATCTTTTGTAGAAGCTATTAAAAATAGAAAACAGTCCCTTTAAGGTTCATTTATTTTAGTATTATACTCCAATCTGAAGTTAAAATAAAAAGATTATTCCCTCAAGGAGATCTGTACCTTCATTAATCCAATCAAACTGAAAAGTCATGGTTGCTCTTTGGTCCTGTTATTAGCTAGCAAAGGAAACCACCACTTCCACTAAAATGCCATTGCCCCAGCATGCCAAACTTGTCTGATAGGCATTCCCTTCATCTCAAGTTATCAAAGGGGGGCCAGGCTAAAGGGAAAACATGCATGTAGCATGATTATGTCAATGTGATGTCTCTCTGGGTATCCCAGTCAGAAAACAAACCTCCCAGTGTTGGGAGGTCCCCCTCTAAAAGCTTTCCTGCACTCTAAATTAAATGTTTCATTTTTACAATCCTAAGGAGATGAACAGATGGGTTTCACGATGCCTCTCTAATGCATGATTACTTCATAATAATTTAGTTTAGAATACCGTTAGACCAGAATTGCAAAGCTGTAAACCCAAATTATCTATTTTTGTGAAGGGGCCAGGCCAAAGGGACAACACGCATGAAGTGTTCTTACATCAATCTGACTTCTCCCTGAGCAGCCTGGCTTGAATGAAATCAATCAGAACGAGAAGTCCCCCTTCACTATTTCAAAATAAAAAATTATTTAATTGCTTTTCAAATTCTTAAGAATGAAGAAACAATTACAGAGCACACGTCTATGAATATTTAGAAAAGTATAAATAAAATGAAACAAAGAAATATGGAAAGAGATGCAGAGAAAGATGGGGAAAGGAGGGGAAATGGGGAAAGATAGAGGGAGGTGAGGAAAGGGGGAACAGCAAAGGGAAAAGTGTTGTGCATAGTCAGATGAACTACATATTCCTCAGTTATTGTAATGAGAAGTTAATAAAAGAGCCAACAGAGTTTACATAATACAGGTTAAGGAAAAAGAGTATTCTTCTGGAAGGTCACACACATTGCAAAAGGTCACAGGAAATCCCACATATATTTTGAAAATATCTGAGGTTGGAAACAAAAGTTCAATAGTTAAAACTTATGAAAAGGTAGTCCATATTGGATTTTCATCCAGTTGATAGAAGAGCCAACAGATTCTGCTTAATACAGGTTAAGGAAAAAGAGTACACTTCTGGAAGGTCACTCACATTGCAAAAGGTCACAGGAAACTCCACATATGTTTTGAAAATATCTGAGGTCGGAAACAAAAGTTCAATAGTTGAAGCTTATGAAAAGGTAGCCTATTTTAGATTTTCTTTTGGTCCTCATCTTTTTTTGTTCTAAGTGTAAAAATCCACCAGCTTCTCTTTTTAATAATTCTGAATCTCTGTTGCCTCCACATTCTGGTTCCAAAACTCTCTCTAGTCCCAAAAATGTCAAGTAAGAAACCTAATGATGGTGTTCTAAGAAATGTCTTGCCAATGGGGACCTGATATCTTCTTGTCTAATGTTGCTTTTATGCTTTGTGATCCTTTGTTTTAAAGGTCTAGTATTTTGTCTGATGTAGACTAGGGAACATGGGCATATGATACAATAAACCACGTAATCTGAATTGCATGTAATAAAATGTCTGCTGTCAAATTTATTATCATTCCAGGTGCTCTTTAAGTATTTACTTTTGATTCCTTTGTTAAAATGCACACAATTATCTCAGGTGTAAAAACTTTTATTTCTCTTCACAACCACATTGTTGTAGGTGTTTCCTAAGTCCAGTACTGTGTTCTGACCAGTTTGTTTTTAATAGTATTTGTTCTTTTAGCTGTAACCCATGGTTAATGATGGAAAACATTTGCTCCAATTTTACTAGGTTGTAAAATATTCAAATTGTTGAATACAGCATTTTTAATTTTGCCAAAATGTTCAGAGTACTGGGTGGACATAGTGATTTTTTTGTCTTGATCATTGTTCAAGAGTGTTCTTATTGATCAGAAAGTATTTTCTTTCTTTTGGACTTACATTCTGTCTTGTAGCTTCCAGAGTTTCTTTTTTATAACCTCTCTCTTGAAACATTGATGTTAATTCTGTCAGTTTTTTTTTCACATCTGGTTTCTGTGTCACTGTTCCTTTTTACTCTGAGCATTTGGCCATAGGGAATACTGTTTTTAAGACTGTTAGGATGGAAACATCTGGCATGTGATATTATAATCGTTGATGTTTCTTTTCTGTATAAATCTATAATTATTTTGCCACTTTTATTAGTTTTAGATCTAGAAATGAAATGTTTGTTGCACTATATCTGAGTGTAAAAGAAATATTTTGAGTTGCTTCTTCCATGTAATTATGAACTTTAAGTAGATCCAGAATGGTACCTTTCCAAATTATTAAAATGTCATCAAATAAAACTGTTTATATAATATTAGGTTTGATCTATAAGAGTTATTTTCTGACTGAATATGCATTTCTTCAAAGTGGGGCACACATAAATTTGCATGTGTTGGGGCTAGTGTTGCCCCCATAGCCGTGCCTGTCTTCTGCAAAAAAAATGCTGGTCCTCAAAATCAAAATAGTGGTTTCTAAGTACCACTTCAGTAACCTGTAATAAGAAATTCTTATCAGGCTCATTTGTTAGTGTTTTGGACAGTAAATGGTCCAATGCTTTTAAACCTTCTTCATGTGGCATGTTTGTGTACATACTTTAAACATCCATTGTGGCTAGTATGCTTTCATCCAAATTTGGGGTGGTATTGTTGATTTCTTTTTTTTTCTTAATTCTTAAGAATCTGACAAGTAATTCAATCATTTTTATTTTGAAAAAGGGAAGGGGGGACCTCTCGTTCCATTTGGTTTCATTCAGACCCGGTCATTCAGGGAGATGTCAGATTGATGTAATCATGCTTCATGCGTGTTCTCCCTTCAGCATGGCCCCATCACCAAAATGGGTAATTTGGGTTTACAGCTTTGCAATCCTGCTGTAACAGTATTCTAAATTATGTTATCATGAAGTAATCTCTCATAAGAGAGGGGCATAGTGAAGCCCATATGTTCATCTCCTTAGGATTGTAAAAATGAAACATTTAATTTAGAGCACAGTGAAGCTTTCGGAGGGGGACATGCCAAAACTGGGAGTTTTTTTTTCTGACTGGGCTGCCCAGGGAGATGTCACATTAATATAACCATGCTACATGCATGTTCTCCCTTCAGCCTGGCCCCTTCTTTGAAAACATGAGAAGAAGGAAATGCCTCTCAGACAAGTTTGGTGTCCCAGGGCAATGATATTTTAGTGGAAGTGGCAGTTTGCTTTGTGAGCTAATTGCAGGACCAAAGAGCAACCTTAACTATTCAGTTTGATTGGATTAATGAAGGTACAGATCCCCTTGAGGGAATAATCTTTTTATTTTAACTTAAAATTGGAAAATAATACTAATATAAATGAACCTTAAAAGGGCTGTTTTTTTTTATTTTTAACAGCTTCTACAAAAGATGGCATTACAAGCAAAAGAATATATAAAGAGAAGTCAGCATGGTACCTCTGCTAAGGTATTAAGAACTGGATTTACAAAAATTAATCTAAGAATTTATTTTGACCTAAAAGATTAGAAAAACTAAAGCTGGGAGACCATGTGATGCAGGCAACCCAGTGCTAGCTTCATCTACTCTTTCCAGCCACCCGCTCTTTTTTTCATTTTATATTCTGTGTTAAACTACAAATTAAGGCTTAAAACCTTGCTCAGAAGACATCTGAAGAGATCACCAAGCACCTACTAACAAAAATTTTCTCATGGAGGTTGAAATGAGAAAATCCTTGCCAAAATGCATGATTCCAACAATGCCTGAGAAAGGCCTTATAAAACTGAGGGCCTCTAGTGCTGTGGACACCGTGGAGATAACTACCAGCTTGTCAGATATGGAACCACTTACTTTGGTAGGATTCTTAGCAGAATTTAGACCCTTCAAAGAGGAGCAGTGATCCCTTACATCTGACATAAAGTCCATCTCGTTAGCCATGGAGGATATATCTCACCAAACCTCCGATACTGAAGCCCAGGCCATATCCCTTGAAAAGTGCATCGAAAAGATAGACCCTGAGTTGGTAGCAACTAGACAAAAGCTCTCAAAAATGGAGCTTAAAATAGAAGATCTTGAAGGTCGGAGCTGCAGAAAAAATGCAGTGCTTATTGGACTGCCTGAGTTGGAGGAATGGCAAGATTCCATACTATTTATGGAAAAATTCATTGAGAAAATAGTTGGCCCCTCATCATTTGGGCCCAAGTATGTGATTGAGAGGGCACAAAGGGCTCTCAGACTGATTCCTCCAACTGGATCCCCTCTGAGACCAATTATTCTCCATTTTCTTAATTATCTAGAGCACCAGCATTTTCTCTCAAAAGTTAAAGAGAGATAAAAGAGGTTTGCTGGGAAGGGATCATGGTTCAGATTGCACAAGACCCACCAGCTACCATTCGGCAATGCCGTACTTCCTTTCATCCCCTTGCTGCCAAGTTGATTGCCATGGGTATCCATTTCTGCATGAATTACCCTGCAATATTACAAGTATTACTAGCTGGCACATGGCATAGCTACAAAGATCCTGAAGCTGCCCATGTCAGTCTCAAGGTTGCCCTGCCTGATCTCTTCCAGGATTCAGGATTTGGCCCCAAGGAGGTTCATTCTTTCCCTTAACGTAGCTCAGAAAAACAGTGTATTTAGTGAAAGTGAACCATATTCCAGGATGCGCGTAGCACAGAGTTTGACTCACCACTATGGAACTGTTGGATCTTTGATTTTTCTGATTAGAAGGGGCTTGCTTCAATATGCTTTTTTTCCAAAAGGATCAATAACTCCTGCAAATATTACCCCAAGGACGTAAATGGATACTGTGTGCCCTAAATATTTGTTTGAGCATTGAAACACACAATATCTCTTTCCTTTTGTTATCCTCTGAACTGGAATCATCTTATTGAGAGCTTGCCGACTAATCTACTGGTGACACTAACATTTTACAGTTCACCAAAGTATCCATTAGAGGGCATCAGAACCTTGTTGTATAAAACAGGGTTTGCAGAAGCTTATACTTTAAAAGTTTTACCTATGAAACTAACCTCTTTATGTTGGGAATAATTTCTGGGACCCATAAATATGTATATTTACTTGTTTATATTGTGGAGGGTTATGCAGGGAGCAAGTTATGTCTAATGTAAAGAATTTGGTAATGATTCATTTAGTGACTGGAATTACATGTACAACCCTTTTGAATTATCTGGGACAATTGTTTCATTAATGTTTTAGGCTTATTCTGTTATCTGCAACACCTTCAAAGTGGTTGTACCTGGGGACAAATTCAGGTGGCTGGAGGGAGGGAGCTATAATAAAGGTGAACTGTGGAATTCAAGCTGTAATAGTATTGGGGAAAGGGTGGGCTGGGTCTCTATCTTTAAATAAATCTATGTCTCTGTTTGTCATAGAAAGTTGGGGTGTGGTAAGAGAGGAGAGGTTTCACTTGAGCAGGGGGTTGGGGGGCCTTCAACACAGGCATACAGTGAGTAATATTATTGGGAAACTTTTCATTCAATTGGAAGTTCCCATATATTTTCTCTTTCTTTAATATGCATGGCTAACATCATTAATATGGCTACCTGAAATGTGAAAGGGCTCCGACAACAATTGAAACAATACAAGTTACTGAAACACTTAGCTTTATTATCTGTATATATAGTATTTATACAAGAGTCTCATCTCCTGGTTTCATAAGCAATCTGTATGAGGAGACAACAAGTGGATCATGTTTATTCTGCAGGGGGTACAACCCAAAGTTGTGGAGTTCTAATATTGATATCAAGGAAAATTCCCTTTTCACTCTTTCAACTAGTCAGTGACCCATGGGACAAATCTGTCTTTATTCACTGTCTTTTATACTCCACAGAAGTTTTGTTGGGAAGTGTTTATGAGCCTAATGTGGACATCTTCAGAATTCTTCACACAGCTGGTTACTCTTTTAACTCCCTTTTTATTCTTGAAAATAATTCTTGGTGGTGACACACTTGATTGCTCAAGTGATACCTGTGGAGAGCTCTCACCAGCTCAAGGAACATTCAGTGAGTTCACTGACTGTTTGGGCTATGCGATGTGTGGCATACACTCAATTCCACTGAGAGGGGTTATACTTTTAACCCTCCTGTTCACAATAAATCATCCTGTATCGACTACTTATTCTTATCTCAAACTTTTTTGGATGCATCCATTCATCCTGGCCCTTCCTCTGATCATTCATTAGTAAACTGTCACTTATCTTTTTCAACCCTCCCCAAATGAACTACACATTGGAAAATCAATAACCAGCTGCAGAAAGAACCTACAGTGATTACCACTCTCAATAAACATATTGAGTAATTCACCGATACTCATCACAATTCCACTTCCAGATCCGACTTTACATGGGATGCTTTTAAGGCCTATATTAGAGGAATACTGATTAGCTTATCTTCCCAAAGGAAAAAGAAAAGGGACCAGTAACTACTCAATCTGCTCACCCAAATTCACAAAATTGAAGCTAATATGACACCTTCTTCCTCAGATGACACTAGACAAAACTTAGCCAAACTAAGGGATGCTTATCTAGAAATTATGAGAGAAAAGGTGGAATTTACCATCTTGAGAATGAAGGCATCATATACAGACCAGGGGGGAAAAGCCATATGTTTACTAGCACTCACAATCAAACAACAGGAGTCATCCAAGTATATCCCTTCTATTCATTCCCAAAGGGATGGCACACTGAAAACATCTCAAGTAAATATTGTAACCTAATTTGCAGATTATTATACCAAACTGTATAGTGCTAGACTGAATTTACCCTCCATGTAAGACTTAGATTTTTATATATCCACATCTAAACTGCCCCCTCTCTCAGAGACTCAGCAATAGTTACTTCTTGTTCCCATCACTTATACTGAGGCTGCTAGAATTATCCAAAGCCTACCTTCCAACAAAGCACTAGGCCTAGAAGGTTTCTCAGTAAATTTTTATAAACAATTTAAAAAACAGCTAACTGCTCTATTTTTGCCCCCATTTCAACATATTTCATAATGTGCATTGGTAGATCCCACTTTGTTTGAAGCATTAATTGTTCTTTTTCTTAAACCGGACAGGAGCACAGAACTTACTACCAGCTATCATCCAATATCTTTATTAAACCAAGATATTAAAATCCTAACCAAAACTAATTGCTGAATGTATAAACATCATCATATCTGACCTTATTGGGCCTGAACAAGTTGGGTTCATGAAAAAGTGCTCATCGGTAGACCATCTTCAAACACTGTCACATGTTCTCTCGGCATCTAGAGATGCTCCCTTTCTGGCAGCTTTGATTTCACTGGACACTGAGAAAGCTTTCGATATAGTGAATTGGAACTTTTTGTTCCATGTTCTCAATGCTTATAAATTCCCATTAGAATTCCAAAATTGGATAAAAGCACGCTATCATTCCCTGTCGGCATGGATTACTGCTAATGGTGTGGTGTCCAATCTCATCCCCTTACATTCCAGTGTGGCAGTGTCAGTGGCGCAGTAGGTAGCACACTCGCCTCTGAGGCTGGGAGATCAGAGGGCTGTGGGTTCAGTTCCCACATCTGGCACTTGGGTTAATATCCCAGTACTGACACTGTAGTGCAGCATGAGAGGGGTGCTGCACTTCTGAGGTGCTGTCTTTCAGATGAGACGCTAAACCGAGGTCCCATCTGCCTGGGATTGGTGGTAGTTCAGGTGGATGTTAAAGATCCCATGGCACTTATCGAAAAGAGTAGGGGAATATTTTATTAAAGTAACATCAAACAATATCAAAGCCACAGTTACATAATATGAGAAATTTACAACACAAATCATATATATACATACAGACAAAGGAAAACACCACAATATCCATAGTATTACCTCATATTACTACAATTAAATCTGCAATTAATATTAATCTATATCCCTTAATAATATTAATAACAGTCCCTTCCCAGTTTCTCTCTTTTGTTTTTTAATAGAGACATAATATACTTTAACAAAAGGCTAAATCCGAAATTATAAACTCAATATAAAGCATCTGTAAAAATACTAAACTCTCAAATGAACATTTCTATATCCCATAATGTTTCCAAAATTCTCATTTGTATTTAATGAATTTTGAAAAACCTTTCAACATTCTCTCACTTTTTGGAAGAAAAAATGTAATATCATAACTATAAATCCTGTACATAGCCCTTGTATTAGTCTCTGAACCATGTCATAAGGCATTAATCTTTGATAGAGTACCCATTGGCATCTAACTTGCCAAATAGTATACCAATGTGCTGCAAAAATTTGTAAGTATCTTTATGGTATAATAACCGAAATTGAGGAACATGACCCAATACTAATATCTCATAATCCATACATACTAGCCATTTCATATCCCATCGGGCTGCTAAAAACTTCCATAGGTTAGTAGCATAGGAACATTCAAAAAGAAAATGTTGAACTGTTTCTTCTTGTGCTATACACTCTAAAAATGGACAGTTTCGTTCCTGTAAAGGTTTATGCTTGGCATTCCCTCTAACTCCAATTCGACCATATACCGTAAGCCATAAGGTGTCCCACATATAAGTAGGTAATCTTGTGTTATTTAATTTACTTAAAACCTCCTTCCTATAGTCCTTATGACAGTTCTTAAACTCTGGTTCACTTGGATATAATTGAAGTAAGACAGATTTATACAGCTGCGAACCTGAACTAACTTTGACCACCTGTGCTTCTAACACCCATTTAAACAATTTTTTGCAATTGGAATGTAATATACTGGAAGTAACAGTGTCGTGTATCGGTTTTGGTGGTCTATTGTTCCAAGAGTATAATATCTCCCATGACTTGTCTATGTAACAATCCAATGTTTCCTCAAGGTCGCCTCATCCTAATTTGCTATTGGTTGAAATAAATAGAGTGGCAAAAAACAACGGATCTATCATTCCTAGTCCGCCTTTCTGTTTTTCCAAGTATGTAAATTGTCTCTTAATCGGGTTAAGCCTACTACCCCACAACATCTGAAAAAATAAACTATATAATCTGGTTTCCAAGAATGAGGGCAAAGGGAAAATTAATGCTGTGTATAGTAACTTTGGAACAATAAATTTTTTAATAATCGCAACCCTTTTAATTTTATCCAGTTTCCAATGTTTCCAAATACTAATTTTAAGATCAATAGACTTTAATACTGTCATCCAATTAAATTCTGGTATATTATTTGGTCCATAAAATAAACCCAATATTTTAATTGGATCACAGAAATCTGAAGACCTTGTACTATTACCTCAGCTATGTCATTGGTTCCAATAAATACTCCTTTACTTTTGTTTTGTTAATAGCTGAATTTGCCAATACTGCATATTCTTCCATGTAATCTAAAAATAACTTTACTTGTGAACTATCAGAAAAAAGACACACAAATCATCAGCATAAGCTTGTATATACCACTTATCCACATCAACAGTCCAACCAATTCCTGTCCACCGCGGTGTTTGTATTAATGATCTAATCAGTGAATCAATCATAAATGCATATAACAAGGGGCTTAATGGACAACCTTGTCGTACTCCAGTGGGAATATGAAATCCTTCCCATATCTCAAGTTGTATTACTGGATGTGTTATTGCTGAATCATAAAGTTCTTTTATAATGTGTATAAAACCTTTCCGAACTCCATAATTCCGTAGGGATTCAAATAAAAAAGATTGGTATACTCTATCAAAGGCCTTCATTTGGTCAACAGAGACAATACATCCTGATATCTTTTGCCTTTTTGCCAACTCCACTATATCTCTTAAGACCATATGGGCTTGGTGTATATTTTCCCAGGCACTCCACAAAACTGATGTGGGGAAAGTACTCTTACTGCTAATTGTTTTAATCTCTCATTCAAGATTCTCATAAATAATTTATAATCTACATTCAGAAGCGTAATTGGTCTCCAATTTTTAAGTCAAATTTATCACCTGACTTATATAAAAATCAGCAACCCTCTGCAAACCAGCTTGGAAAGTCAGGGCTATCCAGAAATGCATTAAATACAATAACCAAACATTTAGCAAATTCCATTGGAAAAGCTTTATATATTCTGCTGTTAATCCATCAATCCCGGAAGTTCCTGTATTTTGTATTTGAATGGCTTCAATTATTTCCTGTGTAGTAACTGGCCTAAGCACCTCTGAGGACTCTATCCCATGGTCTGGTACCTGAATCTGGTCTAGAAAGTCCTTAATGTTCTGAACAGTTGGGGGCCTAGCTGGCTTATATTCCAAAATAATTGTTTAATAATTGAAAAGCGACTTCTGATCTTGTACTAACAGACCCACCTTATTCAAGTGTAGTCAAATGTGGCAAGCTTGTATAAATTTTAAAAGCAGCATATGGATCCCCTCGGCTGCTTCTTGATCCCATAACGTAAATGCGCATTTAGAGTTCTGGCCTATTATACTGAACTTTCAAAAGCTGAGCTTTTACTAACCTAATCTGTGAATCATATTCCATTGAGGAAATATGGCTATTGAAAATAAATTATATAATTGCTGTCTTAATTTTAAATAGTGTAAAAATCATTATTTGCCTTTGCTTTTCCTTGCTGTTGTAATAGATGACAAATGTCATCCTCAGAATCCTTCCACCATTTACTCTTTGAGCTGTATAAAAATTCTACTGATAATCGTGCTGTTAACAACAACTGAATTTTTCCAATATTTCTTAGGTCAATAATAAAGATTCAATTTCCATCTTGCTTTCTGCTTTCTCAGATTACGGAAGGAGAAACATTACAAAGTAACAGCAAATGATCAGAAAAGGACACTGGCATGTTTGATATGTAAAAGAAATTTGTCTGGATGAAAAATATAATCTATAGTAGAAGTAAATTGATTCCTTTTGAATGTAAACGTGGGCCCTGAACTCTGTTTACTACTACCATTAATTAAACCTGCAGAATGGATCATTTTATAAAGTGCCCTAGTATCACAATAAATCTTTTTTTTTTTCTTTTAATTGGATTCTCAACATCTAATAAAGTACAATTAAAATCCCCACAAAAACACCTCCAGTGAAGTCAATAAATAAGGTTGTAACATATTACAAAGTGCAACCCTTTCTGCTTTAAGCTGTGAACCATATACATTAATAAATCTACAAGACCTGCCTTTCCACATCCCATCTAAGATCATCAACCGTCCTGGTATCAAATCTATCAACCTAATTAAAGAAAACTCATAGGAATGAAACAAAAAACCTATGCCATCTGCTGACTGCCGGCCAAAGGACCAATAGGATGGGCCCCAGCACCATTCTTGTTGAAAACACCTAACTTTGACATATATTATATATCCAGGTTTCTTGTATTAAAGACATCTAACTGCACAGCATGAACTGAATCATAAATTATCTGCCGTCTCTTATAATTCAATATACTGTGTACATTCACTGAACCTAACCTAAATTGCAGCATTCCTATTCAAAGTCTACCTTCACCTATCTTTTTCCTCCTTTTCTTTTCTTTCCTTTATAATCCTCTTGTAAGCCTATTGAGGAAGGTGGACTGTCTGTTATCAACTGGGAATCATCCTCAGGTCCATCCATATCTGATTCTCCCCATTGACTGGTCAGTAAGGCAAAGAATTACTGGTTTCCACTTCCAAAATCGGCTGTTGAGAAAGATTTTAACATTTCGTGAGGAACGTCTAACAGCAGCAACCACTGGAGTCCAAAGGTCTCCTGTTGTTGTTGCCTTTCTCTACAAAGTTTCCCTGTATCTAGGTTTGAAGTGCCATTTGACTGGCTACTTTCGGTACATCTGTCCTTGTCCATTTGATATATCCCTGTGGTTATGTTCTACCGTAGGCTGTGTGGAACCAACCAAGGTTTTTCCTATTATCGAATCCTGTGCTTTCTGAATTAATAGATCTGGACTACGTCAACAACCTTTATTTTTGCCGCCCATGTACAATCAGCAAATACATGCCCTGCCTCTTCACACAAATCACACTTTGTGGAGCTAACACACTGTAATGTACTATGGCCCACTTCTCCACAGTTTTCACATCTAGGTTTGTCACATGAACTTGATAAATGCATCCTAGCCCCACATTTATAGCATGCACGTGGTTGTCCCGCATAGAAACACACCCCTCTATCCCTCCCTAATAAAAAGGAATTCGGAATGTGTTCAATATCTGCCTCTGTCTGCCTTAATTTTACTTTTAAAACGCCAACCCCTGTCCAGAATTGCTCTGAATCTAGTATTGCTTCAGGTCACTTTGAATTTCACATTTTTGGCTCAGCCAGTAATAATATCATCAATATACCCCTCGTTTCTAAACATAACAGTGACATATTTAATTAAAGGCTTTGTTAAAGGTATTACCATAAATGGAGTCCACAAGGGAAAATTTAACTTGCGTATATCTTTCCCAAAACATATCAAGAGCATAGGTAGAACGAAAACTCACATCGAAATTATCCTCTCCAGAAATATTAATAAGTGCAAACACCTCTCTAGGTGAAAAATGCAAAGACTCCTTTAATAAACTTTTTCCCACATACTGCCTGTCAGGTCGAACCTCTAAACCTCCTTTATACCTAATGCGTACCGCATTTCTATGAGGTGCAGCATCCTGTTTAATTTTAGAAAATAACTCTGACATCAATGGTTTATCCCCACTGAGTTCGCTACGGTCCTGTGCCTCCCCTTGTGCTTGTACCCTAGGCATTGAAGGTTCCTTTTCCCCCGAGATTGAACTCTCCATAGGGTACCTCCTCATTCCCATTTATCCTCTTTTCACACTCTTGTGAGTTACCAGCTTCTTGTATCTTTGGTTTCCAAGTAGGTTCATTTTGGGAGAAATTTAATTTTGGGTCCCAGTCAGGCGTGGGTTTCCACGATCCATTATCCAATGTCCAACCTGCTTCACTTAACGCTTTCTGTGGGGACCAGTTATCAGTAGAAATAGGTGCAGTACAGATATTGCCTACCACTGTTTCTTTTACCCTTGCTGATCAGTAATTAACTGTCCATCTGTTCCCACTATAGGCAGTATCAAGTTACGTTTGCAAAGTCAATGCCATTCTTTTTCCTTTCCTTCTTCTCCTACCTTATCCACCAGTCATTTGTTGAATGAAAAGTCCATTACCCCAGTCTGTATTCCTGGCACCGTTTGATAGATGCAGTTTTCTCCTGTTCTGTAGTCCGTTTCTCCATATTGTTTCCAGGCTGAAATACAAAACCCTTGAATTCAATACAGGACTTCCTTATCCGTCCAAAGCTGTCCCTGTCTCTCTTCCTTTCTCATTACAACGTCCTTGTGCACCTGCAATATTTGTTGTCGTCATTCCTGTTTCCTCTCGGTCTCAGTTCAACTCTCCGTGAACACATCATTCAAATTATCACTCATTTCGTCACCTTATCTGTCTGAACTTCATCCTTCGCTCTTCTCACTGCAAACACCACTCAAGGATTGTTTGGGACCCGTGTTACCAGGACTTGTACCCGATCTACTTCGTTGTTTGGTTTTGTAAGTTGCTCCGTTTTGTTGCATGCCAGTGCTTTTAATTCTTCTGCTACTTTTCTCTGCTCATGCTGTAATTTTTCCAGTTTATTTTTAGTTGTCTCACCTTAGGTGTAAGCTCCTTGACTCTAATATTGGCATATTCGTTATAAATGTTGTTAAATCCTCCGTTGAAACAAATTGGTCTTTTTCTTCTCCTTCCTCGTATTCCTCTGTATTCTCTGTTGTTCCTAGTAGAAGCATTGGTTCATTTGCAGCCCTCGGCTGCTCCGCTTCTCCTCCACTTCCATCCTCCTTGCATGCAGGTCACCAACTGACCTGCTATCCAGCAACAACCTGTCCCCCTACTGGCCGAGCAGTAGGGGAATTTCCCCGGTGTCCTGGCCAAATTTCCCTCATTCACTCAAAATACCACCAACAGCTTAATCTGATTCAAGGTCAGTTGGCATTCATCTGTATCCCCCTTCCCCGGGTCATGCCTGAAAATAGGCAGGATTTGTCTAGTGCACTTACCCGGTCAACAAAAACTAAATAAATAAATACATACATAAATAATTCCAGGACGAGACAGGGATGTCCACTATCCCCTTTACTCTTTAATCTATACCTGAAACCACTGATTTGTAGATTAACAAACTGTGAAGAGACACAGGGTATATCCATCTCATCTCAAGTAATCAAGGTTTCAGCATATGCCGATGACCTCCTCTTACAGTTATCTGATCCAGTTACATCCATCCCCCCATGATGTCACTGTTTGCACAATATAGCCAACTATCAAATTACAAATGAAATATAGATAAAATGATTGTATTCCCCACTAATCATAGGGTAATTAAAAAAGATCCATTACAGATTTGGGTCTGTCTTGGTAACAAGACTCTTTAAGATATTTGGGAATTATAATTTCCAGGAACCTGTCACTTCTTCAGAAAATAAGTCTGGATTCTCTGGTGAAAACTATAGATATGGATTTAGGCAGGATGTCCACATTTCCCATCTCCTTCTTGGGAAGAGTCAACTTAATTAAGATGAATGTTTTCCCTAGACTTTTCTTCCCCTTCATCTACTTAATATCTGGTTACCTCTTTCATAGTTCAGCAAGATTCATGGGTTCATTACAAAATTCATTTGGTCCAACGAACAACTTAGATTGGCGTATTTCAAGCTTGCTACCCTCAAAGAAAAAGGAGGGCTATGCCTCCCTCATTTAAAATTCTATCATTGGGCTAGTCACACTGTCAAATATCTTTGGTGGTTGTCTCCCAAGAAGAAATCCTTGCCTCACCTTTCTCTCCCCAAAGTCTTAAAACTGAACTTTCTCTTATAGAAGCCAATGGTTTAACCCCGGTGGCACTTTTCCATATAAAAGCCAGGGTTATCCCTGCAAGATTAAAACTAACCCTTACTGTTGCAGCAGCCACTTGTAAGATTGGGGTTATTATAGATGCCCTACAGGGGGCATGCCTTAGACAACTAGTATTGGAACCCACTCAAGAGGGAGCAATCTTAAACCTGGTTCTCTCAAATGGAGATGGAGAGAGGATCACAGATGTAGAAGTGAGTAGCCATCTGGGAACTAGTGACCATCAAACAGTATGGTTCATAATAAACACAGCAATAGAGTCAAGTCATACAAAGGCAAAAGTACTGGACTTCAGGAGGGCTGACTTTGCCAAAATGAGTGAGTGCATAAGGAATGCACTAGCAAATGGGCAGGAAGGAGGGGTGGAAGAACAATGGGGAATAAAAAAACTGTCATCACAGAGATAACAAGCCTTTGTGTGAAGCAAATAAACAAAACTAAATGGTGTAAAAAACCACCATGGTCCTCAAAGGAGGTGGCAGTGAAGGTTCAAGAGAAAAAGAAATCATTCAGGAAGTACAAGGAATCACAGAAGGATCAGGACAGAGAATTGCATCAGTTAAAGCAAAACGAAGCTGGGAAGGCAGTCAGAACAGCAAAGGTCTGAACCGAGGAAAAGATAGCCAACTCAGTTAAGAAGGGGGATAAAACCTTTTTTAGGTACAACAGGGAGCAAAGGAAGACCAAGGGAAGGATAGTGAGGCTTAATAAAATGGATGGAGGATGGGCAGAGGGTGACTGTGAAAAGGCAGAGATACTAAACAAATATTTTTGCTCAGTATTTAGAAATGACGAGGGGGAGGTACCTAAAACAAACAATAGAAACACTCTGGATACAGAAGTTGATACCAACCCATTTACAGAAGAAAGGGTTCTGAAAGAACTCTTAAAATTGAAGGTGGACAAAGCAATGGGGCCTAATGGGATTCATCCCAGAATTCTAAAAGAACTAAGGGTAGAACTAGTGACACCACTGACTACCCACTTTAGCATATCATGGGAGGATGGGGTGGTACCTGAGGACTGGAGGATGGCAGATGTGATTCCCCTTCACAATAGTGGGAGCAGGGCAGAAGCAGAAAACTACAGACATGTTAGTTTAATCTCAGTGATAGGGAAAATGATGGAATCACTTCTGAAGGAAAGAATTGTTGAGTACCTAGAGGCCAGAGCGGCACAGAACCCAAGGCAGCATGGATTTACAGCAGGAAGGTCATGACAGATGAATCTAATAGATTTCTTTGACTGGTGACCAAAGTAGTAGATCAGGGAGTTGCTGAGGACATGGCCTACCTAGACCTTAGCAAGGCATTTGACACAGTCCCACACAATAGGTTAATATACAAGTTAGCCAGCCTGGGAGTGGGTCCCAAGATGATAGCCTGGGTAAAGAATTGGCTGGAGAATAGGACACAGAGGGTAATAGTAAATGGAGTCCACTCTGAAGAAAGGGGGGTTACTAGTGGGGTATCACTGGGTTTAGTATTAGGACTGGTCCTCTTCAGCGTCTTTATAAGCGACATTGGAGAGGGACTGAAAGGAAAAGTATATCTCTTTGCAGATGACCCTAAGATCTGCAACAGAGTTAATGCACAAGGTGGGGTGGAAAAGATGAGAAGGGACTTGGCAAGGTTAGAGAAATGGTCTAATGTATGGCAGCTTAGATTCAATTCTAAGAAGTGCAAGGTAATGCACATGGGAAACAAAAATCCAGTGGAAGAGTACACAATGGGGGGGTGAGATACTAACAACAACAAAAATGGAAAGGGACCTGGGGTAGTCATATCAGATGACTTAAAGGTGGGCAAGCAATGTGAGAGGGCAGTAAGTAGGGCTGGGGGGATACTGGGATGCGTAGAGAGAGACATCACCAGTAGAAAACAGGAAGTTGTTATCCCTCTGTACAGACAGCTGGTGAGACCCCATCTGGAGTACTGCATGCAGTTCTGGAGACCCAGTCCTGCAAGGACATAGACAGGATGGAAGCTGTCCAGAGAAGGGCAACTAAATGATGCAGGGTCTGTACCGGAAGACATATGAAGAGAAACTAAAGGAGCTTAATATGTACAGTATAGCCTTGAGGAAAGGAGGGAGAGGGGCGACATGATAGAAACTTTCAAGTACCACAAGGGAATCAACAAAGTCCAAGAGGGTAGCATCTTTCAAATAAAGAAGAGTGCAAGAACAAGGTGGCACAATTTGAAGATGGGGGGAGGCTCAGAGGTAATGTAAGGAAGTATTTTTTCACAGAGAGGGTTGTGGATGCAAGGAACAGCCTTCCGGTGGAGGTTGTCGAGTCAAAAACAGTGGTTGAATTCATGCATGCATGGGACAGTCATAAGGCAATTCTAGGGGGTTGGGGTAGAAAGAAGTAGGCTTTTGGTTAACTAGGATCTGCAGCTTATCCATCAGATATGGAAATGGGTAGACTGGGTGGGCCATGCGGTCCTTATCTGCCATCAAATTCTGTGTTTCTGTATTTCTATGTTTATTGTGACTGCCATTAAAATTCTTTCCCAGCTATGCAATTTCCTTAAATATAATCATATTCAAGATTTAATGCAGCCCATATGGGGAAACCCAAATTTAAAAATAGATAACAAATTACTCTCCACTACCTGGCTGCCTCTTATGACTGACCCACGCCTTTCTTCATTTGTCTCAGAATAACATTCCTGGCTCTCCTCTGCTGAGATTTTAAATACTTTCAATATACTCGCAAATTATGACTTTAAAATTTTCTAAGTAAGGCATTTAATCCTGAAAGTTTTGGGATTAACCCCTCCTCAGCATGATCCACCATCCTTTCATAGTGAATTAGGGCATTTAGCTGATCCCCCACTGTCAGTGTCCAAATGTTACAAAATCTTGTATAACTGGGCCTAGACAACTTCCTTTGCTCCGTCGGTTTATTGGATGTCCCTTTTCCCTACCCAGGTATTAGGCTGGCATATCTTATGGCATAATTGCCATAAATACATTACTCAAGACAGGCTACACCTTACCCAATTCCATATATTGCACCATTTATATTATTCCCCACAAAAACTATTCAAATACGATCTTCTTCCTTCTCCTACCTGTGTTCAGTGTCTGAAAGAGGAGGTCTCTCTATACCACATCTTTTGGACCTGTTCCAAAATTATCCCACTCTGGACTGACATTCAGCAAAAAGTGGACCCCATATTGGGCCTGCACGATTCATTTATCCCAGAAATATGTTTATTGGGTGTATACACGGGGATTTCCGTACCTATTAGAAGATACTACATGTTCCTTATTTCCATGTCTGTTAAGGAAGTAGTTCTGCATCATTGGAAAGATTGTGAAGACATTTCCTATTCTGAATGGCTCAAGGAATTTCTTGCAAATCTCAGGACAGAGAAAGCAATAGCAAGTCTTAATAATAGGCCTGAGAGATAAGTGAAAATATGGGACCCCTCACATACATTGTATTCTCTCTAATATACCCACCCCACCATACTCCATGTCTTCGATCTATTTGGTCTTATGTGAATAACTGTGATGAATAGGGTTGGGGTGGGAGGGGGAGATTAAAAAGGTTAGGGATAGAGGGGGTGGAGTGGATTCTGGGAGGGAGAGAGGAGAAAAGACCCATGGTATTGTATACTGCATGTTATTTGTATATTGTTTTCTTGAACTTGTTCTCATTATTGTTAAAACTTAATAAACTTACAATTGAAAAAAAATAAATAAGAGAAACTAAAGATATTGGGCCTGATGCTAGAAAGCATACGCCACAATGCAATGCAGGTGCACCAATGGAAATGGCACAAGTCTCAAATACATCAAGCAAATGCATAAAACTCAGTTCTACATTGCGATATGCACCTTGACGCGACGTAGTATGCCAGTCGCGACTTACGACACAGTTGTGACATACCTACAGGTACACCAATGCGCAACTGAACATATGCCAAGAAAAGGGAAGAGATACACCAGGGTGAGATTCTAGCAGCTGCAGTGCCACAACTTAGACCAAGAACAGCCTGCGTAACTTATACCAGGTGGGAGCAGACATAACTTACACAGTATATAAAGGAGCACAGACAGACAGGCAGGAGACACAGCAGCACAGCACTGTGACAGAGAGAGAGGAGAGAGACAAAATGGAAGGACCAGTAGCAATGCTAGGTGTGCTACTACTGGAGCACTGGGACAGGCACAGAAGGTGACATAATGCCTGGAACCAGAGACAGGCAGCAACCAGGAGTGCACAGACCTGCTAGATGCCATGCACCATGGCTGTACAGGGTGAGGAAGACATGCCAGGACCTCATGGAGGAACACAGTATCGCACGCTACCGACTTCCCCATGCCATCATAGACGGGATATGTGACGACCTCCGTGCACACCTGCGCAGTGCCACCTGCAGGGGGCAGCCAGTCCCTGTGGAGGTGAAGGTGACAGCAGCACTATGATTCCTGGCAACAGGGATGTTCCAGATAGCAACAGGTAACATGGTGGGAATATCACAGCCAGCCACGTCCAGGTGTCTACACCAGTTCCTGAATGCCATAGTGGCCTGTATGGACCTTCCTCCAGGAAGCATGACAGCGCAGGCAGTGATGCAGGGCTTCTACACCGTTGCCCAGTTCCTATGTGTCATGGGTGCAATAGACTGCACCCATGTTGCCATACGTGTACCATCTGTCAATGGTGATGTGTATGTGAATTGGAAGGGCCACCACTCCGTGAATATGCAGGCGACGTGTGACACTCATGGCTGCATACTGGATGTAGTTGCCCAGTACATTGGTTCCATGGTTCCATGGACTACACGAGGGCTACCAGAGGGGCCAGCTCATGGGAGGATGGCTAATAGGTAAGTGAACACAGCACAAAGCACTGCATACTGAACACCTGCACAACATGCAGACACAGGACCATAGGCCACAGAGACTGATGATGTACCATCTATCCAACAAGGGACAGTGGTTATCCACAGCTGCCATGGTTAATGACACCACTGTACCACACACGCATAGCAGCACAGACATGCTACAGTGAGGCTCAACACCAGACCAGGTGCGTCATAGAGTGCACCTTTGGGGTCCTGAAGGCACAATTCAAGTGCATTGATAGATCATCGGGGGTGTTCAAGTACAGTCCAGAGACAACCTACAAGATATTCATTGTCTGCTGCATACTGTAGAAACATAGAAACATAGAATTTGATGGCAGATAAGGGCCACTTGGTGCTCCTAGTCTACCCATTTCCCTACCTGATGGATAAGCTGCAGATTCTAGTTAATCAACAGCTTACTTCCTCCTACCTCCCACTAGAATTGCCTTATACCTGTCCCATGCATTCTTGAATTCTCTCACTGTTCCTGACTCCACAACCTCCTCAGGAAGGCTGTTCCATGCATCCACAACTCTCTCTGTGAAAAAATACTTTCTAACATTTCCTCTGAGCCGTCCCCATCTATCTTCAAATTGTGCCCCTTTGTTCTTGCACATCTCTTCTTCTGAAATATACTACCCTCTTGTACTTTGTTAATTATCTTGAGATACTTGAAAGTTTCTATCATGTCCTCCCTCTCTCCCTCCTCTCCTCAAGGGTATATATATATATTAAGCTGCTTTAGTCTCTCCTCTTATGTCTTCTGGTGTGGACCCTGCACCATTTTGGTTGCCCTCCTCTGAACAGCCTCCACTCTGTCTATATCTTTGCTGAAATGGGGTCTCCAGAATTGCACGCTGTACTCCAGATGGGGTCTCACTAACTGTCTGTAAAGAGGGATAACAACTTCCTGTTTTCTACTGTTGATGCCTCTTCCTATGCATCCCAGTATCCCCCCAGCCCTCCTTACTGCCTTCTCACATTGTTTACCCACCTTTAGGTCATCTGATATAATTACTCCAAGGTCTCATTCAATTTTTGTTGTTGTTATTAACTCACCCCCCATTATGTACTCTTCCCCTGGGTTTTTGTTTCCCAGATGCATTACCTTGCACTTCTTTGCATTAAATCTGAGCTGACACATATGTTACCATTCCTCCAACCTTGTCAAGTCCCTTTTCACTCTTTCCACCCCACCCCACCTTGTGTATCAATCCTGGCTGCAGATCTTTGCGTCATCTGCAAAGAGACATACCTTTTCTTCCAGGTGCTCTCCAATGTCACTTATAGACATTAAAGAGGACCGGTTCTAGTACTGAACCCTGTGGTACCCTGCTAGTTACACTCCTTTCTTCACTGTAGACTCTGTTTACTATTACCCTTTGCGTCATGTTGTCCAGACAGTTTTTTTATCCAGGCTACCACCTTGGGACCCACTCCAAGGCTGGCTAACCTATATGCTAATGTTTTGTGTGAGACTGTGTCAAATGCCTTGCTAAAATCTGTGTGGGCCATATCCACAGCCACTCCATGGCCTACTACTTTGGTCACCCAGTCAAATAAATCTATTAGGTTCATCTGACATGACCTTCCTGTTGTGAAACCATGCTGCCTTGTGTCCTGTGCCCCTCTGGCCTCTAGGTACTCAACAATTCTTTCCTTCAGAAGTGATTCCATCATTTTCTCTACCACTGAAGTCAAACTAACTGGTCTGTAGTTTCCTGCCTCTGCCCTGCTCCCACTTTTGTGCAGTGGAGTCACATTTGCCCTCCTCCAGTCCTCAGGTACCACCCCATCCTCCCATGATTTGTTAAAGAGAGTAGTGAGTGGTGTTACTAGTTCTACCATTAGGTCTTTTAGAATTCTTGGGTGAATCCCTTCAGGCCCCATTGCTCTGTCCATCCTCAGTTTCAAGAGTTCTTTTAAAACCCTTTCTTCTGTGAATGGACTGGTATCGACCCCCCTATTCAAAGTTTCTCTCTTGTTTGTTTTAGGTACCTCCCCCTCCTCTTCCATTGTGAATACTGAGCAGACATATTCATTCAGTATCCCTGCTTTGTCACTGTCACCCTCTTACTGCACAACATCGCAGTGCAACACTTTGTGCCATCACCCAACCAGCTGGAGGATGTGGATGAGGAGGAAAAGGAGTGGAATGGCAGGGCACATAGACATGTGAGGCACCACCAGACAGATGCAGTGCAGGCACAGGCAAACCAACGTGTGAGATGCAACCTGACAGAGAGGCACTTCACCAGAGAGACGCCATGGAACAACAGTGACAGCCACCAAACGCCAGGTGGAGATGTCCAACAAAACATCACATGGATATGCAGCCTGCTGCGGTGCACAGGCCACGGTGACACTGGATGATGGCAACAGCTCCTGTGGACTGTGGCCACATTGGGTGGTGCACACACAGCCCAGGACATGGAACAGTGTGGGAACTGAGAGATGGCATGGAGCAATGTAAGAAGACCAGCACAACAGGTAGGTGGTGATAGGCACAGCACTGTCTGCTGGGGGGGGTGGATATGGCCATGCAGAGTGCACAGCACTTGGTGGCACAGACCTGTGGACATATGGTGGTGAGACACACAAATGTCCATGCCAGTGGTGCTATCTGCAGGGAACAATGGTACCCTGAGGTAGAAGGGTGTAGCACAGGCACCGTGCCACCACACAGCTGGGAGGTACAATGTGAGGTGGAATGAGTGCCACAGAATGCATGGTGACCCGCAGCACACAGGACACCATGCAGATATGGTCAGTGGACAGTGCTATGGGCCATGAGCAGCACAATTGGTACACTGACCAGATGCACAGTGAGGAAACACTGGGGACAGCAGGCACCACCACCAGAGTGCACCCCTGTGCATGGCGACACACACTCACAAGGCCATGAACACCTGGAACAGACACACAGACACAGTGATGATGGCAAATGGTTTAATGGAAACAGCAGGAACAGGGATACAGGGAAACAATGAAAGGGGATGGGGATAAACATCAGGCAATGGCAAAATATAGAAATGAAACAAAGTACCCACACCCAAACAGCAACCTACAAACCCAAACGCCAACCCGCACCCATAAACAACAGAACACAGGCCCAACAACTACCCAATGCCAACCACAACAATCAACACAAACACATATAAATGCCCTCCTGAAATCAACCCACCACACCCGTATATACAATCCCACCCAACCATGTCAACCACCCCTATATACACACCCACCTACAAACACAGACCCACCCATGGTCGGAGCATACAGACCCACGTGAACTAGGTCCACTGCAGTTCAGTTAGCAGGGTTCCCACTGACCCATGGAGGCACCCAGTGTCCTGTAAGAATGCTGAAACAAGGGCCACAAGGCCCTCCCAGTCCAGGCCCCCACCCTGCATGGGACCAGCACCAGGGCCACCAGCCATGACAGGAATGGACTCTCCCTGCTGCTGCCTGGCATGGCATCAACTTGCTCTGGTCTTCAGTTCTCTGTCACAGGTGCAGTGACACATGACGCAGTGCCAGGTGGTGGGGCATCTTCAGCTGCCTGTGCTTCATCAGCCCCCTCCGTGGTCCCAGATGGTGCTGCAGCCATGGTCTGGTCCACTTCTGCTGCATTGCCACCCTATGTGGCCAGACTGGGTGCATGCTGTGTCAGGCCCCTGGTACCCAGTATCAGTGGGGTTCATTGGTTCAGGCTCTGGTGTCATGGTGCCTATGTCCTCAGCAGATGCTGCTGCTGAAGAAGTGGAGGAGCAGGAGGAGGAGGTCGGAGGAAGGACCCTGGCCCTTTGCTGCCTGTGCTGTGTGCACCGCTGGTACTCAGCAGCATTACTTGCCTTCACCTCGGCTATTGCCCTGAGCAGGGCCCTCTGCCGCTGTGACAGCCTGCTATGGACACTTTGTAGGGATACAAGGGATGCGGTCAATGCTGGGCCTAGTCAGGTGACTTACACATATAGGCAATGTGACGGTGCAGCATGAGCCAACATGTGGCAGTCCGCCATGGCCACGGCACACGGAGACCACTGTATGTACTTACCATATCTCCAGTGAAGCACCTCCTGCCTGATGCTGCTGATGTGGCCCTGCTGCACGACTTGGGATGTGCCACTGGAACCTGTGAGGTGTAGGGACAGGTGAGTGTGTGTGAGGCACCACATGTCATGGCCACCATGCCAGCACTGCTGCAACAGATGAACAGCGTAGGAATACATACCTTCACCCATGACCAGCCCAGACCGCATATCTGAGTCCCTGCACCTCACCATGCTGATCATCCTGTGCAGGATCCCAGGCTCCTTCTGTGACAGGTCCTTCCAGTGGTGTGTGAGCTGCCAGACAGTCCTGCATGTGCCAGTGGACTCTGCCATACGGGCACTAATGGCATGCCATGCATGCTCCCGCTCCGCAGCACTGCTTCTCCAACACTCAAGTGGCAGTAGCATCCTGCCTCACTGCTGCACACAATTCATGAGCATGGCTGCCTCGAGTGGTGTATAGTTGGGTGCAT
The DNA here is from genome assembly GCA_016271365.2 of Neoceratodus forsteri. Classification (NCBI taxonomy): domain Eukaryota; kingdom Metazoa; phylum Chordata; order Ceratodontiformes; family Ceratodontidae; genus Neoceratodus; species Neoceratodus forsteri. Next base: position 1,027,615,921 of record CM028129.1, read on the forward strand.
GCCCGCTGAGGCTCCATGAGGACACTGATGACATTGCGGTACACTGGTGTGAGACCTGTACTGGGGGAAGGAATGGCACACACATCACTACACAATGGCTCTGTAGATGTGTTGACCTTCCCCACCCACCATGTGCAACACTGGCCTCTGGTCATGGTACATGGTACAGGGCCAGGTCACAGGACTGCAACCATGGGCCCCCACCACAGGAGGTGCACTACGCACCATCATCATGCACAGCACAAGGTGTGGAAAGGCCAAGCAGTGCCATGCAGGGGTTGGGCACACAGTGACCACAGTGCACCAACACACCACCTGTCCCCAGCAGAGGCATGGCACAGCCTGACCCTGGACAGCGTGGGCATGGAGTGCCACATGCAGCCCTGCTACACATCTGTACCACCTCCCCCACGTGGAACAGCATGCGGCCATATCCAGCAGGTGCCCATGGGGCAGTCCCAAGGCCAACCACTGGTGACAGAATGGAGAATGACAGATACATAAGTGGACTATGCACTGTGATGACAGGAGTGGGTTTCGCTGATGAATCTGGTGACACACCTGGATGGAGAAAGAGCAGGGCAATATAAGCCAGTGGCATAGTCAGTGACTACCAGAGCTACAGAGGTGTGGCAGCGTGAACCTAACTGGTCTTGTGCAGTGGTGCTGAATCCTATACAGGGGACAGTGAACAACAATGTCAGGTGCTCAGTGCTGTACACACAATGGAACAGTGCATTATGATAAATGGCTAATACTCACTGAAGACCTGTACATGTCCACTGTGGTGATAGGGAAGGAATGGACATGGGTTTGTACACTGCTGTATGTGCCACTGTGGCCTGCTACATGTGGGTGCTGCAACCCCCCCAGCTGCCACCAACCCACAAATATGTCCCCGAACATGGCCCAGGATGGTCCCCAGGTCAGACTGCCACGAAAGACCCAGCACAGGGTTGGTGTTGCCTGGAGCATGCCTGCAATGACAGTGGATGGCACTGCAGACAGGCTGCCACTGTGTACCTGACAGGCATACCAGGTAGGGCATGGTACAGGGAAAGTGGTATACAGCCAGCCAGTCAGGCAGCTGTGCACCTGTGTCAGGTGCTGGCAATGGCCTGTGTGGGCCCCCTCACACTGTCTGAAGGGACGTGTGGCAACACCTGACCTGTAATGTGTGGGACAGCTGGGACATGGGCAGCCAACTGCTGCACACAGGCATGAATGGTGATACATGGAATGACTAACCATCAGGAACAGATACGGTACACAGGCCAGCATGTGGTGCAGCCCAACAATGTAGTGCCACACTTCCGCCAAATGGACATGCAACACAGATGCAGCGGCACAGTGACAATGTGACAAGGCCATGACCCTGACCATGAGGGGTGTACATGACAGTGGCACTGTGTGGGGATGTGCACCGTACTGACAGTACCCATGTCACAGCACATCAAGTACCACCCTGGGCATGGGAGTGGTCGTCCATGGCCTGTGTACACCATGGTGTACCAATGTCCTGGTGTGGGGCAGCACAATGGTGCCAGCGTGCACCCAAAGGCCATGTAACCCACCATTGCCACATGCTCCCCCTGTACCATTAGGCCAAGGGGCCATTATCATGTTGATAGGTTACTGTCAGTGTCCCCACATCCCATGAACAAGTCGGTCATACAGCCCCTGGGCTGCAGTGTGGGAGTCTGGGGTGCACTGCAGTGCATCTGTGTTCAGCCATGCATGGGGGGAGCAGCTGCCAGTGCCATGTGCAGACCTCATGACTGTATCACAGTATGAGGAACCAACCACAGCCTACAGCACAGAGGCACCCTGTTCCACAATGTGTGGCCCTGTCCCACAGTCAGTACAATCAGTGGAATGCACATGTCTACAGTAGACGATGACACAGCCAGAATAATCATGTCATACTTGACCATGTGAACAGAGCTGCACACGTCACAACAGTGGGCCATGCCCAACAGGCAATGATGTGGGTAGGTGTACCACATATTGAGCAGCAGGCACACATTGTGAGAGGTGATGGCCCACATCCAGGGACCGATTAATGTGGGGCATGGCCATGGTGGACAGTGTTGTACATCACACACCAACAGGGGCATCTAATACCGACCTGTGCACATGCCTGGCTGCACCCCTAACCATGGGCCTCCCACAGGATGGTACACCATTGTGTGGCCTTCCCTGACCATAGGGGGGCCACACCCCTCACCCGCTATGCTGGCTACATTGCACTATGCTGGGGTTGTCCAAAGGGACCCGTGCACCACAGTGGTGTAGTGATGCCCCTCAGCATGACAGAACCAATGCAGAACCCACAGTTTACAATGGGCAGACAGAAACATGGTCTCTGATTGGTCATTCTGGTACTGGAACTGTGATGTGCACACCATCACATGTCTTGTCTCAGCCTCACTGTGCACCTGTGTCTGACCAGTTGGCACTCTGTCTTTGCAGCTATGCTTATGACACATAAATAGTCCTCCACAGTAACAAAACAGTCTGTGACGTGCCTCTTTTAATCTGTAGTACAACATGCCATTGTATAATAACATCAAGGCTTCCAGGGTGTTTGTAGTGCTGGGATAACGACACACCTCAGGTATTGGATGCACTCAGCCTGCAGCCTGTGCCCAACCACCTGAGGCATGCCGGTATGCCAGCACAACTCACACCATGTTGGGCATTATTGCCCACCACAATCACTAAAACAACCTGTGTGGGTACAACCAACACTCATCACCTACATTGCAGGGCCCACCCATGTTGGACAGAGCATAGTCAGGATGTACTGCACAGTCTGGGCCATACCCCTCACCCTACCACAGCACTACCCAGGGACGGGGCATTCAATACCAGAGTCTCAGCTGTCACAACAGTGGTAACTGTTCCAGGACCTGTGTACAACATGCATCTGGATGTGCCTAGAATTACACTAATGAGGACTACACAGCCACACCCATGGCTAGCATAGCATTGTGAGGCCTGCCCCCACCCTGCATTGACAGCAGTGCAAACCACATGAGGGACTGATAAGATGGCTGTGCCAACATCAGGGACAGCCCTGTAAGGCAGGAGCTGTGGAGGGGTATGTCCAGGGCCTGTGCTATGCAGGTATGATGGCCAGTGCCATGGATAGTACTGCTGAGAGGCTCAGAGGTATGGGGGCATACTTCTTAGGCATCCTTCATCAGGGGGGCCATCCCTCCACATGCCCCAAAACAGTGCTCTGTCCCGCATCCATCCATCATGGGAAGCGTGCTGCCCACACAGCTACTGTGCTGTGAATTCTGACTGTAGACCAGAACACCATGATAATCGACAATCCTAACATCATAACAAACGATGTACATGTAAACATAATGGTGTCCACAGTGGTCTGAGCCTGTATCCCCATGTTTAGAGCTGTGACCATCACCCTGAGGGTCAGTATCCCTCATTGTCCCCCACTGTCAGTGTCCATACCTGTCCATGTCCCTCAGTTCAGTGACAAATGGTTTAGAGGTCTGCAAGAGGGGCTGGCTGTGGTCCAGTACTCACCAGACTGCTGTCTGTCTGTCCCTGTCCTGCACTGGTTGGCTGTGGCACAGTTTTTCCCCTGTCCTAGACCCAGCTCTCCAGCTCTTGAAACTCTACTCTGTGTCAGGGCCTAGCTATGTGACATGGCTCGCTACTGCACATGCCGCACGTGCACACCGCACGTGCATCGCACATCACATGTGCACAATTGCGGTGTGCGACACAGCACTTGCAATGAGCAATTGCAGTGTGCATCACAGCATTTGTGATATGCAGTTGCGAGGTACATGTTGGCATTTGAGATGTGGACTTGTGGCCTGTGTTTGTTGTCACACAAATTAGTTTTCTTTCTGCAGCAGCTATGAATCTGCAATATGGGTATGGGAACACGCACATGTGTAGCATCTGTGCCTGCAGGGCCCTGTTTTTGTGCCCTGTGGTGGTCAGTGGCAGGATGCTGCCAACTGACATTGGTCCACACACAGGGGTGGGACTGCACAGCACATCCAAGGTGTGGCACTGGCACAGTCATTGCACATGAGTGCCAACCCTGCCAGTGGCAGAGCTGAATCACCTGCAGAGGTGTGGGGGGGCACTGCCCTATGAGATGCCTGGCAGCATGGGCCACCGATGGAGTGCCTGGGATCCCATGGGTGCACTGCACCAGTCTATGGCAAGGGTGGGATGCATGCCTGTACAACTTGGTGGCAGTGAGACCACAGCCTATCACGTTGCACAGTGCTGTCAGGATGCCAGATGTCACCACACTGTACCATCCTAGCTGGCACCAGTCACCACAGTACTATGTGGTGGCACTTACCTGGTGCCTCTGTGCTGAGTGTACCACTCCACATGGACAACAGTAGTGCGACTCCAACCCATGGTGTACCCCACTGTGAGTTGCAGCAGGCACATAGCATGGCTGTATGGCATACACAGTGCCCAGTACTCACACCTCACAGGGGACAGTGGACTCAGTGGTAGATGTCATGATGTACAACACAGGGACCTGTGGGATGGCAGCAGCAACGGCTTGTTTAATGCAGGGATGCTTCACCAGGCGGATAACCTCCAGGGCAGCAGATGTCATCCTCCCACTGTACAACTGCATGGGTAGGCCACACCTTGGATACTGTGTACAGCTGTGAAGACCAGTTACAGAGGGACATTGCATGCCAAGAGAGGGCCATGGGAGGGCAACTGATATGAACCTGGGTCTGGGTGTTGGGGCCTTTGAGGAGAGGCCCACTGAGCTCGACATTTACACCCAGGAGGAGAGGAGTGACAGGGGATATGATAACTGCCTCTGCACACGCTTAGGAACTACAGGCAGACCCAGGCAGGGTGCTCCATGGGACGGTGGGTGGGGCAACATGTTGACATGGGTGTGAGCTGGTAGGGGGAACAGCTGTGAGGGGAGGGGAAGGGAGGAGCTGTCATTTCAGTGAACAGTTGGCAGAGCCATGAACCACACTGGCCAGGGGGCTGGTAAGGTTCAGGACTGTGGCTGGGTGTACGAGGGGGTGGAATGGTAAGGGGGTACATGTGACCAGGCCCATTATAGGTGGTTCATCTGAGACAGGGGACAGTATGGCCCAAGGGGGTGGGTGGGACACCAGAAATGGTCCTCAGTGTGGGTGCCATATATTGAGCAGACCTGTGTGACCAGTAGGCCTAATCATGTGGCAGTATGATATGGAGGTCTGTGTATATGACATGCACATGCTGCGCATGACAGATGTGTCACCTGTGCACAGCAGCGTGCTGTGTCCCCATCCACCACCCTGCAGAGGACCACCATAGGTTGCTCTAGCCATGGCCACAGCAGGCGATGCATCACCCAGTTGCACCCCTGTCCTCGTTTGTGGCCCAGTAGCACATAGGCATTGGGACCCAGGCCACGGTCATACCCTGTGGCTGTGCCGGACAGTGCAGCTGTCCTGCTGTGGTTTCACTATACATATAGCATGTGGCCTGCCTGGGCTACCTGTCTGGGCATGTCTCATCTTGTGGCACCCCTGCCGCTGCTGGCCATTGTGGTACCCCTCACGTGGAACCTGCATGCCATGGCATGTGCCATCCCGGTGTTCAGCTCTACCCCACACCAGTCCCTATGGTCTGCGGCTGGCCTCAGCCATTCTGTATCCTGTGCCTGTTGCCTGGCACCACCGCTGCAGTGCTGTGAAGCCATGTCCCATCGATGGCCTGACACATGACCTGCAATGGCTATCACCTACCTACCAGCACATGCCCTCCCAGGGCTGTGACCAGCACTGGTGGACATCTAATGTTACTTGAAGAATGACACATCACAACATTCAGATCAGGTGCATTGTTTTATTTACATGGTGTACAGTCAACATCAGGTGCACATAACACAGTGCTCCCCTGTCCTTCCCATCATGCGTGCCCCCACACTCACTCATGCACACAGTCACACATACACACACTCACACCCTTGTGTACTGCACAGTGCCCCTCCAAATACAGGTACCTCCCTCCCATGCTATGGGCCCCATCTCACCATGCAGCTCCACCCAACCATCCCCCATCTGCACCACACTCCTGGGTGTATTACAGCTATCTGTCATGGCCACACCATGCTCACACAGACCCCTCTGGTGCCGGGTGCTGGGTTGTTGGGGACTCTGCTGTGCTGGTGGGTTGTGTGGTGACCTGGTGGCCCTCCCCTGGCATCACACCCTGTGGGCCTGTGTGTGCCACCACAGTGGATCTGCTGTGCCTCTGTCCGTTCAGGCCAACGTGCCTTTGGTGCCACATATGGTTGCAGCTGTGCCAGCACTGCACTGTGTGTTCCCCCATCCCGTGTAGACCTTCTCAGTACCTGTGCAGCCTGTGGTATATCAGTCTCGATGTGCATGCCTACCTGTGTGGGCCCTGTGCCTGTTCCTGGTCCAGAGGGCCAGTGTGTGTCTGTCATCCTGGCCTGCACCTGTGGCACTGGCATGGCTTCCTGGGTCGCAATGGGTGCATCATGGTGCCAGCCTGTGCCTCGGTCAGTGTGGGCCCTGCCTGGCTGGCTGGGCCTGCAGCTCCAGCAGCATGACAGGAAGGGTTGGCACCACCACCACCTGGCCCGGGCATGGGGGTGGTTGTTGCACAGGTTCTGGTGGCTGTGTCTGCGTGCTTGCCTGTGCAGTGGCTGGGGGTGCCATTTGCTGGGACAGGTACTGTAGGTTTTGCAACTGCTGCAGTGCACACGCTATGGCCTGCATGGCCATGGCCATGGCTGTGTCATGGTGCTGTTGCTGTGCCATCATGTGTTTCAGGCCTGCATTGAGGCAGTCTATGAACACCACCTGGCATTCAGGTCAGTGCCAGATGCCCTGTACAGCTTCCCCCCAGGCCACCCATGCATGCCATTGTCTCTGTGGTGCATGCCTGCAAACAGCTGGCAATGCTGGACAGCTGCATCTCGATGCTGGTGTGGCGCTCCAGCATTCCCTGCTGAATGTTGCCCAGCTCCTGCCTCACATCCCCCTGGCTGACCAGCACTGACTGGCAGTAGTCCCCTACGTAGGCCAGTGGGGACAGCTGGTCCTGCAGTTCCCAGATGGCCTCATTCATTTGCTCCTCCAGTAAATGGGTGCTCAGAGGGCTCAGCAACCCTATTGCAGTGTCCTGTGCTGCTGGCTGTTCATGCTCAGCCACCTCCTGGTTGACCACAGTCATCCACTGCACCTTCGCTGGTATGGCATCATTGCTGATGTCCTCTATGGTTCCCTGCTGCTTCTGAAGCTTTCCTGATGCATCCTCCTCACTGCTGGCCACCCCCTCCTCACCCACGGGGCAGTCGCCGTCACCAGTCCTGTCAGGCTCCGACATAGATGTGTGTGCTAGCCACAGGTGTACTGGTGTCTGGGCTGCCTCCACTTGACGGTGTGCTGCTGCCTTCTCCTGACACTGTGCCAGAGGCCTGGTCTGTGCTGGCAACATTCTGGCCTTGCCACAATTGCTGCTGCTGCTGCTGCTGCTCCCACCTTCCAGCTCCACTCAGCCCACCTTCTCCAGCTGCCACAGCACCTGTTGGATGGACAACATGTTAGTATGTCTCCACATCACTGTGTTCCCTCACCTGACTGATCAGTGTTGCCCTCACAGGTCTGCTTCAGCATTGTGCTATGGCATTGCACCTGCCACACATGTGTACAGTCCCACCAGGTGTATGCCACCTCTGTACCTGCATCCTGTGCTGTTGGCGTGGTCCCCTCACTATTGCTGCCCATGTTGTGCTGTCCATCCTGGTACATTTATTCCAGCTGTCACACAGCTGCCCTGTTCTGCTTCCCACTGCACAGTGACACTGTGCACTGCCACGCTAATGGGGCGACACTGCACTGCAGGACCCAGCCCCCCTGGGTGAGTGCATTGCCTCTGCCATCCATGCACATGACCTTCAGCTCTCGTGCTCCCTCTGTGAGCACTGAAGCAGTGCCCCATGCCCCCCCTACAGCACGGCCCATACCTGAGGACAGCCTCCCCAATAGTACACAGTCATGGCACAGCACCCCCTGGTCAGCACAGCCCCCCCACCAGTACACAGTGCATGTCACAGCAACTCCCAGTTCAGCACAACCCATGCCTAAGCACTGTTCCCCCAAAAGTACACGGTGCATGTCACATCACCCCCTGGTCTGCAGAGCCTCTCTCCCAGTACACAGTGCATGTCACAGCAAATCCCAGTTTAGCACAGTCCATACCTGAGCATAGCCCCCCCCCACCAGTGCACAGTGCATGTCACAGCACCCCCTGGTCAGCTCAGTACCCCAGTACACAGTGCATGTCACAGCACCCCCTGGTCTGCACAGCCCCCCAGTACCTGGTGCATGTCACAGCAACTCCCAGTTCAGCACAGCCCATGCCTGACCACTGCCCCCACCAGTACACAGTGCTTGTTACAGCACCCCCTGGTCTCCACAGACCCCCACAGTACACAGTGCTTGTCACAGCAACCCCCAGTTCAGCACAACCCATGTTCAGCATAGCCCATACCTGAGCAAAGCACCCCCCAATGGTACACAGTGCATGTCACAGCACCCCCTGGTCAGCATAGCCCCCCCAGTACACAGTACATGTCACAGCAAACCCCAGTTCAGCACAGCCCATACCTGTGCATAGCCTACCCCACCAAAGGTTTCATGTGCATGTGCCAACCCCTCCTCAGGTAGGCATGGCACATTCCTTTGCACAGCAGCACATGTCAGTTGCACACATGCTTGTCCCTGGCCTGTCCCTGGCCATGGCCTGGTTCCCTAGGCCCACTCTGTGGCCAGCTGTGACCATCTGGCATTGCTGTAGCATGCCACCTCACCACTGCATCTTCCTTCATGTTGTAACCCTACCCACACCACCTTTGCTGTTGACTGCAGTGCTGTTGCCATGTCAGGCCTGTCACATACATTGGTGTTGTCTGTCCCTACCTGTGGCAGTTTGCTATCTGAAGGTGTACAGCTCTGTAAGTCCACCGATGCTCTGCTGGCTCAGGTGTGCTGCTATCCTCCTCTCCAGGCTGCTGAGTGGCTGCTGCTGGGTGGGTCCACCCCCGTGCCTTGTGCACTCCATCTATTCTGTGCCAACTTGTGCTTCACTAGCTGCTGGAGATCATTATACTTCTTCTGGATGTCATGGACTGTCCTGCGCTGTGCTGCTGTGGCATTCACCTTCCATGTCACCATGTCCCATGCCTTTCTCCTTTTTTCCCTCCTTTTAGTCTCCCCTTCATGGCTCATGAGGAGTGCATGGTGCTTATCTATCTCTTCTACAAGTGTCTGCACTTCCTCATGATTAAACTTCTTCTTGCACCTTTGCCTCTCTGCCACAACTTCTGCCATTGCTGTGGCATTCCTGCTGGTGTATGTTAGGCTGCAGCTGCATGTTACACTGTTTTATATTGCATATCTTGCATGTCGCAACTTACACAGTTGCATTTGGTGTATGTCTCGCATGTTCTAGAATAGGCTGCATATCGCATGTCGCAATTGCGTTGGCGTAACTTGCGCAAGTGCATTACTTGTGTCTGGCATATTTTCCTTTGTAGAACTGGACTCATTGTTTTTAACTTTACAGGGTTGGTTGTTTTAGTCACAAACTACAACCCCCCTACTCCCACTTTCTTGTTTGGTTCTGAATCAGAAAGTAATTGATCAGGTGTGTTCCCCCTGCTTATTTACATTCAAAATAAACAATAATTTTTTGAGAAATGTATAATTAATTTAGCAAATAAATACACAGACATTAATATATAAAAAACTTAGTTATATTTTTACAGTGAATGGATAAAAAGAACAGCAATATTGTCTATAAGGATGTATAAATGAAATACTGGAAAGCTCACAGTCAGATGAAGGAACGGCTGGTTCCGAAATGTAACAAAAGAAGAAACAAGACTATAAGAGCACAAGAAAAATAAACAGAATGTATTGCCCAAATATATCATTGCCTTTATTTGGGATTGAGTGGGAACTTACATTTTGTGTTTTTAGAGATTTTATTGTCATGTTCATTATGGATGTTAGTATTTGTGCTGTTGTTTTATTTTATTTTTTTTGTAATTTTTTTAACCAGGAGAGATACACTAAGCTGAAAGCTTGTTTACAGGGGTGACCTGGGAGCACAGGGAAGTTAAGTGATTTGCTCAGAGTCACACAGTATGCAAGTGGTGGCTGTGGGATTCAAACCCAGATCTCCAGATTTGCAGCTCAGAGCCTTAAACCACTGCGCTGTACTGCCTCCCTATAATGGCTCCCTGGGCTTCCAGGAAAGGGAGCCAAAAATAAATAACCCTTCTATTACTATTACTACTACTACTACTATTACATCATTTGGACTTCACAGAAAATGGCTCCATAGTTATACAAGGAAAGTCCTGAAAACCACCAAGTACAACAGCTGCTGCATAAATGCTTGATTAAGGCTTTTATCACTATATACAGTAAATGTGTTTATTTACCTGTTGCATTGCAATTTCAGTTCTAAAAACTGTACCATTCATAATGTCCACAGAGCAACACATGGCCATCTCATGCACCCCAACCAGCTTCCACTATGCAGGTTATGTAAATGAGAGCTACCAACTCAAGGCAGAATTGATTGCCCTCATTAGCATAACCCATGCACCAGAAGCCACCCAGGGTGTGCGAGATGGTTGCAGGTGGTTCTGCAGACATTATGTATGGTGTGGTTGTTTAAAAGTGAAATCAGAATTCAGCAGGGAATTAAAAAAATCAGTTTTTTAATGATAAAAGTCCTAATCAGGCATTTCTGCAGCAGTTGGTGTACTTGCTAGGTTTTCAGAAATTTCCCTATAAAAAAGTTTTACATTTTTATAATTACCCACCAGGAAATGCAATTTTGAAATTAAATCCCACTTGCCCAGGTCACTCTATGGCCTCTGGAGCAGTTTGAAACAGTAGCACTTCCACACAATATACAGTATATAGGTTACCAGACTTATAGTCCCCACACTCTCTTGCTAGGTTGGACTGATTCCAGGTGCCCAGCACATCCAGATCCTTCCCCAATGTCAATATACCTTCCAAAGCCAGAGACATGACTCACCTCATTGCTTGTTCATCATTCCTGACCCTGGGACATGATCAGAGCAGCACCCTGTGAGCCCAGAAAGATTGCTGCCTGCTCCCTCTTCAAATAGTTTTCACTAACTCTTGGGGTTCCATGGGATCTCAATATCAGGGCTACAGCCAAGGCCACAGAATGCCAGGCCCACTGCAGAAACCAACAGAAGCATGCACAAAGCTGCAGAAATATTGTAAAGATGATCAGTGTAGACTGCAACAGCAAATAGGTGCCAGCTCTTTGTCTTGTCCCAAAATGGTTTCTGTCCTAATTATGTGGCTACAAACGCACCAATGTGACGCCTGTCTTAGTACAGCACTAGAAGCCAAAAATAGTGCAAACCTCATTCACATGATCTGGTGGCTGATTATGCCTCTATCATGTCATTCACAAGAGCAAGAACAAGCAAGTAGTCTGCATTATAAAAAAAAAGTAATAACCTTAGCAAAACTGAAAGATCTGCAAAGTTTAACATTCTGCTCAGGACTCTGTTTACACTCAGGACTTTGCATGCCACTGTTTTTATTTTGTTTTTTCATCTTTATTTTGTGCTTCTCTGAGCTGCTGGGGATTACTTACCCCCTTTCTGCTCTGTATCACCTACCCCTCAAGCACCACTATCCAGCTTCCACATTGGTGGGGAATCAGGGAGGACTGTGACTAGCCCCCTCATGGAGGGACTCCCTCTGAGGACCCTGACAGTGGAGAGACTGCATCACCCTTAAGCCCCTGTCCACCAATGAGTTCTGTTTGAGCAGAGATGTGTGGGTTGATTGGGGGTGTCTTGTGGCAAGCTTGGAGGGGATTTTCTGCTTGTGGGGAGGAAGATGTGCAATGCTGCCAGCATGCTGGGTTCCATGCACCCGTGTGACCTATGTAGGCAACCGCCCCTCCTAGACACCTTCCCACTTGGCCTCAGTGGCTATGGCACCCAGTCTGCACTGGGTGTTAGTGAAGTGCTGGGAACAGGAAAGCCTCCCAGGAGAGGAGAGCTTGCTGACCAGCTGCTAAATCCTATTCCCTCCCTCCTACCCAGCTGACCTCCAATGGCCCAGGCTCATTCCCGAACCTGAGTCACCAGGGTAGCATGAGGTGTACTATCCAGCTCCTCAACCCTTAGTGCCATCAAGCCTCATGCGTGCCACTGTTGCTCACAAAAAAAATATATATATATTATACCGTAGTTGGTATTGCCATTAAGCAGGGTACCCCAGGAAGCCACACTCACTTCACTGACACTGCCTTATTCCTGACCCCCAAGGCCATGATCAGTGCTGCTCCCTCCAGCTCAGAGTATGACCAAGTCCAGAGTCTGGAAAACTTACTGCTTACCCCCTCCTTCATAGTCCCTTCTTGCCTGCGAGTTGTGTTGCTCAGTCTCAATACATCACTTCCTCACAATTTCGCAAAGAAATAAAGAATTGGTGCCAAGACTGAATGACAGCAGCAGATGCTTGCTGGACTTGAAAAATGGTGATTGGCATCAAATGCATCTGTGGCCTCCTCTGTAGCAAAGAGGAAATGGCCTCCAGGCAGCCAGTCAGATGTATGGAGTGAATGGAGGTGGACAGACAGAAGCAAGCACATGCATGACACTCCTGTTATCTTCCCCCCACCTATGCAGACTTGCTCGATCATCACTGCTGTCTATGCATGTCATTCCAAAAAGAAACTGAAACTCAGAGTATAAACCTATGGTGTTTAAACAATGAAGTAGTGAATATCGCCAGGTGGCACAAAATACAGCACAGCAGTTCAGGGGCACTCAGAAAATCATTGTCCTTATGAACTGGTATAATTTGCCTAATGGTAAATCCAGCTCTGGGGCTTGGTGGTGGTCCCTTCACACTGCTGTCATGGAATGTGGGCCACTAGCAGGACAAAGTGGGATTCCCTATGCAGCCTGAACTGGGCACAGTGGGACTACACACTGGATGCTGACTAACACAGTATACAGAAATATATGAAAGGATGCAGCTGTACTGTGATAGATAAATTTGTATCCTTTCATATGTGAGAACGTTCTGCTCTTCAGCCAGAGATGCAGCATCAGCAGGAGCCTTTTCATGATTGGGTGTGGGTTCTGCAGTCTCAGCTGCATTGGCTGCACTGCACAAACTTCCGTAGTTCCTACTTTGCCAAAGCAGGCATGCAAATAAACATAAAAAAGTTCCTTTTTTTGGAATGGAATCAAACTACTGACTTAAGGATTATGGCAATCATAGATTCTACAGTTCTCTGTTCTACAATCTGAGCTACTAAGGAAATTCTATCTGCACTCAGTGCTGCTAATTAATTTAAATATGCCAATCATTCCCAAAAAACAAACTAAGTGTATTAGTCCACTACGGATCAGAGAAATGCTACTGTAACTCTTGACGGGGGGGGGGACCTGCCCTTCCCTGGCACATCACAACACGACTAAGCCTCTCCTGGCACAGGCATACATGCTTTCTGTAGTACAGCCCACCTCCCAAAAAAATTTCTGGCATGCCCCCCCCAAAGTTAAGCCATCCACCAAGTTTGCCCATGCACAGTACTTCAAAACAAGCCCTTTCCTTCCTGAGAGCCCCCTAAAGCCTCACTTGCATAGTACCCACAAAGCCATCCTTACGCTAGAACAGCCCCCATGCTTTCCCTAGCACAGTGACACACCCACACGCACAAAGACACAAGCTTACATCACACATCTCCCATAATATGTTAAATCTATCAAATATGTACCTGCCAGCCGTCATATGTGGATGCCTAAAAGTGGGGACTGAGAGAGACACAGGGAGGCTATCAACTCCCTATTATTTTATGAAAGCTGTAATTTGTAGTACAGACTGTCATCATGAGCATGGAAGTTTATTTTGGATGGTAACTCCTTTAGTGACCAAACAACCCCCATTCGCACACACCCTCCCCGGCCTACTCAATTGCAGATGGGATTGACAACACTACGGGTAAGTCTATCCATTTGGGATGGTTTAGACTTGCAATGCCAATTGTAGACAGAGCCCAATCAGGCTGCTTCACTGTTATACACTATCTAATAACTTTTATGTATTTATTTACTTAGTTTTTGTTGACTTAGAAAGGAGAGCTAGACGATAATGTATATTTTCAACCTCATTCAGAACCAGGTCAAGCTGTTCACGGTATTTTTGTGAATGGGCAAATTTGACCAGGACAACATGGAAATTCGCTTAATCTTTTTGAGAAGTGCTATGAGATATTAAAATAAATTTCAGAGACTGGACCTTTTCTGGTGGTTGTTCAAGTGGGTGTTACAGAAACTGTTTGCCATTGACACTGTTGGGAGGTCTAAACCTCACTTTCAGATTCTTGACGATATTAAGAATGCAAGTAATCATAGATACATTGCATTAGAGTAATAAACAAGTCTGTTACTACCAAAGGGATGAGTCACAGTTGCCCTAAGCAGTTCTTACCAATACAAACTGGGAGCCAGTGCTAAGCGTTCCCTACACCTTGAGGTTTCTCTGTGTCTCTTGGGGTCTCTCAGGTCTCCAAGGTATAAGGCTTGTGCATTACATTATATTCCTATGATAATTACTATGGTTACCAAAAGATAGAAACATTTCTAGTTACAGAGATGAGCCCTATTGGCTAAATTAGAGGTGGTTCCATGGTCCAGACAACATTATACAATTCTGTAAAGTCATCAGTTTCAGAACAAAGAGTTCTTATACAGAGTCTTACATAACTCAGTGTAGTGGTACAAATCACCAAAAGGTGGCAATGCCATCTTACATATTATAATTACTCAAGGACACAGATGTCCTGGCATATTACAAGTAAGAAATACACAGAAAATACATAGCAGAATTTATGTATTAGCAAGCAAAGTGTATTACAACAATATGCATTCATATCCTGACATCTACTCTTGTACGGTAGATGCCCTTAGCCCTAAATGTTAGTATAACATATACCTAAGTGCTAGCTGTCTATGGTGTACCTCTGAGGGTACCAATTACAGTGCAGGGACCTCATGTAATATTCCCCCCTTGTTGCCTCCAAGGGTAACACAGGCAGATGTCTAGGGAAAGGACAGGAGCAGAGGTCATTTACAAAACCGACGCGCGAGCCTTGTAAAGGAACTCAAGCTGCTCACAGTGTTGATGCAGTGTGCACCGTAGGCAGCAGAGTGTAATGATCAAAATGAAAATTAAAAACGCTTGTATAATAGCAAAACCTTTAAAAGTAATCTCTAACCAGGCGTTATTTAATGTGTTATTCATATCTCCATCATTGATCAAGGCGAGAACAGCTTCATTGGCTTTGGTCATATTATTGCTGATGTGGATGAGGTGTGTGTCTTTCCTGTCTAAAAGTGATTTCAATGTGAGTGTGAGTGGGTCTATGTGTACATTAAAGTATGGCAAGTATTCTGACAGTGTGAGCAGATAATTGGGGTTACCATCAATAATGTCTGCATCCAGAAGAAGGACGGATTTATAACAGTATGTCCAATAACAGTCTTCTGGTGGGGAATAAAACAAAAATTGGGGTAATCAATAGCACATGTAACAGATCCATGTGTATAACATTTTGTGATTCATGACCACGCAGTACTCGCCATCAGAATTATACTGTGAGTGCACAGTAGGCAGTCTCCACTTTTGCAACTGGACAGGGCAGGTGTAAGTCGTCTTCAAAATCCATGTTGACAGACGATGAACCTCCTCATGATAGGACTGGCAGAGTTTATCCAGAGCCAGAGTCGAGTCAAAGGAGTCAGTGCCATTGACAGTGATGTCATCATCCATAGTGAAAGTCCAATCAATGTTGTCTGGAGAGTAACCACAAACAGGTTGAATAACATCAAACACATCACATCGGCATAAGTAAATATATTGCTTTTTCGCACAGCAGTCCATGTGCAGAGCTACCCAGGCATCCAGGAAAGAAAGATAAACCAGTAGAGGTGGTAGATCAAGGTACTCTCTGTAGATGTCTTCATCCAAATGCCCAATGGAATGTACCAGTGCAAGCTTGTCGAACAAAGCTGTGGTGGGATCAAAGCATGGTAAGGAGACAGTGAAAGAAACAAACATGGTATCTGTTATGGAACTCTTCTTAGCAGTAAAATAAGGACAAGTATTAGGGTGTCTGGTCACAAACCCCAAATTCCTAGCTGTAGAAAGAGGAATTGTTGAAGTCAGTTGCATACACATGGAAACACAGCTAGTGGTTTTACATCATGGACAATACCATTTGGAGATGCATCTATCATGTATAATGTCAGGTATTCTTCCAGATTCTAGATCACGGAAGAGGTCACTGATGGTAGTGATAATGTAGGAGCCATAAGCAGAGAAGAGTATCTCTCTAGCAATGTATTGTTTATCTGCTTCTTTGTTGTTCTGTTGTATGAGTGCGTTGATCTTATCTTTAGACTCAGTGAATGCCTTAGCAATGTTGTGCATGTTGTATACAGTGTATCTTTCTTCCTGACTAAGGCCATCCACACCATGCAATAATGGGGGTAGTATGTTGTTGACCAAACCAGTGGAGAATTTGGCAGACTAACTTTTGATAGCAGCAATGTCTGCTTTGTTCCAGATAGTCATAGCCGTAACAAAAAGGCCTGTGACAGTACCTGTTGCACCTGTGACATCAGAACTGTCAGCTTCACGTGTTTTACGTTTATGAGATAAATTATCAGGAGAGGGCTTCCTCCTGAAGTTGCCTCTATGTTCAGTAGAGTGGACCCTGGTGATACGATCTTGCATATGAATCGGAAATGCAGCTAAACTATCAAGCAGTAATGTACTATAAAATGCTGATGTATTAGTATTGTAACACATACGAAACTATTTCATATTCCAGTAAGTAAGATTAAACAGAACAGGTATATGCATAAACTGTAAGTTATTAATCAAAGAACCTGGGAGGACAGTGGCTGTTGGACCACTACGGGGACCAGGGGTATTCTTTGGACATTCCAAAAGCTGCTGGTCAGTGGGTGGTAACACAGAGAGGTACATAGCTGCAGAAGTCATGTGGTGTATAGCACAGAATTCTCGAGCAGAATCTCTGGACAAAGAATTACAGTATAAAGGATCAATTAAGGCAGTTATGTTGTACAAACCAGAATGTCTTAATGCAGTTTGTAACTAGGACAGCAAACCATTTGTGGATAATTTAGCATTGGGCTAACCTTGGAAAGTTCCTTTGGAGAGTTTGGCCACAGGGATGATTTGTCCTTGTGATGTGGTTTGCCACCAAATTTGAAGGGTAGATTTATCAGGAGCAACAACTGAGGCAGTGAGGTAAGCATAGAACCTCCCTGGACAGCAATCATACTAACTGGTATATTGATGGATACTCCCTCTGGAGGAGGTGCTGGAGGATCGAGGTGTCATAGGAGGTCCAGTACGTGCCTTGGATGCAGGGGATAACTTCTGAGATAAGGAGATAATGGAACAAGATAGCCATCTTGTCAGTGTATCTGCAAAGGAAGATCAAAGATTAGTATGTTAGTACTATTCCGCCCAATGGGGTGAGGAAAAGTAATTTAAGCTCCTTTATACAGTTTCAACTGGTTTGCATGTAACCATTTGTCAGTCAACTTGTTGTGGAGGAGTCTAGCTTGATAGACTGCCGGACTGAACTTGTTGGCAATGGGGTATGGGCCTTCCCACTTGGAGAAGGAGTGGGTGGGATGTGCAAATCCAAGTACCATTACCTGATCTTCCACTTGCCAATCCACTTCTTGTGCGTGTTTGTCCAACTCTATTTTGGATTGTTGCTGGGTCTTGCCCATGCAGTTGGCAGCATACAAGTGTGTGTGTATGAGGTCTTTTCTGAGTTTTTCCACATATTGGTCCACAGACACATGGTCTGCAGTGGGGGTGTGCAGGTCAAATAACAGTTGTTTGGGTAATCTCATCTATCTACCAGTCATCGCCTCAAAGGGTGTAAGCTGGGTGGTGGCTGAGGGTGTGCCCCTAATCACCATAAGGAGTAACGGCAATAGGGAATCCCAGGTTTCAGGATTGTCCTCAATGAATTTGGAAAGCATTTTCTTAATCAGTCTGTTGGCTCTCTCTACTTGACCTGAGGATTGAGGGTGGTAAGGTATGTAGAAATTCTGTTGAACTCCAAGGAGTTCAAGGGATTCTTTCATCAACTCACCTATAAAACTGGTTCCTTTGTCAGAGTCTACCTTGAGAGGTAGACCTCACCTGGAGAAAATCTGTTCCACCAGGATTTCGGCAGTAGTTTTCGCTGTACTTGTCTTAGTAGGGAAAGCTTCTACCCACTTAGAGAAGAGGTCAGTTACCACAAGAGCATATTTATTATTTTTGCTGGTGTTGGTCAGAGGACCAATGAAATCAATTTGTATGGCATGCCAAGGGCCAGAATGTCTTTGTGGTAAGAGTTTGGCATTTTGTTTGGTAGGGATGGGGTTGTTTTGCACACAAACGAGACAGTTGTCTATGTATTGTTTAACATCTTTAGTGATACCAAGCCACCAAGCAGTGGTCTTGAGTCGTTGGAGAGTAGTTTCTGCTCCCTGGTGTCCACCAGTAGGGGTGTTATGCACTTGGTGCAAAAATTCAGATCTTAAATGTCTGGGGACCACCCACAACTTAGTGGTGGAGTCATCTGGTTGGAACCAGATGAGCTTGTCATCTGGTGACAGGTGCAACTTACTTTCATGCCTTTGATAGGGGTCATGTGTGGGAAGTTTCTCTTCAGTACATTTATCAAGGAATCTAAACACCTCTTTAAGTTCAGTGTCAAGCTGTTGAGCTGCAGAGAGTTCCAAGGGGGGAAAAAGGTTCAGGTTTCTTCCTGAGTGCTGCAATGTGTACAGCGGCATTAGCCTCTGGATGGTCCATCATCCAGATGTCCCCCCCTCGGGCCCTTTCCTTAGCAAGGGAGACTGCTGTGTCATTGAAGGCATGATAGGGGTCACGGAAAGAGTGGGCTTTGACTTTGTGTACATAGAGTTTGTGTGCAAATTTTTGTGTCAGTGAATGTATTTATATTACCAATTCCTTGTACTTCACTGTGCTGCCATCAGAGAAGAGGAAGGAGTTCTTCTGCCAGAAGGGAAGAAATTCTGTAAGAGAACAACAAACCCAGTTAGAGTCTGTAAAGATGATGGTATCCTCGGTTCCATGCTGGATGAACTCAAGGGTACAGGCCACCACTGCCACCTCTGCATACTGTGATGATGCTACACTACAGCGCTAAGATATTTTGACAGTGTTCCCATAAGGGTAGATCAATAGAATGCCCATCCCTGCAATTTGTTCTCCCTGATAGTAGGATGCTGAACCATCAGTAAAGACATGACACAAAGAAGTGTTATCAAGTATTTGTGGCATGGCAGGGAGGAAAGGACCTGGATCAGGATGATCAGATGACTGTAGTGTACAGTCATGGGGTTCTCCCTGGAAAAGGAGGCCATGAGCTAACATAGATGGAACTTTAGTTGATTGTACCTGTATTTCTCTGTCCTGGAGAAGAAGTGACCAGTGTGTCGGTCTGGTGTTAGAGACTGACCCATCCTTCACTCTATCTGAGAGCAGAAAGGTGGTTGGGGTGTGGTTGGTGTTAATGATCAGTGGTGAGTACCCAATGATATACAGGAAGTGCTTGACAGCCCAGTAGGTGGCCAGAAGGTTCCTTTCACAAAGGCCATACTTCTGTTTCACTGGGGTCAAGATCTGTGAGGCATATGCAATGGGTCTCAAGATGCCATGCACCTTCTGAGCCAGCACTGCTGACATGGCAATTTCAGAGGTGGCACATTCCAAATGAAATGGTAGTGGCCTGCTTCAGTGACGTCACAACCTGGGTGCCCCGAGTCCATGGTACATCCTTTTTGAGTAATTCATACAGAGGAGCAGCTTTCTGAGCAAAATCACAAATAAAATCTCTCGAATAATTCACCATACCAAGATACCTTCGAAGAGTTGCCATACTGGTAGGTAATGGAAAGTCTTGCAATCCCTGCACCTTCTTCCAGGTAGGGCTTCAACCTTGGTCAGTTATTTTTAGACCCAAAAAGAGTACTTCTTTCTGACACAACCGTGCTTTTGCTGGATTACATTTCAGGCCTGCTTTCTGAATGAGAGTCAGTAGTTCATCCAAGAGATCCAACTGTTGTCCTTGTGTGGCTGTTGCCTGCAACAGGTCATCCACATTTTGTAAGAGACATTGGGGAGTAGAGAAACTCTCGAGGGCATCCATCATTTGGAGATGGAACAGGGATGAACTGTTATGGAATCCCTGTGGCAAGCAGGTCCACATGTACTGTCTTCCTTCAAATGTGAAGGCAAACTTATATTGACTCTTAAGGGCCAATGGTAATGACCAAAAAACATTGGAGATGTCCAGGGCACTGAACCATTTCAAATCAGGGGTCTGAAGTCATAGCACACCTGGTGCTGATGCTACAGTTGGAGAACAACTGGGGGTGACCTGATTCAGTTTTCTGTAGTCAATAGTAAGTCTCCAGGCACCTGTGGGTTTCTTCACGGGCCATACTGGGGAGTTGGCAGTGGAAACACAAGTTCTGATTACTTCTTGCTTGAGGAGTGACTTGATCGTTTCTCTGAGGGAAGGCAAAGCCTCACCTGGGAAAGGATATTGCCTTTGCCTCTCATGTGCTGGGCCTGGCACTTCAATGACATGGGCCTGCTTGCAATGACAGTGTGCATTCTACCACAGTCATGGTTGTTGACTGCAAACGCTTCCAAATTTCATTGCAAAATAGGTAGGAGCTTCGGGAAAAGTTCATGATTCTTGAACAAATTTATGACATCATACTCTTTGTCATTGGCAGATATCATTGCCACAATGTGCTAATCAGGCATCAGAATGGTATGACGTTGACCCTGAATCTGTATCGGTAGCATGTTAGCTAGGTCCACCACACAGCCGTGCGGTGCAAGGAAGTCAGTCCCTATAATACTAGGATGATCATGCAGTACCATTAGTTGGAAAGTGTGTGAGGCCTTTAGATAGCCTAGCTCTACCAGTAAGGGTAGAGAACAGTATGCAGGTAGCTTAGTACCATCAACTCCTGACATGATGGTCCTCCATCTGGTGGACCAAGGGGATGTGTCTGGGTGTTCATCATGTAGCACAGATACAGCTGCACCTGTATCTAACAAAACTACTAGTAGGCGGCCCCCGACCTCAGCCTCAGTGCAGGGCCTTCCATTTGTATCCAAGACTAGCTTGTTTACAATCCAGACTGGGGCCTGTAATTGTCAATCTGTACTACCGGAAGCATGCAGAGGTTGGTCCTGGCTCATGTGAATTGCTTCACCATGTTGCACTGATGCTATGTAGGGAGGAGCTTCTTGGTTCAGGCCTGAAAGGCCTGGGGGCCTCTACTGCCATTGTCCCCTTGGCCGGTTGGGGCCTAGGTCACTGGTTGTACTGCCGCAAGGGCCTGTGCTGGAACAGCATCCTCCACAGAGCGTACTTGTCCCAGGAGTTCTAGGAATTTCCAATTCTTTTCAGCTATCTCCCTACATGAAGAACCAGTTCTCTGTTGTTGTGGTTTACCTCTACCCTTATGCTTCCTGTTCTTATGCCAATTCCGGTTCCCACCCCACTGTTGTTGTTGTTGTGGGTGTTGTTGATGGGCCTGTTGGGTGTGTTGATTATCAGGTGGAGGGGCTTGTGATGTTGGGCCTGTTGGTGTTGAGCCTGCCCTTCCACTGCGTAGT
This sequence comes from Neoceratodus forsteri, assembly GCA_016271365.2. Classification (NCBI taxonomy): domain Eukaryota; kingdom Metazoa; phylum Chordata; order Ceratodontiformes; family Ceratodontidae; genus Neoceratodus; species Neoceratodus forsteri. The sequence goes on from CM028129.1 coordinate 1,027,637,760, forward strand.
GCATCATGGCCTCTGGAACTGACTCCACGGCAGCTACCTTTTTGGAACCTGGAGCCCAGATCATGGATATAGAGTTGATACGCTCTCTCGGTTTTCCGAAGGATGTCGGCAAACCTATCCGTATTAGGGTAGGTGGTTGGCTCTCCTTTTCTCTTACTGCTGGAATCATGTTCTTAAGGAACAGGGTCTTATATTCAATAAGATCTACATCCTCAGCTTCTTGTGCCAGGTGCTTTCCTGCTTGGTAGGCCATCCAGAGTCTCTGGTGGTAAGTCAATGGACTTTCTGTTGCATTCTGCTTCACAGGGTATGCAAGCATCACTCCTAGTACACATGGGCTGTGAGCAGAAATGAGCTCAGCTGCAACCTCATCAAAGGTAGAGTTCCCATCCTGGTGAACAGCATCAGGGAGTTTGGCCCACAAACCAGGATTGATGGTCTGGCATAGTATTTGGACCTGATATTCTGCAGCGAGGCTAAGCATCTCACATTTAGAACGCACCTTCTCCAAGTGACAGCTGAGGTTGTCGGATGGATTCATCTGACCAATGCTGTCAGCAATTTGCTGAACAGAGTAGGCCATTTGTAGGAGATTAGTGGGTCGATCAGGCAAAGGTAGATTGTCTCAAGCACCGTAGAGGGCAGCCGGTGCTGCAGCTTTAGCCACAGTATGGAAAATCCCTTCCTGAGTGCCAGCCTCTTGCAGAATCTGCCTAATCTGGGTTTTAATAGCCCGTTCACTCCTCTCAGGAAGAGGTACATTGCCTATTGCAGTTTCAATCATGGTTTCTATCTCCTGCCTGTCTTCCACATTAATAACGGCTACGGAGGTACCGTGAGTTCCAAACTTGGGCCTGCTCCCCCCGTATCATGGGTGCCGCCATGTTGGTGTCTCCCTTGATGAGCATCACAACGTCGCCGATGTGTGACGTGGAGAGTTGGGGGAAGGGACCAGCCATGCTGTGGATGGCTGGGTGTGGTCTCTGGGCCATAGAAGGGGTGTGACTGGGTGTTGTATTGTGAAATGTCATCATCAGATAACTCCCCTTCTGATGACGAGTGAAAGGCAGGGGCTATGCCTACCATTGCCTTAACATGTCCAGCCAGAACCTCTCGCTGATGGCGCAGTGTCACCATTTTAGTTCTACATTCATCGTGACTCACACTTGCAACATCCATATAAAGCTCATCTTGCTTTTGCTTTTGCAACACTCTGTATGTGGCGCTCAATTCGCGATTGTCCCTATAAGCCACTTCTAAATCATTATGTACCTGGTTTATCTCGTCCTGTAGCTCACCCATTTTGTCACTCAACTGAGCATTCTCAGCACTCAGGAAATCATTCATTTGCACTGCCTGACTCTTATCCTGTCTCAACTTTCACATGCCTGCTTCAACATACCTAGTTCCTGTTCTCCAGCTTGAGCTGAATGATTCAATAGTGAATCCTTTTCATTTCGCAGAGTTTGGAGTTCAGATTCCAAGTTCTGCTGCAGTCTAATACATTCAGTTTCCTGCAAACCCATCTGTTGCTTAAGAGATGAAATCTGCAGATCAAGGGTTCAAAACCTTGCTTCTGAGGCTTCTAAAGCAGCGTAGAGAGCTGTGACCATCAACCCTTTAGTATGACACTTATTGGCTGATTGTCTCATCTCTGTATACTGGGTTGAAATCCCCAGTATAGGGTTTTCAGATTGACTTGCATCCCGAGCGAAGTCAGCCCATCCTCCATGGGAGCAAAGGAAGTTCGAGACATTGAGTCTCAGTTCTGTGCAGATATCTGATACTGTGGCCATTGTGTGGGAGGGAACAAAAATTCAAACTGTGAAAAAGGCACCGTGCTGTGTATCGATCCACAGCACGAGCACTTTATACACAGCCAGGCTACTGTATTAGTTGTAGACTTGCAATTCAAAACTGCTATGGAGTGGGTCAAGACAGAATTGACCACACCCGAAAAGTCAGCCAGACTTTGTAAGTTACTACAAACTGGTTTTAAAATGGGAGAAGTGATACTGGAATGTACGTCTAGTGTCCCCGTGGGAAAGGGAAAAGTTTCAGCAACAAGTAAAAACTTACAAACACCAAATATCACCTCCACATGGTCACCAGTTTGTTGGGAGGTCAAAACCTCACTTTCAGATTCTTGACGATATTGGGAATGCAAGTAATCACAGACACATTGCATTAGAGTAATAAACAAGTTTATTACTACCTAAGGGATGAGTCACAGTTGCCCTAAGTAGTTCTTACCAATACGAACCGGGAGCCAGTGCAAAGCATTCCCTACACCTCGAGGTTTCTCAGTGTCTCTTGGGGTCTCTCAGGTCTCTGAGGTATAAGGCTTGTGTATTATATTATATACCTATGATAATTACTAGGGTTACCAAAAGATAGAAACATTTCTAGTTACAGAGATTAGCCCTATTGGCTAAATTAGAGGTGGCTCCACGGTCCAAGATAACATTATACAGTTCTGTAAAGTCATCAGTTTCAGAACAAAAGAGTTCTTATACAGAGTCTTACATAACTCAGTGTAGTGGTACATATCACCAAAAGGTGGCAATGCCATCTTACATATTATAATTACTCCAAGGACACAGAAGTCCTGGCATCTTACAATTAAGAAATACACAGGTCTGGCCCGCCGGCGCAGGGGTTGGATTTTCATGAAAGCCAGCGACCGGGTTCGGAAACGGACTCGTGTCACCGGAGGGCGGGCGGAAAGAAGGATCGAGCGTCTCACGACTGCTGTCCTTCTCCGGGGGGAGGGTGCGGTGAGTCGCCATTGCACGGAGGACTCCTAGTGGAGACCAGGAGAGCTGCAAGCACTCGGGACCTGATGTCAGAAGGGGGCAGGGCAGACGCTGGCGTCATTGCACGCTCACACCCCCCTTAAAGGGGAAAAAACTCCGCCCACCTTCAGACGCCTCTATGATGCCCATCCCTCAGGCTGCAATGGGCTCCCCCAAGAGCACGGCTCCCATCCTATTCCGTCGTTCATGGCACCCTCAGGGCCGAGGATGCCACGTCCCCACCTTGGGGGGCAAGCCAGGGGGTACTGGGAGCACGGCACAAGGGGGATGCCGGCAGGGGGATCAGTGACCGGGCAGAAAAAAAAACTGGCGCAGAGGAGGGGGTAAAAAAAAAAAAAGTAAGAAATACACAGAAAATACATAGCAGAATTTATGTATTAGCAAGCAAAGTGTATTACAACAATATGCATTCATATCCTGACATCTACTTTTGTACAGTAGATGCCCTTAGCCCTAAATGTTAGTATAACATATACCTAAGTGCTAGCTGTCTAATGTGTACCTCTGAGGATACCAATTAGGGTGCAGGGAACTCATGTAACAACACAAATGTTGGGTGGCCAAGACAGACTGGCTCCATCAGTAAAACCCACACATGGTGTTGCAGAGCAGTAGTTCTTATTTACAATGAAAGTCACATTACTGGATTTCAGTAAACGTATCTTCATCAAGAGCTGTTATTCACTGTGGCAAAGATTTGCAAGGAATTCTTTTGTAAACTCAGATAAATACTATAACATAAAATTGATCCCAGTAATGCTACTCAGAGATGTTTTAATACACACTGCTAAATTTCATCAAATAACAGGGAGTCTGATTATGTTTTTACAGTCATTGATATACAGCAGCTGGCACAGATTAATACTAGGGAGCCCAGTGGTGGTGGTGGTGGGGGATGGAGGTAACAGCATGGAGAGCATGGAAAAATACAGCTGACAGAGAGACTGTTGGCAAAAAGCAAAACTAACAAGATAAAAATATACAAAAATGAATAAACAGCTATACTGGCTCACATCCCTGGCAATGTCAGCTACCATGCAGTGCAAGTCTTTGACCTCTGCAATGGAAATCAGTACAGCTTTTATGTATTATTATCTGGGGTCTGGCTTATTTTGAAAAGCAGTGCACTAAAAACTTTCCTTAACTGACCCCTACAGCAGAAGACAAGCTGCTTTCATTTTTTGGCATTTGCTGTGGTGACGGTGTGCATTGTCATGTTTCTCTATAGGATGAGTTTGGGACACAGTAATTCAATACTGCTCAGTTGCACATTGGTAAGGCTGGAAAGAAGGGATAGGAAGGCATTTGGGAAGTAGCAAATCTAGATAGGTGTGCATTTAGAGTATTTAGTTAGATGCTGCATTTTTTAATCAGACAGACAAGTAGGTAAATGGTGGGGGAGTACACTGGATCTACACCAGAACCAGGACAAAATAACTAGGAATCCTGGAGTAGTTAAATCCAGTATCAGCAGATTTATTACATTAAGTCCCACAATATTAAAGTGCAGAATGGCAGAGCAGTTTAGGCAGTCTGGGCACTGAAATGTCTTGTAGTAGTCGCATATGCAGTCTTCACACCATGTTCAGAGGGATGGAAAGTGCATCCTAAGGATTGCTGAGGCGGCAAGACAGGCAGGTGATCTAGATGTTATTGTCTACCTGGGGACAAATGACTTGGCTAATGATGAGGTTAGGGTAGTACAGGAGGAGTTCAAGGAGCTGGGGAAGGGTCTTAGAAAGGTGGCACATTCAGTAACCATTTTGGACGTGTTGCCTGTCTACAACAAGGGGGAGGACAGGGTACTCCACACCAGGAGTTTCAACACATGGCTGAAGGACTCGTGCACAGCAGAGGGATTTGTCTTCATTGGATACCAGGGTCTCACCTGGAGGGATGAAGGCCTGCCTATACAGGAGAGATGGTGTGCATCTATCAAGAGAGAGAACCAGGATCCTCATTGAAAGGTTTAAGTGCTTCATTGACAAGTATTTAAATTAGCCAAGGGAGGGGAGATGGAAAAAAACAGGGACAATCAATATGCCCCCCCTCCACAGGAGGAAGCAATGAGTAGGGAGGACCCCAAGGATACGAAATCACCAAAGGTACCTAGAACCAGAAAAGGCAGAATGACAGAGAAAAGGTGAAATTGCAATAAAGACAGAAGGCGTGAAGAGGGAAGGCAGGAGGCTAAGAGGGGAGCTGTAAGAAAGGGAGGTAGCATAACTTAGAGGGCCATGTACATGAAAGCTTGAGGCTAGAAAGTAAAACCCCAGACCTAGTGGCCTTGATGGCAGAGACTGACCTGGACATTCTCATCATATCTAAGACATGGTACAATAGGAACCATGACTGGGATATAGCCATACCAGGTTATACTCTATTCAGGAAAGACAAGGTGAGTAAAAAGGGAGGAGGAGGAGGAGGAGTGGGTCTTTACATCAGGGAGGGTATAAAAGCAACTGAGGTACAGGGAATTCAGGGAGAGACAGAGGCACTGTGGGCCACCCTAGAGATGGTCAATGGCACTGCTATTCACACTGGACTGACCTACAGGCCTCCAGCACAAGGGAAAGAGTTGAACACAGTTCTAGTGGAAGCCTTCCATAAGATGGCAACTAAAGGGAAGGTGCTGCTGGTGGGATACTTTAATTTTTCCAGATGTTGACTGGAGCATCCCATTTGCAGCCTCAGTTAAGAACAGGGACAACCTGTACACCCTGCAGGGGGTGTGCCTCAGGCAGCAAGTGGTAGAGCCTATGAGGGAGGTAGATCTAGTACTCACCAATGGTGACAGAGTTGCAGATGTCATGGTCGGTAGCCACATGGGGTCCAGTGATCACCATATGGTATGGTTCAATGTGAGAACAGTGGCAGAATCAAACCACATAAAAGTGAGGGTCTTGGACTTCAGAAGAGCCAACTTTGCAAAGGTGGGGAAATGTTTCAGGAAAGCCCTGGTGGTGGGGGAGGGCTGGCATAGCAGATCCATGGGTAAAACTAAAATAAGCCATAGACTCACCGGCCCTTCTAGGTATATCAGCCAAGTGTCTTATCCTTTGCCGGTGGAGGTCCACTGAAATCCCTTCTGTCCTAGAACTTCAACATGCTCTCACATTGCTGTCCTCACTTGACCACCTAGCTCATATTACAGCCAACAAACTTGCAACATGTTCTGCTTGTTGTGCCCCTTGTTTGGCTTACTTAAGACCTAGGATTGGGATAGGATGAGCTTCCACCTGTGGCCTATGTATTGCTCTCTCCCTAATGATACCCCTGTGTGATGATTCCTATTGTAAGCTCCGACTAGCCAACCATGTAATGTGCAATAATTTACATAACTCTGTAGTGCATTAGTCTTTATATGGTAGTATTGAACAGTTACACTGTCTTGTCCTTTTTTGTGTGGTCTTTTGCATCACTGTAGAGCAGAGAACTGAGGATCTGCCTCCCTCATGCTCCTTCTTTAGTCCTTTTGCCATGTTCCCTACTAGCAAGCTGCATACTATAAGTTTATGGACATACTGCTGTAAGATCCTTCTCTGCTACTTCTGTTTGCTTTATCTGTTTGTCTTGTGATATATGTTTGTCTGAGAAAATATTAATAAAACTATTAACTGAAAAAATAAAATGATCTATAGAGGAGGCAATGAATCGTTGCGTTAGGCAAGTAAGCAAAAGCAAGAGGAAACAAAAAACACTATGGTTCTCTAAGGAAGTGGCTGGGGCTGTAAGAGCAAAAAGGCTGGCATTCAGGAGGTTACAAAGAAACACAGAGGAAGGAAGACAGGGAAGTGAATCTAGAAAAAAAGAGGGAGGCAGGGAAAGCAGTCAGGAGTAAAAAGGCATAAATGGAGAAAAAAATAGACTAGACAGTAATGAAAGGAGACAAGACATTAAGGCACACTAAGATGCGGCTAAAGGAGCAAAGGGTGGAATCCCATGTAGTGCTCCTGTCTTTCACCCCAATGGACTAAAAAGCATTCTGTCAATACATACTTGTCTAATCTATTTTTGAATATTTCTTTTGATCCACTAATAACTACTGTTGTGGGCAAAGAGTTCCACAGTTTAATTATTATTAGTAAAACAAATTGCCTTTTTTTTGTTAAAAAAATTTCTACTCAACTGTCTAGGGTTCCCTCTAGTGTTAATGTTTGTTTGTTTGTTTGTTTGGTTGTTTGTTTAAAATCAAAACCTATGTTGATCATAAGGTATCGGTCATTAGTTATATCCCAAGTCATGATAAGATACCCCCTCATTCTTCTGGTTTGTAAAGGCATTAGATCATAATGATTTAACCTTTTGTCATAGCTGAGTTCTTTAGCTTCATGTTCATATTTTGATATTTTTCTTTGTATTTTTTCAGTACATACAATATTCTTTTTTCATATGGACTCCACAGTCGTAAGGAAAAATCAAATAGAGTGTGTGTGTGTAGGCTCAATAAAGTGGTAGAAAAACTTATTTTTCTTTTGACTTGATATTTCGTCTAATGGACCACCAAACCTTTTTGGCTTTCTTTATTTGTTTGTCAAAGTCAAAGTTGTTTGATATTATAACTCTGAGGTCTTTTTCAGCTTTCAATTTATTTAGTTGGTATCTGTTGAGGAAATAGATATGTCTGGATTTGTAGAGCTAAAATGCACAATGCTTCATTTGTTGACATTAAAGTAAAGGCCCCACCTATTGAATCATGCTGTAAATTTGTCTAGATCATTTTGAAGTTGAGTTATTTCCATATTGTTACTACATGTTCCACCAATTTTGCAGTTGCCTTCATATTTTATGATCCAACTACCTATGTTAATAGACAAATTGGATATAAAAACTTGGAAGATGAATGGGGCCAGTACTGATCCTTAGGCGACTCCACCCGACAGTGGTTTCCGGTCAGAGGGATGACAATCTACAGTAGCAGCCACAGACACTGACAGCTATTTCCTGAAATTTCTATGACATTTCCAGATATATCTAATGCTTTCTCCATTTCTACTGTAGGGGCAGCAGAGAGAAACTCTTTAGAAATGTTGCGAAATATCTGGAGATAGCTGGTAATGTCTGTGGCTACTACTGTATGACTACTCGCTGTGAACGATTGATTAGCTGGTTTGGTATCCAGTTGAGAAACACAGGCTGAATATTCTTAGTACGTAATTTCTGTATTTGGGCCCAATGGGATACCGAATCGAATTTGTGGTGCAAGACCCATTCTTACAAAAAACATGTTGATTTTCATCCAAAATCTCAGTTTGAGCTATTATTCTATCTTTGATAATTACCTCCGTCATTTTACATAGTACTGGTGTCAGAATAATAGAGCTATAATTGTTCATGTCACCTTTTTCTCCTTTATTATGGCAGCAGTGGATGTAGCCCTGCAGACCTGTTGCATTGAGAAAATTACTACATCATTCCTTGTGACCATACAACTTAATAAGTTGTCAATAGTGCCCTCCAAGCCTGAGAACCAGAAGCACTGTGCACTGCACTTTTTTGTTTTCAGTGGTGTGCGATGATCGCTGATTTTTTTTGTAGAAAATTCTTGCAAAACCCACATCCAACGCACCCCTCAGCACTCACCACCCCAGTCCCCCCTCCCAAAGAAACACAATAGTGACACTGAGGGTGCTGATCCCCCAGTGTCCCAATGCTGAATTCATGGACCACCCCTCCATGGACTGCCACGCATGCATGGGTTACTTTTTTTTATTTTTATTTTTGCCCTGCCCCTCCTTTTTTTTTACTGGACAATCACTAGGAAACCTAAGATTCAGCTGCTATCTCCCAATTCTCTTTTTGTGTTGTCCAGTACTGTGGCTGGTTGCTGCTGTCTCCTCTGTCTCTGCCTGTGGTCCCTGTCTGCAACAGCATGCCTGTGCTGTCAGCAGTGGCGAGAGGTACAGCATGCTTTGCCAGCAGTTAGCCATGGGGAGAGAGAGCTGGAGACAAAGCAGGAGACAGTGTTTTCAACACTAGTGTTCTGTCCCAGTCACCTGCAGCCTATTGTCCCCTTTCTACCAATGCTGCAGTCCTGCTGTTCACCGCTTCTCCCCACCGTGCCTGTTGATACCTTTTTTCTCCACTCCCAAGCCCTTGCTGACCCAGTGGGGATCCAGCACCATAATCTTCTAATTTTGTTTTCCTTACATCTGAAAATATAAAATCAGTCCAGTGTTGCATGTTTCACCATCCCCCCCCCAAAAAACATAACACTGACACTGGGGGTGCCCAATCCCCCAGTGTCATGAATGGGAATCCTCCTCTTTTTCTTCTTTCACCTGAAAATATTAAAAACATCCATCAGTGTCTGTTGTGCTGTTATCTCCCACCCAATCAACACCCCCCAGACCCCAAGTCCTTACTTACCCAATGGAGATCTAACACCATACTCTTCTCTGGACCAGAGATGTCTTCATTCTTCAAAGCCAGACCATGAACTGAGGAAACAAGTGTGCGGTACTACATCATGTGAGCAGGGGTAGCATTATGGACAGGGGTGGGCTGACCAGTTGGGCTACCAGGCAAAGATCAATGGCTCAGATGGCAATGGGGTCTGCCCAGAAAGCAAAGGGGTCTGCCTGGGAGGCAAAGGGGCCCACATAGCACAAAGATTGTGCAGTTGAGAACAGGCCATGTTGAAACAACTGGCCACAGAGCACTGGGAGCACTTGTGAAGAAAGCAGGGTGGAAGTGGGAGGCAGGAACGAGAAAACAAAGCCAGTGAGCCAGAGCAGAAACATGAGTAACTCCAGTGTGGAAACGGGGATACAGAGCACCTTTCTCCTTCTTTGCTGTGCTGTGCACTTGTAGCCAAGGTAGGGACTTCCTACTACTTGTTTATAGACTAGGGTGTCTATCGACAACAGAATGGAAGGTTTTTACATAAACAGAAACTAGAACTAAAAGCAGAGAGACAGCGCTGCCCACAAGTTAGAAGCCATGCCCAAGAGCCAACAGCTACAAGCCTGAGGCAGGAGAAAACTCTTGCCCAACTCATATTGCTCAAACATTTGTTGTACACTTTGAATCCTCAGTGACAGTCTTCATTTGAGGAAAACATGAAGGCAGTTGTTTACTAAGATGGATTTTTTTTTTCTAGAGTGAGGGAATATTTCCCTTACTCCAGACACTATCTCAGAATTGAAGAAAAAATTTGATGTGATATGTGAAACCAGCCTGTCTGTGCAACAAAATGTGTTTATGTCAGAGCTCTAACATGGTGAATCAATCAGTTGATGTGAAGTAATTTGCACATCGCTAGTCAGTACATAGTGTGGCTCATGTATTGCCTTGCCATCTGGCAGACAGGTTGAGTGTCCCTTTATTGAATCCTGGATAGTCTTGCCAAAAGGAGGACACAACAATTTACATTAGTAGTCAGATGGAGGCTGACAGATTATTTTTGGAGAGGAGACATGGTGTGTGAATATCATGTTACTTTATGACTGTGCAGTGGTGGAGGTGGTGGTAGTGTTAGATATAATATTATTGTATTGCATGTTCTGCTGGACAAAATGTGCAGTCTGTGTTTATGCTGAAAGAAAGTTGTTTTCCGGAAATCAGACATATTATTGTAATTTTGTCACTGATGTTTGTTTAAGACTTCCTTGAAAGTGATGTGCTCAGGCAAGCCAAAAGAAACATGCCCTCCTTATTCAGATGCAGTCTCTCAGCTAGATCACCAAAATAATATAAAGGAACAAGTTAACAACTCTTAACCTGCACTTGCTGACACGTTTGATTTCTGAGGGAATTAAATAGAGAATAATGTATGGGATGGTGTGTATAATGAGATTTTACACACACCCGAGTTGTGGGACACTACAATGCATCCCACAATGACCGTGTTTGTAAAATCGAGTTTTACATAACCACACCATATTTTATCTTATATAATTGCTGGTGTGCACTTTTTTGCCTCAGGAATTATATAAATTAAAATCAAAAACAGATTTGTGTTCAGGCAGCTGCGGACCAATCGGGATTCTGCATCTGCAGTCTGCAAAGTTACAATGCTCCAGTTAGTTGCTTAAAAACTCCCATAAAAACTGCATTTTTAAATATAGTTAAACTTACCACCAAGCGGCGGTTCCAGAGCTGCTGTGTCCTTCCAGCATATAGAGGTGGGGAGATCCACTGGTTTGTGTGTGCTGACAGAGAAACTGTCACATGTTAGAATAGTTTCCATTTGTTTTTCATTTTTCTATAAAGGTCTGTGAAGAAAGAGAATTGTTTTGTTTATTTGAATAACATTCAATTTACCACTGATTAAAAGGGTGGTGAAACCTGTGTCCATATGCTAGTGAAAGAAGACCAACGAGTGGTGCATGAGAAATAATAGAAAAATCCTGGCAAGTGTTTGCTGTTCTAACCAGCTGGTTGTAATGGAAAATTGCAACCAAGTTTCACTATGGAAAAAGTGCATGTCAGTAATTATAACATCATTAAACATGATCTACAGGTGGTGGATAAAAACATACATTTTGGCATGGCTTGGGGGTGAAAATGGACAGTATGTACAAGTGTCTGTATCACAACCATTGCCAGTGACACCAGTTCCCCTTTCTGTATCCCCTATAGCTTTAAGCCCTGATGTTTATGGCACCACCACTTACCAACAATGTCCTTAGAGGGAACCTGCATCTCTAGAGGCTATCACATGGCTGTCACAAGTTAGATCTGGCTCTGTACAGCTCTAGTTGCCAATGAGCAACACACTAGACTGTGGGGTCTTTGGGCAGGGGGCAAAGGTGCAACTTTTTTATACTGTGGTCCTGTATGTACTGTTCCTTTTGTGCTTTACCTGGTTACCAAAGGCATAAATAAATAAAATAATTGGGCATGGGGAAGGATAACAGGATAACAAATTCCAATTGAAATTACTTCCAAAATATTCCAGAATGCACCAAACTGTAAAAAAATACCTCCAGCCTATAGTTTACAAGATTGCGTCAGTATCAGCACCTCCATCTGTTTCATGAGGGGCCCAAAACAACATTGCTGCCTGGGCCAAAATAGGTCTCAATCTGCTCCTGATTCTGGAGCCAAAGTTTGGATGTTTTTTGTCTATACTCAGATTGGTATAGTCATTGCTGTAAGGCAGATGGGTAAAACTGGCCTCAAGTGAAACATCACTGAGGAGGTTTAGAAAGCTAGGTATCATACACTTCGTAGTGTTTAACAATTCACCCATGATAGTGTAAAGAAAAGGGTAGATGAAAACATATTCTGGTGGGGGGGGGCATGACTTGACAGCAGATCGGAGCAGACACTTCCTTTTAGAGTTCCCAAGGATCTGAGACAATTTAAGAAATAAAACTATCTAAGCATTATTTTGTTCAATGCCCTACAAAATCTATAACTCCCTCTATTGTATCAGAAGCAAAAAATGGGCAAACAGCGGAATACACCTCCCTCAGCAGAATTTTTTAAGCCCAAAACAACTGTCTCATGAGGTGGCTGGCCACAACAGTCAGATAAGGCCTGAGGTAGTGGCAGTGCTGCCTCAGATGAGGTATCCATTAGTACAGTAAACTTCACACTCGCTCAATTGTTGAAAGCTCTGAGGGACATGGATAAAAAAAATGGATGTTCTTACTCCCCGGGTAAATGGTCTGGATACTCGTGTGAATGAATGTGAATTAACAGTGCAGTGGGTTGAAGGGGCCTCGCTTAAGTCTATGAACATGCAACCTCTAAGCTGGTGAAAGAAAACTCCCTTCTCCACCAATGTCTTGAAAAGGTGGAGAATTTAGGAAGATGGAGCAATATTCAAATTATTGGTCTACCGCAGCAATCCAAGGGAGAGGACCCTCTATCCTTTATTCAAACCATGTTGCCACAGCTTCTTGGACTGTCCGAGGAGGGAACCCCCCCGCCCTCAAAAAAAGCATACCGTGTTACTCCTCGTCGAATTGAGGCTACTGCCATGGGACTGCAGACCTTCCTTGGGGTGAGCACTGGAATGGGAGTATGTGACAGGATTCTATCCATTGCAAAACACAAATGGCATCTTCACTTTGGAGAGGCAGAATTGTCTTTGTTTCATGATCTATCCTATTTGACTAGGCAGTGCAGGAAAGCCTCCTATCAGGTGCGAGCCATTCTGCGGTCCCCGAAGACACAGCATCAACTTCTTCTGCCTGCTAAATTGAAGGTACAATGGAAAGGCCACACATACTTATTAATCCTTTAGTGTTCTTTAGTATTGTTCTGTTAATTTCTAGATAAGATAAAGAACCATTAACTCTGTGTCACTAAAGTTTGTTGCCCATTGAGTAACCCGGTAGCTCTGGTTATTCTCAAACAGGAAGAATTGAGTATTGAGATAGTGTGACCAGCTGAATTTGATCTCTAATTAGTTGAATAAATTATTGACTAGCACATGCTAGGTGCCAATATGTGACTGTGAACCCAACATGATACACACTATAAAAAGAACCGCACTGTTGAGCTTTCTCATGAAAGATCACTCTATCTGAGAAGCTATTAAAACTGTAACAGTTTTAGTCAGCAGCCCTGACAAAACACATGTAATATTTGGGTCTCAAGCTTGCTTACTGAAATTATTGCTGAATGTGGTATTTTGAGTCCTTTAGCCAGCTGAAATCTCTATTACTGATTAAGCTGCCTAGCAGGCTTTTTGTGCTGTCTTGGTGTTAGTGCTGGGATTAAGATCCAAATGGACACAAGAGAAATCTTGCTGATTTGTCCTACTTGCAAGCTGCAAAATTGCAGAATACATGCTGGTACCTGCAAGCTGCATGTAGCACTTTGTCAAAAATTGTCATTTGCTTCTGGATCTGCACTTTGTCAAGGAATTACATCTGTGAACTTGTTGGGCTGACATTGCCGGGTGCAGTGTATAGAAACACAATTATAACTATTAAGTTTCTATTTATAAAAATAATTCCAAGGCTTTAAACAGTACTGGTTTCTCACTGGTAATATTACTTACTATTGTTACTCTGGTTATGATACAATAATCAAATTTCTAGCCATTCTTTCTTTTTCTTATTGGAAATTTTACATACTGTGTTTATATGCCTCTACCAAATGGACAGTTGGTACTGTAGATACAGAAAGCTATATAATATTACAGCCTTACATTGTGACAAACTACTGTAGATGAATTTGTGCGAGGTCAGAGAAGCAAAAATAATAAACTGTGTAAAAATTGTGTGGGGGTGGGTTGTAAACAGCCTGACTAAATATGAGTTTTATCATTTTTTATGCTATGCATGAGCAGATGGCACCAAGTAATGACACAAATACATAGCCTTTAAAACAAGCCAAAACCTACCTGCAGTCAGAAATGTAACTCCAGCAGATGCTCCAGGCCAGACAATTATCATACTGCCTCAAACTACAGGTCAAGACACAGTTCTTTAATATGGCAAAAATGGCAGGTCTCATGCTTGCCCTTCAGTCAATAATACACCTACCAATTCAAATATATTTTATTACAACTTACTCCCAACTACTGTGTGTTGTCTAAAAAAAACATACTCACCCACACAAACCTTTTTCACTTCTGTGACAAACACAGGCAAACTCCGACCAGGCAATACCCTTCTAAAATACAGTATCTCATTTCTGGTGGGGTCTTGCATCTACTCTTTATTGACCTGTGATAGCCCAGCTGAGATACACAGTCTCACTGTCAGTGGCATCCTGCTTCTATCTGTTTTCACCATGTAGTTAACTTGACAAAGCTCAGCTGAGATGCAGTATCTCATTTTCTGTGGGGTCCTCCTTCTACCCATTTTTGCAATTTATTTATCTGCCATAGTTCAGCTGAGATGCAGTGTCTCAATTTTTACACTATAGTGTTCCTATTCATTTTCCAATTTTATTACATGACATTCCAGATGAGATGCAGTTTCATTGCTTGAGGTGGTTTCTCAATATTACAAACTGCTGCAAGGAGAGAGAGAGAGAAAGACAGACAGATGAACAAAAAAAGGAATTCTGTTCTGCATCTCATGCCAGAAAACATGCCTTGTCACGCTCTCTGTCTTCTGACAGCTGTCTCAACTGCTATGAGTCTCTCTCTCTCTTTTTTCTGGTTTGTGTGCAAGATCTGCTGCTGTCTTCAAAAGTCAAAGGGGGAAATAATAATACAGTAAACAACTACCACAGATTTCTCAGTGATGCCCAGCTGAACTGGGCTGCAGGAACCATGTATGGTACTGGACCGTACACAGACTTGAGGGGGCAACAATTCTGTCTCTCCCTAGAGGCTCTCTCTGTTGCATGGTGGGCCACTCAATCTGGCATTGTCACAGCCGTGCACTCGCTGTTTCTCCATCTCTCTCTCTCTGTCTCTCAACCATGCACTGCACTGACCTTTGTTGGGGGCTCGCTCCCTCCTGCTATGCACTACTCTGGGACCAGACACAATGAGGGGAGGAAGATGGGGGTTGGGAATCTCTCTGACACACAGCTTCTGTTAACTGAAGGATGTGCATTGGATATGGGGGAGGGGTCTCTTTCTCATGGAAGATGTGCACTGTGCTATTGTTAGTGTTATTGTGACTAGAGCAGTACAGGAATCTAATACAGGAGCAGTCACTATGTCTTTCTGTGCACCTCAGTGTTTAGCTCCACTAAACATTTGTATTTGCTTTGAAAAATAGGAGCAGTTAAGGCTGTTAGCTGCAGTTACTAAATCTGTCTTTGCAGTAGGATGCACAGTATTGCTTTTCTTTTTATATACAAGCCTTGCAATGTCAGTTTTATCTTTTTACTTTAATAATGACCTCAAAAAACACCCAATGTTTCACTTTGCAGCTTCTTCAGAAGTGAAAAAAGCACTCTCAACATTCCACTTATACAGTGTACCTTCTTAAAAGTGCAGTGCAATACATCAGTGTAATGAGTGTGTGTGTGTATATATATATATATATATATATGAGGCAAAAAACTCAGTTTAATGCATTAGTTAGGGTTGTTCCACAGCGACAAAAGTGAGGAAATTCGCTGTTAGGGTTGAAAACCCTAACTCCGAATTCACCCCCCCCAGCACCACACACACACACATATGCAAGAATGGGGGAGGACCAAGTCAACACAACCAATGACAGACATCCAGCAGCAGGTGACAGAAATAACAAACAATTGTCTAAATGTACTACGAGACATCCACACCCACCTGACCAGGTATTGCAAACTCAGTGGAGATCAACAGCAAAACTGAGGCCATGTACACCAAACATACAAAATGGAAAATGGGGTGCTGCATCATACATGGGAGGAGACAGTGATACTGAGGAGAGGGAGACCCTTACCGATCGGCAGGTCTGGGAAGAGGGGGAGGCATCACTGGCAGGAGGGGGGAAGCTAAGCAGGGAGAAGAGGTAGTGGAAGTGGAGATCACAGCAGAGAGAGTAAGGGAAGCCCTCAGGTCCCTTAAGATGGGGAAAGCACCGAGGATGGATAAATTACATCCCAGAGTACTGAAGGAACTTGTGGATGTCCAAAACCCCTGGGGGAGCTTTTCACCATCTTTCTGAGGACAGGGTGGGTGACCCAGGACTGGAAGGTGGCACATATAGTGCCTATCCACAAGGGGGGATCAAGGGAGGTGGCAGGAAACTACAGGCCTGTCAGCCTGACATAGGTGGTGGGCAAGATGATGGAGGGTATTGTCTAGGAGAGGCTGGGGGGGACCTGTAATAGTCAGGGTGCCTGGACGACAGACAGCATGGATTCGTCCCAGAAAAATGGTGTCAGACAAATCCTGTGGAGTTCTATGACTGGGTGATGAGTGCCTTGGACCTGGGTAGACCAGTGGACGTCCTCTTTCTAGACTTCAGCAAGGCATTTGACTCTGTTCCTCATGTGGGCCTGTTGGATAAGCTGGGAGAAATGGGGTGGGGAACCAGATAATCAGATGGATAGGCAATTGGCTCCAGGACCAGAAGAGGGTCGTAGTTGGCGAGATAGTCTCATCCCGTGGAGGGTCATTAGTGGGGTCCCTCAGGGATCAGTTCTTGGGCCCCTCCTGTTCAACGCCTACATCTCTGACATAAGGACAGGTATCAGGAGTGAGATGAGTCTCTTTGTGGATGACTCAAATCTGGGGGCGGTGGTGGATGGGGAGAAGGGATGGTGGCTCTACAGAGGGACCTGGAGGCTCTGGAAATATGGTCTAGAAAGTGGAAGCTGAGGTTCAATGCAGAGAAATGCAAGGTACTGCACCTGGGGGCCAGAAACCCAGGCCAGGTGTACACCCTGGGGGGGAAATGCTACAAGTCACGATGGCTGAGAGGGACCTGGGGGTGGTGGTGGATGTCAAAGATGAACAACTCAGAGACTTGTAGGAGGGCAGCAGCCAAGGCCAACAGGATGCTGGGATGCATCGTTAGGGGGCTCACCTCCAGAAGGAGGGAGGTGATGCTCCGCTTGGTGAGGCTGCACCTCGAGTACTGCGTGCAGTTTTGGAGGCCACACTTAAAGATGGACATTAAACTCCTGGAGAGAGTCCAGAAGAGGGCAACCAAAATGATTTGGGGCTTGAGGGACAGGACCTATGAGGAGAGGCTCAAAGAGCTAAATATGTACACTTTGGAAGAGACATAATAGAGGTCTTCAGGTACTTGAAGGGGGTAAATAGGGGAGGAACAGTCAGGGTGCATTGAAGGAAGGAGGAGGGGGCCACTAGAGGGCATGGGTGGAAGCTGGAGGGGGAAGATTCAGGGGAGAAAGGAGGAGGTGCTACTTCACTGAGAGGGTGATGGAACCATGGAATGCGCTGCCTAGGGGGCTGGTGGAGGCAGAGACGGTGGAGAGGTTCAAGAGGTTGTGGGACAGGTACAGGAGAGGGGTTCTGGAAGCAAAATCCAATGCAGTGAGAATATCTGGAACTGGGAAGGGAGAAGCCAGAGAAGGTGAGGGGGGCAGCAAGGTCAGCTCCCAGGGTGAGGGCTGACCAAACAAGCAGACGTGAAAGACCATTAGGCCTATTCTGCTGGCATTTTAGCATGTTAGTAAGATGCCTCATGCACTGAAGTAAAAACATTAAGGGCATGGTACTCTGTCACCATTGAGGCTGCAGTGCAATTCTCTGGGAAGTTGCAAGTGATTACAGGAAGGGTAAACTGCAGGTGCTTTAACACGGCCACTAGTCATGACATATTGGAGAGAGGGACAAGGATAATAAAAAGTGCCCCCCCTTCCCATGTGAGCAGATACTGGTGATGACTTTGTTAGGGCACACTAAGTACCCAATTCTGACACTATCATCATGCATTTTTAGCAGATCATGTAACCCACAGCTGTGCTCCAATGTTGAAGGGTTTTTCTGTCTTGTTAGAAAAAGGCACAAACACAAAACGTGTTGCATTTTGCATGTTGTTTGAGTAATGATTTCTGACACTTGAAACTCACATATTTCAGTATCACCAATTGTGGTGTTTCTGTGTGTGCCTTTCAACAAGTAGCTGGGCCACTCTTTGCTGCCACTGTATCAACACTAATGTACAGTCACAGCCAAAGAGATGGTCAGATATTTCCTGAAATTTCTGTAACATTTCAAGAGAAATCTTTTGCTTTCTGCATTTCCACAATAGGGGCAGAAGGAAGAAACTCTTTAGAAATTTTGCAAAAAATCTGGAAATATCTGACTGTGCCTGTGGCTACTACTGTACCAGCAAGTCTGGAGTACTTCATCGTTATTTGTACAAAATAGTCTCTTTCTCCTCAAAGGAGCACCTCCACTAAGTGTTACATCTCATCAGCTCCTACTGGTATTTCTGCCTCCCTCAAAAAAAATCCACCTCACTTGTGTCACTGATTCATCTTCTGTCATTTAATGTCACAATGTTCAGTAATGGTGGAGGTAACCATGCTTTGTTGTAATGGTGTGGGGATGGATTATCAGCATTTAAAGGAAGCAAACCAAAATTGAACCTCAAACCCTGATAACTTCATTGGATGCAGTTTTCTGGGAGGTGGTGGCAGCAGTACAGTTGTTGAAACAGGAAAGGTTTGAGGCTATGGAGGAAGCAGATTACACTCCGCCTCAGAGGGATCTAATTTGAATCCTTGATCTTGGACTAGCCCAGATGTCAGAGGATCTATCATCAGCAGCTCTGCTGGCCAGATCACTTAGAGTTCGCCACACCCCACCTGCTGTGAGATAGCCAAAGGCTTTTGCACATGCACGTATTTGTCCCCAAAACGTAATATTCTTTCAGATTATGTATTATTATTTTATCTATTTTTTAGTCTGTCTGGTCATCACTAGATATGATTTAGCTGCTCTGTGTATCATCTAAAGGACCAGGACAAATGTGTTCCCCACCTTCAGTGAAGACATGTCTGCTCTTTCTAATGGAGCCTTGTTTTACCCATTTACCATATGGGCAGTAATTAGGGACTTGTGTCATATGTAGTCAAAGATATTGAATCAGGAATAGTTCCCAGTTTGTTAAGTGTTCATTCTTCCCAGACTGAGCCTCATGTTCCTATCTGAGTAAAGACAGCACGCTTGGGTGTTTGTTTTTCTTTCTTAATGCATTCCTTGTCTGACAAAACAGACATTCTCAAATTCATCTTTAAATGTTTCTTCCATAAAAGCCCCCCCTCAAAAAAAGAAACACACACAAAAAAACAGGCAGACATTCAAACAAACAAATAAGCCACATACATGGTAGTGTTGACACTCTTATATGGCAAGCAATATTTGTATACTGGGGTATGTGGTTTTGAAGACACCTATAGAAGCACCCGCTGATAGTAAAGCTGTGGAAACCAGAGAAGACCCATCATAGAATGTTACAAAAAACATGTATATAAGACCATTCACAAATGTGATCACAGGACTAAAAGCACAGACACACACACACACACACACTAGCAACAAAGTAGACATACATGCTGTTAGTATGATAGTGAGAGATAATTAACCTTTTTAATGTTTTAATGTGTTAACCTATTTAACACACTTTCCTCCTTACTGAATTATTTTTTTATTAACTTCTGGAAATCACCAGGTTTACTTTTAAATTATGACCACCCCTTCTCCTCTTTTTATTAAGCAGAACTCTTTTACATCTACATTTGTATGGCAAACCTTTCTTAAATATCGAGGCAGCCTAGAACTGTATCCCTATGTGTGTTTGCTAAGGGTTTATTTATTTTTTATAATGAGCTCAGCTCGGCTAACCCAAAGCCTTGCATGTTAAAAACCTCATCAGCATTTTACAATGGTATTATTTGTCAGTGAAGCAAAGAATATTAATAATAAAACAATTTCAATCAAGGCAATTTGTAGCAACCCTTTAATTCAAACTACTCGATATTTTCACTGAAATGAGGGACACACATGACGTGGCAATACAGGCTTGGAAAACTGCCAAAACCATTGCATTAACTTATACAAAATGTTAATGTTGATTTATTGTCTTAAAATAATATGAAATTTTGATTTAATATTTGAATTTACAGTACATTCTTTGTGTGGGCAGAATGATCATTTACTTGTACTAAAATGGACTTAAATGAAATGAATAAAAAGTTTGTAGAAATTATAACATACTGTTATTATTTCCCATATTTACATTTGATAAGAAAAGTATAAACTGGGTGACTTGTCCACCTGGAAGCATGCACCAATCTGAAAGAAGTGCATGCACTTTAGCTCTATTTCAAATGTTCTTCTTAAGCTGTTCTGTGTATGATCTAAGGGACCAGGATAAATGTGTTCCCCTCCTCCAGTGAAGGCTTGTCTCCAAACTGATTTGAGTCCACCCACTGTAATTAAAAACATTACCTAAAGGAAAATATGCTATTAGCTTTACCTGCACCTAGGTTTATATTCTACAGTATCAAAACTCCTTTAGTAAACTACTTCAGAATTTTATTCTTTGGACGTGTGGGTAGTGTGGCTGACTGGGGATTGACACAGAGGAAAGGAAGTGCAAAAGTGATCCAGTTTATGTTGTCTCTTCAGTGAGGATCACTTCTTAGCTGCTCTTACTGGTATTTATGCCCCCACCCCCACTCAAAACCCTCACTTGTGTCACTGATTCACCTTCTGTCATTTCATGCTGCCATGTTTAGATCTGGTGGAGGTAACAGTGCTATGCTGTAATATTTAAATACCTATATGTGTTTGGTGTGTGGAGGTATTGTCAGCATTAAAAGCAAGCAAACCAAAATTGGACCCCACATCCTGTTAATTTCATTGGATGCAGTTTTGGGGGGAGTTGGGGATGGCGAGGGCACAGTTGTTGAATCAGAAGAGGTTTAAGGCTATGGCAGCAGCAGCACCCCTTCCTCCTCACAGGGTACCTAATTGGAATCCTTGATCACGGAACAGCTCGAATGTCAGGGGATCGATCATTAACATCACTGCTGACCAGTTCACTTAGAGTTCTTCCCACCCAGCCAGCTCTGAGACAGCCAAAGGCATGTGCATGTGTGTTGCATGTGCATGTGTATGTGCATGAGCATGTGTGTGTGTGTGTGTGTCCTGACAGGGGAGTCAAGATGATACAGTACATTCTACTGTATTACATCTCAGGCTTCTAAGCCTGTTGACATCCAAATATGGAACTCTGACCCTTAGAATGTGGGGACTGAGACAAAATGTAAGATACATCATCACATTATAGACAGGAACTCAGGAAAGAAACTAGTCCCAAATAATCAGTCTCTCTTTCATAGAGTTTGCTGATGAATCAGTGACACACAGATTTGTGTAAATGTATTATTTAGAATTTAAGAATAAAATGCAGAATACCTACTTTACCACGGGTATGGAGTTCTGAGAGTTTAAATGATGGATGCCCCTTCTAATTTGAACACCAAAGAGGTATGGTTACAGTGCTGTAGAGGAGGGTACACCATCATGGATACTGAATATGCACCTTTTGAGGAGAAAGGTGCAACAGTGTATGATACTTACATTTTGAGGGTGAAGGGACAATACACTCAGGTTTTATTTTTCATCTTCAGATACTGTGCATAAAAGCACAGCCAGAGTAGCTTCACTTTGGGTGAACTATATACTCACTTTGGCTTGTTTTTCAATATACAGTGTGGTATGGTCAGAGTATACACACTTATTCGCCCAGTATGTTCACTTTGTAATTGCCACTACACTACAGATTAGGAATCACATTGACTCAACCCCAGCTATTGATGCAAGTTGTATATCCAAAGTCAAGCACATACTTGGTTGCTGGAACAATGTAAAACCCCAACTGGATTAGCCATGCTGACCCCACCTTCCTTAATGCTTAAATAAGTGCCCCCTTTTGAAGGGGTTTAGTGTGCCCCCCAATTTGATGTATTTGATGTGGGAGGAGTCTTTGCATGATGAAGAATTTCCAAATTTAAAACATGTCCAGGAACATTTGTAGTCAGGATCAGGTAGACTACGAAGTTACTGTATAGCTGAATTTCTTTTATGGACCATTACTTGATGGGGGAGAAGTCTTTATAACTGAACTGTACTATAAACACTGACACACGGAAACCAATCCTTGTAGGTTAGTATTCTTTAGCATTAAGTAAAGGAATAACCTGCCATGCTTTATTTGATATTCTGTTTTTATGTAATTATTGTTATTTTGTTGTAGCATTTATTTACCTATGACTGTGAAATTAAGCATTAGGAAAAAAGGGAGGCCACTATTTCCTGCAAAATGCAAAAACTGGGATTAAAAAAAATAATTTTTAAACATCACATAAATTCAGTATTTCATATAAAAGTCTTTTCACCACACTTACATTGTTTCTGGTTAGTGTTGTGGGCAGTAGGATGTGCTGGTTGTCTGGAGCAGGGCCAGATAGGTAAGTGAGGGGTGTTGTAAGTTGTCAGATGATAACATAAATTCTGATAACATTTGAAAAAACCCAACATCCCTTACTTACCTATCTGGCCCTGCTCCAAGGACAACCAAGATATCCTGTTGCCTCCAACACTGATGAGAAACAAGATAAGGTCTGTTAAAGTGATTCTTCATTTCTTTTAATCCTGCCTTTGACCCTTACACTCAGCAGCTGTTAGCCTTATTAGGTAAATCACCTTAGCTGCAGCCCTATTGGCTTTGGCCAGAGTTTATTAATTAGAGGCATTATATTAGCTCTTAGCCAGTCAGAACATTTCCTGTCAACATGCTTTGATTAAAAATAACTTCATGGGAAGAATAAGATGGTTTTGCAGTTTTGTAATCATATTTGTGGTTATTCTATCTGGTCTGGTAATGGGGAATAGCCTAGCTTTAAAGATTTTATTTTGTTAATGATTTCTTCAGAATTGAATGTAATGTCTTATCTTTCTGATGTGTTACTATGTTCTAATGTTTTATTATTCGTGGTAAAGACTTTGCAGAAGTGACCGTTCAGTAAGTTTGCCATGTTTGTTGGGACATTTATGGTGCCTAATCTTGTTGAAAGAGGATGAATTATAAATTTTGCCACCCCACAAAATGATGTTAGCTCGTGAATGGGGATTTTGCCACCTCATGAATGAGGATCGGAAGCAAGTCACAAATGAAGAATTTTAAAATCTTAAAATCTAAAATGACCATTTTTTTGGACAACATGATGGAAATCAAAGGCATGGGTGTGCAGAGAGTGTCACCTTGACCAAAACTCATGCCTTATTTGTGCAACAAGTCACCCGTGAGGTAAGCTACGACATTTTGTTTGAGGGAAGAAATGAAAATAAAATGGTGGCTCATGAATAAAAATGTTTTTCTCACAAACGGGTATTTTATAAATCTCCATTCATGAGATGACAAAATCCTTGATCACAAGCCCAATTCCCTTTTACAAAACATGCATGATCAGAACCCGAAACTTCAAAATTAAATAACTTTGGAACAGATTCATATTTTTTCACTTAACAAATGTTGGATTGTTATTTGGCCACACCTCTTTCTACCCTGAAGGTTTCAGACCAAAATACCAAATGGTGTGGCTGCAGCATGATGGGCAAAAATCAGCAAAAAAGTTGCCAAAAAAGTTAAAAACGTGTTTTTCAGCATTTTGCTGAATGGAAACTGCAAGCCCGACCAAAACACAACTTAGCAGATCAAGAAAGCTACCATATAAGACTATGCATTCCACATTTTGTGAAAATCCATTGAACAGTTGTAAAGTTATTAAGGTGCAAAATTTGGGGTTTACAATTAAACTGCTTACTCAGCCCTAACTATACTGGCCCAAATGCGCCAGTATGTTATATATATATTTTTTTAAAATAGGTAGGAAAAATTAAGTCTGCTCATTTGTTGGATCACATTGGGTACATGTCAATTCACTCCTGATATTTGGCTCCTGACCACTCGCTCCCGACAGCATGCTCCAGCGACTATTCACCCCTGAGTCAATTTGCTCCCATACAACAGCACACATATAAAACAAACATCCAGTGCTGATGTTGCATGAGATGTTTTAGCCATTCCTGCACTTGTAAAAAACAAACAAACAAGAAAAGTAATTTCTCCCTGTATCCCTGGTAAAAGCAATGCTGCTCTGAGCACACTGGGGATGCTATCATCTCGGCTATGTTTGGAATGGGCCAGAGTTGAGCAAAGACAAAAAGAAAAGGCAAAATATGCCTTATTTGTTTTTGAACCTAGCGTGCAAATTTTTCTTTTTTCATTCCCATAGGGTTTAAACAGGGAAGCGAGCAGTGACATGGAGCCATATTAGATAATAAAGTTTTCTGTAAATGTTCCTGCTCAGTGTCCAACCCACTTTCCCTATACTTGTAGGTGGTAATAGAAGTGCAGCCCTTGAGTTTTTTTGTCTGTGGGATATGTTTTAGCCACTTAGCCCAAAAAACTAAAGCTGTCATTTAAAACATTGGAGTACCTGTTATATCCCCTACAGGAAGCATTTCATTTTATTTGGGACCCAGAATTCATGCCTTTGACAGCTTGTCAAGTTTTCATTTTAAAACCACCATCTCTGTTTATGGGAGCCTGCAGCAATGCTGGGAGCCCTTAACAGTGCTTTAGCCAGCAGGTTAATCTTATTACTAGAGGGAGCGAATTGTCACTGGTGTGAGTGATCATAGAAGCTAATTCTCACAGGAGTGAAATGACAGGAGCGTATTGTCAGGGTGCAAATTGTCGGGAATGAGCTGTTGTCTTCCCAATCACATCACGTGACAATGCGTACATCAGAGTGCGACTGCACACTTGCACTTTTACCCCCTATAAAATAATTTTGCCATTTTATAAAATAGATAACCCACTCTATGGTGTGCGATCATGCTCTGATATATGCACGCCTTGCATGGTTGACACACTTGGCCTTCAGCCTTGTGCATACAATGCACACCAAAGCATGCATATATCAAAGCATGACTGCACACCTGAGAGTAGGTTATCTATTACATACATACATGTGTGCATATATATATATATATATAATATATGTATATTAGAGGCACAAAACTCCATTTAATTCATTAGTTAGGGCTGTTCCACAGTGACAAAAGTGAGGAAATTCGGTGTTAGGGTTGAAACCCCCCCCTTGTCTCCCCCAGTCCAACCCCTCAAATGGCATCGGGGTGCACATTGGGTTGCCATCCCTAACTCTCACTCCATCACATGTGTGAAGAAGCAGAGGTATAGGAGAATGGGGTGAGAGTTAGGACCAATGATCCCAACGTGCACCCCAATGCCATTTGGGGGGTTGGGCTGGGGGTCCAAGGGGGGCTTTCAATCTTAAAACCAAATTTCCTCACTTTTGTTGCTATTGAACAACCCTGACTAATGCATTAAACTGAGTTTTTTGCCTCTAATTTCCCTTCTTTTTGAGAATGATGATGAGAAATATTGAGTGCAATGCGGCGGAGGGAGGGTGGGGCCCTTTGGGCCCCGTGCTCCTACCATGTGATGTCTTGTGACATAATAACAGGAACAGCAATGCAAACAGAAGTGCAAACAGTGGCACACATGATAATGCAAATGTAAATGGTAAAGGAAACGTCAATAGAAATGCAAGCGCAAAGTGACGCTGAAGTGAACAGTGATGCAAATGGACATTGAAGCACATAAAAATGCATCTGGTTATGTGAACAGTGATGGCAGCAGTATTTTCAATCAATCAATCAATCAATCAAAATCTTTATTTATCCAGGCAGGCACCATTGAGCAAGGTTCATTTGCAAGGTGGACCTGGTCATGAATACATCAAAGTAAAGTACAGAAGCAGGTATACAAAAAGCAATAATATACAAGGAAGAAAAAGTATATACAGTGTGTGCAGTACAGTGCAAGGTTGAAAAAAAAAAAACACCATTATTTTACAATTGAAGAAGTCAGCAGATGTACAATCAATCATAGGCATACAGGGGTTATAATCAGAGATCTTTTGAGTGAGGCAGCTGGCAACTATACATATAGGGGAAAGAGGCCATGTATGAGGTTGCAGGTTAGAGAGGTAAAGAAGAGGAGGGATATATTACCAATGACTGGGGAAAAAATTGGGCTAAAACCACAGAAAGTGATGATGGCTGTCATGTACTTATTTATTAGGATAATGACAGAGGAGGGGTAGATAATTGGGACACTACTATGGATGGGGTCGGACTTTAGCCATGCTGGAGCAGACAGGGAAGGGTGGGTGCAGCAGGAAGAGTTAATAGGTAAACAGTGAGAGCCAGGGTAGAAACATGGAAAGTGTCACAGCAAAAAGAACATGAAAGGGAACAGAAATGGAAATGCAAGCGTAGGCGCACACATAAACACAAACCATAACACGCACAGGCACGGTACTGCAATTTCTAAATGCAAATGTTAATGATAACATGAAGAACAATGCCAAAGGAAAGAGAAATGGAAACAAGAACAGAAGCACGTACAGAAACACAAACCGAAATGCGCACGGGCACAGTACCGCAATTATAAACGGAAATGGTAATGGTAACAGCAACAACAACAGCAAAGGAAACAGAAGTGCAAAACAAAATGCAAGCGCATATGGAAATGCAAACCGTAATGCACACGGGCACAGTAATGCAATTGCAAATGCAAATGGTAACAGTAAAAGCAAGGAAGATGCAAAACATTAGAGAAACAGAAATGCAAATGAAAGGGCTGCCGGAAACGCTAATGGCTATGCGCACAGTGATGCAAACAAAAATGCAGACAGAAACAGTAGTGGAAACACAAATGGTAACAGTAATGAAAATGCAAGTGTGAATGACAATGCAAAGGGCAATGCACATGATGGCATTGATGGGAACGGTAACAAAAACCGGGACATAAATGCAAATGGAAACAGTAACTGTAACAGTAATGGAAGCACATACCCTGTTTTTTCCAAACAGGTGCATACAGAAACATAGTGTGTACAAAGAATGTATGCATTGTAATGGGGCTCGAAGCTTAAAACGAGCATTGGAAGTACTTAATTGCTAATATCTCAGCAACCGCACAATGTAGAAAAAAAAATTAATTTTCACAAAAATCTTGATTTTCCTGGCTAGGTTTTTGCTATTATATAGCCCATTGGGCCATGCAACTCACAACAAAAATTCCACATCTTGCACCATTTTCAAGAAACGAGCCACAAAAGGCGTGACGTATGCCACCATATTAGTCTATGGGAAAAAATTTCAACTTCAGAGTACCATAACTAGGCAGCTGTGCAATATGTTTTCACCAAACAACCATAAGGCACATCTGTGAGATGTTGGCTGCCTTCCCTCCAAATTTCAGCTCAAAAGACCAAACCGTTCTTTCACAGCAGGATGGCAAAGAATTCCTGTCATTTTGGCCAAGTCTGCAAAGTAGTGTCACAATTTGCTGCAATTTTCACAAAATTTTGTGAAAGTGTCATGCGTGCTACACTACTTTGCGACACTACTGGTTGCAGAAATTTGAAAAACATATTTCAGGGGTGTTTAACCCAAAAATAAAGACATGGCTATCATCCTCAGAGTCCGACTAGGTGAACATAAAAAGAATTGTGTCCCTAGATGGTGAATAATTTAAATGCCAAGCATTTTTCTGATCACCAACTGAAATAAAAATGATGGATTTGCTACACTACTAGGGCCATTTGCGACACTAAAAAGTGAATTTGCGAAAGTGTTGAACATTCTGTTAACTTTTCCCATTGACTTATAATGGGAAATTGTTTTTTGAATAACTTTTGAACCATTCAATATTTTTTTCACAAAATCTTCAAAAGGCACATTGGGGACCTTGGCTGCATATTCCCTGAAGTATTTGGACTAGTCACACAAACCGTGCAACCTGTAGGTGAGAGCAAAGAAATCACAAAAAAGAGTAATTGCGCAATTGGTTGTCGCTTAATAACTCTGCAGTTGTATATCCGACCAATACAAAACTTGGCAGATCCTTAGATCTGCCATGCCCAATCATACATCCCAAATTTCAGGCAAATCTGTTGAAAGGTGGCAAAGTTATTCAGGTGCAAAATTTGACCCTTTAATCTTAAAAGTGCTACTCAACCCTAACTATGGTAGCATTACCATGCTACCATTATATATATGTATATATATATATATATATATATATATGAGGCAAAAACTCAGTTTAATGCATTAGTTAGGGTTGTTCCACATCGACAAAAGTGAGGAAATTCTCTGTTAGGGTTGAAAACCCTAACTCCGAATTCACCCCCCCCAGCACCACACACACACAGACACACACACACATTCAAGTATGGGGGAGGACCAAGTCAACACAACCAATGACAGACATCCAGCAGCAGGTGACAGAAATAACAAACAATTGTCTAAATGTACTACAAGACATCCCCACCCACCTGACCAGGTAATGCTTGCACAGTGGAGATCAACAGCAAAACTGAGGCCATGTACACCAAACATACACATCCCTGATTGCAGCAGCACACAACGTACCACACTTAGTAGTTGCATGACCTTACCTACCGATGCCCCACACCAGACCACACCACTTGTGGTGGGCCACCTGAGCAATAGAGTTCAGCAAAACCAAGGAGTTGTACAGGTATAATATCTCTGATTTTAACAAGGGTTTGAGAAATGCAGCTTTCTAATTGACTGTAAACATTGTAACACTCTTATGTTTAGTTTTTATTAACATCCATGTAGAGCCTAACCATATGATGAATATGGTTTAATGTTATTTAAAAAACAGTTTTATTATGATAGCAATAAGCCACTCCCAGGTATTATGTTAATGGTCAGTTTATCACTGTCTAGCGACATGTGGCACTCGGCTATGCCTCATTCAACATTAAACCCCTACAGGGTGATTAACAGACCATTTAGCATAACTGTTGGTCATGCCTTATTCCTTAATTGTCTTTATGAGTAGATACTCTCCCTCTGCTAGGCACTGCAGCAGCTTTGCAACACAGTGTCCCACCCAGTTACACCATACACTGTCTAGTTACTGGAGAATGGCTGTGAATATGAACTCATGAAGATGAACAGTGTAACTTGATCATTACAGTCATCAAAACCTTAGTGTGATTATAACTGACAGAGTCAGTGATAGATAATAACCCCTGCTGTCCTAGTACACTTACCCCATTGTGAGTTAAATCAATACTAAAAGACATTCTGTTTATATCTACACCATACCTACTTGATTCCTGTTGTACCACAATTAACATAGTTATCACTTTGATAGCATCAGTGACAGAAGTGTGGCAAACCCAAACAGTAGGCATACAGCCTGAATATGAAACAACTGTTAAAAAAAATCACACTATGACCATAAGTGGCATAGATCACTCATTGCAACAATAGTAAATGAATTACTATTTGAATAAGTTAGTCATCACAGATGCAATGAGATTGTC
This sequence comes from Neoceratodus forsteri, assembly GCA_016271365.2. Taxonomy (NCBI): domain Eukaryota; kingdom Metazoa; phylum Chordata; order Ceratodontiformes; family Ceratodontidae; genus Neoceratodus; species Neoceratodus forsteri. Next base: position 1,027,667,372 of record CM028129.1, read on the forward strand.
TTTATCAGGTACAACATACTCAGTAAGTGCCTAAAGTAAAATCTATCCTATATACATCTCCGATACAGGTACATCATTGTTGGCTCAGTAGTGCTATGATATTTAGAAGCTGCTTGGCCTGATCCATGTAATTTCAATGTTTCTTACAAAGAATACTTACTGCATCTTTAGTATTGAAACACACTGAAGGTCTATGTATGTACATCAGCAGTACACCTTCATCAGTAAGAATGCATGTGATACTGGCAGTACAAATTTCACAGCGTTGAACAGGCAATGCTTTTCCATACGTTTACATCAGCCTCTCTATGTTGAGTAAACCATTGCAGTAAATGTACTACTATGTAAATCACCTACTAAATGTATCACTACTTTTATCTTGAGCATGCTAGTGTCTTGTAGTTAATTTATGTGCTTCTCTTAATTAATGTATACTCATTAGTGTTAAAACCTTTCTACAACTGTCATCATGCACCTTCAGCATTTATATTGAATAACGACACAGTACCAGTTGTGGTGTGGTGGGGCATCGGTAGGTAAGGCCATGCAACTACTAAGTGTGGTACGTTGTGTGCAGCTGCAATCAGGGATGTGTACATTTGGTGTACATGGCCTCAGTTTTGCTGTTGATCTCCACTGAGCATGCAGTACCAGGTCAGGTGGGTGGGGATGTCTCGTAGTACATTTAGACAATTGTTTGTTATTTCTGTCACCTGCTGCTGGATCTCTGTCATTGGTTGTGTTGACTTGGTCCTCCCCCATACTTGAATGTGTGTGTGTGTGTCTGTGTGTGTGTGGTGCAGGGGGGGTTAATTCGGAGTTAGGGTTTTCAACTCCCGCCACATGATGTCTTGTGTATAGTAACAGGAGCAGCAATGCAAACAGAAATGCTAACAGTGGCACACATGGTAACACAAGCGTGAATGAGAACAGAAAGGGTAACGCACACGGTGGCGTAGACTGGAATGGTGTGCCACGTGATGTCTTGTCACATAGTAACATGGTGCCTGTAAATGGAAATGTCAATGGGCATGGTGACACAAAGTGAAACAGAAAGAGAAACAGTACGGTACACACAAATGCAAAAAAGTAACAGAAACGCAAGCGCAAATGAAAACGCAAAGGATGACGCACATGATGGCATTGGGGTGTGCATTGGGATCATCAGCCCTAACTCTCACCCCATGACATGTGTAAAGCAGCAGAAGTATAGGAGAATGGGGTGAGAGTTAGGACCCATAGATCCCAATGCACACCTCAATGCCGGTTGGGGGTGGGTGGGAGGGTGCAAGGGGTTTCAACCTAACTGCAATTTCCTCACTTTTGTCGCTGTGGAACAACCTAACTAATGCATTAAATGGAGATTTTGCCTCTAATTTCCCTTCTTTTGAGAATGATCGAGAAATAGTGAATGTAATGCAGCGGTGGAGCAGGGGCCCCACCGCACTGTGCGATGGCCGAGGCGCGGGGGCCCGGGCCCGCGCCTCCACATGATGTGGCATACTAACAGGGACAGCAATGCAAACAGAAATGCTAACAGCGAGCACATGGTAAACACAAATGCGAATGAGAACAGAAAGGGTAACGCACATGGTGGCGTAGACGGAAATGGTCTGCCATGTGATGTGTTGTCACATAGTAACATGGTGCCTGCAAACAGAAATGTCAATGGGTATGGTAACGTAAAGTGAAACAGAAAGATAAACAGTACTGTAGACAGAAATGGCAAAAAGTAACAGAAACGCAAGCGCAAATGAAAACGCAAAGGATAACGCACATGGTGGCGCAGACGTCAACAGTAAGTGAAAAGGTGAACAGTAAAACCACAAGCGGAAAGGGCAACAGTAACAGTAATGTAAGCACACAGGCTGGTTTTCCAAAACCTGCATAGAGAAAGACAGTGAGTACAAATAATGTATGCATAATAATGAGTATCGGCACAGAAAATGAGATCTTGGAATACTAAATACATTATATCTCAGGAACCGTACTACGTAGAAAAAAAATTTAAAAGTCATATTATTTACAACTGTCCTGGCTAATTTTAATCTTAGCCCAGCAGGGGGCTAAGAAGTTTTCTGATGAAAAGTCCGTATCTCGCACCGTTTCCGAGATACGGGCCCTGAAAGGCGCGGCGAACGCCGTAATGTTATCCTATGGGAAAAAAAGAAAAGTTTGGAGCACCATAACTTTGCCTCCCTGTAATGTTTTTTCACCAAACCACTGAAAGGAACATCTGTCGGCTGTTGGCTGTCTTCCCTCCAAATTTCAGGAAAAAAGACCAATCCGTTATTTTGCAGCAGGGATCCAAAAGATTTCTGTAATGCGTCGGGTGCCGTAATGTTATCCTATGGGAAAAACCGTCAAATTTGGAGTGCCGTAACTTTGCCGCCCACGTAATATTTTTTCACCAAACCACTGAAAGGCACATCTGTGAGATGCTGGCTCCGTTCCCTCCAAATTTCAGGCCAAAACTCCCAACGATTGCTTTGCAGCGCAGTGCCAAAGAATCGCTGTCACTTTCCCACAGATGGAAAACTACTGTCGCAATTTGCGAATGCTTTCACATGAAAGTTCAACACTTTCGTGAGCACGAAAGTAATTTGCAAAAGTACTTTTTCCAGAAATTTGATAAACATATTTCTGGGGTGTTTTACCACAAAATAAAGACATGGCAAGCATCCTCAGGGCCCGACTAGGTGAATACAAAAAGAATTAGGTTGCTAGAGGGTCTCAAATTTAAATGCCAACCATTTTTCTGATCACCAACTGAAAACAAAATGGCCGATTTGCGAAAGTAACAGGGCCATTTGCGAAAGTAAAAATGAATTTGCGACACTGTCGAACTTTTTGTTAACTTTTCCCATTGACTTATAATGGGAAACTGTTTTTTGAATAACTTTTGAACCGTTTAATATTTTTTCACCAAATCTTCAAAAGGCACATCAGGGACCCTGGCCGCATGTTTCCTGAAGAATTTGGGCTGGTCGCGCAAACCGTATGACCTGTAGGCGCGACCATAGAATTCCAGAAAAAGCGTAAACGTGTGCACAGATCACACTTAATAACTCCACAGCCGTATACCCAACTGGTACGATACTTGGTAGATCCCAAGGCCAATGGATTTTGATCATGTATCCCAAATTTCAGACAAATCTGTCAAACGGTTGCAAAGTTATTAAGGTGCAAAGATTTGGGGTTTAACATAGAAATGGCTCCTCAACCCTAACTACGGTAGCACTTCCGTGCTACCATAATATATATATATATATATATAGAAGTAAGCTATGCAGCTGCAATCAGGGATATGTACATTTGGTGTACATGGCCTCAGTTTTGCTGTTGATCTCCACTGAGCATGCAGTACCTGGTCAGGAGGGTGGGGATGTCTCGAGTACATTTAGACAATTGTTTGTTATTTCTGTCACCTGCTGCTGGATCTCTGTCATTGGTTGTGTTGACTTGGTCCTCCCCATACTTGAACGGTGTGTGCGTCTGTGTGTGTGGTGCTGGGGTGATCCGGAGTTAGGTTTTCAACCCAACAGTGAATTTCCTCACTTTGTCGCTGTGGAACAACCCTAACTAATAGCATTAAACGGAGTTTTTGCCTCTAATTTCCCTTTTTTTTGAGAATTATATTGAGAAATAGTGAATGTAATGCGGTGGTGGGCGTGTGGGGCCTTTTTGACCCCGCGCTCCCGCCACATGATGTCTTGTGGCATAGTAACAGGAGCAGCAATGCAAACAGAAATGCTAACAGTGGCCCACATGGTAACACAAGCGCGAATGATAACAGAAAGGGTAACGCACACGGTGGCGTAGACGGGAACGGTATGCCACGTGATGTCTGGTCACATAGTAACATGGTGCCTGTAAATGGAAATATCAATGGGCATGGTGACACAAAGTGAAACAGAAAGAGAAACAGTGCGGTACACACAAATGGCAAAAAAGTAACAGAAACGCAAGCGCAAATGAAAACGCAAAGGATGACGCACATGGTGGCATTGGGGTGTGCATTGGGATCATCAGCCCTAACTCTCACCCCATGAACTGTGTAAAGCAGCAGAAGTATAGGAGAATGGGGTGAGAGTTAGGACTCATGATCCCAATGCACCCCAATGCCGGTTGGGGTGGGTGGGGGTGCAGGGGTTTTCAACCCTAACAGTGAATTTCCTCGCTTTTGTCACTGTGGAACAACTTTAACTAATGCATTAAACTGAGTTTTTTGCCTCTAATTTCCCTTCTTTTTGAGAATGATAACAAGAAATAGTGAATGTAATGCAGCAGCGGGAGAGCGGTGCCCTTTGGGCCCCGCGCTCCCGCCACATGATGTCTTGTGGCATACTAACAGGGACAGCAACGCAAACAGAAATGCTAACAGTGGCACACATGGTAACACAAGCATGAATGAGAACAGAAAGGGTAACGCACATGGTGGCGTAGACGGGAATGGTCTGCCAAGTGATGTGTTGTCACATAGTAACATGGTGCCTGCAAACAGAAATGTCAATGGGCATGGTGATGTAAAGTGAAACAGAAAGATAAACAGTACTGTAGACAGAAAATGGCAAAAATAACAGAAATGCAAGCGCAAATAAAAAGCGTAAAGGATAACGCACATGGTGGAGCAGGCGTCAACGTAAGTGAAACAGTACAGAAATCGCAAGCGGAAAGGGCAACAGTAACAGTAATGTAAGTGCACAGGCTGGTTTTCCCAAAACCTGCATTGAGAAAGACAGTGAGTACAAATAATGTATGCAAAATAATGAGTATCGGCTCAGAAAATGAGATCTTGGAATACTAAATACATTATATCTCAGGAACCGTACGACGTAGAAAAAATTTAAAAGTCATATTATTTACAACTGTCCTGGCTAATTTGAATGTTAGCCCTAGTAGTGGGCTAAGAAATTTTCAGATAAAAATTCTGTATCTCGCACCGTTTCCGAGATACGGGCCCTGAAAGGCGCGGCGAACGCCGTAATGTTATCCTAAGGAAAAAAAGAAAAGTCTGAGCGCCATAACTTTGCCTCCCTGTAATGTTTTTTCACCAAACCACTGAAAGGCACATCTGTGGGCTGTTGGCTGTCTTCCCTCCAAATTTCATGAAAAAAGACCAAACCGTTATTTTGCAGCAGGGATCCAAAGGATTTCTGTTATGTGTTGGCGCCGTAATGTTATCCTATGGGAAAAAATGTCAACTTTGGAGTGCCGTAACTTTGCCGCCGTGTGATATTTTTTCACCAAACTACTGAAAGGCACATCTGTGGGCTGTTGGCTGTCTTCCCTCCAAATTTCAGGAAAAAAGACCAAGCCGCTATTTTGCAGCAGGGTGCCAAAGGATTTCTGTAATGTGCCGCCGGGCTGAATGTTATCCTATGGGAAAAACAATCAACTTTGGAGGCCAGAATTTCTTTGCCGCCGTGTAATATTTTTTTTCAATACAACATGGAAAGGCACATCTGTGATGTTGGCTCCGGCTCCTCCAAATTTCAGCTCAAAACTCCCAACGGTTCTTTTGCAGCGCAGTGCCAAAGAATTGCTGTCATTTTCCCACGGACTAGAAAAACTACTGTCTTAATTTACGAAAAGCTTTTGCAAAAATTTCACACACTTTCTGCGATACCTAAAGTAACTCTTGAAAATACTTTTTCCAGACAACTTGAAAACATATTTCTGGCGTTTACCACAAAATAAAGACATGGCGAAGCATCCTCAGGGCCCGACTAGGTGAATACAAAAAAATTTGGTTGCTAGAGTCCCAAATTTAAATGCCAACCATTTTTCTGATCACCAACTGAAAACAAAATGGCCGGTTACCAAAAATAACAGGGCCGCTTACGAAAGTAAAAATGCATTTGCGAAAGTGTTGAACTTTTTGTTAACTTTTCCCATTGACTTATAAAGGGAAACTGTTTTTTGTATAACTTTTGAACCGTTTAATATTTTTTCATGAAATCTTCAAAAGGCACATTGGGGACCCTGGTTGCACGTTCCCTAAAGATTTTGGGCCAGTCACGCAAACCGTACGACCTGTAGGCGCGACCACAGAATTCCAGAAAAGCGTAAACATGCGCACAGATCACACTTAATAACTCCGCAATCGTATATCTGACCAGTACAAAACTTGGCAGATCCCAAGGCCTATGTTTCTTGATCATAAATTCCAAATTTCAGGTAAATCCATCAAATGGTTGCAAAGTTATTAAGGTGCAAATTTTGGGGGTTTAACATAGAAATAGCTCCTCAACCCTAACTATGGTAGCACTACCGTGCTACCATAATATATATATATATATATCTTACATGTATATATATATAGCATATATATATATATCATGGCAAAAAACTCTGTTTAATGCATCAGTTAGGGTTGTTCCACAGCGACAAAAGGGAGGAAATTCGCTGTTAGGGTTGAAAACCCAAACTCCGAATTCCGCCCCCAGCATGAAACACACACAGATACACACACACACACACACGCAAGTAAGGGGGAGGACCAGGTCAACACAACCAATGACAGACATCCAGCAGCAGGTGACAGAAATAACAAACAATTGACTAAATGTACTACTAGACATCCCCACCCCCCTGACCAGGTACTCGCATGCTCAGTGGAGATTACGCAAAACTGAGGCCATGTATACCAAACGCATACATCCCCGGGATTGCAGCTGCACACAACGTACCATTAATTTAGTAGTTGCATGGCCCTTACCAACCGATGCCCTACACCACACCACACCATGTTGTTAGGCCACTTGACAACAGAGTTCAGCAAAACCAAGGAGTTGTACAGCTATAATATCTCTGATTATTAACAAGGGTTTGACAAATGCAGCTTTCTAATTGACTGTAAATGTTGTAACACCCTTATGTCTAGTTTTATTAACATACATGTAGAGACTAACCATATGATAAACATGGTTTAATGTTGTTTAAAGAACAGTTTATTATGATAGCAATAAGCCACTCCCAGGTATTATGTTAATGGTCAGTTTATCACTGTCTAGCGACATGTAGCACTCAAGTTATGCCTTCATATTCAACATTAAACCCCTACAGGGTGATTAACAGACATTTTACATAACTGTTGGTCATGCCTATTGCTTAATTGTCTTTAAGGAGTAGATACTCTTTGCCTCTGCTAGGCACTGCAGCAGCTTTGCAACACAGTGTCCCACCCACCCCCTTACACCATACATCATTCAGCTACTGAAGAATGGCTGTGAATATGAACTCATGAAGATGAACAGTGTAACTTGATCATTACAGTCATCAAAACCCTAGTATGAGTTATAACTAAGGAGTCAGTGATAGAGTGGACAACCCTCTGTCCTAGTACTCTACCCCATTGTGAGTTAAATCAATACTAAAATACATTCAGTTTTATATCTACAGCATACCTACTTCTTCTGTAATACCACAATTAACATAGTTATCACTTTGATATCATCAGTGACAGAAGTGTGGCAAACTCCAAATAATAGGCATACAGCCTGAGTATGAAACAACTGTTAAAAAAATCACACTATGTCCATAAGTGGCAATAGATCACTCATTGCAGCAATAGGTAAATGTATTACTATTTGAATAAGTTAATCAACACAGATGCAACAGAGATTGTCTTTATCAGGTACAGCATACTCAGTAAGTGCTCAGCAAAAATCTCTCCTATATACATCTCCAATACAGGTACATCATTGTTGGATCAATAGTGCTATGATATTTAGAAGTTGCTTGGCCTGATCCATGCAATTATAATGTTTCTTACAAAGAATACTTACTGCATCTTTAGTATTGAAACACACTGAAGGTCTATGTATGTACATCAGCAGTACACCTTCATCAGTAAGAATGCATGTCATACTGGCAATACGAATTTCACAGCATTGAACAGGAATGCTTTTCCATACGTTTACATCAGCCTCTCTATGTTGAGTAAACCATTGCAGTAAATGTACTACTATGAAATCACCCAATAAATGTATCACTACTTTTATCTTGAGCATGCTAGTGTCTTGTAGTTAATTTATATGCTTCTCTTAATTTATGTATACTCACTAGTGTTAAAACCTCTACAACTGTCATCATGCACCTTCAGCATTTATATTGAATAACGGCACAGTACCAGTTGTGGTGTGGGTGGGGCATCTGTAGGTAAGGCCATGCAACTACTAAGTGTGGTATGTTGTGTGCAGCTGCAATCAGGGATGTGTCTACGTTTGGTGTCACGTGGCCTCAATTTTGCTGTTGATCTCCACTGAGCATGCAGTACCTGGTCAGGGGGTGGGGATCGTCTCGTAGCACATTTCAGACAATTGTTTGTTATTTCTGTCACCTGCTGCTGGATGTCTGTCATTGGTTGTGTAGCTTGGTCCTCCCATACTTGCATGTGTGTGTGTGTGTGTGTGTGCCGTGTGTGTGTCGTGCTGGGGGCTCAGGTTAGGGTTTCAACCTAACAGCGAATTCCTCACTTTAGTCGCTAATGGAACAACCTTAACTGATGCATTAACAGGGTTTTGCCATGAATATCCTGTCTTTTCAGAACTATTACTCAGCATATACATGATTTATAGTTGTAAGAATGGTACATACATAAAAAAAAAATGTTCAAATATCAAATATTTCAACTCTTGTGGTTGCATTTACTATTAACAGTAACAGTAGTCAACTAAGAATCATATTGTTTTATTACTTTATTAATTGTAATTTGTCATTGTTATTCCATGTAATATTTTATGTAAAGTGTCTTACTCCTTTTGTTTGTGAGCACATATGTAAATAAAAAGATGTACATAACTAAAAGACAATATGACATGACATGGACACCATTAGTTCATCTACTGAACAAACGGATATGTTACTGTAGTAACTTGAAATTTGATAAGTGCTTGTACTACCAACTGAGGTGGTACCACCAATCATGTGAACAGTGGTGGAAGAGGTTTGCTCGTGCACTGAATACATAAATTTGTTGTAAGTATGGCAACACAGACATTTCACTGTTGTACTAGACGTACATACTTATCTTCATCATGATACACATACACATTCTGTAGCACTAGTTGTATGAAACAACAACAATGTGTCACAAATAGTGTAATGTAGCATTGTCACACATCTAACTTACTTCTATGGAGAATCCCAACTCTAATACCACAATAGTGTGGAAGTGAGGTTTCACCAAATGAGAAAATCACAGTTGTATGAATCTTGTTAAAACTATTTTCAAGAAACATCTTGACTACACAATAACACACCAAACACAAAGAGTATAAATTTACTTTTTTTACTATAAAATATTTTATATATAAAAAATACAAACAAAAAATATTTTTCTTCATAAAAATAAAAATATATATTCAACAAATCATATTCAGTACAGGAAAAAAAAATTAAACTGTGTATTGCATCATACACAAAATAAATTATCTAAAAACATTTTCTCAGATAAATAAAATATATATTAAAAGTCTTGTATTCTTTTTAAGTTTTGTGCAACACTTGCGAGAGGTGTATGCACTGCTTGACAGGCAATCAGGCTAGAAACTGGATTCGATGTGGAGGCACCAGACAAAGTGGGCTGTTAAGCCCTCAGATGAGATAACCGGACCGCTATGAGGGTGGCCAGTTTCACCCAGGAAGCTGCAGGAACAGATGGTGTTCATGTAGGTGAAGCACTGCTACTAAGCACAGCACCATCACCCACTGCTACGATCGCTCTAGCACGAGGTTGTAAAATCTGCTGTGCATCCAAGAGAGACTGGATTTTGTCCAGCCTCAAGGGATGACAACATTTTCACGCAGACAGACAACTCGGCGCAGCGGAGCTGCCTGTAACAGCGCAGTGGGCCATGCATTCGCGAGGTCGCGATTGCCTACAAAGATTTAAAAAGAGTGCGATGAATATACAACTTCAAATTCAACAATTCACATTTCAAATATTTCACTTCAAATATTTCTTATCTACTGCAATATCAGAAATGCATTCATTTAAAGTTATGATAATAGTTTTAAGTATGATGCTAAACTATTTAATATCTATCGGTCTCTGTCATACTTGATTATCTATATTATCTAAATAAGCCATAAAAAATGTATACTTAGCTGTGGCAGAATGCTACTCTTATATTTTCTTTCACTACTCATAAATATTCAGTATGTAATACTTTTGCATTATTGACACCATTATACCTTACAAGTTGAAATGCATCCTCATCAATGTGAGAATTTTTACTTCACATGTCTGCCTTGATAACGTGTAGTCATGTCTGCAGTAAAAAAATAAAGTACCTTGACATAACACTATCGTAATATACTTTTCATGTGTGCACAATCATGATCAGTTTAATGATAGTTTGAAACCAAACAGCTTTTACCTGTGTTTCGGCCCTCAACACATCACTACTTTAAATAATTAAGTCACTGATGATATGCACTCCAAAAGCATACCAGATATTCAACCAGGCCAGGTCTGAAGTTGTGCAGGCACAACTAACCTGCATACACAACTTTGAGCCAAAAAGAGATCAAGTTGAGGACACCCTTACAGTGAGCTGCTGCATTGCAGGGTGCAACCAAACAGCTGCCACCTGTAGCTAGCCCTCAACACACTCTCTCATACCTTCTCACCTTTTGTCCCCAAATGTAGAACATTGCTACTCAAAATGTGGAAAGAATGGGAAAATGTGGAACATTTTATCAAATCATTAAATTAGAAGCTCACAACACTGTGAAAATGTTTGCATTTATGTTCAGAAAGTCTGCTATTAATTAAATTTATATATTTAGCATCATTTACTATGGAGTTTTGCAAAAATGTTAACACTGAATGTGGGACCAAGTCCTCACGATGTGAAACAAGGGAGCTTTGTGAAGTAAAATGAGACGTTCACTATCGTAATGTGTGGTATAGTTGAAGGTATGCCTCTCTGCCCCCTCACCAGCCCAATCACGGGCAGCAATGTATTTCCCCAACACATGTTATTGGGGGCGAGTCTCCTCAACTTCACCATAATCAGGATTTTCAGATATGATCGGAGATAGGGGTGTGTGTTTAGAATACTCCAGCCATAAACGGGCTTATACAGTCCACTGGACCACCAGGGATATATTCGGGAGGTGGGGGTGTTTAATTACTTCAGCCCACGATCGGGCTTAGCAGGTCCACTGATCTACCAGGGCTGTGTTGGGGAGACACATTGCACCCTACCATCGGGCTGGTGGAGGTATTTATGCTATGCCTGCGATCGGGCCAGTGGGGGTGGTGGTGGGTTTTACACTTTTGCCCGATTGGGCTGCAGGAAGTCCTTCACTGATGGCTGCTGCCTGGCAGGGAGCCAGGAGCAAGTCCTCGGGAGATTGGCACACCTGCATGCTAATGGCATGCAAATGGCGCCATAATCAGATGCAAATGGCCCCCCCTGCACCTTGCATGAATTATAGCCCCATTTGCATGTCACCTTTTCAATATACAGGATTTTGCCACCGCAAGTTGAATGCTCCACTTTGTCAACTTGCGGTGGCGCCAACTCCACCAAGCCAGTGTGGCTGTATGGGGTTGATATTCAAGGTTCCTCAACAACACAACTCCTTTAATATACCACCCCTAACCCTGCACTGCTGCACCTATGAATGGCGCGGTTTGAATATCAGCCCTTAATATAAATACACAACATTCCAACCTACTACAGTGTATGAAATATAATACCTGATTATAATGATAGCATCTAATGCTCATCTCAAACAAATATTTTAATAGACTTATTACCACCTTTACTCCATCATCTCACTGTAATGTCCTTACACTGTCCAAAAGTTATTTCTTTGTACACAGCATCATAGTAAAGTATAAAAACAAGTTTAAATTGCTCATTCAAGTATGACTGTGTCTGAGGCCATACAGCATTGAATAGTAGCAATGTGATGTCTGTGGCCCAATATTGAACACAGTTACACCAAGAACCATTTGACAACAACCCATTAATATGCACCGTATGATGTAGTGATTTGCACCACTGCAGTAGTCTAATACTGCATTTTAAGTGGTGAGACAACTGCCTGATATATAGAAATATACGATATTCATGAAGACACACAAACAGTCCATTAACTGTACTACAACATAAACATTCCTCAGTTCATTCACCTTTTAAAATACACATATCTGACAGTGCATGAACAGCATCACTGGATTGCAGAGGTAGTATGGCCCGCAGGCTGAACAGACACACTGCAACTAATGGGTTAACTGGAAGGGTCATAGAGACCACAAACACATTTTAACATTCCAGTGAGAAAAAAAAAAAAAAAATCATAACAGGACACTTTAGCAGTACATTTGAGTCACACAATATCCTCCACAATATTTGTGTTTTGGGTGGTTGGGTATCTGCAGTGATCAGCATTACCACCTATAAGGTCACAGCACATAAAGTAAATAATGTCAACAGTGATTCACCCCACAACAAACAAAGAAAGTGGTACTAACTCGGCGTGAAGGGTGCTCACCTCAACATTGAACATTTGCAGTGGTATCCCAACAGAGCACTCCCCTATCATGCAGTAAGACAACAAGGTGTGTTATCAACAGGAGCATTGATCCCAGAATTTGACAACCATATGATCTTCTCAACCATACAGATAATATCAACAACAGATTTCTTACGTGGTGGGCTACTAGCCCGACACCGCCGCACCTCCACATGTTCGACAGCTTCCCAGATATTAAAGCAAACAATAAAAAATAGTCACATCAATAGATGAAATATCAAGGTAAAAGTGTTTTCTTTAAACATCAATTTCTAATACTACATATTCACACAACATCATTGAACATATCTCTTTACAAACAGCTCTCTCCAACTAGATGTGTTGTTAACTCAACATACATGCATATAACAAGTCTTCTCATCTGCAAAAAGCCACACAAAGTTGAAATTATGACAACATATATATCTTTTCCAGACAAATGTCCATCCAATCGAACAGTTAATATAAAATTCATTTTCCTGGTGATTCCCTAACACTGTTTCTTCAATAACGTTTTCAAAAATAAAACTCACAAATATATTATTAGTATATGCAGTGCAGAACAAGCAGTGTACCATCAAGCATAATACTTATAACATTGTCAAACACATACGTACACAGAAACAAAACATTACATGTACGTTCAATTTACACACATGCATACCTATTATATGATATCTGTTCTTAAACAGTTTTAAAATGTGAGTTATTATAATAAGAATAACACAAACACAACAATAATGTCCTGTTCACTCAGCCCTCTAGCTGAATATGGCCCGTTTGTATGTTATTAATATACCCCTACTGAATATTAAACACATTAACAAACATGTATATTCTATGCCTCCATTAATAACTGCAATAATAAAATGAAACATTGGCGGACATAGAAATAGTAAGTGATCGACCTGGGACATGTAATATCAACAGATAATTAAGCAGTACACATTGAATACTGAGACACCACAACGTAGAATTGGCATCTATACTCATTCACATTAAACTCCACCACAAAAATTAGCAGGAAAGACCTGTCCCCCCACCACCACATCCACTGGACATATCATTCTCGATTCATGAAGAATAGTATTCCACTCACATGTGTAATACAGTTTGTCATAGCAGTACAGGATCTTCTACCGGTGGCACTGACATTCACTGACTTGGTTACACCTTTTGAACTATTTTGGGTGGGATAGGCAAAATGGTTCACCATCGCAATAGGGTTGCACATTGCAAGTACAAATTCCACATTCTGCGATATTCAGTAAAACAGTTGAGCCACAAAACAGGATGAGCAACAGCACAATACAAATGAATGCATGGTCAAGTGGAGGAGGAACATGCATGAACTCCAAGCCGATATTACCCGGGCTGTGCAGAGTTAATAGCCACAACCCCAACAACCTGCACTTGAGCCAAAACTAACTCGAGGTCACACAGCAGGCTGCTGGATTGCAGATGAAAACACAGCTGCCACCTGTGCTGGCCCCCAACCCAGCCCCTGTGCCCCTGCAGCCCAGTACAGGCACCGACTATAATCCTCACCTCCCAGTGGCCCGACCACGGCATTATACTCTAACACAGGCAATGAGCAGCATGCGCTCCCCGAGCGTATCCTGATGGTCAGTGGACCAAAATAGGATCAGCCAGTAAGTTAGTAACCACCAAATGCAACTCGTGGTCCAGTAGACCAAATGCCCAATGCAGGCAGTAGTAAAACAACCACCTCCTCTGAATGTATCTGTGGTGGTCAGTGGACAAAATACTAATCGTGAGCAGTAGGTTTAACCCCAAGATAGCCCTGGTGGCTGGTGTCCCCACCTCACCCACCCGAGCACAGTACCTCACCCCTCACACAGCAGGCAGCATCATCTGCCACCTGCCACCCATCAACATGCCAAAAAGGGCTGCACCATTAGTGCAGACCAAGAGCCAATAGGCATACCTGCCGTACATCACATTCCAGATTTGTGAATCAATTCATTCATTCAAAAATCTGAACTGTATATGTGCCTCTCTACCGGCCATACAGCCCTATAGGCAATCAGTCAGTAAATAGCCGAATCTGGCGTATGGGATGACTGGTGCCACCAACTGCAGGGGCGGGGTGGTGGGCTGCAGTCATGGTATGGGTGTACAACCCAGGGGCTCAGGAGGTTATTAAACTTACCTGCAATCAACAACTTAGGTCACTGGATCAGCAGACATATGTTTGAGAGCCACGTACTGCCTGCGATCGAGCTGTTGGGAGGAATAGACCATATGATCGGCCCAGTGAGGGGTACTGCAGGGCAATCACCTGTTTTTCTATGATCAGGGTACAGCAGGCATTCCTATGGCTGCAGCCTGTCAGGGCACCACACACAATTCCTGGGGATCATCAGAACTACATGGTAATGCCATGCAATCACGCCATAATCACACAAATGACTGTGGCTGCATGAATGAAATGTCATTTTGAATCGCACAGGACACAGCTGTGCAACTAACTGCACAACACAATAACTTACACGTATAATAGCACAATTGAATATCCACCCTTTGTGTCACGAAACCCTCATTTCTGTTGTAAACAGCCTAACAAATTTGTGATAACAAAGTCTTACGTGGTCAATCAAAATGACACTTTGATTGACTGACCACCTCACAGCTTGACTCTGTGCAGCACTACCTCGCGTGAGCTGGGGGCGCTCAGTGTTCTACCATGAACAAAAAAAAATATTTAAGTGTTAGATGTAAATCACAGTAGGTTTTAAAGACTTACAACAACAGTAAATCACACGACATACACAACATTACTTCTAATTATACAGACCACAAACACATACGGATATTATAATAACAATTCTATATTTCTGTGCAGAGGCCAGCACACAATATCTACATAGTCTGTAACTGTGGAGCATCAAACACTATTGATATATACATTTTATACGTGTCTGTCTATGTATTCATTTCGGTCACTGAAACAGGCATCGTTGGAGAGGTGGTGGTCTAACACTACACATGATCGCCATTTCTTCACTGGACCACAGGACATGTTCATGAGAGGATTGTTTACCACAGTATTACAGACTTGTACAAGTTTCAGACCACTACATCACAATAACTAAACAGTAACATTTTGTTCTCCTCAACATACCATAGTAGTAAGTCGTATATATAAATGTTCATTTCTGGCACAGCTATCTTAGCAAGATCTGGTTTGCAGTGAAGAACAGCACAGTAAATAAATGAAGAATTAGGTAACGTAACGATAGTACATCACACATATAGTATAAACTAATATAACGTTGTGAAATACAGGTTTCTGATTAGTAGCAAACACGTTATTAGCTGTATGTCAGTCTGGTTGACATATATGAGACAAGCACATACAAAACAATGTTCAACATACACAAAATATTGCTATTAATACTAATAAGGCACTCTGGTGTTTATATTAATAGTCCTTAATCATAATAGGGCATGCAGTACCGGCTGTGCCTCATGCCACATTACACCAATAAACACAATTTAAACATTGACATAATCGCCTCATGTCTTATTGAAATCATACAGTATACAATTATTTTACAATTCTGAATACATGGACAACTATTATGAAAAGTTGTGCTGATGCACTACAGTGGTAAGGCGCTCCCCATAGCTGGCTTGCAACCTTCCAAAACTCATAAGCGGTAGTACCAGCCGTATCATTGTCGGTATCCCCTCCGTTGTTTCAAACAGCAAAGCGTTGGTAGCAACTTCCTTCTTCTTTAACTGTACCACGCTCTTTCTTAACTTTCAAAATATGGACGTATTTAATGCACCTCCACATTGAATCCAGTTTCCGATTAGTACTCCTCATCAAGACCCACCATTACCTCTACCTGGACACTCAAGCAGTACACACCTCACAAGGTCCACTGCCTCATTCACTCAATTTTGAATACCCTAGTTCTGAAATACAACAAAACAATATCTACGTAGTATCATGTAACAATATAAATCATTTCTTAAATAATTCCATATAATAATTAATTAAAACCATATGTCCTTCAACATGAAACACAGATCAGTAGCATTATATAGAACGCAAAAAGATCCAGCCACCTCAACAGTAACAACAACTGCTGCTACACCATACCATCATGCTATCCCTAGTCTCGCAAATGAAATGCTCCATCGAACATCAGATTGGACACACCACAGCATATCCATCTGTACTACATGAGTGTTCACAACATAATATGATGTTAAACAGAGATGACCACATTGAACTGTGCACACACCTATTAATACATAATAAATATGAAGGCAGCTAACAGACTAGTAAATAGCCTGATAATCCTGTTGTGCATTCATGGCCCATATACAACTACCCTATCTATAACATTCAAATAAATCTATATCCTGACATACCAGTAAAGCGTATACACATAGTACCACTGTATTTTGTGAAGTTGCACATACCAAATTGTTACAGCTACAATACTGAGGCACAGTAAATGGTACTCATTACATATAAACTGTTACTAATGTTGAGACATAACAATATCAACAATTGTGAACTGACAGCAACAGGGAAAATGCTCTGCTGCCCCCACTTTAATATAACAAACCCATTATATGTCCTTATATGATGCATACAGTTGATCTGTTTTGACCACAATAATATGGTTCTGAAAGAACCTGTGTATACTATAATATTTCCTCAAACAGTCTCACAATCAAGGACTTTCAAGTTCATCTTGAAGGTCTCAGAAAATGACAATTACAAGCATGCCTTAATAAATGTGGACGGCTAACAGACGATTGGTGAAATAGCCTGATAATCTGTTGTGCATTCATGTTAGCCCATATACTAATAATTCCCCATATCTGTAACATTCAAAATAACTATATCTGACATACCAGTAAAGAAGCGTGTACATTTAACAGTACCACTGTGTTTTATTGAAGTTGCACATACCAAATTGTTACACTACAATACTGTAGGCCGTAATGGTATACCATTTAACATACTCAAACTATTTACTAATGTTGAACATAATATTTCATAATTGTGAACTGACAGCAGCAGGAAAATTACTATTGCGCTCCACTATTGTAATAAACCCATATATGTGTATATATGTGATGATGTAGCAGTTGACTATTTTGACCACATTAATATGGTTTGAAGAACCTTTGTGTATCTGTAATATTTCTCAAACAGTCTCACAATCTTAAGGACTTCTTGTTCCATGAAGGTCTCCCAGAAAATGACAGTGCCAGCATGTGAGAAATGTACACCATCTGTGGAATAGTAATCATATATTTTTATTTCGGGTGATGTATAGTATGCATCCATGCATGACAGACAGTAATTTTACATTTATTTTTCTGCTCTGCCAATCAGATGATATGATGCTCGCGCCAGACTCACGCCTGTAATATCTGAATGAAAAATACAGTAGCAACAGGACATAATAGAAGAGTCCATTTGTCTCTGTCTCATCTGCATTTTGAGCCCAATCATTGTCTCCAGATGTATTAGCAGTATGTCAGGAGGAAGGTTCTCAAAGTCTGGCATGGTTGGTAAAGATGTTCCCATCTCATGCCATGATAAAATCTTACATCGTTGTTGGGAGCTGCAGGTCCTCCCAAAGTTCTATGAATCAAACTCAGCTTTCGTCTTATGTAACTGCTTCCAACTATCCAAAAACTTTGCTATTTTCTGCTATTCTGGTTTAAACTCAGAATTGTAGAGCTACTAAATCTGGTACTGTTCACCCTGCAGTGACCAGACAGCACTGAAAATAAACTGATATGTTCTCTTATTTCGTTAACTTCAGTTTGTGACAAAACTTACACAAATAAAAAAAAAATTTCCTGCTCTGTCATTAACCAATGTAACTGTGCATTCAGTATTACTAACTGTTCCTGAAAATCTGAAACCACTGAGACTGGAAGCCATCCTTTTCATACGGTTTTAAATAATTACAACATCAGAAATAAGTCTGATTGGTTTCATTTTCTCCTTAACTCCATGCCTTCCTATCTCTCTATTTGCAGCTGTATCTGTACAATTAGTACTAAAATGCTTTTCACTAAACTATTTTCTTTAAGATATAGCCTGCTAAACAATAACATTAACATTAGGTTCCGCAGAAAAAGTTTTATTAATAGTATGTACATGTTGTAATAAGTTTTTTAATATAGAAAATCATGTGAAGATAGCTTGCCTGATTTCAAACTGCTCTTCAGCAATATTCAAATGGCTCCGTTTACTTCTTCTTCAGTGTTGTTCATCTCTGATTCGTTTCGTATGGTCTGACAAACTTAAATTGCATTGGTAGAGCTAGCTGTCACCAAACACACTGTTTTGATTGGATAATGAATGTTTCAGCCACTCCCATGTTGATTAACTGTCTAATGCGCAGTACATTTGCAACACTTCGATGGCAACAGTAAAATTTTCGAAAGTGTCTAGTTCGAGGTGCGCTGACCATATTGTCAATGCAATAAGATTTGACACTTAATGCACGAAAGTCTTTTTTGGTTTCGTGCTCATAAAGTAATTTTCAAACTGTCTATATTGATGTGATTTGTGATTTTATGAAAATAGCTGGGTTTTCAATTTAAACACATAATGTGCATAGTTGTGAACTCAGTTAGTTCAGATATTTTAGATTTACAATGTTTCACGGCATAACAACTGTGCAATTCAGACTTGCAAACACTAATTTGTTGTACTTTTCACACTCAAATGTACTCATATATATCCATTTTAGACCTCTGTTCTGTGAGTGTCACTCTGATGTTTGCCATTTCTACCATATGATCATTTCTCCATAAACTGAGCCAAAGCACATAAGCAAAAACCACGGTTTTGTTAAGATGTATAATGAAATCTTTTACTATTCACAAGGTTGTGTGTTAAAAACAAAATAGTAAATTCTCAACTGAAAAGTATTGACAATACACAAACTTACAAGTGTACATGTGAACTGCACTGCACAAGCTTGTAAATCAGAAATATTCAAATTCTCACACAATTTTTACGGCACTTATTCATTTTTAAATCGTCTGTTCATAAAGCACAGCCACAGTAATTTTGTGACTGTACCCCACACAATTATTTAAATCAATGAACTGCAGCATTGCACAGTACATGTGCAGAAAAACATTTTTCCATGTTGTAAAAAATAGCTCCAATAGTGATACACAGTGGATGTCAAAACACAATGTCGATAATATGGTGCAACGAGATTGAATTTCATTCTAACATGCAAGCATACTTAGCAGCACTGTGGTAGGCGTACTCACAGCAACAATAATAGTGGCATGTCCTCCCTCTAATTGTAAACATACTAATTGTTTACAGATTTGATAATGCACACTATCACTCTCAATTTTTGTCTACCATATAGTAAATTATCATACTGGACTATGCCATGACCGCTACATGGTAGAAAACACATGTTCGTCCACAGGTAAAAATCACACCTATCCTAATCATAAGTACTATGTGAAGAAAAAATCTTTTAAATGGTACTAAAATATTGAGAATGCACAAACTTCTGATATTAGTGTAGCAGCTATGCAGATTCATAAAACTATCGTTTAGTTATGTTTTACCAAATTGTAACATACTTAACGTCCTATTCTATCAATACACACTGTTATAAGAAATTTACTGGAAGCCTATTCTAAAACTTTTTTCTCTCTCATACAGGTACGTGATACTTCTCATAAGATTGCTTACTATCACTATCAACCATTATACAAAAATACCAACTAAATAAAAGACATAGATGTGTCTCAAAAGCAGGAAATTAGTATAATAAAAGTACTACACTGTTGTATAAGGCAACAAACAAAACAGTAGAAGGCACGCAAAAAATGAATCGGTGACAGGCCTTTTCCAGCAGTGACCCCCTACATCAAGTCACTGCACAACCAAACAAAAATCCTTAACAGAAAAGCAAAATGTATACCATCACAAATGTTGTGTCGATCTCTGAGATAGAAACACAACTAGCTTTGAAATGAAACCATCAAGAGACGCTCAAAACAACACCGGAAAATCAAAATAGTGACTTACAACTTAGAAAGTATTTCCGATCGCTGTAGTATATAATGAATCGAAAGACTTATCGCTTTAACGTACAGCACACCCACAAAAGAGCAAGTCACCTTTCTCTGATGAATTTACATCTGAAAGTATGAACTTTTGTCAACAGAGCACTGTTTGTACTACAATGATTAGGCGTAAAAGTATGTCATATGCTTGAACAATTCAGAAACTTGTATATGCCATTAAAAAGGCTTCAACAGTATCCTTGTTTGACTATTGACAACTTCTGTCATGTTTTCACAGGACAGTGGCTGCTACACAGCACTCAGAAGCATATTTCTGGGAAGAGTCTTATCATTACTTAACAAAGAACAGGCGTTCAGTATTGATAGATCCGGCAAACTAAAAAATGTCCTCAGTATCTCTGATGACAATCAAATGGATAGTGATGATGACTGTGGTCCAACCACACTCTTCAATAAATGGCACTGCCTGACATGGTCATGTGATGATACCTGCAACCGTAGGCAATCATCATTTCAAAAAGTAGAACACTTTGTTAACCTATTTGTAATAACAAATCACAAAGACAGACATAAACTGTTTACAGAAATTGACCATTGTGAATACTGGACTCATGGGTCACTCACTTGCATGTCTCGATACTGGTGTTTGTGATAGTTTTTTTCACAACATGCGGATGCTTGCAGTGCATCAAACAGGCATGCGAAACTTTGTCTACAGAGTATATGAAGTACAGCGAGCTGTACATCAGTACACTTGTTTAAATGACTTATTGCAGTCAGGTGACATGCAGGGTGCCATCACTTCTAAAAATCGCAACACATTCCTTCTGTACCAAGAAACAACTAATTTTCAGTGTAACACTTCTGTAGAAAATCTGTTTCAGTGTTAGAAAATGATATCTTGAAACCGTGACGGGAAGGAAATTGCTAAGTTTGAGGTTGCAAAGTCTCAAGTTTGATTCTGTGTGTGTCATGCAACCGTTTGTGCTACATGAAACAAACTTCATGACAGTCAACCTATAAACCTTGTCACCATACAATGACATGGTTCCACCTTGCAGCATTCTTGCTGCTGAAATCTGACTTTCACTCACAAGACACCATTGTGCTATGGCAACACTGTTTTCAAAACTGAAGTGCAACACTTTTGCCGAAAAGGTCAATGCTAAACAACATGGGAAACAGATGTTACACCAATTGAGATTTCAACATTGAATATGTTTGACGCATTCTCATCTTGTAGACAATGAAACCATTCCAAGCGATTCTAAATCTGAACACAAAGACACAGAACATTCCACAGAAAGAGCTTGTTAGATCTCTAAAGGTTTGTATGATGTATCTACTACTTCCTCTGAGAGGAAAATGTTCAAGCAATCTCAACAGAAATAGCTTGGTCATTCTTGTAAATGGTGTGCCTACAAAGGCCAAGGTCATCTGGCAAGATGTTGTCAATGTGCAAAAGGTAAAGCTTGCTCTGGCTTATTTAAAGAGTAACAATTCCCTTTATATAGACCTTGACATAGATCAGATGGCCAGTCTCTCTGTCCAACATGATCTATTAGAAACAAGTAAGCCAATCATTGAGAAGGTCAGTACACAGACAAGTGACAATGTGTATGAACAGTACACAATTCACCCACTACATGGCAGAGATCCATTAGGAGACAACATTGATCTCTATCAAATGAAGCAGGTGGAAGGTGAGCCTGTCAGCATTTGGGAGGCAACACTAGAAACACGCTGTTTCCCAGACCTATTTCCAAAAGGGTCAAGCGGACGCTGGATGAAAGAGAGAACTAAGTGTTACAGTGCTGAGTACAGCACGCTAACGTGTCCTGAGCAAAGATGGCAAATTCAGACATAACATACAGTATCTTGTTCCATCTGCTCTGGGAGAGTGAACTTAGCATTCTGTCTGCATGTATAGCACATACATTCATCTAACAAGTCCACTAGATGGAATAACAGCTGCTCAATTTCTAGAAATTAAAGCAGAAAGATGAAAATGTACAGAAGTGAATCTGTCTTCCATACTTTCAAGTCACGTTGGTACCAAAGAATATTAGTATCTTGAACTCTCGAGAAGTGATGACAATGCTACGAGAGTATGGTTTAGCCACATGGTTTGTCACACTTAGTTGTGCTGAATATACCTGGGGCGAACTCATTGAACTGTTGAAGTGGGCAAATTCAGATGTCGAAGGCATCTCGCCGATGACTGTCGGAGATGTATTCACTTGATCCTGTGTCTGTCACATGAGCATTTTCATAAGCGGTTCCATGACATTCTCACTTTCATCTCTGTCAAAGGACAATCCTCCTCTAGGTATTGTAGAACATTACTTTGGAGGACAGAATATATCTACGAGTGCCCCTCATATCCATATGTTGTGTGGATCAGGGATCGCCCACGCATTGGTGAACTATGAAGCAAGCAGAAGTGCTATCATTCATCAAAATATATCACTTGTCACATTCCAGACAATTATGACAGTCCTACACTATGGAAGTTGGTACAAAGTTCCAGCGACATATTTCACAAAATATTGCCGGCGGTAGTAAAGAACAAATCTAATTGGTACACACGATGTCGCTTTGGATTTCTAGGCGAGTTGTCAGAATGGTTGCCATGAATGACCTTTTCTCAGCAATGCAACACCACTTGAAGGCAAAATCAACCAAGAGGGTATCATGAGTTGCAGGGATGAAAAAGAGGTGTACATCAATGACTACAACCCAACTCTTCTCCCTAATTGGCAAGCAAATATAGATGTTCGGTTTGTGGCTGACAGCTCACTGGCCCTGGTTCGGTATGTCACTTCTTACATAACCAAACATGAACAGACTAGCTTGCAAGATCTTTGGGAAGATATTGCCACTTCAAGCAAAAGCCTGACATCTCAGCTGTGGTCATTGGGTTTGAAGACTCTTTCACACAGAGAATGTGAGACTTACTGAAGCCAGTGGCCGGTTAATGGTACACATCTGTGCAGGAAGTCTGGCGCTGTACGTTTCCTCAGTGTAAACTACAAGAGAAACAAGCGTGTACTGATTCCTCATGCTGAAATTGAGGAGCTCGCTGTCAATACACCTTCTTTAAACATATCTTGAAGAATAACCTGATAACACATACTACCACGTAGTCACAACAACATGAATGATATGTGTCTGTTTGGGGTGGCTAAGTGGTATGACTACAAGATGAGGTGCAGCACCTGACTCAACACGACACATTTACAAGGTCAATGGACTAGATGGCTGTCTTGTGAAGAGGCACAAGCCATGACTTATAGATCACTGCAAACTGCATCTAGGCACATCAGAGCACAGAACATACTACTTTGCTCTCCTATTCCTATTTAGAACCCTGGAGGTGATTTTGAATTAAAGGTGACTCTGACACATTCGAAGAACAGTTCAATCTCATACGAGAATTTCCAAACTGAGTACTCACAGACATATATATGACTAAAAGCTGAAAAGAACAGCTTGAGAAGGCAGAGAAGCAACTTCAGGAAGACACTCCAGTTAGTTCACAAGACAACCTTGATCCAGAAGGACAAGGTGTTCTAGAGTGACCCTCTGCCCTTAAATACCCCAAGTGTTAATGTCAGAAATTGAGATAGCCATGCAACATAGCACACACTCTATAGTCAGCCAAGCTGACTTAAGAAAAGACTAAATCAGCTGCAGCATACAGTTCACTCCCAAGTGGTTGAAGCTGTCCAACATGGTATACTACATGAAACAAAACAATGTGACTGCACTTCCAGTACAAGCCACTACTAATGTTTGTTACGGTTCAGCTACAACAGGAAAGAGTTTCCTGATTGAAGCCATCACTGCAGAAGTATGGAGTGTGACAGGCTCTTCAATGTTCTGTTGCTGTGACTGCTCCCACAGGACTAGCAGCATACAACATTGGTGGAGTAACATTACACATGTCTCTTTATGTTGCCAGTCGAACATGGGAGAACTGGAGAGTATCATAAACTGTCATTTGAGGTTGCATCTCAGCTCCGTTCCATGTTCACAAAGATGCAGTTACTCATTGTTGACGAAATCAGCATGGTCTCCAATGTCATGCTTGCCTGTATTCATCTACGTCTACAGCAGATCTTAGGTACTGACGATGGAGTGCCATTTGGTGGCAAAAGTATACTTGTGTTGGGAGACCTTTTACAACTTGCACCAGTCAATGCAGAGCATGTATTTACAACTCTGACTGCCAAGCAAGCTAAGAATATCCTCGGTTGCATTGCAGGCTATAACATATGGGAATTATTTACCTATGTTGAGTTGTCTGAGAACATGCGCCAAAGTGGTGATCTAGCTTACAAATCACTTTTAGATGAAGCTCATACAGGTTCTCTATCACCAGAACATGTTTGTATGTTAAATGATCGAAAAATCACAGTACATAGTACATGCATAGAAACAGCATGTAATGTCTTTGGTGATATATACTCTACTGGCAGACACATAGTGTGTCTTATGCCACGACTAAGGAAATGCGCTGAATTCAACAATCTAATGCTACAAAGAGAAAACCAAGAGATTCTAACTCTGCATTCAGTTGATACAGTTGATGGTGTTATTCTTAGTCGAAAGCTAGTAGCAAAGATGACTGAACGACTAAGTGAACTGAAGTCAGATGTTTCACAAACAGCTGGCCTAGAAGCTGTTCTCACAGTTTGTAAGAATGCACGTATTATGCTCATACATAATCTAGATGTAGAACAAGGTATGGTAAGCGGTGCCATAGGAAACATCACTGACTTTGTCTACAATGTCCAGAAGACATATATTGAGACACTTGATGAGTGCACTTTGACAACATGGAACACTCTGTACACATAGATCGACCTGCGTTAAATTCCAGGTTTTAAGGATATCTCGTAAACAGGAAGCAGTTCCCATTATGTGTTGCATATGCTGTCTCCATTCACAAATCTCAGGATTGAGTTTGGATTCAGCAATGGTAGACATAGGTACAGACATTTTCAAGGATGGCATGAGCTACGTTGCACTTTCACGTACGCAGGCCTTCTGGATTGCACATCATTAGTATGGCACCTCAGAAAATACTAGCTGACAAGCGATGTATTCTTGAGTACAACAGGTTACGTACTCTACATCAGCCACAAATGTCTTTAATACCACTGCCTACATATCTGTCTGTCTCACACAATTCAGTCACAGCAAGAGGTAGCAACAAACAGCAGCAAGCTTCCAAAAGTGATTAGACAAAAAAGAGTTCAGCAAAGGCCACAACTTCAAGTAAACATTCACAACCAGCAATTCATCAGAAATCAGTTGGTGTAGCTGCTGTACCAGTCTTTGACAACAGCAGTAGAGTAAACTGCTATGCTAACTCAGCTATGCAAGTTTTTCTACACATGCCGCAGTTTGTGCAGGCAATATCTGCTTCACAAAACAATCCCCTATCAAACGCTTTGAAGCAGATTATCTACATGATTTCTGACCACTCTAACAATGTACAGTCACTAACACCACTACGATAGGTGTTAGCTACATATGCTGGATGTAGTACATTTGCTGCAGACATACAGCAAGACACTACTGAGTTTATGATGGCTGTCATAAACAACCTGGATGAAGATGGCACCCCAATACGGCAGTACTTCACAGTAACATATGTTACAAAATATGTATGTGTTTCATGTGGCAATTCACATGGTGAAACCACACAAGACATGCTGTGGATAACTCTCTTTGTCCCCTAAACCAAAAGTGTCAAATTTCGACAGCTATTCACTAATGCTGAATGTAGTCATGCCTGTGGAAGGTGCGGAGGCAGTTGCACTCAGTCCATATGTCTAAGGAGTTCATCTCAATATCTGTTGCTTATGTTGCACAGTTTTGACCCAAACGGGCCCAGAGTTGATACTCCTATCACAGATTACACAGCTAGTAGAATAGTCTTCAACCAATCACTGTTTGACACTCACAGTATAATCTATCACCATGGTCAATCCATGCATTCTGGGCATTACACCTCGTTACTAAGGTGCAGAACTGGATGGTTAGACTGTGACGACTCTACAACAACTTTTAAACAGAGACTGCCATGGCACTGGAAAAATGCATATCTTCTAATATTGAAGAATTATGACAACCTTCATATTTCAGAAGAATAGGACAGAACATGTAGCATTTTAAAATGACTACTTTGTCCAAAAAAACATTCATGCCTCATTACAATGTTGTATAATGTACGACTCTAAATAAACAATACAATTTCAACAAAATGGTATTCTAATAGAGACATTACATACACTGTAACATGTTAGATCTTATGTGGATCAGTGACTACATGAAAATTGTTGTAGTGGCTTCAATCAGTTGCCAACAATATTCACAGTCACTAGAGAATCATGATTACATGTCTATCAAAGATTGTACATCTAAAAACTGAGGACTTACTGCCTCCTCCTCTGTACATCTCTTTAAAAATCCATGTATCAACTCATATATAACAACAAATTGATATGACTTATAAGCTCTTACCTTTGCAAACAAAGAGAACTTCTCAGTTATTATCGAGATAACTGAGCTACCCTTCTAACATTCAGCAAACATTCCACTCTGTCACGTTGTCTATCAACACTTCAATTTGTCTATTGACTCTTGACATATGAGAACATCATTCGATCACCATGCAACAGTGTAGAACTATCACTTTCATGCGTAATACTAGTATTGTACATATGTAAAAACAACTACCTTTATTGATAATGCAAAAGCTGAATTACACAACTGTAAATAATAACCAATTGCTGAATCTCATTTATTGACTCTTACATGTGTTAAAATTACTTGTACATAATATAAACATTTGTATTCAAGTGTACATTGTTAATAACTAGTTTGATACTTGTACTAAAAATAGTAGTGTAGCACTAAAGTACAAGTGAATGTTTGAGATATTATTCAGCACTATAGTAACTATATTTAATTAACCATAAGTTTGTTAAAAAATGCATTCCATGACAGTTTTAGTATTTACAAGTTAAGAATTTACATAGAAGCCAATGTAAGAATTGATAATATGTCATTTGTTCATGTAAAAACATTATATTTTTTAAACTTGTCACATAAGTAATTCTACCATATGTAAAAATATTGACAATTGTAAATCAGGCACTGTTGCTGATCACAACAAACTGCATACCTGTTCCTGACAATATTTATGATCGCCTCAATTGAGGGTCGGTGGAATTTTCCATTTGCGCCTAGTCAGTGACATATTATTAAATAATATCAATCAAATGTCACAAAACTTACATTTGTGTATATTGTACTACTTAGACAGTCAGCATGTGGTTTTTCACCCACCCCAGGAACATCCACATTATCAGTCACACAATTACAACAAAACACTTGTCTATCATGTGTGTAATCACACTTCACAACCTACTGACATTGCCTTATTCACATAACACACAAGTAATGAACTACACATAATTACAACATACAACCATTTTTAAAAAAGTAACATTTTTTTACAAACTCCATTCACATTCAATAGTAAATATATAATGAAGCACCACAGCTTCAGCCTGACTATTAGAATTCCAGGTCGAATGTCAGAAACTACTTCCTCACATAAAGAGTAGTGAGTACTGAAACATAACTAGAAACACACAACACCTGATTAGTTTCCTATTATATCACACACTTACTCCAATCCATATTATGCAGTTCTTATTATTCTTACACATTTACATATTTGACAAGCAATGATTGCACACATACAAAGATTGTATTGTGAGACTGCTTCTGTAAACTAAATTTCACTCTTGATTGGACCTTTTCTCCATTTGACAAATTGGCAATACAGTTTTTAAAACCATAACCACCTGTGTCGACTCCTTACTTTAAATACCATTATGACATAAAAATAAGTGTCTATGACTTAAGCATACAAATCAATGTTTACTAATACTGCTACAACTATACCTCCATCAATTTGTTTGGTACCTATGACATACAGTCAGTATCACAGCATATGCAACGATGTGAGGCATTGCATGTCACATTTGACAGAATTCCTAACAGTGTAAAAACTCAGCAATGTACTTACTTTTCCTGTGCCTATGCAGTCATTTTACTATACCAAGGTGCCACATCAGCACCTCAACAGGTCACAGCTGTGACTATACATGTACCATTCAGTCACTACTATGTGTACTTCAGAGTCTGACAAAATGACGTTTCTCATTGGCTGCAAACATCCTAACAACCTTATGTTAATCTTTTATTACCATACATGAAGAGGTTGACGATATACTGAACAAGGTTTAAAACTGTTTAAAAACATGTTTCATTATTATAGCAATAAGTCACTCCCAAGAATTGTGTTAATGGTCAGTCAATCACCCTATAGAGACATGTGCCACTCAGCCACACCTCGTGCCACAGCACACCCCTGTGTGTATCTGTGTGTGTGTGTGGTGCTGGGGGGGTGAACTCGGAGTTAGGGTTTTCAACCCTAACAGCAAATTTCCTCACTTTTGTCACTGTGGAACAACCCTAACTAATGCATTAAATGGAGTTTTTGCCTCTAATTTCCCTTCTTTTGAGAATGATATTGAGAAATAGTGAATGTAATTCTACTCCTGCCACATGATGTCTTGTGGCATAGTAACAGGAGCAGCAATGCAAACAGAAATGCTAACAGTGGCACATGGTAACACAATGAATGAGAACAGAAAGGGTAACGTGACAGTGGCGTGACGGGAATGGTGTGCCACGTGATGTCTTGTCACATAGTAACATGGTGCCTGTAAATGGAAATGTCAATGGGCATGGTGACACAAAGTGAAACAGAAAGAGAAACAATCTACAGTACACAAATGGCAAAAAGTAACAGAAGCATAAGCGCAAATGAAAGCGCAAAGGATAGCGCTGCGTGGTGGCATTAGGGTGTGCATTGGGATCATCAGCCCTAACTCTCACCCCATGACATGTGTAAAGCAGCAGAAGTATAATAGAATGGGTGAGAGTTAGACCACGATCCCAATGCGCACCCCAATGCCGGTTGGGGGTGGTGGGGAGTGCAAGGGGTTTTCAACCTAACAGCTAATTTCACTTTTGTTGCTGTGAACAACCCTAACTAATGCATTAAACTGAGTTTTTTGCCTCTAATTTCCCTTCTTTTGAGAATGATAATGAAAATAGTGAATGTGATGCAGCAGCGGGAGCGTGGGGCCCTATGGAAAAACTGTAAACTTTGGAGTGCCGTAACTTTGCGCTGTGTAATTTTTTTTAATACAACACTGAAAGGCACATCTGTGAGATGTCGGCTCCGTTCCCTCCAAATTTCAGCCCAAAACTCCCAACGTTTCTTTTGCAGCACAGTGCCAAAGAATCGCTGTCACTGTCCCACAGATGGAAAACTACTGTCGCAATTTGTGAAAGCTTCCGCAAAAAAGTTCGACACTTTCGTGAGCATGAAAGTAATTTGTGAAAGTACTTTTTCCAGAAATTTGAAAAACATATTTCTGGGGTGTTTTACCACAAAATAAAGACATGGCAAGCATCCTCAGGGCCCGACTAGGTGAATACAAAAATAATTAGGTTGCTAGAGGGTCTCAAATTTAAATGCCAACCATTTTTATGATCACCAACTGAAAACAAAATGGCCGATTTGCAAAAGTAACAGGGCCATTTACGAAAGTAAAAATGCATTTGAGACACTGTCGAACTTTTTGTTAACTTTTCCCATTGACTTATAATGGGAAACTGTTTTTTGAATAACTTTTGAACCGTTTAATATTTTTTCACAGATCTTCAAAAGGCACATTGGGACCCAGCCACATGTTCTCTGAAGATTTTGGGCGATCCACATAAACTGTATGACCTGTGAAACACCATATAATTCCAGAAAAAGCGTAAACGCGTGCACAGATCACACTTAATAACTCCACAGCCGTATATCCGACTGGTACAAAACTTGGTAGATCCCAAGGCCTATGGTTCTTGATCACATATTCCAAATTTCAGGCAAATCCATCAAACAGTTGCAAAGTTATTAAGGTGCAAAGTTTTGGGGTTTAACATAGAACTAGCTCCTCAACCCTAACTATGGTAGCACTACCATGCTACCATAATATATATATATATATATATATATATATATATATAAAATCACACATGCCCCCACAATGCAAAGCATCATGGGCTGCATATGCAAATCACCACAGAATGTTATGCTGGTCCAACTTTAAGCAGAATTGCATGGTGCCGAAGGCCTCTCACACAGTTTGCAAAGGGTGCTAACAGAAGACATAGACACATGTTTCATCCTACCAGGACTCATTAGTATGCCTCGTCTGTTTGACACCCCAGTGGAATGGACCAGCTACCCCTAAGGCAGTGTGCCTGGCATAACATTCTGTGGTGATTTGCATATGCAGCCCATGATGCTTTGCATTGTGGGGGCATGTGTAATTTTGTATTTTCTTGAAACTTGGCTTCCCAGCCAAATGCCCTTTGGGGTAACCCTTGCCTCAGTGTTTACGCACAGAGGTTCTTTGTTTTATATATATATATATATATATATATATATATATATTATTTGCAAAAAGCTTCATTAATGCATCAGTTAGGGTTCTAGTGACAAAAGTCAGAAAATGTGGTATTAAGGTTTCCAACCCCACCCTGCACAGAGCAATAGGCTTGAAGGAGTGCCTTGTAGTTGTCAACCCTAATACTCACCCCACTCCATCAGTAAATAAGCTGAGATGGGCACAGTATTGGAAAATAGGGTGACCATTAGGGCCAACAACCCCAAGGCACACTCCCATGCCCATGTTGTTTCATGCAGGGTGGGAGTGGGGTGTTAGGGTTGGAACACCATATTTCCAAACTTTTCTCACTGGAACCCTAACTGGTCCACTAACAATGTTTTTTGCAAAGAATTTCCTTACTTTTTTAAATAGTATAATTGCAACCTCATTTGGATGTAGCCCTCCATAGATGCATACATCTATGTTGCCGTGGAAGCATTTTAAGCCAAAACAGCAACTATATTGTCAGCATAGTCTTGTTATTACACCATCTCAGGAATGCTGGGCTGAGAATGTTCAAATTCCAGACAAAACATCATTCCATACCACCAAAACAACACACCATAGTTGAGAAAACACATTTTGGCTAGGATTTGAAAACTGAAAAGTGTCACATTCATGAGGCGATGTAAAGAAGTTGCTATGTCGAAATTCTGGGGTGAAAATACTGACAATTACAAAAGTTAGGAGCAAGCATAGCGAAATGTCAACAAATGCATACAGCTTTGCCATTTTAACATATTTTGACCCCAAATTTTCAACATACTCTTTGTATGACCCCACCTCATGAACATGTATGAGAAACATTTTGAAATCCAACCCAAAAGGTGATTTTGTCAGCCAACTACAAAATCACCTTTCATGTAGGAAAAGAAAAATGGCACCAGCATTGTTCATAAGGTGGGGTCTCATAAAGGGTATGTTGAAAATTTGGAGTCAAAATCTTTAAAAATGACAAAGTTGTGCACCAAAGTTGAAAACCCCATTAAAATACATTGAACCACATTTACCTTAGTTTCTCAATTCCCTGGTAGTCTAGTGGTCCCTCCCCCTCCACCATTCTCTGATTGACATCCCGTTGTGTAAAAAATAATTTCCTGGTAGTCTAGTGGTCACTTCTCTGTTCTCCAGTTGCTGTTCCATTGTGTAAAAAATAATTACTTGATAGCCTAGCGGTCCCTCCTCATCCACTATTCTCTGATCGCCTTTCCATTTTGTAAAAAAAAAAAAATCCCTGGTAGTCTAATTGTTCCTCACCCCTTCCCTGATGTTCAATTGCCATCCTCATCTGAAAAATTATATTTCCCTGATAGTCTAGTGGTCCCTCACCCCTCCCCCATTCACTAACTGCTGACCCCAGGTAAAATAATATATTATTCCCTGGCAGTCCAGTGGTCCCTCCCCTCACCCCAAGGTTGATCCTGGTCCTGCTAATTCTTTTCAAATATTTCTGGTGGTCTAGTGGTCTATCCCCATCCCCAATGTCCATCCTATGAAAACACAGTAACAGATCCTTGGTGGTCTAGTGGATCCCCCCACCCTGTCAGATGGTCACCCACCACCCTGCTCCCCACCATCCCTACTCCCAGCCAGTGATAAGCACAGCCCTCCTCTCACCACCACAGCTGGTCACCAACTGAGCTGTGAATGAGTGCATACTGCATACAGTGTGCGCTCATTTACAGCTCAGTCACTGGCCAGCCATGGTGGGGAGAGGAGAGCTGTGCTAGTCACCAGCTGGGAGTTGGGATGGGGGAGTGGGGTGGTGGGTGACCACCTGACAGGGTGGGGGTCCACTAGACCACCAGGGATCTGTTACTGTGTTTTCATGGGACAGGGATCAGGGACGGTGAGGGACCACTAGGCTTCCAGGGAAATTATAAAGAATTAGCAGGACTGGGATTGACCTCAGGGACAGGGGAGAGATCACTAGACAACCAGGGAATAACATATTATTTTACCTGGAGTTGGAAATTGGTAAATGGGGGAGGGGCAAGGGACCACTAGACTACCAGGGAAATACATTTTTTTACACAGGGATGGTGATCATACATCGGTGAAAGGAGTGGGACCACTAAACTACAAGAGAATGATATTTTTTTAAATGGGGACAGTGACTGGACATCAGGAAAGTTGGAGGGACCAATAGACTACCAGGGAAATATATTTTGTATACAGGGATGGTGATCAGACATCAGGGAAGGGGGAGGGACCACTGGACTATAAGGGAATAATTTGTTTTTTTATACAGGGACAGAGATTTTACATCTGGGAGGGGGAGGAACTATTAGACTACCATGGCATTCTTTTTTACACAACAGGATGGTGATCAGAGAATGGGGGACAGGCAGGACCACTAGATCACCAGGGAATTATATTTTACTCAATGGGACTGCAATCGGACCACACGGGGTGGAGAGGGACATCATTCCACCTGGGCAGTCATTACTTCAGAAACTGTGAAAAAGAATATTTTTCTGCAGTTCCCCTTTTTCAGTTTGTAGAAAAAGGAAAATCCTTTTTCACAAATTGTGAAACAGGTTCCTTTTTGGGGATTTCTTTTTTCACAATTATGCCATATGGCGAAGCTCATTATTGTGTCAGTTAGTTGCAGCAAGAGGAGCACTGCTTATTCTATGCAAATTTATGTGGTCAATAACCAGACAGATCGTGTGTTAAAAGTTTTCTGCGAGAAACTCTGCAGTTTCCTGCCTGGCACATCCAAAGTTCCCTGGCTGTCAACCAATTTAGACTCCATACCATTAAAGAACTGTAGGCTATAATTTCAACAATATTTGCCTAAGTTGGGCCCAAGATGGCTCATGATTATTGAAAGAGATCCTTAAATGTATTGAAATGATTAGTGAATTCATGCAGCTTTTACATGATACATGGTGGAAAATGTGTTTAAAATGAACAAAAAATCCTTGCATTTTTTTCTTTGAATTATGCATGAAATTGTTTATAGAGCCCAGAAGTCATGCCCTTCTAGTGCATATCATACACCAAAATTTTCCTTATTGATCATACAAAGAGATAATGTGCAATAAACAGCCATGTCTCTATTTGATAAAATTGGTGGGGCAAAACATTACCCCACCCTCTTAAAGTATCTATCATCAGCTATGCTTATGGTTCATTGGAGCTACAAATATATTCCATTTAAACTCCATGCAACATATTTGGTTGATAAATGCAAGATATTTTAAATTAATTTATTCCTAAATATTCATTGTGGAATGTGTTTTCATGGCAAATGCTATATTTTCCTTAGTTTCAGCAATGTAAAAAAAAATAGCACATAAAGTCTTTACACAAGCATCTTACAGGAAGTTCTGATGTCTCAAATGATGATAAATGTAATTTCAAACAAAAAGAAGACAAGGTAGGAACACAATAAAAGGTGCTTGTCCTTAGCAACCACCACATTTTCCTAGCAACAACACTTAATATTTATGGGATATTGCAAGCACAGCAATTTCATTTTTCAACCATGTAGATTTTCAGGAATTATCATTAATTCAGTCTTTGTAAGATGAACTTTTTTTCATGACTTCAGCGTTGTCTCCTAAACATTGTTTTTTTTTTTCTTTACAACATCCGGTGTGCGAGTATTGGAAAGTTAACCCAGTATTGAGCCAGCCACTTGCAGTGCATGGAAAGGGACAGTAGTAAAGCTTGGAGGCTTTGGAATTGACAAGTCAACACATGTATTCATGCAGAACCAATATGGACATGCTCAAAGATGGTGATGAAGATCAGGAAAGCCGTTGTCAATCATCTAAGATGCAAAGGAAATCCAGTTTTAGAACTGGGTTGCATTGCTATATATATCTAGACTCAATCAAGAAGGAGTCCACTCAACCATTTACATGTGTCAGGTGGGATAAATACAGTGAATGTGCTGAAGCATGGTTGGACTTGGATGGTGATGAGCGATACATTGCACATTCATTTCAGCATCACCTGTCAAAAGAATCTGATGATATCCCCAGTGATGCAGGGTTTCACCACACCTGCTATAGGCATTTTATAGACAAAAAAAGAATAAAGGGGACAAGAAAACATTGTGCTCCGCATTCAGTATTACAGGGGAAACAGGATGATGGACAGGCTACCTCTTCTAGTACCAATTCCACACCTTTGCCCAGCCCCATGAAGAAACTTCAGTCAAGATCTGGCCTCCCTGCCCATGCATCTGGATGTGTTTTTCCTGCCATCTGCAAAATATGCAAGAAAAGGGATTGATTTTATCACCATGGTCTGCAAACACCAGAAGGATTATTTAGTCCAGGCAGAGACCATATATTACATGAAAGTTAAAAAGAGCTGCAGAGTTGAAATAGGATCAGAGCATTGTCATTCACATACAAGGACAGGATAGTGTGTCAGTGGAAGTCCGGTGCAATAAAATATGTTACAGAGACTACACAAAATATTTGACAAAGTATTTAGATAAAGATAAGCCTACTAATGCTGAGCAGATGTACAGCAAAGCCTACAAGATATTCTGTGCCACTGTCATCCACCAATGTCAGTGTCAGAGTCTCAGCAGGTAGCACACTCACCTCTGAGGCTGGGAGATCAGAAGGCTGTGGGTTCTAGCCCCACACCAGATACTTGGATTAATATCCCAATACTGACACTGTAGTGCAGCATGAGAGGGGTGCTGCACTCCTGAAGTGCCATCTTTTGGATGAGACATTAAACTGAGGTCCCATCTGCTTGTACTGGTGGTAGTTCAGGTAGCTGTTAAAGATCCCATTACACTTCTCAAAAAGAGTAGGGGAATTTTTTATAAAAGAAATATCAAAAAACAAATCTTTTGAAACAATGTTAATTCACACACTATCACATACAGAGCATAAATAATAAAGACAAAGTATTAAATTCATTCTTTTTAACACACAACAGAATAATTTGTACCAAACCATTGACAGATTATAAATCCTCCCTATACTCTACTCTCCCCTCACACCTTATATCCCTCATTTATATTTAATAAACCTCATAACCCTTTCTACCACCTAAGTATAAGATGGCTAGCATTTGCATTACAATATTTTATATATACTCCATTCATAGCTTGTTCGACTAGTATCTTAAAAATCCAATTAGGCATCCCTTTTTGTTGTACTACCTATTGGCATCTAGCCTGCCACAGATAGAATTTTAAGCAACAGAAAAAAATCAACATGTCATGGTCATACCTACTCAATAACTGAAGGAAGTGTCCTAAAACCAAAGATTCATATGACAATTGTGTAACCCATTTTAAATGCCATTCAGTCACTAAAAAATTCCATAGCTGTTTAGCATAGGAGCACGTAAATAAAAAATGTTCCATAGATTTTTACTGGTTCTGGCATTCATTATAAGGGCAATTTCTCTCCTCCTTGGCCTTATGCTTAGCATTGCTTTTTAAATTTAATCTACCATAAGTTGCTAGCCATATGATTCCCCACATAAAAATGGGGATTATTTAATTGCTCAACTGTTTTAATACTCCTAGTTTCAATTCTGCAGGGCAATTTTTGAACTCAGGTACTATGGGATGGATGGTCCCCATAATATGGCCTTATAGCTGATGTCCTGACGTATTAATAATGTGTGATTTCATCAGATGCCATTTAAGTAAAATTTTTAGTACAAGTTTAATATACTCTGGTATTGCCAGCCTTGGACTTACTTTCGGTGGTATCTCCTCCACCCAGTTAACAAAGAATTTTTTCAGAGTATCGTAAAACCACCAATACTGTAAGCCTTGATTAATGCTAGCCCCATTTTAAGGTTCTGAGCTATGAATAAGCTATGAAAAAGAGGAATAGGGTCAGACATACCCTGTCCTCCTTGGGCCTTTGACAGGTAAGTAAAATATCTTTTTATTGGGTTAAGCCTACTCCCCCACACCATTTGGAAAAAACAAGAACATACTCTTGTTTCCAAAGATAGTAGTAGAGGGAATATCATTGCCACATACAAAAAGGAAGGTAACATAACTTTTTTTAACTTTTAGTACTCTTTTAAGCTTAGACAATCTCCCTAATTTCCACCTATTCACTTTTAATTCTGCAACTTGTAAGGATCTTTCCAGATTCAATAAGGGTACGTTCTGAGGTCCAAATTAAATCCCCAGAATGTTTTGTAATTCTGAACAAAGCCTGATTTGACCAGTATTGACTGTTAATTGCCCTGGGTTGTCTAATAAAAGCCCCTTAGATTTATTTAGATTTTATTTAGAATTTGCTACCCTTGCATATTCCTGTAATTGCTTTAGTGCCAATGGAAATTGGTCAGAATTTGTCATAAATAGATAGATATCATCCACATATGCTTGTATTTTCATTTCACTAGAGCTGTTAGGTCCTTATAAACCTCCCCAAACTTGTGTGTTATATAATTTGAGTATCAATGGATCTAGAGAATATGTATACAGCAAAGGGCTAAGTGGGCAGCCTTCCCTAATCCCTATGGTAAGTAAAATCTCCCCTTATAGTTTATTTTTAATAACGATCTTATAGATACCCTAAAATATAATAGCTTAATTTTTTGGATTAAACCCTCCAGTATACTATAGTGTCTTGAAGTTAAAAAAAGAAATGGTAAATATACTGTATCAAATGCTTTGTATTGATCCAAAGTTACAATACAACCCATTATTTTCATTGTTACCATGACATTCAATTACATCCTTAATAATTATTAAGGCCTGCTGTATTTTTCTTGCTGGGACCCCACTGAATTGAGCTGGGTGTATCAGTTGTGATGCTACGGCCTTTAACCTACTATTTCAGAGTTGCAATAACATTTTTAAAATCTGCATTCAACAGGGTTATAGGTCTCCAATTGACCAGTTCTGTTCTGTTCCCTGCTTTATACAAAAAAATAACAATCCTGCTGTAAATTTAGAAGGAACTGTCCAAGTTGTAAAAAAAATAGGACAATACCTCATCTAAACAAGAAGCTAATTCTTTTGGAAATGTTTTATAAAATTCATATGGGAGGCCATCCAGCCCAGGAGATGCCCCATATTTTAGAGAGTGGATGACTGTCTCAATTTCTGTTATTGAAAAGGGGGCATTTAATTTAGTTATATCTTCCTGTGCTAATTTATCTGGTAAATCCTGCACATAGGCTTCCATCTCTTCAGTTGTCATTATCCTAGCCATTCTATGAGATTCTAAAAAATCGTTTCACTATTCTGAATAGGACTTGCTCTGAATCTACCACCTTATCTTGTTCATCTAATAATTGTGTCAAATCCATCCTTTCTTTCCGTGTCTTGCATGCTTCATAAGTGTCACCTATAGGGTTTTTCTGTGTTCCATACTGCATTTCAGCTATTATCGTTTTTGCCCTATCATATTGTAATTTCCTCATTTCCTCTTTTACTTGAGTTATCTGCACCTCGTAATCCTGTTTTGATGTAGCTGCAGCAGAAAACAAATATTGTAGTTGTGCTCTGAGTTTTAAATATGAAAACATTTCTGTTTTTGTGTTTTCCCACTATTCTGAAATCATGTCCTGAGTTCCTGCTTCGTATACATCCACCATTCCCCCACATCTTCATAAAGATCATTCACTGATACCCTAACCCATACCATTTCTAACAATTTATCTTTAACTTCCTTATCCAGTAACGTGGAGGTGTTCAATCTCCATCTTTTGTGACATCTAGGTGTACTGGATTCAAGTTAAATATAGCTTTTAAAAACAAGTGATCTGAAAATTCGATTGGTAAAATGCGAAAAGTAGGCTGACGCATATTTTGGGACACAAATATATGATCTATGGTTGATGAAAAATGCCTTCTCCAGTATGTATATGGAGGCCCCTGTGATTGGTATTGTGCACAATCTATCAAACTACCTAAGTTTACACATTTTTTAAGGCCTTAGAGTCACAAAAAGTTTTATTTTCTCCTTTTTGCTTTTTCTGTGGTAAATCACAATTAAAATCTGCCTCTAATATTAAGAAGGAAAATATATGTAAATATGGTTGTACTTGGGCTAATACAGCCATTCTGTCAGCTTTTGTCTGAGACCCATACACATTTATTAATCTAACTGGTGTCTGATACCAGTACCCATCTTAAATAAATAATCCACCTGGAATTAAGTCTATGAGTTTTAATAGTTTGAAGAAATGAGAAGTAAAAACTATCCCTACACCATCTGCTTTGTCAGGCCCAAAGGACCAGTAAGATGCTTCCTTTCTGTATTCTGCCTTGAAACATCTTAACTGATCAGCCATGTACATCCAGGTTTCCTGCAAAAAAAAAACAATGTTAATAGTAGAATCCAACAAATATTGAAAACATCCTTGTCTTTTCTCTTGATTTAGTAAGCTATGGCAATTGCAGGACCCTGAAACCAATGTCTGCATGAAAAATCATTTATTTTAAGGGCCTTTTCCTCTTTTTCTTTTTCTTCCCTTAGTACTCTATGGTGTCCCCCCATTCCTATGTGGTAGCATTATCTAATTCTACTACTTCCATGTCAGAGTCAGGATCTCTAGTATTCAGAATAGAAAAGGGATTAGTTGCCTCAAAGTTTGGGGGTTCTGAGGGGAAGGAGAAAGTTTAGAGTTCCTAGTCACTCTTTTCTTCATGGGAAGCCCAACAGTCCTCCCCATACTCAGGGCAATCTTTATTTCTGTTTTTTCCTCCAGGACATCTATATAACATACAGGTGGAAAATCCCAACAGGAAACATAGAAACATAGCATAGAATTTGATGGCAAATAAGGACTTCTTGGCCCACCCAGTCTGCCCATTTCCCTATCTAGTGGAAAAGCTGCAGATCCTAGTTAAGCAACAGCCTACTTCTTCCTACCCCTACCCTCTAGAATTGCCTTATGACTGTCACATGCATTCTTGAATTACACCACTGTTTTTGACTCCACAACCTCCTCAGGAAGGCCATTCCATGCATCCATAACCCTCTCTGTGAAAAATACTTCCTTACATTACCTCTGAGCCATTGCCCTCTATTTTCAAATTGTGCCCCCTTGTTCTTGCACACCTCTTTTTCTGAAAGATACTACCCTCTTGGACTTTGTTGATTCCCTTGAGGTACTTGAAAGTTTGTATCATGTCCCCCCTCTCCCTCCTTTCCTCGAGGCTATACATATTAAACTTCTTAAGTCTTTCTTCATATGTCTTCTGGTACAGACCCTGCACCATTTTAGTTGCCCTCCTCTGGACTGCCTCCATCCTGTCTATGTATTTGCAGAGATTGGGTCTCCAGAACTGCACGCAGCACTCCAGATGGGGTCTCACCAGCTGTCTGTACAGAGGGAAAACAACTTCCTGTTTTCTACTGTTGATGCCTCTCTCCCTATACCTCCCAGTAGCCCCCCAGCCTTCCATACTGCCCTCTCACATTGCTTGCCCACCTTTAGGTAATCTGATATGACTACCCCCATGTCTCTTTCCTTTTTTGTCATTGTTATTATCTCACCCCCCCCATTGCGTACTCTTCCCCGGGGTTTTTTTCCCAGGTGCATTACATTGCACTTCTTAGCATTGAATCTAAGCTGCTATACATTTGACCATTCTTCCAACCTTGTCAATCCATTCTCATCCTTTCCACCCACCTTGTGTATCAACTATGTTACAGATCTTTGTCTCTTCTGCATAGAGACATGCTTTTCCTTCCAGTCCCTCTGCAATGTTGCTTATAAAGACTTTGAAGAGGACCAGTCATAGTGCTGAACCCTGTAGTACCCCACTAGTAACCCTCCTTCTTCAGAGTGGACTCCGTTTACCATTACCCTCTGAGTCCTGTTCTCCAGCCAATTCTTTACCCAGGCTACCATCTTGGGACCCACTCCCAGGTTGGCTAACTTGTATATTAATCTTTTGTGTGGGACTGTGTCAAATGTCTTGCTAATGTCTAGGAAGGCCATGTCCATGGCCCTTCCCTGATCTGCTACTTTGGTCACCCAGTCAAAGAAATCTATTAGATTTGTCTGACATGACCTTCCCGCTGTGAATCCATGCTGCCTTGAGTCTGCGCCCCTCTGGCCTCTAGGTATTTAACAAGTCTTTCCTTCAGAAGTGATTCCATCATTTTCCCTATCACTGAAGTTAAACTAACAGGTCTGCAGTTTCCTGATTCTACACTGGTCCCACTTTTGTGAAGTGGAATAACATCTGCCCTCCTCCAGTCCTCAGATACTACCCCATCCTCCCATGATTTGTTAAAGATGCTAGTCAGTGGTGTCGCTAGTTCTACCCTTAGTTCTTTTAGAATTCTGGGATGAATCTGATCAGGACCCATTGCTTTGTCCACCTTCAGTTTTAAGAGTTCTTTCAGAACCCTTTCTTCTATGAATGGGCTGGTATCAACCCTTGTATCCAGAGTGTTTCTATTGTTTGGTTTATGTACCTCACCCTTTTCATTTGTGAATACTGAGCAAAAATATTTGTTTAGTATCTCTGTCTTTTCAGTCAGCCTCTGACCACCCCTCCTCTTTGTTAAGCCTCACTCCCTTGATCTTCCTTCACTCCCTGATGTACCTATAAAAGGTTTTATCCCCTTCTTAACTGAGTTGGCTATCTTTTCCTTGTTTTGTGCCTTCGCTGTTCTGACTGCCTTCCTAGCTTCCTTTTGCTTTAACTGCTACAATTCTCTGTCCTGCTCCTACTGTGATTCCTAACACTTCCTGAATGCTTTATTTTTCTCTCTTACCTTCCCTTTCACCTTCTTTGAGAACCATAGTGGTTTCTTACATCTCTTTCAGATTTGATGATGTGATTAATAGCTTCACCCTTGTCAGCCAACCCCTTCTGACAGTCTTTCTGTTTTTCTTCTTCCACTATCTCTTTGGGCTCCTCTCCAACATGTTTGGGTGAGGATGGGGTTCTTAAAGCAATTGTACTTACTGATATAATGTTTTCATTGGGTTTACCCAAATCTTGTATTACTGGATTTAAGGCCTCTTCCTGAGCCTTTTGAATCAGAAGCTCTGGACTGGTTACCAAAGCCTTATTTTTTTGCAGCCTAAGGACAGTCAGGGAAAACATGCCCTGTCTCCTCACATAGATCACATTTGGTCAAATGTACACATTGCATAGCTATATGACCCACCCCTCCACAATTATCACATCTTGGTGTAGCACATATGCTGGAGAGGTGGGTCCTGGATCCACATTTATAACAATCCCGGGGTTGCCCCAAGTAAAAATAGACTTCCCTGTCTCTTCCCACCATGAACAAATTCTGAACGTGTTCAATAATATTATCTGTCTGCTGCAATTTAGCTTTCTATTTCCATCCTCCCATCCAGAATAGTTTAGAATCTAACATATCTTCAGGTTCACCCAATACCTTGCACTTCTGAAACAACCAAAAAGTGATGTCCTCAACATTGGTTCCTTCATTACAGAACATCATGGTAACAAATCTGATTAGTGGTTTAGTCAGGGGGATAAAAAAATGGGGACCAAAGTAGAGAAAGTTTTACAGCATTATGTCTCTGTCAAAGTAACTCTTCCCCCAAGATGTTAATAAAAGCATATACTTCTTTGGGGGAAAATTTGAGATAGTCTTTTAAAAGCATTTTTCCCACAAACTGATGGTCTGGTCGTATTTCAAGTCCACCTTTATACCTGATCCTGACTGCATTTCTCCATGGTGCAGTTTCCTTCTTAGATTTATTAAATAAGTCAGATAATAAGGGTTTCTGAGGTGGCACATACTGGTCATTATTTAACATAGTTGGTACTGCTTATGATACATTAAGTTCTTGTCTGGGTTCAATTGTCTACAGACCACTTCCTATGGGTGGGGGAGGATTATTTATCCCTGAACCAGCATCAGGGTGTGCTAGATCTTTGACCATTGCTACAATCTCAGCACTATTGAGGCTTCCATTTCTTGAGGAATTAAATCTTGTATTTGCATCTTCTGACCCTGTTTCTTCCCCTCAGGATGTCATTAAGGGGTTTGTGTTAAAAGCGAGTCTTACCACTTAGGATCAGGAAGCCATTGACCTGACTGCATTTTTTTTTCTTTCCTGATTCTTGCAGTGCTTTTTCTGGTGACCATTGGGCAAAGGGATAACCTACCTGTATGTTTTATCACTGTGTATAGCAAAAGCCTGCTATATTGCTGCCATGTTGAAAAGGCCCAACCTCAGACCTCCTTGCTCCAAGATCATTTTTTTTGGATTTAAGCAAAATATTCAACCCTATTTTCCTGTTTGCCAATGTCACTGCAGCCCTTTTACGTTTGCTTTCTTATTTACACCCTGTTTTTGAACTTAGTGCAGAAAAGGAAAAAATAGTATCATCTTGTTGCCCATGCATGCTTGTCTGATACTGTATATATCACTTTGTCCCCTTCCTGACTCCCCTGTTCCATCTGAGAAACATCCATTGTCTGCTGTAATGATGACTGGTTTCTTCAATCACCAACATCGTTTTGTTTCTCCTCACATGATAAAACTTTTTCAACAGATATCCATATGATTTTAGACAAATTTTGTAAGTCACTACATTCCGTTTTCTGCTGGATAGAAGCCTGAATAAGTAGGCCTGCAATATCTGTTACTGTCACAATTTTCTCTTTAACCT
The DNA here is from genome assembly GCA_016271365.2 of Neoceratodus forsteri. Taxonomy (NCBI): domain Eukaryota; kingdom Metazoa; phylum Chordata; order Ceratodontiformes; family Ceratodontidae; genus Neoceratodus; species Neoceratodus forsteri. The sequence goes on from CM028129.1 coordinate 1,027,711,160, forward strand.
CATACTGTGGATCTCAGCATATGCCCAAGTCATTTCTGCTGGCTGTTGCTTCATGCATTAAGTCTGTGTGTTTGTACAAAAAGCTCCTTCTGTACCTGTGAATCAGGATTTTCGGCCTCCTACTTTGATGCTAGTGCATCACAGCTGTCATCAGGGCCATACTCCTTGCCAGGAAGTGGAGCCTGCAGTAGCTTTAACATTTTAGCCTGTAAATTTGCTTTCTGTGCTGCAAATTGTTGCTCCACTATAGCCAATAATTTTTTGAATTCTCCACATCTTTCCTCTGTATTCCTTGTCTTATTTCCAACAACACCATCCATAGTAGGCTCATCGGTAATCGTTGTTAAATCTTCAAGTGATACAAAAATATCTTCTCCAGAATCCTTTTTCTGAACATCTTTTCCAGTATTTAATACCTGCTTAGCCTTATCCACAGCAAGGTCAGGGGACAAGGCCTGATCCCCTGCCTCAGTAGCATCCATCCTTTCCAGGCCTCTAGTAAAATAAAGATTGGGGAGGAGGCCCTCTCCCCAATCTCCCTCAGTTCCAAACTCACCTCTGAGGCCGGGAGATCAGAAGGCTGTGGATTCCATCCCCACACCAGGTACTTGGGTTAATATCCCAATACTGACACTGTAGTACAGCATAAGGGGGGGTGCTGCACTCCTGAGGTGCATCTTTTGGATGAGGCATTAAACCAAGGTCCCATCTGCTTCTTCTGGTGGTAGTTCAGGTGAATGTTAAAGATCCCGTAACACTTCTCGAAAAGAGTAGGGGAATTTTAATATCACTCAAAAGAAAATTACATAGATAATAGTGTTGCATCCCACTAAATCATAATACAAAAAAAGAGTAAACATAAATGCATATTTTGTCATATATTATTACAGCTATGTAAAATAACAACCATATAAACCCCCCAAACTATTAGCTAAAGCTAAAGACCAGACCCCCCTCTAAAAATGAGGGGTTTATTATAATTTAAAAGACAATTACATCCATAATAGTGTTACTTCACACTACTTCATAATACAAAGAGAATCATAAATAGGTATTTTTTTCTTTCAGTTGTTTAACCAGGAGTGGCACACTAAGCTGAAAGCTTGTTTACAGGTGCAACCTGGGAGCACAGGGAAGTTAAGTGACTTGCTCAGGGTCACACAGTATGCAAGTAGGGACTGTGGGATTCAAATCCAGGTCTCCAGATTTGCAGCTCAGAGCCTTAAACCACTGTGCTATACTGCCTGTAAATTCACTTTCTGTGCTGCAAATTGTTGCTCCACTATAGCCAATAATTTTTTGAATTCTCCGCATCTTTCCTCCGTAATCCTTGTCTTATTCCCACTAAATAGAAAAATCCAAAATTCATACCTGCCATCATACATTAACACAGCAATATAAAATAACATCCATATAACCCCAGAACCTATTAGCTAAATCTGAGAATACCACAGCCCCCGCTAAGAGAGTAGGGGAATTATTATTTGGACCATGAAAAACCAAAATAGATAGACATGAATATTGCAACATATGAACTCATGATAAGAGATTCCAAAATCATAAATAAATAAATCCCCAACTCCCCACCTCCCATTAGAGCAGTAGGGTTTTCTTTTTGTTTGTTTGTTTTTTTAAACAGAAATATATACAAAATAATGTTTCCCCATACAAAATCACAATACAAAAAAGAGTAAACATAAATAAGTATTTCATCATACATTAATACTTCAAAGCAACTTAGCATGAATATAACCCTAAAACCTAACAGCTAAGCTAAAGACAAGCCCCTCCCTCTTAAAAGGTAGGTGAATTCTTAATCCTATCTTAAGAAAAGACTACAAGCAAATCAGTATTTCTTCATATGAAACATAAAGGGAGAAGGATGGACACATATAAATATTACTTCCTAAATACTGTGAGCATACCCTTTCCTATTCCCCACTGGATGAGTAGGGGAATTTGTATCCTAGCTTCCTGCTAGCAAAGATGGCAACCAATGTGGATTTCACACAAACTAATAAACAAATATAACTGGAAACCTCAGATAGGTAAAACCTGCATATATGGTGAAATTATGTTGCCACTAAATAGGAAACCCCAAAAATCAACCATGAAACTTAAAAAGTAGGCCCCTCCCTTTCCACGAATAAAGTAGGGGGTACCTCACTTACAGTAACATAGTTTATAGAAATCATAACCAGTCTAGTGACACCCAGCATGATTGAAATATGCTGGGTGGAACTATGCTAGAGTCTTGCTCACTTTGCTGTTTAAATGAATTCTCCACCATGTGAAATAATTCATCAGATGTAAACAGTAGTTGCTGTATTGTCAACCTGCAATGCTCATACAATACATAGAATTTAAAACATACTAAAAATAATCACAGTGTTGCTCTATCGTGTGTAGTCCACAGAAAGGGTAGTATACCTAAACATAGTATTTCTATTGTTATATTATAAAAGGCAGAAGTGGGCCAAAAACTCTGCACAAAGGGGCAATCTAAAAATAGGGGTTCAATAGTTTCCACCCTAATAGGACATGTCTCTCTAGGACAGTACCATTCTGTCATTTGTTTATGCTTCAGGTTTCCCGTCACATTCAGTTTTCCATGAGGAAAGCCATAGAACATCTCACATATAATGTGGGATTCTTGGTGAAACCAACATTTTACCCATGAGAAGTTTATCTTGTAGGGGATAATTAACAAAGTGCTTCATGAATTCTTGAAGTACCTGTTCTAACATGTGGACCGAAGGTAAATCTCCTATTGCAAAAAAATATCATCCACATGTGCAATACATTTTATCTCTGTATCAGTACTTGAAAAGGACACTCCCTGTATACCAATAGTGTCCTGTACCCTACATATTAAAAAATCTAATGTGAACATGTATAATAAAGGGCTTATGGGGCATCCCTGTCTAACCCCTCATTTAACTCCACATTTCAAACCTAACCACCCATTGCAATATTTATTTATTTATTTTTTTTATTTTAGTCTTTGGTAACCAGGTAAGGCCCACTAGGCACAAGTGCCTGTTTTCAGGGGTGACCTGGGAGCACTGGGCGGTTAAGTGACTTGCTCAGAGTCACACAGTATGCAAGTGGAGGTTGTGAAAATCAAACTCAGGTCTGGTCTGCTGGATGTATCAAGCTCATTAACACCTCATTCCTTTAACTTCTAGGTTATACTGCCAGCTGTCTGGGCTGAGGCCCTAGTGTAACAATGCTTTACCCAATTAAAAAAAGACTCTAAGTATCCCATATCTTCCTAGGCAGTCCCAAAGGTACTCATGATTTAACTTATCAAAAGCTTTATCCTGGTCAAGGCTGATGAGGACCCCCATGAGTTCCCCAGTAGCCCCTCTCTGCAATATTTCCCAAAGCAGGATAAGTCCATCTGATATCTTTCTATCTGGTATAGAGTACATTTAAGAAGGGTGAATTATCAAATAGGCACTTAGCATCAGCTGACTGTTTAGTAATTTTGTTAAAAGTTTAAAATTAGCATTAAGTAGAGTTATTGGGTGCCAGTTTTTGAGGTCTGACCCATCCCCTTTTTTGAACATAAACAAGACCAGGCCTTCTGTCATAATGTCTGGGAGTATCCCTGAATCCAGTACTTCTTGCAACATTGCTTTGAATTCCTGCAAGAATACTGAAAAAATTATTTTATACAGTTCATATGGGATCCCATCCTTTCTGGGGGCCATGCCATTTTTTGACTTTGCATAAACCGCATAGAGTTATAGATTTGTAATATGTGCCACTAGCATGTCTTGGATCTCTGAAGAACCTTGTGATAGTCTGCACTAGTCCAACCAAAGTCTGTGTATACTGGTTTCAGAGCCAGAATGAGCAAATAAAGTTTTAATGTGCTCATCCAGTGCTTGAAGGATGTCATCCTTAGATGTACATGACTTCACCTGTGCATCCCTTACTATGGCCATATGTTTCTGAAGTCTCTGTTGGGCACATAAATAGTATGGATTAATAAAAAACTTCTTTCCTTGTGACCCAAACATTCTCTCCTGTTCAAGAGATTTTAATCTATTATATTGTGCATCATTCAGGTGTTTTCTCACTTTCTCCAGGACAGGAAGCACAGCCTTATTGCCCTGCACTGCCTGAGACAGCAGATCTTGGAATTCCTCCCAATGCCTCTAATAAGTGTTAGTCTTGTGTTTCCCATTTATTTTACCTATGATTTGAAAGTAATGTTTAATAGCTTTCTTTGTATCCTCCCACCAATCTCTATACATATCATATAGGCATAAAACTGATTTGTAAGCTTCGAGTAAAGCCATCAGACCTTCTTCCACAATTGGAAGTGTTAATAATTCTAAGTTTAGCCTCCAGTACTCTGGGCCATGGTGCATTTTCCTATGACTTGCCATAGTAACTTGTATAACTGTGTGGTCTGAGGGTGCTACCGGTTGCATTCTAGTATCTACTACCTCTAGAGAGTCAGATAGAAACCAAAGATCTATTCTGGTTGCTTTGATACTGTGGAAAAAAGTTTTTCTTTGGTTCCCTGATAATACTAACACATCAATCATGTCATTTTGGTATAATAAATCATTTAAACAGTTGGTATCACAATATATTTTAATAGTCTTCATCCCTTTATCAGTCTTATACCTGCTGCAGTTCAAATCCCTTCCCTGAAACACATATTTACAGTAGATGCAAATAAAAATGGCTGTATGTTTCTAAACAAATCAATCCTTGCTGATTTTGTTTGTGGTGCATAGACATTTATAAATCGGCATTGCAATCTACACAAAATTATATCTAGCATCAACACTGCCAGGATAAATATCCACAATTTTTACTAGCTGGGTGGTTGGGTTGTTAAGGCAAATCCTCACCCCACTACACAATTCTTCCCCTATGGACCTGTATGCTAGACCTCATCTCCATCCTGCTGAGGCCTGTTCCATATCGGCCTTCATGTGTAGCTGGATATGTTGTAAAAATGCCACAGCTTCATCTTCCTCCTCAAATAAAGAATATATCAATAATCTCTTTCTATCTAACTGAATACTGTTCACATTTAATGATGCCACCGTAATGTGATATATCCCAGTCATAAACAGTAAACCATACCACCCACCAGTAAGCATTTTTCTAACTATACCATAAACTCACAACCCCATCTTTATTTCTTCATCACCCATTTTATCAAACCCAATTGACACTTTTCCTTTTTTGCTGAATCAGTGTCTTCTATTATTAGTTCTGCCTTGGAGACTCCTTCTGGCTGGGAGGATTGTACTAAGGTAGAGTCCAATTCAGTTCCTGCATCCTCCTGCAACACTGTATAAGAATTTTGCAAGGGGAGATTGGATACATCCCCTGACTTTTGCCCTGAATTCTTAATCCTCATACTCCTGTATCTGTTTGTGACCACAGTATACACTTCTTCTGGTGGTAGAGGAGGAGGCATAGATCCAGAGGCCTTAGGCTATCCTTCAGATGAAGTGTAGGTTCCTATTGCCACAGAATCCTCAGTGGGTTCCCCTGTCTCCTAGGTGTCCAGAGTTCCCCCAATGTCAGGTATCTCTTCTTGAACTACAGTGGATGTTTCCAGTGGTCACCCTTGGGGGGTGGGGGCCTCTGATGCTGAGCTGCCTTAATGGCTGTATTAATGTAGAAGTCTTGGATGCAACAATCTCCACTTGTTTTATTTTGTGCCACCCATGGACAATCTGTTAAAGCATGATTTTCTTTACATAAGGAGCACTTGGGGGGTGGTGGCAATCCATCATCAGGTGTCCCAATTCCCCACATTGCACACATTTAATGGCATCACAGGTTCTGATGAGGTGTCTGTCAGAACCACACTTATAACAGTGATGAGGTTGGCCAGGATAAAAGATAAAACCTTTGTCTCATTCCAAATAAAAACAACTGGGGAGATGTCGTAGCCCCTCCTCAGTTTGTGTCAGATTTATTTTGTACCTCCAGCTCCCATTACAAAAGCCCTCCAAATCATGGATGGGCTCTGGATTACCTTGCATTTTGCATTTCTTCTCAAGCCAGTAGGATATATCTCCCATGTTCACCCCTTTGTTTCGGAACAGGACAGTTATAACTTTAAAGGATTGTTTCATGAGGGGTATAGCTTGAAAGTGAGACCATGCCGGGTTTGTTTTTAACAGTGCATACTTCATCCAAAATCTGTATAGCAGATCTGGAGATTGAAACCTTAATATTGCATGTGTTATCCCCTGGAGTGTGAATTAAGGCATTCACCTCATATGGGGAGAATCCCAACATTTGTTTTATTAAAACCCTCCCAAAATAAAACCGGTCAGGCATGTTGTCAATGAGGCCCATAAATCATAGCCTGGCAGCATTTCTGCATTTTGCCAAAGTCACAGGTTTATGGAATAGACTAGCAACTGTAGGTGCAGCCTCTGTCAAAATAGGTTGCCCAACCTCTGTATGTGGAGCTAAGATTTGGGCAGAGTTTTGCTGATGAAGTGCTAGGTCATCCCCCATAGCAGTCACCTCAAGGGCATTTTCCTGCAAAGGGTTTCCAATAGGAGAATAAGATACAGGACTAACCTGCTCTGCAGATGCCTGCAGTGGATCAAGCTGGATAGATTTATTCATCATTTGGTCTGCTGCATTCATATTATGCTGGGATACCTTTTGAGAGCAAGAGTTCTGCACCTCTGTTACAATTGAGAGTATAGTCTCTACCCCTTTGGTGATTTGGGGGGTTACTTCCTTCCTCTCATGTGTTTCCCACTCCAGATATCCCTGGCAGAGGTATTTTGAGGTCAGACAGCCACTCCCTTGTATTTGATCGTATCCAGCCTGCACTCTCTAGGGCTGATTTGTGAGACTACACCAGCTGAGAATCGCCAGCCTGTGGAATCGGGGTCTGAGGCAGAGAGCCTTCTGATGCAGAAAGCTTGGCATCAGTTGCAGTAAACAACTTAGTCAAAGTACCTTGAGTTTGCTGTGGGAGAATCGACCTCTGGCCTTTTTCTTTTTTTCAATTCCTCGGCCACTGCTATTTGGGCCCATTTGAAATCATCAGCCACTTTCTCTAAAAGTCGGTGCTTTTCCTGTAGTTGATTCCATTTCCCCTCAGCAGTATCCATTTGTGTGTGTACAGTAGGAACCTCTGCTACACCCAAGGGTGGTTCAGAGCGGTTGGATTCTGAATCCTCCATCAAAAAAAAAACACTCTAGGAAGACCTTCTGGTGTCTTTTGTTTTCTGGTGCAAACCACACTGTCGGACATCCATTCATTCTGAGATGGGGTTGATGCACTTAGTTGGCCAACTCTAGGGTGCATACCAGCTGTACCATTCCCCATGCTGTGGTTGTATTGCTGCAGGCAAGGCATCTCCCATCCTCCTCCACTGTCTTGCTCCATCTGACTGGACTCACACACACTCTTGGCTCCACAGTGCCACCTGCGAAAAGAGTAGGCGAATTTACCCAGTGCCCTGGCCAAATGTCTCCGCTCACTAAATATACCAACAAAAGCTTAATCTGGTTCATGGTCAGTTGGCATTCATCTGTATCTCCCTCCCCTGGGTCATGCCTGAAAATAGGCAGAATTTTTCTACTGCACTTCCCCAGTCAACAAAAAATAAATAAATAAAGGCTCATAGTGGACCAAGACATGCTACAGATGACAAGACCTACCCAGATTTTCATCAAGCTTGTAAAAAAGCATGAAGGTCTTGATGCTTCAAATTACAAGTAAATGATACATTGTATAAGCAGATAATTTCATAATCATTTAGGCACAATCATAGTAGACACAATTGAAAATCTAAACATCACAGCATTTTTCTAACCTTTAGGTTTGTACTAAGTCTTGAATACAATAGTAAAATCTAAACTTAAAACATAGTAAAAACACTCATGCCTTACAACTATAATTAATGCCCATGAGAAGAACCATACTTTTAGAAATTATGCATATTTTTGTGTTACAGAATTGACAGACTGAAATATTGCTGGCAATGTGACTTCCCTGAGCACACCTTTTATACAGCAAAATGCAAGAATATTAGTGAGATGGTGTTTGTTCACACACTGTCAACAAGTACTCTTATTGACAGATTCCCTTATCAACCAGAGGCAGGAACAGAAACAGATAATACAGAGACCACTCAGAGTGAAGCAGAGTGAATTCATCCTAAACCACAAGCTGATCTGTCATCTCATAGATCAACAGCAAGTCCACCAACTTCTGATGTACATTTAACTAGGACTCTGTACAATGCCACATTGATCATCAAGAGCACATTACATGACAGTCCTGGAATGAGTTGTCCCTGGCCACCAACATCAATAGATTTGACTGTTAATGCTGCAAAATCGGTCGTGCCACTTGAACCTTACAGTTTGATTATCTGGATTTTTGGAGCTGCAGAGGCACCAACACTGGCTGGATATGTTGGTCTTCCAGATGATGTAGACCTGAAACTGATATCACTTTGCCAAGACATTGTTTACTTTGCATCCAAGGGTCAGAAACAGACACATAAAACCCTTTATCTTGGATTGACAATCCGACACTTGACAGGATCATCTCAAGTGATCTCCATACTAAACAAACTGGGACATTGTGCATCTTTGAATACAGTGATTAGCCATGACACAAGCCTTTCTCAGTTATAGCTTGTTAAAGGTTCTGATAAGGTTCCACTGTGCTTCATAAAGAAGACTCCAACAGTTCTAGTCTGGGAAAAGAAACCCTATCCGGGTGTGGCACCACCTACCATACAAATGGAATAATGCTGCAGAACAACATCACTGAATCTACCCTTCCAGGCAGCGTGCCACTGTCAAAAGGAGTATGTTCTCTTAAAGCACCACCTAGTTTTGTGATAGAGTAGCACCATCAGTGCAAAAGGCAAGGTCCACAAAACCTGAGTCATGATGCACAGCACGGGGTCACAATGTTGCAAGACATTATGCTGAAGCAATATACCGCACTGCCAGTACAGCATGATATATTGCCAGGAGCATAAGTCTGTGTTTTGTAGGGGCTCTGTCCCCCACATACCCCAATATGGAGGGTTGCATCCTTGAACCCCCCCAAATAAAATAATCAACATGGGGGGTTGGACACTTACTTCACACAAAGTGCGAATAAAAGAAAAATCACTTGCATCTGGGACTGGGATTCAATACCTGGTCAACAGATGCAACACCTCCATTGCTGCTCATGGCTCATCCCATTGAGCCACAACAGTTGCTGAGCAGACCCTCCTCCAACCAGAGGACTTATTCTCTGTAAAGGAAAAGAGACAGGGTGCATAACCACTCATAGATACTTTAGCAGTTTTGCACCCTGTCACTATTCCCACCCATGCTGTCTCTGATGTGTGGTTTTAGTGTGTGCCATTCTCTATATCTCAGACTGATCCTGTAGGATGATGCACGTGCCCCATTAGAGGCTGACAAGTGCAGACTGAACCTGGCACCACCACTTAGAACTGAAATGACATACATTTTTATGAAGGCTCTCAATGCTGACTCATGTACTGTACTTTTCCTGGCTGGACAGGTTTTCATACTGCTCTTCAATGTGATTGTACTCTTGAGAAGCCAGCTATCCATTAGCTTCTAGTCATTGAGGCATCACCAACAGAGGTGTCTACTGTCAACACTATTCTGAAACAAAGTATTGCTATAGCTGATCGGCTTGAACTTGAGCATGAAGTCTGGGTCTTTGACCAAGCAATTTATGTTAAAGAATAATAAACCCACTGGAAAGATTATGATGATACAAGATATTTGATAGGTGGCTTGGTAAATTCCATACCTGCATTTCATTTCTAAGTGTTCTTCGCAAAACATTTGGAGATGCAGGACTTTGTGATATCAAGTTGTCACCCAAGGATCAATCAATGGTGTTCTGAATGGTCACCATTGTAACTGGAGTATGAGAGCACACAAACTTCTATATGAAAGCATGAAATGTCTGAGATTCCAGACCTTCCTTAAATCGTTACCACTGGACAAAGCAGAAGAGTGACTAGAGGTCATCAAAAAAATCAAACTAGCATTCTCCATTGACTCGTTTGATGTTCCATGAACAGCTGATGAATTCACCAATGTGGTCATAAAATATGAAGACTTTGTCTGTTACCTGGATCTCACTGTAAAGGAGCTTCGGCTCAGTGGAGATATCCTTATTCATTTTTTGTATGAATAAAATTTTTTTACTACTACTTACTACTTGTCAAGAGAAAGAGCCAAGAGAACACAATATTTACATTCTGGAGCTCTTACATCTACGTGGAACAAATCTTGCTCCTTTTTGTGTGAGCAACCTGTGAGTCTGACAGGGAGTTGCACTTTTCAGTTATCCACTTTATGATGCCCTGGTTCTTCCCTTATGATTGGATAAAATATGCCAGGAATCTTCCATCATATTGGCTGGAAATGGTGAACCTGCCCATCGCACACCCAGAATGTTACACAGAACTCAGAGCTCAAGGAGAGTAGACAGTCCAATGTCAAAGTGTAGCATGGATTATCTTCAATCACATGTGACGAGGCAATTGAACAAAACTGCAATAAAGATTCAAAAACAAAAGGTGGCTTGACTGGATTGATGCAAAACTGTGCAGCAGTTTATTGTTGGATCTTTTCACAGCATGAGACGGCTGCTATAATCAGACAATGTGAAGTGATGGAGGGCATGACTACAGAGGTGTGCAAATGGAAAGATCTTGATAGCACACGAATTAGGAATGATAAACAGTCATAATGAGCATTCTGTTCACTACTGAATGCATGATAAATTCTTCTGATGCTCCTCAAGATAGACTAGCATGTTTAAGTGCAGGTCTTGTTGCTACCAGTGAGATTACAAATGACTTGCTAGCTGTTCAAGAGAATGGAGATATTGAACTGATGGACTTCTTGAACCAGTGACTGCTTACTGCTACTCAGCACATTTTTTCTCCCATCAACAGCCAGTAACTGAAATCATTCAGTGATCAAGTGAACAAAAATCAAAAGCAAAAGTAGCTGGCAAAGATGTGATTCTTCATAGTAACAAGAAACTCTTTGCAAGATGTCTTGTATTAGGCTAAAGCAGGAAAATTGATCTCAGGGAAATTTTGACCAACTCTTTGGGAGCAGTTTCCTACTGTCTTGCTAGTGCTGATGGTACTGGTAAAGACTAACAAATCAGCTCTGCTCGATCTTGTGCAATCCAAAGATGGAGACCGCCTTGTTGACCATATTCCAAAGAATGGTACAATAATCTTTGATGGAATAGCTTGTCACCCAAACACTACATGATGTTTCTTTAACATTTGGTGAGCTTGCAGACACAATTTTAGTGTACATGTTTAAACTTGCAACAAAGTACAAGTGTACTCATTTGGACATCATTGTCACAGATCAGTATACCAATGTGAGCATAAAAAATGTGGAACAGCCCCACCAACCAGGTGATTGCTCACAAACTATACAAATTTATGGAAAGGAGCAGAAAACCCCCGATCAGTGGAAAAAGCATCTTTCTGATGGCAACAATAAGGAAGCACTTCAGAAATTCTCATACAACATATGAAGGAATGCAGATTTGCAAGCTGTAGGCAAGGACATCACCCTCTAGATAGCCTTTGGAGAGGAGTGTCACTACCTGGCTGTTTAGGAGGGTTCAGTGACCATTGGTGCCGTTGATGAATTAAGATGTGACCATGAAGAATTGGCACGCATATATTTCTTCATTAGAAACATGCTGCCAAGGACTAACAGAAATGATAATTAGGAACCCAGATACAGAAGTTACAGTCCTAGGCATCAGTCTGAAGTCACAACTGCCAGTCAATTTGTATTTCTTCACTGGTGTTGGGAATGAAAACTGCTTTATTGATTTGGAGAAAGTCATTTCAGCTCTAGGCACAAAGGTATGTACATCCCTTATTGGACTCCACACATACACTGGATGTGATTCTATGAGTGCCTTCTATGGGAAGGGAAAGAGAAAGGCATTCACTGAGGCCTCTGAGAGTGAATAGTTCCTTGATGCTATCACAGACCTTGGGAAATACTTCACACTGCAAGACTCAACATTCCTTGTGCTTGAGAAATTTATGTGGCATCTGTGTGGCCAAGCATCATCACAGGATGTCAATGATGCCTAATACAAGGTGTTCTGCCTGAAATCATCTTCATTGCCTGAGCAGACCATGCCACAAACATGTGATGCTCTACACCAACATAGCAAGTGAGCAAATTACCAGGCTGCTGTAATTAGGCACCCTTTTGTTAACAGGATGAATGCTCCTTCCCTTGTTAGCTATGGATGGCATTTAGAAAACAGGGAGCTTGCCATTATTTGGATGACAAGATTTCCAGCACCATATAGTATTCTGCAAGCAGTACCTTGTACCTGCAAGCATGTGAAATGTCAAACAGCGAGATGTTCATGTCTTGCTGCTGGGCTATGCTGAACAGACTTGTGTTAAAGTCAGAAGTGTGAGAACATTGACAAAAAAGCTTCTGAACCTGTCATTCACAATGATGATATGTCCGATGAGAGTGACTTTGATGAGTAGGATGCCATGATTTTCAGCCTGGGAAATAAAAATGTATTTTCCATGGGAAATAATCATCAGTATCAGTACCAGTACAGTGCCAACAGCAAGACACATGAGTCAAAACAAATACTAGATTTGAATCAAAAAATTTAATATTGATTTATATCAATAATTATGTGAACTCATACCAATCCAGATAAGTTGTCACTTATAATTATTGAACAAATAAATCTCATACACTAGGGGATTCCAGTAAAAAGGTTTGTGTTTCATTTTTTTCACTGCTGTTACAGAGCAAAATATGCTCGCTATCAAGGAGAATAGTAATAGTTTAGGTATTTACATTGAAAAATGTATCAGATATATTACAGTTATTTCATATAGTTACACTGGAGTACAAACACTTCTTTTGAGGTTAAATGGTAAACTACTTCAGCCTATAGTGGAAAGCAAGTAGTGCCGAGAAAAACAAATCATGGGTATGGGGTATTACCTTGACCAATTATTACTACCAAAACACAGATATTGTAATTTATTGCACATTATCTGTTAGACTGATGATTGTAGAAAATGTTGATCCATAAAACTCCCCAGTAGGGCAAGACGTTTCAGTCCTTTTACACAATTTATTGACAATAAATACTTAAAATAAAAGATTTTTCACCCAAACTCTGGATGTGCCATGACAGAAAACTGCAGAATTTTTAGCACAGGTTATTGGCTATATCAATCTGTAGAGAGTAAGTAGTGCCACTGTTGCTGGAATGAAACTCATTTTCTAAGCACATATCTCAGTTCAGCATATGGCATAAATTTGTGAAAAAGGCTTTTAGCAACTTGAAAAAAAAACACATTTCCAGGTGATATATAAAAAATTGACATCAGAATCCAATAGTATGTTTCTCGATTAGTAGAACACGAGTGTTGGTTACTTCAGAAAACATCATTGTTTTCTGTTTTTTAACTTTGTTTGCCTCATTCAGAAAAAACAAGATGGTGGCAACATGAAAAAAGATTCCCCATTTATGACAAAGGATTTCCAATTTGCAACAAAGAATCCTTTTTAAGTGGGACATCTAACTTTTCCCATTGAAAATAATAGGACATTTTAAAAGTTAATAACTTTTGAACAGATCAATATTTCTTACTAAATCTTCAAAAGGCACATCTCTGACCCAAGACTTTTCTACTCTAAAAATTTTAGACCAAAATCCTAAACCATTTTTGCACAGCAGCATGACAAACAATTTTACTAAAAAATTTTAATTTTAACATTTTTGACACTCCTTATCTCCGCACTCACATATCTGACCAGACCAAAACATGCCACATCAAGAGATCTATAGCCCATGATGGCACATGCAAAATTGTATCCTAATCGATGAAATGATTATGAAGTTATTGAAGTTCAAAATGCCAAGTTTAACATAGAAGTGAAAGTAGAAACCTAACTATAGGGGTGTGACTGCGAACCTATAATACATATATATATATATATATATATATATATATATATATATATACACATATACACATACACATACACATATATATATGTATATATATATATATATATATATATATATATATATACATACACACACACACACACACACACACACACAAACACACATTCATACATTCCAATGTGAGTCTGAAAATGCAGGCCAACAGATGCCATTTCATACAATATTGATCCAAAGTTCAACAAGCGGAAGGTAAATTTTCATTGTTTTACCCTTGTAAAGCTGGAATAATTTTGGAGTCTGCCGACTTCATCTTCTTCAACCATGATCAGTTGTCTGACTTTATTAAAACTCAAATGTTTAAAGGTGCCAAGCAAGATTCATCATCTTCTTCTGATAAAAAAGGATTTCAGTATTCCCTTGTCATGTAATGAGAACTGAATAAACACAAGTGCAACAGCTTCAGCTCCAGCTCCTACATCAAAGTAAGTTGCTCTAAATCCATTCAAATGGGAAGACTGTAAAATAGCAAAACCAGCTTCTTTTCTTCTATTGAATTGTATGACTAAAATACCTTAGAATTGACAAGACTGCCTTGAAAGATATATGCAAATAACTTGGAAACTGAAAGTTTTACTGCTAGGCTGTGGAAGATTTGTTTTCTTTGTGAAGATCCTGAACTTTTTATGTTTCATGAAGCTTTTTTAATCCAGCTGTTCATTACATATTATCACTTTGTTTAAAATTCAGATTTATTTAAAGGCTTTAAATATTGGGGCTAAGTTAGACATTAGATGAGAAGTCGGTAAGACAACTTCCAACAATCTTTTCACATGTTAGTCTCAGGAAATGTTAAATGAATGTGTTTCATTCATTGAAATAATTTCTGATTGCTTTTCTTCATAATTCTTTTAATGGAGAAACATATCAACATAATTGGGGAACATGCTGTGTTATTTTGCTCGAGAAGCTTGGAAGTAGCAGAGTTTCTAAATTACTGAATAGAGATGGTAAATATTTTCAGTTTGTCTTCTGCTTAAGGTAAAAGTTTTTAAGAGCAGTTGACACCTTTAGGAAAACTTTGGAAAACATAATATTTAGACACAATTCAGCTTGTATGTCATATATAGTCTATGGATTTCTCCTCTCCATTATTTATTACTAAAGAAAGTCCCATGAAAACAAGATCTTTATCCCTCAGAGTTCATCTACCTTTACAGTTTAATTCCTGCTTCAAACCATACTGCTCTGTTGTAATATCACAGTCTGTTGCCATCGAAACAACTACAATATCACAAACAGAGTATTATGATATCAGGTTGGGAAGGAGCAATAGGAGCAGATGAACCCTCAAGGAACAACTATCCTGTTTTCCAGCATATGACCTCAGTAATAAATAATGGAGATAACAAATGCAGCGCTAATTAGAAATGTAAGCTGCTTCATGTTCAAATATTATGTTTTACAAAGTTTTTTTCTGGCAGCATCAGTGGCTCTTTAAGCTGCTACAAATCATTTTATTTCTGTTGTTCTTATACCCCTCATGATGCCTTCTCCACACTTTGAATGACTTGTTCTAAATTGCTGATATATATTTACTTTTGAGTAGTGTTTGTTTAATATAAAAATTCTGTCTTTTTGGATATCCAATAACGTGCAATATATGCAAATGTATGTATCCTCAATACATATTATATCATGAACATTTCAAAAATAAAATGTAAACAAACACAAAAAGGTGTCAGGCCATAAGCATTTTGAGAGTTTTTATGTAATTCACAAGAGATAGCTGCAGTAGCTTTTGGTGGTCACATACAGTCCACATCTCAGCCATGAGTGGGGCTAGGTTTACCTCACAAAGTTTAGATACATCCAGAGTATTTGTATGCCTAAGTGTGACAGTTTGTTGGGAGATCATTTCAGTTCCTGGTTCATGAAAGTGGAAGCTTTACATAAGAAATTTATGGGGAGGGCCTCTGTCTTTGTTTGGTTCACTCCAAATCCAGAGATGTGAATAAATGTATTCAAGAGGTACAGGAGAGGCTGGATAGAATTGTGGGAGTCCTTGAGGAGAACCAGAAATATCGTCCACATACACTACATCCAAAAGTCTTCATCACTCATATGAATGCCTTCTGTATTTTGAGCTTGCAGGATGGAGGCTTCTAGATGTTTCATTACAAGTACAAATATTAAGGGAGAAAGGGGGCAATCTTGCCTTGTTCCTTTATACAACAGAAAAGTGAAGGAGAGGACAGAGTTTGTGAGGACCTTGGTCATCAGGGCGGAGTAAAGGGTTTAGACCAAAGCCCACAAAAAGGTTCCAAAGCCTAAATGCAATACAACCTGGTTGAAATGACCAATTCTACTAAATTAAAGGCCTTCTCAAAATCAATGGTGACTCCCACAGCAGGGGTAGGGTATGTGTTGGCCCTATTAATGAAGTTCACCAAAGAGTGAATATGGCTGGAGTTAAGCCTGCCCCACATGAATCCCAGATGGGAGGGATCCACTAGGAGAGTATGGGACGTGATAGCCTTGGCAAAGATTTTGCTACCAATATTGATCAGTGAGATGGGTCAATAGCCTGCTGGGAGTGTAGGGTCTTTGCCCTTCTTTGGAAGGATAGCAATGGTTGCTTCCCTAGGAATGGGAGAGAGGGAGTTGAGATATTTTGCTTTTGAGTAAACCTTGCAGAGCACAGGGCAGAGTAGGGGGCAAAACATTTGAAACATTCAGCATGGAAACTATTTCTGCACAGAGATTTTCCAGAGCTGAGGGACTGCAGAGTCTGTTGGCTCTCTGGTACCAATAGAAGGACATGTACCAATTCAGCCTGTTCTTGAGAAAGCTTTGGGTGGGGGGGGCAGGAAGGCATCAATACTGTCCTGCTGGGGAGGATTGGGGATACTTACAGAGAGAAGTAGAAGGCCTTCATTATATCATTCATTTAGCCTGGTTGGTTTAAAGTGATCCCAAAGGAGCCCTGAAACCCTACAATATGTCTCTCTGCCTGCTTCTTGTGGAGAAGATAAAGCAGCACATTGCCTCCTTTCTCACCACCCTCCGAGTATTTGTGTTATAAAGATAGAATGGCAATCGCTGCCTTCCATGAAAGTAGGGTAATAATTTGTAGCTGAAGGTGAAGTATGTCACAGTGCAAGGGGGAATCTGAAATCAGTGTAGTCATGGCCTTATATTCTGCCTCCTTACTTGGAGATCCACTTCTAGGGTAACACACACTTTCTCCCTTTGTTGTCTCTGTTGAATCCCCCCCCCAAAACCATGCCTTCCTGGACCACGTGCTCTCGTCTCACCCACACTGTATCATTGTTGCAGGCATTCTTCTGGATGTCTTCATTGATCACTATCTATCCTACTGTGTCAGGAAAGAACATCCCCCTTAATCTTCCCCCAAATACTTTGATATAGACCTCTCAGGTCACTTGATACTGATGTCCTCCTAAATCACCTTGCTGCCTCTGATTGGTCCTCTGTCTAGTCATCCCTCAACACTGACACAGCCCTCTCACTCTTCACTGCCATTTTTAACAATACCTGGAATACTCACCCACCCCCATCTTAGAAAGTCCCGCCTTAAATGCTTCCACCACCCATTGATTACATCTGACCTCATCAATTTGTGCAAGTCCCAGGACCTTACTTGGGCATGTTACAAGTCCTCCCAAACCTTATCTGGCCTCCTATACTACAGGTCTTGCAAACACTACCGTGCAAAGTCCAATCTAAACTCCCTATAAAATTTTGGAAGGTTATCCACTCCCTATTCAATCCCCCAGCCCAGTCCATCCCCCCATCCTCTTGGTGGATGGCTTATTCATTGCCGATCCCTCCTTCCCTCCATTGCTGCTCATTTTAACAAATATTTCACAAATTGTGCACTACCCCATCATCAATCTCCTGATCACACTGGCTCTCCTACACCACAGTTGCCAGAAAGTTTCCACTTCCCTCTGGTTTCCCCCAAGGAAGTCTTCCTCACCCTGATGCCACTGAACCATTCCAAATCCAACCGTGATGAGTTGGATCTTAAAGCTCTACACCAGCCATTGCCCTCCCACTCTCTCACCTTCTGAGCCTCTCCTTTTCCTTCAGTGCTGTCCCTCAGGCCTGGTAACTTGCTAAGGTTCTGTCTCTGCACAAAGGGGGTGATCCCTCCTCCCTAGGCAACGTCAGGCCATTTTCACTCCCCCACTCTCTCTTGTAAAGGTTCAAGAGACAATTGTGTACTCTAGGCTTGCAAACTTCCTTGACTCTTCAAATTTCCTCTCACCTTTCCAGCCTGATTTTAGGAAGAATCACTCTGCTGTCTCATCCCTGCTGCATGTAACTGATTCTGTTCTCACTGGGATAGATCATCGCAGCCATATGCATTGATCTAGCCAAAGTTTTTGACTTGGTGTCCTGCTTGCACCTCCTGCACAAGCTTAACTCTGCTGATCTTTCAGCACCCACTGTAGTCTGGTTCTGTTCATGCCTTACAGCCCATTAACAGTCTGTTCAGGTGGGTGGTGTCTTGTCCCCCTTCCCTAACCAAATAGGGAACTCACAGGGCTCCATCCTGGGTCCAGTCCTATTCTCAATTTTCCAAAATGACCTCCCCTCTGCCTGTGTTCCTTTGCATATCCACATGTATGCAGAAAACACATTCAACTACACTTCTGGCCCTTCAACCTCAGCTGTGGAGGTTCTGCTCCAGCATGACATTCACTATGTGCTGTGCTGGTTCATGCCAATCAACTCAGGGTCAACATGAAGAAGACTGTATCTATGACCTTCAGCACCAACCAGAAACTGGCAATGCTCTCACCTTCCCCTGTCTTCTCCACCTTGGATGGTATACACCTGGAATTTGTCCCTGTCTTCAAGTGCTTTGGTGTGTGGCTAGATAGCAAGATAGATTTTTGTGTCCACAATGATATCTCCCATGCCAAACTTCACCCCATATTTGGCACCTTTTACCATAACAAGGACTGCCTCTCCCTCCAGGTCCGCTGGGAGCTGGTAACTAAAATGATCCTCCCACTTTTCAACTATGTGGATGTGGTCTATGGCCCCACTCCCTCTTTTCCCTTGCATGATTGGACACACTCTGCAATGCCTTCTGTTACTTTCCTACCAACTCTCCAGTTTGCACTCCCCTGATCCTTTCATTCCTTCCCCCACTACCTTTATGTCACCAGTCCCACTGTACCACCTTCATTGCCAAACATCTGTTCAGTTCCCTTCCAATCTACCTTTCCTCCCTTCTCTTCCCTGCTCTCTCCTCTTCCTATGCATGACACTCCAGGGATTCCCATACTTTCTCCACTGCACACACTCACTCATGTGCTAGGTGAGATGCTTTTTTCAATTGTCTTCCCTCCCTCTGGAACCTACTCCTCTCTTCCCTTTGTCTCTCCCCCTCACTCCATGCTGTTATATGCTTGCAAAGACATATCCCTGCTTTCCTCTGTACCTGTCATGCCCCTGACCCTTCTGACCTTTTTCTTGCAGTTTCTTCTGTCTACCCCACCTGCTTATGAGTCCCTAAATCAGAGCTAACTGTGCTCTTAGCTCTCAGTCTACTCTCTAATCAGCACAGTGCATAATTAATGCACTCTAGCAGACACTGTTCATTGTATCTATACAAGAATGCATGCACTGCTCATTTTATTCACTGCAAGATTCAATGCTATTGTTAATCCATGTGGTACTTCTCAATCACCTCAGTTGCACTGCCTATGTATGTTATATTTTGTACTTCAGATGTCTGCAATGCTGTTTACGTCTGTACTCCCATTCACCCATGTGCCCCTGGCATACAACTGGAAACAAGCCTTGACTCAGCATGCCTTTCTTGGTTACCAGTTTTTAAATAGATAAGCAGCATAACCAATAATCTTACCATGAACTGTGGCTTTATAGGCTTTCTACATTATTCTGGCAGACATCAATCCATTATCACTATCCAGGAGAAAACTGGGTATTTTTTTCTGGATCCACGGGAGAATATCTGGGTCCATGAGGGGAGCATGGTTCTGGGTGACCCCAGAGGAGGTGAACTAGGGGATGGTCTGAAATGATAAAGGGCATGATAGTGGCCTCTACTTGCACCTGAGGAGAGGGAGGGGGAGGTGAGCCAAAAGTCATTCCATCTATAAGTGCCATGTGTTGTGGAGTAGCATGAGTAGTCTCTATCCCTCAGGTGCAACAGGTACCATACGTCTCTAAGGGCTTGATCCTGCATAAGCATTTTTAGGGCTTGTGCTCCCTGTGGATGTGCCTTTCTGAGGTTGTGGCTCCTGTTTATTGATGGTTCTAAGGTGAGATTAAAGACTCTACCTAAGAGAATGGGTATCGAGGGGACAGTAAGCTGCACAAGCATCTGAGCTGTAGCATTAAAGAACTCTGGATGATACTCATGAAGGACACAAATATTCCTCATGAGGATAGGGCCTGTTGAGGTGTCCATGACAGCTAGTAGCCATTAGACATGGGAGTCCAGTACTACCTTTTGCACTGTCCATCGGACAGACTTATGGAAAAGGATGTAAACACTCATTTTCTTGACAGATACTGAGGAAGGAAGTTCAAATCTGACCCATTCTCTCTTGAATGTTATGGCTTCTGATAACTGTAGTTTTGTTTCCTGCAAGAAATCTATTTGGGAACATAGCCTCTTGAGATGTGACAATATCTGCTTTCTTTTAAACAGAAAATGAGGACCTGTCATGCTCCATGTATAACATAAAACATCCACCATCACAGTGGAAGTGGATGAATAGCTGGTCTGGATGGAGGACATGAATTTATAAACAGAAGAGGGTGAAACGGATGCACCAAGTACACCACCATGGCATTCTAGGAACCATAATCCCCTGTACTTGCTCAACATTTCACCAACATCAGGCTTCCTCTGGGGCCAGGATCTATCATAAATACTTAATTACAGTTTTAATTTCTAAAATAAAAAATATATTTTTACCACTAATTTTTTCAAAACAGTTTTGTTCACAAGTCAAACTAACATTGCATTTTTGTTGCACTTTCTATCACAATCTATGAACTACTTGCATTTTTGAAGCCCGATGTGGGTGAAACATTGGGCAAGCACAGGGGATTGTTGATTCTAAGAAATACTTTGAAAAATAAAAAAATCAGCTTTTAAGAAAATATTGAGTGGCAGGCTTTCTTCATTTTTTGAACACTGGATTATCGGTACTCCAGCCCCACAACAAACTGTATAACATATTAACAATAAGGGGACCCACATACTCTCTTCTGTTCTCACTAAATGGACTAGGTAACATAACGGGCGTTACATATACAGTAGGTGGAAGGGCTTCTGAACTTTTGGAAAAGATCTTCTGAAAGAGATCAGTCTCTGTTGGACATTAATCAATGGGTTATTCTGATGAAGCATTTCAGCACTTATAACACTACCGCATGAATATAACTTGATGTTGGCATTGTATTGCACATATTGATAATATATAAAGGGTGACTCTGATATTACTGTTAGTTGTTGTGCAATGGATAGTTTTGCAGAGATCAATACTAGTCTGAATACTAGACAAACTACATTTAGCTTCTCAGAAGCAGAACAGAAAATGTTATATTTAGCAATAGGAGCAGACAGTTATCTAGAGGTAGACACTAATAATAAAAAGCTACAATATAAACTGGAACAACTAAAGAAAAAAGATAATAAATTAGAGTGGCATGGTATAATCCTAAAAGAATATTTACATTACAAAAGGATACCTCGAGGTTTAAGAGTGCTGATAGACCCCAACCTTGGTGTGGAATCTAAAATCCTGGATGAAAGGGGGGAGAGCATTAGAAACAGATGCTCAGTGGACTTTATGTATGCTTTGATTGAGGCATCCATTGAAGGTAGAAGTCAGATTGCAGAAGAAATTAAAGTGCAGAATCTACTGAAATTAAAAACAGAAGAAGAACAGTTCAAAATATTCTTAGAGGAAGTGAAGCAAAGATTGCATACTTTTGAAGAAGAAGTAAAGAAAACAAAAATAAAAAAAATTCGAAAGGATACCAATGACTACAGACTAAATAGAGTATACAATTGGAAAATTACACCAAAATACAGAGAGCAAAGAAAAGAGACAGACTCTGACAGCTCTGGTAGTTATGCCACCAGGTCTGACAGAATCCTATACACTTATAAGCAACAAAAAGCTTTTTTAGAGCATGAGAACCCAGAAGAGGGTCCATCAAATATACAACCAGAAAACATACCACCCAGATACCACACCAGAGCACAGGGTCTAGTACAGGAAGATGCTTACTGCTATCTGAATCCAAGAGGTGGAGGGAGAGGAGGCAGAGGCAAAGGGAGAATCGGGGGTTGGAGGAGGGGGAGGGAATGGAGGATACCAGAATAAGAGAAGCTAGTGATCTTTAATTTAAGTAACTGAGAACTTACAGAAGTAGAAATGATGGTATTGAGCAAAGGATTGTCTTTCACACCATACCAACATCCAAATCACTTTGAATTAATGTCAGACTTACAAAAATTCTTTAGAAATGTTAGACTCAAGGAACAATTTCATCTAGAGGCCCTGCAAGATCCTATAGTCTGGAATATCAGAGCTGCCACAAAATAAAAAATCACAATACAACCCACCGAAAGGAAGAAACCATAATGTGGAGGTATTTGTTTCCTCTGTCAGTATGGATGTAAAGAAACTCTTTAAAAATGGAGGCTATCATGAACCCTCTTATAATCTTAGTAGACATGAATCGTAGGCCCTTAAAAATCTAGAAAGGTACACAAGTATAGTTATAAATGAAGCAGACAAAGGGACGGAATAGTGATCATGCCAAGGGGATAAATACATCAATATATGTAATGACTTAATCTCAGCACAAAAAAACTGAATTATTGCCAGGGGACCAAACACCATGGATGAAAGCTAGCATAAGAGAAATACTGGGTGAGGCAGTAGGCCTGAACCATCTTAAGCAATGGCAAAAAGATCTGTTAGAAATGCCACACCCTAAAGTACCAGTATTTTATGCAATTCCTAAAATGCACAAGAATGCAGAAAATCCCCCAGGAAGACCTATTGTCTCTGGCAATGATTCAATCCTGGAGCCACTTTCAGGTTTTGTCAACTATTTTGCACAACCCGTGGTCCCTACTAAGGAGAGCTACATCAAAGATACAGGTGATGTACTAAGGCTAATTCAACAAATTAATAATGAAGACAATGACATGAATTTCATTCTGTGTAGCATGGATGTGAAGGACCTCTATACATCAATTCCACACCAGGAGGGACTAGACAGTTTAGGAGTAGGATTACTTAGAAGTACAATAGAGGGTATGCCCTCATTAGTACACTACAGGAACTGTCAGGAATGGTTCTTTATGAGAACTATCTTAGATTTGATGGCAAATATTTCAGGCAGAAAAAAGGAACAGCGATGGATAGCATACTAGCATCTATGTGTCCAGTTCTATACATGGACCATTTTGAAGCACAATATATTCTCAGTCCCATGCAAGACCCATTTTTCAGATACTTTAAATGCTATAAATGTTACATAGATGACATTTTGATTTTCTGGGAGGGAACTATGGAGCAACTTGAGGAATTCCATCGTTACATGAATGCACTAACAGAAAACCTCAGATTCACCATGACTGCAAGCAGGGAGGAAGTTGCCTACTTAGATTTGACGATCTACAAACATAATGGTAACCTGAGCACAAAAATGTATAGAAAAGAAACAGAGAGAAATACACAGCTCCATGCTAGTAGTTTTCATCCAGAAAATCTACTTGAGAGTATTCCCTTCTCACAGATGTTACTGGTAAAATGCAACTGCAGCCAAAAAGAAATAAAAGCACATGAAAATAATACCATGGCAAACAGATTTCTATCCAGATGGTATAAAAACAAAGTAGTGCAGAAATATATAAATAAAGTAATACAAACAGAGGAGAGACAAGAGCAAACAGCAACACAAGAAATGAATATGATGGTATGTTCCCTAGGGTATTCAAATCTTACAAAACCCACTACAAACATCATTCAATCACATTGGGACATACTGCAGGCATCAGGAGTACCAGAGTTTAAATAGTTACCTATTATTGCTTATAAAAAGGTTCATACTCTTAAAGATAAACAAGTACATTCAGAACTAACATCCACAGCACTATCCAGAGGGCATCAGCTTCTTCTGGGACCCCTAGAACTGGCTATGTTCCAGTGTGGTCATTGTGCACACTGCAGAAATACCCCCCCAAAAAAAAACAGAAATTACCCACCCTAGTGGTAACAATAAATACCAGATTCAAGCACATATACAGTAATCTGTGACACAGACCATGTTATTTATATGCTAACTTCTCCATGCTCCAAAATATATGTGGGCAAAACCATTAGGCCCCTCAAACAGTGGATTAGTGAGCACAACAGCAGAATTCCCAACAAATATGAAAGCAGTCCTGTGGTAATGCATTTTGTCACCGGTAACCACACAGAGCATCTCTTAAATTCTGGGACATTGAAAAAAGTTGATGAGCCCTTGAGAGGAGGTGACTGGAATAAAATGCTTGAAAGAAGGGAAATGTACTGGATATTTATGTTGAATGCAACTGAAGACATACTAGGTATAAATGAGGATGAAAACTGAGCAGCCTGTTGGTGAAATCACAATACCAATTGACAGCCAATCCAAAAACAATACAAAAATAAGAAATAACTATAACAGATTACATTTATTTGAGAGTAATAGGTTAGTTACTAGTTACTTTTAAATAAATGTAATCATTTACAGTTACCTATTACTTTTGTATAAAAAGAAATAAGTAACTGTAACTGTAAGGTGTATTACTTTTTCTAGTACTTCTCCATTCTTGCTAGTGACTGTACAGAGCTTCCTGGAACAAGTTTCCAAAAGTAATAGAACGTAATAGAAAAAGTAACTAACCCAACATTTGATGATGTAAATGATATTTGAAAGACAACCCCCAGGGCCTACACTCCTTTTAATCCAGAATTGGGATATGTGTCTGTTTACAAAATGCTATAACTGTCTGAAGCAAGTGTAAGGTTTAAGGCCTATTCTCTTTTCAAACCTGAATTGGGGTATGTGTCTGCTTACAAAATGTTTTAACTGTAGGAAGCAAGTGTAAGGTTCTAGGCCTATACTCTTTTCATGCCTGAATTGGGGTATATGTCTGCTTATGAAATGTTTTCACTACCTAAAGCAGGTGTAAGGTTCAGAACCTACAGTCCTTTCAAGTCAGAATCAGGGTATGCTGTATGTCTGTTTACTAAATGTTTTAACTGTCAGAAGCAAGGGAAACACTCATATTCAGCAAACATATGGAAGAGTGTGGTAAACTGTCTATAGAGCATTTTGGCTTTTAGAGCTGTATAGCTGCAAATGGAACCAAGAGAGCAATATTTGTACAGATAGAACAGGAAAGTGTAAAGAACATATAAAATAAGTACAATGAACTTAGAAAAAAAAACTTAAGATGCATGAGTAAGTGAAAACATTGCATTACTTATAGCGGGCAACTAAATATATAATCAGAGATGGTTTTGTTATAAAAATGTAGGTTACTGTTAAATGAATCCTTAGCAATGAGAAATGTTCTTCTGATTATACATGAGATATAATGAAAAGGCAACATTTTCCTGATAAAAAGTAATAAGTTTAATACTGAAAATATTATGCTTACGTAGGAAAAACTAATCGGAAAAACTAATTTTGGAAACTGAGAAGATACATACCACTGGAAAATAATCAACTCCAGGATCACAGGTAATTAGATGGGTCAGTAACAATTAAATGCCTTGGGTGAAATTTAGTTGTAGATGGTTGTCATTCACAGCCTTGTTTTGATTAAAGTTGCAAATACTAATAATGAATTCAGTTTTTTTTACCATCATAAAGAAAAATGCAAGTAGTTCATAGATTGTGATAGGAAGTGCAACAAAAATGCAACATTGGTTTGACTTGGAAAACATTTTTTTAAAATTAATTGTAAAAATTGTTTTTTATTGTAGAAATTAAAACTGTAATTATGTATTTATGATAGATCCTGGCCCCTGAGGAAGCCCGACGTTGGTGAAACATTGGGAAAGCACAGGGGATTGTTGATTCTAAGAAATACTTTGAAAAATAAAAAAATCAGCTTTTAAGAAAATATTGAGTGGCTGTCTTTCTTCATTTTCTGAACATTGGATCATCCATACTCCAGCCCCACAACAAACTGTATAGCATATTAACAGGAAGGGAACCCAGAGACTCTCTTCTGTTCTCACATTCTAGGATCCACAACTGGTCATTGACAACATTTTATCAAATGACCAAATTGTGAAACTAGCAGGTCGACCACATTTTGCAGTCAGCTTCCAGTTTCGAAGGAAACTGAATGTTTCCTTGAGGGGGCTTCACCCCTGAACCCCTTACACAGGTTCCCCCACTGCAGAACCCCACTTAGGATTATCAACTCAAAGTTGAAGCTGATTTGGGTGGGGGTGCAGGACCCCGACAGACAGTGCCAAGTTCCAGCAGGTTCCCTATAGTGATGTGACACTGTAGTCACTGGAGGGGACCTTGCTGTTGAAAAGCCACTGTTGAGTGGGATTACTGACATTTTTTAGCTTGTCCCAAAGAAAGTCACCCAAGGAAGGGTTGGGTGGGCCCCAGGGAGCTGTATGGAAGATGTAAGGAATTAGCCCATTGAGTAGTGGGGCAATATATCAGAGTACAACACTAAGAACATTTAATTTCATTTTATTTCTTATACTGGAAAGGAAAATGATCTAAGATAGCCAGTTTTCACAAGTGACAATTGAGGAGAACATTAATGAAACAGCATTTGTGATTTAACACAGGAACAGGCAATGTACACAGGCAGGTAGTGCAAGGTATAAATTAGATGAAATAAATGATGTAGTGTTACATTGCATTTTGTCCAACATCAGCTATGGAGGCTAGCACTAAAGTAAGGAATGCTCATACCTGAGAAGAGATGGGAAGGCAGGAGGTTGTAGGGGCAATAGTCCTGAAGGACAGGGCTCTTTGTCCTGTAGTGAAGCAGCTAAGGGAAAGTTGGAATGTGAATTTAGATTGAGAGTGGGATCCTAGCTTGTTGAAGGAGTGGGGGAAGAGATTGGAAATACGGTGTGGGAACTTTGCCTAGGGCAACCTTGTGTAGGAACACCACTGACTTATGGGCAACGTAGTCCTCTAGGGAGAAGCATGAAGCAAAATTATACAGTTGGCAGTGATAGGTCCTATATGGCAGGCTGGTTAGGAAGCAGCAGATATTATTGTAGACTGTGTGCTCCTTGATAAAGGTTCCTGCAATAAGGTAGATCAGAGAGCCATAGTCAATGGGGAACAATAGGCTAATTGTGAGTAATTTCTTTGTCTCCTGGGTTAAGAACCTTTTGACCCTGTGAAGAGCTCCTATTCTCTGGGGTGCAGTTTTTGTCAGATGACTGATATGGGTGTCAAACTATAGTGTGCTGTCAAGGAATCTGCTTAGACATGTGTGACAAGCTCCACCATAGTGCCTTCCCACCTGAGGATGAGAAACAGGATCAGGACCACTTTTTTATGGCTCCCTGAGAAGACCATGAATCTTTTTTTGTCAGTGTTGAGGACCATCTTATTATCCAGGAAGCAATACTGAAGGTGACTGAAATTATGCTGAATGATTTTGATTAGAGTAGCCAGGTCCCTGCACAAGCTGAAGACAACAACATCATCATCAGCATAGAATAGGGTTTCAGTGAAAGGGCAGGCATTGGGGAGTGAGTTGAGGAAAAGAAAGAAAAATAAGGGACCAAGAATGGAGCCCTGATGGACCCCACAATTGATGGGGCAAAAGTCTAAGTGGATGTTATTAACTGCAATAATGTGCAGCCTGCCTGACAGGTAGTTATTGAACCAAACAATGACAGTGTGGGAGAAACTGAATGCAGAAAAGGTGCAGAGCAGCAAATCATGATCCACAAGGTTGAAGGCCTTGGTGAGCTCCACAAAAACTGCTGCAACAAATTTCCTGGACCCTAAGGCACGGTTCATGTAAACAGTGCATTTCACCAAGGCAGTGCATGGGGCAGAATCCATGTTGGGATCTGGACAGCAAGTCACACTGATGGAGGTAGGCAGTTGCCTGATCAAAGATTATCCTCTCAAAAACTTTCAAAATGGGGTGAGGAAGGAGATGGGGTGATAGTTGGAGGTGAGGTGTTTAGGCACATATTTGTTAAAGGGAATGATGGTGGCCATCTTCAATGATCTGGGGTATGCACCAGTGCATAGTGAGTGGTCAAAAATGTGAAAAATGGGGTATGCAAGTTTTTCACATGCCAATTTAAACAGATAGTAGTCAGTTCCAACAGTATCAGAGGCAGGGTTGGGATTGGAACATCTAATGTATTTGATAACCTGCCCCACAGACAGGTGTTTGAAGCAAAATATAGGTGTGGAGGATCCACATGATGTGATGGGCAAGTTTGGCAAAGAGAGGGCCTTGGGATGGATTTAATTATTTATCCTAGTCACTGGAAAAGTTATTAAAGAGGGAGGCAATAGCTTTGGGGTCACAGGTGACCACATCTTTGCCCTGCATTGCCCATGATTGGGTACTCTTAAATCTTCCAATGATATTGGTTATGTTGCGACAGGCTGAGATTAACATGGCTTATTAATATAGTGGCAGGGTTTAAAGGTCTGTACTGCCCCACAGCCAAGCTCGAGTACCACAAGCACCACTCAGAACTAAAATGTGCTTCATGGAAGTTGTGCTAAGTCAGAGGCAAGTAAGGAGAGAAGAAAAAGCAGTTTATTTGAACTTTAATTGGCAGTATTAAAGAAAACAATGTGCTTTGTATTTATAAACTGTAGATATTAAGTTGCTCTTCAGAACAACTCTTCTGCTGTTTTATCTTGTACAAACAGACTGTCCATTTATAGCAGGATATTACTATGGTGATCTGATTGGCTTATCTGAGCCATTTTTCTGTAGTTTTAAAATGGTTTGTGTTGCTATGTTAATCAAAAATTTAATAATTTGCCTGTCTTTATTTATACTGCTATGTAAGTAGAGTGAAACCACATTTAAAGTGAAGCAAAGATCTGCCTTAACCATAGTGACTGTCTGCTATTCCATCTTGCAGTTTTTTATTTCTTCTGTTTCTAACCACTTTACTCACTAAAAGCCCTTACGTACTTTATTTTAGGTTTCTTTCTGTTTACTGAATACATTGCTAAATTGTTTTTATATACCAGGAGGTAAGACACTTAGAAACATAGCCATTCTGGGATGTTTAATGAATGTACTGTACATATAAAGTGTTTGTACAGTAGACTTCTTATTGCAGAATAATAATAAGAATTATGATAGCAAAGCCAATAGATTTAATCTCAGTGGTGCATTATTATGGAACTATGACCTTAGAAAAATATTTTTAACATTCATTTAAATAATCATTAGGATGCTGAAAGAGAAGGGCATTTTTTGAAAAGGAAACTAAACTTGTCAGCATGTAGTTTGATCTTTAGAATTAAGGCTTTTACTAACTGGGTCATTGAGTTAAACCCACAACCATCTTGTAAAGATTTATTTGATCCAGTAAAACATTGGTTTCATTGGACAGGGTAGAGAGTAGCTCACACGAATGCTTGAAGCTTAATCACATAATGAAGTGAAGCTGAAGCATGGATGATTACATATGCACCAGAAATTTTGATTGTTAGAGAAACTTGGCTAACTGAAAAAATCTGGACCAAGAAATCCTTTTGCCTGAGTATAAAACTTTTAGACATGACAGGCTTAACAACCAGGGCATTGAGATTTCATTATATGTACTGGTAGAAAATATAGGTATTAGAGGTTGATATAGTTAAAAACAGAGACCTTATGCAAACTACTCATGGTCAAAATTAAGTTGGGTAACAATAAAACACATATACCTAGGTGCAATCTATGGTCCTCCTTAAAATGGTGAAAAGGGGCTAGAATAGTTAATTGAAATACTATCAAAAAGTAAATATGGGGAGTTACTAATGTTGAGACATGCAAATCTAAATTGATGTGGATCAAAGAATGAGAAGTATAAAAGATCTCTGTTATGGGTACACCTGGACCAAGTTATAACTGAAACAACTGGCAAAACAAAACAAAACAAATAAAGGCAATCTGATTAATTGGATTTCGACTAACAACAGAATAAATATTTCTACATGTGTTACTATGCTGGATAGTGTGAGTGATCACTAACCTGTGTTTTGCATATGGAGTAATAAAAGACCCTAAAAGACACCAAAGTTTTTAAAAATTTTGAAAATTACGCAACATCTTCAAGAGTCTATTTAAAAGTGAACTGTTCACTATAAACTCTGTTAAACTCTAAGACAGATGTAAATGAGGCTTTAGCACACTTTCAGAAAATATTAAGTCAGGTCCTGGATAAATATGCCCCTTTTGCAACAAGAAGAATCAGGGGAAATATAAATAAATGGTTGAATTCGGAAGTTGTGGCATCAATAAAAGAGAGAGATGAACTTTATAAAAGTTACAAAATGCCTGGCAATGTATGCATCTGACAACGATATAGAAATCTGAGGAATAGATGCAAAAGAAAGATTAAGACAGCTAAAAAATGTATTATAAAACTCAACAGACACAAACATTAAGCTGATGGAAAGATGTTCTTGAAATCAGTGAATGAATTAAATAAGCCAAGTAGAAAAACACAAATAAATCAAATAATTGATGGGGAAAGGTAAATGGGTGACAAAGAAATAGTTGATGTTTAACCAATCCTTTACAAATCTTGACAATTACATAAACCAACTGAAACTGAACGGTAACATGGGGACACAAAATAGGAAGTAAACTGAGGTAGGTTTTACCTAAGAGTTGTAACCAGAAAGGAAGTTCTTAATGTTTGAAGCCCCTTGATGTGACCAAAGGACCTGAGGTGGACAGGACTGAAGCAAATTTGTAAATCTGGAGCAAATGAATTTGCCTATCCTGTAAAGAAAATCATAAATTTGTCCTTTATAACAGGTGAATTCCAGAGTCCTGAAAGCAGCATCTGTTATGCAATTGTACAAAGGTGGTTGACCAAAGGTTCTAAGTAATTACATGCCTATATCTCTGTTATCTTTTATAGGTAAAATACAAGAGAAGCTTGTCCATTCCCAGCTGCTGGAGTATTTGGATAAGCACCAGATATTCAATGAGTCCCAGTTTCATTTCAGAAAGGAGCGTGGGACAGCGACTGCCTTGGTCAGGTTCATAAATGACTTGCACCTGAATCTGGAAAAGGGTTTGACTGGTGCAGCCTTCATGGACTTCACCAAAGCATTGGATCTGGTGGACCATGCTCTTCTTGAGACCAAGCTGGGCCTCGTGGGAGTTGAAGAACCAGCAATTAAATGGTTTGGTAATTATCTGAAAGATTATAAACAGTATGTGAGGTTTGATGGTACTTTGTTTTCTTCTTGTTCAGTACTATATGGTGTTTCAGGGTTCAGTTTTAGGACCTTTACTTTTAACAATTTTCATAAATGATATGCTAAATATCTATATAAATTCAGATTTGATTTTGTACACTGACAATGCAGTGATTTATACAACTGACACTAATATAAACTTATTAAATGCAAAATGATCATTTAGAATTTTAAAATGGTTTGGTTGTAATAGGTTGCTGCTGAACAAGACAAAAGCCATGCTCTATTGTCCATCTCAAAAGTTTAGATACAGTGAATTTAAAATTTGCAGACAAAGTGAACACGAAGTGGCCGCCTCACGTTATCATAATGCTATGTGAAGTGGCCATCGAGAAGTGCTTACTTCACTTTCTATTATGACTTTGCATTGTTATTCCACCTTAATGTGAATTAAGGTGGAATGATAACAACATAGGCACTTTAGGCAACCCCCCTCACACACATCACATGACTTACAGTACTGTAAGTTACATGTTTTAGCTACGCAGAAAGGAAGCGATTCATACAAGCAGATACTTTCACTTTCTTCTTTGCAGAGGTAGAAGGAGGAAGCATTTTGTGTAGGAGAGGAGAGTTTGTTATTTGTTTCTTTCTTAAGCAAATTTCAGAAAACCCAAAAACTGTTTTAAAAGCTAATTCTTAAATTTTTTGTTGTACTGTTTTGACAGTTCTTTTTATTGACCGATTTCTTTGTTTTATAAGTTTTGTTTTGTGTGTGTGTGTGTGTGTGTGTGTGTGTGTGTGTGTGTGTGTGTGTGTGTGAAGTCACTCATCACATGACGCATTGGAATGAAGAGGGAAGGAGTGTTTTGTGTAATGGACCAGGAACAGTCTGTGGCCCATGGCCAGAGGGGAGTGCACATGGGTGGGGGTCCTCATAGCCAGGTGTCTTTGGACCACTCCAGACTGTTTCATCCTGCCTCCACCTCTCTGGAAGAAGCAGCACCACCAGTGCCACCGCCACTTCCACCAAGTCCACAACCACCAGTAGCAGCTGCATGAGTTCCAGCAGCACCACCTCCTGCTCCACAGCAGCAGGCGGATCCCTACGTGCGTGACAGCGCTACCGGCAATACATCTGCCCTTCCTGTGCCTGGTCTCCCCCCCCACAGCTCCACAGTTTGGCAGTTTTCCAACTGTGTCTGGGGGGGACAGGAGCATTGTGGTATATCTGCTTTGTGGTGTGCAGGTGCGCCTGGCCCCCAGTGGACACATCTGGGGACTAAGGACCAGCAGACACATATGCTGAACCACCATAAGGTGGAGTGGCAGGCTGCCACCGAACAGGCCAGTCCTCCACCTGATGGCCCTTCTGTGGCAGTGGAAGAGAGTGCTGCTGCTGTGCATCACCACAGCAGGAGGAAGGCCACAACAGCAGCTACTCAACCACTACCCCCAACACTGCCACCAGCACCACCCTCACCACTACCACTACCTGGTTTTCCCCCACGGAATGGTGGACCCCACCACAATGCCTGCAATGCAGGCAGACATAGCACTGTTGTGGGCTGTGCTGGAGAAAAGTAACGACAGGGTGGGTGCTGTCCAGCAGCTGATTGAGCAACACCAGCTACAGATAGTGTTGATGCTCCTTCTGCTGATGGAACATCATGGGATCTTCCATTAGCTGCACCCCTGCCCCACTGCTGTAGTGTTTTGTGTTTGTTTATGTTTAATACCAGACAGAGGGAAGGCCACACCGTATTAGTTTAAAGGGAAGCAGTCAGCAACAGAGGTCCTGCCCCCTGCAAGGCTTATCCTCCGGTTAAGCCTTTTAAGTATGTTGCTGCATTTTTCTTTTGCCGCAACATACTTTATTTTAATAAAGAAAAGTCAGTGACCCGGAAGTATGGCAGACACTATGGGGCTCCATTATGTTTAAAGGTGCAACGGCGATGCACCATGCACTTCAATACAAAAGTATTGAAGCGCATGGTGCATCTCAGCTGCACCTTTCCTTTACACATAATGGAGCTCCCATAGCATCCACCATACTTCAGGTCACTGACTGTTCGTTATTAAAATAAAGTATATTGTGGTGCAAGAAAAATGCCACAACATACTTAAAAGGTTTAACCAGAGAGTAAGCATTGCACAGGGCAGGACGCAGGAGCTCCTATTGCTGACTGCTTCCCTTTAAATACATACATACACATACTGTCATACACACTCCTTATTGCCCTGTTATTATAATCCACTGCCTCAGTAATGTTTACTTTCTGTTGTGGAGTGGTTGTGGAAAAGCTGGCATGAGCAGTGCAAGTATGATGTGCTAAATTGCATGTCTGCAGTCAGTGTTGTTACGTGTGTGTGTGTGTGTGTGTGTATGACATCAGACATTGTGCAGCTTCTTGAAAACATATATTGTTGACTTGTTGCAGTGTTTATGGTATAAAGAATAGAGAGCTCAATAACGAATATTTTATTGTAACCATCATCATCAGCGGACTAAGTGATATGATATTTTTTCAGAGGTGTCTGGCCAGAGTACACCTTAGTCATATACTGCACACATGCCTTTTAGGAGAGCATGCATTTTTTGTGCTATGACCTCTGCAAAGTCATAGAAACACAGAAACATAGAAACATACACTTTGATGGCAGATAAGGACCGCTAGGCCTACCTAGTCTGCCCATTTCCCTACCTACAGGATAAGCTGCAGATCCTAGTTAACCAACAGCCTATTTCTTCTTACTCTTCACAACAATTACCTTATGTCTGTCCCATGTATTCTTCAATTATCCCACAGTTTTAGACCCTACAACCTCCTCAGGAATGCTGTTCCATGCGTCCACCACCCTCTCTGTGAAAAAATACTTCCTCACATTGCCCCTGAACTGTCCCCCATATATTTAAATTGTGTCCCCTTGTTCTTGCACATTTCTTTTTCTGAAAGATGCTACCCTCTTGGACGTTGTTGATTCCACTGAGGTACTTAAAAGTTTCTATCATGTCCCCCCTCTCTTTCCTTTCCTCAAGGGTATACATATTAAGCTCCTTTAGTCTCTCCTCATATGACTTCTCTTGCAGACACTGCACCATTTTAGTTGCTCTCCTCTGGACTGCCACTATCCTGTATATGTCCTTGCAGAGATGGGGTCTCCAGAACTGGATGCAGTACTCCAGATGGGGTCTCACCAACTGTCTGTACAGAGGGATAACAGCTTATTGCTTTCTGCTAGTGATGCCTCTCCCTATGCATCCCAGTATCCCCCCAAGCCCTCCCTACTGAGTTCGCACATTGCTAGTTAACTTAAGGTCATCTGATATGAATACCCCCAGGTCCCTTTCAATTTTTATTGTTGTAACTACTGTACCTCCCCCCATTGTGTAATCTTCCCCTGGGTTTTTGTTTCCCAGGTTCATTATTTTGCACTTCTTTGTATTGAATCCAAGCAGCCTTACTTCTGACCATTCCTCCAACCTTGCCAAGTCCATTCTCATCCTTTCCACATCTATTGTGTATCTACCATGTTGCAGATCTTTGTGTCATCTGTAAAAAGGCATACTTTTCCTTCCAGTCCCTCTGCAATGTCACTTATAAAGACATTAAAAAGGACTGGACCCAGTATTGAATGCTGCTATACCCCACTAGTAACCCCTCTTTCTTCAGAGTGAACTCCATTTACAATTACCTTCTGTGTCCTGCTGCCCAGCCAATGTTTTACCCAGGCTCCCACACTAGAACCCACTCCCAGGCTAGTTAATTTGACTATTAATCTTTTGTGTGGGACTGTGTCAAATGCCTTGCTAAAGTCTAGGTAGGCCATGTCCACAGCCCCTCCCTGGTCTACTATTTTGGTCACCCAGTCAAAGAAATCAATTAGATTCATCTGACATGACCTTCCTGCTGTGAACCCATGCTGCCTTGGGTCCTGTGCCCCACTGGCCTCTAGGTACTCAACAGTTCTTTCCTTCAGAAGTGATTTGATCACTTTCCCTACCACAGAGGTCAAACTGACAGGTCTGTAGTTGCCTGCCTCTGTCTTGGTCCCACTTTTGTGAAGGGGAATCACATCCACCTTCCTCCAGTCCTGAGGCACCACACCATCCTCCCATGATTTGTTAAAAAGGGTAGTCAGTAGTTTCACTAGTTCTCCCCTCAATTCTTTTAGAATTCTGGGATGAATTACATCAGGCCCCATTGCTCTGTCCACCTTCAGTTTTAGAAGTTTTTTCAGAACCCTTTCTTCTGTGAAAGGACTGGGATCGACCCCCCTATCAAGAGTGCTTCTGATAATTGGAATAGGCACCTCCCCCTCCTCCTCTTTTGTGAAAAAAATAGCAGAAATATTCATTCTGTAACCTTGCTTTTTCACTGTCCTTCTCTGCCCACCTATTCAGCCTCACTATCCCTCCCTTTGTCTTTCTACACTCCCTGATGTACCTATAAAAGGTTTCATCTCCCTTCTTAACTGAGTTGGCTATCTTTTCTTCAGTTTGGGCCTTTGCTATTCTGACTTCCCTCCCTGCTTCCTTCTGCCTTAACTGGTACAGATCTCTGTCCTGCTCCTTCTGTGTTTCCTTATACTTCCTGAATGCTGTCTTTTTCTCCCTGACTTTCCCCACCACCTCTTTTGGGAACCATAGTGGCTTTGTCTTTTGTTTTGATTTGTTTATTTGCTTGACACAAAGGCTTGTTGCCTCTGTGATGGCAGTTTGATGTTCCACCCATTTCCCCATTGTTGCTCCACCCCTCCTTCTAGCCTGTTTGCTAGTGCTTTTCTAAGGCACTCTACCATCTTGCCAAAGTCAACCCTCCTGAAGTCCAGCACCCTCACTTTTGTATGGCTTGATTCTGTAGCTGAGTTTATCGTGAACCACACTGTTTGATGGTCACTTGTTCTTAGATGGCAACCCACTTCTAGATCTGAGATCCTCTCACTGTCCCCATTTGAGAGTACAAGGTCTAAGATTGCTCCCTCATGAATGGGTTCTGAAACTAGCTGTCTGAGGTATGCCACCTATAGGGCACCAAGAATTGCCCTGCTCTTGGATGTGGCTGCAGCAAATGTGCTCCAGTTAACATCTGGCATATTCAGGTCTCCCATCAATAGTATCTCCCCTTTCTCTGCCATCCTGAGAATGCTTCTATCATATGTTTGTCCATTCCCTCCTCCTGACATGGGAGTCTGTATACAACCCCTGTACAGATTGTGGTGCCATTTCCAGTCTCTAAGGTGACCCACAGTGCCTCCTCTCCTCCCTGTTTACTCTTTTGTTCAGTTGCTTTTATCCCTTCCTTTACACAGAGAGCTATTCCTACCCCTCTTCTCCCCTCCCTGTCTCTCCTGTAGGTTATGTACCCTGGCATGTTAACATCCCAGTCATGATTCTCTATGTACCATGTTTCTGTGACTGCTATGCTATCCAAGCATCCCTCTTCCATCAAGGCCACCAGTTCAGGGAGCTTGTTGCCCAGACTAGGGACATTGGTACTCATTATCCTCCATTTCCTGATGGCCTTACTCCTTTTTGCCCCATCCCTGGCCTTATTGCCTTTGTTGTTTTGTCCATTTACTCTGCCCTTCTCCCTATTGACATCTCTAACTTATCTTGGTATTTTCCTCACTTACTACCCTGACTTTTGTGGGAGAACTAGGATTTATCTGCTCCTTTCTAGTGTCTCCCCCCTTGGCTAGTTTAAATGCTTGCCAATGAATTTTTTAAACCTATCACCTAGGATCCTGGTTCCCCTCCTGGACTAATGCAGCCCATCATGCCAGTTTAGGTCTGTATCACTCCAGGTGGACCCCAGTCCCCAATGAAGCCAAATCCCTGAGCTCTGCACCAGTTTTTCAACCACTGATTGAATCCCATGGTGTGGCACACCCTAGTTTCACCTAAGCCATAGACAGGCAGCACCTCTGTGAAGGTTACCATGCATGCCACTTGTCTGAGGCTCCTCCATAACTCCACAAACTCTTCCTGCATTGCTCTGATCCCTTTCTTAGCCAGATTGTTTGTCCCTAGGTGGACAATGACATACAGCTCCCTCCCTTGTGCAGCTGCTCCGGCAATCCTGAGGATTCACTCCCTGTCCCTCCAAGCCATGGTGCCAGGCAGGCACCTTACCTTCCTCTCCCCTTCCTCTTCCTCCTCCTCCTCCTCCACCTCCAGTTCTACCTTCCTAACAATGGATTCCCCCCCAGGAGTTGTTTCCTTCCCCTGTGGGGTCCCATGCTACCCTCCTGTGGGTCTCCCTTGTGGAGGTTCCCAGCATCCTCTTTGGTCTCCACTGTGGGTGCCTCCATAGAGGAACTGCACTTTGCCAGAATGGCATAGTAATTGTGGAGAGGTACAACTGGATCCATTCACAAATTGGGACTGTGTAGTACAGTACAGTCTGCATGCCCATTGGCCCACACTGTGGACCAATGGGCATACAGCTGTACTGTACACTGTCAGTCAGTGGGAGGCTGGGTGGCTTGTGGGTGTGGTGCTGCCACCCACCACTGTTGGGGGGAGTGGAGTGGTGGGACAGAGTGGGTGGGTTAGGAGGGGGATATCACTGAACCACCAGGGATATGTCAGTTACCGAATGCCCATGATTGGGCTATGGGATCAGGTCCACTGGACCACCAGGGATATTAATATATATTACAGCCCATGATCATGCTGGGGTGCATTGCTGGTGAGAGGCAGGGGCGTCAGTCCCTGATGGCTGCTGCCTGGCAGGGTGTCAGGTGCAAGTCACCGGGGATCAGTGCACCTGCATGCAAATGGGGCCATAATGACATGCAAATGGCCCCATTTGTGTCTTGCATGCATTATGGCTACATTGGCATGTCCACTGCTGAATATAACAGTTGCTGCACCTAGCCCAATGGCACTTGTGCAGGCACATCCCCTGGCTCCTCCTTGGCCACATGCACTGGTGCAGTGCCACTGCACCATGTGCATCGCAGGTGGCCATGAAGCAATATTCAATGGTAATGAGCCATGGCACAGCACGGTTGCATATCACCCTGTCAATGCCCTGGTGCATCTCAGTTACACTGCACCCAGGCTATGCCACAGCCTGGTGCAGTCTGAATATCCCACCCTTAATATTTATGGGATATTGTAAGCATAGCAATGACATTGTCAACCATGTAGATTTTCAGGAATTAACATTGATTCAGTCTCCGTAAGATAAACTTTTTTCATGACTTCAATGTTGTCTACTCAACCTTTTTTTTTTTACTTTACAGCAATCAGTGTGTGAGTATTGGAAATTTGACCCAGTATTGAGCCAGCCACTTGCAGTGCTTAAAAACAGACAGTAGTAAAGCTTGAAGGCTTTGGAATTGACAAGTCAACACATGTATTCATGCAGAACCAATATGGACATGTTCAAGGATGGTGCTGAAGAGCAGGAAAGCCTTTCTAAATCATCTAAGATTCAAGGGAAATTCAGTTTTAGAGCAGAGTTGCATTGCTATATACATCTAGCCTCAATCAAGAAGGAGTCCACTCAACCATTTACATGTGTCAGGTTGGATAAATACAGTGAATGTGCTGAAGCATGGTTGGACTTGCATGGTGATGAGCGATACATTGCACAATCATTTCAGCATCACCTGTCAAAAGAATCTGATGATATCCCCAGTGATGCAGGGTTTCACCCCACCTGCTATAGGCATTTTATAGACAAAAAAATGAATAAAGAGTGCAAGAAAACACTGTGCTTATCACTCAATATTACAGAGTAAACAGGATGATGTGCAGGCTACCTCTTCTAGCACCAGTTCCACACCTTTTTCCAGCCCCTTGAAAAAACTTCAGTCAGGATCTGGCCTTCCTGTCAATGCAGCTGGACCTGCTCTTCCTGCCTTCTGCATAATATGCAAGAAAAGGGATTGATACATCACTGTGTCCTATAAACACCAGAAGGATCACCTAGTCCAGGCAGAAACCATATATGCATGAAAGTTAAAAAGAGCTGCAGAGTTGAAAAAGGATCAGAGCATTGTCATTCACACACAAGGACAGGATTGTGTGTCAGTGAAAGTCTGGTACCATAAAATATGTTACAGAGACCACACAAAAGTTTTGACAAAGTCATCAGATAAGGATAAGCCTACTAATGCTGTGCAGATGTTCAGCAAAGATATATATTCTGTGCTACCATCCTCCACCAAAGTAATTATCAGTGGCTCAGCAGGTAGCACAATCACCTCTGAGGCTGGGAGATCAGAAAGCTGTGAGTTCTATCCTCATACCAGGTACTTGGGTTAATATCCCAATACTGACACTGTAGTGCAGCATGAGGGGGGTGCTGCACTCCTGAGGTGCCGTCTTTTGCATGAGACATTAAACTGAGTTCCCATCTGCTTGTTCTGGTGGTAGTTCAGGTGGATGTTAAAGATCCCATGGCACTTCTCGAAAAGAGCAGGGGAATTCTTTATTCTAAAATGCAAAACAAACTCATAGAAAAGGTATTACTTCACACAAAAGCGTAATGAAAAGATACTCAAAGAAACAGAAATAAGTATTACATCATACAGGAATATTGAACAGGTACAATTCATATTAATGTATTCCTCCC
This sequence comes from Neoceratodus forsteri, assembly GCA_016271365.2. Classification (NCBI taxonomy): domain Eukaryota; kingdom Metazoa; phylum Chordata; order Ceratodontiformes; family Ceratodontidae; genus Neoceratodus; species Neoceratodus forsteri. Next base: position 1,027,751,231 of record CM028129.1, read on the forward strand.
ATGAAAAATGTGAGAAAAAAATATGCATCAGTAACCAATAAATACAACAGGAATGAAAAAAATATCAGACGAATCCTAGAAATCATACAGAAAAAAAACACAGAAATATTGTGATTCATACCTGTTGCAGCATATTATTTAAAATGAACAATCATAACCAATATCAAAACATAGTACAAATAAAAAGAAACCCCTCATCCCCAACCCCCCAAATAAAAAAGGAAAAATCATTTACATAGGACAAGCTCAGTGAAACAAAAAATGACGAAATTTGATGACATGTCAATCTTAAAGATATTGCTAAGAGCAGTAAAGAAAAAAAAAACAGTTGTTACTACTATCGTCATAAAACCTCAGAGACAACATCAGAACCTGACAAGAAAAAAAATCCCCATCAGTCAAATCCCTCTACTGTCTACTTGGCATAAAGGTCAATTAAAATATGTTCAGTCAAGAAAAATTCCTCCATAATAGATGATATTTCCTAAGATATAAACACAATCTCTCCTTATCCTGTTGTTTTAGAATAGCACATTCAATTTGTTTTATTAATGTAATCAGCGACACATCAATGTGCTGCAATGAATATCTGCATCATGCCTGCCACAGATAATACTTAATGCAGGCAAGAATTAAGTTTAAAGTACTGGGATGATATCTGGCACCAAACCCTGAATAATCTCCTAACACCAATATTTCATAAGTAAAATGCTGAATAGGTCGCCATTGCCATCTAAACAACAAAAACTCCCAAAAGCGTATAGTATGTGTACAGTGGAAAAAAATAGTCTAATGTTTCCTCCTGCCCTTCACAATCTGATCTGATACACTGTCTCTCAGAAATGGGTTTATGTTTCAGATTGCCTTTAATCCCTAACCTACCATGGCAACATAACCATTGCATGTTTCACATCGAAAGTGGGATCCTATAGTCATTCAAAACTTTTAAAGCCAACCCCAGCTTTGAGGGCAGACATTTTGGAAAATCTACCTGCAGTGCAAAATTACTTGTCATAATATCAGTATGTAAAGATTTCCATGAAAATGCTCGAACATGAGTTTTTGTAATACCCCATAGACTTAATTTCCGCATTGCAGGTTTAATAAAGTCAGGAACCACTAAAGAAGCTACAAACTGAGGGACCTGTGCCTCCCATTTTTGCAAAAAAAAAAAAGGACCATACAGCTCAATGGTCCAGGCCTCCCAAGAAGATCCATTCCCACCACCCCAATCCCAAAATTATTTGTCAGAAAAAAAGTCAGGTAAAACACAATGCAGTGAATCATTCCCATCCCCTCCGCTTTAAACTTAAATATGTAAACTTTCTTTTAACAGGGTTTAATCGACTCCCCCATACCATTTGAAAGAAACAGCTTAATAACCTCATCTTGCATTGCACAGGAATAGGAAAAGTAGAACTAATATATAAAAAAATTAGTAGGCAAGAATTTCTTCATAATCAGACCTTTTTCCTGTTTGGGCAGAGACCATGATTTGCATTGATTCACTTTAGATTCTCCTTACTGTAATTTCTCCTCCCAAATCAAAAGGGCCAAATCCCCATTCCCAAAATAACAGGCTAACATTTTAATATGTGTATGGAGTATCTGGAGTGAACCAACTGCAGTGGAAAAAAGCCTGTCCCCAATGTAGACACCTATACTTTTGTTATAGTTACCTGCCGCTCCAGCAATTGTCGAATAGGTTTCCAATATCTGCATAGCCCTTTCCATAGATTCCGTATCTTGTACCATCAAACAAATATCATCTGCATATGCAGCAATCTTCTGGGGAAGTACGTGCAAAGCCGGCAAAAGTCCCCTAATCCTTGTCTCCTGCATTAGCAGTCTAATGACGGGATCCAAAACAAAGGTGTACAATAAAGGACTTAAAGGACACCCATGCCATACCCCTCTCGAAAAATGTAACCCACCCCCTAATAATCCATTAACTGTAGGATACACTGTTGCATCTCTATAGAGAAGTTTAATCCTATCCCTGAATTTCACAGGAATCCCATATGCCTCCAATACAGTGTATAAAAAATCATGAGCTACTTTGTCAAAAGCTTTAGTTTGATCAAGGGTAATCAAATACTCAGATAGCTTATGTTGTCTCCAATATTCACATAAATTTCTGAGAAAAAGTAAGTTTTGGTGAATATCCCTATATGGTATTGAACTAGTTTGAACTGGCAGAATCACAGATTCAGCAATGGTTTGTAGTCTATGACACAAAATAGAGGATAAGATTTTATAATCCATATTAAGGAGACTTACTAGTCTCCAGTTATTAAGATCAAACTTATGCCCTTTTTTATATAAAAATACAATGACAGCATCAGAAAAAGTTTGTAAAACCATACCCCTATCAATTATTTCATTGTATTCATGACACAAAATCTCACTCATTTCATCCAGGAAGGATTTATAAAATTATTTGGTAATCCCATCCTTACCTGGTGAAACTCCCATCTTCAGTTGTAAAATAACCTGCCTAACCTCTGTTACAGTTATTGATGCTTCCAACGTCGCTGTTTAAAAGATTGGAGTCTCAGGTACAGAAAACATGGCAAAATCTTCCCATCATCTATCCATAGTAAAACCCTTCCCATGGTGAGCCATCAAACTGTGATTGACAATGTTCAACATTTCAGCATCTGAGTATTTAGCCATCCCCCCTGTATCCCATAAACCTTCCATGTGTTTGGTTTCTAGACCTTTTTTCACAAGCTGAAAAAGGATCAGCAGGTGTCTTCTGAAGGCTGAAATGTATTTCAGTCTGCAATGATACAGCTCTATCATATTGATAAAACTTCATGTTTCCTTTATGTTATGCACCTGGTCTTGTATGTTTGGAACAGCAATATTCAGAAAGGGCATCAGTCGATAATGTTGATTTCTGTAATCTAAATATTTAAGACAATCAATATTTCTTTTAGTTTTCCCCTGAGAGAGAAAAACACTTTTAATCTCTGATTTGGTCTCTTCCTATCATGTTACCCAATCATTGTACATATCTACAATAGATGTCCTAAAATTTATAACCATCATCAGCTTAGTCTTTATGTCTGCCTGAGTTAACCAAGTTGATTTTAGTTTCCATCTACTCAAAATAGCTGGAAAACATGGGGGGACAGAAAAAAGGCCAATGCTACATATCAAAGTCTAGGGATCAGAAAGCTCACAAAATTGTAAATAAAAATCTTTTGGAACCAAATAGGCCAAAAGAAAAAAAAATTCTTGAAGAATATAGACTTCTCTGATATGTATACCCATGATCTGAATGAAGAGTCCTATAAGCATCTTTCAAATCTGAGGAACTCAAAACCTCTTGAAGGGCATGTGTGTCACAATACACTTTCCACTGTATTGTATCCTTAACTTTATAATCAATATTACAATGAAAGTCCCCTCCCCGAATTACATTTTTCTTTGTAAATAAATAAGGCTAAACTGTATTAAACAATTTGATACATGCAGTCTTAACTTGTGGGGCATAAGTATTGATCAGCCATAGTGAGAAACCTTTATAAGTGCAATCCAAAACCAGTACCCTCCCCAGAATTAAATCCTCAAGCCTTATTATCCATACCTGTGTATGACCAAATAGGATCCCTAGACCATCCACATTATCTGTACCGAATGACCAAATGGAAGGGCCATGAATCCAAGTTTTTTTTGCCTAAGCTACATCCTGCAAAGAGCTAAATCTAGTTTCCTGCAAAAATAAAATGTCTGCCTGTAATCACTTACAGAAATAGACATGCTAATCTTTTTTATAATATTTCATGCTGCAGGTGTTAAGGGAAACTAGTTTTAATGTAGCCATAACAAATATTTAGATTGTATGTCTTTTTTTTTTCTTTTCCTCCCTACCTTCTTTTCTCCTTCAGGACTTCTGCCTCACCATCCTCCTCTAATTCCATATCTGAATGTACCCCTGAGACAGAGGAAACATCAGAATCTGAGCCTCTTTCCTGCTCTTCAAGAACCTGAAGAGCATTTTGAGTAGGAATATCAACAGGGGTTAGCTGTTGCCTATTAGAGACTCTAGTAACCCTTCTAGGGTGTGGGGTCTGAAAGGTGAGCAGAGGGGGAGCATAACTGGATCAGATGGATAAGATAATGGGGATGTGTTGTTCTGAGCTATATCTTGTTGAGCCTGTGTAGTGACTATGTGATCTGGAATAGTGCTTGTTTCTGGGGTAGCGTCATCTGTGTCTGTAGTAGTAGGTCCTGCCTGAGGTGGGTCTCCAGCAGTAGGATGAGGCCTAATTCTTTATTGTGCTCTATTAATGAGATTTTCCTTATCAGTCCCACCCTGCTTATTTTGGCCAGCCCAGGGACACTGATGATAGGCATGACCCTGTTCATCACACAAACTACAATGGAAAACATTCCTACAAGTCCCACTGTCATGATCAAAATAACCACAAAGAGCACACTTGATCTTGTCACACATGCTACTCAGATGTCTCTGGCTCCCACATTTATAACAGGCTTTGAGCTGGCCTGGATAAAAGCAAACCCCTTGATCTTTCCCCAGAAAAAAGCTATTAGGAACATGTTGTACCTCATTACCAGTAATATGGAGCTTCACCTTAAACTTTCAGCTACCTGTCCAGATACCCTCATCATCCATTACAGGTTCAGGAGGCCTTAAAACAGTACATTTCTTTTCAGTCAGAACTGGATATCCCCCACATTTACCCCTTCATTTCGAAACATAATATGAATAGTTTTGAAAAGTGGCTTAGTAAGTGGAATAGCCCAAAATGGGGCCCATAATAGTAAAGTTATACAAGCATCATATTTTAACCAAAATGTGTCCAGACCAAACAAGGTTTTAAAGCTGACATCAAAGGTATCTTCACCTCTAACATTAATAAGAGCAAAAATGACTGATGCCAAAAAGTTGATAGAATACTTCAAGAACTTCCTAGCCACATAATACCTGTCCAGATGTTCTTGTAGGCCACCATGACATCAGAGGCGAACAGAATTTCTATGAGGCACTTGTTCTAAGTTATAGTTATGGAATAAATCTGAAAATCTCAGTCCTGGCCTCCAAGTGTCTCTAGGTGGGGAGTGGGGTAGAGAACTGCCTAATGCTGTAACAGGAGGCACAGTATTTAACTCAGTATGTAACTCAGTGCCACCCCCAGACATATTTTCCTCAACATTCTCTTCAGAATTTAAAGAATCAGTCTGAACTGTGTTGTCGGTGGGGGTCCCATGAACATCTTGTTGAGTTGAAGAAAAGAAATCCAGGTAGAATCAGGGATCCACTTTCTGTTTAAAAAAGATCCTGTTCTTTGGTCCAGAGATTGTCAGGTGCCACTGCAACAGAAGGAGTTCCCTTCCGCATTCCTGCATCATCCACATCAGCAGTCTGACTCAGCCCTGCCAGATCCTGCTTATTAGTCAATGGAAAACCATCTGGTTCAGTGAGAATCCCTGATCTCGCTGAGCTCCGCACAACAGAAGAAACGTCAGTGCCTTCAGGCTGAAAATGTGTGGAAACCATATCCATTTCTCCCATCGCATGGGTAAGCCCATGCATAGTCTCCATGTCCAAATTTTGAATCAGGTCCCCCTGCAAATCCATAACCGAGGTTAGGAATGAAACCTCAGACTGCAGACAGTCAGACACCTCCACCTCTACCGGCAGCCCAGCTCCATCTGCCATTCTGCAGAACAGAGCAAAAGCTCCCCCTACCAATGAGTAGAGGAATTTCCACAGTGCCCTGGCCAAATTTCCCCCATTTACTAAAAATACCACCAACAGCTTAACCTGGTTCATGGTCAGTTGGCATTCATCTGTATCCCCTTCCCCTGGGTCGTGCCTGAAAATAGGCAGAAGTTATCTAGTGCACTTACTTGGTCAACAAAAAATAAATAAATAAAGGATCATAGTGGACCAAGACATGCTGCAGGGGACAAGACATACCTCATCAAGCTTATAAAAAAGTATGAAGGTCTTGATGCTTCAAATTACAGGTAAGTGATACATTGTATAAGCAGACAATTTCATAATCATTTAGACACAATCATGGTAGACACAACTGAAAATGTAAACATCATGGCATTTTTATAGCCTTTAAGTTTGTAGAAAGTCTTGAATACAATAGTAAAATTGAAACTGTAGCAAGATGTATGCCTTACAACTATAATTAATGTCCATATAAAGAACTCTGCTTTTAGAAATTATGTATATGTTTGTGTTACAGAGTTGACAGTGAAATATTGCTTGCAATGTGACTTCCCTGAGCTCATCTTTCATACACCACACCGCAGGAATATTAGTGGGATGGTGTTTGTTCACACACTGTCAACAAGTATGCTTATTGACAGATTCCCTTATCAGTCAGAGGCAGGAACTGAAACAGATAGTACAGAGACAACTCAGAGTGAAGAAGAGTGAATTCATCCTAAACCACAAGCTGATCTGTCATCTCATAGATCAACAGCAAGTCCACCAACTCCTGATGCACATTTAATTAGGACTCTGTACAATGCCACATTGATCATCAAGAGTACATTGAATGACAGTCCTGGAATGAGTTGTCCCTGGCCACCAACATCAATAGATTTGGCTACTGATGCTGCAAAATCTGTCATGCCAGTTGAACTTTAAAATTTGATGGCCTGGATTATTGGATTATCAGAGGCACCAACACTGACTTGATATGCTGATCTTCCAGATGATGTGGACCTTAAACTGATATCACTTTGCCAAGAAATTGTTTACCTTGCATCCAAGGGTCAAACACAGACACGTAAATTCCTTTGCATTGTAATAACAATTAGGCACTTGACAGGATCATCTCAAGTGGTCTCCATACTAAACAAACTGAGACATTGTGCATGTTTGAATACAGTGATTAGCCATGACACAAGTCTTGCTCAGCGACAGCTTGTTAAACGTTCTGATAAGGTCCCACCGGGCCTCGCAGAGAAGACTCCAACAGTACCAGTATGGAATAATATTGATTTTGGAAGAGAAACCTTATCCGGGTGTGGCACCACCTACCTTACAAATGGAATAATGCTGCAGAACCACATCACTGAATCTATCCCAACACCAGGCACTGCACCACTGTCACAATGATGTCTGTTCTGTTAAAGTACCCCCTAGTTTTGTGATAGAGCAGTGCCACCAGAGTAAGAGGCAAGGTCCATAAAACCTGAGTCATGATGCACGGCACAGGATCGTAACATCCCAACACATTATGCAGAAGCAACGTACTGCACTGCCAGTGCAGTGTGACATATTGCCAGTAGCATAAGTCTGTGTTTTGTGGGAGGCTCTGTCCCCCACACACCGCAATATGGGGGGTTGTTCCCCTGAACCCCCCCCAACTAAAATAATCAGCTGGGGGGGTGGACACTTATTTTACACAAAGTGAGAATAAAAGAAAAATTATGTGCATCTGGGACCGGGATTCGATACCTGGCCCACAGATGCACCACCTCCATTGCTTCTCATGCTTCAACTATTCGATCCATGGCAGCTGCAGGACAGACCTTCCTCCAACCAGAGGGCTAATTCTCTGCAAGGAAAAAGACAGAGGATGCAGAACCATGCATAGATCTTTTAGAGGTTTTGCACACTGTTACTATTCTCACCCATGCTATCTCTGTTGTGTGGTTTTAGCATGTTCCATTCTCTATATGTCAAACTGACCCAGTAGGATGATGTACATGCCCCATAGGAGGCTGACAAGTATAGAGCAAACCTGGCACCAGCACTTAGAACTGAATTGGCATACATTTTTATGAAGGCTCTCAATGCTGACTCCTGTACTTTTCCTGGCTGGACAGGTTTTCATACAACTCTTCAATGTGACTGTGCTCTCAAGAAGTCAGCTATCCATTACCTTCCAGTCATTGAGGTCTCATCAACAGAGATGACTACTGTCAACACTATTCTGAAATTAAGTATTGATATAGCTGATCAACTTGAACTTGAGCATGAAGTCTTGATCTTTGACCAAGCAATATATGCTAAAGAACAACAAACCCACTGGAAAGATGATGATTATACAAGACATTTGATAATGTGACTTAGTGAGTTACATATCTTCATTTCATTTCTAGGTGTTCTTGGCAAAAGATTGGAGATGTAGGACTTTCTGATATCTTGACAGAGTCAGTAGTTGTCACCCAAGGATCAATCAATGGTGTTCTGAATGGCCACCATTATAACCAAAGTATGAGAGCACACAAACTTCTGTATGAAAGCAAACAGTGTCTGATGTTCCAGACTTTCCTTAAATCATTACCACTGGACAAAGAAGAAGAGTGCCTAGAGGCCATCAAAAAAATTAAGCTAGCATTCCCCATTGACTTGATTGATGTTCTGTGTACAGCTGATGAATTCACCAATGTGGTCAGTAAATATGAAGATTTTGTCAAGAGGAAGAGCCAAGAGAACACAATATTTGCCTTGTGGAGCTTTCACATCAACATGGAGCAAATCTTGATTCATTTTGTGAAAGCAACCCATGAGTCTGACTAGGAATTTCACTTTTCAGCTATCCACTTAAAAATGTGCTGGTTCTTCTCTTATGATTTAATAAACTATGCCAGGAATCTTCCATCATTTTTGCTGGAAATGATAAACCTGCCCATCACACACCCAGAATGTTACGCAGAACTCAGCCCTCGAAGACAGTAGACTGTCCAGCGTCAAAGTAGGCATGTATTCTCTTCAATCACATGTGACCAGGCAGTTGAACAAAACGGCAATAAAGATTCAAAAACAAAAGGTGGCTTGACTGGATTGACACAAAACTGTGCAGCAGTTTATTGCTGAATCTTGTCACAGCATGAAAGAGCTGCTATAATGAGACAATGTGAAGTGATGGCAGGCATGACTCCAGAAATACGCAAATGGAAAGATCTTGATTGCACAAGAATTCAGAATGATGAAACAGCCATAATAAGCATTTTGTTCACTATTGAATGCATGACCAATCCTTTTGATGCTCCTCAAGATGGACTAGTGTGTTTAAGTGCAGGTCTTGTTGCTACCAGTGAGATTACAAATGACTTGCTAGCTGCTCAAGTGAACGGTGATATTGCACTAATGGACTTCTTGAACCAGCAACTGCTTTCTGCTACTCAGGGCATTTTTTCCTATCATAAAAAGCCAAAAACTGAAAACATTGAGTGATCAAGTGAAACCAAAAATTAAAAGCAAAAGTAGCTAGCAAAGATGTGATTCTTCATAGTGACAAGAAACTCTTTGCAAGACGTCTTGTATTAAGCCAAAGTAGGAAAATTGATCTCAGGGAAATTTTGTCTGACTCTTTGGGAACAGTTTCCTACCCTCTTGCTAGTGCTGATGGTACTCTGACAAAAAACAACAAATCAGCTCTGCTCGATCTTGTGCAATCCAAAGATGGAAACTGCCTTGTTGACCATGTTCCAGAGAATGGTACAATAATCTTTGATGGAATAGCTTGTCACCCAAGCACTAAGTGATGTTCCTTAAACATTTGGTGAGCTTGCAGACACAATTTTAGTGTACATGTTTAAGCTTGCATCTAAGTACAAGTGTACTCATTTGGAAATTGTGACAGACCAGTATACCAATGTGAGCATAAAAAATGTGGAACGGTCCTGCAGAGCAGCTGGTGGCTCACAAACTATACAAATCTATGGAAAGGAGCAGAAAACCCCAAGTCAGTGGAAGAAGCTTCTTTCTGATGACAAGAATAAGAAAACACTTCAGAGATTCTTGTACACCATATGGAGGAATGCAGATTTTCAAGCTGTAGGCAAGGACATCACCTTCTGGATAGCCCATGGAAAGGAATGTCACTACCTGACTGTGCAGGAGGGTTCAGTAACTGTCAGTGCTGTTGGTGAATTAAGATGTGACCATAAAGAATGTGACATGCATATATTTCTTCATGTGAAACATGCTGCCAAGGACTAACAGAATATGATCATTAGGAGCATAGAAACAGAAGTTACAGTCATAGGCATCAGTCTGAAGTCACAACTGAGAGTCAATTTGTATTTCTTCAGTGGTGTTGGGAATGAAAGCTGCATTATTGATTTGAAGAAAGTCACTTCAGCCATAGGCCTAAAGGTATGTTCCTCTCTTATTGGACTCCACAGAGTCACAGGATGTGATTCTACAAGTGCCTTCTATGGGAAGGGAAAGGGAAAGGCATTTGCTGTGGCTTCTGACAGTGAAAAGTTCCCTAATGCTTTCACAGACCTTGGGAAACATAAAAACATAGAATCTGACAGCAGATAAGGATCACTTAGCCCACCTAGTCTGCCCCTTTCCCTACCTAATGGATAAGCTGAAGATCCTAGTTAACCAACAGCCTACTTCCTCGTACCCCCCACTAGAATTGCCTTATGTCTGTCCCATACATTCTTGAATTCCCCCACTGTTTTTGACTCTACAACCTCCTCAGAAAGGCTGTTCCATGTATCCACAACCCTCTCTGTGAAGAAATACTTCCTCACATTACCTCTGAGCTGTCCCCCATCTTCAAATTGTCCCCTTGTTTTGCACTTCTCTTTTTCTGAAAGATGCTACCCTCTTGGACTTTGTTGATTTCCTTGAGGTATTTGAAAGTTTCTATCGTGTCTCCCCTCTCCCTCCTTTCCTCAAGGCTATACATCTTTAGTTCCTTTAGTCTTTCTTCATATGTCTTCTGATGCGGACCCTGCATCATTTTGGTTGCCCGCCTCTGAACAGTCTCCACCATGTCTATGTTTTTGTGGAGATGGGGTCTCCAGAACTGTACACAGTACTTCAGATGTGGTCTTACCAACTGTCTGTACAGAGGGCCAACAACTTCCTGTTTACTACAGGTGATGCCTCTCCCTATGCATCCCAGTATCCCCCCAGCCCTCCTTACTGCCTTCTCACATTGCTGGCCCACCTTTAGGTCATCTGATATGACTACTCCCAGGTCCCTTTCCATTTTTGTTGTTGTTGTCAGTATCTCACCTCCCCCCCATTGTGTACTCTTCCCCTGGGTTTTTGTTTCCCAGATGCATTACCTTGCACTTCTTTGCACTGAATCTAAGCAGCCATACATTTGACCATTCTTCCAACCTTGCCAAGTCCCTTTTCATCCTTTCCACCCCACCTTGTGTATCAACCCTGTTGCAGATCTTTGTGTCATCTGCAAAGAGACATATCTTCCCTTCCAATCCCTCTTCAATGTCTCTTATAAAGACATTAAAAATGACCGGCCCCAATACTGAACCCTGCAGTACCCCACTAGTAACCCTCCTTTCTTCACTGTGGACTCCATTTACTATTACCCACTGTGTCATGTTGTCCAACCAGTGTTTTACCCAGACTGTCACCCTGGGACCCACTCCCAGGCTGGCTAATTTGTTTATTAACCTTTTGTGTGGGACTGTGTCAAATGCCTTGCTAATGTCTAGGTAGGCCATGTCCACAGCCCCTCCTTGGTCTACTGCTTTGGTCACCCAGTCAAAGAAATCAATTTGATTTGTCTGACATGACCTTCCCGCTGTGAATCCATGTCACCTTGGGTCCTGTGCTACACTGGCCTCTAGGTATTCAACAACGCTTTTCTTCAGAAGTGATTCCATCATTTTTCCTACCACTGAGGTCAAACTAACTGGTTTGTAGTTTCCTGCCTCTCTCTTGCTCCCACTTTTGTGAAGGGGACTCACATACACCCTCCTGCAGTCCTCAGGTACTACACCACCCTCCCATTATTTATTAAAAGGGTAGTCAGTGGTGTTACTAGTTCTTCCCTTAGTTCTTTTAGAATTCTGGGGTGAATCCCATCAGGCCCCATTGCTTTATCCACCTTCGGTTTTAAGAGTTCTTTCTGAACCCTTTCTTCTGTGAAAGGACTAATATCAACCCCCCCTATCCAGAGTACTTCTATTGACAGGATTAGATATTTCCCCCTGCTTTTCCATTGTGAATACTGAGCAGAAGCATTTGTTCAGTATCCCTGCTTTTTCACTGTTGCTTACTGCCCAACCACCTTCCTCTTTGTTCAGCCTCAGTATCCCTGCCTTAGTCTTTCTTTGCTCCCTAATGTACCTATAAAAGGTTTTATCCCCCTTCTTAACTGAGTGGGCTATCTTTTCCTTGGTTTGGGCCTTTGCTATTCTGACTGCCTTACCCACTTCCTTCTGCTTTAACTGGTACAATTCTCTGTCCTGCTCCTTCTGTGTTTCCTTATACTTCCTGAATGTTATATTTTTCTCCCTTACCTTCCTCACCACTTCTTTTGAGAACCATACTGTTTTTTTCTTTTGTTTTGATTTATTTATTTGCTTCACACAAAGGTGTGTTGCCTCTGTGATGGCAGTTTTGATGTTTTCCCATTGTTGCTCCACAAAAGCATTCTTGCCTGTTTGCTAGTGCTTTTCTGAGGCACTTTCCCATTTTGACAAAAATCAGTCCTCCTGAAGTCCAGTACCTTCACTTTTGTGTGGCTTGACTCTATAGCTAAGTTTATCATGAACAACATTGTTTGGTGGTTGCTTGTTCCCAGATGACTACTCACTTCAAGATCAGGGATCCTTTCTCTGTCCCCATTTGATAGTACCAGGTCTAAGATTGCTTTCTCCCAAGTGGGTTCCAAAACTAGCTGTCTGAGGCATGCCCCTGTAGGGCATTAAGAATGGCCCTGCTCTTGGATGTGGTTGCAACAAAGGTGCTCCAGTCAACATCTGGCATATTCAGGTCCCCCATCAGCAATATCTCCCCTTTCTCTGCCATCCCAAGGATGCCTTCTATCATTTCCTTGTCCATTTCCTCTCCCTGAGATGGTGGTCTATGTACAACCCCTGTGTGGATTGTGGAGCCATTTTCAGTCTCCAGGGTGCTCCACAGTGCCTCCTCTCCTCCCTGTTTATCCTTTAGTTCTGTTGCTTTGATCACTTCCCTTACATAGAGAGCTACTCCTCCTCCTCCTTCTTCTTCTTCTTCCCTCCCTGTCCCTCCTGTAGATTGTGTACCCTGGTATGTTGACATCCCAGTCATGGTTATCTGTGTACCATGCATCAGTGATTGCCACAATATCCAGGCATCCCTCTTCCATCAAAGGCCACCATTTCAGGGAGCTTTTTACCTAGGCTACGGGCATTGGTTCTCATTACCCTCCATTTTTTCTGGCTTTATTTCTTATTGCCCCATCCCTGTCCCTACTGTCTTTGTCTTTTTCTCCATTTACCCCTGCCCTTATCCCTATTGACTGCTCTATCTTGGTGTTTACCTCACTAATTACCATGATTTTGGGGGGCTAGGATTTATCTTCTCCTCTTCAGTGCCTCCCCCTGGCTAATTTAAATGCTTGTCACTAAAGCATTTAAACCTATCACCTAGGATCCTGGTTCCCCTTCAGGATAGATGCAGACCATCACGCTGTATAGGCCTGCATCCCTCCAGATGGAGCCCTAGTCCCCAATGAAGCCAAATCCCTGATCTCTGCACCAGCTTTTCAACCAGTCATTGAATCCCATGGTTTAGAGTACCCTAGCCTCATCCATTCCATAGACAGGTAGCACTTCCGAGAAAGTTACGGTGTGTGCTACTTGTCTAAGGCCCCTCCCCAACTCCACAAATTCCTGTTGCAGTGTTCTGATCCCATTCTCAGCCAGGTCATTTGTTCTTAGGTGGATAATGACATCCAGTTCCTTCCCACTTGCCGTTGCTCCCATGATCCTGAGGATTTGAAAGACTTCACACTGCAACACTCTACTTTTCTTGTGCTTGAGAAATTTGTGTGCCATCTGTATGGCGAAGCTTCATCACAGGATGTTAATGATGCACAATACAAGGTGTTCTGCCTGGCATAATCTTCATTGCCTGAGCAGACCATGCCACCAACATGTGCTGCTCTACACCAACACAGCAAGTGAGCAAATTAACCAGGCTGCTGTAATGAGCCACTCTCTTGTTAACAGGATGAATGCTCCTTCCCCCTGTTGGCCATGGATGGCATTTAGAAAACAAGGAGCTTGCCATTATCTAGATGACAAGAAGTCCATCACCAGATAGTATTCTTCAGGCAGTACATTGTGCCTGCAAGCATGTGAAATGTCAAACAGGGAGGTGTTCATGTCTTGCTGCTGGGCTATCTTGCACAGGCTTGTGTAAAAGTCAGAAGTGTGAGAACATTGACAAAAAGGCTGCTGAACCTGTCATTCACAGTGATGATGTGTCCGAAGAGAGTGACTTTGATGAGTATGTTGCCATGATTTTCAGCCTGGGAAATAAAAATGTATTTTCCTTGGGGAATAAGCACCAGTACCAGTACAGTGCCAACAGCAAGACACATGATTCAAACAAACACTAGATTTGAATAAGAAAATAAAATCTTGATTTATATCAATAATTATGTCAATTCATACCAATCCAGATAAGTTGTCACTTATAATTATTAGATTAATAAATCTCATACAAAAGGGTTTCCAGTAAAAAGGTTTGTGTTTTACTTTTTTCAGTGCTGTTGCTGAGGAAAATATGTGGGTTATAAAGGAAAATAGTAATATTTTAGGTAGTTACATTGAAAAATGCATCAGATGTATTACATGTATAATTTCATGTAGTTAGGCTGGTGTACAAACATTTGTCTTGAGATTAAACGTTAAACTACTTCAGCCTATAGTGAAAGGCGAGTATGGCCGAGGAAAACAAATTAGGGGTATGGGGTAATACCTTGACCAATAATTACTACCAAAAGATAGATGTGGTAATTTATTGCACATTATTGGTTAGACTAATGATTGTAGAAAATGGTGATGCATTAAACACCCCAGTAGGGCAAGAAATTTTAGTTCTTTAGCAAATTTTATTGACAATAAATACTTAAAATAAAAGAATTTTCACCCAGATTTGATATATAATGCAATATTTTTTCTTGTGTATGACTTCTAAGTTCCCTAATCCATTCAGTCTTAACTTACTATACTGCCATATGCATTTCAGTCATTTTTAGGCAATTTAGACATTTACATGGCAAATATTAATGGAGTCATGGACAAAAACCCTTCACAGGTATGTTGTCAAATTTGTTTGACAGCTAGGTAACTTTGGATGTGCCATGACAGAAAACTGGAGAACTTTTAGCACAAAGTCTGTCAGGTTATTGGCTATATCAATTTGCAGACAGTAGGTAGTGCCATTGCTGCTGGAACAAAACTCATTTTCTAGGCACATATCTCAGTTCAGCATATGGCCTAAATTTACAAAAATGTATTTTAGCAACTTAAAAAAAAAAACATTTTCAGGTAATTTATAAAAAAAAGTAACAGCAGAATCCGAAAGAATGGGTCTCGATCAGCAGAACACAAGTGTTGGTTAGTTCAGAAAACATCATTGTTTTCTGTTTTTTAACTTTGCCTCATTCAGAAAAAACAATATGGCAGCAACACGAAAAAAGATTCCCCATTTGCGACAAATGATTACCCATTTGCAACAAATGATTACCCATTTGTGAGAAAGAATCCACTTTTAAGTGGGACATCTAACTTTTCCATTGAAAATAATAGGAAATTTTAATAGTTAGTAACTTTTGAACAGATCAATATTTCTTCACCAAATCTTCAAAAGGCACATCTCATACCCAAGACCGCTCTACTTTAAACATTTCAGACCAAAATCCCAATCCATTTTTGCACAGCAGCAAGACAATTTTACAAAAAGAAACGTAATTTCACATTTTTGACACTCCTTATCTCTCCACTCACATATCTGACCAGACTGAAACGTGCCACATCAAGATATCTATAGTCCCTGATGGCATACACAAAATTGCATCTGAATTGATTAAATGGTTATGAAGTTATTAAAGTTCAAAATTCCAAGTTTAACATAGAAGTGAAAGTAGAACCCTAACTATAGGGCTGTGACTGTGAACCTATAATATATATATATTGTGTGTGTGTGTGTGTGTGTGTGTGTGTGTGAATATGTGTGTATATATATATATTTACATACACAGACACACACACACACACATACATACATACATCCTAAAGTGAGTCTAAAAATGCAGGCCAACAGATACCATTTCATACAATATTGATCCAAAGTTCAACAACTGGAAGGTAAATTTTCATTGTTTTACCCTTGTAAAGCTGGAATTATTTTGGAGTCTGTCAACCTCATCTTCTTCAATCCTGATCAGTTGTCTGACTTTATTAAAACTCAAATGTTTAAAGGGGCCCAGCAAGATTCATCATCTTCTTCCAATAAAAATGATTTGAATATTGCCTTGCCATGTAATGAGAACTTAATAAACACAAATGCAACAGCTTCAGAACCAGCTCCTGCATCAAAGTAAGTTGCTCTATAAATCCATTCAAATGGGAAGAATGTAAAATAGTAAAACCAGCTTCTTTTTTTCTTGAATTTTATGACTAATATACATTATAATTGACAAGACTGCCTTCAAAGATATATGCAAAAAAACTGAGAAACTGAAAGTTTTACTGCAATGCTGTGGAAATATTGTCTTCTTTGAGGAGATCCTGAACTTCTTATATTTCATGAAGCTTTTTTAATCCAGCTGTTCATTATATATTATCACTTTGTTTAAAATTCTGAATTATGAGCTAAGTTAAACATTAGATGAGAAATAGATAAGCCAGCTTCCAACAATCTTTTTTTCTCAGTTCAGTCTCAGAAAATGTTAAATGAATGTGTTTTCATTCATTGAAATAATTTCTGATTGCTTTTCTTCATAATTCTTTCAATGGAGGAATATATCAGTATAATCCGGGACATGCAGTGTTATTTTAATTAAGAAACTTAGAAGTAGCAGAGTTTCTAAATTACTGAATAGAGATGGTAAATCTCTACTTCCATTTGTCTGCCGCTTAAGGTAGATGCTTTAAAGAGCAGCTGACACCTTTAGGAAAACTTTGGAAAACATAATATTTAGACACAATTTAACTTGTATGTCATATATGTTCTATGGATTTCTCCTCTCCATTATTTATTACTAAAAAAATTTCTATGAAAACAATATCTTTATCCCTCACAGTCCATCTGCATTTATAGCTTAACCCCACTTGAAACCATACTGCTCTGATATCACAGTCTGTTGCCATGGGAACAACTGTGCTATCACAAGCAGAGTATTATGACATCAGGTTGGGAAGAAGCAATAGGAGCAGAAGAACCCTCAAGGAACAACAATCCTGTTTTCTAGCATATGACCTCAGTAAAAAATAATGGAGATAAAAAATGCAGAGCTAATTCTAAATGTTAGCTGCTTCATGTTCAAATATTATGTTTTAAAAAGTGTTTTCTGGAAGCATCAGTGGCTCTTTAAGCTGTTGCAAATCATTTTATTTAAGTTGTTCTTATACCCCTTATGATGTCTCCCCCATACTTTGAAGGACTTGTTCTATATTGTCGATATCTATTTACTTTTGAGTAATGTTTAATATAAAAATTATGTCATTTTGGATATCCAATAACATGGAACATATGCAGCTGTATGTAGCCTCAATATGTATTATATAATGAACATTTCAAAAATAAAAAGTAAAAAACAAAAAAAAAAGGTGTCAGGCAATAAGTATTGTGAGGTCTTCTATTTAACTCACAAGAGATAGCTGCAGTAGCTTCTGGTGGTCACATACAGTCCACAACTCAGCCATGAATGGGGCTAGGTTTACCCCACAAAATTTAGATACGACCAGGGTATTTGTATGTCTAAGTGTGCCAGTTTGTTGGGAGATCATTTCAGTTCCTAGTTCACGAAAGTGGAAGCTTTACATAAGAAATTTATTGGGTGGGCCTCTGTCTTTGTTTGGTTCACTATAAATCCAGAAATGTGAATGAATTTACTCAAGAGGTGCAGGAGAGGCTGGATAGAATTTGTGGAGTCCTTGAGGAGAACCAGAAAATCATCCACATACAGTACATTCAGAAGTCTTCATCATGAGTATGAATGCCTTCTGTATTTTGAGCTTGCGGGATGGAGGCTGCTAGATGTTTCATTACAAGCACAAATAATAAGAAAGAAAGGGGGCAACCTTGCTTTGTTCATTTACACAGTGGAAAAGGGAAGGAGAGGACAGAGTTTGTGAGGACCTTGGTCATCAGGGTGGAGTAAAGGGTTTGGACCAAAGCCCACAAATAGGTTACAAAGCCTAAATGCAAAAAAACCTGGTGGAAATAACAAATTCTACTAAATCAAAGGATTTCTCAAAAATCAATGGTGACTCCCACATCACGGGTAGGCTATGTGTTGGCCCTACAAATGAAGTTCACCAAAAAGTGAATATTGTTGGAGCTAAGCCTGCCCCATATGAATCCCAAATGGGAGGGATCCACTAGGAGAGGATGGGATGCAAGAGCCTTGGCATAGATTTTGGGTCAATAGCCTGCTGGGAGTGTAGGGTCTTTGCCCTTCTTTGGAAGGATAGCAATGGTTGCTTCCCTAGGAATGGGAGAGAGGGAGCTGAGATATTTTGCTTTTCAGTAAACCTTGCAGAGCACAGGGCAGAGTAAGGGGGCAACATGTTTGAAACACTCAGCAGGAGAACCATTTCTGCATGGAGGTTTTTCAGACCTGAGGGTCTGCAGTGTGTTGGCTCTCTGATACCAACAGAAGGATATGTATCAATTCAGCCTGTTCTTAAGAAAGCTTTGGGAGGGTGGGGGAGACAGGAAGGTGTCAATACTTTCCTGCTGGGGAGGACTGGGGATGCTTACAGAGAGAAGTAGAAGGCCTTCATTATAGCATTCATTTCCCCTGATTGGTTCAAAGTGATCCCAAAGGAGCCATGAAACCCTGCAATATACCTCTCTGTCTGCTGCTTGTGGAGAAGATAAGACAGGACTCTGCCTCCTTTCTCACCACCCTCCCGGTATTTGTGCTATAAAAGTAGAATGGCAATCTCTGCCTTCCGTGAAAATAGGGTAATAATTTGTAGCTGCAGGTGATGTATGACACAGTGCAATGTGGAACCTGAACTTGGTCTAGTCATGGCCTTATATTCTGCCTCCTTATCTGGAGATCCACTTCTAGAGTAGCACATACCTTTTCCCTTTGTTGTCTCTGTTGAATCCCCCCCCCAGCTATTCCTTCCTAGACTGGCAGATCTCTTCCACCCACACTGCATCATTGTTGCAGGCATTCTTCTGGATGCCTTAACTGACCACTGTTTAACCTACTGTGTTAGGAAAGTGCATCCCCCTTAATCTGCCCCAAAGTACTTTGATATAGACCTCTTAGGTCATTTGATACTGATGTCCTCCTAAATGACCTTGCTGCCTCTGATTGGTGCCCTGTCTACTCAGCCCTGGACACTGGCACAGCCCTCATACTCTTCACTGCCATTTTTAACAATATCTGGAATACTCGCACCCCCCATCTTAGAAAGACCAGCCTTAAATGCTCCCACCACCTCTAGATTACATCTGACCTTATCAATTTGTGCAAGTCCCAGGACCTTGCTTGGGCACAGTACAAGTCTTCCCAATCCTTCTATGGCCTCGTATACTACAGGTCATGCAAGCACTCCTGTACAAAGTCCAATCTAAACTCCCTATAAAATTCTGGAAGGTTATCCACTCCCTACTGAATCTAACAGCCCAGTCTGCCCCCCCCCACACGTCCTCCTGGTAGATGGCTCACTCATTGCCAATTCCTCCCTCCACTGCTGCTCATTTTAACAAATTTTTCACAACTTGTGCACTACCCCATCATCCAACTCCTGATCACACTGTCTCTCCTACACTCCAGTTGCCAGAAGGCTTGCACTTCCTTCCAGTTTCCCCCCAGAAAGTCTTCCTCACCTTTATGCCACTGAACCATTCCAAGTCCTGCCATGATGGGTTGGATTTTAAAGCTCCACACCAGCCATTGCCCTCCCACCCTCTCATCTTCTGAGCCTCTCCTTTTCCCTCAGTGCCGTCCCTCAGGCCTGGTAACTTGCTAAGGTTCAGCCTCTGCACAAAGGGGGTGACCCCTCCTGTCCAGTCAACATCAAACTTTTTTCACTCCCTGCCCTCTCTTGCAAAGGTTCAATAGACCATTGTATACTCTAGGCTTGCTAACCTCCTTGACTCTTCACATTTTCTCTCACCTTTCCTGTGTGATTTTAGGAAGAATCACTCTACCATCTCATCCCTGCTGCATGTAACTGATTCTGTTCTCACTGGGATAGATCATCACGGCTATATGCATTGATCTAGCTAAAGTTTTTGACTTGGTGTTCCACTAGCACCTCCTGGGCAAGCAAAACTCTGCTGATCTTTCAACACCTGCTGTAGATGGGTTCTGTTCATCCCTTGCAGGCCATCATCAGTCAGTTCAGGTGGGTGGTGTTCTGTTCCTCCCTCCCTATCCTAGCAGGGGACTCACAGGGCTCCATACTGGGTCTACTCCTATTCTCAATTTTCCTAAATGATCTTCTCTCTACCTGTGTCCCATTGCATATCCACATGTATGCAGAAGACACATTCATTTACATTTCTGGCCCTTCAACCTCAGCTGTGGAGGTTCTGCTCCAGAATGACATCTACAATGTGCTGTGCTGGTTCATGCCAAACAGCTCAGGGTCAACACCAAGAAGACTATGTCTATGACCTTTAGCACCAACCAGAAACTGGCAAGGCTCTCACCTTCCTCTGTCTTCTCCACCTTGGATGGTACACACCTGGAATGTGTCCCTGCCTTCAAGTACCTTGGTGTGTGGCTAGATGGCAAGATTGACTTTTGTGTCCACATTGATATAATCCATGCCAAACTTCACCCCATACTTGGCACCTTTTACCATAACAAGGACTGCCTCTCCCTCCAGGTCTGCTAGGAGCTGGTAACCAAAATGATCCTTCTGCTCTTCAACTAAGTGAATGTGGTCTATGGCCCACTCTCTCCTTTTCCCTTGCATGACTGTACACCCTCTGCAATGCCTTCTGTTGCTTTGCTACCAACTCACTGCCCAATTCCTTTCTTTCCTTCCCCCCCACCTTTATGTCACCAGTCCCACTATACCACCTTCATTGTCAAACATCTGTTCGGTTTCCTTCCCACCTACCTTTCCTCCCTTCTCTTCCCTGCTCTCTCGTCTTCTTATGCATGACACTCCAGAGATTCCCATACTTTCTCCACGCGACACCCTCACTCATGCTGGGTGAGATGCTTTCTCCCACTGTCTCCCCTCCCTCTGGAACCTGCTTCTCTCTTCCCTTTGTCTCTCCCCCCTCACTCCTTGCCATTAGATACTTGCAAAGGAATATTCCTGCTTTCCCCTGTACCTGTCACTCCCACTCTTGACCCTTCTGATCTTTTTCTTGCAGTTTCTTCTGTCTCTCCCACCTGCTTATGACTCCCTAAATCAGGGCTAACTGTGCTTTTAGCCCTCAGTCTGCTCTCTAATCAGCACAGTGCATAATTAATGCACTCTGGCACATACTGTTCATTGTATCTATACAAGAATGCATGCACTGCTCATTTTATTCAATGCAAGGTTTGACACTATTGTTAATTCTTGTGGTACTTCTCACTTAATCACCTCAGTTGGACTGCCTATACATGTTATATTTTGTACTTCAGAGGTTTCCAATGATCATTATGTCTGTACTTCCATTACCCCTCCCTCCTCCTGCTTACAGCTAGAAACTAGCCTTGGGTCAGCATGCCTTTCTCAGTTATCAGTTTTTAAATAGATAGATAAACAGCATAACCAATAATCTTGCCATGAATTGTGACTTTATAGGCTTTCTACATTATTCTGGAAGGCATCAACCCATTATCACTGTCCAGGAGAAAAGTGGCTGTTTTTTTTTTCTGGATCCATAGGAGAATATCTGGGTCTTGGAGAAGAAGAGGGTCTAATCTCCATGAGGGGGAGCATGGTTCCTGGTGACCCCAGAGGAGGTGAACCAGGGCATGGCCTGAAATGATAAGGGGCATGATAGTGGACTCTACTATACCTGAGGAGAGGGATGGGGAAGGGAGGTGAGCCAAAAGTCAATCCATCTAAGAGTGCCATGTGTTGTGGAGTAGCATGAGTAGTTGCTATCCCTCAGGTGCAACACGCACCATATGTCTCTAAGGGCTTGATTCTGCATAAGCATTTTAAGGACTTGTGCTGCACAGGTATAGACCTCTCCGAGGTTGTGGCTCCTGATCATTGATGGTTCTAAAGTGAGATTAAAGGCTCTGCCTAAGAGAATGGATATCAAGGGGAGAATAAACTGCATAAGCATCTGAGCTGTAGCACTAAGAACTCTGGATGATGCTCATGGGGGCCCAAATATTGCTGATGAGGATAGGGCCTGTTGCGGAGTGTGTGACAGCTAGTAGCCATTGGACATGGGAGCTTAGCTCTACCTTTTGCATTGTCCATCTGACAGACTTGTGGAAAAGGATGAAAACACTCTTTTTCTTGACAGGTGCTGAGGAGTGAAGTTCAAATCTGACCCATTCTCCATTGAGCGTTATGGCTTTTGATGACAGTAGTTTTGCTTCCTGCAAAAAATCTATTTGGGAACATAGCCTCTTGAGATGTGACAATATATGCTTTCTTTTAACCAGAAAATGAGGAACTGTCATGCTCTACATATAACATAAAACATGCACCATCTTAGTGGAAATGGGGGATTACTGGTCTGAATGAAGGACATGAGTTTACAGGCAGAAGAGGGTGAAACAGATGTGCCAGGTACACCGCCATGGTATTCTATAGCTTGACCCAATAAAAGTCAGCCAGATAAGGGTTGGGTGGGCCTCAGGGAGCTGTATGGAAGATGTGGGGAATTAGTCCATTGAGCAGTGGGGCAATATATCAGAGTACAACACTGAAAACATTTCATTTCATTTTATTGTATTGGTATGCTTGCGCAGCCAGCATCTTGTGGTAGTGCAGATTTGGAGGTGTGATCACTGTTGGGCGAATGCAAGACGTGCATCAGTAGGTGTGTCCCTCATTCCCCAATCATCCCGCATGCTGGCACCACACCTTGCATACATAATGTGGTGAGCACATCTAAGGAAAGGTCCGCTGCAATCCGAGCAAAGCTTGTCAAATGCAGCGGACCTCTGGCAGCTTTGCCACATTGTAAACATGGTGGCCGTAAACTGCTGACTTCAGGATGCCCAATCCCCTGCGACATCCGTGGCCCCATTGTAAGTGCCAATGGAACACTCCCGTTAGCATAAACCTCCCGCCCATTTGTTATATGCGGAGGGGAGTGCTCAATCCCTCTCAGCTCTTGCCCCCACTTTCCTTGTGTGCTGACAGGGGTGCCCAGTCCCCGTCAGAATAAATTAACCCCCTCTTTTTGTTGTGTGCCAATGAGGGAGCCCAGTCCCCTGTCAGCTGCAGCACTCCCCCAAACAGTTAGGTGGCATGCTGGCAGCCCACCCCAGCATGCCAAATCCCCTGAGGAAAAAAAAACTGTCCCACAATGTTTTGTTTTTTTAACCCTGTAATGCTAAACGGTCCCTCATAGTCTCCCTCCCACAACCCACACCCACCTCTGAGCACCCTGCCTCACACCCCCCACCCCATACTTACCTGTGGAGTCTGGCGCTGCGATTCGTGGACCGGAACACATCTGCACTCTTCAAAGCCAACCATAAACTGAGGAAATGCCAGTGAGCTGTATAATGGAATAAATAAGGTTTTTTCAACTTTGATGCATATCTCAGGCATTTTTTGGAATTTTGGCACCAAATTTTCAACATGGGGTTTTTGGGACCCCCTCCTCATGAATTCTTGCACTGTTATGGCGTTATTTGGTCCTGAAAGGTGATTTTGCAGACACTGTGCGGAATCAACTTTCAGGAGCGAGGAAGGAAATGACAGTGTCAGTGTTCATGAGGGGGGCTCTCAGAAAGCCTATGTTGCAAATTTGGTTGGAAAAATACCCCCAAAATTACTGTTTTACGAGCGTGTATTGTGCAGCTGACAGGCACGTTCCTAACTTAGGAAATTTTCAATATGTTCATGCCACATGTTCAGCACTGGCATTTTTCCACACCTTCTTGTACAGCTGTCATTTTTCACATCCTGCCAGAAATATGTTTTTGCACTTCTGGTGCAGAATAGCGCAGTCGATGTTGAAAATCAGTGTTCAGGACAAATTACAAAAATGACAGTTACACTGTTCATAAGCAGAAGTCCTTAAATGCCTATGCTGAAAATTTGTTGATGATACTCCATAACATGACTGTGTTACGAGCATGGGTTGCACAATTTGCACACACACTAGTACGTTCATGAATTTATAATATTTTCACTCCAGATTTTCAACATTGCCATTGTTCTGCACCTCCTTATGAACAGTACAGATGTCATTTTTCACATCCTGACCAAAATTGTTTTCGCAGTTCTGGCACGGAATAGTGCTGTCGCTGTGGAAAGTCTGTGTTTGAGACACATTATGAAAATGACAGTGATGCTGTTCATTAGCAGAGGTCCTAAAATGCCTATGTTTAAAATTAGGGGCCGAA
Source organism: Neoceratodus forsteri (assembly GCA_016271365.2). NCBI lineage: Eukaryota > Metazoa > Chordata > Ceratodontiformes > Ceratodontidae > Neoceratodus > Neoceratodus forsteri. The sequence continues at coordinate 1,027,775,686 of CM028129.1, forward strand.
AGTTCATAAAATTAGTGTTTTAAGAGCATGTGTTGCACAGTTTGCGTGCATGATCGTGACTTCATGCATTTGTACTATTTTCACTCCAGATGTTTAAAACTGGCATTTTTCCACACCTACATATGAACAGTACAGCTGTCATTTTACATATCCTGTCTGAAATGTTTTCACACGTCTGGCACAGAATTGCATGGTTGCTGTATGAAATCAGTTTTCGGGACAGTTTGAGGAAATGACAATGACACTGTTCATGAGCAGAGGTCCTAAAATGACTATGTTGAAAATCTGGTACTGAAAGTCCATAAAATGACTGTGCTGCAAGCATGCATTGCGCAGCTTCCATGCAGCCTTGTAACTTCGTAAATTTGCAATATTTTCATGCCAGATTTTCACCACTGGCATTTGTGCACACCTCCTTATCAACAGTACAGCTGCCAATTTTCATAGCCTGCCCAAAACACTTTTCCAGAACTGTGGTGCACAATGGCGTGCTTGCTGTGGGAAATCACCTTTTGGGACACAGTAACAAAATCACAGCACCACTGTTCATGAGGGGAGGTCCCAAAATACCTATGTTGAAAATGTGCCTAAAAAACTCCCTCAAATAATTGGGTTGCCAACATCTGTTGTGCAGTTTGTATTCATGTTCATTGTTTCACCAATATTTCATATTGCCACTCCAGATTTTCAACGTTGCAATTTTTTATGCCTCCTCATGAACAATACAGTTGTCATTCTCCTCATCCTGCCCAAAACTGTGTTTTCATCCCTCTGTGGCTAAATGGCACAGCCACTGTGCAAAACCACATTTCAGCTAACAAAGTGATTGTGCCGCATTTCATAAGGTGGCCTGACAAGCAGCCCATGTTGAAAATGTGGAGTGAAACTACCACTACACGCCTACCATGTTAGGGTTTCCAACTGTAGCACCCCCACCTGGTATGGACTGAAAGGCATCAGGGCTGTGACTTGGGATCATCAGATGTAATGCTCACACCATTTCACCCTCCATGCCCACCCTGCAGCCACTGACAGGCATCGTGGTGTGTCTTGCACTGTTCGGCCACAAACTTTACCTCATGCTCCAATACTGCGCCCACATCAGTGTATTTTCTTATGGAATGGGGTAAGTATAATTCCCAAAGACCCCAAAGCACACCACAACACTTGTCAGTGTTTACAGGCTAGGGTGAGGTACAATGGCATGAGCATTATAGCTGATGACCCAAAGGCACACCCCAATGCCTGTCGCTCTCTAGAGGGTGGGGGTGGGGTTGGCATCACTTCAATACTTCACTGCCATTCCTCTTATGCATCTCTAGCTCCACCACTGCCAATGCCAGTGCAACAACATTCGGCATTGACAAATACTTGTTTATTATACTGGAAAGCAAAATGAGCTAAGATAGCCAGTTTTCAGAAGCGACAAGTTGAGAAGAACATTAATGATACATTTGTGATTTAACACAAAAACAGGCAATGTTCACAGGCAAGTAGTGCAAGGTATAAACTAGAAGAAATAAATTATGTAGTGTTACATTGCATTTTGTCCAACATAAGCTATGGAGGCTAGCACTGAAGGAAGGAATGCTCATACGTGAAAGGAGATGGGAAGGCAGGAGGTTGTAGGGGCCCATAGTCCTGAAGGAGAGGTCTCTTTTTCCAGCAGTGAGCAGCTTAGGGGAAGTTGGAAGGTGAATTTAGATTGAGAGTGGATTCCTAGCTTGTTGAAGGAGTGGGGAAAGAATGTGGAAATACGGGGCAGGGACTTTGCCTAAGGCAACCTTGTGTAGGAACACCACTGACCTATGGGTGAGGTGGTCCTCTAGGGAGAGGCATGAAGCAAAATTATACAGTTGGCAGTGGTGGGTCCTATATGGCAGCCTGGTTAGGAAGTAGCAGATACTATTGTAGACTGTGTGCACCTTGGTAAAAGTCCCTGCTGTAGCATAGATTAGAGAGCCATAGTCAATGGGGAACAATAGGCTGATTGCAAGTAATTTCTTTGTCTCCTGGGTCAAGAACCTTTTGACCCTGTGAAGAGCTTCTATTCTCTGGGGTGCAGTTTTTGTCGCATGACTGATCTGGGTGTCAAACTATAGTGTGCTGTCAAGAAATCTGTCTAGACATGTGTGACAAGCTCCAGCATAGTGCCTTCCCACTCGAGGATGAGGAAAGGGACCAGGAACATTTTCTTACAGATCCCTGAGAAGACCATGATTTTTCTTTTTGTTAATGTTTAGGACCATCTTATTGTCCAGGAAGCAAGACTCAAGGTGATTGAAATCATGTTGAATGAGTTTGATTAGAGTAGCCAGGTCCCTGTTCAAGCTGAAGACAACATCATCATCAGCATAGAACAGGGCTTCAGTGAAAGGGTAGGAATTGGGGATTGAGTTGAGGAAAAGAAAGAAAATAAAATAAAGGACCAAGAATGGAGCCTGAAAGTCTAAATGGACGTTATCAATGAGTGTAGAAAAGGTGCATACCAGAGCAGCAAATCATGGTCCACAAGGCTAAAGGCTTTGATGAGGTCCACAAAACCTGCTGCAACAAATTTCCTGGATGCTAAGGCATGGTGCATGTAATCAGTGCATTTCATCAAGGCAGTGCATGTGGCAGAATCCATGTTGGGATCTGGAGAGCAAGTCACACTGATGGAGGCAGGCAGTTGTCATATCAAAGACTATCCTCTCAAAAACTTTCCAAAGGGGGCAAGGAGGGAGATGGTGTGATAATTGGAGGTGAGGTGTTTAGGCCCAGATTTGTGAATGGGAATGATGGTGGCTATCTTCCATGATCTGGAGTATGCACCAGTGAATAGTGAGCGGTCAAAAATGTGAGACATTGGGTATGCAAGTTTTTCACATGCCAGTCTAAACAGATGGTAGTCAACTCCATCAGGACCAGAGGCAGGGCTGAGATTGGAACATCTAAGGTATTTGGTGACATGCCCCACAGACAAGTGTTGGAAGCAAAATTTAGGTGGGGAAGATCCACATGATGTGACAGGCAAGTCTGGCAAAGAGGGGGCCATGGGATGGATTTCAGTATTTATCCAGGTCACTGAAAACATTTTTAAAGAAGGAGGCAATAACTTTGGAGACACAGATGACCCCATCATTACCCTGTATTGCCCAACACTGGATACCCTTAAATCTTACAATGATATTGGTTATGTTGTGACAGACTGAGATTAATATGACTTATTAATATAGTGGCAGGGTTTAAAGGTCTGTACTGCCACACAGCTCGACCACGAGTAGCACAAGCACTACACAAAACCAAAATTTGTTTCATGGAAGTTGTGCAAAGACAGAGGCAAATAAGGAGAGAAGAAAAAGTAGTTTATTTGAACTTTCATTGGCAGAATTAAAGAAAAATCTGCACTTCATAATTATAAATTATAGATATTAAGTTGCTCTTCAGAACAACTCTCCTGCTGTTTTATCTTGTACAAAGAGACTGTCCATTTATTGCAGGGTATACATTTGGTGATCTGATGGACTTATCTGAGCCTTGTTTTTCTGGAGTTTTAAACTGGTTTGTGCTATGTTAATCAAAAGTTTAATAATTTGCTAATGTTTATTTATATTGCTGTGTATGTAGAATGTAACAGCATTTAAAGTGAACAAAGATCTGCCTTAACCATAATGACTGTCTGCTATTCTATCTTGCAGTTTTTTGTTTCTTCTGTTTCTAACCACTTTGCTCACTAACAACCTTTAAGTACTTTCATTTATTTTATTTTATTTATTTACGGAATACATTGCTAAATTGTTTTTATATACCAGGAAGTAAGACACTTAGAAACATAACCATTCTGGGATGTTTAATGAATTTACTCTACATATTAGGTATTTGTACAATAGAATTCTTATTGCAGAATGGTAATATGGATTATGATAACAAAACCAATGAGTTTGATCACAGTGGTGCAATGTTACGGAATTGTGACATTAGAAAAATATTTTTAACATTCATTTAAAGAATCATCAGGCTGCTTCAAGAGAAGGACATTTTTTAAAGTAAACTAAACTTGTCAGCAAGTAGTTTGATCCTTATAATTAAGGCTTTTATTACCTGGGTCATTGAGTTAAACCCACAACCCTCTTGTTAAGATTCATTTGATCCAGTAAAAGATCAGTTTCATTGCACAGGGTAGCGAGTAGCTCACATGAATGCTTGCATCTTAATCACATAATGAAGTGAATTTGAAGCATGAATGATTACATCTGTACCAGAAATTTTGATTGTTAGTGAAACTCGGCTAACTGAAAGAAAAAATTTGGACAAAAAAATCCTTTTTCCCAGTTATATACTTTTTAGACAGTACAGGCTTATCAAACAGAGATTAAGATTTCATTCTATGTATTTGTAGAAATATAAGTATTAGAAGTTGATAAAGTGAAAACAGAGACCTTATGTGAACTACTCATGGTCAAAATTAAGTAGGGTAATAATAAACAGATATACCTAGATGTAAATTACAATCCTCCTAAAAATGGAGAAAAGGGGCTAGCTAAAAGAAAATGTGGGGAGTTACTAATTTTGAGTGATGCAAATTTAAATTGATATGGATCAAAGAATGAGAAGTATAAAAGATCTATGTCACAGGTACACCTGGACCAAGCTATAACTGAAACAACTGACAAAACAACAAAACAAATGAAGGCAATCTGATTGATTGGATTTTGACTAACAACAGAATAAATATTTCTCCATGTGGTACTATGCTGGATAGTGTGAGTGATCACTCACCTGTTTTCTGCATATGTAGCAATAAAAGGCTCCAAAAGACACCAATGTTTATAAAATTTTGAAAATGATGCAACAACTTTGAGAGTCTACTTAAAAGTGAACTCTTCATTACAAACAGATCTCTGGTAAGCTCTATAACATATGTAAATGAGGCTTTAGAACACTTTCAGAAAAATATTGAGTCAGGACCTGGATAAATATGCCCATTTTACAACAAGGAGAATCAGGAGGAATATAAATAAATGGTTGAATTCAGAAGTTGTGACATCAATAAAAGAGAGAGATGAACTTTGAAAAAGTTACAAAACGTCTGGCAATTTAGGTACCTATCAACAATATAGAAATCTGAGGAACAGATGCAAAAGAAAGATTAAGAAAGCTAAAGAAATTTATTATAAAACTTGACTGACACAAAAATTAAGCTGATGGAAAGATGTTCTTGAAATTAGTGAATGAATTAATTAAGCCAAGTAGAAAAACACAACTAAATCAAATAATTGATGGGGAAAGAGAAATGGTTGACAAAACACAAATAGCTGATTGTTTAACCAATCCTTTACAAATCTTGACAATTACATAAACCAAATGAAACTGAAAGGTTGCATGGGGGACAAAAAATTAGGAACTAAACAGAGGTAGGTTTTACCTAGGAGTTGTAACCAGAAAAGAAGTTCTTAAATGTTTGAAGTCCCTTAATATAACTAAAGGACCTAGGGTGGACAGGACTGAAGCAAAATTTGTAAAGCTTGAAGCAAATGAATTGGCTTACCCTATAAAGAAAACAGCAAATGTGTTCATTATGACAGGTGGATTCTGGAGTCCTGGAAAGTGGCATTTGTTATTCCATTGTATAAATGTGGTGATGCCAGCCTGCTAGCGCAGCGGTGGGATTTCTGCTTGCGACACCGGTGACCTGGGTTCAGGAATGGACCCGGATTGTCGGAGGGCCGGCCGGGGGGAGAAGGATGGAGTGTCCCATGGACTGCTCTCCTTCTCTGGGGGGAGGGTGAAGGAAGCGATCGGTGCACTGAGGACTCCTGGCGGAGGCCGGGGGATCTCAGGCATCCAACGAGTATAGTTCTGGGAGTCGGGATGGACACTGGCGTCATTGCATGTCCCCACCTCCATAACAAAAATGGAGGAAAATTGAGGTGGGCAAGGACCACCGTGCATATGAAGCCCTCTCCGGAGGAATTCACCACATCACTGTCGCTGCAGGTCCCCAACCAGACTTTGGTTCCATGGTCACCGAGGAAGGTGGCCATGGCCCCGCCCTCTGGGGGGTAAGCTGGGGGTGACTGAGGACCTCGGCAGCCATAGATGGTGGTGGAGGTCTCAGGGGGCCGTGACCAAGGGCTGATGGAAAAAAGACGGGGTCCTGCCAAGGGAAAAAAGAGACAATTAAAATAAATAAATAAATAAATAAATGTGGTTGACCTGAGGTTCTAAGTAATTACATGTCTATATCTCCGTTATCTTGCATAGGTAAAATACAGGAGAAGCTTGTCCATTCCCAGCTGATGGAGTATTTGGATAGGCACCAGATATTCAGTGAGTCCCAGTTTAATTTCAGGAAGGAGCGTGGGACAGTGACTACCTTGGTCAGGTTCATAAATGACTTGAACCTGAATCTGGAAAAGGGTTGTTCGACTGGTGCAGCCTTCATGGACCTCACCAAGGCATTGGATCTGGTAGACCATACTCTTCTGGGGACAAAACTGGGCCTCATGGGAGTTGAAGAATCAGCAATTAAATGGTTTGGTAATTATCTGACAGACTGTAAACAGTATGTGAGGTTTGATCATACTTTGTTTTCTTCTTGTTCAGTACAGTATGGTGTTCCAGGGTTCAGTTTTAGGACCTTTACTTTTAACAATTTTCATAAATGGTATGCCGGATTTGTCTATAAATTCAGATTTGATTTTGTACACTGACAATGCAGTAATTTATACAACTGACACTAATATAAACTTAATAAATGAAAAACTATCCTTTATAATTTTTAAATTACAGCAATGGTTTGATTGTAATAGTTGCTGCTGAACAAGAAGAAGACAAAAGCCATGCTCTATTGTCCATCTCAAAAGTATGTAAAATTAGCTAAGCCTTTCTGTGTAAGGGTGTACGATAAACTGTTCTCATACATGTGGAACATTTTAAATATTTAGGGGTCATATTGTACTCATGTTTAATTTATGATAAACATATGACAAATGTTACAGATACCTTACACAGTAAGATAGGTTCTCTTTTTACGTTAAAAAAATATGCTTTCTTCTGAATATAGTAGTGTGGTTTGGGAGTCAGCCTCTGTTGGGGTCATAAATAAATGACAGAACCTTTATAATATGATATGCTGCTTTAACACAAATAGGCCATACAGAGAACATCATTGTAAACTGTATGAAAAAGTAAAATGGTTGCCATTAGCACAGGAAGATACTTTCCATTTATTACAATTCATTTATAAAAATATTAGGTTAGAAGACAGAAATCCTTTGGAAGATTATTTAATAAAGAATGACTCAAACCAAGGACCAAGATCAGCTGATCAGTCATTGCTGACAACTCCATTATGTAAAACAGTAATGGGACAAGAAGCTTTTTCTTACTGTGCCATTAAAAAATGGAATGAGTTCCCAAAAATATTAGTTCCATCTCTACAATTTTTTAGAAATAAGTTAAAAAGCCATTTGTCACTCATGTCTGTATGTAAATGTTAACTGACTGTTTGTATAGTGATATCTACCCTATATGCTTGAATGAAAATGTAAGATTTTTGATAATTTTGTATATTTTTCACTTTCTGCATGATCTTTGTAAGTGATGTGTAATTTTATATGTAATAGCTGATTCATTGTGTTTAATGAAACACCCAGGTTGTGCCTGTAAACAGACCTTTGGTCGAGTGTAGTTACCTGGCAAACAAATGAATTGAATTGAATGTTGCCCTTGTAAACAGCTGATTTACTGGACTTACACAATGTTTTGTAATCCTGCAGGTGAGTCAAGTCTTTCATTTTTTTTGTATTGGGACTATAGTTTGTCCCCAATTTTGAAAAGCCTCAGGATACTCCTGGAGACTCACTCCTGTTTGTTACCACATATTCTGAGTCACTTCAGGGGACAGCAGCTATCGCAGATACAGTGAATAACTTACAGAAGCTGTTGTAGGCTTGGTCAATGTCCACAATGTTATCAAGAAAGGACCAGTCAGTGGAGGACAATGCAGAGGTGAAGGCATCAAGGTTGAGATTGCAGAGCCATCTGCAATCGATATAGATGGGGGGGCAATGGGGAGACTATTGGACCAGTCACAGAAAATCATGCTGTGGTCACTTAATGAGTTAGGGAGTACCCTGGAGTCACAGATATTGGAGAGGTTGGAAACAGCAATTCAGTCCAGGGTAAATTCATACCCAGATTTGTAGTTTCCTTGGGTGGGACTGGAGATGATCTGACTCAGACCAAGATTCAAAGAAAGATCTCTGGCTGTGTCTTTCTGCTTCATTGCCAGTTCATGTTAAAGTCACCAAGAAGTACAAAAACTATCAAACAGGAGCTATATATAGTAGAGCTTGCAAAGGTGGGTTGAAAATTGGCTGGGTGACAAAATAGCACAATGCCCTCCAATATCATCTCGAGGGCATGAAAAGTAAGTTAATCAAGCCAATGTCAAGTAGAGACAGGTAACAACCCAAGTAACACCCTCACTCCCCAGAATGCCTGAGATTAATCAGAGCATTTCAAAGCTGTAGAATTTTATATGTAGTAATCACAATGGTACACAGAAATATTCTAAATGTCCCACTCATGTGGACAAGTGAAGGGTACTGGTCAGATGCCTCTCTGTAACATTACAAGAAGATAAAGGTGAGGGCCACACAGAATGATACTCTGATAGGAGTCCTAGCATGGGTCTTGCATGTTAAGCTGGGGAAGAGAGTGTTCCTCAAGCAGTGTGAGGCGAGATAACCAAAAAAATCAGAGTAGGAGTTTGGAAGATGAGAGCCCCTCTTCCCTCTACTGCTGCATTGATTTAGTCAATCTTCATTGTCTCATAGGCCTGTGGAGTCAGCTGACAGCAGAAAGCTAAGAATTTGTGAAGGAAGGCACCCCTTGGACTGCTTCCACTGAGCAGGCATTCAAGGACTGAGGCCCAGCTTGTTCTTAAATGCAATGGATCCACTAAGTGGGAGAATGAGGAGGCATCAGCACTTGACATGAAAGAGTGATTTGCTAACAAATCCCACCATGGCAGCTACTGCAGGAACCAGAGCTCTACCAATGAGGGGAAGGGGAACCAGTCCTCCCTATCTTGATACTTGGCTGCTTCTTGGAATTATATGATAAAGTAGAGTTGTGGTGGGATATATCCTGGGTGCTGGCCTGCCACACGTAAATAGCCAGCTAAAAAGGTAAGACAGCAACAGTATGAGCTACTGGTGGGGGGGTCTGGTCTTTTAACCCACTCTGGCCTGGCCTATCCTTAGGATTAACAGATGTAACCACATGTCTGTCCCACTCACTCATACCATTCTTCATTTATAGCCTGTAACCATACAATGGTAACAGAACAAACAAAAATCTAGGCAATGTTACACTTATATTAGCAAGCTATAGCCAGCGGAAATCCTACCATTACAGTCCTATGAGGGATACAGCATGCTGGCCTGCTTGGGCTGAGATGATGAAAGGGGGCACAGTAGTATCATGTTCAACCAAGGGATTCATTCTCACCATTAGGAGGCTTTTTCTGCTCCACAATAAGCAAAGAGTTCAGGGCAGACACAGTCACGAGGGCTGATTTCTTGCTTATAAAAATTCTGGCCAGAGAAAAAGTGTTAGGTTATGCAATGAGGTGGGGGAGCAAAATCAGATTTCTGGCAGCCTCAGAGATGTAATGCCATCATGCCACAGTATCCCCTTTCCCCCATCCCCACAGTCTCTGGTTGAGTTGGTTTACCTTCAAGCCAGGTGAAACTGCTCCACAAACAAAATACTCATGTTAGCCATGTTTAATAAATAGAAGAGTTCAAACATTTGCCAGGTCTGATACTGGCATGCCAGTGAATGGGAATGCATAAGGAAGGACAATGTCTTAGTGTCTTATGGGCCAGAGAAGCCAGATTGAGAGAGTTGGACAGATGCTATGACAAGCACCACCTAGGACTTTGTCTCAGCTGATGTTGGGTCCAGGTGATCCCTTTGAACTATCTGGGGCAGCTGTGATGGATGTTTTACTGCAAGCAGCTGTCTTGCCAGGCTGTTGCATTAAGAAGAAGATGCAGAGCATGCTCTCAGAGGGGCAAACTTGTTACTGGACAGCATCCTGGCCATCCTAGCTGATAAATTTTTAGTGTCCTTTTGAAAGAGTTGGCTCTTTTTTGGGATGATGTTGAATGCCATACCAGCATTTCGGCCTTGGTAGTTGGTACCAAAAACTGAGAGTGAGAACAGTACTTCCGGGGGTCATGAACTATGTCATTATCAGGAGGTGGGGTATCCATACATGCTCAGCTCCTGCTGATACTAAGTGTTTCATGGTCTCCTGAACTCTTCAGGCCAGCAATTGGTGAGGAAATCTATAGCTGCCTTCAGAACATCAAACAAAGGAGGAATGCCATTGTGGGTTGCAGGGTAGTGGAGGGTAAAGGAATCCCAACCCTATCGAGGATCTGTCTGGCATTAGTGTATGCTCTCCTCTTCATTGCTATATCTCTTGAGAAGTCTTGGTAAATGTGAATTGGGTGGCTGTTCTACTCCAGGACACCCAGTTCTCAAGAGCAGTGAAGCATAGCTTCCTTGGTTTGTTAGCAAAGGAAGCGGGCCAGGATGGGCCACAGTCACTCCCCATGTTTTTTCAGAGAGGTGAGGGACCTGTGAGCCCACTTTATCTCAAACTGATGGTACCCTTTAAGTTTCAGGATAGTCGGTAAGGCAAGATGAAGGAAGGCAATCATATCTTTCAATTCCACACCTTCAGGCAGGCAGATAACCCACAATTTGTTTCTGCAACCATGGTTCTCCAAGTCAGCTAGTCTATTGGAGTGTGTAGATTGTGTTGGCCTGTTTCCTGAGAGTTGCTTATACTGTGTGGAGTGAAGAGGTATGACTTTCATATACATTTTAGTACTACTGTTACACCCCGTGGCCCCTTCAGACCAACCTCCAGCCCTATCAACCAGCTTCTCTGGGACTTACTTTCATCATCGTCCTCTGCCACAGGAGTGTGGTTGTGCCCAGTCACTGGTGTGGGGCCTGCAGAAGGTCAGGCTTCATCCTGCCACTTGGAATATTTCTGCCATTTTTCTCCCTGGAGCCCTCGGGTGTGCAGGGGCCACAATGTATATGCTCCACCTCTGTGGAAATGTCCCCAGTGACCTAAATGGGGGGTCCTCTTGCCAACATAGTAGCACTGCATGTGCTGCCATCCAGACAAACAAACAGGATCCAGTGCAACCCCCCCCCACCCATATGTCAAATCTGAGAAATTAAACATATAAACTGCCTGAGTTGGCTTTTCTTACTTTAAACTCCATGAAAAAGGGGCCTTCTTAATTATCAGATTGGAATGTCTATATGAGCAAGATAAACCAATGATTATCAAGGTGGGACCCCATGGTTTGGTCTCTACTTCTCCAATTCTGAAATGGCTACAGTGGCTACTCTATGCAGTGCATTGCCTAACTGGCTCCTTTGTAGTGAAGTGCTTCCACCCAGGAAATTTCGAAGGTGATCAAAGGGAGCATGCTAAAAGGAGAACCACAACACTCCAAACTCTTAACAAATACCAAAACTAGCACACTGTAACCTTTGCATTGCTCACAAAATATAAGTCACATTTTTACTGAGAGTGCTATTGGTTTGTGGCATGTAACAAACAAACAGCACCCCTCAACATGGCAAATCTGAGAAATTAAACATATAAACTGCCTGAATTGGCATTTCTTACTTGAAACTCCATGATAAAGGGGTCCTCTTAGTTATCAGATTTGAATTCCAATGTGAGCAAGTCAAACCACCAGTTGTCAAGGTGCTGCCATAAAGCCATTGCTGGGCAGCAGGCAAGCAGCAAGCCACATTGTCCCTCCTCCCTGAGGAAGGAGAGCAGTCCTGGGATGCTTGATCCTTCCTCTCCCTGCTGGCCTCCAAACAACCTGGGTCAGCTCCCACTCCAGGTCGCCAGTGTGGTAGAAAGTAAGACTTCCAGCACCTCAGCCCTCCATGCTACTGGGCCAGTAGGAGTTATGACTTTTGACCTGCCTCTCAGTCTGTGTCATTCTTCCATTCAGTTGCTGGATTACCCAGGAGGACTCAAAGATTGACGTGGAATAGTAAGTCAGGTTACACATTTATTTTCACAGCTGAAACAACACAACCATTACTTGGCTGGCACAATAGGTTAAGTGCCTTTACTGAGTGGATTGAAATTGAATGATGTAACAGTATATAGGGGTCTGAGGGGTAAGGAGCCAAAAGTTTATGTGGCCATCTCAGATCAAGTCAAGCCACACATCCTGGATCAGTCATTTCTAAGATGCTAATGATCAATCTAGTAGTCAATCAGGAGCCTCGCTAGGCTCATGACTATTTAATTAGGCTCATAATTGGCATTAAATAAGAGGAGCCACCTGCTATTGGATCAGGGACAGCAGTTTACATTTGCAATTAGATTATGTATGTATCATGGAAGTCAGGTTGGCTGAGCAGGTTGGGGCCAGATAATGGCATGGAAGCAATTTGTTTTACATTTTACTTTTGTCATTTAAAATCAAGTCAACATTGATTCAATAACAGCCAGTATTTAAACTTTCAGCTAGACTGAAAATGTAAGGAGAACAGGGCTCACTGGTATAGCCATACATTTATTTCTGATTTCATACATTTGCCTTTTTGGACAATCCAAAAGATCACATCCGCATCTGAGAAATCAGATGTGATTATCATGGGTGACTTTAGCTACCCTGGTATCACTTGGGCAGAGCATATGGAGACAAACTCCCAGGAACAAATCTTCCTTGACTCCATTCTATCTTTTGGTCTAGAACAGGTGGTTAAAACACCCACTAGGGCAGAGAACATCCTAGCCCTTGTACTTACAAATCTAATTAGTGGTTTCTCTGATACAGTATATCTATTAAAGCCCCTTTAGGCACTGTGACCACAACACCATATTGTGTATCTACTCTGACAGAAGAACAGTTAACTCTGCCAAAGTAACCACAAAAAAACTATAATAAAGCAGATTTTAAAGCAATAACAAGTTTTGCACTCCATCAATTGAAAACATATTCTGTCAAACCTTACCATTGAGGAATGTTGGAATACTATAAAAAACATTATTAAGACAACTGAAGAATGGTATGTGCCACCCAAAAACATTAATAGCAATAATGGAAAAATACCACCCTGGATGACAAAAAACTGAAGAAACAAGTCAATAAAAAAGAATAAGCATAGAAAAATTATAAAAATAAAAAGAGCCAACAATCTTACACAAAATATAAGGATACATTAAAGATCACCAAACAGTTAATTAAACAGGAAAAAAGAAACTTAGAATTCAGAATTGCCATGAGTTAGGGAAACCAAAAAGTGTTATTTGCATATGTAAATAATATAAGCAAATGTAAAAATTCAATAAACTCCTTATCAGTTAATGGTAAAAATACAAATCACTCAATCAAAATGGTTAGCATTCTGAATAAACCACTTTTCAACAGTATTTAATAAAAAGGAAAGTACCACCAGAAAAGGTATTCAAGCTACAATTTACATACCAGTAATTACAACTGAAGAGGTCAAATAAGGATGACATAACCTCAAATCTCATTCCTCAGCTGGTCTTGAAGGTATTAATCCCATATATCTAAAAAACATGGCATCTAGCTTAAGTACACCCTTTGTGTATTGTTTAATAAATCCATAGAAAATGGGCAAATGCCAGTTGACTGGAAGGCTGCTGTTATAACTCCAATCTACAAAAAAGGTAATAGATAATCTTGAGAAAATTACAGGCCCATTAGTATCACCTCAGTCCCAGGTAAAGTACTTGAATTAATGACAAAAACAAAGATGTGAGGAAGAAACTATAAAACTGCGTCTAAATGATAGTACCCAGCACATCTTCAAGAAGGGTAGATCATGCACAAATAACTTAATAGTCTTTTATGAAACAATAACAAAGGTTTTGATGAAAAGGGAAATCATGTGATGTCATTTCTGCTTGACTTCAAAAAGGCCTTTGACAAAGTTCCCCATGGTAAACTGATAAATAAACTATCTATTATGCTATATAGCTCATACCTTATAAACTGGGTTAGTGCATGGCTGGAAAACAGGACCCAACAAGTCAGAATACTGTACTTGGCAAAACTTCATCCACTAAAGAGGTGATGAGTGGTGTCAACAGGGATCAGTTCTGGGACCATTTTTGTTCAATTGTTTTATATCCGACTTACATACAGGTGTAACATCAAAGCTAATAAAGTTTGCAGATGACACAAAGATTGCCAGTGAGGTAGACTCATTTTCCAAACATCATTCCCTTGTTAGAGAGCTGGAACTAATAACAAAATGGACCAGTGAAAACAATATCAAATTAAATTTAAATAAATGTATGGTTTTGCACCTAGGGAAAAATAATCCTTTATACTCGCATGCTAGTAACTCCACAAACCTATCTATTGTGAATATTGAAAGTGACTTAGGTATTATTATTTACAACACTTATAAATTAAATTCCCATATTAGGATCATAGTGCAAAGAATAAATAAAATACTATAATAAAAAAAACACATTAATTACAAGAAATGAACATTGTATACTTAGTCTCTACAGAAACTATGTATGCTTCCTTCTTGACTATGCTTCTCCGTTTTGGTCACCATGTTACATACAAGACATTAATCTGCTAGAGGGGGTACAGAGGAGTGCAACAAAATGATTCCCAGACTCAAAAACATGTCTTATGAAAATAGACTTCAACAACCTCATGCCACTTGAGGTAAAAAGAAAAAGGGGTGACTGACTTCTATTTTATAATATCATAGGTAACAATACTTTGAGGAATGAATGTAACATTATACCTACAGAAAGGGGTTTGAACCTTAGATCACATAACACGTAGTTTGAATTACCTAAGACACTTATCAAAAAAAGAGATAACTATTTCATTATTAGGTCTGTGGCAACATGGAATAAGCTGCCAGAGTATTTGGTAAACATTACCAATTTCAAGTAGTTTAAAAATGAACTGGACATATTTAGGGGCTACTAAAGTTTGTTTGCCCCACTGTGAGTGGGGGACAGACTCTATGGGCCTAGGCCTACTTCCGTCCTTCTTTACCAAGTACCAAGTACCAAGTAGTCTGTGTTGCTGCAAATCCAATTAGCTTTAATCAGTCAATGCAGCCTGCCAGTGTGTATGATCTGTCTTCCAGTTTGGCAGCTCTGTTAACTGACTTTTGTCTCCTGGACCCCAACTTAAACAAGTCAGCACTGGTCTGGCCTGCCAGCATAGTGGTAGTGCTACTGTTTGCAAGACCAATGACCTTGCTAACCCAGGAAGAAAGATCAAGCATCTGGAGGACTGCTCGCTTCCTCTGATGGGGAGGGTTTGCAGAGCCCAGTGTTTGCCTAGTCTCTAGTGGAAACTAGGGGAAAGGCACATGAGACTGCCTAGAAGGGAAGGGGGGTGATAGATGCCAATGTGCAGTGCGTGGGAGGGCATGGCACATTTCATGGCATTATTGCATGCCACGCCACTCAGGGAACCAGAAAACAGGAAACAGTGAGTGTGGGAGGATGGTGCCAGGACACCCACAAGCCTTGCACCTGACCAGCTGGGCTCACCAGACTAGAAACTGGACCCAAGTCCCAAAGCAGAATTGGGGGGCCCCCATCAAACACTGAAGGGAAAAGACTGGCTGGCAGGTAAATCTCGATGGATGCTGGGGTGATGGGGCTGGGGTCTCCTAATAGATGGGGGCTGTCCAGTAATGGGGTAGAAACAGAGAATAAAAAAAAGTTAGCCCTAAGAAGGTAAAGCTGAGGTCTGCTGCTACTGCACTGCAGAGAGTAAGTAATGATCTCAGTGCTCCAGATAAAACTATACTTTCTCCTCTAGCTCACTGTCTTGTCCTCTCTGGCTCAGGGGGGCCCAGAACTCTCTCTCTCTCTCTCTCTCTCTCTCTCTCTCTCTCGCTCACTTTAGCATGGTAAAGAGAGCAGTGTCACTGGCACTGCCCTTAAGGCAGTCACTATCTCCCCTTTCAAGTGTATTGTGTAACTATAGAGCTGGTACAGTTAGTGTTTTATGTGTAGTTTCTGTGTGTGCAGCCTGGTGAGGGAGGTGCCCATCATCCCCAAGTTTCAACATTTACTTTTAGCCTAGGTGATTGAGTTAGAGTTGTGCACATCATGGGATTAACACATTTGCTGTCTCTTTCTTAGTCATATTATGCACTTCCTTTGCCTATCATGGTGCCTCATCATATGCAAATCATTTGAAATTTCCTAAAAGCTCAATATTATAAACAAATCTTCCGCAATAGTGACTAATGCTATGCACAACAAAATGACTGCATTCTTGTAAGGCATCTACTACAGCATTGGCCGAACATGATGAGGAATGGAAATGTTTGCAGTCAAGTACACTACCAGTGACAGAACTAGTTAGATGGGCTGTAACAGTAATGGAATCCTGCTCTCTTATTGGCCCCTAGATGTCATTAGATGTCACTAGATACTTCAGGAGCTGAAGAGGCCAAAGTCCAAATATAGTTCCTTATCACAAATCACAATACAGAAATGTTCCCTCCTGTAATATGTACTTATCCAAGTTATTTTTGAATGCTTGTTTACTGTTTCTGATAATTATGTTTTCTGGTAATTTATTCCAAAGATTTTACTGGTTCTTTGGGTAAAAAATATTTTATCAGTCTTGAATTTGTTTAATCTTACTTGCAGTGGATGTTCTCTGGTGTTAGAATTATTGTTTTTGTATTCATTTCCTATTTCGTTCATGAGCAAAGGATCGCTCATTATGCTGTAGAAAAACAAAAGGTCACCTTTAATTTCTCTAGTCTCTAGACTGTGTAATCCTAATGATTGTAATCGCTCTTGGTAGGACAGATTTTTAGTTGATGAAATTGTTCATGTATATCTGTGTTGTGCTCTTTACACACAAGCTATTTCCACTCATTTACATGGGTTCCATAACTGACTACAGTAGTCCATATGTGACCTAACATAGGACAAATATAGGAGCAGAATAACCTCTTTTAATCTACTTTTTATGTTTTGTTTTATTGCCCCAATTATCTTGTTGGCTCTAGCAATAACTGCTCTATGCTGGTTCTTAAATTCCATGCACAAAAGTGCACAAGTTACACAGAAGTGTGAAGTATCTGTGGCATGCAGCTATGCGCCATGTAGCCACTCAACCAACACAGCACGCACCAACAGAGATGCGAGTGGCGCAAGCCAAAGGAGTGGGACAGCACAGGATGCATAGCGTAGCGTGCAGCAGGTTGAAGCAGCCCTAGAAAACATGACCTGCCCCATTACCCTGCCATATAAGAGCCATTCAAATGCCCCCCTACATGCCTCATAAGTGAAAGCAGCGCAGGGAACTGCCATGCACATCATGGTAGAGAGTGGAGTGAACACGGAGGAGCAGCCCCCACACTGAAGTGACAATGAACATGCAGAGGAAATGGAGGGGGATATGCATGCCAGGGATGAGACATGGGGTGGCGCGCGTCCCTGTGCAACAAACTTTACTAGCAGGCAAGTTGCTGCCATGGTGCATGACATAAGGGTGAATTATAGCAGCCTGTACAGTGCATGGTTCCTGTTCACGCCACTGGAGGTCATAACCTGGCTGTGGCTGGATATTCAGGCCACCGTGAATGCTGCAGAACCAGAGGCCTATACGCTCAGTGCTATTAAGCACAAGTGACATGATCTGTGGGCCTCCATCAAGAAGAAGGTTGTGGCAGCAGCACAGGCCAGCCAGTGAGGGGGATGGGGGCCAGGTGGGCGGCTTCTCCTGGCACCAATGGAGCGGGTAGTGGTGGAGACACTCATGGACAGAGGTGTCCATGGTGTGGAGGAAGGCGTGGACAGATTGGGAGGTAAGCATATCTGGCAATGGTGTGTGCACCATGGGCCACATGGGCATCACTGGCTAGCTGCAGTGCATATCATTAATAGATGCTGTGACAGGGGGCCCAGCAAGACTTCAAACAAACCCCAGTTTATGGGATCCGCCCCCACCGCAGGACCAAGGAAACATACTGGCGATGGTGGAGCATGTGACAGGTAAGTACAGTACCACGGGGATGCATAACAATGAGCATGTACACCCATGGTGTGCAGGTGCACAGGAATAACCCATGTGCATCTCCCACAGGCATAGAGCATGAACTGGAGACACAGGTAGACAGAAATGGAGGTGGAGTCCACAGCAGCACCACATGAGGCAAGAATCCAGTGAACAGGTGAACAATGTGGCACAGCCACAGAATAGAATGCAGAATGATACAGCTGCAGGGGCACCCAGCACACAACCCCAGATAGCCATGACATACCTACACCCATGTGCACACCAACCAGTGCACAGGCGGGGCACAACGTGGCCACCACAACCTGGACACACAGCATAGATAACAGCGGGAATGAGGGCCCACCCACACTGCCACCCACATGCACACCATGGCCAAGAAGGAGGCAGGCCTACATGGACACCCATTACATGGAGCTCAGGTAGCTGGAGCTGGACTGCCTGAAGGCATAGAGGGCCAATACCAGCATGGTCAGAGCATTGACTGCCAAGGTCCAGGGCATCTGTCAGCATTGATAAGCTAGCTAATGCAAAGGTCGCCCTCCTTGAACACCTGCGGGTACATCACATGCAGCCCTGTGCCCAATCATGGTTGCCACCCCCACGGACCACCAGCACGTCCATGCAAGTGTCCCTATGTACCACTGGCACATATCAGCTACAGCACACTACAGGGACCAGACCAGACAGCAGAGTCCTGGCCATACCTGAACAGCAGCAGGCAGCAGTGCAACAGGACACCATCCATCACACAGCAACACTGGTACAACCAGCCACGCAGCCACTTGGTGTGGGTCCCTGTGATGTGGACAATGTAGGGGACTGCCTTCCCCCAGACACACCCCAGCAACAGACATGCCTCACACCAGCAGGATGACAGACATGAGGCATGACACATGCAACAGTGGCCACCAGGAATCTAGGTATGCGGTCCTCATGGCACCTTCAAGCATCACACGATGACCAACAGGGCCATTAGTGGGGACACAACACACCACTAACCATGGACTGGAATAGGGTCACACCCCCAACACCCACATATATCACACCCAGCCTGGATGTGTCCAGAAATGAATGGTGACCTGTCCGGAGGGACATGTGGTGCACAGTCACAAGTGGACACCCAGGGCATGGGCCCTGCACTGTGGTGCAATGCCACAGTCACACAATGCACATGGCAGTGCTGCCATCATGGCACACCATGCTGCATGGCCAGGTGGTGGCCTGGCATGAGGCAATATGCATGGGGTGTATCACAGGGAGTGCCTCCTACCCCCACTGTCCCACTGCTGGTGCACTCAGGTCATGCTGTAATCATCATGCACCCCACTGACAGTGGTGATGTGGTGGACCAAAAAATGCATACAATCACAACTGGTACGGCCATGGTGCCAGGTGGCACATGGCATCAGGTGCAGAAGGAACCTGTGACCAATGCAGCATGGGTGGCACATCCAGCTGTGGTTGACATCTCCCATTGGAGAGGTAGACCACCATTGTCATCTGATGGTGGCACCAGCGGTGGGTGGGGAGGCATCAGTGCATTGCTATGCACTGCCATGTTATGCAGCATGGCAAACACTGTGAATATATGGCACATGTATCCAGGGGCCAGCATGATGGTGCCACTGGTGTGATCCAGTAATGAAACCGCATCTTCAGCAGCCCAGTCACACACTCCACTACATTCTTGGTCCTCCTGTGTGCACGGTTGTAGGCCTCCTCTGCTGCTGTCTGTGGAGTGTGTATAGGGTTCATTAGGTACAGCCTCATAGGGTATCCACTATCACCTGTGTTGGGGTGGGAAACAGAGTGTGTTAGTCGCCTTGCTGTGCCATGCCCATAGTGGTGGCATGATGCTAGGTGGCCACATACTTACCCAGGAGTCATCCATCAATCTGCCAGCCATGCTGAATGGCACCAAGCCCGGAGGCATCCAGGAGGTAGGCATTGTTTGTGGACCCCAGATACATAAAACACATGTTAGTAAATGTGCCAGCAGCATTGCATACCACCTGGCAGTTCGTGGTGTGGAACCCCTTCCTGTTACAGTATGCCTTCTCCTCCACAGTGGGTTTCAGCCCCGGGATGTGCATGCTGTCAACCACGCCATACACTCTGGGCATGCCATGCATGGCACAGAAAGCTCTCTTTGTGACCTGGTGTGCATCATTGCCCATGAGGAATGTAATGTGGTCCCCATGTGGTTCAATAGGGCATTCATCACCTGCCTTATAGCCTGTGAGACAGAGGACTGGCATACACCCACCGCATCACCTGTGACCCGCTGGAATGAATCTGTGTCATAGTATGATAGTGCATACAGCACCTTTGTCTCCTCCAACATGGTCCTGAACCTCCATGTCTGTGGGGTGACATTGTTGGACACCATGGTGCACAGGTCCATAACCATACCCCATCGGCAGTCAAAAATGTTCAATGCAGTGGGTGTCACGCAATGTGGTAGCATTGAGCTGTGGGAGGAACACCCATGGGCAAGGGCTGTGGCACCATCGTTGCATCTCCTCAGCATCCAACATGTGCAGATGCATCAGCAGTCTGGGACACATCCTACATTCCTCACTCATGTTTCGGCCACATCTGGTAGCCTCTGTGCACTGTCTCATATAGTTCCCCTTCCCCCACATTGGTGGGGCATGTGCCTTTAAGGGAGCATGGCCACTGTCATGTGGCCACCACCCTCATAAAAGTGGCTGACACATGCATGGCCGCAGTCACATGGGGTCGTTACACCATGAGATTCTTCACCACAATCCTGGGTTCAGCAGTGGTTTGAGATGGCACTGCATTCTTCTGCAGCATATCCCAGGTGGCTGCACAGGGTGTCTGAGGACACCTACACCGATTGCCAGTCTGGTAGCAATCTGTGGTGGGTGGAGGACTGTGAGTGGGTGTCATCGAGATGCAGGTCATGAAGCACAGGAAACCTAGGAGCAGTTTCAAAGTTCACAAATAGCATTTTATTTTTCTCAATAACAGAAAAATAAAAATACTTATTCAGTATAACTATTTACAAAGGCAGTACAAACAGAGAAAATTAAGTCTTTCTGAGGGTGTCTCTTAATTCCAAGTTTCAGTCTCTCAGTCTCTCACTCTCCTTGTCTCTCTAGCAAAAGCATTGCTGATCTTTTTATAAGTCTTTACCTGGGAACCTCATTAAGAGATGTTCTGCTTCTCACAGAATGTTCTTGTCAGTTTACAGAATGTAATTGTCAGTTTCCTTGCAGGTGCAACCAGCAGAACATAGTAACCTAGAACTGACCTCTTGTTCACAGCTCCACAGAGAGTTTGCAAACTGCATCTCTGGTTAACCCCTTGAGTTCCAAATAGCTTTCTGCAATCATTTCAACAGTGTAACTATATATAGTTTTAAACAAAGGAATCCCAGTTTTACACAAAGATTCACATATATTTTTTTTTATAACTTCAGACATGCAAGGGGGAAGAAAAGTTAGAAATCGTTTCCAGACATGTGTACCACTTTAAATTTAAATGGCTATAGAGCCAGGTACTACCATGTGATTCTAGAATTGTTATCCTTCATTTGGTTAAGTCAACAGTGATGACTGTAATCTGTTACAAGTACAAGGTTAGCTCCTAGTAAGTAAAACTTGAGGGACTTCATGACCATTTTGCCGTAATGCATTCCTTTTCTACAGTGGAGTACCTTTTCTCTTTGTTGTACAACTTCCTACTGATATATATATCTATATATATATAGATATATATATATATTTAGAAAATGGGCTAATAAATCTATGGGCTCTGATTGGCTAATAGCCCTGGCAAGGTGGGCATCTATCAGACAACAGAGCCCTGGTAAAATCTAGTGCCAGTCCCAACTGACCTGACTACCACCAATATCAGGGTGCCAGTGGAATTTTGAATTTAAAATGCCTGCCATTTTTGTTGTCTCAGCTCTCTCTCACTAGTTCATTGGCAGCTGATAAATCACACATCATCCTCATCTATGGCTATTTTTTTGCCTTTCTTTCTTTTTTAACTATGGTGCCCTGTTCTGCCATGCCCTGTAATTGTTGATACCTGACTCTCGGAAAGTGGGCTACGCTCTCGCTCCTCCCTTCTGCAACTGGCCGTCTACTCGGCGAAGAAAGTAAACTGCCTATGATTTAAAGTGGCAGCACAGATTGCCCTGACGTGAACTGGCTCACCTTTCCTTACTGTCACAACCCCCCTCATGAGAGGAAAGTACAAAGAGTGAGTCATCCCCAGCACAAACACACAGTAAACTCATTCTCTCCCAAACTTGTTGTAATTTATTTTTTTTTTACAGTACCTTCCGTCATGTCCCAACACTCCAATCTGTGTTACTGCTGACTGATCCATGCCATGGGTAGGCAGCGAAGACCAGGAAACACAAGCGCTCCTCTGCACACTCCCGGTCCTTAGATCAAGCAGCGAGGACTGGGAACCACTAAAAAAGAGAGAAAAAAAAAGGAAGAACTGACCCCTGGTCCTCAGGATAGGCAGAGAGGACCAGGAAACTGTAACGGCACTCTTCTTTAGACTCTCGATCCTCAGAGCAGGCAGTGAGGACGGAAACAACAAAAAAATCGAAGAAAAAAATCGACTTCCCAACACACACTTCGACATCCGTATATGCTGCTCTGCTTCCAGTGGCACACTCAAATGTTTTCTCTCTTTGGGGGGGGGGATGCAGATGAAAAATGAAGCCGTCATTCAGATCAACTTCACCTAACTGGCGGTGGGCAGCGCGCATCTCTCCATGGCAACTACACTCAAAAGTACTGTTGCCCATGCTGCTTGTCATATACTGGCAATCTTCAACAAAGAAACACAAAATAGAAAGTCACTTTCTCTTCACAACTTACTGCGATTGGCGATTGGGTGCTGCAGACACAAAGCAGGAGAGTTTCTGTCATACAGATTGTATAGAAGCAGTACTAGAGATTTCTTCTTGTAAATTAAAGTAAGCTATGTCTTCTAAAGTGAAAAATAAACACTATTTTCTGCTACTCCCAAAAGCCGCGTGTGTGTGTGTGTGTGTGTGTGTGTGTGTGTGTGTGTGTGTATGTGAGTGTGTGTTTGGGGGGGCTACTAGGACAAAAAGCCACAACTACACAGACTCTAGAAGAACAAAAGCCCATAGATAAAAAAAAAAATCCACCTATTTTAATACAGGCGGAGGGACTATTTTATTTCAAAACTTATTTTAAACTTATTTTTAGTAACATGTTTTTATTAATCTTATTTTCTTTTTACAGTGCCTATTTTTTTAGCACAAGACATTAATACTCCTCCAGGGTAGAGTATAATACCGACCTTCCAGGCCCTCTCCGCTTGCGCGCAAGGGCCGGGTTCTTTGCTGCTTCCTTGGAAGTGTCCGTATTGCTCATACCTTAATTCTAAGCCGTGGCATTATTGCTTTTACATATATAATAGGATGTTCTGTCCCATCTATATTTTGACTTAGGACTGCACCTAGGCCAACCTCTGATGCATCTGTCTGTACCAGAAATTGTTTCTCAGAGTCTGGGCTACTTAAAACAGGGGCTGAACACAATGAGGCCTTAATGGCCTGAAAAGTCTTATCGCACTCTGTGGTCCGTTTCACAATATTCAACAACCATTTATTTGTGAGTTCATTGAGAGCAGTAGCTAACTTGGCAAAACTGGGAACAAATCTCCAATAATAACCAGCTAGCCGTAAAAATGACCTGATATTTTTCTTGGTTTTGGGGACAGGGCTGTTAGCTACTGCTTCTATCTTGGAAACCCCTGGCTTGACTTCTCCATTTCCCAAAACATAGCTCAAACACCTGGTTTCCCGCATGCCCAATGCACACTTGGCAGGATTAATTGTCAGACCTGCCTTTTTGATCAATTGGATAACTACTCGTAGGTGTTCCAGGTGGTTTTTCCAGTCTGGACTGTACACCACAACATCATCCAGGTATGCAGCACAATAACCAGTATGAGGGGATAAAATTACATCCATGTACTGCTGGAAAGAATCTCAGATGTAGAGGAGGGTAGCCATCTGGGAACAAGTGACCACCAAACAGTGTGGTTCACGATAAACACAGCCATACAATCAAGGCATACAAAAGCAAGAGTATTAGACTTTAGGAGGGCTGACTTTGGGAAAATGAGAGAGTGCCTTAGAAAAGCACTAGCAAACAGGCAAGAAGGAGGGGTGGAAGAACAATGGGGAGTAATCAAAACAACCATCACAGAGGCAACAAGCCTTTGTGTAAAACAAATCAATAAAACACAACGAAGGAAAAACACTATGGTTCTCAAAAGGGTGGCTGGGAAGGTTAAGGAGAAAAGGATAGCATTCAGGAAATATAGGAAACAAGAAGGAGCAGGACAGAGAACTTTATCAGTTGAAGCAGAAAGAGGCTGGGAAGGCAGTCAGAATAGCAAAGGCCCAAACCGAGGAAAGGATAGCCAATTCTGTTAAGAAGGGGATAAGACCTTTATAGGCACATTAGGGAGTGAAGAAAGACCAAAGGAGGATACTGAAGCTTAATAAAGGGAGGAATGTGGGTAGAGGGTAACAGTGAAAAAGCATGGATACTGAACGAATATTTCTGCTCAGTATTCACAAAGGAAGAGGAGGGGAAGGTACCTAAACCAAACAAGAGAAACACTCTAAAGATGGGGTCGATACCAGCCCATTTACAGAAGAAAGGGTTCTGAATGAACTAATAAAATTGAAGGTGGACAAAGCAATGGGGCCTAATGGGATTCACCCAAGAATTCTAAAAGAGCTAAGGGTAGAACTAGTGACACCGCTGACTACTCTCTTTAACAAATCATGGGAGGATGGGGTGGTACCTGAGGACTGGAGGAGGGCAGATATGATTCCTCTTCACAAAAGTGGGAGCAGGACAGAGGCAGGAAACTACAGACCAGTTAGTTTGACCTCAGAGGTAGGGAAAATGATGGAATCACTTCTGAAGGAAAGAATTGTTGAGTACCTAGAGGCCAGTGGGGCAGAGGACCTTCGCAGCATGGATTCATGATAGGAAGGTCATGTCAGATGAATCTAATAGATTTCTTTGACTGGGTGACCAGAGTAGTGGACCAGGGAGGGGGCTGTGGACATGGCCTACCTAGATTTTAGTAAGGCATTTGATACAGTCCCACACAAAAGATTAATACACAAGTTAGCCAGCCTTGGAGTGGGCCCCAAGGTGGTAGCCTGGATAAAACAATTGGCCAGACAACAGGACGCAAAGGGTAGTAGTAAATGGAGTACACAGTGAAGAAAGGAGGGTTACTAGTGGGGTACAGCAGGGTTCAGTACTAGGACCAGTCCTTTTTAATGTCTTTATAAGTGACATTGCAGAGGAACTGGAAGGAAAAGTATGTCTCTTTGCAGATGACACAAAGATCTGCAACAGGGTTGATACACAAGATGGAGTGGAAAGGATGAGAAGGGACTTGACAAGGTTGGAGGAATGGTCAAATGTATGGCAGCTCAGATTCAATGCAAAGAAGTGCAAGGTAATGCACCTGGGAAACAAAAACCCAGGGGAAGAGTACACAATGGGGGGTGAGATACTGACAACAGTAAAAATGGAAAGGGCCTGGGGGTAATTATATCAGATGACCTAAAGGTGGGCAAGCAATGTGAGAAGGCAGTAAGGGAGGCTGGGGGGATACTGGGATGCATAGGAAGAGGCATCAATAGTAGAAAACAGGAAGTTGTTATCCCTCTGTACAGACAGTTGGTGAGACCCCATCTGGAGTACTGTGTGCAGTTCTGGAGACCCATCTCCGCAAAGACATAGACAGGGTGGAGGCTGTCCAGAGGAGGGCAACCAAAATGGTGCAGGGTCTGCACCAGAAGACATATGAAGAAAGACTAAAGGAGCTTAATATGTATACCCTTGAGGAAAGAAGGGAGAGGGGACATGATAGAAACTTTCAAGTACCTCAAGGGAATCAACAAAGTCCAAGAGGGTAGCATCTTTCAGAAAAAGAGATGTGCAAGAACAAGGGGTCACAATTTGTAGACAGAGGGCGGATGGCTCAGAGGTAATGTGAGAAAGTATTTTTTCATGGAGAGGGTTGTGGATGCATGGAACAACCTCCCTGAGGAGGTCGTGGAGTCAAGAACAGTGGGGGAATTCAAGAATGCATGGGACAGACATAAGGCAGTCCTAGTGGGGGTAGGAGGAAGTAAGGTGTTGGTTAACTAGGATCTGCAGCTTATCTGTTAGGTAGGAAAATGGGCAGACTGGGTGGGCCAAGCAGTCCTTATCTGCTGTCAAATTCTATGCTTTTATGTTTCTATGAATGTTGCAGGTGCGCCATGTAAACCAAATGGCATGGTGGTGAACTGATAGAATCCTATAGGAGTGGCAAATGCAGTTTTCTCTCAGGATTCTTTAGCTAGGGGGGATTTGCCAGTAACTCTTGGTAAGATTGAGAGTACTGATATACTTGGCACCTCCAGTCTGTCCACCAAATCTTCCATTCTGGGCATCGATAACTGTCAAATTCTGACACTTGATTAAGTGACAAAGAACCTCTGTGCATAAACACTGAGGCAAGGGTTACCCCAAAGGGCATTTGGCTGGGAAGCCAAGTTTCAAGAAAATACAAAATCACACATGCCCCCACAATGCAACGCATCATAGGCTGCATATGCAAATCACCACAGAATGTTATGCTGGTCCAACTTTAAGCAAAATTGCATGGTGCCGAAAGGCCTCTCACACAGTTTGCAAAGGGTGCTAACAGAAGACACAGAGGTTCTTTGTCTTTTAAATACTTTTTTATTTTAATGGGTTCACCACAATATATCCCAGGCAAACTGCCTTAGGGGTAGCTGGTCCATTCCACTGGGGTGTCAAACAGACGAGGCATACTGATGAGTCCTGGTAGGACGAAACACGTGTCTATGTCTTCTGTTAGCACCGTTTGCAAACTGTGTGAGAGGCCTTTCGGCACCACGCAATTTTGCTTAAAGTTGGACCAGCATAACATTCTGTGGTGGATTTGTACATGCAGCTTATGATGCTGCATTGTGGGGGCATGTGTGATTTTGTATTTTCTTGAAACTTGGCTTCCCAGCCAAATGCCCTTTGGGTAAATCCTTGCCTCAGTGTTTACGCATAGAGGTTCTTTTTGTCTTTTGGAGTTAGTTTTTATTTTAATGGGTTCACCACAATATATCCCAGGCAAACTGCCTTAGGGGTAGCTGGTCCATTCCACTGGGGTGTCAAACAGATGAGGCATACTGATGAGTCCTGGTAGGACGAAACACGTGTCTATGTCTTCAGTTAGCACCCTTTGCAAACTATGTGAGAGGCCTATTGGCACCATGCAATTTTGCTTAAAGTTGGACCAGCATAACATTCTGTGGTGATTTGCATATGCAGCCTATGATGCGTTGCATTGTGGGGGCATGTGTGATTTTGTATTTTCTTGATTAAGTGTTCACCCACCCTGCTCATTCAAACTGCCTCTGCATAATATCTGCCCTCACTGTAAAGTGCAATTAAAGAACCACTGGTGCCTTGTGAATACCCCCACACACTCACATTCTGCCAGAGCTACAAGCTTTTCTCCTCCAACTGTGGTCTCTGGGCATCAGTGCTCCTGCACTCCCTGATTAGCCTGCACTCTTTGGCACCTAATTGGCTTGGCTGCAGCACACAGACAAGGAAAAGGCATGCTGTCCAACTGTAGCACTATATTCTTTTTTAGAGTTCTGTGACTTGTGGTCAGTCTGCTACTAGAAACCTTTTACATGCATAAGTGTGCCCCAGGCCACCTACATAAAGGGCCAAAGGAGTGTAAGCCTGAATGCTCTGGCAGAGCCAAAGCCTTGTGTCAACTCCCTGACTAGCTGTGACCCTGGTGGTCTCTAGCATGGATTGTATCAACCTGGCTCTCAAGCTGGTACTGGAGGTGGTTGTGATCTGCCCTGGTGTTCTGGTGGACACCACAAAACAACCTCCTTCAAGCGTCTGCTTTGGCAGCACCTCACCTCTACCAGTGGCTGTGGGATGTTTCTCCTAAGGAGTCCACCTCCCCTATGCACTCCAATTGAAGTGGGCTTGCAATGCTCCTCCACAACTAATTATTTGCTACTGCAGCGACCCCTGTTCGCTCTTACCCACCCCTTCCTCCTTCACCCCATTTCTCCCCCACCCCTACCACACATACCCTCACTCCCAAACTGGCACTTCTCTGACCCTTGTTCACTTTCCACTACCAACCTTAGCACTTCTCCTTCTCTCCTCCCACAATGACAATGAATCTCCATCCTGTCTACTCTTCCTGGGTCTTCCCCATACTGTCCTCATACTCCCTGTGCTCTTCCAAATGGTTTACCATAGAACTCTGCATAGATCTCAGTCATAAGTAGTCTCTCCTCATGAATCATTGTAATAGATATACTTCTGCCTTCTTTGTGTTATTGGATACCCGTGCAACTATGTTGACCTTTGTATGTTTGTTATCCTCCATAATGATGTGGAACCTTTGTAAATGAGTTGTTCCTGCTCAAAGGTAATGTAATCCTAGAGTTTAATAAAATAAAGAAAAAATCAAGGCAGATTCTTACACCCCCTTCTTTTTTGTTCACAATCACCATTGGTGATGACCAAGCACTTTTCGACTCTTTTATGATATCCAGTTCTTACATTTTTTTGCATTTCATTAATCACATCTGCTCTTAACCATTCTGGTAATCTGTGTATCTTTTTTCTAATAGGGTGAGCATTTATTGTCACTATTACGTGCTCAACCCCATTTGCTCAGCCTGGTACTGTGGCAAAAGAACTGTTACATGTCTTTAGCAAGTTATTAATTTCTGTGGCTTCTTCAGCAGTTAAGGAAACATTCACCTTTACAACATCAGCAGTTACAGTTTGTTCCAGTCTGTCATACACTACATCAATATCTTCTTTATCAGTTTCAGGTAAAACCAGCAAAACAACTTTTGGTGTTTTTTTCAACCTATTTCTTGAGGAGGTTAGCATGGTATATCTTAGAAGGATTTTTCCTATCAGGGGTCTCAATCTCATAGTTAACTGTGCCAGTACATCTGTGTACTTTATTAGGCCCTTGCCACTTCATTAACAGTTTATTTTCTGTAGCGGGTAACAGTAGCAGGGCCTTTTCACCAGGCTCAAAAATGTTTTCTTTCACCCCATGGTCATAATACACCTTCTGCTAGTTTGGGGCCTCTTCCTGATTACTATGGGTAATTTCAACTTATTTTGCCAGCTTCTTTCTCAGGGTACACATATAGGATGAAACAGATTGTTTCTGATGGGGGTTATCTTCCCTTGTTTCTCTTATTACATTTAATGGCCTTCTAGGTTGTCTACCATACAGCATTTCAAATGGTAAAAAACCTGTTGAGGCTTGTGGAACTTCTCTGTAAGCAAAAAGCAGGTAAGGTAATTATTGGTCCCAGTCTTTCCCTTCCCCTTTTACAAACCTTTTTAACATGCATTTTAGGGTTTGATTAAAACACTCAACAAGACCATCTGTCTGAGGGTGATAAGGGGAGGTTCTTATGACAGTGATACCTAGTAGTCGGTACAGTTCCTTCAGTAATGCAGTGCCAAAATTACTAGCCTTAACAGTAATAATTTCTTTAGGTATGACCACCCTGCTGAAATTTTTGACAAGCTCTGCTGCCACTTTTAGGGCTGTACAGTATGCATTGGAACCACCTCTGAGTATTGAGTAGCATAGTCACATACTAAGAAAATGAATTGATTACCCTTTTTACTTTTGTCTAAGGGGTCAACCACATCCATTGTGATTCTCTCAAAAGGCACATCTATCAAGGGTAGGGACACCAGATGCACCTTGTCTTTTTTAGTCACTGGAGATGCTTTCTGATACGCAGCACAAGAACTGCAATAGGTAGCAACATCTTCATGAATTCCTGGCTAGTAAAATCTGTACAGCAATCTGGCAAGGGTGTGATCCCTCTCTGGGTGACCAGCAATAGGACTATGATGTGCTATCTGTAATAACTCAGATCTATAATTCTGTGATATAACCAATTGTTCTATCTGGTCCTGTGTCTCAGGTTCAACCCGAACTCGGTACAGTAGCCCTTTTACATTTTTTAAAACATACTGTAGGTTCACCCTGTTTTAGTGTCACCACCAGCTGCTTAAAATAACCCTAGAGAGAAACACCATTAGCTTGCTGTGAAAGAAAATCACAATCAGTGATTAGTTTAGTATCAGCATTTTCATATGTTACCCCTTATGTCTATTAGTCTTTTGTTGCCACTGTTTCTTCAAGCATTGTCTTTCTTTCCTGGACTTCCAGATCATGGAGCTGTGCTCAAACAAGTCTGAATCAAAATCAGCAAAAGGAAGAGTCCCTGTCATCTGAAATTTTCTTCATCTGAGTTCTTGTCACCACAGCTGCTGATTTAATCCCTCTTTAAATAACTCAGTAAATCCTAGAAAATCTTTTACAATAATCACATGTACAGGTGACTTAGGTACTACCCCCACTTTCATTTGGTGCGACACCCCATTAATAGTCAGAGTCACTTGGCTAGTGGGATAGTATCGGGTGTCCCATGGATGCAGATGACACCTGGTCCTGTTGGACATTGTTTTTCAAGCACTTCAATATACACTAGGGTCTGTCTACTTTCCAAATCTATAAATCTCTTACAATCTTATCTCCCACCTTCACATCTGTTAAGTACTTGTCCCAATTTGCTAAGGACAAATCTGCTTCAGTGTCACTCTTCTTACTCCGGCAGTTTCTTGCAATATGACCTGACTTGTTACAGTCATAGCAAATAAAGTCTTTGGGTGCAGATTTGTTGCACCCACCAGAGTTCTTATCAGACTTGAAGTTTAAATGGGAAAAAGAGTGTCTTACCACTGCTTGGCCATTACCTCACTGCTGCAGCATCTGTCTGGCCATTTGGCAATCCTCGGCCAAAGAAATGGCCTTTTCCCCACTTTCTGCTTGGTGTTCTTTCATGTAAAGCTGCACATCTGTGGGTAGGATGTTGATGAACTGCTCCATTACAAATGTTCTAAAGATCTGTGGGAGTGTTTTTCCCTCTGGCTGGAGCCACTTTATAAGGGATTCTCTGAGGAGGGTGAAGGCTTCTTGAGGAATGTCGACTGAGTTGTACATCAGAGACTGAAATCTCTGCCTGTATGTCTCTCCTGAGATGTCATACCTTTTCAGGATTTCACTTTTCACCAGGTAATAGTTTTCTGACTGTGCAATGTCTATATTGCCGTAAGAAAGTTGGGCTTTACCTGTCAGGTAAGGTACCAGTCTGACTGTCCATTGCTGCTTTGGCCACTGGCAGGCTGTAGCAACCCTTTCAAAAGTTGTCAAGCATGCTTTGATATCATCCGAGGGACACAACTTTGTAAGTTTAATATATTTTAAGTTGTTTGTGTCTTGTTGCTGTGTTGGACTAGTGCCAGATTCTCCAGCTTTGATGACTTACATGGCATCCATCCATCGCTGCATCTCTTCTCTTCTTTGCTGCTCCTATCACTGCATCTCTTCCTTTCTTTTCCTGTCGCTGCATCTCTTCTCTTCTCTTCTCTTCTCTTCTCTTCTCTTCTCTGTTTCTTGAGTTGTTGTATTACTTCTTTTCTCTGTGCCTCTAAATGTTAAATCTGTTTTTTCTCTCTCTGCTGCATTTCCTGTCTTCACTGTTTCTCTGTCTCTGTTTTTTGTTTAGCCCACCATTTGAAAAAGGAAGTCAGGCTTTCAGGCTCTGTCACTGCCTGTTCCTTTTTTCCCATTGCTGGTGCTGACTGTTCAGTCTCAGCTTGGACTTTTGCTTCTGCTTCTAGTTTGGCTACCATTCTTCTGGTAATCACTTCTGGACTTGCTGCTGCAGAATCCATACCTTTCTTCCATGCTTCCTTGTTACCAGGTCTAGTACCCATTCACAAAACTGCATGAATCCTATTTAGTCTGACACAATCTGTCAGTGATGCACAAGTCAGGAAGCGTAAGAAAACCAGGAGCAGTTTCAAAATTTGCAAATATCATTTTATGCTTCTCAATAACAGTAAAATAAAAAAATAAAAATTATTCAGTAAAACTATTATATAATAGGGGTGAACTGATATCTCATCCCATAAATGTCTGTATTCTCAGCACCATTCAATAAAGTAACATGATGTTGGGAGTGTGACAATTTCAGACATTTATACATATACTCCTGACATCATCAAGCAATATTATCACACTTGTTTTGGCACTGCATAGCCTCCCATTTTATGTGCTGTGGCCCTGGTACTACTTTCAAGACTTGTTAAGTTCATATGTATCTCACCTGTGTCTTCAGATGTTGTTCCAAGCACTTGTAGGAAATGCCCATGTAGTCAGAAGTCGCTGAGATCCTGAACCTGATGGACATCTTCTGAAACCTGAAAGAAAGTGAAGAGAAAGTGTTTGTAGTCGTGACCACCTTTGACAATTTTCTCCTCAAAAATGACAACCACTAGAGAGAAATCACCCCAGAGAGTCAATCAGCTATCACTGAAGAAACATAAAGAACCAATGAGTATACAAGAAGAAATATTTCTAAGCTCTAGCCAGTTCGAGACCAATCTTTAATATTTGCTGGACCCAAACTGAATAAAGAAATGCTTACTGTACCAGAGACACAGAATATTCAAGAAGTGGCACCTAAAAAATATAAAACTGACACTACAGGAATAGACAAATTTATTAACAGTACTAAGAATGAAAACACGAGGAGGAAGACCGAGGCAGACATCCAGCACCTGACAAGCTTTCTCCTAGAAAAACTTGAAATTACAGAGCCTATCTACCACATCCCACCTCAAGACCTTGATCCAATACTTTGCCAGTATTTTATGTCTTTATAGCAACTTGATGGCACAGATTAAGAGCCGCTTAGTGTACAATCTAAATTTCAAAGTTTTCAATGCTATTTAAAGGATTTCAGCTATCCTGAGTCCCTTTCTGTCTCCAGCAAAATTATGAACACTTGACAAGTTATAGTTTCTAAACAAAATATACTTAAAGAAAATGTAAAGGGCAATATACCAACAGCAGCAGACAAACTTATGGACTGTAACACTGAGCGTCTATATCAGCATAACTTACTAGGTCCTGATAACCCACAATCACTATTAAATACAATGTGGGTTACCATAACAATTTTTGGGATATACAGGGCAATATGGAAACAGGAAACATGAAATACGGAGGTGCGAGACTTGGCAAAGATAACCAGGGAGTCCAGTATTTAGAATATATTAGTGAGTGCCAAACAAAGATGCGAACAGGCTCCAATCTGAAGGACATCTGAGCATTAAAACCCCATGCTTATGAAGTAGCCAAAAGGAAGAAATGCCCAGTTACCAACTACATAGTTTACCAAAACAAATGGCCAGAAAAAGCAAACCATGAGCATGCCCCCTTTTTTCTAGCAGTGAACCACCATCACAAGCTGCAATATCCTACATTCTGGTTTAAAAACCAGCCCTTAGAAGTGAATAGCATCAGCAAAATTGTAAAAACAATGATTCAAACTGCTAACATAGAGACCGATAAATGCTTGACTAATCATTCCATTCACAAGCATTTAATTCAGAAGCTAGCCAATTCAAACATTCCACCAACAGAAATTATTCAAATTTCTGAACACAAAAAATTCCAGTCTCAAAATGAATACTCCTGTTTGAAGGAAACAAAGCAGAAAAATATTTCAAATATATTGAGTAACAATACAGAACCCATCCCTTCCACATCTTCTGAGAAATCATCCAAAAAGCATCATAGTACTGTTCATTCAGTCATAGTTTCCCAGATGGCATGTCCGCCTGCTTTCAAACCCAACAATTACTGCTACCAACATCACCTTCAATATAATTCAAGGTAAGGATATCACAAAAATTATACTTCAGCTTCTTTATTTTTCTTTACCAAGTGTGCACACAATCTAATATCTTCTTTTTCCTCTCTCATCCCTCAGGAGGACAATACAAGAAAACACATAGGAAGCATGTTCCCATACTATCATCAGAGAGTGAGTCTGATTGACTTCAGAGATCCTTCAGTTATCAAGATCTGTGAGTAACACTGGAATACACAGCCCCAAGCCACTGAAACTGTTACCTCCAGAAATCTTTATCCTGATGTTGATTATCCTGTGATGCAGCGTGATGTAAAAATCCCATTAACGGCTGGTGAAGTTAACCAGACGACACTAAGATACGTTCACAAGCATCCATTTCACCAAGAACCTCTACACACAGTGAAAATAAATCTAATTTATTTCAACACCCCAAAAAACCCCAGAAACTTTCCAATAATACTCAGACTAAGTCACAATGAATGTGGAAATGCTGTCTGTTTTCCCTGGCAAAAACCCTGCCCAGAACCAGACACAGACCAATCAGAAATGGCACATATAGAATGTATTACACCCACAACCAATAAAATCAATGTAACACCAGTCATTCAGCCCACTCACCAATAAAAATACAACACAAGCATCCATTCACACAAAAAGCAGCTAAATCCATTAAGAAAACAAAGAGACACATGTGGAAGCCATTCAACCAACAAAATAATACCGGGAGAAACACAAAATTTACAGTATAAATATATTCTTATATGCTCTCAAGCATCCATTTCACCAAGCACTTCTGCACACAGTGAAAATAAAAAAAAATCAAAGTATTTTGTCCCACCTCCCTCCCCAACCTTCACCATTTATTAAATACACCCTCTAACCTCCCACTTTCCAGACTTTTTTATCTATTGGGCTTAGTCTCCCACTTCCACAGTCATCATTAGATCTGCTCATGTTAACTGAGTCTCTGTTCATTGGCCACTGCTTCCACAGCACTCACTGACAATTGGGTTCTTTTCTGCCTGTTTGCTAATTACAACAGGCTGCACCTCCTCTTGATCCCTGGGTCATAAGACTTGATTGCACACCCTCTCCACATTGGCCAGTCCCAAGTAGGCTATAGCATAAAGATTTATAGAATCCCACATATCCTCCACCTCATTACAACTTAACTCTTCCTGATCTCTAACCTAGTGTTCATACTTGCACTAGCAGCTCCCCGATAATGGACTGTTCTTTGGAGCTATACCCATTGAGTATGGAGTATACCCTCTTGCACCTTGTGTTTACTAGGTCAGCGCTCGACACCCTGTATCATAATGTCGTGGACTTGTGCCATGCAGTTGTTTCTCCCAGTGATTGTGTGCTCCTTGGTGTCTTTTCCTACACAGCTTGAACCAGAGACTTCTATGGATTACACAGGCTTTTCAAACTATGACTTGTGGAATTCCCTGTGCCCCTTGCCTTGCTTCCTTCTTTTGTGGCCATGTGTACAGCTTACTGTTATGGATGTTTTCCCCCTTATGGGTCACTTCCTTTGCCTCTCCTACACCCTCAGCATGTGCTGTCTCTCCTGCTCTTGCTCATGGACAATAACTGCTTTCCAGTCAGGAACTAGTTTATGCTTTCCTGGGCTCTAACAAAGCACTTCATATGGATTCTGCACCTACCACCAATATTGATTACAACAGGGGCTGGACTCGTTCCTTCAGGTTATTGCTAAATGCATTAAAAAATGCTTCTGCTGCTCCTTCTTTGTGCTGGCAATACTGAATTTAATCATGGACCCACCCTCCCTATTCTCTCACCTTCAGGTCCCCTAATGTTAAAAGGTATGCCCTTTTTTGCATATAAATGCCTGCAGTCTCTTGAAAAAAAGCTATACAGGCCTGGATCTTCTATCTCAAACCAGATGTCATTGTAGTTACAGAAACCTGGCTGAGGGCTTCCACCTATGACCACACCATCAATATTCCTAACTATAATATCTTCCAAGCTGATAGACCCTCTGTGGGAGTAGTTATTTAAGTGTGGGACAATATACCATCTCCATGGCAGTTCCTTCCTCCATTCCCAAGGAATTTGAGTCCCTATCTCTAAAAATTCAGCTCTTCAAATCTATGTCTCTGTCCATTATAGGTTGTTATGGACCTCCTTCAGCAAGGCTGCTGGTGATGGACCATCTGCATGACCTGTTATCCCAGACTACCTCTGAATTTATCATCTTGGGTGATCTTCACTTAGACTGGCTGTCTAACTCCTCCAAGCCTCTAATATACCTTTACAACTCCTTTGAACTCAGTCAACTCATTATGGAAACCACATGTCCAAATGCCAAAAACCTGGAACATAGTACCCTGCTGGATATCATCCTTGTGAATAAACCTCACCTCTGTGCTTACCCCAACATTTTCTTCAATGACCACAGTGATCATTGCCTTATTGCCTGTGTCAGGTCACCTCCCAAATTATCCTCACATGTCAGGTTTACCAAGAAAAGATGTTGCAGGAACTTTAATTCTGCCGCTTTCCTTTCTGACTTACACAATGCCAACAGGCAAAAACTTCTATTTGGCCTTTTCAATCAGTTAAGCCTATGAGCTCTTTCACAGTATCCTGCTTGACAATATTAACAATCATGCACCTCTGATTAAACACCATACAAAAAAGAGATCTTGCCCTGGTTCACCTCCTATCAAAAGGAAGTCTTACTAAATAAAGATGCATTGTGGAAAGAAGCAAGAAAAACTAAGACCCTGGGAGACTGCGCTGACTTCAGAGCAGCAAGAAACCTCTGCACCAAACTAATCAGATCCAATAAGGCTTGCTTCTACCAATGTCAGCTAGAAGTCTCTTCTAAATCCTCCTCCACATTTTGGAGAACACTTAGGGACCTGGAAGAACATAGCACTGCAAATTCACTGCCATCTAAAATTTGCTCTAAGGGGGCTGAATTTGTTGATAAACATGACATACTTAAACTACTTAACAATCACTTCGCAATGGCAGGGTTGGCCTTTGGCACATCACCAGCAAGTGTCCTCTGGGATCAGTTACAGTTTTTGAATCATCCTTGCCCATTCCTGTTTCAGCTGCTCACTATGATGCATTGTCAGTAACTTTCTCATTCAGCCAGGTGACCATTAAAAATGTTTACAACCTTATCCTAAAATTTGATGTGAAGAAAAGTGCATTAGCTGATCTTATAGAACTTCTTTTTAAAACTCAGTTATTTTGTACTATCCTCCCCAATCACTCATCTATTCAACTTATCACTGTTCCATGGTGTCCTACCTTCTAATTGGAAAATGGCATATGTCACACCATTGTTTAAATTTGGTAGCAGGAGTGACCTAAACAACTATTGCCCCATTTCACTGCTTTCTGCCCTATTCAAATTATTGGAAAAAGTGTGCAATGCACAGATCAGGAGTTTCCTGGAAACCAATAATCTCCTCAATCCAATCCAATCTGGGTTCAGGCCAAAACACAGTACTATCTCAGCACTGGCCAAAGTCTCTAATGATTGGTTATCTTCCTTGGATGTGAAAATGTATGTTTGCACTTGTAGCACCCCTTGTGGTCGTCACCCCGATGGCGAAACACAGAAAAAGACCATTATGGCGACATTTGCAGTAATGGTCCCTTTTCTATGTTTCACCTTCCCCCAGTGTTTTGCCCCATCCCCAGACCAACTCTGACCTGGAGTTGGAATCCTACTGCATAAATGTGATTTCTCACTGTTTATCTCTTCCTACTCCTCTATCCCTTCCTAGAGCCTATATCTCTAGTGTTTCTCCAGCCAGCCCTTATCCCTCTTATCCTGTCTACCTAGGCCCCATCCTCATCACTCCTCTACTTGATAGCACTCCTCCCTCTTCCTCTCCTAATATTTACCTCTGCAACATGCATATAAAATGTGTTTCTGTATTATCTTCTGCCTTGTTAACCCCTCATATCTCCTACCATTGCCCTCTGCCATGCTTAGGAAAATGTCATTGTCAATGAAACCCATACTTAATTTGTGCTGTTCTAACTGTGTTTGCCAATGATCACTGTGCTTGTATATATCTTCCCTTTATAATGTGTTTTCACTTGTTATTTCTATGTGCTTGTATTACGTGTATTTCCTTGCTGACTGTCCCAGGTCCACCTTGTAAATTAGCTTGTCTCAATGGTATCTCCCTTGGTAAAATAAAGGTGATTGATTGATTGATTCATGGGATGAGATATCAACTCACCCCTACTTTATAAATCTCACACATGATGTGCAAAAGTGTGATACCAGAAATATTTGCATTAGTGTAGAGTGACCATGGTAATACCACTTGTGGCTATGCAACACTCTGCCACTTGTGATATTACTGAAGTCAATCTGCACTCAAGCAAATACTTTTGAAATCACACTGTCACCCATCATGTAGCCCCCATTTACAAAGGCAGTACAAACAGAGAAAACTAAGTTCTTCTGAGGGTATCTCTTAATTCCAAGTTTCAGTCTCTCAGTCTTTCACTCTCTTTGTCTCTCTAGCAAGAGCATTGCTGATCTTTTAGTCTTTGCCTGGGAACCTCAATAAAAGATATCCTACTTCTCACAGAATGTTCTTGTCAGTTTACAGAATGTTCTTGTCAGTTTTCTTGCAAGTGCAACCAACAGAACACTGTGACCCAGAACTGACCTCTTTTTCACAGCTCTGCAGAGAGTTTGCAAACTGCATCTCAGGTTAACCGCTTGAGTTCAAAACAGCTTTTTGCAATCATTTCAGCAGTATAACTATATACAGTTTTAAACAAAGGGATCCCAGTTTCACATAAAGTTTTACAAAGAGATTCACATATTTATTTTTTATAATTGCAGATATGTAAGGGGAAGGAAAGACAGAAATAGCAAGAGAAGGCAGAGAGATAGCGAGAGGTAGAGAATTGTGAAACCGTCAGAGTGATCAGTTCCTAGATCTCACAAGAAAATTTGGTTGCACAACCAGACACATGAGAGACAGAAAAGGAGAGGATAGAACAGATCCTTGAATTTAAACTCTTTCTGCATAACAAATGGGGCTGGGCCTTATTCATCCCTGTCAGAGCAGGTAAGTGGCCAGTCCACTGGTTAACTGTGTTGTGCTGGTTTGCATGCCTCATACTGAGTTCACTGTACATGTCTCCCCATGCAGGATCACCAGGGCTATCCACATTGGCTTGTTCCTGAGCAGGTGGAGCAACCAGATGGGGCACCATGCATCATAGTTTCTGTGAGGTGTGGCTAGGGATGATGGCGGTGGAGGCTTGAGGGCCTGCTATACCTGTTCTGACAGGTGGTGGATGGTGCAGTTCACTACCTCACTGATTACTTGGTTCTATGATGGGTAGTCATGCCATCACAGGTAGGGGTGTATATGGGGGAGGGTGACAGCCCACAGTTGCTGTGTCTGGGTGTCATCCTATTGTGGCCTACCATACAGCTGTCATGTATGTGTCACTTAAGTTTTGCAGAGGTACAGATGGTCCCATCTGGCACTTTGTGCTCATACCTGAGGACATGCTGATGGATACTAAGGAGGATTCCCACCACAGGAGGTGGATGTTGAACATGTGGGCATTGGAGCATATCAGAACTGCTTACTGCAGAGTGGAGCCTGCTAATATGGCACAGTGTTTGTTGTCCCCATCCCTCCCTTAGATCCACATGCTTCTCTGCTTGCCCACAGCCTTCCAGTGGGTTGGTTCCCCATCCAGTGTTGTCTGCATCCCTTCCCATATGCCTGTGTTCCCCTGTTGCTTCCCTGTTACCGTACTGGAGTTGTCACTGTGTTTACTTCTGTTTTTCACATTAATAAACATGTTAACTTGTGTGCCTGTGTGATTTACTGACTCTGGTGGGTTTGGCATAATAGGGGAAGGGGGGTTCTGTGCCCTCACCACTGTGGTAGGTGCCATAGATATACCCTTCGGCCCTGTCAGTGTACAGTGGAAGTAAGCATCACCGTGATGCAGTGCTGTGTGTAGCAGAGGGGGGCCTTGATGGGCCGTGCTGTTGGAATGGTGGCAAGGGTGTACTGAGCAGCCACCCCTGCTGCTGTGCCTTGTTGGCAATGTGTTTCCACACACCAGGTTGCAGGTGTGTGCATCATGGCCACACCACACATGCAGGGCACACTTGTGTATGTTGCCATGTCTGGTCATCGCTGCTGTGGGGTGCCATGCCCATGAGTGCAGCCTTGTGTACCACTGCCCTTCAGGCTCACCATCCAGTATCAGCTTGCACCACTGGCAGCCCCCACCCTACCATAGTTGCCCCTACTGGGGTCCATGTGTTTTCCCATGCTACATTGCTATGTGCATATGCATACTGTTCCTCTATGCACCTCTCTGCATGGCCACACACCCATGTAGTGACTGCTCATACCACCTGTGTAGCATTCCATGTTTGGCGTACACAGTTATTGGCACATGCTTTGTGCATGTCAACTAGATGTGCACTGCACTTGGGAGCTGCATAGTGCCCTACAATGGTGGCCTATGCATGCCTGCATGGCCCACGTTGCCTTCATGTATAGGGCCCATTGTTTGCATTATGGTTTCTATAAAATGAGGTAAAAATTAAAATCTGTCTCTATCATTCAGTAGCAGTCCCTCCGCACTTTACCATCTAGACCACTTTCTTCCCCAACACCACCTCTGCTGGTAGGCTGTTCCAGGCTTCCACCTCTCTTCCTGTGAAGAAGTGCATCTTCACATCCCTCCTAAAATCTCCCTTTTCAGCTTCACTGCATGCCCTTTTGTTCTCATGCAAGTTCTCTTCTGAAAAAATACTCCTCTCCTCTACCATGTTCACCCCCATGAGGTATTTATAGGTCTCTGTCACATGCCACCTCTCTCTCCTCTCTTCCAAGGTGTACATATTTTGATCTCTCAGTCTCTTCTCATAGGGCTTTTGATGCAGCCCCAGCAAAATTTTTAGTTACCTTCCTCTGGACATCCTCTACCCTATGTCCTTCCTGAGATGTGTTCTCCAGAATGGGATGCAGTACCCCAGGTGGGGTTTTACCAATGATAGAATAGTAACACCACCTCTTTCCTTCTGCTAGTGCTACCCCATCTACACCCTCCCATGTTCTGTTGGCCCTGTATAATATATTGACACACTGCCTTGCCTCCTTGAGATCATTTGATATGATTACTCCAAGGTCACTTTCCTATTTAGTTGTAAGCACCAAGTGGCATTGCACACTAGATGGTGGCTTATGTATGGAAACACATGAAAGGATGCAACAGCACCATGAGATATGCAGCTGTATTGTTTCATATGTGATAGGCTTCTTCCCAGCAGCCAGAGAATTGTTAGCGGGAACCATGTCTGGAATGGGTGTCCACAGGCATACCTCCTGCAGCCTCAGCTACATTGGCTGCTACAGAGCACAACCCCACAGTCTCTATTCTGCTGGGAGTAGTATCAATATGTCTTCTTTGTGCATGTGTGCAAGCAAACATAAAATTAACCAATCATAATTTTTTACAGTATATGCCACTTAAAGGGGATGCAGAAAAATGGGACATACCCTTAATTGGGACATAAAATCACTGTTCTAGCTGGAACCTATTTTAACCTAATGCATTCCTATGAACAAAGCAAACATTTAATTGAGATGGCCACATCACTTAATTGGGACTTTGAGTCGTGATTACTGGCATTAACACATGCATTACTTGGCTTATGATATTATTAAGGACATTACGGAGACCTTTTTGCCTCCCACATTTGTAACATCGTTGTTGGGGAGTCAGCTTGTCTCA
This sequence comes from Neoceratodus forsteri, assembly GCA_016271365.2. Lineage (NCBI taxonomy): Eukaryota > Metazoa > Chordata > Ceratodontiformes > Ceratodontidae > Neoceratodus > Neoceratodus forsteri. The sequence continues at coordinate 1,027,817,470 of CM028129.1, forward strand.
CCTCCAAAATAACCCAACTGTGAATCTCAGGGATGCCATCCTCTTAAAGAATAAAGCCTGGAACACTGTGAACTCTTCCACAGTTGACAAATGTTTTCCAGAGTGATATTCCAAATACATACAGCTAAACCACTAAATAAACAACTGTCCGATGCATCGATTGATGTCACTTGTTTGCACCACATGACCACCAGTGAGTTTAAGAACTATAGGGACACCGATGTACTGAGTTAACTGATGGGAAGTTGCCAATATCTGAACCGTGCATCATGGTAAAGAAAGAATCTACAATGGACTTGCAAACAGTAGACAAAATGTATTTTATTTATTTATTTATTAAGATCTTAGATTATATTCTTTAAGCTGAGAGCTCATTTACAGAGGTTCCACATCAGATTAACACAGGCAACTAATAGTGTATGTACAACAATACAAAAAAATTAGGTACAAGCTAGCAATAGTATAGTCTAGCAAACCAGTAGATGAGATGATGATCGAGTAATTATACAAAGTGGAAATGGGGAACTAAGAGAAGAGCATAGTGGAAGCCATTGTGACCAGAGAGAAAGGGAAGGGAATAAATAAAATGGTGCAGGAAACCAGGATAGCTGGGTAACTTTGTCAAGGTGAGAGTTGGGGAGGGAGGGGCGAGTAGGGTGGACAAAACTGATGGCTGACTCCACACTATCAATAAACAATACCAATGCTGTAGCCCATGTAGGCACCCTCAGAAACTACAGTGCAAAGTAACAAAGTGCAGCCATACTGAAGAAACAGTGAGGTGTTTTGACTTTGTAACCAAAATACTGCACCAGTTTGCTACTGAGATAAAGCAAACAAGAATCACTAATTATTTTAGCAACTATGCACAGCACTTTACCTATTTATTGCTATTGCATAAATTTTTCTAATACCGATTGCTATCATTTAATAAAATCACTTTTTATATTAATTGTCAGATGGCACTGTTAATCCAGACAGATGCTTAATCTAAACAGAAGTGCTCCATGTAACCATCCCAATTAGGTAGTTTATACTTCATTATCAATTGTTTACTATATGAATGATCATTCTTATTTCTATTTGGAAACTGTTGTAACAGTAATGGGTGTGGCTACACCATTATAGTTCACCCACCAGAAATAGGTAATTAGTAGTAATTCATAGTGTCAGTGGCTCAGTAGGTAGCACACTCGCCTCTGAGGCTGGGAGATCAGAGGGCTGTAGGTTCACTTCCCACATCTTGCATTTGGTTTAATATCCCAGTACTGACACTGTAGTGCAGCATGAGAGGGGTGCTGCACTTCTGAGGTGCCGTCTTTCAGATGAGACATTAAACCAAGGTCCCATCTGCCTGGATTGGTGGTAGTTCAACCCTCATCTTCATTTGCCCCAGTTGCTCTCCTCTCCCTGCTTAAAGGAAAACTACTCCCTGACAAGTTGGGTGAGGTGGTCATCCTCCAGTTTGAACCGAGAGTCAGAAGGGACTGATTGGGGCCAGTTCAGATTGAAATGTCCGATAAGTATTTTCCTCCCATAGGTAGGGTAGGGAAGGTCTCTAACAGTGACTCTAGGGTGGGTTCCACAACCTTAGAGGAGTTATAAATTCAGCCAACCAGGAGTGGTTTGGTCCCACCTTGTAGTAGGTTGATGTAGATTTTCTCACTTTTAGAATTTGGCTGAGTTTGTAATGGGATTAGTGTGGCATTTAGTGAGGACTTGGCATATGTAAGGACACCTCTACCCTTTTTGATGTGCCTGCCCTGTCTAAAGGTTTGGTATCCAGGGAATGCCACCTCATGAGGAAGGATGAAGGGTTTAAGCCATGTTTCTGTTACACAAACTATATTCTGGGGAGCATAAATTTGCCCAGGCCTCCAGCTCTTGTATTTTGTTTCTTAGGCTATTTATGTTCATATGGGTTATTCCTGTAATTCAGATTTTGCTGATATTAATACAGTGATTAGGCTGCACAGCCACTGGCTTAGAAATTGATCAAGCCATTGCCTGATGTTAAAATAAATATGCTTTATCTTCGAAAGTAATCTCCTGCCTCTGTTGTACTTGCTACTAGCATTGTAATTTTTTGTTAATTTACAAAATACCTAATCAACCTAATCGACCCTTGTAAGTAACTTTCCTTGAAGCTAGCTGGGTACCATCACCCAGTCAGGTGACAGCTTGTAGGCAGTGCAGACAGGTGTTTCACGGTAACATATTAACAATTTTTTTTTATTTGTAACCAAGAGGTGGGCTGGGTGAGAACACCTGTTTTTTTCAGCTGTGCCTGAGATAAAAGATGCAATACAAACAAGATACAAACAAAAGCAAACTTGGTATTACTAAAGGTTAAACATACCATGCAATCAACAAGTAATACCATTTTACACAGTAGATATTATTAGGTGTCAGGTTATAGCACAACATTTGCAAATGTCTTACTCTCTTGTTTGAGGGCACCAATAAAACATGTTGGGTTCATATCAATACAAAAAACCTTTAGACAAGTTGTTTAATAAAATCGGGCCATAGTGAGAAAAAGACCTCTAGTTAGTATTCAATGCACTGTAGTGTGTTTTATATAATGAAACTCATAATACCATTGTTCTGACATCAGAAAGCCATAATGCAATCATTCTGACATCAGATCATCAAATTAATGGTATTATGCGATGAAGTGTTCACTGAGTTCAATATATGCTAAAAAAAACTGGTTGAAACCATCACTATCACGAAACCATCATGTTCGCCCACTCACTCTTCACCCTTAGTCCCACTGGTTCAATGGGACTTTGAAGGAGATGAGATGAGAGGGTCAAAAGTTGGAGAGGCACTGGTGGAAATCAGGACTGGATGTGGACAGACCTAGATTGATGGTCCATTATAAAGACTATCAATCAGCAGTCTCCGGTAAGAAGGCAGAATCCCTATTCAGGGAGATTGCAGCTGCGCAGAACTGACTGGCTCAACTCTTTCTGACTGTTGACAGATTGTGCAATCCAACCTGCCTTCAATCTCGGAGAGTGTTTTCACAAAGTAAGTATGATGAGTTTGCTTGGTTAACTGCAGATAAGGTTGCCACCATCCGGTCCGTGATCCGTTCAACACCCTCTAGTGGGTGTACAAGAGGTTGGCAAGAGGTTGCAGGTGCCCGGTTTAGCTGGTCTGACTTTGACCAGCTGGCAGCCCTCAATATCATGAGGATCATCCATGGTATACGATCAACCTATTGTAGTCTGGACCCGGGCCCAACATGTCTCATTTTAACATGTGTTGAGATGATTGGCCCAGTCTTTGCTGAGATAGTCTGGCATTCATTGAAGACAGTGGTGTTTCCAGATCCCTAAAGGAGGTGGTTGTGATACCTCTCCTCAAGAAACTTCCTCTTGACCCTGATTGCTTAGCTAACTACAGACCTCTCTCTAACCTGCCCTTTGTGGGCAAGGTTATTGAGAAGGTGGTTGCACTGCAGCTGGATGATCATCTTACCATTCATGATACCTATGACCCTCTCCAGTACTGATTCCAGAAAATACATAGTGTCAGGATAACACTGGTTCAGGTACCTAATGATCTCCTGATAGTGAGGGATCAGAGGAGTCATTTGAGCATGGTACTTTTGGACCTCTTTGCAGCATTTGACATTGTGGACCATGGAGTGTTAGTTGAGCACCTGCAGCTGATCTGTGGTTTGTTGGGTACAGTCCTTAGGTGGTTTAGATCTTTATTCTCAGCAGGACTCAGAGATTGGTGAAAGGGATTTATTCCTCGGCTCCCCACTCCCTGTCCGGTGGGGTTCCACAAGGTTGTATGTTGTCACCCATGTTGTTTGCTGTGTAAATGCTACCATTTGGAGATGTTATAATGCAATATGGGCTGTGTTTCCACTGCTATGCAGATGATGCTCAGCTTTACATGTCCTTTGAGCCCGAACAAGCTGAGGTTGTTTTGCTGTGTAATAGCTGCCTCTCCAAGATCCAAGACTGGATGAGTGCCAACTGGCTGAGGTTAAACCCTAATAAAACTGAGGTGTTGGTAGTGGATCCAGGTAGGCAAGGTTTGTGGTTGTCGACTGGATAGCCATCAGGGCTTTGGCTCGGTGGAAGCCAGCTGCTAACCTCAGACTGAGTAAAGAATCTGGGCATTGTACTTGACAGTGGTTTGATACTTAAGGCTCAGGTGTCGGCTGTTGTCAAGACTTCTTTTTATCATCTGAGGAATATTGCCTGGATAAACACCTGGTTCAGCCTGCTTACCTTCCAACTTTGGTCTATGCTTTTGTTACCTCCCCCCTTGACTATTGCAATGCCCTGTACCTTGGGCTTTCAGGGGTTGATATCCGCCATTTGCAGCTGGTGCAGAATGCTGTGGCCAGGCTGTTGACTGTCCTATCGAGAACTTGTCATGTCACACCTGTGCTCTGTAACCTGAACTGGCTGCCGATATAGTGACGGATCACCTTCAAGATTGATTTGCTGACCTACAATGCCCTACATGAACGGGGACCTCTGTATTTGAAAGATATTCTTTGTCCTTATTGCCCCTTTCCACTCACTCCACCCCTCTGATGAGGGATTGCTAGAGGTTCCCAGGTTTGATTAAAGTCCTCTGGGGCCCATTCTTTTGCTTTTATGACCACCCCCATGGAACACTTTACTTCATCAGATACGTGAGTGCCCAACCGTCGAGAGCTTTAAATCTGCTCTTAAAAGTCATCTGTTTTGTATGGCTTTCTCTGATTTTGATTCATTGTTACTTTTTAATATTTCTAGGATTTTACTGTAATTGTCTGTATTTATATTATAGTTTTTTAGGATTATTTAATTGTAAAAGCGCTTTGATCTTTTTGGAAATGTGCTTTCTATAAATAAACGATTGATTGACCAGTTACTATGCTTGTCCATGCTAGGCTTCAGCTTTACTCTCATAGTTTATGATGTCACCAGATTCCCCTGATGGTATTAAAGCCTTGCTCTTGTTGGTTTCCTATCTATTATTCTGTTTATCAATATATTTTTTATAACACAGATATTCTAAGTTCAAAATCAAATTTTACATTTTAACTTTATCGTTTAGAAATATATAATCCATGACTTTAAATTTTCACTGTAAACGGTAACCTGAAAAAGTCTGAGTCATACACAGAGACTTCAAAAACAATTACAGTTACACTATAGCAGTTAGTATCAGTAGCAGATCAAATCATCTGCTAGCTTTCAACTGAAACATATGAGTTTTGAGCCCGGGTTTTGAGGCCTATTTTTCCTGTGATTTCAAGGTACAGACAGGATCGCAAGGAACAAAAAATGGCCTGATTGGGGGTACAAAATTGCCTCTTCACAAAAATACAGAAGCACTGTAACATGGAATGGCAGCTCTTGCAGGGACGTCTATAATATCTTCATATACTGTGTTTTTTTTCTTTTTTCCAAACTTCTGGGACCCAAAGAACAATACCTGATACTGTATTGGAGTACAACATTCTACAGCAAAAGTCACAAATGCCAGACAAGGATTAAAAAAAAACTTGTTCTAAGAAACAAATCTGATGTTTTCTAGAATTTATATTCCTGTCTGTTTTGATTATTAAATGCTCTTTAAGTCCAAATGAGATGGGTTCTCTTGAAAGAAACTGACTATCAGAAAGTACTGTAAAATGACTTTTAGGGACAAGTATGTCAGTGCATGCTATTAAGTCCCTCTAATGGCTTACTGAAAGGTTTGATTCACATTCCATTTCTAGTATGACTGTACTAGTTTTAAAAGGAATATTCTTTCTGCAGAATGAATGAAATGTCACAGGAAAAGCATCTTGATTGGTGGGTGGCTACATGCAGGCATCACAAGCAGTCAGCAACTATCACGTTTGCCAGCAGAGGACAGACTGCTCACTTTGGAAGAGAATATACAGCAGCTTTTTCCACACCTAAGCTCCAGAGCAGAGAATGGAAAGGAAACAGACTCCAAAAGCTAAACAGTACCTAGCACAAACTCAGCAAATATCCACGTGAAGTATAATTGCTCTTGGATACTGCTTTAGACAAGATTGTGGTTCCCTGTCAAGGTAGGTTCCCTAATTTTTATTCATGTTCTAGTTAGTTACTTGTCAAAAAATGCTAAACATTGACAATGTTTCCTTAGCTTTAATTAGCACATGTGAAACTTTCCCCATAGTGTTTACTTCTCATGCAAGTCTTTCTCATTTACCTAATAGAAACTCATTAGATTAATCAATACAGAAACAGTTGTAAATAAAATTAGGGACCCAGAGTTTTCTCAGAAGTTATATAACATGAAGACTGAAAAAAAGTCATAATGCACTGCATGATTAAGGATGGTAAAGAGAGGATTACTGGATAGTGATATCAAAGAAATATAGAAAAGCAATGTTGTGTTTGAAGCCATACAATACATAATGGATATAGTGAAATGGCAAAGAGGATTCTGTATGGAGAAACTAAAGAAATTATCAAAACTCTTAAAAGAGATCACACTAAGTCAGAAATCTCATCTTTTTTAGAGAATTGTTGAACACTGCAATGGAATATTATATTCAGTAGTAAAGCTGTAGAATACACTCAGCAGTCATTACAAGACTCTGGGTGCATAGTATCTCCCTCCTACCCCACCCCAAAAGTATGTGTGTATTTGTTTGGCAAGTATATTTCCCTGGGAGAGGGGGCTTTTTGTTTTCAGTACCAGTATTGTGTTCTACCACATTCCAGTCAACTGAGGATACAATGTAATTAGGCTTTTAGATTTTGATGACAAAAGTCTCTTATCACTCCTAAAATGGTATGCTGTAGAAAAAACATAGCAATCAAAAGTCAATGTTACCCATACTATACTTTACAAGGTAAAGTGGTCTATACATCTGTATTACTGAATACTTTACAAGGTAAAGTGCTCTTAAATATAACAGAAGCAGAAACAGTATTTTTTTTTTTTCACAAAGGTGTAAATTAACTTCAGTGACAGGTGTAATCATACATTGCTAACTGAGCTGACATGGTTAATTATCAAGTGTTCACGTGACAGCAAACAGCTAAGTGATGCTCAGTATTTCTGACAGTTATAGATTTACCTTGAAATCCAAAACATACCAGCTGAAAGCCTTTCAGTTCAGTCTGCAACAGAGAGTGACAAGAAAGTCTTTAGTTACATTTTTTTGGTGGGGGGAGTGCAAAGTGTCAAGAATGAAAGGTAAAGTGGTATTTATTTGTCCCAAGAGCCCTGTCCAATAAAACACAGACTACCATTTGTGTGGATGCTCAGTTGCAATTAATTTATTGTAATCTTTTCCAAATGTCCACTTCTACAATATTTTCATCCTCATATTTTGCAACATTATGTTCCTCATTATCTTTATTATACATAATTTCCATAAACCACATTTTTCCTCATTGTTTCCCCTTCTCGCCCCCGACTCAAAGCTGGGGGGCTATCACAATATTCATAAACACATTTGCATTCTTGTTTTCTCTTCTTGCCAACCAAACGTACATGGGGGGGTGCTATCTTCATTTTCTTCTCTTTTGTGGGTATGTGTGTACACTCATACCACTCATCTGTCTGGTGTTGTTCTGTGGCCCTCTCAGTTAGATTATCCCACCCCTTCTCCCCCCCTTCCCCTTTCTCTGTGCTCCTTCTTTTTCTTTGCCATCCACCTTCAGCAGTCCTGGCAGACCTGCTGTCCACCTTCAGCAGTCTGCCTCTCTTCTGTGCACCTAACACTTTTTTTTCCATCTGGGGACTTTCCCTTCTTCTTCTTAGGATAGGTGGGTGGGTGGGAATTTTACAGAACCAAAATTGTGAGCTTTCTCTACCTTGCCTGTCTCTTTTAAACCCCCTAGCTCACCCCTCTCTTTCTTCCCTTAATCAATCAACTTTCCCTCTCCTCACATGATGTCATGGGGCTCCGCACTTCTGAAGTCCCCGTGCCCATCTCTCTCCTTAAGTGGCATGTCCTCAGTTCAGCTCCCCAGCACACCAACCCCTCCACCCCTTCCCTGCCACTTGTCCCATGCCTACATCCAATCCATTGTTCAGGGCCTGGAACAATTGAGTCTGCCATTTTAGGAGGCTAACCTATTTATTCTTAACAGAGGCTGTCTCATATAACCTGTTGGAGGGATTTTTTTTTTACAAGTATTCCATCACAAGAACCCAATGTTATTTAAATTTATTGTGTTGACTAGCAGAAAATTTTCATAAAATAAGCCATATAAATCTCATTGTTATTTTATATAATTTGTCACATGGCAGTTTTTAGAGTCAAATGATTGGAAAATACAGTAATGTGAATCTGTAACAGTGGCCTGTTTGGATGAGTGATTTGACTGATCAGTAAGATCATATGCAGTGTGGGTATTTTGCCCAAATGAACAGCAGTGACTTTGAGGTCTCTTCATAGTTTTTTTTTATAATTCTGCAGTTTAGAACCCACTTTATAAGCACACTAAAACTTATCATGTTGTCCATCATGCAAATTGTGAAGACTTCCAATGTGTTTTAAGGCACTTGACTTCACCTCATGCCTTCCAATATAACCTAGGCATCCATATAATCTACTTTATCAGATGTCTTTTCAGTTGTTATTGCTTATAGCACTTTATGTCAACCATGTTGCCTAGGTATGCCTCTGGTTATACTGATATTCACGTTAAAAATGCAACACTCAAGGGTCACTACTATTCCCCATCTACCTTTCTTGATTTATTTATTTTATTTATTTATTTTTTGTTGACTGGGTAAGTGCACTAGACAAATTCTGCCTATTTTCAGGCATAATCCAGGGAAGGGGGGATACAGATGAATGCCAAATGACCTTGAACCAGATTAAGCTGTTGGTGGTATTTTTAGTGAATGATTAGTCTGAATATAAGAGTAAAACATGTAGAAAACATTTTGGACAGCTTTTATAGCTGGTTTCAAATTGTTCTAATTATCAAAACAGAACATGCATAGCTTTTCCTTAGGCAGGGATGGCTGTAACTAAAAATCTGTGAAGTAACCTTGTACATATCAGAGCACAAATTATGAAAAAGTTACATACTTTGTGTTTTGCTAGTTTAAAAATATTTTTGTACATAAGAAGAGTATTGCTTGGAAAACATAAATGCCCCAAAGTGCCTGAAAAGCATCTAAATTTCAAAAAGCATAAGAAATCCCTCAGATGCTTTTCCAAGGTACAGTACATTACTGAGTCGTGCCCAAATACTTATCAATCAATATGCAGTCACGTTATCAGAACAGACTTTCCTATAACAAAATTGATCCTACATCCAGAATCCTCCCATATTAGACCTTAACATGAAGAGGAGAACAAACATAGGGTACCCAGCATCCTCAAACAGTCTAACGGCCACTACACAATCTTGCTGAAAGGACTGTCATAGATTTGCTAATCAGATACAGAGCTCAACATACTGTTTTATTTATTTAATTATTTTTTGTTGACCGGGTAAGTACACTAGACAAATCCTGCCTATTTTCAGGCATGACCTGGGGAAGGGGGATACAGATGAATGCCAACTGACCATGAACCAGATTAAGCTGTTGGTTGTATTTTTAGTGAATGAGGGAGATTTGGCCAGGACACTGGGGAAATTCCCCTACTCTTTTCAATAAGTGCCATGGGATCTTTAATATCCACCTGGACTCCCACCAATCCAGGCAGATGGGACCTCGGTTTAACGTCTCATCTGAAAGACGGCACCTCAGAAGTGCAGAGCCCCTCTCATGCTGCACTACAGTGTCAGTACTGGGATATTAACCCAAGTGCCAGATGTGGGAACTGAACCCACAGCCCTCTGATCTCCTGGCCTCAGAGGTGAGTGTGCTACCTACTGAGCCATTTTACCAAGTGTTTACACAAAAATGTACAATATGATAGTCCTTAATCAGTAGTTGCAGGCCTGCTACAGCAATGGTTTTCAAAGGCAGCCTTTGTGACCACTTGTTGTGCCCATAATGGTCTACAGAGTCCTAATTAAAAAACTGAGTGAAACCAGCTATTTAGTACTATTAGCATTTAGAGTACACCCACCATGGTACAGTATTATAAAAACTACATTTTGTGGACACTAAAGTTTCCTGTTTGGAGTTCCTTGGGAGAGATGAGTTGAGAGATAATGCTTTAGCTCATAATTAACAATGGTAAAGAAGGAGAAGGGAATACCTTATTGCTATTATGAGATGTAAGTTAATGTTTAAACCACAGTTTGAAATATGAAAGAAGCAGAAGGCTTTTTACTCACATTATTAACATTTTACTAGCCAGTTAAGAGCAGTAATTGACCATCAGACTGTTGCTTTGTGGCAGACCATGTGCTATCAGGTTCATAAGGTTCCACATTATTTTTTTACAAGTTTGTTTTGTTAAAGCTCTCTCGTGCTGCTATTTTAGTTGCAGCTGACTGTCATGGGCAAGGTTTCAAATAAATTATTTCTCATAAAAATGGGTGGCATCACTCCAAAGTTCTCAGGAAAGGGAGAGGCATCATTACAAAATGTGTTGATAGGCAGGATTTTCTAGTTTAACACATATATGTTTTCATTTGAAACTCCTTTTCTAAACTAACTGCACCTGCTCTTGATTAATAATATTTGTCATGTGTTGACAACCCCACAATCTCAGTTTTGTACTAGTGTGTATGCATCTCATTTACCCAAAGAAATTTATGGTCTCTGTTTGTACCATCACTGTAATGTACTGTCAGTTTTGTAGCCTGCTATCTGCATTTTTTGGTCACTAAAGTTACTGTAATGTTTTGCTGTTTACCCCTATAACCCTTCCCCTGGGTTACTCCTGGTAAGGAGCCTGGGCTCAGTGTGCCTTTCCCAGTTAAATAAGTATATTATCTTTAGGAACAAAACTGGAGCTATACAATTCAATGTTTGTGGGATATAGGCATAATATGATGTACTCTGAGAAGCAGGCTGCATGGTATTTCCAACGTGTACCTTTCTATCAGACCCTAGTCTGTATGGTAATTGGGACATTCATTTACCTTAGTGAATGTTGGTAGTATTGATGCTGGTTGTAGGATATCATTAATGTGTGACTTCTATTGCTGCATGCTATTTCTCCAGACCTGTGAGGCTGTTGTCTTGAATTGAGGGACTGGGGATATACAGCCATGCCCCTTTTGCTGTGTGTCTTGCCTTATCAACATTCAGTCTGGAGCCCTTTGATACCATCAACATAAATTAATTCAACCAAAGTCTTAAAACACATGGTAGCATGTATAAACAGGTTCCATGATGCACTGTAAAAGAGAACTCTGAGCTATGTAGTAGCCTATTATATATGTACATGGGGCAAATAGGGGCTGACTCCTATCTTGTTAGAAGGGCTTCCAATGGTCGCGGGTTAACAGAACTACAAAGCAAAGCTAAGCTGTTCTGTACTGTTTTTTAGGGATCTAAATTATATTCTGTAAATATTACATTGCAAAACTGTTTTTGGCTGGGCATACCTTTTTGTGAGAAAAAGAAAAGGACAGAGGGATGAGAAAATGCATGATATTCTTGATTTCAGAAAATATTAAGTAACTTTTTAATTACAGTGTAGTTTAAACAGATTGATGTTATGTACATATTTTAGCTATAATATTCATTGCATTAGTGGAACATGAACAAAACTAGAAATGGACGAAGGGAGGATGCATGGGGGTGTGATGGGCTTCCTTCTGGGATTGTTGGGGAATGTTGGTGGGAGAATAGAAAGATAGATAGTATGGTAGGCTGTAACAACTGTGGAGCACCAATCTTTCTTAGAATTTTGTGGAGAGTGGGAGGGGTTTGTTTGGCGTGCAGGCAAATAATGCAGCTTAAAAATGAGATCAGAGGTCTGCAGGAGGTGCTAAAGAGGGAATGGTGGGCTGCAGTGGAGAACAACCCAAAAGGTGGAGTAAGTAGATGGGGAACTAAGGAGGAAGGATGAATAGAACCAATAGGGGGAAGGAGTGGGAAAAGGGTGGCAGATAGGGAACTGAGACAGGGGGACATAGGTCAAGGGTCTAAAGACAGCAGAAAAGTGGAAGAATGGAGGATGGGGAAGGGGGATATAACAGACATAGAAGCAGTAGTGAGGGGGGCTGGTAATAGGAAGGAGGAAGTATGTGATAGTGAGGGAGCATCGAAAATTTGATTTGCAGTGCTGGCAGGACTGGGTGATGTGATAGAGGGTGTGATTGGCGGAGGAACTAAAAATAGACTGGAGGAACATGGAATGGGCAGAAGAACACCTGGGGATGATGCAACAGGGCAGAAGGGGGAACAATTGTTCTTAAGGATGAGGGGGAGTTCAGAGGAAGAGGCTGGGATGAAGGGAGGCCAGGGAATGTGGCTCATGGAAAAGAGGGTGGAATCCTGGTGTTGGGAGACTCGATACTAAGAGCAGTCAGATGGTGAAGCAAATAGGCAAGAAGATGGGGTGGCACAACAATGTGGAAACATCAAAACTGCCATCACAGAGGCAACATGCCTTTGTGTGAAGCAAATAAACAAATCAAAACAAAAGAAAAAACACTATAGTTCTCAAAAGAAGTGGCGCCGAAGGTAAGGGAGAAAAAGATATCATTCATGAAGTATAAGGAAACACAGAAGGATCAGGACAGAGAACTGTACCAGTTAAAGCAGAAGGAAGCGGAGAAGGCAGTCAGAATAGCAAAGGCCCAAACTGAGGAAAAGACAACCAACTCGATTAAGAAGTGGGGATAAATCCTTTTATAGGTACATTAGGGAGCAAAGAAAGATGAAGGCAGGGATACTGAGGCTGAATAAAGAAGAAGGTGGTTGGGCAGGGAGGTACAAGTGAAAAAGCAGAGATACTGAATGAATATTTCTGCACAGTATTCACAATGGAAATGCAGGGGGAGAGACCTAATCCAGTCAATAGAAGCACTCTGGATAAGGGGGTTGATATTAATCCTTTCACAGAAGAAAGGGTTCTGAAAGAACTCTTAAAACTGAAGGTGGATAAAACAATGGAAGCTGTTGGGAATCACCCCAGAATTCTAATAGAACTAAGGGAAGAACTAGTAACACCACTGACTACACTTTTTAATAAGTCATGGGAGGGTGGTGTGGTACCTGAGGACTGGAGAAGGGCAGATGTGATTCCCTTCACAAAAGTGGGAGTAAGACAGAGGCAGGAAACTACAGACCTGTCAGTTTGACCTCAGTGGTAGGGAAAATGATGGAATCACTTCTTAAGGAAGGAATTATTGAGTACCTAGAGGCCAGTGGGGCACAGGACCCACGGCAGCATGGATTCACAGTGGGAAGGTCATGTCAAACAAAGCTAATTGATTTCTTTGACTGGGTGACCGAAGTAGTAGACCAGGGAGGGGCTGTGGATATGGCCTACCTAGACTTTAGCAAGGTATTTGACACAGTCCCGCACAAAAATTAATAAACAAATTAGCCAGCCTGGGAGTGGGTCGCAGGGTGGTAGCCTCGGTAAAACACTGGCTGGACAACAGGACACAGAGGGTAATAGTAAATGGAGTCCACAGTGAAGAAAAGAGGATTACTAGTGGGGTACCGCGGGGTTCGGTACTGGGGCTGGTCCTTTTTAATATCTGTATAAGTGACATTTTATTCATTTTATTTATTTATTTTTTGTTGACTGGGTAAGTGCACTAGACAAATCCTGCCTATTTTCAGGCACGACCTGGGGGAGGGGGATACAGATGAATGCCTACTGACCTTGAAGCAGATTAAGCTGTTGGTGGTATTTTTAGTGAAGGAGGGAAATTTGGCCAGGACACCGGGGAAATTCCCCTACTCTGATGGTGCATGGCCGCCAGCAGGAGTGCTGGTCAGCTTTCCAAGATGGACGCTGTAGAGGAGCCACAGCAGGTTCAGTCTGCAGATGTGAAGGAGACCATAGACAAGGATTCTACAAAGGTTAATTTTCCTTCAGCAGAGCTAGAAGATGCAGAGTTATTTCTGGATGCCTTATCTTCTTCTGAGGATTCAAAAGTTCCTGTAAGCCCTACAGAGCCTGAAAAAGTAAAATGCTGCCTTTAAAGTCTGTTCAGCTACTTTTGTACAAAACCTATAGATGGTGTTGCCCTTTAAGACCTGCACTGCCTGTGGATGATGTCATGCTACTGAACACGGAAGGGATTCAGCTTGAGAATGGTGTTTCTGCTGTTTACAGGAGCAATGGCAGTTCCAAAGATCGAAAACTTTCCACTCCAGCACAAAAAATAGGTCAGTTGGGGGTCTCCCTGCCTAGCACTGAAGCTACTTGTTTCCAATAGTTTGGGGATTTGTTGGAAGTGGGAAAACGGACTGCAGCAAGATAAACAAAGAAACTGAAACCAGGGAAAATTATGTGGTGGGAACTGCTCCAACACTGACTAAACAAGCAGGGTTTGTTTTTCTTCTTCCACTGCTCAGATTATTTATCAAAACAGCCAAATGAACAGGAGGAAGCAACTGTTTTTCTTTTGGTGACCGAAATATGGGGAATGCTTCTACATCTTTGCAGCAGGTTAAAGTTCTGTTCCTCAGCCCATTATGCCTAACTCTGATATTTTGGCTTCCTCTTCTACTCATGAGAGTGACTGGACTCCTGCTTCAGCTTTAACGGCAGCAGGGTGGAAACAAACTCCTTCGGGAGAATGGGCTGCTGACTTAACCTGGGATTCTTCATTTGACATAAACTCTCATTCCCCTAAGTGGAACCCAGAAAAGCCTGTTCAATCTGCTGAAAAAGGGGGCTCGGACTCTAGGGATTTGGTTCATAATATCTCTAATGATACTGTTAGTCATGTTTCTGCAGAGTCTCATAATGCTGTATCTGATAAAAGACCTTTATTATCTGACTTATTTGCAAAAAACAAACGTGAATCCGCTCCCAGGTGGAATGTGGTGCGCATTAGATATTCAGGGGCATGGCTGAAAGGCCTAATAGAAACTATGTTGGGAGACATTTAATTAAGGAATCCTTGCATTTTCTCCTAGAGATGTGTTTGCCATCATCAATATTTCAGGAGAGGATAATTATGATGTCAGTTTTAGATCAGCTGCCTTGTTAGAATTATTTTGGATTAGGTATTCCCAGGTAAAGTTCTCTCCCTTTGGTCCCGTTTGTGATTATTCCCCTCTCAACCAGCCATCAAGTTTGTTACAGTAATGTTCCGCAATGAAGGGGTGTCAGTGGATGATATTACATATTGGTTGTCCAATAAATGTGATGTACAGGGGATCCAGAGCCTATTTTAGACTCAGAGGGCTTTGGACAGGCGGATGGAAATATAAGGTCAAATTTCGACACAATGAACATGGTTTTGTGCATATCCCAAACTCCTTCTTACTAGGCCGTGATAGAGGTGTTTGTTTTTATAGTGGTCAGCCAAGGGCCTGCTATAAATGTGGCTCACGGACGCATTTGTCTAGTGTTTGTGATAGTCCTAGATGTGACAATTGTGGTGAAATTGGGCATTCACTAATTCAATGTTCTAACCCAACGAAATGTGATTTATGTGAGGGTAGTTCTCACACATTCAACACATGTCCGTGGGCTGCAAAAAACAAGGTATCAGGGAATTGTACTGAACAGTTTTTACAGAAAGCACAGGAAGACCTACTCTCTCATTCGCCTCCCACTTTTCCTGGGGAACCCCCTCTTGATGTAAGAAAACCTGTAACTCCTGTGACAATGAATTTAGTTCTCCCCCCTCCCTCTTCATCATTGTCAAGGCCTGTACAGCCTAATATTTCTGCTTTGCAGGACCCTCTGCTTGTCCCAAGTGTGAAATCGGGTGGTATTGCTAAGACTTTAGATCAGAGCATAGAACCCCCAAATTGACCCCTCTCTCTCTCTGCCTCCTAGAAGGTCCATGAGGAATGTGAAATCAGTACCTGATGCAGTTACAGATTCAGTGGAATCTACTAATCCTTTCTCTCTTCTTTCTTCTTGGGGGGATACAGAAATGGATGTTGTGGATTCGGATTCCCAAATCTCTACCCAAGACCCCATGGAACCCTCCCAAGGTTCTTATAAGGAAAAGAAAGAAAAAGAAGAAAAAATAAAATAAATTCCTTCTTTTTTGGTACTCATATGGGTTTCTGTGGGCTTCTTGAATGTTCATAGCATTTAAATGGAGCTAAACGAAAGGCTATTTTTCATATGTTGCATAATTCTAGAATTACTGTTTGCTTTTACAAGAAACTTGGATGTTCTCTAAAGAACATGTTACTGCCTTTAAAAAGGATTGGCCTTGGGCCCTTCATATTGGTCATTTGGTCAGGATAAAGCTGACGGCATTGGTATTCTTTTTTCCACCTGCCAGTTTAAACTTCATAAATTAATAGACTGCATTCCAGGGAGGGTTTTGTTTGTGGACTGTTTTCTTGAATCTGTCCTATATAGACTTATTAATATTTATAATCCACAGGTAAAAACAGCCAGAATAACGTGTATGAAAACTATACAACCTTTTCTGCTCACTACCAGGCCAGTACTGTGGGGTGAGGATTTCAACTGTTCTCTTACTGACAGGAGATCTAGTGGAAAAAAAATGTATTGTGATGCTAACTTTTTACAATCTGTTATTAGAGAGCAGACCTCAGAGTCTGCAATACTTTAGAATCCAACCCCTAAAAATACATTTTATAAAGGAAGACTGGTACCTGTATTGATTACCTTTTCACCTCCAAAAATATATATTTCACAGTTTTCTAGACAGCCTTTTGAATTTTCAGACCATCTCCTACTTAAAATTGCAATAGAAATCCCAGTAAATTATAAGCCCTACAAAAGTAGATGGCGACTAAATACCTCATCATTACAAAATGACTTTGTCAAACATTCTATAGTTCAAATTCTAACTGCCCGCCTATCGTTGCAATGTTTATATTAGGACTTAGGGATCTGGTGGGAAGAAACTAAACTAGACTGTATGGATTGGTTTAGAACTTATGGACAAAAAACCCAGAACGATAATTTTCTTAATTACCTCACATTACGTTCAAAATTACAGTCTCTATTAACTAGAGCTAACACTTCTTCAGAAGATTTATCTCCTTTAATTAAGCATGTTAAATTACAGATGAGGAAGTTTCAATACGATAGAGCCAGATCCCTGCAAGCCTTAATTAACAACTACACATCCAAAACAGTGATAGGGGACCCCTATAGTTTGTGTAAAACCGTACGAGATAATTCTACACTAGATTGTTTAGTCAGTAATTCACAGTATTATACTGACCCTTTGGATATAAGTCATATTATATTCCGACATTTCCAAAATTTAGGTCCTCATATAGACTTACAAACTGGCGTCTTTCAGGATTTTCTGAAAGGTGTTACAACCCTGTCATTGATGCCTCAATGGCAGCTCTTCTTTCTGAACCCTTTTCTTTACAAGAAATTGTGGATGTTATTTCTAAACTTAAGCTTAATGTGTCTCCTGCGGTAGATGGGTTATCTAATGCCTTTTATAAAACTTTTGCAAATGAGCTGGTTCCCTGTTTAGTTGGTGTTTTAATTCCTTTCTTTCTGGAGGACAGATCTATCCTGCATTCACAAAGGGTTACAAGTTTATATCTTTAAAAACAGGAGATAGAAGTGAGATCAAAACTGGAGACCTATCACATTGTTAAATTCTGACTATAAAATCTTTGCGATGCTGCTTAATAACAGACTTCAATCTTGGGCTACTCTAGTGATTTCTCCAGTTCAGTTCTGTGGTGTTTCTCAAAGACGAATACATTCGGTACTTTGTTATATTAGAGATTTTATTGAAATATTACATCACAGCAAACAAACTGGTATTCTACTATCATTAGACTTAGAAAAAGCCTTTGATAGGGTAAGTCATTCATTCCTTTTCCAAGCCTTGGCCTTTTTAGGAATGCCCCCTGAGATTCTTACAATTTTACAAAATGTATATTCTAATTCAATAATCTGTCCAGTTATTAAAGGGAAAATTGGGAAAGGTTGGACGCTAAAAGCTGGTGTCAGGCAGGGCTGTCCGCTGAGCCCTTTATTATATATTTGCTCCTTAGAACCCCTTATTAGACATTTACAGTCGGTTTCTGGTTGGGAGGGTCCAAACATTCCCTTTTCTAACTCCTTTAGAAATATACAAGTTTTTGCGGATGACATCTGTTTATTTTTTAAACAACAAGGCCAGCTGGAAGTTTTCTTTAAGTTATTTCACAGGTATGCGACCTTATCAAACGCCAAAATTAATTTTCAAAAATCTAAAGGGTTGTTAATAGGAGCGAATACATTAACCCCCTTTGTGCACAGAACTATTTCATTCACTACAACACCTATTTCCATTTTAGGGGTTCTGTTCAGTTCCCAAAATTTACCTGAGCAGAATTGGCTTACAGTTTTAAATAAAATGGATAATAAAGTTCAGAGGTGGAAACATTATAAATTCTCAAAACTGAAGAGAGTTCAGATTTTTAAACAATTCCTGTTACCTTGCCTACAATATTTGGCATTTCTGTACCCTGTCCCAACTAACCTGGAAGTGAAACTGTACAGTATTAGTTTTCAGTTTTTTGGGGGAAATAGGTTAAATCCAATTAAAAGGTATTATACTTACCTGGATAAAGCCAAGGAGGGGTCGGGATGGTAGATCCTGTGGTTTCTGTTCTTCCCTTTTCTTTCTTTTTTTTTTGGAACTGTACTTTAACCCCAATATTCCAGAATTTAGCTGGTTGAGATTCTTACTATCCAAGTATTCATTGAAATGGATTGGATTGGCTCCAAAACCTAATATTTCCTTTTCTACTCCCTTTTCTTTAAACCGATTGTTCGAAATTATATATGTGGCAATTGTCCAAATCACAAATTATTAATTCTCAAACAAAACTATATTCCACTATTATTTCTCAAATCTATCCTCATTCCCGCATTTAAAACTGCCAGGTACTATGACCCATCTGGTGTTAGCACAATTAAATAACCCCCATTTACCCCTTACATGTGGGAGACACCAATGGCTGATAATGTATGGTCAGTTACAAGTTAGAGGACAGCTAAGTATAAAATGAAAGAAGAAAGGTTTTGTCCTTATTTAGAGTGTACGGCACAAGAAGAAACCATGGAACATTTTTTATTCATTGTTCTTTGCGTCTAAACTATGGTGTATTGGTAACTATCTGGCACTTCCATGGTTGAAACATATTTCTTATGATTTTTTAGTATTGGGATCTTTACCCCATGTCTTGCTACATTTCATACTTCGACTGTACAAATTTTCTTAGCATGTCTTAGATTTTGTTTATGGCAAGTTAGATGCCAGTGGGTTTTGTATCAAAAAAAAGCCAACTTTTAGGCTTCAGCCACTATGTTATTGTGAATTAAATAAAGTATATCTAAAAGATGCTCAGATTTATGGGACTAGGAAAGTTCAAATCTGGTGGAAGGGGTTTCAGCATATGATAAAATTTAAATGACAGATTCCTTTCTTTTCTTTTATGCTTTTGTTAAAAGATAACTGTGTATCACTTGCTTTTGTTCAGTTCCTTTGTTGATTTGTATAAGCTTTTGTGCTTTTTGCTGCTGTTTTTCTTGATGTGTTTTTTTCCATGCTTTATTTCAATAAAGAAGCAATTTACCCCTACTCTTTTTGATAAGTGCCATGGGATCTTTAACATCCACCTGAACTCCCATCAATCCAGACAGATGGGACCTCGGTTTAACGTCTCATCCAAAAGACGGCACCTCAGAAGTGCAGCACCCCTCTCATGCTGCACTACAGTGTCAGTACTGGGATATTAACCCAAGTGCCAGATGTAGGAACTGAACCCACAGCCCTCTGATCTCCCGGCCACAGAGGTGAGTATGCTACCTACTGAGCCACTGACACTGCAATATATTGCAGAGGGGCTGGAGGGGAAGGTTTGTCTCTTTGCAGATGACACAAAGATCTGCAACAGGGTTGATACGCAAGGTGGAGTGGAAAGGATGAAAAGGAACTTGGCAAGGTTGGAGGTATGGTCAAATGTATGGCAGCTTAGATTCAATGCAAAGAAGTGCAAAGTAATGCACCTGGAAAAAAAAACAGGGCAAGAGTACACAATGGGGGGTGAGAAACTGACAACAAAAAAAATGGAAAGGGACCTGGAGGTAGTCATATCAGATGACCTAAAGGTGGGCCAGCATTGTGAGAAGGCAGTAAAGAGGGATGGGGGATACTGGGATGCATAGGGAGAGGCATCACCAGTAGAAACCAGGACGTTGATGGCCCTTTGTACTGACAGTTGGTAAGACCACATCTGGAGTACTGTGTACAGTTCTGGAGACCTCATCTCCACAAAGACGTAGACAGTTTGGAGGCTGTCAGAGGAGGGCAACCAAAATGGTGCAGAGTCTACACCAAAAGACATATGAAGAAAGATTAAAGGAGCTTAAGATATACAGCCTAGAGGAAAGGAGGGAGAGGGGAGACATGATAGAAACTTTCAAATACCTCAAGGGAATCAACAAAGTCCAAGAGGGTAGCATATTTCAAAAAAAGAGATGTGCAAGAGCAAGGAGGCACTATTTGAAGATAGAGGAGGGACGGCTCAGAGGTAATGTGAGGAAGTATTTCTTCACAGAGAGGGTTGTTGATGCATGGAACAGCCTTTCTGAGGAGGTCATAGAGTCAAAAACAGTGGGGGATTTCAAGAATGCATGGGACAGACATAAGGCAATTCTAGTGGGGGGTAGGAGGAAGTATGCTGTTGATTAGCTAGGATCTGCAGCTTGTCCGTTAGGTAGGGAAATGGGCAGACTAGGTGGGCCAAGCAGTCCTTATCTGACATCAAATTCTATGTTATGTTTCTATGACTCTGTAGGCTTTAAGAACAGACATGAAAAGACTAAACTAGAATAGAACAGAACAGAACGGAACAGAATGGAACAGAACGGAGCAGAACAGAACAGAATAAAATAGGAGATCGGTATGGTAGTGATGTTGCTCAGTGTGCCAGCAACCTGGGTTTGGTAGCAGACTTGGTCAGCTCATGGGCCAGCTGGGGAAGGAATGAAGGACTGAACATCCTGTGGCCAGCTTTCCATCATCAAAGAGGAGGGCAGCATGTCTCACTACATGTCTGCCACCCAACAGAGGCAAGGTGGCAGCACTGCAAGAAGGGGTGACTGTCAGATGATAATAGCACAGATTCATGCCAGAGCATGGAAGCATGTATATGACAGCATGCTGGCAACCTTTGGAGAAGAAATGGATGAGAAAAGCACTAGTATGCCACGGACAATGCCAGCATACCCCAGAGACACACATGCTACCAACATAGTATGCCACCCACCTCATGATGATCCTGAGCAAATGCTGGGTAAGGTGTAAATCCATGAGAAGGTAGATGACAGGACAGGGCTTGTCAGGATGACAGAAACCCAAGGCATAGAAAAAAAATATTGGTTAAAAGAGAACAGTGCTGAACCTGTAAGCCTTCTTGCACAGAAGCTGATTTATAAATACTGGTTTGAATTATGTTATTGTTCTATCTATACAAGCTTTGTAGTCATTCTAGTAGGTGTTTCTCATTTACACAGTGCTGTTAAGGACCATTTTAGAATGCTATGATGCAGTTTATGTCTTTGTACAGCTGTTTCATTGCTGTCACAATACAGCTGTGTTCTACTACAGAAACCTCTGGTTAAAATAAGCAATAACACATGAGAGAGTGTGCAGTTATTATGAAATTTCTGCAACCCCCTCCACTCTATGGGTTGAAGGCAAGTTAGCCAAGTGCCCTACAGCTATGAGTGAGGGGAAGTGTGGCAATTACCTAATAGCTGCAAGCCCTGAAGTGGGTTATTGTGTTAATACAATGGCACCAAAATAATAAAAACAAGGCTAAATAAATCTTTAATTTAAGAAGAAATAAATCTTCATTAATGGTAAATAGGTTCTCACACCAAACAACCAGGTTTTCCCCATCAAAGAGGTCAAATTGTCAGGCAGGTAAATCACTTATATTGTTAGAAGAACCTTTTTTTTGTTTTTTTCCCCAACCGTCAGAGTTATGAGAATTCCAAAGCAGTATAGTGATAGTGCTATAGAGTTGGATCAGCCTACATAACAAGTTTCAAGATTTACAAGGCACTTTCCATACCCATGCAGTTGTTGGTCAAATACTGCACAGATCTGGAGAGTTACTGACCAATCAAATTACTTGATTTTTCTTGCCCATTTTATAAAGAGACTTAAACTACATTATGCAGTTATTTTTCTTTTTCTATAAAGCTTTTTCTTTTTGTAGGATTTGGGATGGCTTCTCAGCCCTGTCCCTACACACACAAACTGGCACCTGCCTGCCCCGGAGCTGTGGTTGGGTACCCCATGGATCCCCTTTGTGGCTGGATCAGGGAAGGGAGGGCCATCCCCACCTCCTTCAAATATATGATTCAGTTCAAATCACTGGCTCCAGGTGGCAGTGCGGGACAGCAGACAGCAGACAGGGCTTCACATAGCCCCAGATCCCTTTTCTGCTTTTCTCCCTTTCTCCTTCCTCCTGCAGCTGACATGTGCATGCATTTAGAAGCCTACACAACTCACATGGCTGCAGCCCTCCTGTTCCATGCTGCCATAGCCTGCACTACTGCCAGGCCTTCACCTGCTGGCAGTCAGAGGCCAGGCCAAAAAACCTCCCTCCCCAGGAGAGGAGAGCAGTACTTTGAATGCTTGATTCTCTCTCTGCTGACCAACCCTCAGCAACTCAAGTCTATTCCCAAACTTGGGTTGCCAGCGTGGTGCTAGGTGTGACATCCAGTGCATCAACCCTCAATGCCACCAGTCCAATCACGCTGTACAGTTCTAAAATGGTTGTAATCACCAGAGGCTAAATCAGAAACACCTACTGCAGTTATTAAAAGTTGAGAAGCAAAGTGAAAAACTGTGCACACCAACAGCTCCCAAAGGTATCACTACCACTTTTGATAACAGGTACACTTGGAACAAAAAATGAAAAAGTAAGCACACTCACCACTATGGAAAAAAATGGGTTTATTCACACACCAGGAACAAACCACCCATATATAGTGCCTACCCACTAGGCTTCATCAGCGGTTTTCATCATCAACACCCTCTGATGAAGCCTAGTGAGTAGATGGACATAGGACTGGTTGTTTCTAGTGTGTGAGTAAACCCACTTCTCCCTACTGTATAATGGTGTGTGCACTTATTTTTTTGTTGTTGCCTTTACTAAAAGGCCTGTAAGGATGAAACACTAAAGAAAATTAGAACCAGTACTTAAAAACAACTTCTGCTGAGAAAAATGACTTACAGTACATGTTTAATGCAATTCTTCTTTGTAGAAAAAGAAAAGAATGGAATAGAATAGAACAGAACAGGATAGAACACACTTTTTGGTGTAACACATTTCAGGCATGGTTGGCCCTATTCTCAGTCACTAACAACTCAGTAAGTTAGTAACAAGGCAGCACAGAATGGGTGCTTTCCACCCAAATCATTGCCCTTCCTTCTGAAAGAACCATGCACAAATGTGGTACCATGTTTTGGGAGGAGCACGCCCCCTCTCCCCTGTGACAAAGGTGCAATGAAAAGATTATATGTTAGTGGGTGCAAATAAGAATTGCACCCACCAACTCAGGGGTGCACTGTCAGCTGAGGGGTGCTCTTGCAACTATGGTGAATCATGCCATTGCAACATGTACAGTGGTTGCACATCCTGAAGGCATCCAGGTGGTCAACTTACTCCCCCAGAGGTAATCAGCCATGGTGGTATAGTGGTTCCCCCCTCCCTAACCCCAGTGTCCTAAAATACATTTCTTATATTAGCATTTACGGTTGTATATTATTTGGGGATGTCCTATTAATGAGACTTGGTTTTCACTGGACCTATCCTCACATAGATTGCTTGTATCTCATTTGTAAATTTGGATGAATAAAAAAAATACATAAGTAAAAAACATGGTGGTGTAGTAGTCCCCCTCATTGTTGCAAACCAACTTCTGAATTATTGGGCTACATGTGCCCTTACTGCTGCTGCTCTTGGCCCTTTTAAGAGACAACTCCAACTTCATCTCATTTCAACTAGTTGTTGTGACTGCCTCGCCTAAGCAGGGGCCCACCACTCACTGCCCTCCACTTCAGTCTTGTCAGCTACCTCTCCCCACCTTGCCCCTCCTACTTGCCTCTCCCTTGCTTCCTCTCCCTTTCCTCCCCCAGGCATTTCCTTTTATCCCTCCCTCCCTCCCTTTAGAGCTCTTACCCTCACCCTCTACCCTCCGACAATGGCCTTCCTGCCTGCATACCCCCTTCCCTCTCACCTGCAGTGCTTATTTCTAAGATTGCCCTTGGCTGGTATGTCATGCTACCTAACATTTGGCACATTTTGAATTACTGGAATTTCCTAAGCCTCAGTCTCTTACTTCTTTTTATTGTGTAACTATGTATTATTATGTTGACCTTTGTATGTATTACCCCATTCCTTCGATGTGGAACCTTTGTAAATGAGCAGTTCCTGCTCAAAGGTATTTGTAATCCAAGATTTCAACAAAATAAAATAAAAAAAATAAATGTGCAGCAGGACGCAGTGCTGTGCCATTGTTATTACCTGTTTACAATAGACAGTAAACAAGTGGGGCACAGTGGTATTTATTAGTTTGTGAATAGCCCAATGGACTATTTGTAAAGTAACTCCTGTCCCCCTCTCCTAACAACCCAGAAAGACATTTGAGGGCATTTGAGAAGGGGTTCACAAAGCACTGTCAGGCTAGGGTTAAGACCTGTCCTGATTTTCGTAGGACAGTCCTGATTTACACAGCTGTGTCCTGCAAAAAAAAAAAAAGTGAAAAATGCTACATGTCCTGACCTTTTAGCAGAAAAATTATTTTCTGGCTTTCTCTAAATGTTGTAAAAAACGATAATACCGTAACTAAAATACCTTAAAATGATAAGAAACACTAGAACAACTAAAATACTACAATACTTAGTCGTAATTCTGATTATTTAGCAAAAACAAGTCTGCTGAATTGGTTAATGTTAAGTATTGTCCTACAAAATATAATGTTTCAGTAAGAAATTTCCCACTTTCAGCTTCTTAAAAGGTGGTAACTCTATGTTAGGCATGAAGTGGTCCTTGCAACTATTTAGTGTCAGCCAGTGAAAATGAGAATCTAATTCCCTATAGGTCAATGCACCTGACAGACTAATAAGCACAACACTACTAGTACACACACAGCACACACAAAAAAAATTACAAAACCTATACTATCAAGACAGAATTTTGGTCTGGATACACATAATATCCCCCACTCTTTTTCAAAAATACAAGACATAATTTCACTTTTTGGGTGGCATAACACATAAAAGAAGCAACCCGTCAGCATTTGATATTTGCGCACATTGTCAGTGTCAGTGGCTCAGCAGGTAGCAGACTCGCCTCTGAGGCCGGGAGATCAGAGGGCTGTGGGTTCAGTTCCCACATCTGGCACTTGGGTTAATATCCCAGTACTGACACTGTAGTGCAGCATGAGAGGGGTGCTGCACTTCTGAGGTGCCATCTTTCGGATGATACGTCAAACCAAGGTCCCATCTGCCTGGATTGGTGGTAGTTCAGGTGGATGTTAAAGATCCCATGGCACTTATTGAAAAGAGTAGGGGAGATTTTATTAAGCAATAAACACAACATCACATTAAACAGAAACATTCCAGATTCAAACAAAAAAAAGAAAAAAGATTACACAAAAACTGAGAGTTTTAAACAGTTGAAAAATGGTTCCATAAATGATTAACATAAGATTTGGAGTATTTTTTTCCATCTCGTAAACGCAAAACATGTAACTCAGAATCAACAGAAGATACAATAGTAAAAAAATCTGTATGAAGTTGCTGTAATACAAAATGGCAATGTGCCTGCCATAAAAAATATTGCAAAAGAGCAAAGAAAACATTCAATGTGCTTCTATGATACTGCTCCCATCTACCCGAATAATCCCCCAGTATCAAAGTATTATAAGTAATAGATCGTAAAGAAGGCATATTCCAGTGTAAAGCTGCAAAGTTCCAAAAACTCTGACTGTCTGGACAGTCAATAAAAAAATGGGATTGACTTTCTTCCACATCAATACAACCAGGTTTTAAACAATAACGATCAGTTACTGGTTTATATTTCAAATTTCCTCTCACTCCCAAGCAGCCATGAGCAGAAATCCAGACAATATCCCCGGTTTTAACAGGAATCCTAATGTCTGTTAACTTACTGAGGGCATATTTCATATTTGTTGGAGAACAAAAGGGAAAGAGAAAGATTACCTTTTGTAAATCATAGACAATATAATCATAAAAAGTTTTTCCAGTTAGCGAGAGTAATTTTTGCATAGGAATCTGCCATTGAAATAACTTTTTAAAAGTGGAAAGGCCATATTTTGGAAGATCATCCGACAATAAGATTCTAGGCGGAAAAAGTGACCATCGAAAAAAATATTTATGCCATATAGCTTTGACCCAAAAATGCCATGGCAGAGAAGGTTCCTGCCAAATAAACGGGAAAGAAGAAAACAAAAAAATGGAATGAAAAAAAATGAGGGGGTTAATCATTTTAAGCCCACCATCCCTTTGTTGAAGATACGTATATTCCCTCTTCACTGGGTTCAGCCTATTTCCCCAGAGCATCTGAAAAAAATTCTATAAATTCTAGGTTCCAGGACTAAAGGGGGCGGAAAAAGATGACTTAAATAGAGAAAAATTGGTAATAAAAATTTTTTAATGATTAATACCCTTTTCTTTTTTCCAAATTTCCAATGTTTCCATTGATTTATTTTAAACTCACCAACTCCTAGCTGCTTTTCCCAGTTATATACTTCCATGTGTTCTACCCCAAACCATATTCCCAAGATTTTTTGAGGCCCATCTACTAAGGAAATACCAAAGCAATCAGATAAATCTGGAACAATACTTCCCAACTGTAAAACAAAACTTTTTTGAATGTTGAGAGAAGCCCCAGAATACTGACTAAAGAGGAAAAAAAACTCCAATGCCTTTTTTAATGATAATGTGTCTGCTAAAAGAAGCGTGACATCGTCAGCAAAGGTAGTTATTTTAACTGTCTCTAAATGAGGCAAGGGGGCAATACCCTTTATGGAGTCATGATATATAATATGTCTGATAATCGGGTCTAAAGTGAAAGTATATAGTAAAGGACTCAAGGGACATCCCTGCCGGACCCTCTAGAAATTCTAATCTTATCACCCATTAATCCATTAACTATTGGGACAGTGACTGCGTTATTATACAGTTGCGAGATCCACTGAACAAAAATAGTAGGGATTCCATATGAAGACAGGACAAAATACAAATAGGAATGACTAACAGCATCAAAAGCTGGTCTAAAGCAGCAACTAATTCAGATGCACAAAAGTTGGACTGATTATTAAAAAGATCCCTGAGTAAAAAAAGATTATATTGAATTTTTCTGTTTTTTATGGCACATGTTTGTGCGGATGAATTAACACTTCTGCCAGTTTTTCCAACCTATTGTGCAGGATTTTGAGAGAATTTTATAATCACTGTTCAATAAACAAATTACCTTCCAATTTGAAAGGACCGCCTTATCTCCTTTTTATAAATGAAAGTCATTATAGACATAGTAAAATCTGCACAGGAGATCCCAGAGGACAAATAAGAGTTAAACACCAAAGGAAGAAAAAAACTCATATAAACTATACATTTTTTATAAAATTCATTAGGAATTCCATCTATCCCAGGAGAGGACCCAGTCTTCAATTGTTTAATAACGTCAATCACCTCCTGGGATGAAATGGGTCGTATTAAGGATTGTATCGAGTCACCTAAAACTCTAGGAAGAGTAGAGAAAATAGATCCCTGAAAAGAATCAGTGGATAATACTTGTGGGGATGAAAAACAAGACTTAACATAATTCTGAATTATTTGCAACATGCCCAAATCAGAAGTAATTGTCTCGTTTTCTGAATTTAACAACCCTGTCATTAGAGTATCTATTAAGTGTGCTTTACAAGCCTGAAAAGGATCAGCCATTGGAGTATTTTTAATGTTAAAACGAAATTCTAAGTCTAAAGATTTAGCTCTATCATATTGATAGTTCTTCATTTGTTGTTTAATTTCTTTTATTTGAGATAGAAATAACTTATGATCTTTTGGGGGAAGTGACATTAACCTATATAATTGATTTCTATGAACCAAATATTTTTGATAATCCTCATTAACTTTACCCTTACCCCAGGTTTGAAATAAGTGTTTAATTTCTGTTTTAACATGCCTCCACCACTCAAAATATGAAGAAAAAAAGTTCTAAAGTGGAAAATTTTGCAGCTAGAAAAAATTCTAAATTAGAAAAATAGGCTGAATCCATTAAAAAGGAAATATTTAGCCTCCATCTTTGTATTGAAGAATATAATCTTGGTGGGAGGTTCCGTAATGATAGGGTACAAAACAAAATGTGATGATCCGAAAATTCTGAGGGAAATATAGTACAAGATAAAATCTGAAGATAGGATGAAATAAAAAACATATCAATCCTGGTTGCAAAAGTATACCTATGGTAGGTTTCACCACCCTGTGAATGTAAATGTCTAAAGGCATCCGTGAGTCTAACATCCTTCACGATTTCCAAAAGAGCATTTGAATCACAGTAAACTTTTTTCCCAGATATTCTCCGAAATTCGATATCAAGAGAAACATTAAAATCTCCACCCCATACTAAATGTTTTCTTGTAAATAAAAAGGGTTTTATATCCTTAAATAAATCAATGCGGCCTGTTCTAGTTTGTGGGCCATAGATATTGATAAAACGAAAAAATAATCCCCCCATAAACAATCTAGAATGAGAGCTCTGCCAGGTAACAAATCAATAACTCGTGATATTTTAAAAGAAAGGTTCCCAAATAATATAGCAACCCCATCAGCCACTTCAGAACCAAAAGACCAAAAAGAAGGTCCACATGTCCATTTTCTTTGTAACCGATTTATTTCAGAAAGAGAGGACAGCCTAGTTTCCTGCAAAAAAATTACATCCAGCTGTAAAGATTTTAGGTAGAAAATGGATATCTGCCTCTGAAATGTTTTCAAACTGCAGACATTAAAGAAGAAGTTTTAAGGAAGCCATAGAAATGCTTAAACACTATTTTTGGCTCACTTTTCTTTTTTTTTTCCTTTCTTTCCTTTTTTATCTTTTGCAAGCTCCGTAGATTTACTCTCTTCCTCATCAGTCACAATTTCAGAAAGATGAGAAGTTTCAGATTCTAAATCTGAATCCCTAACTTCATCTTGAAGGGGCGAAAAAAAATTCTCTGTTACCAATGGACTAGCTTGAGTCTGTTTCAAGGAAGCCCTAGTAAATCTCCTACTTTTAACAACTTCAAATGGCGGTGGCAAAGAACAGGGGCCTGCTTAACCCCTAAGTGAGTGGAGGCCTGCTTAGTAGTAGTCTGGGAGTTATTAACTACAGGAGGCGCTTCTTTAGGTTTATCTGCTACCAAAGGGGTCAGAATAGAGTCCTGTCGTGAGGAGTGAGGGGAAACAGATCTATGTAAATTCTGAATTTTAGATTGAGCTTTATGAAGCAAGCCATCATGATCTAACCCATCAGGACAATTATGCCTAGCCCAGGGGCATTGATGAAAGGCATGTCCTTTTTCTTCGCATAAATTACACTGGAAAATGTTACTACACATATCCACTGAATGTCCAAAACCCCCACATAAAGGACATTTCATCATGTCACAAACACTGCTGATATGCGTTCTGTCCCCACATTTATAACAGGCTTTCGGCTGTCCACCGTAAAAGCACACCCCCCTATCCTTGCCCAGGAAAAAACTATTCGGTAGGTGAACAATTTCAGAGTTGACTTGTAATAGCCTCACTTTAAATTTCCACCCCCCTGTCCAAATGCCTTCTATATCCAAAAGTGCCTCAGGTGGGCCTAATACTTCACACTTAGACTGTAGCCAATGGTATATATCACTAACATTGACACCCTCATTTCGAAACATAATGGTAACAAACCTAATCAAAGGTCTAGTTAATGGAATTGCAAAAAA
Source organism: Neoceratodus forsteri (assembly GCA_016271365.2). Classification (NCBI taxonomy): domain Eukaryota; kingdom Metazoa; phylum Chordata; order Ceratodontiformes; family Ceratodontidae; genus Neoceratodus; species Neoceratodus forsteri. Next base: position 1,027,847,504 of record CM028129.1, read on the forward strand.
AGGAAACCATAAAGGATGAGTCTTTTGAGTAGCATATTTATCCCAAAATGTATCCATAAGAGCGTTCGTTTGAAAACTAATATGAAATGAGTCTTCTCAGAGATGTGTATTAAAGCATAAATATCCTTTGCACAAATCCCATTTTAGTTTTCAAAGCTGCTTGAAAATGTAATATCTATCAGGATGGTCCTTTAAGCCACCTCTGTACTCAAACGAACAGCATTACTGACGAGGGCTTGTTCAAGTTTAGATTTAAATAGGTCAGACATTGTGGGTTTAAGAGTCTGGGTCAAAGAAGGCTTTTCAGGTACACAGGCAGCTGAAGTACTAGCTACAGGAGTACTAAGAGTCTCTTCATGTAGAACATTTCCCCCACCTACCCCTGAATTAACAGAGTTTGAATCAGGTCTTAATGTACCTGGAGATGGAGACCACGAAAAATCTGGTACCCAGTCACCCGATTCAGAGCGCTTCCAGCCGCTTCCAGATAGGGCAACTTCTTCAGACCATTCGATATACTGCTCCCAGTACCTTCATCCTTCAGACAGCGAATTGTCGTCGCACTAAATGCGACGTCGCTTGATCCAGCGTTACCTGATCCTCCGGAAACATCCTCCTTCAATATTGGTTCCTGCTGTGGATCCGGAATAGCGCGACACTCCTGGTGTACTGATTTCTGCAAAGATGATGAGGGCTCAACAACGGTAAGCAAATCCTGGTCAGAAAATTGTGTAGTTGCCACTGAAACACTTCCAACCTGCTGAAACTCATGAGCCCGATCTTCTGATGCTGATTTCAAATTGTTAGCTGTTATTGTAGCTTGAGGGCCGCTCTCCAAAACGCGACCCTGTTCACTATGTAGCTGCACACTCTCTCCAACTTTGTCCTCCATCCCAACTTCAAAATCGTCTGCCATGTCGAGACGTGACATCAGAAAGACTCCCCACCAGCCACTGACCAGCAGCCAGTAGGGGAATTTCCCCGGTGTCCTGGTCAAATTTCCCTCATTCACTAAAAATACCACCAACAGCTTAATCTGGTTCAAGGTCAGTTGGCATTCATCTGTATCCCCCTCCCACGGGTCGTGCCTGAAAATAGGCAGGATTTGTCTAGTGCACTTACCCGGTCAACAAAAACTAAATAAATAAATAAATTCTCAATGTACAGTGGAGGCCAGCAGTATGTTGTGTTGTGCAGATCATGGCAGATATCCTCACTGAGCAATACACAGAATAAAAGGATCTTTTGTTTTCCTGTTCTCTTAATTGTGTGGCATGCTGTCCCTGATGCAATCTATTCAACTGCACAGCAGAGGAAAAGAACACGTGAGTTGCTGGATCTGTATGTGACTAGTCTAACGAAACAGGGAAACTCTTTACGTTTTTACATACTGAGTATATTGCACTTCCTCTTAATGTTATTGCTATGTCTGTCCCTCCCCACACAGAAGGAAGATATGAAAGGGCACACAGTAGACTTACTCTGCTTTGACTTCAGCAATGTATTCAACTCAGTGTCACACAGAAGACTGCTGAAAAAAATATGAGGTCTGGGAGCAGCTAAGGAAATAGTGTGGTGGGTAAGGATTTGGTTGGAGGGGAGGAAGTAGTTGTGGTGAGTGGAGCCAGATCAGTGGAAAGAGAAGTCACCAGTAGAGTACAACAGGATCTGTCCTGGGCCCAGTTCTTTTCAATATGTACATCAGGGTCAAGGTTCTGTATATTCGCAGATGGTACCAATCTCTGTGATAGAGTTAAAAATATGGAGGGGATAAGGGAACTGCAGAAAGATCTGCAAAGGCTGGAAAACTGGTCCACAGTATGGCAATTAAAATTAAATGCCAAGAAGTGCAACATGATGCTCTTATAGAGCAAACCCCCAAAACAGATCATTTGATGGAAGGGGTTCAGGTGGACGTGACATCAGAAGAAAAGTACCTGCTTGAAGTCATCATTAGTGAATTTCTTAAACTAACCAGCCAATTTAAGAAAACCTTCAGCAAGGTTAACAGGATGCTAGGGTGCACTGGGAGGGGTTTTAACAGTAGGAAACAGGAGGTACTGTTACCTCTGTAAAGGTCACTGATGAGGCCACACCTGGAGTACTATGCCACTTTCTGGAGTACCCAACTGAAAAAGGACAGGGTCAGGCTAGCTAGAGTACAACACAGTGACCTTGATGGTGCAGGGCCAGGAGAGCAGATTCTATGAGGATTGACTAAAGGCACTGAACATCTGTTCACTCAAAAACAGACAAGAGAGGAGGAATATGATTGAGACCTTCAAGTTTCTGAAAGGAATTAACAAGATGAACTGTCAAAAGCTATTTACCAAGAACAGTGAAGCTGTAACATGGGACCATGAGTGGAGGTTAATGGGGGGAATTTTAAAAAGGATGTAAAGATGTATTATTTTTTCAGAAAGACTGGTTGATCCATGGAAGGGTCTGCCAGCAGAGGTAGTGAGTGTCAAAACCATAAACAGCTTCACACATGGTGAGAACAGAGCAAAAGATATAATAGCTACTCAGACAGATAAGGGAGGTAGAAACATGGAGAACAATGTGAGGAACAGGCTATGCAAATATCCCACAGAGACAACAGGTCCCGGGTATGACTGGATAGCATGAGTAGACTAGATGGACTATTGATTTTTTTCCCATCAGCATCTACAGTATGTTTCTGTTTAAACCATGGACCATGTGTCCTAAAGGCAGCCACTCTAACCATTTGGCCAAGAGGAAATTTTTACTGTTCAGTAGCTGCAGCAATAGATAATGCATACAATAGATATGGTCATATATTTCCAGATATTTTGTGATATATCTGATGACGCTACAGTGGAACTGCAGGCAGTCAGGGAATTTCTCCCAAGATATCACAGAAATTTCAGGAAATATCTGGCCATGTCAGTTGCTGCAGTTGTAGCTTATTGGATAGGATGAGCTTTTCACTTTCCCATAATGGCAGCATTTGTCATCTAGCTGGCATTGTTCACAAACTACTTTTCACATATACAACAGATCGGTTGTCATGTGTTGGGGTTTTCATGAAAAATTATCAGAAATATGAAAGCCAAGACACTGTTGCAATCCTTGCTTTTAAAGCCATTATAGAACTACCTGTACCTGATTAAACTGCAAGGAATATGTTATGTCTTTGGGCCTGTCACAAGCAGTTGTTTCTGCTACCACCAGTTTGGCCACACACTCGATCTGGTGTTCCAGCTGGGTCTTGAGGTTGATAACCTCAAGATTGATCAGGTCATCTGGCCTGATCATTACACTGTGGAGTTCATGTTTTGGGCCCCCCCCCGAAAGTCCTTCCCCCGCGGAAATGGTCAGCTATCACCCTTTAAGGGGCTTGTTCCCAGAGGGACTGTTGGCAGTTGCTGATCTATCTAGGGTTGATGCAGCATGTGCGATTGGCAGCGGAGGGGTCATTACCACCTATAATACAGTGGTTTCTGAAGATCTGGACACCTTCATGCCTGTTCGTTTATGACCCAGGTCTTCTCATGTGAGATCCCCGTGGTTTGATATGGATCTCAGGGTGATGAAGATCAGGGTCAAAAGTTGGAGCGTCGCTGGCAGAAGACCCAGCTGGAGTCTAACATGCTGGCCCTGCTTGCCAACTATGTTGAGTACCAGGGGGCAATCTCCCATAAGAAGGCAGAAATCATGTCCATGGAGATATCTGTTTGGGGGGAACAGACCTTTTCAGCTGTTTTGAACTGTAGACAGGCTTTTAGATCCTGTCTGTCTACAGTTGAAAAAAGCTTTTTCATCCACTTTGTGTGAAGAGTTTGCTCTGTTCTTCTCTGACAGAGTATCGGCCATCCAGTCATGCTTCCACCAGGTAGGCTTATGCCTAGCAGTAGTCAGACTGGGGGGAATAGAGGCACGCCACATGTCTGGGGAGAGTTTAGGCCAGTTGAGGTGTCTGATGTGACTAAGGTGGTCTTAGAATTGAAGCACAGATTTTGTGAACCAGACCCAGCCATGACACGGTTATTAATGGGATGTGTTGAGGCTGTTGGCCTGGTGTTCACCAGGATTTTCAGGTGCTCAATAGCAGAGGGGGTTCTCCCGGCCACTTTGAAAGAGGCACTGGTGAGGCCCTCCTTAAGAAATCTTCCCTCGATCCTGATGTCCTGGCAAATTATCCTCCTATCTCCAGCCTGCCTTTTTTGAGCAAGGTTGTCGAGAAGTTAATGGCACAACAGCTCAAGAATCACCTGGTGTTCTCGGATATTTATGAGCCATGTCAGTTGGGTGTTCAGGCTAGACACAGCACTGAAACAGCTCTAGTGAGGGTGCATAATGATCTGCTCAGGGCGAGAGATAGAGACAGGTCAGTTCTTGTACTCCTTGATCTCTCCTCAGCCTTTGACACTATGGACCACGTCGTATTATTGGATTGGCTTTGTGAGTTTTGTGGACTCCCCAGCACTGTCATCAAGTGGTTTGAGTCCTATATCTCAGACAGGGTGTAGTGGGTGGTGATGGGGAATTTCTCCTCCTCCCCCAATGCCTCTGCCTTGTGGAGTTCCACAGGGCTCGATTCAAACAACCCTGATCACTGTCCTCAGTCTGCTCTCAGCCCTTCATATGGTCAATTATTTGATAATACAGTACTATAGCATGATTTTTGTTAATGCATGGGTTTTCTTATTACTCTGTGTCTCTCACCTCTCCCACAGTTCCTTTCTTTTTTATGTTTTTATTTTGTTTTTTTTTCAATGATTGCCTTTTTTCTGTATTTTTGGTCTTTTACCCTCAGTGTCCCTCTTTCCTCTCCACCTGCTCCCCTGTACCTGCCCACTTCCAGAAATTTGATAATATCATACAAACATGGCAATTTAATAATATGGTTTAAAATCCTATCACGGTAGTCCATCCAATTGATAATATGAATTAAAAATCCTTTCTTGTGTTTCTATTTTGTTTTGTTTTCTCAAACAACCCTGATCACTGCCAATCATCCTGCTAACAGCCCTTCATGTGGTCAGCGATTTAATGATATGGTATGACAATGTGGTTTTTAATTATACATTGGTTTTCCTATTACCCTCAGTGTCTCTCTTACCTCTCCCCTGGTTCTTTCCATTTTTATATTTTTATTTAGATTTTTCAACATTTGCCATTTTTTGTATTTTTTATCTTTTATCCCTCAGTGTCTATTTCCTCTCTCTCTCTCTCTCTCTCTCTACCTGGTTCCCCTTTACCTGCCCACTTTCAGTGATTTGATAATATGACACAAATAGTCTTTCTTACCGATTTTGTAATACGGCTCCAAATTCTTTTGTGGTAGTCCAGCCATTTGATAATATGAATTAAAACCTGTTGTTGTGTCTTTACTTAATATTTTCAACAATTGCCTTTTTTTTTATACAGTGTTTTCTTTTTTGATCTTTTACCCTTCAGTATCTCTTTCCCCTCTCTTCCTGGTTCCCCTTTACCCACCCGTTTACAAGGATTTGACAATATGACACAATCAGTTTGCCATCCCGATTTTATAACATGACTCAAAATCCTTTTGCGGTATTCCAACAATTTGATAACATGAATTCAAATCCTTTCTTATGATTTTACATAACATACATACAGTATGAACATATGAATGTATCAGTAGATAAAGACCTTATAGATTATCTAGTCTGCTCGAGTGTGCAGTTCCCACTGTGTTTACAGAGATCCCAACCACTCTTGATGCTGTCCTCCATTTTTAGGGATACCACTTCCTATAGCAACTCATTCCACTTAGCTACCAGCCTCTTGGTGAAAAAGTGTCTCCTCATTTCCCTTCTGACCCTTCCCCCACCAGCTTTAGGCTGTTACCCCTAGTGGTTTTCTTTCCACTAAGCTTGAAGAAGCCCTTGGTGCTCATCCTGCTTATATCTTTAAGGTACTTGAAGGTCTCAGTCATGTCCTCCCTCTCTTTTCTGTCCTCAAGAGTGTACATATTGAGCCCCCTGAGCCTCTCCTCATAATTGTTGCCTTGCTGGCCCTGGATCATCTTAGTTACTCTTCTCTGAACTGTTTCCTGCAAGCTGATATCCTTTTTATGTTGGCTCACGTAGCCAACATATTGCATTAGTAGCAGATTTGGAGTTGCGTTCACTGTTGGGCGAACGCAGGGCATGCATCAGTAGGTGCCTCTCTCATTCCCCAATAAGACAGCATGCAGGCACCACACCAGGAATACATAATGTGGTGACCATATCTAAGAAAAGGTTGCTGCAATGACAGCCAAGGTCATCATGCCATGGCAACAAAACATGCCCTCCCTATGTTCCTTTCCTGGTGAAGCCCTTCAGTTAACATGGTGGCACTGACTGCCACCACATGGAGAGCTGACTTCAGGGGTGCTCAATCCTCCTGTCAGCATGCCTCAACCCATGTTATTTGCCAATGGGGGAGCCCACTCTCCGTCGGCATAATGCACCCCCCCATTTCAAGCATGTGCCAAGGGGGTGCCCAATCCCCCTCAGCATCATGCCCCCCTTTCCCAGTTTAATTTGCTGATGGGGAGCCCACTCCCCATCGGCATAATGTCCCCCCATTTGTTGTGTGCTGATGGGGGTGCTCAATCCCCCATCGGCTACAGACCCCCCAAAAAAAGACTCTGGTGGCAAACTGGGAGCCCACCCCCATATGCCAAATGCCCCTGCAAAAGAAGAACCATCCCACAATGTTTTTTTTTTTTTAAACCTGCAAAGTAGAAAACAGTCTCTCATAGACTCCGGTGGCCCGGCCCCCAACTGGTACCCACCCTCTGCGCACCCTGCCTCAGCACACCCCCTCACCTCATACTTACCTCCAGAGCACAGCGTGATGATCGCTGGTGGACTGGGAACACATCTGCACTCTTCAAAGCTGACCACGAACTGAAGAAATGCCGGTAAGCTGTATAATGGCATAAATAGTTTTTCTTTTTTAACTTTGGTGCATATCTCAGGCATTTTGGGGAATTATGGCACCACACTTTCAACATGGGGTTATTGGGACCCCTCCTCATGAATTTAGTCACTGTCATGGTGTTATTTGGTCTTGAAAGGTGATTTCACAGTCATTGCATGGACTCACCTTTTGGGACTGATTAATGAAATGACAGTGCCACTGTTCATGAGGGGGACTCACAAAAAGCCTATGTTGCAAATTTGGTGAAAAAATTTCAAAAAATGGCTGTTTTATGAGCGTGCATTGCACAGTTTCTAAGCACACTCGTAACTTTGTGAATTTGTAATATTTTCACTCTAGATTTTCAAAACTGGCATTTTTCCATACCTCCTTATGAACAGTACAGCTGTCATTTTACATATCATGGCAAAAATGTGTTTTCATATGTCCATTGCAGAATAGCATGGTTGCTGTGCAAAATCAGTTTTTGGGACAGTTTGAGAAAATGATGGTGGCACTGTTCATGAACAGAGGTCCTAAAATGCCTATTTTGAAAATTTGATGATGAATGTTCATAAAATGACTGTGTTACAAGCATGCACTGCACAGTTTCCATGCATCCTTGTAACTTCACAAATTTGCAATATTTTTATGCCAGATTTTCAACACTGCCAATTTTTCACACCTCCTTATGAACAGTATAGCTATCATTTTTCACAGCCTGCCCAAACGTGTTTCCACACCTGTGGCACACAATGGCATGGTCACTGTGGGAAATCAACTTTTAGGACAGATTAACAAAATCACAGTGCCACTGTTCATGAGGGGAGGTCCCCAAAATGCCTATGTTGAAAATGTGGCTAAAAAAATCCCCAAAATAATTGGGTTTGGACTTGTGTTGCACAGTTTCTATGCATGCTCATGACCTCACTGATTTTTCATATTTTCACTACAGATTTTCAATGTTGCCAATTTTTTTACACCTCCTCATGAAAAATACAGTTGTCATTTTTCATATCCTGCCCAAAATGTGTTTTTGTCCCTGTGTTGCCAAATGGCATAGATGCTTTACAAAACCACCTTTCAGCTAACAAACTGATTGTGCTGCTCTTCATGAGGTGGGGTCACAAAAAGCCTATGTTGAAAATTTGGAGTGAAAATACCAACAAACGCCTCCGGCATTAGCGTTTCCAACTGTAGCACCCCAACCTGTAGAGATTGCCAGGCATGAGGGGTGTGACTTGGGATCATTGACTGTAATGCTCATGCCATTCCACCCTATCCACCACCCTGCAGTCAGTGACAGGCATTGAGGTGTGCCTTGGAGTGTTCAACCCTAAAGTTCACCCCATTCTCCAATACTACACCTGTCTCAGTGTATTTCTTTATGGAATGGGGAAGTATATGCCCAAAGACCCCAAAGCACAACATGACACTTGTCAGTGTCTACAGAGTAGGGTGAGGCCAATTCTCCTATACTGCACCCTTCTCAGCATGTTTCCTTATGGAATGGGACAATCTACAGGAGGGACAGGGAGGGTAAAAGAGGAGGAGGAGTAGCTCTCTATGTAAAGGAAGGGATCAAAGCAACAGAACTAAAGAGTAAACAGGGAGCAGATGAGGCACTTTGGGTCACCCTGGAGACAGGAAATGGTACCACAATCCGCATGGGGGTTGTATACAGACCCCCATCTCAGGGGGAGGGAATGGACAAGGAAATGATAGAAGGCTTTCTTAGAATGGCAGAAAAAGGGGAGATATTGTTGATGGGGGACCTGAATATGCCAGATGTTGACTGGAGCACCTTCGCTGCAGGCACATCCAAGAGCAGAGTCATTCTTGATGCCCTACAGGGGGCATGCCTCAGACAGCTAGTATTGGAACCCACCTGGGAGGGAGCAATCTTAGACCTGGTACTCTCAAATGAGGATGGAGAAAGAATCTCAGATTTAGAAGTGGGTAGCCATCTGGGAACAAGCGACCACCAAACAGTGTGGTTCACGATAAACACAGCCATACAATCAAGCTATACAAAAGCAAAAGTACTGGACTTTAGAAGGGCTGACTTTAGGAAAATGAGAGAGTGCCTCAGAAAAGCACTAGCAAACAGGCAAGAAGGAGGGGGTGGAGGAACAATGGGGAGTGATCAAAACAGCCATCACAGAGGCAACAAGCCTTTGTGTAAAGCAAATCAATAAAACACTATGAAGGAAAAAAATGCTATGGTTCTCAAAAGAGGTGGCAGGGAAGGTTAAGGAGAAAAGGACAGCATTCAGGAAATATAAGGAAACACAGAAGGAGCAGGACAGAGAACTTTATCAGTTAAAGCAGAAAGAGGCTGGGAAGGCAGTCAGAATAGCAAAGGCCCAAACCAAGGAAAGGATAGCCAATTCTGTTAAGAAGGGGGATAAGACCTTTTATAGGTACATTAGGGAGTGAAGAAAGACCAAAGGAGGGATACTGAAGCTTAATAAAGGGGAGGGAATGTGGGTAGAGGGTGACAGTGAAAAAGCAGGGATACTGAACGAATATTTCTGCTCAGTATTCACAAAGGAAGAGGAGGGGGAGTTACCTAAACCAAACAAGAGAAACACTCTGAAGACAGGGGTCGATACCAGTCCATTTACAGAAGAAAGGGTTCTGAAAGAACTAATAAAATTGAAGGTGGACAAAGCAATGGGGCCTGATGGGATTCACCCAAGAATTCTAAAAGAACTAAGGATAGAACTAGTGACATCGCTGACTACTCTCTTTAACAAATCATGGGAGGATGGGGTGGTACCCAAGGACTGGAGGAGGGCAGATGTGATTCCTCTTCACAAAAGTGGGAGCAGGACAGAGGCAGAAAACTACAGACCAGTTAGTTTGACCTCAGTGGTAGGGAAAATGATGGAATCACTTCTGAAGGAAAGAATTGTTGAGTACCTAGAGGCCAGTGGGGCACAGGACCCAAGGCAGCATGGATTCATGATGGAAAGGTCATGTCAGACAAATCTAATAGATTTCTTTGATTGGGTGACCAAGTAGTAGACCAAGGAGGGGCTGTGGACATGGCCTACCTAGATTTTAGCAAGGCATTTGATACAGTCCCACACAAAAGATTAATTCACAAAATAGCCAGCCTTGGAGTGGGTCCCCAGGTGGTAGCCTGGATAAAAAAATTGGCTAGACAACAGGACGCAAAGGGTAGTAGTAAATGGAGTACACAGTGAAGAAAGGAGGGTTACTAGCAGGGTACCGCAGGGTTCAGTACTGGGACCAGTCCTTTTTAATGTCTTTATAAGTGACATTGCAGAGGAACTGGAAGGAAAAGTATGTCTCTTTGCAGATGACACAAAGATCTGCAACAGGGTTGATACACAAGATGGAGTGGAAAGGATGAGAAGGGACTTGGCAAGGTTGGAGGAATGGTCAAATGTATGGCAGCTCAGATTCAATGCAAAGAAGTGCAAGGTAATGCACATGGGGAAACAAAAACCCAAGGCAAGCATACACAATGGGGGGGTGAGATACTGACAACAGTAAAAATAGAAAGGGACCTGGGGTAATTATATCAGATGACCTAAAGGTGGGCAAGCAATATGAGAAGGCAGTAAGGAAGGCTGGGGGGATACTGGGATGCATAGGAAGAGGCATCAATAGTAGAAAACAGGAAGTTGTAATCCCTCTGTACAGACAGTTGGTGAGACCCCATCTGGAGTACTGTGTGCAGTTCTGGAGACCCCATCTCCGCAAAGACATAGACAGAGTGGAGGCTGTCCAGAGGAGGGCAACCAAAATGGTACAGGGTCTGCACCAGAAGACATACGAAGAAAGACTAAAGGAGCTTAATATGTATACCCTTGAGGAAAGAAGGGAGAGAGGGGACATGATAGAAACTTTCAAGTACCTCAAGGGAATTAACAAAGTCCAAGAGGGTAGCATCTTCCAGAAAAAGAGATGTGCAAGAACAAGGGGGCACAATTTGAAGATAGAAGGGGGACGGCTCAGAGGTAATGTGAGGAAGTATTTTTTCACTGAGAGGGTAATGGATGCATGGAACAGCCTCCCTGATGAGGTCGTGGAGTCAAGAACGGTGGGGGACTTCAAGAATGCATGGGACAGGCATAAGGCAGTCCTAGTAGGGTGTAGGAGGAAGTAAGCTGTTGGTTAACTAGGATCTGCAGCTTATCTGTTAGGTAGGAAAATGGGCAGACTAGGTGGGCCAATCTGTCCTTATCTGCTGTCAAATTCTATGTTTCTATGTATGTATTAAGCCCAAAGACCCCAAAGCACACCACGACAGTTGTCAGTGTCAACAAGGTAGGGTGAAGTAAAATTGCATGAGCGTTATAGCTGACGCCCCAAAGGCACACTTCAATGCCTGTCAGTCTCTGCAGGGTGGGGGTGGGATTAGCGTCAGTTCAGTTCTTCACTGCCATTCCTATTATGCATCTCTACCTCCGGCACTACCAATGCCAATCCCAGCGAGACAACATTTGGCATTGACAAATGCTTGTTATGATTAGGCACCAATATTGTACACTGGTGCAGTCTCACTAGAGATCTGTACACTAGCAGAATGACCGCCAACTTCCTGCTGGTTATTCCCCTGGCGATGCAGCCAAGCATCCAATTTGCTTTGGCTGCAGCATTCCTGCAGTGTGCCGAGTACTTCAGGTCACTCATGATAATTACACCTAGGCCCCTTTCTTCCTGTGACCTGGTTACCTGCATGCCACCCCACCAGTATTTGGTCCCTGGATTCTTTGCCCCCAAGTGCATAACTACATTTTTAGCATTGAACCCCTGTTGCCAAATGCCAGACCACTTCTCTAGCCTAGCCATGTCTTCCCTGAGTTCCTGCATCCCCTCCTCCATGTCCATCCTTCCAAATAGCTTTTTGTGATTCTCAAACAGGCAGATCTTACCCGTGACTCCATCTGCAATGTAATTTATAAATATGTTAAACAACACCAGAACGAGCAGAGAGCCCTGTTGGACCCCACTGGTCACAGGCACTGCTTCTGAGACCCCCCCAACTACCACCTTTTGGCTTCTGTCCTGCAGGCAACTTCTGACCCACCCAACAAGCTTAGCCCCTACCCCCAGGTCTTCTAGCTTCCTGACCATTCTCCTGTGAGATACAGAGTCAAAGACATTGCTGAAATCCAGATCCATGACATCAACTGCTTGGCCCTTGTCCACTGTCCCAATCACCCAGTCAAAGAAGTCAATAAGGTTAGTTTGGCAGGACCGCCCAGCACAAACCCATGCTGCCTTATGGCCTACAGACCATTATCCTGTAGAAAGCTCACCAATCTCTCTTACAGGATGGTCTCTATCAGCATGCCCATTATTGGGGTCAGGCTGATTGTACTGTAGTTCCCAGATTCATCCTTCTTCCAACTTTTATGGAGGGACATCACATGTCCAGTTTTTCAATCCTGGGGCATGATCCCTGACTCAAGAGAGGTGTTAAGCAGGTATGCCAGGGAATCCACCAGTGCCCTTACGATCCTTAGGGCATGCCATCTGGCTCTGGGGATTTATCCACCTTCTGGGTCCTTAGGCCCTTAAGTACCCCATCAGATTGAATGATGCCATCTGTGACTTCCACCCCCCCCCGGTCCCCACCAAACTGTTCCCCTGTTGTAGTAGTCCATCCTTCTCTCTAGTGAAGACTGGACAGAAGTACTTGTTAAGTATCTCTGTTTTCTCTTCACTAACCTCTGCCAAATCAACCTCCTTTTTCAGTCTGTCTCATCTTTTATGTTCCTTTTCTCCCTTATATAGCGGGAAAATACCTTCTCCCCCATTTTTACCCCCTGTGTTAGCTGCACTTCCTTAGTAGCCTTTGACACTCTAACCCCTCTGCTCACCTCCCTTGATGTAGCAGAGTAATCCACCCTATCCTTTTCCTTCTGAGTATATTTGTACTTCCAGAAGGCTGCCATCTTGTCACTTACATCTTTTGTCACCTCATTGCCAAACCAGCTCAGCTTTTTGTCCATAGTTTTCCTACTTTTGATTTTGGCACACTCACTAGTGGTCACCATCAGTCCCTCCTTTCTTATTGCCCACTTCTGTTCCACATCCTTCTCTTTTCTGGTCCCAGCAACATGCCCTACTAGAATTTCTCCCATCCTACCAAAGTCTGCCCTCTTAAATATCCCCCTACCCATGTCCAGGTGGAGCAACACCGTGTGGTGATCACTACCTGCAAGTGGCACTTCCACTTTCACATCCTGAACAAGCTCACAGATGGATTTGTTTGTTTGTTTGTTTATTTAGGTTAAAGCCATACAGTTAGCTCATTTACAATGGTGACATTAGATAACATACAAATTGCAAAATACATACACGTCATTGCCAAACAAGTACAATACATCGTATAAAATGTAAATTAATTTAAACAGTAAACATCAGTATAAAATCATTTAAAAAAGTTGCAAGACACAGGGATAAAAAGAAACTGTTTTTCAATGTATGCACAGAAGGGAATTTTTTATACTTAAATCTGAACTCATCTGGGAGGTTATTCCAATATCTGGGAAAAATGTGGCTAAAGAATTTTTCAGACCGCTTTGTTTTTGTGTGAGATATGACCATCTCCCTTAGATGGCTTTTCCTTAATGAAGAATCTAAGTATCTGAATTTTAGTTTATCCTTTAAATACCCTGGGACCAAACCCAGCCCACATCTTTAAGCAAAAAACACTTTTGTAAAATTCTCTCCTATTTGATAATGAGAGCCACCCCAACTGCTTGTACATGTCACAATGATGGGCTAGTCTAGGACTAATAAATATCAATCTAGTCAAACAGTTATATAAAATGTCTAACCTACACAATCTTTCAGAAGTTGTATTACCATAAAGAATATCTTCATAATCAATTAATGGTAGGATTTGCATTTTTACAACTACGAACATACGAACATAAGAATATACGAACATACAAAATTTGCCAGCAGATAAAGGCCTAGAGGTCTATCAAGTCTGCTTGAATGTGCAGCTAGCACCCCTTATTCTGCAGCTGCCACTCCCTTCCCCTTCATTAACTCTCCCCCTTTTCCTGTCCCATCCCCTTTTGAAGCAGTCCACTGTTCTACTGGATACCACTTGTGCAGGTAACGCATTCCTCCCAGCCACCACCCTCTCTGTAAAAAAGTATATCCTCATCTCCCTCCTGAACCTTCCTCCCTCCAGTCTCATATCATGGCCCCTGGTGTCCCTCCCCTCCCTTACTTTGAACAGCCCCTCTGTACCTGTCTTATTTATTCCTTTCATGTACTTCAAGGTTTCAATCATGTCCCCCCGTCCCTCCTCTCCTTCAGCGAGTACATGTTCAACTCTCTCAGTCTCCTCTCTTATGATAAGTCTTCCAGCCCCTTGATCATCTTTGTCACCCTGCGCTGCACCCCCTCCAGTTACTTAATGTCTCTCTTCAGATACGGGCACCAGTACTGCATGCAGTACTCCAGATGCGGTCTAACTAATGACCTATACGGTGGCAGAATCACTTCCTCCCTCCTTGAGGATATACCCCTTGCAATACAACCCAGCATTTTGTTGGCCTTTGCAGCTGCCTTCCAACATTGTGCCAAGTTATTCATTGACCCTGTAATGAACACCCCCAGATCCTTCTCCTCCTCTGTCTGGGCTAGCTGCACTCCCCCCAACTGGTAACTCCTCCTTGGGTTTTTCTTCCCAAAATGCAGCACCTTGCACTTTTTGGCATTAAACCCCAGTTGCCAGGTGTCTGACCAGGATTCAAGCTTTTCCAGATCATCCTGCAACCTCTGCCATCCCCCTAGGTCATCCACTACTGCTCCTATCATGGTATCATTGGCAAACAGACTGATCTTGCTCCTGATGTCCAATGATATGTCTGCAATGAATATCTCAAACAACACTGGTCCCAACACTGAGCCCTGTGGAATGCCGCTCGTCACTACCCTTGGGTGTGAGAGCTCCCCACCCAACACCACCCTCTGTTGCCTTCCCTGAAGCCAGTTCTCTATCCATCTCACCAGCTTTGCACCCGACCCTGTGCCTTCTAACTAACTTCCCAGCCTTCCATGCGGCACCGAGTCGAACGCCTTACTGAAGTCCAGATGCAGGACATCCACTGCATGGCTCCTGTCCAGTTGTCTAGTTACCCAGTCATAGAACTCCACCAGATTGGTTTGGCAGGATCTGCCACATATGAAGCCATGCTGTCTGCTGTCCTGTAGTCCTTTGGCCTCTAGGAGGGCCACAGCCTCTCCTTCAGGATAGTCTCCATTAGCTTACCCACGATGGATGTGAGGCTCACTGGTCTGTAGTTTCCCGGTTCATCCTTGGGGCCACCCTTGTGGAGGGGCACCACATGAGCCATCCTCCAGTCCTGAGGTACACACCCTGAATGTAGTGAGGCATTAAATAGGTCTGCTGGGACCTCTGCCAGCTCCTTCATTACCCTGGAGTGGATTCCATCTCGGCCTGGCGCCTTGTCCGCCCTCAGTGCCTTTAAACCCTCCCGAACTCTGCCCTCCATGATTTCCCCATCTGTCACCTCCTCCTCCCCCCCATTTCTGCCATTCTTCCCCCCCTTGGGTGTCACCCCCCTCTTCTCCTTAGTAAAAACCGAGCAGAAGTAATCATTTAGTGCTTCTGCCTTATCGCACCCTGCTTCCACCCAATCCCCCTCTTTCCTAATCCTTACTATGTGGTCCTTACAGTTCCTTTTCTCCTTGATGTACCTAAAGAAGTCCTTCTCCCCCTTCTTAATGCCTTGTGCCAGCCTGAGTTCCATAGATGTCTTGGCTCCCCTTACTGCCCTTGTCATCTCCTTCGATTCCATCAAGTACTCCTCCCTGTCCTCCCCTTCCCTGTTTACTTGTACATACTAAAGGCAGCTCTTTTCTTCCTTACCTTTTCCATGACTTCCTTGCTCAACCAGCTCAGTTTCCTATCCCTATCCTTCTTGCCCTGGGCCTTGCAGCAGGTTTTGGTTGCCTCCACTGTCCCCAGCTTTATAAGCTCCCACCTCTGGTTAGTGTCCATACTAGAATAAATTCTGGCCAGGTACCCTTTTACCACTTCCCCCATCCTCCAAAAGTTGGCCCTCCTGAAGTCCAGCACTCTTGTGCCAGATTCCACTCCTTCCTTGCCCTTATTCAGTGTGAGCCATACAGAGTGGTGGTCACTTCCTGACAACGGTTCCTCCACTGTAAGTTCTCTCACAAAGTCCCCATTTGCCAGCACAAGGTCAAGGGTATTCCCTAACCTGGTTGGTTCACTGACCATTTGCAGCAGGAAGCTGTCCTGGAAGGCATCCAGCAGCACCTGCTCCCTTCTGTTCCTGGTTGTTTGGGTACTCCAGTCCACTCCTGGCATGTTGAAGTCCCCCACAATCACCACACTACCCTTCTCACAGGTCCTCCTGATCTGTCCCTCTAGTTCCCTGTCTAACTCCTCTGTCTGAGATGGGGGTTTGTACACCACTCACATTCTGAGAATCCTATTCTTGGAATCCTGGATTTGCATCCAAAGTGACTCCATACTACCCTCTTCCCCTTCCTCCCTTACACACTTCAGTCCTTCCTTCACATATAGTGCCACACCCCCTCCTTTCCCAATCACCCTGTCCCTACGAAATAACCTGTACCCTGGTAGAGACAGGTCCCAGTCATTGTAGTGGGTGGCCCATGTTTCTGTGATGGCTACAATGTCCACCTCTCTCTCTGCCATGAGCACCTGTAACTCTGCAGTTTTCCTCCCAAGGCTCCTAGCATTAAGGGTAACCACCTTCCACCATTCTCCCCCTCCCATCCTGCCTCCTTTACTAACATCACCAATAGTACTTGCCATTTGTCTTTTGTCACTGTTATGGGGGGTAAGCTCATATGGCTTCCCATCCTGTGGTCTCTGCATGTCTCTTGCCAAATTGCCACCACCCCGCTCCTAGTTTAAATTCCCAACTTCTTCTATGTTCTCCTCCATCCTCTGTTTCAACACTTTCTTTCCCTCCTCACTCAAGTATAGTCTGTCCTTAGCATACAGACTACTGTCCTCCCAGGTCACTTCCCACCCCCTCAACACCCCATACCCTTTAGCACAACACCAGGTTCTTAGCCATCTGTTAAAATCCTCTATTCTCAACTTTCTTGTTGTGCTTGCTTTGGGCACTGGAAGTATCTCTGAAAAAGTTACTGATCTTCCTGCCCCTCACATAATTGTCCTACTTCTTCAAACCTCCTCTGGGCTATATCTATTGTCTTGTCAGCCAGGTCTTTCGTCCCAAGATGTATAATTAAATGATGCTTGTCCCTACCCCTTCTAGCATATTTCAGAACAGACTGTCCCACCCTTTCCACTGTCATTCCTGGCATGGCCTCCACCCAAATGCAACTATGCCTCTCCCCCTTACTACCCCACCTGACTTCTCTTAGTATTGAGTCCCCAAGCACTATGATTCCACCCCTCTTACTCCCTGCTTGCTTCCATTCATCTCCCTCTCTCATTTCCAGCTCCTCTTCTTCCTCCTGCACATTATTTCCCCCTTTTGCCCCTGTTGCAATTCTCCCAGCAGAACATCCCCATGTTCTGGAGGACACTCTGGACACCATCAATAGAATGGTTTGATAAGTAAGTTATAGTGACAACTACATATAGATGATAAGATGCTTTCCCCAAGTATTTCTCTAGATCTTTTAAATATATGAGGAAGAGTAGAAGCCCCAAGACAGAGCCCTGGGGACCACCCCACTCCATCAATAGTGGGGCAGATACTACCTCATTTACCACAGTAGTCTGATATCTATCTGTTAGATAGGAAGAAAACCAATCCAAGTCCAAGTTACCAACCCTGGCCTCATACAAATGGGATAATAAAAGCTGGTGGTCTACTGTGTCAAAGGCATTTGAGAGATTAATTAGAATGGTGCCAGTGTAATATTTAGTCTCCATTGATGATCCGTTATCATCCAATAACCTTGACACAGCAGCCAAACTAACATGATGCCTTCTAATCCCTGACTGGTATTTATCAAACAAATGTTGTCCCTTCAACTATACAGTTAGTTATTGGGACAAAAGTTTTTCCAAAATTTTACTAAGGGCAATAAAGATATGGGTCTATAATTATTCAAGTAGCCTGAATCCCTTCCCCTAAAAAATAGGGACTACTCTGGCTACTTTCCAGCCACTTGGGAACTGTCCCAGAGTAATAGATCTGTTAAAAAAATAGATCAAATGGCCAGCTATATGGGTAGCAGAGTATTTTAACATAGTCGATGTGAGACCATCGGGTCCACAACTTCCCCTAACTTTCTCTTTTTTTTTTTGATATGTACAGTACTTTCTCCTTCTCCCAGAAAACCCCCAACAGATGGCTTCCTGCTGACCCTGGTATTTCCCCCATGGATTGTCCCCTGTGGTGGGACCAGGAAGGAGGTGGCATTCTACACCTCCCCCTGGAGACAGAATCTAAAAGCCGGGTCAACCCTTGGCTATGGCAGCCATTATTGAGCATCTGCCAGGGCTCTCTTCATTTTCCACTTTTCTCTCATCCCACCTCCCTACTGATGCAGCACATCAGAAACATCCCTCCTGATCCGTACTGTCCTCTGGCTGCCACCAGGGGACAGTTAGCAAGCAGGATGACAGACCTCACTTCCTGAGAGAGGAAAGCAGTCCTCCAGACACTCAATCCTCTCATCCCCCACCAACCCCTGGTGGCCAGAGTTTGTTCCCCAACCTGAGTCACCAGCATGGTGTCAGGTGTGGTGTCCAGCGCCTCAACCCTTAGTACCACTGGGCTGCAACTTCCATTCACTTTCAAGGAAAGAAGTAACTCTAAGACCTTAAACTGCTCTGTCTCTTTAAAACAAAAATCAGGAAGATTCTCTTCCTGATAATTGTAAGAATTTTTCAATGATGCGGAAGAAGTAGAATAAAAAAATTTACCAGAATCAATAAAGAACTTATTATATCCATCAGTAACAAGTGATCTTCACAGAAAGATTCTTGACTACATGCTTAAATAACAGATCTTTTCTTTGACTGTCCATTAAAAACCTTTAATAAGGCCCCAGAATTTTTTTCGATCCCCTCTAGAATCAGAGATTTTAGTTTTGAAAAACTTGTTCCTGGTGTCATGAACTCCCCTAACATATTCATTTCTAATTTTTCTATAGGACTGCCAATCCTCAGGCTTCCTTGAACATCTAGTTTGATCCCATGCTTTATCTTTGGCTTGTTTCTGTCTCTTTTGCCAGGCATTATGCCAAACTACAGAATTATGTGTTATTTTCCTCAGTCTAAGTGGCATATGTTTGCTTCAGATCTGGAGTAATTCATCCTTAAAGTAAAGCCATGCTAATTCCAGATCAGGTATTAATTCTAGAGGATATCAATTTACCTTCTCCAGGTCTACAACAAAGACAAAGTAGTCGAAATGTTTAAAATATCTGTATTTTACCATTCTAGGAGGGCCTTTATATCTTGGTTGTCCTTTAATACAAAATATCATGCTATGACTATGATCACTGAACAAATCCAAAATAACTCCTGAAGAATTAAACTGATGAGGACAATTAGTCAATATTAAATCAATTAAAGTAGATTCCTCAGGGTTTTTCAGATTAATACGAGTGGGATCAGTAAGCAGTTGGAACAATCCTAATTCAAGAGCAAGTGTTTTAAGCTTTTTTTACTGTTTTGGATGTAACCAATCTATTATTAGTCTCCAATTAACAACAAATCATGTGACTGTGAATATGAGATTAACACACTACATATATTATTCAAGGCCTGTAAGGGAGAGTGGGGGGGGGGTCTCTACAACCCCATCAGTAAAAAAGGTTTATCTAAATTAACTTTAAATTCTAATGCCAGTTGCACACAGTGAGAAGGAGCAATATTTAAAGAGATACAAGTTGGGCAAAGAGTATCAATGTAATAAATCATTACTCCACCCCATTTTTTATTATGGTCTGCTCTCAAAACTTTATACCCAGGAATATATAACAAACGATCCTCATGTCTAGAACCCAACCATGTCATGGAAAAGACAATGATGTCCGGCTCATTTTCCACCATGAACTCCTTTATCAACTCAATTTTTGGAATAATACTTCTCACATTTGTATGACAAAACAGCAGAACCTTCTGAGTAGAAGAATGAATTGCTGAAGGGCCTGGGTTTGGGCATATATCGCTGCACTGAAGGAGTAGTGATATTATACATAACCAAGTTAACAGCTACTCATTCAGAAGTTTTTTTTCTAAAACTCCCAAAGTTAGGCTTCCCTATATCACAACCCGCAACTTCCCCCACCCCAGTTCCCACCAAACTATTACTGCTAAGTTTCATTATATAGCAGTAAACCAGTGTTTTATATTAGCCTGTGGAACAATCAAGAGTTTTTAGAATAAATTATTTCAGTATCGTCCATAGTTACAGAGGTGGAATGCATCAAATCCTTTCCATTAATCTCTATCTCCTACCCCGGTCAAATCCCTTCCCCTTCCCAATTTAGAATCCCAGATATTGAAACAGATACTAAGATAAATAAAAATAAACCCATTATTAAAAATACTTTAAACAATAGTGTGAAAATACTGGCACTTACAAGCACTGAAATTTCTCCAAGAAGAGCTTGCGCCACTCATGCATGCACCATGAGCATGCGCCTGTGGTGGCAGGGGCTTTTAAAGAAATAGTTAACACAATCAAATGGTTCAGCACAGTTCTGAAAAGTGCAGTAGTCTGTAGAAATGGTAGCAGGTGAAGACTCACTTAAGGAGCCACAGCAGACTAAATGTTTTGCAGGAAATTCAGCTCTCACCTGAATGCTGACAAGTGCTGCTGAAGCTACAATGGGTGGCATGGGCTTTTAAAGAGGTAGGAGTGCCCCACCCCTGAAGTGCTGTGCTATGACCGGCCTGCCACTGGACCCTCTCTCCACAGCATTAGTAACATAGTCAAATAGCTCAGCACAGTTCTGAAACGTGCAGCAGCCTGTAGAAAAGGTAACAGGTGGAGATTCACTTCAGGAGCCACAGCAGACTAGATGTTACATAGGGAATTCAATTGTCACCTGAATGCCTTCAAGTGCTACTGAAGTTACAACAGGTGGCACGGGCTTTTGAGGAGGTAGGAATGCCCCCCCCAAATGCTGTACTGTGACTGGCCTGCCACCAGACTCCCTCTCCACAGAGTTAGTAACACAGTCAAGTGGCTCAGCACAGTTCAGAAAAGTGCAGCAGTATATAGAAAAGGTAGCAGATGGAGATTCACTTGAGGAGCTACAGCATACTAAATGTTATATAGGGAATTCAGCTCTCACCTGAATGCCGACAAGTGCTGCTGAAGTTACAAGGGGCAACACAGGCTTTTAAAGAGGTAGGCGTGCCCTGCCCCCGAAACACTGTACTCTGTCCCGCTGCCAGATTCCCTCTCTACATCATTAGTAACACAATAAAATGGCTCAGCACAGTTCTGAAAAGTGAAGCAGACTGTAGGAAAGGTAGCAGGTAGAAATTCCCTTCAGGAGCTGCAGCAGACTAGATGTTACACAGGGAATTCAGCTCTCACCTGAATGCTGACAAATTCAGTTCCAATACTAACCTCTCTCTAGTGGATTCCATGACACCCTGGGTCAGTAAACAACCCGGAAATGCATCCAGTGGTACTTGCTCCCAAGAGCAGGAGGTAGCCAAGATTTTCCAATCCACCCCAGGAAGATTGAAATCCCCCATTGTTACTATCTCCCCCTTACTAGCCATTTCTATGATTTATGACCCCAGTACCCTATCCAACTCCTCTTTCTGGGAAGGTGGCCTGTAGACCACTCCATCCTTAGTATCTGCCCCTTAGAGGATTGTACCTGTACCCACAGTGCTTCAGTCTTATCCTCCACCTCTTTCTGTGTGGTACAAGTTATAACCTGTTTCACATACAGGGTCACGCCTCCTTCTTCCTGTCCTCCTTTCATTTCTATACATTTTATACCTGGAAACTGTGAAGTCCCAGTCATAGTTTTGTGTGGTTCATGCCTCTGTGATGGTCACTATGTCCACTTCTCCCTTGGCCATCAGTGACTGCACTTCTGCCACCTTGTTTCCCAGGCTTCCAGAGTTCATAGACACCACCCTCTGCTGTGGCTTAGAACTTCCCCTACCCTGACCTGCCCCCCACCACTCTCCTCCCTCAGTTGCCCTTCCCTACTTTCACCTTTCTCATCAAGCTCTTCTCCATGCTGCACTGATTGAGGGGCCTCCTCCACCAGGTGACTAAAGGTACAGTGCACCCTTCTGTCCCCCTGTCAGATTAAATTGAGGTTTCCCCCAAATTCCTCCAGGTGGTAACCTTCATGACCTTGTACCCTTCATACTCAGATGCAACCTGTTCTGTGCATATAGGTCCTTGTTATCCCAGATCCCATCCCATCCACCATTATGCCCATACCCCTCCTTTTTGCACCTCCCCTAAACTGTTACATTCTTCTATTCTTATCATCCTTGCTGTACTAGCCCTCGGGATCAGAAGCACCTCCAAGAAGGCAACCATGCTCCTTGCCTCACAGCAAATTCTCCCCACCTCTCTGAACCTCTTTTGCACCTCCTACACCTCAGATGCTGCAAGGTTGTTCATCCTCAGGTGTACTATAATGTGAGGTTTGCCTCCCTTCTGACCAAATCCCACTCTTCCTGCCATCATTCCTGGCATACATTTCATCCTTCTATGACTTCACCCTTAAATCTTGCCCTCCCCATCCCCAAAATTATCACCCTTCATCCTGGGCCCACCAACCTCTCTGCCTCCTGTCCCTCCTGCCTCCTTCTGTATTCCCCACCCCTACCCCACCTATTCCTTTCCCCATCCCCTCCTCCTAAGCCTTTCTCCCCACGGAATGCCCCCACCATTTTTTTGCTCACCTCCTGGTCTGCTCTCTGCCCTTCCCTTCTGCTCTGCCCAGCCTGCCTCTTCATTCTCCTCTGTCCACCACACCCCTTCCTGCTACACCTGTCCTTCCCCTCTCACCTGAACTCACTACTTCCTGCCTCTCCTCCCTATTTTCCCTGACTCCACTCCCTCTATTACCTCCATCCCTTCCTAACTCAAAGTCCCCCCCCGTTCCACAAATGTTCACCTCCCCCCTCCCCATCCAGTGGGAGGAATCTGTTCCACACTGGCACCACTGGAAATGCTCCCACTGGCCTCTCTGTCCTGCCTTACCTTTTCCCTTACAGTTATCCACCCCCTTCCCTGGGCCCTCTTCCTACTGGAGGAGGGTGGCCCTTGAGACCTGCCTAAACACCTGCTCCTTTCTACTGCCTACACTTGATCCCCCTCCACTGTTGTGCCCAGTTCTGCTCTTGTCCCCTTACCAGCCTCCTTGCCCTGTGTCCTATCTGCAGGGCTCCAAGATCTACCAGGATTCCCATATTTTGCAGAGAAATGTAGCCATTTACATGAAAATTGCTCCCATGGACTTGTGTTGGTTAGAAGGAAAAGAGAGCAATTTGACTTCCATAAGAAATAATGTAATCTATAGGAAAACATGGAAAAATTGCCATGGCACTAAAGGAAAAATTCCAAAACAATCTGGGATAACTGCCTCTGCTCCTTCCCTTCATCACACTATGAATCCCTCCTCCACCAGAGCACCTATTTCCTGCCTCAGTTGCTACACCTCTGCCCTCAGCTAACTAAACTTCCTGCAAACCCAGAATGCCCCCTCCCAGATTGTTCCCAGAAACAGTGCCACTTCACATATCCTGCACCCCACATACCTTCTCACCCTTCTCTGCTCCCACTGCATACTCCTCCCCTCAAATTAAGTTTCTAGACCCTTGTAATAATGTGCTTAGAAAATCCCCTTAACCTTCTTTATGAAATGGGCATCAGAATTTAGACATGCTGATTGGTCTATACCTGTGTGATATTATGTCTAATGCACAGGAAAAAGGACCAGCAGTGCCCTGTGGGCACTGATCCTAGTAAAATGCCACTTAGAATGTTGGCAAACTGAAAATCAGCCATCTTCTTTTCACCAACTGCGAGTGACATGCCAGGCTGTATTTTCAGTATGCCAACTAAATACATCTGACCTGAAAAGCTGCAACCTCTGTCACAGTCACAGCCCACCCGCTTTGTAATGATAGCCTGCCCGCTCGTTCATCTATTTAAAAAACCAAAAAATGGAACAACCACAATCTCTCTACCGGCCTGCCCGCCAGCACTCACTCTATGTCTCTACCTGCCCACCCACTGGCTCTGTCTCTGTTTCTGTACCAGCCTCCGGCTCGCTCTTCAAGTTTAAACTTTTAATGTCGCTTTCTGTCTGAATTGAAACCGCTCCCACTCCCAACCCGCCTGCTCCAAGTGCATCTTACAGCCCATGCTCACTCGCTGGCCCTCCGAATTGAAAAGTGCTCCATCATGCTCAGTACTGCACTGTCGCTTACATCATGGCTAGCTACTTACTCAGAAAATGCCCAGATGGTGTGTTCTCTCTCATGTCTCTCTATCTATGTTGCGCTTTCTTTAAATAAAGAAACAACACCATATTGTGCAACTGACTGCAAAACTCCATGACAAGGGGAGGTGGGGGTGAATACTGTCATGACAACCATATGAAACTACAGAAACCTTTGTAGGACAAAATTTCTTAAGTAAAAAAAAAACCAGTAGGCGGAGGAACTATTTTATTTAAAACCAAGACAAACATTAATCTTTTTCCCTTTTAAATACTATACATTTTAGCTATCACATACATCTGTATTTTTGATAGCCATTTCATAAGCGCAATAAGCCACTCCAGGGTCTGTGTGTTAGACACTTTAACACATGGCTAGGAGGCTGGATGCACTCGGCTGATGGCCTCGTGCCTCACTACGCCTCCTAGCCATGTGTTAAAGTGTTTAACGCACTTCTGTCGTGTCTTATTGCTTACGTAGCTTCTAATTAGGACTATTTGTAGGTCAGCTTTAGGAATGCACTATGTGCCTTTCTGCTAAATTTCCTGCCTGCTATCCCCCGTGTAGGCTGACCTTAGATAGGCAGTAGCTGAAATCCCCAAATATTGATGTTATCCCATCTGCTAATCCTCCTGTAGGCTGTACCTAGAGAGGGAGTATCTGAGATCCCCAAATACTGCTGCTACCACCATCTGCCTACTCAAGAGATCATTCCTATATAGAGAACATCTGCTACCTTTATTGAACCACTATTTAAGCTTATTTTACCTTTACTTATCTTCCCATATTCCCTGCCTCCTTTAAGTGGCATGGCCTGTGGCCTGTGGTCCTTCCTGCAGACACCTTGTCAACCTCCCCAGATGCCACACTTCTGCCTTATGGTACTCATGCTTTGGGGTTATAAACATAGAAACATAGACTTTGATGGCAGATAAGGATCACCTGGCCCACCCAGTCTGCCCATTTCCCTACCTATTGGATAAGCTGCAGATTCTAGTTAACCAACAGCCTACTTCCTGCAACCCCCCCACTATAATTGCCTTATGTCTGTCCCATGCATGTTTCTCATCTCCCCTGCCTCTGCTCTAGGGAAAAAAGCAATGGTCCCAGTGTGTGGTACTGTAAAAAAATCCAACATCCAGACAGGACAATTTAATCCAATCTCCACTATCACTAAAAAGAATCCCAATATCCAGATTCCAGACTAGATGGATATTTATGAAACACACTGACTGCAGACTTTCTTCACACCAGAGAATCTGAACAGGATACAAACTCAAGAAATTCACCCCTCCCCCAGTTGACTCAATGGTTTCTTTAGAAATGAGATTAAAAGGACTAGGGAAATGAAGAAATCAACCCCTCTGCAACTTACTTCAATCACACATGTGAGTAGCCACTTTTACATTACACTGAGCTGAAGCATTGCTGACTTAAATAGGCTTGGTCCACTTGCACCGTCGCCCTTTTCTTTTACACGCTGAGGCTGTGCAGCATTCCTGATGGCCTTCAAGTGTTTTGGGGGCATTTCTGGTGGAGGGGACCATGAATAGGAGTTCACCAGTGCAGGAGAAGCAGTATTTTTAAACACTTGCAAACAAATGCCTACACCGGTGTACTCCACATACTCAACATACCAAGGAACACGTTTTACATAGATACATAGACAGTGTCGGCAGATAAGGGCCTATGGCCCACCCAGTCTGCTCATTTGAGCTTGTAAGTTCAGTTTATGTTTTTCTAGAAGTCTGTTGCGCCTTACCCCATGACCTCCAGAATTCATTTATGTCTATCCCATGCATTCTTAAATCCCGTGATTGTTTCAGCCCCCACCACTTCCTCTGGCAGGGTGTTCCACTTGTCCACCACCCATTCTGTGAAGAAATTCTTCCTCATGTTTCCTCTGAATCGTCCTCCCTTCAACTTCATCCCATGCCCTCTAGTCCTGGAACATATTTTTCACTTAAAAATAGTGTATTCCTGCACCCTGTTAGTCCCTGTAAGATACTTGTATGTCTCTATCATATCCCCTCTCTCCCTCCTCTCCTCCAGGGGTACATGTTCAGTTCCTTCAACCTGTCTTCATAGGACTTGTGATGCAATACATGCACCATCTTTGTTGGCCTCCTCTGAACCTTCTCTACCCTGTCTATGTCCTTACATAGGTATGGTCTCAGGACTGTACACTGTACTCCAGGTGGGCCCCACTAGTGTCTTGTATAGCAGAATTATGACCTCCTTTTCCTGTTGGTGATGCCCTGCCTATACATCCCAGCATCCTATTTGCTTTACCTGCTGCCTTGTCACACTGTTTCCCTACCTTGAGGTCATCAGAGATGATAACCCCAATATCCCTTTCCTGCTTGGTGCATGCTATATCCTCACCCCCCAACTGATATATTGTGCCAGGGATTTTGTGCCCCATATGCATTATCTTGCACTTTTTTGCATTGAATTTCAACTGCCAAACCCCTGACCATTCTTCAAGTTTCTGCAGGTCCCTTCTCATTCTGTCTACACCCTCTGGTGTGTCTACTCTGTTACAGAGCTTTATGTCATCATGAACAGTGAAATTCTGCCTTCTAGGTCCTCGCAATGTCACTGATGAAGATGTTGAATAGAACCAGTCCCAGCACTGATCCCTGTGGTACCCCACTGGTCACTCTTCCCTCTGTGGAGTGACAGCCATTTACCACCACCCTCTGTGTCCTGCCACCCAGCCAGTTACCTACCCACCACACTCACTGTCCTGCCCACACCCATATTCCCCAGTTTGTGTAATAGTCTTCTATGTGGCACAGTGTCAAAGGCCTTGCTGAAGTCCAGATAGGCCATGTCCACTGCCCTCGATCCACCTCCTTAGTCACCCAGTCCAAAAATTCAGGTTGGTGGTCTGACATGACAGCCCCTGGTGAAACCATGCTGCCTTGGGTCCTGTAGTCCATTGACAACCAGATGTTCCACCAATCTCTCTTCAGTAGTGCTTCCATGTGATCTTCCCCAATACCGAGTTGAGGCTGACTGGTCTGTAGTTCCCTGCTTCCTCTTTGTTCCACTTTTGTATAAGAGGACTACATCTGCTGTCCTCCAGTCTTGGGTACCTCCCTGTTTCCAGTGATTGGCTAAACAGGATAGCCAGAGTTCAGCCACCACCTCTCTTAGTCCTTTAAGGACCCTGGGGTGCACCATCTGGCCCCATTGCTTTATCAACTCTTATTACTTCCAGTTCCTTCAGGACCCTTTCTCGTGTAAAGGGACTTGTGTCCATTTCTGCACCATTCTCACCCTTGTACTCCCTTCAGACCCATTACCCTCCTCTTCCTCAGTAAAGACTCAGGCAGAAATACCTGTTCAATATGTCAGCTTTACTGTTTGTCTCATCCTCCATCGGCCCCATCCTCCCCTTCAGTCTCACTATCCCTCCCTTTGTCTTTCTTTTTTCACTTACGTACCTGTAAAAGGTTTTGTCCCCTCTACTTACTGATTTTACAATGTGTTCTTCTGTCTGATCATTGGCTTCCCCTACTGACCTCCCTGCCTCCCTTTGCTTCTCCTGGTACATCTCCCTATCCCCTTATGCCTGTGTCTTTTTGTATTGCCCGAATGCAATCTTTTTGACTTTCACTTTCTTTGCTACCTCTTTGGAAAACCATATTGGTCTCCTCTTCCTTTTCCTCTCGCTAACCTGCTTAATGCATAATTCTGTTGTTCTTGTAATCCCCATTTTAAATACTGCCCACTGTTTCTCAACCTCTGATTCCTGTCCCATTTCCCTTAATGCCTCGTTCAAGTATTTCCCCATTTTCCCAAAGTCTGCCCCCCTAAAATCCAGGATACATGTTTTTGTGTGGTTTGGTTCTGCTCTTTCTGTGATTTCAAACCACAATGACTGGTGGTCACTGTTCCCCAGGTGCTCCCCCACTGTTACCTCATCACACTGTCCCTGTTTGTGAGAACAAGGTCCAGTATTGCCTTCTGCTGAGATGATTCCATGACCAGTTGCTTGAGGAAGGCACCCTGAAGGGAGTCCAGGATAAATCTGCTCCTAGTTGATGCTGCTGCTGGAATGCTCCAGTCCACATCTGGAATATTGAAGTCTCCAACCAGTACTACCTCACCCTTGTCTGCCATCCTTTGGATAGCTCAGCATCACTTCTATCTGTTTCTTCCTCCTGGGCTGGTGGTCTATAGACTACACCTGTGCGGATGGCTGTCCCCATTTTCCTTTCCAGCTTAACCCACAGTATCTCTCCCCATTTGTTCCTCCTGGATCTCTCGGCCCTTATGTCATTTTTCACATACAGTGCCACTCCTCCTCCCTTCCTGCCTGCTCTGTCTCTTCTGAATATGTTGCTTGAGGTATGGCCATCTCCCAGTCGTGGTTATCATTACACAGGTTTCAGTGATGGCCACAATGTCCAGGTCTGACTGCACCATGACAGCCTCCAGATCTTCCATCTTGTTCCTAAGGCTCCTGGCATTTGCACACATGGCTTTCCATGATTTGACCTCCCTAGACTGTTTCGCTGTTCTACTCCAGCCCCTTCCTTGGTTGTCCTTTATCCCTGGTTCTCCTTGCTGTCTGCCCTTCTGCTGAATTTTGCCCCTTTTCTGCCTATCCACCTCTTTGGGCACTAATCTCCATATTTTACACACTGCTTTGCAGAGATAGCCACTCCTCTGGTTCACTGGTTCCACTGCTAGCTGTGGGGGGTGAGCAAATAGGTAGCTTCCTTGCTGGCCTGCCACCCCCCTTTGTTCGTTTAAATGCTTGTCAATGTAGCATTTAAACTTATCATTGAATGCTTGGATTCCCCTCCAGGATGGATGCAGGCCGTCAAGAAGCGAACAAATCTCCATCCCTCCAGGTGGGTATCCAGTCACCAATGAATCCAAACCCTTCCTCACAGCACCAGTTCTTCAACTATGAGTTAAAGTTCCTGGTGCACGCACTCCTATGCTCTCCCTTGCCTCTTGCAGGTAGTACTTCTGAGAAAGCGACAAAAGTAGCTACTTGCTTGAGACCCCTCCCCAATTTCCTAAATTCTTCCTGAACTTCCTTTGGCTCCCCATTTGCCAGGTCATTAGTACCTAGGTGGATAATGACATCCAGCTCACCCTCCTGTCTTGCCTTCTCAGTGATCCCCAGGATCTTCCTTCCATCCCTCCATGCTGTGGCACCTGGTAGGCACCTCACCTCCCTGTCCTCCCCCTCCTGTGTTCCTAGCTGGATCCCTCTTATGATGGAGTCCCCCACTAGGATTCACTTCCTCCTCCTCCTCTGGGGTCCACTGCTTTCCCCGCTGAGGTCACCTCCTTGGCTAACCTCCACATCCTTTCCTTCCACTTCTCTGGGTACCTCTATTTGGTTGTCCTCATTTGCCAGTGTGGCATATGAGTTCTTGAGTGGAATAGGATCTGGGATGTGCCTCTGCCTGACCACTCTAACCCTGCCTGAACCCACTGTCATCCAAGTGCTCCTCGTTCCTGGCATCCTTTGAGGCAGTTGCATTGGACTGGGTGGTCTCTGGATAGGGATGATGGTACTCCTGACCCAGTTTACTTCTGCTCTGAGTCTGGCTACCTCATCCTGCAGTCCAGAGAGATGCATACAGATAGGGCAGCACCTCAGTGTCCAGAAGGTCTGCCTGAATATGGCTGCCCACAGCCACTGCATTGCACCACTCCCCATTATACTGCAATTATACTGCTATTCCACTACTTGTCTGCTACTGAAGCTCTCCTAGTTCTCTTTTATTAATTTACTGTCCTAAAAATCCTGCCACTGATCCTCAGATAATTTTCTTTAAAAAAAAGAAACCAATAAATAAATAAATGAGTCAAAACACTTGTCATGCTGACGGTGGGCTTCTTCCCCCTTATGCCCCTCCTACGTCACACCCCTTACCATACCCTGTGTTTAGCTCCTGTCAATCAGATTTAACAGGACATATAATTAAGAGTTGGGGGAAGGGGAGGGATGGGGGGCGAAAATTAGCAGCAATTAAAGACAGCACAGAATTACACCACCACTACGTTTTAAATTTTCAAAAGCACAAAAACAATTCTAAGTAAAAACAAAGAAAGTACAGTGTCACTAATAGCCCACAATCTAAGTTTAAAAGAAAAATAGCAATTACCAGTTACTCTAAAGCACTGAATTGAATATGTTTCCTTCCTTCCCCTTCTGGCTTCTTCTGAGAAAATAAAACTCACTTGCTACCTCAACTCTGACTAAGCCCCACCTCCAGTTATCACGTAGCTGAGGTCAGAGGCCAGACAATTAATACCCCTCACCCAACTACAGGGCATTCAGACAAGTCAAGATAAAATCTGCAGCAATTAAAGACAGCACAGAATTACACCACCACTACGTTTTAAATTTTCAACAGCACAAAAACAATTCTAAGTAAAGACAAGAAAGAAAGTACAGTGTCACTAAAAGCCCACAATCTAAGTTTAAAAGAAAAATAGCAATTACCAGTTACTCTAAAGCACTGAATTGAATATGTTTCCTTCCTTCCCCTTCTGGCTTCTTCTGAGAAAATAAAACTCACTTGCTACCTCAACTCTGACTAAGCCCCACCTCCAGTTATCACGTAGCTGAGGTCAGAGGCCAGACAATTAACACCCCTCACCCAACTACAGGGCAGTCAGACAAGCCAAGATAAAATTTGCAGCAATTAAAGACAGCACAGGATTACACCACCACTACATTTTAAATTTTAAACAGCCCAAAAACAATTCTAAGTAAAGACAATCTAAGTTTAACAGAAAAATAGCAGTTACCAGTTACTCTAAAGCACTGAATTGAATAAGTTTCCTTCCTTCCCCTTCTGGCTTCTGGATTTTGCCACAATGGAGCAGTTTGCAACATTCTGGCATCTCTTTACACTGCCAAATCTGCACTGGTGTAATTGATCTGCACCACTAGCACTGGTGCAGATCCAGTAGTGTAAAGGCCCCAAGTATTGCCTTTCAGAAGAAACATAATCATAGTCTGATTGCTCTTTCGAAAAGATGCTTCAGGTTCAAAGGAGGCCAGCTTGCTACACACATAGCAAAAACAATGTAATTTTCACAACTGCTATACAACATTGTTCCTGCATAGCTATTACTTGCCATACATCCTGTTTCACCCTTAGGTGGTTGTGCATTTACTTTACACATGCTTACATGCAACATGCTGCACATAATTTCCCTGCTGCTACTACTCCAATTAGTTTTTGTATCACAGCAGTTGCTACTGCACTTGCTACACAAACATTTTCAAATATATTTTTCCCAGACAGATAGATAGATAGATAGATAGATAGATAGATAGATAGATAGATAGATGCTTTATTTATTGAGCACCCTTCTCCTGGGATTAGAGTGTTGTACAAGCAAGATACAAAATATCAGGCAGTATACTATTAAGTTTTAAGTTAACAAGAATAAAACTACATAAACGCATCTATCAAAATAAATATTTATAACATCATAAAATAATACATCCCATTAATCTGCATAATTACAAAATGCCTGCTGAAAAAGGAGCATTTTAAGACCTGTTTTAAAGGCTTCTACTGAGGGTACCTCCCATAAACATCTAGGAAATGAGTTCCACAAGGAAGGTGCAGCCACCAAGAATGTGTGGTCCCCAGGATGTCACAACCTATCCCTAGGAACTCCCAGGAGATGACCCTCAGCAGAATGGAGAGCCCAGGTCAGTTGGTGGGGCACCAGAAGATCTTTCAGATAGGCTGGTCCATGATAATGCAGGGCTTTCTAGATTAGGAGTCCTACCTTGAAGATAATCCTCCACCTGACCGGCAGCAGGTGCAGCTCATGGAGAACAGGAGTAATATGATCAGTTATTTTTGCTCCTGATAGTAATCTCGCTGCTGCATTCTGCACCAGCTGCAGCTGGTGAAGGTTACTTCCAGATAGCCCCAGGTATAGGGTGTTGCAGTAATCCAGCCTGGAAGTGATGTATGCATGCACCAGCATGGGCAAGTCATCGGTTGGAATCAGAGCCCAGATCCAGCAATGTTCCTTATGTGATAGTAACCACTTTTGACAACAGCCAACATCTGCCCAGTCTAGTGTCAGGACATCATCTAGGATCATGCCCAGACCCATCAACTGTGTGGATGGGGTAAGAGGAACCCCACCCCAAGCAATTAAGCCAGGAGGGTCCACCCAATCACCCCATCCACCACGATGACCTTGATCCACCAGTAGTATCTCAGTCTTGTATGGGTTAAACCTAAGTCAGTTTTGGGACACCCAGCTCCAGATTTCCTCTAGGCAGCTGTTAAATACAGAGGCAGACATATGGTTACTAGGTGCACAGGACAGGTACAGCTGGGTATCATCTGCATAGCAGTGAAAACCCAGGCTGTATCACGTGATAATGTCACCAAATGGTTTCATGTACACTATGAACAACATGGACGATAAGACCGAACCTTGCAACATGCCACAAAACAGAGGCTTTGGGTTAGATGTAGCGAGCCCCATCATCACCTTCTGCACTTTGTTTGTCAGGTCAGACCTGAAAAAATCAATAACATTTCCTGACAGGCCACACCATAGAAACATAGAATTTGAAACATAGAAACATAGAATTTGATGGCAGATAAGGACCGCTTGGCCCACCTAGTCTGCCTATTTTCCTACCTAACAGATAGGCTGCAGATCCTGGTTAACCAACAGCTTACTTCCTCCAACCCCCCACTAGGACTGCCTTATGTCTATCCCATGCATTCTTGAATTCCTCCACTGTTCTTGACTCCATGACCTCCTCAGGGAGGCTGTTCCATGCATCCATTACCCTCTCTGTGAAAAAATACTTTCTCACATTACCTCTGAGCCATCACCCCTCTATCTTCGAATTGTTCCCCCTTGTTCTTGCACATCTCTTTTTCTGAAAGATGCTACCCTCTTGGACTTTGTTGATTCCCTTGAGGTACTTGAAAGTTTCTATCATGTCCCCTCTCTCCTTCTTTCCTCAAGGGTATGTATATATTAAGCTCCTTTAGTCTTTCTTTGTATGTCTTCTGGTGCAGACCGTGCACCATTTTGGTTGCCCTCCTCTGGACAGCCTCCACTCTGTCTATGTCTTTGTGGAGATGAGGTTTCCAGAACTGCACACAGTACTCCAGATGGGGTCTCACCAACTGTCTGTACAGAGGGAGAACAACTTCCTGTTTTCTACTATTTATGTCTCTTCTTATGCATCCTAGTATCTCCCCAGCCTTCCTTACTGCCTTCTCACATTGCTTGCCCACCTTTAGGTCATCTGATATAATTACCCACAGGTCGCTTTCCATTTTTACTGTTGTCAGTATCTCACCCCCCATTGTGTACGCTTCCCCTGGGTTTTTGTTTCCCATGTGCATTACCTTGCACTTCTTTGCATTGAATCTGAGCTGCCATACATTTGACCATTCCTCCAACCTTGCCAAATCCCTTCTCATCCTTTCCACTCCATATTGTGTATCAACCCTGTTGCAGAACTTTGTGTAGTCTGCAAAGAGACATACTTTTCCTTCCAGTTCCTCTGCAATGTCACTTATAAAGACATTAAAAGGACCGGTCCCAATACTGAACCCTGCGGTACCCCGCTAGTAACCCTCCTTTCTTCACCGTGTACTCCATTTACTACTACCCTTTGCATCCTGTTGTCTAGCCAATTTTTTCTCCATGCTACCACCTTGGGACCCACTCCAAGGCTGGCTAACTTGTGTATTAATCTTTTGTGGGGGACTGTATCAAATGCCTTGCTAAAATCTAGGTAGACCATGTCCACAGCCCCTCCCTGGTCTGACATGACCTTCCCATCATGAATCCATGCTGTGAAGGTCATGTCAGATGAATCTAATAGATTTCTTTGACTAGGTGACCAAAGTAGTAGACCGGGGAGGGGCTGTGGACATGGCCTACCTAGATTTTAGCTGGCATTTGATGCTCGATGGCCAGTATTGCAGGCCATCGAGTAGCACCTCATGGTCCACAGTATCAAATGCTTCTGACATGTCCAGGAGAACGAAGATTTTACATTCCCTCCAGTCCATTGTCATTAGGAGATCATTAAGCACCTTCACCAGAGCAGTCTCTATACTATGCCCAGCCCGAAACCCAGATTGGAAATTCCTCATAAATGGAAGAGAAGGCAAGATACTCTTCAAGCTGAATGGCCACCACTTTCTCAATAACCTTCCCTAAAAATGGGAGGTTAGAGACCGACCTGTAGTTGCCAAGACACTCCAGGTCCAATGAGAGTTTTTCCAGTAAGGTCCTAACCAACCCCACTTTCAAGGACACTGGTAAGACCCCACTGCTTAGAGAACTCCAGACAATCTCAGCAACAACTGGGCCAATTGGGTACAAACACTCCACCAACAGGCAGGTGGGACCTGGATCAAGGACGCATTGTGCTGGCTGCAGCCTCAAGATCATGGTCACCACCTCCTCCAGCGCAAACTCAGTCCAGACTGGAGGAGTGCTCTGGCATTATTCAGGGATGACTTCACAATCCCTTTGAGTGGCAATGGGGAAGTCTCAGCCCTGATAGAGGACACTTTGTCGACACAGAACAGAGTGAACTCCTCACATCTAGTGCTCAACCTCCCCCCACATGGTGACAAGCAGGATGTAATAGCTTGTCTACCATGCAAAAGAGCTGAGCTGGTCTGTTCCTTGCCACAGCAATCTTCTTTAACAGAAAATCTGCCTTCTTTCTGGAGATTGCCCTCTGATAGTCGCTATAATGCAACATCAGAACCAGTTTGTCCTCCCGCAATCCTGACCCCTTCCAGTGTCTCTCTAACTGCTGACCCTTAATCTTTAACTCCCTAAGTTCCTCATCAAATCAAGGAAGTCTCTGGTGAGTAGACAGGGAATGGACATGAACGGGTGCAACTAGACTTAATGCGGCACTGATCACCCTATTATAGGTGGCCACTCCCTACACCATTCCTATCTGATGAAGGAGCTCTGATGGGTGTGCATGGTTTTAAAATGAGTGGCAGCACTAATGTGAGGAGAAGTGCTGGGGTGGGCACTTACATTGGAAAAATTAGGAGAAGGCAGAGAATGTTGCTGCAGTTTTCAGTGTGCAGAGCACACAGCAAGAGTGAGACAGCACAAAGAGATTACAGAAAGAAGTTAAACACAACTGATTTCACATGGTAAGTGTTTATAACTCACAACCCCCCCTTAAACCAATACCTTCCCTCCAGAAGCCCTAGTATTGTCCTATGACCTGACCTGACAGCCAACCTAAAGAAATCCCTGGAATCAGCCAGCACCAGATGCCTTACTATCTGGCATCTCGTGGTGGCTAACCCAAGGGTTTTCTTTAGATTGACCACCACCTCAGGTAATATAGGAAAACACTGTTGCATCTGGGATGAGGTGTAGGGCTGAGGGGGTTGCCGGTTGACAAAGGGAGAAATAGAGATAGTGGGCCACCATTAACCATCAACAGGCTGTGAAGTGTGCTGGGCAGCAGGGCAGGGCAGGGGGCACTGAAGTTCAGATCAGCAGCAATGCTGAAGCACTAACACTTAGCAGTTTTGAGACCCCCACCAAACACCCCAGCTAGTGATGACATTTTTAGCACCTAATAGTTCTATTCATGCTTTGAGTCCCCCCCAGCACCAGACCAACAGATTCACCCCCTCAGCATTGAACACAGTTACAAGTTCAACCCATCCTTACTGTCAAACATGCAGAGTCCCCCCTGGCACTGGACACACAGGTTAGTCAACCCCCTCCTAGGAGCAATGGATACGAGACATAGATTACCCCACCACCCACACCAGACACTGGTCCAGTCCAGTATAACAGTTTGTTGTCATCCCCCCCCACAGCATATGCAGTCTGAAGCCATCTCTTTCAGAATATACTTTATACACCAAGCTACTCTTTGTAACAGTTTTAATTTCTTAAAATAGTGCCCTGATTGTTGCAGTACAGTATTACATGCAAGTTTGTCCCCAAATGCAGCACATCAAAATCATAGTGAGTATGCAGTGATGTGTGGGAGCTACAGAGGAAAGGTAGGAAATAAATAATCTGGTAGTAAATAAAACAATCATCACAGTTATCACAGAATTATAATTACACCAGACTTGGTACAAGGTAAATATTATAGTCAAAACAATTAGTAAGATATGAATTGTACTGGATGAAGACAGCAGTCGGTGTAATTGGAGGGGCATCAGTTTAAATGCACATAAAAGTCACCAAGACAGACAAGCAGAGAGGCCAAGTTTCAAAAATGCACTAAAGAATGTCTCTGAGGAGCCTTTTGTGGTAGTCTTGTTTGCAACACAAGTGCACAGCTGAAATAACCCACAGATATTGATGTGGAAATGGCAGTGTACCCAAGATGAATGGTAAAGCTTCCCCCTGCTAGATAGTCTCTTTAATACTTACATTATCAAGGCCCTAAAGAAAACTTCAGTGACCTTAAGTTCAGAAAGAGTGTAATGAAAAGATGAGGCTTTGAATCAGGGAGGGAGCTACGCAGTCTGGACAATTTGCGGTTTGCAAAAACTGCTTTAACTAAAGATTTACTGGTGTTTGATGAAATGCCATTAAGAAAAGGCAAGAGAATGGGAATGACAACTGATCACAACACTTTCTCAAGTCTGATAAATATGTAGCACTGGGGATAAGCAGCATTCCTGCCCCCCCCACCTGATTCCTAACTTTATTGAAGGCAGCTGCACACAATAAACACAAAGTAAATTTATATCTTCTGAAAAGTGCTAGCATGTTGTGTGCACTGCCTGTCTCCAAAAAGTCTTTGATGCTCTGAGTCAGTGGTCTGTGATTTGTGATATATTCATTGTTCAGAGTGCTCAGTGACTTGCTCTGTGAGTCTATGCCTCGTTTGCTCTCTCTTCTCCTTTAACAAAAAAACACTGACCTGTAGCTGCTTTCCAGTCCTCCAATAACAGTACCAATATTATAGATAGTCATCTGAAACTACAAACTGGGTACTACACCTTTGAAATAACAGCATTTCTCTCACTGTAGTGCAGACTACAGAAAGGTTTAAAATGCCCATGAATCCACTCCATCCAGACCAAGACAATGAAAATGCAAATTCTCACATGACAGCCAATCAGCTTGCTCAGTAGTTTGTTTTTCTATTGTCTGTCACCACCACCACCCAGTCATGCCTCTAGTGCTCATTTCCTTCACTACCCAACCCCCTCATATTGTAGGCAGACAGGCACACAGGAAAA
This sequence comes from Neoceratodus forsteri, assembly GCA_016271365.2. Lineage (NCBI taxonomy): Eukaryota > Metazoa > Chordata > Ceratodontiformes > Ceratodontidae > Neoceratodus > Neoceratodus forsteri. Next base: position 1,027,885,103 of record CM028129.1, read on the forward strand.
AAAACAGATCAGGTTAATGACAGTGTGCAAAGAAAAGCAAACAAAAGGAGCTTAACCCTTGCTGTGCCAAGGACTGTTCTATCAGTCCAGAATGACTACGCATTCTATTTCTGTGGGCAGCCTAAGGGTTGAAATGGTGGTGGCTCGGTAACATTGTAATGCTGCCCTGGCTTAGAAATGTTATACACAGTTGTGTACAATGTTTCTATTATAGCTGGTGTGAGCCCCTGGATGTTTGAAATTCCAGGCAGATCATGATAAATCAGCTCTGCTTGCTGGGCAGCGTAGATCAAAGGAAAGAGCTAACCCATGATTGGGTCAGCTTTTTCTTTTCAAGTGCAGGACATCTCTGCCCATCAAGCCAAAACTGTGTCATGATCTGCCTGGCTGATGAATGGTGTGGCACTGACATGCCCCTAAAAGACTGCTCTGCATTAGACAGTGTCACACTTCTCAAAACCCAGGTCTCATAACAAAACATTTGCTGCATTGGAACACACACACACACACACACACACACACACACACACACACACACACACACACACACACACACACACACACACACACACACACACACACACACACACACACAGCTAACATAAAAAAAACTAAGGGACAGACTAACCAATAATTTTGATCATAAGGTAGGGATACTAAATACCACATTTGACAAAAACTAAGGAATGGACTAGCCTTTTTTAATCAATAGGGGAGGGAGAGGGATGCTTTTAAAAAAAATATATATTTTATTGAAAGGTTGGGAGGGAGGCAGATTACTAAAAATAAGGGATAGATCAGTCTGTTTCCTTAAATCATTTAAAAGTGAAAGGTGTCCACTGTGTTCTCAAGAGAGATAATACTGTTAATCTGGCATACTGACTATCACTCATGCAAATTAATAAAGTGGCTGTACAAATTAAAGCTGACTGCTAAATGTGGGAAACCTGAAATATACTGTACTGTACTGTATAGTACAGTAACATACTTCTGCAACCTTGTTGCCTGGCCTCCAGCTGGTAATTTTCTGTACACGGGAGCCCTGGAAAGAGATCACTCACCCACACTGTACAGCACAGACTATGGTACAGCCTATTAAGTGCTTCAGTGGCAGAGACATGGCTTTCTGAAACAAACTCTGGTCAGAGCCACTACAGCTGCTTGAGTAGTATCCCCACCACCTGTGTTCAATGTCTGTGTGGTGCCAGAGCACCAGTATCATTGTTCATGATAAAGTTCTGTTTGTTGACAAGACATTGAAGTGTTATAGTGTAAGATAGTGGTACAATAGCACTACTATAGTTTGGATTGAGCAGGCCTTTTAATGTTAACCCCATTGTTTTTGTACCTTAATAACTTTGCTGTCCTTTAAAGAATTAGCACAATATTTGGCAAGGGTGGTCAAGCTGTCAGAGTCTCAAGATGTGGAAAGTTTCATAAGGGTATTTTGCACAGTTTGCAAGATATGGAGGGCAAACAAAAGTGAAAAAAAAATGTTCCCTTATACTTAACATGGAGATTTTTGCTGTCGCCTATAGTCTAGACACTATGTACGTCTTCCATGATTTGTTTTCTGGGGTGATGGGGTCTATGCCAAGGATGTGCATTTGGATGGTTTGGTTTAAAATATTGGACAGTTTTTGAATTTCAACATTTTTGTGATAATGTTAAAATGCAGCTGGGGAAAAGTACAGACTGATAAAAACAAAACAGATCAATTGCTGAAATAGAGATTAAGTAATACAAACCAGATCGATCAATAAAAAAAAATCTCCCTGAAAGAAAAGTCTGATCACCCAAAAACAAAACACAGTGACATCTCCATCCCCGATTACTTTTAAGCTGTGTCCCAGATTTGTGTGGCAGAAAGTTGAGAGTTATGCCCCCCGCCCGCCAATCACCATCCCCATATATTCCCTGGTGTCTAGTAGCACCCCACTCACCAATCGCTTCCTCCTCATAATAAGTAATTTCCTGCTGTCTAATGGCATCTCCACCTTCCATTCTCTGTCTCTCAAGTCTAATGGCACTCCCCACCCTCCAGTCACTGTCCCTGGTGTCTAGTGGAACCCCCACCCTCCGATCACTGTCCCTACATTTTATTTCATAGTCCCTCCCCCCTGCAGCTGGTTGTTTGATTTATAGTGCTGACATCGGGGGACTCAATCCCAATGTCAGCATTATAAGCACCCCCAGCACTGTGTGACACTGGGGAGCCCATCCCCAGTGTCCTTAAGTATTTATTTAACTTCTCGCTGTAAAAAGAAAACAGTCCCCCACGTCTTTTTTAAACCTGAAAAAACAAAAATAGTCCCTCGTCTTTCCCACCATCCCCCTCCCCCATCCTGACCCTCTCACTAAGAACTCACCATACCACACCCCCTTACCCTATACTTACCACAGGAGGTCATAGGCTGTCATCTTCTGTGAACTGAAACACGCCTGGACTCTTCAAAGCCGAACCGTGAACTGTGGAATCAAAATAAGTGGTGTATAATGTATTTCAATGGTGTTTTGGACTTATGTTCATAAGTTTGCCATTTTTAGGATATTTTAACCACATTTTCAACATGGCTTTCTTGGGACCACACCTCATGAACACTGGCACTGACATTTCATTATTTGGCCATGAAGGTGATTTTGTGGTCACTGCATGAAATTATCTTTTGGGTCCAAATAATGAAATTTCACTGCTCGTGCTCATAATGTGGGGCCCCAAAAAGGCCATGTTGAAAATGTGGTGAGAAAATTCCTAAAATTGGCTGAGTTATGTGCATGCATAGAAATGTTTCTATGCATGTGCATAACTTTGGTAATTTTCAAAATTTTGACTCCAAATTTTCAACATAGTCAATGTTTCACACCACCTCTTGAACAGTACAGGTGTCATTTTTCACATCCTGTTCAAAATGTGTTTTCACACATGTGGCATGTGGACCAGTTATTGAACGGTTATCTGAACAGTTATCTAGGTGTAAATCTCAGGTGATTGAAAGGACTTGATAGCTGTGAGATTTAAATTACTTGTAGAAAGATCTAGTAACTAGAAGGAGTGGCTTAGCTAGAAGGAAGCTACATTTAAAGACTGCCTTAGAAAGATTCTCCTAGTAGCTTGGCAGAAGACACCAGGAGAAAGGACTGCTGTGTGACTGGACTTATCTACTGGGGCTATATTGCCCTCCTTCCCACCCAAAGCTAGTTCTACTTTTATAGGCACAGGATTTGACTGACAACAGGAACTTCCTGTTTGGGAGCAGGAAGTGAGTGATCACCGAGCCACCAAAGACCCACCATCCTAGAAGGGCAAGAGTAGCTCTCCAGCCTCCTCTAGCTGCTGGAGGTCTGCCTCTGAGCAAGTAAGGGGTCTACTGAGAAATATAGGATATTCTTGTCTCAGAACAGGACAATCAGGAGCTTAAAGGGCACACAGGCAGAAAGTAAGGAGAGAGAGGAAACAAAAAGGAAAAAGTAAGGATTGCAAACAGTTAAAGGGCCAGAAATAAGACATGATGAGAGTGGTGCAGTGCAGTGGCTGTGGAGCAGCAGTCTTCTGGGAGATGTTCTGGAGGATGCGGTGTTGTCCCAACTGCAAGCACCTCTCTGGGCTGAGGGAGGAGGTTGCTCATCTTCAGGCTGAGTTGGTCAGGATTTGTGGGACCTCCTCTTCCATCCAGGGACCACCAGTGCCACTGCCGTTGCCTCAGAGGTTGCCAAGAAAGAGGAGCCGTTGGACCACAGTGGGCTCAGGGAGGGTAAGGGTGGTGGAACAAAGGTGCATCCCTCCAGCTGTACCTCTCCACAATTCCTATGCCATTCTGGCAAAGTGTGGTTCCTCTATGGAGGCACTCACAGTGGAGACCAAGGATGATGGTGGGAACCTCAACAAATGAGACCCACAGGAGGGTGGCAGAAGACCCTGCAGGGGAAGAAATCAACTTCTGGTGGGGGACTCCATTGTTAGGAAGGTACAACTGGGGGAGGAAGGGGAGAGGGAGGTAAGGTGCCTGCCTGACGCCATGGCTTGGAGGGAAAGGGAGTGAATCCTCAGGATTGCCAGAGCAGCTGCACAGGGAAGGGAGCTGGATGTCATTGTCCACCTAGGGACAAATGACCTGGCTAAAAAAGGAATTAGAGAAGTGCAGGAAGAGTTTGTGGAATTGGGGAGGGGCCTTAGACAAGTAGCATGCACGGTAACCTTCTCAGAGGTGCTGTCCATCTATAGCATAGGAGAGGCTAGGGAGTTCCACACCATGGGATTCAATCAGTGGTTGAAAAACTGGTGTGGAGCTCAGGGATTCATTGGGGACTGGGGGTCCACTTAGAGTGACGCAAGCCTATACTGGCATGATGGGCTGCATCTGTCCAGGAAGGAACCAGGATCCTAGGTGATAGGTTTAGTGCTTCATTGTCAAGCATTTAAACTAGCCAAGGGAGGCACTAGGAAAGGAGCAGGAAATCCCAGCCCCCCAAAAAAATAACGGTAGTAAGTGCACAAAACACCAACATAGAGGTGTTGATAGGGAGAAGGGCAGGGGTAAATGGAGAAAGGGACAAAGGCAAGAAGGACAGGGATAGGCCAAAAAGGAGTAAGGCCATCAGGAAATGGAGGGTAATGAGTACCAATGCCCATAGTCTGGGCAACAAGCTCCTTGAGCTGGTGGTCTTGATGAAAGAGGGATGCATGGATATCGTAGCAGTCACAGAAACATGGTACACAGAGAACCATGACTGGGATGTTACCATACCAGGGTACATAACCTACAGGAGAGACAGGCAGGGGAGAAGGGGAGGGAGGAGTAGCTCTCTATGTAAAGGAAAGGATAAAAGCAACTGAACAAAAGAGTAAACAGGAAGGAGAGGAGACACTGTGGGTCACCTTGGAGACTGGAAAGGGCACCACAATCCACACAGGGGTTGTGTACAGACCCCCATGTCAGGAGGAGGGAATGGACAAGGATATGATAGAAGACATTCTTAGAATGGCAGAGAAAGGGGAGATACTGTTGATGGGAGACCTGAATATGCCAGATGTTAACTGGAGCACATTTGCTGCAGCCACATCCAAGGTAAGGGCCATTCTTGATGCCCTACAGGTGGCAGGCCTCAGACAGCTAGTTTCGGAACCCACTCATGAGGGAGCAATCTTAGACCTTGTACTCTCAAACAGGGGCAGTGAGAGGATCTCAGATCTAGAAGTGGGTTGCCATCCGGGAACAAGTGACCACCAAACAGTGTGGTTCATGTTAAACTCAGCTACATAGTCAAGCCATACAATAGTGAGGGTACTGGACTTCAGGAGGGCTGACTTTGGCAAGGTGGGAGAGTGCCTCAGAAAAGCACTAGCAAACAAGCTAGGAGGAGGTGTGGAGCAACAGTGGGAAATCATCAAAACTGCTATCACAGAGGCAACAAGCATTTGTGTGAAGCAAATAAACAAATCAAAATGTAAGAAAAAGCCACTATGGTTCTCAAAAGAGGTGGCTGTGAAAGTCAGGAAGAAAAAGATAGCATTCCAGAAGTAAAAGGAAACACAGAAGGAGCAGGACAGAGAGCTGTACCAGTTAAGGCAGAAGGAAGCAGGGAGGGAAGTCAGAATAGCAAAGGCCCAAACTGAGGAAAAGATAGCCAACTCGGTTAAGAGGGGGGATAAAACCTTTTATTTTTTTTATTTTTATTTTATTTTAGTCTTTGGTAACTGGGTAAGGCCCGCTAGGCACAAGTGCCTGTTTTCAGGGGTGACCTGGGAGCACTGGGCGGCTAAGTGACTAGCTCAGAGTCACACAGTATGCAAGTGGAGGTTGTGAGAATCAATCTCAGGTCTGGTCTGCTGGATGTTTCAAGCTTGTTCACACCTCGTTCCTCTAACCTCTAGGCTATACTGCCAGCCTGTCGGTACTGACATCAGAGCCGGGAAGCAGCCGCAGCAGCATGCTTAGTGTTGCCCTATGGACGGAGATATCAATAGCTCTGGTCTGCAAGCCAGAGTTTTCAGCGCTACATCAAGATCAAGCATAGACTGGCACCAGTCTATACTTGGTCCCGGTGCAGCACCGAGATGTTCCAACTGACAAACAAGAGCTATCAATAGCTCTGTCCACAGGGGCACGCCACTGTGGCTGCTCCCCAGCTCCGATGTCAGCTGCAGGAGACTGTGGGATGCCCCTCTAGAGATGCGCCACTCAAAATGCCAGCGGGAGGGATGGCATGATCAACCAGATCAAATGAAAATAAAATGATGGCACAACAAGTAAAAATTACATAAACTGTATGAAACTGCTAATCGGGGCATGGATGTGTGGAATGTAACTACATGGACGTTTCCCTTTAAAGAAATATAGCTGAAGTAAAATTCTGAACGTCATAATAGTTAGGTAGTCTAATTTGCTCTTCAGGTGGCATCCTTCACTTGTGCTTTATCACTGAGAACATCTATGCATCAGCGAGCGTAGAAAGACAAAGGGAGGAATAGTGAGGCTGAATAGAATGAAAGGTGGGTGGGCAGAGGGGGACAGTGAAAAAGCAAGGATCCTGAATGAATGTTTCTGCTCAGTATTTACAAAAGAGGAGGGGGAAGTGCCTAATCCAATTAACAGAAGCACTGTTGATAGGGGGGTCTATCCCAGTCCTTTCACAGAAGAAAGGGTTCTGCAAGAACTCCTAAAATGGAAGGTGGACAAAGCAACGGGGCCTGATGGAATTCACTCCAGAATTCTAAAAGAATTAAGGGGGGAACTAGTGAAACCACTGGCTACTCTTTTTAATAATTCATGGGAGGATGGGGTGGTACCCAAGGACTGGAGGAAAGCAGATGTGATTCCCCTTCACAAAAGTGGGACCAAGACAGAGGCAGGAAACTACAGACCTGTCAGTTTGACCTCTGTGGTAGGGAAAGTGATGGAGTCACTTCTGAAGGAAAGAATAGTTGAGTACCTAGAGGCCAGTGGGGCACAGGACCCAAGGCAGCATGGGTTCACAGTAGGAAGGTCATGTCAGATGAATCTAATAGATTTCTTTGACTGGGTGACCAAAGTAGTAGACCAGGGAGGGGCTGTGGACATGGCCTACCTAGACTTTATCAAGGCATTTGACACAGTCCCATACAAAAGATTAATAGTCAAATTAACCAGCCTGGGAGTGGTCCCAGGGTAGTAGCCTGGGTAAAACATTGGCTGGACAACAGGACACAGAAGGTAGTTGTAAATGGAGTCCACCTGAAGAAAGAGGGTTACTAGGTGGGAACATGAGGGTTCAGTATTGGGTCCAGTCCTTTTTAATGTCTTCATAAGTGACATTGCAGAGGAACTGGAAGGAAAAGTATGCCTCTTTGCAGATGACACAAAGATCTGCAACAGGTTTGATGCACAGGGAGGCATGGAAAGGATGAGATGGGACTTGGCAAGGTTGGAGGAATGGTCAGAAGTATGACAGCTAGGATTCAATGCAAAGAAGTGCAAAATAATGCACCTGGGAAACAAGAACCCAGGGGAAGAATACACAATGGGGGGAGGTAGTAACAACAACAAAAAAGGACAGGGACCTGGGGGTAATCATATCAGATGACCTTAAGGTTAGCAAGCAATGTGAGAAGGCAGTAGGGTGGGCTGGGGATATACTGGGATGCATAGGGAGAGGCATCAGCAGCAAAAAACAGGAAGTTGTTATCCCTCTGTACAGACAGTTGGTGAAACCCCATCTGAGTACTCGTCCAGTTCTGCAGACCCCATCTCCGCAAGGACATAGACAGGATAGAGGCAGTCCAGAGGAGGGCAACTAAATGGTGCAGGGTCTACAAGAGAAGCCGTATGAGGAGAGACTAAAGGAGCTTAATATATATACCCTTGAGGAAAGAAGGGAGAGTGGGGACATGATAGAAACTTTTAAGTACCTCAGTGGAATCAACAAAGTCCAAGAGGGTAGCATCTTTCAGAAAAAAAAGACGAGCAAGAACAAGGGGACACAATTTAAAGATAGAGGGGTGGCAGTTCAGGGGCAATGTGAGGAAGTTTTATTTCACCGAGAGGGTAGTGGATGCATGAAACAGCCTTCCTGAGGAGGTTGTGGGGTCTAAAACTGTGGGAGAATTCAAGAATGCATGGGACAGACATAAGGCAATTCTTGTGGGGGGGGTAGGAAGAAATAGGCTATTGGTTCACTAGGATCTGTGGCCTATCCTGTAGGTAGGGAAATGGGCAGACTAGATGGGCCAAGTGGTCCTTATCTGCCGTCAAAGTCTACGTTTCTATGTTTCTATGTTGAACATTTTCAACTATGGGGTTTATGAGATTATGTTGAAAATTTGGGTCAAAATATGAAAAAATGCCAAAGTTATGACCATTCATTGCAATTTTGCAATGCCCGCTTATAACATTGGAAATTCTAAATATTTTAACCCAGATTTTCAACACAGCCTTCATATTACTCCACATCATGTATGTCACAGCTGTCATTTTTCAAATCCTGCTCAAAATGTGTTTTCACACCTGTGGCACAGAATGACATTGTAGTTGATCAGAATTGCAGTTTGTCAGGGATTAAACAAGTTTCTGTACTGGGTATATAAGGTGGGGTAATAAGATAGCTGTGCTAACAATTTGGGATTAAAATATGTAAAAAATTCCAAAATTATAACCATTCATTGCAATTTCGCTATGCACGCTTGCACCTTACGACATTTTCAGTATTTTAACCCTAGATTTTCAACATAGCCATCTTATTATCCCATCTCATGTATATCACAGCTGTCATTTGTCAAAACCTGGCCAAAATTTGTTTTCATACCTTTGCCGTGGAATGTTGTTACAGTTGTGCAGAATTATGTTTTTGCAGGGATTTGAAAATGTCCTGCATTGGGTACATGAGGTGGGGTAATAAGATGACTATGCTAACAATTTGACCACTGTTGTTTTATAAATGGAAGAGCAGTGCCCCAGAGGTCCCTGTGCTTCCACAGCTACACACATATACACATCTATGGAGGGATGGGAGTGTAGGTCTCAGAGGGCCCTCTGCTTTCACAGGTAAATAAGGATACAATTATACTTTGTCAAAAAGTAAGTAAATAAATTACAAAAAACTGTGTTAATGCTCTAATTAGAGGAAAATCCACAAAAGTAGGGAAATGTGGCATTAGGGTTTTCAAAGTTAACACCCCATACCCACCCTGCCCACACCAACAGGCATTGGGGATGTGCCTTGGGGTCATCAGCCCTAATGATCACAACATTCCATAAGTGAATAAGCTGAGGTGGGTACAGTATAGGAGAATGGTGAGAGCATTAGGGCTGATGACCCCAAGGCACATCACCAGTGTCTGTTGGTGTGTGCAGGGTTGGTGTGGAGTGTTAACTTTGGAAACTCTAATGCCACATGTTCCTGCTTTTGTGGCTTTATCCATAACTAGAGCATTAACACAGTTTTTTTTTAGTTTACATGCTTACATGGTCAGCACTGCTCTTAGCAATATAACTTTTAATGCAAAACAATAACTACACGTAAAAGAAAGTGCACTTCGAATAGCTGAGCTGTGACAGTGATGCACATGCCTGTGGTCACAGCTCAACTTTTCAAAATGCATTTCTTTGACATGTGGTGATCATTTTGCATTAAAAGTTATTTGCCCAGGACAGTGCTGAGCATGTAAGTACTGTATATTTGCTATAAAACTTCAGCTTCTTGCATAAAATTAAACTTGTTCATGCATGAGCCACATAGACATGTAAACATGAGCAGCAGCCGGGATGAGTAAAATGGTACTGGGTCAGTACCGTGCAACAAAGAGTGCACGGCATTAACCATGCAGTGTAGAGTGCACCTGCATTCACAGCGACAGGGGTATAACAGTGGTAGGGAATTACTGTTACCCCATTGCTGTATGCTTTTATTATGGAGGGATCAAGTTGCTATGTGCTGGGGTGCCTGGCCTAGCTGCTTCTGTGGTGGAGTGGCTAAGGCAGCAGCACACGGCGGGATCAGTGACCTAGGATTGTGGTTCAGTTCCTCCCAGGTCTCCTGGTGCTACTGCTTTTTTTATTACTTTTTGCCTCCTTCGCCATGAGCTCCATGGGGCTTTGACCCCCCTCGGAGGGGTATATCCTCCGGCCTGACCCCCAGCTCATCTGCCCCCCAAGGTTCCCCTGCAGATTCCCCCTCCATGGTAGGGCCAGGTATGGGGGTGCCAGCAGGCTCCTACCACTCAGTACATCAAATCTGGTGATGGGGACAGACTTCACCGGAGCGGTAGGCCATCACAGGTCTGTGAAGCCCCGGACATTTTCTGTTTTCACCCTTCCCTTCCCTCCCCTTCAGTGTAAGCATGTCGGCTTCTGAGCATCCCAACCCATACTTCCCTCCAGCCAATGCTAGAGGGCAGTCAGCAGGTGGGATGACTAATTCCCTTCTCCAGAGAAAGGAGAGCAGTCCTCCAGATTCTCAATCTTCTGTCCCCCCTGCTGACCCCCTGCAGTCCAGGCTTATTCCTGAACACAGGTCTCTGGTGTGGTGTGAGGTGCAGTGTCCAGCGCCTCAACCCTCAGCACCACAAGGCTGGCTAGGTAATTTTTTTTAAATGAAGTTTTCCCCCTCCCTAATTTCTCCCCATTCCTGAAGTTCACCTCCATCTGGAGTTTGTTATTTAAATTCAGTGGGGTTTGGTTGGGTGCAGGTGGTGAAGCCCCCCACAAAAAAAACAAGAAATTCTATTGATTCCTATGGTGTTCACTGTTTGTGCTGTGGTCAGTATTGTTACCAACATCATTTCAGTGCATTGATTGCCACACCACTTTTGTTATCAGCGGCATGGCCCTGTGCCAAGAAAAATTAATTGTTCTCCCAAAATAGCAGTAGTTCTGAATTGATTTATTTTTATTTAGTTAGTTTTTGCTGACCAGATAAGTGCACTAGACAAATGTTGTCTATTTTCAGGCATGACCCGGGGAAGGGGGATACAGATGAATGACAACTGACTTTGAACCAGATTAAGCTGCTGGTGGTATTTTAGTGAATGGGGGGAAATTTGGCCAGGGCACCAGGGAAATTCCCTTACTCTCAAGAAGGGGGAATCTTTGGCTGTCTGTTCAAGATAGCTACTTCTGTGCAAACCTCAGGAGAGATGGATGTCGGAGGGACAGAGAAGCAGGCCTCCTCCTCTTTCACTGAAGTTCGGGAGGTTGCTGTTTTGGTAGAGAACTTAGTTTTTCATGATATGCCAGAGGAATTTTTTGATACCAAGATGGAGGATGTATGATGTGTTGAGCCTCCTGTTGGAAGTCACACACCTGGTTCTATGGAAGGTAACAGTATTGATTTGACTGAGAAAGAAAAATTGTTGGTACTTATCTTGGCTGAGGAAGAGTGTTGTACGCTTCAGAAAAATGCTTTGGTGTCTGAAATTGCTGCAATGTGATCTGCTTCCTTGGCGGTTCCATCACTCGCCTCCCGTTCTGTTTCGTTGCATGCCAGTGACTTGTGCATTGTTCCAGAACAGTGTGTTGCAATCAGAACTGAGAGTACTACAGTGGCTGGCAGTTGTGAACATCAGGTTAATGTGTGCCTGAAGTCGAATGTTGGTGCTGGACTTCCAGGTTTGAGTTTGTGTGGTTCCCCTAAGGTGACTAAATGATTGGGTATGCATGTGTCTTCGGTACTGGTGAAGGAGAATGTCAATCCTGTGGTGAGTGGCACTACTCCCACTATGGGCCAGCGGGAGCAGGATAGTATGCCTCTGGAGTTGGTAGCTGTTTTGGTTTCTCTGCCTTCATGGTCGGTAGACTTTGTTGGGAAAGTTCTTACTGATAGCCCCCTTCCTCAGGCAGGCTGGTCCCCTGAACATGCTATCGAAGAGGCTGGGTGACTTCAGCGATTAGATAGGAGGTGGATTCCTGATTCTTGTGATGACACTGTACAGCGTTATCATCTTCTCTCAAACTCTGTACCTGCTAAACCGGTATTGCCCTCTAAACATATTGCCCCCTCCGTTTCAAGTGGCTGAGGTTGGCGTAGTGCACGACATGGGTACAAAGGGACCACAGGTGGAGGATTTGACTAACATTTGCTCAGACATTCATCACATGTCTACTGGTGACAGTGTTCGGATGGGGCTTCGGTCCAGGTTTTGCAAGACCCTAAGAAATCTGCATAGCTTAATCCAATATTTAAATTAGCTGACTTATTTCATAGTAAAGGTGAATCAGCCCTTCGGAATAACACTGTTAGGTTGATATATATAAGGGGGGACTGGGGGAACAACCTGACAGATTGTATGTTGTCAGACAATTACTGAAGGGTTCTATGAAATTTTTTTCTTCCGATATTTTCTCTCTTATTCACATTGGAAGTTTGAATTATGATGTTAGCTTTAAATCTGTTTCTAATTTGGATAGATTCTGGGCCCACTATCAGATGGTCAAAAATAAGCCTCTCTGCGTTCCGTTTTTGGTGGTCCCTTTAACTAAGCCTGCTGTTAAATTGATTACCATTATGTTTCTTAATGAAGGAGTTAATATTGAGGATATTTTGTTTTGGTTGAGGCAGAGGTGTGAAGTATTAGATAAACCTGTGCCTATTTTTGACAGTGAACAATTCTGGAATGATGGGTGGAAACTGAGGGTGAAACTTTATTCTACTAATAATGGTTCTGTACATCTTTCCAGTAGTTTTTTTTTCTGGGAAGGACAGGGAAAGTTTGTTCTATTATGGTCACCCCAGGACTTGTTTTAAGTGTGGGTCCAGGACTAATCTTAATATGGCCTGTGATACTCCTAGATGTACTCATTGTTTTGAGTTTGGTCATCAGGTGGCTGATTGTCTTAATCTGTTTAAATGTAATTTGTGTGAACAGAGTGAGCATGGGTATGCAAAGTGTCCTTGGGCATTCCATAATAGGGATGACTGTCTTTCTCATGAAGGTTTGATTAATATAGCCCAACATTTACAGGCTATGAAAGTGGTAGTATCGAAGGAGGTTGACCAGCATAGACTCCAGGTGCCCCTTTTAGAGGATAAATCGGTGCATGAGGAAGTTACGGTTGGTATAGACCATCCTGGTACAAATGTGTGGGGACAGGCTGTTGACCCTCTGACTTCTGATGTCCCTTCAGGTTCTCCTGTACCGTCTACCTCCCTTGCTGCCCAGGAGGATTCCAGTGTATCTGATATGCCCCCCCTCCTAATTCTCAGCAGATGTTTAAGAAAGTTACAGTTAAAAAACATAGTAGATCAGGTAAGGCTATTTCATCTAAATCTTCCCCTTTGACCTCAACTGGAAAGGAAAACCCTGATACTTGGAAGGCTGGTAATAAGTTTGCAATATTGACCCCTACTGATGAGTCTGAAGGTGAGGAGTCTGACCACTCTTCCAAGGCTTCCACTGCCACTAATTTTATTTCAGAAGGAGAGGATGATGATGTCAGGGGTGTGGAGTCTAGCCTGCTTAGGTCTAGGCGTAGAAGGGTGGTTAAGATATCTTGACTTACAATTTTTAGGTTTGCTTCTCTTCCCTTTTTTCATTCATGGCATCCTTGACTATTTCTATGCTTAAAGTTAATAGTATTAAGAGTCATAAAAAATGGTAACTACATTGACCCTTTTAAAACAGCAACAGGGTGATATCATTTGCATTCAGGATACCAGGCTGAAAACGTCTCTTAATGTTAAACTTGCTGATAACCTATGGTCTAAGGCTGCCGCCTTCTGGTCTATTGGAGAATCTACTTGTGATGGGATTGGGATTTTGTTTGCAAATTCAGAAGTGAAAGTATCCAAGTTGGTGGATATTTACCCTGGCAGGGCCTTACTATTGGATATTAATTTCAGAGGTGAAAGATTTCACTTGATAACCATATATGCCCCTCAGACCAAGGCACAGCGGGTTGCATTACTGACGGATATTCAGCCATTTCTTCATACTTCTAGACTGGTTATTTGGGCAGGTGATTTCAATTGTGCACTGAGTACCTCTGATAGAGGGTTGAAAACTTCAAAATTGTTTTGTGATTCCCACAAGCTCCTTGATGTAATCAATACTGCGAAGTTAGTGGATGCATACAAACGTATTCATTCCTCTGGGGGAAGTACCTTTTTTAAATCATCGCTGTCTACTCAAATTGATTTTGTCTTGCTTTCTGCTGTTTTACGAGTTTCTTCACTATGAATGCTTGGGAATTTACTGACCACAGGTCTATTACTGTCCAAACTGCTTGGGGGTATGATACCTAGAAGTAAAAAAATCTATGGTGGCTAAATAACAATTTGTTGACTGATGTGGAAATCTGGAAGGTGTGGAAAAGGGAGTGGGTAGCAAGGATTTCCATTATTGACATGTATGATGATCTTGCTTCATGGTGGGAGGATACTAAATCTGATTGAAAGACCTTTTTTCAAACCCGGTCTTGGTTCCTTGCTACCACTCATTATTTTGAATATTTAAGTCTTAGAAGTCAGTTGCAGAAATTGATTTCCTTAACTGAAATGGAGAAACATGATTATAGTGTCCAGCTCCAAAATGTTAAAAAGAGGATGATTGACTATCAATATAATAGGGTGAAATCCTTGGAGCATAAACATCGCTTTGGTTTGAAATTACATAAGGGTTCTTTAGATCCTTTTCAAGATTGTAGTGACAGAATAAGTAATAGAATTGTTACACAGTTGGAAACTGTGATGGGTGATATGGTCACTTCCCCAGAAGAATTAGTACATGTGGTCGAGCAGTATTTGGGTTATTTCTGGAAAACACTGGTCTTGATGCTTCAGCTATATATTTTGAGCATTTGCACTTACCTAAAGTGAATGATTTGGTTAAGCAGCAATTATTGGAAATTATTTCTGTAGAAGAAGTACGCATTGCTATTTCCTCATTGAATCCAGACTCAGCCCCAGGTACTGATGGTTTGGGGGCTGCCTTTTATCAGTCATTTCAGGATGAACTTGTTCCTATTTTTGTCCAGGTTCTTAATGATACGCTCTCTAATTCCTCTCTGGTTTCTTCAATGAATCAGGCTTTGGTGATTTTACTGTATAAAAAAGGGCCTAAAGAGGACTTAAAAAATTGGAGAACACTTAGCTTGTTGAATAGGGACTTGAAGGTGTTAAGTAAGGTCTTGCTTAACAGGTTCTCTACAATGGCAGAAGGATTGATTGGTCCACAGCAAATGTGCTCTGTTCCTGGTAGAACTCAATATGATAACTTATTGTTATTGAGAGAAATCTTTATTGTTGCACAGGATGGACAGTTGGATGGTTTTGTCCTAGGCCTAGATCAGGAGAAAGCTTTCGATCAGGTATTGCATGAGTTTCTATTTTCTGTCTTATAGGCTTATGGTATTCCAGATGGATTTGTGAGCTGAATCTGTACCATGTACCAGTCAGTATCACTGCTTCTTAATGTTAGTGGCTGGAATGGTAACCCCATATTGGTAAAACAGGGTGTGTGACAGGGTTGTCCCTTGAGCCCTCTCTTGCATGTTTTCTCTATAGATATTTTGATTGGAATGATAGTTAGCCATGCACATATAGCTGGGTTACATATAGGTCTTAATGTTCCACAGGTGAAAATGTTGGCTTATGCTGATGATTTAGTACTTTGTCTTTCTAATATTAGGGAGGGGCCTTTCATGCATGACATTTTGTCTTTATTTTCTACTTGTTCAGGCTTCAGGATTAATTATACTAAAAACAGAGGTGTCCCTTTTGGGGATACCCCTGTGCCTGAGCAGGGTTGTATTTCAGGTATTACAATTAGTAGAGCTCCATTGACCATTTTAGGGGTTGAGTTTGGTCCTGGCAATATGGCTTATGATAATTGGTCTATGAGGCTAGATAAGGCTAAGCAGTTAGTGACAAGATGGAAAGGGAGACAGATTGCCAAACGAACAAGGGTTTTGTTGATTAAGGCTCTGTTGGTTCTAGTTTTTTTATATGTTAGTTATGTGTTTCCTCCCCCTGTTTCTTTATCTACATTTCTATTTAGTGTTTTTTTCAAGCCTTTTGGGGGAGCAGATTGAACCCCATTAAAAGGGAGTATACGTATAGGAGTATTCAGGAAGGTGGTATAGCAATGATTCATCCTGTAGCCTTTTATGTCAGTATTTTTGTGACTCACAATTTGAGTCCTCTCTTACGGCTGTGGGGGGGGGACTGGCATCCTTATGTGTGGGCCTGGTTCTCTAAGGGGTTACCCCTTTGAAGAGAAGGTAGATCAGCACAATTTCGAAACTTCCATTTTTTCCGAAATATGGATTGGAAACATTTAAAAGCCCATTGAAATGGGGTGTTACTATTTCTAATTTGGAAACTATGGATAGGAAAAAATTGTACCATCATATTGTATTTACAGAATTTTCAGAAGTTGTACTTTTTCCGGAATGCCCTCTGGACTCCATGGGTGTAGTTCTCAAATTTGCTTTCTAATAGACTATTGTCCGACTTTGTTTGGGATAGTGTGTGGTTGAGTAACTATGGTAGATTACCTGTAGGCAATAATCATAAACATAAACAGATTAGTGATAGGTATTGTGCCAGGGAACCTTGTGTTGCTATTTTAGAAACTCAGAAGCACCTTTTTTAGAAAGTCATTATGTTCAAACTTTTTGGGTATATTTGGCTTCCAAGTGGAATGAGTCATTGCTTGCATCTCTCAATTACTGTACATTAATGTATGGGGTACATAAAGTGGAATGGTCTAAGTTTCATGTTGATACTTTATTGCTTGTTTTTTCCATTCTTCAATACTATATTTGGCAATCTAAATGTTTATGGGTTATACAACAAAGAATAATATTGTATGATGAGATACTTTGTAATATGCAGAAAACATTGCAGAATACTAGGAATCTGGACTTTAAGTCTGTGTGTGTGGTGAGAGGGAGATATCTGTGGGTTAATTGGGAACATTGGGTGGCATAGATTTGAATTCCTTTTTTGTAAATAATGTTCCTTTGTTATTTGTTTTGTTTTTCTGTGTATCTTGATTGTTACTTGTTTTTCCTCGTACTGGAGTCCTCTTTTGCAATAAAAATCCCCCTACTCTTTTCGAGAAGTGCCTTGGGATCTTTAACATCCACCAGAACTATTACCCGAACAGACAGATGGGACCTCAGTTTAACGTCTCATCCGAAAGACGAAATTTAAGGCAGTACCAGAATCTTTCACCGGCTGCTTTTTCTCTGCAGGAAATGATGAAGACCAGTATTACCAGCTTCCACTATAAGAAAATAGTGCAGCAGCAATGAGATGGGAGGAGGGACAGTACTGAATGGAGACAGCAAAATACTTCAAGTGGCGGAGTGCTTTGTGCTTCAAAATTATGCACTTCATTCAGAATCCAGTGACATACAGAACTCCCTTCTCTGTCTGTGTAACAGCAAGACGTCATGCATAGCTTCACTATGCAGCCATAATAAAAAGCAACAGTTCAGCTACTAATTAATTTTTTTTCAGGCAACAACACTCATTCAAATTAATTTTATTTGTAATTTTCTCATTACATCTTTTATCAGAACAGACTTATTTAACAAGATAACAAAACCCAGCACACAAAAATGTGTTAAAAAACACTAATACAGAACAAAGTTGTGACAGAGCTTTGTGCTTGTAGCATGACCTGCCTCAACACTGGTTTCAATATGGGTTTGCACCCTTTTGTAATTATTACTTTATCAGCTGCAACCTTTTAGTTTAAAAGTACTTACTCCTAATTAGGAATGTTTTTATTATGTTTCCCTCAGAGTATTTCTAGCACTAATTACAGTAATTTAACATAGAAACACAGACATTTTTGGCAGATAAGGGCCTTCAACCCCCCAGTCTGCTCTATTACCACCAAAAATTGTGCTCTATCATGCACTGCTGGCATTAGGTTGTACCCCCCCATCCTGACTACCAGCAATCCTCTATGCCTATCCCAAGCATGTTTAAAAACCTGTAATTTCAGTTTTGTCTCCACCACCACCGTTGGCAGACTGTTCCACTTGTCCACTACCCTCTCTGTGAAGAAGTACTTTCTCATGTTCCCTCTGAACCTCCATCCCTCCAGTTACATCTTGTGCCCCCTCATTCTTGAGCATCTTTTTTTTTTAATATACAGTAGTATTTTCCTGTACTTTATTCTTCCCTTTGAGGTACTTAAATGTCTAAATTATATCCGGTCGGCCAAGCTTACAAAGTTCTTATTTTACAATAATCCATGCAGCTACACAGTGATTCTGCCTTTAAAAAGGCATAATTAAAGTGCCTTGTGTCTCTGAAGGGCCAAACAAAACTACAGCTCACTGTAGCAGTTGATATCTAGTGCCTCAGACCCCCGCTGTAGGAGGGGGGGCCAGATGTCAGTTTCTTTGTACTCCAATAAAACATCCGGGGGCAATATATCTAGCTCCCTCAGATGATAGGTGGGTTTACACTTTGAATAACAGCCTCTCCTCAGCTAAAAATATTAACATTGCTTATCAATCTGGTAACTGCTTAGACCGATTAAATTAATTAAATAACTCTACCAATACTGGAGTAATACTATCTCCTAAGATTTTATGCAGTTCCATAGGCAATCCATCTAGGTCTGGGGTTTTATCAATTTTCATGCGTTTAATGGCTTCATTATTTTCTTCTTTAGTTATAGGTTGATTAAGCATTTCTCTATGAGAGTCACTCATTTTCAGAATTTTTGTCTGAATAGGCCTATCTTTGCTATGTTTATTGATTTCAGAGCTACTGTATATAGAACTGAATAACATTTTTCAAATTCTTTAGTAATAGTTTGTGGATCATTCACTAATTTGTTCTCCTGTAAGATCTCTTTTACCTGTCTGTCTGTTCTTCTCCTCTGAAGTTGATAAGATAATATTTTTCTGGATTTATTTGCTTGGGCATAACATTGTGCTCTGGTTCTAAGAATAGTATTTTTCATTTTTCCATTCATTCATTATTTATTTATTTATTTAAAATTGGTGACCAGGAAAAGCACGCTGAGCTGAGGCTCATTTCCAGGTGTGACCCGGCTACATGTAGTACAAGGTGGTAGACAGAGAAATACAAATACAGCGATTATCAAGTAACAGAAGAGTGATACATTATGGTACATTTACATGGAGTTTGGTGGAGAGGTTACGTTTTAGAATTAACAGCAGGGTTGAGAAAAGAATTACTTCATTTCATTTCTAGACCATTTATAACCTTAAATTTTAGGTGCATGTATTTACATATTTACAGTAGTGGATTTATCAAAAAATTTAGTTTTTGGGGAGAGGTGCGGTGGGGGTGATTTAGCAGTAAGAGCCGGCATGAGGAGTTTATTTTTATTACCTGGTGAGGCTATTTAGGGTAGCGCTAGGACCATATAAGGAGGGCTTGGGTGTACAGCTGTGGCAGGGTGGGAGGGAGAAGCCTAAGGAGCTGTTTGAAGGCTGCTAGGGAGGGGGCCAGGTGAAGGTTAGGAGGGAGATTGTTCCATAGGAGAGGGAGCCAGTAGGAAAAGGCAGCTTGCCCTGAGGCTGACAGGGGGGGCGTGAGAGGTGGAAGGTACATGCATGTCTGTGGTGAAGTGAGCAGCCAGAGGGATTGGCTTGAGAGAGGTGGGAGGCTAGGTAGAGGGGAAAGGAGCCAAGCCAATATTTCACTATGAGTGAGGCACTGTGGGTGGTCCACATTTGTGAGAGTGGCATTAGAGATAGAGTTGTGAACAGTTTGCAGTGATGAGTGAGTGGGGGGAGGCAGTGGTGAAGCGCATGAAGGAGTTTAGCAGGACATCGAGTTTTGCAAGGGAGGAGGAAGGAGCTGTGCCATAAATGACATCCACGTAGTCCAGTATTGGTAGGATGGTTTTACGTATGAGTTCACTCCAAGTAGGGAGGGGGAGGCAGTCTTTGTGGTGGTAGAGGATGGCAAGTTTGGGCCGGAGTTTGGTGCAGACAGCATCGACGTGGGTGGAGAAGTTGAGGTTTGTGTCCAGCTAGACTCCCAAGTACTTGAAGGTGGGTACAAACTCTAGGAGAATTTCATCCAGGGTGGAGATCGAGGGTAGGGGCAGGCAGGGAGGCAAGTTTTTGTCTAGTGCCAAAAACCAAGGAGACAGGTTTTTTTGCATTAAGTTTTAACTGATTTTTTTGGAGCCAGGCTTGTACTCAGTTGAAATCACTTTGGAGGTTTGGATGGACACTGGCATGGGAGTAGCCTCAGGTGTAGATAATGGTGCTGTCCACATATAGATGCAAGTTTGAGGTGAGACGGGCTGAGGGGAGGTCATTTATGAAAAGGGAGAAAAGGATGGGGCTGAGAATGAAGCCTTGGGGGACACCTATGAGGATGGGTAGAGGGTTGGAGATGGTGTCTCCGACTTGTACTTGCTGCATCCTGTTTTGGAGGTAGGAATGGAACCAGTTTATGGCCTGTTTAGCAAGGCTGAAGGAGCTCAATTTGCCTAGCAATAGAGGGTGGGAGACTGAATCAAAGGCTTTAGCTAGGTTGAGGAAGATGGCAGTAGTGGTTTGCCCTGTGTCCATGGTGGAGAAAATAGAGTCGGTTACTCATAGTAAGGCGGTGGTGGTAGAATGGGATTTTCTGAACCCTGATTGAAAAGGGGAGAGGGAGCTGTTTGTGGAGAGGAAAGGAGACAGTTTTTATAGCATGAGAGATTCTTGGATTTTGGCTAGGGAAGGGAGGAGAGAGATGGGTCTGTAATTTCCTGTGAGGGAGGGGATGCCATCTTTATGGAGGGGTAGGATTTTGGCAAGTTTCCAGGCAGAGGGGACAGTGGCTCTGTCAATTGAGAGATTTAGTATGTGGGTTATAGGTGTGACTTTGGCTGCTGCGGAGATGTGGAGCAGGCTGGGTTGCAAGCCGTCTGGACTGGATTTTGACAGGTTTAGAGAGGTGAGGGAAGTGTAAACTTCCAGGGGTGTGAATGGGGAAAGTGGAAGCTGTGGTGAGAGGGTGGGGGGTTTGAGTGGGAGAGTGGGGGGCTGTGTCGGGCTTGGCACAGGAGATGAAGAAGGAGTTGAAGAGTTCAGAGACTATGGCAGGATCGGATGCTATTTTGCCATCAATGTTTAGGCTGGGGCTAGCTTGCTTGGAGCGTGGGTTGATAAAGGCGCCGGGGAGGCTTGGTGAGTGGTAAGTTGGGCCTTGAAATACTGGGCCTTTGATAGTCGAATGGCTTTTGTGCAGTTGTTTCTAAACATTTTGTAGGATAGGAGTTCCCTGGATGCAAAAGAGGTTTTGTTGTTTTAAATTGTTCCGCTTAATTACATCTTTTTCATGTTTAGTGTGTATGTATTTCATTTCTGCCCTTTTCATTTCTTTTTCCAGATTATCAGGTTTCTTTCTTCTTTCCTCATTCAGTACTAATTTATATTTAATAATATGCCCTCACATTGATGCTTTTAGAGTGTCCCATGTATTATTCAGTGTTGTATCTTTATTTCAGTTAAAAGACAAAAAGACCTCCACCTGCTCTTTAATATGTGTTGAAACATTTGATCTTTGTAAAGAAGGGGGGCCATTGATCATTTGGTACTGGGGGGGCATTTCTAAATCCATGAATAGTCTCATAGAATAATTCCCTCATAACTTCTATTATTTATTTTGGTGATGATGTTAAGTGATTCAAGTCAACCAGTCTATCCTGGAATAAGTTGGAAACCTATATGAGAAATTAACAAATTCCACATCATGAGTGTCATCATACCGACAGATATCGAAAAGATCCATAGCCTCCATTCTTTTAGTTATGACCTCCGTGGATTTCGACAGGGTCGGGTGGGAGCCAGATTTATCTTGAGTAGTTTTCAACATTGTATTAAAGTCACCCCCTACAATCGCTGGATGAGAAAATTGAGCAAGTGTGGTGAAAAATTCCACAAAAAAAGACCTGGTGCATCTTCATTTGGGCCATACAACCCTGCAGTTGTCAATCGCTGATTATTAAACTTAACAAGTAATATATATATATATATTATTGAGGTCTATAGATTTATTTAATACCTTAATTTTATGTTTCATAGCAAAATTAATTGTAGCCCCCCCCCCAGATTTTCTGTTTGAACCCATATGAAATGAGTCTCTTCCCCAGAATTTGCTAAACTTTTTTAAAGTGTGTCTCTGTCAAGTAAGTTTCTTGTAAAATCAATCAGTTTTAAGTTTTATTTTTTTTTTATATGAGAAACTATTCTTTTTCTTGTTATGGGGTTTTCAACCCCATTTATGTTCCATTCGGAACCTGTTACCCCATGAGGATCTAGTCTCACTAGTACATGCTTTTGTAACATCCAGACTGGATTACTGCAATGCCCTGTACCTAGGGCTATCCAGAGGTAACCTCTGCTGACTGCAGCTGGTGCAGAATGCAGTGGCAAGATTATTGATGGGTGTGCATAACTATGATCAAATCACACCAGTCCTCCGCAAACTGCACTGGCTACCTGTTAGGTGGAGGATTACCTTCAAGGTCAGGTTGCTGACCTATAAAGCCCTATATGAAGGGGAACCTGTCTACCTACAAGATCTCCTTGTGCCTCACTGCCCATCCCAGGCTCTCCATTCCACCAAGGGTTGTCTCCTGGATATTCCTAGGGCGAGGTTGCGCCACTCGGGTAATCAAGCATTCTTGGTGGCTGCACCTACCCTATGGAATCTACTATCTAAACAGCTATGGGAGGCATCCTTTGTGGATACCTTCAAAAAAGGTATAAAAACTTATTTATTTAACCAGGCTTTAAATTTTTAGATAATAGAGTTTACTGGGCTTGATTAGATAGTTTTATTTATTCTGTTTGATTGGATAATGGTGCTGATTTTAATTGTGTTTTTGCATATTTTTAGAATTGTTGTACTGTATTGATTGTGAAGCACTCCAAGTCTCCATAAAGGGGCATTATAGAAATAAAGTATATATCTATCTATCTACAATATTAAATCCACCCATCTAAATATTTTATTTGCTTTAAAATATAGAACCCCCTTATCTTTTTACAATCAAAAGGCACAGGGTTCATCTGATTCAAGTCTATTTCCTGAGTTTAGTATATAAATGTCTTCTTGTCTCCGGTATCTCTTCTTCTAAATTTCTCACCCCTACCCCTCTACCTACTGATATCCTAACCTGCCTATCTAATAATATCCTCCCCTTAATCCTATGGTCTATACTAAGGTAGACCCAAACATATTGTAATCCAAACAAAATGGTGTCCTGTGTTCCCAATCTGCAGCAGTGACTGAGTCCTATTATTTATAGAAAAACTTATTAACCATATCTCTTAAAAGTTAAATACTATCTCACATATTTCCTGGTGTCACTAAATTTCTTTCTCCCCTGTGAAGCAATAGTGTAGTGTAACATCAAAAATAAAAATATATTTCCTCGTCTCCCTTTCCCATCTCTTCCTCCACTTCTCCTTTTCCTTAGTTGCTTTCTTGAACTTCTTTTGCATTTTCCAATTTTCAGTAAATCTCAATTAAGTGTTTTTAATTATTCTCTCTTGCATTTGATAGTCATATTTTTATCATCCCCCAGACAAAATATGTTGTAAATATCCTTTTGCTTCTTGAGGGAAGTGTTCAATTTTAGCTGTTCCTCTGCAGAACATTTTCAATGTGGAAGGTGATGGTATAGGAAGGAGATTTGTTTTTCCCATAATATTTGTTTTACCTCTTTGAAGGCATTTATTTTTGTTTGTTTGTTTTGCAATTCTGGACCAATGTCTGGGAAAATCCCTGAACAGTTAAGTATTTTTTTTTCCTTCTCTCAAAACCCATTGCCTTTCTTGAAATTTGTGAAACTTCACATAAATCATTCTAGGGTATCTTACATTTGAGTTCCGGATGGCTGGTGACAT
The DNA here is from genome assembly GCA_016271365.2 of Neoceratodus forsteri. Lineage (NCBI taxonomy): Eukaryota > Metazoa > Chordata > Ceratodontiformes > Ceratodontidae > Neoceratodus > Neoceratodus forsteri. The sequence goes on from CM028129.1 coordinate 1,027,908,922, forward strand.
GTGAGTGCTCTCTTGCTCTATTTTACTCTCTGGGTATTTATTTCTCAATATTACTGTAAACCATTTCTTACAGAATTCCAAGATATTGTCTTTTTCTGACCCTTCTGGAAAACTTAAGGTTTTCAGATTACCTCTTCTGGAAATTCTAAATCTGTGGTCTTCTCCTGGATTCTCCCTAGTTCTTCATTATGATAATGTAGGTCTTTTTTTTAATTCCAGACATTGTACCTTCTGTATCTGAAGTGCATTTCTCATTCTCTGTAATTCTGTTGTTTAAGCCCTGAACTTCCCCTTTAATGCCTTTCATTTCTTCCTGAACACCTGTTCTTTTAACTTCTAATCTAAGAAATCCATTTGTAATCTCTTGCAAAATATAATTTGCAAAGTCGCTGGGGGACTCCCCAGGTTTTTCTGAGTTTTGATTAGGTTTTTTCTTTTCTTTTCTTTTTTTTTGTCTTTAGGTTTGGCCCCTAATTTTTCTGCCTCTTCTTTGGGAGTGTCTTTTCATTATCATTCTCTGTTATCTTTGGGGCAGGAGGGGGCTGAGATGATTAACTGAATGCCATTACCTGCAGAGGCTACTGATTTACTGCCTTCTGTGCTTTGCCCTTTGTAAAGTCTTCCATTTCAGAGCTCTGCTCCTGATATATTTCTGCTGGTGCATTTAATGCTTTGTTTGTTTCAGTCTCATTTTGTGTTCTTCTGCCACTTCAGGAGTCTCTGCTGTAATATGTATCTCCATACTATGGCATTCAGAATTACATGGTAATAGGGATTTAGAGAGATCCTTGTCTACATTATTCACTATTATCCCATTCTGATCCCTTGTCTCCTCAGAATTCTGCTATGCTGGGTTCCGTGTTCCAGTCCCTAGTTAAAGCAGGCCCACCAACTTCCCCCTTAGATTTTTGTTTGCCCATTTCTGGCTGTATAATAACATAATTTTCTTCCTCCTTATCTATTTCATCCGCACTTGAGTCTGTCTGCCTTACAAGGTTTGCTGCTCCTCTGTTCACTTCTTGAGTCCCCAGTCTCAATGCCACTTTCTGATACACTGCGAGAGCGACATTCTCTTCCAGCAGTCCTATCACACCCATTTAATTTGGAGGCACAACCAGCTAGGGTGTTTTTTTTATTTTCTTCAGACCAGTTTTTGTTTGCATGTACCAATGATATCACACCAGAGCTTGTTTTAGTATTGTCTCCTGTATTCCCAGATTTGTATTGGGTTTGCATGTCAGGAGGATTTTTGAACACTTCTGCTTTTTTGACATCCAGGACCCTACCCCGACCTTTCCCTTGTGGCCTGAATGGGTGAACAAATACTCCTGCTTCTGCATCAGACATACCTCTTTTGGGTGAATTGGGAGCACTGCATGTTTAATGATTATTTCCTCCCAGGTGAGTTCTTTGTTGAGTCATCCACAAAACATGTCCTTATCTCATGAATATTTTCTGGTCTGTTACTCAGTGCCTCCGTAAATGTTCAGTAAGCAAGAAGAACGTTTCTACTTACAGTTTACTGTTTGCATTAAAGGGAGAATTACATTTAAAAAGGAAAGATTTCTCACTCAAGTGATATGCTTTCTGTGTTAGAGCTCTGTGCTGCAGCCATTCAGCTCTGAGATGCCATCTTGGTCCTGCCTCCATTGTTTTGATAGAATTTCTTGAATCAAATAGGCTGCAAGACCAAAGGCAGCATGGATTCATGAGGTGTGAGGAAATGCCAGATTAATCTGGTTGATTTCTCTGACTCAGAGATCAGGGAAATAGATTCGTGGAGTGCAGTGGATGTGGCCTATTTGGACTATAGCAAGACCTTCCATGACTGATTTAGAAATAGAGCAGCCCTGGGGTGGTATCCAAAGTTATGAATTGGTTTAGAAATTGATTAATGGATAGGTGACAGAGGGTGATGATTAACAGTACTCACTCTAAGGATAGAAGAGTGATGAGCAGGGTGCCACAGGGCTCAGTACTGGAACCAGTTCTCTTCACTGTATTCATAAGTGACATTGCAGATGAACTGGAAGGGAAGGTATGCTTTCTGGTAGATGATACCAAAATCTCTAATAGGATGGACAATCAGGATGGGGTGGAAAGAATGCTTAGGAATCTTGGGAAACTTGAGGAGAGGTCAAAAACATGGCAGTTTGGGTTCAGCACTAACAATTATGCACCTAGGGCATAGGAACCCAGTAACTGAATATAGGGTGGGGAGGTGGGTACTGTCAGTCACTAAGCAGGAAATGGACCTTGATGTTATTAGATCTGATTACCTCAAAGTAACAGGACAGTGTGACAAAGCAGTGAGTAGGGCTAGTACAATGCTGGGATGCATTAAGAGAGGTATACAGTATCTCTGGCAGGAGGAGAGAGGTGATGTTGCTACTGTATTGCCCACTGGTGAGACACCACCTGCAGCGTTGTGTCCAGTTTGGAGGCTGCTTCTCAGAAAGGACATAGAGTGAAGCTAGTCCAGTGGAGCATGGCTAAAATGGTGCAGGGATTGCACCAAAAGGCATACAGGGATGGACTGAGGGGATCTCAACATGTACACACTGGAAGAGAGGAGAGGTAGAAGGGACATGATAGAGACCTATAAGTACCACATGGAAGTGAGCAGGATGCAGGATGGGAGTATTTTTTAAAGGAGAAAGCACCAGGACCAAAGGGTATACAATGAGGCTGAGGAGGGAAGTTAAAGAGGGATGTGAGGAAGTTATATTTCACTGAAAGAGTGGTAGATGCCTGGAATAGACTGCCAGTGGAAATGGTGGAGGCAAAAACAGTAGTGGGCTTCAAGCATGTTTGGGACAGACATAAGTGAATATTAGTGACTAGGCATGGAGAAGGAAGGGCTGTATATGACCAATTAGGGTCTGTGGAGTCAAAACTAGGGAGGGACCTTCTTGGCAGACTGGGTTATGCCAAGCAGTTCTTTACTTTTTTTCTTGTTATGAAGGTTTTTATCCTCACAAACAGAACAGGCAGCAATCAGCCCTGTCACTGTGAGTCTCAGCTGTCCCTGACCTCTGCCACTCAGGGGCCAATTCCCTTGTATTTCTACCCCCTGAGGTGAGACCAGGGAGGGAAGGGCTGTCCCCCTACCTCCGGAGCACATGTATACAGAGAGCAGCTGGCTGGATGGCAGAGTGGGCTGTGAATGCACAGGCAGGGTTTTATGAATCCCTTCCCTATGTTTTTCCTGATTTATCCCTCTCCCGTTGTTGGGGTGAGCATGTTGGTGCATGCATGTAGAAGCATGCATGTCGACATATGTGTGAAGAGTCATTGCAGTCAAACAACTCTCTTCCTTCATGCTGTTCCCTAACCATCCTACCACCAGGCCTTCACCTGAAGGCATTCACACAGTGAAGTTGATAACCCTCCCTCCCTGGGGCAGGAGAGCTGCCCACTGGATGCTCTATCCTCTCCCCCGGCCAACCCCTAGCAACCCAGGATAGCTTCCAATCCTGGGTTGTGAGCATGGTGAGGAATAGTGCTACTACCATGCCAGTGGGTCAAGTAAGCAGTCTTTTTCTGCAGACTAATTCTATGTTTCTATATTTTCTGTGACATCCATTCCTGGATCTCAGCCAAGAATCCATTCAGCACATCAACCGAACCTAGCATCCCTGGTGCAAATGACCAGTTGAGCTAGGTGTCATCTGTACAGCGGTGAAACCCATGTCCATATTGCCTAATGATCCTCCCTGTGACAACATGTACACCAGAAACAACATGGATGAAAGGACCAAACCCTGGGGTACACCACAGGGAAGTGCCACCAGGGGTGAAGAGAACCTTCTCAATACCACATTCAGTGTCATGTCCCTGCGGTAGGAAACAAGCTAGCACATGACTTTCATGGTGATACCCACAAACTCCCTAACCCAGTCCAATAACAGCCCACAGTGCACAGCATCATAGGCTGAGGAGAGATCAAGGAGAATGAGAACTGACCACTCTCCTCTATCTCTCACCATGAGCAGTTCATTATGTCCCCTAACCAATGTGGTTTTTGCGCTATGCTTGAACCTAAACCAGACTGGAGAGGCCCATACAATAGATGTGAAAGGCAATGAGGTGTGCCTCGAGCTGTTGCACAACCATGAAACAGTTACCTACCAGTAACAGTTTAAAGTTAAAGAGGAGTATACAAGGGCAGTCGAGCTGGTGCTGAGAGGGGCTGCCAGCCCTGAACATATACAAAGCAAAAGATACTTGGCACTCAGGAATAGTGTAAGGCATCCAATAGCAAAGTTGCAAAAATCTAATTTATTGTGGCTGCTTTGCCCACAAATACATCCTACTACCCCAGGATGTTCCTGAGTGCTGAGTATCTTTTGCATTACTTATCAGTAACAGTAGATGTTCATGAGAATCTCCTCCATTGGACCACACCTCTGGAACAGTAAGCCATTGGTGTCAGGACCTCCTGGAAACTTTTGCCTAATAAGGGCCACCCATCATGATGTGCATGCAATGCCTATAAAACATGGGCTTCCCCCCCTCACTCCTCAGTCCCCTACTAAAGATAAACTCATAGGGCCACTTACTGAAAGGAATAAGGAGACCTCACGGGGACCAAGCACACAAGAAGAGTCAGGGACTGGTGACAAAAGACACAAAAGCAGAAATACTCATACTTCATACAAAGGCAGTGGGGCAGCCTGCCAGCTGGTACCTCAGAAAAGGGGAAAGGAAGGATGGAGGGTGTGCTGTAGCCCAATGGAGGAGAGAGTCTCAAAGATCTACTTTTACTGATAGATAACATCTATCTTTATTGAGGATATCTCCTCCACTGCGCCAAACCTTTGAACCAATTTCCCAAGCAGTATAAAGCACCCAGGGAGGCTAGGAAGTCCAATAAATGATGAGACCTTGCAGGACAGCAAGACCAAAACCAGCACATCTGTGGCAGGTAATGTTCAGACTGCAAGGCTTTGTAAAAGTGTGGACAGTGATCCATGTGACAGCAGCACAAATGTCAGCAGTAGACACACACTGGAAATAGGAACAGAAGTGGCCATACCATGAGAAGAGTGGCCATGCACAGCCCCAGGGAGTTTTGTACCTCTGATTACAAAATGTGATACTTTTAACCAGTCATTAGGACTGGTACTGCTTAGTCACTGAACTGCCCTCTGCTGGGGCGACTGAGACAAACAGCTGCAAGGACATTCTACAGTCCTTTGTGCATTCCAGATAGCAGCATAGAGGTATGTGCATATCCATGTTAAGGTATAGTTCCTCCCCCTTGTTGGTGGGCTCAGGATAATACACTGGTAGGTAAATAGTCTGATTCAAGGTGAAGTCACACACCACCTTAAGTGAAAAATAAAGCAATCCTTGCCTTATGATAAATAAGGATAAGGAGGATAAGGAGGCAGTATAGCATAGTGGTTAAGAGCACTGAGCTATAAGCCTGGAGACCTGCGTTTGAATTCCATCAGTTCCCACTTGCATACTGTGTGACCCTGAGCAAGTCAATTAACTTCCTTGTGCTCCTAGGTTGCACCAGGAAACAAGCTCTGGCTTAGTGTGTCTTTTCTGGTTAAACAATTTCCTCTTCCCCTTTCCTTTCCTTAAACCCAGTGATGGTAGGTGCATATAAGAGCCTGAAGCTCAGAAATCCATCTGGCTAAAGTGATAGCAACCAGAAAAAGAGCCTTCCACAGAAAGCAGTGCAGCTCAAAAGTTGCAGGGGGCTCAAAAGGAGCCAAAGTCAGCTTTTCAATGATAAAATTAAGGTCCCATGGTGGAAATAGTTTACAAATTGTGAGAAACATGTGCAAAATACCTTTCAGTGGAGCCAGCTCCATGGTGCCAAGCAATGGGGGATTGCTCTGGCATGTTTGTGACCTGGGGTTCATGCTCAGCAACCAGGACATCAGAAGTGGAGGCCAGCAGGAATGGTGAAGAGCACCAGATGGATGCTGTCCACCCAGGGTGTGAAACAATTGCAGCAACTCTCTTCAATGGCTTATGGTAATGGATGGTGGATGGTGGCAGTACCAGTGATAGTGTGGGTGATCAGAGACTGTCAGGCATCCCACCGGCCATGCACATGCATCCAATGGGGATGAGCAGGGAGAGTGGGAACAGAACACGGAAAATCCCACACCAGTATACCAAATGATGGCTTCTCTGCCCCTCCCCACACCTGGACCCCTGCTATGATGCACTCGGAAGCTGCACCCCCTCTGGGCACCATGCAATGTTCCTCCACTAGGCCGCAGAATGGCCCTTGGTAAGGATAAGCTGGTAAAATGGAGAGGGATTGTTAAGGAGCTCTCAGGTACTGTTCTGTAATTATGGCCAGGAGAGGCCCCCAGCAGGAATAATCTGGCCCTTTAGGTGGTCAGAGGTCTGGATAAGTTACATGGCCCAACAAACTGTTGTCAGAAGTGGTGAGTCTGGTAGTTATAAGAGGTGGCTCTAGGGAACCTGAAGGAGAGGGATTCCAGTGGGCATGGTAGGCACAAAACAAATACCCTTTAATAAGGGACAGAACACATCTAGATGTGCCACCTTGTGTCCATCATTAGGTGCATGGAAAGCTGATTTTAGAGCCATATGCCTCTTAAAAGATAGGTATTGCAGAGTGGAGTCTAACGCAGACAGGACATAGACAAGTACATTATTAACTGGACATATAAAAGTGTCCTCACAGTGAGAAGCATACCACAAACTGCTTCCACTTTAGGGAATAGCTATGTCTGGTGAATGGCATCCTAGCTGCCAGCAAGACATTAACCACTGGGGGGACACCCTGAAACATGCAACGACTATGTCCTCAGGAGTTAAGCATGTACTGTAGATGGAGGTACCTGAGGTTCAGGTGGACCAGGTCCTCCTTCCCTGGGACAGTACACACCAACTTGGGGGTAACTGAATTGGTAGTTCCACTGTCAGAAGCTGTAAAAGTGGAAACCATATCTGGTGAGGTCAGAGGAGGGCGAGCAGTATCAGGGTAGCTCCATCGCCAGCAACTTTAGAAGAAACCTTCCCCTCCAGGAGAAGGAAAACATGTCTTCACAAAAAAACTCCAGGTTCTGGAGAGATTGAGCAGAAATATAACAGTTTGGTGTTATGTGGGAATGCAAAAAAGTTCTAGCTCTAGATGACCCCATCTTATGAAAAGGTTATTTACCATGGTGATTACTAGTTTCCACTCATGAAACCAAGACTGGGACTGCCTTATCCTAGCTATTAAGATGTTTTTGACTCCTGAAAGAAAAATGGTTGTCAATTGTAGGCTGTGAGAGGGTTCCCATTGCCACACTCTCATTGTTTTCCTACACAGAAGATATAAGTGAGTTCCCTCTTACTTGTTGATACAAAGCATCACACTGATGTTGTCTGTTTGTACCAACAAGGGACCTGGAGAGAGATGCACTTCAAAGTGGAGTACAAGATGAACAGCCATATTCTGCACAACATTGATGTGGAGACCTGAATCCAAATCTGTCCACAATCCATGGGTCTGGTTGAGGTCCTGACAAGCATCCAATTCCCTCCCAGGAGGCATCTGTCATGAGGATGTGTTCCAGAATTGGGGAAAAGAAAAGGACCCCTAAAGCAAGATCAGTAGCTCCATCTACCACAAGACAACATTTCTCAGTAGGGTTATGACAAAATCATACATTTCAACTCATCCAACAGTTGGACCCATTGCCCTTAAGAATCCATTGCGAGATTCCCATATGCAATTGTGCCAATCAAATGTCACAGTGGCAGTTACCATAAGTCCCAGGAGGCAGTGCATAGTCCTGAGGACTCATACTGACTGCTGTGCATTAGTCAGGCTTGAGCAGTCAGGGTCTCTGCTCTATCATGGCAGAAATGCAATGCCTATCACAGTGTCTGGTACTGCTCCGCTATATTGGAGGTACTGGCATGGAGTAAGAACAGATTTAAGTGATTGTGTCTGAAATATTGAGCACAGAACCACTTCTCTTGAAGAACCCTGCAGAAACCATTCACACAGATAGGGGAAAAATTAAGGCCTGCCCTCTAGAGGGCTGTTGTCACAACTGCAAAGCATTTAGTAAATACCCATTGTGCCAAGGATAAGCCAAAGGGCAAGACTTGGAACTGATAATGGCAGTCCTCCAGGGTGGGCCTGATGTTTTGCAAGTGGCATCGTCTGACTTTGATATAAAGATAAGCATCCTTCATATCCAGTAGTGCTGTGTGGCATGCAGAATTCTGCCAGCAGAATGGCCATTCTGCTGGTGGAATTTCTGTTGGAATTTTGCCAGTTCTTCAGCAGAATTCTGCCTACTGTGATCCATGGAATAATATTCAGCAGAAAAGCAATATTTCTGCAGAAAATTATTCCACAACAATTTCTGTGAAAAATTTATTAGTTATTTTCTACTTCGGAATTCCACCATTCTGTTTGTGGCAAAATTTAGTGGAATTTTTTCATTCTGCTGGAATTTGAATATTCCACACAGCACTAATATCCAGGTCACAAGGCCAGTCCCTGGTTTGCAAATCATATCTGATTAACTTTTTCTGGGCTCTGAGGTCCAAAACAGGATGTACAACCCCTGTAACTTTTGGGATCAGAAAGTACTTTAAATAAAACCCATTGTTCCTTTCTTTGGGAGGAACTAGTTCTATGACCTTTTTCTGAAGCAGAGACTGAACCTCTTTTCTTCAGATGGATAGATGCCCAGAGGGTTGTGAGAATGGGGTAGAGGATGCACTGGAGGATTGGAGAGCAGTTTCAGTGCATGACCTTTTTCCATTATTTCCAGAACCCTTTCATCTTTGGTGCTCTCCCTCCATTGATGTAGGTGGAAGGAGATCCTTCACCACCCACATGTACCCCTGGTGATGGCTGTAGGGGGGACCTGGGGAGTCAGCAGGTATCAAGGTAGCAGGGGTGCCTACATTGGAACCCCTGTGGACCTCTTAGTGGCCACCCAGGTCAGCAAGGCCCACTGGGAGGACCACCAACTCAGCCACGGTAGGTCTGATGTTAGCTCTGGCTGCCACTGCTAGCAGGCTTCCAAAAGGCACCCCTACCAAAACCCCTGTAAATGCTCTGCAGAGTCTGAGACTTCATGGATCATAATCAGTTTCAAAGACTGTATGTCTTATTCACATCATGGCTGAACATCTTGGTGCCTCTAAATGGGGCATTATGCACAGCCTGTTGCACATCTGAAGCAAATCCTGTTCCTCTGAGCCAGGAATATCTTATGAGGCATACACAGTGCCAGAGGCAGTTGATCTGGCCACAGCATCTGATGTATCATCTGCTGATCTTAGTAAATGTTTATCTATATCCAGGCCAGCAGAAGCAGTCTTACTCAATTCTGACTTTGTAGGGCTATCTGGCAAAGTCTGAGTTGTAGCCAGTGCTGACTTCTGGAGACCATTCTTGTTCTTGATCATATAGGCCTGGTTATTTGCAATTCAAAGACCCACAGTGGAAGAGGCATACATTTTCTTCCCCATTTCATCCTATTTTCTAGACACCTTATCAGAAGGCAGAGTGCTCATCACTCTAGGAGCCCTACAGAGATCAAGGGCAGCCATAATAACCGCAGAGCCAGTCTCAGTCTGAGCAGTATAATAAGGATTAACAAACAGAGCAAGATACTCCTTGTCAGCCTTCCTGGGACTGATGGCGGAGTAGCAGGTCTATATCAGGCAGCAAAAGTAGTATCATTCAATGCAAAAATAGAGGAGATATCCTCAATGAAGATCTTCTCAATAACCTTTTCCTGAAAAATAGTAATTTAGAGACTGGTTAGTAATTTGTTAAGATGCCCAGGTCAGGCGATTCTTTTTTTCCAATAAAGAACACCAGACAATCTCAGTAATAACAATAGGACCAACTGCCTGACATAGGTCACAAGTAGTCATGTCAGGCCTGGATCCACTCAACAAAATGTTGACCACAACTCAGAGATCACCCCACTTCATTCTTCCTTCATCACTGGCCTGAACTCTTCCCATGACCACTGAATGTTTTTGGGATACACAGGCTCAGTCCTGCTGAACTGTGATGGCCCACTTGATGAGATCCAGGCCCAAACAGAGGACACCTTGTCTATTAAGAATTGTGCAAACTCCTCACATTTAGCAGGGACAAAATAATCCTCATGGACTCCAGATAGTTTGGGTGGAGAAGCCCGTTCACAGTCTGAAAAATCTGAGCTGGTCAATTTTTCCCAGCAGCAATCTCTCTAGACAGAAAACCTTATTTTGGGTGTTTGTCCTTTGATATTATGGTGAATAGTCAAAGTCAGTCTGTCTTCTTGGGCTCTGGATCTATTCCAATAATGCTTCAACCTCTGGCCCTTTGCCTTCATCTCCTTCAGCTTGCCCACATATCACAACTAACCAAAGCTTGAAACCAGCAGGTGTACACAAATATGAGTGGGTGCTACAATATCAAAAGTCACCACAGTGGCCCTGTTGTTGGCCACCATAGCTTTCTCTAGTCTTATGGTGCATTTCACCATCATACCAGAGGTATTCAGCACCACCAAGAATCATTCTGGCTGTATCCTTTTCAAAGGGAAGTAGTAGACCATGTCCACAGCAGTGGACTACAGGTTGGGGTCATTAAGGAGAACCTGATGGTTCAGTGGTCCAACCAAGTGAGTGAATCATTCTCAAGATCCTTTAACTGGAGCCCCAGAGAAAATATTAAGTCCAAAGCATGGCCGTGTTGATGGGTCACAGAAGTAACCACTTGTGTGAACACTAGAGAGCCATACCTCGGAGGAAATCTTGACTAAAGCTCAAGAGTTTTTTATTCACCCCAGAATAAGCCATCTAAGTGACTCCAACATCCTGTCAGTGATGAAATCTGCAATTTCCTGTAGAAAATCCCCCTCAAGCACCAGAGGCCAGTACACCCCAAGCATTCTGTAGCCTGCATCTTGTCCTTCATGCACAGTCACATTCAAACAATGAGGTATCTCCCACTGGGTGCACCACCAAGTTCCTCTCAGATTTAAAAGAGATGTCCACCCCCACCGTGATCCTTATTTGGGCAGTACACCAATGAGAATTCAACTGGGATGGCTAACTCCAATAGTATGTCAGTGTCATCACCAAGCCAGATCTCTGTGATGCAAGCCAGGTCAACAAAGAACTCAAAAATAAAATATCATTCGTATTCCTCATCAAGCTGGCATTCCATAACACCATCCAAGAAGATGAGTAAAGACTGCCAACCCCTCAGCTACCTGACCACTTGGTCCAGTGGGATCTTTGCACATGGTAACTAAACATGTCTGGTCTCTCTCAAGTTCCAGTTTCACACCAGGGCATCTCTTGGTCCTAACTATCCCAACAGCACCCTCCCCAACAGCTCTCCCCAAGTCCACCACTCCACCTCTGTTCCTCCTATTGATCCCCACCTCCATGCACAAATGATACACAGCATTCATTGGAGGAAGGTCAGAAGGAGTGAAAATCCTGGAGAAGGGATGAGGAGTAGAAAGGTCTACTGTTTTAGACATATCCATGATGCTACACTATTATTGTTTAGCTGTTGGAAATAAACATTGAAACAACCCAATCCACTCCACCACCACCTTCATACAAACAAACACCACTCATACTAAACAGCTCCTTCAATACACACACCCAAACAAACTTATAGACACAGTTAGCATTTCAGTTGCTCACTACAATAAGAAACCTTGGATTCATGCCCATATTGACAATAGCATGAAATTCCAGTGTTGTTTATAATAATACTAGATGTGAGGTGAAGTAAAATTGTAAATTGATATGGAAAGAGCTTAACGGAAAGAGCAAATTAATTTCCTTTGAAACCTTACATGACATTATCCCAGTTAACTTGTTTTGTTGCAGGATGCTGAAGCAATGTTTTGAATCGACTGTTAGCCGCATGAAATCCTCCAGCTGTAAATGGTAGAAGAACTGGAAATCTTAATTGGTTTATCTTTAAAAAATTCTTATCTACAGTAAGCTGTACTGTCATATTGTATTCTGAGTAATCATAAAGACTTTAGAGAATCCATAATCTTTTAATGGGAAAGGAAACTATGAATTAAAAACAGGAAAACAGTGGGAGAGGTTAATAGCTTTGGCTAACAAGATCTATACTTTGTCCAAAAATAAATGGATTCAGAAAAATATTGATCAGGTTTACCTACACCCAGTTACACTTAACCAGATTAATCTTGCTAGTAATCCTTTAATAACAGCATAGATGTGGCCACTGGCCTACACAAAGATTTTTCTAATAATTTATGGGGTTGAAATGGTGTGTTAGCTCGGCCAGATTGAGTTCTTATATGCTGAAAGTACAGATATCATTCATCTCATCTGTCTTTTTAATTAATAATGTAGTTTTCTCTGTTTTAAATCAAATACAGAAGAGACTGTGTTCTCATTTTTAAATAATGTTATATTAAATAAAATACAGAAGAGCGTGTTCTCATTATGTACAATAGCTACAAAAAGATTGATTCTTGAATTCTGGAAGAGCCAAGAGCTCCCAGAGTTTAATGCTGTGAAATAGTGGCCCTATATAAAAGAAAGTTTGCTTTATGAGAAGCTTTGATATACAGTAATATCGAAGTGAATGAGTATATAATGGGTTCCTGTTGGAAAGAAACTGTCTCTCTCCTCCCACCCCCACTTTGCTTATCATTACTGTATTACTGCTGTCCTTTCCCCTTGTTTTTTTCTTTGTTGTTCTTGATTCTGTTTTTGTACAAAATGTGTTGATGATATTTGTTGTATTACTTTTGTTTAATTCTCTGTCTGTACAATATTGTGTAATAAAATATTTGGGAAAAATATTAATGAGATTCCATCTCATTTACATGTGCACCTGGGGTGTATGTGTGCTCCTGCACAAAAAGTGAGGATTCCAATATGAGAAGTTTGATGTACTTCTGCATTAACCCCACTGTGTATACAAAAACTTTGTTTGCATAGGTGGAAAGGATTTTAATATTCTACCCTATTTGACTTTTATTTGGTTTTAGGATAACTGAAATTTAAGTACAAGATTTGTGTTACATACACACATGCAGTGCATTCTGATGTATCTTGGTGGTCATTTGTAACTGAATGTGCTACCCTGCCACTCCCCCGACACTGTAAGTTGCATTCTAACACCCTTCCTAGAGTCCCCACAGTCCAACATGTTGCCCCAAACTCCCCCTCTCCCATAGCCAAACCAGCCACTCCTGAGAGAGGCCCTCAGTCCACCCTCCAGCCCTGCAAGTTCTCCCTAAACCCTGGCCCCCTCCCTAGAATCTGAAGCCCTCCTCCCAGCACAGCAAACTGCACCCTAGCTCCTGCCCTCAGAATACATGGTCCTAACCCAGCTCAGCAAGTTGAACCCTAGCCCCCCAGCCTAAAATCTCAAGCCTATCCCAGCAAGGTGACCCTCTCAGCCCTCTCAGCTTGATTGAATGATTAAAGACTGGTAGCATCCCTCACTAGAACATTTTGCACTGACCTCTGAACAGTTTAGAATGCCAAACTCTAAACAGCCCCAGAACCACTGACAATACCACACACACATATCCTACTCCACAACTCCTGAACCCGCCTCTTGCAACAGAAGCATATTTATTTTATTTGTATTTACTAGAATTTTGGGAATCAGCTGAGCTAGCTGAGACGTTAACGTCCCTTTTTCAGGGGTGACCTGGAAAGTGCAGAACATAGACAATTTATTTATTATTGTTTTATTTATTCAATCTTGGGTTAATACCTTTGAACACAAGAGAACACCAAGAAAAAGGAGCTGCTGTTATAGCTATACTTCTCTACTGGGACTAAAGAGCTAGAACTCTACTACTGGGACCTGCAATTTAGGATAAAACAAAACAAAACATAACAAAAAAAAGTTAGTGTGTTTGTCTGAGTTGACAGAAGTGAATTGTTATCTGTTCAGTTATCTAGGTGTTTGTCTCAGGTGGCTGAAGGGAATTGTTATGTGTGCAATTAACTAAGGGTAGAAAAAGCTGTAAAGTAGGGGGAGTGGCTTAGCTAGAAGGAAGTCAAGTTAAAGCCAGATTTAAAACTGCCCTAGATAGCTTCTGCCAGAGAACAGGCAGAGAACACCAAGAAGAAGGAGCTGTTGTTATAACTATACTTCCCTACTGGGACTATATTGTCCTCCTTCCCTCCCCTCCACCCTAAGCCAGCTCTACTTTTACAGGCACAGGATTTGACTGACAAAAGGAACTTCTGTTTGGGAGCAGAAAGTGAGTGATCACATAGCCACAAAAGACTCACCATCCTAGAAGGAAAAGAGTAGCTCTCCATCCACCCCCCCCACCTGCTGGAGGTCTGACTCTGAGCAAGTAAGGAGACTACAGAGAAATATAGGAACTTCTTGTCTCAGAACAAGAAGATCAGGAGCGTAAAGGGCACAGAGGCAGTAAGTAAGTAGGGAGAAAAATAAATAAACAGAGGAAAGAGTAAGTATTCCAAACAACAGTTAAGGGGCCAGAAACAAGATATGATGGGAGTGGTGCAGTGCAGTGACTGTGGAGCAGCAGTCTTCTGGGAGATGTTCTGGAGAACGTGGTGTTGTCCCATCTGCAGGCACCTCTCTGGGCTGAGGGAGGATGTTGCTCATCTCCAGGCTGAGTTGGCCAGGATTTGGGGGACCTCCTCTCACACCCAGGGACCACCAGGGACACTGCTGTTGCCTCAGAGGTTGCCAAGAAAGATGACCAATTGAACCACAGTGGGCTCAGGGAGGGTGAGAGTGGTGGAACAGAGGCACATCCCTCTAGTTGTACCTCTCCACAATTCATATGCCATTCTGGCAAAGTGTGGTTCCTCTATGGAGGCACCCACAGTGGAGACCAAGGAGGATGCTGGGAATCTCAACAAAGAAGATCCACAGGGGGGTGGCATGGGACCCCAAAGGGGAAGGAAACAACTCCTGGTGGAGGACTCCACTGTTAGGGGGCAGAACTGGGGGAGGAAATGGAGATGGAGCGAATCCTTAGGATAGCTGGAGCAGCTGCACTGGGGAGGGAGCTGGATGTAATTGTCCACCTAGGAACAAATTACCTGGCTGAGAAAGGGATCAGAGCAGTGCAGGAAGAGTTTGTGGAGTTGGGGAGGGGCCTTAGACAAGTAGCACACTCCGTAATCTTTTCGGAGGTGCTGCCTGCCTATGGAGTAGGAGAGGCTAGGGTGCTCCACACCATGGGATTCAATCAGTGGTTGAAAAACTGGTGTAGAGCTCAGGGATTTGGCTTCATTGGGGACTGGGGTCCACCTGGAGTGACACAGCCCTATACTGGTGTGATGGTCTGCATCTGCCCTTGAGGGGAAAGAAGATCCTAGGTGATAGGTTTGAATGCTTCATTGGCAAGCATTTAAACTAGCCAAAGGGGGAGGCACTGGAAAGGAACCGGGAAATCCTAGCCCCCAAAAAAAGTCAGGGTAGTAAGTGATGTAAACACCAAGATAGATATGTCAATAGGGAGAAGGGTGGGGTAAATGGAGAAAATGACAAAGGCAATAAGGACAAAGATGGAGCAAAATATATGCCAAGGACAGGTTTCATCTTGCCCCATTAGGGAGGAAAGTCCTTAAACAGGGGATGGCTGACTACATACAAGAAAGGTGGGGTTTAAACTTGTAAGTGGGGGAAGGGATAAGGGAGGGGCTGACCAGAAGCCCTCCCCTCCAGATGAGGGGAGTAGCCTTCAAGCCCAAGGGGGGAGGGGGGAAACAGACTGGAGGTGGAGGTTTCAGGAGGAGCAGGGGGAGGATGGAAGTATAGGAAATCTGGGTGGGGTTCAACAAAGAGTATCAGGGATAAGGGGTGGGGGTTAGTGTTAGTAAATGCCAGGAGCTTGGGAAACAAGTTGCCAGGAGTTCCAGGCCATGCTGTTCGAGGGGGTGGATGTGGCGGCATCACGGAAACATGGGCCAACAAAACCATGACTGGGACCTAAATGTGCAGGGGCTACACTATGCTTAGGAAGGATAGAAAGGAGGGCAGAGGGGTGGAGTGGCTGTGTTCATTAGAGATGACATAGAAATTGCTATGGTAGAAGAGGCAGAGGGAAACGTGGAGGCCTTATGGGTCACCTTACAATCCCCAGCAGGAGATAAGGTCAAGCTGGGAGTAGCATATAGGCCCCCAGGATGAGTGATGTTCTAGAGGATGGTTTGCTGGACAACATCATTGCCCAGTGTGGTCCAAAGGGAAGGAGTGGTGTTGATGGGGACCTTAATATGCCAGGTACAAACTGGGAACCATGTCCTCTAAGGTGGCCAAGGAGCAGAGGCTGCTGGATGGCTTCCAGGATGTGTTCTTAACACAGCATGTGATGGAGCCCACAAGGGAGGGCATGTCCTGGATGTGGTTCTGGCAGATGGGGATCTGGTAAGGGACATGGTTGTACAGGACCCCTGACTGGGAGTGACCACAATACTGTCTGGTTTCAAATAAGCATTGGGGAGTGGGGTGAGATCTAGGACACTGGCAGTGGACTTCAGGGGGGCAGACTTTATGGGCATGGGAAATATTCTCAAGGATCACTTGAAGGGGATTACCTCAACGACAAGTGTGGAAAGGAGATGGGAGGTCATAAAATGGGGACTTCATGAGGCAGTCAGGATCTGCGCTAAGTTGAAACGTAAGGGAGCAAGGTCACATAAACCATGCTGGTGGTCCAGTGAGGTACAGGTAGCAGTCAGAGAAAAGAAGGCAGCTTACAAAAAATATAAAACAACAAGAGGGGATAGGGATAAGGAAATGTACCAGCTTGCATCTAGAAAAGTCACCCGTATGGTGAGGGGAGCAAAGTCTAGTAAAGAGCAGCGGCTGGCACAGGGGATACATGGAGGAAGGGTTCTTCGGTACATTGGGAGGCGGAGAAAAACTAAGGGCCATATCAGCAGATTGAGATCAGAAGGAGGGTGGGTGGAAGAGGCGAGGGACCAGGCAGAGGTATTTAACGAGTACTTTGCCTCTGTGTTCACTAGGGAGGGAGATGGGATATCTACAAAGCAAGGCACAAAGGGGATAGAAGCGGCAGGGAGTGGGATCAGGGGAGCAACAGAAATGGAGCAAAAGGAAGGGATAGGTACCCCAGGGGTGTCACATCTGGATAAGGATAAAAAGACCAGTAAGGTGGAGGGGATGGATGATGCCATCCCTGCCAAAAGGGTGTGGTTAGCCCTCAAGGCCCTAAAGAAAGACAAATCTCCTGGGCCGGATGGCATTCATCCGAGAGTACTATGGGAATTGGCGGACATACTGGCTGCACCCCTGGCGGAGCTTTTCAGCAGGTCACTTGAGACAGGGAGGGTACCTAGGGATTGGTGAGAGGCACATGTGGTACCAATCCATAAAGGGGGGTCAAAGGAAGTACCAGGTAACTATAGACCCATCAGTTTGACCTCGGTGGTGGGAAAATTAATGGAGAGTATACTAAAGGAACGATTAGGGGTTTACTTGGAGGAGGTGGGGGGTCTGGATAGTTGGCAACATGGGTTTGTGCCAGGTAGATCATGTCAAACCAACCTTGTGGAGTTCTATGAATGGGTAACATCAGAACTGGACAGGGTAAGCCTGTGGATGTATTTTTCTTGGACTTCAGCATGCTTGACTCTGTCCCCACAATGGTCTGGTGGAGAAACTGATGGGGTTAGAGGAGGCCCTTTGATGGTCAGATGGATTGAAAACTGGATAGC
Organism: Neoceratodus forsteri; assembly: GCA_016271365.2. Taxonomy (NCBI): domain Eukaryota; kingdom Metazoa; phylum Chordata; order Ceratodontiformes; family Ceratodontidae; genus Neoceratodus; species Neoceratodus forsteri. The sequence continues at coordinate 1,027,926,622 of CM028129.1, forward strand.
TGGACGCACTTAAAGAGTAGTGGTCTGTGGGGAGCTCAACCCTAGAGAGGTTGGTAGTGGGTACCACAGGGCTCGGTCCTGGGTCCAATCCTGTTTAATGCATACATATCGGACATCAGGGATGGTATAGGTGTGAAATGAGTCTCTTCGCGGATGACTCCAAGATGGAGCAGTAGTTGAGGAGAAGAGGGAGGTTGGCCCTGCAAGGGGACCTGGACACCCTGGAAAGCTGGGCTCACACATGGAAATTAAATTTCAATATCACCAAGTGCAAGGTGTTGCATCTTGGTCGGGGAAACCCTAAACACAGGTACACCCTGGGAGGGGAGGCACTGGAAGCCTCAATAGGGGAAAAAGACCTAGGAGTCATGGTGGATACATGTATGAATAACTCTGAGCAGTGCAGGAGAGCAGCTAGCAAGGCAAACAGGATGTTGGGATGCATCGTAAGGGGGATCACCTCTAGGAGCAAGGAAGTGATTCTGCCGCTGTACAATGGACTGGTTAGACCACACCTTGAGTACTGTGTACAGTACTGAGACCACACTTGAAGAGGGACATACAGCTCCTGGAGAGGGTACAGAGGAGGGCAACAAAGATGATACGAGGGCTAGGGGATTTGACTTATGAGGACAGACTTGAGGAGCTCTGCCTGTTTTCATTGGAGGAGAGGAGAGACAGGGGGGACATGATTGAGGTCTTCAAGTACCTCAAGGGAATAAATGGGGTAAACATGGAGGGGATCTTTAGACTAAAGCAGGAAGGCATCACCAGAGGGCATGGTTTGAAGTTGGAAGGTGGAAGGGTGAGGGGGGAAAAGAGGAGGAGGTTTTTCACTGAGAGGGTGGTGGACCCTTGGAATGCACTGCCTGGTGAGCTAGTTCAGAGATCCACAGTGGAGGGTTTTAAGAGGGTGGGACAGACACAGAAGGGGATGTATCAGATGATGGCCTGTCCCGGGGGGGATGGATGATAGGGGTTTCTGGAGCACAAGGGATGGGAGGGTCTCGGCACCCAACTAAGGATCTAGGTTCGAGCAGACTCTGATAGACCATAAGACCTAATCTGCTGGCAAATAGTATGTTAGTATGTAAAAAGGGGTAAGGTCATCACAAAATGGAGGGTAATGAGTACCAATGCCAGATGTCTGGGCAACAAGCTCCCTGAACTGGTGGCTTTGATGGAAGAGGGATGCCTGGATATCATAGCAGTCACAGAAACAAGGTACACAGAGAACCATGACTGGAATGTTAACATAGCAGGGTACACAACGTATAGGAGAGACAGAGAGGGTAGAAGAGGGGGAGAAGTAGCTCTTTATGTAAGGGAATGGATAAAAGCAATGGATCAAAAGAGTAAATGGAGGAGAGGAGGCACTGTGGAGTCACCTTAGAAACTGGAAATGGCACCACAATCCGCACAGGGGTTGTGTACAGACCCCGATGTCAGAGGGAGGAAATGGACAAGGATATGATAGAAGACATCCTCAGGATGGCAGAAATTGGGGGAGATACTGTTGATGGGTGACCTGAATATGTCAGATGTTAACTGGAGCAACTTTGCTGCAGGCACATCCAAGAGCAGGGCCAATCTCGTTGCCCTAAAGGTGTCATGCCTCAGACAGCTAGTTTTGGAACCCACTCATGAGGGAGTAATCTCAAATGGAGACAGTGTGAGGATCTCAGATCTAGAAGTGGGTAGCCATCTGGGAACAAGTGACCACCAAACAGTGTGATTCACGATAAACTCAGCTACAGAGTCAAGCCATACAAAAAGTGAGAGTACTGGACTTCACGAGGGATGAGTTTGGCAATATGGGAGAGTGCCTTAGTAAAGCACTAGCAAACAGGCTAGAAGGAGGGGTGGAGCAACAATGGGGAAACATCAAAACTGCCATCACAGAGGCAACAGGCCTTTGTGTGAAGCAAATAAACAAATCAAAATTAAAGAAAAAGCCACTATGGTTCTCAAAAGAGGTGGCAGGGAAGGTTAGGGAGGGAGAAAAATATAGCATTTAGAAAGTATAAGGAAACACAGAAGGAGCAGGACAGAGAACTGTACCAGTTAAGGCAGAAGGAAGCAGGCAGGTAAGTCAGAATAGCAAAGGCCCAAACTGAGGAAAAGATAGCCATCTCAGTTAAGAAGGGGGATAAAACCTTTTATAGGTACATCAGGGAGCGTAGAAAGACAAAGGGAGGGATAGTGAGGCTGAATAGAATGGACGGTGGGTGGGCAGAGAGGGACAGTGGAAAAGCAGGGATACTGAATGAATACTTCTGCTCAGTATTTGCAAAAGAGGAGGAGAGGGAGGTGCCTAATCCAATTAACAGAAGCAACCTGGATAGGGGATCGATCCCAGTCCTTTCACAGAAGAAAGCGTTTTGAAGGAACTCCTAAAACTGAAGGTGGACAAAGCAATGGGGCCTGATGGAATTCACCCCAGAATTCTAAAAGAATTAAGGGGAGAACTAGTGGCACCACTGACTATCCTTTTTAACAAATTAAGGGAGGATGGTGTGATACCTGAGGACTGGAGGAAGGTGGATGTGATTCCCCTTCAAAAAAGTGGGAGCAAGATAGAGGCAGGAAACTACAGACCTGTCAGTTTGACCTCTGTGGTAGGGAAAGTGATGGAATCGCTTCTGAAGGAAAGAACTGTTGAGTACCTAGAGGCCAGTGGGGCACAGGACCCAAGGCAGCATGAGTTCACAGTGGAAAGGTCATGTCAGATGAATCTAATTGATTTCTTTGACTGAGTGGCCAAAATAGTAGACCAGGGAGGGCTGTCAACATGGTCTACCTAGACTTTAGCAAGGCATTTGACACAGTCCCACACAAAAGATTAATAATCAAATTAACCATCCTGGGAGTGGGTCCCAGGGTTGTAGCCTGCGTAAAACATTGGCTGAACAACAGGACACAGAATGTAATTGTAAATGGAGTCCATTCTGAAGTAAGATGGGTTACTAGTGGGGTACCACAGGGTTCAGAACTGGGTCCAGTCCTTTTTAATGTCTTTATAAGTGACATTGCAGAGGGACTGGAAGGAAAGGTATGCCTCTTTGCAGATGACACAAAGATCTGCAACAGGGTTGATACACAAGAAGGCGTGGAAAGGATGAGAAGGGACTTGGCAAGGTTGGAGAAATGGTCAGAAGTATGGCAGCTTGAATTCAATGCCAAGAGGTGCAAAATAATGCACCTGGGAAACAAAAACCCAGGGGAAGATTATACAATGGGGTGTAGGTAATAACAACAACAAAAATTTCTATCATATCCCCTCTCTCCCTCCTTTCCTCAAGGGTATACATATTATGCTCCTTTAGTCTCTCCTCATATGGTTTCTCTTGTAGACCCTGCACCATTTTAATTGCCCTCTTCTGGACTGCCTCCATCCTGTCTATGACATTGTGGAGATGGGGACTCCAGAACTGGATGCAGAACTCCAGGTGGGGTTTCACCAACTGTCTGTACAGAGGGACAACAACTTCCTGTTTTCTGCTGGTGATGCCTTTCACTATACATCCCGGTATCCCCCAGCCCTCCCTACTGTCTACTCACATTGCTAGATGACCTTAAGGTCATTTTTGTTGGCTGTTCCATGTGTCTATCACTCTCTCTGTAAAAAAATACTTCCTCACATTGCACCTGAGCCATCCCCCCTCTATCTTCAAATTGTGTTCCCTTGTTCCTGCGCATCTCTTTTTCTGAAAGATGCTATCCTCTTGGACTTTGTTGATTCCAGAGGTACTCTGGAATCAACAAAGTCCAAGACTTTACAGAGAGAGTGATAGACACATGGAACAGCCTTCCTGAGGAGGTTGTGGGGTCTAAAACTGTGGGAGAATTCAAGAATGGATGGGACAGACATAAAGCAATTCTTGTGGGGGGGGGTAGGAAGAAATAGGCTGTTGGTTAACTATGATCTGTAGCTTATCCTGTAGGTAGGGAAATGAGCAGACTTGGTGGGCCAAGAGATCTTTATCTGCCATCAAAGTCTATGTTTCTATGTTTAAGTGGCTCGTTTACAAAGGTTCCACATCAGTGGGGAAGATTACAAACATAAAAAGGGAGACCAACATTGGATGACATACCAGTAGCAGTGGAAACATTTACAACATTCACTGATTTACAACAAATCATCATTTACAGAAACATTCACAGATTTAACTTTTAAAACCTTCTCTGATTTACAGAAATTCATCATTTACAGAAACATTCACAGATTGAACATTTACAGATTAATAAGCCATGGCAGTTACAGTGGTTATGTTTACATCATTCACAGATTTACAAAATGCACCATTTACAGATACACTTACATCAAATACTAGTATTTACACAAACAGGAGGGGTCAGGGAGTAGGGATTCTTATACATATGAGGATCAGTGAGCGGGGAAATATTATGCATAGGATTATGGAAGTCAGACCAAGAGTCAACAGAAGCAGGAGCAAAGTGATGAGGCATTGAGGTAGTATAACAGGGAGGATTAGAACTTAGCGAGAGAGGTACAGAATAAGGTAAAGTGTGGTAGTGAGTTCCAGCAAGACACCACTGAGAAGGCAAATGATTTCCAGGCCACTGCTAACCAAGTTATGGGCAGTACGAGAAGAGGGAGGGAGCTGGATCTAAGAGCATGCGGTGGTTGCTGGAGCTGAATAAGTCCAGTAAGGCAAGAAGGGGTGTAACGATGGGCCAGTTTGTGCAATAGACTCAGCATTGCATACTGGAGCATACTGGAGTTTGGATTCATATGTTAACCAGTCCAGGGAGGAGAGGACATTGCAGTGGTGACAACAGGCATTGACCACTAAGGCAAACCTTTCCACCCTATGATAGGTCTGTTTAAGGCAAGACTGGATGGTTGTGTTGGTTGTAAGTAATAGCAGGGTGCCATATGTAAGGAAGGGCAGGAGGGTGGCAGCTGCAATCTTGTGGCATGAAGCCAATATGAGGAAGGCTCGTATGTGGTAAAGCACACCCAGTGTTTGGTTTACAGGTTTGGTTTGGAGGGTGACATGAGTGTTTAGAGAAAGCAAGGAATCTAAGGTGATGCCCAGATATTTAAAGGATGGGATGGATTCAAGGATATTACTATTACGGAAAAGTGTCGCAAGAAGGGGTGAGGATGTGGTGAGGAGGAGAGATTGGAGAACAGCATGCATTTGTTTTCTTTGGTGTGGAGGAATAGTTGGTTATCTAGAAACCAGCCCTCGAGAATTTGGAAGTCTGAGGCGAGCATGCTGTTGAGCCACCCAACGTCGGATGAAGAACAGCAAACAATGGCGCCATCCTCGTAAAGGTGCACAAAGGTCCCTTCACAATTATTTGGTAATTCATTAATGAATAGGGAAAATAATAGCGGGCCCAGGATGGACCCCTGGGGGACATCATAAATAGCCCACCGGCAGTCAGCAGTCTTTAACTTCTTCTCCAACTTGGAAGACACCTGATCGAGATTTAGAATTTATAGCCCAGAGAAAGGAAATACTCAGAGTTTAAATAAAGAAGAAGTTTAAATAAAGCAGAAACTTGTCTTTTACCTCTGGTTCCTGCTGGACTGGTGAGGGAAGGAAGAAGAGTTATTGGTGGAATTAGTGCATCAACAATGCAGACTGTGGCCATGGTGATAGCAAAAGAAGTTTAAGTCCAGGAGACAAGAACTCAACTCTGAGTGAGTGAAAGAGGGTAGGGTGTGAAGGGGCATCATGTGCTGGAGGCAGGTCTCATGAGGGACAACGTGAGTCACTTGAGCACTTTACACCACTCAGACAGAGCACAGGAGAGAGGGGAGCCTCACCCAGAGGGAGAGTTGGCTTAGAGCTGCGGATATTCTTCTGGGAGTTATCATGACAGTTAGCCTCCTGCTTACCTGACTGCTGTGTGACCTCCAGCTACGGCAACTATTCAAAAATGAAAAGTACACTTTTCCCCTGATGGCAGCCAGTTAACTTAAATTGCTGGCTGGCCAAAATCTACTATTTCTGAATGGTTTCTGTAACAGTTTCTATCACGTGTGTACAGGAAGTATGCTTAGTTACACCCATAAACACACATGCGCACGCACACACACACACACACACACACAAGCACACATATACTACCTTTATACAGACATCTAAAAATATCTCTTTTTAATAGTCTATCATTAGCCCTACAGAAATCAGCAGCAATTCCCTTTCCCAATACCATACAAAAAAAAATATTTGGAGTTGAAAGGCCACACTTAATGGCACATTTTCTGTTCAAACATTTTACATTTTTTATATACAGCTGGGAGTCTCTCATTTGCTACCCCAAGTAGAATTCTGGAGGGTAACTTTTTTTCATCTGCACAACACAAGACACCTAGAATTTTAAGGAATTGTGATGGGGAAGTCATTCAAGGATCAAGAGAGGCTGGAGTTTAAGATGGACGGTGGTATGCCTTAATACCAAGAGTCAGGGTAATAAAATTAACAAACTGCAGTCACTGATTGCAGACTCAAGGATGGATCTAGTGGCTGTTACAGAGGTAAGAGCCAATGAGAACAACAACAGGGACCTGGCAATCCCTGGATACACCTTATGTAAGCGTGATAGGGGATGGGTAGAGGTGGAGGAGTATCCATTTATATCAGGGAAGAAATAGAGGCAGTAGAGGATGCATCCATTGAAGCGAAATGGGAAGTAGAATCACTGTGTACAGCTCACAGAGCCATCAGGCAGAAAACTTAAATTGGGTGTTGTTTACATGCCACCAGGGCAGGGACAGGAAAGAGACAAGGAACTAGGAGAAGAAGAAGAAGAAAATAGGATTGCAAAAGGGGAAATTGTAGTAGTGGAACATCTCAACCTGCCACACATCGACTGAGCCATCCCAGCAGCAGGAACACCAGAAATCAGGCCCTGATTGATATTTTGCAGGCCTGCGTGCTGGTACAATAGCTTAGAGAACCCACTAGACAACCAACCACTCTTGATGTGCCACTCACCAGCTCTGAATAAGTAGATGAAATCAGGATTTGGGAACCACTGAGGTCTCTTCACCCTCTGACACCCCTCCAATACACAGTACCCTCCCAAAGCCCCCACACACAAGCATACACTATGCCACTCCACTTCCCCCACATACAAAATGCTGGCCCATCAGGTTTCCCTGACCTCTCACACAGTCAGCAGTACAGGCATTAAAAATTAAAGGAACTGCTGTCCAAATTACCACTGTGGACTTTGAACTGTGGAGTACAGTGCAGGCCTGCAACAAAATAAAAGAACAGACTAACTGACAAAGCTAAAATGGAAGGAAGAATGAGAACCATCCACAGGTACACATTACTACCGATATGCTTCGGCAGCTGCTACATGATTCCCTGTGCTGGCCAGTGTGCTTCTGAAGCTCAAGACAGCAACAGTCCCAAGCTCAAGTCCATTCAAAACAAAAAGGGGGGACTCCAATTACATGAAGTCCGGCTTCAACACTGAAAATGCTGAACTGGAAGGTGCACATCTCTGTTTTACTCAGTTGGTCTGTAGCTGAACACTGAAAAGGGCCACAACAAATTTTGGACATGATTGCAAGCAAATCAATGGACATTTATTACCAACAGGAGACTCTAGTGGCATGGGCAACACTTGTTTTAGACTAAGTCTAACCTCATGTAAATCCCAAGCACAAAAAAAAAAGAGAGAGAGAAGTTAATCTCCAGTCAAGCAGGCATCCACAGTATACATGTTTATGTCCAAATCATTGCTGTATGTGACAAATGTAAATGTTACACATAACAAAACAAAAAAAAATCTGCAAAATCCATTAGGAGGGGAAAATAGTTTTTTTGTAGATATACTATATAAGTGGAAAAAAAAAAGATGGAAGGAGATTGTCAGGCTAAAGGAGGGAGGAAATGTAGTAGAGGACGGCAGGCAGAAAGCATCTGTGGTGAAGGACTACATCTGCTCAGTATACAATACGATGATAGCAGACAGGGGCAAGTTGTTGCTTGTGGGGGACTTCAATCTACTGGATGTGGATTGGTCCTCAGACACAGCATCATCAGACTGAAGCAAGGAGTTTCCTTTTGCATTATGGGGGGCAGGTTTGCATCAACTGGTGAACTCACCCACCAGAGACAAAGCAATACTGGATCTAGTGCTGACAAACAGCACAAGGATCCCAGAAGCAGAGGTGGGAGCCAGACTAGGGACCAGTAATCACAGTTCAATCTGGTTTACTGTGAACAAAATGGGAGAAAACAGTCACACCAAAATCAAGGTACTAGATTTCAGAAAAGCCACTTCCCCAAAATGAGAACTACAATCGCATCCATGCTAGAGGGAGGAATCACAGGAGATGTAGAGGACTGCTGGAATACTGTGAAGGCTGCTCTGCATACAGTAACAATAGGAGGGCTTAAAGTCCGAGTTTTAATTGGTGGAGCAACTACCTCAATCCCCCATCAGGCTCATAAGGCCACTCATCCTGGACCTCTCCAGGATTAGTTTCTTGTTTAACCAAAGGCACCACACCTTATTCCTTTCCCCTGGCTTCATGTAGCTTTCTCCTTTGGATTTTGCAGCACCTTCAGTCACCCGTTCCACTCCTTTCCTTGCCACCTCTAGTATCGCTCACTCCCACCTGCTGCCATTTGTTACGCAGCTGTCACTCTCTAGCCTCCCTTCCCTCCATTGCTACCTGTCCTGAGGCTCCTATTCTGTGGCTGCTGGTGCTTACTGCCCTCATTCCATCTCTGGGCTTTGTCTCACCTCACAGGCTGCTGCCATAAGTGCACTTGAACAGTTTGTACTTCCCATTTCTTTTGTTGGTTGTAATTAGTGTGCATTTAGAATGGATTGCTGGGGGCTTTGGAAATGGACAGTGATCGTGTTGGGCTACACAGTTGGCTCAGTGTACTATATGTCTTTTCACACATGGGATGTGACTGTTCACTGTTCCGTTCCATAGTTCTCTCTGACTTGCATTTTCTTTATGTTTAAACAGGATAAGATCACTAAATGAAGCCCTGTTGTCAAGCTCGTACTGTATATTACAAACGGTTATGACACACAATAAGTACAAGAGTACAACGCAATTCATGAAGTAAATAATTTGTCTACAGGAAACTCTGTATAAATTGGGGGGATCTCAAACATGGGTATGCAGCCGAGGCATTTGTTGCTTTTCTTCTTGTTTGGCGCACCCTTGCATGACTCCATCTTGTCAGTTTCATAGAGCTTCAGTCAGTATTTCTTGTATTTGTCCTGTTCTGTCTGAGACTCCATTTCCTCACTCCATTCTGCTCATACCTCGCATCCTATTAGCATTACAAATTGTAGCACTGGCCTTCCAATCTCATAGGGAGGGGCCAGAACGTGCAGCACTTTCGTATTTATTAAAAAAAAAATGTCTACAGATAGTGGGCCCCATATAGTTAGTGATAGGAATGTGTCTATTGACTTAGTTCAATGATTTCATAGTTTGTGTGTCCAGACGTAGCTCTCAGATTCTGAGGAACACCAGTATACCTATGCGGTGCACAGGTACATTTGATTGTGGACAAGCATAGTGCAATGAAAAATTCATTGCAGTTGAGAGGTATGGTTCTGCTTGATCATCTCTTATCCCTTTACCTCTCTTTGAGGGGGGGAGTGTATGCAATCCTCTGGCATCATTATGTTTTACTGGTTTTGGGGATTCGATGGAACCTGCCTTGTTCCCATTTGTTTGTACTTTTCCATGGATCCTATGCCCCGTTGTGTAGGCTCCTTTTATTTATTTTACCTTGCTTTTCCAGTGTCCACCTCCCAGGCTTCAATCTATCGTCGTACTATTTTCAATTAATCATTTTCAGGATCCTCATACCCCCCCCCCCGCACTGCTTGTGCTGAACTCTGCCCTTCTCTTCCTGTATTCCTGCCTTTTATACCTCCATCCTGGCACAGTTCTGACTCCCAGAACCCTCATGCTGCAGCCTCACCTTCCCCCATTTCTTTGCTTTATCTTGGGCTCTATGCTTCAACGACTTGCTGCTATCCTGCCATCACCTTCTCTATTCCTATCCTCCTTATACCCTAGTCCATTTGGTGTCCTGGTGCCTACATCTGGTCTTCCATAGTTACCAGTACCAGGTAGCTTTCTCTGACATGTGTTTGGTCCTCTTTCACTCAGTACACCCTCAGGCTTTACTCCTCCACATCGATTAATTGAGCTTACCTCTCACTGGGACTCACGCTACTTCATCTCCTCCACTCATTTGTCACTTAGCATATTTACTTAGTCTCAGCTGCTCATTTTTCATCTACCTCATGGTTCTCCTATTTCTGTCGCTCAATCAGTGCAGGCCCTATGTTTCCTCATTGACAGGCTGCTCTCCTACAGTTCTTTTTATCTGCCTTCACCCAGTCTGCATCTCTCTCTCTCTCTCTCCCAGTCTGGTGCAATACAATTGACATTGATTAAGGAGGATTCTGCCTCTATCACAGGTAGGTTCTCCTACTGAACAGGAGGTGGCACCGTTTGACCATAAATGATCAGATTGAGTCCCTTCGTGCCTAGTTTTTGGTATTGCATCTTGTAACCATATTATGGCACTATGTCAGGAAGCTTGGTATGCTAATTCCCTTATGGTGGTATTTCCAGTGTTGCCTTGTGTGTTCCTTTGACATGCCCCTTATCATTATAGGCTCTAATTCTTATGGGCCTTGAAGCAAATTGTGATGCACCACATGTCAGCTTGCATCAATGCCTCCTGTACCGGGGCCTATGCCCCTGATTTTGGTTCAGGAGGGGTTCCTGTGCTGACCTCCCCACAACTGCCACAACCTCTCCCTTGCATTATAATAAAAAAAAAAAGAAATTGCCTTTGGGTATCCACCCATGTCTAGGACTCATTGCCTTAGACCCAGACCCTCCTTTGCGTGGCCACGGCCTATCATCAGCACTTATCACCCGCCACTTCTACTGTGGTGCTACGTTTCCTTTTCGAGCACTCAACTTGACATGCTTCGAGGTGCACAAATTCTGCTCCCGCTCCTCAGCTCTCTCGCCAAGCAATGATTTTTCCTTCTCATACCTTGACCTATTATCCGTTGGCTGGTCTTTTCTCAAGCACATCAGGATATCCTTGTCTCATCTAGCCTTCATGTGGTCTACTCCATCACATCGCCCACTATCCCTCATCGACCAGCTGCCCATGGCCGATTTCTCTCACTCATCCAACCTCTACATAGGTTTCCTCCATCACATCAACCATACCCCTCTGGGGACCCCACTACCTCGACATCGACCTTCTCCACTCAAAGCATGCCATCATGTCCATTGCCCCTTTGCTACGGGCCAGTAGGCTGCTCTACATTATCATTTAAGGTTTCATGTCACGTTTCTGCTTCCACCATTCAAGCATTTAAATCACATCTCTCCTTCAACTTTCCATTTTAAGTGTCTAGTTATTGCCACCTCCCACATCCTTCAACAGCTGTTCATTTTGTAGGACAGATTCTCTAAGTACTACCTTGCCTCATCCTACTCATCTATTTGCATCACTCCATAAGTTTACCTCTAATCGATTCTTCTGCTGCAGAAATTCCTTCCATTGTTGTCCTTCATTCTGTCATACCTCGTTTTTTACCATGCCAGCCTCCAAGGATTCATTCCATCATGGTAAATCATCCATTTCCTATTTTTCCTTACTCGTACCAGCCATCAAGGTTTCGCTCCACTCAAGGCTTCATTTCCTCACCATATCTCATCCAGTTCATATCTTGCCTTCCCTGTTCCAGCCTTCCGGGCTGCATCTTTAGTCATCCATCATCTGTTAGATTCCTCCTTTGGTCCCATTCCAGCCTTCTCAACTTCTCTCCATCTTTGTCCATCGTCCGATCCACATTTACCTTACCCGTATCAGCATTCTAGACTTCCTTCATAATTGCACTTCATCAGATTTCCTTCCTCTCCTGCCACCTTTCATGCCTCCATGGATTCCCTCTGGCTTTATCCCTCATCTATTTTGTTCCTATCAATCGCTTCTATCCATCTCCTTGAATCTTACTCTACTCCATTGAGCTGCTTTTCTCCTGCAGCATTCCTCCCTGTCCCTACGTTCTGGACTGCTTGACTTCTATGTTGCTTCAATCCCTCTGACCTCTGGATCTAATCTTCCCATTACATAATCATGCATGCCTTATTGGCCTCGGAGTCCACTTCCTTGCATCAATCAATCAAGCATCTCTCTTTGGGTCCTATCCTGCCTTATTGACTGGCTGCACTTCTGCAGCGTTCCTCATCATCAGTCTTCATCCTCCTCCAGTATGCCTTCTTGGCCTCTGAGTCTCCTCCCTCACATCGCTCAATCAAGCTTATCTCTCCTTGAGTCTTCCACTACCTCATCGCCCTGCTGCGTTCCTGCAGTGATCATCAGCCTCATCATCAGTCTTCATCATTCTCAGTCTTCTCATGGGAGCATCTGGATAACCCTCACCCATCTGACCTCTGCTTCGATCTTCTTCACATTGAATGCTCCCTGCTACCTCAACTCTGTCTACTCCCTCGAACTCCTCATGCCCCCCTCCAGGTCACTCTCCCTCATCTATCGGACTGCTCCTCCAACCCTCCTGCAGGTCTGTTGCATTACGTTGACTACTCAAGTGTGCCTCTCTCAGGTTCCTACTACCTCAGTTTGACTTGATCTTCACTCTGGGTTGTGGCTTCCTGTCTATTTCCCCTTGTTATGGGCTGGCTGGCTGCTCTGCACCATTGTTCAAGTTCATTTCCTGTCTCCTCTTCCTCAGTCTTCTCCTGTTGACCTGCTGCACTCCTGTGGTGGTCATCGTCATCAGTCTGCATCATCCTCAGTCTTCTCATGGGAGCATCTGGATACCTCTTGCTCCTCTGATTTCTACATGGATCTCTTCCTTCCCATTTACTATTCTGGCATACCCCTCTTGGGTCCCTGCTGCCTCATGTTCCTTCTTTGATCTGTGCTTTCTTTTGGGGTTTTCCCTATCCCGTCATCATCTTCCCTACTCATATCCTTCTCTTTAATGACATACATCCTTAAATCAAACATCGTCAGCCTGGAGGGAAGGCAGCCTAGGTCTTGTATCCCCAGACATTTCCTCCTAAAAGGGATTTTTTCCTCTCCTCCATGCCAGTGGTCATAATATTAGTTAGAGTTAGTACTTTCTTAGGTGAATTAGTAAGGTTTCACTGTTGGACAGAGGCAGATGGTGGCCCAGCTTTCCCCTCTCTCCTTAGCAAGTTCACCCTTAATCATCTTCTCAGAATTCATTCATTCATCATCTTTGCCTCTTCAATGCTCGACACCTGATTGGGTATTCTTTTTGGGCTTCTTCCTAAGCTACCTTTAGTCAACGCAATCATTCCCGCAGCACCTGTTGGGGGGAACCCTCCTCTAGGGTTCCTTACATTGTACCCCTACAGGGTGGTATATCCCATGGATACATAGGTGGAAAGTCACAAAGTAAATCAAGTAACACAAGCATCATCTCATCTAGTTGCATAAGCACAATTGAATGGGAGGGCTTTAAGCCCGAGGTTCAGTGGACAGAGCAACTATGTCACTCCCCCATCAGGCTCATAAGGTCACTCATCCTGGGTCTCTCCAGGATTCATTTCTCACTGCCCATCATCCACACCTCCTCCTCCAGCCACTTGTGTATTTTACCTGTGGGCTTCTTCCTATGCTACCTTTAGCTGATGCAATCATTCCCACAGCACCTGTGGAGGGGGGACCCTCCTCTAGGGTTCCTTGCGTCATACCCCCACAGGGTGGTATATCCCATGGACAGAGAGGCAGAAACCCACAAAGTAAATCAAGTAACACAAGCATCATCTCATCTCATCTAGTTGCATAAGCACAATTGAACTGTAGGCACTAAGGAGATCAGCAAGTCCAAAAGAAGTAAGAGACCTCTCTGGTTCTTTCATGAAGTAGCATCCAAAATCAAAGAAAAAAAAAAGGTTTTTACACAATTCAAGCAAACAAAACATGAAGCGGACATGTAAGAAAACAAGAACAAATCAAAGGAGGCAGGGAAAGCTGTTAGAAGGGCAAAAGCACAGACAGAAGAGATAATAACAGAGGGTGTTAAGGAGGGAGACAAAACCTTTTATAGACACATTACAGAAAAAAGAAAAACTAAGGGAGGAATAGTCCGACTAGCAGCCAAGGAAGTTAATATGGCAGAGAGTGACTAGGACAAAGCAGAAGTGCTAAACAAGTTATTTTGCTCTGTGTTCACCATAGAACACAGTGGCAAAGATCCCAAAACTGAGCAGAACAAAGAAAGATACCCAGGGAGCAGATACTAGCTTCTTCACATGGGAGAGGGTCCTAAAAGAGCTTAATAAACTGAAAGTGGAAAAAGCCATGAGACCGGATGGCAAACACCCTATGATATTGAAGGAGCTCCAAGAGGAGCTTCCGCACTGCTTGCTGAGCTCTTCAACAAGTCACTAGGCAATGGGAAAATAACTCAGGACTGGAAACAGGCAACCGTTGTGCCCTTACTGAAGAGCGGAAACAAGGAAGAGGCAGGGAATTACCACCCTGTCATTTTGACCTCAGTTGTAGGGAAAATGATGGAGTCACTACTAAAAGAGAGGATAGTGGTGTACCTAACAGGGTTCCATGTCTTTTCATCGCAAAACTTTTCATCACAGTTAATTACCGCGTGGTAATTAGAGCGCGATACATTTCAACGCATAGACTCTACAGCGCATGACAATTCAGCGTATATTAATTCGCTGTTCTGTTGCGCCACCACCTACAGTGCAATTGGAGTTGTTCATTATTCAAGATACTGATGGACACAAGGCTGCCTGATGCTGGGCACCACCATAAGCTGACTGGGACACAAATATTTGTAACATCATTTTATACAGATAGTAGTACAGCCTAAGCAATTTATCTATCCACCCATTCCTACCAGAGTTTCATGCAGAGGCCTCAGGGTCAGAAATGATTTTGAGACTCTTACTCCTCAAGGTTGACTAAATCTTAAAGAGTCATAGAGATGGTTCTCACAATTTTGGGGGCATGGGGAATGAGAGGTTGCAGAGTGAATACCCCCTTCCCAGCAACCAATTACAGTAAGAGTATCATTCTTTGGAGCTGTTATCCTGCCAGTCATAGGATTGGTGTAGTGGTTAGTACTGGGTGTTTTCTTTTTTCTTTTCTATAATTAGGTTTATTGCATTGTAAAATACAAGATAAGCACCTAGAGGCATACATGCATTTCAGAAAAAGCAAGACATTAGTGTATTTTTAAAATACTCAATAAAGTCAAAACAGAAACTAGAGTGTCCATTTTCTGTTTGTAATTACTTGGGACTAAAGGAACACATTTAACTGCTCAAATGATGTTATAAGGCAGTGGATGCTCTGGTGGAGTCTAATAATTACTATACAATCACAATGATTAATAGGTCTGAGCTCATTAGCTGTTACTCGATACTTCTAAGTACTAAGCTTCATCTTAGTGATTTGCAATGAAATTACATGCGGGGAATTGTATCATGCGATGAAGTTCTTTACGATGACGTTTTTACAATGAATTGTTTGCGACGTAATGTTTGCAATGAAGTGACGTGATACCACCTAACAGATACAGGAAAAATGGACCCAAAGCAACATGGCTTCACAGCAGGATGCTCTTGTCAAACCAGCTTGATCGACTTCTTTGACTGGGTCACCAGAACATTGGATCGGGGGGGTGGACATTGTATACCTAGATTTTAGCAAGGCCTTTGACAACGTCCCTCACAGAAGGCTAGCCAACAAGTAGGAACATACAGGAGTTGCCCAGAAAATGGTCAGCTGGATCAGTAACTGGCTGAATAATAGGACCCAAAAAGTGCTAGTCAATGGATCATTGTCAAGGGACAGTAGGGTGACCAGTGCCATCTCGCAGGGATTGGTACTGGGATCAATCCTATTTAACATATTTATAGCAGACATAGCGAATGGACTGATGGAAAGTTTGCCTGTTCACAGATGACACAAAATACTGTAATAGAATGGACAGAAGGGAAGGAGCAGACAACATGGAAGCTGACCTTAGAAGGCTAGAGGACTGGTCCAGGGACTTATAGTTACAATTTAATACTAAAAGGTGTAAGGCAATGCACTTGGGAAAGAGGAACCCTGGGAAAAGGTATACACTGGGAGGACATCAACTTGAGGAGATGCAAACAGAGCGATATCTCAGCATAATCATCACTGACAAATTAAAGGTAAGAAAACAATGTGAGAAAGCAGCACAGAAAGCTGGTGGCATTCTCGGATGTATATGTAGAGGTATTTCTAGTAGAAAGAGGGAGGTTATCGGGCCTCGCAAAAGCTCCTTAACGAGGCCATACTTGGAGTACTGTGTTCAGTTCTGGATACCTCACCTCAAGAAGGACATTGACCATTTGGAAATGGTGCAGAGAAGAGCTACTAAGATGGTGCATGGACTGCCCACAGGTCATATAAAGCAAGGCTCTGGGAGCTGAACCTATACTCCCTTGAGCAGAGAACAAACAGAGGGGACATGATTGAAACATTTAAGTACGTGAAGGGATTTAACACAGCTCCGACATGCAGTCTATTTCAACAGAACATGGCAGCATGAACAAGAGGGCATGATATGAGACTGGTAGGAGGAAGGTTCAAAAGCAACCTTAGGAAGTACTTCTTCACAGAAAGACTGACAGACCCATGGATCAGCCTGCCCCAGGAGGTTGTAGCATCAAAGACAATCAGGGAGTTCAAACTTGCATGGGACAGGCATATAGGACAAGTTAGGATGAAGGCTGCATAGGGAGGGAGGGGTTTCTAGTGCAGACTTGATTGATCGCATAGTCCCCATCTGCCGACGCTTTTCTTATGTTCTAACAGTTGGCCCTTGCCAGAGAGCAGCATACATGCAACTTTAAGAGGGGTCCTAGAAATGAAGCTGCAGAAGTACTCTAGTGAAAGAGTTAGTAGCACTGAAGAGAATCAAGGCCCCAGTGCCGGATGGGTTGCATCTGAGGGTACTAAGGTAGCGGGTATCAGTGTTAGCTGAACCCCTGATAGGGTTATTCAGTAGCTCAGTGCAGCAAGGGGTTGTTCCCAAGGACTGCAGGATGGTGGATGAAGATCTGCTACACAAGGGAGGGGACAAAAAGCAACTGGAAAAATATAGACCTATCATCCTTACCTCTGTGGTACAAAAACTGCTGGAGACACTAGTTTAAGAGGACCTAGTGGAATACCTTGAGAATAGTGGGCTTTAAGATAATAAGCCGCATGAGTCTCTGGCTGGGAGGTCTTATCAGAACAAACAATTGTATTCTTTGACTGGGTAATACGAGTAGCTGGCAAAAGGCATGCAGTAGACTTACTGTACTTCAACTTCAACAAGACATTGAACTTGATGCCTCACTCAAGATGCGGCCAAATTAGGGAACTGTACAGTGGTGGAATGACCTCCACTTTCCTGCTGATTATACACCTTCTTTTGTAGTCAGCATCATATTTGCTTTGGCTGCTGCTTTCCTGCCGTGTGCTGAGTGCCTCAGGTTACTCATGATGATCACTCCTAAGTCCTTCTCCTCCATTGACTTGGTAATCTGCACACCGCCCAGACAGCATTTGATCTCAGCGTTCTTCAGCCCCAAGTGCATAATCTTACACTGTTTAGCATTGAATCCCAGTGCCAAATACATGACCACTTTTTTAGTTTTAGCCAGTCATCCATGAGGTCCTATCTCCCTTCCTCCATGTCTACTCTTCAAGAGAGCTTTGTGTCATCCTAAACAGGCACATTTTACCTTTTTATCCTGTCTGCAATATCACTGATGAAGATGTTGAATGATAATGGACTGAGCATCAAGCCCTCTGGGACCCTGCTAGTGACTTGCCTGGTCTCAGAGACCCCCCCACAACTACCACCATCTGACTTCTATCCTGAAGCCAGTTTCTAACCCACATAACCAGTTTTTCCCCTTCCCCCAAAGTCCTACAGCTTCCTGATTAATCTCCTATCGGGAACAGAATCAAAGGCCTTACCAAAATCCAGATACAGGATGTCCACTGCTTAGTCCTTGTCCACCGTCCTGGTTAACCAATCAAAGAAATCAATCAGGTTAATCTAGCAGGACTGCCCATACACAAACCCATTCTGTTTCTTCCAGAAAGCTTACCAGTCTTTCTTACTAACATACTAAAATGCCAGCAGAATAGGCCTAACGGTCTTTCGCGTCTGCTCATTTGGTCAGCCCCCACCCTGGGTGCTGACCTTGCTGCCCCCCTCGCCTTCTCTGGCTTCTCCCTTCCCAGTTCCGGATATTCTTACTGCATTGGATTTTGCTTCCAGAACCCTTCCCCTGTACCTGTCCCATCCCCTCTTGAACCCCTCCACTGTCGCTGCCTCCACCAGCCCCCTAGACAGCGCATTCCATGGCTCCACCACCCTCTCGGTGAAGTAGCACCTCCTCCTTTCTCCCCTGAATCTTCACCCCTCCAGCTTCCACCCATGCCATCTAGTGGCCCCCTCCTCCTTCCTTCGAAGCACCCTGACTGTTCCTCCCCTATTTACCCTCTTCATGTACCTGAAGACCTCTATCTTGTCCCCCCTTCTCTCTTCCAGTGTGTACATATTTAGCTCTGCGAGCCTCTCCTCATAGGTCCTGTCCCCCGAGCCCCAAATCATTTTGGTTGCCCTCCTCTGGACCCTCTCCGGGAGTTTAATGTCCCTCTTTAAGTGTGGTCTCCAGAACTGCACGCAGTACTCAAGGTGCAGCCTCACCAAGCAGTTATACAGAGGGAGTATCACTTCCCTCCTTCTGGAGGTGATTCCCTTAGCGATGCATCCCAGCATCCTGTTGGCCTTGGCTGTTGCCCTCCTACATTTCTCCGAGTTGTTCATCTTGACATCCACCACCACCCCCAGGTCCCTCTCAGTCATTGAGACTTGTAGCATTTCCCCTCCCAGGGTGTACACTTGGCCCGGGTTTCTGGCCCCCTGGTCCCTGCATTGAACCTCAGCTTCCACTTTCTAGACCATCTTTCCAAAGCCTCCAGGTCCCCCTGTAGGGCCACCCTCCCCTCCTCCCCATCCACCACCACCCCTAGTTTTGAGTCATCTGCAAAAAGACTCATCTCACTCCTGATTCCTGTCTTTATGTCAGAGACGTAGGCATTGAACAAGAGAGGCCCAATGACTGATCCCTTTGGGACACTACTAATGGCCCTCCTTGGGGATGAGACTATCCCGCTAACTACGACCCTCTGGGTCCGGTCTTGGAGCCAATTGCCTATCCATCTGATCATCTGGTTCCCCACCCCCATTCCTCCCAGCTTATCCAACAGGCCCATGTGAGGAACAGAGTAAATTCCCAAGTCCCAAACTGCACGCTCAGATCTGCTGACAAATATCTGCTGGAAATTCCTCGCTGTCGCACAAATAAAGGAACGGGCTCCTTCCAACATGCAGCCCCTATGCTATGGAACCAGCTCCCTCTAGACCTCAGGCAAGCACCCTCGCATCCCTCTTTCAAACGTGGGCTGAGACGACACCTGGCCACTTCAGAATCATGCACCTGCTTTGATCCTACCTGATCCCTGAAACTTCCCCAGCTCCTACTCCCCTCTCCCCTGCTACTGGTCTCTATACTACCCTCCCTTTGTTCTCTCTCCCCTATTTCCTACCCCTCTCCCCAAACTCACCTATCGTCATCTTAAATTTTAATCATGTATAGGTTTTATGAATGTCTTTCACCTACTTACTACTACCTACATTTCTGTTGTATCATGTACTGTTTTTACCCTCTGCGCAACCTAGGCACTGCCCAAACTTACCACAGGTGGATGTTGGTTCTGTAAGGCCTCCCCCCTCCCTCCCCATCACTTGTCCTCCATTACTGCAAGACGTCCATGGCCAGTGACCGCCACTGGCCCTTATCGCTCCACCCGGAACCACGAGCCGGCTGTACCTACCCACCTCCTACTGCTAAGCCGTATTCAAGCCGCCTTTTCTCCCACCCACCCCTCCTTTTTTCATCCCTGACAGTCGAGCCATGAACTGGTGTCCCTCCAACCTGCTGCCAGGATGTCTCAGACACCCTCTCTAACTTCCCTGGGCACCCTGCTGCTGCTCGGGCTTGCTGCTGATGGCAGACTGATTACGACTCCTTCCACCCCTCCTCCCATCTCTTATCCACTGCGCTACCAGGGCACTGCTCTATCTTGCCTCAGGTGGATGCTGTAAAATAAGACCTCACCTCCCCATCACCGGTCCTCCATCACTGCTTGATGTCCGCGGCCAGCGACTGCCATCGGCCCTTATGCCCAGCCTCAGAACCTCGAGCCCGGCTGCACCTACCCGCCTCCTACCGCTATAGCCATTATTCAAGACCGCCTCTACTCCCCACCCACCCCTCCACTTTTCATCATCCCTGACTATGGAGCCATGTACCTGGCGTCTCTCTAGCCTGCTGCCGGGGTGTCTCTGACATCCTTTTAACCTCCCGGGGCGCCCTGCTGATGCTTGGGCTGGCTGCTAACGGCCGACAGTTACGGCTCCTTCCATCCTCCCTCCCGTCTCTTATTCCTCTATGCTACCTGGGCTCTGCTCCACCTTGCCACAGGTGGATGTTGTAAAATTAGACCCCTCCTCCTCCTTCCCTTTCTTTTGGCTACCACTTGCCGTAGGATGTCCACGGCCAGGGACTGCCACAGGCTTACTTGCCCAGCCTCGGAACCACGACCCCGGCTGCTCCTACAAGCCACCTACCGCTAAAGCCGTATTCCACGACGCTTTTCCTTCTGTCCACCCCTCCCATTTTTCTTCATCCCTTACTGTAGGGTCATGAACCTGGCATCCAACTATCCTGCCGCTGGGATGTCTCCAGCATCCTCCCTCATTTCCCCTGCTGCCACCCAGGCTGGCTGCTGCCGGCCACCAGGCTATGGCTCCTTCCACCCCTCTTTCTGACTTTTCTTGCTGCTGGGTTCTCTACATGTTTCCCCTTACATGGCCCACCCCACCCCCATATGCATTTTGCCAACTACTTCTCCCACTACTTCTGCCGCCTTCACCCTTCCCTGTCACTCCACATCATCCTGCACGGCTGGGAACCACAATACCGGCAGTCTCCTTTGCATGCCCCGGTAAAGCTGTATGCAGTCCCTCTGGCCCAGTGCTCTCTTCTTTACCCCTTACCTGAACCAATACTCCCCTGTATACACCCCCTTGCTCTTGGCCTGCTGGTCAATGCTTACTATAGCCTACAACATGTTAGTCTAGCTGGAAATGCCTCTATATGTCTTGAATGTATGGTTGTTGCCTCAAATTGTATTGTTGCTTCCATGTGTCATGATGTATTGTACTCTCCCGGGTCGTGCCTAAAAATAGTCACCAGCTGGCTAGCGCACCTACCCGGTAAACAAAAACTAAATAAAAAAAAAAATAAAATAAAAAAATGCCTTGCTGAAGACTAGAAAGAGGATGTCCACTGGTCTACCCAGGTCCAAGGCACTCGTCACCCAGTCATAGAACTCCACAAGGTTTGTCTGACACGATTTCCCCAGGATGAATCCATGCTGTCTATCATCCAGGCACCCTGACTTTTCCAGGTCCCCCCCAGCCTCTCCTTGACAATGCCCTCCATCACCTTGCCCACCACCGATGTCAGGCTGACAGGCCTGTAGTTCCCTGCCACCTCCCTTGATCCCCCCTTGTGGATAGGCACTATATGCTCCACCTTCCAGTCCTGGGGAACCCACCCTGTCCTCAGAGAGATGGTGAAAAGCTCCACCAGGGGTTTCGCCAGGACATCCGCAAGTTCCTTCAGCACTCTGAGATGTAATTTATCTGGCCTCAGTGCTTTCTCCATCTTAAGGGACCTGAGGGCTTCCCTCTCACTCTCTCTGCTGTGATTTCCACTTCCACTACTTCTTCTCCCTGCTTAGCCCTCCCCCCCTCCTGCCAGTGATGCCTCCCCCTCTCCCCAGACCCGTCGATCGGTAAGGGTCCTCCCCTCCTCAGTATCTCTGTCTCCTCCCATGTATGATGCAGCACCCCCATTTTCCTCGGTGAAAACTGAGGTGAAGTACTCATTTATTACCTCAGCCTGCTCCTCCAGGTCTTGTGCCCATCTCTCCCCTGTTTTAATCCTGCTAATCTGCCCCTTCACTCTTCATTTTTCCCCAATGTATCTAAAGAACCCCTTGTTTCCTCTCCAAATTTCCCTGGCCAGGTTCTGCTCCTTCCTTGCCTTAGCCACCCTCACCACCCTAGTGGCCCTTCTAGCCATCAGCTCATACTCCCCTAGATCCCTTTCACTCCTCGAGCACTTGAATTACTTGAATTGCCTATAGGCTGCTTCTTTCCCCACACCACCTCCTGGATCTCCCTGGTCCACCAGCAGGGTTTTCGGGCCCTACCACATTTTCGTCTTACTCTTGAACAGGTGCTGGTAGCATCCCGCACCCATCTCCTGATGATTTCCCACCTGCTATCAGTGTCCATGTCTGACCCAGTCACATCCAAATGCTCCTTAAGGATCCTTCCCATTTCCTTAAAATCCATCCCCCTGAAGTCAGTTACCTCTGTCTTTATGCAGCCTTCTAGCCCTCCTAGGTCCAGGCAGAACCAGACCGTGGCATGGTCACTCCCCGCCAATGGGTTCCTTACCTCCAGGCCCCCAATCTGGTCATTGTCTGCCAGGACCACATCCAGTACCCATGCCTCCCTGGTCAGTTCCCCCACCTGCTGAGTTAGGAACGCATCTTGAAAGACATCCAACAACCTCTGTTCCCTGGTCACAGAGGATGTCATAGTCTCCCAGTCTGTTCCTGGCATGTTTAAGTCCCCCAACACCACCACCCTTCCTCTGCCCAGTCTGCAGTGTCTCCAAACATCTGCCACCAGACTCTCCTCCAGCCCCTCCGCTAGTACAGGGGGTCTATGCACCACTCCTATTTTTACTGTCTTGCCCCCCCTTGTTATCAAGGTGACCCAAATCGTCTCCATGGTTCCCTCCACCTCCTCTACTCCCCCTATGCCAATGCAGTTTTTGACTATCATTGCTACCTCCCCTTCCCTCCCCCCTGTCCTTCCTGAACATAGTGTAACTTTCCAGGTTCAGGTCCCAGTCATGTCCTGCAGTGGCCCAGGTCTCAGTGACCGCTGCCACATCCACAGCTCCCTCAGTTAGCATCGCCTGGAGCTCAGTCATTTTATTGCCCAAGCTCCTGGCATTCTTTCAGTATGGTTTCCATGAGTTTCCCAATTATTGAGTTCAGACTGACCAGCCAATAGTTACCAGAGTTGTCATTTGGCCTGCTTTTGTGTAGTGGCACTACATGTGCTGTCCTCACTCAAGGGGTAATTTCCCTGATATCAGTGAGGTGTTAAACAGGTTTGCCAGCAAATCCGCCAACTCTCTTAACATGATTGGCTATACACCATCTGGTTTGTGTGATCTGACTACCTTAAGGGCCTTTATGCCTTTTGTAACCCTATCATATTTTATCTCCCAATCTGTGTCCCCACCTTCCCCATTGCAATACTCCACCCCAAGGAACTGGACTTTCTCCTTAGTGAAAACTGAGCAGAAGTACTTGCTAAGTACCTCTGCTTTCTTTCTCCAGAGTCCTCTTCTTTTTCTTCACTTCCCTCCCCCCACCACCTCACTGCTCAACCTGACAATCCCATCATTCATATCCCTCTCCTCATTAATATACTGGAACAAAGTGGTCCCACACCCACTCACCACACACACACCTGCTACAGCTCTGTCTTGATAAACTGTGAGAGCTATTTACAAGTAACAGAGGAGCTAAGACAAGGGGTCACAAGTAGACTTTAATGGAGGAAGATTTAAAAAGGATGTGACGAAGTATTATTTTACAAAAAAAGTGGATGAGCCATGAAATGGTCTTCTAGCAAGAGTGGTGGGTGCCTGAGTTATAAACAACTTCAAATACAGCTCAGATAGATCTAAGTGTATAACAGTTACTGAGCAGGATGAGGGAGGTGAAAACACAGACAGCAAAAAGGGGGATAGCATAAGCACAGGCCCCTAAGAGACAATAGGTCCCGAGGTATGACAGGGTAAAATAGGCAAACTAGATGGCCCGTCTGTCTTTTTCTGCCGTCATCATCTATGTTTCTAGTCCTAGTCCTAATCCTAAACTCCACCATAGTAAGGCTTCATCCCACTAAGTAAACCCTAAAACCCATGCGGCTTACAAGTCAATGATGGTAGTGGTTCCCCATCTGGCTGGGCATGTGATTGCTGCCACTTCCTCTTACAGGATGACAATCTGTACTGCACAGCACTTTCTTCTTTAAGTCTGCCATAATTCTACCCCTTGCAGGACTACCCTCCTTTGACATCCTAATAAATTGTTTACAAAGATGTAATTTACTGTGGAAGCACCAACCCATAGGCACCAACATGGGCCTCTATGTCTGTGTGTCTGCCTCTTGGGCTGTGCTGGAATTACAGGGAGGCTTTGCAGGGTTCAGCCCCACATCTCTGAAGTGAGCCCCAGTAGTTTAGACACCACCACTACCATTGACATTATGGGAAGGAAGTCTCAGTTTAAAGACAGGACCTTCATAGGCAGAAAGTAAGGAGTGAGAGAGAGAAAAAAAAACAGAGGAAAGAGTAAGGATTGCAAACAGTTAAGGGGCCAGAAATAAGACATGATTGGAGTGGTGCAGTGCAGTGGCTGTGGAGCAGCAGTCTTCCGGGAGACGTTCTGGAGGATGCGGTGTTGTCCCATCTGCAGGCACCTCTCTGGGCTGAGGGAGGAGGTTGCTCATCTCCAGGCTGAGTTGGCCAGGATTTGTGGGACCTCCTTTTCCATCCAGGGACCACCAGTGCCACTGCCGTTGCCTCAGAGGTTGTCATGAAAGAGGAGACGTTGGACCACAGTGGGCTCGGGGAGGGTGAGGGTGGTGGAACAGAGGCGCATCCCTCCAGTGGTACCTCTCCACAATTCCTATGCCATTCTGGCAAAGTGTGGTTCCTCTATGGAGGCACCCACAATGGAGACCAAGGAGGATGCTAAGAACCTCCACAAAGGAGACCCACAGGAGCATGGCAGGGGACCCTGCAGGGGGAAGGAAACAACTCCTGGTGGGGGACTCCATTGTTAGGAAGGTAGAACTGGGGGAGGAAGGGGAGAGGGAGGTAAGGTGCCTGCCTGGCACCATGGCTTGGAGGGACAGGGAGCGAATCCTCAGGATTGCCAGAGCAGCTGCACAGGGGAGGGAGCTGGATGTCATTGTCCACCTAGGGACAAATGACCTGGCTAAGAAAGAGATTAGAGAAGTGCAGGAAGAGTTTGTGGAACTGGGGATGGGCCTTAGTCAAGTAGCACGCACGGTAACCTTCTCGGAGGTGCTGCCCATCTATGGCATAGGAGAGGCTAGGGTGTTCCGCACCATGGGATTTAATCAGTGGTTGAAAAAGTGGTGTGGAGCTCAGGGATTTGGCTTCATTGGGGACTGGGGGTCCACCTGGAGTGATGCAAGCCTATACTGGCATGATGGGCAGCATCTGTCTGGGAGGGGAACCAGGATCCTAGGTGATAGGTTTAAAAGCTTCATTGGCAAGCTTTTAAACTAGCCAAGGGGGGAGGCACTGGAAAGGAGCAGGGAAATCCTAGCCCCCAAATAATCACAGTAGTAAGTGCAGCAAACACCAACATACAGGTGTCGATAGGGAGAAGGGCAGGGGTAAATGGAGAAAGTGACAAAGGCAAGAAGGACAGGGATGGGGCAAAAGGGAGTAAGGCCATCAGGAAATGGAGGGTAATGAGTACCAATGCCCGTAGTCTGGGCAACAAGCTCCTTGAGCTGGTGGCCATGATGGAAGAGGGATGCCTGGATATCGTAGCAGTCACAGAAACATGGTACACAGAGAACCATGACTGGGATGTTAACATACCAGGGTACATAACCTACAGGAGAGACAGGCAGGAGAGAAAAGGGGGAGGAGTAGCTCTCTATGTAAAGGAAGGGATAAAAGCAACTGAACAAAAGAGTAAACAGGGAGGAGAAGAGGCACTGTGGGTCACCTTGGAGACTGGAAAGGCACCGCAATCCGCACAGGGTTGGTACAGACCCCCATGTCAGGGGGAGGGAATAGACAAGGATATGATAGAAGGCATTCTTAGAATGGCAGAGAAAGGAGATACTGTTGATGGGAGACCTGAATATGCCAGATGTTAACTGGAGCACATTTGCTGCAGCCACATCCAAAAGCAGGGCCATTCTTGATGCCCTACAGGTGGCAGGCATTAGACAGCTAGTTTTGGAACCCACTCATGAGGGAGCAATCTTAGACCTCTACTCTCAAACGGGGAAAGTTAGAGGATCTCAGATCTAGAGTGGGCTGCCATCTGGGGACAAGTGACCATCAAACAGTGTGGTTCACGTTAAACTCAGCTACAGAGTCAAGCCATACAAAAGTGAGGGTACTGGACTTTAGGAGGGCTGACTTTGTCAAGATGGGAGAGTGCCTCAGAAAAGCACTAGCAAACAGACTGGAAGGAGGTGTGGAGCAATAATGGGGAATCATCAAAACTGCCATCACAGAGGCAGCAAGCCTTTGCGTGAAGCAAATAAACAAATCAAAATGAAAGAAAAAGCCACTATGGTTCTCAAAAGAGGTGGCTGTGAAAGTCAGGAAGAAAAAGATAGCATTCGGAAGTATAAGGAAACACAGACAGACAGGACAGAGAGCTGTACCAGTTAAGGCAGAAGGAAGCAGGGAGGGAAGTCAGAATAGCAAAGGCCCAAACTGAGGAAAAATAGCCAACTCAGTTAAGAAGGGGATAAAACCTTTTATAGGTACATCAGCGAGCATAGAAAGACAAAGGGAGGGATAGTGAGGCTGAATAGAATGAGCGATTGGGTGGGCAGAGGGGACAGTGAAAAGCAGGGATACTTAACAAATATTTCTGCTCAGTATTCACAAAGAGGAGGAAGTGCCTAATCCAATTAACAGAAGCACTCTTGATAGGGGGTCGATCCCAGTCCTTTCACAGAAGAAAGGGTTCTGCAAGAACTACTAAAACTGAAGGTGGACAAAGCAATGGGTCCTGATGGAATTCACCCCAGAATTCTAAAAGAATTAAGGAGGAACTAGTGAAACCACTGGCTACTCTTTTTAATAAATCATGGGAGGATGGTGTGGTACCTGAGGACTGGAGGAAGGCGGATGTGATTCCCCTTCACAAAAGTGGGACCAAGACAGAGGCAGGAAACTACAGACCTGTCAGTCTGACCTCTGTGGTAGGGAAAGTGATTGAGTCACTTCTGAAGGAAAGAATAGTTGAGTACCTAGAGGCCAGTGGAGCACAGGACCCAAGGCAGCATGGGTTCTACAGCGGAAGGTCATGTCAAGCGAATCTAATAGATTTCTTTGACTGGGTGACCAAAGTAGTAGACCAGGGAGGGGCTGTGGACATGGCCTACCTAGACTTTAGCAAGGCATTTGACACAGTCCCACACAAAAGATTAATAGTCAAATTAACCAGCCTGGGAGTGGGTCCCAGGGTGGTAGCCTGGGTAAAACATTGGCTGCACAACAGGACACAGAAGGTATTTGTAAATGGAGTCCACTCTGAAGAAAGAGGGGTTACTAATGGGGTACCGCATGGTTCAGTATTGGGTCCAGTCCTTTTTAATGTCTTCATCAGTGACATTACAGAGGGACTGGAAGGAAAAGTGTGCCTTTTTGCAGATGACACAAAGATCTGCAACAGGGTTGATACACAAGGAGGCATGGAAAGGATGAAAAGGGACTTGGCAAGGTTGGAGGAATGGTCAGAAGTATGGCAGCTAGGATTCAATGCAAAGAAGTGCAAAATAATGCACCTGGGAACAAGAACCAAGGGAAGAATACACAATGGGTGGGAGGTAGTAACAACAACAAAAAAGGAAAGGGACCTGGGGGTAATCATATCAGATGACCTTAAGGTTAGCAAGCAATGTGAGAAGGCAGTAGGGAGGGCTGGGGGTGTACTGGGATGTATAGGGAGAGGCATCAGCAGCAGAAAACAGGAAGTTGTTATCCCTCTGTACAGACAGTTGGTGAGACCCCATCTGGAGTACTGTGTCCAGTTCTGGAGACCCCATCTCCGCAAGGACATAGACAGGATAGAGGTAGTCCAGAGGAGGGCAACTAAAATGGTGCAGGGTCTGCAAGAGAAGCCGTATGAGAAGAGACTAAAGGAGCTTAATATGTATACCCTTGAGGAAAGAAGGAGAGGGGACATGATAGAAACTTTTAAGTACCTCAGTGGAATCAACAAAGTCCAAGAGGTAGCATCTTTCAGAAAAGAGACTTGCAAGAACAAGGGACACAATTTAAAAGATAGAAGGAGGGCAGTTCCAGGGGCAATGTGAGGAGTATTATTTCACCGAGAGGGTAGTGGATGCATGGAACAGCCTTCCTGAGGAGGTTGTGGGGTCTAAAACTGTGGGATAATTCAAGAATGCATGGGACAGACATAAGGCAATTCTTGTGGGGGGTAGGAAGAAATAGGCTGTTGGTTAACTAGAATCTGCGGCCTATCCTGTAGGTAGGGAAATGGGCAGACTAGATGGGCCTAGCGGTCCTTATCTGCCATCAAAGTCTATGTTTCTATGTTTCTATAGGCCTCCCAGCTCTCCAACCTCATAAAGTTTAATTCCAACACTGCTATTAGATGAGGAGTCTTATTGAAATGGGTGTTTTCCAGGGGTTGTGGGGGCAGGAAAAAGGAAGGTTTTCAACAATTCTAGTTAGGGTAGGACTTCAGAGATTGCAAGTTGTATCAAGCAAATAATTTAAGATGGAAGTGACCAATCCACAGAAGTTTTAAGAGAACTTCCACACTCACATAGGGGGTGCAGGGAGGTTTCATGTGTATAGAAGCCCCATTCTACATATGCAGAGGCCTCTGCACACCCACAACCCACAGTGCACCTCCTATGGAGGCCTGTCCTGACTGTATCCATACCATTGTGCAAAGAAGGTTTTGCATAATGGGGAGGGTGTGAAGAAGGCAGCAGCTGTATGCAAAGGAAGAGCAGCTGTAACGCCTGTCTCCCCAATCTGTATTTGTTTCCTTATGCTCCCAGGACATTTTCATGGGCTGATCTAACCTAGTGCCAGTTACCCCTTAGCCCTCTTAACTGGCATGGAAGGGTGGGGGAAATGTGCAGCATACTTCCTTAGGGATACAGTAGTGCCTACAGGAGTACTGTACCCCACATTCCCCTGCACCATTGTCCAAGATCTTTTCTTTCTCTTGTCATGATCCTTGCCCCTCCACACTTCAGTCCATACATGTAGTGGAGGGGTTTGGGGCTGTAGATGCTGTTACTAGTGTAGATATTCTCAGACATGGGGGTTCTCCTTTTGGATATGCCCCTTTGACTTGTATCCAAATACTGTTTGTGGATCGGATCCCAGATTACTCAAACAATAATCTGGCTCATTCATTAGCACAGCAGTAGGGGTGCAACTCTCAATGTTGGTGATCTGGGTTCAAGAATAAGCCTGGGGCACTGGAGGCTGGACAGGTGGATGATGATCAAGTCTTCCACAGGGCACTCTCTTCCTTCAGAGAGAAAAAGTAGTAGTCTCCATGGCTATACTGCCACCTAGAGGCATCAGGTGGCAGTGCAGTTGGAGCTGCTCATGGGAGGGCAGGCCCCAACTGATGCTAGAGCACAGGCATGCCTTGCATGCATAAAAGTTCTTGGAAACTTGGCTGTCGGTGTATGAGAAGAGGCAAGAAACTTAGCACTATATCAGCATGAAGCTAAAGCTCTAAGCACCTGCCAACCTAACTGTTCAATGCATTCCCATACATAACAGGTACCTGCAGGGGGAAGCTTCCCTCACCCCTAAAGTAATTCATGGCACAGGTGTTTTTCAGTGGACCCCGAGAAAGAGAGGTAAGTGCCACAGAAAGGAAGGATGGGGGTGGGAGTGGGTCACAGTGGAACAAGAGCAGCACTGGTCATTGGATAAATAAGAAACAATATGAGTAATCGTTACAAAAATATATGGTTGTCAGACATCCCAGTGACAGTGCATTGTGTTGCCATCAGGAGACCTGGGTTCCTGTGTTCCTTGAATTCTGACACTGAGACCAGCACAGGACCATAAGCTTTGCAAAGGAGAGGTGCTCGGCTACCAGATAGGATGTGGATGGGCTGACTGGGACTAATTCATCCCTCATTAATTGATCACCAGCAGCATCTGGGGAAAGGTTGCAGTCATTGTGGCCATGATCATCTGGGTGGGCACAGAGGATACTACAAAGGGGAAAAATAGGCTGGGTAAAATATTGATAAAATGCAGTTAAGTTAGTGGCCTTTCATGTCCAAATGAAGCATAGTTTTCTTTGTGTAGGACCAGAAAGAATCAAACTATGCATGGCTAATATTAATTATACAATGTCAATGAAATTTCCTGGACTCTGATTGGTCAGTGTGTGCCTCGGACAGTGATGATATTAAGCTATAACATCACTGTATTAAGTCCAGGCACACACATATGACCGCATAACACAAATCATGCTACCAGTCCTAGAGACACTGCTGCTGTGAAGCCTCATTAATCCGTGACACTTTTAGCGCCAGGCGGCCCCCCCCCATTTTCTTAGGCTCTCACATTAACAACAGCCACCACAATTGAGTCAGGAATTGAATCAACAGATTTCCTGCCAGCATTTCGTACCGAAACCAAGCGGCTTGGAGTAACCCGCGGTGACCATCCTGAAGCAGCTTCAAACAGTCCGCTTTGCCCTCGCCTTCATCGCAACTAAAGACAATGCAAATCACATAAAACTACCAGCCTCCATTGACATTCGCAACTGTTGATTTGCTTACCATACTCCACAACTACTTACCGAAGACATTCAAAACTGCAAACAAAGCTGTAATGGCGAAGCGACATTTCAACGTCCCTCGCGTCACATAAGAGAACCTCAATGACAAAGCGCTTCAGCACTGTTCACACAGCATCAGCCAAGCAACAAGCGCCACCCAGTGGTACAAAATAAAAAGGGATTTTTTGAAATGTGTACTTACCCACAGAAAAATCTAATAAAAATAAATAAAAACATACTTTTTTTTTTTAACACACGAACCATTGTATAGTAGCATAAGGCACTCCAGGGATGTGTTATCGTGTAATAACGTCACTCCTGGGGAGGGAAGCACTCGGCAGTGCAGCTTCAACCCACCCCAGGAGTGACGTTACTACGATAACACACACCTGTCGCGGCCTTTGCTGTTTAATCAAGGGATATACATTTCGGAGACATTTTTAGTTTCTAGAAGCTAAACTACATAATTTCAGTAATCAGAAAACAATGAATCTGAATACAAAAAATTGCATCACAGTTTATCAAGGGAAATGCCACACTGGCACAGACCAGTAATACATAAGCCCTTCACACCATTAATTTACTTGTTACGTTAAATTGAATTCCTTTAGAGTTACTGATCTCAATATCTGAGTCCATCACTTTTGTAATGGGTGCTAAACAGGCCTCTTGAAAAATAACTTTGCCAAAAGGGTTGACTATAAGAAGAAAAGACATGTGAGAGCACACATAGCCCCATAATGCAATGCAACATGGGAACTGTATGCAAGTCATCATGGACGACTTCAAACTGGTTCTGCTTTAAGCAACAGTGCCATTAAAATACGTATCTATTCAACTGGTAGGTGCACTGATCCCAGAGACCATTTCCAGGCATGACCCAAGCCATTAAGATGACACAATAAATTATACATACAGATTTAAGCTAACATGGAACTACGTGGAGTACAGTTGATATTGACAAGTGAAAGCGATGCAGCAGGACTCTAAACAGGACGACAAATAGGTACAAGAGTGCACTAGTTACAAATGCTGCAATCAGTACTATCAAACACAACAGTATAAGTGCACTAAACAAAATACTGATGTAAACATAATGATCCTGCTTCAAACAATATTTTTGTTCTGTAAGCAAAAGAAGAGTCGGGAACATACCAAATTTGCATAAAATACATGTCCAAGTGCTGCAATTACAGTGTGCAGCCAAAAGCTGATCATTCTCCTTCCTTCATACAGCAATATAACATATTGTGGTTCTACTGTAAATAGGTTCAATCAATCAATCAGCTTTATTTACAAAAAGGTGAGATTCTGGAGACCGTAGCACCCTAACAACAAAATACATAAATACTCATATAAAAACATCAATCATGACAGTACAGTATATTTCTTTAAATATTATCACAGAAGTTCAGACCAAACAAGTACAGTTTTAATGCAATCTTGAAGCTCCCCACTGTCAAACACTCTCATATCGGACATGGTAGAGAATCCCACAGGGTAGGGACTATAAACATAAATGCCTGTGACCCAGATATCTTCAACTGGACCCTGGGAACCTCTAGCAATCCCTCGTTGGCAGAGCAGAGCAGTCAGAGGGGGAAATAAAAATGCAGAAGCTCTTATAGGTAATACAGACCCATTCCATGTAGGGCAATATAGGTCAGCAAACCAACCTAGAAGGTGATCCGCCACTGAAATGGCAGCCAGTGCAGTTCACGCAGCATAGGTGTAATATGACTGGACCAAGATAGCACAGACAACAACCTGGCTGCTGTGTTGTGCACCAGCTGCAGGTGATGGATATCAACCACTGGAAGCCCTAGGTACAGGGAGTTACAGTAGTCAAGGAGGAGGTCACAGAGGCGTAGATTAATGTTGGAAGGTCACTTCATGGAACAAGGTGCTTAATCCAAGCAATATTCCTCAGATGGTAATAAAAAGACTTGACGATGGCCAGCACCTGAGAATGAAGCGTTAGCTCATCATCAGATATTACACCCAGATTCGATTGCCCATTCAGAAGTCAGCAGCTGACCTCCCCCAAGCCAAAGCCTAGAGGGACAGCCAGCCACCATCCTCTCTGTCCTGCTACCCGGATCCACCACCATCACCTCAGTCTTGTCAGGATTCAACTTCAGTCAGCTGGCTTGCATCCAGTCCTGTATCTCTGCAAGGCAGTTGTTAAACACCAAGACCACACTATCCTGATGGGGCACAAAGGACAGGCAAAGCTGGGTGTCATCTGCATAGCAGTGAAACCCCAGCCCATACCTTTTTACAATGTCCACCAGGGGCAGCATGTGCATCACAAACAACATGGGGGATAGCACAGAGCCCTACAGTACCCCACATTGCAGAGAGAATTAATCAGAGGAACAAATCCCCGACACCACCCTCTGGGATCTGCCAGTGAGGAAAGAGTGGAACCACTTGAAGACTATTCAAGACAGGCCACAGATGAACCTCAGATGCTCCAGCAACACACCATGGTCCATGGTGTCAAAAGCTGCTGAGAGATCAAGAAGGACCAAAATAGAATGGCTCTTCCAATCTCTTGAAAACAGGAAGGTCATTGAGCACCCGAACAAGGGTAGTCTCAGTGCTATGCCTCTTCTGAAATCTGGAATAGAGAGGAACATAGATATCATGGATGATAAGATGATTCTCCAGTTTCAGTGCAACCACCTTCTCAATAACCTTCCCCACCAAGGAGAGGTTAGAGGCTGGTCTTTAGTTAGCAGGGCAGTCCAGGTTGAGAGAAGTTTTCTTAAGGAGGGGCATCACCACCGCCTCCTTCAGGGAGTCTAGAAACTCTCCCAACTCTAACGAGCTCCAGACTATCTCTGCTAGGACCGGGTCGATTACATCAATGCACCCCATTAAGAGGAATGTTGAGCCTAGATGCAAAGTACTGCAGGTTGGCCACATACTCTG
Source organism: Neoceratodus forsteri (assembly GCA_016271365.2). Taxonomy (NCBI): domain Eukaryota; kingdom Metazoa; phylum Chordata; order Ceratodontiformes; family Ceratodontidae; genus Neoceratodus; species Neoceratodus forsteri. The sequence goes on from CM028129.1 coordinate 1,027,960,428, forward strand.
GGCAATCTGCATGACATCCACAGTCTCCAGCTGGTCAAAGTCCATCCAACTACACTGAGGAGTAGCATCCTCACACCGACCGCCGGTACCCACCATAAAGCGAGCTGATCGGATCTCAGACCTGATGTTGACAAACTTATCAGCAAAGAAGTGAGCAAATTCCTCACACTTTTCTTGTGAAAATTCTCTTAGAACTTGCAGACAGGCCGAATTGCACAGTTCAAAAGAGCTGAGTTGGTCGATTCTGAGCTGCAGCAGTCTCCCCTGGCAGGAACTCTGCCTTCATATGAGACATTGCCAATTGATAGTCCCTGTAAAGTCTGTCAGCATAAAGGCACGATTTCCACCAGCACCAGTCCAACCTTAATCCTACTCACCTCAGCTCCCTCAAGGTCCCATCAAACCAAGAGGATCGAGGGTGAAGGGTGAGAGGATGAACCCAGACAGGAGCTATAGCATAGAGAGCCCCATCCACATCCCTGATATAAGCCTGTAGCAGGTTTTCCAGACCTTCACTAACACCTGGTAGTCCTGATAGGTTCAGCTCTGCCAATAGGCCATCTGCAGTCACACCCCTCAAAGGGCAGTCCTGGACCATTTCCACAGGAGCAGGTCTATGGGGGGAGCCTGGAAATTGAACCTTACAATGTGGTGGTCTGACCATCCCACTGGTTCCACCACCAAGTTGGAGGTCTCCATCCCCAGGAGGAAGACCAGATCCAGAGAATGGCCATGATTATGAGTTGCAGAGGCAACTGCCTGTGTGGAGCCCAACTAATTCATAAGTTGGAGGAAGTCCTGACCAAACTGCGAGAGTTCGTCATCAACCCAGGAACTTAAGTCACCCAGCACCATCAATTTGGGAGACTCCAACATTTTGTTGACAATGAAGTCCGCAACTTCCTGCAGGAACTGCTTATCACTACCTGGTAGATGGTAGACGAGAATGATCCTGCACCTTACACCTGCAATCACCGTACACTCAAAGGACCCTCAACTGGCACAGCTACAAGGTTCAATTCTGATCTAAAACAAATTTCTACCCCTCACCCCTGCAATTCAGCCTTGAGCAGTGTATCACTGAGAACCCAGCTGGAATCGCTGCCTCTAATATGGGGCCAGCATTTTCATTCAGCCAGGTCTCAGTGATGCAAGTCAGGTCTGTTGACCTAACAAGATCAACAATAATAGCCATCTTTTTCAATGGACGTGGCATTGCACAACACTGCTAGAGTTGGATGAGATATCAAGGCCAGCCGAGCTACTGACCCACTGACAGCGGAGCCCTTGGGTATGGGTACCAGGCAAGGTGAACCTCATTCTGGGACCAGTTTTGCCCCAGGGCATCTCCTGGTCCTCACTACCTCCAATTCAGCCACCCAGTCCCCCCCTCAGGTCCAGGACCCCCCCGACTTCTACCCAGGTTGGTATCATTTATCCAACATATACTCTTCTATAAACTCCAATCAAGTAATGAAACTGTTCAATGAAATATTTTAATATTTAAAAAAGGTTTGATGGTTATAACCAAAAATACAGTGGTAGCTAGAAGTGTATCCTGGTATATTAAGTTATATATGAATGTTTAACAAGAAATTCCAATGCATTTCAATGGGCTTTCCTGTGATTGATCTGGATACCTATAAATAATTACTGGGATATATGTTTACCTATTACTGTGAAATAAGTAGTTCAGTATCCAAAGTTTGATATACAAGTCCTGATATGCCATATAGACAGTATGGCCTAGAGGGTCAAAGCACAAGCTGTGACCTGGAAATGTGCCAGACCTGAATTTAAAACCCACAACCACCACGTATCTTTCATGCTGAGCAGATTATGTAATCTCCCTGTGCTCCTGGGATGCACCTGGAAATATGCTTAAGCCCAGTGTGCCTTTCCCTGCCAAAAATTATGAAGCAAAACGCCATCTTTATGGTTATTCTTTCAAAAAAAAAAAAACTGCATTATGCCACATTTAGGGTGGAGGCTACAGTGGAAAAAGCAGAGAAATGTGGCTTTAGGGTTTTCAACCCTAGGGCCCCACCCCTACAATGATTCAGTGGTGCAGTCTTCCTTGGCATTGTCAACCCTAAATCTCACCCCATTCTATGTAGTCCAGAAACATACACACCTAATGGGGTGAGCTTTAGGTTGACAATCAAGAGAACTACACCTGATGTGTTGTAGGGTGGGTTGAGCTTAAGGCAGGAAACCTCAAAGCCACATTTCCCCTACATTTTTCACTGTAGCTTCAACCCTTAATATAGCATTAATGCATGTTATGCAAAGAATTTCCTTACTTTTTGAGATAGTATAATTGTATCCTTATTTGTCTGTGGGAGTGCAGGACCCTCTGGGTCCTGGGCTTCCAACCATTCATAATTTTACAGATAGTGTACATCCCTCCATAGATGCATATATGTATGTTGCTATGGAAACACAGGGCTTTCCATTCCTTGCACTTCCATTTGTAGGACAACAGCAACCACACTATCAGCACAGCCTTCTTATGACCCCACCTCATGAACCCGATATTAAACATTTTCAGATCTCTGCCAAAATGACATTCCATGCCACTGCAATGTGATCCCATGCAAGAGGCCCAAAAAGACAGCTTGACCAAGATTTGAAAAATGACAGGCATTACATTGATGAGGTGGTGTAATGAAATTGATATGTTGAAAATTTTGGGTGAAAATATTTTAAATTGCAAAAGTTATGAGTCAGCATAGCAAAAGGACAACGGACGTACATAACGTTACCTTTTTAAGATATTGTGACCCCACATTTTCAACACACCCTTCTTATGACCCCTCCTCATGAACAAGGGTTGTGAAAATGTTAAAATCTCAACTGAAAGGCAATTTCACCACCTGACCATGAAATTGCCTTTCAGGCCAGATTTGCATAATTTCACACACAGGCATTGTTCATGAGGTGGGTTGTCAAAAGGCTATGTTGAAAATTTGGTGACAAAATATGCAAAAAAAACAAAGTTATGCACCAGGGTTGAAAATCCCATTGAACTATTTTGAACTGTACTTACCTTACTTTCTTATAAAGCAGTCAATATTTCCAGCAGCAAGATATGTGTTGAAATGGAGCCCGGATGTGCACACTGGAACCTGCTCAGGTCAGTGAGGGTGTGTGTGTGTGTGCAGGGATGCTCAGTGGGAGGTGATGAGGTCAGATTGGAGAGGTCTTATTTTGTTTTTTACAGGTTAAAAAAAAGACATTGAGGGATGATCTTCTGCATTCAGGAACTAAAAGAAAAGGAGGGTGGAGGGGTGCTACAAGTTGCCAGGGAAAATTATGTAAATAATGGAAATGGTGATTGGAGGGCAGGGGGTACATCTAGACATCAGGGGAATCATGGCAACAATGGGGACAGTGATTAGAGGGTGGGGGGTGCCACTAGACACCAGAGTACATTAGTAGAAGAATGGGGATGGCAATCGGGAGGTGGGGAGTGCCCCAACACACCATAGAACAATAATATCAATAATGGGGATGGTGATTGGGGTGGTGGTACCACTAAACACCAGGAAAAAATTAGAAAAAGAATGGGGACAGCAATTGGGGGGGTCAGTAGACACCAGAGAAAACATTAAATCATTACATGGAGACTGCACTGGGAGGCTGGGAGGTGCCACTAGACACCAGGAAAAAAACATTAAATAAGTATGTGGATGATGATCAGAGGGTATGGGGCAACACTAGACACCAGGGAAATGTTTTTTTGTTCACCAAAAAATATTTTGTGTCATGACTCGTGGTATGAAAACAGAATCCTTTTTCATGTCATGAGCCACGCAAAATGATTTATAATGTTAAAAAAACAACAATGGAAGGGCATTTCTGCACCGATTAAGTGCAAAATATGTTAAAGGGGTCCTGATAAGCAAGGAACATGTGTTGATAGCTGGCCACAAAGTCATTGTTCTCTCTTTTGAAATTTGAATGTTTAGGGAAAAACAGAAAAAAATATGACAGCCAAACAAAAAAGGGGTTTCCTCTCATGAAAAAGGATGACATCAGAAACGAAAGAAGATTCTTTTTTCATTTCATACAGCTAACTTGAGGTGCCTACTGAACACACTCAGAACCAGGTAATGAAAATTTCAAAATTAAATAACTTTTGAACAGACTAATATTTTCTCACCAAACCAGCATAAGGCAAGCCCCCTTCTACACTCAACATGTCTTGCCAAAATTCCAAAGCATGTGGTTACTGCAGGTGTCAGATGAAAACCGATTATAACCAATGGAAAAAAATGGCACAATTTTGTTTTGCACTATCCACATCTCAGAATCTGCATATACGACTGGAACAAAACTTAGCACATCGAGAGATCTACCCCATGAGACAGTGCATGCAAATGTTCGTGCAAATCTGTTGAATGGTTGAAAAGTTATTAAAGTGCAATAATTGGGGTTTAGCATTAAACTGCATACTCAACCCTAAATATAGTGGTTCGACTGCACCACTATAATATTCCTGGACAGACAGGGTTAAGTGTAGGCATACATAAAAACATTCTATGAGAGAAGGGCAAATTTGCAACCACTTTGTGGTACATTTCTGTGCTGTGCACTGTATACAAAGGAATTGCAAGTCTTTTCATACAACAGTGCACAGCTCAGTGTGCGGAACTGGAAAAAGGGAGGAGTGGTCAGAATTAGTTATGCTGCTTGTATGCACGGAGGTATTGTGCACAGCAGCTCACTTGTGTTCTCACACCCTTGACACAAGGTGCAGCTCCCCCTGCCAGGAAAGAACTGCTGAGAGCTGCTCATGCAGAGCTCATGGCTTCATGAGCTGAAACATTCATTCTGTTGAGGAAAAGTTATCAACAGAAGGAAGAGGTTTTTGAGGGACAATCACTATACAGTATGTAAAGCTTCCTTTGGTTGTGGAGCTGGCACTTGAGAAGGTCAAATCTGGTGTGCAAGCGAGGGTTGGTTGGCTCTAGGAAAAAATACAAGTACACAAGAGAATTTCACCATAGTCTTTATTTATTCACAAACCCTCACATTTCACCATATACTTAATGGCTTCTTCTGGGGGATTCTACAGATGCAATAAATAAACAAACAACAAAAAAACAAAGCTACATAAAACTAATGTCAAATTATACTGCTTTTCTTAATGCTGGTATACAATATTGTAAATGGACATACCAATGCAGATTCTTAAGTTACCAAAATGTGGGAATTGTATCTGTGCTTTTAAATACTTTAAGCTGTAAATAATTAAAGAGACAAATCTTTCAAACTCTTTCCAAAACATTATGTATTGCAGCCACACACCACACCACGTGCCACCACATTTCAATTTCTAAAGTGCACAACTGTGCTACAGCCTTCCTGTTATCAACCTCTGCAGTCTGGCTGCCACTTATGGCACTTTCTGTCCCTTATAGCCTATTCTCAGCCTAGAGTGTAGTAAATAATAATACTTGTAAGTTTCACATTCCCTTATATTTACTCTGCAGAACATAAGACATACAGTATTGTGCATCTGTTAATGTTAAACCTGTTTAACTTACACAAGGTTTCTGAGGCATGTGCTTATTAAAGGTTTCTGGGACATATGCCTATAAATGATAAACAATGACCAGTGTAAAAATCATCTTATTAATATTAACTGCACAGGTCTGGCAACAATTTATGGAAAAGTGTGATTGCTTATTTGCACGGTCTCATCAATAAATCACAATTTCATTTATAAATTGTACTTAAAAGAGGGTGAGAGGGCTGGAGCCTATGAGTTCAACCAAGATTTTGTAAACCTTTTGCTGGCATTTTTTAAAGAGTTACTCATGAGATTAATCTTGGGGCTGAGTACATTCAGGAAGCCCTGTGCATCAGGTGTCTAACTAGGAGTTGGAGCTGATAGAGGCTTAGTGCCTTCTTACAAAAAGCGGCAGATTTAAAGGTCAAGTTTAGTTGGGGTCTTGAGCTGCAAGAAAGACTTTGCTGACAGAGAGGAATGCAAGCACCTAGCTTTACTTTAAAGGTATATTTATATTTATTTATATTTCTCTTCGTACTAAAAGTAACAAAGTAAGAGGGGAGAAAAAAAGAGATTTGTAGGCATTGTTTTGGGCACTTTGAAACTTGTCTATGAAATTGTAACAGGTGGTGTGGGGGGAAGTTAGCTCATGAGATAAATTTTGGGGCTGAGTAGATTCAGGAAGTGCTGTGACTCAGGTGTGTAATTGGGGTGCGGGGTGGAGCTGACAGAAGCTTAGTGCCTTTTAAAATGTGCACTATAAAAGGACTCCCTCATAACATGTTTAATTCATGTTTGTCTCCCAGTGAGTGATTGGAACATTAAAGAAGTGGAACAGGTAACTGTAGCCTTAGGCATCAGCACGTATCAGCAGAAGGAAGTAGGAAGCAGGGGGATCTGCCGATCAACTAAGGTAAGGTACCTGTTAACTAATATGCAACAGTCACTGCTGAGGGGTTGGAAGGTAAAAGGTAGGCCAAAACTGTGAATAGGAGCAACACCCTATCTATGGTATGAATACAGTATGAGGAACCACAAATAGAAACAAACAAAAAAGGGGGAAAACTAGAAGCAGTCTATCAAGGGTAAGAGTACAAAAGTATTCCAGATAATAGAGAGAGAATAAAACTTGGGAATGCTGGGAGCAGTGCAATGCAGTGGCTGTGGGGTGGCACTTTTCGGAGAAATTTTCTGGACTGTAGCACTGCCTCATCTGCATGCACCTCTCTGGGTTGAAGAAACAGGTTGCTAGACTTCAGGTTAAGTTGGATAGGACCTACTCCAGACATGTACCACAAATGCCGGTGCAGGGAGATGTAGCTATCAGGGCAGCTAGCCCACAACTGGAACACATTCCAATTGATAGTGCACTCTGGCAGAGTCCTGTTCTGTGTCCTTTTGGGGTTATGGATGGTTGGGACACATGACAAGCAGAATGCATTTTCTTTTGCGATATGTGTTTTAATTTAAACAAACTTCTGTGAGGCACATGTGAAGATATTTTGTGTGAAACAATAAACTGCGTATTAGCCTCCAGTTTTCTGTAGTCCGCACTGCCTTTGCCAAAATTCACTATTAATTGAACTGTATTTAAGCTGGCTAGGATTCCGGGATCTCTTTCTCCACCCAGAGTCCACCAAATCTGCTACTATTACCTCAGAGGATGACAAGAAGGAGAAACATCTGGACTATGGTGGGCTGCAGAAGGGTGATGGTTGTGGGACAGAGGTACTGTACATTCCTCAAGTGATACCACTATATAATTCTTACACTGCTCTAGCAGGGCAGGACTGCCATGAGGAGGCACCCATGATAATGAACAGCAAGGATATGGGGGGCCCTCCCTAGTGGAGACCCTCAAGGAGGGTGGTAGAGGGCCCCAGAGGAGGAGGAGGAGGAGGAGGAGGAGGAGAAGAAGGAAGCAACTTCTGATGAGGCACTCGACTGTGAGGGGGATAGATTTGGGAATAGGAATGGGGTGAGGCTGGTTAGGATGGGAAGTGGATCCAGAGGATTGCTAGGACAGCAGGAGAAGAGGGAGAGATAGATGTCATTGTTCACCTGGGGATTAATGACCTGGCTAGACATGGAGCTGGAATAGTGTATGGGGAGTTTAGGAAGATGAGGAAGGGTCTTAAACAAGTAGTGCACTCAGTGGCTTTTGCTGAGGTGCTATCTATCTACAACAGGGAGGAGGAAGAGAGGGCCCACTGCACCAAGAGCTTTAACTCATGGCTGAAGGAATGGCACAGAGGGAAGGGGAGGAGTTCAGCTACATTGGGGACTGAGGATCCACCTGGCAGAATAGGGGCCCATACAGGGGTGATGGCCTGCATCCATCCAGGAGGGAATGGCAGACCTCAGGGGATGGTTTAACTGTTATTTTGATGACTATTTAACTACCTGAGGGAGTGTCTGAAGGAATTGGGGGCAAAAACTGCACCCCCCAACAGGCTGAAGTACAGAGTAGTGAAAATCTGTAGTGAGAGGAATCCTAAGGGGGCAAATTAATAAAGGATGCAGTGTGGTAGAGATGAGGGATAAAGGAATGGAAACATTAAAAAGAGCGGGGAGAGGAGAGTTTTCAAAAAGAAAAGAAGGGGTGGTAACAAGTGGAATGGAAACAAAAGTATGGAAAGACATGTGTGTAAATGTTAGCAATCTAGAAATAAGATTCCAGACCTAGAGGACATCATGGCAGAGGTCAAACAGGGTATTGTGGCCTTTACTGAGTCATGGTGTAATGAAAACCATGACTTGGACATGGCCAGACCAGCCTATATTCTGTTTAGCAAAAGCACAATACCGGCTGCACTCTCTGTGCAAATATAACAAGGCAAATTACAAGTCCATAATGCCATACCAGGAAGATTTTTATTATTAGAGAGCCCAGGTAAGTACAGTACCCCCAGCACTTTGTGTCTCAAATGTGATGCTTCATCAGGAGGAGTTTCAAACAAAAGTGCACCCCTTTATACTCTGTTTATGAAGGACAGGGTTGGAAGCAAAGAAGGTGGTGTGGTGCTTTATGTGAAGGAAAGCATAAAATCAAGGGAGATACAGGGAATAGAAGAGGAGGCAGAAGTACTGTAAGTCACTCTGGAGTTGAGGAATGGAGCCACTATTCATGCTGTTGTGATCTACAGACATCCAGCACAGGGGGAGGAATTAAATAAGGCACTGGTGGAAGCCACTGGCAAGATAGCAGAAAAGGTGGAGGTACTGCTGGTGGGGGACTTCAACCTGCCAGATGTAGAGTGAAGCCTCCTAGCGGTGGCTTCAGCTAGAAGCAAGGACATCCTGGACTCCTTGCAGTGGGCATTTCTCTGGCAACTAGTCAGTGAACCAACTCTTGATGGGGCAATACTGAAGCTGTTAATCATTAACAGGGGCAATGTTGCAAATGTCAAGGTAGGAGACCTCCTGGGGACCAGTGATCACTGTATTGTGTGGTTCAGTATGAGGATGGCTGCATAATTGAACCACACAAGGATGAGGGTCCTGGACTTTCAAAGGGCAGATTTTATAAAGATAGATGAATGCCTCAGGGACGACTTGGCAGAGAGGATAACTGGGTGGGGAGGAAGAAGAGTGGGTGAAACTAAAAAGGAGCATAGCAAAGGCAAAAACCTCTGCATCAAACAACTGAACAAAGTCAAGAGAAAAAAAAAACTCTTTGGTTCTCAAAACAGGTGGTTAACAAGGTAAAGGCAAAAAGAGTAACATTCAGATAATATAAGGAGATATAGACAGAGGAATGAGGATAGGGAGGTGTATCAGGAGAAACAGAGGGAAGCAGGGAAAGCAGTAAGAAGTGCAAAAGCACAAACTAAAGAGACAATAGGCGAGGAGGTACAGAAAGGGGACAAGACATTTTTCAGCAATGTAAATAAAAAAAATGATAACGGGTGGGATTGTAAAGTTAAAATGGGAAGAAGGGGGCTGTGCAGAGGGGGACAAGGAAAAGGCAGACATCTTGAGCAAATACTTTTCTTATGTGTTTACAGAGGAAGGGGAAGGGCTGTGAGAAAGTAACTGAAGGTTTGGATGGAGGGAGGTGAACACTGGTCCTTTCTCGGAGGAGAAAGTCATGAAGGGACTCGTTAATCTGAAGGTGGACAAAGTGATGGGTATAGATGGAGTGCATCCAGTGGTACTGTGGGAGCTCAGGAAGCTACTGGCTGTACCTCTGACACTCTCACTGGAAACAGCAGTGGTTCTGGAGGACTGGAAGAGTGCAATCATAGTCCCAATTCACGAAAGTGGTAGCAGGGAGGAGGCTGGCAATTATAGGTCAGTCAGCCTGACATTGGTGGCGGAAAAGTTAAGGGAATCACTGCTAAAGGAAAGGATTATGGAATAGCTTGAATCCAGTGGGTTACAAGACCCAAGGCAGCATGGGTTCACTGGGAGAGGTCATGTCAAATGAATCTGATAAGAGTTTTTTGACTGGAATTAGATCAGGGTAGAGCAGTGGACATGGTCTACCTAGATTTCAGTAAGGCTTTTGACACTGCTCCACACAGATGGCTAGTAAACAAAATAGGTAACTAGGGAGTGGGTCCTATAACTCTCAACATCTCAGCATTAAAAGTTATAGCATTGGCCTTCAAAATTCAGAGCAAGTGCCAAGAATGTGTTGCACTTTTTTGTTTTAAAGAATAATATGTCCACAAATAGTGGTACCTATATATTTAGTGTTAAGGGATGTTTCTGTCAAGTTTGTTCAAAGATTTAATAGTTTGTTTGTCCAGAATATAGCTCTAACATTATTAAGAATATCAGTAAACCTTTGCAGAGCAAGGGTACATTTCAGTGTAAAAATCACAGTGCTATTGCATATTCAGAGTAGTTGAGAGATATGGTGGCTCCAAAGGTGGTAAACTGGATAAGACATTTATTGGGGGCTGTTGGTAAACAGAGTTCACTCTGAGGAAGGCAGGGTGAACAGCAGGGTGCCTCAGGGATCAGTGCTGGAATTGGTCCTCTTTAATGTCTTTATAAGAAACATTGCAGAGGAGCTGGAAGGGAAAGTCTGCCTCTTTGTGGATGATGCCAAAATCTGCAATAGGGTAGACACTCCGGGGGTGGTGGTGGAAAGAATGATCAAAGGCTTGAGAAAACTAGAGTAGTAGTCAAGGGCATGGTAGCTGGGTTTAAATGTGAAAAAAGTGCAAAATTTAAAGGCTCTGCCTGTGGTTATATGGGGAAGAGCTCCTCCACCATATCCTATTTAAGCAGCAGAGCCCTGCTGCTCTGCTTAGAGTGAATTGCACTCACTGCTGTGCCATTGCTGGTCTGTGGCTGCTATCTTCATTCTTTGTTTTCTTTGCCCCCTCCACCCCTCCCCCTTTCGTTGTCCTGCCTGGCTTCATTTGTTTTCTGTTCCTCCCCCCGCCTCCCTTCTCTTCTAGTTCCTGGTGTTTCCTTTTCTTCCTTGTGCTTTTTTTTAGGAGGGGGTGCTCTGTCGCTCGTTCCTTGAGCGCTATGCTTTCCCTGCCCTATCGCACACTTTTTGTTCTGCACTTGCCTTCCTGTGATCGTCTCCCTTTTCTCCTTTGAGCAGCCCTGCTCTATACCCAGTTCTTCACTGCTTCACTCCTTTCTGCAGTTCGCTGCCTTGGATCTTCATTCTGCCCTTGCCACCACCGCCGCAGAGTTCCATGCCTTCCGCTGTTGCCATGTATACCTTAACAGCCTCCATCTCGGCACCGTCACACCTGCCGCAGAACCCGTTTTGCCTGCAGCATATTACCATTTATTTTGGCAGCTATATTTGAACTTTTCACATACCGAAGTGACCATGCAACAATACACTTTCTTGCTGAGCCCTGAGTCTTGTGGCTGCCTGCCATTTACTTTCTGCTTCACTAGACACTCTGCTTTGACATATTTGATCTGGACAGTCTGTAAGCTCAACTTCTGGTGTCACTGTTACAGATATGACTTCTTATGAAAAAACTGTTTTTTTTTTAATTTGAAGTTTATTAATCATTTTACCCACAATACTACACAGGCAGATATACAAACAGACAAATCACTTTTATACACTGTTGTGTATACATAAATCTGCCTCCCCCCTTCCATTAAACTCCCTTCACTCCCTCCCATGTCCCCCCATATCCTTATCCACTAGGATAACAGTACATAAAACCTCTTGCCCTGCTAAGATCTGGTCTGCCAGTATTATTCATCTAATTCAGTTTCACTCATATCCCTTTAATTAATCCTGCAGAGAATAGAGAATATACAGAGGGTCCCAAATCTTATTAAAGTTAGACATTGTATTGCTCAGATTAGCAATAGTTTTTTCGGTACGTAGGTTAGTTAAAATTTCCACCAGCCATTCTTCATAAGAAATTTCTTGCTGATCGAGCCAATGTCTTAACACCAACTCCTTGACAGACAACGCAATGAACGTAATATGATATTTCCGGTTATTAACTCTAACTCCTGATAGGTCACCTAGGAGGCAAATTTGGGGGGCAAATAGTTCCTCCAGGCCTAAAAGGGGATCTGCTAATTGCTTAATCTTCCTCCACAATGGGGCCACCTTCTGACAGTCCCAGAAGATGTGAAGTAAATTACCCTCCTCCTGCTGACACCTCACACAACTATTAGAAGCCTTGAGCCCCCTCTTCACCAATTTGCAGGGTGTATAGTAAGCATTGTGTAATATAAAAAGTTGCATCAGCTTAACCTGTCCTGTTTAATAAATTTGTGCGAGGTATACCAAATAGACGACCAGTTGATCGCCTTCTCAGGGAAAAAGGATATACACAGACCAATTGGTCCACAGCAATCTGGGTGATTTCCAATCAATCAAGAAATTATAAATATTAACTATCGCCCTAGGGCCACCTCTTATTACACTAAATTCTTTACGGAAGGGTATAAGCTGGTCTGTGCAAGGTGAATGACCAAAGAAACTTTTTAAAACATGCTTAAGTTGAATAACCTGAAAAATATGTCTGTTGGAAATACCCAGCTTGTCTGTAATTTCCTGATTGGACATCCATCCATGGTTATCATCTATTAGACTGGAAACTTCCCAATCCATGGGTACTAGGAGCCAATGTGGAGCAATAGGTTTGACCCCAATTTTTAAGATTAAGATTACCTACAATAGGTTGGGTAAGATCCTTGAATTGATTATATTTGAGGAATCTACAAACCTGTGTATGGATTTTGAGCAAAGTGTAAATTACCGGGTTTTTGAGCTTTACCGGTAAGAGGTTCTCCCCCACATGCAGTAGACCCATGGGATTTAAACCAAATGAACGTATGAGTTCTAGTTTGATCTGCAACCATGCTGGGGCCTTGCCTGGAACTCCTTGAGATGCCCATCCCATATAGTTGTTAATATGGGCAGCCCAAAAATACAAGAGTACATTGGGCAATCTCATACCTCCTTTATCTTTAGGGGCCACCAGAGTGTGGTATGCTATTTGAGGGGATTTATTAGACCACAAAAATTTTATGAACAGGGATCGCAATTTCTTAAACCAGGCTATAGGGAGCCAAACATTAAGCATGGACAGGGGATATAATAAATGGGGAAATACGTTCATCTTAATGAGGTTTATTTTCCCCCACAGCGAGATGGGGAGAGTAGCCCACCTATTTAAATCTTGAGCCACCTTATTCACCAGAGTGTCTAAGTTTAACCTAATAACTTGATTACTGCTACGGGCAAGATCTACTCCCAAGTATCGGAGAAAACCCTGCTGCCACTTCAGCCCATAAGCCTCGATCTCAGATTTAAAAGATTTATGGTTTAGGGGGAATACCATAGTTTTACTAATATTGAGCTTATAATTAGCAATACTACCAAAGGAGGCAATAATATCCAGCATATATGGAATACAGCTGCCTGGGTCGGAGAGCTGCAGAAGGAGATCGTCCGCATAAGCAAACACCTTAACTTCACAGGGAAAAATAGGGATCCCCTGGATATTTGGGCAGTTTTTCAGCCTTCTAATTAATGGTTTGAGATACAAATTAAATAATAATGGCAACAGGGGGCATCCCTGCCTGGTACCAGTGTGGAGAGCAAACCTTTGCGAGATAACTCCGTCTCCTGAAACCCGGGCTGAGGGAGATCTATATAATGCACGTATCCAATTGATAAAAAGTGGAAGGAAACCAAATTTCTCTAAAACTTGAAAAAGATATTCCCAGTGTACCCTGTTGAATGCCTTCTTGGCATCCAGGGATATCAAAACGGCGGAATAGGGTGCATCCCTGGACACCGAGAAGACATGCGAGAGAATTCTCAAGTGATCCGCCGAGGACCTCCCCTTCAAAAACCCTGCTTGTTCTGACCCTATCAAGACATCCAGTACCTTTGCCAACCGGTTCATAAGAGTTTAGACAGGATCTTAATGTCCTGGTTAATCAATGAGATCGGTCGGTAGTTAGAAATGCAGTCTAGCAGTTTACCCGGTTTGGGGATCAGAACGATTAGCACCTCAAATAAGGAGGAGACAGAATCCGCACCAGATAAAATATGCTTGTACAGGGAAAGGAGCATTGGCATTACTTGAGCTAGAAACTTTTTATAAAATAAAGCTGAGTATCCATCAGGACCTGGCATTTTATTAATTGGCAGGGCTTTAATGACCGTGGAAATTTCCTCCAAAGTTATTAGAGCCACCGAAACATCCTGTTGCTCCCTGGAAATTGAGGTAAATGTGCATCCTGCAAGAAACCTTGAATCTGTTGGACAGTTGGGGGAGTGGACATGGGGCCATATAACTCCTTATAATAATTAGTAAATTCTTTTATAAACTTCCAGGGGGTGAGTTTTAAGGGAATTATCCTTCAAAGACCGTATGGAGGTAATATAGCTGGCAGTTTCCATTTGCTTTACCCTAAGGGCTAAGAGCTGGCCTGCCTTTTCCCCGTGGTCGGTATATGACACCTGAGTTTTTAATAAGTAATAATCCATCTTTTCCTGGAGGAGTTCCATATATGCGGCTCTCAATTTAATTAACTCCTGTCGATGAGTCTCTACACTGGGGAGGGAAGGGTCATCTTCTAAGGTTTTAATCTGGGTGAGCAACTGGGACAGTTTAGCGTTGGAAGCCTTTTTCCTATATGTGGCCAGGCTAATTAAAATTCCACTGGTATACGCCTTAAAGGCACCCCAAAATAGATCGGGCCTACTCAAGGAAACTTTATTAGAATGATAAAAGATATCTATCTGATCTTGTATCTGCTTCATAAGAGAAGCATCCTTCACCAGTAAATCGTTTAACTTCCTTCTGGGGGTCCTGTTTGGAAGTGAAACCATCGTTATCCAGCAGGAAACAATGGCATGATCTGAGGGAACTCCAGGGAGGATCAAGGAGTCAAGTGTGGCCAGAAGCAGGGAATGGGACAAGAGCAAGTAATCTATCCTTGAAGAAGAGGAATGTACCGAAGAAACAAAGGTATATTTCCTGTCTTGGGGTTGCAACACCCACCAAATGTCACACAATCCAAGTTGATCAAGAAATTCCCTGAAAGCCCATTGGGCTGGAGAGAAGCTAGTTTTCTGAGGACTAGACTGGTCCATAACCCGGTCAAGTACTAAATTAAAGTCACCCCTGATAATCACGGGAATCAAGATAAATGCCTGCAAGAACAAGGCAAGTTGAGTGAAAAATTCAGGGCTATCCCAATTAGGGCTGTAAATACTGTCAAGGATTACTTCTTTATTATAAAGTAAACCATGGATGAGAATATACCTGCCCCCTGGGTCTTTAACAACCTTAATTGTATTAAAGGGAATTTTCCTGTGAATAAGGATCATTACCCCCACTACTATTGGAGGAACCCTCTGCACTAAAAAACTGACCAAATTGCCCTTTCCGGAGCTGAGATGCCTCTGTATTCAGCAAATGTGTTTCCTGGACATACGCAATATCTACATTTACTAACTTTAAGTGGTGTAAAACCTGATATTGCTTCTTTTTATTTCTGCCCCCTCTGATGTTCCACATCGCAAAATTCACCCTGCTTGCCATTGTAACAAATTGAGAAGCCTGCTACCTTCTATAATCTGTGCCAATGCAGTACATGGATTAACCCAATATGATCTTAGCATTAGTAATAGGAAGCTAGTGGAAAAACTTCTCACCATCCCACCCCCTCTCCCCCCATAAAAACCCCATACAACCAATAAACTGGCAACATGACCCAGAAATCCATACTATGTCTCCCTCCTGTCATTGTTACACAGTGTAGCTGGTCCTGCTACAGTCTCCGGCCTCTCCCCTCCCGCCACCCCAAAGTCAATGAGGCAGTTGTGCCCAGTTAAATGAAGTAAAGACCCCAAGAAAATTTGTATCCCTGTAGGAAAACCAAGGGGTGATACCCCCAACGTTAATCAAACACTAATAGCCC
The DNA here is from genome assembly GCA_016271365.2 of Neoceratodus forsteri. Taxonomy (NCBI): domain Eukaryota; kingdom Metazoa; phylum Chordata; order Ceratodontiformes; family Ceratodontidae; genus Neoceratodus; species Neoceratodus forsteri. The sequence continues at coordinate 1,027,976,335 of CM028129.1, forward strand.
CAAATCTCTAAAATGCTAACAAGGTGAGGGGGGATGCGCTATGAAGTTTACCTAGTGAACCCATTCTCTGCCCTGACTAATTTTGTTGAAGTAGCATAATAGAACGAATACTTCATGCCCAAGACTAAAATATTTAAATTACCCAGCTCGTGGGTTAGATCCTCTGAACATATCCACCCAGATAAGGAACACCCTCTGGAGTTCCCTTAATAATCTGTCACTAACCTTATGATGGGTACCACCATTGACATACCGTGAGTCCCAGGTTTACAGCGCAGCCTTCCTGCACCCCTATCCAGATCCATTAATAAGGGCACTTCCCTGCCCAGATGATGGTTCCCAAGTATGAAACCACTACCCACCCGGAGGAATAAAACCAGAATTATCCCCAGTGTCTATCCTAGTTGAAAAAGCTCCCCCCCCCGAAGCTTCCAAACTCAGTAAACAGTTGTCTACAACTACAAATCTTAATAAAGGAAGAAAACCAGGCAACAAAGCTTAAGGATAATGGCAACAAATTTGGTGAAGCAAAAAATTGAGTCCTTCATGCTCCTCATTGCCACGACTCCCCCAATCCAAAGTGCTTCTCCCTGAGACAGAAATGACTTTCCTTTGACTTCGGCTTGGCTTGAAAAGATCGGGATGTTCCTTCTGCAGTGCTTTCATAGCAGGTTCGACTTCCTCGAAGCATGTCCATACCCCTGAGATTAACACCTGAAAACGAGCAGGATACCCCGTACGGAATTTTATTCCTGCGGCTATGAGCTTGATTAAGATGGGGTGAAAAAGCTCCCTTCTCTGGCGCACCATGGTCGGGAGATCCTGAATTACCTGAATTTTCTTGCCTTCCCAAAGAACTTGTTCCAGTTCTTTAATCTTTGATAGCAAGAATTACTTCTCCTGAAAATTAAGAAGCTTGATCATCAGGGGCCAGGGTTGCTGGCCAGGTGCAGAAATCGGGCACAATGCATGATGAGCCCTTTCCAGTGTATACGAGGGTCCAAAAGGAGAGGGGCCAGCAATTCATTCGAACAACTTCTGGGCAAATGAAACAGCATTATTGCCCTCCTCTTTTTGTGGAATACCCAGAACCACAACATTATTTCTGCGACTTCTGCCTTCTAGATCCTCGACTTTTTGTTCAAGCTTCTTAATGCGTTGCCAGCTCTCCACTATGGCCTCCTCTGTGCGGACCATCTTTTTCTCCAAAGAAACAATCCGGGTTTCTGAATCGGAGACCCTAGTAGGCAAGTCCTCCAGTGCCCCAGACATTTGCTTGATCTCAGTCGCTATAGATTTAAGATCATCTCGAACAGGTTGCAATTCTGCCCGAAGGAGTTCCAAAGTCAGGGGAGTAGTTTCCATAGCTGCCGCTTGAGAGACTGCAGTAGTAGAATACTTGCCACTTCCCGTTGGCTGGGCCTTGGATCACTTTCCAGATTTCTCCAGGGAGACGGGTGGGGTATGTCGGGGCAGCGCAGATCTCATTTCTGGCCTCCATTTCCAGCAAACACCCTCTTAGTAGAGGTACAGACGCGAGTAGCCACCTGTAAAATAGTACGAGCCCTCTTCTTAGGCAAGTTTCAATAAAATAAAGGCTTTTGGTAGCTGGAGCTTAAGCCAAGCACTACTACACAGTCTATTGCATCACGTGACCCTCCGAAAAAACTGTTTTTGAATAACTTGCACTGAATAATTAGGATTCTCAGTGGTGTCTAACTTACACAAAAAGGTTCATACAGCTGTTTAAGAAAAAAATAACTGTAAGAACAAACAGATGCAATCAGTAGGTAAATGTTGACACGCCCAGTGAAAATGCATTCAAAAGTAAATGTTTAAAGATACCTATGGTTGTTTTATGTACATTAACATAAGCATTTCTTATAGTAGGACTTTGTTGGATAGTTACACTTACATTGTTCCTTTTGTTGGGTCTCTGTTAACCACATGACTTTATGTGATGTCACTGTTACATACATGACTTGTTGGGGTGTTACTGTTACATACATGACTTCTTATGAAAAAATGTTTTTGAATAAATTACACTGAACAATTAGGAAACTCAGTGGTGTCTAATTTATCCATTAAGGTTCACATAGCAGATAAAAAAGGGGATGATTAAAACAAATGGATACGATTAAAACAAATGGATACAATCAGCAGCAAAACTTTGACATGTCCTGTTTTCACAGCAGTGGTGCCCAAAGATAAACTGTGGCATAATTGCAATCGGGTAATACTTAGAATAAAATAATGAAATGTTGCATACTATGGCACCTAAATAGCTTCAATAACCATACTAATTTGGAAAAAAACTAAAAGAAATTTAAACTGAAAATTCAACAGAAGGGACACCATGTTACATACATTACTTGATTCATGTGCTAACTTAAAGACTCATTTACTTATACTTCCAGATAATGAACTATCTTTATATTTGGTATTACATTATCTTAATATGCACCCAGTGTAACAATTATATAGTTATGGGATTTAAGTAAAAAAAAAAATTGGGACATGAATGTCACACTTTGTCTCTCCAGTATCAAATACACACTCATATATATATATATATATATTCTGTTTTCTCCCCAGGGTGCACTGTAGGCTGCTTATACTCCCCTGTCCTGCCAACCTGATACATCTGCCATTTCTCTGGTATCACTGAGCCACACTTCCCCCATAGATATCCCACCATGTCAGGGCCAGGATGGGGAGGGCCATCCTCCCCCCACTCAAGATTCACAATACAGATTGGGGCTTACAGCAACTGGCAATGAAGTGGAAGCAGGGCTGGCAGTTAGGGCATCATGGAGCCTATGGTTGCCATTTTCCTTCAACTTTCTCCCTCATTGTGGCTTCATAAGCACACACACATGGAGGTGCGCAAACACTGCTCAGTTATGCTCCTTGCCAAGCTCTGACTCTGCCACCCGGGCTCCACCAGGTGGTAGCCAAGAAGCAGGTAAACCAATCCCCCACCTCAGAAGAGGAGAGGAGAGTAGCCAGGTAGATACTCAATCTTCTCCCTCCCCTGCTGACTTATGGCAACCAAAGCATGTTCACAGACATGACTTGCCAATGTGGCGCAAGATGTGACATCTAGCGCATAAAACCTTCAGTACCGCTGGGCTGGCAGACTATGAGTTCACCACCTTCTGAGACTGTTTCAGCTCTATTTAACCTATTCTTATATGGGTCCTAAGGGGAACATTAATTCTTCAGGATTCTGCTTATTTTATAACCTTCATTTCAGTTGTACATAAGATTAGCATTCCAAGAAAACAATATCTATCATTTGAATAATTTCATATCATTTTATCTACAGCAAAAGCAGAAGACTCATACAACATAACAGAGAACCTCCTAAAATTCCAAGGTTAGACACCCATTATGTTCCTTTGCCAGGGTAGGGTGTCAGGTAATGAAAGAGAAATCCTCATTCAGAGAGAGAGAGATCCTCCTGTGACCCCGAGATAAAGCACATTACAGTAATCAAGCCTTGATGTAACTAAGGCATGTATCAAGGTAGGGAGGTCCAGAGGCGGAACAAGGGGCTTAATCCTGGCAATGTTTCTGAGATGGTAAAAACAGGTATGAACCATGGAGGATATTTGAGCCTCCATGGTCAAATCTCTGTCCAAAATCACGCCCAGATTTCTCACCCAAGAGGAGGCCTTCAATGGCACAGTTCCAAGAACAAGCCCAGTTTCTGTGTCAGAGACCATCCTATCATGGACTCTGTTCGACTCCACTACCAGTACCTCCGTCTTATCGGGGTTTAGCTGCAACCAGCTGGAGGCCATCCAGTCATTTATCTCGGCCAGACAGATGTTTAGCACATCCACTGCATTTGATGTTCCTGGGGCAAAGGAAAGATATAGCTGAGTATCATCAGCATAGCAATGAAAACTCAAGCCATACTTCCTAATGATCCCACCCAGAGTAGCAGCATGTACACTGCAAACAGCATTGGAGCCAGTACCGATCCTTGAGGAACTCCACAGAGAAGAAGGCTGGGTATAGATGAGGAATTTCCCATCATAACCCTTTGCATCCTGTTGGTAAGAAAGGACTCAAACCATTTGATGACATTACCAGTGAGTCCGCATAGGTCCCTAAGGCGAACGAGCAACATACAATGGTCCACAGTGTCAAACACTGAAGAGAGATCAAGGAGAACAAGAATTGTCTTGTCTCCCTGATCTCTAGCCCTGAGGAGGTAATTCTGCACCCGAACAAGTGCAGTTTCAGTGCTATGTCTGGCATGAAAAGCTGACTGGAAAGGTTCATACAACTCATGAGATACAAGGTGTTCTTCCAACTGAAGCGCTGCCACCTTCTCAATAACCTTTCCCAAAAATGGAAGGTTAGAGATTGGACGGTAATTTGCCTTGATCTCCAGGTCCAAAGATGGCTTCTTTAGGAGGGGTCTCACCAGAGCCTCCTTCAAGGCATCCAGAAAGACACCCTCAGAAAGGGAACACCGTACAATCAAGGCAAACACCGGACCAACAGAGTCAACGCATCTCATTAAAAAATGTGTTGGCACCGGGTCCAGTTCACAAAAGGTATGCTTCATATTGGTTGCTACCTCGATAACCTTCTAACCTCCACTGGTCTAAACTCTCCTCAATCAGACAGAGTGCACTCAGAACACATCAGGTGATCACTGCCAGCTATATCATTGCTGGCTGAAGAAGTCTCCTGCAGGATCGAGGACACCCTGTCCTAAAAGTATCAAGCGAAATTCTCACAATCTGTATTGGAAAAAACCCTCCCAGGCTGTAGACAAGCAGGATGTAAAAGCCTGTCCACAGTCCAGAAAAGTGAGGCTGGTTGGTTCCTTCCAGCAGCAATCTCCCTAGACAAAAATGCTGTCTTGTTACGGTTGATTGCTTCCTGGTACACAACATAGTGGGTACACAGGACCAGTTTGTCCTCATTCAGACGGGATCTCCTCCAGCAGCGCTCCAGTCTCCAACCCATCCTCTTCATCTCCCTGAGTTCACCATCAAACCATGGTGACCTCAGGTATGAAGTTCTGGGTCGTACATGGACGAGTGCGAGGGAGTTAATGGTGTTAGATAACACCCCATTATAGGTGTCAACCCCGACAGCAACACCTCTCACACATGCATCACCCACACTAGACAATTTTGCTGCCACCAGAAAACCCTCAGGGGTCAAACCCCGTAAAGGCTGACAGCAAATCATCTCAACAGGGAAGGGCTTATGGCGGGAGCCCCAAGCATGAACTACATCGTGCAATGATCAGACCAGAGAACTGGATTGATCTTGAGATCACTAATCTCAAGTCCCAGTTGTACACAGTACACAGTTGTAATTTATCTGACCTATCACCCTGCCAACCCAGCTGACACAGCAGACACGCGCTGAGACACGCGTGTCTCTCCACCCGAATCCGCGCACAAATACACATTTTCGCTCCGCTCACTGGAGCTGTGCCTTATAAGGTGTGGAAGCAACAGGAAGTAGTGTGTCACTTCCTGCCAACCTCTCACCCCGACATAGAATATTTTAAAGTTCAAAACAGTTTGTTTTTAATTCAACACAGTTGCCACCTCATGTGGTGGTCTTAATATGCTGTTTCTGCACTTCTTCTGCAAGAAAGCAAACTAGCAATGAAGGTGCTTTAACTGGGATGTAGCTAGGTACTCCGCTTTCCCACACTGCCTTTGGGCAAGCAGTTAAGCACCTTTTGAAACAGAATGTCTCACTTCTTTCCAAAGAAACCTGAGCCCAAACACAAACCTCTTTCCAGAGACACATACTGTTCTAATTAAAGTTTAAAATGCTGCAAAGTTAAAAGAACAAGCCAAAGTCAGATAGAATGTAGGAAATAGTGCAGACTCCTGTGCACTCTGTTGAAACACACAGCTCATCACCATGTAGCAGCAGTAGTTGAGAACAATTTCATCTATAGTGTAAGGACTGTGCAGTTGCAAAAGAAAGACAACAATAGAGTGGAAATAATGTGTTTTCTTTGTAATGAATAATAACAGAATAATTTCACTAGATAGAACATAGCAGTAGCAGAGATCAAGAACTACAGACAGACAGAGAGAAATAAAAATGGATGAACATTTTTTTCTTCTGAAGTTTTTAATTTATTTTTAATTTTTAGAGTTTGACAGCACAATAGTAACATAAATAAAGAAATACCGAAGAGATAGTAAGTAAGTAAGTTAAATGTTATTTGTATGAGGTGCTCTTCCAGTGCTCAGGGCACCTTTACAATACACATTAAAAAAATAAATGTCATAACATTATATATTAAGAACAAATAAAACATATTAACACACACTCAATATATCACTGCAAGTGCCTGGTTATAAAGATATGTTTTCAAGGATTTTTAAAATAATTCCATGGACAGGCTCTCTTGTATCTGGTGTGGTAGAGAATTCCATAGGGTAGGTGCCTAAATGCAAAAGATCTTCCATCTGATGTTTTTGGGGATACTCTGTTAATCTGTAGCAATCCCACACCAGAGGATCGGAGTGAATGGATGGGGCAGTAAGGATAGAGGAGTTCTTTCAGTTAGTGGGGTCCCTGCTCATGTAGGGCTTTATAGATCAGCAATGCAACCTTGAAGGTGATCCACTACTGTATTGGCAGCCAGTGCAGTTAATGCAGCACAGGTGTTATATGACTGGATCTAGGGGTTCCAGTCAACAACCTGGCCATTGTGTTCTGCACTAGCTGCAAGTGGCAGATATCCACTCCTGGTAGCCCTAGATAGAGGGCTTTGCAGTAATCAAAATGACTGGTGACAAAGGCATGGACTAAGGTAGGAAGATCTTTGGGCAGGACCAGGTGTTTCACCTGGGCTATATTCCTCAGATGGTAAAAGGAAGATTTTACTACAGCCTAGACCTGTGCCCTCAGGGTTAGGCCTTCATCAAATACCACACCCAGATTATGCACCTAGCCTGAGACAATAAGCAGGGTACCCCCAGGATGTAAACCGGAGGGTTTCCCAGACCATGCTCCTGTTGTCCTATAACCAGGGTCCACCACCAATATCTCTGTTTTTCCTGAGTTCAACTGAAGCCAACTGGCACTCATCCAGTTCTATATCTCCAGCAGGCTGTTATTAAACACAGTGACAGAGTCTAACTCCTGTTGTGGTACAAAAAGCATGTACAGTTGAGAATCATCAGCATAGCAATGAGAACTCAACCCGTACCATCTTATAAAGTCCCCTAATGGGAGCATATACACCGCAAATAACATGGAGGACAGCACTGAACACTGTGGAACCCTGCAGGGCAGCCAGTGAGGGGCTAAGAAATAAATCCATGACACCGCCTTCTGGGATCTGCCCTCGAAGAAAGATCAAAACTAACTGAGGACCACCCCTATCAGTCCACAGAAGAATCACAGGTGCTGAAGCAGTACCCCATGATCTACTGTGTCAAATGCTGCTGAGAGATCAAAGAGAACCAAAGTGGAATGGGTTCTCTGATCACTCACCATCAGAAGGTCATTAAGGACCCATACCAGGGCTGTTTCAGTGCTATGCCTTTTCCTGAAGCCAGACTGGAGAGGGTCCTAGATATTGTGGTTGGTTAAATGATTCTCCAGCTGCAAGACAACCACCTTCTCAATAACTTTCCCTATAAAGGGTAAGTTTGAAATTGGTCTGTAATTAGCTGGGCAGTCAGGGTCAAGGGAGGGTTTTTTTCAGAAGGGGGGCATACTACTGCCCCCTTTAAGGGATCTGGAAAGATCCCTCTCTCCAATGAAACCCCCACTATCCCAGCAAGGCTGGGCAGATAATCTCTACACACTCCACAAGTAGGCATGTAGGGCCCTGGTCCAAACTACAGTAGGCTGGCCACAAAGTCTGGATGATCCTTACTATATTCACAACTGCCGGTTGATTAAAGGTGAACTGGGTCAGTCGGGCATTGGTACCACCCGACTTATTAGTGCAAGGTCCAATGGGAAGCCACTGGTTGATCTCAACCCTGATAGTAGACACCTTATCAGTGAAAAATTGCACAAACACCTTACACTGTATGCTCAACCAGAGTGAAACAGGCTGGATTGCACAGTCTGTCCACAGTCTGGAAGAGCTGGGCTGGCCTGTTCTTCACTGTAGCAATTTCCTGGACAGGAACTCTGCCATCTTATGGGAAATTACTGATTGGCAGATCTTATAATGATCCATCAATCTAAATTTTTCCACCTTCAAGCAAGTTTTCTGTCAGTGTCTCTCCAACCTTTGTCCTTGCCTCTTCAACTAACGGATTTCCCCATTAAACCAGGGGGCACCCAGGTGAAGCGTAAGAGGGCAAGCACAAGTTGTTGCAATGATATCCAAGGCCCCAGTAACAGCCCTTTTATAGGCTGACACAAGGGGCCCTGGATCAGTGCTATCCTTTGGAAATTCTAAGAGGTGAAGTACCATCATTAGGCCTGCTAAGGTAATGCCTCTCAAAGGACAGACCTGTACCAACTCCTTTGGGGCAGGCCTATTTCAGGGGACTGCAAAACTGAATCTCAGGACATGATGGTCAGAACAACCAAATGGCTCCACCTCCACATCGGAGATCACCATCCCCAGGTGGAACACCAAGTCCAGTGAGTACCCCTTCTCATGGCTTGCAGTGGTAATAACCCATTTCAGACTCAATGAATCCATCAATTGGAGGAAGTTTTGTCCAAATGACGAGAGTTCATAATTGACCCAGGCACTGAAATCCTCCAAAATCAACCATCTGGGGGGACTCCAATACCATCTTGGCGATGAAGTCTGCAACCTTCTTCAGGAGCTCCTTCCCATCACCTGGTGGACAGTAAATGAGAAGGGTCCTGTAGCCTGTACCTGCACCCACTAAACACTCAAAGGAGTTGGTTGTTCAAACTGGCACCTCTGTGAGTCCCAGTTCCTGTCTAAAATAGACAGCACCCCCCCACCCCTATGGTCCTCTCTTGGGTAGTGAATCACCAAAAATCCGGCCAAAACTTCAGACTCCAAAACAGGGGCCACCATTTTCATCCAGTCAGATCTTGGTGATGCAAGCAAAGTCAGCAGAGGCCACAAGATCTGCAACCACTGATCAGATTAATAAAGATAGATGAACATTTTTTTTCCTTTTTCAGGTTTTTAATTTTTTTTTTCAATTTTAGGGTTTATCAGAGGATAAAAGAGAAAGATAAAAGAAAAAATCTGGATTGGAGGGCTATGGCATGGAGACAAAAGGTGCACCACCACTTTGCCGTTTAGCCAAACATTCCAGAATGGTTTGCTGATTTTGCAGCGCCATCTACAATAGCTTCTTCATCCCCACAACTTGCCAAAAGTGCTCCCCTACCTCATCTGAAGAACTGTTTATATTCACATGGGTGGATGTGTGAGGAGGATCTAAGGCAGGTCTGTCAGGTGCCCCCTGCAGCACCCAAGTCTGACTGCAGGTCCCTCTTCCAGTCCCCTCCATCTTCCACTCCTACAGTTGCACACCACATTTCTTTATCTTGCCCAGCAGAGAAGATAGAGTAGGGGTGGCACCACCTTCACCCCTCTTAGCAACTTTATTTCTCAGATTCCCATCTACTCCTTGAGGTTCCTCCCTTTAAGGTGTGTGTGCTGCCAACCTGTCCCCAAATGCCTCCCCCATTTCTCACACTGAACAACAGTATGGCATAGTTTGCCTGTCACCACCCTGTTGTTCATGGGATCAATATCAAAAAAGTCCAAAACAAGGGACTTCAGCTGCTGACAAGGGGAGGAGAAAGATAGTTCAGGCTGTGTCTTCTCCTCTTCATGGTGTGCAGGTGGTGATGGGGGTGGCACAACAGCTGGTTGAGCTGGAGCTTCCTTTTCAGTTGTTGGTGGTGGTACCCTTGACTCATCTTGCTGGGGTTACTGCACTGGTAGGGAGTGCTGCTGCTGTCTCTTTCTAATGTCAGTGTCATGGGCCATGCCATCTTGATGCAGAAAGCATGATGTCTCCCAACTACTGCCTGAACCCCTTCTGACCACTCTCACTCATTTTACCTCCCAAAAGACACAGTAAAAAAAATGCAAAAAGAGGTTAAAATAGCATAAATAAAAGTGCTCAATATTGAGCAAAAAAGAGCTACTGAACAACTAAACAAAGATTCATAAACTGTACAGTAAAAATAAGATGAAGAACAAACAAAAGAAAGCTGAAAAAAGTTTTTTTGGAAGAGCTAGGTTTCATTATGAAAATAGCAGATCTGTCCCCTCCTAGACTAGCTCAGACTGCAAAGTGAAACTAAGGATGAGTCAGTACATGGAACAGTAATATGTGACATACAGGAGTTGTTTCCATGTGATTTCAAGCAATTGTTTTGAACAGACTTCACCTGTTTTAATTGCTAAGTTACCGGTAAATTTAATAGGCAAATTTACAAGCTGATGGAGAAAATCTTGGATTGTATTATGGAGGCAAAATCGGTAAGTTTGCTGGAAATTCACCAGCAAAATAAAATTTCGTAACATCTCCACTGTGCAAATATATAAGCAAGGTGCAAATACAGTACAAATTCAAAACTAGGGCACAGTAGGTGTACATGCAAACAGATGTGTGGTAACATATCCACTATGCCCAGTAGATACACATGGTGGGGGTAGAGGAGACATCAGTAGAAGATGGGTGAGGGAGGCAAGAGTGAGAGGAGGGGGTAAGCAGGTGGTAAAAGACAGGGTGGCAGAGGGACAGGAAGGGGGTGATTAAATTGCAGAGTAGGTTGGAGCAGAGTGGTAGTGGAAAAGAGCTTTGAAAATGAAGAAGAAGGAAGAAAACAATCAAGGAGGAATGTTGTTCCAGAGGTGAGGCTGCTAGAAGGAGAAGACAGTTTGCCCAACAGAGTGTTATAGTGGGGGTTGGAGGAAATGCATAAGATGAGGACCTATCACCCTTTCTGGATTCCCCCTCCCTTTTCACCCTCTACCAGTCTGGCTTTAGGAAATCCCACTCAACCACTACCTCCCTTCTCAGGCTTACTGATTCCATCCTCACTGGGATGGATGCTGGCCTCATCACTGCTGCCATGTTCATTGCCCTGGCCAAGGCATTTGACACTGTCTCACACTCACTCCCCCTGACCAAACTCACCAACGCTGGCCTATCAAGCTGTGCCATTAGTTGATTCCACTCATACCTTGCAGGCAGGTCCCAATCCATCTGACTCAGTTCCTCCATCTCGTTCCCCCTCCCAGTCACCACAGAGGAACCACAAGGCTCTGTCCTTGGCCCACTCCTGTTATCCATCTTCCTAAATGACCTGCCTTCTGCCTGCTCACACACTTCAATCCACATGTATGCAGACGTCACTGTGCTGTATACATCTGGCCCCTCAGCCTCAGAGGTTACAACTAGATTGCAGCTGGACTTTATTATGGTCCAGCGCTGGCTTCACTCCAATTATCTCCTCCTCAATGGCAAGAAAACAGTCTCAGTAGCCTTTGGCACAATGCAGAGACTTTCGAGGCTCCCCTCACTGATCACATTCCACACCCTGGACAGGACGCCCCTGGAGGCCTATGCCTCCTTCAGATACCTCAGGGTCTGGCTGGACCAGCACCTCAACTTTTCTGCCCATGTTGATTCTATAATCTAGAAGCTGCACCCCAGGCTTGGGGCACTTTACTGCAACCGGGACTGCATCCAAGTTCCTGCCCGCAGAGCCATTGTACAGAAAATTATCTTCCCCATCTTTGACTATGGGGAAGTAGTCTACAGTGCCAGGCCCAAGTTCACCCTAGCCAGACTGGACCTTCTTTTCCATTCTTTCTGTCACTTTGTCCTGAATTGTCCATAGTCCACACACCACTGTACCCTATGCCATTCAACTAACCTCCCCTCTCTAGACAATTCAAGACTGTCCCACTGTGCTAAGCTCACAGCCAAGTATTGGTCCCAGCTGCTTCCCTCTTACCTCCCCACTGCCCGTGTCAACCCCAGCACCCCAACATACTCCCTCAGAAATGCTGAATCTCGGTCCCTAGCTGGCTCACATAGGGCCACTGCTGCTGGCCAGGAGGCTTTCAGCTACCAACTACCAATGTTGTGGACTTCCCTCTCAGCAAACATTTGTCACTTCTCTTCACCCCTGCTCCTTAACTCCGTGCTCCAATCTAATTTCTCCTCTACCTGCTCATGTGTCTAGACAGTTTATGGATCACAGAATGGCAGGGCTGTGCATCCAAGCTGTGAATACATCACTGTATGTTCTACCTATCCGACTATATTATATGGTAATGCATCTGAACTATGCCTGTATCTATTGTTATCTCAATTCTTTTGTATTTTAAACCAGGACCTATTGTGCTAGTGGGTATTCCCATTATGTAACCACACTTGTATTATGACTGTCTTTCAACTATGTATTTGTACCCCCTCCCCCCAGGATGCATCTGAAAATGAGCAGTAGCCTGCTCAGTATGCCTTTCTGGTTAAACAATTAAATAAATAAATAAGAGGTGTGAATGAAAGGGAAGAGATGAGAGGAGAGATAGCAGATGAAGGAGGATGAACCAAAATGTGAAGAGGAAAGATGGACCCTATAAATATCAATGTGTATTAATGTTGGAGAGGTGAAGTACAAGCAGCAATTATGTATGCAGTGAAGAGAGCTGCTGGTGAAGAAGTAGAAAGAGGAAAAGAGAGTCTAGCCAAGACAGGGAGGTTTAAATAATTATTATGCAATGACAAGAAGGAATCTCGGGCTATGATTGGTCAGTATGGGACCGGACCCGTGGTGTTATCCTGGCATAACACCACGGATCTAGTCCCATTACACAAGTGACTGCATGTAAAGAAAAAACAAAACATTACTCCGCTGCCTTCAAGCAGCTTCAATAGTCGCCGCTTAGCCCCACTGTTCCCAAGCCCTCACAAACAATGAAGACACACAATGACAGATGCTAAACAAAATGACACTCACCCACATCCCTTGTAAAACAAAACCGCAAATGTTCCTCTCGTTTAAGAAAAAGAAATCACTAATACAGTTTCATGGAGTGAGCACGCCCAGCAATGATGCCGAGACAGAGAAAGAGAGAGAAACAGATAGACGTATTCAGTCACTGCATGGTTCTCACTCACTTGCTCTGTAATTTCTTTTCTTTCTCACTCGCCTCCCAAAGTCACAGTCATGCAACCATCCGCATTAAAAAACAAAACAAAAATGGAAAGCTTCCTAGTGACAAAAAAACAAATGTTTCATTAAACCGTGGCAAATGAGGCAGAAGGCAAAACTGTCCATTGCATGACTGGAGAGCACCCAAATCCACATTCAGTGAGCAACCGCATCTTCAAACTGTCACGGTGCAGCACTTGCTCATTCCTAAAGTCACTATGTCACTAAAAACTACTTGAAATATTTCTGTACCTCATTCTTTCATCTTCTCAGCAGCAAGTTGGTGTCGGGGGGGTGGACAACATTACCAAAAACACAGCAGCTCCACCTATTGACTAAACAAGAAATCTGAACTATTTCTTTCATATGTAATCCTACCCATTCCTAAAAATGACAAACAAAACTAATTATAAAGTGTTTTTCTCTCTTTTTTTTCTTTATAAATGAGCCATTGTATAATAGGAATAATGCACTCCAGGGTGTGTGTCGTGCTGGGATAATGCCATGCCTGGGGCATTGGCCACACTCAGCCTGTGGCCTCATGCCCAACCACCCCAGGTGTGGCATTATCCCAGCACGATACACACCCTGTCGTGCATTATTCCTTTATTGTTACAACTGCCCCTTAACAAACTTTGGCCATTAACAGAAAATGCAGTATAACATACTATTTACTGCACAGAACTACATTAATGCACCACTTAGGATCAAATACAAAGCCTAAAAGTAGGAAAATTTGAAGTTAGGATAAAAAGGAGTACCTTAGTCTTGGCGAATCTGTGGCATACTTTTCCTTGGAGCATGACGCAATACTTGCAATCCCTAACTTTGTCACTGTCTTTCAACTCATGGAAAATAGTCATTCGCTAATGCTTGGAGAGAGTATGCTGGAGCTAGAGTAACACCAGTGCTCCATAGTGTGATTGTTTAACCCCTTAGAAAAACCACACCACAAATTTACCAAGACTCAGGTGCTTCTGTTTGTTATTCTAACATTGAATTTATACGATCCTGTAATCAACCCAGATGTAGGAACTGTGGGCTCATTTCCACTTCAGATTATGTGGTTACATCACAAAACAGACAAGTCAGGTTACAGGGGAAATACACATGTGTATCAAGTAACGTTGTGTATTTCATTCAATGAAAGAGATGTTCACAAACAGGGTATGTTGGAAAGATAAGCCAACCTCTTCACACTATAATGAATTTGCACAGACATGCTATTAATATGAAGATGACTGACAAACCACAAAGACAACACTTCAGTCAGTCTGATCACTCCATCTCAGATATGTCAGTAATGGTCTTAAAAGGACATTTCAAAAATACATAACAGAGATGGACTTTTGAGATCAGGCTTATTTTACTTCTCAGGATGGTAGTAGATGGCATGAATACTGATTTGGATTTTATGACACATTACCCAACTTAAACATACAGACAGCTTTACTTCATAGAGTGGACATTTAACAGGACTTTGGCAAACTCGTAAAATGGTCTGAAGAGTGGCAACTGGGGTTTAACGCAAAGAAGTGCAAGATCATGCATATAGGGAAGAGAAACCTTGAAGCTACCTGTAGGTTGGTAGGGGAGTTGCTGGCAGTCACAAGGGAAGCAAGAAACTTGTGAATTATCATCACAGATGACCTGAAATCATCCAAGCAGACCACTTAAGCAGTAGGTAAGGCTAGAGGGATTTTGTGGTGTATTATTAGGGGTATCACAAGTTGTAAGAGGGAGGTAATAATCCCTTTTTACAAGACACTGGTTAGGCCCCATCTGGAGTACTGTGTGCAGTACTGGAGGCTACACCTGCACAAGGACATTAACAAAATGGAGACAGTCCAGAGAAGGGCAACCAAAATGGTGCAGGGGCTGCATCAGAAAACATATAAGGACAGATTAACGAACTCAGTATGTATACCGAGAGCAAAGGAGGGAGAGAGGTGATATGATCGAAACATTCAAACATCTTAAGGGCATTAACAAGAAGAAAAGGTCTAACATATTTCAATATAAGAAAAATAGGAGGAGAAGAGGAGATGGCATGAGATTAGAGAGAGGCCAATTAAGGGGTAATGCAAGGAAGTTCATTTTCACAGAAAGGGTGGTGGATTCATGGAACAGCCTACTTCAGGAAGTGGATGATATGAATACAGTGCAGGGCTTCAAACAGGCATGGTACAAGCATAAGGGAGCAATACAGCTGATTATTAATAAATAGGCCATTGACTGTATGCTGTCGCTACAGCGAACCTCTGAGCGCGAAGATCATCACAGCGACAGGAATCATGCAAAATCCTCATGTCGCTATAATGGTCTCTGCTCTTGACCCAGGACTTCCTCCCCCAGTGTATGCCCCTTCCCCCAGGATAACTCCAACTTGGAGTTGTATCCCTAGAGACCTGGAGGTGGGGGGTTGGGGGGGTACAGCCACCCGATAGAAACACAGAGGCATCCCCGACAGTGCAATGCTGACACTCGGCATTGCGGCTGTCATTGTTGGGGATATCGATGAGCAGGATGTTGCAGCGGCATGATAAAACTGCCATTGACAGAGTAAAGGCCTATGGCACATTCATAAGGTGGAAAAAGTGGCCAGACTGGATTGGCCTTGCAGGCCTTATCTGCCCTCAACTTCTATGTTTCTATGTTTCTATGACTTGTGTGTTTTTTTATGTTTTTATTTTTATTTTCATAGAGTCAGTTTAAACTGATTATCAACATGTTTTCTCACCAAATAAATGTGTGTGTGTGGATGGGGGTTAGGGGGATGTTGGGTATGGCTGTGCAGGGGGTGAATACTAATTTTCATAGACCATGAATACTAGGGATTCTGAATAGTCAAAAGCCCTATTCAAGAGGTATTAGTATTCATCATACTCCCCTGCACAGAACTAAAAAAACAAACAAATCTCTTGCCCAGCCCCCCAAAAGTACAGTCTTTCCTCCACCCTCTAGCAATCATCAAATCCCACTCTCCTACTCACTCAGCAGCTGCGATTTCTTAATTTTTCATCAGAAAGAAATTCTAATGAGGACCAGCACAATCCACCCACATCCATGGCTGGCCCCCATCTTACAAATGAAGTGACAGGTCAGGCAGTACGAACAATCAAAAGAATGATCCCCCACCCCCACTGTCTGCAACTTAAAGTCAGCACTGGCCGTGACCCTACTCTGTCTATCCCCACAGAAAACAGTTCTTCTTATAAGAAGAAGGCAATTACTGCCACCGATCTGGCACAACCCTCCCTTCTCCACTGATGAGAGCCTTCTTATGAATGAAGGCGCATTGATTTTTGCAATAGTAAAACCATCAGATCACATAATCTGCTAGTTTTACTACAGTGACAAGTAGCTTGGTTTCATTCATAAGAAGGTGCTCAGCAATAGAGGAGGTACAGTTGTGCCAGATTGGCAGCAGTGATCACCATTTTCTTATAAGGAGAATTGGGTGCTGGTGGTTGGGAGATGGAGCAGGGTCACAGCAGGTGCTGACTTTGAGTTGCAGATGGGGGGGATTATTCTTTTGATTCTCGCACTGTCTGGCCTGTCACTTTTTTTGTAAGATGAGGGGCAGTAGTGGAGGTGGGTGGGTTGTTCCAGTTCTCATTAGAAGTTTTTTCTAAAGAAAAAATAACAAATTGAGGGTGCTGGGTGGGTAGGACGGTGGTATTTGGTGGCTGCTAGAGGGTGGGGGAAGACAGTACTGTTTTTTTTTTTTGGCTGAGGAGGAGATCTTTTTTTTTTATTTAGGGCCATGCCAAATACGAATATTCAGCCAATTAATGAATATTTGGCAGCTGAATACTGAATATTCAGCCGAATATTTGAATTAAGGTAGTCACACAGCCCTAATGTTGGGTTGTTTTGTGTACGGGGGGGTAGGATAATTGTGTGCATGTGTTGGGAGATAGGAGGATGGTGTGTTGTTTTTTGTGGGAAGGGGGTTGTGTGTGTAGTGGGGGTTGGGTTATAAAGTGGTGGGTTTGGGGTTGTGGTCATATCGAGGTAGGCTTATTTTCAGGTACATGTCATAATAATGCTACAGTGTGTAAGAACTTTTGGTTCATATTTATAGTTAATATATACTTCTTCCTACAAGTTATCTTTTCCCTGGGGCTGAGGGTTCAATTCTACAGCATTACCTTTTTATTCAGATTCTTAAAACTAATACTGTACGTACAGTAATTTGATTATATACTGACACATTAGTGAACTCCGAACATTTTAATATGCATGAACTCATTTTCTTGGGGGTCCTTAAGAGATTTTTGGGGGGGGCACTAAGCCTGACAATTGATACTATCTTGTAAACAAATATTGTTACAGCACTGTAGTTCTTCATGTTTATGAGGTTTGTTAACTGGTTGAGAGTATAGTTTAGTAAATGTCTCCAGATAGGTTTAATACTCTATGAATGTGTGAAACAGCTGTTCATACTAGGGATATTTTCTTTATACCTCATATTTCCATATATATAGAACATTTATGTTGTATAGTTTTTTTTATCATACAATACTATCAAATTTTAATATAATGCCTCTTCAATTTGATAGGTTTGTAAAGCATACAAAAAAAAATCTGGTAATATCCTCAATGGTTCAGTGATAATAGTACTGTCAATCACTTTTAATAGTATTGTCAATCACTTTTAATAGTATAGCAAGTGCCCAGAAAGATACCTTCCCCCCCCCACGTCCTAAGCACACCTCCTCATTGGCCGCTTTTCCATTGTGGATGGGCAGAACAGTTTAAAAAACATGGCTTCCTTTCTCTCGCTTACCGAGAGTGAACTCGGTTGTTGTGCTTCTCCATTTTTTTTCCTTTCTGCCTCAGCAAATGAAAATATCTGGTTGATCTTGCCATTCAAGGCATTAAGAGCAGGTAGGATGTGAATTGGCAAAAAATGGGCAGGGGGGGTGGGAACCGTCAAAAGCAAGCAGGCAGCTCAATGCACAGCGTGGGATAATGTGGCGGTTGACCAGCACAAAGTCAGTTCTCCACTGAAGCGGTCAACCACACATTACAAACAAAAGTTGGATCCATATATCAAAAGAAATAACCAATAGGTTTGTATGTCCATTACCAGGGAGTACTGGCATCTTGAGGTTTTGGACACATTGTAACCTCTCAAGCTTTGCTCTTCAGTTTCATGTGTCCAGAATTTCTCGATGCTATTACTCCCTGGTAATAGACACAAACCTACCGGTTATTCTCTTACGTGGGTATTAAATCTAAAGGTCTTGCTATTAATTAAGAAAATATTCATGTAACACATTCATTCTTAATTTCAGTTAGTGGGACTGTCTGCTAGAGTGTTCCTCTTTTATCTTACATAGAAACATAGACTTTGATGGCAGATAAGGACTGCTTGGCCCACTTGGTCTGCCCATTTCCCTACCTAGAGGATAAGCTGCAGATCCTATTTAACCAACAACCTATTTCTTCCTACCCCCAACAAAAATTGCCTTATGTCTGTCCCATGCATTCTTGAATTCTCCCACAGTTTTAGACCCAGCAACCTCCTCAGGAAGGCTGTTTCATGCGTCCACCATCCTCTCTGTGAAAAAATACTTCCTCACATTGCCCCAGAGCCGTCCCCCCTCTATCTTCAAATTGTGTCCCCTTGTTCTTGCACATCTCTTTTTCTGAAACTTGTTACCCTCTTGAACTTTGTTGATTCCACTGAGGTACTTAAATGTTTCTATCATGTCCCCCCATCCCTCCTTTCCTCAAGGGTCTACATATTAAGCTCCTTTAGTCTCTCTCCTCTTCTGTTGACATTTGACCATGGAAGGTTTCTGAAGCAGTAGCAAATTAGCAAAATTGAGTTCCTTCCATTTAAATCTGTGATTTCTTTTAAATAGGTATTTTAAACCAATGAGAATTCTTTCTGTTTTTTTTTTTATGTATGATCTGGGTGTTAATAGAAGGTCATTCTCTAAACAACTGACATAAGTCTCCGAGGAAGGACTTGGTTGGTCTGAAACCATAGGCACTTTTTAATGTTTGTAACATCTATGTTGGCCCAATAAAAGGTATCAAACCATTTGCTTCCGGACCTTTTCTAAGCAGACAGTCTTTCAAGCAGTTCTGTCTGAATCTTCAGTTACCTCCCATCTCCTCCTCCCATTCAAATCTTGGTCACTGGGTCTGCCTCGATGGTAAGCCAAACTTACACAAAAGCTGTTTTCTTAAAAAAAAGTGCTCTTTTAAAAATGAGTGTGTGGAACAGTAGGAACTCTTAACAGATAGAAAACTTTCAGTGAGACTGATAAGAAAGGGTGCTATTCTAGAGCAGGCAAAGTTGGCCTGTCTGGAATCATAAAAGTACTTCTTCCAGCCCAACAGTCCACTCTAACTGTTGAAAATGGAGCTGAGCTGTGCAATGTATACCACATGGTTCACTAACTGTTACAGCAAAACAGGTGTCTCCTACCTCTGTCTGCTTCAGCTCAAGTCCAATCACAACTATTTTTACAAACATCCATAGAATCCATCAATTAAGTCAGCCTCCTCCAGTGTTGTGGTAATAGCTAATTATGTTCTTGAATTTCTACTCCATCTATTTTTTTTAACTATGTCTGCACCAGCATACTCTGCAGAGTGACAGTCAGGCTTGCAGGAAAACAAGCTGCTCACCCCCACTGACTCAGAACCAAATTTCTGTGGATGAGTCCATATTTATCCAAGTTCAAGGGTGATTGCTGGATCTTGATGGGGTGGGGGGCTGATTTTAATGGGAACAATCCATTCAGCCTTAGAGCTGTACACCTCACCTCTCATCACTCTGTCAACCCGGGTTCAGGAACAAAGTAAGGTCACTCAGGCGCTGGTGGGGGAAGGAGGATTTTGTGTCCGTTAATGGATCTTCTCCTCTGGGGCTGGTTGGGACAATGTGTACTACTGTGTAGCTGTCACCTAGTAGAGGGTACCTGGTGCAACAGCAGTCACTGGAATTGAAAGTCAGATGCAGGCATTGAAAGCATGCACCATCTTCACAGTCTACATGTGTGACGTTGCACACTACCAGAGCTGGCTCAAGAGGTGTAATGGATGGAAAAGAACCACTGTCTGCAGGATGATGCTGTGATCCTGAAGGCACTGCACCACCACCATCAATGGCAGCCACTCACACAAAGAGGTAAGAAGTAAACGGTGTAAACCCTGGAAGTGGGATGAAGTGGCTGAGGGTCCACAGCAGAAGGAAGCTGATTGGGAGGGGCAGGATGACAAAAGTGCATAAGAAAAAAAAAAAAAGATAATCCAAACTGTTTCTAACTCTCACATTTTTTTTCAAAGTTATTCAACTTGTTTTCAGGGACTCTTACACAGAACATAAACAATATACAATTTAAATGAACTATTTCTGCTGTTTTCCATTCACTATTAACATGCTGTTAACATATTTCAAATTATTATACTTGCATTGTGCATGCTGTTATCCCAGCTCTCTTATTGCTTTCAAATAAGGGTTTCCTGTCTATAAGTAGGGGAAAACACAAACTCAGACAATATGCACACACAGTGTGAGCCTAATAATGTCTGCTGGTTGCTAATGGGCAGTAAAGCACTTTTATTCTGAGGGCTTTTTCTTTTGAACTACAAGAAGTTTACACCCATCATCCAGCTGAACAATGTCATCTTCAGACTTCCCAGCACTGGTTTTTGAGAGGCAAGCCTCCTGCATTTCTACATCAATTTGCTTATACAGTGCACATATACACAGCTCCATATGGTACACTACCAATGTGTTTATTTGCTTTGTGCATGCACACAAGCAAATATAAAAACTGTCCTTGTAATCAGGCAAACTTACTCCCTCATCCTGCCTTGAAAAGCACCTTTCCTGGCTTACTTATGGTAAAACAGTGTGAAACCTTAACTCCCCAGAGTTAATGGATGTGTAAATTACAATTTTAAATAGAATATAAAAATTCAGGTGCACACCTTTCAAAGAAAAAGAAGTTGAGTTGCCCAAAAATCACCATAAAGCATAAAAATAACAAGCATTTGTCAATGCCAAAGTTTACTGCTGGTATCTGTTGTACCCAGTGGTGCAATTGGTAGGACTACAGTTCCAGTCCGTACACATGCGGGTGATGGTGCTGCAGTGATCAGTACTTTCAGAAGCAGTGGCAAATTAACAATGTGACTGCACTTGCTGTCTGTCCCCCAGCCTCTGCTAGGGGCTAAATGAGTACTGGGATCCATAGCTCTTCCTCCCCAGAGGAGAGCCTTCTTCCAGATGCTCAGCCCTCCTCTCCCTGTCCAGCCCCCAGTGAAACAAGACCCATAATGTGAATACACTGCAACAGAAAGAGATGAGGAGTCCAGAATACACTGCTTTCAAAAAGTTAAGTTATTTTGTTGATAATATCAAGATTGTAACCTCTCGCCAATCTACCTAATCAACTTACCCCAGCCCTTCTGCTCAAAAATACGTGTTCATCAGGGAGTGGGGTAATGATGACCATACAGCTGTATTTATTGTCCCATTAATTAAACATTGTTTCATTACTTCATTCTTGTATTTAGAATGCATCACATTTTTTAAACGCAAGAACTGATGATTTATGCATAGTAAATAAATTCTAAATATTATTCTAGATAGTACTTTTTATCATATGGGTATGATTAGAAGCATAGATTCGCCTAAGAACATGGACATAAGGCATAAAATATACAAAAATCACAAAAAAGACTAAAAAATGAGATTGTAAATTCATCAAGCTGCTCGCTACATTTCACTAATTCTATACATTTTTTTAATTTTATCCTTACCGTAGTGTCTATAGCAAACACTGAAACTTCAATGCTGATGTCTGACTGTCTGAAATTTTCTTATTGTTAATCTTTCAAAGCACACTCAATCATGAGCTGATATATTTCAGTTACTGTATTTTTTCCTTTCAAAAAGCTTATTGCATCATAATCTTTGGTTACACTATTTACATTATACAATGTCTGAAGCTGATATCTGAAAGACCATTCTCTTCTTTACACTCATTAATTATTGCAGTCCATAATTCATAAACAGGGCTCAGAAGTCCATATAATTCAGAGCTGATGATCATCCAATTCTTTCAAATGCATCTGTAAGTGGATCCACTCATAGTTCTATATGCAAGGTACAGGGAAAACTAAAAACATAAACATATCCTTGGTTCTTGGAAAGATCGAAATGAATACATAGTAAATACATGTTGTGCATTCAATTAATCAAATGCTAAATGATTAATACTATGTTAGAAAAAATGGTTTATGATTTTTAATAAAAGATAGTCTTTAACATCAAGCATCAAATATGTCTTATAGGCTCATCTGTACAATGGATGGAGTGCTCCATACATTTAAAAGTAGAAATTCCCATTTTAACTGAAACACTTTGATGTAAGACCTTTTATTTATTACAATTTTTCAGAGAATGGATCAAAGATAGGGCAGCTTCACCAGTTCAATTGTTTCGTTACAAATATCAAACCCATGACCTTGGGCCTCCAGTAGAGGTATGGCTCAAATTTCCTCAGGGCCTAGTCCAGTGCAAGACATTGCTTTTCAACTGTGGAATAGGCCTGCTCTTGAGGAAGTAACTTTTTACTCAGGTATATAATTGGATGATCTTTTTCCCTGATTAGAGGTCTGACTGAGGGCTGCTCCAATCCCCACCTCTGAGGCATCTGTCTGAACAACAATAATGGCTAATTGTAATCTGGACTGCCCAACATTGGGACACTGCACAGTGCCTCCTTTTGCCATGTAAATAATCATTCATAGGCTGGCTCCCAATTTATTTTTGGGCTGTCTTTTCTTTAACAGGCCAGATAGGGGAGCTTAAATGGTACTGTAATTTGATACAAACTTTCAATAGTACCCTGTGGTCCCTAGGAAGCTCCTAACCTGCTTCATTGCCTCAGGCCTGGGCCACACCTCTATGACCTCAATCTTGGCTTGACTTGGATGAAGCTGCCACCCCCCACCTACATGGCCTAGGTATGCCACCTCCACGATAGCGGTTCCATGTTATAATAATGAACACAAAACAGCGATTGCTATTACGGCAAGTGTATATCGCCAAAAAGCAAATTGGTGATATACACTTCAATTAACCGATATCCAGATTTTTAAAAATGTTTCTGTGGGTGGGCTGTGACCTCCTTGCCCTCCATGGGGGCCGGTCCCACCCTCTTACTTAGGATCTTAACTCTGGGGGATGCGGGGCACAAATCTGTATCGAATAAAGTTTAAATGTCGCAGCTTGCAGCTGTGGAAAAATGTAACCCACTCCTGATCTTGAATCCAGTACCTGATCTGCCAGAGCTAACCTCCCACACCACCATGCCACATAGCTTGCTCAGCAGCAGAAGGTACACCAGTACATGAAAACCCCTTCCCTGTCTCTCCGCTTGCCCTCGCTATTCCTCCCTTTCATTCACCCTTCTCCCTGGTCATTATTCCACACCCTTGCTATTCTGCAGGGTAGCCCAACATAAAAGACCCCAAAATGAGTTGCTATATTTCTAGTCACTCATTTTGGGTCACTCTTATGATGTAATACTGCCATGGCCACCTGGCAGTTTGCAACTTTGACAGTGAGACCTGCCCTCTGTATCCTGCCCAACACTTCCTTCAGGTGGGACAGGTGTTTTTTCCAACTGGCACAGAAAATGGCAATAACATCCAGATAAGCCACTGAATGCTGTTCAATACCATGTAATAACTGATTGACCAACCTTGGAAGGTGGCAGCGTCATTCTTCATTCCAAAAGGCGTTACCTGGAACTTGAATAATCCATTTGGAGTGATGAAGGCTGACCTCTCCCTAGCTCTGGCAGTTACCTCCTCCTGCCAATACCATTTCATCAAGTCAATGTTGGTAAGGTATGTCACCCCTCACAACCTGTCCAGTACTTCATCCATCCATAGCATTGGATGAGCGTCAGACTTTGTGACTGCACTGAGTCCATGACAGTCTACACAGAAGCAAGTACAGCCATCTGGCTTAGGAACAAAGACTACAGGTGAGGCCCAGGGACTGTTGAATTTCTAGATTATCCATAAAGCCAACATTTCTTCCATCTCCCTCCTAATGTCCTTTAGCATGGCCTCAGATATCCGATAGGCTGTCCGTCAGCTGGGTGCTTGTGCCTCTGTGTCTGTGATGTGTGTCACTAATGGGTACATCCCAACATGGCTGTAAACAAAGGGGCAAAGTCCTCCAAAATCATCTTCACTTCCTGGGGCTATTCTGGGGTTAACTGTAGTGACATTTGATTGCCACCATAGATGACTCCCACTTGTCTTCTTCTAGCAAGTCCAGGAGGGGGTCTTCTTCATCTGTCCCCTCCCCAGGACTACACACTGCAAATACCATGTCAGCCCTATTTCCATATGGCTTCATCATGTTGACATGGTACATCCTATGGGTATGTCTCCTTTCAGGCATTTCTACAATACAGTTGACATCATTAACCTGTCAGACTACATTGAATGGTTCTGCCCACTCGGCCTGCAGCTTGTCCTTCCAGACTGGAACTCAGTCAATCAATCTTTATTTTACCAGGCAAACATCATTGAGAGACAATCTCATTTACAAGATGGACCAGGGTGATCATGTGACCACAGTGAAAATAACAGATGATATAATAATTTTATGGAGCAACAAAAAAGACCATAAGGATCCAAATAAGGACATGATAGAACCATAGTACAAGGCTGACTGTATGCATAATGTTCACAATATTTAGAAAATATATACAACACATATATTACAAACAAGGACATGGCAGAACAGAAGTACAAGGCTCACTGCATGCATAATGTTCACAATATTTACAAAATATGTACAATACATATATTACAAACAAGGACATGGTAAAACAGTAGTACAAGGCTCACCACATGCATAATGTTAACAACATTTGCATAATATATACAATACATATACATACAACAGTACAATGATGGGTGGCTAAGCTAAGAAGTTAGCAAGAGACTTAGGTCAGGAATAAGGACCATGATTTCATTACTTACACTGTATGAGTGAGCTCTGGCTCTGTGGTCATACTAGACATTTTGCTACTGCTGGGCAGCTGACAGGTTGCTTTGGGACACCCCCATAAGCTCCTCCAGCTTCTCCCAAAACTTTAGGACATACTCCACTAGGGGACTTCCCTGATTGGTGTGCTTGCCTTCCTAGTCTTCACGGATCAAGGCTAAGGGACCATGCACCCTATGTCCATATAATAGTTTGAAGAGAGAATCCTATTGATTCTTGGGGTACCTCCCTGTATGCAAACAATAGGTGGGGAAGGTATTTCTCCCAGTCCCTCCCATGCTGTTCAGCAAATGCTTGGAGCATCGATTTTAGGGTACCATTAAACCTTTCCACAAGACCATTGGCTTGTGGGTGATAAGCTGTTGTGTGCCTCTGCACCACCCCACACTTCTCCCACAAACACTTCATCAGGTCCCACATAAAGGTACCCTCTTGATCAGTAATAACCTCCTGTGGAAACCCTGCATGGGGGAAAATTTCTGGAAAGGTGTCTGCCACTTTGTCTGCCTTAAGTGATGAGTGGGAGACTGCCTCTGGGTATTGGGTGGCATAATCCACCATCGTCAGGATGAACTTCTTCCCAGAGGAGCTTTGGGTAATAAAAGATCCCACAATATCCATTACTACCCTCTCGAGTGGCTCCTCCACAATGGGCAAGGGAATTAGGGCAGCTTTGGTTTCATTACCTGCCTTGCCTATATGTTGACACTGGTGACAAGACCTGCAATATTCCTTCACGCTGGGTGAAGTTAGGCCAGCAGAAATGCTGGGACTATAGCTGTGTGGTGCTCAATGCACAGATGTCTGGATATAGGGATATCATGAGCAATCTTGAGCAACCACTCACGGTACCCCTAGGAACAAGCTGCCTGCCCTTCACCCTCCCTCTGTCCTCATGTCCTGTGCATACAACAGTATATTGTCCCAGAATACTTTATGTCTTATGTCACCTCCCAGTGTCCCGTCAGATTCTGAACAAGACCTAAGCCTCTCCAAACTAGTGTCACAACCCAGTCCAAGAGAACACTAGCAAATAGCAGAGTTTCCTCCTCCTCAGTGAATCCTCTTACTGTTACAAACTGATTGAGTATAAGCTGTTCAGGCCCAACCAAATCCCCTTTTACTAAGGCAAGAGATGCCCCCATGTCCCTTAACCCATGGGTCTTCACCCAATTAACAATGATTTGGTGTATCTGCTCGCTCATGTTTATAGGTATGCTTTCAGGGATACACAGTTCACCCAACTCTGTTCGAGCACCACTTTGTTCACTCTGTGTCTTTTTAGGACACTGTCTAGCAAGATGCACTGGCTGTTTTCAAAACCAACAGTCATCATTTCTTTTATCAAAGAAATCCCTTTTTTGTAACCTGGGACGTCCCCCTATCTGTGGAAGCAGTGAGGGTTTTAGCTGTACTGAAGGCACCCTTTTCCCTTTCTGTGCTACCGCACCCACCCCCACTCCCTTTTAGAGCAGGCCTGTTCCTGGCATAGTGATCTGAGAGCTCAGCCACTTCCAGTGTGGTTTTTGGATCTCAGTTCCCTAGCCATGTTTTCAGCTCTGCTGGGCAAGCCCAAGGAACTGCTGTAGCAACATAACCTCCTCAATTTTTTCCACAGAATTTGCTCCTACTCCCTCCCACCAGTGTTTCAAAAACTGACATTGCTTTGTGATGAGTTCCTCATAGCTTGTGTCAGCCTTCTTCTCAGCTTACAGAACTTAAGCCTGTATGCTTCAGGAATTAACTCATACTTTTTAAGTAAAGCAGTTTTAAGTTTCTCATAATTGCTACTGTCCTCATTAAGCATTTGGCCTAGTGCCTCAAGCCCTTTACCAGTAAGTAGTGGGAATAACTGGAAGCTCTAGGACTCCCTGGGTATTTTGGTCCTGATACAGACCTTTTCAAATAAATTCAAAAGATACATCCATATCCTCCCCCTCTTTAAATTCAGCTATTCATTTTGAATTTAATTTATACCCCAGTCCTTGAGTTTCACGTTGAACCCTACCACTTACCTGCTCAGGCACTGGTGTTAGAAGCTTCAGCCGCTGCAGTTCAAACTCCCCCTCACACTGTTTTTCATTTTCCTCTGCCTCTCTCTGAAGTTGCTTTTATTTTTGTTGCATCTCCAGTTCAAACCTATTCTGCTCGAACTCCCTCTGCTGCTGGGCTTCAAACTTTCTCTGTTCAAATTCCATCTCCATTGTCCTCAACTCCATCTGTAGCTTGATCCCTTCTAACCCCAGCTCTGTGGTGACCTTCCCCTGATGCTGTGGTTCTGGGTTTCCACTCGTCTAGCTACCCTCCACCCAGGGACTGGATTACTTGATGGATTCTTGCACCCCCACACCCAGGCTCTGGGCCTTTTCAGTCAGTGGCCATGACTCAAGGTCTGGGCAGCTGCTAGCTCATCAGCTGCCTCAAGATCCTCCATGAGGTTCCTTTTGGTTCATCCCTTGTACTGGACCCCTCTTTCCTGACACAACTGCCTTAGGTGGTCTGCAGTGCATTCATTACAGTTGGATGCTATTTTCTTCCCTAACTATTACTACACTTGCTTACACAAAAAAAAAAGAAAACAATAAGGAGACTATATACTGTAACCAAATTATTATTTATTTTCAAATCTCTGAACTGATTGTGTGTGGAATGATTTCAATTTATCAATCTGATACACTGGCCTTGAATTCAACTGTTATGCCTCTGCCACCAATATCTCTCGAATCGCAACACCAAGCTACCAGAACACTCAGATCCCACCACTGCACACCAGATCTGTCACAAACCCACTGCTGAGGGTCAAGTCACTGAGCTCACAATGTCCAGTTCTAAGGGCAATCTTTGACAGGGAGGGAGAAAACAAGAGCACCCTCCATGTGTCCTTTTAGAGTGCTCACTGAGTTCACACCTGCCACAGAGTCCCACGACTTCCACTCTATGCACTCTGGATAAGGCACCATACCAGTCTTGAGTCTTGTAGCCAAATATGAACCCTTCTTGGTTGTTATACAAAGGTGGAAGATCCAGGCATTACATTCTCTTCAGGGTAGCACTGCACTCCTGATTTTGTCTTCTCTGATGGGACATACAACATGTTTCAATTTGGTATTCTCTCTATCTTCATCCAGACATCCCTTACATACCCTTGCTCCATTGGTTGCTTATGGAGGCACCCCTTAGCAATATCAGTTTTTCATAGATTATCAATAACTGTCCCACAATTCACACACAATTTAAAAATCTCACTCGGACAGGTCTCTTAAAAAGAAATATTTTTACTAAAATAATTAAGAGTCATACAGTTACAATTAAAAGATGCACTAATTTGGTCACAGAATAACATAAATAAAAGAGGAAAATATACATGAAAAATGTACTATAGCTGTTATCTAAAGTCTTCCTTAAGTCCATAGTATGTTGAAGTCCAAAGAAAGTAAATGAAAAATTCAGTTTCCTTTGTACTGGCAGTCTTGCTTCTGTTATGTCAAAAGAAGAGTGTCCCTTGTAGATGCTCAGCCAAAAAAATGAGATGAGAGCCCCTGGTTTTCTGCTCTTCATATAGTGAGTTAAAAATCACTGGTTTGTTCATAACTTTGAGCCAGTAGATGTCACTCTTGCATTTTCCCCACAACCCAATTTTCCAGACTACCTTGTGATGTCACTCTGTCTTACTGTTAACAACTTTGACAACCTTGTCAAGACTGGTTTCCAAGCATCTTGCTTTGAAGTGAAAAGGTTTCATCTCCTAACTTTTGTTACCTCTGCTTCCCTCAAGTAAGTTAATCAGGGAAATACACTTTGACAGTGGACTCTTGGTTTTCTGTTAAACAGATTGTTCTACAGTAAGTTCATAGAGGGATGTCAATTTTTTTGCAAGACAGTTCTCTCTCTTAAAGTACCTAGTTTATTACAGGCAAATGGATTTTAGAACATCCTTGCTAAGCAGCAGCCCTTGAAGTAATTTGTCTTCCTGCACAGCAAGCTTCCCTCTCAGGTCAGAGGACAATCACACATTTTAAAAATCCAGTCCATCTATGTGCCACTTTTATCCATTTTTATTGTGGCCTTTTAAACATACACAAGATTTAACAGAATACAATGCCATATATCTGTACATCTGACTGGCAGTGGTATAGTTCATAACACAATTACTTTAAATATTGTTTAAGGTCAAACATTTTATTCAGACCTCTCATGTTGACAATATTCAGCCTATTCATCCAATATGATTCTCTTTTCAACAATGAATTTTGTCTGTCCTCACCTCTGTCCCCACATTTCACACACTCTATCCCCATGCATTTTAAATATTCAGTTTTAACATTGTGCCTTTCTTCAAAGTGCCTCCCCACTGATTTCTCAGTGTTTTCATTGATAATCAAACAAATGTGTTCTTGTATCCTTTCTTTGAACAATCACAGTTTCACTGACATAGCCTAGACCAGAAGTGCACTATAGGAGGTACACCATGAATGTGGTGTCACACATAAGTAGTTATTTGACCTTGATGTCAAGGTTATTCCTGAATGTCCCAAATACTTCCCTGTCTGCATGAAGTGAGAGATGTTGCATCTAGTATACTTGTATTTCCCTGCTGGTCTGTCAGGCAACCATGTGGTCTTCATTTTCTTTCTGCTCTGGCATTGGTTACTGGCAAATTTGTTCTGAATGCTAAAGGCCTTTCTATAGGTAACCCAAGTAGAAGCACCCCCCTAGCGCTTTCATTTTAGCATCTCACAGGAGTACTAGCCAGTTTTTCCATATTACATTTCCAATGGAGCCTTCTAGTTCACTGAATTCAGTTGAAAAGGTTATGGGGACACATCCACATTTTTTGTGTCAGTTTTTTATTATTAAGCAATTCCTTTTGCTTCTAGTGCTGAACATTGTCATATGACTTGCCAACTAAATATTTAGTGTGCCCTCTCTGTCTCAATCATTCCCCGATCTCCACAGACTTTTTTTTTTAAATCCCCTTCTGATGAACAGTTTCTGCATATACACAGCATTCAGCTATGGGGTATGGGATATTTGAGACTTTGGGATGAGCATTTTCATATCTTAATACATTGTTAGATACTGTCTCCTTTCTGTAGCCTTTAGTGCTGATTTTATGCATTGGAGTATCCCCAAGCAGTGTAATGTCAAGAAAATCAGTACACTCATTCCATTTCCTGTTCATAAAGATTAGATTAAGATCATTAGTATTTAGCCACTCCACAACTTTCCTAACTGTTTCCTCATTTCCTCTCCCAAATACATAAATAGTCATCAATATATCTGAACAACTTAACAATGCAGTTAAAAATGATTTCATAACAGAATTTATGACTGTATTTAGTTCCCAGTATCCTAGGAATAAGTTGGCATTTGAAGGGGGCCATTACAGTCTCCACTGCAGTTCCACGTGTCTGGATAAAGAAGTCACTGTCAAGTAAACTTGTCACCAATCCCTGGTGGATGGTGTGGCAATAGATGAGGCATGGGTGTCTCTGCCCACAGTGCCACAGGTCTGGCACACAACGTGTTTCCTTCTAACAGTTGATTTCTGCAGTGTCTCCATAGATTTAAGCAGAAATTGAAAATGTTTTTTTTTTTTGCAGCACTTTTTTTTCTAGAAAAGCAATATTTTTGACTGTATTCAAAGATTATTGTAAACACTTTAAAACAAAGAACATCACATAACAATGCACACATACATTAGAAATTAAATGTGTTAACAAATAGATGCCACATCTGTTTAACTCAGGTTACCAGAACATGAGTTTAAGCTGAGCATTTCTTAATATAACATGACATAACATGAAGGGAAGAACATCCTCCACTGAAATTATATTGAAACATGGAAAAGAGAGAGAGAGAGAGAGAATTAAGATGGTACCAAGCAGGGTGGCTGTCTAAAATGGGTGTGAGTGTTGCTGCAAGATTTTTTAAGAAACTGTTAAGTGTTTTATAAGGCACTTTTTGTTTAGAATGCTGTCTCACTTGTGGCTATATTTGTTTTGAGGGAATCTGTTTGTGCACATTTGCGTGACCTGCTGTTTTTGTACCTTATTGATTATTGAGTAACAAGCAAGTCAGAAGTAGGGTTAATAGTGTAGTTAGGGAAAATAAGTGAGATAGATCAAGAGTTAGCTTTGTTGTTTTTAGATACTGTAGGTTTCAGAGCAGGAGTTTGAGAACTGTGAGCCTTTAAATAGAATACTGCTGTTACTTCCACCTCATACAGTGCTCCATGCAGGTGAGATGCTACCGGCTATGATCTGCCATCACTGCTTCCTCCTGGGAACAAGATATTACCTGGTGTATAGCCACAAGAGACAGGGCTATCCTAGATCTAGTACTGACTAACAAGGAAGGGATCACAGATCTCCAGGTAGAAGGTCACCTGGGGGCCAGTGACCATCAAATGGTATGGTTCAATTTGGCTACTACATCTAAATCATCCCATTCCAAGGCAAAAATATGGGACTTCAGAGGAGCTGACTTTGATAAGATGGCCAACAGAGTTAAGCTAGCCCTGGCAAAAAGAAACACAGGTGAGGGGGTACAGGCAAAGTGGGCAAGCATTAAGGATGCAATACTTGAAGCAACATCCCATTGTGTTAGACAGAAAAGGAAGTGCATAAGAAGAAGGAAACCACTTTGGTTCTCAAATACAGTAACAGAAAAGGTCAGAGCCAAAAGGCTGGCCTTCAGGAAATATAAGGGAACACAGCGGGATGAAGACAGGGAGGCACACCAAACTGCCCTAAGGGAATCAGGGAAGGCAGTAAGGCAGGCAAAGTCCCAAACTGAGGAAACACTAGCACGAACAGTAAAAGAAGGTGACAAGACTTTCTATAGATACATTAGTGAAAGGAGAAAGTCCAGAGGGGGTATTGCTAAGCTTAATGTAGAAAAGGGAGCATGTGAGGAGGAGGACCCTGTGAAGGCATCTATCCTAAATAGATTTAATTTGCTCAGTATTTACTGAAGAGAAGGTAGGGCAGGGCCCACAGCTCAGCATCATGGACACAGGGGTAGGGAGGTGAGCACTACTCCCTTCACAAAAGAAAGGGTCCTACAAGAGCTTGCTAAGCTCAGGGTGGATAAGGCAATGGGACCTGATGGCATACATCGCAGGGTACTTAAGGAGCTAAAGGTGGAACTAGCAGAGCCATTAGCAGAACTGTTTAGTGAGTCTCTGAGCACAGGAGAGGTCCCAGAAGACTGGAGAAGGGCTCATGTGATCCCGCTCCACAAGAGTGGTAGCAGGGAGGAGGCAGGGAACTACAGACTAGTCAGTCTTACCTCAGTAGTGGGCAAGATTATGGAGGCACTCCTTAAGGAAAGGATAGTGCAACACCTGGAATCCATAGGGCACAGGATCCAAGACAGCATGGGTTTACAAAAGGAAGGTCCTGTCAAACTAATCTCATAGATTTCTTTGACTGGGTAACCAGAGTGGTGGACCAAGGGGGAGCAGTTGATGTCACCTACCTTGACTTCAGCAAAGCTTTTGACACTGTTCCACATAGAAGATTGATAAATAAGCTGGGTAGGCTTGGGGTGGGTCAGAAGTTGGTCAACTGGGTGGCAAACTGGCTGATGGGCAGAAAACAGAGAGTGGTGGTAAATGGTATACAGTCAGAAGAGATGCAAGTCACAAGTGGGGTACCTCAGGGATCAGTCCTGGGGCCAGTCCTCTTCAACATCTTCATTAGTGACCTTGCAGATGGACTAGAGGCTAAGGCTTGTCTGTTTGCAGATGACACCAAGGTCTGCAACAGAGTAGATGATCCAGATGGGGTGGGCAAAATGAGAAGAGATCTGGATAAACTAGCAAAATGATCAGAAGAGTGGCAACTGGGATTTAATGCAAAGAAGTGCAAAATCATGCACATAGGGAAGAGAAACCCTGAAGCCACCTATAGGCTGGGAGGGGAGTTGCTAGCAGTCACAAAGGAAGAAAGAGACTTGGGCATCATCATCACTGATGACCTGAAATCATCCAAGCAGACCCTAAAGCAGTAGGTAAGGCTAGGGGGGTGTTAGGGTGTATTAGTAGGGGTATCACAAGTCGTAAGAGGGAAGTAATAATCCCTCTTTACAAGACACTGGTTAGGCCTCATCTGGAGTACTGTGTGCAGTATTGGAGGCCACACCTTCATAAGGACATTAACCAAATTGAGGCAGTCCAGAGAAGGGCAACCAAAATGGTGCAGGGATTGCATCAGAAGACATATGAGGACAGATTAACAGAGCTCAATATGTGTACCGAAAGCAAAGGAGGGAGAGAGGTGATATGATCGAGGCATTCAAACACCTTAAGGGCATTAACAAGGTGAAAGAGTCTAACATGTTTAAATATAAGAAAAAAGCAGGACAAGAGGAGACTGCATGAGATTAGAGGAGGGCCGATTAAGGGGGAATGTGAGGAAATTCTTTTTCACAGAAAGGGTGGTGGGTGCATGGAATGGCTTACCACAAGAAGTGGTGGCTATGAATACAGTGCAGGGCTTCAAACAGGCATGGGATAGGCATAAGGGAGCAATACAAATGACTATGAATAGATAGGTCACTGACAGAGCAAATGCCGATGGCACATTTATAAGGTAAAAAAGGAATGGGCAGACTGGATGGGCCTTGCGGTCCTTATCTACCGTCAACTTCTATGTTTCTATGTTTCATTGTTGCACATGCCAGGTAAGAGACTGCAGAACAGGATTAGTCTCAGCACCACTCGGGGAAGTACAGTCCAGCATCTAAAAGCAAGATGTGCAGTTTTATGGAGTTTGCATTTGAAATGTTAATGGGAACATCTTCAGACTGGAGAGCCTTGGTCTGGAGCCTCAAACTTTATGGCTGGACTTACGTTTCTTCTTAGCTAAACTGTTTTGTTTGTTATATGGGTTCGTGAATGATGTTATGGCCACTGCTTCATGGTTGCCACTTTAACAGGTGACAGATCGTGTCCACGGTCAGCACCTTCAGGAGCCTCCTGAAGAACATTTTTTTTTGTATGCAGCAGGCAGCTTTCTTGGGAGCTGGACCACATGCAGTTCACAAAAACTCTCCATTGAGGGCATACAGATGATTACATTTTTAGCATTGGCTGCTGCTCTGTGGGGAAATTCTGCACCTGTTAATTATGCTCCAATGTGCTGCCTCAGGTGATAAAATAATAGCCAGTGTAATGGTTCTAGGGAGGAAAATGTCAACTTACCTGTTAATTTTGTATGTCCTCAGCATTTTTGTTTCTTCCTTCTACCTGGGCTTTCTCATCAAGTCATCAAACTATTTGGACTGGCACCGGCCAGCTTTCACAACACAGGCTTCTTCTTAGGGTCTTCCCCATATGCCCGGTGACACTTGGTATTGGATGGGAGGAGGGTGGAAGGACTAAGGCCAATGGGGCTATCAAATTATGTCTCCAAGGTTGCTGTGTATGTCTGGTGGAGTGGGGGGCTGAGTATCAAGCAAATCAGTTATAACAGAGTTGTCAACTTTAGAAAAATATGACTCCAGCCAATTACAGCTATAGCTCAAGACAATTGCAATTAACTGCAACTGCTTTTAATTGTGGCCCCTGATTCTGATGGCCAATAGTGGTTCCAGGATCTACACATGCTAAACAATACGAGGCAAGAGAACTAACTGTGATGGTAAGCATAGAACAATTGTTCAATTTAAACACTTAATCAAAGCAGCTAAGAAAGTTAGGCCCAATACCCAGTGTTTCTTGGGGCGTATGCTTCGGAACTTGGCAGACACTTCAGCCTACACCTTGACACCCATACTCATTGGGGCACTAATGGGGCAGGCTGGGGTGGGTTTTGTATTTGGCAGATGGGAACACCCAGAGAGAGCAGGAGGGATGTCCTTATATTTTGCAGATGGTAAAAGAGGGTGGGGGTAGAACAGCACACAGCAGGAGGGAGAGGGAGTTTTTTCTTTTATTTGGTTGACTCCCATACTCATTGAGACACTGATGGGGTGGGCTCTCATCTCGTGATGACCTGCTACTGACTGATAGACTGACATGAGTAGTTGAGCCTCCACACCTACTAGAGAAAAGCTGAATACTCAGCTATCAGGATGGGCACAGAGGGCAGGGGGGAGGCAGCACACTGAGAGAGCAGGAGGGTTGTTCTTGTACTTGGCAGAATGGAATGGAGGGCTGGGTAGGACAGGACATGGAAGAAGGGAGTGGGAGGTGTTTGTTTTGGGGGTGGAGCAACCAAACTAAAATTGATGTCAGCTAGGCTGCTCAGGACACTAATCAGATGTTTGCTGGGTGGTGTCTTGCAGATGAAAGGAAAACGCTGCCATATAATTAATTCAGCTTTTTCTTTTCAACAAGACAAAGTTTCCACCCAGCAAACCAGAATAGTGTCATGGCCAGCCTTACTGATGAACAGTGTGACACCAACAAGCCCCTTGCAGATCACTCTGCATTGGATAGACTGTGTCACACCCTTCAAAAGTCACTCATACCAAGATGTTCGCTGCCCATGAGTGCATGGCAAACTTAAAAATGGGCTATCTGCTGTCTCCCAAAAAATGCTTCTGAAACAAAAGAAAGTGCACCATGACAGTTCATTGATGGGCTAGCTGAAACAATGGCACATACAAGCACTTCAGTGCTGGCACTTCAAACTCAAAAAATTCTTACTCAGGGAGAGGTGTCTCACTACAATAGTCGTCAATTTAAATTAATAACTTAGAGGCACAGAACCTCTTACTTAGTCATAAATTAAACATATATACACAGCCAGCAATTCAAAGAAATTCAATAAAGTGTATAACACCCCACAGTGTTATCCCAGTGAAAAATAAAAAGCATATAAAAATCACAAGCATACAGTGGTGTGAAAAAGTATTTGCCCCCTTCCTGATTTTCTCTATTATTGCATATTTGTCACACTGGATGTTTTCAGGTCTTTAGACAAAATGTAATATTAGATAAAGGGAACCTGAGTGAACAAATAACACTTGTTTGTTTTTTTATTTCACTTATTTAACGAAAAAAAGTTAACCAACACCAATTGGCACTGTGTGAAAAAGTAATTGCCCTTACACTTAATAACTGGTTACGCACATTTAGCTGCAATGACTGCAACTAAACACTTCCTATAATTCAATATCAGTCTTTCACATCGCTGTGGAGGAATTTTAACCCACTCTTCCTCACAGAACTGCTTTAATTCAGTAACATTTGGTAGGTTTCGAGCATGAACTGCTCGTTTCAGGTTCTGCCACAGCATCTCTATCGGTTTAAGTCTGGACTTTGACTAGGCCACTCCAAAACTTTAATTTTACTTCTTTTTCGCCATTCTGATGTGGACTTGCTTTTGTGTTTTGGATCATTGTCTTGCTGCATGACCTAACTCACGCTTCAGCTTCAGCTGATGGAAGGATGACTGGACATTCTCCTTAAGAATTTTCTGGTACAGAGCAGAATTCATGGTTCCTTTAATTATGGCAAGTCATCCAGGTCCTTAGGCAGCAAAGCATCCCCACACCATCACACTACCACCACCATGTTTGACTGTTGGTATGGTGTTCTTACTATGGAATGCTGTGTTTGCTTTCTGTGAGACATTATGGATCCATGTTGTCCAAAAAGTTCCACTTTGGACTCATCTGTCCATAGAACATTTTCCCAAAAGGCTTGTGGATCATCCAGGTGCTTCTTGGCAAATGAGAGATGAGCATTTATGTTCTTCTTGGTTAGCAGTGGTTTCCACCTTGCTACTCTCACATGAAGCCGATTTTTGCCCAGTCTCTTTCTGATTGTGGAGTCATGAACACTGACCTTAGCTGAGGCAAGAGAAGCCTGCAGTTCTTTGGATGTTGTTTTAGGATCCTTTGAGACTTCTTGGATGATTTTATACTGAGCCCTTGGAGTAATTTTGGCAGGCCGCCCTCCTGGGAAGGTTCACTACTGTTCCAAGTGTTCTCCATTTGAGATTATGGCTCTCACTGTGGTTCGATGGAGTCCCAGAGCCTTAGAAATAGCTTTGTAACCCTTTCCAGACTGATAGAGGGCAACAAAATGTTTTTCTGATCTTTTCAGGAACTTCCTTTGATCATGGCATAATGTGCTTGTTGAATCTTTGTCCTGACAATGTGACTGTGATGGTAAGGGCCAAAATAAGTGAGGTTTATATTGAGCAGGGCTGGCTGTAATCAAGCCTGGCTGTGTTCAATCAGCTGACTCTAATTATCCCTTTAATTGGGTTGATTTAACTAGGGGGCAATTACTTTTTCACACAGTGCCAGTTGGTGTTGGTTAACTTTTTTCATTAAATAAATGAAATAAGTAAAAAAAAAAAGTGTTATTTGTCCACTCAGGTTCCCTTTATCTAATATTATATTTTGTCTAAAGACCTGAAAACATCCAATGTGACAAATATGCAATAATAGAGAAAATCAGGAAGGGCGCAAATACTTTTTCACGCCACTGTATATCAATAAAGGAGTAGTGGAGAATAAAGATAAAAGGGGGGTAGTCGAGTGGGTATATAGGGAGTGATGGGGATGGAGGGGAAGTGTGAGTGGGTAAGTCAGAGTGTGTATGTAGGGAGTGAAAGGTGAGCAGGAGAGGGTGGATAAAGAAAGGTCCACAAGGTATGCTGATGAAACAATCAACTATGACCAGTTGAGGAGATGAATGGAGGGTTTGAACCATGTACTATCTGCTGGGGGGGTGCTGGTGCACTTGCAAGGGGGCCACTGTGAATGGGCTCCCCATTGCCACAGTGTATCACAATATAAATACCAAGCTATTGTGGATGGGCTTCTTGTAGCTGTATTACAAAAATATTATAAAGAACAGTGCAGTCTTAAACACTGGGGTAGGCTCCTGGTATCAGAAACAAAATTTTTCAAGTACACCAGGCAACACAGACTAGCCGATGGGGTGACTGCTGTGGCCAAATATAAAAAAAAATACTGAATAACCAGAGATGGTCTCATCCTTATCCAGATGCCCAGATAATAAAATAAACAAGCATTGACTAATGCCAATCATATTCTCTATCTGGTATTCACTGTACAGTTACTGGACCTGCATATCACAGCAGTTACATATGCCTTGTAAATGTGTGCTAAGACAGTTGGATTTGATGCATACAAATGCTTTAATCTGTGTTTCCTTTTAATTTCACAGATGAAATGATGTTGAAATATGCATATAATGTTATTGTTGTTTATTACTCTTTTTTCAACCAAACTGCTAAAGCAGGAACACTGCCACACATTTGTCTTCATTTTTTTGGGGGCGGGGGTGATGTATTCTCTGTTGACATTGTGATACTATCAGCATCTAGTATTTAATTTTGGTCCTGTAGCACCAGTGTGCCTGTCAAAGACTACATGCTTACCAATTGCATATAGGCTGCCCATTTTGCCTTATACAATTGTTTCTTGTTATTTTTCAATCAAAATGTGATTTTACTCTGCTCGAACAGCTTACCTTTTAGCATGTCTAACGTTCCACCCATCTGATGACTGTTGGGGTAGAAATTAGGGAAGGCAGGGCTAGATAGACTTTGTGCCACAAGCTGCTGATTTGAAGACAGTGAACGGTGGCAGGACTGGGGAGGGGGGCAGAGATCAAGGAGGAGAACAGAGAGCAAATGCCACTCATCTCATGTGTAGGGGCAATACCTGCATTTTGGGGACAGATATCAGGCAGGGGATAATAGAGATCAAGTTCTACAGAGTGGATAATGTCAATATAAGTGAATGGTAGCATTTTGAGGGACAGAGATCATGAGTGGAGAAGAGCAACAGCTGCAGAGTGGCATATCTATAGGGAAAATGTTGGCATGTTGTGGGAGCAGAGATCAGGGAGAGGTTGGATATACAGCATGTGACACTAAGTAGCTAATCTGAATTATGGAAAATGGCATCAATCTGGGGGCTCATATGGAAGAGGGGGAAGAGAGCAAGTTCTACAGAAAAGTTAATGTGAATAATGAGTAATGAGGACATGTGGGCAGAAATACTGT
This sequence comes from Neoceratodus forsteri, assembly GCA_016271365.2. Classification (NCBI taxonomy): domain Eukaryota; kingdom Metazoa; phylum Chordata; order Ceratodontiformes; family Ceratodontidae; genus Neoceratodus; species Neoceratodus forsteri. The sequence goes on from CM028129.1 coordinate 1,028,015,542, forward strand.
GGAATGAGCAGGTGCCATAGAGTGACAAACGTATATGGAAAATGGCAGCATGTTGGTGGGGGTCAGAGATGGGGATGGACCATGGAAAGAGCCAGAACATGTCATATATATGAAAAATGGCAGCATATGGGGGGGGGGAGATCAAGAGAGGGAAGGAATACAGAGGAAATGGCACCCAACAGGCGCAGTAAAGTACAAGGAGTGGCAAGACATTTGAGGTAGGTGGGAGAAAGCAAGTGTTGCAGTGTAGCTTAATTGTAGGGACAAATATAGAAACATAGAAATTGATAGCAGAAGGGGACCGCAAGATCCATCTAGTCTGACTGATATGGGTAACTACCCCCCCCCCCATCATTTCTATGAAATGATACCTTTGTGCCTGTCCCAGGCGTTTTTGAACCTGTTTACTGTTTTAGTCTCCACCACTTCCTGGGGCAGGCAATTCCTTGGGTTGACCACCCTCTCAGTGATGAAGAACTTCCTAACATTTCTCCTGAATCACCAACCCTTCCAGTCTCATTACATGTCCTCTGGTTCTGATGCTTTTCTTCTCCTGAAGGAGCTTCTGTACTCCTACTTTATTTTTACCCTTGATAACTTGAATGTCTCAATCTTGTCCCCACTTTCCCTCCTCTGTTCCAGCAAGTGCATGTTGATCTCCCTCAACCTATCCTCATATGCCCTTTGATGCAGACACTGAATTATTTTTGTTGCTCTCCTCTGCACCGTCTCAATCCTATCAATGTCTTTCCTAAGCTGCGGCCTCCAGAACTATATGCAGTATTAAAAGTAGAGGTGCCCCTGCACCTTGTAAAGCAGCAGCACCAGCTTCCTTCTGCAACTCATGATTCCCCTCTCTATGCAGCCCAGTTTCCACTGACCTTTAGCACCACCTTTTTGCACTGCTTCCCCACCTTTAAGTCATCAGATATAAAGTCCCCATAGGTCTCACTCCTTGTTGGTGCATGCTAGCTGCCCTTCTCCAAGGTAGTATCCCACCTTGGGGTTTCCCTTGCCTAAGTGCATGACCTTGCACTTTTTGGCATTGAACTTCAACTGTCAAGCATCTGGCCACTACTTGAGTTTCCTCAGGTCTGATTCCATGCTCTTGACTCCTTCCATGCTATCTAATCTGTTGCATATCTTGGTGTCACCTGCAAACAGACACACCTTCCCTTCCAATCTGTTACCAATATTGGCTATAAACACATTGAAAAGTAGGGTCCCCAGTATTGACTACTGAGGCACTCCATTGGTCACTTCCTTCTCCATCGATACCACTCCATTTACCTGCATCCATTGTGTTCTTCCCTTCAGCCAGTGGCTCACCCAACCCATCACTTCCTTACACATACTGATTGGTCCAGCTTCTTTACCAGCCTTCTGTGTGGAACTGAGGTGTGGAACTCAGTTCAAGGCCTTACTAAAGTCCAGATAGACCACATTCACCACTCCCCCTTGGTCCACTGCCTTTGTTATCCAGTTTAAAAAGTCAACCAAATTTGTCTGGCTTGACCTTCCAGCAGTGAAACCATGCTGTTTTGGGTCCTGTTGCTCACTGGATTCCAGATGTGCTACTATTCTTTGCCTGAACAGTGTCACCCTCGGTTTTTCTACCACCAAAGTATGGCTCACTGGATGGTAATTTCTAGCCTCCTCTCTGCTCCCTGATTTGTGAAGTGGGACCATTATCACCCTTTTCCAGTCTTCAGGCACTGTCGCGCTTTCCAGTGATTTGGTGAACAGTTCCACCAGGGGCACTGCTATCACACACCCAGTTCCTTGAGAACTCTTGGGAGAATCTCATCTGGCCCCATGGCCTTGTCCACCTTTAATTTATTTATGGCTTGCAAGACTTGTCCTTCTTGAATGGGCTTGAGTCTACTCCTGGTACCTGGGTGCAACTGCTTTGCAGGTTTGGGCCATCCCTTGCATTCTCCCTAGTTCACATGGAACCGAAACATAGTATTTATTTAGGATTTCTGCTTTCTCACTGTCCTTCTCTACTAGTAGTAGTAGTAAAAGATTTCTTTTTATTCAGGAAAGTTCTTACTTCACATTTTAGGCCAAAGCCTTTTTTTAAGATGGTCCTGACAATAAATACTAGTCCCCCTCCCAAAACTGCTAGCCTTATTATTCCTCCTTTAGTCTTTCTCCTTTCTCCTTTCTCTTATGTATGTAAAAAAGGTTTTGTCCCCCCAATACCCTGTGCTATTCTGATTACTTTTCCCGCTTTCCTCTGTGCAGCTATGTACCTTTCCCTGTCTTAATCCTTGCTCGATGTCTTATATGCCTTATAGGCCTTTCTTTTCTCCCTTACTATAGTAGCCACCTCCTTGGAGAATTAGGGGGATTTCCTTCACTTATTTGCCTTGTTGATCCTCCTAGCACACTGCTCGGTTACCTCCTTGATAGCTCCTTTGAGGTTCTCCCACATTTCCTCCACCCCCTGACCCGTGTCTGAGTTTCTCTGTTTGGCTGGATCTCATTTTGGAAAAGTCTGCCATTCTGAAGTCCAGCACTCTGATCTTGGAATGGCTGGTATCCATAGTTGTGTTGATTTGGAAACCAAACATTCAATGGTTATTGTTGGCAAGATAGCACCCTACCTCGACCCTTTCTACACTGTCACTGTTGGTCAGAATGAAGTCCAAGACAATTCCACTTCTGGTTGGTGAATCAACAAGTTACTTCAACCCTGCTCCCTTTAGGGCCATTACAAATTCCCTGCCTCTTGCTGTCAATGCTGTCTGAGAACTCCAGTTAATGTCTTTTAAGTTAAAGTCCCCTACTATAATTGCATCACCCTTGTCTGCCATTTTATGTATCATCTATAATGTTTCTTTGTCCCCATCTTCCTCCTGTAATGAGGTCCTGTAGATAACTCCTAACCAAATGACAACACCGTTCCCTGTCTCAGCTGTTGCACACAGTGCCTCAGTGTCACCTAGGGACCCCTGGATTTCTGTGGTTTTGATTTCCTCCTGGATGTACAATGCTGCCCCTTCTATTTTTCCCCTTCTGTCCATCCTTTACATGTTGAATATAGGAATGGCCATGTCTCATCCATGGCATTCTGTGATACAAGTTTCCATCACAGCCACTAAGTCTAGTCCATGCTCTGATATAGTGGCCGTGAGGTTGGGGATTGTTTTAGCCAGGCTTTTGGCATTAGTTACCATTCGCTTCCATGTGTTACCCTCTTATCTTTACAAGCGTGATTTCTCTCTGAAGCCCTCCATTCTGTCATTTCTGTGGTGGAACTCCTTGGCTCCAGATCACTGAGACTAGCACTTTCCTGCAGTGCTTCTTTCTTCCTTGCAGCAGTTTCCTTTTTTCTCTCTACCTGTGTCCACAGTGTACTGTACATTTCTAATGCATTTGGAATATCTTTGTAGGATTTTGCAATTTATGTCACATGTTCTGCTTGTGATGCAGTGCCCTGGCTCTGACTGAGTAACCTTTGATGGAGGAGAGGCATTTGCTGGCCCATATGATGCAAGAGTTCAGGTGACCCTTACACTCCTATTCATTTAAAAGGCTGACAAAGACATCCAACTTTTGACCAAGAGCTCATGTCCTCTCCTTTGTAAGGTGCAGGCCATCAAATCTAAAAAGCTCAATTTAGCAGAAGTTCTGCCAGTTCCCAATTAAGCTATGTCCTTTTTCCTGGCACCAATTTTTTAAGCCAGGTATTAAGCTCACTGATGTCCTACTCTCTGATTTTCTGCCTGTTGGCTCTCTTTCCCCACACAGGCAGAATCTCTGAGGAGACACTGGACAAAATGGAAGCAAGTTTTTCTCCTAGTTTTGAAATGTTTTACTTAGTTTCTTTCACAGAGTGACTAACTAGGTCATTTATAACAATTTGGATCAGAATATGCATGTCTCACTTGGTGTTTCACACAATTCCCTTTATACGGATTGTGTCCTTCCATGCTGATGTTCCTGGGTGACATCTGACCACAATCTCTGATGGTCTGTTTCAGTGGATGTGAGACTCTACTCATGGACCATAGATTCAGCAATTATTAGTATGTCTTTTTTGTTGTATTCGGAGATTTTTGTTTTGGTTTGACTGGCTGTGCATTGCATGAGGGCCCCCTCATCTGGCTTTTTTTCAATTAGCTTAGGATTGGATGATAGCGGAGAGAACTTATTTGACAAGTGGACTGGTGTTGGAGCTACCCTGGCCATGCTATTTGGTTGAGCTTTCTGATTTCTCACCAACTGTCAGCCCCATGGTGTTCTGGTCTTCTTGGGGAGTGGTTGGTGCCTAAAAGCCGAATACTTTAAAGTGTTATTCTGTGTTGCATGGTCTAGTCACATCCTGCGATAGTTAATCTCGGCATGTGCCACATGGAGCTGAGTATGTAGATCATTAAGGGCAGAGCATGTGCAACAATGCCCCACCTGCAATGCATAAGCTCTGGTGACTAGGGTCCTGTAATACCTGCAGTTTACAATGTCCAGATTCCCAAACAGTGGTGCCATATGGAAAAATAGAACCTGCTCTATACTGTGAATGGACGATACAGAAGGTAAAACCCTCCTGAGTGAGATAGGAAAATGCAAAGGTTCTGACCTGTACTTATGACAGAAACACAAGGAAAGTTTTTTTTCTTGTTTTATATAGTTCTTCCTCCCATCACTAGGGAAGAAGTGCAGACAAAAATAGAGTGTCCTGTCTATGAGGGAACCACCAAAAATCTATGTGTGTGTATATATATATATATATATATATATATATATATATATATATATATTTGCTGTTCCAAGGAGGAGAGAGGATGAGGGGATGGAAATAGAATGACCCGTGTAAGTGAAAAAACATTTTTTTACAGCACCTCTTTTGGGGGGCAGATATTAGGGAGGGGAGGAAGGGAAAATGAGTGCCGCTGAGTGTCTAATGTGAATAACAGTGAACTGCAGCATTTTGGGGGAGTAGAGATCAGAGAGGGAAAAAGCAAGTGCTGTAGAGAGGTTAATCTACAGAGAGAAGAGCAGCAGTTTAGGGGAAGTAGTGGTTAGTGAGAGAGGGATACAGATCAAGTGCCAAACAGCAGATCATATGACCTAGTGGAAATAGGGGACATTGTCATGGGCAAAGATCATAGAATGGGAAAGGAGCCAGCAAGTGGTGAACAGCAGGTAATACAAATTATGGGGAATGGCAGCATTGTGGGGTGGAGACATCAGTAATGGAGTGGTGGAAAGAGCAATTCCAGCACAGCAGCAAGTGTGTAAGGACCATGTTGTGGTGTGGGTGAGAGATCAAGGAGGGATATACAGCAAGTAGAGAAGAACAGATCATGTGTTTCCTGGGGGTTGATGGCAGAGATCAAGGTGGGGTAAAGGAAAAAAGTGCCATTGAGAGTTCAGTTTTAAAAAATAAAGACTGGCATTCAGTGTGTTCTCCGTGGAACAGGTTGTGTTGTAAAAATTGACAACAGTACAGCAGCAAAATTAAAGGCAGGGACAACATTTCATGCAGAACTTAAAAGTATCCCAGAAACAAAAAACAGCCACACAATTCAAAAAGTCCTATTTCTAACTTCATCAGTTTTATATTCTTCATAAGCAGGCAGCCATCACAGCTTTGCCCAATGTTTTGCCCTACATGGACTTCTTCAGTGGGCAGGGCCTTGTCAGTATTTTGTTCTAATGAATTTTTCCATCTTTATGCAGGTAAACAGTACATGGTACTCAGTCTCTTCAGACCCAAAGAAATTGAAACTGCATATCTCAGAATTACAGCCCTTTCTGTCCATTATTTCATTATTGGTAAGGATCAGATTTTTCAACTACCTAACTGTTCTGTTACCTAACTATTCTGCTTTTCCCCTAATAGCAACCTTCCTCTTTCTTACTGTCTTCCCTTTTTCTAACTAAACCTACATACTTATTCTATCACAGCTTGAAGCTGCTGATTGATCTAGCCACCTCCCCTTGAAACTTCTCTGTCTGTAATCGAATTGAAAATGTGATTTGTTCCATATCTAAAATCTCACATGAATTTTTTTACTACAAAGCCCGAGATGGGCGTGAACTGGACAATCACAACTGAGCAATAGTTTTAATGCAGCCCCCACTAAAATATGGAAAAGGTACAAAGTAGCCCTACCTCTCATATCAGAAGGTGGAAAGCCTAGAATCCATATTTAAAATGAGGAGAGGGGGTTCTTGAAATTTGACCTGCTGCCTCTGCAATATCTTGCCAGAAAGAAGTTAACTTAGGACAACTTCAGAAAATATGCATACCCCTCGGTCACCACACCCTCTCCAGCAGTTATCCATATCACCCACTGCCAAGGTGCTTGACACTGTCCAGAGTGTAAAAGTACTGAATTGCCACCCCTCTAGTGAAACACTCATTACCTCAGTAAAGGGATCTTAAGTTGAATACCGTTCCAGATTAGAACTCAATAAGACTGAGACAACGAGATCCCTGTCTCCATTTCCCATCTAAGCTTAACCTGAGAGAGCTGATCCCCCTCAAATTCACTTAAAGGCTTATAGATCTTGTAAATCAGAGAAATGTTAGAAATTATTCCTCGCCCCCCTCTGGGTAACATGTCAGAGACAAGAGTATTTCTTAGACAGGATTCACTTTATCCAAAAAGGCTTTCTGGTTTAATTGTTCCACCACAAAATGCCTGATTTGGAATTATTTGAAAAGTTCCTGAGGTGGAAGGCCATATTCACTCCGAAGTTGTGTAAAGGTTTTGAAAATCTTGCCATCTAAGAATTGCCCAACTCTCTTTAAGCCTGGCTCAGACCATTTTTGGAAGCCACTGTCCCAAGTGCTTAAAAAGGGTCTAATGCAAGAAATTATGGGAATTTCTTCATGCATTCCATCCCAGAGCCTTGAAATATTACACACCTCCCTCTATATATGGACCAAATGTGCCTCCAATAGATTGGAAATTAAAAAAATCAAAGTCTAGCGTTATCTACCCAGGGGACCTCCAAAGCATGGAAAGGGGACAAAGAAGTAGATTCCATATGTACCCAACTGGGAGGATCTAGTTGAAAAGTAGATCTAAAAGAACTAAGCTCCGCAACTCTGTAAAATTTTTTAAAATCTGTAACTGCCTTTCCATGCTTCTCCTTAGGAGCAGTCATAATATTCCACCTGACTCGAGGTCTTCTCCCATTCCAAATAAAGGTACTAAGCAGTTTCCATATCTCTTGCCAGCAGTACGTTGGTAAAGGTATAAGGAGTGTGGAAAAAAAAATTAAAACCTGTGTAGAATATTCATTCTTACTGAGTCCACCATACCCCGTACTGACAAAGGTAGAATTTTCCACCTCAAACACAGGAAGGCAGGCTCCAGATGGTAATGTGCCTCTGATATAGAAATGTCCAAAGTAATCTAAGAAATAAAGGCACCATCCACCAGAAAGAAAAATAGCTCCAAGTTTATCAGTCCCTTATATTTTCAGGATCAAGATAAAATCAACAAGTATGTGCCATGTAGTGCTACCCTTTCCTTTCAGGTCCGACCAGTTTCTCACATGTGCACTTCTTCAGGGACCCCAGAGGAAGCCCGCATGTGTGAAAACAGTTGGGCCCGAAAGGAAAAGGTAGCACTGCATGGCACATACTTGTTGATTTTGTCTTGCTCCTGAATGTATAGGAAACTGATAATAAACAAGGAGCTATTTTAATTTTCTGGTGGATGGTGCCCATATTTCTAGAATTTTCCACCTCCCACAATCTTCTTTTACCTCTCCCAGCAGTGTCCCATAATTCATTCTAAATAGATTGGATATATTTTTTGGTATCCAAATACCTAAGTACCTGAAACCCTCTACCACCTGATGAAAACTACCCTCAGTAAGGATAGGCTTTTTTAACAAGTGACCTAAAAACATGCCCTCTGTTTTATTTTCAGTTATCTTAAACCCTGAGAGAGTGATATATTCCTCCAGCATTTGTTTAGCTAGGGGAATAATCTTATGAGGATCTGATAAGTACAATAAAGTGTCATCCACATATTGTGATATCCTGAGCTCATCCTGTGATACTTCAATACCCTGAACATCCGGAGCCTGTCGAAACATAGTTGCCATAGGTTCAGCACATAAGGCAAATAAAAGCAGAGAGAGAGACGGCACCCTTGCCTGGTGCCCCTCTCAATCTGAAATCTTGGGGAAAGTAAGCCATTCACTCTTTAATGGGCATGGGTAGAAGTATATATGTTTGAGACTCAGCAACAAAATTTAGGACCAAATCCAAAACATACCAGAGTACCCAGTAGGAAAGCCCAGTCAAAGCGATCAAAAGCTTTTCTGCGATCAATACTACTGACCCCATCCTTCTGCTCTGCCACTTCTTTGATACTGAAATAACATTCAGTAACTTCCTAACATTATCCTGGAGGTGTCTTCCCAGGATAGAACCCATTTGGTCATTATGAATTAGAGATGGCATAACTGCTTGTAATCTCGTACTTATTGTTTTAGTAAACAATTTAAAGTCATAGTTAAGAAATGATATAGGATGATAACTGGCACACTAAATTGGGTCTTTCTTAGGCTTAGGTAAAATCATAATAACATCTTCATCCCACGATCCTGGTACAATCCTGCTTCGTGTGCCACGTTGCAAAGGTCGGTCACTAAAGGGGTTATATCTTTAGCAAATCCTTGTAAAACTCCGGTTTGAAACCATCTGGCCCAAGATATTTCCCCGATTTCAAATATTTAATAGAGGCCAGAATTTCCAATTCCATGAAAGATAAGTCTCAGTAGCTTTGCTGCTTGGGGGATAGGACAGGTAACTCAAGTTTATCCAAAAAGCGAACCACTTGCTATTCATGACCTTGCTCCTTCCCTCTCTCTGGAACACCACTGCTGGTAATAGTCATGAAAATCCTTTAATAACAGCTTAGGGTCAACATGATTATCTTGACTTGGTGTGTCAGATATGAGGAGAGACACATAGCTCTCTGCTTCTTGCTGATGCATTCACGTTGCCAAGAGCTTGCTCGCCCTTGTTCCCCCTTCATAATATTTTTGACAAGAGAATCATAATGAGTTTTCTGTTTTCTGTACTGCTAACTTATTTAAGTTCTCTCTGACCAAATTAAATTGAGCTATAATAGCATGGGCCCTTATCCATTTATGAATGTTCTCTAACTGTTGTAGTTTAGATTCCAAATTGCAGTACAACTGCTAGTGCTCCTTATTTTTAAATAATGAATAGGAAATCAAATGACCTTTCACCACTGCCTTCAGTCCATCCCAGACAAACTTTAAAAAAGAACCCTGATTTCCATTTTCAGCCCTATATAACTGAATAACTTCCCTAATCTTAGCTACAAGTGCTGGGTCTTTAAGCAGGCCTGCACTGAGGCATCACAATTCTTCTGATTTCCCCAATGGCCATTCCAGTTTTCCTCAATGCAAAGCATGGTCTGAAATGGTCTTTGGGCAAATTTAAAAGTCTGAGAATAAGTGCAAAATATTTTTTTGAGTATAAAAACTATCTAGTCTGGCATACGAATTGATGGCAGGAGAATGTATAATCACTGGTCTTAGGGAAATATAAATGCCATGGATGCACCCAACTACCCTCAGACCATAAGGTCCTTAGTAATTTAGAATTAGCCCTACCCCCTGATTTAGTAGCAGGAGCTCTATTAAATTCAGGATATTCTACATAGTTCCAATCCCCATCACACACAAGTAAACCCTCAGGGAGTGATTCTAAAAAAGAAAAATTGCCTAAAGAAATCAACAGATGTGGGTGTTGGAGCATATACTGATATTAAATGTATAGAGTGTCCTAAGAAAACCCCTGATATGCCCACATATCTGCCCTCCTGGTTAAAACAAACCATTTTAACCTGAAATGGGATGCCTCTCTGAATCACCACTACAGTGCTTACCTTCTTTGAGGATGGGTCAGAATACACTTGTTCTATGCATGATCTAAGAATCTTGTTATGTTCAGCCCCTGAAGCTCTAGTTTCTTGGAGAAACCCTACATCTCAGTTCCATCTCTTCAACTCCTGGAGAATCCTGGCCTGCTTAACTACACTATTTAGGCCTTGACATTTAATGATCCTACTGTTAACGTAACCATGTAGAAACAAAATAATACCAAAAACCGCTTCATTCTACTTTCTCTTACACTCCATGTATATCTAACAACAGACCCATAAATCCCTCCCCCAAAACACCTTTGCCCATCTAAAGATAATGGGCTGGATTTTCAAAGGCCTTACATTGATGTAAGGTGCTTGCATCAAACAGGTTTGACACAAGGGCACCTTGTGCCAGGGGCTGCACCAAGTGGGAATTTGAAAGGCAGCCTGCATCACCCAGCAGGCTGTCTGCCTCAAAGTGTGCTAGAGCCATCCTTGTGCCATGAAAGTGTCTGGGGCATGGTGCTGGGGGCTTGTGCCAGACCCAGACTGCCACAGCCCTCAGATCTGGAATTTGAAAGAACCCCCCGCCAGGAACCAAGTGCCAAGTACCCTTAGACCCGCAAGGGGCAGGTCTAAGGGGACTTAAACGGCTCATGGGGGTCATCCTTTAGGTTCCACTGTGTGGCCCACCCCATCCAACCCCAGTGGATGATCCCTGGTGGTCCTGTGGTCCCCTCTCACCCCATCACGGTCCCTGACACCCACGTCTGTGTGTCCTGCTAAACCCCCTACCCATTTCAGCACTCTCACCCCCTCCCATACCCTGATCCAGCGACCAGCAGAACCCTCCACGTACCACCATGGCTGGCCACTGAATGAGCAGTCTGTGCATGTACTGTATACAGTATACAGTATGCGCATGGACTGCCCATTCGGCAGCCTCCCGGGGTGGCATGTGGAGGGCTGTGCCAGTCACTGGATTGAGGTACGGGAGGGGTGGAGTGCTGAGATGGGTGGGGCACTATCCCACCAGGGTACCGGGGAGGTTTGCGGCACTGGTGCAGTTGGCATGGTGGTGTTGGGGGGGCAGTTCCCAGTTGCCAGCCCCTGTCTGTGGGTACTGCAGACTCCTCACAGCTATTGCAGCATTCGGGGTGGGTGCGCCATACATCAGGTGCAGAACATCCTTTGCCACATGCCACTGGACTTATGCACCGGGACTCTGTTCAGTAGAAATTTGGGTGCAGGGTCCCGGGTCCACTGCACTCAGCTCAAGCCACCATTGTCACAGCTTATACTGGGGCTTTGAAATTCTGGCCCCATGGCTCTAATCCTTCCTCCCTTCTATACACCTTCAAGAAATCCCTTAAAAAACTTACTAGCAAGGAAAAGTGTTATCCCAAAACCTAACAAGGAAAAGCCATCTGACCATAAACTAAAAAAGGGAACTACCCAGATCCCTTAGCAGGTGTTCCCCCTCCCCATTCAGGGGTTGAACAGTGATTGTGGGTCCATCTACCCTCCAGCAGAGGGTCCTCACATATGCTGCCCTTCATGAACAGAACTTCTGGAAAAACCCCACTCATAACTCCGATCGGCACCATATTCCAAAAAAACAGCTCCAGTCATGTGATAAACGCAAGATCTAATATTCCGCACATCATGAACTTAAAAATGGATTATAAAACTGTCCATCCCATAGAACTATTACCTGAAAGCTATGGTTATTGTCTCACCCAAGAGCTGAAACACTAACATAAAAGAGAGAAAAATAACACTAAGTTCCGCTTAGTGAATCTCCCTTCCCTAACATGCATACATCAGTAAACAGAAGTTAAAGTCAAAAATAAAATAGAAAATATTTCACCCTACCCCCAGAATAACTTCCAGAACAGAGGTATTTCTGTATCAACCAACAAGGGGGTACAAGGCATAAAAGCAATATTCTAGCAAGCTAAAGCCAAACCATACCCCCCCCCGAATTCAAAAGAGTAATTGAAGAGTGATAATCCCAAAATATGGTATATACTCCTGCTGTTCCAACCAACATCCCTCATGACCCACAGTCATTAAGATCCTATAGGCCAGAAAAAATTCAGAGCCCAAGCCAGGCCCCAAACTGTGGGTTTTCATCTGTGAACCAGTCATTTGTGGCCACAGACCCCTACAGTACAAAACCGTTTATGTCACAGACTGAAATTTTCCTTAGGAAAGATCCTGCTAGTCCAAATGGAGCAAGTCTTGCAGTCCACTTCCACCTGCAACTCCACTCACTCTTCTGGGTCTGCTCCACCTGCAGAAAAAGAAAAAGGGAAAGGGAAGAACAGAGAGAAAAAAAATAAACCTCTAAGAGGGGGAAAGTATATTCATGTAAGGCCAAACAGTATGGGACAGTTAACTTCCAATGCCCACCGATTCCAGGTAGATCAGTAAAAACCAAAAAAAGAGACTCCATCCCCATGGTGTTTAGAAATTAAATGTCTCTACTTTTTCAATTCAGTCAGGTCTTCTCCTCCTCCCACTAAAATGTTTGCAGCAAATCCTTAACTTCTGTCAGCACCTGCTCCAACCTGCGTTTCTTCCCTGCAGGAGAAGTCTTAGACCAGGAGTCCCTTTGTAACTGCCTCTTATCTCTAGATTCTGAATATTCCATCTGTTCTTCTGGGGATGTAAGTTTGCAAGCCTGCAGCTCCTGTGTAACTAACTCCACATCATCAAAAATCCTGGGGCCATGTGAAAAATGAATCTTAAATCTTGCTGGGTAGAGTGGAGAATTTAAACTTGTGTTGTATCAAAACTTGAAATAAGGGGAAAAAAGACCATCTGCATGCTACTATGTCTGGTGAGGAATCATGATCCAGAAGAAGTTTACTACCTTTATAAATCAGGGGCCCCTTTTGCCAAGCCCTTTACAAAAGTTCTTGCTTCACCTTATAATTATACAAGCGGAAAATTATTGAATGGGGTCTCTGGGTTGAATGTGTAGGTCAGGATACCAGAGATCTGTGAGCTCTCTCTCTATGGACAAAGGGCATACTGTAAGTCATCTCTATCCATAAATTGAGAGAGCAAATGTTGCAGAAATTCAGCCAAATCACCTGAGCCTTCCTCCCCTTCAGAAAGTCCATATAAATGAAGGTTATTACTAAGGGACCTATTCTCCAGAGCCTCACATTTCTCCCCAGTCTCTGAGAGTCCTGAAGTAATTTGGCCATAATTCTATCCAACTGGTCTACCCGCTTGTCTGTGGAAGACTGTTGAGCATCAGTTTCTTGCAGTCTCATGTTCAGAGCCCTGATTGTTGCCTTAAGCTCTTCATGTTTCCCCCGACTCTCCTGAAGGAATGCTCACAGCTTTTTTGAAACTGCTGGGTTACTCGACCCAGGCTCCTTCAGCCCGTATAATGGTGTGATAGGGTCCACTCTCAAACTCATCACCATTGACACTTCACCAACTTCTCAGGACTGGATCTATAACTGTACTCTGTCCAAGGTATAATTTTAATACTTTTTAGTTTTGGCCATGCAGGGAACAATATTTCCCCAATAAAAAGCTAAGTAAAACAAATGACTGACAGAAACGGGAAGGGAAATTAGTAAGATGTGTCACGGAGCTCACCAGCTAGCCTTCCATTACCCTCGGTGACATCACAGGAAGTCTTATTTGCATAATATTTTCAGAGAATGTAACTTCTATCACCAGAAGCAGTTTCATTTTGATGCATTAAATCATCATTGTGAAAGTAGCAAGCAAAGAAATGGATTTAATAATAAATAAATGCTTCTAACTATATCATGCCAGTATAATCTATAATTGACACAGGAGCTGTCACATTTCGATAGTTCCATCTGCCCACCCATATGGGCTGGTAGTATAGCCTAGAGGTTAGAGGAACAAGTTATGAATGAGCTTGATACATCCAGCAGACCAGACCTGAGTTTCATTCTCACAACCTCCAATTGCATACTGTATGACACTGAGCAAATCACTTAACTGCCCAGTGCTCCCAGGTCACCCCCTGAAAGCAGGCACTTGTGCCTAGTGGTCCTTACCCAGTTACCAAAGACTAAAATAAAAAAAATATACTGTGATTTGGTAGTTTGCATCTCAAAATCAATACACTGTTTCATTCATATATTTTTGAGGGATTGCATTTTAATTATATTGTCTCATTATATACTCCGATCTGTTACAATTCTTTGGTAAGCAAAATGACTAAAATGGCTAAAATGTTAAACCAGCCCATTGGCACAGGGGTGGAGTTGCTAGTTGTGATGCTGGCAACACAGGTACAAACCAAACCATCTCCATTTGCTGGTCTCTATACTGTTGATTGTTAGAAGTTTGAGGCACCTGTGTTACTGTTCACAACCATAGAACTAAGGATTGAAAAAACTGTAGCACACATGTACAGCCAGAGTAACATTAAACAGTTAAAACTTATTTTATTTTACATTATTTAATTGTAAAACCAAAGCATCACCTTTGTGACAGTCTCTAATGAACTAGAAAATATTCTTCTCTTTTCCATTTCCCATTAAAAAACTTGTCTTAATAAAACTGATAATTTATTTGATTTAAAAAAACCTTCTAATATAACAACTAATTGTCCAGTTGGCACTGATACCGGCAACACCAATGACCATTTTTAGGGAACAACCCCACTAGAAGTTTAGAGAAATTTATTGCTTCAATATATTTTGTTCATTAATATCTTTCACACATTGTTTAATTAATTTACAATATTTTGCTTTAATTATTCCTTGGTTAGAATAGATCCATAAGTATGCTAGTTCAGAGTAAAATAATGTATTCACTACAAAAGATAACCACTTGAAAGTTTTAATCGTTTTTTGATACAAACATATGAATGTATGAATTTGCCAGCAGAAACAGGCCACATGGTCTATTTAGTCTGCTTGAGTGTGAAGCTAGCACTCTTACCTTGCAGCTGCCCCACACCCCCTCTCACTCTGCCCCATCCCCTTTTGAAACTACCCACTGTCTTACAAGATACCACCTCATCCTGCAGTGTTCCATTCTGTCACAACCCTCTCTGTGAAGAAGTGTCTCCTCATTTCCTTCCTATATTTTCCTCCTCCAATCTAAGATCATGCCCTCTCATGTCCCTTCCCCTCCTTAGCTTAAATATTTCTTCAGTAGCTGTCTTGTTTATCCTTTTTAAGTACTTAAAGGTCTCAATCATACCCCGGTGACCCCTTCTCTCCTCCAGGGAGTATATATTCAGCTCACTCAGCCTCTCCTTGTATGGCCTGTCCTCCACTCTCTGGATCATCTTCTTCATTCGGCATTGTACCCCTTCCAGTAATCTTACACCCTTCTTCAGATATGGACACCAGTACTTTATGCAGTACTCCAGGTGAGGCCTGACCAGTGACCAGTAGAGAGGCAGGATTACTTCCCTGCTCCTGAAGAAGATTTCTCTCACAGTACATCTGAGCATCCTGTTGGCCTTTGCCACCACTTCCTGCACTGCTCTGTATTCTTCATTTTCCCTGTTACAACCACCCCTAGATCCTTTTCCTCCTCAGTGCCACCTAGCTGCACTCTTCCCAGCTGATAACCCCTCCCTGGGTTCTTTCCTCCTACATGCAATACCTTCACTTTTTAGCACTGAACCCCAATTGCCACACTTCTGATCACACCTCAAGTTTAGTCAGGTCATCCTGTAGCCCCTGCCATCCTGCTATGTTGTCAATATGCAACTTTGTATCATCAGTGAACAGACTGATCTTTTTCCTGGTGCCATGTGAGATGTGTGCTATGAATATCCCAAACAGTACTGGCTCCAGTACCGATCGCTGTGGCACCTCACTCATGACAGCCCATGGAGATGAGAGCTCCCCCTCACCACAACCCTCTGCTGTCTCCCCTGCATCCAGTTCTTTATCCATTTAACCATCTTAGTCCCCACCTTCACATATGTCAACTTTCCCCCTGACCTCCCATGTAGCACTGAATCAAAGGTTTTGCTGAAGCCAAAATATATGACATCCACAGCATGGAGCTTGACCAATTCCCTCATTAATCAGTCATAATATTTAACCAGATTAGTCTGACGGGATCATCCCAAGACAAACCCATGTTGATGACCTTCCTAAAGCCCATTGTCTTCCAGGAAGGAAACCAGCCTCTTCTTCAGGATTGTCTCCATCAGCTTCCCCACAATGGATGTTAGGCTTGCTGGTCTATATTTTCCCAATTCATCCTTTGGGCCACTTTCATGGAGGGGTACCATGTGGGCCATCCTCCAGTCATTTGGTACCTACCCAGTGTCCAGGGAGGTATTGAATAGGTCTCCCAGTGTCTCAACCAGGACCTCCACCATTTCCTTCATCACCTTGGGATGTATGCCATCTGGTCCTGGTGCCTTATCCACCCACAGATTACTTAGACCTTCTAATACCCTGTCCTTGGGGATTACCCTATAAGTTACCCCCTCCCCACCCCCTACGGTAGTTTTCCACCCTTCTCCCTTGTGAATACAGAACAGAAGTACTCATTTAATACTTCTGTTTGTTCCACTCCTTTCTCTGCTCATCCCCTGTTCTTCCTGATCCTCACTATCTGGTCCTTGCAGCTCCTTCTCTCCCGTAAGTATTTGATAAGTCCTTTTCCCCATCCTTGATGTCCTTTGCTGGTCTCAACTCCCTACGTAAAACCTGTTTTTTTAAGCAATGCTCAGGTAATCTTCTGTCATCCATTGAAGACAATTTAACTCAATAATTCAGAATTCTTATTGTTACAAAAAAAATATGATCTCTTTTTGCCCAGTTCAGCTTTGATATGTATAGAGAATGAAGAAGCTAGAACTTCAAATAAATATTTATAGAATCAATTTGACAATTCAAGACCTTGGTGAATAAAAACCCCATCACCCTTAAAGGTTTCACATCAAAACCGCACAGACAAAACAGCGTGGTCACTCCACAGCACTCTAAATAATGTGATGTAAAGAAGTGCATGGAGAGGATTACAATGCTGCCAAGGAAAAACTGTGTGCGGCTCAAATCCAGTGTGTAAAAACATGCACTCATTCCAACTGGCATATTCTCTAAACTGTTGGTTAAATGCAAACAGTTATTTTTAGGTTTTGCTTTTCTGTCCAGGCAATTATGACAGATTGGCTTTGACCACGCTGTCCTTGTTTCTGTGGTTTTGACAAGAAAAAGCCCCAATGTACTGTATGTAACATAGCTGGTAGTAGTTTGGCCATCCTATGTGTAAGCTGACTCAAAACTATGCTCTTTAAATTTACTATTGAATTTTAAGATGCTATGTTTCACTAAAATTGTTTTTGACTTTAAGTAACTTAAATTCTTAACACACTTACAATTACTGCACCCACATATATTAATTATTTAATTTGCAACAAGGTGTAGGAAGCAATGGGTGACAGAGAGACCATTACATCAGGTAACCCAGTAATGGTGTGATTTCATTTACAGTCTTTACAAAAAACAAGAAAGAAATAAACAAATTAGAAAACAATTCCGGACAAGAAAGCGGCATGTCACCCTCACTTCAGGTCAATCTCCACTGATCAAAAACATTTTCAATTCAGTACATCAAGGCAGCATGGCATCACAATTAGTATGATATTACAGAGCTTCATGACATCACAACCAGCATTGTTACAAATGCGGCAGTATAGCGCAGTGGTCTAAGGCTCTGAGCTGCAAATTTGGTGACATCCAGCAGACCTGACCTGGGTTTGAATCCCAGAGCTTCCACTTGCATACTGTGTGACCCTGAGCAAGTCACTTAACCTCCTTGTGCTCCCAGGTTGCTCCTGTAAAAAAGCTTTCAGCTTAGTGTGCTATACCTGGTTAAACAACTAAATAAAAAAAATGCAGTTGCTCAGCAGCAGCCTTGTACACATGGCAGCTTCCTAATGGCTGGTATTTTAGTCACTATCATCTCAACATTGCATTCTATACATTTCCTTTCTTGTATCCCTGGAAGAATGAGGAGAGGGAAAATGGAAACTATAATGGATTTAGAGACAAAGAGTCAACTGGGGGAGGGGGAGCTCTACAGGTGGCCAACCTGAATGAGCTAAGGTGAAAACACAGGATAGAAAAAGGACTACAAAGGTAAACTTACAGTTATGACCTATAGGAGATAAAGCTAACATAACAAGATCATTGGCATACACCAGTATCGAACAATTACATACCAAAATAGAGGCCTTTTATGCAGAAAGCTTAGGACTGAAATGTTATACTTCACAGCCATGGGTAGTGCAACTTTGTTTAGCTTTTGAAATTAAATACTTAGATTTTTTTTTATAAATTATTTTGGCTAACTAGAGGGATTTATGATAAGATAATACAGTCTTCACAGGGTTACAAAATCAAACATACCCCTACAATGCAAAGCATCATGGACTATATATGCAAATCACCACAGACTATTATGCTGGTTCAACTTTAAGCAAAAATGCATGGTGCCAAAAGGCCGCTCACACAGTTTGCAAAAGGTGCCAACAGAAAGACACAGTCACATGTTTTGTCCTACCAGGACTCATCAGTGAGCCTTGTCTGTATAACACCTCAGTGGAATGAACCAGCTACCCTAAGATGGTCTATCTGGGTTATGTTGTGGTGAACCAAATAAAAACAAGCTAAAAGACAAAGAACCTCAGTGCACAAGAACTGAGGTAATTGTTACCCTAAAGGGCATTGGCCAGGAAACCAAGTTTCAAAGAAATACAAATTAACACTTATCTCCACAATGCAAAGCATCATGGGCTGTATATGCAAATCACCACAGAATATTATGCTGGTTCAACTTTAAGTAAAAATGCATAATGCCAAAAGCCCTCTCACAGAGTTTGCAAAGGGTGCCAACAGAAAGACACAGACAAGTGTTTTGTCCTACCAGGACTCAGTGTGCCTCATCTGTAAAACACCCCAGGTGTCACCTAGGATAAAAGGGACTCCACTCATAAGGTATAGGCTGCCATAACTGCTCAGCTTCACATTGCAGTCCTCTCATCCAAACCTAATGTTCGGAGAACTTTATTCCATAGGAGACACCCAACAGATGCCTTTTAAATTATATTATAATCCTTTCTTTATAAACGAGAATTTGTTGTAATGGAAATTATGACACCACAGGCAGGAGATTATGACATTACATATAGACAAGACGCAGGTGTTGGTGACATCACAATGGCTATGATTCTGCTTCTGTGCATATTTCCTTAATGATAGAGAATAGGGGAATGATAAAATCTGGAAATGCTAAAAAATACATCTTAAAATATTTATGATTCTTCAATGTTTTCCCAGAGGCATCACATGTTATTTAAAATGCCTACTTAAATCTAACTGATGGTAACAGTGTATAACAGAGCTCTGATTCCATTGGGGGAATCCTAGAAATATCTTAAGCTATTTGCCCATATGTTATGTTTTGTATCATATGGCTGATTGTTTTAAGTAAAAAATGTAAGTTTTGCTAAGAACATGATGCAATCAGTGAAAAAATCAGTTTAAATATTTATGCAACTGATAGCTGAATGTGGTGGTGCCATCAGCCTGATGTCAGAATAATGGTTCTCACTATCATGACATCCACAGCATAGTGCAAAGCTATCATTTTACTGTTTCCCTTAGGGAAGAGTATTTAGCCATACATTACAATACAGAAAATAGCTTGTGAATTTAATCAAAGAACAAAAATTGTTGAATGACTGCAGATCATACCCCTAAGTATATACTGTATAAGCACGCAGGTTTTAATTAAATATACAATTTAAAATTGAATAATTGTTTCCAGAAGCTTGTAACAAACTTACAATTTACATTTTGTACATTTCCCTGTAACAGTGAACTATGTTGTTTAATCAGATATTTTGATTTCACTATGATCTGTGATTTCTGATATATACTCATGTTTTTATACTTCTTAGAATATCAAGGATGAATAGAAGCTACATCAACTCCATCACCTGCTCATGTTATTACAACTACACTAACATAGACTTATCTGACCAACCTGTTAAAGGCATTTTAGCTTCCATTCTATGTTGTCTCTCTATTCTGACTGTTGTTTCAAACAGTCTGGTTCTATATGCTGTATATAAAGAGCAAACACTTCATACTGTTGGAAATCTATATATTGTTAGTCTTTCAGTGGCTGATTTCATAGTTGGTCTCATAGTCATCCCAATTAACATTGCATATTTTTTGAATGGGGAGAATGCATTTGACAAGCACCTTTGCAAATTTTGGCTTGTTATAGATTATGTGGCCAGCACTGCTTCAATATTCAGTCTTTTTGTCTTATGTGTGGATCGCTATTGCGCAGTAACACAACCGCTTAACTGTCTGAGATACCGGACCAGAGCTACAGCAACTAGATTGATTTTAGGAGCTTGGCTTCTTTCATTCCTCTGGATCATCCCTATTACAGTTTTTCCTGATGTGAAAGGTATCAACAGTTCTATTTGTGAAACAAACTTCTGCTGCAATATGTACTTTAAAATTCCTACTGCTATATTAAATTTCTATATCCCATGTTTCTTAATGCTATGGTTTTATGCAAAAATTTTCATGACTGTCAGAAAACATTATCAATACATAGAAAAAAATGAAAAAAAATGTTGCTCAGTCACTGATATGAAAAATGTAATGCACAATAAAGAACGACTTGAGACCAGTCCAAATGAACAAAATGCAGACAGAGACCCAGACCTGGATGAAGACACAATCGAACATGCTTTATCAGCTACTGCCTCTGTGTATTCAAAAAACAGCACTCTCTTGAATGATACTATAAAAAACCAAAATGGTAATAATGACTTGTTAAGCCCTCTGAATAGAGCAAAAGAGACACTAAATCCTTGCATTACTCACCAATCCACTGCTGATATTCAATTCAAAAAATATAGGAATCAAAGTGTACAGACAATATCCTGGGATAATGCCAATGATGAAAAAAAAGACAAGGGAAGCATCGACCACCAAACACATTGTCGGCAAAGATGGTGTTTAGTAGCACGTCCCATAAAAAAAAATGTAAGAGCAGCCAAGCAACTGGGCGCTATAATGGCAGCATTTATGATATGTTGGATCCCATACTTTGTGACATTCATAATCAGACCACTTTGTTCTTCCTGTGTCCCCAATGAAGTGCATATGTTCACAGTCTGGCTAGGCTATGCAAACTCAGCATTAAATCCTTTTATTTATGTATGGTCCAATTCAAATTTTAGGAAGCCATTCAAATCAGGTTCATAATTCCTTTATAAATAAGCATATAATTGAACACATATTTACTGCTTTTTCTTAGTATAACATTCCATAGTTTAAGTAACCTGAAATTCATTGTTATGTCTTTATTCACTAATTTTGAGCTCATACTTCATGAACTCTAAACATGAGCTGTTTCAATTTTGGGCTTGTCAGAAACAGGAAAATTATCCTTTTTTATGAAACATCTGGGACATTTGTCTGAGATGGCACTAGAGTATCAAATGTGATGAGCATATCCAGTGTATAATAAACTCAGTGAATAAAAAGAAAGTGAATCTGTTTGAATTTGTCGATCTTCTTTGAGGACATCTTCTTCCATTGAGCCACACCACTGGAACTGTAAGCCAATGGTGTCAGGACCACCTGGAAACTTTTGCTAGCTAGGGCCATCCATGTTGATGTGTTTCATCACAACCTATATAATGTGGAAAGATCCATCATGCTTCATTTCTTTCTCCTACTGTCAACAGCTCATTGGATCAATGCAAGTGAAGCAACCCTGTAACTCACTATAGAGTACAGATTTATTTCATTTTTTTATATTAGTGTTGCTCTGATAAAAAAGAAATATGCAAGGACAATGCTTACTCCTTGTGCATGTGTTGTTTGGGCCTAGTGCACAACGTTAAGGCCTCTGACTTATGCAAAGGCTTACATCAGGCCCCGAGGAAACCTCATCAGAAGCGATGTTCAAAGTTGGCAGACTTCGCTTCACAAATTAATTCATAAATTCATCTCATTTCATGGAGTTAATCTGCTGTGCAACGTCCAAAAACTGATAACTTTACAAAATGAAAAGTTGGCAACTCTGCCCACAGAATTTGGCACAGAGGTAACATTTGCAATGTGTGAAGTTTGTAATTTTGCCGGTGATGTTTGGTACAGGGGTGAAGGTTGCAATGTACTATGGGACTGGAGGTCACATGTTGCTGAAACAAGCTGCATGTCACAAGGATGGTATGTTCAGTGCAATGTTCTGAGGTCAGGGTAGAAGAGAAATGTGTGTGTGTGTGTGTCTAAGGAAAAGAGCTTGTAAAATACATCTTAAAACCAAACTTTTCAAATCCAAGTTGCTCACAATTTTGTTCTTGAAGGCCTTGTGCTGCAATATTTGTGTTTTTTTCATTGTTTATTTTTTGGTGATTATTTTCTTTAAAGTATGGTTTCTGTTTAGTCAGCCTATGAAGCAGTGGGGAGGGTAGGTGTACTATAAAGACAAACCAGAAAGATCCAGAGCTTTTTTTTATCTAAGCAGGGGATGTGTGTTATACTTTGGTTTTCTCATTCTTTCTTGTTCATCATTGTTTATCTGCAGTGAGTAATTTCTCATTTTTATTTGGGGTTTAGTGTGGTGTGTTTAAATAAAGTATTTTGTTAAAGTCTTTCTCTTGCAGTCTTAGTTATTTTTTAGATATATTTTTCTTAAAGTGACAGTGTTCTGTCATTTTTTGTTATACTCAATATTAAATTACTCTTGTTACCCCGTCATTCAAATCCCTGTACAACTGAAAAAAAATTACCTTTCTGGGTTGTTTTTCCTAGTAGTTTTTTAGATCACACTGCTGATCCCTGATTCCTTATGGGAGGTATTTTCTGCTCCTGGTACTTATTTATACTGTCATGTTAGTTTATTAATTACTGTGTTATATTAAAAAAAGCTATCTTTTTTTGTTTCACAATGTATTATTCGCATAGTATTTTTTTCAGATCACACTGCTGATCCCTGATTCTCTAGAGGAGGGTTGTTATCTGCTGCTGGTAGTTAATAACTTGTTTAACACTTTTATCCCTGTTGTATGTATTGTGTTAATCCCTGTGGTGTTTTATTTTTTTTAGATCACACTGCTGATCCTTGATTCCCCAGGGGGAGGTGTTGCCTGCTCCAGGTACTTATTTGTACTGCAGGATTTTGTAATTTCCTATCCCAAATCAACTTACAATTAGCTTATACGAATGACAGGGTAGAGATGCTCTACTAAAGGAAGAGGTGCCGGTGCAGTAATTAAGAAATGTTCAAAATCTGGGGGGCAAAATAGGGCTACAGTTAAAAGAACTATGGCTGTGGTAGTGTGTTCTGTCTGCTCAGGGGCAATAGTAGCAAAGAAGTAGTTGGTGGCATTGCCATTAGTGTAGCCAAATTTTTCTGTGCCACATCTGTGGCATCCATGCTGGTGGGGGATGTGGGAGGTGACAAGAGAAGCAGCAGTAAACAACCCATGGGGCATGTTTATTGCATAGGTTGCAAGTGACCACACTAACCCTAAAACTAACTCTAATGTCCAGTATAACACTTCAACTTTAATAAGCCATAACTTCACCAGTCTTTGGAGTTAAGGAACATTCTACTTCCAAACAAGGGTCTCAATGTGTACTACAATATTAACACATAATACCCTTAGAAAATTTAATGGGGTGCGCACAATACCCCAAAATCACCATCCAAAATGACCATGGTACCAAATCCACAATTTAAGATTGATTATCATCAAAAATACACCAAATATTCATCCCCTTTTGGACTACAGCAATACCAAGTTTCAGAGAAATTCAACAGAATGTGACTGAGTTATGCCTAATAAACCCAAAAGGAGTAGTTGGTGGAAGTCATTTTGACCCTGCTTCAATCTTTGTGTACTCCAAGGAGAAGGCAAAGGGCAAAGTTATGAATGGCGAGCTTCCTATTAAATAGGAATACTCTGCAAAATGATCCACGGAGGTGAATTTTTGTAACTTAGCTTTAACTTTGCTTGCACATTAAAACTCTACAGCATCTCTAACCAACAGAAGGCTTTAAAGACTTTCCTTAAAGTAAAACCTAGGGAAGACAAACAACATGCAACAAAAAATGTGATTTAAACCTCTCCTGCTCCTTCTTCTGGTCCGAACTTGTCATCATTCCACTGCTCCCCGAGAACTCTTGTGTTGACATCAGAACCTGCTGTAACTTGTCCAATGGAAAAATCAAAGGGCAAGTCTTCCCAATCACCAGGAGCATAACACTGTCATTCAGGGACACATAAAGAACCCTGGTTAAAGACTTCTTCTGTTGGTTCTTGGTCTCCTTTAAATGTAAAAGACAGGTGAATCCAAAGACATGGTCTGCACCCCAAAAACCCTTGGTTCTGTCGTCCTCTCTTTCCAACTGTCTCTGAGACATCAAGGTCAGGTTTTGGCACTGGCTTGGTTCCATTTTCAGGAAACTCTCAGCTGATAACATAATTTGGTGTCGTCCCATCGACAGTTCTGCCATCAGCACCTCAAATGGAGGTTGTCAGTGCTCTGCTCTTGTTACAGACAATGCTAAGTCTGTTTTCTCAGCTGTTACCACATGCTCTTCTGTTGACGCTTACCCTTTTACCATTGCCTATCACCCCATTGACATCATCATTGACACTGGCCTTTGGTATAGCTTTGTTAACACAGATGGTTGAACCTCATCCTCTTCAATTGATGTTTTACCACTGACATCAGTTTTCTGCAGTGAACCCTCTACTCTTGTCTTGATGCCTGAAAATGATAATGAGGAGGAGATGGAGTAGAATCCTAACTATGAAAAGTATTATGATGAGAAACAGGATGATCTGTCCCCACCCGATGCAGTGGGCTCCAGTTCCACCCTCTCTTGTTGCAGTGAGGACAAAATACAATCATCATTCCCTTCCTGAGGATACCTCCTTCCAGGTTTTACTCTGGCAACTACAAAATAAGCTGGACTTTCCTGCTGAAGAGTAAGACTCTTCCAAGAAACAATTATATGAGTTTCTGACGGCCCCTTCATTGTCAAATGTGAATACACCTCTAACTCATTCGTTTACCTTAAGGCAGTGTTTTACATATTATAATGTGTTGCACAATCTACATGAGTATGACTCCTCAACTGTGATTTATTTTATTTTAATTTTTTATATTTGTAATGCATTTTATTTGTATTACTACTTCACCTTACAATATGTACTCTTCACTTGCACATTTTGCATTGTTTTCTCCCCCTCACCTACCACCCAGGATGCATCTGGAAATGAGCTGTTACCAAGTTGGTACATATTTCTTGCTGACATATTTTTAAATAAATAGATTCATTCTGATTTTTGAGTGTGCAACCAAAGGAACAAGAACAGATGGAGCACACACACCAACTGAGCTTAAAATCTTTATTAAAGCTTAGAAAATCATGGAGCAAACTCCCCTATTTATTTCCCCCTCAGTACAATGGCTTCATCAGATATACTCCTGATGAAGTCACCACACTGAGGAGGCGATACATAGGACCATTGTTATATGTTTTACTAAGCTTTGATAACATTTTTAAGCTTGGTTAGTGTGTATTCTCTTTCTGTTTCTTGTTCCAGTGTTTCCTACCTGGAGCAGCACCTTTATTTATTTATTTATGTATTCTTGGATTACAATCCAGTCAATCAGAGAATGATTTTGGGAATAAGGATTGTAGTGAGTGGATTCATTTAGCAGCTGGATAAGGTTAAGGAACTCTATTTTTGAGGTGTGAGCCTTGTAGGAAGATACATAGATACATAGACAGTGTCAGCAGATGAGGGCATATGGCCCACCCAGTCTGCCCATTTGAGCTTGTAAGTTCAGTTTGTTTTCCTAGAAGTCTGTTGCCCCTTACCCCTGACCTCCAGAATTCCTTTATGTCTATCCCATGCATTCTTAAATCCCGTGATTGTTTCAGCCCCCACCACTTCCTCTGGCAGAGTGTTCCACTTGTCCACCACCCATTCTGTGAAGAAATTCTTCCTCATGTTTCCTCTGAATCGTCCTCCTCCAACTTCATCCCATGCCTCTAGTCCAGGAACATCTTTTTCGCTTAAAATAGTGTTTTTCCTGCACCCTGTTCCTCCCTGTAAGATACTTGTATGTCTCTATCATATCCCCTCTCCTCCTCTCCTCCAGGAGTACATGTTCAGTTCCTTCAACCTGTCTTCATAGGACTTGTGATGCAATCCATGCACCATCTTTGTTGCCCTCCTCTGAACCTTCTCTACCCTGTCTATGTCCTTATGTAGGTATGGTCTCCAGAACTGTACACTGTACTCCAGGTGGGGCCTCACTAGTGTCTTGTATAGCGGAATTATGACATAACTTTTCTTGCTGGTGATGCCCCTGCCTATACATCCCAGCATCCTATTTGCTTTACCTGCTGCCTTGTCACACTGTTTCCCTACCTTGAGGTCATCAGAGATGATAACCTCAAGATCCCTTTCCTGCTTGGTGCATGCTATATCCTCACCCCAACTGATATATTGTGCCAGGGTTTTGTGCCCTATATCCATTATCTTGCACTTCTTTGCATTGAATTTCAACTGCCAAACCCTGACCATTCTTCAAGTTTCTGCAGGTCGCTTCTCATTCTGTCTACACCCTCTGGTGTGTCTACTCTGTTACAGAGCTTTGAGTCATCAGCTAACAGTGAAATTCTGCCTTCTAGGTCCCAAGAATGTCACTGATGAAGATGTTGAATAGTACCGGTCCCAGCACTGATCCCTGTGGTACACCACTGGTCACTCTTCCCTCTGTGAGTGACAGCCATTTACCACCACCTCTGTGTCCTGCCACCCAGCCAGTTACCTACCCACCACAACTGTCCTGCCCACACCCATTTTCCCAGTTTGTGTAATAGTCTTCTATGTGGCACAGTGTCAAGGCTTGCTGAAGTCCAGATAGGCCATGTCCACTGCCTTCCCTGATCCACCTCCCTAGTCACCCAGTCAAAAATTCAATGAGGTTGGTCTGACATGACCTCCCCTGGTGAAACCATGCTGCCTTGGGTCCTGTAGTCCATTGACAACCAGATGTTCCACCATCTCTCCTTCAGTAGTGCTTCCATGATCTTCCCCACTACCGAGGTGAGGCTGACTGGTCTGTAGTTCCCTGCTTCCTCTTTGTTCCCACTTTTGTATAAGGGACTACATCTGCTGTCCTCCAGTCTTTGGATACTCCCTGTTTCCAGTGATTGGCTAAACAGGATAGCCAGAGGTTCAGCCACCACCTCTCTTAGTTCTTTAAGGACCCTGGGATGCACCCCATCTGGCCCCATTGCTTTATCAACTCTTATTACTTCCAGTTCCTTCAGGACCCTGTCTCGTGTAAAGGGACTTGTGTCCATTTCTGCACCATTCTCACCCCTTGTGCTCCCTTCAGACCCATTACCCTCCTCTTCCTCAGTAAAGACTGAGCAGAAATACCTGTTCAATATGTCAGCTTTACTGTTGTCATCCGTCACGTGGCCCCCATCCTCCCCCTTCAGTTTCACTATCCCTCCCTTTGTCTTTCTTTTTTCACTTATGTACCTGTAAAAGGTTTTGTCCCCTCTACCCACTGATTTTGCAATGTGCTCTTCTGTCTGAGCTTTGGCTTCCCTTACTGACCTCCCTGCCTCCCTTTGCTTCTCCTGGTACTTCTCCCTATCCCTTCTGCCTGTGTCTTTGTATTGCCTGAATGCAATCTTTTGGTTTTCACTTTCTTTTGCTACCTCTTTG
Source organism: Neoceratodus forsteri (assembly GCA_016271365.2). Classification (NCBI taxonomy): domain Eukaryota; kingdom Metazoa; phylum Chordata; order Ceratodontiformes; family Ceratodontidae; genus Neoceratodus; species Neoceratodus forsteri. The sequence goes on from CM028129.1 coordinate 1,028,043,202, forward strand.
GAAACCATAATGGTCTCCTTTCCTTTCCTCTTGCTAACCTGCTTAATGCATAATTCTGTTGTTCTTGTAATCCCCATTTTAAATACTGCCCACTGTTCCTCAACCCCTGATTCCTGTCCCATTCCCCTTAATGCCTCTTTCAAGTATCTCCCTATTTTCCTAAAGTCTGCCCCCCTAAAATCCAGGATACCTGTTTTTGTGTGGTTTGGTTCTGCTCTTTCTGTGATTTCAAACCACAATGACTGGTGGTCACTGTTTTCCAGGTGCTCCCCACTGTTACCCCCATCACACTGTCTCTGTTTGTGAGCACAAGGTCCAGTATTGCCTTCTGCCGAGTTGGTTCCATGACCAGTTGCTTGAGGAAGGCACCCTGAAGGGAGTCCAGGATAAATCTGCTCCTAGTTGATGCTGCTGCTGGGATGCTCCAGTCCATGTCTGGAATATTGAAGTCTCCAACCAGTACTACCTCACCATTGTCTGCCATCCTTTGGATGGCTAGCATCAGCTCCCTATCTGTTTCTTCCTCCTGGGCTGGTGGTCTATAGACCACACCAAGTGATGGCTGTCCCCATTTTCCTTTCCAGCTTAACCCACAGTATCTCTCCCCCATTTTGTTCTTCCTGGATCTCTGTGGCCCTTATGTCATTTTTCACATACAGTGCCACTCCTCCTCCCTTTCTGCCTGCTCTGTCTCTTCTGAATATGTTGTAGCCAGGTATGGCCATCTCCCAGTCGTGGTTATCATTACACCAGGTTTCAGTGATGGCCACAATGTCCAGGTCTGACTGCACCATGACAGACTCCAGATCTTCCATCTTGTTGCTAAGGCTCCTGGCATTTGGACACATGGCTTGCCATGGCTAACCAGTACAAGCTAAAGTAGCCCAAAAGAATCAATTCCCCTTTAGAGGCTATGTCGGGTGAGATAGCTATGGTAGAGATGAGAGAGTTGCTAGCTAAATGTGGAGAGGTGTGTGGCACCCTATAAATAGAGTGAAGTTGGTAAGGTGAGTTGGGCCAGGAGAATTCATGAGAGCTAGGGCAAGCTTCCTTGAAAGTGACTGACCATGAGAGGGGGTGCGTACTCACTTCACTGAATGGCTCCCCACTTGATCAGGTTACTAAATACAAATATCTGGGCATTTAGCTGGACCCCCACTTATCCTTCTCAGCACACATTGATTACATTACCTCTAAACTATGCCCCAAACTTATCGTAATGTATTGCCACAGAGACCCTGTCCCTCTACCTGCCTGACATGAATTCTTGTCTAAAATTATCCTCCCCATTTTTGATTATGCAGATGTAGTCTACTGCTCTTCCCCCTCAACCACCCCATCCAGGCTAGATACCTTACGTAACTCTTCCTCCTATTTTGCAACAAATCTCCCCCTTTCTACTCACCACTGTAATCTTTACTCCCTTTTTGGACACACCAAGCTGTCCCACAGATGGTATATACAGTCTATCAATCCCATATCTAAATTTTGGTTTACTATGCTTCCCTCTTACCTAATGGAAACTCTGTCCCCAGACTCTCAGTCCCCTTATGATTTGAGGCATAGAAATGGAAGATATTTCACTGTTCCCCATCCATCCTCATCAGATGGCAAAGCCGCCTTCTCCTTTCGGTTACCCAGTCTATGGAACAAACTCCCCCCCCATCAGGAACTCCTCCTCCCATCCTGCCATCATGCAACAGCTTTGCCTTATCCCCCACCCATCTCTATCACAACTGAACCAATCCATTTCCATTCTACTGGCTTTCTTGATCTCTGCCTCTAAGGCACATATGAAGCAGCTATTGACACCATGCAGCCTCTGTGGTCAACATTAGCACGTATGTCTATTGGAATGTAATCTTACCATGTGTTTAAAGCTATTGCTCTGTAACTGCTCTTCTACCTGCTGTTATAAAATCATGTTGTATCACAGCTTATTTTAAGTAGTTCATGTTTTGTATTTCCTCTTCCCCCTTACCCTGGATTGCACCTGGAATCTAGCCTCGGCTCAGTGTGCCTTTCCTTGTTGCCAAATGTTAATTAAATAAATAAATGAAAAAATATATAAACATTTCTCTCACTCACTACAGAGTCTGGCGTTTTTGTTAAGATGCATTGTCCCTCTCCTAGAAGTGGAATACCTGTTTTCCTTTCATCTGTTCCCTCTGATCCAGAGGGTTCTAGTCAAGCTGAGGGTGGACTTAGCCACTGTAATTCTAGGGGCCACATTTGGTTCCCTTCTGCAACAGAAATTAGCAGTGGAGCCCCCTGTCCAGCTTCACCTATAAGAAGAGTTCCCTTCACAGGAGCAGGGTTCTCTGGTGCACTCATATCTGATCTCTGCACCCCACCTGCCAGGCTTCTGAGAACACAGAACTGTCCCTCTTCAGGGTTCCCCTGCGGTTGCAGCAGTTCTGCTGGTCACTCTTAAGCCAGCCACTCATTATGCTTACTTCTAGGAATGGAAATATTTCATGGTCTGGTGTACCACCTCATCAGCTGGACCCTTTTACATGTCCAGTCTGTCATGTTCTGGATTATATCTTGTCCCTTTTGAAATCAAAACTTCAGTACTCCTTGATGAATGTGTACTTAGCTGTGGTTTCAGCATTTCATGCCCTCACTGATGGCAAAACAGTTACCCAACTTGAGGTGTACTGCAGATTCCTTAAAAGGATCATGGTGCTTCAGCCCCCCACCCATTAATTCAGTCTATGGCCCAGTACTTGTGGGGAGTCTCAACATGGTCATGGTGACCCTTATGGTGCCTCCCCTACCAGTGATATGCAATTTCTCTCTTGAAAAATGCTCTTTGTTGTGGTCATCACTTCTGCAAGAAGAATTTCTGAATCACAATCGCTAGTTGTGAGCCCCTCCCTTAATTTTTTCCAAAAGGATCAGGTCACCTTTAAGACCTGTCCTCATTTTTTCATTCCTAAAACTAGTTTCTCCTCACACACTGAATCATACTATTGACCTTCCCTATTATTTTTCAGCTGCTAGGGACAGTGGGGTACATCAGCTATATATGCTTCATGTCCACAGGGCACCACACTGGTACCTTGATCATACTACGTGTTATAGAAAATTCTCTCTCTTCTATTCATGTCTTTTGCCCCCAGAATGGTGAGTTCCCTTGTTTCTAAGCAATGCCTTGCCATGTGGTTGGCATCCTGCATTACTGTCTGTTACTAGAAGCACAGTAAGCAGCTTTCCAGTCCTGTGTGCCAACTGCACTCATGGCATTACCACTTCCTTGGCTTATTTTCACAGTACTTCCACTGCTGACATCTGTACTGCTGCTGTTGCCATTTGGAGAACTGTTCATGTATTTTTTAAGCACTACAGTCTGGACATCATGTCTCATACAAAGTGCAGATTTTGCACTTACGGTTCTGCAAGTCCTCCTGTCTTAGGGTCATTCTATCCATTATGTCCCCCATAGTACTTTGGTACTTATTAGGAATAGTTCCAGTGGTGCGGTTCGGTGGAGTAAGAGGTCCTGAAAAAGACAGAACAGTTATTTACTGTAACAGTAGCTCTTTGAGAGTATCTCCTCCATTGAGTCACAGTGCAACCTCCCACCATCCACATTGTTTCTTCTTGGCAGTCTTGCTTACTTTCACAACTAGTTCTTCTTCCTCTGCCTGAGTATACTTTATCTCAGATTCCATATCCAATATCCTGTGCCTGGTTCTGGTCCTGGTGCCTTAGTCACTGCTGATCTGATAATCATCTGAGCTTGTCTCTGGTAGGGAACTGAAGCATAATGGGGCCACCACATTATGTAGGCAGTAATGATGCATGTCAATATGGACAGCCCCAGCAAGCAAATGTTTCTGGGTGGTTCTAACTCCAATGCATTACATTTCCAATGGTATGGCTCAGTGGAGAGATTCTAAAAGATCTACTGTTATGGCAAGTAACTATTTTTTTCTTTGATACTCTTTTTATAGATTGGAAAACACTAATCAAGAAAATCAGGTGCATTTGGGACCTGAGTTCTCTTTTGTCAAAAGGTTTTGCAGTTGATAAGATTATACTGTTGTTTTTCACAAATTAGTGCATGCATTTTCCACAATGATATATCTTTGAAGGGGCTTCCAATATAAGGTTCTCTAATGCAAAGAAGGGGACAATGCTCAAATGTCTTGCATTTCTTCTAATGTAGTACTGAACTTGTAAATAACTTAAGTAGTGGCTAGCTGGAATTCCAAATTTAGTCTTAAAGTTGTCAAAGTTAAATAGATGAAAATTTAACAAAGAAACCACAGTTCATGGTCACAGGGCATTAGATGAATACCAACAACTAGGGAAAAACAACTCACACTCACACTGCAGGTCCAATGCTGAGATAAAACATGGTAGTGTGAAACAGCGAGACTTGGAGGAGGGGTCTGTTTTGCTGTTCTGCACAGTTTGCTGAAAATAAATATGTCTCAGCATTAGACTGTTAGTGAGCATGTACGTTTAATGGTTGTTGATTTTCATATAACTCTTATGGTAGAAAAATTCCATTCACTGCTGCAAGCTGACAGAGCAGACAGAGTTGCCATGGATCATTCCAGCAGGATGGGCTAATGATCACCCGCCCCACTAGTAACCTGCCAGCTGGAGGACAAAGAAGGAAGACAGGGAGAGAGCTTGGTAGGGCTCAGAGTAAAAGCCAATTGGAGCCCGACCATGCCTTCTTTCCTCCATGACAGCCAATCAGGTGGGCTGCATAAGAGCAACAGAAAGAACAGAGGGCATACAAAAGGATTAGATCATCAAGTGGCTCTCCTGCTAAAAACCAATACAAAAGAGACATTACAATGGAGTCAGCCCAATGAGACTGCTGGCAGTTGGCCACTCTGCACCACAACAGAGAGACAGGAAAGTATTGGAGGAGTGTAACAAGGGCCTAGAGTCTTCAGGCATTAGCAGGAAGAAGAGGGGGACCAGTAAGTTCCACCTAACAACTGTGGTAAGTGTCTTATTAAACTAATGTTTTTTTTCCATTCAAATTTTATTAAAGTTTTCCAATACAGAGAATAAATCCACAGCGTAACATACATGGTACAACCAACATGAGTACAGATATTGTGCTGATTCATTCTCTCCCTTTCCTACCTCCCACCCATCCACCCCCCTTGCACCTCCCCATTTCCCAGCACAGCATTATACTACCAAGACTATGCCATGTGGTGTAATGGCAAAAACCTTAAGCTTGTAACAAGTATAGGGTTTGTAATGGACCCCCTATCCTATTGAACCTTTTTAATTTGTTATAAAGACTAGAAATGGTCCTCTCCGTTCTAAGATTAGCAAGTAGTTCTTGAAGCCATTCAACATAATACAGTTCAGAGGAGTCTTTCCAGTGTTTAAGGACCACTTTTTTAACTGATAATGAGATTAACGCCATGTAATATTTCCTGTTCACAACTGAGATACAGGAAAAATCACCCAAAAGACATATTTCAGGTGTGAACAGGTCAGACAACCCTAATAAAGGATCAGTCCTTTGTTTAATGGTGGTCCAAAGTGGAATTACTTTAGAGCAGTTCCAGAAAATATGGAGAAGATACCCTCTTTCCAGTTGGCATCTTGTGCAAGTATGAGAGGGCACAATACCCAACCTAGCCAATTTCTGAGGACAGTAATATATATTATACAATATTTTGAATTGCATTAGCCTAAGCCTGTCTTGAAGTAAAAATTTGTGGCAGTTTTGCCAGAGAAGAGTCCAATCCAACTCCTTACCCAGGAAAAGAGAGGACCATAAAGCAACAGGAGCAAAATTATCAGGGTAGGCCCAACTGTATAAAGTATTGTATATTTTAGAAACAGCATGTGGTAAACCAGCCAACTCACTTAAAGTAATCTGAAAGCTGACATGGGTAACTTGAGATGGGACTATTTCTATTACTGTTGACAGAAGATGGCAAAGCTGGAGAATTTTAAAAATATTTGTATGAGGAATTTGAAATTTATGCATAATTTCAACTGAAGAACACCATTGCCCATCAGCTGTGATAAGATCCTTGAGCTGACAGTCCCTTATCTGGGGTAGCCAATTGGCTGGAAGGGGCTTACCATCTAATTGAAATCTGGGATTACCTCTTAATGGTTGGGATAAATCTTTGGTATTTCCACACAGGTGAGAGTGAGCCTTGACCGAGATTTCTATAGGGGAACTACATAAAGATGCTGGGAGGGATCCTAATTTGGTACATATCATCACCCGAGGAGAATAGCCATGTTCTTTTATGCTAGCTAATTCCACCTTTAACCAGATCGGGGTATATGAAGAATGAACTAAGGGATGCTCCGCAGTCAACAATCTAAAATATTTGTTAGCCTGACTGGCCCAGTAATACAAACCAATATGAGGAAGTCTTAATCCTCCTTTTATCTTGGGTGCCGCTAACTTATGAAATGCCATTCTGGATTTTTTGTGGTCCCAGATAAAAGTGGTGATCATGCTGTGAACTTTTTTGACAAGACAATGGAAGTCCAATATTCAATAAATTGAGAGGGTAAAAAAGATGGGGGAAAATGTTCATTTTAATTAAATTAATCCTTCCTCACAGTGAAAGGGGGTAGTAAGGTCCATCTGCTTAAATCTTGATCTATCATATGAACCTGGGAATATAAATTAAGCTGTTTAATACGAACTGCACTCCGTGTTAGGATAAATCCAAGGTATTTAATTGAGTCAGGTTTCCAAGAGAGCCCAAAAGCAGTAATTTCATGTTTATAAGCCCTATGATTAAGAGGAAAGACCACCATTTTTCCAACATTAAGTTTGTAATTAGAAACTTTGCTGAAACCATCTATTATTTTGAGAATAGGAGAAACAGATATCACTGGGTGCATTATTTGAAGCAAAAGGTCGTAAGCATATGCCAACACTTTAGCTGTCTGCCCACTCAAAGGATTGCCTGAAATATCATGGGCTATTGTTAAACTCCAAATGAGGGGTTCTAAATATATATTGAAAAGCAAAGGAGATAGGGGACAACCCTGTCTAGTCCCCACATGTAATTTAAAAGGGTTTGAAATTACCCCATTACAGGAAATTCTGGCAGAGGGGGATTCATAGAGAGATATGATCCATTTCTGGAATTCCAAGGGAAAACCAAATGCCTTCATGGCAGAAAATAGATAGTTACAGTGGACCCTATCAAAAGCTTTCTTGGCATCCAGGGAGACCAAGATCATTGGGAATGCAGCATCCCTGGAGACCGAGAAAACGTGAGCCAAAGTCCGCAAATGGTCCACCGAGGATCTTCCCTTCATGAAACCTACCTGCTCCGCCCCTATTAATGAGGAAAGAAATACATTCATATGATCAGCCAGGAGTTTAGCAAGAATTTTGATGTCATGATTAAGGAGGGAAATTGGTCTGTAGTTTGAGACCAGATCATGCGACTTACCTGATTTAGGCAATAATACAATTAAAGCCTCAAATAGAGATGCATCAGATGACTGGCTGGTGAGAATATATTGAAAGAATGGTAAGAGAATAGGAATTAACTGCTTAGAAAATACTTTATAAAAATTAGTGGAAAACCCTTCTGGGCCACGGGTTTTATCTGATGGAAGGGATTTAATAACTCTTTTTATCTCATTGTCAGAAATACCAGACACAAGTGTAGCCTGTTTAAATTTTGTAAGGGAGGGTAACTGCAATTCCCTCAGATACTCCTGCAAATCCTCCTCAGATGGGAGATTTTCCATGGGACCATATAATTGACAAAAATAATTAGTAAATTCCTCTGCTATTTCTGACGATGAAGTTTTAAGAGAATTATCTTCAACAGAATGGACTGCAGCAATGAATCTAGCAGATTCCTGTTGTTTAATGCGCATTGTGAGCATCTGACCAGCCTTCTCTCCTTGATCGATATAAGCTGCTATTGTTTTAAGTATTGCAAACTCAGCTTGCTCTCCTAAAAAACTTAGATAGGCATCTTTCAATTTAACTAGGTCTTGCCTATATGTCTCTGAGGAGAGTGGAGTGAGATTGGATTCCTAACCCCGAATTTGAGACAAAAGGAAAGACACACGATTTTCTCTCTCTTTTTTTCTTCTAGAAGTTAAACCAATTATAACCCCTATCAAATAGGCTTTAAGTGCACCCCATTCAATGTCAAGCCACCCGGTGGAGTTACTATTAATAGCAATAAACTGCTGTATTTGGGATGCAATATATTTAACCATTTCGGGATCCTTCAATATTTGATTATTTAATTTCCACCTGTTACCCTTTTTAGGAAGAGATGAAACAGATAATAAACAGGTGACTGCTGAATGATCAGATGGTAGTCCTGCCACAATGCTGGAATCTAATACCTCAGATAACAAAATTTGGGAAATTAGGATGTAATCAATCCACGAGGAGGTCCTATGTACCTGCAAAATAAAGGTATATCCCCTTACCTTAGGGTGAAGGATTTGCCATATGTCACAAAGACCCACACAGTCTAAAAGATCTCTGAAGGCCCTTTGGGCAGGGAAAGATCTTTGCGAGATTGACCTGATCTGTCTAAGAGCTGATCAAAGGCGAGGTTTAAATTGCCTTCTATAATTATTGGGATACTTAAAAATGGTGTTAAGGCTTCCAGTATCTGGGTAAAGAAACCAGGGGTATCCATATTTGGGCAATAAACACTACCCAACACAATGTCCAGGGTATGTAATCTGCCTTTTACAAATAAAAATCTTCCTGAGGGTCACGAACAATTTGGAGAGGTTTAAAGGGGACATATCTATGTAAGAGGATCATTACAACTTTACTTTGGGTAGTGCTTTCCGCAACAAAAATTTGTCCCACTTGTTGATGTTTCATTTTGTCTGCTTCAACGTTAAGCAGGTGTGTTTCCTGAAGGAACATGATCTCTGATTTTAGAAGGCTTAAATATTTCAATATTTTATATTGTTTGGTCTTATGTCTCACCCCTTTTACGTTCCAACTGATACATCTAAATCTCTAGCCATTACCCTTACAAACAACCAGAGAACCTCTGTAGTACCACATGTGTGTGTATATATATATATATATATATATAGTTTTTCCCTGTACCAATTGTAGTATATACTGTGCTTTCCTACCCCCTCCCTCCCCTCAAGTTACCCCAATCAACCACAAAAATAACCCACCAAAAACTCAACACTACTGATGCCCCAAATACCGCTAAACCCCCCTCATCCCACTCCCATCCCATTGTTTCGTGGTCCATGATGAAAAGCCGACCCAGACAATCCACCTCCGCACTGCCCCCTCTGCCACCCAACAATTAGAATGGACATTTTAGTACAACCCATTTACTTTCTAAACACAAAACAACATTTTCATAACTAACATCTTAATTATGCCAAAGTCTATACCTATCGGATTTATACACCCACCAATCTACACTTTACCAATAAAAGTCCATGAAAATAATCACTACCCTAAACAAAGGAACTTTTGCAATATATTTGTTAAAAGAAAGAAAAAAGAGGCCTTACATTACAGCCTTAAACCAGTTAAAATTAAAGTTTAGATTAAAAGCCCCTTTGCGTTTTAAAGCACATAGGTCAAAATAATAAGATTTATAAAGACTGACGACTTCAGCCCTAGCAGAAGTAGATAACTTTAGAAAAGAACATTGGGCACAAACACTTAGTTGTAAAATACAGTCTCTGGTGCCATCTAGCGATGCAACCTGGGACCTTAAACCCAAAACCTGCATAAAGTAAATTAAAAATGCTTCGCATCCTATGCTGCATTAAGTTCTTTCGTTTCTCACCTCCACGCCATGAATTCAGGAGTAACACTTGAATGTCAGGGCTTCATACAGTCTAAAAAATCAAAGCCCCGGATTTCTGATGCGTGTAGTACCTGGCCCAGTAAACTTGACTCGCCGAGTCTTCATTCTTCATAAATCTTGCATAGATCTTAGGGTTTTTTAAATAACTCAGGGAGTGCTGATTTGAGACTGGCTGTCGCAGACTCTGTATCTTCATTAGTAAGCCAGGAGCCACCTAGGGACACTTGGAGTCTGGCAGGGTAGCCCATCCTGGACTTAATAACTGCAGCAATTAGTTTGATGACCAACTTGTGAAATGTGGCTCACTTCTGGTGTACCGACAATGGCAGGTCTTTTGCCACTCACAGCTTTACTCCTTCCCATACAAGATCTTGTGTATCCTGGACTTTGTACAAAAAATGCTGCCATTCCTGTAAATTCAAAAAACGGAATATAAAAGTCCAGGAGGCAGCTCCTTCAGGCAGCGGTGGTCGTAACACATGGTGGGCTCTTTAGATAATGTAGCCAGAGCCAAAAGGAGAGGGACCTGCTACCTTTTCAATGAATTTCTTGACAAACTTGATCGGGTCAGTACCTTCCTCTTTTCGGGCAACCCTATAATTACCGCATTATTGCAGAGACTATGACCCTCTAGATTCTCCACCTTGTTTTCCATTTTTGCCAGTCGTTGTCTAATAGCCACCAGATCTACAGCGGCCTTATCTTGTTTCAGTTCCACGGAATGGATACGATCTTCGTTGTCTGCCGTTCTCTGAGAAAGGTCATCCAACACATTAGAGATGCTTTTAATTTCTCATGCCATGACCTGCATTTCAGCCTTAAAAGGCTGGAATTCCTCCAGGAATCTGGTGAGTGTGAGGGGGTCTGAATCTGCACCCTCAACATTTGTGATCTGTGGCTGTTGCAAAGGGGAGGCCCTGGCTTTCTTCGGGGCCTTCTCAGGAGTTGCAAGGGGAGTATGTTTGGGAGTTATTTTTCGCATCTCTTCGACCATCAAAACCTTCACCAAGAGAGCACCGACTGCAGGTGAGATTAATGTTACTTGCCCAGTAGTATACCTCACAGCAAACGGGGTTTAAAAGGTATTTTGGAGGGCGGGTGGTTGGAGCTCCTGGAGGAGAATCCTACCTAGTACACTGCATCACGTGACTCCCTTATTAAACTAATGTTGTAGTTCACACTGCACAGGAGTGAGGAAAGTGAGGGGCTCAAAACAACTAGGGAATAGGTAGAACACCCTATCTAGGTAGAGGTGAATAAGGGTTTTAAATAAGTAAGGGTAACAAATACAGATGGGGATTGATGAAACATCCTGTCTAGGGTATGGGTAAAAAGAGGTTTGGAAGCAAATGAGCAAGAACAGGCAGGGCAGTAAATGGACATGCTGGGAAAGGACTAATGCAATGTCTGTTTTCAGGGAGACTTTCTGGAGACTGCAGTGCTGCCCCATCTGCATGCACCTTGCCGTGCTGAGGGAGGAGATTACTAGACTCCAGGTCAAGCCGGCCAGGATTTGGGGGGATCCTCCCCCACCCAGGGACGAACAAGTCCACCGCCACTGCCTCAAAGAGTGTAGGGAGGAGGAGCAGCCAGACTACAGTGGACTCAGGAAGGATGAGGTTGGTGGATTAAAGGCACAGCCCCCTACAGTTCCACTACACAATTCCTACACCACCCTGGTGGAGTGGGACTGCCCCATGGAGGCACCCATAGTAGTGACTAGGAAGGATGTGGGGGACTTCTGTGATGGAGTCACCAGGGAGGGTGGCAGAGTACCCCAGAGGAGAAGGAAGCAACTCCTGGTGGGAGACTCCATTGAAAAGAGGACAGAATTGGGGCAGGAAGGGAGGGGGAGGGGGAGGTTAGTTGCTTACCCGGCACCATGGCTTGGAGGGAAGGAAAGCAGATCCTGAGGATCACTAGGGTAGCAGGATAGGAGAGAGAGTTGGATGTCATTTTCTATCTAGGGACTAATGACCTGGCTAGGAAGAAAGTTAGGATAGTGCTGAAGCAGTTCAGGGAGTGGGGGAAGAGTCTTAGGCAGGTAGCATGCTCAGTAACCTTTTCTTAGGTACTGCCTGTGTATGGGGGGGGGATAGAGTGGTCTGTTCTAGGAGTTTCAACCAGTAGTTGAAGGAGTGGTGCAGAGGTGAGGGATTTGACTACATTGAGGACAGGGGTCTCACCTGGAGGGATAAGGTCTTATACAGGGGAGATGGTCTGCATCCAATCGAGAGGGGGACCCAGGTTCTCAGTGAGTGGCTTAAACGTTACGTTTTTGAGTATCTAAGCTAGCCAAGGGTGGTGGTGGTAGGAAGCAGGGAGACATAAACTCTCTTCTCCCCACCCACATGCTAAAGTAGTCAGTAGGGAGAACCCAAAGGAAGACAAATCCTCAAGGTTACCTGATAAGAGAAACAAAACAGTAGAAATAAAGAGAGATAGGAATGAGTGCTGAAGCAGTAAGGAGAGAAAGGAAAAGGGGGTCTGACAAGCAGGGTGGTAGTAGAATTTGGGAGGCCTTGTGCACAAATACTCAAAGTCTGGGAAATAAATTTTTGGATCTAATGGCCATTAAGGCAGAGACTGACCTGGACATTGTCACAATTACTGAGTCATGGTGCAGTGAGAACTATGACTGGGACATAGCCATACCAGGCTATACTTTTTTTCTGGAAGGACAGGGTGGGTAAGAAAGGGGGAGCAGTGGATCGTTACATGAGGGATAGAATGAAAATCACAGTGATACGGAGAACACAGGGAGAGGCTGAGGTACTGTGGGTCACCCTGGAGATGGCGAATGGAAATTACTATTCACACTGGCATGATCTACAGACCTCCATCATGGGGGGGGGGATGAATAAGGACCTAGTAGAAGTCATCTAAAAGATGGTAGATAAGGGGGAGGTGCTGCTGGTGGGGGACTTTCATCTGCTGGATGTAGATGGAAGCATCCCAGCTGCAGCTTCAGCAAGGAGCAAGGACATCCTGGACTCCCTGCAGGACATATTTCTCAAGCAACTAGTAAAGCAGCCCTCTCTTGAGGGAGCAATATTGGACCTTATACTCACTGATGGAGACAGTGTTACAGATGACACAGTAGGTGGCTACCTAGGAACCAGTGATCATTGTATGTTGTGATTCAATATAAGAACTGTGGCAGAAGTGGACCTGACAAAGTCAGAGGTCCTGGACTTCAGGAGGAACAGTTTTACAAAGATGAGGAAATGCATCTGGTATGCCCTGGCAGAGGGAGAGGACTTGGGAAGAGTGAAGGAATAGTGGGCAAAACTAAAAATGGCAATAGTATGGCCAACAAACCTCTGCATCAGACAAGTAAGCAAAAGGAAAAAGGGACTGCTATGGTTCTCAAAAGAGGTGAATGGGAAGGTGAGAGCAAACAAAAATAGCATTCAGGAGGTATATGGAGATACAGAGGGACGAGTATAGGGATGTGTATCAGAAGAAGCAGAGGGAGGCATGGAAAGCAGTCGGGAGTGCAAAGGCACAAATGGAGGAGAAAATAGCTTAGGCAGTAAAGATAGGGGACAAGACTTTTCTCAGGTATGTACTATAACAGAAGGGAGAAACACTAGGGGAGGGATTGTAAGACTAACAAAGGAAGGGGAAGTGTGCAGAAGGGGACTAGGAAAAAGCAGTCATTTTGAATAAATACTTCTGTTCAGCATTTATGGAGAAAAGAGAAGGAAGGGGCTACAGATACATGTTGAGGCACCAAAGGAAGGGAGGTGGACACTAGTCCATTTACAGAGCAGAGTCCTGAAGGCACTCACAAACTGAAAGTGGGAAAGGCAGTGTGGCCTGATGGGATACACCCATGGATATTGGGGAGCTCAGAGAGGTGCTGACTGCACTTCTTACAGTTCTATTCAACCACTCACTGGAGATGGGAGTGATCCCAGAGGAGTGGAGGAGGGCAGATGTAGTTCCACTTCACAAAAATGGAAGTAGGGTGGAGGCTGGCGATTACATGCCAGGCAGCAAGACTTCAGTGGTAGGGAAATTAATGGAATCAATACTGAATGAAAGGATTATGCAATATCTTGAATCCAGTGCCTTAGAAGATCTGAGTCAGCATGGATTCACTGGGGGAAGGTCATCTCAAACCAAACCTGATAGATCAGAGTGGAGCTGTGGATGTGGCCTACCTAGATTTTGGTAAGGCCTTTGACACCATTCCACATAGGAGACTCTTGCACAAGCTGGGCAGCTTGGGAGTGGGTCCAAATGTGGCATAATGGGAAAGAAATTGTTTGGGGGATAGGTGACAGAGGATGGTGGTAAATGGAGTTCCCTCTGAGGTAGGGAGGAAGGAAGGAAGGAAGGAAGGAAGGAAGGAAGGAAGGAAGGAAGGAAGGAAGGAAGGAAGGAAGGAGGAGGGAGGGTGATCAGTGGTGTGCCACAAAGATTGGTACTAGGATCTGTCCTGTATGATGTCTTTATTACTGACATTGCAGAGGTGCTAGAAAGGAAGGTATGCCTTTTGTGGATGACACTATGATCTACAATAAGGTAGACACTCTGGGGAGTGTGTGTGTGGATAAAATGAATATGAATCTAAGAAAGCTTGAGGAGTGGTCAAGAGTGTGGCAACTAAATTTCAATGTGAAAAAGTGCAATGTAATGCACTTGGGATTCAGAAATCTGGGGTAGAGTACAAAATGGGGAGTGGTATTCTATGTCCACCAAGCAGGAAAGAGACATAGGGTAATCATATCTGATGACCTTAAGTTGGTCAAACAATGTGACAAGGCGGTGGGGAGAGCCAGTGCCATGCTATGGTGCATAGGGAGGTTTGTGATACTGCTGTGTAAAACACTGGTGAGACTGCACCTACAGTGCTGTGTCCAGTTCTGGAGACCACATCTCTGTAAAGACATAGAGAGAGTAGAGGCGATCCAGAGGAGGGAAACTATAATGGTACAGGATCTGCATCAAAGGATCTATGAGGAGGGAGTGAAAGATTGTAAATATGTACACTCTGGAGGAAAGAAGGGAGAGGGAGATATGAATGAAATTTTCAGATACCTTGCAGGTATAAATAAGGTTCAAGAGGGAAGCCTTTTTCAGAGAAAAAGATGCCCAAGAACAAGAGGTCATGCTATGAGGTGCTGGGAGGTGGGGGAGGCTATTGGGAGACGTAAGGAAGTATTTCATCTCAGATGCCTGGAACTGCCTCCTTGTGGAGGTGGTGGGGGCAAAAACTGTAGAGGGTTTCAAGAAGTCATGGGATAGGCATAAGGAAACCTTAGTGGTAAGGAAAGTGAGGGGGTCGGGCAGAGATCAAGTACGGCCTGCGGTGTTACAATAGGTATGGAAAATGGGCAGAGCAGACTAGGTGGGCCAAGCAGTTCTTATCTGCCATCAATTTCTATGTTTCTACTATTTCTATGTTTCTGTTTGTATGCCAGGTCCTAAGAGATTGGGTTTATCCACCCATGGGTATATTATGGTTATTTAATATTGGGGGAAAAGTTGTATATTTTTATCTTATGACCTACTAATGGTGTGACATCCTGCATGCTTTAATTGTAGTTCTTAAGAAAATAGAAACTGGTTCATAGGGGGGTGTGGTAAATCTTTATTGGTAGTGTTAAGATTAGTTGCCTAACGGATTTGTGTATTTTTTGTTTCTGTCAAGCTGGTGGAAGCTCTTCTGGTCTCGACCATGAAAAAGCTGCTCACTTTATGCACCACAGAAATACTATAGAATGCCTGATAAGCCTATGTAGCAAGTGAAAAAACAAGGCACCTCAAGTAAACAAGCGATAAAATGTAATCACAGCAACAAAACCAGTATGATCACTTTCAATTGTGTCCTGTTTAAGAGTAGTGGACATAAGGTGCAACATCCTTCTGAAGACACACGATTGGTGTGAAACCGGTAAAGGTTGTGTATCTGTACTGCAGGGCAGCTCATTATTGTAATTTTGTTGCTGTGATTACATTTTTTCACTAGTTTACTTGCTGTGCCTTGTTTTTTTTCACTTGCTACTTCGGACCTACATACGTGTGTGTGGAGCTGAGGATCTTCTATTACCTGGTAAGCCTATGCCAGCTTTTTCTCGATGAGGCATATCATTTCTGTCATTTGAAACATTTTTTGTTCTTCCAAATGATTTCTTTTATTTTATTTTCAGTGGCCTCGATATTCAGAAATGCGCCAGGCAATGGCACAAGTGGTGGTGCAGCACAACTGGGTTGTGCCGGTGCAACCAAGGGACATATTCAAAGGAGATGTGCCATGGTGCATTTCCTCTGAATATAGCAGGTAATGTGCACAGTGCAAACAGGATGCACCTGCACATCCCCCCCAGACAGGGCTGAATACCAGGAACGGGAACTGCGCCAGCACAACAGAGTTACACTGTGCTCAAATCCCAGATATTCAGCCTGTAGTATGAAAATGGGGCTATAATGTATGCAAGGCACAAACAGACCCATTTGCATATCATTACAGCCCTGTTTGTACGAGTTGTTCAGGGCAGGCCAGAGAAATGTGTATGGCGCCTGCGCAGCATGTGGTGCTGCCAGAGGGGTCTAGTGCTGTCCCCCCCCACCACCACGTAGTCACAATCACTGATGAAAAACACTGTAAACAATCCCTGGTCATCCAGTGGCATGCTTCTTCCTACCCGTAGCCATGGTCATGGTTAAATACCCATTGAAACATACCCTGTTAGTCCAGTGGAACCCCCCCTCCCTCCTGTGGCCCTGATCACCGAGATGTAACTGTGAAACCGCACCCTGGTGGTCCAGTGGTTCCCCCCATCCCTTCACAGAACACTGATCACCCCTACATGCAGAGCACCAATCCCTGGCAGCCATGTGGCACCCCCACCAACACAGGAGCCCCTTCCCACCCAGCTCCCTCCCATCTTTGGTGGGCAGCAGCAAACCCACCCACATACCTCCACAGCTGCCTGCCAAATGACAGTGTACAGTAGCAGCTGTCAGCCTATTGGTCCACACTGTAGCAGTCATTCACACATATGTGAATGAGTTCATTCCCATATTTGTTCTTAAGTGTCAGTGGCACAGTAGGTAGCACACTCGCCTCTGAGGCTGGGAGATCAGAGGGCTGTGAGTTCAGTTCCCACATCTGGCACTTGAGTTAATATCACAGTACTGACACTGTTGTGCAGCATGAGAGGGGTGTTGCACTTCTGAGGTGCCGTCTTTCGGATGTGACGTTAAACCGAGGTCCCAACTGCCTGGATTGGTGGTAGTTCAGGTGGATGTTAAAGATCCCATGGCACTTATCGAAAAGAGTAGGGGAATTTCCCTGGAGTCCTGGCAAAATTTCCCTCATTCACTAAAAATACCACCAACAGCTTATTCTAGTTCAAGGTCAGTTGGCATTCATCTGTATCCCTTCCCCGGGTCGTGCCTGAAAATAGACAGGATTTGTCTAGTGCACTTACCTGGTCAACAAAAACTAACTAAATAAATAAATAAAATAGAGCCTTAGGCACATGAGGATTCTGAAAGCAGCAGTTAATGAGTCCCCTTGTCCTTGTAGTACCTATACACACTTAGAAAATGGGCAAAGAAAATTCTCTCTTCTGATTGGCTGTGACACTTATTTAGGTGGGCATCTATCAGACAACAGATGCCCACCAAATAAAAAGCCCCACCCCAAACCTTTCTAATAGCCAGCAAAGTATCTGTCGCCATTTTTTTTTAACACATAGCGAGTGACTTATGCCCCCCACTACCATTGCCACCACCATAAAAAAGAAAATAAACGTTAACTCAGCACATTTAAAAAATTCATTCTAAATAGATTAGCTATTGAACTTTTCCACACCATGCTGATCACCAGTGCTCTGTCTGTAGACAGAACAAAAAAAAAGCATCACGGTTGTCAATGAAATAAACATTGCCACCGGAGCAGAAATTAATTTCAGGAGACATGCCAGAGTTATAGAGTGCTACTGCCCCTGTCACACACTGGTGGTATTGAAAGTGGCATGCTCCATCAGTGTCTATCTCATTCTCTCCCCATCAGGTAACATTTACTTATAGAAGTCCCTGCTGCTGAAAAACATCACAGTACCTCATATAACAAACATCGCCACAGTCAAAAATCACTTAACGAAGACTAGTGGCTCAAAGAGCACTACCATCCACATCACACACACACACTGGCTGTACTAAAGTCAGCACGCTCTGTCTGTATGTCTCTCTCCCTCAGTTAATGTTTTTATGAGCCTCTGCTTATCCCTTCTCGAGAAATAAATCAGTAAAAAAAAGGCTCACAGACCCTCATGTCAGCGACTTCTTGCTTAGCCCTGCTGCTATCCCCCCGTGAAAAAAATGGAGGTTTCAGACAACCACATATAGCCCAAAAAAATTGCTTCCAAAACATTTTCCAAAACCAGAACAGTGTGAGGAACCGATGCAGACAGACCCATTTCCTCGCAGCTACTGGCCCCTCAAAAACCAGCCGCTGTAGTAGTGGCACCTACCCGGGATTGACACCGCATGTCAGGGCAGCCAAATAGATCGATGCTGTCTCCGCTCCTCACTCCATGCTCCTCTCATGCCAAATTTCCCCTCACATCTCTGCACAAGATGAAATTACTTCCATTTTTTTTTTAAACTGGAATAACTTCCTTGGTCTCACCTGTGACTTGCAGTGTTCACTCTCCCCACCAGTGGGCAGCATTTAACATTGCACTTCTCGCCTCAGCAAGTAATGGCATTAACTCCTCCATGTCCAGCAACAGCTGCCACTTACAAAAACAAACTTCTGTTGCCAGGGACGAAGGGGGGGGAGGCATGAACAAAAAAATGAAATAAAAAGAATAGAAAAGCAAAGGTGCCTCATCGTAACAGGTTGGAGGAGGGGTTCTTTCTAGTCATTCTGATCCAGGTGGAGGAACTATTTTATTTCAAAACTTACATTATACTACTATTTCATTAACAGTTTCTTATTAACCTTTTCTTTTTTTACAGTGACATTTTCTAAGCGCAATAATACCTTCCAGGGTGGGCAGTATTGGAGCATATCGGACCTTCCAGGTGCTATAAGACCCTCCACCTGCAGCATCGGGCCTCATTACACCCCTGGACAGTCCGGTATGCCCCAATACAGCCCACCCTGTCAGGTATTATTGTTAACCTGTGCCACTACCAATCTCCATGTTGCCCAGTTCAATAACTCTCTCTGCAACCAAAACAACTTGCTAACATGTAAATGTAAATGATGCAGAATATCCCATGATAAAAACAACAAATGAATAACATACCTGATTTGAAGCTCTGTCTGAAATGATCTTGCCGAGTAACATTTCTGTCATATCTCTTGAACATCAGGCCACTGATCCTTGGGCCTTGCTGGCTTGCTGCTGACAACACTTGCAACATAAAGAGGTTTAGACATCATTTAGCAGTGAATATAACACAAGTGAACAAATAAAGCACTAACTTTGAATGGTGAACCACCAATCGATACTCAAAAATGGTAACCTTATAACCTATGGACTTGGAAAGTCTAATACAATATAGAGTGGTCCATGGTGAACAGACAGTTTCTGATGTCCGGCTGTAATCACAGACAAGTTATTCCCCAGCAATGTTGGAGCCAACAGAAAAGTAAATTATGGTAAGTATGAAGGAATTTAACCTTTTAGTATCACTTCAAGCTGTTAATGGGAAGTTCATTTGCATGGGATCTAATAAGCAGCACCCATTCCAAAACTGGGTGGGGAAGAATATTGTCCCATATATAACAGTACAGGAACATTTGCTAATAACCACCTGTAAAACTCTGTGCCAGAAGGTTACATTAGCAGAACTGTGTAATCTGCTTAGTAAATGTGTGAACAGAGGACTGTTTTGCCCCTTTGCACTGTTCCAACACAGAGATCTCTCCTCTCTCTACCCAGGATGTAGTAAGAACCCTGGTTTAATGAGCCTTGATCAGAGCAGGTGTATTTTTCTGCTCAGTTGCATACACCATGGTGATGCAAGCCCCCACCCACCTGACTAAGGTGGCCTTAGAAGCCTTCTGACCCTTTTTTGCCACTCCAAGCAGAATAAAAAAACTTTCACATTTTCTAAAGTCCTCTGTCCTCTTTAGATACATTTCAATTGCACTACAAAAATCCATCCTATGAAATTCTTTTTCTGTTTGATTAGCCAGCTTAGGACAGAAATATGATATACAAACATTCTGATTTACATGGAAGGCTGTAAGAAGCTTAGGCACAAAAGATAGAACCATTCTCAACATCACCTTCTCTTTATGTATTATAAGGTAAAACTACTCATGGGAAAGAACCTGAAGTTCACTAATTTAGCTTGCTGAACAGGTAGCAATCAAGCAGCACACCTTCCTGGATAAAATGTCCAAAGACACTGATGAAAGCAGTTCAAAAGGAACCATGCACAGAGCATGCAACACCAAGTTCAGATCCCAGGGTGGTACCACAAAATGAAAAGATGGCTGACTTCTGGTCAACCCCTTGAGAAAACAGATAACATCCAAGTTGGCTCCCAGGGACATACTTATGGGTGTTCCTAGCATTGCTCCAAAAGTGGACATCTGCCTTACAGAGTATTCAGAGCTATACCTTTTCTATCTCCTGCCTGCAAAAAAATACAATATCTGTATGACCATATCCATGGATGACCTGATACTTCCCTCTGTGGCCCAAATAGATAAAATATTCCACACATGGTCATCAACCACAGATGTGGAAACTTTCCTGGAGGCCATTAGGGTATCTACTACTTTCTTGGAAAAGCTCTGTTTCAGTTGTCTCCTCTTATCATGACTCAGGCTGCCAACTGCATTGTCTCTAAGTGTGGATACAGAATTGGACCTTGTCTGAGAAGGTCCACTTGAAGTGGGAGTTGAAACAGAGCCTGGTGAGGCAAGGTTTACAAGGTCTGAGAAACATGGCCATCTTGGCCACTCTGTAGTAATCAGGAGGAAGCTTCTTCTTGGCAGACTTATTTTTTTGTATTACAGTACCTTGGGAACTAGTGGTAGAAACAAGTAAGCTCTGTGAGAGCCCATTGCTGTGACAAGATATCCATGGCATGGAGTCATAATGTTGCAAGACATTATGCTGCATGCATGCATACATCGTGCTGCCAGTACAATGTGATATATTGCATGCAGCATAACTCTTGTTTTATGTGAGGGACTCCACCCCCACCCCCTCGTTATGGTGGGCTGTGCCTCAACCCTTCCCAACTAATATATCTAACTCTGGGGGGGGGTAGTAAATATCACACAAACTATGAAAAACCTGGAATCGAAACGAGTGTCCCAAACACTTAACCTGCTTCCTTTCCTGCTAGTGGCTCATCCATTTGAGCCACAGCAGCTGCTCAGCGGAAACACATCCCAACAGAGGTATTATCCTCTGCCTGCGACAGTGAGAGTGTGCCTGCACACAGAACCATTTGTGGCATTGCACCCTTGTGCTGTCCTATACTATGCTGTTGCCGTTTTGGGGTTTAGTCATAAGCTATTAAGCGTACTACACATTGACCAGATAGGGGAGTCCACCACCTTTGCCTGAGGACAACATTACTGAGTGAAGAACCTCGGTGCCAAGCCATTTTCCTTTGATACAAAAAGGTTGAGCTGAGGATGACTGAACCAGAAGATCAAACACCTCCAGATTTGGTGTCCCTTCCCCTGGATGAAGTCTTCCTATACTTAGCCACTCAGCCTGCACATTCAGTTCCCCTGCCAGGTGAACTGTAGAGAGAGCCAGAAGGTTTATCTCTGCCCACTGCAGGACCTTGGTTACTTCTGTTCGCATACTTAGGCTGCTTGTGCCCCTTGATTTTTTATGCATGTCATGATAACAGAATTGTCTGACATTCACTGCATGGCTCTGGATTGCACATGGCTCTGAAAGTGCAGCAGAGCTAGATAACACTGCCCTCATTTCCAGCATGCTTATTTGGAGCTGCTGCTCCAAGGGGCTTCATACCACCAGACCAAGACTTGGTCCAGGGGTGATCCCAAGCCTGGCAGGCTGGTGTCAGTCATTAGAACCAGTTCTTGAGGGTCTTTCAGGAAAGTCCCTTTCCTGAGGTTCTCAAGGTTCTCCCACCATGCCAGTGACTACAGCACCAACTGTAATAGCAGAATCGTAGCCTGGTAATTATCCAAGGCTAGGGACCATACCTCAAGCATCTTGTTCTGAAGAGGCTACATATGAAACCGTGCCCACAGTACTACTAGTTCTATTGCTGCAGTCATCAGTCCTGAAATCTGCAGAAGCCTGTGAACAGAAACTACCAATTGGGATCTCAGTCACTGAATTTTCAAAATTAAAGTCTGCTTTCTGGCTGAGGAAAGGAACACCTTCTCCTTATCTATCTGAAACACTACCCCTAGGAGCTCAAACCTCTAATACAGTATTGAGGTGCTTTGTTCCCAATTGAGAACCCAACCATGCATTTCCAGAAACTCCAAGGTCCTTGTCACTGACCTCTCCAATAGTCATGCAGTTGAAACCTCGATAAGCAGGCTGTCCAGGAAAGGGTATATGTGATACCCCTTCTACTTCCATAGCACCAATACAACAGTTAGTATCTTTTCCCCCTTCACTGGCCAGGCCATCCTTCATACTGACTCCCCCAACCTTGTCACCCTGCTTCTCATAGGCTTATCTTCCAACTCTGTCCTCCACTTGCCTTACCTTTTCAGCAGTGGGTGGTCGGCTAGGTCTTGAGCTGCATGGACCGAGTTCCAGATCAGATGAGAGCCACATTGTCAGTACAGGGCCTGTGGAGTGTTGGTATTCATTCTGCCTTGCTGGGGCTTTTCTGCTTTTTCACATCCCATCCCTAGGGATGCAGGCAGTAAGGATGTGCATGCACGCACACATGATCATGCTTAGTGCAGAACCAGCCTGCATCCCCCCCATGCCTCCCTGACTGCACTGCTACCTGTTATCCCACAGGTGGCAGTAGAGCAGCAGATCTGGCAATGCTCCTTCCCTGGAGGAGGAGAGCATCCTCTGGAACACTCACTCCTCCAGCCCCTAGCTGGCCCCCGATGACCAGCACTCATTCCTGAATGCAGGTTGCCAGCATCGTGAGCAGTAGCACTGCTTTTGTTCTGATGGGCTGTCCTCTACAATTAGTGTCTCTGAAAAAAACCCTGGGCTCTGTTGTCATGCTGAAGAGGAGCACTTAGTACTGGAAATGCTGTCATTGAATTGTGAACCTCAGGAACTTCTGGTGCAACTGATGGATCTGAATGTAGAGCTTGGCATTCTTCAGATCTATGGATGTCAAATAATTCTGTAGTTGAACAGCCCAGATGGTGGACCTCAAGAACTCCATCTTAATAATAATAATATTTATTTGTACCCTGCCTTTCTAAAACCAAGGTGCTTTAACAAATGATTCCAAATAAAAACAATATACTAAAACACACATACAATAAATACTGGTTCATAAAAGCCAATAAAATAACATCAAGTCAGATATGCTTGATACCACAGATGGGTCTTCAGGGCTTGTTTAAATTCCTCCAAGGACACTCGCTCTCGAAGCTGATGGGGTAGAGAATTCCAAAGGGCTGGGACCATGTACATAAAAGCATGGGCCCCTAAGTATTTTAAAGAAACCCTTGGAATCTCTAGCAACCCCTCGTCCACCGAGCAGAGAAATCGCCTAGGGCAGTGAGGTATCAGAAGCTCTTTCAGGTGGTTTACATCAAGTCAGTGTAGGGCTTTATCAGTCAGAAGTCTGACTTTAAAGGGTGATCAGCCAATGTACTGGCAGCCAGTGCAGTTCATGCAGCACCAGGGAACTATGACAGGCACGAGGAGTACCCATCAATAACTGGGCTGCTGCATTCTGCACTAGCTGCAAGCATCAGATATCAGCCCCTGGTAGCCCTAGATAAAGGAAGTTGCAGTAATCAAGGCACAAGGTCACAAAGGCATGGACCAATGTAGGCAGATCACCAGACAGAACAAGGTGCTTAATCCTGGAGATGTTCCTCTGATGATAAAAGGAAGATCTGATGACCGCTGACACCTGCAATCACAGTGTCAGCCCATCGTCCAAATCACCCCCAGATTTTGCACCTGTTCAGAGGTGGGGAGCTAGGAGACACCAAGGAAAAAGTCCTGAAGGCAAACAAGCTCTCCTCCTCTCTATCCGGTGACCCAGGTCCACAACCAACAGCTCTGTCTTCTCTGAGTTCAACCTCGGCCAACTCGAATCCATCCAGTTCTGGATTTCAGTGAGGCAGTTGTTAAATGTCAAGACAGCACTATCCTGGTCAGGTGCAAAAGATAGGTAGAGCTGGGTGTCATCAGCATAGCAGTGAAACCTCTGCCCATACCTTCTTACAATGCCTCTGAGGGGCAGCATGTACACTGAGAACAACAGGGGGGACAACAATGAACCCTGAGGTACCCCACATGACAGAGAGACTGGACTGGAGGAATTAATCCCCGACACCACCCTCTGAGTTCTGCTAGTGAGGAAAGATCCAAACTACCCGAGGACTGTACTAGACAGGCCGCAGATGAACCTCAGGTATTTGAGAAGAACCCTATAGCCCACAGTGTCAAACGCTGAAGAGAGATTAAGAAGAACCAAGATGGAATGGCTCTTCTGATCTCTCGCCATCAGGAGATCATTGAGCACCTGAACCAGCGCAGTCTTGGTACTATGCCTCTTTCAGAAACCAGACTGGAATGGTTCATAGATGTCATGGATGGTCAAATCTTTCTCCAGCTGCATGGCCACTACTTTCTCAATCATCTTCCCCACAAAAGGAAAGTTAGAGATTGATCTGTCATTAACATGGCAGTCTGGGTTTCTTCAAGAGGGGTGTTACCACCACCTCCTCCTTCAGGAAGCTAGGAAATTCACCTGTCTCCAAGAACCACCAGACTATCTGTGCTAATACTGGGCCAATGGTGTCCCAACAACCCTTAATCAGGGAAGTTGGGCCTGGGTCCAAACTACAGCATGTAGGGTGCATACCCTGGACAATCCACATTACATCAATGAGCTCCGGTTGGTCAAAGGAACGCCAGAAGAACTCAAAGTTAGTGACTGGGCACCGATCCATAGCATCTCTCATTGGTAGTACTGGTCAGAGTGCCACCCTGATGTTGACCACCTTAGCCACAAAGAAGCAAGCAAGCTTGTCACACTCTACTTGTGAAAAAGCTCTTCAAACCTCCATGCAGACTGGGTTGCACAGTCTGTCTACAGTTTGAAAGAGCTGAGCTGGTCAGTTCAGAGCAGCCACAATCTCCCTGGACAGGAACTCTGCCTTCTTACAGGAGATTGCAGAAGGATAGACTTGGTAAAGTTCCATCAATCTAAGATGGTCGGCATCAAGGGTGATCTCCACCAGAAACGTTCTAATCCTCGTCCCTGTTGCCACATCTCTCTCAAGATCCCATCAAACCAAGGGGACCAAGGGAGAAGGGGGAAGAGGACAAACATGGACAGGAGCAACGGTATCCAGAGCCAAGGAGATGGCATTATTATAAGCCAGCACCAAGGTTTCTGGGTTATTTCTCACTCCAGAAAACTCCAATAGGTCAAGTACTGCTGTCAGGCCCTCAGAGCTTACATCTCACAAAGAGCGGTACCTGACCATCTGCACAGGGGTAGGCCTAAGAAGGAGAGTGCAGAAACTGAACCTCATGGTGCAGTGATTGGACCATCTAACTGGTTCCACCCCCAAATCGAAGACATCAATCCCCAGGAGAAAGACTAAGTCAAGGGAGTGACCACCTTTATGACTGGCAGAAGTAACAACTTGTGTAAGGCCCAAGGATGTCATCGATTGGAGGAAATGTTGACCAAATTGCGAGAGTTCATCATCAACCCAGGCATTAAAGTCACCCAGAACCATCAGCCTGGGTGACTTGAATGCCATGTTGATTACAAAGTCTGCATCTTCCTGTAGGAAATGCTTCTCATCACCTAGTGGATGGTAAATAAGGGCAATCCTACAACCTACACTGGCCACTATGGTACACTCGAATGACTCAGCTTCTTCAACTGGTACACTCGTGAGGCCCAGTTTGGACTTAAAATAAACCGCAACCCCCCCACGGTCCAACCTCGAGCAATGCAACACCAAGTACCCGGATGGAATAGCAGCCTCTAATATGAGGCATGCATTTTCATCCAGCCAGGTCTCAGTGGTGCAAGCCAGATCCACAGATCCAACAAGATCTGCAATAACTGCAGTCTTATTTTTGATGGGTCTGGCATTACACAACACAGCATGGGTGGGACGGGCCTCTGGAGCAGCTCGGGCTACCTGCCCATCAATATTGGCGGTGCCCTTGGGTATGGAAACTAGGCATGGAGGACCACACACCAGATTCCATTTCACCCCTGGGCATCCTCTGGATCTCACTACATAAATACGATGGCCCCATACTTCAACCTCCACTATTCGCACTCCCCAACCCCCCTTGGAACAATGTGAGGTAGACAAATTTATTTAAAGGTTTCAGGTCCAGAACTGGCTGGACCCCCTTCCCTCAACTTTTTGAGGATTACAAAATAAATCAAGTAGAATTCCAGGCTCTCCTCATTTGGAGGAACTGAAGCAATTGCCTCAATCTTTTTCAAATTTTCTGAGGTCTAGTTCACCATCTGCCTCTTCACTTGGTTTTGGGGTACCAGAGACTATAGGAATCAACCATATGTCAGTACCAGAGAAAACTCTATGATGTAACCCATAGCCAGAACCTCCAACGCCCAAGTGTCAGATGTTAGTTGGGCCCACTGTAGATACAAAATTCAGTAGTCTTCCATCAAAGGAAAGGGGACAGAGGTGGGTCCATGTAACTTAAATGAGAGGCACCTCCTATTTTTCCTGCACCTCCACTGCATTTGCAGGTAAAGGATCCTCTGCTACTGTTACTGCTAACATTGAAACCAGAACAGACTTCCCTATTCCTCTGGTTTCTGAAATTCTAAATGGGCCAAAAACCACCTTAGGCCTGCTACTGTTGGTCAAACTCATGCCCATCAAGGCCGGGTTTGCTTTCAGTTTGTGCCTAGTCACTGGTAGCTATCCTTTCTTGCCTGGATATCATTCAGGACACCAACCAGCTCCAGCAAGTATAACAATTCTCCAGCAAAGGACATGTTAAACAGCTTTGACTTGGATACCTGATCTATCACCCACTGTCAAAGCCACATGGTCTGCAAAGCCACCATAATATGATAAGTGGATCGAGCTGACATCCTCAAACTGTCCATAGCTGCATACCCTGGGAAAACAGAAGCCATGGACATGTGCTGCAAGATGTGGGATACCTCTGACTCTGGAGGAACAAAGCTGCCCAAGGAAGTAATACATGAGTTTTATGCTCCGAAAAACAACAAAAGATGCACATGTGTTCTAACATTTACCCAATTTGAAGCAAATGCCTGTCAACACGATGCATCAATTCTCTTGTTGTTAGTACCAGATATACCATGGAGCCTTCAAGAGGTACAGTTGTGTCCCTGACAACATTGCACACAGCCTTGTCTACAGTACCATTGGTGGAACCACCCACTTCCTGAAGATCTCTTCCAGGAACTGGTAATCTCTCACCTTTGGCCTAGTAAGTTGATTCTGCTTATCCATCCCAGCCCATTCCTGCTCAGTAATGTGGTCACAGTTTAGAAAGTTTGTAAAACAAGTCAGAGCAGAGGCCAAAGTGGACAGGTTAGGATTCTTGTCCAAGGTTTCCTTGCCCTGAACCTTCTTCAGCTGCAAGTTTTGACATGTTTACATTATAAGATAACACCACAACTTTACACCAAACAGGCGTTGGATCAGAATCTTCATTTTAGGTTTTTTCCTTCCCCCTCTTCATCCAAGGGACCTTCCGTTGGGACAGAATTTTCCTGTACCCCCCCCCCCACAATCTCAACCTGACCTTTCATGCCATGAGGGTTGGGGTCACCTGCAAATCTGGGTGTGCAGGACCCAGTTCTCAGGCATATGTGGACATGCCTGTATGGACCACCATCACCTGAGGTGCCCCCCTTGGGTTCAGATGTGTTAGTGAGTTGGTACCACAGATGTATCCCCCACCAGCTCAAGGGTTTGACTCAGAAGGACAGATACAGAGATGTTAGACTGTGTTACACTACTGGGACAGTATGATCGTTGAGGAGAGAGTCTCATCATCCTCCCATATGTCTTACAATTTTTAAACATCACTAGTCTGTTATGAGCCATAGTGCACCCAAGTCAGACAAAAGCAGTTCCAAGAATTAAATAATACTAAAAATGTAAACAAGCATTGATCTGCCCCAGCAACAACCCCTGCTGTGGAGTATCTGTCTATCCTATGCTTCCCTGAGTTTACAACACACATCCCTTCAAAAAGCACACTTTACAAGGTAATGCTGTAAAAAGGGGGCCTGAAAAGGAGCTCAGGATGTCCCTCCCCCCAAACTACATCTATTGTCCTATACAGACAAGGAGACAATCTAACCAATACACTGACCTGAGAAAAAGTTGCACAGATGGAAGCCACAACAATGATAATGAATCCTCCTAAAAAATGTTTAGATCATTTCCTCAAAAATCTTCATGCAGCACCAGAGATCTTCTCTCTACTGGGAGTCCATCAGTCAGCCACAAGGATAATTGTAATGCTCATGTGTGCATGGTGACATCATGTTGATATGGACAACATCAGGTGGGTGCCATGAAAGAACTGTAATCAGGGAAAAATAGCACAAGAAAATGTCAGCAGTTTGTCAGCGACCACGGGGCTCCCAAATGGCATTGTTGGCACCTCTAAATAGACAAAACAATCATCCTGTGTTGATTCAGACAGAAAACATCAAGAGTATCAAATGCAAAGCAGGCAACAGTCAGCTGGGAAAAAAACACTGGGTAATAGGAACAGCACTGCCAAAAGCACTGGGGTCTCAGAGAGACCTGAAAGATTTCAACTATACAAAGAACACCACTCACAACTTTTTGGCCTAGTGCATTTTATTCACCAAATAAAACCATATTCTGGAGGAAAAACCAGTAACCACCACTCTTCAATGGAGGATAACCACCTAGAGAATGCTAGAGAGAAAAAAGCTTAAGGCAAAATAAACTAACAAACCCCAGCCTAACTAACTGACTGGCTGAGCTCCCGTACCTCAAAATGAAAGAAGTTACTTAACCTAAGGCACAAGGATAAAAGGACACTCCCACCATGAAAGTTATTGAGCACCTACAAGATGGTGGGTGGTCCACTGGGCACTGGTCTGCAGTGCGTTTGGATAGCCTGCTATCAAACACTTTGCAATGCCCACAGTGCTTGAATGAGGACCACCCACCATTTTGTAGGGTGCTTCAATAATTTCTCTGGTGGCATCATCCTTTTACCCTTGTGCCAATTTGAAAGCCACAGTTTAGCATGTACTATTTCTAAATTTGAGGGTGCTCCCTATCACTAGGCTGCCCAACCTGTCTCTGAGTTACATAAATAAAAAAAAATACAAATAGCAGTTCTTGTGAGATAGCTCTATCTATGAATTCTACCCCTCAGTGGTACAGCAAAGACCGAGTAACTGCTACGTTCAGAATCCTCATGTGCCCAAAGTTCTATGTTGATACACATCTTTGGGCTGTTCCAGTACCCCAGTAGGGGAACTCATTACCCATATGTATTAACTCCCCATTGACAATGCAGAACAATACAAAATATTCACTTTTATTAAGTGTATACTTACTATTAAAGTTAGGGAAAGAAATACACATTTTCCGAGGTCTGTGAAGATCCTACTTGGAAGTAGGTAATAATTAAGGAACCATAGATCCTGAAAATGGCTGGCATGTTAATTCCTAAATTACATATAGAGTATTGTTAGCTGAAAGCAACTCCCCGAGAACATGATGTTATAACAGACAGATCTGTTGATCGTAGTGAGAGTATTTCAATTTTGGTCCATTCTATTTTGAAACTTGCTATTTCCAAGCAAGAATCACATAATGCAAAAAGGGAGTTAGTGAGCACGTTAGATTATTTATATATAAAAGTGTATGCATCATCTGCATAAAGTGATACTGTATTCTGTCTTATACCAGTTGTAATTCCTTCTACATTTAG
Source organism: Neoceratodus forsteri (assembly GCA_016271365.2). Taxonomy (NCBI): domain Eukaryota; kingdom Metazoa; phylum Chordata; order Ceratodontiformes; family Ceratodontidae; genus Neoceratodus; species Neoceratodus forsteri. Next base: position 1,028,073,113 of record CM028129.1, read on the forward strand.
ATTATGTCTATGCAGGGGTGTGAGTGGTTCCATATAGTTTGCAAATAAAATGGTACACAGCAGACATTCCTGGCTGGTGCCTCTTTTTAGTGGTGTTATTTTCAATAAGAACATTAATTCGTAATCAGACTAGTAAATTGATGATTGCCTAAGCCTAATTCAGGTAAGATTGCTGCTTAAAAAAATCCCAGCTTACCCCATTGAAAGTCTTCTAAGAATCCAGACCTATTAATTCAGAGACTGGATACTGTCAGTTGCCTGCTCTGTTATATTTAGAGTGTGTCTGATATTATGTGCTAGTCAGGGGCCATCCCGTACAGAGCATAAGGGAGCTGCTACCAATCCATACTATTAGATTCAGTTAGCAACAGGCACTGATGAACAACAGAGGGCTGTGTGTGCATGTCAGTCATAGGTGGATGTCCGACCACAACCATTGCTGCCTGTGGGATGTTTGTATGCCTAAAGAGGGATTTACACACCAGTGAGGGACATCCAGCAGTGCATGGGATGCATATTACTCCGAGGGTGTCTTAAAAGGACAATCCCACACAGCTACAGACAGTAATGATGTGTCACTCACTTTCGATGCATGCCCTGCTCTGAGGTGTGGATGTTGCCATGGAGAAAGAGGACCACATGGGCCCCAGGTTAAACATATTACGGACCCATGTGTCTCTTGGGGACATGTGCTATAACCATTGACTGGAAAAACTCAGGCTGGACCATGGCACCATTTCTGAGCTGTGTGACCTGATCAGGGATACTATAAGGCCAGGTCTGTGGAAATGAAGGTGATGTGGGCACTGGCATACTATACCACAGGGTCCTTCCAATGGGTGGCAGGCAACATGACAGGGGTAAGCCAATCCTCAGTGTCCTATGCCCTATTGCATGTGACTGTAGTGCTGCTGGCACATGTGTGGGAGTACATTCAGTTGCCCATGGACCAGCTGGGCACACAAACAGTGACGGAGGACGTCTATGAGTGGTATGGGTTCCCAAAGGTTCAGAGCACCATAGACTGCACTCATGTTCTGATTCTTGCACCCCACATTAATGTGGAGGACTACAGACCAGAAAAGGATTCTGCAACATAAATATATAGGTGCCTGTGGACACTGAGGGCACTGTCATTAATGTCAGTGGAAAGTACTCTGGCTTAATACATGATGCTTTCATCTTCCAGTAGTCATGGCTGAGGACAATACTGTCCATTGATGGTGGTAGTTTGGGGTGGATACCAGGTAGGTATCACATGGCCATGTGGGTAAAAATCATGTTGTGCACCACACTGTAGTGACATGCTTCTTTTGTGCATCCCTTAAAAGAGACAGTGGGTACCCCCAAAGGCGTTACCTGATAACATAATTCCTGGCATCTATGCACCAAGTCAGCAGACATCAATTGGGAAATGAAATAGTTTTATGCTCAGTTCTACAGCTATGTGATCACTTCAGGTACCTCCCAGGCAGAATCCTTCCTCTCTGGAATTTACCTACCCCAGATCTCCCTAGAATAAGCAACTGCCCTGGACCTCCCCCTTACCTTAGCAGAAAGTAAAAGTGCTCTAAAATGGCTTAACTCATGTACAGCACCAGGAGGAAATGTCCTTCCCTCTGAGTTTGATCTGCTACTCTCCCTACCCTCTGTCTGGACCTCTAGCTCCTCTACTTTGAAACAGGTATTGCAGGCTCCTTTCCCCCCATGATAGCCACAGCCAAAATAACAGTCCTGCCCAAAAAAGGCAAGGACCCAACTTAATGGCCATTTCACATCCAATTTCCTTAGTAACAGTAGACAGCAAAATCTACATGAAGGCTATGGTTACCCATCCGGAACCCCTCTTGCCTAGCCTTATCCATATATCCCAAGTGGGCTTTGTCCATGGTAGGTGCAGCTCTCACTATGTCAGGACTCTAATGAATCTGATACAGGTGGTTTGCCATACCCCCACTCCATCCCTGGTTGTTAACCACTGACTTCAAAAAAGCTTTCAACTCAGTGGAGTAGGGCACCTATATACTGTAATAGTCTGTAATAGCCTGTTCAAGGATTGAGGAACACATCCTACCTAAGGGACTCACTATGTACACTAGTCATTAAGCCAAGATCCATACAAATTATGTTCTGTCTATTCCCTTCCCCCTGGCTCAGGGCACCAGACAGGGCTGCCCCTTAACACTTCTGATCTTGTGCTGGATATCAAGACCCTAGCAGTGGCCATTTGCCAACATCTGGATATTAGGAACCTCACAGTAGGAGAAGTTAAATATAAGACTCTGCTGTATGCAGATGACCTCCTAATCCTGCTTGACCAAGCCCACTTGTCTATTGCTTCAATAGTGTAGCTATACCACAGGGTCTGCAGGACTTTGGTGACCTGTCAGGGCTTAGAATAAATCAAGGCAAGACTGAGGTCCTTGCACTTAATTGCAAGTGTACCCCCCCCCCACCTTCACCTTACTAGGCCTGAACTGAGCACCTGATAGTATTATGTATCTGGACATCAGAATCACACCATATACAAATAAAATATGTGAGGCCAATTTTACTCTGCTGCTGGTAGAACTGAAATTGGAACTGGACATGTGGAAGCCTCTGCAACTTTCCATGGCAGACAAGATAGAGGCAATCAAAATGGTCATGGCCCACGAGTTCTTCTATCTTATATCACATACTGTACCTCAGTCCTCGATTTCCACTGGGTGTTTCAACCACATGGATAAAGTAAAGTCAGGTTACTTTTACTTCTTAAGTGCCCAATCTCAGAGGCTCTGGGTGCTTTACATAAGGATGAAAAACAATTTACCACAAATAAGTGTCAGCAAATTTTAAAAACATACAATAAATAATAACCATAAATAGTCATTTAAAACTCTTTCATCATTAATTACAATTAGTGGACAATGAATGCCTGATTAAAAAGATGCGCCTTAAGGCCCTACTTAAATGTTTCCATGGAAGAGGCCTCTCTTAATGATTGTGGCAGGGAATTCCATAGCATTGGCTCCACCAGAGCAAAGGTGTTGTCCCTGATGTTTTTAACTGCACCATAGGGACCACAAGGAGCCCTTCTATGGAGGAATGTAGTGAGAACACTGGGTGATCAGGTGTCAGGAGGTCAGACAGATAGCCAGGACCCGAGCTATATAGGGCCTTGTAGGTGATCAAGCCCACCTTGACGACAATCCTCCACCTGACTGGCAACTAGTGCAGTTCATACAGAACTGGGGTTATATAGATGGACTTTGAGAGGCTCTTCAATAACCTGGTTACAGCATTCTGTACCGGCTACAGATGGAGAACATTGCCTCCACTGACCTTGAAGTATAGAGCATTACAGTAATCAAGTCTTGATATAACAAAAGCATGCACCAGTGAGGGTAAGTCATCAGGTGGCACTAAGGGTTTTAATCTGGGTGACATTTCTTAAGTGGTAAAAGCCACTTCGGATCACAGCAGACACCAGAGCTTCAGTGTCAAGCCACCATCAAGGATGATGCCCAGATTTTGCACCATTGTGGATGCCACCAGTGTGATGGACCCCAGGAATAACCTTGTTCCTGCTCTAGTGGTGATCATATCCTACCAATCACCAGGCTCAGTCACAAGTACCTCTGTCTTGTCTGGGTTAAGCCTCAACCAGTTAGAGGATATCCAGTCCTGGATTTTAGATAGGCAGTTATTTAGCATGTCCACAGAGTTAGATGTCCCTGGTGCAAAGAACATATACAGCTGGGTATCAACTGCATAGCAGGGAAAACCCAGATTGTAATGTTTAATGATGTCACCAAAAGGCAGCATGTATACTGCAAACAACATGGGCAGCAAGACTGAGCCTTGAGGCACTCCACAGGTCAGGGGCTTTGAGCTGGAGGAGAAATTCTCCATCACAACTTGTTGCATCCTGCCTGTTGAGAAGGACTCAAACCAGCTGATGACTTTTTCCGTGAATCCACAGAGCTCTCACAGGTGATCAAGCAGTACCATGTGGTCTACAATGTCAAATGCTGAGGAGAGATCCAGCAGAACAAGAACTGACTGTTCACCTTTGTCTCTCGCCCTGAGGAGATAATTCTGCTCCTTGACCAATGCTGCTTCAATGCTATGCTTTCTCCTAAATCCAGACAGAGTGGCTCATAGATGTCAAAGGCTTTTAGGACAGCCTCTTGCTGCAAAGCCTCCACTTGCTCCACTACCTTCCCCAAGAATGGAAGATTGGAGACACGTCAGTAATTTACTAAGATGTCAGGGTCAAGTGTTGGTTTCTCCAGTAGGGGCCTCACCAATGCCTCCTTCAAGGCCTCAGGGAAAGGCCCCTCTGAGACTGAACACCGAACAATCTCAGCAAACACTGGACCAACTGACTCAGCACATTGCACTAGGAGACACATCAGTTCTTTGTTCAGTTCACAAAAAGTGGGTTACAGATTTGAGATTACCTCAATGACCTCAGCCACCTCACTGGCTAAAACTCATCTCAGACCATTGGAGTGCTTATGTCACTACCTGGCTCTGTACTGCAGGACAGATCATGCTGCACTGAAGATGTCCCAGTCCTAATGGAGGACACACTGACAGCAAAGAACTGAGAAAACTCTTCGCACTGTGTGATTGAAAATGCTCTTTTTGACTGCAGACAGGCTGGATGAAGTACTCTGTCTATAGTCTGAAAGAGCAGAGCTGATCTGTTTTCTTCTGCAGCAATATCCCTGGATAGGAACTCTGCCTTCTTATGGCTGAGTGCCCTTTGATAATAACTTCAGTGAATTCTCAAAACCAGTTTGTCATCCATGGTCCCGGTCCTCCTCCAGCAACGCTCCAACTTCCGACCCCTGGTCTTCATCTTCTTGAGGGTACTACTGGGTGTAAAATAATAGGTGGCTTCCTGTGGGAGAGCAAAAAAACCCAATATAGATGTAAGCAACTATGACCCCATTGACACAGAGGGAATGGGGACTCCTGTGTCTCCATGGGTATTACTGGGCACAAGGCTGCACAAATGGCACCAATTAAGCTCCCCCCTCAGGCTAGACATTGAAGTCCAACTGTTGGGAGGGTGTCCACCTACTGTCTGTCTCTTTACCTCATCCTGCTGTAGGGCAACTGATTACGCCATGATCCATAACTTGGTCCAGACCTGGAAGCAAATGGGGAAATGGCTTGGCACAGAACTTGCTCACCTGTTATACACCCCTATTTGGGACAACGTGAACATACAGGGTTGGGGAAAGCAATTCTGCTGGAAGTTTAAAGACAATGCCACAGTGGCAGGCATTCTCTTTGCCCATGCAATGGTATTAGATGCCTTCCAAGGCCTGCAAGATAGTTATGGACTGCAGAACCCAGGATTCTGGTGAAATCTCTAGGTCAGTAGTGCACTGGAACCCACACTCAAATGGCTCAAAGAGACACCCAACCCCCACTTACTCAGCATCCCCTCTCTTATTGACTATCTCAGTCCTAGAACAGGTCTGGAGCTACATACTCCTCTATCAGAGACAATACCCCAGAAAAAATCTCCCAAGTCAAAGTAGCATTGGCTGCAGCCCTAGGCCCCCCATCCCTGACAAAGAATTGCATTCCTGCAGGAAGGCAGCCCACATCCCACTTAGAGATACCTGCAGCAGATTTATACAAAATAAGGTGCTGCACCACTGGTATTGTACCTCTTTAGCACTTCATGACATCCATCTCCTGCCTGACAGTAAGTGTTGAAGGAGTGGTGAGACTGAGGATGATCTTTTTAATGTTCTCTGGGCCTGGACACTGATACAATATTGGCAGCAGATCTGTGATACAATCAGTGCAGGCTGAGCCATCCCCATTCTGAACTCCCTTGTTTCTTCCTTTTGGGGTCCTGAGAGGAAGCCCTACTACCTCTCCACCAAGCAATTTGTGTAAGTGCTACTGGCAAGCATTAAAGCCAAGCAGCTCCTACTATGCTCCTGGTGTACTCAAGAGATACTCTTTATTGGTGATTTTATGGACAACCTTGCCCCACTGGCTAATTCTGAACATCCATCAGATCTGGCAGAAGGCTGTCTGAAGAAGTACTGGGTGGTATGGACTTCTGCCCTCAGTTCTTTAAGGTCCTCAGTGAGAAACTACAATATAAATGTTGAAAACAGTGGGCAGCTTTAAGAGAGGCTGGGATAGGCATGGGGGAAGGTAGAAATCATGGGTAGGGAGGATGAGAGGAGTGGGGAGGGAGTGCAGGGATATTAGCTCAAGCTGTGAACCCTGCTATACAAGCAGACTTGATAGACCAAATGGCCTTCTTCTGATGGTTGCTTCATATGTTCATAAGTTCCTATAAATATTTGCACTCTTGCCCAAGTTCCCAGAACTGGAGTGGGCTGACCCTACTCTATGTACTGTTCCAAGACCCTTGGAGGTATTCTCCCTCCCTAATTTATTTGTTTCTCCAATGGTAAACTCTTTTCTGCCAGGTTCTAACACTACATTACCCTTTTTGTACCCTTGCACCACTTCCCCTGTTATTTGTATATAGTTAGCTTTTTGTTTAATGCAAGGTAGTGGGAGGCAGTATAGTGCAGTGATCTAAGGCTCTGAGCTGCAAATCTGGTGACATCCAGCAGACCAGACCTGGGTTTGAATCCCACAGCTTCCACTTGCATACTGTGTGACCCCGAGCAAGTCACTTAACTTCCTTGTGCTCCCAGGTCGCACCTGAAAACAAGCTCTGGCTTAGTGTGCCTTTCCTGGTTAAACAATTCCCCCTTTCCCTTTCCCTTCTCCCTCTCCATGTGGCATATATACAGTGCATATTGGGGACTCAGAACAGATCAAATTGCAACAGTTTAGATAGTAATATAGTGCAAAATTTATTTCAGTGTGCCCGAGCAGTACAATGAAGCCCCAACACTTTGGCATTCAAGCCTTTCTCAGGCGATGTGGCTTGGGAACATATACTACTCATTTAAATGTCAGTGGCTCAATAGGTAGTACATTTGCCTCTGAGGCTGGGAGATCAGAGGGCTGTGGGTTCAGTTCCCACATCTGGCACTTGGGGTAATATTCTAGTACAGACACTGTAGTGCAGTATGAGAGAAGTGCTGCACTTCTGAGGTGCCATCTTTCTGTAGAAGAAGGAAGACGGGGGAAGGGGAAATAGGAGATATTAGAGGGGTAGGGGGAAGGGGAACAATACTGAGATGAGTTCTGCTAGAATGTGATCATCTCTTAATTTATATTTGCCTTGTCTTCTTGATTTGTGGGGATCTACTTAGTTTCCAGTTCTCCACACAGACAGTTCCTGAAAAAAGAAATGAAAGAAAAAGGAGAAAGAGAACACATGTAAATGAGCATTATATTTTTATTCAAAATTCAGATATTCAGCTAGTTTTCATATTATTTTCCAACTACCATTTTAACCTCTTTCTAAGGAAAGGTTTGAGGTCCCACTGATCATTTAAACCATCAGATGTCACGATTTGTAGTTTATAAATTCACTCACTCTCTCTTTTGAGTAATTTGTTTACTCTGTCTCCTCCATAGCATAATGGTCGCTGCCAATCAAGTCACATAAATTTTAGGGCAGTGGGATCAGAATGATAGTGTTGCCAGAAGTAAAAGCCCTAAAGAAGTGTCTTTCCTAACATTGATAACATTCCTGATGTGTTCCTGTGTTCTAGATATAAGTGCCCTTGTTGTTCTCCCTAGGTACATTGTTTCACATTGGCACCATATTAAATATACTGTACCATAAATGTGGTATCACAATTAATAAACTCCCTGATCTCAAAACTTATGTTTTTTCCAGGATTCACAAATTCTTTACCAGTGTTGCAGTAACCATAGGCATTATATCTATCGCATTTATGCATACCCCTAGGTTAACTCCCCAATCAAGTGTGGGCTTTCTTCAGGGGTGGAAGTCTGCTGTGGACCAGCTCATCTCTTTGTTATTTGTTATAAGTTTGCTATAAGCTATTTGTATATAGTTTGCTTTCTGTTTTAAGTGCAGTAGTGTGCATCTCCCTTCCCCGCTTGGCATATATGTATATATACAGTGCATATTGGGGACTAAGAGCAGATCAAATTGTTATTAGTTTAGATAGTAATATAGTGCTGATATAGCACTATATTACTATCAGTATAGCCTAGTGGCAGTATAGCCTAGATATTAGAATAATGAGCTGTGGATGAACTTGGTACATCTAGCAGACCTTGGTTTGATTCCCACAATCTCCATTTGCATAATGTGTGACTCTAAGCAAGTCACTTAACCACCCAAATGCTCCCGGGCCACCCCTGAAAACAGGCAGTTGTGCCTAGTGGACCTTTCCTTGTTACCAAAGGAATACATTAAAGTTAGGACCCCTTCAAAATTTAATTCTAGGGCTGTCCCCCTATCCTTCTGCCAATGTTCTATCTATGCAACAGATGTCAGCTGCAATGCACAACATTGCCTATTTGCCCATACCAGTTGTTAAATTCTGTCACAAATGTCTGCATCTGTCTGCATGTTTCTAGTAACCAGGAGTTCCCCTGTCCCTTTTATAAGCTTTCCTCACATCCCTTTTTATTACATGTGGGCTACATACCTTTTGTAGAATCCTCTCTCTTAGTTCCTCTGCCTGTGTCCAGAAATCAACATCCTCAGAGCAATTTCTCTACAGTCTCAAAAACTGCCCATATGGATTGGATTCGTTGAGTCTAGTAGGGTGTGCACTATTAGCTCTCAACAAGGAAGTTGTGGCTGTGCTTTTCCTGAAGCATCTAGTTCTGATCTCTGTGGATTCTAGTTCTGGTCTATGTAGTGTTAAATTCTGAAAATCGATACTGTCTTTATCCATTCTGTGTGCAAGTTTGAGCTTCAAATAATTTCTATTGATGAATCCAGTTTTTTCTGTTACGTATTAAGGTTTTCTGGATTCGATTGTATGTTTTGGGCTAACTGCCCTCTACCAGCAGCAATCTCCCAGAGTTGCACAACCAAACACAGGACTGGTACACATCAATAGATCCTGTCCCAAATGAGCATTTTTGTTTAGTGCTAGGCATGAATTTGTACCCTGTCATGCTAAAAATAAATATGCATTCCCATTAATGCATGCACAGTCAATATAATATATGCCTTGTTGTATGGCTTTGAAAACATTTAATAAAATGTTTAACAACACAAAAAATGGTGCTTCAGTGGGCTGAGGCTACATGGGACTGTGGCTGGCATGGGGTGTTGGTGATGAGGCAGGCTGTGATCAGGTGTTCCACCACCTCTACCAGCATATGTGGTGAGTGTGGCACAACTGCATTCTGCCAGGCCTTGTACCCAAGTGGAGGGATGTCTATCCTGATATCTTGTTCTTCCTACTATAAATCTGTTGTGCAACAGTACTTCATTACTCTATTCTTTGCCATTTTCTAGCCCTGATGTAGGTTGGCCATCCAAATCAATTTTTTTTTTGTTTCTCTCCATAACTTATTTTTCCTACTCAGTTTGTTTGTCCCTCATCACCTTTGCCATGTAACAAGAGGTCCAAGTCCAGCATGCCAACTGGCAATGAAATTATTAAGGTGCTTGAAGGGCATGAAATGCCTACGAATGAATAAAAGTGCATTTAGAACAGTTTAAAGTGCATTTGCAACAACATTAAGTAAGTGCATATGTGTATTTAAAATGTTCTTGGGTTAAATAAGTTACATTCATGTAGTGCATTAGGTGCACTGAATTAAGAAATGCTATAATACTGAGATAAATAAATTGAAATGCACAAATAAATGAGTGGGGTGTATAACCTTAAAGGGACACTGTCACAGTTCATACTTTGTTTTCTCTGCCTCTGTATATCTTTAGCATGTTTAAGCATAATGTTGTTCTGCCCACACCTTACCTTACTCAGTCTACTTGATATTTGTTCTCCTTATGAAAATCATGATTTTGAAGCTTTTCTAACTTTGGCAGTCCCACCGCTAAAATCTCACATCCAGTCTGCAGCCCCCATGAAGCGACATCACACACAAACGCAGGCACTGTTCTCATGCACGTACTTAAATGCTGTAGTCACCTGTGCTCATGCATTCCATCTCAATATATGTCCTGGTGCAGAAGACATTCCCATTCAAGTCTGGGCCCTGCTGTGATACTATGAGGTGAGTTCCAACTGTCTGAATCATTGCTCTGTTCCACTCTGTCTCTTTCTGTGCATTTGGTCATGTGCAGCCCTGTGTTATCTGCTAAAGTTTTTTCCTCCCATGGGTATGAATAAATATTGAAAACTCATCTGCCATTATGCATTTGTGTTTTCCTTGGGGTGGGGGGTGATGTAGTGACTTATCTGTGTGTATATGGCAAGTTAATAGTTTATCATCTGCTGTAAACTTTTATGTTTTCAAGATGTGATACTATGTTTTTTTTTCTGTCTAGCCTGCCAATAACCCATCCATTTCTGAGTACTCGCAATGTGTTGCCCTTGTTCATCGGCTGCTTATTTTCAAAGCTCTGCAGCTGTACCCCTCCTGAATTGGCTGTCTTACCAACTACCCCCCCCCAAAAAAAAATTCCTTCGGTGATATAGACTTTTCATGTTAGTTGATGTTACAGTGCTAAGGTGGCTGACTCGCTGGGTGACTGTGTTCCTCCTTTTATGTGTGTGGTTGCTTACAATGACCACAGAGTCACCAGCAGGCAAATTATTGCACTCCTTTTAAAAGTCTCAACGCAAGCATCCTGTGCTTGGTATTGTAGGTGGGTAACTACCAATGTATATTTGTGCACCAATGCCACTTCGGCATTATTCGTGCTTGCCGGCTGTGTTCCACTACTTGCCCCATTCTTAACTTTTCCAAGACGTTAAGACATTGAATGCCATTAAGGCAAGCAAATCATAACAATGCATCCTAAGGCATCCTTTTCCCCTGAAGTTGCTCCTTGACTGCACACACTGGATTCCTACTGTGGACCTGTCAGGATGGTAATAGTTTTTTGATAGTAAATAGCACAGCAGAGCAGCAAGATGCTTAGCTTTACTGTGGTGACCTTGGCAAGGGAGCAAAAAACTTACAACCCTCCCCTTTCAAAAATCTAATTTCTTCATCCAAAAGGGTACAAAACGGTACAGTATCTTGATATTTTTGTTTGTCTTATTTGCTGACTGGATTATCTAAAACCTTTATTTTCACCAGACTACTGCTTAAAAGGCAAACAAAAATGTTAACATTTACATTTTGCCTGAATAATGAAGGTTTAATAAAGCAATAAAAAAAGAAAGAAAAAATAATGGAATCGCACATTCATTTCAATGACTATTGGGCTGAAATGTACTGTAGGCACCCCCACTACCAAAACCCAGACAACTAGTCTGTGTTGGCATCAGTCCCTGTTCTACCTTCTCTAATACCCTTTTTGGTAAATGTATCTGAGCAGACATATTATGTCGTACAATGTGATTCTGTTATGCATGTTCCATACAAAAAGCATCATAAACCTCATAACAGGTGCTGCAAAAAAAAAGCACTTCTTAATCCAATTTAAGGATGAAACTGCAAGAAAAACAAACAAAAGGGAAGACACAGTTCTGCTGCTAATTCATTGCTTTGAATTTGATTAAGCATAGTGTATTTTGAGGAAGTACACATCATTTACTGCATCTTCCCAAACACAAGAAAGGCTGCACTTGGAAAGGGTGTCAAAGTGCACTGATGGACGAAAGCAATGTGAGTTTTTCTGTGTTGCATCTATTTACACACTACACTATAGTACATATGTTTGCACGTTGCTTGCTAGATTCAGAAGCACAACATAGCATTTCAAATGGTGCTTGGCTGAAGACATACAGGCAATCTAGGAGTCACACATACACACACACACACACACACACACACACACACACACACACACACACACACACAATACCATACAATGGGGAAACTTGAAACTGAGGCAAACTGCATCCTTACTGGAAGCAGGTGGATGTGTTCTTACCTTTACTCCCCCCCATCAAGTAGAAAAAAAAAGAGGCATAAGGGGTAATTAATTTGCAAACTATTACTGTCCAAGACAGCAACACGCCACTTAGCAAATGAACACAGTGGGCCAGTTTTGCAGTCACTTCTTGGTCATATCAAGTCCCTGCAAACCCATACCCTGGCACATAACGAGTTAGGGCTTGTGTTTTGAGTTCAAAGTTACAGAGTAAACTGGTTCACCAGCCAGTGCAGTTCTGGACTTTTGCCAAATGTTTAATGGCTAGGTCTATGTAATGGAACCTAGTGTGACATAAACAAAATTACCAGGGCTTTGAAACTAATTGCAAACATAGACCAGTCCTGGCTCATGACTGCTGTTTTACAGCTTGATGTCCTGACATTATGTTTTGTTGAAGTCATTCATACTGTAGTTTATAATGCACTGTAGGCTGATAGATTGTTCACATCTGCAGCAAGCATTATGTTTATTTATTGTGACTAATCATATGGCTGGATACTGCGGATTTGAAGATATTGTCAAACAAGCTCCACCAATTTTGTTGCTTCAACTACATTTTGACCAGTTTAGCACTGTATTCTTATGCTACAGTATCACTATATTTTGTTCCTGATATGTCACCATCCACCCTTTCCCTATCAAAAGTAAAATATGCCATAAACAATCTGCTTCTTACATTTTTTTATTCATCATGAATTTTGTGCCTTTCTGTTTCTTGACAACCATGAGAGACACATTATGATGCTGTGCACTGTTTGCTGATGCATTGCAGATCAAATTTCCTTTTGTCTTATCACAGAGTACTTTCAACATAGCCAGTATAATCTGATTTGAGGCAACAGGTAACATCTATGCAAATTCATCTAATGCATATTGAACATATAGTTTGTAAAGTGTTTCACAGGAACAGAGAATACTAGTTGTGGTTCCAGGCATTCAGAAGAATAGCCACTTAGCATAAGGTCAGTGAGTCTAATGGTACAGTTTTCCAACAAGTCTGGAGTGCACAGAAATAGTGTAATACACATACAGTACAGGATTATGAAACACGATGGTATGTTTTATATCACTTGTACATGGCACAAATATATAGAAATACATGCAAGCATAGTATTGCTACTGCGCTGCAACCTGCTATTTATGTTTTATAGAAAATAAATTGACTGAGTGGATCGTAGGAGAAGGAGGGCGACCCACATGACAATGAACCGGTACTGTATGCATTAATTTCAAAGTTTTCACCATAGCAAGATCTATTACTTTTTATTAATTTCTGTTGATTTTACAAATAGGTGTCATGGTCTGTTAGGAACTGTTACTGAACATATTCAAAGTTCACCATGGTAAAAGTGGATATGGTCATGTGCAGAGTAATGCGCATGGTAAACAAAAACCCAGGGGAAGAATACACAATAAGGGTGAGGTAGTAGCATAAACAAAAATGGAAAGGGACCCAATGGTAGTCATATCAGATGACCTAAAGGTGTGCAAGCAATGTGAAAAGGCAGTAAGGAGGGCTGGTGGTATACTGGGATGCTTCTGTAAGGCATACAAGTACAAAACGGGAAGTTGTTATCCCTCTGTACAAACAATTGGTGAGACCCTCACCTGGAGTACTTTGCGCAGTTCTGTAGACCCAATCTCCACAAGGCCATAGACAAGATGGAGGCTGTACAGAGGAGGGCAACTAAAATGGTTCAGGGTCTACACCAGAAGACATATGAACATAGATTAAAGGAACTTAATAAGTATACCCTTGAGTAGAGGAGGGAGAGGGGGGGCATGATTAAAACTTTCAAGTACCTCAATGGAATCAACAAAGTCCAAGGGGTAGCATCTTTTAGAAAAAGAGATGTATAGCAAACAAGGGGACACACTTTGAAGATAGAGGTGGGATGGCTCAGGGGTAATATGGGTAAGTATTTTTTCACTGAGAGGGTTGTGGATACTTGCAGCAGCCTGCCTGAAGTAGTAGTGTATTCAAAATCAGTGGGGAATTCAAGAATGCATGGGGCAGACATAAGGCAATTCTACTGTGGGGTGTAGGAAGAAATCTGCTGTTGGTTAACTAACATCTGCAGCATATCTATTAGCTAGGGGACTGGGAAGACTAGGTTGTCCCAGCGGTCATTACCTGCCATCAAATTCTATGTTTCTAAGCACTGGCCTTTTTACCATTGTGCACTGTTTGTTGCACTTGGCTCATCTTTCTGATTTTTCTCTTTTTACCAGGCTGTTAATTTTCACACATGTTTCATTACTGTGTGTACTGCTGCCTTACACTCCTTCGTGTTACATTGATCTTACTACTGTATGTTACCTATGATACACATTTTTACTTATTCTGTTCTACAATGCCAACATTCTGTTGATGTCCTTGTGAGGTTAGGTGTTCCATGGTTTTTGGTGGCATGGTGTGTCACCACCTTTATGTAAAGACTTTTAGGTCTTCCACTTGTGATGCCTCTCCCTAGTCATCCTACTTTCCTGCATGTCTTCTGACAAATCTGTTGTACCGTAAGCTCATGTGATGTCTACCTCTATTTTGCTTTCCATTTGTGCTGTTTTTATTACTGACACCCCACAGCACCACAGACACACGCACACACATACACACATGGACACACTTTGTGCATTCTTTAACTTTATTTCTGTTTCCCACATACTCAAACTTCAAATGCTGTGCATTGATTTGTGACTAACATACGTTTCACTCATTTCTCCTCACCATGAACTCTTCTCCACTATTTCACCATTATTGAGGATGAGCCTACTTTCCACTGATGACTTGGATGTGATGTGCCTTCATTTCCTATTTATGTTCATTTTGTCTCCTTATTCTGTATGTTTCAGTGTAACACTCCAAACTATGCAAGTCAATGCTATCCAAATTTACTACCAAAGTCCATAGCGGTGCAAATGTGGTAGGCCATGCATGATTACAGATTCTGCAAAAAAAGGCAAAAGAAGGAGCATAATGCAAGGCATGGAAAATGCCATATTGCCATTGGCTCACAGATGACATGGTGGTTGGCACTGAAACATGAATTGAATTTATCACTGCACTCAGAAGTAGCTCAACTACTGTTAGACATGTAAGTGTTCCTTTGCATGCAGATTATGAAATCCTTTGAAAGCAAACAATGCTGTGATCATCCAGCTGTAATAGTTGTTTCTGCCACATTGTTTTACTTGCAACGGTTTTAAACTTTGTAAATATGTTGCCGCATTGTCCATTCTGCAGTGCACTATGTGCCCTCATTCCATTGACCTAGTGTCACTGCATTTATCACTGTATGCTTGAGAGGCAGTTTCATCCTCCCAACTACATCCAGTAGCAATGTATCTTGATTTTAGAGAGTAAGAAAGAATTGTTGGAGGGTGAGCTATACAGGTGGCCAACCTGAATGAGCTAAGGTGAAAACACATGATAGAAAAAGGACTGCAAAGGGAGTTTCAGCACTGTTGTAACAGATTTGGGAAAAAAGGATGATAATGCAGAGTCCTTCCAGGTCTGATAGGGTCCTACTCTATCACACAAGGGGATACCATTTAGTTTCAATATGTAGTTGTTTTTAGCAGCTCTGAATACCAAAACCTTGCTTTTTACTAAATTAATTTTTAGTTTCAGAGGGGAACATAGGTTTTCAAGGGTTTTAAGCTTACAGTTACCACCTACAGGAGATAAAAATAATATAACAAGATCATTGGCGTACACCACTATTGAATAATTATATACCAAAATAGTGTCCTGTTATGCAGAATGCTTAGGAGTGAAATGTTATATTTACAGCCAGGGGTAGTGCAACTTTGTTTAGCTTTTGAAATTAAATACTTAGATTTTTTTTCATAAATTACTCTAGCTAACTACAGGGATTTAGGATAAGTTATTACAGTCTCCACAGAGTGTCTTCTAGGATAAAAAGGACTCCTTTCATGAGGTTTAGGCTGCCAGAACTGCTCAGCTTCACTTTGATGTCCACTTACCCAAATCTCATGCTCAGAGAATTTTATTACATAGGAGACACCCAGCAGAGGCCTTTGAAATTATATTATAATCTTTTCTTTATAAACCAGAATTTATTGCAATGGAAATTATGACAACACAAGCAGGAGATTATGACATCATATATAAACAAGACTCCGGTGTTGGTGACGTCACAAAGGCTATAACCCTGCTTCTGTGCATATTTCTTTGATGACAGAGAATAAGGGAAAGATAAAATCTTGAAATATTAAAAATATATCTTAAATTAGTTATGATTTTCAACATTTTCCCAGAAGCATCACAGGCTGTTTAAATGCCTACTCAAGTCTAACTGATGGGAACAGTGTACAACAGAGCTCTTATCCCATCTAGGGAATCCTAGAAATATCATAAGCTATTTGTCCATATGTTATGATTTGTATCATATGGCAGATTGTTTTAAGGAAAAAACTACAAGTTTTGCTAAGAACTTGTTGCAGTCAGTGAAAAAGACAGTTTAAATGTTTATGCAACTGATAGCAGAATGTGGTGGTGCCATCAGCCTGAGATCAGAATAATGGTTCTCACTATTATGACATCCGTAGCTCATTACGATGCTATGATCTTTCTGTTTCCCTTTGGGAAGAGTGATTAGTCATGCACTGAAATACAGAAAATAGTTGGCTTGTAGATTAAAGCAAAGAACAAAAAATGTTGAATAACTGCAGATCATACTCCTAAGGATATACTGTATAAACACACAGGTTTTAATTAAATATAACATTTAAAATTTAATAATTGTTTCCAGAAGCTTGTGACAAACTTATAGTTTAGATTTTGTACATTTCCCTGTAACACTGAACTATGTTGTTCAATCAGATATTTTAGATGTCACTATGCTCTGTGATTTCTGATATATATTCATGTTTTTATACTCCTTAGACTATCAAGGATGAACAGAAGCTGCATCAGCTACTTCAACTGCTCATGTCATTACAACTGCACTGAGATAAACTTATCTGACCAACTTGTTAAAGGCATTTTAACTTCCTTTCTATGCTGTCTATCTGTTCTGACTGTTGTTTCAAACAGTCTGGTTCTATATGCAATATGTAAAGAGCGAACACTTCATACTATTGGAAACCTATACATTGTTAGTTTTTCAGTCGTTGATTTCATAATTGGTCTAGTCATCCCAATTAATATTCCATATTTTTTGAATAAGAAGGCATTTGACAAGCACCTTTGCAAATTTTGGCTTGTTATAAACTATGTGGGTGGCAGTGCTTCAATATTCAGTCTTTTTGTCTTATGTGTGGATTGTTATTGTGCAGTAACCCAGCCTCTTAAATTTATGAGATACTGGACCAGAGCTACAGCAACTGCATTGATTTTAGAAGCTTGGCTTATTTCCTTCCTCTGGATCATCCCTATTACAGTTTTTCCTGATATGAAATATATCAACAGTTCTATTATTTGTGAAACAAACTTTTGCTGCAATACATACTTTCAAATTCCTGCTGCTATGCTAAATTACTATATCCCATACTTTTTAATGCTATGGTTTTATGCAAAAGTTTTCATGACTGTCAGAAAACCTATTAAGACAAGGAAAAAAATGATAAAAAATTTTGCTCATTCACTGATATGAAAAATGTAATGCACAATAAAGATAACCATGAAGGTAATAATGACTTGTTAAACCCTCAGAATAGACCAAACGATATGTCTAAAGGTGTACAGTCAATATCCTGTGATAATGCCAATGACGAAAAAGAGGACAAGGGAAGCGTCAACCACCAAACACCAAGACTATTCTGTTGGTACTCTAAACAGTGTTTAGTAGCACTTCCTATAAAAAAAGAATTAAGAGCAGCCAAGCAATTGGGTGCTATAATGGCAGCATTTATGATATGTTGGATCCCATACTTTGTGACATTCATAATCAGACCACTTTGTTCTTCCTGTGTCCCCAGTGAAGTGCATATGTTTACAGTCTGGTTAGGCTATGCAAACTCAGCATTAAATCCTTTTATTTACGTATGGTTCAATTCAAATATTAGGAAGTCATTCAAAACAGGTTCATAATTCCTTTATACCTGAGCATATTATTGAACACATATTTACTGATTTTTCTGAGTATAACAGGTTATAGTTTCAGTAACCTTAAATTCACATTTATATCTTTATTCACTAATTTTGAGCTCACACTTCATGAACTCTAAACAAGGGATGTTTCAATTTTGTGCATGTCAGAAACATATGTAAAATTATCTTTTTTTATAAAACAACTGGGACATTTGTCTGAGATGGTACTAGAGTATCAAATGTGTTGAGCATGTCCAGTGTATAATAAACTCTATGAATAAAACTAAAGTGAATCTGTTTCAATGTATTGATCTTCTTCGAGGACATCTTCCTCCTTTGAGCCACACCACTGGAACTGTAAGCCATCAGTGTCAGGACCACCCAGAAACTTTTGCTAGCTGAGGCCATCCATGCTGATGTGTGTCATCACCACTTATATAATGTGAGAAGATCCATCATGTTTCATTTCTTTCTCCTACTGTCCACATCTCATTGGACCAATGCAAGTGAAACAACACTACAACTTTATATTTGTGTTGCAGAAATAAACCAAAAATACACAAGGACAATGCTTACTCCTTGTGTATGTGTTGTTTGCTCCTAGTGCACAATGTTAAGGCCTGTGACATATGCAAAGGTTTACATCAGGCCCTGAGGAAACATCATCAGAAGTGATGTGCAAAGCTGGCAAACTTTGCTTTGCAAATTAATTAGCAAATTCACCTCATTTCGCAGAGTTAATCTGCTGTGCAATGTCCAAAAACTGATAACTTCACAAAATGAAAAGTTGGCAACTATGAACACCCATGGCAGGGTGGTGGGGATCCCTCAACCTGTTGGAATGGATCTGGTGCAGAGGTTACTGCCATTTATGGGAGGTTGGCTTGTGGGGATCGGCTCTCATCCTGCCACTCCCAGGATACTTTTCTTCTCCATTTTCTCCCTGTAGGAGAGGAGGTGAACAATGACTCCCTATGGAGACAGCACACACGCATTCACACACTCTTCTTCAAGTGTCTGCCTCCTCTCCTCCCCACCTCTAAAGTATCGGTGCATTGACCACCCAGCCATTGCTAGGGGCCATTCAGATACCTATCACTGGTGACCCCCCTCCCCGGAGAAGGAGAGTAGTCCTTCAGATATTCAAATCCTTCTACTCCCCTGCCGACCCCTGATGGTCCATGCTCATTCCTGAACACAGGTCACCAGTGTAGCATGAGGTGAGGCATCCAGCACCTCAGCCCTATGTGGCAGGGGGTCAGCTTTGTTGGTTATTTCTTTTAAACTGGTGGTTTCTGTTTTGTCAGCCTATGAAGCAGTGAAGAGGGTAAGTGTACTGTAAAGACAGACCAGAAAGATCCAGAGTATTTTTGTCTAAGCAGGAGATTTGCATGATATTTTGGTTTTCTCACTCTTTCATGTTCATCATTGTTTATCTGTAGTGAGTAATTTCTCATTTTTATTTCTGTAGCTTAGTTTGGTGTGTTTACAAAAAGTAAAGTATTTTGTTAGTGTCTTTCTGTAGCAGTTTTAATTATTTTGTAGTTATATTTTTCTTAACGTGATGGTGTTCCATCACTTTTTGTTATGCTTAATTTTTAATTACCCCTGTTACCCCTGTCATTAAAATCCCTGTTCAGTTAAAAAAAATAATGTTTTGGGTTGTTTTCATAGAAGCTTTTCAGATCACACTGCTGTTCCCTGATTCCCTATGGGAGGTATTTTTTTTTGCTTCTAGTGCTTATTTATACTGTCATAATAGTTTATTAATTCCTGTGTTGTGTTAACAAAATCTTTCTTTTTTGGTTTCACTACGTATTATTAGCATACTGTTTTTTTTCAGATCACACTGCTGATCCCTGTTTCTCTAGGGGAGGTGTGTTATTTGCTGTTGGTAGTTAATAACTTGGTTAATACTTTTACCCCTGTTGTATTTGTTGTGCTAATCCCTGTTGTGTTTTATTTTTTCAGATCACACTGCTGATCCCTGATTCCCTAAGGGGAGGTATTGCCTGCTCCTCGCACTTATTTGTATTGCAAACTTCACTTACATTTTGTAATTTTCCATCCCAAATCAAGTTACAATTAGCCTATAGGAATGCCAGGGTAGAAACACTCCACTAAAGGAAGACATGCTGGTGTGGCAGCAAAGAAGTGTTCAAAATCTGGGGGAGCAAATGAAACCCCAAAATCACCTTCCAAAGTGACCAAGGTACCAAATCCACAATTTAAGTTTAATAATCATCAAAAATACACCAACTATTCACCACCTCTTGGACTACAGCCATACCAAGTTTTAGAGAAGTTCAACAGTACTGGATTGGATACTAGTCTCAAACCCCTCCCATGTAACCAACTTGGTGGTCTTACCTGGCACCATAAGTGACCACTGCACTGTTTTGTGCTGCTGATCAGCTAAAACCCCATAGAGATCACAAATATATTTACTCTAGACAACTGAAATAACTCAACACTTAAGAATTCAATAGTGCCATACTAGCCACTGGCTGATCCTTCCGTGAATCCATAAATGACATAGACATCACTCTGGACATGTTCAGTAGAAACTTCCTTGCCATCTGTGACACCCTCATCCCACTTAAAAAAACTATGGGTAAAAGGACACAGCCACAAATTGATCTCCTATGATCTCCTTAAACTTACATGGAAAAGAGACTAGGCCTGGTGAAAATGCAGGCATCTTAAGCTACCCAACCTACTACAACAGTACAAAACGCTTTGCAATAGCTATAAATCTGCAGTCCACTGTGCTAACATTAACTTCCTCACAAAAAAACAGTGATGCTCCAGGGGCAACCCTAAGCACACCTAGAAGCTCCTTAACAACCTCACTGGGAAAGGTAAAATCAATGAAGTAATCAACCTCTCCTCCAAAGGGCAACCAGTCACTGATCCACTGGCCATTGCCACACTTTTCAACACCAGCTTTGTTGACCTAGACAAGTGAAGATCCAACCCTCCACCTGACCCAATACCCTCCCCATTACCCTCTTACCCAAACCCCCACTACAACTTCCACTTCTGTTACTTCTCTTCCCAGAAGGTGGATAGACTTGTTAAAATGAATTATCCCACATCAAGTCTTGGACAGGACAAAATTGACTACCGCATCCTTAAATTGGTCTGTGAATCCATCACCCTTCCACTAACCAACAGATTTAACTACTCCCTCTTCACTGGTTCCTTTCCCCTGAAATGGAAATGCATCACCATCAAACCCCTCCACAAATCTGGCTGCAAAAAATTATGTTACCAACTACAGGTCCATTTCCCTCCTAGCTCCTCTATCCAAGATTATTGATAAAAATCATCCTGGCCAAATGATTGAATGTCTTGATAAAAACAATTTGCTTACAGAGATGCAGCATGGGTTCAGGGCCGGCCACAACACCGAGACAACACTGATCAAATGCACTCACTTAATTGATAAAGGCATTGATGAAGGCCTTTTCATGGGCTCTGTGTTTGTGGACCTCACTAAAGCCTTTAACCTTGTTGACCACAAGGTTCTTCTCTCCACTTTATCTAGTCTCAGTTTCTCCCCCAAAGTTGTTAACTGGTTTCACAATTACCTAAGCCATAAATCCAATGGAACAATGATAGAAGGTATTCTTTCTGACTCATCCCCCATCAAATAAGGTGTTATCCAAGGCTCCATTCTGGGACCCCTTCTTTTCTCCCTTTTGGCAAACTCCTTCCCCATGGTTTGCAGCCCCACTGAACTCATACTCTATGCTGATGACGCAGCTCTGGTCTGCAAAGACAAGGACCCCACTACCCTATGTGACAAACTCCAGCTTGACTTCCACAGGCTCCAATCTTTGGTTGCAGCCAAAAGGCTAGTACATGAAAAAAAAATCTATGGTTTTCTCTAGCTCCAGGAAACCCACAACTTTTGATTTCTCCCTCCTGGTCAAAGATGGCAACCTGATTGAATGTGCCACTGAGTTCAAATACCTAAGTTCAAATACCTAGTGCTGCTTCTCGACTGTCACCTCAACCTCAACTATGAATCTCACACTAATCAGATAATTAAGAAAGCCCACCAAAGGTCTGGCATGTTATTTTGATTGAAACCTTTCCTAATCACTGAATTCAGGACATTCTTAGCTTCCAGCTTCCTGCTTCCCATCTTTGACTATGGTGCTCTAATCTGCTAAATTTCAATAGGCTATGGAGCACCTACCACAATGTCATGCAGTGTGTTACAGGCCTCCCTAGACTCACGCATCATTGCAACCTTTACAAACTTGCTAACTGCCTCCCCAGGACAGGCTTGATAGCAAAATCCTGATAGCAAAACACTTGATCTGGGACTTCTCACTAGCAGCATTATCTCCCTCTTCTCAAAGTCTGCCCCTTCATGGAACACCAGACGGTCTTCCACCTTCTCCTTCTCTATCCCTTTCTGTCATACTACCCAAGGCTAAAACACCCTCTCCTATAAGGGCATCAAACTGTTCAACAATATCCCCCCCATCTCTAGTCCAGTGTCCCTCTGCAGCTCCCTTTTAGTACAACCTAAGGAAACACCTTTCCTGTTCTTTTATGTGCAATTGCCCCAGCTCTAGATTATTCCTCACTGGCTGCTCATACCTATCGCTTCCACCAATGTGGCTGGATATATCACCATCCCCCAAGTGGCTGGCTATTTATGTATACGTGGACCCCATTTTCCCCTTATCTGTAACGTGTATAATGTACTTTAAGATAGCACTTTGTTTAGTACCCACAAGTCATTCACACATGTAATTGCTCTACTTTGTTTATAATATGGACTTGCCTGTGAATTCTGCAATTCTATCTGTCTATATGTCCTTAGCTGAACTCTTGTGAACACAGGCAATTCTTTGCTCACATGCCTTTCCACTATAAAAAATAAACTGAAACTGAAGAAAGTGTCCCAACATCATATTTATGATATTTATAAAATTATATCTCTTGAAGGCTTGCTAAACTGATCCCCTTACAGTGTTACAGAATTCCTTGGAAGTCTAGTGGTCCCCCTCTTCCTAACCCAATCCCCTTTACAGTGTTACAAAATTCCCTGGTAGTCTATCAGTCCTCCTTCCTAACCCAGTCCTCTTTATAGTGTCACAAAATTCCCCAGTAGTCTAGTGGTTCCCCTTCCCTAAGCCAATCCCCTGTAAAGTGTTAAAACATCCCTTGGTAGTCTAGTGATCCTCCCCAAACTAGCCCCTTTACAGTGTTACAAAATTCCCAAGTAGTCATGTGGACCCCCCCCAACCTGTTGTCCCCTCTATATTGTTAAAAAATTCCCTGGTAGCTAAGCAGTCCCACCTCCTAACCCAATTCCTGTATAGTTCTGAAAATGTCCCTGGAAGTCTAGCAGTCCCCCCGCAACATGAGCTCCTGTATAGTGTTAAAATGCCCTGGTAGTCTAGCAGTCCCCCATCCATATTATGATACTTGTTTTAAATCATCTATTCTAATATACAAAAAGCTGCCATTCAATGCACACTGGCAAAAATCATATATTAATTCAAACTAGATTTTTTCTTAATACAAGTACAGTATTTACATAACCTAAAAACATCAGTCTAACATGACATTGCAAAAGAAGAAATTTAGATCTGAACACTGTGGGGGCACAAGACTGATAAGCATTGTTCTACATAATTGGTGACTAAACATTACAGCCTAAGTTTTCTCATTTAATCCATCCTAATTAATGTATTTAGGTTCACCTCATATAAAGCCACTTTATGGATTTCCGTGGCTATTTGTCAGTTTATCAGCCCCCTAACAGAAATAATTATATGAAATGTTATCATGCTACGCACATAAAACTACCCATGTGATATGCATGCTGCAAGCATGATTTAAATGTTAAATGGGAACTGATAGCATGCATATGGTGTGTGTGCAGCAAGCAAATATGAAAAGCATGCTTTTTATGTCAAATTGGAACAGACTGCATGCATGTGACATGCTTGTAAAAAGCAAGTGGTCACTAATAACTGCACACATAAATGTTAAGTGACTTGCTCAGGATCACACCACATACAAAAAGGGATTAATGAGATTCAAACCTAGATCTTCAGGTCTCCAGATCTCCTGGATTGCAGTTCGGTGCCCTTGACCACTAAGCTAAACTGTCTGCACACATACAGCTCATTTGTACTTCAATACAAATCTGCATACATCTGCATGCATTCCTCATACTTATAGCCACTGTTATACTTTTTATTTTCCTTGTCCCTCCTCATCTTAGCTGCACAGCTGAACTGTAGCACACATACCAGTGGAAACATGTGTGGTTCTTCCCACTCCAATGCACACACTTACCCACAGAACTACTTAATTACTTCTGTCTGGCCTGTACTCCTACTATTTTCTCTCCATAGTTTTGAATGCTTCCACATAAACAGACTTTAAGAGGCAAGCACAAAAGTAGCAATAACTCTACACCCAGCCACATGACTAGTCCCCCCATGCACACATATGCTACACCCAATCCACCAAGTAATGATATAAGTTGAGAGTCTCTCTTACCAGAGTACTAGGGGGCCAGAAGCAGAAGTCTATAAGAGATGATTCCCATGAGTCAACGTGCTGGAGTATACCCCCTTGAAATGAATGGAGTTATTTTTTGTTATTATTTTATAGGTTATGAGTGTGTGAAAGAGTAATGAAGACTAATTTTCTACAAACAAGGCCCTTGTTCATCAAGTGGTGGACTTCATTAATCCCCAACTCTGAAATTAATAATGTATAAAGTAACATTAAAAAATACCCCAATTTATTTAAATGGGGCACACACCCTGTACTGTCCCTTGCCCTATGTCATAATGTGTCTAAGTGTGGGGATGTGGAGGTCAGCTTCTCTGGGAGGGGGACTGAATAAGCCTGACTATAGTGGGGCTGCAATAGTCTGTGCATACCATATCACTCAGCTGCCCCTAAATGCAAGGGACAGCTCTCATTTTACCCCTGACAACTGCTCTGACCCTCATCCATCCCTCATGGAAAACATGCTTCCCACTTATAGGATGTCCTGTAAATTTAGAGTTTATGGTATGGTCACCATTTTGGATTTCAGCAGGGTGCAGCCAACAATCAGTGGAGGCCAGGAGCTAGTTAGCCCTTAGGCAGCAAGCTCTGGAATGTCACTAAAAGGTAAAATTTATTTGTTGTGACTAAAATGTTGTATGCAACTCAGGAAAAATTTAAATGTATAAGATTTATCTGTCTATACCCGGGAACAGTACACCAGATTTGGGCTTAAATCTTCCCAGTTACTAACTTATTTTATTTTCCTGCTAAACTTCTGACCACCCCTCAAAAAAAGGCCCCAATTTCTCTCCCCTACTCTATTCCATTCAATACCCATCCCGTATGGGAAGTGAAGCCACCCAAAGATTCAGAAATGTAAAAAACACATCAATATTTCAGTCCTTCCTCCTTCCACAACCCCCCTGTAAAAAACATTATTTATGTTTTACTTACACAGCCATCTGGCCAGAACCTGTGACCTGGCCCAGTGTGCCACCATCCCAGTTTTCAGTCTACTCCTCCTCCTCCATCCTTCTGCCAGAAGTTGGATGCAAGAATCAACCATCCCAGGTCCCCAACATGGTTCATGACTATGTCACCTCACCAAACAAACCCTCCCAATCTGTGTTATTTGCTTCTTGCATGGTCTCTGGCATGGCTGTTGTCATACTGCTCTGATCCGTAGGCACCCTGTGCAAACTGTGTGAGAGGCCTTTCAGCAACATGTATTTTTGATTAAAGTTGAATCAGTATAATATTCTGTGGTGATTTGCATATGCAGTCCATGAAGCTTTGCATTATTGAGGCATGTGCGATTTTGTATTTCTTTGAAACTTGGCTTCCCAGCCAACGCCCTTTGGGGTAACCATTACCTCAATGCTTGCACACATAGGTTCTTTGTCTTCTGCACTGATCAAGGCCTATGAAGGCTGCCCAGACCTCTGTCACTGCTGCTGCTAGGCCTAGTTAGTTACCGTGAGAGGCCTGTGCTGTTTTTCATACAAGGCAAGCATGGTAGAGTAAGTTGATAGCCTAGTCTCGAGCTCACCTCCTACCTTTCAGCCACCAGGGGAGATAGAGACTCACTAAGAGTAGGCCAATTGAAATATGCCACCAAAAAACTGCTATTGAGAGTTCAGTGCTAACCAACTCCTCCAAGCTGCAATATCCAACCTGTCTACTCTGTGGCAGGAAAGGCAGTGTCGCACTCATGACTCATGTGCTCTTGCTTGGCTGAAGCTCCTCCATGTTGTGTGTGATGGTGCTGCCACTAATAGGTGGAGAGAGTGAACAACACAATACAGACACAGTTGAGTCAGAAGTGCACCTGCAGCTTATGCACACAAAGGCCAGGGGGGGCCATTGTGCAAAATATTAATGCCAAATTTAATGCCATTATTGCCACACCATAAGAACAACCTAGGCACAAATGTGGGGAGGGTGCAACTGCACCCCTGCCCTTTCTAAATGATATCCCTTCTTTATAGTAGAAATTCATTCTCAGGTGCTAATAAGTAAATACAATGGTTTCCACTGTGTTCTGAGGTACTATATCTCCATGTTTTAGGATGTGTCCGGATCATCACAAGAGTTCGTATCCCTCATTGTCCCTCATTTTGAGTGTCCATGTTCCTCATTTCAGTGATAAAATGTGAGGTATGGTGCATGCTTCCAAGACCGTACTCAGTACAAAGAGTGTTGAGCATGGCCATAGTATATGTGCGCCATACAGAATGAAAATGAGAAAGTAAGTGAGCTTAAACAGTCATGGAGAAACACATTTGCAGCACTAAATATGCATAAGGGGATTTGCATGGCCCAGAACAAAAAGATCAGGTTTCACAACACAGAGGCCCCTCTTCACACATCTGGAATGGGGGATGTTGGCTGACTATATCCTAGTTCATTTAATACAGTAAGAAAGCAATCCTTTACAAATTAATGGCAATTTAATGACAACAATCAAAAGCCATTAAACAACTTGCAAAAGGATCAGAATTAATGAGTTTACTTAATTTTAATGGAAAATCAATGAAAAAGGTACTTTAATGGCTCAAATTGCTAATATTAGCATAAGAAACAGGAACTGATGTGTTTATTTAGATGGCATTTGCACCAGCTTAGTTGCTGCATACATGGCAAGCACGCAACATGTGAACCTGATTTGATTTTTAAATGATGTTCACACCAGCTTAACTGCTGCACTTATGTCAAGCATGCAACATGCAAACTTGATGTAATTTTTAGAAGATGTTTGCACCAGTTTACCTGCTGCACACATGTCAAGCTTGCAGCATGCAAACCTTATTTGATTTTTAGACCTAGTTCACTTAGGTTCACTTTGTGTATGTGAACCACATGCAAACATTGTACAATTAGGCATGTGGCATGCATTCTGCATGTAAATAGCACACTTATATTTCTGTAAGTGCAGTATTGTTCTTATATTTATTTTGGTTTTCAATCTCTGAAAAAAGAGATGAAATGGGGAAAACCAACTAATAGAATGAGAAAAAACAACACCTTCTTATAATGTTACTGTAACTAATACTAAGTTTGTTGCAAATGTATGTGAGAATTAGTATACTGAGCAACCCTATAAGATCCCCCTGCCCCTCCATGCCAAGCCTTGCATCTTGAATCTTCCCCTTCCCTCTGTAGATGTCAATTACTTTAATTGTGGGAATGAAGCTAGAAGCCAAGACCAGACAGATAATATTATAGCTGAAAGTGTCAGTATAGCAAAGCAGCTGTTGGCCTGGCTGAGCAAATATGGAATAAACTGAGCAGAGCACACTGAACTCCAATACTGAATGAACTGAAACACAATGAAGTAATTGTTCTGGGTGACTTCAGTATCAACTGGTTATCAGCTGAGTTGGCCTCCTACAAGGATGTGACCTCCTCCATTAACTTCCACCAACTAGTTGACCAACCCACTTGAATAAATTATAAAACAGGAACCTCTACCCTGCTAGACTGGGTACTAACAAACCACTCAGAGTGGATCTCTGGTCTAAATGTGCTCCCTGACTCCCTCAGTGACCACTAACCCATTATCTTCCAGTGGACAAACAAGGCCTGGAAACCTCCAGTGATGGTTATCTCATCCCGTGTGCTGAAAAAGGGACAACAGTGCTCCCTTAGGCAATACCTTCAACAGCAGAGTTGGGCTCCTGTACTAGCTACCAATAATGTTGACTTGGTGCTTGATAACTTTATCAAAATTTTCAATGATGCCTGTGATATCTTTGCACCCATTAAAAAAGTAAAGTCTGGGGTACTCATAAATCGTTGGTTACCCCTCACCTCCATGCCCTGATACGCACCCATGATCAGCTATGGTATAAGTACAAAAGCTTATGTACAACCTATGACATGCAGAACTACAAAGCAGTTCAAAACAACTGTACCCTCGAAATCTGCTGGACTAAAGCTATATTATCCAAGTCTGAGCTAAACTCCTCCTGGGGCGATGGTCATAGTTCCTGGAAAAATATCCATGCAATCACCGGGAAGCAAGATACTTCTGAAACCACTTTGCTTAATATCGAAGGATCCTTAACACATGACCATAAAACTATCACAGATACCTTTAACAAAGCCTTCACCGACCTCAGTGCAGTGCTCCCCCAACTACCAGACCCCTGTGAGTGAGCCTCTAATAAAACTGCCTCAAATGCCTCCAACAAATCATGCCCGGCCCCATTCTACCTTAAAGTCATATCCAAAGGGATGGCAAAAAAATACCTCACCAAAATACTGGGGAGGTCCAGGCATAGTGCCGAGGGTCTAGACCTAAAACTAATGTCATTGGTACTAAATGAGTTACTAACACCATTAACCAAAATCATCAACCTGTCCCTATCCTCATGTACACTCCCAACACAATGGAAATCAGCAGTTGTCACCTCTGTCTTCAAACCAGATTCTAAGACAAGTCATACTAATTACCGTCCAATCTCAATTCTCCCACCTATCTCAAAAGCCTTAGAGTGGATCGTCTATGATCAACTGGTTGAACACCTAGATAAATATCAGCTTCAATGCCAACAGTGACATGGCTTCTGTAAACTTCACAGTACTACCACTGCACTTCTGGAGTTCACAGAGTTTATTTATGAAGCCTTTGATCAAGGTCACTTGGTGGGGGCTATCTTCATCGACCTCACCAAGGCCTTTGATAGAGTCAACCATGACCTCCTTCTGGTCCAGTTAGATGTTACAGGATTATCCCCAAATTCACTGTGTCAGTTTCGGAGCTACCTCACAGGGCACGAACAATGGATTAAAAAATCTAATACCCTCTCAGACTCTCAGAAGTGTCCATTGGTGTCCCCCAGGGATCCATACTAGGCCCATTACTTTTCAGCCTTTTTATAAACACTCTCCCACTAGCTTTCCAACACAAAATCCTCCTTTATGCAGATGATGCTGTCATCTACACTAGTTACTGATCCTGCCACCCTTGAACATGGACTTCAATATGACTATAACAATGTCGAGACCTGGCTTGATTAAGCCAAGCTGCTTGCTAACCATAAAAATACCAAGACCATGGTATTCGCCCCCTCCCATAATCATCATAAGACATCCACCATAAACTTCCTAATTAAACAAAATGAAGCCTTAGAAAAGGTACAAAGCTTAAATACCTGGGCATCGCCCTAGACAGATCCCTTTCATTCTCCTCCCACGTTGACAATGTTGCCTCATCAGCTAACCTGAAGCTTGGACTACTATACAAGCACAGTAGCTACCTCACTGAAAAAGCTCTCTAGCTTGCCATCACCTGTTCAGTAATCTTGACCATCGACTATGGTCTTCCAATTTACAATGCAGCGTCTGACAGCACCCTTAAGCAGCTTGCCACTATGCTGAATAAAGCCTGCAGGCTAGCACTAGGGGGCCCTCACCTCACCCACAGCTGTAATCTCTACCTGCAAACAGGGTGGCTAAACCTTGCTGAAAGGACTTGTTACCAAGTATGTCTCCTCGCCAACAAAGCAACCCTTGGCCTTTTACCACCTGGCTGCAGTTCCCTCCTGCACCAAACTGATCCAACTAGGACCTCCAGGGCATCTAACAAGCTCTCAGTAAAGGTCCCCTTCTGATGATCTTCTCAAGGTCAGAGATCCTTTGAATACAGGGCCCCACTCTGGCTTAGTGCATTTCCACCTGACCTTATTGCTATCAGCAAAATTGGCCTCTTCAAATCAGCACTCAGATCTCAGCTTACCGGGCAACAGACTTGCTCCTGCTTCCCCTGATTCACCTCTACCTGTAAACTGACTAAGAACTCCCCCCACCATTTGCACTTATCAGCTGCCCACCCAGCATCACTGATACCTCCTTTCCTATTCCCCTTCCACCACTCCCTATCCCCTTTCCCTATTCACATGATCCTCAACCCACCCCAGCCTCCACGTTCTTACCCACCCTCTGCCTTAACATAACTTAGCCTATGACAAAGTGACCCTGTGCCCGAGGTTACCGCCATCCTTCCCCCTCTATCTATGTCTACCCCCCCACCTCTAATCTAGGTCTATAGTGCCACCTTAATAACCTACTTCCCTCCTACATTTCTTTTATCTCATAGGAAATGTTAAATAAACTGCTATCACCTGTCCCTACTGTATTTTAACTGCCCTACAGCCCTCCTTGTCTTGTTTTTTTCCACACTTTCTTGTATTGTACCATGCTTGTCTGTGCCTTTATGTCTGATGTGGAACCTTTGTAAATGAGCTTGTAGCTCAAAGGTTGTAATCCTAGATTTCAATAAAAAAAATTGAGCTAGCACAGAGAAAAGCAAGAGCAGAGCTGTTGAACACAGATAGCACACAGGGTGTGGCGGTGTGAAATTGATTTTCAGGCAGTGAGAACCTGTGAGTGAAGCCTGGACCAGGTGTAAATAATTAAGGTGGAAAGTACAGGGGACAAGAGGCAGGAAATCAGCATTGGGAGCTGAAGCACACAATAATGCAGTTGATTGAGTGCTTGCAAAATCTGGTGAGTAAATGGAGCATGACAGCACAGGCACAAGGCAGCTTAAAAAACCAGTGACATGTTAAGAACTTCAGCAAAACATAATGTTTAGGCACTGTCTAGCTTGTATCCCATTAGTTCTGTATTCTTCCTGCCTATTATTTATTAACAAGGTCATTTGCATGAAAATGGGATCTTTGCTCCTGAAGAATTCATCTATTCCTACTGCTTTCTCCCTATATAAAATCATAGAGCACTGCTTATGATCTCACAGTTATTCTCATGGCAACCAATTGTGATGTCACAACAGAAGACTATGATTTGAAGTAGAGGATAAGCTATACAGGCAGATGAACACAAAATGAACTCCAAGGGACAACAATCATACATTCATGCACATTTCTTTAGTAATAAATTATGGGCAGTAGAAATATATAGAATATAAATGGAATGCAAGCAGAATTGTACCTAATTGATATGTGTTTTAAAGTTTTATTTGAGGAGTCAATAGCTCTTTAATGAACAGAAACAACAATATGGAATCTGAAGCACAAATAAACAAAGTATACACAGGGTGCTAGAAAACTAGAAAACCTTAAAAGAAACAAACAAAGCAAACACAAGTACAGGAGCAGGAAGGAAGCAAGCACACACCTAGCAGCTGGAGGCAAAGCAATACCAACCCAAATCAGGAGAACACAAAAAAACAGAAGTCCAGCACAAACCAAGCAGAGCCCAAAGCACCCCAAAACAGGATGAGTGGGGCAGGGAAAGACCAAGAAGAGCCCAAGGGAGAAAGCAGACTGACAGAGGCTCTAGCCAGCAAAGAAAAAGTGTTTCAGAAGGAGGCTGGGAAGAACTGCTTATACAGCTCAGTAAGGGGGAGTGAAAGGTTGCTCACCCCCATTGAACTACAGATATAGCCCTTCAGATATTGCTTTAAACTGTAAACCAAGCAAATACCCATGGAACATAGATATTGTTTCAGTTCAAATAGTGAAATACAAACCCTTGCATGGGGCAAACTTTAAAACATAAACTGTTGTAGCTAATGAAACTCGCAACTGTTTCCCTCTACCGAGTCACCCAAAGAAACCTGCCCAAAGGACAGAACGGCTAATTATACATCTCTTACAGGATTTCGAGGTAGCCAAAAGACTATAAGTCCATCGGAGTAAGAGCAATGAAATGTAGGCTAAAGTGGAATTATATCAGCAGCATGTGTGCATTAGGTGGCAAAAGCAGACGTCCCGAAAAAGTATTTTTAACCATTTGGCAAAAACAATAAAGACTGATATATGTATGTGAAATTTAAATGCAGTATAAATATTTATTTATGATGCCTTAGTAAATGCAATCCTTTTTTATACTTAGCTAGCCACCACCCCCTCCCACACTCACACTTTGAGGCAACAGCGTTGTAAGTTTTAATTGCACATAATGGTAACAGTGGCTTCAGTTTTATAAGGCCTGTGGCTCTACATGAAGCCGTGGTTAAAACGATGTGCACTTAAAACTTATAATATTGTTGCCACAAGAAGTGTGTGTGTGTGTGGGGGGGGGTGATAGGCGTGGCTAACCCAGTACAAGAAACAGATGCATTTACTATAGCATCATAAATAAATGTTTATACTGCATTTAGATTTCACATACATGTATCAATCTTCAACTTCATACCAGAAAAAGAAATTACTAATACTGTACTTTGTGAGAGCGGCTTTTCATTGTTCTAGCTGCTAACAGTTACTTGCAAGAAATGAACACTGTAAAAGCACCAACCATCAAACATTGTTGGCAGACTTAGTAAAGTAAAGGTAGTCTGACCTTTTTTGTATATTTCTTGAGCTAACAGTGCTGGATAATCAGAGCAGGTATTTGAGAGAAAGAAACAGTGTTGCAGAGCAGTGCCATACGGAGCAACTTCACAGTAGTATCATAGGGTTCATCTTCAGTCGTAACTTCATAGTTTTAATCTACCATCAATGACAAACTGTTTTTATTTTTAAGCTCACACTTCCCATGCTGCATTTTACAAAGTAGAGTACTATGTAACTGATCCAGTAATATCCAGATGAATTTATTGCTGCTTTATATCAACAACAAACAGTGCAATCTCCAACGTATAGATTGACATTTGAAATCTCAGTGTGGTGTGAAGTACGTCAGATATCTTATTTATTAACAAGTACTATAGCACTCATTTTTAGTTGTTTTATAAGAACATGCTTTTAAAGTCAGTAATTATGAATGACATTGTGGCATATCATACAGTCTTCAGCTGCTTGATATTTCAGGGAGAACTGGAAACTGTGTCTAGACAAGTCCAGTACCAAGTGTCACAGTGCTGTAATGCAAAGGGTGGAAACTATGGGGACACCTATCAGAAAATAGAAATTTAGCAGGCAAATTTAGGGGGGAATTGGAAAGGGGAAATTGTTTAACCAGGTAAAGCACACTATGCAGAAGCTGGTTTCCAGGTGTGACCTGGGAGCACAAGGACATTAATTGACTTGCTCAGGGTCACACAGTATGTAAGTGGGGGCTGATGAGATTCAGACCCATGTCTCCAGATTTGCAATTCAGTGCCCTTAACAACTACGCTATACTGCCTCCAATTTAAATGACACAGTGCCACCTGATGCATTTAAGCTATTGGGAATGAACTGTCAATTGAGTCAGAAGTCTGCATACCGCAAAGGAATCATTACCACCTTAATGATGCATTAATCACTACTGCTACCACTACTGCTACTACCATGTTAAACTGTACCTCTGGTTAACTTTTATTTAATTCCACTGTACTGTGCTTGGCAGTTGTGTTTACTGCACTAAAGTACTTGACAACACAAACTGTCCAAGATGGTGACTTAAACAGCATAGTAGCAATGGCAGCAGCAGCAGCAGTTTATTACCAGTATTACTGATTTCTGGTTTAGGAGAGACTTTCCAGAAGTAAGAAATGTATACATTGTGCTTTGCGTTTGTATGTACTAAAGTGGTTGTACAGAAATTATGCCTACTTTGTTTTTGGTTTTTTTGAAGACTTTGTTTCTTCTCTTACCATTGGACTCTCTTAGGAGATTGCACTCATTGGAAGCTCTGCTTCCCACCTGAAGTCTCAGCCACTGGTGTCAGCCAACCCCAGGATCTCCATCTGGACCTTCCCCAGCCACTCGATCCCCCTGATCTGAGCCCCCTGGGGCAAGATCACCATCTCCTCTGCTGCTCCATCTATTAATCCAATGGAGCAATCAGAGAGGTGGAGGGAGACAATAAACATCAGGACAGATGGCCTGACATTGGGCATGGGGCTCCACCACTGGCCAGCACCATCGCCTACCAATGGCAAGGGCTTTTCTGCTGTAGTTGTTTTCCCCAGGAGTGAGAGCATGCAATGACATCTGCGCAGAGAGCAGTAGACACCTGTTGTGCTCCTCTCCTTGATGGCATCAAACAAATGATACCTCCAGTTTCCACCTGGGGTTCCTGCTGTGCTGAAGACACCCTGGATCCCTCCAAAGGGAGAGGAGACCAGTCCACTGGATGCTTTTTCCTCTCCCTCCATTGTCAACTCCCAGTGCCCAAGCTTGTTCCAGAACTCAGGTTGCCTGCATGGTGTGAGATGTAACATTCAGCACCTCAACACTGAGTGCCACCAGGCCAGCTGCCTACTTTGTTTTTCTGGAACATTTGCACTACTGTTGTGCCATGAATTACAGGAAGGGCAGCCTGTGGAAGGCTGGGGAGAGTGAAACACACAACCTAGCACCAGGTAGCAGCAGTAGTTGAGAACAATTTTAATTATAGTGTAAGGACTGTGCAGTTGCACAAGAAAGACAACACTAGAGTAGAAATCAAAGTTATTCTTTTGAATGAATAAGAGCAGAATAATTTCACTAGATAGAACAAAGCAGTAGCAGAAATAAAGAACTACAGAGAGACAAAGAGAAATACAAATGGATGAACATTTTTTCTTTTTAAGTTTTTTAATTGTTTTTCATTTTTGAAGTTAAGTAGCGCAACAGTAACAGAAATAAAGAAATACAGTCAGAGATAAATAAAAATAGATTAACTTTTTTCTTTTTAAGGTTTTTCTTTTTTTTTTCATTTTAGGGTTTAACAAAGGATTAAAGGGAAAGATAAAAGAAAATATCTCGGTTGGTGGGCTAAGGCCGGGGGACAGAAGGTGCACTGCCACTTTGCAGTTTAGCCAAACCCTCCAGAATGGTTTGCTGATTTTGCAGCACCACCTCCAACAGCTCCTTCTTCCCCACAACTTGCCAAAAGAGCTCCCCTACCTCCCTGCAGAGCTGTTGTACTTCCACATGGGTGGATGTGTGAGGAGGATCTAAGGCAGGTCTTTCTGGTGCCCTCCCAAAGCACCTGAGTCTAACTGTAGATCTCTCTCTCCTAGTCCCCACCATCTCCTACTCCTACTCCTGCATACCACATCTCTTTATCTTTGCTGGCAGAGAAGAACCATTAGGGGTGGCACTACCACCATCCCTCTCAGCAACTTTATTTCTCAGATGCCCAATCTACTTCTTGAGGTTCCTCCCTTTAAGGTGTGTGTGCTGCCCACCTGTCCCCAAATGGCTCCCCCATTTCCCACACCAAACAACAGCATTGGCATAGTTTGCCAATGACTACCCTGTTGTCAGTGGGATCAATATCAAAAAAGTCCCAAACAAGGGACTTCAGCTGCAGACAAGGGGAGGAGAAAAATAGTCCAGGTTGTATCTCCTCCTCCTCATGGTTATGCAGGTGGTGGTGGTGATGGGGGTGGCACAATAGGTGATTGGGCTGGAGCTTCCTTTGCAGTTGGTGGTGGTGGTGGTACCCTTGCCTCATCTTGCTGGGGGTGCAGCACTGTGGGGGGTGATGCTGCTGTCTCTTCCTAACTTCAGTGCCATGGGCCAAACCCTCTTGATGTGGAAAGCATGATGTCTTCCATCTGCTGCCTGAACCCCCCTCCTCCTAATCACTTCCATTCATTTTACCCCCAAAAAGGACAGTAAAAAGACAGAGTAAATAAAAGAATCAAAATAGAGATTAAAAAAGCTTAAATAAAAGTGTTCAATATTAAGAACAAACAGCTAAGAACAACTAAAAGAAGACTCACAAACTGTACAGTAAAAATAAGATGAAGAACAAACAAAAGAAAGCTGAAAAAAAAGTTTTTCTAGGTTTTACTATGAAAATAGCAGATCTGTCCCCTTCCAGACTAGTTCAGACTGCAAAATGAAACTAAGGACCAGTCAGTACATAGAACAGTAGCATGTGATCTGTAGGATTTGTTTCCATGTGATCTCAAGCACTTGTTTACAACCAGTAGCCTTGTTTTGAACATTCTTCACCTAACTGTTTACGTGGAGAAGTTACCAATAAAGTTAATAGGCAAATTTGCAAGCTGATGAAAAAAAATCTCTGATTGCTCCAAGGAGGCAAAATTGGTGACTTTTCTGGAAATTCACCAGTGAAGTAAAATTTTGCAACATCTCCACTGTGCAAACATATCAGCAAGGTGCAAATACAGTACAAATTCAAAATTAAGGCACAGTAGATGTACATGTAAACAGATGGGCACTAACATATCCACTGTGCCCAGTAGATACACATGATGGGGGCAGAAGAGGCACCAGCAGAGGATGGGTAAGACAGGCAAGAGTGAGGGAAGGGTGAGCAGGTGGTAAAAAACAGGGTGGTAGAGGGTCAGGAAGAGGGTGATTAGATTGCAAAGTAGGTTGGAGCAGAGAGGTATTGGAAGAGAGCTTTGAAAATGAAAAAGAAGGGAAAAAAAACAATCAAGGGGTGAATGTTGTTCCAGAGGTGAAGCTGCTGGGAGGGGAAGACTGTTTGTTCAAAAGAGTGTTAAGTGGGGGTTAGAGGAAATGCACAAGATGAGGACCAGAAGGAGTAAGAGGTGTGGATAAAAGGGAAGAGAAGAGAGGAGAGATAGCAGATGAAGTAGGTTGAACCAAAATGGGAAGAGGAAAGAAGGGCCCTATAAATATCAATATGTATTAATGTTGGAGAGGTGATGTACAAGGAACAATTACACACGCAGAGCAGAGAGCTGCTAGTGAAGAAGCAGAAAGTGAGGAAAAGAGGGTCTAACCTAGACAGGGAGATTTAAATAATTATTGTTGCAACTGCACCTTAACAGACTTTGGCTATTAA
This sequence comes from Neoceratodus forsteri, assembly GCA_016271365.2. NCBI lineage: Eukaryota > Metazoa > Chordata > Ceratodontiformes > Ceratodontidae > Neoceratodus > Neoceratodus forsteri. Next base: position 1,028,110,327 of record CM028129.1, read on the forward strand.
CAGGAAATACCATTTGAAATACTATTTACTGCACAGAACTACATTAAGGCACCAGTTAGGATCAAATACAAAGCCTAAAAGTAGCAAAATTTGAAGTTAGGATAAAAATGAGCACTTAGTCTTGGTGAATCTGTGGCATACTTTTCCTTGGAGCATGATGCAATACTGACATTCCCCTAAATCCACTCATGGAAAATTCTCCCACATTAATGCTTGGAGAGAGTATGCTGAAGCTAGGGTAACAGAAGTACTCCATAGTGCAATTCTTTAACCCCTTAGAAAAACCACACCACAAATTTACCAAGACTCAGGTGCTTCTGTTTGTTATCCCAACATTGAATTTAAACAACCATGTAATCAACCCACATGTAGGAATTGTGAGCTCATTTCCTCTTCTGATTTTGTGGTTACATCACAAAACAGACAATTCAGGACACAGGGGAAATATACATGTGCATCAAGAAATGTTGTTCATTTCATTAAATGAAAGAGATGTTAACAAACAGGGTATGTTGGAAAGACAAGCCAGCCCCTCCACACTAGAATGAACTTGCACAGACATACTAATAATAAGAAGATGACTGACAAACCAGTGGGACAACATTTCAATCAGTCTGATTATTCCATCTCAGATATGTCCATAAGGGTCTTAAAAGGACATTTCAAAAATACATAAAGAGATGGACTTTTGAGATTAGGCTTATTTTATTTCTCAATATGGTAGCAGATGGCATGAACACTGATTTGGGTTTTATGACATCTTGCCCAACTTAAACTTACACAGAACTTTACTTCATAGGGTAGACATTTAACAGGACTTTGGCAAACTGGCAAAATGGCCTGAAGAGTGGCAACTGGGGTTTAATGCAAAGAAGTGTAAGCTCATGTACACAGGGAAGAGAAACTGTGAAGCTACCTATAGGTTGGGAGGGTAGTTGTTGGCAATCACAAGAGAAGCAAGAGACTTGGGCATCATCATCACAGATTACCCGAAATCATCTAAGCAGGTCACTAAAGCAGTAGGTAAGGCTAGAGGGATGTCAGGGTGCATAAATAGGGGTATCACAAGTTGTAAGAGGGAGGTAATAATCCCTCTTTACAGGACATTGGTGTGGCCCCATCTAGAGTACTGCATGCAGTACTGGAGGCCGCACCTGCACAGGACATTAATAAAATGGAGACAGTATAGAGAAGGGCAACCAAAATGGTGCAGGAACTGCATCAGAAAACATATGAGGACAGATTAACGGAGCTCAATATGTATGCCCTAGATCAAAGGAGGGAGAGAGGCAATATGATCTAAACATTCAAACATCTTCTCATTAACAAGGTGAAAGAGTCTAACATTTCAATAATAGAAAAATAGCATGACAAGAGAACACAGCATGAGATTAGAGGGAGGCCAATTAAGCAGTAAAGTGAGGAAGTTCATTTTCACAGAAAGATTGGTGGATGCATGGAATGGCCTACCTCAGTAGGTGTTGGATATGAATACAGTGCAGTGCATTAAACAGGCATGGGATAGGCATAAGGGAGCAATACAGATGAGTATGAATAAATAGGCCTTGGCAGAGTAAAGACCTTTGGCACATTCATAAGGTAGAAAAAGAAATGATCAGACCAGATGGGCCTTGCGGTCCTCATATGCAATGAGCTTATATGTTTCAATGTTTCTGTGACTTCAGTGTGTTGTTTTTGGTTTTTATTTTTATTTTCATAGTCAGTTTAAACTGATTATCAACATGTTTTCTTGCCAAATGAACATATGTGTGTGTGTTGATGGGGGGAACGAAGAAGTTGGGTAGGGCTGTGCAGGGAATGAATATTAAATACAATGAAGATTAGGGCTTCCGAATAGTCAAAATCCCTTCCAAAACAGAGGACTATTCAGTAGGTTTTCATTTTCAGCATCCTCCCCCTGCACATAACTAAGATAAAACCAAATCTCTGACAAGCCCCCCAAAATGTGCAGTCTTCCCCCACCCTCTAGCAATCATCAAATCCACCCTCCTACCCACCCAGCACCTGCAATTTGTTAATTATCTTCAGAAATAAACCCTAATGAGGACTGGCACAACCCACCCACTTCCACAGCTGGCCCCCATCTTATCAATGAAGTGACAAGTTAGGCAGCATGAAGATTCAAAAGAATGATCCCCCCACTGCCACTGTCTGCAACTCAGAGTCAGCACCCACTGTGACCCTACTCTGTCTCACCCCCCAGCACCCAATTCTTCTTATAAGAAGAAGGTGATCACTGCCACTGATCCAGCACAACCCTCCCTTCTCCATTGATGAGAGCCCTCTTATGAATGAAAGCATACTGCTTGTTGCTATAGTAAAACCAGCAGTTCACATGATCTGCTATTTTACTATAGCAACAAGTAACTTGGTTTCATTCATAGGAAGGTGCTCAGAAATGGAGGAGGGAGAGTTGTGCCAGATCAGCAGTGTGATCACCACCTACTTATAAGGAGAATTGGGTGCTGGTGGTGGTGAGATGAAGCAGAGTTATAGCGGGTGCTGACTTTGAGTTGCAGATGGGGGGGAGGATTATTCTTTTAATTTTTTGGACTGCCTGACCTGTCATTTGTTTATAAGATGGGGGTCAGTCAAGGAGGTGGGCGAATTGTGTCAGTTCCATTAGATTTTTTTTGTTTCTGAAGAACAAATTAACAAATTGTGGGTGCTGGGTGGGTTGGAGGGTGGAATTTGGTAGCTGCTAGAGGGTGGGGGAAGACAGTACTGTTTTCCGGGGGGGGTTGGGGATTAGATTTTTTTTATTTAGGACTGTGCCGAATATGAATACTCATCCAAATAATGAATATTTGTCAGTCAGATACTGAATATTCAGCAGAATATTCAAAATAAGGGATTTGCACAACCCTACTGTTGGGTTGTTTTGTGTATGGGGGGTAAGGTAACTTTGTGTGTGTGTTGGGGGGATAGGAGGATGGTGTGTTGTTTTTTGTGGAGAGTGGGTTGTTTGTGTGGGGGAAGTGGGGTTATAAATTGGGGTGTTTGAGTTTTTGGTTATATTGAGGTAGACTTAAATTCAGACACATGTCATAATTACACTACAGTGTGTTAGGACTCTTGGTTCATGTAAGAACATACAAAATTGCTGGCAGAATAAGGCCCACAGGTCTATCAAGTCTGCCCGATTGTGCAGCTCTTAGTTTCATATCACTGCAGCTGCCCCTACCTACACACATACATAGTTAATTTTGTATTTATTTATTTTATTTATTTGATTCTAGGATTACAAGTACCTTTGAGCAAAGGCTGTTTTACAAAGATTCCATGTCACATGTTACAGTAGATAACATAAATTGCAACTGGAAAAAAAGTGCTGGGATTGATTTAGAGACAACACACAAACCATACTGTCCTGGGAAGGGGACAAGCAATAGGAGAAAGAGGATTGAAGGGAACAAAAGAAAATGGGGGGCAGGAGTTAATGGAGGAAATCAAGGGATGGGAATAGGGGAGGTGAGGGAAGGATGGAGGTATAGTGAGGTGAGGTTGGGGATGGTGGGGTCAAGTGGCCAAGGTGGCGTTGTCCGAGGGATAAGAACATGAGAAGGGGCCCAGGGAGGGTAAGTGCATGAGGGGCCAAAGCCCCACAGAACAGGTAACAGTAGGAGTATCAATTTGATTAGCTAGGGCAGTCACAGGTGCTGGAGGCAATAAGTGTGTTTGGAGCCTGGATTTGAATGCACTGAGCAAGGGTGGTTGAGGTGGTGTCACTAATAAGACCATTTAGCCAGGTGGGGGACCTACAGGCAAAGGATCTTTGGCCTTGTGTTGTGCAGCAGTGAAGAATTTGAAACAGCAGTGGCTTTGATCCCCTGGTGGTTCGACAGTTGGATTTTGGTTAAAGGAAGGTACAGACTCCAGGTGGGGCAAGATCCATCTGTCTTTTCTTTGCAACCACACTGGTTTGGTATTTGATTCTATTTTCCAGTTGCAGCCAATTTGTTTGAGTGAAGAGGTCACACGTGTGTGTGAGACATTTGGTACCAGTGATGAGTCAACAGGCCATGTTTAGGGTGGTAGTTACCCATCTGAGTGCTGTGGCAGTGGTTGAGCCATAGATGACAAGGCCATAGTCAATGGAAGAGATGATGGAGCTCTGGATAGCAGCTTCTAGGGCCTCTTGTGTTAGGTGTTGCTGGAGGTGGTAGAGCAGGCCTAGTCTGGAGTTCACAGCTTTGGCAACATTATTTATGTGGGCAGTGTAGGATAGGTGGGAGTCTAGGGTCATCCCAAGATATTTGAAGGATTGGACCTGATCCTGAGAGCCACCTTGGATGGTGTTTATGGAGAGATGGAGATGCTTATGTTTGTTATAGTAGCTGCTAAAAATCATGGTCTTGTTTTTTTTTCTGGTTGAGGATCAACTTATGTTTTATGAACCAGTCCTCAACCAAGGTGAAATCATGATGAAGGTTCAGTTGTAGGTGGTTTGGGTCCTGATGGGAGGTAAGAATGACTGTGTCATCAGCATACAGTATGATTTGTTGGGCACAAGAGTCCGGGAGTGTGTTGAGGAGCAAGCTGAAAAGCAGTGGACCAAAAATGAAGTCTTAGGGAACACCAGAGCATACCTCTTTGGTATCAGAGAGCACATTTATTCACAATTTTCACACATTGGGACCAGTTTCACAGGTAACTTTTGAACCAGGCAACAGATTCAGTGGAGAGCCATGTATACTTGTATACATGTATAATGTATACTTCTTTCTATAAGTTATCTTTCCCTGGGGGTGAGGGTTTAATTTTGTTTGTTTTTTATTCAGAGTCTTAAAACTAATACTATACATATAGTAATTTGATTATATATTGACGCATTATTGAACTCTGAACATTTCGACTTGCATGAACAAACTCATTTTCTTGGGGGTCCTTAAAGATCTTTTTTTTTTATTTTGGCACAAAGACTGACAATTGATATTATCTAGTAAACATGTATTGTTACAGCACTGTAGGTCTTAATGTTTATGGAATTTGTTAACTGGTTGAGAATATAGTTAAGTAGTATCCAGATATGTTTAATTCTCTCTGAATGTGTGAAGCACTTGTTCATACTAGGGACATTTTCTTTATACCTCATATTTCCATATATATAACATTTCTGTTGTATCATTTTTTATCATACAATACTATCAAATTTTAACATACTCTTAAGTGGGTATTAAATCTAAAGGTCTTGCATTTAATTAAGAATGTATTCATGTAACATATTCATTCATAAATTCAGTTAGTGGGATTGTCTGCTTGAGTGTTCCTCATATGTCTTCTGTTGACATTTGACCTTGGAAGGCATCTCAAGCAGTAGCAAACTAGTAGAATCAGGTTCCTTCCATTTAAATCTGCTTTTTTTTTAAATAGGTATTTTATTTCATTAAGAATTCTGTTTTTCTATGCATGATATGGGTTTTAATAGAATGTGATTCTCTAAACAAATGACATAAACCTCCAAGGAAGGACATGGTTGGTCTGAAACCTTAGGCACTGTTTTCTTTTTGTAACATCCATGTTGGCCCAAAAATAGGAATCAGACCATTTGGTTCTGGACCTTTTCTATGCAGACAGTCTTGCAAGCAGCTGTCTCTCTGAATCTTGAGTTACTTCCCTTCTCTTCCTCCCATTCAAATATCTGTCAAAGGGCTGCCTAGATGGGAAGCCAAACTTAAACAAGAGCAGTTTTCTTATATTTTTGTTTCCTTTGCAAATTAGTGTGTGGAACAGTAGGAACTCCTAACAGGTAGAAAAATTTCAGTGAGACTGATAAAAGAAAGGGTGCTCTGTGCTCGAACAGGCAATGTTGACCTGTCCGGAATCATGAAAGTACTTCTTCCAGCCCAACAGCCCACTCTAACTGTTGAAAATGGAACTGAGCTGTGCAATGTAAACCACATGGTTCACTAACTGCTACAGCAAATCAAATGTCTCCTACTTCTGTCTGCTTCAGCTCATATCCAATCACATCTATTTTTACAAAATCCACAGAATCAACCAATGAAGTCAGTCTCCTCCAGTGTTGTGGGTATACTGTAGCTATTCATGTTCTTGAATTTCTACTCAGTCTGTTTTTTTAACTATGTCTATACCAGCATACTCTGCAGAGTGGCAGTGCAGAAAAACAAGTTGCTCACCCCCACTGACTCAGAACCAAATTTAAGTGGGTGAATCCTTATTTATCCAAGTCCAAGGGTGATTGCTGGATCTGAGGGGGTGCTGATTTTAATGGGAACAGTCCACACAGCCCTAGTGCAGGACACCTCATCTCTCACTACACTGCCAACCTGGGTTTGGGAATGAAGTACAGTCACTCAGGGGCTGATGGAAGAAGGAGGATTTAGTGTCCATTTATGGCTCTTCTCCTCTGGGGTTGGTAGGGACTGTGCGTACTGTTGTGTGGCTGCCACCTAGTGGAGGATACATGGTGCAACAATAGTCACTGGAATTGAAAGTCAGAGGCAGGCATTGAAAGCACATATAATCTTCACAGTCTACATGTGTGGTGTTGTACATTTCCAGCTCTGACTCAAGGGATGTAATGGGTAGAAAAGAACCCCTGTCTGCAGGATGATGCTGCAATCCTAAAGGCACTGCAGCACCACCAACAATGGCAGCCACCCACACAATGAGATAAGAAGTAGATTGTGTAAACCCTGGAGGTGGGATGAAGTGGCCGAGAGTCCACAGCAGAAGGGAGCTGATAGGGAGGAGCAAGATGATAAGGTCCATAAGAAAAAAAAAGATTACAAAACATTTTGAATGATAAACTGAACTGTGTCTAACTCACATTTTTTATTCAACTTGTTTTTAGGGGCTCTTAAAGAGAACATAAACAATATGCCATTTAAATTAACTATTTCTGGTGTTTTCTGTTTGCTATTAACAAGCTGTTAACAAATTTCTAGCTATTATATTTGATTCTGCATGCTATTATTCCAAACTCTGTTAGTGCTTTCAATAAGGGTTTCCTGTTTGTAACTAGGGAAAAACACACTCACACACACACACACGCACGCATGCACACATACACACACACACACACACAACAAATAGCATGCATGCACAGTGTGATGCTTCATGTTTATCGTCAAAGTCTGGTGATGTCTGCTGGCTGGCTAATGGGTAGAAAACCACTTTTATTGTGATCGCTTTTTCCTTGGAACTATGAGAAGTTTACATCCATCACCAGCCGAACACTGTCATCATCAGACTTCCCAGCATTGGCTTTTGAGAGGTAAGCCTCCTGCATTTCTACATCAGTTGGTTTATACAGCACACATGTGCACAGCCCCATATAGTACAGTAACAATGTATTTATTTGCTTTGTGCATGCACACACGCAAATATAAAAACTGTCCTTACAATCAGTCAAACCTTCTCCTTCATCCTGCCTTGAAAAGAAATTTGCTGGCTTACTTATGGTAAAACAGTGTGAAACCTTCACTCCCCAGAGTTAATGAATGTGTAAATTATCATTTTTAAATAGAGTATACAAATTCCGGTGCATGCCTTTCAAAGAAAAAGAAGCTGAGTTTCTCAAAAATCAAGATAAAGCTTAAAAATAACAAGCATTTGTCAATGCCAAAGTTTACTGTTGGTATCTGTTGTACGCAGTGGTGCAATTGGTAGGACTACAGTTCCCATCCGTACACATGCTGGTGATGGTGCTGCAGTGATCGGTACTTTCAGAAGCAGCAGCGAATTAACAAGGTGACTGCACTTGCTGTCTGCCCCCCAGCCTCTGCTAAGGGCCAGATGAGTACTGGGATCCATAGCTCTTCCTCCCCAGAGGAGGAGAGCCTTCTTCCAGATGCTCAGCCCTCCTCTCCCTGGCCAGCCCCCAGTGAAATAAGACCCATAATGTGAATACACTCTAACAGAAAGGGATGAGGAGTCCAGAATAAGCTGCTTTCAAAAAGTTGAGTTATTTTATTGATAACATCAAGATTGTAACCTCTTGCCAGTCTACCCAATCACCTTGCCCCAGCCCTTTGGCTCAAAAATACATCTTTGTCAGGGAGTGGGGTACTGATGACCATACAGCTGTATTTATTGTCCCCTTAAATATCATTTCATTACTTCATTCTTATATATAGAATGCATCACATTTTTTAAAAGCAAGAATTGATGATTTATACATAGAAATAAATTCTAAATAATTATATTCTAGATAATACTCATTATCATATGGGGTATCCTTAGAGGCATAGATTCACCTTAGAACATGAAAACAAGCATAAAAAATACAAAAATCACAAAACAGACTAACAAATGAGATTGTAAATTCATCAAGATGCTCAATACATTTCACTAATTCTTCATATTTTTTAATTTTATCTTTACCATAGTGTCCATAGCAAACCAATGGAACTTCAGTGCTAATGTGTGACTGTCTGAAATGTGCTTATTGTTTACCTTTCAAAGCATACTCAGTCATGAGCTGATATATTTCAATTTGTTTTTGCTTTCAAAAATCTCATTGCATCATAATCTTTGGTTACACTATTTAAATTATACAATGTCCGAAGCTGACATCTGAAAGATCATTCTCTTATTCACACTCATTAATTATTACAGTCCATAATTCATAAACAGGGCTGAAGTGAAATTTTCTCAGAAGTCCATGTTATTCAGAGCTGGTGATCACCCAATTCTTTCAAGTGCAACTGTAGGAGGATCCACTCAGAATTCTATAGGCAAGGTACAGGGAAAACTAAAAACATAAACATAACCTTGGTCCTAGGAAAGATCGAAAAGAAGACATAGTAAATATGTGTTGTACATTCAATTAATCAAATGCTAAATGATTAATACTATATTAGAAGAAATGGTTTATGATAAGAGATAGTCTTTAACATCAAGCATCAAATATGTCTTATAGGCTCATCCGCATAATCTTGAGAGTGCCCCATACATTTAAAAGTGGAAATTCCCATTTTAACTGAAACACTTTGGTGTAAGACCTTTTTTTCATTTCAGTTTTTCAGAGAGCAGACCAAAGATAGGGCAACTTGACCAACTCAATTATTTTGTTTGGTTAAAGATATCAAACCCATGACCTCACACCTCCAGTAGAGGTATGGCTCTAATTTCTTCAGGGTCCATACCAAAGCAATGCATTCCTTTTCAACTGTGGAATAGGCCTTCTCTTGGGAAGTAACTTTCTGCTCAGGTATATAATTAGTTGATCTTTTCCCTGATTGAGGACTGCTCCAATCCCCACATCTGAGGCATCTGTCTGAACTACAAATGGCTTACTGTAATCTGGACTGCCCAACACAGGGGGCACTGCATAGTGTCTCCTTTTGCCATGTGAAGGCTCATTCACAGGCTGGCTCTTGAAAAAGCATCTGAGGATGTGAAATGTGCATTGACGGGAAGGGGGTGTTGTATTTCAAATACAATTATTTTTAACATGCCCTAGCATCGGGCTTTTTTCTGTGGTAGAGTGGTAGCCATTTTTCTTTATGGCAGTATTGCGTTTTCATTATCGGCTCCTCTTTTAGGTCCTTTAGCCACTGTACCTGGTGTATGAGGCTCCCACTTCAACTTTTTAGGCTGTATTTTCTTTAGCAGACCAGATAGGGGAGCTGCCATGGTACTGTAATTTGGTTCAAACTTTTGATAGTACCTAGTGGTCCCTAGGAAGCTCCTAACCTGCTTCAGATCTTAAGACTGGGGCCATACCTCTATCACCTCAATCTTGGCTTGATTGGAATGAAGCTGTCCCCCACCAAACTACATGGCCTACTGTAGGTATGCCACCTCCACCATAGTGGTTCCACATCATAATAGTGAATGCAAAACAACGATCGCTAATATGGCGATAGTATATCAATATCACCGAAAAGCAAATAGGTGATATGCACTTCAGGGTGACCTGACACCTGGAATTAAAAGAAATGTTTTTGCAGGGGACTGTGCCTCTCCCACACATACCCTCATGAGGGGCTTTGCCACCCGCTCCCCTTTTACTTAGGATTCTCAACTCCAGGGGGTGCATATCGAGGAGGCTCCTACCCTGTGGAATTCTCTACCTCACCAGATACAAGATAACCAGATTGTAGAAGGTTTTAAAAATTGTCTAAAGACATATCTATTTAACCAGGCCTTCTCAGGAATATATTAAATTCGAATTTTTATGAATGTCTTTTAATATGTTTTATATATGTTTTATTATGTGTTACAAGTTTTAATGTTGTAATGTGTAAAGGTGCTCTGAGCATTGGATGGGTGCTTTTATATAAATAAAAACTTGATTGATTGAGGAGGCAAAAATCTGGATCTCAGCAAAATTTAAGTGCCACAACTTGCAGCTGCAGCAAAATGTAACCCACTTCCGGTCTTGAACCAATTATCTGCTCTGCTAGAGCTAGCCTCCCACACCACCATGCCACATGGCTAGCTCAGCAGAAGCAGGTACACCAGTACCTGAAAATCTCTTCTCTGTCCCTCCCCTTCCCCTTGATATTCCTCCCTTCAGTCCCCCCCCTACCTGCTGGTCATTGTCCAATACCCATGCTATTCTGCAGAGTAGCCCACCATAAAAGTACACAAAATGAGTCACCATATTTCTAATTGCTCATTTTGGGTTGCTCTTATGATGTGATACCGCAATAGCCACCTGGCAGATTTCAGTCTTGATAGTGAGGCCTGTCCTCTGTATCCTGCCCAAAATGTCCTTCAGGCTGGACAGGTGTTCCTTCCAACTGACACTGAAAATGACAATATCATCCAGATAAGCCACTTCATACTCTTCAGCACCATGTAACACCAGATTGACCAACCTTTGGAAGGTGGCAGTGGTGTTCATCATTCCAAAAGGCATTACCTGGAAATTGAATAATCCGTTTGGAGTGATGAAGGCTGATTTCTCCCTAGCTCTAGCAGTTAACTCCACCTGCCAATACCATTTCATCAAGTCAGTGGTGGTAAGCTATGTCGCTCCTCCCAATCTGTCAAGTACTTTGTCCATCCATGGCACTGGGTGGGTGTCAGATTTCGTGACTGGGTTGAGTCCATGATAGTCCATGCAGAAGTGAGCAGAGCCATCTAGCTGGGGAATAAGGACTATGGGTAAGGCAAAGGGACTGTAGGATTTCTGGATTACCAATAAATCCATCGTTTCTTCCATCTTTCCCCTAATGTCCTTTAGGATGGTCTCAGATAACCAGTAGGCTGTCTGTCAGATGGGTGCTTGTGTCTCTGTATCTATGTCATGTGTCACTAAAGGGGTACATCTGGACATGGCTGTAAACAAAGGAGCAAAGTTCTCTAAAACCTCCCTCACTTTCTGGGGCTAGTCCAGGGTCAACTGGGGCAACAGATTGATTGACTCCACAGATGACTTCTACTTGCCTTCCTCTAGCACATCCATGAGGGTCTTGTTCATCTCTCCCCTCCCCAGGACTGCACACTGCAAAAACCATGTCAGCTCTATTCCCATATGGCTTCATCCTGTTGACATTGTGCATCCAACAGGTATGTCTCCTGTCAGGCAGTTCTACAATACAGTTGGCATCATTAACCTGTCAGACTATGTTGCATAGTCCCACCCACTCAGCCTGCAGCTTGTCCTTCCAGACCCAAATTCAATCACTCAATCAAGCAATCAATCAATCTTTATTTTACCAGGCAAACATCACTGAGAGACATTCTCATTTACAAGATAGACCTGGGTGATCACATAGGACCACAGTGAAAAGAACAGATGAAATAATAATTTTACAGAGCAACAAACGAGATCATAAGGATCCAAATAAGGACATGATAGAACAGTAGTACAAGGCTCACTGCATGCATGATGTTCACCATATTTACATAATATATACAATACATGTATTGCAAACAAGGACATGGTAGAACAGTAGTACAAGGCTCACTGCATGCATAATATTCACAATATTTACATAATATATGCAATGCATATAAGAAGGTACAATGATGGGTGACTAAGCTAGGAAGTTAGCAAGAGACTTAAGACAGGAATTAAGACCATGACTTCCTGACCTACACTGTGCGAGTGAGCACTGGCTCTGTGGACATACCAGACCTTATGCTACTGCTGGGCAGCTGACAGGTTGCTTTGGGCCACCCCCATAAACTCCTTCAGCTTCTCCCTAAACTTTAGGACACAATCTACCATGGGAGTTCCCTGGGTGGTGTGCTTGCCTTCCCAGTCATCCAGGATCAAGTCTAGTGGCCCATGCACCCTACGTCCATATAAGAGTTAGAAGGGGGAGAGCCCTGCTGACTCTTGGGGCACCTCCTTGTATGAGAACAACAGGTGGGGAAGGTATTTCTCCCAGTTCCTCTCCTGCTGTTCATCAAACATTTAAAACATCGATTTTAGGGTACCGTTAAACCTTTCCACAAGCCCATTGGCTGATGGGTGATAGGGTGCTGTGCACCTCTGCACCACCCCACACTTCTCCCACAAACACTTTATCAGGTCTGACATAAAGGTAACCTCTTGATCAGTGATAACCTCCTGCAGAAACCTGACATGGGAGAAAATCCCTAGTAAGGTGTCTGCCACTTTGTCTGCCTAAGTGAGAAGAGGACGACTACCTCTGGGTATTGGGTGGCATTATCAACCACTATCAGGATAAACTTCTTCCTGGAGGAGCTTGGGGTACTCAAAGTTCCACAATATCCATTCCTACCCTCTGGAATGGTTCCTCCATAATGGGCAAGGGAATTAATGCATGCTTTGGTTTTATTACCTGCCTTCTGTGTTTGTTGGCATCAGTGACAAGACCTGCAATATTCCTTCACTTTTGGGTGAAGTTAGGCCAGTAGAAATTCTGAGCCAATCACTGTGTGGTCTGTGCAATACCCAGATATCCAGACATGGAGATGTCATGAGCAATCTTGAGCAACCACTCATGGTACCCCTAGGGAATGACAAGTTGTCCGCCCATCACCCCCTCATCCTCACGCCTGTGTATACAGCAGTCTATTGTCCCAGAATACTCTATGTCTTATGTCACCTCTTGGTGTCCCATCAGATTCTGCATTAGCCCCAAGCCTCTCCAAACTGGTGTCTCACCCCAGTCCAAGAGAATGCTAGCAAGTGGCAGTTTCCTCCTCCCCAGTGAATCCCATTTCCATTACAAACTGATTAGGTATAAGCCATTCAGGCCCAACCAAATCCCCTTTTACTAAGATAAGAGATGCCCCCATGTCCATTAACCCATGGATCTTTACCCCATTAACAATAACTGGGTGTATGTATTACCACATGTTTATAGGCATGCTTTCAGGGATACACAGTGCACCCATCTCTGTTCAAGCACCAATTTTTCCACTATGTATCTTTTTAGGACACTGTGTAGCAAGATGCTCTAGCTGTTCTGCAAACCAACAGTCATCATTTCTTTCATCAAAGAAATCCCTTTTTGCAACCTGGGGCTTCCCCCTTATTGTGGAGGTATTGAGGGTTTTAGTTGTACTGAAGGCACCTTATTCCCTTTCTGCACTGCCACACCCATTCCACTTCCTTTCAGAGCAGGTCTGCTCCTGGAATAGCAATCTGAAAGCTCAGCAGCTTGCTGTGTGGTTTTTGTATCTCGGTCTACCAGCCATGTTTTCATCTCTGCTGGGCAAGATCAAAAGAACTGCTCTACCAACATAACCTCCTCAATTTTTTCCACAGAATTTGCTCCCACTCCATTCCACCAGTGTTTCAAAAACTGACATTGCGTTGTGGTGAGTTCCTCATAGCTAATATCAGGGCTTCTTTTGGGCTTACAAAACTTAACCCTGTATGCTTCAGGAGTTAACTCATACTTTTTCAGCAAAGCAGTTTTAAGTTTCTTATAATTGCTACTGTCCTCATTATATATTTGGCATAAGGCATCATGCCCTTTACCAGTAAGTAGTGGCAATAGCTGGAAACTCCAGGACTCCCAGGGTATTTTGGCCTGGATACAGATGTTTTCAAACAACTTCAAAATGCATCCATATCCTCCTCCTCTTTAAAGTCAGCTATTTATTTTGAATTTAATTTATACCCCAGCCCTGGAGTTTCAGGTTCAACCCTGCCACTTTCCTGCTCGGGTGCTGGAGTTTGAAGCTTCAGCTGCTGCAGTTCAAACTCCTTTTCACATTGGCTTTCTTTTTCCTCTGCCTCTTTCTAAAGCTGCATCTCCAGTTCAAACCTCTTCTGCTTGAACTCCCACTGCTGTTCGGCGTCAAACTTTCTCTGTTCAAATTCTCTCTGCTGCTGGGCTTCAAACTTTTCCTGCTTGAATTCCAGCTCCAATTTCTTCAGCTCTAGCTGTAGATTGATCCTTTCTAACCCCAGTTCTGTAGTGACTTTCCCCTGCTGCTGTGGTTCTGGGTTCCCTCTGGTCTTGCTACCCTCCTTCCTGGGATTGGACTCTGCGATGGACCCTGACACCCCCACACCCAGGCTCTGGTCCTTTTCAGACACTGGCCATGACTTGAGGTCCTGGGCAACCTCTAGCTCATCAGCTTCCCCAAGATACTCAACGAGGTTCCTTTTGGTTTGTCCCTTGTATATGACCCCTCTTTCCTGACACAACTGCTTTAGGTGGTCTACCATGCATTCATTACAGTTGGAAATAATTTTCCTCCCTTACTATTACTACACTAGCTTACACCAAAAAAAAAAAAAAAAAGAAAATAGGAAGGGGACTTTATACTGTTACCAAATTAGTATTTTTTTTTTCAAATCTCTTCCTTGATTGTGTGTGGATTGTTTTCAGTTTCTCAGTCTGATACACTGGCCTCAAATCCAACTGTTATGCTTGTGCCACCATCTCTTGAATTTTGTATTTATTTGTTTGAGATTATCAGAAAGACCTTTGAGTGAAAGACTAATTTACAAAGGTTCCATGTCATACATAGAGAGCAGGAAAACAATACATGTTTTACAGGATGTTAGCATATAACAAAGATCATGCACAGTAATGGAAAAAACATTTTTTTCCTTTTCTACACATGGTGGTACATTTGTTTTAGAGGGTAAGCTACCCTTCTAGGGTAGGTATGATTTAACACAAGAGTTGCACAGCCATAGCAAAGCAGAGAGTTACTGAGGAGGCTGCTTGTCAAAGGAACTTTTGACGGATGGGCAATTATGCTATGGGGGTCAGAGACATTGGGGGGTCAACAGTGGGGGTCAGGTACAGTCACATAGGTTTGAGGCTTGTAGGTGATTTCTTAGTCTGGTTTTGAAAGGGCCGAGCCTGATTTTGCTGGGGAGGGCATTCATCCAGGAAGGGGCTTTGTAGCAGAAAGTTCACTGGAATTGGGCGGTCCGTCCATGTGGTACCCTTAGCAGCTGTTTGTTCAAACTGTGAGTTGTTCTGCCAGGTGATGTTGTGAGGATAATTTGGCTTAAGGCAAGGGGGTGAGGCCAAAGACAGTATTTTTGGTCATCAGGCAGGTGTGATACCTAATTCTATTGTCAAGGTTTAGCCAGTTTACTGTGCTGTAGAGGGAGCATGTTTGTGTGAGGTGGTCACATCCTAAGATGAGCCAGCAGGCTTTGTTAAGCACCAGCCAAAGATGATTTAGGGCTGTGGAGGCTGCTGCATTGTAGACGAGGATGCCGCATTCCAGCAGGGAAAGGATAGAGGATAGAGGAGTTTATGGTGAGTTACAGTGCTTCAGGGGTGAGGCAGTGTTAGTAACGGTAGAGAACTCCTAATCTGGAGCTAAGGGCTTTAGATCGGTGTTGGATATGCAGGTTAAAGTTGAGGGCAGGGTCAAGTGTGATCCTTAGGTATTTAAAGCTGCTTACTTGTTCTAGGGGTGTCAGTTTAGAGGTGAGAAACTTGGGGCAGTGGTTTTTGAGAGGGTTCTGTAGATGAGAGAAAATCATGACTTTTGTTTTATTGTAATTTATTTTATGACATTGGGTGGTAGGCAATTGTTCAATTTCTTGGAATTACTGTTGGAGAGTTTCATGGAGTTTGAAGGGTGCCAGGTCAGAGGCGTATGGGATTTCATCATCTGTGTACAATAGCAGATTGCCAGTACAGGCAGATGGAAGGGAGTTAAGGTATAGACTGAAGAGTAAGGGGCCCAGTATGGAGCCTTGTGGGACACTGGAGCAGATAGTGAGACTGGGGGATAGGACAGTGCCAACCTTGACCCTCTGCATTCTATCTGAGAGGTAGCTGGTAAACCAGTTCATAGCATCCTTGGAGATGCCTGTGTAGGCCAGAGTCTTTAGTAGGAGGGCGTGTTGACAGTGCTGAATGCCTTGGATAGGTCAATGAAGATGGCCCCAGACAGGTGGCCATGGTCCAAGGCAGAGAGTAAGTGGGAGGTAAATTCAAGAAGGGGTGTGGTTTTACTATGACCTTTTCGGAAGCCATGTTGCTGAGTGGTTAGAAGGTGATATTTATTAAGGTGATCTGTAAGCTGGTCAGCAACTACATGTTCTAGTGCTTTAGATGGGGGGTAGAATGGAGATGGGGTGATAGTTGTCGGATGAGGTGCGGTCCCAATTTTTGTGTATGGGCGTGATGTAGGCCGATTTCCAGAGGGTGGGAAAATCCCTTGATAGAGGGGGCAGTTTAGTATGTGAGTGAGGGGTGCTAGGACTTCCTGGAGGATAAGGTGGAGAAGTCTCAGGTCCAGGGAGTCGTGGCTAAAGTGATGGTGGATAATGGCCTTGGTAAGATAGGGTTTTGCTGTTGCAGGGGTGAGGGCTTGTAGATAGAAATGCAGAGCAAGGGGAGTCGGGGGGGTTGGCCAGCAGGGGGTCAAAGAAGTTTGGGGGGAGTACTTGGGAGAGATCAGTGAAGGCTGAGTTTAGGGCTGAGGTGATACTGAGGGGGTCAGTAGAGAGGTTACCCCCAATTAGTATTTGGTCAGATGGCAGGTTAGTGGTTTTGCCACAGAACTCCTTAATGTTTTCACAGAATTTGCACCCAGAGCCCCAGGTGGAGGTTAAGGTAGCTTTGTAGTAGTCTGCTTTGGCAGAGCATATGGCCCAGGTGCATTTGTTTCTGGCTTCCCTATACCGTTGCCTGTCCCAAGGTCACTGGGTCTCATTTGCTAGGTGCCATAGGTCATCGCGCTGTCAGAGGAGGCCTAGGAGGTGGTCCAAGAACCAGGGAGCATGGTTTTCCTTGATCATAGTTTTGGTAGGGGGTACGAACATGTCGCATGCCATATTGAAAGTGGCGATGAATAGGTCAAGGGCTCGGTCTGGGTTGAGGGTGTTAGTTAGGGGAGTCCAGTCCCAGCCTCTGAGGTGGGCCTTGAGTTGAGCTAGTTTCCCAGGCCTAAGTTTGCACTTGGAGATAATTTTAGGAGGGGCTTTGCAGGAAGTTCCAGACCAGCTGCAGATGACCAGATAGTGGTCACTTAACGCGCCAGGGAGGACTTGGATACCGGTAATTCTATGGGGACAGTTAGTGAATACTAGGCCTAGTAGGGAGGTTGTCCCCATGCGAGTGTTCACACGGGTAGGGGTTTTGATGACTTGTGTGAGAACGAGGGCGGCCACCTCATTAATGAACGGGGTGGCTGTCTTGGCCAGCCAGTTAATGTTAAAGTCCCCCAGGAGAATGTTTTCATGCTTCGGGGGTAGGGTAGTGAGATAGGACATGATGGCTTGGAAGGCTGGTTTCTGGTCTTGGGGTGGGACATAGGCAGTGGTGAGGAGGAGAGGGGTGGCAGACTTTTCTAGTGCTAATGTTATGGTGAATCACAACATCAAGCTACCAGATCTGTCGGATCCCACCACTGAACACCAGATCTGTCACAAACCCACTCCTGAGGGTCAGGTCACTGAGCTCACTATGTCCACCCCAACTGCAATCTGTGACAGGCAGGGGAAAAAAAGGAAAACCCTCCACGTGTTCTTTTAGAGAGCTCATTGAATTCACACCCACCACATGATCCCAGGGCTTCCTCTCTATACACTCTAGATAAGGTACAATATCAGTCTCGATTCTTGTAGCCAAATATGAACCCTTCTTGGTTGTTACACAAATATGGAAGTTCCAGGCATCACACTCTCTTCAGGGTAGTAGTCCTCTCCTGATTTTGTCTTCTCTAATGGCACATACAACCTGGTTCAATTTGGTATTCTCCCTGTCTTCATCCAGACATCCCTCACAGACCCTTGCTTGATTGGTTGCTTATGAAGGCACCCCTTAGCAATAAAATTTTGTCACAGACTATCAATAATTGTTCCACAATTCAGACAATTTAACAATCTCTCTCTGGCAGGTCTTTTAAAAACAAATATTTTTACTAAAATAAGAATCATACAGTTACAACTTAGAGATGCTCTAATTTGGTCACAGTATAACAGAAATAAAAGTGGAAAATATACATGAAAAACATGCTAAAATTGTTATCTAAAGTCTACCTTAAGTTCCTAGTAGGCTGAAGTCCAAAGAAAGTAAATGAAAGATTCAGTTTCCTTTGTACTGACAGTCTTGCTTCTTGTATATCTGGTGAAGAGTGTCCCTTGTAGATGCTCAAGCAAACAAAATAAGATGATAGCCCCACATTTTCTGCTCTTGATATAGTGAGTCAAAAAAAAAACTGGTTTGGTCATAACTTTGAGCCAGTAGATGCTGCTCTTGCATTTTCCCCACAACCCAATTGTCCAGACTGCCTTGTGATGTCACTCTGTCTTACTTGTAATAACTTTGACAACAGCTTGTCAAGACTGATTTTCAAGCATTCAGCATTGCTGTGAAAAATTGTCATCTCCTGACTTTTATTACCTCTGCTTCCCTCAGTTAAGTTAACCAGGGAAATACCATTTGATAGTGGACTCTAGGTTTCCTTTTAATCAGCTTGTTCTACAGTAAGTTCATAAAGGGATGGCAAACATTTTTGCAAGACAGTTCTCTCCTTTCAAGTGTCTAGTTTATTACAAGCAAATGGATTTTGGCATATCCTTGCTGAGCAGCAGCCCTTGAAATAATTCAGCTTCTTGCATAGCATGCTTCCCCCTCAGGTCAGAGGAAGGTTGCACATTTTAAAAATCTAGTTCCTCTATGTGCCCCTGTCATCCATTTTCCTTGTGGCATTTTAAACATGCACAAGATATAACAGATTATAATGCCATATATCTGTACATCGGACTGACAGAGACATTGCTCACAACATAATTTACTTTAGATATTGTTTACGGTCCAACATTTCATTCATACCTGCCAGGTTGACAGCACTCAGCCTATAGATCCAAAACGATTCTCTTTTCAACAAGGGATTTTGTCTGTCCCCAAATTTCACATACTATCTCCATGCATTTGAACTCTTCTGTTTTACCATGGTGCCTTTCTTCAAAGTGCCTCCCCACTGATTTCATAGTGTTTTCCTTGATAATCAAGTGAATGTGTTCTTGGATCCTTGATTTGAATGATCTCACTGTTTTACCAACATAGCCTAGACCACACGTGCACCACAAGAGGTACTCCATGAATGTGGTGTCACACAAACATAGTTCTTTGACTTTGGTGTCAAAGTTTTTCTGGAATGGTGCCATATCTCTCCCCGTCTTCACATACTGACAGATGTGGCATCTAGTAAATTTATAGTTCCCTGCTGGTCTTACAGGCAACAATGCAGTCTTCATTTTTGTTGTGCTCTTGTTTTGACTCCTGGCAACATTGTCCCAAATACTAAGGGCCTTTCTAAAGGTAATCCAAGATGAAGCAAGCACTGCTACTCCCACTTTAATATCTCCCAGGAGTACTAGCCCGTGTTTTTATATTATATTTCCAATGGAGCTTGCTAGTGGGTCGAATTCAGTTGAAAAGATTATTGGGCCACATTCACATTTTTTTCTGTCAGTTTTTTGTTATTAAGCAATTCTCTTTGCCTCCAGTGTTTAACATTGTCATATCAGTGTTCAACTAAATGTTTACTGTACCCCCTCTGTGTCAATCATTTCCCAATCTCTGTAGACTGTTTTTAGAATTCCCCTTCCGATGAACAGTTTCTGCATATATGCAGTATTTGGCTATGGGGTAGAGAATCTTTGAGAATTTTGGGCTGAGTACTTTCATATCTTAATACAGTGATAGTTGCTGTCTCCTTTCTGTAGCCTTTAGTGCTGATCTTATGCATTGCTGTATCCACAAGCAGTGTAATGTCAAGAAAGTTAATGCACTCATTCCCTATCCTGTTCATAAAGATTAGATTAAGATCATTAGTATTTAGCCACTCCACAAAAGTCCTAGCTGTTTCCTAATTTCCTCTACAAATACAAAAATAGTCATCAATATATCTGAACCACTTAACAATATAGTTAAAAATGAATTCATAACAGAATTTAGGATTGTGTTTAGTTCCTAGTATCCTAGGAATAAGTTAGCATAAGAGGGGGCCATTACAGTCACCAATGCAGTTCCAAGTGTCTGGAGGAAGAAGTCACTGTTAAACAAGTCTGTCACTGAACCCGGGTGGATGGTGTGGTAGCAGGTGAGGCATGGGTGCCTTTGCCCTTGGCGCCACAGGGTTGGCACACAACTTGTTTTCTTCTAATAGCTGATGTCTGCAGTGTCTCCATGGATTTAAGCAGAAACTGAACATGTTTCTTTTCGCAACATTTTTTCTTCTAGAAGAGTAATATTTTAGACTGTATTCAAAGATTTTTCTAAACTCTTTAAAACAAAGAAAATTACATAACAATGCAAAAACAAATTAGAAATTAAGTAAATTAGCAAATAAATAGATACCACATCTATTTAACTCAGGTTGCCAGAACATCGGTTTAAGCTGAGAATTTTTTAATATAACATGGCATAACATCACATGACATGAAGGGAAGAACAACCTCCACTGAAATTACTTTGAAACATTGAAAAGTGAGAGAATTAAGATGATGCCACACCAGGTGGCTGTCAGAAAGTGGGGTGAGTGTTGCTGCAAGATTTTTTAAGAATTTGTTCAGTGTTTTATGAGGCTCTTTTTGTTTAGAATGGTTTCTCACTTTGGGCTATATTTGTTTTGAGGGAATCTGTGTACATTTGTGTGACCTGCTGTTTTTGCACCTTATTGATTATTGAGTAACAAGCAATCAGGAGTAGGGTTAATAGCACAGTTAGGGAAAGTCAGTTACAGGTCAAGGAGTTAGATTTTTTTTATTTTTAGCTAGGTGTCAGAGCAGGGGTTTGAGAACTTGGAGCCTTTTAATAGAATGCTGGTGTTACTTCCACATTATACAGTGCTCCATGCCGGTGAAAAGCTATCATCTGTGACCTGCCATCACTGCCTCTTGATGGGAGCAAGAGTTTACCTGGTGTATAGCCACTGTTGTGCATGCCAGGTGAGAGACAGCAAAATAGGAATAGCCCCAGCACCACACAGGGAAGTACAGTCCAGCATCTAGGAGCCAGATGTGCATTTCTATGGAGTTTGCCTTTGAAATGCTAATGGGAATATCTGGAGACTGGAGAACCTTGGTCTGGAGCCTCATATTTTAAGCTTGGACTTCCGTTTCATTTTAGCCAAAATGTTTTGTTTGTTATATGGATTCCTGAATGATGTTATGGCCACTGCTTCATGGTTGCAGTTTTAACAGGTGACAGACTGCATCCACTGTCAGCATCTTCTGGAGCCTCCTGAGGATCAGGGTTTTTTGCACGCAGCAGACAGCCTTCTTGGGAGCTGGACCACATGCAGTTCTCAAAAACTTTTCTACAAGGACAAACAGATGATTTAATTTTTAGCATCAGCTGCTGCTCTGTGGGGGAGTTCTGTACTTGTTAATTATGCCCCAATGTGCTGGCTCAAGTGATAAAATAATAGCCAGGGTAATGGTTCTAGGGAGAAAAATATCAACTTACCTATTAATTTTATATGTCAGCTCAGCCTTGGCCTTTTTGTTTCTTCCTTCTGCCTGGGATTTTCTCATCGAGTCGTCAGACTATTTAGACTTGCACCCACCAGCTTTCACAACAAAATCTTCTTGTTAGGGTCTTCCCCACATGCCTGGTGGCACTTGGCATTGGATGGGGGTCTTGAAGAACTGTGACCAACTGGGCTAGCAAATTTTGTCTCCTGGGCTCCTGTGTTTGTCTGGAGGTGCGGGGCGGAGGGGGACTGAGTATCAGGCATGCCAGCTATAATGGAGTCATCAACTTCAGAAAAATATTACTCCAGCCAATTACGGCTACAGCTCAGGACAATTGCAACTAACTGCAACTGCCTTTAATTGTGGCTCATGATTCTGATACCTGACGGCAGCTCCAGGATCAATACAGGCTAAACTATACAAGGCAAGAGAACTAATTGTAATGGTAAGCATAGTACAATTGTCCAATTTAAACACTAAATCAAAGGAGCTCAGAAAGTGTGGCCCAACTTCCTGTATTTCTTGGGGCACACACTTCAGAACTTGACAGAGACTTCAGCCAACACTTTGACACCCATATTCATTGGCGCTCTGATGGGGGGGCTGGGGGTCTTGTATTTGATGGACAGGAACATCCAGAGAGAGCAGGAGGGGTTTCCTTGTATTTGGAAAATGGGAACAGAGGGTGGGGGTAGAACAGCGTACAGAGGGAAGGAGAGGGAGGGTTTTTTTATTTGGTTGACTCCCATACTCATTGGGACACTGAAGGGGTGGCATCTCATCTTGGGATGACCTGCTACTGACTGATAGACTGGCATGAGTAGTTGAGCCTCCACACCTCCCAGAGGAAATCTGAACAGTCAGCTACCAGGATGAAAACAGAGGGCAGGGGTGGAACAACACACTGAGAAAGCACTAGGGTTTTTCTTATATTTGGCAGAATGGAATGGAGGGCTGAGGTGGGACAGCACACGGAGGGAAGGAGTGTTAGGTTTTGTTTGGGGGTGGGGACAACCAAACCAAAATTAACATCAGCCAGGTTGCTCAGGACATTGCTCCGATGCTTGCTGGATGGTGTCCTGCAGATGAAAAGAAAAAGCCACCATATAATTGGTTTGACTTTTTCTTTTCAACTAGACAAAGTTTCGGCCCAGTAAACCAGAATAGTGTCATGATCAGCCTGGCAGATGATTGGTGTGACACCAATGAGCTCTTTGTAGACCAGTCTGCATTGGACAGACAGTGTCACAACCTTCAAAAGTCACTTATAGCAAGATGTTCACTGCACATGCATGCACGACAAACTTAAAAATGGACAATTCACTGTCTCAAAAAAAATGCTCCTGAAACAAAATGAAGTGTACAAGTATGGTTTGTTGGTGGGCTAGCTGAAACAATAGCACAAGCAATCACTCCAGCGCTGTCTCTTCAAACTCAAAAAGCTCTTCCTCAGGGACTGGAGTCTTGTTACGATAGTCATCAATTTAAATCAATAACTTTAAGACACAGAATCCCTCACTTATTTATAAGTTAAACATATATACAGAGTCAGTAATTACAATTCATAAAAATTCAACAAGTGTATAACACCCCAAAGTGTTATCACAGTGAAAATTAAAAAGCATATAAAAATCACATGCATGTATCAATAAAGGAAGAGGGAATAAAGGGAAAAAGGGAAGGAAAAGAAAGTGGAATCGGTATGTAGGGTGTGATGGGGAAGGAGGGGAAGTGTGAGTGGGTAAGTCAGAGTGTGTATGTAGAGAGTGATAGGTGAGTGTGAAAGGTTGGAAGAAGAAAGGGTCTGCCTGTTATTTAAGCATTTGCTTTTCAGAGTACTCAGCATTAGCTAAGACTCGGCATCTGAAAGTGAAAGTTTACTAGTGTCCTGATTTATAACTGCAACACAGCCGTTCATTAAGAGATGCAGGCAAAAATCATGTCCATTCCTTATTTCACAGGCTCTCACTTCTAGTTTCTAAATGTTTTAGAGAAGCAAAGCACCTTTCTATATATCAGACTGTGTTACCAAGCACTTTAACTTTTCAGCATCTCGAGGGGGGGAGAGAGAGCGAGAAAGAGCTCTACTTAAGCGTAACCAAACAACTCTCTCTCTCTCAGTACATATATAGTTAAACTTCTGCAGGGGAATTTCTGACAGAAAGGGTACTGTTCTTACTATATACATTTTATCCACTTCAAGAGTGAACTGCAAGGACTAAAGCTGGAATGGCGGCTGAGGGAAAAAATTATCACCTCTCAGCATTTTACTGAGACAGAGAGAGAAAACAGGGTGGAGCGAATGTGGTCCTTTTTTTTAAAAGACTCCTGTCTCTTTCTCCAGACATCTCATTTTCTCCAAAACTGGGAACTCCATGAAGGGCAAATAACAGCTCAATTAAACATGCATGCTGCTCTGTTCCCAGTGGTAGTTTATTTACTCGGGAGTTTAATGCACCCGGTTAGCTGGGTATGATTTGCTTTCCTGCAGCAAGCTGGCTATTTTTTTAACAGCTAAAAGCAAGTGACCAGGATTCTTTTAACTCAATAGGGGGACAAAGAGAGGGTTTTCTGAGTAGTGGCACATTAGAAGGAAATGCCGTACATTTATAGAACAGCCCTGCTTGAAGGCTGCTTAATTTTACATTTTACATTATCTGAGCATCGGGTAATGGAAACTATACCCTTCTTTCAAATCAAGGCATCAAATCAAAGCAGCAAGAACTTCTAAAAGCTTCTCACAGTGGCTTTTGTTTCTTTTATTTTTTTTTGTAGAGCCACTGGACTAAAGGAGAGCAGGGAAAGAGGCAGAAATAAGGAAGGGTTACCATTCCTTTATTGTATTGCCTGAATTATTATGTTTATTCCGCTGTACATGCACACTTGTACCTTCTTCTCCAAGCCTATCAATACAGTGCAGATCTAAAGGGGGGAGTTAGGAATATCAGAGCCCCTAATCATGATAGGGTGTACCCTGTCACATTCATCCCTTGTCCCGCTCTTGAGTTATGGTACTACATGTGCTATCCTCCAGTCCAGTGGTACACATCCTGACTCCAGTGAGGTGCTGTGCAGATCTGCCAGCGACTCCGTCAACACCTCCGCTATCTCCTTCAGCACCCTGGGGTGGATACCATCCAGCCCTGGTGCCTTGTGAACCTTCAGTGCCCCTCAGTCCTCTAGGACTCTACTTGCCTCAGTTCTTCCATCTGTCGCCTCCCTCCTCCTGTCCCCACCCTCCCAGCCCGTGGTGGTAGCGGTCCCCTTTTTTCCATGAACACTAAGCAAAAGTATTCATTCAGTGGTTCTGCCTGCTTCTCCCCCTTTTCTGTTCACTTTCCACCCTTTTTGTCCTCACTATTGTCTCCTTGCACTTCCTTGAATTCTGATGTATTTGAAAAAGTCTTTCTCCACCCCTTAATTCCCCTTGCTAATCTCAGCTCCCTCTGGGCCCTGGTTTCTCTCACTTTTCTGGTCACGTCCATGGACCATCTTGCATATTCCTCCCTGTCCACTTCCTTCCACATCCTCCTATACCTCTGATGCACCACTTGTTTTGCCATCACCACCTTCACAACCTCGTTGTTCAACCAGCATGGTTTACTTGCTCTGATCCTCTTAGTCTGTGTCTTGGTGTAGGCTTCTGTTGCCTCTGTAATCCCCCAATTAATAATATCCCATTTCTGCTCCGCATTCATCTCCTGCCTTATGTCCTACAGTTTCCCTTTCAGTACTTCCTACATTCTCACAAAGTCTGCCACCCTGAAGTTTACCACCATAGTAACAGATTTCTCTGGCTCCCCACACATCGTGATATTAAAACACACTGTTTGGTGATTGCTGTCAGCAAGTGGATCCTCCGCCTTTATTTCCCTTACAGCCTCCCTATTCGACAATACCAGATCTAAAGTGTTCTTTAGCCTAGTAGGTACACTAACCAACTGTGTCAGGAAACCCTCCTGGTTCACGTCTAGAAGCACTTGTTCCTAACACTGGAGGTGACCAGAATGCTCCAGTCAACCCCTGTCAAGTTGAAATCTCTCATGATGACCACCTTCCCTTTTCTACATACCTTTTTGATTTGTCCCACTAAATCCCTGTCAAGCGCCTCAGACTGGGACGGTGGCCTTTATACCACCCCAAACCTCAGTTTCCTACCCTTTGAGTCTAGGAGCTGCAGTCAGATTGTCTCTGTTCTTCTTTCTTCCCCCCTCATCCCTTGTGAATTTGATCCCGTCCCTCACATAGACTGCCACCCCACCCTCCTCCCTCCCTCCTTATGGTCCTTCCTGTATAACTTGTATCCTGAGATTGCCAGATCCCAGTCCCAGTCCCAGTGCTCAGTTGCCCACATTTCTGTGACAGCTGCACTATCCGCCCTCCACACTGCAAAGAGTGGCTGTAGCTTAGCTGATTTGTTTCCTAAGCTTCTTGCATTCATTGAGACCATCCTCCATCCTGCCCCCTTCCCTTCACTGGCCTCTATCTCCTCCCTTCTACTCCCTCCTTTTCTGGCAGCCCTGAGTCCTTCTCTGCTAGCCTGGGGGCTAGGCTGTGACTCTACTCCATTGGATCCCTGTCTACCTGCTGTCCACTTGCCACCCCCCATCTAGTTTAAATCAAACTTTGTCACAATATGCCTCCCCAGTCTTTGCTTTAATACCTCCTTCCCTTCTCCACTCAGGTACAGCCTATCCCTTGCAAACAGACTGTTATCATCCCAGGCACTGCCCCAGCCACCCACAACCCCATACCCCTTAGTTCGACACCATTTTACCAACCACGTATTCAACTGCCTAATCCTTTCCTTTCTCACTGTGCTTACGCAGGGTACTGGGAGCACCTCAGAGAAGGCCACAGACTCCCCAGTCTCCTTCCACAACTTTCCCGCTTCCTCAGTCCTGTCCCTTGTTACCTCCACTGTTTCCCCCACTAGGCCATTTGTCCCCACATGTACTATAATTTATGGTTTCCTCTTACCCCTCTTTATGCACCTTAGGATTGCCTGTCCTGCCTTGTCTGTCTTTAATCCTGGCATGGACTCCACCCATATCCAACTGTGCCTCGCCCCCTTGCTGCCCCATCTGATCCCCTTGTGTATGGAGTCCCCCAATACCAGTATACTCCCCCTCCTCTTTCCTTGTGCCTGTCATCACACCCCCCCCAGGTTCTCATTTCTGGGGCCACTCAAGATGGTGTTTTTACCATGTGCCCCAGTGTCTTTTCCCCTGCCTCTCTCAATTGAGACCCTCCCCCTCCTCCAGTTTGGCTGCCTGCCTCCCTCTCCCTCCTCACCTTTCTGAGTATTATCCCTCCACCTGCCACACCTTGCTCAGTCTCTCCACTAGTAATGCCCTTCACTCCCTCCTGTTTGTGAGTGCAATCCCTTGTGCAATCTCCTCCTGCATCTTCTTTCCATGTGTTGCTAGTAAAGCAAACATGTTCCCTACCCTCTTTGCTCTACTATGTGTTCTCTCCTCCTTTCTGCCTCCTGCTGCTCCTCTTTTTCTAGGTCCTACTATAGTCCACCCTACATCAACTGGCTTCCTGGCTAGTTTGACTCTCCCCAACCCCTCCCTTGACCCACTGTTTCTTCTCTTTGGTGCACCTACAATAAACTCAGATGTCAGCCCTCCTACCAACGCAGTCCTCCCCTCATCCCTCAACCTTCCCAGCTCCCTGCCAAGCCACTGCACCTCTTCCTAGAGCTTTCTTAGCCTATGGCATATCCGGCATACTCCCAGCCTCCACAGTATGTTCATCCTCATTGCTGCCCCACAACCACTGTACCCTACAATCCTACCCATGGCCCACACTACCTATACAGCCTCTCCACAGTTATTCTCTCTAAAGCAAGTAGAATTAACTAATCTTAGCCCGGTCTCTTACCTAAATTTTAATCCCAAATGCCCTTGCACACAGCATAAGACAGCCAACTACAGTACTAATTGGAAACCACAATCCTACTCATAAGGACTATGGACTTACTCATAAGTTATATATATTTATAGATCTTTAATAATTAGTTCATATGGCTGTTCCATGTTTCCTCCTTCCTGACCTGCTCTGAGGGCTCAGGTCAGTTTGCAGCTCCACAAACTCCTCTCTCACAGCATTCAAACCCAATCCCCTGTGGTATTTCAACATTTGTCTGGGAATGCCCTGTGCAGTCACTCCAGCCACAGACACTTTTACAGTCACTCCAGCCACAGAAACCTTTACGCTAAATTCCTCTTTAAGCTGCATTAAAAAAAGTAAAACAATATCAAAACTTACAAAAATCCTTTACACATTAACTCCCTCAACAGCAAGTAGAATTAACTAACCCTTCTCTCCAGTAGTTTAAAAAACAATGGAAAAATTTACAGAGATCTTCTCCACAGCAAGTAAGCTTAACAACTCCTTCTCTCCTACAGTTTGATGACTCACTCAGAGTTTAAAGACAATGTGGGTGGGCAAGTCTGGGCATGCCCTGTGTGGTCACTCTACCCACAGAATCATTTACAGTCATTCCAGCCACAGAAACCTTTAAGCTGAATTCCACTTTAAGCTAAATTAAAAAAAAAGTAAAACAATATCAAAAATTACAGAGATCTTCTCCACAGCAAGCAGGCTTAACCACTCCTTCTCGCCTGCAGTTTGATGACGCGCTCAGAATTTAAAGGCTTTGTGGGTGGGCAAGTCTGGCCATGCCCTGTGCAGTCACTCTAGCCACAGAAACTTTTACAGTCACTCTAGCCACAGAAAGCTTTAAGCTAAATTCCACTTTAAGCTAAATTAAAAAAGTCAAACAATATCAAAACTTTCAAAAATCCTCTACTCATTAACTCCCTCAACTGCAAGTAGAATTAACTAACCCTTCTCTCCTGTAGTTTAAAAAAACAATATCAAAACTTACAGAGATCTTCTACACAGCAAGCAGGCTTAACCACTCCTTCTCTCCACAAAATCCTCTACACATTAACTCCCACAACAGTAAATAAAATTAACTAACCCTTCTCTCCTGTAGTTTAAAAAACAATAGCAAAACCTATAGAGATCTCCACAGCAAGCCAGCGTAACCACTCCTTCTCTCCACAAAACACTAATGCATTGAAAATTGAGGGGTTTGATGTTATTGGTTTTGGTTTAGCACAGGGCAAAGATTTAACACTTGCACCTTTTTTTCACGGGTGGTTGAGACTAATAGGGAATTAAGTAATGCCAAATGTATTATGAAACAAGGATTACTACATAGAGTGTGCAGTAATCCTTGGACAGGGGAGGCTGTGGAACAGCTGATGGTTCCCCAACAGTATAGAAGGCAACTACTTGAATTATCCCATGATATGCCTCTGAGAGACCATACACTTACTCGCCTTCTTTACCATTTTATTTGGCCTGACATTCACGACCAAGTGGCTGAATATTGTCAGAGTTGACCAGAATGCCAGATGATAGCCAAAGTAGGACAGAAAGATAAGGTGTCTTTACAGCCAATGCCCTTGATTACTACCCCATTTGAGTGGATAGCAATGGATATTTCTGGACCGCTCCCTAAGAGTGGTAAGGGTAATAAATTCATCCTGGTCATCTGTGATTATACCACAAAATACCATGAGGCAATACCTTTATATAACATCACAGCCACAAAAATGGCAGAAGAGCTGGTCAAAGTCTTCAGGAGGATGGGCATACTGAAGGAAATACTGACAGACAGATGCAGCAATTTTTGTTCTGTGTTGTTGAAACACCTGTACCAGACCCTAGGTATAGGAGTGATACATACCTCACCCTATCACCCACAGACAGATGGGCTGGTCAAGCATTTCAATCAGATGCTGAAAAAAATGTTGCAAAAGTTTGTTCAGGATGAAGGCACTAAGTGAGACACTTATCTACCCTGCCTAATATTCGCCTACAAAGAGATTCACCAGGCTTCTACTGGATTTTCCCCATTTAAGTTACTCCATAGGCATAATCCCAAGGGCCCCTAGATATTATTAAAGAACATTGGGAGGATGGAAAGGAGAGAAAGGCACCATCCCCTTAGAGTACCACACACAGCTATGTCAGAGGCTGAAGAGGTATATCCCTGTGGCCCATCAACAAAACCAAAGTAAGCAGAAAACTCAGAAAGAAAGATATGACAAAGATACTGGGCATAAGGAATGTCTATCAGGTGACAAGGTCCTGCTATCATTACCATCACTGGACAATAAATTACTCATGAAGTGGCAAGGTCTGTATGTGGTAAATAAAAGAACAGGTCCTGTCACATATGAAATTGAATTGCCCAATAGAAAACATAAGAGACGCATATACCATGTAAACCTCCTAAAAGATGGGTTGAATGATCTAACCCAATGTGTGGTTATGTATACCTTGAGCAGCCAGATAGTGAACTGGAGACAGTCTATCAATGACTGGAGAGTACAAGAGAACTAAGCAATCTCAAAATTAACCCTGGGCTAATGCCACAACAATGGGCTGAGTTAAACCTTCAGGGATGCTTTCACAGGGACTCCTGGGACAGCTAAAGATGTGGAGCACCATATCTCCCTCACTCAGGATGTTCCCATCAGGCAGAAGGCATATAGCCTGCCAGAAAGGCTTCAGGAAGAGGCAATGCAGGAAATCAGAAAAATGCAGAAGTGAAGCATTATAGAACCCTCTTATAGTGAATGGAGTTTTCCAGTGGCAGTTGTGGGGAAAAAAGGAAGGAGGTGTGAGGATCTGTCTAGACTTTTGGCAGTAGAATGCTATATCCAAATTCAACGGTTATCCTATGCCATGCATAGATAACATCCTGGATCATTTGGAAAATGCACAATACATAAGTACCTTGGATCTTACAAAAATATACTGGCAAATCCCATTGGAACAAGCCGCCAGAGAAAAGACAGTGTTTAGCACCCCTTAGGCCTTTTTCAGTACATCACTTTGACTTTTGAATTGCATGGTACCCCTGCTACACTTCAGAGATTGATGGATCAGATTCTTACCCCCATGCGACCTACAGTGCTGCTTATCTAGATGATGTAGTGATTTTTAGCCCTTCCTGGGATGACCATGTATGTCATCTTTCCCTGGTACTGGCAGCCATAACTGATGCTGGATTAACGATTAACCCAGCCAAATGTACCTTAGCCATGCAAGAGACTAAATATTTAGACTTCCAAATTGTAAAAGGAAAGCTGAGACCAGATGTGGGCAAAGTTGATGCAGTGGCTAACAGTCCCAGACCTGTCACTAAGTAAGACGCCAGATCCTTTCTTGGGTTAGCTACCTATTATAAACAGTTTGTACTGAACTTTTCCAGTATAGCAGGCCCCCTAACGGATCTGATCAAAAACATAAACCCAATGTAGTGCAATGGACTGCTGATTGTGAGGATGCATTCTGTATTGTAGAAGCCAGATTATGTTCTTCTCCTATTCTTTGAAGTCCTGATTTCACACTGCCTTTTATTGTACAAACAACCACATTTAATTATTGCATAGGGGCAGTATTGACTCAAATCATGGAAGGGGAAGAACATCCAATTATTTACATCAGCAGGAAGTTACATGAAAGAAAAACCTGCTATTCCACTATAGAAAAGGAATGTTTGGCCATCAGATGGGTCATAGAAGCCTTATGCTTCTATCTCTGGGGGTGTGGAATTTGAATTGTGGACAGACTATAACCCACCTTGTTGGCTTCAAGTTATGAAAGATAAGAATCCATGGATGATGAGGTAGTATCTTTCATTGCAGACTTATCTTTTTACTTTCAAGCATCGTTCAGGAGCATCACACTGTAACTTGATTATATGTCCAGATATGGGACATATACAGAACAGCACGTGTCAACAGACCTTGGGGAAACTAAGAAAATGTGGAAAAATGTGTTCTTCCATGTATTGCTAAAAACATATTGAGGAACCACAAGGTGGAGCCTTAGGAGAGGGTGGGCTATGGCTCCAGCTCTCCCAGGAAGAGATCTGATGATAGGGTAGTATGGTAGCAGAAGCATAGAATGTCATGGTGGTATAAAACCCATCTGGTTTTGTCTTAGGAGTGGAGAAGTATGTGAAAGGGTCTGAGATCAGGAATACCAAGGGTTTTCTACAGGGTCTTTTTCCCTCTTATTCGTTTGTCCCAAGTCTGTTGCAACAGCATTCCATGTGTTTCTCTGATTCTGTTTTCCTTCCTTCTATCTATTTCTCTTTGTGGTCCAGCCACCCACCTCTCTTCTCTTTCAAGCCCTATTCTTACAGTGTTCCTGCATCTAAGATGCTCCCCTTTTTTCCCATAAACAGGAGTGTAAAACATATAACATGTATAAAATAAAACATTTAACATATGCTGCAGGTGCTAGTATAGCTTGTTCCCCCTGTTACTAGAGTGTCCTGTTTAGTGTTTGTTAGCTACATGTTACAATGTGATTCCGCTGCACTTAAGCCTCATTGTGTGCCCTAGCTGGACAAGTTTACTCCCCTGCCAAGAAGCAGGTGTATCTTGTACAATGTGTTTCTCTCAACCTTGCATTGCACTTTGGCGTTCATTTATACGTTGCTCTGTATACTGTCTTCCCTAAATCACCTTCCCCCCAGGACGCATCTGGAATCGAGCGCTACACCACTCAGTATGCTTTCCTGGTAAAACGCTTAAATAAATAAATAAATAAATTGTAGACAATAGGGCAATATCAGACAGTTTTAAACTGCGTTTTCTTATTCTTAGCACTAAGTTTCATTGTCGTTCTGGAGCCCTCACTTTACTCTTGCATTAGAAAAAAGAGATATTGTTGGGCTTTCAGAAGCACTTCTGCTAGTTTGGCCTATTTTTAGGAAAAAGATTCCCTGACCGCTTAGAGAGAGTCACAAGGGAGAAGAAAAGGATGTTCAATTAGGGTTCCCCTGTTTTGCCTTTGTGACTGTGCACACTGTCACAGTGGACTACACTGGGAACTGCCTTGTGTTTATCTGGGGTTCATCTCATGGTTTTGCTCACATTAAATACAAGGGCAAGCAAGTAGAACTAGAACCAGGACGTTAAGAAAGGTGCATGAGTATTCACCACTCTCCTTATGAAAATGCTGCAGCTTAATTGTTTCTTATTTTTGTTATGTTTTCTCGAGTGTCCAACTGCAGTCTACCACCGCAGAAGTCCCCCATTGCTATAGAGATGGACGGCCTCTCTCTTGTTATATTTATGGTAGTGGACTTCTGAGGGTGGAGCTTTCTGATGAACCTCAGCCTGAACTCTGGAATCAAATGATATTAATAAGTATAATTGGTCTGAAAGGAATAATGTGAGTATAAGCAAACTGAGTATGTATTGTTTATTTCTTTTACATTTGTTTAGACAATGTTTAAACTTAAACACTTTAGTGGGTGGAGCTTGAGAGGTCACATGGCTGTCTCAAGTAAGCAATAACACACTATGAGGTGTGATTTATCATCTAATAAGAGCACACCCAGGGGTGAACTAAGACACGAGGCACTTGCTCCGAGTGCCTTATGCCACTGGGCGTGCTCTTATCAGGCAATAAAGCACACCTTAGGGTACGTTAATGCTCTTATAAAATGCCCCCCCCTCTTGTAAACCAACCTAATTAAAAAAAATTATTTAATGAATTATCATACAAAAGTGGTAAAAATACAAAGGACAGGAAAATAGTCCCATCTGTAGTGTACAGTTTCAGGTAATATACAGTATATCATGTATTCACTAAAGGGCATTGGTGTTTCTGTTGACCAAAGTCTGAATCTGGCATAAGAGAAACACATTTTTGTTTTTTTATTTTACTTTTTTTCCCCCAGCTGCAATGATCTGATACCTTGGCTATGATTCAGAATGTGCCTTAGCAGGCACCCTGAAGAGCAATTTCTGCTGTGGTGTCTGTCTGTGCTCCTATCTCCGGTACTGCCCCCAAGCACTTGTTTTATTTCTTTTCATTATTTTACTTTTGCTTATTTATTCTTTTTTTGTGGGAGTACTGTCCAGGTTAGGTGTGAGCGAGTGTGTCCCTTGATGTCTGCCATAGACAGCACTTTTCGGTTCACGTATTTCAAAGTGCAAGGGTTTTTTTCTGCGGTGCCATTAGAGCTACGGGATTTTGTATTTTTAGGGGCTGTTGGAGAGAGTTATGGCAAGGGGTAGAGTTTGGAGATTAGAGATGGTCGACAAAAATGTAGAGTCAAGGTACCTGTAATGCTCTCTGGTACCTCGCCATAGGTGGACTGCACAGCAGCGGGAGTGAGAGATACAGTTGAAAGGTATTTGGGTTTTTGGGGCTCATTAATTTTGTGGACAGGATTGAGTAGTGTGAGGTTATTTTTGAAATGTGTTGTGTTGTAAAATTACTGTGGATCCTAACTTGCAGTTCTGCAGTTGGCGGGCGGACAGGCAGGCAGGAGCACTGCAGGTTGACGACGGCAAGTGAGGTCTCTTCTGTGGGTCAGTGAGCAAGTAAATTCAGTTGGCACTGGCACAATGAAATTTAATTTTCTGCATCCTGACTGGCTGAAGAGGTGCTGTTTGGCACATTACTGTCTGATAAGGACACAGCCAGATGTACCTCTCAGCCAATCAGGACATAGAAAAGTCAAGACCCATTTTATAATGCTAAATAATAAGTGCTTCTTCCTTTTCTAGCTCAGAGTGGAGTAGGATGTTGGAGTTGCAATACCCTATCCTAACCTAGCTTCTACTAGGTTGCTGGGTGGTTGTTTGTGCTTATTTCATTTATATATATTTCTCTTTTATTTTTGCCAAACCAATTCACTTTTATTTTGTTCTGCTACAATAAATTTTGGATTCCTTTTGTTATACTGTCATTACTGCTTGTGTGTCCATCTGTTATTCTACAAGCCTTTCACACTGCTGTTTTGGCATATTATTGATTACTGAATAACAAGCAGTCAGGAACAGGGTTAATAGTATAGTTAGAGAAAGTCAGTGAGACAGGTCAAGGAGTTAGCTTTTTTATTTTTAGATAGGTTTCAGAGCAGGAGTTTGAGAACTTGGAGCCTTTTAATAGAGTGCTGGCGTTACTTCCACCTTATCCAGCACTCCATGCAGGTGAAAAGCTATCAGCTGTGACCTGACATCACTGCCTCCTCCTGGGAGCAAGAGTTTACCTGGTGTATTGCCACTGTTGCGCATGCCAGATGAGAGACATCAGAATAGGAATAGTCTCGGCACCACATGGGGAAGTACAGTCCAGCGTCTAGGAGCCAGATGTGTAGTTTTATGGAGTTTGCCTTTGAAATACCACTGGGAAAATCTTCAGAATGGAGAGCCTTGGTCTGGAGTCTCATATTTTAAGGTTGGACTTAGGTTTCTTTTTAGCCAAACTGTTTTGTTTGTTATATGGATTCCTGAACAATGTTACAGCCACTGCTTCATGGTTGCTGCTCTAGCAGGAGACAGACAGTGCCCACAGTCAGCACTTTCTGGAGTCTCCTGAAAATTGTTTTTTTTTTGTATGCAGCAGGCAGCCTTCTTGGGAACTTGACCACATGCAGTTCTCAAAAACTCTCAAACAAGGACAAACAGATGATTTCATTTTTAGCATCGGCTGCTGCTCTGTGAGGAAGTTCTGCGCTTGTTAATTATGCCCCAATGTGCTAGCTCAGGTGATAAAATAATAACCAGGATAATGGTTCTAGGGAGGAAAATATCAACTTACATGTTAATTTTATGTCAGCTTGGCCTCAGCCTTTTTTGTTTCTTCCCTTCTACCTGGGCTTTTTCATCGAGCCATCAGATTATTTGGACTGGCACTGGCCAGCTTTCACAACACAATCTTCTTCTTAGGGTCTTCCCCGCATGCCTGGCGGAACTTTGTATTGGATGGGGGGGTGGAAGGACTGTGACCAACAGGGCTAGCAAATTATGTCTCTTCAGCTCCTGTATGTATCTGGAGGTGCGGGGGGGGGGACGAGTGTCAGGTAAGCCAGCTATAATGTGGTCATCAACTTCATTAAAACATGATTCCATCCAATTACGGGCTACAATTCAGGGCACTTGCAGTTAACTGCAACTGCCTTTAATTGTGGCTCATGATTCTGATGGCCAATAGCAGCTCTACAATCTATGCAGGCTAAACTATACAAGGCAAGAGAACTAACTGTAATGGTAAGCATACTACAATTGTCCAATTTAAACACTTAATCAAAGTAGCTAAGAAAGTGTGGCCTGGCATCCTGTATTTCTTGGGGCACACACTTCAGAAGTTTCCAGACACATCAGCTAACACCTTTGCACCCATACTCATCGGGGCACTGATGAGGCAGGCTCTCGTCTCGAGACAACCCGCTACTGACTGATAGACTGGCATGAGTAGTTGAGCCTCCAGATCTACCAGAGGAAAGCTGAACACTCAGCTACCAGGACAGGAACAGAGGGCAGGGGTGGGACAGCACACTGAGATAACAGGAGGATTTTTCTTGTATTTGTCGGAATGGAATGTAGGGCTGGGGTGGGACAGCACACAGAGAGAGGGAGTAGGAGGTTTTTATTTTGGAGGTGGGGGTAGCCAAGCCAACATTGACATCAGTAAGGCGGTTCAGAACACTGATCAGATGTTTGCTGGGTGGTGTCCTGCAGATGAAAGGAAAAAGCCACCATATGATTGGTTTGGCTTTTTCATTTCAACTAGACAAAGTTTCCGCCCAGCAAGCCAGAACAGTGTCATGATTAGCCTGGCTGATGATTGGTGTGACACCAACAAGCCCCTTGCAGACCACTCTGCACTGGACAGACAGTGCCACACCCTTCAAAAGTCACTTATAGCAAGATATTCGCTGCACATGTGCACATGGCAAACTTAAACATGGGCTAGTCACTGTCTCCCAAAAAATGCTCCTCCAACAAAATAAAATGCACAAGTATGGTTCATTGGTGGGCTAACTAAAACAATGGCACATACAAGCACCCCAACACTGACTCTTCAAACTCAAAAGGTTCTTCCTCAGAGAATGAAGTCTTGTTGCAATAATCATCAATTTAAATCAATAACTTAAAGACACAGAACTCCTTACTTATTTATAAGTTAAACATATATACAGAGTCATTAATTACAATTCAAAAACATTCAATAAAGTATACAGCACCCCAAAGTGTTATCACAGTGAAAAATGAAAAGCATATTAAAATCACAAGCATATATCAATAAAGGAGCATGGTGGGATAAATAGAAAAAGGGAGGAAGGGAGTGGAGTGGGTATATAGGGAGTGATGAAGGAGGGACTGGAAGCGTGAGTGGGTAAGTCAGAGTGTGTATGTAGGGAGTAATAGGAGAGAGGGGAAAGGGTGGAAGAAGAAGGATTCACATGATATGCTGATGGAACTATCAACAATATAGAGCATTCTCCAAATACATGTTTTTGGAGATAAGGGATGGAATTTTGACTCCATGGAGCCAAGTTGCCAATCCCATCCACTTCCATCTCCTGAGCACCACCCCCATACTAGCATGTAATGTGATGTAATTATATGAAGAGCAGAGAGTGGGTATGCTCCATAGACTACTATAGGGGCTTGCTTCAGAGTAGTAATTTTAATATTTCAGTGTTCCAATCCAGATAAATTAAGGCCACCACTGAACTAACAAAGGTCTTGTTAGTTGAGAGATGACCTTGGCTTATTTGGCTCAGAACCCTGGACTATTGAAAATAGAATTTAAATAGGTCCCTATAGTAGTCTATGGAGCACATCCTATACTCCCCATGTAATTACATAACATAACGTATTAAAATGAGGGTAGTGCTCAGAACAGGGAAGTGGAAAGGATCAGCAGCTCAGTTCCATAGAACCAAAAGATGTTCCCTTCCTTCTCAAAAACCATAGATCTAAAAATTATAATTTGCATTTCCAGGAACCTCGGGGAGGTAGGGGTTCATCCTGTGTTTCACTGTACATTTTAGAAAAGGGAATGAAGGGTGCTCTTTAAGTAACCAGGACCTGGCATCATCTGGTACCCCCTGCATCGCCCCGCAACAAAACCAAAGAATCTCTGAATTCAGTGGCACACCCCCTCCTCATTCTGCCTCAACAAAATTTGTCTCAGCTATCCAAATGTACCCGCTTATTCACTGTGCCTTAATCAAAGTCAGAAGTGCCTAGTAGTATACCCTCTTCACCTGCTCCAAATAAAAAAGTCCCTGGTTTTCAGATCCTCCATCACCCTCCCCCAACCAACAAATCTTTGGCATGCTATGGTACCCACCACCCTCACTTTGCCCCAGAGAAAGTGTATTGTGTCCAGTGGTACCCCCTTTCTAATGGAAAAAAAAGCATTACACAAATTGTAAGTGCAAACTGCAATTTTAGTTTGCATCACAAAACAATAACATTGCTGTATTGTGATGCAATAAAATAACATTTTATTTTGTACTTATAATTTGTGCAGTGCTTTTGTTTCATGAGTTAGACTATTTGTACTGCACCACCTGTGATCACTTCCTGAAAGCACATGGTACTGATGCCATTGGAGTACTCCCTCCTTCACTCTGCCAGAAAGATAGTTCTTGATATCTAGTGGTACCCCTTCCCTTACCTTGTCCCAATAAAAATATTTTTCATCTAGCATGCCTCTTCTCTCACCTACCTCAAAGAAAGTCCCTAGCATCCTCAGGCACCCACTCCATCACCCTGCTTCAAAGAAAGTCCCTGTTGTCTTGAGGTAACCCCCCCTCCCTGCCCCAAAGAAACTCCATGGCATCCTGTGGCACCCCCATCCCTGACCCAAAGAAAGCCCTGGCATCCAGTGGTACCCCCCTCAGTCTGCCACAGTGAAAGTCCTTGTTATCTAACAGTACCCCCACCCAGCCTACTGCAAAGATAATTCCTTGTGCCTAGTGGTACCTCATTCCTTTACCCTGCCCCAGTGATAATCCTTGGTGCCTAGTAATACCCCTTCCCCTCATCCTATCCTAAATATAATCTTGGATTCAAGTTATAGTCCCTCCTTTTCACCTCCATCCCAGAACATGGCCACTTCAAATGTTACATGCACCTCCTTGATTAGACACCATCTGAATAGATCAAACAATGTAAAGTTATGAAATAGTTGCACACAGCATGTAGTCCATAAATCAAAGTTTGTTCTACTCTGTTTAGATAATGACCAGTTTTTTTTTCAAAAGTAGTTTATTAGGTAATAGATGTGCATACATAAACAAGTACATATATCAGTTTCATATTATTTCATACAATCCGTTGTCAATGCAAGCAGAAAGAGTGAGTTAAGCACAAGATCCAGTTGCAATACAGTATGTTTTAAAATGCAAAAAACCTGGACATAAAGACAATAAAGACCAGTAAATGGCTTACCCTTATACTTTAGAAGGGGAAACTCCCAGACTCCACTGCATCCAACATAGGGTGAGCGTGTCTGTGCAGTAGCGCTAATACTGCACTCAGTCAGCGGCTGGCCATCGAGGTGAGAGGTGGGCTGTGCTAGTCGCTGGCTGGGGATGGGTGGAGAGGTGCTGGGTGGGCTAGCATGGCTGGGTGGGGTGGGGCCACTAGACTACCAGGGTAATGGGGATTTTTTTATTTTATCATTGTACAGTTCAGGGGGGAGCACTAGACTACCAGGGAAATGGGATTATTTTCCTATTTTAATAATGTACAGTTCGGGGGGGCACTAGACTACCAGGGAAATGGGAATATGTTCTATTTTATTGATATACAGTTTGGGGGGACACTAGACTACTAGGGAAACAGGAATAATGTTCTATTTTATTGATGTACAGTTCAGGGGGGAACAAGACTACCAGGGAAATGGGAATATGCTCTCTTTTATTATCATACAGTTCAGGAGGGCACTAGACTTCCAGGGAAGCAGGAATATTTTTCTATTTTATTGATGTACAGTTCTGGGGGGCACTGGATTATCAGGGCAGGTGACATGCTGCATTTGTGGCAGGTGGCCCGGGGGTCGGAGCACGGTTGGGGGGTGCATTAGCAGCCTCGCGGCAGTGGTTGCGACATCAATGGCCAAATCGCCTCTGTGCGGCGTGCCTTGCCCATATCACAAGTTGCAGAATTTGCTGCAGAGACACTGCCCTTCTAGAATAGGGCGAGGGTCAATGTTGCAGTTATGAGTGGCACAAGTTGCGTTCGGTGGCAACTTGCGCCACCCTTCTAGAATCAGGCCCATAAAGTCTAAGGTTTGTCTGATGTTATGTTTCCCCATCCTGCCCTGCACAAACCTGATTGGTTTTGATGTATTAACTTTGGCAGGTAAGAATCAAAATGAAAGGCAAGGGCATTGGCCAGTATTTTATAATCAGCAGTGAGGAGGGTGATGGGCCTATATGAAGCACATTTCATAGGATCTTTGCCCAGTTTTGGCAATACTGTGATTATTGCAGACCACATGAAGGGGGACAGTTCACCCCTGCTCAGATCCTCCATTATCATGTTGAATAGTGGGTCCAATAGGGAGACACTAAATGTCTTGAAAAAGTCTATGGGGAGCCCATCTGGGGCTAGTGCCTTCTCACCTTTAAGGGCTTTGAGAGCAGCATGTATTTCCTGTTTAGCAATTGGGGTGTCCAATTCCTCCACCACTTCAGCACTCAGCTTCTTAAGAGGTATGCCCATGAAGAAGGAATGGTAGTCATTCCTCTCTGGGTCACATTCAGAAGTATAAAAGGTAGTATAAAATTCCCCAAAGGCCTTCCCTATTTCAGCCATACTTTGCACTAATTCCTCATGGCTGTTATAAATTTGCCCAACAGTTCTCTCTGTCTTCTTTCATTTTATTTGCCACGCTAAAAGATTCCCTGCACAGTCTCCATTAAAATACTCCCCCACAATAGCTAGTAGTATGGACCTTTCTAGTTGAGTGCTATATAGTGTTGCATTTCCATTTAAATTTTTGGACAACACCGTATAAGGCTTCAGTAGGGTTTAGGCTATACACATTCTCACAGGCCTCTATTTTGGCCTTCAGGCATAATAGTTCTTTCTGCCTCATTCCTCCTCCAATGTGAGGCAAAGGAAATGGTCTGGCCTCTG
Source organism: Neoceratodus forsteri (assembly GCA_016271365.2). Lineage (NCBI taxonomy): Eukaryota > Metazoa > Chordata > Ceratodontiformes > Ceratodontidae > Neoceratodus > Neoceratodus forsteri. Next base: position 1,028,151,160 of record CM028129.1, read on the forward strand.
ACAAGGGCTTTTAAAGCTTCCCACCTAGTCCCATGTGAGGTCTCCCCTTTACCATTATGTGATAGAAATTCCCGGATACACCCATTCATAAAATTTATGTATCCCTGATCCCTAAGAAGGGGCAGGTCAAGTCTCCACTTCTTTGGCACCCTGGATTCCCCTGAACCCCTTATGCCAATGTGGTGAGGGGCATGGTCCAATATTAATATTGGAAGGTAGGCTGCCTCCCCAACCCCCAGCAACGGGGGCCTGGACACCAGGATTCTATCAATTCTGGCATATGAGTGGTGTGCATGAGAAAAGAAACTGTAATCCTGTCCAGAAGGATTAATATGCCGCCATGAATCAATCAAGCTCAAACAGGACTGCATCTGCTCTAAGGCTTTAGCATTGTGGGATGGGGGGACCAAGAGTTTGCAGAGCTGTCAACAGCTGTGTCCAAGACACAGTTAAAGTCCCCCCCACAAAAAAAATCCAGGGACCTTCCCAATTTGACATGTCCAAAGCTAACCTCTGGTAAAAGCCAAGGTTTTCCACATTTGCTCCATATACTGATCCAATCGAGAAAGTTCCCCTTCCTGATATACTCACTCTGGCTAGGGCATACCTAATTGCTGGTTCCACTATGCTCCCCAAATAAATTAATCTGTAACCCATGTGGAAACCAGATCGATCCCCCCACACTTTCAAGGAAAATGTAGCTGACACCGAGGTACCCCCATGAAAATGACAGTTTTTTGGGCCTCAGTAGAGGTAAAATGTGTCTCCTGCAGAAGTACTATTTGCCCTTTCAGTTTTTGGATCTCTGCCATAACCTTCCGGAATTTCAAAATAGATTTAAGGCTATTTATATTCCAGGTCACACATTTAATATCATCCCCCATGCTTGTCTACATTGAAAACATCTCTAGAGACAACAGTAATACAAGAGTGCACATCTAGAAGCAGTTTGCCTCCAAAATTTATAAATAACCAACCCAGGTAATTTCCTTCCCTCCCCCCAAAAAATACCCCCAATGAAACAGAATCTGAAAATCCCCATCTCTCTACTGCAGGCTGTGAAGAATAGCCAAACTGTGCCAGGGATTGGATCAGTGTGACCACTATAGTCAGCATTTAAAGGTACCTCTTGGCTGATCTTCTGAACAAGCCACTCAGCATAACCAACACAGTCCGATACCCCCCTCCACTTCCCTGTCCTCCTCCCCTTTTGACAATCCCCTTTTGAAACCACCCCAATGAATCAAGTATACTTCTGGCCAACCCTTCTTATGTGAAGTCCAACATGGACAACTGAACCCCACTCCCGGCGAACATTCCAAGGCTCGCCAGTATCCCCACTGTAACTATCAGGCAGAAAATTGGGTGAAATTCCACCATTAATTAACACCTACATGGTGGGACACCAGTTTAAATAAAACCAGTTGCTAAAAGCTGCAATAAGCAATAGACAAGATGTGAAAAACTGGAACTTTAAAATTGTAAATGATAAACCAGAGAATCAGTATTAGTCCTTTAGCAAGTCTTGAGGCAATAAAGATTATCACTGTGCAATGATGATCAGGCTAGTAAAACTAAAAACCAGAGTGTGCCTTTCAGAATATAACAGTTACCTCTGTAGAGGAATTAGCACTTGGTACATAGTACAGCTCAAGTCCAGACTGCCCTGCTGTTACCCGTGCCCCTAGGCACGGTTGGGCAGATTAAAAAATTTGAGTTCTGCATTATGTACCAGCCAGGCCATTCAAACAATAGAGGTTCCCAACAACTTTCAGGCAGGGCTGAAACAACACCGCCAGGACAAGGAAGCCCCAATGAATTTTAGAACTCATCAGGCTTCCCACAGTATTGAGGACATAAGAGCCCCAAAGAGAGGAAAAAAGTAGATAAAGTACTTATCTGTATTGCATAGCACTCAAGCTGGACTAGAATGTTCCCCTCCTCTCCTGGTCTCCTCCTTGGATACTCATTTTTCTGCTGCCTTTGGACAAAGATCCATGGTGTCTCGCCTGGTCTATCTATGTGCAGATGAGTGGGGTACATGAAGGAGAATGACCAGCCCATCTGGTGTAACCCACTTTTAATCTGATTAAACTTCTGGTGCTGGATTTGTAAGTCTCTACTGTAATCCTCATATACAAAGACATTTTGATTGTTAAAGGATATAGGGCCAAGTTTCTTTGCTTTTTTGTAGTTTCTTATCTGTGAATAATAGGCACTTAATCAGGCAGTGGTGTGGCTTCTCCCATTTTAGGCTGTGGAACCACACGGTGCACCATCTCTATCTCAAAGTTCTCACAATCCTCCAGGAGAGCCAGGTGCCTTACTAGCCAGAGATGTAGTTCTTTGTTTGGGTTGCAACCCTCTGTGCCCTCAGGGAGTCCTATAATGCACAGATTTAACCTACGGGAGCAGTTCTTTTGGTCATCCACTCTCATCAGTAACTCTTACAGGGAGGACTTGAGATCACTTCTTCCAGACATTACTGCAGACAGTGAGTCCTCCAGTTCTCTTACCCTGTGCTCCAGTTCTACAATTTGAGTGGCATGTGTGGCTCCTGTTTCAGACAGACCAGTTATGACCCCCTGTAAGTGCATAAGTTGGGCCATGATATTAACGAAGCCAGCCTTCTTTTCATTCTGCATCTGGAGTAGGGTTGATGATACGTCAGCTAGAGAATTGGTGAGATCCTCCATAGTCATTTTGTGCTGCTCCGTCGCATCTGATTTAGAGGCCTGCTGTCTGCTCCCAGCTTCTGCTGCAGTGCTTACTTTAGCTGACTGTTGTGCCTTGAAGAACAGTTTCCCTTGCTTGCTTTTTTGCATATTATATGCCATCGCTGTGATGGTAGCAATGTAGCAAAGTTCTGGAAAAATATCACCTTTGTTGCAGCTTTTTAGATGATTTTAAAGTTGTTGTCCCAGGAAGCTCGCTAACACACATCTGCCATGCTTGCCTGCCAGCTACGGCCCCCAGATAATTACCAGTTGAGGAGATGAATGTAGAGTTTGACCATGTGCCATCTGCAGAGAGGGGTGCTGATGCAGGTGCAGGGGGGCACTGTGAATGGACTGCCCGTTGCCACAGTATACCACAATATAAATACCAAGCAGCTGTGGATGGGCTTCTTGTAGCTGTATTGCAAAAACATTATAAAGGACAGTGCAGACTTAAACACTGGGGTAGGCTCCTGGTATCAGAAACAAAACTTTACAGGTACAGCAGGCAACACAGACTGGCCAAAGGGGTGACTCCCACTGGCCAAATATAAAAAAAAATACTGAATAACCGGTGATGGTCCCCTCCTTATCCAGATGTCTGGATAATAAAATAAACAAGCATTGACCAATGCCAACCATGTTCTCTTTCTGGTATTCACTGTGTAGTTACTGGACCTACATATCACAGCAGTTACATATGCCTTGTGAATGTGTGCTATGACAGTTGGTTTTGGTGCATACAGATGCTTTAAACTTTGTTTCCTTTTGATTTCTCAGATGAAATGATGTTGAAATATACATATGATGTTATTGATGTTTATTACTGTGTTTTTAACCGAACTGCTAAAGCAGGAAAACTGTCACATATTTGTCTTCTTTTTTTTTTGGGGGTGATGTATTCTCTGTTCATAATGTGGTACTGTAGGCTTTTAGTATTTATTTTTGGTCCTATGGCACCAGTGTGCCTGTCAAAGACTGCATACTTTCCAGTTGCATCTAGGCTGCCCATTTTACCTTATACATTTGTTTATTGTTATTTTTCAATCAAAATGTGATTTTACTCTGCTTGAACAACTTACCTTTTAGCATGTCTGACGTTCTACCCAGCTGATGACTGTTTATTTTCCCATGATCAAGAGAATGCATGTCTGAGCAAGGTGGCCTTGGATGCACATGATTCCTACATGAGTAATGCATATTTTAAGCATGCTAAGAATAGGCTTTGTCCTGAACATAGCAACATGTTTTATTTTGAAAAATGAGCATGGGAAAACTTCATCCCTCCTTTTGCATAGTAAAATAAAAGAAGTGGAGGGTGTGCACATTGTTCCATAAACAGGAAAAGAACAGGTAAATAGAGTAAATGAAAGCAGTTTGAAATGGAAATGTACCAAATGAGAACAAATTAATTGAAGCAACATGAGAACTGTAGATAGAAATGAAAAGAGGTGTACCTAAACACATCAAGTATGTGGTGGCATTGTCCTGGGAAGGGTATAGGGAAAAGGTACTTACAGTAAGCAGTAGGAATGTGTTATAAATATTGCAAACAGTAGCAAGTGAGAAAGTAACAAGTAATGTATACACATTAAGGCAGCATTGGGAGCAAAGACTGGGGTGGAGTGTGATAAAGAGCAAGTGCCAAAGAGTTGCTAATGTACATTACAATGAATGGCAATGGATTTTAGAGGGATATAGGTCAGGGAGGGGAGGAAAGATCAAGTGCTGCACAGTGGGAAGGTAGGGTAAGAAGAAGTACTGCAGAGCATTTTATGTATAGGGAGAATATGAGTGTATTGTAGGAGCAGAGATTGGGGAGGGGGCATAGCAAGTACCGAAGAGCAGCTAATGTGTAGGGACAGTGCCAGCATGTTGGGGTAGAAATTAGAGAAGGCACAGCTAGAGAGACAAGTGCCACAGAGCAGCTGATTTGAAGACAGTGAATGGTGGCAGGATTGGGGAGGCAGGCAGAGATTAAGGAGAAAAGAGAACAAATGGCAATCAGATAATCGGTATGGACAATGTCTGAATTTTGAGGACAGATAACAGGGAGGGGAGAAACAAAGAGTAAGTGCCACAGAGCAGTTAATATGTCAGTGAATGGCAGCATTTTGAGGGACAGAGATCAGGAATGGAGAAGAACAACTGCTGCAGAGTGGCATATGTATAAGGAAAATGTTGGCATGTTGTGGGACCTACCAGCAGCACCTGAAGCACCCTCAGCAGGTGGGATGGTGAGGGGCCACCGAAGGTTTGAATGGGGGTGGGTGGATGGAATCGCCTGACAAGGAGAGGCAGGAGTCGTATACAGAGGTCAGATGAAGCAAAGATGTTTATTTGACAGGGGGAGGGAGGGAGGACATGGTCATACAAGAAAATACTAACAACAGAATCAACAGGGAGTATGGACAGCATTGTGGATATCTAGGTGGTAACAAATAACATACAACTACATAATGCGAACTCTAAAATGTCTAAAACTCTATAAATAGCTCTACATGCTATATAACTGCTATGCAGGCTGTATGAGCACTCTATCCCAACCTTGAGGTGCTAAGTGGAAAAACAACCACTAAAATCTGTTGCTGTTAACGGAAGTGCAACTTTTCCTGCCATCTTCGTGCGTGAGCTAAATAATGGAGTAGCAACAGGGTAAAAGGGAGAATGGGGTTTCCTGCTTGGTACCAAGCTGCATCAGTGTGAAAACCAAGGAGAGGTTGGAGGGGGATGTGAGAGATGTTTAAACAGACCCTGATTCTTCAGACAACTTACTCTCCAAGGCCATCAGAATACTCTAACACTAGAGAACTAAACTCGACTGAATTCTTCCCTGGCACAAACTCTCGACCAGAGCTGCCAAGGTTGAAGGAACAAAGACTTAGCTGTGAATCCACTTGCAAAGATAGCCAAGGGTTAAGATCTGTGGCAATTTCCCTGGCATAAACCCTCAACTGGGGCTACAAAAGATGAAGAAACAAAGGCCGGTTGAAGTTTCCAGGTACAAACCCTTGACCAGGGCTGCCAAGGATGAAGGAACAAATACTTGGCATAGAAATCCACTTGCAAGGATTGCAAAGGATGAAGGTATGTTGAAGCTTCATTGGTGAAAGATCAACAGGATGACCACCAAGATCAAGCTGAATCCCAGAGGACAACATGGTGGAAGCAGGGCAAAACAAGCAGGAAGAGAAGGATGTAGGCCAAAGATCAGAGCCCTGTACTGTCTGGAACCAGAAGAACCACAACCCGGTGGATGTGGACACACACTGGCCACATCGGACTTGACTACTGGTGAATGACTAGGAGTGATGGACAAAGCTTCTTCCAGGATGTTCCACTTCCAGGCTGACTGAATCACAAGGAAACCAGGAGCCAATGGTCACGAGTCACACAGGGCAGCATAGGCTTTGAACAACGGCGGAAGACAGAGAAGGGGTTGTTGTGAAGTTCTTCACTGGCTGGAGATTGCTTCGGTGATGAATCAATTGTAAACAACCCCACCAGGGGTGCTGTGGCAGACGATTGAGTCCATACCCATTCAATTGACACTAAGAACACTGGTGAATGCACTTTTCACTGCACCTAGGCAGTTGGTTGTAGCTAGAGCAAGTTGCCAGGAGCAGGGGAAAATTGCTTGAATCTGGGGCTATTGTTCATAGCAAGGGCAAATAACCAAAGGCTAGGGCAATTGTTTGTTGCAGGGACAAATAACCACAATCCCAGTGCAATATAGTCTTGGTACTTTGCAATCAACACAACATTTCAGATACTAGTCAATATACAGTTTCATCAGATTCACTAGATGGCAGTTGTTTGCTAATCACCCTTCCTTTACTGACCCTTAACAACAGTACTGCACTTGTGGATTCTTTTTGGTACTAGGATCTGGCTACCTCTGGCAACCCTCAGGGCCTTCCTTGTGCTCTTTTCCACTGGGCCCCTTTGACACTAGGGTCTAATGTTGCCCCTTTAACTGTGGGCCTACTGTTCTGGGCCCCTTTTACTCTCTTTGGGTCTTTCTCTCAGTTGCTGGGCCTCTTTTAGCTGTGGGCCCCTCTGCTGGGTCCCTTGAATTACTGGGGGCATTTGCTACCCTTCAAACCCATAGTGGGCCTGGGTTGGTCTTTTAAATAATAGGGCCTATACTGCCCCTTTGAATGCTCAGGCCTGTCTACGACCTTGCTATCAGTCATTTGTGGCCTCCCCACCTCTACACCACCCCCTTATGAATATTTATATTCTTCCCCATGAGCCTTTAGGCTAGGTCCCTCCCCATGTTACTTGCCCAGATATTTCAATTTCAGCCCTTGGCCAGGCACCCTCTCAGCCATTTCTTCAGGTGCTCTTACAGCACATTTAATAAAATAAAACACCTGGAGGAAGGAGTGCTGTGTGACTGGACTTCTCTACTGGGACTAAAGAAGTAGAACTCTTCTACTGGGACCTTCAATTTAGGGTAAAATCAAAACAAAACAAAAAAAGTTAGTGTGTTTGAGTTAGCTGAAGTGAATGGTTATCTGAGCAGTTATCTCAGAAATGGCGGCCATGCAGTCATGCCCCCTTGTCATGTTGACATGCCTTCTATGCTGGCACTTAGGAACAAACATGGTGGCCCCCATGATACAAAAGGCTGACCACCACCAGGCAATGTACCTCCATTGGCTCCTCTCTCCAAGGAAGATGGTGGGAAGGTGCATGGTATTGTACATGTTGTCATTACCAATTTGGGCACATCAGACAATCATCCATGCAAAACCAAATTGACAGCATGTTTGAGACTGCTGTCACCCATGAAAGTGTGTTCCTAGTAATCACTGATGTGGCAGCAGAAGCCACCCTCCACAGTGCTCTGGGCCATATGGAGCTCATTGCCACTTCCCGTACATCCACTTCCAATCCATTACAGGTCACTCACTCTGTTCAGCAAATTGCCCAAGGCATCGGACAGATGGGCCCGACCGACTACCTCAGTTATCACCTAGAGAAAGTGCACACCATTTGTGTGAAGCTTTCTCTCCAGGCTGAATATCAGGTCCAAGTCCTGAGACAGACCATTGAGCTGACCATCTGGGCCAAGCTCCCAGAGGCTGTCTGCAACTGTGGGATGCTCAATTACAATGATATATCCCAGGCCCTTTTTGTGGCCAACACCCCAGGTATCATTGGAGCCCACTCAGCCTACAAGGTTAAGCAAAATGTGAAGGAAAGCCCAGAGGCTTATCATCAATGGTTGTGGCTCACCTACGTAGCCGGCAAGGGCCTAGCTGGTGAGAACGCCGATAAAAACCAAATCGAGTACAAGGATTTGTATATCCAAAATATGACTCCAGCTCTCTAGGAAAAGGCTGAACTCAACATTTACCCACAGACTGATACCTTTGAAGAGATCCTCATCAAGACAGAGTGTGCCTTCCAGGTCTACCTCCGCAACCTCACTTCGGGTAAAAATAACAACAAGACAGCCGTCATTCAGACCCTGATAGCCCAGGGAGCCCCGGCCTAAGTTGCCATGGTCAACCCTACCCCAACCCACTATCCTGTGGAAGGTAACAACGCTAAACAAGACACCCCTTCTGATGACCGCCAGTCTCACAAGGGGGGGGACTGGAACTATAAGAATAACAGGAACAATAACAACAACAGGAATTGTAAAAATTAAATTTCCAATAGCAAGTACCACAATGGGCCTAGCTATCAAGACCTAAAGGATGAGAATGAGACCTTCTGAAAACAACTGAAGGAGGCTCATGCTGGAATGGAGGCCACGGCAGCACATTCTGTAGCTGCCCTGGCACTGCCTGGCAATACTAACACCTTTCGGCCTTTGGCTACCGAACAACTGAGTAGCAGAGGGATGAACCCCTTCACAGCACTGAGCACTGGCTAGGCAGATACAGTGATCAGGGAACCACGGATTGAACAATTAGAGATATCGGCCCTGAGGTCACAGGTACAGTATTCATGTAATTGGAACCATCTGGAAGAGGCCCAACGAACTGCTTCAGGCCTCAGCTTGCAGAGACAGGATGACGAAGAGGAATATGAGAACTGCACCGACTGACAAATACAGGCTCCATTCCAGATTGCGAGTGACCTGCTTGTCAACACAAACAGATGGCCCTGTGTCAGGGCCACAGTTGGGGGCCGCCAACTAGACATGCTTCTGTATAGAGTGGCAACCATGTCAGTTCTCTGTGATGAGAACCCAGCCATGTACACTTGTTCTACCATCTGGGAGACCAGTGCACAGGTGTAGCTGCAAACCTGTTGATCTGTATTTCTACCTGTGCAGGTAGTCCACCTAAAACCGAATTTTGTCTTTGACCTCATAGTATTACATCATCATCCTAGTATACTGGGAACTGATTTTCTTGCACAGCATGGCTGTGTAGTGCACCTAGCTAACAGGCTATTGCTACAGATCAAAGGACAATGTTATGCTGTCACCATACCAGACTCACATGCGGTGGCAGCCATATCCCATAATAACAAAGAGTATGACGTCATGGCTCTGTTCAAAAGTCATAACTAGTTTTCATTGCTTGCACCCATGCTGCAACAACATCTTGATGCGTTTGTTACCAACGAGCATGACTGTGGTATAATGCACATCACCACTGAGATTCCAGGACCTAATCCTGTGAGGCAAAAGCAGTATACATTCACTGCTGAAGCCTTACCCTCACTGATGGAGACCATCCAATCACTGCTGCAACAATGAGTGATTAGGATGTGCGTCTCTTCTGTCAGTTTGCCTATTTGGCCAGTGAATAAGCCAAATGGAGCTTGGAGACTTACAACTGATTACAGGAAATTGAATCAAGTAACCCTCAGCTGGTCCCCAACTGTGGCATCAGGCCCTGATATACTCAAGCTGTTGATAACTGATAAAAAATGGTTTTCAGCCCTTGACTTCTCTAATAGGTTTTGGTCACTCTCATTAGCCCAGAAAAGCCAATATAAATTTGCTTTCACCTTTGAAGGACACCAGTACACCTGTACCTGTCTACCCCAGGGCTTTCACAATAGCCCTTCCCTCTTCCATCTCCACATGTTGGATGTCCTGCAGGGATTTTCCACACCTCAGTGTCTCCTGCAGTATTTGGATGATTTGCACTTAGTAACAACCATCAAAGAAGAACATCTGACCCTTTTGGATGAACTACTGACACTCCTTGGGAGAGCAGGCCTCAAGTGCAAACCCTCTAAAGCACAATTGTATGAAAAATAGGTTATCATCCTTGGTCTAGGCATTACAGAGCAATGGAGAAGCCCAGCTGTCAAGGTGATCCAGGGTTTGCAAGACCTACCACTTCCTACAAGCATGGCAACACTTAGACACTTTCTAGGTATGGTAAACTACTCCTGGGACTTTATCCCAGATTTTGCCTTGAAGGCTGCTCCCCATATGAACTGCTGAAAAAGGATGCCCCATGGACATGGAGCCCTACACATACTGAAGCTGTGGCCCAGCTTAAGCAGGCCTTAGCCTCAGACCCAGCACTGATCAACCCAAACCCAAGATTACCTTTCCATTTCGAAACTGCCACCTCTGATGCGGCTATGTCTGCAGTGCTGGTCCAGAAGTACAATAGTTACCACAGGTCCATTGGCTATGCATCACAACTGCTATTCCCTGTTGAGAGAAAATATAGTCTCCGTGAAAGGACACTTTTGGCAACCTTTTGGGCCATCAAACATTTTCTGTACGTCATTGAGTATGCTTCCATCATGTTGCATACCTGCCATACCTCAACTAACATTTTGCTTCCAGAAAAAGTAAAAGATAGTTCAGCCTCTAATACCAGACTAACCCATTGGTCTTTGCTTTTGCAGGATATGGACATCAAGGTACTACCTGTCAAAATGCCTTCAATTCTGGCCTATGGCCTACTCTATACAGGTAAGTCTCATGACTGTGCCCTTCAACCTCCTGACCTACATGAACCTGGCCCATTCTTACCAGCCACACCTGAAGTTTTGGAAGATAACACCATGTTCTGGATCTTCACAGATGGTTTCACCTTTTACATGGACAGAGAGGAGATAGCAGGATTTGGAGTGCTCATCCTAGACCAAGAAGGTGATTTCAGATGTGTTTCTAAGCAATACACAGTAATCTCCTCACAGTATGCCAAACTGGAAGCTGTGGCCTGTGCACTGGCTGTCATGCCCCATGGCAGAGAGATGTCATAATTTTTGCAGACTCCAACTGGGTCTATTCCTCCCTTACTGAGTTCCTATCATTCTGGGAGAAAAACAACTTTATATCCTCTGATGGCACCCCTGTAAAATACAGGGAATTTTATGTGTACATGTAAACACTGACAATGCAGTTTATACACAAACTGTGCATTCAAAAAGTGAAGGCTCACTGCAAATCTGATCCTTATCATCAGTTCAGTGAGAGAGCAGACTCGCTTGCCAAAGCAGGTGCCCAAAGTGGGGAGCTATGGACAATGACTCACCCACTTGGCATATCAGCTATTGTGGCATCTATAATAGCTACCACCAAGAAACCAGTAACAGAACCCTCACAGGATCTCTCTGCTGCACAAAAGGCAGATCCAGAGATAAGAGATATGTTCAGATTCCTACACAAAGGAACTGAATAGGCATTGCCTGATGGCAATCCATATAAAAAGCAATCAGACAATCTACACTTGTCCAGTGATCAGAAGCTCATCTGGTGTCACAAACAGGATACAGGTAGCAAGCTACGGGTTGTGCCACACTCGCTGCAAACCAAATTTAATCATATGGTTCATGACACTACCACTGGTGGACATCAGGGGACAGAAAACACCCTTCAGAGGCTCAAGACAGTCATCTGGTGGCCTGGAATGGCCAAAGATGTAGAACATTATGTAGACAACTGCATAGTATGTGCTCAAAACAATCCAATTTTGGTAAAGAAAAATGCCAAATTGTTGCCCCAAAGGCAATCAGGACCATGGAATGTGTTACTGATCGATTTCATTGGCCCTCTTACCATCTCCAGCAGAACACTTGTTGTTACAGATCTGTTCTCCAAGTGGGTTGAAACACTCCCCACTAAGAACAACACTACAGCCAAAACAACTGATAAAATCTTAGTAAATCAATTATTCTCCAGGTGGGGTCTACCTCTGAAGGTAGACTCGGATCATGGTACTAGCTTTACAGCAGATCTGATGCAACAGATGCTACAACTCCTTGGAATTGATCATAAATTTAACATCCCTTATCAGCCTCAATCCTCAGGCCAGGTAGAAACAGCCAACAGACACATTAAATAGACGGTATGCAAATTCATTAATGACAATCCTAAGGATTGGGACTCCCTCTTGCCATTATTTCTGATAGCAATTAGGGCTACACCTGCCACCACTACTCAGTGCACACAATATGAGGTTATGACAGGTAGAGCTATGAGATTACCTGAACACCTGTTGATTAATCTTTACACCCCCACTGTAGACAGGGTATCTGTGGACAAGTATGTTGAAAAGCTTCATGATAATATCATGAAGACACATGTGTTTGCTGCTAAACAGATGGGCAAAGCTCAACAACAAGCTAAAACTCATTTTGACAAACATGTCAAAGAAGTTGACTGGTAAGTTGGAGATCAAGTTATGTTTCTTCAATACAGACAACCCAGTCATTCATTTGCCAGTAAATGGGAAGGTCCTTATCCCATTGTAAACAAGCTCAGCCCTGCTGTGTATCAGGTCAGAGTACAACAGCATAAAAAGACTGCTGACAAGTGGTTCCATGCTAACCAACTTAAACTGTATAAAGGTGACTAAAAATGTACTTTTCCTAACCCCACAGGGTGGTATAGTACTCTCCACTTAACCACACATTTTCTGTTTTCTTTCAGATATCGGCAAGATGGCTGTCTTGCATCCTCTTCTCCTACTGGTGGGACTACTGATGCTGACTGTTATTGCACCCCCACTTAAACCCCCACAGACTCATAAAGAATGACTGGATCACTTACTTGGCAAACTGGAACACTCAGCCCCTGTGAGTGTTCAGATTAATATTGCCAAACAAAATGGTTAAAGTAACTCAAGGCTCAGATGCCTTTCTGGATGCTGTAGTTGTTGCCCAAGATAAATCTACACTCTCCACAGAATGGGAAACTGACTCTATGGGTTACACAATCCCTGTAGCTCGCTGGCCAAGGGTACATTCCATGGCTGGCCTAACACTGACATGTCTCAGAATGGTAATCTCTCTCTATTAGACAAGCTTCTCCACGACATGCTGGTCAGTGCAATCTTATTGCTCTTATAGATCCTGCCTATTGTGACCAACTCTCACCAGAGGAGGCATGTGATTTCTGTCTTCAAAACTATGCAGCTTCTGAAGCTCCTTATCATGCTGTAGTCCCATCAAGTTAGGAACAACTGACTGCCTGCCCTCATCAGCAGGATAGCCATCCTAGTGGTTTGACCACCACATGACTCCCAGGAGCACTGATAAACAATGTACAATTTATGCATGTCCCAGTTATTTTCATTGCATCACATTGGAATATGGCTGAATTTGCTGTATGTCAGACAACCAATACCTCTAAATTTCACAGTATGATACTTACTGACCTTGTTGTTGCTTATCAAACATGCACAAATGATTTTATCAGTGGACCTCACACCACCAACCATCTTGGTGTTTTTACACCTGCCCATAAATACTATTAACTCAGATCACGTACACGCATCAAGCGGGATGCCACCACTGACTTAGCTGGTGCAGCCGGATCTGTGTCTAACATAACTGGAGCAGCCGGTACCATTGCTGGCCTTTTTGGTTCAGGAATGTCCATATGGAATAGAGCAGATATTGCTTCAATTAAAGCTCAAACTCTTAAATTTCAGCAGGCTATTAATAATGATGTAATGCTGCCTATTTTACAAGGTGTTTGTTCGCTCTGTGATGAAGAATGTTATACTGTATATAATAAGCAGGAGATTGTTCAAAGGTTCAATGGCACAAAACAAAAACTTGATCTTATTTTTCAGAATAACCATGAGGCGGACAAGAAATATATTGGGTGTGAAATGTTATATTCTGCTATGACTGTTTTGTTATTTCTACTGTTAACAGTCTTTTCAGGAATTTGAAAGCAAGCAAAATTCCAGATATTATACATGATCTCAAATTGGGTAAATGGTATTGCCCACACTGTAAAACCACTGGTTGCATATCTATGTTTTTGAAGAATACTCTTAATATTTCTATGTCTACTGTACACAACATTGGTTATGTTTCCAAATTCCCAAACCAAGCCCCCTGTTATTTTACAAAGCCTTGCTCCATCAAAGAAAATCTCTTTGTGACTTTTACTATTTCCCTGCCACATTTTGATCCTGCAACATCTGTCTTTGACAAACTTGCTAACCTTCATTCCATAGGACATCTTGAAACTGACATTTTCCCTGAAAGAACTGAACTGCCTTCTATGTTGGTCTACCATCCCATTTTTCAAACCTGGGTCACCCCGTATACCAACTGCTGTGTCAAGAAAGGATATTACTTCTTGTGCCAATGTGACATCTTCAACGTCGTGAAACATGTGTGTGGATATTCCCCAGAACAGCTTGACTGGGCCCTTACCTTGAGTGAAGAATTGCTGAAAAACCTTACTGATGTTGATCCAGATGACATCCCTCCTGCTGCATCCCCTATTAAAAACTCCATGAAGCACTGCACTTTCCCCTATAGGGTGGAGTGCATGGGTACACTCCCAACTATATCAATCCCTCAAACTGTCAAATACAACAGATTTGATGCAGCCACTATTTTGCAATTTAAATATGACGATAGATAATAAGCCCATTCCTGCAGTTTTTTGGCTTGCCATGTATACTTCTTGGGTAGGAGACTGAGTACTAGATAGTAAAGTTATTTCTTTACAGCAATTGAGAAAAAAAATGTTCAGGTTCTTCCTAATAACTTCTTTAAAAACGTGCAGCTCAGATAATGCATTAAGTAATTTCTAGGACTGCCCCCATGGCTACAAGACCCAAAACATTCTATGGAAGAATATATATTGATATCTGGTCAAAGGAAAGCTATCTCTGGGCTTTATGGGACCTTGATAGCTCACCACTGTGACCAGATTTCCACCATAGTGTATTATTAGCACAACCTACTACAGCTCACATGGACCTACCAGTCATGGTAAAAAATATGGAATTTTACTTATCAGCATATCAAACAGGGCAGACTTCAACTACTACAATTTAACATTATGCACAACCTATCTCAGACTCCCTACACTTGATTCCTAATGAAAAAGTTGCTTTTCCCAACTTGCAGTAACTGTAGTTTGCAAGATGGCACATTTTTTCACAAATTGTGGGGGTGCCAATCAGCTCTGCTACTTTGGTCCAAGGTGAGCACTAAAATGTCCCCCTTCTTTGGTCCTGATAACTATTTTAAATCCGAAATAAGTTTATCAGGGGACTACTTGTCTATTAAAAGTACAGAACACAAATACTGTATGACTTTAATGTTTCTAGTAACTAAACTTATCATAGTCAGGCACTGGCTTGGAGACTGGTACCCATCCCTTTTGGAATTGATGCAGGAGTGTCTAACAGCCATCTCAGCCAAGAAAGCTTAAAGTAATTTTTCTTTCATTACTGCTACAACCAAGTTGCTATAGTCTAAGGTTTCCTCATTTCTCAATATGACCAAGGTGATGACCATAGCATGTTGGTTTTTATTCCCTGCAGATTAAGTACTTGCACTAGGGCTGGGGAGGGATGGGAGTAGGGCAGGGTAGGGCGGAAGGAGTCCTGGGAAGATTTTTGTACTTATGCAGTCATTATGTAATTATGATAATTTTTTTAATTGTTCTCATTGTAAAATTTCAATAAAGTTTATTTAGTTGCAAAAAAAAGAATGACAAAGAGAAAGTAAGTGAGATGAAACAGTCATGGAGAAACACGTGTGTAACATTAAATATGCATAAGTTGTCTGCATGGTTCAAAACAAAAAGGATAGGCTTCACAACACAGAGGCCCCTCTTTATACATCTGAAATGGGGGATGTTGACTGGCTATATCCTATACATTTAATGCGGTAAGCAAACAATACTTTACAAATTAATGGTGATTTAATGACACAAATAACAAACCATTAAACAACCTGCAAAAGGATTAGAATTAATGAGTTTACCTAATTTGTATGGGAATTTAAATAAAAAATAAATTTTAATTGCTCTAATTCCTAGCAACAGTACAAGAAATAGAAACTGATGCATTTTCTAGATGAGATTTGTACCAGCTTAGCTGCAGTACACATGGCAAGCGTGCAGCATGTGACCCTGATGTAATGTTTAAATGATGTTCTCACCAGCTTAACTGCTGCACTTATGGCAACCATGCAACACACAAACTTGATGTAATTGTTAGAAGCTGTTCAAGTCAGCTTACCTGCTGTGCACATGTTAAGCTTGCAGCATGCAAACCTGATTTGCTTTTTAGACCTAGTTCGCTTAGGTTCACTTTGTGTATGTGAACCACATGCAAACATTGCAGAATTAAGCATGTGGCATTCATTCTGTATGTACACAGCACACCAGTATTTCTGTAAGGGAAGTCAGGCTGTGGTGGTAGCAGCCTTCTTGGAATAAGACAGCATGTCATACTTGCAATGCATTGTATAGCAGGGTCGCATACAGGCAAACACATGCTGCACTTGTTACTGGCAGAAATTGATAAGTGGCTGCACCCCCATCCTTAAATGCTGGCTTCATAGCTAGTGATAATGGATCAAACCTTGTGAAGTGTATTAGCCATGACGACTTTATGCAGGTTCCCTGCATGGCCCACTGTTTAAATCTGGTGGTACAGGAGTTTCTGCAGTAATCAGAAGTAAAGCAAATGGTGACTGTTGCACATTGCATCTGTTCCCATTTTGCATGGTCTTTAAAGGCATATGGCCAACTTAGGTAGCTGCAGATTACAAACCGTCTCCCTCAGCACCACCTGAAGCTTGAAGCTGTCATGAGATTGAACTCGACACTTTACATGGCAGAGCGATTATATGAGCAGTACAAAGCAATCTCAGAGTACCTATTTACATGCATACTAGCCGTGACAGTTGAAGGGCCTCAATGTCTATGACAAGTGAACAATGGCAACTCATGGACAACTAGGCAGTGTTTTACATCTTGGATTCTTATAACATCCAAGATCTCTCGAGATTCTCTGTTGTGGTCTCTATGATGTCATTTGATGCCCCTGAAGGAAACACAGTTTTGTTGTGCGTAGTTGTCCATGTATTATTCCCTATACATTTAAATGTTTCAGTTATGCCCCCCCATGCTTCAAGTCTCCAATAAGTACATGGTGAAGCACTCAAATCTCTGCTCATATGTCCTTCCCAGTTGCCACTGAATCATCGTATTTTTCATGCAAATGTCCTACATAGTAAAGTATTAATGGAAGAGAAGTACACAAAATAAATAAACCTAAACTCAATTATTCATGAATATGATCATTTCCAAAGTTCACTAAGAGTTCCTGTTTGAGATGTGTGCCCAGGCTAGCCTGACTGTCATGGGAGCATGTCACATTTTAAGTAAATGCCCTGTCCATAGCTGATTTGCTCTGATGTAAGAGTCACTGGCACAGTATCACTTGGGAGGGGAACACCTGAGATAAAGTACCTCATGTGAGAAAATGTCTCCAGATAGACTCTGCAAGTCACCATAACAGGAAGGTTAAAATAAACTTTAAAAAAGATCATTATGTGAACCTGTCAGTCAACAGCATCTGCATTCCACAGCAGATTTATAGCAAGAAATGTACAGCAGTAAATACATATAATGTATGGGGGTCCTTATTATTAACTGAATCAAGCAGATTGCAACCTTGTTATGCATCACATCATTAGGGCCGGCATCTTTGGGAGGGTGGTGGGGTGCACAGGGTGTGGAGCAGCCATGATACTGGACTGGGCTTGGAAGTTTGGTGGTTGCCCAGTGTGCTACCAGCTAGCACAGCTTAGGGAGGAGGTTGCGGGGATTAGGAGAAAGCTGGGGGAAGGGGGGGTGGTATGGTTGGGGAAGGGGCTAGGAATCTCCACAGGGTTGCACCAAGCACTGGGGTGGGGGCATAGGAAAAGGAGTGCAGGAGAATACTCAGGGTCACATGGAACCTGGCAGAGGGGTCCAAAGGACACTACCAGGAAGCAGGCAGGTAACTGGGGCCCCTCAAGGGAGACGGAGGGACAACATTCTCAGGGAAGTAGGCAGATGGCCAGGGCTGGACAGAAGGAAGCAAGGCGGGAAGTGGATCAGACCTTACACTCAGTAACCGCTAATTCTCTTCTTCTGCTCAAGGATGAGGGGTGATGTAGCCATGACAGGGTAGTTAGAGATGGAAAGGTGGGAGGCAGGAGGCAGGGTCCAGATAGCAGGAAGAACAGGGAGGACCTGGAATGCAGGAGAATGGGGGAGCAGTGAATCGAGCAGGAGGGAGGGAAGAGGGAAAGCAGTGAGAAGGACCAGTTGGGAGGAAAGGTAAAGGAGAAGGACCAGAAGTACAAGGAGGATTCAGTAAAGGGAGCTGAGGGTTTAGGCCAGGGGAGCACGACTAGCAAGGAGGAATTAAATGGAGACAAGAAGGAAGGGAGGATGAGCCAGGCTAGTTTAGCAGATGGGGGAGAAGGACCAGTTGTGAGCAGTGAGGGGGGAATTAGCAAGGAACAGAAGGATACTCAGGAGGAGGAGAGGCATAGGATTGAAGAGGAGGGGGTGGCATGTGGCACCCAGAAAGGGAGGAAAACAGAGCCAGCTGGGTGGAGGGGCCTTAGAAAGGATGAGGGACATGGAAGGGGGGAATGGAGGAAAGGAGTGGTCAGAGTGCTCCTGCTGGGGGATTCTATGATCAGGGGTATCAAATGGGATAGGGAGGGAGAAGCCTGGCCAGTTAGAACAAGATGCTTCCCTGGACTAATGGTGTACAGGGCTAAGCATGAGATATACCAGCTGGCAAAGGATTGTGGGGGTTCCCCAGACATACTGGTCCACCTGGGTACAAATGACATTGAGGGAAATAGCGAGCTAGAGATACAGGCAAGATTCAGGGAGCTCACCAGGGTTTGTCATGACATAGGATGCACAGTTTCCTTCTCAGAAATCCTGCCAGTGCCAAGGGCTAGTGGGGAACACAAAAGGAAAATTAGGGAGAGAAACCAGTGGCTCAGGGAGTGGTGTGAGGCCAGAGGGTATGGGTTGATGGGGGATTGGGGGGAGACCTGGGAGGATAAGGAGCTGTATGCTAGAGATAGACTACATCTCAATTTGGAGGGAAGGGGAATCCTTAAGTTGAAAATAGAGGGGTTCATTGGTGAAAAGTGGGGTTTAAACTTGTGAAGGGGCGGTGGGATGGGAGAAAAGGCTGTCAAGGGGGTGCCGATAAAGGAGGGACTCTGTCTCTACCCCCCTGGGGACCAGGAGGATTGCAGGAAAAGGCCAACTGGCAAAGTGAAGACCAGGGGAAAACAGAATCCCCATGGGAACATGAGCAGGGGAAATGGAACTATAGGGAAAGGGTGGAAGGTAGTCCTGCTAGATGCCAGGAGCTCGGGCAATAAAATGCCTGAGCTCCAGGCGATGCTAATTGAGGGAGCAGTGGATGTGGCAGCGGTCACTGAGACTTGGGCCACTGCAAGACATGACTGGGACCTGAACCTGGAGGGATACACTATGTTCAGGAAGGACAGGGGGAGGGAAGGGGAGGAGGGGTAGCAATGATAGTCAAAAACTGCATTGGCATAGGGGGAGTAGAGGAGGCGGAGGGAACCGTGGAGGCGATTTGGGTCACCTTGATAACAAGGGGGGGCAAGAGAGTAAAAATAGGAGTGGTGTATAGACCCCCTGCCCTGGCAGAGGAGCTGGAGGACAGTCTGGTGGCAGATGTTAGGAGACACTGCAGACTGGGCAGAGGAACGGTGGTGGTGTTGGGGACCTAAACATGCCAGGAACAGACTGGGAGACTATGACATCCTCTGTGACCAGGGAATAGAGGTTGTTGGATGTCTTTCAAGACGTTGCCCTAACTTAGCAGGTGAGGGAACCGACCAGGGAGGCATGGGTACTGGATGTGGTCCTGGCAGACAGTGACCAGATTGGGGGCCTGGAGGTAAGGGACCCATTGGCGGGGAGTGACCATGCCACGGTCTGGTTCTGCCTGGACCTAGGAGGGGTAGAAGGCTGACAAAGACGGAAGTAACCGACTTCAGGGGGGCGGATTTTAAGGAAATGGGAAGGATCCTTAAGGAGCATTTGGATGGGATTGGGTCAGACATGGATGCTGATAGTAGGTGGGAAATCATCAGGATAGGGGTGCAGGATGCTACCAGCACCTGTGCAAAAGTAAGACGAAAATGCGGTAGGGCCCAAAAACCCTGTTGGTGGACCAGGGAGGTCCAGGAGGTGGTGCGGGGAAAAGCAGCCTATAAGCAATTCAAGTGCTCAAGGAGTGAAAGGGATCGAGGGGAGTATGAGCTGATGGCTAGAAGGGCCACTAGAGTGGTGAGGGCAGCTAAGGCAAGGAAGGAGCAGAACCTGGCCAGGGAAATTAGGAGAGGGAACAAGGGGTTCTTTAGATACATTGGGGAAAAATGAAGGGTGAAGGGGCAGATTAGGAGGATTAAATCAGGGGAGGGATGGGCACAAGACCCGGGGGAGCAGGCTGAGGTACTAAATGAGTACTTCACCTCAGTTTTCACCAGGGAAAATGGGGGTGCTGCATCATACATGGGAGGAGACAGAGATACTGAGGAGGGGGGGACCTCACCGACTGGCAGGTCTGGGGAGAGGGAGGCATCACTGGCAGGTGGGGGAGGGCTAGCAGGGAGAAGGGGTACCGGAAGTGGAAATCACAGCAGAGAGAGTGAGGGAAGCCCTCAGCTCCCTTAAGACGGAGAAAGCACCGGCTGGATAAATTACATCCCAGAGTGCTGAAGGAACTTGCAGATGTCCTGGAAAACCCCTGGCAGAGCTTTTCACCATCTCTCTGAGGACAGGGTGGGTGCCCCAAGACTGGAAGGTGGCGCATATAGTGCCTATCCACAAGGGGGGATCAAGGGAGGTGGCAGGGAACTACAGGCCTGTCAGCCTGACATTCGGTGGTGGGCAAGGTGATGGAGGGCATTGTCAAGGAGAGGCTAGGGGGGACCTGGATAAGTCAGGGTGCCTGGACGATAGACAGCATGGATTCATCCGGGAAATCATGTCAGACAAACCTGGTGGAGTTCTATGACTGGGTGACAAGTGCCTTGGACCTGGTAGACCAGTGGATGTCCTCTTTCTGGACTTCAGCAAGGCATTTGACTCTGTTCCTCACGTGGGCCTGTTGGATAAGCTGGGAGGAATGGGGGTGGGGAACCAGATGATCAGATGGATAGGCAATTGGCTCCAGGACCGGACCCAGAGGGTCGTAGTTGGTGGGATAGTCTCATCCCCAAGGAGGGTCATTAGTGGGTCCCACAGGGATCAGTCCTGGGTCCCTTCTGTTCAACGCCTACGTATCTGACATAAGGACAGGAATCAGGAGTGAGATGAGTCTCTTTGCAGATGACTCGAAACTGGGGGCGGTGGTGGATGGGGAGGAGGCGAGGGTGGCCCTACAGGGGGACCTGGAGGCTCTGGAAAGATGGTCTAGAAAGTGGAAGCTGAGGTTAAATGCAGGGAAATGCAAGATACTCCACCTGGGGGCCAGAAACCCAGGTCAAGTGTACACCCTGGGGGGGAAATGCTACAAGTCTCGATGGCTGAGAGGGACCTGGGGGTGGTGGTGGATGTCAAGATGAACAACTCGGAGACTTGTAGGAGGGCAGCAGCCAAGGCCAACAGGATGCTGGGATGCATCGCTAGGGGATCACCTCAGAAGGAGGGAAGTGATACCCCTCTGTATAACTGCTTGGTGAGGCCGCACCTTGAGTACTGCATGCAGTTTTGAGGCCACACTTAAAGCGGGACATTAACCTCCTGGAGAGGGTCCAGAGGAGGGCAACCAAAATGATTTGGGGCTTGGGGACAGGACCTATGAGGAGAGGCTCAAGAGCTAAATATGTACACATTGGAAGAGAGAAGGGACCAGGGGACATGATAGAGGTCTTTAGGTACATGAAGAGGGTAAATAGGGAGGAACAGTCGGGTGCTTCAAGGAAGGAGGAAGGGGCCACTAGAGGGCATGGCTGGAAGCTGGAGGGGAAGATTCAGGGAGAAAGGAGGAGGTGCTACTTCACTGAGAGGGTGGTGGAGCCATGGAATGCACTGCCTAGGGGCTGGTGGAGGCAGAGACAGTGGAGGGGTTCAAGAGGGTGGACAGGTACAGGAAGGATTCTGGAAGCAAAATCCAATGCAGCAAGAATATCCGGAACTGGGAAGGGAGAAGCCAGAGAAGGCGAGGGGGACAGCAAGGTCAGCACCCAGGTTGGGGACTGACCAAACGAGCAGACACGAAAGACCGTTAGGCCTATTCTGCTGGCATTTTAGTATGTTAGTATGCCATTGTTGTTACATCACTCTGTTGTCAACCCTTCTTGAGTATGTCATATCAATGGGATAACACAATGGAATGCTCACAACAATCAATGTTTTGTAGAGTAATTCAGTAAAGTAATTCAATCTGCAATTGCACAATCTTGGTAGCCCATACACTATAAAATATAATGTGGTTGCCATGACATCTGAAAACCTCTCAAGCTGTGCTGTCAAGGTTTACAATGATGTAATGGCAACCTCTTGAAGTGTTTACAGTGTGGTTATTAACCAAAGACCATACATTATCCTCTATGTAAGTTCAGGTCATGCAGCATACATTTCATCATAGTGAAACTGGAGCCTGCACAAAAATATAACTGATGTTTTTAAAGCTAGTAGAGGGGAATGTTTTGCTGGTTGATAATATGCTGCATTACATGCATTTAATTATTTAAATTTTGGTAATCTGGTAAGCCCACTGAAACCAGAAGTCCCTTTTTCAGGAGCACCCTGGGATTAGTTACAAACAGAAGTTACATACACTGGAAGTTATATACAGTAGATGCAGTATATACATACATTGGAATGGGCATAGTGTACTTACAGAGTGTAACACCATGCTCACAATATGTTAGAAAGGTGTACAGTACAAGTGGCAACATTGCACAAGAGTTTTGTGGGTGAAATAATAACAACAGTAAAGTTGCAGGGTATTATAGTCACAGCTCAGATCACAGGCTGGGAGCCAGTGATTGCACCCACAGAGACTAAGTTCCAGCAAGTACACTTTGAAGCCAGACTTAAATCCATGGAAAGTGGGTCTGTCAGCCAGACACTCTGGGAGAGTGTTCCATAAGTGAGGAGCAGCATACCAAAAGGATCGCTTGCCTTGGTTAGTGTGTACCCACAGGATGTTGAGGGGACAGCCTCTCGAACATCTCAGGTCACGGCACTGGACTTTGGGATTGAGCAGACCACGCAGATGGGGAGGAGGGCAAGCAGTGGTGAATTTAAAGGTCAAACATAGAGAGGAGTAGGCCAGTTTGTGCCATATAGTGTCATATAGTGAGCCATCGGAGGCTGCAAGGACCTCACAGTGGTGCCTTCTAGAAGAGGAGTTAGTAGCGAAGCATACCACCCAATGGTAGAGCACAGTAAATTGTCTTAGTTCTCCCTCCCTTAGGAACTGTAGTAAGGGGACCCCATAGAGGATGGTGGGGAGTATGGTGAAGTTGGCTATGGCTCGCTGAGCCTCGTCAGAAAGAGAGTTATCCAGCATGTAAAGGAGACCAATCTTCTGATGGATGGACTTCGCTAAGGAGTCAATGTGAGGCTTGTAGGACATTTCCTGGTCAAGGAGGATCCCAAGATGCTTAATCCTGTCAATTGCCTCAACTCTCTTTCTTTGGGTTGTGTGAAGCTGGAACAGGTCATGCCTGTCAACACCAAGGTGTCTGGTCCCAAAACAGGACAGCCTTTGTCTTCTCTTCATTCAGCACAAGTGAGTTTGTAGAGAATCAGGCCTCAAGTGCAGAGAGACAGGACTGGAGTTTAGCAGAGATAATGCAAGATTGCAGATCACTGCAGTAGACAACAGTGTTGTCTGCATGAAGGATGAGGATGTTCAGCTCACAAACCCCATCAATGTCATTGACAAAGAGGGTGATTAACAGGGGGCCCAGGACTGAGCCCTGGGGTACCCTGGAGAACACAGGTCTGGTGCTAGACTGGGTTCCTCTCCATAGAACTTTTTGGGTTCAGTTGAACAAGTTTCTTTTGAACCAGGAAACAGAGACCCCATCCAGTCTGTTACACAATGTCCCTGCACCCTATTTGGCACCCCCACAGGTACACCGCAGACACCTAGAGTTTAGGTATATGTTATACTAACATGTAGGGCTAAGGGCATCTACTATACAAGAGTAGATGTCAGGATATGTATGCATACTATTGTCATACACTTTACTTTCCAATATACACATGTATTTCTTACTTATAAGATGTTAGGACATCTGTGTCCTTGTGATAATTATGATATATGAGTTGGCATTCTCATCTTCTGATGATTTGTATTACTACATGGCTATGTACAAACTGTACCTCTTTGTTTCTACAAAGTGATGACTATAACAAAATTGTATAATGATATGTTGGACTGTGGAGCCACCTCTAATTGAGTCAATAGGGCTCATCTCTATAACTAGAAATGTTTCTATGTTACAGTAACCATGTTAATTATCATAGGTATATAATGTAAGACATTATGTCTTCTACCTCGGAAACCCCAAGAGACAAGGAGATTCCTTGAAGTATAGGGAACGCTAAGCATTGGCTCCCAGTTCCTATTGGTAAGAACTGCTTAGGGCAACTATGATTTTCCTTTTGGTAGTAATAAACAAGCTTTATTACTCTTATGCAATGTGTTTGTGATTCCTTGCATGCTCATTATTGCCAAGAGCCTGAGCGTGAGGTTTAGACCTCCTGACAATTGAAGACCACAGGCAGGCAATATTTGGCGTTTGCAACATTTCACTTGTTGCTGCAACTTTGCCCTTCCCAACTGGGACTGCAGGTGTGCATTCCCACACCACATCTCCAATTTTTCACCCACTTTGTAATCACTTGGAAAGTCTGGCTGCTTACTGGGTGTGGTCGATGCCGA
Organism: Neoceratodus forsteri; assembly: GCA_016271365.2. NCBI lineage: Eukaryota > Metazoa > Chordata > Ceratodontiformes > Ceratodontidae > Neoceratodus > Neoceratodus forsteri. Next base: position 1,028,176,040 of record CM028129.1, read on the forward strand.
CCAAACCCGCCCCACAGCAGTTTTGAATTGCAAGCTTACAAGTGCACAGTAGCCTGACTGTGAATAAGTGCACCTGTTGTGGATCGATACACAGCATGGTGCCTTTTCACAGTTTGATTTTTCATTCCTTCCCGCACAATGGCCACCATGTCAAATATCTGTGCAGAACTGAAACTTGATATCTCAAACTTCCTTGAGTCCCATGGAGTATGGACTGACTTCATGCAGGATGCAAGTCAATCCGACAACCCTATGCTGGGGATTTCAACCCAGTACACAGAGATGAGACAAACAACAGAAAGTGTGAAGCTAAAGGGCTGTTGGTCACAGCTCTTTATGCTGCTCTGGAAGCCTCTGAAGCAAGGTTTTGAACCCTTGAACTGCAAATCTCTTCTCTTAAGCAGGAGATGGGGTTGCAGGAAAGTGAACGTGTGAGATGAGAGCAGGATTTGGAGTCTGAGCACCAAACTCTGTGAAATGAAAAGGATTCCCATTTGCATCATTCTGCTCAGGCTAGCGAGCAGGAACTTTGTATGTTGAAGCAGGAATGTGAAAGTTTGAGACAGGATAAGGGGCAAGCTTTGCAAATGAATGACTTGTTAAGTAGAACGAATGAACAAAGGCGTGAGGAGTTGTGAGAGTTACAGGAAGGGATAAATCAGGTACGTAATGACTTAGGGTTAGCTACTAGGGACAACTGTGAATTGAGCGCAGCATATACAGTGTTACAGAAGCAGATGCAAGATGAAGTGGATCAGAATGTTGCAAAAGTGAGTCATGATGAATGTGAATCCAATTCACTCCGTGAAGTGATTCATGGAGTGAAGACGAATTTGCAGAGTGCTCCTGAACATGAAGCGGAGTACTTTGCGTTATAACGGGTAACGCGAAGTCCATTGAAAACAATGACTTCTCATTACTCTGCCTTCCACTTCGCCTCACCTCGCCTTGTTTTTTAGCTCCAAAGGTGAATTTTGCAGTGATTCATGGGATTTCAGGTCACATGGGCTCTAGATTGTTCTGCACAGCTTCAGTTTGGGGTAGTGTTTGTAGAAAGCTGTAGGAGACAATCTGCTCTGAGGGCGCTCTGTGATTCAAAGCTTCAAAAAGCTGTTAAAAAAGCCTTTTTGAGTATTTTTTTTTTTTGCTGAAACTTTAGTTCATCAATTATAGGAAACCCTCCTGTGCTCATATCATTGCTCGTTTATTATTTCTGTATGGATTTTGAATGTTAATGTACAACATTCAGTCTGTGTACTGAGAGGCAGTGGAAATGTGCTTTGGGGAAGGGGTGTATCTGTGGTGTAGGTAGATTAACTTGGAGAAAAAGACAGTGTCTTCTGTTTTGGTGATATTTTTCTTGTAAAACTGTGTTAATGTACACACAGTAATATTTTCAATATTTCTTGCCTTTTTTTGCTGATTGATGTGTTGCAGCAGTGCATAATTTTAGTTTGTTTAAAATATGTGGTCATATTACTGAAGTTTTCAATTTGCTATGCATTACTTAGTGTGCATGTGAGTATGTGTGTGACACATGTCATCAAATCAGACACCTTTTATTGTGCCACATAATAATTTCAGCAAAGTGAAGCTGCTATCCACTGCAGCTGTGTGGTTTTTGTATTTCTTTGTGGTATCTTTACTGGTAGTAGTACTAGTGACTGCTATTGCCGCAGTGCATAATTTTAGTTTGTTTAAAATATGCGGTTATATTACTGAAGTTTTCAATTGGCTATGCATTACTTAGTGTGTGTGCGTGAGTATGTGTGTGACGCATATTATCAAGTCAGATACCTTATATTGTGCCACATAATAATTTCAGCAATGTGAAGCTGCTATCCACTGCAGCTGTGTGATTTTTGTACTTCTTTGTGGTATCTTTACTAGTACTAGTACTAGTGACTGTTATTGCAGCAGTGCAGAACACTGCCCCCCCTCATGGCCTGCCCCAACAGGCAAAGGTATTCTTTTCCAGATTTGAATTTCTGATGGTGAGCACTGGTTAGGTGTTGTGCATTTGTGTCTGCATCTCTTCAGTGCACAGCACAATCTTAGTCTGTCTTTGCATTTGCATCTTTTTAAGGCCCAATCTCCATCTGTAACTTAAGTCACAGTTGTTTCTTTGGCTTCCCTTCAGAGTACTGGACAGGTGTGGTGCTTAATTCTGCATGAACATTGTACTCATTAATATGCCTTTCTAAGTCAGGACCATCATCACGAGTCACTCATGATACAAGTCACATTCTTCATCATCACAGTCACAAATGCAGTCACAAATAATGATTTGTGATCATTCATGTTACGAATCACAACATACATTTTTTCTAGTTACTTGGATGTATTGTAAGCCTGTTTTGTAGTATCTCTCCAGGCTTCACCACCCCACTATTGTACTCATTGATACGTGTTTTTAAGTCTGAAAGTTTTAAGCTACAGCTCATCGGGGAAGTACAGCTATAGGTATTCGTGTTCCCAATACAGTTTCATACTGGTTATCTCACACCATCGACACCGAATCACGTCCTTCATTATCACAGTCACAAATGCATTCACAAATCATGATTCATGATCATTCACGTTATGAATCACAACAATAATTTTTTTTTAATAGTTACTTGGATGTATTGTAAGCCTGTTTTGTAGTATCTCTTCATGCTTCACCACCCTACCAGTGTACTCATTAATGTTTGTTTTTAAGTCAGGGAGTTGGACAGTGTCTGCAGTACATACACAGACTGGAAAGAAGACTGACTGCACACATGCAGTTTAGCACAGTATACTTGTACTTTTCAGAATACAAAGTGTCACGCATATGGAAGACAATAAAAAAGGGCATAATTACATACAAGGGTCGGGGATGGTGGAGAAATACATTTTATAACACAGCAAGGAACGTGTGGGGGGCACATGGTGTGAGGAAAAAAATCTAATGTGGGATCCCATGGTGATCCAGCAGCAGTTCCAGAATGGACATCATTTGCAACTGATGTCCCTCTATGCGATCCAGCCGCTGCTCCACAGTACTCATCCTCTCCTTTTTCTCCTCGACAGCACTCCAGAGAGCTGCCAAGTCAGCCTGTGTTACATGCAGTTCTCTGGGGTCCACACATTCTACAGGCTGACCTGCTGGTGCTGGGGGTGGGGGTGGGGGTACTGGTGGAGCAGCAGGTGCTGCTGTGGCCCTCCTCTTCTTAGGGATGCCAAAATGCACAACTGTACCCTGTGCCACAGAATGGCCAGCAAGTACAGACATGGTCTGTTCTGTAGCAGCCTTCCACTCCAACTGCTGATGATTAAGCATATAGGTGTGCTGCCTCCCAGTCCCCAGGTGAGTCCCCCTGGGGCCACGGCACACCTCTACTTCACATAGGTGGCATTTGACCACACTGCTGTCCCCCGACACTGTAAAAAAACTGCCAAACAGTGGAGGTGCATAGAGGACCAGGCACAGGCAGGGGATGGCAAAATTAACTGGCAGCCGGCTGGTCACTGTGCTGAACAGGGATGGAATCCACACACCTGGGCCCGGGGGAACAGGCACATCCTGCTCCAGAGGAACTGGTGCTGGACTTGGTGGTGGTGGTGGTGGTGGTGGTGGTTCAACTGCCTCAGAGTCAGGACAGGAGGCAGTGCTGGTCCTGCTTCTGAGGGGGTGCACTCACAAGTTTTGAGTGGTCCAACAGGAATGGGCATCCATGCCCTCCACACATGTGCATGGTATGACGCTTACCACTACCACGCTCTCCCAGAGCTGCCCCTGCCCCAGACATTCCCTCACCCTGGTCCATCTCTCCTACTGAGCTCCCTCAGTCCAAGCAATCACTACTCACACTGTCACACAACACACACACACAGTCACACAGACACAGACAAACAACTAACTACTTATAAAGGTAAGAAAAATTAAATTTACAGAAAGAACAAATTAAGTAAAAAAGAGTACAGAAAAGACAAAAAATGTAGCTTTTAAAAAAGCTGTTGGGTCTAAATCAAAGTTTAAATCTCCTCCTCGCTCTGATCTCAAAGTATCAGCAGTCACAAAACACACTACTGTCTCTCCATCTGCACAGGAGAAAGTAAAAGTGTCTGCTTGTATGACTCACTTTCTTCCTGCCTAGCTAAAAAGCATGTGACTCACAGTACTGTAAACCATGTGATGTGTGGGGGGGGCTGCCAAATCTGAAACACCAAGTGGATCACTTAGAATCATAGTGAGGAACGCGAAGTCCATTAAAAACAATGACTTTGCCTTAATTCGCATTGCCATTCTGCCTCTACGCAAAGTGGTACTGACAAGGTGGAGTGACCACTTTGCATTGCCCACTCCACATAGTGGAGTGGCAACGCAAAGTGTCCACTTCATGTTCACCTCACCAGCGGAATTTAAAATCGCTGCATCTCTAGTCACGTCAAGGTGATGGGAGGCATAGCCCCTGCCTTGTCGGAGTCATCTGAAGGGGAGGAGTCAGAAGAGGACATCTCAGAGTACAATGCCCAGTCACACCCATACTATAGCCCAGACACTGCTCCCCACAATCCACAACATGGCGGGCCCCTGACACATGACCCCATGTCCCTACATCATCGACAGCATGACACACATCATGGGTAATGCCAACATGGTGACACCCATGATGGGGGGGAGCAGGCCTATGTCTAGTCCTGATGGCAATACCAATTGCCATTATTTCTGTGGACAATAAAGAAGAGATAGAGAAAATGATTGATGCTGCCTTATGCAATGTGACTCTACCCAACAGAAGCAAACAGACTCTCCAAACCAGATCAGACAGATGCTGCAAGGGGCTGCTACTCAAGACCAAATGGTTTGCACTGTGGCAGAAGCCACAGCTCAGGCAGCCCCAGATGGTGCCTGAGGTAATCTACCTCTGCTTGATCAGCCCAATAATCCCCTACAAATGGCCTACTCTGTTCAGCAAATTGCTGACAACATTGGTCCGATGAGCCCATATGACAACCTCAGTTGCCACTTAGAAAAGGTGTGTGCTAAATGTGAAATGCTTAGTCTCGCCGCAGACAACCAGGTCCAGATCCTATGCCAGACTTGTGATCCTGGCCTGTGGTTAAAACTCCCTGATGTTGTCTGCCAGGATGGCCACACCACCTTTGACAAAGTAGCATCTGAACTCATTTCTGCACACAGCCCAGGTGTAGTAGAAGTGATGCTCGCATACTCTGTGAAACAGAATGAGAAAGAAAGTCCAGCAACTTTCCACTAGAGGCTCTGGATGGCCTACTGTGCAGGGCAGCACTTTGCAGGAGAAGCTGCAGATGTGAACCTCATTGAATATAAGACCCTATTCCTTAGGAACATGATCCCTGCAGCAAGAGAGAAGAAGAGCCAACTATGAATCTATGTGATAACAGCAAACACCTAAAGGTGATCACCGTTATCGCTCAGTCAGAGTGCCGAACACATTTTCGGCACTCTAACAACCCTGGCGCACCAGCACAATGGCACCAGGACATATTTTACTACTTTCTGTGTGGGGGCTGTGTCCCCCAATGTCCCTCCTCACAGGGGGCTTCACCCCCCGCATCACCCTACTTAAGGATTCTCAACTCCAGGGGGGGTGCATGTCGGGGGGGGAAAGTAGTAAATATAAAAAGATTCAGGCCTGCAGCAATAAAAATTGCATCAGTGCCCGGACCCGAACCTGGTACCTCAGCCACCCCAACCATTAACCAATTCCCGACGCCATGATGCAGCTCGACCAGCAACCACAGCACCACTCCCTACAGCCTCTCCACCCCCTCCCAGCCCGTGCTCGCCGTGCTTGCTCCCACCCCTCCGTGCGAATATGTATAGCGACATCCTGTTGCAAAGTTCGCCAACCCCCTCATCTGGTTGCCCTACCTGTCAGTCACCATGAGCGGATTGTGCGTGGAAGGTTTGCCTTAATAGACGGCGCCCTTCCTCATGTGCCCATTTCATGGGTTACCGTCAACCACCTATCCTACCATGGAGAGGTTTGCCGATATTCTTTAGAAATCAGAAAGAGTTTATCAACTCTACATCCATGATTCAGGCTCCGGTTCCAAGAAAGTAGCTGCCGTGAAGCCATTCAGGAGGCCATGACACACTACACCTTGGAGGGGCAGGCCCAAGAGAAAGAGCCCCTCCTCACAGACAACCAGCACCACCAGTAGGCCCAACAACAACAATCCTGGGGTGGGAACCGGAACTACCATAAAAATAAGAAGCACCATAAAATCAATAAGTGTAAACAACAAAGATCAGGCTCCTGGAATAGGGAAATAGCCAATGAAAACCTGAAATTTTGAGATCCCTTTGGGCAAGTGTGCTCCGTAACAGATGCCATCCCCTTTCAGGCCCTTGTAGCAAAACGACTGGGAGAGCAGGCCTCAACAGGCTGTGGAGATATTGGAAGTCCAGGCTCTCAGGCCTTTACAGGCATGAACCTGGAAGCAGCTCCCTATATAGCATCAGTGCAGCATGGTGAGATGGTTCAAAGGAACCAGGCCCAGACTGTCTTTCAAGAGGTCCCCCATGCTTCCACTGGTACAGATTGACAATTGCAGGCCCCAGTCCAAATTGTGACCAAGCTGGTGTGGAATACAAATGGAAGGCCTTACACTGAGGTCGAGGTCAGGGGCCACCTACTAACACTACTACTGGATATAGGCGTGGCTGTGTCTGTATTACAGGACGATAACCCAGCCACATCACCTTGGTCCACCAGACAGATGATCAATATGTCTGGGATAGATGGAACATGGTTACCTGCATACTGCTCCCTGCAACTACATGTGACACTGGGGCACCTGAAGGAATATCATACCTTTCAGCTAATGGTACTTCACAATCACCCTAGTATAATCAGAATTGACATTTTGGCACCACACGGCTGTGTGGTAGACCAAGCCAACATGTTATTGATATAAATACAGGGTAAATATCACACCATCATGATCTCTGACTCACGTGTGGTTGCAACAATCTCTGTGAACAACAAAGAGTATGACGTCATAGATTTGTTTAAGAATCATGAGCTTTTCCCAACGCTCCTCCCCACTCTGCGAAGACATCTGGAGGCATTTGCCACCAACAAGATGACTGTGGCAGGATGCACACTGTCATTGAAGTGACAGGCCCAGCACATGAGAGGCAATGGCAATACCCCTTTCCAGGTGAGGCCTTGCCTTCTCTTGGGGAAACAATTAAATGACTCCTCAAGCAAGGTGCAATTACAGTAGTAACCAGAGACATTGCCAGCTATTTCCAGATATTTTGTGAAATTTCTGAAGAGTTTCTCTCTGCTGCCCCTACTGTGGAAATGCAGAAAGCAGGAGATATTTCTGGAAATATCACAGAAATTTCAGAAACTATCTGGCAATGTCTGTGGCTATTACTGTAGGACATGTGTTTCCACTGCAAATTCCCCAGTGTGGCCTGTAAAAAGAAACCACAGGCGCCTGGAGACTTACTATTGATGACAGGAGACTAAACCAGGTCACCCCAGTTGTGTCCCAACTGTGGCATCAGCACCAGATGTGCTATGACTACTGACCCCTGACCAACAATGGTTTAGTGCCTTGGACATATCCAATGGTTTCTGGTCATTGCCACTGGCCCACAAAAGTCAATATAAGTTTGCCTTCACCTTAGAGGGCAGGTAGTACACACGGACCTGCTTACCACAGGAGTTCCATAACAGCCTCTCCCTGCTCCATTTGCACATGATGGACAGCCTTGAGGGTTTATCGACACCCCAGTGTCTCTTGAAGTATGTGGATGACCTGTTGTTGGCCACAGCCACACGGGAACAACATCTGGATCTCTTAGACAAACTACCGACTTTCATCCGGAGGGAAGGCCTCAAATGTAATCCTGCAAAAGCACAACTATGTCAGAAAAAAGTACTCTTTCTCAGCCTGAGGATAACAGACCAAGGCCAAAGCCCTACTTGGAAAAAGATACAAGGATTGCAAGATCTGACACTACCTACCAGTGTGGCCACCCTTAGAAGGTTTCTAGGTGTGGTAAACTATTCTGGAGGTTTTATTTGTGATTTTCCTCAGAATGCCATCCCTCTGTATGAATTACTGAAAAAGGATGTCCCCTGGACTTGAGGCCCCATTCACAACCAAGCTGTGACATCACTGAAACAGGCCTGAGCCTCAATTTCAGCTTTGGTTAACCCCAATTCAGCCTTGCCATTCCATCTGGGGTGTGCAACCTCTGACATTGCTATGTTTGTAGTGCTGGACCAGAAGGTCCATAGCACCCTGAGACCCATCGCATATGCATCACAGCTCTTGACCCCAGTGGAACAGAAGTACAGCCTTTGTGAAAGGAACCTTCTAGCCAAATAGTGAGCTGTCAAGCACTTCCTGTATGTCATTGGATACTCCCCACTGATCATCAATACAAATCACACCCCTACAACCTTTTTGCTATCAGACAGAGTAAAGGATGGGTCAGTCTCTAATACCAGGCTGACACACTGGTCCCTCCTTCTCCAGGACAGAGACATTAAGGTCTACCCAACCAAAATGCCATCCATGCTGATGCATGGTCTCCTCTTCCAAGGAGAACCCCATGACTGTACACTGCAGCCACCTGATCTACCAGATCCAGGAAAATCACAGTTGCCCTATGCAGTTCTTACCAATAAGAACTCTGAGCCAATGCTAAGCATTCCCTATACTTCAAGGAATCTCCATGTCTCTTGGAGTATCCGAGGTAGAAGACGTAATGTCTTACATTATATACCTATGATAATTACCATGGTTACTGTAAGATAGAAACATTTCTAGTTACAGAGATGAGCCCTATTGGCTTAACTAGAGGTGGCACTACAGTCCAAGATAACACTATACAATTTTGTTATAGCCATCACTTTGTAGAAACAAAAAGGTACAGTTTGTACATCGCCATGTAGTAATACAAATCATCCGAAGATGGCAATGCTGATTCATATATCATAATTATTACAAGGGCACAGATGTCCTAACATCTTATAAGTAAGAAATACACGTGTATATTATCTGCTGTGATCCCAGCTGTCAATATTCAGTCCAGGCATGAGACTCAAGCCCAGTCAAGTAAGGAATGGTTGCCAGACTTGGCGTTGTGCCTTGTATGCAGGTCAATGACTTGGGTCAGGTTGGTGTTGAGAACAGAGTTCTTACTAACGGAAGCCCCCAAGGTATTACAAATCTGATTAAAATCCCTGAGGAGAATCATCTCCCCCAGAGGATGCTCTGCCAAAGCATGGGTTAGAGATTCAAGGAAAGAGGCAGCTGATTGGGGCAGTAGGTAGACACACCCTATGTACAAAGGTTTAGTGTCTCCAAGGAGCACTTTCGTAAATACTATCACATTTACTGAGCCACAGAGGGGAGGGTGATCAAGATGCAAAGCATTTAGATTTGTGTTGGTGTAGATGAGAACCCCACCCCCCTGCCTTTCTTCCCTGCTTGATCCTTTATAAAAACATTATAGCCAACCAGGTCAACTTCATGAGGAAGGAACTGTGGTCTGAGCCAGGTCTCAGTCACCACTAGTACATTGGGTTAGTATACTGCAGTCCAAGTTTCAAGGTCATTTAGAGGGGCAAATACCTTATCCCCAAATGTACTAGTTTTCTTCCATTCTGTGTCATAAATGCACTTTGTGAAAAAGTGACTAAAAGAACTATCAGAGTTCTGAAATTCTCAAAGTATGCATTTTTTTATTGTTAGTGCAGTGAACTATCACAGTGGCATTTCTATGGCAATCGGACATGCATTTTCATCAAGCTTCCATTTTCAGCTGCTTTATACTCTTAGCTGTAAAAACATAAAAATGCATCAATGCCATAGCTGGGCGGTAATGCTGATCTAAAGAATGCCACCATCTGAACAGCCTGCTTGTGAGGCCCTAATTTATGTTCACCTTCATTTCATTTTGTCTAAAGTAGTATCATCTTGTGGCAGAAATCTGCCACATCACTCACAGAAATATAAAGTCTATAGTGGATTTACACTATTGTGTTGGTAGTCAGTAATACTGAAAGTGAGATACAAAGTGATCTGACTGACCTTTAACATGTCTCTCTTTGTCTGCCACATCACTGCTGAAAGCAACATGCAGCCTGCTGCCACTCCTGGGACTCAGATGCTGTCGGTAAGCCCCTCAGCACAACTAGCTCCACTGGCCACGACTCTGGATCTTGCAGTCTCTTCTTTGCACACACAGCCAGTAAGCAACACAGCCAGTGAGCAGTCCTGTAGCTGCTGCAGTTTAGTGCAGTAGAGATTTTTATTGTGCTGAAACTTAAGCTCAGTATTCCTCCCTGCTAAGTGCATTATTGTGAGTCTCCATCACAGCGGCATGTAGGTTGACTTTTTTTTTTAGCGGAAGTTGCATGCTGTGAGTGGGAAAGACTTAAGAAGCCCCTACATTTTATTTAAGTTGCCATCAGTGCATACTAATGGAGAAGCACACCTGATTAGCTATGTGTGTTTGCATGATGTCAGACACTGATTGGCATCTTCAACAAGGATATTGAGTCTGCAGCTGCCAGAAAGAGAGCCGAGCACACAGGAATTTGCAACGGTCAGTTGGGACTTTGGGACATACAAAAGCTTTGACTCCACACATTCCTCAAAACTGCATTGTTCAGCCAGACTACTGTGCCATGGCTCTGCTGGTGTTCCAAAAGACTGCATGGTGCATGTATGCTAAACGCTGTGCCTGATACTGAAGTCACTAAGCAGTTGGAACTCTTTGAGGGGAAGCAAAGTCACATAACTATAGATATATGGACCAGCAACAAAGCAATTGACTACATGACTGTTACAGCTCATTGGGCATGTTTTCAGTCAGAAAGAAATATTCCCCACTGAACTGTAAGTGGTAAGAAGCAGACTGTATTATCTGTCACCACTTTTAAGGAAAACCACACTGCTGTGAGTATTTTGCAGAAATGGGGTTCATAGTGTCAGATAATGATTCCAGCATTGATAAGCTGTTAAAGATGGCAACTATCAACACATACCTTGTTTGCACAGTGTGTAAATCTTCTCATCCATTATATCTTAAATGGAAACAGAAATGCTGAAAACCTGTTAGGCCTTGCTATGAAAATATGTGGGCATTTCAGCCACTCTGTGAAAGCACAAAAAAAACCTGAATGAGCTGCAGAGGTCAAACAATCTACAGCTGCATACATTTAAGCAGAAAGTTCTGACACTCTGGAATTCAACATTTTACATGATGGAAAGGCTTATTGAAGAGAAAAAGCTGTTGTACATGCCTACTTATTGCAGAATGTGTAAATTAGATATGCTCAGTTCCAGCAATAGGAGTCTACTTGAATCGTTGGTTACCTTACTGGAGCCATTTGAGGCTTCCATACATGATATTGGTGTGGACAGTGCAACTCTGAGTTAAATTCTTCCTTAAATAAGATTTCTTCACATCTTCCTTGATGCCTTAAAGAACAGAATCTAGCCAGAGCCAAAATGTCTGCTGGATTTGTCCTAATAAGGAATAAATTTAGTGTGAGGCTTGGATTGTTCTGTGATTGTTGTGGGACCCCCCCCAAAAAAGAAAAACAAAATTAGCAGTTCTTGTGATTGTTCACTCATGTTAAGTGCAATGTTCTGTAATTCATCTCATCTTGCAATGTGTACACAGCATTCAATATTAGTACCTATTTTGATAATCTGTTGTACCTTTTTAGGTGAAAGTATAAATTGTATGTGCTTCATGAACCTGTTGCGACAAGCAGGAAGCACGTGGTACTGCACTGGTAGCAGTGCAGCATGCCTGCACAGGTACTTTAAATAAATGAAGGCTGACCATTTATGTATGTCTATATCTGTGTCTGAAGTGAAACAATATTTTCTATAGAAGTGTGCCATGGATAAAATGAAATGATCACAGACATAGTGCTTGACCAACATTTTCCGAGGGATAACTACTCATTGAAATTTCTATCCTCTCTGTTTTCCTTGTGTGTCTACTGTCCTACTCCATCCACCCCCAGTACTGCTGCACAATCTGCAACTTTTCACATCTCAGTGTACCATTGTCTCTTTAGTCAACAAAGCATGTTCAAGGACACCTTATCCTTTGTTAGCTTGTTTGACTTGGGCAGCTAAATAAAAACTGAATACCTTTCCCTCTCATGTATCACATGAACCTTCCCCCAAGCCAGCCAGAGGCCTTGCCTCTAGTGTACTTATTCCTACAACAGCCAAAGCATGACTCAGTGATCATACTGGTATCCCTTTAAGATACTGGAAGTTGTCAATCAGACCCCCCCACCCATCATCAAGAGACTACATGTCAAGGCTACTGAGCAGCTCCTCCTGTAAATGTTTCCCTGTAGGCCTTTCTCTAAGTAGCTTCCAGAAATTTAATCGGATACCAATACTACATACTGAAGTCCAGGTGTGGCATCAACATTGATCCGTGGAATGACCTGCAATGCAGCTGTTCTCAGTATGAAATGTTGTGCAGAGAGCAGTTGGGGTACATCCATAGGATTACTATATTGCCGTAGCTTTAAATAGCTCCAATTTGGAGCCTACGTGTGCCCGTACTATAACGAGACCAGGTAAAGATTGGTAAGGTGTCTGTCAGTCTGTACCTGGTCTCAGTATAACATGGACAAACGTAGGCTCCAAACTGTTGCTATTTGAAGCTATGGCAATACAGTACATAGAAACAGAATTTGATGGCAGATAAGGACCACTTGGCCCACCCAGTCTGCCCTTTTCCCTACCTAATGGATAAGCTGCAGATCCTAGTTAACCAGTAGCCTACTTCTTTCTACCCCGGCCCCCTAGAATTGCCTTATGATTGTCCCATGCATGCTTGAATTCAACCACTGTTTTTGACTCCACAACCTCCTCCAGAAGACTCCACAACCTCCTCCAGAAGGCTGTTCCATACATCCACAACCCTCTCTGTGAAAAAATACTTCCTTACGTTACCTCTGAGCTGCACCCCTGTCTTCAAATTGTGCCCCCTTGTTCTTCCACGCCTCTTTTTTTGAAAGATGCTACCCTCTTGGACTTTGCTGATTCCCTTGAGGTACTTGAAAGTTTCTATCATGCCCCCCCTCCTTTCCTTGAGGTTCTACATATTAAGCTCCTTTTGTCTCTCTTCATATGTCTTCCAGTGCAGACCCTGCACCATTTTAGTTGCCCTCCTCTGGACAGCTTCCATCCTGTCTGTGTCCTTGCGGAGACCGGGTCTCCTGAACTGCACACAGTACTCTAGACGGGGTCTCACCAGCTGTCTGCACATAAGGATAACAACTTCCTGTGTTCTACTGGTGATGCCTCTCCCTATGCATCCCAGTATCCCCCAGCCCTCCTTACTGCCCTCTCACATTGCTTTCCCACCTTCAAGTCATCTGATATGACTACTCACAGGTCCCTTTCCATTTTTGTTGTTATTAGTATCTCACCCCCCATTGTGTACTCTTCCTCTGATTTTTTGTTTCCTAGCTGCATTACCTTGCACTTCTTAGCATTGAATCTAAGCTGCTATACATTTGACCATTCCTCTAACCTTGCCAAGTCCCTTCTCACCCTTTCCACCCCACCTTGTGCATCAACTCTGTTGCAGATCTTTGTGTCATCTGCAAAGAGACATATTTCTCCTTCTAGTCCCTCTGCAATGTCACTTATATAAAGACATTGAAGAGGACCGGTCCTAATACTCAACTCTGTGGTACCCCACTAGTAGCTCCCCTTTCTTCAGAGTGAACTCCATTTACTATTACCCTCTGTGTCCTATTCTCCAGCCAATTCTTTACCCAGGCTGTCATCTTGGGACCCACTCCCAGGCTGGCTAACTTGTATATTAATCTTTTATGTGGGACTGTGTCAAATGCCTTGCTAAAGTCTAGGTTGTCCATGTCCACAGCCACTCCCTGATCTACTACTTTGGTCACCCAGTCAAAGAAATCTATTAGTTTTGTCTGGTATGACCTTCCTGCTGTGAATCCATGCTGCCTTGGGTCCTGTACCCCTCTGGCCTCTAGGTACCTGACAATTCTTTCCTTCAGAAGTGATTCCATCATTTTCCTTATCACTGAGGTTAAACTAACAGGTCTGTAGTTTCCTGCTTCTGCCCTGCTCCCACTTTTGTGAAGGGGAATCACATCTGTCCTCCTCCAGTCCTCAGGTACCACCCCATCCTCCCATGATTTGTTAAAGAGGGTAGTCAGTGGTGTCACTAGTTCTACCCTTAGTTCTTTTAGAATTCTGGGATGAATCCCATCAGGCCCCATTGCTTTGTCCACCTTCAGTTTTAAGAGATCTTTCAAAACCCTTTCTTCTGTAAATGGACTGGTATCAACTTCTGTATCCAGAGTGTTTCTTTTGTTTGTTTTAGGTACCTCCCCCTCTTCATTTGTAAATACTGAGCAAAAATATTTGTTTAGTATCTCTGCCTTTTCACCGTCACCTTCTGCCACTCCCCTCCCCATTATGAAGCCTTACTATCCCTCCCTTGGTCTTCCTTCACTCCCTGATGTACCTAAAAAAGGTTTTATCCCCCTTCTTAACTGAGTTGGCTATCTTTTCCTCGGTTCGGGCCTTTGCTGTTCTGACTGCCTTCTCACCTTCCTTTTGCTTTAACTGATACAGTTCTTTGTCCTGCTCCTTCTGTGATTTCTTGTACTTCTTGAATGCTTTCTTTTTCTCTTGAACCTTCATTGCCACCTCCTTTGAGAACCATAGTGGTTTCTTACATCATTTTGTTTTGTTCATTTGCTTCACACAAATGCTTGTTACCTCTGTGATGGCAATTTTTATTATGCCCCATTGTTCTTCCACCCCTCCTTCCTGCCCATTTGTTAGTGCATTCCTTAGGCACTCACCCATTTTGGCAAAGTCAGTCCTCCTGAAGTCCAGTACTTTTGCCTTTGTATGGCTTGACTCTATTGCTGTGTTTATTGTGAACCATACTGTTCGATGGTCTCTAGTTCCCAGATGGGTACCCACTTCTACATCTGTGATCCTCTCTCCATCTCCATTTGAGAGAACCAGGTCTAAGACTGCTCCCTCTTGAGTGGGTTCCGATACTAGTTATCTAAGACATGCCCCTGCAGGGCATCTAGAATAACCCCACTCTTAGAAGTGGCTGCTGCAACTGCACTCCAGTTAACATCTGGCATATTCAGATCACCCATCAGCAACATCTCCCCTTTTTCTACCATTCTAAGTATACTTTCTATCATTTCCTTGTCTATTTCTTCCCCCCTGAGAGGGGGATCTGTATACAACCCCTGTGTGGATTGTGGTGCCATTGCCAGTCTCCAGAGTGACCCACAGTGCTTCTTTTCTTCCTCCCTGTTTACCCTTTTGTTCAGTTGCTTTGATTCCTTCCCTTACATAGCGAGCTACTTCTCCTCCTCCTCTTTTACCCTCCCTGTCCCTCCTGTAGATCATGTATCCTGGTATGTTTATGTCCCAGTCATGGTTCTATGTGTATCTTGTTTCTGTGACTGCCACAATATCCAGATGTTCCTCCTCCATCAAAGCCACTAATTCAGGAAGCTTGTTACCCAGACTACGGGCACTGGTACTCATTGCTCTCCATTTTTTGATTGCTTTACCTTCTGTAGCAGCATTCTCCACTGACCTTTCTACCTTGGCCTTTTTCTAGTAGCCAGGGCACATCCTATGGATGTGCCCTGGCTGCTTTTTGCACAACACTTCATACTGGGAACAGCTGCAGGTGGTTGTGAGCATGCCAGGCAGGGCTCTAAGTTGTAAAATGCAGACAGGGAGGGTGCATGATCAACCAGATACAATTTTAAATAAAAAATGGCACAGTACATTAAAAAATGGTGTTATTTATGAAACTGCTAATCTGGCCTTGCTTCACACGAAGGTGGGGCCTGATCAGATGTGGACATTTTTCATTAAGTAGATAAGTAAGTACATTTTAATTTTTACAGTGCCCAATCCCTGAGGCCCTAGGCACTTTACAGAGAAGTTTAAGAAATGTTCAAAAATAACCATGGACACTACGCCCTTGAAAGTCATACACTAATTCTGAGGCTTCTCCAAAAGCACTTAGGTACCCCCTCACTCCCTCTCTCATACCCTTGCTCCCTGTGTCTCATAAGTATAATTTCCCGGGACTAACTGTAGTGCCTTATTTGGGTCCAAATCCCATTTGTTCAGAATGCACTTTATGGCAGTTACCAGAATTATTCTCACCACCCAGAGCAGCAGGGTCCTGTGCTGTGG
The DNA here is from genome assembly GCA_016271365.2 of Neoceratodus forsteri. NCBI lineage: Eukaryota > Metazoa > Chordata > Ceratodontiformes > Ceratodontidae > Neoceratodus > Neoceratodus forsteri. Next base: position 1,028,192,291 of record CM028129.1, read on the forward strand.
GACTGTGACACAGTGTAAGTCCAGAGATTTCTATTATATTCTCATTTACAGTATCCCTACAAACAAATCAATTTGGGGCAACTATAAAAACTGCAAATATATATCCAAACATCTATTTGGCATCATGATGAGACCTCCCTGTGCAACATATTCACAACTAATTGGGGAGATCATCCTATTTTAAGACTTTGTATTGCATCTCCATGAACTTTGAACAAACCCACACACCAACCTACCATTTGCTGAGAGGTCAGACTCAGACCACCAGTTCCAGGTTCCAGGAAAGGAGACTCCTGGTCATGCAGCATTGTGCCCTCCTGCCAGCAGTGCTGTCTCTGCTCTCCAATCCTGCCTGCATCTCGGGGGACAGCCGCGGAGAGCCAGTCTGGGCTACAGGCCCTTTTGTGAAGTGTGCTATGGGTGGGCAGCCACATAGAGAGGGAGGAGAGATGATCTGGGCTACAGGCCCTTTTCTGAGATGTGCTGTGGGCATTGCATGGTCCTGGCAATATCTCTGCTCTCTGACCCTGCCTGCAGCTTGGGGAACAGCCACGCAGTGAGGGAAGAGAGCTGGTATGGGATTCTGGCCCTTTTTCTGCAATGTGCTGTGGGTGGCTACATGGTCCAGGCCATGTCTCTGCTCTCTGACCCTGCCTGCAGCTTGGGGATCAGCCGTGCAGAGAAGGAAGAGAGCTGGTCTTGGCTATAATCCCTTTTGTGAGGTGGAAAGGAGAGTCCCAACCATGCACTAATGTGTCTGCCTGCCAGCACTTGCAGCAGCACTGTATCCACTCTCTGACCCTGACTACAGCTCGAGGTACAGCCACAGTGCACTGGTCTGGCCTACGGGCCCTTTTGTGCAGTGTTCTATGGGCTGGCATCTGTCAGAGAGGTAACACAACCAGTCTGGGCTACAGGACCTTTTGTGAGGTATGCTATAGGCAGCCACATGGTCCCAATAATGTCTCTGCTCTCTGACCCTGCCTGCAGCTTGGGGAGAGCCACACAAAGAAGGAAGAAAGCTGGTTTGGGCTATGGGTGGGCAAAAAAAAATAGGAGGCTGCCCTCGCCTCAGCCCCCAAAACAGTGTTGTAGTGTGGTGGAGAAGGTACCCACAGTGGGAATATGGCACAGGGCTTCAGCTGGCAGAGGTATCACACCTCAGCTTTATTACTGCTGTTCACTCAGTTCCAGATCTGGTGAGTGCTTTTCTGAAGCAAAACATCTGCTGGCTCCGCCCCTGCAGACATAAAAACACAAAACAAAAAAAACTTCTTTCACTCAAATAGCTAATTTATATTGAATATCCATCCTCTTCCTGACTTACAGCTCTTGCACAGTTTGCCATGACCTGGCAGCCCTCTCTCTCTCTCTGTCCCACCCTGCACAGAATCAGACTGTCAGTACATTTCTGAAAAGCAGTGCTGTAGATGGAAGTTAGTCAATCAATCAATCAATCAATCAAAATCTTTATTTATCCAGGTGGACACCATTGAGCAAGGCTCATTTGCAAGGTGGACCTGGTCATGAATACTTCAATGTACAGTAGAGAAGCAGGTATACAAAAAGCAATAATATACAAGGAAGAAAAATATATACATTGTGGGCCAGATATTCCAACTGCTCTCTTCTAAGGCACAAGCCTTTGCACTGTGCAAAATAGTTGTGCTGGGGTGTGTCCGGGGCAATATTTAAAGGAGTTGCGCTATTGAGCAACTCCTTTGAATATCACCCCCCAGCCACAGCCACTGTGGATGGCGCAGTGGAATTTGCGCCACCACAAGTTGACAGAGTGGAGCATTCAACTTGCGGTGGTGCAAGTACCATTGCACCATGCGCAAAATCCTGATATTCAAAAGGTGAAATGCAAATGGGGCCATAATTCATGCAAGGTGCAGGGGGGCCATTTGCATCTGCTTATGGCCCCATTTGCATGCCATTAGCATGTAGGTGCGCCGATCCCTGAGGACTTGCGCCTGGCCCCTGCCAGGCAGCAGCCATCAGGGACTGATGCTCCCTGCAGCCCAATCGTGGCCAAAACAGTGTAGAATCCCCACCACCACCCACTGGCCCGATCGCGGGCATGGTTTAATTCCCCCCAACAGTCTGATCGCAGGCAGCAATGTAGCATCCCCCCCAACCTATCCCTGGTGGTCCAGTGGACCGAAAGCCCGATCGTGGGCAGTAAGTTAAACCACCCTCCTGAAGGTATCCCTGGTGGTCCACTGACTGAAAGCCCAATCATGGGCAGTATGTCTAATAAACCCCCACCCCGAACGGATCCCTGGTGGTCCAGTGGACTGAAAGCCTGATTGCGGGCAGTATGTTTAATAAATCTCCCCAACGTATCCCTGGTGGCTAGTGTGCCCCACCCACCCACCCACATAGCCCCACCACCCTGCCCCCAGCAGCTGGCGGGTGACAGCATCCCACCCGCCTGCCGCCCTGCCGCCCGCCGACTGACTGCCCGGTAGGGCTGCATGCCCATTGGTGGAGAGCATGAGCCAATGGGCATGCAGCCCATACCGTACAAGACAGTCCAGTTTTGTGACCATAATGTAGTGACCTTTAAATTGCAATTTCCCCTTTCAAATCCAGATTGTATTACCAAAGTCTATTTATATAATAAAGTAGATAAAGAAGCTTTAGCAGTATATTTGTCTAACATCAAATGGAGTGAATTATTGTCATCACATGATATTAATGTGTCTTGGTCTGTCTTTATGGAAAGAATATTAGAAACTGTTAAAAAGTTTATTCCCAAAATTAGGGAGAGAAAATTAAAAAAAAATCCTAAGTGGTTAGTTAATAAAATAATTAGGATGATTAAAAAGAAAAATAAATTATTTAAAAAATACAAGTACAGCAAATGTATTAAAGCATTAACCTCCCTTAAGTGATTAAAGAAAAATTGTAAAAGAGAAATAAAACAATCAAAAGCACATTTTGAAAAGACTATAACCAACCAGGCTCAAGAAGGAAAAAACAAAATATTACATAGTTATATCAATTCATTAAAAAAGCAGGACTATAAAGTGGGTCCCTTAAAAATAAATGGAATAGACACTAATGATAAAATTGAGATGGCTGATAAACTTAATTCCTTTTTTTGTGAATCATTTAATAATATTACAAAAGACAGCAAAATTAAATTGATGTTGCAGTAGAACCTATGGAAATATCACTAGAAAGTATTAAAAATAAATTAGAGTCTTTAAAAAAGGATCATTACCAGGCATGAAAACAGTTTAAAAACTGTCTTAGTACCGACCGACTGGAGAGAAGCATATATTACTCCCCTATTTAAAAAGGGTGATTGGAGTCAGGTGGAAAATGATCATCCTAACAGTCTAACTTCTATAATATGTAAGATACTAGAACAAATTATTAAGGATGACTTATCCTCAAGTTTATCAGTTTTGGATGCCACTCAACATGGTTTTAAAAAAGGAAGATCAGTTGTCACTAACCTAGTCAGTTTTTATGACTACATTAGTGACAAACGTAATAAACACACACCATGTGATGTGATTTTGTTAGACTTTAAGAAAGCATTTGATTCAGTTCCTCATTGGGTTGTTATTCACAAACTAGAATCTTTAAAAATCAGTCTGATATTTATTAATTGGATTAATAATTGGCTCAAAAATAGACGACAATGTGTCTATTGATGGGTATAGATCTTCTTGGATTCCTGTTCTAAGTGGTGTTCCTGAGGGTTCAGTACTTGCACCATTAATATTTCAATGTTTTATTTTGGATCTCTCTTGTTGTATCAAAAGTAACTTTATAAAATATGCTGATGACTGTAAAATTGTAAATATTGCAAGACACCCTAATGACTGTGCAGTTATCCAAAAAGGTCTGCATGCATTAGGAAAATGGTCATTATATTGGAACTTGAAATTTAATACTTCCAAATGTACAGTTTTACATTTTGGTAAAAAGAACACTAAATATCAATATTATTTGTATAATGACTTAATTATGAATAAAAAATGTGAAAAAGACCTAGGTGTTATGATAGATTTTATTTTAAATTTTGACATGCAAATTTCAAATAGTATAAATAAAGCAAACAGAATTTGGTGGTCAATTAAAAGAAATATTGTTTCTAGAAAATCTGAAGTCCTTTTCTCTTTTTATCATACATATGTACGTCTACATCTTGATTATGCTTCCCAACTTTGGTCCCCCTATTTGCATAATGACATTAATAGAATCAAAAGGATACAAAGGAGAATTACACAATCCTTCTTTTCTAATTAACATCTTACTTATGATGCTAGATTATAAAAAATAAATCTAATGTCTTTAGAACAAAGACACTTGAGGGGTGATCTGTTATTTGTTTGGGACATCATTAATGATGATAATTTATGAATTGATTGTGGTTTGGAATATAAGCAATTACAAGTTAATACTAGAGGTCATCCTCTTCAATTAAAAAAAAACAAATATGTAAAACTAAGAAAATGAGTTTTTATTTTTCAGAAAGGGTAGTGAAACCCTGGAATAATTTACCCTTAAATCTAGTTTTTAGTACGTGTAAAAATACTTTTAGGAGTAGGCTTCATAGATACTTGTTATCTAACCCAAGTATCACACACTATATGTAATTTAGGGGCTTTTGAGGGGGTCTACGGGCCTGTTGCACCCTATATATCCTAGTATGACTCCTAGTATATGACCAGAAGCATGAACAGACACACACACACACACACACACACACACATACCACTCTGTTCAGCAACACCAACAAAATGTTATCCTTCCACATGCCCACCTCCCTTAGACAGAAGCCCAGGAAGTCCCTTTTTTAGCCTTCAGCTCAACAGAGCCACTCAGATGGTCAACTACCCCACCAGGTGACCTCACTCACATTGAAAGCTTCCCTTTCACGTGACCATCTACTTGCATGGCCTTGGCCAGCTACCCCTAAACACACATGGTCACCTCCCACACACACACAGAGATACACAATCAACTCCACTACACACACACACACACACACTCACACACACATATCCTCCCTTCACCCACAGTCTGCACCCAATGCAATACAGTGCCAAGCCCTGCCTGTACGAGACTCCAGATGACTTCCTCAGGACTAGTAATGTTTATGATCCTCCTCCAGTATGACCTGGGTACTTGAACCCCTGACAGTGTTTTCCCCTTCTCAGCCATGGAATTTCCCACAACTGCTGCCTTTCATGTGGTACATCAGCTTAGATTGTCACAAACACTAAACAGGAGGTGTCATAAAGTCAAGGGCCCTGTCCTACAGGCTGCCATGGAGATAAGGGAAGCCTTGAGGCAAGCTGGTGTCCAGAATGGGGGGGAGGCACATTTAGAGCTTCCGGTATTTTAAATTCTATATGATGCATTTATGATTTTTATTGAAAATTAAAAACACTTTCTTGAGCTCAAATGGAAAAAAAAATATTAATCTGTGGCACACTTGTATCCACATTCTTTAGCTGTGGCCGAACTGATGAGCTAGTGGTGGTGGGGGTATTTTGGTCTGTTTCCCAGAAAAATATTTTGAAATAATTTAAAGATTTTTCTGGCGAGGACACCCAGACCCCCACCAAATATGGCACTACCAGATATCCCAGTCTTTGAATATTTCCGCTTAAACTTACTACATCCCCCCTCGTCACTTGACTCATTGTGTTTGCTATACTGAGCATTGATTCCCACTTAAATGTACTAATTCCTGCCAAGCAATAATGTCACCCCCCCAATCCAATCAGGCGGTATTTTTGCAGGAAAATGCAAGCCTATCTCATTTCCATGAGAATTTGATTTTATTTTTACTCAAACAAGCTTCAGAAAGCTTCAATTTGTTCATTTGGAATCCTTCCTACTGCTTGCCTATAGACAGGGATTCCTCACTTTTGGTTTTGAGGATGGGATCTTAGACCCTCAGTTGCAGAAGGGCAGATCACAGTATGTAAACAGGATGGGGAGGGATAAGCAGTATCACACTTTGAGGGCATTCCAAATGTGCAATTGCACATGCTTCCACCCTGGTGGAGCAAGGGCGGCTGCATATACATTCTGCTACAAAGTACCTTAATGAAACAAATGTTTAGGAACAGCAGTGTCAGTTCTCCAGAACTAAAAACAATCAATTTCACAGAAAGGGAATTGCATTTGAAACACCTGAAACCCACATGGCAATGGTCCTGCAAACTACCTGGTGTACCCACAGCACACAAAATGACTTACTTCAAAGCAAAACTTTGCATTTTTAAACACATTGTAATAGATACAATATTTATTTCTTTTGAGGCCTAAACTCCTGATGGAGACTGCCACCGCCCAACTCTAAGACTGCCTCTGAATCATAGATCCTACTCCTGCCTAATCTTAACTTGGAGGATGCCACCAATTCAAGATGCTGCTCTCAGATAGAGATGCAGCGAATTTAAATTCTGCCGGTGAAGTGAATGTTAAGTGGGCACTTCGTGTTGCCACTCTGCTATGTGGAGTGGGCAATGCAAAGTGCTCACTCCACCTTGTCATTACCACTTCACATTAAGGCAGAATGGCAATGTGAAGTAAGGAGAAGTCATTGTTTTTAATGGACTTCACGTTTCTCATTATGATTCTAAGTGATCCACTTGGTGTTTCAGATTTGGCAGCCCCCCCCCCACATCACATGGCTTACAGTACTGTAAGTCACATGCTCTTTAGCTGGGCAGGAAGAAAGTAAATCATACAAGCAAACACTTTTACTTTCTCCTGCGCAGATGGAGAGAGAGAGGAGTGTGTTTTGTGACTGCTGATACTTTGAGATCAGAACAAGAAGGAGATTTAAACTTTGATTTAGACCAAACAGCTTTTTTAAAAGCTACATTTTTTGTCTTTTCCGTCTGTACTATTTTTTTACTTAATTTGTTCCTTCTGTAGATTGTATTTTTCTTACATACAGGGACATCAGTTGCAAATTATGTCCATGCTGGAACTGCTGCTGGATCACCATGGGATTCCACATAATTTTTTTTTCCCTCACACCATGTGCCCTCCACACCTTCCTTGCTATGTTATAAAATGTATTCCTCCACCATCCCCAACCCTTGTATGTAATTATGCCCTTTTTGTGTTGTCTTCCATATGTATTCTGAGCAGTGGAAGTATACTGTGCTAAACTGCATGGGTGCAATTTTCTTTCCAGTCTGTGTATGTACTGCAGACACTGTCCAACTCCCTGACTTAAAAACACTTATTAATGAGTACAATGGTGAGGTGGTGAAGCCTGGAGAGATACTACAAAACAGGCTTACAACATCCAAGTAACTAATAAAAATATTAATGTTGTAATTCATGACATAATCATAAATTGTGATTTGTGACTGCATTTGTGACTCTGATGATAAAGAAATGCAAATGCCTATGGCTGTACTTCCCTGGGCCCTGATGAGGTGTGGCACAAAACTCCCCGACTTAAAAACACTCACTAATGAGTACAATGATGGGGTGGTGAAGCATGGAGAGATACTACAAAACAGGCTTACAATACATCCAAGTAACTAGTAAAAAAAATTACTGTTGTGATTCGTGACATGATCGTAAATCATAATTAGTGACTGCATTTGTGACCGTGATGATGAAGAACGTGATTTGTATCACGAGTGACTCCTGATGATGGTCCTGACTTAAAAATGAATATTAATGAGTACAAAGTTCATACTGAATAATGCACCACACCTGTCCAGTATTCTGAAGGGAAGCCAAAGAAATAACTGTGACTTAAGTTAGAGATGGAGACTGGGCCCAAAACAGATGCAAATGCACTGACAGATTAAGATTGCACTGCGCCACTGAAGAGATACAGATGGAAAGGCACAACACCTAACCAGTGCTCACCATCAGAAATTCAAATCTGGAAAAGAATATCTTTGCTGGTTGGGGCAGGCCACGGGGGCAGTGTACTGGACTGCTGCAGTAAGAGTCACTAGTACGAGTACCAGTAAAGATACCACAAAGAAGTAAAGAAAATTATACAGCTGCAGTGGATTGCAGGTTCACATTGCTGAAATTATGTGACAAAATAAAAGGTGTCTGATTTGATGACACACATCACACACACACTAAGTAATGCATAGCAAATTGAAAACTTCAGTAATATAACCACATATTTTAAACAAACTAAAATGATGCACTACTGCACCACAACAATCAGCAACAAAATGGCAAGAATTATAACAATCAGCAAAAAAAAATGGCAAGAATTATTGAAAATATTACTTTGTGTTCATTAACACAGTTATACAAGAAATATCACCAAAACAGAAAGCACTGTCTTTTTCTCTAAGTTAATCTACCTACACCACAAATACACCCCTCCCCAAAGCACAATTCCACTGTCTCTCAGTACACAGACTGAATGTTGTACATTAACATTCAAAATACACTCACAAACAATAAACGCTCAATGACATGAGCATAGGAGGGTTCCCTATAGTCAATGAACTATAGTTTCAGCAAAAAAAATGACTCCAAGAGGCTTTTTTAACAGCTTTTAGAAGGTTTGAATCACAGAGAGCTCTCAGAGCAGATTGTCTCCTGCAGCTTCCTAGACACACTACCCCAAACCGAGGCTGTGCAGAACAATCTAGAGCCCATGTGACCTGAAATCCCATGATCACTGCAAAATTCACCTTTGGAGCTTAAAAACACGGTGAAGTAAGGTGAAATACATTGTTTTCAATGCACTTCACCTTAAGAATTAGTGGAGTAGTGGTTTGGAAAGGCGGAGTAATGCAAAGTCATTGTTTTCGATGGACTTCGTGTTCCTCATTAATAACGTGACGTATGCTGCTTCGCATTGCGGAGCACTCCGCGAATTCACTTTCACTCAATGTTCCACTTCATGGAGCAAATTGTGGCCACTTCACCCATCTCTACTCTCAGGTGAGGGCCAGGTACCAGTCAATTTTCTCCAGAGCTGTCTCCTCTCTGCATGACTGCTCTTAGCTTCTTTGGCTACAGCTGCTCCAAAATGCTATGCCACAGTCCAGAAAGGATTGAAAGTTTGGCAAGTCAAGAGTAAAATTAGACTGAAAGTCAAGAAGATGACAAGGTAAGTCGGGCAGGTTGCAACAACAGATTAACGCCACATATGACTAATACGATGGTTGAAACACTTTTACTGGTGAGAGGTATGGAGATGTGCAATCATGGCTCAGTCACTGAGGAGAATAATTTCCAGGTATACCACTAGCAGGGGGGGGGTGTTGTTACAGGCTGCACCCAACTGCTGCCATAAAAAAAGTGCAGTGGTGCGGTGGAGAAGATGTCATAGTGGAGACATGGTGGAGGGCTTCAATTGGCAGAGGTATCATGCTTAAAAGCTTATTGCTGTTGTTTGCATGGTTCCGGATCTGGTGAGTGCTTTTCTGAAGCAAAACGTCTGCAGGCTCTGCCCCTGCAGACATAGAAAAAGCACTGCTATGTATGCAGATCAAAGCACATTTTCAATTTGGCAGTCACTTGCGAGCAACTTGATGCCCCTGGTTGACTGGTGTGCCCAACTCCCATCCTAAAACTTGGCTTCATCACTGATTAATAGGATCAGGGTCCCTCATTTTGAGTGTCCCTAGCTATGCCTTATTCCAGTGAGAAATGTTTGAGAGGCATGCCCGCCCCCAATTAATAAAACTAAAACATGGTGTGTGTGTGTATATGTGTGTGTGTGTGTGTTTGTGTAAAACATGATGTGCAAAACTCCTATTTCCTTTTGCACATTATTTGCATGATGCTTGCAGCTTAGGTAAACCCATCTGGCTTCGTATTCGGGAGTTTTTTAACATTGAGCATGTTGCAACACATGGCAGCTAAGAAGCACGGTTCTAGTGCTAGTAGTTACAGTATGTTCAATAGCAGCACAGAAAATGGCAGGCAGCTCCCTCGGATCCCAGTGGCAGCAATCTTAGTAAAAAAAAAATCCCAAGTGACAGATCTCTGCCAAGGCTCAACTGCTTGCTCCTTCTTAGGAATTACAAGAAAGCTTCAGGCATTTCCTGTTTGCTGCCATTGAATCCTGTTGCATTTGGCATCACCAAGATGAATTACTCTTTCACCACATACACTGTATGTGTCAGGAGCAGTTATATTTAGAAAGTGCCCCAATGTTTGCCACTCAAGAGAGAGGGTGCGGGATAAATAAGTAAGACTGGCTGCTTCCGCATTTATTTCTTTGATCTTAAGAGGGATTGAATTAAAATGCGGTCTCTAAACAGAACGACTACCAACAAAAAAGGAGGTCTGAGTGCAGTTCAGCGTGCAGTGTCATTTAAGATGGAGCGGATGTCCTATTACTTATCAAAGTTGCAAACGGAAATACGTTATTGTAGCTTATTTTATTATTCAACATTATGACAAAATAAAAATGCATTCTTTCATTGGTGATAAAAAAGCTCACTTCCTAGTCCCATATTGCTCAGTGCATTGGAGTTAACTAAGGTACCTAGGCCGGGGGACCCAAATGGCCTGAACTAGTTATACTTCAGAACAATCTAAGGAAACATACTGCAGTTCAGCTTATATTTTTAACATATTTGTCCAGGGCAATCATCATGTGGGGGGGAGGGGGCTGAAATTCCCATCAAAGTATTGCTTTTTGAATGGTGGCAGTGCTGTAAAAGTGTATCTTATGGTGTGGTCATCAACTGGTTCTTAACTCTTAACACACAAACAGAGGGCAAAAAAAAGATGTGAGTACCTGTTATGTGCAGGATGCACACCATTGGGGCACAAATACAGCATCCACAATGGGGGACTCACTTCCTCTGCACCTGATCCTGCCATTGTACCATACTATGCAGGCAGGACAGCTGAGGATTCAGGGACTGTATCTGCCTGACCCACAGCACAAACTCCAGGGTGCAAAAGGCAGGCAAAGGCAGCAGAAGATGTGCCTGCCTAGGAAAGCATTAGTGGCTATTTAAATCCCCACTTCCCGCCTGGGCACACAACATGTGAATGAATACCATCAGCCCTTTCTCCTCCAGTCCCCACCACTAGAAGTCTCTGTGGCAGGCTGGGAATGCTGTGTTGGTTTTATAATTTTGTATTTACTGTCCCAATACAGCCAGGTCCCCTGCACAGGCAAGGATACCACTTCCAGACCGGCACAGGTGTTCAGCTGGATGCCTGTGGCTTGGATCAGCTTCATCTACCCCCACAGCTCCCTGCCCAAATGTGCAGCTCCTCATCAGTGGACCACAAGGGGAAGGGGCTGTGGATGCAAACAGGCAGGCTGTCACCTGCAGCTGTTAGTCAACACACCCCAGATAAATGGAAGTCAAGTGTATCTGGGGTGACTTTGAAGACTGGGCCATTAGTGTCCTCATTTGATTAAATTTAAATTGTGTTCTCCACACCCAAAATGTTCTCACTGTGACAACTCTATAGTTGCCCTGCCATATTCAGATGGCAAGGTAAGTCGGGAAGTCTGCAACAACAGATTAGCACCACAAATGACTAATACGATGGTTGAAACACTTTTATTGGTGACAGGTATGGAGAAGTACTATTGGGGCTCAGTCACTGAGGAGAATAAATTTCAAGTATACTGCCAATGGGGGGGGGGCGCAGGCAGTGCCACAGACTCCACCCAACTGCAGTGAGATGGAAAGTCAAGATGATGGCAAGGCAAGTCAGGAAGTCGGCAACAACAGATTAGCATCACAGATGACTAATACGATGGTTCAAACACTTTTACTGGTGAGAGGTATGGAGATGTGCAATCAGGGCTCAGTTGCTGAGGAGAATAATTTCCAGGTATACCACCAGTGGTGGGGGGGCATTACTACTGGCCCCACGCAACTTCAACCATGAAAAAAGCACAGTGGTGTGGTGGAGAATATGGCACAGTGGGGATATGGTGGAGGGCTTCAATTGGCAGAGGTATCTTGCTTAAAAGTTTATTGCTGTTGTCTGCACGGTTCCAGATCTGGTAAGTGCTTTTCTGAAGCAAAACGTCTGCAGGCTCTGCCCCTGCAGATGTAAAAAACTAGCACTGAGGTAGGACTTTTAATATCATTCTAGGGATGACCTCACAGACATGTGATCAGTCCCATTTTCTTAATAAGGCTTTCTAAGGCAAACAACCAAGCCTATACAGAAAGAAAAAGTTTGTTCTAGGTTTTAGCATGTTAAGAAACCTTATTCCTTTAAAACTAGTTTATTCTTCTTCAGGATATAAGCTTTAAATATACAACTGGCATAATGCCCTGTAGCTCCTCCCCTTTATTCAGCATGACTTGCATTTCATTTTACATAAAAGCATGCCACCAGGGGCAGCTGTTTCCCTACAGAGAATAGCCGCAATGATCTTTGCTGCGGGTAAGCTATGCTTCATGTCAGCTTCACTGGCATTTTGGATATTTGTGTATTTGTTATAACCAAATGAACAGTATTTTTTTATATACAACAAACAGTCATGCAAACATTTCTCACCGGGAGGGCACCTTAGAGACATTTAGTGTCTCAATCTTTTATTTAAACAGTTTTATTTTATTATCCCTGTATTTATTCCTATCTGAGGGCAGCAGTAACTACAACTTATATTGGGAATGTTCCTGTCCCTTGTTCTTGATTGTGGGCATTTGTACTCTTATGTGGAGGCTTTCTATAAGTTTTAATTCTCCCTTCACTTTTCTGATGGCTGTAATTGTCAGCCATTGGGTAGCATTTCATTTTGGACCAGTCTTTCTTTTTTTATTCATTCTCAGCCACTGGCCAAACTATTTCAGTTATTCCATTGCTTTTCCTATAAGCCTATGCTGTAGTCATACAGGCACTGGCACTACGGGACCATATGAATTTATTTGGAGAGCAGGGTGGCTTTTGGTAAAAGTAAAGGTTCTGCTGCTCTGCATTACTGTGCCACAACTTAAACTGGGGAGAGAGAGGAGTGAACATGCTCCTCTTTTCAGTAAATTCCACAATTCTCCTCTCTCTTAAACCAAGCAGCACTCTATTTAATAGAGTTTTACAGAGGCCAGCTAAGTATTTCTTTCTTTATTTTATATTCAGAAGGAAAGTGCAGTGCTTCATTATCATGGAGCAGCGTGCGGCAAGAAAGAGAAAGTGAAATGTGCGCCGTTACACTCAAGACCTCTTTGGCTCCTTTTTCAAGGGTTTCTGCCACTAAAATGGGGGTCTTCCTCCTAAATGGACTTTTGTGTCCATAAAGTACAGTTTCAAGAAGCCTCTATCCTTCCTGCTGAAGTTTATGGGGAAACTTTTTTTCACAGAGCAGTTTTCACTATAATAAGTGAAAGTTTCAAAGCACACTGTAAATTTCATTATATTGTCACAGAGCAGCAGGCAGTACTACAAAAGAGAACTGCTCCATGACAAACTCTGCTGCCAAACATTAATATTTTATTTCAAAGCAATACTTTGGAGGATTTACAGCTTCCCTCTAGGTATCCTTAAACCCACAAAGAGTTCATCTTTATTTATTTACTGAAAGTACCTTATACTTCCTAAAGGGAGAAGAATTCCAGGTATACTGTGGTGGGGTGCTACAGGCTCACCAACTGCAGTGAGACCAAAAGTCAAGATGACGGTAAGGCAAGTCAGGCAGTCGGCAACAACAAATTAGTGTCACAGATGACTAATACGATGGTTCAAACACTTACTGGTGAGAGGAATGGAGATATGCAACTGGGGCTCAGTCACTGAGGAGAATAATTTCCAGGTATATTGTCAGCAGGAGGGCATTGCCACAGGCTCCACTCAACTGCCATCATAGAAAAAAGTGCAGTGGTGTGGTGGAGAAGATGGCATTGGGGATATAGCAGAGTGCTTCAGTTGGCAGAGGTATCATGCTTAAAAGTTTATTGCTGTTGTCTGCACGGTTCCGGATCTGGTGAGTGCTTTTCTGAAGCAAAATGTCTACAGGCTCCGCCCCTGCAGACATAAAAAGGGAGCTCTTCTGATTCCTAATGGAGTAGATAAAATTAGTGGTTTTGTGGTATTACTCTACTTTCACTCAATTAAACAATGTTTCAAAGCATTAATTTGTGCTAAGCTTCAGTTAGGTTAGAAAAGAAGATAAGCAGACAGCCCTGGGACTATAGTGTCAAATTTCACAGAATGGAATGTTTATGTAGTAAATCTAATATTGCAACTCTTACTTAAGACAAGTTAGAGGACCCCTAAACACACTTCAAGTTATTTTTTTTTTCAGTGGAGGTTTGAAATGGACTGCTCATGTGCACTTTTTCATCGTTGAACTTACCATGCTGTTGAAATCCTGTTGCTAAAGTACTGAAACATGGAAACATAGACTTTGATGGCAGATAAGGACCACTTGGCCCATCTAGTTTGCCCATTTCCCTACCTACAGGATAGGCCGCAGATCCTAGTTAACCAACAGCCTATTTCTTTCTACCCCCCACAAGAATTGCCTTATGTCTGTCCCATGCATTCTTGAATTCTCCCACAGTTTTAGACCCCACAACCTCCCCAGTAAGGCTGTTCCATGCATCCACTACCTCTCTGTGAAATAATACTTCCTCACATTGCCCCTGAACCGCCCTCCTTCTAACTTTAAATTGTGTCACCTTGTTCTTGCAAGTCTCTTTTTCTGAAAGATGCTACCCTCTTGGACTTTGTTGATTCCACTGAGTTACTTAAAAGTTTCTATCATGTCCCCCCATTCCCTTCTTTCCTCAAGGGTATACATATTAAGCTCCTTTAGTCTCTCCTCATACGGCTTTTCTTGCAGACCCTACACCATTTTAGTTGCCCTCCTCTGGACTGCCTCTATCCTGTCTATGTCCTTGCGGAGATGGGGTCTCCAGAACTGGACACAGGACTCCAGATGGGGTCTCACCAACTGTCTGTACAGAGGGATAACAACTTCCTGTTTTCTGCTTCTGATGCCTCTCCCTATACATCCCAGTATACCCCAGCCCTCCCTACTGCCTTCTCACATTGCCTCCTAACCTTAAGGTCATCTGATATGATTACCCCCAGGTCCCTTTCCTTTTTGTTGTTGTTACTACCTCCCCACCCATTGTGTATTCTTCCCCTGGGTTCTTGTTTCCCAATTGCATTATTTTGCACTTTTTTGCATTGAATCCTAGCTGCCATACTTCTGACCATTCCTCCAACCTTGCCAAGTCCCTTTTCATCCTTTCCACGCCTCCTTGTGTATCAACCCTGTTGCAGATCTTTGTGTCACCTGCAAAAGGCATATTTTCCTTCCAGTCCTCTGCAATGTCACTGATGAAGACATTAAAAGGACTGGACCAATATTGAACCCTGCGGTAGCCCACTAGTAACCCCTCTTTCTTCAGAGTGGACTCCATTTACAATTGCCTTCTGTGTCCGGTTGTGCAGCCAATGTTTTACCCAGGCTACCACCCTGGGACCCACTACCAGGCTGGTTAATTTGACTATTAATCTTTTGTGTAGGACTGTGTCAAATGCCTTGCTAAAGTCTAGGTAGGCCATGTCCAAGCCCTCCCTGGTCTACTACTTTGGTCAACAGTCAAAGAAATCTATTAGATCTGCCTGACATGACCTTCCCTGCTGTGAACCCATGCTGCCTTGGGTCCTGTGCTCCACTGGCCTCTAGGTACTCAACTATTCTTTCCTTCAGAAGTGACTCCATCACTTTCCTACCACAGAGGTCAGACTGACAGGTCTGTAATTTTCTGCCTCTGTCTTGGTCCCACTTTTGTGAAGAGGAATCACATCCGCCTTCCTCCAGTCATCGGGTACCACACATCCTCCCATGATTTGTTAAAAGAGTAGCCAGTGGTTTCACTAGTTCCTCCCTTAATTTTTTAGAATTTGGGGTGAATTCCATCAGGACCCATTGCTTTGTCCACCTTCAGTTTTAGGAGTTCTTGCAGAACCCTTTCTTCTGTGAAAGGACTGGGATCGACCCCCCTATCAAGAGTGCATCTGTTAATTGGATTAGGCACTTCCCCCTCCTCTTTTGTGAATACTGAGCAGAAATATTCATTCAGTATCCCTGCTTTTTCACTGGCCCCCTCTGCCCACCCACTGTTTATTCTATTCAGCCTCACTATCCCACCCTTTGTCTTTCTATGCTCGCTGATGTACCTATAAAAGGTTTTATCCCCCTTCTTAACTGAGTTGGCTATCTTTTCCTCAGTTTGGGCCTTTGCTATTCTGACTTACCTCCCTGCTTCCTTCTGCCTTAACTGGTACAGCTCTCTGTCCTGCTCCTTCTGTGTTTCCTTACACTTCCGGAACGCTATCTTTTTCTTCCTAACTTTCACAGCCACCTCTTTTGAGAACCATAGTGGCTTTTTCTTTCATTTTGATTTGTTTATTTGCTTCACACAAAGGCTTGTTGCCTCTGTGATGGCAGTTTTGATGATTCTCCATTGTTGCTCCACACTCCTTCTAGCCTGTTTGCTAGTGCTTTTCTGAGGCACTCTCCCATCTTGCCAAAGTCAGCCTCCCAAAGTCCAGTACCTCACTTTTGTATGGCTTGACATCTGTAGCTGAGTTTAACGTGAACCACACTGTTTGATGGTCACTTGTCCCCAGATGGCAACCCACTTCTAGATCTGAGATCCTCTCACTGCCCCGTTTGAGAGTACAAGGTCTAAGATTGCTCCCTTATGAGTGGGTTCTAAAACTAGCTATCTAAGGCCTGCCACCTGTAGGGCATCAAGAATGGCCCTGTTCTTGGATGTGGCTGCAGCAAATGTGCTCCAGTTAACATCTGGCATATTTAAGTCTCCCATCAACAGTATCTCCCCTTTCTCTGCCATTCTAAGAATGCCTTCTATCATATCCTTGTCCATTCCCTCCCCCTGACATGGGGGTCTGTACACAACCCCTATGAGGATTGTGGTGCCCTTTCCAGTCTCCAAGGTGACCCACAGTGCCTTCTATCCTCCCTGTTTACTCTTTTGTTCAGTTGCTTTTATCCCTTCCTTTACATAGAGAGCTACTCTTCCCCCTCTTCTCCCCTGCCTGTCTCTCCTGTAGGTTATGTACCCTGGTATGTTAACATCCCAGTCATGGTTCTGTGTGTACCATGTTTCTGTGACTGCTATGATATCCAGGCATCCCTCTTCTATCAAGGCCACCAGCTCAGGGAGCTTGTTGCCCAGACTACTGAAAAATGAATCTTATTGCCTTTGCTAGTTACATGCCTTCTTCCTGAAAATGTAGATCAGCTAAGCCAACTGTTTTGCAGGGACTGTGTTTTTTTACCTTTAGATTTCAATAATCTCTACTGTGACTGTGCTCACTATTCATCATGTTTGAGTTAGAGGAATATAAATATGTGATTTCAATGTTGATACTGGTGTCCAACCTTACCAATGTGAACCCACAGTATCCAGTGCTAATCAATGTAAGGGAGCACAAGCTGCATCTGATTCTGACATAGAGATGACACAAATCAGAGACTTACCTTGAATTGGTTGGTATTTTTAATTGTAAACACTTAATCATTGCTATATCTGTAATCTAGGGAATATTGCCTGTTTTATTTAGCAACATAAAGGTATTCCAGTCTTTCATATCACCCGTGATCGCCCCCCCCATTATATTGTTTAGCAACTCACTGACCTATGCTGCGTCACAAATTGCATATCTATATTTTTTAATATTTCTTTGTACTCATCAGTTCTGAACTATATCAAGTCATACTGTTTATTGAGTGTATGTGGGGAGAGACTCTGCAGAGGTGCCCATGTAAACCCATTGTCAGCATCTGATGGTGCTTCATATTAGTTTATTAGAGGCTGTGCATGGATATGGTTTCATCTTGTGTTGCAGTATAAGTATGTGTGTATGTGTGTGTGTATATACTGTGAAGATTGTCCTGTCTGTTACTGTATTGTCACCTATGTGACCACATGTGAATGTTCATGGACGGGTCAAAACTGATACTTGCCCCACAAGCCAAATGCTGTCAGATATTGTTTTGGAATAGACAAAAAAATCTTTGTAAGAATAAAAAAGGGCATTGCAAGTCTTACTTTTACTACTTTGAAAAGCAAAACCGTAATTCTGAATATGCATGTGACATTGTTGTGGATGTGTCATGCATGCTGAGGATCACGGTCCTGTTTTTGTGTGATAAAAGTAAGACCTGCAATGCTCTTCATTATTCTTGCAAAGATCCCCATGTTCAAAACAGCTGTACATTTAGCTTCAAGTATCACTTGCTCTTGTTCAGGAAATTTTCACACACTCAATGCATGTTCAAATTGAAAAGAGGCATCTGGTGGTGGAGGATCAGACAAACAACAAGGTAATGTGCTTATTCCAAGCTGAAGTATATAAATGTTAAAATGTAGGTAACAGATCTTACTGTTATTCATACTGGGGAACATGAATAATTTATTTTGCCATAGTTGTTATTACAGGCACACTGGTCACACAGGTTCAATAAAGCTGCTGAAAGCTGACAGTATCCCATTAATGTGTGCAGTGCTCATACATTGCATTGATAAAAGTTTCCAGACAGCTGCAAAGTAAAGTAAGCTGAAACTGAATAGCAGCTAGAAGCAAACCATTAGGAAATGTTTATTAATTCATTGCAGTGAGCAGTGAACACATTACTCAATTCACTGAAAAATGCTAAACCAGTGAGTTAGAGGGACAGTTTGATATGACTTGTACTGTATGTAATACTGAAATATAAATGCACAAATGTGTATATATGTTAGTCAGTGTTTGCATATAATAACAATTAGAAAGTGTAGTTATGTGGCTCAGTGATTAGTGCATAAATTGCTAATCTACATTCCCCTGCTATCTAGATGAGTTTCAGCCTTATGCATGTAATTGCTGATTTTATGAGATGTTTAGTGGCAACCCTCCCCCCCACTCACCCTCTGATGTCCCTCAAAGCCTGAAAAGAAGAACATGGTCCCTTAATGTCTTTTTTTAATCTGTAAATAAGGTCCATCGCTGTTGTAACCCCTCCCTCTTTCTACTCATGATACCCATCCTTATGTATCCAATCATCTGGCTAGCTTTTCCAACTATCTTATTGCACTGCCTACTTTATCTTAGGTCCTATGAGTTGATAACTCCCAGGTCCCTTTTGTGCTTTGTGACTGTCAGTGTCTCCCCATCTAGTTCATACTTTATCCCTGGGTTCTTGTGCTATATGTGCATGACCCTGCATATCTTTGCATGGAATCCAAGCTGTCATTCCGCATACCATTTCTACAGTTTTATAAGTTATTTCCTCATTCTTTCACCACCCCCTGGCAAGTCTATCCTAATGTAACATATCTTTATATCTACGGGTTCGGGGAAGGATAAGGTTACCTGGCACAAGGGACCTAGGTTTGGCTACTCTGCACAGGGGCACCCAAGTAAATCCAACTACAGGAAGCAATAACTGCAATGTCCAGAACCAGAATTGGGATTTTTCAGTGTGGCTTTATTTATTAACTAACTGAACATAAACAAAGCACTGCATGGTCCCCCAAAGGGCTATGTTACTGTATGTGCAGATTAGAGGTTAAACACAGTGGTCCATTTGAGGAATGAACACATTACTACAGTTGTCTGGCTTTGGACCCACAGGCACTCAGCCAGGACTTTCTCGCATTGGATACATAGCCCGACTGGCCCGGCTCCCCTGCCGGCCACTCGACTGACGGTCCACTTGAAGAATGAACACAAACTTTACTTGGAAAGACATCCCATCAAACAAGGAGGCTCCCAAACTGTGGCTTCCCACACCACTTGAAGTCTGCGACTCCTAGAGAGATTTGTTTTCATACTTCCAATCGAACTCCCATCAAACAAGGAGTAATTTCCCATCCTGTGGCTCCCCACACCACTTAGAATCTGTGACTCCTAGAGAGATTTTCAAGTTGCGACCCACGTCTGGGTACCCACCCCATCACTGGCCAAGTGCATGAGGCAAGTAGCAAAAACACAGAAGAAATCCGTAGAGGTGGACCTGGTTACTTAAGATGGGGGGTTTTCCCACCTCCAGCTCCCACAGCCCATACCCGGCCATTTCTCTGGACACACAGAAAACTTTAGACTTTAAAATGTAGATTGAATGGTGGATGACCTGAAGCGCCCCCTCTACAGTGAACTTTAAATCCATTTAAACTTTAACTGTTTGACTGCTCTATTTGTTTGTCCTAGTTGACATAGTCCTCCCAAATAGCAGTCCACATTTATTTCCCAACTGAAGAAAACAAGATGTTTGCCCCTTCAAATGGAGCCAAACATTCACCCATTCATTGTAGGTGCCCCACAGGCGAAGTACTGTAACCTTTGTTGTTATACAAGAACAGACTGAAATTAAATTAGGCAGCTTTCTTCCATGGTGGGAGAAGGGGATTCCCCTGGAACCCACAGAGAACTTTCCTCCCCCCTCCAGAGGGAGGGGGGCACTGAGACCGGGGGAGCGGTCTCCACCACTTTAAAAAAGGTAAAATACAGGAACACTTCCTTTTTTCTTAGTGAGAGATAAAACTACAGACTGATGCTTCCTTCTTGCTTAAGGACAAACGGAAGACTCTCTTTGAATTTCCCCAAGTTCTAAACTTCACTCCCTGAGCTGGAGATTCCAAAGTGGCTCATGCAGCTGCGACAGTTCTATAATGATGTCATATCTCAAGTCTCAGCTGTGACTGAGGACAGAGTGAGACAGTGGGAAACCCATTTAACTGGAGTTTCACAAGCTGCCTTCCCTGCCTACCACTAGGTCTTACTTGGATTCTAGTAACCCCGGGTAACAAAGGGGTTACACTAATGCATACCTTTGTGTCATTTGTGAAGAGGCATACCTTCCCCTCCAGTCCCTCTGCAATGTCCCCAATAAAGATATTGAAGAGGACCAGCCCAATCACCGACCCCTGTGGCACCCTGCTCATCATCTTTCCCTCTCCAGAATACTCCCTGTTTACCAAAACCCTCTGATGTATGCCATTCAGCCAGTTCTCCACCCACAGATCTATTTGAGGATTCACCCCTAGGCTATGCAGTTTGTTAATCAGACTTTGATGGGGAACAGTGTTAAAGGCCTTTCCAAAGTTGAGAGGCCACATCCACTGCACCTCCCAGGTCCACTACCTTAGTTACCCAGTCATGCCGCAGATTGGTACAATATGATAGTGCAAAACACAGTGCTCATTTTAAATACAGTAAAAGTTATGGTTAGATGTATAAGTAAATAAATTGCATATAAGGCAGCATATGTGTGTTAGTGTGTGTGTGTGTGTGTGTGTGTGTGTGTGTGTTTGTGTGTGTGAATACTCTGTGAGTGTGGACAGTGCACTGCTATGTTATACTGAAATACATGTGAATATATGTGTAGATGTATTAGTCAGTGTTTGTATATCACAACAATTAGAAAGTGCAGTTTGGTGGCTCAGTGGTTAGTACAAAAATTGCTAGTCGACATTCCCCCGCTATCTAGATCAGTTTCAGCCTTATGCATATCATTGCTGATTTAAATGAGTTTTCTAGTTGCATCCCCCCACCCCCCACACACACACTCTGATGTCCCTCAGAGCCTGAAAAGAAGACAGTCCCTCCATGTATTTTTTTAAACCTGTAAGAATGAGTATAGACAGTGATCTGCTATGTTATACTGGAATATGTATGCATATATGTGTATAAGTATTAGTCAGTGTGTGTGTGTATATCACAACAATTAGAAAGTGCAGTGAGGTGGCTCAGTGTTTGGTGCAAAAATTGCTTGTCACTGCTCACAATACCATTATTTTACAGCCATATTGGCTCTTGCTAGAGGCTGTTTGAAACAGCAGCAGCCTCTCTCAGATCAGCTACAACTCCTGCACCAGCTTCAGCAATGCCCACCATGGGTATAATTTTTATAAACAGCAGTAGGCTCATTCAGAGCAGCTGCACCTTTCACATCTGCCTCACCAATGCCCACCATGGATATAATGTTTGGAAATAGAATCAGGCTCAGTCAGAGCAGCTGCACCTCTCGTACCAACCTCAGCAATGCCCACCATGGGTATATATTTTTTTCAAACAGCAGCAGGCTCATTCACAGCACCTGCGCCTCTTGTACCTGCCACAGCAATGCTCACCATTTGTGTAGTTTTTGAAAACAATAACAGGCTCACTCAGAGCATCTGCATCTTTTGTATCTGCCTCAGAAATTCTCACCATGAGTATAATTTTGGGAAATAGCTTTAGGCTCAATCAGAGCAGCTGCCCCTCTTGTACCTGCTTCAGCAATGCCCACCATGAGTATAGTTTTTGAAAACCTAACAAACAATATAATTCAGTTGGAAAAGGATATTATTTCATTAAATGCTGCAGAGAGAAGCAGTGTAGTTGACTATGTCACAGTAGTAACTGAAATTGGGACACCTAATAAACAGTGTAATAGTATATAGCCTCTATTCAAAAACAGTCTTTCACATCTTTGTTATGGTCAGGGTAGGGTAATAGTGTAATAGAACGATTAGGATAGTAGCTGTTTGACCCTAACCAACTACCCATTTTCATTATGGTATTTTTAGGGCAATTTAAGGTAGCTTAGAGGTACCTGTGAGCAATATTTAAGGTAGGGTATTTTACTACCCTCACATGCCTAGATACAATTATACTTTCTCAAAAGGTAAGGAAATTCATTGCAAAACACTTTGTTAAAGCACCAGTTAGGATTAAAGCAACACAAGTAGGGAAATGTGGTATTACAGTTCCCAACCCTAACATTCCACTCCCACCCTACAGGCAGCAACAGGAAAAAACATTAGAATTTCACGTCTCCTGCATCTTCACAAATGATTTGTGGGGTGTACCTTGAGGTTGGCAACCCTAACGCTTACCCCATTCTCATAAACTCTACATATCTCAGCTTATTTACTGATGGAATGGTGTGAGCATTATGGGTAACAACCCCAAGGTACACCCCCTCACCTGATTTGTGAAGATGCAGGATACATGAAACCATAATGTTTTTTCCTGTTGCTGTCAGCAGATTGGGAGTGGGTTGTTTGAGTTGGGAACCCTAGCAGCACATTTCCCTATTTTTATTGCTTTAACCAGGTAGCACGTGAGGTAGGCACCTGAATCATGGTACCATCCGAAATGGCAATGCGATATGGACGAAAGCCTGAAAGATTAGAGGGCAGGGTGGACAACTGGATGTTGTGGGGTGGGCAACCCTAACAACAGGATGCCACTATATGTACATGCATGTGGGGGGTGAACACGGAGAGTATGACCTGGAAGGGCGGTGGAGGGGATGTAGGAGGTGGCACTGCGGTAGGCTGCTGAGCTGCACCATGGCATCGGGGGTTTGCCTCCACTTGTGGTGCTGGTGTTCCAGGTTTGGGTCTGAATCCGGGCACTACTGTGCTTTTGTTGCACCCAGCCCAAAACTTATTTTTTTTTGCTTTCACACCCCCCTGACATGCACCCCCCAGGAGTTGAGAATCCTTAAGTAGGGGGTGCAGGGGACAAAGCTCCCCACGTGGGGGTGAGAGCACAGCCCCCCCCACAGAAAGCAATTGTTTTAAGTCCCCGGCGCCATTCTTCCAAGCACCAAGGATCTCAAGGTGGCGAAACTGTTTTTGCAGTCCTGACATCGCGATAATGCAAGTCGCTAATCGGCGCTCACCATTATTACATAGAACTCTTTAACCCTAACTTGTGCATTAACAAAGTTTTTTGCAATTAATATATATCTATATATAAACAAGCTAAAAATACAAAGAACCTCAGCCCAAAAGTACTGTTGCAAGGATTACCCACAACGAGACTTGTCAACAAAGCCAGGTTTCAAAGAAATGCAAAACTGCACATACCCAATAGTGCAAAACATCATTGGCTATACTGTATATGCAAATAACCATGCACATTAGGGCTGGTTCTGCTTCTTGCAGGAATGCATGGTGCCAAAGGGCCCTCTCACACAATCTGTAAATTGTGAGAATGGAAGACATAGACCAGTGTTTCATCCTGCACTGGACTCACCAGTGTGCCTTATCTCATCACTCCCCAGGGGAAAATGAATGTGGTCTTAATGGTTTGGTTAATAGAGGGCCCAACACAAAAAAAGCAAGCTAAAAAGACAAAGAAGCTCAGCACAAAGGCAGTGCAGCAAGGGTTACTTGGCTTTAGGCCACCATCCCTCTAGGCTGCTCAAAATTGTCTTTTAAGTCAAGGCATTATAGGAAACACTGAAAACTGATTGTTGAGAAGATGAGGAAAACTGGGCAATTCAAATGGCTTAAGCTTTTCTGTAACAAAGGAAGGAACAGAGGATTAACATACATTGGAAGAAAGAGGAACTCACTCCATCCATCAAACGGGATGATTATCCTCGAAGGTATCAAAAAAGCTGATATTGTATAATTAGGGTCTCCTAGTGCTTATCGGCAAGTTGTTCTCTCCAAGATTTCTGCAGCAGCATTTTCTGCTTTCTGAGGCATAATTTATTCATTTCGGTGGCAGAATGCAGTCCTGCCAATGGCTAGTTTATAATATGATGGCATCAATGACATCACATGCTGAGCACAAAAGAGGAGCTTCAGGATAAAGGAGATGGGGAAAGGAGCTGGGCACTATGGAAAAACTGTATATCTGAATGCAAATTCACAAAGAATGATGAGTTCTGTAACAATATTCTGTGTCATGATGCAAATTCTGCAGAGCATTGTGCAACTGTAGAACTGCAGAGTTCTAGAAGCCTTGCATATAACTAAAGGGACTCAGAGAGAAGGCCAAACCATTGGAGGAAAGAGGCTTGGTTCCCATAACAAGAAGATTAGTCATATGAGAGAAGCTGAACTCTGCTATGGAGGAATGCCCAACCTCCGCACCAATATGAAGCCTATACCTAGGTGGGTGTCAAAGAGTTGCAGCTGTATGACTAAAGGAACCTTAAGGCTGGAGCTCCACCTCAAAGTTAAGGAGTAAGATCCCTGGAAGCAAGGTCCAACCTGTAAACCTGAATGACTTACAGTTCCTAATATAGACTACCATGTTCCATAATACAGCAAAGGTATATTGGTATTTATTTATGCTTGCTAGGATGGGCTTACAAACTCTTATACAGCATAATTATTTTTGTGGTGTTAGCACGCCACCTACAGCTATTAGCAATAATGCTATGATCAGCATATTTTATGGATCATTATATTGTAACCCAAATTAGCCTTTGTCAGCATAATGTCTATCACTGTATATGTGCAAAACCTCATGGCCTTGGGTGCGAGCTGCCCACTGTACCCAACAATAGAAATGCTTTATTTAGTTTCTCTACTATGCAGATGAGCTCATTACCAGATAACAGACCCTCTTATCTCTGACTAAAAGAATCATTTTAAGCCTGTTTTTCACTGAGTTTCTCTATGATGACATTGTGCAATTCTGAGGTTCCAAACTCCCAGTAGGGTATCGCTGTCCTTTTCACATGTATTTGGGGATAAACTTTTATTCTGTGATGCCTGTCTTCTATGTCGTGTTTTGTCATTATGATTAGAATCCTGCCAAAAACCAACAAATGATGACCATGGCAAGGACATAATTGGACAGAACCGAACCAGTACCCAAAAAGGTATACAGATGAAAGGGCATGGGAATCATGAAGGTGTTCAAACCTATGCCTTCTTGTTCAACCCATATGGACAGTCTTGCAAGCCCCTGGTGCCATGAAAAAGACTGGGAATCATGAAGGTGCCGAAACCTACACACCATCGTTCACTTTGCAGCTTCAATTTGTGGGTCTCTCTTTACCCAAGTGAGTAACTGTCTAGCTGCCAAGCACAAGGTGGAGTGATATGCCTTTGACTCCTGACTAGTGCAGGAAAAGGGGAACCTTGCAAAATGGCCATTAGCACAGAGCTCAAACTAGACATCCCAAATGTTCTGACCTCCCATGGAGGTTAATGTGATTTCATACTGGTCATGAAATCCCAAGCCCATCCGATACAGTATGTTTGCAAGCTGTATTCAGATACAAAACCTATGGTTAAGAAACATGACCGAAAAGATGTCTTAATTGCTGCACTGTATACTGTATTACAAGCAGTAGAAGCCGATGTACAAGTGCTGAAAAAGAAACTGTGTTTCAAATCTAGAGAGGCAGGCAAGCAGTGGAGAGAGTGGGAACAAGTTATTGAAAAGCTTAGAAATGAGACCCAGAATTAATTGGAGAGTACTGTACAGGAAAAAGACAGAGAGACTGTTAAGTTGAGAGAGGATTGTGAAAGGTTACATCAGGATGAGAAGCATGTGTTACAGTTGAAAGACTTGCTTACTGGTTTGAATGATATGGTATGGAGTGAGAATGATGAGTTGTTGTGAGAGTTTGGAAGATGCCAAGAGGCTCTGGGCAGAGAGATTATGGAAAATCATGAAGTGAGTGCCACGTACAGAGTTTTGCAAGAGCATGTCAGTAAAGGACTGTACAAAGGCAAAGTGGATCATTCAATGTGTAAGGCCAAGATGATGAATTTGCATCAGCAGTTGGCAATCCTGAAGGGTCATGTGTGAGCTGTGCCATATGCCCCACCCATCAAGCTGCCCTTATCAGAGAATGATGACAGCAATGATGGAGGAATTCAAGATGGTGGTCCCAGGGATGCCAGAGGGTCAGGAACCTCACCAACCAGTAGCCACCTTGAATAAGAAGGATAAGGAGGAGTTCCAAAGCCTGATTCACAAGGCAATCTCAAATACTGGGATATCTGACTCTCAGGCCAGAGTGTTGAGACAAGCAATCTCTGACATGTTGCAGAAGGAGATGGAACAACAAACCCTCCTACAATGTGTGGCCACCACTATGGTTGAGGTGGTTGTCAAGTCCATTGCTGGGCAGCAAGGGCCTACCTAAAATGCTCTGCAGTCCACGCAAGCCATCCAGAATATTGTGGACAAAATAGGCTGAATGGCCTCAGGCGACAATCTCAGCTGCCATTTGGAAAAAGTAAGGAATCATTGTGAAATGCTTAGTCTTAACGTTGGGCACAAGGTACAGGTTTAGAAACAGACCATGGACCCTATGTTATGGGCCAAGCTGCCAGAAGGCATATGCAATGATATCAGAGCCCCATTCAAAGTCATCACAACCCACCTTCTGGCAGCACATGACCCTAACATGGTCAGCATAATGCTAGCCCCTCTGATAAAGCAGCACACCAAAGAGACCTGGCCCACTACGAAGGCCTCTTGTGGTTAGCTTACATAGCAGACAAAGACCTGGCCAGTGAAAATTCCAACAGGGAATCGACTGAGTACAAATGCCTGTTCTTGAAGAATCTACAGCCCACCCTTCATGAGATGGTTGAGACAGCAGTATTCCCGGGATGAGACCACTTCCATGAGATCATGAAAAGGTGGAACATGCATATCAGATTTATGTGCAGTAACAGGCCTCAGGTTCAAAGGCCAAAGTGGCTGTGGAGAAAAATAGCAAGAGACATCCACCCAATTCATTGTGAAAGGGAAGTTAAAGGATTCTCAATAGGATAAGCCCTCCAACATAAACTGAGGAGGCAATAACAAGACCAGACAAAGGTATTGGCAGGAGTAAAACCAACAAAATACAAAGGGAAACAATGGACAATACCAGTGGTCCATCCCTTCATATAAGGATTTGGCCTAGGAAAATGCAAGACTTTGGGAATTTTAGATCGAGGTCCTATCCCTCACAGCCTCAATGCCAACCAAAGTCATGGCGGCCATCCCATCTGCCCCTCTGTTGGACGAATCCAGTGGGGACGAGTGGTCCAAGTCCCCATACTCCAAAGTAGTACAAATGCTTCAGGAGATAGACCCCACACTTGATGACCCCAAACATCAACAAACTGAATTGGACTGATGGTGTCAGGCCCTAATTCACATCATCATCATCATCACCATCACCTTGGTAACTGATGATTCCAGACACCCATGTGCAGAAGCACTGATTGGGGGCAGCAAGCTCCAATTACTTCTACTTACAGGTGCTACTGTTTCAGTGCTGCATCAAGATGATCCACAGCTATCTTGTTAGTCTACAGGGAAGCCACTTCCACCTAGACCTTTAAGGGAACCATGATCACAACGTACCGGTCCAAGCCAATACCATTTGTCATTGGTATCTTAGAGGCAGCACACCATTTTGACCTCATAATATTGCGTCATCACCAGAGCATCTTGCAACTAGATTTTCTCTCCTGCTATGGGTGTGTAGTTGACTTAGCCAACCGGCTGTTACTACAAGTACCTGGCCAACTTCATATGCTCCTCATCCCTGACTCATATGTGGTAACAACACTGAAGGCCAATGGAGTGGAGTATGATATCATCCTCATGCTCCAGCAGCACAGGCTATTCCCTCAATTGAGGCCAGTTCTGAAAGGCATCAAGATACCTTTGCCAGCACAGACATGACTGTGGGAGAATGGACACCCTCATACAGGTCACTGGTAATGAACCACCCTGTCAAAAACAATACCCTTTTCCCACAAAAGGTCACAATTGACTCACTTTTAAAGTAAGGAGTCTTCAAGCCCTGTGTGTCCACAGTTAACTCCCCTTTCTGGCCAGTGAAGAAGCACAGCAATAGTTGTAGGCTTACCATTGACTACAGAAGACTCAACCAAGTCACCCTCAGTTGTGCACCCACTATGGCATCTGCCCCAGATGTATTCAAGCTTCTGAAACCAGAACACAAGTGATTAAGTACATTAGACATTTCCAATGGTTTCTGGTTACATCCCCACTGGCTCATGAGAGTCAGTACAAGTTTGCCTTTACTTTTGAAAGACATAGGTACACATGGAACTGCCTCCCAAAAGGATTCTACAACAGCCCCATCCCATTCCACATCCACATAGGGATGCCATACAAGGCTTCTCCACACCCAACCTGCAGTACATGGATGCTCTTCTCTTAGCCGCCACAGGCCTGGAGAGATACCTGGTGCTCCTAGATGAGCTCTCGACATTTCTATGGAGAGCAGGCCACAAGTGCAACCCTGCAAACATATAATAGCACCTCCTGGATGTCTCCTGTACATCAAAGCTAAAGGCAGGAGCCCTGCCCTACACAAGGTCCAAGGCATTCAGGACTTGCCACAACCTGCCAGTGTGGCTACTCTGAGATGTTCCTGGGTATAGTAAATTACTCCAGGGACTTCATTTCTAATTTTTCACAAAAGGCCACTCCCAAGTATGAGCTACTAAAGAAGGAGTATGCTGACCATACAATGGCTCTGGGACAGCAAAATCCCTCACAGCGACAATCTCGACAGGTTTCAAAATTCTTGCTGTGAGGAACCCGAGGGTGAAATTTTGCCCTTTCACCATCTTTTGCCCCCCTTTGAATCAACTCTGACTCTTCAGAAGGGAGGGGCACATCCTCCTGTTAGAAAACACAAAATGTATAACAGATTAAATTTCTCCTGTCAACATTTGAGATCTTGCCATGCCAAACCTCAACAACACTGTTGTCATTTTGGCATGTTAGAACCTGAAAAAGGTTGTCCGCTGGCAATGGGGACCAGAACACACAGCTGCTCTCACCTCTTTGAAGAAGGCCTTGGCCTCTGTCCCAGATCTGGTCAGCCCTAATCCATAACTGCCATTTTATCTGGAAACTGCCGCATCTGTTGTGGGCATGTCAGCAGTCCTTGCACAAAAGGCAAATGGCACCCCAAGACCCATTGCCTGTGCATCACAGATGGTCTCTCTTGTGGAATAGAAGTACTCTCTATGTGAGAGGAATCTTCTGGTGGCCTTTTGGGCCACTAAACACTTCACCTGCATCATTGGGAACCCCCGATTGTGCTGAACACCACCAAAACACCACTACCTACTTCCTAATAGATAGAGTTAAAGATGGCAGTGTGTTTAACACCAGACTCACTCATTGGTCTCTTCTTCTACTGGATAGAGACATCACTGTGCTTTCCACCAAAATTCCCTCCATCTTGGAATATGGTCTCCTATATCAATGAGATCCCCATGAGTGTGGCCTGAGCCGCCCACCCTGCCAGAACCAGGCCCCTTCCTTCCTGCTACTAAACATACCCTGAAAGACCCTGGGCTTAACCACATCTTCACAGATTGGTCTTCCTCCTATCATGAAGAACAAATTGCAGGCTTTGGGGTCTTAGTCCTTTACCCAGCAGGTGACACCTTGAGGTGTCCAAGAAGTGCACCATTATGTCTTCTCAGTTTGCAGGACTTACTGCAGTTGCCTGTGCTCTGAAAATCATCCATGGCAAAGGAGCGGAGGACACCATCATCTTTTTTTATTCTTCCCGGGTGTACACTTCTCTGACAGAATTTCTTCCTTTCTGCAAGACCCATGAGTTTGCCTCTTTAGAAGCACCCCTGTAAAATACATTGTTCTGTTCATACATATTGTCATCCTAGCTGACCAATGTGTTTTCTGACTGTACATATACTAGGTTAAAGCCCACTTCAAGTCTGAGCCTTACCATGAGTACAACGATTGAGCAGATACCTTGGAAAAAGATGGTGCTCGAGGGGGAGTTATGGACTATACAGCCCCCCGTTGATATCCTCACAGGGGCCTCACACAGAGGAGCCAAAGTGGTCCCCCTGCATTTGACTGCAGTACTAATGGTGGATACAGAGATAAAAGAGGTATCTTAATATCTCCCAAAGGAAACAGAAACAGAAATGTCTTTGATGAACCCATTCAAAAGACATTCTTAAAACCTCCACCTCTCTATAGACCAGAAATTGATCCTATACCATTCAGATGACCAAAAACAGTGGGTAGTTCCCCAGTTACTTTGGTTAGAATTTATCCATCAGGTCCATGACACCCTTACAGGTGGACATCAAGAGGCAGACAAGACCCTACAGAAACTCAAATCCATGGGTTGGTGGCCTGGTATGACAACCAATGCCCAACATTATGTGGACAATTGCATTACTTGTGCTCAGAACAATACTGTCTCTGGAAGAAAAATGCCAGACTACTCCCACAGAGGCCATCAGGCCCTGGAATGCAATTCAGATTGATTTCATTGGGCCCCTGCCCACCACTCATAAACAGAAAAAGTATGCACTTGTTGTCACTGACCTTTCTCAAAATGGGTAGAAGCCTTCCTATGTAGAGCAAATATGGTAAAAGCAACTGCCCAAATCCTGGTAGATCAAGTGTATACCAGGTCAGGCCTACCCCTCAAGGTAGACTTTGACAAAGGGACTAGTTCCACAGGTGAACTGATGCAAAAATGTTTGGAATTATTGGAAGTTAGCCAGAGGCTCCATATTGCCTACCATTCCCAGTCCTCTGAACAAGTAGACAGAGCCAACTGATAGATCAAACTAATGTTATGTAAATTTGCAAAGAAGAACACTAAAAGTTGAGACACTCTATTGCCCTTATTCCTGATGGCAATCAGAGCAACTCCAGCTGCAGCAACTCTTCAATGTGATGTCCAGTAGACAAATGAGACTACCAACACATCTGTGGATCAATCTGAATACCCCAACCACAGACAGAGTGTCAACAGACACTTATGTAGGACATCTGAAGTACAATATTGTCCAGACTCACCTTTTTGCTGCTAAAATCTTGGGCCAGACCCAACAGCAATCCAAAATGTAATTTGACAGGAATGTCAAAGAAGTTGACTGGCAGGTGGGAGACCAAGTCATGGTACTTAAATTCTCCACACCAGCCCATCCATTTGCTAACAAATGAATAGATCCCTATGGCATCATCAACAAATTAATCCCTTCTGTCTACCAAGTGTGACTAACAGACTGCAAGAAACCTATAGACAAATGGTATCATACCAATCAACTGAGACTTTACAAAAGTGAGTAATACTCCCTCCCCTGGCTGGAGGAGGAGATCTGTCCTCTAATCTGTTTATTTGTTTTTAAGAAATGGAATTAGTCTCAGTAATTCCTTCCCTGATCCTCGGTATCTGGAACAAAGTCTCACAACCAGATCCAGTGCCATTAGATCCAGAAGAAACTTTGAAATATCTTGCGATAGCTCTTAGACCTCTGTGTTGGGTCCATGCCAATTTACAACCCCACT
Source organism: Neoceratodus forsteri (assembly GCA_016271365.2). NCBI lineage: Eukaryota > Metazoa > Chordata > Ceratodontiformes > Ceratodontidae > Neoceratodus > Neoceratodus forsteri. Next base: position 1,028,224,295 of record CM028129.1, read on the forward strand.
TCCTGAACCAAAGGTGACCATCCAGCTCCTGTCTACCTACAAGACTGTTCCAGAGGGAAGAGATGCATATCTTAATGACATGGTGGTCTCTCCAGACAGTTCAACTCTCCAAATTGAATGGACAACTGGTAATTCTCTAGGATAAGAAATTCCAATCACCTGCCTTGCCAAAGAAACTTTTCAAGGCTGGTCCAACACCCATATTTGCCACAGTGGAACTTTGTGCATACACCACATCAATCAATGCCATACAGGCCTCTACAACCTCACAGCAAAGATGAGCCCAAACTTCTGTTACCAATTTCCCAACAACACCATTCGCAAAACCTGTGTCAACCAATCCTTTGCAACAGCTGATCTTTTTCTTACAGTCATTTCACCATCCATAAATTTCTCTTTACAATGCACAATCCTGGAGCCAGGTCCACCAAGTGACCTGGCCACCACCTCCATCCCTTGGACACTTATTAACAATGTTCAACTTATGCATGTTTCTGTAGTTATGAAATTCACACGTTGGAACATGGCTGAGTTTGGCCATTATTCCACAACTAATGTGTCCAAATGTCACACTGTAATGGTATTAGATTTAATGGCAGCTTTTCAGGCACATGCACAAGACCCTGTAGCTGGATGTCACACTATGGAACACAGAGGAGTGTTCTGCCCTAAATGCCCTAAGAGGAGTCTGGGATTTTCAGATGATGCAGGCATAATCATTATTGTTATGGGTATGTTTAGATCTGGAATGTCAATTAAGAACATAGCTGCGTTGGCTAAAATTCATAGGCATACTAAATTATTTAACAGTAAGTTATCACAAGGTGTCATACAGCCCACGCTACATGGTATATATGGTTTATCTCAGGAGGAAAGATTCAGTGTATAACATGCACAATATGTATTTATTTATTTGTTTATTAGAATCTCAGATTAACACCTTTGAGAACAAGCTCATTACATAGGTTCCACATCAGAGTTAAGACAAACAAATATGCTACAGGAAGCAGTAGTCAACCGGTATACATTTTTAGTATTTCTGTTAGAGTAGAATAAATTCATGCGTGACCTTAGAGACCAGTAAATATTGACTTAAAAGCCATCAAAGGTAGGTTTAACTACAGGAAAATACTAGTTGGGGAGGGTATATCAGCCCAGTAGGCTTGATCGGAGGCTAGAAGGAGAGAGGGAAAGGCAGAGACAGGGCAGAGTTGCGACCAGCATATGAGAATGTCCAACCAGCCTAGGGGATGAAGGGGAAGAGGTAATAATAATAATAAAACTTTATTTGTTGAGTGCCTTTCAGATACCAAGGTGCTTCACAATGCTAAGAACAAATTCCATAAAAATATTATAATTAAAAAAATAGACCGTTAAAGAATCATCACAGTTCATAAAAGGGTTGACTCCACAAGAACATTTTAAGTGCCTGCTTAAAGCTCCCCCATGGTTGCACATTTCCTGAGCTGACAGGGCAGAGAATTCCAGAGGTTTTGGGCTGCAAACATAAAAGCATGGGCCCCAGAGGATTTCAAGGTAACCCTCGGAATCTACAGCAACCCCTCATCAGCCGAATGGAGCTGTCACACAGGGGTGTAAGGAATCAGAAGCTCTTTCAAGTAGTCGGGACCAAGTCCATGTAGGGCTTTGTAGGTCAATAAACCTACCTTAAAGGTGATCCACCACTAAATTGGCAGCCAGTGCTGATCACACAACACAGAGGTGATATAGGGGAGGTAAAGAGAAATGGGAGTGGTGGGGGTGGGCAGGGATAGAGGGGAGGGGGCTAGGTGTCAGAGGATAGAAGGAGAGAGTGGAAGGCAGAGACAGGAAAGAGTTGCAACTGGCATATGAGAAAGTCCAACCAGCCTGGGGATGGGGGAAAAGTGGTAAAGAGAAAATGGGGGGCAAGGATAGAGGGGAGGCGGCTGGTAGTCAGAGGAAAAATACTTAAATGAAGAAGAGAATAAAGGCTTAAGTAAGTATTATGGGAGAAGAGATTAAGGAAGCAATCACAGCTGGATTCCTCAATAAGGTACTGTCTAAGCTTTCTCTTAAAGGGGAATATTTTACCACCGGAGGAGATGTCAGGAGGAAGGGAGTTATGCCATTTAGGAGCCCGGTGTGCAAAAGACCTTTGCCCAAGCATGGTACAGGTGTGGGGAATTCTAAATATCTGGCTTTCAGAGTTTAAGGTCTGGTGATTTAACTCATAAGAATTGAACAACTTCTATACACCAGGAGGCATAAGGCCAAGGCTTACCTTTTTAGCCATAATACAGGATTGGTACTTGACTCTACCTGCAAACTACAGCCAGTCTGTCTGGGCATAAAGGTCACATGTGTGCATGTTTAGTCAATCAGCCCTGAAATAAAATCAATACATTGATGGTTTACAATAACAAAGAAGCTCAAGAGCAACACATAAGCAAGGAAATCCTTTGTTCAGCTCATGCCATAAAAATTATAAAAAATCTCTTCTGGGATCTGGAATCAGGAAGGATTCCAGATTTAATCCATGATAGATGTATGGTTAAATGGAACTGCCCCTACTGTAAAACTCTTTCTTGCACTACCAGGTGCATGGCCAGGACTGTGTCATTCTCATTAGCCAGAGCTCTGAACTTGAACTATGTCACTCCACACCTGAATCAAGGACCCTGCTACACATCAGGTGAATGTGCCATAAAGGACACCCTGTATGTTACTGTTACCATGTTCCTTACACTTTCTGACAAAAATTCTTCTGTTTTTAGCAAGCTGGTGAAAGTCCACTCTGTGGGTCATCTAGAGAACAGCATCTATCAAGAACAGACCAACTTGCCTCTTTTGCTGGTGTTTCATCCTCACTTAGATGCCTGGATAGTCCCATATACTTCCTGTTATGCCATAAAGGGCTACCATTATTTGTGCAGAAGTGACACTTATGATATAATCACACTAGTGTGTGGTTATTCTGCAAACTCTATGGACTGGTCATATACATTTGATAATGACCTACAGAATTTGACAATGTTTCTGCTCCTGTTAATGTCACATCATATTCTTTGATGCTGAATGCAACTAAAATTCAGCCACAGACTGTACAACAACTCACCATCCCGCTGGTGAATGCTCCTATTACCTGCCCAGGACAACTCATGAAGTGGTGCCTTCCTCAAGTTTGTGTGACCTACAACATTGTTGGACAATACTGTGCTGTAATCAACTATGAGAGCTTTGCTATGGATCTCTAACGTGTGGTGTAACTACCCAAAACTTTTGTTTTGTACCTCATAAGCACACTATCATTGGCCATACAGTTATCACACCTGTTCCCACACTGGGACCTGATTACATGGATATTGACCCTGACTATCTGAATGCTATGGAACAGTATTTAACAGTGTTTAATGTGCATATCAACACTCTCACCCTAAATCTTCAATCCTTGTTAGACAGAAAAGATACACGCCTTATATACATTGGTGACAACATTACTTAGGCAGGCAATTCTTTGAATGATATATTTCATGATGGCAATTTAAGTATTGCATTGTCCAACACTTGGTTGGAACTTACATTTAAAGGTTTTGTTATCATTCAAATATTCCTGATTGTTTTTCTGATTATTACCCTATGCTGTCTATGACACATGAGCAAACATTGTGCGCAACTGAAATTTCTTTATTCTGCTCCCTCAGCTAAACTGTAACCCACCACACTTTCCCTAGTGGTGTTGCTTCTTTATTAGGAAATGGAAGGGGGATATGTAGACCTGCTTGCCCTACATTTCCTAATGTGGACTACCATGTTCCATAATACAGCATAAGGCATGTTGGAATTTATTCATGCTTGCTAGGATGTGCTTACAAACTATTATCAAACACAGTTTTTCTGGGGTTAGCATACCACCTTCAGCTATTAGCCATAATGCTGTGATCAGCATATTTTATGAATCATTGTATTGCAACCCCCAAATAGCCTTAGTCAGCAAAATGCTTATCACTGTGTACGTGCAAAGCCTAATGGCCTTGGGTGCGAGCTGCCCACTGTACCCACCAATAGAAATGTTTTGTTTAGTTTCTATACTATGCAGATGAGGCATTACGAAGTGACAGATGCTCTTTTCTCTTACTGTAAGAATCATTGTAAATTTGTTTTTCACTGAGTTTCTCTATGACGACATCGCAGTGTTCAGAGGTTCCAAAATACAAGCAGGTATAGCTGTCCTTTTTACATGTATTTGGGGAATAAACTTTTATTCTGTGATGCCTGTCTTCTGTGTTGTGTTTTGCCATCAGGTTTAGAATCCTGTCAAAACCCAACACGCTAAAGGAAGGTGTGTGGTAGAAATAAGGAGCTTGATTCTCAAAAAGCCATTGGATTGATGCAAGCTGTGGAGAAAGCCAGCTTGCATCAATGCTTGGTTCACTAGGGACCCAGCACCCAATTCTCTACCAGGCAGGGTCCTGTCAACAAAGTCCCATGGCTTACGGCAACTGTGGCTGGATGCCAAACAGACAGAGCACCCAGTGGGTTTGCCATAAGTTGTGGGTCAGCCATGTGTCACTCTAGTTCCTGGTGGTCCAGCAGTCCCTGCCCCCCATGACAGGCCAGTATTTGAAAATCAGTAAATTGCTACCTGGTGGTCAAGCAATCCCCCCCTCCCCAATCCTTGATGTCCCAATAGTAAAGATAAATAGCAACCCTACCTGGTGATCCAGCAGTCCCCCTTCCCTGATGTCCCAGTATTAAAAATAAATAGCACCTCTATCTGGCTTTCTAGTAGCCCCCACCCACACCTGTAGGCAGTGCCCACCCCCAGATCCAAAACTGGACCAGTGACCAGCACAGTCCTCCTCCTCTCACCTCCACAGCTGGCTGCTGACTGAACAGTCACAGAGCACCTACTGTAAGGTGTATGTGCTCATCATGAGTGTGTACACGTTACATTAGGTGCTCTGTGACAGTTCTGTCAGCAGACGGCCACAGAGGTGACAGGAGGGCTGTGCCAGTCACTGGCTCTGTTTTGGGATGGGGATGCAGTGTGGTGGGCACTACCTGCAGAGGTGGAGGATGGGGGCCACTAGACCACCAGTTATGAGTACTACTTATTTTTGCTACTGGGACATTGGGTATCGGGGAGGGGGGACCGCTGGGCCACCAAATAGGGGTACTATTTATTTTTACTGCTGAGACATTGGGGATTGGGGCATGGGGGCCACTAGACCACCAGGTGAAGACTATGTTTGCTGGTATAAAGCACCTGGCTTCATGAGCTCTTTTCTTCTAGGGTTTACTTGAAAGGACAGAAAAAGGAGCAACAATAACAAAGCAAGAAGAAACATTAAGGTTTCTTTTGGCTAAGCAGAGTTACTACTGTGTTACTATTTTGTTTTGTTCTTACAGGTTGTGCTTAAAGGTTTTATTACTGTTTTGTGCTTAAAGGTTGTACAGTTTATTGCTTTATTTTTCTCTGATTGAAATAGCTTTTTGCAGAGTACATTTTCTGTGAAATTGTTACCTGGTGTTTTTACAGATTTGTTACTGTTTTGTGCTTACAGATTACTGCTTTATCATTATCTTTTTCACATTTTTTAAAGGTATATTTTCTGTTAAATTGTTACAGGTTGAGTTACTGTTTTGTGCTTACAGATTTTACAGTTTATCACTTTATTTTTCTCTGATTGAAATTGTTTTTGCAGGGTATGTTTTCTACAAAATTGTTACATGGTGTGTTTACAGGTTTGTTACTGTTTTGTACTTACAGATTGTTGCTTTATTTTTCTCTGATTCAAACTTTTTTTTGCAAAGTGTATTTTCTATTAAATTGTTACAGGTTGTGCTTACAGGTTTTGTTACTGTTTGTGCTTTCAGGTTTTACAGTGTATTGCTTTATGTTTCTCTGATTGAAATTGTTTTTTGCAGGGTATGTTTTCTGCTAAATTGTTAAATGATGTGTTTACAGGTTTGTTACTCTTTTGTGCTAACTTATTACTGCTTTATCTTCCTCAGGTTCATATCTTTTGCAAGGTATATTTTCTGTTAAATTGTTACAGGTTGTGCTTACAGGTTTTGTTACTGTTTTGTGCTTTCAGGTTTTACAGTGTATTGCTTTATGTTTCTCTGATTGAAATAGTTTTTTGCAGGGTATGTTTTCTGTGAAATTACTACTTGGTATGTTTGCAGGTTTGTTACTGTTTTGTGCTTACAGATTACTGCGTTATCTTTCTCTAGTTCACATTTTTTGCAAGGTATATTTTCTGTTAAATTGTTACAGGTTGTGCTTACAGATTAGTTATTGTTTTGTGCTTACATGTTTTACATTTTTATTTATCCTTAGTCTAACTAAAGTTATTGTTTTGTTACTATTTTATTTTGTGCTCACAGGTTTTTGTTTCAGGCTTAAAGGTTTTACACTTGCTTTCTCACATTAAAAGGAGCTAATTGCTTTTCTTCCACAGCTCTTCCAGGGGATTAGTATTGTAACTGGGGGGAGGTGGAGCTGACAGAGGCTTAGTATCTTCCAACAGTAGGAAGATTTAAAAGGTCAGGGTAGTTGGTGTGTTGTGGTGAAGAATACAATTGTTGGCATAAAGCACCTAGCTTCACCTGAGCTCTTTTCTTCTAGGGTTTGCTTAAAAGGACAGAGCAAGGATAAACATTTAGGCTTCTTTTGGCTAAGCAGAGTTACTGTTGTGTTACTATTGTGTTTTGTGTGTACAGGTTGTTCTTACAGGTTTTACTACTGTTTTGTGCTTGCAGGTTGTACAGTTTACTGCCTTATATTTCTCTGATTGAAATCATTTTTTACAGGGTATATTTTCTTTTAAATTGTTGTGCAGTTTGTCTTGCTGAAAGGAAGGAAAGCATTCTCCGGGGTGGTGGATCAGAGGTGGGCAAGCAATGTGAGAAGGCAGTAAGGCGGGCTGGGGGAATACTGGGATGCATAGGTAGAGGCATCAATAGTAGAAAACATGAAGTTGTTATCCCTCTGTACAGACAGTTGGTGAGACCCCATCTGGAGTACTGTGTGTAGTTCTGAAGACCCCATCTCCTCAAAGACATAGATGGAGTGGAGGCTGTCTTTAGGAGGGCAACAAAATGGTGCAGGGTCTGCACCAGAAGACATACAAAGAAACATTAAAGGAGCATAATATGTATACCCTTGAGGAAAGAAGGGAGAGAGGGGACATGATAGAAACTTTCAAGTACCTGAAGGGAATCAACAAAGTCCAAGAGGGTAGCATCTTTCATAAAAAGAAATGTGCAAGAACAAGGGGCCACAATTTGAAGATAGTGGGGGAATGGCTCAGAGGTAATGAGAGGAAGCATTTTTTCACAGAGAGGACTGTGAATGCATGGAACAGCCTCCCTGAGGAGGTCATGGAGTCAAGAACAGTGGGTGAATTCAAGAATGCATGGGACAGACATAAAGCAGTCCTAGTGGGGGTAGGAGGAAGTAAGCTGTTGATTAACTAGGATCTGCAGCTTATCTGTTAGGTAGAAAAATGGACAGACTATGTAGGCCAAGCAGTCCTTATCTGCCGTGAAATTCTATGTTTCTTTGTTTCTATGTAGCTGATTGTTTCTGAAGGGCACAGGCTTGGTAACACCTACCCTGCCCCTCACCCCACTCACCCCAAGTGCATCATTTCCTTTATACCAGAGGTTCTGTCATCACTTCCCCAAAAGGGCAAAGAACATACATCTGTCATAACCTTAACAGCCCAGCACACTGCATAGGGGGAAAAATCATGTGCATGCTTACACACATTAACAAAAAAGAAATAAAAAACTAAACAGGAAGGCAGAGAGACATGTGTGGAGTGGTACAATGCATTGACTGTGAGGTAGCAGTCTTTCAAGAGATGTTTTGGAGGCTTTGATGCTGCCCCATTTGCACGCACCTCTCTGGTCTGTAGGAGGAGATTGCCCATCTCCAGGTCTACCTTATGAGGATTCAGAAAAACTCCTCCACCACCCAGGGACCACCAGGCCACTGCTGCTGCCTCAGAGGTTACCAAGAAAGAAAAGCAGTTGGACCACAGTGGACTCAGGGAGGGTGAGGGTGGTGGATCAGAGGCATATTCCTCCAATTGTACCTCTCCACAATTCATACTCCATTCTTATGGAGTGTGGTTCCTCTATGGAGGCACCCAGAGTGGAGACCAAGGAGGATGTTGGGAACCTCCACAAAGGAGACCCAGAGGAGGGTGGCATGAGACCCCACAGGGGAAGGACACAACTCCTGGTGGAGAACTAAATCATTAGGAGAGCAGAACTGAGGAATAGAGGGAAGAGGGATGTAAGGTGCCTGCCCAGTTCCATGGCTGGGATGGACAGGATATGAATCCTCAGGATCATGTAAGCAGCTGTATGGGAGAGGGAGCTGGACATCATTGTCCACCTAGGGACACCTGACATGGCTGGGAATGGGATCAGAGCAGTGCAGGAAGAGTTTGTAGTGTTGGAGGAGGGGCCTTGGACAAGTAGCATGCACATTAATCTTCTTGAAGGTGCTGCCTGTCTTTGGTATGGGTGAGGCTAGGGTATTCCACACCATGGGATTCAATGAATGGTTAAAAGACTGGTGCAGAGCTCAGGGTTTTGGCTTCACTAAGGACTGGGGGTCTGTCTGGAGGGATGCAGGCCTATACTGGCATGATGGTCTGCATCTGTCTTGGAGGGGAACTAGGATTCTAAGAGATTAGTTTAAATGCTTCATTGGCAAGCATTTAAACTAGCCAAGGGGGGCACTAAAAAGAAGCATGGAAATCCAAGGCCCCCCTAAAACAGGGTAATTAGTGAGATAAACTCTAAGGTAGATAAGTTCAAAGGAAGCAGAACAGGGGGCAATTGAGAAAAAGGCAAAGACAGTAAGGACTGGGATGGGGCTAAAAGGGTTAAGGCTATCAAAAAATGGAGGAAAATGAGTACTAATGCACATAGTCTGGGTAACATGCTCCCTGAATGAGTGGCCTTGATGGAAGTGGGACACCTGGATATTGTGGCAGTCACAGAAACATGATACAAAGAGAACTATGACTGGGATGTCAACACACCAGGGTACACTATCTACAGGAGGGACAGGGAGAGTAAAAGAGTAGGAGGAGTAGCTCTCTATGTAAGGGAATGGCTCAAAGCAACATAACTAAAGGGTAAACAGGGAGGAGAGGAGGCACTGTGGGTCATCCGGTAGACAGGAAATGGCACCACAATCCACATGGGGGTTGTATAAGGACCCCCATCTTAGGAGGAGGAACTGGACAAGGAAATAATAGAAAGCATCCATAGAATGGCAGAAAAGGGGTGATATTGTTGATGGGAGACCTAAATATGTTAGATGTTAACTGGAGCACCTTTGCTGCAGCCACATCAAAGAGCAGAAACATTCTCAATGCCCTACAGAGGGCATACCTAAGACAGCTAGTGTTGAAACCCACTCAGCAGGGAGCAATATTAGACCTGTTACTCTTAAATAGGGATGGAGAGCGGATCTCAGATATGGGTCTGTTCATGAAAAAGGGTTACCAAAGTGTGACATGGCAGTGAAATTTTCAAATCGACCATAGAAGAATTGTGTAATACAGGTTAAGATACTATGACACATATATGAAAAAATCACAATGTTTTAAAATAAAAAAATTTAAGTTTCTTAAGAAAAATGGGGTCTAGTCTGTTGATTGTAACAGCACACCATGATGAGTGTAACACGACACACCACACACCGTGGTGAGTGTAACAAGACACACCACACATCACTGCAAGTGTGATAAAGGGAACCACACCACAGTTAATGAGTAAAAAAGTTTACTTATGAAGACTGAAGGCTTTTTAAACACAACATTACATTAAAAAACAACATGTTTATTATAATTACACTACTTTAAACTTTTCTACATGGCACGGAACACTCTAGACCATTCGTCAGGAAAGGAACAGAGAACTCAAGGCCATTTGATGGTACAAAAGAGTCAGCATGCACGCTGCACATGATCCTTCAATCAAGGGAGAGGCATGGAACACTCAGGACAATTTGATGGAACGAAACATGGGATATTATAAAAAGGCTTTCAGAAATGCAGCAATCTGATTGGCTGTTAGGAGTACAAAAGTCTTACAATAATCCCTGTTAGACTGTCATGTACAGCCTGATCACCATGGCATATTTTTTTATAATTGCAATAAGGCACTCTCAAGAGTTAGATTAACAGTCTGTTAAGTACCCCACCAGCATCAAAGGCACCAAGATTACCCCCCCAACCACAGCCCACTAGCAGGGAAGCAGCATGGTGCTCATGAGGGCTAAATATGAATGCTCATACAGGCCAAGTCAAAAGATTGGCTGGGACACGCTCCCAGGCCAGAATAATAACCACAGCATAACTATACCACTTTTTTTAATTTTACCCAGACACAAAGATTCGGACAATCAGAAGCAGAAAGGTTGTGTGAGTATTCATATTTGGCCATAATGAAACCAGCGTCAAAGGCATCAAGAGTACCCCCCTCCCCAAACCACCGCCCACCAGCAGGAAAGCCACATGGTGCTCAGGAAGGCCAAATATGAATGCTCACACATGCAGAGTCAAAACACCTTTTCACTTTTTCTGTATAAATTATTACTATATAACATTTATTCCAACATTAAAAATAAAAATACAAAGCATTCACAGTTCACAGTACATTAAGCCCCCAATACCACCCCTGTACAAAATGCGTGGACAGCAATTACAAAGAATGCCAAAAATATTATTTCACTCACTGCCCCTCTCACACTTACTTGTAATGACAAAACAATGAGACCTAGCCCTTTGTCTAATAAATCCTTGCACCAGAAAATGAGTCAAATGACTCCACTACCTACACAGCTCAGTTACAAGGAGGTCCTGGGAAGGAGATAGTAAACAATACCAAAATACAAAATAATACAACAGGATGCTAAAGGTACATCAAAATATTTAGCAGCAAAAAAACAGAAACAAAAACATACCCTGGTAAAACAAAACATCAATTAAATTAATAGCACATTTAAAATTTATTTTATTCTATGTTAACTGGGTAAGGCCCAGTAGGTACAGATGCCTGTGTTCAGGAATGACCATGGAGCACAGGGGAAGTTTTGGGATTTAGGGATTTGCTCTGAGTCATACAGTATGCAAGTGGAGGTTGAAGGAATCAAACCCAGGTCTGTCTGTTAGACGTACAGTACTAAACTAATTCACAGCTTCTACCTTCTAGGCTGTGCATTGTTGCTGCATTGGAGCTCACACAGTTAACATCACAATGAAATTGATTGCACTAGAACTCTGACATCCAGAACAAAACACCACGATGCTTGAACAAGCATTTAATATTGTTGCTGCCATGCAACCTATGCCTCTGAGTTAAAACTGTCCAGAGGAGATCTCCGCTACTAAACTCTCTCAAAACGGGAACATTTACAAACAAACATGCAGGTAAATGGCTGGATCAAACCACAGAGCTTACATACTTGACAATACAGGGACATAGTCCTTTTAAAATGTATACTAACTGGCTCCATTTCTAACCTCACTAAAGACACTCATGAGAGAACATGATGGGCGATCAGAAACTCCATGTTTTAGTGTGTTTCACTAACTCCAGCAAGTTCAGTCAGTGAAATGAAAAGCCCCCCATCTCCAAAATTGGAGAACTTGCATACTAATGCCACCAGTGAACAATCAATCCTATAGGACTGATCTTGGTTGCCCAGTTTGCTAGTTGTTACTTGTCCCCCATGATGGTTTTAACTAGTCACTCACCTCATGATGGGTGTAACACTGAGGAGTGGCAAAGACACCACTCTTTAACTCTCACTGGATATGAAGGAAAAGAGGAAGATCCGGTCACAAACGTAACTTTTATACTGCCACCAACTCAAACTGCATTTCTAATGCAGACACAAGTATCACTCTGGGCTACCAGACTGACTCTTCACCTGTGATGTGCAAACATAAGCAAATCTAGGACACCATGTCATCTGGGGGATCAAATGGCCGCATAGAGTCATTCTGCTGTGGGTCATGGACAAATCAATGTTTTCTCTAAAGCTGAGAGATCCAGGGAGCAAAGAAAAGTGCAAGAATTTTAAATAATTGACTGGAAGACAGTGTGGGGTTCATTGTGATGGGTGTAACAAAGTAGGACACTACATGTTACACACATCATGGAAACTATTGAGCATCTCTGCAGCCAAAGGGAATAAAGTAAAGGGCCAGGACAGTGTGGATATCTTAAAACAAGATGTTTTGAGCAACACAGTACTTTAGTTTGAATACTGTGAAGTAAAATGAGTTCACAGTAGCAAACAACAAACACGTTGGTTTTGATGTCACATTTTGAGGCAAGAAAATCAGCAGTAAATTAACTTAAATTGAAAAAATATGTATGTTAGGGATGTCACCTATCTCTACTACCAACTACTCTTAAAAAGCACCACTTGTAATAGGGAAATCTTTTTTTATTTTTGTAACACAATTCAATCTGAAGTGATGGGTGCCTTGGTAACCCCTTTTTGTGAACAGACCCATATAGAAGTGGATGGCCATCTGAGAGCAAGAGACTGCCAAACAGTATGGTTTACAATAAAGATAGCCAGAGAGTCAAGTCACACAAATGTGAGGGTATTGGACTTTGGTAGGGCTGACTTTGGCAAAATGGGGGAGTGCCTCAGAAAAGCTCTAGCAAACAGGCAAGAAGGTGGGGTGGAGAAACAATGGGGGAAAATAAAAGCTGCCATTACAGTGGCAACACACCTTTGTGTGAAGCAAATAAATAAAACAAAATGAAGGAAAAAACACTATGGTTGTTTTTTTTTTTTTTTGAACAGAAATAAAAATAGCAAAGGCAATTACAAAAGTGATCTTGGTCTCCCTACCCTAATGGTCTGCAAGGCCACTTGAAATCTTTGGGATAAAGCCCCAGTAACCCTTCTTTTCCAACCCATAACCTCACTTCCCAAACCTATGTACACCCATACTGTCACCCCTCTTCTCCTCCTCATTTTCCTCTCCACTCTCTCTTTCCCTTCCTGCACTCACCATAGCCCCACTGTCTCTACAACTGCCTACCTCATAATAACCTGCACCTTCCCCTCAAGACTTGCTACCTCATCCTCCTCCCAACTCCTCTTCCCCTCACCTCATCATATGCCTGTGTGTCCCCTCCCCCTCGCCTCACACCTTTCCCAGCATCTTACTACCCCAGATGTTAAACTTTTCTTCCATAATCAGGGCCACCTGATCTGCTCCCAGCATCTAGTTTTGCACTCAGAGATATAGGCTCCTTGCAATCTATTAATTCCTTCTCCTCACCTTCCTCCTCCTCTTGGGGGATGTCGAATGCAGCCATGGCCAGACAGCCATACCCACTCCTCTCAGCTCACACAAAGGCCTATCAATCACCCATATCTACATCAGACGTCTCCTACTCAAGATTGACCTACTAACTTACTGGATAGCTGAGCAAGCTCGAGATATACTATGCCTAACAGAAACATGGCTCTCTGCTAAAACCACTGACTCCCCCCTCAATCTCCCAAACTACACACTACACAGGCGGGACCATGGTAAAAGAACTGGTGGTGTAGCTATCTATACAAAACAGCCACTTGTGGGCTCAGTTACTCAAAAAGAAGCTCACCTCAGCTCCCACAAACTCCTTATGCTTCAACTCTCCCTTCTTGCCTCACTCACACTTTTCATAGGTGTGCTCTACGTCTCTCCCTGTCTATCCCAAGACTCCCTTATCACCACCATTGCCACCCTGCCTGACCTAGCATCAAGAGGAGAACTGGTCCTTGTAGGCAATTTCAACTTGGATTTGCTAGCCCCCTCCTCAAAATCTCACACCTCCAAAATTGCTTCCCTTAACCTCGATCAATTGGTCAATGAACCCACCCACTACAACCCCCACTCCCAAAACCATTCTTTATTAGACTGGATCCTTACCTCCCACCCTCACAGAATAACCTCATCCTATGTTCTCTGTAACACACTAAGTGACCACTGTATTACTTACTGTGTCAGGAAAATGCAACTGCCCAAATCTGCCCCAAAGTACATCAACAGTCACCCTCTTAACACATTGGACACCAACGCCCTCCTAACCAGTCTATACAAAGCCAACTGGCAACCTGTCTACTTAGCCCCTGATGTTGACATGGCCCTCTCTAGATTCCTACACACATTTAGAAATATCTGGGCTATCCATGCCCTTCTGAAAAAGTCCAGGTTCAAGAAGCGGCACCACCCCTGGATCACCACACTCATTCTTGCCAAATGCAAGTTTGCCAGCCTGGAAGTGGGTCCCAGGGTGGTAACCTGGGTAAAACATTGACTGGACAATAGGAAACAGAGGGTAATAGTAAACAGAGTCCACTCCAAAGAAAGGGGGGTTACTAGTGGGGTACAGTATTGGGACCTGTTCTCTTTAATGTCTTTATAGGTGACATTGCGGAGGGACTGGAAGGAAAAGAATGCCTCTTTGCAGACAACACAAAGATCTACAACAGAGTTGATACATAAGTTGGGGGTGAAAAGAATGAGAAGGGACTTGGCAAGGTTGGAAGAATGGTCAAAAGTATGGCAGCTAAAATTAAATGCAAAGAAGTGCAAAGTATTGCACCTGGGAAACAAGAACCCAAGGGAAGAGTGCACAATGGGGGGGTATTAACAACAACAAAAATGGAAAGGGATCTGGGGTAGTCATATCAGATGACCTAAAGGTAGGCAAGCAATGTGAGAAGGCAGTAAGGAGGACTGGGGGGATACTGGGATGCATAGGGAGAGGCATCACCAGTAGAAAACAAGAAGTTGTTATACCTCTATACAGACAGGTTGTGAGACCAGACCTGGAGTACTATGTGCAGTTCTGGAGACCCCATCTCCACAAGGACATAGACAAAAAGGAGACTTTCCAGAGGAGGGAAACTAAAATGATGTAGTGTCTGCACCATAAGCCATATGAAGAGAGACTAAACGATCTTATTATGTATGCCCCCAAGGAAAGGAGGGAGAGGGGAGACATGATAGAAACTTTCAAGTACCTCAAGAGGATCAACATATTACAAGAGGGTAGTATCTTTCAGACAAAGAGATGTGCAAGAACACGGGGTACAATTTGAAGATAGAGGGGGGATGACTCGGGGGCAATGTGAGGAAGTATTGTTTCATGGAGAGGGTGTGGATTCATGGAACAGCCTTGCTGAGGAGGTTGGGGGGTCAAAAACTATTGGGAAATTTAAAAAAGCATGGGACAGACATAAGGCAATTCTAGCGGGAGGTTGGAGGAAGTAGGCTTTGGTAAAACTAGGACCTGCAGTTTATCTAGTAGGTAGGGAAATGGGCAGACTTGGTGGGTCAAGTGGTCCTCATCTGCCTTCAAAGTCTATGTTTCTATGTTGGTGGGGGTACTATTTATTTTTACTACTGGGACATCTGGGGATTGGTGTGTGAGGATCATGGCACAATGCAACAAACAGGCAACTCTCCCAGAGGAGATTTTGTTAAGTACCCTTAGACCATTCCAGGCTCGTCTAAGGGTACTTAGAATTTCTTCATCTGGTAAAGGTCTAAGAATTCATCATTATGGGATGTGACAGCTTGTGTCTGGCACATGCCCCCTAGCACCAGGTTGCAACCCATTTTTAGGCACTGAGGCAATGCAAGCCCTGTTTGGGGCAGGCAGCCTGTGGTTGACACAGGCTGCCATTGAGAATTGTTCTCAGCACATTGTTTGGCACAAAGGACACTGTGCACCATTCATTGTGGTGCAAGCTCCTTGCCCTGTCTTGGGAGCTTCAAGAATCGAGCGCCAGGTCTGCACATTGCAGGTGCAGTGGATGAATGAATGCCAAGGAAACAAGATGCCCAAAGACCTCCTGGGCTGGACAGGTAGTGGGTGTCACTGAGTTGCAGATGTTTGACCAAAGGAACTCATAGAAAGGGTTCCACCCATGCACTATGCTTTGATTACAGGACAACTAAACTATCTTCAGACTACAGACCCGCTTGGGCTAGACCTTTGATCTACAACATAGCAAGGAAATCTGACTACCACTTATCCCTACCAAGCCAAAACCTCAAGGAACTCTGTGGAACACTAGGCCCTAACTTCTGCCAGAAGGAGTGGATGTACTACTAAGGGGAAATAGTCAATACAGAGACAGGTCTGGAATGGATTGGTCAGAAGGAATCATACAGGCAACGTAGTAAGCATTAAGGTGCTTAGTTGCAATAAGATGCCTGGAAGGGTGATACATATGGAATCCTAAAGTTATTATTGCATGATGCCTGAGAGCCACAGGGGCATAAGCCCAGTACTTTTGGGGTTACAGCACAGTAGTTGTAGGGGTGTACACCTACTGGTATTGGGATGATAGCAAAGTAGTCATGGGTGGGAGCCCAGTAGTTGGGGGGGCACAGCCCTGTAAAGATGTAGAAAGGGCCCATGGCAGGCAGGCAGGCAAGTGGTGTGCTAACACAAGGTTGACTCCAGCAGTCACTGGGGAGTCTGGTGGCAACAGGCAGAAGGCCCACATCCATCATAAAACCCCAAGACTGGAACAGCAAGAAGACACAGTGCCACAGCCAAGGAGGGGAGCATCAGACAAAAGGACCATCATTCAGCAGGCACCCGACAGCCACATAGCACAAATCACTAAGTCATGAGAGCAGCAACAGCCTCAAACAGAAGAGCAGCAAACCAGAAACAGACAGACAAACAGTGCATCCCTGAGAGAAGTAGTACCAGAGCAACAGACCCAACAGCAGGCCAGCAGGAGGTAGCCCCCATGTCCACTGGACAACAGGAAGTGAGGGCCATTGAGGGGATGTGGCAGGCAGGGATCAGCACAAGGAGGATGGGAAGCTGAAGAGGAGCAGGACATCAAGCCACAGCTGCATGGCAACACAGATAAGATGGGGGGGGATCAGAGCAAACAGAAACACAGGCAGCTGTGTGGCCACAGTAAAGAAACAAGCATCCAGAGAATGCTTAGAAATATATGCTGTTATAGCATTCAATGGGGAGTGTGGCAATTTTACCACCTGCCTCACCACACCTCAGGCAGCCCTTTCAACTAGTGTATTTCCATGGCCCACTTCTATTATACTTGCCCCTTTCCTGCCTCTTTCTGAATTTTAGTCAGATTTGCTGGGCAAGAACACTTAGTGACAGTTACTCAGGGGCTGACAAGTAGATTATGCCTGATGGTGGACAAAGACTTCCAGATTAGGCCACTGTAAGTATAGAACTCAGAAGTAGGGAGGCACTCTCGGGGGTACATAGCAGATTTTGCACTATGGTTATGTGAAAATTATCTGTTGTATGAAATGTAAATATTATTGCTGGTTCCAAGGACTGAGTTTAATGTTCCATATAATGTGTTATTAAAGGTTCACCACCTCCCATAGTTTTCTTGTTCTCCATTTTGGAGGGGGGACCATTGGGGAGTCACAGTGGGTCTGGCATTTCCAGGTCTCACTGTAAACAAGAGTGGCTCCAGAGGACTCGAGGAAGGTGGATGTACTCCCACTACACAAAAGTGGTAGCAGGAAGGATACTGGTAATTGTAGGCCAAGTCAGCTTAATATCAGTGGTGGGAAAGTTAATGGAATTGTTGCTGATGGGAAGGATTGTGAAATATCTTGAATCCAGCAAGTTTCACAGGGGGAGGTCATGTCAAAGTAATCTGATAGATTTCTTTTGACTGGGTGACCATGAAACGAGATCAGTGTGGAGCAGTGGATGTGGCCTACCTAGATTTCAATAAAGTGTTCAACACCATTCAACATAGGAAACTAGTATGCAAGCTGGGTAGCTTAGGAGGGATCCATGAATGGTCGTTGAAAAAAATTTTGTTGAATGACCAGACAGCGAAACCAGCTGGTTGATCGTATTTTGCAGTTGGCTGCTAGTTTCTTAAAAAAACAAGTGTTTTCTTCGGGGGGCTTTGCCCCCCTGAACCTCTTCCATGCAGGGGGTCTGTGCACCCCACACCCCCCCACTTAGAATTCTCAACTCCAGGTTGGAGTTGATTTGGGGGGGTGCAGGACCCCTGATAGATAATGCTGGGTTCCAGTGGGTTCCCTACAGTGATGTGGCACTGTTGGGGATGCTGCTGTTGAAATGTCACTGTCAGGTGTGTATACCATTTAGGAGTGGGTCCAAAGGTGGTAAACTGGAGAAGGAATTGGTTAGGAGATAAGCTACAGGGGAGGTGGTGAATACAGTACACTCCAAGAAAAGGAGGGTGGCCAGCGGGGTGCCTCAGGGATCTGTGTTGGGACCAGTCCTTCTTAATGTCTTTATAGGTGACAATGCAAAGAAGCTGAATGAGACAGTCTGCCTCTTTGCAGATGACAACAAAATCTGCAATAGAGAGAACATTCCATGGGTTGAAAGGGTGAGTAGAGACCTGAGAAAACTAGAGGAGTGGTCAAGGGTATGGCAGCAGTGTTTCAATGTGAAAAAGTGCAAAATATTGCACTTAGAGCACAGAAACCCAAAGGTGGAGTACAAAATGTGTGGAGTGGTATTGATAACCACCAAGCAGGAAAGAGGCCTGGATGTAATCATATTGGATGACCTGAAGTTGACCAGGTAGTTCGACAAGGCAGTAAGGAAGGCGAGTGAGATGCTAGGGTGTATAGAGAGGGGTATCTCCAGAAGAAAGAGGGAGGTGGTGTTGCCTCTGTATAGATCACTGGTAACACCCACCTAGGATATTGTGTCCAGTTCTAGAGAACACATCTCCAGAAGGACATAGAGTGGAGGCAGTCCAGAGGAGAGCAACTAAAATGGTGCAGGGTCTGCATCAAAAGCCCTATGAGGAGACACTAAAGGATCTCAATAGTTCCATGTTGCTGTAATGACAGGAACTTTGCCAAAGGCATTTCAGCGATGGCACAATGCCGACTCTTGGCATTGTGCCATCACTGTAACAAAGTGTTTTTTATCTGTGGGGGCAAATCCGCACCTCCCAATTTTTATATAATCCACTCTGAGTCATAGTTGTGTCGGGGAGGATACGCAATCACTGGGACCATTACATAAACCTGTGGATTTTGTCACTATAATGGTCTTTGCGGTAATGCATTCACTGTGCCAGTGGTATACCAACCTGAATATATACACCCTGGAACAGAGGAGGGAGAAAGGAGATATGATAAAGTACCTCACGGATAAATAAGGTACAGGAGAGGAATATTTTTTAGATGAAGATGTGCTTATGAGTAAGTGGACATGCTATGAAGCTAGACGGGGGTAAATTCTGAGAGATGTGTCAAAGTACTTCTTTACAGAAAGAGTGGTGGATTCCTGCAACAGCCTTCCATCGGAGGTGGTGGGGCTGAAAACAGTGATGGGGTTCAAGAATGCAAGGAGAGTGCACTTGACAATTGGTCTCTCTAGTGTGTGGCACCTACTCCTGTGCATTGCCTCTTTGGGGGATATCAAACCCAATCCTGGCTAACTTACTTATGCTAACCCTGCCAGCTCCTCCCTGTGGTTTTGTGCCAAGGATCTCATTATAGCCCATCTGATTGTCCATAGCTTTATGGCCAGCATTACAGAAACTGAGGCTTGGGTAATGCATTACAGTTTTGCTATACTTGGCCTAATTGAAACCTGACTAAAGCCCTCCATCAATGAATATATGTACCCCTTGTCAGGTTACAAATAGATCAGATTTGACCTGGCATACTCATACTTCCTGTGAAGTTCTGCACTATCTGCTAGTCCTTGGGAATACCATTAGATTACACACTTTAGGGCTGGGATATTCAGATGAGTTGTGCAATGCGCAATAGGGATGCGCCCGCACAAGTGCAGCAATGCATCGGAGAGTGATATTCAGCTGCAGCAAATGTGCAGTGCAAGATCCAATGCATCAGTGCGCAATAGTAATGAATGCATGCACAAATGCAGGGGGCATAACCACAAATACGTGGCGCAGTGCAATATTAAATGGCAGGCAAATGATGCAAGTGAGGAGCAACTGGGACATGTGCAAAGCAGATTTGAGCACATAAAAAGATGAAGCAAGTGAGGGAAGGATGCTTGCTCCACAGGGGAGCCAGACTGAGGGTGAGTGAGGGGGCAGGCCAAAAAGCTGAAGGGGAGCCACAGAGTGTGAGGCAGGCTGAGAGAAGTGCAGAATGGGGACCTGGGAGCCTGAAAGTGCCAGACACTGGGCTTGTGAGCATATGTGTGAGTGTGTGTGTGTGTGTGTGTGTGTGTGTGTGTGTGTGTGTGTGTGTAAGTGGGCATGAGACAGCGTGCAAGACAACCTATAGTGAGTGTCTGTGACACCCATCACAGGAGGGCAGCACAGGGGCGCTGAAGGTGGGAGGCGGAGACCACAGACTGCAGGCCAGGCAGCCCTGGACAGGGGTGTGCACAGTGCAGGGGCACAGACAACAGCCAACAGCTGGGGTGGCCAGGGGAGAGAGCTGCCCAGGGGGGGAGGATGTACAGCCCAGGCCATGGTCAGTGCCATATTCCAGATGGAGGCAGTAATGAGGCATGTGAGGGGGCAGCACACAGACCAGCGCAGCCATGGAAGGGCCCATCAGCGATATGCCCGGAACAGGTAGTACTATGCCTGCACCACCTTTGAACAGTATAGTGATAAAGAGATTGTAGTCCGGTACCACCTGAACTGGGCCATTCTGAGGCATCTGTGTGAGCTGTGCAGTGAGGAGATATAGGCACCCACAAGACGGGGTCACATCCTGTTTGTGGAGACAAAGGTCATGGCCATTATGCTCACCATGGGCACCTTCCAGAGACCAACAGGGGACACCACAGGCATAACCCAGCTGGGCGCATCATGGCTCTTCACACAGTTCCTCAGTGCACTGCTGCCACATGCTGTGGAATACATCCATTTCCCCAGCACATGGGCAGAAAGTACAGCAAATATGCAGGAGTTCCACAGGGTGGCACAGTTGCCTGGTGCTAGGGGTCATTGACTGCACCCATGTTGGCATCCATGCACCATGTGGACCAGAGGGGGTGGCCTACATAAACTGGAAGGGCTACCCCAGTGTCAACTGCCAGGTTGTGTGCGATGTCAGGGGGCACATAATTAATGTCTGTGCCACGCACCCTGGGGGAGCACATGATGCCTTCATCTGGCACCAGTTGGCACTGTGCTAGAGGTTCGAGAGTGGGGACATCTCCACTGGCCACCTGGTTGGTGAGTATACTGTGTATGCAATATGCCGCGAACAGCAGGGCAGGGTGTGTGGGATGCAAGGGCATGGGTGCCAGAGGATGTGGCTGGGATGGTGAGGGGGACAATGACACAGGCCACCAAGCTAACCAGACATCTCTCTACACAGGTTACAGTGGCTATCCACTCCATCCATGGCTGCTCACCCCCTACCAGCACCCATCGACCCCAGCACAGTAGCAATACAATGAGGCATACACCAGCACATGGAACATCATCGAGCGGGTGTTTGGGCTGCTGAAAGCTTGGTTACATTGCCTGGACAGATCTGGAGGTGCCCTACAGTAAAGCCACTCAAAAGTCTGCAGCCTATTCCTGACCTGCTGTGTACTCCACAACATGGCCACCGACTGTGGTGGTGGCAGTCCCCCCCAGGCAAAGGAATCCCCAGCTGATACAAACATCCCAGCAGCACAGGGACACAATTGCTGAGGAGCATTATGGAGCACACAGGTAGGTGTACACAGCCACATGCAAGGGCCCATGGCACAGTGGACAGGCAGGCATGGGTGTGCCCAGTGCCAGGGTTGATGGAGGGGGGCCTGGACAGGTGTGAGGCACAGTCAACAAAGCAGAACACAGCACAGGCCCACACACCACGCACGCACATACAGACACCCACACACACACACATGTGCCACACACACACACACACACACACACACACATATAGGACCCATCATGCTCCCACCAAAAGGCGGGCACCAGTCATGTGTCAGATACTGAGCAGCGCTGCATAGTGGCAGTCAGTGCTGTGCTGTCATCATCATCATGCACATGCCACAGTGTCCAGCAGCCAGATGGGTGAGCAAATGGGCCATGTGCGGGTTCGACCACAGATGCCACGGCCATGGGATGCGCATGCACATGCTGCACCAATGTGCACACAGGGCAGCAGCAAATAGTGTAAGCAGAGGTGGATGGTTCAGGAACACTGCACAGCAGCACAGCAGCCATGGACATGTGGATGGCCCTGCTGGGAACGCACAGTGGTTGCAGGCTGAGTGTCAGCCACAGAGAGTGTCACAGATGGTCCCCAAGGGGTGACACTGCAGGACCACAACAGTGTCCATGCAGGTGTCTGCAGGCCCCAAACCATGCCCACACCAGGCATGCTGGGAATGCCCACAGCAGACCCTGGTATTGACACCAAGGGGGTCGCATGGCACCGGGCCTGAGAGGCGGACAATGCTTTCTGTGATGTGAGCGGTGGATGGTAATACACCAAGATGGCCAGAGGTACCAGTCTGGCCGTGACCACAGCGGTCAGCTGATACATGGCTGCGGTCATGTCCACCTGCATTCGCGTGTTCTCCACCAGAAGCAGGGCAAAGTCCCTGTCCCACTGCTCTGCCACCTGGCCCAGCTCCTCGCGGAGCACACACACCCCTGCCACAAGCTGCACCTGCTGCTCAACAGAGGCCTGGAGCAGATGGGTGTGCTCATCCAAGGGGTCAGTGCCCTGGGGCACAGGGTCTCTTTGCTGACCCATGGGTGTATCATGATTCTGCAGCCCAGCACCCGGTGTTGGTGGGTGCTGCACAGCGGGTCCCTCCTTGGGCTGGGTGCCATGCAGTGTAGCGGGCACTGTCCCAGGCCCCCCTGAATGTCATCCGGCTGCTGCTGCTGCCCCTCCGGCCACTGTGCACAGGGTAACACCAGCATGGCTGCACCACCACAGGCACCACCATCACCATAGCCATCCATTGCTGCACCTGTGGCAGCCTCAGCTACACCTGCTGCAGTGGCCGGTGTGCAGGCAACCACCACCGGATCACCAGCTGCGCTGTCGTGGTGGGCCTGTGGTATGGGTGTCTCATTTACAGCCACAACAGCGCTGTCCGGGATGTGGTTGTTGTCATCATCGGTTCCAGAACCCACCCTAATCTGCATCTCAGCACACAGGACACCATGCTTGGTGTCATGCTGAAATGCAGCCAGGGCCTCATCCGCAACCACACTACTGGCATCAGGACAGACAGCGGTGCTGACCTGCAGTCGATCCAGGCCACAGTGCTCACTGGTGGTGCTTGGATGGTCCTCTGGGACCAGGACTGCCTCCACAGTGGACACCCCCACCACTGACACCACATGCAGGCATGCAGGAGCTGGAATGGAACACAGTTACATTAGTGTTGCTGTCACCCACCCCTGCCCCATCCCCCCTGCCCCTGCGCCCCCATCTCTGCCATGCCTACCGTGCAGTGATGAGCTGCTACCTGTCTGGAACCCTCCTCCAGGCACGCCCTCAACTGCGCTGTGCTGCATGGTGGCTGCCAACATCTCCTTCTGTGGCATAAGGTTGGGCAGTGCTGGCTGACCCCCGCCTGTGGCTGCACACGCTGCCTGGATGGCTGCCACCTTCTACTTGATCCACCTCCGGTCTGTGTCAACCTTCTTCTTGCACTCCTGCACAGAGCATTGTTGGATGCCCTGCTGGTTCACAGCATGGGCCACACCCTCCTATGCTGTTGCCCGGGCCTGTGGGGTGCATGTGGAACCACTCAGGAGTGGCTCTTGGTCCAGGTACGCCTGGAATAGGGCATCTGACTCTGCCCTGGTGAAGTTGGGCCTGCGCTTGCATGCAGGCCCATGATCCTCACTCCTCTCATGATCAGACATGCTTCTTCCTTTGGAAAGTGACATGTGTTAGTATAGGCTGTTAAGTCCTCAACCACCCTGTTATTCCACTGTCTGCCTGGTCCCACAGTGTGTAACTCACCTCTAAGGGATGAAACACTGTTCCTAGCCTGTGAATTACCCTGGCGCCTTTATAGCACGTCGCATGTAAATGAGGGTTTGTGCAACTGTAATGACATGCAACTGCAGCTGATGCACCACGGATAGGCTAATCAGCTGATTTGCATATTTCTGCTGAATATAGCATGGTTGTGCATTGCGCAATGGGGTTGTGCTTGCATAAGTCAAGGCACAAAATGTGACGCGCGCAACAGCCTGTGCTGTGCACATGCACGTGCAGATGTCTCATACGCCAGTGGCATGTCATTCACAACATGTGAGATAGGCAGTACAGCACCCATCTGCTATTGTATGTATGGCACTCATGCGCTGTATGGCCTATGGTGCTAGGGCGCCCACTCAGCCGATGGCACTCTGGTACCATGCCTATGGGTGCTATGGTGCCTGTGCACAATGGGGCCATGTATTATGGCTGCCACATGGTCCTACCACGCAGCATGCCTGCCATGCCCAATAGTGCTGAGGTGAAGGGTGCACAGCCCGACCCTTGACCCCACAGGTGCCCTTTGCCCTTGTAGGCACCCTACAACACATGTCAGTGCTGCATTACCCGAGTCACGCATGTCCGTGACTGTGTGATTGGCAGTGGCAGCTCATCGCGGTGCCAGGCATGCATTCCCAGCACGTGTGGTACATGGGCTGCCGGGCACCATTTTGGATTGACTGTTGAGCTGGAAACATGCTGCACAGGACAGCAACAAGGGCACAGAAATGGACTCAGGTTGGGCTGGTCAACCTGGTGGCTCTGGTGGTGCCACATGCCGGCTCCCTTTTTGGCTAGGTGCCTCTCAACAGGCCTCGGTCTGAGGGGTGGCAGGAGGTGGCAAATGCAGTGGAGGAGCCACAGGTGCATGGTGCACTGGGAAGCAGTGCAGGCACCGGTATGGGGACCTGCAGCATTGGGACCTAGATTGACTTCGAACACTGCAGGAATGCATCTGAAGGGGTGCCGTACCATGGCCAGGTAAGTGCACTGTGCCTGTGCCCATTCCCATCCAGGGTTCTGGGGGGGTGGTGCCATAGGCTTGCCTTGCTGGGGGGGCTGGGACCGCATGCCCCATTGGGAGTGGTGGTACACCATGGCTGCCCTCTGCCACTGTACCACTGGCACACTGTGAAGGGCATCACACTGTGCTGGGGGGGCTTTGTGATGTTGCCTGGTACTGATGTATCCTTCTCCATTCTTTCCTTCTAGGCTCTGAAGATCGGAGGTGGGCTTGCCTCACTGGTACTGTGGCTGGACCAGGTCAGACCACTGCAGGGGGTGGTGCACTGGTTGCAGAACGCATGGGCATGGCAGCTGGACAGCCACAGGGTGTGCCTCAGCATGCAGGTAGGATCATGTACATGCTTCTTTGTTGTGGTGGGTGGGCAGTGGTGGTGGGGGTGGGACATGGCCCTCTGTGCGAATTGCACACTCCAGCTGTGCAATGCTCGGGGTGCCCATTGCACCAAACTGTGGCTTTCACACATGTGGGTGGCTGTTGCCGTTGGGCTGTGGGTGTACCTGGGTCCTGGCCGTGCCACTGCGAACTGCCTGCATGGCCATGTCACCTGCCCACCATGGCGGTGGTGTGCTGCACATGGGTGGTGTTAATATGCAGTGTTATGCATGGCTGTGGATCCCCAGGTTGGTGGCTCATGTGGGTGCTCTCACTGCAGGTGGTAGATTGCCAGCCCAGGGAAGCTTGTCACCAATGCCCGCTATGCACGGTGGGTGGGCTGCCACATTCTGGACATGCACTCATACGGTGTTCCATCCTTTGTTCTAGGTGTCAGGCCTAGTGGTACGCATGCAAGGCTCCTCAGGCAGATCCTCCATGTCTCAACTGCCACACTTCAGGTGGTACAGCAGCTGGCACTGACAATACGTGGATGGAGGCGCCAATGCCAGCGATGTCCGGCGGTGGGGTGGGAATGCCCATAGAGCACATGTGCCAGACTGTTTCCCCTTCCCTGTGTACCCTCCCTGGCCCTCCCTTGTCTCCTTCTCTTGCCTTTGCCCCTGCATCCTGCCTCCCTTCCCTGACCTCCCTGTCTGTGGGTAGTCCTGCCTTTACCTATCTGTTGTAGATATCTGTACATAGTTCATGTTTGATTGTTACATTACATTACTTTTGGTTAACCATCTTTGTCCGTGTCTGCTTTGCAGGTAGCATGAGAAGCCATGCTGCAGTGGTGTGCATGGCTGCTGTGTGTTCTGTCTGGAGTGGATGGGGGTTTGTACCTAGTGAAGTTCCACCTTGAGATGGGTGGGGTTGCTGTGGCCTGTCCTTTCAGGCCATGTGGTGTGTGCCTTGTGTCCTGGATGCCTGTGTGTTGTTCCTTGGTTTGCTCTCCTTTGCATCCCTGGGTGCGCTATTGCGCTTCACGACATGACTCCTTGGCGCATCCCTGGGTGCACTATGGCATATCTGTGCGATATTCAGCCATGTTGCGCAGGCACATCCTGTTATGTGCAACCTTTGCATATCATGCCCGTTGGACCATGGTGCACTTTACTTGAGCTACACCCCTCTTGCGCCTCCCTGTGGTGCACTTCTGAATATCCCGGCCAATGTGTTTATCATCCACCTAAAAGTGTAATGGCTGGTCTATCTGATGTTATTCACCACCTGGCTGCTAGCATGGGAAAGAGTGAAACAATCCTCTTGGGTGATCTAAACCTACAGTGACTTGGCAATAAAGCACATTTGAAACCTTGCTAGGTAAGCTCTATCTTACACATAATATTATCTGCTCCACTAGGGTATCAATGAGGAGCTATCACCAGTCCCTTATTGACTAGATTCTAACAAACAGAGAGGACAGGATCACTATCTCTGGTACTTTGCCTGACTCTATTAGTGATCATTTGCCTGTTTTCTGCATATGGAAAGCCCACACCCCATCTAGCTCTCCTAAATATATATATTTTTTTTCTGATTTCTGCAGGCTTAACTCTGATGAGCTCTCATCAGATGTATACCAGTTAGACTGGTCTCCTCTATATCATGCATCTGATGTAGATAATGTTTAGAGTTTTTTTGTCTTGAAGATCCAGGTCCTGAAGGACAAGCACATCTTCGTAATAAGGCATAGGGTTAGAGGTCTGCCACAGGTGGCTACACAATGACCTACTTGCATCACTAAAAGCAAGAGATGTGTTGGTCTAAATTTAAATCCTCTGGGCTAACTACTGACTGGCTGCTTTATGGAAAATGAAGGGATGAGTGTAAGAAAGCTATCTGGTTCACCAAAGGTTCATAGAAACATAGAATTTGCCAGCAGATAAGGACAGCTTAGACCACTGAGTCTGCCTAGCTTGCCCTGCCTATAGCATTACTGTAGATCCTACTTGATCTCTGACCTATTCAACCCCTCTCATTCTCTAACATTCCTTTATACCTTTCCCATGAATTCTTGAATCCCACCACTGTTTACAGTAATTTCCCACCTATTCCTCTGGAACACTGTTCCAGAAATTCAACACTCTTTTGGAAAAACTTCTTCACATCTCTCTCCTGTATCTACCCACCTCCAAATTCTTATCAATCCCCCTTGTCCTTGAGCACCTTTTTGTCTGAAAAATACTTCTCTCTTATACCTTGTTTACCCTTGTGAGGAACTTAAAGGTCTCTAGCATATCCCCTCTCTCTGTCCTCTCTTCCAGGGTACATATTTAGGTAATTTAATCTTTCCTCATAGGGCTTCTGATGCAGACCCTGCACCATTTTAGTTTTCCTCCTCCAGACTGCTTTCACTTTGTCTTTGTTTGACATAGAGTGGAAGTGGTCCAGAGGAGAGCAACTAAAATGGTGCAGATTCTGCATCAGAAGCTCTATGAGGAGAGATTAAAGGACCTAAACGTGTACACCCTGGAAGAGAGGAGAGAGAGAGGGGATATGATAGAGACCTTTAAATACCTCATGGGGGTAAACAAGGTACAAGAGAGAAGTAGTTACTTTTGTAAAGAGTTTCTTCAGTCCTCTGTCAGTGACTCTCACAGATTCTGGAGTCATATTAAGGGCATATAGTACCTCACCTGCCCTCATCCAATTTACTAATAATGTCAAAGTCATAAGGATAGGGTTATGTACACAGGTGCTGTTTTCATTGCCCCAACAAAGGCTTTTAACCTTGTGAACCTTACCCTAATGAAATCTAAATTATCAGCCCTTGGATTCTTGCCCACTGTCATTAAATGGTTCTATAGTTACCTCAGTGACCTCTCCATTGTTATCATAGGGGTTCCTCTAAAATCCACAATGGGCCCATTGAACTTTACCCCATTCATTTACTACTTGCCCAGGTCCACATCTTCCTGCACCATCCTGCTTTATGCAGACAATATGATACTATATACTAGCTCCAAGAACATGGCTTACATTAACTTGTTGCTTAATGTGTAAGTTAATGTCAACCACAGTGTTCATTCATGGCTTACCCAAAACAGGCTTATCCTGAACTCTAGCAAAATGTACTCCATGCTCTTTGAATTGACACCAAATTTGAGGGCTTGTCTATCTAATTTAGCTATTTTCTGTTCCGACAGCCACCCTTTACCACTGATAACTCCTTCAAGTACCTGGGTCTAACTATCCTGTCCTTGAATTTACCCTGCATGTATCTAATGCCTGTAAGTCTGTTAATAAAAAACTTGCACTTGTTTATAGAGTCAGACATGTCCTAATGCCTGCTGCTAGGCTAGATATTGCTCAGGGTGATTTGTAGCCTAGCCTTACCTATGGTCTTATACTATATTCTCAGGTGAGCTGATGTACCTTAAAAAAAATAAATACCACATATAATAGCATTTGCCACTTTGCCTTATCAGGCCCCAAGCCGACTCACCACTGCATCCTTTACTTGAACCTAGGGTGGCTATCCTTAGCTTCACAATGGCTATATACCCTAAGCTGTGCTGTACTATACAATAGACAAGATTATCGCCAACCAAACTGCCAAAGCTGCCACCCTTGCTGTCGCGTTCACTAAATCTGATCAGGCTTACCCCTTAATATCTGTTGTCCTGTCACATACAATATGCCTGTGCCCAAGTGTTCTTCAACTATGGATGAGCAGTCTTTTTCATGCTTCTCTGTATGATTTGGAACTCATTTCCACCTAATCTTAAGATCT
This sequence comes from Neoceratodus forsteri, assembly GCA_016271365.2. Taxonomy (NCBI): domain Eukaryota; kingdom Metazoa; phylum Chordata; order Ceratodontiformes; family Ceratodontidae; genus Neoceratodus; species Neoceratodus forsteri. Next base: position 1,028,253,423 of record CM028129.1, read on the forward strand.
CTCTATCACATATAATATTCAACAGTTATAAGGATTTGGAATTTTTGCTCTGAGCATGCTCAGTAGAGTCTTTTGGATAGATGTTTGATACAAAGGAATAATTTGGCCATACAAAAGAAGATGTTGTATCTCTCACATGAGAGAAAATTTTCCTTTCATATGGCAGCCATTTTGTATCCATTTAAAAAATTAAAACAGCTCTTAAAAATGATGCCCTGCAAAGACACATGAATCTAGTTAAATGAGACCAGTTTAGCTACTGCTGATTCTGCACTTAGTTTTTTAAAAGAATGACCACTAAATGTGTTTCCAATCATTAACAAATACTCTTTTATGAGCATGCTCATGAGAAGATGTCTTCTTTCATATTATCACAAAAGAAGAATGGTGCCATATGAAAGCAGAATAAGTCTATATGAAAGAGGATTTTTGACTTATTTCTTTTTCCTCAGTCTTCTTCTTTGAGAAGGCATCTTCTTTTGTGAGCTCATCAACATCTCACAAAAGAAGAGGATTTCTCCTGAAAAAAGAATTTGGACTTATTTTTTTTTACCATGATCCTTTGTGAGCCAGGATTCTTCTTTTGTGAGTGCTTTATGATCACAAAAAAATAAGCAAGGAAAAAGAAATAAGTACACCAGCTTCATTCATGAGCCAAGATATTTCTTTCATGAGTTATTTTGTAACTCATAAAAGAAGAATGTCAGATCATGAAAGAAAAGGCTGGACTTATTTTTTTCACAGTTCTTTTGTGACACCAAATAAAATAACTATTATTCTAGCATGTGATGTCATGAAAGAACTGTTCCTGGACCATGCATCTATCTATCTATCTATCTATCTATCTATCTATCTATCTATCTATCTATCTGTCTGTCTGTCTGTCTGTCTGTCTGTCTGTCTGTCTATCTATCTATCTGTCTATCTATATATCTATCTATCTGTGTATCTATCTATCTTTTTTTTTACTGTTAAACAGATTGAGGTGCCCACCCTGGTACCACTTCTTTCTCCCTTTCCCTCCAGGTCATGTGCCCCTATTTATTTTTAATTTAAACACTAAGTGAACCTGGGTGCCCACTTATGGTACTGCTTGTCTTGCCCCCTTTCCCCTCCAGGCCACCCACCCCCATCTGAATACATAGCAGCAATGGGGTGCCCACATCTGGTGTTGCCAAACATCATCTTGACACTGAGGTTCCTAATCCCTGGTGTCATCTTCTCTCACCCTGTAATTGAGAAAACCGTCCTTCATTGAATTTTTCTTTTTTCTGTAATCTATAAAAAAGAAAATGGTCCCCCAACAATCTGACTCCCAACACACACACCACATCTGTCATATATATATATATATATATATATATGTATATGTATATAGGTGTTGGCACCAGGGTCCTCACCCAAGTGCTGCTGAAGATCATGCTGCCAGTGGGGTGCCCAGTCTCTAGTGTCAGCTTCTTTTCCCCTACAATAAACAAAAGCCATCCCACAGTGATCATTTTATTTTTTAACCTAAAAATAGAAAAAACATCCATCTGTGATCTGCCCCCACCACACTGCCACCTCTTCGTCCATCTGTCTGTCTGTGTGTCTGTCTGTGTGCCTATCTATCTATTTATCTATCTATGTGTCCATCTCACTAATATGTTTTTTTTTTAGTGGAAGGGTACCACTTCTTTCTCCCCACAGCTTCATCAGGTTACCTAATCACCCTTTCCAATTTTTTATTATATTAGTGGACCTGGGTGCCCACCCCCAATGCCAATTCTCATCTACCCTTCCCTCTCTTCTAGGTCATTCACTCCCCCATTCTCATTAACTATGTGGTAGCACCTGGTATGCACCCCTGGTGCCACAAAACACAAGCCTGACATTGGGGTGCCCAATCCACAGTGTTGTATTCAATATATCCAGTAAATAATGAATAGTGTCCCTTTGTGTTTTTTTAAACCCTGTAACAAACAAAACAGTCCCTCTCTGAACTGACCACAACACACATTCTCCATCCATCCCACCCTGACTTCCCATTCAGTACCCAACAGCAAATACCCCGAACCCCCCACACACCATAACTCACCAGAAGATATCCCACTGTCTAGATCCACTCTCTGATCAAAGATGAGTCTTGCTGCTGGCACCAGGTGACTGTGATGAGAAAATTAAGTATGTGCAGTTTAATGTATTATAATGGGGTTTTTAACATTTATTCATAACTTTGTCATTTGCACATGTTTTGACCCAAAATTTTCAACTTGGCCTTTTGGGACCCACCACATGACCAGTGGTGGTGGAATTGTGCAAATCTGGACCAAAAGGTGATTTCATGGTCACATTGCAAAATCACCTTTCAGGTGGCATTTGAAAACTTTCCACACCCTTGTTCATGAGTTGGAGCCATAAGAAAGCTAAGTTGAAAATGTGGAGTCAAAATATGTAAAAATCGCAAGGTTATGAACGTACATTGACATTTTCTGATGCTACATCATAACTTTGCTAATTTTAAATATTTTCACCCAAAGTTTCAACATAGTGTAGTTACTTTTTGTCATTTTAAATATTTTGACCCCAAATTTTCAACATACTGTATCTATTTTTCACACCACTTCATGAACATGACAGTTGTCATTTTTTAAATCCAAGGTCAAACTGTGTTTTCACATCTATTGTGCAAATGACATTTTGGTGACATGGAATAATGTTTAGGGTGGATTTGAAAATGTTCACCTACCAGATTCATGAAGTGGGAAAATAAGAAGGTTACACTTAAAAATTTGGTATTCTGGTATGGTAACAAGCCCAGGTTATGAGTGAACTTTGTAGTATTTCAACATTCACTCATACAGTGTCTTCACTAAGTTTCAGTATTTTCACTCCAAATTTTCAAAATAGCCATTTTTCCATGCTACTTCATAAATGTGACAAGTGTCATTTTTTAAATCCTGAACTAGATGTGTTTTCACATTTTTGGTGAGAAATGACATTTTGGCAAATGCACTATAAATGCATGTCAAAAAACATAGAAACATGGAAGTTGTTGGCAGATGGGACCATATGATCCATCAAGTCTGCCATTGGTTTCTACCCCCCTTACTTAACTGTTTGTTTGAATATCCCACATTGTCTGTCCCATGCCCACTTGAATTCCCCCACTGTCTTGCCTCGCACCACCCCCTCCAGCAGGCTATTCCATGGTTCCACAACGTGCTCTGTGAAGAAGAATTTTCTCATATTGCTTCTGAACTTTCCTCCCTTAAGTCTAAGATCATGCACTCTAGTCCTGTTGTAGTCTTTTAACTGAAAGAGGTTCTGTATGTGCACCTTGTTGTGGCCTTTGGGATATTTAAATGTTTTGATCATGTCCCCAGAATTCCTGTGTTGCTCTAGGGAGTATAATTTGAGGTCATCTAGTCTTGCCTTGTACCGTTTCTGATGCAAGCCCTGCATCACCACTGCTGCTCTTTTCTGTACTGTCTCCAGCTTATCTAAGTCCTTCCTGAGGTGTGGCCTCCAGAATGGAACACAGTACTCCAGGTCAGACCTTACCAGAGACTGATACAGAGGTATGATTACTTCATGCCTTCTACTCGTGATGCCCCTCCCTAAGCATCCCCAGATGTCACTTTAGTGCTGCCTTTTCACATTGTTTACTGACCTTGAGGTCATCTGATATGATCACCCCCAGGTCTTGCTCCTGCCTAGTAGTCACCAGCTGCTGTCCTTCCATTGAGTATCATTTTCCTGTCATGTTTATAAGGCAAATCATAAAATGACTATCTTGAAAATGTGGGGCATATATATATATATATATATATATATATATATATATATATATATACACACACACACAATAGGGGTCATGATAAAACTGTAGAATAAAACCATTTATCTATGATACTATGGTGAAAAATTTATTGATCACCCTAGTATCCATTTATCCACACAGTTGCTATGTCCCAAATCTCTTCAGAATTCATTTAGCATATTTGGTCTTAGAAGCAGTACCAACCCATACTCAAATGAGAATAACTTTAAAATGAAAAAATATACCATGGTACTGTGAGCACAAAAATTGTTCAGCACAAAATTATCTACCAAATGGGTGGTGTTTCATTTATAGATACCTTATATATTTTTTTATAATTAGCAAGAAAACAGAAGAAAATTAAATTTTGTGTTCACTTTTTTGACAAACAAATGTGAATAACTTTAAAACAAAAAAATGATAGCATGGTACTGTGTGCACAAAAAATGTTCAGCACAAAAATATCTACAAAATGAGTGGTGTTTCATTTATAGACACAATTTTTTTTATGATTAGCAAAAAACAGCATAAAATTCAATTTTATTTTCCCTTTTTTGACAGATTATTTACACCTACCAAATTCAAAATGTTCACACAACATCTAAACGTTGCATAAATGGAATATGCAGTGGTTCAGTGTGTGATTATGCATTTATCTTGTACAGTTTCCAGTTACTTGTCATAACTCTGACTCATGCCTTCAGCACTCGTGAGGTTACTTGAGGTCGCTGGAAACTGTGCAATGCATTATATATATATATATATATATATATATATATATATATATATATATATGCACAGTACTGGAGAGACTTGCATCATATGTAAACAAGCAGCATGTACATTTTTAAATAAACATCATAATGTTTTCATTGTAACTCTCCTCAGTTCTGTACTTGGTAAAGACATAACTGACAATAACATCAGGCTATGTTTTTTTTTTACTTTTTTTTTGTTGTGGCACCACCTAAAATGTTACATTTCCCCCTTAAAAATTATCCCATTTTGTGACACTGTTCTATGTCACTGCAAGAATGCCTCAGCACTAATCCTAGATGTATTTTTTTTACTTTCATTTTTATTCCTCCTCCTTGCCCTCAGTGTTCCACTCCTTCAGGCATTGCTCATGTCATCCATGCCTCCTTGACCTGGAATCTGCCCCCTAGAGTGCCTTACTAACTCCTTTCCTCCCCTTCTACCTCTGTGGAGCACCTGCACAGTGGGGGTCTGCCCATGGTTCCTGGCCTGGATGGTGTGGAGTGGCCATCATCTAGGCCCTCTGAGGATTTTTTTCTGCTTTTCTCCCTCCCCATCCCCCTTCCCCTGAGGACGTCAGCTTGGGCAGGTGCATGCTGATGCACCCCTGCCAAGTGCCTAAGAATGTCCTCCCATCCCTGACTCCAGCCTTCTGGAGCTGCCAATGCCCCATGAGAACGGGTGCTCCCACTGGCCCCCAGGGACTTTGGGTGTGTACAGTACCCCTGATAACCCACCTGAAGGAGGAGAGTATCTATTAGGACACTCAGTTCTCCTTCCCCCTACTAACTCCCGACAACCCTGAATCCATTCCTGAACCCAGGTCACCGGCGTGGTGTGAGGTGTGGCATCCAGCATCTCAACCCTCAGCACCACCAGGCCAGCCCTAGATGTAAAATTTAAGTAAAAACTATTTTTGAGATTGTACCTTACAATAACTAATCCTCTTGCACAAATATGATTTGGTTGTTAGATTTTCATGTATTTATTTTATCCATGAGTCTGCCCCAGTCTGGTACGAATCACTGGTGTCTTCCTGCAGCATTTTCTGTACTTGTAGATCCCCAATTTCAAATTTGTTTTATTTAACTTAGAGAGCCCTGTTTCCATTGCGTCAGACTCTCCTTTTTTATGTTGGCTTGCCGCACTTGCGCACAAGTCAACATCTTGTGAGAGTGCAGATTTGAGGGCGCAGCCGCTGTTGGGCAAATGCAGGGTACGCATCAGTAGGTGCGTCACTCATTCCCCAATCAGCCTACATGCCCAGCGCCACACCATGCATACATAATGGGGCGAGCACATCTAAGAAAAGGGCCACTGCAATCTGAGAAAAGCTCGTCATACACAGCGGTCCTTTCCTTGCTGTGCTCGCCACCATTATGAGCATGGCCAGTGAGTGGGCAGCCGCCTAGCATTTGCTGACATTAGGGTTCCCAATCCCCCTGTCGTTAACCCCTCACTGTGTTTGTGTGCCAATGGGGGAGCCCACTCCCTGTTGACACAACCTCCCAATGTAGAATGCTGAGGGGGTGCCCATTCCCCCTCAGCTCACGCCCCTGTGCTTTCTTTGTTTGCTGACAGGGGTGCCCAATCCCTGTCGGCATTACTTCCCCCCCATGTTGTGTGTGCCGATGAGGGTGCCCTCCTCATCGGCATAAACTCCCCAATGTTGAATGCCAAGGGGGGGTGCCCAATCCCTGTTGGCATTACTTTCTCCCCCCCCTGTTGTGTGCTGAGGGTGCCCAATCCTCCATCGGCTACTGACACCCCAAAATAAACAGTTAGGTGGCATGCTGGGAGCCCACCCCAGTGGGCCAAATATTCTGCAAAACAAAAACTGTCCGGTGATGATTTTCTGTTTTTTTTTTTACCCTGTAAAATGAACACAGTCCCTCGTAGTCTCAATGTCCCCCTTCCCCCACCTGCACCCACCCACTGCACATCCTGCATCCCCTCACCCCATACTTACCTCCGGAGTCCGGCATGATGATCTTCCGTGGACCGGGAACACGTCTGCACTCTTCAAAGCTGACCATGAACTGAGGAAATGCCGGTAAGCTACATAATGGAATGAATACGGTTTTTCAACTTTGCTGCATGTCTCAGGCATTTTTTGGAATTTTGGCACCAAATTTTCAACATGGGGTTTTTTTGGGCCCCTCCTCATGGATTCTTTCACTGTCTTGGCGTTAATTGGCCTTGAAAGGAGATTTCGCAGTCACTGCGCAAATTCATATTTTGGGACCCATTAACAAAATGACAGTGCCTGTGATCATGAGGTGGCCTCTCAAAAAGCCTATGCTCCAAATTTCCTGGAAAAAATCCAACAAATGTCTGTTTTACAAGCATGTGTTGCGCAGTTGCTACGTAGGCTCATTACTTCATGCATTCGCAATATTTTAATGCCGGATTTTCAGCATTGTCATTTTTGTACATCTTCTTGTGAACAGCACAGCAGTCTATTTCCACATCCTGCCTGAAATGTGTTTCCGCACTTCCGGTGCACAATAGTGCAGTCATTGTGGGAGATCAGTGTTTGGGCCAGATTATGAAAATGACAGTGACACAGTTCATGAGCAGAGGTCCTAAAATGCCTATATTGAAAATTTGGTGATGATACTCCATAAAGTGACTGTGTTATGAGCGTGCATTGGCAGATTGCATGTGTGCTCGTACAGTCATGCATTTCTGATATTTTCAATCTGGATTTTCACCATTGCCATTTTTCCACACCTCTTGATGAACAGTACAGCCGTCATTTCTCATATCCTGCCCAAAATGTGTTTTCACACTTCCAGCACAGAATAGCGTAGTCGCTGTGTGAAATCACTTCTTGGGACACTTTGAGGAAATAACAGTGACACTGTACATAAGCAGAGGTGCTAATATGCCTATGTTGAAAATTTGGTGCTGAACGCCCATAAAATGGCAGTGTTGCAAGCGTGCATTGCATATTTCCATGCACCCTGTACCTGGGCCAAATTTCTCAGATATATTTGTATGCCACATTTTCAACACTGGCATTTTTTACAGCTCCTTATGAACTGTGCAGCTGACATTTTTCACATCCTGCCCAGCATGTTTTCCCGCACTGCACTACCAAACACCCAAAGGGACACGCTAATGCCTGTCACTCTCTGCAGGGTGGGGGTGGGTTGGCATCAGTTCAATACTTCACTGCCATTCCTATGATGCATCTCTCTAACTCCTGCACTGCCAATGCCAGCAAGACAACATTCAGCATTGACAAATGCTTGTTTAAATTTGCTGGGTTTTGCATTAAGCTATTTATTTTGTCCAATCCTTTTAGTGTTTTTTCCTCCCTCACCCCCTTTGCATCCCCTGGTGATGTGTAGTACTACGTGTCCAGAGCTGGACTGTCCCAATCACAAAACTAGAAGTATAGTTCAATTTCATCACAGTCCTCTACCAGACATCTTAAAAAACCCTGCCTTGCCCAAGAAAGCCCCTTTGTACTTTGGTACTAGCATGATTTGTCGTGGTGTCCACTCAAAAACTCACTGTGCATATGGGATTTGTGGAGTCTCTGCGAGCTGAAGTGTGTGTGTGATCGGGCATTCCATTGTATTGATACTGTAGGCATTGATCAGCAATGTCTCTCCAATCAGTGGTGTCTCCTGTGAAGTTCAAGTGGGATTGAGAGTACAGAATTTACTTTTGTGGCAGCGATCATTGGTGTCTCTCCAGATCTGTGGTGTCTCTTAGAGATGCAAATGTGATTTGTTTGAGCCAGGTATGTCTTGGTGAAGCAAGCAAGTGCAAGTTGGTGTTACACCTGAGTGGGACAATAAGGGGGATAAGCATATCTAAGCAAAGCAATATTGATGAAGCAGTAGGTGCATTACAGAACCAGAGTCCAGAAATTACCTGTGCACTGATTTTGCCATCCAGTGCTGTCTCCTGTATGTACTGTATCACTGAAAATATGATACTAGTACACAAAAATGGCAGTTCAACAATTCAGAAAACTAGGCTCCTCAAATGCAGTCTCTTGCAATGTCTAGAGCTTGACTGCATTTGAACCCCATAGTTGACATCAGTGTTTTTGCATGATGACAGAGTTAGGATCTGTTCAGTATTTCCCATTACATGCCATCAATCTGCTACGCCAGGTTAAACAATTGGGGAGGGAAAAAAGACTGCCAGTTGCATTTTTTACTTAACCTTACCAGACTAGGTGTTTGAAAGTGAAAGTGCCTGTTTTACAATTTTCAGCAGCTTAAGGTTGCGTTTTGTGGTTTGGATTGATGGAGTAAATAAATTGCTATTTTAAGCTGCCTATTGGAATTGCTTTATCCTGACTGGTGTAGAAGATTCCTCCTTTTGTTTTATTATGGACACAGTTCTGAACGGAACTGCAAAACAAAATGAAATATTAGTATGTCAAAAGATATACTTGCATTATGTACAGTACATTCATAATTAACTGTTTAGTACATAGTGAGGTTATTGCTTGGGGGTGCTTTAACTTTAGTATGCAGTGAGGTTATTGCTTGGGAGTGTCAAACTTCTGTTGAATCATCTTACACAAAGTGTGGTAACCAAACATTGAATATTACAATTGTGTTAGTGGTCATAAAATGTTGGAATTGCTTTATCCTGACTGGTGCAGAAGGTTCCTGCATCTGTTCTGTTTTGGACACAGTTCTGAATAAAACTGCAAAACAAAACAAAATATTAGTATATCAACAGATATACTGGCATTATGTGCAGTACATTCATAATTAACTGTTCAGTATGTAGTGAGGTTATTGCATGGAGGGGATGTAAACTTTAATATGCAGTGAAGTTATTTTTTGTGGGGTGGGGCCAAACTTCTGTTGAATCATGTTACACGAAATGTGGTGACCAAAATTGATTATTATAATTGTTTTGTTGGTCATAAAATATAGGAATTGCTTTATCATAACTGGTCCAGAAGGTTCCTCTTTTTGTTCAGTTATGGACTCAGTTCTGAACAGAACTGCAAAACACAATAAAATATTAAAGATCTATATACTGGCATTATGTACATTCATAACTAGCTGCTCAGTATGTAGTGAGGTTATTGCTTGAGGGCGGCTCGAACTTCAGATGAATCACATTACACAAAATGTGGTGACTAAAAACTTAGTGTTATAATTGTGTTAGCTGGCACAAAAAGAGTAAATGATTTTGCTGATAACCCGGTTATCAGCAAAATAATTTACTCTTTGTGACCATAACACAATTATAATACTGTTTGGTCACCACATTCTGTTTAACATGATTCAATGGATCGAAAAACTCAAACTTCAGCTGCTGAAAATGTCAAAGCATGCACTTCACTTTCAAACACTCAGTTTGGTTAAGTAGAAAAATACAGCTGGTAATCTTTTATGTTGGATTGATTGCATGAAAAGGGAAATACTGCACAGTTCCTAACTCTGGTATTATGAAAAAACACTGATGGCGACTATGGGGTTCAAATTCAGTGAAGCTCGAGACCTTGTAACAGGCTATATTTAAGGAGCCTAGTGTGTTGAATTGTTGAACTGCTTTTAATGTTATGTATTTTAGTACTAGTACAAGTAAACAAATAGACACCATTTGAATTAATCTGCTTTAAAACAAAAAAAACAAAACTCTGACACACTGACACGCTTGAGGAATGACTGGCAGATCAGCTTGGTGATCCCTTACGCTTCAGTCATTGATGTCAGTCCTTGAATGATGTCAGTGACTAACAGCATTCGGCTGACATTGGGGAAAAAAATGAGAGAGTTGGTAGAAATATCTATCAATGAAAGAAAAAAAAAGTTGGAGGTTTGTAGTAATAAATAAATACAGGAGACAACACTAGGTGACAAAATCAGTTCTTTATCAATGTAGTGAGGCCAAAACAATTAAGATTCACAAGTAGTCACAATGAATCACTGCAAATTATCTTTAAGAAGCTTAGTGGGACATTCAGATAAAGAGGATATGTGAAAGGTAAAGGCAACGGTGGTGGGGGGGAGGTTAACATGAATCAGATGTACAGTAGATCTAAACCAAGCAATATTACTGAAGCAGGTGCTTTATAGAAGCAAGTCCAGAAATTACCTATACACTTTTTTGAGCTTTACAGTAGCAGACTGGTGGAAGGGAAAATTCTTTAAGGGAGGGTATAGGGTGTGAAATGAGTCTCTTCGCGGATGACTCCAAGATGGGAGCAGTAGTTGAGGGAGAAGAGGGGAGGTTAGCCCTGCAAGGGGACCTGGACACCCTGGAAAGCTGGGCTCACACATGGAAATTAAATTTCAATATCACTAAGTGCAAGGTGTTGCATCTTGTCGAGGAAACCCTAAACACAGGTACACCTGGGAGGGGAGGCACTGAGGCCTCAATAGGGGTAAAGACCTAGGGGTCATGGTGGATGCATGTATGAATAACTCTGAGCAGTGCAGGAGAGTGGCTAGCAAGGTAAACAGGATGTTGGGATGCATCGCAAGAGGGATCACCTCTAGGAGCAAGGAAGTGATTCTGCCACTGTACAATGGACTAGTTAGACCACACCTTGAGTACTGTGTGCAGTACTGGAGACCACACTTGAAGAGGGATATACAGCTCCTGGAGAGGGTACAGAGGCGGGCAATTAAGATGATACGAGGGCTAGGGGATTTGACATATGAGGACAGACTTGAGGAGCTCTGCCTGTTTTCATTGGAGGAGAGGAGAGACAGAGGGGACATGATTGAGGTCTTCAAGTACCTCAAGGGAATAAATGGGGTAAACATGGAGGGGACCTTTAGACTAAAGCAGGGAGGTATCACCAGAGTGCATGGTTTGAAGTTGGAAGGTGGAAGGGTGAGGGAGGGGAAAGAGGAGGAGGTTTTTCACTGAGAGGGTGGTGGACCCTTGGAATGCACTGCCTGGCGAGCTGGTTCAGAGATCCACAGTGATGGGCTTCAAGAGAGGGTGGGACACACAGAAAGTGGATGTATCAGATGATGGCCTGTCCCAGGGGGTGGAGATGGATGATAGGGGTTTCTGGAGCACAAGGGATGGGAAGGACTCGGCACCCAACTAAGGAGCTAAGGTTCAAGCAGACTCGATAGACCATAAGGCCTAATCTGCTGGCAAATAGTATGTTAGTATGTTAGGAGAAACACACTGAACTGGAGCTTGTTTCCAGGTGTGACCTGGGAGCACAAGAAAGTTAAATGACTTGCTCAGGGCCACACTGTATGCAAGTTGTGGGCTGTGGGATTCAAACCCCCAGGTCTCCCAGTTTGGAGCTCAGATCCTTAAACCATTGCACTATACTGCCTCCCTGGTGGGATATTAAGCAGCCTGGTGGGACATTCTGATAAAGCTAAAGTGGATCAGTGAGGATACAAGCAGCTGGGGGGGGGTGTCTAAAATAAATCTGAGAACAACTTGGATACATAGATACATAGACACTGTCTGCAGATAAGGGGCTATGTCCCACCCAGTCTGCCCATTTGAGCTTGTAAGTTCCCTTTACGTTTTTTAAAAGTCTGCTGTCCCTTACCCCTGACCTTCAGGATTCCCTTATGTCTATCCCATGCATTCTTCAATCCCATGATTGTTTCAGCCCCCGCCCTTTCCTTTGGCAGGGTGTTCTACTTGTTCACCACCCTTTCTGTGAAGAAATTCTTCCACATGTTTACTCTGAATCGACATCCCTCCAACTTCATCCCATGCCCTCTAGTCCTGGAACATCTTCTTAGCTGGAAAATTGTGTATTCTTGCACCCTGTTCCTCCCTGTAAGTTGTATGTCTCTATCATATCCCCTCTTTCCCTTCTCTCCTCAGTGGAGTACATGTTCAAGACCTCCAGCCTGTCCTCATAGCATTTGTGAGGCAGTCCCTGTACCATCTTTGCTGCCCTCCTCTGAACCTTCTCCACCCTTTCTATGTCCTTATGTAGGTAAGGTCTCCAGAACTGTACACTGCACTCTCAAGTGGGGCCTCACTAGTGTCTTGTATAGTGAAATTATGACCTCCTTTTTCCTGCTGGCGATGCCCCGCCTATGCATCTTATTTGCTTTACCTACTGCCTTCTCATACTGTTTCCCTACCTTGAGGTCATCAGAGATGACAACCCCAAGATCCCTTTCTTACTTGGTGCATTGTATATCCTCAACCCTCCCAACTGATATATTGTGCCAGGGTTTTTGTGCCCCATATGTATTGTCTTGCACTTCATTGCATTGAATTTCAACTGCCAAACCCTTGACCATTCTTCAAGTGTCTGCAGGTCCCTCCTAATTCTGTTTATACTCTCTGGTGTGTCCACGCTGTTATAGAGCTTTGTGTCATCAGCGAATAGGAAAAGTCTACATTCTAGGTCCTACACAATGTCACTGATGAAGACGTTAAATAGGAATGGTCCCAGCACTGATCCATTTGGTACCCCACTGGTCATTCATCCCTCTGGGGAGTGACAGCCATTTATCACCACCCTCTATGTCCTGCTGCCCAGACAATTACCCACCCACTGCACTACTGTCCTGCCCACTCCCATATGTCTTAGTTTGTTTATTAGCTTGCTATGTGGCACAGTGTCAAAGACCTTACTGAAGTCCAGATAGGCCACATCCACTGCCCTCCCTGATCCACCTCCCTTGTCACCCAGTTGAAAACATCAGTGAGGTTGGTCTGGCATGAATCCACTCCCCAACCCCTGGTGAAACCATGCTACCATGGGTCCTGTAGTTCATTGTCAACCAGATATTCCATAAATCTCTCCTTCAGCAGTGCTTCCATGAGCTTCCCCACTACCAAGATCAGGCTGACTGGTCTGTAGTTCCCTGCTTCCTCTTTGTTTCTGCTTTTGTATAAGGGGACTACATGTACTGTCCTCCAGTCTTATGGTGGAGACTGATGAAGCATGTGTTTTGAAAAGCAACATGGTGTGATATTTACCTGAAGAGGGTCAGTGAGGGCAAAAGACAAGTGGGGGGTGGGGCCTAAAATAAATCACTGATCAACTTAGCTAGAAAATAATTCATACTGTCTTACCAGCTACTGTTTTCCATAATGGGGGCATGATGTTGCTTTGTTGTGTGGTGGGTTTGGGATCTGTGGTCTGAGTGTAGAGACAACTAAAGAGTAGTGCAGTTTTATATGTACAATATATGGTGTGCAGTAAAGATGCTGCACACCTCAATGCTAGGGTTGCCACCTTTGGATGAGATGAAAACCGAATACTAAACCACGCCCTCAAACTCCACCCCTAACCCGCCCCTTTTATGACTAATGAGGGCATCGCTTGGACTCTGATTCACTTGACTTATCCAGAATTGCTGCTGATGTAACATTGTGTACAGCTTCTTTAAATTACATCATGATTATTATTTTTGGTTTGATTTAGATTTAAATATTTTAAGTTTCAATGTGTGTTGACATTTGGTGGGGTTAGAGAGGGGGTTCAAGGGACTTTCCATCCTGTGTACACAGCTTAGCTGACAAAGCGAGTGACTACAAGGACACCTCTGACAACCAGCTAGTTTGGATCAGGTGACCTTTTTGGGTAAAACTCTTTCAATCAATCAATAAATAAATAAATAAATAAACTACACCAGTAATGGTGGATGAGATGTAATTACAAATATAATCTGCCATTTTAAGATGTGCTACTGTCCCTCCCATTGCAACTACTCTAAAGTTATTTGTAATGTCAGAGACGTTTTTAAAAGTGGTAGGAACTATTCTATGCTGTTAAACGCCCTATTTTTTTCCCATGTCAGTCATACATAGTAGATAGCATGATGTGTGATCTGTAGCATGCAGGCAGTATAGCACAGTGGTTTAAAGTTCTGAGCTGCAATTCTGGAGACCAGGGTTTGAATCCTACAGCCCACAGTTGCATACTGTATGACCCTCCACAAATCACTTTAATTCCCCTGTGCTCCCAGGTTGCACATGTAAACAAGCTTTAGCTTAGTGTGCCTCTTTTGGTAAAAAAAAAAATAATAATGTTTTGAGAAATTTTTGATAAATTGCATGCATCTGCAGTGCCATCAAATCTAGATTGTGTTCCTGTCACCTCATCAGCAACTGCTCTTGCTCTCTTCCTTTTCTTCTCATTCTGTGGCTTAGCATGACATTAGCCATATTATTCTGTGCTAGTTATCTGTGAGGCCTGGAATGGTCTTCCTGGAATATCCAGGTAGTATGAAAATTGACAGCAATAACTACTGAGGAGGGAGAGGTGTAGTATTGCTAGAAATGAAATAAAATATTAGATTATTAATGTAACAACAAAAGGGGTAACAAATATTAAAATATGGGACAGACCCTAAAAGAAAAATGGTGAGCATTTAGAGGTATACAAGTATTCCTTATCACAGCAGTCAAAGACCACACTCACAATGCAGCTTGGAAAGGATTAGGTTTATTTGCTTCTAATGGTCTTAATAGCCCTACTTTACACCTCTCAGACTGACTGGTATACAAACAAAGGTATGCATGACATCAGAATTTGTAATCTGAATATGCAAGTAAAATGGTGAAGGATTTAACAGAATTTGTTTCACAAGTGTGTGAGCATTCAAAATAACTGAAAAAGTACTACCTCTGAATAAAACTGGATTAGCAGGTAAAGTTTCTGAAACACATTGTACAGTCCATACTGGGACAGAAAGCTGCCCTAATGTGGTGCCTGTCTGGTTTCAGAAAAATGAAGGTGTTAATTAAGGTGGTATTGTTTATCCTTCCCATGAATAATCTTCCAATTTGCTGGTGTGAAGTTAGAGGTGACAACTGGACAGACAGGGACACATTTGGCTTTTTAAGTGCCCTGCTCTTGAAGGCACTTCCTGATTAGCAAGCACTGCAAGCAAGCAAGCACACTAAAATGTCAGATACTTGCTTACAGTCAGATGAGAAGAAAATGAAACAGTTAGTGGGGAATCTCACAGGTGCTGCTTGACCCACCATAAAAACCGAATTTGCAATGGTGAAAACAGGAGGACCGAATCTGGACCTAGAAAACTGAATCATTAGGTCAAAAACTGAGTAGGTGGTAACCTTACTCAATGCAGCCAAGCCATGGATCAAAGTGCAATGCATTTTACTTGAATTGCTATTAGAAACATAGAAACATAGACTTTGATTGCAGATAAGGATTGCTTGGCCAACCTTTTCAGCCCATTTTCCCACCTATTAGATAAACTGCAGATTCTAGTTAACCAGCAGCCTACTTCCTCCTTTCCCCCTTTATAATTGTCTTATGTTGGTCCCATAAATTCATGAATGCCACCAATGTTTTTGTCCACACGACTTCCTCAGGAAGGCTATTCTGTACAACCACCATGAAAAAATACTTGCTCACATTGCCCTTGAGCTGTACCCTTTCTATCTTCAAATTGTGCTCCCTTGTTCTTCTGCATCTCTTTTTCTGAAATATACTACCCCCTTGGAGTTTGTTCATTCCTTTGAGGTACTTGAAAGTTTCTATCATGTCCCCCCTCTCCCTCCTTTCCTCAAGGTTATACATATTAAGCCTTTTTAGTCTCTCTTCATATAGCTTCTGATGCAGACCCTGCACCATTTTGGTTGCCCTCCTCTGGACTGCCTCAGTCCTGTCTATTTCTATGCAGATGAGGTCTCAGAACTGTATGCAGTACTCCAGATGAGGTGTCACCATCTGTCTGTACAGAGGGATAATAGCTTCCCATTGTCTACTGGTGATGCCTCTCCCTATACATCCTAGAATCTCCCTAGCCCACCTTACTGCCTTCTCACATTTCTTACCTTCCTTAAGGTCATCTGAGATGAGTACCCCCAGTTCCTTTTCATTTTTGTTGTTGTTAGGACCCACTCCATCCCCACTGTGTACTCTTCCCTTGGGTTTTTGTTTCCCAGGGTGCCTTACTTTGCACTTCTTTGCATTGAAACTAAGCTGCCATACTCTTAATTATCTCCAACCTTGCCAAG
This sequence comes from Neoceratodus forsteri, assembly GCA_016271365.2. Classification (NCBI taxonomy): domain Eukaryota; kingdom Metazoa; phylum Chordata; order Ceratodontiformes; family Ceratodontidae; genus Neoceratodus; species Neoceratodus forsteri. Next base: position 1,028,269,909 of record CM028129.1, read on the forward strand.
TCCCATCTCATCCTTTCCACCCATCCTTGTGTATCAACCCTGTTGCAGATCTTTGTGTGATCTGAAAAGAGGCATACTTTTCCTTCCAGCCCTTCCACAATGTCACCTATAATTATATTAAAGAGTACCAGTCCCAGTACTGATACCTGCAGTATCCCACTAGTAATTCCCCTTTCTCCAGATTGTGCTCTGTTTACTATTACCCTCTGTGTCCTATTGTCCATTTAATATATTACTCCAAGATACCACCATAGAACTCACTCCCAGGCTAACTAACTTGTGTGGTACTGTTTCAAATGCCTTGCTAAAGTCTAAGTAGGCCATATCTACAGACCCTCCCTGGTCTACTACTTAGTTTGGTCACACAGTCAAAGAAATCTGTTAGATTCATCTGACATAACCTTTCTGCTCTGAATCCATGTTGCCTTGGTCCCTGTGTCCCTCCAGCCTCAATGTTCTTGATTATTCTTTCAGAAGTGATTCCCTCATTTTCCCTACCACTGAGGTCAAACAGGTATTACTTGGTATGAAAGAACAGGAGAAGGCCAGAGCCCATCGAAACTGTTTCCCATACTATCTGGAAAATTATTTATCTATTATCCCTCAACCAAACATCTAATTCATTTTTAAAGACGGATGCACTAGTTTCCTTCTACCAATTCTTGTGACAAGGTGTTCCATACAATGGATGCTCTTATTGGAAAAATGTTTCCCCTTTTGCTGGTTTTATACATTTTTACTTCAAGCTGTTTATTATGCAGTCTCAGAACATGTCTCCTTTTGGAGAGTGTTAGACCACATTTTTCCATTAGATCTGGTGAATTTATTAAATTAAAAACATAAGCATGTCACCTCTTAATCTTCTAGTTTGAAGAGAGAAAAGACCAGTAACTTTTACTCTGTTCTGATAATCCAAGTTTGTTAATCTTGGAATCATTCTAGTTACTCTCCTTTGAACCTGTTCAAGAATTGCTATATCTTTTTTTTGGTTTGGATTCCAGAAAGGGGAGCCATAGTCGAGATATGGACTAATGTATGCCCTATACAATTAAATAAGGCATTGTTCAGTGCAATTAACAAAAGTGTGTTTTATTTGCCTCAAAAGTCTGTTGGTCATGCAAGCAGTTCTAACAAAGTGTCCTAACACAGTGATTATTTAATGTAAGTTTATTATTAACATATATCCCTAAATCTTTTCCACAATTTGATGAGTGAAGTGCTAGTCCATTTATATGATATATTGTTTTTGGATTATTTACACCAAAATGCGCTACTAAACATTTGTCTTGATTAAACTGCATATGATTTTCATTTGTCCAAAGTGTTCATTTTTCCAAATCCTTCTTTAATGCAGAAATATTTTCTTGACTATTAGCCTTGCCCCCCATTTAGTATCATCTGCAAATTTAACCATGAAGTTATTTGGCCCTGTTTGTAAATCACTGAAAAAGAGGTTAAACAATGTTGGTCCCAAGACTGACCCCTGTAGTACACCACTTGTCACACTACCCGAATCAGACACAATATCATTAATTCTGACACTCTGAGAATGATTTGTCAACCAGTTTAAAGTCCAGTTGACAATATCAGGTGACAAACCTAGATTGTGCATTTTAGTAATGAGTTTTTCATCTGAGACTTTATTGAAAGCTCTACTAAAGTCCAAAAGAATTACATCAGTAGGGATACCCACATATAGTAGAGTACTTATATTATTGTAAAAATATATCAGATTGGTGGTGCAGGAATACTTGGGAGTAAACACATGCTGATTTGAATGATAAATTCCTAATTTTTTACAATCTTTCTTGTAAGGATTTATTGAAAATAATTGACAAAGGAATAGAAATATTTATTGAGGTTTCGATCAGAAACCATGGATGAATACCGTCTGGGCCCGGACTATAATTTTTTTTTAGTTTTTTGATAGCTTGTATAATGTTAGTTGGATAGAACCTATGATAATCTACATGGTGAACTTTAAATGTACTAATAGGTGATTTTTGAGAGAAGACAGAACAAAAGTACTTATTAAAGACATTTGAGGTTTCTATATCAGATAGAGAAGAGCCATTGGTTATAATGTGACCAATGGTCCTTGATATACCTTTTTTACTATTTATATAGGACAAAAGAGATTTGTGACAGTCTTTTGTATAAGCTAGTTTAAATTATAGCTTATTTTTTCCAATTTAATAGAATTTTTGGTTTTTCACAGATAGTCTGTATTTATGTAATAGAGTAGTTTTAAATGGAACAGAACTATTCTTAGGTTTCCTAAAAGATTTAATTTTTATTTTAATCTGATTTTTAATTGTCTTGTTGAACCAAGGGGAGATTTTTCCTTTATTATTAAAATTTCTCTTAGATGGAATAAAGGTATTTTCCAAATAATGTACAATGTTTTTTTAAAAAAGTCCCAAAGCTAGTTGTGTTGTACAATTAAGAAGCTTAGATTCACAGTTTATGTTTTGTAAGTATTCATTGATTTTAGAAAAATGTGTTTTGTTATAATTTTTTGTATAGTATCACTTCCTTTGTGTAGTTTTAAACTGTTGAATTTCAAAAAGAATAGATGAATGATCACTGGTTCCAAGTCAATCCCAAATTTGTAAATTGCTAATTTGTTGCTCTATGTTAGTAAATAATAGATCCAAAATATTAGGACCTCAAGTGGGATCAGTAACAAGTTGTTGTAATCCAGTACTAACTGCCACCTCTATTAGTCCTTTCTCAGCATATGACTGTCCTGAGAATGAGTCCTAGTTAATATGAGGGAGGTTAAAGTCACCAAATACTACAGTATCTTGAGATTCTGAAAAATGTGCAATTTCTTTAAACATATCAGTTCATATCAGTTGTGTAATCTGAATTTACAGATGGAGGTCGATAGATGTTACCAATAGTTATATAGGACTGCTCTTTCAATAAGATTTTAACCCATATACTTTCCAAAGGAAAGGGAGAACACACTTCAAAAGAAAGAATATCATTTCGTATGTACATACAAACACCACCGCCTTGCTTATCTAATCTGTTTTTATGATATAATTTATAACCTGGAATTTCTCTGGACCAAATTGAGGATGCGTCCCACCAAGTTTCAGTTACTCCAACCACATCTATATTTAAAGTTTTACATTTGGCTTAGAGTTCTGCTAATTTGAGTTGGTTTAAAGATCTTGCCTCTGCCTTGCTTGCACTTTTGAGAAGGGGATCACATCAGCCTTCCTCCAGTCCACACCATCCTCCCATGATTTACTAAAAAGTGTAGTCAATGGTTTCACTAGGTCTCCCCTTAGTTCTTTTGGAGTTCTGGGTGAATCTCATCTGGTTCCATTGCTTTGTCCACCTTGAGTTTAAAGAGTTCTTTCAGGACCCTTTCTTCTGTGAATGGACTGGTATAAACTCCTCTGCCTAGACTACTTCTATTGTTTGGTTTAAATACATCTCTCTTGTCTTCTTTTGTGACTACGGAGGAAAAGTATTCTTTCAATATCTGTGCCTTTTCACTGTCACTGTTTGCCCACCTCCCCTCCCCTTTATTAACAATATTACTAGTGATACTTTAGTGTGCCACACTGGATTGCACACTTCAGAAATACTGCCTGTATTACTGTACTTATGTGCAGACTATCTCCACAAACATTGGGCCACAGCAACAAAGAACCACACCTTATAAAATGAATAAATAAGAGCAGGCTATGAGGACTACAAACAAGTAAACAAGCTACTTGTAGCAAACAAAGAATTTAATTTATTGCAAAAGAAGAGATAAAGGACCCAATATACAGAGCATTTACAGCAGCTTCCCTCTGTTACCGGTACTTTTTTTAAAACAATAATATTTACAGATCTCTGCCAGGGGTGTGGGGTGCAGTACGCCCCAACTGCACAACCCCAACTGCCCAGAATACCTGCATATTTCAGAGACTGGCACTCTCTGAGATAAAGTATTTTTAAGCATTTACACAAAGCATTAACAGCAGGTCCCCCATTAAAAGCAGTAATATATACAAATCTCTGCCTGGGTGTGGGGGTCAGAGCCCCCCAAATCCACAGAATTAGGTTGTTATTATCTGTCTATTTGAGGGGTCTCCCCCCACACATACCCCCATCCAATGTATGCATTATTTATTATTTGATTACATTTATCTGTAATTTGGAAGTGCATTTATTTAGGGGGCTCTGCCCACCCCCATCCATTTGTAATTAATTAGGCTACAATATTTTTTATACCTATATGCCTGTTGTTTCTATGTATCTGTTGCCTTCTTGCATTTTGGTACAGCACTATCATTCATGCCACGCACATTACCATAGTTTATTAAATAGCCGCTTCAAGTCCAGCACACTAAAGTAATGCCCTATTACCATTATTCTCCCAAATGAGGGGCATTTTTCTTTGTTGCGTGGTGTGTTGGGAGTGGGGACTAAAGAGATGGAACTTAATTGTGTACAATATATTATGTGCAGAAAAGATAAAGAACAACTCAGTACTCAAACTATGGATTAAAGTGCAATAAATTTTACTTTAAGTGCTGTTAGCATTATTTCCCAAAATGCATACATGTTTCTTTGTTGTGTTGTGGGGTGGAGATGGGAAGGCTGAACTAAAGAGAGGGGACTTCAGTATGTACAGTGTTTAGGCAATTGTGGAGAACAATGGACTGTAGTGCACTTTTGTGTCAGACTTGATATTTCATGGGACAGATGTGATGATGTAGTTGACATGCAGCATAGGATAAACTTACCTGCTTTCCCCGGAACATTGATCGGTAAGCCTGAAAAACAGTAAATGTAAACTTTACCTTTACGAGACCATAGGTGATTAACAATTCAAGAAACAGTGTTTATTGACAATAGGTTTTCTGTTGGGGGGGCTTAGGCCCAACCCTTCCTGGCATTACGCAATCCTTCAAAACCACAGTAAAATCTATGAAATTAGTGAAATGCAACAAAAATGCTGTGAGTAAAAAAAGTCATAAGATGGAATTTTTTTTGTGTAACGGGGGTGTGGTCAGAGCCCCCCCCAACAATGAGCAGAAGCATGGAAACAATACTGTAACATCAATTGTAAAAAAATATATATTTTTTGTTAGGTAAGTATGTCATAGATAAATGTCATGCTTTCAGTGGGGGTGCTCTGCCCCCCCCAGGTAAAAACACACCTATATTATCAGTCTGAGCACTGGAAGGTGTGGGTGGGCATGATATTTATCTATTTATTTATGAACACGGTTATCTATGACATAATTACCAAACAAAAAGTTTTTTATTAAGCCTGAAAAAGTTGCAGTGAGTGGAAACATTATTGCTGCATTTCCATGACTGTGATTGACTATCACAGGAGTGGGGTGTGTGCAACTGCAACATGTTTGGTGCACTTAATGTCCACCCACTGGATGACAGAGAGCTCACAGGAGTGTAAATGGTTACTTGGCTACCGTAAGTAACCATGTAACCGCAACATGTCCAAGGTTCTCCACAAACCCCCAGTGTATAAGGTGTGCAGCACACCTCAATTCAGTCAAGTTATGGATGTAAGTAAAATTAATTGTACTGTTAAAGTGCTATTACCATTATGTCCCAAAACAGGGGATAGTTTCTTTGTTGTGTTGTGTGGTGCGGGGGCTGATCTAATAAGGAGCGGAAATGTCTACATTATTTATTTACATTATCCTGGCGATATCTTGTTTGCAAAAAAGATGCAGCACACTTTAATGCACTAGCATTACAGAGTCTAAAGAAATTTACTATGAAGTGCTTCAGATTTTTACCACTATCATGCTTGGTGAGTGTTCTGGATGGGTTGCTGGTGGTGTCAAACCAAATTACTAGGGAGCTGCTGATTTATTTCTGGTACCTGGGGAGCAGACCAGTTCCCTACACCTGCAAACTCAACTGAGCAGAGTATGCAAATTTTAACAGAAAGCACTATGAATTATATTTTTGAGGAAGTTTGGAAATGTCATTTTTTTGGTGCCAACACAGTCCGAGAGATGCATTTACAAAACATTTTCCTTATAGTGTTTTCTATTATAATTTCCATACCTGACACAGAGCCTTTTATATAGGTGTGCAACAATGTTTTGCAACCTAGCTACCTAAAACAACTTTTCAAATTCACTCCCTCTTATTTGGCACACCCACAGCACACAGCTATGGAATAATAACATATCAATTAGTCATGGTGCTTGTACACACTGAAAAAAGGAACTGTGCAGCATATGAAAACTAGAGAGCAAAATAATTTTTGGCAAGGGATGCCTGGGACTTTTGTCTTTCTTTTAATCCACACTCCCCAGGGGTCTGAGGGGAAAAAGAAGGCCCAATTGAGCAGGGCTAGTGTAGCTAAATATCTTGTATATCGACTAGTGCAGTTTTTTTGTGCTGCTGGTTGCTGTAGGGATAACAGACCTGGCTGCACAATCTGTGCTGAGACTAGCACAAAAAAGGATGGAGGCCGTTTTATGTGTTGGTGAAGAATGGTCTGAGGGGGTAAAGATATATTGGTAGCACAATCTGTGCTGGGAGATGCAAAAGAAAGAAGTAAGCCATTTAATGTGGTGCTTTTTTGGTTGTAGTTGTCAGCCATCTTGTCCAGTGGTGATGGGGAGGGGTCTGATGGGACAAATGATGCCATGTTGCACATTTGTTTGTAGTGCAATAAACAGAGGAACATGCCTTGGGTTGATTTTAATATAGTTTTACTAGCCACAAACATAGCGCAAATTGAGCAAGGCTAGTTTAGCTAATTATCTTCTTGACCAGCTGACTAGTGGAGGTTTGTCAGGCCTGAATGTTGGTCAGAAAATGGGGGGGGGTCTTTTCTGGCCAAGGTAGAACTTAGGCACAGGGCAACAAAAGTCATGCTGACATATGAGGGTATCACTATAAACAACAGGCAGGGTCTGGGTTTCCATTAAAGCCTGCTGTAAATGCATTGAAAACTGGAGACAAGAAGACCAGTCACCAGCTACAGTCTTACAAGTTTGTATCCCCAGAAGGACACAAAAGCCAGTGTAGTGGCTGCCAGTGGATGACTGACTAGAATAGAATATGTTCCTCCTTTTGGGAGGGAGAGACAGTACCTGTGCTGCAGGACTGACACAGGGTCCATGGGTGGTAGTCACAACGGCTGGGTGGAGGAAGCCTGCATGAGTTCAAGCCAGGGTCCTGAGGGAAGAAACAGGAAAATGGTCACATGAGATGTGAGTCCTCTCTGCCACAATACATAACTGTCCTTTTCACCACTGTGTATCCGGGGGAGGGGACCCTAGAATCCAAGGGCCCTGAGGGACATGCCTTGGGGGAAGGGGTATGTGAGAAACTGGTTACCACACATTTAACCCAAACATGAAAACAAAGCCCAAATTAGTCAGAAATTAAAAGCTGTTATTGCTAGTAGCTGCATTTTCCTCTGGCGGGGGCGGTGTCAAACACACACACACACTCTCTCACATACACACACACAGCCACTTAGTTCCAGCCTACTAAATCAAGAACTCATTAAAGCTGGGTGGCAAAAATCCATCTAGAAGATCCAGACTAAAAATTGACTAGACTAGACCAATCATGTCACCAGGCAGCCTTCGGGACATACATAGATAAAAAAAAAATTGCCCTCCTCCATGTATGGGCCAGCTGCACAGCTGTCCCACAGATGCTGATCTGCATGTGGAATATTCACATAGAGACAGAAACATAGACAATGATGGCAGAAAAAGACCAGAGGTCCATCCAGTCTGCTCATGTTCCCTATAATCCCTGGAACCTACTTTTCCTCCAGGGTACTAAACATCCAAATCCTCTCTATTCTCCTCCTTGTCACCCCCAGTAACCACTATTCCTTTAATTAAATCTCAGTCCTGATTGAATCCTCTTACTGTTTTTGCACCCACCAATTCAGCAGACAGACTGTTCCAAGGTTCCACCACCCTTTCCATAAAGAAGTACTTTCTCACATCTCTCCTGAACCTACAGTACCTCCTGTCAATTTCTGTTTGTATCCATGTGACTGCAAATTAGTATTCAGGTTAACTAGTTCCCTGAAGTTCACTTTAATTCTTTAAAGAACCTGAAGGACAGTATCACATCTCCCCTCTTCCCTCTGGTCTCCAGTGAGTACATATTTAGTGCCTTGAGGTGCTCCTCCTAGGATCTGCACCTGCTGGCCCTGAATGATTGTTACTCTGTACTGCAGTCTCCAACCTATCCTTATCTTCTCTGAGGCTGGGACTCCTGAACTGGGTGCAGTACTCTAGCTGACACCCCCACTTGGGATCTGTAAATGGAAAGTATTACCTCCTTTCTTCTGTTATCAATAACCCTACCAATACATCCCAGCATCCTGTTAGCCTTGCTATAGGCCTTGTTGTACTGACTCGATTGTTTAAATGAGTCACTAATGATAAATCCCAGATCCCATTCCTCAGCTGTAATGCTAAGTCTCTCTCCTTCCATACAATACTTTGTCTTGGGGTGCTTTTTCCCTAGGTGCAGTACCTTGCACTTTCTATCATTGAATTTTAACTGCCAGACCTTTGACCAGCTTTCTAGCTTTTGTAGTCTCTTTGCTTTTCCCTCCTTCCCTCATTAATATCCACCCTAACACATAGTTTTGTGTTATCTACAAAGAGACATAACCTGCCTGGATTTCTTCTCCAGTATCACTAATGAACATGTTGATGAGGACCGCACCCAGAATCGATCCCTGTGGAACCCCACTCATAACCTCCCTTTCCTCTGATTTAACCCCACTGACCACCTCCTTCTGCTGCCTCCCCTATAGCCAGTTACCCACCCATTTCACAAATAGTTTAACTGCACCCAGGTTTTTTATCTTCTTGAGCAATTGTTTGTGAAGTACTGAGTTAAAAGCCTTGCTGATCTCAAAGTAGAGGAGTGCCAATGCATGGCCCTTGTCTAATTCCTTTGTCACCTAGTGAAAGAAAACTATCAGGCTAGACTGACAAGATCTTCCTGCCACAAAACCATGTTGTTGACAAAATGCTAACAGGCCATTGCATATCTATAGAATAAAGAGGATATTTGGGGATGGGGAGGAGGATAACCATACACCAGGACATACATACAGAATAAGGGGTGACTTTGGGGATGAGGAAGGGGGACCACTAGACATCTGTCACATACTAACAGAATAAAGTGGTTGTTCAGGATGGGGAGGGGGAACCACTAGACACCAGGGCATACCTGCTAATTAAAGGTGTGTTTGGGGATGGGGAGAGGGACCACTAGACACCAGACACATGCTTACAGAATAAAGGGGGTGTTTGTGGATGTGGTAGGTTGACCACTAGTACAAAAATGGTGTTTAGCTGGATCACCTGCAGAGCAACAAGGCATCCACTTGAGGTGCGGCTCCAGCATCCTGAGCTCGAGGATGAAATTTGAAGTTGGAGGGTCAGCAAGGGTGAGAAGAATTGAGCATCCTAGGGATGGCACTCTTTATCTGGGGGAGGGAAAAAAGAGTGTCTGGCACTCTACAGATCTCTGACAGAGGCTGTGGAATCCACCACCACTGGCACAATATTTACGGGGAGTGGAGCAGACATAGCATGTCACTGTACATTCTGCCACCTAGCATGATGATCTGTTCTGCTGCCACCATATCTGCTGCTTCTAGTTTCAGCTAGTGTGGGTGGGGGGCACTCCCATGGCCCTGCCATGGGGGGTTAAGCCAGGGCTTGCCAACAGCATCCTTTGAGGGGTACCCATCTGGCTGCTCCACCTAGGGGAGCCTGGCCACATAGGTAGCAGTCAGAAGGGCATGGACTCACCTCAGGCATGGAGTATAAGGTTGGAGTCCCACCCCCAAAAAAGACAGTGTTTTGGGATGGGGACTGTTAGCATACACTTAAAGTCTGTGCTTGGAGCTGCACAAAGGATAATGTTGGTCAGTTTGTAAGGTGCTGCTTGGGTGTTGGATTTCTGAAGGTATAAGCAGGCATGCTCACACAAAAAAGAAGTCAGCCATTTCATGTGCTGCTGGTTGGGTTGAAACTGTCAGTCATCTTCTATGGTAGTGGTAGTGGTGGTGGGGAGGGATAAGAGGAGTCAATGAAGGCCATTTGGCACATTTGTTGCTGTGCTATAAACAGAGGAACATGTCCCAGGGGTTGATTTTAAAATTGTTTTAGTAGCACAGATCATAGTGCAAACAAAGCAGGGCTAGTGCACCTAAACATTTTTTTGTCCATCTTGACTTGTGCCAGTTTGTTATATGGCTTTTAATGAATTGAAAAAGTCACTTATTTTTCAGGATCTAATACTCATGCTTATCTCTGTCAATGCTACAGGTAGTCTGCTGTGATTAACAGCTCATCAAGACCTGCACTTATACGGAAGGTCAAGAGAGTGATTCCCACAAAAGACTCTTTGTGAGTCATTATCCCATTACTCTTAGAACTTTCAGCTAGTGGCCAGGGTGTAACCAGGGTAGAATGCAATTAAGTCACTAGCTTCCAGTTTTCTGAATGTGCTTGTGCCTGAAAGTGTAATGCTACAGATGGCCTGCTGTGACCAACAGCTCTTCAAGAGCTACAATCATATGGCAGTTAAAGAGGGTGATTCCCAGAAAAGACTCTTTATGAGACACTATCCCAACACTTGTAGGACTTTTGGGTAGTGGCCAGGGTGTGGTCAAGGGTAGAGTGCAGTTAAGTCATTAGCTCCCAGTTCACTGAATGTGCCTGCGTCTGAAGGTCTGTCACATATTATTCTGACTACTGCCTTTCATTTCCATAAACACTGGCATATATACAGAATAATGAGGGACTTTGGGCATGAGGAAGGGTGACTGTTAGTCATCTAACACATATTCTCAGAATAAAGTGGGTGTTCAGAAAGGGGAGAGCTGACTAGAAAACACCAGGGCATACCTGCAGAATTAAATGATCACTAGCATTCATTTACAGTCTGTGCTGGAAGCTGCAGAAAGGGTTGCAGTTGTCAGCCATCTTCTCTGGTGGCGATGTTGCCGGGGAGTGGTATGAGGAGACAGTGAAGGCCATGTGACTCGTTTGCTTTCTGTGCTGTACAATAAACAGAGGAACATGTCTCAGGGTTTGATTCTAACATTGTTTTAATTGCCCAAAACAGTGCAAATTAATCAGGGTTAGTGTAGCTTTCTTCTTGTCCATCTTGACTAGTGCCAGTTTGTTATGACTTTTAATGAAATTGAAGAAGTAATTTATTTTTGAGAATCTAGCTCTCATGCTTATCTCTCTCAATATTCCAGATGGCCAGCTGTGATTACCAGCTCATCAAGAGCTGCACTTACATGGCAGTTCAAGAGGGTGATTCTCACAAAAGACTCTTTGTGAGTCATTATCTAACCACTTTTTGTACATGCAGCTAGTGGCCAGGGTGTGATGAGGAGTAGAGTGCAGTTAAGTCATTAACTTCCTGATTTCTGAATGTGCCTGTGTCTGAAAGTTTATCCCATATTATTCTGACCAGTGCCTGTCATTTCCCTACATTCTGAGAATCTCTAGCCAACATTTCAGTGACAACATGCTAAGAGACCATGGCATATCTACAGATTAAAAGGGTTTTTAGGGATGGGGAGGAGGAGGAAAACCATACACCAGGATATACAGGCAGAATAAGGAGGGTATTGTGGATGAGAAAGGTAGACCACTAGTAATCTGGAACATACAGGATAAAGTGGGTATTTGGAATGGGGAAGGGGGACCACTAGATACCATGGCATATCTGCAGAATTAAGTGTGCATTTGGGGGAAGTGGATGGGGAGAACTAGATACCAGACACCTACTTATAGAATAAAGAGGGTGTTTGTGGATGGGGAGGGGGACTGATAGACGAAAGGGCATACCTATATTATAAAAATGGTATTTAGCTGGCTCACCTGCTCAGTGGGAAGGTGTCCATTTGAAGTGCGGTACCAGAGTCCTGAGTTCAGGGATGGACTTAGAAGTCAGAGGGCCAGCATGGTTGAACAGGATTGAGTGTCCTAGGAATGGCTCTCCATCTCTGGAGGAGGGAGAAGAGAGTGTCCGGCACTCAATGGACCCCTTGCAGAGGTTATGGAATCTACCACCACTGGCACTGTATTCATGGGGAGTGAGGCAGACAACATTTCACTGCATGCCTTGCCCCCTGGCATGATGCTCTGCTACCACCATCTCTACTGCCACCAGTTTCAGCCAGTTGAGGCCAACTCCCTTGGCCCTGCCATTGAGGGTAAACCTAGGCTTACCAACAGTGTCCTTTGGGGGCCCAACTGGTAACTTTACATGGGATGGGGATCCTGGGCACAAGGGGAGGGCTGTTGACAGGGCATGGGCTGAGCTCAGGCAAGGAGTAGAAGACTAGAGACCCACCCCTGAAAAAAAGAGTATTTTGGGATGGAGGGATGCTAGCATACATTTACAGTCTGTGCTGAGGGCTGCACATAGGATGATATTGGTCAGTTTGTGGGGTGCTGCTTGGGTGTTGGATGTCTGAGATTAGTAGCAGACCTGCTTGCACAATCTGTGCTGGGAGATTCATAAAGAAAGAAGTCGGCCATTTCCTGTGCGGCTGGTTGAGTTGGAGTTTTCAGCCATCTTCTCTGGTGGTGGTCGTGGTGAGGGTTCTGAGCAGGAGAGAATTAAGGCCTTGTGGTACATTTGTCCTCTGTGCTGTAAATAGAGGAACATGTCTCAGGGATTGATTCTAACATTGTTTTAACTACTAGTGCAGCTATTTATCTTTTTGTCCATCTTGACTAGTGCCAGTTTGTTTTGGCTTTTAATGAAATTGAAAAAGTCACTTATTTTTCAGAATCTAGTGGCCATGCTTATCTCTCTCAGTGCTCCAGATGGCCTGAGGGAGTTTGGGGATGAGGAAGGGGGGCCACTAGATATCTGATACATACTCACAGAGTAATGTGGGAGTTCAGTATGGGGTGGCGGGCCTCAAGACACCAGGGAATAGCTGCAGAACTAAGGGTTTGATGCAGAGGGGAAGGGGGGCAGTAGACACCAGACAAATACTCACAGAATAAATGGGGTGTTTTTAGATGTGGAGGGTAGACATCTAGACATCTGAGCATACCTATAGTATAAAAAGGGTGTTTAGCAGCCATGCCTGCACCGAGGTAAAGCATTCATTTGAGGTGCGGCACGGGCATCCTGAGTTCAAGGATGGAATTTCAAGATGGAGGTCCAGTACAGGTGAGAAGGATCAAGCTTTCTAAGGAGGGTGCTCCTTCTCTGGGTGAGGGAGAAGAGAGTGTCCAGCACTCTATGGATCCCTGGCAGAGGCTGTAGAATCCACCTCCACTGGCACTATATTCATGGGGAGCAGAGCAGATATAGTATGTTACTGCACATCCTGCCACCTGACTTGATGCTCTACTCTGTTGCCACCATCTCTGCTACCAGCAGTTTCAGCCTGTGGGGGTGTTTTTTTTGTTATTTCACCAGGAGAAACACACTAAGCTGAAAGCTTGTTTACAGGTGCGACTTGGGAGCACAAGGAAGTTAAGTGACTTCCTCAAGTCACACAGTATGCAAGTGGGGGACTGTGGGATTCAAACCCAGGACTCCAGGTTTGCAGCTCAGAGCCTTAAACCATTGCATATACTGCCTCCTGTGGCCCTGCAATGGGGGGGGGAAACCAGGGCTTGCCAACAGTGTCCTTTGAGGGGTGCCCATCTGGTGACTCCACTTGGAGGGGAGCATGGGCACAGAGGGGGCTGTTGGCAGGGCATAGACTCACCTCAGGCATAGAGTAGGATGCTGGAGTACCCCCCCCCCCAAAAAAAGAGAGTGTTTTGGGATGGGGCATTGCTAGCATGCACTTACAATCTGTGCTGAGAGATGTACAAAGGATGATGATGTTGGCCAGTTTGTATGGTGATGCTTGGGTGCTGGATATCCATGGCTAGTAGCAGGCCTACTTGCACAATTTGTGGTGGAAGGTGCATAAAAAGAAATCAGCCATTTCATGTGCTGCTGATTGGGTTGGAGTTGTCAGACATCTTCTCCGGTGGTAGTGTTGGTGGGGACATGTATTAGGAGACAATTAAGGCCATTTTGCATATTTGTTTGCTGTGTTATAAACAGTGGACAATGTCTCAAGAGTTTATTCTGACGTTGTTTTAGTAGCCCAAATCATTGTGCAAATTAAGCAGGGCTAGTGCAGCTAACTATCTCCTTGTCCAACTTGATTACTGTGGCTGCCAGTTTGCTATGGCTATTAATGAAATTGAAAAAGTCACTTATGTTCCAGGATCTAGTCCTCATACTTATCTCTGTCAGTGCTCCAGATAGCCTTCTGTGATTAACAGCCCATCAAGAGCTGCACTTATACAGCAGTTCAAGAGAGTGATTGCCACAAAAGACTCTTTTTTTAGTGAGTCATTATTACCCACTACTCATAGGACCTTCAGCTAGTGGCCAGGGTGTGACCAAGTGTAAAGTGCAGTTAAGTCATTAGCTTCCAGTTTTCTGAATGTCTCTGTATCTGAAAGCATATCACATATTATTCTGACCAATGCCACTCATTTCACTACATTCTGTGTGTCTGTATCCAACATTTCAGAGACAAAATGCTATGATGCCATATCATGTCTACAGAATATAGTGGGTGGTTTGTGGATGAGGAGGAGGAAAGCCATACACCAGGTCATACATACAGAATAAGGAGGGTCTCTGGAGATGATGAAGGGGGATCACTAGTCATCTGGAACATATTGAATAAAGTGGGGGGTAGTGATGGGAAGGGGGGACTGCTAAGCACCAGGGCATACCTGCAGAATTAAGGTTGTGTTTGACCATGGGGATGGGGACCACGAGACACCAGACACATACACACAAAAAAGTGGGTGTTTGGGATGGGGAGCATGGACTGCTAGACACCAGGGCATACCTGCTGAATTAAGGGTGTATTTGGGGATGGGGAGGGGGACCACTAGACATGAGGCACATACTCACAGAATAAAGAGGGTGTTTGTGGATGGGGAGTGGGGTGATAGGCACCAGGGTGTACCTATTGTATAAAAAGGGTGTTTAGTTGGCTTACCTGCACAGTGGGATGGCATTTGTTTGAAGTGCAGAGCCAGTATCCTGAGTTCAGGGATGGACTTAGAGGTTAGAGGGCCAGCATGGGGAAGAAGGATTGAGCATCCCAGCAGTGGCTCTCTTTCTCTGAGAGTGGGAGAAGAGAGTGTCCAGCACTCAATCGACCCCTGGCAGATGCTGCAGAATCTGCCACCACTGGCACTATACTTATGGGGCGCTGGACAGACATAGTATGTCACTGCATGTCCTGCCTCTTCCATGATGCTCTGCTCTGCTCTCCTGCTCCCATATCTTGTTCCACCAGTTTCCACCGGTGGTGGGGGAGAGAACTCCATGGCTTTGCCATGGGGGGTGGTCAGCCAGGGCTTGCCAACAGTGTCCCTTAGGGTGGGGCCTTCTGGTGACTTCACCTTGGAGGGGCCTGGGCCTGGGGAGGGGGAGTCAGCATGGCTTGACCTAAGCTCAGGCATGAAGTAGGATGTCAGAGTCCAACCCCCCAAAAAAGACATTGTTTTGGGATGGGGGACTGCTAGCATACTGTACACTTACAGTCTGTGCTAGTAGCTTCACTACAGGTTGGAGCTGTCAGTCATCTTCTCTGGTGGTGGTGGTAGGGAGGGGTATGAGGAGACAATGAAGGCCATGTGACCAATTTGATTGCTGTTCTACAAACAGAAGAACATGCCCCATGGGTTGATTTTAATATTGTTTTAGTAGCCAAACTATAGTGCAAATTAATAAGGGCTAGTGTAGCTATCTTGTCCATCTTGACTAGTGTCGATTTGATATGGCTTTTAATGAAATTGAAAAAGTCACTTATTTTTCAGGATTTCATGATCATGCTTATAGCTCTCAATGCTCCAGATGGACTGAGGGTCTTTGGGGATGAGGAAGGGTGACCACTAGACATGTGACACATACTCACAGAATAATATGGGTGTTCGGGATGGAGAGAGGGGGGCAGCCAGACACCAGGGAATACCTACAGAATCATTCACAAATAGGACTAGTGCTCCAAAGAACCAGATCCTAGAAACAATTTTTAAATAAAGTTAATGGATTTTATTTCCAAGTGCAGCAAACAGCACACACCACACTGCCCCAGCGCTTCAGCAACTTGCCTTCCTCAGGGGGGTTGGCAAAAAAATACACATTGATCCTTTATATATATGTGATACCATGTTGTCACCATATATATTTTTTATAAACTTCCCTGTCTAAACAAATACAAAAAGTCACTATCCTATGCTCAAACAAATTATATTCTCAAATGAATCATTATAAAAGAATCAAAGTATTAGGTATCAACTTAAAAGAAACAAAATGAGAATCATCATTTCATACTATTATAACATTATAACATCCTTGCTCAATGCAGGAAATTAAGTGGATAGGGTTAGCTACACATCAAACATACCATCATGAATCTTATTAGCTTAAATCTCTATAAATCACTAATTCAGTAATATTTAAAAAAACATTAGTCCTTTAAATTAAACAGACAAGAAAACAGGAAGTAAAGGAAGAAAAAGAGGAATAGGGAGGAAGGGAAGAGTGAGGTGGGGAAGGGGATAAAATGGGAGGGAGGGGCAGGAAAAGGGAGAAGGAAAGGATAGGTGGGGGAAGGGAGGTAAAGAAAAAGAAGGAATAAGGGAAATATGGGAAGGGGACAATGGAGGGGGAAGGGGAAAGGAAAGGGGGGAGAGGGAGGGTGTAGATAAATAAAAGGGAAGGGAAAGAACTAAATTAGAAGAAGAAAAACTAAGCCACTGTGAGGAATAAAGAATCCCACAATACTGACAATTTAGTTAAAGATATAAATACAAGATTGAATTGTACAAGGCTGCAGGTAAATATCCATCTCAATTTAAATTCATTCCATCTTAATGTTAAACATTAAACATTAAAATACGTTGTATACAACTACAGACAGACATCCATTTTGGATCATTAAGCCTAACATGATTTCTCAAAATTTCTTAGATTTCAAAAAGGGATTCAGGTCCCAAGTGCCTTTCAGCCCCTTAGGTTTTAAGGTATCCAACTCATAGATCCAAAACCTTTCCCATTCCAGCAGAAGGTTATTTCTATCCCCACCTCTAAAGGGGAGTTTAACACATTTATGCCCATAAACTTCAAACATTTTGGATTCAAATTATGAGTTTGAGTATAATGTCTACCTACAGGAGTATCCATTCTCTGATTTATGGTCGAGAGTATATGCTCCTGAATTCCTTCTTTCAACATTCTAATAGTTTTACCAACACAGTGCAAACCACAAGATATGTACTACAAAAGTAGTGGTGCAGGTAATACATTCATTAAGTAATACTCTCTTTCCAGTTTTTGAGCCCATAAATTCCTTCTCCACATGTATATAAATACATACATAATTTATTACAGAATTCGCTATGCTCTAGTTGGTCTCTTAAAGGGGAAGCCTTCTTGAAAGTAATTTTATGTTTATTGCCTCTTACTTTCTCAAGTACTGAATCATTTCTTAAACTGTCCCAGTGCCTCCACACATCACTCCCTATTTGGCAGCTAATTAATTTGTAAAATGGTTGGGTAGTAATGAATGGAACCTAAGGTTCGCACATGTGATAGAGAAAAGCAGGATTGATTTTTAGAGATTACACTCTATGTTGACGACCAGTACTAGTAAGGAGGCTACAAAGGGATTTAGAAAGGCCACATCAACAAATGCATTGCTTCACAATAGTTGCTTCCACCCATGTAAATGGAAGGATTCCATCCCTTATGGGCAGATTCTTAGGATAAGGAGAAATGGTACTGATGGTAGAAATTTTGAAGATCAGGCTACAGAAATAATGGAAAAATTCAAAAGTAGAGGGTATAAGGAAGACATCCTGAAACAGGCCTATGTAAAAGTTAAAAACCTTACACAGGATGAGGTGTTAAAAGGTTTAGGGATGAGCAAGATAATGCACTGATTACTTTCTCTACACAATTCAATACAGTAGCTGGACAAATAGGGAGTGTTGTGTGGAGGCATTGGGACATTTTAAGAAATAATTCAGTACTTGAGAAAGTAATAGGCAATAAACCTAGGATTACTTTTAAGAAGGCTTCCACTTGAAGAAACCAACTAGTGCACAGCCAATTCTATAATCCACAAAAAGAAGCATCTACATGGTTTTCTAAGCAACCCAAGGGGGTTTATAAATGCTGTAGATGTAATGTATGTAATTATATGCATGTGGGGAAGGAATTTATGGTGTCAAAAACAGGAAAGAGAGTGTTAATTAATTAATTTATTACCTGCACCACTACTTTTGTGGTATATATCTTGTGGTGCAGTTGCAGTTTGCACTATGTTGGTAAAACTATTAGAATGTTGAAAGAAAGAATTCAGGAGCATATACACTCGATCATAAATCAGAGAATGGATACTCCTGTAGGTAGACATTATACTCAGACACATAATTCAAATCCAAAATGCTTGAAGTTTATGGGCATGGAATGTGTTAAACTTCCCTTTAGAGGTGGGGATAGAAATAACCTTCTGCTGGAATGGGAAGGATTTTGGACTTATGAATTGGATATCTTAAAACCTAAGAGTCTGAATAACACTTGGGACCTGAAACTCTTTTTGAAATATACAAAATTTTGAGAAATCATGTTAGGCTTAATGATCTAAAATGGATATCTGTCTGTAGTTGTATACAATTCTGCTTAAAGTTGGACCAGCATAACATTCTGTGGTGATTTGCATATGCATCCCATGATGTTTTGCATTGTGTGGGCATGTGTGATTTTGTATTTTCTTGAAACTTGGCTTCCCAGCCAAATGCCCTTTGGGGTAACCCTTGCCTCAGTGTTTGTGCACAGAGGTTCTTTGTCTTTTAAATAGTTTTTTTATTTTAATGGGTTCACCACAACATATCCAAGACACACTGTCTTAAGGGTAGCTGGTCCATTCCACTGGGGTGTCAAACAGATGAGGCATACTGATGAGTCCTGGTAGGACGAAACACGTGTCTATGTCTTCTGTTAGCACCCTTTGCAAACTGTGTGAGAGGCCTTTCGGCTCCATGCAATTCTGCTCAAAGTTGGACCAGCATAACATTCTGTGGTGATTTGCATATGCAGCCCATGATGCTTTGCATTGTGTGGGCATGTGTGATTTTGTATTTTCTTGAAACTTGGCTTCCCAGCCAAATGCCCTTTGGGGTAACCCTTGCCTCAGTGTTTGTGCACAGAGGTTCTTTGTCTTTACAATGTATTTCAGTGTTTAATGTTTAACATTAAGATGGAATGAATTTAAAATGAGAAGGATATTTACCTACAGCCTTATACAATGCAATCCTGTATTTATATATTTAACTAAATTGTCAGTATTGTAGGCTCCTTTATTCCTTACAGTGGCTTCTCTTTTCTTCTTCTTATTTTGTTCTTTACCTTCCCTTTTTTCTACACCCTCCCTCTTCCCCCCTCTCTTTCCTTTTCCCCCATTGTCCCCTTCCCAAAGTTCTCTTATTTCTTCTTTTTCTTTCCCTCCCTTCTCCACCTATCCTTTCCTCTTCCTGCCCCTCCCTCCCTTCCCCTTCCCTTACCCCTCTGTATTCCTCTTTTTCTTCCTTTACTTCCTGTTTTCTCTCTTGTATATTTAATTTAAAGGACTAATGTTTATTAGTAATATGGTTTAATATTACTGAATTAGTGATTTGGGGATTTAAGCTAATAAGATGCATGATAGTATGTTTGATATGTAACTATCCCTATCCAATTAATCTCCTGCAGTGAGCACAGGTGGTATAATGTTATAATAATATGAAATGATGATTCTCATTTTGGTTTTTTTTTAAGTTGGAACCTAATACCTTGATTCTTTTATAATAATTTATATGTGAATATAATTTGTTTGAGCATGGGATAGTGATTTTTTGTGGTTGTTTAGACATGGACGTTTATAAAAAAGATATGTACATGATAATGACAACATATTTAGTGATAATTCTCTGATGGATAAAATTTATTGGTGATGTCATGGTACCACGTATATATAAAGGATCAG